>OY037018.1:10994923-20787423 GCA_955831195.1 Pilophorus perplexus
GTGAGTTTTGATTTGATTTCACTAGCACTTTGACAGGGGAGGGAGGGGGGCTTACTTCGCTCTGCCGATCATGTTATCGGCCAGAGGGAGCTCGCTTTGCTCAGCCACCCACATAGGTAGTTCTATTCTATTATTATGATGGTGGAGTTTTCAAAATTGAGTTCACTAGCACTTTGACAGGAGGGGCGTCTTATTTCGCTCAGCTGATCATCTTCTCGGCCTTTTTAGCCCCATATCGCCCCATGGGTTTTTTCCCTATGAGTTTTCAACTATGATTTGATTTCACTAGCACTATGACAGGGTGGGAGGGGGGGGGTTCCTCGCTCGGGCTGTAGAGAGTAGACTTTTGAAAATTGATTTCACTAGCACTTTGACTTACTTCGCTCAGCTAATAGACTAGCACTTTGACAAGGGGGCCTTACTACGCTCGGCTAATCATTTTCATACCATGATTCACCCAAATCACAGGCGGCAATATACAACCACAGTGGGCAATACATCCACAAGCGGCAATACACCCACTAGGGAGGGTCTGGGGGGCGGCAATTCACCCACAGGCGGCAACATACACTCACAGGCGGCAATACACCCACAGGTGGCAATACTCCCACAAGCGGCAATTCACCCACAATTCTGCTTAGGCGATCGGCCTCGCGAAGCGAGGCACCGGCCTCGCGTAGCGAGGCCCACGGGGGGTCTGGGGGGCGGAGCCCCCCAGCTGGGTGCGTAGGCGAGCAAAGCGAGCCGGAGCATCTAGTCTAAATCACTAATTCTCACCGTGTCTGTGGCTGACTATGTATGTCAAACGCCTACTCTGACTAAACGGTAAGTCGTAAAAATACGCCGATTTTTCCTATCGTCTCGGGCGACCGTTTAAGAGTCAATAGGGGGGTCGAGATTTTTCTAAAATGCGCTCAAATCCGCGCAATTGACATCAACTTTCTTATTTCAAATGGGAACCCCTATTTTTTTCATCGGATTCGGATTCCTCGACCAATTTTACGTCCGATAAGCGAATTGCGCGAATTTTTTGGCGCGCGCGAATTCGCTGAATTAATTTTTGCGTCTTATTCCGCCGTTAATAGACGGATTTTTTCCGCGTTTCGTCCGTAGCCTACCTAGAGATCCGAATTTTAATAGGAGATATCGACCAAATTCATTCCGACAATGAGCGGATCAGGACGGCGATTTCAGTTTTGGAGATTCCTTTAATTTACGTCAGAAAACTGGGTGGCCGTCACCGGCGGATGGATCCCGCTCGGTTTACTCCCAGCCGATACCCCCCCACCCTCACTCATCACTCTGAGCGGGTGGGACATCAGCCTTACAGGGGAGCTCGCAAGGTCTACGAGATCTCTCCCAGTCGTCCCCTTGCAGTGCTGCCAAATCAGGGTTTTTCCCCCAGATTGAGGGGGTTTTTTCTTCTCCGGGGGGGATTTTGGGGGGTCGATATCTACCAGCCATCCCTGCAAAGTCGTCCGAGGGATGTCCGATTCTCAAATATGAATCGATTTAAATCAAATCGATTTAGAAAGTATTATTATTATAAAATATTATTATTATTATAAAATATTATTATTATTATAAAATATTATTATTATTAGTATTTATTATTATTATTAGAATCGATTCTTTTTCCAAATTATTGACAGGGGGGCCTTACATTGCTCAGCTAATCATTTTATCCACCAGGTGATTCTACGTCCAAAAATCCTTGGAAAACGACAATAACTCTACCCCCTCACCATTTTAGCCCCATACTTTTACTGTGTTTTCCTGGGGGGTGGGGGGCATACTTCACTCGGCCGATCATTTTAACGGCCTGGGGACTCGCTTTGCTCGGCCACTGACATAGGTAGTTCTATTATTATCAAGGGAAGGCTTTTCAAATTTGATTTCACTAGCACTTGACAGGGGGGCCTTGATTTCCCCAAAAATACTTCCCCTTTCCCCAAAAATACTTGGAAAACGACACTAACTCTACCCCCTCGCCATTTTAGCCCCATATTTTTTCTTTGTTTTCATTATACCGGCCAGGGGATTCAAATGTCCTACCTACCTACATATTAATAATAATTATTGACCTACCCTCAATAATTATTATTGAGGGTGGACTTTACAAAGGGTGGAAAATACTTGGAAAACGACACTTAACTCTAACCCCTCGCCATTTTAGCCCCATATTTTTCCTGTGAGTTTTCAACTTTGATTTGATTTCACTATAACTATGACAGGGTGGGAGGGGGGAGGGCATACTTCACTCGCCCTATCATTTTAACCACCAGGGGACTCGCTTTGCTCGGCCACCGACATAGGTAGTTCTATTATCATCGAGGGAAGACTTTTGAAATTTGATTTCACTAGCACTATGACAGGGGGGCCTTACTTCGCTTGGTCCATCATTATAACGGCCAGGGGACTCGCTTTGCTCGGCCACCGACATAGGTAGTTCTATTATTATCAAGGGAAGGCATTTCAAATTTGAGGCATTTTCCCCAAAAATACTTGGAAAACGACACTTAATTCTACCCCCTCGCCATTTTAGCCCCATATTTTTCCTGTAGGTTTTCAACTTTGATTTGATTTCACTAGCACTATGACAGGGTGAGATGGGGGGGGGGGGGGAATACTTCACTCGGCCGATCATTTTAACGGCCAGGGGACTCGCTTTGCTCGGCCACCGACGTAGGTAGTTCTATTATCATCGAGGGAAGGCTTTTCAAATTTGATTTCACTAATTCTCACCGTGTCTGTGGCTGACTATGTATGTCAAACGCCTACTCTGACTAAACGGTAAGTCGTAAAAATACGCCGATTTTTCCTATCGTCTCGGGCGACCGTTTAAGAGTCAATAGGGGGGTCGAGATTTTTCTAAAATGCGCTCAAATCCGCGCAATTGACATCAACTTTCTTATTTCAAATGGGAACCCCTATTTTTTTCATCGGATTCGGATTCCTCGACCAATTTTACGTCCGATAAGCGAATTGCGCGAATTTTTTGGCGCGCGCGAATTCGCTGAATTAATTTTTGCGTCTTATTCCGCCGTTAATAGACGGATTTTTTCCGCGTTTCGTCCGTAGCCTACCTAGAGATCCGAATTTTAATAGGAGATATCGACCAAATTCATTCCGACAATGAGCGGATCAGGACGGCGATTTCAGTTTTGGAGATTCCTTTAATTTACGTCAGAAAACTGGGTGGCCGTCACCGGCGGGTGGATCCCGCTCGGTTTACTCCCAGCCGATACCCCCCCACCCTCACTCATCACTCTGAGCGGGTGGGACATCAGCCTTACAGGGGAGCTCGCAAGGTCTACGAGATCTCTCCCAGTCGTCCCCTTGCAGTGCTGCCAAATCAGGGTTTTTCCCCCAGATTGAGGGGGTTTTTTCTTCTCCGGGGGGGATTTTGGGGGGTCGATATCTACCAGCCATCCCTGCAAAGTCGTCCGAGGGATGTCCGATTCTCAAATATGAATCGATTTAAATCAAATCGATTTAGAAAGTATTATTATTATAAAATATTATTATTATTATAAAATATTATTATTATTATAAAATATTATTATTATTAGTATTTATTATTATTATTAGAATCGATTCTTTTTCCAAATTATTGACAGGGGGGCCTTACATTGCTCAGCTAATCATTTTATCCACCAGGTGATTCTACGTCCAAAAATCCTTGGAAAACGACAATAACTCTACCCCCTCACCATTTTAGCCCCATACTTTTACTGTGTTTTCCTGGGGGGTGGGGGGCATACTTCACTCGGCCGATCATTTTAACGGCCTGGGGACTCGCTTTGCTCGGCCACTGACATAGGTAGTTCTATTATTATCAAGGGAAGGCTTTTCAAATTTGATTTCACTAGCACTTGACAGGGGGGCCTTGATTTCCCCAAAAATACTTCCCCTTTCCCCAAAAATACTTGGAAAACGACACTAACTCTACCCCCTCGCCATTTTAGCCCCATATTTTTTCTTTGTTTTCATTATACCGGCCAGGGGATTCAAATGTCCTACCTACCTACATATTAATAATAATTATTGACCTACCCTCAATAATTATTATTGAGGGTGGACTTTACAAAGGGTGGAAAATACTTGGAAAACGACACTTAACTCTAACCCCTCGCCATTTTAGCCCCATATTTTTCCTGTGAGTTTTCAACTTTGATTTGATTTCACTATAACTATGACAGGGTGGGAGGGGGGAGGGCATACTTCACTCGCCCTATCATTTTAACCACCAGGGGACTCGCTTTGCTCGGCCACCGACATAGGTAGTTCTATTATCATCGAGGGAAGACTTTTGAAATTTGATTTCACTAGCACTATGACAGGGGGGCCTTACTTCGCTTGGTCCATCATTATAACGGCCAGGGGACTCGCTTTGCTCGGCCACCGACATAGGTAGTTCTATTATTATCAAGGGAAGGCATTTCAAATTTGAGGCATTTTCCCCAAAAATACTTGGAAAACGACACTTAATTCTACCCCCTCGCCATTTTAGCCCCATATTTTTCCTGTAGGTTTTCAACTTTGATTTGATTTCACTAGCACTATGACAGGGTGAGATGGGGGGGGGGGGGGGAATACTTCACTCGGCCGATCATTTTAACGGCCAGGGGACTCGCTTTGCTCGGCCACCGACGTAGGTAGTTCTATTATCATCGAGGGAAGGCTTTTCAAATTTGATTTCACTAGCACTTGACAGGGGGGCCTTAATTTCCCCAAAAATACTTCCCCTTTCCCCAGAAATACTTGGAAAACGACACTTAACTCTACCCCCTCACCATTTTAGCCCCATATTTTTCCTGTGAGTTTTCAACTTTGATTTGATTTCAACAGCACTATGACAGGGTGGGAGGGGGGGCATACTTCACTCGGCCGATCATTTTAACGGCCAGGGGACTCGCTTTGCTCGAGCACTGATGTAGGTAGTTCTATTATTATCGAGGGAAGGCTTTTCAAATTTGATTTCACTAGCACTTGACAGGGGGGCCTTAATTTCCCCAAAAATACTTCCCCTTTCCTCAAAAATACTTGGAAAACGACACTTAACTCTACCCCCTCGCCATTTTAGCCCCATATTGTTCCTGTGAGTTTTCAACTTTGATTTGATTTCAATAGCACTATGATAGGGTGGGGGGGGGGATACTTCACTCGGCCGATCATTTTAACGGCCAGGGGACTCGCTTCGCTCGGCCACCGACGTAGGTAGTTCTATTATTATCGAGGGAAGACTTTTGAAATTTGATTTCACTAGCACTATGACAGAAGGGTCTTACTTAGCTTGGTCCATCATTTTAACGGCCAGGGGGCTCACTTGCTCGGCCACCCACATAGGTAGTTCTATTATTATTGATGGTGAAGTTTTCAAATTTGATTTCGCTAGCACTTTGACAGGGATACTACTTGACAGGGGGGCCTTAATTTCCCCAAAAATACTTCCCCTTTCCTCAAAAATACTTGGAAAACGACACTTAACTCTACCCCCTCGCCATTTTAGCCCCATATTGTTCCTGTGAGTTTTCAACTTTGATTTGATTTCAATAGCACTATGATAGGGTGGGGGGGGGGGGGGGGGGATACTTCACTCGGCCGATCATTTTAACGGCCAGGGGACTCGCTTCGCTCGGCCACCGACGTAGGTAGTTCTATTATTATCGAGGGAAGACTTTTGAAATTTGATTTCACTAGCACTACGACAGAAGGGTCTTACTTAGCTTGGTCCATCATTTTAACGGCCAGGGGGCTCACTTGCTCGGCCACCCACATAGGTAGTTCTATTATTATTGATGGTGAAGTTTTCAAATTTGATTTCGCTAGCACTTTGACAGGGATCTATATGTACGAGCGATCACGCAAGACCCTTATAAATAATCTATATCACTAATATATATAATATTCTTGAAATTCTCGAGAAATTCAAAAATGCTCTACGTTCTGAGATAGGTTGAGCGCCCTCAAGGATTTTTTCCGTTTTCCCCTCCTTCAACCCCCTCCCTTCCAACGACACTTAACTCTACCCCCTCGCCATTTTAGCCCCATATTTTTCCTGTGAATTTTCAACTTTGATTTGATTTCACTAGCACTATGACAGGTTGGGAGGGGGGGGCATACTTCACTAGGCCGATCATTTTAACGGCCAGGGGACTCGCTTTGCTCGGCCACCCACATAGGTAGTTCTATTATTATTGATGGTGGAAATTTGATTTCACTAGCACGTTGACAGGGGGTCTAATTTCGTATAGCCCCATGAAAGCTCCATAGGTCGTCCCCAAAAATACTTGGAAAACGATACTTAACTCTACCCCCTCGGCATTTTAGTCCCATAGCGCCCCACCGGGTTTTTTACTGTGAGTTTTGATTTGATTTCACTAGCACTTTGACAGGGGAGGGAGGGGGGGCTTACTTCGCTTCTGTCGATTATGTTATCGGCCAGAGGGAGCTCGCTTTGCTCAGCCACCCACATAGGTAGTTCTATTCTATTATTATGATGGTGGAGTTTTCAAAATTGAGTTCACTAGCACTTTGACAGGAGGGGCGTCTTATTTCGCTCAGCTGATCATCTTCTCGGCCTTTTTAGCCCCATATCGCCCCATGGGTTTTTTCCCTATGAGTTTTCAAATTTGATTTGATTTCACTAGCACTATGGCAATGAGGGGGGGGGGGGGGGCTGTTCCTCGCTCGGGCGGTAGAGGGTAGACTTTTGAAAATTGATTTCACTAGCACTTTGACTTACTTCGCTCAGCTAATAGACTAGCACATTGACAAGGGGGCCTTACTTCGCTCGGCTAATCATTTTCATACCATGATTCACCCAAATCACAGGCGGCAATATACAACCACAGTGGGCGATACATCCACAAGCGGCAATACACCCACTAGGGAGGGTCTGGGGGGCGGCAATTCACCCACAGGCGGCAATATACACTCACAGGCGGCAATACACCCACAGGTGGCAATACTCCCACAAGCGGCAATTCACCCACAATTCTGCTTAAGCGATCTGCCTCGCGAAGCGAGGCACCGGCCTCGCGAAGCGAGGCCCACGGGGGGTCTGGGGGGCGGAGCCCCCCAGCTGGGTGCGTAGGCGAGCAAAGCGAGCCGGAGCATCTAGTCTATATCACTAATCCTCACCGTCTCTGTCTCTGGCTGGGTATGTCAATCGCCTCTTCTGACTAAACGGTAAGCCCTAAAAATACGCCGATTTTTCCTATCGTCTCGGGCGACCGTTTAAGAGTCAATAGGGGGGTCGAGATTTTTCTAAAATGCGCTCAAATGGGCGCAATTGACATCAACTTTCTTATTTCAAATGGGAACCCCTATTTTTTTCACCGGATTCGGATTCCTCGACCAATTTTACGTCCGATAAGCGAGTCGCGCAATTTTTTTGGCGCGCGCGAATTCGCTCAATTAATTTTTGCGTCTTATTCCGCCGTTAATAGACGGATTTTTTTCGCGTTTCGTCCTACGCCTACCTAGAGATCCGAATTTTAATACTTGATATCGACCAAATTCGTTCCGACGATGAGCGACTTTTAAGGGCGAGTTGAGTTTTGCAGTTTTCTTTAATTCGCGGGGCGGGCGACCCGTCGGGTGAATTCTGGCTCGGCTTACCAACTTGCCGATACCCCCCCGTCTACACTCTTCACTCCGAGCGGGTGGGACATCAGCCTTTAAGGGGTGCTCCCTAGGTCTATGCGCAAGGTCTCCCAGAAGGAAATGGATGTAAATTAAATGAATCGATTTAAATTGAATCGATTATCGAGAAAAGTAGAATCGATTTAAACTGAATCGATTATCGAAAAATGTAATTTAATTGAATTTAAAAAATAAAAATTAAAATAAAAATAAAATAAAAATTAAAATAAAATAAAAATTCAAAAATTCAGCCACTATTGATTCGATTTTGATGAAATGATCTAAATTCTGAGATACGTTGAGCGCCCTCAAGGATTTTTTCCGTTTTCCCCTCCTTCAACTAAAGAAAAGGAGTGGGGATTTCAGCCACTATTGATTCGATTTTGATGAAATTTTCAGGGAATCATTTTATCCGCCAGGGGCTTCTACGTCCAAAAATACTTGGAAAACGACACTAACTCTACCCCCTCGCCATTTTAGCCCCATATTTTTTCTTTGTTTTCATTATACCGGCCAGGGGATTCAAATGTCCTACCTACCTACATATTTATATGTAATAAATATGTAGGTAGGTCAATAATAATTATTGACCTACCCTCAATAATTATTATTGAGGGTGGACTTTACAAAGGGTGGAAAATACTTGGAAAACGACACTTAACTTTACCCCCTCGCCATTGTAGCCCCATATTTTTCCTGTGAGTTTTCAACTATGATTTGATTTCACCTAGCACTATGACAGGGTGGGAGGGGGGGGGGGGGGGGGGGCATACTTCACTCGGCCGATCATTTTAACGGCCAGGGGACTCGCAATGCTCGGCCACCGACATAGGTAGTTCTATTATTATCAAGGGAAGGCTTTGCAAATTTGATTTCACTAGCACTATGACAGGGGGCCTTACTTTCTCCAAAAATACTTGGAAAACGACACTTAACTCTACCCCCTCGCCATTTTAGCCCCATATTTTTCCGGTGAGTTATCAACTATGATTTGATTTCACTAGCACTATGACAGGGTGGGAGGGGGGGCATACTTCACTCGGCCGATCATTTTATCAGCCAGGGGGGTTGATGTTGAAGGAGCAGTTGACCTTGATGCAGGGTTATGAACGTGTCCATCGATGCTATGCACCCCACTAGGGTTACTCAGCTGGGTGCGTAGGCGAGCAACTAACTATTGATGGCACCCCAGGGTTTCTTTCCTGTGAGTTGTCAAATTTGACACGTTGCCAAGGGGGGGGGGGGGGGGGGGTTCTCGCTCGGCCGATCAATTTACCAGCCAGGGGAGGCTTTTTTCAAACTTTTCAAATGACAGGGGGGGGTCTTGCTTCGCTCGGGCGATTATTTTATTAGCCAGAGGGGTCTTGCTTTGCTCGGCCACCAACATAGGTAGTTCTCCTATTATTGATGGTGGAGTTTTCAAATTTGATTTCACTAGCACTTTGACAGGGGGTCCTTACTCCCCCCCCCCCCCCCCCCCCCCCCCCAAACAAGGATCTATATGTACGAGCGATCAAGCAAGACCCTTATAAATAATCTATATCACTAATATATATAATATTCTTGAAAATCTCGAGAAATTCAAAAATGCTCTACGTTCTGAGATAGGTTGAGCGCCCTCAAGGATTTTTTCCGTTTTCCCCTCCTTCAACCCCCTCCCTTCCAACGACACTTAACTCTACCCCCTCGCCATTTTAGCCCCATATTTTTCCTGTGAATTTTCAACTTTGATTTGATTTCACTAGCACTATGACATGGTGGGAGGGGGGGCATACTTTACTCGGCCGATCATTTTAACGGCCAGGGGACTCGCTTTGCTCGGCCACCGACATATGTAGTTCTATTATTATCAAGAGAAGGCTTTTCAAATTTGATTTCACTAGCACTTGACAGGGGGGCCTTAATTTCACTAGCACTTGACAGGGGGGCCTTAATTTCCCCAAAAATACTTCCCCTTTCCCCAAAAATACTTGGAAAACGACACTTAACTCTACCCCCTCGCCATTTTAGCCCCATATTTTTCCTGTGAGTTTTCAACTTTGATTTGATTTCACTAGCACTATGACAGGTTGGGAGGGGGGGGGGGGGGGCATACTTCACTCAGCCGATCATTTTAACGGCCAGGGGACTCGCTTTGCTCGGCCACCCACATAGGTAGTTCTATTATTATTGATGGTGGAAATTTGATTTCACTAGCACGTTGACAGGGGGTCTAATTTCGTATAGCCCCATGAAAGCTCCATAGGTCGTCTCCAAAAATACTTGGAAAACGACACTTAACTCTACCCCCTCGGCATTTTAGTCCCATAGCGCCCCACCGGGTTTTTTACTGTGAGTTTTGATTTGATTTCACTAGCACTTTGACTTACTTCGCTCAGCTAATAGACTAGCACTTTGACAAGGGGGCCTTACTTCGCTCGGCTAATCATTTTCGTACCATGATTCACCCAAATCACAGGCGGCAATATACAACCACAGTGGGCAATACATCCACAAGCGGCAATACACCCACTAGGGGGGGTCTGGGGGGCGGCAATTCACCCACAGGCGGCAATATACACTCACAGGCGGCAATACACCCACAGGTGGCAATACACCCACAAGCGGCAATTCACCCACATGTCTGCTTAAGCGATCGGCCTCGCGAAGCGAGGCGCCGGCCTCGCGTAGCGAGGCCCACGGGGGGTCTGGGGGGCGGAGCCCCCCAGCTGGGTGCGTAGGCGAGCAAAGCGAGCCGGAGCATCTAGTCTAAATCACTAATTCTCACCGTGTCTGTGGCTATGTGGGTATGTCAATCGCCTACTCTGACTAAACTATAAGCGATAAAAATACGCCGATTTTTCCTATCGTCTCGGGCGACCGTTTAAGAGTCAATAGGGGGGTCGAGATTTTTCTAAAATGCGCTCAAATGGGCGCAATTGACATCAACTTTCTTATTTCAAATGGGAACCCCTATTTTTTTCACCGGATTCGGATTCCTCGACCAATTTTACGTCCGATAAGCGAGTTGGGCGAATTTTATGACGCGCGCGAATTCGCTGAATTAATTTTTTCGATTTATTCCTTCGTTAATAGACGGATTTTTTCCGCGTTTCGTCCGTAGCCTACCTAGAGATCCGAATTTTAATAGGAGATATCGACCAAATTCATTCCGACAATGAGCGGATCAGGACGGCGATTTCAGTTTTGGAGATTCCTTTAATTTACGTCAGAAAACTGGGTGGCCGTCACCGGCGGGTGGATCCCGCTCGGTTTACTCCCAGCCGATACCCCCCCACCCTCACTCATCACTCTGAGCAGGTGGGACATCAGCCTTACAGGGGAGCTCGCAAGGTCTACGAGATCTCTCCCAGTCGTCCCCTTGCAGTGCTGCCAAATCAGGGTTTTTCCCCCAGATTGAGGGGGTTTTTTCTTCTCCGGGGGGGATTTTGGGGGGTCGATATCTACCAGCCATCCCTGCAAAGTCGTCCGAGGGATGTCCGATTCTCAAATATGAATCGATTTAAATCAAATCGATTTAGAAAGTATTATTATTATAAAATATTATTATTATTATAAAATATTATTATTATTAGTATTTATTATTATTATTAGAATCGATTCTTTTTCCAAATTATTGACAGGGGGGCCTTACTTTGCTCAGCTAATCATTTTATCCACCAGGTGATTCTACGTCCAAAAATCCTTGGAAAACGACAATAACTCTACCCCCTCACCATTTTAGCCCCATACTTTTACTGTGTTTTCCTGGGGGGTGGGGGGCATACTTCACTCGGCCGATCATTTTAACGGCCTGGGGACTCGCTTTGCTCGGCCACTGACATAGGTAGTTCTATTATTATCAAGGGAAGGCTTTTCAAATTTGATTTCACTAGCACTTGACAGGGGGGCCTTGATTTCCCCAAAAATACTTCCCCTTTCCCCAAAAATACTTGGAAAACGACACTAACTCTACCCCCTCGCCATTTTAGCCCCATATTTTTTCTTTGTTTTCATTATACCGGCCAGGGGATTCAAATGTCCTACCTACCTACATATTAATAATAATTATTGACCTACCCTCAATAATTATTATTGAGGATGGACTTTACAAAGGGTGGAAAATACTTGGAAAACGACACTTAACTCTACCCCCTCGCCATTTTAGCCCCATATTTTTCCTGTGAGTTTTCAACTTTGATTTGATTTCACTATAACTATGACAGGGTGGGAGGGGGGAGGGCATACTTCACTCGCCCTATCATTTTAACCACCAGGGGACTCGCTTTGCTCGGCCACCGACATAGGTAGTTCTATTATCATCGAGGGAAGACTTTTGAAATTTGATTTCACTAGCACTATGACAGGGGGGCCTTACTTCGCTTGGTCCATCATTATAACGGCCAGGGGACTCGCTTTGCTCGGCCACCGACATAGGTAGTTCTATTATTATCAAGGGAAGGCATTTCAAATTTGAGGCATTTTCCCCAAAAATACTTGGAAAACGACACTTAATTCTACCCCCTCGCCATTTTAGCCCCATATTTTTCCTGTAGGTTTTCAACTTTGATTTGATTTCACTAGCACTATGACAGGGTGAGATGGGGGGGGGGGGGAATACTTCACTCGGCCGATCATTTTAAAGGCCAGGGGACTCGCTTTGCTCGGCCACCGACGTAGGTAGTTCTATTATCATCGAGGGAAGGCTTTTCAAATTTGATTTCACTAGCACTTGACAGGGGGGCCTTAATTTCCCCAAAAATACTTCCCCTTTCCTCAAAAATACTTGGAAAACGACACTTAACTCTACCCCCTCGCCATTTTAGCCCCATATTGTTCCTGTGAGTTTTCAACTTTGATTTGATTTCAATAGCACTATGATAGGGTGGGGGGGGGGGGATACTTCACTCGGCCGATCATTTTAACGGCCAGGGGACTCGCTTCGCTCGGCCACCGACGTAGGTAGTTCTATTATTATCGAGGGAAGACTTTTGAAATTTGATTTCACTAGCACTACGACAGAAGGGTCTTACTTAGCTTGGTCCATCATTTTAACGGCCAGGGGGCTCACTTGCTCGGCCACCCACATAGGTAGTTCTATTATTATTGATGGTGAAGTTTTCAAATTTGATTTCGCTAGCACTTTGACAGGGATCTATATGTACGAGCGATCACGCAAGACCCTTATAAATAATCTATATCACTAATATATATAATATTCTTGAAAATCTCGAGAAATTCAAAAATGCTCTACGTTCTGAGATAGGTTGAGCGCCCTCAAGGATTTTTTCCGTTTTCCCCTCCTTCAACCCCCTCCCTTCCAACGACACTTAACTCTAACCCCTCGCCATTTTAGCCCCATATTTTTCCTGTGAATTTTCAACTTTGATTTGATTTCACTAGCAATATGACAGGTTGGGAGGGGGGGGGGCATACTTCACTAGGCCGATCATTTTAACGGCCAGGGGACTCGCTTTGCTCGGCCACCCACATAGGTAGTTCTATTATTATTGATGGTGGAAATTTGATTTCACTAGCACGTTGACAGGGGGTCTAATTTCGTATAGCCCCATGAAAGCTCCATAGGTCGTCCCCAAAAATACTTGGAAAACGACACTTAACTCTACCCCCTCGGCATTTTAGTCCCATAGCGCCCCACCGGGTTTTTACTGTGAGTTTTGATTTGATTTCACTAGCACTTTGACAGGGGAGGGAGGGGGGGCTTACTTCGCTTCTGTCGATTATGTTATCGGCCAGAGGGAGCTCGCTTTGCTCAGCCACCCACATAGGTAGTTCTATTCTATTATTATGATGGTGGAGTTTTCAAAATTGAGTTCACTAGCACTTTGACAGGAGGGGCGTCTTATTTCGCTCAGCTGATCATCTTCTCGGCCTTTTTAGCCCCATATCGCCCCATGGGTTTTTTCCCTATGAGTTTTCAAATTTGATTTGATTTCACTAGCACTATGGCAATGAGGGGGGGGGGGGGGGGCGGTTCCTCGCTCGGGCGGTAGAGGGTAGACTTTTGAAAATTGATTTCACTAGCACTTTGACTTACTTCGCTCAGCTAATAGACTAGCACATTGACAAGGGGGCCTTACTTCGCTCGGCTAATCATTTTCATACCATGATTCACCCAAATCACAGGCGGCAATATACAACCACAGTGGGCGATACATCCACAAGCGGCAATACACCCACTAGGGAGGGTCTGGGGGGCGGCAATTCACCCACAGGCGGCAATATACACTCACAGGCGGCAATACACCCACAGGTGGCAATACTCCCACAAGCGGCAATTCACCCACAACTCTGCTTAAGCGATCTGCCTCGCGAAGCGAGGCACCGGCCTCGCGAAGCGAGGCCCACGGGGGGTCTGGGGGGCGGAGCCCCCCAGCTGGGTGCGTAGGCGAGCAAAGCGAGCCGGAGCATCTAGTCTAAATCACTAATTCTCAACGTGTCTGTATGTGGGTATGTCAATCGCCTACTCTGACTAAACGGTAAGTCGTAAAAATACGCCGATTTTTTCTATCGTCTCGGGCGACCGTTTAAGAGTCACTAGGGGGGTCGAGATTTTTCTAAAATGCGCTCAAATGGGCGCAATTGACATCAACTTTCTTATTTCAAATGGGAACCCCTATTTTTTTCACCGGATTCGGATTCCTCGACCAATTTTACGTCCGATAAGGGGGTCGCGCGAATTTTTTGGCGCGCGCGAATTCGCTCAATTAATTTTTGCGTCTTATTCCGCCGTTAATAGACGGATATTTTTCGCGTTTCGTCCTACGCCTACCTAGAGATCCGAATTTTAATACTTGATATCGACCAAATTCATTTCGAAATCGAGTGAATTTTGAGCGCGAGTTGAGTTTTGAAAAAACTGGGCCGTCGCCACCGACCCATCGCGTCGGGTGAATTCTGGCTCGGCTTTACTCCCATCCTCTCAACACCCTCTATCCCCCCGCCATCACTCTTCACTCTGAGCGGGTGGGACATCAGCCTTTAAGGGGCGCTAGCAAGGTCTAAGTGATCTCTCCCGGACGGACGTAAATCTAAATCACTAATTCTCACCGTGTCTGTGGCTGACTATGTGGGTATGTCAATCGCCTACTCTGACTAAACGGTAAGTCGTAAAAATACGCCGATTTTTCCTATCGTCTCGGGCGACCGTTTAAGAGTCAATAGGGGGGTCGAGATTTTTCTAAAATGCGCTCAAATCCGCGCAATTGACATCAACTTTCTTATTTCAAATGGGAACCCCTATTTTTTTCATCGGATTCGGATTCCTCGACCAATTTTACGTCCGATAAGCGAGTTGGGCGAATTTTATGACGCGCGCGAATTCGCTGAATTAATTTTTTCGATTTATTCCTTCGTTAATAGACGGATTTTTTCCGCGTTTCGTCCGTAGCCTACCTAGAGATCCGAATTTTAATACTTGATATCGACCAAATTCATTTCGAAATCGAGTGAATTTTGAGCGCGAGTTGAGTTTTGAAAAAACTGGGCCGTCGCCACCGACCCGTCCCGTCGGGTGAATTCTGGCTCGGCTTCACTCCCATCCTCTCAACACCCTCTATCCCCCCGCCCTCACTCTTCACTCTGAGCGGGTGGGACATCAGCCTTTAAGGGGCGCTCGGAAGGTCTATGCGCAACGTCACCCAGACGGAAATGGATGTAAATTAAATGAATCGATTTAAATTGAATCGATTATCGAGAAAAGTATCGAAAAGTTGAATTGAATCGGAAAAAAAAATTATTAACAAATTTTAGCCCCATTTTTTTCCTGTGTTTTCAAATTTGATTTTATTTCACTAGCACTATGACAGCGAGGGGAGGGGGGGGGGGGGGGGTTACTTCACTCGGCCGATCATTTTACTGGCCAGGGGAGGCTCGCTTTCCTGGGCTGCCCACATTGGTAGGTAGTTCTATTGTTATTGAAGGTTATATTGTTATTTTAACGGCCAGGAGGCTCTCTTTGCTCGGCCATTTGACATTGGTACATTTCACGATAAAAAAATTTATATATATTCTTGAAAATCTCGAGAAATACAAAAATGATCTACATTCTGAGATAGGTTGAGCGCCCTCAAGGATTTTTTCCGTTTTCCCCTCCTTCAACTAAATAATAATAATAATAATAAATAAATAAATTTATTTATCGCTTACTCTGCCACCCACATAGGTAGTTCTATTATTATTGATGGTGGAGTTTTCAAATTTGATTTCTACACTCTTCACTCCAAGCGGGTGGGACATCAGCCTTTAAGGGGAGCTCGCAAGGTCTACGAGATCTCTCCCAGTCATCCCCTTGCAGTGCAGCCAAATCAGGGTTTTTCCCCCAGATTGCGGGGGTTTTTTCTTCTCCGGGGGGGATTTTGGGGGGTCGATATCTCCCGGCCATCCCTGCAAAGTCGTCCGAGGGATGTCCGATTCTCAAATATGAATCGATTTAAATCAAATCGATTTAGAAAGTATTATTATTATAAAATATTATTATTAGTATTTATTATTATTATTATTAGAATCGATTCTTTTTCCAAATTATTGACAGGGTGGCCTTACTTTGCTCAGCTAATCATTTTATCCACCAGGGGATTCTACGTCCAAAAATACTTGGAAAACGACAATAACTCTACCCCCTCACCATTTTAGCCCCATACTTTTACTGTGTTTTCCTGGGGGGTGGGGGGCATACTTCACTCGGCCGATCATTTTAACGGCCTGGGGACTCGCTTTGCTCGGCCACTGACATAGGTAGTTCTATTATTATCAAGGGAAGGCTTTTCAAATTTGATTTCACTAGCACTTGACAGGGGGGCCTTAATTTCCCCAAAAATACTTCCCCTTTCCCCAAAAATACTTGGAAAACGACACTTAACTCTACCCCTCGCCATTTTAGCCCCATATTTTTCCTGTGAGTTTTCAACTTTGATTTGATTTCACTAGCACTATGACAGGGTGGGAGGGGGGGGGGGCATACTTCACTCAGCCGATCATTTTAACGGCCAGGGGACTCGCGTTGCTCGGCCACCGACATAGGTAGTTCTATTATTATCGAGGGAAGACTTTTGAAATTTGATTTCACTAGCACTATGACAGGGGGGCCTTACTTAGCTTGGTCCACCATTATAACGGCCAGGGGACTCGCTTTGCTCGGCCACCGACATAGGTAGTTCTATTATTATCAAGGGAAGGCATTTCAAATTTGATTTCACTAGCACTTGACAGGGGGGCCTTAATTTCCCCAAAAATACTTCCTCTTTCCCCAAAAATACTTGGAAAACGACACTTAACTCTACCACCTCGCCATTTTAGCCCCATATTTTTCCTGTGAGTTTTCAACTTTGATTTGATTTCACTAGCACTATGACATGGCGGGAGGGGGGGCATACTTTACTCGGCCGATCATTTTAACGGCCAGGGGACTCGCTTTGCTCGGCCACCCACATAGGTAGTTCTATTATTATTGATTTCACTAGCACGTTGACAGGGGGTCTAATTTCGTATAGCCCCATGAAAGCTCCATAGGTCGTCCCCAAAAATACTTGGAAAACGACACTTAACTCTACCCCCTCGGCATTTTAGTCCCATAGCGCCCCACCTGGTTTTTTACTGTGAGTTTTGATTTGATTTCACTAGCACTTTGACAGGGGAGGGGGGGGGGGGCTTACTTCGCTCTACCGATCAGAGGGGGCTCGCTTTGCTCAGCCACCCACATAGGTAGTTCTATTCTATTATTATGATGGTGGAGTATTCAAAATTGAGTTCACTAGCACTTTGACAGGAGGGGCGTCTTATTTCGCTCAGCTGATCATCTTCTCGGCCTTTTTAGCCCCATATCGCCCCATGGGTTTTTTCCCTATGAGTTTTCAAATTTGATTTGATTTCACTAGCACTATGGCAGGGAGGTGGGGGGGGGGGGGGGGGGGTTCCTCGCTCGGGCGGTAGAGGGTAGACTTTTGAAAATTGATTTCACTAGCACTTTGACTTACTTCGCTCAGCTAATAGACTAGCACTTTGACAAGGGGGCCTTACTTCGCTCGGCTAATCATTTTCGTACCATGATTCACCCAAATCACAGGCGGCAATATACAACCACAGTGGGCAATACACCCACTAGGGGGGGTCTCGGGGGCGGCAATTCACCCACAGGCGGCAATATACACTCACAGGCGGCAATACACCCACAGGTGGCAATACACCCACAATCACTAATTCTCACCGTGTCTGTGGCTATGTGGGTATGTCAATCGCCTACTCTGACTAAACTATAAGCGATAAAAATACGCCGATTTTTCCTATCGTCTCGGGCGACCGTTTAAGAGTCAATAGGGGGGTCGAGATTTTTCTAAAATGCGCTCAAATCCGCGCAATTGACATCAACTTTCTTATTTCAAATGGGAACCCCTATTTTTTTCACCGGATTCGGATTCCTCGACCAATTTTACGTCCGATAAGCGAATTGCGCGAATTTTATGACGCGCGCGAATTCGCTGAATTAATTTTTTCGATTTATTCCGTCGTTAATAGAAGGATTTTTTTCGCGTTTCGTCCGTAGCCTACCTTGAGATCCAAATTTTAATAGGAGATATCGACCAAATTCATTCCGACAATGAGCGGATCAGGAAGGCGATTTCAGTTTTGGAGATTCCTTTAATTTACGTCAGAAAACTGGGTGGCCGTCACCGGCGGGTGGATCCCGCTCGGTTTACTCCCAGCCGATACCCCCCCACCCTCACTCTTCACTCTGAGCGGGTGGGACATCAGCCTTACAGGGGCGCTCACGAGGTCTACGAGATCTCTCCCAGACGGAAATGGATGTAAATTAAATGAATCGATTTAAATTGAATCGATTATCGAGAAAAGTAGGATCGATTTAAACTGAATCGATTATCGAAAAATTGAATTTAATTGAATTTAAAAAATAAAAATAAAAAAATTAAAATAAAAATAAAATAAAAATTAAAATAAAATAAAAATTTTTCCTGTGAGTTTTCAACTATGATTTGATTTCACTAGCACTATGACAGGGTGGGAGGGGGGGCATACTTCACTCGGCCGATCATTTTAACGGCCAGGGGACTTGATGTTGAAGCCAGGGGGGTTGATGTTGAAGGAGCAGTTGACCTTGATGCAGGGTTATGAACGTGTCCATCGATGCTATGCACCCCACTAGGGTTACTCAGCTGGGTGCGTAGGCGAGCAACTAACTATTGATGGCACCCCAGGGTTTTTTTTCCTGTGAGTTGTCAAATTTGACACGTTGCCAGGGGGTGTTTCTCGCTCGGCCGATCAATTTACCAGCCAGGGGAGGCTTTTTTCAAACTTTTCAAATGACAGGGGGGGTCTTGCTTCGCTCGGGCGATTATTTTATTAGCCAGAGGGGTCTTGCTTTGCTCGGCCACCGACATAGGTAGTTCTCCTATTATTGATGGTGGAGTTTTCAAATTTGATTTCACTAGCACTTTGACAGGGGGTCCTTACTTATGTACGAGCGATCACGCAAGACCCTTATAAATAATCTATATCACTAATATATATAATATTCTTGAAAATCTCGAGAAATTCAAAAATGCTCTACGTTCTGAGATAGGTTGAGCGCCCTCAAGGATTTTTTCCGTTTTCCCCTCCTTCAACCCCCTCCCTTCCAACGACACTTAACTCTACCCCCTCGCCATTTTAGCCCCATATTTTTCCTGTGAGTTTTCAACTTTGATTTGATTTCACTAGCACTATGATAGGTTGGGAGGGGGGGGGGGGGGGCATACTTCACTCAGTCGATCATTTTAACGGCCAGGGGACTCGCTTTGCTCGGCCACCCACATAGGTAGTTCTATTATTATTGATGGTGGAAATTTGATTTCACTAGCACGTTGACAGGGGGTCTAATTTCGTATAGCCCCATGAAAGCTCCATAGGTCTTCCCCAAAAATACTTGGAAAACGACACTTAACTCTACCCCCTAGGCATTTTAGTCCCATAGCGCCCCACCGGGTTTTTTACTGTGAGTTTTGATTTGATTTCACTAGCACTTTGACAGGGGAGGGAGGGGGGCTTACTTCGCTCTGCCGATCATGTTATCGGCCAGAGGGAGCTCGCTTTGCTCAGCCACCCACATAGGTAGTTCTATTCTATTATTATGATGGTGGAGTTTTCAAAATTGAGTTCACTAGCACTTTGACAGGAGGGGCGTCTTATTTCGCTCAGCTGATCATCTTCTCGGCCTTTTTAGCCCCATATCGCCCCATGGGTTTTTTCCCTATGAGTTTTCAAATTTGATTTGATTTCACTAGCACTATGGCAAGGAGGGGGGGGGGGGGGCGGTTCCTCGCTCGGGCGGTAGAGAGTAGACTTTTGAAAATTGATTTCACTAGCACTTTGACTTACTTCGCTCAGCTAATAGACTAGCACTTTGACAAGGGGGCCTTACTTCGCTCGGCTAATCATTTTCATACCATGATTCACCCAAATCACAGGCGGCAATATACAACCACAGTGGGCAATACATCCACAAGCGGCAATACACCCACTAGGGAGGGTCTGGGGGGCGGCAATTCACCCACAGGCGGCAATATACACTCACAGGCGGCAATACTCCCACAAGCGGCAATTCACCCACAATTCTGCTTAAGCGATCGGCCTCGCGAAGCGAGGCACCGGCCTCGCGTAGCGAGGCCCACGGGGGGTCTGGGGGGCGGAGCCCCCCAGCTGGGTGCGTAGGCGAGCAAAGCGAGCCGGAGCATCTAGTCTATACCACTAATTCTCACCGTGTCTGTGGCTGACTATGTGGGTATGTCAATCGCCTACTCTGACTAAACGGTAAGTCGTAAAAATACGCCGATTTTTCCTATCGTCTCGGGCGACCGTTTAAGAGTCAATAGGGGGGTCGAGATTTTTCTAAAATGCGCTCAAATCCGCGCAATTGACATCAACTTTCTTATTTCAAATGGGAACCCCTATTTTTTTCATCGGATTCGGATTCCTCGACCAATTTTACGTCCGATAAGCGAATTGCGCGAATTTTTTGGCGCGCGCGAATTCGCTGAATTAATTTTTTCGATTTATTCCGTCGTTAATAGAAGGATTTTTTTCGCGTTTCGTCCGTAGCCTACCTTGAGATCCAAATTTTAATAGGAGATATCGACCAAATTCATTCCGACAATGAGCGGATCAGGACGGCGATTTCAGTTTTGGAGATTCCTTTAATTTACGTCAGAAAACTGGGTGGCCGTCACCGGCGGGTGGATCCCGCTCGGTTTACTCCCAGCCGATACCCCCCCACCCTCACTCTTCACTCTGAGCGGGTGGGACATCAGCCTTACAGGGGCGCTCACGAGGTCTACGAGATCTCTCCCAGACGGAAATGGATGTAAATTAAATGAATCGATTTAAATTGAATCGATTATCGAGAAAAGTAGGATCGATTTAAACTGAATCGATTATCGAAAAATTGAATTTAATTGAATTTAAAAAATAAAAATAAAAAAATTAAAATAAAAATAAAATAAAAATTAAAATAAAATAAAAATTTTTCCTGTGAGTTTTCAACTATGATTTGATTTCACTAGCACTATGACAGGGTGGGAGGGGGGGCATACTTCACTCGGCCGATCATTTTAACGGCCAGGGGACTTGATGTTGAAGCCAGGGGGGTTGATGTTGAAGGAGCAGTTGACCTTGATGCAGGGTTATGAACGTGTCCATCGATGCTATGCACCCCACTAGGGTTACTCAGCTGGGTGCGTAGGCGAGCAACTAACTATTGATGGCACCCCAGGGTTTTTTTTCCTGTGAGTTGTCAAATTTGACACGTTGCCAGGGGGTGTTTCTCGCTCGGCCGATCAATTTACCAGCCAGGGGAGGCTTTTTTCAAACTTTTCAAATGACAGGGGGGGTCTTGCTTCGCTCGGGCGATTATTTTATTAGCCAGAGGGGTCTTGCTTTGCTCGGCCACCGACATAGGTAGTTCTCCTATTATTGATGGTGGAGTTTTCAAATTTGATTTCACTAGCACTTTGACAGGGGGTCCTTACTTATGTACGAGCGATCACGCAAGACCCTTATAAATAATCTATATCACTAATATATATAATATTCTTGAAAATCTCGAGAAATTCAAAAATGCTCTACGTTCTGAGATAGGTTGAGCGCCCTCAAGGATTTTTTCCGTTTTCCCCTCCTTCAACCCCCTCCCTTCCAACGACACTTAACTCTACCCCCTCGCCATTTTAGCCCCATATTTTTCCTGTGAGTTTTCAACTTTGATTTGATTTCACTAGCACTATGATAGGTTGGGAGGGGGGGGGGGGGGGGCATACTTCACTCAGTCGATCATTTTAACGGCCAGGGGACTCGCTTTGCTCGGCCACCCACATAGGTAGTTCTATTATTATTGATGGTGGAAATTTGATTTCACTAGCACGTTGACAGGGGGTCTAATTTCGTATAGCCCCATGAAAGCTCCATAGGTCTTCCCCAAAAATACTTGGAAAACGACACTTAACTCTACCCCCTAGGCATTTTAGTCCCATAGCGCCCCACCGGGTTTTTTACTGTGAGTTTTGATTTGATTTCACTAGCACTTTGACAGGGGAGGGAGGGGGGCTTACTTCGCTCTGCCGATCATGTTATCGGCCAGAGGGAGCTCGCTTTGCTCAGCCACCCACATAGGTAGTTCTATTCTATTATTATGATGGTGGAGTTTTCAAAATTGAGTTCACTAGCACTTTGACAGGAGGGGCGTCTTATTTCGCTCAGCTGATCATCTTCTCGGCCTTTTTAGCCCCATATCGCCCCATGGGTTTTTTCCCTATGAGTTTTCAAATTTGATTTGATTTCACTAGCACTATGGCAAGGAGGGGGGGGGGGGGGGGGGCGGTTCCTCGCTCGGGCGGTAGAGAGTAGACTTTTGAAAATTGATTTCACTAGCACTTTGACTTACTTCGCTCAGCTAATAGACTAGCACTTTGACAAGGGGGCCTTACTTCGCTCGGCTAATCATTTTCATACCATGATTCACCCAAATCACAGGCGGCAATATACAACCACAGTGGGCAATACATCCACAAGCGGCAATACACCCACTAGGGAGGGTCTGGGGGGCGGCAATTCACCCACAGGCGGCAATTCACCCACAGGCGGCAATATACACTCACAGGCGGCAATACTCCCACAAGCGGCAATTCACCCACAATTCTGCTTAAGCGATCGGCCTCGCGAAGCGAGGCACCGGCCTCGCGTAGCGAGGCCCACGGGGGGTCTGGGGGGCGGAGCCCCCCAGCTGGGTGCGTAGGCGAGCAAAGCGAGCCGGAGCATCTAGTCTAAATCACTAATTCTCAACGTGTCTGTATGTGGGTATGTCAATCGCCTACTCTGACTAAACTATAAGCCCTAAAAATACGCCGATTTTTCCTATCGTCTCGGGCGACCGTTTAAGAGTCAATAGGGGGGTCGAGATTTTTCTAAAATGCGCTCAAATCCGCGCAATTGACATCAACTTTCTTATTTCAAATGGGAACCCCTATTTTTTTCACCGGATTCGGATTCCTCGACCAATTTTACGTCCGATAAGCGAGTTGGGCGAATTTTATGACGCGCGCGAATTCGCTGAATTAATTTTTTCGATTTATTCCGTCGTTAATAGACGGATTTTTTTCGCGTTTCGTCCTACGCCTACCTAGAGATCCGAATTTTAATACTTGATATCGACCAAATTCATTTCGAAATCGAGTGAATTTTGAGCGCGAGTTGAGTTTTGAAAAAACTGGGCCATCGCCACCGACCCATCGCGTCGGGTGAATTCTGGCTCGGCTTCACTCCCATCCTCTCAACACCCTCTATCCCCCCGCCCTCACTCTTCACTCTGAGCGGGTGGGACATCAGCCTTTAAGGGGCGCGAGCAAGGTCTACGTGATATCTCCCGGACGGACGTAAATTAAATGAATCGATTTAAATTGAATCGATTATCGAGAAAAGTAGAATCGATTATCGAAAAATTTAATTTAATTTGAAAAATAAAAATAAAAAATTAAAATAAAAATAAAATAAAAAAAATGATCTTAATTCTGAGATACGTTGAGCGCCCTCAAGGATTTTTTCCGTTTTCCCCTCCTTCAACTAAAGAAAAGGAGTGGGGATTTCAGCCACTATTGATTCGATTTTGATGAAATATTCAGGGAATCATTTTATCCGCCAGGGGATTCTACGTCCAAAAATACTTGGAAAACGACACTAACTCTACCCCCTCGCCATTTTAGCCCCATATTTTTTCTTTGTTTTCATTATACAGGCCAGGGGATTCAATTGTCCTACCTACCTACATATTTATATGTAATAAATTACAAATTTTAGCCCCCCTCACTCTTCACTCTGAGCGGGTGGGACATCAGCCTTTAAGGGGCGCGAGCAAGGTCTACGTGATATCTCCCGGACGGACGTAAATTAAATGAATCGATTTAAATTGAATCGATTATCGAGAAAAGTAGAATCGATTATCGAAAAATTTAATTTAATTTGAAAAATAAAAATAAAAAATTAAAATAAAAATAAAATAAAAAAAATGATCTTAATTCTGAGATACGTTGAGCGCCCTCAAGGATTTTTTCCGTTTTCCCCTCCTTCAACTAAAGAAAAGGAGTGGGGATTTCAGCCACTATTGATTCGATTTTGATGAAATATTCAGGGAATCATTTTATCCGCCAGGGGATTCTACGTCCAAAAATACTTGGAAAACGACACTAACTCTACCCCCTCGCCATTTTAGCCCCATATTTTTTCTTTGTTTTCATTATACAGGCCAGGGGATTCAATTGTCCTACCTACCTACATATTTATATGTAATAAATTACAAATTTTAGCCCCATATTTTTCCTGTGAGTTTTCAACTATGATTTGATTTCACTAGCACTATGACAGGGTGGGAGGTGGGGCATACTTCACTCGGCCGATCATTTTAACGGCCAGGGGACTCGCAATGCTCGGCCACCGACATAGGTAGTTCTATTATTATCAAGGGAAGGCTTTGCAAATTTGATTTCACTAGCACTATGACAGGGGGCCTTACTTTCCCCAAAAATACTTGGAAAACGACACTTAACTCTACCCCCTCGCCATTTTAGCCCCACATTTTTCCTGTGAGTTTTCAACTATGATTTGATTTCACTAGCACTATGACAGGGTGGGAGGGGGGGGGGGCATACTTCACTCGGCCGATCATTTTATCAGCCAGGGGGGTTGATGTTGAAGGAGCAGTTGACCTTGATGCAGGGTTATGAGGGTTACTGAGCTGGGTGCGTAGGCGAGCAACTAACTATTGATGGCACCCCAGGGTTTTTTTTCCTGTGAGTTGTCAAATTTGACACGTTGCCAGGGGGGGGTTTCTCGCTCGGCCGATCAATTTACCAGCCAGGGGAGGCTTTTTTCAAACTTTTCAAATCACAGGGGGGGTCTTGCTTCGCTCGGGCGATTATTTTATTAGCCAGAGGGGTCTTGCTTTGCTCGGCCACCGACATAGGTAGTTCTCCTATTATTGATGGTGGAGTTTTCAAATTTGATTTCACTAGCACTTTGACAGGGGGTCCTTACTTCCCCCCCCCCCCCCCCAACAAGGATCTATATGTATGAGCGATCACGTAAGACCCTTATAAATAATCTATATCACTAATATATATAATATTCTTGAAAATCTCGAGAAATTCAAAAATGCTCTACGTTCTGAGATAGGTTGAGCGCCCTCAAGGATTTTTTCCGTTTTCCCCTCCTTCAACCCCCTCCCTTCCAACGACACTTAACTCTACCCCCTCGCCATTTTAGCCCCATATTTTTCCTGTGAGTTTTCAACTTTGATTTGATTTCACTAGCACTATGACAGGTTGGGAGGGGGGGGGGGGGGGCATACTTCACTCGGCCGATCATTTTAACGGCCAGGGGACTCGCTTTGCTCGGCCACCCACATAGGTAGTTCTATTATTATTTATGGTGGAAATTTGATTTCACTAGCACGTTGACAGGGGGTCTAATTTCGTATAGCCCCATGAAAGCTCCATAGGTCGTCCCCAAAAATACTTGGAAAACGACACTTAACTCTACCCCCTCGGCATTTTAGTCCCATAGCGCCCCACCGGGTTTTTTACTGTGAGTTTTGATTTGATTTCACTAGCACTTTGACAGGGGAGGGAGGGGGGCTTACTTCGCTCTGCCGATCATGTTATCGGCCAGAGGGAGCTCGCTTTGCTCAGCCACCCACATAGGTAGTTCTATTCTATTATTATGATGGTGGAGTTTTCAAAATTGAGTTCACTAGCACTTTGACAGGAGGGGCGTCTTATTTCGCTCAGCTGATCATCTTCTCGGCCTTTTTAGCCCCATATCGCCCCATGGGTTTTTTCCCTATGAGTTTTCAAATTTGATTTGATTTCACTAGCACTATGGCAAGGAGGGGGGGGGCGGTTCCTCGCTCGGGCGGTAGAGAGTAGACTTTTGAAAATTGATTTCACTAGCACTTTGACTTACTTCGCTCAGCTAATAGACTAGCACTTTGACAAGGGGGCCTTACTTCGCTCGGCTAATCATTTTCATACCATGATTCACCCAAATCACAGGCGGCAATATACAACCACAGTGGGCAATACATCCACAAGCGGCAATACACCCACTAGGGGGGGTCTGGGGGGCGGCAATTCACCCACAGGCGGCAATATACACTCACAGGCGGCAATACACCCACAGGTGGCAATACACCCACAAGCGGCAATTCACCCACAATTCTGCTTAAGCGATCGGCCTCGCGAAGCGAGGCACCGGCCTCGCGTAGCGAGGCCCACGGGGGGTCTGGGGGGCGGAGCCCCCCAGCTGGGTGCGTAGGCGAGCAAAGCGAGCCGGAGCATCTAGTCTAAATCACTAATTCTCACCGTGTCTGTGGCTGGCTGGCTGGCTGGCTGGCTGGCTGGCTGGCTGACTATGTGGGTATGTCAATCGCCTACTCTGACTAAACGGTAAGTCGTAAAAATACGCCGATTTTTTCTATCGTCTCGGGCGACCGTTTAAGAGTCAATAGGGGGGTCGAGATTTTTCTAAAATGCGCTCAAATCCGCGCAATTGACATCAACTTTCTTATTTCAAATGGGAACCCCTATTTTTTTCATCGGATTCGGATTCCTCGACCAATTTTACGTCCAATAAGCGAATTGCGCGAATTTTTTGGCGCGCGCGAATTCGCTGAATTAATTTTTTCGATTTATTCCTCCTTTAATAGACGGATTTTTTCCGCGTTTCGTCCTACGCCTACCTAGAGATCCGAATTTTAATAGGAGATATCGACCAAATTCATTCCGACAATGAGCGGATCAGGACGGCGATTTCAGTTTTGCAGTTTTCGTTAAATCGCGGGTCGGGCGAGCCGTCGGGTGAATTCTGGCTCGGCTTCACTCCCAGCCTCTCAACACCCTCTATCCCCCCGCCCTCACTCATCACTCTGAGCGGGTGGGACATCAGCCTTTAAGGGGCGCTCGCTAGGTCTATGCGCAAGGTCTCCCAGATGGATGTAAATTAAATGAATCGATTTAAATTGAATCGATTATCGAGAAAAGTAGAATCGATTTAAACTGAATCGATTATCTCATAAAATGAATTTAATTGAATTTGAAAAATAAAAATAAAAAAATTAAAATAAAAATAAAATTAAAATTTTTCCTGTGAGTTTTCAACTATGATTTGATTTCACTAGCACTATGACAGGGTGGGAGGGGGGGCATACTTCACTCGGCCGATCATTTTATCAGCCAGGGGGTTGATGTTGAAGGAGCAGTTGACCTTGATGCAGGGTTATGAACGTGTTCATCGATGCTATGCACCCCACTAGGGTTACTCAGCTGGGTGCGTAGGCGAGCAACTAACTATTGATGGCACCCCAGGGTTTTTTTCCTGTGAGTTGTCAAATTTGACACGTTGCCAGGGGGGGTTTCTCGCTCGGCCGATCAATTTACCAGCCAGGGGAGGCTTTTTTCAAACTTTTCAAATGACAGGGGGGGGGTCTTGCTTCGCTCGGGCGATTATTTTATTAGCCAGAGGGGTCTTGCTTTGCTCGGCCACCGACATAGGTAGTTCTCCTATTATTGATGGTGGAGTTTTCAATTTGATTTCACTAGCACTTTGACAGGTGGTCCTTACTTCCCCCCCCCCCCCCCCCCCCCCCCCAACAAGGATCTATATGTACGAGCGATCACGCAAGACCCTTATAAATAATCTATATCACTAATTATATATAATATTCTTGAAAATCTCGAGAAATTCAAAAATGCTCTACGTTCTGAGATAGGTTGAGCGCCCTCAAGGATTTTTTTCCGTTTTCCCCTCCTTCAACCCCCTCCCTTCCAACGACACTTAACCTCTACCCCCTCGCCATTTTAGCCCCATATTTTTCCTGTGAATTTTCAACTTTGATTGATTTCACTAGCACTATGACAGGTTGGGAGGGGGTGGGGGGGGGGCATACTTCACTCGGCCGATCATTTTAACGGCCAGGGGACTCGCTTTGCTCGGCCACCCACATAGGTAGTTCTATTATTATTGATGGTGGAAATTTGATTTCACTAGCACGTTGACAGGGGGTCTAATTTCGTATAGCCCCATGAAAGCTCCATAGGTCGTCCCCAAAATACTTGGAAAACGACACTTAACTCTACCCCTCGGCATTTTAGTCCCATAGCGCCCCACCGGGTTTTTTACTGTGAGTTTTGATTTGATTTCACTAGCACTTTGACAGGGGAGGGAGGGGGGCTTACTTCGCTCTGCCGATCATGTTATCGGCCAGAGGGAGCTCGCTTTGCTCAGCCACCCACATAGGTAGTTCTATTCTATTATTATGATGGTGGAGTTTTCAAAATTGAGTTCACTAGCACTTTGACAGGAGGGGCGTCTTATTTCGCTCAGCTGATCATCTTCTCGGCCTTTTTAGCCCCATATCGCCCCATGGGTTTTTTCCCCTATGAGTTTTCAACTATGATTTGATTTCACTAGCACTATGACAGGGTGGGAGGGGGGGGGGGTCCTCGCTCGGGCTGTAGAGAGTAGACTTTTGAAAATAGATTTCACTAGCACTTTGACAAGGGGGCCTTACTACGCTCGGCTAATCATTTTCATACCATGATTCACCCAAATCACATTCGGCAATATACAACCACAGTGGGCAATACATCCACAAGCGGCAATACACTCACTAGGGAGGGTCTGGGGGGCGGCAATTCACCCACAGGCGGCAATATACACTCACAGGCGGCAATACACCCACAGGTGGCAATACTCCCACAAGCGGCAATTCACCCACAATTCTGCTTAAGCGATCGGCCTCGCGAAGCGAGGCACCGGCCTCGCGTAGCGAGGCCCACGGGGGGTCTGGGGGGCGGAGCCCCCCAGCTGGGTGCGTAGGCGAGCAAAGCGAGCCGGAGCATCTAGTATCTAAATCACTAATTCTCACCGTGTCTGTGGCTGACTATGTGGCTGGCTGAGTATGTCAATCGCCTACTCTGACTAAACTATAAGCCCTAAAAATACGCCGATTTTTCCTATCGTCTGTGTGGACCGTTTAAGTGTATCTAGGGGGGTCGAGAATTCTCAAAAATTCGCTCAAATCCGCGCAATTGACATCAACTTTCTTATTTCAAATGGGAACCCCTATTTTTTTCACCGGATTCGGATTCCTCGACCAATTTTACGTCCGATAAGCGAATTGCGCGAATTTTATGACGCGCGCGAATTCGCTGAATTAATTTTTTCGATTTATTCCGTCGTTAATAGACGGATTTTTCTCGCGTTTCGTCCTACGCCTACCTAGAGATCCGAATTTTAATAGGAGATACCGAAAAAATTCATTGCGACGCTGAGCGAATGAGGACGGCGATTTCAGTTTTGCAGTTTTCGTTAATTCGCGTCTGGAAAAGGGGTGGCCGTCACCGGCGGGTGGATCCCGCTCGGCTTACCAACTACCGATACCCCCCCCACCCTCACTCATCACTCTGAGCGGGTGGGACATCAGCCTTACAGGGGCGCTCACGAGGTCTACGAGATCTCTCCCAGACAGAAATGGATGTAAATTAAATGAATCGATTTAAATTGAATCGATTATCGAGAAAAGTAGAATCGATTTAAACTGAATCGATTATCGAAAAATTGAATTTAATTGAATAAAAAAAAAAATTTAAAAAATTAAAATAAAAATAAAATAAAAATAAAAATAAAATAAAATTTCAAAAATCTCGAGAAATTAAAAAATGATGTACATTCTGAGATAGGTTGAGCGCCCTCAAGGATTTTTGGCGTTTTCCCCTCCTTCAGCTAAAGAAAAGAAGGAGTGGGGATTTCAGCCACTATTGATTCGATTTTGATGAAATTTTCAAGGATCACGCGGGTTGTGCCCCCTGTCCGGATTTGCGTGTAGGGGATGGATGTAAATGAATCGATTCAAATTGAATCGATTATTTAGAGAAGTATCGATTTTATTATTATTCATTTATTATTATTAGAATTGATTCTTTTTCCAAATTGAATGGATGTAAATTAAATGAATCGATTTAAATCAAATCGATTATTTAGAGAAGTATCGATTTTATTATTATTCATTTATTATTATTAGAATTGATTCTTTTTCCAAATTGAGTTTAAAAAAAATTAAAAAATTGATATATATTCTTGAAAATCTCGAGAAATTCAAAAATGATCTACATTCTGAGATAGGTTGAGCGCCCTCAAGGATTTTTGCGTTTTCCCCTCCTTCAACTAAAGAAAAGAAGGAGTTGGGATTTCAGCCACTATTGATTCGATTTTGATGAAATTTTCAGGGAATCATTTTATCCGCCAGGGGATTCTACGTCCAAAAATACTTGGAAAACGACACTAACTCTACCCCCTCGCCATTTTAGCCCCATATTTTTTCTTTGTTTTCATTATACTGGCCAGGGGATTCAAATGTCCTACCTACCTACATATTTATATGTAATAAATATTTAGGGTGGACTTTACAAAGGGTGGAAAATACTTGGAAAACGACACGTAACTTTACCCCCTCGCCATTTTAGCCCCATATTTTTCCTGTGAGTTTTCAACTATGATTTGATTTCACTAGCACTATGACAGGGTGGGAGGGGGGGCATACTTCACTCGGCCGATCATTTTAACGGCCAGGGGACTCGCAATGCTCGGCCACCGACATAGGTAGTTCTATTATTATCAAGGGAAGGCTTTGCAAATTTGATTTCACTAGCACTATGACAGGGGGCCTTACTTTCCCCAAAAATACTTGGAAAACGACACTTAACTCTACCCCCTCGCCATTTTAGCCCCATATTTTTCCTGTGAGTTATCAACTATGATTTGATTTCACTAGCACTATGACAGGGTGGGAGGGGGGGGGGGGGCATACTTCACTCGGCCGATCATTTTATCAGCCAGGGGGGTTGATGTTGAAGGAGCAGTTGACCTTGATGCAGGGTTATGAACGTGTCCATCGATGCTATGCACCCCACTAGGGTTACTCAGCTGGGTGCGTAGGCGAGCAACTAACTATTGATGGCACCCCAGGGTTTTTTTTCCTGTGAGTTGTCAAATTTGACACGTTGCCAGGGGGTGTTTCTCGCTCGGCCGATCAATTTACCAGCCAGGGGAGGCTTTTTTCAAACTTTTCAAATGACAGGGGGGGTCTTGCTTCGCTCGGGCGATTATTTTATTAGCCAGAGGGGTCTTGCTTTGCTCGGCCACCGACATAGGTAGTTCTCCTATTATTGATGGTGGAGTTTTCAAATTTGATTTCACTAGCACTTTGACAGGGGGTCCTTACTTACGTACGAGCGATCACGCAAGACCCTTATAAATAATCTATATCACTAATATATATAATATTCTTGAAAATCTCTAGAAATTCAAAAATGCTCTACGTTCTGAGATAGGTTGAGCGCCCTCAAGGATTTTTTCCGTTTTCCCCTCCTTCATCCCCCTCCCTTCCAACGACACTTAACTCTACCCCCTCGCCATTTTAGCCCCATATTTTTCCTGTGAGTTTTCAACTTTGATTTGATTTCACTAGCACTATGATAGGTTGGGAGGGGGGGGGGGGGCATACTTCACTCAGCCGATCATTTTAACGGCCAGGGGACTCGCTTTGCTCGGCCACCCACATAGGTAGTTCTATTATTATTGATGGTGGAAATTTGATTTCACTAGCACGTTGACAGGGGGTCTAATTTCGTATAGCCCCATGAAAGCTCCATAGGTCGTCTCCAAAAATACTTGGAAAACGACACTTAACTCTACCCCCTCGGCATTTTAGTCCCATAGCGCCCCACCGGGTTTTTTACTGTGAGTTTTGATTTGATTTCACTAGCACTTTGACTTACTTCGCTCAGCTAATAGACTAGCACTTTGACAAGGGGGCCTTACTTCGCTCGGCTAATCATTTTCGTACCATGATTCACCCAAATCACAGGCGGCAATATACAACCACAGTGGGCAATACATCCACAAGCGGCAATACACCCACTAGGGGGGGTCTGGGGGGCAGCAATTCACCCACAGGCGGCAATATACACTCACAGGCGGCAATACACCCACTAGGGGGGGTCTGGGGGGCGGCAATTCACCCACAGGCGGCAATATACACTCACAGGCGGCAATACACCCACAGTGGGCAATACATCCACAAGCGGCAATACACCCACTAGGGGGGTCTGGGGGGCGGCAATTCACCCACAGGCGGCAATATACACTCACAGGCGGCAATACACCCACAGGTGGCAATACACCCACAAGCGGCAATTCACCCACATGTCTGCTTAAGCGATCGGCCTCGCGAAGCGAGGCGCCGGCCTCGCGTAGCGAGGCCCACGGGGGGTCTGGGGGGCGGAGCCCCCCAGCTGGGTGCGTAGGCGAGCAAAGCGAGCCGGAGCATCTAGTCTAAATCACTAATTCTCAACGTGTCTGTATGTGGGTATGTCAATCGCCTACTCTGACTAAACTATAAGCCCTAAAAATACGCCGATTTTTCCTATCGTCTCGGGCGACCGTTTAAGAGTCAATAGGGGGGTCGAGATTTTTCTAAAATGCGCTCAAATGGGCGCAATTGACATCAACTTTCTTATTTCAAATGGGAACCCCTATTTTTTTCACCGGATTCGGATTCCTCGACCAATTTTACGTCCGATAAGCGAGTTGGGCGAATTTTATGACGCGCGCGAATTCGCTGAATTAATTTTTTCGATTTATTCCTTCGTTAATAGACGGATTTTTTCCGCGTTTCGTCCGTAGCCTACCTAGAGATCCGAATTTTAATACTTGATATCGACCAAATTCATTTCGAAATCGAGTGAATTTTGAGCGCGAGTTGAGTTTTGAAAAAACTGGGCCGTCGCCACCGACCCGTCCCGTCGGGTGAATTCTGGCTCGGCTTCACTCCCATCCTCTCAACACCCTCTATCCCCCCGCCCTCACTCTTCACTCTGAGCGGGTGGGACATCAGCCTTTAAGGGGCGCTCGGAAGGTCTATGCGCAACGTCACCCAGACGGAAATGGATGTAAATTAAATGAATCGATTTAAATTGAATCGATTATCGAGAAAAGTATCGAAAAGTTGAATTGAATCGGAAAAAAAAATTATTAACAAATTTTAGCCCCATTTTTTTCCTGTGTTTTCAAATTTGATTTTATTTCACTAGCACTATGACAGCGAGGGGAGGGGGGGGGGGGGGTTACTTCACTCGGCCGATCATTTTACTGGCCAGGGGAGGCTCGCTTTCCTGGGCTGCCCACATTGGTAGGTAGTTCTATTGTTATTGAAGGTTATATTGTTATTTTAACGGCCAGGAGGCTCTCTTTGCTCGGCCATTTGACATTGGTACATTTCACGATAAAAAAATTTATATATATTCTTGAAAATCTCGAGAAATACAAAAATGATCTACATTCTGAGATAGGTTGAGCGCCCTCAAGGATTTTTTCCGTTTTCCCCTCCTTCAACTAAATAATAATAATAATAATAAATAAATAAATTTATTTATCGCTTACTCTGCCACCCACATAGGTAGTTCTATTATTATTGATGGTGGAGTTTTCAAATTTGATTTCTACACTCTTCACTCCAAGCGGGTGGGACATCAGCCTTTAAGGGGAGCTCGCAAGGTCTACGAGATCTCTCCCAGTCATCCCCTTGCAGTGCAGCCAAATCAGGGTTTTTCCCCCAGATTGCGGGGGTTTTTTCTTCTCCGGGGGGGATTTTGGGGGGTCGATATCTCCCGGCCATCCCTGCAAAGTCGTCCGAGGGATGTCCGATTCTCAAATATGAATCGATTTAAATCAAATCGATTTAGAAAGTATTATTATTATAAAATATTATTATTAGTATTTATTATTATTATTATTAGAATCGATTCTTTTTCCAAATTATTGACAGGGTGGCCTTACTTTGCTCAGCTAATCATTTTATCCACCAGGGGATTCTACGTCCAAAAATACTTGGAAAACGACAATAACTCTACCCCCTCACCATTTTAGCCCCATACTTTTACTGTGTTTTCCTGGGGGGTGGGGGGCATACTTCACTCGGCCGATCATTTTAACGGCCTGGGGACTCGCTTTGCTCGGCCACTGACATAGGTAGTTCTATTATTATCAAGGGAAGGCTTTTCAAATTTGATTTCACTAGCACTTGACAGGGGGGCCTTAATTTCCCCAAAAATACTTCCCCTTTCCCCAAAAATACTTGGAAAACGACACTTAACTCTACCCCTCGCCATTTTAGCCCCATATTTTTCCTGTGAGTTTTCAACTTTGATTTGATTTCACTAGCACTATGACAGGGTGGGAGGGGGGGGGGGGCATACTTCACTCGGCCTATCATTTTAACGGCCAGGGGACTCGCGTTGCTCGGCCACCGACATAGGTAGTTCTATTATTATCGAGGGAAGACTTTTGAAATTTGATTTCACTAGCACTATGACAGGGGGGCCTTACTTAGCTTGGTCCACCATTATAACGGCCAGGGGACTCGCTTTGCTCGGCCACCGACATAGGTAGTTCTATTATTATCAAGGGAAGGCATTTCAAATTTGATTTCACTAGCACTTGACAGGGGGGCCTTAATTTCCCCAAAAATACTTCCTCTTTCCCCAAAAATACTTGGAAAACGACACTTAACTCTACCACCTCGCCATTTTAGCCCCATATTTTTCCTGTGAGTTTTCAACTTTGATTTGATTTCACTAGCACTATGACATGGCGGGAGGGGGGGCATACTTTACTCGGCCGATCATTTTAACGGCCAGGGGACTCGCTTTGCTCGGCCACCCACATAGGTAGTTCTATTATTATTGATTTCACTAGCACGTTGACAGGGGGTCTAATTTCGTATAGCCCCATGAAAGCTCCATAGGTCGTCCCCAAAAATACTTGGAAAACGACACTTAACTCTACCCCCTCGGCATTTTAGTCCCATAGCGCCCCACCTGGTTTTTTACTGTGAGTTTTGATTTGATTTCACTAGCACTTTGACAGGGGAGGGGGGGGGGGCTTACTTCGCTCTACCGATCAGAGGGGGCTCGCTTTGCTCAGCCACCCACATAGGTAGTTCTATTCTATTATTATGATGGTGGAGTATTCAAAATTGAGTTCACTAGCACTTTGAGACAGGAGGGGCGTCTTATTTCGCTCAGCTGATCATCTTCTCGGCCTTTTTAGCCCCATATCGCCCCATGGGTTTTTTCCCTATGAGTTTTCAAATTTGATTTGATTTCACTAGCACTATGGCAGGGAGGTGGGGGGGGGGGGGGGGGGTTCCTCGCTCGGGCGGTAGAGGGTAGACTTTTGAAAATTGATTTCACTAGCACTTTGACTTACTTCGCTCAGCTAATAGACTAGCACTTTGACAAGGGGGCCTTACTTCGCTCGGCTAATCATTTTCGTACCATGATTCACCCAAATCACAGGCGGCAATATACAACCACAGTGGGCAATACACCCACTAGGGGGGGTCTGGGGGGCGGCAATTCACCCACAGGCGGCAATATACACTCATGACATGGCGGGAGGGGGGGCATACTTTACTCGGCCGATCATTTTAACGGCCAGGGGACTCGCTTTGCTCGGCCACCCACATAGGTAGTTCTATTATTATTGATTTCACTAGCACGTTGACAGGGGGTCTAATTTCGTATAGCCCCATGAAAGCTCCATAGGTCGTCCCCAAAAATACTTGGAAAACGACACTTAACTCTACCCCCTCGGCATTTTAGTCCCATAGCGCCCCACCTGGTTTTTTACTGTGAGTTTTGATTTGATTTCACTAGCACTTTGACAGGGGAGGGGGGGGGGGGGGCTTACTTCGCTCTACCGATCAGAGGGGGCTCGCTTTGCTCAGCCACCCACATAGGTAGTTCTATTCTATTATTATGATGGTGGAGTATTCAAAATTGAGTTCACTAGCACTTTGACAGGAGGGGCGTCTTATTTCGCTCAGCTGATCATCTTCTCGGCCTTTTTAGCCCCATATCGCCCCATGGGTTTTTTCCCTATGAGTTTTCAAATTTGATTTGATTTCACTAGCACTATGGCAGGGAGGTGGGGGGGGGGGGGGGGGTTCCTCGCTCGGGCGGTAGAGGGTAGACTTTTGAAAATTGATTTCACTAGCACTTTGACTTACTTCGCTCAGCTAATAGACTAGCACTTTGACAAGGGGGCCTTACTTCGCTCGGCTAATCATTTTCGTACCATGATTCACCCAAATCACAGGCGGCAATATACAACCACAGTGGGCAATACACCCACTAGGGGGGGTCTGGGGGGCGGCAATTCACCCACAGGCGGCAATATACACTCACAGGCGGCAATACACCCACAGGTGGCAATACACCCACAAGCGGCAATTCACCCACATGTCTGCTTAAGCGATCGGCCTCGCGAAGCGAGGCGCCGGCCTCGCGAAGCGAGGCCCACGGGGGGTCTGGGGGGCGGAGCCCCCCAGCTGGGTGCGTAGGCGAGCAAAGCGAGCCGGAGCATCTAGTCTAAATCACTAATTCTCACCGTGTCTGTGGCTGACTATGTGGGTATGTCAATCGCCTACTCTGACTAAACGGTAAGTCGTAAAAATACGCCGATTTTTCCTATCGTCTCGGGCGACCGTTTAAGAGTCAATAGGGGGGTCGAGATTTTTCTAAAATGCGCTCAAATCCGCGCAATTGACATCAACTTTCTTATTTCAAATGGGAACCCCTATTTTTTTCATCGGATTCGGATTCCTCGACCAATTTTACGTCCGATAAGCGAATTGCGCGAATTTTTTGGCGCGCGCGAATTCGCTGAATTAATTTTTTCGATTTATTCCTCCTTTAATAGACGGATTTTTTCCGCGTTTCGTCCTACGCCTACCTAGAGATCCGAATTTTAATAGGAGATATCGACCAAATTCATTTCGAAATCGAGTGAATTTTGAGCGCGAGTTGAGTTTTGAAAAAACTGGGCCGTCGCCACCGACCCGTCCCGTCGGGTGAATTCTGGCTCGGCTTCACTCCCATCCTCTCAACACCCTCTATCCCCCCGCCCTCACTCTTCACTCTGAGCGGGTGGGACATCAGCCTTTAAGGGGCGCTCGGAAGGTCTATGCGCAACGTCACCCAGACGGAAATGGATGTAAATTAAATGAATCGATTTAAATTGAATCGATTATCGAGAAAAGTATCGAAAAGTTGAATTGAATCGGAAAAAAAAATTATTAACAAATTTTAGCCCCATTTTTTCCCTGTGTTTTCAAATTTGATTTTATTTCACTAGCACTATGACAGCGAGGGGAGGGGGGGGGGGGGTTACTTCACTCGGCCGATCATTTTACTGGCCAGGGGAGGCTCGCTTTCCTGGGCTGCCCACATTGGTAGGTAGTTCTATTGTTATTGAAGGTTATATTGTTATTTTAACGGCCAGGAGGCTCTCTTTGCTCGGCCATTTGACATTGGTACATTTCACGATAAAAAAATTTATATATATTCTTGAAAATCTCGAGAAATACAAAAATGATCTACATTCTGAGATAGGTTGAGCGCCCTCAAGGATTTTTTCCGTTTTCCCCTCCTTCAACTAAATAATAATAATAATAATAAATAAATAAATTTATTTATCGCTTACTCTGCCACCCACATAGGTAGTTCTATTATTATTGATGGTGGAGTTTTCAAATTTGATTTCTACACTCTTCACTCCAAGCGGGTGGGACATCAGCCTTTAAGGGGAGCTCGCAAGGTCTACGAGATCTCTCCCAGTCATCCCCTTGCAGTGCAGCCAAATCAGGGTTTTTCCCCCAGATTGCGGGGGTTTTTTCTTCTCCGGGGGGGATTTTGGGGGGTCGATATCTCCCGGCCATCCCTGCAAAGTCGTCCGAGGGATGTCCGATTCTCAAATATGAATCGATTTAAATCAAATCGATTTAGAAAGTATTATTATTATAAAATATTATTATTAGTATTTATTATTATTATTATTAGAATCGATTCTTTTTCCAAATTATTGACAGGGTGGCCTTACTTTGCTCAGCTAATCATTTTATCCACCAGGGGATTCTACGTCCAAAAATACTTGGAAAACGACAATAACTCTACCCCCTCACCATTTTAGCCCCATACTTTTACTGTGTTTTCCTGGGGGGTGGGGGGCATACTTCACTCGGCCGATCATTTTAACGGCCTGGGGACTCGCTTTGCTCGGCCACTGACATAGGTAGTTCTATTATTATCAAGGGAAGGCTTTTCAAATTTGATTTCACTAGCACTTGACAGGGGGGCCTTAATTTCCCCAAAAATACTTCCCCTTTCCCCAAAAATACTTGGAAAACGACACTTAACTCTACCCCTCGCCATTTTAGCCCCATATTTTTCCTGTGAGTTTTCAACTTTGATTTGATTTCACTAGCACTATGACAGGGTGGGAGGGGGGGGGGGGGGCATACTTCACTCGGCCTATCATTTTAACGGCCAGGGGACTCGCGTTGCTCGGCCACCGACATAGGTAGTTCTATTATTATCGAGGGAAGACTTTTGAAATTTGATTTCACTAGCACTATGACAGGGGGGCCTTACTTAGCTTGGTCCACCATTATAACGGCCAGGGGACTCGCTTTGCTCGGCCACCGACATAGGTAGTTCTATTATTATCAAGGGAAGGCATTTCAAATTTGATTTCACTAGCACTTGACAGGGGGGCCTTAATTTCCCCAAAAATACTTCCTCTTTCCCCAAAAATACTTGGAAAACGACACTTAACTCTACCACCTCGCCATTTTAGCCCCATATTTTTCCTGTGAGTTTTCAACTTTGATTTGATTTCACTAGCACTATGACATGGCGGGAGGGGGGGCATACTTTACTCGGCCGATCATTTTAACGGCCAGGGGACTCGCTTTGCTCGGCCACCCACATAGGTAGTTCTATTATTATTGATTTCACTAGCACGTTGACAGGGGGTCTAATTTCGTATAGCCCCATGAAAGCTCCATAGGTCGTCCCCAAAAATACTTGGAAAACGACACTTAACTCTACCCCCTCGGCATTTTAGTCCCATAGCGCCCCACCTGGTTTTTTACTGTGAGTTTTGATTTGATTTCACTAGCACTTTGACAGGGGAGGGGGGGGGGGGGGGCTTACTTCGCTCTACCGATCAGAGGGGGCTCGCTTTGCTCAGCCACCCACATAGGTAGTTCTATTCTATTATTATGATGGTGGAGTATTCAAAATTGAGTTCACTAGCACTTTGACAGGAGGGGCGTCTTATTTCGCTCAGCTGATCATCTTCTCGGCCTTTTTAGCCCCATATCGCCCCATGGGTTTTTTCCCTATGAGTTTTCAAATTTGATTTGATTTCACTAGCACTATGGCAGGGAGGTGGGGGGGGGGGGGGGGGTTCCTCGCTCGGGCGGTAGAGGGTAGACTTTTGAAAATTGATTTCACTAGCACTTTGACTTACTTCGCTCAGCTAATAGACTAGCACTTTGACAAGGGGGCCTTACTTCGCTCGGCTAATCATTTTCGTACCATGATTCACCCAAATCACAGGCGGCAATATACAACCACAGTGGGCAATACACCCACTAGGGGGGGTCTGGGGGGCGGCAATTCACCCACAGGCGGCAATATACACTCACAGGCGGCAATACACCCACAGGTGGCAATACACCCACAAGCGGCAATTCACCCACATGTCTGCTTAAGCGATCGGCCTCGCGAAGCGAGGCGCCGGCCTCGCGAAGCGAGGCCCACGGGGGGTCTGGGGGGCGGAGCCCCCCAGCTGGGTGCGTAGGCGAGCAAAGCGAGCCGGAGCATCTAGTATAGATAATTACTCAATTCATTCAGAACCGGTTAAAAATAACCTACATCCAGTGAGAGACCGGCATCAGTAATGCGGACCTTCCGGTTGTGAATTGGTGGCCAAATATGCAGATACAAGTTTTGCATTTGGCAGCGCTCTCCAAGTGGATTTGAGATGAGCCCAAAAAAAAAAAAAAAAGTGCACTCAGAGTGACATGCGGGTGTGAGGGTGAATTTCAATGAGGCACGAGGAATCATGTTAATTGGGAACCGTTAGCAGAAACTAGCCTAATAGCCTCTTGAGCTGAATGTGTGTTAGGCTTCTGACCACTTAAAATGTTACATGTCCGAGGTTACCCGTTAAGATGCCTTTTTAAGGATCCAAGCCTTTTCTTGCATTACCGCCAGAGCGCCCGGCTGAGCCATACCGGTGATACCATGGACCTTGTGGAATAAATAAATTCACTTTGGAAGGTACATGTGCGCGGTTTTGGATTTCTGACTGCATTCCTACTTCGTCTCGAACGGCCTTTAACGGCTTGGCTGGCTCGCCTGCCCTTTTGACTGGCGGCTGTGTTAACATGGATGCCTGTTCTGTAAACTACTGTTAGGAATATCATAGAGCCTGTTGATAGGTGTTGGAATCGTATAAATTCTTCAGGGGTCAAATGCGAGTGAGCATATCGTCATAAATTCCTCATCACCAAACAGGAGCGCAACGGTCTTTTTAAAGCACTGGATTTCTTTTGGTTTATTATTCTCAGAATAATCAACCGATTTTTTGGCGATCGGGATAAATGGTCGGCCCCAAAATTTGTTATATAGGTTTCCAGATGTAGAGATTCCAAAAATGAAATGCCCGTCCGCCGCACAGTGGGGCGAATCGCCAATCTAGGTGGAAAAACTTAAAAACCGTCTTGTCTTACAGGAAATGTTCTGAGCAGGGGTATGACATTATTTATTGTCTAAAACTATATTTTATCTGTATACTGCTAGAAAATTGATTTAAAAAAAAGTAAAAATGATGGTAAAATTAAAACTATTCACTTTAATTATTTACAGTAAAATTCGCCACTTTTTAAATAAAAACGGAAACCCTAACATACACTGCTTACTTGGTATTTTCAGTTTATTTCATTCTTGTGACTGATAGATTTGTTATAATCTATGTTTGTTATAATCTAGATTTGTTATTATCTATGTTTGTTATAATCTTTGGGTTTCCTAATGAAGATGAAAAGGGCTTAAACTCCTTCCCAATAGAGGGACACCAGGCAAATGCATCTCATTTCACGAGCCTTTTACTAGAGACAGCCTATGACTTGATCAGACATTCACGTCTGGTTTTTCTTCAAATGCTTGTAGTTCTGAGATAAGGGACTATTTTCCATCACGGAATCGTAGCTGGATTGAAGAATCGCGATGATAACTTTTTTCTACCTAGATTGGCGATTCGCTCTACTGTGCTCCGTCCGCTGTCCACGCCGTTTTGGGCAGTAGGATATTTTTTTTTAATCTGAAATTTTGAAGAAAACTCAGTTCTGGTTGTGTCCGCAAGCGTTTCACCCGATCGCTCAAACACGCGGGGCTCTGTGGGGCTACGAGAGGTTTTTTTTTTTTTAAATGGTTTGTGGCTATGATATCGAGTGGGGGTGTCGTCGAGGTATTTTTGAACGTAGAATCCATTTTTGGGGATCCTAGAACCAACAGATCTCACCGTGGGATCTATGGAGCTACAAAATAATATCGATTTTTTCAAATTTTTATTTGGTCAAATAATTTTGATCAGAGATAATTTCTGGATAGTTTATACCTACCAAAGAATAATGAACCCTCGTTTAAAATTAGCAGCGTTCTTTTTTCTGGTCCAGTTCTGGCCGCTTGAGTTTCCCATTAGCGTGTTGCCAAAACGGTTGTTCACTTAGAGGAAACAAGCACGCAAATCTTCACTAGAAAGCAATTCTAACTAGGACCGTCCTTGACTCACTGAAGACGGCGGCGAGATTCTCTCGTTTCCAGCCGAAACAGCCTGACCAGGTAACCCCTTTTCAAGTTTCGCTAATAGACTTTTGATTGGACTGCCCGCTACCGACCAAAATTACCAATCAGTCAATTAACTCTCGCTAAAACTTCAGACCGTCTTTTCTTCCCGTCTTTTTCTCATTGGAGCTCCAGCTGAACTTAAAAAAAAAAAAAAAAAAATCATATTTGCGACCCGTCGGAGTCATTTAGCGAGAGAAAGCGCACTGGGTCAGACGGCAAAGGGGCGAGAGAGAGAGAGAGAGAGAAAAAAAAAAACACTTAGCAGTTATAAGACCATCTAGGAAGCCCGAAGACTGTATCAAGGTCACGGATTCGTCGCTTTCGCGACCTTGGTCCAAAGAAAGTGTTACGAACTCTTGGGCTGGGAGACCCGGTCCGAAGATTAATAGAATTGAACCACATTTGAGAACCAGATTTTAGGAATCCCGGCATTTCCAGGCCGACGGTGACAAAACACAACTGAGCTGAATAGTTAGGGGGAATTAAGCATCCTGTAGGATAGACGGAAGCGTGGCTTACGTTTGAATGGTATTTCTTTTAATTGTTAGAGAAAATAAAAAAATAACGTCCATTTACATTCACTGACTAAGAGTTGAGAACTTGTGGATTAACGGGGGGCTCTGCGGCCACGGCTGATGAGTCCAGGTAAATAGTTAGACAAAGTGTTGTGCAAGATGTTTGGGATGCAGCCCTGAAAGTGGACGGGGCCTCCAACCTTTTTGTTGTGTACATAAAAAACATGAACTCTTGGCCAGCGAAGGAGGGGGAGTAGTTTCTTGCATGGAGTCAATAACCATTTTACGCCTATCCGAGAAAAACTTCAAAACGTGCGCGCAAGAGGTTTTCTCATGCTAAGACATTTGTGAGTTTACTCTCATTTTTGGGGTGACTCAATCACCGCACTTTCCAATATTTATTTATTTTTACGTCCTGAAATCCTGACAAGTTAAATATAGGTACAATCAGTGCCGCCCGTCGTCGATCCTGCCCGGACTGATGTAGGTTAGTTCATGGAAAGTGTAAATGTTAAGGATGAGAATCAATAAAACGAGATTAGAGGATTCAGAAGCCGCAGCTAACGGTCCAACTCATAGAGCCCAACACAATCAAAAGTGTTTGCAAAGTCATCGCCTTCACCCCAACCGTTCAATTAACGCCCCTGGGGTGTTCCTGAAGTCAAGAAGTGGGTTAAGTGTAAACCATACTGGGTATCGTGAGTCACATTCGGCTGTCGAATTTTTTGAAAGAGGTTGTAGGGACTGAACCCAATACGGGTGTTTCGTGAACCTACCTTTGTGCAACTAGATTTAAAGTGGAATTTAAATTGTTGTTGTATGGTAGGCAGTTGGAGGAGCTGCAGAGTGTGGGATTTGGTCGATCTGGGAGGAAATAAATGGTAAAAATGAACTTTCAACTCGACGATTATTTGTACCGGTGACGTAAAGTATACCTCAAGAATACCAAAAACTCGTAAGTTGGTATTTTAAAGCCCGATAGAATTAAATTTTTAATAGATTTTGTTAGCATCCATCCTATCTTTTTTCTTGTGTAAGCACAGTAACTGGATTTCGTACATAGGTACTTAAAATTACATTTTAAAGGATAACTTCAAAATTCCACAAAATTCCGTCCTACCTGATACATTCCCACACAAATAGGTATCTAGACAAAAAAAAAATAAATAAAAATAAAAATAAAAAAAAATAAAAAAAATAAAATAAAAATTAATAAATGGCGCCCAAACCCCCACATATCAGAATTCTGAAGGGTTTGTAATTTCACAAAGGAACTTGAAAAAGATTCTGATAATATTCAACACCTCGTCCAACTCACTTTTTCGGGGAGGGAAAGGATTAAGTTAACAAAGAAGGTTGAATGTGTTAATCAACTGATCAAGAAGAAATCAGCCACAAAGGAGCGCTACAAGAGCGACTCATCATTTGCCAGCCCTCTTGTAGAAGAGGACCATAGTCTGAATGGTGATACAGACTTTGATGTACTGTCAACGGCAAGGAAAAAAAACTGTCCGTACTGGAAGGACTTGAAATTAATACGCTTAACGAACAAACAGAAATATTAAATGTACAACTGTTGATACATAACTTCTAGTCAGATTTGTCACCACTTGTTATCAGTTAATTGTTATGTTTTCAGTTCTATTCACTACTAGTTCCTGTAATTTGATGTTTTCAAGAAACCGTTAGTGATACCTTCGTGTCACTATTTTTTTTAAAGACAATGTTATAATTATGAGAAACAGGTATGTTCAAGGTTTTTATACCAAATGACTAGAAACGTAATGACTGGATTGAGAAAAACTTGATGAAGTTGCTAGGAATTTTTAGGTTGACTAGAATTATTACAAAAACTAGTGCTTATCATGAAAACGCTACAATAATGTTGGATCCGTTCTGCTTCACTTTCAGACTTCCTGATGATGTCACTTGGATGTGAACTGAAATCGATTGCAGAAAATAGAAGAAAGTAAAACTGGCCATAGAACTGAAGTCAGTGTGTATTTTTCCAAAATAAATTTCTTACCAGTACCTAGTTTTTCATTTACAAGTTTTAAGACTGAAGCCAAAGAAGTATGATAATATCATTATTATTATGTATTTACTCAAAGGGTGTATTATTTTATACATATTGTCAAATTTAACTTTAAAGGGGGTCATTATTTTACATTTAGAACAGGTTTTCATTATATTGTACCTAATAATTAATTATTCAGATAAATAATAAATTTCTCTCTTGATATACATTTCCAAATTGAATTCGACACTTTCCAAAACAATTTCGATATTTTCCAAAATTTGGAAATTTATTATTTATTATTATATTTATTATTTAATAGGTTTCGACATTTTCCATGGAATTTTCAATAATACCGATATTATGATTAGTGCGATTTTTAAAATAATTTCACTCTGATAATTAAACTCTCTGATTTTGAATATTCAAAATGAGTATAATATACCTACCTACTCATTTCGAATACCTATTATCTTCTTCGGATTAATGTGACCCAATTCCCGTGGGGCAATCGAACTGTACATATTTTCATAGACTCAGCACCTAAAAAACTGTAAACGCCAACACCAAGCTCAACTTCTATCCACTTCTGAAAATTGACTCACTATAAAACCCAAGTTGACCTCGGAGTCGTTATATTTTGTGGTTCAACACCAAATATACCTTGAACTTGGATAACTGAAGGCAGAAAATACATTGAAATTGAAATAATGTAGCTCCGGTATTTTGGTCCCACTGTGCACTGTATCCAATTTGCGTTGAAGGAGATGAGAGGTAGCTGCATGATGGTTTCGGAGTTGTAAGTTGGATTCATCGAAATAACTTCCTGGGTCCGCTTCTCTGGAGGCGTCGAAGGCAGAAGGTCCGACCAGACACGACACACCTTCTGAACCCTCAAAAGAGAAGTCCTTGTTCTCCACAGTTTGGCTCGTAAATATGATCTGCAGTGGGCCCCGTGAACTTATCTGTTTAAAAGGAGCCTATTTCCCCAGGCAAAAGCCATCAGTTGCTGAAAAAGACCAGGGGTATGCAGATTCCTGCCTTGGATACGAAGTTGAATCAGGATCTGAAAACAGGTAAAATTTAAAAAACGCGAATCGAAAATACTGCGAGTAGGGAGACTGGGGAGTTACCATGGACCCCCTGACTTTGGGGTGATGTGAAGAGGCGAATCTCAACAACTTTCCACCCACAATATTAACTTTTTTTAATTTAATAAATCCAGTACGGAAGTGCGATACATATCTCGTTTTAGGTATAAAATAAGACGGATTAAGACATTTTGATGCATCAGTTTAGGTCAAATATGAATGAATAAGCGTGAAACAACTGATCACGAAAACCGGTCATCTCATTCGCATTATCGCCTTCGGTTCGAGGTGCATTGGTATATTATGTTACGGTGTCAAGGGGAGTAGTCGTGCGAACTTTCCAGACGGAGCGCCCGTGTGCATAAGATGAGTTGGCATAATCGACCCAAGGAAAATCCCGTTATATCTCATGATCCTGGACGAGAAGGGGCATCGTTCATCACGATTTAATGTCCCACCGAGCTACGATTCCGGATAATATCCATAGCCTACACCTCTGATACGTGATTGTAATTTCCTCTTAACCACCTCATCAGTCTCAACAGAGGCGTCAATCATTAAACGGGTCTGCGGATCGATTCTTCTTTACCACCAACTCACTTCAATAGCGATTTCTTGTTTAACTTCCAACGTGATTCGCAAACTGTTGGAACACCGTTCGTATGATTGGGCCGGAAGCGGTTTTGATTGCGGTTAACAGTCAAATCTGATGGTAGAGGGACGTCGAGCGAGCTCAAAAGTCAATGCCACATGCTGGTAGTAACGAGAGGTTTTATACTGAAAATCGAGAAACGGCTCTTCCTAGAAAGGCCAAGCAAGTTTATGGTTCTGCGCAGGTATTAATCCGGGAGAATGAGAAGTACAGTAAAAGAGACTTCGCGAATGATTGGAAAACAAGCAAAGTTATCAAATATTTTCAAGATGGGCCCCGTGTGGGATTTACACTTCTCCAACGGACCTCAAGTGACGCGGGTCAGAGCCCGCTTATACCAGGCAAAAACTAAGTCATAATTACAGCGTATTAATTCAGGAAAATTGGCCTGCACGCGTATTTGTTTATGCCTAACTCGTTCTTGATTTTCGGGTTGTCTGAAAAATCCGGTTAATGAAGCTGCCTGACTTGTGGCACCTGTTAAAATATACCTTTCATTCATGATAGTAATCTCGTTCCTAATACGATATATCCTGTTCAGCAAGATCAGTAGATATGGGGGGAATTTTGGACTTCATATTTTAGCAAGTGATTACTAGCATGAAAAATTTCTGGAAAATGTTCAACAAATTTTAAAACAGCTGCAAATTGTACACAAGGGTTTATTATTCTTTGATATACATGTTTCAAAAATGAATTCTATCAATCATATCATATCATCATACAATAATATAAAATTGTGTTGGTCGACGGCCGTAAGCCGTGTGGTAGCCGTGTGGTTTGTTGGTACGGGATAACGCGTTCCCGAATGAGTTTTTTCACTTTCCGCTCGCTGGCCGTTTAGGGGGTCGAAAAAATTACGAAAAAATACGAGCCGTATAGATCAGACCTGGAGGTAGACGTCGGTCAAATCGTAAATCCGAAATTCGCCCGGGAAATTCGTCGAAAATTCGTCGAAAAATCGTCTTTCTCCCGTTTGTCCTACGTTTTCCACTTTCAACTCGCGCCAAAGCCCGTTTAAGGGGTCGAAAAAATTACGAAAAAATACGAGCCGTATAGATCAGACCTGGAGGTAGACGTCGGTCAAATCGAAAATCCGAAATTCGCCCGGGAAATTCGTCGAAAATTCGTCGAAAAATCGTCTTTCTCGCGTTTGTCCCACGTTTTTTCGGGTTCAAAAATACCCAGTAAGGAGCCATTTTTTGGGTATGGTATCCGCGAACCAAATGCGCGCCAAAATATGGCCAATCCGATTCCGAAGTCGGATTTCAAAAAAACCGAGGGGGAGGGGGCGATTTCACGGTGAGAAGACAATTGGATCGTTTTAATTCGCGCGGGGCCAGGGAAAATTCGTCGAAAAATCGTCTTTCTCCCGTTTGTCCTACGTTTTCCACTTTCAACTCGCGCCAAAGCCCGTTTAAGGGGTCGAAAAAATTACGAAAAAATACGAGCCGTATAGATCAGACCTGGAGGAAGACGTCGGTAAAATCGTAATTCGGAAATTCGCCCGGGAAATTCGTCGAAAATTCGTCGAAAAATCGTCTTTCTCGCGTTTGTCCCACGTTTTTTCGGGTTCAAAAATAACCAGTAAAGAGCCATTTTTTGGGTATGGTATCCGCGAACCAAATGCGCGCCAAAATATGGCCAATCCGATTCCGAAGTCGGATTTCAAAAAAACCGAGGGGGAGGGGGCGATTTCACGGTGAGAAGACAATTGGATGGTTTTAATTCGAGCGGGGCCAGAGATCTTAGAAAATGGAGGGTCCAGGGACCTTTGATAGATGGAGAGGCGGGGAAACTGGTCGGCCGAGTATACAAGTGATTTCACTAGCACTCTGACAGGGGGGCCTTACTTCGCCTTAAAAATTCGATTTAAAAAAAACCGAGGGGGAGGGGGCGATTTCACGGTGAGAAGACAATTGGATCGTTTTAATTCGCGCGGGGCCAGGGATCTTAGAAAACGGAGGGTCCAGGGAGACCCTCGCCGAGCGAAGGGAGACCCTCGCCGAGCGAAGCGAGACCCCCCTGTCTGAATAAGCGCTCGGCCGAGCGGAGCGAGGCCTTATGTCTGAGTAGGGGTTTGAACGTGTCCATCGATGCTACGCACTCCACAGGCGGCAATACACCCCACAGGCGGCAATACACCCCACTAGGGGAGCGAGCGAAGCGAGCCAGAGAGACTAGTACAATAATATAAAATTGTGTTGGCCGCCGTAAGCCGTGTGGTAGCCGTGTGGTTTTTTGGTACGGGATAACGCGTTCCCGAGTGAGTTTTTTCACTTTCCGCTCGCTGGCCGTTTAGGGGGTCGAAAAAATTAAGAAAAAATACGAGCCGTATAGATAAGAACTGGAGGAAGACGTCGGTCAAATCGTAAATCCGAAATTCGCCCGGGAAATTCGTCGCAAATTCGTCGAAAAATCGTCTTTCTCCCGTTTGTCCTACGTTTTCCACTTTCAACTCGCGCCAAAGCCCGTTTAACGGGTCGAAAAAATTACGAAAAAATACGAGCCGTATAGATCAGACCTGGAGGTAGACGTCGGACAAATCGAAAATCCGAAATTCGCCCGGAAATTCGTCGAAAAATCGTCTTTCTCGCGTTTGTCCCACGTTTTTTCGGGTTCAAAAATACCCAGTAAGGAGCCATTTTTTGGGTATGGTATCCGCGAACCAAATGCGCGCCAAAATATGGCCAATCCGATTCCGAAGTCGGATTTCAAAAAAACCGAGGGGGAGGGGGCGATTTCACGGTGAGAAGACAATTGGATCGTTTTAATTCGCGCGGGGCCAGGGATCTTAGAAAACGGAGGGTCCAGGGAACTTTGATAGATGGAGAGGCCTTTATTTAAAAAAAGTTGAATTGAATTAAAAATAATAATTTCCTAAACGGTAAGCCCTAAAAATACGCCGATTTTTTCTATCGTCTCTGCTACGAATAGGAGGGGCCGAGCGGAGCGAGGCCTTATGTCTGAGTAGGGGTTTGAACGTGTCCATCGATACTACGCACCCCACAGGCGGCAATACACCCCAAAGCCGGCAATACACCCCACAGGCGGCAATAAACCCCACTAGGGGAGCGAGCGAAGCGAGCCAGAGAGACTAGTAAACAATAATTATTTTTGAAAAAAAAAAAAGCCTTTTAGTGTTAGGACCCGAAAAAATTGATTCTACGTCCAAAAGTACTTCAAAAACGACACCTCATGGCCAAACCCTTCAAAATCCTCTCCCGTAGCCCCTTTTTAGCCCTCACAGAGCGCCACGGTTAGAGCGATCGGGCTGAGAATATTTTGTAAACATTTCAGACGAAAAAAAAAAAAAAAAAATCCTACTCCGTCATGAAACGTATAATGTCAATTTTGAGGCCGATCAAAATTATTGTTTCCCCCCTCCCGAAAACATAGGTTGATTAATGTTAGAATAATAAACCGAAACAAGAGTTTTCTTCTGAAGAAAACATTCGAGGACAATTCCAGACTTCAAATGACTTCCTTAGCCACGCAAAGGTCGCCAGGAGCCAAGTACATCGTACGATTCTAATTCCCCCAACCCTTCCCTGTTTTAATGCGCGCATAAACTGAGAACGCGTTCTCGTGCCTCTGTCAAGGACTTTTAATTGGAAGGGCGGAAAAGATGAGTTCCGCAACCACAAAAAAAGACGGTTCACCTCATCATGAAAGGAAAAATATTAATCCTTGGTCGGGGAGGCAAAATGTTCACGGTGTAGATCATCCGTCCGGGATGAGGAAGCTGGGTCGTGAAGGAGTTACGGTCACTGACTCACCCGAGCGTTTCAAGACGCTAAATGAACTCTTCTAGTCAGGGAGCTGTTACAATGTGTATAATATACCGTAATTGTAAGGTATATGTCAAGATTGTGGTGAACTGTTACAGTTCACTACACCTACGGTAGTCCAATGTGTTTTCGCCGAGAATTTCTTGGTCGAATTCGAATATTCGGAAGGCAATGGCAAAGTAAGAGACTCAACATAGCGCCAAAAGTAAGTTCTCACCGATTACTTCTCACACACAAAAAACAAAAAACTATGTTCCTCTATGACTTCTTTAGACGCTTTCTACATGAATTCTGAGAATGATGTCTGCTTGACATTGTTTGGTAACTCGACGCCAAGTTCGGAAGAGCTAGTTGATCCAATACGTACAGGCTCACGTGGGGTAGACGATTCTCGCTACGGACTGCTCAGCGGACTGCAGGACTTAATGAGGTTTCTTCTATGCACTGCTACCACGTCACGCCTCATGAAAGAATGTTTATGCACGCTCGAAAATCAGTAAAACTCCTTACCAACCCGGCTCTGAACTGGTGTCAGCCTAGTTGCGGCCTAATCCCCACAAAATGTATGCGGCCCCTCGCTTCAAAAAGAAAAGTATCAGTTGCGGCCTCGCGTTCGGCCGCCAATGAAATGGAATTCAGCCTGTCAGTGTTACGTAGGAGACACCAAGTTGCCTGACCAGTCTCCCAAAAATTTGGTTGTTCTCTCAGAACTAAACATACGCATACGAGGTTGTGTGATGATCTGTGACGTCCACACCAAAGCCACCGTTCTAGGCCATTCGACTGCAGCCCTCTCAACACCTGGTAAAGTCCAGATGAAGAGCTTGCCTACTCCAAGTAGCAAGTATGATCATGGGGTGATGCAATGAGGCAAATCCAGATTACTCCCGCGTGAGACTGCCAGGAGGGCGGAAGACAACATTGTCGAATCGACATCTAGCACTCTTGGCGGAACACTCCCAGATCGAGGAGCAAGTAGTTGTCGAAGAAGAAGGTCAAGATTCAGTGGAAGATCACGTTGCCGGAGGACGCCCTCAAAGGAATCGTCGTCCCCCAAGTCACTTACTGGGGAGATTGTGGTGAACTGCAGTAGTTCCAGTGTGTTGTGAATCGAATGTGTGCCAATGCTTCTTTCCTATTTCCCCCAATTTTGTATCAGTTGATTTACGGTGATTAAAGCGCAGCACATCGAGGCATTTGATTTTTTTAAATTTTTATTTTTAGATCACTTCAAATTTATGTGATGTTTTGCAGCCCATAACTAAAAGCCCTTCACCTCCCTTAATATTCTCAAAGGGTCCTAGGGTTATTTTCCAGATGCTCATCCCAAGGTCGAATCGTCATCTTCATCATCATTAGACTCCGATCCCTCAGTATAAATCATCCTTGTCACCAGACTATCAAAAAACCTGGCTGCAACGACCTTTAAATTGCCGGTTTGAAGCTATTTTGATTTGAGATCGCCACTGTTGCGCAACGTCTTCCGTGTGGACGTGGAGTCAAGAATTCTCTAATGGGACCGGCTGATTCCTGTATTTCCTGACGATGATAAGTGCCTCGAATTGTATTTGTTGACTTGTCTCTTCACTCCTGAATTTACGAGATGGGGCTTTCACGTCAATCAAACGACGTTCGAACCTCGTCGTGGTGGCTTGTGACGTCGAAAACGTTGCGATTGATTTTTGGACCGCGGGTGATGTTGCCAAGCCGTCTTAGTTATTATTTTCGGTCCATTGATTTCGGCGTAAAAAAAAAGTTCCCGCCTGTGGGTGTATTGCCGCTTGTTATTGTTTCACTATGGTACATATAGATACAGGATTATGACAGCTGGGGAACAGACCCCCGGTACATTCTTTACCCGTTCATTTGCAAAACCATAATCATTTATGATCATAAGATGACGAAAGTAGAGGCAAAAAAAGTCGATTTTTTTGTCGCTACTTTCGCGACATATTTTCTCCAGTCGTGGGGGGGGGGGGAATGTACTATGCTAAAAACGTATTCATACGTCTTATTAATGAATGTGTGTACCATTACTAAATCGTTAACGTTTTTGGAGACCGCTAAATATTCGTGCCAACTTGCAGACAAGAGCTGGGGAGGAAGGCACGGATCGACGAAGTCGCAGGAGTCTTTGGCAGCCTGTCTGGCTAGCAGTCGATGACCAAAATAAATTTGACCCACTAGTGAGGGTGGCTTGGTGAGTATACCAAGTCTGTCCAGAACGAAGAAGCGGCTTACCACGGTACTAATCGTCCAGCAAGAGGAGTTAAAGTTCCAGCAACTCAGGATTTGAAAAATTTGAGTCGTCTGGAAAAAGCGCAGCAAGGGGGAGCATTGCATGTGGTGTTTGACCATGCTTGGAATGTGATTAGGCCGACCCGAGCTGATGATGGTCCTAAGTAGGTACCAAAGTGTTGCAGGTGTAGTTATTGCGGCTTAGATTTGATAATATTTACTAGGTTACCTACCAATCAAGTTGAGCAAAACTCGAGCAATAGTCAAAAACTCCTCGTAATGCTCAAATTCGTGATTCTGCCTACGTCCGAAGCACCCGTTGCGCGAATTTTTTGGCGTGCGCGAAATCGTGAAACTAATTTTTTCGAATTGTTCGTCGTTAATCGTCCGATCGAGTCGGGTTTTCCTCCTTATACTACCTAGAGATCCGAATTTTAATACTACATCCACAAATAACTCATTCCGAATTTGAGCGAATTTAGACGGAGAGTTTATTTTGAACGATTTGGAGTTGAACAGACGCAACAGCGGGTGGCGGTTCACGGGACGGGAGCGCGTAGCTATGATTAAATCTTTCCACCCCACAGGCTCGGCAGTCTCAGATCTCCCATTATCAGAGGAGATTCATTTGAAATTCGCCTTCTGACGACGAGTTAGCATCTATAAAGCAAGACATTTTTTGACGATTCGAGAGACGATTTCAATCTCCGCTAATTTGGGATATATTCTTGACTTTTAGGTACTTTTCAAGATCCACGGGGTTGGCTTGGCGTTTGTTTGTTCGAGTTATTACAACTCTCCAACCTAAACTGTTCAAGTCCCGATTGTCCAATTAGTGTGGGGGTGTCCAGCGAGTATGAATCCCTCAGGAAGGAATGGGTTACCTATATACAATCATTAGGTACCTATAGACAATCATTAGTAATGATTGTAACGGCTTTTCATTGTATATAGGTAATGAATCATTACCTATATACAATGAAAAGCCGTTACAATCATTACTAATGATGGGACAGCTCAAAACGGCTTTTCATTGTGTATAGGTAATAATTGTATATAGGTATTTGTATATAGTTGGGACAGCTCGAAACGGCTTTTCATTGTATATATACAGATCATACTAAGTGTCCCATGTATCCTCAACCATCAGAGATAAAGAGATGCAGTTTTTTTTTTCATCGTGATCGGTTGAAGCCAGTGATGACGCGCGATCAATAAAAAGTTGAGATAGAAATCTGTTTCAAGCCGTCCCGACTGATCACTGCAATTTATAAATTTTTTCCATTGTGATCCCTGTTGTCCTAAAGTGTACCACGAGTGGGGGAAAAATGGGTTTAATACCGTGTTCCAGATCGTCCCAAGTGTCCCATATATCTTCAACCGGTAGAGATAGAAGATGGGGCTTTCTTTATGTTCGGGGGGGTCCAACGTGTCCATCGATGCTACTCACCCACTGGGGGGGTCCAGGGGGGGGGGGGGGGGCGCAGTTATATTAAATATAACTTTGTAGACGAAATAAATTGTATATAGTGGAAATAGTCTACTTCGTCTTAAAACGTCTTTTTATAAGATGTATTCCCACTATCCACCTTACATTATTCATCTTACATTATAGGGTTAGAAAGGATAAAACTTACAGACACTCACAGGGTGTGTGTCAGAAAACTTAAAAACGAGTCTGTTTTTTCAAAGCGCATTCCTGCGTTATTTTCGGTCTATTCATTTGGGTTAGAAAAAAAAGAGTAGAAATAAAAGAGCTTAGTTTGCCATTGGAATCGGAGGTGATATTGTAAAAATAAAAAATAAAAATAAATAATGTAAATTATTTATGAAATTTAAAATTTTAGTTCAAAACGTCTACGGTGCCACTTATATCAATCTGCGTAGTTATCACTAGAGCTCGGAAAATATGCAGTTTTTTTTCTCCAAAATATGATTTCACAATTGACAAAATATGCAAAATATGCTTTCGAGCAAAAAAAAATATGCGAAAAAAATATGCACCCCACCAAAATACTATAATTTGACGATCAAGTATCTAAATGATTACCTTGATTTGTCTAATGTAGGTACAATAAGGATACACAAGCAATAAGAACAAACATTTTCACTTGTTTACAGTTACCTAATAACTTTATTCAATAAAATGTAAATCATCACCAAAATTATTGTATTGAACTACCAACACTTTTTCCAAGTTTTCCACAGAAAAGCTGCGTCTTTTTATCGCTTAATAACAATTTTAAAGTGGAGAAGGACCTCTCTACGTCACAGGAAACAATTGGTAAAAATTTAAATGAGGTCTTCATTAACTGCTTCTTTGGATCCTGCTGCTGCTGAACCTGCCTTGGCAAAACCAGATACGAAAGACTGAATCTTCCTGCCTGTTCGTACAGCACCTACTTTTTCAATGTGCGTTTTTTTTATGTTGCTCGAATAAAAATTTCCTTTCTGAACTGACCTGGAAAAGAAACGATAGACAGTAATTTCTAAGTTTTAAAACAAACAAACAGAAAAAGATTTTTGATGAAAGTGAAAAACATTAACACCACCACAATTACGTTGTAGATTTCTTTAAAGAAGCGAAAGGCTGGCGGAGTTAGTATAGAAATCTGATAAAAATGGTTCACTTACGGTTTTGTTGCACAGTTGGTAGAAGATGACAGTCCCATCGAGCTTGAACGCTGGATCACTCCCTATCCACATTTTAAGAGCACTTGCATTGGGCATGACGAAAAAAACAGGAGTTAGTAAAGACGTTGTTTAGCGAATGAAGTATGCGAGGGGTTTGAATCATAGGGACATGTGCAGGCAGTATTTATACAATTAGAAGATAGCAAGGGTTATTGAAAAATAAGTGAAAGGCCTGACCTACTTGGCTTAGGCCCAGAGTAACTAGTAATGTACCCATAAGCGGATTAACCATCTCCGTCACTCCGCAGGTAGTGAGCAATTGCTCACTATAGTGAGCCATTGTTATGATTTGCAACTCTTAACAATGGCCTCTGATACCAAACATTAACGTCAGGTCGATCACCCTTGAACAAAAACCACATTGGGAGTTTTTCCTAAGCTCGTTTCTTGAACACATATGAAGAAAATAAAAAATATGCGAAATATGCAGCAACATGCCAAATATGAGAAAATATGCGCCAGCAACCAAAATATGCAAAAATATGACATTTGAATTTCAATTTAAAAGGCCCTAATGCATTCAAAAACCTTCAAAACGTTTAAATACGAGGTTTCACACTCGAAAACCGAAATATGCAAAATATGATAATTCCAGGCTCTAGTTATCACTTATAAGCTCTGGGAATTTTTAGCGGTATAGGGCTTTCAAACGTTTCAGATGTCCGGGTGTATTGCACTGCGGGCTTGAGGGAATCGCGGTGTGGTCCTGGCCGCGTGAAAAATGGCCGGCCATATACGGCAGTCGTCTTTTACTAGATTCCTATCTCTACTATAATATTTCACAGGGATGCATCTTCCCCGGAGCCGTACGTCTTTTCCGGTGAGGAGGAGAGGAGCGAGCAATGTAGGGGGGGGGGGGGGGGGGGGGTTGAAGAGCAGAAATTTCTGATGACGTCATTCGGTCTTTTTTTTTGCGGATGAAGATTTATGTTTAATGACGCTATCAAATAGGAACTATAAAAATGTATCGAAGAACGAATCGATAGCGTGACTAGTACTGGCGGCACGGAGTATAATATGCTAACCCTCGCGGCGGTTAAGTTGTGCAGAATAGTATAACCCACCTTGAATGTGCACATCAACGCATCATCTAAGTGTATTCACGGCTTGACTAAAAATGACCTAGGAGATTAATTTTCAAAACTGGGACTCCGTCGAGAAGGGAGTCAATAGCAAATTCCCATTAAGCCGCTCTACGGTTTTACGGTAAGCCAACTTGACTTCACATAATGGCACCATGAAATCCTCCTGCACTCGGATGACCGTATTGCCAACCTTCAAAGGTCGTTCGAAACTACTCCCGTCTAACCATGAACTATTACGAAACCCACGTTATATTGGTATACCCGGTATAAATCCTGACAATAACCTTTGGACGGGGAGGATTATGAAAATAAACAACGGTTTGCCCTCCTTCTTGATAATTGGTATACGCCAATCTTCAGCGATCCTTAAGAGCTCTTGCAGAGTCATTCATTGGTTCTCACCTTTGGTAGGCAATTATTAACTATTGCGTTGGAAGAGTCACTTGCTCTTCCTCATGACATAATTCCGTTGGATGGTAAATTCATTCGCCAAGACGATACCATATTTCCACCACTTCACTATAGTGCAGTAACTCTTGTTGTAATCGGTTCTGCTAGAGTAATTAGTAGTTGCTTCATCCAGTGTCTACATAAAATGCTTAATTCTTCAAACCCCAGATTTATTTCCCGTCTCGTCTTTAATTTTCTGCCTTTGTTAAAAAGTTCCTAGCACAAAACCACAGAGGAATGACATCACGTTTTCTCGTGTTGCCCCGGTACTGCCCTCACCTAACAGAAGTACGTGGGGAAGCTTCAAGAGATACTTGGGATAAGTGGACGTCTTTAAATGAAGAACTCCCTTCCTCTTGGAACGCGAAGAGGAACCGTTAAGAGCCGGGACTTGAACCCGGCCGTGCCACCTTTGGGAATATGGGACAAGCGAATTACCAAGGTTAGGGTCATTATCAAGGCCTGTGACCCTAATAGGGTCCCCATTAATGTCTAACGACCAAAGGACGTTCCCCGCGGACTACAATTCCCTATTCATCAGCAGCAGTTACAACCGATTCATCAGTGTCATGTTTTTTGCCGATAATGAAGCCTCGAAAAGGGTTCCGATTCGGCGAGTAGAGACTCCGATAAATTTCATCTGTCCGACTATACATTTGCCAATATTCCAGCGGCGAGGCCGATGAGGGTTTTTGGTATATTATTCGTGAAATAATAGGCCTATTTATTCGCGAAAGGGGTCGACAATTTGGATCTTTATACGTTTCATGACACATAGATTTCAAAAATCAAATGTCCACCCGCCGTCCAGGTCGTTTTGGGCAGTAGACATTATTTTTTAAACCTGAAATATCGACAAAATACACGTTTCTCTATCTAGTTGTGCCCGCAAAGTTTTCAGCCCGATCGCCCAAACCCGAGAGGCTCTGTGAGGCAAAAATGGGCTACTGGTGGGGTTTTTGAAGGTTTTCGGCTATGACAGCAAGTAGGCTGTCGTTTTGTAAGTAGGTAGGTAATTTTTTCCTATAATTTGTTATTGACAAAGAATTAATTTTTGCACAATTTATGTCAAAGACACCCTTGTGTAAAAGTTGCAGGTTTTTATTTTAAAGAATAACTCTCATTTTGAAAAATAAACGCGGTAAGAACTTTAAATATGCTATGGAATGACGAAAAATAAGATATGGTAGGATGAAGAAAAATATTCTTCGTGCTACAAGCAGTATTTCAGTGAGGATAGCATAATTCTAGTTCTTGCATATTACGCAAGTATCTTCAGTGGATGAAGTCCAAAGTCAGAAAAATCTCATAGCAAGTACGGGTGTAACACCTGGAAGAACTCTGCACATACCCAAGTCACTGTGGTGGTATACGAACCGAAAGCTCCGTTAGATGCAAAAGCTCCATCACTCTGGTTTTATCTTCACAACCTGTCACCTCAAGGAAACACTGCGGGAAAGGGCGAAGAGGGAAGGAGGAGTCCCTTTCAATGTACCGTTTTCTTGAACCCCTTAGCAGCCAAGCAAATTTAATTCAATAGATTTATATCTGTTTGAAACCTTTGTCCGGTCCCTTCACGCGCTCATATCTTCCCTTATACGGGGGCCGAGAGTGCCGGTTGCATCTCCTTGTCCGCCATACAATCCTCCAGGACAATCGTGGCCCATCAAAAAGGCACAACGTCTTATGGAACGCTCACCACCGCATTGAATACCAAAAGTCTTCCACTACCCGTGGGTTTCAATGTTGATTCCTCATAATGTGATATGGCCATTGACAACTAGGAGGGCGATAATTTCAACGCGGATGGGAAACGTTTCTGCATAATTTTTTTGGGGTGATTGGAAACACCCAGTAATCGTGTTTAGGTTATCATTTCGAAGTTTCAAATGCTGCTTTGCTATGATGAAACCTAACGGTAAACGATATCCACTCAAGGTTAAACGTCTGGATTTCCGGCGAGACGTAATGTCAGTGTTATGATTTTTATAACATGTAATATTTATTTTGTGGCCAGCAAATTACGTGGAGAAGAACCGCGGATGCAGAGGTGAGTGCAGATCATTGGACTGAGGCCGGTCAGGGAGTGGTAATGGGTAGGTGCAGTGAACCCTGGGCAAGACATCTTCTGGGTGGACAAATACTAGAAGAACTGGAGGAGGGGGAGACCTCAGGGTGAAAGGCCGACACCTGATGTTCTATAAGGAGTAAAGTATAATATGTGGATTGTCGGATACGCCGGGAAGGTGAAGACTGGCTTCCCGACGTTCCCGAAGAAGTTGAGGTTACCAATAAAGGAGCTAAACTTCTTTTTTGTCCGGAGGCTATTACAGAAGGCACCTAGAAGGCCCTAGACAAAGGCCAGCCCTGGCGGACGCTGCGACATTCTTGCCGACCATAGTTTCTCAATGTCTGGGTCCACACATTTCTCCTCTACCTTCGGCAACCATTTACATCCATCGCGATCCATTTCAGACCTCTGACACACCTTTTCTTGGAATTATACAAAGGCACTTTACCGATGGCTCACATCGCCACATCACATTAGGTAAGCTGGAGGGCTAACGCGACAAAGAAAAAGTGCCCTGCCAACACTTGAAACTGCATTGTAGTTACGGTTCTGGGACGGAAAATGAATTTCCAAAAGCGCAGACACTTAGTGTAGAACGTATATTTAATAATTTGTTATTTCTACGAGGAATACAATGATTATTTCGGCATTCGAAAGCTCCTCACTCCTCCGCGGCTATATGCTCTTTTATCCGCTTATAGTCTTAGGCCTTTTACGGAAAACGATTCTCGAAATTGCCTCGGCAGCACCGTTAGATTTTCAGGACATAACGTTTGAAAATACCTTACAGTCGCTCTCAGAAGGGAGAGAGGAGAAGATTGTTGATGGCGCCAGGAGGATTTAATTTCGGGAAAATAGCAGGAATCCCTAAGTCTGGCTCTCATCAAACTTCGACATGAAACGTCCCACTTTATTTCTCGTTTTTCTGTCGAAACCTCCTCGTCAGAAGAGATCCAGAACCCGCTAAGCTCCTACATCTCTTCCGAGCATCAAGAAAATGACCAAAGCTGATAGTTGGCCTTCTGATTAGGTCTGTGATTCCAGCTTTGGTTTTTTTTTCTTCTTCGAACAGCTTTCTGTTTGGACACTTCAGGTTTATTAATAGAACGACTAATGTGGGCCTTTCGGGAGGCTGTTTTCAAGGTGACCGGTCCCTGAATTGGGTCATGATGACACCTATTCGAACGACGGAATCTCGTTCTGCATAATTTGCGGTCTCGTTTCTGTAAGATCCTAAACAGTAATAGGATAAAAATGTCATTATTTTTAAATTTTTACTCCCCATAATTTATTGTTCACTGCGTTATTATCGTCGTCGTGTTTTATAATTCTAAGTACCTAATTCCCTTCCATTACCAAATTCATCATTAAATTTTACAGGTTTTTGCGACACAAAAATCAAGTTACAATTGGGTGACCAAAACCACCCAATTACCGACACACAAATACCTTGGATGTTTGAATTTTATCGGAAATTAAGATGCGTGTGTTCGAAGACCACATACCGTTCGGAAACCTGGAGAATCCTGTCTTTACTTCCCGAGTCCCTTAAATAAGAAGGAAGGACCGTAATTTGGAACCGGTCCTCACCGAGCCGGCTAAATTCGACCCAGAAAAACCGCGCAACCCGGCCACTGGACTGTTTCAAGTTTTTTCGCCTTTTTCGCGATTTATTCATTTTCATACTATATTTGTCGGTTCGAGTCTCCAGGTTCCCCTACTGACCTGCATTTCTAGGTGAGCAGTGCGTCACCCTCGTATAATTTTACAGGGTGAATGAGACTTGAAGCTCCAGCTTTTTAATCGAGTTTCTGCGTATTGAAAAGCTGTTGATTTTACCGTTATGGACGTTACACTTGGAATTGCCGTCGGGGTCAACAATTTTCATCAGCCTCGGTATTTGTCATTATACAATTCTAGATGTGTACATTCCAAAAATGAAATGACCATCTGCCGTCCAGGCCGTTTTGGGAGAAAGATTTTTTTTTAAATCGGAAATCTTGACAAAATATTCGATTCCCCATCTCGTTGTACCCGCAAGGTTTTCAGCCGGATAGCTCAAACCCGAGCTAGAGGGGCTAAAAAGGGGCTATGCGAGAGGTTTTTGAACTGTTTCGGCTAAGGGGTCGAGTTAGGTGCCGTTTTCGAAGTATTGTGGACGTAAAATCCCGTTTTGGGGGTCCCCGTACCATCTCATTTCACCATGGGAATCTATGGAGACTTCAGGAGGCTACAAATGGGGCGTTTGAAGGATGTCAGAAGGTAAATTGAGAAGTCGTTTTCCGACTAATTTTGGACACATGTGTGTTATAAAGTTTATAACCTTTTTTCGGGGTCCCACATCTGAACAAATACTACACTGGAAACATTTTCGTTAAATGATTTTTTTTTTTTTTTTTTTTGCAAAATTAATTTTTGAGCAGTTTATATCAAAGAATAATTAACTCCCGCGTAAAATTTGCAGCGTTTGTCACATTGAGCTTGACAATGGTCCCCGACCTGGACAGAGCACGCTGCATTGTCAGGTTTTGTCGTAAATAGACCTCCAAGTGCCAGATATCAGGTTTTGAGATGTCTGGGGATGATTATTCAGGGTCAAAAGGACCGCCCGATCCCAAGACCAACATTGCAAGGAGAGCACCGGGTATGACCTTTAGGTTTGTGTCGTGTTCGTGATATGAACTAACGGTGTAGTCTTCGTTGGGGTCCTCAAGGGATAAGTCACCCCCCTCCCCCCAGGCATTCAGGGGCCCGCTGGTCACTGTCATTTGGCCCGAGTTGAGAACGACAATCGGCGAACGTCCTCTGTCATTATACAGAAAAAAAACCAACACGATAACAACCTTAACATAACTCCTCTTGGTATGTTGCGGGCCGGCGCTATAACCCCCGATACGGATGTAAGATTGCAATGAACTTGGGTGACCTCACAATACAGTCGACCATTTATTGGCGGAATCCTCCATCGAAGAGTTTAAGTAATACCGAATCCATTCTAGGGTTAATCAAGTTTCTTGTAGTGGATTCTTCCAACACGAAAGCTTTTCAGGATCTTACTCCACTTCCCTACTAACATATATTTCTGCTTAAATGAACGAGTCCATTTGACATTGTAAATGGCGCAAAGAGCCTCGCGTGGGAAAGTCTCTATACGTTTACTTCAAAATAGTTCAACAATCCGTCTCATTCCGAAAAAAGCGGATTCACTCTTGGGAAAATTTTCTAGTCAAAACTCGGTTCACATAACGGTACACGAAATGACACCTGAATCATCTTCATTTCCCGCATTCCGTGAATGTGCCCCTTCAAAACATAGGACTAGTTCTTTTGGCTAATAGACGCAATTATTACTGTAAGTCCGATGGAAAAAAAAAAAAAAAAAAAAAAAAATCAAAGTGTGTTAGTCGGGCGAAACAGAACCTCTTTCCGGAAAAACACAACCTCTAACTGTTAATGACGTGCGCAGAAGTGGGATCAAGTAGTATTGAATAATTCCCGTGTTTAAGCTCCATTTGATGGGATTGGCTTGCCCTCGGGAGGGTTCACGCGTGTGTTTCTTGACCGCCTTTTTTTTTCAGTCGGAAGCTCTCTACAAAGCAGTAATTTATACCGTAGAGAGCAAGTTTTTATTGACTGGGGAAACGCGTTCAACTCAGTTTCCGACAAGTTGTGATAATATGCTGATGTTGAATGTTCTGTTTTTATTTTAAAGAGTTTACAATTATTTTCTGGTTTTCTATATAACATCTCGTTTCACGTTTAGTAATTGCGCTCCTCCGAAACGCTCTCTCCCCTTTTCACGACATTTTCAATGCAAACCAAATTTTGGTAGGTAGGTATGCTAACCGGTTATCGGCTAATAAAATCGCTTCTGAATTTATAATTTTAATTATTTGAAACTACTTGTTAGAAATTGTTGAAACAAAAATCTTGTTTTTACGTCAATTATCCGTATAAAAAACTGTATGACTGTCTCACTTTTTATCATGGTTTGGGGAGGTTAGGGACAGGGATTGTGCTAAAATTTGTGTGTTCCGAACCTCCCCACAGCTATTCAAAATCATTTTCCTTTTTCTAGTTCGGGCTTTTACGTCGGCGAGACTGTTTGAGGCTATGAGAGCGAATAAAGCCGTTGTTCTGTCACTTTGCGTCACACTTTGTGTCATTCCAATCGTACGTCCCGAACCTCCCAACTGCATGTCCCGAACCTCCCCTTCATTTGTTAGTTCAGTGTTTCAGACTTTTAAATATGTAAACAACCTATTAAAAATCTGATGTAAGGAAAGCTCAGGGAGATGTTTAGCTACCTGCAGGACTGTGAAAAAAATGGGAAATATTGCTGTTTGGGGGATTTACAGCCATTTATGTAAATTCTGTCCCGAACCTCCCCACTTTCCCCTAGAATCAATATGGAAAATCTATCCATTTTTTTCTTTTTAGTAGCTTGGCAATATGGTAAAAACACCAATAATATTGGTGTCAAGTTATAATGGTGTGAAGGAATCAAGGTTGTCAGCACATCGACGCAAGAAATCATCATTCAAAGTAGAAATAATAACCGTGAGTTATTCGCCGCATCGCATGCAATATATTGTACGTTCGGGTTGAGTATTCAACGTGAGTCATCAAATGTCAAAAATGTCAGCAAGACATAGCACTTGGGCCACGGAACGAATAAAGCAATAAACATTCGGAATAGTCGAAAAGATGCACTGCGGTTGCTCATTGTAATTAACAATGAAAGAAAACGGTCAGTGAATGATATAGTGCGATCGGGGACGTCTGCGTAATTAGCGGCCCACCCACTCACGGGAGAAGCTGGACTTCCCGATCACGCCGCCGAGAGTGGCGCTTCCCGTGGCCCGCGGCGAAAAGATTACGGGCTGGTGGGCGAATTTAGTGATAGTGTGGCCCAGGCCGCCACAATTTCTACCGCAAAACCGCCCAGACGCACCGCACAGACAATTAATTTATGGAATCTACACTATTTTAAACGTATAAGGCACTCTGTTACTCCATTCTGGTGATTTCAGATAAACACTTCTCGTGAGCCTACGCTGATCAACTCTACTCTTGCTTGAAATCATCGCCAAAATTTAATGTTTTCACCTAAATATGAATGAATTCATTAGAAAGCCCGCAACGTTTTCCGGGACAGCTATTCAACTTTCTCTCATTAATATTCAATTTCGGACTACAAATAGATTTTGAATATAAAACGTGGGGTCTCAATCAAAATATATCTGTACGCTTTTGAACGTGATTTATGATGGAATCATTTTTATTTGAAATTTTACTCATGTGTAATCAGGCGCGTTTTTGTAGACTGAACAAGCTGCCTGATCTTGTTCCTTTGAGCGCACCCGCCTATTCAAATAAACTCCCCATTTGAAGCGAGCCGACTGGCTGGAGTCGATGTTTCTGGTTTTTCTCAAATTATTTTTCCAGACTCTGCAAATAATTCGCTCTGGCGGGGGCTAGGCGGCCTTTCAGAAGTTTAGGCGGAAGAACGACAATGACTCGAAAGGAAGAACACCCTGGAGGCTCATTCATACATTTATTATTATTATTATTATTATTATTATTATTATTATTATTATTATTATTATTATTTATTGTTTTAATTCAGTTCGACAAACGGCTGCACCTCCTGACATCCTTCAAAAGCTCCATTAGTAGCCCCTTGAAAGCCCCACAGATCTCCCCAGCACAATCGGATCAATCTAGGACCTCCAAAACTGGTTTCTACGTCCAAACACACGTACTTCTAAAACGACGCCAAAACATAGATTGATTATTCCAAGAGTAATAAACCAAAATTGATAAATAAAAAGAACGAGCTGCGTTTCGAAAGAAGTACCGTTCTCCTAACTATAAAAGACCACAAAAAATATATAAAAAATATAAAACCCGATGTAAAATGAAATGCCCGTGTTATTTGGCTAGGACCATAATGTGCTATGATTCTACACCTCAGAATTAATAGTAATTAATAATTGTGTCGTTAATAATTATGAACTCCTCCGAGGTTTGTTGTTCCGTGTTCAGAAAAACAGCTAACGCGTGCTGTTTGAAAAACCAATAAAAATTATTTTATCATTTTTTAATTAAGGGCTGGTTTTAATTTTTTTACAGTTTCCCACAATTAGCCTTGATTAGCGGGACATCCCACACCCCAGAAGAGTGGGATTCACATATCGTTGCGTCATCCCTCTTCAGCCCCTAGGGCAACGGAAGGCTGTTATACTCCGACCGATTGACCCAGAGAGCAGCCCATAAACCCCGACAAAAACGGCCTTTCGGTTAGCCGGGGAGCCCATTGTCTATGAAAATGGACCCGCCCTGGGCTTTCCCTTGGCCCCGGAACAAAGCTTGAAAATTCCTCCAAACCGACCAGATTCTCCCTCATCTATTATCTCCGGAGGATTTAAAAGATGTTTATGACCAAAGTCCCTCTTCGTTGCACTGTAAGGATTCGCGGGGATGGACCGTTAGACACCCGACAGGAATGGGGACAGTTCACTCTCGCAGAGGAACTTTCCTTAAGGCTTCCCAGATATCAACTTCAGCTCGCTTTTTTTCCGTCAGTGTTTTTCCTTCGTTTTCCAACTCTCTTTTTCTCACCTTCCCTTTTTCCTCGATTGATCGTAATTCAAAAGACGTTTCCGTTTCCATCGACGAACGACGTCTTTGTTACTCGATCAATTTCGTTCGATGACATGCAGACTGAGTCAGATTCCTTGCGTCATATTACTGAAGGCCGCTGGGATCGATTTCTCGAATAGTTTTACCCAATTTAACTTCACGTCCGCTCGCACGGAATGGTGTTGACTGATTGATATAGACGTAAGTAAATCCAGAAGAAATGAGCTGCAGCGACGCTAATTATTATACCGGTATAATACCAGATTGGTATTTAGGTGCATTGCATTTTTAAAAAACGCTGCAAATGTTACAAATTGTTTTATTATTCTTTGGTTTATTACGTTAGAAATAGTTATACCTAAGCTTAAAATATCTCTTGAAAAAAAAAAAAAAAAAAAAAAAACCACTGCCAAGTGTGACATGGCACATAGCTTCCTCGCGTTCAAAGACTATCCAATGCGGAAGTTAGACTGTAACAAGGAATCAAACGTTTGCGCCTGCGCACAGCGACCCGCTTATGAAAATATAATAATTCGTCAGAAGAATGCCCGTCATTTCAATCGCCTCTTGTACTCCCAGAATGACTCCATCTCAAATTTAACGTCAAAGGGTGAAGGGGAGAGATTTTAGCGGTGCACCGATTTTACATTTTTACATTACCTACGTATAGTGGCAATGCGGCACTGCTTCGAATTCAATTGAGCGATTTCACAGCACTGTGAAAGACAACACAGCACGTCATTCTTGGAATTTCGAATCGAGATTTTTTAGAAATCGGTGGCTCCGTAAACAAACCGACCTAACAATCAACTTCTTCCACGTTGCTGAGGATGACCCGAAACACCTTTTTGCGCCTGCTCACCGCGTTCGCTAATTCAATAGAAACATTGTATCTCAAGCTTGATGGCCTACCCCCAAGGGCAACTTATGTTTATAGACTAGTAATTTCGGTTTCAAATTTCGGGACATATTTAGGAAGCATGAGGTGAAGTAAAAAGTACGGGGACTGGTCAGACAACACCCTAGTGTAGCCCCTTTTTAGCCCCACAGAGCCTCACGGGTTAGAGCGATCGGATTGAAAACCTAGCGGGCACAACAAGATGGAGAACCGAGTATTTTTTTTTTTCAAAATTTCAGATTCTTTAACAAATTACGGCCGACCAGGCTGTTTTGAGCAATAGGATTTTTTTTTTTTTAATCTGAACTTATGGCAAAGTAGTTGGTTCTCCATCGAGGTGTGCCCAGCAGCTACAGCTCGATCGCCCGATCCCGTGGTGCTATAACAGGATAACCGATGTGTGGGGGGGGGGGGGATGTAAGTTTTCGGCTATGGGGTGATTTAGAAGTATTTTTGGACGTAGAATCCATTTTTCGGGGTCCCACGAACGTCCAAACACTTTTACTGAAAGATTTTTAGCATGGAACATGCCTTAGTTTCGGAGTAACTTGCCTAAAAATGTCACGCGAGGGGGGAACGAAACTGCTACCGAAAAGTAGCGCGTGGTACTCAAATCGTATGAGCAGTTCACGATACCAAAGGAGCTATTTTACAATTTACTACTAGCAACTTCATGAAAAAATTAAAATTAACAAATTTTTTTAACTAGGTGTATTATGGTTTTTGTAACCAGATAACCTGGGTTGTTCATTTGCTCACATTCTTCTTCTTTGGGCGGCATACCCGTAAACGGGCGTTGGCGATCTCTCGCTACTAACTTCTGTTGAGCGTGTTAAACAGATATTGCAGAACAAGTAGGGACCTGCAGTTTAACGCCGCACAGTGGTCCAGATCGCTAATCTGGCGAGTCAAAAGTCGAAAATCCGAGGTCCTCAATTTTTAATGGTAGGTAGTCAGATCGTGAGGGAGAGGGTACCTGATGACTAAACAGGACCGGAGAGAACCTGATAAAATTTATGAATGGAGATATTGTACTTCATTTGTGGAGGGGGGCCCCAGACGCAAGCTAATTTTCGCTTATCCCATTTGAACTTAGTCTCTCAATAAATCTTGTCTGGTGCAAGCTGATTTTTTTCTAATTTCTTGTGATATGGATGGACCAAGTGAAGGTAAAAAAAAATACTATAATAATTGTTTAGCTAATACTGATGAAAATCTGAGTACTTTTGCATTGTAAAACTAGAAAAAAAAGTACAAAAATCGACTTTAAAATGCTAGGAATTCCACGGAACTTAGTAGAACCTGGATCCGGCTATATACTCGTATACTACAAGTATCATGGAACATATTTTCGTTAATTTCAGCTGCAAATATTTGCAATTCCGGGAAATATCATTTTTTTCGTTTTCCAGGTCTGAAAATATCTATTGAGAGAAGAGTGTTATTCGGAATCCTAAAAGATGCTAACTTCAATTTTGAAGATGGGCGGACCTCAATAATTAACTATATAGCAAATTTACACCCTAACCTGCCCAACGACGAGTCATTCAAAGTAAAAATGACAAATTTTTTGAAAATATGCAAAAGATATTGGGATCAATGCCATCGATCTCAATCGTTTTTTCTACTCAAACACGGAAAATGGTTGGATGGAAGACATGTTTTTTTCGACACAACTTGTATGACCAGGACTAAGGGGAGGCCTCGGAAACTCTTCAGTGATGCTAGTAAATCCACAAAAAATAGACTAGTAAGAAAACTAGTCGAGGAAAATTCATTGGATGAACTTTGTCGCGCAGTACAAATTAAAATGAGGCAAGGGGGAAAAAGAGATGCAGCGGACCCAGTAGCTTGCAGCTTGCAACATCCGACCCTTGTAACCCTTGTAACATCCCTTGTAACCCTTGTAACATCCGACCCAGTGATAACCAGCTTGACAATTTTCCCGCCATCAAAGGAGACGGAAGATTTAGACGACGAAGTCCGTAAATTTTTAGCAGATGGTCTGTCAGAATTTGATGACGAAGGAAATGATAGTGATTTAGTATTAAGCGACATAACATGATATTATCACTATAATGAATGTTATGGCTCGCGTCTGAATTTTATTTTTCCATTTTTCTGATTTTTTTCCTGAAAAACATGAGTAATTTTTTTCTTTAGTTCGTAATGTGCAATAGAAGGATGAAATCACTTCTCATACTACCCAAATATATTGCATTATCGTTAGAAAATATTGTATTCTTCATTCCGCTTGGTATCCTCACTTTTAGGTAATTATATTTCCTGAACGGCTCAACATAGCCAAAATTTGATTTCACCATCGGATTCAGCGTGAAAAAACCTAGCTAGAGACGTATTCAAAACGTACCAAAATGAAAAACCTGGGGCGCTAACATTTTTGATTCGCTAGATTAGCGATCTGGACCACTGTGCGCCGGTTCCGAAGGATAAATTATGAGAGGTTTTATAGGCAGAATACTTTCGGTATCAGTATAAGGAAGATGTCCAGCGGCTGTTGGGATCGAACCAGCAGTCCAACGCTCTAACCACTGAGCCACTGATAACCACATTGCTGACATAGGGCTATAAAATTTGCAGCAACTTACGGCGAATCCTCCCACTTCGTCAATAAGTGCTCGTTGCAACGTTTTTTACAGGCCCTTCTTAGACATAATTCAGGAAGGAGCCGTTCTACGATCTCAAGATTGAGGGCATCGCGTTGCACCGACGAGACACTGAGGTTCGCCACTAGTCGCGAGGACACGCATTTCCCCAGATGTCCCGCTGGCCCGAGGTGGAAAAGTTCGCATCAGTGAAAGTCTTTCGGATTCCACTCTCACTGGGAAAAAACGAATTCCTGGGGGACACCTTCCGTATAATGACCGGCGACAAGGATGATATCGATAACCGGAGGGTTAAGGAGAGAAATGTCCGAAACTGCAAGCACAGCGGTGTGAATAGGTCTCAACCAGCCGTGATCTCAACTACGATGGGAGAATGAAGAACTGAGACGAATCTTAGATCAGCGGTTCCGAGTAAGCGAGCCGTAAATCTGGTCAATGGCAAATAATTGTATAAGAAAACAATATGGATGGAAATAATAACCCCAAATTTTAGCACCCACCAATTGCAATAAGGTCGGAACGCTTGAAGAGGCATCACCGGAAACCTTTCATTGTTGGGAAGGCCGTAGTTTTCGGCAACTCGTGTTCGCAATAAATAGCAATACCCAACGACGCGATAGTTTTTTGGCCGTCATGCCGCCTAAACTTTGATGACGCTTACCTGAACGATAAAAAGTGACGGGTTTAGTGCCAATGAATTTAATTTCGTTCGATTTGACATTTTTTACGAGCTCGTAAATTCCCCGATTCAAAAAAATTCATTTCGTTTTGAAGACGTTGGGACATCGTATTTTGCATCGGAACCAGCCTTGCATTAACGCGAGGTTCCCGATTGCCGCAATAAACATGAGGTTGTTAATAAGGTTGTATAAACGAGTGTGCTCAATAATAACCGAAAATAGACAATGTGAGATTAATAAGCAGTAAATATTAATTTTTAAATTAAATTTTTTTTAAAATTTAATAAACCATAAGTAATGAATGTTAGTACAGTGGAAATCGGGTACATAGACGACGCATTGTGTTGACAATCGCCTATAGTTGACAAAACCGTCGGTCCCTTCAAGTGTTTCGGGGATAGGTACCTAATGCACAGGAATCGTACAATAGACACCGCGTAAAGTAGACATATCGCGTACAGTAGTGGCGAGTCGCGGTCGAGCGGGAGCCTACAAATCTGTTATACCAAAGCAGACATTTATTTTTTCACACATTCTGAGAAACAAAACAAAACAATCGAATGGTCATCTTCTTATGCTATTCCGTATTCAATGTGATAAGTAGGAATGAATATTCAGTACGAGTCGAGATGCCGCAGCTCACAAAGAGAGGAAAAGTTCGCGATCATTTGTCGTTATGAGTCACGGTAAGCGTACCGATTTAACGAATGAATATGATGGTGGCTTGGGATTTTGTTCCTAATTGAACGATTGTGAATTGCTTTATTAAACCGGATTTTAATTTATCCAAATCGTATCCCAGGAGTTCAAATATTTTCCGAGTGAAAAACAATTTCGAAAAAAATAATTTAAAAGAATTGGTGAATTTATTTTTAAGGATTATTTTTTTTACAAACAGAATTAATTTTTGCACAAGTAACTAATATCAAAGAATAATACACCCTTGTGTAAAATTTGCAGCGTTTTTATAATATAATGTTTTGTCAAGTTTGTTTTCTTGTGGTAAAAGAGGGTTTGACCAGCTTTACGAGTATACGTGATTTACCAGAGCGTAGTTCTAACATACTCTGTTCAATTTCTAATATTTCTGATAATTTTCACACTTTCATAGTTCACGTCGTCGTTCAATTACTATTCCAATTTTTTCTCAACTGATTTAGATCTAGGACAGTTCATGAAGAAAACTTAACAAGATATTAACCTGGCAGAAACAATTTATCCCACGAAATAAACTCGATATAAAAAATTGGTACAATTCTTTTCGATTCTTTCCACAAGAATCGATACAATTTAAATCGATCCTTTTTGAAGAATCTGCCATCCCTAGTTTTGAAACCACACATCATGACATAGTTTTCATAGTCTATAGTAGACTGTCTACTCTATACGATACATTTCCTATAATAGAAATCGTTACAGAAGCCCCTTGGGCCCCTTGGGTGCCTATTGTGCACACTGTACGCGATTTCTACTAAAAAAAATCTTGTCGGAGTGTACAGGGCACGGAAAATACGGCGATTCGGCAAAAACCTTAAATTAAGTGAAATTTTAACGCTGCACTGCCAGAGGATGCATTTCGAGAACTCAGCACCATTACTGATATTTCTGAAGCCTACAGATTTGATTTAAAAAAATCTTGTCGGAGTGTACAGGGTACGGAAAATATGGTGATTCGGCAAAAACCCTACAAGTCAGGAACGTTTAGAGCAAGAACCCCACTAGTCCCACACTGAGAGAAAAGATTTTTTTAGTGGCTAGGTTAAATCCGAAATAACCTCGATAAGAAATTGAAACCACCTAGAATCAATTGATTCAACCTAGAAAAAAATAGGTCCAGGTTAAAGTAACATCGAAAAATATTAATACAACCTAGACCCATATAGAAACAACCTAACCCGTTATTACCCGCCCTCTGACCACAACCTGGAATAAAAAAGTGTCAACCTAGACCAAATGTGAACTTCACATTTGGTCTAGGTTGACATTGTGAAGACCTAGAAAATTACCTACCTTTGACTTTTAAGTGGGGTAACCTAGAATTGAATGATTTGACCTTCCATATAATTCCCCTCCATTAAAGTCTCGGTTGTACAACTGAAAACAACCGAGAGATTTAAAAGGCGAGATTGCTACTTTAGGTAACAACCCAGAAGAAAAAGTTAGACTTTCAGTCTCGGTTAAAACTACCTTAGTACTACAAATAGTTTTAGGTTTAAACAACAGTGATTGTAATTCATTCAATAAATTCCAGGTTGTTTCTACAGTACGCTAAGCGGCCGCGGAGAGCGCCACTGTAGGCGGTGGGCGTTAATTCTCGTTGTCTTGGCACCCCTGCTATTTAGCCGGTGGGGTTGAGGCCAAATCTTTGTCAAATACTAATCATCTAATTTCTGTCACTATGTGCAGTCATATTATGACGTCACATTCAAATTTTTGTACTGAGTTGGAAACAGACAACCCAGAAAGATAGTTGAAGTTGATAGAAACAACCTGCAATGGAAGTGGAGCAAACCTAGAAATAAAAGTGGACCACCTAGTAATTTATTAGGACCAACCTGAAAAGAATAGGAAGCTACCTAGAAATTTAACTGGAACAACAGGGATAGTAATTGAAATAACCTCGTAAATAAAGGGACACAACCTAGAGAAAAAAGGGTTCTAGGTTAACGCGCCATGGCTGTAAATTGTTTGAGGTGGGGTGAGAACGTTTTTGTTTTAGGGTAAATCAACTGTCTATGAAAGTGAAAAACATTGAATACCAGGGTGAGACAACCAAGACATTAATGTTTTTAACCTAGACTGTAAATGGATGGAGGCGGCGGCACACACCGTTAACTTAACCTAGAACTAAAGTGTGGGGGTGGCGTATTTTAAATCTTGGTTGTTTGCATTTTTAGGAAGGTAACTTCACCAGTATTTTCAATCTAGGTTAAATTATATTCAACCTAGACTAAATTGTTCCAACCTAGAATGAAAACCAAAAAAAATCTAGGTTGGCAGCATTTAACCTAGAAAAAAATCGAAAAATAACCTAGAATAGGACCTTTTTTTCTCTCAGTGTGGCAGAAATAATTTATCCCACGAAATAAACTCGATATAAAAAATTGGTACAATTCTTTTCGATTCTTTCCAAAAGAATCGATACAATTTAAATCGATCCTTTTTGAAGAATCTGCCATCCCTAGTTTTGAAACCACACATCATGACATAGTTTTCATAGTCTATAGTAGACTGTCTACTGTATACGATACATTTCCTATAAAAGATCGTCACAGAAGCCCCTTGGGCCCCTTGGGTGCCTATTGTGCACACTGTACGCGATTTCTACTAAAAAAAATCTTGTCGGAGTGTACAGGGCACGGAAAATACGGCGATTCGGCAAAAACCATAAATTAAGTGAAATTTTAACGCTGCACTGCCAGAGGATGCATTTCGAGAACTCAGCACCATTACTGATATTTCTGAAGCCTACAGAGTTGATTTAAAAAAATCTTGTCGGAGTGTACAGGGTAAGGAAAATATGGTGATTCGGCAAAAACCCTACAAGTCAGGAACGTTTAGAGCAAGAACCCCACTAGTCCCAGCATATTTAACGCTCCTCGGCCAGAGGATGCATTTCGAGAACTCAACACTGTTACTGATACTTTCCTGATGCCCACAGAGTTGATTAAAAAAATATATATCAAAATTTAAGATTTCAATGTGACAAAGGTAGCGGGCTCTTTTGTTCCTGCAAATTCGCATTTTTTTACTAATGGGGTTTTTGCTATCAACCCCTCCATAATATGGAATATAATTATTATACTCCTTGTATTATAAGGAAACCTGTAAATGATGTTTATGCGGAGGAGACTCACGATCCACCTAGCTTGAAAGGAGAGAGGCGTTTTGCAAATGAGGGGAACATCTCAAATAGGGGAAAACAGATGGGATGTTGTATCTCTCACCGAAGGACTATTTGTCCTAAGAGTAGAAGGGCACGTGCGTGAATTTCAAGTCACGAGAGACACGGAACGTTAAAAATAGCTTTGGGTGAATAATTTAAACAAGAAAAGAACCGGCCCTCCAACAGTGATGATGCCACCGGTCAACTTTTACGTCTTCCTGGAGCCGTCGTTTCCCAATTTCCTGAATGACGATGAGAAGAACCTGATAATTTTGGTTTTGTTTTATTTATTGGAATTATTTCGGTTTCTACAAAAAACCAATTCTGCGATCCAACAATTTTGACTAGAGCATTGTGGAGCCTTATTTTTTTAGGTTCAATCCATCCCCAGTATAATTTTATTAGCCTCAACGGCTTTCCGGCGCAAAGGCGATGCTGGCCGCGAACTCTCCGTCTCGGCGGTGGAAGAGAAGGTCAAACACCTCGCGCACCTGCGATGTTTTTGTCGCCCCTTCTCTCTACCGTCCCCGTCGCTCTTGAACCTGATCTTCAACGGTGGTCACCAGGCGATGAACAAGGAGAGGGGGATGCCCAGATGACAAGGAGAGTTTGTCCTTCCAAACTCCTGAAACGGGAGCTGATCTCATGATCGCCTCTGTTGATCCAGATTTTGTTTGATCGTTGGAGTTGCAGTACGAATGGTTTGGAGGTTCTTAACTTGGTTTCCTTCAATATGACAACATGTATACGGTTGGTTATGGTATGACATACATTGTATCGACTCGCGAACAGTTGAAAGGTCAAGAACTGTCGCGAAAGGGGTCAAAATAAGGAAACTTCCACAAGATCCAAGCTTTAAAAATTGACTCCCATCATCAAGTCTAACGTAAAGTGGGTTTATTTCATTTTTTCAAACGCCGCAAATACAGAAGGATCCGTTAGGTTTTGCAAATCACATCATGAAACATATAAGTAATGACATTTTTTGAGGCCGTTAAAAATTTTAATGCCACAGCAATGTGAATCGTTGTTAATGGCAAAAATCATCTTTCAACCATGAAACTCCTTCAGGGTTGAAATAAACTTAAATTTTCTAGCATCCACTCCGTTCCTATCTCCCATTTTTGGGAACTCAACAATTTGATACGCATTGATAAAAGGTCGATAAAAAAAATACAATAATTTTTTGGGCGCATTGAAACAGGAGCGACTTGTGGAAGCCGGTGCATTGGAACCGGTGGGAACGAGCTTACCCCTCCATCCTTTCCTGTAAAACCGCTTTTTTATAATTTTTTTTCTTTTTCCCCCCACAAACTTCATTTCCACTACGTCCTAATTATGTTGGCAGTCTTTAAACCAACAGAGGGGAGAAGAGCCCATCCCGTTAGTTTTCCAAGAGCTCGAAGGCCCCCGTGTCGTAAAATTTGATGATTTAGTTTTGCTCGTTTATAGTTACCCAGAACAATTAGCCTGTTAACTACTAAGTACATACGCTAGTTTACGATATGGCTTCCGTTGATTTCCTGCAATTAACATTGTGAATTTGAGTAAAGTCGTTAAAAAAATATAAATCAGACTTGCTCCAGGGGCATAAAATTGCGTTGTCGTGTTCTTTCACCTGACGAAAATGAGTATCTGCATAAGAGGTTTTCGTCGTTTTGGATTTTATTGTTTGATGTTCATAAGAAGGAGCTTATTTGATACGCCATGTAGTTGAAATAAAGACGTTCGCGAACTTGTTCAAATGCGCATTTGGCGGCGTGGTCTTTTTTCTGCTCAGACGTCATGAAAGTTCGACATCATTCAAGTTCCGAAGTTAATGTGAATAGATTTCTTACCATCTCCCTCCCTCCTCCTTCTCCTAGAGCCGTCAGGATGATTTCCAATTTCAGATCTCCCCCCCCCCCCCCCCCACCCTCGTTCCACCGTAGAAAATAACAAGTTGGAAAAAAAACTCGGAAACCGCAGGTAAACGCGGCTTTTTGGCTAAACGCGTTTTCGAACCCGCCGGAGAAACAAAGGTGGGACACATGATGGAGAGGTAGGTGGCGGTTACGAAACTTCGGGGTGATCCCTCCTGCCCTTCCCGTCCATTTCATGTTCGGACCATCTGAAGATTCCACAAAGCCCCGAGGGGCTACTTGGACGTGAGGCAGATAGCGTGCTATTAGACGGCCCATTTCGGCACCTCTGCCCTTCCTCGACGGATGGTATTTTTGGACGGGGAACGCCCTTCCTTGTAGGGCTCACGCCCTCAAAAATATTTCACGAATTCGACCCCGAGAATTTCATTGGAGGTAATGTGAATGTGAATCATTCCAGAATTAGTTGGGTTGTCTCCGTGAGTTAATGTGAAGATATCCTATTTCAACCTCAAGAACTACCCCCAAATCTTATTGATTTATCGCCAAAAATGTTCAACTCGTGAAATTTCCTCCAACGACGGGCCTTGGAAATCATTAGAAATTGCATGTCTTAGTCAGACATGAAGCATTTTATACGGTGTGAATTCTTGTATCAATCATAAAAATGATACTGGTACCCCCCCCCCCCCCCCCCCCCGTCATCCACCAAATACATTCATGGCAAAAGAGCAATTCGCATTTACGTATTGTTGTGTAACTAAATCAGTAGATTGTGGTGAGTCTGGCGGAATACCGAAAGCGTTAGAGACTTTGATCACGTCGCCGCAGTTGTGGAGGAAGGGGGCAGGAGTGCAGGTGACGTTTCTCCTGGTAGGACTTTGCATGAGGTGACGTCGTCTGCTCCAGGAGTTCTAACAGCTGCAGTAGCGGAACGTTCATCCTGAACAGTTTCGCAGAGATTTCTGGGTACCGTTCCTGAACATGTGTATCCCTGCTAATTCTAAATATATATCTGACGCATGCATTTTGAGATTTTTGAAGTGTGTTCATTTGTTCAGCATTAAGGTCGCAATAGGCAAGGCTACAGTACCTAATCAAAATATGGAAAAATCATTTAAACTACTAACATTCTCCTTAAATCTCTTAAACGCCGAATTTCGAAATATTGAGAGGCGCGAGGGAAAAGTACTAGAAGAAATAGGAAAAACGCTGCAAATTTTACACAAGGGTTTATTATTCTTTGATATACGTTACTTGTGCAGAAATTTAATTCCGTCAATGAAAAAAATATTTAAAAAAAAATTTTTTTTTGGATTTTTATCTCAAAAAAATTTTTTTTTTTGATTTTTTGTTCAAAAATGTGTTTTTTTCAAAAACTCTGTATTTTTTACTAGAAAAATATTTAACATCCTGGGATCCTTCAAAAATCCCATTTTTAGCCCCACGAATGCCCTAAACATCGCCCCAGTGAAATCGGATCGTTCCGGGACCCCAAAAAATGGATTCTACGTCCAAAAATACTTCGAAAACGACACCTAACTCGATCCCATAGCTAAAAGCCTTCAAAAAACCCCTCCCGCAGCCCCATTATAGCCCCATAGCGCCCCACGGGTTTGGGCGATCAGACTGAAAACCTTGCGGGCACAACTAGATGGTAAACCAAGTATTTTCTCGAAATTTCAGATTTTTAAAAAAATTCCTACTGCCCAAAACGGCCCGGACGGCGGACGGACATTTCGGATTTTGAATGTAGACCTCTTGAAACGGATAATGTCAAATTTTGAGGCCGATCGGAGTCGTCGACCCGTGTCGCGAAAACATAGGTGTATTATTCCAAGAATAATAAACCAAAAAGAGCGTCAGACCCAACTTCCGACTGCAAAGAAAATTGGTGGAGCTTTTCTATGGATGTACAAGCTTCCTTCACCGTTATAAGTTGTGGCTCTGTGTCATCGTGAGGCCAACGACCAACGTGAATCCACAACTTCGACTAGATAGGGGAGTTCGAAACTTCGAAATGCGAGAGTTGAACAGGTGGAACTACGACGCGGTGTGTGTTGGCGGGCGGCCTTTCTTATGTTCAGCTTCTATATACTTGAGTGTACATTTTGGTAGGTATTCCATTAGAGAATTTCAAAATAGTGAGAGATTCTGAAGGGATCGCGCTTTTATTTCGAAATAGCGAGAGATTCGATATACGGGGTGCTCGAAATACGAGAGTCTACCGTACCTATTGATTTTGTATACATATTTCCTAATGTTTCAAGAATAAAATCATTTTTATTTAAGATTTGTTGGTTTTTGAATAGTACCTACCCATTTTCTCCCACACCCCTGGCCACTTACTCCCACTGGGTCATATATAATGGTAAAAAATTTGGCATGATATAATCGTTATTTCTATTTAAATTCTATTCTACTTGAATAAATAAAAAACCCAAGAAACCGTTTGTTTTCAAGGTGAAACCCCTGATCAGGAGCTAAAAATAAGAGATTTCACTTTCTGCCTGCCCTCATACAGTATTAACCAGATGAGAAATTTAACGTCCAGTAAAACTTAAAAATGAAAAATATAAATTATTAAAATTGTCAGCAAATTGACTAGAGTTATTTTTCATCCAGACGAACCAGAGACTACCAGCCAAACGAATTAGAAATAAAACTTCTTTTGACCACCCTTGGGACGTACTGCACTGGCGCAACATGCCTTCACAAAAGTGGACTGATGACTTTGCCGGTCCCTGTGAAGAGGCATTTCAAGAAGAAGTCGACCAAACGACAGAGTTTGGCAAGGAGCAAAAGACTGAACACAGCAAGAACATTTTTAATCGAGAAATTACAGGTTTAGGAATACATTTAGGTCAGTGGAGTTGAATTGTGCAACAGCGCTCATTTGCGCCAATTTGCTCCCATTTCGATAGGTTACTCCTGGCCTGATTGCCTGACTAGCCTCCTGGCTAGTCATTCACATTCAACTGAGTCTGGCTCATAACAAACTTATTTGGCTTTATCTCGCACCTAAACCATTCAGTCAGACAGTCTGCAGATTTCATAGGTTTACTCTTGAACAGTTGGATTAGGAATTGCGCCCATTGCGCGCAACTTCCATTTCGACGGTGTTGCAGAAAATCCTTGCATCCTCAGTGGCAACGCCTTCCATTAGACCTCCTAGAGACATAGCCATCATAAACCCGAAATTTCTTCCCAAAGACTTTCTCCAAAAATGGAGATAAAAGAATTCACAACTATACAGTCGATAAAAAAAAAAAAAAAAAAAAAAAAAAAAAAGCAGAGTTAGGTTAGGTTCAGCGTAACAACATTCTCGTTAGCGTCATTAGCTTTGTACCGATCAAATTGTGCAATCTTATTCAATCCTATCACATCCTTTTGAGGGCCCGATCGATTCTGAGTCCGTCCTTCGGCAACACAAAAAAAGGAAGAGCATTTCTTCGAAGTGCTTGATGTGGGATCATCCCAATTATATCGCTTTTCAAGCGATGCCCATCTCTCATTTTTTTCGCGCTAATGGAAGGGGGGGCGTCGACCTTTTGTCTTTGAAACGATATGCCCGCAAAACCTGTCGGCAAAACGATCGCCACGTTCCCTGCGGCCAGCCGTGCGTTTCCGCGTCCGTTTTTGCACAAGTTCGGCCGTATTCCCAGGAAAATCGGTAAGGTCTGGTGGAGTTAAGTCGGGTTTACGACCGCGACGCTAATTTTTTCCCGTCTTCGGAGCTAATGAGGGTGCCGCGCGGGTGACAGGATTTTTTTTTTTTTCAAAATGGAAGGACGAGCCATACTCAGAGAAAAATTCTGCAAGCAAAAATTGCTTGATTCACTCATTGAATAGTCAATTCTAAAATAAACCTCAGTTCTACTTGCGGCCGATTATTCAAACTTTCGATTGAAGGTCAACGGGCCCACAGAGCACAATCTGAGGTTTAATTTCTACGCCCCCGGATTCAAATAGGCGTTCTCACGACTAGCTCTGGCTCTTCCTGGGCTCGCCAAACGTGAACCTACTGGAAAATCAGCCGGCGGTTGGCGCCGAAGACGTTGGAGAGCATTGGAAATCATTAGGCGTAGTGGTTACCTGCTTCGTGCCGGCATTCGGGATGTTTTGCGCTTATTTTGCAGTGAAATGTGTGCAAATGGTCAACTGGAGCTCTCACGCAAGAGATCCCTATCAAGCTGGATCAGCGCCCTTTTCTATTTCGATGCACCGTCCGAGCCCACAGTACTTCACCAACACGAAATAAAGTTGAGACGTTCGGTACTGAGTAAGGCCTATAAAAAGAAAATGAAATGAATAAAAATGCTGCAAATTTACACAAGGGTGTATTATTCGTTGGGAGGTAGATATAAATTGTGCAAAAATTAATTCTACGTCAATAAATAATTCCTAATTACGAAAACAATTATTGGGTATTAACAAAACTAAAAAGAAAAAAAAAACTGCAAATTTTAGATAGAGTTTATTTTCTTTGCAATCAAGTATTATTCTTTGGCATAAATTAAAGGTTGACGCTTGCGTAAAATTTGCAATTATCATCATATCATACAATAATATAAAATTGTGTTGGCCGACGTAAGCCGTGTGATAGCCGTGTGGTTTGCCGTGTGGTTTGCCGTGTGGTTTGCCGTGTGGTAGCCGTGTGGTTTGTTGGTACGGGATAACGCGTTCCCGAGTGAGTTTTTTCACTTTCCGCTCGCTGGCCGTTTAGGGGGTCGAAAAAATTACGAAAAAATACGAGCCGTATAGATCAGAACTGGAGGAAGACGTCGGTCAAATCGTAAATCCGAAATTCGCCCGGGAAATTCGTCGAAAATTCGTCGAAAAATCGTCTTTCTCCCGTTTGTCCTACGTTTTCCACTTTCAACTCGCGCCAAAGCCCGTTTAAGGGGTCGAAAAAATTACGAAAAAATACCAGCCGTATAGATCAGACCTGGAGGTAGACGTCGGTCAAATCGAAAATCCGAAATTCGCCCGGGAAATTCGTCGAAAATTCGTCTTTCTCGCGTTTGTCCCACGTTTTTTCGGGTTCAAAAATACCCAGTAAGGAGCCATTTTTTGGGTATGGTATCCGCGAACCAAATGCGCGCCAAAATATGGCCAATCCGATTCCGAAGTCGGATTTCAAAAAAACCGAGGGGGAGGGGGCGATTTCACGGTGAGAAGACAATTGGATCGTTTTAATTCGCGCGGGGCCAGGGAAAATTCGTCGAAAAATCGTCTTTCTCCCGTTTGTCCTACGTTTTCCACTTTCAACTCGCGCCAAAGCCCGTTTAAGGTGTCGAAAAAATTACGAAAAAATACCAGCCGTATAGATCAGACCTGGAGGAAGACGTCGGTCAAATCGTAATTCGGAAATTCGCCCGGGAAATTCGCCGGAAATTCGTCAAAAAATCGTCTTTCTCGCGTTTGTCCCACGTTTTTTCGGGTTCAAAAATACCCAGTAAGGAGCCATTTTTTGGGTATGGTATCCGCGAACCAAATGCGCGCCAAAATATGGCCAATCCGATTCCAAATTCGGATTAAAAAAAAACGAGGGGGAGGGGGCGATTTCACGGTGAGAAGACAATTGGATCGTTTTAATTCGCGCGGGGCCAGGGATCTTAGAAAACGGAGGGTCCAGGGACCTTTGATAGATGGAGAGGCGGGGAAACTGGTCGGCCGAGTATGCAAGTGATTTCACTAGAACTCTGACAGGGGGGCCTTACTTGGCTCAGCTAATCATTTTATCGGCCAGGGGGCTCGCTTGGCTCGGCCATCCATGGGAAAAAATTATTGAGGGAAAACTTTTCAAATTTGATTAGACAGAGAGGGGGGGGGGGGGGGGGCGTTGCTTCGCTCGGCTGTTCATTTTCTCGCCAGAGGGGGGCTCGCTTTGCTCGGCCACCCACATAAGTAGAATATATATAGTTTTTTATTTATTTTTAAAAAATGATCTACATTCTGAGATAGATTGAGCGCCCTCAAGGATTTTTTACGTTTTCTTCTCCTTCAACCCCCTCTCCTTCCCTAAAGAAGGGTAGGAGTGGGGATTTCAGCCAATATCATTTTATCAGCCAGGGGGATGATGTTGAAGGAGCAGTTGACCCCACGTGAATTTGGCTCGGCTTCACTCCAACTGCCTCTACCCCCCCCCCCCCCCGCCCTCATTCTTCACTCTGAGCGGGTGGGACATCAGCCTTTAAGGGGCGCTCGCTAGGTCTACGACATCTCTCCCCGACGGAAATGGATGTAAATTAAATGAATCGATTTAAATTGAATCGATTATTTAAAAAAAGTTGAATTGAATTAAAAATAATAATTTCCTAAACGGTAAGCCCTAAAAATACGCCGATTTTTTCTATCGTCTCTGCTACGAATAGGGGGGGGGGGGGGAGCGCGGACCCCCCCCCCCCCCCCGGCCGAGCAAAGCGAGACCCCCGTGTCCGAATAAGCGCTCGGCCGAGCGGAGCGAGGCCTAATGTCTGAGTAGGGGTTTGAACATGTCCATCGATGCTACGCACCCCACAGGCGGCAATACACCCCACTAGGGGAGCGAGCGAAGCGAGCCAGAGAGACTAGTAAGTCATAAAATAATTTGATCAAATAAAAAACAAGGTAGGTACCTACATTAAAAAATGTATACTTAAAAAATCTGTAGTCCTGCAGGGTTTAGAGGGACGTCCAAAATTACTCGGAAACGATATCTAATCAACCTCCTGGAATCCTTCCAAAGTCCCTTTGTAGCCCCACGAAAGCCCTATCTATCCATTGGCGAGGTTTAATGTTTTAAGATACTCGTACATACTGGTAGTGTGTCAGTTCTTCTCGAATGCAACTCGGTCGCAGAAATCCCGGCAAACCCCACGCAGCGTTATGAGTTAAGGATGTTCCCATAGAAAACTTAGTTGCAAACTCGGTGAGAAATTGGAAAAGAAGGGGCCGGACCCATCCGGGAGTTCCAATTAGTGAGAAATGGCCCTAATAAAGTCAACAACTCCAGCAGCTTCCTCAACATATGTTGCATATGTTGAGAACGGTTACACTCTATTGACTCCTCCTTTTCTTTGTCGGTAATCAAGAAATCGGACAGCTTGACAGGGGTAAGCCCTTAGGGCCTTTTTCTGAGGTTGCCCCGCCTGAGTCTGTTAATTACTCGAATTTGTCTTCGTGTTTTTAAAAAGGGTCCTTTATCGTTTTTCCCACCGCCAGAGGGATTATGAAGGGTTTTCTTGATATTTCCGTCCATCGAAAACGAATTTTTTGTTCGCCTTGTAAAGCACAACTCATGTTTCTGTCTCTTCTTGCTACTTACAGTTTGATGGCACAGACTTGCCCTGATGAACGTTATTAATCTACGCCTCAAGTTTTTTTTTTTCTTTTCAGAAAGCTGAAGAATGTTGATTAAAATGTTGACTGCTCATACAACGTCTGTACTTACAATGGAAATACAGGAGATGTCGCTTGGGGTTTTGGAGGTTTGCCGACTAGGAAGATTGTCGTCATTCCAGCGTTGCCTGTTTAAATATAAGACCGACGTACACTTATTGACCGTCCTTGGTGAGTTTCAGGTCATGCAAGGAGCCATCCTTTAGGCCACTTCCTGAATACGCTTAAACACTAACAAGGCCACCGGATCAAGTAAACCAGAGAATTTTGTAAATGTAGACTAGCTCACATTGTCCAAACTCCAGATGTTTTGAAATGTGGAATCCAGCTCCGCGCTTGAGGAATCCCTCGACTTCAACGAATCCACTGCGAGTCTCTTCTCTCGGCCAATTCCAGTGAATGAAACAGTGAGAAAGCCCAAGAAGAATGCCAATACTCATTCTGAGCCTCATCAATTCAAATCAGACAGGGCCCCGTTCGTACTCGCAAATCGATCGAGTGAAGGTGACGACAATCAAATCGGAAACACGACTTGGCAGCCGACCAACGAGGAGCAGCACCGATTTCCTGTCAACGTGCAAATCCTGGCGCCAAGGTGCAACGCTATGCCACGAACTGAAAGTATAAACTGACCATAAAGCGGTCACGTTCGTTTATTGCATTTAAATTTTAGCCATCGGCTCACAAACGAATTATCTTGCCAAGGTCTGCCAGGCCGAAAATTCATGTTGTTAAACGCCGGTTCATAAACCCGGTCGTTGGCTCGGATAAAAGACCTGTCGGCACTGGAAGACCCTTCACACGGGATCATAATTGTGTTTTTGGACGGGCCGAGGGATAAAGATCGTGGGACGTCTGGAGATGGTTCTTATACAGGAACTACCACTGTTAGTGTTTCCTATGAGCAGGAAATGTGTTGGCTAGACAGATAAGCGATCTGATGAAGGATTCCCGGCCCTTTCTCAAGCTTGAACGAGATATGGGTGGTCTGAATGTGGTAGCTAGGGAGATAATGCTCTCTCTTGCGGCCATGGCTCTCAAGTTAAGGTTCAATTCATATCCTCATAAGTTCATAGATATCTTTGATGTGGGAACCGCTCTTTACCAGTGGGGTAGGGCTGGAATACTCCCCAAAAAGTTTCGATTTCGACGTTGCTCTTTCGTGTTTCTATTAAGTAGCCCTGTTATGAGTTTATAGAACGTGGGAAGAGTTGCTTCTTTACCAGATTTTCGTTTAATATTACTGGTTCTTCTGGGCGTTGGCAACCTCTTGCTACTTACTCCTGTTGAGAGTTTAGACCAGTTACTACAGAAGTAGTAGGGACCTACTGTTTAAGGTAGAGTATGAAATAGGACCATAAGTTCCACGTAGTCCCGACCAGCCCTTTACTATAGCTAGTTCGGTCATGCCAATTGGTCTAATAACGAGTTGTAGTGAAGTCATTTGGCGTGGGATGGTGGTTCAATTTAGTCATCAAACCCGTCTCGGGGTGGTCGGTCACTCGGATGCCGTTAAAAATAATCGTCAGGGCCATAACAGGCCAAGTTATGACGAAAATGAGGGTAGACCGTGCGGGCCTAAGGACATTGCACTTACTTAGTGAAGTTGTTACGGCCAGCCCCCTGATAATTTTCCTCTTCAATTTACGTCTGAAGACAATAAAACTCTGGCAAGGCTAGAACTAATAGCACTCAACGATGGATCCTTCTCTAAAATTAAATGATTAAACAATACAGCAAAAAGATTTACCAGTATTGTTTTTGATGTAGAGCAGTTAAAGTTTTATTTATGTTATTTTAATTTTATCGCTAGAGTGATCAATGAAAGATCACCTCCTCAATTATTGACGCATTTCTATTACCTCTTACTCTATCTAGTTCAATTATTTATTCGAAGAACCACCTAATAAAGTTTTCAGCGCATGAGCTGGCCGTAAAAAGGAGGCTGGGAAGACCACGTAAAGGCGTGTGCAGGGCCATTTTATAAATATTGTATAGCATGTACAATCATGTCGATAACTTGTACCGATGTCGTGAGGGTCCCTCACGCTTCCTTCCTCCGCAATCCACTCTCCAATCCCCATCCATACCAAACGGATATCTTAATAGCTGGTCATTTCCCGTTGACTCTCCCTAAGCCTCTTATTGATTTTTTAAGGCAATTCGAGATTCTCGAGGACAGTAACCTACTTGTTATTTCCTTTTTCATAACGATTTTCATTTATGCCTTACGTCCGGCTCCGGTTTACGGCGTTTTTATGCACCGTGAAAAACAATCCTTTTCCTTCCTCGCCAAGATTATTTAATTCCCTTTAAACGCTCACATAAACATGTCCTTCCAGTTATCGGTGTGATTTGATGTTTTATTTGTTAGTTTTATTAAAAATAGATATTACGTATAAGTAGACATTCCAACGATTTTTTTAAGAGAAATAATATCATTACATTTTTCCATGAAATTTGCGGAAATTCCCTTATCACCCCCCCCCCCCCCACCTATAGTCAATACAATAATTTTTATTGAATAATTGTTATTATTATTGTTGTTGGAAACTTGTTGAGGGTCAGTCAAATAAGACGAGATTTTTTGCCGACGTTTCAAGAGATATATTCTCCTATCATCAGGGCCTAATGAAATGAACAAAACACGAATTTATACTTTGAATTTAACAATTGAGAAGTTTTAAGAAAAAAAAATTTATACAGTACTTTTATACAGTAAATTTATACAGTGCAGGAAAAAAGGGCAGCACACGATGTGAGCCGTCGCTGTCGTACAAATATACTAAATAATATGTAGGATGCAGACATACAGAAGGAACTGACAATTTTCGATGGTGGGGGTATATTATTTAGTATATTTGTACGACAGCGACGGCTCACATCGTGTGCTGCCCTTTTTTCCTGCACTTGTAAGTACCTGTATAAATTTTTTTTCTTAAAACTTCTCAATTGTTAAATTCAAAGTATAAATTCGTGTTTTGTTCATTTCATTAGGCCCTGATGATAGGAGAATATATCTCTTGAAACGTCGGCAAAAAATCTCGTCTTATTTGACTGACCCTCAACAAGTTTCCAACAACATTAATTGAAACGGTCAACATCACCATCAACTATTGTTATTATTATTCAATTTCAATAATCTTGTTTCGATTATTAATAATTGTTATTGAATTATTCAGAATCGAATTGGTGTTACATTATTAGCGACGAAGAGGGTAAATGCCTGCGCGTCTTCTAAGTTCCCATGGAGTCACGCTAGCGTCTCAGAGGGGGAGTTCGAAGAAAGGCGGGTCGCAAAACCGATGCAGCTGATGCGCTTCCCATCCAACATTTCAAGCCTATTAGAAGTCGGGCCGCATCAGTTGGTGACATCAATCTGCCCTGAGGGACCCACCACGGTCCCTATTTCCCACCCTCGAACTGCCAACCTAACCGATTCTTGTAATCGCTGAAAACTCGCTCCACTGACCAAAAGCCTCACTTATGAGAGAAAGAACAGATGGCATGTTATAATTAAAAAAACAAAAAAAAAAAAACTCGATCTGGCATTATCCGCAGTGGATTTTGCCAAAGAAGCAAAAAAATCAGGTCACTCCAAATCGTTTCGCTCGGAGTCTGTTTCTGGTTTAAACAAAAGTCAAGTTCAGAACCTGTCGGCATTTGCATGAATATCGCCAAATCCTCCCCGAAATTTGAATCCCTTGTTTCCACGGCCCCCTTTCTCGGGCATCATTCGAGGTCCCGTTAAGAATGTTATTATCTTTTTCTTGATAAGTCCCCTTCGCTTGGAAACTTTTTGGAACGGGAGCTGAAGCCTTTATGGGGATTTATGGGGCTGGTAAGTGCACATAAGTTGGAGCAAGTCATAAGAGAGGCGATGGATTTATGGGTGGAAGTAGAGGGCGTAGAGGGTTCGAAAGGGTCTTAAAAACCTTAATGTGGTTTTAAGACCGCGAGAGCTTATTGGGAGTTGCAGTTATTCGATTATTTTGTGCACGTCCAGGTTGATCGATTGACCTGGTTATTAACTGGACTTATATTTCTCCGCTCACCATTCTCCGCTTATCATCAAGTAATCATCTTATATATAAAACTCAAAGTTTGTCTGTTCTGTTTGTGCGCGTTATACGGCCGAACGGCTGATTTTGATGGGGCTTTTTTGCTCCATTGTGATCTAATCATTGGAGTGAGGATTTCAACCAGCTTTAGGAATTTTCGCAGCTTGTCAATGACAAAGGGCAGGAGTGCGTGGTAAATGGAGTCATGAATGCTAAAACATCCACAAGGCAGAGCTCGATGAAAGATACCGTGAGGTAAGGAAATCAAAGGACTCCAAACCAATGGAAGGGGGGAGAACTTCCTGCAGCTGTGCGAAGATTTTCGTCTAGTCATCTTGAATGGACGATGTTCTGGTGATGCTGAGGGCGAGTTCACGTACCTATACGAATACAATAAAACGCACGAGCAACGTCTCGTTTACGTAGCACTTTCGCATGCCATCTCGCGATATAACAGGTTACATCTCACAAGTCGCGAAACGATTTTACACATCTCGAAAGTCATCGTATGAAAACAAATTTGATGGCCTGCTGGGTAAAGCTGGCCACAACATCAGCGCGGAGTATCAACGCCTCACTCCGATATTGTGAGATGGACGTTTGGGCCACCTACCAGTGCCAAAAGACATTCATGTCGCAAGGTGTCAGCGTGAAGCGTTGATACTCGTTTTACCCAATGGTTTCCTCTGAAATTTTCACATTTTGACTTGGGTCTTACATTGGGTATAATTTTAATTGTTTGCTTCACTAAAAAATGATTATTTATGTATGAACGTTATTACTAGAAGTTCAGACGGCGTTTCCCACAAAACATCCCGAATGGGGAGACAAAGTTAAGGCTATAGGGAGGTCCTGTATGAGTTGCCATGTACAGGAGGGTGTAAATCATATTTTGCTGGTCGTCCCCCTCGGAAGTCACGGACAGGACTTTTTCACCCCCGACTAGGGGACTCGGAGATTTCTGACTAGGGGGATGCTTCTGTCCCTTCCTGTATCACCAGACTCGCCAACACTCTAGTTCAATATTATCTTCCCGTTCAGAAAGAACCGATAAAAACTGTAAATGTACCCAGAATATACTGAAATTCACTAAAACGTGATTGCCTCCACTTTAAAAAAAAAGTTTCAAAGAGCCATTTCACATAAAAGTTCGATAATATTATGGGGTTTACAATTCGTCATTCGCTCGATTCTCACAGATCAATGAATCACCTTGACAATGCCTCTGTAGTGGTTTTATCCAAAGGACTGGGCCCACCCTCAGTCTTCATGAATGGGAAGGGAGACTCGTCTATCGCACAAGGTCGCTAATCCGACTCTCAAACATGACTCACTTCACTGCTCACTGGGAACTGACGGGTATGCAAATTTTTTTCACGAACAACCTCCGAGCAAGCAGAGTCACATGTTTCCAAGGAATAACGGTGTGCAAGAGCAATTTTTCCGCAATTTCAGTTGCGCGTTAATCATGACGGGAGCTGGTCGAGTTTTACTGCATAACACGAACGTAAGAGCTTCGTAAATTATCTTTTAGTGCTGATAAAAAAAAGGAGTTTTTTAAATTTTTATTTAAAAAGAATGGTTGGGCATTGAAGGCACATAGCTGTAGTATTCTCATTTATCTATAAACTTAATTTTAAGCTACTTCCACAAAACACGAACTATTCGTCCCAATGCCAAGAAAATTCACGACCAGAAGCTTTCGCGGTCCGTTTTTCAACCGACGTCTTAATTCGCCAACGCCGTAAATCAAAGTTTCAAACCCGTTGCGAGGCCCGAATCCGCGTCGAGATAATTTGTAGTCCATCGAAAGCCGTTTTTCTTATGTCCCTCCGATTCATCCATGAATATATTCGAACCATCCTTTCTACATTTCCGAAGCGGGTCCTTAAAAACCAAATTTATTCGTAAAATTCGCGCGTAACGTACCGTTAAAATCTCCTTTGCACCGGGTCTATAACTCAAGTCGGTCTTTCTATAACTTGGACTAAATTTGATCCTTTTTTTTACTCCTCTAACCTTTTCTGAGGTGGGTATCAGATACCCATCGTAGATTCTACGATTACATTTGGTCGTATTTGACACTGTTTCTGTATCAGAGGTTGTATTATTTCATGTTGATCCGTTGATGCCATTAGTGTTTGGTCGAATAATGTCAAGCTTGTAGAAGAACTATCGGCAGGTATAAAACAGCCAGTTACGATGAAATCACGCGATTTAAACAAAGCGCAACCTCACTCGGATCAATTACTCTAATAGATCACACGATAAAATCTGAAATACGAATGATGCGCAAGGAAAAACACTTCCTAGAAATTCCGACGACTCCAGACGAGCCAACACCGTTATGGAATTATCCACCTGGATAGTCTAACAGAAGAGTTTTGAGTCTCAAGTTGAACACGTTTAAGAGAATCCCAGCTCACTTAACGGTCGGAGTCGTGGCCGATTGCTCCGCGTTACCTATCATAGCTTGTTTTCTCTGTAAGTTGAAAGTTGAAGGTCAATATACTTTGAAGAAGGAAGAGATGTTGGGGGCTAGCTTGCTGAGATAATCAAGGAAAACAGACGCTCATAACTGGCTGGCTCGTGAGATGCATTTTTAGAAAATGTCATTTACAAGAAGAACAATGTTGTTAGTTTTCATCCACCAAGAACCTGGCGAGATTTTTTGTAACATGAAGGACTAGCTGGCGGACAGGGGGGCCTCGCTTCGCTTGGCCACTTTACTCAAACCAGGAAAGCTCGCTTCGCTCCCCTCTTAGTGTGCCCTCATATGACCCCGTTGGTGGTGAAAATACCTCCGGAATCTATCCGAAATTTGTGGGAAATAAAATAATATATTCCAAGACTTAGAAATGCTTGGCCCCAAATCATCGACCAAAGGGAAGCAATAAATTTCTCGCCCCGTCTGCCAGACGGGTATACCTACCCATGGTCTCACACATCACAGCAAGCACGGACGGCTTGAGGCTGCGATCTTCGTTAAATTTCAAACTTCGTCAGAAAACTGATGGTCGAATGGTGTTTAAAATAAAAAATTAAAATCGGATTGAGAGGAAGGTGCGAGTATAAGCAGCGTCTGGATTGAACTGTAAACAACGAAAATACAGGATTTGTATTGCGCTCAATGAGTCTACAGGACGTATAATATTAAAATGGAATGGTTAAAATTTAACATTTAATGTTGATTTTAAACATTGAATAGTTTAACATTAAATCGTCGCTTAAGAGGCAACACCACGTATCCAACATTTGGCAACTTTTCAGGAGAGACAAAAAACACTTTTTCTTCAAATTCATGGCAGTTTTTGTCGATCCATTTGGCTCCACTGATTCTGTTTTCATTCATACACAGTTTGTTACAATATTCATTGCTATGTAATTAAATTTACAGAAAATGTGTTGGATACGTGGAGTTGCTGTGAAAAAATTGTTAGATACGTGGTGTTGCGGCTCACTAATTCTGAAATACCTTGGAGTGCCTTTTCAGCAAAATTTGCTGAAAAAGCACTATTAAATCTCGTTCTAGTTTAAAGAACTACAAAATAAAATTTTACAAATTTCTTCAAATGTAAATATTCCACCTGATATTGGGATCTCAACGAATATTATGAGATCAATCACGCGAAGCTCCTCTACGTTCATTCGGGGATTCATCGACATCCTCCCGGGGCAGTATAAACATATCGATTCCCTCCGCCTAAGAATCGTCAATGTCCTCCCAGGCCTCCTTACCCTCCCTTTTAAATTTTTCGTTTCCCTCCGTTTAAGAACCATTGATATCCTCCCACAGCAGGATTGGTTTAGAGGCCAGTGCATTTAAACGTCGAAGGTTGCAATAAATCCGACTTTAGTTTTGACTTTTGCATGTTGGTAGGAAGTTAGGTTTTTTGACAAAAGGAGCAAGGCAATGTTCTGTGTTAACTCTGATGGTGAAGAAAGGGGTAAATCAACTCCTCTTCATTAAAATTCATGCTTTAATCATATTTATTTCAAAAGGAGTCATCCAAACAAAAAAACACAACTTAAATAATTTTAAATTAAGTTGTGTTTTTTTGTTTGGATGACTCTTTTTGAAATAAATATGATTAAAGCATGAAATTTAATGAAGATGAGTTGATATTTATTAAATATATAAAATTTCTTCTCCAATGAGACCAAGAGCTTCATCTTCCCTTGCCAGAAAAGGGCAGAGGTGGTATCACAAGTTGTGATTCACAACCAGCTTGGCCTCATTGGAGAAGAACCCACATCTCGTGGATGTGGCCGCCGTATTTCTCCAGCCGGATGCACCACAAGAGACCATAGCCTCAGCAGGTGTCAAATGTTTTCTGGCCCTCTAAAGGGTAGCAAAAATACTGCGAGGACTTCTGGCGGCAAATATACCTCGATTTTTTCGGACAGTTTCCAGTTTTTCACCTATTTATGACAGTTATAAATAGGTGAAAAACTGGAATGTTCAGTTTTCGAGTTATAATAGGTGAAATGAGTTACTCATTTCACCTGTTATAACTCGAAAACTGAACATGGCAGAGAACCATTAAGTACAAAGTTGAAGAGGATATAATTCCGCGCAAATAACCCCTTACACATTGGAATCGGTTCAGCCGTTTAGCCACAATCAAGAGTCAAAAATAGGCAATTTTGTCCAACTTGGCTGAAAAATAGGATTCGCTCACGTATCAACCCGTGTAACAAATGAACGAGTAATGCAAATGAATTTGCACAAAATGTATGTTGTAGAGGGTCAAATTATGAGTCAAGAGAGCACCTGAAATAAAATTTTAAAAAAACGTGATACTAGTTGCACGGAACACGAGAATAGGCGGGCATAGAGTCCACGTAATCCCCTTTGGTGAGTTTGGGAGGGAAGTGATGGACGCCCGTTCATTCAGCAACCCCTCTTATTTTCGGTAGAAAAAAACGAGGCGCTAAGTTTTTAATGAAACTTTTAATAATGCCTTATGACACAACACTGACAACAACAACTGACTGTTAACAATTTCAAAATATTTTTAATTCATAATATAATTATTATAATAATACTTTATGAAGGCATAGCACTAGGTTCACGAAATCTTGAAATAATTTTAATCATTTAAATTTTTAAATAAAATAACATTTGTGAATAATTATTATTGAAAGAACAGTTTCACAGAGGCGCTACGTTTTTATTGAAACTTTTAATAATGCCTCATAATAACCCTTTTTCATATTAACCATTTTCATAATGCCTAATGCCTTTTTCATAATAACCCTTTTTCATATAATAACCCTTTTCATAATGCCTAATGTCCTTTTCATAATAACCCTTTTCATAATAATGCCCTTTTCATAATAATGCCTAATGCATAATTACCCTTTTCATAATAATGCCTAATGCCCTTTTCATAATAACCCTTTTTCATAATAACCCTATTCATAATGCCTCATAATAACCCTTTCACTAGCCCCTAGCACTAGTGAAATTTCAAAATATTTTTAATTCATAATATAATTATTATAATAATACTTTATGAAGGCATTGCACTAGGTTCACGAAATCTTTAAATAATTTTAATCATTTAAATTTTTAAATAAAATATCATTTGTGAATAATTATTATTGAAAGAACAGTTTCACAGAGGCGCTACGTTTTTAATGAAACTTTTAATAATGCCTCATAATAACCCGTTCATAATGCCCTTTCATAATAACCTTTCATAATGCCTCATAATAACCCTTTTCTACGATTTTAATGAAACTTTTAATAGGTAATGCCTCATAATAACCCTTTTCTCACTGCTTGTTGGGTTATCCAGATCGCAACTTGGTACCTACCTACTGCGTGAAATATCAGTGATTCGTTGCGTTAACTTTCTTCACAAACCATTATTCCCCTCATTTATTATTATTGTAACAACTGTTGATCAAGATTCATGGGCAAACTCACCTGCTTCAGGCGAAAAATCCAAGAGAAATGCAGGGCGACGCGCTGATATAAACACACAAGGTTGTTGTTGGATACGTGGTATTGTTTTACCTAATCATATGTGTGGTGTTCACATCTAAGCGCTTTTAGCGCTTTTGGCGTCACCTAACGAAACTTCTGACTATACCAGGCTACGCGTCTTAAAAATTCGAATCGATTAGTGTAAAAATCTCATTTTCGACAAAATGTTGGATACGTGTGTTGTTAAGCGACGAAATATTGGAGGGGGAAAGGAAGTTGGGCAAAACCTGCCAATCTCAACCCCCCCCCCCCCCCAAAAAAAAAATTACACCTTTTGGACGAAAATGTTTGCATTTGAAACAGGTCCCCCACTAGGCGACCCGACACAGAATTCTGATGGCGGAAATCGAACTACTCTTCGTACGAAATTTCCCTGCTCCTTCTCGTTTTCCCTTCCTAGTGGCAGCACTTCTCTTTTTCTCCCCTCAAACGGTTTTTTAATTGAAAATATTGAATTTCACATGGTTGAACAAGTTTTATTTTAGTTTTTTTGTTGTGCAGTTAATATGAAGAAATAGGAATGCCTCAAAACTATTTAAAAAAAATTATTTGTTTACTTTAATTCTCTTTTACTCCCCTCAAAACGTTTCACGAAATGAAATTCCACATGAGTGAATAGAACTTAACGACTTTTATTTTGTAGTTTTGCTGTCGAGGAGTTATTTGGAAGAATTAGGAATACCTTAAAATAACATTAAAAACGCTGCAAATTTTACACAAGGGTTTATTATTCTTTGATATACGTTACTTGTGCAGAAATTTAATTCTGTCAATGAAAAAATTTAAAAAAAAAAATTTTTTTTGGTTTTTTTTCTCAAAAAAAAATTTTTTTTTTGGATTTTTTGTTTAAAAATGTGTTTTTTCAAAAAGTCTGTATTTTTTACTCGAAAAATATTTAACATCCTGGGATCCTTCAAAAATCCCATTTTTAGCCCCACGAATGCCCTAAACATCGCCCCAGTGAAATCGGATCGTTCCGGGACCCCAAAAAATGGATTCTACGTCCAAAAATACTTCGAAAACGACACCTAACTCGATCCCATAGCTAAAAGCCTTCGAAAACCCCCTTCTGTAGCCCCATTATAGCCCCAGAGCGCCCCACGGGTTTGGGCGATCGGACTGAAAACCTTGCGGGCACAACTAGATGGTAAACCAAGTATTTTGCCAAGATTTCAGATTTTTAAAAAAATTCCTACTGCCCAAAACGGCCCGGACGGCGGACGAGGTACGGCGTACGGCGGACGGACATTTCGGATTTTGAATGTAGACCTCTTGAAACGTATAATGTCAAATTTTGAGGCCGATCGGAGTCGTCGACCCGCGTCGCGAAAACATAGGTGTATTATTCCAAGAATAATAAACCAAAACAGTAGAACAGTAGTTTAATTTAAACAATAAAACAATTAAAATGTAGTCATTACGTATTGTAATATAATACGTACGTATTATAATATAATACGTATTTTGTATATTACACAAAAACTAAACATTAGGTACATGTCATGTAATCGAAGGGTGTTTCTTCAAGAACTGTATGTACACAAACAGTTCTTGAAGAAACACCCTTCGCTGCTGCAGCGACTTGTCACTTCGCGAACGTTCACTTTAGTCTGTTCTTCCCCCTTTCTTTTGGAAAAATTGCGCAATTTCCCTCGTCTGACTCCTCAAAGGCTTTCCCCGAGATATTGTTATTTTCTTCTATTCCAGCGTTGAAAATACCATGGTTAAATACAAACTACACAACCGGGTGTCGTGAACAAAACGGGAGCAAGCTGAGACAATGTTGCCAACAGAAAAAAAATCAAAATCCCTTCGCTCGATTTTGGCTCAGGATGCCACATCGGCGTTTTCTTTTGCGGCCACCAGACTGCAGTGTCGGAACGCAATATTGTTGTAGGAGACCTACAGGTACCTCAAATCTTGTATACCGGGTTTCCTGTCAGGTAGGTAGGTACCTGCCTGACAAACAGGTTGACGAAAGAACAATTTCTCTACCCGTATTGTTTGTTTTCCAGATCTAAATGAGGTTTAATGAGGTCGTTACTAACGGCGCCCTTTGAAAATTCGTTCTTAGCCGCGGCCGTTGTTTTTTTAATTCTTTTTTTTCGTTCATTTCGCTGGGTGTTGTTTTTGCCAAGTTTTTGCTTTGTTCTGGTTCCTTTTCCCCGATCCTCACGATTGTCACCACCCCTAATTCTCTCGTCTCGTCGTGGTCAGTTCGGCCTTCCTCGGGCGAGTCGCCGTGAAATCTCTAAACGCCGGTAAATGAATGGGGGAGCTCCGAACCACATCGGGATCGCACTCGTAAAACCGTCGCATCCAGGATAATCCCCACGTTTTTCCAACGTCTGGATTTTGGCCGTGGGATTCGAATTCGCACACAATGACGACGATTCAAGCCATCTTTTGAAAAATAAACAATAGGTAGGGGAAGTTCAGTTGTGAATTGTCAGGCTTCTCTAAAATCCTGATTACTTTTTTGCTCTAGCAAGAACCCCAAGAGACCCTGTTATATAATATAGTATAATATACTATTATTATTATAATACTGAAAATAAATTCGACACTAAAGCACGAAACAAGTAAATAAATCTGTACAAAGATGTCTACAACAAACGTAGTAAGTACTTCACGGAAAGAAAAAGGCGTGGGCAACGGACTCGATGAAGTTGCAAGTTACTACCTACCATTTCACCGGTGTCCGAATATGGTGGAACAAGTATTCCTCCCTGCTCGTCTGTCTATTGCATTTCAATTCAACTGCCTGCAAGAAGAAATAAAATACAAAGAAAAAATAACTTTTGAAGAGACCGAGAGGAAGCCATAATGTCATCAGTACGAAAAAGGAATACAAAAAAAAGTAAAAGTCGTCCGAAGTGCATACAACATACGGCCTAGATAATATTATGACCATACGAGTTTTTTAAATGGACTTCATCGCCTTCTGATGTCTCTTTACGATTTTTGCTGTGCAACTGCGAATGATTGTGCTCATGAAATGTCCCATTTGCGCGCTTATCTTCGGGATCTCTCATTTTCTCAACTTCCCATTTGGTTTATTATTCTTGGAATAATACACCTATGTTTTCGCGATGGAGGTCGACGACTCCGATCGGCCTGGAAATTTGACATTATCCGTTTCAAGAGGTCTAGATTCCAAAACCGAAATGTCCGTCAGCCGTCCCCCGTCCGCCGTCCGGGTCGTTTTGGGCAGTATGATTTTTTTTTAAATCTGAAGTTTAGACAAAATACTCGGTTTACCATCTAGTTGTGCCCGCAAGGTTTTCAGCCCGATCTCCCAAACCCGTGGGGCGCTATGGGGCTAAAATGGGGCTACGGGAGGGTTTTGGTTTATTATTCTTGGAATAATACACCTATTTTGAAGGCTTTTGGCTATGGGATCGAGTCAGGTGTCGTTTTCGAAGTATTTTTGGACGTAGATCCGATTTTGGGGGTCCGGGAACGATCCTATTTCACTGTTGCAATCTATACGGCTTTCATGGGGCTACAAAATTTAATGAGATTTTTGATGGATCCCAGGAGGTCAAATATTTTTCAAGTAAAAAAACAAACAAAAAATTTGAAAAAACATTTTTTGAAAAAAAAATCAAAAAAAGACCATTTTTCGTAACTCACCATTTTCCATCGACGAACGACGCCTTTAATACTCGATCAATTTCGTTCGATGACATGCAGACTGAGTCAAGATTCCTTGCGTCATATTACTGAAGGCCGCTGGGATCGATTTCTCGAATAGTTTTACCCAATTTAACTTAACGTCCGCCCTCACGGAATACTGTTGACTGATGGGTATAGACGTATGTAAATCCAGAAGAAATGAGCTAGAGGCACTAAAAACCGTTGGTATTAATATCGGTATTTAAATTTTCGATGCAACTGAATTTTTTTTTAACGCTGCAAATTTTACAGAAGTTTTTATTATTCTTTGGTATGAATTATGCAAAAATTAACTCTGTCAAAAAAGTTAAGAAAAAGGATGAAAAACATTCTTTTTATTCACTGTTTTGATGGATGAGAGAAAAATGGATTATACGTCCAAAATTGCTCAGAAACGACTGCTCATTCAACTTTCTGGCATCCTTCAAAATGTTGTACCCTCATGAATGCTCCATGGTGAAATCGGATAGTTCCGGAACCCCGAAAAATGGATACTGCGAAAACGACACCTCCATCTCCGAAACCGGAAACCTTCAAAACACCTCCAGTAGCCCATTTATAGCCCCACAGAGTTAAACGGGTTGGGTGATCGAACTGAAAACCTTGCGGGCTCAACTACTCCTATAAATCTACGAGTAGGTAGTTGTGCCCGAAAGGTTTTTCACCATCTGTGGTGAAATGATGGAATACTTTGTCAAAATTTCAGATTCTTTAGAAAATGGCTACTGCCGAAAACGGCCAGGACGGCGGACGGACATTTTAATTTTTGGAATCTGCATGTGTTGAAACGTATAATGACCAACTTTGAGCCCGATCAAAATGTTTAACCCCCTCGCGAATACGTGGGTGTATTATGCCAAGAATAATAGACCAAAAACGCTTCTTTTTTTTAATTTTTTTTTTAAATTCGATTAAGTACCGTTAAGGAGGCTTGTGACATACCAACCCACATGCATACATACCCAGCCAGACACGTAGTGAAAAACGCTGCAAATTTTACACAAGGGTTTATTATTCTTTGATATAGGTTACTTGTGCAGAAATTAAATTCTGTCAATGGAAAAATTAAAAAAAAAAATTTTTTTTTTGGATTTTTATTTCAAAAAAAATTTTTTTTTGATTTTTATTTCAAAAAAAATTTTTTTTTTGGATTTTCTTGTTTAAAAATGTGTTTTTTCAAAAATTATGTATTTTTTACTCAAAAAATATTTAACATCCTGGTATCCTTCAAAAATCCCATTTTTAGCCCCATGAAAGCCCTAAAGATCGCCCCAGTGAAATCGGATCGTTCCGGGACCCCAAAAAATGGATTCTACGTCCAAAAATACCTCGAAAACGACACCTAACTCGATCCCATAGCTAAAAGCCTTCAAAAAACCCCTCCCGTAGCCCCATTATAGGCCCAGAGCGCCCCACAGGTTTGGGCGATCGGACTGAAAACCTTGCGGGCACAACTAGATGGTAAACCAAGTATTTTGTCAAAATTTCAGATTTTAAAAAAAATTCCTACTGCCCAAAACGGCCCGGACGGCGTACGGCGGACGGCGGACGGACATTTCGGATTTTGAATGTAGACCTCTTGAAACGGATAATGTCAAATTTTGAGGCCGATCGGAGTCGTCGACCCGCGTCGCGAAAACATAGGTGTATTATTCCAAGAATAATAAACCAAAAGGTAAACATTCACTATCGAATATTAAAAATATTATTTGAAAATAATCTGAAAAAATTAAAAAATAAAAAAATCAATTATTGAATGTAATTTATTTTATTCAGAGATTATTTTCTAATAACAAAATTTGTTATTCAATTTTAATTTTAATATCGATTGGTTTGTCAAACGCTTACACGCTTCTCAAGCCTGGGAACGTATATTTAAATTCAAAGCGGAATCTCAAGTGAACAAGGGGGTTTACGATCTAATAGCCGGAGTTGCGGTCGCAATAGCAAACATCGCGACTTGTTTCCTGTGCAACACTGCAAGGGGTTGTATATTTTATTACTTGAGTGCACCCTGGCTGCATACGACTCCCTGCCCCATATTCATGGCCCGTAGTTGAGCCATGTGGTGGCTATTAAACAGAAGAAGGAGGAAACTCGTCGACAGTCATATTCCAAGCGCATCAAGTTAACGTAGTGTAACCACAATGGGTGAAATAATAATTAGGCGTGATAATTTCCCATGCAAGTGTTGTATTGTACTGTAAACATGGTTGTAAAAACGGGCCTCAAACCGATCTCCTGGTCGTTTTTGAAAATAAAACTGACTCTGTCCGGCCCGAGCGTAAACCCATTTCCACTGTCCTTGGTGGCCCTTTTTTCCGAACTTTTCACAAAGAAAATCCCCTCCCTGCTCGGTGGTTTGTGGATAGTCGATGGGACGGCAGGTTCATGCATGAAAGGACTCCTCTCGCCCATCCCGTCTTCCACACGTTTTTCACCTTTTTCCCCTACCGACTCCTTTTGGGGGTTGGCGTTGCGAATCGGCCGGTGCCCCTCCCCCTCACCATGTTCCCATCGTCGGCCACTGTGTAACCCTGACACTCCGTCATATCCTCTGTGCACCTGAAAGCTACGCAATTTGCCAACAATACCTTTCATAGCGTTGTTCCTGGAATGATCCCCAACTCCCAGTCATCGATTTTCCCGACGTTAATTACTACGTGTGTAGTCAATAAACGCACAAAGAGAAGAAATAATACACTGCGCTGGCGCGAAAACGTCCCCGCGTAGAGTCCCAACTGAGCAAAATCTATCCGTCGCGAGATCATCAAGAAAGTCACAGAGGAACATCGAAGTCCACATAAAAGTGCATCGCAGAGACTACAGCATGATGAACTCATATCGTCGGCTAAGAACCAGCATAGCATAACTCAACTTTAACCCAAAACGAGATTTCTGGTCTTTCTTATTCAAAATTTCACGCCCGATTCAATGAAAGTGTCAGTTTCTGGCTTCGACTACGAGGAGCGTCGTTATATGCAATTTAGTCAGCATCGCATTACTGAAAAGTAGCAACAGCATCGCATAACGCATCTGTTTCAACATGGATCGCCTGACCACAACCGTTTTGCTTTGTTAATCGGTATTTTGTTGTCATGGCAACTACATTTTGACTAGACGTTATTCGCACAACAGGCTCATACTCCGCGCATGCGCATGCGCGGAGTATGAGCCTGTTGTGCGAATAACGTCTAGTGATTGATTTCGTGAAAGGAAGATCAGTCTTGAAATTGTGATAATAATTTTTGGAGTAAAGAGTTATAATCACTTAGAAATTGACGATCGGAAATCACGCATTACTTTCAGTTTAGTTATGCCATGCTGACTCTTGTGATTTTTGAGTTTTGCTGACTTTCTGGTAATCAGTTTTTTGGCTCTCCTGTAAAATGACGAAAATTGAGTTATGCTAAGCTGGTTCTTAGGCGACGATATGGGACGACCTCAAGGAACCTAACTCGTATAATCACCACAAAATTTGTAGGTACCAATTCCTACCAGTACAAATTGGACAAGGGGTTACTCAGGGTTGATACTCCTCCCAGAATATGCAAAGAAAAATTTTAATTGGTTTTGAGCCAACAGGGTCGGAGGGTCGGGAGGGAACCAAATATTCAAAGTTTCTGAGGGGAAATTTTGATTTTTTTATTTGACACGTTCTTCATGTTCGCGCACGCGCAAAGGCTACCGTTAATTCGATCGCGAGGAGATTCCTAAGCCCTAAAATTTTTACACACATTGTTTCTGATTTGTGGAATTGGGACTATGACAAAATCACGATCACGTTTCCACGCAGTTTCTTAAAGTTTTGCGGACTCAAGAAGTAGGAGGTAGAGCTTCTGGGGGACATCTTGACGGCCAATTTGTATAAAATTTTACCAAAACCCCTTGACAAGGGGAGGAAAACGATAGAATTATCTAGAATTGACTCCCTTAATAATAAACCGAATTCGATAGAATTCGGCTCAAATGGCCCCCTGAAGCTATAAAAAAATATCATGTCTTTTGTCACACTTCTACTCTACTACTGAAGTCCGGTAATCGAGGTTCAGGTGATAAATCTTGTCTCAACATTTATATTTGAACGTTTTTGTAAAAATCGCAGGTTAAAACGCTTTTTTTAAACATGACATTTTGTTCACCCCTTAATTCTAATTTTAGTAATTCCAATGATAATTGTAATAATTATAATTACAGCCAAAGGTACTACTGCCAGGAATAGCTTTCAGATTGAAAATCGAGTGACTCGTTTCATTATAATCATCCAAGTAAAATTACACTATTTTGGCGCTGCGATCTGGTGGCCAACTCTAGTACTGCTAGGGGAACAGAAAGCCACACTCAGGAAGGTAAATGGAAACCGACCCTCATAATCGTCAGGTCGAAAAATCAGCTTGACGAGAACATAATAATATTACAATACAATAACGTTCGTATGCGAGTGGCATTTTTATTTCGGAAACAAAATGTTTTTCGACTCATGAACACAAGGCTGGCTATTGCTGGTTCCGAAGCAATAGGTTGAAATTCAACCCCATGTACCATTTACTCTTGGAGGACCCAAAAAATGAAGCTGCTGATAACAACGTAAAATTTACAAAAATGATTCCATCCCTTGCACAATGGGCTACATTTCCCCTCAGTCTCGCGGTTTTCTGCGATTGTTGAAACTGTAATCTGCTGGATCCTGTTTTTGCACCGCGTTATGTTCCCCTCTGTAGGTGACTAATGGTGGATTTCACCACCTCGGCTTAAGGTTCGGCTTACTGGTAAGCCGAAGAATAAGAAAAAGATGCGTTTCACCACTCCCGCTTAGTCTTAAACCTCGGTTTACGGTCTGAGGTTAAGCCTCAGATTTTAGTCCCTACTCATCCACGTCTTAAGCGTTAAATCTGAGATTTACGCGTGTGTTGTAGTTGTTGTTACAATTATCACCAACAACAGCAGTGCCCATTTCGTTGATATCGGACATGATAGTTGGATTTATTCATTATCATTTATCCTCGAACGGTGTGATTTTCGCTTTTTCGACCAGAGTGTTAATTATTTTGTTCGTACTGCGTGTTTGGGAATGGCATACCGAAGAATTACATTCTAGGATGACGACGAGGAAATTGAGATGATTATTCAGTTGCAAAGGCGGCCGGGAGTCTTCAAACAGATCGAATTATGTTTCTCTTTTCGTCAACTGTTGGAAAAATTTGGGTAGCGTCCTCAATAAGATAATATACCCTAGTCCAATTTTTTTAATGACTAGTCCATTTATCGATTTATCCATTTATCGACTGAAATATGCAGAAACTTTGGAGATTCATTTGTAATTTAAGTGCCTTCGCCTTCCTATCTTTTGAATAATAAATTAAATTACCTGAAAAAAGTTAATTTTTCTCAATTTATCAACCTTTTCCTTTGAATGCGAACTTATTCACAAAAATTCGCATTCAATAATTTTTGAAAATAAGAATAATCCGTGTTCTTCTCCCACTTCTTTTTGAGATTTCATACGAATTAAGACAACGCATTACTTGGATTTTTCGAAAATAATATCGATTATTCCTGCAGCGAATTATATATTTCTGTACGATAATAGTTTAATCATTTTAATTATTCTGGATTTTCATTGAAAACTTGGATTAATTTCATTTAAATTTAAAATTAAGTAATGAATAATCTTCATTATTTAAAAATAATAATGCAGTTATTCATTACGCAACACCGGCCATCTCATAATATACCTAGTAAACTACAACACACGCTAGGTATACCTGAGATACATCTCAGAATAAACATCCCCGCTAATATAACCTTGCAAACACCAACGCCGGCTATCTCAGCTGAATTTTCATTATTATTTATTTTTCGATTTTTGGTTTATTATTCTTGGAATAATACCTACACCTATGTTTTCGCGACGGTGGTCGACGACTCGGAACAGCTTCAAAATTTGAAATTATCTTTTTCAAGAGGTCTAGATTCTAAATCCGAAATGTCCGTCCGCCGTACGCCGTCCGGGCAGTAGGAATTTTTTTAAAAATCTGAAATTTTGACAACATAATATGTGTTTGACAACATATTATGTACTCGCTTTACCATCTCCCGCAAGGTTTTCAGTCCGGTCGCCCAAACCCGTGGGGCGCTATGGGGCTAAAATGGGGCTACGGGAAGGTTTTTTTGAAGGCTTTTAGCTATGGGATCGAGTTAGGTGTCGTTTTTTTTTTTCATTGACAGAATTAAATTTCTGTACAAGTAACCTATATCAAAGAATAATAAACCCTTGTGTAAAATTTGCAGCGTTTTTTACGTTGAAATCAATCATTCGGGACCTCCTTGTCCTAAGCTTCCAAAGCTGACTTGCGATAAAAGTCGGTCCAGGGATTCAGAAATCTGTTTTTAGGCTCTCCTTAAAACCTGAGAAACATGAGATAGCAGATGTTGCCACTAACGTGACGATTTATCACGGCCTTATCACTTTATTGTCACTGATTACCGAGTTTTCCGCGGGAACACGAGTCTGGGGCAAACTGTTCCAAAGCTAACCGAGGCTTAGGTAAGCGCCACCTTCAGTCTAATGGTGAAACGGAATCTTCCCTAAGTCGGACTTAACGTTAAATCCGAGATTTAGCTAAAACGAACTTTAAGCTACACTTGGTGAAATCCGGCATAAGGGGATGGACTGGTAATAATAACCAACCTACACGGTAGGTAATCCCATTAGTCCGCTGCTGACTGCTCCCCCGGCGCTAATGCATCCGCCATCTGAATCGTTACGAGAAAATTATTCCTGAAGGGTGTGGAACTCTCTGGAAGTGCTATCTCACCCTCCGAAGCCAAACGAAACGTGTTCCATATTGCTGGGTTGAAGCTGCAACAAGAATCATCCCTGCAGTGTCCAAATTTTCACATTTTTACACTGCATTAATTTCCAAATTATGACTACCATTGTGGATTCCTAATTAACGAACGAGCTTTATTGCTTCGCCTGCATAACCAAACCAGCTTCTCACTTGCACGAACTGGTCGTGTTGAAATGCTATTGGCTTAATGTGGCTAGTGCTATAAAAGCTGGTCTATTACCAGTCGTCATTTATGTCATTCTCGAATCTGTGTCGGTTTCATGTTAGATGACCGAGTCTTTACAACTCGTATAGTTGAATGCGTGAACGAATTAGCAATTCCAATGGAATCTTTGCATCCGGTGCAAGAAACAAGTTTCCTTGCACCTAAAGCAGTAAAGGCAGTTATTAGACAGTTTTAGTACTGTAATCAACTACATTCGATCTTTTACAGAAGTCATACCACAAGGAATGTTATGTTAGTGTAATTTTTTCTAACACTGATGCTTTATGATACTACGAAATTGCGCTGATTGAGCAGAGTAATTCCATATTCTTATTATTAATTCCATCAGTTTAAATACAAGATGAATCAAATCCATGGGGTGGGGGTAGATTTGTGTTTTAGGCATTCATTATGAAGAAGGTCGTATCGTGAAGTCTATTAACCGGAAGACAGCGGGAGAGGGTTGCAAATATTGATCGACATCAAGGAGCAGAGCGGAGGGCATTTGGAGTTGTCGAGTGAAATATTTGATGGTTAGGTCAACGTCAAAAACAGCTCCGAAAACAATCCCGACGAAGAAGGCTATTTGGGTGTCGTAATGGCCAAATAGTCGCCAAAAAGACCTTTCGAGTTCCCAAACGGATGAATATTCATGTTGATTCGAAGTGGTGTGCGCAGTTGATTGAGAAATATTGAAGAGTTGTCGATTCAGGGCAAGTGATGGAATATTCGGAGACGACAGGAAATATAATCTATTTCTGACGTCAAACATACCGTAACACCCTCGATGAGCTAGATTTATTGCTTGGAGTTTTCGACGTCATAAACAATGACTTGTAATAATTGCAATTGATCGTGAAATGCTAATCCCGATGGGTATCTCCAGGGGATTACATTCCCTATGAAAAAAGTTTCCTTCGCTATAATGCAATGTTACGGTGCCTTAGGAAGGGTAGAGGGTTTTCATGAGCCTCACAGGAGTTCCAGCTATTTTTGAAAGTCTACGGAGAGGTTCCGTGGGTAACAAAACAAAAATGCAAGTGATTTCGACGGTGAAGAGGCGCTCAGTGGGGAGGGGGATGTTGCAACGTCGTGAGAAGACAGAAAGTAATCGCTCTCATTCCTCATTCATTATCCAGCATCACTCCTATCACCTTCGATCGTTTGCCCCTCATCGGCGTCGTTCGAAGATTATGCAGAAAGGCATTCCTGAGTGTTGCTTCGAGGCAAAAAGAACCAAAGTGGTTTCGACTGTTGACCAGTTTAAAGAAATTTGACTGAACTGAACGTCACAAGCAGCCCTTGTTAGGGTAAGGGGTCTGGCCCAATAAAATAGACAAACTTCCCCTGTCACAGAATTTCTACGAGAGATTCGAATTGGCATAATATTGTAAAATAAAATGATGCCAGAAACGAGAAAATTAGCCTCTGAGGGCACTCCTACGCGCCAAATTTGAAATCATCGAAATGTGTGATCAAAAAGCGGCGAAGAAAAACGGTGGTGACGAAACCAAAGAACGGAGATAATCAAATGATCATCAAAACGGCGATAAAAAATAAAAAAATAAAATAAAAATAAAACACTGCACATATTATGCATGAAATGATATTTTTCTCTGATTTAATGTTCATTAAATGTTTAATGTGTGTTTTATATAGTCCAGAAACTGTTCTAAAGGGTAAATGTGACCTCCTCTGAAGTCAGCAAGTACATACTTTCATGACACATTGTGTAAAAAATCGACTCCTGACTACTGAAACGCCGAAGGGATCCTGAAAATTCACGTAAAATTTGACGAATTTGTAAATACATCTTCACCAGGACCGATATTATCGTGGATAGATAATCCAGTAAATCTAGGTTCATAAAGCCCGTTTGGGTTTATTATTCTTGGAATAATAAACCTATGTGTCGACGACTCGGATCGATCTCAAAATTTGACATTATCCGTTTCTAGAGCTCTAGATTCCCGTCCGCCGTTCGGCCGTTTTGGGCAGTAGGAATTTTAAAAAAATCTTAAATTTTGGTAAATACTTGGTTTACCATCTAGTTGTGCCCGCAAGGTTATAAGTCCGATCGCCCAAACCCGTGGGGCGCTATGGGGCTAAAATGGGGCTACGGGAGGGGTTATTTGAAGGGTTTTGGCTATGGGATCGAGTTAGGTGTCGTTTTCGAGGTATTTTTGGACGTAGAATCCAATTTTGGGGGTCCCGGAACGATCCGATTTCACTGTGGCGATCTATAGGGCTTTCATGGGGCTACAAATGGGATATTTGAAGGATCCCAGGAAGGCAAATATTTTCCGAGTAAAAACATAGGTAGGTACCTATTTTTCAAAAAAATTCAAAAAAAAATTTTTTTGCAAAAAAGTTTTAAAAATGTACAAAAAATTAAAAATTATTAAATTATTATTAAAACTTATTTTCGCACTTTTTTTCTCAACGGTTCTCTGCTTTTATTGGGTCGCTGAATCCGAATTTGAAGAGAGCTAACTTCAGGAAACGTTAAAAACCTCGAAGATTTCGAAATTTTTTCAGTTTCCTGCATTTACGTAAAAAAGGTCGGAGTTAGTGGTTTAGATATCACTGCGTACAAACTTAAAGTAAACAAAATTTCCTACAAGACTATTATATCAAGTTTGATTATAATATAATCAAACTTGATATATAATAGTCTTGATATTATCTTTAATTATAATGATAAGACGACCGCTCGAGCGCTCTGAAGACCATTTTTTGGTTCCATGTGAAACGTACACTGCCAATGGGACATGGCTCATAGCTTCCTCGCGTTCAAAGACTACCCATTGCGGAAGTTATGCGGGTCTGGGAAAAGCCTATCATTTGAATCGTCTCTTGTAGTCCCAGAAGGGCTCCATCTCAAATTTCCACGTCCAAGAGTGAACAACAGAGATTTTACCTCGTCTTTAACTCGTCTGATCAGGGAAAAGCCCACCATTTGTATCGTCTCTTGGACCCCAGAAGGGATCCATCTCTAATTTCAACGACCAAGAGTGATCCGACAGTGTGCGGATTTTGAACATTTTTGGGTCATTAGCTACTATAATGGTAGATAGGTCTGTGAAGGGCACTGTATGAGGATGCATCCACACCCCCTCCTATTTTCATATTGAAAACTCAAGCCAGCGGATGGTAAAAAGAGCAGACGTTCGCCTAATCTGTCAGAGGTACGTGGAATATGTACAAAACAACTACTTACAAACAGCTGTTGTTGTGATCGAAGGATATTGTGATTCTCAGAAAGGAACACAAGGTATGGAACGCTCAAGATGATCACGAAAGCAATCGATCGAAGTTCAATTCACCGAGAACACGGAGCCCACTACCAACCAAGAAAAGTCATTGTCTAATACGTCTGGCCAGGAGGCTAACCTCAAATTCAGATTGAGCGACCCACACAACATAGCGCCCCCTAGGAGCGTCCTCATAGGCAAAGATTCCGGTTTCCGGCATAATATGTTATACGTTTTATAATGTTTTATACCCCCCCCCCTCCCCAAAACATTACACATTTAAAATCTGTTGCAGGGAACATTTTACCATTTCATAGGGCCTTTTTGAAAAATGGTAGGTACAACCCGAAAGGGGCGCTCGTTACTACGTACAGCACACCAAGGTCAATGCCTGTCGATTTTGTCACGGGAAAAGTTGTTGAGAGTCTTTGTTCCTGAGTGCTAAATATTTGGCGGGCACTGGCCCCTGTTTGGTTTTTGCGAGCCTTCTCCCTGGGGCTAGCAGGAAACAATGTGACATTATTACGCTAAAACCAATCATCCTCGGGCACTCCTTGGGACCCCCAGACCCCGACACAACACGACCGCGAGCTTTTTGTCCAGGTTTGGCCAGGTTTAGCCAAGTCCCCCGTCCTTCTCGACATAAGGTTTTTGTTTCTTGGGAATCAACAGTCTAGCACAGTATTCAGAAATGGTTACCTACGTAATACCTAATAGGAAAATTTTCACGGTAAATTTCAACAATAATCGATAGGTACCCAATTAAAAATAATAATTGTTTTAATTTTGTTTTTTTACAATTTTTTTATTATCTTGTTTTTTTTAAATTTTAAATAATAATTGTTTTAATTTTGTTTTTTTTTACAATTTTTTTATAATCTTTTTTTTTTCAAGAGCTTCTTGCTCCAATTTATTTATAAATATCATTACGGGTTTCGTTCCAATAAAAGCTAGTTCTTTCTAAAGGGAGGCACTTCCCAGCGGGAACACATCCCTTGATGTGGCAAACGCTAATGAAACTCTTTCGTCGGGGCGAAGATAAAAACATTCACTCGTCGTTAGATACGCTTTTGTTTTGCCAATCTTTCCGGCTAATTTGAAACCGGATACGATTCGATGGGATTTATCAAGAGATTGGCCTGCCCTGTACAGAGCTCATCCTCACCAAACCAGAAACTGCTTGGAAGTTCAACGATTGGTCAAGTTTGTTGACTTCTTGTTGAATGAAAAGTGAAAATTCTTGACCCCTTCACCGTTTCGAACAGAATCTATCTCCTGCACGAAGAAAACCTTTCTGTGATTGAATTTAATAGCCTACCATTGGAGTGAAAATTGCGTCTATCGTAAACCCAGGATTAATTGATCAGTAAACTCCGCGTTTTCGCGTGAGTTTGGAATTTATTTCCCAATAAATATAATTGCTCGAAAATTAATTCCACCATTCCGTTAGCTTTTGGTCTCAAAGTGAAGGAGTAAACATCCGGTGAGATTCTGGAAGTTGCAAGGAGGTCGTCGAACCTGAAATTCTTATTAAGATTTTTATCTGGATTCCACCCCGAGATCCTTTGTAAAAACTGTTCGCTAAAATACCAATTTCGAGGTCACTACTGTTTTCTCAAGAGCAGATATTCCGGTTATTATGGGACTCACTTCCGTTCATATTAGGCCGAGCAGGAATCTTATTAATCGACTGGCGCCAGTTGAGATTGTTCAAACTGCACAAAGATTCCCTTACGAGTATAAAAAGTATCTCTCTCTGTTTCATCAACGTTTATACTCAAGTCTTCTCCATCCTCGACTTTCATACGAGAGAAACTCATTGAACGTTGATAACCTATAAACCAATATACTATTCATTACTAACAATATGAGCTGAATATGGTGCGTGATGGTCCCCATTGTTCTACATACTTTCTATCCTGGACCCTTCTATTTTAAAGACTAACCAAGTCTTGTTGGTGTCATGTTGGCATCATCAAATCAGAGGTCATGAACCCCATTCGCTGAAATCATTCTTTTATTGCTAAATTCCAGAGTCAAGGGGACATTTTGTGGGTCACGGTTTTATATTTCTTGGGGTCTTTCACTGCGGTGGTTCGAAGAACTTGGGAGATGATGGAGAAAAAAAACACACATCTGAATCACCTGGGGATACCCCAGACATTCTCAAAAGAACATCACCCCGTGCTAACAGGGTCACTATGTTCTAATGACGCACTAGTGAAAAATACCAATGCTTATCATTTACAATGATTCTGGCCGGGGATACTCGATGTTTCAAGATCCAGTCACAAGCGTGCCTAATAATTTTCGTATCGTGTGAATCCCTTTATTCAAAGTCCTCAATGCAAGGAAGTTATATACGGGACTTCTACTTTTTCTCGAACTCAGTTTAAGAATTCCTAAAGGACCGGTTTTTTTTTTGCAGTTGCTTACAACGACCAATACGTGGGTGATTGAATAAACTCAAGGCCGATCCGTTTAGCGAAACCCGATCCAGCGTGTTGGTGTTCGGCCCAGTTTTGTCCGGGCAGTTGATAACTTTCTAATGGAAGACGTCTTCTTTCGCTCGATCTATCACATTTGTCTCGCCTGCACCTCCTGCAATGTGCATCTAACTCACGGGTTTCCTTGACTTTTCCCGGCGAGCCTACACAACTCTCAATTTTTTTTCTGTCCTGGGAAAACTGCGTCTGTCCTTCTCAATGTAGAAAGAGATTTATAAATATACTTCATAAATGATGTATGTCGGACAAATGAGTTCATTTCAACAAAGACTTGTTGTAGAGGTAATGTAGATGGAGATAATAGTGTTAGGAAGCGGCTGAGGTTGGTGATGGCAACCAGCAATGGACACAGGCTGAATGGTTCGGTGCAAAAGTACACGCAGCTGGACCACTGGTTTTGGGGTTCGGTGTTCATGGTAGAAGTTGAATAAAGCCTGATTAAACCTGTTTATTCTGACTTCAGTAAGATAATATAGGTTAAGCATTTCAAATTCCTTTGATTGCAGCGGTAAAAATTTCAAGTTCCGAGAAACCCTGCACCCCCCCCCCCCCCCCCCTTAGTGGTGTATCCAAATCAGTATGGTGTTCGGAACCAGAAACATTCAGAAGTCAGAACCTTTAGACACCAAAAGAAGAAGGGAACCTTAGACGCCTAGGAGCCAGAAACCTCGGGAACCAGAAGCGGCGGGAACCAGAATCCCTGGAAACCAAAAATCTCCAGGAGCCAGAAGCCTTGGGAAGCAACCAATTACAAGAAACCTCCAGAAGCCAGAAATCTTGGTAACCATAAGTTCGATAACAAAAAACGCCAGGAGCCTGAAACCATGGTAACCAGAAGCCACAGAGAACCAGAAACCTCCAGAACTGAAACACCTTGGGGACCAAAGGAAGCCGAGAACAAGACACCTCTAGGAGCCAGAAACCTCGGAAACTAAAAGCAGCTGGGATCCAGAAACGTCCAGGATCCGAAAATACGGTGGTCCCCAAAGGCCGCCATCCCCTCTCGACCAATGAATAAATCTTACAACTCACGTAAGTGCAATAGAGACAAGGAGACAGGCAAAGACATAGAGTTGAAAAGAGGGAAAACCCACTTGAAGAATCTGAAGGAAGGAAATTGCTAATCAAGTCACCCGTAGGCAATATTTTGGGCCGGTAGGGGCAGATTTGATGGCAACTGTTCAGGTGATGGAAAAACGAAAAGCAGGACCAAATCCAAGAAAATAACGCCATATTGTAACTTGGTAATTTACACAAAGTCTATGGATGCAAACTCTTCTCACCCTCTAGTTCTCCGAACTCCACTCAGTGCATTTCCTTGGCTTTTTATAAGAAGGAACTAACAAAAGGGCTCTCTCCCCTAACATGAACTTTACGGAGATCCCACAAATCAAGTTAACGCACGCCTTTCCACAAGAAGGAGGGAAACCCCTTTGGACCCTGGAAATGGGGGAAGTAAAAGACATTTTTATAAGAGAAAACATAAGAAATAAACAAATTTGATCATGCAACACGCCAAAAGTGTTCTACCCCACACATATAAGTGAATCGTCAGCCCACAACCTTCTTGGGTCAAGTTGACTGCCAGCATATTTAGATGGTTTGGCGAAGGGAGAAACTATTCATTGTGATTAGCATAATGTTAGCTCCCATTGTTCATTGTGCCTAATTGCCCCGATGAGCTGCAGTACTGGGTCTGAACCGTCCGTCCGCCCGGTGATTTAAAACCAGGGGATATTAGGGGTCAGGACCGGCTGCCTAAGGGATTACCCAGGAAACCCCCTCTGGGACCCTCTTCAGTCAGACGTTTCCCAAGAAGTCCAGGCCTGGAAGCTTGATTCGGAACAATGGGCGATTGAGAACGGACGAAACAGGCACTGCAGATATTGATAAAAACGACTAAATACATCACTATTTTGATTTAGGACAAGTTGAAATAGGGAGGAATAGTTACCTTATCATTTATCGTTATCAACCGTTATCAAGTTTAGGGAGTGGTATAAGTGAAGTGGACGCTTGTATCCCGCCAAGAATAGCTATGGTGGTGGTGGCTGCCTCCTCCATCATTGTCCTCTGTCGGAATGAGTCCAGAGAAACACTAGGATTGGATCGGTGGGACACTGGAAGGGGATCAAAACCCGCAAATGTTTGGGTCCGCAATCTATATATTTAAATGACTTTATAAATAATTCACACAACTGTTGTTGCGAATTATTAAGTTATTAGTGGTATAGATTAATTAAATTAACTTTTTTTTTTAGTAAATTGAAATTAATTCAATGATTAAAATTTATTATGGCATTTAGACCCTTTGGTCCCAAAAGGCTTTAATTATCATTCCTAATATTGGAAAAATGCTTCGACGGGGATTCGTGTTCGTACATGAATTAAAAGTGTGAAACTCAACTTCCTCTGCTTCAAGAAAGCGTACTTTCAGAAGAATATTGAATAACATGAAAAAGAGAACTGGGTTTATTACTAATTTTTTCAAATTTAGTTTTCTCAACCGTACAATGTTTTATTTCCTAGTTCCCCATCATACCGTCCTATGCACCTCCTTCTATCAATAATTGGGATAATTATTTATGATTTAATTTGAACAACACTACAATTCCGTGTTTTGCCAAAAAGCGTCCGTCAGCCCAGCCAATATTCTCATTAATGACTACGCTGGGCCAACGCAAGATCTGTCAAAACGTCTTGAGTATCAAATATTGAGCAAAAAAGCTTGTTTAGTGCATTTTTGCTCATTTCCATCTTCCTGTAAACATTTTTTATATCGTTCATGTGAATCGTCTATTTGCAAATTCCTTGAGTTTTCACTTCTGCTATTTAATACTTAGGACCTAAGCCTTTTCTTAACAATATCATTGAATTCAACCTCCTGGAGTGACTAAAAAAGATCGAAGCTTCAAGAGATACAGTTTTCTATTATTGTTATTATTATTATTATTATTTTTTATAACGCCAAGTACCTTGTAAACTGGAGTCAGTTCAATGATTTTTTTACCGTATGTATACTTGCGGGATCCCGCAAGATTGAAAATTGTGCGAGATTGGATTCCCTAGAGGCTCACAGAGAAGGGAAAGTGTGTGGGGAGTAAACATTTTTGAAAAATTATAAAACACCTGAATAATAAAATAAGAACCTAAAGATTGAAAGACTGTTTTTTTTTACTATGATATTGATCATGCATTACCTATTATGTAAATAAATATTGAATGACAAAAAATTATATTTCGTCATTTAATAATTCTTAATAATTTATTTCGATAAAGAAAGAGTCAACAGAATAATTCTATTGACTCTTTCATTATCCAAATAAATTTTGAATTATACATTTTCTTTGCAATTATTGTGAAGAAAAATTCTACAACTTTAAAAAATAAATTAAATCATTTTTAGAGGAGTACATCCGAGTCAAGGTTAGGTCCGATCATGTGTCATTTTCATGTTTTATCACCAGCACGATGGTGCAAGACGCCAACGGCCAACACCGAGAGGAAAAATGTAAAAATATTCGCAACGTCAAAAAGATATGAAAGTTATCAAAACGAATTTGTTTGGAATCATAAAATCGACTCGGAGGTTCAGAAAGTGAAGTCGTTATGGTGTCCCAGTTGTTGTTGGCTTCGTGGGTAGGACTTGAAGTAGTAAATATAGTGGAAAGGATGAGACGCGACTCCCACGCTTTTATGGATATCCGGATCCTTTTTGAGTTGTGGAGGACCGCACAGGAGATGTTTGGCCGAACACGGGAGGGAAACCGTTAGTGGGAAATGTCAAGATTGTCAAGTTGTAATAGATGGGGCCCAGTTATAACATGGAGGGTGGGTTGATCCAGTGATACCGATAAGTTCAAACCTGAGTTAAGGGATTCCATCAAAGATTTGTGGTCCCCCTATAAGTGGTTTAGCGAGGAATATAGCGTCTCCAGGAGTATTATTGTCGTCCTCTTAACTTGCTACTACATTTCCGCTATAATGCTCGATACTCCAGGTAATGTGTGCCACCGCCATTTGAGGCTATGGCTTCAGGATCCCATCTGACATCCTATGAACGAGGAAAACCAGCTGCTCCTTACAAATAATTTAGACGATTATCTGAACGAAACCATTCACGCCAGCTTCCATTTATATTGCAGACAATAAAGTAGGTACTCCCGTTCTCCAGAACTGCACGCACTTTTTGCTTTTCCTTTCAAGACGTTCAAGGTCCTAAGCAATGACATCTGCTTTCTGTTGATACCCGCCAAATGGATTGAATTTCTGATGATTGATAATAAGAGAAAAAAAATCCACAACATTTCCTACCGTTTCCTATTTCTGAAGAATCCTTTTAAAAAAAAACAACTGGGTCCGTGAGATTGCTGTTCATGGCTTCTTTTAACGTGGTGGGAAGTAACTGAAAGTCTAATTTCAAATCCAGAAAATCCCCGGTTTCCAACCGGATAACCCATCTAAGTAGGGAGAGGTAGACAGCTGTTTTGAACTCAATCAGGAAACCCAATACGGGACTATTCTGAGTTGGTTCGGGGTGATTCTGCTGCCTCCTGCTACCCTATTATGAGTGACTCACGGAGTAATAAGGGCCTTTGTTAGTTCACTTTCTCTAATATTGGGAAAATGGGGCAGATGTTGGAGTATATCTCAGAGGGGAGCAGCTGTGACTTACGGGGGTGGACCCCAGATGACCAATTGGTTCCCAACAAGAGACGAAGGATTTTTCCCTTATTTTGGGAATATGGAAGTTGTTGGGGGTTATTGTATTGGCTACCTATTATTTGAAGTCTGTGGTAGTGAACGTTGTCTGGAACTAGAAGTTGGGCAAAAGAGATACACATTCAGATGTCAACAGCCTGCGAGTTTTTGCGTGAGCTGCAGAATGTTTCCAACTCTAATCGGTGATGGTTCCGTCCTTCGGAAATGTTTTTTGTATCCTCCTCTTGTTCCCCTGAACGCCATCGTTTTTCTACTTTTTTTCCCAAGCTTATTTTTTCACTCATTTTCTTTTTCCTTCCTTTTCGTCACTTGCAAAGCCTTTGGGGAGACTTCACCCTCGGAAGATGATCTGAGCTGCAACACCAGTTCACTTCCAAGGACCTCCGGCCGTTGGCCGCTTCCTTAGAGTCTTTCTTCATTCTTTCCTCTTTTCAATATAATAACTAAACATTCACGAACACGAAGAGAGTACATCGGGTACAAAAGGCCCTTCGGGGCTCCCGATTTTCACGCGTCCCTAAAAGCGTAGATGCTTCTTGGCTCATTTTTTTCCGGCCAGCCAAGGTCGCTTTTTAACGAGATGTTGGGAAACACGGGCTGGCCCTATTCATGGAAACGAGGCTCGATTTCCTTTTGAAAATTTCGATAGGGCTCGTTAGGGTGCCGTCGAGAAAAAACTGCGTTGAAAATGACCACAGAGAAAACGCAAATAGTTCTTCGAAAACGAAACATTTCAAGATAAATGCAGCATCACTGACTGATTCAATCCAATTTTGCACAATAACAATTATTGTAAATTATTAAACTTGAAACCTGAGAGTCAGTTAGTTATCCGGGTTTCATCGGATTTGCACACCATGTGTTTCGTTTCGGGTCCGGATCTGTCTTGTAGGTGAGTAACAACTGGCCAATATCAACAGTTTAATGTTTCACGTCTCCTGAATTGATTACAGAACCCCAAAGCAGAGTTGAAGGTGGACAAAAGCGGCCCCAACTTGGGTAGCTGATTTACGGCCATTCTCTGGGTCAAAGGGGACGTCCTAAACTCGCCAAGGACCACCGACCGTAAGACTGGAGCTTGCGAATTAATTTTCTAATCCCTTGTTTATGCTCTGCGGGTGGACGGCAGAAGTCTTCTCAAAGGAAAAAGACGATCCTTTACTTTGTTTTATGGCCCAAGGGAATGTCCCCCCCATTCTTCTTCTATTTGAGGAATCCTCCTCTCGGGGTTTAAAACTATTGTGACGGCTAACACTTGTTTCCAAGAAATACATTAAACATTAAACGAACATGACGCAAGCAGTCATCGAAGATTTACACTGCTGGTTTTCTCAGTCGGTATTTTCCTACATAATATCTGATGTGGCGGTTCATAGGCCTATAGAAGGCTGTTACCATCCACACATGTTGTCATGAAGGCCTCGAATGGAGTAAGATCGAGGGCACAGGCTTTTCTCTTTCGTCGACTCTCCCAGTTTTCCTTTTTTCCACCTTTCACACGTGTGACTGTCTTCACTCTTGATTTTTCACTTCGAAGAGATGTCTATATCGCATTTCATCACCCATTGCAATTCCTTTTGGATGGGAATCCGCTCAACCCTCTGCAGCCCCCTCCTTGTTTCTCATGGGTAAGGAATACACGTCCCACCTCGTCTCACAAAGGTTTCATGTGCTCACCCTTCCTTGCTGGAATAGTTTCTGGGGTTTCCGAGCTAATTGAGCATTCATCTTCTCACTCCTTAAGTTATTCATTTTTCTTTCAACACATTTTCATCGTTTTTTTAGAGTTGCAGCAAACAGCACTTCTCGTCCAGAAGTGAACAAATCCACTTCCTTACCCTTCCTCATTGTGCGTCCTTGATCTTCAAATGGAACTGTTGACAATGATTGGGTATTTTGTCGTGAGGAAACATTCCATCGTACACACTTGCTTGTAACAAGATGCAGCTTTGTTGATGCTCGATAAAGACTTTATCTTGCATCATGCATCTTGCACTTAGTGCAGAAACAGGTCGCTTGAATGCAGGCGACTGATCCCATCCGGATGGGATCAGTCATTAGTCACTTCTGTCGCACAAGCCAAGTCGCTTACAGTGGAGGGCCAAGGGCGAGAGGAGGTAGTTATGAAGGGTGTTGTCTGGTAGTTGAGAGAGAGGCCGAAAGAAGCGCTAGTAAAGGGCTTCGGTTTTTGAAGTTTCCTATATTTTCATACCTGCTTTTTCTGATTTTTACATTTTACAACATTTTTAAATCATTCACATGAGTTCCAGGAATCGGAGTGTTTTTTTTTTTGGTTTCTTTTTGGGTTTTTTTTTTCTCATCCGAACACATTTTTTTGATGGTGGAAGGCATTTATTAAAACCTTTTTGTTGCCAAGTAATTTGGTTATGTAGGTCTGAGGTATCAGTTCATTCTGGAAAAAGGGTCTCCTACTCAAAAACGTTTGGGGATCCCTGGGCTAGAGAGTACAACAAATCAGCTTACTTTGAACACTGCCTTACATCTAGAGTCCTTTTTCCGGTTCACTTCCCCCTCCTTAACGCCAAAGCTGTAACTTTTGACTAACTCGTGAAATGTTTATCCAAGGAACAACCCAGGAATTTAATTACTAAAGTTCAATTCGCCTTTAAGGTTCTCCCCTAGCGTTGGGGTCGTCTGTTTATTCTCTGGAATTCAGCCGTCCGGCTCCCTCCTAACCAAACAATATTATCGCCCTGGGCCAAGTTCTCCCTTAGGGCTTAGTGTTGAGTATCTCGGTCCTTATTGGTGAAAGCCTTAGGGGTGCAACATCAAATAACAGAGCGAACAAGGTGCTCACACTCCCTTAATTCGCCCTTTCAATCTTCCACCCCTGTTCTTGAGAAAATCATTTGTCTTCCGCGCACTGCTAGTCATGCCGGACATATTGATCAAGTCATCAAGGAAGCCCCTTGGCAAGGAATGGAAGGTGTTTGGAACTAAACAATGAAGCATTAGGTTCAGAAGAAATCGGAGGACTTGAATGACATACATCATAAACGCACATTATGCCCAATTATCCTTTCTATCATCAGTGACAATTTGTACACCTAACGTCTACCGTCTACAAATTTGACGACACCTACCTGACTTTTTAGAAAGTGATGGAATGGGCCAAACGTGCTTAAGAAGGAGGAGAAGCCATGAAATATTCATCAGAGCCGAAGCTTGGAGTTGATTAATGGTAACAACTCGTTTTGTTCATTGACTGATTCATCGCTGTGTCTACCGTCAGTCTGCTTCCCACTCATCCGCTCATTCATGAAACATCACGACGGCCAGTCTTCGTCTACCTGTGGAGTTCATCGACGATATCTGGACAGAATGACACACATTGTAGCATGGCCTAAGAAAGATATCCGAAGGAGGTAACATCATTTTTAAAGATCGAATTAAGTGGTATTAATGACATATTATCTCGCTGGATTCAAGTATTCCAATAATTGGCACTTTTCCGTTATCCCCCTCCGATTTCGAGTTTCATACACATATTTTTCGGTTTATAAATCTGAGAATAATCAACCCATGTTTTTAAATCTGCCAAAAAATTTGACCTTTTACGTTTCAAGATGTGTAAATTCCAGAAATGAAAGGTCTGCTCACCGTCCAGGCCGTTTTGGGCATTAGGATTTTTTTTCAAATCCGAACTATTACAAATTTTTGATTTTTTACAAATTAAAATTTTTACAGATTTTTGAAATGTTTTTACAAATTTTTTCGCGGTTCGCCATCTAGTTGTGCCTGCAAGGTTTCTTCCCGATCGCCTGAACCCATCGGGCTCTGTGGCGCTAAAAAGTCCGTGGGAGGGGGGGGGGGGGGGGGGTTGAAGGTTTTCGTAAGTGATATCGAGAGGGGTGTCGATTTCGAAGTATTTTTGGACGTTGAATCCATTTTTCAGTACCATCCGATTTCACCGCGGAGATCAATGGGGCATTCGTGGCGCTACGAATGGGGCTTTTGAAAGATGCCATGAAGTCAAATGAGGTGTCGTTTTCCGAGTAATTTTGGACGCAAAAACCATTTTTCGGGGTCGCACAACCGTCCAAACACTGTACAAAAAGATACATTTTTATTTTTTTAAATAATATTCTATTGACGTAGAATTAATTTGTGTACAGTTTGAATCAAAGACAATAAACCCTCACTTCTCGAGCCATGGAAGGGCATACCCTTTTCATGGTCCTCTCGGTCGGAGTGACTGCCTTAATTATTGAAATTTTCAGGTGGACCATTTTTTACTCTCATGTAGACTATCAATTACGTAGTTTCAATTTTGCTACTATTACTCCTAACATTACTCCAATAATGCTTTTAGGTGACGCCCGCTGCCTGATATTGATGGCATCGTCGAGTTTTACGTTGCACTTTTTTGTGCGGGGGTTTTGCAAGTATGGTAATGTAACGAAAAGGAGAGTACGTGCCGAAGGCCACCTTTCGACTCGGAAGAAGAAACAGCTTCGTACGTGTGAACTTACAAACTTGTGTCGATTACTTGTTACACTCAATATTCAATGATTTTGATTCAAGTCAACTTCATAGTAGGAAGTACCGTTTTGGAAAAGAAAACTTTGAAACAACCAAAGAAATTAAAACCCACATGTCCAACTTCGTGTTCCACTATGTACATTATCAAGTGATGTAAATCACCGTGTGCACCCTCTCCGCGTTGGTGTGAGGACGCGAGGTAGATGATTTGCAAGATCATATAGAGGAGCCAGACTTGCGGGGGCTACCTGATCCCATTTACGGTTCCAGTCCGTATTATAGACTTGAGGAGAAATCCATGTTTAACTAAGGTCTGTGGCCTGTATTAAAAGAGACTAACCGAAAAGGTTAGTGGGGCAAAGAAGGCGTTTTTATTTTTATGTTCATTTGGATCGGAACCAGATGGAATCGAGCTCATTCGAATAAGATGACCTTCAATTCAACTTCGAACCAAACATTGTAATTTAATAATCTTAAACTTTTTTTTACGATCTTGGATCAAGGATCTTGATCTCATCTTCCTTCCGCATCTTAAAAAGTGCCTCTTTTCAATGATTCTTAAATACTCCGTGAAGGAGTATCCCTCAAGAACATTTTGCGAATCCTGCATTCACAGTGAAAGAGTATTTTTAATCATTGACAAGCTACCTATTCGCTATGCACCTTTTGACATATACACAAGACGCCACACTTGTGAAACATGCGTGTAACCATTTACGTAACACCAGTCAGTCGGAAAATTCGCCATTGCAGAAATGTTATAAGGTCAGCCGAGATCGAATGCGGTGCGGCTAAGGTTTGGCCTCAGATCACGACGTTTGCTTCTGCTTCTTGGTGGTGCTGTAACCAAATTTGGAAATAAAAATTCGCGTTCTTCTGGTGTACGGTTTATAAAGCTGAAATAAAACACTTTCCATAGAATCCCTTCCAATCAAAGATCATTCTGTCTCAAGGAATGTGTTTAATCGCATACTTCGCTTAACGAAGAAGCGTAATGGAAGCAGGCAATTCCTCTCAAAAGGCAAAATCCCTAACAATCCCTCTCACACCCTGCAGGGTGTGTTTCAGCATGCTGAAAAGCCCCAAGTTCTCTTTGTTGGACTGGGGAACACTCACACGCATCTATCCTGTTGGTAGTGTCGAGGATGACGAGGGGGATGAAGGATTGGGAGCGTGCAATGTCGGGATGATGTGCTTCACAAATACAAACAGAATCGAGGGAGCAGTAGAAGGAAAACGTAGGGAGCGTGTTACTGGAAGCATCGGTATGACTATCTGCATCTTTACGTCAGGTGGTTAATATAATAACGCATTTCCCAAGTTATTAGAATTCCTCCTTCAAAAAAGTAAGGTAATTTTTAAATGTCATTATGACTATTTATGGCATCACATTTGTGTTACGTGAGACAACATTGCTATCCTGCAAGGTTGAAACTAACCTGTATGAAGAGTAGCTAGGAATATCGCACCCTTAGCTTTTCGCCCAAGAGAAGAAGAAGTCGACTTGCCAAAAGGGACTTTTCGAAAGAGGAGGTGCCACTGGGGGATTCTTTTAAATGAGATCTGCTTGTCACAATAGTAGCTGGGGAGTGATTTTAGTGATAAGGGAGGGGAGAAAACTGGGTTCTTTTGTCATGTATTTTTTTAGCAATGGAAGACTGAAAAGTGTGAAAGACTAACTTCGGCCGTCGTTACCACAGATAGAGGGGCTTCACTTCGCTCGGCCAACACCAAGACGACCGTAGGTAGAAGAGTAACCGACCCATCTATTTTCCATGAACGTGCAACATGTAGGAGGCCCACAATGATAATGCCGAAGCACTTGTGTCGTTGAGTTGCAAAACTGGTCCATTTTCAATCAAATTACTGTTAACAGCCATTCCTGAAAGAATTCAGTGCGAGGAATAGAATGGCGATGTTATTTTTCATCATAACTGCTTAGATCTCCATGAAAAAGATGCTTTCAAAAGTGGTTTAGTCCGGGATTTGTTTTGAAACAAAACAGGCTACGAGAGTGGTAAAGTCCACCAGTTTTGTTACAAAGCTGGTTACGTTCATGAACTCTACATCCCACCTATGAGAAAAGAAAGAGTTAGATCTTTTTCGTAGTCTTATACCTTCGATTTTTTCCCGCTTGGTAAGGTTATTCACAAAATCGCTCGGGGTGGGATGTATACATAATCAGCTTGCAGACTCGTCTGCAACCACAGGAGACCATTTTCATGTCTTCGTATTATTATTCACCTTATTGTGTTTGCTGTTGACCAGGAGATTATTGTAACTAACGCTACTTAGTTACAAATTTCGTGATGCGATTTCATTACACTAAAGTTTACGGGTTGCCACGGCTTTCGGTAACGCTTCAAAAAAGTAACGCTTTTTTCGATTGTGTGCCAAAGTAAAGACATGAAAATGTCAAAAACAAAAAAAAAAAAAAAAAAAAAAAAAAAAAACAATATCATTATGTTGCAGTGAATTCACAACTTTTGTTTCAGAACTGGTTTGGTCCCGCCAGTTCTTCTGCAAATTCTTTTTATCGAATTTTACGTCTATTTGAGAAAGTTTACGTAAGGTTTTGATTCTTTACGATTCAGAGACCTAACCTCTCACCAGGAACCATCAAATGTCTGATTTTGAGCAAAAATCTATCTCAATACTTTATGCCGTTATTATCGAACTAAGTGGACTTGACCAGTTTCGCATTTCAGCTGCTCACTTGTACTCGGTGGATTTACCCGAAATCTTGAGTATTCTCCACAACAGTCATCTTACAAAATTTGTCATTTAATGAGACTTATCAAGTGAATAAGCTTTTAAAATCAAATATACTCTGTAATAATAATTATTACAATGATTGTAATAAGATAGATCAAATCTGTAGGAGGGTGAAGGGGGTCCTGAGTTGGTCCATCCCACTCACAAACCCGGATGACGACAACGATGATTCACGTCAATTTTTAACTAGTCGTAAAACCCTCCCGATCGTCAGAATTCGTTCGTTCAAAGTTTACTATCAAAGTTAGGATCGAGAAGAAAGCTTGAGTCGAAGCGTCATCTGGAAAGGACTGTTAACTATGACACAAATAGTTACGCCCAGTTGAGCATTTGCTTAGTATGGATCAAAGGGCGGCAGGCAAAATCCCAGTAACTTTATCGGTTACCGTTTGAATAAGCTTGTGACGTACAAATACTACATTAGCCACCCACCCTTCGATGTCTTTTTGATTAAGAGTCAATAAAAGTACACTTGGTGTACTGTGTAAAACTTTTACATTCATTCCCAGTTTTTAATCAACTTCTATTTCAATCCGAAATGGCCAAAACTCGGCCTTCCTCAAAAGAGGAGGGAATCGAACTCCTTGAGCCTCCTGTGCCTCTACCGGTTGAAAGCCAATCCAGTATGCAGAACTTTGGTACACTTTACTGTCCCTCTTCCCGCGCTTCCACCAAAATTTAATAGCAGACTCTTCATTCATTCTAGGGGACGCTTGGCGACTTTGGAGCCAGGGACGGGAGTTTCACCCCAACCAGGGTTTTCGTAGGTGATGGGGCTTGGCAGTGAGCTGATGACCCAGGCAGACAGTCGCCCATCCGATGTTGGCGATTCTACCAGCTTCCACTAGGAACATTGGCGTCCGTTCCACTTCGTCGAGTTCGTTCTTCCGTTTTGGAACGTCTTTTTCAACCTGCTCTTCACCGCCCTCAGTGGGGCACCTTTCGCCTTCACAACTGCCGCCTGACGACTCGTAAAGCTCGAAAGAGCTACATCTCCGAAGGCCTAGCTCGAGGATAGCACTTACGAATAGATCCCCCTTGCTGTCTGAGATCTGGACACTCTGGCTTCAATATTGACGCGCTCCAGAAGATGCTCTGTGAGACCGGCGAGGATATTAGATCTTATATCTTACTAGATGCTCCGGCTCGCTTTGCTCGCCTATAGGCGTATACGCACCCAGCTGGGGGGCTCCGCCCCCCAGACCCCCCGCTAGTGGGGTGCGTAGCATCGATGGACACGTTCAAACCCCTACTCAGACATAAGGCCGAGCGAATATAAGGTAAAATATTATTTTACTGACCTCAAATTCGCTGGATTGCTGGCCATTGTTTTCACGCGAATCCGGTGAGTACACAAATAAGGTCCTGGAACCATTACGCCCCCCCCCCCCCCCCCGATTAGAAAAGGCGAGCATGTCCATGGGCAAAAGGACATTTTCCGACTTCACCGCCACAACTGCAGATCGACCGATCGGGCAACTCCGAGATATCAACTCCTGGGCATTGGGAACTGCTGCCAATTTGAATTAGTCTAACACCAGTTTAAAGCGAGTACTGAATTCTTGCAAGCACTTTGTACTAAGATTTACATTCAGACTGAGTTTTCAATCGCCATCTATTTTGGCAAAACATACCAGGTTCTATGGGGTATTCATTGATGTTATCATTCTTGGCTACGAGGCTGGGGGAGATTGGGTGTAGAGTTAAGTTCAGAAGAGGCCGTGCAGGCTGGCCTTCGCTATGGATGCTAATGGTTGCAAGAGGTATTGAAGGTATTGTTACTTCAGTGGAGGGCCCTTTAAGGGATTCAGCCGGTGAACATGGATTGAATCGGAGCGAGTTTTATTATTGAGAACCGTTCAATATCAAATTTTGAGTTTTATTTTTTCGCTCAGAATAGAACTCTAAACGTCGTAATCCCTTAGTGACCTAGCAAATCTGACCATGCAGTTGAAAAGGCCCTTGAATTTCTTATCTCCCTTTTACCAAATTAAAATTTTCAGACCGACTTCGTAGGAGGAAATAAATGAGTAATGGTTAGTATTTTCAATGAGGAAATAGCAGCCAGCCGCAGGCTTGCACAGTGCATTTAACGTAGCTACAGCGAGCTGAGTTTTATTTCTGGGAGGAAAAAAAGCTCAGAAAATGAGTTGTATTTTTCTGAGCTAGTTCATGACGCGCTGGTAATAATTTTTGCAATAGTTTAGAGGAGCCGAAAATGACATTTTTCGCCGTTGGCAATGCGTCACCATCCCATTCAGCGTGAAACGTTACGGGGAGTCTCACAAGAAACCCCACTTGCATTTATTAAAGTATTTTTTCCATTCATTATCAAGATTGAAAGGATTTATTCCACGCAGAAACCTCGAAAATTCAGATTTTCTGTGAAGTCTTCCTGAAAGCTTTAATTTGGTACAAAGGAGAGAGGAAAATGGAAGGCCTTTTCAACATGATGGTCAGATTTGAAAAAAATATCGCTCAAAAGATGAGAGCGACAAAAAAACTCAAAATCTGATATTGAGCGATTCTGAAAAATAATACTTACGGTAGTAAATTACTTAGTTTACGCTTGAACCTGATTCATTGAAGTTACGATAAAACGTTTTCTTTCCGAGATCTTAGGATGGTTTGTATTTGACGGTTTTCGGATTGCAAGCGAAATGTGAGCAGAGAGATGAGCATAGAGTAAATACTTATTTATTTGTGAATACTTAATACCAATAATTTAGAATGATAACCCTTCCAGTGGACACTACAGCCTCTTGCACCTCATGCAGGTGCACGAACGGCCATCTCACCTTCATTACGTAATTACACGAGACTGCACTCTGTTTACTGTTTACCTTTGAGTTTCTCACCTTCCCTCAATTTCTTCCTAGACTTCACTTTCTCGCACAGGACCTCTAACGTGACCAGAGTGCCCTAACGTGACCCTGACGTCCTGGAGATGAGACACCGGCCTCCCCCCGCACACTATATCAACCAAAGACATTTCCGACTGGCGTCTTGGGACCCCTTCATGTGGAGGGAGGTCAGACAATCGAGTGTCTATTCACATAAGGTGATGCAATGATAAACATTTTTTACGGTTCTTGAGGGTGAAATTGCGTGTAATTTACATTTGCGTGTCAGTAGGTGCAAAAGATGCAACTCCCAAAAGGGCATAAGTGGTTATGAGATTTGCCGTTCCAAAGGCACTTAAGAGGTAATTTCGTAATGAAACCGATCGATCCAGGAAGCTTTGGGTTTTGGTTTATTATTCTTTGAATAATACACTATGTATCCGCGACGGGGTGTCAAAAATGTTGATCGGCTTCAAAATTTGTCTTTGTTCGCGTGGATTTCAAAAATCAAAAGTCCGTCTACCGCCCAGGCCGTTATGGGCATTAGGAGTTCGTGTAAAAATATGAAATTTTGACAAAATACTGGAGTTCGTGTAAAAATATGAAATTTTGACAAAATACTGGGTGCCTCATTTAGTTGGGTCCGCAAGGTGGAGCTACGGAAAGCGTTCTTAAAGGTTTTCGCCCAGTTTAAAGGTCGAGTTAGGTGTCGTTTTCGAAATTTTTTTGGAAGTAGAATCCATTTCAGGGGGACTCAGAACCACCCGATTTCACCGTGAGGATCTACTTCTCGGGGCCACAAATTGAGCTGAAGGATGCTAGGAGGTCGCATAAGGTATCGTTTTTTTTGGACGTATAATCTATTTTTCGGGGTCCCTAATTGTCCAAACACTGTATGGGAATATTTTTCTTTTTAACTGTTTATTGACAATTAATTTTTGCACAAATTATACCACTTGTGTAAAATTTGCAGCGTTCTTTCTTGAATTATTTTTAGGATACCAACTCCTTGACCATTGAAGTACACTGATAAGACAATTAAATTGTACTCCGATGGTATTTTGTTCTTTTGTCATTCCCAAACGACGCATATATTACTGGCGCCGGTTTTGAAGGGAAGCTGTTTCTCAGGTACCGGAAGATATTTTTGGCTTTGAGGCTGATCCACTGAACTGATGTGATTAATCTTTTTCCACTCATATTCATTTTTGTATCGTTGGTTTCCTTTAGAGTGTTTGTTAAATCGCAACAAGACAAGCATTTAGACATAAAGAGCCTGGACAGGGGGACCCGCGTTGGATGCCGGCGGGGTAGCACAGTGGGACCCAAAGCCTTCGGATCTTCTAGTGGGGGAGCCGCCCCCCACCAATCCTCGTATATAAACAGCGGCGAAGTGGTGGAGCGGGATTCAGTTGCTGTGTGTCGTTTTTGAGTGTTGTATCGGGCACCCCCCCTCCTACCTAATTTTACCCCCACTAAAAAGTGAACAAATTTGAACAATTTCAAAATTTACTTCGAGTTTTCCACCCATTTCATCGAACCTCCGGGGGTTGAAAGTCGCATCCGCCGAGCAAAAAAAAAAAAAATTTTTCACCCGTCAATTTCAAATTTATTGGGTTGACCTCCCAACATCTCCGGCAGGAATACCACGATCAGCGACTTCCACCAATCATAATAAGGTAAGACCCCAAGCCCAGCCCAAGTGTCTTTGTAATTTGTATCTCGGGAAAAGTGTCAAGTGTTTCGCGAAGTGTCTTCGTCGCCGGATAATCGTCGGGAATCTCGCCGGTTTGAAGTCGCTACACGTAACCGCATCTTCAATACTCCCTACACCCAAATCCCCGATTCCTCTGACCTTCTTTTGTACAGAAACATGCTCATGTTTCACTGCACTTTAAATTGATTTTCCCAGTTTATCAAATTTAATTGGACATAATTTGAGGGCACTAAGCGTACGAAAAGCGAGTATAATTTCAATGCTCATTAAAACTGAGTTATTACATTTTTATAGTGAGGTAGCAATGAAGGTGGTGCATTTACGACGAAATTTTAATGATAAATTTTAAGGTGAACTCTGTCACTAAACATCTTTTAAAACAATTGTAAACGTATCTGGCAGGAGTACATAAGCACTAATTACTAACATATTATTCCATTAAATTTGTCATAACTTTTTATTTGTTAGACGTTAAAATCAAAATGGTAAATTTTTGCGACTTAAGTTGACTTATTTTAAAATCAATTTTAGGTATTAGGACTGACTAAAAATTTTTCGAACAACGTTCAATCACAAAATGTTTTGTGTTTGGGACTTGAAAATGTTATACTTTTTTAAAATTATTTTAAAAATCCACTTTTATTGAAGTTTCAGGCCAATTTCATTCCCGCTATGACTGCTCTCTTTAAAAATGTACATAATGCTATTGTGCCTTGTGTCTTGTCTGAGCATATTAAACGTAATCAAGGGTAAGTCATTTCAAGGAGTTGTGCGAATGAAGTTCATATGTTTCTCAAATGGGTCTTCAGCTTGATAGCGACTCTTTTATAATATAGAAGTTTATATTATAAACTGTTCATACACCAAGTTTTCATCAAAAACATCGCTTTGTTCACAAACGTTTTTAAAAGTCATCTTTCCTCCTAAAATTTAGAAGGACATTTAATGTCTTGTCCAACCCCTCTAATAACTTCCTATCCTACCATACGAGGACTGCAACTGCAATAAAAATTAATAAAATAAAATAGAACAAAAGTGCATCAATGGTAATTCGCCTAATTCTTGAACAACTTCCGTCACTCGTAATGTGAATCCGTAGCAGATCAAAAAACATCCCTGCTCATGTCAAATGTACTCTTTGATCTTCTCAAGTTCCAATAAGCAAATAAAAAAGCCACGATCGTAAAATCGTAATAAAATGCGAATTGTCTCCACATTGCACAATCATTCATACTCTTTAAAGTATGTTGTCAGCAATCCCTTGATTATTAAGCTCTGATAAATTTGGAGCGTCACTATTTGAAACCATAAAATTCGTTTCTACAGGAATAATTGGGGTTTGAAGGTCCCCTTTTACGCTGTGTTGCTGAGCGGCGTGTGTGTTGTTGAAATAATTATATTGGCCGAATGTTTAATCGCTTCATGAATTATTACGCTAGTTTAAACAAATTTAACCACTTGATAGGGTTTATTGGCAATCCAAATTTCGTATTTTGCCATCGTGATCAACGACTAAAACGGTCGACCCGAATAAGTGGCGGTTCTGTTTTTCATATGTCGGCCTGTTCACCGACGAAGGTGCTCAAAATTGGGCTGGTTAGGGGATTTCAAAACCAGGAATCGAGGGTTTTCCGGCGAAGTTTCCCATTCATGATGGGCTTCAAAGAGGCTGTTTCGTGGTAAGAAAGTCGGGCTCGTGGTTATGTCGGGGGTCTTAAAAACAAATTCCCAAACGTTGGGGGTGAGTCGAAAGTATACGCAAAAAAGGGGGAGGGCGGGAGAAATGCAATATTGAACCGCTTGTCAAACGACCCTCTCTCCGGCAAAAAGCCCTCTTCCTATCTCTGCCGCTTCACCCCACTCTAGCAGAGACTTCATGAAGTTCATCTCTATCTGAGCCTGCTGCATTCTTAATTTCCTGGGAGACCTGCGTTGCCCTGGGCTACGGAAAGGGGCTTCTTTTTACAGGTAACTTTTAACAGTCAAGAGAAACGAAATCATCTCGACGCGTAATGATCTACCGACAATAAATAGTTCAAGATTTAAAATTTAACATTAATTACATCTGTTCATCACGATGCCGCGCTATACCTGAACAATTCAATTACTTCCCGATAGATGATTGATAAACCTACATCGTGATGTTACATTGTTCATACATAACTGCTACGACAATTCTCCCAGTTAATATACCTTGTACCGTTAACGCCCTAAGTGTCACGCTTTGACGGTTTCCCCTCGACAGCAAACTATAAATAATCAAGGATGTATGGGGTTGAAATGCCTTGGGAATTTTTTATCAACTTTCAATCTTGATTTTTAATTGGAGTTTACTTTTATAGTGATAGTCTGTTTTTTCAATAGACTCCGAAGCTTCCCCTGAACGGGATTGATGCTCTTGGATGAGCATTTTCAAAATTCAACAACAGAAACTATTTGGAATGAAAGTTTGGCCACGCATTTATTCTCATTATTTGTGGCATCGTTTAAAAATCGAATTGAGAATCCAAGGACACAACCACCAATAACTTTTTTAATTGACGACAGTAGGCTGTATAGATAATTATTAATTAATTTTCAATTTTGATGGCGCAATGATATTAAGTTTTTTGATATAGATAAAGAAATAAGTTACATCACTACAGGTTATTTCAGTAGGAGATTTCGTCACAAACGAAACCTGCGTCAAGCTAGTATCAAAAACAGAACAAAAAACGCTACAAATTTTGCACAGTTTATTATTCCTTGACATAAATTGCTCAAAAATTCCTAATCATTTAGAATTATTCTCTTAGACTAGATTTATTGCGGATCTTTTTTTAATTAAAAATTGGGAAAAAATTCTTCTTACACAGTGTTTGGTTAGTTTAGGCACGCCGAAAAATGGAAAAGTCCAAAATTAGTGAAAACACAAAATACCTACAACTAACTCGACCCCATGGGCAAAACCCCATGCCTAGCAAGGGGAGGTGTGACGTCATGGGCCCTCCGCTTTCAGTTCAAATCTTCAACTTTTCTGAAACAGTTCTGCACGTAATTATGCGGATTTTCGTACTAAAAATTTGTGTTGGGGGGGTTTTGAAGGGTGCTGCATCCGAATATGTGGTTAGAAATGATGAACTCCAACCTTTTCAACGAGCCCATTGATTTTTTTTTATACATCGCGTCATGAAACGTATAATAATTATTACAAATTTTGAGGCCGATACATTTGTGCCCCCCAGCGCGAATAATCAAGTTTATTATTCCAGGAGTAATAAACCTAAAGAGAAAAAAATTAAATTGAAAGGGGTTTTATTATTGAATGTTGTAAATACCTTTTACGTACGGGGTCTTCCTGTCAATCACGACATGACGGTGGAAAAAATAGGAAATATGTTCCCAGCCGGTTGTTAACATTGATTTAACGCTTCTATCGAAAGGGAATCGATGGAAAAGCCGGCCATAACGGTGCTCAGCGTCGGATCGTGCGTACTTCATGGCATCTAATTTCACACCTTCCCCGTTATTTTACCCCCACCTCGGTCACCGTTCACAATTTAAGCTGGGCGGAGCTGCAGTGCGTCTTTTGTGTGCCTAACTATTACACTCGTTACGAATCGAAATACGTGACCCATTGAACGACCTGAGTGGAACAAGTACTTGTCGCCTTCCCGATAGAATTGATTCTCGTGAGATTTCTATCGAGTTCGGTACTTTTTAAAAGGCAGTCAGTAGTTTTTATCCTTTTTTTTAAGGGGGATCGGATCTTTATAACGAATGAAATCTCGTTCGAGTAATATTCCGTCTGAACCCGACTTCGCTTTCAATTTTCTGTTGTGGTCGATTAACTTTACAGGTCGGAAGAAAAAAAAGGAGAAAAACATCCCGTTGAAAACATTTTGAATATTCACTATTTTAACTGTACCGTTAGTATAAATTGGATACTTACTTTGATATTTATCTCAATATATCAATATTTTTGGTTTATTATTTCTGGAATAATACTAATACCTACCTAATATTCGCGGGGGTCGATAATGTTGATGGGTCCCAAAGTTTCCAAGATCCAAAACGCTGCGAATATTACACAAAGGTTAATTATTATTTGATGGCTAAAAAAGTACAATAAAGTAAAGTGGATTGTGTTAACCGATTAGGTTTTCACAATGGAGCCGACCCCGCACTTTACTTTCAAATGGTTCTGAAATGCCTTCAAAGAACTACTCCAAAGAACCGCTAACCTCTTGAAAATTTTAATTGACAAGGCTGGGACGCGAACCCCAGTCCCCCCGGCGAGTTCACCAAAGTTATAACGCTTTACCTCCCTTGGCCAAGGTGGATGCTTTATTTAAAAAAAAGTTATGAGTATAGATTTGCAAAAATTACTAGTACCCAAGTCAATAGAAAATCATAAAAAAACAACAACATTATATTGTACAGTGCTAATGAACAGTATACAGTATGCAGTACTTATGCGTCCATGATTACTCGAAAAACGCCACCTCATTCGACCCCCTGGCATCTTTCAAAAGCCCCATGAAAACCCCAAAGATCCCCACGGAAATGGGTGGTATCGAATGGTTCTGCGACCTCCGAAAATGAATTCTACGTTAAAAAATACCTACTTCGAAAAAGACACCTAGCTCGGCCCCATAGCTGACCTACACAAACCCTCCCGTAGTCCCTTTATAGCCCCACAGAGCCCGACGGGTTTGGGCGATCGAGCTGAAAAGGTTGCGGGCAAGACTAGCTGGAGAGCTGAGTATTAAATACTCAGATTTTTTTGAAAAAATCCTACTGCTCAAAACGGCCTGGACGGCTAACGAACATTTGATTTTTGACGTATATAGACAAATTTTGAGGCCGATCGAAATTTTCGACCCCGTCGCGAATGTATACCTACCTACTCATGTATTCCAAGATTAGGTAAGAAACCAAAACGAAATGTCCGTCCGTCGTCCAGGCCGTTTGGGCAATAAGATTTTTTAAATCTGAAACTCTGACAAAATACTCCTAGAATACAATACATGTCATGTTTCGGGGTCCCACACCCGTCCCAACACTTTCACGAAAAAAAGTTTAAATAAGTTAATATAAAAGCAATTAACAAATTTTGACATAGAATAAAGTAACTTAAGAAAAGTGCAAATGCTGTGCACAATTTATATGTATCAAAGAATTATAAACGTATTTGACAGTTAATTAATACAAACCAACTGGTTGGATGCCGGTTTAATGGCCAAAAACCTAAAACTCATTAGCAGCAGTTTTTATATCAAATAGAGTAAAGATTTAATAAGATCGTTAAATACTTTTACCGCTAACGACCACTCGGATTGAGCGAATTTAAAGTAAAATGTGGCCCGTTAGTTCCGCTGGGAAGACGAATAAACCCTTCGATAAATCACGAAATATCTCGAATGCCCGCGCGAAGCCTGATGGGAACTTAATTGTCTCTCTAACCACCTCGTATATCACGCTCAACGAGGCAATTCGACCTGAAAAAAAAAAGAGAGAGAAAAAATCGCCAGGCACCTTTCTACGCGATCAACAAACCCTCCGTGTAACTGTACATCGAGACTTTGAACTTGACGTCGACAGTGGTCACGCTAATGCAGTTTTTTTCTTTTAAAAGGTCCATTAGGAATAATTATCAAGTTGAGGGTGAAATCCGTGACTCTACAGGGTTGGCCCACATACCCTTTAATGGCGGATCTTCAATCGAAGGCGAGTTTAATGATAGCTTTTACTCCGAAGTTAAGGCGTTGTAAATTGGTTTAAACGGACAAGTGACATTTGGTTTCCTATTCACAAACATAACTCTAAACTTTAGAGTCTAGAGCCATTATTGAATAATAATAGCTCTAGTTTATAGGATTAATGGGTATGTCGGCGAGAAACTTTCAGTGTAAAGGAGTAAGTGAGCACTTAAAATCAATAGTAGTGACACAATTTTGTAAGACGTTATGCTTCTTTCCTTATCTGAAATTCATAAAAGCATTAAATACACTAGCTATTGGCATTATTTTTTATCCATAAATTTGCTCTTTTATGTTATAATAACATAAAAAGGAGTTGCGCCTCAATTTGTTCTTAGGGCAATAATTGCCCTAAGAACAAATTGAGGCGCAACTCCTTTTTAAAACAGTCAGAGGCGATCAAATAGAGAGGAGGTGAAAAAAAGATTCGCACTAACGAAACGCGTTCAAAGACAAAATTTGTCTTTTTTTCATCATGGAGGGGAGAATAGTAGAGAACAGTAGAAAAGTCCAACAGTTTTTCATTTTACAGGTCTTGTCAGTCGTGCACGTGGTTAGCGCAGAGATTGATCAGGCACTATGTCCTTGTTGCCAGGTGATGTCTGTGTTGAGTCGGTTGAACCTTCTTTGTGGGGGGTGGGAATGAGCAATAATAAAGTGGCTAATTGCGGTGCGTTGAGTCGAGAAGATTACGAGCGAGGGTTGAAATTGAGTTTCATTGAGACAATCACACGAGGATGAAGGACCCCCTTCGGGGGTCCAGACGTTTATTATGGCTTTCAAAGTGGTCAGTCTCTATGATTGCGCCCTCCCAAGGCCTTGGCCAAGCATTAGTGAAGTCGAGGGGTTGAGCATCTGAAAGGTCTATGGTCCAAGTCTCGGGATGAGGCCCTTTCATAAACTGTGGGAAGATATGTTTTTGCATACCTTTTCTTTGCATCCCCCTGGACTCATCTCGGCTCCTCCTCCGCCTGGGGGTTTTTTTTTTTTGTCGTCTCTAAATTGGCTTAGGTTCCTCGAAGGAGGTTTCAGTTCCAAAGGGCCTCAAAGGGATGACAAGGTCTTTCGCCAGTCTCAACAATGTTAGCGTTAAAGACGAAACTATCTCAGTCCCATTTCCAGAGCCAGAACGAGTTTCACCTTCCAGCACTGCTCAACGAGAATACCGAGGCTCGTTCGATCTTCCTCAAAAGGCTAAGTGCATGCCAGTTAATCAATACAGAAACTCGTCCATCCGTCTGTCAGGTATCCAGTCCGAGACTTGTTTGATTTTATAATTGTTGAAACTTCACGCAGGATCACAATGGGATGGCTATGGGGGACAGGAGCCGGGATGGGAGTGCCGTTAGTTGAAAGGACCTGCTAGGAGCTCCCTAAGAAGGAAAGAGCTATTGACTGCAAGAACCTTTATAGCTGGAAGGTGATTGTTTAGGAGACCGGGCTCCGTAATTATTTGGCCAACCATCGTGTGTGGATTGTTGATTGGATGTATCCACAGGTGAGGGTGGGATGCATGGGTTCAACGAACTTGATACAAACGCGGTTTAATTGGCAAAACTAAATTTTTCACTCTGGCAAATGAGTTTTTGAAGTTCATATAATATTAACTTGAACCCCAAAATTCGACCATGAAGTTAATCAGTTTTAATTTTTTCCCGTCAACCCACGAATATTACTAATGACGGCCGATTATGTGGTCTTTTAAGCATAAACCATCTCAAGAAAAGGTATTTCAGCCGCCGTCCTAGCACAGTTGGGGACTGTGGTTCGCGTCCTGGCCTTTCAAGGAGGAATTCGTCATTTTACTTTACAAGAATATTTCAGGAGTCACATCATCACCCATAAACTCTTAATGGGTCAGTTACTGATTCCAAGAGGATTGTTAAAAACCACAGTTCTAAAGTCAGTTTAATACCTTTAGTAAAGTTCTTAGTGGCGAGGGGATTCGGACATTAGGAAAAGCTATTACCTACTGGTGTGATCGAATAATAAACAGCTACGCGATGAATCACTGTGCGAACACAGCCCGTTTTAATGCTGCAATAAAAAAAACAAGCCAGTAGTAAAAAAAAAAAAAAAAAAAAAAATTAGTCAGCCATACAAAGTAACTACGTTACTAACAATAACAATTTATATTTATATAACTATTTATTGTTTACGAGTACGTAAAAGAGATGGCTACGCATGCGTAGGCGATTGTCGTTTGACTCGTTTGGAGAAAATGGAACACCTGGTTGTCGTCCATGCTCAGCGACTTTGTACACATTTCTCTTTGTGCCGGAGCGTGATGACAAGGGCCGAAGTACCTACAAAACCGATGGCCTTCTAGGGCTGGGGGGATTCGCATCTTCGGGGGAGTGCAGCATGGAAAGGGAGGGGAAGGACTAGCGGTCCGATCGACAAAGCATCCCATTGTCCTGCTTCTGCCTGTAACTGTCCGCCCCTGATCGGAATGCTTGCGTTTTCTCACAGGCTTCCATCTTCCACGCTGTTGCAATCGAGTTAGACGTAACGTTAGCTGAGAGAAAACGCGAAAATCAGGCAGGACGGCCGAATACAGGAGTTCATCGGCGATAGTTAATGAGGTGTCTTGCTGAATTGACTTTTTTGATAATTCGGGATTTTACGATTTTGTAAACCGGTAGGTAAGATAGAATTTAATTGGTATTAAATTCGTTAGAATAAGCAACAATAAAAAAATATAACGGCTAATTTTACCACCTAAAATCCACCTTTAATTATAGCTCTTCTATGAATTTCATTCTTCTGTGTGAGCTAATGAGAAATAGAAGTACCTCGTAAATGATATTTGCTCTTAATGCAATTCAGATTCTTTGAACAATTACATCGTAAATTTGCTACCACGGATGGAGTAAAATCAGCTTATGAAGGGAAACGACAAGTGATTTTACTGTGCCACATCCGAGCAGAGGTATGACAGTGGAAGGACTCTCAACTGTGATATAAGTCGTTATATGAGGTCAAAGGCCTGAATCTCCAAGTTGCCCCAGGCGACGTAGCACCTTCCAAGAGTCTTCGTTTTCTTTCATTCTTCGATATAGGTATAAACGCGACGACGTGGGATATTGGCGAGAAGCCGTCGACCGTGCCTCCTCCCCGTTCTCAACGGACAAACTGATTTCAATTTTACCTTGTCGAGCCGTTTCATGGCATTTTTCTTTGACGGCTGAAGACTCGAATGCCTGTAGTGAGCCCTCTTCTCAAAAGTCCAGCACGTTAAATCCAAGCAATCCCAAGTTTAGTCCAAGTTTGTTCTTTCTTATGTTGTTAGGGTACCAAAGAGTAGTGCGTAACCAATTTTGCAGCCTCGAAACGTGAACCTCTGAGCATTCGAGGTATATTATCTAAATAGCTATTAGACCTAAAAAAATTGGGGTTGGACTCAAATTGTAGGGAATTTACTCTTGTTTAAAAACGGTTACCATATTGTTTATTTTCAGACGCACCGTTTAGAAGTTGTAAGCCAAAAATTGAAAAAAAGTAAAAAAATTCCCTGGTTTTTCAAATTCCTGAGGTTAGCTCACCTCTTTCGAAGCGACAGAATAATTCCAATTACATATTGGATTCGCATTACTTGTCGGCACCCTGACAACATGAGAAAAAACATTGTTACACGAATTTTTCATTTCCGCCTTTTTTTTTTTCTTTTTTTTAAGTCAGTGGGCTAAGTTGTTGCGGTTGGAAATTTGTTTTCACTCAAAATATTCAGAACCCACAAAATATCATCCACCAGTTTTGATGGTTTTCTCAGCTTTTCAGTATGGCTTTTCCTTTTTCGGGTCTGAGTGTTCGATCAAAAAACTGCAAGTTATAATATAACTTATCCCTTTTGACGCCCATCTTGAGTTCATCGTTAACAGCTTCCTGGGTTGTTAGAGTGTAGATTGGCCTCTTCCCCAGGATATTTCATTTTTATTTTTCCATTTACTTCTAGCCTTGTGGCAGCGGGTGAATGATAGGACCACACGCGTTCATGTTTCCTATCACACACCTGGAGAAGGCGAATGAAGTATTCATTGTCAGTTACTTCGACTGCAAGAAAAGTTATTCAACATTTGATCTCTCGCAAAATTCATGTCGCAGCCGTCCAAAATAAACATTGATAGCTCGGAGTTATTGCTATTCGTCGTGGTTGATTTATCTTCTTAGTTGTAGTCTGTTTCCGTTTTTCAGGACCACCTATTAAATTATTGAATTCAAATTGTTCCTCACACTTGTTTTATTTTTCCAGGTGAGAAGATGGTCTGATTCTACATCCCACGATCGGCATCATATTGAAATGTAAGTACATTTAAATAAATGAAGCGACCTTCATAGTGGAAATGCATCTATAATCTAATTATTTCATTATGGCGGAGTAGTTCTCAAAACAATCTGAAGCTACCCAGAGCCTCTTCAGGTGAAGGTTTACACCTGAGCTCTGCCCAGTAGTTCACAAACGTTTACGTTAGCTCTCTTCAGACTCGGCGACTTCCAGACTGCAGGTGTCGCCTGGGGTTCGAGCTCTCCGGCGGTTCGAATGTGGTTTGAGAGAAAAATGAAGAGAGGATGGGAACAGATGTTGACGGAAGGGAAAGAGAGATACTCGCCGTGGAGGGAAGAGAAAAAGAGAGAGACAGAGATGGAAGAGAGAGAGAGAGAGTGAGAAGAGAGAGACGAAAAATAAAAATAAGTCCCTCTGTAGGTACCCGAGTTTTTTCTCTCCCCTCGTCAGCTTCTTTTTTCGACTTGCAAGTTCATTCTGCAAAAGCTCATTCACTTTCCTCGGTGGAGGGCATTCTTGCAGTTGAGATGAGCCGTTCACCAATGTTCATAAATTTGCAAATGCACGCTACCGACAGCTGATTGATAAAATGTCTCTTCACAAAACGTTAGTGGCTTTAATGCCAAAAGCTGTAAAATTGACATTGGCACGATTCCTGACCCGATTCTCGAGACGTTCCACTTAGCGGGCTTGAATGAAGGGGACCTGCCCGAGTGACCAAATGACCAGCCAGGGAAGTCAGAAAATGATTTGTGGCAGCTCTCGAGATCTCCCAGTTAGGTTCCCGCCTTTCGCGCTTCTGTTTTCTGAGGTAGGTCAAGGCGCGTCCAGCCTGGAACGTTGGGTGGCTCTCCGTGAAAATTATGAATTAGACTCAACAAAATCAGAAAGGGTTATTCAGAAATTACATCGGTGATATTTTTGCCTGAGGCCTGTTGTTCATGTTTGAATAATTATAATTCAAAATTTGAATTATTCAAAACTGAAAAATTATTTTCCTCTCAAACTTTTACTGTTACTACTTGTGGTCAGGAACATGAAAAAAATATCTGGATAATTCCATCCCCCTTGGCTGTAGGGAAGAACACATTTATGTGACGAGCGGCATCACTGGGACAACCTGGAATTTTTTTTTAACGAGGATTTTCAATAATTACCTCCCTATAAAATTTAACGTACCTATCCAATGTTCTAGTCAATTGTTTTGCACAAAATACATAAAATCACCCCTTTTTTTTATCGGTTGCCGAACGGGATTTAGTGATGTTCACTTTTGTGGCGATATTCGATTGTACGTGCCAAAGTAAAAACATGAGAATGTCCAAATCATATCGATGGCAAGCCATGATGTCATTTAACGCATTTGCATCACTTCGAGTTGGGAATGAGATAATTCCCAAGAACATCGCAATAATTGTTAATAATAATAATTATTCCTTATTGCTCATTATTATTGACCGTATTACCAATAATGTCGTTATAAGACCATAAAGTTTATGTGAATCCTTTCCCTGGAGCAAAATTTTCTAAAGCGTTTCAAAGTGCAAGTGCGGGGTCGGCGTTTCAAAGTGCACGTCGTGAGAACCGAAAATGGTTAAACAGAAAAAATCCCACTTTACTTTACTTTACCAAGCTAGAAAATTTCGAAGTCACTAAACGACCAGGACGGCGGACGGACATTTTTGTTAAATCTACGCGTCATGAAACGTATAATTTTGAGACCGATCAAAATTTTTGACAACCGTTTATTATGATTAAAATGCGTTATTTTTACTTGAGGCGACCGTTCCACGGATACATCTTGGCGAGTTGAGAACTTGCCGACATTCAGATCCCACAGTAGGACGTAACTTTTAATCCTCCTCACCTCCCGTCAACATCAGTTACGTACGAGCGCCCATTAATAAGATCGAGCTTAGTTACATGCCTGTGAATCCCGCTTGGAATAATCCGCACTGATGACACGAACGAAAACCAAGATGGGGGATTCATTCACAAAAACGGTCAGAATGTGGCTAGCGGGTAACATCGCGGCGAAAAATGAATGATGTGGTGGTTTTTGAGGTCTATCTTGGGGTCCGGTTACTTCCACTCCGGCTTTATGACAGTGAGCTCGGATATAGGAAACCTTCCTGAGAAACCAGTGACCCACTGAGCAACGATTAGATCCAAACGGTGATTGAAAACCAAAACAATCATCTGGACGGCCTAGCGGGTTTATGGTCAAGGAGAGAACGGTAGGCCGTATAAGGCGCGTCTAAAAGCCGATTGTTTCCGAATGAGAGTCAAGAGTTGTATACTTGAATGGTAGCATTTTCCATTGGACTCAGACTCTCAAGAGGAACTGAAATAATTTAACTAAACCTGTAGAATGCAGCGTTTTTAGGTTCCTTTTAGCCCATTTTCCTCCGGTAAGTGTTTTTAAGGTCAACGATGTTCGCTCAGAGTAAAACACAATTTGGTTGTTTGCCGATGGTACAGAGGTCTAATCCAATGAGTTTGGTTAGGGAGAGAGAACGACTCCTCTGCTGAATACTGTATTCAGCAGAGGAGTCGTTCTCTCTCCCTAACCAAACTCATTAAAACACAATTCTTCACTCACAATTTGGATTTACTCCCAAGCCTCATCTTTCGACACGTGTAGCCACTGAAGTCATTTGCTACATTTCAGAACAACTAATTTCCATGGGAAAATACATGTTACACTTCTATACTTCAACTAGCTCGCCACACAGGGAGGATGTGAGCTTCATTCATTCATCCTTAAAGCTTTTCACACGCCGTACGATCTCCATATGTACTAAGGATGTACGCCTTGCAACATTTCAATTTCAAACTCTGTCCCAAGTCGCTGTACGAAATCCTCCACGATGTCTTTTTCCCACTTGGGGTCATTAGGCAAACATCTTGAATATGATGAAACGACTAGGCTAATGGCACCATGAACTAATATGAAATACAGCAACATTTAGCATTTCTTTGGAAGGTGACTGGTGTAAGTTTTTTCTCTATGACTAATGATTCCTAGCCAGCCAGGGGGGGGGGGGGGGGGTAGTAAAGCGCGAAACCGTAATTGGTCGTAATCTGGGGGAACTGCCCCCGGGGCGAAGCCCCCAATCGGCAAACCTGGCAAGTTGCCCTCGCATTCTTTTTCTTCAAGTTCTGGTGGCTGAACCGATCTACGGTCATGGCTGGCCATCCCCCTATAAATATTATCCCGGGAGCAATTACAGGAAGGCCGGGAGAAGGCAATGCGGGTTCCTCCTGCCGTGAAATCCACACTCTATTGTAATGGTTCATAGAGAAAGGAGGCGATGACCTTTCCTCGGGGAGGAATGCCACTGTGCGCGGGCTCCTCGCCGTCCTGATCATGATCTTCTGCGGTGCCAGTCCAGCTACCCGTGTTGAAAACCGATCCTCACTTACTCATTAACACCTCTTTACAGGGAATTACTGTGACCACTCGGCAGCCTTAAGACTTGTATACAAGCATACATGCAACTTTGGTCCACCCCCAGTACAATATCTTTATTTAGATTGTGCTGCGCAAACGGAGACCTAAAATTCACCCCTTAGACAAAAATACTCTCCATGATCAATTGACTTTTTTACTATATTGAGCCAATCAACCTCGGCAATTCTACTTGATATAAATTAGTAGATTCACTCACACCAATTTTGATTTATTATTCTTAAAATAATCAACCTATGTTTTTAAGAGGTACACAGTTTTGATCGCCCTTGATTTGTCCTGCTTCAAAATGTGTAGGTTCCAAAAATGAAATGTCCGTCTGATGTCCAGGCCGTTTGGCCAGTAGTAATTTTTCTTAAAATCTGAAATTTTGGCAATACTCGGTTATTCATTTAGTTTTGCCCTCAAGGTTTTCAGCCCGATCGCGCTAACGCCTGATGCTCGGTGGGGCTAAAAAGAGGACGTGTGTGGTATCGTTTCTCAAAGTATTAATGCATCAATCAGTACTCTACCGGTCTAGTTCTCACTCATATGAGTAATATTACTCTGCTGGTTCAGCTCTTCATTCACTAGTCAGCTTTGGTTCCTCACTCATTACTCTGATGATTTCCGGTAAAGGGGGGCTCAGTAGTTTGTGTGAGCAGCACAGGATGGATCCTTCGAGGGCCTAAACGAATGGAACGAGCAGTTGGAGGAGATGCATGAGGCTGAGGGTGCTTGGATGGAGGCAACGAAAGCCAGAGTGGTTGCTTCGACTAGCCGGATGTGCAGATTCTTGGATTTGAGGGTTCACTGACATAATATGATTGACAATGGACTTTTAATGATTATTTTTCCATAATTTTAGTTAAGATTATTACTAACATCGCCTACTTTAACTTCTACATCATAGGTACATTAAATATCAAATTTTGGCAGTGAGTGCAAGGGCAGGGATCAATGCGACACTGAGTAATGTGTTTGTTCTTAAGTATTTTGCTTAAATAAACGCCTGTTTTTTCTTCTATCTACTCAGCTGATTTGACGTTGATACCAGTATAGCGTGTTGAGTGTATCAGTTGTTTGGTAACGACTTTCTGCTTCGAATTACGATTCCTCGCGTCGATGTGCGGTCGCCAAACATGATGACTACTAAAAAATTAATTTTATGATGCAAGAACATTTGAATTAACGGCCGGACGTACGAAAATCGTTTGTTCAATCGTTAGAACCGTCATGAAATGTTCGTAAGATAGGGGCAGTTTCGTTCCAATTGAAAGGAGAAAACCAAAGTTGGCAAAAGATAATTTTTTCGAGTAGTGTAAACGTAGATCGTGCTCCAGGAACACCCGAATCCCCCGATCAACAGGATTTAAGATGTGAGTGATTTCATGAGAATGGGTCGAGCCGTTTCGGTAGTGCCACCACAAACACGTGACACGAGATTTTGATTGTGACACGCCTCTGCCTACCGCTAACTACACTTTACCTACCTTTTTTCCAAAAAAAAGTTTTTAGAGTACAAAAATCATTTGGCTCCCAAAAGTGAACTCAAAGCTTCGGCACTGCTCCGGAGCGATATTCGCAACCATGTGGATAACCTAACGGGCTTGAAAAAGATTGCCGCCAGTTCCAGAGGATAAAAATAAACGCTCATTCGCATAGCCAGTATTATTGATGACTATTCAAAATCAATGCGAGCTAAGCAAAACCCTATCTTTTTAGATAAAGTGATATTTTATTGCCCGCTTGATGTATTCCTCGAATCAGGATGTTTTTCTGATTCGAGATATCCCCCGGAGACATCGTTACGAAAGTTCTTCTCCCAATTTTGGAAAACCAACCAAAAACCTCAACGCCCATTTGCATGGGAATCAATTCCAGATAATTATCGTCTATCGTCTCCCCCAAGATCGTGAGTTTTTTATCAGTACGTTTTATCAGTCCACTTGGTTTTTTGGACCCATCCGGGCCTCATTTTCTCTTTCTCTCTCTCAACATTTAAACTTAGCAATAAACGAACATTTCCAAATTGAGTGAAAATTGCGGGTTTTGGAGACACCGGTTGGTTTGGATCACTGGATTTAAGACGAACTGCGTGGAACCCCTCATTCTTGGATGTTCCGCTTCGCCGAAGCATCTAATTCGTGGCACTTGGATTTAATAGCTGACACTTAATATCCCCGCTGTGTTTAGTTATGTATCGATTCGGTGCCAGTTAAATAACTAAACAACCCGTAGATTATAAAAATTAGATGTGGGGTTCTACAAATGTCATTAAATGTGTGAAATTAACTGTAAGGGGTCACCCCCTGCTGGCTATGCCAATTTACTTGGGAATATCATTTCAAATTTTAGCGTTAAAACGCACTGAAAAATCTAACAAAAAAATTTGTGAGTCGTAAATTGCAATAAATTGAGAATTATTTTTGGGAGATGGAGTCTTCAGTGGGCACTTCAGCTGTCCGGTTACTGACAAGTTGTGAGATAAGACCTGACACCGTCCAGATTAGCGAGATAAGCGAACATTCATCGGCAGTGCAAAGGCCCGTTTGCGAAAAAGTTATCGCTACAAACAGACCAGGCGTTGTAGCATAAACGTTCGATCCGAGCCTGTACATTAAAAGTATTTAAGTGTCCCCTTAAGTATTCAGTGTTAGTATTAAATATTCAGGTATGCTGCTGAATGTTCGCTTATCTCGCTAATCTGGACGGCGTCAGGTCTTATCTCACAACTTGTCAGCAACAGGACAGCTGAAGTGCCCACTGAAGACTCCATACGCCAAGATGTTCAAGCTTCAACCTCCTCAACTCCTACCAGCCATTCTGAAAAAGGGGAAGACCCAGAAGAGGCGCCAAACCCGTTACCCACGAAATTATAAATGATGGAAGCTTTGTACATTTTGAAGGGGGGGAATACTCGGCCAGGAAAAAAAAAAATCAAAATGAACTCCTCATACTCATAATGAACTGGAACATCGTCAGCTCGGCCAAGTATTCCCCTCTTCAAAATGTCCAAAGCTTCCATCATTTATCATTTCGTGGGTAATGGGATTGCTGCCTTCAGAAGGAAAACAATAATTGTTTTCCAAAAAGCAGGCCACAATGGACAAGTATTTAAAGTGATGAAGCGATTTTTGAGAATGATTCTTACGACGTGCCAATAAATAATATTAATTTGAGGGAGATGCGGTTTTTCCCATCGTGAGATCAAGTACCTATCCGATAAAAAGTTTTGGATATTGTCCTAAAGTGTCCCACGAGTATGAATAACGAATGGCTTGCCTATATACCTACAATGAAAATTCCTTTTCGACCTGTCCCAACTGTCTCCCATATAATAGTGATGACTCTGGGGTGAGTTCAGATAGTGTCCTAAAGTGTCCCGAGAGTGTGAATTCCCCTGAAAAAGACGGGTTACGTATGTTGGAGATTGGCCAACTGTGTATCATTGTCTCAACAGTGTCCCAGATCGTACTAAGTGTCCCATGTATCCTCAACCATTAGAGATAGAGAGATGCAGCTTTTTTCATCATGATCAGTTGAACCCAGTGATGACGCGCGATCAATAAAAAGTTGAGATAGAAATCTGTTTCAAGCCGTCCCAACTTGATCACTGCAATTTATATATTTTTCCACGGTGATCTCTGTTGTCCTTAAGTGTCCCACGAGTTTGGATTAAGTGTCCGTTAGAGATAGAAGATGCGGCTTTCTCCATCTTGATTAAATCATTATAACAAATTTTGTTATATCCCGTGATGACGCTAACGATAAAAAATTGAGATGACGTTTGTGTCCCAAACGTGTAGGCTCCATGGGGACAACAACGGGTTGGATATAATAAATCAAAAACATTATGTTCCAAGCTGTCCCAACAGAGCACTGCAATTCTGCGAATTGGGGAATTCCTTCATGTTGGGGTTCCAACGTGTCCATCGATGCTACTCACCCACTGGGGGGGGGGGTCCAGGGGGGCACAGCCCCCCCGGATGGGTGCGTCGGCGAGCAAAGCGAGCCGGAGCAGCTAGTTGTGTAATAAAATGGCAAAGAATGTCATAACTTTTGCCTGAGACAGTCGTTATCACAGTAAGCAGCACTACTGTAGTAGACTAGCCCCCCCCCCCCCCCCCCCCCCCCCAGGTACGTCAGCCAACCTCCTTATTCTCATGTTGGGAAAGAAAATGAACCAAACGCTCAACTATAAAAACGAAATGCTCCCTTCAAAGGTGTATAACTGTTTTTGGAGAACCCATTATCTCATCACTTTTACTTACTGGAAATTAAAATTTCAGTACTCTTCTCTGAGGCAAAGAACTTAACCACTTCTGAAGGAAACAGTTCATCTTCGCAGGAGGCATTCACCAATTCCATTCTCATTTTTTTTCGCTGTGGACAGGGAAATGTAACGTCCAATAAGATCGTTCAGGAACGGTTTCCTACTCTAAACCCTGAGGCACTGAATCCGGTGAGCAATATAGTTTAACGGTGCAGATGCAGGGCGGGTCAGTCTCATAGACCTAATAATATCCTAATTCTATTCCTACTTCTACAAGGTCTGTGCGCAAGCCAGAGGCAACGTTTTGACAGGTGTAGCTCGGAATGGAAGTATCTAGTTGCTTATCTTAATGTTCGAATTAAACGAAGGATTTGAATTAGAAGAGTGCAGTCAAACGCTGATTTAATAACGGTGCGATGTAACCATCCGGTTTATTTTTCAACCATTCAACCAACTACATCGATCGAATGGGCTATCAAATAATTTATTGGATGATCTAGCTGAGAGGGTTATTGTCGATGACGTGTTTGAGGATGACACAGTCGGTGACGCAGGGAGTGTGTTGTGCGGTGTGGAGAGAGTGAAAAAAAAAGCGGTAAAAGTAAATGGATGTTATTTGTAAAGTGACTTCGACCGGCCGGTAAATAGCGTGGCAACGGGGGCGCACGCTCTCTTATCTGCAGAATCGTCTACAGAAAAGATTTCTGTCACAATCGCCTTCTGAAGAGGGCGGGGAGTCCTATTACAGTCTTATACATCAGGGCCTGGTGTTCTGAGGAGGTTCTGGCGGGCTGCCCATAACATCTCAAAGGCCCCTGAAGATTGTTTCGTCTTCTGTCAATCTGGAAAGCTCTATTCTACCGCCCATTCACAACCGAATATGCTATCAAAGAAATCCGCGCAGTCATTCTGACTTGGACGGGTTTCCTCCCACAATTGGTGGATAGCTTGGATAGCTTTTACCAGAATTGAGCCATCTATACATACACATACATTTTTGGTTGTAAGGGGGGCCGATGACATGTCATGTGCACCATTAAAATACTACGAGTACACGTACCATCCATGCTAATATTCGTGGAAGAAAAGCCAGCTGGAGGGAGAATCTCGACATGAATTCACCTAATAGAATACGAAGTCGTGGGAGCTTAAAACCATCACGACTTGCTCAGCCCCTTCCGAGCTATCTGTTTCCATTATAGCGCACTTATAATATCAGAAGAGAACCGGGACCCCTGTGATATTGCAGACTCACTTCTACAAATACGTGTCGACAAAAAAAAAAGCAGTCATGAATGCCTTTTGGCTGCCTAACTGTGCGATGAGCGAAACCTTCCTGTCTAACCCCGCGTTCAAGTCGCCAACTTGGCCCACCCACTTTTTTCATCCGTCTCTTTCATTTCGAGCCGGCGGTTCACACGTCCAATTGACCCACTAATCCCACCTGAACCCCTAGCCTTCATCTTTTAAATCTACTTCCTTATCTAATACAAACATTCGGGCAGCATTCACTTCCACTGGATTATTTGGAGCAATAACTAATGAGGAATACATTCCACGGAAATCGTTGTAATTCGTTCAGATAGGTCTGAAAACAATAACAATTATTGTTTTACTAATTATTAGTATCCAGAGTTTGCACTGTCGCGAAGGTATGCGTTTTTATGGCAGCCAAATCACATCGAAATTTTCGCATTTTGTTTTCCTTTTAACACGTATAACTCCTAAAATAAGCACTTTTTTAGGCGATTAAATTCTGCGTCGATTGACCTCCTCAACTTTAAAATACGACCCATTTATAAGGCAGTCATCGTCGGCTGAAACCCGACAATTTTTTCCATTTTCGCTCAAATTCATTCATCGACCTTTCTCGTTTGAAGCTCCAAACTACTGATAGTATGAAAGCAACTACGAATAAAAGTTGTAGATAATCTAACGGCAAACTTCGAGATCGCATCAACTTTGAAATTTTGCCAATTTTTAGTGAACTTATATGCAAAATGCCATTTAAGCTTAGTTTAAGAGTTATAAGCGAAAAACTGAAAAAAGTGCGAATATTATAGGTTACTTGGCAGCTATAAAATAATCCTGGAATGATGCACACTCAGGATACTTGTTTTCAGACCTAACAAGAAGGGAATAAAACCATTTACCGCTTGCCATTCACCGTCTAGTCCCAATTTTACTGAAGCTATGATATGCTATGATGACCTAAATATAATAGGTGGAATATACAGTACTCCTCTACATACATGCTGACGGCCCGGTGGAAGTGACATCGACCCAAACAATTCAAGAGTTGTTTGCCTTCTTCGTTCTGCCATTTCTGTTTAGGTGGTCGAGATTCAGACTTCTTAAACCCATTGCCGTGTTTCCTCTTCCAGTACAAAGTTATGTCTTCTTCAAGGCAAATGCCCATTGAAAAATCCCTGTTGGCAATGCTATAATTTTCGCTGGGATTATGCATGGGTTGTTTTCAAGGTGAGACCCTCTTCTCCCATCCTCTCAGTCCCTCTCATCCAAATTGCGTTTTATGATGTTATGCTTGGCAGCCCTTTTATCCCTGACGCCGGGGTCTCGCCTCCTTCATTTCCCTTTCAAGACTCCCTTTTGCTCATAATGCTTTTGTTCGGCAGACGTCATAAAAATCCCTCCTAGCCTACTAATAAATGGACACTGCCGACATACACCGTCATCGTCTTAGTCTTAGTAACGCTCTTAGCACAGGATCAACAACTATATAAGATGAGCATCGGCAGTTCATCAAGAAGTCTTCAAACTTGAATATTGTTACATTGGTAAATAATGAAGGTTCATCACACTCTCTTAGCCTATCATTTTGAACATAATCACATTCTGCCTTTCTTCCGCCCCATTTAGAATGTTACTCGGTCATTATCAGTGACTCATTAAACTTAATACATTTTTAGTCATGGTTTAAAAAGTCAAAGTTGCTAATTCAAGTTGTGACGAACCTTTATGTCCCTTGATAATTGAACATTCATTTATTAGTGCGAAAACGTACTTGATTTCCTAATTGAAAAGAAGTACACGGAACAACTGTGATTCCGTCTATTAAATTATTCACTACTGCGGTCTTACTGACGTTGTAATGACGTCTTTTGAGAATGTGGCCATTAAAATTCCGAATGGCGGTAATAAAACGGTTTTAACTAACAATAGCTCCCTCATGTTTTTAAATTAAGGACGGAGAAGTCAGTTGGAGTTCGTTTGACGTTGATGATGCTCAAAGTAATACTCACCCAAGAGTTTCTCCTTTTTACTGCTGGGTGGATCAAACTGCATTTTTTCACTAAGTAAAATGATTCCGTCAAATTTTCGTTTTACGAGGGAACTTATAAAAGCACAGATGAAGAAACTGAGGTACCCATAATCCGCGAGACTATTGTACTCCAAATTAGTGTGGTTCCGAAGAAAGTTAGGGTTTTAAAGATCATGTTGCATTGTTTCAGGGTAGCGTTTCCCACCGCCATGGGGGCGGCGTCAATCCAAGGCAGCCTCCTCCTCATGGCATTCATCATACACACAGTTTTAACCGGTAAGTTATTTCATTTTACGATGTTACTTTTGCTCAATGTTGGTTGCTCTGGTCTGGAATTTCCCAAACACTTCCTGAGAATAGCTTCTCCCGGGAGGTAACTGTACAGCGTTCACGACAACCAGGCCTGAAGAAGACAAACGCCCGAGAGTTCACACGAGGCGTCTAACCCCATTAATTACACCCGCCGCTGTTATCTCAGTTGTTAGCAAGCGCGTTTTCTTGTTCCCTTTGGAAATTGGAACCCGTTATAACAACTGGCCTCTCGACTCTATTTCGCACCTCAAGCGCTCTCGAGAGAAAACAAAATTGCCAAAAAGAAATTTCGATTTTCCGTAGAGATTTCCGGATTCTTAATATGCTATAATATACTTCCGGAAATCTCTACGGTAATAATTATAATATTGTTTTTATTATTAATAATGTTATTATTATTTCGACGTTTAAAAGGCATAACCTCGCATACAACACCTCGCAATTTTTCGGCTGAGACAATGTAGGTACATGATTTCTTCTAATTCATTGCAGCTTTTGTCGGGCGGTTCGGCTTCACTGATTCAGTTTCTATTTACACATAGTTAGAAACCGTTTCATCACCGTTGATTGTCCTTTCATGTTTCACGCTGTTTCATGTTTCATGATGTGTAGATTTCAAAAATGAACTGTCCTTCCTGGCCGTCTTGGGCAGTAGGAATTTTTTTTTAACCTGAAATTTTGACATAATAATACAATTACCTAAATTATAATACTCGGTTCTCCAACTACATTGCTCGCATGCTTTTCAGCCCGTTCGCCCAAACCCGTGGGGCTCTGTGAGGCTAAAACTGGGCTACGGGATGGGTATTAGAACATTTTAGACTATGGGGTCGAGCGGGTGTCGTTTTCGAATTATTTTTGGGCGTAGAATCCATTTTTGGGGGGTTGAAAATCTATCCAAAAAATCTAGAGAAATTCAGTTTTTTTTAATATCGACTGAAATTTTTTCTAAACAATCATGATTGCAATTATTAAATAATTAATTGTAAATTTTAAGGACTTATCAATAAAAAATTATTTGTAATTGATGTGGGTCATTCTCAACAAACGTAAATATGGGCTTTTTTCGTTGTTCACCTCAATTTATACTTCGTAAGTCATGATATTAATGTTTATCTTGTCTTCACCGAAATCATTGTTTTTTGTTTGATGGTTGCCATGAGTTTCGTGAAAACTTTATTTCTTGAGAAGATATTATTGAAAAACACGTGTTTTGTCATTGGGTCACATGACAAGATTGCATATATAAATAGAAATACAGAATCTGTAATGTGACCCAATGACAAAACATGTGTTTTTCAATAATATCTTCTCAAGAAATAATGATCTCACGTAACTGATGGCAAACATCCAATATAATGATGTCTGTGAAGAAAAAATAAACATTAGTACCTACCTACATAATATGTAGGTAGGTACTAATGTTTATTTTTTCTTCACATGATATTATCACGACTTACGAAGTATGGATTGAGGTGAACCGATGACATCAACGAAAAAAGCCCAATTTACTTTTTGCTGAGAATGACCCATATAGAATAATTTTTTGCCCAATTTATAAAAAGGAATAATAAACCCTTGAGTAATGCGTTATTTGTGATGTTCACATCAAAGCGACTTCTAACGGAACACGAGTTTTACAAATTTGAATCGATTAGAGTAAAAATAATCCACAAAATTTGGATACGTGGCGATGCTTCTTAAGCAATAATTTTACAAATCGACTATGAACGTCCGACAATGCCCAACTCGATTTCCGCAAATTCTTAGGAGCTCCAAAGTCATGCACCATTTCCACACTTAACTCGGGAGCGAGAGATGAGCGGTATTGATATTTTTTCAAGTGGTTCAGCAGGTTACTACAGAATTTTAACCTAGAACACGATTTAACAAGGGTTTAAAAAAAAAAAAAAAACACAAAAAGCGTTATGAAAAAACAGTAGTAGTAGGTACCTAATATAATAAATTATCATGAGATGAAAAATATAATAAAAATAAAAATAATAATAAATATATGAGTCGTGCACCTTGGTTATTGAAAGTATGTAACTAGAATATAACTACCGCGATGTTTTATTCAGCGTGTTCCACGTGGTTCCTCCAACCTTTAGCCGTTAGACTCATGGCGACAGAATCCCAGCAGTCAAAATACAAAATAATATTTTGTGTTCGTCATGGTACATAATATTTCAGTCGATTTTTTTCGAATTTTTCTCATTCAAAATTGTAATCCAGCTAGACCATGCGAGTAGGTACGTCATTTTCTATAAGAATACGACCATTACGGTTATTATGGCCAAAAATCGACTTGTACATTGTTGCATCTTCAACACTTGTTCCACATCAAAGCCCCATAGATTCCTACAGTGAAATCGGATCGTTCCGGGACCCCCAAAAATGGATTCTACGTCCAAAAATACTTCGAAAACAACACCTAACTGGATCCCATAGCCAAAACCCTTCAAAAACCCTCCCGTACTCCCATTTTAGCCCCATATCACCCCACGGGTTTGAGCGAACGGGCTGAAAACCTTGCGGGCAAAACTAGATGGTAAACCAAGTATTTTGTCAAAATTTCCGATTAAAAAAAAAAAATTCCTACTGCCCAAAACGGCCCGGACGTCGGACGGACATTTCGGTTTTGGAATCTCGACCTCTTGAAACGGATAATGTATAATTTTGAGGGCGATCGGTGTCATCGACCTCCGCCGCGATTACAAAGGTGTATTATTCCAAGAATAATAAACCAAAATGGATGTGTGTATGTATGTATGTTTGCTCCAACATCACGCCCAAACGGCTGCACCGTGCGAAACATCGTCAGTTAAAAGGAGCTATTTACGCTGATTTCAACAAGTACAAAACGATTTCTGTGCGATAACCCGTTCGGAATTTATTCAAAGATCGTCGGTAAATGGGTAGGAGTTTAATTTGCGATTCGAGGTAGTTATCACAACGAGAAACCGGTCAACAAGCGTTGTTACTAAGGAAAATTACGAATTGACGGGTTGCTACGGGCGTTCCGAGTGAAGCATGGGTTGCATTATTGATAGGTGATGGACGGGAATTTGATATTTCGTGCAAATCAAGGTTGTCCCAGCTAGTTTTAAATACAATTTTATGTTAGTCCGCGATTTTACAAACTTCTAAGTTTTGCGTGCTTACTCGCCACCGTGCAGATTTCATCGACCCCGTGGCTTATAAAAAACCAGTTAGCGACATTGAACACCTTCGATCGAGGTTGTTGAGTCATTTCACCTGGGGCAGCCCCACAGCAGCCTTGATCATTGAACGTGGGCTTTCGCTCGGCGGAATGTTACTGGAACTTATTAGCTCTCCTTAGACCCTTTTTCAGTTTATCGTCCGGCTGGCCGTTTTGTCTATTTTTGGATTAGGAAAATGCGTACTTGGGAAGAATACGCCAAATCAACTGAGCAGTCTTTGAGAAGAAGAAATTTCTACAGCCCGCAACAAATTCCTTCTGCATACAACCTAGAAAACCGAACCTTCTCAACAATAAACCCCACACATTTTCTCTCGCGAGTGGACTTGTCGTCTTCACTTTCAAAGATGCTGTCCAGTTGTCTACACATAATAAGAAGAAAAAAAAGGCCGGGGCGCCAACCTCGGTTCTGCGCTCCGCACGTTAGCTCCAAGGGACTACGGAGCTCCTCCCGACCAGATACCCATCTTTACAGCCGATTCAGGTGCATAAAAACCCGTCATTTCCAGATGTTTGCCATCGGGAAGGCTGCAAGTTGAAAAAAAAAATCCTACCCGTCTTCCCCGGCATTCCTCGACTTTTTTCTTTTTTCTCTTCTTCTTCGACTCGCCGATCATTTCTATAACTGCGATAATAGGAATTCGACTTGCACGAACGTAAGAAGTTAAGTGAGATTTCTCACGAGCCCATTACGGCTGCAAAAGTCTTGTAAGTAGCGGGTCCACTGAATTGGTACCTCACGATATGCAGCTCAAATCTGGTCTTGACTTAAATTTTCACTTTTCATCAATAGTGTTCCAATAGTTCAGTAAAAGGAGGGCGTTTTTGACACACAAACAACCGGAAATATTTCGGTCAATTCTTTTTTGAATATCAGATAACCTAATTAAAAGTACTTAATAATGTACTTTTAGGTCAACGAACCCATCTATAAATGCTCTAAATAACTTCCGTCGACGTAAAAATATGATAACTAGGTGATTTGTGGCTCATTACTCACGTTTAACCCAGTTTGGAAAAAATTGCAGATCTTTGACGTTCGGTATTGGCCAGACGGCTAAACCGGATTGGATTGGTAGGGTCCTCATTCGAGGCAAATTTTTTCCGTCTTAAAAAAAAGTATAGGTAAGTAATTATAATTTTTTTCAGGTGCTTGTTTCTGGGTCAAGCCAAAAACGAAAAAAAGTATTCATAAATCACGGCTTTTGGGCCGCCAAAAGTTAAGCTTGTCTCTCTCGATGTGCAAAGAGAAAAGTGGAAAGGATTCGATCGCCGCAAAACGGTCTGTGCAATCCGCTCCCGAAAATCGAACTCCATCACCAACCCACGGCGACGTTCCACTCCCCCCATATGTTGACGAAGTTTCCAAGGGATGCCAATATACCATGTTAGGGTGCCAAGGTGGATAAGTGGTTTCAAGGCTTCCCGAGATGGTCCCCGGCTTTCCAAGCGCTGTCCAAAGCTTGCAAACAAAGTTGGTCACAAGAAGTCTTCGTTTACGAAAGGAGTTTCAGCCTTGAAGCCCTCTTCGAAAAAATTCACGGGTCAAGTTGAAAATGAATTATTGAATTAATCAATATTTTATGAATTATTGAATTAACGCATCGTTAGTAGTCCCGTAATACCCAACAGAGCTCGAGGTTTTTACGCTTTTTTTTTCGCCACTCACTAACGACATTTGTTCAACCCAAATTAGTCGCAGAACGGGTTCTGCAGCACCTACCGTTTCAGTATCCTCCCCGCCTCTACAATTTCCGAATCCTCCCGATTCCATCAGCCAGTTCCAGAATCCCATTTCCCGTTAGCCGGCTAATATATTTTCGCGCCTGTGTTCGCGCTTCGGCAGATCGATCGGTTTTGGTTTCTTGGGACTGTCGACGCCCACACTGGCAAAATTAAAGGCTTAAAAAAAACTTTTAAAAAGGTTCCAATCCGAAATCGAACTAAACGGGCACGACGCGGGGGGGGGGGGGGGGTGTACACTACACGAAAGGTATAGGTATAGAAGTTAAGCGAGTCACTTAATCAACGCCAACAATCCGAAATCCTTCAAACGTAAAAAGGGGTTGTAAAGGAACGCAACGGTAACCTTTCTTTACATCCCAAATCCAATTTAAGGCAGGCTTCAGGTTTATCTCAAACTTGGGCATTCCATTATAAAATATGGAAGAGAAAATAATTTTGTTTACATATTTTTTGTAAATAAATGATGATCTAATAAGTGAATTAGGAAACTAACCAATAATATTTCGTATTACCTTCATATTATGAAGGTAATAAGAATCTTTGTAATAAGACTAAAACGCTACAAATTTTACACAAGGTTTTATTATTCTTCGATATAGGTTAACGTTGCAAAACTAAATTCTGCGTCAATACGAAAATATTTTTGAGAAAAAAAAAATTATGTATGCTATGTTTGGACAGATGTTGGACCTCGAGAAATGGATTAAGCGTCCAAAAACCCTCGGATCCTCCAAAAATTCCCACTTATAGCCCCATGAAAGCCCCAAAGATCCCCGCGGCTAAATCGCATTGTACTGGGACCCCAATAAACGAATTCTACGTCCAAAAATACTTCGAAAACGACACCTAACTCGACCCCATAGCCTACAGCATTCAAAACCCCCTCCCGTAGCTCCCTTTTAGCCTCACAGAGCCCCACGGGTTTGAGCGATCGGGCTGCCATCCTTGTGGGCACAACTAGATGGCAAAACGAGCATTTTGTCAAAATTTCGATGTTTATTATTTTCTCCTGCTACATAATATGACATAATATTATTATGTAGCAGGAGAAAATAATAAACATCGATAGCAGGAGAAAATAATATACATTGTATAATCTGCTACATAATACGTATAATATGGATATTATCTCTTTTTGCTCTCATCAAGCCGATGTTTTTCAGCTTGTTTAGGTCAAACAAGACTGAAGATTCAGCCGAATAATTTTCTTGTAAAAAAAAACTTTTATACATTTTACACAATACATTTATACACTTTTAGAATATTTGTTTAATTGTTATAAATACTAATGGTGACGAATGGGTTAGATATAATTACTTTTTCCAAATGATCAAACCATAGGAAGTGGAAGTTTTCTCAGACCAGGAGTGAGTTCATCTGCTCGTTGCTTGGAAGTTTTATTGACATGAAATTCAGTCGGGTGCTCTGGGAAAAACCTTCATTGTTCTAATTTTCAGCTAAAAAGTCAAGTTTTATTGGTTTTGAAAAAATTGATGTTTCGAGACATGGATGTTTTTGGTCGACTTTTTGTTGGGATTGATGGTGGGTTTAAAAACGTCGAGTTATTTAAACATCGATGTTTTTGGTCGATGTCACAGCCCTATTTCAAATACCACAATGTGGCCATATTATGGCCATTGGCGAAAGAGCAAAACTTTGAACGCGATTTCCCAAAAATCAGCTTTTGGTTTATTATTCTTGGAATAATACACCTATGTTTTCGCGACACGGGTCGACGACTCCGATCGGCCTCAAAATTTGACATTATCCGTTTCAAGAGGTCTACATTCAAAATCCGAAATGTCCGTCCGCCGTCCGGGCCGTTTTGGGCAGTAGGAATTTTTTTAAAAATCAGAAATTTTGGCAAAATACTTGGTTTACCATCTAGTTGTGCCCGCAAGGTTTTCAGTCCGATCGCCCAAACCCGTGGGGCGCTATGGGGCTAAAATGGGGCTACAGGAGGGGTGTTTTGAAGGCTTTTAGCTATGGGATCGAGTTAGGCGTCGTTTTCAAAATTTTTTTGAAATATAAAAATCCAAAAAAAAAATTTTAAAATTTTTTTTATTGACAGAATTAAATGTCTGTACAAGTAACCTATATCACAGAATAATAAACCCTTGTGTAAAATTTGCAGCGTTTTTTTAGTTCTTCCCTTATTCCACGACGGGTGCGACATGTGATGGGACATCCGAATGTATAATCTAATGTGGCAATCGATTATTGAAATCATTCGTTTTGCTTATCTCTGGTTTACTACCAAAATGGCATTCTCTGCCAATCAAAAACCATGCGAGCGATCATCTCGAGGTTTCCATTTTCTGACGCTATGGTAAGTAAACAGTACCAACTTTTTTTTTTTTTTTTTTTTTTTTTTAGTGGTTAAACAATAACCTATTGACAGAATGAGTTTGTACGCAATTTATACATTAAAAAGAAAACTTTAAATCTTCAGCATTTTCATTTGACACTCTGAATTCAAGCATTCACCTCTAGCTCATTTTTCCCGATGTAAACTATTGTAATTGATTATTGATCAAATTGATTTAAAAGAACGACCTCAATTTGTTACAATCATCTTCTGTGGGAAATTAGGTCTTGGACAACATAAGGTTACAAAAGCAGTGCGGAATAAAAAGATTGCACTGTTGAGCGCCTTGGCAAATCGCCCTGTTCTCATGAACCAATATTTTTTATCGTTTTTCATTAGGCATCGCATTGTTTTGGCGGATTGATGAAATCCGGTCTCGTCAGGCTTGTATGGGAAGGTTGATAGGTATGTCCTTGCTTAACGTTCTTCCACATGGATGTTGGAAGGTTTGTCGGTGAGCAATATTTTCCAGGCCACTCACCTTCCCTGAGTTTTTTCTTCTCATGAATTAGATATTCACGCATCGAGGAGAGATAATTAACTCAGCCAAAGGCTTCAAGTCGAGCTGGTTTACTGGGCTCCCGGGCTGCTTCATTAGCGCCTAATTCTCTTCATTTGTTGATCCGATGCAAATTTTTTTTTCGGACGGCTTATCGCCAAGAACGGGACTCGCTCCTCCTAACGGTTCGTTTATTATATCCGATTCCCACGAAGTCGACCAAAAACTCCCCTATGAATATGTCGGGAATGCTCGTCTTCCGGCCGATAACGATCTTTAAAATTTAGAGCCCGGTGGCGTCTTTGCTGAGATTGACGTTCGCATGCATCCGACCTGAAAAACAATTACCTTCACCTCAAATCCCCTGTACACCGGAAGAACGAGAGCGGTTTTGCTGTTCGGTTTTTCCCACGTTTACCAAAGTAACAAGTAGTATACCTACTATACCTATTAGGCTACCAGTCATTCACCTATTCTTTTCAAGTACTATCTACCTACTTATTTCTGTTTTATAGCGCAACATTAAAACAAAAAACGCTGCAAATTTTACACAAGGGTTTATTATTCTGTGATATAGGTTACTTGTACAGACATTTAATTGTCAATAAAAAAAAAATTAAAAAAATTTTTTTTTGGATTTTTATATTTCAAAAAAAATTTTTTGGGGGGATTTTTTTCTTTCAAAAATGTGTTTTTTCAAAAATTCTTTATATTTTACTCGAAAAATATTTAACTTCTTGGGATCCTTCAAAAATCCCATTTTTAGCCCCATGAAAGCCCTATAGAACGCCACAGTGAAATCGGATCGTTCCGGGACCCCCAAAAATGGATTCTACGTCCAAAAATACTTCGAAAACGACACCTAACTCGATCCCATAGCTAAAAGCCTTCAAAACACCCCTCCTGTAGCCCCATTTTAGCCCCATAGCGCCCCACGGATTTGGGCGATCGGACTGAAAACCTTGCGGGCACAACTAGATGGTAAACCAAGTATTTTGCCAAAATTTCAGATTTTTTAAAAAATTCCTACTCCCCAAAACGGCCCGGACGGCGGACGGCGTACGGCGGACGGACATTTCGGATTTTGAATGTAGACCTCTTGAAACATAATGTCAAATTTTGAGGCCGATCGGAGTCGTCGACCCGCGTCGCGAAAACATAGGTGTATTATTCCAAGAATAATAAACCAAAACTGGGAAACGAGTGAGATGCTCGCAGACACGAATCATTCATTATTCAACAATGATTAATAAGTAGAATAATAATTATTCTACCAATTATTGGTGTAAAGACAGTTCATCTCGCCGATTAGTATAATATTATGTAAAAATTGGCCGTTATAAACGAGATAAACTGGCAACTGTTGCCCGAATCTTGCCTCAAGTATCGCAGTACCTAAGTAAAATTTACTTTAATAATAAGATTATTTAATAATCTTTCGCGTTGTTTGAAGTCATGTTACAACTATTATTATGATAATAATAATTATATCAATAGCTCAAACTTGTTAATAATTATTAACAACAAAATCTTAATATTTAACATTAGAAAGGATACGTAAAAGTAAAGTAAAGTAAAGTGGATTTTGTTGTGTTGACCGATTAGGTTCTCACAATGGGGCAAGAGCCAATCCCCTACCTTCTTGAAATGTTTCAGAAATGCCTAGCTCCAGAGAACCGCACACCCCTTTATAAAATTTAATTGACACGAACCCCAGTACCCCAGGGCACGAGCTTACTTTGTACGCTATGACGTCAACTAGGTGGAGGCTTTTTGAAGAAAAGATACGTACCTAGGTAGGTACCTATAAAAAATGTCTACCAAAAATCCGAAGAAGAAAAAAGTTACAAGAAAAAACGCTGCAAATTTTACACAAGGGGTTATTATTAAATAATATCAACAAATTTTTTTGATATACTATACCTATTAGGTAGGTTAAATTTTGCAACAATCATTTCTGTCATTAAAATACATTTTAATATATTTTACATAGGTACTTACCTATGTATTTTTTAAAAAATTTTTTAAAAAATGTCTACATCGTTTGGATGGATGCGGGACCTCGAAAAATGGATTATACGTCAAAAACTGCTCGGAAACCGACATCCTATTTGAGCTCCTGGTCTCCTTCAAAAATCCCATTTGTAGCCCCATGAAAGCTCCACAGATTCACTTAAATCGAATCGTCCTGGGACCCCCAAAAATTTATTATACGTCTGAAAATACTTCGAAAACGACACCCCACTCGACCCCATAGCCGAAACCCTTAAAATCCCCTGCCGTAGCCCTTTTTTAACCCCACGGGTTTGGGCGATCGGGCTCAATAGCTTACGGGCACAACTAGATGGTAATCCGAGTATTTTGCACTTTCAGATTAAAAAAAAAAAAAACGGGTGTGGTTTTATGAAATCACGGTAAAAATGAAACTTTTTTCCCACTAGTCTCTCCGGCTCGCTTCGCTCGCTCCCCTAGTGGGGTACGTAGCATCGATGGACACGTTTTTTATGTATAGTCCCCCCCCCCCACATTTCCTACTCATTCACCTACCTTTGTATCGCTACCCACGGCTTCATTTTGGCGTTTTCTCAAATTGATTTCTAACGTGGCAACTGATAACAACAAAACAAGCGGCATTGTTTACTGCATCCATTAATAACACCAATAAACATAAAATGGGGACATAATGACAAAGATCATTAAGAAAGAAATGCGTCATAAATCGAGATCTTTCCAACGAATGGTGAACGATTTTTGTACGATAACTGGCGAAGATGAAGTTCCGTAGCAACGAATCGGTTGTAAGCGAAAATCAACGGTAGCGTGACGTTACAAGAAACGACACGCAGACCAAAAAAAATGGGACGATGTAATAAAAAGTTTCACTTTAAAAAATCCTACTGCCCAAAATGGCGGACGGACATTTCGTTTTTTGAATCTAGACCTCTTGAAACGGATAATGTCAAATTTTGAGGCTGATCAGAATTTTCGAGCTCCGCAGCGATTCCATTGGTGTGTTATTCCAAAAATAATAAACCAAAATTGGGGGAAAAAAAGAAAAAAGAAATCAACACCTTCAGAAAAATGTTCTTGATTGATTTTTTTCAAGACATTAGGTAAATGTCTTGTATAATATACGAGACATTTTCTAAATGTGTTGATTTTCTTTTTTTTTTTTTTTTTTGCCTATGTACCATCTCGGGATTGTAAATGAGCAGAGACGTAAAAATAAAAGCATTTATAGGTATCTATCAGATTTTCCGGGGTTTGTGTAAGAGGAATTGACGAGAAGACGAGATCGCACTGGATAGTTTTGATGGAATGATCATTCATTTCCGTCGATAATATGCTGTAGTTCGGATCGCTGCCGCACGGCGTTGCCGAAGCGGATTTTGAAGCGAGATGGTCGCTCCTTCCCCGTACAATGTCAGCGGGCGTGAGCGACCACCTGAGGTTTTGCCCATTTATCCCAAGTCGCGCAAGAACTGGAAACACAGGAATCAAAGAACGCTTGGTTTTCGCCCGTTGGCAGCCAGAGCCTCTCGAGCAGAGTTATGCAGAGTTATGCCCTCAGGAAAGTTCTGGAAGTAGAACATTATGTAGCACATAAATGGCGACCCCTCGCGTGCAAATGATGATTTACACGACAAAATCCCTTGAGTTTGAATAACATTTTAGCATTCGTCGGATGTTTTCGAGGTTATTTTCTGGCAGACGGATCTATGCTGAAATGTATGACGTGGGGATATGGAAGTCAAGTAATAGGTGCTTATTTATAGTTATGGGTTCAAGTGTCGTTAGTAACGTCATGCGTTGTACCTCTCAAGCATTTGCCACGCTTCGTTGAGTAATGTGTGGGAAGTAACGTGACGCAAAAAACTCAAAGCGCCAAGTCAATCAATGAATGATAATAAATAAAAATTAGCTTGGTAAGTACATGATTACATTGACTCATCTAGGTTTTTCACTGGGTAATCCTCGTCTCGTCCTTGCACTGTAAAAATTGCGACGGGATTGGTTGCGTCGGCTGTTACAACTCTGCAGCCTCAAGAAAGAAAGAAAGAACATCGTGAGATGAACCTTTTTTCGGCGCTCATCTTGCGAGTGGACGGGATAAGGGGGTACAGCGAAATAAGACGAAAAGCTTTTCTAACCTTCATCTGTCCGTCAAAACGAGACGAACCTCCAGCCGAGGAAAGTGAAAGTCGTTTTTCCTTCTGACTTTTATTAGTGACGACTTGTGTGGAAAAGGGAGGGAAAGAGATGTCCATTTCAAACGGTGACCCATTTTCCGTCCCAAGGGTTCTCCGTGTATTCGTACAGAAGCGTGGAGCGTCACGTACGTCTCTATAAGTCGAGAGAAATATGTCCATTCTAGTGCAAATTCAGGGGAAAATCTGTCTGTGACGATGGTGTTGATCCAATGGAAAATTTTGCTAAGACCTCTTATGTGAATGTCCCGAACCTGAGAGTGCCATGATTCACAGAATTTTCTATTGCTTACCCCCTCCGAGGTTGAGGTTGCTGGGATGCACATCACGCTTTAGCCACCTGCTGGCTGGATCTAAATAGGTGATTTCAAATTATCGGTTGCAATAACAAATGGACAATAGTCAACTCGTTCAGTCGTTCACTTGAACGACTTTTTTCGGGGTTTATTTTTATCCTTCTCTGGTCCCCAGAAGGTCCTTGAAGGGTTTTTGAAGGATGCCAGAAGGTCGTTTGAATGAGGTGTCATTTTCGTGGTAATTTTGGACGCTTTATTTTCGGGGGTTCCTTTAACGGTCTAATACACAAGTTTTGCTTTATTATTCTTGGAATCGTGACGGAGGTCGAAAATTCAGATCAGACTCAAAATTTGACATTAGATACTATAATATACCTAAACGTATATTATACGTTTCAAGATGTCTAGATACAAAAACGAAATTTCCCTTTTTTTTTTTAAATCTGAAAATTTGAAAAAATACTCGGTTTACCATCTAGTTGTGCCGTAGGGCTCCGTGGGGCTAAAAATGGGTTTTTTTTAAAGGGTTTCGGCGATTGGGTCGAGTTAGGTGTCGTTTTCGAAGTATTTTTTGACCTAGAATCCATTTTCGGGGGTCTCAGGACGATTCGATTTCACCGTGGGGATGTAATGGGCTCTCATGGGGCTACAAATAGATTTTGAAAGTTCTCAGGAATCCAGGTCAAATAGTTTTCGAGTTATTTTGGACGCATACTTCATTTTTCGAGGTCCCTCGTCTGTTCGAACAAGGTACACTTTTTTTTTTTTTTTTTTTTTCAAAATATTTAATATTTTGCAGAATGCAGAATGCAACCAATTTTGTTTATTGACACAGAATTAATTTTTGCTCATGTAGCCTATAACAAAGAATAATACCTAAACCCTTCTGTAAAATTTGCAGCGTTTTTTGTTTAAATTTAATTTATAAAAAAAATTATTGTTGACGGGGAAATAATTATTGCTCAATTTATACTAAAGAACAATAAGTTAAATTAATAATTATTAACAATAACTTAAATCCTTTTTTTCCGTTTTGCGTTTTGTAAATTGTTTTTTGTTGGGCTAATCCATCTGTGTAAGTTTGAAGGAACTCTTAGATAGAGAGTCACTCTCTTTATCAACGCTAAATCACACACTGAGATTGGAAGAGCTCGATGTGACTTTAACTCCTTTGGATTTCACCCTTTTTAGGTGATTGAAGCCTTTAAGTCGACGTTTGTATCTCGAGAGAGAATCGTTCAAATCTCAGACATGCTGCGATAGGCCTACGATAAGTTTAGTGGTCAAGGAAAGAGATGGTGGTGGGTGGGGGGCAGACGGGGTTATGGGGTTTGTGTCACCTACGTGCTCGGAACGGGCGGCCAAATAGACCGTGTGACAGTCCTGAGCCGCCCAAGGTCCGTCCGTCCGTCGCCCCTCCCACCCCCCGCCCCGTCGGCCGTCCCGCCTCCACGTGATCCATCTCTCACTCTCTCCTTCCGAACGCGGCTTTTACCGGTCTCCCCCGCGTTCCTGCTGATAAAACCCGCGATAATGACGTAACCGGGTGGTCGAGCTGGGACGGTGTACCGTTCGACTTCACTTTAACCTTGACATGATGGCATTCAAACTACTTTCTCTCTTGATTGATGCTCAACTTGAATCGCATCCCTTTTTTAATTGCCGGACTCTGCGTCGAGACTCCTTCGTTTCTGTACTTCCTGCGACTACGACGAACAGCGGGGCAAGACTGCTATAAACTCCCCCAAAAAAGTTTCGATTTCGAGGTCATTTCCTTCGTTTTTCTACTTGTAATAATTGTTATTCGATAAAAAGTGGGAAGAGTTACTTTTTAACCCGAATAATTTTTCTGTAATAAGGTTTTTCTGTAAGCTAGAAAAAGTAATTTATCACTAAAAATTAAATTCCTTTCGTATGCCTACGAAGACAAAACTTAGGACCTTATTTAATTATTTACACAACAGAGTGCATAAATTTCAAAAAAGTAAAATTATGAATACATAATATTAATTAATGTAATAATAATATTATTATTTTTAGGCGATAGATTGCTGTTCAGAAATGCTGTTTTTCGATACAAATGATCTGCTAGGTACCTATTCTATTTTTGTAGACATTTTCATGTTTAGGGTCTTCAATCGAAATAATCAATTTGTGAGTGTATAAAAAACAACTGCTACTCTCTTATAATTGTAGGGATTATCAATTATAGGGTACTCAATTGGTGCAAAATTTATTGCTCTGTGACTTTTCTTCCTATTCAAACTTCGTGAGTTATTACGGAATAGTATACTGGAAAAAGTCTTTTTTGATTGGAGGGGGGGGGGGGGGATTAAGGAGCAATTTTAGGCATGGGGACATGGGATATATTCGCGATCAGCGTAAAATTTCCTATACATAAGTATGAAGGTTTTCTGCGTTTTTTTTCCCCCCCCAAACGTGGCCATTCGGCCCCACTGTGCGACGTCCCACTCCTACTACGTATCGTGAATTGTCTGCTATTCTACGTGGTATGATGTTGACATGAGTTGATATTATCAACTGTCAACATTTCGCGAATTTAAAATAATAACACCCACGCATCATTAAAATTTAATGATGATGATTATGTACTAATGGCGAGGAACACTCAGTAATAATTTAATAATTACGGAATGTACCTCACCATTAGTAGTCATTCGGTACGTAAATGATGAGAGGAGAATTGTTGCCAAATTTTCTAAACACATCCTTTCACTCAGGGAATAACGTGGAATACAGGTCTTCCTATCGAAATACCCTATAGAAACTTAAAATTCTTACAATGTGGGTACCTACTTAATCCCGTTGTTCAATGTTCCGCCATCTTTTTCCTGTTTATTGTATATACGAGTATTTTACTTTTAAAAAAAAATTAAACTAACTAAAATGGAAACCCATTTGTATTCAAATTTGTTGAATACCGAATGTTAATAGTGACGGGTGATATCGCACCCGTTCTACAACGGGTGCGATGTCAAACGGATTGTCGTAAAGTTGCCAATGAAATCTAGTAGAACAAAATTCGTTACTCGCCGTTACTAAAGAGCTGTTTGATGCAACTCCCGTATTTTTTCTTTGCTTCTCCCCCGAAATTGTTTTACACAATGGGTACTCACAGATTTCCTTCCGCTTCCGTTTCCTAACGACATTAAATTAAAGCGGAAGGATAAAACAAAGTCGGAGAGGTGCTGAGAAATGTTAAAGTTAAACACCTCTCTAGCTTTGTTTTATCCGGCGATATTAAATGTTCTCCTCGCCTGACATGCTTTGCAGTTTCCGGCGAAGATTGAATGAACTCCTCTATTTCCCGATACAATTTCCATTTTCGTACACACACGAAATTTGCTCACATTTATATAGCTATTGGGATGCAATTTGTAAAAAGTCTCCTCATATCTTATGTACACTGAAACTGAAAAACTAGTTCATACAATTTAGAATTAGCATGGACTTCCATGCTAATTCTAAATTGTATGATTTAAGCACTTGCCTAAATAAGCTTAAAAAATATTTAAAATAATATTGATAATATAAACCACGATTACTAATAATAATTATTGATTACAAAATTATAGATTAAATACGACAAAATTTGTCAGAGCTTTTATGAAGAGTTTTATTAAACTCTTATTTCATAAGAGAGAAGAAAATAATAAACACACAGTTAAATACTTCATAAAGATTAAGAAATAAACTTCAAATAAATTTTTGAAAATTGCATATAAAATAATATTTCATTATTATCCAATGATCACAATATAAAAATATATGACAACGAAATTTTCCTTAAAAATCAATTTGAATTATTAACCTACATTGCGTTAAACTGGAAATTATTATTCAACGTGAAAATCTCATTCTTCATTTTGCTCGAGGCCTTCGAATTGATTGCCATCTTGGAATTGGGGTTTTCTACATGGAAGACGCAATGTCGCAAATCCCTACGTTCCACTTCGCTGGAAGTCGAAATTGAATTAAGTCAAAACCACCCGTCGGCTGTCGAAACATGACTTTCTTCATCCAACTTCGCCGCTTTCCCACACGTCCGAAATGCACCGGTCTGATGCCAGAAAGCCATCAAAAACGGATCCGACTCCGTGTCGCAACCGATAATGCCATTAAAACATCAAAGGGATATAGTAAAATTACCTTCGGAGTGTAGTTGATAGTCGGAGATATTACTGCCATTTAAATGTACGATGGTATTTTTTGACAATAATTATTATTTCATTGCTTTCGTTCAATCGGCGGGGTAGGTGGGCTATAGTTTCATATATGCGTTCAAGGCTTGCAAGCGTTACCTAGGAGGCAGAAACATCAAAACTCCAGTAAACTCCAAAAATGCGTCACACATTCCAACTTACACAAGTTACCACTTTTTCTTCAACAACATGACCACAATAAAGTGAGCAAATACCTCAATAACGTTCAAAATTACCAGAAAAACACGATCTCCCACGTTCTGTTCTCACAAAAGCGTCCGGAATCTTCTTAATTAATCGACTTCGGATTCCTCATATTGTCGAAACTATTCCGTCAAACTGCCTTATCGAAACCAGCCGCTTTCCTATTCAGTGCAGAGGCATCCGTGTCGAAAGGCTATTGTTTTAGAAGTGAAAAAAGGAGAGAAAAAAAAAAAAAAAAAAAAAAAAAAAAAACGAGACTTCGCTCGGAATGAAGAATTTCTTGCTCAAGAATGTTGCACACGTTTCTCACCTGCTCCACAAACATTGTCAAACAGAACGCTCCTACATTTACTGGTATTGTAAATCGCTTATTCTCCCACCTTCGACGTAAACGAAAAAAACCGTTTATCTTAATATAATGATTCTCCATATAAAAGCAAGGAAAAACAATTAAAATTAAATATACTATTTTTATTACCTAATGAACTGTTGATTTTTGCAGTTACAGCACAGTTAGAATAATAGTTGAGTACTACTATCTAAAAAAGTATTTTTAAACCGTATTTTTAAAACTACTTAAAAACCGTAGAAAAATCTAAAAAGCTAAGTTTTTATAAATTGAAATCAAAAGTCAGTATATAGATATACCTAAGCCCGCCTTATCCTTGGCACTAACTGGCACGATCTTTTTTGTCAGCGCAAGCAATTGGTGAACAATTGGAAGGCCCAAAGTTTTCTTACCAATAGGTCGGCTTTTGGTATCGTGGTAACGTTTCTACCGTATCAGGATCTTTATGCATATTTTACGGTTTTTCTTCAGTATTTTTTGCCGATATTTTGCCATTTTTCAGTATTTTCATGATAAGAACCTGGCAGCTCTGCTCCACACTGGACAGGCGTAACAATAACAAATCAGGAGGGATGTCGGATTCTTCAAAATGACTCGATTTAAAACGTATCGGTCTTTTAGGAAAGAATCGTTTCGATTTTATCAAGAATCGATATTTTTTCAAGTTTAACAAAAGTCAAACTGTATTACCTAACAAAATCTAATAATATAAAATAATTATAGAACTCGCTTTTATTGCGTGTAGAAAACTTTACTTAAATCGCATGACGTTTCAAATAACTATGTACCTACCTGTAACTTTCATTATTTAGGTTTTCATGAAAACACCACCAAATTTTGTTGGTTCTTCATATACGACGGACAGGGTCATAAGGTTGTGATAAGCAGCGATCTTGATTGTTGAGGTGATTTCACTTATCCTTGTGGTTGAGATATTTGTTGACAATTTTCCTCAACAAGAATCAGGCCGATTTTCGAAATCCGGTCAGTACTTTCTTCGGTACTGCAAGGGGCGGAATAATCTACAAGTATCGTTAGCGATACAAAGAATCGATTTTTGAAGAATCTGTAGGTACTTCTTTACCATCCCCACAAATCAGTTCTTGCGTGACAAAATTTGTCCTATTTAATAGGGCTCAGTGAGATAAGGGTTAATAGGGCTCAATGAAGTAGGGATGTATGACAGTTTGAAATGTATCGATATTTTTTCAAGTATCAACAAGTATCGATACTTTTCAAAAAGCATTGCAGAGATCAAAATTTTAATCTTCCTTGTATTGGTTTAAACGTTATATTAAAAAAAGCAATACCTCATTTATCCAAAACTAAATTTTAGGGCATAAAATATTAGGACCAGGGAGTTTTTACTTTAGCCTAGCAATAGCGACCCTAGACTCACGCGGTGTTCTCGCATCGCTTACCTATTTTCACTTTTCACAATCGATGATTAGGTAAATAATTTTCGACAAAACTTATTAAGGATCGAATTTTGTATAAAGTAAAATCCTCAGAAGGAAAGTATCGGGTCTGATAAAAGGTAAAAAGGTAAAAATGAATCAGTATCGTGATAATATCAGCTCGTTTTCTAAAATAATAATAATAAAGTACTAATAATGTTATATAATTCCATAACAACAGAAACAACCAAACAAAAACGAAAACAAAAACAAAAAACAAGAAACAACAACAACGAAACGGCAACCAACAGAAAAAGCCTGGAACAGGGAGCCTGGAGATCCCTCGGTGTTGTTGGAGATGCTCTTGTGCCCATCCGGGCGCCGGTGTTCTGGGAGTTCTTGGTGTTCTTGGTGCCGCCACCGTTATTCGCCGCCGCTCAATAATAATAAAGTATCGATACGTTTTCTAAAATAATATAATATATTAATATTATTATATATTATATATTAATATTATATTATATTATATTAATATAGAATATTATTCTATTATTTTAAAAAAACGTATCGATACTTTTTCAAGAAAGTATCGATACTTTTTATACATCCCTATCTCACGTCATCAGTATTGATTCATCACTCAGTGATGATCACTGGCATTACGTTTTATGAAGTAAATTTGCCTTTGTGTTTCTTTAACTGCGGACTTGACCGCATTCATTCAATCGCCGGTAAGGAATCCATTAGTCACAAATACCAATTGACTATATGTCACTACTAATCACGAGTCATACACTCTGAAATGTCCACAATATTACTTCTCTAAATGTAAAGGTTGTGTATTTTTTTTTTTTTTTTTTTTTGTCGGTGTAAACGTTTTATAGTTTACGACCGGAGGTGCACATCGAGGTTTAAGAGATTATTCGACAATGAAATTTTTCTTAATTTATTGTCATTATTATTGCGAATTCCCACAGTAACTTTCACAATTGTTCTACCTATTTTATTATTCTTGCTCTGACCGCACTTCTTCTTTTTGGATAAAACGTCTTGAAGAAATTTCTTAAACCTCGTTTCGGGAGAAGCGGGAGGATTTAATGCCCGATTTTGGTATATTGTTGCACTTTTCTGAGACCTGGTTGTGGACAAAACATTCGGACATGATCGGCTTTGCAGCGTTTAACTTACGCAGCCAACTGAGCCGGAGTATCAGCTAAGTGAAGTCCTTGTAAACGCCGAGGGTTTTGAGAGGGGCAAGCGTTTTAATCACGCCTCGAAGGGGCTATTAAGGGGGGAAAATTACTCTGATTTTCCAAACCCTAATGAGACAGTGTTTCTCGAAACCGAGAATTAAGGGGAGCTCTGCAATTTGTCCGTTCGGCTCGTGGAGAAAATTATTAAACCTACAACTGTTATGATGCCGCCTCGAGATCGGATCTTGATAGTTTGATTCCTGCATTGATTAGGAGCTGTAAATGAGGAATATTCCTGTTACAGGTAACTTAAATTTACATAACTACAGATGCCATTCACCTTTTGCCGACCGTATGTAGCTCGTTTAGATTAGGTATCCTAAATAGGAAATGCATCGATTGAAATTGATCTGATTCAATTTCCACAGTTTTGGTTTATTATTTTTGGAATAATACACCTATGGACCTAATCGCGACGGAGGTCGAAAATTCTGATCGACCTCAAGATTTGACATTATCCGTTTCAAGACGCGAAGATTCCAAAAACGAAATGTCCGTCCGGTGCGCCGTCCGAGCAGTAGGAATTTTTTTTTAAATCTGTCAATGATGATCTTTAAATGACAAAATACCTACTTGGTTTACCATCTAGTTGTGCCCGCAACGTTTTCAGCCCGATCGCCCCAACCCGTGGGGCTTTTGTGGGGGCTAAAAAGGGGCTACGGGAGGGGGTCTTCAAGTTTCGGCTATGGGTTCGAGTTAGGTGGCGTTTTCGAAGTATTTTTGGACGTAGAATCCATTTTTGGGGCCTATGGGGCTTTCATGGGGGGCTAAATAATATCGGATTTTTGAAGGATACCAGGAGGTCAAATAAACTGTCGTTTTCCGAGTTATTTTGGTTGCATAGTCCATTTTTCGAGGTCCCACATCGGTCCAAACATTGTATAGTTTTTTTTTCACAATAATTAACCTATATCGAAGAATAATAAACCCTTGAGTAAAATTTGCAGTGTTTTTTTTCCAAACTTGGAAAAGGAAATACCAACCTTGGACAGAATAGGCCTTCACCTCTATCAGAGTTAGATGTTTTAATTTACATTGTTTCTAACAATTTGGCTGAATATTGGAATTTTTAGGGCCATTAATTATATGGCTTGAGACTTGAAAATAAAAAATAAATAAATTGCATAATATGCACCATAATGTAATATTATGCGCCATTATATAATATTATATTATTTGCCTAGAAATAAATATCTTTCTAATGTGTTTATGAACAACGTTAAATTTTACTCAGTCAGAAAAAATTTTAAGTCGTACCAGGTAACTAAAAAACGAAAACTTTACAAATCTTTCAAAACATAGATAATTTATTTGGTGCCCAAAATCAAATATTTATTTTTCATAATATTATATTCATATTATATATTATACAATAAGATCCTTGAGTAAAGGGCTGGCTATCTTGATATAACTAGATGGTGAACCGAGTATTTTGTCAAAATTTCAACTTTCAAAAAATTCCCACTGTCCAAACCGGCAAGGGATACAAACCAATGAATCGAGATCAAACAACGCTGTAAATTAGGGACGTAATTATTACTAATATGTACTATGATACTTTTTTGCAAATTCTAATATAAATTTTTGAAAATAGTATATATATATCGTATAAATAATACCCCTATTAGGTATATTATAGTTTTTAGAATTTAACTAAAACGCCAATTTCGAGCCCCCTCTTGACGTTTGAATTGTCAGAAACAGGTTTATAACAATTGAATGTACTTGTTGATTTCAGAGGAACACATTAAATGTTTTAAAGTATAAATTTTTTACACTTTAGAACAGTTTCCTGGCTGTGCAAAACATTAAACCAATGAAAAAATACCATTCCTCAAACGGGTTATGGAATGTTTTGCTGATTATAAGATCATAAGATGATAATATAAGATAATTAATGGAGTGTAAAAGTTTATGCACTTGTTAAGTGCCTATATATACTCTTATTTTAATTTAAAAAAAATTCATTATATTTTTTAACTTTGATTACCAGTTTGATGACCATTTGATTACCTGCGAGGTTTTGGTTTATTATTCTTGGAATAATACACCTATGTTTTCGCGACGCGGGTCGACGACTCCGATCGGCCTGAAAATTTGACATTATCCGTTTCAAGAGGTCTACATTCAAAATCCGAAATGTCCGTCCGCCGTACGCCGTCCGCCGTCCAGGCCGTTTTGGGCAGTAGGAATTTTTTTTAAATCTGAAATTTCGGCAAAATACTTGGTTTACCATCTAGTTGTGCCCGCAAGGTTTTCAGTCCGATCGCCCAAACCCGTGGGGCGCTATGGGGCTATAATGGGGCTACGGGAGGGTTTTGGTTTATTATTCTTGGAATAATACACCTATGTTTTCGCGACGCGGGTCGACGACTCCGATCGGCCTCAAAATTTGACATTATCCGTTTCAAGAGGTCTACATTCAAAATCCGAAATGTCCGTCCGCCGTCCGGGCCGTTTTGGGCAGTAGGAATTTTTTAAAAAATCTGAAATTTTGGCAAAATACTTGGTTTACCATCTAGTTGTGCCCGCAAGGTTTTCAGTTCGATCGCCCAAACCTGTGGGGCGCTATGGGGCTAAAATGGGGCTACAGGAGGGGTGTTTAGAAGGCTTTTAGCTATGAGATCGAGTTAGGTGTCGTTTTCGAAGTATTTTTGGGCGTAGAATCCATTTTTGGGGGTCCCGGAACGATCCGATTTCACTGTGGCGATCTATAGGGCTTTCATGGAGCTAAAAATGGGATTTTTGAAGGATCCCAAGAAGTTAAATATTTTTCGAGTAAAAATTAAAGAATTTTTGAAAAAAACACATTTTTGAAAAAAAAAAATTCCCCCAAAAAAGTTTTTTTGAAATATAAAAATCCAAAAAAAATTTTTTTAAATTTTTTTTATTGACAGAATTAAATTTCTGTACAAGTAACCTATATCAAAGAATAATAAACCCTTGTGTAAAATTTGCAGCGTTTTTTTGAAGGCTTTTAGGTATGGGATCGAGTTAGGTGTCGTTTTCGAAGTATTTTTGGACGTAGAATCCATTTTTTGGGGTCCCGGAACGATCCGATTTCACTGGGGCGATCTTTAGGGCATCCGTGGGGCTAAAAATGGGATTTTTGAAGGATCCCAGGATGTTAAATATTTTTCGAATAAAAAATACAGAATTTTTGAAAAAAACACATTTTTGAACAAAAAAATCCAAAAAAAAAAACTTTTTTTGAGATAAAAATCCAAAAAAAAAATTTTTTAAATTTTTTCATTGACAGGATTAAATTTCTGCACAAGTAACGTATATAAAAGAATAATAAACCCTTGTGTAAAATTTGCAGCGTTTTTCATTTTCATTTTTGAGCATAGGTTGTAGTGTTTTCTCGTAATGTGTGACCAAAAATGGCGATCAAAGTATCATAAAACCAGAGGTAATCGAATGGTCATTGGAGAATAATCCGACTTTGTCGTGCGGGGAAGATTCGTCCCCACCAGGATAAATGCGACGCCTATTGGCGCCAGCTCAAAGCACTAATATCCTTCGCACAGAGGAAAGACCCCTGCAGATTATGTACCCAAAAAAGCTGAAAAATCCCTCCAAATGAATGAAGAGCACACGGCCCGATGCATCGGCCTCGTTATCTCAATTTTTCCCGCGCTTTGACCTTGCTATCGGTTTCTCACATTATATGTCGATTGATCCTACCTAGTCACATTACGACGTGTTCGTCTTAAGCGTAATAAAAAAAGGGCGACGTAACGCGAGGCCGCTAATGGCCTTACATGCGAACAATGGCGTTCACTGGTTCGTATGCATTGAGGCTAATCAAGGCTTCAACGACGAGGTTATCCAACTCTGAAGACGATATATCTGGTATATATTCCAGAAAAATATCATACCAGCAAATTAAATCTCATCGTGGAGTGGTAGACTACTTGTACGGTGAGATTAGGAAGAAAAAGGGTAATTTAAATAGAGGAAAGATTTGGTGCACCTGTAATCTTTAGGATTCTGAATGTTAGTGCTGGAAAAAAATCTAGATCGTAATCGAATTTTCTATATTTTCCCAAAACATCGAAAAATCGATGTTAAAAAAAGAAGTGGATTTAAGTAAATCGGACTAAAAAAACCTCGACTGTTGTAAAGGAGGAAAAATGAAACGTGACTATTAATATTCATCTAGTAGCTTGGCATCTAGTACGTATTTTGGCATTTAGGTGCTTTAGTCCCCAAAGGCAATATTGCATGTTTATAGTCTAGGAAATTTTGTCTACTTTAATTTTGTACTTGGTGACTTTTGCGCTAAACCGTTTAGTTGTCGAGTTACATGCGAAAACATAAAAAAGTGCCAACATTCTTAGGTATTTTACAATTTTGAAAACGTTCCAGTTGTCAGAAAACCTCGGATTCGTTTTCAGCGACCCTACTGACTACTTCAAAACGTTTTCAAACTCTATTTTTCCTATTTCACCGTAATTATCTAAAGTTTACCTCACATGTTTTACATAACAAATTCACACTCGCACCATGATTTTTAGCGATTTGTTTAATTTTCTGTGTATTTTTATAACTTTACGTGATTTCTGAAATTAGACTTGCAAAGGGTACATTTGGATTTCCGCTATTAAAAAGCTAATTTTCCTCTACAGTCGTTTTCCTGTTTGTTATTCCAATTTCGGAGTAAATCCCACTTTGGCACACCTGCGATTTCACACAAATTAACTACCTTTGTATTTGTTTGTTTGTTTCAGCGCCCGTTGTAGACGATAATACTGCGCTGCTCGGTCCCGATCAAATTGCCGGTAAGGCCTCCTCGTTTCTCAACCGTTTTCTTGGATGTAGGACCGCTTTTTCAAGGAACGGAACAAACCCGTTTTTTAACCGGGTCTGCAACATTTTGGCGATGAGCCAAAAGACGAGTTAGTAAAAACAACCTTCCAAAAGGGAAATTCGGGATGGGAAGGATTGTCGGGGGAGTCGGTCAAAAATTAAAAACAGCATCGTGCGGAAAAAGATTTGGCGAATGCGGGCAGCACTAACCGCCAGGAAGTTCGTTGGTGGTTTTTATTGTAGCGAATTACCAAAAGGTGGTAGTTAAAAATCTCTTACAAATTTACAACCGTAATACGACTTTTGGGAATTCGCTTTTATAGTGGTGCCGCATGTGGTGTGGTTAGAAGTATAAGGGGTAAGAGTATACCATTTCGGCACGCTCGTGAGCGGTGCTGGTTAGCCTACCTCTCCTTTCCCCTCCAAAATTACTTTTCCCATCAAAAAACTTGATTATTTCATCCAAATCCACAAGTTTTACAAAATAATGTAGCGATTGTTCCTTCTTTATATGGCAGTATTATCATACTTACATAGTTGCTTCAGCGCTTTAGTAGTATACATTTAATCTTTATCATACCTAATATGAAGCTTTCAGTTTACTACGTAGTTAGTTCATGTAGTTTGTCGCTGTGTCTGTAGTTAGTCTTTTAGCACATAACCAATAGCAATAAACTCACATTGTTCACCATATTATGGTGACGTGTTCGTAGGTTCTCACACGACAATAACCCGACAGTAAAGTCGAATTTTACCGTTCTTTTCATGGGAGGCTAGCGAGCTAGATGTAAAAATAAATAAATCCCAAATGTCATAAAATTTGAAATTAAATCTTTATTTTAAAAATTTGTGACGGCAGCGATATTAAAAATTGCACGAAATTGCATGACGTATAAACGTCTAGATATTTAAAGCACACGAACATGTTCGTCTGATGAATTGATTGAGTCATTCACACATTAAATATTCAATTTTGTCACTCATTTGCCTGATCTCACTAGCACGATTTCACGGTACAAGTTGATACATTTTTCCGGGGGCCTTGGCATGTAATAAGGCTTATGTCGGATTTACAGAAGGGAACGGATGCTACTACAACTACGAGCATTACGAGGAGGGGGATCGGATAGTGACGAACGAGCCCTGCCTCAATTGCACCTGCCACAATCGGATGCTGATGTGCTACCTGAGGGTCTGCCCGTTCACGAAAGCGATTGGCCAGGATTGCAAGGTGGAGAAAAAGCCCGATCAATGCTGTCCCGTCATCACTTGCCCGCAAGGTATGGTATTAGTTGGGTTAGTACTGTACTGTGGTTGGTAAGTCCACCGAGTCTGTTGGTAGAATCAGCAAATTAAATATATCTACACCTACTAGATATATACAACGCGGAAAGTGGGGCAAGTGCTTGGTATGATTTGTCAAGTTCAACTTCAACAAAATATCAAAAATCTGCCGTTGACGTTACGTCAGGTTTTATTATTTTTTTTTTTTTTTAGAACAGCAACTTGTAGTCAGAACCGGGTCCATTTTTTTCGCTACTTGACATCTGCAAACAGTCAAATTTTCAACAGTTTTATACTTAAAATAACTCAGATAACATGAGGTGCCAAAGCTTGGACACCAACTTTTTGTGTGCATGCTAGGGCACATGTAGCCTCTCCAAGGTTGGCCTTACTCACATTCTAAAATAAAACCTTTAATTTAGGTAACCAATTGCAAGGCTAGCAAAACCTAAGTGTGTAATCGGTAGCTAAGGTCCCAATAAATGCATACTATCAAGAAAAAGTCGTTCGAAATTACTTACCGTTGCTGTAGAAGCTGATACACCTCTCCAGAAATTTACGTCAGGGACGCCCACACAAAGAAAATTATCCAACGAGAAAAAGGCTTCTTCAGCAATCATGAAAGTTGGAACAATCAATCTGCCCCTAAGAGTTGAACGTTATGTAATTTACCCGAGCACCTGGGATTTCGTTGACTGGGGAAAACAGGCAACTGTCCAGACTTGAGCACTTGTCCATACAGGACACTCTCCCCTACCTGCCAGGGCGATGGGAGCGAAAATTGAAAACATCAATAAACACCAATAAACTTTAATAAATTCGCTCTAAAAATTAATAAGGTAAATTCAGGATTTACATGAGGTATCAATCAAACTTCATTATCACCACGCACATGCCCCTTCTTGAAAAACCAATGGGGAAAATGCATGGTAGGGCCCAACTCACTGATAGAAAAGATTCTTGAAACACTGAATTTCAATTATAGGAGTGACATAAAACTACTGAACTTATAAACAAAGTTTAAAACACCCGAAGAAACTCACCGATTTGAAGGATGCAACACGATTAAAATGGAGCACTGAACTTGGCAGCATAGTCAAATGGCATAATGTGACGTCATAACCTTCCAGCCAGGATACTATTCGCATTGACACCATCTGTCGGATAAGTGATGTCAGGCTCAGAGTTTCAAACGTAGCCTCGAGTAAAAATAGTTCTAATAGTATTTTTACATCCCACTTACGCACTTGCCCCGTTTTCGCTCTCTCCCCCCCCCTTTACTTTTTTTCTAATTAAAATTTAAAGAAAAAATGTGTAGGACCAAAAAAAAAACTACATCCAAAATTACTCGGAAAACGACACCTCATTCGACATACTGGCATCCTTCAAACGGTAAAATCGGATCATATCCACAAAAATGGATTCTGTGACCAAAAATACTTTGAAAACGACACCTACTTAACTCGATCCATAGCTGAAACCCCTCCGGTAGCCCCACATAGCCCCAGGGGAGTGACCGATCGGGCTGACACAACTAGATAGTAAACAGAGTATTTTGTTAACATTTTAAGTTTTTAATAAAACGAATAAAACATTATAGGTTTTTAATAAAGCTTTGACCCCTTCGTCTCGAATAGGTACATTGGTTTTTATTCCAAGAATAATAAACCAAAAGAAGTCATTGAGAAAGAAGAACATGATTTTTGGTTTATTATAATAATATTATAATATATTCTTGGAATAATACACCTTGTAATCGCGACGGAGATCGAAAACTCTGATCGGCCTCAAAATTTGACACTGCACGTGCCAAGGTTTTCTGCCCGATCGCCCCTACTCGTGGGGTACTATGGGTTAAAATACGTGCTACGGGAGTGGCTTTTGATGGTTTTCGGCTATGGGGTCGAGATAGGTGTCGTTTTCCGAACGATTCGATTTCACCGTGGGGATCTCTTGGGCTACAAATGCGATTTTTGAAGGATCCGAGGTGTCGTTTTCCGAGTAATTTCGGACGCAAAATCCGCTTTTTCGAGATTCCACATCTGTCCAAACAGTGAAGGTTTGGCTACAGATTTTTTTTTTTTTTCCAAAAAGATATTCTCATGATTTAGAATTAATTTTTGCACAATAATTATTTACTCACATCAAAGAATAATAACTCCTTGTGTAAAATTTGCAGCGTTTTCATTTCATTTTATTGATTTCTTTTTTTCTTCTTTTTTTTTAGTTCACGTTGCTCTTCTAACGAGCTCGACCACAGAAACTGCTTCCCCGTCGACCGCCATTGGACACCCTGACAACTACGGATGCGTCTTAGATGACTACACTTTCTTCGCTGATGGAGCTCAAGTAAGTTTGTCTTACAGACAGCCCCCTTCGCACTCCTTCTCTTTAAGGGCCGAATATTGAATTATAAATTGGATTCCAGGTACCTACGGACCTTAAAAAGCCCTGCGAGCTTTGTTACTGCATAAGGAATCAAACGGCTTGCGTGATGCAGGAGTGCACGTTGAACGTGGAAGGTTGTAAGCCCGTGTACCAAGAAGGAGTCTGCTGTCCCGTGAGATACGATTGCGGTAAGCCCCAACACCCCCCCCCCCCCCTTGTATACATAAATAACTTCATTTCAAAGTCAACGACCTCTGGGCTGCCACCGGTGAAATTTTCGCAACGCTCCTCACAACTACTTGGTTAATCCCATTCTAATGACGTTTACATTTTCCAGATTACGATCAAACGCCAACCACGACGCCGTCCGGACTCATCACAACTTCCAGTGGATCTAGCGAGTGCCTGTCCAACGGCAAAATCTTCCACGACGGCGAACTGATCGACAACCTGACCGACAAGCCGTGCGAGCATTGTTACTGCATGAGAGGCGAAGTCGTCTGTGCCGTCCAGGACTGTGGCACGCCTTTGGAAAACACCGAATGTATTCCGATGGAAGCAGAGCCTGGCCAGTGCTGCCCTAGCACCTATAAATGTCGTGAGTACCCTCCTCCCCCCCCTAGAGAGATTTTTTTCGCTAATAATTTTTGTGAAATTCGCATGTCTTTAATTCATTTTAATATTCACATTTCGTATTATTCTCGTTTCAGCTAATGGCACCGTCGCAGCAAATGCTCTGAAAGGAAAGCCTGGACCTTCCCTAGAAAGCTTATCCATCACCGAGAAACCTTCTGAGGAAATAATCCAAACTGAGGCTCCCAAAAGTGAGAGTAACGCAGAAGCAGCTGAAATGGTGCCAGAGAGAGACGATGCGCCAAGTGCTGAAGAAGCCGAAGATAGCGAAGGGGCCAAGGAACAAGCTGTGATAGAAATCATTACGACTGCAGCCCCGAGTCATGACGTCCCTGAAGAGCAAGCACCGAGTGAATTGCAAGAACACAAACCGGAAAGTGTTTCAGAGGCGAGTAACGATACAGAGCCAATAGAGGAAGATCATGTACAAGAAGTCAATCCTGACCAGGTTCAGGAAAGTCAAGATTCTGAAGCGACAACATCGGGAGGACATTACACTGAAATATCCGTGGAAAACGTCGAAATGAACACGTCCCCACCAGAAATTACAAAACCTGAACAGCCAGAATCGAGTGAAAACCCAGAGGAGGCAGATCTCCTACATGAAAAAACGACGAGTTTGCCTTATCTGAATGCTGGTCACTCGATGGATGATGATGATGAAGAAACACAAACCCATTCGTCAGAGGAGATGCCCAGTCAGTCACATGAAGCATCTTCTGAGTCTCTCAGCCAACCGCAAGAAACACATTCGGACACTCCCAGCCAACCGCAAGAAACTGATTTGGACACTCCCAGCCAACCGCAAGAAACAGATTCAGACACTCCCAGCCAACCGCAAGAAACAGATTCAGACACTCCCAGCCAACCGCAAGAAACACATTCAGACACTCCCAGCAAACCGCAAGAAACAGATTCAGGCACTCCCAGCCAACCGCAAGAAACACATACAGACACTACCAGCAAACCGCAAGAAACAGATTTGGACACTCCCAGCCAACCGCAAGAAACACATTCGGACACTCCCAGCCAACCGCAAGAAGCCAGCGACTCCCTAGACCAAGAAACCACCCAACAACCAACATCCTCGACCACTGAAGCGCTACCACTTCCTGAAGAAATGGCCAGGATACCGGGAGAAGGCTCTTGCCTCCACCTTGGCATCACTTACGCCCCCAACACCGAAGTGCCAAGTGCCAATGCGTGCAAGAGATGCCGCTGTGTCAACTCCATTGTAACTTGCGCGGACTTGGACTGCCCCGAACCACCAATCTCTCTTTACACCAACTGTCAGCCAATGCCACCGTCTGACGATGCTTGCTGTCCTACTTATTTTTGTGGTACGTACCGTTATGCCCTCGTCACAGGACAACCCAATGTCAATTCCTTTCCTCCATATTGCTTCAGACCGAATCCCTTGTTGAACCTTATCAAGAATCTTTTACAACCATACTGAAAAGTATTGTGCCATAAATATGAAATTACGTTCGAAATTCATTCCAAAGAATGCATAATTTCATGCGTATAGAAAATTAACTGCCCATGTTTTCAGGTTTACAAATTTAATAATTTGAAACCGTAATTATTGAATAAATGATTAATACTGCTGTGCAACCAACTTTATTTTCAATCCTAGACACAATATTACCTGCCTATGGCAAGCAAAAAAAGGAATGAGAAGACAATTTTGTAAATCGATTGGGTAAAATTTGTCTAATTCATGAAGATCAACGTTGCGTTTTTGCTCAATTTGCGAGCTTCGCAAACCATGGACGCCATGAAGGGCATTCTTTTGTCTTTTGCCATAAGGTTCCGTATCATTCTTGAATGACAATAACAAGGGATTCAGTCTTTTGTAAATCATAAGTAAATCATAACATGGAAAAGGGATAATAAAAACGTCGGCATTTCTCACTGTTTGTATTTTCTTATTTTAATAAATACTTACCTAACGTGATTTTTATTTTGTTCACAGAGCAAAAACCTTCGCCAGAACCCGAAGCTGAAAACCAGATGAGCATAGACAAAATTGACCAGGAGGTTCATGAAGATGAGTTGGGTTCCGAATCTATTACGACGGCATCTCCAGCTCAAGAACATGACACGTCCCATGATCAGTCAGAGGCGACAGATTCCCTCGAAGACACTCAGTCTGTAGAAGCTGTTGAATCCAAACCTGAAAGTAGTCCGTCCGAAGCTGAGGCTGAAACTCAAGCTCCACAGCATGTAGATTCTGAACTGTCTGTGTCTCAGGACGCTTCTCCTCACTTGGAATCTGACTCGCAACTTGCTTCAGTTCCTGAAGAAACTCAACCGGCTCCTGCTGAATCCGAAACGTCTCATTTGGCTGAGGAAGCCACAGATGCTCCTGAACGATCGGAAGTGACAGACGTTCCTGTCAGTCATGAAGAATCCCCGGCTCCTGTTGATCTGGCCACAGCTCCACCTCAAGAAGCAAGTGACAATGAACCCAACCCAGATACTCCGTCAGAAAGTGCTTCAATTGTTGATCTTCCTGAAGTAGAGAAAGATGACACAGAAACGCATGAATCTGTAACCCACGGTGAAGAATCTGCTCCAACAACTCCTCCAGCTGAAGTCACACAAGAAGAAAAACATGAAATTCTCTCAGGTTCCTCCACCATCGACGACGCGGAAATCAAACCAACAGTAGCACCAGAAACTGAGCCTATCTCTACTGAGAGACTATCTTCCTCTCAATCAGAATTACATGAATCGGCTGATGACATTAATTTGAGCGGATCAAAGGTGGAGTCTGACGGGAAAAGCCCATTAACAGAAACAGGCACACCAGCAACTGAATCTGAAAATGAGCCGTCTACGGAACACCCAGTCAAGGAGTCGGGAGCTGAAGCAGCTGACGTGACTCATGATACTAGTGCTAGTACCATTGAACACGTTCAAAGCGAAAATGAGCAAATTTTTGAAACTACTGCGTCTCCTTTGGCTGAAGGACAATCAAATGCACATGAAGCATCGTCAGGACCTTCAGATGTTGCCCAACCTCCCCAAGCCCTTGAGAATGAATCACTCACATCTGATGCCAGCAACGTACCAGCTGAAGTAGGTACTGAACCTTCTACAGTTACCACTGGTCCGAATGAAGAAGCTGAACACGATTCTATTCCTTCTGAAAGTGGCCACGTACAGGATTCTGGAAGTGCACAAGATATATCAGGAAATGAGGCTAGTGATTCAGACACTGAACCTGCAGAAGAAGACGCTTCATTGTCACCTGAAGTAGCTACTCCTGAACACGCAACGCCAATTCCGGAGTCAGAACCTTCTGATAACGTATCCCAAACTGAACGCCAAGCTGAAACATCAGAAAGCCCTCAAGAGCCTCAACCCATTGTTACCTCCGGACCACCAGTTCTCTTCCCTGATATTGGACATCAAGGTGCTCCCATCCAGATTCCAGGCCCTGCTGGTATTAGTGAAGCCGAGGACAAACCAGTGGAGATCAGTGAAGAACGTTTCGGTGAGACAGTAGCACCTGCAACAGAAGCACATACTGAAGTTCCGAAGAGTGAGGAGAGTTTAGCCGTCACAGATGCCAACGAAGCATCTGAAAGTCCACAAGTTCATGAAGACATCATCACAACGGAAGGGCCAAGTGCAGTCCCCTTGGATAATGAAAAACTAAATGAAGTTGGTTCAGGTATTGAAGCAAGTGGAGATAATCAAATAAGTGAATCTAGTCAGCCAAATGAAGCTAATGAAGTCTTGCCTGGTCTTCCCTCTTCCCCTGAAGCTCATGATGCTATTCTGGAAGAAACTGCCCCATTGGTTCCAGAGGAACTGGCTCCATCTGCACCAGAAGAACATGCCGTGTCAATACCAGAAGAGCTTACTCCATCGAAGCCAGAAGAACCGTCACAATCTGCAACAGACCCAGCCCCATCTGCACCAGAAGATATTGCTACTGAGGCGACTGACAGTGAACCATCAGCTCCCGAAGGTTCGTTGAGTGGATCACCAACTGAAGGACAACCCATTGAGTCTATTACTGAATCTGCTGAAACACATGAAGCTGAATCGCCAGTAGCCCCTGAGAAGATCGTGCCACCAGCGACAGAAAGTGAAGCTCTAGTTGAAAGTCAAACGGAAACAGCCCCCATTGTCACTCATGGCGAGTTACCATCTCCTGCAGAAGCCCAAGATTCATCAGAACAAGAAAGCCTGTCTAGTGCAGCTCCTGAAGGTCAATCTGAAGTTACTGAACCGCCTAATCAGCCAGAAGTCGTACCCCCCAGTGCCGCTGGAAGTTTCATTCAACAAATTATCGATGCTATAACTCAAGCACCTGATAATGAAGAAGTAGTGACACACATTGACAGCGCTGGGCCGCCTAAAACTCCAGAGATTGCCAATCAAGTAGTGGAGCCCCATATCAACACCATTGAACACAGCACTGATGACCAGGAGCATCCAATAGAAGCTGAAGCTGAAAGTGAAAAAACAGTTCCACCATCTGTAGAAGAACCTGCTGCTCCACAAGAACCCAGCGCACCAGAGGTTGTGGCTCCTGAAGCTGTCCCAGAACATGTTGAGCCTGAAACCATCCCAGCAGAAACACCTGAGGTTGGAGGAGAGGCTTCAGACCACAGCGAAGAACATTCGTCAGAAGAACAGCACCTAAAAGAACCTGCCCCCGAGGTACTACCAGAGCAACCAAAACCTGTGCCAGAGCAACCAGAACCTGTGTCAGAGCAACCAGAACCTGTACCAGAGCAACCAGAACCCATACCAGAGAACCAAGAAGCAGCCCAAACTACAGAACAACCCGACGTTATTAGTGAGAAGCAGCCAGAACAAACAGTGGACAATACTCCCCAGCCTTCTGTAACAGAGCCAAGCACTGAGCCATCTCTTTCAAATGCATCGCTTGATGAAACAAAACCTCTAGGCCATATAGGGCAACTGCTAGCACAACAGAACGAACATGTTCTTGAAGAGCATGATGAGCAAGTGCCCCTGAAGACTCCAGGACAAGAGGAGCACCCAGCAGGCCATGTAGAGCAGATCCCTAGTGAGGTCCACAGTGAAATTCCAGCTGAACAGGTGCCAGCAGAAGGTTCTGAGGCGTCAGATGATGTTACCAGCCAAGAGCATCAAGCTGAAACAACTCCACTCCCAGAACCTGAGGTTACTCCTGTTGTAAGCCAGGTAGACCACGTTGAGGCGGCTCCTGAAGTTCCTCAGATTGATCAAGCTGAAGCTGCTCCTGAACACCACGATGAGCTCTTGGTGGGACAACACTTACCTGAGGATGAAGAAAAAGAACCTCAAGAAGTAACTGAAACGCCCATTTCACCAACAGGAAGTAGTTCAGAAGCTCAGCCACAACCAAATGAAGAACTACCAACAAGCCCAACTCAAAGTGAAGTTACTGAACAACCTGAAAGCCACCCTGTTGAGTCTGACATAGCTGAAGTAGTGGAAACTGCACCTAGTGGCCCTGTTGAAGCGTCTGATTCAATGGATACGTCTTCAGGGGTTCCTGAAAGCCAGCCTATTGATGCACAGCCCACTGGTGCTGAAACAGATGTGCCTTCTGGTGGTGAGAGTGTACCGACGGCAGAAGATGAAGTGCCAGATGAAAGTGCGCCGTCAGGGCCAAGCGCGCCAGAAAGTGCGCCTTCAGGACCAGAGCCCACAGAGCAGCCCACAGCACCCGAAGTACTCCCTCAACAGCCCTCAGCACCTGATGCCTCAGAGCCTTCTCCAGCTCTAGAAGTGTCTTCTGAACCACCTTCTGATTCTGAAGCTGCTGACGGTGAAGAATCTGCTCCAGAGCAACCGTACAGCCCTGCACCTTCCCAAGGAGATGGCGAACCAACATCTCCCGAAGGACATCTACCTTCTCAACCTGAATCTAGTCATACAGCAACTGAAAAGGAGCAGCCTGTTCCTGACTCCCCAAGCAGCCAACTTACTGACATTGCTCATAGTAGTCAAGCGCCACCCGTCGAAGTCCCATCCACTGAAGGTCCAGCGATGGCCCCGGGCCTGCAAAATTGGCAAGAAAAGCCAGGATTCCCCCAACCGCAACCTGATGTTCCTCATTTGCCCGAAGAGAGTCATTACCCCTCGACCCCGTACGAACAAGACTACGAAGACGAAGACAGCATCAGCTATGGCCCCGGCACCTGCCGCTACGGCGGCAAAGTCTACCTTTCCGCCCAGCAAATCCCGCGAGACGACCCTTGCGACTTCTGCTTCTGCTTCCGCAGCGACATCATCTGCCTCCAACAAAGCTGCCCACCTCCGATCAAAGGGTGTTACCAAGAGACCATCAAAGGTTTCTGCTGTCCGAGGTACGAATGTCACGTGTCCATGGCAACAATGGTGAACATCACGACGACGAGTACAACCACAACGACGACAGTACCTCCGCATTTCCTGTCACACATTAACAACGGTTCGGCCGTGAAAGCTGGTTGCCAAGTCAAAGGCATCGCTTACAAGGTTGGCGACCGGATACCTTCAACTTCAGGCCCCTGTTTAGACTGCAGGTAATTTCCTTAATTTACTTTTTACAAAATGAGGAATTTTCCAAGTGTGTTGAATTACAATAGGTAGACCAGAAAATGTTTCCGTTCCATGAGCACAAGTAAATCGCATGCTGGGAGATTCAGCCAAGTTAACGCTGTATAATTTTTCGTTCGCACGGAGGAATCCAAAAACACGCACACTTCTAGCTGGCCTATAAATAATTAAAACGCTACAAATTTTAAACTTGGGTTTTCAGTCTGATATTAATTGTGTAAAAATTAATTCTGTCAATAAAACAATTTTTTAAGTGTTTTAAATGTTTTAGTGTTAAAAAAGTGTTTACATTTTTTGTAAAGAATTTGGACGGATGTGGGATCGATTATGCGTTCAAGATTACTCGGAAAATTAAACCTCATTTGACTTCCTGGTATCCATCAAAAGCACCCATTTGTAGACTCACGAAAAAATTTTTTTATTGTTAAGTGTTTGGCTCCCTCCAAAATACTTCGAGAACCACACTTAACCCGACCCCATAGCCGAAACCCTTCAAAAACCTCTCCCATAGCCACAGGTTTGAGCGATCGGGCTGCAAACATTGCGGACACAACTAGGTGGTGAACTGAGTACCTATTTCGCCAAAATTTCAGATTATTCAAAAAGTTCCTACTGTCCAAAACGGCGTGAAGGGCGGACGCTCATTTCATTTCTAGAACCTGCGCATCTTGAAACGTTCATTGACAAATTCTGAGGCCATTCCAAATTGTCGCTTTATCATGTGTATTGTACCAACAATAACAAACCAAACACACACATTCCCTAACCAGTTGATGTGTTTATCCCCAGGTGCGGAGCCGACGGCCAAATGAAATGCGACCCGACCAACTGCGGCCCTCAGGAGTCGCTTCTGCGGCAGGTGATGGCCGCCAGCGTCGTCAAGAGGAGGAGGAGGTGAGCAATCGACGACGACAACGGACGTTGGATCACGGTGCCATCTTTCTCAAGCTCAAGCTACTTCAATTCCCCTCAAAAACGATTTTTTAAAGAATTTAAAAAAAAACAAATATACAAAAAATTTAAAAAAAAAGAAGTTAAAATCGACTGAAAGTGTTAAATAGGGAATTTATCACTAGAGGACTGAAAAAAGTTTTACGATTGTAACAAATTGTTTTTAATTTTTTTCTTTTTTCGGTTCGTTTAATTTATTGTTTTTTGATATGTTAAAATAAACAAGCAAAAAATATATATTTGGGATAACGCGTCATTCCCAGCTGGATGAAATTCCCTTCGGTGTGAGCGGCTTGTAATATAATTTATAAATTTAATTTTGTAAGCCAGTCGGTTCCCAAATTTAGAAGCTCCTTTTGGGCGCCATACTTATCACAGCTTGCTACTTTCGATTAGTAGAAGTCAGTTGACACAATTAGTTCGTTATTTAAATTTAAAAAAAAAAAACTTTTCTTGGTAAAACTCTTCTTAACTTTCTTCTATTTCTCGAATGGCAGGCTGTAATTTTTTTCTGTACATGTTTAAATTGTAAGGTTAGGATCTTTTGAGTGTAGATGTAAGTTATTTATGTATACCTATTTAAAATGAAACATAGGACACTACAATAAGTGAATGTGATTTAGTGTGATTAAAATATGGAACGGTTTTTTCTGTGAAAATAAAGCTCGCATTTGAAATGTGAGTTGTAGTTTTCAAAAACATTTTCTACTCGGTACAACTGCGTTTGTCGTGAAAAGTGAGTCTGTCTAAGGTAACTAAAGTGTAGTATAAAAAACGTTTCCGATCCTAATCACAAATTTTGTAAATATTTTCTCAATTTTATACGTACGGTATGAGTGGACAAAAATTTGAAAAATGCCATTTCCTTAGAAAAAATACTGTTATTGAAGGATTAAACGGACCCGATTTTTTAGTAATGATGGTTTTCCTTTTAACCCGAGGGTTTATTCAATCGAAATCTGGAGTTTAAGAGCGAAAATAAAACGTTAATTTAAATTAGATTAAAGCTTTTTGAATTTTTTAGCGTTACCCTTTATCTCGTCGGGGGGGGGGGGGGGGGGGGGGGGCTTAAAACGAAAAAATTATCAATTACTAAAAAAGTGCGAGTATTCGTGTCCTTACTTCCGAGGAGATCGATCGCATCTGATTCAGGACGATTGGGAGGTTACCAGACAGGTCGGTCAACTGTCGTAAAAACTCGCAACGGCAACTCGACAGCATAAGGGATAGAAAAAAAACAATAACTACTTTTATTAGCACCGGCAACCTCCGGCGGGGTTCATCTTTATTACTGCAGTAAACTTATATAAATATAATTGGTAAATACGTTTAATTGCAACCACAATCATAAAATCGGTACCAATCGCAAAATGTCTTTCGCAAAAAATTGTACACAACTATAAAATAAATGAGCATTTTCAAATAACGCCGTTCCGAACACTTGAAATTACTTGGCCATATAAAACATGGCACATTAAAGTTGCTTTGAAAGTGTTTCTCATTAGCGATAAGGTACAAACAAAATTAACTTGACACAATTAGAACATCCCGAAAAGTCTATGAATTTGTGTAAGGGAGCGTTTCTACCAGCTGGGTTTTGCCGTTAGAAACTCCGTGAAGAGTTTTTATAAAATTACCACATAAGTTACTTCCTATCATATTGTCTTATCTACCATACATCAAACCAACCACAAAACCAGAATTTTATAGCAAATTAAAGCCATTTTCCTTAAAATATCAACTCAAATGCCTTAAATTTACAAAAATAAATGCACATTTTTCACCAAAAAATTGTAATCATTTTTCGCAATCGCGAGATTTTGTTTTTAAATTTAAAACATCGATAAATATCATTCAACGAGGATAAAATTAATATTTGGCATCAATATAGTTAACAAATTTATAAAATGTGTACAAAAGTGCAACTTGCATATAAAAATTTAAATGCGACAGTGCTAAAGTGACTGCCGAAAAGGTGCTGGCTCACAAGCAAGATAAATATTTGTTCGATCCAATACACGGATGGCTGCTACTTACTATTATAGTTGTCTATGAGGGAAAAGCCATGGGGGTCAAAATGCAGACTTTGGCTCAGGACGATCGGTAACTAGGAACTTCGGGCGAAGTTTTGCCGTGACGGTTGGGTGTTCCATTTCAAACAAAAGAAGGGAAACCCGTTACGGATCATTCTTTGTACAGTCGGAGAAGAAAAAAAAAGGAACGGGCGTAAAAGGCTCGCTATAAAGTTCGAAGTTAAACTAGGTGTAATAAAGGTGAAAGAATTCGAACGGTCGTAGACATCAAACAAGTGCGCCCAATAGGGGAGAAAAGTCCGTAAAATCAATTTTAATTGTCCATGCATGCTTACAAGATCGTCTAAATGATAATGACAATACCAATGGGTTTCAATTTCGGATCGTTTGTTGTTTCACTCCGCAGAAGTCAATAGATAATGTTAGCACTTGTAAAATGACAAGCGGTCAAAATTACATAATATGTGTATATTACACACCGAACGCTATCAGTCTGTAATATTTTGGCAACGGCAGATTCATACCGTGTTGAGGCTGCTGAAATTGTTCCTTTGCTGGACCATTACACCATTTTTTTTTTTTTTTTTTTTTTTTTTCAAACTTGGAAACAGGACACGCCAAACAATTAACAAACTGTGGCACTGCGGTTTTTTCCAATTGCACACTCTGTAAAAACCTTGCTATATTAACCTAAAATTGCTTAGGGACAGACGGAGAGCTCCGCGGTTTGAAGAGGTGAGACGGTTTCAAGAGCAACGTAATACGTAGGAAAGGTAGAATAATGGACGTATAGGAGCTAGGAGACATGTGGCTATTATGTAGCCGAATTTCATCAAAATCGGTTAAACATCGGTTCAAAATCGGTTAAGCGAGATGATGCGAGAAAACACTGAATCTATAGATGGTCCAAATTAAAGGGGGTTAATGGGGAATGCTCATCAACATTTTTTACCTTTTTAAAAAAATTTAATGAACTACTCGCTGAGTAGTTTCTAAAATGATGGCACCTCGTCCAAAACGTCATGGTAAGTAGGATTATTCGTGGTAAGTAACCGCCTCGTTTACGTCCCACATTGGAGGACGTAGGCACCTCGAACGAGACAACCTCACGTTTCAACGGCCCTTACGTTCAGTTCGGAAAAGTGACGTTAACGTTATTCCTTCGTTCGGCGTGTGCAGACCTCCCTAGTTAAGTTGGGTACCCCGTTCGACCACAGAAGGGACTTCTCTCGTTAAAAAGCTCACTAACGTCAGTCTTAAGTCATCTAAACTAAGTCTAACTAAACACACATCCTTCAACGCAAGTATCAGCCATAGCTAGTATTAATGAGGATTTATTAAGGCTATTTGTACGACGAATTAATTAATTGTTTCAAAATCTGAACTATGTCACCTCACCTAGTTAAAACGGCTTTAATTTACTCAAGCTAATGAAGAGAAGTGTGACATGAATGTTAGACAGATAAAACACTCACTAGGTAGTTATTAACCAAACAAACGAAAATGACAAAAAACACAATAATTAAATTTTAATTTCAACCGTCCACGCCCATTGCCACAACGTAACTGAAGATCAGTGTAGAAGTGCTTTAAGGTGGCTCGTCTAATAACTAGCGTGCTCAGCACTTTTGGTCCCCAAACGGACGCTAGATTTTGGGACACACTTTTTTTTACACTTTCCCGAAATTCCACTACTCCATTCATTCAAGATGAATTTTTGCGGTACGCCGTTAAGATTAAAATCCTTATCTGAACGATGTCAAACTCATTGCATTACCTAATTTTCAAAATTAAATATCAGTGCAGTCACTGCAAAAAGGACAGTGACGCAAATGACGAATTTCAACTTCGGAGTTGAATTGCTAATTATAAGAGAATGGATACTATCCCCAAAAAGGAAATGGACAATGTGTATAGCTGGACACGGCATAAAAAACTACGGCCCTTTAGGTCTGGACCCCTGGATGATTTTTGTTTAGAGCCCACGGCTGAAATTCAAGAAACGTGGAACATGCTTTATTAACTGTGGGATTGAAACCCATCTTGCGTGTTGGAAAAGTAACTGTCCGACGACAAGCTAGAGGCCTGACAGTGAGACAAGTGATGATGCCAAACTAGTGGCCTAACGTACGACAGGTGCGGACGCCGAACTAGCGGCCTAACATACAACAGGTGAGGACACCGAACTAGCGACCGAACGGTAAGACAAGTGAGGACGCCGAACTAGTGGCCAAACGTGTCACTCTCGCATCTCCCTCCCGGACTAACGTTTTTTGGCAGTTAGGTCCGTGATCCATCCTCTTCAAATGCGGAGCACTCTGGCAACCCAGAGAAATTTTTCAACAGTAAATTCCGCAAAAAACATAACTACTTTCAACCTAAAATTACTTGCCTAAAACAATTTTGTAATAACCGCTAGCAATTTTAAAAATTACACATCTAACTCGATCATAACTGTTAACATATTTATTGGATAACAAAAATTTAATATTACTGTTTTCTAATAACTCAACCCAAAGAATCCTTATCACACGATCATTTCCAAGTTGAGAAATGACCCAACAATAACAATACACGTAAGACATTTGAACATGAATGCTTTGGCAAAACTACCACAAATGAGTGGTTGTAACTTAACGAATAAATGCAAACTACTTGTGCAGAGAACTTACTGCCGTTAAGTTTTCTTTCATACGGGGTTCATGTCATGACAACTTCGAGATCGAAAGGTGCGCAAAACTACGGCACAACAACAAAATGCGGAAGTGGGGGGAAAAAAATTCCGAACACTCCTTTCGCTACACATACCTGTTGACTAGTTGAACTGGAGCAAATCTGTTTCATATAAATATTATACCAATTGCAAAACGTCCACTGAAATTGAGAAATAGCGCAGACGCTAACCCAACACACAATGATTTAATTAGGGTGCGGAGTGTAAGAGAGAAATCACCTCTGACTAATCAGCGAGTTTCTCAGGATTGTCAAACAGCAATAAATACAATTAAACGCGATCTTACACCCCGTGGATTGGGAAGGAGGGGGTTCCGTTAAAAGCCGTTCATATTAAAATTTGGGGGAACGGCCAAAAAACAAGTTTATTTTTATCAGCTGGGACATTGGGTCGGGTTGTTAATTCACAAAAGAAAATTTCAAAAGCTATTGTATTAGACTCAGTCAATAATAACCGCAAAGAAACGGAATTATGTTGACCCATTAAATCCTAGGCGGTCGAAACGTCTATCTGGTGCTCAAGAAAACTATCAAATGAAAAAAAAAGGAGTAACAAAAGTCGGTATCTTTTTGATTTTCCCGTAACTTAATACACAATAGTTACATTAAGGTCTGTAATGTTGTTGTAATTATGTGGGTAAACATCGGGTATGGAAGGTAATATCCGGCTTGTGGCCCGATGACAAGCGTGTGCTCGCTACTAGAAATGCAAGGCTTGCCGAAGAAGAACAGCTGATATCGACCTGATAGAGATTCTAGCTGTGTAGAGATGCTGATAGAGTAGAGATCGCCGCAGACCAGCTGATCGAGGCTGTTATAGAGATGGGCATCGATACCCGGGTTTTCAAGAAAATCAATTTTTTAGATTTAAAAATCGATTAAGTAGTTTGTTGGGGCGAAGTGGGGTAAATGTGGAAATGGTTTTGAAAATGGCGTCATTTGAGCGTCTTGCTCGGAAACCTTCTCATTTATGTTGGTAAACTATCGGAAAAAGCGGGATTCCGTCAGTCAGCTGTTTTGTCCTTCTCGTGACTCTCTTCTTCTTTTTCTTTCTTGTTCCTTGTGATCAGCTCTTCAGACACAGTTGTGTGCATTTACCCCATTCATGCAACTTGAGGTATGATTCAATATTGATATATTGATTCAATATTCGCGACCTTCCTTTAAGGACCATAATATGGTCAAACATTATTTGAAGGGAGTGGCGTCAAGGTGGATTCACATGGGGCGGAACGAGGGCGGAAAGAACGACAGAACACAATCTGATTGGCTGTTTGGACCGCAGTGGAGAAAGTTGGTCGCCATGTTGTCGGAGCAGGCGGACAGTGTTCGGCGGAAGAAATGTCTATACCGTTTCAGACGTTCTGTCAAGCTCCACACATGCACAATGGACATGCTGTTTGTAACTGCTAGTAGAGGTTGCAATATTTTCGCGTCGATTTGTAATTTTGCATCCATCCCGACGTTTGATGAATTCCATCGAGGTCTTTAGAGATACAACGAATTTCAACGAAAATTTAATCGATCTTGTGAAGTGCCGGAAGAAGCTTTGAAGATCAGATCAGGAGGAAGGTTATGATTCCGTCCACCATGTGAACGCTCTTCCGACTCCGCCACCACCCTCCTCTGGTTTTCCGCCCTCATTCCGCCCCATGAGTCTAGCTTCACTGCCTAGATGACGAAACGTATCAGACTCAGCAATGGCCTCCCAGAATCTGGGAGATCTGATCTTGTGACCCAACTCCTTCGGATTTTTTATTAGGATCGCATCAAGTCCAAGGGGCGAGAATAAACCCAGGACAGTCGGGAAACTGAAGGAAGAAATCCAGAAGAAGATTGCCACTATCGACCAACTGTCTGCGGGCGAGTCTTGCAAAATTTGTGTGGAGCGAGACGCGTGCCATTGGGCTAAATCGGAGATTAAACATCTCCGTAAATATACCCATTGTGTAATAAAGCTAAGGAAACAAATACTGACTTTTGCTACATCCTATTAGTCCAGGCAAAAAAAATGCTCCAGAGCTGGAAACCATTTAAATCCCTCTTGGAGATCCTGAATAAGAGGTACAAGAGTTTGGGCCGGTTTCTAGGTTCTGTTTTACATTAAAAACCACGAAACGTTCACTCTTTTTTCCCTTTTTCGCGTAGGTATAACTAAAAAACTCAGATTTTTATCACCTTTGCTAAAAATATGACAAACCTCAACTTTTAACGCCAGAACGACTGCTCCGATTGAAAAATGTAACAGGACCGAAGTTGTACGAAATTTGCAATTTTCTCGCTCCAGCGCTGAGATATGAATTTTTAACTGTGAAATTAGGCCATAGTACCAAATTCTCAAAACTCAAAACAACTAACTGATTTTGTCAAGATCGGATTTCGATACGAAATTTTCTCAATCTCAGCATTGTTGTAAGAAAATTTCCAACTTAAAAAAGCGTCATAATAATATTACATATTAATAATATGTACATAATATGTAAAATCAAATTTGGTCCTGTGACACTTTCCAATCGAAGCGGTCATTTTCAACCTACAGGCGGTTAGAAGTTGTAAGTTTCCACCAAATCGAAGTTCGTAAAAATCGGGCGATTGCGGCTGAATGGCCGGACTTTTTTTCGAAGTTTCAAACGTCATTCGACGCGGAATGTAACGCTCTTCAAAAAAGGATACGGTGACATTTTCTGTAGGACGCGTACTTTTCGACTTAAATGCGAAAAACGCGAAAACGTGAAAATGTGAGAACATTTCGAGGTTTTTAGGATCACGAATCTGGACCAGAAACCGTCACAAACTCATATCCGTTATCCGGGACAACTAAGAGGGATTAAAATAATTGCCAGTTCTCGACCAATTTTCAGGAAATAGCTTCTTTTTTTTCAGTAACTTAACGGTAAATGCGGCGAGATAGTGGGAATCAATCTCATAAAAGACGATTGTAGACGAAGTACCATCGTCTAAAATCGTCTTTTATAGGGCTAACTTTCCTGGGCTATAAACGATCAAGCTGGAGATTTCGGTTAGTAAAAATGATACGTAATTTGACCTTGCAACAGTGGTTATTCAGTACGTATATGGCAGTAGAAATTGGACGCTCGTGCTGAGTCTTCAGGTTGCTAGCAGGTTTTTAATCTGCTTGGGCGTTGCTTCTTCGTTCAAGTGTTTTGTGGTATATCTGAAAAAAAAGTCCTTAGTCACAAAATTTACCCGCGGCGCGCTCTACACTAAGATCAACACATTCTTCAACGGTGTGTACCTGAGAGCGTTGAGAAGGGATTCGGATTTTATGGGAGGTTGGTCTTTCAAAAGGCGGACACAGCCCTTGACGTCGAGGGAGGAAGGTTTGGTAAAAGCGCCGCTAGGGTGAACGTGATCGTACAGGATGACGAGGCCCACCATAACACGAAGAACCAGCAATTCGGTTTCTTCTTTTTCAAATTGCGCCACTAAGCTTCTGCACAGTGAAAATTAACGTAAATACTATCAAAATGAGTGTTTTTGTAACAAGTTAAATTGTCCAAAGCAAAAATTTCACTCACGGTGACTCAAGCATGCGCAAACACACTTTGGCCATGGTTGCAAGAGTTTCAGTGGTGTTTTCGACCGGTATGTCTTTATTCTGAAAATGAATACAAATTCATTAGATAAACGTAATTATAAAAATAGCCAATTCCGTGTGGTTTACTTTTTTTCTTTTTTTTATCATTCCCACCTCTTGAAGGAAATTGGACGTCGCCTGAGTGATAGCTCGGAGCATCGGGGTGGCGTGGGCGTAAAATAGTGAGATCTTGTTGGCGAGGTCGGGACACATTTCGTCGCCAGGTGTCGTCGTTCCGTCCTGAAGCCAGGGCCTCCTCCGGTTCAACGATCTCCGATAGAAGCTGAAGTCGTTTTGAATCGCCGGAGTCTTCATCTGGAACGCGTTCGAATTTTGAAGGGGAAGGTATAAAAACAGTCATGAACAGACGTGAACACATGAGTTGATAACTTATAGACGGTCCTGCGACTACCAAGACTACACTGGCCCCACAACTTGAAAAAAGTCCTTTTAAAACCCGCTGTTGTTCTTTTGAGCAAAAGAAAAGATGAACACTGTACTCAACTTTTTTTATTCTTTAGAGTGATGAATCGAACGTACCGATAAAAATAGTTTCCCAAGTAATAAATTTACAAACTTCACAAACCCCATTTTGTTTTATTACTCTTGAAATAATACACCTATGTAAATCGCGACGGATGTCAGACAGGAGATCGTCTACAGATTTATTCTTTAGTATTGAACATCCTTCTGCACCATCGCGCATTTAATTATTACAACCAATAAAGGACTCATCATTCTCCTAGTCTCCAACATCATACTGGCCTATGGTTTACGCATAAAAATCTGAACAGAGGAAAAACGACAAAAACCAGTCAGGAAATGCGTCAAACAGAATCGGACCTATCAAACACCAGGCCACCCCCACTTTGAGAACCACTGGTTTATTCTAAGCTTACCTTACACTCGTCGAACTTCAAAACGAACTCCAAAACGTGGGCGAACTGTTTGACCAAAGCCTGCTGTGTTTCCAAGTGTTGAGACGGGCTCATGGTACCTGAGCACAACTCTCGGAGCAATTTCGGAACAACCCTCTCTGAAGGAAAAAGCCGACTTAGCTCAAGCGTAATGTGCGTGCGTTAACATAGCAACATTGGGTATTTACCGAGTTCGAGGGAGAAGAAGTAGAAACGCTTCAATTTCTCAACAAGAGGAAGAACAATATGCCACGCACGGGCCTGTGCGATGTCAGTAGGTGTGGTGATTGCTTCCCGGATTTCACGACCTGCTCCCTAATCGAAATTAAACAATATGAATACATAATATGTATGAGTAGGTAGCTCTTATATAAAACTGCATAAATTCATTCTACACAAATTTTCAAAGTTATAAAATTTTGGAAAGTGTGTTCTGATCAGTTTAGTCATTAAGAAATCATACCTTCATTAACGAATATTTTATAGCTTCTAATGATTTTATACTTTATACCCTTAAAATTCGCATGATTCTGTAGGACATATCGACTTTTGTGCATACATACTGAAACTGCAAACTGACAATTGTAAAATTCTACTATACTGGAGCTGCAGCCCGAGGAGGAGGAACGAGGATGCTCATTGTTATTCAAGGGTACTTCCAAGGATATTAGACTACATACAGTAGTGTAATATCCTTGGGTACTTCTAGGAGTCGAAAAAATTTGAAATTGGTCTCAAAAAATTCAGGCGAGTAATGAGGAGAATAGTCTGAAAACCCCAAAAAGTTGGCTCAAACTGGTTAGCCCCCCCCCCCCCCCCCTTGGAGAATCGAATCCCCCACGTTATGAAATATACGCAAGCATCAGTATAAGGGTGCTTCGATTGGGGGGGGGGGGGGGGGGGGGGGCAGTGAGGGGGAAACTGCTGATCTTTGGCTGAGAGTTGCCCAAAGAAGGTGTAAAAATAGATTTCACCCTCCAAATGAATCCTTCAACTCTCTGAGAGTTAAAGGATATTATCCTGAATTTTTAAAAAAAAGCTATTCATTATGTAAGAAGAAGGGGTCTGAGGCCAGGTGGGAGAGGTTGGGAGTTGATTGGCTTTAGCCAGCAGGGGGTGGCCCCCTATTCTACTATAGTGGAGCTCTAGCCAGAGGAGGAGAACGAGGATGGTAATTTATTATTACTCACGTTTTATTTATTATAAGTGGGGGTGTCTGACTGGGGTCATCGTGAGGAGGCAAGGGGGGCCGAGAAAGGCGCTGATAAGAAACAACTCCCCCTCCCATGATCATGGAGAATCGAAACCCCACGTAATGAACGTACACAAACAACAATAAAAGGGTGCTCCAATGTCAAGTAATTGTACACAAATTAATTCTGTGTCATTAAGAAAATATTTTTTGAAAAAATCTGTACTTAAGTTGCTTTTGAAGTATGCCTGGAAATCCAGTAATGTGTCGTTTTCACAGTAATTTTGGGCATCGATTCCATTTTTCGGTTCTCATCGGGTGGGTCTCAAGAGATTCTGTTTTAGCACTAGGCTTTTGTAATCGCGACGGAGGTAGAAAATTCTGATCGGTCTTATTATTTGACATCCGTTTCATGGCACGTAGATTCCCAAAACAAAATGTCCGTCCATCGCCCGAGCCGTTTTGGGCAGTAGACATTTTTTTTAAATCTGCAATTTTGACAAAATACTCGGTTTACCATCTAGTTGTGCCCGCAAGGTTTTCAGCCCAATCGCCCAAACCCGTGGGTCTAAAAAGAGGCTACGGGAGGGGTGTTTGAAAGGGTTTCTGTTATGGAGTCGAGTTAGGTGTCGTTTTCGAAGCATTTTTGGACGGAGAGTTCATTTTTGGGGTCTTAGAACCATCCGATTTCACTGTGGGGATATTTGGGGCTTTCGAATGAGATTTTTGGAGGATCCGAGGAAGGTCAAATCAACTGTCGTTTCCCAAGTAATTTTGGACGCATAATCCATTTTGCGAGGTCCCATATCTGTCCAAACATTGAGCAAGATAAATGTGTTCATATTATTATTAATATTATTATTTTTTAATGATGTTTTATTGACGTAGCATTATAATGCAAATTTTACACAAGGGTTTATTATGCTTCGTATTATTATGTTTCGTTTCACTATCCTTTCAATCGATTTTAGCGGTGTTTTCGAGCATATTAAATTTTAATATGCTCTTAAAATTCTCGAAAACACCGCTAAAATCGATTGAGAGGAAAGTGAAACGAAAAGAATAATAAACCCTTGTGTAAAATTTGCATTATGATGCTATGTCAATAAAACATCATAAAAAACAGTAATAATAATAATATGAACAAATTTATCTTGTTCAATGTTTGGACAGATAATATTATGGTCTAATATAATGAGGTTTTGGAGCACATCTAGCGGCGACGTATCGAACATAAAACAGAATCTGTTTTTCTGATGTTTTTCAAGCATTTCGACCTGTACCTAGGTAATTATAATCAACTGTGATGCTTTCTTTGCGTTCCATCATCGAATTCCCAATTCCATACCTCTATCCATCAAGGTGGACCTTTCAAAGGACTTTACCTCAATTAACATAGTAACATCTCACTTTATAAAGACTAAGCTCGTTCAGAATTCCTTCAGAGCTCTCCAGAACTGCTGCTACCTCCTCGTAAACCGGTCGCTCTTTTTCACTCGGGTCAGCATCTGAAAAGTGATTAATTACTAAAGTCAGCGGACCATGAGAAGTAAACGGCTGAATGAATTGCTGCGTCAAAGACTATCACTAGCCGATGAAAACGATGAAGCCGCATACCAATAGGGAGAATCACGCGGGTTATTAGGACTTAGGTAGCGCTTGACGTGATGGGAATGACTCATGCGAGGGACTTCGTCACGCTTTGCGAACTACGCTCCACATCCTTTCGAAACCACCTTGAATCATTTTTCATTCGTCGAATATCTCCCACGACTTGTACAATGCACTCAATTAACAACGTTCCGAAATTTCAAAAATGAGAATTTGGAGCGTGGAATTTCATTATCGTGTTGCGATTTATTTTATGACAAGGGAACCTCTTCAGAATCGGGAATTGCAGTGAGAATCGTCAATTTAATAAAATTATGATCAATAGTGTATGGTGGGTGGGGGCGGATGAGTGACAGAAACGGGTCAAGAGTGCATACCAATCCAATTGAGGAAGCCCAACAATATGCCAGGTAGGCATCTAATAAGGATCAAATAACAGAGAAGTACTCACTCTCAAAGTCCAAGAATATCTCGTATTTCTGCGGAGTGCAACAGTTGGAATCGTCTCGCGCCAAAAGGCTGAGCAGCTTCCCCATTTTCGAGTCACAAAAATGCCCTAGCTCGTCGGTTCAAAGTGAATCAATGTTTCCCAGTTTCACACATTAGGAGCTGACGACGTTCTCGGCACGGAGGTTTTTTAATTCGGATTCGTTTAAACCCGGGGGACACACAGGAAGAGACCACTTGCCGAGAATAGCGCCGAAGAGGGGGAGGCCCGAAAACGCAGTAGATTGAGAATTAACCTGGACGGACGGCCCGGAGGATTAACACTTGTTAGAGGGGAAGATAAGACCGGTGCAGCAGCCCTACGAAAAAAAAAAGTGAACAAAAATAATACCGGATTCACAGGGGGTTAATCACGAAGGCACGTCAAAAAAACTCCCAGCCCTGGAGACCCCTGCTATACAAAAAGGACTGCAGTCAACTGATAACTAGGGATGGGTCGCATAACTAATAACGTTACGAATAACTAGTTATTTAAAAATAACGAACTAACCGTTATTCAATTTCTAAAATAACAGTTATAAATTATAATTTTTAGTACAATGCCTAAAAAAATTTTCTTTTAAACCTTCAGATTCAAGTGAGGTGCCTACCTATATATTTTTTTAAAATAGTAACTAGGTACCTACCTACCTAAACTCTCTGATGAAGCTGACATTTTTGGCGACCACACCAACAACAACAACAAAAAACCTGTGTCTCCCATTGCCTGAGGCGAGAGAAACGAAGAAGCGCTGCGTCTTTCCGTTCGTCCGTTTTTTCCGTTCTTTTTCCGTTCTTTTTCTGTTACAGTTATTTTTCCGTAAAGTTCGTTTCTGTCGTTCAGAACTATACGTTTCTGTCTAGTTCGTTTCATTTCTTTTGTTCAGAAGTTTGTAAACGCCGAAGTTATATTCCGTTCCATTTTCACACAGGTTCGTTTCTTTTCGCTTGTTCAATTATTCTCGCCCATTACAAAGTCGTTGATACTCAACAGGTTTTAAAGTGAAACTTTTATTACATCGTCTCAAACTTTTTCGTCTGTGTGTTGCGTGTCGCGTGACGGTCGGCCTCAGTGGTAGTGGCTGCCGAACGTCAGTGAGCTATTTATTGAGACTCTAACAGATTGAAAAATGTGGGCATAATTTCCTGAAACTCCCTCGCTAGGCTCGCCACAGAGGTAGTAGGTACCAACTTCGGGCGTGGCTGCCGAACGTCAGTGAGCTATTTATTGAGACTCTAACAGATTGAAAAATGTGGGCATCATTTCCTGAAATTCTCGCTAGGCTCGCCTCAGTGGTAGTAGGTACCAACTTCGGGCGTGGCTGCCGAACGTCAGTGAGTAATATAATATATTAGGTACTCTAACATATTATGTTAGAGTACCTATTATATTATAGATTATATTATGTATTATCTATATAATATATACTGATATAATATCTATAATATAATATTATTATATATAATGTATCTAGACCTAGTATACTTTTATCATTTCCCATTATCATTCCCATTTTCGAAGTATAACATTAAGATTGATGAAGCGATTTTTATACCCTTAATGGAATATTGTTCCGAAAATTTTCAGTTAAATGTCTATAATGTGAAAAAAAATTCTGCTTAGAGCCTTTGGCTAAAATTCAAGAAACATGGAACATGCTTTGCATAGTAACGTTGCCAAGCAGAAAGAAATCAACAATTGCAATTCTTCAATTCTTCTTGCCATGGCAATTGTTTGATAAAAAATAGCTCCTTTGTCCTCCTAACCTCCTAATACTCTTGTGACACTTCTACGTCAGCCATCTCGCGTCACGGGCAGTTAGATCAAGGCTAAAGCATGTTCCATGCTAAAAAGTTCCACTTTTACCGTGGTTTCATAAAACCACACAACCAGTTTTTTCGTTATTTAGGTATATTTTTTCAATCCTCTGGCCATTATTACGTTGTATGACGTCCCGCTCGTTGTTCAACTTCCGCTCGTTGTTCAACTTCCAGACGTTGTGAAGTAATTTTATGAATTCAGCCCAAATCCGCAGGGGGTTAGCTGCGTAGTCTTCGGACACCCCTTGGCCCACCACCATCCCATGTCAACTGCTCCAACCCCTATTTGTTGACCACTTTTAGAGCATCTGGAACTCGACTTGGTGCAACTTGGTGGTTTCATAATTTTCTCGTCATCTATTCGCCAAAACAGATTTTTGGTATTCTTTCTTTTTTTTTTTTTTTTTGGAAAAGTTAAATTTCCCGTTTTTCTCCACTTTAGGAGCTCAGATACGCCACATGGTGCTCCTTTTTGGTGGTTTCATATTTTTCTCATCATCTACTCGCCAAAACGGATTTTTGGTATTTTTTTCAAATTTTATAGAAAAAGTTTAATTTCCCGTTTTTTTGCACATTAGGAGCTCAGATAATGTCAAATTTTGAGTCCTATCCAAATTTTCGACCCTCGTCGCGAATACAATGGTGAATTATTCTAATGGAATATAAAATGAAATAATAAACCAAAACGAAATGATCGGTTTCTTGCAATAGCTGAAGAACGAGAAACGATAAAAACTAGCAAGTAGGAACTAATAAAGAACTGAAAAAAAACGAAACGACTGGTTTCTTGCGGTAGCTGAAGAGTTATTCAGAACTCGTTTTTTTTCGGTTATTTTGTAGCAGAAAAAAAAAACGGTTATTGTATAATAACGAACGAAACGGAACGTTACGAAAATGTAGCAATAACGCCCATCCCTACTGATAACCAGTAAACGGATCGTGTTATCATGCACAGGCCTTACCAGGGTGTATGTAGCGTCTACGACGAAAAGTGGGTGGGGGCGGCGTAGACCTACCGGAGATAAGTCGGGGAGGTCGACACAAGCCAAGACTTGCCTGTTGGCTTGGGATTTTTTGTGCTGTCATATCATGACCCACGCCAATGGGCAAAATCTCACAAAATAAATCGCTCGTCATGTAGAAATGGGGATGGGTATAACTGCACGACGGCAAAATGAGAGTTTCACGGGAGTCCCTTGAACGTTAGTAAACGAGAAGGTAAGATTTATGTATGTACCTACCGACAAAATTTCATAGTCTATTTCTATTTCTATAGTCTATAGTCTATTTCTATTTAATAGTTGAAAACGCTGCAAATTATACACAATTATTCATTGATATAAATTATCCAAAAATCAATAACAGAATTATTCTGTATCAATAAAAAAATTAAATTTAATTGGGTAGGCCTATTTAAAACCCATTAAAAACACTTATTTTACAGTAAATGTAAACTTTACTAAAAAAAATTTTTTTTAGTGAAGTTTATAGACGGATATGGGAGCCAGAGAAATGAATTATGCGCCCAAAATTACTCGTTACCAAACCTTCTTAAAGAGCCCCATTCGTAGCCCCATGAAAGCCCCGTAGATCCTCTAGGTGAAATCCGTTGGTTCTGGATTCCACGTGCAAAAATACTTCGAAGACGACACCCCACTCGGTATCATACCCGAAAACCTGCAAAAAACCCTAGGGAGCTCCCGTTGCCCCTTTTTAGCCCCACAGAGTCCCATGGGCTTGGGCGTTCGAGCTGAAAACCTTGCGGGCACAACTAGATGGTAGAAAAAGTACTTTGTAAAAATTTCAGATTAAAAAACGCTGTAAATTTTACCCACGGGTTTATTATTCTTCGTTACAAGTAATGGTTTGTAGCACGGAATATAAATTCCTTGGGTTTATAATTTTCCTAAGGGCAAGTGGATGGATGGATCTGCATCCCTTCAAAGCGTTACTGCCAAGCGACACTCCTCATTATTAAGAATCAATCCCTCATGAAGAGGAAAGCGAAGAAATAGGCGGCGAAAACAAAGCAGGAAAGGTTGTAAAAGCAATGCTAAGCAACTTAAGTTGTCATCAATTTTCTTTATTTCTGATGAAAATGATTTCAAAACGTTTTTTAGCCTTCCTACAAACCACTGTGATTCCTAGTTAGGAATCAAAGGAAACTTTGAACTTAATACCGCTCGGCCTTTACTTACAACTTGTAAGTAAATTTACTTAGTAAATATATATAAATAGCTCTGGGTAACAGTACTAATTCCAGCATTCCAACTTAGTCTTTCCTAGTCTAAAGAACATGGTCAAATGGGTCCTTTTAAAAAAAAATTTTAAAAGTGGACCCATTTGACAAAGTTATTTAGACTTTATTTATTGCTGCCTACTGACTGGGTGTGAAAACTTCACAATCCTCCAAATTCCTATAATGTACCTACCACCCCACGAATCGGGACCACAAAATACCAATTATCACAATGTAATGTGGTGGGAATGACATCCTCGGGATATCACTGACCTAACCGTAGTGACCACGGGTAACAATGTTACCGTAACATTACTTTTACCATGGAGAAACAAAAAAAATATCGGACGAATTTCGAACCAATTGAAAAATCAATTAAATAGTGCCTCATTCTGCTATCATTTTTATTATACTTGCTGGGAACTAAGTACTGCTCCATTAATTTTTCAGAATTCGGGTTCAAGATGTAAAAATGAAATGACACAATTTAATTTGAACTGCAACAGTAAACTTTATTATTGTGTGAATAAACAACAATATAAACTCTGCAGTAACAGTCCCTACAAAATTACTAGCTGCCACTAGCTAAAATTGTTTGAAATTTAAATGGGTATATAAAAAAAAAGCTTCTCCTCTGCATGCATTGGGGTTTGCAAACAAAGCAAATATGACATAATATTATTATGTCGTAATGAGTTGTGAGAATATCATTCTCATATATATCAACTCATTACGACATAATAATATTATGTCATATTATGACATATTATTATGTTGAGCAGATTTTTGACATTTATTGAAGGCTTTGGGGGATCTCGGGGTGGATTCAGGATTTCTTTCGTGACGATTGAGGAGGGGGTACCCCAATAGTCCATTAGGTATATTCAATTGAAAAAGCAGGATCTGATGCAAATTTCTCAGGGTTTCGGGAGGCTCTAGGGAGGATAATATTCTGTGGTAATATTCTGCTGCATTGTTATTAATGATTTATTTATTATAAAATAAATCATAAATTCTCCAAACGTTGATTTTGTAGGATCGAATTGCTTAGAACGGGGGTTCCCAAACTGTGGTCCGCAGTGAACTTCGAGAAAAATTAATACATCCTTGCAAAAATAGAATGAATAAATACAATTATAAACTCAAAAATTCATTTCACTGCGAATGAAAAAATAAATAAAACAATAATACCTAAAATAAATAAATAAAATAATAACCATGAATACGTACGGAAAACCCCGGGGTTAATTTTACCCATCCGGGGTTTTTCGTACGTATTCACGGTTATTATTTTATTTATTTATTTTAGGTATTATTGTTTTATTTATTTTTTTCATTCGCAGTGAAATGAATTTTTGAGTTTATAATTGTATTTATTCATTCTATTTTTGCAAGGACTATTATTATAATTATTATTATAATAATAGTTATAATAATAATAGGAAAAATAATTATTATTATTATTATAATACTATAATAGTCCCCAGATTTTTTAGGTCGCAGTAGACATGGTTAAAGGGAAGAAAGGGGTCCGCAGGCCAAAAAAGTTTAGGAAGCCCTTAAAAGGTCCCATGACACACACCGATCCTACTAAGATGAGAGAAAGCTTACCTACTTATAGAAAACGAATGTCGAAGAGAAGTTTACTATTTGAGATGAGTTTCGTACGGTGTGCAAAGAAAAGGTTTTGTTTACCTACTTCCATTTCGCTTTAAATTCCAACAAGTACCTAAGTTGGTGTTTGTTATTCAGTGCCATGACTGGCCACATTATGACACCCCATGCCTTCCAAGAAGAGTTTGAAATACCTCATCAATCTCCATAGGTACGCAAAAAATTTAGTCTTGATATAAATACAGATATTAGTAGGGTGAATTTCATAACTCGGCAGGGAACTACCTAGCCATTAAAAGGCATGTTGTAATTGACCAGCCAAAAATACAACTGGAACATGACCCTCGTCATAAAATTGGTGACAACATTTAAATTGCTGTCATAAATAGGATGCAAGTCGTCAATTTTACGATACTATCACGTTACAATTGTGGTACGCTGAAATACAAAACCAAATCACATTTTGACCAGGATAAATGCATTTTATGCTTCACTATTCGCCTGTAATGGAACCATTCATGCCTGAAAAACGGAATGAAAAAATCCATTTAATCACTGTTTTACTTGCAGATGCTTTTGGCTGGCGGTTTCAAATATTTTTGCTACCTATTTGCAAGTACCTACCTAGTAACCAAGTGGATGAAAATGTTAAAAATGAATTAAATTTAGTTCAAGGATACATAGTGTTTAATAACGAATTTAAAAGGGATTTCAAACCAATAATATAAAGCGTTAAGGGGGGGGGGGGCAACGCTCTGAACCCGTCCTTGGTAGCGCGAATAATAATTATTCGCGCTAATTGGAATTTGAATTATTCCAATGGTCAATCAATGTCGTGACCGTACTTTGGTTATGCTATGCTCATTCAAGATTATAATTAAAGAAGTTTCACGACGAAAATACTTAAAATAATTGGGCTGCTGCAGTACCTAGTATAACCGCTCTGTTGCACAATAATTATTATTAAATAATAACAAGACAATTTCTTTCTTTGATTCTACAGTCTCGCCGAGCAGATTGTGGCGTCACTTTTTAACAATTTCTCTTCTCGTCATTAAGCTGACGTTATGGAAGAATGATGAGCGAATTCAAGTTTCAGGTGCGAGTTTCCGTCTCAGATACCTAACCATATTAAATATAGGAAAACAGTATCATGAAAGATAGAACAGACATTATTATGTTAGCCGGGAAATTCCCAGGTCAGAAATACGTTTGGTACGATTCGGTGAGCAGCGAAACTCGCTCGTTCCATTAAAATAAATAAATAAATGAGATAGCGGTATACTGCATACTTTCAGTATACTTACTGAAAGTGTGTCCCCGCTCTTTCGTATGCTTTTATACTGATACTGCAGAGGAGTCATTCTCTCTCCCTAACCACCTCATTTCATTTATTTTGATGGTGTCGTTTACTATGGGCAATGGTAGATGGTGAAGTGCCTGCAGTGGGTATTTGGTTAATGTTTAGGAATGGTTTCCATGATTACCCATAGTGAGGGATCCTTTCGAAGGCTGATATTGAGTGCGAGTCCTTAGTTACGTATCCTCCCCTCACTACAGTATTACACATACCAAGAACGTCTTGAACAAATCTGAACACACATAAGAGGACACACACGAGTTCGAAGAGATCAAAGAACTGGACGACTTTGTTCGTAGTCCAACCGTAGCTGGGTTGGTCAATTGTTCAACTGGTGGAGGCATAGGAAGCTCAAGGAGATTGGGGTCTCTCTTCTTTTGAGGAGGGACAAGTGTTAGGAGGGCGCCTCCATGGAACTATTGGTTGGTATTAAATACCAACAAATTTTGTTGGTACTGAAACATAGGTACCTATCACTATACGTTCGAAAACAGTTGTGGAACCTAGTTCTCGTCACTCGCCTGTATTCACGTTTACATTATTTCGGACTCATCAGTAAACCCCCCCCATTTCCTTTTTATAACGTTTGACGAGGTGGCTCATAATAATATTATGAGCCACATTATGAGCCACTCATATTATGAGATCTCATATTATGCGATTTTTTTTTTTAACTTGGAATATATTTGACCTCCTGGGACCCTTCAAAAATCCCAGTTGTAGCCCCATGAAAGCCCCAGAGACTTCCACGGTGAAATCGGATCGTTCCGGGACCCCCCAAAAAAGGATTCTACGTCCAAAAGTACCTACTTCGAAAACGACACATAACTCCCTCCGTCGCGATTACATAGGTGTATTATTCCAAGAATAATAAACCAAAAGTAAAAACATCAGTACCGATATTGATGTCGATACAGGTAGGTACGTGTCGTAAATTTGAGTACCAGCAAGGAGGATGGATTATTAATAATTAACTAGAGTTCTCACACCGGCCTTTTGGTTTATTATTACACCTATGTGATCGCGATGGAGGTCGACGACTCGGATAGGCCTCAAAATTTGAACTTATCCGTTGCAAGAGGTCTAGATTCTAAAACCGAACTGTCCGTCCGCCGTACGCCATCCGCCGTCCAGGCCGTTTTGGGCAGTAGGAATTTTTATTAAAATCTGAAATTTTGACAAAAAAAAACAAAAAAAAAACAAAAAAAAACAGCGTGACGTGACGGCAGAATCGTATTCACACCCCTCCAAAGTTTTCGACGCGGTGCGCCTATAGAAGTTTACACTTCAAAAAGTAAGTAGGTATTGGTTTACCATCTAGTTGTGCCCTCAAGGTTTTCAGCCCGATCGCCAAAATCCGTGGGGCGCTATGGGGCTACGGGAGTTTTTAAAATGGCTTTTGGCTTTGGGATCGAGTTAGGTGTCGTTTTCGAAGTATGTTTGGACGTAGAATCCATTTTAGGGGGTCCCGTAACGAGCCAATATTAAAAAAAATGTTTTGTAGGTACAAAAATTTGTTTCCAAAATTTTTGATTGACAACAGAACTTATTTTCGCACAAGTAACCTACATCAAAGAATAATAATAATAAACCCTTGTGTAAAATTTACAGCGTTTTATTATTAATGACCGGTGTGAGAACTCTAGTCTGAATGATGGCCAACCTCACGAAACCGATCTCGTTTTCCCTGACGTGGGATATTCGCTTCAACATCGACATCCCTGTAGCTTGTCCGTAGTTGCTTTTCTGAACACGAGTGGGGTGTTCTCGGGTGGAGGTTTTCCGTTCTCTCGCTAGAGCGCTCTGTCGTTTCGCCTCCCTCCTCAGCAAAGGCCCACATTATCAACTATCTCCAGTATTATTCTATCGTTCGTTTATTATTTCGGACTCGAACCAGTGACATAACTGTGAGAAAATCCCGGAGAATATTCGCCCGTGTCGCGTGTCTCGTTGCTACCATCCGTTATCATCAGGGAGACGACAAGTTGGTTCTGTCTGACACCACTTCTGGGGGCGCTGAAGGGTCGCAGGATTAACGCCCTAGGAGGCGATGGTTTGACCCAGACTCAGCTTTACTCGGGGGAGCTCCGGAAAACGGGACCGATCTTTTTCGTTTTTTTTACGAACGATTTTCCAATTACGGTCAGTCTCCGGCGCGAATCCGTCGACCCCACCGTCCGTGGAGTTCCCGTGATAGTGGTGTTTTCCGCGAGTGTAGTGAACTCCCTGGACCCCTGATGCTGCCCCGAGATCGTCAATAAATACAACCCAAAACTCGGGAGACCTCAGTCGTCTGTTCGATACCCAGTTCTCGCATCCAACTGACAAGATGTGATCTTGCAACTACACAAACCATTTCCCTTCTTTCCAACTTTGTTTCATTTTTTAATTTTTCTATCGTTTAAGGGTTCTGTGAAAATGGCAAAAACCTTGTGCTGTGCTAAGTGTTCTAATCTGGTGACGCGATCCACCTGATGAAATCTTCCTAATACCAACACAGCTCGGTGTTTTTCTAGTGTGTAGTTTTTTGATTAGTAAAGTTCTCACTTCGTAGGCGACCGAAATGGCGGATTTGGAGGCCGTGCTCGCAGATGTCAGCTACCTGATGGCTATGGAGAAATCCAAATGCACTCCAGCAGCCAGGGCCAGCAAGAAAATCATCCTCCCGGACCCCAGGTACGTCCTTATTTCCATTCCACCCCTCGTTTCAGTCCCTGTTTTGTTGGTGTTATCTTATCAACACCGAGCTGCGCCCACCGATCATAATGTCTTGATAGTGTCATTGACACGGCCGTATTATCATCCCCTTTACCTGGATCAGATAAGGCCCGTCTTTGCATGTTGAACTGAGATTCTGCCATCAACCCCTCTCATAGCCCCTGACAACCCTTAACGTTGGAAAGTACAGTAACCTGGTGCTTGAACAATAGTTTTACCTCAACACGGGGATAAATCCGTTATAACTTTCTATAGGCCTTACTACATCTTTCTTCATTCGCGTTCACGCAGTAGTAACAATTCTAGTATCCTAACATCATCGCCAGGGTGCATTAACTTGTCATGACTTTGTTTTTAACCGAGAGACTCGTTGTGACTCATCATAATTTAAGGCGCATCATAAACCTACTTACCAACAAAAGGTTCTGCCATTTATGGGTATCTACTAAGGACTTCGCCAAGATAGGAAAGTTGGATTCGAAATAACTTGTTCGTTGGGATTTGTTAGAGCATTCTCTTTAAAAATTAATGGACCGAACTTGTTCAGAAAGTTGAATAAGTCTGATGCTCTGAACTATCAACTTGTTTTGACGACATTGTGAATTCCGAGTCCAACAGACGTTTTTGGTTTATTTTTCTTGGAATAATACACTCGTGTACTCGCGATGGAGGTTGAAAATTCTGATCGGCCTCAAAATTTGACATTACTTATACGTTTCAAGATGTGATGATACAAAAAACGAAATGTCCGAACCGTTTCGGGTAGTAGGTTTTATTTTTTTTAATCTGAAATTTTGTCATAATACTCGGTTTACGATCTAGTTGTGCACGCAAGGTTTTGAGCCCGATCGTTCCAACCAGTGGGGCGCTACGGGGCTAAAATGTGGCTCCGGGAGGGAATGTTGTCAGAGCGACTAGGGATTGCAATCCCGAACGTTTTTCTGAATCCCGGGATCCCGGGATTTTTCAGGGGCAATCCCGGGATTGATGATTTTTGTTTGAACGTGAAAAAATTGATTAAAAACGACGAAAAACTTGTTTATTTACAATGATTGTAAATTATATAAAATATTACTTCTCTCATCAAGGAAAAATTTCACGTATGTACTCAAAAAATGTGCTTTTAGAAATCATAATGTTGGATCTTAGAAAGCACTCAAAGTTGGATCAGCCCTTTTTCTTCTTAGCTTTGTCGAAAATAGTCCTGCTACTCAAAAGACCCTCTCACCTTCTACGGAGGTCAGTGGGATAGTCCTACGTGTTCTGGTTGTGCTTAAATTGAAGCTGAATCACTGCTCTACAATTTCATTCCTCATAACTTTCCTCGTGGGATGAATATTATAGTCGATATTCCGTACTGAAGAAGGATAAAACCACGATTTCTAACATTTGGGGGAAAATGGTCAATGTTTGAAGAGGGTTAATCTCGGGGCCCATTGGTCCTAGAAAGCTGCCGTTGCGCTCAAATGGTAGCAAATCTTGTCTACTTGAAAATAGTATACAGTGACTTTTTCGTTAGGGCGCACTTTTGAAGTTGAAAGCCAAGAACTGATAAAAAAATAAAAAAATAAAAATCCGATTTCGCGGGTTTTTGAGCATCCAGCATTTAGCACAAGGGTTTCGAAGCTGGTACCGTCCCTTACAACATTTTAAAAAAAATTAGAACGTGTCTATTTTTCCGTTCTAAGGACCCCTTTTTTTGTCCGCTGACCGGCCTAACAGGAGATATTAAATATCCACAAATTTTGTATACTAAATCCAAATGGTGGCCTCGGCTGCCTCCTTTTTTGAACAGGCTCGTTTCTTTTTTAATTGTGGCCGATAAAATTTATCGATTTAATCTTTTCGTATTTTCGGCACCGGCACCGGCTGGTTCATAGAATTCCGAATCCTTTCTTCAGGGGACTTCACAGTTTTCATCTTAGAGCACTTTCACTTAGCCTTCGAATTATTGTCCGTTATTAAAAGATTTTTCCCGACAAGACTTGAGCAATTTACGTACGAGGTGCAATTAATTCTCGAACCCCGGGATCCCGGGATTGACTCCACGAATCCCGGGATTTCAAATTGGCAAAAATCGACCGGGATCCCGGGATTGCAATCCCTAATTGCGACCGACGGAGGGTTAAGGGTTTCGTCTATGGGATCGAACGGGTTGTCGTTTTCGAAGTATTTTTGGACGTAGAATCCATTTTTAGGGGTCTCAGAACGATTCGATTTCACTATGGGGCTTTCATGGGGCTACAAATGGGACATTTTAAGGATCCCAGGAGATCAAAATTATTTAATACGTTCCGAGAAATTTTTGACGCATAACCATTTTTCTGTCCAAACAATGTATGTACCTACTGAACTTTTTCTTTCTTTTTTTCAAAAAATTTAATATCTCTTAATGACCCAGAATTAATTTTTACACAAAGGGTTAAGTAACCTATAACAAAGAATAATAAACCCCTGGGGAAAGTTTGCAGCGTTTTGGTTTGTTATTATTGAAATAATACACCTAGATCGAAAATTGTGATCGGCCTCAAAATTTATTTTTACCCGTTTTATGACTGTAGATTGCTTTTGCATTATCCGTCCGCCGTTCAATCCGTTTTTGGTTGTAGGATTTTTTTTTAAATATGTAATTTTGACAAAATACTCGGTTTATCATCTAGTTGTACCCGTAAGGTTTTGAACCCGATCGCCCTTACCCGTGGGGCGCTATGGTTCTAAAATGTGGCTCCGGAAGGGGATTTCGACTGGTTTCGGCTATGGGGTCGAGTTAGGTTTTGTTTTTGAAGTATTTTTGAACGTAGAATATCCATTCGTGGGATCCTAGAACCATCCGATTTCACTATGGGGGGGTCTATGGGGCATTCTTGGGGCTACAATTAGGGCTTTCGAAGGATGCCAGGAGGTCGAATGAGGTGTCGTTTTCCGAGTTATGTTGGACGCATAATTCATTTTTCGGGTTCACACATCCGTCTAAAAAAGGGCTACAGGAGGTTTTTTTTGGTTGGGTTCGAGTTAGGTGTCGTTTTCGAAGTATTTTTGGACGTGGAGTCCATTTTTGGGGGCCCCAGAACGATCCAATTCCACCGTGACGATATATGGGGCTTCAATAGGGCTACAAATGAGATGAGGGCTACAAATGAGGATCCCTGAAGGACAAATAAAGTGGCGTTTTCCGAGTAATTTTGGACGAAAAATCCGTTTTTCGAGGTCCCACATCTGTCCATAGTTTCGATAGACTCCAATCATCTTACAGATTTATTTTTTCAAATATATTTTCTCGATGACAAAGAATTAGACGCAGAGATTAATTTTGCGCTGTATCAATCAAATGTATAATAAACCCTTGTGTAAAATTTGCAGCGTTTTATTGACGTAATCACGATTTTGATCATATTATGACTACACAGTGTGGGTCTACAAATTGAAGGACTTGGACCAGGAGGTCGAATGAGGTATCGTTTTCTTAGTCATAATGAACGTATAATCGTATAATCCATCTCTAGGGGTATCTTATGCGTCCTTGTTTTTGAAATAATTTTTTATTTATAGAATTAAAGTTTTGCTCTACGTTTTTGAAATAATAAACCCTTGTTTGGAGTTGGGTATCGCAATCTGTAAGCCCCCAAGCTGAGTGTACAAAGAAAATCATTCCTCACGATGAAGGTGATGTTAATCCTCGTAGGCTGTTTGATCCTCAGCCTTATTTTATTTCGTCCGTTTCACGTGGAGCGGATTATTTCAAATTTTTCCCATTGAAAATTTCAAATTTAATCGCAATCCTTGGGAAATTATGTCATTTACTTTGATATATTTACGGTCTGCGAATTTGTTATCATGCTCATGGCGTCGGTTTTGAGATGTTGGCGAGGAATTAATTTGACGGTGTTCGAAGATTACTTGAAATATTGTAAGCTTCTTCATTTGGCTCAAAATAAGAAACGCCTTAATATAAAGGGATGATATATAAAGGGATGATTTGCTCGTGATAGCTTCAATGTGGAAAATGGTTTATCGACTCCCAAACTGCTTTCTACCTATCAACTTGAAAGCCCGCAACTACCGAGGGTTTCTGTGAAATTATGTCGGGAACAGAAGCTTAAAGTTTACGGGGAGGGGCATAACGTTTTGCAACCTTCAACATTAAACCCCCGCTCCGTTTCGAGAGACACTAACCAAATGGCCCAGTTAGTCGGCATAGTTCACCCCCCCCCCCCCCCCATCCTTCCAAGGGAGGCAACAGGAAGGGAAAACAAACAGGCAACAGGGTCGGCCCTCTGACGACCCCCACGTTGCAGATATCGCTTATCTGCTTTTTGTTCCCGAACCCTCCTCTACTCCATTTTAATGGCAAAATGGAAACCAGAGAGAGAGAAGAAAAAACGCAAGAGAAGTACCGTCACGATATCACTTCCTGGTGGTCACGCCGGCACCCGAGAAGTCTTGTTTTCGACAAGGACGTTTTTCTTCGCCATGTTTTCCTGTGCGATAACAGGCGTTGTCATTTCTAGTCTGAAAGATGCTGGCGTGTACCAACGTGAAAATACGCCACTTGATACAGTTGAAGATCCCATGGACGGCGCGGATCGACTAAACTCTGCAGCTCAACAATTTGAAACGGGAGCTCCTGACCACCATGAAGCGACAAAAGATTGCATATCTGGGTTATGAGGAACCCGAATTTCGAATTGCTGCCAATCATCATGATGGACAAGATAGCGCAGAGGAGTGGGCCGACGGAGAGCATCGTGGCTGCTGAACGTTCGTCAACGAACAGGAGTTGCAGCAGATATTTTTCAGTTCTCACGCGATAGAGACCGTTTTGGTGATGTCGTCGCCAACCTTCGTTATCCTTCGATCGCCTACGACCTTCGTTTTCAGACTAGCAGGTCGTAAAACCTATAAAAACACACCAAATATGGGTTTGCTACCTTAGTGATCACATTTCGCCATAACAGCTGCTACGGCGGCCACTGCGGCAACTAATCTGTAAACTACGATGATCACATAATGTAAAATTTCATGGTCTACAACTTTCATTCCATGTATTTTTTTTTTTTTTTGGCTAGGACTATAACCATTTCAATGAAAATGTTGCTGGGAATCGGCAATTTTCACTCTGAATACCTATTTGGGGGGACATTTTACGGGCTTGAGGTCTCCGGGAAAATCCTAATATCGGTTCTGAAAGGAAATTTAATCAGCTTTCGCGCGGGGGCAATGAAATTTCGATCGGAGAAATAGTCTCGGAGGGAGAGAAGAAATTGTTCTGAAAACCGTGGTCGTTGGTGGTTAAATTTCTGGTTTCCATCATTTCCGACGAATACTAATGACACTTTCGTTGTCTCAATAGAAATGCTATGTACCGTCTCTTGTATTAAATTTAATCAGCTTTCACGAGAAAAAGAGAATTGAGATTGTACAAACCGTTCCTGAGTTATGGGCAAAAATGTACTAAAAAACGCGTTTTTCAATTTTTTTTTTTTTTTTTTTTTTGTCGTGCTCGCCCCTCTCGTTTCGAAGCTCTAATCAAAATTTTACATAGAATGGCAGCGATGGGGAATTTATTCAGATTTCACGAGAAAAAAAGAAATTTGGAATCGGATCAATAGTTTCCGAGCTACAGCCGGGAACGTTCTAAAAAACGTGGTTTTCCGCTTACCGAGGGCGTTTCTTATTTTGGTTTTTGGTTGGCGTGTTCTCGGCTGGAAGTAGGTAGGCCTAGTATTTTTTGAATTTCAGGTTCTCCTTGAACTCTTAATTTGATGCTCTACAGCATAAATTTTGAGCCAATTCATTTGCATTAGCCGTCCACAAGTTGCAGGGGTTGAAACATCAGCAAATCCTATTTTTTAGCTAAATTGGAAAAAATCACCCATTTTTGACGATCGATAGCGGCTAAATGGCTGGACCAATTCGAAATATATAGGGAGTGCAATCGACGTAAAATGTAATGCTCTTTAATTTTAGAATTAGTAAATTTTTCTGTACGATACGCCGTTTCTAAGTTATAAGCGAAAAGCTGAAAAAGTGCGAAATTTTCGAGGTTTTTTGGCCACCTCCCAAAATTATACTAGGAAATTTTATGGAAAATGTGGATTTAACGTCTCTAACCGACCTCAAACAAACCCCCAAAGGATCGAGACAACGGCAGAAGGTGTGCCGTTTCTGGACATCCAGTGCTCCAGTGAAAACTTACCCCACGTGGCTGCGCAGCGATCTCTCGATCCTGGTCTCTGAGAAAGCTACCCTGCCCAAATCCTCCAACAACAAGCGTTGTTATGGACGTAGCGATTTGGAACTCCAAATACCACCTTCATCAATCTGTAAATACTTCGTTAGGAACGCACCCGGTAGGCTTACCTAACACTCCCACCATGGGGTTTCGATGGTTAACTTCCAGACCTTTGGAGTTTTTTTCCAAATCCCGATTCTTCCATAATCTGCCGTGAGCTTAATCAATGCAACGTTTTATCGTTAACTAACGCTATACAAAACCCCAGTTTTTAAAACATGGGAAGCCTTTTAGTTGTTACAATCCTCCCGTCATGTTCGTGGAAATCGTCTAACCGTGTCTCAAGCTCTGTCCATACTGCCAGAGTGCTAATTTATGCGGCAAGTTTTCGTTATTTCCAAGTTCCGTCTCACTACCATTCTTATTTACAAGAAGAGCGCAGCCCTAAATCGTCTCTCTCAATTTTATCCGTATCTGAAGGGCAATTCTTTTGTGCTCAGAATGACAAATGCACCTTCCCGAACTCCCGGATTTATGGGGTCCGACTGAAAAAGTTGCCCGGATATGAATTCCAAGTTTTTCTCTGAGACATGGCGGGAAAAGATGAAGAGAAAAAGGGGCTGTAGAAGACGAGAAATAAGTAATATACGATTTCCAGTTCTCCAGGGGGATCTTCCGGTCCGGACGAATCAATTTTCCAGAGGTTTTCTCGCCAAAGTTCCCACTCGGTTTGCCGGTAATTTCATCAAAGGAATAAGAAGAAGTGACGAGCGTGCCTTCGGGCCAAATAGAGCTAGGCGGAAAAATCAATTGCTTGCCAATCACTTTGAGCCAAAAGAATTCAATATTTTGAGCCGAGGAATGTTCCTAACGCTAAAAACACCGTGATTAAAACGTAGTCTGTCGCAGTTTTGGCTGGAATGGCGCAGTTGACATTTTAGTGACCTGTAAATACAAGCAAGTTGGTATTATGTTTGTGGTAATGGTATTTTTTTGCGGTATTCATATTTTTATCTACTCTCCCTGCTGGACACATTATACGACTTACCACCAACGCTTATGCCAATAAGTTCTTCATTCGTATTGTTAATGTTGTATCGTGTTATAACTACGAAAGAGCATACTTTACTAGTAATGAAATCTTTGAATAATAGTCATAATCGAAATGAAATCTTTGAATCTTGAATCTTTCTTGAAAAAATATTGAATCTTTGAGTAATGAAATCACAGTAATAAAATCTTTGAATAATTTTTTTTTTTTTAAATCGAAAAAAGTTTTCAAAAGAATTCAAAAATTTTGATTGACCTCAAAATATGTCGATATATTTTTATGATGTGTAGTAGTATATACTATTATTCTCTGATGAAACGGACAAAATTTGTCTGATATTTAATATCAGATATTGGGTTTCTGTGACTCTGCTACATATATTTAATATTGAGATGACTAAATATTTCACATATGTAAAGATGTAGACATGTGGAGACATGGACATGGATGGATGTGGACATTGTGGAGATTGGGGAGAAAGATGACTACTCTGCTGTTGTTTTATAGAGTTTATTTGGGGAAAAAAATAAAAAAATCAGCATGGGGGCCGGTTTCGAGGTGCTTAGCTCATTTACAGCCCTACCAAGATCAGCATCAACAGGGTAGGTATAAAATCAAAAGAACAAATAGAAATAATAAAAGAAGTAATAAACAAAAGAACAAATAGTAGGTTTAAAATCAAAAGAACAAATTGAATAATACGAATACAAATAGCCAAAAGATCAGTATATTAAATTTTAATGTGTATACCTACTGAAGGTATATTACTTAACAAGAAGCTGTATTGAAGGCAATGATAAATCCGTTGCAGTATGACGGTGAGGGTATTTTTCAATAGTAATAATTACTTCGAAATTATTTCGGAGGATGGACCCATTTATAAAATTGACTCCATTGCTGACGGCAAGTAGGCATCTGAAAACCAAATAGCCATTATAACCTTTGAAACTACAATTGACTATAATATAGTCAATATCAATAATATTATTAAGTTTATTTGATAGGTTGATCAATAATTGACTATAATATATCAATAATATTATTAAGTTTATTTGATAGGTTGATCAATAATATTAATTAATAATATATCAATAATATCAATATCAATAATATTATTAATGTCAATATCAATAATATCAATAACATCAATATCAATAATATTATTAATGTCAATATCAATAATATTATTAAGTTTATTTGATAGGTTGATCAATAATATTATTAAGTTTATTTGATAGGTGAAAAATAAGAATAAATTTAAAAATGGAGTTGTCCCATCATTGGGTATGTCTAAGCTCGCCGCCGCTGGTATATAAAATCTCACATTTCCAGCCAACACTGCTGCAAGTCACTGTGGTATGCTCCTCTAGATATTTCATTTTCATCCACACTCATGTTCCTAATAGCAAATTGTACAAATTCAACTAACTATGTAAACTGCTAATCTTAACTTTTCCTAATTTTCGATTGAATTCAATTAACCATGTAAACTGCTAGCCTCAGGCTCTGATATTCTTCCGGTGGGAAACACCAGAAAATTTCAGTCTAGTGCCTCAGCTTCTACCCACGGTGTGAGATGATCTACTATTATGACGATGACACCTGGCGATTTGCAATAGTTGATTAATGATCAACTGCAGGCTCTGGCAGGAAAAGCCCTATGCACCGTGACGGAAAATAAAATGCGGGCACAGCTGAATAAAGGACGGAGCTTGTAACGAGAGGGGCCTTCGCTATTTCATCATGAGGGCTTCAATTAGATGTGAATGGTTGTCATTGAACACTACAATAGGAACGTGTCGGCTAACAGCTCGTCTCACGCCGCCTCATCCTGCAGACCCGCCCTCCACATTCTAACTCACCGCCCAAATATCCCAGAATTTCCACCTCTGTCCAAGCATTTCACCGTATTTTCATTGAGATTTGAACGTTTTCGGTGGTTTTTATCCTCTTGCAGACGGTTGAATTTTTTGTTCATCATTTCCCAGCACCCACCTGCCTAGACCGAATCTTTAAGAATTCCTGCCTCGTGACGCCAATTCAAAGAACGTGCCTCCTGTCTTGACGAGAAGCTGACATCTCCACGTTTGTCAACAGCTCGGCCTGGTTATTCCCTCTCTGCCACCTTCGTCGACGTTGCCGTTGAAACATTCCAAAAAGCTGTTTTCTCGGCGGACCGAAACGGCACGTGCTTGTCGCCTGGAGCACTAACGTCCATAAATTATTGAAATATTCAAAACAAGCTGTCGTCTTTCTGTGCGCTAACCAGGCTACAATGGGTTACTATAAAACGTCTATTTCGGCCTCCACGTTTTTGCCGGGGAGTTCAGCCAACAACATTTGCTTTATTCGATAGTTGTATAGTGTTTCAAAACAATTACGTTGAGCCAACAACATTGTCGATACTGACTGATTTTCACTTCTCTCGCCGTTTAACGGTAACGTGACTCATTCAGCTGTGGTCCTCACCAGACTATTTATCCCTAATATGGAGATAATAAGCGGGGAAAACGGGAGACGATAAAGGATGAGTTGGCGAGGGTGACAATGTTCCTACAGAGCCATATAGAATCTGAGAATTCCCGCGTGCATTCAGGCTTTCGACTTTGACAGCCTAAGGACAATGGAATTACGCCCAACGTGAGCTGTTTCCACAACACGTCACTGGAAGGGAAATCGAATGGGGAATACTCCCTCACTGTGATGAACATCAGCGGATGGATGTCGAGAGTTTCCTCGCTCTGCCGATCGCTAACACGCGTATACAAGTGTGGGAAACAGAACACTCCTTCACCGACGTATGAAATCGAGTATGTCCTTAGTCGAGACTTCCACTAAGTTGCGGGCTTCAAAGAACCTCTGGTGGAAGTTTTCGGTTGGAGTGGGAAATGCTTAATGGACACCAGGGAGAGGCCACTTCTCTCTGAAAGTCGGACTCTCACCGACTAAAACCCCGCTCCAAATCCTCAACCGAGAGGGCCACCCCGGGACCATCTGTTCGTTATTACTTCAGGGTAGCTCTCCTGTTTCTGCCCCAAACGCCCTCTCTGGCCTCTCCGTCCTCCGTTATTCCTGCTCCCAGGTTCGATCCATTTCCTTGTCTTGACTATCATTGTATCCATACCATAATGGCTGTGACTACCTCCCTGTTTTGGTTCTTCTCCAGCATCCTGCATATAATGGTTTCTGACACCATTTCCCTTATAGGGGAGCGTATACGCTCGTAATAAGGTTTCGGCGGAGGCTGTTGTATCTTGAGCATACGAAGAACGGTGGCATAAATCGTCCTTGTTTCTTCCACAGTACCTACATGTGGGATCATCAAGCTTCCGGATTTTTACGAGAAAGCACGGAAGTACCCGTGCCCGGTGAGGAACTGTGTGACGTTGTTGGCCAATCCATGCTTTCTTTCAGTCAATTTACTGGGTCGTGGATGAGTCTTGTTGTCCATCGACCACGAGTTTTCGTCAACCAGGAGCCTTCCCTCCTGCAAAATGTCTATTCTTTCTCCTCCTTTAATTTGCTCCTTGTAGCTTCTGTATTATAATTGTATACAATTTCGTATCCCAGTCCCCAGGGATCTCAATCAATATCAAGCTCCTTCCGTTTCTGGGCCTTGCTCTACCTTGGGTTGGCCTCCCGAGAGATTCTTTGCTTCTTGTGTTGAAGAGGTCCAGCCTTTCCACATTCCCTGGTCGATGTGCCAAAATCTAATAGCGGCTTCGGCGTGGAGCAAAGCACATCTTAGGCACACACACACACACACACCCTCACACCCTCCCTCTCACACGGACACACGGACACATCCGCACACACAGCACATCGGCACATCTTAGCATCTTTTAGCCAAAGGCGACAGTCTGTTGTCTCTGGTTTGCCCATCTGGTTGAGTGGGCAGTGAGAAGACTGGCGACAGTCCTCACTTCTTCTCTTGTGTGAGATCTTGGCTGCTTTGAGTCTTATCTTCTGAACACCGACACCTTCGGTCGGTCTCGCTGGCGCCAGTTTTGGTCGAACGCACCACGTTGGCATCTTCATATACGGCCAATAACATTCTTTGTAGGGGGTCTGTCCAGATCATTTTCACTGGTATCTTCAATATTCGACACACCTTCTGAATTCCCGGAATATGGGGTTGCACCATTGTGGGAGGTAAGCCTAACTTATGGTCGTCCAAAATCCGCAATTTTTCTATACTTTTATTGTCTTTGGCTGTTTTCACAAAAAAAAAAAAAAAGGTTAAAAGTGAGTTATGGGGAGCTTGGTAGGCACCTCTGGCTCTGGCGTGCCAACTTTGCTGTGGTGGGACAGGCGATTCCCCCACACTCTTGAAATGTCGCGCCGCGACGCCTAGCGGAGCCATTGCTTGTTGAAACCAGTTCAACGATATAATATCACTCACTTCATCGATGAATGAAAATGTGTTGAAAATGAAATTTTTTCCCTTCCTACTTCTACACAAAATTTGGTCCAAGTCTTACCAAAGCGAGAAATCTTCTTATCCTTTTTTTTTTTTTTTTTTTTTTTTTTTAATTCTACTGACGAGGATTTCTGTGATGGGAGAACGATGACGTCACTTCGAAGAGGTCGTTCAAGGGGGTAATTCAACTAGCCGCTTCTATTTAAAGCGGAAACTCACTCCGTTTTTTCCTCGCCCGGTGATTTTGATAAATGATTCTCCGCTCCTCCTCCCTGACGTTGACGTGGTCCCTTCAACGGGGCGTTTTATCAAAACGAACGTCAATCCGTTATCTGAAGCAAGGGAGAATGATGGAAAGACGAGCTCGAAGTTCAAGTTTAGCAATGGCCGGGATACTGTGCTGCGAAATGTAGATTTTTAGGCAGGTGGATGTCTTTAACTATGATTGAACTTTGAGTACCTACCGATGAATTTTTAAAGTTGGCTTTTGTTCACTGCCAGGCTGTCACACGATCGTCACCCATAAAATCCGAGTACACCTTTAATGGCGGCCATTTACCTGATAGCCACTTGCAAGTCAGTGTTCTCGTCTGCAGACCCAACCAATCCTGTTCATCCTGTATTCATCTATGCTGTTTACTTCTCAACCTTTCCCTACACCATTCATCACCCAGTAACGCAGCTTCTGCTGGGTTTTCGAGTCGGGACGCCTTTACCACCTAGTAGCCCGGAAAACCTTCCAAACGGACTGTTCACCAGCCGAAAATGACCGAACGTATTTCAGTTTGAAAACACCCATTTGAGACCTGAAAGCCCTGTGAATCTGGTGTTCTCTGGTCAGGCCTATCTACGTGCCTCTCTCGCCACAATAGTCCTCTCACAATTACGTGAAATTCCTCTCTCGTCAACTCTCGACATATCTCGACTACAAAACGCCCCGTTCCTCATTATCTCCCATCTATTTCCAATCCTAATGAGAGAAACGTGGCCATAGATTTTCATTCCTTAAAACTCATTTCTCCCAGACGAACTAATTTGTCTTCTTTAACACTATATTTGAGTGACCAGATTTTTGAGGATGGCTTTAGGCGACACCAGTTGCCCGTTTTGGGCACTAGGATTTTTTTTTTTAAATCTGAAATTTTGAGAAAATACTCGGTTTACCTTCTATTTGTGCCCGCAAGGTTTTCAGCCCGATCTCCCAAACTCGTCAGGCCCTATGGGGCTAAAATGGGGCTACGGGAAGGGTTTTGGCTATGGGATCGAGTTAGGTGTCGTTTTCGAAGTATTTTTGGACGTAGAATCCATTTTTGAGGGTCCCGGAACGATACGATACCACTGTGGCGATCTAGAGGGCTTTCATGGGGCTACAAATGGGATTTTTGTAGGATCCCAGGAGGTCAAATATTTTGCGAGTAAAAAACAAAAAAAGTTTGAAAAAATTATTAAAAAAGAAATTAAAAAAATTTTTTTTTATTGACACGTAATTAAATTTATGCACAAGTAACCTATATCAAAGAATACTAAACCCTTGTGTATTTGCAGCGATTTACTTCTGAATCCCCACATAACAGTCAAACGAGTTTTTTTTTTCACTTTTTTTTTTCACATATTGTGCAAGTCGCTGGAAAGTTGTTGAGGTTCGGTCAAATTACGGTGAACATCATCAACAATGATATTAATAATGATATTCATCTATTTGATTGAAAGTTTTGATTTTGAAAAAGAGGAACATTAAATGTTCATTTGAAAAAGAAATTTTCTTGTCCACCCTGGGTTCTTGGGGGGATATAGCACGGATTTCTAAAGGCGGAATGTCTGGGGACGTCTGGTCGCCCTACTCTCGAATCGTTACAAATTTTTATGAAACCCTCCAAAGATTGCGGCCAAGTCTGAAAAGAGAGACCAGTTAAGTTGGCAACATTTTCTGCCAAATGCAGTCATGTCTTACAGTGTTGTTCGTCAAACGGCCATTTCCCCCTCGACGGGACGTCCTTCCGAAGGTACTAATCTCGTAAGACTCCCACGCTTTAGCGAAACAATGCGAGGAAAAAAATACCCCTCACAGCTGGCAACCGGAATGAATAATATTTTCCACTCAAGTCTCTAACGTCTGTTTATCCGCAAATCTGAAACCTTGGCCTCCGACCGGCTTCGAAAAGGAGTTTTTTTTCTTTCTAATTTTGTGGCGCTGTGCCGAGTTAAACTCGAAATACCTCAAAACCGAAAATAAATTCCTGCAAACCGTCCGCGTTTTACGATCACTTTGCTTCTCATTGTTGGCTGCTCGTGTAACACGATCCGAGAGGCTAAATCGAGTTGGATTTGTCTGACGTTTAGACAATTTAAAACATTGCGCAATTTTTTTGTAACTTCGTTTTTTTTTTTTTTTTTTTTTTTTTTTTTTTTTAACGCCGAATTTTGGCGTCGCCGTCTCTTAAATAAAATTTATTAAGGATCTATTTATCCATTGATCTATCTATTTAATAGATAGATGATTTAGGTGGGACATTCCTGAAAAATTGTAACAAGTGCGTCCCAGTGCCATTCGTTTTGGGCAGTAGGGTTTTTTTTTAATCTGAAATTTTGAAAAAATACTTGGTTTACCATCTAGAAGTGCCTGCAAGGTTTTCAGCCTGATCGCCCAAACCCGTGGGGCGTTATGGGACTACAGGGTTTTTTTTTGTCTGGTATGAATGGAATGAAAGGATTGAGTGTGAAAGAGATACCTAGCTGATAATAAGAAGCTAAGAATAATGAAGATAATACAAAGCTGTGATATGTGTGTCATTGTATGCGTGTTCAAGATTTAAGTGTGCGTCATCATGTGTGTCTTCAGATTTTTATTGTTGCTTAGGCTAGTCGCGCTAGTTGTAGGGAGGGGAGGAAATGTTTTAGAAGTACTCGCCCTCCACCAGACAAGTAAACGTGGAGAGAGCAACCACCCATGATCCGAAAACTGCAAGTTACAAGAAGAGGCAGAAGAGTAGGAACGGTCTGCTGCATTCCGCAGCCACCAACAACCCGAACTCCACAACTTACAAGAAGAGGTGGGATAGTAGGTAGGTCCGCTGTGATAACTCCTGTCCCAAAGAATTTTGAGCCAATTTATTACGATAAGACCTCCTTTGAAACCCGGCACCTCCACGTTGGTCCATCCCGGGCACACCTGAATGGTGTGGCTAACGCCGGAAGGGACAGGAGGTCCCGCTGTACTCCCCCTAGGAATGTGCTGAAGATCAAGAACAAGAAGAAATTTGAGGAGTTAAGTGCACTTCCCCTTGGGGAAGAAAGTGAGCAGAAGGCACGAGAAAGGTTGTGATGGGCCAGAATGGCCTTAGATAAAACCTAAGAAGCTCTGTACAGCGGGACGGCGTTCGGCGGACGGACATTTCGGTTTTGGTCTCTAGACCTCTTGAAACGGATAATGTCACATTTTGAGGCCGATCGGAGTCGACGACCTCTGTCGCGATCACATAGGTGTATTATTCCAAGAATAATAAACCAAAACTATGACTATGACGCTTATGACTTTTTGGCGTCCCTGTTCATTACTGAGAGGTCCCCCCAAAGTTCCTCTGACGTTGAGCAAAACCCCTACTGCATCGGATTTGCTTACTTGTAACTTAACTTGCCCCTCAGATACTGTCAGGTCGCCAAGCTGTAGAAATGTTTCCTCTGAATTTCTCCGAGAACTCCCGACGATTGCTCCACTGTTTGTCGACCTTCCTGATCCTCCCCGTACCTGTTAAAAGCCTTTCCACTGATAGGAGCCCCACCTCGACATCCCCAGATGTACCTTTTGTATCAGATTGTCGCCGTGGTCTGGCAAAGTTGTTCGGTCAGAATGTGGGGGCTTGCGACCTGTTCCCTCTTGACAAGTCCTGCCTTATCAAGATGACTCCGTTTCCATTTTTAACTTACCCCACTCCTCATTTTGGCGGAATGAGACTAATTATTTCAAGCAGCGGAAAACCAAGCAATTTCTACATTTAAAAATTCCTATATGGGTCATTCGCACAAAATCTTACATTTCTGTACGATGTGTGTTTATTGGTCTTTAGGTTTCAAATTTTGAACCCTCACGCAGACACTTGTAAAAATTTACTCGCCATCCTTGGTCAATTTATAATGAAATGAGACCATCAGAGAATCTCAAGATGGGCCTTTTCATCATTTTGAAATGGGGTAGGGTAGAAAGAACGCTACATTTTATTTCAGAAACCTCCTTTCCAGTTGAGGAAAAACGACGTAGTCTACATGAAAATCACCGGTATCTCCAAATGTACGTTTTTGTGAGAATGACGCATATTTCTAATACCGAGGCTGTCTCTCACCTCCTTCGAGGCAATTAATACTTCAACAAAATAAACCTCTAAATCTACCTGATAGAAACTTCTCTCCCCACTTAGTTCTCTTCCTAGGAATCCGTAAGCGAAACGTAAACCATACAAATCCTATTGCCCTGGATGACTCCGTAAACAAACAGTTCAGCTGAAAGTGGTTATTTTGAGACCTTTCAAACGTAAATCCCGCACGCTTCTTTTCTTTTGGGCGGACAGTGTTTTTCTATAGCCATTCAGCTGTATTTATTAGAGAGCCCTTTCAAACCAGTTGTCAATTTAGGATTTTTTTTTTTCGACGGAAAACGATAAATCAATTAAATGTGAACATGTTTTTGCGTATTTTGGTTTATTGTTCTTGGAATAATACACCTATGTAATCACGACGGAGGTCGAAAATTCTGATCGACCTCAAAATGTGACTTCATACGTTTCAAGATTCTAAAAACGAAACGTCCGCCCGTCGCACGGTGGTACACCCCCATAAAACGGCAAAATCCCCTGTTTTATTGGGATGCTGAATAGGTACGTACCCTTAGTAGGTGCCTGATAAGTCTGATACGCACTTACGAATGATAGGTACGAAGGAATGACAGGTACCTGTACCGTCTCATACTTATTTCAAGTATGAGACGGAGATACCTGATTAGTATGATAGATACCTGAAGCAGGTACGAAAGGTTCCTGAAACAGGTATCCTGAAATCAGGATAGATAACTGAAATGTTCCTTAGTCAGTGATTGATCAGAAGTTGGAAAAAGTTGCCTATGTTTGTAGCTTGATTGTGGCTAAACGGCTGAACCGATTCTAATGTTTAAGGTGGTCATTCGACGCAGCATTTTAGGATCTTCAACTTTGTATTTTAAACGTTTTATTAGGCTTACTTACTTGCTAGTTTACTTAGGTATATCAAAAAATAATAAACGCTTATATAAAATTTGCAGCGTTTTTGACAATGTTGTCTGTTTTGTTGCAGTGTTCGGAGCGTGATGCACAAATACCTAGAAAAGAAGACCGAAGTGAATTTCGATAAAATATTTAACCAAAATTTAGGTGAGTTGAAATATGGTTTAAAATTTTCCTAATAATTCTGATTTTGTGTTGAGCTCTCAAGCGCTCTACGAAAATTGTCCTGAATGTGTTCTGTGCAGGCTACCTCCTCTTCAAAGACTACTGCGAGAACGTGTCCGAAGAACCTGTTCCTCAGCTGAAGTTCTACGAAGAGGTGAGCCAAATCGTAAAACTGGGATTGTAAAACGCTAAATCAACGTTAATTGGAATTGATGTGACGTAGATTTGGCCGCACTGGGTACGAGAACAGGCTTGCCATCCGTTGTTATCAACTCAAATACCTCAGTGAGTGTTGGTTGACGACCGAAGTTTCCTCAACTTTCATAATCTGATGAAAATCGATCTGGTCGTTATGTCCGCTGTTTTTTAAAAGGCCGTAAAATGAGTCTTCGGGAAGGGTTTCTCGTTTGATTGCGAGAAATAAATTTTAGTGCACCATCAGGGGGAACGCTGTGCAAACTCAGCGTGTGGCGTTGTGGTCATAACGCTTGTCTTTTTGCCGCCGGAGGAACAGTAAAAAGAGAAAGAGGAAGCAATCCAGTGGAGTGCTGTTTGGTTGGGGGGGCAATCCAGACGAGTGACGACTCTTCTTTTCCCCTTGATGTCTAATTGCCGTAACATCTTCCACCTCCTTCAACCAACGAGCTGGAGCGCTTTTACGGATAACATCTGTGTCACTCGGTCAACTAACGTCAGGAGCCAACCGCCCCCCCGCTTTTTTATAGGCCACCCCCGCCCGTTTCAACGAGGCTACTCCGGTATTTCGCTACCGTCTTTTACCCTCTTTAAGCCCCTTCGAACCCCCGCCCGCGACTTTCCCTTGCCACAAACTGTCTATTGATTCCATCCCCCCCCCCCCCCCCCCCCATGGCGACCCCTGAGTTGTCTTACCCCCCTCTGGCGTTCTTGAGCTGTCTTACCCCCAGGACTCTTATCCCCCTCCTATCACACTCCATAATCCCCCCCCCCTCATTCACTGTTCTCATCTTCCATCGTCTCGCCGTCTTTCACATCCTGAGGTCGCTTCTTGTCTCATCTTCGAAAAAGTTCCAATAATCTATCGATCACCGACCTTTTTGTAAAGCAAGAGATGAAAAGAGCTCCGAATTGGTTCCAACGTTCAAACCCTCCAAACGACACCAAACAAGAGCTCTTTTCATGATAAAATATTGATTTTTTTTCCGCATGGATCTTATGGAGATGAATGAGTAGCTGAATCAGCTGTACAGTGCTGAATAGTTGAGTGAAAGAAGTGAGCGAGAAGCTAAATCAGAAGAGTAGTGAGCAGTAGCGGTTCTGGATGGCCTGACAACATGAGGCAATTCAATGAACATGACATGTTATTGGAAAATCGAATTGGTTTTCACTCCCACACAACCATGAATAAGTGTTGTACCATAATTTTTTAAAAGCTCGTTGGAGGGTTTTACCTTCTGTGGCCGCGTGGGCCACACTATAGTGAAATTCGCTGGATTGCCGCTCGGGGTTTAGTCGCGGGCCATGGGAAGCGCCACCGTCAGCGGTGTGATTTTGAAGTCCATCTTCTCAGCAGATCACGACTCATCGTGTTAAGCCCTGGGCAGGGGTATTCATATTCAAAGGCCATTTTTACAACCAAATACGTGGCATGGGGCGAGAGAGAAAGAACATAAACAGACAGGGGTGATATGTTAGTATGCAACGCAATCTACTACTATGTCCTAACCTCAAATCATTTTTGTCAGGAAGTACATTCCCCGTCCACCACACGACAATCTTATGCCTGGGGAGGGGGGTGCAGGGAAGTGAGCTGATCAGTCCCATCTCCTCCAGGCAGAGGGCTCCACAGTCTAACACTAATACTAATAATGAATTGTTGGTGGATGGCAGATGATCAGGTGAGCCGCCACTGGTAGTGAGTGAGGAGCCAAAATAACAGAACAATCATATCGACATCGCTCTCAGTTACCAGACCTATCTATGTATTCATGCAGCTACATGATGTCGCTACTCGGAATTTTTTTTATTCTGAGGTGACTCGGTTATGCAACAACAATTACCTCAGTGATGAGCCTCTCCAATGCCCATTTCTAAAAAAAGAAGTCTTAATCCAATGACGCAATCCAGAAATTATTCAATAAATCGCTACAATAAATTTGAATTCCTGACGTGGCCCGCAAATGAAAAGAAAAAAAAAACGAGCAAAAAGTGGTCATTGTTCTGAACAAACAGACCACGGAAATCGGCGGCCCGTAAGGGAGATGTGAAGTTGAATGGTGAAACTTGAGGCTGCTTGGGTCGGTATCTTCGTGAACTTGCGCAATTCGTAAAAACATAGCATTTCTGCGATGACGTTTCACGGTATAGCGGTGAAAAAGGTGAAATTCATTCATCGTACGATATTTCGTTTATCAGAGTAGTTAGTTCATTATTCACGCGGCCACCGAAATGCAAATCGAGGCGAGCAAAAAAGTCGAATTGACTTAAGGTGTGCTAATGTGAATATAGACTTGCTGATAGGAACGAAATTGACTCCATTTTGGTGGGTTCAATTTTTTTTTCCTAAATGTTTTTACTGACAGAATTAAATTTCTGCATAAGTAACCTATATCAAAGCATAATAAACCCTAGTGTAAAAGTAAAAGTAAAATTTGCAGCGTTTTTTTTTTCTTTCGGTCCCTGTCGGCGTTGTAAGGAAGAAAAAGCCTTCCGAGACAGTTGATGCCTAACGAGGGGATTTGGAAATGTTGGACGTAACAAACGAGCTGAGACGGGGGACGAGACCGTTTACGCCGGAAAATATCCGGGAGGCGGCCGTAACTGGGCGACGGGGGTCATTCGGGAGGTCGTTGCCGGGGGTGTCGACACGAGGACCCCCCCCAGTGCACCCCCGGGCAAGCTCATCCCTCCGGATTAACCCCCGTTGTGAAGAAACCCTTCGCGGCGTCCCCCTTCCCCCCACCACGGAGTGGTCTTCCCCGCAACAACGTCCAAAATATCGCGTTCTTTCGCTTTGTTCAACCTTGTCCCTCCGCCGAGTGGCTTCAATGGCTGCATTACCATTTTCTCAGCCTCTGTCCCCTCCAGGCAAGATCACATATTCCCTCACAATAACCCCCCACCCTCCCTAGGTCCATTCTGCAGTAGGACTGTTTCCAAAGACGCGGCCTCTGCGACAATGAAGTTGGCTGCGTTACCAGTTTTGTGGTTTTGAAGGCGCCGGACCGGCTGTTAGATGAACAATAAGTCTGCTGACTAGGTGCCTACGCGTCAAACGGGATGTCCCTTTGTGACGTCACCATGTTGGACACCATAATTTAAGGCGTTTTGTTGCAAAACCTGCTCGTTTAAAAAATCTTTTTTAGGTTTTTTATAAAATTTGCCGTATGGATGTCAAAAAAGTATCGAGACTTACAAGAATCGATTTTTTTTCTAAGTATTGATACTTGAAGATATTTTTTTCTGATGTATCGAAGAATCTATTCAAACTTTCGATCCTGTTCTTTTCATTTTGAAGGAAAATAAGGAATGAACGTGCTTCTGTATTATTTTTTCTAATCGATAGAAGGCTTCCAATTAACACCGAAAATTGGGTTAAAACACTAACTGCTAGTTCATACGAATTTATAGAAAATGGCAATTTGAATTTTCGGCGGAAACCAACGAACACCTCCCATTGGCCGACGATTTCGTCATGTTGCCAAGTTGGCCACCATTGAAAAAATTAATAACTGACGGATTGGTCTTTGAGGTTAAACCACAGCGAAGGTAAAAAAGTGGCACCACGGCCGTCGCAGAAAAACTTTTGATTTATATTTGTATTAGTTCTATAAATGTCAAGAGATTGCTTCGGAACAAAAGTGGTTTTCTGAGTTGGCAACCCTGCCGTCAAACCGTAAGTAAGGTCCGTCGGTGACGTCACGCACGTACTTTTTGAATCGACAGGACAACTTTACATGAATGTAAATGTACGTGAAAGACATTTTGTCACAAAAAAGATGTATTTTCCTCTTTGTGACTTCTAACAACATGGGGTTTCTTGTTTATGTTTTGGCTCGTTACCGTGTTTATTTTATTGAAATAAAATCAATTGCTATTTAGCGAAAAATTATCATGCCTATAGAAAATTCATTGTGAAGAATGAACCTGGAGACTTTCTACCAATCTGGCCAAAAGTGTTAATTAATTAGGGTCGATTTTTAAACCTCGTTTTCGTTCATGTTTTTTCGGCATCAGCCGTACATCACACTAATGACTGTTTTTGATACCCCCACAATACATCCATCATTGATTCACTTTCAAACAAAGCGAAATCAAATCTCACCTAAAAGCTGGCACGTTGAAGTTTGCTAAAAAAAAAGATCTCGGCGTCAAAGCCCTTTTGGAACGGAGCTCAGCAGCACCTCTTTCATGTTCCCGGGAGAAGAGAAAAAAATACGACATTTATGAGTCGAAAGTGGTTGGGAACATCAGGGATCTGTTAAATAATAAATTGGGGTGGTGGAGTGCGCCAGTATAAAAAAAAACCTCTTCGGTGGGGGAGTGTGTGGTTTTTTTTCTACCCTTTATTTTCAACTCTTTTGCGGGAGGGCAAAAATAGTGGGAAAAAAAACTGAAGGCTTTACGAAGCGGGAAAAAGCTCCTCAAGACGAGAATAAAGGAAAGGGCGAATGAAGTGAATTTTTGAACGGGTCGTGTAATCACACATCCGAAGGTTTTTTTTTCGCGTGGAAGTCTTTGGGTTCGTGGCACGAAATTCTTTTAGGAGTCAGAAAACGCGGCTACTTCCTCCTAGTGTAATACTCGCTGTACGTTCAGCTAAGTGAGCCGGATTGCTTCATGTTGAATTTGTAGGATAAGGGGCGGATGAGGAGGTGAATTGGTGTGTTGGGTGAATTGGTATCGGGGAGGGTTGTAGAGCGAAATGCGTTGCCGCTAATTGGGCGGTTGGGGGTTGGCAGCCTTGGAGGAGGAGGTTTAGATTGGTTCGCGTCCGCTGCCAGACTTTGGACCCCGGGACATGGAGTTTAAGGGATTTCCCCGAAGGTCTACGGTCCATCGACGAGGACCCAACCGCCAAACCGTTCTCGTATGGTGGAAGGGGTGCGGAAGGTTAAATCGGTTATTCGAGAGAAGCTTCGGATTAAAAGGAAGATTAAGCCAGACTTGAATTTCTAAGCTCAAATTTAAATTGGAACAATTCGAGAGCGTCTGTGGACGCTTTGGGTGCTGAACACGAATCCGAAGCTTCCCAACAAAATTTCGGGGACGCTTACCGTCAAAAACAGCAAAAAACCTCCGAATTTCGGCACTTCTATTTTTTTTTTTGCACCTAATACCCAGTAACTGAGTGAATTGTTCGAGTTCTACCATTGCTTGGCGAAATAGTGAGAATGAAATTAAACAAAATTTAATACCTAGTTTAGAGTGTTTCCGAACATTTTTTTAATTTAAGTTTGATCAAAAGTAACATTATTTGTGCTCTCTGAACGCAGAATTAGATGCTGTACAACTTCCATTCAGGGCGTTTTTACGAGGGAGTTACGATTTTTGAGCAGCAGACATTCAAACTTGAAGTTATCTTGATTTTTTGAAAAGTTGGGAAATATCGACATTTTTTGACGGCCCGTCACGCCCATAAGGCTGGGCCAATTTGGACTTTGAGGTAGCTCATTCGACGCAGAATTTTGTGCTCTTTAATTTACTATGTGGAATATGTTCACCTGTAACGCACCTTCTATGCACGCATTTTGGCACTGCTGTGCTGTTGGATTCAGAGTGCCCTTTATTGGTTGGTTCTTGACACCTGAAGCACACCTTTGTGCAGTCCTGGCCCATGCATTGCCTCGTTATGTGCCCGTATCCCAAGCATTTGTAGCTTCAACACACCTTCTCAGTCTGACCCAGTTTTGCTACTTCCATGAGTGCGTTGGCATCTCTGCTGGCAGGCTCAACAATGGCCAGAAGCCAAAGCTCTTCTGTTACATTGCTCTCTTCACTTCGTCCACCGTTGCCTGGCAATCGAGATCCTGCACTTCCATGGTCTCTGGGGGTAAGGTCTCTGACTTGGTCGGCTCCCACAGCCTCTTCTGCCACCGCTTTCTGAGCCACCGCTTTCTGAGTTCCTCCGGTATCTTGCTTACTTCGAGCATCACATCTCCATTTGCAGCTTTTCTTATTGATAGGATCTCCGATGGCTGAGGGGTCCACGATCTCCTTAAATTTCTTCAGTACTGCTGAGTTGGGGAGTTCTTGCGATACCTTAAAAACTTAGGCGTCTGGTCGCTGGCTTCTTAATTTATACGCAGTGCCGCCAACTCTACCAATTTTTGGGGGCGTCGACAGTTTTTTCTGACCAAGTCTTGGTATTGTTAATTGTAACCGTTAGTTGTCCCAAAACTCCGCTATAATTTTGTTTCCAGATCAAAGAGTACGAAAAACTCGACAATCCGGAAGACAGAAGGAAATCAGCGCGCCAAATTTATGACAAATTTATCATGAAAGAACTCCTCGCTCACGCTCACGTAAGTCTCGAACATATTTCAAACATTTTTTCATTTTTCAATGATAACGCTGATTGCTTTCTTCGGTTGACAGGATTACCCCCGAGACGCCGTTGCACACGTTCAAAAGTACCTAATGAAAAACGAAGTTCCAGTTAACCTTTTTGAGGTAAGTTGACAAAAATAAAGATTTCAGGGTAAATTGCTGTGGGGGTTTTACCCCCCTTCGTTTCTCACTCTCGCCAGCCCGCCAGAGGTAGTACCAGTCGCGGCCGTCCGAAACCCCTCTTCTCGCGCAGGCGAGTCAGCCTTCCCCATCTAAGACGGGGCTATTTCATTTAGTTGCCATTAACTGTGTATTATTAGTGATGTTTCGTAATCGCAGTGCTTTGTTAAGGATCAATCCTGCCAACCAGGCCACCCTTAGTACCATCTTGCTTAGGGCTGCATCAGTCTGAGAGATCCCTACGCCTGGATCTGCTGCCCAGGCTTCCTTTATTGATCAGGCCAACTTTGACGACATTTCGTTTGAGGTAGCTGTAGCCACTGACTCTGGTAAAACTGCCGAGGGCGATACAATACCTACCACGACACTTCGTGTAGGGTATTGTCATATCCCTTCCAGAGATGATGCCTCTGCTGTGGATCCTGACAAGTCTCGTGAATATGCAGTAAGCTCATCTCCAATTTATGTGGCTGTGCTCCCGCAGGTCGGTAGCTCATAACACATTGAGGTGTTTCCGCACTCCCTCCCTCTTTCTCCAATACACCGAGAGCGAGAACGAGGATTCACGTTATTCGGTTATTTGGCGCAGAACGTGGACGGATACGTTGAAAACAAATTTGGTAATAATTTCGGAAACTATGTATTAGACCTACGAATCTGCGGTTACGCTCAAACTGTAGCAAATTTGATCTAGTTTAGGGAAGATAATAGCGGGCTTTACGTTAGAGCGAAAACTGAAAAAAGTCCGAAAATATCGCCGTTTTTAGCGTACCCCAGAGTTAGCCTTGTGCTTTCGAAGTTGCAAAATTGACTGAATACTACTACTGTAGCAATTTTTGCGGTGTTGTTTAAAATGAAATTCATGCTTTCTTTTCTTTTCTTTAACAAGGGTTTGTTATGAGAGTAATTTGTGCTTTATTTGTTCCAGCCTTACATTCAAGAAATTTTCAGCCACTTGAGAGGAGAGCCTTTTAGGAAATTTCTAGAAAGGTGAGAATTGTTTTACAAAGGTCATTTACATAAAATTAACTAGCCTGAAGAGTTTTACGATTTAATGCGGCCTTTTTGCACCACAGTGATAAATACACGAGGTTCTGCCAGTGGAAAAATTTGGAGTTGAATATTCAAGTAAGTTTTAGTCAAACATTTTAGGTTTTAAAGTGTTTGCAACAAGGCTGAAAGATATGTTTTTCGTGTACAGCTCACAATGAACGACTTCAGCGTCCACCGGATCATCGGGCGAGGCGGCTTCGGCGAAGTGTACGGCTGCAGGAAGGCCGACACGGGGAAGATGTACGCCATGAAGTGTCTCGACAAGAAGAGGATCAAAATGAAACAAGGAGAAACGCTGGCGCTTAACGAACGAATCATGCTTTCTCTAGTCAGCACGGGGGTGAGTTGGCAACTCAGCAATTTGTGTTCTCATTAAAAATTATTTTCACTGTTCCGAATTAGTGGTATAGATTATATTGCTCTTGCATAAAGGAATCCTCAACAATTTCCTGTTATGAAATTAATTCATAGGTTTTTGAAACAATGGGGAGTTCGCATTGATTTTAGATTTGGAAATCTTCCCTACCATTCAATAATATCGCTAAAAAGTAACGTGCACAGACTCCAATACCAACGAAAAAAAATCATTGTAGGAGATATAACGAAAAAACGAAACGCACAGTTTGAATCGGCCGGCGTTTCCCACCAGTCACTGTTTGAGGACATGACGTCACAGTTCCAGTGAATCTCTCACCATGAGCGCTAGTGTCGTCAGCTTATATGATGAATTTATAGCAATTATAACTTGATACGACGGAAAACATAATTAACTTTTAATTATAATACATGATACTTGAAGTTTAAAGCCTTATCAGAAGGATTTACGGCTCACTTGAATTTTATTAAGTGATGAGCAGTGGAATAGCAACACTGGGCGGAACAATCCCCTCACCTGTCAAGAACAAAACACTATCGACGACGCTCTTCAGCTGTATTGAGGACGTGACGTCACGCTCCCTCCATGGCCCCGGTTTTTCAAACGCCGTAATTTTCGTTAAATTATTTGAATTTTCTGGAAACGATTTCAGGCGGCTGACTACTGTTTTCCCTACATTCTCAGGGAGTACTTTCAGAAAAAAAATAGAAAAAAAAAACAATGCCAACACCCCATTGCTGAAATAGGCCATTTTTATGGTTTATATTTTTACTGCAATTTTCAATAGTAACAATAAAATAGTAACAACTTTCAAAAGTCACTACGAATAAGCACACAGAAGAAGATTGGAGAAAAAGCACAGGATCAGGCAAGATTTAAAGCAAAAACTTGGTCAAAATGTTTGTGATTTTTCATTTTCATTATTATTTTCAAAGTTATTAAATAATTTTTATTAAATAAATTTTATTTTGTTTTTAAATTTATTTCAGATTTAGTCCATTATTATGTTTAATTTTGATTTTTTAATTATTTCAATTTATTTTTCATTATTTTATATTTATTTAATTTTTTAACTTTTGATATTTTTAAAATTTTAAATTCATTTATGTAATATTTCAAAGCGAAGGTACGGCCAATCAATCAATCAAAACGATTTTAAAAGAGGGAAAAAATTATTTAATAAATTTAAGTTGAGGGAAAAATTTATGGGATTATTGGGAAAAAAGGGGGTGAGAGGGATTTACATTTTAGGGAATATTCGCGATAAATGGGCTCCTTGAGAAGGTCGGAATTCAGCATTTCTAACAACATATTCGAATTCAGCACCCTTTAAAACCTCCTTACAGAAATTTTTAGTTTTAAAATCCGTATAGTTACGTGCAGAACTGTTTTAGAATTGTTGGAGATTTTGAACTGAAAGCGGAGGGACCGTGATGTCATACCTTCCCTCGCTGGCCATCGAGTAGTTGGGCACGGAGCCGCCTGAGCGCTGAATAATAAATCTGAACGAAATTGGAATAAAAACTCGCGTTTATTTTTGAATGACCTTCTTTGATGATAACCTTGATGCTTGGTTTTCGAATGAAGTTGCAAAGTTGGCTAACTTGCATCTCTCGGCCAATCAAAAGATGTCTAAGCAGTCTACGTCATGTGCCCCCTCCAGACCTCAGAATTCAAATATTATATTTTTCCTAGGGCCATTTAAAAAAAAATCTTTCAAGGAGCTCATTCCCAGTGGCCATTACTGTTCTAATAGACTGTCTTGTTCGTCTGTCAGTTTTTCGTAAAACTGAGTTGGGCTTTCCACTATGTCGCATTTCAATTCCTATGCACACTTGTAATCTTTAACTGTCCAATTAACGAGGGCAGCTGCATTTCGTCGAGATGAAGCGTTAGGTGGCCTTGAAATCAAATGAGAGATATTTGGAGTGCAACTGCTAATTATGAGTAATCACACTCTCTCGCTCCTGCACCAGCAAATAGGTTGTGAACTAACTTGCTAACTACATGCTTGTAACGGGTTTCCTGTTCAGGAAGTTTACGACAACTTGATAACTCTGTTATACTTCACGATACACCCACTTAAAAACGGTAGTTGAAACTTGAGGAGGAATTAAAACCTCTATTCGAGGAACAAAATGACGTTATGTTGGAGGATAAGAGATACACTTTTTTGTTTTCTTCGATTGTGACTTTCTGCGGTAGTCTGGCTACTCTTTGAGGAGGTAATGGTTGTCAGGTTGCCAGGCGTGAACGTGGCGTATGCCCCTTCGGAACTCCGCCAACCACAGAACACCATCTTGAATATTGAATTAACAACACAACCTCACGTAGGTACATTATTTTCACACTATTCAGTGCCTCTTCTTACAACCACCATTCGGTTTCAGGTGGACTGCCCGTTTATAGTGTGTATGACCTACGCCTTCCACACGCCCGACAAACTCTGTTTCATTTTGGACCTGATGAACGGCGGGGATCTGCACTACCACCTCAGCCAGCACGGCGTTTTCAACGAGATCGAGATGAAGTTCTACGCCGCCGAAGTCATTTTGGGTGAGACTTTCAACTCAAAATGCGTTTTTACTGAGAGTTAATTATCGAAAGCTTTCGATACGGCACAGCGTGAACGGCTGGAAGATGCGGGTGTCCGGGGCTCTGCATGGGATTGGTTCTATTCTTATCTGTCGCATCGCCCATGGTGGCCTTGCGGGATGCATCTGGGGGTAAGCATCAGTCTGAAACTCGATTTGGCAGCAGAGGTGTGCCGCAGGGCAGGCTTCTTGGCCCTTTGCTTTTTCTAATCCTTGTCAACAGCTTGCCGGAGGAACTTGAGGATGATGCTTACGCAGTGATCAATTATGCTGACGATACCAACTTTATTGTATGTGCAAACTCGATGGAAGACTTTTTGCACATCATTCATAATAAATTTGCCTCTCTCCGCTGTTGGCTGCTCAATCTTGAACAAGGAGAAGACAACGATTGTGGCCTTTCATGCTGGACGACTCTGTGGCAGTTCAGTTTGGCAGTCAACGAGTTCTTTCGACCAGTCAAAACGTTTCTTGGCTTAACTCTTGATGCCACATTCTCTTTCAAGCCGCACGCTGAAGACCTCGCAAGCAGATTGAGCTCTGCAATTTTCTGCTTAAGAAAGCTCGCATCGACCAAGATTGTCTTGTTTGCTTATTATGGGCTGTTCCCCTCCAGAGCTTCATATTCCATTTTGTCGTGGTATACTCCAGCCAACATGTGGAAGAACTTTGTTCTTCAAAAATGGGTGTTGAGAGTGATTCTAGGAGTGGCTCCTCGTTCCTCATGCCGAGGCCTCTTCAAATCTCAGGAAATCTTGACGCTGTCATGACTTTATGTCCTGAACACGCTGCTCTACATCAGGCGCCACCCTGAAGTAATTCGTGAAGACCACTTCACCCACGACCATGATTCGCGTGGAGCTCAGGTTCTGCTGCGGGTTCCAGCCCACCGTTTGCAGTTTTACAAGAAAAGCCACAAGTTCTATGCCGTGAAATTATTTCGCGGGACGGCTTCAATTAGTAATGTGACGTCAAATGGTTGAATTCAGAAGGAAATTAAATTTGTTCCTAGAGAGCTGTACCGCGCCCGCTCTAGTTCCTTCCCTCTCCCTCACTACCGCTGATAGCCCCTAGGGGGGGTGCAATATGGTTAAAATATTTTCGAATTTTCGATTATTTTGGGTTACAAATCGATTAAATTCATCAAAGGTGAAAATCCAAAAGAAAAATCGTGGGTTGATGTTCTGAAATTCGGTGTTTGAAAAAACGTTCGAGGACTTATTTGGGAAATGAATCTATTGATCGACTCGACGAACGTTTCAATTTTTCCGCTGCACTAGCGAGGCTTGTTTAAGTCAAAACTGAACTGAGCTTTCCTGGTTGTTATGGCCCGCTCGGACATTTTATTCATATTTCACAAAGCTCCAGGCTTCTTGATGATCCTCCTACCTTCGCCCTTTTGATCCCAGTTTTCAACTAATCTTCTCCGGATCTTTGCCTTCCTTTAACGAACCCGCACGATCACAAACGCCTGTTTTCCCAGCTGCGGCTCCCAATTCGTTCCACTCTCGCTTCGACGCTTTCCGGATCGGCCACATGTCTCTTTAAACCTTACAGCGTTTTTTTCTGCGGGTGCGGGTGTGTGTGTGTCAGTTTACTTTCTTTTTTTTTCTTTTCATCTCGAGAGAGGTTTTAGGAATCTCGACAAGGGGGGTTTCACCCAATATGTGTGTTTGTGGGTGTTTTGCAATAACAAGGTGGGCAGAACTTCTCAATACTCGACGAGAATTGGTAAACATCTTGTCAGTGTCTAAGTTTCCGTAGCCCCTTTGCTGTGTAAACGTGAAATCCCACTTTGAAAATTTTCTTAACCTATTTCTATCCTAACATGCTACGAGTATATTATTCCACCATCTAAATGAACCCCTGCTAACAAAAAGAAATATGTTCTGCGACTGAAGGCGCTTTGTTTGCAGGTCTGGAGCATATGCACAGGCGGTACATCGTGTACAGGGACCTGAAACCCGCGAATATCCTCCTCGACGAGCACGGACACGTCAGGATTTCGGATCTCGGCCTCGCTTGCGACTTTTCCAAGAAGAAACCTCACGCTAGCGTGTAAGGACAAATGTCAACCAGCCTTTTGCGCCTTTTTCTTTTTCTCTTCTCCTTCTCTAATTTGTCCTGTACCCGCTTCAGAGGGACGCACGGCTACATGGCTCCCGAAGTGTTGAGCAAAGGCACCGCTTACGATTCGAGCGCAGACTGGTTCTCTTTTGGCTGTATGCTCTACAAACTCCTGAAAGGCCACTCACCCTTCAGGCAACACAAAACCAAAGACAAGCACGAAATTGACCGCATGACCCTCACGATGGTAAGTCATTGAATGAATCCTCCCCCGAGCAATTTTTGTTTTGGAATTGGAGTCAGGATCCGAAGATTTGTTGTTTTGGTTCAGAAAATCGTAAAGTCCGCTGCTCGAGTCTTTTCTAATGTGAAATGTAAAAAATCCCCCCCGTTGTGTACGCCTGGTTTTCACCCACATCGTTTGTGGTGCTTCAAAGGGACTGCTGTTGGGGTTTGTGAACCGTGAAAGGAGTCAAATTAGGTGCCTTAAAAAAAGTTATTTCGGACGTAATTTACGAGGGTCACTGACCCTCCGGCGATGCTTGATGTATGTGCATTGCATTAGGGTGGCTCAATTTTCCTATGAGGAGAGTTTGGTGCCTTTTGGACTGATAAGAACACCCTCGAAGCTATTTTATAAAATATCAACGGTTTCTCGACCCCAAATGAAGTTTTTGTTTATCGACTAAACTGCTATGTCAGCCCCCCTGCTGGCTACGCCAGCCAACCCCCGTCGTTCCGCCCTGGCGGACCGCTTGTTCCGCCCTGAGGGAGCGGTCGTTGCAACCTGGCGGGCCGCGTGTTCTGCCTTGAGTCGCCAGTCGTTGCGGCTTTGCGGGCCGCTTTTCTCGAGTGTTTGAGAGCTACGACTTCTCTGCAATTGGTTTTCCCGTGGTCATTAACTTTTGAGCCCTATACAAGGATGACGGCGTTTTGGAAATGCGATTTAAAATTCGGACATTTCATGTTCCCCACCATTCTCCCAATGATATTGATTATGAACGATTGTTTTCCAACACATTTTCTCACAAACGTTTCACACCCTTTTTACAAATAACAAAATTCACAATTTTTTGAAGGAATTGTTTATAGGCGCTTTCGTTTCGTGGTCGGTGAAAGGGCAACAAGATTTTGCTAATGAGAGAAATTTTCCCACCCAATCTGAGTTGATTTAATGTCCTTGTACAAATTTATCCCATGTCTGTATGTTGGTACCCCTGGGTACGTTGTTTTGATTCCCACGAAAAGTCCTATATTTTAGCCAAGTTTTACTTATTTTCACAAGCGAAAAAAAAAGAGCGCTTGAGAAGAACCCAAACGTGTAAACATTGTATTGAGTAAGTATTTGAAGTGTGACATACTGCAGCAGAAGTCCTTGTGCAAACATCAAAATTTGATGTGGTTGGATCTCATTTGAAATTCGTGTGACTTTAATTTGTACACGTTCTTACTCGTTCTAGGAGTCCATTAATGAGGAGTTCTACACCGTATGTGGTTTCTGTTTTCTCCTTAGCCCCCCCCCCCCCCCCCAAAGCCGTTCAAATTGACGGAATTTATCGGTCGTTTTTAGTATGAATTACTTGTTTATCCACATCCCAGTATGGTAATCAGACAGAGCCATTCCCTTAGACTCTAAGGCTTAGAGTAATGAAATCAAGTACGTTTTGAGAGAGATTTCGACACTAAAGTGCTTCAGGACGCCTGCCGTTATTGCCCGGTAATTTTGATTTGGTGCGATCCACTTGGGAACAGATGGATTGTGGAATTCCCTGAACCTTCTGAAAAATCGCGTAATATTGAAAATTTCATTATTCACGTAACATCGTGTATTTGGAACGTGTAAGAAGAGCTTCGTACAGTTGGTGCCATCAAAATATGTTGCTACATTTAGGGCTGCTAGACGGTATCTATCGGTGACGCGCCAACCTCCGCTGGTGTCTCACCAAGCACGTTGGAATGTGCCGTAATGTGCCGTTAAAGACCTGTTATATATATACCTATTCACATTTTGTCTAGAAGTCGATCATGAGGGTGTCCAAAGCTTGGAACGTATGAGTTCGTTTTGGCGTCACATGTGTGCGGCGACGTTTTCAGCGCTGGAGTCGTTCTATCTCATCCAATTAACGCAAAAAACTATTCAGCGAATTTTGCGCTGTCTGTAAGTTTGTTCCGCGAAATTTGGAGAGTAGACTCCTTTCACAACCGGAATTTGCGACGCCAAAACAAATTCATACGTTCCAAGCTTTGTACCCCCTCAAGATCGAATCCTAGACAAAAACTGTGCTCATAGTAGGCGCTGTAATATAGCGCTATAATAATATTATTATAGGCCGTAAAATAAGTCCTACAAAAATGCCAGTTTGGCAGTTTTTCGTAAATCCTCACCTTCCCTCCCCTTTTTGGCCAAAATTAGGTACCAAAAACGAGTTTTTCTAAATATTCAATAATATTTCATAGTAATTTTTACTGTTCGAAAGAGAGAAATTCGTTTTCTCTGTCGAAAAGTGCAGCACAATCGAATTTAACGTGAGGCTTTGATGAGTGGACCCGCTAGTTGACCAACCAGTGTTAGGTGCGTCGAGCATCAAACTCAACGGACACGGGAAAACGTAGGGTGAGCCTCCAACCTGCTTGGAGAGACTCAACCATCAGCTCGCTCTAGCGGAGGTTTGAGCCGATAGATTTCTAGTTTAGAATACTTCTAATGTATTGTGTTATCTATACTTTTATCTGTACGATAATATCGTAAGCAAAGAACAGATAAAAGTAGAAATATCACGAGTATAGATATTATCGTGATATCGATACTCTCCTCCAATTATTTTGGAATTATCGATACTAGGTACCTAACTGATATCATCCGATATCTCTGTTTAAAATATTTCAGTTTGTAATGGTTTCTCAATTTCATTTACCTACTATACCTTTTTACGCTACAAATCCATGATGGGTACAGTCAAACCATTTTCCAACAAAATTGAGATAGCAGTGGATCCTGAAAGTGTTTTCCCCGCTCTTGCCGAATATGCCGTTAGTTTGAGACAAAACGTGCTCGTTTCTGTGGGAAAAAAAGGCCTCGAATGCACAAAATTGGTGCAGAACTCATTCGTTCCAAAGCTGACCTGTGGCCGAATGACTCCTACAACGATTTTGTGAGTTTCAAAACTGATCCTTCTTATGGTGCAAAGCTAGTTCGGTCCCATCCTTTTCAGCTGTTTACTGATCCCGTGTGGAGCAAAACTCATTCGCCCCATCAGTTATACTTAAATGAATTTTATTGGTTAATTTAGGCTGCTCCTGCAATACCAGTTGCAGTTTTGGAAGGCAAATGGAATAATTTTGATCTGAACAGTTTCAAGGATGTATGCAGTTTTTTTGTGATTTCTGGAAATTGCGATAGAGTGGAACGAGCGAGTTTTACAGCTCAGCTCCTCAGTTATAGAAATGTCTTAATGAGTTTGGTTAGGGAGAGAGAACGACTCCTCTGCTGAATACTAAATTGTTTATACCGTAAACCCACCCATACGGACATAGTCCTTCATAAAGACTCATGTCGACCATACTCCCATAAACTTGCTGCTTTCCATTCGCTTACTCACCGGCTCCTAACAATTCCTCTCGATGAGAGCAATTATTTAGCCGAACTTAACGTAATAAAACAAATTGCTATAAATAATGGATATGAGGGTAAACTGGTTGACAGCATCATTTCACGAAAACAGAGGGCTATCACTTTTGATTTAATATATCCTCCTGCTTTACCGTCAACCTCCTCTCCTGTACCAGTTCCCGCCTCTACCAGTTCCCTAGAAACTAGGCCCCCTTGGATTTTCTTACCATACTATGGCCATTTATCAGAAAAACTCGCCAAAGAACTCCGCAAACTGGGGCATAAAGTCATATTTCGGGCTTCCAACACAACTGGGAGGTTTTTATCAAGTCCTAAAGATAAAATTGAACCTAGGAACAGGTCAGGGGTTTATAAATTAACATGTGGAGAACCGTCTTGTGAAGTAAATTATGTAGGACAATCAGGCAGAGCATTCAGAACCCGATTGGCAGAACATGAAAGCAAGATTCGCCTTCAGCATCTTGGCTATAATGATTTTGCCGACCATTGTATCAGCTCGAATCATCCTTTTAACCCAAATAGGGATAGTAAACTTTTACATTTCCAACCCAAGGGTCGCCTGCTCAATGAGTGGGAGAACCTGGAAATCCTGAAAGCTTATACTATCCACCCTGATCTTAATAAAAACGACCATGGCAAAATCAGTAGATCCCCAATATTAGAAATTCTGAAACCAATTTAACTCTCTCAATCAATATTATTCCCCCCCCCCCCCGTTCTATTAATTTAAAACTTTAAAATTCATACTTGAGCCTTCTCAAATATCCCCAATAACCAACCCTCAATAACGGTTATCCACAAACAAACTCGGAATTTCTGCTATTAATGTCGGTTTCCTTTCAAAACACTCAAAGGATACCGCCACCTAATCCCTCAGCCCTCTCAGGTAGGTACCTACCTATATAAACCCTCAGGCGTCTAACACAATTGTTCAGAACTAATTGTACGTTCAACCACCTCAAGTCACTCTGGTAAGCTCATCTAGATATTTCTATTTCACCCAACCTCATGTACTTAATAACATTTTTTCAAAAATTACCTCAGTATGAAAACTGCTGAAAAATTAACTCTTATAAAAATTTAACTTCTCAAGATTCAACAGTAACTTCAAATAGATTCACAAATTCAATTAATTTAAAGACTTTATTATTAATTTAAAGACTTTATTTAAACCTTCATATTCAAATTTACCTTCTGTATAAATTCAAAATTCACCATGTCAACTAGGTCACCTAGGTATGTCATCATTTTCTGTAGTTTTAACTTATCAATTGTTTTTTAAAAAACGAATAATTCCAAATTCATCTTTCCTAGTACCAATTAATAACCTTGTCAAATGGGTCCATTTTTAAAATTATCTCTGACTTTCTTACCTCTAATTTCTCTTTGTCACTAATCACATATCAAGTAGATGTTTTGCCACTAGAATAATAAACAATTCTCCTTTCAGTACCTGTAGTATACCATAACTGGTTTTCAAATGGTTCACTAGCCATCAGTCATGGAGCCAATTTTAACAGTGGGTCCATATTCCGAATTTACTATTGTCAAGTTATGTACCACCATTCTGGACCGTTTTCGTCAGTTATAATTTTTCACCAATTGTGTTTGTTCATATACCTTCAGTATAATATAATTTCGAGTTTACATTGTTAATATAATAATATGGTTTTTCCTCTGATGCTAATGACAAATGGTTTTCTTGTCAGGGCTGTAGATGAGCTTAGTTGCTCGAAAACGGTCCCCACGCTATAATTGTTTACCTGAATAAACAATTTAGTATTCAGCAGAGGAGTCGTTCTCTCTCCCTAACCAAACTCATTGGATTAGACCTCTGCACCATCGGCAAACAACCACTTTATGTCTTAATGAAACAAACTCAATATTTTTATTTTATTATTTTTCTGAATAATTTATTTTTTATATTATTTATTTAATGTTTTTAGTATTTTTAATATATTTGATATCATTGAGGTATCGATACTTTACTTGTGGTATTATTGGGTATCGATATTAGTGGGGAAGTATCGTATCCAATCGAGTATCGATACTTGAGTTGTATCCTAACGTCCCTTGCCACATTAAGGCACACAGTGCAAACCCACAAAACACGTATTGACTTCAAATTAGGGCCAGCAATTTGATGCTAATGACTATCTTATTCGCTTATTAGTATAGTTGCTTGTTGACCCTTTTCAGAACGTCGAGCTTCCGGATTCCTTCTCTTCCGAACTTCGAGACTTGTTGGAGCGGCTGCTCATGAGGGACATTGACAAGCGGCTGGGCTGTTGTGGGAGGGGGTGAGTGACTGTTATTAAAGAAATTTTCTTTTAAGTAGGTAGGTACTTAGTAAGGTTTCTAGCAAAGCAGACCTTAGTCGTCCAACTGTGTAGATTCAGTCGAAATATTTATCATTCTGAGGCAATGCCTTAAGGATCGCACATTAAAAAAGAATCGATTTAAATCGAATAGATTTTTTGTAAAAGCATCGATTCTTTCAAGAATCATGCCTAGCAGGAAAAAGGGGGGTTTAATTCCGTGATTCTGTATAAAGATGAAGAATGATGATGGGAATTTTCACACTGCAGAGCGGACGAACTGAAAGATCACCCGTTTTTCGAGGGGCTCGACTGGCAGCAGGTCTACGTCCAGAAGTATCCTCCTCCTCTGATTCCTCCCCGCGGCGAAGTCAACGCTGCGGACGCGTTTGACATCGGATCTTTTGACGAGGAGGACACCAAAGGGATTAAGGTAAACACAAATCCAACCCCTGGTTGATTCGCTCTAACCCGTCACCTAACGACCGTCTTGCTTTTAGTTGACTGATGCTGACCAGGAGCTCTACAAGAACTTCCCCTTAGTCATATCGGAGCGATGGCAGAGCGAAGTGGCGGAAACGGTTTTCGAAACGATAAACCAAGAAGCGGATAGGTTAGAACAGAAGAAAAAAGCCAAGCAGAAACAGAGATTCGACACAGACGAAAAAGGTAAGGCAAACGAGGACTTCGGCGTTTCTGTTGTGGTCTATCGTTGAACGTAATGGACGATTTTGCAGAATCCGACTGTATCCTCCACGGCTACATAAAAAAACTCGGAGGACCTTTTGCTTCCGCCTGGCAAACCCGGTACGCCAAACTCTACCCCAACCGCCTGGAGCTCCACGCGGAATCCGGGTCGACCAAACCTGATCTCGTCTTTATGGATCAGGTAGGATTGATTGTTAGCTGGTTGTGGTTGTGGTGTTGAAATGAGGGTGATTCCTACTGTTCGTTTCATTTCCAGGTGGAGGAGGTCTCTCAGGATTTGGTCACTGTGAAGGGAGAGCAGTGCATTAATATTAAGACGAGAGATGCCAAAATCGTGCTTACCAACTCGGTAAGCTTGGAGGAAAATTTCATGGTGGAGTGTGAATGGACTGTTTGTTGCATGGACTTAGACAGATTCCCAACTGGGAATTTGAGAGGATTTTAGTAAATAGGTACCTACTGAGTTCTGAACGGTTTGACTCTTTTTCTCTGACGTCATTCTGCAATCGTATAAGCTGCTCGGTATTTTATATTCAGACCTCAAGAGTCCCGTTCGATTTTCTTGAGAGCCTGTAGGCACAAGTTGAGTAACGCTAAAAGTGACAGCATTAGTTTTTATGCCATTTGCAAGTAATTGTGTGAATTTGAAGAGCTCCAACAACTTTGGGGTATACGTTATAAGATATTCACTAAAAACTCCAATCAAAAAGCTGGAATTACAGAAGCACCTACAATCAAGAAGCAGTTACACTACCCTAAAATCAATGAAAAACTGCTAAATTCAAAAGCAGTGCTACAATACAATAGCAGTAAGGTAAAAAAGTGTAAGTGTATTGGGGGTAAGTGTAACCCACGGCTCAATCAGCAGTCCTCTGAGAAAAGATTGAACGAACCCAGCCTGAAGCAGCGTTCACATCCATGCGGCAAAGCGGTATTGCGTCCTGCCTCTCACATGGTGGGGCAAGTGTAACATTGATTCCAATTTTTATATTGATCGTTACTGAGAAGTTAATCAAGCTTTTGACTTCAAAATTTAATCAATAATCAAGGATAGTTTGATCAACCTGTTACCAAAATTTGGCCAAAATTTAATTTTCTAAAAGACTGGATGGAAATTGCTGGTGTGTTGAGCGTTCAAAGTTGAGCTAAAGATTTTCTGGGTTACACACCCTGGTGTGCCTCACTTCAATAGCAAGACTTCAATAAAGATTTCTGAGGCAGGTCCTCACTGAGAGCTAGGGTTGAACATCGATGTTCGATGTTATCGAAACATCGATGTTTTGGCTCCGATGTTCGATGTTTTTACCATCGATGTTTAGCTAGTCGATATTATCGGACATCGATGTTTTGGACCCAACATCGATGTTTTAGTTCGTGGTTGGGTTTTCTGTCTTCAAATCAAATCATAAGGTAACTTTTTTTTTTTTTAAGGGAGCTTGAGGCGCTGAATCGATTGTAATAGGAGCACACTGATGGTATTTAAAAAGCCTGAGGCGAGAACGACCTAGCTGGATCTACCCTTGATAGAGGGATAATCAAGGGCAGATTTTTCAAGGCAAAAATAATGAAAAAAATCTCGTTACCGAGCTGGTGCGTCTAAGATCAATTTTTTTACCGTTAGGACCTCATGGTAAACAATAATAATCGAGACTATAAAAATAATTCTGGCTATTCAAATAATTGTACTTAGAGATCGAAAAAAATTCACGATTAAATTTATTGGACATCGATGTTATATCGATGTTTTTGGGCCGATGTTTTTCTCACATCGATGTTGAACGTCCGATGTTGACATCGATGTACATATCGATGTTTTTATCTCGATGTAATAACCCTACTGAGAGCTACCTCGTGACCAATCAACGTGTCTCAATTGACGTGTCTTGTCATATCATATTCATTCATAAAATTTAATATTTTCCACATGGGTGCTTTCGCATACTTAGATGCAAGGGGCGCCTAAAACTGTTAGACTTGCATAAGAAATGGTGAGAAAAGGAAAATCGTCGCTTAGAATGAGTTTTGACAGGAGTGGGGGAAAAAAAAGAAAAAAAAAACCTTTCCTGCGACCAACTAAGCTACACCTATGACTTGTTTGACTGAAGTTCGGCGATAATTTCAGGACGACATCGGTCTGAAAGAGTGGCTTCAATCCTTGCGGTCCACGCACAAAAACTCCCTCGAGCTGCTCGGCAGCATGGCGAAAAAAGCCGGCAAGATCTACGGGACGACGGAAGGAGGAGGCGGCCCCGGCGGCGGCGGCTCCAACAAGGCGCCCGACCGGGTCATCGCCCCTAAGACGACCAACGGGAACTAGAAGGCCCTCTAAGGAACACTAGCGCCCTCTGTGTTGGGCCTCGAGCGGGCCTCGTCCCTTTCCTCACTTCCCGCGCTGCTGCCAGCTTGAGCTAAAGTGCATTCTCCCCCTTCCCCGTGTCTGCTTTTTTCCTTTTTTTTTTTTTTTTTCCTTGGGCGTCAGATGTTCACACGTTTGGGAGTTTGCGTCAACCCTCTCGTACATTCACAGAACTTCAACAGCCAATTTTTCAATTTTCTTACTGAACGAAAAATGTTACTTTCACCAAATGGTATGCAAATTATGAAACGTTTTGATTGTCTTGAGGTGGTTTACGGAAATACTCATCTCGTTAATTAACATCGGGTTGCCGATTGTTATGAAATATCTTTAGACTTTCCATTACGAACTGGAAGCAGGCTGTGTTGATGTGGTGGTCGTGATTGTCACACAACCTTCCAACACTAGTTCGATTAGCGAAAATCAAAAGGTTTTTCATCTCAATTTAATTCTCATTATCCTGAGATATCTTCAAATCTGTGTTAGTATTGTACTTTATGGTTTTGTAGTTTAAGTGCCTATTTGATCTTTGTTACTTCAGTGTTCCATACATCCTCTTGTCCTCCCTCCCCCACTCTTCCAGAGTGAAATGCTACTGCGCCAAAACATTTTTGCCAACCCGCGCATCGCTCGATGGTTCCGAAGGATAAACCGAACGATTTATTTTTAGAGAGTAAGAAAAAGTTATGATGTTTTGTTTTGTACCTTTGTACCAAAAAAAAAAAAGAAACAAAAATCCACGAAAAAAACTTTTTGTACCTGCGATGGTTACAAATTTTGAGGAAACAATGTAGAGGTGAACCTGATTGTACCCTTGAAATTAGATTGGATAGTAGGCCCCTAACAGTATTAGTGATGGGGTGTGAAGGGGTTGAATGCGAAGGGTCAATCTACACGGAAGAATATTTTTATACCATACTGCTTGAGAGTATTTCAATTTAAAGTTGCCACCTGAAAACGAGTCGGTGTCACATTTACAAAAATATTCTTCCCGAAATTGTACCCTCGTGGTTGGCACCACTGTTGGACCCAGTGTTGACCCGAGCCCGAAATGGCCCGACCGCCTAAAACGGGGAAGTGCGTCGGCCGCTTCTAGTCGCATTGGAGCCTCCCCGAAAACCACCCTCGCATTTAAAAACAGAAAAAAAAGTTATCAGAAGAACTAGGTTAGTGTAATAGCGATTTGGTGTTATTTCTATTTCCCAATTTACGTTGACCATTTTTGGTTTCGTTCAATTTCCGGCAGTTTTCCGTTGTACGAAGAAATTTAGCTGTCAAATTCAACAACTGTGGTAGAAAATTCAATTTCCAGCAGACTGCAAATTTGAACCTTGCAAAATTGGTTATCCGGTGATCTGGTCCCACAAATGTGCCCCATTACCAATTTCGTTTGTATATCAGCCGTAAATTTGGGCGCATTATTGGTACCTTTTCGATGCCTTCTCCGCAATAAATTCTATCTAGTCAAAATATTTTGTTTTTTTACTTGCCAAATTTCTATCTTCAAATTTTTCCTTTTTCAAGGTACCGAATAAATGGAGACACCAATTTCGTGCATTTCTCAGCTCGCTCTATATCCGTGTTTAACTTCGTTGATGTATTTTTTTTTATTAAGAATTTATACTTGAGTTGTTCTTCTCAGAGTTTTATGTATGTTTATATCTCGTTTTTGATGTATTTGACGCTGTATTGCCACGCTTTTGTATCAGTATTTTACGTTACGCGTTGTATTTAAAGGCCCATAAATCTTCACATAAACCTTATTTGTATTTGTTTTAGCAATATTTAATATTTTAATTTAAATATTAAATATTCATGGGAGTAATCAACTGATGTCGAAAAAAAAAATCCTACGTTGTGCCAATTGGGTACATTTTGTTTTGTCCTTTAAGCGCATTTGGCAACATTTTCCATGTCTTTTACTTCCTTAAAAACTATTACCCCTCCTTTTTTTAAATTAGAAACTATGTTCAAACTATATGCTAGAAATCATGGTTATCGAATTAAAAAATTAACATTATGATTTTTCTTAGTATGTGTTTTAAGAGAAAATAATACATTATTATGAAATATATTGTGTAATGTAGGCTGAGTATTTTAGTGTACATAGTGTTGAACTTGTTGTTGTACTTCTTCAGACTGCTTACATGTAAAATGTAATGGAAAAAATAAAAATACATAAATTATTGAACGTAATTGGGAAGTAATTAACGTGCTTGGAAAAAAATAGGAACATGACATGAACGTAAGATCAAAGTTTTTGTTGACAAATTGAAAAAAAATATCATAATTTACTCATTCGATCTAATATTGTGAAGAGTTGTAGGTTTAAAATCCTTCCGGTTGAACAAAATGGTATGAAAACAATTAATTTGTAAGTGAAAATGTGAGCGAAAAAATGATAATAATGTGAAAAAAATGTGTTTTTCTATTGTAAGTAAAAACCAGAGGAAAATCTATATAACCGCACACACACCAAAATAACAATCATTTATTTATAATGAATAAAATACATGAAATAAAACTAGTTGATTAAAAATATTTGTTGTTTGTCCCGAAGAAGTCTCGGTGGGGAGAAGGGTTTCAAAATGGTCTATGTAGCGATGGGGGGGGGGGGGGGGGGGATTTGCAAATGGGCGCACGTACTTGTTTTCTTATTATCATTTAATAATGATTAACAGGGCGTTTCCATTTGTTTTCGTCACGTCACGGTGGATTTTGAGCGCAACATGATCGCGAAAAGTATAATCACATGATTGGTCTCTAGTTTAGCGGTTGTTTACAAGTAGAGGGTTGGTGTAAAATTAATCATTATTAAATGATCTGACTGTACAACCATAGGTCTACCGTCCGGTTTTTTTATTTATTCCAAACCTAATTTTACTCCACCCGGGGAGCTCCTTAAAAAAGAAATTTCCTTTTTTTACACTCCATACTGTCTTCCTTATTTTCCCTACTTCCTTTTGGTTTATTATTCTTGGAATAATACACCTACGTAATCGCGACGGAGGTCGACAACTCGGATCGGCCTCAAAATTTGACATTATCCGTTTCAAGAGGTCTAGATCCCAAAACCGAAATATCCGTCCGCCGTCAGGGCCGTTTTGGGCAGTAGGAATTTTTTTTTTAAATCTGAAATTGTGACAAAATACTTGGTTTACCATCTAGTTGTGCTCGCAAGGTTTTCAGTCCGATCGCCCAAACCCATGAGGCACTATGTGGCTAAAATGGGGCTACGGGAGGTTTTTTAAAGGCTTTTGGCTATGGGATCGAGTTAGGTGTTGTTTTCGAAGTATTTTTGGACGTAGAATCCATTTTAGGGGGTCCCGAAATTAATTAATTATTTGACTTCCTGGGACCCTTCAATAATCCCATTTGTAGCCCCATGAAAGACTCAAAGATCCACACGGTGAAATCGGACCGTCCTGGGATCCCCAAAAATGGATTCTACGTCCAAAAATACTTCGAAAACGACACCTACCTTGACTCCATAACCGAAAACTTCGAAAAACACCTCCCGTAGCCCCACAGAGCCTCACGGGTTTAGGCGATCGGGCTGAAAACCTTGCCGGCACAACTAGATGGTAAACCGAGTATTTTGCCAAAATTTCAGATGTTTAGAAAAGTTCCAACTAGGTAGGTAGGTACCCAAAACAGCTCGGACGACGGATGGACCCCCCCGTGACCTTCCAGATGGTCCATAAGATGGGGACGGGATGGTGTAGTGCAAATACCTTTCAGCTACTCTTCTAAGCCTGTAGACTTGTGTCCATGGAGGAATAGAGTTCTATTCCTCCATGAGTTGTGTCGTTACATTTCACTGCAGGCCCCCCACTTAAGCTAGTTAACTTCACATGCTAGAAATTCCTGCTGTAAAGAGAGTGGACTAAGGATGAAATCAACTAGTATCAACTTTAATAGTGATTTGTATATATTAAATATACCTACCTATACAAATCACTATCAAAGTTGATACTAGTTGTATAAATTTTATACAAAGAAGAAAACACAAAAAGGCAAATGTTTTCAGTAATCATTGTTATTATTGTTTTCAAGTCTTAATTTTTTTAAATTGTAGTAAAATGAATTTCTGATTTTTTATAAATTTATCTGAGTATTTATTCACTCTACTTTTTTTTGTAAGAATGTATTAATTTTTCTCGACGTTCGCCGTGGACTCTCACAGGGTCTGTGGACCACAGATTGGCAAACCGTGTAGTATGGTACCTACTTGTATGTTTGGGCGTAGGTATATAGCCTTTTTTTTTCGTCTTCTCGAGATGTCGGTTCGCTTATTTTTACTGGTCCACGCTACTACTAGGCCTGCACCCACCGAGCGCCACTATTTGCGCTTAACTCAATTTTATTGGCGCCGTGAAAGCTACCACATTTTCACTGTCCATAGTACTGATATAGCGAAAATATAATCTGGTACCTAATAGAAGACGATTTTCTTCTCGAGTAAGTTTAGATTTTAAGCCAACGTTACTTACCCTTGTCTATAAAAAGACTTAGCGAAGCGAGTCCCCCCTCTCTGGATGCTTGTATTGAAAATGAAACTCTTTATTTCTGATTTCTTTCTGAGAGAGGCAATATACAACCTCCTCCATTTATTTGTAAACAACACCCACGTACAACAAGAATAATTATCTTCAAATAGAACTTTGATATGTCAGAGTCATACAATATATATTTCATATAATTCCATAAATATATCCTTATTTCTCAAAATATTATTTACAGCAGTATATTTTTTCAAAAAATATAACCTGAGTGACAAACACCGAATTTTCGTTATTCACGAAACTGAAAAACTTCCAGGGGCACAAAATTTTAAGAAACTCATAAATTTATTTCAAATTTGTTGAGTAAATGCTACAGAGTAATCGTCTGCATTTATAATTTGTAATAAATAACATAACTAAGGCAAGTCAATTGTTGAAATTCGAATTAATTGGCCATTGTAATTAACGTCGTTTGCTCAGAAATTTTACAATAAAATTGACCAAAAACAACAACATTTTTGATTTGTTAGCCTTTTGCACTGAAAGAAAAAGAACAATCAACTAGCTTAAATTTGCTTAGTTCTACCAACAATTATTAGGTATTATTTTTTCATTTCAGTAATCAATATTATTGTTAACCATTTTTTAAGAAAGACAAGACATTTTTCACCACAACGTACAACTCGCTCGTTATCCGCCTGCGGTTAGAAATGTAGTTTTCGTTTGCCAAAAGACACTTTCATTTTTTCCAATTTTTTTTTTTTTTTTCAATTTTTTTTTTTGGCAAACGTTATTTGGCTTTTTTATTCTTTTTCAAGCTACTACATAGAAAAGAGCCGGGAGAAAAACGGAGGCCCAAAGACACAAAACTTACAGCAAGTCAGAGTATACAAAGAATACAACGGGAGGGCTCGAGATGGCATAATATGTACAAACGTTTATACAATGTGTACAGGGGGGAAGTGAAGGTGATAGTGAGACGGTAACTCAGCACGACAAAAAATAGTGACAAGGAGGACTTATTGCGTTTCGATTGAAAAAAAAAAAAAAAAAATTCCGGTAGACTAAAACTTACTTTGGCACCGTATGCTCAACTGAATCAATTTTGCGCGCGCGTTTTATTGCCCCCCCCCCCTCCCCTCTTCAGGACAACCACAATAAAAGTGGGTAACGAGGGGAAATTTCGTGCTGGCACCAAATGTTTACGTGGCAGTGGCTTTTGCAATCGTGTGCGCTGATCGATAAGCTAAAAAACACCCCCGTACTTTTTCTTACATTAAATAATTACACAAATATTTTTGTCACCATTAAAGCTTGATCTTCATGGAGGTGTCCTGTGTCATATTAGCAAAAAGGTAAAATTTAAAAATAAAACCGGCAAAACGTCAATTTTTTTTAAATTAAAAAAGTGATTTAATGAATAAAAATAAATGTTGAAATATACACTTTTTTCAATTTGTTACCTGCAGTATCACAAAATTGAAACAATTCAATTTCAGCTCCCAAGTTGGTTAATGCTTTCCCAGTGAAAGCCACACCCGGGAAATCTACTTTGACTATTCCAATCGTCGAATTTGCTTAGCATATCACATTTAAGCGGGAGATGGGGGTCAAAAATAATTTTTTTTTTTAAATCGTGCAGGAGTCGAGGATTTTTTTCACGAAGGCGACTTCCACTGGGGCACATTTCCGAACATCTCATTTCCAACGAAATCGCCCCAAAACTGGACTCACAAAAGGAAGATATTTTCATGAAACGAGATCCAAATTTTTCATTAATGACAGGTACAACAAGATTTTCAATTTCGGTCCAGGTAGGTAATTGAGACGACTCTGAGAACCGATTTAGTTGAGATTTCGTCTAAAATTCTAAACAGTTATACTTTTTTTTTTTTTTTTTTTTGCCTCATCTAAGTTAAAACTCTGAAATCGAGCTCAGGCTAACGCCACAGGGTTTGAAGGTCTTTACATATAAATGGAATACGTTATGAACGTGTTCAGAGTGCGTGAAGACTCTAACGTCAGCGTGCCGAACGTCTCCTGGGCGATGAGTCGGAGGGGCGCAGAAACTTGTACAAGTAGTAAGTACAAAAAAAGGCCGTTTAATCGCCTCACTTGGCTGGTCCGATGAAGGGCTGGGGCGTCGGGGAGGACGAGCAACTTCGGGATATCCCACGAGGGGGTTCCTGAAACGACGGAATTGATCATTCACAGATATTTATCTATTGATCCATAACACTAATTCAGAATTGTCTACGAGTATATTTTTGGGCATGTCACAAAATAACGCTCCACATGTAGCGCGTCCATCCGTGATCGACGTCGTGACGGTCGGCATGTCCGCTTTGACTGCAGAACTGCACAAGCGGGCCCCAGTCAGGACCGTTCAGAATTCGAAGAGCCCGATTCCGAGACCGGCCGAAAGCCCCCCTAGACGGAACTCCGAAAACACCGGGCACACGCACAAAAAGTGGTACCTAAGTGTCTTCCCTCTCGCTCCGATTGCACAAAGAGCGCTCCTCCCGGCGGCCGGAAATGTGTGGCCTGAGCGCCACACGGACTGGCATTGAGCGCCAGAAGCTCAGCTCGGACCTTGAAGATCCATCGCACCGCCGCAAGGGGCAACGGGAGAGAGTCCCCAACAAGGCTGGCACGCTTGATACCCGAATCCAGCTCCAGCTCCAGAGTGACTCCGACTCCTGCATCCTCCACCTGAGGTGCCCCGCAGCAGCAAGTCAGCATCAGCCCTCAGGAGAGCAGCGTCAAAGAAGGACAAATTATCTGCGTCCTGATGCTGCTCAGACAAAGCCCTCCGATTGCCCAGCAAAATCCCACCTTGATGACCTTCCTGGCGACAATCCTCGGCCCCCCCGCGACCCTCACAATGTACTACAGGTGTAGGCGGAGAGTGTATGTAGAGACGGTCTCCAATTTGGTTTCCAAATGCAGTAAGTAATCTGGCGCGTATTGAAGTAAATGAAATATCATCTTCACAAACAATAGCAGCTCCCTCACCATGACCAGATACTCCCGAAATCCCCCTACTTGTGCAGCATATCATAAAACCGTCCAAACGATTGCATTGAATATCTGCAACTTGACCTCCAAGGGAACCTCCAGGCTCAAATACTTTGCAGTCATCAGGACGCATATTTACAGTCAAGTCACAGGTTCTGCAGTAGTCTTCCAGGGCATCCATATTACTCTGCATCACCTTCGGATTCTCAGCCAGGATGCACAATCATCAGCGTACATGAGGACACCAACCGTCAAATAGCCTACGTTGACAGCATCAACGAATCTTGGGCACAATATCATTAATAAAAATGGCTAAAAGAATTGGGCTCAAAGGGCAGCCCTACCTCACACCCACGCCGGAAACGACTCAGTAAGCCCATGTCCCAACTGCGGCAGAAGTGTTGCAATACATAGAGCGCAACAAGCAACTTGGGAGTCACTCCAACATCCAAAAGCTTGAAAACTTTTCTTTTTCGAATGGCAACCCCCCAATATTTTTGGCAGAGTCGGATTCTGAACCAGAATTATACGTGCGGTAAGCCCCATCGAGCGCCATTGGCTCGACTATTTGTATCTATGTTGTTGGATCTTCCAGAAGGATAGGACTCACTACTGAGAAAAGTGACTAAGCGAAGTAAGGCTCTCCTGTCCTGTACGACATTAAAAATACCTTTAAAATGTTCTTGTTTGTTGAAACTGATACCTGAAGGAGTTTTGGCGAAGGGGACGGTGTGCCTGTGGACTCGGTGCTGACGGACGCCGGGTCCGGCGAAGGCGTTGGGCACCGACCGTCGGAACTCCCGCCGCCACCGGACAGCGACCCCAACGGGATCCGGTACAACCGGAAGGGACGAGCTTCGGGCGAGACGGCTGAAAAAGTCAAGGCTGATTCGTTGTGAAATTCGACGTCAACATCCAAAGCATTATCACGCTGATGCAGAATTTAAGAAAAGTGTTCCGCTTACAATGAGGTGAGGAGGGGGGCGAAAGACTAGTATCCCTCATGTCCATCTGAAGCCGCTCAGGTTTGCCAGCAAAGAACTCCGGGGCAGTTGTCGCAAAGAAAATATCACTCTGCAAAAATAACAAGAAGTTATTTGACCTTTGGGCTCACAATAAAAAATTCACGGAAAATTTTAAATTAAAAAGAAAAATTAATTAAAATTTGAAAACGCTGCAAATTTTACCTACACAAGGTTTTATTATTCTTTAATATGGGTCAATTTGGCAAAACAAAACAAAATTCTGCGTCATTAAAAATATATTTGTGAAAAAATTAAAAAAAAAATTTTTTTCTTTCTGTACAAAGTTTGGACAGATGTGAGACCTAAAAAAAAAAAAAAAGGATTTTGCGTCAAACATTACTCGGAAAACGACACCTTATTCGACCTCCTTCCTTTAAAAATCCCTTGATATCTGACCGTTCTGGGACGGAAAATAGATTCTACGTCCAAAAATATTTCGAAAACGACACCTGTCATAATATGTTATAGGCTATATTATAGCCAATCCAAAAGCCTTCAATAAACCACTCCTGTAGCCCCATTTTAGCCCCATAAAACGCCCCACGGGTTTGGGCGATCGGGCTGAAAACCTTGCGGGCACAACTAGATGGTAAACCGAGTTTTTTGTCAACATTTCAGATTAAAAAAAAAAAAAAATCCTACTGCCCAAAACGGCTCGGACGGAGACGGACATTTAATTTTTGGATTCTAAACATCTTGAAACGTATAATGTCAAATTTTGAGGCCGATCAGAATTTTCGACCTCCGTTTCGATTACAAAGGTGTATTCTTTCAAGAATTATAAACCAAAATTAAAATAATTTAAAATAATTAATAGTAGGTAATGTTATATTATTAAAATTATTTATTATTTTTTAAATTTGATTATTATTAAATTAAAATTTAGTTTTTAAGGTTAAATTACGAATATTTTGGAAATTTCACCAAAAACCAACCTTAGAACAGATGAGCTGAAGTTTAGGCATGGCCATAGTTTGGACGAGATTTCCGTTGATGACAAGTCGAATTTCCATGGAATCCGAAGTGAAGGCCAACACGTAAGGAAAGGCGCACACTGAAAAAGACGATAAAAACGTTGCGAATTGGTTTACAATCCATGGGTTTATTTTTCCTGTGGCTAAAATTACGGCGAAAGCGTCACTGTGCTCAACCCCCTTTTTCAAAAACTCCATATTTCTGTTGACCTTACCTTATAACTTCAAACCAAATAACCTCCACGTAAAAGTTTGATATTAATTTCATCATTTTCCTTCAAAAATGTGCACTCACCAATGGCAGTGGGAATAGAATTCCAGTGGAAATCAAACTCAGCGCTGGAGCTGCGGTCGGAAATTTTCTGGAAGTGGCAGGTATCTGCAAAATGAGGAAAGTTCACATTTCAAGATCTAACGCGGTAAAAGAGATTTTACTGCTGAAGTAGGTCCCAGTGGCTTACTATTGTAGCAGAGAAGAAGCTCAGGTTCCTCGTCCTCGTACAGGTCCAAGGCGGCCACCAAGTGAGACCTAAATGATTGAAAGACACTTATGGTTAGCTAATGAATAAAGACGACTAACAACTACGGGAAAGTTTATGAATGGAAAACCAAATGTTCGAAAGAGATACTGGAAAAATGAAAGACGGAAATGAAGTAAATATCCATAAAAGAAGAAAAAAAAACCCCTCGGTCCTTTGGGCCTCGCCCTTGGACCTCTGGATGCTTTTGGTTTATTATTCTTGGAATAATACACCTATGTAATCGTGACGGAGGTCGATGACTCCGATCGGCCTCAAAATTTGACATTATCCGTTTCAAAAGGTCTAGATTCCAAAACCGAAATGTCCTTCCACCGTACGCCGTCCGGGCCGTTTTGGGCAGTAGGTATGTTTTTAAAAATCTGAAATTTTGACAATATACTCGGTTTACTATCTAGTTGTGCCCGCGAGGTTTTCAGCCCGATCGCCCAAACCCGTGGGGCGCTATGGGGCTAAAATGGGACTACGGGAGTCGCTTTTGAAGGGTTTTGGCTATGAGATCGAGTTAGGTGTCGTTTTCGAAGTATTTTTGGACGTAGAATCTATTGTTGGGGGTCTCGGAACGATACGATTTCACTGTGGGGATCTATAGGGGCTTTCATTCGTTTTTGGGCAGTAATGTACATTATTGTCCCCTATAGATCAAAATTTGACGTCAAATTTTGAGGCTGATTAGAATTTTCGATTATTATTCCAAGAATAATAAACCAAAATGGACGTGACCATGGAAAACGGTGGTCATTTTTAAACTCAGCACAGCAGTTCTTGGCCCAAACCAGCTCTACCATCCATGACACATCCCAACTCGTTGTTACTTAGCAATTAACCTACCTGATGCCTTCGCTGAGCGTGAAAAGTCGGCTGACTTCGCCCGACCTTTCGGAAGCCAAATCAAACTGCCGCCCGTAGCCCAGGCAGATCAGGTTGTCGCCACCAGCAGAATAAGCCCCCGAAGAGTCCACCAGAGTCATCAGAGTGGGCTGTTCACTGACGCTGATCTCCTACAAGCAATGATGGCGATGAATTTTGTTTTAAGCTGAGGACGCATAAATCAATACGCATCGCTTACTCTAAGACACTGAAAGCCGTCGACGGTGTCAGTATCAGACGCTGGGCACCAGGCAGTCCATGCGGCGGAGTGTCTCCACTGCATCACCAACAGCTTTTTCCCAACACTCACGACCTGACGAAAACAAACATGTATGAACACACGGACACTTGACAAATCACCCAGACACTATTCAATGCCCACCATTCTCAGATGTGAGCCGCCGGGCCTGCTGACAGCGTACGTTGAGCAGCCTTTCGTCCTCTCGAGTTTGTGCTCCTTCAAGTGAAGCCTCCCTTTCGGCTCCATCGTCTCTCCCTCTATCGTCTCGAAGTCCGACAACCGGAAGACGTAGATTTTACTTTCTCTGCCACCTACAGGAACAAAGAGAGTGTTATCAATGTAAGGATCAGGGAAAATGCAGAGCCTCACAGGCCAGTTTGCAGTAGATATTAGGTTTGTTCCAGGTTTGACGTACTACCTGGAACAAGTGGTCGTTTAGGGTAGTAGGAATTTTTTTAAAATCTGAAATTTTGACAAAATACTCGGTTTACCATCTAGTTGTGCCCGCAAGGTTTTCAGCCCGATCGCCCAAACCCGTGGGGCGCCATGGGGCTAAAATGGGGCTACAGAAGGTTTTTTTATAAAGGCTTTCGGCTATGGGATCGAGTCAGGTGTCGTTTTCGAAGTATTTTTGGACGTAGAATCCATTTTCGGGGGGTCCCGGAACGGTCGATTACATTTATAATGGTAGAATACTTAAAAACGTGATTTCAGTCACCTGATTTTAATTTTTTTTATTACTCTGGACACGTTCTAATTACATTAAATGTAAAAAAATAAATTTTATTTACCTTCTCGTGGGATCCCACCAGAGATGACTGGGTGGTTCAATAACGCAATTTGTTCATGTTAATTCAGCGGTGTTTATCATGCGCGTATATGCACTAATATGAAAACAATGAACGACCCGGAGCATAATGACATATCGTCAGGAGGTTTACGACACACCTGCTCAACAGTATGCTCACAATACTATCCACCCTGCTGACCCAATTAGGCGACGACCTGCGACACGCCCCCTGTGGGAGGGTTGTGGGTGTAAGCCCTCCTTCAAACCCCTATCAAGAGAGCTCCAATTTACTGAACACAGAATAAAGGATTTGCCATTTGTCCGAGTCATGTGGGAGCTCAGTGTGGTGGAAAAATCAAAGCTATTCGAACTGAACTAAAATCAACCAGCTATATTACATTTGAAAATTGGACTACAAAATGATGTTTCACCTTTGTCAGCTCTTATCAGGAGGATCCCATGAGCTTCTATTACATTGAGCTGCTTCACGGAAACTGATTTCTCAAACACCAACCGATGAGCTGTACCATCTGAGGACAAAAACAATTGATATTTACAGATCGTTGGCACTTTTCAAAACTGAAGAACGTCGGTTTAAAACAGTATACCTTCAACAAGGAAAACACCAGCTTCAGTTGATACCATGAGTTTTGAGTCTCCCCACGAGTCTCCGCATACAACCTGCAGAATAAATACACATGTCTGTCATAGTGGTATTTTCTATGAGTTGGCTACACTGAGCTATTGACCTGCCAAATCCCAAAACTGCTGCCAACGTAAAAAACTGTATACAATTCACAATATGATGGCTATCCTTATAGCATTTTCTATGAGTTGGAAGCACTGAGCGATTTTCCAATTTTCCTACATTGAAGGAGGAGAATTCTGAGAAATTTGAAATTTATCATAAAAAATTCAGCTAGCTTGGCCAAAAGGCTGAAAACACCAAAAAAGTGTTCAAAAATAGGATCAAGACGAATTAAAAGGTAGTTGGTGGGGTGGGGTAAGTGCAGGGCCGGATTCTAAAACCGTCATCCTGTTTTTCCTTGAACAAACTACAATGTTGTAAAGTGCGTAGAAGGGGTCTGAGGCCAGGTTGGAGAGGTGGGGGGTTGGCTGACTTTAGCAGCAGGGGTTAGCCCCATAGTTGACCTGCAAATCCCCAAAAGTCTGCCAACATGAAAACACTGTATAAATAAAAGACTCATGGCTACCCTAGTGGTATTTTTTATGAGTTGGCAACACTGGCTGCCACTTTTTAATTTTCAAACCCCAAAACACGGCCAACGTAAAAATAATAAAAACAAGACACATGACTGACATTGTAGTATTTACCATTAGTTGGCAACACTGAGCTATTTTCCGATTGACTTTGTACCTCATGGCCGAAATCCGGGTAGAAACACTGCGGCTCCCAAGGCGCCCTCTTGTACAGGCCGGTGGTAGCGAGCGACGTTGGGGCGTCCCCTTTGACGATCGTCTCCAACTTCAGCGCCTGCCCCGTCCTCACGAACTCCACCTGACGGGCTTCCTCCTTCCGCCTGCCGCCCCTGGGAGCTTCCGGGAGGACGTCGGAAAAGGCCCGACGGTTCAACATGGTTTGCTATCAACGCGAGACAAGTGAAAAATGAACTCTTTTAGCACTTCATTTTATGTTTGAGTGAAAGACAGAATCGACGTTGTCACTACCAACCCTCCAAGTCAGATGTTGGGGATTCTACGAGAATAAAGAAATTTATTTCTGACATCTGCCATCAGAGCCAGTAGCGTACATAGCGTAACCATAATTTGCCTCAAATTTAATTAAAAATTGAAACACAACCAACAGAATTTTAGTCATCGCATTAGACTCTAATGATCAGAGATATTTTGTACTATTCCAACAGCCTCTCAATTTTAGTTTATTATTCTTGGAATAATACATCTATGTAATCGCGACGGAGGTCGAAAATTCAGATCGGTCTCAAAATGTGACATTATCCGTTTCAAGATGTCTAGAATCCAAAAACGAAATGTCCGTCCGCCGTCCGAGCCGTTTTGGGCAGTAGGATTTTTATTTTTACGTGAAACGTTTACTGGGTTTACTTTCTAGTTGTCCTCGCAAGTTTTCAGCCCGATCGCCCAAACTCCTGGGGCTCTATGGGGCTACGGAAGGGCTTTTGTTTAAGGGTTTCGGCTATGAGGTCGAGTTAGGTATCGCTTTCGAAGTATTTATGGACGTAGAATCCATTTTTGGGGGGTCCCAGAACGATTCGATTTCACTGACGGGATCTATTGGGCTCTCATGGGGCTACAAATGGGATTTTTGAAGGATCCCAGGAAGTCAAATAGTTTCAAGTAATTTTGGACGCATAGCTATGTATACCTAGGTAATCCATTTTTCGAGGTCCCACTTTTTTTTTTTTTTTTTTAACAATTTTTATTGACAGAATTAATTTTTGCACAAGAAACCTACCTATATCAAAGAATAATAAACCCTCATGTACAATTTGCAGCGTTTTATTTATCTGCAGAATGTTTCCACTGTCAAATAGGTATTCAAAAGAACAAAAAAATAATAATTTTTTTTCCTAAGTAAACGTGGTTCTGGACCCTGATTTTAGCTTGACGAAGCGGCAAAATATAATTTAATCGCATAAGAACAACTGCTTCACAAAAAGGGGCCTTTTCAAATCCCGCTGTCAAAAGGGATAAAAGGCGGCCCAAAACTTGTGGAGGAAATCCTATGAACGATCCTATGAATTCGCCTCTCGACGTTTCCGTTTGAAAAGGGGAATTTCCCACGGTGGTGGGGTAAAGGTTGCAAATTTTATATAACAAAAGTTGACAGATACTCACCGCCCGGTTGGAGTCGCTCATGTGCTCTTGACAGAGGTCCTTGATGAGCATGTCGAGCGTCCTTTCCCGCTTTTGTGCGAATATGGGGGTGTTGAAAGTCGCCTTTTCCCCGTTTATCACTGCCGGCGGTAGAAAGGGAAAACACGGTTAGCGGTTAAACATTTGAAGAGAGAATAACGCAGTTAAGTAGGCGTTCATGGCACGTAGGAGTTCCTTGGAAATAGGAGTTTACTCACATTTAACGAGTAGAAACTCCCTGAACTCTTGGGGGGACCTGAAGTAGGATGGACTTGGCAACGAAGGACCGAAGAGGGGAACAGACTCTTCAGAGTAGACAACCAAACGGTAAGAGTTGTCGTCGCACGAGTAACTTACGACAGCAAAAACGTCTGTGGATGTTCAAGTAAAGGAAAAAGTACTCTGTACTACACGGAGCCTTTCCTCCTGCTTGATATACAAGATGATGTAGCACAACGTCATGATGATGAGCTGTTGGATGAAGATTAAGAATACGCCACTTTGCCTAATATATGATTATCATATTATGATATTATCATGTATCCTTTTAAGTATACCTACTTGGAATATAGGTAGTTCAATTGTAATTCCTCAAAATACACCGTTCCATAAACACCTTGTTATTTTTTCCTTTTGTATAACAAGTGAAACCTTGCAGCACAAAATATTAGTATGTACCTACTATAGAATATAGAATCAGTACTAAGCACTAATGGTACAAGTAGGTACTAATACATAGGTACCTACTTGTATACAAGTCTTGTAGAATATCGTGTAAATGTCTGAAAAATATAACGTTGGCGGTTGTTGGCAAACTGACAGCAGTAGAACATCCACTGTGGGCTGCCCACGGAAATCAATAACAACAGCTACACGTTTAAAAGAAAAATGACAGTTTGGCGTTTCAATTTAAAACTTTATCGCACCGGAGATGAAGCACCGTCGGAAAAATCGTTAATTAATGTTCTTTTTGTTTAAAGACGTCAATTGAAAGGCAAGATGAAAAAGGATACGGGTAAATTGAGACTTGATGGAGGAAGGGTTGAAATTGGTCATTTCCGAGGGGCCGCCGTCGACAAAAACGATGTTGACGATATCGTTGCCTATGTGCCTTTTCCTTTCCACCTGAAATCAGTAAGAATACCAATGCAGACTTTTTTTTTTTTTTTCAATGAAGCGGGGAAGTTGAAAATGATTTTTCTTGGATTAGGTACCTGCTGTTTGTTATCTTTAGAATACGGAAGGAGGGTAGAGACGTGGAACATGATCTCGTGACCCTCGTAGATCGTGTAGACGGAATATTTTCCAGTCATGTCACCTGAAACCAGATCAACGATTGGTGATTAGAGCTTTTGTTTTGTTGTCTATCTTTTGCCTCACAATGGGAAGTCGGGATCCTTCGTGGAGTCAACCATTAAAGTTGAGCCTTAGCTTCCGCTGCAGATTTTCACTTTTCTACGAATCTATAAAATTTATAGATTTAATAACACATGAAATTATCAATTATTGATACTTTCATGCAATGAGGGTTGATTTCTCCCTCTCAGGGCAAGTCCTTTCCTAATTAAAGCTCACACAGTGATATCAAATTTGGCTATACAGTTTGCAATAAAAATTTAAAAAATAAAAATAAATAAAATTTATTTATTCATCTATTTAATAGATAAATTCCAACATTGAAAATATTCCTCAAACTTCAGGCCAACCCGGTAACTTAAGGTAGGTCTGAAGGCGACATTCTCATGATGTGATAGTTTCAGACGAGAGATTGGAAGCGTGGTTGAACAAGCCGCGAAATGGCAATTTAATTTCGTGATTACCTCAAACTGGATGGCACGTGCCAAGAGGGAATAGACGGAAATGCATCCACTTGCGGGTGCTTAGGAGTTGGAGGGAAGCTCGTGGTAAGATCGAAAATTCGCAATTACGCTCAACAGCCAACAACACAATTGCAAAGCTCATCAGGGTCGGTGGTAAGTGTGGGTGCGTTGCTAAATTTGGTGTTGCGGGAGTGACTGCTGTCCATGTTCACGTCGTCGCTTGTTTGATGGCGAATTTTGTGAGCCAAGTCAGTTTTCCCAGTGTCATGGGCTCACTCCTGGGTCCACTTTGCAGGCGATGATGGTTGAGGAAATGGGGAGCAGTGTAGCGTCACTGGAGCTGTCCAGACATACCTTCTTCTCGTTTGTACTTGGTGCATACTTGTGGTTGGTTTAGATGCACAAGAACCTCTCCTAAAAGAAATGGGGGATCTGTGGCTGGGATTATCCAGGCCCCAGAAAAGGATTTTGCTGCTTACAGCTGGAGTGAGAGGCATAACTCTGGATGTGAGCGAACCTTCCTTTAGCATATATTACAGAGACTCACTCACAGGGCTTCCTGCTTTCAAGCCAAAAGTTCGTAAAATTTACTAAAATCTGAAGAAAATTATTGGTCATAATATGAACGCGAGAGGGACGCAACGCCACCCAACGACTGCAAGCTACGACGTGTGCGAAAGGAGCAGCCGCCAAATCTAGTGGTCAAACGCGGAATCCCCATTGATCCCCCGCCTGTTTAAGGCCCTAAGAGGCACTGCAACTTGAAAAACATGAAAGTAAATCTTCTTTTTTTTTTCATTTTCGAAAAAAAAAAAAAAACTGTAAATCCGAGCATTAGAACCGAATTTATGAGCAAAAAATGAAAACGTTCTGGTGTGCGCCAGCCGCGTACGGAATCCTTTTGCTTGACGAGTGGCGAGCCCGCTTTCCGCTCACCATCTTTTAAGCGCTCTCCTGTAAAATCACGTTTTCTGACACATCCGTACATTTTTCTCGGGTAGGTACTACTTGACCGAAAAAAAAACCGCTATCTTTATCCAATGCGTCGGAAGCACATGTACCGAAACTTGTTCCGAAAAATGGGTCTTGAACGCTGGAAAACGCCAAGTTGCACGACCCCCTTTCGTCTCTACTCGCGATTTTGTGGAACGTATTGATAAAATAAAACAATGGCAGTCGCTGTACAATGAAAAATGAATCGTTAAATGTTCGTTAACACAGAATTTAATAAGCAAAAGAACTTAATACTGCTTACGTAACCGCATAAATTAATCTTTGTAAAATGAAGAACACAGATACAATGAGGGGTAAATTATTACATTCGAAAACAGCCACGCAGCTCTCTTTTCCCAGAATGGAACTCATTATGACAAATAAATTGAATAGACTATTCAATGTGTATAATAGTCAATTAGAACGTCTTTCAGTCTGTTCACCAGGCTTCTTTGCAGTAAAATGTTTCACTTTAAATTTCCTCCGCCTAATTGCATTCAAGCGTTGCTTTCGACATTTTGGATTTGAAAGTAGAACTTGAAACTGTTCGAAATGGATCTTAAATAGCAGCTTTTCGATCAACAAGCTCACCTTTGACGTCTAGGCCACCGCGATATTTGTCCCAACTTTTCAGCCTTATTTTGTCACCAAGAAGGGAGACGAAGCGTTCGAAATCGGTGCTACCAACCTCTGAAACACAAGACAGCCATGTCAAGTAGGATTTCGGGTTCTCGAAATCGGGGTGTTTTTTTTATAATATAAAAAAAAAAGAAGTTATATATATATATATTTTTTTTTTACTTTTTACAATAGGGGTCTGCACGGTTGAGCAAGTAAAATTTACTACAATTATTTAATTAGCATTTTCTGATATAAATGGCATAAATTTGACTATAGCACATTTACAACGCCAACACGTCGAGAACGGACCAAAGACCCCTAATATCATGCACTATCAATAACCTAACTCACCGTTACTGAACATTTCGTCGTCCGTCACTTGGCCAGGTTTGGTATAGAGGATACCGAACTTAAAATTCACCGAGCCTTCCTGCTCTTCTAACAGCAAGAGGTCCTTAAAAAGAGGAGCTCATATTAGTAAATTGAAGAATGAATATTTAAAAAAAAAGAAAGAAGGAGATGAATGAATGAAAAAGTGAATAAGAAGAAGAAGAAAGGAAAGAAGTTAAAAAAAGCAGAAAAGAAAGAAAAATGAAAAGGAAAAACGCTGCAAATTTTACACAAGGGTTTATTATTCTTTGATATACGTTAATTGTGAAGAAATTTAATTCTGTCAATGAAAAAATTTAAAAAAAAAATTTTTTTGGGTTTTAATCTAAAAAAAAATTTTTTTTTATTAATTTTTTTTTCAAAAATGTTTCTTTTTCAAAAATCCTTTATTATTTACTCGAAAAATATTTAACATCCTGGGATCCTTCAAAAATCCCATTTTTAGCCCCATGAAAGCCCTAAAGATCGTCCCAGTGAAATCGGATCGTTCCGGGACCCCAAAAAATGGATTCTACGTCCAAAAATACTTCGAAAACGACACCTAACTCGATCCCATAGCTCAAAGCCTTCAAAACACCCCTCCCGTAGCCCCATTATAGCCCCATAGCGCCCCACGGGTTTGGGCGATCGGACTGAAAACCTTGCGGGCACAACTAGATGGTAAACCAAGTGTTTTGTCAAAATTTCAGATTTTTAAAAAAATTCCTACTGCCCAAAACGGCCTGGACGGCGGACGGCGTACGGCGTACGGCGTACGGCGTACGGCGTACGGCGTACGGCGTACGGCGTACGGCGGACGGCGGACGGCGGACGGCGGACGGACATTTCGGATTTAGAATGTAGACCTCTTGAAACGGATAATGTCAAATTTTGAGCCCGATCGGAGTCGTCGACCCGCGTCGCGAAAACATAGGTGTATTATTCCAAGAATAATAAACCAAAAGGCGGAAAAGTAGATAACAAAATAAAGAAGATGGATGAAGAAAAATAAGAATAATAAAATGAGAAGAATCTTCTGATGCTTCAATGAAATGAAAAGATGAAAAACAAAAAGTTGAAAGATCCTTACTTTTTGAATGTCGGGAGAAAATATTTCTTTTGGACCCTTTTCTAATTTCTCCATGTTAGGAAAGTTGCTGAAAAAAAAAAGGTAATTCATATGGTGTACTTGAACGATTGTTAACTTAGCTAACTTAGAAATGAGGCCATACCTGAGAATTTGTTTCACGGTCATAGGTTTGTGAGGAGCGTAGGACAGAGATATCTTTTGAGCGCCCTATAGCAGAAAAATATATACAATTTAAATCGTCTCTGTACATTCTATTGTGTTGAGGTGAGTGCTTTTAAAATTTTACTGAAGAACATTAGGTACCGTTTTTTTCCACAAAATAACTCGGTACTGAGGGACGCACTGGGAATTGCTATCACTGAGGACAACACTGAGGAAGAACGGCATTTTCTCCGAGTCCACGCCGACGTAGTTCTGGTGAACTGCGGAAAGGCAAATTAAAACGAGATGTTGAATCATATTATGAGTAGAGTTCATCCTACACATTTCCTAGTCACTCACGTTTCCCGAGGAAGTATTTGAAGTACCACCGGGTCTGGTACTCGGGGTTTTCGAGAACTGGAGTGCTTGGGGACCCGTAAAGCTGAAACAGGGGAAATTATGTTCAACCACAACGTTTTCAATTAATACAATCCACCTTTGGTGGACAACGACCCTAATTTAATTTTTAGGGTACCAAATCTCAAAGGCGGGGCGAATCCTCTTATATTCTCATCGGTATAAAATTTATGTAAACCAACTTAATGAACCAACTCAAGCGAACATCAAAAAGACCGCGTAATCCACATTTTAATTCATGTGCTGATGAAGTTAGGTCCAACTCCGGCACCTACTGTACCAAACTCATCAGCGTCGTGAAAGAAAGAACTTAATTTGCTAGATCCTATTTCAACGAATCGGAGAGCAGGTGGAAATCTTTGGGGCTCCTTTGAAGGGAAGTAATTGGGCGAGCGGGTAGAATTCACAGGACTCCGAAACCATTAGACGTTTTTCCGACATCAAAGTCGTCCAAACACTTTCAGGCGTGCGAAGAGTGTTCTTGAAGGCGGAAAACTATACAACGCTGAGAGCAAAAGGCTTTTGGACTCTCATCGGGCCTCAACAACTCGGCAAAGAATTAAGAAATATTCAAAACAAAATAATAATTATAATTTATCAATAATTATTATTGATGGTGAAATCTGGTTTGAATGAGGAATGCTTTCAGATGTGGAAGTAATCAGGATGATTCTTGGATAATCCAGGTTCTGATCGAAAAAATTAATTCCTTGTCAGAAAACACGTCTTCGACGTTGAAAGTACCTATTTTTCCAAACTTTTTTCTTTCCTTGTGAGTTGTAATTTGAATTACATTATCCGTCTTCTGTCTTCGTTATTAAAAACTCAGGAAAACCTTCTCATAGAAATACATTTTCATTCTGAGCTGAGCTTGACACGGCAATAAAGTCCGGGCGGAATGGGCGAAGGGGTGGAGGGCGTTAATTCATTATTAACGTGACGGAAGAAGTTAGTGTTGTGAAAGAGGGGAGTTGCTGCATTTTTTCTGTTTTTAGGTAGGAACTCAGAACCTTCTAAATCCTTTGTAGGGATAAGGGCAACTTACAACGCTTCAAATCACACAGTGAGGAATGTTCATCGGTTCGTCGTTGTCCTGACCATAGTCCGTGGCCACTCTCGCTCGGATATCGACGATATCCAAATTTTCGCGTAGAAAAAACTGGTCCACTGTCACGCCACATTCAAGATAAAGTGGTGATTAATGTAAGGTGGATGCGGCAGGATGGTGGTAATCTTTTGAATGAAAGACGATTTTGGACGATGTTGTCTATTTCCACGATAAATTAAATTTTATAAACATGTAGACTGGTTTTGGTTGTATACAACCGTACTGATGTAACCAACCGAAACCCGTCTAACAATTTTTTGGTAACTTATTCAAGAGTAATTAATTCACTTACGTCATCCTTGCCCACGTTGTCGCCGGATTCAACGCGGAACCTTCTTCCAATGATGTCTTGGCCATTGGCTTCAATTTGGGGTAACTGTAACGAAAACAACAAAAGTTGATACTATGTTCATTCAAACTCAGAAGAGCCCCGCGCTTATAAAGGAAAAGGGTTTCTTCAAAAGCAAGAGAAGAAAGGACTCCCACTATAGCCGAGAAATGTTGACTCCAAAAGGGCTACAACAAAGATGTGGCCCCTCTCGTGACGGAAAGTCTTTTGGTGCAGTCTGTGGGGAGGTTAGTCGTCAAATGTTTGTCTGGACCCCATAAGCATGAAAAGAACAAACGGTTTCGACCACATTTTATACTGATGACAGAACCATTAACGATAACAATAATTATTATTGTACACACAATGTACACGAGCGCTTTTTTAACAGGCGAAAGAAAATCCCTGTCGGGCTACGCTTGTGGGGGTGTTTTAGGGGAAATTGGATATCGCAGAGTGCTCGTGAATATTCATACGAGGAAAACTGGCCGGCTCGTGTTTTTCCCCTTTTTTGTTTGTTTTCACGTGTTTAAAATCGCGTATTGATGAGTTTATTAAAATCGGCGGGAAGGGAGGCGGAATATGCTGGGCGCACTATCCGCGAAGCGTTTGGAACACCAGAATAATGCTGATCTGAATAAGTAAATCAAGTGCTGTACAAACGATGCAGCCCTTCGTAAGAGGACGAGGTGGACGTTCTTGAGGGAAAGGAGGGATTCGGAACGAACCTCCGCATTAGCATTATTGCATACGTAAACTCCGGCGGTTTTTCCTACGAGGATAACGTATTCTATCTAGACATAGTGTGCTAAGGGCTCTAACGTCGGTAAGATCATTTCCTTCCTAACCACCTCTAACGTTTTTATCAGCACAATGCAACACACCTGCAGGCCAAATTCAATTTCATATGTATATATGAAATTGGCATTCTGTAAAATCCATTTACAGGAAAGTCCAAGCAGGAAACGAGAATTTGAAACTGGCAAATAACGTGAGTGACTCCAAATTTCCACAGCAAGCGAAAATCCACACCAATTACTGTAATTCGGTTAGAGCCGCCTAAGAGGATAGGTGGCGTTCCCTTTGAAACCCAAGTGCGAAGGAAGTTAGCGGAATAAGAGGCGAGAAAAGGTGTTTATTTGATTTTGAAATCTCGCGACGCTTTTTGAAAGCGGCTCCGTCGGAAAAGGGCGTTGAAATCAAATCAGGAGAACAAGGAGATTGTAGGTAAGGGTTGAGAAGGTGATGAAAAGCAAACTGGAGGGTGTCAAGAAACTGAAGCGGAAGTGTGAGAGAGAACGTTGGGAGCTTTGCTGTCTTGATTTTCTTTTCCTTCAAGTGCCAATGACGTTGAAGATCCGTAGGCAACCAATTCTCAACAATCATTACACGGAAAGAATCCTCTCGAAAGCCTCACGAAAACCGACGTGTTCCGTAAGCGCTCTAAACATTCTACGCAGGCAACACATCTCGACCGACTCAGCCTTCAGCGTCCTTCAGGTCTCAGCCTCGTAGAGCAATACCGACCAAAAATAGCACTTGACTTGTAGTGGATCTCTAATTTCAACTGCTTGTCGCATGATAGAGCTTTCATTCGGAGAAAAGCTGAAGTCTGAGCTTGCTCTATCCGGGATCGTATCTCCACGTCCGGGTTCCATTTTTCATTGACCAGCGCTCCAAGGTACTTGAAATTCTGGACTCGCTCCAAGCAAACATCTCCAGCTCTCAGTGGCAACACAGACAGTATTGTGGTACTTAGACAACCATGAATTTGTTTTTTGGGATGTGGAGTCTGAGCCAAATACACAGACTTTCTTCAACCACAGCTAGTCTCTGCAAACTAATTTGAGTGTAGTCTGTAAGGACAATGTCATCAGCGTGCCTCATGTTGTTCAAATACACACCGCTCACCTTGATACCAAGCTCTATTTGGGGAGAGGGTGAAAAGGTTATTCCATGTATATATTGAAAAGGAGTGGAAACAAGATAGCCCTGTCTAATCCCCTCTTCACATCAAAGGCATCGATCATTGTTCCGTCAGGGAGTTCAACTGCTGCTCTCTGGTTCAAATACAAGTTCTCAATGACCCTCATGTCCTTCACATCAACTTCGATTCGTTTAGAGAGCCAACTATTGTGGAGTAATGGACACTTCAAAGGCTCCTTCATAATCCAGGAAAATAAAATAGGTAGTTCAACTTTGAAGGGAATTTTCATGCTGTAATAACTCACTAGTTCTACGCTGCCGTAATGTCGACGACTGAAGACGCCACGGCGGGAAATGAGATCATTGGAAGAGGTGCTGCAACAAACAACAAAAAACGTACGTGAGTAAGAAACAAATAAATCCATAACAAGTAATCCTTGAAATTCCAAATCTTTCAGAAAAGTGGCATTCACCAACAGTGACTTCAGGGGAGTCTGGGGCTGAATTATTCCGAGAATATTCCCGCTCAGTTGCTTAGTCGGGAGACAATAATCGGGCAAAGCTTATCAAGATGGGTCGCATTCGAGGTCTGAATGGTCCCCCATTGTCCGGGCTTTGAAGGGGAAACGTTGGTCACATTTTCAGCCCGCGAAGGGGAACAATCGGTCCGGTGGTCACCGGAGTCGTGAAGGAGGGGAGAGTTACGCAAGATACGGAAAATGATGTAGAGAAATGTAGGCAAGGGTTCTCAGATTATTTTGGCAATGAATGGACAAGAGAAGATTGACGGAAAAATCGTTTCTTTACCACTTTACCCCTTAGTTAACTACGTATTTTTCTTACTAGATCTACCAAAAGGTCACATATCTAACACACAGTTCTAACACCACGTTGACGAAAATGAGTTTTTCATTCCATTTGATGGGTATTAACATAGCCAAAAGCATGATAACCATGCCAAGGTTACCTGGAAACATAAAAAAGAGGAAAACGCGAAAATGACTACAGCGCTAATTGATAAAACATACCTGAGAAAAACGCTGCAAATTTTACACTAGGGTTTGTTATTCTTTGATATAGGTTAAAAGTGCAAAAATTAACTGTGTTGATATATATATATATTTTTTTTTTTCAAAAAAAAATTGGAAGATAGCCAATCGTTTCTTTCCCCTCCTGATCAATGTCGGAAATGGATGACTTCTCTTTAAATATAATATATTTAATGAGAAAATCACCTAATTGATATTATCAATTAAGTGATTTTCTCATTTTTATCTCGGAAGGAAAATGTGTAATGAGTTGAGTTGATTTAACAAGATACGGTGATCACGCCTGGTGACGGTAATGACATGAACGCTTAGGTGGTTTTAATTCTGCACTTGCGATGAGTGAGGTGCAAACAACCGGATTGCGTATTGAGCTTTTGTGTTTAATGATCCCTCAAATACCAGCAGCACTCGGGCAGGGAGGAACTGCGCCAGAGTTGAGCCTGAAGCGGATGACGTTACGAGAGGGGGATGTACCGGAATCAGAATGAACAAGAGGGCGAGGAGGGGTAAAAACGTCGCCGTAAAAGCGGGTATTCTTCCGTGTCATTTCCCTTCGAATGGCGAATGAAAGGGAAGTGAAAGGAAGTGGGGGTGGGGATTAGTAGGTGAAAGGGCGCTGAGAGTGGGGGAGAATGGTGGAAAACCGAACGGGCCAACGCGGGGAACACAGAGTGGGAGGAATCCGGAGGATATGTTTCCAGAAGGCCATCTCTACTGCCAAGGATGAAAATAGCGATTTTGAAGCCAACGCATGATAAAAGGCAGTACCGCGTCAGTCCTATCTCCCCCTTTGCTAAGAAAACATCCTGAGTCTTAAGAGAATAACCCGTAAACGGCAACACGATAAGAACCGGAGGCTTTTCAGAGTCACGTGACCCCAGTGTAGATCACGTGTGGACTGGCTCAAGTACAACGGAGGCAAACGGATTAAGTTAAAGTACAAATTGCGTGGTAGGTTCACCAAAGGTCATGCGAAGGAAGAAGCCCCGGAAAAAATAAAAGCCTCCACTCTGCGTCTTGCCACTTCGCAAAAGTAGAATGTATAAATTACTTAGGCTCTCACTAGAACAACAAATAAAATGGAAAGAACGCAACGTGTTCTATCTCATAGAATGTTTAACGCTGAGGAGTACGAAAACCTTTCCCATCTTTGTGCTGATGAGAAGTTGGCTAAGCCGGCCAAGCCTCCTGCTATCTACTTTGCATAATATGCATATTATGTACACATGTAACAGTCCTTCCTAAGGAATAACCGGATTAGCCAAGTGGTTCTGGGAGTTAGTCACTTCGCGCTGCATTCTGATGAGGCCACAGGTTCGAATCCCGTTGAAGACCATAAATGTGCAGCTGGGTTAAAGTGATTCATCAACAAATTAACGCCCCGTCATGTCAGGCCGATTACGCCAAAAACTTACTTACGTCGAGCTTGACGTAAAACAAACTTTTACATTACCAAGAAATGGTATAATTACATGGGGAGGAGCGTACGCAAGTAATTTTAGTAGGATAGTGGTTAATCTTGACGTAAAACTAACTTTTACTTTACCAAGTATAATTACATGGGGAGGAGCGTACCTACATCTTGATGAGGCGTCGATATTTGAAAATTTGCTGCCATCAATTACAATAATTAGTGGACGTAAACTGTAAGTAAATTATCATTTTCATGAGTTATAAACTGCTTCAGTTAATTTCATGGTATGGCGTTTTCAACGACTCTCTTCGTCACCAGGTTCAGAGTAGGCCCTTAGTAGGGCAGTTTGTCAGTCATTCGCTGAATAGGAAATCCTCCCACTGAATTCGGATTGCTCACTATAAATTACTTCGTATATTGGGGCGAAGTTTTAGGGGAGAATAAGTTCATCATGGTTGTCAATAGCGTATTCAACTGTAACGGAACGTGATGGGAATGCTGAGTCTTGTATACAAGTTTTGGGTGTCAAGTCTGAACCAAGCCAAATTGATAGTCATTCGGAAAATGTTTGCTATACTTCAACCGACCTCTTATTACTGGACACAAATCCCTCTTGAAAATCTCTTCCGTTCACCATCCTAAGGACAACCTAGACTCTACAAGAACTCTCAGCTCTAAAAAAAGGAGCCTTTTCTCTTCTAAATTTGCTTCCCTTTCGGGCAAACTGTTTCCTGTAAACCCCATTCAACCCCAGTAATAATTCTCCCTCGTTATCCTACGGCCTGTAAAAATTTTAGTGTCTTCCCCGCCCGGCTCGAGCTTCTAGCAAAATGGGGTTTATGATGAAAGTAGGTCGGCCGAGGGATGAAAAAAAGGAAGAAAATACGAACACAGATGTGCCATCTCATTCTTCATTAGCTCATTACACTACTTCGGCGACGTCGAACCCGATGTGAATATAGGGAAAAAATCTTCTTCGCCACACAAGAAGATCCCAAGTTGTGAAAGAAGCGTTTCCTCGGAACATTCAGACGGGTTTACGCTACAGAGGATGGAGGTAATCCTAGGATTACAGGTATAGAAGCGGGCCAATAACTTTCTAATTCCACATTCGATCACACCAGAGGTCTAGAATTCTTCAGTAGCAATCCATAACTTTATCAAAGTTCAATCTCTGCCCCAGCTATAAATTTAGTGAATTGAATAATTCGGTAAAAGTATTTGGATTCGACCTCATTTGAAACTTGGGCTTCGTCCAACTGATTTAATTAAACTGTACGGTTTGATTGGATTGGCTGTAAACACAAGGTGAAGAACCAACACAAACGGAATACAATCGATTTCATTTAAAACGAGATTGTATACATCGTTCTTTATTGATTCAACCAAAGAGCCAGAGTTTAGTTTCACCGGAGTGTTGTCAGTTCCAAGTAGGTCACTCTAAAGGTATCTTCGGTCGGTGGAAGAGGAATAGTTTACCCAACTAAGGTTGGTTTTTCGACGGGGTTGACACCGCAATCCATTAAAGTGGGAGAACTCACTCTTCTCACAACAAATTGGCCGTGCTCGCAAAATAAACTCAACCCGGAACTTTCTGTAATCTCAGCAGTCCTCCTCACCTGGAAACTGGGTGAAAAATGCGCTTTGCGAGGAAGGTTTTCTTTATCGGGATTTTTTTTTTCCGTATCGGGAGCTGATCAACGGTCACTTTAGGTTTACAGGTTGGTCCCTTCTGACCAAATACGCCAACTCCAATCCCATTCAGGACCTCCGTCAATGTCAACAAAGCACCTGAGAGTCAAAGCCCCTTTGATCAATCAGCTACATGACCGTCGGCAGTGCGGTTAGGAAGCCTCTCTGTAGCAGGCGACACCCCCAAATATACGAGTCTTGCCCTGTACACAGATTTAATTACACGTACACAGCTTTAGACTCGGCCCACGAGGCTGAATCCTATAAACGAGGGCCTACTTAGTTAGATTGGAAGTTCAGCGGGTAGTGACAGAGGCCTGTTCGACGAACAGTGTTCGTGCAAGAAGAAGGCTGCACTATTTCAGGAAAAATTATTTCATCAAAAAATGACGTTTTAGGGGTTTTTTCATGTACCTGTGTAAGTATGAGCACATTGATTCACGTTTGAATTTAAATTGATCTTGATTGGTTGGTGGGAAGTCGCGATTCGGCCGATTTAAAGGATGGAAAATCGAAAATGAAAGTAACCAGAAAAAATATTCGACTGAATGAGTGAGTCTGCATTGAACGGAAATCGGTCGCTGAAACTTAGCAATTTGGGGACTCGCACAATCTCAAACATGACGTTCATGAAAGTGCCATTCTATGCATGTTATGGTGTTTTCTGATGGAAGACCACTGCCGTCTTATTAGTCTTGGTTGAGGCAATCTGGAGTTCACTTCTCATCAGGCACATCCTAAGGTCAAACACATTTTTTCAAATTTTTAGATCAGATTTCAAAGTTGAAAATGGAGCCAATATGATTTTCCTTCCTTTCCATTATGAACGTGCCAACAGTGGTTGCAATGCGACTAGATAATATCTAGTCGCATTATATTATAATGTAAAGGACAGGCACATTAAATGTCTTGACGAACAACTGAAGAGTGTCACCTGCACGGGGGCACCTGCACGGCGCCGAGCGCCCGCTGCACCCATCTCACTCATTTTCCCCCTCACAACCTTATTTTGGATTGAAAATTTATCAAAATTGTACCAGTAGTTTTCAGATAATCACATTACGTACCTGCATTTGCGGATTCAGAAAACATCAATTTGGGCCGTCCCTGCGTGATCGCAAAAATTGAAACTTATTATCACACGTTCGTGCACATTCTGCTTGGCTTATGTCACATCCGATCACGTTCCCGTTGTTACACATTATTTTACACACCTGTATCTTTCACGAAATGTAAGGAATATTAAATTTTTTAGAACTTCGAGAAAGAAATGGAACGAATTTACAAGTCGAGAAAGCTGATAATCGGCTCTTACCTGATCTATCATACTCGGCCTGAGTAACTCTGACAGAGTTACTCAGGCTGAGTATGATAGATCACCAGTGTTGCCAGAAGCGCTGCAAAAAAATGCCCCTACATAGTTAGCTTCCAATTTTCATTACCAACCCAGGGGAAAAAAAATCTTGAAATTATCTGCAGTAGATCCCGAGATATCTGTACCAACACCTTGAAAAACATGGTTCGCCAGAAAACGAAGTTTTCTGAAACCATTCCGAGCTAGCGCGCGGCGTCGCTCAGCGCACACTGTGCGCCGCACAGTCGGAAAATTGTTTCCTCTTCCCCTCAAATTGTTTATATTAATAATAGGTAATTAAGAATTATTCTTTCTGGGTTTCATTGTGCGGAAGCAATGAGAAAACTGGATCTTCTAAGAATAGCTGAAGCTAAAAGGGAAGCAGTAAATACACTGCCAAGGCAATGGCACATGAGCTTCCTCGTGCCAAGTTCAAAATGAACGTAACAACTGTAACAAGAAAATTACGTTCGCGCATGCGCAGGGAGTACCACTGATTCAATCATGATGAAACTGATAGGGAACCATCTAGGGCTATACCCACACAATTCCTGAAAATTTGATTGAAATCCGATCAAAATTGTAGGAGTTATGGCTGTGGCAAGGAAATTACGTTCGCGCATGCGCTGAGCGTACCGCTGATTCAATCGTGATGAAACTGACAGGGGACCATCTAGAGCTATACGCACACAATTCCTGATAATTTGATTGAAATCCGATCAAAATTGTGAAAGTTATGCCTGTTTCAAGAATTTCACGTTAGCGCATGCGCAGAGCGTACCGCTGATTCAATTGTGCTGAAATTCGTATGGGACCTCAAGGAGCCTGATCCGCATAATCCCTCAAAATTTGAGCTAAATTCATTCAAAATTGTGGAAATTATGGCTGTAACAAGGAAATGCGGACAGACCGACAGACCGACAGACCGACAGACCGACAGACCCACAGACCGACAGACACGAAACCAAATTTGTTCAGTAGGCTATGAAACGCAAAATGCGAGTGGAAATTTTGAATTCGGACAACAAAAATTTTTTTCCTCCCGAAAGTGAACACAAGGCTTCCGCTGCTTTGCAGACTCGGAAGCAATATGACGAGAGAAGCTAGGCAGAGAAGGATGCAGGCGAGGAAGTCACTCGAAGAGAAATTCGCTGAGGCCAGCCAGCCTACGCTTCAGGCTCACACTAGACAATTTTATTCAGGTGTGTATGTATCAACCAATATATCAAAATGTTCAGCAGATTCTCTAGTTTGTTTTTTGTTTTTTTGTTTTTATTTTTTTTAATGCAAAAACCGAAAATTCAATTTTTGGTCGATTTTCGCCGTGCAGGTATTTGACTAAATCTAATGGTCTCTGGTGTCATTGGTAAGATCTTCTTCGTCTTCGTCGCCATTTACATTATACAGGGTGGCGCAGATAAGCCGGGTGGATTTTAAATAGTCACCAACAATCGTTAATTCTGAAGGTATCAGGTTGAAATAAATTTTATGATGTTGAGTAACATTGGAAATTTGTTGAAGAAAACAAATTTTGTTAATTATGAAAGATTATGTCCATTAAACGTCTTCCTTCTTGGGCAATGCAATCATGGAGTCGGTCCATCTCGTTTCATAGCTTGCTCTGCATATAGGTCGGAATTGATCGAATTTCCGTCTCAATTGGTGTGCACTCTGGCTTTTAAATGACCCCTACTGTTTGCACGAATTTCCCAAAGGAGTTGATTATTTCACACACTTTTACTTGGGAAAGTTTTTTCTGAAGGGACTTTTTGGCGGGGACAGTATTTTCCTAGAGAGTCTAAAATAGGGTTTTCCTACATTGGTGGCGCACGGGTCACGAATCTAGCTGGACAAAGGCCAAAAAATAAGGTGCATATATCGATGAAATAAGTGTCTGACTAAGGAGTTGGGTAAATATTACCTAGTATTAGTATTGTTTTCGATGTTCACTTATGCGCTAGAAAAAATTATTTATCAAAGCGTCCATAAAATAATGACTAATCCATATTAGCTAATACGTCTAGACTGGAACTTGTGACAATTTACTTGTCAGACACCTGATGTCAGCACATGTTCTATCTTTTTTGTGTATAATTCCTGGACCGACCTTTATTGCCGTTCGGTAACGTTGTAGGTACCATCGAGACCAATTCTGCAGGTTGGGTGACTAATGGAATTTCGCTCGGATAGCGGAATACAGATAACAGGTTCGGTTGACGGTTAATCAGTCAATTCTCCTTACACGACCTCCACCCGACGACAGGCCTTGTCTATCCTCTCCCGGAACGGCGACGGAGGATAGAGATCTGTTCATTTATCAAAGTGCAAAGCCGCCGTGTGAGAAACTACATCGCGTCCCACGTCAAACCATCATTGTTTTCGCGTCTCCTCAACGCGCACGCGTAATGAGCTTATCGATTTTGTCGCGTCGATCGACAAAAACCAATCAAGATGGTATTTGGAGGAGACGGACAAACCAGGGCCACGTCAATCACTCCGTTAGACTTACTCGGTCTTTAGGACAACTTTTTCCTTATCCCAAATCGTAGTATGAGTGTACAGTTGCCGTACGTAGGGCCGAGATAGAACAGATCTCTATCCTCCGTCGCCGTAAAATAACCAACCCCCTTTGAATGTCGTCCTGATTCGAACGCCACTGGAACACGAACTGCGACAACGCAATGCGGACTTCTTAATGACTATGAAGCTCAAACGCTCAAAGTAAACGTTAGAGGGGAATGCAGATAAGTTTGAATTGACGCTCAACGTAAGGATTTCCCGATCCGTTTAGACAGAGTTGATCTGGGTGACAAGAGAAGGGGAAGGTTTGTTTGCCTTGTACAGAAAAGACGGGTCACAAACTTCTCTCTGCTAACACGACAGATCGAATCCTCCCTCGTTTGGGCGGTTGAAATGTGTTTTACTTTCATCAAACCTGAACGTGAGATGAAGGTGTCTTGTGGAGAAGTCTCTCGCCTAAACTCGATTTAACAAAGGTTGCCCTCGAGTCGGACAAGATTAGGCAGCAGATTCAAGAACCACGCTGATATATTTTAAGCTCCAATCTTCAAGTTGTACTCGTATAACCAACGAAGGAAGATTAATTCTGTAAATTGAAGCAACCGGTTTTATACATTTTACGCTTCAAAGCGTGACTTGTTAACTAGTACGTCAACGTTTTATTTTAAAAGTCTAAAACGTCTAAAACTACTTAAGTCTCTAAATTTACTAAAAGTCTAAAAAGTCTAAAACTAAGTCTCTAAATTTACTTGCTGCATAAAATCACTTTTAGTACCAGCTGGGATTGTTGGCAGGTTTGTGAAAATGTTGCTTACGGCGTGCAATAAAAGAGAGGTTTTTCTCTGTCAGCGGGGGACCTTTTTACCGAAAGAGGATTTATGTGAAGGGCCAGGACGACTCCGCGGGGCGTAGCGCAAAATAAATAGCATTCTTTCAGATCTACGCACAGCGTCAACGATTGTGGCACCAGCCCGGCGCTGAGGCTCTCCCAGGGGCGTCAGGTTAAACAGAGTACTTCACTTAGGTCGCCAGACGGCGGCACAAAAGGATAAAAGTCACTTCGACCCGTTGGAAGTCTACAAGGGGTGATGTTTTCGTAGAATAAGCAAGAACGACTCGTGGTCGAGTGGGAGCGGGAACGAATTTTTAGCTGGCGCCCTGACAGCCTGCGCGCCTGAAAAAGCGCGCTCATAGAAAAATTTAAAAAAACTTCCTACTGCTCGGAAGACGGACGGACATTAAATTTTATTTTTTGAAATCTACGCGGCATGAAACGTATGTCAAATTTTGAGGCCGATCAACATTTTTTCAAAAAATTTTTTTTTTACTCGGAAAATATTTGACCTCTAGGGATCCTTCAAAATCCCATTTGTAGCCCCATGAAAGATCCCCACAGTGAAATCAGATCGTTCCGAGACCCCAAAAATGGATTCTACGTCCAAAAATACTTCGAAAACGCCACCTAACTCGACCCCATAGCCGAACCCCTTCAAAAAAGCCCTTCCGTAGCCCCTTTTTCTATTTTTTCAGACCCAAATATTATGAAGGATTTCATGATATTGTTCTCTGTCGCTTCACATTTTAGCAAGGAATAAAACATTAAATAATAACGTTAAAAGTAATAACATGAACTTATTTTACACATTGCCTAAGAGGCCTCTGTCATTACTGACTAGTCAGAATGACTAGTGAATGTGTGAAATAGGTAGTGTTTCATACATTGACTAGCCATTTTAGTCATTCTATAGAAGGAAACCATTTTTTTCCCCCTCTAGGAGTTATATATATAATTCCTAGAAGAAAAAAAAATGTGATGCCGGTTTTCTATTTATTCAGACCCAAATGTCAAAAAAAAAAAAAAAAAAAAAAAAAAAAAAAAAATACACTGCCAAGGCAAAATGCCAGGCAGCATGCTTGGCTTCCTCTTGCCAGGTTCAAAATGAACGTAGTTGTGACTGAAACAAGAAAATTACGTTCGCGCATGCGCTGGGCGTACCGCTGATTAAATCGTAATGAAACTGACAGGGGACCATCTAGAGCTATACCCACCACTCAATTCCTGAAAATTTGATTGAAATCCGATCAAAATTGTGGGAGTTATTGCTGTGGCAAGGAAATGCGGACAGACAGACCGACAGACACGGAACCAAATTTGTTCAGGAGGCTCTGAAACGCAAAACGGGAGTGGAAATTTAGATTTTGGAGAACAATTTTTTTTTTTTTCATTTCGAAAGTGAAAACAATGCTTCCTCTGCCTTGCAGACTCGGAAGCAAAATTGGGTTTACTAAAAAGTCAACCGGAAAATGTTAGATCTGAAAGTTTACTTCTTTTCAATATCAAAAGTGGAATTGAAGGAATGTTCGTTAAAATCTACTCGTATTTCATACATCGCCCAAGCAGAAAAGAATATATTCAGCCTATAACGCCATTATATAATATATAATATATTATTATTATATATTATATTATAACGCCTGCATTATGTACACACATTGACTGTGTCATATACATTCTACAGTCTATAGACCTCTTGAAACCGCGATTACGTAGGTGTACTATTACGAGAATAATAAAAGGTAATGGATCAATAATAATTATCTATATTATAGATCATGACATGATGACATTGTCATGTTTATTTATTGTGTCTCTGTTACTGGAGACGAGATGGATACTTTCCCACAAAACCTCCGGGTATTGCAGGTGAGGTCTACTCCAACAATGTGACCCATCAACACAAAATATCTTGAAGACGGCATTTTTCGCTATCAAATAATAGCGAAAAATGCCGTATTCATGATCAAAAATAATAAATTGTATTCCTTCCAATAGGAATTGGAACGTTTACGTCTCCCCATAGGTCGTTAATCGATTTTAGAACCAACGCGGTCTGAAACACGACTCCCAACTGTCATCTGGAAAACGCTGCAGATTAATTCGATCTCCCCTCGGTGGAATACGAGGTTTTATCCCGAAATCCCCGCACGTGCCCCGGAGAGATGTCCAACCCAGATGGAAAAAATCCCTTTTTTGTCAGATGGTATTCCGGCAGTATTCCGTCAAAGAGCTTATCCCACGTGCCGTCACTAACAAACCACATCAGAGCGAGTTAGCCAAACCAGAGTAAATACACCTGGAATTAATCGTTGAGAGGTCATTCGAGATAATTTGTGAGCGGAATTTGAAAATATAAAGGACGTAGCAGAAAATACGATATTTCATTCATTCATAAAAATAGAAAGAGACAACATTTATTTTTCAATAATTAAAGAACGTTTAAGAATTATAACAATAATTTTTATAATAGTTGTTATGTTGTTGTTAAATTTTGTCGTTGTCATTTAGACTACTCTCACGCCCAAGTGGAATTTCATAGCAGCGATGTACAAGATTAACGGAAAATATGGATTTCATGGCAGAAGCTCAAGTTGATGAGCGGAGGGTTCAACAAATAGCGTCTAATTAGGCTCCATTGTAACATTCCAACCTATAGCTCACAAGGTACCGACAAGCTACACGCCACTACGGCGTGTACCCGAAAAGAGAATTGCCCCTTAGATAACCCCAAAGAACCCACACGTCATTAGCATTTCACTTAACCCTCGGAGTCCCAAGCTGTACCACTTTAACGGAAACACCATAGAAAATAAAGGAAGAAAGGAGAGGAAAACATCCACCGGAGACAAACGCAACATTTATACGAATTATCGACATCAAAAGGAAAGAAAACGTAGCTTACAACCATCCCCTCGAGGGACAAATGAAACGGCAAAACATTCGTTTGAATGGAAGGCGTCACAGAGCTTTGCCGATGATCTTTTGGCCGAATGGAAAGCGAAAATTTAAATCCAATTTTGAAGTATTATATTTCAATTATTATTCTCCTTCAACTGCTGTCAGCAAGTGTTATCTTGCTCAGGGTTGGCTTGACGAACGTTTAGGTATGGTTAGGGATGGGTCGGAATCGGTCAATAAATTTTTGGTTTATTATTCTTGGAATAATACACCTATGTTTTCGCGACGGGGGTCGACGACTCCGATCGGGCTCAAAATTTGACATTATCCGTTTCAAGAGGTCTACATTCTAAATCCGAAATGTCCGTCCGCCGTACGCCGTCCGCCGTCCGCCGTCCGCCGTCCAGGCCGTTTTGGGCAGTAGGAAATTTTTAAAAAATCTGAAATTTCGACAAAATACTTGGTTTACCATCTAGTTGTGCCCGCAAGGTTTTCAGTCCGATCGCCCAAACCCGGTTTTTTGAAGGCTTTTAGCTATGGGATCGAGTTAGGTGTCGTTTTCGAAGTATTTTTGGACGTAGAATCCATTTTTTGGGGTCCCGGAACGATCCTATTTCACTGGAGCGATCTTTAGGGCATTCGTGGGGCTAAAAATGGGATTTTTGAAGGATCCCAGGATGTTAAATATTTTTCGAGTAAAAAATACAGAATTTTTGAAAAAACACATTTTTTAACTAAAAAAATCCAAAAAAAAAAATATTTTTTTTTGAGATAAAAATCCAAAAAAAATTTTTTTTTTAAATTTTTTTATTGACAGAATTAAATTTCTGCACAAGTAACGTATATCAAAGAATAATAAACCCTTGTGTAAAATTTGCAGCGTTTTTTGTATTCATTTAATTCATTTTATCCCAATTTTTTAGTCCAATTCAATCATGACTAATATTGGTTAAATATCTAAAATAACTGATAGCGTTTTTCAAGTCACTTTGGTTTATTATTCTTGGAGAAATACATCAGATGTAAAGATGTATGTACACGAATACATAGATTCTATGTATTCGAGTCGGCGGTCGTAAATTTTTATCGGCTTCAAAATTTGTCATTATACGTTTCAAGATGAGTAGATTCCAGAAAAATGCTGCAAACGTTACTCAAGGGTTTATTATTCTTTGATATAGGTTAATTGTGCCAAAACGAAATTAATAGATTATAATATTCGGAAAATATTAAATATTTTTAATTAAATATTAAATATTAAATTTTTTCAAAATTTTTGAAAAAAAAAAAAAATCTGTACAATGTCGAACCTCGAAAAATGGATTATGCCGCCCCTAACCCCCCCCCCCCCCTTTTAGTTCCACGAAGCTCCACTGGCTACCTTTTTGTAAGCTGGTCTTACATAATATTGCACTCAACTGGGTGGGGGGTAAATTATAATATAATTATACCTACAGTTCCATAGAGTTTCTCTAAGTAAGCACAGATAGCCAAAGAATACCGTTTTGACCGGTTGTCTAGCTTGCTATAAAAAATAACGATAAAATTCATTATTGTAAATATATATTATTTTCTTTAATGATGGTTTATACGAATTCGTTTGCTCAACGTTTCAAGGTTTGACGATGGAAATGAGGGTAGCTAAATTGGTCTCCCTGGATATGGAGCTTCCGACGGCCTACAAATCCGACCGGCCCGGCCGGAGCTTCCGAGCCGGCCTACAAAGCGGTTTATTACAATTCATTGATGCAAAATTACTGGGGTTCGTATGTTCATTAGGATTTGACGATGACGAGTCGGACTCCTTAATTAAATGACCGCAAACAAATCCCGCATAGGGCGATATGATAGCCAACTATGGGGTTCGTTTAGGTTCGATATACTTCAATTAGACAGAAACTCGTATTGGACCAGGTTGGAACTCTAGTTGACAGCCACTAGTCGGACGAAGTTGGGCTCTTAGAACCTGACAGGCCTAAATACAAACTTAATCAATATCGGCAATTCGGTTAAGTATCGCCAACTTCTGGTGCTGTTTGGGTGGACTTGGAGGGAATCTGGTCTGATGAGACCCCTTCCGTTCGCATGGGAGATCAAAGACGGCCTTCACCCCGACGGTCGTGAAGGAGGGGTGCGATGTACTGAGGATGATTATGGGGAGCAATATTAGTCTCAGGCATACCTTGCTCACTTTTGTATTTAGGTCATAACTGTATGTGAAGGTTTATCTAAAAATAAAACCACCCACGCTTTACATTAAAAGCGAGCACTAGAAAAAATTATTCGGGATAAAGTGTAGGCGTTAAGCGCCAGATCGTAACGATGCAACTTGAAAACCTGAGGTGATGTATGGCAGGGCTTGTCTGCCGAAGATGATGGATCGTTCCGTAGAGCTCCTCACACGCTGAGTGGCCCACTAATGCTCGTTTTCACAGAACAGCGCATTCTGGAGTTGAAAAGCTTTTTATGGGGGGGGAAATAGAATAAATGAGGAATGGCTTAGAAGCTGGTTCATGTTTTGAACACAATTTACCTGAGTCCTACCCTTAGACTCACCAACTTGTGCGTTTATAAACTCCTCATAACACTCACCTGAAACAAAAATACAATCATTACACTCAATACAAACAAAACATAATTAGATAATGCATTTGGAAAAAAAAACTAGAATGGGCCGTATATGGAAAGACACAAGAAGTAAAAAAGGAACGAATTCCCTTGCAGGATCTGACTTGCTGACATTGTGGACCCGTGACTGGCCAAATCCTTTCCCTCCTTCATGTTCGGGGCCCTTGGAAGACTAATGGCCATGTTTTGAAGACGACCCAGTTTCCGGGTTCCGGAGCCCACCCCCAAGCCGATTTTTCTTCCCGAAAACCGCTCCCAATTATCTGATAGGCCTCCAGTTCCCTGGGTTTCGGACTTGATGCCTTTTTTGGCTTCCGTTCAACTCGAAATGCTTCCGAGTCCGCGCGGGAGTAAGAATATTTCATTCAAGAGTCGTAAAACGAGTAAATATAACGTATAGCTACAATGATAGTAGAATTTTTGTATAGAACTTTTGACATGAAAATAGCCGAGATCAACCTTCTCATCAACAACCATTAAAATTTCTTGAACTATAGATAACTCTCTTTTTCAGATTTTGGCTTTGTTCCTGAGTACCCAGGCTGAGGGTCCTGGGTGGCTGGGGGGGGGGGGGGGGGGGAGCAGGATCCAACGGAGCACCGGCAACTGGTGATGCATGGCACCTCCTGCTTCATATCATCGACCCGCCTGGCCCGCGCAAGAATCCAGGTCCTCGGGATCCACCACATAAGCACAACCAGGTTCCCGAGCACCCTCAACACCTTCACGATGAGCATAGCAGCTGGGGACTGCACACGAATGTTGGAACGACACCAGTCTCGAGCTAACACAAAATAGTTGGGAGTGTTCCGAGGCAGACCAAAAACGAATCTTATGAAGAGCCGCGAAACCTGCTCAAGGAAGTCGGACTGCACAAGCCCGCCACCTGCGCCGCACAACACAGCATTGCCACGGCAATGAAGATCTTGGCACTGACAAGAACAATGTGCCGGCTGAAGAATGACCTATACACACAGTTGATTCCAAGTGCTGCCCGCTCCATGAAGTGCCGACCAAAGGACAATCTCTGGGTGAGCGTGACCACCTCGACCATCTGCAGATAGAAGGAGTCACCCGCTCCAGCCCTTCCCACCCGGAAAATCATCATGTTCTTGGCCTGGTTTTCCGTTAAATCCCACCATGTTAACATGTTTCAAGTAAAAAACTCAACGTATGTTTGTTTCCAATAGACAAGCGCTCAAATGCTGGACCGATTTTGACGGGTCGTAAAATGATCAGCGAGTTCCGGCGCAAATCATAGGCTAGGTCAGAACCTCCAAAACATGATTTTTTATACATCCTTCTACTTCATACACGGCACTACTATACCCTTCGCAACCGATTTTCTTGGTTCACGAACGTTTGTTACTATGGCAACTTTTGTTACTATGGTTTGTAAGCGGCGGAAAATCGTAACATCTTGAGAAGCCTTAGCGGGTTGCTACGGGTGCTCCGAGTGAAGCATGGGCTGCAGTATTGATAGGTGAAGGGAATTTGATATTTCGTGCGAAGTACGAGTTTCTGATGCGTTCTGAAGCGTTGATATTCGCTCGTAGTTTTTCAGGCAGTAGACCTATGTTTCGCGTAATTTATTTACTGAGTGATAAATAACATCGTTTGTTTATTTTCGAGTAGGCAGACAGCTCGTTCATTCAAATGAGGATCCTTCAATGAGTCGAGACAACTTCACTCGAGTAATCAACACATTTGCTCTCCAAACGAAGTTAACTGAGTTTCCACACCATCCAACCTCAGTTAATTCCCAGCCACCTAATTTTCATTGGGCGAACGATATTGCACCAGCACCGAGTTGTTTCAGTGTCGAGGCAAATAAATTCATTCATCCATGTAGGTACATTATTCCACAGGAAAACATCTCCAGGTTATACTTGCCTATTTTTAGCAAAAGGCAACTCATTCGAAATGATGGGCACTTGAAAGTTATCGCAAGGCCTGCCGAGCGCATGATGATTTTTATTTCGCTCCTTGAAAGAAGCCTCGAGGCTCCTCTTCAGCCAGAAAGTTAGTTCTTATTTTTTCCCCTAGAAATAAGCCCATTCCTGTTTCTCGAATATTCCTCCCTCGTAATTTTACCGCTCACTCAGTCACTATTTCAATCTATAAAAACTTGTATTAATATAATTTTTCTCATTTACGTCGGACTCATGCAATCGACAGACTCCAAGTTCCGACTAAGTAGGCTGAAATTGCCTCAAAAATGGAACGCTTGATTCAGAGTAAGTTTTCAGCGGATGTTTCAAAACCCGATTTGTTTGTAAGTCTCGTTTTCGTTGTTCCGGCCCGTTCAATACCATCCTGATTGGTGACACGAACTAGAATGTAGGTACGCTCCTTGCCTTTCATTTAGGAAAGAAGGTGGCGGCATTGCGAAAAACCCGCAGGTAACCAAGGCCTCATTACTCGTATTTTACGCTCAGAGTGTAATTAACTCTACAACGTTGGAGCTACGAGTTCAATTCCAACAGAGTTTGTGAGACTGTTGAAATTAGAAATGAGGGGTTTTAATTTGAGAAAAATACTCAATAAGAGGTTAAACTGGACTGGCCAGAGACAAACTTCGAACTGAGCCAGATAGGTCTTAGGAGTCCACCTGTAGGGGGATTAAGGGGGTTTAATTATTTTCATCCCTTTGGGTTTTACCGGGGGGGTTACTAGAGTATGGCCTATAACTTTTGGGGGTTGTCCGAAAGGTGAGGTCCACCGATAATATCTATATTATAGACGGACTCGGGCCAGGACCATCGGACTCCTGGGTCGTGTTGTAGTCACAAATCTGGTAAGATAATAATAATCATACAATAATATAAAATTGTGTTGGCCGACGGTAGCCGTGTGGTAGACGGCCGTGTGGTTTGTTGGTACGGGATAACGCGTTCCCGAATGAGTTTTTTCACTTTCCGCTCGCTGGCCGTTTAGGGGGTCGAAAAAATTACGAAAAAATACGAGCCGTATAGATCAGAACTGGAGGAAGACGTCGGTCAAATCGTAAATCCGAAATTCGCCCGGGAAATTCGTCGAAAATTCGTCGAAAAATCGTCTTTCTCCCGTTTGTCCTACGTTTTCCACTTTCAACTCGCGCCAAAGGCCGTTTAAGGGGTCGAAAAAATTACGAAAAAATACGAGCCGTATAGATCAGACCTGGAGGTAGACGTCGGTCAAATCGAAAATCCAAAATTCGCCCGGGAAATTCGTCGAAAAATCGTCTTTCTCGCGTTTGTCCCACGTTTTTTCGGGTTCAAAAATACCCAGTAAGGAGCCATTTTTTGGGTATGGTATCCGCGAACCAAATGCGCGCCAAAATATGGCCAATCCAATTCCGAAGTCGGATTTCAAAAAAACCGAGGGGGAGGGGGCGATTTCACGGTGAGAAGACAATTGGATCGTTTTAATTCGCGCGGGGCCAGGGAAAATTCGTCGAAAAATCGTCTTTCTCCCGTTTGTCCTACGTTTTCCACTTTCAACTCGCGCCAAAGGCCGTTTAAGGGGTCGAAAAAATTACGAAAAAATACCAGCCGTATAGATCAGACCTGGAGGAAGACGTCGGTCAAATCGTAATTCGGAAATTCGCCCGGGAAATTCGCCGGAAATTCGTCGAAAAATCGTCTTTCTCGCGTTTGTCCCACGTTTTTTCGGGTTCAAAAATACCCAGTAAGGAGCCATTTTTGGGTATGGTATCCGCGAGCCAAATGCGCGCCAAAATATGGCCAATCCGATTCCGAAGTCGGATTTAAAAAAAAACGAGGGGGAGGGGGCGATTTCACGGTGAGAAGACAATTGGATCGTTTTAATTCGCGGGGGCCAGGGATCTTAGAAAACGGAGGGTCCAGGGAACTTTGATAGATGGAGAGGCCTTTATTTAAAAAAAGTTGAATTGAATTAAAAATAATAATTTCCTAAACGGTAAGCCCTAAAAATACGCCGATTTTTTCTATCGTCTCTGCTACGAATAGGAGGGGCCGAGCGGAGCGAGGCCTTATGTCTGAGTAGGGGTTTGAACGTGTCCATCGATGCTACGCACCCCACAGGCGGCAATACACCCCACAGGCGGCAATACACCCCACTAGGGGAGCGAGCGAAGCGAGCCAGAGAGACTAGTTATAATATAATTAGAATTAGAATGTTTCTAATATTCTAATATCATTAGAAGGAACCGCGAACTGAGAATGTATTAGTTACCTAATCCGAAATAGTTAATCCGAACCAGAACACCAGTGTTTTTTTTTTCTTTTTACAACAAACCAGTCCATAGCGATGGTTGTAAATTATAAAAGAGCTCCTTTGGCCTCGTAACCTCCTGCTACGAATTGAGAACAACGCGCTACTTTTGAGTCGCATTTTCGATCCTCGTTACCGTTCCTGGATACCGTAACGTTTTCTGGGAGTTCTCTCAAGTCTAAAGCATGACATAGAACATTGTTCTATGTCAAAAAAATCGTCTCAGTGAATAGGTGTAGTAGCATTGGTGAATCTGAGCAGTCTAAAATGTAAACTTTTGATGTCTCCAAAAAAGGGTGAAAAAGATAGGGCCCTCCTCCAAATGGGCACTTTCCCTTGTAGGCCAACTAGGAAACTTCAGATTGATATTATTAAAAAGCAGACAGTCATTATTTTGGTACAGCTACCACGACAATATTAAATATTAAATAGGCACCTATGAAATTAACTATTAAATTTTCGTTTCCATTTTTTCCAATCGCAATCGAAAAATCCCGTCTGCAACAAGGACAAAAGACGCCGAGAAGGCGAAAAACATTAAAAATAGAGAAAATCGTTGCTTTATTGTTCACACTCAAGACTAAATTTTTTCATCTGATACGTTTAGGTATCGTTTTCTCATAGATTTTTTTCACACTGAATCCAACTTTGAAATCAGAATTCCGAAAACGGTCCAATGAGGGCCCGGGCCCGGACCTTCCAATGAGGCGAAAAAGTGAAATGAGGGATTCAAGCGAAATAATCAATAAAATGATAAACTGGACAGCGGACCTTAGTAACCTACTATCATGCGGGCAAGGGCAAAAATACCTGAAATCCCAGAATTTATCCAAAATTAGTGAGAAATAAAATCGTCTCATTAGTCTTGAACATGAGCTAGGCCAGAATTGTTGGACATGGTAAGCAAAATAATACGAGTCAGGATCGAACTCGGATCTCACACTGCAAACGCGTCAGGCTGACAAGAACGCGGGAGATCCTCTAGATTTATTCAAATTTCCCTTTCGTCCTGAAACCTTCGTCCGATCGCCAGAATTCGTTCGTTCAAAATTTTGTATCTTAACTCTGATCGAGAAAAAGGCACGAGTTCCATCTGGATATGGCTGTTATTAACACTAAAAGTAAAAATAGTAGTAAAAAATTCCAGGGTTACCATTAAATTTTCAAATAAGAAAGTTGGGGGCAAACCCAACCATAAAATGCTTGCAAATTTTGCAAGCATTTCTGCGGGATCTCACCCTACCCAATCCGGGTGTCCGTTCTGAATAAGTGGTATAGTTTAGTAGCCGTTATAATTTACGTAGTGGAGTTGGCTTATCTTAAGAACAATACTATCTATCACTGATCTTGTTCGAGCAACCGACTCACGCTCGAAATACCGTCAGGTAACTTGTCAGGCGGATGTTCTCAATATCTTTGACGACTGCAAAGTTGAGATTTCCGGTAATTAGACTGCGTGAGAACAAAAACCGTGTACAACCGTATCTGTTTATACTTCCCACCCCAGGTTCCCCTAAGGGAACAAAAAGTTTGTTTGGCATTAATTACACAAAAAAGTTAATAGGAATTACATTGCTTCCGAGCAGAGCGGATTCATATCAGCCGATTAGCCTCAGGCGTGGGTTTTTTCTGTTTTCCTTTTTTTATTTTTTTGCACGCTTTGGTGTTTTTCCTCGGAGGCCGTCGTTTAATTCCCCACAGGGAGATGTCCAACTCAGCGTTTAAATTGTATCGAAGCCGTCGATGCCTTCCAGAGATGGAACACAGTTTCTCCAACAGGGTCTTGTGGTGGGTGCGTTTGAAGGTTTTCAAACCCAACAAAGGGCTCGTCCCACGGTGTAGCGAAACAAGGCAATTTTATTACCGGCCACCGGTCAGAGGGCGTCACGTCAAAGGACCTTGAACAGAAACATTATGAGAGAATCAACGGGTTTACATGGATCGGATGAAACTGAGCCCCTGCATTGTTCTTGTTCATTAGTATTATGGAGAACTTGGTAAATGTATATTAATGGATTGGAAAGGAGGAAAATTCGCTGAAGTCGTTGTGGTTATGAGTAGGCAAATTTGATCATGGAACCTTGTAGGTGCTTAGCTCTTGCCATAATATTATGGCAAAAGAGCTAAGCAATAAAAAGCAATAAATTATATTATGATTTATTGAGTTGTCCAGGAACATTGATAAGTACCCGCGAGGGCCGAAAAATGTTCGAAAAACGTATGACAGATTTCGAGGACGATCAAAATTTAATTTTGATCGTCCTCGAAATCTGTCATACGTTTTAAGACGCGCATATTACAAATTTTCAAAAATCAAATGCCGTCCGCCCCTCGTGGAGAGGAGTATTCATTTTTCTAAAACCCTGGAAAATTTGACAATATAGGTACTCGCTTCTCCACCTAGCTGAGTCCGCATGGGTAGGTACCATATGTAAACTGGGCACAATCCTTCCTAATTGCTCTCCCCCTTGGTGTGCAAACTCGGCCCCGGACTCATACTCGTAATCTCCTTAACTCGTTCATCGAAATCTGGGACCAAGGAATTTTTTAAAGGTAGCAGTTCATTGTACGAAGTTTTATTAAAATTAAGATTCGGTATTATTACAAAATCGAGGTTCTTGCCGATATCACAGTCAAAAATGTAAAATATATAGTGAATGAAATATACAGTGAATTGGGTCAAAAATAATAATAATAACGGTTTATGGATGGGGGTAGGGGCTATAATGAGAACTGAGTCTAACGGTCAAGCCATAAGAAGAAAGGCTGCCATCGTGGCAAATGAGATCTCCTTGTATGACAGTGATAATCGGCAGGTCTCACTTGGTTGTTTGTCAGTGCACCCGGGTCTGTGTTCATCTCGAATCCAACTCGATCCCTCCATAATTAGAGGTCCTCAATCAAACGTCACGTGTTGTGCCCACCCCGAGAGATAGGATTCCACAAATCCACAACACGCTTTGTCTGGAGCCCGTGGGGCTCTTTGGTGCTAAAAAAGGGCTATGGGAGGGTATTTTGTTGTTTTCGGCTACGATATCGAGTAGGGTGTCGTTTTCGAAGTATTTTTTGACGTAGATTTCATTTTTGGGTGTCCCAGTACCATCCGATTTCACCTTGAGGCTCTATGGGGCTACACGTGTTCCATGTACATGGAACTTTTAAAGGATGCCAGGAGGTCGAATGATATGATACTATTATGATAATATCATATTATGAGGTTTTCGGTTTTTTCTATATAATATATATAGAATAATATAGGTCTATTATATTATGTCAGGTGTCATTTTCCGTGTAATTTTGGGCGTAGAATCCATTTTTTCGGAGTCTGTTCAAACACTGATCAGAAATAAATTTGTTGTTGTTGTAATTTTCAATTTTTGAAGAAATAATTTATTGACAGAATTGAAGTTTGGATGATTTGTACCAAATAATCCTAATTTATACTATCCCTTAATTATCCCTTGTGTAAAATGAAATTTTACAGTATTGGATGCAGATCCTAACGGACAAAATTTAAATATGTTTGTCGCATTTTATTAAATATAGTTTAAATATGTAATATGACATAATATGACATATTAGAAATTAAACATTGTTCTACTAAAAGGGCGCATGCAGTGAGGTTAGCGAAAATCAACTGGAGAATCTTCCCACCGGTACAATTTCATTGCATTACACAAAGGGTCTCGGATTAAGTACGGTCTCGATATTTTATGATTATAATCAGTGGCGGCTCGCGCTAAATTCAAGAGGGGGTTCAACTAAAAAATGTACTGCCGCATAACGTATTACCTATAACATACTACCGTATAACCATCTACACTTCTATAAAATCGGATATAACTGCTATAAAATACTGCTGTATAACATATTACCAGGTAATACTTGATGATCCTAGTTGATACTTTTTCTTCTCTGGGTGCCATACCTGTAAACAGGCGTTGGCTACCTCTCGCTACTAACTTCTGTTGAGCGTGTTGACAGTTATTACAGAAGAAGTAGGGACCTACCGTTTAACGCCGGCTCCGAACGGCAAATGTGAGAGGTTTTCCTGGGCGAAATTACTCTTGGTGGTTCGCCATTGCCTTCCAAGAGGTGATTATCAGTATAGGAAGATGTCTAGCGGCTGCTGGGATCGAACCAGCAACCTTTGACTCAGCAGTCCCACGCCCTAACCACTGAGCCACTGATGACCACCTACTAGTTGATACACACCCGAATAATATATATAATCGTAGTAGTTCTGCTGACTGGGAACCTGGGAAGCAAGAAGTATTCTTTTAGAAGAAAAATAGCACACCAAAGAACATGAGGACACTTCCCACGACCCTACATAGCCTACGGCTCAAGCGTTTTATCTCCAATTTTTCATCCAAGAATAAAGTGCTGAAGGTAATGTTCTTGAGACGGGTAAAAGTATTCATCTCTCGAAAATCCTGCACACAATAAAAAATTCAACAACTAGAAAATAATTACGACTCGATAAAAACAACCCACTTTTCGGAGAAAAGGAAAAAACGAGAACAGGCTTGTAAGGAGGCACTTGTTGTTGCAAGTAAAAATTCCCTCACAGAAAAATTCCTTTTATTATTTTTTTTTTGGCTGGTATTTCCAGCATAGCGTTCAAAAAACCCTACGATTATATTTCGGAGCAATCTCTAATTGATTTGATTTATTCCAGTGGGATTTGACGATTACAATCCGAATTCACTGGGAATACTATCCCATGTCCCCTTAAAAAGTCCCATTCCCTTAAAAATGTGTTTTAGCAACACTCAAGCTGCTGCAGAAGTGTTTCTCCTGTTCTTAGTACCCGTTCCTATTCTTTGTACCTGTGGAAAAAACATCTTGAGCTCACCGTCCACATTATTTTGCGTGCTGAGGTTCAGAACCGGGCTCAGCTTCAAATTCTGACGTCATTCCTCAGCCGAATGGAACTGATATCAAAAATAGTATGAACTAGTTAGCAACTTGCATCAACAGTGACACAATGGGAAGCTGTTATTGCGTTTTTTCCAAACTCATATTTTCTCTCCTCTCGCTCACTCTCACCTTCCCTCTCTCTCTCTCTCTCACTATCTGAACCAGTGAACCCCAGGACGAACCGCCCCCGGTTATAATAGAACCGAGTAACCTTCAGGTTTCTCCCCGAATTGTAATTTTTTCCCTTTTTGCCAACCTTCTGGAGAAAGAAAATGGTGGATGGGAGGGGCAGGACCTTTCTCGCATGGAAAAGACGGCTTTGCAGGAGTTATCAATGCAGGATCGGGAGCCACCACGGTCTGGAGGGTTTCGGTCCCTTTTAAGCTCAGAATGTGGGTTGCGAGGGATCTTAAGAGGATCAGTACTGGCCACGTGTGGTGAAATAGGGGGAGAAAAATATTTTGTTTAGGTAATAGATCATCTACGCACAAGAAGGATATTGCGACAAAATCACGATGGTAATCAAGTACAGGAATTCAGGAATAGCCAAGATATGATTTCCATTTAGGCGATATCTTTCATTTTCAGACCGTACCGTTAGAGTAATTCTGCGGAAGGTATATTATTTTACACTCCAGAGCGCCAGAATAATGAAATAATTTCTTTCCTTTAAGAACGTCGAATTGAGGTGCTCTCATTTGCTAATTTCTTTACCACAACACTCTCAACATTCGAGCTCAACCTCCCCAGACGATTGTTTTTGAGTCAACAATTTTGACAAAAATGTTGACAAGAGACGGACAGGGGAAAACATCGGCGTTGAGTGGCAGATTGGCTCGTTTGCGGGAAGAACTTGAATGACGTAAGCGTGAAAAGGATACTTTGATTGGCCAGGTCGGGTTACGTTGAGGCCTCAGTGTATTGGTGAAGTAGGGACACAACACAATGGGCTTTAAGGGTGTTCAATGGGGGGAGGGGGGAGTATTGTGTAATGATGTGGATTGGAAAAAATAATCATTCTCGATGGTATTCAAAGAAAATCGATGAACGATAGCAGAATGAACCGACAGGTCTCAATAATGCCCGTCATTTTCTGCGGGTTGAATGCAAATGAGGAATGGACATGCTGGTAGATTTTTTTTTTTTTCTCGATAGAACGGAACACCGAAAATGTGGTACCTAATCAGAAAAAAAAAAAAAAAAATCCCCAAAAAACAAAAATTGAAAAAAGGAAAAATGGGGGAAATACGTAACTATAAAATATTATAGTTCATAATAATAATAATAATAACAAATAAAATCCAAATATGGTTTTTCGCCAGGAGGTATGTAAGCCCGGGCTCAGGAATCATAAATTCAGAAAAAACGCAAACGAATTCTCCCATCATTCTTCCCGGTAGGTACTTATAATCTCTAGTCTTTAGACTTAGTATTTTTAAGATTATAATCTTTAGACCACCTTATAATCTGGATTATTGGTGCCGAATTTATCGAGGCCCCTAAATTCAGATGCATTTCCATTCCCATTTGGAGGTGGCATTTGCTTCACCAACTTCAACCGACCTCATCATTTTATTGAAATAAATTAGGTTGTCCTTTCAAATATAAGGAGTCCTTCCTATTTTATGAGAGGAAAATTGATGACTGCCAAACCACCGCCATAAAAGGGCGTTATGGCGGGGAATTCCCACCTAACCCCAGTGCTAATATCCGTCCCATTTCCGCCTCATCCGTGCTGATTACACGCCCTCTCAAACAACAAGCTTCCCAACGGAACACACCCCTAGGCCTTGCACCCCCTCTTCATCCCCGAACTTCTTAATAATTCCCGAGAATAAACAGAGGTCGGCCGGAAAGGAATGAAAAGGGAGGGGGGAAGATCTTTTATAGTTTTGCTTTCATCTTGAAACGCTTTCAGAGCCCCTTTTGTTTGGCGTTTCTTAAGAAAGCAAAAACCAACGGTAGGTCTTCCTACACTACGGAGGGTTGAAAGCCAAGTTGACTATAGATGGAAGGTATTGATGAGGTTTCAATGGATACATTATCAAAAATTTGCTGTGCACCGGTCCATTGTTGGAGCACCCCAACCGTCAACTACAGATTACGTCCGAATAAAACATCGCAGCAGAGAGATTGTCAAAGTTTCTAGTAGAAACTTTCTACATAAACTCGAACGTTGATATTATCAAGCAAAGCATTACTCAAAGCTCACCGCGCTGACAGGAGTTCACCAGAGATGAGCAACTCTTGAAGTTACGAGTATAACGAGGGCAGGTCTTGTTTCGTTAACCAAAACACTTGACGCCTTTGTTTTAAACTCATCCAACCGCCCCCAAACCTCATCATGTGTCGCACTCTTGTCTTCTTAATTACCTACCTTATACCCTGTTAAATTTGGTCACCTCGCGTGCTGTGTTCCGGGAATCCTATCCATACAAACAAAACTGTAATTGAGGAAAAGTTGGGTAAAGTTTTCTCGCTACTAAAATAATGTTATGCTACAGTATTATACAGTATTATAATAGTACGCTGTAGGACCTACTTTATATGTAACTTGAAAGTTTTGACTTTTAGACACAAATCAATGAACTCCCCCACTCCTCTCAACTGAGCATGCCTTAGAAACTGTGTACCTCACCTTGAACACGTCAGGGTCTGTATAAGTGGAATGGTCGTGAGAAGGGAGTGAAGATTCAAGAGGTAATAAAGGACGAAAGGATTTCCCCACGTTCAGGGGATCCAAAGGAGTCTCTTAAAGAATTAATGAGCTTCGCTGAGCTCTCCGGGGAGGTTTGGAATTTGATCCTGAGATCTTCATTCACTATTGTGACCCCTCCTGGCTATTTTCCAGCCCGAAGAAGCGCCGATATTTTAAAGATATTCAACACGTACGGGACATAAAACCGGCCGTAAATACGAGACAAAAGGATGGAATCACGTTTTTTCCTGGTGTACTTCAAAGGAAATAAATAGGTAACACCATGCTTTAGATGACTCCAAGATGGAGTTGGGCTTCATTACCAAAACTAGGTAAATTTTGACTTGTTTGTTTGGGGGACTTTCGAGACTAGCCGTAAAAAAGGATTTGATCCTAAATAAAATGATATCACAAAGAGATCAGGTAACGCTGGAAACCTCAAGGGTCCTAATGAAGGGTCTAAAGGGATCTCCCAGATCCCTGCCCACAAATAACAAAATAACGCTGTGGAAGAGAGGCTGTTAGGTGTGGCCCTCCCATTATCTTCGTGCATGGTCCCCCCCTCTTCCAACAGATCGGGCAAGATCGTGGCTGGCTCTTAATGACGATCCCTACAATACACACGTGTGAGTAACAGAGATAACACGTTGGAGCTCAACACCACGTGCGGGCGCCCTCTTTCCAAACCAGTATACGGTTTACCAACACACAACACACCTATATACCTGCACACCGCTTTGAACACGACTGTTACGCTCCAATGATATATTCTCGTAAATCTCCTTCACAACAAATACGACCACCAAGTAAGAGTTTACTCTGGATGAAGGCTCACGATATCTTGCCAAGATGTCTGAGCCCAAGCCATGTGATCTGTAATTTATCGCGATATAACTCCTCATTCGTCCATCATTCCGGAATGCCGTTGGAGTTCATCTCTACCTTTGTTATGTTCCAGGAATGTAGAAACAGAAGGTACGCTCTTGGGCGGGGATAAATAGGGGTTGATTTTGGTTTATGAAGTAATAGAGAGTTTTTGTTCTTCATGTGCGAACTTTTCGTTGAAACGAGAGGAGCAGCCCCTAGCGCGAGCACTCGAAGATGCTAACTATTTCACGTTGACCTTGGGGCGGATCCTTAACGACAGAGTAGGAAAAACGAACTGCGCATGCGCCAAGGTCTCGTAACAACGAAAACCGCTTTTCGTTCGACGTGAGGGGACCCCCTTCACGTCGGTACGAAAACCCTTTTCGTTTGTACGAGACCCTTCTCGTTGTTGGCGCATGCGCAGTTCGTTTTTTCTTTTTTCGTTCCAACGAAACAGTAGCTACGTAGAAAACAAAAACTCTCTAATAAACCAAGAGTACTCTTGGAATCGCGACGAAGGTAGAAAATTCTGATCGGCCTCAAAATTTGACATTATCCGTTTCAAGAGGTCCGAAGCCGAAATGTCCGTCCGCCGTCCGAGCCGTTTCGGGCAGTAGGAATTTTTTTTTTTTTTTTTAATCTGAAATTTTGCCTATATACTTGGTTTACCATCTAGTTGTGCCCGCAAGGTTTTCAGCCCGATCGCCCAAACACCTGGGGCTAAAAAGGGGCTACGGGAGGCTACTCAGAGGGTTTTCGCTATGGGATCGAGTCAGGTGTCGTTTTCGAAGTATTTTTGGACGTAAAACCCATTTTTTGGGGGTCCCAGAACGATCCGATTTCACCGTGACGATATGGGGCTTCATTGGGGCTACAAATGGGATTTTTGAAGAACCAAATAAGGTGAAGTTTTCGGACTAATTTTGAACATAAAATCCGTTTTTCGAGGTTGTCTATCCATACATAGTACTACATAATTTTTTAAAAATATTTTCCTAATGACAGAATTAATTTTTGCGCAAATACTATATATAAACGCTGCAAATTTTACACAAGGGTTTATTATTCTATGATATAGGCTACTTGTGCAAAAATTATTTCTGTGTGAATGGAAACAACTTTGGAAAACATGGTTGCTAAGGCGGCCTCTATCGTTATGATTAAGTCGGAAGGCTGAGGTAAGCAGAGATGTGGGTTTGACTCAAACGGACCGCGAAACTTGATTACGCCACCACAGCACTACAGGAGGCTGTTTGTGCTGAATATTACCCAACAACGTAAGTATATAAGGCAAAATGGTTGCCAACTTCCACGCCCTTTGGCTACATCACCAACTGCAACATTGAGGTTTCAGGATACCTTCAACAAACTTGAACCCATTACAAAATTAAAACTTGTTTCTGGATGCTTCAACGGTTCTAGTCTCAGGGTATAACAATATTTCAAGTATATATTTCAGGTATAACAATATTCATCCTATGGGATCTGAACCAAAATTGTACGTAAACGTTGTAGAAGTATACGATTGTTAGTCGACGTCGCAGCAAATAATATACTACCTACTGCAAATACTGTGGAGAGTTAAATCTGCAATATTTATCAAACAACGTATCAAAACGTTCCATAAATCACTTACCTAAGCAATGTCTAGAGCGAAATCATTGGAGCGAGTATTCATGGGAGAGCCTAAAGAGCGGTTCATTTGAGGGTTTCCAGTAAAAATACTCACGGCAGGCCACATCGTTGCAAGTTAAGTTTTCCATCATTCTCGAGACATACCTCAAATTTTTCACTTTCCTACCTCCAACCAGGTTCCTTCAAGGGGCTGAGCGAAGTTAGCGCTGGATTAGCATACCATCAACAAGCCCCCTCCAGAACCTGGCCAAGGTTGAGTTGCGCGTCAGTCCTGGATATTTGGGGGATAAACCCGGGGAGGAGGAACTCCAAAACTATCTGGGAAGTGGAGAACGAGGATCATCCATTCCTAATCAGGGCTCGCTTCCTTGTTTCGGAGCTTCACTTGAGAAGGTCTGACTGCGGTAATGGTAAATCAAGCGAGATACCAGTCTCGCAATGCCAGTCGAGCGACGGCGCCTGTAAGCGTCATTTTGCGGTGTTATTCTTGAAAAAACATAGGTGTATTATTCCAAGAATAATAAACCAAAAGTGTAAGCTTTACACTTTTTGACACATGCCATGGGAATGCATATTGACCCCTTAGTGGTTATTTTCTTGGAACACATTTCGTATCAGTTATGATGACGACTTTTGAAAAAAAAAAAAAAAAAAAAAAAAAAACGGAGTCCTTAACTTGATTAGAAGCCAAGGAATGGCCTCCTAATCAAGTTAAGGATTCAGTTTTTTTTTATTGTCTTTAAAAGTCGTCATCATAACTGATGCGAAATGTGTTCCAAAAATAAGGGCTCAATGTGCATTCCCATTGCATGTCGCCAACGCCTAGATAGTGACTTTTGGACATTCACGTCTTCGTAATGAAAACAATTTTTGAAGGATTGTGTTCAGATGTCTGTTGCAAATACTTGCCCCAGCACTTCACAATGTCAAATGTCAAGTGAGAAGAAACAATCCGATGAAGTTGAAAAGTTTGAAAAATGAGATGTCGAACCTTACTTTTTTGGGGAATGACCCCATGACCCAAGAGAAGATGTTTTAGATGAAATAAGATTTTGGTGTGGGGCAAGAGCCTCAGCAGGAATAGCAATTTTGAAGAGTTGTACGTAGTTTATACTAAAAATCAAGGGTACTCAAAAATGCATGTTTTGGCAGTAACACGGCTCCGAACTAAGATGTTTGATGAGCCAAAACGATCGTCATGAAACAATGTTTTCTATTATAATATTATATTATACTATTGACTTCTATAGAAAGAACATAGACTACGGGGTTACACTGAGTAGTACTAAAGCATTCCTTGTTCCACAACTCTTGTCAAGTTAAGGATGAAGTGTCTTAGTCCGTTAGAGCTCAGCTACCGGTAGACGGTCATTAATCTCTCCAGCCGTCAAAATAATTCCGCCTTCCTAACGTACCGCTTTAATCCTAAGAGCCAAACAGATTATCCTCCTAGAAATATAAATACTTCAAGCAGGAATAATCCGCTACCCAGAACCATATCAATTTCGTCGGTCAACCAAATTCCATGCTGCATACACGCATTCTTTACCAGCGTCAACTTGTATTTGACTTACATGGCAGACGAAGCACGACGTCGGTTAAGGTAGGACAAGTCTCGGCTGACGATACAGGCCGGATCAAAACCAGGGCGGATGACGGCAGCGGCCAACTTTTCGACGCAAAGGGAGCGCGATCTGTCGCGGGCGGGAGGACCTTCACGACCTCCCTTCAAGCGGGAGACGAGCTGCAATACATTCAATCCAACTGTCAAAATCCAAATAATTTTTACATTACAGATGGCTACCAACCAGGAAACACCCAACTCTTCAAGTTCCATGTCACGAGGAGATGGCACAGTGTTTGCAGTGCTGGATTACACTCCTAAACTAAAACCATCAGTACCTACTCTCTCTCTGTTTCTCCTATCTTCGTGTTAGGTCATTGGTCATATGATTCATTTCACGAGCCAACTCACAGGATATCGGACGTCCTGTGAAAGTTGTCCACTGCATCGATAAGAAGGGAACGTAGAATCAAACAAAAGGTCTCTGTACAACTGCATTAGAAGCACACCAGTACCAATGCCACCGATATTTTTGCGGTTGGGTTTCGAAGTAAATAGTGTAGGTACTTATTAATAATAAATTATTTATCAGAATAATGTTTCGAAATTTTCATGGCTCAAAAAATTTATGAATTATTCATTAATTTTCTGAGCCATGAAAATTTCGAAACATTATTCCGATCTAAAAACGTATTTTGTCAAGTCCGTGCATACCTCTTATGTGCTCTTCCATACACAACCACCATAAAGATAGGTATGGGTTGAGAAAATCGAAGGTTAATCGATGTAATTTCGTAGGAAAATCGATTAATTGGAGTGAAAAATCGAAAAATTTATTTTCAACCCTACTACAAAGTATTTTCGTGTCCCCATGGGACAGCACAGAATAGGTGGAAGTAATTTCGAAGCCACGGGGGATTCAGTTGTGATTGGTTGGATTCGCCTCGTAATTTAATGTACATAATCTCATTCTGTTCTGGGAATAGTCCTTTCCATTACAGGGGATTTTAATTGGTCTTTGACTAAACCAGGCTCAAAGGGTTCCTGAATATCAAAATTGCGGTCCTGGAGGAGGCTCCCCCAGTCAGCGGAACCATGAACCCCACCACCACCACCACAGGGGCCGCCATCGCTCGATATTTCGATTATGTCTCTCCGAACGATAAATCCCGTCCCGATGAGGGTTCATTAGAGAAAGTGGAACGCCCTGCTGATAGTTGATAGCTGATAATGACGAACAGAATCGGCCGCTGTTACCAACTCCGACTGTTGGCTGCTTACAATGGGGAACCCGCTTTCAAACTTCGTCTCTTTGTTTACAACTCTTACCACAGGAAGCTCACCTACTGTCATACTCGATCAAGTCGAAGAATTTAAAACTGACGATCACAGAACTTTGAACGATGAAAGAAGATGGAAGGAGTTATCAGTTTACAGGCATAGTATTCATTTTCTTTCAGCAAGCTAAATACCAAAAACGTACTGACAGTATTAAAACGCGCATTCTCAACTTAATTTACAAAAGTATCTCCAGCGTACCGCATCATTAGATCAGCCGACATTCTGATAATGCTCTTCTAGATTAACGTTGGCTTGGGATCTCACAGCATCCCACAGCAGGTGCTCCCATTAGCCAACTTCTGCCTTCCCATCGAGTTCGTTCCAATTAAGGGACGCGAAAACAGGCACTTGGGCGGATGTAGGAAAATGGCAACGACTGTGTACGGTGGAAATGAGTAGAAGGGGGGATGATTAGGGCCATCAACGGTGTGCTGCTCATCTCAGCGAACCATTAGAATTGCTTCAGCTGGAAACCAGTCGATAACTCTCGATAACATCTTTTGCGGGAATGTACCTATTTTTCAACTTCTTTCAATTCGCTACTTGCCAACCTCAAATCCACAGGGCCAATGCCCGGGCACGACTTTGGGAACACACGCGAGTGATCAACAGCCAGGTGGCGAGTCCTCAATAGGCTCAAAGGCTTAACGGTTTCTGGGAATACACTGCTCGCGACCATATGGCATACACAGCTTTATCTCATCGACCATATGGACATTGTTTAGGTTCAATGATTCAACAAGTCAGATTTTACAAATGGGCCATACGTTTAGTAACTTTACACTTATTCCCACGGAAATCATAAAATAAAATAACAAAAAACAACGCTTCACGATGATATATTGGGTGAATATTTATGGCATGAATTAGCTATCCGAACGTATCGATAATGCTGTGAAGAGTTGATATGATCAGTCATATCAACGACTAACTACGTCTGTGGCGTAGGGACCTAAAATATGTACTCGAGACCGAAAAGGAAAACTGAAAAGAAGGCGATCCGGTTGGCTTTTTTCCCCATAGGGGGAATATCTGTCCGCCGTCCACGCCGTTTTGAGCAGTAGGAATTTATTTAAAAATCTTTGAAGTTGAGAAATTTTTGACCAAATACTTGGTTCTCCCACTAGTTGTACCCGCAAGGTTTTCAGCCCGATCGCACAAGCCCGTGGGGCTCTGTGTAACTAAAAAGGGGCTACAGGGTTTCATCTATGAGATTGAGTGAGTATTTTTGGACGTAAAATCTATTTTGGGGGATACCCAAAAGCCTCCAATTTCACCGTGGGGACCTTTGGGGCTTTTGAAGGATGCCAGGAAGTCGAATGAGGACTCGTTTTTCGAATATCTAATCTTGATAATTCATTTTTCGGGGTCCTTCATCCGTCCAAACACCTGACATGAAAATTATAAAACAAATTTTTAAATAATTAAATTTAAAGATAAAAGATAACTTTACTGTGGGCCTGAGGTTGAGCCTAGAACTCGAAAGAAATGGACGAGTGGGGGCCATAATATATGAGAAGGGGTGGAGGGGCGATGGCGAGGAGTACCGGAAACGCCCAAAGCCTCTCGGCTTAGTGCTCCAGCCAGATGATCCTCTTGCGAGCCTTCTTTATTTTAATCGTTGATAAGCTGTGATAATTTAGCTGAAGAACTGTGCAAAATGCATCCCAGCTTGAAGCGCTATTTTGTTTGTATAGACGGTATCAACTAATTCACATACCAAGCGCTTATTTTATTTTTTCTAAATATAGGCACTGTTATTTTTCTCTTTCAGCTAAGTTTTAAAAGTAATACAGCGTTTTCTCGTTCCTATTCATTTACTTGTTTTTCCAAAATATGTAGAACCCCTCCTTTGATGGTCTTTATGTAAGTGTTGTGGGGGGGTCAACACCGCCTATCCGCCCCTGGATCCCTGCCTCCAACCACTGGGTATGCGGTAGGATACGGTAAACGTCCAAGGTCAACCTATGAGATTGGTTGAAATGTCCAAAAGCTCGTGACAGATTTTGACATGAATTTGTCCTATGGCTGGGGGTGTTTTGTGGTGGTCTGGGCAAAGCCTAGCGTCCACACTAGTTCAGCTTTGCGGCTCGGCCTAAACCGAATCATGCCGATCGAAGCGCCTTGACGATTTTGTTGTCGGAATATCCTAAAACACGGGCCTTTTGCAATTGCAAGCCAATCTCAGCTATCCTACGGCGTTTACCGCCAAAGCTTTGGAACAGTCGTGCCATATTTGTACGATCCCGAGTTTTTACGGCTCAGTAAAATCCTCGGGTCACCTTCGCTCCCTTCGGCATACCGCCCCCAGGAGCCCCTTCACGTTAGGCGACGGAACAGGCTTTGGGGTCGTAAAAATGTCACACACTCCAAATGTCAGTAGTGAGCGAGGGGATATTGGCAGCCACACGAAGGGCGAGGTTCCAGCCCGAAAAGAAGTTCGATAGAAGCAGAATTTATGGACACTTAGGTTTTAGATTTTCAACACTTCTAAGACCAAATATGCTACAAGGTTTTTACTGTTATCACAAGACTTGTCCCGAACAGCTCACTTAAAGAAACGCTTCATTGAAAGAACGGCACCCAACTCCAAATAGATTCTCCCAAACCAGCAAAGTAGGCAGTTTATTTTCATTGCTTATTTCAATTTCCCCTTCGTCGCATTTATTTCCGGCAAAAACAGTTTTTGGCCGCCGAAAACAGAGGAAAACTTTGATAGGAAAAGAAGAGGTTTGCAGTAAACATCTTCTCGTAAGACAGGGAAAGCATTTGGGAGGAGTCCAAGAACCCGTAGTGCGTCCCCCGGGAGACAATGGAATTTGCATACATATAACAGTGGAGGAAGTCGAACGATGGGATGCAGGATTCGTTTGCATGTCTGGAAGTGCTACGGGGGGTGCGGAAAAGAATAGCGCACAACTCTTCACGCTTATATAAAAAAATTGTTTTGCGGCAGCCTCCAGTTCATGACAGCAGAATGGCCAGGTGTGGTGTCGTGACTTGGTTTTGGTGAGATGAGCTTACTGTATATTTTTGCTCAAGGCCTTCTTGTTGTTCTTATGACGTATATCTGTGGGAGTGTCAGAAGTGGGATTTGGGACTAATCCATGCGATGAAGTCTTCACATATGCTTGCGCTAGGCTAACTCATTCGTAGTGTAAAGCAGAACAAACTCCGCGAACTGGTGGATGAGGCCTTGGTAAAGGCTGAGCGAGAGTCCCTAGACCAGGTCCTAGACGAGGTTGTGCGAGAGACACTAGACCAGGCCCTGGACGAGACTGAGCGAGAGACACTAAATCAGGCCCTGGACGAGGCTGTGCGAGATAATATAGATCAGGCTCTGAACGAGGCAGTGGAAAAGGCCCTGGACCAGCCTGCACGAGGCCCTGGGTCTCAAAATGGATCTGACAGAAAAAGATCAAGAGGAGGAATAGGTAAAATCCGGTAGTCGAGGAGACATGATTAAATTTCCATGGGAAGGAGGATGGCATGAACATTTCTCCTCCATGCGAAAGAGATTATGACGATTGAGATCCACTGGCTGGTGTTTTTGCTGGTTGGTAAAGTTGTTATCGTCAGAGAAGCAGTCACCGAATATGCTCGCACTACCGGTGCCACCATCACCAGTGAAGTCACTTCCTTGGAGAATGAAGTCTGTGTTGGCTCTGGGGAACCTGCTGCTTTTGTAGCCTGACCTGACCGGCAAGGTCGTCGGCAGAGACGAGTTGCCCACCAAGGTGGCTTTGGGACATCTGCAAACCAAACGTGAGTTCCGATGATTCAATGCTAAGCAGGAAGCGAAAAGGCTGTGCGGGCAGGTTCAAGCTATAGCTCTATAGTGAAAACGAAGATCTGCTGCCAAAGGTGACCAACTACATACATGTAGTAGTTTACTAGTCCTGGTGCCGCTTTTGAAGAGGAGGGTGAAGTGTAATGAGGTAGCTTCCAGTTCATGGCAACTGCAAACGACCAGGTGTTGTCGTGAGGGACAAGAATAGGCGGACTACCTGGTTTTGGTGAGAAGTGCTTGCTGTAAATTTGTTATTAAAGCCATTTCGTGATTCTTCTGACGACTATCAGTACAATCCTGCACATTTGTACTAGTTCGAGTAAGTTGAAAGTTTCGGATTCTCCAACTTCTTGAAGGGGTCTCGACTTTCTAGGTCGTGACTCACCGCGACCAGTCTTTTAACGTTCATCGGTTGACTCACCTGACCTCGCAAGACAACACACTCCCATTGTCCCTCTTCCTGCCTCCTATTCGAACCTCTTCGCGCCGATGTCGATGAACCCTTTCAAAGCCCCATTTATTTTTAAAGTTTCGGCTCTCACGCGTTGCGAAGGCCTTCGAAAAGACACAGGCGTCACGTTCGTCGAAAACACGCGTCGAGAGACTAGAGCGGAAACGCCCGAAAAAGAAAAGTACGAAAAGTTGGACTCCCGAATTCCACCTACGTATACCTGGTGTGAACCTGACAGGAACGAAACATGTTGGCGAACTTTACGTTTCGGCTAAAAAGTTTCGCACGCCCTCCGTTGAAAATATCAACCTACATTCCCCCTCAAATACCCCGGAGACCTTTTATCGACCTTATGTATGAGTGGAACTCGTCGAAATGAAATCAGAGAACCCGTGATTTGTTATAATATCGATAGTGAACGTGTAAAAGTCCGTAAGTTAATTTTTTTCAAGAATGATTCAATTATTGGGAAAAAAACTTTTTTTTGGTTTATTATTCTTGGAATAATACACCTATGTTTTCGCGACGGAGGTCGACGACTCCGATCGGCCTCAAAATTTGACATTATCCGTTTCAAGAGGTCTAGATTCCAACTCCGAAATGTCCGTCCGCCGTACGCCGTACAAGGATAGGTAGGTATGCGTTGTATTGTACTGTTGTCTGTCTGTCCGTCCGTTCATCCGGATGTTTTTCTGTGAAAATGATCATTTACGGGAGTTAAGGATCGCTCATCTCTTATCAACCACAAAATATACTTTCAGTTTGGACTTGCCCGTGATCTTACCGTTTCTTTTCAGCGCCAGAATGGTGAGGCAGACCTAAACTCTGCCTTAATTTTCTTAACAGACACGTCTGTCAACATATTTTGACAGAGACGCGCTATCACTCATGAGTTCTTTGGTCTTAGTTCTCTAGGTAACTTTTTTCCTTCAATGGTTTTGTGCTTTGCGATAATTTATTATTAAAAAGTCGTAAAAACATGTTTATTTGGAGAACGGATGGGCAATGAAGGTGACTTCTCTGCTTTTTCCTTTTAACTTTGTATTTAGGCAAAATACATAAGTTGGAGACCGGTTTCGAGCTACACGCTCATCTTCAGTCCTATAAAACAAACACTCGTAATTACCAACTCTAATACACTTACAAATTAATATGAAACATTAAAATTAAAATTACAAAATTGTGTGAAAGCTTATACAATTCTACGTTTTATAGGACTGAAGATGAGCGTGTAGCTCGAAACCGGTCTCCAACTTATGTATTTTGCCTAAATACAAAGTTAAAAGGAAAAAGCAGAGAAGTCACCTTCATTGCCCATCCGTTCTCTTGGATCAGCAACTCTGCACCATCTGGCAGTTCCAATCTCATTGAGATAGTGACCATGTTTATTTGGACTTTTTCGGGGTTGCAAGGATGTCATTGTGCAGCTGAGGATAATCAATATATTATTAATATAATATATTAATATTAATTTTAATAATATATTAATATTAATTTTAATAATATATTATTATTAATCATATATATTATATATGATTAATAAATATATTATACTTGAGGTCGTGACCATACAGCTCAAAAATTGAGGAAGTTATGCCCAAAAAACCTCAAGAAATGATTAGTATCGCCCTAATCTTTTTTCTCGTTTCTTACAGACTTTTATACTTTTAATAACGATATATTATTCACATTATGATTAAATAAATTGTATTTCTTAATATGATAAATTTATATTACACTAAACTACACTTCTATATAAGTAGTATATATACTACTAATTACTCCAGCAGCTGGAGGGAGCTGCTCCCTCTCTACTAAGCTGGGTCAGAGTCTGTTCATTTCAAATATATCAACTCAGTCTAACGGGGAACAAAGAGTAATATCAAATACTATAAAACTCAACCGTACTCCCCCGTAGGGCGTTATAAATGTGAAGGTAAACTGACGGTGTTCCAATAAGATGTTGACCTTTGAGGGGTTAACGGCGTCTTGCGGGGTTAACGCTAAAAGAGAAAAACCCCATCGGGTTTCATTCGCCGCAGTATCACCCGCAAGATCGTAATTTCTCAAATAAAAATGACGCGATGAATTTTCGTCACGTTCCATTTTCAATTTGGCTCCAGGTCGTCGACGACGTGGTTTGAGGTGAGGTTGATTACTTCTGCTGGGAGTTGGAGGACAGTTTTATAAAAAACTATTTCGACTATTTTATGGGTCGATAGTGTTCGTTAGAGGAACATCGATACAGGGATAATATCAAGCATAGCACCAACTGCTGGAACATAATATGTACGAGTGGAACGAATATTATTCGTTCCACTCGACGCGTCGCGACGTCCGCCGCCTTTGCAGGCGACATCGCGAGAAAATCGTTACCATTTAAGTCCAACCTGCAATCTCGGATGGAACACCTGAGCCCAACTGGTTCCAATGTTAGTTGCCACCACCACACCCCTCTGGATCCCGAATGTCTTCCTTCTACTCGAAAGGGGAAACCACAGTTGAGATTGATACGCTTAACGACCCGTGAAGTTGAACCTCTGTTTGTTGGTCAACCAACCGTTCTATACAAATAACAAAAGACGGCCCAAATAAATTACCGGAAATGCAATGCAAATTGACGGAAAGGCAGAGTTTTGTCAAACTGCCAAACCCATCTAACGCGAAACAAATCGCACTTTGATGCGTGTCAATTTATCGCCCAACTGGCGGACTCACGAACTCGTATGAAAAACAAATCGATCGGCAACACAAATTCACGATTACTATCCGATCGCGATGGCGTGCGTTACGTATCAAGACCACGATTTTGAAAAAAAAAAACGTGAAAGAGTTCGATCCATCATTTTGAGCCAATCAGGTCACAGATCCGCCCTGAATGAACGACAAGATGATGGCAGACTTAATTCGCCGCAGAAAAGCGTTAAGCGTAAAAGGTCAACGACTGATAGGTTCCACACCCTTTTTCATCTGAGAGGAGAAGAAGGAACTCTAAAAAAGAATCTGCCTATTTTCTTCAATACAGCGAATCATTCGATATTGTAGGTAAATCTATTTTGTGTTGTATGCATACGTGGTCCACCCTCGTGAAGAACACTCATGGGGCGCTCCGGAAAAGCCCTTCAAGTCGATTAAATGTCTGAATAATTCATAATCATAATTATTATGGGAGCGGAAACATATAATACATGTGATAACTATAGTTATTACACACAATGGGGCTCAAGTACGTGGGAGCCGGTATCCGGTGACAAATTCATTAAAAACCGAAGGATACGCGGTTTGAAAGCTTTTGTCCCATTCTACTGTCGAGTTAGCGATGTCAAAACATAATATTATCTGATTATGAGGGTAGGGTCGCAGTAAGTTCGAAGGCCTCGCGAAGGTGGCCTACATACCACTGATTACTCGACCTCTCGCCACAATGGATGGGAAGTTACTTTGGAATTGAATTATTGTAGAGTTGGCATAATTACATATGAACTTTCAAATGTACATTGTTGTTGGGGGGGGGGGGGGGGGGGGCTATTTTCGTGATACACTCGGATATTGGTTTGGGTACTATTTAGTAGAGTAAATTTAGTGCTAAGTGCTAGTAGACTAGATTTAGTGCTAAATATCCCCTTGGCTGACCAGCTGACCGGCCGTATAAAGTATTTAAAAAATATTTGGGTTGTTGAATGAATAAAAATACGAATGTATTGTAAGCGTCATGAACGAGTATTGAATAATCGAGTTCATCAAATTTTCTTCTTCGAATTACGATTTCTCGTGTCGATGCGCGATCGCTAACCTGCAACATCGTCAACAACATACAAGCACGTGAGCATTATAATTAACGCACGTCGTCTCCAGGATAACGTGGTGTTTAATTAGGATTGAAACAGCGTGACTGTCACTTTACCATTATTCGTGTATGCGCGAATTGAAAACTTTAAAACAATAAATTCATTATGCTCATTCAGTACGTTGTTCAGGTTACAGATAATGCGCCTGGCATTAGGCGAGTTGAGGTTTTAGTAGCTGCAACGTGCATCCTCGCGATTAATGCCCTCATCGCCCATGAAATAGGCTTGTAAACATTTATAACGCAGCAATGAGCTCATTTTGGGGTTGTTGTAGGTACTCTTAGTTGGAACTTTTGCTGCAACAATCTACGTGGAGCATCGTGGAGCTCATCAGTTTTCCACGAATTCGTCCGTAGTTGATGCAAATTTTTGCTGAAAAGGTAGAAACATGTGCTGGGACGCATTCTGGTGACGATATAAAAATCTACTAAAAATAAATATACCTCGGTTAAAGCCTACTTGATGCCAGAAAAATTACCTAGATAAGAGGATTGGGGACGAGACGTGAATTCCCCGAGAAATGTGGCTGACGACGCCAACAACTATATCCAGCATTTAGATCTGAATACAAGCCACATGTTGAATATTCCGCTCATCAAAAGGTGCTGATTGGTGCTACGGAATGTCTCCATTGTCAAGCGCCCGAATTCAAACACAGGGAGAGTACACTGGTTTTTCGCGGGTATAAGCTAGGGTTGCCATGTTGATTTTAGCGAATAAAGGACATCCAATTCAAACAAAAGGACAAAAAAAGGGCACCATATTACCATATGTGCACAACAAAAGAACGCTTCTTTGAAGCATCAGACTCCTGAGGCCATGCAAAACAGAAGTAGGTACTGCGCACCCAAGTGCTGGACGATTTCTTTGCATCATGAATGTAGTAAAGTTCTATACATAACATGATCCAGTAGAACGGTTTATTAGATCTGCACCGGAAATACTAATGTTAATAAATGATAATAATTTTTTGCGTCCTTTTTTTGAAAGGACGCTTGGTAAAGAAAAGAAAAGGTCATAAAAGGACATGTCCTATCAATAAAGGACGTATGGCAACCCTAGTATAAGCTGATTGAGGGAGGCAATTTTCGTCAAAAACGCTCGCAAACTCAAAAAATCCCTCCTCGCGTTGACCCCAAATGCGTAATCCATTCTCGTTTCTTTCAGATTTGCCTTGTGCGGCGATTGCCAGGTACAACCAACGAAAATTCCAAAGTTGGCTAAAGAAGATTTCTTCGTTTTCCCTAATACTCCTAGATCACATTTTCCATACTACATATTTCTGTACATCACATAAGACAATACTGGTGGTGGGTTGCTTGGAGAAGTGTAAAAAAATCCTAACTTCAAGCCTTTAGCTCAAAAGTCTGCAGAAAGAGATTTGCTTTGAGAAAAGGGCTGCAGAACCCCGTCGAGTAACTAGAGGGAGTTGAGTACACTTATAATTTTCTTTAGAAACCCCTCACAGCTCACACAGTAAATCCCCGCCGTTAGAAAACTAATAATATCCCCAGTCATAAAGGAGGGATCTCTGAAATGATCCCCGGTAAGGAAAAACCTCAAGAACCTCCCCCAAAGAAGTTATTAAGGGTCGATGGCGATGGGGTGGGCACACTTGTCCACAATGTGTGCTTAGCTCTTAAAGAGCCCACTTGAAAACATCTCGTCCTCAGTTCAGACCTTTTCCACTGGCTTCTTAAATGTTTGACACGCTCCTTGCCAAATGTCGATAGGGAATTTCACTTCCGTTGGATCGCAAGGTCAAGAGGGCATTTACGGAGAAGAGCCACCGGAATAAAATTGGGAGACAGACTTTTAAATGTGGGTCAAGTATTTCGGTAATGAACTCCATTAGCACAGCCTTCCATGTTCCTAATGTTCAAACAACAAATTTCGGCTGTACTAATACTTCATGTGATTTGAGTCGTTCCAAACCCCGAACCTCTAAGAGCACTGTTAAATAAATCAACAAACTTTCCATTCACTGTGTAATAATTACTTCGTCGTTTACTATAGTAAAAAAAATCCCTTATATTGGTCGTAGAGAAATTTTTATATAATATGTATATGTCACGTACCAAGACCGAAACTGTGTATTTCACGAATGAACTACGCAAATTGGTTCGCACAAAGCCCAGAATTTGGTTAGAGGCCACGATGTGCTTCCCTTGACTCATCTTCGAGCTTTGTACAACAGGAAATATAACAAGTCGATTAGGTATCTTGATCGAGTTGGTACATTTTTCTGTTCAATCTGCGAATTGGACAACAATCCATGTACCGAGTTTCGTGCATTTCGCGGTTGGTCAAAAACCGTCTGTATACGCAATTTCGGACTTAAGGTGCAATTTCCAACACGCGGCTCACGATTGCGACTGCGGCTCGCGATTGGCCGCGTCCCACTCCTCCAATGCATTCATACGGAACCACATTCCTAGGCGCGTTTCCCGGCCGTACGACGCAATGCGGCTGACGGCTGATGAGCGCGTCTGCGACTGGACTGGTAGGGTGAGCAGTCCAGCCGGACGCCGTCTGCGGCTGAGGTATGCAAACCCGCTCAAGAGTTCATTTTCAGGGAATCAAACCAAAAAATGTGAAGCACAGAAAGCGAAAATGGAATTCACATTCCCGTGAGTGATTCTTATGAGGTGGTCGACCACACCTACCTACCTCGAACGCATCTCCACTTAATATTCTTTTGTGGATTAGATGAAAAAAACAAAACTTTTTTACTGATTTCCCATCACTACCACAGGCCATATGAACATAATATAACGACACTGAAAGTAGTGAAATATCTGTATGGTTTGTAATTAAGTGGGTAGTCTTGGGATGATTTTTTAACACATTTTTCGCACCTTTTTCATTTTTCGAATTGAGAAAAAAAGAGAAGAGTCGATAGAAAAACGCTGCAAACTTTACACAAGGGTTTATTATTCTTTGATCTAGGTTACTTGTGCATAAATTTAATTCTGTCAATGAAACAAAAATTTGGGGAAACATTTTTTTTAATGTTAAAAAAAAAAATTTGGGGGATTTTTTGACATGGATAATATCCATATTATGTCTTTTGGCTGGGGGTCAAGGAATTTTTCGCGACACTTTTTTTTCTCCTCTTCTTCCGCTAACAGGAGAGCGAGCACTACGTTCTTCGCGGACATCTTGAGCCTGACCGATGAAGCGGCCAGCCGTACCTAGGAATGTTACAAGTTTGTGGCGTGCGACTGCGTCTGTCGACCAAGAATCGCGAGTCGCAGTCGCAATTTCCTTTAAGGTGCAATTTCCAACACGCGGCTCACGATTGCGACTGCGACTCGCGATTGGCCGCGTCCCACTCCTCCAATGCATTCATACGGAACCACATTCCTAGGCGCGTTTCCCGGCCGTACGACGCAATGCGGCTGACGGCTGATGAGCGCGTCTGCGACTGGACTGGTAGGGAGAGCAGTCCAGCCGGACGCCGTCTGCGGCTGAGGTATGCAAACCCGCTCGAGAGTTCATTTTCAGGGAATCAAACCAAAAAATGTGAAGCACAGAAAGCGAAAATGGAATTCACATTCCCGTGAGTGATTCTTATGAGGTGGTCGACCACACCTACCTCGAGTGCATCTCCACTTAATGTTCTTTTTTGGATTAGATGAAAAAAAAAAAAAAAACTTTTTTACTGATTTCCCATCACTACCACAGGCCATATGAACATAATATAAGGACACTGAAAGTAGTGAAATATCTGTATGGTTTGTAATTAAGTGGGTAGTCTTGGGATGATTTTTTAACATTTTTCGCACATTTTTCATTTTTCGAACTGAGAAAAAAAGGGAAGAAAATGAGTCGATAGAAAAACGCTGCAAACTTTACACAAGGGTTTATTATTCTTTGATATAGGTTACTTGTGCATAAATTTAATTCTGTCAATGAAACAAAAATTTGGGGAAACATTTTTTTTAATGTTAAAAAAAAAAATTTGGGGGATTTTTTGACATGGATAATATCCATATTATGTCTTTTGGCTGGGGGTCAAGGAATTTTTCGCGACACTTTTTTTTCTCCTCTTCTTCCGCTAACAGGAGAGCGAGCACTACGTTCTTCGCGGACATCTTGAGCCTGACCGATGAAGCGGCCAGCCGTACCTAGGAATGTTACAAGTTTGTGGCGTGCGACTGCGTCTGTCGACCAAGAATCGCGAGTCGCAGTCGCAATTTCCTTTAAGGTGCAATTTCCAACACGCGGCTCACGATTGCGACTGCGACTCGCGATTGGCCGCGTCCCACTCCTCCAATGCATTCATACGGAACCACATTCCTAGGCGCGTTTCCCGGCCGTACGACGCAATGCGGCTGACGGCTGATGAGCGCGTCTGCGACTGGACTGGTAGGGAGAGCAGTCCAGCCGGACGCCGTCTGCGGCTGAGGTATGCAAACCCGCTCGAGAGTTCATTTTCAGGGAATCAAACCAAAAAATGTGAAGCACAGAAAGCGAAAATGGAATTCACATTCCCGTGAGTGATTCTTATGAGGTGGTCGACCACACCTACCTCGAGTGCATCTCCACTTAATGTTCTTTTTTGGATTAGATGAAAAAAAAAAAAAAAACTTTTTTACTGATTTCCCATCACTACCACAGGCCATATGAACATAATATAAGGACACTGAAAGTAGTGAAATATCTGTATGGTTTGTAATTAAGTGGGTAGTCTTGGGATGATTTTTTAACATTTTTCGCACATTTTTCATTTTTCGAACTGAGAAAAAAAGGGAAGAAAATGAGTCGATAGAAAAACGCTGCAAACTTTACACAAGGGTTTATTATTCTTTGATATAGGTTACTTGTGCATAAATTTAATTCTGTCAATGAAACAAAAATTTGGGGAAACTTTTTTTTTAATGTTAAAAAAAAATTTTGGGGATTTTTTGTCATGGATAATATCCATATTATGTCTTTTGGCTGGGGGTCAAGGAATTTTTCGCAACACTTTTTTTTCTCCTCTTCTTCCGCTAACAGGAGAGCGAGCACTACGTTCTTCGCGGACATCTTGAGCCAGACCGACGAAGCGGCCAGCCGTACCTAGGAATGTTACAAGTTTGTGGCGTGCGACTGCGTCTGTCGACCAAGAATCGCGAGTCGCAGTCGCAATCGTGAGCCGCGTGTTGGAAATTGCACCTTTAGTACGTACGATACATATAAACAACATACCGAAGGGGGGTAAGTGTAGGCTCAATAGTGTTCTTGAGCGAACATTCAGGTGCATTGCAATTTGAGTTCATTTCATGTGACTAAGTATCGATTTTCCATTTAGCCGACCATTCATTTTCTAGGAGGCTAAAAATAGACCTACGGGGGTTATTTCAGTGCTAATCGTCGGTATCTGGAAACCTTTGGCTGAGATTAGGGTTGATTAAGGAAACACCGAAACCATAAAGAGAGCCGAATCTAATCGATTTCAATTTCCCGGGCAATTACACGGTCCAAGGCTTTTTTTTTTTTTTTTTTTTTTTTTTTTTTTTTTTTAGATTAGAAGGGTTATTTTTCCGATATAAACACTTTTATTATCTTGGTTTTAGCAACGGTTTTAGCAACGGTAGGGCAATATTGAGGTAAGACGGTGTTTTGAGATTGGTAGAGTGGTAAAACAACTATTTCTGCTCGTGGGCATTAGCAATCTGACAGTGCTGAAATTATAAAAAACTTGGGAAACATTGGATTCATATAAACGCGGCGAAAAATTCGCAGGAAACTCAATCTACAGCCGACATTCAAAAATCCTTCGACCTAAACAAACGTTCCCGCTCGATTTGCCGGTAAGGTGGTAGGTATTTGTTGAGTAAATTACCTTCGACGATATAGGTAACATAATATAGTTCATTATAATCATAAGTGTAGTCATAAGATAATAAGATATTATGTAATTATGACCCTCGAGAAGATGAGAAGTATTTTATCGGAAGGATAAAAATCGTTCAGACCTCGACGACCAGATGATGATTAAATAGAAAGAAAGATTAAATTAAAAGAAGAAATGTTCTTCTTATTGAAAGGGCGTCACCTAGCAGTATGTAGGTAATGATAAACTTGTTGATTAAGAAGTGCCTTCCTTTTAATTTTGGTGTCTAAGCAAGGTCTAAATCACGTTTTTTAATGATTGATTTAGGTCATGCAACCATCAAGTCAGGAAAGCCATTTGACCATTTTTCCCGCCATTTTGTCAGATCCTAACAAGCGGTCCCCACCAATGACTTCATCACGTTTGTTCTGCAAATTCAGCATTGTTCTGTAAATTGTACGTCTCTATTTGTCTTCGTTTGTCATTGGCCTGAGCCTACTATGGAATAAACTACAGAAGGTGAGACTTACATTAACTTCTTCACCGCGCTTCTTCAAAACAAACAACACCCCGTACCATTGTTTAGGTGAAGTGAAATTCAGGAATGCAAATTTCAAAAAAAAAAGAAAAAAAATCTAATTCACAAAAAAATAAATAAATAAAATCCAGGGTTTTCTACCCGGTCTGGCAAATGATATTCAACACACAATGTGATTTTACTCGGTATGACCCACGAGGAATGTGGGTTGTAAGGAGTAAACCCATAGTAGGCGTGAGCAATTTTTTTGCTTCAATATTTTCAGAATATCTGCCTATGTATCTCAGATATTCTGAGAATAATGAGTCATTACATATTACCTGATAATATAGGGCAAATTAAATGAGGAAACTAAGCAATTGTTTACACTCGGAATTTCACAAGTCCAATCCGATTAAATAGAAGAAATTCAAAACAAAGCATTGCCTATTGTCATTACTTGAAAGTATTGTCATTACTTTCCACGGTGTTGTCATTTATTTGACTGCGGATTTCAAAGTTTAGCGAGAGGCCCAGAATCTCTACTAGGAGAATCCCTAGCTGCTATTAGCAATTTGAAATTAAAACAGGGATTTTCCTCACATGAATTTGTCTTTTCTTTACATATTCGTCCTGCTAAACGTGACAGGTTGGGTTTGTTTTGGTTGGTAACCACCTGCGATAAAAATGAATTGAACCAGTATTTATAATTTCAAATTTGTGTTTTATTTACCTTGTCTAGGGCGGAGGGGTGGTAGAGGGGCATTTCATGCGAGGGGCAGAGGCAGAGGCGGCATGGCCCGTCAAACATGCGAGCGTCGCAGTTACCTGACGAACGCAACCCGAACACAACTGACTACTGACCGAAGAAGCAGCATCCCCCCTCGAGCATAACCCTCTCCTACCCGACGAGCGCATGCGTCAGCCGGTTGGACAGCTCATTCATCCGGCGCATCGGTGACGTCACGGCGACGCCACCCCCGAACCGGCCTCCTTCCGAACGGTGACGTCAATCTTGTGAAGTCGATGGTCGGAGGCGACGCGGAGCGTTGTCCTGCGATACGGTTAACTCAGACAACTCTCACTTTAGGCAGACACTACTTATGGCAGCACACCTAAAAACTTCGGCAGAGACTAAATCTGAACTACATGAGGACCATTTTCACCTCCAAAATCTTTGTAGAAGGGAGTGAGATAATATTAAGACGTGATAAGGACGTAGTCCAGGTAAACAGACGTCCTCCATTCGAAGGGAGTTCCCCCCTTTAAAAAAATTTGTCCCTCATCATAGAAATTGCCTAGTTCGTCTACAACCGTCTTTTGCTTGAATTGATATGCTCCATAAATCACCAAATCAGCTCAAAAAACACTGTTTTATGATCGATAGATATGCAGCAGCTGTAAAACCACATTTAAAATTATGCTCAAAGAATACCGTGAAAATCGATGAAAGATGAGAGAAACGTACAAATCTCCAACTACTTATTGGGGCTGTAAATGGTGTTTTTGAAGGACTTGGGCCAGGAAGCAGAATGAGGAGTCGTTTTCGAAGTGATTTTGAAGTAGAAACAATTAATCATTAATTATTAACCCAATGGCAGTGACGCGTAACATGCTTTTGAGCCAAATGTCCAGTACAATCATTTGAATTGAACGTAGAAATTTTTCCTCATGAGTGGCATGCTTCACAGACGGCATTAAATGAAATTTTCCTTGTTCCTAAGTCCCAGAGAGGGAGAAGCTTTTTGGTCCTTATGCAGTTTTAAGTGTATCTATACGCAAAATAAGTTCTGTCAATCAATTTTTTTTTTCAAAAATTTTTATTTGAAACATTTTTTTGGAATTTTTTTTTCAAAATACCTACCAATGTTTTTACTCGGGAAATATTTAACAAGGATCCTTCAAAAATCCCATTTGTAGCCCCATGAAAGCCCTATAGATCGCCACAGTGAAATCGGATCGTTCCGGGCGCCCCAAAAATGGATTCTACGCCCAAAAGTAGTTCGAAAACGACACCTAACTCGATCCAATAGCCAAAAGCCTTCAAATAACCCCTCTCGTAGCCCCATAGCGTCCCATGGGATTGGGCGATCGGACTGAATACCTTGCGGGCACAACTAGATGGTAAACCAAGAAGGTATATTGTCAAAATTTCAGATTTAAAAAAAATTCCTACTGCCCAAAACGGCGGACGGACATTTCGGTTTTGAAATCTAGACCTCTTGAAATGGATAATGTCAAATTTTGAGGGCGATCCGACCTCGCGATTACAAAGGTGTATTATTCCAAGAATAATAAACCAAAAACGCTGCAAATTTTACACAAGGGTTTATTTTTTTTATATATAGATTACTTGCGCGAAAATTAATTCTGTCAATGAAAAAAAAAGTTTTTTTTTTTAGTCGGAAAATATATAACCTCCTGGGATCCTTCAAAAATCCCATTTTAGCCCCATAAAAGCCATATTATAGATCTATTATCTATAATAGATCCCCACAGTGAAATCGGATCGTTCCGGGGCCCCCAAAAATTGATTCCACGTCAAAAAACTTCGAAAACGACACTAACTCGACGCCATGGCCAAAAGCCTTCAAAAAAACCCTCCCGTAGTTCCATTTTTGCCTCATAGCGTCCCACGGGTTTTGGGCGATCGGGCTGAAAACCTTGCGGGCAGAACTAGATGGTAAACCGAGTATTGTGTCAACATTTCAGATTTTTAAAAAGATTCCTACTGCCCAATACGGCCCGGACGGCGTACGGCGGACAATCATTTTGTTTTGAAAATTTCAAATCAAATTAAAACAATCGCGACGGAGGTCGACGACTCGGGTCGGCCTCATAATTTGAATTTATCCGTCTCAAGAGGTCTAGATTAAACTGTTGAATTTAATTCAAATTTTGAGGCCCACCCGAGTCGTCGACCTCCGTCGCGATTACAAAGGTGTATTATTCCAAGAATAATAAACCAATAGCGTTCAGTATTCAGTTACAGGTTCTGTAGCCCGCAGCCTTCCTCTGTATCCAGCCACTCTCTCCCCCTACCAACCTCAGGATTCTCAACGCTCATAAAACGTTCACCTCGACGTTCAAAATGCATTGCAACTATGTTTGAAAAGTAAAAATCCTGTGACATACCTACCTAACACAGACCGTCTTATTGAGTGGACCTGCCGAGCATAAAAAAAGTTTAGCGAAAGAAGCCCTGGCAAAGTACATTGCAGTAAAATGGCTGAGGGTGCTTTTGAAAAGGTACGTATAATATTGGTTGACACTGTCGACTTGACAGTTTAGTAGTTATCTGATAGTAAGGTGGAGTCATCGATCCGTCCCTCGGGCTCACCTGTTGGTTTGTAGGCGACCTGTTGGGCTCGACTTGAAACTATAGTTGGAGACTTCGCCGCCTGGAGCGCTCCTACCTGACGAGGTGGTCCCCGACTTCGCCGACAGGTGGCTCCCATTGTTCAATTTCCCCAGCGACCAGTTTTTACCAGAGTTTACTAACCCGGTATATTACGGCGACGACGTTTGTAGTTGTAGTAGGAATGAGAATTCTTCTAGCTGCCCTTTAGGCAAATATTATTTCGCGGTACAAACGCCTACCCATATAGATTTCCTCGAAATCACATCGCTGCAATCATGTAGAGTTTGTTTTATCACGTGTCCGCTTGCTTGTTAGCCTGAACAAACAGAAAAAACAAACACCCAGCGAGGAAATTCGGGTTTATGTAACTTTAAAATATGACCGTCTCAGCCAGTTTATTTCTCTTGACTCCCTCCTCCGAGGGCTACATAGCTCAGACATTACACAGTAAACCCCTCATTTTCAGACACCCTATTAGTTATGCTGGTCGAGCTCAAAAAGCTAACACGAGCTTGTATGTAGCACAAGTTATACGGGCCCAGGAAGCCTTTGGAGTTTCGCCGTTTTACATTCAAACTTGACAACGTTCATGTAAGTGACATTCAAAATGTGAAACAGTAGGTACGTGTAAAACATTCATATGAGTGAAAGTGACCATATAGCGCCTTAAGGTAGATTTAACGTCAATAAGGAATGAACGTGTTTCTGGATTAAGGATTCGGGAAAATAATAATAATTTTATATAATTTAAAGATGAACAGGGCGATTTCATTTTTTTCCGACCGGTACCTACGTTACGGCGAAAATGTTTACCTACATTAAATTAATTAACATCAACTTTTGAAGTTAAGATGAAAATTTCATCTACAACATTTAATGTTCGTTGTTACGCGTGGGAGTTGAATAAGTGCAGAAGATGTGAATAATATTTACGTCTTCTGCACTTATTCAATTATAATATTATGATAACGTCGAAAATAATGCACTTAATCATTATTATATTACGGCGAAAATATTGCATGTTAGGGAAACCAGGCGGTTGTGTTAATCATTAAATCTTCAGTGTCAGAGCAACTCCCCCTATCTTTATTTTGACAACTTTTCAGGAGAGCCAAAACACTGGTTTCGAATGATTTTCTCGTCTCCAGGGAATCGAGTTGCTCTGACACTTAATGATCTGAACCATTAAAACAAATTAAAAACTGAAGGATCGGTCATTGAGGTTTGCAGTATGCCCTGATGGACCATCCTCTGTGTTATGAGGAGGTACAGAGGGGGTATCCCCTCCAGGACCAACTACTATGTAAAGGCCGATTTGGCCGCTAATAAATCAGACTACAATCTCACATCGAGTGTCTCATTTCGTCTTCGAATCCTCGTACCTACACTACAAGGTTAAACTTAAGTTAACATAAGGTTAAAATTGTTCATGGGAACGATCTACGGAAAAAGAGGTTTTCTGAGTTGGCAACCCTGGCCGTCAAACCGGAAGGTCCTTAGGTGACGTCACGGACGTCCTTTTTGAATCGACCAGGACAACTTTGGATTATATATTTAGAATATATACTACGTGAAAGACTTTTATCGCAAAATGATGTAGGCATTTTCCTCTTTTTTCACGAAATTCATGAAATGAATGATAATACATATCATTCATCAACACTTTCATCTCAAACATCGACCAAGGGATGAAAACCAGACAATTTTCCACAGACGACGAGCTCTTTGAGGAAATGAGGGTCCTGGAAAAAAGGAGCGAAGCCCAATTTTCTGTCCGCTCACTCGTAAATGACTGATGGCCGTTCTTATACGTCAACCACCTCGACGCCCACAAAGCCCTCCATAGTCCAACTCGGTTTTTCACTCCGTTTTTGTTCCCCCTTGCCCCCCCCGAAAAGTTTATTCCCATGTCTCTTCCAATGTATCACTCATCCCTTCACGAGCAGCCCAAGCACCCCAGATGGCCGATAAATCTCCCCATTGTACCTATCAACAACTTGCGAGACTCCGAAATCCGTCAAAATCGTTTGAACATAATGAAGATAATTTTCAATTTTGAACAGTCAAGAAAAACCGCTGCAACTTTTACCTAAATTGCGCAAAAATTAATTTCAAGACAATAAAAAATAAGTAAAAAACATGTGATAAATTTTTCCTGAACAAGGCTTGGACAAGTTTGAGACCCCCCGAAATTGATTTTACGTTCTAAATTACTTTAAAAAACGACACCTAACTCTATCCCAGAGCAGAATATCAGATATCTTTTTGTAGATTCTACAAAAAGCCGAGTAGTTGTTGAGTTATTGGAACTAAGAAGCCGTGCCTCCTCCAAAACGTAACCCAGATTAAATCTGGGTTATGAACATTTTTCATAACTTTATGGTAAAATTAACGGTTCAATATCCAAACTATTTGGAAAATTTGGGAACCCTAAAAAAGTTAATTCGGCTCGAATTTTGTTTTTCTCATTTTCCCCAAAAAGTGCTAAGTGGATATAAGCCCGTTTGCAATCAAACTCTTCAATTGGGAAATCTGTATTGGTTAATCATTCAAGTACTTTTGAGTTAGAGGGGTCATTAAATTGTCTCGCGCTGGTTTCAGGAAAAAATTTCCTTTAGAAATAATAACTTTCCTATTTTCTTCGAAATAAACACGTCCACCAACTCAGTTGAATATATCATGAACGGCTGGCTCCAAGTTTTAACAAGTCCCCCGACTTTTTTTCCCCCAAGAAAGTGAAAACTCGCGGTTTCATCAGAACTTCGCGCACCGCCTTGAACGACTTTCCGCTTGTTTTTCTCACTTTCTTGTGTACATAACAACTTTTGACTCGTTTATTTGTGTTTGCCGGTGAACTGAAGGAGGTTTCGCGAGCCTTCAGGATGTTCTCGTTAGACTTTTCGAGCTGACGACCCCTGACCGACATTTTTGAGAGGGCAGAGGAAATACCCCGTTTCTTGGGAGAAGTTAATGGAAAACGTGACGTACATGTGAGATCAGACGATATGACGAAGGAAGAAACGTCCTTTTAAACTGATCGATACTGAGAGGAGAACCCGATTTCAGAAGTAGACAACTTGGGAGTGGACAAGCTTTTGAAAGGTGAAGAACCGATGAAACGAGGAGAAATGTCATTACGTGGATGTTACACATGAAAGAGCTTATCGCAAATTTCAGCACTAATGTAAAAAATATAAAGGAATTTGGAAATAAGGTGGCGTAGGGCGGGATGTATGGCACTAGAATAAAAAATATACCTATTAACAATTACCTAATTAATATATTACAATAATTGTACGATTGTAATAAATGAATTATTATTGTAAAAGCCAAAAGGTATGACAACCGTGATGACATCTCGTCTAGGGAAGCTGAAGCAGCGAGTGAGATCCTGACGTATGGTTTCACCACCGAGGCGTCTTTTGCTGACAATTCAGCTAAGGAAGGGGGTGTTCCCATGTAAGACCGGGTCAGCAGCTGACCCGATATTACCAAAGCCAGCTTTAATCGAATTGTCACTTTTATCGACAATTCGATTAATGTGGCTGAACCAGCTGGCTTTGGTAATACTGCGAGCCCTGGGCGAATCTTCCTCCTGGTCTGGAGATCGCGAAATAAATTCGTGTTATGCCCTGGACGTAAATACTGCCACTCTCCTTTCCTTTTCCTCCAAAAACACTGGCGGCGAAATCGTGGATTTACGCCACAGGCCTTCCGCCAAAGACACATATTCACAATCATAATGGATTCACCAAGTGAATCTAAATTCAAATTTAGAAACACTTGTACACACCCATCACCCGCAGCATGGGGTGTCCCACAGGTGGGTAAGAGTTTCTTTCGCAAGCCTTTGATTCGAGGTCGTTATTAAGAAACGCTGCAAATTTTACACAAGGGTTTATTATTCTTTGATATACGTTACTTGTGCAGAAATTTAATTCTGTCAATGAAAAAATTAAAAAAACAAATTTTTTTTTGCATTTTTATCTAAAAAAAAAAAATTTTTTGGCTTTTTTTGTTCAAAAATGTTTTTTCAAAAATTCTGTATTTTTTACTCGAAAAATATTTAACATCCGGGGATCCTTCAAAAATCCCATTTTTAGCCCCATGAAAGCCCTAAAGATCGCCCCAGTGAAATCGGATCGTTCCGGGACCCCAAAAAATGGATTTACGTCCAAAAATACTTTGATATACGTTACTTGTGCAGAAATTTAATTCTGTCAATGAAAAAATTAAAAAAACAAATTTTTTTTTGCATTTTTATCTCAAAAAAAATAAAATATTTTGGCTTTTTTGTTCAAAAATTTTTTTTTTTCAAAAATTCTGTATTTTTTACTCAAAAAATATTTAACAACCTGGGATCCTTCAAAAATCCCATTTTTAGCCCCATGAAAGCCCTAAAGATCGCCCCAGTGAAATCGGATCGATCCGGGACCCCAAAAAATGGATTCTACGGCCAAAAATACTTCGAAAACGACACCTAACTCGATCCCATAGCTAAAAGCCTTCAAAAAAACCCTCCTGTAGCCCCATTATAGCCCCATAGCGCCCCACGGGTTTGGGCGATCGGACTGAAAACCTTGCGGGCACAACTAGAAGGTAAACCAAGTATTTTGTCGAAATTTCAGATTTTTAAAAAAATTCCTACTGCCCAAAACGGCCTGGACGGCGGACGGACATTTCGGATTTAGAATGTAGACCTCTTGAAACGGATAATGTCAAATTTTGAGCCCGATCGGAGTCGTCGACCCCCGTCGCGAAAACATAGGTGTATTATTCCAAGAATAATAAACAAAAAATTACGAGTTGACGGGCTGCTACGTGTGTTCCATGGGTTGCATTATTGATAGATGATGGCCAGGAATGAGATATTTCGGAAGTCCACACCATGAATGCTCACTTCGTTGGGGCTTCAGCCTCATAAACGATGCCCAAACATATCAACTAGATTGGGGCTTGGAAAACCCCTAGTTGGATACCATCCAAAAACATGAACTGTGCCTCCGGAGTTCCATTAGCTCTCGCAGGAAAAACAAAGACGAGGTTCAGAGGTGCAACTTGATCTCTACACTCACAATGCTCCAACATAATCACTTTTGTGACAGTCCTAACCACCTGGAAAGTTTACTCGCAACGTTTTCCTAAGGTGTAGGCCCGTTTGAGGGCACTTCACTCCGAAGCAATATCGAATTAGGGGGGCGCGAGTTTAGCAAAGTAATTGAATAATGACGGAGGCTCGCGGGTCGTTAAGTTAGGCCCGAGGGATGGATTACCATTGAATTAGGGCCAACGACCAACGAAATGATCTAGACTCGATAAGCAACGAAAGCTCTTGTGGATCGAGTGAAGTGAAAACAGAGACATTTCAACGGATGAGAATTTACAATGGTTGAAAAAATACCAACCATTATACATAGTTTTACTACTTGACTTGAGCATCCTCAACAATTGTTGCGTCTGGTAGAGTAAATTAATTAATAATTCACGATATTATTGTAATCAATCTTCTACCCAAAAGAGCGTTAATCAAACCTCGTCTGTGTAAAAGCTGGACGGCTTAAAAGCTTTCAGGCCGCTTTGAAGTGAAGGTTAACCTTAATATGGCTTGTTTGTGCGTGAAGCTGAGGAGCATTTGAAAATCGGCGAGAACCTTCGTTATTAAACGATCAAAATGAATCAGCCGGGGAATTTTGTAATTATGAGGGTCGAAGTACTTAATCACGATAAAAAATTACTTCCTTCCTTATAAGTATATATACTTACAGTTGATGCTCCGTTATAGGGCTTACCTGGAACAAAACATATTTCACGGTTAATCCCACGTTATCAAATTTAATTTTCTGAGGGATGGAAGCGACGTTGAGCGGGAAACGCGACAGCGCGTTAGAGCTTTGAACGTGAAAGGAGTTTAACTAGATTTTGAAAGGAGTTGCGAGGAGATGAAATCCCTTTTTGTAAGGGTTACCTGGTTAGTTGGCGAGGTGACTTTCACAATGGTAATTTCGCCTGTGGGTGGAGAAGATGGAAAGGGAGTTTGGGGGTTGGAAGGGATCTTTTAGTAAAAGGCCCAAGAACTTTCCACTAGGTATTCACTTTGTACCGGCTAAGTAACGTCATACATTCTAATGTTTCACACTTGTTCAACTTTATTACGAAACAATGTAGAGAATGAATAAGCCATTACCTGTTTTGGCGCAGTGAAATTGTCTCATACAAGGGAGGGTTTAACGTTAAACTCCATAGAATATTTGTATTGCTGTTTCATTACAATATTAAATTAACCTTTGACCTTTACCAGAATCTGCATTAATTCAAATAGCAATAATGAAATTTTCAATTTGCAAACATTATCTCGAAGTCGTAATTCGTTATTGTGACAAGAGTAACAAATTGAGGGTGAACGCGTTCTAAATGAGCACGACCCTTTTAGCGGTGGGTTAATTGTATGTAGTTGCCCTATGAATGTTGGACGAAGGGTCCCTTCATTAAATATTTATATGGGTTTATCAGCAGATGCGTACAGGCGAGGGGGTGACGTACCACTGGCTACAGAAGTGGGGACGAGGTGTTGGTCGGTCTGCAAACTGGAAACACACCGGGGGTTTCGTTGGTATAATGTGGAATATTCATCGGTCCTGGTCTTCGAGCCTGATACGCCTTCCCGGGTGCGGAATTTTCCTTGTTTAGGAGGCCGTGAAATTCCGTTTGACCGGCTTTCAGAGTTTCAGCGTGCGCTCGAGCGTGCAAAGTTCCCATTGAAACTTGGCGGGGGACAAATACAAACCTAAAATTTCTGCTTGTTTACGAACGCCCCTTTTGTTCTTCTCTGCCTGGCCAATGACTGGTTTTGAATTGAATATAAAACCTGTTTTCCCTGAACCTTTCGACCTATTTAGGTAATACACTTGGTGTTTAACTATCCTATAGGATATAGGGCCCTTATAGTGGTTGAACTATGCTTTAAAAAGAATACTCTATATTTAAAAATTTAATGAAATCTTATTATAAATTAAAATTAAAAAATTATTTAATTAAAAAAATATATATAACATTTGAGGGATTAAAGTTATTTAATTTAATTTAATAAATCAAATTAAAATAAATTACCTAAGTGTTAAATTAAGTTATTTCAATCCATCAAATCAAGTTCATTATTAAAACTAAGTTTAATTATCTCTGGGGTGTTAAGTTCTCTTTGGGAAAGTTACCATTAATTTGATGAACTGAAGCAGTGAACCTCACTCACAAGGTACACTAAGTCAAGGGTACACAAAGTCAACTACTTCAAGTCACTACTTTTGCATTTGAGATTGCGTGAAATTTCCATTTCCTTGTTGTTTGTGCTCTACTGATGCATACAAACGAGTCAATGGTTGAGGGAAAAGAGGAGTGAGACGAATGAACACTCACGTTTTGATTGATTGTAAATTGCTAATTTTTTTTAAAAACTGGGTTACTGGGGAGGTGATCTGCATGTTGAATTACATTGATTGGGAAATCGCAGTATTTTAAAAAGTTGCACAGAAACATCACCTAGTAACAAGGTGCAACTTGACATAAGAGTTTGGTAACAGTTACTGTTATCAAACTCTTTATGCCGTCTGAAATAATTGAGAGAATTTTTAAAATGGGGCCGCTGACCAGAAACCAAATTTCAGAAAATCCCATAATAATTAATAATTATTAAGGAGGTTGCATTGAAAAATGTACCATAATATGGTGGATATTATCCACTTGGGTGAATTTTGCAGGTACTTACCGCAAAAACCTGTAGTAAATTTATTATAGCTTATAGTAAAAATGCCTATTTACGATGGAAAGAATACGTTTAGAGTTGAAACGACTTCATTTTCGTGAAGAAACAGTTCCCAAAACCCCTCACAAACCATTAGTGCGAAATTGAAAAATTTGGCGTTTAGTGCCTTCTGCTATGCGACCTCCTCAATTGACCATCTGGCCAGCTAAATCCATTTGTGAAGTCCTAAAAAATATATTCCTATTGAAAAAATTTAAACCATATTTTAAGCCATTATTCATCAAAACCGACGAGTATCCGCTGGCCAGGAACCCCGCAAACTTTTTTTTTACAAAGGCTGAAGGGTCAATCGATTCTTATTAAATAAGAAATTTGTTGAAAGCCTCAACAATAATTGTTAGGTCAATTATTGACCTAATGCGGTTAGCTTTCCTCCAATCACTACCGTTTTTTTTTTTTTTTTTTTTTTTTTTTTTAAAAGCCTCATTTTACTGGGCTACTAGGGCTATTGGGGGCTGGGGTATTAGGGAAAATAAAATGGCAATAATTTTCCTTACAATACAGCAGTCAGAACTTGAACTCTTTTCGGCTCTTCGGCACAAACATGGCAGAGATATTATCTCCATTTCCGTAAAACGTGAATTTTTATTTGTAAGTCATGTCCAACGAGTTTAGCACCAAAAAAACGTTTTCCCGCTCTAAAATTCATCACATACACTTGAAACAAGAATATAAAGGCACGCACGTTCTCCCTTAACCAAGTATGCTCTTTGAAGGGTTAAACTCATAAAAGAGAGGGAGAGAGGAAGAGCCAACTATTAATCTCCGGGATGTTGGAGAAGTTGAGGAACAACTTTGGGAGAATACAATATACCCCGTTATGCCTTTAAGTGCCCCGACTGGATAGAGATGCAGCTTGGCAGATTATCGAGAAGGAAGACATTTACTTTTGGCTTAGTTTCCTAATTAACCCGCTGAAGTGAAGCCTATAGCGGTAAAGTTCTTGAGCTCAGCATCTCCCAGCAAGAGCGCGTTAATAAGTCATTGTAGGAATTTCCTGGGGAAACATTCACACAATAGAACACAAACTGAATGAAATACCTTCGATTCGCCCACGATCTTCTTATTTCAAACGAGATGCTGTAGACTTGGTGATGGGGCAATCTGCACTCAGTCACTTCCGTAACTTGAGTGACTGATTTCCTTCTTGGAGGCTGCACGGGGAGGCGGGTCGACTGGGATTTTTTCACTAAATGTCTTCCTGGTGTCGGCATGTCTGCGCACTTGAGGAGTTACGTCAATCCCGAATTCACGGAAAATGCTGTGTTCTGGAGTCTAAAGACATAGTAATCCTGAAGGAATGTGAAATTAAAGGACAACTGGGAACTGACTCCAAGGCGCGGTTGTTCTACGAGCCAGAGCGATGGGAGCAGTTCTGGAGGCTAAAATCACGCAAAATCAAATTGTTTGTGGAGGATGTGTCTGGGCCAGATTAGCTTTCCCAAGGTCCACACTTGAAATGTAAAGGGCTCCCTGTGGGTTCGTCGTGCTTTCACTGGAGCTGTTCAGATATAGTCCACCATCCGGACATCGATATAGTCCTCCTTCCGGAGCACGAGGAAATGATCAGTTGGCGAGTCGGGTTAAAAATAAGAAGAAGAAAGTGAGAAAGTGGTCACCTCTGGTTGGCAGGCACTCCCACCTAAAAACTCAGTTTTTGAAGTAAAGGTCATCTCCGGAGTATCTCGTTGTGTAGGGTCAAGCAGGGAAATAAATCCCTTTGTCACTTTCTCAAAAACATTCATTTATTTATTGCTTCCGAGTCTGCAAGGCAGAGGAAGCATTGTTTTCACTTTTGAAATGAGAAAAATTGTGTTCTCCAAAATCAAAATTTCCACTCACGGTTTGCGTTTCAGAGCCTCTTGAACAAATTTGGTTCCGTGTCTGTCTGTCTGTCCGCATTTCCTTGCCACACCCATAAATAATTTATATAGAATTATTCCACAATTTTGATCGGATTTCAATCAAATTTTCAGGAATTGTGTGGGTATACCTCTAGATGGTTCACTGTCAGTTTCATTACGATTGAATCAAATTAGTCAAAAAAATTCAAAAAACATTTTCCAAAATTTTTTTTTGACACAGAATTAATTTTCGCACAAGTAACCTATATCGAAGAATAATAAAACCTTGTGTAAAATTTGCAGCGTTTTCTCCTGTACCTACTCTTCAAATGGTTTGTTTGTGACGGGGCGTGATCCCATCGAAATACGGAAATAGAGCTCCTATCAGCGAAGCCCCAGACGACCATCTATGAGCACGTAGCCTCCGGATCGGATTAGACGGCTCCTCGGATTTGCGCTGGTATTTCATTATGGACGGGTACTGGTGCCACACAGATAAGGACATAGTTCCAGGATGCGACCTCAACTTCGCCTACGAGCGGCTTTTATCGCGGAGAAAAGACGGCCGATGAAGAGGTTGGTTGGAGCGGAAGGAGAAAACCCGAGAACGAAGAGAGAAAGCGAAGCATGAGTATGGAGGTACAAGTAACGGATGCGCGAGTGAATTACCCTAAAATGCAGCACATTCAATAACAATTCTAAAAAAAAGCATTTGTTAAAAATTGGCAATCCTGACCTTTTCTCTTGATTTCCATCCAAAGCCAATCAGAAAGCGTCGGCTGCTCAGCACTCTACAATTCCGATTAGAACTCACGCTCCATAACCGCTAGGTCCCTGACGTTATGTGGATTTCCACCCGTCCACGACAATATTGAGGGGACGATACAACTCGAGGAAATCTCGCTCAAACAGATTGCTGTGAAAAGGGCTTGTCGCAATTGTTCGCGGAGGAGGGCGTGAGGTTGGAGAAATTGTTATACCAAAGGAAACCCAGTTGTTGAGCGAGATAGGCCTTCGCTGGCTGTAGAACTGCAAAGGATAACGAGGGTCCTTTAGACGTTATGCTGTATTGTGCTCAACCTTTCTCCATACATCGCTACTCTCGAAGAGAGAGAAAAACATACTGGTTCTTATTAGAGCCAATTGTTGACACTGGTTGCATCTAGAACTTGTTGTGAAACCTCAGTCGATAATTTTGGCGTCGCTACAGAAGTATACAGACGTTCGAAGTGGTTCACATTGGACCACAAGGACACAAACACACAAAGTAACAAGTCGAAAGACTTACTTAGTAAGACCTAAGGGGGACGGATTATCGACTCCCGTAGAACCAAAAGTGAAAAACAGTAGGTAAAACCTCTTGCCCACTCGACTCCCTGAGTCACTGACCTTCGAGCGAAATTAAAAATGACCGCGTCCCACTCGAATCCCCGCAAAACGCATCAAAACGGCCCTCTCACGTTGCATGAAAATTGCACCAATCATGGGGTGGGTACCAATCTGGTCTTCCATGTAGGACAACCCAGTAGCCGGGAATGGCTTTCTCAAAGTCTGAAACTGAAAGCTCAAGTCTTTCTGGCAAGGGGACAAGCAGGGATTGCTGAAGCAGGAGTCGATCGCCCAACATTTTGTTCGGGAGTCGAGTGACCTTTCCATTTTCTGCTCAAGGGGGAGTCGACTGGGCTCACGCCAGCTGCTCGGAAGTCGAGGGGAAAGCCCCCAGGCCTAAAACTGAACTAACAGGGTATTTCTTCTTGATAAGTGAACATATGGCCAATTCGTAAGATGTCCATCACAGTATTATTTCACGTGCCGTTTAAGGGTACGGGAAAATAACGATGGTGGATGGCCTGGAACTGGGTTTCGAACAATGACGTAGCTCGTCGATCACTCAGCCTGAATCTAAAGCTCAATGTAATCATATCGCGTTTCCAATCACCTTGTTGATGTTGAACTCAAGCAGCCTAAACTCTATCCCTACACCGAGACTTGTCAAGTTTCACGTCGTCTATTAGTTGATAAGCTATGGGACCGAGATCGAGTTTCCCGCTGAGCTATCACGTTGGGAAAATTACTGCAAACACGGTGGGGAGGCCTCTAATAACTTCGGGTTTAGGTCAATATCTGACGAAGCGCTCCGTCAGGGGTTGGAACGAGGATCGCTTGTTGCTGACACGAACGAGCTCCCTCAAGCTACGTTACCGCTCCGCACACATGCCCGATAAGGATACAACACGAGAGAGTTTACGGGCAGCTTGGCCTTAGCAAGTCAGAGCCTCGCCATTTTTCTTTGAATTCCCCCAAAGGCTATATCGCGTATGGCATTATAATAGGCCATATCAAGAGATGTAACCAGAATTTCAAATACGGACCTCAAGCTGAATGAATGCATAATTCGTTGGAAATCCCTCAGAATCTCTGAAATGATCTCGTAGCGCCGGCTGGCTATAAATTATTGAACAGGCGGTTCGGCCTCGTCGATGGGTAAATTCATAGAGCGGCCAGGCATCAAGTGATTTCCTTATTTATCGATCACAAATTATTTCCATCGGTTCAGTTGGCAATCAATGTTCTTGGAAAGGGTTTTCCCTAAGATGTCAAAATTTCCACCGCAAGTGATAAAATCCGTCTTTTACAGGAAGGGCCGCCCAGACAGGAATAATGTGACAGTGAGGCGTCGCATTAGCCAGACGACACTTTATCCAACCCCTTCAACGCCCTTCAACACCAAAGGGTCCTCTGCTCTGTATACCTCCTATAGTACCTACTGGAACTCGGTCGATAGCCCAACCGAGTGGAATCCATTCAGAGATGTGTGACCCAGATGAATTAATTAAATTTGAACAGTTAATGATCCGAAACAAAACGGTTGATAATGGAAATAAAATATAGCCGAATAAACAACTCAGGGACCTTTCAGGATACGACGGTTTGGTGCCACTCGGCTTCGAAAAACCATTCTACTTACCCATTTTCATTACGTGCTAATACTATTACTTTCTCACTAATTATACAAGATTCCTAAAAAGAAGATAATGCGCCAAAGCTCGACTCATCATGGAGTCAGCCAAAAAGGCGAACAAACGATTCGTTTCCTTCTAATTGGACGAAAAAAAAGAAGTTAAACAGAAAGGAAAATTAAAAGAAAGAGAGGAACCGGAGAAACCCTTTTCTTTTGTAGAAATTCAGTTGGGCCCCTCCGATCTTCCATCCTACTCTTTCAATCGGCCCCTCTCATTCACCGCTACTCCGGAAACCTTTGAGAGGATTTAATAGGTTTTTCCCGCGAATCGCATCGCCTCAAGTACTCAGATTTCAACGAGAAGTGAAAAAACGGTGACAATTCTAGTACAAGGTTGACGAGGAATTCAACCAAAACATGGGGATAACCTGTTATATTGGAGCCGCAATCCGATGAGGAGGATGAAAACGAGAAGAGTTGCTATTTTAGAGTGATTCTATTGGTTCAAAAATTTTGAGAAAAAAACGGCCCTTTTGAGGAAAAAAAAGTGGACTAACGGTAAGACGAGTGAGGATGCCGAATTAGTGGCCTAACGAATATTTATATATCACGTATGTAATATATAAACGTGACACTCCCGCGTCTCCCTCCCCGACCAACGTTTTTGGGCAGTTAGGTCACGGCTAAAGCATGTTCCATGCTGAAAAAAAAAAGGTGCTCCCTTTGGCGTAGCAGAGCTCCAAAAGTTTGCGAAACAACTGCCTCGCCAGGGCGGAACGAGCGGCCTACCAGTGAGGGTTGGCTGGCAGAGCCAGCAGAGGATGGCCCCCAGTCCTCTAATATTGGAGACACAACCCGATGAGAAGAGAAAGGAGAACGAGGAGAGTAACTTTTTTTATTATCTAGAGTACCTACGGCTAGCGATTGGAAAACTTTAAAACAAAAATTCAGTTTAATGAGTAGAATAATGGAAAGTTGTTTGAACGCGGAAAAACTCGCTCTGGGTAGCGTATCGGAGCGCTAGAAGTTTCTGAACTGGTGACGGCGTCCAAATTTGTTTCCACAACTTAAATTTATTCATCACCTGATTGCTCACCTGTGATGGCGTATTTTTATCACTTACCGTTTCAGAGGAGAAGGCTTGTGACATACCCACATAGATAGTTAGTTAGCTACAGACACGGTGAGAATTAATGGTGTAGATACCTACACCGTTTGAGCGCAGAGGCGGGGTCGAAATCGTTAATGGTTTGGAGTGTACTTTTGCCTCCAAACTGTACACTGATTCAGCCCAGAGGTGGAGTCAAAATGGCGGAGGGTTTGTGAAGCCTGACGAATCGGGCTATGCCCTCCGCTCTGGATTGAGGTATCCCCCTTTCCAGCCAAGGGATGCCGATCGTAATGAGTATTGTGTGGCGTGGGGTAGTCGTTTCTCTCGATCAGAAGCTATGTCACTGATACAAATAAATATTTTCTGAGTTAAATCGGATGGCGAACTCCTCCCCACCCAGAGGGCGAGGCAATGCGGAGCCATGAGCGCAATCGTCCAAAACGAGTTCCGCTCCTATTCAGGAGGACGGCTGACGACGTCTGTGACGGCAGCAGCCAGTCCGGACGGAAATTCAAGTGTAAAAAATCCCTTATTTCATTCCATTTTTATTTCATAATGAGTTGAGAATACAGGCACGACGGAATAGGCGATCGTGACGACAGGCTCGTAAGTGGGTGCTTGCGATCTAGTGACCAAGCGGGGAAGGACTTCCGTCTGCTGATGTTTGTCACAAAGTGAAGCGCGTGTGGGAGTATTCTCCATTGGATGTTACATAAACATCCCCGAATTTTATTCTCCATTAAAATCATTAATAATAATCATAAACTTCATTTACGTGAAGTTTTTTCAAGTTGAGAAAATAATATAACCTAAATACGAATTTTTTGTGTATTAATTAGGAAAATTCGAACTCTGCAATACTAATAAATGTTTCATTTTGTTTCCTAAAAAGCTCGAGAAAAAAATCGGGTTCAGTTTCCTCAGGCAGCTCGTATTTCTACGTTTTATTCTCTCTTTTTTCGTGAAGAATGAATATTTATAACATCCGTCTGGGGTTTCACCCGGTCCGAAGATTTTCGAATAAGATTCTACCTTTTTTCTCATCGCGTTTAGGTTTGAGTGAAGGATTTCCGATACTTCCAAAGTATGTGAATCGACTGGTAATGGAGCGAAACCCCTCGAGGGGAAATGTGAGGGATGGAAATATTTTTGCTTATTTTATCATGTAAATGCTTGAGAGGGTCTGGCTGCGAAAAAAAAACGTATCGGCTAAGAGTTCCTTGGCGGGTTTTCGGAGCTACGATGTTGTTGGCACTTCATGGTCGCACTAAAACTACTCTTCTTTGTGTGTCCTATGTTTCACAAAACTTTCCGGTTTTCAACCCTTTTCGCCAGAATCGGGATACATTCAATTTCGTGGCGTGTTTTTTTCCACAAGTTCAATTTCAACGTTTCAGAGTCCATCCAGTGAATGCTCTTAACGTTCGTCCCTCGATTCACTTTGCAAGGGTTCAGATTCGGCCTATTGTTCCGACGATTCAACCCCTCGCGTCACATCCACTCGAACGGCGATAACGTGGCGGGTTTTGTTTTCAGACGACAAAGCGATGGGGGCCCTCCATTTGTGCGTTGTTCGCCAGCATCTACAATTTTCGTCTAAAACGGACTGAAAATAACCAAGTCCTTCCGCGGCAGTCTGGTCTTCTGACTTTTCACTATTTCGACCTCGTGAAACGGAACGGGTCTCGAACAGAGAGGAAACGCGTGTGAGGTAACAACGGAGATCAGGGAAGTGGGAACTAATTAACTCCTAGGAAGCCCTTAGGGGCTCCAAGTTATTCCTCCAGGAGAACTCAGGGATTGGCAGAGTAAAAGGAGAGGGAAGGAAGTTGTTCCAAAGCACGGAGAACACGAAGAGGAGATCGGGTTTTGAAGACTCTACGTGGTGATTAGGGACTAGGATAATGGACCATCAGGCGGGTGTGAGGGGTTTATTGAGAAATTAATGAGTCTGAAGACGACACGGGGAGTTTTACCTTTGATGAACACTTACACCGATCGTTTAGTCTGCCATCACTATTGAACCCATCAAACTTCGATTAGCTCATGTTCATTGATGTCCCCTTTTTATTGTTAATGATGAAGTGGAGTTGGGAAGCGTAGAAACCCGACTTGAACCGGGTGTATTCTGTGAAGGTGAGGCTCAGTCATTAAAATGAATGTGGTGTGCGTGGGGAAGTTCAGAAAGGGATAGGGGAGCACGGGTGAAAGTGGTAACTTTTTACTCATGTTGAAATTGTCCCCCCTTCAATTTTTCTTCAACAACACTTGGGATCTCAGCTTTCCAAAAATCACTGACTTACCTTCAATGCCACGATTAGGTATATCATGCTAATTTTACCATTATCTCCCACCCAGTGGCAGTAAAAGGCGAGTAAGTGGCCAGGGGCGTGGGAGAAAGTGTTCAGACTGACCACATTCCCCACACAGTATTTTTTTCCCAAAAAACTGAAAATTCGACGTCGAATTTGTGAAATTCATGTAATGAGTTCATCAATGGATTCAAGTACAACACAATGGAACTACCGCAGACGATTTTGCCGAAAAATGTGCCCTCCAGGCCAGTAAGTGGCAATCTGAGGGAAAAAGTCAGACTGACCACCATCTCCCCCACAGTAATTTTTCCAAAACTCGGAAAATTCGAAATAAAAAATTCAAGGATTCAGAAATTTATGTGATGAGCTCAATAGTGTGTTCAAGTAATACACAACGGGACTTACGGCAGACGATTTCGCCGGAAAAATACGCCCTCCATGGATCCGCAGGCGCTCCAAAGCTGTAGACCTCTACAAAAACCTCATCTCGTCACTGCTTATCATATCCTGAGCCGAACAACTTTCTGCTTCTTGTTGGTACTTCAGGTTTGCATTCCAAAGATGAATTTTATCTAATCTGGCGCTCGCAATGATGAACCCTAAAAACAGCCAGTGGCCACTTTCTCCCATGACCACTTTCAACCCGTGCTCCCCTACTGCCTGATCACTCCGGCGTCGAGCTCAACTCCCAGATTCCCACCAGGAGCAGAAATCGGAAGTCTGATGAGAATTTTTTCGCTAGAATCTAGCAACGGAGTACCTTCTGGACTTGGCGTAGGGAGATCCTGGGGTACCCAGGGTATCGCTCAAAACCTCAGGGAAAATTGTTGTCCTCTCGGATCCCAAAGATGTTCGAGAGTCCGTTTTCCCAACGTCCTTGCTCAAACAGTCAAGGTCCGCAGGCCTAATTATTAATTAATTCTAACCGTATACCCTATAGATCAGGGGTTCCCAACCTTTTTTTACCTCCCCCCCCCCCTAGGGCGGTGTGAACACCATTGCGCCCCCCCCCCTTTGTTCTATGTAATTATACTCTCCCACTCCTCAAAAATGCTAAGTATAAGTATAATCATGGTATCATTTTAATGAGTAAATTCAAATTCAAACGGAACTTTTTATTTGTTGTTGTATTCATGTTGACAAACACTCACGGTCCAGCCTACCTAAATAATTAGAAATGGAAGCGTTTCTGGATTATTATTTTGTTTTTTTTATCGATAGAAGACGTCCAAATAATACTACAAATGGGGTTAAAACACAAACTGCAAGCTCGTATGAATTTATAAAATTTATGGAAAAATTTCTATTTGAATTTTGGCGGAACCCCGAGGTCAGCTCCTATTGGTCGAAGAGTTGGCCACCATTACAAAACTAAAAACTAGATTAAGATTAAGTTAATTTATATCACAAATAAGTTGAGTCAATAAGCATGATCACATTCACACCAAAGCGAACACAGCCATTTTCGCGTAACTCCAGTGTCATCAGAGCCAAATGCCAAGAAAAAATCGAAAATAGAAGAAAAAATCGACCTGCACTCTGGTGTTTTTTGATTGGAAACCGGAACCACTATAGGTGACGTCACGTTAAATGATTATAAACTACGTGAAAGATTTTTTGTCAGTTTTTGGGCCTTGATCGCGCCTCCCCTGGAGACCGTTCACGCCCCCCCAAGGGGGGCGTGCCCCCCAGGTTGGGAATCCCTGCTATAGATCTATACCACTAATACTTAAGTGTCTGTATATAGGTAATATCCATTGGGCACGTATGTCACAAGCTTACTACTAAACTGTAAGTGATGAAATTACAGGATTTTTTCTACCAACTCGGTATCGGTGTCCACTCTTTGTTGGGGTTCAGATCCGACTCCCGATCCCAATTTGAATACTAAATTTCAAACGAATGAATTCTGACGACTCGAGGCGAGATATTTTTCTTCCCACGATACGGAAACACGTCATTTCGTGGGGGAAGATTTTATCTATTCCTCACTAATTGAGGATATATTCTGGGGTTGTCGGTGGTTTATACATCCTCAGGGTCAGATAGCAATCACAACGATCGAGACGGTAAATGTTCACCTTATTTGTTATGTTGTTGTTATAAACATTAGTGGTTTAGAATAAACTTGGGTTTTAGGCCCGAATTTTCCTTTTGGTGACATTGGGAGGGCCAGGTTCAGGCTTCAGAAGACGATTTTATTCTGCACCGGTTTCGGTCACATTTAGGGATTGTGGGTATTTTCAGCAGAGTTAGGGGAAAGCACACACAAATGGGCGAGCGAAGAGAGGCCCCCCTGCTAGTAATACTAATTTTGAGAGTGGAAACTCGTGAAGTCCACCCCTGAACACTGTCGTCCGCGGAAGGGAAGAAACCAACAATTGGCTTTGAGGGGTAGTATTCCTTCGCTTCTTCCCTAGTCGAAAAGTGTCGGGCCATTCACCCCTCACAGCCATAAAACCCTATTTATATCGCGGAAAGCCCCACAGTGTACGTAGGCTCGCTGATGGAAAAATTGTGGCTTTTTTTCCCCCTCTTGGGCAATATTGAGTTCGACCACGTAACTCCACCAAGCCAGTATTCATTTTTACAGGGGTTGGACAAAAGTGCCTTTTTACGGTCAATATTGAACTAACGACTCTTGTTATGGTGTTCAAGAGGTGACTTAGGATGTAGGGCTTTCTTTTTTCTTTTTTCATACTACTACCAAGTTTTCATCATCCGACTCTTCGAGGATTCATTAAATGAATTTTTAATGAATCGAGGTCACTCTAGGGTCATCCAGAAAGTAAGTTTAGAACATTTAAAAAAAATCGAAAAATGCTTGTATTCCAATAAAATTCACAGAATACTTCACATATAAAATAAACTATTTTTCCACGTAGTCCCCGTGAAGTTCTTGGGTGACTTGAGCAGTGTGGGGTCTGGCGTTGTCGTGGAGGAGGTAGATCCCCTTGGTTAGCATACCCCTTCTACGGTTCTGAATTCGTCCTTTTGAGTTTTTTAAGGGTATTGCAGTAAGCGTCGGCATTAATAGAGAGTTCCTAAAGCCACTTTTTGCCAAACGGTGATGAGTTACGGTCGACGTAACTCGAGATTTCGCGCATGCGCAGAAATAACGGTGATAACTTACGTCCTTATGCCTAACGTCGAACGTTATTGCCGTAAAGTTACGGCAATAAACTTACGGTCTTAAGGATACCGCCGTTAATTTCGAGCAATAGAACGTAAATAGCGGCACTTTAAAATTAGCGTGACTTTTGATAAGACCGTATCTCTGTTACGGTCTTATGTGAAGTTAGCTTTTCTTTGATTCTCCGTAGACAAATCCCTTACGGTGATAAAAATTAACGGTCGACGTAACTCGGATGTTTCTTTAGGAACTCTCTAATAGTCGTCCCTTTTGTCATAAATTCGACCAAAAGGACACCCTTCCAATCCCAAAACACAGATGATCACTCAGATCTCACATGGGCAAGAACTGGCGTCGACCTCTCCAGTTAAAAAACTCACTCTGACTGAACATGACCGTCTACAGAAACGCGATATAAAGCAGACTGACCGTTATGACCCCGCCTTCAAGCCAGGTGCACAAACATAAAAAAAATAAATTCCCCTCGCCACAGGAGCCGTTGTAAACTTTCTTTCTGGATGATCCTCGTAGGGAACGTGAAAAGTTTCCTAGTTGGAGAAAAACATTTTCATATCTCATTTTAATGTCTTCTTTCAGACGCAGGTCGAGGCAATTATGCCACATCCCTCATCACAATCCTTTGGACCCCCTTTTCCGACGGGGCGACTTCCAAGTCATCTACATGCGGAAATTAAATGCAACCTCAAAGCCCGCGAGAAACTCGGAAATTCAAACGTTCACCGCAAGTCGTTCAGTACGGATTCACTGTTTTAGCTCCCATAAAACCCAAGGAGAAAATGAAGCTTTTAGGGGAAGTGAAGGTTGAGGCCAAATAACCGCAAATAATTATTCGTGGTTATGTGGCCTCAACCCAATAATTCACTCCGCCCAATAATTCACCGATGAATATCGTAAAGAAGGTTTTCCGCTAATTAGGGAGCCAACCGATCGTTCGAGCGGGATCCCTGGGAGATACTGGCCCAATCTTTTCCCAATCTTCCAAACACAGGCAGCGTGATTTTGGATCTAGCGCCATCGAACTCTGCCCAACAAACAAATTTAAATTTTAGGAACACGACCACAGTCAGGCTCGAGCAACACCGTGGGGTCAGTTCCCATACACCCTGCATTAGATACAATTTCTCCACAACATAAATCTACTCACCCACCACCCACCGACCAATCAGACCGGTTTCAATTGTTACACCAAATTCAAAGGTCACTCCAGAGAGAAATACCCTATAATACGACCGAGTAAACCCCTCTAGGCCCTAGAGTCTAGGGAACCTTTGAATTTATCATCTATCAACTGTGATTTCCTATTCTACGGGTTCTCAAGGTTTCCCAAGTAACACTCTACTTGCCGCACTTCAAAGACCAGTGAAATGATTTCCTCAGGTAAGTTGAGGCTTTTCGTCCAAGGCAAAAGGTCTTCCCGTCGAGATTTGGGTCACGCGAATGATCAAAGAGCTAACCTTTGATAATGGGCCGTCAAGAGGGGTTACGGTATTTGCTAGTATTGAGTTATCGGCTGAAACAGTTCAAACGGTTATCAATAATTGATTATTCGCGTCGGTTAGGTAACTTGGTTCATAACGTCTGAATTTATTATTTATTATTAGTTACTTTTTTTAGTCAATAAATATACACGTTAAAGATTAGATTTAGTGAATCTATCGTCAATACTAATGATACAGATTCTACCGATATACTACCCTACTGATACATAAATACTGTGATTGAAACACTACATAATGAATGATGCCATAAGTTACTGCAACTTTCATTAGAGCAGAGCTGGTCAAGACCAGAAGTATTTGTGTAAAGTATGTCCGTAAAAAACGTATACGTCTAGATCCAAATTTAAAATTTCGTTCCAGAATGTAAGTAAAATTCAGAAAATCTAATACGAATAAAATGGTAGATAGATAACTATAACTGAAAACACCTTGTTTTGGTCGATCTGACTATTGTTTCGATTTTGGAGTTCAAACCTTACTTCTTCAGTTTCAAAACTTACTTTTTGACTTAAGTGACTTTCCCCTGCTAGCACAGATACGTTTCAAGGTGAGAAGAATCTTGGAATCAGATTTCAAAACTGAGATGTCAGGACGTTTTGGGATGTTTTTACAAACCTGAAATTATGGCAAAAACTTTGCGTATTTAATGAATTTTGACGCTTCGTTTCCTTTACGTCCGGTAGTAAACGAATTGAAATGTTGTTGTAATCTTACAATTGTCGAAGTTCGTTCAAATTCGATTCAACTACACAAATCCTGCGGAGAGTGAGTTGGCGGGGAGAACGAATGAGTGTGAGTTAGTGAGTTCCCGCGTTGAGATACAACCTATTTCTAAGCATTTGAAGGGGGTTCTCTAATTGAGTTGCCTGGGATAGTCTAGTTATAATGCCCATCAAAGGCAGTAGGAAACTGTTCTCAAGTACAATGGGAGGAACTCGTTGTGAAGTTCAACGCAAATGACCTGGGCAGTTATTTAATTAAACTCGTGGAGGTAATGAGTGTTAAGTAGGGGAGGAAGAATCAATGTCGTGCCCGAGATGGGACATTTAGATCTTGATGCAAATTGAACGAGTTTTCGGATTTCGAAAGTACCTGTGGGGTCAGTTAGAATAATACATATCACAATGTCATGGCAACTCGCGAGATTAAGCACTCCATTGGTCACCAACTCGCGAACCGACTCGTCACTTCGAAATGCACCTACAACCGCAGAATACGCGAGGAAGGACAGGTTTGCGCAGGTATACCTTGCATTTTCTAGCTCGAGGGTGTAAAAGAGGGGATATGCCCCTGGAGGGGACGGCAAAGGAGGGAAGGGTCCACGTTTGATAAAAACGGACCTTTTCAAAATGACACGCACAGAGAAAAGGGGGGAACCAGCGTCGATAACGGGCAGTTTTGAGGGGGCGGGCCCTGCGGAAAACGTCAAAGCAAATCTGACACCCCGTCCGTCAAATGAGGTTTTCTACACCAGCACCACATTTGGTGCATATTGTTTTCGTGGTTTAATAATGTCGGTTACGAGCTACTCGACGCCTCATCACTTGGCGGTGGTTGAAGCCTGTCAGCGATATCCTCTCTGAGCAAGATGGTTTCCAGAGAAAAACAGCAGAAAGAAAGTTCCATTTCCAACGTCAGGATTAGCTCTTTTCTTCCCTCGTCTCTTCCCGACAAATCCTCCCTCCAGCATGAGTTACATCGCCTAATGTGACAGCTAACTCTACTCGTCTACTAAACCAACTGGTATTAACTGATGGAGGGTAACTGGCCATTTTGAAGTAGTCCTGATATAATTAGGTGATACCATGGGTTTTCCTAGCCTGTGGTCTTTCCTGGTGACAATACAAAGGATAGAAAGAATTGGATTTCAATTTCTCCAAATGACACGCAAAGAGAAAATGTGGGGTACCAGCGTCGATAACGGGCAGTTTTGAGGGGGCGGACCCTGCGGAAAACTTCAAAGCAAAATTTGACTAGATTTAATCTGACAGTCCGTTAAATAATACTCAAAGTCGAATAACGTTGTGTTGGTAAATATTTTATTCAAAATCAGAGGCTTTAAATAATCAGTTTCCTAGCAATATTCATATAGATCATAAAAAAACGTCCACGTTTCTCAATTGAAGTTGTCTTAATCACGTTCTTAATTGAGTTGTTGAAAATACATTTGGAGCTTTCCAATCAGTATTCGAATAGCACCAGCCCTCCTTCGAGTCTCTTCAAGTAATTACAAAATTCTAATCAATACGTAATAGTGTGTTCGCTGCTGGGAGCATCAAATGGAATAATCATTCCTGTAGTTGTTCCCAAAATCACCTGAGTCAACTAAACATGTACATTAAATGCTGGTTCAAATTTTGATTACCAAACCAGCTGAACTATATCTAACTCAGTCACACAAGTTCAAAAAGTCTGTACGCTCATATCGATAGATAATTAATTATACGCTCTATAAGGCACTTTATTACATGATCCCGTTAATTACGATTTAACGGGTTTCGTCACTGCTTTCGATGAAATTCAGACTGACCCGGTTTACGTTGATTGGTTGATTGGAATCATCACGAATCCCTTTCCAATTAATGCTTTATACAAGTTCGGCGATACTGCGAAATTCCTCTCCGGAATGTATCATTAATTAGTACCGGCGTGGTATCAAAAGTAAATCCTTCATATTAAATACGGCAAGGGGGAAATTAAAAATCACCATTATCTGCCGAACGTTCGTTTTACGCGTTAATCTTTATTACATGCACCTGCGTACAAATCCAATTCTCTTCGTTTTCCAAGTGAGATATATAACAAGGAAGAAGATGTTAATAAATAAGAAGTCCATTCCTCAACCATCAACTCCCGTCAACATTGAAGTAGCCCACCATCGCTCCATCAGATCGACAGTGAAAAATCGTGAAAGAATCTTCCCCCTTTCACGGGGAAAGGACTCGGGTTTGTAATCCCGGGATCCCGGACGATTTTTCACAATTTGAAATCCCGGGATTCGAGAATCAGTTGCACCTCGTACGTGAATTGATCAAGTCTTATCAAATCCCTCCCTCCTGTGTTGTTACTCCAGCTCCCAGGTTTGGTCCATTTCCTTGATCTTGAGTATGGCAGTCACAAACGCCGCGACTGCCTCTCAGGTCTGGCTCATCTCTCGCAGGATCCCCAGGCTCGCACTGAAATCTCCGACAGCCAAGCAGACAGGACAGGTGTCGACGAACGCCAGCGACCTCAAGACTCCTCCACGTCCACCTGCTACCAGCTGAAGCAAATATAAATCCGCCAATCGTGTTTTTGTTTGTTGAGCAGTGATCTTGTGAGGCAGAAAGTCACTACTCGAGCCAAATTCACATTTTTTTTTTTTTTTTTTCATGAATGTTTTACACACAATATTTTATGGCGTCACGGTAAAATTTCGACACTGAAGAAAAGGACCGCCCTAATCGGTATATCAATTCTTTCGTTCCTTTGACTGTGGGTGACTATTTTATGAATAATCAGTTATATATAACACAGTTATAATAAATCAGTTATATAAAACAGTTACATATATGTAACTTAGAGGTTCAGGGTAGGTAGTATGCTTTGGATGGCGGAATTGAAGTAGATAGGCTATGGTTGGCGAATCTTGAGGGTGCGTTAAGCTGCACCCCGAAGGACATGGCGGAATATTAAGGATTCGTTGAGCTCCTATAATCTCTTAATGGCCATGGCTGGAATCTTGAGCCGCGTCGTGCGAGTCGCTCGATACTAATGGTGGTAACGCGGGTTCATCCCCATTTCCAGACGACGGTGAGAACCATGCGCCATAGCACCCCAAAAACAACACTGAAACAGTGCACTTCAAATTGGACTCTTGAGAAAATCCTAACCTGATGGTGAAAATCGGACTTCAGATTTGTGCTCGGCTGAAAACATGGAAGAAAACCCCTGTGAAATGAGCAGCACCCCAAATTATCAACGCTTGAATCTGACGCTTGTTGGCATTGATAACGCTAATTTGTGCCAGCGAACCCGAACAAAGAGCTTGATGGATTTCAAAACTGAAACGGACGTAGGCTGACTTAGGACGAAGGTATTTAGGAAACCATTTTACGGCCATAATACGGAATCAGCAGCACGGTAGGTACAAAAGGCTAATTATGAAACGAAAAGAAGCTATTTATTTCTGCAATTGGCTTCCCCGTTGAAGGTAAATGCGTCTGAAGCTTTACAAATCCATCATCCTCAAAGGTATCTCATAACCCACAGCATGGTAATAAAAAAAACTGGGTCAGTACGACCTGTAGATCCTGGGAGGAAATGGATGAGTGTGGAGCGCTCAACAAGTGGCACTAGGCAGGTATCCGGCTCCACATCGGGCTCCTGGATCACGTACAAGGGAACACCATATAGGGGAGGAAGATTACCGTGCCATAAACAACCTCGAGCTTGCCCGGACCTCGACCGACCCTAAAATCGTTACGTGAGCTCATTACACGGTTCCTAAGTGCCACCGAATGGACGAACGTGATCATTTATATAAATTAGAATACACGTAAAATGACGATAATACTGATAACCATTGCAGGAGAAACAGCCTCCTCGAGGGGATCCCTGCAAGAATAAACGCCGTTCGATCCGACCAGGCCTGCCTCCTTCAACCCCCCTAGCAGGGGAGGGTCAACACGTGTTCTGGACCTCCCTCGCGGAGAATTTTTGGGGTAGGGCAACACTGACGACCCCGAATTGATCTTGCCCTCCCGATAAAACCCGCTCACCTGTTTCAACACGTTGCTGGAATATTTCGAGGATGAAGGGATGTCGAAAGCGATTCGGCGATAATCCGATCGAACCACTTACCGGAATGAAAGGAATACAACCGCCCAGGGTGTTGCCAACATCACTCCCGACGTAATTTTGGCGAGTGCCGGCAGTAGCAGTGGATACTTATATATAATAATATTATTATCGAATAGGCCGAAATATGTCAGGAATGAAATGATTTGTCGATTACACCGATTTAAAACTGTGTAAAATAGAGGACAGTTTTGGGGTAGTCGTACTCTCAAACGGTTATGCATGTTTTCGGATTGACATGAATCCAAGGTTTTCTGAACAAAATTTTGCCCGAAATAGAAAAAACCTCAACGCTTGGGCACTTTTTTTGGTTTTTGGCGTGTAACTCGGAAAGTAAGCGGTTTAGAGCAAAAGCCGCTATGTACTAAATTAAAGTACACAAAATTCCCTACACTTTCAACATCAAACATTTGTTCTTAGTCCCACTCGTTCGCCCGCTGGAGCGCCCAAAAGAAATCTTAAAGAAATTATAAATAATTATTTATTAGATTATAATCTCAAACAGCTGGATAACGGCAGATTGCACCGGATATTCCAAACAACTCATGCAAACACGTTATGTGGGATTTCACTCTGAATCCACGTTCACGATGGTATCCATGGATCCCAGTTTTGTCGGCCTGGTACTCAGTGTAAGCAGCCCCGTAGAGAGGGGGGGGGGGGGCACTGGACCCGTTGCCCCCGGGCCCGGCCTTCGTAGGGGGGCCCGGATTTTCTTGAGAATTTTTTTTTTTTGTTTGTAAAAAAAAGGGGGAGGAGAGGCAAAATGGGAAAAGGGACAGATCAATAATATTGATCGGTCTATTGATGTTGGAAAATTTTTCCTATAATATAGGAAAAATTTTCATCTTTTTTTTTTTTTTTTTGTTTTTTTTTTTTTAGGGGCCCGATGAATTTTGCCCCCGGGCCCGGATTTTCTCTCCACGGCCCTGAGTGTAAGAGCATAAGTGCGCGACTAAAGGGTCAATAAGGGAAGATAATAATTATTTAGGAAGAAATGTAGTGAGAATTGGGCAAGGAACTAGAGTTCCATAGAGAAAGAGTAGGAAGCTTTGTCTACTGCAAAGAAGTTTATACTTGTGGACTTTTGCGCTAAACCTCCTACTTTTCGACTGAGATGCCAAAAACCAAAAAAGGGCCAATATTTTGAGGTTTTTTGCAATTTTGACAAGGATCCGGACATTTCCGTCAAAAAACCTCGGATTCGAGTACACTAACCCAACATTTCGGTCCGGCCGCCATACGCCGCACAGTGGGACAATCAGCGTTTTCCCTCCATAAATTCCCGCTACGCCCTGTTTTTGAAGCTACGAGGATGAAACCAAGTGCAAAAGAAAGGTAATTAGTCCTAGTTTGAATCTCCATTGGGACATGAACGATTGCAGGCGGTAGGGACATGGACTTTATTGGGCTTTATTGAGCTATATTGAGCGTATTGCGCTTTATTGAGCTACTTTTTGAGCAAAATTTACCAGGATAACGCCCCGGCTCCCGAAAGGCGAAACCGCACTTCTCGCAAAAGTTCCAATTTCAACCCATAAGGACCCCATTTTCCGAGTGGTGAGGCCCCTGGAGGCCTGCAACCGTCCATGTCCCAAATGGAGATTCAAACTATGACTAATTACGTTCTTTTGCACTTGGTTTCGTCCTCGTAGCTCCAAAAACAGGGCGTAGCGAGAATTTATGAAAAATAAAGAAGAAAAAAACGCTGATTGTCCCACAGTGTGCTGTCCGAGACGTTTTGGGCAGTAGGATTTTTTTTTAATCTGAAATTTTGACAATATACTTGGTTTATCATCTAGTTGTGCTCGCAAGGTTTTCAAACCGACCGCTCAAACCCGTGGAGCGCTATGGGGCTAAAATGGAGCTACGGGAGGCATTTTTGAAGGATTTTGGCTATGGGATCGAGTTAGGTGTCCTTTTCGAAGTATTTATGGACGTAGAATCCATTTTTGGGGGTCCAGTAACGATCAGATTTCACCGTGGGAATCGATGGGGCTTTCATGATGACAAATGGGATTTTTGAAGGATCCCCAGAGGTCAAATATTATCGGAATGACACAGAATTAATTTTCGCACGAGTAGCCTATATCAAAGAATGATAAACCCTTGCGTAAAATTTGCTGCATTTTCATCCTAATTTCATCGTACTAAACTCTTTCGCTTCATTCCTTTCGAGGAGTCACAACGGCAAGCTCATTCGTTAAATTTCAACTTACGCCTCATGAATCCCATGTCCACGAGTCACACTCACCTGCAACAGAAAATTAATAACTGCTGTTATCAATCCATTAGTGCAATCGATTCCTTATAAGGATAAGAAATTAAGGATAGGAACATTATGGCTATTTTTCCTGATTCAGCGCCCCAAAATCTATAGAAATCAGTTGCAAAACTGGTGATAGTTTTACGGTCTTGTAACAATGAAATAAAATTTATAAATGCATACAATCTCATGCTATCTCAGTTCCAAGCATCTTTTTCCTCTAGGCAGACAACACACCAAGTGGGTTAGTAGAACCTTCCAATAGGGAGTATTTTGCCGTATCACAGGTGAAAAGCACAGCTTGTATTATTCAGGATCCAATTCCCCAAAACCTTCTCGCCGGGGCAGAATGCTCTAAAGAGAAGAAAGGAAACAGAGCATGAAGTGAATTTTGTTTGAGCGTTGGCAAACTTGTTAATAATGGAGATTGAAGTGTATTGTAGGTCCACCGTTCTGAGTGGACAATTCATTCAGAGAGCGCCTAAGCAGTGGCTGTGAAGAAAAGAGAGCTCTTGGAGAAGAGTAATTCCTTTTGACGGGCCTTTAGAGTGGAACTGAGCGAGAGGAGGCAGAGCCAGAAGTACGTTGACGGTGATTGACGGAAATTGTCGAGAGCGTCGACAATTGAGAGCTGTTGAGATGGTGTAGGCGCACTCCACTTGATTTAAATATGCTCACCAGCTGTAGATAAATTTGGGTAGAACAAACGGTAGGGTTCACGTGAAAGGGGCTTGGTTGTGACATCAGCGCAGGCCAACCCGATGGAGGTGCTCCTTCACATCCTGTATGCGACATGAACGCTGAGCCACTATCAGTGTGGATGTATGCCGGAGCCCCAAATATGAAAAATAATTATTATTTTTCATTTTTGGGGCTCCGGCTGTGAGAAACTGTCTATAATAATTATTATTATAGACAGTTTCTCACAGCCTGAGAATCAGGATCCTTCATGGCTGTAGAAAAACTGAATGAAGAAATAGGTGGAAGTAGAAGTAAAAAACTCCTTTTGTGAGCCCCCATCATCCTGGGAAACGTTTCTCAGACTTGCACGTCATAGATTTCTCCAAAATACATGGCGCAAGAACCCTAACACAGCGCCGACAACTTCCCACTAACCACAAAGGCACAACTTAACATGTAGGTAAGTAATATTAAATATGAACCTAAAATTTTTAGTTTTTGGGGAAGGGAGGAGTTATTAAATTAAATTTAAATTCAAACCGAATTAAGTTGAAATTCTAATTATGAATCAATTTAATTTAAGTTATTCAAGCAATCGGTTTGAATTTAAATTTAATTTAATAACTCCTCCCTTCCCCAAAAATAAAACACTGCAGGAGGGAAGCAGGTCATAAATTCCCTCAAGTCATTCCTGTAATAAAATTTTTAGGTTCATGTTTTACAATATTTATAACTAGTCAAAGTGGTATTTCAGGTCACTTGTCTATTTTCATCTGACACCTGACTATTCTCAAACCTGCTATTCCAAGCCCGTCATCCCTTCTAAAGCTCGGCTTCTAGCCTCCTGTCTGACCTGGCAAACCTGCAAAATTGAAAGACCGTAGCTATCAGGTGGCTTTGAGCAAAACTGCGAGAGCTTTTGATGACGCCTCGTTTCAGAACGGCCCAGAAACAAGGATTAGCTTGTCAACCCTTTGTTTCAGGCCCTCCAATAAACTTGGCAACCTCCCATGGTGAATGGATTGACGCCTATTGAAATGTTCGCCGTTGCTGCACGTTTGAAGTTTGAGAACCTACTACGATTGATGGGCTGCCACGGGTTTCCAACGTTTGCTTCAATAATATGGGAGTTAATCCTCTTTGTATGCACTCATTCGAAAGTACCCCACATTCCAAATACAATGGACAGGTTGAGAACCCACAATTCACCATTGAATGGGGTCTGGAATTTAGTACAACATCGGTAAACGTATGGTGGTGTATTAAACATCATTAATGCCGCGTTCTAAAAATTTGGTAGAACACAACATTAAAGATAGTAAAACTGTGTAATGAAAAAAAAAAAAAAAATCATAATACCATCAAATACATACAATACATCATAATAATAATGTAATTATTATCAACACTTCATGATGCTATTTTTTCTAGAGTAAATTGAAGGCGTCTTCTCGGGTAGTCAAAAAACGAGAAAGGCTCTTTCCTCGCAGGAACTTCGGTAGAAGGGTGGAGGGAAATTTTGAAGTCGACGAGCAGCTTGGCTATGGCACACATCATCTCCATGTTGGCAAATTGCATGGCGATGCACATACGAGGGCCAGCACCAAACGGGAGGTACGCGCAAGGGTGGTACGAGTTTTCTGGGGCCCACCTGGACGAAAAAAAAAGAAAAAAGATTCAGTTAAGTGGAAGTAAAAAACATTCACGAGCACAACCTCTAAGTACCTCTCTGGGATGAAACGATCAGGTTGGGGGAAGGTCGTCGGGTCCGTGTGAATCCTCAGGTTTGGCACATAGACGAATTCGCCAGGCTGCATCACGTGTGATGTCCCTGGGATTTTGTACGGTTTGGTGCACATCCGAAAATTCGACGATAGAGCTGAATGCAATCGGTTGTTTTCTTTCAAGCAGTAGCTCAAATACTTCAATTGCCTGAAGATGTCGTAGTCCGCTTTGCCGTCGTGCTGAGCCAAAACTTGCACGACCTCTTGACGAGCTTTTTCTTGAATTTCAGGATGGAGGGCTAATTCGTAGCACAGCCAGGTCATTGTCAAGGCTGTGGCATCGAACCCAGCAACCATGAAACCGATCGCCTGACCAGCCATGAGGTCATCTGACATTTCCACCTGCAACAAATTACAGGCATGTATCGGAGGTTGATCACTGCCTGGGGGTGGATGCCAAATTCCAGTCCGCTCACTTTCATTTCCGGCACGCAGTCAATCTTCAAAATAACTTCAGCGACATCTTCCTGAGCTTCTTCAATCACTCCTTTCTGCTGCAAAGTCAACATATGCTGCAAGAAGTCTGCTCTCGTCACACCTGTTTCACGCCGAAATTTCAAAGCGTCCTTAACGGCGACTACAAAGTAATCGAACCTTTCTGGGCGGGCAGTCTTCAGCCCAAACTTTCTCGAGAGGTTTGGATCAAGCATGGACCTGCAATCGTAAAGCAATTGGCTAACACTGAGCCGAATTTTGCCCATTGGCAGTGACTGCAGTGATCTTCTCTATGGTCTTTGCAACAGTTCAAAGTATCCTACGAGATATCTACGATGATATAAGACTAGGACTGGGACACATAGGTACCTGACGAAATTGAAGAAAGACGGCTCGAATATTTTCTTCCCTTTCTCCCTGAATTCACTGTTTTCTTCCATAGCTTTTCCTTCGAATCCGAATGCTATGTTGCCAATGATTTCCATGACGTATTTTCCAAAATACTCGCACATGTCTACGTTGTCTTTCTTCTTGTTCAACAGCTCCAGGAAACTGTCACTAATGTCAGCAACTTGGGGGAACATGTAGCGAAGTTTTCCTGTCGTGAACATAGGAGAAAATTTCGATCGGATGGCCCTCCAAAGGTTGCCGTTGGTGCTGAAAAGATTCATTTGCAAAGCCTCAGTGTGAACGTCGAGTTGCGGCCCGCGGTCGGCAAAATGTGGAAAATCCTTGACGAGGACTTTTTCGACCAGATCTAAATCGTTGAGGAGGATCGACGGCTTCATGAAGAAGTAAAACCCGATGACGCTGTCTTTGGGATGAGCTTCGCATATTTCGACAAACAACTCCCCCAAAGTCTTTTGCCTGAGAAGGACTGGGAGGAGGTCTCCGACAAAAGGCAGGGGCTTGTGCTGGGCGATGCCTCTATCTTTCCAGTAACTAATGAGTTTTACTGCTTTACCCATGATGCCAACTAGGACAGTCAGAATCCCCAAAACAAGGAGCATCACAGGATCCATCGCACTGACAATTCCACAACGCTCGATTAATCTCTGATTTACTTAATTGATGATTATAAATAAAGTAAATTGTAAGCCTATGGTACTCCGCCTAATCAGCTCCACGCCACTCAACAAGGAGTTATTTGTCACACCAAAACTCACTACACAGCCGACTGTTTCATACTGTTTGGTGGTGGAGAGATCGTTTATATCTTCAAGAGGCCTGTCCTTGAAGCTAATTTAATTACCGTCATTCTGCTGACTCATGTCGGCTTGTTTTCCCCTGTTTTTGGTAAAAAAACGAACCATGCAAGAAGAATGATAAACAAATTTTCAACACAAATTGATTAATTAAACAAATTGATTAGCAAATTTTCCACCACATTTTATTATTCTTGGGTATAAACTAGGCAAAAATCACTTTAAAAAAATTTAAATGGTGCCAAATTTTCCTCAATGGTTTATGATTTTTAAATCAATTCTTCCAAAATCAATTCAATGTCAATAAAACAAAAAAAATCCTTCACCATTGAATGGGGTCTGCATAATTCCATGGAATTTACTGCCACATCGGTAAAAGTAGATATTAATATTTTATATAATTTCTATGTGTAATTTACACATAGAAAAAACTGTATAATGAAAAAAAAAAAGAAAAAAAAAGACAATATTATTATCAAGATCTCATGACGATATTTTTTCTAGATTAAAGTGAAGCCGTCTTCTCGGGTAGTCAAAAAACGAGAAAGGCTCTTTCCTCGGAGAAACTTCGGTAGAAGGGTAGAGGGAAATTTTGAAGTCGACGAGCAGCTTGGCTATGACGCACATCATCTCCATGTAGGCGAATCTCATGGCAATGCACATACGAGGGCCAGCACCGAACGGGAGGTACGCGCAAGGGTGGTACGAGTTTTCTGGGGCCCACCTGGACGAAAAAAAAAAAGATTCAGTTAAGTGGAAGTAAAAAACATTCACGAGCACAACCTCTAAGTAGGTACCTCTCTGGGATGAAACGATCAGGTTGGGGGAAGGTCGTCGGGTCCGTGTGAATCCTCAGGTTTGGCACGTAGACGAATTCGCCAGGCTGCACCACGTGTGATGTCCCTGGGATTTTGTACGGTTTGCTGCACATCCGAAAATTCGACGATAGCGCAGAATGCAATCGGTTGTTTTCTTTCATGCAGTAGCTCAAATACTTCATTTTCCTGAAGACGTCGTAGTCCGCTTTGCCATCGTGCTGAGCCAAAACTTGCATGACCTCTTGACGAGCTTTTTCTTGAATTTCAGGATGGAGGGCTAATTCGTAGCACAGCCAGGTCATTGTCAAGGCTGTGGCATCAAACCCAGCAACCATGAAACCGATCGCCTGACCAGCCATGAGGTCATCTGACATTTCCACCTGCAACAAATTACAGGCATGTATCGGAGGTTGATCACTGTCTGGGGGTGGATGCCAAAATCCAGTCCACTCACTTTCATTTCTGGTACACTATCAATCTTCAATATATCGTCAGCGGCATCTTCTTGAGCTACTTCAATCACTCCTTTCTGCTGCAAAGTCAACATATGCTGCAAGAAGTCTGCTCTCGTCACGCCTGTTTCACGCCGAAATTTCAAGGCGTCCTTAACGGCGACTCCAAAGTAATCGGTCATTTCTGGGCTGGTAGTCTTCATCCCAAACTTTTTCAAGAGGCTGGGGCTAAGCACAAACCTGCAATAATAAACTAATTTTATACCACTGAACTGAATTTTTGCCCATTGATCTTCTGTATGGTCTTTGCAAAATTAATTCCGCAATATGCTATGCGTAATCTACGGTGATGATATCACGGTATTATAAGATAGGACTGGGCCACATACCTTACGAAATTGGAGAAAGTCGGCTCGAATATTTTCTTCCCTTTCTCCCTGAATTCACTGTTTTCTTCCATAGCTTTTCCTTCGAATCCGAATGCTATGTTGCCGATGATTTCCATGGCGTATTTTCCAAAATACTCGCACATGTCTACGTTGTCTTTCTTCTTGTTCAACAACTGCAGGAAATTGTCACTAATTTCAGCAACTTGTGGGAACATGTAGCGAAGTTTTCCTGTCGTGAACATCGGAGAAAATTTCGATCGGATGGCCCTCCACAGGTTGCCGTTGGTGCTGAAAAGACTCATCTGCAAAGCCTCAGTGTGAAAATCGGGTTGTGGCCCGCGGTCGACAAAATGTGGAAAATCCTTGATGAGGACTTTTTCGACCAGATCCAAATCGTTGAGGAGGATCGACGGCTTCATGAAGAAGTAAAACCCGATGACGCTGTCTTTGGGATGAGCTTCGCATATTTCGACGAACAACTCTCCCAAAGTCTTTTGCCTGAGAAGGACTGGGAGGAGGTCTCCGACAAAAGGCAGGGGCTTGTGCTGGGCTATGCCTCTATCTTTCCAGTAACTAGTGAGTTTTACAGCTTTAGCAATGACGACAAGTAGGACAGTCAGAAGCCCCAAAGCAAGAAGCGTCACAGGATCCATCGCACTGACAACTGATTTCACAACGCTAAATTTATCTTTGATTTATCGAATTGATGTTTAAAAATATCGTAAATTGAGTGCCTCTGGATCTCAGCCTTATCAGCTCCACGCCACTCAACAGTTATATGTCACACCGAAACTACCGTCGACACGCTCACTACACAACCGACTAGTTCACACTGCTCGGTGGTGGAGAGATCGTTTATATCTTCAAGAGGCCTATCCTTGAACGAAGATGACCTTAAGGAATCAGCCTCAAAACAACTCGGAGTGAGTCGGCAGAAAGACGCCAAGCTATAATTACCTAATTAAAATTACTTTCATTCTGCTGACTCATTTCGGTTTGTTTTCCCCAGTTCGTGGTAAAACCGAACCATGCAAAGAGAATAATAAACGCTGCAAAACTTGATTTGGCAAAAATTAATTCCGCAATATAAATATTTTTTAATTTTAAAAAGCGCAAATTTTGCATAACGGTTTATTTTTTAATTTTGTATAAATTGTTCCAATATTAAATAATTTTGATTAAAAAAAAAACTTTTATTTATGCTTTGAAAAAATAGTATTATTTTTTCAAAATTAGGTATTTAATTTTTTTAAATGAAAAAAACTAATCTCTTTCAATTATTTGGATAGATGTGGGACCCCAAAAAATTGGATTCTAAGATCAAAAATACTTTAAAAAAACGTCACCTTACTAGACCCCATTAGCCAAAAACCTTGGTTGATTTTTCTTAGAATAATAAACCGAAATTGGAGAATCCCTATCTGACTCAATGTCTTCCAGACTCGTATGTAAGCGTTTTGTCTTTGCTTTGGTTTGGTTGCCTTCCTTACGTTGTTTATGTAGCGTGATGTGTAGAAATGTCCGTCCGCTGTGAGGTTGATTGCGAATCTACCTTCACAAAATTTAATGAGAATCCGAACCTTCAATCGGATTTTTAATTTCTTTAAATAGAAGTTAGTTAGGACTTGTTGGCCTGCGAGAGAGCGAGGATATTGGAAGCTTTGGAACCGACCTGATGAACTCATCCGTTTAAGGATATTCTCCATCACCAAGGTATCCCATTCCTTCACATCCCTTCCCTCAACTCCCTCATTCCCTGACTCCTACTCAATCACTCTCTCGCCCTCTTTTACCCCTTCAATCTCTATGGCGCTCTCAACTTCCAGCTTCTGTTGCTATAAACCCGCTTGTAATCCAATATCCCCCCCTCCTCGGGGCCCTGTAAGTTAATTTCCTCCCGCCAGACAGTGTCTGCTGTTTGCTCGTATCCTCTGTTTGTCCCGTTCCTAATACATTACCTCCCTCCCTACCGTTCCGAGCTACTTCCCGGTTCTGCGAGATTTTCTTTAGATCGGACCTCCACAAATTTCATTATTCCTCCTTCGTTAGTTAATTGGAAGAACAGGGTCCGGTCAGTAATTTAAAAGATAAAACAATTTAAGTCCTAAAGCACAGAGGCTAAAATTTAATCAATGCAATTTGATTTAATCAATGCACTAAGAATGCAATAATGCAAATAACAATATCTGAGGGAGTGAATAAAAATTAAAAGTACTTACCTAATTTCAGAAGAAATATTTGATTTTTTTTTTTTTTTTTGTTGGTAGTTTTAAATTTTTTGAAATGTCTAGAAACCAAACGCCAGTTGATCCATCCTCAGAAGGAGAATTCAGGCCAAGCGAAGAGGGGTTTCCATCTTATTTGATTGTATTCAGTATTTCCAATACAGAAATGTAGAAAATAAAAATTCACTGGTTTCAACATTAAATTTTCTCCCATAGAATTGAAGCGTTACAGAGATATTGTGTATATTTTTCTTCTTTTTGTGGCAAAGGATATCTTTACGACCTCCTGGAACTTATTTTGCGAAACCGTACAATCTCGTTAGAAGGGAGCAAACTACGTTGTGAGGCGGGGAGACTTTACGAGCCAAGCACAAGGGAGATGGCGCGATAAATATGAATGGAGGTAGAAGATGATGGAAGAGAACGGAAGAAGGGTCGGCGTGACAAGGCGTGCGATTCGGCCCAACGACTTTGTTTGTGAAGACAGAGGCCCTTTTAGGGATCGTTAGGGACTTCAAAGGCGCCCCATCGTCCGATCTGGGTAGCGTTATATGAGACGAATCACCCCTCAAGACTTGGTAAAAGGAGGCGGACACCGAATATCTTGACGCGATTGATATTTTGCAATGAAAAACCCAGTGCTCAACGTGCATAAATTTCACTTATTTAGAGGCAGTACGATTTCAATGGCACCAAAATTTGCTTGACTGATCAGTTTCGTCCTAAAAGGAACTCATTTCGTCCTCACCCACCCAAATCCATCGCTGTCAACGAGATTGTAATCCGATAAGCGGTGATGAACACAAAAACACATCCGAATCTGCCGTTGGCATTTTACGCAAAAACGGAAACTACGTCCGAGTGACCGTTGGAATTTCCACTACAGCGAATATATCTAACGCATGACAGCCGGAGGCCCTGAACTGGGTAAGATAATTTTTCCATTTACGAGTGAAGCCGTTCAAAATCAAATAACATGCAGCCTCCGGGGAGCCGGTCGTTCGAGCCGAGTGAATGGGAGAAGTTGGATGTTGGAACTATCAAACTCCATTACGGAGACAGCTAAAAAAAGTAGCTAACTCTTATAACGGAATGATTGAATTCCAATATCAACCTGGAGGTTTTTTTTAGCAAGCATAAATTGTATTTTGCGGTTTCTGAACATTTTAAAAAGTCCTCCGCTATCGGTCCGGTCAGTAATTTCCCAACTTTACTTACAGAACCAAGATAAACATCTGTGAAAGTTTCAACGAAGAAGTGGGCAGATTCAACGTTAATGAGTTATAGCTTTTCCAAGCTCAGTTGAGAATTTTCCAAGCTGAATTGAGGAGTTTGATTCCAAAAGTTAGGTACTATATCCGTTTTGGAAAAACGCGAAAAACCATTGCGACTTGAAAAACGTGCTATAAGCCAATGATGATATTTTTATTATATTTCTAAATTATGATAAATATTTTTTGGTAAAAAATGTAAATTAGCTCAAAGTTTCAAATAATTTGAAAGAAGAATTGACTTTTCGGATTTATGGATATATACATCATATTTATTTAATCCAATTTCGGATACATCCATCACTAAAATTCGGATTTATGGATATATCCATAAATATATATATAGTACCTACAATATAGTACTTTTTGAAACGAAACGTGGCTTTTAGTACTTTGTGAAATCAAACAATGTGGATATATACATCTACTGTATCATATAATTACCATAGTACCTTTTGAAATAAAACACTTCTTGAAACAAAATACTAGCTCAAAGAACTGGATAGAGTCTTCCTGTCAGGATAGGGAAAGACAACCATATGAAATAGATAAATCGACGGAGGGTTAAAAGCACATGGAAGAGTGGCCGCGTCTAACTGCATCCATCTAGCTTTCTGCGGGCAAGAAAAATGTTTATAGGTCACTTTTCAATAACTTTTGATGTACTGCAGACGTTGAAATTATAGTGCGCGAGAAATGAGAATGGGACCGGCCGACAAGGAGGGTTGAAGAGACAGAAGATGTACCCCTCTCCTTCGAACTACCCTCTCTCCTATCATCTGCACTCTGACGGAAAAAGGTGTGCTACTGAGAGGGAATAATTCCCTTTCAACTGAGGGAAAATTCCTTACCTACCTTTCTTAGACGAAAGGGGAATGGAAAAGTCTCAATCAACTCATACCCATCATGTTTGAATACTTTATTCATAAATACAAGAAAAATACTGGCACAGATTAAAAAAAGTAGGTATACCTACTTACATCAGTGATAATTAGCGCAGAATAGACGCAGACTGAGGGACTGGCGTAATTAGGGGAAATTCCTTGTTACGTTGGCACAAGCGCCTCTCCTCGGTGCAGGTAAAATGGGGGGGGGGGGACTTCTGGTCCCATTCTCATTTCTCGCGTACTATAGTTGAATTCACGTAAATATTACTCACCAAATAACTTTAGTGTTGAGTCTACATCATTGCCAGGTTTTCAGGTTTTAATTATTTTTTTAAGTTTAGGGTTGCCAAAAAGTGGTTTCACCAGTGCTGCTAACTCATCTATTGAAATTAATCCCAAAAACTTGAAACTAACCGCTAAAACTTTGGAAAGTTTCTTCAACAGTCGAGAAATCGTAGAAAACAATGGATATAGTACCGTTTGCTCGAAACCGCAAAATCTGAAGGTATGTTACCTGATAGTACTGGATATAGTACTTTTTGAAACAAAACGGATTGTTGTACGCCATTGTTCGGGATGTAGTACCATTTGAAATCGAATGTTCATCCACGTTTTTAAAACGGATAGAATTTTTTTAGCTCCAAAACGATCGCATTTTTGTGAAAAACAACCCCCCTAAGTAAAACCCCATGAAAGTGATCACTTAATTTCGACGAAAATGGTCTTCAGTACCCTTTGGAATCAAACTCCTCATTGAGAACTTTCCATTTCAATTCAGCTTGGAAAACTCTCAACCCTGTTTGGGAAGTTCTCTATTTAAGCTCCATTGAGCTATTAAATTCTCTATTGAGCTCCATTCGCTCAGGTTTCAGCAAGGAAAAAAGGAAAATTCATATTAATTTATTATATGGAGTAAAGGGAGAAAGATGACTCCTCTGATGTTATACTGAATGTTTATTCAGAATAAACAGTTCAGAACTGTGGGGTCAGAGGAGCCACAGTGGATTACACCTCAGCACCTTCAGCAAACAACCACTTCGCTAAATTAATCTTGGAAGTTGAGCCGTTGAGTCCATTTTCGAAATTCTCACCTATTTAATAATGAAGGAAAACTACGTTTGTGATAGTTTTGGTGAGAATTCTTGTTTGGCTTCCACACTGGAAAATATGCAGGAAAACGATTTTTTTTTTTTTTTGGTGGAAAAAAAGAAGGTTAAGAAGCAACATTAGGTAGGGACTATAGCGACATGGCGTAAGTAAACGAGTGATCAGCGTCAAATATCCTGTAAGTATGGGAGTTATCTGAGGTTTTTTTTTTCCAAAACAAGGCCCTGGAGGACGCAGTGGACATTTCGAGGGTAGACTGCCCCGTCTTTCCCCTGCGCAACAGTCTTCTTGATTAAATGAGGTGGTTAGGGAGAATTAACGACTCTGATGTCAGCAGGATTAGCCTCATTGGATTTGACCTCTGCACCGTCGGTAAACAACCACTTCGTCATCTTGATTATTTCATTTACTATGTCGCATAACGAATTTCCGTATGGTCAGGGGGAAACCCCGGACCTGGGTATGGTGTCCGAGGTCACCCACTCTGGCAAACGCCAGATTGAACTTAGGGTATTCAGGCCCCTCCAAAACTGCGTAGTCGCAAGGACCCACAGCAGCTCTCATAATCGCGCATCGAACTCAACCACACCTGGTACACATCACCCGCAACACGGGTTCATTTCCCATAGTTTTCACTACAACAAACGTACCGAAGCAATTTATAATCCGTACATGGTCAGTAAACCCCTGTTACAGTAGACCTCCCTCTTGATGTGGGAGTTTTCCTTACGATAGAGCCCGCCGAACCGGAACGAACACGATCGATTGAGATAGTCTCCTTCAAAACTGACGAAGCCCTGCCTATTTCGCTTCTTTCCACGGCCATCTTCCCGCATCCTTTTCACACAAAGAGGTTTTGCTGAGAGTGGTTCTTAAAAGCATTGGCCAAACACCGGCTGATTCGACGATCAACAAAAATTCGATAACCGATGAACGTGGGATGTGGTTTGTCCCTCATCAATTGGACTGTCATCAAACACACAAGAAACAAAGTGGTGATGTTTCGGTTTTCGGCTGTTTCCCGCCCATTGACAGGGATTCCCTTCAAACGAAGTGCTTCTACAAAACAAACAAAACTTCGTTTGTCGGTAGGAGAGGCCGAAACTGGTTAAATTATCGAACAACCGGACGGACAATTATTGAGAACTAATTGGTTGGAGGGTTTAGAATCGAACTGGTAATGGCTGTAAATTGAGAATTGTGCAGTTAGGCTCCATGTGCGGCAAACATTTCAAAGACGGGCCATAACGACGTGAAATATTAGCGCAGTCATCAGTCAACTTCTGAAACTCGACTAGCCGAAGGAACAACTCACTTGAACGTCTAACAAGCGACGAGGAAGGCGAGAGAAGTTGCCGAAAAAGAAGTCGGAAACTTGTTCATCTTTTATAACCGTGAGAGGTTCAGGAAAGGCGCTGAATCACATCGCACTTTTCTTCCACTTCCAGCTCGCATCGGGCCAGAGTTGCTCGGAGATTTCAGGGAATTTGTTTGCCGTTACATTCCAATTGAAATCTCGGGAGAATTCCACATCAAACTACCAAGTTCATCCACAATGGTAATAGCGCCATAATGAGGCACCGTTCGTCAAAATCCAGAACTGAAGAGCTTTTCCCACACAAAAAAAAAAAAAAAAATTATGATGAAGAAAGAGATAAGTCACAGGCCATCGTCAACTCGGACGGCGATCTTGCTCCAAGTCCGTTTTCCAACCTGGAGTTTCAGTTAGTTCCCGTTCCAGCCTTTTTTTAGTCCCATATCACATTTGAAACGAGTTCTCAAACTTTTTAGGCGGAGGACCCCTTTTTTAGGAGAGCGCGGACACCCTGTCAGCCTGTTAACCGTTGAAACTCAGTAGAACAATCGCTGGCCATCTCAGTGTTCGGTTTAGTCAGTGTGCGATGGATCCTCCGGTTGTGAATGTAATAATGAGTAAGAGAGGTGGCGAAAAATTAAGTTGTGCGGGCTACTTATATATAAGTATATATACGAAGCACAAAACGTTGAAAAACGGACTCATTCGTTGGAAGTGCGCAAAAAAAACACACGTTGAAGGTAAGTTACACGATTTTGAATTAGGTACGTGTTTCATAAGCTAGGTCCTTAGCAAGGTAGGTACAGAATCCCAGAGATGAAGACATCGCCCACTTCCTGAAATCGATTTCGTTTTACATCAAACACGGCAATTTGAGATGACACTATAATATAGAGCACGAGATGACACGAGAACCAATTCTTTCTCACGCAGCTATTCATGACGAAGTAACTTGTTGCTCACACAGTACGATAATCAGACAGTAAACATGATGTTCTTTCATAGCGCCAACTCAAGGTAACTCTTTATTTTATTTTCCTTGAACTTTTCACGCTGTGCTGGGGACTTTTTTTCCGGTTTCTCGTTCCGGGGAATTTTTTCCCGGGGGACTTTTTTACCGTTTACCGTCACCACTACTTAATCTGATGTCATGGATTAAGTAAACAAACCGACTGAGATTGCTTACTGTTTGTGCCATAAGTCGGCACTGCCTCGGTTCAGCAGGCAAGGTAGGATTGATGGTTTCGTCACCTGCACGAGTCAGGTATACCTAATATTATCGTGAGTTAGTCAATCGTTTGGGGCCGAGATGAAAGCCCAACATATTTTGAGCGGACGCGGGCGCAAAATGCTTGTGTGAACGGTGCGAAATTCCGTTTTGCTAAAGAATTGTGTTCGGGAGAGAAGTTCTGGCGTTGCTACATCGATCGGAGCGATCTGGTTTACCACACTCACCATGGCATTTTCAAAATTTTAGATGCCTTGAAAGATGTTCAAAGTGGATCATACATAAACCTGAGCCACTAAAAATCCATGACCGCACAGTTATTGCGCGACAGCAGTTTTTGAGGGCCAAAATCGATAGCTTGAAACAGGGCGTTATCTGTTGTCATGATTTTGTCAAACAAATTGGTTATTTCTGCGAAAAAAAAAAGTAACAACAAAGTGAAAAACTGAAATTTATTTATATATGGAATATACCTAATACCATAATACCATTAAATTTTGAACTCCATAACAACCCATTTATGACGAAACAAACCTTTAATATATTATGTGGCTCCACAAAGTGGTTGTTTGCCGATGGTGCAGAGGTCTAATCCAATGAGTTAGGGAGAGAGAACGGACTCCTCTGCTGGTTTGAATACTAAATTGTTTATTTCGGTAACCGTGGGGACCGGTTTCGAGCAACTAAGCTCATCTACAGCCCTGACAAGAAAACCATTTGTCGTTAGCATCAGAGAAAACCATAATATAATACGTAATAATAACCGTAATTATATTATACTGAAGGCATATGAACAAGCACAAATAGTGTAAAATATAACTGATGAAATCGGTCCAGAATGGTGGTAACTTGACAATAGTAATTTTGGAATATGGACCCACTGTTAAAATTGGCTCCATGACTGGTGGCCAGTGAACCATTTGAAAACCAGTTAGGCTATACTACACTACTGAAATGAGAATTGTTTATTATTCTCGTGGCAATACAAATACTCGATACGAGAGTTGTGACTTGTGAAGTGATGAAAGAAGACTCTTTCTACACACTTAGGGCCGGTTTTTGACTCTGACGGCCGTAAAAGACGACTCTGACGGCTGTAAAACGGAAAAAGCGTTTTTTGAACCTTAGTTACCGTTTTACGGGCCGCTATTTTTACGAAACGGTAACCACAGCAGGACCCTGGGGTCAAATTTTTACGGAGCCGTGACCACCGCTTTCATTGGTTGACGAGGAACAACTGACTGACGAGACGGCCCGCCGCGGACTCCGCGGCGCGGAGGGTGCGGAGTGGTAGAAAGAGATGGAGATAAGTGTTTACTTTTTTCGCTCAAATAACGCTCAAAATAATGACATGTTGAAGGTAGAAGAAGCGGGAAATGTGAACTCCTTCCTCACAAATGAGTTATCAAAACCCGCAATGACGAAAAAATTTCACCTAGGGAAAATATTCAAGGCGCCAAAATTTTAGCGGCGTGGTCAGCTGTCGGAACGCTGACTATGGTTCTAAAAACGCCGACAAAATAGCGGCTGTAAAATCGCGTTTGACGGTGGTCACCAAACCACTCGTTTGCGGTGATTTGACTATGGTTTCAAAAACCGGCCCTTAGTGTAGATTCGTATTTATAACCAAGCAAACAAAATTTTCAGCAGCTGCATCTCGGGATATCGTCGCCTAAGAACCAGCTTAGCATAACTCAATTTTCGTCATTTTACAGGAGAGCCAAAAAACTGATTACCAGAAAGTCAGCAAAACTCAAAAATCACAAGAGTCAGCATGGTATAACTAAACTGAAAATAATGCGTGATTTCCGATTGTCAATTTCTAAGTGATTATATCTCTTTACTCCAAAAATTATTATCACAATTTCAAGACTGATCTTCCTTTCACGAAATCAATCAAAATGTAGTTGCCATGACAACAAAATACCGATTAACAAAGCAAAACGGTTGCGGTCAGGAGAGCGATCCATGTTGAAACAGATGCGTTAGGTGATGCTCTTGCTACTTTTCAGTAATGCGATGCTGACTAAATTGCATATCGTCGCCTAAGAACCAGCTTAGCATAACTCAATTTTCGTCATTTTACAGGAGAGCCAAAAAACTGATTACCAGAAAGTCAGCAAAACTCAAAAATCACAAGAGTCAGCATGGCATAACTAAACTGAAAATAATGCGTGATTTCCGATCGTCAATTTCTAAGTGATTATATCTCTTTACTCCAAAAATTATTATCACAATTTCAAGACTGATCTTCCTTTCACGAAATCAATCAAAATGTGCGAGCAATCAATCAAAAGAGCGATCCATGTTGAAACAGATGCCTATGTGATGCTCTTGCTACTTTTCAGTAATGCGATGCTGACTAAATTGCATATCGTCGCCTAAGAACCAGCTTAGCATAACTCAATTTTCGTCATTTTACAGGAGAGCCAAAAAACTGATTACCAGAAAGTCAGCAAAACTCAAAAATCACAAGAGTCAGCATGGCATAACTAAACTGAAAATAATGCGTGATTTCCGATCGTCAATTTCTAAGTGATTATATCTCTTTACTCCAAAAATTATTATCACAATTTCAAGACTGATCTTCCTTTCACGAAATCGGAGCGTCTGGGGAGAGGAATAGTGAGGGCTAACGCGAGCGCCCATTTGACCCGCGGCGTTTAAGCGAACTAACATTATCAAGGATTCTACAGCAGTGTTGCCATCCACGGATTTTTATCCGTATTTATACAGATTTTTGGGGGTCTGCATAGATCATTAAGAATGTATCTGTCGTACGTATTTTGCTCTCTACATAATGTTAGGCAACTAAATGGGTAACCCAACACTCAAAACCTGTTGAATATGAATAAGTGTTAAACAATTTATTAACAAGTGTATTTTTTTTTTTTTACAAATATCTTCTCTCTAGCCTCTAGCCTCACAGACATGGGGGTAGATTTATATTTTTTAAACGCTGCGAATAATAAGTAGGTATATAATATTTTTTAAATCTCTTCTCTTAGTCTTGATAGATTCTGGGCAGACACCCCCCTTGAATTGCCCACAAGGGTTTATTATTCTTTTGTATCGATTGAGAACAAATTACATCAGATGTAAATCTATGACGGGGTTTTTTTTTTCAAAGGAACTACAATTTCGTAAAATACTTGACCTCTCTCTATAGATGAATTCTATGTCTTGAAGTATGTACTCTGAATAAGACACTTTTTACGACCTCCTGACTTCCTTCAAACATTTGAAGCCCCATTGATAGGTACCTACGGTGAGGATGGGTCTGAGACCCAAAAAATGGATTATACTCCCAAAAATTCTAACAAAGCGGCAACTAACCCAACCCCATGGCCAAAACCATTTAAAAAAAAAATCCCTTCCGTAGCCTCTTTTTATCTCCACACCTTAGAGCGATCGGACTGAAAACGTTGTGGTTACAACTAAATGAGGAACCGAGTATTTTGTCAAACTTTCAAATTAAAAAAAAAAAAAAAATGGACGGCGGGCGGACATTTCATTTTTGGGACCTACATACCTAATGACATTCATTACATTCAATGTAATACATTGTAATAAAACCACCCAGTCACGTAGCACATAACTAGACCTTTTTCGTTAGCATCTAGCATGCTAACTTTAGCTTTGAACGGTTTTAGCAATCGTTTGCAATCGTTTGCTGGCTCGATTCCCCTCCTCGGAAGAGGCCATTCCTTAATTTTGGCCCATTGGAGAATTCCAGCGTAGATGGTTGGATGCGCACGACATGCGTCTTCGAGTCCCTAATGCCTTCGGGCCTAATGCTCGAACATCTCTTCCCATGAATGTAGGTATCTGATTCGATCGGGTTGCCGCACGTTGAACACAATTGTATCAGTAAAATTGGCGAAATCAAAATCTTGGAATCAAGCACGCTAAAAGCAACAGTATGGGGTGATAAGATGGGTGGAAAGCACAGAGTAAAAACTCTTTGAAAACGTTAGTTCGCTTAAACGCCGCGGGTCGAAAGAGCGCTCGCGATAGCCCTCACTATTCCTCTCCCCAGACGCTAGTTCACGAAATCAATCAAAATGTAGTTGCCATGACAACAAAATACCGATTAACAAAGCAAAACGGTTGCGGTCAGGAGAGCGATCCATGTTGAAACAGATGCGTTATGTGATGCTCTTGCTACTTTTCAGTAATGCGATGCTGACTAAATTGCATATAACGACGCTCCTCGTAGTCGAAGCCAGAAACTGACACTTTCATTGAATCGGGCGTGAAATTTTGAATAAGAAAGACCAGAAATCTCGTTTTGGGTTAAAGTTGAGTTATGCTATGCTGGTTCTTAGCCGACGATATACGAACGCTAGGGAAACCGATCTGGTCTCAAATTGTTCCAAATTTCGTCTACTTTAAAAAAGGATGTCGAGGTTTTTATCGAGAAATTGGTCCTTCAGGGTCAAAATCGGGCAAAACTAAAAAAAGTGCGAAAATTGCATGGTTTTTTTTTGTGTTTTTGAGAATGTTCCAGTCGGCTTCCGAGGTCGCTTACTTGGATTATTCATGTCCACATCCACCCAGACAACATAATATCTACTACCTACCCCCAATCTTGCAAAGTAAGTAACCCTTTTTTGAGATGGCTGTTTGAATGGACTAGAACCTAACACTTCATTATTTAATTAGACAAAATTAATTTGATACAGAAGTTGAAGTAAGCTCACCTTTTGGAGGTCCACGGTTTGGGAGACGCTTCAAAAGAGAAGGAGTACAGGTGGTGGTGGAGCAGCTTGTTGTGGGTGACGGCGAGCCGTCGCTGCCGCTGCGGCAGGATTTGCCGCGTCGACTCGCTCTTGTGCAGCATCGTCATCTGCCGGGGACGCACATCCTTCGGCTCCCGGTCCCCACCGAACACCGTCCGTTGAATTTTGATAACCGACCTTCCGCAACTGACTTCGGTGAAATCCGAGAGGCTGTGGACGGATCAGGCTGATGCCCAGTCGATCTCAAAGTATGACCAAGGACATTTGATTCATAAACAGCCAAATCAGTATCTCCTAGAGTCTAGGACCTAGACTATGAAAGCTAATGAACCAGAAGTGACCAGTTTTTCAAGTCGGTGTGCTGGGAAATGACTGGAGATAGCGTTTAAATAATACATGAACCCGTCCCTCACCAATCCGCTCCAATATGTTGGACACCCTAAAACCCCGAGACCCTTATCTTCTCAGAATCGACCCGAAACCGGCATTTATTAGCAGGTGGGTTGACGGTTAGAACCTAACACCGAAAGGGAAAAAAGTTTCTAGAGCGAGAGAACGAATCGGTTGAGCCTTTCATTCGTTCGAATTTTTTTCTACCCATGTGACGACCCCTCAGGAAAATACGGCTACCAGGATTAGACCCGATTTGCACTTTTATTTCATCCCGCTGCCGGTGGGGTAACTCCATGGTTACCTACGACATTGCTGGTTGGTACAAATGAAAGCCAGAAGAAAAATCTTTAACTCTAATTGCTCGCCTGGGCAAAAGACACCAGAAACGGGTTTCCCATAATTGCCGAGGGCCCCTGATGTAGAATTTTCCGAACGGCAACGCTTTAAGAGCTTCCAAGAAATAGAAGGGTGAAGCAAACTTTTATGAACAAAACGTAGGCAAGCAATGAACTCGAGTTTGAAATTTCTCCAAGTTTCCTCTGCATATCCTCGCATCTCAAGTTTGTTCCGCTCTCCCACCTCAAACGTTGAAACGCAATTTGTCGAACGGGTTGAAAGGTACGCCCTTCACGTGAGTTCCTCGTCAGAATTGGAGTGTAATGGGGCGAAGAATGAAACGTTTTCTGGGGAAAGGTTTTCGCCCCAGGGGTATATCAGGCCACATGAAACTACTTTGGGATTTCAGAAGGATTAACAAGATCCACGCGGGGAAACCGCTGTCTGAGTTCGGATGAGCGGAAAAGAGAGTAATCCGAAGGGGGAAGAGCAAAGTCTCTTCAGCTGTTAAATTGAGTTGAGCGTTCCTGTACCAAGAAAAGTCTCAAGTGTTCAAGAAGAACTAGGAAATGGTATGACATTACTGGACAGGTCGATGATTAATGACCATGAAAACGTCGGAATTTTGCATTTCTAACATGATATTCAGATTAAGCCTCCGGATATCAATTTCTAGTTCCAAAATCCATATAGTTATGCGGAGAGCTGTTATCATTCCATCCAGTACGCGGATGATTTAAGTATGCCTCTTAACTTTTAGTTATGTTGAAATGCAGAGGATGTTGGAGGCTCTCCACTCTTATAGCGAGGATAACTTTCTTAACGCAAATCATACGAAGTCAAACATTGTATTTTTCAGGAGACATGGGTCACTCCCTAGTGGGTACCACTTCGGTGATGTGGAAATCCCAATAGCCAACTCCTATTCATATTTGGGTGTGAAATTCTTTAGTTCAGGTCTGTTTGTCGGCACGCCTCAGATGTAACCAGCAAAGGTGAATCGGCTGCTAGGGCGCTTTTGCCTACGGTCCATAAGGCACTTGGAGGCCCTTTCTCATCATGGTTTTTACCGCTTCTCTGTATGCTGCTGAGTCGTGGGGTGTCACACTGTGTAATGTTTTTGGATAAAATCCAAGTCAGAGCTTATAAGTCTTTACTTTTTCTGCCCAATACACTCCGGACTACGTTGTGCACGTAGAGCTCGCTATAGCCCACCTGGAAGTAAAGATAATGAAGCTTACTGCAAGCTGGTGGACCAAGTTGTGTGGCATGGAGGACACCAGATTAGCTGTGTCTTCGTCATCTTATTGCTCTAATTCAGAGCCTTAATGAAGCGAGGTCGGAGCCTAAGTACAACAGGGCCAAATGTCAGTTACCTTCACTAAATATGGTGAACGTCAAATCTGGGTATCTCAGCAGGGCCGTGGAGAGAAAATCCGGGCCCGGGGGCAAAATTCATCGGGCCCCCTAAAAAAAAAAAAAAAAAAAAAAAAAAGAAAAAAGTTGTATGAAAATTCATTGGGCCCCCTAAAAAAATATATGAAAATAGGTATGTATGAAAATGTATGAAAATTTTTCCTATATTGATCTGTCCCTTTTCCCATTTTGCCTCTCCTACCCCTTTTTTTACAAAAAAAAAAAAAAAATCTCAAGAAAATCCGGGCCCCCCTACGAAGGCCGGGCCCGGGGGCAACGGGTCCAGTCCCCCCCCCCCCCCCCCCCTCTCTACGGGGCTGTATCTCAGAACTTCACCGACTCGCTTCGTAAAAAATATTGACTTTTCGGAAAACTAAAGATTTTTTCCTTAATGAAGGGTTTATGTACTAATTATAATAATTGAGTGACTAAGTTGGGCGAATTTGTTTTAATAGTTAAATATTGCAGTGATTTACCCTGTATTATTATAATACAGTAGGACGGCACAATAATACAAGAACAATCACTACTATAATAGGAACAATCACTACTATAATACCTAGTAGTGATTTTTCTTGTATTATTCTGGTATTATTTTAGTGATTGTTTTGCCCTGTTACAGGGCCCTGTTACAGTACAGTAGTACTGTTTTATTCCATCCTTGTATCGCCGGAAGGCATTCACAAATAAACCTTTTCATTCATTTGATTCAGCTGATTATGAAATTTGAACTATACGCGGAAGCATATGCGGAACATAATATTATTACGTCACGCATCGAACCATCAGAGCGTGCTTTTTTTTAACATGGAGGTCATGGCAGCCCTGTACACCCCAAGAACTGTGGATCGCTGTCGTCTTCTGTGGACTGACGGAAATTTGAGAAAGTTCTGTGAGAACTTGAACGTCAACGATCTTACCGCGAGACGCGGAAATTTGAATCATTTCATGAACTTGAGCCCCTTTTTGCATGAATCACTGCATCATGGACTGCTCTACGCTCCAGGGAGTGCGAATAAAAGGTCGGTAATCAGAGGAATCGATAAAACTATTCCCAAAATTTTTTAAAATCCTATGAAGTCAAAGAGTGAAAAAATGTGTAGGCTCCTTTTTGGATGAAGGAAATTTTGATGGTTGCTGAAATGTGGACATCAGATTGATTGAACTGGATTTGGACCTGTTCACCCACAAAAAAAAAAATCCAAATTAAATCCTGGTGTAATCTGATTTGCAGCAATTTAAAATAATTTTTGGGGAAAGGACGGTTATTAAATTAAATTCAAACTGAATTAAATTGAAATTCTAATTATGAATCAATTTAAGTTATTCAAGCAATCAGAAGGGGAAGGCCGAAAAATTTATTGGGCCCCAGGTGGGACTCGAACCCACAACCTCTGCATAACTAGTGCAACGCTCTAAACCAACTAAGCTACAGGGAACCCCAGCTGAGAAAGAACATTGGAGATTGAAGGCTCAACTGTCCCCTGCTTCCAACAATTGATTCGGCCTTATCATATTGTTACTTATTTCTCCCCCTCTGAACCTTGATTTGATGTGAAGCCAGTAGACATCCTACTTTTGTCCCTCATCCTAGGGGTCCCTTAATTCCCCAGGAGGAGTAGTTTCATTACAGGAATGACTTGAGGAAATTTGACCTGCAGTGTTTTATTTTTGGGGAAGGGACGGTTATTAAATTAAATTCAAACTGAATTAAATTTAAATTCTAATTATGAATCAATTTAAGTTATTCAAGCAATCAGAAGGGGAAGGCCGAAAAATTTATTGGGCCCCAGGTGGGACTCGAACCCACAACCTCTGCATAACTAGTGCAACGCTCTAAACCGAAAAAAAATCCAAATTAAATCCTGGTGTAATCTGATTTGCAGCAATTTATAATAATTGTGCCTCTTATGTTCACCACATGGCCATTTCCGCTCGGGAATTTGTATCAGTTTCAGAACCCACAACCGCAAGCCTGGGTGGATTTGATGTGCACGGGTCGAATTCATAGGTGCGGTTAGAATGCGGTATGAAATGATCGGAGCAGTACGAACGAAACGACCATTGTGGCGAGGTTTATGTCCGAATGGGTAATGCGCCCACTCGTAGGAGCTCATGCAGTAAGCATTCCTCGTACGGTGACCGATGAAGATCAGTGACTGCGGAAATTATTCAGCTCGGTTCTATTCAAACGGGGGAAGTTTAGGGATGAAACTCCACCTCAGTTTGAACAGTAGGCCGCTGCACATCAAAGAGCTCGGTTCTCACCTGTAATCCCTCATCCAACAGTCAATCATTACCTTCCAATCACCCACAATTTCCCTCTCAATGCCATGTCTTTGATCTCCTTTGGCTATCAGATCGAATTTTGCATTGCTAAAACATTCTCCGTTATAATGCGAACGAATTCAAATTTCTCTACTGCCAATAACCCAGTCTGGGGTCGATGAGAGCTATTGAGACGCTCATCTGGAAATCCCGGACTGAGGGCGTTCCATTAGATGACATGGGCTTAACGACCCGTCGACAACACACCCTCGGGCTGCCGAAGCTCGCTGTGAACGGGTTGAGTTTAGCACAATAGTTGAACATGTTCCGCGCGTGTGGTCTGAATCACTTGTTGACGAAAATAGAACTCCATGAGAATTTTCTCTTCGCCAGCAGGTTCAATTGTATGGGAATTGGGGGCTTCTCCGCTGGAGGCGGAAGTCCTGTTCAGAATAATTTCACTGGAGTTGTGGAGATAAGATATTCCTACGAGACCTTCACGGTGCTGGTTATCTTTATCAGCGGTGTTGTCTCTGAATATGGGAGCTGCTGCAGATTCGGATATCCTTGTACACCCAAGGACCTACAAGTGAGCTTTTTCCATTTCCCGGAGAGAGTCATGGCTATTCGTCTCAGGAAGGCCTGAAATCCCGGATGGATAGGGCGCCGTCGTCTAAGCATATAACGGGGTTAACGATCCCCTCGCGTCTTCTGCCTGATCATACTTCTGGTGTTTTGCCTTGGCTGCAGCTTCTGCCGTTCGTCGCCAGTCCTCAGAGAAATAAGAGTCGGCGTCAGTAATAATTCGACAATTATTGTTGTCGAAAAACTCCCCTTTGAAATCACCCACCAGTCCCTTCTCGCAGCATCGGATCGAGTGCTACTCCTCCCCTGGCCGCCTCGTAGCCAGTATCGTCTTCTCTTCCCTGACATAGCCTTGTTTTATTAGCCCCCTTTCATGCAGTTTATGGCACGTTTGACAGTAAAACTTACGGGCGTTACGACTTAGGGCCAAATGAAAGGGAAAGATCGTCGGAAGCCCGATGACTTAGGGCCACGGTTCAGCAACGATTTTGGGCAAGAGCGAAATATCAAGTCTCCGAGGATGAGCACGTTTGGTAGGTAATGATATTGGGCTAGGTATCAACGTGTTATTGTGCAATGGTTTGAGTCAGTTGAGTGGGCGATCCCGTTCGATTATGGATTTCTCCATTGAGAAGAAATGTTTTAACCGTCACGGGAAAGTCAAGGTTTGTTAGATTAGGTTTGCTATATAATCTATTATCACCAGAGAGGGCATGGAAATGGGTTTCTGAAAGGCCCCCCACTTCCCACACCTAGTCTTTTAGCCCAATGGCTACCTACCTGCGTTTTGAGGTCTTCGACCCAAAGTAAAACCGCCAAAACTGTATTCAGTCAGTATTTAATACTGTCCCACACCTCATGTGCAACAGTGGTAGGCCATATCTGAGGGCCACTGCATGCAGTGCGATGCATCGCAAAACTGGGTTGCTAAGAGATTAAAGCCAAGTGTCATCGTTGGGAGAAGTGTCAGCTACTGCAAAGCCGAGGCCCCTATGATCCGGTCTCGGACACGCGAAAGTTGCAGGGACTTCAATAGCTGACTGACCCTTTCATCCGTTTCTTTTTATTCCCCTTGATGACTCTTTGAACCTAATGCTGGTGCTGGCCATAATCAAGAGAAATCCCAAGTTTCACAACGTTAACCACTCTGTGCGTGGCTAGCTTTGAGGTCTCGTGTGCCGCCTCAGTTTCAGTAGGATTTCTTACGCCTAAGCCTCCTAATCAGGTAGACCTTCCTTCTGCATTGTTTGTGTAGGGGCATATCCAGGATTTACTTCTGGGAGGGGAGCACCCAAGAAATACCATTTTTACCAGTTCAAGCGAGTTTTAAAACCACAACACACGGTTTAACATTGTGTATGGACTCGTGCCCCTTCTTGGATGAAGTAATTCAAATAACACGGACGAATTTTCCATAAATGAATCATACTTCAACAACTCTTGAAAAGAAAGAGCCAAAATTGGGTTCGTCAACCTACACAACCCTTCGCCAACACGAACTCGAGTGAGACTTTCCAATAATTAAACCTATCAGTATTGAACCTTTTTCCCACCCAACAAGACTCCTGACCTTCATCTTCTCGCCAAATGGAATTGAAGACATTTCTATCAGCCGACCCTTTTACAGCCTCTCATAACCTTCTTCCGCTATCTCTTTCCTTCTCTTTCAGGAACAATCAGAAGTGATGAAAACCCCGGAATGGCCTTTTCAGGAGGAGAACCCTAACGAGATGGTCTCTCGCTTTCCATCAAGGCATTAGACGAATTGCAATGACCTTGAGAACACAATAGGTTTCGATGGTAGAGATCATTCAACTGGAAGTCATCCATCACGAGAACGTGACACTTGTAGGTATATGTACGTGCCCTCAACAAAATTGCCGTTTTTGGTAAATTATACTCAGAATCATTCACCGTAGTCGTGACGGGGGTCAAAAATTTCGATCGACCTCAAAGTTTGTGTATAATATACTATAATATATTATATCATGAAGCACGTCATGAAGTATATATATAATATATTATATTATATATACTTCATGACGTGCAGATTCCAAAAATGAAATGTCCGTCCACCGTCGCGGCTGTTTTGGACGGTGGAATTTTGTTTAAACCCCGAAATTTTTACAAATTCCTCGGTTCACCATCTAGTTCTGTCCGCAAGGTTTTTAGCCCGATCGCCCAATCCCGTGGGGCTCTGCTGAGCTAAAAAGGGAGGTTTTCGGCTATTATGTCAAGTTGGGGGTCGTTTTCAAGGTATATTTGGGCGTAGAATCCATTTTTGTAGGCCCAGAACTATCCGATTTGACCGTGGGGATCCATGATGTTACAAAATTTTGTAACATTTAATGGTGCTTTTGATGGATGCCAAAAGGTCGAATGAAGTGTCGTTTTCCGAGGAATTCTGAAAGTAGAATCAATTTTTAGGGGCCCAAAACCGACCTTTAAACTTTCAGATATACAGTTTATTTATTTATTTTTTGATTAAATTTTTATTGACAGAATTCATTTTTGCATAATTTTAGGTACCATAGAATAACAAAGTGTAAAATTCGCCGCTGTTCTTTTGTCAGAACTTGATACATCCACATTTTAATAAGAATCAGAAATAACAGGAGCACACAAAGCCAAAAATCGTTTCCTTATAAATGCTCAGCATGTGGCAGCCTTACTGTAATCGAAAAGGGGAATTTGAATATGAAGAGAGGTTTTGTGTTGCACTTGTTGTTTTCGAGAACCCCCTTTCAAGTCCTTTCCGACTTTCTTTTCACAGAATGTTCACATAAGAAGATGTTCAAGTTTGATCGATAGCTCCACGCGAGAAGCCCTCTGGCTCCTTTTAGGGGAGAACAAACTCGGAAGGCAGGAAACCTTTTGAATGGTAAAAACGCGAAAGGTAGTTGGAACGGAAAAAAAAGCTGGTTCGGGAGAACAGTAATGACTTTCTTGGAACAAGAAAAGGAAACCCCATTCGGGTTGTGATGGAACCAGGGAAGACTAAAGTGAAGACTACTCAAAGCGATCTCCGCACCCCCCGCCACTAATTCCTCCCTGTCTTCAGAACAAAAGGGAACGAAGAAGTAGACTTTTAAAAAACTTGGGTATGAAAGGGAGCGGAAACGATTAATTTTTGCTCCGTCCAATTCGCTAACACGACCGGACTTGCAAACCCCCGAAGAATTCACAACTGTGCACCACAATTGACGTAATCGTCCACAATTTATTTCCAATTTTAATTAAAGAATTAAACTCTGCTTGAAAATTCTCATTTTTTGAACTGACAATAATCGAATACAGCAATAATGTTTAACGTAATACATCCATCAAACACGCACACCTCATTGACTATAAAGATCCTATATTCGTCAAGATTTGTCTAAATATGAACTATGAAAATTACATTTATAATTATGTTGTGATTAGTCTCATTCATGTTTCGATTCTCATTTTAATGTCAAAAATAGTTTTTGAAAAAATTCCCACTCTGCAGAATTAACAACATTCGAATGTGTGGTTATATTTTGCCTTGTTTTCAGGTCATTTGATTCGATCAACTGAAATCGAAACCTTAGTCGCTAAACGTCGCAATTTAGACTTTCAACGATGAAGCTGAAAACCTTTTGATATTTTCTAATCGGGCAAATGGGGGTTTGAGATGAAGTCGGTATAGCGAAGGAGATAAAATTGACTGTGGATTCGTGGGTTTCATGAAAAAATGAACAAAACTTTGAAATTTAGCGAGAAGCACGTCATAAGAGAAACACTAATCAAATCTTACCTAATATATTACAAATCCTAAGTCTATGACAAAAAATAGAGAGATCGACTGGGCTCGAAAAGTTTTGAAAATCGAAGTGAGAAACTCCCGGACGCTGTTACCGCGGACTACTGAAGACACCGGTTACGCTTTATCCGAGAGGATGGTATAACGGCGGGGGGCAGGGGCGCAGGTCTACCACCCTGTTCCCCCGGAGCTCCCATTGCCTCCCCAGGCACCCCCAAAGACCTTGGAAGGGTGGACACAACGGAGATGGTCCCGAAGAGACCAGACCTACGGCGACCATAATTTTGAGGTGTGAACCAGCTGAAAAACGAAATGGTAATCTAGGGTTAAAATTTGAACGGCGCCAACGCCATCATGTTGGAGGATACCGTTGTAACATTTTTTTTTTTTTTTTTTTTTTTTTTTTGCATCTAATAAGAGTATTGTTCAAATTTCAAGAACTCACGGTAAGTGGATTCAAGTGCTGACAAACAAACTTCTAATGGGTGTATCAATAGATACGTAAAAACGCGCAACCTACAGTGCAATACTGTCAACAAAATCACATTTAAACTAATATTGGCCTACCATGAAGGCCAAATCAATGCCAATCTAGGCTGATCAATCAGAATCAAATCATCTAAATAGTCAGTATCACCTCTACACAGTGGGAATAATTTCTCTCTTCCCATCCACACTTCCAAGCTCCATCTCTCCCCCGAAGACTGAGCTTCTCGTTGAGAGGAAAATATTATGCATCACCTAGTTTCGCTGCGGAGCGGTTTGAGGGAGGCCTAATTGGACATTGCATTTCAAAGATATGGAAATAACGAGGTTTTCACCCGCGAAGGCTTAAGCGTGTTCCGGTAAGATACGGCAAAGAGCATTTGACAGCTAGTTGTAAGGGAGCATGATGATGCCTTGAGCATTTAGACAGATACGATTTTTGTCGTAGATTGTATACACGTACCGCCCCGGCTTTGCGGAGGAGAGAGCAGTCCTGGAGACCAAGGTTTTCTCGGGTGGTGGGACGAAGTACTTGAGCCAGTGTAACTGCAGTCCATAAGGCGTTCGTCGCCTTTGTGGCAGCCGCCATCAGAGCTCATGGTGGCATCAAGGCTACTGTAGATGGATGCGGCCCCAGGTGGGGACGACAGCTCGTCGAGCAATGGCTCCCAATAGCTACCCTGCTCCGGGACGACGAGCTATTTCTCCCCCAAAGTGCGGTTGATGGTCTCCTGATTGCATGGGACATGGTCGCTGGGAAGTGGACCAGCCGATAGCTCAGAAGAGCTGCTGCTCTTCCTCAAACAGCCCAAAACAACGTAGGTACGACGGAGGGGCATTGCATTTTTGGATGTGGAAGTCACGAAACGTACTAAGACACATTTTGAGACCTATTTCAGGCTCTATGCCCAAGTTTTCACCACCATCTGTGTTGCTGGAACTGTATGGGTTTTCCAGCGTAAGTTTCCAAGACACCCGTGTTTAAAACTCAGTCGGAGTCGTCCATGTATTCCGACGAGACGTCTTTAGCTGCGGTTCTGCTGCCCAATAAGCGGAGCTGCTGTGGATCCAGAGACTTAGCAGTAGTAATGACTGACACCCCAACGCCCAAGATGGAGTTCCCTGGTGAGGACGAAGGAACCGTTTTCAGAGTTTCACCCAGTTCTGGCAAAAATGCAGACATGATGAAAGACGGATAATGAAAATAAAGCTAGGTTCAAATGGCGTGAAAAAAAAACAAAAAAACTCCGCCCCTTGACCCTCGGGTTGTTTCTTTTTCCATACCTACTCCGTATGAAATCACTACTAGGACACAGAATGTGTTTTTGCGTTGATTTTATCTTTTTCGCCAGTTCCTAGGAGCTTCGTGTCTCTTATTATACCTTGTAGGCTTATTGACTGCAGAGTTTCTGGTAAATGGGGATTTTCCGAACAGTTCACTGTGACGTGGGGGCCAATTAAAAGACTCAAGCTTAGCCGAAAACAATATTTTCAATCACAGAATTATTGAATGGAAACTACTCACGCCGAGTTTGAGGTTGCCAGTATACCCCCTCCCCCCCGCCAACTTCCATAATTTTCCCTTCCTTCGCCCCATTTTTTCCTCCATTAAAGTTGGATCGGAGAAGTTCGTAAGCGAGTTTTTGACAGGAGACATAATTAGGTCGTTTCGTTTCAATTAGGTTATCTCGGAGTGAAACGAAGAAGATAGAACGAAAGTTCCTTATGAACTTAGTCCACAGAGGTCTGATATGAGAATACTTTGTTCATAAAGTCCTGACTTCATAAAGTTATCAAGGTGGGCCGTAAATTTTTTTGCTGTATAACTTGCAGGGTGAATGAGGAGTCCTGTGAACCTGGGTTCTTTCCTCTTTGAGGAGATGGGTTGAAAGAACCCAAGTTCACAGGTACCTTCATTGAAGAAGGAAAAAGAAAAAGCTTGGTACGGCAATCGTTGATTTATAAAAAGAGCGCTATGCCCCACAGTTCTATTCACGTTCAGCGAAGGTATTGTGAATTCACTCCATTCTTATAAGGTTTCAACCTCTCCTTGACAGAAGGGCTCGGCAGGGGCTGTGCGAAATGTGAATGGGATTCACCCTTATAGTAAACATTGAGGGCACGGAACAAAGCGGAAGTCGAACCGAGAAAGTGGAAGTTGGAGACGTTTCTACGGAGATATGCGAGGAAATGCCGAAGAACATCGAAAGCTACTCAAAACAAACCTCTTCGCCGAGCTCTCTGATATTTTGTGAGATTCAAATATTTGCAAGGGGCTCTCAAGGGAAGCGAGTCAATTTGCGAAAAACTTGAGAATCGCATTACGTGCATTTTTGCGAGTTAAATGTATTTTACCATCAATTTGAGCTTTCGACTTGTCCGATCCCGGACTTGCGCTTTCGATTGGCATATTTTTGCGGTTATAATGCAGCCGGGACGTCACACACTGGGAGGAAACGGCTAAAACCCGCGACATTGGACATGAAAAAAGAAAGTGATAAAGAATGAAAAATGATTGTATGATAGAAAATCCGAGTTATTCCTGTCCTATACCTTCTGCAGTATAGGAGAAACGAGTTGGCATGTCGGAAAACGCGTGTTCAGGACTTGGAGACTGGCAGCAACTATAAGTTTTGGGTGAAAATCCGCTATCTCTATCATTCCGATTTCGGTTTTATTATACGTTCAGATGTAACCTGGACGGTCTTTCGTTTATTCCTCTTATTAAGTCCACCTACACGGATGTAGTGTAATACACTATAGTACAATTCAGTCCGAAGAAATATTTTTTGGTTTTTAATGACAAAGAAATCCGCGTTTTTCGTAACTTGTTTCTATAGAATTTGTATACAAATACAGCATTTCACAAAAAGTGCCAGACTGTGCCAGAAAACCGATTTTGTATTATCCTTGGAACTATACACCCATGTACTCGCGACGGAGGTCGAAAATTCTTATCGGCCTCAAAATTTGACAAACGTTTTAAGATGTCTACATTCCAAAAACGAAATGTTCGTTCGCCGAACACGCCGTACGCCGTCCAAGCAGTTTTGAGCAGTAGAATTTTTTTCTTAAACCTTAAATTTTGACACCACACTCAGTTTACCACCTAGTGGTGCCCGCACGGTTTTCAGTCTGATCGGCTCAGCCTGTGGGGCGCTATGGGGCTAAAATGGGGCAACGGGATTGTTGTCGAGTGGGGTGTAGTTTTCTAAGTATTTTTTGACGTTGAATCCATTTTCGGGGGTCTCAGAACGACCCGATTCCACTGTGGGGGATCTATGGGGCTTTCATGGGGCTACAAATGGGATTTTTGAAGGATCCCGGGAGGTCAAATAAGGTGTCGTTTTCCGAATAATTTTTGACACATACCTAATCCATTTTTAGAAAACCCACATCTGTCCATACTTTTTTTTTTTTTTTTTTTTTTTTTGAAAATGTTCTTTTAATGACCCGGAATTAATTTTTGCACATCTAACCAAAGAATAATAAACCCTTGTGTAAAATTTGCAGCGTTTTGGAATCTTGAAACGTATAATGTCACATTTTGGCCTATCAGAATTTTCGACTTCCTTCGCGATTACATAGCTGTATTATTCCAAGAATAATAAACCAAAATAAGGAATGTTTATAACGAGTGAACTTGAAATTCGATGGACACGTAGACAGTTTATGATGGTTAAGTTTATGATGCTAAAGAGTCCGGTGATTTAGGGAAATAAAGGTTACTTTCCGTTCTTCTTTCATCGACAAATCCACCCTCGTAAAAAACGTCATTTAAATCCCAGGGGATGACGAATTAATATTCACGGGTGTCCACCTCTTCTCCCTGAAAGGCCTTTAGGGAAAGTTTGACGTTGACAGGCACTCGACCCTAAACTCACCGCCACCCACAGAGATTAGACCATAGATTAACCAAATGGGTTTTCAGAGAGATGATTTATTCCCTCGTTTGATCAATTAGTTTTTAACCAGTTCTGATAGGAGTGGGGGAAGTTGAATAGTTCGGGAACAACAGGAGCAACAGTGGGGAATGATAGATGAATCAGGAAGGTAATTGAAAGGAACGGAGTGGGAGGGTTATTGCCATTTGATTGTAATCGCCACTTGGACGGCCGGCACAGTACAATATCCTAATAGCGAGGCGGCGTGGTATTTGTGGCTGCTGTACAAACCGTCAAGGTCATTGTTTAGTCGTCAAGTTCCAAGCTGTGTGGGGTTGCCGCCAACATTTTTCATTGGCGGCGTGAAAGAAAGTGAAAATGAATTGTTTGGCTCGAAACATTCGACCTGCAGTGGGCGTCAAACAGGTGATTTATGGGACTGCTTTGTTGTTATCAGCATGTGCAGCAATGGCGTGTAGGAAGTTGCGTCGTTTGAAATCATAGGAAGAATAAGCTTTTAGAAACGTGACTTAGATTTGAAACAAGGGAATGGCGATGAATTACGATTGCTGAGTTTTCCTAGAGCGTTCAGTTCAGCGTTCACTAGGAAAGGCTGAGACATAACAGTTCACCGCACATCAGCATTCAGATCTGCATCTCAGTGTTACGCCTATTCTTCGGACCGATGGGTAGCAAGTAGGAAAGGGGTGCTGGGAAGGGAACGAGGCCTTCATAGGTGCAGTGAGTTGTTATAGGGCTGAAAGAAGGCTGACTGAAGAGAAAACCGACGGACCTTCTGTTTCGGGTCAGTAGTTCTGGACGGAATGCTCATCCGTGCGGAGACCGGCCGAGGGGTGGAGTGTGGGAAATGAGCCAGTGATGAAGGGAGGGCAAGAAGGTGTGGAATGGAAGGATGGACGGGAGGAGGAGAAAGCGTGATAGAAATACGATGGGGAGGTGGTGGGCCAGCAACAGTGGGTTTTGTGGGATGACAAAACCGCGAGCGAGGTGTTGGGAAATGTGAATAGTCCTGAAAGGGAACGGATGCAAGAGAAAAGATGAGATTTTGTTATAACAAAAGTATACTCAAAAGTATATTCAAAAGTATACTTTTGAATTATCTCTTTTTTCAATTCACCTGTGATTCACAGGCTGTGAATAATAATATGGTTTTTGCTAAAACCTTAGCAATTTATTTTCTTTTTCACCTATTATGAAAGACAGGAACACAGCCTGGCATCGCTAGGTGGCGCAGGATCGTGCACGATCATGTACATGTACTTTGCATGGTGACGCTGGTGTCCCTTCTCCCAAAGGTGGTGCTGACGGGTTGGGACGACCCCCCGGAATTTTCTGCACCCAATTAAGTTGACTTACAACTTGAGCTAGTCAGAGAATATTCGTCAGATCGGATGGGAGCCCCAGCCTTTACTATTTGTTGGTAGCTATGGCCTGGGGAAATCGGGCTCTTTTTCTTCGGCGATGACCGAGAGTCCCACAACTAAACTAGACGCTTTGAGCAAAACCATGGATACCCCGGCCTGCCCCAAAGGGAGCTTTGGAGGTGTACCGTTCCTGGACGCTTACAGTTCACTGACCAGGCTTCTTTCAACCACCTCCGGCAAAATTTTCCCCAGGATTCTATATTGACGATTCAAACCACGATTCATAATAAGTACAATACGTCATGTGAAGGCAAAGAACTGGTTATGACAGAACTGGGTTTCATCGCCTAGGGCCGGTTTTTGAAACCATAGTTAACTCTGACGGCCGTAAAAGACGACTCTGACGGCTGTAAAACGGAAAAAGCGTTTTTTGAACCTTAGTTTCCGTTTTACGGGCCGCTATTTTTACGAAACGGTAACCACAGCAGGACCCTGGGGTCAAATTTTTACGGAGCCGTGACCACCGCTTTCATTGGTTGACGAGGAACAACTGACTGACGAGACGGCCCGCCGCGGACTCCGCGGCGCGGAGGGTGCGGAGGGTGCGGAGTGGTAGAAAGAGATGGAGATAATTGTTTACTTTTTTCGCTCAAATAACGCTCAAAATAATGACATGTTGAAGGCAGAAGAAGCGGGAAATGTGAACTCCTTCCTCACAAATGAGTTGTCAAAACCCGCAATGACGAAAAAATTTCACCTAGGGAAAATATTCAAGGCGCCAAAATTTTAGCGGCGTGGTCAGCTGTCGGAACGCTGACTATGGTTCTAAAAACGCCGACAAAATAGCGGCTGTAAAATCGCGTTTGACGGTGGTCACCAAACCACTCGTTTGCGGTGATTTGACTATGGTTTCAAAAACCGGCCCCTAGTGTGACAGATAATTTTACTCTTCTTATCTTCACACAACGTGGTTACCAGGTTGTAAGAAGTCTAGTATATACACCAGGTACGTTACAACCAGTGATATACCAGTTACTGGTCTTGAGGTTCAGTGGCGTATACAATACAATATTTTCTTTCGCGGGAGGGGGGGGGGGGGGGGGGGGCAATGTCCGAGGTATTAAACGTTCAACAGTTAATAACCTACTGTTTATAAACAGTATATATATATAATATTATAAACTATAATATATATTATATATTATAAATAAACCACGCATCTACTGTTTATACCAGAGAGTTGGAGATACGATAATGAAAGCCCTCAACACTTCCCAGTCATGATGGTGAGGAAGCCTCAGCCCCTTAGAGTCAAACCTAGTCATCTATTTTCAACAAAGAATAATATTCTTGCACATTCTTGCATATTATGCACAAGAACAATGTTCTTGTCATGCTGCAAATCGGATATAATGGGGGGTTATGGTTGTCAAAAGTTAATAAGCGATTTTAAGGAAGTTTTCTTTCTGATTCTTATAGAACATCGAAATTCCAAATGAATGATTCGGTGAAGTTTATCGATTTAAAAAAAAAATTTAATTGACTTACTGAATTATTTATATATTCATATATATATGTCATGATAAGTGTTCCTATCCAAATCCCGTAAGATTGAGGAATTGTTTGCCCCAACTGTAGGTAACGTTCAATTAGTTACTCGCAGGATATCGCTCTCGCAAACTCGCATGGTCTATCGAACTGTAAGAGATACTATTTTAAAATTATATTTGTTTCCTACCAGGCTTTCGTTACCAGTCGTTGTAATAGGCCTAGCCTAATAAACAATGAAGCTATCCGTCATTGCCAATGGATTTTGTTGATCGAGACGTAATGATATTGTCATCAATAAAATACCTAAAGTACCGAGGATGAAAAAGTTCCTTTCATCGAGGCATATAAAATGTATATATTATAGTATTGCTTTTTAATACTGTTATCCACTTTAGAAAGAAATCTTGGATCAGGCCGAAACCACTTACGAGTTTTGTGATCAAGTTTTTAATAAAAACGGTCAAATTTTACACATTTTATTCTTTATTATTATTTGATATAGAAAAATTGAGCAAAAACTAATTAGGTATGTGTCATTAAGAACATATTTTTGAAAAAATTGAAAAAAAAAAAAAAAAAAAATCTGTACAATGTTTTGACAGATGTGGGACCTCGAAAAACTAATTATGCTTTTAAAATTACTAGGAAAACGAGGCCTTATTTGACTTCCTGGGGTCCTTTAAAACTCCCATTTGTTGCCCCATAGATCCTCCCACAGTGGAATCGGATCGTTCTGAGACCCCCAAAAATGGATACTACGTCCAAAAATACTTCGAAAACGACACCTAACTCGATCCCATAGCCAAACCCCAAAGAATTGTCAACCCCCGTCGCGATTACATGGGTGAATTATTGCTTGTCTTGACCGATGTCCTGCTTTCCTCAAACTGAATCCAGCAACGCTAGCCTATCAATATATTGATATCGAATACATTATCAATATAATATATTATTGATAGGACACTGATCCTATAGGAACGCGGGTCAATATGGAGGCGGTTGGTTGACTAACTGAAGGACTTACAACGGCTTAAGCTACTCCCCCTAAACATCTAGTCGAGAAATTCGGTGAAAATTACGAGCTGTTCGAAGGGTTTTATGGCAGTTCGGTGGTGAAAATGGCCGGGAAAGCCGTAAAGCGGGCCAAAATGGGGAGAATGAGGGATGAAAAGATGCACGGGAAATGGATTCGGGTAGAGAATGGCGTGAATAGGAGAAGAATAGCCCCATACATCTACGGTGGCATTTAAGCCGACCACCAATGGACAACCACCAAGACTATCCGTTTATTGGAAGGGAATATATGAGCCGATTTTCACTTAAATCCAGATGAAAACATTGAGACTTACTACGCTGAATTATGACTCAATTACAAGGCGTCTTCTGATAGTCCTGGACAGCGGACCCGAGTGGGGTTTTCCCCGTTTCCCGGGCGAGGTGAAACCTGTTGAGCGAGCGTCGAACTCACAACAGGTGTGCGCCCGGATCCGCACGATAACGCCCTTTCCACGACCAAGTAGGCCTCCCGTCCGCTAGAAAGCGCTAGTCGTGGATTGCGGTTTCCCAACCCAGAAACCACCCTTCGCGAAATGAGCAGTTGTTTCTACCACCTCATTTTTCTCATTGTTAGGAAACAAACCAAACATGGATACCTCAAATTTCACTCTTTCTCGAAGTGTGAGAGATTACCGCGTGGGACAACATTAACTGCCGCAAGTTGGAATGAATGATCATTTCAAATTTTCTCACAAAACTTTTTATTTGAAGGTATTTTACATAAAAATAACAACAACGGGAATTTTTCATTTACCTTAAGCTACATTTTTACTCACTTAAAGGTGTATTTATTTCTTAGTATGGAACATGCCTCACCCATGAGCAGTGCTCATTGAGCACACTGCCAGAAAACGCTAAGGTAACGAGGAGCGAAAATGCGACCACAAAGCAGCGCCAAAACCATAGAAGTCACAGAATATCATAGTATGATTTTCCGCAATTTCGAGCTTCGTCTGTTGCCTGAATGACAGTTGTAATCTTGGTTATGATTGTGGAAGGGGTCACAACTCTGGTTACATTTGAAAATTGTTAGACTGTAACATCCTTAAGTGTATGAAGCTTCGATGACTAACAGCTTTCAAGAAACATCCGAATGATTTCCAGCTCTCGAGCTGCATTGGCGCCTCTTGGATTGGACTTACAACATCCCGCAACTTCGGCTCGGGTGAGCCTAAGGAACCCAGATCCTCCATTACTGCAGCTGGAGAGTCAGCAGATCAACAGATCACAACAGCTTGTGTCATGCCTCTGATGAATCTCCTCCTGTACTCCCTCCTGCATCCTCCAAAACACCTGGCGGCGTAACCACGGACGCTGCGCCAGACGCACTCCGCCACTCACACCTCAACCCTAGTCAATAATTGATATTTGGAAAAACAATACATGTACTGCGGTAAATGAAAACCTTTGGTGATATTTGAATTTAGCATTAAATACGCTGTTTTGAAAAAAAAAAACCCAAGAAAGTTTTCCGTCTTCAGGGGCCTTTTGGTTATTACAAACTTTCCATTTCCAACTTTTTTTTTAAGGGAAGTTTATTCAATTTCAAACTTCTGATTCAAATCTAAAACTGGATAATGTTTCATGACTACACTACTGCTATGTCAATACATCCCACGCGACCCACAACCAAGGAGGAACAATAAAACGGGGCCACCTTTTAACCCTCCTAACTTAGGAGTCCTAAGGCATCCTGATACATGGCACACATAAATTAAACTGCTGGGCCATCATGTCAAAGGGCCATTCCAATAAAAGTGGCTAATTTCGGTCAGATGAATATTGCAGAGGCGTAATTGTAAGGTTTTGGCGTCAACCTGTGCTTAGCTTGCTTACTTATGATTCCTTTGTGCCAGGAAGGATTCCTTCCAGCCGTGTAGTTTGATGGTCTAAGGGGGGGGGGGGGGGGGGCATAAAGCCATAAATATAAATCGGTACATCGGGGAATGAGACAAACAGGGGGGTACGACCAAACATCACTTTTCGTAAACTTAATAACATAATCAACGACCTCCACGTATAAAACTTTACACAGGCATTCAATTTCAAGTACATCACGAGGTCATCAGTCTGACGCTTCCTCGTGTTTCATCGTTTTGTAAAAGAAGGGCACGAGTCTGGACTGATCGTAATTACGATTGACAAACTGATTTTATAAAATATTATAACGCAGGTGTGGCCATCCACTTTTTTGATTAATAGGTAATTCCATTAAAAATGAAGGATTTTATTACAATATGAATTTCATTACTTACCAAAAAGACTCAAATTTTGCATGAAAAAATTGTTTCACAAAGAATAGAGGGGCATCCGGCCAGAACTTTTGAAATTGAGAAATAAATATACCTCATTGTTTATATTTGCTAAAAGCGGTGAAAAACGCCAGGACCAGTGATGGGCAAACTCTTAATCATGAATAAGATCAAGATTTTTATTCATAGGAACATTTTCCTATTAATAAAAATCTTCTTAATCACAAGGTGGGATTAAGATTAAGATTTCAATACAGAGTAAGAGTAGGATTATAATGTCAATCGCAGAGTAAGATTGAGAATAAATTCATAATCACCTAATATATATCCCTATGATAAAAAATATCCCTATGATTAAAAATTGTATTCTTATTCACGAGTTTGCCCATCACCTCACAGGACGTAATTTTGGCCACTTTTAGTGAATCACCCCAAAACCACATTGTGAGATTATAATATAATGTGATTTTCATGTTCTCTAACTCAACATATTGTAATAAATTATTACTAATAATTATTGTAAAAAATTATTATTTTCATTCCCACTATATTAAACAAATATAATAACCCTACAGAATGAGAACGTACTCTAGAATGTTCCAGAGGTAGAATTTTCCCCGAATCGTGGCCTCGACCAGCATGAAAGTCCTCTTTACAACCAACGCCAACGTCGGGACACTCGGCCGAGATGAATCTGAGAAGGAACCACTCCATCTCCTTTCCAGAACATCTGGCCTCTTAAGATGGATGGGAAAACGTCCCGTGCAATTTCCCGGCAAGAGTTCGATCAAGTTAATCATAGAGAATATTAAATTGGGAGTGGAGGACACCGTTGGGTCTCTAACGTGTAAAAACGGCTCTCGAGAGACCTCAAGAGATAAAAACCTTCAAAATTTAGGGGTGCCAAAGGACCGGAAGGAATCTTTTATAGGCAGACAGACGGTCTCTTAGAACAGTAATAAAATATGTATCCCTCAAAGAAAGAAAGGCTGATAGAGTTGGAATATTCAAGTTAGCTGAAATTCAGAAGAGACATCGACAAAAAAATTCCCTATTCAATGATAACACAAAGCCCGCTGACCTGGATGGTTAACATGTTTATAGGATCATCATTTCCATAGCCATAGCCATAGCCTTGTTCGCTTTGTTATTGCTGCAACATAAAGATTAGAGCCTTATCTGGGATGTAATATTTTCCTATTAGGGAAATTAGCTGGCTGAAAGTCTTGTTACGACGAAGGTAACAGCCATTCATTTTAGTAGCAAGTAGTTTTCCATTTGCACCTCCACATGAACATCAGAATCACCTCAGTACAAAGAGTCGTCGTATTTAGCCCTAAAGGCCATTGTTCTAGAGAGTGTAGAGGCCATTGTTCTCGATCCACCCCCACAAGGTCCGTCGGAGGGGAGCCGAGTAGTAGGTATAGGGCTGAGGGCCGTCAATGGTGTGCACACGGTGGGCAGTTCGTAGATGAGGGGAGTTATCTGTTGTCGAATGTTGCCAAGAGGTGGAGGTGTTGTGGACGGGAGTACTAACGTCGAGGGGGGCAATCAACCGTCGTATTCTCTCCGATTTTCGACCGCAACCCGAACTCTAGTCCGCATTGCCCACGACAACCCGCCACTCTCCTGTTAATCCCCATTCCCATTTTACACCCTCCCCCTCCCTTTCTACTCTGATCAATCCGTTTTCGGTTCCTTGTGTTCGAACCTTCATCATGCAGATTGGAAATGAGCCCACTTCATGGTTACGCACGGATCGAACGCGAGACACACATCGCTCACGTCACGTTCCCAAGCACGAGTTCAATCGACCCCTACTCTGGGGTGGGTCTGGTAGCATCGATGCTCCATCCTCAACATCCACGTAGGAACAGGACACGATCTGGGGGATTTTTTTTTTTTTTTTTTTTTTTTGTACCTACTTATCGTTCCATGTGTTTATAGAACAATGTGTTGTGTGATTGGCAGAGATCGATAGAAGCCAATTCCGCGTTCTCGAAAATTGTATTGAAGGAGGATGTGACTGGGAGTTCCAGGAGAGACCTGAGGGGAATAGCCCACGCTACTCGAGTGGTATCGACTCCGCCCAATGACGGAAGCGCTTCTGCTCTGGGCCCCCGAATACAGCGGGAAACGAGAGGCCGCACCACCCCCGCACGACGCTCGCTGGTCCACAACTACCGAAAACGTGATCGAAACTCCTAGCGACATTTATTGTGTCAATTTTGCTTCAAAAATGAGTATGTTTCATGATTTTGAGTGCGTAGAATCGTAAAATCATGTTTTTATTCACTTTCGAGACTCAGAAAAGGTCGAAAAGTGACAAATTTCGGCTTTTTCGTTGATTACCTGAACTTTTCATATCAGACCAAAGTGCAGTAATTTACTATTGGTTATCTCAACGTTTTCATTAAAATTAACAAATTACCTACTGAAGTTGAATCGAAAACCTTGGAAAAAACGCTGCAAATTTTACACAACGGTTTATTATGGTTTGATATAGGTTACTTGTGCACAAATTTAACTCTGTCAATGAAAAAAAAAATCTAAACAAAAAATTAGAATTTTTTTTTCAACTTTTTCAAACATTTTTTGTTTTTTTTATTTGAAAAATATTTTTTTGTTTTTTACACGAAAAATGTGAAAATATATGGTCAAATTTTGACCTCTTGGGATCCTTCAAAAATCCCTTTTGTAGCCCCATGAAAGCCCTATAAATCGCCACAGTGAAATCGGATCGTTCCGGGACCCCTAAAAATGGATTCATGGACGTATACGTCCAAAAATACCTCGAAAACGACACCTAACTCGAGCCCATAGCCTAAAGCCTTAAAAAAAATCCCTCCCGTAGCCCCGTTTTACCCACATAGCGCCCCACGGGTTTGGCGATCGGGCTGAAAACCTTGCGGGCACAACTAGATGGTAAAGCAAGTATTTTGTCAAAGTTTCAGATTAAATCTACTTTTCAGTTAAATCTACCTGCTTCAGATTAAGATTCTTAAATACTTTTTTAAATTTAAAAAAAAATTCTTACAGTCAAAATGGCCCTGACGGCGTACGGACATTTCGTTTTTGGAATCCAGACCTGTTGAAACGGATAATGTGCAATTTTGAGGCCGATCGGAGTCGTCGCCCTCCGTCGCGATTACATAGGTGTATTATTCCAAGAATCATAAACCAAAAGCACAAAATTCTGCGTCAAAGCAGCTACCTTTGAAGTTAAAATTAAGCCAGCCGACTGGGCGTCAAAGAATTCGTGGCCAAACGGTTCGTTTTTCGTGTGGCCAATGGTGTTGCCTCCTTCAGAGCCCTTCGTGACTAAACGTTGTTTCCCCGATTTTGACGACGAGGGTGATCTGCGCCGATGGTCCTTGGCTATGGGACTGTTCTCTTTGATTGTCTCCGTCCTGTCTTACTTCCAACTGGTGATTCAGCTTTACTTCACCTTCGGTCAAAATCCCTTCTTACAATGTGTATCATAAAATTGGTGTCAGAAGTGGGATGGAAGATCCAGCAGTCAGAAACCCTCCTGCAATAATATCGTCTTTTCTCCAACGTCTCTCTAAAGCTAAATTTTCTGGTTAGATATTACCAATCAAAGTCCTTCGGATTTCTCAGCCAATCTAGGTTAACTCCCGGAGGAATACATGCGCCAGACGGAATATAACTGCATGCATAATTCAGCAGCCTCCACCATCACCGCAGTCCCCGAATTCTCTCTAATTGGCCGTAGTGACTACAGCTTCAATGTTCTCCCTCCGAAATCCGATTCCCGTATGTGCCGAACTGATAAATCTGTTCTGAAACAATATCGTAAACTAATCTGAGCCGTGCTAATGAAAAGTTGAGTTTCCCTCCAGGTTCAGGCCGCAGCATTTACTACGCCAATTTACTAGATTGAAATACGCAATTGAAAAAAATGTATCCAAGAATATTCGTGTATTGTAGGTTCCTCTAAGGTATATGAGAAACTTTCATACCGTTCTGCATTTGCCACACTTTTTACATAATCGAGTCCCCCGTGTGTTCGGTCCCTGAACCTTTCAACAACCGCCCAACGACGTAAAACACGACGAGTTTCATTTTCCAATCAACTCCCTTTTTTTGTCTCTCTCTCCCCAATCGAAAAACTCTCTCGTTGAAGCCATGACGTTTTTTAATGCGAGAAATCAACCAGAAAATCGATTGGGGTAGATACAACTTTTTCCCGTGAATTTTATTTTCTCTCCTCGTCTCTAACTTAAGCTGTGCCTCAATGAGCAGCAAAATGGACCGAAAATATCATCACGTTTTAATGCGAGTTTCGTTGGCACTTTAGTGGATCTGAAAGTTTCAATATGTTTCTTCTGGGGAGGGTTGAATTTAATTTCCTATCGATCTTTGGGACTGTCATTATATCTAACGATTATATCAAGGTCAAATGGAATCTTAGTCACAGGACTGAGTCATCACTATTTCATGAGCTAAGAGGTTGGTTGGATGGTGTACTCAAAACATATTATGTTTCATGGATGAACTGTCTCAGTCGTCGTCGACATCCCAAATGGAGCGGCCGTCCAAACATTTTGCGTCCAGTTCAGTGAGATCCAAAAAAATAACGGTGTCTTCACTATTGAAAGAAAAGCCCGTCGACGAACTTAGTTTTGCTGCCCAGCGAAAATTGAGAAGAACTGGAAAGAGGGACGCTGTTCTGTAGGGTAACTCACTGAGGACGTGCAAGAAAGCCAGCACAGAGAAATTAAACGATTTAGGGAGAATTTCTCTCGAAAAATATCTCGCAGAGCCACCAACACAAACGTAATGAACAACTTGCTGATTTCGTCGGATCATTTAATAAGCTCCTTTTACACCACTGCCAGTATGAGATGAGTCTTTCAGTAATTAAGTTGAGCAATTACTTTACATTCACTTGGTACTGAGCGAGAAGAAGTGGAAGAAAGCAGCAGCTGTGACGATTGTGGCTAATAACATAGGCTATAGAGATAATATCTCTATAAATATTATGCCCCTGTAGGTCTATCCTCTAAATTCGCCCATATCAAGAGGATTCAGAAGTTATTTTGATAACCTCAAAACAGCACCAGCACTCGCCGATCACAATGAGACCACCCCCGTGAGCATATTTTCACACGCCATCATGTTGAATAGGTGAGCGCGCGTGTCATTTTTATGAAAAGGGTGCGCTAAAAAGGGTGGATTTTCCCTGGGAGATTAACCAAATCCCGAATCAATATCAGAGAAAGTTAGACAATGTCTAATTGGATTTGATGTCTTATAGACATCAATCATCAAATCCTCATTCAACCGCAGGAAATAAACGTTTCTTGCCCCTCGACATAACTTACTCCACTCGGTTTGGAGGAAGAGGAATTGGAAGATCAACATTAGCACACCTTCTTCCGAAAATCGGTTTGCTTCCCTCTATTGCCTCCTCCGACATAACCAAATATCCTGCGAAACCGATTAAGCTCTACTGCGAATTGTAATAAATCCGACAGGGTTTCATGGGAGGTCAGAACCCACAGAGGACAAAAACCCTCAAAAATTCGGAAAGTCGGATTCGTATCATTCGAGGAAACCGAACGTTGGGTATCAAGTTCGGTCGCGCTTCAAATATCACAAAGTTATTTTCCAACTCTATTCATTCATTTTCATTCCATGGGGTTCACCTCGAACTTCCATTTTTTCCTCCCCAACTGGGAATAAACAGACAAATTCACATTTTCATCTCCACGCTGATTCACTCAACTATAACGACTAACGAGATGAGAAATTTCCCGGACTCGTAGTTCGCGGTCGCATGAAAACAACGGGGGAAAATCCTGGAGATTTGTTATGCAAATTATTTGTACGCCTTCCACGGATGACTACTAACTCTTTCACGCCGACTGCGAATTTGTTTTTAATAGTCTGAAATTTTGACAAAATGATGGTTTTCCGCTTACCGAGCGGTGTCAGATTGGGCGTTTCTTGTTTTGGTTATCTTCATTTTCTCTCCTATTTGACCTACAGAGTTTTAGTAGTGCTCAAATGAAAGCTAAATAAATTTCCTACAACTTCACTCGAAACGAATATCCTCGTAGAATGAGTATTTTGGCCGAAATTTGGGTCTGAAATTGACCAAAACTTAAAATTGAAATTTTTTGGGAAAATCAACTATTTTCAAAAGACTATCTTAACAACCTTAAGTTGTAATGAGGTCGCGTTGTCCTCAAAGTCTTTAATATTTTATCTACTTTAAAATAGGTACGTATAAAAAATTTGCTAAGACCAAACTGCGAAAAAAAGGTTGAAAAAAAAACAAGTTTTTGAAAAAGAAAAAATTATGTTCGTCGTTTGGACGAATGTGGGACCACGAAAAATGGATTATAATCCATTTTTTGAGGTCCCATATCAGTCCGAGCAATGAACACAATTCTTTTTTTTTTTTCCAAATTTTATTCATTGACACAAAATTAATTTTTGCATGAGTATATCAAAGAACAATAAACCCTAGGGTAAAATTTCGCGAAACCGCTCCACTTTCATGTTTGGATTTTGATGGGATGGAAGGGATATGGAGACGTTACGATTGCGAACGCTAGGAAAGTATACGATTGCGAACCAACCCTCTTTAATCCGAAAAAGTGGAGGATTGCGAACGCGACGTTGCCAATACGTGGCACAGAATCATAGAGGTGTACTCACATGGATCAGAATGCAGAGAAGAAAAAAAATGAAGGAAATAGTCGCTACTCACGTCATTATGAAAATCTTCGTTCATGAGTAGATGAACTCGTCAGTAGTTGTCAGTAATCTCATAAGTTCATACTGCTCCCACAATTCCTTATTCTGCTCAACAGTTGATTGTTTACTTGGGTTTATAATTATTGAACTTAGTCATCGTGTCAACTTGAATCGTTCCTTGATCGTTTGCAGCACTTTATGTATAGAAGGATGGGTACTCGTAAATTTGGCGTTATAGTCGTCCTAGGTCTGTCCGCTGGTGCGGCAGCCCATATAGTCCAGTCAATCTAGACATCGGTGCTTACAAAAGGTCGGATGTTATGTTTCTAAATTTTGATTGGTGTCTTGGCACCCCAATAGTGGGAAACTAAGCGAATCCAACAAAATTTTTCTCGGGAGAACTTTTGGGGGCCTAAAAACCTCGAAATTTTCGGCCTTTTTTTGGTTTTTTGCTTATATCTTGAAAAGTATGCGTGATACAGAAAATATCACTCGTTATATTATGAAAGAGCATGAAATTCTGCATCGAATGGCTACCCCAACTTAAACATTTGAAAAATGTTTGACAATTTAGAAACAACATCCGACCTTTTGTATGCAAACACCCCTTTACAAGGCTAGATTGACTGGACTAATAAATTCGTTGGGAAAGAACAGGCCGGCCCATACGTATCGTAAACATATTGGGCCAATTTCAAGCCATTATCAAGGTCTGGGCAAATTTCTATCATATTCGGTAACCAAACGATCAAATCAGTTTTACGTAAGTATGATCTACGTCAAAAGGTAGAAGTAGGGTAGTATTACCCGGATTATACCCGTATAGCATTGATTTTCCTCAACCAACATTGACCAAAATGGAAAGTGCAGCACACAAGAGAAAAACCTGGAAAACTGGCAACGTCGCAGGCCCCCAGGTAGAAAAAACGAAGCGTTCGCAATCGTAGCATTCGCAATCGTAACGCCGCCAGGGATATCGCTATAATTTTGATACATGGATATAATCTAACCATCGAGCAGACAATATGGGGGAAAACCTTTTTCATAACGCATTAATATAATATATTATATTATATGAACATGCAAATAATTGTATAAAAAAGGGTTTAAACGTTTTTCGATTCCTGAAAATTCACTTTTATGAAAAGTTCGTAATAAGAAGTAATAATTATTATAACAAGGTTTTCAACTTTTGCTTGAAGAATCGATTTCCCTTTCACCGGGTGGCCAGTGAGTTGTTTCAGCGATGTTGAAGGGCTCGTCAAACAGTTTAGTTGAGGAGGAGTGTTGTGTCTCATCTCAGTTGACACACGACGGTATGTACTAGGGAGGTGTGACGAGATGCCACAGGAGGGGGATTAACCGCCATTACGGGGATTTAAAATGGTCGGACGCCTTTGAAAACCATTTTCCACGCGACCGTCCCGACGATAAAAAAAAATGTCACGTATCCCGAGTTTACCGAATTGCGGCGAGAGACGGGAAACAAGCTTCATTTGAGTCAAGAGCCCCTCACGTACGCGGTATTCATTTTGCACTAATGAATTCGCCCGAGTCGTCCCCCGAAACGTTCTCCAGATGGCAGTAAAACGGCAGGGAGGCGCCGTAAAAGAAACATCAGCCAGGCCAGGGTGACATCCGATAAGAAATTCTATTCAAAGCCTCAGCTTTGAATCCTAATTTGCGTTTATAATGAGCACCCTTCGCGAAATCTCGGTTAATATCCTTCTCTGTGTTAGAGCAAAAGACGCAATTTCCTTAGCATTTCATTACAGACCGAAATATTAAAATATACGTATTCGTTCATTTTCAGTGTATTCCAGAGTAAAAATAATAATTTATACCAACTATGGTAAATGCACCAAACTACTAGAGAGAAAAAGCGACATGTCTTCAACAAGTATCAACTCCCTTTTTCACTTGGGGAGGCAAAAAAGGGAGTTGATTGGAAAATGAAAGTCGTCGCGATTTGCGACGTTGGGCGTTTGTTAGTTTGCTAAGACATCTTGGCGTAATTCAACTGATTGACAAAGTATACCTTTGTATACCTATAGGTAATCGCGAAAGAGGAAATTCTATTCGGCCTAAAAATTTGACATTATTCGATTTAGGATGTCTAGATTCCAAAAACGAAATGTCCATCCTGCTGTACCGTGCCATTAGATTGTGTCTGGTGCCAGATATGGCCCAAGACAATCTATTCTGGCTGTTCAGCGCCTGATTCCCATTCTGCTCTTCCTCCGAAGGCTTGGCTCCTGGTCTTATCTCGCCATTTCTGCTGGGGGTATTGAATTGTCAAGGGAGTTAATGGAGGGCTCGCCCACTACCAGAGCTGTGCCGCCGGAGGTCCGTAGACGTCCAAACGGGGGATGCCCAACTCCACAGGGAGCCAGTACTTGTACTACTGAGGAAAGACCGAGTGTTCTAGCGCATCTACCAGCTAAGCAGGCTGGTAGGCTACCCGAGTTTGAAACAAAACTCACATACCGCCACGTGACCAGACTCGTCTGCCCCCCAGCTACCCTTCTCTCTTGCGAGAGTGGGTTAACCACCACGACCAACCTCTGCTGGGGGTAGTGCGGCCTTGGTCTTGGTGGTTCTTGGTCTTCTCAAACACTCCCCCAGGAGCCACAGCAGACCCTCCTGTCCCCTCCGGCATTAGCCACACCTTTCTGGTGTGACCAAGATGGCCCACGTGGAGGTGCCGGGTTTTTCAGGGATATCTTGTCTAATGTTTCGCAGTTTCTTCGCTGGGACAGGAGTCATCGCAGCAGACCTACCAAAATGTCCGTCCGCCGTCCGAGCCGTTTTGGGCAATAGGATTTTTAATCTGAAATTTTGACAAAATACTCGGGTTACCCTCTAGTTGTGGCCGCAAGGTTTTCAGCCCGATCGCCCAACCCCATGGTGCGCTATGGGGCTAAAATGGGGCTACAGGAGGGTTTTTTTTAAAAGGCTTTTGGCTATGGGATCGAGTTAGGTGTCGTTTTCGAAATATTTTTGGACGTAGAATCCATTTATTGGGGTTCCGGAACGATCCGATTTCACTGTTGCGATTTATAGGGTTACAAATGGGATTTTTGAAAGATCGTGGGAAATATTCCCGATTAATTCCCGGGGCCCATCACTACCGATAAGTATTAACTAAGGCCAATAAATCTCTCTCCCAACAATTTCTAATCCTCCGAGAATATATGCCTCTTTAATGGCATTCGGACAATCCCTCTATTCTCACCCAACGTTTTATGGCGAGCGAACGAAAATGCCGGAGAAAATAGGATTATGGTAATTCTCACGCGAACGGCTCACCGAGTTATTGAATTTTCAGGGGTAAATGCGTTTGGCGTTTTATTCACACAGATCAACGTCCCATAGAACGTATATCCCGTGTACATTTGGACTTGATGATTTCCCTTTGCAAATGTACCCGGAAAGAGAAATTAAAAATGTAAAACTTTAAATTTATGGAGAAACATTTAATTGGAAGTGAGAGAGGGTGAAATGATTGCCCCTAATATTGCTAACCGATACCGGCCAGATATGACTTTTCCTTTCATTCCACTCCCTTTTCTCATTGTTCATTCAAGGTGGCCAAGAATCGCAATATTAAAAAATGTTCAAGCGCTTTTGAGTAATAATAGAGCCTGTTCTAAACTGCGTTCTTTCATTGCAACAAAATCACTATCCTTGGCGAATTTATCCCTTGATGAAAAGACTTCAAGAATGAGATGAAAGACAGAATAATCTTCCAGAGTAACTAAAATAGGTGAAAATTCTTCCGAGTGTTTACTATGAAATTTGATCGGACACTCATTTCAAGCCGGTATCTTCAAGTGCAATTTATCTTCCAAGTAAATAAAGAACAAAAAGAACGTGGAAGGGTATACAAATAGCTTGATGAAGTTTCTTGATTGGGTGCCTCACAGGTTTACTACATTGTGTATCACAGAATCTGCTGGTGCAATTTCAACGAGATAATCAACTAATGAATCACTCACCCCAGATGGGAGCAGTCCAGCAAGGAAGAGATTAGAAATAGTTAACTTGGAATTGAAGAAAACTAGGAAAAAGGGGGAGAACTCTTTTCGAAACTTTTCAGGAGAGCATGTTTACGGCGGAAAACGCTATTACTCCTCATGTAGACCACATTGAAAAAAGAAAAAAAAAAAAAAAAAAAAAACCTACCCAAATTTGCCTTTCAAACTGTAGACTGTGGTCAATTCCTAGATTCAGCGTTATTCAGTCAGAAAACTAGGCCGAACGCCCAAAAATGAAGTTACTTAAGGTACAAAACTTACAACTTAAGTTACCAGCGAATTCGTGCTCTGCGGGTTTCCATTTAGGTATCTTACGAACTAATAAGGATGTCAAAACCACATTCATTCAATTCTTTATACTTAAGGTGAACATACGTCCTCTTTTCGCAAGGAATGCCTTTGAGCAGCAAGGACCCGACGTCCCGTTATAGACAAGCCGGTTCTTCCACTCCTACAAAACTATATACGTAGTTAAAATAGAAATTAGTTGAAGACGATCTCTTATTTTATAAGAGATGGTCTTCAACTAATTTCCGAAAAAAAAAGTAAGTTAACCCCTTTTCTCCCAGTACTCTTCAATTGTTATATTCTAGGTATAAGTCAAACAAATTGTTAATACTTTTTGGGTTCATTCGCCCATTTTCAATTATTTTAGACAATTCGTGCCTATTCCAGTGGTGACAGTAATAGGCACGAATTGAAATTCCCCTTTTTCGAAGTGATTTAGTGCTTATGGATCCGCACTCCAATCATAAAGGCCGGCATTCACGGCGAAGCCATTTCGCCCGAGGCCATTTAGCTTTAACAGCCACAGAACCTGCAAGAGATGTTCGACTGAACCTGTCCCGTACCTTATTCTGACGGCCCGATCGTTGGCCTCGCCGTCGGACGACAGACTCATCGGCCAGGCGATGTGAAGGAGTGAATCCCTTATGAAGAGTTGCCAGGCGGTCGACTGGCTGAAAGGGCCGGCGCTTCCCGGCGACGTCGCCGCCCCCAGAGGAGACGCCACCCGTTCGGACCGGGTGAGCCGGCCTCTGGGCCGCGGCCTTTCCATCTGCAAAAACTTGGCCATGTAAATGACTAAGGCATTTTCTCAGAAAAATAAATTTAAAAAAAAAGGAAGCAGAAAAAACACAATTCAACGAGCTACCCTGTATTTTCCGTTTGCTAAAAAACAGTAATTTTCATCAGAAGCTGAATCGAATCCTTCATTGAATTCTAGATTTATAGCCTGAAGAACTGTTTAAGAAAATTATCTTTCTTTCATGAGAACTGGGTCAAGTCCATCTCATGACATGGCTTGTCGATGCCATCCATTTTGTCGAAGTGTCCTTGCCGGACTTGTCGGTCCTTTCAAAGATTCATAGGACTGTTTTCACAAGTTCGGACCCCATAGTTTCCGTCTACTCTCCTCCCAGAGATTCGGCAAGAGCCTTTAGTGCTCTCGCTGATAAAACAAAGGCGAGGACTTCAGCCAGGACTTGTATCGATCTCCGCCGAGTATCCTTTGTCCTTCACAACAGATGGTACGATAGAGATTTAGTATCTTTTTCGTGCGAATCTTTTACGGTAGGTATCTTAAATCGTCGGTTACACAATAGTAAATCCCATCAGTTTAATTAACTGGTCCAATCCGAACAGCATCTCCGCATTGGTGATCGATGAATAAACCGATTTTTTCAGAAAATACCCATTTCAGGCGACCCCAATCGATGTTATCCCAAAACATCGTGTAACGTCAAGTCACAGAAATTGTTTCTAAAGAAAGACGGATTTAGCTTCGGGATTTCCCTCTTTTGACGGGGCACAGAAAAATAATGATACAGATATCTCCCGTGGAAGCCTCTGCAGGCTAAAACATGACGTAGGTACACAAGATGCTCTCAAAGCAAACGTCGGGAAGAAGAGAGGAAAATACGTATCGCTTGTGATTGGCACTGAAGGGGGTGAGTAGAATTACAAAAGAAACACGTGCTCTTTTTCCCGTCCAAAGCCTAGCAACTCTCAGCAGCAACTTTGTAATTGTAACGTGGCAAAAGAAAAACTCGACTTTTTCGTCACGTTCTCTCAACCAATTTCTAGTTTTAATTTTAGGTCTCCCTCATTCCTATAATAAGGGCACAAAAAGGAGAAGCACAAGTTTCTTTTTTCTCTTGTAATTACCATTGAATCCATTGTTTTAAAAGTATAATGAGGAGCCTGAATACTTTCTCATAATTACGGTGCTAAAAGAAAAGTTTTGTTTCTTTCAAATTCACGAGGGCATTACAATTATGATACAATGCGCCAATGATGAGCGGGCTAAAAGTATCCGTCACGCCTAAGCAAATAGCCTGAGAAAAATGGCGGACAAAAGGGTCGGAATTGTTGAGGTCTCAAACATTTTAAAATACCTTTTTTTTGCTCAGGTTCTTTGTAGCCTTCCCTTTCTCAACTCAACGGACTACACATGAGATGTTTCCCGTCGGCGCAATTCTCTCTTCTGAGACACAGGACCTTCTAAATACCTAAAAGCTTTGCAACATGACGCGGAAAACGGATCGAACAACACAAAGTTTGCCAACATTCTAAAACAACCACATTTTCCAAGTGGGTTTTTAAATTTTTTTAAGGAAGGTTGGCTGGCATATTAGAATTGAAATAACGCACATTATTGAACAATCTTTTGAACAAAAAAAGTTTGCTCTGCCGTCTTGCTTTATGTCACACAGGCCTTTGATAAAGTGTGGCACAAAGGACTCAACTATAAACTCAGCAAAATACTTCGACCTACCAACTTCTACTTCCTACATAGAAGAACGTTAAGTAGGCCTATCTCCGTTGAAGGGGTGAGTGTAAAACACCTCCCCACCCGAGGCAATGTTGGAATGCTGCTAACTGGCTACAAGGGGAGAGTGAGTCACTCTCTCGCATGGGCTACTGTCGGATATGTCCTAACCGTCCGCCACTGAGAGGGTGAGTGTCGTCCACCAGTTAAGATTCACGTGGGGCGGAACGAGGGCGGAAGGTTGAAGTACCTACAGAACGACGAGAAAACCAGTGGAGGGGGTGGCGGAGTAGGAAGAGCGTTCACATGGTGGACGGAATCATAACCTTCCTCCTGATCTGACCTTCAAACCTCCAAAGCATCAAACGTAGGGATGGACGCAAAACTAGAAATCGACGAGATAAATTTTTAAATTGCAACTTCCACTAGCGGCTAAAAACAGGACGTCCATTGCGCATGCGCAGAGCTCGATGGAACGACGGAACGTTGGAAACGGTATCGAAATTTCTTCCGCCGACTGCTGTCCACCCGTTCCGACAACCACCATTCTCTACTGCGGTCCAAACAGCCAATCAGATTGCGTTCCTTCGTTTCATCCTTCTGCTTTTCGTCCTTGTTCCGCCCCATGTAAATCGACCTTACGGGTACAGCAGTTGATGTCGGGCGAAGGGGTGAGTCTTCTCCCGTTCACTCCCTGTCAGACGTGGCCATTCCGCCACCTCGCAAACCGAAGGAGTGTTTGGGCTGCCACGCAAGGGGACAGGCATGTAAAGCGGCAGAGGAGACACCAACAGTCTAGATCCTCTGACTGGACAAGCCGGGATGTTGTCGTGATCCCACCTTCCAATTCAGAAACCCTCGAGCGATGCATGAAAAGCGCCACAGGCCGTTCTTTCACCTCAAATGGTGTCGGATTCGAGATTGGGGTGTGGAAGGTTAGCACTTATCAGCGGCATGTGTTTTGCAAACAACTCGGGCACGAGCCTTATAGCTCATAGGTGAGCAATTACAATCGGGCCCACTTGTTGAGCTCAGGCGCATAAATGCAAGGACCCTGGCTGGGAAGGTTTAGCTCCTGGAAAACTTATTGACTGCTGCTTGCAGCTGGCTGGAGAGGCATGAGGACAGATGTGTGACCCAATGGTACTGCCGAGGGAAACCCCAGACAACGGATCCCTATGGGAATCTGGAATCTAGAAGTCTGTGCTCACTCTCGGGGGACCAAACAAATGGTCGAAAGATCCCCTCTCTGGTCCAGGGTTTCCTCCTCTCCAGCATAAAGTTCGTGCTTGGACATGATAGAGCACTAATAAGTTGTAAAATAAGCTGAGCGCGATGGGGCCTTCTCTCGACCTTGACGTATGGGGAAGCAGCGGCCTCCCAGTACAAAAGAGGCAAACACTCGCGATTCAGCGACTAAGCGCATGAGCCCATCCGACTTCCAAAAGCTGATACTGGAAAAACGAAACCACGTTTTGCCATTTGGAATACCAAATTTTGGTATCCCAAAATTGTCTCAAAACAATTTTTTACGTTCGGCCGTTCAAGTGTTGATGTGACGTAAGATTATTAAGGAAACAACTCTCTCTATCCACAACGGGCAAATTTCCCCGACACGGAGAAATATCGAAATCATCATTTTACAAAAACCTGGTCATATCTGCCATCTTTGTGCCGCAAAAAGGTTGCGCTCATCCATACAAAACTTATTCTATGGCTAGTAATGTAGGAAATTATCCGTCTCATCTGCCATCAATTAAGCGCTAAACACAATCAAGAAATTTATTTCGTATTGAAAACTCGCTAAAAACAACAGGAATCGCTAAGTTTAGAACTTCCAACCTAAATTAATCGCCTGAGCCAAATTGAACAACTTCACACTTTTTTGCGGCTGCTCGAGGATAAGTTTGAACAAATTGAACAAATTCAGTTCGTTACATCAGCAGCAATTTGAGGAAACTTCCATCGACATAGCCTCGACCGAAGCATAACGATTAGTTAGTCCAAGGAATTCAAACAATTCTCCCTTCCACGTAGTTAAACCGAAGGGCATTCAACCGGACTTGAAACAACTTTACTATGGAATTACTTAAGCCTAAACTCTCTGAATATTAATTTGACTCCTTCGAAAAGTTTCCGGGAACGGCAAAATTTTAATGGGGAACATAACTACGAGAAACACACTAGACAACGATTCATATGAAATAATTAGTCAGTTAATAATGGCACCAAATACACCATAAATTCCACAGTTTACCAAAAATACTTTCATCCATTTTGGAGTAACGAGAAGGTTCAAGCGACGCTTCGTTCATTTAGGAATTTTCTCATTTGCCTTTCATTAAATAAAACCTCAAGGTGTAGGTCGATAAAGTGGCTGCTGAGAGGTAATTAATGGGTGTATTTCCATCAAGTAAGAAGTATAGCCCCAAGCGACTGCGTCAAAGGGCTGTGAACTGTGCCTTAATTAATTGTTTTCCTTCTCCATTTTCAGTGAAGTAAACGCGATTCGATCCAGGATTAAATGAATCTGAGTTGAACAAGGCAAAAAGGCCCGTTTTTTCACGGGATGTTTGAAATTGGAGTATTTATGAGCATGCGGTTTCATTCATTATGTTATTCATTCTTCAAAAGTTCAAACGTTCACATCTCTCTGGTTAGATAATTCCAACTCCGAAGTACGAATAATTAGTTTAGGGCGGAAGGGCATGGAGGTTCTCGCCTCAAATCCCAGATTACATCGCTTTCCCTCCAATCTCGTGTTTGCCTTCAGTTATAACTCATGCTCTTTGGCTCTAATTGCGTGTTTTCCGCATCAACTTTGTGAACAACTGCGTTCAGGTTATCAAGTACTAACGCCTGTTTAACAAGCGATGTTTTTTGCCGAAAAGCCATAACCCGGGCTCGGTGGTTTTACGTTTCGCTATAACTTTCTCCCAACGATCTCCGCTGACCAGAGAACATGTTGCTCTTCGGTGCGTACGCTCAGGCGGAAATTGCTTTCCCAACTTCCACGAAAAACAAACTTCCCCTAGTGAACTCAACAGATAGAAATGGACATAACCAATAACAAAGCTTGGAGATAAAAACTATGTTTGTGATAAACCAGAAACATGTATTTTCAGCAGCAAATCCCTCATCACGCTTTTTCTACGCTTTAAAACCCAATTCCAAAGAAAAAAATTCGCGATCTATTTCTTCCGAGAGTCCGGATTTTCATGACCTGAAGGAAACTGAATACAAGACCCAACCGGGAAGTGCGGTGATAAATGTCACCATTAGGCAAATTAAAAATGAGAGGCGGAGTTGAGTAGAAAATGAGGTTCAGTCCATCAGAAAATACGAGTGAAAAATTAAGTCTGGAGGCTATGGAGTGGATTAGGTTTTCTGCTATCCTTACTCCCCCCTTAAGACCTCCTTCCGCACGCACAAAGTAAACAGCAGTCATTGAGTTGATGGATTCGGCCAAGATGAAGAGAAAAGTGACGGGATCATCCTGCGAAAGATAGGGACTGGAAAATACCCCACTGTGGATCAATTTGGAGAAAAGTTGCCACTTTAGATCAACGGACCAAATACCCAACGGGAACTATTTGGACCATCTACTGGAAGTACCAGATTGGTTTCACACGAAGGTGTTGCCTGTGGCTTCTCCTATGGAGATGGCAGGTTCGTTGTTGTGCTATTTGCTGGAAAACTTCTGTTCTCCGTCTGCTCATGAATGCGGGAGCTGCCAGAGCGTTTGCTGACAAAGACAAGGAAAAGACCCAGACCCCTCCATCTGAGTTTTCTCCCGATCCGATGAAAATGAGTCATACGATAAGATAAACCGTCGATTAACAAAATTGAATCGGGAAGACCGTCACGTATACAGGAAATTGGAGAGTCCCCGCAGACCTGCTGACTACGGCATGTATAGAAGGGGCGGCATCCTCTTTCTCCCCGTCCATGGAGTGAGAAGATCTAGCAGCCTGCTCACTACACAGTATTCGACCAGTTTTGCTGCAAGCGTGCCTTGACAGCAGGGTCGCTAAGGGACGTCCGAGGTATAAACCCCCGAAAGAGCAACGATTAACACGGGGAACTGTGCAGAGCTGGATCAAATTTGCGGAGCGGTAAGTAGGTGAAAGAGGCTCTCGGTATTTTAACGGGATTTATGGGAGCGTTGAATCATCAGTTTCAGGAGAAAGGAAATTAAGTGGTTTTCTTATTCAAGCTTTTAAGAGTGCCCCACCAACCGGAAAATGTATCTTGAGGTTGCTGATGTGGAAATAGCACCGGTATTTTTCATCTCGGCTCACCTTGTTTGTAAGCACATTCAAAAATTTCCCCTAAGTATTTTACAAAAACCTTAGCAACCGTTCGGCAAATTTTTAATTTTGTAAGTTTAATACCTTCATCTAGAAAAATTGCAAATTAGTAGCATTGGCAATTTTCGAATTTATCACGTTTAGTACCTATTTTGAGAGTAAATAAATTCGAAGGAATTCTACTCCATCTTATTTATATAGCTTTCAACCAATTTCTATAGAAACACGAAATCCGAGATACGAGAAATGAAGAGAAAGGAATCGTGAACATAGAAAGTCAAACTGATTTGTGATACGTTGAAAATCAGCCCAATAACCCGTGAACTGGTGTATCAATGTTTGAGTTTGCTTTGAAATCGTCTTCTCAGTCTTTCCGCCCAGTGACTGTCATTCAATTTCCACAGATTCGTTCACCTCAAATCCTCTTTGAAAAGCTGAGAAGAATTTATTCATGAGGATTCTTCTTCGTTCTTTTTTTTTTAATCTAATCAGACGATGTATTGACGATTGACTTGGAGCTGATGTTCGAGCGAAATGAAAATAAAGGAAGATTGAATCAGGAGGCTGCTCCAACCCTCCAGCTTATATCTCCTACCTCTCTCATATCTCCTTGCTATCTCCTAACCTACCATACCCGACGGGCCTATTCTCCAATACTTCAATATTCCCATCACATGCGTCCTTAAGGTATTCTTTCCTCATGCGGCCGTTGTCCAATATACGAAATTGAAAAAATATCAAAACAAATAGGCTGTGTGAGAAGGACTGAAGTAATTGACATTTCATGAATCGTGAACGAATGCCTGGCATTGATGACTGCAATATATTTATTTATTAACTACATTTTTAGAGAATTTTAATGAGAAGCCGCAAGAACAATGTGAACGCCTTTACGGCTCAAAATTGACTTTAAACCTGAACTGTTTCTGCAGTAAAATAATTACACGGTTTGATTGGCATCATCAAGCAGGGTCTAACGAAATGATTATATTTACGTGCATTTTGGACCAGTCACTCTGGGTTCCTGGGAATGAGGAAAAATGTTTGATATCAGTTATTTGTAATAAATAAAATTAAATCAAATCCGCGTAGGAAGAGTTTCAGAGCGATCTGGCAGCAGGAGCCCCAAAAGTGGAGGTGAACGGCGTTAAAAAAGGCTGCCGATCATAAGCGCCAAGTCGGTTTAATCCGTATTTAATGGCCGTTCAAACGTGCCAGGTCAATTATAAAATTGAAAAAAACATTATTGATAAAAAGCTTCTACACCGTATCGTGCACTAGTGCCTTCTTTCAATCCTCTGGCGACTGGCCTAAAGCGTATTGGTCCGAGGAAAACGTGAAAACTATCCGAAGCTAATATTCCTTAGATCATGAGCAAAGCCGCCAGTTCCCGCAACCGATCTCTGCATTTCTTTTTTCAACTGGTCCTACTGAGTGTTTCTAGACCTACGGCACTTTAGCGCACGGTATTTCATTGTCTTCTGAAATGTCAAAAGACGGTATTTTTCGTTATTTTATTCAAAACAAGCTGAAACCGACTGGATAAATTAGTAAAAATCATTTTTCACTTCTTATGATGTGTAAGGACTTGAAATAATTGAAAGAAATTTTCGTTCTTAACATAAAACGCCCTATTTTTCTACGTTTCCTTTGACATTAATTTTCGGAAAATGGGCGATTATCCGTCTTTTCAGACTCGTGTTCCGCTGTAAAATTGTTATTTTTACTGATAAACCCATGGTTTGTACTAGTTGCTTTCCAAACATCATATGTAAATTCAAATTCTGTAACAATAAAGTTTTAAAGGGGGGGGGGGGGGGGGGGTTACTTATTCAGCCAGAACGCCCAAACTCTTGGGGCTACGTGGGGCTGAGCGAGAGGTTTTTTCTTTAAAAGAGGGGGGGGTGTTGTTTTTGCAGTATTTTTGAACGTTCAATCCATCTATGGGGGTCTCGGACACCCGATAAGACCCTGGGGATCTAATGGGCTACAAGTGACCGGCAGGCAGTCATGACACGCCTACAAAATTCATTAAAAACAATGAATTTATTGTCGCAACACTGTTAGGCCTGGCTGGGGAAGAAAGCATGCTTATTCATTCCAACCTTTCCTAAAAAAAATTGATGGCCGGTGGAATTGAATACTTCCCTTCCCTCGGTGGAATTGCAGTTCGGGTGAGTTGATAGCATGTCCGGTGGAATTGCAAGAACCCCGAAAAACGCTCTGGGTGGGATAATAATTATCGAGGTGGCGAAGGGAGTAAATCAAGGGATATTTCAAGAGTAAGGGTGGTAATCAGCTGTTTAAACCTGACCACCACGTTCACAGAGGTGAATGTCGGCCAACTGTAGGTTTTGACGTTGTAAACATAAACTGTAGGTACAACACTGAAGGGGTGTGGTTTTTTGCCGACGGTGCAGAGGTCTAATCCAATGAGGTGGTTCGGGTGAGAAATGACTCCTCTGCAGAGTACTAAATTGTTTATTTAAATAAACAATTTAGTGGCTAACCACCACACTGAAGGGGAATTATATATTTTCAAGAGAATTTCGTTCGAAACGGATTGTTCCTCCAAAAAAAACGGGCTGTCGTTGAGCTGTCAGAAGTGTTGGCCACCTCATTTGTTCTCAGTTGAGTCGCATTGTTCCCCCTTCAGCCAACGACGACAAAAATAACAACCGGAGAGCTCAGTGGGAAGGCACTACCAGCAGCCATGATGTTAATTCTCCATGCAATGCAGTGGAATTGTTTTTATTGTAAAAACAATTTCTATTGGAGATGAGTTTGAGATGTTCCTATTCGGAAACGAGAGGAGGCGGATACGGAGGCTAATCAAGACTTCCTCGTGCCGAGTACTAACGACCCTTTGGCCATCTCCGGACCAGGAAGGCCCTTCACTACATCCCCTCTAGGGGCCCTTAGGTCAGCAGCTCTAACTCTACAGATCTCCCTTCCCCAGAGACTTGACGAGAATCCTAAACTAGTCACAAATGCTACATCCCCCATTAGCTCACGAAATTAACAATCCTCTGCTAGCCTAGAAAAGGATCTTCGAGCATCTTTAGTTCAAACAATTTTCATTGGTTTATTGCTTGTAAGACTGACCTAGTTGGAACGGTGTAATTTTGTTGTGTATAAAGGGAATTCGGATTATGGCCCACGCATAGACAAGAAAATAACCTCATGTCAACGGAAGGTTGACGTAGCTCATCTCTTTTAATAACTGTGTTAGAAGTACCTACATGGTTTGAGTGACACTTAAACGTAATGAAAATCCACTCAAAGTTACGGCGTTCCCTTTTCAGAAACTGTAAAAAATGTCGTCATTCCGAAGTGTCGCCACGTGTACGAAGTAGATTCTTCTAAGCGCACGTTTGTTCAGTGTCTCTCGTTCAGTAGCACCAGCTAAATATTCGTAGGTACTGCGAAATCGGATAGAATCTGTAAAGTATTGTTGGGTGTACCAGGAAAATCACGGGGCCGAGAGAAAATCCGTCTGGCCGCTTTAAAGAGATGAAAATCCCATCTAACAATATAACGAACCCCAAATCACTTCACTATTCTGGAAGGGGGGGGGGGGGGAGGCTCAAAGATCCGAAGAATATTTCGGATCAATGAGGAATCAAAGTGAGAGGCATTTGGAAATTCCACCGTTTGTGTCTGCGAGGTCATTTGGTTAGGTATTGAAGATGGACTGGGGCACCCCGTTTTGTCACCATTGTATTCTATTGACCCGAAAAAGAGGATATGGCAGGGAGAGTCTCCCCTCAGGCGTCGAGGAAAATCCCTGTTTATGTGAGGGGTCCATCAGCCGCTCAGGAACTGGCCTCACTTTTTCATCCACGAAGAGGGCCGAAATCAGACCCTTATAAATATATTTGGGGATCGTTTGGTGTCCCTATTTTTCCAAGAGCAAAAGGAGAGAGCAAAAATACACACCATCCGAGATATTTTTGATATTATTCGAGTGGTATGAATACGTCGTGATGAGGGTTTCAAGGGGAAAATGGATGGAAAAGGCAAGTTCCACTTAATGAGATTCATCTGGTACCTTGGTATACCCTTTGAAATTAATGCGCTCAACTCTTCATAAGAAGTGTCAAATTACATCCACGAGGATTTGGAATATAATAACCTCTCTCGCAAATATCACCAACCATAAATTGCTTAATCCTCGAACGTTAGTCACTTAAGCAGCTTATGAGGTGGTAAGGTAGTACGCGGTCAAATGAATTTTTCCCTCCGTACAACCCTTTTTAAAGCTTCCATCCCGGGAAAAATCGCAGTCGGTGAAGTTGTCCGAACTTTTAAGGAACATCTAGAGGAACTATTCGTTTTCTCAACCATCTGTCTTTCCCGACAGCCATCAAGTATTAACGGCAAAAGCGAGCAGCAACGTGAGGCAGTCATTTTGTAGGATAAGATAAGATTACATCAGATACTCCTGAACTTACAATCTATAAGACTTTTACCAGATTTCCTTACCCCATCTTTTAACATAATAAACTATAAAAGATTATTTATTTTAATTAGGTTTAAAAGTAATTTCAAGTAATTAAATCAAGATTTTGATCAAATTTTGCTCTTTTTGGTTTATTATTCTTACACACACTTTATTATTCTTATACACCTATGTTTTCGCGACGGAGGTGGACGACTCCGATCGGCCTCAAAATTTGACATTATCCGTTTCAAAAGGAGATTCCAAAACCGAAATGTCCGTCCGCCGTCCGGGCCGTTTTGGGCAGTAGGCTTTTTTTTAAATCTGAAATTTTGACAAAATACACGGTTTACCATCTAGTTGTGCCCGCATGGTATTCAGCCCGATCGCCCAAACCCGTGGGACGCTTTGGGGCTAAAATGTGGCTAGGGGAGGGGTTATTTGAAGGCTGTTAGCTATGGGATCGAGTTAGGTGTCGTTTTCGAAGTATTTTGGACGTAGAATCCATTTTTTGGGGTCCCGGAACGGTTCGATTTCACTGTGGCGATCTATAGGGCTTTCATGGGGCTGCAAATGGGATTTTTTAAGGATCCCAGGAGGTCAAAAATATCTAATATTTTTCGAGTAAAAAACAAAAAAAATTTTGGAAAAAAAAAATCAAAAAAAAAAATTTTTTCCTCCTTGTTTTTTCCAAAAACTTTTATTTATTGACACAGAATTAAATTTATGCACAAGTAACCTATATCAAAGAATAATAAACCCTTGTGTAAAATTTGCAGCGTTTTTTATACAAAGAGAATGTTAGTTTTTTATACAAAGAGAATTTCTATTAAATAGATCCAATTTTGAGATTCTATTTGATAGATCAATCAAAGAATAACTGAAACACTTTCACGTCAATCACACAGTATTTCATCGGATGGTATGGAGTTCCATTTAAAAAAGTAAAGGACACAATTTTTTTTTTTTTTTTTTTTTTGAAGCACAGGATGACTGGTTTTTGAAAACCCAACTTCAAAATTGATTGCAGCGTGAAAAAATACATAGGGAAACGATACTGAAGAGTATAAAATAAGGAATTTGAGAAAAGCAAAACGCAATCATATAATTTTGCGGAATTTCGAAGCGGAATTTGTCGAAAATTCGGTTGACGATATGGATTCCTTCGAAACATTGCCACATACACACTCGAAAGATTATTCTTGTCGGTTCGATTTTAATCAAAAGTATGAAATAGATCCTTTGATTTCTACGAAAGTTCCGAGCGCCGTTTTCGACCATTTTTACGAACCCAGTTTGTAACCCCAGGGTAAAGTCTGACACCACCATCGTGTTTCACTAGACCGATTTTAAAGCGAGGAATCAGGTGGTGAAGTCGGAGGAAAAAACGGATCAACAGCCGTGAAGAGGTGTACTATACTGGCCGAAGGTGTATTATTCAGCTCATACTTGATACATTAAATTTTAAATAACCATCGGCGGCAATCTCCGGATTGAGTGTATTGTAGCCAAATTGAAAGTGACAACAACAAGACACAAACACACTACACAATTTCACATCGAAAATAGATTTTAAGTAAAAATTAAATTTGTTGGTGATTTAATCATCGTTCAGGAAGCTCAACTGCAGTACGGGTCTGAGTATCAATTAATTTTCATTATAAATCCCTGTTTACGGTAAAGGTACCAATTATTGACAGAAAAAGGATTTCCACGAATTCCACGTCTGATTATCTATAGTTGTCATTCGTTATTTACACTCCTTCGAGCATAGTCTTTAATCTCTTAAAAATATCAAGTATCAATCGTGATTGCTAACAAATTTGGCATCAAACCCTGCCTACACCTTTAATTATTCAAAGGGATCATTAAATATTTTCTGGGAATTTTTCTACCCTTCCAGTACCTAAAAGAGAGGACGCAAGTAAAGAGAAACCCCGGTTCTCCGCCAATTAGCAATATGAGGGGCCTCTGTGGTTACTCTGGGAGTGTGGTTGAGCAGGGGAGTTACTCGCTAACGAGACGGCTTCCCAAAAGCACCTTAAATGTAACACGGTTGATGAAATGAGCTGGCGAATCAGAACGAATTTTTTAAGGCAGCCAAAAATTAACTCAAGTAAACAAAAATTTGTGCACTTGACCAATCAATCAATCAAGGCTTTTATTTGCAGAGGCCAACATGACACACCAAACGTCAAACACGAGTTGGCACAAAAACGAAATTATAAACACGAAACACATCAGGTAGGTAGTTGCATGTTACAAAGCAAACATGATTGCAAACAATGGTACATGATAGGTGTGGTCATATGGTTAAACAAAACAAACTAAAACAACTCAGGACTTAAATTATAGGAACATGACAACAGGTGTGCGGCAAATTACAAGTTGGCACCGAGATAAGGCTTCCCCATCCACGATTCACTCAACTCAAGACACATCGCTCCATGAAATACCGAAAAACTCCTCCAAAGAGTAGAGTTCGGCTTTGAGAAGATGTGATATTATTACGTTATTAAAGGATCTATCAGGAAGCTGTTGTATTTGACATTTTGAAGACAGGATGATATCTTGTATTATAAAAGATCTGGGCCGGTTACACATGGTTATCAAGCGAGTTGTAGAGGGGGTAACTCACAATCACATGATTACAGTCCGAAATGAGAGCAAGAGGGAGCACCTTCCAAATCGCCTCACACTCACGCACCAAGAACAAATCTATTGAAGATGGGATCAAAATTTTGTTCGCAAGTTCTTAATGACAATAGCACTTTGCATGGCCAATTACATGGTCACTTTTTAGCACTACTTAACACAAAGTGAACAATGTATTATCGATTAAAAACAAATACAAAAATGGCGAATATAGATGATTATGAACAGGCGGATAGACGATGTTGAACAGATTATGACGAGGCATTGGTAAGGCTTTTTTCCACAGAAGTCTAGTTTCTCCTGGCTTCTGAAGTTGACTCCGAAATCTCGAATGTCTTTGATCTGTTTAGATATCCGGGTTAGCTAGGTGTGCAGGTGATAGGAGACGCCTACTCGTGTACCAACTATGAAAAGTATCATTATCAGGTATTATTAGGTGAAAGAGAGTCTGTAGGTGAGACAACGAATCTTCCACACTTATGGTGCATATATTGCCAACAAGTTCCCCACAATAACTCGAAAAAAGGTTGTTGAAACTAACGTTGTTGTAGGGTGTAAATGTCTCGCACGCCATCATCATCGTTCGTTACCAGTTCTAGAGACGCAAAAGTCTCCGAAGTGCGTCCCCCCTATGCTGTAATATAATCTAAATATATTTACAACGATTTCGCTCTGGAAGTCAATCTGGAAGTTCTAAAAAAAATCAGAATGGGGATTTGCATGTATTATTTTCTATTTTGTTTTCTGAAAGTACTCCCTGAGAATGTAGGGGAAACAGTACTCAGCCGCCTGAAATCGCTTCCAGAAAATTTAAATAATTTAACGAAAATTACGGCGTTTGAAAAACAAGGGGAACACGGCCATGGAGGGAGCGGGACGTCACTACCTATTTTGAGGGGATTGTTCCGCCCAGGGTTGCTACTCCACTACTCATCACAGAATAAAATTCAATTGAGCCGTGAATCCTTCTGATAAGACTTTAAACTTCAAGTATTTTGTATTATGAATTATGCTTTCCGTCGTATCAAGCTATAATTGCTATAAATTTATCATATAAGCTGATCACACTAGCGCTCCTGTCGTCAGAGAGATTCACTGGAACTCTGAGTCACTACCTAAAGAGTGACTGGTGGGAAACCCCTGCTGATTCAAACTGTGCGTTTCGTTTTTTCGTTATAGGAGACTACAATGATTTTTTTTTTTTTTTTTTTTTCGTTGGCATTGGAGGCTGTGCAAGTTAATTTTTAGCCGTATTATTGAACGGTAGGGAAGAATTCCAAATCTAAAATAAATGCAAATCCCCCATTGCCAGAATTGATTCCGAACGATCCTGCGTTCGCAGAGCATCAGAACATGAGTGTTTAATTCCTGGATGCCGAGCCGCCCCACGGTTCGGAACTTGCAGATTTACTCTGCGAACTCAGAGAATACGGATGATGTAACCCGAAATTTAGGTGCATATTCAATCTTCGTTGGCAAAAAATGAACAGAACTTGTCTTCTTTTTTTTGGCCCGAGGACCCAAATGGCATGTCTATGGCATGTCTATGGAAGCACTGATTATTTGGGTGCGCCTCAAGACTCGGGAATTTCCTCTCCGAACCCTTTGATCCTGAAGGTTTCCTCTATAAGTCTCCCTTTATAAGCTGCCTTTTGACCAGATTAGGTCTAATCACTCTTGGACGATTCTGACAAAGCTTCATTGTTCTCTGTGTGGCTAAATATGAAGGATCCCTTCTGAATAATGGGTTTAACTGTAGAGGAAACTAGCGACACCGGACTAGAGTACGAGACATACCTATTGATTACGAGGAGGAATGAGGAATATTCAGTCATGACGTTCAGCCATTTAGAGAATCCACTAAATATATGCAGAGCGTCCCAGTTAATATTCAATGTGCTAATATTAACATTAATTAGCTGAGCTGTGAAAACATGCAGTAGTTTGGCAGCCAGACATCAAATCGCAGTTAAGGCAGAAAACGTCCCACGAAGGCTGAGTTTTTTTTTTTCACCCGAGGAGACCCAACAAATGAACCAGTCCATATTTCAAATGTGCACCAACCCAGAATGGGGTGTTATTTCCAAAGCAATAGTTTACTCGAGAAGGGATGGTTCCCATTTGACGAAGACGTTCTGACAAATGTTGTGCGATGCCTCCCTGTCTCCAGCCAGAAGCCACTCAGCAACATTCAGCTCGAGACATTAATCTGCGGTTAGCTCGTAAAGGACAGGTCTATCCACGAAGCAGGTGTCTGGAAGCGCTGTTCAGAATTAGCGAATGATGAATTTTTTTAAATGATGAAACTCAACATGGTTTCTGTCTACTTTGTCATCTTGATTGTAGTTTAAAAAAACTACATCGGACTGATTTTTTTAAGACAAAATACCGCCAAACAAAATTGATCCGTCTTTAAAAATAAATCTGCCTTCGAAAACGTCTTCAAAAATAACCACACACCAGCTTCAGACGCAATCAGTTTTCGCTTCCACGTAAAATAAACACACCAGTCATTGTCAACATCACTCACCGACACCGCTCTCAAAACGTCTGTCCCGCTAATTACGTTTTAAATGGTTCGTCCAACCGAGGGACGTGAGAAAAATATCACGTAACCTTTTTCCATCGAGTTACATCACATTTAAATACGAACAGATTTATCATTCGAAACGCAAAACGAATTTTCCGTTTCGGGCTATTTAGGGATTTTTTTACGCCACTTTTGAACGTACAACGTCCCAACAGCTTAATTCGTTTCAATAATTACGAGACACTCTGTTTCCAAAAGGCAAATGATTGACTTCGATTGTAGTTATTCAATTACTGTAATGAAAAGGACGCTCTTGTGTAAACGACTTTGTAACCTTGAAATAGCCAATTTAACTTTTGAACAGCTCAGCAGCTGTTGGTATATTGATCCTGGTGTTGAATAGTCGGTCAACGAAAATCAGAATTCACTCAATTCCCAAGGACGGTATAATTAAATCCCGCTATATATATAATACGCATCAAGCTATAAGCGCAAGCTTCAAGATGCAGGGCAAGCTCGTTGAAAAGTAGTTCATTTTTAGAAGTAAAGGTAGGTATAGAAAAGTAAAATTCACTTAATGATAATTAAAAGTAGTTAATTGGTTGAAAAGGGGAAAAACTTATCGTAACTTCAAAGTAAATTGTATTAGTAATTACGTGCATTGAGAGAGTGCGTGATGGATGAATAGGGCTCGGATTGATGTAGGTACCTACTCGATAAAATCCCCGAACAAACTCGAAAAACATGTTTCAGCTTATTAGCTAATATCATGCCCGAAACTCCCATTATATGCTCGAAAGATACTGTTAAAATCTGTAAAATGGAAATTGAATCGAAAAAATTCACAACTTACGGGGCTACAAAGGGGGTTGTGAAGGTCTTTTGTCAGGAGGACGAAGGAGGGTCGTTTTGGGAGTAATTTTGGACGCACCAATGACGAGGGGGTCTGAGAGCCATGTAAATTCACCGTGGTGCTAAAAAGAGACTACTAGAATCATCAAAATTTGAATACCTAATTATTAATTCTGGTAGGATTAATATTACCATTACGGTTACAAGTTAATAGGTTAATATTAAATATTAACAATATTAAATATTATTTCAAATTTTGAAAAAACATTTCGAATTTATTCTCATTGACCACTGTGCTATCTATCACTTGAGTGGTCCTATCCAGAAACGGCTGACAAAAGTTACATCAACATTTTTGCTAAATCTGTGCTTATGCAGACCCTGTATTGATATGGACTAAAAATAACATAATTAGGTATATTTATTTGGGTCAATTGTTACGTTAGGTATTCAACATAAAGGAATCGACCTTGGAACTGACCGACCCTTCAGCCTATAGGTAAAAAAATGTTTCCCGGATTCCTGGCCACCGTAACCACCTGGATTTCTGAAGTTAGGTTAATAATCATCGGACCATTTTAGAAGACAGAACTAACATAACAGAGATGACATAAAAGTGTGATAACTAGGTGATTTGTATGATTTGTGAGTTGAAAGTGGTTCATAACTCTTTTTAACCCATTTTGGGGCTGAGCCCTAGTGATGACAAATATTAGTTATTACGCAACAATAGAGAGTGATTGAATCCATTTAAGAAAATCGTTTTGAGCCCATTTGGATAGATGTAATGCGAGTTGATACAAGTAGTTGAGTTTCATAACTAATATTAAATATGATTAAATATTATCCATCAATAAATTAGTATTAGGTAGGTACCTATTCATAAATAATTAAATATTTATGCACAATTTTTATGAAACTCAACCACTTATATAAAAAAATTTATAATATAATAAATAATATAATTCCTATGATAAATAACCAATAAATTATCTATTAGTTAATTAGACATCTAACATTTGGAGTACTTGCCTGGGGGATATAGACACCTGTTGGCGGCGGAATTTTCGTTCACTTTAAAATTCCTTGGCACCGAATTGGCACTTCGTGTTTAAATGAAATTTTTAGAAGCTCCCAAGAATTCGCGTATGCACGGGAATTAGTAGACGAACACCACAAAACTCGAAACTGCGGGGGTGTCCTTCAAAACAAACCAAATGGGACGGGGAAGCGGGAGAGTACTGATCAGGCTGGATGGAGGGAAGTCCTGGCGCCAACAAGTCCCGCGCACGCGCAGAGGAGGTCCAAGGATACGATCCGGCGGGTAATACGCGCGTTCCGGGAGCTGCGGGTGAGGGATCCCGAAGGATCCCTGGATTGCGTTTGGGGCGGTTAAGGGTGCGGGTTTGGGCGGGGGTTGTAGTCGGAGGCGGGTTAAAAGGCTAGAGGATATTCTTTGCTCCACAGGGGATCCTCATTGAAGTTGTACAATGGACCCTGGAGGGTCAACCCATACCTTTACAATTTTTGTACAATGCCCGTTTTACACTACAGCGATATACCACTTGTTGACTTGGGCGAGTGTCTACGTTTGCCCGTTAGGGGCGGGCTTATAAAATGGTGAAGGTAATGAGGGCGGCGGGGTGATAAGAGCTGCCGGGAGGTTCGACCCGCACCAACTTGACTCCTGTTGAGGCCACCCAGCAAACGCACTTCATTCAACTAGTGAGCCCGCTAACCAGGCGTTTAACAAATGGGACTCTTTGGGGTGATCAGAAAAAGCCCAGCGGCCAATTCAATAGCTGCCGTTCAAAGGCAAAGCATTCAAGGTGGATTCACATGGGACGGAATGCCTTTTAATGGAAATGGATGTTTGCCGAAAGTGCAGAAGTCACAAATTTTATATACATAATATGTATATAAAATGTGTTGATATTATCAAAATTATTTTTTATATCAAACCCAGAGAAGCGTCTATATAATATAATATAGAATACATTATATTATATTATAACGTCCTAAGACGCTTATTTTATAAAATAAGCCTATTATAAATTATTATAAATTATTATTATTATTATTATTATTATTATTATAATTATTATAAAAATTATTATAAATTATTATAAATTATTTTATAAAATAAGCCTATATAGGCACTCACGTTGAAGCAAGAAACGTCCTAAGTCTAACCCAGAATCCCCCAATAACCGAGTGCAGCACATCCAGTCTCCTGTCTTGAAGTAGCTGAATATAGGGTTGAGATGGTTGACAACGCCTATAAATTGCTGCAAACCGGTATGAATTATTTGAAAATTCATTAGAACTACTAATTTAGAAGTGGCTGGAAATAGGTCAAAAACGCGGTTCAAGCCTTGATATTACCGAGGTTTCAAATGGTTTCCATTTTCCTGAATAATTTTGATGAGGTGTTTGGTGTGAAAAAAAGGGACTTTTTTCGGTTGCATGCCAAAGCAAAGGACAACATGTCAATCATTCAAAAATAGGAAATCTATCACGTCAAGTCTTCGACATTTGGTGAATGGAAATCTCTAACGGTTCATGAGACCTCCCTTTTTGGCGACGATCGCTGGCAAGCGAGGTGGACAAAATAACGCCAAAGAGGTACCTAAACCGAATCATTTTTCATCCTCACGCCGTCCCCAACGTCCTTCCCCAGTATTTACCACTGGGTTTTTTTTTTCCTTTTTTTTTCAGTCGGTGGTGGCAGGAGGCCATTTCTCAGGAATTTCGACCTCGATGTATTTCGAGCTCAACCTCGATTTAATCCCATCGGAAATGGGGTAGCGTATGACGCAAAGGATGGCAGGTCGGTAATGTTCGCTCCGCTACGTCAAAAAGGATTTATGGCCGAAGGCGTATAGAACGGTAAATTTTCCAAAACAGCACATTTGGTCGATGGTGGTCTCATTCATCTCGTTTGGAATTTGCCGTTTTACAATCATGATGAAAATTGTACAGTCCTCAGCCTGTTTAGCTCGTTAATGTGTTTGAATTAATGTGTACAGGGAAAGATGAGGCAGTAACTCCACACTTACCAACTGACAAGGGCATATCACCGTCAAAACCAGTCAAACACCGTACCTGGAAAAAAGAGTAAATATTACAACTTCATTGAAAAATTACAATAATCAAGCAGCACAAATTACATAACAGCAAATACATTAAAGCAAAAGGATGAACATTTAGAAATAAAAATCGCTAGAGTGAGCTCCCCTGAATACATCATAAACATTTGTGTCTATAGGTAATTCATATAAAGAGATTCGTGTCTATTTGTGTCTTTAGGTAATTCATATAAAGAGATTCGCCGCTTTTGCGTCCCTTCCCCACCTCTATATCACCACTCTGCTCTGGAGGCCAATGAAAGGTCTCAAATTCACCCCTTCATCCTAAGCCTTATCGCCTCTAGTTGCCAGTTACGAAGTTTGAAAGGAACTTCGGCGCTTTGAGGCCCTGAGTAATTTCCATCCAAAACTGGAGAGCATATTCCCTCGCTGAATGCAGTATATAAATTGGGATTTAGACTGGGACGTAGAACGTCCCTACTTTGCAAAGGTTTTGCCTCACCCATACGCTGATAGGTCTCGCTGTGAGGAGTTTAGGGAGAAAGATGACTCATCTGATGTTGTAAGACTTACAACTTAGTACTTAGTACTAAATTCAGAGTAAACAGGTGTTCACGGTAAACAATAGTAGCGTTTTCGAGCAACTAAGCTCATCTACAGCCCAGAGTGACTAGAAGCAGTTGAACTCGTACTCAGGATTGGATTGTTGGTAGGAAACGTGAGGTTTTATATTTTATACGTATATTTAGAACCTTCAACAGCAGAGAAGTTATCTCTTTCTCCCTAATCTCCTCGATGATTGTGTACATCGATTCATGTTAACGGACAATTTACGATGTCATGAAACGCATTTTGCCGGACCTGGAGGCAATTCCTGATCCAGGGCAGGAGTATGAAGGCCATTTGTCTTTCCCAGAGAACGACAGCTTTGACTCCGGGAAGTCAGACTCCTTTACATCTGCTGAATCGTTGTTGGGACCCGAGGTAGGTCCCGCATTTGCGTCAAAACCACGAACACCTACGTCCCTCCAAGGAGTAAGTAGGAGTATCATATCTAGACGAATCTAGTGCAACTCCGAACGTGAGAACAGAAAAAGGTCAGCAGAAGGCAGCAGAGGGAGCATTCGGGCAGAGCAGGAGAGCTACCCTGAAGTAATCCCGAACTGGTAGTCCCAGGTTGGCTCTTTAGGCGAGGGTTTTAAGGAGGTGAGAGTCCGACCCTTCAGGGGAGAAGCAGCCCCTCCTCGATGCACATGAAGCACTTCCCCACTCCAGACGGGAAAAATCCACCTCCGTCTCGCCTTTCACATAAAACAATCTCCAATTCAAATAAAATCGGGTTCAAATGCCATTTTTGTAACTCCTATTGGCACGGTTTAGCCTCATGTAGAATCACACACCTCCTAAGAAAGTTGAAAAGCATTTCAAAGCCAATATGGCCGACGAATGAAACTACGCTCATACGTAGGGCTCGGCAGGATATGACCAATAAAATCCGGAAATATGACCAATAAAATTTATGCCCTAAATATGACCGTAATATGTCTGAAAAACCGCAAAATATGACGCAAAAACATGCCCGGAAAAGTTAATAATATGCTAAAATATGCCCCCAAAAAATTGTGAGAGGGTCATGAAGGCAAGAAAAAATTGCATTGGGGCGCTCAACCATCTTTTTTATTGTTACAAGTCATCTTAGAAAATTATCAAACACATTGACCACATATTTAGACACTAAAATATTTACATAGTTACAAGCAGTTTCATATTAACGTCTTATTTACATATTTACAACATACCTACTAGTCAAAGGCTTGCACAACCAAGTGTTTTTCAATGTTTTCGGTCTTGAAGCTGTGGCGCCAGTCACTCAGGAGAAGTTTCAAGCGGAAGAACGGACGCTCAACATCGACGGAAACCAATGGTAGAAATTTGAAGGAAGCAAGTTCATGGGGAGTGTTGGAGAGTTCCGGTTCTGGTAAGTCACCTCCTAACACCCTGGCTACGTTGACGACAGTACCCCAGCCTGGGTTACGGCCAAGAACGAATTCGAGCTTGGTTTGAACAGCTTTCCCAATCTTCCCAGGCCACAAGGAAGCCTCTTCCTGAAAATTTTGAACCTCACTCACCACTTCAACCAGCTCCTTTTCTGAGGCCTCAAGCTTGAGAATCAACTGTGGGATCGACGCCATATGTGCTTTAATGAAGGCCAGCGTGGCTAGGTACAGTGTCCCTGTCCGCCATGCTTTTCTTTGCATTAGTTATGTATTGGCTGTCATTCTCGTCGAACGAATCCACTACTGATTTGACAGCCTATAGGTGTTCAGCATAGTAGAGCGCTGCAGAAATCCAGGTTCCCCATCGAGTCAGGATTGGCTCAGGGGGCAGCGGCAGTACGGGATGTGCCAATTTAGAGGCGCGCACTCGGCTAGGTGGCTTTACGAAAAATTTTTTCCCTGCAGAAATTAGTTTGTTGACGCTGAGAGAGAATGCTGGTTGAGAGAATTTATAGTGTTGACGTCAAAAAATCTTAAAATATGCAGAAATATTGAAATAAATAGAAAAATATGCTGCCTAGTAGCGAAATGGCCCAAATATGCTCGTATCCAACAAAACCCCAAAATATGCAATTATATGCCCGAAAAACTCGAATTTGGATCATCCGATTTGCACAAACTTGCTATATTTATGCTTCTTATAGGTTGGGCATATCGGGAACGAAATATGCAAATATGCCATTTGCCCAGCCCTACTCATACGTTTCCCCCATTCTAACGGTTAGTGTTGTAATATCAGTTACTGCTCCGTATTTTCCTTGTTTCGAAACTCAAAGTTCAGCGAAATTCCCATTTCATTTTTTGAGGTGCTCATCCCTAACTCGAATCCACTTAAACGTTTATTTTCATCATCTCTCCCTCGCCAAGTCCTCTTGAAAGTTATCAAGTTGTTTTTGTTACACCCCCTCTTTCTGCTCCTATTTTGCTTCTTCAGGAACCAGCTTTAATCGCATTACGGGTATTTGGGGCCTCAACTACTCGTTCAACGCCCATCTAGTTGAAACTTAATGAGTCCATGGACTTCAAATAGTTGGATGCTGTATCGTCGAAGTCGGCAGGGCTAAAAACACAGAAAACGGCACCGGGAACTCTCCCATCAGTGAACCCGAAAATTATTCATATCAGGCGTGAGTTGTGTTGGACAGTTTAGAAAGTCCAACAGTTTTAGGTCTATCACTCCGTTGTTACTAAGAACTCTCTCTTTAAACCGCTTGAAGAAACAAGGGGCACCACGATCGGCTAATCTACTTGAAACACTCGTGGTGCGTTCCTCTCTCAACTCTCCTTCTACCATTTTATTTCCGCTCTGACACAAGAAGTCCTTCCAACATCGTTGCCTGAGCATTTCTTGTGGTCCGGGGAAGTAATACAATTTATTACTTGAACTATTAAATACGTACAACGTTTCCTTTGGGTGAAACTTCTTTTATCCGAGAAGAGGAAGGGTGCTTCCCTTGGCTAGAAGCCATCGTTGGACAGGCCATCGAGTTTGGTAAAATTGTGGAACAAACCACATTGGGGGTCACCACAAATAATCCGAATAGATATCGATAAAAATGACTGTCAATCTGTTAGAGGACTCACTCTCCTGAAAAACTTCAAAAATGACGACGTGGGGTGTTGCCGTGAGATCCTCAAAAGTGATCAGGATGGTAGACTGGTGCATGAGCTATGAGAAGCACATGAGCTGTGTCAAAGCGGCCTGCGGATGCGGTTTCCATTATGTCTGAACCATTCTGACGGAACATAAGCAGATTGGATTGGATTTGCGAGCAGAAAAGATAAGATTGTAAATTGGTCGCCAGTAGGTCAAATTGGCTGACAAGCCGAGTAGGTTGTAACTTGACCATTTAAGGCGGATATAGCAGAGCTTCTTGGAGACCACGAGGAATGATTAAAAGAAAATTCTATCAGGTTTAGGGAAAGAGCAGGTGTTTTAAGGAAAAATGAATTTCTCTCCTACTCATCACAGAGCGCTAAAATTAAATTTTACCAAATTTTGGTACGTGTACAGCTTCTTGAGGATCAATGGAAGTGACAGGTTACCCTCTCTTATTATACGCTTGTCTGTGTCACGTAACGTGACTCACGTTATACAGCCTAAACGGATGAACCGATTTTTTTTTTTTTTTTAAATTTTTTAATTGAATCGAGGGTTGACGCGGTAATGCCAGATCCTTCAAAACTGTTCTATATCCTCTACTTCCGGTGATTCGGGTCATCCTCAGCAATGCGGAAGAAGTTGGTTGTTAGGTCGGTTTTATTATTCTTGGAATAATACACCTTTGTAATCACGACGAAGGTCGACGACTCCGATCGGCCTCAAAATTTCACATCATCCGTTTCAAGAGGTCTAGATTCCAAAACCGAAATGTCCATCCGCCGTCCGAGACGTTGTGGGCAGTAGGATTTTTTTTTTTTTTTTTTTTTTTTTTAATCTGAAATTTTGACAAAATACTTGGTTTACCATCTAGCTGTGCCCGCAAGGTTTTCAGCCCGATTCCCCACCAAACCCCTGGGGCGCGATGGGGCTAAAATGGGCCAACGGGAGGGTTTTTTTTTTTTTTTTTAAGGCTTTTGAGTATGGGATCGAGTTAGGTGTCGTTTTCGAAGTATTTTTGGACGTAGAATCCATTGCTGGGGGTCCCACTTGACGGGACTTGACTCGGACGGCGGACGGACATTTCGTTTTTGGAATCTACGTGTCTTGAAACGGAAAACGATATATTTTAGGCCGATCGGAATTTTCGACCTTAGTCGCGATTACATAGGTGTATTATTATTATTATTCCAAGAATAAGAAACCTAAATGACCTACAACCGAATAAAGAGGGCTACTTGTTATTTGATATGCTATAGTATACAATAATCGTGTTATTGAGTAGTAACCATTACTAGCTTCATCTATCAACTCTTGATAGATGAAGCTTCACGCATCAATCATAATAATGAATTAATTTTATTAATGCTAAACCATGGTTTAGGTAAGTGATCCAGAAAAAAGTGTAGGTAGGCATCCTTCCCCAACTTAATCGATCTCTTATTTAAAGGCCAGTTAAAATCAGTATCCACTGCGAAGCAGCAGATAATATCAGTTTATTCAGAATGATAAGTTGACACGATTTACGCCAACACGTCGCTTTCATTCTCTACCACGAGATAGACTTCCTGTCAACAAAGTCATCCCCACGATTTTTTCGAAGTTTCCTTAGGGTGGCCTTTCAGTGGGCCGGGAGCGTCCTTCGAAGAAATTATTATTTTCCGTCGAAGTGAACGGTGGGAAGGTTGAAAGTGAACGCTAAAGACCTCACGTACATTTTGACCCACTTTTCGGTTCCAGACGAGAAAAGGCAAGATCCTCGTAAGCACGTGGAGCTGAGAGAACAAACTCCCGCGGGAAATGAAGTTCAAGGAAAGCACGTGGAGTTGATCGTCCGAGTTTTATTCGACGAACAGAATTACTAGTTCGAGATGAAAATAGACGTACAATAATTCATTAGAACGTTATTGTTCTTTTCGCCTGTCATATGCACAAAGAAAAGTAATTTTATAAATTTTGCCGAGGCGCAAACGTCTGCTTCCATGAACCCTCTTACACGATAGGCTTGTTCCAAGCGAGCCGAGTTCTGGGTGTATGGTTTAGAAAACTGAGTGTAGAAATTGAGTACAACAAAGGGGTGCGGGAATCTAAGGGATTTTGAAGGGGCTGCCAATGGAGTATTGAGGATGTCAGGAGGTCGAATGAGGTGTCGTTTTCCGAGTAATTTTTGACGCATAATCCATTTTTCGAGGTTTCACATCTGTCCAAAAAAATGTACATTTTTTCAAAAATATTTTCTCAATGACCCAGAATTAATTGTTGTACTAAGATTGTGAGGATTTAGCCCAATCAGTTTCATCATGATTGTAACAGCAGTACGCTTTGCGCATGCGAGAACGTCATTTTCTTGATACAGTTAAATAACCGTAAATTTTGATCAGTTTTTGGTCGAATTTCGACCTGTTGACGAATCTGCCGTCTATGGTTTTCTACAAATTGTGACATAATACCTGTTGAGCTCCCTGCTGTTGGAAAGCGGAAATGATACAGCTGCTGAGACTCCCGCTTGAATATTGACCCAAGATCATTCTGGCGGGAGGAACACACACCTTGCGAATTGCACGGAAGGTCGCCAGATTCCTCCCTCTGGTTTCCCCCGTTTCCCGTCAGAATTCGCCAACTTCTCATTTCAACCCATAGTTTCCCACTGGACAGATAATCCGTAACACTCGTTAATGAGTAGGCATCTGCATTTGACTCACTCATCGAATAGTTGGGTGTTCACAGTGAAAGAGAGGGTTGGTGCGGGAAATTATATTTTATTTTGATCTTAATGACAACCGTTTTGAAAAATTAATTAACCTCAAGAAGTTATTCACAGCAACCACAATCTCGCACACACGCTGCACGCGCTGATTTCAGTCTCACGACGCCACTCCCGCGATATCATCGCCCTCATTATTTCCGTGACTCGGCAAATCGAGCTTGAAACCTCCCTCGTGTGCTGTGCGGCCGTAAATAATTGTACCACCGGGGTTCATTAACCTGGGAGCATTATCTCTAACAAGAAATCCAATCGGCTGGAGCCCGGGGGTTGTTATCCATCATCCGTTTTTAGGGGCTTTAAGGTGACTTGAAGTTTCGCCGAAGAAGGAGAACGCGAATTTGCATACTCGGATCAATTCAAAGCACATCAATAAGTGAAGTGAGTTTGTGGTTGGGAGCTACATTCCACATTTTAATATTATTCGATTTGTGGCCCTATTGAATATATTTTGAGTAAATGCCAAAAAACACTTGTAAGTAAGTAAACAGACATTGTTGAACGTGTGGCATAAATTTAATGCCACAAAAATTCTGAAGAAATGTGAATAAAAGTTGCCACTTCGAACGAACGGAATCGTTTCAACTCTGGTTGGAGTTTCAGTTGAAAGTTACCATTCAGCCTGCTGTTAGGTACATCCAAAATCATTACTTAAATGGAAAAATACTAAGAATTTTAGTTAGTCGAGCCTGTAACATTCTTCGTATTTTTCCCCTGAGGCACTGTTTCCAGGAATAGTTATGGAACAAAAAGCAGGTCAACAGTATCTATAGACATCCATGATAGATATCCATCTGTACCACTAATAATTAGTGAATTATTCACAACGTGGTACGGCGATTTTTTCTACCGACCCCCCTTCCCCTTTCCCGCCATCCGTCGGAGGGGGGTTGAGAACCTCCCAAAATGCGCGCAAATTGGAGTATGTATTTGCGCAACTTTCTTATTTAAAATGGGAACTTCTAAATTTTCTGGCGGTATTCGGAATCCTGAGCGAATTCCACGTCCATTAACACCATTGAGCGCAATTTACGAGGCGCGCAAATCCGCGGAACCTTTCCTATACTATCTTCGTTGTTTACAGTCTGATTGAATCGGCTTTTCCTCTGTATCCTCCAATCGGCCGTTGGCGCGCGTCATCTCTTGAATCTTAGACACATAGGAGCTGGCCACGCCTGGGGTGGGTGAGGTCTGTGAAGGTCTCCCAACTCAGGCGAGACATTTTCCAACGATCGGCTTTTAGATATGTATTTTCAACACCCACTTGGTCGGATTAGAGTTCCAAAGATTGGGAGGTTTTTACACAATTAAAATTTATTTAAACCATCAGCGAAACGAGCTTCCCCTGCCAGAGAAAGTGGTCGGCCGAGCGAAGCTAAGCTAGTTCAATTAAATTTGCTCTTGACGATTCGTGAAAACACCGTTTTTCGTCCGCTAATACTGCGAATTCGCATTCATAAGCTAAAAACTCGTGGATTGAAAAACCGTACGTAGTAACTTCTAACTGTTGGAAGAGTTTTCTGGTATAAAACGGATTCTCGTGAACCGCTCAACTAAACCGAAGAGCTACTGAGTTACGGGCTAAAAGCGTCACTGTGCGTGCCTCGTGAAGGCCATACCTCCCCAGGGTACACCGCTAATGCAACTGTACATATTCTTATACGCTCGAGCATTCAACGGTATAGGGTACCCAGGGTATTATACACAAGCATGCGACCGCCTCTTGAAGCTCCTTTCGGATTCATTCGTATGCAAGACGGCTTTTCGACTCGGGATCTCGTGTGACCACAATAGCATAAACCGCCTCAGATTGCATAAACATGTAGCCTCAGCTAGTATAAATACGTAGCTTTGTAGATCGGAGCAATAACGGTTTGGGGGGGGGGGGGGGAGAAAAGCTTTTTCTCGAGGTTGCTAAACCTCCTTCAGAAAAGGTTACAATGATAGGTACAGAAAATATTCATACACTACACACAACAATAGGGTTTATCATTATTTTGTATAAATTTTACAATCATTAATTCAAAGATGGTAACAGTTGTTTGAAAACCAAAAAAATAAATAATAATAAAAGCTACAGTGTTTGGACATATAAAGGACCCCCAAAAGCGGATTCTACGTCCAAAATTACTTCGAAAACGACACATCATTCGACCTCCTGGCGTCCTTCAGAATATTTGTATTCATTTTGATTTATTATTCTTCACCTATGTAATCGCGACGGAGGTCGACGACTCCGATCGGCCTCAAAATGTGACATTATCCGTTTCAAGAGGTCTAGATTACAAAAACGAAATGTCCGTACGCCGTCAGGGCCATTTTGGGCAGTAAGAATTTTTTTTTTAATCTGAACTTTTGACAAAATACCTACTTGGTTTACCATCTATTTGTGCCCGCAAGGTTTTCAGACCGATCGCCCAAACCCGTGGGGCGCTATGGGGCTACGGGAGGGTTTTTCGAAGGCTTTTGGCTATGGGATCGAGTTAGGTGTCGTTTTCGAAGTATTTTTGGACGTATAATACATTTTTTGGGGCCCCGGAACGATCCGATTTCACTGTTGCGATCTATAGGGCTCTCATGGGGCTACAAATGGGATTTTTGAAGGATCCCAGGAGGTCAAATATTTTTCAAGTAAAAAACAAGAAATGTTCGAAGAAAAAAAATCCAAAAAATATTTTCATTGACAGAATGAAATTTCTGCACAAGTAACCTACATCAAAGAATAATAAACCCTAGTGTAAAATTTGCAGCGTTTTTAATTTATTTGTATTTTCGCTTTCTGTTTCAGATACAATACAACAAAATATAATCTTGTTTGTGAACGGATATCATCAGCCTTTGCACAAGGCAAAACGAGGCTAAAAATTTACAGACGTGTACAAAACAAAAGAGGCGTACGCTTAATAGAATTTTAGAATTTGGAACAAAGAAATGCGCCGAGTTGCGCTCGAGGAGGATATTTCGATTTTTGTTTCAGGGATGCTAAAATTAATTCTTGTTTCTTGTTTATTTTAAGAGTGGTTGAAAGTGAAGACTCACAGTCAAGTAAAAATCGAGCTATTTGCCTCAGAACTTCACATTATTAGCAATTCCATCTGATTTTGATCGTTATAATTATTCAAAAGAGCCCACAGTGGAAAGAACGAAAACATTGTTGGTCTATGCAAAGTGATACATTGTTCAGACAATAACATTAGCTTATTATACTGACTATCGTTGCCTTTTTATTGCATCATAAACATGAGCTCACATTATAAACTTCACTCCCCCTTGTCTTTTATTCCGTTTACTCTTCATATATATGGGCATAACCACTCATGCATTACTGGAGAATCCTTCCAATCCCTTCACAACCCCCACAACGACCCGGTCCCCCCAATGCTACCCCAACGTTGGATATCCGATGTCATAACATATTCATGGAAGGGTTTTCATCCACTGGGGACGTCGAGTTGAAACCAATTTTGATGGGAATTATTAATCGATGAACCCCGAAAAAACCCTCGGCAACATTGGTTAGTGGGGATAAGAGTAAACGCTAACCGCGGCGAGGAGGATGAGTTGACAAACTGACAACGGCCAAATTTTGGCAAGGGAAAATGTTTTCTTTTCAACAGTGGATGACTCGTGGCGAGTAGTACGTTCGCTGTTTCACTCACACAAAAAATTTCAAATTTTGAAATTACAGCTTGATTTTTCCCGTGATCAATAATTATTCTCCTCGCCGTTTCCGGCCGATTGGGATCGAAACGAAGTTGATATTTGCGTTTTAAGGCCGTTCAACTGGTCGAGTTTCCCTTCTCTCCTTATCACCTTGTTGTTCCTTCCCTTGAAAGTCCAACATCTGCCCTCGTGAGCAATCTGGATTTCCCTTCCATCCTGACAAGTTTTAACGAGGCTCCTCTTTTGAACTCCTCTCGAAAACCCCACAACGACCCAGGAGCATAGTTTTAATTAGCTCGAGTATTCCATTAACCATTAAGTTACCGAGTTAGTCCGAGTAACCATTAAAGTTAACTAGGAAGATAGGACGTGATCGTTGCTTCAGAATGGTTCTAAAGTTTCCTTTTTTATTGCGCGTTTGAAGTGCCAAACTATCAGATCACAAACAGCCATCGTTCAAATCTCAAGCCCTTAAGAAAGAAAAACCGAGAAAAAAGGGCCAGTAAGGCAAGTAGGATGACGGGAAATACCATCTCAATGACGTACGTTTTACCCACTACCGCAAGGTGCAACCTGAGAGCTGTTAATGAAAGCAGAGTGGAGTTGAAGGATATCCTTACCAACCAAGACGAGGTTAAACCTCAGAATGCTCGTTGTGAATCACAACAGCTCCTCCGTCACTCTCTCATCCGTCACCCATCAGCCCTCAACGCTTCTCCCTCCCACACACCCACAACTTAAAACTCCCACGAGGGATGAGGAACAGTGAACGCTTCCACGCCATCCTATAGACAGACTTCTATCAAAGCTTCCTCCAATCAAGTTTACAGCGGCTTCCACTCACATTCAGATACTGTAATTAAACTAGAAACATCGCAGCTAAGCCCACAGAATCGATTGTCCTGGAATACCACGAGGGAGAAGATCTCAACAAACCTCATACGATTGTGTCTTAGGGATTTCCATAACAAAGCTGCAACACTCAACATGTTCTCTTTTTTTTCATTAAATTGAAAAAATTGAACAAATTTTGTTACCGTTTTACCACGTTAAAAGTGAAAAGTGTGAAAAGTGAAGGAGTGAAAATACTAAAACGAGGGAGGGTGCAACGTGCAGGGAAGGGCGAGGTCCATTTTCCCGCACTAGCGAAGTGCGCAGCCCGAGATCTAGCAGGCGTTGAACCACTAATTCCAAGTAGAGGTGTGTAAGACCAGGTCACTTGAGTGAGTCGAAGCTCAAACGGTCACTCCTTTCACTGACAAGGTCTTTTGAACCAGGTCACCCGTTCAGTACGTTCACTTACCCGTTCAGTGACAAAAATGTAGATTATCACTGAATAGGTACAATTATTATAAGGAAAAAAGTAGTTATTTCAAAACAAAACTGCCTTCGGGCACGAAATTATAATTAGAAATTTGTAATTTAAAAAAATATTGGTACAAGAATAATATTAAATGTGTATTATACTGGAATAGCTATATAAGAATATTATATTATATAATTATATTATAATTATTATACATTTCAGGTAAAATGTAGTAGGTAGATGAGGAGTTTCAAGATAAATCCGAAAGTTAAAAAAAAAAGTAATTTCATTTGGAAAAAATATAGCAGTAGCAATGACTGACTGTTATCGTGGTGGGGAGGTGACCAAACTAACTAAACAACGTTCCCTAGAAAATCGGGAGAAAAATATTCCCCTACAACAAAATATCTGTAGGTCCACCTGTTGCGGAACGGGTGTCTACAGATATTCTCAACAACCCTACCGCTGTTGGGACCACAGAGTAACAGAGAACAGACAATTCTTCTGGTTATCTTTTGTCTCACCAGTTCATGAATCGCATCATCCGACCCAGCCCGACCGAGCTGAGATGAACGGGTGACCGTGTACCTTCTGACAATACGGTCAGTGCAGACAAGGTCTTTTCAGTGACAAGGTCATTTTGATACGTTCACTCATGACCGACACACCTCTAATTCCAAGTGCAGAGTACCCGCTGTGTGGAGATTCCTCACCTTAGAATTCTACTAGCTTTCACCTGTTAATACAACAAAATACGCGAGAGGTGATTAATGTTGTGCAGGGGAGAGGAGTGAACAATGAAACATCGTTGGGCCCAGTGCCTTTGGAGACCGTGCAAGAGGAACGACCCTTTCAGAGAGGCTCACCGGAACCCCCACAACACAGATCCACATAACCTAAAACGGGGAAACACGCATAAATATTTTCTATGAAGACAGAGAAAAACGAGCAAGAGAACAGATTCTGAATCTCCAGCAATTCGACTGATACATGAAGGAAAATAGAACCACGGTAGGCTGTCATGAACATTTAATCAATGTTTAATGACTACGCATGCATGACTACGTACTACAAACATGTTTGTTCACTCCATAAATCAATGGGATTGAATTTGAACTCGAAATTCACGCTATCCTCAAAATTGCTCTCCTCGCGTGTCTCTTCAACACATTAACAAGTTTCGCTGATGAAACGAGCTGAACTTGATGAAAAGGTGGTTCACGGTGGGAGGGGTTTTAAGGCGCATTACTCGGGTTACACAGGAAAGGAGAAGCACACTTTCAAACTCGCGTATGCAGTGGTGAAAACCCCTCTTGACCTTTCTTCACCTAATGTAAATCCCCTGAAAGGATTTCAAGTCGGCCCGCATCTTCATCATTCATGCTCACTATATTCATACAGGGGATTCTTACCTGAAGGAAACAAAATCGCACAATGGGAGCGATAAGTCAAAGAGAAGGTAAACTAATGGTTGCTGAATTCAGTCAAAAAGCTCTCGGCGACTAGAACAATATTGAAAACAAAATTACGAACTTGGTTCCTCGCATAGAATACATTTAAAAAACGATCGCATCATCAACTTTTTCCCGACAGGGATAAAAAAGCTTCGGAGCTTACCGTCAAAAGGGGCTTAGCGCCACTGAATTGAACTCACTCGTCTGGATGAGCAGGGAAGTCAGGCTGCTATTTGAAAGCTGCCGACCGCAACACGAAACAAAGCTGTGATACGGATGAAGACCAGGGACAGAGGGAGAGAGAAAGGTTAAAAAAGGAAGGGAAAATTGTTTTGTTAGGACGGAATGGCGGAGTCCGATTTCCTGCCCCAATTACGCCCAACTGATGCGGAGTGTTGGGGTTCAAAAAAGAATCCGTCGGGTGGGTATTGCAAATGTGATTTTGTTTTAGGACGGTTTTGTTGTAGGCAAAATTGCCTTTATGGACAAAACGTGTCAGAATGGGCTCCTTGAAAAAATCGGAATTTCGCATTTCTAAAATGTTCGGGTTCAGCACCCTTTAAATTCCACTGATAACAAATTTAAGTTCGAAAATCCGCAAAGTTACGCGCAGAGCTTTTTTTTTTTTTTTTTAATTCTGAACGGAAAGACGGAAAATATAACAATAAATAGGACGGAATATAAAAATATTCCGAAGGACGCCAGGAGGTCGAAAGCACCAAGCATACGTACTATGTTCAATAGTAGCCAGTCCAAAATATGGGGAAAAAATGAAAAAGGGGAATGTTGGGAACCACATTCAAGACAGTTAAAAGTCGATCACTGATTCAACCATCTCGTCAAGACTGTGTGCAAATACTCAACACCCTGGCGAAATCCAACAGGGACACACGCCATCTCACAAAGGGTGCCCTGCACTCACACACCACAGATTTGCCCTCCTCGGGGAACTCACCCCCACGAGGACATTCCTGCGCAACCACCTAGTCAAGGATCTAAAAACCATTAGCTGGTAAATAGACATCGCGGACTAGAAATAGGGCGCTCAGGCAAAGCACAATAAGCCTACAAGCTTCCGTGCTTGGAGCACCTAGAACCCCCTTCCTGAGCAATCCCGCTAACAATCTACAACACGGACGTATTCAGGACATTTCGGAGAGCATTTGGGAACCAAATCGGCCGTAGGGCACCAACTCGGTAGCACCCATCAATTTTCAAAGGACATTCTGTGGGGGCGACTGTCCATGCAAATTCAGTGGTCAATCGCTTTGTGTTTATTAGGGTTTAATCAACTAAACGGTTGTTTTCTTTTGCCAATTGGGGTAAGTGGAAGTACACAACTTCGACCGTCCAATTCCAATCAGCTTCCCATCCTCGAATAACTTTGGCCCGTTCAATTTCACCAGAATGAAAAAAGGGCGAACCTTCGATGAAAAGGAGTTTACGAGATGAAGGAAAATATAAGTAGTTCACTTTTGCAAGAAGATTAATATTTCATCGGGTGTTCCGCGAAGGAATCCCGACAGAAAGGGTTGGAAGAATTCTTGACGTTTTCTCGCCCGCAATTGTGCTTAGTGAACAATAGCCGGGATGGAAGAGCCTTGCCAGCTTCATTCATTCATTATACCGATTCACTCGGCTTCCAACTTTTTGACGGAGAAAAGTATTAACACCCGAGAAACTCGGCGGGGAAACGGCGAGTTTTACCGCATCACTGGGCAGGTAAAACCTGAGTACTTTTTCCGAATGAATATTCAAGTAGGCACCTAAGTTGGAACTAATTTATGAGTTGGTAAGCGTGCCAAGATGTTTGTTAAGTAAACGCTTGTTAAGTACAGACTTTCACGATAAGCAAAAGAAGTAAGACATGAGCAAAGGAACAAAGCCACCTGTAGAGAGGTTTGTTCATATTTGAAAATAATGAGAAGAAGATACAATAAACATCAAGTCAGAACGTCAATGTAACAGTGTACTTTGATTTTTTCTCAAAGGTAATTGACGCCAGTCTAAAAGAACAAGTAATTAGCAATAAAGGTACACGGAAAAAGAAAGGACCTAACTCTTGTAGGATTTGTTGAAGGCATAAACTTTGAAAGCCCTCCTTCTGCCTTTCAGGAGTTTTTGGCCTTCACCGATGCTGAATATTTAAAGAAATACACGGAGAGAGAAAGCCCCGACTAAATTACTACCTGACACAATACAAAGGAAGAGGTTACGGTTGTTATTTCGTAGGTATTGCTCTCCAAACAGTCTTTTATAAACCATTATTCTTTAGAGGGACTACATATGAATAAGAAACTTGTAGCACGTCAATTTTAAATTTGGGCCAAGCTTAATAATATACCATACCTATAATATAGGTACCATTCGACTGGTATATTATAGATCAGTCTAACGGTAGTAGTGACGTAACGAAATTGAGGATGAAGGTTTATCAACTAATTTATGTTTTTTTAGGGTGACACTATCGGTGACATAGAGTATCATTGCTTCAAGTGCGATGAAGTATAGTATATTGTTATCGATATTCCATCCGGGCTAGTATCGAGCATCAATATATTGACTACCGATGGCCATCCCAATTTCGCGTCGAATGACCACACCCCCAACATTGAAACATGAGTTTGAAAATATGACTGAATTGTGCTTGAATGGTGTCGTTCGTTCGTCAAATAAAATTTGTCACCATAGCAGCTGTAGTAGCCACTGCTTCAAACCACCGAGCCCATTAAAGCACGACACCAGTGAAATGAGATGAATCAGTAACAGCAGGAAAATGTGCTCGTAAACCTCATAGAACCTTCCCTTCCACTCGGATCAGCCCACAACTCACAAAGGAGGTTAATGACCGAAACCTAACGACTCTGCATAGCTCTACTGTTCCACTCCTTTTATTCTGTCCACCTTTTATTCTGGACGATAATCCAACTTGGACAGCGCACGAGGCGGACGATGGAGCCGCAAAAATATGTGGTTAGTGGAGGGAGGCGGAAGATGTTATTAGAATCCAGATGAAAGCATTTTGAGAGAAATTGGGCGGGCGTGGAACATTTAAGGGTAACGTCAAATGGCATTAAGAGAATACCATCATTCAGGAATGTTCTCATACCCAAAAGGCCCACTGTCAGTCAGAAAAAATATAAACTTCAGAAGACTTGGTGAGCAGACAGTTGTATAATACATAATTATCATAACGCATAAAGCATAAATCGCTAGGACATAACCGTGAGCACTGAGGAGTGAAGCCACTAGTAGCGAAGTATTAACTGTTAAAATAATTCTACTAGCCATCCTATTGGGGGGCCTCGCTTCGCTCGGTCATTCAAGTGGGTAGAACGGCCTCTGTATTGTCCACCTGTTCACTCAAAAAAAGAAAAAATAGGGCATAGCTTCCATTCGTGTGGAACGGCTCGTCCAACGAAAATCGATATGGTAGCGTTGGAATCGCGGCGAAATCTATTTTTCGGCAAAACCCGAGAAACTCAGATTCGCGGAAAAAATTTGGGACGCGTTTTCGCACAACGGCGAATTTCCTTATTTACAGAGGAAAAGTAAGCAAACTCGGTCATGAAGTGCAAAGCGCTAGGAAGACGGGGCGTCCGGAGAATTAAACCTAGCCTGTCCTATGCCATCAATTAGGGATGGGACATCGATGTCCCTTATTTTTTTTTTTTTTTTAAACGTGAATGTTTTAGATTCGATGTCCAATCGATGTTGAAGAACAACAATTATTATACACCCCCAATGTCATCGGTTACAGCCTTACCTAAATGGAAGTTCCAAAAATTTCTGACATTCGATCCTTAGGTAAGATTGAATAAAAAGGAAAACGAAGAAGAAGCAGTTCCATCTGTCAGGAAAAATAAAAATTCCGTAGTTATCTTAGATAACTTATCTAACTGAGATAATTATCTAACTTAGATCTAATTTAGATAGCTTATCTAAACCTATCCTTGGTTTGTACGACGGTCCCTGCTGTCGTCGTTTTACGACCTTAAATAAATGGTGAATTAGTATAATAACAATACAAATAATTTGTTATTGTAATTGTTACTTTATAATTATTATAAAGTAACATTAGGTATCGCATTGTGGAACCCAAAGTCGAGGTTAACATCGATGTTTCAGATTTTCAAACATCGATGTTGGCCCAACAATGTTTTTGCTACATCGATGTTGACATTGATGTTGTAGCTTCAATATTCCTACCATCCCTACATCAATGGAAAATCACTGCTATAAACAGCGTATAAACTTCGATGTTATTCATAGTGAGGCCAAGAAGAAGAAATAGAAGAAGAGGAAGAAGGCAGGATTTTTACATGTTTCATAAAGTTCTGGAATGACGTCCACGACGGCGTACACTTGTATGTATAATGGTAGCAAAATATGCCAAGCACGACTTTCTGAACTAATGAAGTTCAACCTACCGGCAACCACGCAATAAGCAGAAAAGAACGAATTACACCAGGAAGGCTAGGTTGAACGAGGTAAATTGGGCGAGAACGTAAAGTTTTTACGTTCCGGGAAAGTTGAGAAAAATCGATTTTGCAGCCCATGCACGTGGAACTTTTTCTTTATTCAGCATTTCGGAAGAAAAATTGGGACTTAATTAAACGCTGAAAAGGGGGCACAAGTAATGCAAATCTCTGGTTTTCTATCAACCCCTTGTTGTAAAATCCCCCGTCTGACAGTGCTAGATATGCTTACTGTAGAGTAGTTAGTGAATACTAACCAGTTAGAGAATCCTAGAGGAACGCAGTTGACCAGGTCCTTCATGACGGTGACGACGCATCCTGGAGGTCGTTCACGGTACTTCCCCTCTTCAACTACTTGGCGTTTCTTGCGGCGTCGGACGTGCGCGGTCAGCACCCTTCGGAGGGGCCCTGGAAAGAATATGATTTTCAGTACATTAGACAGTAGGTATACAACCAAAAAGAAAAAAAAACGCCCAAGCAAACGATGATACGACATGGATTGGATATAAGTACGGAGTCAAGGAACCTTCATACCATCAGATTCTGCTGTACCTGCGCCCATGGGCGCAAGACTGGCCGCTTTGCAGTCAAGTTCCGAACACCCTTGTGAATGCGACACTGCAACCTGCCAATGAGAGGCGTTCTGCAGGCCTTGAACTATGATACTTATGTCAGGCCAGATAGTTCCAGGAGGACGTGTTCCATGTGCAAAGAAGGCATTAACCCGTTTCTTTCTTATGAATCTGTTGGTGCTGGGAAATCACCTGACTGGATGCGTCTTGAGCACAGAACAAATGGTGTCATGGCTGATTTCTAGTGAGCCTTGGCTCGGATTGGCGCAGTTTGGCGTCTTAGCATGGAAATGTAAGAGTTGTTGGTTGCCGGATTTAACTGTTGAAGCCCCACGAGTCTTAGTGATCCCTTACATTTGAATCTCACTTCTAAATGTTGTTGTTTTCATTAAAAATTCAAGGCTCAGGTCGCCCCAGCAGACTTACTTGCCGCTTGCCTGCATGTCACTGCTCCAACTCAAGCGAACTGCCTCCACCAATGACTTCAATTGCTTTTCCTACCTGCTTAGCCCAGTTAGATCGCCATAAAAAGTGCAAGTGCTTTCTTTGCTTTGATTGTCCAGCAAAACTCAACCAATGTTGGGGTCTAGGGGTGTCCCTTAGGCATAGGCTGTAATAATGAACACGCGTCCATGGACTTTGCTAAAACAGTCACAAGAAATGCATCCCCCTCCCATTTCTTTTCAACCAGCGGGTGAAATAGGTTTTTTGCTTTGTTTTACTGGAGTGCTCTACAACATATAAACCTACCGGGTTCAGGTGTTGGCTCCGTAGATGGCGTCCTGAGGTCCAAACTCGATCCGCTTTTGCACAGTGCCTGTTTCAACATCCTAGAGGACATCTGGAAAAAATAAATACCTCTCAGTCAAGTGTTAAATCGTTAATTGAAGGACACTCAATCCCAATAATCATTAAAAGAGCGATAATTCTGTCTAATTCTGTCTAGTATCTTGACTATTAGTAATTCTTCTCTCTCTTGAAAATACCAAAGGTCACCGAAAGAACATTCCACTGTCCACCAACACAGCTACAGCACCTAATACTCTCAAACTTCGCAAATACTTCCATGGACCTCAAAACGATGGACGGTTGTATGACTATCTACGGTCGAATGAATTCAGTTTGTACGTTCAGTCAAATACGTAACTCATAATTCATTCAGTCAGTAGTTCAGTCAGTAAACCGTGTCAAGGGTTTTAAATTATAGCGTTATTTAATAACGAACAACACAGGCGCCCACCGAGGGAAGCAAGTACCTAGCAACGGTAAGGGCGGCACATAAAAATTAGAAGGAGGTACTTCAATAGGTAACGGACAAATCGTCGTAAAGCACTTTCCAGCATTGGATTCACTAAAACGGCGAAACACTTGCAATGATTGTTATAAAAATAAATACATGTAAGATATGAAATGGTTTCTTTCCGTCGCCCGACTCACTTCCACGTACACAAGTCTACGGCTACTACCTCACACTTCACCTCACGATGTAATAACTTGGTTCTCAGCCAACAGCTCTACTCAGCCACCACAAACCTGCCGTCTTGTATTTGTATTTCTATTCTCCGGAGTTTTCAATTCTCCTGAGGTTTTGTACTATTTCCCCCGCCTTTATAAATCACCAAGCGTAATGTAACCGAACACTCTTCGTTTTAGCGTAGACGTGGACTATTTGTTGAGTTGAAAGCAATTCAGAAGGTAAAACGTTTTCGTGTGCGAATCGAGTGAGTTCAGTAATTGAATTGTTTCATGTTTTCCTCGAATGGCAGTCTGTTTTTACAGGAGCCCCAATCAACTCTTCTGTTCAAGCCAGCGCATTTACTGCTAACTTCGCCCACTTGAATAGAGAAACCTCCCAAATTTTGCCAGTACATGATAAATATTATTTATTGGTTGGAAATTCAATTAAATAGATGGCACGTAATCTTCCAACGTTTTATTGAAATTTCATTTACTACCTTGATTATGAGTGAAAATACTTTTTCGGTATGGGTTGGCCGAGCTGTATTCGAGGAAAAACCCCCTGTTCGAATCAAGTTTAATGAGATTCCAGCTCAAATCAGAATGCGGAACCATTGCAGATGCCCTCCACCTCTCCAACACTACCATTTGGAGTCGTACATGGCCCACTTGTTTCGCACTAGCCAGGTTTCCAGGTGGATTTAGGGAAGTCGACTGGCGGAGCAGGAGAAGGGGGGTCGAACAAAATTTTTACACGGTATATCGATGGCATTCATTGATGTCACAACCTGTGAGATGTGGTATGATCCTTACATGAAACACTCAAACTTCAAAGCCCATTGGGTCGGGAATATAATATTATTCTAACCATAATAGGGAATCACCCCATGAATGACTTTTAGTTGAAGGTATCAAAACTGATGACAACCGTCAATGAAACTCCAAGTTAATTTTCAATCGGTTATTAATTGGCATATTAGTTGGCAATTAGTATACAACTGAAATTCAGGTGCTGTAATACCATACTTCATGTTGCCCGAAGGCCTACGTTATTTACTCTGGCAAAATTAGTATTAAGTGTTTCGATATGCCTCGATATTTCCCATATCGATATATTTGTGCTCGATATTTCGAATTCAGCATCGAAAGTTTGCAGTTGATTTTGTAAATAACCGATAATTATTCAATAATCAAGTAAATTGTACTTCACTTCCAACTGATAACTTGTGTATCGTAAAGATGTATTATACCGTATAAATGTATACCGTTTACGACAGAGAAGTTAACTGTTGGAAGAGTACCTTATAATTTTCGGCTGTAATGGGGAATGAAATAGGTATATTAGAACTTTCTATATACAGATGGTGGCCACATCAGAGAGATTCTTGACAATGAGAGGTGGAATTTATTATTTTCCCAGTGTGGGATCCATTCCCTTCACAATAGACTGATATTTCTGGTATGGTAGCACAAAGAACATCGTAGTTGGTTTTAATGATGGAGCTCCAAGTGAAAATGGCTCAGCTAAATAAAGTAACGTGGGAAGTGGAAGTTACAACAGGACGGTAAAATTGATTACCGAGCAACCGTTCTATCAGTAGCAGGCAAAAAGCACCTCGAATGAAATGAATAAAATTGAACCTGGTACAAGAATAGGTCTGCTCCGAAGAATAGATTCACTCTGCCAGCAGCAGGCACCTGTGAGAATCAGAGAACTCAGAGAATTACTTCTCTGAGTTACGATATCAACTAGTCTTAAAATCAAGTAGTCTTAAAGATGAAACTATTTAAAAGAATAATTAATTTAGTTGAATGAATCATCATCAATAATATTAAATATGATTGAAGATGATTCAATCAACTTCAAAACGTTTTTCAACGGCGATTCTGACGCCAATTTTGAGAAAACGAGTTTCACAAGAATACACGAGCAGTGTGATCGTGCTTGCTTCAGAGCACAAGGGAGCGTCTCATACTACCAACCACCACAACGAGCCGAGAAAGGGCACCTAGTGATTAGGGCTTGTCCTACAACTACCGATCCACGTCAGGATGATGGCCCCGAACAAGAGGCACAATCTCCTTTAAGATTGCCAGTCCTCACCCCTTAATCCGAGAAACTATCGTCCTTGAGGAGGAGTACAAGTTTCATTAAGGTGATGAGTAAACCGTTAATTTCACTGTAGCGAGTAGAATGAGACTAGAAGGATACTTTCGTGTTATGGTCATCATTTAGACCATGGTTAACATGTTGGACGGTGGTTGAACCAACCGACGCCACAATATATTAACGAAATACGGTACAGAGAGGAAATTCTGGTGGGGTAAATTATACACGGAGCCTATAATTTACGCCACTTCCAAATAAGTCGACCATGTGTTCCATATGAGCGGTACAAGTTGTCTCGTACAACCGTGGTGTGGACTATTTGAGATGAAGCGAACCACATTCAAAGCCGCAACTCGATCAAACCCGTCAGGAACCTGCACCGGCGAGGACCATAATAAAGTTTGTTATTCCTCAACTAAAGGGAAGGATTACCTCCTGGCGTCGCCCTCTCTTTTGGGGTAAACTTATAATTAACTCCACTTCCAACAACCCTGTCCCGGGCAGGTTCCCGAGCCGACAGACCAGACCATTCAATAGGTTCAAACTTTCTAGCTTTGAAACGAAAATAAGGAAGATTGCGTCGCGAATTTTGCGCGTCGGCAGTTAAAAAATACCATTATAGTAAAGTGCGCAAAAAACGTATCAATTATGAACTCCACACGCTGAAAAGACAAGTTTTTCCACCCTCAGCGTCTTTTCGTTCACTTGAAGTGATGCAAACGTAAAAGAGCAGGACCTTTGAAGGGGATCGTGTGACGCCGAAAACAAATCACGTATCTGAAAAAAACCCTTCAGCCGAAAGAGGGGTATTGAAGAGCGTGTAGCCATCTCGGGCACGCACTTTCATTTTGTCGTCAAAAGGCTTTCAGTACGAAATAACGTTCGTCGATAAATTTTTTCGAGGGAAAATAGCAAAGAGAGAAAGCATAGGTGAACGAAGGGGAAAATTTCCGTATAACCCATGAGAAACACGTCAAGCGCGAATAGGTATTCGCCATATTTCTTCTGGTGCTCCATGAGGTTGATGCTTTCCTAAGATGAATTTGTCATTCCACGATTGTCCACCGCTTTTCTGGTGCAGTTTATTCAAATATCAAAATCCTCCGATGGAGCTAATATTTATTTTTTTATTATTATTATATTGCTGAGTTTCTAAATGGACGTATTGCGTGGCAACGCAGTAGGTAAGATAAAAAAATGGCCGACGCACACGGTTTTGAAAATGTCAATGTCCCAAGAGAGTGAAACATTAAAATTTAATGTTTGTCGATGAACTTCTCAAAAATTAAGAAATTTGAACATGAGCGGAAAAAAGTACTCCACAACGCTTTTATTAGTTATTTTTTACGCTTTAATTAAGCGATTGAGTCTTGGAAACCGCGAGAGCATTTTTTTACCATTCACTCTCCCGGCAGTTTGCAAATCAATCGTAAACCTTATTTCTAATTTTCTCAAACGTAAATACATGTAGCATTCAATGGCTCCTTCCAGCCAGGAGAATTCAAGATTTGTTTGTTCAAAGGATAATAATTGAATTTTTCGATAGCAGGAGAGTGAATGAAATCAAGTGCTTACAAATTATTATCTTTTGACCAAAAAGGAATCTAAAATCCTCCTTTCAGAGGCTGGATGGGGTCATTAAATGTAATATATTTACTTTTGAGAATATTGGAACTAAGGTTTACGATTGATTTTCCAACTGCCAGGATAGTGAACGGTAATGAAAATACCCACACATTTTCCAAGACTCCAACAAATGGCCGCTTCCCCTTGCGAAACTGGAAGACAGTTGAGCTGGAGCGCTTACTAGACGCTGGTGCCAACAAAAAAGGAAGACATTTCCTGAACACAAAAGTTCCAAAGAGAATTTCCAGGAGAGTGAAGCAAAACCTGTGTGATAAGACTAAAATACGACCCCCCTCCTCGCCATTTGCTCAAATCTGTTTTCATATAACAGGGGATCATTCTACACTTTCAAAAGACGAGGGAAATCACTTGAAAAGTTCCACATCCTCAACCTTGCAACAAGCCAGGAGAGTGAAAAAAGATCGAATGGGAAGCCAAACCTGACATGTTGGTGACATCTTGGAAAATGAAAATTCAACGTTCTGCAGCAATGATGTTACCTACTCTTTTTTACCATCCCTAACAAATTGGCGAGAATCTCATTTTTGAACACTATTTAATCGAAACCTTTCACTCAGGTCTCTCCATTGAAAGTCTACGTTACTCTCCAACTCCTCAAAAGATTTTAATCAACTGTTCCCTCAATTATGAACAGTTTTAACAAGTATTGAACTCGGCTACCTCTTGTTCCGTCTTTTTGACATTTGATCGATAGCTTCAGTAAATACCAAGAACTCGATAAATAGTTTTTTAATGAGGTGTTAGTAATAAAGGTGGGTGCTGGTGTGGGCGTCTTTGTAACTTTCTTTCCTCTCTCTCTCGGGTAATTGCTTCCTACTTCTGAGCTGGAGAAATTTATATTTTACTTTCTCAACTTTTCGCCGCAAAAGGAAGAGGCTTTTTGTTTGCGCTGAGCAACCAATTTCGGAAACGTGCCGGAAGTCGAACAAACTTAAAACACCAGAAGTTGGAGAAGGTGCTTGTTCCTGCCAGCTAAATTACAATAACCAGTAAAAGATCGGTCACAAGAATCAATCCAACAAGGAATTGAGTCGAGGGAGAGAAGAAAGAAGAAGAAAAAATCAATCTGATTATAAACTTCTGAAAAAAATCACTAGTTGTTTTCCAAGTTTCTGCTACAGCATTATAGCTATACCTAATACTCTTCACCGGGAAAATTCAATGTAGGATATTTCCGAACTCATTTCCCATTCAAAAACTTCCATCTCTTTCAGAGCAAAACCAAAACCGATGGAAACTTTAATGTAGCGAGTTGCTTCGGGAGAAATTCCTTTTGTGCGACACTTCTAAGAGATCTGAAGGCCAACCCAATTAAATGCGAATATAAAAAGCTACGCTGATACTTTTTATTGGCCAGAAAAAAAAGATAAAAAATCGTTTGGGACGAAACCCCCGCACTGACTTTCTTTTTGGTGGTCTAAGGTTAAGCCACAAGAAGTTGGCTTTGGTTGAGCTTGCCGCTCATTATACAATACAAAGGTTCCGTTTTCCCTTCGTTTCCTTTTTCCTCCAGGCCAGAGCGTTATTAAACGTAGATTCGGTCTTTCCGAGGATTTTAAAAGGTTTATTTAAGGGCGTGCTACTTGAGGGGGAATTTTCTCGGCAACAGTTTGCATCTAAATTGAGTTCTCTTTTTCCCTGAAGCGACAAACATAAGGGTAAGCAGCAGGTCAACGTTGGAGAAGACTCGCAGCGTAGAAAGTAGATATTTTGGAGATTAAATTGGATAAATTTTATCTAATTATTCTTATGACATCAGGCAAACCACACCAAGAACCCGGTTATTCACACCTTTCAATATTATATATATTATATAATTTGGTACCTAGTGTGATACCTATTATATATATTATATAATTTGGTATAATGGTGGTAGGTAGTGTCTGCTTGCCGTGGACCGATTTCAACGTTAGGCGGCTCATTGAAATCGGGAAGTCCCCGTGATTATTGTAAAATTGTTGCCTCTCTTCATCCGTCGTGAACTCAGACTTCCCTAACGACGTTGCCCGAATAAACAACAGTTGTTTATTCGGGCAGTTTATACTACGTAGTAAACTGCGTAGTTACAGTTGTTCCTGTTTGTAGGTATTTCTAAATAGTAGACTTAGAATCTCTAGATAGTAGAAATTGCCAAGTATCTTGGCTATGGTATCACGACGACGATCTCGCCCTTTCGTATTTTTCAAGCGCCATGAATAGTGGAAGACCGGCGAAGAAAAGAAGGGGTTTTCGCACAGCCTGGCATAACCTCATAAACGATGTCCAAACATACCCCTAGTATAATATAACCATAGTAGGTATGGTTCTTTTGCACTTCTGGTGACAATTTTTTCCCCAAATCACACTCGAATAAAAAAACGGCGGTTCCGCCAAAATAATCGAGTGTGTTCCAAATTACATTATGATCCTGAGACGAAGCGTGCTGCAAGATCAAAAGGAGGCAAAATTATCGGTAGGTACCTAATAGGCTACGTTCGGTCCAATATAGTGCAGGGGCCGTGACACAAAGGCCTCTAGGGATATTTGGCAAAATGATTGGTTCACATTAGATGATTGATCGCTGCCACGAAGAGACGAAGCAGGACTGAGATATAAGCGAGAAGAGAATACTGGATATTACCATTCTTGGTTCACCACATGAGTTGATGAAATAAACGACCTATAATTTCATATATGATAACCTAATAAAACAAATTGACGTTTGGATCCAAATAATAATCTCAAGCATTCCAATCACGGCTGTGAGTTTCAGCAAGACGGATTCATGTTCACGTAACGTACTTAGAGGAAGTCTACCAAGATCAGTGTCAGTTGAGGGCTTGGGGATAACGAGGTTCTATTTAACCTCAAAAAGGGAGCCATATTAATGAGCCGCAAGGTCGGGAGGCGTTAAATTGTCAAACACTTTACTTCCCAGCTCCTCGGGATAGCGGTTTAATTAAAATGTGTTTAGCTTTTGCCAATTAGTTTCATCAGAGGCTCCCCCACGATCTAAGTGGGATTCCCATTCCATCCAAGATGTCATTCCGAGGCGCACCAAAAACCAAACTAATCATATTTTATGAGATATCGAATAATTATAAGGCTTAAATACATGATGTAATACAGTACAGCTTGAACGGAATGGAGCTAAGCAAGATGTCGCTTGAGAATTCCTCAAGATTTTTCTTCATCCACTTTGGCGTATGAAACGGCAGATAGCGCACGGATCCCACTTGACCCAACTTCCGCTATTGCCTGTTATTGTCTAAATTTATTTGAAGTAGCGCGGGGTAGCTTGGCAAACAATAATTAATATTAATGGTGCAGACCATTTCAACATCCAAAATTATAAATGGTGGACTTGAAATACATGAGAAACTGTATAAAAATGTACAGACATCTAACCTTCCAAGGGAACGAGGTCTTGGAGATCAAATAGGTGGAAATTCGAAATAAGCGTGTAATGCGATATCACAGTCTAAAGAACAGGAAAATACGGTCTCAAACGAGACGATGTCCTTGCCCTTGTAGTTCCAAGTCTCGCTTTCCTGAAGGGAGCTGGAGCACCACTTAAGGGCAGCACAATGGAGTCAGTGCAAAATCCTACCGCGCCGTCTTGACACTACAGTTTTATATCAATCCCTCTCATATCACAATCTTATTCTCACCTCGTGTCGCATCCCTCACACCGCGTAGCGATAAAACGCTTAAGTTGTTCTTTTTAGATTTTGGGTGATAAATCCACGTTTTAGAGGTACTTTTTATCAAGACCCAACATAACAGTAGGAAGTCGACGAGACGGAATGGCTCTCTCCACAGCTCTTTATCTATATGCATCAGCAAGCGACGACCATGAAGGTTTAAGGCTTACATTATCTCCTGTTTTCCTTAGAGACCCTGGAAATCCCTTGAGGCCCCATACAGTTCCCAGCGCTGAACCCGCCGCTTGGAAGGGTCATATTATTTCAACTCCAACAAAGCATAGATAAGTTTGAGTCTGTCAGAGGAAGACTACCGTGAAATGGTAATAGAATCACTTTCCTTCCAGACTCAAACGGGGGAGAGTGCGTGAATTTTTTACTGGTCCCATTTCTCTCGGAGCTCATCGCTCTGCTTGCCAAGGATGCTCTCTCATGGCGTTTTATTATCACTGCGCCTCCAACCCAGAAATAGGATTTACCAATACCGGGAGAAAATGAGTCGACCCGTATTTTCGTAGGTGGAGCTGCAGGTGTGCGGAGGTTTACGAGTACGACCCCGAAGTTCATAAGAGACGAAGGGGCGTCAAGTGTCACCGTTTCAACTCCAACTCATCTCAGTTTCTACCAACTTGGCGACGAACTTTCAACACTCCAGACTTCACGTGCTACTCCTGTCATCGGGATGTTTTTCTTCAACCGTGCAAACAACATTGCCGGATTCTTTCCCAGCGTATAGCCAACGACAATAAACAATCAGGCTTGCGGATGTAAATTCTTCATAAAACTCAAGGGGTTAAAAATTCAGTAGAAGCGTGCTCTGATATAAAATATTTGCAGAAATTTTCGAAATTCTAAAAAAATAGTCTGATGTCTCGACTAAACGTCACCTCCGCCACGGACAATAATAACTTGGCACTACAACATCCAACGTGGTGGGGGATTCTTTTGAAACGATTGTTCCAGTTTACTGAGAGATGCAGCAAATCTAACACAATTTTACATTTCTTTCGTATAAATGGTGCAAAGAAGACCCATGACCACGCGTTACACGTTACATATGCGTAGATTTTTAGTGAGCGGAAACCGATTCGCTGGAGCGGTGACTAGTTTTTGGGGAAACCGGTTTTGGCTGATTCTCAGGAAAAGTGCGCTTTTCATGAAACTGGCGTATACGTATGATATGCACTCTAAGAAGATGGAAGTGGATGTCAGCAAAAAAACTATACATAGCAAAAGATTGAAGTGTGATGGAACGATTTGTTTTTTGTTTTTTTTTGTTTTGTTTTTTTTTTTTTTTTTTTGCTGACATTTACATGCACTTCCATCTTCTTAGAGTGCATATCATATGCCCTCAAAAATGTACATTAAACGTTAAATTTTGACGTTCGAATAAAACGTTACACGTGAAATATGTCAGTAACGTGGGTGTAACCAGGTCAATTTTTGTGTAGTCAACCATGTGTTACGTCCAAGTACAGTTGAAATCGAAAAACAAAGTGTCTATCTCCGTTATCTGAGAATATCCATCAATGATTTCCACGCCTTTCGAGATTTCTTATCGCCTTTCGCTTTTTATATTCACCTTTGAGTTCTCGAAACTTAGTAATCGAAAAAATTGTTAATAGAAGGGGCGAATGGGGATATGCTCACCGATTTCCTTCAGAGAGGAATTCTGGACTTTTTGGTAGTTCATTTTATGGTGGCGAACCCGACTCTTGTCTCTTGGGAATCTTGTCTCCTGCCCCCTTCCGAGCCAGAGTGATGACAGTCGCCCGCCAGCAGGCTAAGAGTGTACCTACTGCCAGAGGGCCGTATTTTATTCTGGTCAGTAAAATGACGTAATGATATAGACTTTAAAAATATAGACTTCCAATTTCTTCTTTTTTTCTGACATCCCACAATTTGAGATTGAAACATAGTAGCTCAACTTTTCTCCTCTACCATCACAGTCAAAGAATTGAGAGCGTTTGAAAGTCCATTTTTCCGTAGCATGGATGAATCACGGTCAGTAGCATGGAAGCTTCATTAATCATGCTATGGACAAGGTAGTGAATTTGACCTATAAACGATTTCACCAATGCTCCGCCATCACTTCATAGAAAATCTGAATGATTCAAATAGGTAGGTAGGTTTAAACAAAATGCAGTTTTTCAGGTTTGGAAAACTTGTACCTTCGAGGGCTTACTGATGTGATAATTTACTTTCTTCGCATATTTTCAATAAAACGTTGTTAAAAGTAAGTTGTTGTGATCTTTCTTTCCTGACATTTTATAATTTGTCGGTGTCGTGGAGCTATTGTCAGTAGCGTGGGTCTATCAGAATTCAATATCGCTTTATTGGTTAAAAGATCAGATCTTTTCAAGATTCTTGACCTCTGGAAACGGATTTGAAATATCAGGCTCCAGCATAATTTGATTATATTATAATCAAATTAAAAAAGAAAAACCTGATTCTGAGCACCTAAGTTTTTTGAGAATAAGGAAGCTGAAAAGTGCACCTTTCCTGAGAATAACCCTTTTGAGGGGGTAGAAACCGGATATGAAGAAGCAAACACAAGCTTTTGGGAAAGCAGACACCTGTTTTTAATGTACTGAAACCAATTCGATTGATTTTAAATTCCGCCCAGTTCATGTTACGTTCACAGCTGTTCATCACAGGTTACCTAAAATATATATTGGTATCGCGTAACACTTTTCATGTGAAACATGTTCCCATATCCCCCCTTACTATCCTAGTCATGAACTCCAAACGTTGTACAACATCATTACCTTGGCAGAGAATTTTTACTCTCATGTAATACAAGATGTTTCGAGAAGTGGTATTTTTAGTAGGTCGAGCTAGTTCTTTTGTCAACATATTCCTCCCGTATCCCGGCTTTTCGAAAGGACACCCTTCCTGATGTAGACAAATATACCTAATATATTTGTATATTATCCATACCCCTTCCTTTAGATCCTGGCTTTTTTTTTCCTCAGCGGCGTCCTGACCCTCATTGCCCGAGGAAATTTTCATGAAATCGTGTTCCATGTATTCTCACGTGAAATGATCATTGATGATTTACGTAAATTACTTATTCCTTGTAAAGATTGTTGAAGTAATTGATACTCTTAGCAATTGAAAATCGCTCTACATGGTCTGGAAATCGATTCTACTACCAAAATCAGGTTGAGAAAAACTCAGCGAACGAGTATCGCACTATTTGAATGTACATTTAATGAATCACTAATGGACAAATTCAGAGAATAATGAATGGCAGATTTAACGTGAGTGAACAAAGCTTTGTTATGTAATAGAAATGTCCAAAGCAGATTATTCTGGTGGGTTTGTTCATCACGCTGTCCCCGCGGCCTCGTTTGAAAAATTTACGTTTGCATAATCGTCCTTCACGTTAATGAGACTGTCGTTGGAACTGCTGAATTCGTTGCAAAAAACTAATACATAAAATATTTGAAATTAAATAAAACTCGACGACGCTAAACTACTTGTCTACGTTGTTTCCATGCAGTTAATAATCCGATAAAGCTATTTTGGGGAAATTATCCTTTCCCCCACAGAGCCAGTATTACAGATGGGTAGCCCCTTTTCAGCATAATGGTGGCTTGTCCATCGCATTTTCCATTCTGAGCTCTTCTACTTGGCCATCAAAAATCTACTTGATGGGGCTTTAACCGAACTGACACTGAGCAGGCCATCCTCAAACACGCGATTCACCTTCCATTCAGAAACACCAGGAAGGGAGACCGAGAAAGGAATTTCTCGACAGGGTTAAAAGTGGAGTCAACGCCCCATTGACGTAGGTAGTCTGATCGGACGCCAGTTTCCAGTCGATGCGAGTCGAGAAACCGAATTTTCATTTAGGAGAACGCTAAAGATATGTTTATCTTTTGCGCTGTAGCATTTTATGCTGTTCTGTTCAGGGTAACTCCGCCGGCTCAAACTTAGTAGTCCGGTGTGGCTTTTGAGGGCATAACAGTGGGGATAGGGGAAATGCCAGTAATTCCCAAAATTGCCCGAAGGCTTCATGTTCTCCCGCCACAGAACCCAGAACTTTGCAAGTCGCCTTAAGCGTTAAAGGCGTGGAGATATACGAAGTGCGATATCGGAAAGTTTCATTGCGTCTGCCCGACGTATGACTAACTTAGAACGTAGGTAGTTGAATTCTCCTAAAGACCTCATTGCCTCACTCGTGAGTCCAGCGGCCACACGCTTGATCTCATCACTAGAACACCGTGTCGATTAAGATCAAAATGATAGAAGATTTTCATATAGCAAAGCTATTTTAGGCCACTGAAAAAGAAAAAAACAACAGTGGTGGTGGGTTGTTTCCCTTGCTGCAAGGGGAGGCTCCATGATAAAACAGAGGCAAGCCAGCGTATGCGAGTTTCGATACAACCAAGTCTGCCCATCTTACCATACCAAAACCTTCCATTATATATTATAGTCACTCTAAATTCAACTTCTCAGTCCAATCCAAAGATTTGGCCCACATAGGCCCAGAGGCAACCAGTCAAGAAATATTAAGAAGACGTATACATACTTATACTTCTCTTTGCCTACTTTGATCTACAACCAGTATAACTCATAAGCAACCTAATTCTTACTTTAGGAAAAAAAAATCCAACGTTCCCTTCAATTAACAAGCTGTCTTCATCAAACATTTTCTCTCTTCACGAGTGAAAACCTTCCTAAACCTCAGGCCGGCTTTTTTTTATTTAACAAGATTTATAATGGCGGGAAAATGTGGTTTACATTAGTGTGCTAACCTCGTTCAGCTGCTTCTGGCGCTCGGGTGGCTCGCGAGGACGGAACTGAGGTAGATGGTTGATGCCGCCTTCGTCCTCTGGCACCACCCCTTCGTCACTATGGGAACCACCATCCACTGAGAGTGTCCATGGCGACGGGACAACAACTTTCAGTCACATGGGTCTCCTGAGTTGCCGGATCTGAAGATTTATTATTTCACTTTATTATTTAAAATTTCTTGGAGTGCCTCGTTTTTACAACGTGAGATACATTAAAGTATCCAAGAGCTCGTACATTCGACAATTTTCAATCATCATACTACTCATACCTACGTAGCTAGACTCACCAGAACTCACCATTACGATCAAAGGTTTCTGTAGAGCAGGCACCTAATGATGGATATTGTGCAGGCCCATCCATCTACATTGTGCAGGTCGATGATCTTCCGAGGGCAAGACACAAGAAGAGGCATAGCACTCTAGGTAGGTGTGGTTGTTGGCTAGCCACAACTAAGGCACTTAACGGCGATATTAACACCTCAATCTACAAGAAGAGGTGGCATAATAAGTAGGTACGTTCTGACGACTCCTATCCCAGAAACTGCTTGAAGCAGAATAAATAAGATCCCTGCAAAACGCGGCAACACCACGAGGGCACATCTAAATAATGTAACGCAGGAGGGGACAGGAGGGCTTGCTACAGGTACCTCCTGGGGGGAGATTTGAAGTCCGAAAACCACTCATTGATAGGCTGCAGTACCAGCAGCAGAAAATGGTGAGACAAAGAGCCTCACAGACCACGCCTGTAAGCCGTCGTGGAACACTACATAGAGAATTTCATGCCAAGAGCAGTTTTCCTTGAGAAAGAGCATAATAGGAAATCAGGCGGTAAGAGTATAATGGGAATCAGGCGGCTAGGAATCAGAATAGTTTGCATTGGGTCATAACCGTTCTGACCCGATGCAAACTATTCTGATTCCTAGCCGCCTGAGTCCGGCATTACATTGTAATGGCTCAGTTCAGTAGGCCTCTCGTGGTCATTGTCGACAACATAATAATTGCTACGAACACTTCCTTGACAAGAATGCCTTTCCCAATGAGTCTAAAATGGATATTATCCAACTTTTTTAGTCACCTTGAGTAGGGAGATTAGGAATCAAATAACTATCTGGAAATAATCATCCTTTAACAGAATCCCATGACATAAACCGGTACCAGCTCAATCTACACCATCCACGAGTCACCCTTTAGTGAAATCCACCCTCCACCAGAGGCGCCAGGAGTTTGAATCAATTCGAGTCAGAGTCGGAGACGCAACCGCATTCTAGTGACCTTGCAAGCAAGTGCTTTCGTACACGTAGAATTTTATAAATAGAGGAAAGCCCAAATCAAATGCCCACTACATAGGTATTTTTTGGTTTGAAATCGCCCATAAAATTTCAATGTTTTCGCTTTGAATTTTTCGTTCATTCGAAAGCACTGAATTGAATATTCAGGATAACGCATACATTTTTTCATGTCAAGCTTTATTTCTTGAGATTTCTCTTTTATTGGGAAAAACATCTGATCATGGATACAAACATGTTATGTTCTTATTTTTATTGATATTAAATTGATGACCTCACCATGGCGGTGTCTTTGCATCCGCAGACACCGCATCCGAGATCATAGCTGTTTCATTTGGATGCCAATCAGGTAGTTGTTCATTATGGCAATAATAATAATTAATGTTGAACAATTAATGGAATAATTATTATTCCATTAGTTGTTCAACATTCAAATCGAGATGAGTAGTTCTGTTCGAAAAGTAAAAGTAATGATAAGTAGTAATGATCATTCGATTATCTAAACCATTCGTTTTGTTCATCACTATTAGCAATAAGACAGACAAGTTATTCGGCGTCCAACAACTGAATTTCCTATGACCCGCTCAATTATCTAATTATTTTAATTTTAAGAAAACTAATCATTATTGAAAAGCGAGTAGAAGAGGTCGGAGGCCAGGGGGTGGGGGGGGGGCTGATTTTAGGCTGCCCCCTAGTCTTATTTAAACGTGAGCAATCAGCGTAATCCAGAGGACATCACGAGGAGGTTGCTCACGATGTCCTCCAATATCAGTGGCATGAGCCACCTCGTCAAACAATCAACCAATGTACCCAAACAATCAACACTCGACCCTCTTCAAAAGAAGAGGGACCCCCAACTCCTTGATGCCTCCTATGCCTCCACCAGTTGAACACCTAGTCCAACCCAGCCGCCGTTGGACTACAAACAACTTCGTCCAGTTCTTTGATCTCTTCGAACTCAACAAGCTTCCTACCATCTTCCTTTTTTCTACCAGCCTTCTCTTCTACCCTTTCGTCCGGCTTCCTCCTCGAGCTCTTTTCCGCGTTCACTTCTTCTCTTCTCTCAACTGGGAAGCCTCGTTTGAGCCTCCGACCTCTGGGGAACTGGTGACTCCAACGCAGTACAGGGGAATAGAACCCAAGCTGATGCCAATTTCTGTAAAATGTAAAAATGATGAGAAAAGGATCGAACCCTCGGCCCTGGCATTTATATAATATATAATTACTAATCTATATTAGTAATTATCCTGTGATATATAATTACTAATATAGGAGAGGGGAAACCCCTTTTTACTAATTATTAGGTAATTGGTTGTAAAAAGGGGGTTTCCCCCATGTGACCTCCTCCAACCCACACAACTAAGGGGGGGGGGGGGGGGGCTCCCTCACGTCTTCTTACCTTTCATTATGAAAGGATTGAGGATTATGAAAGGATTAATCCTTAATTAAGGATAGAAAACTATGATAGTGCAGAAGTTTTCTATTCTTAACCTCCACAAACGAATTAGAAGTTTGCCACATTGCGAACTGACTGTCCCTTGCGGGCACAACCAGATGGCGAACCGAGTATTTTGTCAAAATTTCAGATTTGTGGCGTCTAAAAAAGAAATCCTGCCGCCCTAATGCGGCCTGAACCGCGGAGGGGCCATTTCATTTTTGGAACCTAGGTACCGATGTTGCAACGTGAAATGACAAATTTTGAGGCCGATTCCAAAAAACAAAGCTCACCAAGATAGACACAGAAGATGAGGTCAATTTGAAGCCTAACTACAAAAGCCAACATCAGGAGGGCTTGTAAACTTCATGAAAAAGCTCTCACTCCGCGGTATTCTCTATTCATAGAGAATACCGCGGAGTGAGAGCTTTTTTGCATCCAGTTGCGCATGCGCACTGAGCGCCATCCAGAAAGTGGCTGTTTCTGGAATCCAGAATCTGGATGCAGTCAGACTGCAGCAGTCTGGATGCAGTCGTAAACAATGAATCGTAATCGTCAGTTCATACCAAATAAGTAGGTAAGTAAACTAGGTAGGTACCAACTCATCACTAGGTACACAATTTTTTCAATCGACAAGTTTTTTTCAAGTAGTTACTCTCCCAGACGATAATATCACATTATGTTGAGCGGAATTCAAATGAATTGGGCTGAAATTACATTAAATGTAATTTTAATAACAAAAACATCTTACTACCTTCTTGTCCAAAGGCCGCGAAATGACTGTTGCGAAATGACGAGTGCATGTGCGAACTAGGCTGATGTTCGTGTAAGGTCTACAGAGAAGAGCGCGCAGACCTTACAGACCTTACAGAGATTCTGTGGTTCCGCGAGCAATTTAGTGTAGGTAACATTGAATAATAATAATTATTATTATTATTCTTAGTTAGTTACCTATAATAAATTTGTGACGCTCCTGGGACTCTACATTTGCCCCTAAACGTCTCATGATGCGAAAATTCCATAAATAAAATGTCTGTACATTGTCAGGACATTTTGGGACAGTCGAATTTTTTTGCAAATATTTCTATACAAAACGTATCTAGTAAAAAAGTTTCTTTTTTCTTTTCATTTTCGTTTCTTTTTTGTAAGTATCTATCGGTCAAATGCTGGGAAAATAGTGTCGATTTCAATTCCAATATTTCGTCCACTCATACGTATCGATAAATGTCGAAACTTATCGTCTGGAAAGTATCGATACTTACACAACAAACATCGATAAGTTAAACCTCACCTCCGTTATCAATGTTTCTATCGCGTTATCATTGTTTGTCAAACTCCTGAGTCATTCAAGTTTAATACCGTAGATTTGAAGTTCATTGTGCACATTTGACTCGTCACAAGTAATAATAATTATTACTCAATTATTGCTCAATTATTCTCGTTTGGGCCATGGTACGGCGATTATGTTGTGTACTCAACTGTCCGACGAATCAACGGAAAATGCCCAAGAAGAGCTTATACACTTGCCCATTTAAGGTACCTCTTTTTGTCTACTGTCGTGTTTTGCTTGATCTTGAAACTACTGTAGAAATGTGTATTTTTGTTTTTCTCAAGGATCCGGCTAAGTTAGAGAAATGGCAACAGGCTCTGAAACCTCATGTGGACCCATCGAAGTTTCCCTTCTCTGAGAACACGTACGTTTGTGAGTTGCATTTCAAGCCGGAACAAGTTGATCGGACGTTTGAGACCAAACTGTGGGACGGTACGACGTGGAAGGAGGAAAAAGGTCGAGCCAAGCTCTTCCCTGGAGCAGTTCCAACCGTTTTCAACGATGAGGTTAAATCTGAACCAGAGAAGGTAATCAGGTCATACCTCAGGTATGATACCTGTCGTTATTAAGGTGGCCAGATTTGGTGGAGTTTGTCCCCCCCCCCCCCCCCCCCATCGCCACTGTGTGGTGGGGACCGGCCAGTTTTCCAGCTTGATTGAAAAATCTGTTGTTTACTTTTACTAATAACCTATTTATTTAATGACTTACCACACACCAAATAACCTATTTATTTAATGACACTTCACACACCAAATAATACCTAGTACAATAAACCCTTGTGTAAAATTTGCAGCGTTTTTTACGATTGGTACTGTTTGGTTTGTTATGCTTGGAATAATATAACTAGGTATCGATTCGTGATGAGGGTCAAAAATTGTGATCTGTGCTACTTGGGATTCTACGTCGCACAGATCGTCGGGCCAACGTCGGGATATGTTCCGCATCGTCGAGTGATGGTCGGTCGAAGGACGACAAGTCTCTGACGGCGGCCCGACGTATGACATAATAATATTATAATAACATGACATAATATGACATATTATTTTTTATTTATTTTTATTGAACTGGTTGTTTTTGGAATTGTTATTCTATTGCTGTTTCATACGTGTGCACCATGAGGGATATTTGTATCCTATGCGCAATAAAGTTATTATTATTATTATTATTATTATTATTATATTATGTCATATTGTCATGTTATTATAGTATAATATTATTATAATAGGTACTCATTGGGTTTTCTGTCCCCAATCGAGGCGGCAAGTGTCAGGACAGTGAGATCGAAAGCGTGCGAGCAGTCGTTTTCTGCTCCCGTGACAACCTAACATTTTTAAATTTTGATGTTTTCATTTTCAAAACCAAAACCCATTTTTCTAAACCTTCTTTGGAGTTCTGCTAGTCTGGTCCCTTATCAGTTACTTATCTGGTCCTAAAGGACTCAAGGGTTGTACTTCAACTTCGTACTTCACCTAACTTTGGTACTTTTCAGATTGAAACTTACGTATATGACATAGAAGAGGGCTCTGACGGGTCTGGTAGTGAAAGGGATGAACAGGATGAGGCAGAACGCGATAAAACGCTCAAAGATGAAACTGCAGAGAAACGCGGCGACGAACACGTTGGAAATGAGATTGAAATCATCTTCTTTGACTCGGACCAAAATTCCAACGTCACCGGTGACATCGCAAGTGACGACAGTGATACTGACGCTGCAGCCTCCGACTGTACGGATTTGAAGGGAACCGGAAGCCAAATCGACCTCCGCACCATCTTGAACCCTCCGGACCCTGAAAAGTCCGTCATCAACGACATTAACAAATTCTCGAGTCTCTGCCGAAAATACATTACGACCACGTTGTCCAAGAAAGGTCGTCCAGGCTTCATGGACAAATACGGGTTGGGCCCGTCTGAAAGTAATTCCGAGAAAAGCGTTTACATTTACCCCAAGGTTACTCTGGACGTGGAAACTTTGGTTTCTCACATCGATCACGTTAAATTCCCTTCGGACAACTGGTTTTGCATTGCCAAAGACGGATCGCCAACTTTTCTCTGTTGGAACGACAACTATTCTATTAACAAGAAGGTCATTTTTGACATGAAGACCTTACACCCCATGGTAAGGAAGATTTATTGATCAAATGCTATGCTTTGTTGCGCTCTGACAAGTTTTGATATTCTCGCAGGTGTACCTTGGCGATGAGGCCACGTCCATGTCCGAAATCGCGAAACCAGGATCGATACATGAAGTGAACAACATATTGAAGTTGGTGGACTCCGCTCAAAAATGCCCCGGAAATGTCCCGAGGTAGGTTGTTGCTCCTGGCTGTGCCAGTAATGGCTTTGGGGATTTGAAGGGATTAGTCCAGTTTTGGACTTGGCATAAATTTATGAGGGTCGCAGACCTATCCCCTGTCCGACTTAGAGGACTATTCATAGCACTCCCGGCTGGTCGGGCTTTCACTTTTCGCTCGCTGGTTGGTAACCACGGCACTCCCAGCGCTGCAGAGGCTCGTATTGTGAACTTCGCCACTTCCTTCCGTAACTGTATCTCCGATAGATAGTGTAGAAGCGATGCGCTGCGCAGGAACCAGCGATGCATCCCTGCTGTCGAAAAATCGTGCCGACCCATTAACTTTTCCGTACAATCTCTCCCAGTTAAGGCAATTCATCCCCAGCTTGGCACCAACCTTGCAAGCCTTGGACAGGTATGGAAAGCTTGCGGCCATCTTGGAAAGCTTTGGAATCCCTTATCCTGCTTGGCACCAACACTACAAGCTTTGGAAAGCTGGAAAGCTTGGGACCATCGTGGGAAACCTTGGAAACCCTTATCCTGCTTGGGAACACATCAGCATACCTTGGAAATGGTTAGGTTAGGAAAATTCCAAGCCGTTGGCTACCTGGTTCCATTGGTCTGAGGGACCAGTTTCAGACAGGGCACTCTGTGACAAACAGCCTTGACTTCGCTGTTGAATAATAAGATGACTGGCGGTCATTACTACCCCCCGTTTTTCCCGGACTCTGAGGAAAGGTTTCCAGCAACCATAATGAAGTCGGAGAAGAGTTTGGAGAGGTTATTGAGTGCTTTCTGACGGTTTGTGGAAATAGTGTCTTACATGTTAGTGATGGCTAAGGGTAGGTACTTAACTTTTTGTTTATAGAACTTGCACTATTGCTCTTTCACATTAACCAATGTAACATTTAGCAATTTCGGGCCTCAGCAATTCGATTTTCATATTATGGCGTGTCTGGCACTCATCCGCAAGGATGAGGTATGTTAATTTTGACACTTACCAACTTTCTACCACTATTTTATTTATGCGCAGTGCTTGCAAAGGTTACTTTTTCCCGGCTACTGGCAAAGGGATGTGCCTTCCATGCATGACCAAGCGTAAACCTGATTCGCCCGAAGTTCTGCCTTTTACATTCAACCTCGTGAAAGATGCAGCTAAAGACATCTTGTCGCGTTTCCCGCATTGGAGTCACACTGTTTTGGGTACAGCTTTGGTCTTCATTGGCTGGACGAAACCGTACAAACCGGAAAAGTTGTACATCCTGGATTCCAATCTTGAAGCTCAGGTAAGGTACGTTTTGTGATATCATGTGATGGCAATTTGCAATTGACACGTTTGGGTTTTGCAGGTCGTTTTTGGCGGAGAGAGATGTAAGTTTAACGAACTCGGTTCTCCGCAGAGTATAGATGAAGTACGGTGCGCCATCAAGTTCCTTGAAGGATGCGTGAAGTGCGTTGGCGTAGATGATTCTCAGTAAGTACCTACTCATTTTAGTGTGCTGGTGGAAATTTCCCTACACGAAGGAAAACAATAAGGTCACGTCGTACTATTTCTTATTTCCAGCCGATCCAACCAGTGCTGTGGATTTGTTTACAACAACACGCCAAGGGCTAGAAACAAAATGTGCAACGTGTGCGCCTCTTTGAAGAAGAAGTTGATCCGAGCTGTGCCAGGAGATTTTATAGCGACGCGCCCTAAAACCAAACAATCGGCAGGATCGCCAAAACGATTTGCAAGCAGTGAGGGAATATTCATATGGACATTACACATTTGAGTTCAAGCATCTTTTTTCTAGTGGCAAATGACTTTTGAGGTTAGCATTTGCACGAGGATGTCTGCTGCCTGTTGTGTTGGCAGCTATTTTATCTCTCCAAACTGTAGGTCTCTCACAAGGTTGTTGCGCTCCGACACCGCAGTCTGGTGGCCACAAAAGGAAACGCCAATGTGGCATCCTGAGTCAAGACCAAGCGAAGGGGTTTCGAGTTTTTTCTGATGGCAGCATTGTCTCAGCTTGCTCGCCGTTTCGTTCACGTCTCCCGGTTGTGTAGTTGGTTTTCAACGACGGAAGAGAAGAAAACGAAAATTTCTCGGGGAAAGCCGTAGAGGAGTTAGACAAAATTTTTCATTTACTGAAACCGTTTGAGGGGAGTAAAAGAGAATAATTCTAATTATTAGAGTAAACAAATTATTTTTTTTTTTTTTTAATTTGAGGCATTCCTAATTCTTCACAATAACTGCACAATAACAAAACTAAAATAAAAAGTCGTTAGGTTATTCGATTAAATTCAATCATGTGAAATTCAAAATTCAAAATTGTTCAATTAAAAAACCCATTTGAGGGGGAGAAAAAGAGAAGTGCTGCCACTAGGAAGGGAAAAACGAGAGGGAGCAGGGAGATTTCTTGCGAATATTCGCATGAAAGCCCGATAGATCCCCACGGTGAAATCAGATCGTTGTGAGACCCCCAAAAATGGTTTCTACGTTCCAAATTACTTCGAAAACGATGCCTAACTCGATCCCATAGCCGAAACCCTTCAAAAACCCCTCCTGTAGCCCCTTTTTTTGCCCCACACAGCTCCTTGGGTTTGGGCCATCGGGCTGAAAACCTTGCGGGCACAACTAGATGGTAAACATAGTACTTTGTCAAAATTTCAGATTTTTAAAGCAATTCCTCCTGCCCAAAACGGCTCGGACATCATTTTCGACCTCCGACACGAATACATAGGTGTATTATTTCGACCTTACTCCCTGAAAAATAAACCGAAAAATTCTGTTTCAACCATCCTCGATCTCTTCATTTTGTTTTTTGATTTTTTTTCGCGCCAGGTCCAATTCCACGTTTGATAAGAGTAGGCACAAACTCCTGTGATCAGACTTCAGAAAGTGACGAGGAGCCCATGTTTCTCCCTGATATTCTCGACGATGTCGTACTTCCCAACAACAGGTGGACGCTTGTCGTTGTCGATGACACAGTCATCTTTCAGTGCTGGAAGGACGACCTTACGCTTTTGAAGAAAGTCTTAATCAACCCCAATCGTTCCGTTCAGGTTAGCTCCCTCACCATCCGCCTCTTGTAATTTAGCAGTTTACTCTGTGTAATTCTGGCTGCTTGTTGACAATTGGGTGTTTGGTTGACAGATTTTCATACTGGACAGAATCCTGGAATTGGATGATTTTGAGTCCGTCTCTTCCGTCAATGACGTTGAGAGGGTATTGAATACAGTGGATTGCCTGAAAGTGTGCGAAGGATATGACGAATCTTTCAGGTTTGTTGTGTTACCGAAAGTTATCGCGATAATCTCAACCTCTTGGCCAATGTTGGTTACGCATTGTTTTCAGAAGAGTCGACGAATGTTCTGGGTACGTTTACGATCCTAATGGAGACGATCAAGTGCGGACAAGTCCCTACCGGTGTCTGAGGTGTTCGGCGAGGAGAGGCCGCCACGAGTTGAGTTCGTCCAGTGGTCAGAAAAAACGAATCCAGATTTTTGAGAGGGAGTCAGAAGATTTCGAACCTTCGTCGAAGAAAGTTGCCCTGGAGATCACCTTGTCACCGTTTTCTCCGCCACCATGTGAGTTATTTAGATTGTGCCGGCAAAGCTTGGGGTCCCGTAAAGACCAGACTCTCGAAGTGGGCCTGAGCAGACGTTTGGATCTGGCTGTGAATTTCCTTGACGGTGACGAGGGGGGGGGGGGGGGGCTCCCGTGGCGAAGGTGGCTAAGGCATCCGTCTTCAACGCTCAAGATCGAGGGATCGAATGAAGGAACCTCACTTGGGAGCCCTCTGGCAGGGCAAACATTTCTGGTGGACCTGTCAAAACATGCCTCCGTTTGCTGAGAACGTTAAGCTAGCCACAGCAATCCACGGCTGAGGGGGGAGTGCTGGGGGCCGCTGACCCAGCTTGTTGACGGACCTACAGTCGTAGTGATAAGTCTTGTATTAGGGGTTGGACCTCGACCACCAGAAGGCAAATAGAGTCATCGGTACCATATCAGTGAACAATGTGTCGTCCGGGCGTAAGTTCAAGGTGAGACTCCGTTGATTACCTGGTAGGTAAACATCGTGGTCTCTCCCCTGGTTGGTAGCCGTTCCCACAAATTTAATTATTTATTATTAAATAATAAATAATTTTATTTATTTAAGTTTAAATTTTAAAAAGTCTGTCATGGCTGTCTCTTATCGAGGCGCTTGCGCCCAGGTTGTCTTCCTCAATTTACATGAGAAGGTTGAGATGGGTGGTGTCTGACGGGGTGTTGCTTTCGGTTTACCATGCCTGCTTCGCGAGTAGAGCAAGTTACTGCGTCATAGCCTGGGGAAATTCGAGCCATGCATTCAATATATTCAGGCTGCAAAAGCGGGCTTTAAGATTCTTGCCCAATCTGTCGTGGAACGAAAGTTGTAGAGGCTCCTTTGCTCATCTGGGCCTGTTGGCGATCGCGGGTTTGTACGTCACAGCAGTCCTGAACCTTGAGAGGACTAATTCGCAGAGTCTTCCTCTGGTCTCCACGACCATAACACTCGGTGCCGGAGCGATCTTGTTGTCCCTTAACTCGCCTAAGCAGGGTAACCCAATGTTGGTGGGCTCTCGTGTGTTCAACGCTCTTCCCCACGAATACGAGAGCCCCCTATAAAGTCTTTCCTCAGGACGGTGAAACTCAAACTTATTAGAGCTGAGTTGTACTCCCTTGATTGAATTGACTGGGGGGAGCGTAGAGTCGTTTTGTATGCTGAGACTTCTAACTTTGTATAAGCTTTTATGCCCCTGTGCGGTTTATTATCTCATTAAAATGCTTACAGTAAATGTTATTTTATTATTGTGTTACCTCTATTGACAAAATTTGTAACATTTAATATAACATAATACGATTTAATGTTGCATTACTGCCGTTTGGCTATTGAAAAAAATAAACATATTCTATTCTATTCTGTTCAGAGATAAAAGACCGAGGTAGGTTTCTTTTATCACTCCATTCCTACTTTTCCTTTCCTCAGATTAGCGAAATTCAGGGAATTTACCGAAAGGAAAAAAAATTTACAAACTATTGATTTTTCGCCTTTTTCAAAAAAATTGTCTACATGTAGGTACATTTCATTTAAAATTCAGAAAAAGAAAAGTGATTTAAAAAAATTGAAATAATTGATTTTAAAAGTGATCAATTTCGTTTAGTTGGGAATTTTTTTAAAATAATAAACATATTATAAACATATTTTTTTAATAAATAAACAAAACAAACTAAAAACAATCATTGTTTTTAATATTTTTTTAAAAAAGGGGCAAGTGGATGAAGGTGATATGTGACAAATTCTGAAAAACCTACTTTTTACCATGGATGAAGGTGATAAGTACATCAGTTTCATGTCCCCTTATCAGATTTCGCGCAATCCCTCTAAAACGCTCAAAACTGAAGTGATGAAGGGGATATGTCGCACTACTTGGCGAGAAACCTAGTGGAAGAAGGTGATAATGGAGGATGTTACCACCTTGTTCCACGAGAGCGTGCCCCGTTTGAGGCACTTATCACCTTCATCAACTGAATAGGTACTGAGACGACGCCGCTGGCCAGGGATGATATTACATTATATTGGTGAAAAACATCAATATTTCAGTCTTCAACAGTTATCTAGATTTTTAGTCCAATTTGTTAATAACAGAACAAAACTAAATTTCCAAATTCCCTTCACTAAATCAATTTATAAAGACCTCAAAGTTTATTAGGTGATATGTACAGAAAAATGCTAAAATCTCTAGGTAGTTTTCAGAAAACTAATATACAACCTCTAGTAACAAAAATGGTTGGAAACCAAGAATGTGACACCGTTTTACCCATAGAAAAAACATCCATACAAAAAAAGTAACAGAGAAAAAACTTTGAACGCTTTTTCTAGAAATTTGAAGAAATGTCACATATCCCCTTTATCTACTTGACCCTTAGAATTATTCTAATAATAATAATTATTATTAGTAGGTACATTTAAAAATCAATTTTTTATTACAAAATTTATTTCAACAAGCATTAACTTTTTGACTTATTCAACTTTCTATCGTTGTTTAAGAAGTCAGTTTTTCAGATTTCAGTGCTTTTTAGAATTCTTGTTTTTTCAAAGTAGGTATAAAGTAGGTAATCATGTTTTTTATGTAACATAATATTACGTTATGATATGTATCGTTTTTGTTTTAAATTACAGATCCCGGAAGCCCCACAGACGAAGTGAATGACGAGCCTGATGATCACACTCGATAATTATGTTTTACATACTCTCATAAACTGCAGGAAATCTCAGATTAAAAATCGCGGGAGGGTTGGCGGATAAACGGATCTTTTTAAATGTGATATTTTAAACGTTTATACATATTAAAGTAATCATCATCAACGAAGTTGTACATTTACTCACTCCCTTTTGCTATTTAAGTGCCACCAAAGCTTCGTCCTTACGGGCAGTTGTTTGTGGTCGGTGAGGCGATTCGTCGTGTTTCTCACTGATAAACCGATCAGCGTGGTTTTAGAGATTCCTGTCGCGACGCCTTTGTGCAATTGGGTATTCTGACGTTGCGTAATCCAGAACTGTCTGATGCACGTCAAACGAAATATGGATTCTTTAGTGACCAGAAGCATCCCATCTTCTGGGCTTGCCTGGGCAGAAGAATAGTCTCCACCAAATGCTCCCCGTACTCATACCATCAAGGATCTTGAAGGAAACGATTTCGAGAGAGAAGTTACGAAACTGCTGACCAAGACCCCTTTCTACTCGTTTCAAGAGTATTTTGACCACTTAGAACTGATTTAACTCTTCGTTTTGTACCTTATTACGACGCTTTCTTTACCTATTACGGTTTATAGAGTAAAAAAATGTTTGATTTGATTTGGAACTACATACCTTCATAGCCACAGAGACGTATAGATTAGACGAACGAAGTGGACCTTAAATACCTATTGCTTAGAGAGTTACAATGCGTGGAGTTACAGATGTAGTTAGGTGAATAAATCTCTACATGTTTCAAATAATTTCGTTTATTTTTTAATCACTGGTTAGCTAGGGTACTGTCAGTGTAGTAGGAAGGATGATCTGGTTGTTGTCCTTCATTTGAAAGGATGGAGGTTTTAAAGATGTGCATCACATCGAAATTTCCTGTCCTCAACCTGTGTGATGTGCTGCGTTCGTGTTGGCCCTAAGAGGCGTTTGGGGTGGAGCAAATACCTGATTGCTCTGTTGTGATGAGGTCCTAATTGGCCCAATATGGTTTCTTTGAGCAACGCTTGATAATGGAACGGCTGTTCTTTGGATTTGAGGAATTGCAGGCCTTTTAAGGTACCCGTTAGGAGGCTGGCCGAATCTATACTGAGGCGAGGACGCCCTGAGGGACTGCGAGTATTGTTGTATCGTCGTTGGGCGCTGAGAAATCTGACCCTGTTGATTCGTTCGAGCCACTGGGACGTACGTGGAAGGTGGGGCTTGTTGCACAGGCACCACACGCGACCTGACGTAATCTGGTACGTTGGCTGGCGTGCCCTGTGCAAACCTTATTGCCGGTGGTGGAGGCGGAGGTCGCGGTGGCTTCTCGGCAGGAGCCAGTTGAGCGGAACATCTCGTAAAACTCAGCACCACAGACAGTACACAAAAAAGGCTCACCTACGATAAATTAACCGAAGAAAATTTACATTAATTAAAAACCTTCACAATGTTCGACTTTTCAAATAACTAAATGTGAATTACTGAAAATACAAACTCACTTTGTCTTGTAGCATCTCGACCTTCGCTTACGGACTGAGCTAGTCCTTCACTCCCGTTCCCCTTTTATACGTAATAGATTTGTTTACCACAAAAAATCATCACTTTCGATCTGGTGAGAATGCGGAAATGTTTATTTCCCAGACGTATTTTTTGTTCGTCACAAGCGTAATGGCCAAAATGTAACAGCCGAAGAGGAAATTCAATAATTATTCATGTCGTTAAATAAATTTGTATTTTAAAAATATTACAAACTAAATTGCACATATTCGAAAATAAAAGCTGTTACACTAGCGCCGTTGGCCGTCAACTTTTTTTCTTCAAGTACAACTTCTTCAAAAGGCGGCTACTAAATTCGCACGGGTGGGCCAATTTATAGGGGTTGTAGGCTTTGAACTCTTTGGGGTTCATGAGAGATCTGTTGACGATGGTGAACAGTTCGCATATTTCGAGGTCGCTTCTTTTCTTCAAAACTTCACAGAGAACCTGAAAAACGAGTTTAGAATTAAACTGAAAGAAGAGAGTGATAGAATTGACAAGGTATTTCTTTCACTAGCACGTCGACAGGAGGGCCTCGCTTCGCTTGGCCCTTTTAGCATAGGGCATTAGGGGTCGCTTCGCTCGCCCATTTTCGCGAGCTTGCGGCCGACCCCTCCCTGTCCTTCGCCCGCCCTATAAAGGACTTCTGGAATCCATACAAAAGTTCGCTAATGGGGGGAAGTGAGTGACGTGGCAGGCGGTCGGGAAGGTCATTCTCAAAATAGCCGACTTTTTCTTATCTTAGAATTAAATTTTGAGAGAAAGAATTATGACAATCATGTGACATATAATATATTATATACTTACCTACCCTATATTATAGAGCCATATGAAAAAAACAAAAAACGAAGGGAAATCGGGCCCTCCACCGGGGTTCACCATCTAGTTGTGCCCGCAAGGATTTCAGCCCGATCGCCCAACCCCATGGGGCTCTATGGGGCTAAAAAGGGGCTACGGAAGGTTTTTTTCAAGGGTTTCGGCTATGGGGTCGAGTTAGGTGTCGTTTTCGAAGTATTTTTGGACGTAGAATCTATTTCAGGGGGTCCTAGAACATTCCGATTTCACCGTGGGGATCTATGGGGCTTTTTAAGGATGCCACGAAGTCGAATAAGGGGTCGTTTTCCGAGTATTTTTGTTTTCCGACGCATCATTTATTTTTCGCATCATTTAAAATTTTCTTTACAAGAAAATTTAAAAACGTCTTTTTTAAATACCTATTAACCAAATTAATTTTTCTATAGATACAGTATGAATTTTTGGATAATTTACCTATATGAAATAATAATAATCATAAACCAAAAAATAAAAATAAATAAACCCTAGTGTAAATTTGCCGCATTTTTTGAAAATCGGTTAAAGATAACGTGAACGAAAACAGAATGCATTAGAAACCGTAGAGTAGCGCCGAGGAGCGCCATGGACTTCAAATACCTAATAATAATAATAATAATAATAATAATAATAATAATAAAAGCTTGGCTGATGACATTGCAGTCCCACCGGTCCACAACGTCTTGTCCACCATCAGCACAAAACGAGAAAAGTACGGTGATCTCGCCTATGAGATTCAAGGTAGTATGTGGGGTATGACGGAAGTCCAAATCGTTCCATTTGTAATATCTGCCGAGGGAATAGTTCCAAAGTCACTGCATGATAGTTTTCATGCATTAGATTTGCCACTCCGAACATAATAATATTATATTCGACATATTATGTTCGAAGCTCAGAAGACAGTTCTACTCCATACGGCCCGGATCGTAAGGGCATTTCTGAATGAGCGACCTTGTTTGTAGATAAATGTACCGCGAGCTCCCTTGAAACCTTTTCAAACACTAGGTCAATTTAAAAAAAAAAAAAATTCAATTCACCTTCCTATGCAGAATCTGCTGAAACATGTAGGGGGTTTCCATTGGAAATAAAAAAAATTGGGCGCAAGTGCGCTCATTTGCGCCTGATTCCTCCCTGTCCAGTAGTCCTAGGCGGAGGGGGGGGAGGGTGTTGGTGTGGAAAACCCCATAATTTTATTGCTTAGCATTTAAGCCCGATTGCATGTCACGAAAATGCATGCCCAGCCACCCACAGGAATGGTATGATTTACAAGTATTGATAATCTCACCTGCACAAAGAGAGTGCCTTGTTCCTTGTTCCTGAGGCTTACAAATCCGGTGATAGTCGAATAGCACGTGATGATGTCCATGATGTCCATGATTTACAAGTATTGATAATCTAATGATGATGTCCATGATTTACAAGTATTGATAATCTCACCTGCACAAAGAGAGTGCCTTGTTCCTTGTTCCTGAGGCTTACAAATCCGGTGATAGTCGAATAGCACGTGATGATGTCCATGATGTCCGACCTCAGCTTTGACTCGCCTTGAGGTGCATCAGCCTCGTAAATCGCTTGTCTCGCCCGGGTGAAAACGTTGTTGCCTCGACAAGCGCACACCACCAGGACTTTCGGCACATTATTCAACCCCTTGGCTTCGTAGAGCCCCTGAACGATACTCTGCGTACTGAGGTACATCCCTGCGAATCCACAGAGTTGAGTTGAATTTTATTTTTCAACTTTGCAAGTTGAAGTCACACATCAATAACGCGATAGTTACCGGAATGCAAAGATGCAAAGGAGTTCGAAAAATCGCGATTCAGTTGAATGTTTTTGCAGGCTTGAAAGACTGCCAGTACAACAACTGGCAGTTGATACTTGCGTTGCCCATTACGGAAACTATCGCATTAATGAGGCCATTGTTAATATGTGAAATCTTAAACATACCTTCGGATCCCATGACATACACACTACTATCTTGTTCTTGGCCGTGTGACATGATGCACACAAAAAGTATTGAGTGATGTTTCTTGAAATTCGAGTTAATGGTTTCCTTGATATCTTGAACCATTTCAGACGCCAAAAGATTTTGTCTCGGGACTACGTCAAAGTTGAGAAACTTCATGACGTCACTCAAACTCTTCTCGTCATAACCTGTAACAATGATGAAAAAAGGTCTCTGTATAAACATATTCTACGTTAAAATAATACAAAAGGTCTGGTAGAGAAAAATTTCAGCGAGGGTCAAAACACAGGCGCTCAGTCTTTTTCGATTTACAAGCTGAGGGCATCGAATTTCCAAAAAGTCATCGAAAATAGCGCTGCAACCATAGTGGCAGCTTATCAAAGCAGCGATAACCTCGTATAGCCCTGTTTCACATAATGGGACACTTTGGGCTAGTGAACTTATTCAAAATCAATTCGTTATTATGTAGAATTTCGCCCTTCCTGAACCATCTAAATATGTTTGCATGCATGCGTTTTTCCCCTCTACAATGGGCTCCGGGTTCGAGTAACCTCGGATTTGAACCTAATTCAAATTTTCAAAGGGAGCTTGAGTAGTTGGGAAAAAAAAAAGCAAAATATGGCATTTTCCTAATAAAATAGGCAGAATAATATTATGGCATTTGAAGGGGTCTGCTAATGAAGTTTGGAAGAGCGAAGTGAACCACAAAATCTTCTTAATGTGATCATTTCTAGTGAAAACGAGTCAGGGTTGGAGGGAAGCATTGGTATAAACATCATATTTAGAGCTAAATTGAAGGAGTGTCCAACGAAGATTGTAAGCCATGACTCCCCTCCCCAACAGCCAAACGATGATGCTTTCAAGACAAAAGCGCTCGCACCCAGGACCAAAATGACAGGCTGCCGGGATTCACAACCCCCAAAATACAAAAGAGACGGGCGTAAGGAGCGTGCAAGCCCTCTTCCTCTTATCATATAAGCGGCAGTAATAGTAAACTCTACCTGCACCACTTCGGTTGTTGCGGGGATCATCGAACAGGGACTGGTTCACAATAACGCATAACCCAACTCGGTCCGGGTTCTTGATCTGGTACTCAGCGAGGGTGTAATCATCCAAAGTCAACTGTTCGGGTGGCAGAAACAGTTCGAAAAGTCTCTCCGCCCCTGCAATTTTTAAGGAGGCGGTTGAAACAAAATGCCCAGCATTGACTACATTAACGCTTACTACAAAACTATAGTTCCAAATTACCGGTCACCTGAAGCCCTTCCAGTATCATTTCGATCCCTTTGCCTGAAGGGAGAATAATCCCGGCCATTTGCCAAAACATGAAGTATATTTCAAGGTATTCGAAACGACAAGGCGGCATTTTTGCGCCATTAGCGGGTCCTTTGCTCAAAACCGTCGAGTGAATTCTGCTCAAAAAGTCGACCGTCTGTTGTGCGTCCAGACCATCGCAGACTCGGAATATTTTGACTTTGTTGGGGTTCAAAACTCTGTCATTGACCGAAACGTTGTAGATGGCGTCGAGTTTCTTGATTCGAAAAACTTCCAGCAGAGCGTCATATAATTGGATTTCCACGAGGGCCTCGATGATTTTTTTCGACCAACTGAAACATTTCAAATGCCATATTTTGATTTATTTATATGATAATAAACCTGTGTTTTACGGAAGGGGTCGAAATTTTTTATCGGCCTTAAAATGTATCCTTACATTATTCATGGAAGGTACATAATACGAAATATGACTCCGGAAAATGAATTAGAACATTAGGCACCTAGTTGTGTCCGTGGGGCTAAAAACGTTATATGTATAACAAGGGGTTTTTGAAAATTTTAGGACGTCGAATGGGATATCGTTTTCGGAGTAATTTTTGACATAGAATCCATTAAAGGGGACCTCACACCTACCTGAGGACACAATGGGGTCCATAAGGGAGGGGGGGAGTCCATGGGGTTCGATAGGGCTTCAAAACTTGAATGTGTATTTTAAAGGTACTTTTGAAAGACTTGGCTCAGGAGGTTGATTGGGAAGGAGTTGTCGAAGTTATTTTGGACTAGGGAATTCATTCGGAGGGGGGTCTCATCTTTTCTTAAAACCAGACAGGCGTTTACTCAATTTCTCTTTTTTCCTATTTTTTTTTTTTTTTTAATTAAGGCTTAGGTGGGCTAACTTGCATCTCTTGGACCAATAAAAAAAAACGATGCAGAGCACGTCATGTCCCACACTAAAGCCACAGAACTTAAACGTAATAATATAACGATTATACTAAGTATATTAAGTCTTAATAACATTTATTATAATATCAACATTGCATAAATACCGTCTCCATTAATTACACTGCCATTGGAAAAAACAATGCGGACCTGAAGAGGTAAGGTTTTTCTCGGGCTACGGGAGGAGTTTTGAAGGGTTTCGGCTATGGGTTCGAGTTAGGTGGCGTTTTCGAAGTATTTTTTGATGTAGAATCCATTTTTTCGGGTTCCAGAACGATCCGATTTTTTCATGGGCCTAAAATTGGGATTTTTTAAGGATCCCAGGAGGTCAAATAAGGTGTCATTTTCCAAGTAAAGTTGGACGCATAATCCATTAAATGGATTATGCGAGAGCCTACATCTGTCCAAATATTGTACTTTTTTTTTTTCAATTTTTCCAAAAATTTTCTTAATGATACAGATTTTGTTTGTTAAATACTATCAATAATTTATTAATGAAATAAGTAGAAATCAAAAACAACAATAACAACAACGCGAACAATTCATGCGCAGTCCTGGACATCAGGAACTCCAGCTCCGTCCTCCAGACCCAAGTTTCTCAACTTCCGCCGAGCTTCTCTCAGCCGAAGGGAAACAGCCCTTATGATGGCGAACTGGACTCGAACTCGAGCCCAACCGACCTCTTGGGAGTACGGTCTTTCCCACTTATCCGCCAGTTTGTAGGCTGCTCTTCAAAGGAAGGCGTCGAATTCGCAGTGGATGGGCCCCATCGCATGAACAAACCACAGGTGTGAATGACCGTCTGAGATCTTCGGCCGCTCGGTCCTACTTTCTATGCTTTTCATTGGCAGCACTCTGGGCGACTTGCGGCCACTCCCGGGAAAGATCAGATGCAGCGTCAGCATTTACAATGCGATTATAAAAAAAAGCGCTGGCCTCCCACCTTCCCTGACACCGTTTATAAACGGTACTGTATAAATACGTATGTCGGCCACTGTACTACTAGAGCAACTACTTTCTCTCATGACTGGTTCAATGGTCGCGCCACCCCAAGCCATATCGCCCAGTCCAACCACCACATCTCGTACCTCATGGTGGTACAGATGATAGAGAATTAATTGTCGTACAATTAACCTAATTATATAATATACCAAAATATAATTTAATTATATTTAAGTTAATTGATAGGTACCAAAGAATTATTATCCAACACTTGTGTAAAATTTGCAGTTTTTTTTTATCAGTCAGAGCTCATTGAATTTGTGCTCTAATAAATAGTGATTATTTTTCTTTTGAAAATGTACAGTTTTTCTTTCAAGAATACGAGATGCTGGAAATGAGAACTCGTACAAGTACCTACTAAGTAATTGCTACGTTTAGCAATTAGTTGAAAAGAGGCAATTACTTTGGGATGAGTTCCTCGCAGGTTTTTGGAAAATCGATGGCCTCAGCGGAGATTTTCCCCATTCCTGTCAACTTGAGGTAAAGTTTATTGTTGGCATCATCGTCACCAATCATCAGGTAGAGGAGCGACACGACGTCAGACGGGTCCAATTTGGCGCTGAGGAGCCGAAGAGTGTCGCCGTGGAATAGAGAGGACCTCGGGATGGATTTGGGCACTACATCGTTGATGAAATCAATGTCCATCTTGGCTGGAACTGAAAAGTGAAAAGCGGCGAAACGAGTGTTAGGGCGGAGAGAACGAAAAGGTTGTAATAAGAGAATGAATCACATACCGGGTTATCTTGAATGCAAAAATCAGTTCTGCAGGTCAGCAGATCATCTTAGGAAATTATTTTTTGAAGACAGTTACGGAAGGAATTAAATTCCTTGGACGACAACAGAAGAGAACTACCTTGAAGAAAACGTGAATCACGTAAGTCCCGGATTTGTTTATTATCATATCACCTGTTAACTGATAATAAAGATACTGGAAGAGAGTAGAGATCATAACCGCTCCCTGGTGTCGGCTCATTAAACTACAATCTCCTTCCGCTCCCCAACAAATTATTATTTATAATGTATTATAATGTCATAATTTCACAGGCTTGCACTAAAAGAAAAAAACACGTATTTGAATTTAAAAAAATTTTTTGGTTGAACCCCCAAGTGTGAGCGGGATCTGAGAAAACTGAAATGACGTCGACTGTAGGGATATTTCGTTGGCGGGACATCAGTGCTGCCAACGAACGAGGACTTTCCCAAATCAAGGGAAAGTTTATTTATAGGTATTGGAAATGAGATAAAAATTTTATCTATCTAATAAATTGTATTCCCTACATTTATATAAATCTTTAATCTAGAAACTTGAATATTTTGGGCCCCATCAATTGGGGCTGTGACGTGAAACGATGAGCAACAAAAAATAAAAACGGAAAAGGTTTATTAACTATATACGTCAAAAAATACCTACCTACTTCGAAAAAAACTTGTTATGGGAGTTCTAGAACAATCCTAATACACAGTGGGAATCTATGGAACTTTTATGAGGCATCAAAGAATGCCTTCGAAAGCCCAATTTCGGGGCTTTCGAAGGATGTTAGGAGGTCAAATGAGGTGTCATTTCCCGAACAATCTCGAACGCATAATCCATGTTTCAGGGTCTCACATCCGTCCAAACAATTAATAAGAAAATAACAATATTAGTGTAGATTTCAATACAAAAGATTTTTTTTTTTTTTTCATTTTTCTTCCACTTTTTCATTTTTTTTTTTTCTTTTTTAATTTTTACGGTTTGGTTTTTGCCGACGGTGCAGAGGTATAATCCAATGAGGTGGTTAGGGTGAGAAATGACTCCTCAGCAGAAGAGTCATTTCTCACCCTAACCACCTCATTTTAATTTTTAATTTAATTTTTATTATTATTATTATTTAGATTGGGTGCCTACGTACGTTATTATTGGCAAAAAGAGTGAGTTTTGTTTTCAACTGAACCACAGTCAATTGGACTTCTGTTTATTCAACTCCGATTTGATTAATTACATTATATGACATTTTCTAGTTCGTTGTGAACATTAAGAATGATGAAACCAAATGGTGCCCCCCACCGAAGGGGGGTGTCACTGAGGTGCCTACGTACCTACGTTATTCCACGCTTTGTTTTTAGCGATGGTGATTTCTAGCTACCGATTCGTATAACGAATCCATAAACTACCTACGTTAAATTTCCTATAAGAATCGATAATAACCCAAAAATTCGATTTTTTTAACCCATACTTCGATTTTTCGTTCTCCTGAAAAATTTGCTTCCGGAAGCTACGTTTTCCTGCTAACGATCAATATTAAAATTTAATTTAATTGTGAACTTCAACAGGAAGATGTACCTAGCTTCCGGCAGCAAAATTGTCAGGAGAACGAAAAATCGAAGTCTGGGTAAAAATCGACTTTTTGGGTTATTACCGATTCTGATAGGAAATTTAACATAGTTTTTGGATCCGTATTTAATGTAAAATTTAAATATTTTTTCAATTAGGTGTATATAATATATACATATTACCTATCATACATAGGTTTTTCCATTCGAAAAATTTACTTTAGATTTTACATAATTATCATGTACCTAACTTATGTAACTTACATTTTTGCACTCTTGATATAAATCATAAACCCTTCAATACATTCTACACATCAACAACTTTTTAAGGCCAATCAAAAATTTTGATTTTACATTTAATGTAAGACCCCGTTGAAAAATAGAGGTTGATAGGTAGGTAATGAGAACAATAAACCAAAATATGAACCTAGCAGTATCCATGAGAGATAAAACTTGCATTAAATGCATGATGAGTTACAAAATTTTTTAAACTCATCATGAAATACAAAACGACTCATTTTAACGGTCAACTTTTAAACCCCGTAGCGATAAAAGATGAAGGAAATTGCCAACTCCTTTAAAACGAGAAATCGGGAAAATGTAGGGAAAAGTTTGCACCGAGGGGGTTTATTGTTCATCTGGGGGGTTTTTTCTGGGCCTGGAGGGACTTTACTTTCCGGGTTTGGCTCAACTGGCTCGGCAGACGAACAGTTTTCTCTGAACTTGCATCGACAACTGGGGGTAGGTTATTTGTCCCGACAGGTTACTTTACCACTTGGATTTTGGGGGTTTTCTTGGAGTTTTCCTTCATTTTCCTCTCATTTTCCATTTAATCCTCGCGAGTTTTCATTTAGTTAATCAAAAATTAGTACTTTGGCGTGACGTTTAAGTGCGTTCCTCGCGATCATTGCCTCGTATGAAATTAGGGATCGGTGGGGAATTTATTTTTTAAGCTTCGGGTTGCGTTCGAGTTGCTTCGCTGTATCACCGTTTTTGTTCCTAGTGACTCTTTCTTCCTCCAATCAATAATGTCCCAATAATCCTTTTAATCCTAAATTTCGACACAAATCCACTTTCTACTACCACATTTTTCGATTCTCGTTCGCCTGTGGAATCTCCGAATTTAAAAGCGTTGCAAACCCAACTTGCATTGTTACTAGGCGCGTTTTTGGCACCATCAAAAGTTCCTTCTGCGGCCCCGAATCATTACTTGCATTTGTCGTATGTTCTGAAATATTCAAATTTGGCTCATCGAGTGAACTTCTCCAAGGTAAGAACTTCCATTGTGATTAAATTCCGTTTTGTCTTACACGCACGGAGCGTTGGGATTGCACGTATGCCACCCTGTTTCGCTTGCTTGTTGTACGTTTCCTCTTGCACGCTATTTAAAATAATGAAAATTTCCTTTCACTTCTCTCGAATTGTACAACGGAAGAAATATCCAAGTTTCATTACTGTAGTTACCGATTCATGAAAGCACTACGTACCTCCATTGTTCTTTCGTAATTCTCCTGTTGAGTTAGGTATGGCGTTGAAATATTTTTTTCTTTTCCTTTCCCCCGAATGCTCTCGGCGAAATATTTTATTTACAATTTGGTGTTCGGCGGAAAACTCCTCGTGTTGGTGAATATCACGTGAAGATTTACAGGCCCCGTATTGTTTTCGAGTGCAACGTGTCGTTTTAGGTTCGGTTTGTTCAGTTGGATCAAATTTCGTTTCCTTGAGGCTTCGAGACGGCGATTGTTCAAAAAAATGCTGGAGTAATTTTAGGTTTATTCTCGGAATAATCAAACTGTTTTCGCTACTAAAATATTTGTTTTGTTTTTCATGGCATGAACCCATTGTGTTCAAAAGGAAATGTCCGTTGGTTGTTTGTTAGCCGTTTTGGGCAGTAGGTAGGTAAAGTAGGATTTTTTAAATCGGAAAATTTGTCAAAATACTCGTTTCTTCATCCAATTATGTCTGCAAGGTTTTCGGCCCTATTGTTCAAACCCGTGGGGCTTTAAAGGGGCTACAGGATGGGTTTTGAGGGAAGCAAAGAGGTATAATGAGGAGTTGTTTTCGAAGTAAACTTATATGAGGCGGCTTCTATTGGGCATAAAGATTAGGGTTGCCAGATTTTTTCGGATCATAATATCATAATAATTTATACTATAAATATCCTTGGTTTCAGCCAGGATATAATTTGTAATATTATTATAAAGTATATCCTGGCTGCAACCAAGGAAAAATAAAGTATTTCAATGACATTTAAAGTACCTATCCATTAAAGTTAACGTTCTCGACTTAAACACTAAGGTATTTTGGTTTATTACTCTTGGAATTTATTACACCTATGTATGTAATCGCGGCGGAGGTCGATGACACCGATCGCCCTCAAAATTATACATTATCCGTTTCAAGAGGTCTAGATTCCAAAACCGAAATGTCTGTCCGCCGTCCGGGCCGTTTTGGGCAGTAGGATTTTTTTTTTTAAATCTGAGATTTTGACAAAATACTCAGTTTACCATCTACTTGTGCAAGGTTTTCAGCCCGATCGCCCAAACCCGTGGGGCAAAAATGGGGCTACGGGAGGGTTTTTAATGCTTTTGGCTATGGGATCGAGTTAGGTGTCGTTTTCGAAGTATTTTTGGACGTAGAATCCATTTTTGGGGGTCCCGGATCGATCCGATTTCACTGCGGGGATCTTTATGGCTTTCAGGTGGCTTCAAATGCGATTTTTGAAGGATCCCAGGAGGCCAAATATTTTTCGAGTAAAAACAAAAAATTGAAAAAAATTTTTCCAAAATTTAATTCACTGACAGAATTAAATTTTTGCACAAGTAACCTATATCAAAAAACAATAAACCCTTATGTAAAATTTTCAGCGATTTTCATTCTGAATCTGCTCACTAGGGCTTGAATGAGTCAGATTACTGAGAATTAGAAAATGAGCATTAAAAAAGAATCGTGGATAGCAATATTTGAATGGATAGCAGAATAATTCTCATACCGAATTGCTATCCATTCAAATATTGCTTCAATTATTGAAAAATAATCGTAGATAGCAATATTTTTACTGTAGGTACCAGGTCACAAAATTTGTATTCCCAAGAAAATATTACTATAATATTACTATTACTATAGACATTTCAATCTTAAGGAGTCCATATTTCAGTAAGGTTGTATTACACACAATGTAAGTAATAATATTATGTATGTACATAAAATTTATTAGTTTCAATGTAATTAGGAACAACACTTTCAATCACGTTCTCACTAAAACATATATCTCGTGCATCTATTAGGCACGTAAGGACTGAGGCGTTAGTAACTTTTTTGGAACTCGAACAGACAGTCCCTCTTTCTTTTTCTGAAACACAGTACCTACAAAATTTTAAAAATTCTGAAAAGAGCTGGGGTCCTCCAGGTAGTTCTGGTTTAGTAGGTACCTTATCCTTGACTAGTAGGTAAGTTGGTGTGGGGGCTTAACTTTTCTTCTTCGTTTGAAATAATATTTCATAATTTATATATTATTAAGTATTTTGGCCTACTGTAATTTTTTAAAATAAAGTACAGTAATCCCTCGTTATCCGCGGGGTATACGTCCTCGAAATTTCCCGCGTATACGAAAACCGCGGATACCAAGTCTATTCACCTAGGTTAAAATGGGGGATAGGGGAATGGCATATCAAAATTCAACAAATTTGAGAAAATAAAGTTGTAATTATTCCAGTAATTGTAATATCTGACTATCATGAAAACATTGGAACAAGCCGTTATTGATTTTGAAGAGCTGGTTTGAAGAAATGGGTGATTTTTTGTTGTTTCGCCTCTTCCTGCAATTGAAGTTTCTATGCTTTGTAGGAAGCCATAGCATCTCTTCGAGCGACAGCACCGCCTAATCATTTTTGAACTTGTTTCGTGTTGTTCCGTATTCTTGAGCTTCTTGTTCGTCTCCTTCTTCTTCTTCGTGTGCAGTCCGTAGGCAAGACTCTAGAATTTCTGAAAGCTCCTCCACACTTAGATCTTCATCACTCAAAAGTTCCCTCTCTAATTCATCAGCCGTCATATCAGCGAACCCTTCTCCTCCAACAGCGTGGGCTACTGATAGAATTCGGTTAATGTGGGCGGGGCTTTCATTTTGTAGTTCAGCCAACTCTTTCAGCAGATCAGGAAGAAGGGTTTTCCAACAGTTTTTCAGGGTGGATGGACCCCTTGCTCCCTCTAAAATCTTCTCTCACTCTCTCTCAACCCGCGGATACGAATTTAAACGACGCGGTTAACGCGGGAGGGGTTGCTATTTATCGAACCGCGGATACGAAATCCGCGAATACGAAACCCGCGGATAACGAGGGATTACTGTATACAGTATTTTGAACAAAAATAAAGTAGGATAAGTACTTTAAATTAAAGTGTGGCAACCCTAATAGAGATAAAAACGCTACAAATTTTACTCAAGGGTTTATAAATAATATTATATTCTTCGATATAGGTTAGGCCTAATTGTGATAGAATTTATTCTGCGTCAATAGGAAAATATTTATACAAAAAAAAAGTTGAAAACTTATTTGAACAATGTTTGAACAAATGTGGGACCTCGAAAAATGGATTGCACTTCCAATAATACTTCGAAAACGACACCTAACTCGACCCTATAGCCGAAACCCTTCAAAAACCCCTCCCGTAGCCCCATAGCGCCCCACGGGTTTGTGCGATCGGGCTGAAAACCTTGCAAGCCCAACTAGATGGTGAAGCGAATATTTTGTCAACATTTCAGATTGAAAAATCCTACTACCCTATACGGCCTGGACGGAGCGCCGCGGCGGACGGACCTACGTACCTATCTATGAAACAAATAAATACATAATCTATGAAACTAACTAAATACTCTATGAAAAAACTCTATGAAATACTCTATGAAAAAACTAACTCTATAATCTATGAAACAAACAAATAATCTATGAAACAAATAAACATCTCCGTACCTATCATGAAACAAATAAAGTCAAATTTTGAGGCCTATCCGAATTTTGAGGCCTATCCGAACCTACGTACCTATCTATGAAACAAATAAATAATCTATGAAACTAACTAAATACTCTATGAAAAAACTCTATGAAATACTCTATGAAAAAACTAACTAAATAATCTATGAAACAAATAAACATCTACGTACCTATCATGAAACAAATAAAGTCAAATTTTGAGGCCTATCCGAATTTTCGATCTTTCGCGAATTCATAGACATAAAACATAGTATGTAGAGTATTATACACCTGTGTATTATTCCAAGGATACATAATATTATTATGTATCCTTGGAATAATACACATGTGTATAATAATATACAGGTCTGTGCATTATTCCAAGAATAATAAACCAAAAAGTTTTGGATAACAGTCATCTGAATGGTCAAGGGTCCAATGCACTCCTGTATTACATATCTGACTAACGTGTGCTACCTACACCTAAATTACATCGTCACCCATTTTTGTGGCCAGCATGCTTAAATTAATCAAATTCCTATGATGTAACACTATTACCACAGGAATCGGGACCACAAACCATCAATTATCTCATCATCCCCGAGATATACCACTACTGACCTAACCAAGGTGACCACACCATTACTTCTACCTCGGGGAAACAAAATCGTTGACTTCAAAAATAAAATGTCCGTCCGCCGCGGTGCCCCGTTTTTTGGGAAGGATTTTGCAATCTGAAATTTTGACAAAATACTCGGTTCACCATCTAGTTGTGCCTGCAAGGTTTTCAGTCCGATCGCCCAAACCCGCGGGGCTACAGGAGGGTTTTTGAAGGGTTTCGGCTATGGGGTCGAGTTAGGAGTCGTTTTCGAAGTATTTTTGGACGTAGAAGCCATTTTTTCCGTTTGGGTTCCAGAACGATCCGATTTCACCACGAGGATCGTATAATAATAATATATTATATTATGAGTGCTGGTGAGTCTTGCACGAGGGATATTGGGATGTAAATACCTAGTGACTGCTGTGAACTAACTTGCCCCATTAATTGAATTATTTAAGGTAAATGAGCAATCACAGCAGTACCGAAGTAGATTGTGAAGCAAAGAAAGTTTGGAGTGGTGCTTTATTTTATACGAGAACGTCAGAGAACTTTGATAACTTACTATTCGAACTTTGTGGTGGGTGCCCTTCAATGGCATCAATGATAAATTGTCCTCACACCAGCGTTACATGCCGCACGGAGCACTGATGGCCACGGATTCACTGAAACACTGAAATGGGTGGATCGACCTTTACTCTATTTGGACCATTAGCGGCACACATTTCTGTCAAGCCGTCGAAGTACCTATCTCGGTAGTGAAGCATTTGAGTTGCACCTGAATTTCACTTTCTGCTCTGCCAGGCCAAGTCTTATCCCTAATCCTTTTGCCAATGCGTTTCCTTTTCTAGGCATCGTAGGATCAGTAAGCCGCAATGGTATCCACGAGGCAGTCGAGCAGCGTTGGAAGCGGGGAAACTGCAAGCACATCCGGAGCTGTGGATTCGTCAGGGATCAAAACGAGGAATGCCAGCCACATGAGCCCCAGCCAAGAGCTTGTCCCAGTCCCGCCGCCGGCTCCGCCATTGAAGGTGGTCACCCCCACCAAGCAGTTCCTGGATATGCCAGTTGAAATATTTGAAAAAATATTTAGCTACACGGGGTATAAAACCGTTTCGACTCTCAGGCTGGTAAGTTCCTGGTTTCCCATTGACGAATAATTGAGGTGTACAACGGCTGACTCATTTTCAAACCTTTTCGCTGTTTTCCAGGTGTGCCGCCAAATGGATAAAATCAGTGGAGCTGTCCTCAACTCAACTTTTCAAAAACTTCAGACCCAAATGCTACACAGGTTCGTTTTAGTCCGCCACACCCGGTCTTACGATTTTTCAAAAAATTGACGTTTCATTGTTTTATTCGCCAGATTCCAAACTATAAAAGCGAAAATGCCCCGCCGGGAGTCAGCCCGAAGGAACCATCCGCTAGCATGCGAAAGTGACATCATTGAAACCTTACACATGAGGCTGACGTTGCTTCAGATGTCCTTTGGGAAACACATAGAGCGGAAACACTGCTGCTTCTTCCCGGGAGAAGTAAGTACCAGCATGTAATCGCCCATTTATGTACTTTTGCGCCCATCCGACCCCGCCTTTCCCTGGCGTAGCAAATAGAGGGCGCCTGAAATTCAAAAGAGGGAGAGTAAAGAGTACAATTGACTGAAAATTCAAAAATATATAATGATGTAATGCAAACTTATTTCGTTTAAGATACTAACATTTGTTAAGTGTGGAACTAAATCAACTCTCTCCTGAAGCCTGGCCCTGCTCATCATTGTTCCTTACCTCGATTCGTGAGGAGGGCAGGAGCCCAAGCGCTATCTGGATCGGACCATAAGGTGCAGTTTACTCAGTGCGAGTAGCCCAGCCATTAACAGGCGAGCGCATTCAATGGCACTACACACTATTACTAGCATTGAAAGCCCTTGCCGAGTTAAACTGAGTCTAAACAACGATGTCACAAGTTGCGCCCATCGGCACCAGGCTTGGGCGTTTCGGAGGTAAAATTTGGCGTGGATTCCAAATCTGGCTAGAAAAAAAGGGGGGGGGGGCTATTGAAATAAGAAGGTTGGGCGCAAGTGCGCTCATTTGTGCCAGATTTCACCCTGCCCAGTAGGAGCCCAAGCGCTATCTGGATCGGACCATAAGGTGCAGTTTACCCAGCCATTAACAGGCGAGCGCATTCAATGCCACTAAACACTATTACTAGCATTGAAAGCCCTTGCCGAGTTAAACTGAGTCTAAACAACGATGTCACAAATAGTTGCGCCCATCGGCACCAGGCTTGGGCGTTTCGGAGGTAAAATTTGGCGTGGATTCCAAATCTGGCTAGAAAAAGGGGGGGGGGGGGCTATTGAAATAAGAAGGTTGGGCGCAAGTGCGCTCATTTGCGCCAGATTTCACCCTGCCCAGTAGGAGGCGGCAGGATTGGGAATCCTATAATTTTATCGCTTACCATTCAACACTTACATACAGAGATCGTCTGAATTTGTCGTATGGATAAATGTGAATCGTTTGAAGCTAATTTTGTATCGTTTGCAGATTCTCGATGAGGTTTATCGAATCTTGCATTACGTGAGGGTCACCCCCAAACTGGCTCGGCCATATCGTGTGACTGACGAGCTCTACGATTTGTCCACAATGGCAATGGAGTACTTCAAGGAACATATAGAGCCCAGGCTGCCAGAAATCGCCTATTTCGGATCGGACTTTTTCGAGTTCCCTGGAAGCCTGCAGAGTACGTATTTTTGGCTACTTTTATGCCATGAATCAGGTTTCGCATTCAAATGATGGGAGCATTAAGACTATAGTGCGCAGCCATTAACACCGTTTGCGTTATTTAGGTTCTTCTAACAACAAGTCTTGGATGCTCGAATCACCACCGCATTCGGGAATGAAATCCGACTTTGAATCTTCTGAGCCGATAAACTGCCGCTCGTCAGATACTCAACCGCAAAACTCCCAGACGGAGATTTTCCTTCAGAAGAGGATCAAGAAGATTAAACAGGGAATGAAAAAGTAAGCCCTTTACATTAAATGTAAATCGAAATGTTCTATTTGATGTTGTTGAAAATTACCTTATTGAGAGATCGGTTAAACAGTACTCATTATGGGGTTATCATACTGTTGGAAACATCCAGCGGGCCATTATGACGTCACAATCACGATACCCTCTCCCCCGTCATCTGTTAACGTCCAACGTCCAACAAACCGTCAGGGAGAACAGTTGTGACTACATGATGGTTTGTCGGACGTCGGGCCTTCACAGATGGTGGGGGGGGGGGGGGGGGATAGGGTGTCGTGAGTGTGACGTCATATTGGCGGCTCTGACTGTTGTAATTTCCCTACTCCATGTCATATTTTCCTTTACCTACTTAAAAAGTGGGGACTTGTAGACCTGGCAAGTTGTCAGTCATCATGTTTTTCCCGACAGTGTGATAACCCCATTACACGCCTGTGAGGTTCAGAACCTTCTGTCGGATAGAGTAGGTACATAATTTGGCACCTAATTAGCATAATTTGGCACCTTGCTACGCGTCAGGCAATTTTTGGCGTCAAATAAAAAATAATTTCTCAACGGAACGTTCAACACAAGGAAAAGTTAGCGATCCTGCAGGTCTTGGAGACGTGAAAGGATGACATCATTGTGTACAGGGTTGCTGTGGGTGTTTAGGAAAAACATCACTGCGCGCTCTGGCGCTTTATAGGGTGTGAATAAGATTATGTTGTTAGAAATGCGAAGTTTCGACCTTTTGTGAGGAGCCCATTCACCAGAATTCCCTTAACCAACTTTTATTATTTAAGGTACAACACACAGCTGGCGGTGGTAAAGAAAGAACTTAAATCATGCAAAGCGAAGATGTTGGAGCAGCAGAAGCAATACCACGAGCATATTCTTCGTATGGACGACTATGAAAAGAAGAACGATGAAACATCTAGGAAGTTCAGTACTCTTCTACAAGTAAGTGAGATGTTTCGTGTGTTTTGTGGCAATTGACGTGATTGTTGTTATGACGTCTCACGTTGTTTTGTAGGAGTTGAACAAGTGCAAGACGGAGCTGCAGTATTGGAGGTCCAAATCCCCGCTGAGCACTCTCTGCGCCTCGTGCGGCAAACGCAACGAAATGTCGCCCGAAGAGGTGCACATGTTGATCGCTCAAGCGGCGCCCCAAGCTCCGACGAGCGTCCTCGATGACCCTCAACCCTCGACGTCCTCTACGGCTCCGCCGTCGACGTCGTCGTGGATGACCCCCTGCGTCCCGGCCGCCGAGCCGGATGATCTCAAACCCAAACCTTCCGTTCCTCAGAAACGCAAGTCCGTCTCAGACACTCCCGCCGCACACTCCAAACGTTCCAAGAAGCCCCGCCCCATGCTCAAAGGCCGTCCCAAACGCAGCTGAACGCCTCGGTTGAAATTGGGCCAAATCACATGTATTATAAGACAACACTACTTTGCGTGTGGGTAACCCTGTTCGTCCACGGGAAAGTTTGAAGCGGAAATTTTATCTCGCACTGGTTGCGCCGTACAAAACTTATAGCAAACTTCTTGTTCCCACTGTACTTACACGTCTACTTGTATTTATTTCATATTTTAAATTTAATGTTCAAATCGTACTTTTGGGTGTATCCAATATTTTTTTTATTTTCTGAAAATTATTAATTATGTTCGTCTCTGACGGATTTTACTGTGTAATCTTCTGTTGGGACGCTTTACCCCTTAGGAAATCGGCGATTTTTCATGAAAAACCCATCTATCTGAAATTTGTTATCATTCTTAGAAATACAATTTCATCTCCCTCCCGAGATACTGATCGAAACTTGATACCTTAAATTGCCAGTTTTGCCAGTTAATTGATTGTCTCGAATGAAATGGTGACCTGGTGCAGAAGCGCCCGCTGAGGGTTCCATACTAGCCAATTACTAACTCTTTCATACGAGGGTACCTATTAATGTATACGATTCACTGAATCCGAATCTTCGTTTTTTTTTGTTCGATTTGTGATTTTTACCTCCTGATTTGTTATTTTGGTTGAAATAATTTCTTTAACTTTTATTCACTTTCGAATTTAAAATAAGATGGTGTTCATTTAATGTTGGTGTAGTTTCATGTCAAAAACCGAAAATTGTGCCTGTCCGTATTCAAAATTTACTTCAAGTTTCAGCCTGGAGATCCTTCCCTCGCCAACTCGGACGTAACGCTTCGAAACGCTAGATAGTAGACAGGAGAAAATGGGTTCATTTTATTTTAGATCTGAGCCAACTTGAAAACACCAAAAGACAACTTTGGAGCAAGAAATCGAAAATCCAACACGTTTCATAAACAACCGCAAACATAAACACGATCGGTGGAAATGTTTTCGCATGTCCCTCCTCTCGTTTTTTGATTCTCGAGGGTTCTGACATAACATTGTGTAGATTCGAAAAAACTGTTACCATGGTGGACAGTTAGGCTCTACGCTCCATTGCCGTTATTTACATCTCTAGCTACAGGGGTAATAATTATTGTGTGCTTGTTGTCAGACACCTGTGAAGTATCTTACTCTGACGGTAGTTGGAATGATAAAATAGATGAAATAATCAGTCGGAAAGGCATACGAATCGAGAAAAAACCTTAGAATTTGTCCTCTGAAGTATCGGGTTGTTGAGGACTGAAGTTAAGAACACTGGGGTTTTGTTTGGGTCGTATAACTGGCAAATTTCAATGAAAAGGTTATGTATTCATTGTTTGTTGACCTGCACAGGGCGTAGTCATCTTAACACTGGCAGCGAGTGTGGCCGGCAAGTCTGGGATTGCCTCATCAGCAGACTTAGATTGTGAGAAACCTATGTTTATCTTCACTATTCTGTCTCGTGTTTCCATGTTATCGTTATTGTAACTCCCTACACAATGATCGCAGGTGCTCGAACGTTAAAAATTCTATGATTTCAACAAACTACGAAAAATATTTCAATGTGTTTGCCTTTCCGACTTTTTATTTAATCTATTTTATCATTTCATCAACCTTCAGAGTAAAATATTTCAATTACATAAAAATCGCAGGTGAATGACAAAATTTAATAGCACACAATTACCGCTACAGGCCCACGACATTCACCCGTGTACTCTCAGTCGTTCTTCACATGCCCGTCGCCTTATAACGCCTTTGAACGAAATTCGTCTGTTTTCGTTAGGCGCCTGTTTACGACCCAGGCAGAGTGCTTGCGTCGCATCGACGTTTGTCACCTTAGGTCGGTATTGATTGGGACTTTCAACATCAGTCATTTTCCATCCTAATTAGATAATTTGTGCTGAGGACCAAGTAGGTGGCGAGCATCCTCTTACATAGGGGCAGACTCTCCTGCATTCTCCTTTCGAAGTACCCAATGACGTATGAATACGTTTAGGCGAATTTCACCTAAACTGTGAACGTACTCCAACATATGAAAATATGAAGTAATAACTCACTGGTGACTTGCAAACCCTTACAATACCGGCGTTCGTTGGCCCTCCCCAAAGTGAACCCGAAGTCACTCCTGTATCCAACATTTCCGTTCAATGTCATGTCAAATTATTTGAAAAAAAAAAAAAAGTCTGGTAAAGCGTCATGTTCGGTAAAGTGTTCCCCAAAGTTCGCTATTATTGTCTTATTTCTTTTTTACTTGATTTGTTTTTGTCTTCACGCTCTTCACGAAAGCTGAACCTGTAAATTCACGACCGCTACGCCCTGGAGCGTTTTCCTCCCTTTAAATATAAATATTGTAAGGTGCCGCGGTGTCTCATATTTCCAATAAACGACATTTCAAGTCAACTTTAGCATTTTTCATTAGCATGTTACCTCTTATCCCCAAGTATGTTGTTTGATTGGACGACGTGAGGGATTATTATTCTTGAATATCGTACATTTACATAATTATAAATCAAACATTATTGTAGTGTGTCCGGCAGGTCTGGAACTCCAATGAATCGGTTTGTCATCCAAAATCACTTCGAAGGTGACCCTTGGCCAAACAAGCTGTAATTCCAGTAGTGTGAAACCTATGCGAATAATCCAACCTTTCAGCTCCTCTTCTGATGATGATGATGTGAAACTGTCAGCCTCCCTCTTGCCCATCTTTTTCATACTATCGGTTCCACTACTGATATTCGGTGGCCAGTTACGATTTGAGGAGTAGAGAATACTATCAGGGCGACATTCAGGAGTGGGTGCTATTAGCATATTCACGGTTTCAAATTACGTACTAGATTTGACGTAAATAAAAAATAAAAAAATTACTGGAAAGATGGTTGTATCAATAAGAATACCACTTGATTCTGAGTATTTGTTGCAGGTAATAGTTTGCAAATTATATAATTTGTAATTATATCATAGAAATTTTCTGCGAGCAAAAAAAAAAAAAAAAAAAAAATTGTGGGGAAGCAATAGAGCTATGAAACTATTTCTAGCTATTTCATTGTCATTCTACGTAGACTCAGTGGCGGCGTTGTACAGTACAACCAATTCAGTGCGAGCGCCACCATTTGAAACATCAGGAGGACTGCACGAGCTCAACAAGGGTTACAAAAACTACTAAATATTATTTTAACTTTTAATAATATGTAATAATAATGAGGAAGTTGGTAGGTTCTGCTGAAACGTCAAAGTTGAGAAGTCGCATAATCTACGTCGCTTTTCTTTTCCTCGGTATCTTGGCAGTTTGAACGGGAAGCAGTGGCACTTTCAGGAAATAGTAATTCCCCAGTTTCGATGTTTTCCGCAATCCAACCAACTTAGCAAGATTCATCACGCTGAAAAGCGACAAATTAGTCATTGGATAATGTTACTCAAACGGATTGAGCAGCAGGGCGTCAAAGCTGAAGCACGATAGAAATCGGTTACCTACTATTCATAGACGGCGGAATGTCGAAAGGTCAACAGAAGCTTCTGTACCCAGTTTGACCTCATAACCGATATTCCGATGTCTGTTGGGGCAGTACACTATTGCACTCAAATCCCTATCGTCAAAGTGGTTACCCCACTTAATTATGACTTGCAACCCAGACACTTTTGCGCCCCTGGGTTTGTGACCATACACAAGAACAGTGGACTACAAATCCCGAACTAGTTCTATGACTGTCCATACATTCAAAAAGGGGCGTGGTCAGACCCGAACGGTTTGGTACTGGCTGTACACACAAACCTTTATTATTCTCTGAATAAGCCATTCGAGGCAGGGAAAAATTTGATCAGCATTAAGCTTCTATGTTTCATGATTTGCTCTCGTGATGCTAAAAAGGGGCTACAGAAAGGGTTTCGAAGGATGAAGCCCCTACTTCATCAGTGATGGGAAAATTCCTGGGAATTTGTTTTCCTCAATAAAAATGATTTTCATTATAACAGATTACTTACTGTTGTTTTATTTTTAACGTTTTTTCATGTTTGATAGCTCCCGAAAACCAATCTAGTTGAAGTTTGAAATCGCACGCCAGTACGAGGGCGACCATTGCGTGGCAGAGCGCTCTGTCGGTCATGTCGTTGCTTTTCATTCTGAAAAATCAACAAAACTTAGTATGAAGTCCATTTGACAACAGTCAAAGTTTGTTACAAATGCTACCTGTAGGTTTTGACGCCAGGCAAAGTGAACATGTCCAGTATTTTCTTTCCAACTGAATAAGAATATGGGCAGATCGAGCGGATGGCATCTTCCCGGCTTAGAATACATTTTCGGAGCTGGTAGAACTTGAAGATGCCGTTGGCGTAAAGGAGGAGTTGCATTTTCAATAACGTTTTGTTTTTGATGTCTTTGTAAAACGGACACACGAGAAAATCCTCGCTGGAAAAGTAAAACAACGTGAAGAGTTTTAGTTTAGGGATTGGAAGCGCGATTTTTTTTTTTTTGTGGAAGACTCACTCCGTTGCAGGGTCATTGGGCGGATCCAGGTACGCTTCAGCGGTGCCGGCCAACTCTGCTAAATCCGCAGCGCTCAAAAGGCCACTGACTTGGTACACCTGCGCGACATCTTTGGCATCCCTGTTGCACGGAGGGAGCATCTTCATGGCCAAATCATGGCTGGGCATTTCACTCCGGGCGCTCGCGTTCAACACGTCCAAATCGGCTTCTTTCATATCTGCAAAATGCCAACTAACAATAAGTACTTGCATACAAAATTGTGGAAAGTATACAGTACAAATTTGTACTCACCAAGTAACGATGTTTCAAGAGCTTCGCTTGAACCAGGCTTAGTCTCCTTCAGTTTTCTCGTTATATTCACTGCCCTTTGATATTTTTTGGATCCAAATTTGGAATCATCCAAATCGACTGTTATCGAAGGCTCTGAGGGCTTCTTTACGACCGCCTCGCTTGTGCAGTTGGCCAACCGGCAGGGCACAGTGGGCACGATAGTTCCCTGAGAATTCAAAAGAATAATCTAAAAAGGGGTGCCAGATTCTTTTTGGTTAAATCCTTTTCCTATTTTTAAATAAGAAAAATGAGACAAGAATAATCTTTTTTCTTGAAAAAAAAAAAATAAATAAATAAAATAAAATAAAATAAAAAATAAAAAAATAAGAAAAACTAGTAGAAAATATTGCGTTGTGTGTTCCATTTATTTTAGAAACGGCATTAAACAAATTTTGTCCCTCAACTAAAAATGGCCGCCCGTTGTAGAATAAAGCGATTTAATGAAAATCAATGATGTCAGAATCTGACAATATAACAGATCATACAATGATATCTGATATTAATTGGACCCTTGGACACTGTTAGGTACATATTTTTCCCATAAGTAATTATTCCTCAAAAGTTGAGAAAATTAGGCAGTTTTTTAGATTTCCTAAAACTTGAAGAATGGACAAAAGCCTTTCCTAAAAAAACAAAATCAATTGCAAAATCTTGGACACTGAAATTCACTTTTCACGAGTATGTATGCTCAAGCCTGACCACATTCAAACTGGAACTGCCAATCGCGCTGAAACGTCTGATCACGGAAAACGTTGACGCGGATGTAACGGTGCTGTGAGGATGACTAATGCCACAGCTGAGCACTGAAGACCACGGATTCACCGATTTCACTGATACGTGTGGATCGTCTTTGATTCATACTCGTATAGTGTAAACATCTTTACTTGGTGAGTAGGTACCTCAAGGCGACAACAATTATTGATATTTTAGTAGATACCCGATTTTGATTTTCTCCGGGTGATCCAGACCGCTGAAGCAGCATGAAAGAATTAGGACTCCTAATTTATTGGACAGGGCTCCCATCATCAATACCTTTAGCAACCCACGATACCAGTGTCCAACGGCTGCCAGTGTGACACAAACGACTTCCGACAGTCTGGAAGACTTTTCCAACGAGGAACTCATTAAATGAGTATAAAAGGTATAAAAGAAATTTTCTTTTATACCGAATACCACCGAATACATTACCTTTCCTGAACTGTCGACGATCAACAACAACGTCTTGCAATACGTTTCGGACGAGTCAGGCGTAACGCCCGAATACAGCTGGTTTTTGCGGGACAACAACGCCCTATGTTTTTGTGAATGTTGCTCTCTAAGAACGCTGCAGTCAATATCCTGAGGCTCATTTTTCATGAATGTCATGTGATCGAAGGTTACTGCAAGTATAACAAACACAGGTATCAAATTGAGTGACAACGTTTACGCGAGATGTTTTCACTGTCAATACCTGACATAGTTGGGACACCAGCTCCAGCGACGATGCGTTTAATTTTGCACTTCTTAGGCTCTTCCATCAAGTTAGGCATATTGATTACTACGAAAGGAAATCAATCAACATAAAACTCGGAGTCTCAGACCCACGTGGTTTCAATAACAAAACAAACGTTATCAGCACAGAGTAACAGGGAGCAGGTTATCAGTAATATCAACATCTGGCTGCTTCTAATAGAAAATCATGGAGAACACAAATACAAGGAGGTAGGTAACTTACTATTCTGCTCTCAATGCCGCCTGTGATCAACGAAATGTTTTCGAGCATCTGAACGTTAATGTACTTGAGTGAGTACTGGTACATTGGAGAATACTAGTAGTAGTAGTAGTAGTAGTAAAGATGTTTATTTCGGCACAATCACATGCATTAATTTAAAAAAAAATTGAAATTACATGATTATCATTTCCTGAACTTAATTCTATTTTTATCTACAATACCGGACAACACAATCAATAGGTACAATCTTACAATACCGGACAAAAGAAACAGAAACACAATGACTGTGACAAAACAACATCTAAAGACAATGTTCATTGACCGTCTGTCGGGTTTGCTTTCCTTCATCATTCCTAATTTAACAATTTCCAAAAATACAAATTTTGTTCCTATACCTGCTAATTACGTTTTCTAAACCTCAATTAAAAGTAGTTAAACTGTTCAATAAAAAAAGTACGATATCTCGAGGCACCCGTTATATACTTACCCAAAGCACACCAATCCTTTCCGTTCGCTGAACGGCGTTCAGCCACTCGATGCACTGCTCCCTCGACAACTCCCCCGCTCCCAAATAGATCACCCTGTACTCTCCCAAAATTGGGCAGCTCCCCAGAAAGTGCAAAACATTCTCTGGCACGTTTTTGTTGCACAATGCGCAATTGAATCTGCGGTCGGTCCGTTGCGGCATCCAATTGAGGTTCATCAATTCGCCCCGCATTTTAGCGATGTTCCCCGCAGTCCATGCATCCAATCGTAGGTAGCTGTTCCTCGAGTAGTCCAGAACGGCGTAGATTCTGTCGGATGCCCTCGCGCAGCGTTTGAAATTCTCCACCTTGCTAGCATGTACCTTTTCCTTGATTGCCTTAATAGTTTTGGAGTCGATCCTTTGTATCTCCAGCTCACCGAGCGCATACCTTTCGCATAGTGCCCGCCAACTCCGAAGCCAGGCACAGTTTCTTGTCACCACCTCCTCCGCCAAATACCTTGTCAGTCTACTTTTCGGCTGGCTGAACACTTTCCGCATGTAGTCCAGATGCAGATGCAAGGTATGCTCGTACATGGTCCTCATGTCTGTCTCCAGGTGAAGCACATACGTGGGCGACAGGTCGGCAGATGCAACACTCTTTTAATAAAGAAACGCACCAGCTTTTCTACCTCCTCGCTTTCAACATAACCCCACACCTGTGCCGCATAACACATTATTGACCGCGCTACAGCTTCAAAGACCTGTATCTTATCTTCCATGCTGATGTCTTTTTTCTTGAAAAGCGGCGCCCACAGTGAACCCATGGCCCATTTTGCGGCTTTCAGTTTTTCCTTCAGGTGCACCGAGAAACTGAATGTCGGGGTAACAGTTACTCCCAAATACTTATAGCTGCTTACCACTTCGACGGGCTTTCCCCTGAAGAACCATTTCTCAGATTTTGCCAGCCTTATTGGAGAATACTATTTTGTCGTTGTCAGTCGTTCTCATCAGACAAGAAATCATCATCTTTTTCTTCTTCTTCTTCAGGTAATGGTAGGTACCTACTTGCTCTGCGATGGTGGACTTCGGTGTTTTGCGGAATCCGTTTTTCTACGTAAAAGGTACTCCTATGTGAGTGGGATTTCGGGGCATCATACAATTTTTATGAGACACCAAAATACACTGGACGGGACGAACGGGACACCCTCGAATACAAATCCGTCAGAAACGGATGACAGCCAGAATCGTATTCCCTTCCTTTGCACCCAATTTTTCAATCATAGCCTTCCTTCGTGTCCTTCACTTCTTGCTCTTATAAAAATATTGGAAAGCCGGTAAATAGACTTTACCATATTCTGAGGCGTTGAATTTTCATATCGTGCATAAGCGCTTGATACCGCACCTGTTGCCAAAATGATATACCACCCTCTAACCGATTTTACATTTCCCCCTCTCCTCCTTCTTCCCTTGTGACAACATTTTCAATTCCTCCGAGGGCATTCCTCTCTGCCCCCTTCGCCCACCATATTTTGGCGTCTCTTTTTTTCCATTATCTCGCCATGCATATTTACAACCCGGTAGACCGCAACATCGATTATTCATGCGACCTTTTCCTCTAGAACGTAGGTAACCAACTGGGTCAATCTTTCAAGCTGACGTGAGCCTGGGCTCAAGTCCTTAAATTGAGAGTTTGAGATCACCAGGTGCTGGTGGTTATTTACAGCCACTTCTTCGGGGATTTGGTAAGACGCTGAAAACGGATTTCGTACCGACATATTTCTCAAATTCTACGGGGAAAATTTAAAAATGAAGTGAACGAAATATGAATTAAATAATTATAATGCGCAAATATTGCACACTCTAGTCTTATTTATTCAAGTTATTTCACGTCGACGATCTGCACTTTCATTTTTCCCCTTTTGGTTCTTCCACATCATCCCCGCTTTGTCGCCATTCTTCCATCATTTTCTTGCTTCGTTGCTTCTGCGTTCTCCCGCCCACTTTGCTCCATCACTCTTCATTTCTTCGACTCCTGCCTACTTGATCCTACTCTTTGCGCTCCTTTGTTCTTCCTTCCATTTATATTCATTTTTCTTCATATTTTCACTTTTGCCATCTGAGCTCTGTGATATTGATATTTGGTCGTATTCCCCCTTTGTTGTCTTCTTAGCACTTTGGTTCATTGTTCTCGGAATACCTACCAATAATTTCGGGGCGAGGGTAAGCAATTTTGATCGGCTGATGTTTTTGACGCGCAGGCACCAAAATGAAATCGGGAAGTAGGAAGATTTTTAAAAATCTGAAAATGTAGTTTCATCTGTCCGTTGGGTGTATTGTCATTTTTTTGAAGAATGAGTACCTAGTTTCTAAACTGGTTTCAAGGGAAGTCGGATGGATCTGAGACCCCCATAACTATTTTCCAAACCAAAAAAAAAAAAGACACCCCTTACATACGAGCACCCCACAGCTTAAGCTCCACAGAGCAGGGTGATGCCATCACAGATCTTCACCCTAACGCGTGGGGCTCAATGGGGCTATAGATGGTTTAGAGGATGGATTTAAGATATCAAGTAATATTCGTTTTCGAAAAATACATTTTACGTCCATGATTAATCGAAAACGAAACCTTACTTGATATCTTAAATCCATCCTGTAAACCATCTATAGCTACGGTGACCAGGCGTACTACTTTGGAAGGACATGTACTACTTTTGGGCTCAACGTACTACCACGTATCATGTACTACCAAGCGTACTACTTTTGCCTTTCTTGCCAGAAATTGAAAAAAAAAGAAGAAAAGTAACTTTCACAACTGTTGTGAAAGTTCGATTAGAAGGGGGAACAATTTTTAAGGATTTCGCCTCTCAGGACATTCAATTGGAAAATCTGATGAAAATCGTCCAATTCGTCCTGTGCCTTCCAGCCACGAGTGCCCCAGTTGAACGATTATTGTCCCTTATTAACAACTATTGGTGCTGTGAGAAGACGCGATTGAAAGTAGAAACCCTTAAGGAAGTCATGGAGGTGTACACAAACTTCGACGAGAACTGCATGGAGATGCACTCATTTCTGCAATCGAGGGAAGATAATATCTTCACCTCCATCACCTCCATGACTACCTTCAGGGTTTCTACTTTCAATCGCGTCTTCTAACTGCTCCAATAGTTGATAATAACGGAAAATAATCGTTTAACTGGGGCACTCTTGGCTGGAAGGCACAGGACGAATTGGACGATTTTCATCAGATTTTCTAATTGAATGTCCTGAGAGGCGAAATCCTTAAAAATTGTTCCCCCTTCTAATCAAACTTTCACAACTTTTTTTTTTTTTTTTTAATGCTGAAAACAACTTTTTATATTATGCTGAAAAAATTCACAGTGCCGAAAAATATTGACTCGTTTGTGAGCTCTCAATAAATTTTTCATTCGTCGTGTCATCTGTGTAATATTCTGTGTGATCTTAGAATAAAACCGTTTTGTGCAATAAAAATCACCGCTTTATTCATTTTGGTTTATTATTCTTGGAATAATACACCTATGTTTTCGCGACGCGGGTCGACGACTCCGATCGGCCTCAAAATTTGACATTATCCGTTTCAAGAGGTCTACATTCAAAATCCGAAATGTCCGTCCGCCGTCCGCCGTCCGCCGTCCGCCGTCCGGGCCGTTTTGGGCAGTAGGAATTTTTTAAAAAATCTGAAATTTTGACAAAATACTTGGTTTACCATCTAGTTGTGCCCGCAAGGTTTTCAGTCCGATCGCCCAAACCCGTGGGGCGCTCTGGGGCTATAATGGGGCTACGGGAGGGGTTTTTTGAAGGCTTTTAGCTATGGGATCGAGTTAGGTGTCGTTTTCGAAGTATTTTTGGACGTAGAATCCATTTTTGGGGGTCCCGGAACGATCCGATTTCACTGGGGCGATCTTTAGGGCTTTCATGGGGCTAAAAATGGGATTTTTGAAGGATCCCAGGATGTTAAATATTTTTTGAGTAAAAAATACAGAATTTTTGAAAAAACACATTTTTGAACAAAAAAATCCAAAAAAAAATTTTTTTTGAAATAAAAATCAAAAAAAAAAATTTTTTTTAAATTTTTCCATTGACAGAATTTAATTTCTGCACAAGTAACCTATATCAAAGAATAATAAACCCTTGTGTAAAATTTGCAGCGTTTTTACCTTGGATTTTTAGCGCAACCTTTCCCTCAAAAAATGGAAAGGTGCGCTCACCTCTTCGACATGTTTGTTTGTTTGTTTAATAAGATAAGGGATAGCCTATACCTATAATAATATTATACATTAGGTAGGTATACACCAATGTAATATATTATACTTATTACATTGGTATATATATATATGTTCTAATTTGGAAAATGTACTACTTTTATAGAAAAAAATCTGGTCACCGTATCTATAGCCCCATTGAGCCCCACGCATTAGGGTATATGTATTATTATTGTATAAAGTCGCACCTCAGTAGAACTTCATTGGTTACGATATTGCCCTGCGCAGAGGCAATATTATTATTGTATTACATGACATATATAATATATATAATATAATATATATGCATTAGAAGAGGACTGGAAGAAGAAACTGGTTTTGAGGGAGCAGACGCTAGTTTTCACTGACCAGAAACGGATACCGAAGAGCTTTTGATGTGAAATCCACTTTTAGGTCCCTTGTCATTCATTCTTTAAGTTAGTTTTTTTTTTAACTTTTCCTTAATTAACAAAAAATCATATAAAGAAAAATAATAAAACTAATTTTGAATAATAATTATAATTAGAAAAATAGTTTTATTATTTTCTTCGTAAAAAATCAAATTAATTTTTCTAGCAATGCATAGAAAATGATAATAATTCATTGTGTCGAACTTTCGCAGTTTTGTTTATTGTCTACAGACACAGACAGTATTTGAAGAATTCTTGAAAGATGTCTTTCCATCTACGCGACGAATATTCCTCAATAGTACTGTTTCTAACTAAAGCTGGTTTACCCTACAGGATTGTAGTACAGGGACTTGCATACAAGTATACTTGCCCACATCGATGGTACCTAATTCGAATACAAACCTACTCCATTTCCCGACCTTGGACGAACTGGCGTTGTTGGGTTTTACTTTTTATTTGAGGACACATCCCCACCAGTCAATTTGCGAGAGTCTCTTTTACCGAGCAAGGTTTTATACCCCCCCCCCCCCCCCCCCCCCCCTCAGACAAGTTATCACGCTCGGAAAAGCCCCCAGGAACCATGCCCGCATTCAAATTTCATGCAAATAACTTTAGGATAATGACGGAAAGTGCGACGTCAGGTAAAGCTTCATCTTATAAAGGGAAGAATAAGCAAGAGTAAAACTTTTTACTCCCAACACATTTAGATTTGAGACTTTTTTCCCCCGCATAAATTCGACGCCCGTGTGAGTGGAGTTGTTTTCTGTTTCGAGAATAAAATTGATTTAATCAAGCCCATGACATGAAAAGGAACTTATAGTTGCCGGTCCACTTTTCCCACCTTGGGTCATTTTGCTTTTGACCTAGATAGCTATGATTTCTGGGCAAAAAAGAGAATTCGGAATGTTGTGCCGCACCGCGTGATCTCAGTCATTCCCGACCACGTAAAGCTAATGCGATTTCGTGTAGAGCACCTCCTCGAGTTTCTTGAAGCACTGCAATTCCTCCAGTTACTTGACACAACCTTTGTAAGAAGAGCACATAATTGAATTAGACGCGGATTTAAAAAGAACTCCACTAAATATTGCCCGTTATGGTAATGGAATCTTAAACGTGAAACTCTTATTCAAAACTCACTTTCTTAAGATGCATTGATCGAGTAAATGTTTTCTTCAATAAAGGGGAAAATTTTAATTAGTGACCGACATTTTCCCACGTCCGAAACGGACCACTAACATCATGATCAGCTTAAAAATGAACTCTCTCAACAGTTACTGGAGGACTCTGACTTGAAATTCTAACTGCTTGAGTAGGTACAAGCACTTGTTAGCATCCCAAGTACCTCCACCATAGGGGGACAATGTGTTTTTCAACGTGACAAGTATGAAGGTAGTAAATGATACCTCTAAACGTATATACGGGGATTTTTAAAAAGCATTTTTAGGGGTGCGATGAAGTCGAATGAGGTATCGTTTTCCGAGTGATTTTGAACCAATGATCGTGGCGCTTAGCTACAGGAACTTTTATGGCGGTCGTGGCCCTTGGACCATTTTGTAGGTAGTGTGCAAATAGTCCTTTACTGCTGAGAATATGTTACCTCCATTTCGGGATTTTAGGCGCTTTCAACTCATCAATTTCAACTCATCATGGTTATTCAAAAGGCTCCCACCGTTGGTTGAGGTTCACGATAAGGCTCCCGCGGGCAGGATCGCTCTATAGCGAGAACACTCCCCGAGATTCACACCACGAACTGCTGAAAAAATGTTGACGCAAATGATTTTGAGCTCAATAAAATTAAGCTTCACAAGAAACCGCTGAGCAAATTTTGGCGCTACGACGACTTTCGGGTATCTATTTTTATTTCAGCTTGGGAATAGAGGAATTTTGAATTTCAGGAGCCCCCTTAACTCAGAATTTGTTGCTCTACAACTTCATTTTGAGCCAATTCGTTTGCAGTAGCCGTTCATAAGTTACAGGGGTTGAATCGTGAGCGAATCCTTTTTTTGAGCCATGTTGGAAAACACTGCCTATTTTTGACGCTTGATTGTGGCTAAACGGCTGAACCGATTCCAATGTTTTAAGGAGGACATTCGACGCAGAATTTCATGCTCTTCAACCTTGAGATACCTACCTAAGGTTATGTCTACGATGCTTAGTTTTTGTGATATAAGCGACAAATTGGATTATGTCCAAAAAAATCGTGGTTTTTTGGCCGCCAAAAGTTCTCTCGGCAAAAAGTTTGCTACCGTTTTTGACATAGAACGAAAAAAAGGTTCTAAACCATATCTTTCGATGGTAGTAATGAAGTACAACGGGGAAATGTAGGCCAACAGCGGTAGCCTTTTCGTAATGCCTCCGAGAATGTTTTCGGTATACACTTCAGGATCCAACATGGGAACCTTCTCATATCTGAAGACGTACGCTTTCCTTAGGTTACGTGTCTTCCATATGCAGGTAAAAACTTAGCGGGCCAGGCAGTTTCGTTCACTTCTGAGATACAACAACAATTAAAAGAGATTTAAACGTTGAATAATTCAGCGTGACTCACAGAACTCAAAATTGTTATCGCAGGTTTTAGTGTAAACGTGGAAAACCTCTGGGACTAATTCTCTCTGATAACGAGAAAATAAATGTTTGCGAGGAACTTGAGGTCGCTCCGTCAAGTTGAAGGCGTTTGTTGATAAAACGGTGAACTTGGATGAAAAATATACGAGGCCCTCTTAAAGGAGACATTGTTGGCAAAAATAAGAGGGAGAAGATTCATCCGAGAAAGGTAAATGTTGGGAGGTAATAATAAATAGGAGGAGGTAATGCAGGGTAATGGGAAGGCAGTAATAATGGTAAAACAGGGCGAGCAAAAAAAAAGCGGGTTCCCTAATTGAGGGGAGGGGCGGACTGAGGGTAAGGTTTCTAAGGTAAAGAGTGCGCCGTCAAGACTTTTTTCTAAGTTTGTCGTACTCCAACACTAACGAGCGGGTTATTTCAAGGTTGCGGAACATGAAAACAAATCCTATGTTAGCCGTTAATAAAACAAGTCAAGACTTTTCAGGATCAGGGGTGGTTTCAGAAACTCTTGATTTTCTCTCTGAGATGGCTCTAGGAAAAAAATGCATTCGCCCTGTGATAATGAAATTTTTTCCTAGAGATACTATTACAAGAGTAATCTAGAGAAAGGGAGGAGAAGTTGGGCTACCATTTTGTTTCTATGCTACCTCTATCTCTAATGTAGTAAATTTTAAAAGGTAGTCGAGCTGAAACGAGATGCAAATGCAGCATCGATCGGTTAGTCGAAAATTAATTCCACCCACACAAGCTGGATTCCAGCTGCTGGAATATGCTGGATTGCATTTTTTATGCAAGAAGTGTAAGCAATAATCGTGCTTGTCCCAATTATTGGGACAAGTACGATTAGTGACTTTAAATTTTTCGGAAAATTCGTTCTTAGGACGTTCTAAATAGATCGATGATAATTCCTTAATCTTTCTGTACATTTCTGAGCTCGCCATTCGTCATTCCTCAGCTTACACAATTTTTTTTTGGTTCACAATATTTCTTTCATTTCATAGAATTTTCACATTGTTGGTACATAGTCCATTTTCATCAACACCATTAATTCTGGGGCACAAGCCTCCTCCTCTTACAAGGTAAGCCCTAAAATTATGCTATTTTGGTTTATTATTCTTTGAATAATACACCTCTGTAATCGCGACGGAGATCGAAAATTCTGATCGGCCTCACAATTTGTCATTATACGTTTCAAGAGGTCTAGATTCCAAAAACGAAATGTCCGTCCGCCGTCCAGCCGTTTTGGGTAGGTAGTAGGAATATTTTTTTAAATTTGAAATTTTGACAAATTACTTGGTCCACCATCAAGTTGTGCCTGCAAGGTTTTCAGCCCGATCGCCCAACCCCTTGGAGTTAAAAAGGGGCTATGGGAGAGGTATTTGCAGATTTTCGAGTATGATATCGAGTGAGGTGTCGTTTTCGAAGTATTTCTGGACTTAGAATCCCTTTTTTGGGGTCCTAGGGGTCCTTTGGGGTGCAGGATTATTATTTGGTATTAAGATGATCGTGATGCTGGTTGAAAGCGTCTCAAGTGCATGGCAAAAGTTTCGACGAAATCGAGCGGTTACGTAGCGGCCTAAAAAAAACTAGCCATCAATTGAAATTAATAGATGAGCGCAACCTCTCTGTTACTACGAAGTATTACCGCGTCTTTATTGAAACCAAAACCGTAACTAAGAATTTGTAACTTGACACATCAACAAAATGCGCTGGGTCGCCTTTTTCGAGAGCCATCTTATCGGGATCGGACGAATCGTCGACGACGGAGGTGATTTTGATAGCCTATAACCACCCCCAGAACTCGCTGTTCACCATGAGACCACCCTCATTAAAATCTGTTCAGCCGCTCGGGCGTGATGCTGCGATACAAAAAAAAAAAAAAAAACCAAACATGTCGAAGAGATGAGCGCACCTTTCCATTAATCACCGACTTCTCTCGAACGCCTTCAAAATACACTCATCTTATGGCAAATTACTGTACGTTCTACATTTAGTCTAAAACCTTTTTAAACGAACAAAAACCTCAAAAACTGCAAGCAAATGAGCAAAAATTACTTTTTTGGCCGTTTTTTCCCAATATTCCTCTCTCTACTCTCTCCAAAAAGTCTTGAAAAAACGGAGGTAACGTTTTTAAAGCTTAGACCTTTCTTTTATACAGTATGAGACTAACCGCGACTCTCAAAAATTTAAACAAGAAGGGAGCTACAGTTTTTCTAAGTTTTGCAACTAAAAATCGGGAATTTGATTCGCTACACAGAATTTCCCTTCAGCGACTCTCCCGAGAGGAAAACCAACTTGAAACTTTTATCAGACCTCTTTCTCGTCATTCCAAATGCCTGAATAAAATTTCAAGGCGATCGGTCGAACATTTCAGAGTTGAGATGTTTTTTATAATCCAGGCAGGATGGTAAATCGATGGTCACAAATTATAGGCAAGTTGCCGCCCAAAAACGCGTTGAATGCCATTCAAAATCCTTGGCAGTTTCCACAATGTGCCGCATTTGACGTGATGGTCCCTGTAAAAGCTGCCGCGATCCGTGAATTTTTGTCACTGATGAGGCAGTAGAAATTCAGGAGGTGACACTAACTCCCTGGTTGTGAAATTGAATGAAGTTGGAAAATAGGAAAGGTCTCAGGCGACGATGAAAAAAGTTTTGCATGAATGTGTAAGTATGAATGTGTAAGGCCGAGACGGCAGAAAAGAGGTATAAATTATTTACGGCTTTCAAAACGCTTTCGGTTAGGAGGAAAATTCGAAAATTCCGCGTGACGGGTGAAACTGTTGAATTAAGATGGTGCGGCTGTCTGGTGGGTCAGAGGACGTTGTGACCCCGTTCCGACGTTTTAATCAATTCACGTCGATCAAATACTAACGTGCATTTAACCCCTCCAGGCGCCAAGATTCGGCGACAAGTGGTAACGGATCCGAACACGGTCGGGAGAGGTCGGTCAAGAAAGAAAAAACAGTGTGAGGGGGAGGAGACTGCCCTTATTTTATAAATGTTAAGTTCTAAATGCGAAGTAGGGATTGAGTCTGCTTCTGCTGCAGTTGTGGCGCTAGCGCTCTGCAGAGTACCCTCCCCCCACTTCTAGGGACGTGGTGAGCGCGAGGATGGGTTGCACCGTCGGTTGTTTGCCAAGTCACAACCCCAGCCAGTGACGTCATGTTCTCTCAGGAACCGTACCCAAATGTCTCAACTAGATAAAACGTTGTGCCGGTTCGTTGCAGGGTAAGAAGGTTTGCGAGGCAACGAGTCAATCTCTGTTAGGCTTTAACTTCATTACTTCCTAGCTTTCGGCATACATGGTGCCATCTTCAGGGCTCTATTGATTATTGATGTCGCGTCTGTGCTCCACACTCCTCCACCGCCCGCCGCTGGCTGCTCGACGATCTCCTATGGTTAATTTGGACCATTTGTTGTCGTGGGGCAGTCTTTCTGGGGGGGGGGGTTCTTATGAGGGTAGTTATCTTGTGTGGATTATCTGCCGGTGTTCCTGTTGGTCGCCTTGACAAGATAACTACCCTCATAGGAAAAAAAAAAAAAAAAAAAAAACGCTGCAAATTTTACACAAGGGTTTATTATTCTTTGATATACGTTACTTGTACAGAAATTTAATTCTGTCAATGAAAAAATTGAAAAAAAAAATTTTTTTTGGATTTTTATCTTAAAAAAAATTTTGTTTTGGTTTTTTTTAGTTCAAAAATGTGTTTTTTCAAAAACTCTGTATTTTTTACTCGAAAAATATTTAACATCCTGGGATCCTTCAAAAATCCCATTTTTAGCCCCAAGAATGCCCTAAACATCGCCCCAGTGAAATCGGATCGTTCCGGGACCCCAAAAAATGGATTCTACGTCCAAAAATACTTCGAAAACGACACCTAACTCGATCCCATAGCTAAAAGCCTTCAATAAACCCCTCCCGTAGCCCCATTATAGCCCCATAGCGCCCCACGGGTTTGGGCGATCGGACTGAAAACCTTGCGGGCACAACTAGATGGTAAACCAAGTATTTTGCCGAAATTTCAGATTTTTTAAAAAATTCCTACTGCCCAAAACGGCCTGGACGGCGGACGGCGTACGGCGTACGGCGGACGGCGGACGGACATTTCGGATTTAGAATGTAGACCTCTTGAAACGGATAATGTCAAATTTTGAGCCCGATCGGAGTCGTCGACCCCCGTCGCGAAAACATAGGTGTATTATTCCAAGAATAATAAACCAAAAACCCCACCCGAGAAAGACTGCCCCACGACAACAAATGGACCAAATGAACCGCAGGAGATCGCCGAGCAGCCGACGGCGCCCGGCGGAGGAGTGTGGAGCACAGACGCGACATCAATCATCTATAAAGCCCTGAAGATGGCACCATGTATGCCGAAAGCTAGGAAGGAACGAAATTGAAGCATAATAGAGATTGACTCGTTGTCTCGCAAACCTTCTTACCCCGCAACGAACCCGGCCGAAATATGCCAAGAAGGTACTCCCAACACACCATTATAAAACGTTGTGTTGAATGAGAAACGAGTGAACAACGAGAATGCTGTGTCCGCAAGGTTCTCAGCCTGCTCGCCAAAACCCCTTCGGGGCTAAAAAAAAAGAAAAAAGAGCCACAGGATTAGGTTTTTGTAAGATTTGGCGTCAGGAGTTGAGATGTTGTCGTTTCAGAATAATTATTTGTCAACGAGCTGAATACGATTATGAGAGCGCAGACGCCAGTTCTCACAAAGGAGAACGAATTTGAGGGAGCAGACGCTGGTGAGCAGAAACTGGTTTTGCGAAAGCAGGGATCAGTTTTTGGTACGCAGAAAGGGGTATCGAGGGAGCAGAGGCCAGTTTTTGGAGGGAGCAGAAGCCTATTTTGGGGGAACAGGCGTCATTTGTTACCCAGTTGATACCGGTTTTGGAGTATTTTTGGGGCTCCCTTATCCGTCCTTACACTATTCACTTAATTTTGGTTTGTCCTCACAATAATCAACCTATGTTTTCGCGAACTGCTTCAAAATTTGCCCTCATATATTTCATGATAGATTCCAAAAATAATACAAACACATGGTTGGAATTTTCTTTTTTAATCTGAAATTTTGACTAAAAACTCGGTTTTTCACCTGGTTGTGCCCGCAAGCTTCTGTGTTCTCGGGCTCTGTGGGGCTACAAAAGCAGCTTTTAAAGGATGCCAGGACGTCGAATGAACAGTATAATACGTCCCACATCTGTCCCAACGCCGAACACCAATAGTCGGAACGCTAGTAACGAATTTGCAACCTTCCCCGCGACAGGTTAATGGGTTCCCTTTGTCAAGCTGTCGAGTTGTGAGTTGTTTGTGGTGTCTTACTAGTTAATATTTTCGGACTTTTTTCCTTCATTTTCCTCACAAAAGAAAAGAAACCAGTGTGGGGGGTCTACAATACCCAAAATGACCCAGCGAGTCCCATTTTGTGAAATTCACTTGACAGAGGAAGACGTGCCAGGAGCAAAACTTCCTCATCCCAAACCAAGTGCGGATTCGGTGATGGCTCTGGAACGCTTCTAGCAAGTAAGAGGTACCTATAAAGTTTCCTGACAATTCGAGCAAACAGACCTTGAACGGTTAGTCTGCCGTTTTTATAAAGAACCAATGGATTCTGCTCCGATTACCGAGCCAAGTCGACTGCGCCTACTTTAAAAATCCATAAAAATTTCATTTAATGATTCTGTGTACCGAAGTTCGTCGAAAAAGACAACTTACTCGACACTCTGGCACAAACCCTTCAAAATCTACGTCTACAACCCCTTAAACGCATCATTGAGCCCTAATGACTGGACAGGCGTACTTGGCGGATCATGGAGCCCGCCAAACTGCCTCTCATCCAAACCTCTCAAACATAACCTTCCCATAAAGTCGTAAAAGGTCTATTCATTTTAGTTTTGTTTACATTTTAATTAATTTGTCATTGACAGAACTAATTTTTGCACAATTTATCCCAAAGAATAATTAACCCTAGTGGAAAATTTGCAGCGTTTTTACTTTGGGAATTCTCGTTGAAAAATAAAAATAAATAAATAAATAAATAAAAACAATTCCTACTCAAGTATTTTCACGTTATTTGTATTAGGTAATGATAATTATTTTTGTGATGATACTGAATTTTGTGTCTATTTATATCGTTAAATTTTATGAAAAAATAATGTCATGTTTAGTAAACGTTGTTTACTCACTTGAAACGTTTTTGAGTTGGTAAGCATTTTGAATCAATAGGGATAAAAGCTGGAGATGGAATTTTCATTTTTTTTTTTTTTTTATTACACAATTTATACGAAATAATAATAACCCCCTGCGTAACATTTGGAGAATTTTTTGACTATGCGACGCTGCGTTGTCGCTCGACTACCGTCCTTCATCCCAATGGAATATAAATTGTTAATATTTGTTTATGCTTTGATTAATTAATTAATTTCAAGGGCTGGAATGGGTAGTGGGAAATGGAATAACGACATAGGCCAGGAGCGGTGCAACCATTCTGGATGACTCGGAGGTCTTGCAGTAATAGTATAACTCTGCTCCTTGCTGGAAGGGTAGATTTGAATCTCGCTTGACGACTTTAGCCATTAGGGGCACTTTCAGGTTTGTTCGAGTTGTAAGAGCTGTAACTTTCAATATCGCAAATAGAATTATTTTTCTCGGATTCTATCTGATGTCACTGCAGTGGACAACCTGCGCGTCGACCTACCCTACAACCACCCTACGACGACCCAGAGGGGGTGTGGGTGGGGGGGGTTGGACCTTCAAGAAACGCCCTCAGTTGGTACCAGCGAGTGAGCGGGAGTGGAGTGCGTTTTTAAACCTGTCGTCTCGATTTACCCCCCCTCACCATCCCTCCCCCTTTTGAACTCTTCAAAGAGGCTTCCTTTGAACTCCGCTCAAAGAACGTTAATTTTAACGCCCCGGTAAGTTCTTGAGCGCTTGCACACCCCCTCACCGCACCAAAAACAAAAACAATACAAAAAAAATTATTCAAAAATAAAAATAAATAAAAATCTCACATCCAACACTCCACACTATGCACTTCCTTATTTATATTTTTTCCATCCCTTTCACATTTTATCAGCATGTTGCAAAACTTGGCTAAAACTGATTTGCCTAATCGTGAAAGCTGGTTTTCTAGTGGCGATTCTAAAAGATAAAAAAGTCTCTTTGTCGCCGGGCCAAGTTGGATTGCTAAGCTTTCAGCGATTCGACGAATTTATAATCGCTTCGAACGGTTCCAAAATACAATTAGGCTGCTCTTGCTCGGCTATTTGCTGCCGAGAGAATTTCACAACTCAATTTGGCATTTACATAAACCAAAAAATCTCTTTCATGACTCAGTTTGTCGCCTGAAAAACTATTTCGAGAGAAAAGTTTATTTTTTTATTGAGACGGAAGCCAACGAAGGGATTCACCGCCACTTCTAAAGCGTATCTTCCGCTATTGTGTTATCGATTTGTTGCAAAATAAAGATATTAATAGGCACCTTCAGGTTACAATCACGGCGACGTTGATGACAACGGTTCAAATTGTGCTATTTGACGGGTTCAGGCTGAGCAACATTGCTTGAGATAAATGAGAACCGTTTACACGATATAATCGATAATTATCGAAGAGTGGAACACGAAACTGATGTAATTTGATGAAGGGGGAAAACTATTAAAATTAATTATAAGGTGTATACAGGAATCAATCAACTCATCATACCTATTGTTTTGAAATATTGCGTAATGGGTTCAGAGTGGCTCTTGACGTGGCAATTTGTTTATTTGTTTGTTAATTTGTTTATTTCATTCTGATTGGATCGTTCAAAATTATTTTTGCGCTCGCAATTCAATAACCGTAAATTTACATTGAAAAAGTGGATTCCTAATGCAAATTCCACTCGAGGTGCATAACGAAGGGCTCAAGAAATGAGACGGTATTCTTCACGGTTTGCTTATACCAACTTTTGAAGTTCTTTTCACAGTCGAGGGCCCGCCTTCATTAATATGTAATGAAGTTGGGAAACCAAATCAAAACGGTCAAATGCCTTCTAACGAAAGAGGTGAAAAACGAGGAAATGAGGGGGGAAATCGGAAGGGATCAGAACATATCAGGAAGTGGACGTCCCCTCGCGAAGTGACTTCGTCAGGAAGTTTTTCTTCTGAGGGAGTTTTCTGCTGATCGCCCCCCCCCCCCCTTCAGCGTAATAGGAAAACTCTACTCAATGAGGGGTCGCCGAGGGAACATTCAGTTGGCAGATTTGATTTTGGTTTTGTCCAGACCTACCGAAATTGGTTGTGAGGAGATTACCGTGTAATGTCCGGAAATCCGGGTTGAGGTTTCAACGGGAAATATGGTTCTGCTGGAAGTCGGAATTTCACGTTTTTGACATCGTATTCGGATTCAGCAGTCTCAAAACCCCAGTTTAACAAATTTTGGCGCTGGAAAAATGAGATTTTGAAAGAAGGCGGCAACCCGATTTCTTGTGTTAGTACTTCGCAGGGCAGCAGAGTGCTCTGACTTTCGGAAATACTGTCTCATCTACATAACTACCGATCCTCGAGAAATGTCCTCTCTCAATCCTCTGTAAGGTCAATGGCCACATGATGTGGAGCGTTGTGATTGGCTGCATCTACAGTGATTTCACACAGCTAAATCTTTCACGCGTTTTCAAATTGAAGGAGTGACTTCTTCGTGGAAATGATTACATGATTACAAGTAACTTCTGATTAAATCAAAATGTTTTACTTGCAGGGAGTGGAGAGGGAGAAAGCCGTTGGGTAGGTTGTTTCATTGTTTATTGCATTTGATGAAATATGCAATATCTACATCTCGAGGCGCCTTTCGCTCGTCCCAATTAGGGTTTTGAGCTCTTCAGGAGTTAATTTACCTACAGACACATCAGAACACACATCAAACATTGAAACAACCTACCCAACGGCTTTCTCCCTCCCCACTCCCTGCAAGTACAACATGGAAGCCGCCCAAACTAAGCACAAAATGTTTTGTGAAAATGAGCTCCTTGAATGATCAAAAAAAATTTTTTTTTCCTCAAAAGTAACGAAAATGGGCCAACATTGCCGAAAACCCCTCTCTATTATTTATAGGGCCTTAGGAAAGATCGCTTTCTGACAAATTGGAGGGCAATTTGTGCAATTTTCACTCGAACGTTGGGAAAGTTTGTTACCTTTTGAAACTAAAAGATTACCCTCAAAGTGATTTTCAAAAATATCCTTCAGGTTTAATAACCAAAATGAAAATTTTTTCAATCGACAAAAAAGCAACTGATACGGAAGGGAAAAATTCACTTTTGGCTTATTATACTTGGAACAATTCACCTCAAAATTGGACACTATACGTTTCAAGATGTCTCGAAATGTCCGCCGTCCGAGCCGTTTTGGGCAGTAGGATTTTTTTTAAAATCTGAAACGTTGACAAAATAGATCCAATCTAGTGTACACCTGTTTATTCCAAAACCCTTCCTCAACTCTTATACTCTAGAGAATCAATTCTGTAAATAGTATTACTGTGAGCCACACAAAGTCTACAGAAGGAATCGACATTTATGACGTAACTATGCAAAAGTACGTGATCTATTGAAAATGAGCCTACCGCCAGATAATTCATTAGAAAACATAAATTTCTTCAGAGTTTATCAAAGCTGCCCGAAGGTCTTAAGGTAATTTTTCAAAACGCGTAAAGATAACCAAAACGTGGGCTCCCTCAAGAGCCTAACTCCGAGGGGGAGGACGCGATCTAACCCTATCGATTTTTTCAGCAATATGGGCCAGAGTGGGGGGAAGGCCGGTGTTTTCATTCACCAGAGCAAACGTCTTTCTCCTCGACCCCATTTATTAGTCATGTGATTTCCGCGAGAAGGGGGGCCCTTTGACGATGTTAGTTTGGTATAATTAGCTTTGTTACTGCCTACTTAGCGAAGGCAGTAGAACAGTCGTAATAACCAGACAGAAACGTCAACTGGGTCATCCGAAGTTCACCAAAACCACTCCTCGTATAACCTTTGGAATTGAGAAAAGTTTGTCTTAAGGAAACCTTCTGTTATATTAGAAGCAATATTCAACGAGAGGAGTTTGCAGTCTCTAAGTCAAACCAAGAGTTTGATCTCGTAGAGTACATTCAGCTCATTTAATCTAATCATTGAGAAGGAAAAGGGGATGAGTAATGAATCCCGACTCTAATTAAATTTTTGATACGATTCAACCGCCCAACTATCGATCCCCTCATCCCATTATTTCCGTGACGGTTCACATTTTGTCCCACATTCATGTAATGAATGACTAAAATCAACAGCGTTGTTAAACGGGGCACGATGTCAATTTTCAAACGCAACTAAGAGCTCTCTCATGCAAGGAGCCCAGGTGTTCCAAACAGTACGATTAAGTGCCACTTAACGTTAAACTAAGGCCAATATTGACTTTATACGTTACACACGGCGCCGTTTTAGCCCCCGAAACCCTTCACCGTTAACCGTTCACCGGCGTGTGGAGAAAAGACGAGTTCATCGGCAATTTTATCTATTTTATTAGATGGTTTTGCGTGTTTCGAAAACGTTAAAACGCTGCGAATTTTACAAAGGGGTTTATTATTCTTTGATATAGGTTAATTGATTGAACTATTACTTCTGTGTCAGTAAAATAATATTTTTGAAAAAAAAGAAGAAAAAGGTACCTACATTGTTCGGACAGTTGAGGGACCTCGAAAAATGGATGCTGCGTCCAAAATTACTCGGAAAATAATTGACCTCCTGGGATCCTTCAAAAATCCCATTCGTAGCCCCATGAAAGCCCTTTAGCTCCCCACGGTGAAATCGAATCGTTCTGGGACCCCCAAAAATAGATTCTACGTCCAAAAATACTTCGATAACGACACCTAACTCGACACCACTGCCGAAACCCTTCAAAAAAGCCTTCCCGTATCCCCGTTGTAGCCAAAATCCATGGGTTTGGGCGCTCGAGCTGAAAACTTTGCGGGAACAACTAGATGATAAGCCGAGTATTTTGTCAAAATTTCAGAAATTTCAAAAAATCCTACTGCCCAAAACGGCTCGGACGGCGGACGGACATTTCGTTTTTGGAATCTAGACGTCTTGAAACGTAAATGTCAAATTTTGTGGCCGATCAGAATTTTCGATCTCCGTCGCGATTACGTACATAATATGTACGTAATAATATTATTATTCCAAGAATAATAAACCAAAAATCTCCAAAAGATTGGAAAAATTCAATTGAAGTTAGTAACGCTGTTTTATCTCCCGATATTATTCGGGTAGCCAATAGTATCATAAATAAAGATATAAAAAAATCTGAAACTTTTACGCGAGGGTTTATTTTTTGTATAAATAGTGCAAAACATAAGTAGGTACCTCAAAAACTTCATTGAAAAAGTTTAAAATTTGTAAATACCTCTCAATCTGTAGAATATTGGGACAGATAACGGACCCTCATTCAACCCTCTGGCCAAAGTCTTTCAAATGCCCTATTTGTAGCCTCATGTAGCCCCATAGATCCTCACGGTATAATCGGATGGATCTGACGCTCCCATAGGATTCTTCGTTCAATGGAGGATTCTTCCCTAAATGGATTCTTCGTTCAAAAATACTTCGAAAACAACATCCCACACGACCCCACCACCCACCCCTTCGTAATCCCACAGAACCACTCGGATTAGGGCGAATGAGCCCGTCTTGCGAACACCACAGAAGATGAACCGGACTGTGCGGTCAAATTTTCTGATTAAAAAATATACTTCAGCCCAAAATAGCGTGGTGTGAGTTCGAGTGAGGTGTCGTTTCCGAAGTGACTTTAGACACACATTCCATTGTGGTCCCCTATAGTTCTGTAAAATTTACATTCTTTTAGTTTCCACTTCTGCTTAGCGAACTTTGAGCATTTTTCATAGGAAATCCCCCTCAGTGTATAACAAAAATCACATCATCTTCTCATTAAGCCCTCTGAATCCTCCATTCATTCTCTCCATGATAATCCCGGTTTATCCTTGATAAATGAGTGGGCATCAATATTATGGCTTCCCGCTTTGATAATCAAGGCTTCACCCTATCCCGGCTCTCGTTTAAAGGCCCTCAACACGGCTATGGGCTTGATTAAAGCGGATCATTTCAGAACCGTCGATCCTTTATAGAAACCCCATATTAAGAGTGAATAACGTCCGACTATATATCACGAAGAGCCTGATAATAATTATCAGGCTTATTTTAATTAGAAACAAAAAGAGTTTACGTTTTACCGCAGGAACGCACTCGTTTACAGTTGGGCTGACTTCTGTATACAGAAGTAACTATAGTTACTATAGTTACGTTGAAAATTTGCAAAATAAAACAGAAATACGTTGGAAAAAGAAAAACGCTGCGAATTTTACTCCGGTGTTTATTATTCTTTGGTATAAATTATCCAAAAATTAATTCTGTCAATAAAAAATTATTTTGAAAAAATTAATAAAAAATTCCGAGAATAATAAACTAAAACGAAGCTCGTTCGCACGTTCAGGTAAACGTTCAATAATGATTAAGTGCGTATAGAGGCGCATCATGAGAAACTTGAGTCGACGTTTACGACATACGTACGAGCCCGTATTGATGTGAACGTCGATCGTAAAATCGCTGCCGAGCGATCGCGGATGCATTCTCAGCATCTTTCGCACATCAATCAGCACATTTCGACAGTTTTGCTATAACTTCTTATCAAGACCTAAAGTCTCAATTCGTTAAATACACAATTTTTTGCGTCTTTTGTAACGCTGCTGGGAGTGCGTTAGTTTTGAATAAAGTTTACCCGAGCATGGTAACGCGAGTTCCATGTCGAGATTTCTTTTGGGCAAATGTAGCATGGGGAGGGGGGAGGAAATCCTGTCCATCCGACCAGCTCAATTAGCGACTTTAGATTCTTCATATAATTCGTCCTTAAGAAGTTCAATACAACTTGGCATATTGCTCTTAAAAGGGCAGTCGAAAACGTAGCAAATGCATTGCAACAGCAGAGTTAGCAGTTTCACATAAATTCGATCACAGTTGGATCCAACGTCGCACAGATCTTCGGGCCAACGTCGGGCTATGTCAGCATCGTCGAGTGATGGACGGTCGAAGGACGACAAATATCTGACGACGGTCCGACGATCTGTCGCACCGGTACTTTTCTGGGCGGCGATTCCGCCGACTTTCCGACGTCGGGACGTTAGGTAGGCAGACCTTCGGCCAAGCGGACGCGCCGACCAGCCCCGTGTAGAGAGGGGGGGGGACTGGACCCGTTGCCCCCGGGCCCGGCTTTCGTAGGGGGGCCCGGATTTTCTTGAGAACGTTTTTTTTTTTTTTTTTTAGGTGGCAAAATGGGAAAAGAGACAGATCAATATAGGAAAAATTTTCATACAACCTTTTTTTTTTTTTTTTTTTTTTTTTTTTAGAGGGCCCGAAGAATTTTGCCCCCGGGCCCGGATTTTCTCTCCACGGCCCTGCCGGTGACCGTCGTGACGAGGATCTCCCGACGTCGGCCCGACGTATGAATGCTACATGGGTAAAAGCAAATAAAGCGTGCTCCACGTTCCTCCATTGTTTAACCGTTAGGCTCAAGGTGACAGTAGGGTCTGGGGGTGTCCCCCAGCACTCACAATAAAAACTTTTCTTGATGTATTGAAGCTAGCTCACATATCGCCGAATCATACTGGTAGCTCGGCATTTCTACACGGTCAATATTTCTTACATTTAATAGCATTTCAAATTTCTTGTGTCGTGATGTCGGTCGCGGGAGGCCATTTCCAAGTTGTTATTGATGTTGGTGGTGAGAGTCTATTTTTAAGTCGTTCAGTCGAGTCCTTATGGAATGTGGTCGTTTGTCGGTTTCAAAATGAGATGGTGACTGAGCGTATGGGTTCATTCTCTAAGACGAAGTTATCAGCCCGTCGTCATCGCTGGCTGTTTTGGTGCAGGTGGCCATTAGGTAGGTAGTACTAAGTAGAGTCTTCTCAAACGCTGATGTCTTCGCATCGAAATCGCTCGCCACATGCGACCAACAGATATGTAGGAAAAAATTTGTTATCCAGCGAACGTTGTGTTTTCACATCACCTCGGACGTGTGTTTTAGACTGGTCGATAATGAAGAATTTCGGGCTGCGCCATACCGCTAGTTCAGCCCACTTAGTCCCGACCTCGTTTAATAGTCGTAAATCAAAACGGTATTTCGGGATAAGCTCGGGAGTTTGAAGAGAGTTTAAACACCTCGCGGAAATGTGAATGCAAATGTTATGTTTAGTCCGGAGAGGATCTTCTGCACGCGAATACATGCGGCCCGAGGGAAATCCTGCCGGCCCTTAATGGGTCTTAGAACGCAGAAAAAAATCTACTAACTGAATTTGCCCGGCGGACCATTCATATTCATACTCGGCAGCTCAGAATTGTTAAGTACTCTTTTCGCAGTTCTGATGGCCCATTGCATATTCTAAATTTGTATATATAGAAAAATATATTTTCTCGCTGTGATGAGCGGACTGGAGCAAACTTGATCATTCATTTTTCAATAATAATTATTATACTGTGGATGATATTTTTACTCTTCAGATTTTAATCTTTTAAATCTATCCTCACAAAACATCCAAGTCCAGGATTGAACAATTGTTCAAAATACGCAAAAATTTAAATTTGATTTATAAACCAGACGCACTACCTGTACACTTTTGTAGACACAGTTCGCAGGTACGTTTGTACCTGAATATTTTCCAGGAACATTTGAAATTTTGAACCACCCAGTGCTGACATAGAAAGGGACTTTTGACGGGTGACCTCGTTTTTTCCCCCTTTCGAACCGAAAGGTTTGGCGGTTTTTGTCGTTTCAACTATTGTTGTCGGTCGGGGTCCGTAAAAAGCGGTGGGAGGCAATCGCTTGGAAGGGCCGATAAAGACTGGAAGAGCATTTGATAGTGCGTGTCATCGAAAAACGGAGAGTGAAAATTATCAAAGTTCAATGAAGAAAAGCAGAACTCTCCTTGGGGGGGGGGGGGGGGGGGGTCCCATCACAAACGAGTCTGATAAACTTTGGAGGTAGGTAGGTATATTATTTCTAGGCCCGTAATTTTCCTAGGTTTATAAAAGTTAGGTTTTTTCGAATATTTATTTTTATTTTCCTTTTAAAATGGGACATAACTACATTCTAGGTTTTTCTCCTGAGGAACACATTGGTTTAGTCAGATTCAAAAAAAGTTTGCACAGAGTCATCAAATCGGCAAAAACTTCGCGCGGTACTTTCGCGAAAAGTGACAGTTCTAAAACGTCTAAAGTCGCTCCACAGGGCGTATCCAATTGGATGCGCCCTGATTCTGGAGATTCTCATAAAAAGAGGACCCTCTTCATCACCTCAGACCAAATTATTGTCTCAAGGACCTCAATTTTTGGAGCTCAAAGACCTCTTGATACGCCGACATAATCTTCGTCTTATTTGACCGAACCTCAACAACTTTCCATCCACATCTAGTCTAAACCACCGTGTCTGCGGCTAACTGACTGGCAGAGTATGTCACAAGCCCTATCCTCCGAAACCGTAAGTGATGAAAATACGTCATTTCCCTAAATAGGCGCATTTACACCCAACTTGCTTATTTTAAAAGGGAACCCCTAATTTTTTTTTTTTTTTTTTTTTTTTTTTTTTTGGCGAATTTGGATTCCTGAGCGAATTCCGCGTCTGATAAGCCCGTTGAGTGCAATTTCTGACCCGCGCAAATCTGCGCTACCCTTCCTATCTTCGTTGTTTACAGTCCAATTGAGTCAGCGTTTCCTCTGTATCCTTCCTGGAGATACAAATCATTTGTATCGATCGTAAAATTATTTTAATACTAAATCCCGAAAGAACGAATTCCGACGATCGCCGAATTTAGACAGCGAATTTAGTTTGAAAGATTTTGAGAAATCGCGCGTGGGTATGCCACCTGTCTTATAGACCTTATAGGGACCGGCTGCTGCGTGGTCTGAGAGGTCTGCGGAGGACTTTGGAAGTGACGAGAGCCTGCCGCTTTTAAGATTTGGGACACCGCTCCTTCCACACTAATTTTGCATATAATATATGGCATATAAGGTCTATGACACACAAGAATAATATGGAGCCAACCTTTGTTCAGGTCTGTGATTTCCGAATAATTGTCACTCAGGGCAATAAGATATATAATGAGTCAGCGTTTCCACTGTATCCTACCCCATCATTTGACCCATTATTTAAATGGGCGAGCGAAGCGAGACTCCCTGTCCGAAAAAGTAGCCTCCCCCAGGCCGATAAAATGGTGGGTTTGGCGAAGCAAGGCCCCCTAACAGAGTGCTAATGTAATATTATTGAAGCTTAGAATCAGACTTGAGCAGGGGACATAAGTGGGGTTTCACGGCGTATTCGAACTGGGGGAATGAGGCAGTTGGAGAGCGTCTGCATAGCAGGATAGCAGGATAACAGAACTGGGGGACCTCAATCCCAACCATCAAGGTCATGCTCGCGATAGGGGGCTGCTCTTGGCCTCTTGGGTGATTGCATGGGGAGTCCCATCCGAAGTGAAAGTGATTTGCACTGTGCACGATGAGTTGCTATAGCAGGAGTGCCTAAAGGCGGAACGGAGTGTAGTCAAAGAGTCCCGCTCTTGCTAATAATTAGCAATTATTGCATATCACGTTTACGCACGAAGAGTCCCTGGGCAGAACGGAAACGTCAAAATGTCGTGTGATCGTTCTTATCCTTGCTTCCGATGTTGTCAGAGACTGTATAAGAGCCACCAAGTTCGGATTTCTGGATTTCAAAGAGCTGGTTCGCAGTGTTAGCTGGACAGCAGGTGACAAAGGCTGGCTAACAGCCATCCAGCTTTGTTTTGGGACTTCCAGGATCTGATTCAGCTTGTCAATCACCCTCCACATGACAAGGATGTTGGCAGGAACTGGTTGAGAAGCACCAAGCTCCGATTGGGGGTGTCAAGGAGCTGGTTCAACTTTAGTAAATCTTGAAAAATGGCAGGGATGTAGGCAGAGACTGGCACCAAGAAAACGAGAGACCAACTTGCTTTTTTGATGGAACGCTGGGAGGAGTACAAGGACGAGAAAGATGTACCTACACAACCTACCTCACTAACGTCGCGACCTACAACGTCCCAACCCGGGAATATACCATTTGCGATTATATCGGTGCAGAACCTGAAGAATGAACTAAATGAAATGAATGAACGACCTACGACTATGTACGAAATATAGGGGAAGGGGGGCTGCCTTCAACCACTTTTTGCTTATTCTGATATTTCTGTTCTGCATTAGCGAACTTTGAATTGGTTTTCCTTTCTACAATCAGTTTAACTATTGCCCTGAACGATTAAATAGTAAAATCCTTACAAAAACAAAGGCAAATACCCGTATTTTATGTCCATAAAAAAATTGATTTTTGGTTGAAGCTACCCCACCAGTGGGGTAGCTTCAACCATGATGTGGGGTACCTTCAACCACTTTCATAGGGTAGGTAGGTGAACGAGTACACCCATTAAAACGCATGAATATCTTTATATTAAATATATTATATTTAATATTTCATCAAATTTTGATAAAATATTAAATCAGCCTTGGTAAAATGAGGTCATTTCTTCTCTAGTAGGTATTAATAAAGGTGCTTTTTTGCATCACAATAATGAAACAAAATACTTCAGCTTCAAAAATAAACTCAATGGGCTCCTTGAAAAGGTCATAAAAGGTTCATAATTTCCAACAACATATTCGGATTCAGCACCCTATAAAACCCCCCTATGTACATAAATTTTTAGTTCGAAAATCTGTATAATTACGTGCAGAACTGTTTTAGAAATGTCGGAGATTTTGAAATGAAAGCGGAGGGCACGTGACGTCACCAAGTAGTTGGGCACAGAGCAACCAGAGCGCTGAATAATAAATCTGAACGGAATTTGAATAAAAACACTCGACCCGGGTCGATTTTGAATGACCTTTGATGATAACTCGATGCTCGATTTTGAATGACCTTCTCTGATGATTGCCCCGATTTTGGTTTATTATTCTTGGAATAATACACCTATGTTTTCGCGACGCGGGTCGACGACTCCGATCGGCCTCAAAATTTGACATTATCCGTTTCAAGAGGTCTACATTCAAAATCCGAAATGTCCGTCCGCCGTACGCCGTCCGCCGTCCGGGCCGTTTTGGGCAGTAGGAATTTTTTTTTAAATCTGAAATTTTGGCAAAATACTTGGTTTACCATCTAGTTGTGCCCGCAAGGTTTTCAGTCCGATCGCCCAAACCCGTGGGGCGCTATGGGGTTAAAATGGGGCTACAGGAGGGGTGTTTTGAAGGCTTTTAGCTATGGGATCGAGTTAGGTGTCGTTTTCGAAGTATTTTTGGACGTAGAATCCATTTTTGGGGGTCCCGGAACGATCCGATTTCACTGTGGCGTTCTATAGGGCTTTCATGGGGCTAAAAATGGGATTTTTGAAGGATCCCAAGAAGTTAAATATTTAAATAGTTAAAAATTAAAGAATTTTTGAAAAAACACATTTTTGAAAAAAAAAATCCCCCCAAAAAATTTTTTTTTAAATATAAAAATCCAAAAAAAAAATTTTTTATTTTTTTTTTTTATTGACAGAATTAAATGTCTGTACAAGTAACCTATATCACAGAATAATAAACCCTTGTGTAAAATTTGCAGCGTTTTTGAATTTCGGGGTCGTCTTTTCGCATAGCAAAGTTGGCTAACTTGCATAGATGCGAGAGAGAGGGAGATAAAAAAATGATCCAGCAGCCGACATCATGACATGATACATTGTACCCCCTCCAGGCCTCGGAATTCAATTATTATATTTTTCCAAAGGCCCTGTAAATAATAGAGACGCGTTTTCTGCAATGTTGACTCATTTTCGAAACTATTGAAGCATGAGCTTTCCAGGAATTTTTTTAAAAAATCATTCAAGGAGCTTATTGTATAATTTATTTCTCTCTTTTTTCTAAAACTAAATATCCCACTCTTTTGAAAACATTCTTCATTACTTCTTTGCATTCTCTCTTCTATTGCATGACGGCTTTGACTAATAACTAGTTTCATCACAAAGAACAATAGGAATTCAGAATAACTAAGCAATTTTGAAAGGTACCCAATAGATGGGGTAGATTCAACCACTCAAAAAAGTGGTTGAATGTACCCCACTTCGTTCTGGTTGAATGCAATCAGAAAAACTCAAGTTGTTCCTAAAACTAGAGTAAATTATGAATCTAATGATGCAGAGTTCATTCCAAAATACATATCCTGACATGTACAACTGAGCAACAAAAATTATGATTTTACAAACCCTGCACCACTAGAAAACACGTTTTAATCTGCAGCAAGCCACACAAATAAGCTGAAACCTCCAAAATACGGTTACAATGTCTTCTTCACTTCTTCTTCCTTTCGTAATTTTCTCAGCCCTAAAAACGTTCATCATGGCGGACATATCGCCAGTGGTTGAAGGTACCCCATGGTTGAAGGTAGCCGCCCTTCCCCTACCTCCTGATTCCTCCAGTTAAGTCGCATTCTTGACTTCCACCAGTTAGATGCAAAGGATTAACCCAGTTTTTTTTATCCTTTTCCCCCAGTTGGAAAGCGCCCGGGTTTAAATGATTGCGTAAATTCCTTCGCACTAGAGCACGTGTGTTGTGTTTTATCTTGAGTTCATTTTCCTCCAGTAATTTATCTACGCGTTAATTACCGGTCAAGTCCAAAAGAAGAGACACGAACGACAGTAATCATGACCCAACTGAAAATACATCGGGTGACACAGCGTGTTTGTTTTGGATCGATACCTTCGCATGCCCCCTTTAGTGCCAAACACCCGAAAAACTCCCCTACATGATTGAAAGAAACAGGAGAATCACATTACCGGGATCAGAAGGGAATCCTGGCGGAGAAAAAGACACCTTTACAAGTTTTTTTCACCTGGTGAATTACATTCATGGTGTGTAAAGAAAAAACGTTGAATGTTTCATTAGCCCTAATGCACTGAAGTAAATGATTTTTCGTTCGCTCCCGAAACGGCCGTTAGATGGCCGGCAATGAATCCCGTTTCATCACTCATTCCGTCTCTTCACGAGCTCGTTTATCATCAAAAAGCTTTTAAAATGAGTCAAAACCAGGACCATGCGGTTGCGGGTTGAAACATAAATCACTTTACGGCTTTGAAATTCTATCGTTTGGTATAACCAAATTAATGGAGATATTATCTGTCATGAAAAATCAACTTTCACTCAAAAAGTTGTTGGCAAATTATGAACGATCTGTCAGGTGTCATCAATAAAAGAGGAATTTCATTGTGAGATTGGTCTGTAATTTTATTACGTTGTAATTTAACAGCTAAAGTGGATCAATATACAGCGATTACACAAAACAGAAAATCGACGCTGTTCCGCCGCTTAGCGTGAGCCTTTTCAATTATGGTCGGGCATTTGACAAAAGGATCGTCCTGCCGTTTGTGCGCCCTCGCATTTAAAAATGATGAGTGTAGAGAGGGCGTCCAAAGAGAGAATAACCCGTCGAAAAATCCGGGATCCCCGTCAAGGAGAGAATATTGACGTTTGGGAATCAAAAAGCCGAACGTGAGAAGATTCCGTTTGATCGAGCGTGCACGGTGGGCCTGCGGAGTGTGGGTAATTGGTTTCGAAGTTTGACTGATAGGCGTCAAACGGGGTAAAAAGCCGTTCAGGCTACAATGGCTTCACTCAACCTTGTATTGCTCCTTTCCCGTTACAACTTGGCGGTGGAAATATAAAGTCGGTTGGGGATTATTCGAAATTTATGCTCTCGCCCCGTTCTAGCCGCCAAGGATTGGAAAGGATGCTCTGAGCACGATATGACGGATTGGAATATCCAATGGAGGCAAGACGGATTGGAAGAGCATCGGTATACTCAACCCGCGATACGATTGGAGGGCTTCTATCGCAATGCGGAAGTAAGAAGAATCTTCTTATTCACAAGTCGCTCTGTTAAAAACACTACCCACTGTACTCGAGTTGGGTGTCGATTTCAAAGTGTTTTTGGACGTAGCAAAGTAATGCTTTATTGAGCTGAAACCGATTTTGAGGGAGCAGACGCCTGTTTTCACTGAGCAGACATTGTCTGCCAGACAACAGTTTTGGGGGATCGTTTCAAAGCAAAAACCAGAAATCTGCAGTAGAAATATTCCTGACTTTTCATTGACTCCAAAATATTCTCTCCGACGTCAAATTATAAATCTATTTAAAATCAGCACTATCAATAAAATTTATATTTATATTTAATAGTTCCACAAAATTTATTTTTATCATTCTTTTTAGAGGTTTTATACAAGGTTGCACTGGTGCATTGTAGAGCAAGAACCCTTGCTCTACAATGCTGCACTAGATTGAAATATAAATAGGTACATTATAATTACCTTCAGAATATAAAATGAGCTGCTGTGGAATGAAGTGTTGCTCTAAGTAACAACGTGCCTATTAAAGGTAAAATTTGTGATAAAATGAAACTGAAGGAAAACAGTTCACTTTGCATTATTTGCATGAATGATGAAAGAAAAATCATGAAGGGTTTGCCTTATCCAAGAAATGCTTCATCAGCACGAATCCTCAGCGAACCGAAACAGTAGCGCAAAAAATGATAAGAATCATACAAGTATACGAGTTGTTAAAGGGATGATGTAGGGGGACATGTCTGAAGGGGAACACCCCCCCCCCCCCTTTTGCACCCTTTCCACCTTTTAAAGGCCCCTCTTCGCCTTTCAACCCTCTTCTCGAACCCTTTGGAACAAACCGGCGACGCAATGCCGTTTGAATGAATTTACATTCATTTCACCCCCTGATGACCCTGACACTCAGTAATTATGTAATTATGCAACATTCGCACAAAAAGGAGGCACGTCAAGAGGTGCCCTAATTAGAATTCCGCGTGAGAGTGAGGGACAGCAGCATCGAGCAGTTCACAATTGGTAGTATTTTTATTATTATTTTCAGATACGCTTGTTGTTTTATGAATTCATCAGAATATGCATTTGACATCTTCTGAGCTCCGTCAATAACCGACTGTTGCTTCCAAATCTATTATTGTGCACACCCGCGTGAAGTTAAATTTCACCTAAGAACGAAACAAGGGCCTTTTTGGCAACCGTTTCACGCTCCTCAATTAAAGCCTGCTGTATTGATATCAGACAAATTGCTTCATATCTGCAATCCAACATTGTTTCATGATGAAAAAAATTCTCAAAATCTAAAAGGCAACGGACGCAAAAATCCTTACGTGATCGGTTATTAATTGAATCATTGAGAATTATTAAGATCTTGTGTAGCACCCCAAGTAAATCATCTATGGAGGAACGTGAAATTAGGCTATTAGGAAGTCTCTTAGTCAGCCTGTTCCCGGAGAAGTCCGCTTACGATCCAATTTATGATTCATGGCGGTAATATCCCTGGATTTAATGAAATTTTCATGCTACAAGGCATTTGGGATTATTTCGCTCCTTGTTCTGACATCAAAATTTTACGGAGCCTATAACGGCTAAACCCATGTTACGGCGCCGCCCAAATATGGACGAAAGGAAGGAAACGACCAAAGGATGTGATAAAGAGGTTCGTGCTTTGAGAGGGAATTTCGGTGTGTTGCACTGAGAGAAAAGATTTTTTTAGTGGCTAGGTTAAATCCGAAATAACCTCGAAAAGAAATTGAAACCACCTAGAATCAATTGATTCAACCTAGAAAAAAATAGGTTCAGGTTAAAGTAACATAGAAAAATATTAATACAACCTAGACCCATATAGAAACAACCTAATCCGTTATTACCTGCCCTCTGACCACAACCTGGAATAAAAAAGTGTTAACCTAGACCAAATGTGAACTTACATTTGGTCTAGGTTGACAATGTGAAGACCTAGAAAATATATTACCTACCTTTGACTTTTAAGTGGGGTAACCTAGAATCGAATGATTTGACCTTCCATATAATTCCCCTCCATTAAAGTCTCAGTTGTACAACTGAAAACAACCGAGAGATTTAAAAGGCGAGATTGTTACTTTAGGTAACAACCCAGAAGAAAAAGTTAGAATTTCAGTCTCGGTTAAAACTACGGTAGTACCACAAATAGGTTTAGGTTTAAACAACAGTGATTGTAATTCATTCAATAAATTCCAGGTTGTTTCTACGGTACGCTAAGCGGTCGCGGAGAGCGCCACTGTAGGCGGTGGGCGTTAATTCTCGTTGTCTTGGCACCCCTGCTATTTACCTGGTGGGGTTGAGGCCAAATCTCTGTCAAAATCTAATCATCTATTTTCTGTCACTATGTGCAGTCATATTATGACGTCACATTCAAATTTTTGTACCGAGTTGGAAACAGAGACATCCCAGAAAGATAGTTGAAGTTGACAGAACCAACCTGCAATGGAAGTGGAGCAAACCTAGAAAGAAAAGTGGACCACCTAGTAATAATTTATTAGGGCCAACCTGAAAAGAATAGGAAGCTACCTAGAAATTTAACTGGTACAACAGGGATAGTAATTGAAACAACCTCGTAAATAAAGGGGCACAACCTAGAGAAAAAAGGGTTCTAGGTTAACGCGCCATGGCTGTAAATTGTTTGAGGTGGGGTGAGAACGTTTTCGTTTTAGGGTAAATCAACCGTCTATGAAAGTGAAAAACATTGAATGCCAGGGTGAGACAACCAAGACATTAATGTTTTTAACCTAGACTGTAAATGGATGGAGGCGGTGGCACACACCGTGAACTTAACCTAGAACTAAAGTGTGGGGGTGGCGCATTTTAAATCTTGGTTGTTTGCATTTTTAGGACAGTAACTTCACCAGTATTTTCAATCTAGGTTAAATGATATTCAACCTAGACTATATTGTTCCACCCTAGAATGAAAACCAAAAAAAAAATCTAGGTTGGCAGCATTTAACCTAGAAAAAAATCGAAAAATAACCTAGAATAGGCCCTTTTTTTCTCTCAGTGTGGAAATAGTTTCATAATGCAATTAAAATGCTTAAGTCTAACCCCCAGCCATAGCTCTTAAAGCTCCTTTCAACTTTAAATAACATGCCACTCCCTTAATAAGAACACACATGTTCAAGTTCCTCGAAACGTGAGCATCTTACCATTCAATGGAATTTTCTAAAGCTCTCTTTCTTGAACGGTGTTTATTTCTGATTCAACCTCGAGGATCCGATGCAAAACCAAACCTCATTGCATCACCCCCCAAAAGGTCTTCCTCGTTGTTCAACCAAGAACAGATGTGGTAGAAACTGGTGATAAATTCCGCTAAAGACGTATCGTCTCGTTTAGCGTTGAAACGGCTCTCTCAGCCGCAGCCATTTGAATATTCCACGCTTTCCCGCGCCAAACCCCCGAAACCTGGAGTAACTGTAAAACCCGACTGTAAATCGGTCCCAAGCTTGGATATTAATCTGGCTTTACCTCCGAGCGCTAATTTACCTTTGGCTAAGTAATTATCATCGCACACACAAATAACAAGACTCCGCACACTAGTTATCTGATGGGCACAACTAAACTCATTTAATGCTATTGTTAATTCAGCCAATTGGGGGTGTTCCATTTGGTATATTTACAACTTTTGGGTACCGTAACACGCAATCGTGAAAGTTCTGTAGGCAAACCACAGTTCAGCGATATTTGTCCCAACTCGGTCTATGTGTTAATGTTTGCTGCCTTCTTCGGCTTCCTTTGCAATCTAGTAACTAGATATTAACTGTTAATATCAAAAGAAGGAAATTTCTGCTTAATTGGCTCACCTTGGCTTGGCATTTGAAAATACGCTGCAAATTTTACACTAGGGTTTATTATTCTTTGATATAGAGTAATTGCGCAAAAATTAATTCGGTGTCATTAAGAACTTTTTAAAATTCTGTACGTTGTATAGAATCTATACATCTATCTGATAGATGACCTCGAAAAACGGACTTATTGTCCAAAATTACTCGGAAAACTTCACCTTATTTGATCCTTCAAAAATCCCATTTGTCCCCATTCAAGCCCCATCATAATATGATATTATCATATTATATTATAATATATGATGGGGCTTGAATGGGGACGATATTATCGTCACGGAGAAATCGGATCGTTCTGGGACCCCCAAAAATGGATTCTACGTTCAAAAATACTTCGAAAACGTTACTTAACACGACCCCAAAGCCAAAACCCTCTGAATAACCCCTCCCGTAGCCTTTTTGCACCCGTAGTAGCATCACAAACTGCTAGATGCCGTCTCTCCGGTCGTGGAGGAAGGGGTGCCTTCCGCTCGTAACCTACATCCAAGAATAATAAACCCTTGTGTAAAATTTGCAGCGTTTTTTAATGGTAGCCAACTTGGCAACATGGCGAAATCGTCGACCAATGGGAGCTGATCGCTGGTTTCCTCCGAAAATTCAAATTGCTATTTTTCCTTAAATTCTATAAATTCGTACGAACTTGCAATTTGTGTTTTAATCCCATTTTCGGTGTTATTTGGAAGCTATCGATAAAAAAAAAAAAAAAAAAAAACGGCAAAAACACGTCCATTCTTATTCATCCTACTCATTTTTTGGGGCGTCCACTACAAACCAGTGTAGAAGTCATGCCGAGCCGAGTTTTCCGAATTCAACGAGCTTCTCGGCCTGAACCAGCATAGTATGCATGCGTCTTCATATTGCATGACCGAAGCGCCAGAATAGCTTCCTGGATCTTGGTTCTCTGAGAAGGTGGACGTAGAAGACTCCGGACTACAGACTTTTGTAATGTGAAAATTTGATTTTTTGTTCTGGAGAAAACTAAATCTCTAAACTAATATATAAATTGAATTATTTTGGCGAAATTACCCATCAATTCCTTATTGAAATTTACATTTATTAAGTTTATACAATGTATAAACTAGCATGTCATGCTATGTTCGAGTAACAGTCGTAAATATTTCAGTCACAAGGCGTGGGAGGTATTTTTACTCTTTGGAACAACTATGCGTGACCTAAGTGATAGTGGCCAGTGAGGTTATTTGGGATGCTCTGCCATTTACCTTCGCCTCTCATCAACCCGTGACATGAACCCAATTTCAAGCGACTCTGAAGGCACAACAAATGGTTCGCCATTGATTCTTCTGCTACCGTTCTTGATGGCTTCTGAATTTCTGTTTGATGCCGACCTGAATTTCTTGTATAAGTTCGCCTTTAATGCCATCGAGCTCCGGCATTTATTCCTTTCTGGACTATACTTCGGGATACTAAGGCAGCACAAGAGCCCGGCCCAGTTGTTTTTATGGACGCCCTTTTCAAATATTGAAGCCTTCAAGTCCTTCCCCATCAGAGTAACCGTGAGAACATTTCCCCTGAAATTGTTCGGACCACCCGTTTTCCTTCCGAACGGACGCCAAAAACGCACTTTCTTTGGTCGATTGTCGTTGAATTCTTAACGAATGTCCAACACTCACGACTCCAGCAAGAATTCTCGGGAAAGCCGTCAATAATAAATGTTTCTAATGAGGAACATTCTTGGAGGCAACGTGAAATTCATTGCCCCCCTGGGTTTTAGCCGGAGCGGTTTGGAAATAGGCGTGTTACGTGCAGTTGTATATTGTGTCCATTAGGGATCTTCATGGTCGAGCTTAACAGCTGTTAAATGGACATGTTAAATGTCGAAAGTGGAAACAGTTTCTTTCAAAATCATGAAGCACCCACGCGAGGACACGGCATCTTAAACGTGATAAAACGAAAAAGCAAACGATTTAGACGAAAACCATTGAAAAATGCATGTATATGCTCGATTAATTTAAATTCTATTGGTCCCAGAGAGGTGTAAACACTATCAAAACTTTTATTGTTCACTAGGTAGAAAAAAAGCTGCTCGAATCCGAGCCCTACTCATGAACTAACAAAGTGAAACTCCCAGACTTGTAATACACCATAGTTGACAGCGATGGCTGAAAAATTCAACGAAGTTTATGCAAAATTCCTTAATGCAAAATATGGATTTTTCTCTTGAATTAAGCCGGCGTCCAGGCGGCTGAGCCATAAAACTATAATGAAGAAAATAATAAAATTCTTGATTGTGGTCAGGGAATGTAACATAATACTATCGATCCGAACGGGCTCTTATCTGAAACGGAATATAAATTCCATTCAACAGCATTGCGTTTGGTCGTGGCGAAAGAGTTTGGAACTCTAATAAAAGGGTTGCATGGCAAGACTATACCTCAGTCAGGTGACCCGGTCAATATTCTCTGGCTTGTGCTCCCCCACTTCACCCATACGTGCCCTTCTGTCACTGCGGCATCAAGCTTTCCACACTATCAACGTAGGTAAACAGTGGGGAAGGGAGAGAAGGAGCTCGATTGTAACAGTAACTGTTATCCTATGGAGGAATAACTTTGGCTTTGCGTGCAAGAAGTTGAGTTTGGTGAAGGTCAACCAACAAAGGCTGAAGGGATTGCGTTTCGTATGTGGGCTCTTAATTGTTTCAAAGTTTAAGAAATTGGACAACTAACATGTTTCTGTCCACCAGGACTCAGGTGAGAAGTTTGTGTGAAGGCGTTTATTGCTCGACCTCTCAATTAGCTCTCCAAGGTTTCACCACGGCACCACATGGATCTTGAGGAGGTGAAGGTAGCCGATCTTCACTAGGTATTCTAATAAACTAATTAGTATTTTGTCACCAACGTTCAGGCACAAATGAACCCGTTTTTTTTTTAAAGGGGCTATGTGACGTTTTTGGCCGATTCAAAAACTCCGGGAAAATGCAAAAAACTGTCTAATTCTATCATTATTGTCAAAATCTCCAATTATAGTTTGTATTCCTATACAGCTAGCTTTTACACATTTTTACACAAATTTTCAGATTTTTTTTGAGTGGGGAAGTGTATCAAATTGCAATTTGAAAATCGGTTACATAGCCCCTTTTAAAAAAAATCAATTTTTCAGGATTGAAATAATTCCCACAAACAGCTTTGTTTATCGAATGAAAGTATTTCGATTAATAAACTCCTTTTCCGATACTTATGAAAGGTATACCTAATGATAAGAACTTTTTGTTAATGGAAAATCGGGAAAAATGAAAAACTTCCTAAACAGATTTCCTGTACAAGCCTTTCATCAGTCGCTCATGAGCGTTAAATGAATTTAACAACAAGGTAAAATCCTTCAAAACCTCACCCCCTCCACCCCTTAATCCCTCTAAAAGCCTCGAACAGGTCTGGGACCCCCACAAATCGATTCTACTCCCGAAAACGACACCTCACTCGAGCTCCTGGCCCAAACCTGTCAAAACCCGCACCAGTTGTAGCTCAATAAAAGCCTTACCCGGCATCCAAGGGTGGTCGGACTGGTCTAGAATCCCTCTGAACCGTTTATACCCAAAAAATGCTGCAAAAACGACATCTTACTCGACCCCCTGGGAAATTCATCAAAGTTACTACTGAAGTTGCTTCTACTGTTGATTCCTGGGTTGCCTCATCCAGACTCACTTTTAAGAGTCTTTCAATTTTATTAAATAAATTTCAGGCTAAATTTTAGCGTCTCCACAACCCTGAAACTCCACGGTGATGACATAGAGAGGCAGCAAGTTGTCATTTGAAAGGGGTTATGTGGCGCACATAGCCCCTTTCAAAGGACATCGGAAATTTCAACCCGGGTTTTCTCTAGGAAGGGTCAATGTTACGAGACTCCTTTCAATGGCAATCGATGTAACCATGTATGAAGACTCAGAAAATGATAAAAAGTGAAAATGGCCAAAAACGTCACATAGCCCCTTTCAAAAAAAGCGGGTTCAAATATTCCATCTGAATACTTACTATACATTTCTTTTCAGGTACATTTGATATCTTTGTCCTTAAAATTCCTAATAAGCTACATCAATCAATACGTCCTTAAATTCAAACAATTACAAATCATTAGTGCTTAATAAAATGACATTGTGATTTAGTACCTACCTATTACACACACAAAAAAAAGTCTTGCTTGGTGCCGAGGAGGTTAGGGTTTGTTGTTGGGGATTCTCAGTGTGCTGAATCCAAATCTGAAACCGTTTTTCCTATCAGGTGTAGTTTTTGAGTTTTAGCTCATTTATATGAGCTATATCTCAAAAACTAGACCTGATGGGAATGTAGGTATCTACATAATGTTATGTAGAACATTCTACATATTATGTAGAAAATATTATTTTCTAGCTACGTGGGAGTGTTATGAATAGCACTTCAAAAATCCCAATTAATTTTTCACTTTCAACCACTTTTTTTATGTTTTATGAGGTGCAGAATCCGAATTTGAAACCCGATTTTAGCTATCTTCTTCCATTCCACGGGAAACAGCGGTAAAGTTGACAAAGTTCACACAAAAAAAAACCGTCGTTTTAAACTACTTCCCATTATCTTCCCAAGATCAGCTGTTTTGCTTCCGAGTCTGCGAAGCAGCGGAAGCCTTGTGGGTGGTTACAGAAATTACTGTGTTGTCTTAGTCTTCTGGGCGGTTACAGAAATTACCTACGTTTTTCCAGAGGAGACGAGCAGGAAGTCAGATGATGTACCTGATGGGTGGAAATGTGTACGATGGTATGGGGTAGCAATCAATATTCCGACGTTATAGCGAATTTTACACCCGTCAAGTTCAGACACAAAGTTCATCACTATAGTTCATCACTGATGTATCATAAACCCGACGGGTACGTCGTTAGGTACCCCAAGACAGCCTCCGGAATTGATAACCGATCTAATCTCGCTTAACGTCAGTTACCCCAACGTCAATATCGTTAGACGACGTCCCCAGACGCGCATCCAACTTTAGTTGCCAAGTGTCCGACGGCAGGGGAGGTGACCAACTCCAAGTGGTAGGGTATTTATAGCCCCACGAGAGAATGACTAGCATTAATATTCTACCCCTGTGTGCACCTACTCTGTGATTCTATACCCTCAGGAAACCGCTGGAGGATACACAGGGCTGGTCTCCCTACATGGCGAGCCTCTTTAGTCTGAATTCAACTTTTCGTTGGCTTTCACCTCACACACATCTAACATCACTGGCCTTTTTATAAAAACAAAATTTGTTTTCGGAGGTTACACAATTTTTCGTTTGTTTTTGTACACTTATAAAACACGAATGTCAAATCTGAAATTTCGACAGTTTACTCGGTGCTCAATCTAGTTGTCTTTTCAATCGGAAATGATCTGATCCGCAGGGCTCTGTGGGGCTATAAATGGGATACAGGAAGTGGCTTTTGAAGGAATTAGTAACTGGTCGAGTGGGGTGTCAGTTTTGAAGTATTTTTGAACATAGAAGGAGTATTTTGAAGCTTCTGAAGGAAAATAGCAAAGAAGTCGCGTGGGGTGTCGCTTTCGAAGTACCTTTGGACGTAAAAGACATTAATGGGGGTCTCAGAACCATTCTAATACACTCAGGGGATCTAAGGAGCTTCTATGGAGCTATTAATAGGACACAATTTTGAAGGACTTGAACCAGGAAGTCGAATGTGGTCTCGTTTTCGGAGTATTTTTGGTCGTAGAATCCGTTTATTGGGGTCCTAGACCCATCCGACAACACTTTTCGAGTTCCATTTGACTTCTACGGGGCTTCTGAAAGACAATAGCAAAGAAGTCGAGTGGTTTGTCGTTTTTTAAGTAAATTTGGACGTAAAATAAATTCATGTGGATCTCAGGCCCATCTGACGACACTATTAGAATCTGTGGGGCTTCTATGGGGCTACGAATGTGGTTTAGAAGGACCATGTGCCAGGAATGAGGTGTCGTTCTTGAATTGTTTTGAACGTAGAATCCAGTTATGAGGGTTCCAGAACTATACGACAACACCGTGGGGATCTATGGGACTTCGATGCATTCTTTTGAAGGACTATGGGCCGGGAGTCCGAATGACGTGTCGTATTTAAGTTAGTTTAGAACGAAAAATCTATTTTTGGGGTTTCTTATTAAATGTCCGTCCGCCGTCCGGGCCGTTTTGGGCAGGGGGAATTTTTTTTTAATCTGAAATTTTGACAGAATACTTGGTTTACCATCTAGTTGTGCCCGCAAGGTTTTCAGCCCCATCGCTCAAACCCGTGGGGCGCTATGGGGCTAAAATGGTTTCAGAAGGGTTTCAGCTATGGGGTCAAGTTAAGTGTCGTTTTCGAAGTACTTTTGGACGTAGAATCCAATTTTCGGAGTTCCAGGACGATCTTATTTTATCGTGGGGATCTACAGGGCTTTCATGGAGCTACAAATAGTAGTTTTGGAGGATCCGAGGGAGGTCAAAATTATAAGCTGTCGTTTACCGAGTAGCTTTGGACGCATAATCCATTTTTCGAGGAGGCGGCCGGATTAGCAAAATGGTTTAGGGTGTTAGCCACTTCGCGCTGCATTCTGATGAGGCCACGGGTTCGAATCCCGTTGAAGACCACGGAAATTTAGGGAATAAATTGCAGCTGGGTAAAAGTGATTCATCAGGAATCCCGTCATGTCAGGCCCGAGAGGTCAAAAATCTTGACATAAAACTCACTTTACCCTTTTCCCATTTTTCGAGGTCCTACATTTGTCCGAACATTCAAAAATATTTTCTTATTGACCCAGAATTAATATTTGCACGATTAAGCTATATCGATGACTTATTGACGCTTGTGTAAAATTTGCAGCGTTTTTACAAGGTTCTTGTGAATTTCAACAACACAAAATAATCCATTTATATTATAAATAAATCACATTGATAATGAAAAGATCCGTGGCTGCTTAGATTACGTAAACTGTGGCGTCTGAAGGAAATTGTCTTCCCCAAAACGACTCAAATACTTTCTCTGAAATTCCCTGGATTACCGTCTGAATCGGATACTGTTCCCGCGCGCGAAGGGAAACATAAAAATAAATCCCGTTCCGACCCTTCAGAATCCCCAAACTCTTTCGGTATTCTGTTTAGCCTCTACTCCGGGAGGAGAAGATTTTTGAATTATACATTCCTCAATTGTACTTCTGAATAGCGAGAGAACTTGAAAGGATTTCGGAGGATTTTGGCGTAACCCCTAATTTAAGCTTTGGGTTCCGGCCGTTTCATTTTCATGAGTTGGCCGTAACGAAACAAAAAAGCTTTCAAATTACCTTGTTTCGGAAGGCACCAGGGCAAAGTTGGCTCATTAAAGATTTACGTAATTATCGGGAGGGGAGCTTCTTCATTTTATACGAGGCGAAAAGTGAATATTAATTCAACAGCATTGCGTTTACTTAGGACGATGAGTTACGTCAGGAAAGGGTTCTAACTAGTGTATTTTTCAGACTAGCCAAAATAAATTTTCTTACAGAAAATAACATTTGAAGAGGATGTTTGAACGAATCGTCATAATTTTTTAAAACGCTGCAAATTTTAGACAAGGGTTTATTATTCTTTGATATAGGCTAATGTGCAAAAGTTATATATTGACATTAAGAAAATATTTTCGAAAAAAAGAAAAAAAAAGAAAAGCTGTACATTGTTAGGACAGTTGTGGACCTCGAAAAATGGATTATGCGTCAAAAATTACTCCGAAAACCACACCCGATTTTGAACTCCTGGGATCCTTCAAAAATCTAACCCCATGAAAGTCCCATACATCACCACAGCGAAATCGGATCGTTCTGGGACCCCAAAAAATGGATTTTACGTCCAAAAATACTACGAAAACGATCCCCCACTCGACCCCCTAGCCCCCCTTTAAAAAACCCTCACTTAACCCCATTTTAGCCTTACAGAGCACCACGGGTTCGGGCGATCGGGCTCAAAATCTTGCGTGCACAACTATAATATAGTGGTGCTCTGTAAGGCTTTACCATATTATGGTAAACCGGGTATTTTGTAGCATTGTAACATACTCCTATTTTGAGTATTGAGTAAACCCAAAATTTCAGATTAAAAAAAAAGTGCCTACTGCCAAAACGCATCGGACGGCGGACGGACATTTCGTTTTTGGAATCTAGACATCTTGAAACGGTTTTGATTCTACTTCTGATTTTACTTTCGAAACGCCCTCATGAGATTTTCGTTGTTCCATTATTCGCCTTTCTCTACATACTCTATTTCAATTGAGCGCAAAATTTAATGCGTCCTATTGCGCGCACTTGCCCCCAACTTTCTTATTTATTTAGTTATTAAAAACGGGAAAACCCAGTTACAAGAAAAGAAATCACAGCAAACGCACCACAACGCACCTTATTTCAAATATGTCTGGATGCTAGTAAGTTTAAATTTTATTTTGGTTTATTATTCTTGAAATAATACACCTATGTAATCGCGACGGAGGTCGAAAATTCTGATCGGCCTCAAAAGTTGATACATATATATAAGAAGTATAGATATATAGATAGATTTTGTTACTGTTTATAAAATATATAAGATTTAATCTTTGGATTTTTTAAAATCATTTGGATCTTTAGAATATTACCTAACTTCATGAAAATATTATTGGCAGGTAATAAGGTTTCATAACCTAACCATGGTTACTTGCAAGTACCTACGTCACCTCCTTCCTCTTCAGCTTGATCGGTTTCTATTTCCCCCAGTAGCTGCATTTTCCCCTAGTTGGTAGATTTGAAGTAGTTAGGTACTTGCCTGCTTACCAACCTCCCAACAGGCAAAAAGCGGGACGAAACAGTACTTTCTCACAAAAAGAAGGACATGACGCTTGACAGGAAGGAGGCGTAAAAAACAGGACGGTTGGTCGGATTACAGTTTAGCCGTCCAATATTGATTGTCATGTAAAGAATTGTCTGATTCATTGTGGTCGACAAGGTCGAGAAAATCAGGAGTTCATGAGGCGAAAGAAAAAAGTTCTTTTTCCTGTAGGAACGTGTTATTAACGAATAAGCGGCTAAGTGCGGGTGATTACTGAAGTCGTTGAAAAGAGTTGGAGGGGGTGCACTTGTGCTACGGTGGGAAGAGTTCGGAAAAGGTAAATGGTCCGCAAACACCCTCTATTACCACCCCATCCTTTTCCAAGAACGGATCATTAAAAGGTGAAGTAGGGTGTGCTTATGCATTATCGGAACTGCTACGGCTCTCCACCGGCGTTTTCATTTCCTCAGAGATAGTCTCCCTCTCTTACCGAAGCTCGTTTTGTTGGTAGTCACTCAAAAACGGCCTGGCCGCAAAAGTCGAACTAATTCCGAGATGAAAGCGGTTCGTTGGCCGTAAAAAAAAAACTTGCAGCCTTTTATCTTACAAATTGAATAAACGGCGTATTTTTACGAGTTTGAAAACGGAAGGAAATGTTTAAACAGCTTCCATTTGGTAAATGAAAAATACGTGATGGTTCATGTGACTTGCTGCTGGAGGATGTGACGGAGAGTTTCCGGGTAGACGTTCAAAATACCGAAGGTGCTACCCCCAGCTTTTCTACTGGAGGCAGAAGGTCTGTTCAGGGTATGTTCACCTCAAAGAATGGTTCGCGGATCCTATCAGCAAAAATAGAAAATAATATTTTATTATTAATATTTGATTATATTATACTATGAAATAAAATGCCTGTAAATACCCTTCTCAAAAAGGGAATTCTTATAAGGAAGCAGTTCCGAGTTGCTGAATCTTCCAGAACAAAACGCGATTTGGAGAAGCCCTCATTAGTTGGAATTGGTCAATCAGGAAAGTGTGGACATAACATGACAATTTTAGCAGCAAATTAAACGCAAACTGGTCGAAAATTTAAAAATTCACTCGATGCCCTAATCTAAGGTTCTTTCTGCCAAGACCCACATAGTTAGTCAAATTTTCATTTGCATTTAATTTTTATCATTTAATTATCATTTAATAATGATTAACAGGACGTTTCCATTTGTTTTCATCACGTCACGAGCGTCACGTCACGGGGTATTTTGAAAGCAACATGATCGCGAAAACTATAATCACATGATTGGTCTCTAAGGAAGTTTAGCGGTTGGTTACAAGTTGAGGAATGGTGTAAAATTAATCATTATTAAAATTTAATAATCATTTAATGATCTGACTGAAGAACCATAGGTCTACCGTCCGGTTTTTTAAATTAATTAATTATTAAATTTTTTTTTTCAACTAGAATTTCTTTATTCACGGTGAGGTTATACTTGGAGGGAGTTGCTGGAAATAATCCATTTCTATAGACTTCTGACATGAGCGACTAGCTTTTTAACAGTTAAGTACAAAGTGCCGGGCAATCTAGAGGGCTTTCTCATCAAAAAGCGGTCCGCGAGCTAAGAAGTATGGAAAGCTCTGGTCTAGATGATACTCCTACCAAACCTTCAGAAGGGAGATCGTCGTTCCCAGTGGTTTCGTCAATAAATAGGTGAGCTGCCGTGGGCCGACGATCTGGCTGGAGGGAAGAAGTTCTCAGACCCCTGCATCGGATCCGGGGTTTCCTCCAGATCCGAATAAAATGCGTTAAACGACATAATGAAGAGTCGATTACCAAAAATGAATCGAGAAAACTACTGGTGTGAAGGAAAACCACCAGTGGAGTCACCACAGTTCAGTTGAATACGTCATTCAGGGAAGGGGGAGCGGCCAGGTTTTCCCGCGCCTGAAGCGAGATTTAGCGGCTAAACCGGTTTTGTTGCATTATACGGAGTTGAGCCCAGAGTATGAATTTTTCTTGGACTCCTCGTTTAGTTTGTGGTCACTCAAAAACGGCCTGGCCACAAGTTCAAGTAATTCTGGAATGAAAGTGGTTCATTGCCCGTAATAAACCAGCGGCCTTTTATTTTACAAATTTAATACAGAACTGCAGTTTATCATCTTTGAAACTGAAGGCTGTTTAAATTCAGAGCGGTTCCATTTGGTGAATGAAAAATGCGTGTGGCTCTTGCGACCGTTGTAACAACATTCATGCGAGGGAAACCACGAATACAACGGCTAACAGAATGCGGCAGATGGGAAACAAAATGTATGCAGAACGTCCAAACAGTCCTATTTGGCGGAAACTTTTTTTTTTCACTCGAGAAAAAAATGGCAACTGGGAAACCCCCTGACGTGGCACTAAAAGGCTAAGAAGCTCCCATTTTACACGACAAAGCAGGCTCTTTACAAGCGTTTTTGTTTCCTTGACAGTCTCAAACCTCGTTTGTTTGTTGCGACTCCAAACAGCCAAACAACCGACCTCGAGCCAACCCAGAGATGAAAGTGGATTCACCGTGGCTTGGAAAAATATGGAGCTCTTTGATAAACACGAAGGTTGAATTTACTTAGGCCCACTCCTCGAAATAACTTGTTAGTCAATTTAAGTAGGAAAATGAAAATTCAAGGGATATACAAAAAGGCACATTTTTATACCTTCTTTTGAAAGCCTTTGCCCAAGAGTTGTTCCTTTGTTTCAGGATAATATAATAATTAGATGTGAATAACTATAGTTATTCGAGAATATTCTTGAATATATTCTACAAAAAATCGAATTTTAAAAGTTGGTGGATCTCGGCCCAGAGATTTTCTTGGGAGGAGATTTACTGGAGGGATTGAGATTTTAATCTTAATCCTACTTTATGATTTAAAAAAAAAATTGTCACAAGCCAGATTTAAGACTTCAAAATTTGAATAATAATTCAACAACAATTCAGACTTCATTTAATGGCAATAATTATTATTATTGTAAATATGATCCGATGCAGAACGTTTTCTGACGCGTCCGTTCCAATTACGCGATGGCTTTGATCGGCCCCGGTATCGGCAGCCTGAAAATATTGTTCCTATAAGAGCTAAAAATTTACAACTATGGCAAGTGTTATAACAACTGTAGCACTGTTATACAAAGTGTAACAGATACTCTAAGAACAGAGACATACAGACAACAGATACATTTAACGCAAAAAATCATGACGATTTGTGGTAATCGTCAATTAAGAAAGTTGGTCTTCTTTAGCGTGTCGGTGTCCCTGTCCTAGTTTCCCACCTTAAATTCGGCGTCGGATCAATCATACCAACCGTCGCGCCGGCATCGATCCTTCCCCGGGGCGAATCGGAGTGGCCAGCCGTTCTCTAGCCAACTTGACGCCAAACTATACAACAAAAGGGGCACCTCCCCTCCCCTCCGCTACGATTTCCCTCCCGCATTTTCCTGATAGAGCCCACCCAATCCACTCCCCTCTGATGTTGATACAAGCCTACCATCAAAACACCATGTGCCTTCAACTGCCTCGCCCATTTCTGCATTTGGGTCCCATTTCTCGACAAAGGGCGTTGTTTTGATTCCCCGACATCGCCCAACCCCTTAAGTGCTATCCATACATCTGCATATAAACAGTCTTGTACATTGTGAGAACGTCTGTTTTTATATCATTGCCGTTTTTTTACTCGGGAATTTACCTCACGTTCCACGCTTGCAAAAAAAAAAAACCGGTTTCAAGAGATAAAATTATTATTCAGCGAAGGGATCTGCTTAACGGTGGGTTAGGCTGTTGGAGCCTCAGCTAAGCTCGTACGTTTACTGACTACGTAAAACACGGTTCATGGAGTAGCTACAACGAGTTTTGGAGTGGAAATTTCGCAAAAGGTGATTTCAGTCGGTTTTTCGGGGGTACGGTTTGCAAGGAGCGGTGGCAAAGAGAATAAAAGTATCTGCAGAGAACCCTACTCAAAAGTATTATGTGCCGCAACCAGTTGCAGTTCACCAGTGAACCACTTACACACCACTAGGTGCAGCACGTGGGAGCACAAGGGCTCGCCACTACCCGGATGGTGATAATGATGGGTTTGGGCGATCCCCTAGTCAGTCCTGGCCGGGCATGCCCTTAATAAAGGTACTTTATTCACTCGTTGGGCCTGATTCCTTCAGCTGAAACCTCTCACTGTACGTCAAATTTTGTTGCACGTTTAAATACACCACAGTATTCATGATCAACACCAGCGAATAGTACGATAACGCAAAATTTGCTCAAAAGAAAGCGGAACGGAAACGATGCTCCCATAAGAGATAATTTTAGGAAAAGGAAGGGTTTTGACTTGGGCATGATTTTGATTTTCCTCAGAAGTCCTGACTGTTGAAAGAGCTATCTGTCAGTCGGTGGCGGCCCAGTGGCACTGTTACTCTGTGCCCAGTGGCCACTGTAGACATGTGCAGAAGGCGTTTTTTTTTTCTCATCCTCTGGCCATGGGCCCTCAGTTCTGTTAATTTCTGACAGATAGCGCTATCACCGAATTTCGCAGCGGGAGCGTAGCGGGATAGTGTGATCACTGCCTTTCAATCGAGTCAATGCAGATTGCGAGTTTACTCGCGCAAGATAAAATGGGGATTCTTCCTCCCATCCCAAAATTAGCCGGGGCACTGCCCATAGTGGCCTTCAAAACAGACTGCCACTGGCCCTACCTAGTGCAAAATTAAATCATCGGGATTCGTAGTTCTCTTCAAGTATGCCAAATTACCATGGGAATCTCAAGTTGAGAATGCCCAGCAGGAGTCTGGTGGGCTACAGTCAACTGGCCAGACTCAGTGCCAACTGGCCATTGCCTATAACTGTGCGAGCCATTGGGAGGATTTGTGTCATTCGTAGGGTAGGATTTTTAACGGCTGAAAATTTAACCCCCAAGAATGAGTGCTTGAGCAATAAAGCTCAACTGCTGGAATCACCAAAACCATTTCAACATACACTTTTTAAGTAGGGCAAGTTGTCCATCCGGCCAATTGGAGACCATTTAGGAGAACTTCAGCTCGCGGCGGCATGCAGTTTGGTAGCCCTATATCTTTTTCACCTACACAAAATTAACCCAAAATCCCACCGTTTCCCATAGGCACCAAAAATTCTCATCATGCTCCAAAATTCCTCCAGATACTACTACTACTACACGTTTACCATTTTGTAGCAGATGTACTATTGAATCAACACATATCCACCAGCCGTGAACTGGATGTAACTTCGATCCCATTCGGAGCACCTCGAAGGCTAAAATAACAGTCGGTTAATACAGTCAGCGTAAACATCCAATGCCGTCGTTATGGTTCCTGCCTCGGAGGGGTTTCGCGTTGCAGGGGCATTAGAGGGCACCGTAGAGGAAGATTACCTCACCGTTATGAACATCTCCTGCCAGCTATGAAATCCGAGTAGAGCGAAAACGGCTTACTTTGTAGTGTACTCCGATGATGTTGGCCATAAACCGGTGGGGAGAAATTTAATTGTAAGCAGATGATTGTTAGTTCTTCGGGCAGGGAAGTACCTAGTTTCGCGCTAAATATATAATTATCTGCTGACCGTCAGAGTCACCTGGGAATTGTGTTTCATTATCAGTACCACTTCAGTTACTACATTATCCGTACCACGTCAGTACTACAGTGCTTATCAGCGGCTCAGGAGTTAGAGCGTCGGACTGCTCAGTCAACGGTTGCAGGTTCACCTCTCGGAAGGCAATGGCGAACCACCGAGAGTATCTCGGCCAGGAAAACCTCTCCCATTTGCCGTTCGGAGCCGCCATTAAACAGAAGGTCCCTTGTACTTCTGTAATATAACTGGTCAACACGCTTAATAGAAGTTAGTAGCGAGAGGTCGCCCACGCCTGGTTACAGGTATGGCCCCCAGAGAAGAAGAATCAGTACCACTGATGCAGAACAGTCTGTGGGTATACATGTGAAATGCTTTCTCCACTCTTAAACAAACCTGAATAGACCGTAGGGCTTCAAACGCTAGTTTTAACTGAGCAGAACTGGCTTTGAGAGAGCAGACACTGTTTGTTACTGAGAAGAAACCAGTTTTGAAGGAGGATACGCTATGCACAGATTTTGAGGGGAAACACAATTTTCTACGGACCAGAAACCGGGTTTGAAGTATTTTTATACTCGGAATACACAAAATGTACCAATCCCAAGTAGGTACAAAAGTACCAACAATAATTGGGTAACCAAAATTATTTTGGTTCATTATTCTTGGAATAATACACAAGTGTACCTATTATATAGATCTATGTAATCACGACGAACGTCGACAATTCTGATCGGTCTCAAAATTTGACATACCTAATGCGTTTCAAGAGGTCTAGATTCCTAAAACCAAATGTCCGTCCGCCATACAAAATACTCGGTTTATATGTATAAACCTGTATTTAATACAGGTTGGTATACCAAATTTTGGTATACCATCCAGGGCCGTGGAGAGAAAATCCGGGCCCGGGGGTAAAATTCTTCGGGCCCCCTAAAAAAAAAAAAAAAAAAAAGGTAGGGTAAGTGCACCAAATGTCGCCTAGGCTCCTAATTCCGCCTACTCGTGTTTTGAAGAGGCTAACAACGCTTTCTGCAAGTTTGAGGCAGTAACATTAAGTTCATGGATTGCCTAAGTAGGGGCGCTAGGATTCGAAGTGTTGTTGTTGCTCAGAAATGTGTGAATCACACGATTGTTTCCATAATATGATCGCCGATCGAACTTCTCTCTCAACTTTATCCAACTGAAACACCTGGTAAGTTTTGTTTTTTAATTTTTTCTCTTGAACCACGATGAAGCTTGTGATATGGAGATTCCACAGGTGTATTAAACTTTGAAAATAACCGTACCTAGTACTAGACGTTATTCGCACAACAGGCTCATACTCCGCGCATGCGCAATCTCACTCCTTTATTGGTAGTCGATGCGTTATGAGAAAGATCGATTGTTCGCTACGCGTTTCAATCGATGTTGCCTTAACCCCCAAAACCCGCCTCTTGAAACAATGGAGGGCGGTTTTTGATTATTTTTTTTTTTCAAATTCTTTGTTGAACTCGAAACAACTACTACCCCCCAGGGATCCTTCAAAATTCCCATTTTTAGCCCCATGAACGCCCTATAGATCGCCACAGTGAAATCGGATCGTTCCGGGACCCCCAAAAATGATTCCACGTCCAAAAATAATTCGAAACCACACCTAACTCGATCCCATAGCTAACAGCCTACAAAAAAAAAAAACCTTCCATAGCCTCATAGCGCCCCACAGGTTCGGGCGGTCGGGCTGAAAACCTTGCGGGCACAACTAGATGGTAAACCGAATATTTTGTCAAAATTTCAGAATTAAAAAAAAATTACTACTGCCCTGACGGCGGACGGACATTTTGGTTTAGGAATCTAGACCTCTTGACACGGATAATGTCAAATTTTGAGGCCGATCCGAGTTGTCGACCTCCGTCGCGATTACATAGGTGTGTTATTCGAAGAATAATAAACCAAAAGTAGGTAGGTACGTATTAAATTATTACCAATAACCAATTCAAAGGTTCCTACTAATTTGAACAAGAGTAGGAACACAATAGGTATAAAAATAATATTTTATATTGAATAATAAATAAACATATAATTTCAACATAAATAAACATAATAATATATAAACATATAATTTCAACATAAATAAACATAATAATATATAAACATAATAAACATATAATTTCGACATAATAATATATTATGTTTATATTATTAACATAAATAAACGAAACATTAAATAATAAATTAACATTACAAAAATTTTGTATTTGTATTTAATACAATACAAAACATAAAATAAAGCCTTGCTTTTGACTTCCACTCCACCACAGTCGATCCCCTGCTCGCGCTTCTATCCACTAACGCCTTTGGACAGCCCCGAAATCCGACAACACCTCGCGGAAATAAACTGAGGACGGAATATAATTTGGGCTGAAAATAAAAGACAACAGTTGTCTTTACAGAAGTTACTTCAAAGCGCCCCTGATCAAGTCGAGTTTAGGTTTTGGACTGTAGACCTCTTGAAACCTCTTGATCAGAGAGGCTAGATGTGATTAACAGTGTATCCACATGGGAGCAGTTCAAAATAGGAAACCGCCTCACTGTCTGGCATAACATGGCCGTGACGATAATCGAAGGTGATGGAACATCGAAACGAAGATCGAACATCGCAACATAACCGATCAAACAGTGCGATTGCGCATGCGCGGAGTATGAGCCTGTTGTGCGAATAACGTCTAGTGTACCTAGTTGGATTTATCATGTGATGTGTGTGGAGTGATCACTGTTCCTAATTTCGCCTACAAAACAAATCCTAATTTTGCCTACTAGGTGGAAATAGGAACATGCTGGAAATTGTTTCTTAACACTTCTATTACAATTTACAGATGTCTGAAAAGAAAGACAAGACGCTTCGTCGAGCTTCTTTTGAAGACGAAGACTTGAAGCAGGCGGTAGAGGCTGTACAACGCAAGGAAATGGGGACGCTTCGAGCATACCTATACCTACTAACTTTATTTGGAAGTATGTTTATATTAATACGAGTACCTATGGAAAAATAATTTCATTTGAATTATATTCAGTTTCAACCCAAGTTTTAGCTCTTCACAACCCTAGTCTATCGCCTGTTCCTAATTCCGCCTACCAGGCGGTTTTAGGAACACCTGGTGGGCGAAATTGGGAACACTTTTTTGGGAATCACGATTTTGGGATTTCTCACTTTATCTAGAATCACTTCTAGCAGGATTTTCCAACAGCAATGTGGGCTTCAGGAATCAATGACAGGACCCCACTGGTAATATTCAGAATTTTTTTGGACGGGTTTACCTGAAAACAAAGCTTCTACAAGGAAAAACAGTTAGGGTAGGCGGAATTTGGGACACTTACCCTATGAACATTTTTCCTATATTGATCTGTCCCTTTTCCCATTGCCTCTCCTCCCACCTTTTTTTACAAAAAAAAAAAAGTTCTCAAGAAAATCCGGGCCCCCCTACGAAGGCCGGGCCCGGGGGCAACGGGTCCAGTGCCCCCCCCCCCTCTCTACGGGGCTGATACCATCTAGTTGTGCCTACAAGGTTATCAGCCCGATCGTCCAAACTTGCAGTGCGCTATGGGGCTAAGTAAAATGGGGCTACAGTTTTCGAAGGCGTTTGGCTATGGGGTCGAGTTTGGTGTCGTTTTCGAAGTATTATTGGACGTAGGTAGAATCATTTTTGAGGGTCCCACATCGGTCCAAACATCTTACAGAAAAAACTTTTTTATCTCACATAGGTACCTATTCAAAAATATTTTTGGGCGAGAATGTTGCTTTTCGTCATGACTCCACTAACCTACATCAAAGAATAATAAACCCTTGTGTAACATTTGCAGCGTTTTTTGGTGGTATTTTGTCTGTCCCAACACTATAATATAGGTAAACGTTTTTAAATAATTCATTAAAATAATCCATGAAAAATATAATTTAAAAAAAAAATAATAATATTTTTCATTGACACAGAATTAATTTTTGTCACTTTTTAGCTTGGACGACCATTTGAAACAACGACTTAACGATGCAGTTATTTTACCACACTGTGAGATTTTAATTGTCTATTATTATACCAAGGATTGTTTCTGGCACAAAAATGACGATTGCCTCAAACGCTGGCAAAATTAGTTGTAAGGGAGTTTCAAGCGTTTTCACCAGAAAAAAGTGAGGAAAATGAGAGAACATAAAGAATAGCGAGGGATGAGAAACGAGGCTTTGTCTGTCGTAGAAAATATTCTCGTTAATAATTGCGTGAATAATTCATAGTGAGTAAGGTAGAGAATCGGAGCCAGAACCTTCCAACGTCCGTTGGGGTCGTTGAGAATACGCCTACCCCCCCCCCCCCCCCTTCCACTGCTGTAAGATCCCCTCCTTTAAGACCGTCTGTTTACACGAGACACAATGCCCCGAAGCGGAATCACGGAGAAATATTTCAGGCGCAGACCCTGTCAAGGACTTGCCCCGGAGAAAAGGGAAACAACGGTTGGTTTATCCTGAACCCTCCTCCGTCGTGCTGTCTCTGTTCCACTCACTATGTATCACTCTATCTCTCTCTGTCATAACCTCCTTTTCCCTCCTTCATCGCATAAGTTTTCCCCCGATTACTTCCACCTCCCCACCATTTCCCTGTGTCAGCCCTAAGACCCCCTCGAGGAGAAAAATCGGGGGGCAAATCCCGGATTAGACCCCCTCCGCTTCTCCTCCTTCAAGACCACTTCCTCCCCTAGTGCCAAGTATGCAACGCATGCCGTGAGTGAAAATCCGCTCTTTATACCTTACCTCTCAAGCGAAACGTGCGAAAACATTCGAGCGCGAAAGAATGTTACAATCAAACGATAAAAATGTTATGAGATGACATGTAAAGTGTGGTATTTCGGAGGGAGAATTTTTTCACTCCTGAATGGGCAACACGTTACACTCAGCCACGTAGCAGAATGGCTTCTAGCAAAACGTACCTCATTAAAGAAGTGTTAGTAGAAATTTTCTACTAACACTTCAAATGTTACTCGAGGGTTTATCATGATTTTGTATAAATTTTGCAAAAATTAATTCTATGCCAATGAAAAGTTATTTCAAAAAAATTACAGACACCTGTTAGGTTTATAATAATTATACGCCTATAATAATTAATAATTAATCCTATATTATTAATTAATAATTTATAATACTTATAAACCTATCACGCTTCTGTAATTATTAGTAGATACTCCCAAACATGGAATTGGTGTTCAAAATTTCGTCACCTTCGGGCTAACGGAGTGGTTCTTGATAGGTACTGAATTAGAGTAGAGGATTGAGTGTGGTGTCGTTTTCTAATAAATAAATATGTTATATCAATTTATGATGGTCTCCTACTAATGTGAATAGGCTTTAGGGGTATAATATATTATGGGTCTGCAATTTTTTTCTGGATGTTGACAACATAGTGGACGGTAGTTAGAGCCAACATTGTATTCCCAGCTAAATAAACTGATTTCTAAGACCGTATTACGCGAAAAGACAACACGCAAAATCAACTTTGATAACTCGCCATACTGATAACACTGTTCAGTGACTGAACTTCAGTCAAGCTATTCGGAATCCCGCGGCTCTGTTGAAAGACGACAATGCAGCCAACAAAATAAAAAAAAAAAATATTCCGAATTCCGATTCCTATAGTTATGTTCTGTAGGTTGCGGTATAAACGTACTGTAGAATCGAGGTCTTCAGGAGAGACTTATAAAGGATTTAGGCACCGCGAGATTTTCTAGAAACTTGTTGCGACGCTCGCGCCCCAGCGGTTCCAGCTTCGATACTCTCTTTGCTTTCATTTATTTTCCTAAAGTTTTTTTTTTCTGTGTAATGTTGTTCACGATAAGGGAAGAGTCATGTGGGATTTTTTTTTTTTTTTTTTTTTCCACTGTTACCTATCGGCTGTCAAAAGAGACGGTTTGTTTGGTTGATTTCAAGTAAGTTGCGCTCTGCTGTGCTTCCGTTTTGGCAAAATGGCTCCGAGAACTCCAAATTTTAGACGACGAAAAACTGTTCCGCAGGTGAGAAAATATAAGCCTGTCCTCGATAATATTATATCATCTGGGAAACTATAATAGTTTCAACTCCGTCAACGTCGGCGTCGATACCGGCCAGGGAAACAGGGGTTGCTTGTGGATCATTGAATTAGAATTCTTGAATTCGAATTCGGCTTTATTACGGACCAAGAGAAGCAGGGCACGGAAGAAATTGTAGAGATGATGACCATAGCGAGCGGAGCCAAGTTACGAGCTCGGAGGTTACTGACTTTGGAGGTTACTGAGAGACGATAACTCGGTCTGTAGTTGCAGTAGGTATTAGGTAAATACTACAACGTGGAGCTGACCGAACGTTTTATATAGTACGGTTAGCTTACAAGCAGAAACCGATATTGAAGTATTTTGGCACTTAAAATCCACTAATGGAGGTCTCAGACCTATCTGACAACATGGTGGGGATCTACAAGGCTTATGGAGTTACGAATGGGGGGCTTTTGTAGGATTTTGGCTGGAAGGCCGAGTTAGGTGTCCTACCACAGTACTAACTACTTTTTTTCAATTTTTCTCAAGCATTTTTTACTGACGAATAACTAATAATTAGTTATTATTTAGTATTAACCCGTTTTTGGCCGATTCAAAAACTCCGGGAAAATGCAAAAAACTGTCTAATTCTATCATTACTGTCAAAATCTCCAATTATAGTTTGTATTCCTATACAGCTAGCTTTTACACATTTTAGCCCCTTTAAAAAAATCAATTTTTCAGGATTTAAATAATTCCCACAAACAGCTTTGTTTATCGAATGAAAGTATTTCGATTAATAAACTCCTTTTCCGATACTTATGAAAGGTATACCTAATGATAAGAACTTTTTGTTAATGGAAAATCGGGAAAAATGAAAAACTTCCTAAACCGATTTCCTGTACAAGCCTTTCATCAGTCTCTCATGAGCGTTAAATGAATTTAACAACAAGGTAAAATCCTTCAAAACCTCACCCCCTCCACCCCTTAATCCCTCTAAAAGCCTCGGACAGGTCTGGGACCCCCACAAATCGATTCTACTCCCGAAAACGACACCTCACTCGAGCTCCTGGCCCAAACCTTTCAAAACCCGCACCAGTTGTAGCTCAATAAAAGTCTTACCCGGCATCCAAGGGTGGTCGGACTGGTCTAGAATCCCTCTGAACCGTTTATACCCAAAAAATGCTGCAAAAACGACATCTTACTCGACCCCCTGGGAAATCCATCAAAGTTACTACTGAAGTTGCTTCAACTGTTGATTCCTGGGTTGCCTCATCCAGACTCACTTTTAAGAGTCTTTCAATTTTATTAAATAAATTTCAGGCTAAATTTTAGCGTCTCCACAACCCTGAAACTCCACGGTGATAACATAGAGAGGCAGCAAGTTGTCATTTGAAAGGGGTTATGTGGCGCACATAGCCCCTTTCAAAGGACATCGGAAATTTCAACCCGGGTTTTCTCTAGGAAGGGTCAATGTTACGAGACTCCTTTCAATGGCAATCGATGTAACCATGTATGAAGACTCAGAAAATGATAAAAAGTGAAAATGGCCAAAAACGTCACATAGCCCCTTTCAAAAAAAGCGGGTTGTTGCATAATTCATACTATGGAATATCAAGTATAGTAACCAGAGTATATCAAGAGAGGAACTATTCACGCGTGAATAGCCGCGGCTATGCTGGGGATGGGCGTCCCAATGAAGCTGGAACACTAGATCAAGCTCACTATGGATTTGGTCGAGTGCTTTGTGCGATTCGAGGGCGAGCAGTCACCACGTTGAAAGGCCGAAGGCAGGGAGATGGGCTGCCCTGCTTACTGTTTAATTTTGCGCTGGAAGCGCTGTTAGACAGTCCGAAATTCAGGTTGGTAGATTGAATCTTCAATCGCACAGTGCAGTTCCTCGGCTAACGTCATCGACATCATAATAATATTATGATGTCGATGACGATGATCATATTATGATCATAGGATGAACATATACTATAGGATGAACATATATGCTGGTAGGACATAAAATGTGCACATTTTGCAGCCATGAGTGAGGCTTTCACAAATCTCGAAGCTGCGGCTGCACGGCTTGGAGTGGAAGTTAACAGTCGAAAACCAAAATTTGGTTTTTAATACATGATCACTAATGCTACAAGAAGAGGACTCGATCGAATTCAAGTTAACGGATACACTTTCGACACTGTGAATGTCTACCCGGGATCTCTGGTAACAAGAGAGAATGAAGTGGTAGCAGAAGTGCAGCGAAGGATTCAGCCGGCTGACCGATGCTACTTCGGATTAGTCCACTGCTTAAAAGCAGGGTGATCTCCCGAATGACCTGTACAAAAACCCTAACCAGACCTGTTCTCACCTATGGTTCCGAGACGTGGACCATGAACAAGGCACTAGAAGAAGGCTTACGCCGCTTTGAAAGAAAAGTGCTGAGGAGAATCCTGGATGGAACCTATGATCCAGAGGAATTCGCCTGGGGACATCGAACTAACCAAGTAGTCATGGACTTATACAAGGACCAAGACGTCATCCAATTCATAAAGGTGGGACGGCTCCATTGGGCTGGGCATGTTGCCAGGATGAGACCAGAGAAACAGCCTCGAAAGAACCTCGTCGAAAAAATCTACGCCAAGCGAAGAATCGGGCGCTGATTGGACGGTGATACGTCAGACTCCCGCTCCACCCTTAGGACAAGAAACTGGGGAGCAGCAGCACAAAACAAAGAGGACTGGCGGACATCATTACAGGAGGCCCTGACCCCACGCTGGGTTGTAGCGCCATAGAAGAAGAAGAAGAAGAAGAAAAATACTTGGGCATGATAACATCTAATCAAAAATTAAAAGCAAACATTTTGAGACCGATCAAAATTTAACACCCGTCGCGAAAGCACACGTTCATTATTCAGAAAAAATAAAAAATAAACCAAAAGCTCCCAATGAAAACTCACCTTATATCAGATGAAAGGCAAGAAAAAAAAAATGTAAACGAAGTTAGCGTGCATGGAAAATGTTGCATCCGCAAAAGCTCGACATCCTCCTCGTAACTAATAATTATACTATATGGAAGAGCACTTTCGGCCAGGCTCAAAACGTGCGGGAAACTGAGGGAAAAAAGCCAGGAGGCGAAAAATTTTCCAGCCGCACGTTAGCGGGAGGAAAAAGCAAATCTTCCTTTGCCGCGCACTATAACCTGAAATATCGTCCACTTTTCCCCCCTGAAAACTGGAGAAAGTGCAAAAATATTAAATTCCGCCGGGGGGGAACGTGACCCGATTTTTGACTCTGGTTCGTTGCATTATATCTGAGGGGCGTGAGTTGACTCTTTTGACATGGAACAGATTCATACATTTCCTTCAATTCCGTACAAAGAAAATGAAATAGGTAAATAAAATCTGCTTATTTTCTCAATTTCTGATCCTGCTTTAGCCATCACAGAAAACGGTTTTGGACAAGAGTGTAGGCTGTGTTAAGGGTGTAGGGGGTGTTAGTAGCACGAGAGGAACTCGTTTCGTTTCTCCCCATGAAAATATCATGCAAGTGAGAGCCTTGTTTATTAAAGTGCATCCACATGTGTATAGGGAGAAAAGGAAGTTATAATGGTGAAAGTTTCGAGGGTCGGGAAATAGTTTTTGTTGTAAACAACTTCTCCAATGCGTCGGGAGGAGACAATTTTCCAGGCCCACAGCTTCCATCCACCCTATACGGGATATCTATAGCTTCGGGGTGTGCCATAGATCCTAATTTCATCAGGATCGATTTATTAGGGGCCAACGCCAACGGAGAGGTTCGTGTATTGGGTTTGGGGTATATGGGGGGTCCTCTTCGCATCGAAACCGTATAAACCCTCGAGTATAAATATCCTCGGGGTGGCTCTCCAACCCAATAAACGTGAGCTCCTGAGGGGGGATGCATATTATCGCAATTTCCCGAAGTCTTTATATAGGGCGGGGGTTTTTTTTTTTTTTTTAACGCGACGTCGAAACCCTCTAGGGGTGCGATTTGTAACACGAATACGAAGATCGCTTCATCGCGAGATTTGTAACTCCAGCTCAAATATCGGGGCAATTAGCGATATAAATGCATGTGCTGTGTGGGGGCATATTATCGCAATTTCTCAGATTATACGGCGGTTTTTTTTAACGCGAGAGCGAAACTCAAGGGTTTGTAACACGAATAACAAGGATTGCTTCATCACGTGGTTTTTAACGCCACCTCAAATTTTTTTTATTACCGATATAAATGTTAAGGTGAGGGTAACTATTTTCAAAATTTCTCCATGACGTGTTGAGGTTAATTAGTTATGAAATTTTTTGATAAGCATAATATGGATATTACATCAAACATTATCGATATCGTTATCATTATCGATATTAAACGTCATCTTGACCTATATATTTCCCTACGCATACTCCGAACTCGATTGACCAATTACCTTCTACGTCATCCCCGCTGAGACCTCATCATTCTGATATTATAATATATAATTATGTCAAATTTTATTTATTATTTCCGCTGTGGTGAATTCGCCGAGTGGTCTGCAACTGGACTAGTCCCGTTTTGAATAAATGAATTTTTTTTAAACCCACAGGTTACTGTTTTGAGTCTTTGGCTAAAATTCAAGAAACATGGAACATGCTTTGCTAGTAACGTTGCCAAGCAAAATTACTATGTACCTAAATAAATAAATAATTACTGTAAAATAGCTCCTTTGGTATCGTAACCTCCTAATACGAATTGAGAACCACGCGCTACTTTTGGGTCGCATTTTCGTTCCTCGATACCGTTCCTGGATACCGTGACACTTTTTGCCAGTTAGGTCAAGGCTAAAGCATGTTCCATGCTAAAATAAAATAAATATAGTTGTCGATATACAACCGTACGTGGCCGTTATGCATAATATTTTAAAGAATGCAAAAATGTCTATAAAATTTATTTATATATCACATTATCAAAATAGTGATAGTTTTAGAGTTTAGCATCTTCGAAAACGAGTTAAAAAATACAAAAATATTTGTACTAAATACAAACTAGTTGAATACAAATTTTGAAACAGGGGGATAAGAGAAGGAGCAACACAAGCTGCAATGAAGGGGTTCTTCCCAACTTGCGCAGTCGACGACGGGGGTTTTCCCCAGTACAGCCCGTTGTTTTTTTTTTTTTTTTTTCGCTGAGATCGGGGTTTTCCCCTGGATACATCAGCTGTAACCCTGAGGTTGACTAATGTTAGCTACAGTGGCTAAAATCGCTCTTCCTTTTTCAATGCACGCCTCACGTTGCGAGCCATGCAAAGGTGATGATCACGCCTGCAGGCCCAACCAGTCCTTGGTGGTGCTCTTCTACAGGTTTATCATGCATCATGCACCCCATGGAAAAGTCTCAGCCAAGTGTGGTATTAGGGAATCAGCAAAGCAGTGTAAGAGGAATATGCGTGACCCCAAAACCCTTTCTCGACTGTTCTCCCTCTACCGCACTACAACGCCAGTTAATCTACGGGGGAGCCTCACTTAACTCCATGTAGGTAGTTTAATCTACCGCGATGCTGCGTATTGTTGGTCAGCTAGAACCCAACCCCTTTCCTGACACGGGCCTGATGAAATCCTCAAACATCCTTCTATATTAGGGCCTCACGTGTAACTCCTCCCTCTTCCATTAATAACTAGCGTGTTAATCGTCTGTTTGCAGGTGTTGCCGTCATTACCGAACCAACAGTGCCGCGAGCTTTTTATATTCTTTAGCGGAAAAAGGGGGGCATTAGGGCTTAATTGCTTGGAACCAGTTGGAATGGATGAGAATGAAAGTGGAAAAAATTAGATTCGAAATTATTGAAATCACACAATGAAACTAGTTGGCATTTAGCTCGTACTAACAGGCGATTTTTCTGTTTGCAGGTATAGTCAGGTTATGAACTTGAAGAGATCGACTAGTGTTTTATGGTTGCTGGGATAATTTCGTCGAGGAACCTAATCAATAGGTGAGTCTAATGCGATGAACTTAAGGAACTAACAATTTGAAAAAAACCTTCACGCTGATAAAATGTCACGTGACGAGAATATTTGAATCGCTGAATGTTGAAAGGGCGAAACTCCGAAAATTCCATTTTTCGTATTTTCGTAGAAGCTTTTTTCAACTCGACGCACCATCGTGCGCTGATAGGGCGCTTCTCCAGTTGATAGGACAGGCTTAATTAAGGTCACAATCTCCGAGTCTCCGCCCTCTGCATTTAGAAAAGGCGATACCCCCGAGTTTGCCCATTCTTCATGCAAGAGGTAGCGGAATAGTAGGACCTTGAGCCTTTGATCATCATGATTGTTTGTGGATTGTGAATGCATCATTGCAGAGATTGCTTCTTGCTCATGCCGACTCGTTCATTTCTTCCCATTCCGAAGGCATAGGTTCCTATAGGTATACCATGCGTCAAAGACTCCTCGATGGTTAAAAAAAATAAGGAATACGAAAAATAAGGAAACATGGCCGAATTTTCTCGGCTCACCGAATTACAGAATTGATTGTAAGCAGCAGCAACACCAGTAAATTTACTGTTTTTGAAATGGTGTCGCCGACAGTTCATCCGTGATCAAAGACTAGGTGTCAGGCTGGAGGTCTGAATATTACAAAAAGACTGCCTGCTCTTTGGAAATATCGAGTCAGCCAAAGGAGAGGAAATATTTTATACGATTTTTAAATGCGGCCAGTTCATCTATGATGCTCCAAATCCTGGGATAATAACGGCCATTAAATGGAAATTTTCATCCCAAGACGGAGAAACACACAGTTTCCGTTTGTCAAAGCCTTCAAGAGCTCAAATTGTTTTCCCGACATGAATGCATTTCCCTTCCGGAAGAAGAAAAAAACCGAAAATGTAAAAAGTGCGGATCTCCATGAATTTTGAAAATTTCTACCGAACTCAGGTTGCTCGTAAAAATTTTAATGTTATCCTTTCCGCTTTGAGTCGTCCCAAGGGATTGCCTACCCACGAAAACTCGGCTCTGGGCCATTGAAAGAGAGACAATTTCTTGGCGTGTTCGTCAAAGAGAAGAGCAATTCGACATTTATTCAAGCCAAAATTCGAGGCATAGCCGCGTGTGATGTTTCTTGAGCAACGCAGGTATCGTTTACGAGCATAGGTGGAATCACAGACATAAGTGGATGTACCTTCTACGAACTAGTGGAAAATATCGTCGAAAATCGTCGTTAACATAATATGTTTATATCGTCGAAAATCGTCGTTAACATAATATGATTATATTATAATCATAGATTCGGTGGCAACTTGAAGAGAGCAAAGTCATCAGTAGCTTTGACGTCAGACAATTGGCTCGGGCGATGATATCAAGTTAAGATTCGTCGATTTGAACTCCATTCAATCAATACAATTCAATACAAGTGGTTTGAGCTCAAGGAAGCCGAGTTTTTCACGTATTCTGTCTGATTTGTGCACATAGACCTTTGAAATGTAATTTGATGGGTCGAGTTGATGCGGCAATTTGGAAATTGACATCGACGGGAATGTTGATTACTTGGTCAGCAATGGCTTTGGAATTTACGAATCAATCATCGAATTTGCGATTCGTCTTCACCGTGGGAACAAGCGTTCGAAAAAGGATCAAGTAGCGGTAAATCGTGTCGGAATGGACGATAATGAAAACGGTTAATCATTACGAGTAACTTAATTTTCGAGCATCGATTTATAGTCTGGCGATATGTTTATTGCCGCAGCCAGTCAAGTTCAATCTAAACGATCGCTAATTCGCCGGAACCATTTTGAGAGAAACTTCGATCGAACTCGCTGTTAGCAAGAGATAAGGATTGGATCGATCGAAATTACACATGTGCAAACTTCATCGCAAGAAATGCATTACGATTTTGGAGTTTCATAATTGAACGTTGGGCGAAGTAACGCGCTGTATTCTTGACTATAATATAGTCGCGAAGACGATATTATCGTCTTCGCGTCATCGTTTCCGTGGTTCGCGCATCAATTCTGCTTTTGATTTTAAACTCCTGCTATCTTGATATCTTCTTCTACACCTCCCAACCAAAGCACAATGTTGTAATAGTATGTCATACTATTACAACTCCGGAGTTGGGACAACAACAAGGAGGTTGATCGAAGAATTGACGAGCCTACCTCGTAACCTCCTGACCTCCCGGAAATTCGATTTCATCAATTGATATGAAACCTGGGAAAGCTTGCCACGGAATGGTTGGAGGGGTCTCACGTATTCAAAGCTAACCTCCAACCTTGAGGTAAATCGAGATCGGATTGTGGATAGAGATGTACGTTTCTCTTCATCCCCGTAAAACTATGCCAGAGATTTTTTCGTAACTCTTGAAGAATGACAGGATGTCACGTAGGGCAGTTGAAGGGCTAAAAATACGACCTGCCTGTCACTGTTTTTAGTTGAGAAAGTTTTGAAATCGGAAGAGTTGAGAAGAGATTTGGACGAAATTAGAAAATAACAGCTTTTAAATGCTCATTGGTAAATTTAACAAGGTTATTCCGAGTTGAGTAGTCGTATATTATTTTCATTATAATCATCTATTATATATTTCATAATATGAATGAATTATTATATGTTTTCGAGTCGAGGTCAAAATTTTCAAAATGTTCTTGTTCAAAGTTTCAACATTAAATTTTCATGTTCAGTGTTCAATTAATTTTTTCCTGTCAGTGTTAATTTTTCGCAGAATTTAACTAAAGATTGATAAACTCTCTTGTATAATTTAGAGCACCTGCAACAACCGAATTCCCACTATTTCACTTCACCCTCACGCCCTGCTGCTCATGCTTTGTGGCGTTGCATAATTGATCCACCTGCCGCAGGCGGTCGAAAAGGAAAAAAACCGTTATTACCGCTTCCAATTAAAAAAAAAAATCAGGAGACCCCATAAATGCCGAGAATTTCCAGCCGTAAGCTCTGAATAGGATCCCGGAGTTTTGGCGCTGTACTGATATGCATATTTAATAGAAATCTCCGAGTCTGCCACCTGTCGAGATTCTTATCTTCCATAATCGTCTTTTTTAAAACTAGGTTAAGCTCAATTCATTCACGTTTTTAATTCCATTGTTGGTGGGAAGTTTTTTTTTTTTTTTTTTGTCTACAGTTAGGGGCGGTTTGACCGAAATATTGAATCAGTTCGAAGCTAAATCGGCGATTTAAGTAACTTAAATCAAAACAACTGTTGTTATCGCATATATTGCCTATTTAGTAATAATTTAATTTAGTCTGGATAAAAAAAAAGAAAAAGAAAAAAATAAGAAGCATAACTAAGTCGACATCTTCGATGGATTTTGAGAATATATTTTGTTAGATGTTTTTCTGCTAGAATAGTGATTTCCTACGTCGAATTTCCGAATAATGTTTTAACACAAAAACGTTTAATTAGAAAAATCAAAAACTAGAAAGCAATCGAATTTTTCAGAGTTGTTGTAATAACATCTGAATCCCATGCGAATGCATGCCGAAGCATGACAATTCGAAAATGGTTCTCAGGTGTTTAATTCCTCTTTGAATACCGAATACTGTGATTGTTTCGCCGAACACGGATTGTGGAGAAGGTCGTCAAGTTCTAATATTACATGATTCCTATCATCAAATGCATAATTCACATCACATCGATTTCATGAAATCATGATTCATGAAACTAGGTCGAAATAATCGTGCACGATCTACACATTATTTCGACCTAGTTCGATCCCTAACATCCTTTCCGGTTCTAAGCTCGAACCGAACCCTATTGTACTCGCATTGGCAAACGTTCGATTGTAACCTAAAGGGCTCGTCTAATTTGCAAATCTATTGTCGAGATGATTCTGCTCTTCGGCCGAATATTGCACGCGATTGTGAGTAACGATTGGTACGTGGACGGGGAAATCCTCTGTCTATTGTGTGAGGGTTGATTCTCATCCGTAAATAAGCCGTTCTATTTATACAAAAAGCTCGGACGGGGGAACAGGTATTGTCACGTTCGCGTTTTTGTTTGGTCGCGTTTTACGAGCAATTCTCAAGTGGGCCCTTCGGAAACTTCCCCGCCATTGTTCAAACGTTTATTTCTTGTCGGAAATTTATTATTTCCCTCGTCAGAATTGGGGCACCGACGTTGAGACTCGAAGACGGAGAGGAGTTTGTTAGTCGGCACAATAGGTGTCATTTCCACACTGTACAGCATGAAAACGCTGCGAATTTTTACACAAAGGTTTATTATTCTATTGTATACACCAAGCAGGAATTGAACCAGGAAAAAAAGAAGTTAAACAAAAAATTAGAAATAAAAACGGTATGTATACAGTTTTTATTTATTTTATATTCAGGTATACCAGTAGGGTGTTTGAATAGACATGGAATTCTACTTCGAGAATTTTAAAACGGCACCTAACTCGACCTTCTGGCCGATTTCCTTCAAAACCCCCATTTGTAGCTCCTTATAAGCGCTACAGTTCATCATGGAGAGACCCCATAAATGATTTCCGTAGTCCAGAGTCAAAAAATACTAAAGCCATAACTAAAGCAATACCAAAGCTCCACGGGTTAGAGTGATCGAGCTCAAAACCTTGCAGACAAAACTAAAAGGTGAACCGCGTACATTGTCATTTCAGCTGTAAAACATGTCTACAGCCCAAATTAGCTACACGCTAGGCGGGGATTTACCCGCATTTTCAGAAAAAACAGAAATAGATTGATGACCCCTTCAATCCCCCAAGGGTTCAAGGTATCTTTTCTCCGACCTTTCGCTGAGTAAACAATGATCCACTCAACAATGATTTACTGTACCTTCAGTATGCAATCAACAGCAAAGTGCGTTGCTAAGTGCGGGAGTTTAGCCGCTAGCGTGTCAGTTTGTAAGTAAACTGTTCCTTTTGGTGGTAATGCGGGGATATCCTTTTTAAATCTGGGAGGGGTTTAGAAGGTTTTCGGCTATTGGGTCGAGTTAGGTGTCGTTTTCCATATATTCTTGGATGAAGAAACCATTATTATAGTCTCAGAACGATCCGATTTCACTGTGGGGATCAATGGTGCTGTCATGGAGCTACAAATTGGATTTTTGATGAATCCCAGGAGGTCAAATAAGGTATCGTTTTCCGAGGAATTTTGGACGTAAAATCAATTTTTTCGAAGTCCCAAATTTGTCAAAACATGGTAAAGAATAACTTCCTTTTTTCAAAAATATTTTGAATATACATATCCTATATTGAATTGTATAATGATAGAATTCGTTTTTGTACAATTAACCTATAATATAGATTATTACGATATTATCAAAGAATTATAAATCCCTTGCGTAAAATTTGCAGCGTTTTACCCCCGTCGCAAATATTAGACTTTCTATTCATTGACTAACTCAATCACGAGGCGATGTTGCCCTAGTTTACTCCCTTGTAAAGTGTTTTTCGAGGTCCAATTGGCTGAACAACTGTCCCCCCTCCTCTCCACTGACATCCGAATAAATGGGAAACTTGACTACGACACTGTGGGCCCCTAGTGAGGGGGTGTTTTCCGTTAAACCGAATCCCCGAAGGGGGAAAAACGGTCAGCTGGTTCCTGAGATACAAGCCCTCTGTGGTCCTGCTAAGCGCTCACCCGTGTAAACCGTGTGTACAAGCTTGAAATCGAATCGGCATTGTGTTGCCAGGCGGTTGTCAGCGGGGCCCTCGAAAGGTCAGTTATTTAAGGGAAGGGTTATCAGAATGAGAAGAGTCATCCACACTTCATAGCTTTATCAGGGGTTTCACTACTCCCTTGATTCGACAAAGACTGCCTGAAAACACTCCGTCAATTTCATTGGGACAAGGAACCCGCTGTTCCAATAAACAAGTTTTTTTTGGTGGGCAAGAAAAACACTCGGAAACATGTCCGGCTGAATACGACGCCTGTCCGAAATGCTCCAACGTTTGCAATGCGATGATTGATTACGGGAGCGACAAGTTACATTGATAAGTCCACGCCTCAAGCACTCATCCTCAAGATTCGACCAACAAAATGGAAAGGTAGCTTAGCTTCCAGAGCTCATCGCGCAGCTATCGTCGGACGGTGCACAACTGACCTGACCCTGCTCAAAAACCAACTGCTGACGAGCACCCCTGAAGGTACAAACAACAAAGGTGGACCAAGCAATGGAGACCATAAATTCAAACGAAAACCTCCGGGCTCTTAAAAATATGTAGTTCAATCTGGGAGTGACCCCGTCATCCGCGAAGCAAGTTGTGTCACCATGCTGTGCCTGCGTAAAGCCAAGATTCTTCCATCAACATCCAATCCGAACGTTACTCTGCACCGCTACAAATTCAACCCACGAGTGACTTGTTTCTTCTCGCCGTTCATCAAATAACCCTCGAAGGCCGAAGAAATCAGAAGGAATCTATGGATCGTTTGGACTGTAAGAGGAGGATGATGAACTCCCTGAAGACTACGCTGCTGCAAATACTTGCCATCTCTCCCTTACTGGCAACGATTCCTTGCTGGACCCGTTAAATCCTCCAGAGCAGGGGCCCTCCCTGCTCGATCATTCTCAAGAAGTTGAGGGGAGCGGAGTTCAGTCAACCCCACTGTACGGATGAACTGCTCAAATCGTATAGGATTTGAGCAGTTCATCCGTATAGGGAGGGGTGAATGTACTACTCTACAATTTTATGCTAAAACCGTAAAAATTATCCTTTTCGTATAATTACATTCACGCTGCACTCTCTACTACTCACTACAGAGTAACTCTACTGGCACCCCCCCCCCCACCCTCATTCTCTACTCGTTGTGATTTTTCTCTTCTTTTATACATTCCACTCCGGTCTACATTCAATTTGGAATACCCTCAAAGCTATGTATCCTTGTCAAAACAGTTTTGGACAGTATAGCCATATGCATAATTCTAAAATGGAACCAGTAGAGGATGCGTACAACTAAAAGCATTTCCGCGTGTCAAAGTTTAAAATAAGTAATTGGACTAAGCGCTGGTTTGGGTAGTCAAAGTTGATGACCGAGATAACCAAGTTGATGACACTTGGAAGTAATAAGTCGGGAGACAAGCCCATTTCCGTCTGGGAAACTGAAGTATATTGTGTATGAACATTATACGTCAGAGGTGGTATAACTTTGAGGCGGAAGTTTCCCAGCAGGGGCTGTTCAGGGATTGCCTGAAGGCACGTATGGGGAAACCGGGAATTATAGAGGGGACGGAACGAAGGGGGAAATAAAGGAGTATCCGTAGACCACACCCAGCTACCCGGAATTTCATTAAAATCGGATCAATAGTTTCACAGAGATTATTGTGGTATAGGAACATCTGAGAGAGCGATAAAATATAGATGCTATGATACTGAAATGAAAGATTCACGAGTACTATTGAAAATGACTTAATGGAAAGAACTACGGCGACTGGAGCACGATGGCTGGTCTGCATTAGACTGGGCATTCGCTTACGGCAGAGTTGATGAGGCGGACCATACCAACCCTGGTTGAAGAGGTTCAAGTTCTAGCACCGGGCTGAGACTTCCGAGACCCTTTATCGAGAGAAGAATCAAAATGTGAGGCGAGCCTGTTTGCAGCAACAGATGCCCTTGGGTGGGCATCCAAGATCAGGACAGAACCTCTGGCACTGAAGTACACTTGAAATGCGATTTTGATACCTTTATAAAGGCCCTGATGGCGGCCATGTCTTTGGGCAGGTTCCTAGAAGTGATCGTCCACGATGGTCAAGGCTGAGGTTGCTCAGTGCCACGAATTACGAGCTGGCCCAGCACCAAGGGTATGCTTTTCATGAGGATCTAGGGAGGCTGGGTGAATGGACGGCGCAGCTTAGATCAAAGTGCTGTAAAATCAAGGAATCCTTTTTATTCTGTCTTATCCTTTGCTCGACCTGAATGAATGGTCTGCCAGTTAGGAGAATGATGGAGACTTCAAAAGGTTGCTGGATCAGAAAACTGAGAGGTGATCATATTGTCTGTTAGCTCTAGGATAAATTGCCCATTTTGCAACTCAGGTATACCAACTCAGGTATCCTCATACATACATGTATGAGGATCTTCTCCATTTAATTGGGGGCTTGCTTGGTGTTGGGGTTGATCAGGAGTCGTTTTCTGAGAGAGAGCGTGCTAACCATGGAAAGTATTGTTGAGCTGCTGAATATTCCTTGACACTTGAGAATGAAATTTTTTTCCATTAAAGCAGCTGGTATTGACCCTGACGTCTACACAGAAACATTACGATCTTGCCCCTCGGTGCAAAAAATGGTGAACCTTGGTCTCCCATTGAGTCATCTGCTGGACTCTCGCTTTATGGGCAGGGATTCTGCTTACACCATGGCATGGCTGAAACCCTCTTTTCATGGCCCTATCACTGCCACTTAGGGACTTGAAGGCATTCCCAGAACAGGATCTTTATTGACTATCGATTGCGACCATACCAACCAGGTTTAACTTCCTCCAATCCCACGCTCTATTTTAATGTCAATCCTAAGCTAACAGTTTCCGTCACAGCTGATTCATCCTTGCAGTGAAACGTGAGGGCGCATAATCCCTTTAGCCTACATGACAAATGCCCTTTGCAAACACCCAGATATGTCTGAAAATATGACGTGAAACATGGGGTGGGATGAGGCTGGCACTTTGTCAACTGGGGTTCACCCGATAATGTGAGCTTTTACGCTGAACATCGGCTTTAGGCAAATACTAGAAACGGATTGCCGAAAATCCTCTGGGCTCAAATCCTATATCACTAAAACCTTCCCCGCTCTTGTCAACGACAACACTTCCAACGCTATTGTAGCATCAGGGATAACGCAGGTCCTCCTACGTCTTGTTTTCTCTCTATATTCACTCAAATCCTTGTTTGGAGAGGTTTATACCCTGCGTACGAGTATATAGCAAGGCGTTCTAATACTAGGGGATCTTCGTTGGGGTTTGGTTATGCAAAGATTAGTCCACCGTCATGATAAAACTTGCGTAAATTACACGGAAAGAGGCTTATATGATTTCCATTGCTGGTGATTTACATCGCTAAATCGAGTCATGTGCACATGTGCAAAAGTGTCAATTATAAAAGTTCTTCGGTTTGTTTAATAATTTTGTTTTCAATTTTTAAATAATGATACAAGCATCCAGATAATATCATGTCTAAAAATATGTCGTGAGACATAGGGTTATTTGTGATTGATATTAATTTTTAGACCATTTATAATAAAGAATGATAAACCCATGTGTAATATTTGCAGCGTTTCATCACTATAAAACGCCCTCCGTCGCGAAAACAGGTGGGCGAAAACATCCAAAAGTTATGGGATTCTTATGGGGGTCCTAGTCTCCTACCGAATCGTGGGTTTAATACGGACTGTTTAATACAAAATTAAGTTAAATACGTTAAATTAGGTGAAATAAAAAATTAGTTAAAAATGATAAGTAGAGTGAAACCCACCACAAAAGACTTGAATGTCGGCGAATTTAGGCCGAACCACCTCGGGCAGCCTCGCACTTCGCACCTTTGAACTCGGCAAGTGAAAGATGCTTTCAGCTTTGTGAAGCCTCCCACTTCCCCGAGATCTCAAATATTCCCGAGTTGAGAGAGGCTGAAAGAAACGAATATCTTTGAAGTGTTCGCCTCAAATACTCCTTCCGGTTTCTCAGAGAACTCCTGGATGCAGTTGAAACTTTTCTCGTCCTGAAGATTTTCCGGGAGCATCTTCCTCGAAGGACCCCCAAAACCCCAGCGTAGACTGTAGGGTGATTTGAGGAAAATTATTAATAGAAAACTCGGTAAAAGCGGATTTCCATGCGACGGGGAAGAATTTGTTGGGTTTTGCGTTTGAAAGTTCATCGCATCCAATATTGTTGAACTATGTAGTGCTGGGTTGGGTATAATGCTTGGTGCGCCGAGGGAAAACCCTACCAAACCGAAGTTTTTCGTTCGGACCTCATTGGAATCCGATGATATTGCCGCAGCCTTTTCCAAGTTCAGATATTATCATCGGAACGTTCGAAGTGGGTCGCTCAGAACTAACTCAGCAATCCGAAGCAGGAAAGGAGGAATGTAGGGTAATGCCACAGTCTCGGAAATTTCCTCGTCCACTTCCCCTTCCTTGGGGGAATATTGAGGGAATTTCAAAGTAGAGCTTATAATCTACATAAAATACAAAATGTAGCAAATTGAAGGTCACAATGTCCGTAACCATTTCACACACTGCTGCATATGATTTAGGGGACTCAGCCTCATTCTGGGAACCTTTTATCTTGTCCACCTATGTCACCACCAAAACTACTGATCTAGAAGGCAGCTCTCACGTATGCGGGCAAAACCACGGGCAGTACCAGTGATTGCATCTCTGAGGACTTTGGCAGAATACTGTAGCAGGGCTGTGGCAGAACACTGTTCTTGTGACAATCTGCCTCCGATTCCTCTAGAACTGTAGACCCAGTCACTCACGCACTTCCAAATTAAAACCTGGGTCTCAGCCTCAAGATGCCAGGAGGCTGCTTGGAGCCATACCTGAGTCCGCCTGCCACTTATCTGAGACTGTAGCCCTGAAGAGTCACACCCGTGTCCGTAGACACTTCTGGCCGATGAGAAAGATACCTGGAGGCTACCTAGAAGCCTGCCCCTAGCTCCTCTGATACAGTAGACTCTTTAGACAGACGACCTGGGAAACCTTTCTCATCTTCCTTGTCATCAGACCATCCACAATATATCACAGCAAAAAATTGGTACACTAATTTTATTTCGTTTGGATCAAAATCCCACTAATACCAATTAACTGATTTCACTTCTTTGTGTGCAGGATCACTCGAAATATGGCCTTCAACTCGCCATGCTGACAATGACGCCTGGCATGATGCTGAAGGACAGGGTGCCGCGGAAAAGGGTAAGTCAACTTTTTTTCCTCTACTCCCGCAACCCCAATACAACACCCAACAAAATGACTCCGGAGAGTTTGGCCCGAAATGAGGGTCAATTCAATTCAACGCCCAGCTGGGGGCAATCAGCCGAAGGGGTCAAATGACTTTCGTATTTTCGTCTCGAGGGTGAGCCTAGTGGAAGGCCTCGTGCCCCATCAACCAAAGTAGAGGGTCAGGCTTGCCGCCCCTAAAGTGGTGCCTATAAACCCGCCCATGAACCTATATATTTCAGAATCGTAGCCTACTCAGATCCCAAGCAATTTCAAGCTTGTCAACATTCTTTTGGGGGAAAATGAGGTCAGCAGCTTCCGAAAGGGTCTGAGGTTCAACGTGACAAAAACATGGACGTAGTCAACTTGGATACCCCATTCTTAAGAGCTCAAAAGAAATTTGGGATCTTTTGGCTGGGCCTTTTAGCATGAACCATACATTGATAAACTGAGAGGATCTCCCCCCGTTGTAGAGATAAAATCCAGTCTGCGCATCTTCACATTCGAAGATGTGGCGCGCACCTGCCTCTCTCATAATTTAACTGTGTTTAAAGTGTTTCTTCACGTCCCCGCGGCCTGAATTAGGCCCACGAAGAACCGTAATCTTTCCGCCATAAACGGACACATCCGCAAGCTCCTCTACGGTCTGGACCACCTATCATGATGACATTGTGACCATGTTGTTGATGCAGGGTTCTTTCCCATCTGGTAGTGCAGTGCCCTTCAAAACGCTGTACCCTGTAATGCCAAAGCAGGTTTTGGGCCATATGGAGTGCATATTATACTTATGCACTGCATAAGTACCTATACTTATTCCAGCGTCTGGGTACCCATCTGACAAGAATGACTCACGATCTCCCAGACTCGCAGATGACCGACCAGATTTGACGTCAATTAGCCTGGATGTCTGAGAATCTGTGGATCAGCCTCCTTTCTCCCCCTCTTGAAGGCTCTCCTGTCACTCTCGACCGTGCTCACTTTGAGTTTGGCTTGATAGTATTATATTATACTGTGGCCTACGTGCCCAACGGTCCAGTTATTTTCCACTTGAGCGGCAGGCTGTAGGTACGTTTCCAATCCAAACCTGCCCTGGACCTGTGTGAGCACCATTCTCCGTCTGCAGCCTGCACAGTAGGGTCATCGTCTCTGTCTACAGGCATGAGAGCTCCTGCTTTGGGCCATTTACTTGTGTCTTTTGGTTTTCATTCTGCATTTAAAGTGGAACACGACAAAGTCTGTGACAACTAAGGTTCTAATACAAAAGGTGTAACTGCTGAGATTTAAGAGGGAGGCGGTTCTATCTTTGTGGCTTCGTCGACTGCTTCTCAATCCTCCCCTCGACTCAGGCAAGCCATAAATCAGCCGGATGAGCCCAGTTAGAAATCATGTAAAGATATCGGGCATGACGGAGCGGAGGCCCGGGAAGCAGTTTTTTTTTTTCGACTACCTGTTGTTGCGCGGGGAAACGGGGCACGGCTGTTCCGTTTGCCGGCTCCGAGCCAACCAGATAACGTGAGTGCCGCCTCTCAGTTCAAGAGACCCTCAGAAGAAAGTGAGATCAGAGAGGAGGTGAAGACTTGGGAACATGCGTGTAAAAAGAGATTACGAGGTGGATTAGGTACTTTCTTAGGAGGGTAATTAATCAGTGAGAGGTTCCCTCGGGTGAAGAAAACATGGTTGCAGGAGTGGTGCCCGTATAAGCGTCATGAATATGCAGTAGGCAGCAAGAGGTGCGAATGTGTATTCAATTGTCCAAACGGACTGCAGGGTGGACTGCCATTATGCTCCACGAATCTACGATAATAGCAGACTAAATCAACCCAGATGTCCTCCATCTACGGGTGATTGACCGGCGCTCCAGTTAGTCTAGGTCACTCCGTGTCCTCAGGCCGGTCTATTGAATGTTCACCGATCCTTGAAATATATCAATTTGCATGCTCGGAGCCTCCCGAGGTTTTATTCAATATCCATCTCATTTCAGCGTCAGGACACAGGGATGTCTCAGGTTCCCAGAGCAAGCATTCAGCTCAACCCGGTCGAAATTGTACCCCAGTGCATAATGAGAATGACCCGTGACCGTTCCGAACCCTGCGGTGTGCTCGGCATAATTTTCCAATCCCTCTTCCGCGGTCGATATGACGTTCCGGCCTATTAGGAAAATGAAGACTGTGTTCCTCTCTTTTATCCGGGATCACGTCCATGCACCCTTGTTAGCTCGCCCGTTCCTGAATTTCCAATATCCTCTATTCAGATTGGAGACGCCTTCCGACTCGTTTTCTCGATACATCGGGGTGAAAGTACCTAATACGACATAGTCAGCTCATGAAGAATATCGTGCGAGGTGAATACATATTGAGGGTCATCACAGTCGGGCCATTCTTCGCTTGTTAACGTTCTAAATGTGCTTAAGTCAAGAAAATTAGTAGAAAATATGTTATCAATCTGTGTATGTTATCTGTGCTAACTAAAACAGGTCGAGGTGTGATAAATCTAGATTTAGGTTGTTGTCGAGCTCGACAACAACCGCGTTATTACACATATCAACTGATAACATCCAACAGGTTTTGGTATCCTCAAGCGCAAACCGAAACAACCGCACATCAAATCGTTACAGGAAGCAATCTCTCCAGGATGTTGTAGTAATAATTACTACACTGAATCATTTATAACACGTAATTACTCACTTTAATACACGTATCATTTATGATGAATCATTTATAACATTTATAACACGTAATTACGCACTTTTATAACACGGATCATTTATAACACGTAATTACGCACTTTTAATACACATATTCAAGGCCAGATTGTTTTAAATTTTGCGAACGTTTCAACAAACAGCATTAAATGTTACATTTTAACATGGTAAGCTCGACTTTTGTTTAGATTCCAGAATCATTCAAAATTGACTGCAGCTATTATACTGACAATTCCCAATATTGAATGAATAATGGATGAATTATTAAATTTCAATCGGGCCTCAAATCCCAAAAGTCAACAACATTCGGCCTCGGTGTAATTGTGCGCCCAAAATAGTCGTTCAATACGGTTCATCGTCTCCCGTTCTAAAATTAATGGGCCTCACTCTCTGTCTAGCATCGAGACACTTGACAATCACGAATGTGAAATGGAGTAGGGGGCGTTCCTCGAACGATCGATAGGTTATGCGAAATATTGACGAGGACGAGGATTACATTGCAGACTTGTAAAAACCTGTGCACAGGTTTTTACAAGTCTCCGAAGTTTATTCGAATCTAAAGGAGAGCAGGCGCCTTGAAAAGGCCGGAATTTTGCATTTCTCGCATCAGTTGCCAGAGCCCTTTCCAGTGTTTCCACCCTCTTCGAAAGCCAACGATCGTTTAGTAGACGTAGGCTCGGGATCGGAAGTCTCGACCCCAAACTCGACCCCCAAACGGGACGTCTCGACTCGCCTCCAGCTATTATTAAGCCATCGGACACCCCAACAGTTGACCATATGCTTTTACACAACACAACTTAATAGCATCTAGGACGCCGTATCTTGAACTAGGAGCCAACGCGGCTATTTTCGAATTTCTTGATCCTCTTTTTAGACCAGTTTGTTCTTTATGGGAACGTTGAAAAACTCAACTACCAACTTGGAAATGATGATTGTGTGTATCAACACAGAGAAAAAAAAAACTTGGCAGACTTCGAGTCTCTTCCGGTGTGCTCCCGTTTCTCTTCAAAGAAGAACACAGAAAAACATGTAATGGGGTTATAGAAGAATGACCTCTACCAAAGTGATTTACGGTTATCTTTGGTGTTGGAAAAAAGGATAACAACGACGGCAGTGAAAATTACGAGCCCCCTCACGTTTTGGTTGAACTTGCAACGTACTAAGAAGAAAAAAAAAAGCTGCAAATTTTTCATGAGGGTTTATTATTCTTTGATGTAGGTGGTCTTTTGGAATCTAGACGTCTAGACGTCAAAATTTGAGGCCGATCAGAATTGTCGACCTCTGTTGCGATTACATAGGTGTATTACTCCGTGAAAAATAAACCAAAACCCTCATGTGTGGATTGACGCTCAATCAGTAAAATAAAACGCTACGGATCATAATAATATTATTATGATTTTTTTTAGAATGGTCAATGAATTATTATATCCAACGGATCGCAGACCCCTGGATTAATTAAGTGTTCTTAGATAGTAAATCAAAGCAAAGAACATTGTAGCTGCTTTTCCCAACTTCAGACCACATTTTCGATATAGGACGAAAGTTCCAATCTATCGGGTTGAGATAACGTTAAACCACTGGATTCAAACGATGCAAAATCAAAAATTGATTTTGCTTTTTTGGTGATACGTCATGCTTTGACAGCTCAAGTGTCCTACCTACCTACCATGCTAAAAATTCTCGGCAAATTACACTTCGCACTGTATCCCAATCCAAACGTTTAATTTGGCAGCTTGTTCACCTCTCGGACTCTCCCAAATTAATTATTTACTTACGAAGGCAGTTTTCAAACTTTGAAACTGCCTCGGAACGTTTTAAGTTTTAAACTTCCAGAAAACCGCCAGCGCGGTTGGAGGCGAGAATCGCTGAGTCGGACTTCAACATGTCTAAAACAGCGGTGGCTCACTCGAGACGTATAGCCCGGGCACAGGCTTTGAAATCTCGAACAACAACGGGATAGAACCGTCTGTTAAAGGAAAACCACGTCGACTAATTGCGACCCCCGGGGCTTTAACTGCAAAACCGCTTTTATCCGTCATTTGAGCCACAACAAGAAATATTCCCTCAGCCCTTCAAAGTACTCGATTACACTAAAGACTGGAACTTGAGTTCGTTAGCCCCGGCTAAACGTATTTCGAAAGAGGTTACGACTTTTTAAAGCATGGTCGTTTTGCAGATCGACTTTTTATGCTGCTATTTCTTGGTTGATTTCTATGAGATTAGGCTCCACTTCAGATCCAGAGAAACCGAAAAGAATTTCAAGCTCCATAATTCCCCACAGTGTAGTCGGATGAGGCAGAGACCGAAAAAGAAAAAAAAAAAAGAAAAGCGGAGCGCGTTTTTTGCTTCTTCAATGAATTCTCCACATATACTTTTAAAATGTAAAAGTGGAGAGTATAAGTAAGACGCTGCAAATTTTACACAAGGGTTTATTATTCTTTGATATAGGTTACTTGTGCAAAAATTTAATTCTGTCAATGAAAAAAAATTTTTTTTGGATTTTTTTCTTCAAAAATGCTTCATTTTTAACTCGAAAAATATTTAACTTGGGATCCTTCAAAAATCCCATTTTTGATCGTCACGGTGAAATCGGATCCTTCCGGGACCCCCTAAAATGGATTCTACGTCCAAAAATACTTCGAAAACGACACCTAACTCGATCCCATAGCTAAAAGCCTTCAAAAAAACCCTCCCATAGCCCCATTTTAGCCCCGCAGCACCCCACGGGTTTGGGCGATCGGACTGAAAACCTTGTGGGCACAACTAGATGATAAACCAAATGTTTTGTCAAAATTTCAGATTTAAAAAAAAAGATTCTTGAGAATGAGAGCATACGAAAAGCGTCTAAAATTTTCAAAAAATGTGTTCCACTTTGCTTAGATAGTGTAGAATTCAGAGAACCTCGCTGTTTGGCTCACCTACACGCTCATTAGTAACTAATGAAGAAGTAAGTGTTGAAGGAGTTCGAAAATCGGACTATTATCAATCTTTGTGTTTGGGCAAGTGCACCGTTCTTCTCGGTCGTCCTTGAATGTTTTGTACTCCATTTCCTTTTACTTTAGGTATCCATGGACACATACATTGAGTCCAAAACTTTTTATTCATTTTTATTCATAATATGACAACTTACTTTCATAATATGAAATTCATAATAATTATTATTATTAAATTCCATTTATTCATAATATGCAATGTGCGCTCATCAAAACCAGTTTCTCCTCGGTGAAAACTTGATGCTCCCTAGCATCGAATTTTTGGAATCAAAACATCATGAAATAGAAAAGGCTACGTTTTGAGGCCAGTGTTTGACCACCTTCACGTTGATTGACTCTTCATTAGACTCCAAAAACCCAACATAGTTGAACATTAACAATAATTGTCTATTATTTTGAAAGCTAAGTTCAGCCGGCACCATAACGAACATGTTTTTTCCGCTGGCAGTTGTACACAAAGTGTTAGGGGAAAAGGCCGTAATTCATTAAGTTTAACCCAATTTTTCTCCTTTTTTCATCGCACCTTTTTGCCCTCAAGCCTCCCCGCATCGATTAATTTTCATGTCTACCATCCCGACTTCGGAGGCCGACTAATTGACATGGAAAAGAGCCGAAAAAAGAGGCTAACTGAGAGGGTTGAAAACGGGGTTCAACGGATCGGGTAATAATACTGAGTGCTGTGGAAAAAATGGATGTGAAAACAAATGTGTTTTTATCGAAGGATATCGGCTTCATGGAAGGTTGTGATAACTCAACGATTCAACAGCGTCATTTTCATCGTCAGAATGGTGTTGATCGTTCTTTTGCGAGGAGTAGGTTCATTGGATGTTATTAAATAAGCAAATTTTGCTTTGGGAAACCCCTCAGCTATTTTTCATAGTTCAATACAGCATTGTGAGTCATTTGGAGCCCAAGACCCCGAAACAGATCCAAAAGCCCTGACGAGGCATTTTTCTAAGTAGGTTTCAGTATGGCTTCCACGTACACGGCGGCGAAGAAATCTTTCGGTCAATTTGGAAGGTGTTACCGAAAATTGATGTTATTGATCTTCTTGTCCAGATGCGACGTGAACGTGAGTTGTGTATCACGGCGAATGGGCTCCGAAGTTTCGGTCAATCGGAGATATATGTGGCGGACACGCGTCGTAAAAGGGTCGGTAAAAGTATCTGCTTTTCAGGCCTGAAACTACGATCGATCTTCATTTCCCGTCATCGGTTGAAAAGTCGGGTGGAGGAATTCGTCCATTACGAAGACGTAGGAGTACGGGAGGGTATCTGTACGAAACGGATACAAGTTTTAGAGAGGGTCAAACGATAACAATGAAGCTGAAAGTGCAAAAACATCAAAATCAGATAAAAACAACCCTTGTCGATCGTTATCAGTTCTTATCATTTGTTCAAGTTACTGCTTGGGGAAAAATCAGTAGTTTAAACTGTGGGAAGAATAGAGGCGACATTGCGGTCCCGGTTGGGGATAACAGCCATCACTGGTGACCTAGATTGCCGATGATAACAACTTCTTCCCTCTCTAAGAAGTTCCTCTGTTTTACCATACGAATTGCGATTTTGGGACAGAAAGTTGTTTGGGTATATGCATTCACGAACGCTGTAGGAACCAGCGGCATACACCTACCCAGTAGGTATCATACAATTTCAAATCCACGATAATAAGAGTCCTCCATACAGCCTGCTGATCCAAATCGTTGTTATTCAGGATTACCTTACGGTCCTCTCGATTCAGTCGGTACGTTTGGGGGCTCATTGCTTCTTCCCAGACTTCTGCACCACAAAGCATGATAGTGTTCTTTTAGAGGGAGATGCTCCTCAATTTAAAAAAAGAACTGGCTGACTGGCAAAATAAATTTTTGTATCAGCATATTGACGATTGGAGGAAAACTTCAAACTCTCTGAACCCTCTGGCGCCCCCTATTTTAGAGGAAGACACGCTGAGAGTCTCGAATTTATTTTCTAGGATATTCTCCTCCCTACTCCACTTCCATCGTGTTACGATAATGACGTAGTAGGTATTGTCGGTCCAATTCTCTTCATTATATTATAATGAATGTTTATAATCATTTAGTGTGCATGGACCGAATCGTCTTATTTCTCGCATCATCTAGGCATGGTTGAGCGGATCAACTTGATCCCAATCTGTGCACTCGATGAAGTTATGTTCGGCATTTTCTTCATCCCTTCTGCACCCACAAGCCTTGTCGAAAATGATAATTTTGTGTATAGCATCATGGCATCTAGGGATGCCTCACAAAATTTGTCGCCCTTACGGTCCCGTCTCGATTGGTCGCGCTATGTGATCAACTAAAAGAAGGACAATAGCACCTTCTTCCTCACCGCTTGCACCCCCATCCCCCTCAAGTTTATTTTCATCTGGAGACACTCCATTGTGCGTGCAGACAAGTTTTGTGAGAAAGTAAGAGGCAGCCTAACAGAGCAATGCAGCAAAACCTTGTAATTTTTCACCAATGTTGATGACCGTTCCACCATCCCAATTGACTCGTTACTGCAACTGAAACAAATAAACGAGCTAGTTGGCAGAAACCGCGAAATAAACTGGTTGTCCTGTCGAAGGACACTGCAGGTATGACTAAGCTGTTATTTGCGAGTACGGCGCGTTGTGGGGGGACGTGGAAAAAACGGGATCGATCAACTGTGAGTGAGAGACCGTGTGAGGGCACTAAAACCTCTGGTGCCTTCTGGTCTGATAGTGAAACCGGATATCGCACCCTCCTATGCGGACCTATTTCTTTCTTTATTGTTTGCAGGAGAAAAAGACGTCGATTACTCCGAAGCAAATCAATCCCTACCTTCATCCTCCAACCCAACATAAAGCCAGTATAGCGATAACAATAATTATCAAAGATTTACACTCAACACCGAAATCCTTTTTTTTCGCATTTTATCGAATCGTGGAAACGTTAAGGGTGATTTCCACGTCAGGAATTATCAGCCCCAGGTGGCGCAATATTGGCGAATAGCGGGACGTATAAAAAGATATTTTCATCGACGTTCGTACCCTTTTTCTGATATGTAATAAAACCCCTCCCCTTCTACCTTTCCCGCCCTTGCAATTATCGTTCTTGCGTAGGTACTACGATGGCTTTGTCGTTTCCACCGATAAAAAGTAATAGGTATGTACGTGCGTCTGAGACCCGAATAGATGTACGATGGTGAAATCGGTGAAGGTTTTTTCCCTCCTCAAGTGGTCCAAAATGTACGGAATGCTTAACAGGGACGTGGGTCTTTTTCAATCATTTGATGTTCTCGTATAAAAATGTTTATTGCTCTAGTAGGAGCTCATTCACACGGTCTATCATCGTGCTCTGAGTACACCATGGTTTTGGTAGTAGACCTCTGGTGCACCTACGACAAGTAAATCACACTTTCCCTTTCAGTAAGCATTGCCAATATTCCTAAGCATACTGTTCTGGGATCTTTGTAAGGTGTCCGTATTTTTTTGAGCATCCAGCTCCTTAGCTTGGCTCCAAAATGGCACAAGGGCTTGGCTGTGCCAAGTAAGCTTGTTTTGGGCCACCAGTTTTGACCATCTCCCCTTCTGCCAATGCGTGCTGTGTCTGTTTTTTGTTGTTTTTTTTTTTTCGCCAAAACTGCCGATTTTCCTGTTGGTGAAATGTACCGACTTGATTTCATTCAATTTGATCCGCCACTTTGATGTCCACTGTATGCTGGAAATTGATCGATTAAGTTTCATTGTGGACTCAATGTTGTTTCCGCTGTTTCATCAGCAAATATGGTGTTCATCCCAATGTCGGGTAGGTCAGTGGTAAACAGAACAGAAGGAATCCTTTGAAACTCCTGCCTGGATAAGCTTTGATTAGAAAAGGCATCTTCTTACCTTATTCTGGAGTAACGATTGTTAAGGTAGGATTGCAACAGCTCAGCGTAGCTAGTTTGAAGCCGAGCCCTTCGTGCTACACCTTGTCTAATGACTGAGAATCTTACTCTAAGATACACCTAAGAAACAGGCAGAACCACAGAGTAAGGTAGTAAAGACAGAGGAGAAACTCCTACGTTAAGGCGATGGCAAAGTTTGGTCTTGGGGAGTTGCACCCTCTAGCGGAGAGCTCCGTCAACATCCAACGTGAAACCCCCCCTCCTCGCTCCCCGTTCCACTATGTATTTCTCCCCCTTGCCCCGTCAAGACCCCTTTCCCCTCCCCGCGATGAGCTCCAGCCTCCAGCATAGAGTTGAGGCCTCAAGTGGATGCCAAACAATTGAATTTCAAACAATTCCGATTTTTCCAACACTTGGTTATAAAAAATCGGAAAACCCAGAATTGTTTGAAAATCAATTGTTTGTCATCCTCTTGAGGCCTCAACTCTATGCTGGAGGCTGGAGCTCATGGTGGGGAGCGGAAAGGGATAGAATTTTGATACCATTGACAAATTCGATCCACATGATATCACACGGCATAAGAAAAATACCTTTTGATTATCGACAACTTTATTGACAATAATAAGTACCTACCTAATAATTTCGTAATACAACAACTTTTGACAACAATTTGCCATGATTATTTTGAGAATAAATGGTACCTACACCAAAAGAACGGTGAGGTTAACACTAGCAGAGGAGAAAACTGTAGATCAATAACAATTGCTTTGAAAAAAGAGCTCAGAAAACACTGACTAGCAATGAAACTGACTTATGAAATATAGCAATGAAAACGGCTTTTGAAAAAGTGGTGAAACGCTAGTAATAGCGAAACAAACGTAAACAATCGACCACATGGCGGTCAAACACAGTGACTGAGAACGGTCGAATAATATTCATGTAACGTATTTTTCTAGAAGTGTAGAAGTGGGGAGAAGAGCACCCCGGTCCGTGGGCTGGACGAGACAGGGGTGGGGGGTGGGTGCCACCACAGAGTAAAAACTACAAAAGACTGTACACCCACTGGGTGGACAGTTCGCTCTCTAATTTCGGTGCTCTCCGCTAGGACCGCTACTAAAGACCCTCCAAACTTGGCCATCGCGATATGAACCTTGTTGACTCCCCCTGGGCAGAACACACTTTCTTCCCCCTAACTGTTGTTGTTGTTGTTGTTGTTGTAGGACCTGTAGAAGAACGATGGTAGTTAACCTGGTAGTCCAATAGTACAAACCTTTTTTCTCCCCTAATACGCCTATGGCTCTAAACCTTGAATAATCCAAACCTCAATACTTAGTAAAATTTAAATTAAATTTTAATGTCAAAAGGAAACGCTTATTTTACCGTTTTAATAATATTGTTTTCATCAGAATCATGCAGTATTAAGTTGATCGATACTTTTTTCGCAGAACCTCTGCATGGGGCCTTGGCATGGCCCTTTTAGCCCAAAAAACTCAACTGACCGTATTCCCAAAGCTTCAGCACAACCTTCGTAAAAACATTGGAAGCCGACAGAGAGCGCAACCCACATGAAGTATCAGGGGACCTGACACTTTTTGCTCGGCATGCGGGAAGCTTTGTATTTTCTTCTACTTTTTTTTTTCAACCTTCCCTTTTGTCGGTGATGAATGGACCCTGAATGACGGGAGTCCCGCATCCGTCGCAAAAATGTTGAATTGTTCCATCGACTTGGCCACGAAGCGTATCGCACGGGAGTTCCTGACGTGAAGATGGAATAGGACGTCAACGGCAGACAATGGAATATTTTTCTGTGGATGATATGGCGCACGCCACGGTGGGGCATCGGAATAAATATGTTACAAAAGGTGATCAAAAGTGACCCTAGAAAGCGCCTATAAGTACTGTGGGATTGGGTAAGGTTGGGTGAATTGCCGGAAGGGATGGTTGGTCAGATGACCCGCTCATTACACGGGTTCATTAGTCCGACTATTTCAACTTACGTTGGTAGTTGGGATGGGCGTTGCAGGGGAAATTCCCCACGTAAAGGGGTGTATTGCCAGCCCGCCAGACGCGGTACTGAAGGGAAGAGCGGGTCGCGCTACTGTCGCGACGCAAGCGTGCAAAACCCCTCTTCTCCCATCCGAGCCCGCCCTTTTTTTCGGAGACGAGGGAAATTTAATATTAAAATTCATACCTTGCTGTTCATTTAAATTACGACGACATGTCTAAATGCAGTGAGAGTGAGATCGGGTCCCCTGGACAGTCCTTCATTGTCGACAAATCGGTTGTGGAAGCTGCAACAGCGGATTTAGTCTAGATACAACAAAATTTGACAATACTCCCTTCACTCCAAGTTCAAGTGACCCCAAGGATGCATCTATTACGATGCGGTGCATGATCAGATTAGATGGTATCCCAAAATGGTCACAAAGCCTCTGTACTGCCTCTGGGAAACTCAATATTGTACGAGGCTTGTGCGCTTGAAAAGGTTCATTGGCCCAACCAGTCTCTCTCGCTCCATAATCTCCCCCAGGGTCAGGGCGCGATTTATTCACGTTGTAAACATTTACACTTCGAGAAGGCCTAACACCTACCTTATTGATTAATTTTCCCTCTTCCAATCACCCCATGAGCTGCAGCTCATTTTGTTTTCACGTTTTCATAAGCACCTTTCTCAGGCCTTGATCACCACAGTAGGAATCAGGTCAATGCCGAAAAAGAGCTCCATCCGAATACTCCGACTTGATTCCAACGACAGAACGCAGTGATTAATACGAGCTTTGCGTGAGCTTTTTGTCGAGGTCACTTTTGGGAAAGTGATATCCGGTCTTGAATATTCTGATGGTCCCTTTCTTTGTCCCTCCATAGCGGAAATGAATTTAGTTTTTCACCGTTGAGTAACCCCTTTCCACTATAACCGATTTGAAGCTTACCCAGCTCTGTTTTCAATAACAGCAGCGTTGTACGTTGAATAAGGCCTTGTGCACGTTTATTTATTAAAGTGGTATATTCCATATACCTTTGGGGGGGGGCTCCTTTCGCATATTTCATAGAAGCTACTTTATCACTGCTTTTGCTACTGCCAAAGAAGAGTGTAAAGAAAGACATAAAACCGCCTCGTTTCATGTAGTTCGAAGGGAAGCGAATAAACGAGCTCCTCGAACACAAAAGCTGTTTCTAAAGAAAGGAAAAATGTGCTTCTCCCTTTCATATTCCTTTTTCCTATTTTCAGATGTCATAATATGGGTGTGGCAGCTGGGCTCCATGGAGCAGCTTTCATCTGGGTTCTACTTAACGTTGCCTACCCGTGCAACTCAGAGCAATATGCAGCAGAATTCACGTGAGTCCCTACTCTGAATTAATATCTGACGAAATAATGGGCCCAGACGAGAAATCACTGTCCCGTTTGTTTCAAATGTGAGGAAATTCATGGAATACCTGACGTTGCAATTCAAATTTTCAGCAGGCCTGAAGATGGAAATTCAGACACGAAAATTCTAGACAAGATTCTCGCACAAAATCGATACGATAAAAGACTCTTGCCTCCCGTTACAGGTGAGATTGTTGAAATTTCGGTTTTAAACATTTGAATGCTTATTTTTTTTAAAAACCGCTTCAAACACGATACACATTGCATTGTGACACGAATGTGTCTTTTGGTACTGAGTACCTAATTGGTCAAAAGCATAATGGGTAGCGCTGAGAGCCTCAAGCACGAGATTGAAAGCGAATCATCGCATCACTATCATTGACATCCGCATCACTTCCAAAGCCACCTAAAGCACGAGATCAGAACGAACGATCGAACTTCCCTTTCCTCATCTTATACGAGGTGGCATTAGCGAGGGTGAATCGTCAATCCGTAAATCGAGAGGAACCTTTCAAAATGTGAGGTTTACACTAATTCCGGGCAACACACGGTTCCCGATTTAGGTGGACAAAAGTCTAGGAGGCAAGTATATCTTATAGGAAATTTCTCTCAGATCACGAATATAACACATATTTAAGGGTCCTTAAAGGTCCATCCACACATTTCAGTGATATCAGTGCTCCGTGCCCTTCAATGGCGCCATGATGCTCATCAATGATAAATTGTCCACCTCCCCCCCCCCCCTCCACCCCAAGCCAACTATAGAAGCGAAATCATTCTGGAGTTTTGCAGCACGTTTTATTGCGGCTATTCCAAAGTTACGGAAGTGCACAATTTAGCTAAAATTGGAGTTTAAAAAATTCTATATCGCTTCAAAGCGATGATTCTAAAATTCCGGAGCGGAGGAAAATCCAACCAAAAATTTGGAGATCCATGGATGAGATATTGGCAAATTTTTTTAGGGTCAATTTTTTCGTCAAAATCCCTCGAAAAAATCGCTTACTAGCTCACTCTCACGAAGCTCCACTCACTAAGGAAGAAACTTTGGATCTGGCCTGGTCATTCTTTTAGAGCAATCTAGACAATCCAGATTTGAAAGATTTACTTTTGTCCACCTAAATCGGGTAAATTGGCCACTGTGCGCCAATTCGAGATGCTTTTCTTAGCTGCACGTCGGCGGTCTTTTCGGAAATTGGTTCAATCAGCAATAATTATTATATCGAGGAATGACTCATCGGTTCGAACTCCGTTCATTCAATACTGTAGTTTCGGCACAAGAAAACCAAGCTAAGTTTGAATAATTGTTCAAGTTCACTGTCGATGTTTTCCACGGATCTTGATAGATATGACGATTCGTGTACAAGATCGCATTGGGTCATTAATTTACATAATATGTAAATAGTACGTAGTACATAATATCATTACCGTATATTATACGGTAATGATGATTTTTGGCCATGTTCAAACACAGACATCGAACTTTTACACACGGAAGACGTGAAGACAAACGTTCGGAAATAGGATCAAGCAGATAGACGAACCGTTAGAAATGCTGAATGCCAAAAAACCGTTAATCGTTCGAGAATTGTATTGACAAGCAGCAATTTATAGCACGTCTGGCATACGCGGATTCGGTACGAATTGTGTAGGGATATGTTTGACAGATCAAATTTATTGCTCCAGCCGGTAGTATAACGTCGTGTTCAAACCATTAACGCACGCAAACTCGCTTTCGAGTGAAACGTCGATCGAACTCGCTGCCGTTACGCGAATGGATTGTCGGAAAGAAATGCGCGAAAAATTGCACGATTCCGTAAATTGTTTTTGCGTCTACAACCACGCGTTTTCAAAATTACAGTATTTAATGCTGTAACTCTCAACGATCGATCCACTCCTAACCAACTCTAAATTATCGGTTGTTGGGTGACGTTTTAGATGTGAGATTTTCCGAAAGACCCCCGCCCTAAGACATATTCATGCCAATCTGCTTAATCACATCTTGACTTGGAACTTAATCGAAAATGGTGAAACTTCAAACGAAATACCCAAAAACTCGCCGCTTCGCCAACTGCTCCGACAAACTTATATTTACACCGTATTGCAAAATGAATTTCGGCTTGTCAAGGGGCGACGTCATTCTCGGAGGATTTGTGGCTCACTTAACCTCCAAGTGGCTCGACGTACTTAGCGAGCTTGACATCTAGCAAACGGGGTATAATGTAGCTACTCTTTCTGCACCCGACGGACACCCATCAGAACATCAACTCAACCCCCTTCCCCTGTCATTAGCAAGCCAACATCCACTGACGAATCTGGGTCACCCGCCTAATTTAGTTGCCCTTAAAGATTAAGAACCTTCGTCATGTTTTTTAAACTTTTATATTGCGATCGAAGCGAATTTTTTCGCTCCCTCTTTCGGTTCATAAAAGGGCTGGAGTTCATTGTGATGGTTCTGAATAACAAGGACGGGTGACCAAGAAGTTTTATGGAAATTATTCTGTATAATTTTTTCTTCCTTAACTTTTTTTACCTCAAGCAATAACAAATTCTGCGTTTTGATTTTTTATGAAGGTACGCTGACTGTCAACATGAGTGTTCTACTGCTTTCTCTCGCGTCGCCAGATGAATCTAGTTTGGTAAGTACGGGATCTGAAAGTTCCTGGGGCATTATTTTAGTAAATCCTGAGATGTGTCAAAAACAGAAGGTAGAAAAGAGTGAATACGTTTCTTCTAGAAAAATGTAAGTTGGAAAAAGTTTCTTCTGAATTTAGCTGAATTAAACTGAAGCGATGAAGGGAAGGGCAGTACGGACCAGAGGAAGGGACAAGTCCAAATACAAACCCCCCTTCCTTCCTCCTCCCTCTTAGGAATCGAGGGGATACTCGTTGAGCTGTATACAGCTGTATATCATATACATATGATAGCTTCATCGTTTTAGGTACAGTTCCTTCCCCAGTCCATGGAATCACTGGTCATCATAACTCATACTGGTCCATGGAACAACTCATACGTCCATAGACCAGTTCTCCTTCCTGATCCAGCTCCACGTCTGTTGAACATTAGTGACAATGGCTTTGGATCTTGGGTGCTGCTTGAAACCGTTCCAATGAGCGAGTCCGTTACACATTCCTGCTATTGCTCTACTGGCACACCCTTCAATTCGTCGCACGTTTTGGGATCGGCTACTGGCAACGGAGGAGCGGCCCGAGCACTGGTTCGCTGGCCGGGCTACATGATGGTGGGCAGTTCCAATTGAGCCACGGAATCAAACATCCTGAACAAATTATGGGGGAAATCAGTAAAACTGACGTAAGGAGAAAGGAGTAAAGCGACTTGCGGGTAAGCCCCTGGGAGCGCGGTAGTTGCGTAGTTTGGTGTTGTTTCTTGTCAAGAGTTGGTCCATGTCAGCAAAGTAGGAATGAAAAATAAAAACCACAGGAGACCATTTTCATGTCTTCGTCTTCCATATTATTCACCTTATTGTGTTTGTTGTTGACCAGGAGACGCTACTTAGTTACAAATTTCGTGATGCGATTTCGGTAACGCACGGTTCATTGCACTAAAAAGTAACGCTTTTTTCGGTTGTGTGCCAAAGTAAAGACATGATAATGTAAAAAAAAAACCCACAGGTTACTGCTTAGAGCCTTTGGCTAAAATTCAAAATACATGGAACATGTTTTGCCTAGTAACGTTGCCAAGCAAATTTTCGTGACACATCGCTGTCTCCCATCGACTTTCAGGGCATTGGGGCCCGTAGTTCCCTCACCACGCACTGAACATCGAGTCATAAAACGTGACACTTTTTGCCAGTTAGCTCAAGGCTACATCATGTTCCTTGCTAAAATTGTTTCTCCATTGTTAAAAATTGAATGGTTTCAGCCATTGCCCATCACGCCCAAAGCCTAAACGAGATATTGAAATAGTTTTGATAAAGTTGAGCATCTACGTTTTGGTACTAACTGATCTGCATTCAATTGGATTATGACGGGGTCCGGGAAAACCGTTCACAAAGCGACGAATGGGTGACCCTATGACCCTTTACATGACCCAGACAATGCGGTCATTTTCAGCGGGCTAAAAAGAGCGCCGAAGGTCCAAAAATAGCTCGAAACGGAACAAAATTTATTACCTACGTCAGTTCTAATGAGTTGTTCTCAGAAAACATGAAATTGTGTGAAATGATTTTTTTCCCTTCATTTTTTCAAAAAGTAAACCTCCATTCTGAAGCTAATTGCTTCGTTTTAACTCACTTATTCCCGTAAAACTCCTTAACGCTTCGAAAGGAACGTTATTTTTTCCTCAGCGAAACGACTTGAATTTTCGGCGCGGATCCATTTCACCCTCAAATAAGAATATTTTGCATTTTTACTGCCTCCCAGTTCGGCTTCCAACAGAAAATATAGCTATTTCAATTTCCCTGAGCTCCCCCGCACTTCTCCTTCGTGAAAACCCCGAAACTCACACCGCGCTTAATTACACAACGGCCCTAAAAGGCGAGGGTCTTAGTGACGAGACGAGCATACACAATTTTCATGCAAATCAGCGAAGGCTAAGCCTGGGGAAGGCAAAATGTCTTGGTCCAAAGGGACAAACCCGAGGAAAAGGAGCAAACCCGTTTTAAAACAACTCACTTAAAAGAGCATCATATTAGTACGTCGTGGAAAAAAGTGATTTAAGGCTGGCTCTAAACCTCTGAAATCCAACTTGGGAATCACAGTCCTGCTCTCTGTCATGGCTCCTATACCGTGGTGAAGAACTTCATCCTGATCAGTAGTTGGACCCCACGGAATAGAATTTCATTTTATTCCGTGTTGGACCCCCACGGCACAGCCCTCTTGTGGACATTGAACCTCAGAGGACCCGCATCCAAGTCTTCGAAAGCGGTTGATACGGTACGAGAGGGCTGTGTGGTCAAACTCACGATCAGGCTGAAGGGGCTCCACCGTCTAGCCATGAAGCTGGTTTATCCCCCTGTTTAAGGATTGTGGTTCCCAAGTCTTAGTTCAACGCCTAAAAAGAGGCTGATCTGACGGGTTTTGAAAATGGTTCCTCCGCCAAGGCCGATTTCCTCTTGAGCTTTTCCTACAATGAAACTTTTTCATGCCTCCAAAGTAGAATCGAAGGTCAAAACAAGGCCCTAATTGTCGATAAGGCCTCCCCCTCGCACGCACCTTTAATCAAAGAGAAAGCCGCTCTATCTGTAGGATTTTCTTACTTTGTGTGGCACATGACTGTCACGGGGGGATGAAATTCGCGCAAATTTCGTTCATTAGCATTCCGGAGAACGACGCGCGAATCACAAAGGTACGCCGTACAATTGAATTTGAATACAAAAGCTACGGGATTAGCATAATCAGTTGGCATTGGTAGGTAATACGATAAAGATGCCCAGATTTGCTTCTAGATCGTTTCTCCCCTAATTCAAAACTCACTGAGCCTCAAGTTTCACCCATCACGTTTTTGTTCGCAGAAATATGAAGTTGAATTTCTACTGCAGCAAATGTGGTTCGACCCGCGTCTTCAATTTTCGAACTACAGCCACGTCTACGACTACCTGAACGCCATTCACCATCATGACCAGATGTGGATACCCGATACGTACTTCATCATGCATGGGGACTTCAAAGACCCCCTCATTCCCGTCCACTTCGCACTCAGGATATATAGAAATGGCACCGTCATGTATCTGATGAGGTAAGTGATCGACCCACCAAAATGTCCCAGCGGAGTTTGAGACGAGTTGTGGGGGTTTCGAAGGTGACGAATATACAGATTATACAAATCTGACGTAATTTTAAGGGTAGTTGTTTGCTCGAATTCCGCAGGTCGTCAATAACAGGCTCCTTTATTTTAGGAAATATTTGTGTTTCACTCCAATCCTTAATTTTCCGAATTGCTGCTATTCATGTAATTAAAAAAATTAAAAACAATGGTATAAAAAATATCGATTTTTTAAATACATTAATCTTTTTACCTTCATTAATTTTTTTCAACTTTGAATAGGTAGGTACATACTCTTTATCAAAAAGTAGAATTTTCGGTAGCATCTTCAAAAGGCAACTCCGATACAGAATTCAATTGGGCTCGCCTTTCCGTGAATTGCTATTAATGTAAATGATAAAGCTAGTTATTCAAAAATCGGAAAAATAACGCCGCCCATTACATACCTACTAATAAGAGCACTGACATTTTTACGGTGAAATTGTGGTAAACGTTGGCTCCCTACAGAGTTTTCATAATTTGGACTGGCGACACTGTAACTCGAGATTACAATCGATATAAGGGAATCGATCATCCTGTTCCACAGTTCGATGCCTTGGAGAAGGAGTGGCGGAGGAGGTTGAACGTCGAGTCAAACAAGGGAGTGTCGAATGAAAAAATGATCGATATTGAATATTGATAAGATCGTTACAATATTATTATACAATTTTGAACATTGATGTCCCAATGATTTCACATTGAACATTTATGTACACTTAGAGTGGTACAAAGTACCTATCGATATATCGACATGATTTAGAACCATGGTAAATGTAATTTATATTAATTTAAATTTTTTTTTTTTTCATTCTTCCTTAAATGTGAATCCTTTATTAATAATACTGAGTAGTATCTCGCCAAGAGAACCCCAACAAAAACGAAAACAAAAACAAAATAAATAATAATTATAATTATAATTCAAACGGGCTCTGGGGAAAAATTTGGCGAAATTATTTAATAACGGCCAAGTTGACTCCAAGCCTAAAAAATGCCGATATATCGAGTTAAAAATATTGATCAAGTCTCCCGGATATCGTTATGGCTGTTTGTAAAAATTTCGATACTCCCGAAATATCGACTTAACGATAGTCATCCCTAATGTTTTGTTATCAATATTTTATCAAATCAAAGTTCAAGTAGGTACCACGATCTCTGGTGTTTATCTTGCGTGTTGTTGGTTCGGTTATTTGAAATAACCGACCAGAAATAACTTATTTCTGTGTTTTCGGCGTCTTGAATTTAATGTAGTGGGTTGGTGCTGTGCCTACTCGTAGAGTGGAAAAAGAGAAAATTCGTACCTATGAACAGTTTCCCAAGTCTAAGTTGATGTACTACCTCGGGTTCTAGAGTGATAGATCTCCGTCAACTTCTTTTTGGAAATTTGATGAATGAATTCTCATGTGAGTAATTTCTGCCAAGCCCCTCTCCAACTGGAGTTACCGATCAATTCCAATGACTGATTCCTTCAAGGAATACTGGCTTCTTGTAGAAGTTACGTAGGCAATGATATTGTCGGTTTCAGAAATGCCGAAATTATTCAATCAATTTCTACGAGTTTTTTCTCTCGGGGGAGGAAAAAAAAAGTATTTGAAGTATTTAACACAATGAGGAGCTACATCAGGCTCAGAAGAGAGTTAGTTCGTCAACGTCAAGAGCCCAAAAGTTGCTCATTTGTAACTTGAGACGGACCTTATTCTTAAATTTATTCCCTTCCACGCGTGCGAGTTCTCTCAGGACTTGGACGAGCAACTTAGACATTACGTCTCGAGAGAAACTTCTCCAACTTTGATGAACTTGGGCCGTTCACGCGTGACCCCCCCCCCCCCCCCCCCCCTCCCACATCCAAGACTGGGAAGTTGGTGGCAAAGATTTTCATTCGAGATACTCAAAGCCCCCCTCGATAATTAGATAATTCATTCTTCCCCGGCTGCTAACCCGCATATCCTGTAATCGGAAAGGGCCAGCCCGTTAGAGCTCTATGGAGATTATCTCGTCATGTACCTACCCTCAAAAGCCCCAAACTTGGGAACATTTAGATGGTCCGATATGAACGTGTGCTCGGGTATTAACGGGAGACGTTTCAATTTTACAACTCCAATCTGGTAGAATGTTGCAGAGACTGTTTCACATACATGTGCACGACTCGGAAGACTTGACTGCTCAAAGTTATAAAAAGTTCATCTTTTTCAGGAGACATCTCATTTTATCGTGTCAAGGGGCACTCCACATTTTCCCGTTTGACGATCCACAGTGCTCATTTTCTATGGAGAGTAGTAAGTTCGCTCAGACCAAAATGGTCCAAACAGCCAACACATAATTTTGATAATTAGGCAGTGAAAACAAATTTGTTCCTACAAACTTTTTTTCAACGGCTTGATCCACTTTTTGTCTGACTAATCCTCTTAATGCTAACTCATAAAATTCACACATTATAATTTTATTTTATTTTTCAGTTTCATACGAACAATCGGCGATTATGTACGTATGGAAAAATGATGAAGACACTCTGAGAAAGTCGCCGTCATTGACGACTTTGAATGCGTATTTGATACGAAACCAGACAATTATTTGTCCACAGAAAGGGAGTTGGAGAGGTGAATTTCATACAGTCGTGATTTACTTCTTTTTTTATTTTTATTTTTTAAGTGTTACGATTTTTGACGTTTTGTTTGTCTTTTTCAGGGAATTACAGTTGCTTAAAAGTGGATCTTATATTCACAAGAGACAGGGCTTTCTATTTCACGACAGTTTTTATACCTGGAATAATTTTAGTCACGTCGTCGTTCATTACGTTTTGGCTTGAATGGAATGCCGTGCCCGCCAGAGTAATGATAGGTGCGTTTTATTTTGGAATTTGTGGTATTGTTATTTTTCTTTGGTAGAAACTGCAGGTGCAAGAATGGACGTGACTCGGATTTTTTTTTTTTTTTTTAATTATGGCTTCAAAATAGCACTAAACGTGAAGGCGAAACTGTAATAGTATTTACATCTAACTTTACAGAATTTATGAAAAACTAGACATTTAAAAGGGTGCCTGGAACAAAGGCTCGCTCAGCCCCGATTAGTTGTTGATTTGAGCGTCTGTTTGGCCAGTTTTTCGAATCTGACGTCTGAAAAAATACTGCAAATCGCCACAAAATGTTTGGCCGTTAGTCAAATTTTACCTGTGTTCAGATTGTGTAAGAAGTGACGTCATGTCATGACATGAGTTGGGGGCAAAGTTTCCCATCATAACCTTCTGGGTGCAAATTGAGGCAAACAAAACCACAATCTAAAGGTGTTTGGTGGTGAATATTAAACTTATTAAGCAATTTTGAGGAGGTTTGTATTCAGATTTGCTTGATGATCTGATACAAAAACCCAATAAATTTTGTGTTGCGTAGAATGTTTGATGAACGGATATTCACGCCTAAATCCCTTAAGCCTTTGTGTGCCCTCAGTTGCAACGTTCGGATGGTTACGCTCAGGTTGCGAAGAAAACATTGACTCAGCCTCACAGGGTTTGTGACAATGTTGCCAAGAAAAAAAAAAACAACTCGAAATTCCTTCGCCCGGCTTTGGCTCAGGTTGCCACATCGACGTTACTGTTTGCGGCCACCAGACTGCTGTGTCGGAGCGCAATATTCTTACGGGAGACCTATAACTGAGAGAACCCACACTGCTAGGAAACATGGAAATGTTTCGAGACTGTTCCCTTTTTTCCAGCAAGGTTCACCATAATAATATTATAGACGTTTTGTTAAGTTGGTAGTTGAATTAAGTACGAGCGTAACATACATATTATTTATATTATGCTCGTACTTAATTCAACTACCAACTTAACTAAACGTCTGTACGGGAGACCTATAACTAAATACAATAACGTCAATATTCTTACTGGAGACCTATAACTGTGAGAACCCACACTGCTAGGATACATGCAATTGTTTCGAGTCGGTTTCCCCTTGAAAATATTCCCTTTTTTCCAGCAAGGTTCACCATAATGAGCATATTATGCTCGTACTTAATTCAACTACCAACTCAACAAAACGTCAAGTAATGATTACTTGATGTTTCATTGAGTTGGTCTTTAACTTATTTATGGGCATCAATAATTGATGCCTATTGATTTCCATCAGATTCTGTAAAAGTTGAAATTATTGTATTTAAAAGTGGGGTCTCGCGTGTTTCTGCGAAAAATTTCTCACGTTCTGCCGTAAAAAAAGGGAAACGATTAAATTTTGATGGAGGGTTTTCATGTGATTTGATTGTACCTTTCCCAGAGTTTTGAATGGAAAGAGTCGAATTTCAACCGAGGGGAATATCTTTTCAGTTGGTTCGTACTACAGAGCAATTATTATGGGACATGGTAGGACGTCGTTTTAGTAAAAAAAAAAAAAAAAAAAAAAAAAAAAAGGAAAAAAAAAGAATGCAGCGAGAGTAAAAGAAGAGTGAGAACTTTCCAGAAGGAAGTTCCTTATATTGTAAAAATATTTTCGATGTACCAATAGGTATATTTTGAGCATCATTTCTCTGTCCTGAAATACTTGTGCCCCGTACAGCTCTATTATCCCTAAATCCCTCAGTGTCCGTCCATTCTCTATTCTATTGCAAAATGTTTGTGTTGACAGCCTAATCTGAGGCAATTATTCTCCGAATTTGGGACGTTTTTAGGTGTGACGACAATGCTCAACTTTTTCACGACCTCGAACGGGTTTCGGTCAACGCTGCCCGTCGTTTCGAACCTGACGGCGATGAACGTTTGGGACGGCGTGTGCATGTGTTTCATATACGCGAGCCTGCTGGAGTTCGTGTGCGTCAACTACGTCGGCCGGAAAAGGCCGCTCCACAACGTCGTGTACCGCCCTGGGGAGAACCCCGTCACGCAGGTACAAACCAATTGGTTATTTTCGTATTTTGACGGCCTGAAAAAAAAAAAAAAAAATCCTTCAGAGATTCGGCCAACGGACTGCCGTAAGTTTGGTGAACTATTTGGAGCATTGGGTGGAGGGGTTTTTCTCAATTTAATTACTGCCATCCCAGTGATGGAATTCGTCTGTTTCACTCTCAAAACATAATTTAAATCAAGTAGCGGGTGCGAGGCCATAACAGGATTGAAGTGAGGATTCATCATAGTAAATACTCAAAAAAGGCTAACTCATCATTTTTAGTGTTTACTGGACATTGTATAGTGTCTGCTGTCAGCACGATTCAGGTACTTGACTCTGTTTAAGGTTAAGACTTTTTATTGATGTTTGTGTTCTATGCCTACTGAGTGACTCAATCACAACCTATTTACTTCTCCAACACTTCACTCTTATCTTTTCGAGTGTGGTTTGATCCAAGAGGAACACAATCCTTTTCACCGTCCTCTGCCCTTCTCCCGTTGGCTCCCACAATTTCTATTCCAGCACTCCCATTTCCCACTTTCCCGGCTTGCGTATTTCCAAATTGGTTCTTTTTTCCACCCCCCTCACCGTGATTTTTTTTCTCAACCCCGTTGAACCCTCCAAAGGAACACTATGTTGGGCAGCAGGTTTTGTGAGACCCCCAGTGCTGTGAGGATTCTGTTGTTACAGCGACTTCCAGCAGTTCTCAGTCGAATCGGCATTATATTGGCAACACCGTTGGTAAGACAAAACTAGACCTATCGCAAAAGAAATGACGACCATAATGTTTTAATATATTTTTCAATCACTACTTCTTTTAATTTTCCGCCTTCCAATCACTTCTATTGGTGTTTAATGACAACTGAAAACTCCCTACCTATACAGCCACGTCTGCTTTATGTAATGATTACATAGTATAAATAAAATGCATTTAAAAATGAAGCTGCTACTATGCTTGGGCATATCTACCGACCTTTAGCATCAGCACGATTCTTCACTATGTAAAATCAATGGTGCCGAATTAGTTTGGATCTGGTAATCAAGATCACGACTAACGCTATACTTTGAAACAAACCGTAGGTTTAGCTTCTTACTGCGTTAGATATAACTCTTCAGTAGTTGATAAAAATATAGTTGATGCTTTTACCGCTAATATCACGATGTGAAAGCTTTGGCCACAGAGAATGAAGTTGACGAGTAATTAGACAGCATTTAGATTACCCTCTGGATTTGCTTCCTCATCCTTCTTTCTGCCCTGCTGAAATATAAAATTATGGAAGTCATTTTCAAAGTAGAGTAATTGAGGTACATGATACATGAAAACGAAACTGTCACAACACAACACCGTACAAATGAAACGTTCTTAGAATGAGAGGCCAACGTGTGTTTTAATTTTCATACATAAAACACCATAAAGGATTAGTGGAAGTAGAATTAAAGTAGAGTGAGTGTTCTTAAGTGACCATAATATATTATTATAGAAATTAAACTGAGTAAATAGGGTACTCAATGGAAGAGGATCAATACATTACATGACTGACGTATTGGCAGTCAGCGCAAATATTTGGCTACGAAAATGGATAGAAGGTAAGTATTCAATGTCCAATAAACTTCATCGTAGTCCTCCTATAGTGAGTTTTCTCTCGCAAATTCTAGAATTCTTCCAGCATTTTAAGGCTGTTCCCTAAGCTTTCCCAAGTTTAGAGGCACAAGGTCCGTATCCATGTAGTCCACAACGAACACAAATCTCATTAGAATTGGATAGTAAAACAAATAGTCCCCTATGATCATGATTTTTGGATTTGGACGTCAGAAATCTCGTTTTTGTTCTTTTAATGGTATAGATTTATTTTGCATTTATAACTTTTCATGGTTGAGTGACGATTTTCAGACTTGAAGGGCGGTTCCTAGCACTTATTTTGGTGAAAATTGCTATAGCAAGTTGTTTTGCTCCAGTCCCCAAGTAAGAACTATTCCTGAACTGCGGGAATCCCTGCTCTATCCCTTCACTATCGCTGCGCCATCCTTGTGATGGCAAGCTGTCACTGCACGGTTGACTTTGGACTTGTACCTGTTCTGTGTACGTGTGTATTTGTTTTTAACCGCATAATGTGGAGCCCCTTCGAAGACACCAATGGTGTGAATGACCCTCTGAGGACCTCTGCTCTGCTGTATGTGGCCTCTTCAGTGAAAGATGAAAGGCAGTATTAATAATGTGATTGTCATAAAACGCTGGGCCCCCACTTTCCCAGATTTCTGTCAGTTACCTGAGCAGGTCGAATTTCGGTATACTCTAGCATTACCATGACTGTGCCACCTCATGCCATACTAGGTCTCAAACTTCATTGTGGCTGCGCTTTTCAAGACCCCCTTTTTGCAGGATAGACCGTGTACCACGTTAAATCTCTCCCCACACTAGGGATGGAATGGATGGAAAGACCGTGACCGGATTAACCGATATCTGGATATTTCAAAGAAATATCCGGATAGAGTGTGGCCGGGTAGAAGTGGATTGAAATGTCCGGTAACCGGATGTGTGTATCGGGTAACCGTACTTTTTCAAAAATTCGGAAAATCGAAGATATTTGCTTGACAATAAAGCAGAAGGCGAGAGGGCGTCTGGTCTGTAATGTTAGCTGGAAATGGCAGCTGCAGGCTGCTTGGCCCACTTGGCAGTAGTTTTTTCGACATCCCATTATGGCTCGTATTCATCGGCTTGTCCCTCCATGAAGAAAGGTGCTCCTTTCTAGTGTGAACTGCCTGAGAGTTTGTCTAGTCCAGGTCCCGCTCTTTTGCTTTATAAATACATCTTACAGAATGATGTTATTCGATAGAAAGTTAAAAATGCTAGCAGGTGTGATACCAGATCCCAATCATTCCTTTGCAAGTTTGAAGGCTAGTAGGTTACCTAATTTAAAATATCAATAACTCATGAATGCCTACTGTACAGTTTACAAACGCTGTCTATTCACACCTCTTTGAAATATGTCCGGATCCATGTAAAAGTTACTTTACAGAACAATAGGCGGCAACATGTCCGAACAATTAATTCACTCGGATCCAACGTCAGCGTAAATCCATCAATTGTGAGCGTGAATAGCATGCTAAATTAGCCCACCTAACAAAGCGTGTCCTTTGTGCGAGCCCTTTGGTCAAAGCCCCGTCGCGGTGGGAAGCTCACTAAACCCCGAGGAAAACAAAACATTCCAGCGGTGCAAAACTTGAGGGGGCATGCCCCGTTCCACCACAAAGACGCTATTTCGCAGGATTGTTCGCAAGAGAGGCTCAAGGGTGTTGGACGAACATTCTCCGGGGCTGTCAGAGGTTTTCCGCCTCGTCGGACTTGCCGAATAATATCCAGGAGAATTATAGGCAGCGTTAGAAACACGATAACAACACATGAAACAGTATGCGGCCTACGAACACTCAACTAAACTAAGCGTGGCCCTCTTGAAAATGAAACCACCTTGAAAGGGCAAGTGAAACCCAACTAGCTCGTTGAAATCATCTACATATCATATACTATGGAAGACATGACGTTCAATAAACATGCAACAACAATCAACAACTACATTTACGACAGACGCGTTCAAAATGAAACAAGTACAAAACCACTACCATGCTTCCAAAATTACCGTTCCCAAAACCTTCACACTGTCAAAACAGTTTCACTTCCCAATACAATCTTCTTCTGAACAATTCCGTTGATCTACATTTCACTTTCCTTCTACTCGTAACCGAGCATGCTAGATGTGGAATCTGTGTTACGCACCACCCTGCGCTTTCTCAACCCCTTGAAATCTTCAAAACTCCAACCAGCTCTAAACCACCATTTGAAAATCCTGGTAAAGCACTCTTCTCAATCACCACAACCTCTGATTATGATTAAGAGAAGTTGTTTGGTCAATGAAACTTCTTTAAACGGCTTTCAATGTAGAATACAAAATGAGGGAAGGCCAGATGGGGAACTTGTTAATTTTTTTTTGGGAAGAGTTGGTACCAAGGATGTAAACTGATGACGCAAGTCTGAGTCACTACAATTTCAGGCTACCTCACGCCTACCATGCCTTGCCCAAGCTAAACGAGTGAGTTCTCAAACTGGACTCGTTTTGTGTGAGAGTTTATGGAGGAATTTTATCAAGAAGAATCGTAGACCATACAATTTCTCTACTCCAGCCTTTAAAAACTTAACACCAAATCCTACAATAAATATAATCTTTTGACAACTTGTCCATGATAATATAAAAACTGTGTTTCAATTTAACCTCAACTGCCACAAAGCTCTCTTTTCAAGATAAACTCATTTGATCAATTGTTATCGCTTGAAACCATGGTTGTTCCCATGATAAACCCAATAAGTGAAATTCGGATTGCTAGTAACCTTAAAATTCAAGTACAAGGGATACTTACTAAGAGCTTTATGTAGTCAACTCCCTAAAAAGCATTTAGATGTTCGGCTTCGCCAATTGGAGCAGTAGGAGCTCCAGCACTGCTCATTCAAAGGTATACCCCAAAGAAAGTGGTTTTGAAGAAGGTAAACGGTTAAAGAAGGTAAACCGATCGATTAAAAAAACGAGCTAATTCGTTCAATGATTTAAATTCAATTTTTTTTGTTTTCACTAATGTCTTCTGAAAAAACTGAGCATCAGAGAGGTATACCTTCAATGGTAGGCTGCACCAGTTAGAATGGTTTGTTCCGTGGCTGTGCTGTCAACGTCGCTTTGCCCTTGTATGCAAATTCTACTCGAATAGCTCAATTGTATTTATCCATGAAAAAATTACTCGATGCAAAATTCTGCTTCTTGTTATTTTTTGATTAAACCGGAATGTTCTATGAAAGATTTGACAAAATGAGCGATGTTCTATGTAAAGGCGTGATCACTTTTGAAATATGCCATTTTCACGTTAAAAGAGGAATTAATCACAAAAGGCCCCTCCTATAGTGGCGAAGTTTTGTTCCATTAAATATGGAAGTCCAAAACAGCAGAATGTAAAATTTTTAACTTTTTTTTTTTTAGAATTTATTTTAACTTGTCAAACATCTTTAATGGTTGTTTATTCCAAAAAGATCCTCGCGCGGTTTAAATCCCCCCCCCCCCCCTAAATTTCAGAAGATATAAAATTTCTATGGTTTATTTAATAAAACCTTTAAATAGTTTTTTTTTTAACAATTTCTAAACATTTTTTTAAACAATTTTTTAAATTACCAACAAAGCTGAGCGAAAATAAGTTATTTAGGTGACGATGACTCGGTCCTCTAAATTCGGTTAGTGGGAAATACCAGGGCAGTATGATGGTTTAAAAAAAAAAAAAAAAAAAAAATTGAAATCTCTCGACGCTTACGCGCCTGAGAGTCACCCTTATCAAGCTCCCGGAATCAGGGTCACAAGGATGGTCACAAAAGTCATAATATTGGTTTGGTATATTATACGCACCAAACCAATATGTATTTCTGTATCACTCAGCAAACCATATAATATAATATATTATGACATATACATTGTATATGGTTTGCAGAGGTTTTGAAGGTGAAATGAAGTTGAAGTTGAGATGAATGTAGGTATATTAAAATGGTTGTATGCAACCGTTTTAATATAAATTCGTCTCAATTTCAACTTCACGAGTGCCCTCTTAAACAAGGGGTGCGGTTTGTAAACAAGTGGCGAGGTGATTGTACATTTTTGCAGTTATTAGTTATTAATCGTCGTAAATCCGGGTTACCCGACCTAGAGCATTGAATTTTCAAAAAGGTCGTTGATGAAAGCGCTGCAAGCGCAGTGGAAGTTTTTCTAAACGGTGATAACGTTTTATCTCTTAGCTTATGGCTTTTGCTCAGCATTTGGGACTTGTGAGAAGTCGTCAATGTTGGGAATAGCAGAGTAAACATACAATCGGCTGCTTAGATAAGAACTTAGAGATGGGTTTCAAAGGAAAAAATATCGATGTAGGATATAAATACATTTTGAACATTGTATCGATATTCTGATTTCATCTACGTACAAAAATCGATATATCGATACCGTTTGGACCAATGGCAAATTAAAAAAACAAGCGGTTATGGGGCGAAATTGACAAACATTTACCCCTGCAAGCATAAAAAAGTTGGAAAACAGACTGAAAGGCAGACCCTTGGAACAGTCGAAGCAATGTAAACTTGGAAACTAAAATCTCCTTTCTTCTTTTTCTTCTTCTTCCTGGTTAGTTTCTTGATTGGTTTTCATTGGTCGTTCATTGCCCTTTTCGAGACTTCTCCTTCTAAATCACACAGTTATTAGGGAACAGAGAAAGCTCTAGCACCATGGGACTGAGTTTTAGACTAAAAGTAAACTATATGTTGAGGATAAAATAAGAGATAAGTGTAACAGATATCGATGCGGAAATACCGATACTTTTCAAGAAATCTCGAGATTTCCGATATATCGACACCCATCCCCAATTCAACTCGCTTGATGAGAGCGAAGCAGGCAATGAATACCCCTATTGGTTTTTAAACTCCATCTTCTTATTAAATAAGAAGGACAAATTTTGTCCTTTGCATTCAACCTCAACAAAACTGATAACCCGCAAAATTGTACAATAACGTTACAAATCGTGTAGAAGTGGTACCACATGTGCTATAGAGAGATCAGATCTCACTTTTGGCGAAAGTGATTTGCTTATGTTTAAAGGCGCGAAACCCGTATATCGCAAATCCGTATAATCGTTTTTGGTTCTCCTGGAAAGTTGTTAATGAGATAGCACACTTGGTATCGTCGTTAACATGTCATTTTGTAAAACTCAACTTCATTTCATCTTCAAACCCGGCATTCCTCACTATCCACCTCACAATTTGATTAGTTCACTTTACAAACCTTGACTTTCGTGTGAGACTGTACAATTTGATATGTGGAAAAAAACTTCCCATTTCAGACTCGCTAGGAAAATACTTTCCTTGCCAAAACGTCACCACGGAAAAAACTTTCCCAAGTAAAAGGAAGGAGATAATTTAAATAGCAGGTAATTTGTTCGTCAGGCTATTTGATAAATCTATTGGTTTCTGGTGTCGTTGGTGTCTTCTTCGTCTTCGTCGCCATTTACATTATATATATATATAATGTATACCCTATAGGGTGGCGCAGATATGTGAGCCGGGGGATTTTAACAATCCGCCAAATCGTCAATTTTGAAGATTCCAGGTTGAAATAAATTTTAAAATGTTGAGTAACAATTAGTCGAAGAAAACAAATTTTGTTAATTATGAAAGATTATGTCCGTTAAATGTCTTCATTCTTGGGCGATGCATTCTTGGAGTCGGTCCTTCACGTTTTGCATAATATTATATTATGTTATGTTATGTTTTGCATATTATGTCGCTCAATCATATTGGTCGGAATTGATCGAATTTTTGTACCTATCACTTGAAGCCTTTAACTTTTGAAAGGAGCGGGGTTTATTGGTGTACACTGGCTTTTAAAATTTACCAAACCAATAAACCCATTGGTCATTTAATGACCCCAACTGTTTTCCCAAATTTCCCTAAAGATTTGATAATTTCATACACTTTTACCTGGGAAAGTTTTTTTCCATGGTGACGTTTTGGCTGGGAAAGTATTTTCGTAGCAAGTCTAAAATGGGCAAGTTTTGCCTATATTCATACGATAAAACCTTGATAAGTGTGACTCGGATGCCAAAACTTTACGAACAACCTCAGTCTGGCACGGTATTTCATCCCAACTGAAACGAAAATATTGTCGTTAAACGATTAATATGCAGCTACAAAAACAAAAAACGAAGTCATGACAAATCGCTAATACATTCAATTGATCAAAACAACCCTCTTCGAAAATCGCGGAATGATGTTGCTCACGGAATTATATACATACCAAGCGAATTAATTACCACCGTATTCTTTTTCAAAGGAGAACAAGAAGAGTGACTGTTCGACAGCTTATGAAATGGTGACGTGTACTAATTGCAAACCCAACCCATGTACACATACCGCGAACAACGGGTGTACAGCGGAGGTGAGTCCTTTTCCGTGTAGTTGATTGATTGCGCCCCGTTTACGGGACAATCACCACTAATGACGTCACTTCTTGGACAGAGGGATTGTTCCACTGGTTGGGTAGGAAAAGGTCGGGAGGTGAGGATTTTACGCGTTTTCCACTTGGCAGGAAAGCAGCCAACAAATGAAACTCAATTGGTAACGTTTGAGCCGGAAAACGTCAATCCTTTCAGCTCACTCGTTAATTAGTTAAATGTACAGGCCGCACAGGTTGATTAATTCCTTCCCTTAAGCTAGGATGTTTGGGCCTTGTTTACTTACCCGAGTTCTGTTACAAAATGACACTCTTCCATTTCAGATCGCAAAAACAATGATCGAGAATAAAAAGATAAAATTTTGAAAGTTTACGATGGTAATCCGAACAAAACATCCCCGCGCTTTAGGGGATATTGAAGGAGCAGCCTTTAGATTGGATTGTAACTCCTCTGAAGCTTGGATTTGCCTTGCATGGCCTTCTGGGGGAATATAAAACTTACAATAAGCAATAACCCTCCCCTCAGGGACTTCAAACAGGGTAAGACTCAAACGCGATTGAAGAGGAGTGAATTTTTCACCCCCCTACATTTTGAAAGTTCCGGCAAGACCGATTTCAATAACCTTAATTCAATACGACTACCCCACCTACGGGAATTTGGGAACTTTCACTGTACTCAAAGAAGCTGACTTGTCAATGAACCACTTTCTGAGGGAAACTTTGGCTCGAATTGGTGACGTCTGTAAGGAAGCGAGTTATGTGGAGCCGTGGGGCCTCTTTTCTGTCCCCACACGAAATGCTAACCCCTAAAACTCTCCGCCTTGTTCACATAAAGTTACAGCTAACAAGATAGAAATAAACTTCGACTCCGCGGCACAAGTTTCATAGTAGCAAGAACAACCTCTTAGTTACTTCTTGGTGTTCGTGAGTTGAACTCCCTCCCCTCCAATCACTTGACAATTGGGAAGTACAGGGTCCTAACTTGGGTCTGGCAACAATTTGCAGGTAGTTGCCTAATAGTAGATTGATTGTGAGGTCACAGTACGTTTAGTGCACTAGGGTGCGGAGGGATGGCTCGCTGCTCTTGCTCTTGCGCCCAGATCGGCGCTATCGGTTGGCTTCAAATCTAAAAATATCAGAAATAAACGCTGAGTAAAATCGCATCCCTTCTGGGCCGGCCAAGCTCTTCTATCCGCCACCCCTTTCCTACCTGTTGGAGGAGGGTCTCCTTCCCAAAGCTCGTCACTATAGCCATGTATGTCGCTGTCTCTACCTATATTAAAATTTCCAAATCATCGTAATATCGTCCATCAACGCTTCATGTTTCGTCTCATGGCTCACAAATGTTCATTCATTTCGCAGACTATTATTATCGAAAAATGTGACACATGGTCAGCAGAACTGCTTTATTTGTTTTATATGATTTGCCGCCCCTGGCTAGTGAACTATTAATATTTTCAAAACAGTGTCGTTGATGCGAGTTTTAGAATGACCACGAGCCCTGAACCGTATGAATTTGGTTCAAGTCCAAGCACTATCCCACTTAGGATTGGACGTGTTTTTGGATTATTTTTTTATCGATAGAAGGCTTCCAAATAACACCGAAAATGGGGTTAACACACAAACTGCAAGTTCGTACGAATTTATGGAATTTATGGAAAAAATCGCAATTTGAATTTTCGGTGGAAACCAGCAATCAGTTGACCACCATTAAAAATTAAATACTTAAGGATCGTTCTGTGAGGTTAAACACCGTGCCGTTGTTTTAATTCGTTCGTGGGTTAAGGTGAGTAGCTGAAAACGTTTTATTTTTACTTAAATTAGTTGGTTCTCAAAATGTCAAGAGATATGGAAACGATCTACGGAAAAAGTGGTTTTCTGAGCCGTCAAACCGTAAGGTCCGAAGATGAAGTCACGCATGTACTTATTATACCAGTCGACCAGAACAATTTTAGATGAATATAAACTACGTGAAAGACGTTTTGTCACGGAAATAATGTTTTTACCTCTTTTTGACTTTTAACAACATAGCACAGGATGATTTAACCCGAAATTCGAATGCACGTCTATTCCTAATTTTACCGTGAAAAGCAATGATACAAATAAGATGTTGCGCCCATTTGCTTCGGGCGCAAATTGTACGCTGGGGAGTTTTGGACTTGGGATTTTGCGTGGAATCCACATTCGCCAAAAGAACTGGGGAGTCCTATATGTATTATATTTATATGTGGGTATATTTTATTTAATTATTGGGTCGTGCAGTGCAAGAGCGGCTCATTTGCGCCCAATCTAACGCAAGTTTTACGATTACTTACCGATTAATCGCATGACACATTACAATTTAAAGATTAAATTTGTCATGCGATTAATCGTAAGTAACCGTTAATTATAAATTTTATATTGTCCATTTTGTGAAAATTGAACGGTTGAGAATTAGCTTCAGCTGAGTCCACTCATCAAAGCACTTGCTAAAAATGATTAAATGCGCTATACGATATTCAATAGGCGTTCAAAAGGCACACCCGTGATCGCGCAAAGAGAGGGGATTGATTTCTCAACGGATGCAGGTGTCCGTTGAGAAATCAACGGTAGGTCTACCTTATGAAGCAATAAGGTGGGGTGAGTAGCACGAGGAAATCATGCAGAAGGAATACACCGGGTGGGTGGAGGAGAGAAAACATGAGACAGGCCCAAATCAAGTGGAACAACCCTCTTCATAAGATTGTGATATTGTACTATACTCCTACGCTTACTAACTCAAATGATAGATTATGATGCTACTAACCGCTGTACTTGATGTAATCAGCTCTGGGTCATTTATCACTAGCGTGTCTCATCAAAAAGAAGGGAAGCTCCCCTTTCCGTAACCCACTAACCGCGCTGCAATCCGAATTTCATCATTTCATTGTGTGATAAAAAATGATTCAATACATCACACTACATATATAATATCAAGAATATATTGAAATATTAAACGTACAAAGCCTGCCGTAATGTTTTTACTTTCTCATTAGGAAATGGAAGGCCCCAACGTAAGTCATTTGTGAACCAATCCTGAAGCATGGTAGTTAGGGGCGATCCTACAGAAGTCCACCACGTAAAACGGTAGTTTTGGACGAGAGTAGGAAATTGACTTAACTGTAGACTAGCTTAACTTAGCACTATTGTTACGTACGAACCTAGCAAGTGACTTAATGTTTAAGGCGGTGGGGGACTGTGAGGGGCTCAGTCTCACAGATGGTCACACTACGTAAATAGAAAACGCCACGTATTTTGAACATTGAACACAGTAGACATTTGTTAGAATTAATTAGGCATACAATTTCAGTTTATGGGTCATTCCGCGAAACTACCTTAATTTAGAGCTTCATTTCTCTTGAACAAAAAAATCAAATTTTGACATTTTGTCGGTGTGTTTCTTCTCACATGAGTTTTATGAGAGAGCCATGAAAATATGTAATACTGAATAATCGAATTGGATAATAATGACATTTTATGAAATTTGAAAGCTGAGGGAGATAGAGGGGTGGTTCTTCTATTTTCTACATACGTCGTCTCCATAATTCTTGTTTAGAATCCCCTACTCCTCACAAGTACCAACCACTAAATGACATTTTCATAACATATATGTGTAATGGAGTGTCAACCCTGGGTCTGGCAAATCGCTTAGAGTTCTCGAAAAGGTTTTGAATCTGATGAAGTTTTATCAAATTTGAATGTGTTATGGTACATTTTTTTAATAATTTATTGAATGTGTTTCAGCCTATCAAGTCTCTCTCATACGCATTTTATCTGCCCCACCACTAGGGGTCGCAATCCAGCTGTGTTTTTACAATTTCGCAAATGCGGGATTCCGCGGGATTCCTCTCGTTTCAAAAACGCCGCGTTTTCTGTAGTTTGATTCACAGCCTGTGAATCACATCCTGATTGCCTGTGATTCACTTAAGTCCTCCTTAAGGGGGAACCGGAGTGGATTTGCGAACAAGTGTGCGAGAGAGAGGGTAAATGCTCAAAAGTAGATCCAAATTAACTCGGCATCTAATTGATCAATTTCAATTCTGAAAAATGTTTTGAGCTCAGGACTCCAATCCTGAAGAGGCCAACGTTGAATTTATTTTTTAATTATTGATTTAGTCATTAATTACAAATTAATCAATTTTTATTACTGAATTTTCGGTGATTAATTGATCGAAATATTCAAAAGTTGGCTTATACCGCCCTTGCAGTGAACCTAAGGAATTAGCAGGCATTTTCAAATTCAATTTAAACCTTCAGATAGCGGCGGAATCCGGTTTCCCGCCAAAATCAGTCACTCCGAATAAGAGTTCGGCTGGAATAGGGCGAGGAGGGCTGGGGCGCGCAAGTTCGGAGAAACCTCGGTGGACTTCACCCCTTCATAGATGCAGACTTTTTTTACTTTCTTTTTTTCTCGGACCGTTTATCCAGCTTGTTTCAATGTTGCTAAATGCTCTACACTGACGATATTGAATTATTTTGACCGCACCAGAGATAACAGAAAACCTGTTTCCAACAAAGTAATAAAAAGTAAAATTCATAAAATTCAACAAAACAGATCCAGTTTGAAAAATGCACACATTATAAATAATAATAATAATAATAATAATAATAATAATAATAATAATAATAAAATAAATAAATAAATATAAATAACATATGAAAAAAAAGCAAAAAAGATAGAAAGAGACTCGGGACTAATCTGGAATTTTGAAGATTGCAACTATAGAAAACGAATAAAGTAACAGTTACTTAGTTACTTATAAAGTAAACTTATACCTAAGTAACTTATCAATTTCGGGGAGGGTATCAAATTTTTTTGAAGTCCAAATCAATGATGAAAATTATAAAGTCCCTCAGAAATTTTCAGCGTGGATCTCTATCAAAATTGACTAATGCAATTTATAGGAAATTTAATGCTCGCTCACTTTTGGTTTATTATTCTTGGAATATTACACCTATGTTTTTGCGACGGATGTAGACGACTCCGATCGGCCTCAAAATTTGACATTGTCCGTTTCAAGAGGTCTAGATTCCAAAACCGAAATTTCCGTCCGCCGTCTTGGGCCGTTTTGGGCAGTAGAAATTTTTTTTAAATCTGAAATTTTGACAAAATAGGTACTTGGTTTACCATCCATTTGTGCGCGCTAGGTTTTGTAGGCTTTTGGCTATGGGATCGAGTTAGGTGTCGTTTCTAAGTATTTTTGGACGTAGAATACATTTTTTTTGGGTCCGGGAACGATCCGATTTCACTGTGGCGATCTATAGGGCTTTCATGAGGCTACAAATGGGATTTTTGAATAATCCCAGGTCAAATGTTTTATAAAACATTACTTTTTAACATTACGTTTTATAAAACTTTACTATAAATAGTAAATAGTAACGTTTTGATACAGAATTAAATTTCTTCACAAGTAACCTAAATCAAAGAATAATAAACCCTAATGTAAAATTTGCAGCGTTTATGATAGTGAATTACGCAGAACGCATAGTTTCGGACTTACCTACACGAAAAAAGTGAAAACGCTGCAAATTTGCGTTTACTATTCTTTGAAATACTTGTGCAAAAATTATTTCTGTGCCAATGGAACAAATTTTGGAAAAACATTTTTTGGATTAAAGAAAAAAATTTCTTTTTCAAAAATTCTCTATTTTTTGCTTGAAAAATATTCAATCACTTGGGATCCTGCAAAACCCCCATTTTTAGACCCATGAAAGCCCTATAGATCGCCACAGTGAAATCAGATCGTTCCGGGACCCCGGAAATGGATTCTACGTCCAAAAATACTTCGAAAACGACACCTAACTCGATCCCATAGCTAAAAGCCTTCAAAAACCCGCTGCCATAGCCCCATAGCGCCGCACGGGTTTGAGCGATCGGACTGAAAACCTTGCGGGCACAACTAGATGGTAAACCAAGTATTTTGCCAAAATTTCAGATTTAAAAAAAAATTCCTACTGCCCAAAACGGCCTGGACGGTGGACGGCGTACGGCCGACGGACATTTAGAATTTAGAAATTAGATTATAGATTAGGATACGCAAAACTGGTGGAGAAGGCCGAAGGTAACATGAATCCATGCATCGCGGCAATAACAGCTCCACCAGGTTTTGCGACAAGACTCAAAAGAAGACATCTCAGACATAATCGTATCACTACTCTCACTCATAACAACCAGGACATCCCATCCCAATCAAACTGACAGAACAACCCATCCAAAAAGCTCATCGAAGCTAGTGGAGAAAATAAAAAACTTTTGACTTTGATAGATTAGGCACAATTATTGTAATACAATAATAATAATTATTATTAGTAAGTATTATTTCAATTATTATACACTAAGTGTATAATAAGTCATATTATACAATAGTATATTGTAATAAAAAGCTAAATCATAATAATATTATGATATTATGATATTATATAATATCATATTATGATATTATGTTGGGTAAAATTCTAAGTTTTGCATTTTTTCCTCTCAAAATAATATTCAATTACATACAAAGAAGATATCATCCACCTAATATAATATATCTGTAGCCGCCCGTGAAAATAGAAAACCAAAAATTTAGGGTAGCCTAAAAATTTCGATCGCCATCTGCTTCAAACCTCTGATAGGCTCAAGCTGAAACACCAGGCGTGAGAGAGGAATCAAAGAAAGTATGTAAAAATAAAAAACTTGCCGCAGGTACAAAGGGCATCCTGGTGTTTGTTGGTTTGAGTAAGTGGGGTGATTGAGGAGGGGGGGGGGGGTGTGAGATGAGTCACCAAGCTCTCCCTTCACGGCCCGTTTCAACTCACTCCGCTAATCTAGCATAATTCTGGAAACCGGATTCCGATCGCGTTTTTTGATGAAATGATTAGTTTCGGCGAATAATGTTCATTTCTTGATGTTCTTCAGGGTGGTATAAGCTGAATTTCTTCCTCCACCTCATAATGAGCTAAATTCAAAAATTGGCTAAAATTCAAAATTAAATATTTATTTAAATAGAAGCAATTTCGAAAATGTTGCACGTTGGCCTCTTTTTGATAAGTATAGTAAAGAGATTCCCGTTGGCCGTTTCAAAAAATATTGTTTGGTTGCTCTGCTAATTTGGAACTACTTTTGAGCGAAAATTGGGTTTAATTCGGGGCGACTGGGGCGACATCTCTTATCTGCGAATCTCACCAAACCCCACTCCGGTTCCCCCTTAAGCCTTGAAGTACCATTACTAAAAAGTAGGACCCGTCCTTCCAAAAGTTGTTCCTATGGTCACCGTATGTATATGTGTTCAAACCTCATGAGGGAGATTTCTTCAACATTACCCGCATTTGTTTCGAGCATTGACTTTGATCCCCCCCCAATTTAGACGGAATAGCTATGTCGAGAGTGAAATTCAGTTATTTTCGCGGGATGGCCCTTTTATTGCGTAATGGTTCAACAACGAAACAACGATGTCAGAATGGTGTGTGTTGGGTACCCTTATAAACATGCTATTCATGAATGCAGTGAAACTCAGGGTAGACTAAAGAGGTTTTAGAATCACACGATGGAACACGTCAACACGATGAAATGGTTGATTCAGAGCTGGTTGACTACAAAGCGTGAGGAAATTGCATGGAACCCGATATGCCCCGATTATAGGAACCACCTCCAGCTAAATCCAGGAGGAAGTTTTGAATTAATTTGAGGAAATTTCCCCTTTCTAGACAACGGTTGCGCTGGGCTCAAATGATAAGGTAAGTACGTTAATGCTAAGTCGACAGGGTTCAAGGTGAACTCTTAACTCTCGACACGAGGCAAGGAAGCACGTTTTAGTAGGTAAGCACAGGTGGCAAAGCCGTGATGATCCCAAAACATACACCATTGTGAAAAAAAGAAAAGGCCAGAAAAGAGAGCGTTACTCCCATTAGTTGAGTTGATACAAAAATTTGGCACAGGTAGACTAATTGTATTATACACTGTGATTATATGCCAAACAACCTCAAACATACCAACACGGTTTTAACAACAAACAAAAACATGGATGTAACTTTCCCAGTCATTCGGTACCTATCCCTCAAAATTATATAGTCAAAACCGGGAATTTTCTTGAAAGTGAAATTTTGAAATGGATAAGGATTCAGCAGCAGCTTAGGGATATAGAAAAGAGGTCCACGAATCTTCTTGAAAAAATCCTCTGTAAAGTCTCAACGTACAGTTCAAAACTAGGGAAGCCCTACATACAAAGGAAGTAAACTGAGGACGTAAGTCCGAGTCAATGTTATTTGAGGCAACCTCGCTTCTAGCATTGCCTTCGAGCGCACATGTATCACTAGTCAATGTGTGCTGATTATAATCGGCTCAGGAATTGAGGAGACACTTTTTTCTCTCAGGTTTAGGCATTCTCTCAAAAGGAGGAGAGACAAGAAAATCACATGAAAGAAATCATAGCAATGACGAACGAATTGTGTGTGAAAGTCACTGAATGTTGGGGCAGTTTTCCTCGGGGAGATTTTAGAATGATGCTCAGCTGACTGAGGTTGACTCAATAGCAGTGACTCGGACTTATGTCATCAGTTTACATCCTTGGTACCCACTTCTTCCACAAAAACGAGCAGACCTGCTCCCTGTTCCCAACTCAGACTTGCCTTTTGTATTCTAAATTGAGACTTTTTTACACAGTAATTTTTTCAAGATTTGTTGACCCAGCAACTTCTCTGCCATTCAAACTGCTCTGCATGACTACATGCAGAAACTTCAAAAATCGGTAGGTTTTGCGTAAAACATTTTTGCTTGAAGCATACATATTTAGTTCATTGGAATTGACTCTTCACCTCTGCATGTTTTTTTGAAATTCAATTTTCATATTTATAGAAAAATTGATTTAGGTAGGCGATTGCAAAGTTAAAGCGATGGTAGGGAGTTTTTCTCTTAACTGAAAGGGATTGGGGAGGCAGACTTCTGCGCAGCATTACCAGTTGGTCCATCTCAACGTTGGGAATCTGAAACGCTGTTTGGAGGTTTAATCATTTCAATTGAGCTTGAATAATATTATTCAACATAATATGTTGAATAATATTATTATAATATAATATATTATAATAATATTATTATAATATAATTTAATCGTACTCACTGCAAACCGATCAACTGATTTCCCGGCAAAAGGTGTCAATTGTGTGCTGCATTCTACCATCTTAAAAAGCCCCACTCTTCAAAATTATTTTACAACCTACACAATTTGGAAATGCGCTAGTTTTCAATCCTAGGCAACACCCCCTCACCAAAACAATATCCCTTATTTGCAATTGACTGTTCAATCACCACAACCACTCAACCTTCACTGCCAGCACAGTCTGTAATCCTGGGATAAAATGTCCTCACCACTTGACGCCTAAAAAAACAACATTGAAACGAACAGTCAAAACGATAAAAAACCATTCCGTTAGAAGTTCCCACACAAATCACACAAAGCGGTTCAGCCGCTTGACAAAAAGGCATTCTTCCTTTATGCACTTGAGATCAACATTTGTCGCTTTGAAAAACACCAAGTTTTGGATTACAGAATTGCGTGACTCTGACATCTGGGGCTTACTCGACGCTTGAGGTGAGTGACAAGACATTTCAAGTAGCGTAGATTCACGTGAATAGACCGTAGGTGTGATGCATGTGACGTCATGCTTTCATTAGACAAGTTGATTTGATTCACTATCACGATTTATAGGAATTTGGCGCACGTTCAGAAGATTTTGAGTAGCTAACTTTAAAAAACTGAATACAGAAAAACTTCCATTGAGTGAATGAAGTATCAACTTTAAAGAAGCCATTTTTCCTATAAAAAATGACTACAAAGAAAGGTTTTGTAGATGAGCAAAACAGGATCATTTTCAGAAGTGACAACATAAAGCGTAAGTTCAAGTCAATGTGAGGAGTAAACGATATCAGGAATAACTTCATTCTCTGTAACCAACTAATTCCGTGATGTGAGATTGGGTATAGAACAAATTGTATGAGGATTCCAAGTGTTGCCAAAATATTTTTAAAAAATCCCATCCAGACTGGCACAACCTGCACACAAAATAGCGCACGAGTTTTGTGATCCCCTCAAAATGTCGATGCAATCTTCTTTTGTATAAATGTTTTTCACGAACTCTATTAAATAAAATTTTTGTCATGTGAAAGGTCTATTTAGTGCATTTGTGTACTTCATTGAGGTTTTGAGGACGTCGGTGTTTTGTACGTATGCAACTTCAAAGTTCCATGCAACTACCTTCAAGCCTTCCTCTTCCTTCGATGTTCACAACCTGTCAAACAATGTAGGAACAACCCACTATAGTTTTTTTAGTTATAAATATGACACTTAACAGTTCAACGCATGCTTTATATAAGCGCAGAGGTAATTTAGAGATGCAACTCTACCAGACGGAAATGATGGTTGGGGAAGGGGAGGGTCAAGTACAAGGTTGACACCCAGGAATCATAACAGAAGTCCACAGAAACTTGTAACAGTGGGCAGTTGTTACAGTTACCTAGTTATTACTATAACCTTACTGGTGTTTGGTCATTACTGTTACAGGGGGTAACTTTTACTGGTACGGCAGAAATCAGTTATAACGAACTCTAAGGGACCAGAGTTTTGGTTCGTTGTAGCCAGAGTTTGTTCTAGCCGGTTAACCGGCGTTATAATTATAACGAACAGTTCTTAATATCGCATACTGCGAACTGTTCGTTATAATATAACGTTATATTATAACAAATCAGAAGGGCATCCTCGAGTTGCTGGTTGGATAAAGGTCGGATTCGAATAGCACTCAGTGGCGTATCTGAATTTCGTATTTGATTGAGTCCCGTCTCTTCTACAAAGTAGAACTGTTCGACCTGACAGTTCCAAATTCAACACACAGGGCTTTATTGGATTATTGGAACTTAAAGCAAGAAATGTTGTGCATGGTTCGCAGTGACCGATATTATAGACAAACTGCGGTCTATTTTGATTCACTGTAAGTAGCCGATAGTTCCTTCTCGCCAAAGTTCATAGTAAGCGATATATTTCAACACAGAACCTTACGGAGCCCAGCCGGGACCGGAGGTTTCGTTTGTTGTAGCCGGTGGTTCGTTCTAACCAGAGTTGGTTGTAGTGATTTCTACTGTATTTGGTTGTTACTGTTACAGTGGGTAATTATTACTGGTATTTGGGTGTAACTGTTACAATTGTAACCTTATCGTTATTACGTAAGTGTTATTATGGGTGGAAAGTTGTTCTGGTTAGGTAAAAAACCATCACATTCATCCAAACGGTCAACATCATCATCATCAACTATGTTACAGTAGGTACATAATATGTATTTGATATTATCAAGTGTTACAGTAGGTAATTGTTACTATTACCTAGGCGCTAAAGCTACCGAATGAAAGAAATGCCTACCTTGTACAGCTTGGGTACAAGTTGATAGTTATCACATCAAAGAAGTAAGTATGGAAGACTTTGACGTAGTCTGGAGGCTAACATGGATGGCGCAACTAGCCCATAAAGGAGGCCACCCTTCTAAGCGTGATGTGCATCACATGGCGCCCTTAGTGATTTTTCTATCTTGTCCGCCTCTAGGGAGAAGTGTGAGGACTGGACTCAGGAAGTGTGAGTTGGTGCTATCATTCTTGGATGAGCGAAAACGACAATTCAGGGTTGGTAACAGACGACGGAGAGCGAATATTTTCTATTTAAATTTAAAATTCTCTATTGATATAGAAAATGTTCAACAGAGAATGAATACTGCTATTCCTCAAGGTTGGAACTGAAATTCAGGTATTTTCGCGGAATTGGGTGTTAAATCTCATGTTCTATGATGGAATTATATGGAAATGAATTATACGCAGGGTACTTCCAGAAAATCAGTAGGCCTACCTCTAGCCGAAATTGAATCAACCCCTTGTCAGTCACATGTTTAACGAGTGAGATTGAAGCAAGTAGTGTATTCACAGTACTCAGGTTGGTAGTTCACGAAGCACGCTCTGGCTTCAATTAGTATATGATCACGTCTACCAGCACTGTGATGCCAATATCACCAATTAGAACCACAATTGCACGGTACGAGCATAAATGCAGGTGTACACGGTGTGAGGGCGCTATCTAGCAATATGAACAATATGAACGTACTCAACCTCAATTTTTTAATAACTGCGGCAATTTGTTTTTCAGGTACGGAAAAAGGAACCTCCTCATCCCATAAGAGTGGCAAAAACGATAGACGTGATAGCACGAATCATCTTCCCAACAGCTTATTCCATATTCCTCATTTTCTTTTTCATTCATTACAAAGGATTCTCGTCCGAATAGGTTAGAATCACGTTTAACTGCCCGAGGCAATTTGTCACAACCTTTGTCGTCGACTCGGAAACGCTTGAAGAAGCTCCAGTGGTATTCTATTCTATTTGCATTGAGAGCTAAGCTTTGTGGCAACGGCAGGAGTCCAAGCTGCGTTGGCCAAAGAGGACAAGTCACATATTCCAAACTTGTTTCATCCTGATCTGTATCTCTCAACGTCGAATTTTCGCTAAAGTGAGCCACAAAATGTATTTGTTACCAAGTGACCATCTAAGTGTAAGGGAGTAGAATAAAAACGAAATTCAATCATAACACAAATGGATTCAATGTTGAAGACGGCACAGCTTTAGGGCTGTGGCAAAGTTTTTCATAATCAGCGGAAGGTTGCAATTGGGGGCAAACAAATGCTCAATCGTGAATATTCACTCATCCAACTTATTGAGCCAAATTTAATGAATTACTAGTTCAGATGTTTTAAGGAGCCCGCACAAAAACCTTAGGATCGCTTAGTAAGCCTGTATTGCTTGGTTTGGTTACTCATATGTTACGAGTAATCAACTTTGTCTCAGCCCTGTTGACGTCAGACAGTTGATACAGTTTGTTAAACTACCCTCCGAAAATTTTCACAACGTCACAACTTGCACAACACCATAAAATGGCGTTTTTTAATATCCCTTTCCTTTATCTGGTCGTGTCATAGTGTAAAGCCAGTGGTGCCACTCATTGAGGAGGATCAAGTGCGTTCAAGTTGAAACTTAAAAGGCAGAACAACAAAATACACCTAAACAATCCTTGGAAAACAATTGTCTTCAAAAAACACCCTTTCATGTGCCCTAAACCCTCAATTTTCGCAATAAATAGGTACAAAATTGGTGTTGTTGAACTGCTTAGCTGAAAAAAGGCCTTAAAATAGCAGTAAAAAGTGAATGCTCACAAGCAACTAAGCTAGTATTGATTCTAAATAGCAAATATCAAAATGACGTTTGTGATTCTGTTGACGTGTGTAGAGATAAGAAGCTTGGAATTGATTACGGCACGAAGTGGTCACTAATGGGAACTTTTTTTTTTTTTTTTCAATTGAGACATTTTTCGAGAAATTGTTTGTTACGGTAGCAATTTGTTAATTCACGGTCATGTTTTTCTTAGGATAACGGAAGGCAGGCTCGCTGTTTTCCGAATGTGAATAAGTAGTTGTAATTCTCGCAAGGTAAGGTCACCAAAGTTTTCACACTCCAAGAGGTTAAAAAAAAGAAGTTTCGTTAAATTTTGTGAATCTCGGCTTGCAAGCTGTTAGGTTTGCTTTCATCGTGTAGAACGATTTTTTTTTCTTCACTCAATGAAAGAACATTTTTGAAATACAAATAGTTTACGTGTCAATAATTCCAAGTACAGACAGATTAAAATAGCCAAGTGCCTGAAACCGCGTTATTTAGCGAGAACGCGGGATTTCTTTCCCTGTAGATGCTGGTTTTTAGAAATTAAAAAAAAAATAGCTTGAACTTGGACTAGTGTCCTAACATTGAAGTTAAACCAGTGCATTCAAAAATTGCCTTTACCATAGATTCTAAACGCATCAAACTAAAAAGTGTTCTTTCATAATCAGTCCCGCAACATCATAAAAAAAGTTATTGTGTGTATTTTGAAAGTGTTTCAAGTTTATAAAAAAAAAGTAGAATTATTGCAATATCCTTAATCAAAACTCGAAAACAATCTGAAAAATTCTGAAATGTTACGTGAATTACTTTTCATCGTTTTTAATTTCACATCTTTTTATTTCATTCGCTTTAATGGATTTAACACAGCCCACGCTGTCATGTAGATATTCGTGTACATAGGAAGAATATAAGGCAAAATTAATTAAGGAATTGAACATTTTAACGAATGTACTGTACGTTTAAGAATTATTTGAAACATCACTCCACATTGCACTTTGAACATCTCGCCATTTGAAACATTACGCTTTTGTTAAGTTTTACGTTGAATTGTTTTTGTTGAAACCGTTATTGTTACTTGAAAAAATTGAGATTATTTAACCAAGTATGGTATAGATTTAAATGTTCACCATGAAATGGTTATTTTTTAAATTAAAAAAGAAAGAATAAAATTCTGCTCATTGGTTAAGTTTAAGCACTTTGGAAATTCCAAGGCTAGGTACCAACGTGAATATCATTTCAACCAGCACAGTGTAAATATGACAAAAAAAGGGCATGGGCATATTGATACCCAATTAGGGTATTTTCTACTACATACAAAATTTTAAACGATTTCGTGAAATCGAATAATGTTACCCATAAATTTTATGTTATTTGCTACGTATAATGTAATTTGTTGAAAAATTATTAGCGGTTATTGTGCGATGAGAGTTCAAGTAATGACATCCCTCCGTTGTTTCCAGTGGTACCGACAGTATAAATGGAGGGATGTCATTACTTTGATCTACCATCAGCGAGTTATTTTTGCTTTAAGCAATTGTAGATATCAGCAGACGTAAGACATCTTTTCAACTACCAAACCCACATTTTATAAACCAAAAAAGTTACCCTAATTATTATGATACGCTGACGTATTGATAATTTATTTTTTTAAGAAACGAATCTTTAGATTGCTACAGGCTAGTCACTATCATAACTTCAGTGATCGATGTGATATGAATTAGTCAGCAATATTGTGCTATGCTCTAGATGTGCGGCTGTATAATGGATGAAAAGTTGAAAAAAAAAAGGTTTTTCTTTTGTGTAAATAATAATTATACAGTAGATAATCTTTTCTCATTCGTAGAGAAGGCAGAGCTCACAACTTCAAAGCGACGAAAAAAATCGACATTTTTTTCTAGTTGAACTCGACTAGTCACTTCTAGAAACGCGGACGAAATCACGTTCAAAGAGCGAGTTTTGACCAAGGAAGTTGATTTAGGACCAAGGACTCGGATATTATATTTCTGGAAGGTTAAATATCTTCGAATGTTACATTTAACAAAAAGAAAAAGAATCACGGAAGCAAATTTTGGCTGAAAGCTGGTGGAAAATATTGAATGACACTTTTGAGGAAGAAAATCTATCAACACACACACATACACACAGACGCTATATTCAAGGTAGCGAAAGAATCGAAAAATTCTATTACTTAAGCCGCAACCTGAGGATGACCATCTCATCTTGGATCTTTAGCTCAAAGGGGAGTATCCGCTGAACCGAGCGCCTGAAGTTTGTAGCCCTTGACCGATTTCCGCGCTACATACCTATTCGTTCGGTCTAAAAATGAGGGAAAATTACGTTCTTACGGAAGGTGTCATGGGAAACACGATGGCCTACTCGGATATTTATAAAAGGTTGCCCTGGTTCATCAAAATCGGCAAAACTAACAGAATTAGGGGTTTTTTTTTTTTTTTTTTTTTTGTTCATCGACAACAAATGGGGATCCAAATGCTTTTTTTTATAACACTGTACACTTTAGGAGAGCGTCCAAGCTGCAACAACCTCCTCAGGGCAAATTGAGTAGCCAACCATGGCACAACAATTGCGCCAGCAGTGGCCCTCCTGGTAAAAATTACCTAATACGCTTCTTCAATGGCAATATAACGTAAAAATGTCTGAGCAATTTATTTCGTTTTGACAGTTTTCAAAATAATCAGCGGTGATGCCAGACTGGGAACTCAAAACAAGCTCCTTCTAGTAATTTTTGACCTACTACACAACTAGAACTTGAAAATGGCAGGAGATCACTCAAAGCGTACAGAATCCACCGATGGCTAAGAGACATGTGAAAAAAAAAAAAAAAAAAAATTATTGAGGATACAGAATCCTAATAAGACTGGTGGGCTCAGTTATTTTGTTGGTAGCAGTGTTAGCAATCCCGAGGTGAACAACGCGCGATACGAAATTGCTGGCAACAAACGTTGTCAAGCAACTTTTCCATTGAAGATGATTTATTTGTTTTGAACGCTTTGCACTAGAACACAAGAAAATTTGTTTAAAAAAATATGGTCTGAAAAATCAAAGCAAAGTACTCTTATAATAGAAAAAAAGTAATAATAATAATAAGAAGAAGAAGAAGAAGAAGAAAACATCACGTAAATGATAGCATGGAAGTAACCGCATACAAAGCAAAGAGAAGACATGATTGGTTGAGTGCAAATGAGGTACCGAATTAGAGGAATGAGATAGTGGAGAGGGGCGAAGAAGAAGAAAAGACAACAAAAGAAAGAAGAAATTTGAAATTTATCTTTCCCCATCAAGCCTCAAGAAATCCTTCATTTAAGGCTCTTTGATGGAACATGGTCTTTAAGAAAACGAATTCGTGACTGGGAGCTGCATGAAAGAACGGGGTACCAAAACAATCTTAAGTAGTCTTAGTTATCAACTGGATAAGGTGAAAAGGAGAATGGGGTTCTTTGGGAGGTGAATCCTGTGTTTCGACCTCATATTCGGTTTCACCACCGTCAAAAACCCAGCGGCGGGATTAGCCGAGTGGTTCTGGGCGCTAGTCACTTCGCGCTGCATTCTGATGAGCCCACGGGTTCGAATCCTGTTGAAATGGGATTCCTGGGTTAAAATGAATAATAAACAAATTAGCACCCTGTCATGTCAGGCCTAAGGTCAACAATCTTTACGTTAAACTCAAAAACCCTTTCAGACCAAATTGAAGCTCAAACACTTTTTATTTTGACCAGAAAGAGCTGGGACAAATGGGGCGGCATGAACCTACCTACAGTATGCCCTTTGTCAGATCACTGTAAGGTGCATGGCCACACGTTTGGGCCGGTGCAGGACCTGATTTGGCAGTGACCACATCTACCATGACGTCACACTAGGACTTGTGTCGGGAGTAGAGGAGCCATTCGAAAGATGCCTGGAGCATTTACCCAGGGCAAGACAGTTCCTGAATGAATGAGGACGCCAACAGATGAGAATTGGTGTTGCCTGCTTAGTGAATGCGGCATCCACAGTTGGATCCCCCAATCCACCTGTTTCACCATTGAGAATACCTGCCACATTGTGACCGCATAATGGCTCTCAGCCATCGAAGTTTAATTAAATAGACACAATTTCCTCATGCAGAGATGCGTCCCGAAGTCTTTCCAATGGTGAGCAGTACCTAGACGGAACGCTCTGATTTTTTTTTTCGTTACAACGAAAACGTAAATTCAAGCAGGCTCATTCCTACTCGGATTTCGTTTCAAAACTGCTCACTTGAATTTTAGTTTGCTGTAACACTGATACGGTTGTAGTTAGGTCAAGGCGAAAAGTACGAGCAAAAATCCCGTTGCCGGGTAAACGTCGATATTGATTGAAGCATCGTTCGATATTATGAGTTGTAGCTCTAGCATTACTTCAATTTTCGCTAAACAGTATATTTTAGCTTCCTTCACATCTTTGTCGGAAAAAAAACCTTTGGCGCGTGTAAAACGCGCACTTTTTAATAAGTATCTTTTTTTTTAAATCAACATTTTCTATGTACTTAATGTATTTTATTGCTTACGGGTTACCACGGTGAACAGTTAACACTGGTTTGTTCATTTACGTTGTTTAAAAAGGGCTAGGCGAAAAAAAAAATCAGTCAACTGACTGCACGTGTTAAACCATGCTACAGTATGTAATTCTGAAGGTGAGGTGAATGTTCTACTACCTTATTAAAGCAATAAAAGCATGCATTTATTTGGCACAGCCTCCACGACGAACTGCAAAAAAAAAAAAAAAAAAAATTAAAAATAAAGTACAATAAAAAGGTTTGAAAAATCTCTACGTGTAATTTTTTCCTCTCCCTTTCCCCGACAGCAAAATTCGTAGGATCAGATGGAGTAATTGTAAAAGAAATAGCGATGTTTCAACTTCAACCTCTCCTCTACTCTTGGGTTTAACAGTTAACAGATAATCACGGGTTAACCTCTCAGTTACTGAGAGGTACCGGTGATTATCTCAAGATTAACCTTTTCGATGTAACTGCATTTTGGGGTGATTGAGAGCCTGTTTACAATTGCCCCATGGCGTTTACATTTACCTCAGAAACTATGGGGTAATTGTAAGCAAGCATTTATCAGTAGCACAGGGTCTTCTTCAACTCGGTCGTCAGTGACCACTTCGATTTTCAATTTTTATCATGAGGCTATGAACATTCGCCTGATATGATGATCAGCTGTTCAGAAAAAGCGAGAATTCCCTTGCATCTCTCATGAGGTTGCGTTGATAAGGTTTACTTGAAATTTAGTTCCACAGTCTACTACAGGGGCGGTAATGGTTCTTGTTTCCATTTAGCCCAGCTGACCCTATTAAAATTTAATATGACCCTATTAAACCCTAACTGAACCCTGACCCTATTAAATTTAACTCAAATTATTTGAGTTGAGCTGTCGCGTCAAGATTTAAATAAATGAACGTGGAACCCACAACTGGTCTGTCAGGTTAGAGAAAATGCCAAAAATATCAGTAATAAATAAATACTTTAATCGTTGATAAAGTGAGTATTGTATTAATAAATTATTGGTTTTGCCTAGTAATTAACTCAAAATATTATTTTATTGTCCCCTAAGAATAATCATTGCAGTAAATAATTAAGTTATCAGTCGCTAGATCAAATACAAATAATATTTGTCTTTCTAGAATGAGCTTACCTACTGTTGAACTGGAGGCCTAGAACTTGAGAACACATAGTAGATTGGAACGGGAGAAGGTACGGTATGAAATCGATATACAATTAGAACACTACTGTGGCCTACTGTGTACTAAAGATATATATCTTTATTATCTAATATTAGTGTTATATAATGTATTAGTTAGGTATAAATTCACAATATCTATTTGGTTCGTAAGTAAAACAGTACCAGTAAGTGATTACCGGACAATAAAATGGCTCTCCAGGCGGAGTAAGGCACGTTGTGAGCAGAATTAGGTTCAGTTACGTAAACGTAATATGTTTACGTAACCCAAATATTATTTGGTTCTAGAGGAGGACTGCAGTTTGCTAGAGAATGGGTGTTCATGGAACATTTCGCTCAAATCGTCGCACAGTATGGGATTTGGCCAATCTGGGAGGACAAAAACGGTAAAAATTAATTTTCAACTCGACGATTATTTGTACTGGTTAAGTAGGGCAGTCCAAAGTTACCCATAACGCATCAGTTGGTATTTGAAAGCGCGGTAGAAGAGAGTGAGACGAGTTCGATCAGGATTTTTGTGGTAGAACTTTATTACATCCTATCTCATCCCAGGACTAAGATGTGACTAAATTGTAGGTTTTCCGGTTAATATCACCCGAGGGCCTATTGAACTGCAAATATTTTCATTTGATTCAGCACCCATAAAAATGTAAATGTCAACACCAAACTCAACTTCTTACCCACTATATACCAAATTGACCCACTATATAAACCTAACTGACCACGGAGTCGTTATTTTTAGTGGTTCAAAACCAATTGTATCTTAGAGTTGGATAATTGAATGCAGAAAATATATTGAAATTGAAATAACAGCTCCCAGTATTTTTTGTTCTCCCAGGTTAGCCAAATCCCACACTGTGCAACGTAGAGCGAAAGGAGGTCCATGAGACTCCCATTTCTCACTGTCTTTGTCAGATCACTGTTATCACTGGGATAAGAGGATATCGCCGCTTTGAAAAATGTCCACTGTGATTGTAGGCGTACTTTTCAGATTTTTTTAAAACTCGGAAAATCTTTCTCCATCCCTATGCCCCACTGGATAACACAACGGAAACAATTATAACCTTAAGAATCTATGCCCTCAAAGTCAGATTGACTGTACCTTGAATAACATTGTAACCAAGTCAACCCAGAGGACATTTGAATTGCACTTATAACAAAACTACGCTACGCCTCACGAGAACTTCCCACACCGTACTTTTGATTGGCACTACATGTCAGTCCAACGCCTCCCTCACTTCAAATATCAAGCAACTATCTCGTGGAAACTCAAATGCGAATCCTGTTCGGAATCTTCGACAAAATGGCTCAAGACGTGATCGTTGAATTCGTCGAAAGGCGTCGATTTGGCGTAAAATTTAGTACACAGAGGACAAATTCTGTCTTCGAAGGTGTTCTCCTTGTTTCTCATGGCCACCCCGTTAGCTACCTTCATTATCTCCCCTTCGCTCCGGTTGGTCTCGTCGATTTCCGAGCCCAGACTCTGCATGTTTTCGTAGTCGTCCAGGGAACAGGTTTGTGTGTCTTCAGACTCCTTCATGATGATCTGGTAATTTGGATGAGCGATACCTACAAGAAACAAATATTTATTAATAAAAACGATACAAATTTTAGGCAAGTGGTTATTACTTTAGTATAAATTATGCAAAAATCGATTTTATGTAAAAAAAAAAGTTGAGAATCGGTTCTATGTTTAAAAAGTTTGGAATCTTGTCTATTCCATTTTCATTGATTCCTTGATTCCACAGAATACAGTTTGTCAACCACGAACTGTCCCTAACAGCGAGGACGGTGTACGGTGGACAAACAAAGCATTTTTGAAATCTATAAATTCAAATTCGCAAACTTTGTATTGAGGCCTGTAACACACAAGAAACAATGTATTTTTTAATAACGGGGTTATTCATGGTGTGATTTGCAAGTCAAAAACACTGCACATTTTACACAAGGGTTTATTATTCTTTGATATAGGTTAATTGCGCAAAAATTAATTCTGTAATTTAGAAATTGTTATGAAAAAATTAAAAAATAAAAATTATTTTTCTGTACGATTTTTGGACAGATGTGAGACTTCAAAAACGGATTTGCGTCCAAAATTACAAGGGAAATGACACCTTATTTAACCTCTTGGCATCCTTCAAAAATCCCATTTGCAGCCTCATAGATCCGGTGAAATTGGTTCGTTCTGGGAGCCCCGAAAATGGATTCTACGTCCTAAAATACTTCGAAAACGACACCTAACTCGACCCCATAGCCAAAAACCCTCAAAAATCCCTACTTTAGCACCATTTTAGCCCCACAGCGCCCCACGGGTTTGAGCGATCGGGCTGAAAACCTTGCGGGCACTACTAAACTGAGTATTTTATCAAAATTTCAGATTTAAAAAAATTCCTACTGCCCAAAACTGTACAAGAGAAGGTCCTTCAATCTCATCAGCTATCAGCGAAAAGTAAACAGTTGGCTTCGCTGCTTGCGAACTGGATACCTCAGGACCTCCCTCGCCATATATCAGTTGCTGCATTCAGAGCCCTCACTGGGCATGACTACTTGAACGCCCATCTGCACAGAATAGGTTTGAGTCAAATCTCTGACTGCTGTCTGTGCAGGGCTCCCACCCCGATGACGACCAACCACTTATTTGACTGCCCTCAGCTCGAGGGCATACGGATGAATCTCCACCCTGACGAGACCACTTAGTCGAAGACCGCAACACTGTGCTGGGCAGCTAGAAGCCTCATGGCACAAATCCCTAGACCGTCGGCGTAGGAAAAAAGTATGAAAGCTCTTCCCAGTTCCCGAATTTTTCATGTTAACACGGCCACCAATTTCCATCCCTGGCATTGACAAATGACATGTGTTACTGTCTGTCTAAAGTAAAATCGTCCGCTAATATGTCAACGATACTGTAAACTGTCCAACAGCCAACGCGAACAACAAAAACACCTAATTTGAAAAGCAAACACAATTAGTTATATTCAAACCGCAAATCCTGTGTCAGCAGACCCAAAAATAACGTATTTTTGAGAACCAGCAGCTCCTGAGGGTGAGCGGTGGGATATCACTTAAGCCTCACAACTCAGATGCCTCCAAACCAAATAACCACCGTAAAGTTACATTCATGTGTTAAAACTTACCAATCGTGTTAACTTAATTATCAATAGTTATCACTGATAACTTATCGGTAATAATAATTAGGTACTGAGTATTACTCAGGTGGTTTCAGCACTCAGTGCCTAATAATTAGGTTACTCAGTGAGTAACCTAATTATTAGGCACTGAGTGCTGAAACTTTAAAAAAAGGCTCTGAAATTCAACATGGGAGTCACAATCCCGAAGTGGGGGGGGGGGGGGGAGGCCCACCGCCGTGATTAGAGCTCCTGAATCAGGAGTTTGACCCCCTGGGTACCGCGGCTCTCGAGCAGGGCCTATTGTACCCATCGAACCTCAAGAGCAGACGTATCCATGTGTTGATGTCCAAGGTCCCTAAGCCAGGTTTTCTTTCATCATACACATGTCACCATGAGATAGAGCCGCCGGAATTGCATGTTTGGAGGCCAAACTTTGGCCACTTTTTTTAATCATTACACCCACAGAGATTGCTTATAGAGTCGCGGCGTCAACGTTCAAGCGCCGGCCCGCCGTCTTGAAGTTCCAACAATCAGAGAACCCTAGAGGGCGGGGATCACCACTCCCCTGGGTCGAAATACCGACCCTGCGTGAGGACGGACCGTCCTCGGGTCCAGGGACCAAAGATTGCTGATTCGGCTTCCCTCGCGCCTTAGGCCCTGTTCTCTGCTGTGGAGGGCAATGTATGCCTTGTATGACATTACGGGAGCTTGTGGATAAGGAAAAAGGACAAAAGAAAACCTTGACGCAAGACAGCCTCGAACTCCAGACCTTTCAGTGGCGGACCCAGCACTATAACCATTACACCATCTGCGACCCCCAGTGCTGAAACTTATTATTATTACCAAAAGCACTTTTCCGCGTTAACTTGGAATTTCGTGGATGTTCATTCCTTGCAACATGATTCAGAACTGACTATCCTGCATCAGGCACTGCCGACAGACTTGGGACGAGAAAACTATCACTTCGCGGAGCGCAATTAGGTTGATAGTCCACTATGGGACGTGTCAACACGTGTCGAGTTTACAAACAACGCAAAGAGCATGCACATTGGAAACCTGACTTTCAACGATTTGACGTCGAAACTACTCATTATGTCCCCAATATCTAACACTTTTATACTGTTGGACTATCATTACCTCTCATATTTAACTTAGAAATGACATCAATGGCGGCTTTCAGGCCTTGCTGCTGCTGTTTCAGAAGCCTCTTTTCTTCTTCGAAATTCGCCAAAATCTCCATCAACTCTGATTGCACGATACCGTCCGTTTCCGCGTCTTCGTCGTCGACATCCATAATGGGGTATTCGCAATCTTTGATTGACGTGGCGGAGTTCCAGTCAACCTAAATGGAAGACGAGGGGATTTGTAGATGAATGGTTAGATTGAATGAGAAACAATAAAAAATCTGCAATACTTACCTGGTTAGGAGAACCATTTTTAGAGAAGGCTGAGCTTACCCTCAGAGGAATTTCATCCAAGCTTAGCTGATTTCCCTCTGGAAAACATCGTTAGGAGTAAAATAACGTATACTCGTACAAAACAAAACAAAGTACACAGTATTCATACACACCTTGATGATAGTGAATAGTTCGCAAAGATTTTATAGGTTTGTAAGCTCCAATCGAGTCAGATCCGGAGGGTGCAACCTCTTTGTCGTCCGTCAATTTTGATAAATGCTCCCACAGATGTTTGTTCTCGTTGGCCACCATGAAAATGTGATGGCTCAATTTTGATTTTTGTCTCGACAACTCTTCGACTTTCTTCAGCAGAGCGGAAGCGTCTGGGTCGATTTTCTCGACGGAATCCCTCTTTTGGGCGTCGGGTATGCTGTGCCGCTCAATGCGGAGTTGTAGGTTTTCGTCTTCCAACATGGACAGGCGGTTCTGCAGTTGCTGACATCGTTCTTTCATCGCCTGCGAAAAGAAAGAAAACGCTGTATGTACGTGCAAGCAAATGTAGATTTCTCCAGTCCTGTGGACTCGTGCAGTTCACTCACTTGTAAAGCCATCCGCAAAGCAGTGTTGGACGTTGGGTTTTGATTGTCACCAACCATAACCGAATTAGGAGATGGACACCCCGTGAAAGACATGACTGTAGAAGACACTTCAAAACCACTCATTCGGCCTAGAACGAGCTCATATCTCACCTTTCCAATCGACTCCCACAGTGGGAGTCCCACTTCAACTGGAAACAGTCCGGCCAAGCACAAAACGTATCCGATACCACAACGAATCCGCCTCAACAGAAGCAAAATAACAATGATAATCTTATCAACGGAAAATTACTAAAAAGGTTTTTTAGTAAAAACATTCAAGCTGTCGAATGCGAGAAACTTACGAGGTTACTACTCTACCAAAACAAGGATGTTTCATCGTTTCTATGGTGTGACATGAGTGTGAATCGATAAAATAATCGATCAACTCGTAGCGAGTTTTTCGTCCAAAGATGGCTCAATCAACCACGTTTATAGCATAATCATCGCTGTTTTGTGTGCTAAAATACATCAGAATCCCCGAAAACGTTTACATCCGATGTATGAAGAATTAAAAGTGAAATATATACAAGACTGATTAATCGATTAATGTGAATAAGGCAATCAAAATCATAAAATCGATAACCTTGTGGTGTTTCTTCTACCGTTTCAAGATTCTTGTCTGGAAAAAACCCATGGTTGGCACAGCTCAGTGTGTTCTCGTTGCCGTGTTCTTTTTCCAGTGGATTTTCGTTATTGGAAAAAATGGAACTGTTTTGTTTGTAATGAGTCTCCGAGAGAATTCTCTGACTTTTGTTTATTCGTACCCACGACCTCAAAAACCCCGCTGAGGGGAAAAAATTCCTAGGTTGGCATCACTGAGATTTACAAATCCCCCCTTAGTAGACCTTTGAACATGCGTTCCTCATGCATGCGTTTATTGAGGATTGCGGTATCAGAGAACCGATTGTTTAAATCGATTTTTCCTAATATCAATTCGATTATAAAACGTAACTTTTTTTTAAAACAATTTTTAATTTTAACAAAATTATTTAGTTTGAACTGGTGTACCTACCCAAAGTATGAGGGAGTCGAAAATACCTACTTATTGGCGTCAAAATTTGTCCTGATTTATGATGAGTTGAATTTAAAAAATAAAGTTTCCGCCCGCCGTACGCCACACATTGTTGATTTTATTATAACTTTATTATTTATTTTATATTATATATAATACATAATATTTATTTTATTATAACAACAATTATTGTTATTCGAAAAATTTAAAACTTATCAAGCCGATGGGTTGATTCGGATGTAGGTAACTAGCTAGGTAGGCTTTTTGGCTGGTGCTAATCCGTCTTACGTGTTGGTTACTATCATATTAATATACGTAATAATATTATTATTATAGTAATATTTATGTCGTGAGGGTTAATCTGGGTTCACATGGCGGGGCGCGAGTGCGTTCGGCGATCTCATTCGATAAAATATGTGCGGGAAAACTGATCAGCCAATCAGATCGCCGAACGCACACGTTATGGGCTAGTTTTTTACGCCATGTGAACCCAGCTTTATCATCACACTATCATAATATTAAATATTATTTATTAAATGATAAATTTTATAGTTGATGGTGATGTTGACCGTTTCAATTAATGTTGTTGGAAACTTGTCGAGGGTCAGTCAAATAAGACGAGATTTTTTGCCGTCTTATTTGACTGACCCTCAACAAGTTTCCAACAACGATAAATTTTATCATAGTGTGATTTCCATAATATATCACAATATCATAATAATTATGTTTTGTCACTTCGAGCTGTCTGGAAGAGAGCAGAGGGGCAGAAAGTTGGGGAAGAGTTTTTCCTTCCTCAGAGTAAAAGAGACCATGAGAGTTCATGATGCCCCCCATGGTTTCATGGTCTCTTTAACTCAGTGACAGACGCTAATAATGACATATTGCTGACTAACTCGCTTGCTCATAATATGAGTATATTATACAGTTGAAGGTTAGGTATGATATACCTACATAATAATTATGTACTTAATTATTAGGTAATAAAGCTTCACCGAGTAAAATTGGTTCATATTATATTCAAAATCGATTTATATTACATTTAGGTATGAATCGGAATTTTAGTATCGATTTAAACAACAATCGCAACCTAAAACCTAAAACGACCAATCGGGACAGTGTTGTCAGGTGTACGGTAATTACCGTTTTGTACGGTAATTCAGGGCTCTGTACGATGTACGGTATCACCTGTAAGGTATCGCCATTTTGTACGGTATTTTAGGATTGAGCCTTTCTTCCTGGCGTTTTCAAAGATTTTAAGGAAAGAACACTCCATCCGTACAATAAAATAATACAAAATTTGATTAATGGGGGCATTTGGAATCTTCTTCAAAGAGTTCAAAAACGTATAGTAATAAACCTTTTATTTTAGAAAAAACATTTAAATCTAACCTAATCACAGAAAGGGGCCTTCCCCAGGAACTTGAAAGAAAGATTGAGAGCAAAGTTTCCAATTCAGTGTTTTTATGGGTTTATAGATTTGGTTTATTATTCTTGGAATAATACACCTATATTCTCGCGGCGGAGGTCGACGACTTCGATCGGCCTCAAAATTTGACATTATCCGTTTCAAGAGGTCTACATTCTAAATCCGAAATGTCCGTCCGCCGTCCAGGCAGTTTTGAGCAATAGGAATTTTTTTTTAAATCTGAAATTTTGACAAAATACTCCGTTTACCATCTAGTTGTGCCCGCAAGGTTTTCAGCCCGATCGCCTAAACCCGTGGGGCTAAAATGGGGTTATGGGAGGGTTTTTTTAAGGCTTTCGGCTATGGGATCGAGTTAGGTGTCGTTTTCGAAGTATTTTTGGACGTAGAATCCATTATTTGGAGTCTCGCAAAGATCCGATTTCACTGTTGCGATCTATAGGGCTTTCATGGGGCTTCAAATGAGATTTTTGATGGATCCCAGGAGGTCAAATATTTTTCAAGTAAAAAAAAACAAACAAAAAATTTGAAAAAAAAAATTGTTGAAAAAAATTTTTTCTTTTTAATTTTTTTTTTTTTTTTTCATTGACTGAATTAAATTTATGCACAATTAACCTATATCAAAGAATAATAAACCCTTGTGTAAAATTTGCACCGTTTTTTCAATGACATAATGCGTACGGTAATTTTTGGAGAAAAAAGGTAATGCGTTCGGTAATTTTGGGGAAAAAAAGGTAAGTTTGAGCCGCTCGTACGGTAACTCAACCTTGCAGACCTGACAACACTGAATCGGGAATAGATTCCCATCCCTAGATTTTGCGGTTCCTCAGGAACCGTTCCTGAATTTTGGACGGCGAATAAATTCTTTTGTGTTTTGCGAATGTGTCTAATTTTGCGGACGGTGCACGAGAATGCGTCGTGGTAAGGTAGCAACAAGCACTATCAAACATAATGTATTACCTGCCTATATTGTCTAGCTCTGCATGAACTTGACTAATGCACACATTGACCTGTATCTATAGCCTGTAGGCATTGTTTTGAAGTTCTATTGTTATAGGTACAACGAATATAATATTACTATACTGTGCTGCAGGCCTTCGTCGTTGGATGGTAACCACAGAGTTACAGAGAACGGATGGTAACCGTCGTCAGTTACCGTTTTGGCAATCAACCGTGAAATGGACCTCCTCAGATCAAGTTTAAAGAAAATTACCGAGAACAACGAGCAGAGTAACGATGAACCAAAATTTTTCTCTTCGTATTTCAAGTGAGTGTCGCTTGCCGTTGTGTACTGGCGACGAGCATTTTGATGATAAAGATACCGCTAAAGTTTGCCGTCGACGTTGGGGACGAAAATGTTGGCCGGGCGAACCCCTCTTCTTGCACTGGCAGCCCAGCTTCCTCGTTCCAAAACGGGAGTAAAATTCTGTATAGTAAATTTGCCTTTTACCGTTCATTGATTGCGACATTAATGAAATGTCATCACACAGTGAATTTAATGGGACCAAACCCAACGGCCAGGCCTTCATTACCGGTTGTGGAAGCTGAGCCGGTGGGAATGATCCCAACGCACGTGTCTGTTGCCCAAGACTTCATTGTTGACTTCTCAACTGTGGAAGCCGGGAACGCGGTCCCATGTAAGACTGGGTCAGCTGGCCCGGCATTCTTTAGTGACACCGTGTCACTGACACGTCACTTGAGGTAGCTGCAACAGCTGATCTTGGTTCTGCTGTGAGCCCAGGGCGAAACAATAACGGCCACGACATACCGTGTTGGGTATTAGCATACCCTCGGTTCCCTTCAATCTAAGTCAAATTTAGGAACTTAAAATTTGATTATTTATTTATTTAATTCATGTAGGTACACAACCATCACCCACTGTATTCTTCGGTTCACTCTGCGTCTCTACTTCTTTTTTCCGGTTCTTGGAGATGTATCTATGTATGTGTTGTGGAAAATTTTTAATATACAAGCATCTGATAGCTCGTATCCTTATTGCTTCCGAGTCTACCAATACAATGATAGCGGCAGCATTGATTTCACTTTCGGGATCGAAAAATTTGTATCCTTCCACTTGCATTTTGCGTTTCAGAATCTCCTGAGCAAATTTGTTTCCGTCCCTGTCTCTGTCCGTGTGTCCGTCCGTCCATCCGCATTTCGTTGTTACAGCCATAACTTTCTCAATGTTGATACCCGGAACTCCCTGATTCACATCCTCCAAAATAACAAACTCATACCTAATACGGTTTGGTGATTAGGTATATTATTTTTTTTAAATCCTGCTAATAATAATTATTACAATTATTGTTCTAATCGGGATCTTAAATGATTTCGGTCTTCATTGTTTTCCTATTCTTCCTTCCTTTTCAACTATCGGTCTCACATCTCTGGTCAACCTGAATCGAAACCCAAATAAAAATTAGTTATCATAAATAGGTATAAGTTGATTTTTGTATTATTATTCTGGAGTGATTGGATTACACTGGCCTACAAAAATAAAAATAAAATCTTCGAGTTGCCTGCTTCTTTTTACATTTTCTAGGGGCTTTCGAGGGTGCCGAATCCGAAAAGGGTCCTGAATCCGATGAGTTTTCGATCCTTCCTTTACACTGAATTTTCAGTTCAAAAGACACTCATCTTATAGCAAATTTACTGTAGATTCTGAATAATATATTATTCTGAATTTATATTATATACTTACATTTAGTCTAAAACCTTTTTAAGCCTTCAAAAACCTCAGAAAACTGAAAAAATGAGCAAACATTTGATAACTTGAAGACCTTTTTGAAGGTTTTAGACTAAATGTAAGTATATACTCGGTCGGTGATTACTGGAAAATTCAGGATTATTCGGGATTATTCTGTTATAGAGTGGTACAGCTTTGGATTTAAACGGGGGTCGACAATTTTGTTTGCTGTGAGTGGTCGCCAGTTGGTTCATTAACAAAATTTGAAGTAAAAATTTTTGACAAAATACTATCTTCTTCTACCATACTGCTTGAAGAACCCAAAATGTTATGATTAGCGTAAAAATCCCCAATTACCAAACCCTCGGATATTTGAAAAATATTGTTACTCACTTTTGAGGAGCCATCGAGTTTTGGCGGGCTACATGCCCAATATGACGAAACCAAAGGGATTACTGCTGTATTCCAAGTGTAACAGTGCCACCTAGCGCGCTCCTGCTTGCTCCTATCGCCTTCGCCTGGGCTAGCAGAGTCAGTGCAGTACTCGTGAACGTATTGGGGCTCACTTTTGCTGTAATATCAATATGAACATTTTAACACATGGCACCTGTGTGTATGTTGTTACGTGTCGTAGTTGACGTTTTTCAAAAAGAAAAAACGAACTGGAATTTTGGTTTTCACGATGAAGCAGGAGCCGACCACCTACTTTAATTTTAAATGCTTTAGAAATGACTTGCTCACTGCATTGTCAGCAAGAAGGTCTCCATGAAAATATTCTACGTTAAAATGAGGTTTTGTGGACGTAGATTCAATTTTCGGGGGTCCCAGAACCATCGGATTTTGGATGGGGAACTATAGGGCTTTCATGGGGCTAGAAATGGACATTTACAAGGATACCAGGAGGTCCAATTAGGTGTCGTTTTTCGACTTATTTTGGATTTATACATACTGTGGGTAAAACTCTCCCCCCCCCCCCCCCCTCATCTACATCTATCTATCTCCGGCCCGCCAAGACAGGTTTGAGGGGCTCACACCCAGCGCACTGCGGCGCACGGGCGTGCTGACGCGCCCCTCTTCCTGCTAGTGCGGCTCGGCCCCTCATCACTCGGACGACGCACTTCGTGCCGGGTGGGACAGTACTTTGCCTACCCTTCCAAGGATCTGCCGAACTTACAGCACCTTGACACATCGATTAAGCCTAAGGAACCTAGATCCTCCAATTTTGCAGCTGGGAAACTCCCAGAGCCTGCATGGCCATTCGTGTTATGCTTGTGATCAGTCTTCACCTTCTCTCCCTCCAGCATCCTCCAAAACACCTGGCAGCATAACCTCAGACGCTGTGCTGGATGCATTCTACCAAAGACACGACAAAACTAATGACTTATGAGTAAAACACAATCATGTGGGACACGCCCAACACCCAAGGGGTTGTCACACATACTGGTGACCCCGACGTGATTAGGGGTGTCCCACATACTATATTACACCTTCTCCATTTTACTGGGTCTCACATCTGAGTAAAGAAATTAAGTGTTTTTTTTATTAATTTTTTTTAATCGTTATTATTTTTAAAATCAGTAATTTTTGCACAATTTATAATAACAGTTAACGAAATCGCTCCACAGCAAATGGAAAACTGGTAACCTCGAGAGTTCAAGCTCATACCAAATCATACCAAGGTTTTATAAAACACTCTCGGCAAAGTCCGAAAACCACCTATACGGGAAGTTGGTTGAATACTCTCGAACGGAATTCATACAGAGGCAAGGCGAGAAATTATTAAATAATGAAGAATTGAAAGAGCTTTGTATCGGTTTGGATAAAGCTGTTTGTCAGGCAAATGGACAAGACCTGCAAAGGTGAGTACGACGTCCGAATTTACTACATGTGTGGACAATTATGTATTGCAAACATTGCGTTCAGTTTGAGGTATGACGAGTTCAAGAAAATAATTGACAACTCTTCGGAGAAGCTCCGGGAATATTTCAAGCCGACGGCCGTCGTGAAACTTTTGAACTCGAGCAACCGCCTAGCCGTCGTCGACATTCTCAACTACGCCATGAAAAAAACTTGGCTGATGCAGTCCAAAATCGGCTTGCACTGGTACGACACCGACGGCAACGGTTTCTTGACGGAAAACGACATGGAGAATTACATAGCGGAATTGATTCCGACTTTGTCCCAATTGGGGAAATTGGACAAATGCTTCTATCCTTTTTACATCTGTGGGGCGGTGAGGAAATTCATGTTTTTCCTCGATCCCCTTCGAGTGGGAAAGATAAAGATTCAAGTGAGTGGACGATAAATTGTGGACTTGACTGGCGTTCAGTCTCTCATCATTGGCGTCATTTTAGGACATTTTGATGTCAACATTTTTGGATGACATATTGGATTTACGGGAAGAAGATCTGCCCAAGGAGTTTCAGGAAAGCAATTGGTTTTCTGCGCCGACTGCTCTCCGAGTTTATGGACACTATTTATACCTTGACTCTGACAAAAACGGTAAACCCTAAGGGAGATCAAGATCTGTTATGATAAATACGGTCGTGAGAAATAATAATTACCGTCGATAATAATTTAACAGGCATCTCAATTGCTGTTCACAGTGTCATAAGGCGGATAGTTGAAGTAATTAGTTTTTGCTTCTATTAGTGTAACGGTGAAATTGAGCTGTAAACCGGCAACGAGAGGGCTGCTTGTTTTCAGGAACGATTAGCAAACAAGAGTTCAAGAGATTTGGCAGTGGCACTCTCACCAACGTTTTCGTTGACCGAATATTCCAAGAGTGTTTGACTTACGACGCGGAAATGGACTACAGGACGTATTTGGATTTGGTGTTGGCGTTGGAAAATCGTAAGGAGCCGCAATCGCTGCAATATCTGTTCAAGCTCCTCGACATCAACCGTGTGGGATATTTGGATGGGTTCAGTTTGAATTTCTTCTTCAAGTGAGTGAAAAACGTGATGTGTTGGGAAGTTGTCAACTGGATAGTTGAAATTGTTGTGATTGTTTGAGTTTCAGTGGGCGTTTGAGGTGTTTTACTTCTTCAGTCGGCCCGTCAAAAGTTGACCGTCTGTTTTTATACAGCTAATAATCTTAAAACAGTGCTCAAAAACCAGTGTAAACTAAGAACATGCCGCTGAACTGAACAAGATTCGCCATCTTGTAAACCAAGGGGATTGGGAAGCTTGGAGTTCGAGCAGGATCCACTTGGAAGCCAGTGAATTCGACAACGTCATTTCCAGTGAGTGCAGACATCCGGAATGAAAGCCGTGGTAGACGGGTAGATACTCTTCAACGTCATGTGAAAGCAAGGAAGGTATGTAAACTAAAGGATATGAGGGATAAGATGCTGCGTACAAACAGATATCAGAGTAAGAGCTAACATGTACAAAGGCAGCCAGTAAGGAAGAAGATGCCGGGATGAGAGGAGGAGACATGAAATCCCACTGAAGGAACGTGGAGGTACACCAGAAGAGCCAGGTGTGACAGGAGAGCTCATCCTGAACACCTCCAACCCAACCAACTGGAGCTAAAGCAGCGACAGAGCCAGCAGATACTCAACCTGTAATCGGAAAGGAAGGAGATGGAGGAGGGTCATGAACGTCCACCTGGTGTCCTGGAAAAATAGCCGACGAAACCACAAGAGAAGCTCCCCATGCTAAACCAGAACCTGCAGGCGATGAAACCGAACCATTAATATCTAAAAACCAAGAAAATGGCAGATTCTAAAGTTAGGAGATTACAAAGCCAACATCGAAGAACGTCACCTGCTCCCAAAGATCCTGAAATTAGTGAGCCAAAAGTAGTGAAGTTGGCGATAAGGAAATGCATCTACAAACCTGAAGACAAAGAAGATCACTTTGAAATGGTTGAGTTAAGGGGGGAGTAAAAAAGTCACTTGAACAATTTATTGGGCCACTTTTTGGTATTTCAGGTGTTTTACTTTTTTAGACCAGTCCATCACAAATAATTTGTTTTTGTATAGTTTGTATTATTATAACTCTGCTATAAACCTCTGTGAGTACTCTCAGGAACTAGCAGATGACTGGGACAAGTATATCCACTATTCGTCATCGATATTGAATTGTCACTCCCCAGCTACAATCGGATTTCCCTTTCAGGGCGATACAAGATCAAATCTACGAGGCGGGCCAGGAGCCCGTACTTTTCGAAGACATCAAAGACGAAATTTTCGACATGTTGAGGCCCGCCGACCCCAACAGAATCACCCTTCAGGACCTCGTCAAAAGTGGTCAAGGCGACGTGATGATCAATATTCTCATAGAACTCAACGGCTTCTATTCTTACGAAAATCGAGAAGTGAGAGCCCCGCCGGAGCCGACAGATAACCGAAAGAGGTGACGGACGTGGGTTATCGACTAGGCGATTTTGCTTTACCCTGGTGGCAATCAAACTTTCTAGAAACATCGACTTCTTTTTGGAATTAAAATCAACAAGTTTCTGATGATCGTTGATTGAAGTTTTGATTAATTCAGGTTTATTTCTGTGAATACCTATGATTAACGATTGAGCTGAAAATTTGACCCTGGTGTTGTCAAATTTGCATGAAAAACGCTGCAAATTTTACCTAAGGGTTTATAGTTCTTTTTTGTAAGTTGGGGAAAATTTTACTTCTCTTAGAAATGATTATTAACAAAATGGAGAGGTCGAAAAAACACCTGTTTAAGATAGTCCAGGGTAATTAAACATTCCCACAAACATCAGGTTAGGTAGAAGCGATTTTTGGTTTATTATTCTCGGAATAATACACCTGTTTTCGCGACGGAGGTCGACGACTCCGATCCGCCTCAAAATTTGACATTATCCGTTTCAAGAGGTCTTGATTCCAAAACCGAAATGTCCGGGCCGTTTTGGGCAGTAGGATTTTTTTTTTTTAAATCTGCAATTTTGACAAAATACTCGGTTCCCCATCTAGTTGTGCCCGCAAGGTTTTGAGTCCCATCGTCCAAATCCGTGGGGCGCTATGGGGCTACGGGAGGTTTTTTTTAAGGCTTTTGGCTATGGGATCGAGTTAGGTGTCGTTGTCGAAGTATTTTTGGACGTAGAATCAATTTTTTGGGGTCCCGGAACGATCTGATTTCACTGTTGCGATCTTCATGGGGCTACAAATGGGATTTTACCCCCAGTAAAAAAAAGAAAAATCTTTGAAAAAAAATCCAAAAAAATTTTTTTCTAAAACATTTTCCATTGACACAGAATTAAATTTCTGCACAAGTAACCTATATCGAAGAATAATAAACCTTAATGTAAAATTTGCATCGTTTTTCATCAAATACAGTACCTCCACCCCATCCCAAACATTGGATGAAAAACTCTGCAAATTTTACACTACTATAGTAGGTACTGTTCTCAAGTTTTGGACCTCGGGGCCCCTCTGAAACTTTGTTTCCCTGGCCAAAAACCACCAGTTTGCGTTTATTTCGGGGGGATCTCGAAATGGCAAAGAAGGAAACCCTCAAATGATCCCCCCTCTTACCATTGGACGTGACGCAATCCTGTCAAGTAGAGCACGCACGGAGGCACATGACGATTTTTTGTTTTGTTTAAGTCTCCCACACGTAATTGAGGAAAACGGCAGGTCTGAAACATATTGATTTGAAGATATACGCGCACGCACGACAGAAGAGAAGATCCTATTAGCCGGTCAGTGAAGCTGACAAACTGTCTCGAAGTCGCACATCTACCTCCGACTGTACGCCTCTCCTTCCACTCACTCCCTGTACTATGGTAAGTTTATTGTTACAATAATGAGACAATCACGCTGATTGAATAAAATTGACAATTTGCCACTGTTGATATTTCCGTGGGTGATCGAGTCATTGTTGCCCCGGTACGTCCAGTACTCCAGATTTTATTTTACTTCCGAACTGAGTTCTAGAAAACTGTAAAATTTACATCTCACCCCGTGCAGTGAAATCGGAGTTTGATCAATTTTCCAGCTTCCATCTCTCGCTTTGCATTGTGTTGTAAATTGCACTGTTCGACGAACAGTGTTCGTACCTCAATCAGCCGAGTTCGAGGAGTGAAGCAATAATTCAGCGACCAAAATGCGTTCGTACCTGCACATGCACAGGGACGAAATCAATCCGCTCTGGGCGGTGCTCCCACTCGATACAGAGGAGTGCATTCTGAGTTGATTAAGAAGTAAATTTGAGAATTTTTGTAGTTGAGGTTACTACGCGTGTGGTTCTATTCGGCTGATGGGGCTGCTAGACGGGTTTTGAAGGATTTAGGCTAGGGGTCGAGCGGGGTGTCGTCATCGAAGTATTTTTAGACGGCGAATCTATTTTTGGGGGTACGCTAACAATTGGTTTTACAATTCAGATGGTTTTTTTCCAATTTTTAATCTAAAATTTTTATTGGCTGAAATGTTTTGTACTGTACGGTTTGAATAAACTGTTTATTCAAAAGAAACATATTGTTTACAGTTACATGATTTTAATTTCATTCGTAATTTCAGATTTAAATAATGAACACAATTATTGTGTTCATTTAGTTTTTTCAGCAGTTGGGTTGAAAATTTATCAAGTAACTGAAAGCATTTCAGACTCACGTTCCAGCGCGATCTTGGTGAAAACGTTACGTCACCTCTGAAGAGCAACATGATGGCGAACGTATCATCTAATTTACCCGGCGCCGAATTTGCAAATAGTTAGCGCGAATGAAAAAAAAAGGGAGAAAGATGATACTGGAAATCTTTACGTCTAGACAAAGTGTAGTTACATGGCTTCTGAGCTTCAAGTCTCTAACTGAATTAACCTTCATACTAAGCTGAATTGACCTCATCAACTGCTTACAAAGATACGAAACGAGAGAACAATGGTTGTCATTAAATGACATGAAAAATTTGTTTATGGTAATAGTGAACATAGTGGGATCAACCACCCAATAAATTGTTAACATTTACATGAAATGTAAACGTTCAGCTTAATTTTTTTTTTTTTAAATTGAAAATTTCACATTAGGATTTAACTCATCATTACTTTGTCTTAATGGGGCCCTTTTCAATAAAAGATTAAAAAATCGAAAAACTGTATAGCTTTATAGTGTTGGCTCGCTAATGTCCATTTTAAAGGCCCAAAGATCCCCACGGTGGAGTCTGAGACGCTTATAAGTGGGTGTTGTGCCCGAAAATACTTCAAAATCCGGTTTCTGCTCTGTTGAAACTGTTTTCTGCTCACTCGAAACCGGTTTCTGCTCCGTTAAACCGACACCTCCCTCGGCCCTACTAGCAACCCTTCAAAAACTGCTCTCTTAGCCCCGCAAAGCCCCACAGGTTTCCGTGGTCGGGGTAAAAAGTTTGAGAGACCAACTGAGATGTGTAAAAAATATTTTGTGAAAATTTCAGTTTTTTTTTATGCCCGCTTTTTTGCATTTTTGAAACCTCCGTGTGCCAAAATCTACGTATTTTGTAAATGGTGAACCTTTCTTTTGGCCCGCCCCTCGTACGTGGTGTATCATTCTAATCATTATGAACGGAAAATAGGTACCTACCTATTGCTAAAAAAATTAAATTAGGCAGTTTTCTTGTTCACATTAAATGTGACAAATTTTGCTTTAAATCGTAATTAATTTTGCCGCTCAACGGTGGAAATGAGGAAAACTGCGGCGAATTTCCCTTGGGTTCCTCACGTGTCATTTACACTGCCGAGATTCGTTCGGGTAGATTTTGAAACTTTCCGAACGACGTGGGGAGGTTGCCGGCAAAGTGAAGCCGCCGTTGTTTAATCCTTTAGTTTCCACAAAGCTCAAAACACGAGCCGACTACCTTCAAAGGGCGACTTCAATTTCGCTGGTGTGCAGAGCGAGGTTCCAATAACGAATTGGTTCACTCCACAGGGGAGTTTCGGCTTCTCTTGCGGTTCCCTCGGAAGCAATTTAGAACCTGTGATTGAAAGCGTGCAGCTATACATTGCGTGTCAAGTTAGCGAAGTAAATTTCTAAACCGTATCAACAGTTTCTTTTCCCTCTCGGGAGTTGTTTTTCCTCTTGAAAAAGATGAGTTTCCTTCCTTCCCTTTTTCTTTCTCAGTGTGCTCTTTCTTCGAGTGCGGTGTTGGAGGTCTTTCTTAATCAAGTTGTTGATTGACGATGATTACCTCGAACAGGGATCGAGGAACGCTTCTTGAGTGTCTGTGAAACTGAAATGCCATGTTTCAATAATTGAAGAATTTCTATGATAAGAATAATTCTGATAATAATGATAAGTAAAATTATTTTACTTAAATGCAAAATGGTGCGTTTTTACACATGGATTTATTATTATTTTCGATAAATTGTGCAAAAATGTAGGTAATTCTATGTCCGTTCAAAACACTTTATAATAAAATTGAAAAACAATAGGAGGAGTGGAAATGTAAAGTGTTGAGGCAGATAAGGGACCTCCATAATTGGATTTTTCGTTTAAAATTTTACTGTACTTCGAAAACTACACAGCGTGTGACCTAGTGGCCACAGTCCTCAAAATTCACATTTTTAGCCACATGGGTACTAGTACGGTGAAATTAGGAAGAAAAGGGTCAAGTAGAGAAACATTTTGTGGTAGTCTTAATCTCTACGGGTTTCTGGGGTCGCAGAACACGATTCAGAGGTTTTCTAACTGAAATCCATACCAGGAACCTGGTCAAAATTGTCAAAAAAAAATTTTGGCACTTTTTTTGGACTTGAAAACTCAGCGGTCGAGCAAATAAGTCTCTATGTGCTAAATTAATTTAGGTGGACAAAAATTCCCACCGATGAAAATTGGTTCCTAGTCCCACTTGTTCGCTCCCTAGAGCTCGCCAAAGATTGAGTTAACAACGCAAATCTCTACAAAATTACAATGATCAGTTACTAATAATTGTTATTATTACATACCTAATAATAATAATTATTATTACGAGTACCCTACAATCAGGTGAATTTTGTCCCACTCGCTCCATGTTGTACATAACCTAATTGTCACACTACATTTTTGAATTTGTGTTATTCAGGTGTTCCCTTTTTGGCATAAATTTGTTGTCCTTGAGATCTTTGTTGGAAAATTTGGTGCTAACTGGGGGAAATTGCCGTTTTCCAGGTTTTGAGATTTTAACCCAATCTTTGGCGCCACCAGTAGGCGAACGAGCGAGACTAGGAACAAATGTCATATGTGGAAAATGTAGGAAATTTTGTCTCCTTTAATTTAGTATGTAGTGACTTTTTCGCTAAACCGCTCAGTTTTCTAGTTAAAAGCGAAAATCAAAAACTTGCAGATCGATTTTTTGAAATCACTCTGAAAGCGAGATCAAATCTCTGATCGCAAGTTCATGTCAATTTATATAATTTATGGCTAAGTCGAAGTTTTGCGTGAATTTGCGTAAGGACCAGCTGTTTGGGGTGCCATCATGTAAGCAACTCGGCCCAGAGAGTTGCACACCTCATTAGTCTGATGTTCTGCCAAACTCACGAGTTGCCCTCATGACGTCAAGGCCAGAAATTCAAATCGTTCACTACATAATATCGTTCACTACATAAATTCATTTGAATTTCATATTATGTGAACAAGTCTTGTTCTGAAAATACGTTTTTTTTAATGAAATTCATCAAGAGTTGTTCTGAAAATAATTTTACTGACTAAAATTGTTGATATTAAATATTTCTCGTTGATAGTAAATATTAACAACGAGAATGACTTTTTTTTTCAGAAAAATTATTTTTCCCCAAACTCTTTTACTTGTAAGAACTCGGGCCAGTGATATTCAGATTCATTCCTCATTTTGGAGATACCTTTCGGTTGTTATTTGATTCTACCTGAATTTTCCAGATTTTGCCGTCCACTCTCGTTCTTCTGTTTACATTGAAACTGAGCGCCGGGGCTGTGTGTCGCTTCGACGCTAGTTGCACTTGCACTTCCGCTCCACCTCATTTGGGGCAAGTCGAGTGCATCAACACCCGAGTTTCCTTGAGCCGCATTAATGCTTCGAGACTCTTCTCCTTCGCTTTGGTGAATAATCAGATCGATTACTTGCCTCCCAGCTTGTTCTACGGAACAGGTAGGCACATCTGGCAAACTTCTTTCCGGTTGAAACCGCCCGAAAAGAAAATACGACGATTTGCATCCTTTTCAGGTCTGTACAGATTTCAACTGTCACACAATTCAATCTACCAGTTGGACGAAGATGTCTTCGTCGGCGTCGAGACGTCACTGTGGGAACTGCATCTCACGTACGCTCGCCTTTCGGTCATGCCGTACAAATCCATTCGGCACCTTCAAAAGTTGAAAACCCTCAACTTGACGGGTAAGAAAGTTACAAATTGTCAAAATGAACTGTTACCGCCCAGAATTCATAATTAAGATGATGAAAGTTGTAATTACATTCATGAAATTTTCAAATTCGTTTCAAAGCTTTTCCCTTTTTGTTTCTAGGTAATGCCATCATGAGCATAAGCTCCGAGCAGCTGAGGGGTGTAGCATCGTCCCTTCAAGTATTGATTCTCGCGGAAAACAGGCTCTCTTCTTTGCCGGACGGCGTTTTTTCAGTTCTCAAGTCTTTAGAAATTCTCAATCTCAGAGGGAATGCTCTATTCACGCTCGAGCCGGCTACGTTCACCCCACCCCCGCCGAAACTGAACCGCCTCGATCTCTCTGACAACAACTTCAAAAACATGAGCTACAGACAGCTCGCTAACATTAGGTGAGATGTGGAGCAAGCTCTAAATTTTACACAAGGGTTTATTAGGGTTTATTAGTTTTGATATAGGTTAATGGGCTTCTTGATAAGGTCGGATTCCATAATTTTTAATAACATATTCGGATTCAGCAACCTAATAAATTAAAAAACCCTACACAAATGTATAGTTCGAAAATCCGTACAGTTTAGTGAAGCACTGTTTTAGAAATGTTGGAAATTTTGAACTGTAAGCGGAGGCCTGTGACGTCAAAGCTTGCCTAGCATTGAGTAATTGGGGTATGGAGCCGCTCGAGCACTGAATAATTAATCTGAACAAAATTGGAATAAAAACACTTTGCCCGGGTCTATTTTCGCGTAACCTTCTTTGCTGATAATCCCGATGCTCGATTTTTGAATGACCTTCTCTGATGATTAACCTGATTCTCGATTTTCGGGGTCGGCTTTTCGCGTAGCAACGTTGGCTAATCCCCCGGCCAATCAAAAGATGACTAAGCAGCCCACGTCTTGTACCTTGCTCGGAAAACGACACCTTATTTGACCGCCTGGGATCCTTCAAAAATCCCATTTTTTAGCCCCATGAAAGCTCCCAAGATCCCAACGGTGAAATCGGATCGTTCTGGAACCCCCCAAAATACTTCAAAAACTACACCCCACCCGACCCCATAGCCGAAAACTTCTAAAACCCTTCCCGTAGCCCTATTTTTGTCCCTTGGGTTTGGGCGATCGGGCTGAAAACTTTGCGAACACAACTAGATGGTAAACCGAGTATTTTGTCAAAATTTCAGATTGCCTACAAAATTCCAAGTTGAGACGAGTGAGCCATCAATGCATTTGGATATATGTAACATCGTACAGCCTATAATATCAAAACATTTTGGAGAGGAGTAGGGCGGTCTGCGTACGTCGTGGATTTTATCGGAGAGGAGACGCGTGTCACCTAATAATTCAGATGGTTCAGGAAAATAATGTACCTACCACATAAGAAAAAATATCGTTCTTTACCGACCTCATATAACGAAATAGGTAACACGACGAAAAATAACTAACGGAATAGTTTCTACAAATTCCGGTTCCCACAAATAGACAAAAAAATGAAAAATTTGAATTTTGCCTGAACACCTCATTCTTTATGCTCATTGTAACTTACAGGACGCTATCTTTTTTGGACTTGAGTTTAAATTATCTGACAGAAGTTGCTGACAAAGATGACGCTTCTAAGCTGATGCTGGACTCACTGTATTTGGATTACAATAATATCACTGAACTGGAGAGTTTGTCGTTCGTCAATTTCGTTGCTGTCAACAAAACCTCCCTGAAAGGAAATCCCCTAAGCGTGTTACAGGTAAATAAAATATTTATCCTTGCGAGAGATGCCCGTTGAATATGTACATTTGGAACGTTTCACGCTGTCTTGAATTTCAGCCGAACGCTTTTCAACCGTGCAAAATGAAAGAGTTGTATTTGACGGATTGCGAGTTGACCGCCATTGAGCCCGAGGCGTTTGACGGTTTGGACGATTCTCTCGAAGTTTTGGATCTCTCCGGCAACAAAATTGAGATGTTCAAATTTCCAATTATAGAAGTATGTTACTTGGAATTGTTGTAATCATGTTTTATATCCGTCAAAATGTGACGATTCATTTTCGATTTCTTCTTAAAGAGATTTGACGCGTTGACTTCGTTCAGAGTGGACCATAACGAACTCAAAAATTACGACTGGATGTCTGCTGCGGCCGTAAAAAAGCCTCACGTCTACAACCAGTTATTAGAACTATCCATTTTGGGAAAGAAAAACGCCCCAGTTGCTCTTCAGACGTTCCCAAGGTAAAAAATGGAACGCAATATTCCTCTACATCGTTTAGCACATTGTTCATGTAGAATGAATTCCAGGCTCTCTCACCTCCACACGTTGGCTATATCGGAAACCAATCCGTCCAAATTGGATCCTGAACAATTCGTGAATTTCACCATCGAACTGGAGACTCTCAAAGTGGAAGATGGATCATTGAAAAGTTTGACTGGAGGGATGTTCAAGTACATAAGAGGAGTGAAAACTTTGGATTTGACTGACAATAGTATCAGCAGTGTGGATGGCCAAGCATTCGTAGAAGTTAGTTAAAACCATTCAGCGTTAATTAGGAAGCTTTTTGGATATTCTCCAGTGAGGGTTTTTGGAATGAAGCATGTAGTTTCACTTTAAATTGGACAAATTTTAAAATGTATGTGCTCTCCAGATTTGCCGTTAGGTTCTCTACAACTTTTATCCTGTAGGGATTGTTTTGTCATAGGATCAATAGTTTGGAGGCTACAGACGCGTCAAATTCGATAAATGGTAGATTTACGCGAAAATGAAAAAATTTTCAGTTTTCAGTAAAAATTACATGCTCATTTTATTCTGCCGATTTTTCAAAAAATCTATGTCAATATCGGTTTTTTCACTCCCAAAATTCTTATTAATTTCGTTCTTCTATCGACAAAACGAGTGCGTATTTCACACCCTTTATTTATACAGATAACATAGTTTTGGGAATCGTTGCAGATTTCACATTCGCTTGAGATGCTCATCCTGACTCACTCTTTTAGCTCGCAAGTGGGTGCACTGCCTAGTGGCCTACTGAGACCGCTGTCGTCTTTGTCGGTTCTGAAGGTTGGCTAACGTCACGTATTTGATGGAATATTCGATGATTTTGTGCATTTGTAAGAGCCAACTTACACGATTTCGCACGTTTTCAGATGAATCACAATTCTTTCAGAAAACTGCCCGCCGACTTAAGATGGACAACCAATTTAGTTACGTTACATGCGCACGACAATGAGATTGATATACTTCCGAATAGTTTATTCGATGTGAGTTCCCCGTGTGTTGGTTTACGCTTAATCAAAGTTATCTTTAGCGAAAGCTGTTTCAAACTTTAGGAGAAAATTTAATTTAGGGATGTTTTTTCGGCCGCTGCACGATAAATTAAAAACAAATGTTGCTTTTCCAGACCAGCGCGCACAAAAAACTGAAAGAAGTGATCTTATCTTTCAACAAGATCCCAAAAGTTCAACGAGGCACTTTCTCCGAGCTCAACTGTTTAGTGACGATTGACCTGTCGGACAATGAAATAACCAAAGTGGAAGTGGGCGCATTCAAGAATTTGCCGGCAATAAGGCGGATATCCTTCAGAGGGAATAAACTGAGTTCGCTGGCGGACGAAGCATTCCAGAACGTCCCTTATTTGGAAAATCTAGACGTTTCTTATAACTCCCTGCATATTCTGAGCATGGCTTCCTTCGACCAGGTGAGCTTTGAGCTGTCTTTATCGATTGCCAATATGCAGGCAGCTAGTAGGAAATGTTCTATCACCATGGGGTACGAAACCTCCCAAAAAACGATCAAATTTGAAGGACGTTTGTATCCCCATTGACCCCCACAGTTTGGTCGGATGAGGTATGAGACCCCCATAAATGAATTCTACGACCTTAATCACTTCGAAAACGACATCTAATTTGACCTCTTGGCCAAAGCCCTTAAAATAAAACCATTTGTAGCCCCATAGTGTGTTCGGATGTGTATGAAACCTCCTTAAATGGATTGCACGTCCAAAATTACCTCGAAAACGTCACGCCACTCGATATCACACTTTCTTGCAGCCCATTTTCAGACCCACTGAGCCCCACGGGTTTCGGCGATCAGACTGAAAACCTTGCAGACACAATTGTATGGAAAACTTAGTAAATTGTCATCGTTTCACCTTTTAAAGAAATTCCTACTGCCAAAAACGACCTACGGATATTGCATTTGTTTGAATCTACTTATTACTAACATAATTTTATTATTACGAATAATTGACCAAACTCTCGTATTCGCCGTTTCTCTGTTCAAAGATTCAACTAAATGTTTCATTTTGATTATCACAAACTATACCTAGACACGAGAGCAGACGTTGATGCTCGTAGAATTGTAATCTGCACGATGTCTGTTTAACGAAGTTCATTTGATAAACTATGCGCATCTGTTATCGCAGGTCGGAACTTTAACGACGATGGTAGTTAACGCCAGCAACAACATGATCTCGTCTCTGACAAGCCCCGGCCCAGGAGGAAGTTATTCAGTTTACGGCACCATAAAAGTAAGTACCGGGGGCAATTGCCGACCTGTCCATTAACCTGACATTTGCAGCTCCGAGAGAGACGATATGTGGGACGGAAAAAACCAAATCAGAAATGAACGAAAACAATAATTATTGTCGAATGATATTTACGACAAATTACTGACTTGACGTTTTTCAGGTGTTGGACTTCTCTCACAACAATATTTCCTACGTTCAAAAAGAGTATTTCTCGCCTATCCGTGATTCTCTCGCTCAGTTGATTTTGAGCCACAATTCAATAGCTAATATTTCAAGAGACGTCCTCCCGGAAATGCTTCAGCTGCAGTATTTGGACCTTTCTCATAATCGCAATTTCGACATTGAGTTTGACGCCCTGAGGAATCTCCCACTTCTTCAGGTATCGTAAAACAATACAAAACACGCAGTATTAGGGAGGTTGCATTATTCAGAATATCGTTATTTATTCTGATATTAACCGACAAAAATATCGATGTTGCCAAAAATCGAAATGTAAATAAAAATGTGTTGCTACTAGCCATGTGAAATCTTTCTTTTTGATCAATGAGCCTGTTTTGCCATTGTAAGGCGGAAAGAGTTTTTCATGATTTAGAATTAAAAATTTTAATAATACAATTTATTACTTATATTAAATATAAGTTATACATTAAATTTTAATGTAAGTATCTATAAACATAATTTAGGGGAAGCAGAAATTGGTTTTGAGGGAGCAGACACTATGACATAGTGTACTATACATTGTATTTAGGGGAAGCAGAAACCAAATTTGTGGGATCAGATACCAGTTTTAACATAAACCAGTTCAATTGGTTTTGAAATTATTTGAGACCTGGAGTCCCCGTAAAAGTGTTCTGGTCGTCGTCTTTTTCCATGGCAAATTTTTTCTTTAGACAATTAAATTGAAATGACGAAAACCAATGACCGTATAGGCTTTAATTGCCTAAAAACTCGGGCGTGTATATCGATATCATACAATAATATTGTATTATTGTATGATACATACAGTAATATTATGTCATATCGAATTAGCTCTTGAAAAATTGGACAAATTCGGCATTTACAGTATCGAATAAAGGTACTTTTCCGTTATACCCCCCCCCACTCGATTTTGGTTGGCTTTGGGTTCCTTAAAGCCATCGGGAGGCTCGAAATCGAGTTCGGATGGGTGGGGGTGGGGGTGGGGGGTGTTATAACTGAAAAGGGCTCGAATTTGGGTGCCTTAAAGCCATCGGGAGGGGTGTTTATGAACACGAGGGGGGGGGGGGGGGGGGGGTATAACGGAAAAGTACCCGAATAAAATATATCGATTTGAAAGTATTGGAAAAGCCATTATTTGTACCTATCAAATTACCGATAATTGTAAGGGAATTATTGAAATTTTTCAATCCTTAATATCGCAACGTCCCTACTAAGTTACAAATCAGCTCCTCAATGGAGGATATTCTTGTCTGTTTGATATTGTTGCTTTCTTTACATTTTCAGACTCTCTTGATTAAAGGGAACAAAATCAAAGATCTCCCCGCTGGCTTGTTTTCGTCTTCGACTCGCCTCGAGTGTTTGGACTTCTCTTACAATTCACTCAACTCCCTCACCGATTCGCTCATCACTTCGACTTCTCCGGTTTTGGTGGATATTTCGTACAACAGTTTGATCAAAGTGCCCCTTTCAAGTTTCTCCCCCTCAACTGCAGGCAACGTCCGGGAACTGAACCTGAGGAGCAACCGGATTTCAAAACTTCCCAGTTTGGAGGCCTTTTCGAGATTTTCCGTAAGAGCACGTTTGTAATTTGTTGGAGTCCGTTGATATCGACGGGTATCGGTTCATCTCACGAGTTGCGTTCTACACGCTAGTTCGGTAATCAGACGGGGAACCAGTAAAAAAAGTATCGATTTTTGAAGTCGATTCAAAATTGAAACTAAAAATTCCAATTTACGATGTCCTCTTTTACGTTCGGGTTCGGGCGAGTTGACGCGTGAAGTGGAACTTTTCCAAGTGGGTAAAATTGTTTTCTCGTCAACAAGAAATTATGGCAAGCTAATTTAGCGTCTGATAAAAAATAAATAAATAAATAAAAATAAAATAAACATCACTTTGAGGTCTTCAAAAATCAAATCTTCTTGATCAAATCTTCAACCTCATGAGGAAAATGTTTTTCTTCCTGCCTCTAATGCCGAACTCATTAGTATGACATACATTGTGGCAGGTCTAGGAAGATTGAAAAGGAGGAGAAATTGAAATCGCCATGATGCCAAGCCACTAAATGGCATTTTTTTCGCCAAGTATAGATTTCATACGAACGAGAGAAATCCATTAATTACTTTACGTCAGGATCTAGTCATCTAGATTTCTCTCCCATCGATCGGACTTGGAGAACTTTTTTAATGACCTCGTCGAAATAAAATTGAGTAGGTAAGTACTGAACCAGCCATCAAGTGTTAGTTTATGATCAACGATAGGGATTTCACAAAAATAGTGACTTTGTGAGGGAACGAACCATGTGATGAACCTAATCCTCGTCAGTTATCATCCTGCCAATGAATTACGTTTTCATAAAATAGGTAAAGTAGATTAAGAAGCTTGTTTTAAATGTTGAGCTGTAATTTTGTCGAATGTTTGGCCTTGAACATGTTGAGTCATGTTGTGATGTTCATCATACTCTTCTATCCCTGTTGTGGTTGCTTCTTCGGACCCGGCATGACGGTATTGCTCAGCATCTCGATGTTGCTACAGCCCAATCTCCTAAAAAAAAAAAAGTCACATAACCTGCTGCAGAGACTCACTATTAGAAACCTAATCGACAATTCTCTTCTGATGCCACATTTGCGTCGACAATTTCCGATATCATCATGGTACGGATACGCTTCTCCGATTATTTTGGAAAATCGGTTCTTGGTAACTCGTGATGACCTCTTCTGTTCCCTCTGAATGCTTATTTTCTGAGGCAAGAGCTTTCTAAGCCCCACTTTTATCAGGAGTGTACTTGATCCAAAACATCCGTCCAAAATATTGCCTCGCGTGATACCTGGTCCCGGGAGGCCACTTCGTCTAGCTTGATTTCCCGTCTCTGATCCAGGGAGGCCACTTCTTCTTGCTTGATTTCTTGTCTCTGATCCAGGGAGGCCTCTTCTTCTTGTTTGATATCTCGTCTTGGATCCTGGGAGGCCATTTCTTCTTGCTTGATTTCTTGTCTCTGATCCAGGGAGATCACTTCTTGTTGCTTGATATCTCGTCTCTGATTCAGGGAGGCCACTTAGCAAATTCAGTCCAGTAGGTATCTTGATCCACTAAACTTGTGTTGTTTGGAGTGAAATCAATGAACTTCACGAGACACCGACGTTCGCAAAAAGCCCTCCTCTCACGTCTCTCTTGTTCCTTGGCTGAGTTTGTACACAATTTTCGGGCATACCCAAATCCTCCAAAGTTCATCCGACGATCGCTCACAACATGACGGGATAGGGCAGTATGATTAACATCCCATGATGTGGCTACATTATGAAACATCCCAAATTTAATCATTAATGATGTAAAAGGGAAATTCTTCAACTCGGATAATATATAAATAATTGATGTTACAGGGGCTTAGGCACTTGGATTTGTCTGACAACAAACTGACTGAGTTGGGAAACTCATTGGGGAGTCTTCCTTGCCTCACCAAACTCAGCCTGTCTTATAATCGGATCCGATTCGACCCGAACGACTGGCGAGGCCAAGAACGTTCTTTGAAACACCTCGACTTGTCCAACACTTCGTTGAGCTACGTGAGTTAGTTCTAGAACCCTAGAAGGGGGTTTCCGTAAGTAAAACGGTCTGAAAGTTTGTTTAAATTTGGCATCCCCTCCCTTTTAAATTCAATCTCGAATCAAGTTCGATTCTGAACTGGCACAGGACCCGCTGTACATATAAACCGGCAGAGTGTGGCCGGGATTATCTAAGTGTCTCCTACTGTTAATTTCAGTGCGAATTCCCATTGTTGTTAAGATGGTTATATAGTTGTTTAGCATTCTGCTTCTAAGTTACCCTACTCTATGCAAATTGAGGAGGTCCGTGCAATAAGGGCGAATAAGCCTGTTACAGGCTTACAGTAAGCCCTTCTTGCGGGGAATAATAAGGGCTTATAATCGCTCCCTCAATAGTTTGAATTTTCATGCTAAGAATTTCCCCCAAGAATAAGACAGTTAATGGAAAAAGGTTTGGGCAGAAAAAAGAGTAGGGTGCATGTTGGAAAACTGATGCTAATTTTCTCAGATCGCTGTTTTTGACTGCACGGACCTTCTCAATTACTTAATTTCTCCCTTACTGCGAAAAAAAATACATATCCATGATCAGATGTTTTTCCCAGTGTATTCGAAATCAGCTTAAAATTTCCCACAGGAACCGCTCGCAACATTACCATGTCCAGGTACTCATTTTGCCATGCGGTGGCACGATCCCTATAGTCGCCTCAAAACTTCTTTAGCCCACCGCGGTCGATATCGTTTCCACAAGCTGAATATCTAAATGGAATCGCAAACCCCATACACGTTTTCAATAGAGTGGAATGAGTTTGAAGAGCAGTGGAGAAAGGAGGGCGAAGAACTAATTTGAGAAACGGGAAAGGCTTAGCTTCCTCGTTCTAATGATCCAACGCAGTTTCTCATAGTATAAAAGCAAAGCGAGGGCTTTTGATGACTTAGCTTTGCTGATCGGATTACTTAGAACGGAGGTGGTTTCAGCAAGGAGTAAACAGACTACTAAAAGCGTGTTCATTGCTATACTGAATCTGCATCGGAGTTGGTAACGATTTTCCCGCGTCTTAAGGTCTACAGAGAACTGATTTTATTTTTAGGTTCCTGCTCTGCCACTGCCGACCCTCCTCACGTTGAAACTGAGGAACAACGGAATCGCTTACATCCCGCCGGATCTTCAAACGAACTTGACGGATTTGAAGATGCTCGACGTGTCGTACAACATCATCCCCGAATTGACGCCCTTCCCTCAACTCGTCCACCTCAACGTCGCGTCCAACCCCATTCCCGCTATTACCAACTCAACCTTCTCTTATTTCAATAACCTCGCCGAGCTAGATATACGGAAACTTCCATTAACGTCGTTCGACGTGAGTTTAAAATACATTGTCAAAACTGATTCGTTAATATCTCTCATCAAATATCCTCAACTGAGACGAGTGTTTCAGTTGGTTTCATGTTTATTTGACGATCATTTCAGGAAGACGCTTTGAGCCAACTTCCATTGCTCACTTTGGCCATCAGTAACTATCCTCAGGTACAAAAATTCAATATTCCCTCCTGGATAAGCGAAAACGAAGGCCTCAGACATCTTATTTACGAGGTGAGAATAAAATTAAACGATACAAATTTTGAGTGTAAGAATCGTACAAAAAATACTGGGTTAAGAACATTTATTTTAATAAAATAACTTAGTAATCCACAACAATAATTGTAGTGAATTATTGTTTTTAAATTCATTAAATTAACTTATTATTTTTTTAAAGTATTAGTTGAACTTAATTTATTAGTTAAAATTAATTTTGGCATTTAGGCGCTTTGCTCCCAAAAGGCTACAATTATTATTGTATGTCCTTAATCCTTAAACTCGACAGTTTTTTAAATAATCTTCTTTTTTACGGTGTTTTAACCGGTTGAAAATATTGCAATTTTACATCTTAAAAAAAACTGTCTAGTTTCAGGATGGATAAGGGACCCCGTAAATGGATTCTGCATCCAAAAAGACTTCGAAAACGACATCTCATTCGACCTCCTGGCCGAACTCTTTCAAAAGCCCCATAATAATGTTATGGGGCTATATATTATATATATAATATTATGAATATCCCATATTATGGGATATTAATAATATATATATAGCCCCATAATATATTATATTCCTAAGGTGTTGTCGTATGTGTCTGAAACCCCAACAATTGATTTAACGTTCAAAAGCACTTCGAATATGACACCCCCACTCGCACCACTGCCATAATCTCTATCTCTTTCTAGATCTAATTCTTTCCTTGGATTTACCCTTCTAAAACCCCGCCTGTTGGCTCTTTTTTTAGACTCACAGAGCCCCAACGGTTTGAGCAATAGGAATCATATTATGAGAATCATAAAAGGATCATCATAATCATAAAAGCTTATTAAGCTTTTAAATCTACACTCCATGAAACGTATTGTATTTCAATGGATCACAACTTTGACTCTTCTCTCACTAATTCTACGAATGTACCTCAGTACATTCGTAGAATAATAAACTTAAAGCGTTTGTATTTCACACGTAATGCTATTTGTTATTTTATGTAGCAAACCCACGGCGAAAAAGAGCTTTATCTTATTCACCATGTTCCAGGCTTTTGGTTCATCTTCTATCGGCTCAGAAATGACGGGATCCCTCCCGCGCAAAATAAATCACATTACGCTGGAAGGAATCGAGTTAAAATCGATTCCGGGAACCCTGCTTGAAGTGAGTTTTCCGGAGCACCGAGCGAAAAAGCTTACAGGCTTGTAGAGTGCACCTTTTACGCAACAATTCACTCCATTAGGGAGAGACAGAGCAACTGCGAATCAATGACATTTTGGTAGTTTTTTATTTCTGCGAAAAAATGCAGTTTCTCACTACAGTCTTCGTTTTCAGGGTTCTACCCGGCCGGTGATGACGCTGTCAGTCCGAAACACGAGTGTGGACACGATAGAACAATCTGTGTTTAGAAACCCGTACTTGAGAAACATCAGCCTGGAACTCTCGAGTAGCTCTTTGAAAACTGTAGGCAATCCATCAAGCGTCGGACGGCCCAACGTTCCTCACTCCGTGTTCCTCGTGGATTTGCAAATGGTGAATTCGGAGCTCAATTGTGACTGCAATATCGGGTGAGTGGTGAAATTGTGTTTTTAGGTGTGAAAAAATAAACTGTTTTAGGTTAATATGCTTTAGCGAATTCCGGAAAATGTCAGGGAGGTATCTACTCATGTAAAGATTCAAATGTTTTGAATCTTGAGCGATCCTCACATGAGTAGATCCTCCCTCCTAGTGAGCGCCTCTACATTCTGAGCTCGAGACTACCAAGCATTTAGTCATAAATTATTTATGACTAAATGCTTGGTAGTCTCGAGCTCAGAATGTAGAGGCGCTCACTAGGAGGGAGGATGGTAGATTGCTGTAGGAGGTAAGATGATAATGTCTGGCTCTTCCGGTCAAAACTAACAAGTCAATGCAATTAACAAGCAGAGAATACTGGTCAGGGTGGAAGGAAGAGCATTGATGTCGTGTAATTAACAGGCCATATGATCTTGAAACAATCAGTCGTAGATCGGAGGGAGGAGAGGGAAGCAATCGAGGTAGGTACTCTGAATGCGTCCGTTCATTTCCTTCCTCTTATTTTTTAGGTATACCTATAGTTAGCGACATCACCCTCCATGCAGGCGCGAGGCTTCTGCATTCTACCCTTTGCGATCAAAACTGTATTCTATAAACCCTCAGCGGCATCTACCGCCGAAAAGCTCTCTTGGCCAATCAGTTAGCGTCTCGGACGGACGGTTCAGGTTCAGTGACAATGGAATCCATGTGCCAAACGAAATTTGTTTCGATTTCGATCAAAGTGTCCTAGCTCTGGAGCACATGCTGATGACACTGCATGATCGATAATCATACGCAACTTGAAATCTCAAACCAAACTCGGATTTTCTCCTCAACGACTTCTATTCGGCTAGTCTAGAAACATCACCTCCCAACAGTATGAATTCCGTCGGAGAATATTCTTTCACGTAAAAAGGGGAGTTCCACCTGAAACCCTCGATATCGTAGAAAGCAAAAAAAAAAAAAACGTGCAGCGAAGAAGCCTTTAGAATCATGTCGATGGCACATTTTTCACGTTGATGTCATTCAGGTAAAAACGTCGCTCGCGGGGTTCATTTTTCCCCAATAGCGTCTGGTGTCATGTTAAGTCATATTCTTGATAAATATGCGGTACGAACAGAACCTCTCCTACTTTATCATGAATCAGAATAAATATATCACTTGGAGCAAAAAATCAACAAAACAGATTTTGCGGTGGGAAGCATATCCTGTACTGCTAATTCGGACCGTCGTTGTTGCTGGCTGGCTATGTCACAGGTTTTTTTTTTTTGTGCCGCCCAATCCCTGTCCCCTACTTTCTGTGATAACCACCTCATTTTTCGTCTGACGCCTATTGAGCGCTATTTGCGTGGGGCGCAACTGCTGTTTCTTCATTGTTTTCAATAATTGTCCAAGCGCCATCTCAATTATTGAGATGGCGCTTGGACTCTCGCCTTCCGCTGGAATCTAATTTTAATACAAATTTTGAAGCAGGTTGGTGGATTGAGACGGCTTTGTGATGAGTTGATCATGTTTGTTGGTTGTTGTTGTTGTTTTTGTTGTTGATGTTGTTGTTGTTGTTGTTGTTGTTGTTGTTGTGTGTTATCCATATATGAGATGGAGAGCTTACAGAGTTGGCTCTCCTCAGGCAGGCGACGATTTAATTTAACACTTATTTTGGTAAGACTTTTGGATTTTCAGCTTAATAAGCCATAATTTGGGGAATGTTAAAGTGAATGTTAAATATGGCCGAATTAAGAGACTCCTCGTCTGCATACTAGTTGGTTCACTAGATCTCATGCTTAAGATGCTCTCCCTCCCCCAGTATGAATGGTGGGTGAGGGTTTCTTTCGAGAAGCTGGCATATAGTCAAGTCTATGTCTAAATAATTCAAAATTTCCAACTTGTCGTAAAACCCTCCTGATTGCCTGAATTTGTGCGTTGAAAAATTAGTATTTTTGATGCCCCCACATTTATTGTAAATAACTAAAGAATGAATAAACATCATAAGCAAGGGGAAAGGAGCAGACAGCTAGGTGCAACTCACGGACACTAGAAACCAATGGAAGCCGTAGTACGGGTTTCCCCACAGATCCCCCTACCGACAAGACTCAACTCTCTCTACCCAGAGAGGGGTGAGCCCCGTAGAGTGGCTGACTGACTATATCATGGCAGGATCTTTGCCAACTCGCCCAGTACAACGTTAACTCTTGAATTTGCTCCTCTCTACTCTCTTACGTTATCCTAAACCAGTGCTTTGTTATTTAATTCCAGTCACCTCATGAGAACTTTATCTTTTTCTCAGCTAATAACGTAAGGATCCCCCTACTGGATTCATGCATCCTTACTCACTCAATTCATATTTCAGGTCAAAATTCAACACAGCTACGGATCCTTCACACATTTATATCAAATTCAGTAACTTCATATTCTAAATTCAACCGCAAACACGAACGGATCCTTGCGGAAGTTTGCATCCGTTCCAAATCGATTCATCGACAAGAACGGATCCCCACTGTGTGTTGAAGCATCCGTTTCAAACCTTTGCAATCATTTAGGGCTGTGATCCTCTACGTGAGTTCAAATCCAGCCAAAAACGTTATCCATATTTTCGTTATTTTCTTCCACATAATTTCTATTGTTTTTTGAGCATAACAGTAATAAAATTTGATTAGAAAGAAAAGCGCCACATGGAATATGCAAATAGTAGCGCTAGGCGCAAATTGCGCTCGATTGCACGCAAAGTTCATGGGAAATCCAAACCCTCCAAAAATGTTGGGGTTCACTCTTGAAAAGTTCAAGTTCCTTATTTAATAAGAAAGTTAGGCGCAAGTCCGCCCGTTTTTGAACATTTGCACCAGATATCTCCCCGCCCAGTAAGGAACAGCAGGGGTTGGGAGTCTGTAGGATTCGTCATTTTATCGCTTAGGCACCCCAAAATTTCACCACTAAATACCCCACTGTCACAGTACACTTTTCCTCTTCTGTAATCGGCCATGAAACGTATCCTTTATTCACGAGGATTAACATATTCGGCGAATTCGTACCCTTCATGTCACAGTCCCCAACCCTGCTCATTAAATATAAATGTTCGCTACATTTTTCGACCCTCCGCGATAAAATTGACGTGGGTCTTCTAATAAATAAAACTTTCACACTGAGTTCACCCCTTTCAGTCCTCCGGACCTCGGAGAACGCTTTCAATTCTTTTTCGCTCCTCACGCTGGGCAAAACCTTCGCTAAGTGATTACTCATTTTGAGGAAACGTTTAGCACAAAAGTCTTTTCACTCGAGCAACAGACGTGCTCACCTCCGAAAAGATTGCGGGGAGCCTTCAAAAATATGAAAAAGCTGTTAATTAATTGCCTTTCACTCATGTGTCGTAGACTTTTCAACGTGGTTCAAAACTTTAGATTGAACCCGAAAGAAAGTAGGAAAACTTTGATTAAATAATTCTACTCAACTTCTGAACCCCCGTTGAAGCGTACTCACCTTTCATCCAAATCCTGTACCGTCGAAATTAATTCCTGAGTGGAATATGGAAGTTGCCCCGTAAAATACCGTTGAGGGCGAGAAGGTGAGAGTCAAAGAGATGACAGTAAAACGTGGTAAACCGGAGACATGAAGTGGGAGCAAAGTCGTGTAAAACGATAAGCTCGCCAGAGTTTGAGCTGAAAATGTCGCTTCTTCCTATTCACCAAACGCCACGTGTTTTCTTTTCTTTTTCCAGATGGATTGAAACGTGGGGCAGGAAAAAGAGGCAATCAGACGCGATGTACTTTCACGGCGAAGACTTGAGAAAAGCCGCTTGCAAAAACAAGAAAGGCAAACCCCTTATGGACGTCCTCAAGTCGGAATTGGAATGCGGTTGGAGCGGCGCCCCCAAATGTTCCAGCAGTATCGCCATCCTTGGAACGCTAATCGTAACGTTATCTTACCTGCTGTAGGTTAACTCGTTCGAGGGAAAATGAAATCCGCAAGAGGGTAAATCGCACATGAAGGTAAACTGCGGATGTCCGCAAAATTTAAGTGAAATGTAATCCCAATTCGATTCTAGGGATGGGTCGTTCCAACTGCCGTTTTAGGAACTGTTCCAAGTGTTCCTCCTTCGTTGTCGTTCCTCCGAACTGTAACAACTCTTTGAGAAGCCCGCCGAAAAGGATATTTTTTGTTTAATGGTAAAAAAACCATTCCATGCACATGTGATTTCTAGAAACCCTCTTATCTTATTTGAAGGTAATGAATTTGTTAAAACATTGTCCATAGACCCGTTGCACAATCCCAATTATTGGGATTATACAGCCTGGGAAGAGTCTTTCAGTGAAATGCTACCTTGAACAGTTTCAGTTCCAGACTTACGTGGGTACCAGGATGTTAATGATTGGAATTGTGAGACATGCCTCGCAGGGACAATAAGGACATTCCAGCTGGTATAATGCTATGACAACGCCTCATGGTTCCAACCATGGAAGAAGGAAAAGGAACCCCTACTCTGCGTTACACGACATGCCCAAGCTCCCCTCTTTTTCAATGAATCCCCCCCATTCGGCCCCGCATTCGACCCCTAGCGACACCTCTGGGAGTATCGTCAATAATAATAAATTGTTGTTACCTCTGGAACTGGAACTTTCAAAACCTTAAAAGCGGAATGGTTATATATAACTATATATATATATATGACAAGTAACTAGGAGTTAAGGAACGGTGACTGAAATGTCTGGAACGACCTGTCCCTGTTTGGTTTATTGAAAAAGAAAAAAAACCGTCACAACCCACAGGGAAGTGGCAATGTTTTCCTTTCTTTACCTGCTGGTAAACTATGGAAGGTTGCAACTGTGGGCATACAAAGCCTCAATCATGAGACTGTGAATATTCACTTGTCAAACTTATTAGAGCAAGCTCAATGCAATTTTCATTCAGATTATCAATATTTTTCACGAATCTGAATGAAAATCTCCTTGAAATCCCTTAATAAGCATCCAAATACCTTCGTTTGCCCCAATTTGCCACCTCTGATTGGTTACTTACAAGTTACGATGGTAAACATTGCCCCCAACTTCTCGTATTTGACGTCACAACTTACGAGGTTCATTCAGAATAGCCCGTAATTTCAACTGGCCCTCTAAACCGTTTAAAAAGTAGCAGTTACTAATTAGCATTGAGAGAGCATGGAGAAGGTATTTAAAAAAGATTTTCATCATAGAGCAGGTATTCAGGGCAGGTGGTTTTTACACCGAAAGGTCTTCTTACTCAGAATACTTCTGTGTGTTTTTACGTAAAAAACCTCTCGGAAAGCAAATAATTACGCCCATTTCGTAATGTATTCATGGAGTACATTCACAAAGAAACATTTTGGGGGCATTTCAAACACAGGAAGCATAATATGAAATTGGCGTTCTACAGTGGGCATTTCAAACAACAGGAGGTTGGCGTTCTACAGTCTTTTCATACTCTCTGCATCCTTTTTAATTTACTTTCCGTATCAGATGTGATGGCATCTCTTTCTGAAACACCTCTGTTGGAAAGGTGGATTTATTACGCGCTGTAGTCCGCCGTCCTGCTGGAACATTACAAGTTTCTGTCCTTCGGTATACAACATTTTACAAGCTCCAAAACTCGTGGGCGTATCCGAAATTACATTTCGGACATTTCGGAAATTTTCAACTTGTACGTGGGAACTTCCTGGTTGAGTTGTCAATTACTGCAATAAAGAACCCATCCAGAAAGTGTAAAATTCAGCGTAAATCATACGATTTACCGTATGAATATCGATTTCGGGGAATGATTCCATTGACAGAATTTGTGACCTCATTCACACAATAATTTTCTATTTCGTTGTTTGCATCGCTGTTTGGTACGTTGGCGGTAAACGAGAACCTCCCCCAATGAAAATTGGTTTCCGGGGTTACCTTCTCGCCCTTTATTGGAAACCCAAAGGGAGGGATTTGTAGGGTCGTAAGGAGAATTTATGAAAGTTTACCCAAAGAGTTTAGTTAAAGTCTTTGCAGGTCACGTCTCTACCGACGCGCCGGGTTATGAATGCGAATAGGGAGTTTCAGTTCAATCGGTAAGGCGTTTGGCGGTTCGAACCACGTCACTAGAGCTCTTGTCGGGTACAGTTATAAGGGAAAATGACTCAAGTTTGAAGGAGTGTATAGAAATCTTACCAGACGTGTATCATATGCTCATCTTGTATATAATGTTTCATTTGTTCATATTAGCGAAGCATTGTAGAGGAAATATTTTAAATTACACAATTTTTTTATCTACACTGTACTGCCATGACATTAGTTCTATTGTGCCTAATTGTACTCACGCTTTAATTTTTGTCCGAACAGCATAATTACTTAATGATATATTTTTGTTCTGTAAACTATTGGGAGGATTTTGAATAAAATTATGAAAAAAAAAAAAATCGGCCCTTTGCCGCGAGCGAGCCCCTTAACCCCCGGATGGTTTTTGCTTGGAGCCTAAGGGCTAAAATTCAAGAAACATGGAACGAGCTTTATTAACCGATTATAATATATTATATCCGCATATGTATATTATACAACTATATTGGTTTTCCGCGTGTGGGATTGAAACCCATCTTGCGTGTTGGAAAACGTCCGACGCCGAACTAAGTGGCCTGCTGAAAAATGCATGCTAAAATTTAATGGCTGGAACATCAACGCGACTGTCAGAAATTTCAGTCAAAGTCTAGAAGATGTCTTCGGGGTGAACGTACCAGAGTGGCTCTGTTTGGGTGAGCAGGCTGTCTTTCTGGTACCACCGCTGGACGATTTAGGGAGAGCTGCAAGCGGTTCAATGTACGGCACACCAACTGCTGCGATGGAAATACTGATGGGCCGGACAACAACACTCCGAGACGGATCAATGGAGGGATGCCATTATGGTATCTCTGAGGCAGAAAATGAATGGAACCTGGAGGGAAATCCGGGGCACACCAATTTAAGTGTAGTGCATGACCCACTTCTCGAAATGGTCGTTGACGTTACACCCTTAATCCTTCCTGAACTCATTATTTACATAAATCACACATAATACATAATAAATTACATTTATGCAATCTTACCGACGTGTAGACTTATAAGTGATGCTCCAATGACATCTGGTACATGGGTACTGGGTGGGTAGAAAATCTATATAAGCGCAGGTGCCGGAGTACACGTGGCTTGACCCAAACGGAACTACCTTCTGTGTTCTGTTAGGGAAACACACCTTGGACAGTGGGGCAAAAGTGCTGATTTCCGGCCAAAACCCTAACGTATGAAAATTGAGGAGGTCCGTGCAATAAGGGCACATAATATGTTGTCATATTATGACAATAGTGCCCTTTGACTAAATTTACGTTTAATGTTGAACTAGCAACTGACAAGAAGTAAAAATAGGTAGTACCTATCTGAAACCCTTTTGCACGTACAAGATTGGATTTTTTAAAATTGTTTGAAAAAAAAAATCGTTTATGTTGACTGAAATAATTTTTGGACAATTTATACCAGTAATAAATGAACCCTGTGACTGACCGCGTTGAAAGCCTCGCTGTCCCTCCTTTTAACTCAGAAGACCACCACGTCAAATCACTTTAGAATCTGTTTATTTTCCATGTTACTACGATGTTCCAGGGTTTCTTGACCGGATGGTGCCGCGTTCGAAGTAACAGGAATATCTTGAACAGGTTGAGAGGGTGGAAGGTTTCGCGTGATCTTCACAATATGGTCCATGATTTTGTCAATTTCCTTCACGGAACAAGTGAAATCCAAGTGTTTGTAATTAGGGACGAACAGCTTGGATTTATTTGGGAGTTTATCGTGCAATGCTTTGAGATCAGGGCCGACAACGACAGGATCAGTCTGGCTCCATACGAGTGCCACGTGTGTCGTGATGTTAGTGAGGTTGTACTTGGGTGGTCGTCGCTGTCCGTAAACTTGCAAGTTCTCTTTTTTCCCCCGATCCCGTTGGTGAAAGTAGTAATCATCCGCTAGGCTTTGCGAGAAGTGCATTACATGATAAGCGGAAGTACCATTTCTTATTCGAAACAAGAAACAGTACTCAAAGCAGTTGGCAACGATTTCAGGATGCGGGAAGTTGCTGTTAGACCGTAGAAGAATACCTGAGAATAACCTGTTGACAATCGGGTACAGCACAGAGTAAATGAGGAAGGTTGCAAATGGTTGGCAAAATTCTGGCATTTCATAGAACCCAAGTAGTTTGCCTCTTAAGCCCAGTGTGCGCAAGAAGCTCCCTCCAGGACCCATCCGGTCGATCTGGGCCACCCTGTACAACACTGGCAACATGCAATGAGCATGACGCAGTCCACACACTGGCGAAAGAGCGATCATCGCTTTGATCTTCTTATTCATTTCAGGCAGCGACGACGCCATTGCGAAGAACTGAGCGCACCCGTTCGAATATCCGACGTAAACTATTTGATTTGTCTTCGTCGTATGTTGTATGTAAGTGATCATCGCCGGGAGGTCTTTGGTGCCCATTTCGTGGAAACTGAATGCCCAGAATTCCTTGCTGGACGGGGATAATCGCTCATGACGGCGGCAGTACAAACTCCCTCTATTGTTCCCCAACCACACGTCCCAACCCAATTCCACCAGCCGAAAAGCAATGCAGTCATCGAACGGGACAAAATCAGTCTGAAAAGTGCAATGAATGAATTCGTGAGAGGCCTAGTGGTATGGTAGATAAGACCAATGTGTCGCAATGTTCCCAGCGCTCCCAGGTAGTAGTGTCCTCACTCAATCGGTTCTATCGGTTGGGCGGGCTGTAGCAGCAACCAATGAAAGATGAGAGGATCACTATTATGGTGGCACAATATTATTATAATAGGTAAGCTACTTGCTAAGTGTTCTTCATTGAAAGTAAACAGCTCCCCATAGCAACTAGGTATGGGCGGAAGGACGTGCAGTCACTGGATTCACGACTGCTAAAGTTATTCTCTATTAAATAGGAAATTTTGCTGTCTTTCTGTGGGACTCCCACAAACGTATCTCGAGGCGCACACTGGCGCTTACAGGGTCATTAGAGGGCGCCAAGCCCACCTACCATGGTTGTCATACGTCCTGATATTGAGAAAATAGTAATTATTATTGTCCTGGGTCTTGGTACTATTATATATTGTTACCAGGACACAAAATGCCTTGGTTTTTACTTAGTAATGGTAAGTCTTAGACTACACTATATGCCCAGTCGACGGCGCATTCCACATGAGATTGGCACCTTGAATGTTTTTTTTTTTTTTTTTTCTGGGTAAGTAATCCAACAAAAGTTACGTAAACGAGTTAACATCGCAGAAAACCCTTCTTCATTATTAATAAAGCCTTAGGGAAAATAAAATATTTGAATTCCAGTGCCTGAGAACAGGCAGTGACGTTCTAGTTGTCATCCGTGATTTGATTGGTCCAAGAAATACGAGTTAGCCAACCTAGCTATGTCAATGGTTGTGCGTGTTTAGGAAAAACATAACTGCACGCACTGGTAACAATGCCTGCGGAAATTTACTTCCACTTTCAGTTCCAAATCTGCAAAGTTTCGATAACATCTGTGTGCGTAACTATCTGGATTTCGGAACTGAAAATTATTACGAGGAGGCTTTAAAGTGGGCTGAATCCGATGAGAAGTTAGAAATGTGAAATTCTGATATTTCCAAATAGCCCATTCCAGATAACTCTCGATCAAAGATAGAGGAAACCATATTCCAGGTGGACAAGAGTGCGCCTACTAATTGCGATAATAAGGGCAGTGCCGCTCAGACTGAGGGAAACCAGAATGAGTTGAAGTTCCCTGGCTCGGAGATTAAGGCAAAGTAAATCGTCTTCATGATCCAGACATCTCCAAATTGCTAAATAGGTGGGGGGACCACTCGATACCGAGTGGGTCTAAATATCAATAACATCCCTAAGTGTTACATCCACCTCACATCTATTGACCTATTTTGACTCCAAACACTCCATTTCCAAGTGAAGAACCGAGGAGTAATTCTGTATGGCTTTTAAGCAACACGATATTATTACGGACAAATTATTATCATTCCAAGATATCTATGGCAACCCTGCCACTCCCCCATGTGCTCGCGCTTTCATTACTCATTACTAATACTACCGAGTACAACTTGTACATATTGGACGTTTCGTACGCACAGAATCCGCCATCAACCCATGCTGCATCAACACCACCTCTCCCGTCGCTGGAAGCGTCTTGTACATTCTGAAAATTGTCAAAATGTAACCATCTTCCGTCGTCAGAGTATGCTTTTCGTAAGGGAATCCTCTTTCGGTTATTTGTTGTTCGGTGGTGTAAATCTTTCGAGGTGGAAGACAGCTGTAAGCGAACTGTGCTACTCTCGGGAATTTGAAAATCCAAAATAAAAATATAGTGATTAATATACAGATTAAAACCATAATTTGGGCGTTTTTGATTTCAGCCTTGTTTCCAAACTATTCGACAATGATTGTTAGTCCTGGCAACCGGTATACCTATAGGTATGGAGACCGTGGAGTTAAGTTAAATAACCTCATCTTGTGAACGCCTTTCTCTAGCTCCACATTTTGGAAGCTTTTTTATGTTCTTCTCAGCCCTCTATGTAGTATTATGAACCACTTCAAAATCATTTACTTTCTTAATTTTTGGTTTTAAAGTACTCAATTCTCATTACCGCCGCATGTCACACTTGAGTATCACAATTGTTTTTCCTCCTAAGCCTTCTTTTACCAACCTGTTGTTTGAGTAGGTATGTACTCGCTGGCAGTTCGATGTGTCATTCGTCTGATGTATTCACGGTGAAAGCGCTCGCCACCAGCATCAACACAACCAGTGATGACAAACTCAGCCAACTTGAATGTGGGTATAAATTCACTTACAGGCAGACTTATAAATCCCTTATGTAGGGCGGCACCCTGCATATCGGATGTAAAAGGTGTACCTACATGCACAAAATGAGTTCCTAATTGTTTAATGCGATCATCATTAGTTGTGTGACGCCAAGTCTTCTGCTTTCTATAGGGGTCTGGCCAGTAGATTTGCGCTGAGTTGTGGAAACTTCTCTTCTGCCTAAAGGGGTAGGAAGGTTGGTGATATCGCCTTGGAGTCTTGGGTGCAGCATTTTCAGACGCAGTGGAAACTCCAGCGAGAGCTTGATCCGGTCTCGCTCCGGGTTGCTATCTCCGGGAGCATGACTCTGACTTTTTGGACCGTCCGTTCACAATGTTTGAGCTTAAAGCAGTGCTAGGTAAATGCAAGGACAGTAAGGCTCCGGAGCCGGATAGAATTTCCTCCGAATTCTACAAAAATGCTCCACGCTCGTTTCTGCATATATACTGCTGAGGTTGGTTTTTTTTTTTTTTTTTTTTTTTTTTTTTTCAATTGGGATTCATTTAATAATTAAATGATATTATTCCATCTTCACAAAATTTGTATAACGGAAGGTGTAATCATGTGAGTGGAATAACTCTTTATCCTACAGTCTTAAGTTTTCTACCATCTATTTGTGCAGACCTCTGACAGACGGGCTTAGCCCACAGTCATAACATGTAGTGTACCTATATTGACATAATACTGTGCAATTCTAATTCGTTCAAATACAATGTAACAACACATCATGTTTTCTTCTTCTTCTAATTGATGGGTGTACAAATTATCAAGACTCCTGGACTCCACGGCCTGGAAAATACAGCATCAATACAAGCCTTGTTTTCAAACAATGCATGCATGTTTGCAGAGCAGTGAAGGCTATCAAGTCATGATTTAGCACTGATGTAGAGGGGTACGATACAACTTTCACGCTCTATGTTAAATTACTCCCATCGCAACCCTCCCCACTCCTTTAAACTGTATCATGTTTTAAATTTTAAGCAAACCTGACATGCAATTTTAAGTGTGCTTAAAATTTAAAACATGGCGGAAGAACATTGGCACAGCACCTTTGCCTGCCAAATCACAAAAAAAGTTGATGTTATAACGCCTATAGGCCTGGTATAATGCCTATAGGCTCATATTCGTAGGTGTGCTAAATCGTGATATACCTAACCCTTATGTCACTTCGTCTCTATTTCCTCTCAAAAGCTCTTCAGTGAAGAGGTTTCCTATAGGAAACCTGGCGCTATAGCGCCAGTCAACGCGGGAAAAAAAGCCCAAAAGACGGTTTCAAATGAGACGGAGTCGGTTAACCACTATAAAAATCACCGAAAAGATAAACCTGGGATCAAGAAAAAAGCGAAATAAATTAGAAGGCCAGACAAGCAAAGAGAAAAAACACTCGGATTTTTACACTTGACCTGGCATTAGACCTTCACAAAAAATGTGGTTTTAAGGAGGACCTTTTGCCTAATACTTTTTCTCCGTTCCCTTTGTTTTAGGAGTGGTTTTCTTTGATACCCATTAGTGCGTTTCCAATTCCCCCAGGGATAACAAAGAGGATCTACCTATCTAAAGAGAACACACGTTATTCAGCATACTCCCGAGTAAAGATTTTCGAGCACAACAGTTTCAAGAGTGGTTTCTTTAGAATTAAATTTTGAAACAGCCGATTTAACGAAGTCTTTGGACTTCTGTAGTGATTACTGTCAAGCATTACAGCCCACAGTTGTTAACTGAATCGCATCTGATCAGCTGATCATTGAATATCACTTGTTCAACCAACGTTAATTTGCATAGCAGGCAAATTGGTTTTCGTACGATGACCATCAAAGGGGTTTTCTTACCCGATCACACAGGCTAGATATATCAGATATATCTAGCCTCTAGATAGATTCTATCCGACCGATTCGATTAACTTGCCCATAGAGTGGCAGAACGTAGCAAATGGAAGGAACATACCAGATGTAGGTAATTACAATCCCTGTGTTCCCTTTGTAGGTAGATTAACCGCGCCCGGATTGACCCAATTGCTAATGGAACGCAGGAATATTAGGTCGCTGTTGCCACGATGTCACTAAAATTGGTTAGGTACCTAATAACCATTTTTAGTGAAGTTGATTGTCAAAACTATGTAGGTACCTACTATGTACTACGTATTTACTATACGGGGTACTATGTATTAATATCGCCACTAAGAACTACCGATATCCGATAAAAATGATTTCAAATGAGAAAGAAGAGGTCCAGCTCAAAATTCTGCTACCATATCAGATATAGATGTAGATGTAGATTCTACATACATCTCTACATCTACATCCGGTGTCACAAAAATCAATTGTGGACGAAATTCTCCGATTTTCATTTTTTTAAACAGAAAAGTAAGAGCGCTACAGCGTAAACCAATATTGTGGGACTATGATATTGTAAAATAACAACCAGTTAACAACCGATAAGGACCTGTATTCGCTTGTCAAAAACTCAACCACACGATCAACTTCATTCAAAAACAAACACTAAACTTTTTCGGAGAGCCCGATTTCTTTTTTCTTCGACCATGTGTAACACCAACAGTTGGTTGCCACACCACAATATATTTTAGTATTTTAATATATTTTAGGTATTTTATTAAATAAAATATACCTATTAATATAATATATTATATTATTTATAAATATATAAATAAATCTTATAAATAATATATATTTATAATATAATATAATATATATGTTACAGGCAAAACCCGATTTTAGGCCACACTAGTTTGTCCTAGGCCAAAGTGGTTCTTCCTAAAAATACCAGGCCAATGTAGTTCGGACTAGGACAAACTAGTGTGGCCCCTCAGTGCTAGGATATTCTGGTTTGGACTAGGCCGAACTAGTTTGGCCCGACCCCTTTTAGGCCAAACTGTTATTCATCTAGGTATATTGGGAAGGAGAAGGAATTCAATTTAGGGTTCATAACAAAATTTGTCATTTAATGACAAAACAAGTTGCTAAATGAGATGTATTTACTTCTGCAAATGATACGGCTATAGAAAATTCAAATACAATCAAGGTAGAGTCGTTAATTATCGTTAACTCTTGGTTCGATCCTAACCATTGCTTTGGTGACTGCTTAATCCCTGAATGATACGAACGGCTTTTCATAAACTGGACATATCTGAGAACATCAGCCCATTTTGAGCACGAGTTAAGGTCGATCCACACATTTCAGTGATGTCAGTGAATCCGTGGCCATCCGTGCTTCGTGCCCTTCAATGGTATCAATTGAAGGGCATTGATGATAAATTGTCCACACACCAGCGTTACATGCCGCACGAAGCACGGATTCACTGAAACGCTGAAATGCGTGGATCGACCTTTATCCTTCATCCACACAGCCAGCATGTTTTCTATGTCTTGATTTGCTCGTTGCTATGTCTTGATTTGCTTTGCTCGTTGCTATGTCTTTATTTGCTCGTCTCTTGACTCCGAATGTGCCTTGGCTTTCCATGAACTATCTCTGACCCTTAAAACTCAATCGTCGCATCTCCTTACGTGATAACGTGAACTTACACTTTAATAACAGTTCGTCCTAAAACGCAACCGGCCACACTAGTTTGTCCTAGGCCAAACTAGTCTATCTATATCACTAATTTTCCCTAAAAACGTCAGGCCGAACTAGTTAAGACGAGGCCAAATTAGTTTGGCCCGAAAGTGTAAGGACGTTCTAGTTTGGCCTAGGCCAAATCAGTTTGACCTGAAAATCGGGTTTGGCCTGTAACATATATTTATTAATATAAAAATATTATTTTAAATCGCATCTCTCGTTTTTACTTCATCGATATTTATTATTTATAATATAATATTATATTATTATCCTGAAATAATAAATCATTTTTCTTTCGTGGGGGCACTTGTTTTTCATAATTAAAAGACAAGACAAGGCAGCTTGAGTTGGTTTGTTGGGTTGGGTTAACATTTTGGTGGTCCTTCCTAGTTGGAGGATTCTCACTGAGCGCTGGAGGTGGGGGTACATCAACTTTCTTTAATTTGTTGAAGTGGTTGGTCTCCCAGCAATCTAGGTAGAGGTAGAGGTACTGTCGTTGAAATAGTTAAAATGTGAGGGATAAAAAAAGACCATGTCAATTTTCTGCCCAATTATTTAAAAAAAGGATTTTATATAAATAACAGAATGTATTAATTAATAATTAATACATTCTGTTATGTAGTTAATAAATTTATGGGTGATGAATAAACCTATAAAAATACTCGTCCTAATGGAATAAAATTTATTCCATTAGGACAATACCTAATATTGAAAAAATAATAGAAGATAGAATAAAAAAATTCTGAGTTTTCTATTTCATGCACATTGTTTTCGAAATTAATTGAACTGTAACCGTAATAATTCTATACCTTTTGCATAGTACAAATAAAATTAGGTTGGGGTGAGTTAATAATTATTCTATCAGCTTAGAAGAATAAACACAAGAAAAATTGAGCGATGGAGGATGAAACTCGAGAAGGTAATCTTGTGACTGCAGAGAGATTTCTCCTTGTGTTAGTGATGAACGTGTAGGTATAAAATAGAAAACAATGACAAGATCAGATCTTACGTTCTAGAAAGGAAGAACCAACCGAAGGACAATCATTGTTCCGATGCTGTCGCTGTTTTCAATCTTATCCATTCTCGTGGGTCTGCTGTGTGAGTAGGTACGTTACAAGGAGTTCACGTACTCCATAGTACGTGTACTATACGAAAGACAGAAGCACCCCAATGTAAATCGTTTGCACACAAACATTTTTGGGATAAAAATCGATTGGTACAATAAATCGATTGCAAAAAATGAAAATTGGTGGTAAACATCGATTTGTTTTATTTAATCGAAAATCGATTTGCATCCCTACTAGGCCAGTCATCTGGGATCCCTGGTCTGGTTTTTTACGTTGAATTTTTTAAATTTTATATTTTTCGGTCAATGTTTTAATGTGGCCATTTCTGTAATGTCGTGTTTGTTGCTGGAATTCCCTCGCTCAAAAATCCACGAGTAAGTGCTGGATAATTAACCCCTAATTGCATTATATAGGTATGGGTGCCAGGTTCAGGCTCTGTTGAACAGAGTCTGTTCTGTGATGCTTAACTGATAATCATTCAGGGTGACGGGACTAACGTGGTGTCAACTTTGTGCAGTCGATGATGGCGTGAATATAAATTTACTATACATAGTGATCTGTACCACTATAACTTTTGGCCTATTGACTGTTAAACGTCAGATCTTAGCTTATAAGCTAAGATAAATCTGTCAGATTCGGCCTTTTTCAAGGCGATCCCTGCGAGGGGCGCACCACCGAGTTTTACGAAGTTATCTCATACGAGATGGCTCCATAGACATTAAGGGATAATAGGGGATAATTATTATCCCTTGTTTCAGGTAATCGCCCACGTATCAACACGCTGGTCTGTCGTGGGGGGACGCCCGAATCCGCCACTGACTTCACGCATCAGACGCGGTTTTAGGGTTCCTCCTCCACTTCGGGAAGGCCCGACGGGTCCCGTTAGCCCTCATGCCGTTAGACCTGAGACCTCCAGACGTTCGACGCACAGTCGCACGAACCACCGCGGAGTGATCGGGGGGGACCAGGACGATTCTCTAGCTGGGACTCTGGTCCGGACTTGGGTGGCGAAGGAGTGAATCCTAGACAAGGTTTGAACATCAAATAGATATCAACGACCCGCAAGAACCTAAACTCATCAAAACGAGTTACATGACATAATATGTCATAATATTACATTGTAATGACACCTTCGAAGACGCTCAACTGCCTAGGAGCCTCAAGTTCCTTAATATTCATTAAAAGATAAATTTCAAAATAGTGTTAGGTAGTAGGTACCTACCTTTTATTACATAAAAGGTTAATTTTATTAAATAAACGCTGAAAACAACACCATATTCCTTTTGGTTTATTATTCTTGGAATACCTACCTACCTATTTAATCGCGACGGAGGACAAAAATTCCGATCGGCCTCAAAATTTGACATTATACGTTGCAAGATGTCCAGATTCTAAAAACAGGAGCAGTAAGATTTTTTTTAATCTGAAATTTTGACAAAATACTCGGTTTGCCATATTATATAGTTGTGCCCGCAAGGTTTTCAGCTCGATCGGCCAAATCCATGGGGCGCTAAGGGGCTAAAATGTGGCTACGGGAGGGGTTTTTAGAAGGGTTTCTGCTATGGGGTCGAGAAGGGTGTCGTTTTCGAAGTATTTTTCGATGAAGAATCTATTTTTCGACGATGCAGTTTTTTTTAAATAAAAAATATTTTCTTAATGACCCAGAATAATTATTATTGGTAGGTTAATTGTAATTTTAAAATTCTTTTTCGTGTAACCAATATCAAAGAATAATGAACCCTTTTGTAAAATTTGCAGCGTTTTAACACTCATTCACTTTCCAGCTCCTACGAGGATTCTTGCAAAGGATGATAATGACATTGAACTTTTTTGGGGTCAGACTGCCGGCAAGCCTGACGCGGCTCACGTAGGCCCAAGTTCGTCCCAAGTTAATTAAAATTAACCGAGAGAGCAATTTTCCCCGTGATAGAAGTTCCTCATAGTCAAGTAGTCCTACCTACCTATATAATCTACTCAAGAAACTTCCGAAAGAGAAATTTATTGCTCATGAGACAGTTTTAACTATCCTCCAATGAACTTATAATGAAAACCACTTATTAAAGGCTTACTGCTGGAAGAACACAATTGGTGCATATGCCATGACTATCATAATTTTGAGGTGCTCCTGAAATTGCCCACTTTGGCATGTCAGTTGTTAGCAGAGAAAGTCCGTCGGAGAGAAGCTCGTAAAACGAGAAAAAGCACTAGACTCCTTTCATCGAGAGAAAAGTAGCACACAGCTTGTATTGAACTTGGAACCCTTAACGAGCTGTTTGTAATTCGATTAATTTTGTACACTTTTTCTAGCGTTGTGTTGAAATCTCCTTTCCAAGAGTAGACAAGATTTGTTTCACGTTTTCAGTGAAATGAGCAGCGCTGTAGCGGCGCTTCCGACGGCCATCGCCGGTGCTGCCAGCGTGGTGACCAACGTTGGATGGTTCATTCCAATATTGGCAGCGTCCATCGCGTATTTCCAGTACGAAATGCTCGACCCGGAAGCCAGACCTATCAACACCGAAACGGCCGATTTGTTGACGCATTATGACTTCATAGTGATCGGCGGAGGCTCTGCGGGGGCTGTTGTGGCGAATCGCCTCTCTGAAGTAAGTTGGGATGGTGATCAAACCAAGACTCCAAGGTCTTCTATTCTATTGACTCTGTTTCACTGTCACTGATACTGTTTGGCGGGAGCCTCGAAGAGATAAGGGGTCTTTATGGCCTGGTAGTTTCAATGTTGATTCGTCGAAAGTAGCGCTGTTGTCGCATCCGCACTTTTTCAGAGCGGTGATGACTTCTCATCTCACTGATAACTGGTCTTTTATGTTCCTTTTACCTGCTGAATGCCACCAGGACGCGGTGGTGACCAAAGGAACCTCACGTCACTCTCACTTTCGATTTACGATGAATCGATGAGCCAAGTAGACCATGAATACCCCTAATATTGTGACGCTATATGGACGTTTGGGACTGTGAGGGCAAAATATTGATCCCTGGACGAAGTCTCAATTCATCCCCAGCTTGCCAACAACTTCGCAAGCCTTGGACAGATTTAGAAAGCCTGGGGCCATCTTCGAAAGCGCTGGAATCCCTTATACAGCTTGGCACCATATGGCATGCCTTGGAAATCCTTAGGTAGCTTGTGACAAGCATAGACGAGTAGTACACTGCAAGAATAATTCATTGCAGGCGCGAATTGGTGAGTGTTGTGGTGTCGGTCGGTTGTAATGGTATCTCTCTGGGCCCAGGAGTGCAATGGCTAAGCCCGGTTTCTCTCGACCCAGATCCAGGAGTCATTTCTTCTGGATTTGCCTTTTTAAGTTGTTACACGGTAAAGTTTGCAATGGAAAAGTAGGAAGCAGAGAACGGTAGGATCAAGGATAGGCAGTGGTAGGGAGTGAAGGAGAAGGGGAACAATGGGAACCTCTTCTTCTTCTCGAGGAAGATGAAGTGAAAGTCAAAATCAAACCACTATTGAAAGATGGAAAGGAGAAGTACAAGACTTGTACTTCTCCTTTCCATCTTTCAATAGTGGTTTGATTTTGACTTTCACTTCATCTTCCTCGAGAAGAAGAAGAGGTTCCCATTGTTCCCCTTCTCCTTCACTCCCTACCACTGCCTATCCTTGATCCTACCGTTCTCTGCTTCCTACTTTTCCACTTAGTGATGCATGGTGGTACCTACTTTTCCACTTAGTGATGCATGGTGGTACCTTTGTTTCAGGCGCGACTCGTGAGGGAGGCAGCGTCGCAACTGCACCCCCTCGATGCAGAAGGGCGAGAGGGGGGGCTACGTTTTACCTACCTAATTAGTTACCTAGCTAAAAATGAATCAAAACTCGGCTCGAAAATCTACGTAAGTTCTTGTAGACCTTACATAGTTCGCGGAACGTCTGAAAAGCCTGTGTTGATAGTGCAATGATAACGGGAGCACTGCCCTTCTTGAGACGATTTTTTTGCATGGACCTTATGGAACAACGAACTAATCGTGAAGCCAGAAATGTCGAAATGTGGGGCAGTTCTGGGCACTGCGCACACCCTTCCTTCTCACCGTTCACCAGATGTTAAATCACCTCCACAATCAGTGTTGGCAGTCTTCGTTATGGGCAGGGAATTTTCGTTTGTAATGAGGGACTTTTTCAGGATCTAATCTGTCTCAAATCATGGAAAAAATAGGGGCTTACTTTTGAAATATTTTGAAAACTTTTTGGTGTTGCTATATTACTTTGTACGGTATGAAATCATAAAATTTCGATCGACCAAGGTTTCTGATTTTTTCAGTTTTCCCACAAAGGTATTTTTTACCAGAAGCAGCTTCTGAGGGGATGGCATCAGGGGTTTAGTGTGCTTCCATGTTTTCTGGGAAGTGTTTTCTGAACTCGGTGATCTGCGTTTGTCTCATTTATAAGTTTTTTATTCGTTCGTTTCATTCGATCGTTTCATTGTTCATTTCATAAAGTGTTTGTTGGATAACTCTATTTATTTCATCTTGAGGGAGTTTTCCCGTTTAGGCGTCTACAAACGTTGATGGCTAATGTTTGGGACGCACCGCAGAAGCAACATTTTGCTGATATGTCCAATGCCGCTTCATTAGTGCTTCACCAACTTTTACACTGGTCTTCAGTTTTTAACCTTATTTTTTCCAAGATTCTTAAACTTCCACGGTGCCAACAATAGGAGGAGAAGCAACATTATTGTTGTACCGTGTCTGGAGGAATCGCAATAGAAAACGAAGAGTTTTAACATGGATTTTCTCAATTAGAAACAGTTTCCCTACGTCATGCAGAGGTCGGAGGTTAATAAATGAACAGCCGGCTTATGGATTAAAACGAAATGAGCTAATGGAAAGTGTGTTGATGAAAGTGGGCTCCAGTTCCCCGTGAACTAGAATTAATTGAACTGTATTTTCTCTCTGCCTCTTTATCTCTTGGTTTCTGCTCAGCTATTGATCAATGCGGTGTTGGTAGGTAGATTGTGGTAAATATATTGCGAGGTTCCCTACGTACTTCAAAGACTTGTATGGGCCAAACGTGTGTGTACGGGCCTTTTTGCACCTAATTTCGATTTATCACCCTTGTGGGCTTTTCTCGTATTCGTCGGGTAAGCAGCTCGCTTAACATGTTCCACAATGTTGCCTGTTACGAAGCATCAACTTAAAGACCCAAATACGAAATTCACATTGGCGTGAACGTATCTCTGCTCTGCCTCGTAAACTTGACAGTGATGGGTTATTATGGAGCAGAGTAAACGTGTTCCCACGTCACGTCGGTGCCATCTACTAGAGTTTTATGGCCCTTTAAAACGTCCCTCTTCCCTCAAACCTGTGAAGAATGTTGAAATTCATATTTTAGCGTAGTGTGTTTGTTAAATCTAATGTGGACGAAAAAAGTATTGATTTTGGGAGACATGGTTTATAATATCATGATTTCATTGAATTATAGGTGGAAGAATGGAACGTCTTGTTATTGGAAGCAGGTGGAGACGAAACTGAAATTTCAGACGTACCTCTATTGGCTGCTTTTCTTCAGCTCACCAAGTTGGACTGGCAATACAAGACTGAGCCACAAGGAACTGCATGTTTGGGTTAGTTTTTTTTTTTCAATGATTTACGTTTACTTTTTAATGAGACAAATGAAGCGTAATTCTTTTATGTTCCGTATTTTTCGTAGGAATGTCAAACAAAAGGTGCAACTGGCCCAGAGGCAGAGTCCTTGGAGGGTCGAGCGTCCTCAATTACATGCTGTACGTCAGAGGTAACAAACGAGACTACGATTTGTGGGAGTCTCTTGGCAACCCTGGGTGGGGCTCTAGCGAAGCCCTCTACTACTTTAAGAAGTCCGAAGACAACAGAGATCCTTACTTGTCAAGATCCGCTTACCATTCGACGGGAGGCTACCTCACAATTCAGGAGGCCCCTTGGAGGACACCCCTGGCCCACGCGTTCGTGGAAGGCGGAAAAGAGCTTGGCTACGAAAATAGAGATTGTAATGGTGAGCTACACTGTATTTAGTGCTGTATGTACGTTAAGAAGAGTTTAGAACTGGTTTTGCGTGACGATGGAGAGTATTCTCTGAAGGGTTGTCACTCCCACCTACTCATACCTAGCTCGCCCAAACCATCTTTTCTTCAATAATTTATGGAAACTAATTAAAGCTGACCGTTGGATGCTATTTTCTTCGGAAGAAAATCGATTTCCAGGCTCCACTCGGTCAGGTAGGTGGTCGATCCAAGCTTGGATCCAAGCTTCCACAGCAATATTTCTCGATGGAAAATTCCCGAGTGCCTTCAGGACGAAAGTTTCTCGCGAAAATGCGATTTCTGAACAATGAAAAAAAGCTCATACCACTATTATGTGCGAACTCGTGCATATTCTTGTTTTATAGGTCTTGTGGTTCATACCCTCACGTCCATTGTCCAGAGGTGCCACTAAAGAAGTACCTTGAAAGGCATAAAAAGTGTTAACATTTCGATAGCTTATGAGCACGTTAAGAATGCTCTTTCTGAGATTCTGAAAATATTTGGCATATGGCATCAGAGACTACTTACCTTAACTAAACGGATTATGAGAAAATTTAATAAGGGACTCAGACGGCTTCAAATCGGTATCGGTGTCCATTAACCCGACGATGAACGCGGACTGCAACGAAAGACAAGGAGATGTGCGAATCTTCATGAGGCCAGATAAGGACAATATAATGACTAAGCACGATAAGAAGGGTCTTCTGTGCTAGTTCTTATCTTTGTGAATGCATTTTTGGTTTCTTCCAAGTCGGTAACATGATTTTTGTCCAGCTAGATTTGAATTCTGGACCTCTGTGTGGTGGTAGTCTAGTCAGCCAGCCTAGTAGTCCCCCTGGTGGAAGCCTGCAGTGTGGCCACTGGAAAACAGTACACGTACTGTACCTCTAACCCACGCTAAGGTCATAATCTCTAATATACTTTCCAACCACATTCGATTACATTGCGGATTTTTGTGGCTCAACTACAGGTAGAGGGAAAGCCGGCTGTCCTCAGCGTACTCACTATCCCGAAAACATCCCTTCTGTATATTAGACTGAAGGTTCTGAAGTCTCGTGGAGTAGGTACCTACCTTGTGAAAATCACTTAGGTCGACCTGACCACTCTGCGGCTTGTCCCGATGACTTTGTTATGAGAAAGATGAAAATAAAACACTTTGCTCTCTTGAAACCTATCTGGAAAAACTGAATTTTTATTTCTTACATTCGAAAATCAACTGTCGATTGTTGTAATAACTTGTTATTTCCAACACCTTCTTATACCACCCTTCATTTCCTCAATCAATGTTTTTGCTCAAGGTGGTGGAGACACGAAAAAATCCGCAATGTAATCGTGGCCAGTAGGTAGGTAAAAATGGCACCCGGCTGTAAATGCTTGATCCCCAACACTATACAGTCTGTAATAATTTATTGAAAGTCTTACATTCGTCCTGCATCTTTTCAATGTTCTTAGCAAATGAAAAACCCCCACCCCCACCCCCACCATGAATTACCTCTCATCACATTTTCCGTTTCAGTGGAGAGAATTCTCTGTTGGTTTTTCACCAGAATGGTGGGCTTTACTTAATCATCCACTATGAGGAACGGTCACTCCAATTGCTGGAGTACAAACAAATTGAACTAGGTTTGAACAAACTAAATTATTCTTGCTGTGTTGGGCTTCCTTCGAAATTGCGTTCTAAAATGCATCAACTGTTCTGGCCAATCAATCCAACTTCGACACCAATGCAAGCTGTGTCGCATTAAATTTTGTTACCATCTGGCGTTTATTTGTCGTGATAAAATCGTTCCATGTTTCAGGGAAATATCAGGCTGGTTTTATGATACCGCAAGGGACGACGAGAAAAGGGGCCCGGTGCAGCACCGCAAAAGCGTTTTTACGGCCGGCGAGGTTGAGGAAGAATCTCCACATCGCTATGAATTCCCACGTGACCCGAGTGCTCATCGATCCCAACACCAAAGTAGCATTCGGTGTTGAGTTCATTAGGGACGACGAGAAACACGTCATTAGGACGAGGAAGGAGATCATCCTGTCCGCCGGTTCTGTGGGCTCCCCTCAGCTCCTCATGTTGTCCGGTATCGGCCCGGCGGAACACTTGAACGAAATGAAAATCCCCGTCGTGGCCAATTTGCAGGTGGGGCATAATTTGCAAGATCACATTGGGCTGGGAGGGTTGACTTTCATGGTGAATCAGCCCGCGAGTATAATTTTGAACCGGTACGAAAACGTGCCGTCTGTACTCCGCTACGCCATGTTCGGAGATGGACCGCTGACTGTCCTCGGAGGCGTCGAAGGGCTGGCGTTTGTCAACACGAAATATGTCAATAAATCCGACGATTGGCCTGATATCGAATTTCATTTTGCGTCAGGCTCAACTAATTCTGACGGAGGGTCGCAAATGTGGAAGGCACACGGAATAACGGAGGAATTTTACAAGGAGGTTTATGAGCCGATAGAAAACAAAGATGTGTGGTCAGCTATCCCTGTGCTGCTCAGACCAAGAAGTCGTGGGTTCATCAAGTTGAAGTCCAAAAACCCTTTCGACTACCCATTGATTTACCCCAATTATTTCTTTGACCCATTCGACATGAAAACACTCGTCGAGGGCGTCAAAATAATTCTGGCTCTCAGTCAGACCAAATCGTTCAAAAAATACGGAAGCCAACTCTACACTAAACCTTTCCCTTCATGTCAAAACATCCCAATGAACACAGACCACTACTGGGAATGTATGATCAGGATGTACTCGGTGACCATTTACCACCCCGTCGGTACTTGTAAAATGGGTCCTGACTGGGACCCGGAGTCTGTCGTCGACCCTGAACTCCGTGTACGTGGAGTGCGGGGATTGAGGGTAATAGACGCGTCCATAATGCCGACATTAGTCAGCGGCAACACTAACGCGCCGGTCATAATGATTGGTGAAAAGGGCTCGGACTTGATCAAGCAGTTTTGGCACAAGTTGTGACCGCCCTGAACGGAATTCAACCTACAAAGTCCTTCCGATGTCCTGATTTATTAGGTAAGACGATGACATCTTATATTTAAATTGTGAATATTGCTCAGTGCAGCGCCTTTCGTGGTTGTGCAAGTACAATGGGCTATGGAACCGCTTAATTTTGGTTTATTATTCTTGGAATAATACGCCTATTTATTCGTGTGGGAGGTCGAAAATCCTGATCGGTCTCAAAATTTGACATTATCCGTTTCATGACGTAGACTCCAAAAACATTATGTTCGCCCGCCGTCCCAGCCGGCAGTAGGAATTTTTCTACAAATCTGAAATTTTGACAAATTACTCGGTTTACCATCTAGTTGTGCCCGAAAGGTTTTCAGTCCGATCGCCCAAACCCGTGGGGCTCTGTGAGACTGAAAACTGGCTACGAGAGGGGTTTCTGAAGGTTTTCGGCTATGGAGTCGAGTTAGGTGTCGTTTGTTAAGTATTATTGGGCGAAGAATCCATTTTTGAAGTTCCCAGAATAATTGGACTTCACCGTGGGGATCTATGGGTTCTCATGGGGGTACAAATGGGATTTCTTAAGGATCCCAGGCGGTCAAACAAGGTATCGTTTTCCGAGTAATTTTGGACGCATAATCCATTTTTCGAGGACCCACATCTGTCCAAACATTGTACAGAAGAAAAATTCTTTTTAATTTTTTCACAAATTTTTCTTTAAAAAAACCATTACCGCACTTACCCCACTCCATCCTCACAATATTCAGCCAATGTCTCTGCCCTTGTTCCCTATACTAGCCCAGTATGGTGAAGCCTGAACCAAAGTTGATATTCTATAAGACTCTTAACTTGATAGACTTACATACAATGATTAATTTTAGGGTTAGTGCATCGTTCATTTGTCATTACCTCAGGAAATATCCCAGTTCGAACAATCAACGTACTTTCTAAATCCAGTGACTTTTTTAAAATTCGTTTTAATAATCCGTCGTAATGATATTTGTGATACATGAAATCATCTCGGTGTACATAGACTTAGTAGAGACGATTTTGTACATAAGGAAAACCTGTAACGACCGTAACATACGTGTTACAATACCTGGTAAATTAAAAGTTACTGAAGTGTGTTGTCTGTTGCTCTTCCTATCCTATCATGAAGTTGATTATTTTGATCTGATGTGAGCCAAAAATGACGGATCCAGGATTCGTCGATTGGGGAAGGAGATTAAGATGCAACACAGCCCTTTTCTTTTGGTTATTCTAGGAATAATACATCTGTTTTCGCGACGGAGGTCGACGACTCCGATCGGCCTCAAAATTTGACATCCGTTTCAAGAGGTCTAGATTCCAAAACCGAAATGTCTGTCCGCCGACCGGGCCGTTTTGGGCAGTAGGAATTTTTATAAAAATCTGAAATTTTGGCAAAATACTCGGTTTATCATCTAGTTGTGCCAGCAAGGTTTTCAGCCCGATCGCCCAAACCCGTGAGGCGCTATGGGGCTAAGGGAGGGTTTTTTTTAAATGCTTTTGGTTATGGTATCGAGTCAGGTGTCGTTTTCGAAGTATTTTTGGACGTAGAATCCATTGTTGGGGGCCCCGGAACGATCCGATTTCACTGTGGCGATCTATAGGGCTTTCGTGGGGCTAAAAATGGGATTTTTGAAGGATCCCAGGAGGTTAAATATTTTTCGAGTAGGTAAAAAACAAAGAATTTTTGAAAAAAAAAATCCGAAAAAACTTTTTCAAACTTTTTTCCATTGACATGGAAATTATTTTTGCACAAATAACCTATATCAAAGAGTAATAAACCCTTGTGTAAAATTTGCAGCGTTTTTATATTATTTATATTATTTATTAGTTTTCAGATTTTATATTATTTATACTTTGTTGTCAATCATCCCTCTCCTATATTATTTATATTATTTATTAGTTTTTATATTATTTATAATATCTAATGGTACCAGATATAGTACCTACCTTTAGGTACTACATTTATCACAAGCTGTAAGTAACGCTTTTCTTTTTACATCAATGAGCTTTCCTCTTGAGTTTTGGATGCTGAATCGATTTATGGGGGTATTAGAGCTGTGAGACTACTCACAACGATGCTCGGTCATTACCATTAATGAATCCAGGTGTAATTCAATTTAGAACACAGTTAGTTGTAACCAAGTTCCGTAGGAATGAGCATTGAGCCTTGAATGGATGTGGTTAAAGAACTTTTTCCTTCCTTGGGTGTTCGGGTCGTTTTTACGTGCCGAACTTGGCATTACTGCCAAAAGTACTGCCAAAAGTACTGCCAGTTGGGGGTGACAAAAATGTCCTGAAAACACCGCCTCAGAATCAGCAATGTTCTCATTATTTGTAGTAAAATGTTTTTTTCATTCGGGGTAGAAAGAAAATAAGGTACCTATACAAAACTGTAACAAATTGTCTATACCACTAATTCAGAACGTCTCTGTGGCTATGTATGTACGTCACATGCCTTCTCCTCCGAAACTGTTTTTTGACATAAATATAAATTTATTTGCAATGTGGGTTCAATGTAAATTTGTTGATAATATAACGTTCACATTATGAAGACTGTTTGATAACTGTGTTGAAATGTTCTGAAGGGTCAAGGGTTACCGAGTGTCCTCGAATCTGCATAAAAGTTTGCTTTAAAAAAAAAAAGAAAAAACCCACGAATTGAAAGCCTCGAAGAGGTAGGTAAATTAACACCGCCGGTGTGAGATGGCGTGCACCATCGGCCCATCAGCCCAGTCAAGTGTTAATTTTGAATCCCTTTGATGAAGAAAGGCCATGGAATTCGAGCATTCCACTTGGCGGGCCCGTGGCGATTTTCCAAACCAATGAGCGATAAGGGCCGTTGAGCCCGGAGAGTAACTAACCCTTCCATCACAGACTAGGGAGGTCCCCCTGTGCAGCCTCTTGGCCGGCTGGATCCTCCAAATCAAGATAGCCCGTGAAAGGTAGAGAGGAAGATCTTGAGAGTCCTCCAATGCTCGGGTTGATTCCTGCGATTCGTGGATTGGTGAACTCTACGTGATTGAGCATACTAACCATCTGAAATGTGTGAGTTTACAAATTCATCTCATTTCAGGAATAATCCGCTCGGTTCTTCTCGCCAAAACTATTCACTAAGCGAGAAACCAAATTACTAATTGAATCAGGCGGAAAGTCCTTTGTTAGGAGTCGAAGTGGATAGCGGAAACAACCCATTGAAATATTAACTACCAGAATTACTTATGTTCTTCGGAAAGAGGGTTTTAGTACACAGATTACCTTACAAGTTTGCTTTTGAGTTAAGCCAAATAAGAGGAAAGTTCGCACAAGAATAGAACATGGTCGACCAAAATGGAGAGAGAGAGCATTTGCTGGAAGCAACTTGATGAATTATTCATTAAGACTCCTAAATGGCTAGATTTTCCCATACCATTGGCATAGGGAAATATATTCCATTTACATAAGGATGTGGAACTACCCTGTACTGTTTATATACTCCTATTAGCCAGATTCAATTTAATTAAAGCAGGACCAGGCCCCAGATCGATTGCAATTTTTCCATGTACAGGTAACTCTTTTTTTTTTAAGCACAAAGTATGATGCGTGAACATCATATGATGTGGCCACATGTTTACGTCGTTAAGAAAGAAAACCCCAATGGTTCAGTTTTAGGCCGAACATTCGACGAAATTATTCACAAACATTACAATCTTGTTACAGTGTGGTTGTATCTTCACATGGGAAAGAACGACTTCGAGATGATCGTCGGATGAACTCTGAAGGATTTGGGTATGCCTGAAAATAGTACAGGAAGTTGAGGAAGAAGAGTGGTGAGAAAGCGCGAGAAGAACCTCGTGTCTGATGCCCTTGATACACACGCACATACTCAGGTGGATAAAGTCCTACACTGATCTCAGTAGACTCAGGCAGGTCCACTGAAACTATACACAATCGCTGGAGAAGTAAGAGAAGCTTGGTATCGTATGGTGGAAGCTGAGCTACCGGCCAACATTTGAAGTGGGTGCGCCTGCACACGACATGCCCTGGCCAGCATTGCTGGGCCCATCTGAGTGCCACTGCTTCCAGTGTCATGTCCCAGCTCATCAATCGCATGTCTGATGCGACTGGTCAACCTTGTGTTAATCCTCCTGCCATCCCGTTCCAGATTTTTGTGCAGGTCGAGAATCGTATTCTCGTATGAGTTGGTGTCTTCGATATTGCTGCATCTTGCCGTTTGTGTTTGAGCCTGATGCACCTGGTGTCTCTGGAAGAATGAATCAGTTCCAAAAAACAGGCCTTCTACAGAGTATGTGACTTTGGGATTTCAAGCTTATTTGTACGTCGTGGGTTATGCTGTTTGTGCCTATATCGAGATCATGAAGTGGCGGACGGTTCGGTCTTTCCTCAAAAAAGCAACCAGAAAAGAGAGAATACTGTTACGAACATCTGATGTTGACGTCTTCACGGAAGAACACCCAATCAGTTTTAGGGCAAACCTTTGACAAAATTACATTACAATATGAAAACTAGATGCAGCTTTGTAACTCAGAATAGATTTATGGCTCTTCAAGCCAGTATTACACTGACTAGAACTGGCTCTATAGCTCTTCAACTGGTTCTATAGTACTTAAACATTTTTCCGCAAGCTGTACTGTAGGACTTCAACCCAGTTTTATAGCCTTTCCGACCATTTCTAGGACTTCAAATTAGTTTCAAAGCCCTTCAGACCGGTTTTGTACCACTTCAGCCAGGTCTGTACTGGTAGAATGCTATATCGCAATTTAAACTGGTTGTTTAGTCCGGTTCTATCAGAGTCTAAGCCAACATCTGTTAGGCAAGGCTTGAGGTAGGCCCGTAACAAAAGCAATTTGTAGTTTGATGGTGAAACTAAAAAAATTGGGACGTTCATCAGGACGATTGAATTTTCGCTCATTTTTGTCAAAAAATCAGGACAGGACGGCTAGGACACCTTTGAAATCAGGTTTTGTACAAATTGGAGCCTTCGACGTTACAGTTGATGTCGCAGTTCATGCTCTAACTCTGAAATCTTCACACGTGTTTTTCTGTTTCCGCCCCTCCAAAAGTTTTATCGTTCCTCGGAGTACTTACAGACTTGCTCTCCGAAGGGAAAAACTTGTAACAGAAGTTATTTACCGATCTGACTCGATCAAGCCGCGAAAAAAAGCACGAGCGGTGCGGAAAGAGCGGAGGGGAAGTGAGTTGTGACCGCTTGATAAATTTGGATACATTCCCAATCGAAAATAGACACTCACGAGTTACATTGTCTCCGTGGTCGGACCAGTCATCGCACCTTTCTATCGCTTTTAATAGATCCAGGCTATTAGAGTACGTCTCGTATCGCTTCCTCTCCGTGAGCCGAGCATTTAGCGCCATCTCGACAACTCGACGCAGACGGTGATTTTCGATTCGGCCGTCGATATCTTCATTATTTTGGTAGCTAGTGGAAATAACCGAATCCCGCTTCACTTCCCGCCAACCTCAGGTGGCTCGACACACAATTTCCGAACGTCAAAGGCCCTTGATGGAGTGAATCTCGTTAGGGTGCATTTCCTTTCGCAATCGAGTGTATCTCGTTAGCGTGTACCGGATTCTCCCATCTTGGAGTGAAGCTTTAGGGGCCTATGAAACTCCAACTACCTACATCGCATTTCAGACTTTCTTAAATGAAACAGAAATAATCGTCAGCAAAAACTGCCCGCAGCCACCTTTTTTTATTGATGGCGAATTTAAAAAAAGTGAAATTTGATTTGAATCCTTTCTTTCTTGAATGGGATATTTTTTTCTACTTACACAGTTCCCCCCCCCCCCCTAACCTGTTCCCAATCATCCTAACCTGTGGGGCTGCAGAGGACGCTTTAAAAGAATAATATCCTATTTGTATAGTAGACTCTGAAATTGATACAATCCATTTTTTAAATCTGAAATTTTGACAAAATACTCGGTTCAGCCGATTGCCCAAACATCCACCTAAAAACGCTGCAAATTTTACACAAGGGTTTATTATTCTTTGATATAGGTTACTTGTGCAGAAATTAAATTCTGTCAATGAAAAAATTAAAAAAAAATTTTTTTGTTGGATTTTTATTTCAAAAAAAATTTTTTTTTGGATTTTTTTGTTCAAAAATGTGTTTTTTCAAAAATTCTTTATTTTTAACTCAAAAAATATTTAACATCCTGGGATCCTTCAAAAATCCCATTTTTAGCCCCATGAAAGCCCTAAAGATCGCCCCAGTGAAATCGGATCGTTCTGGGACCCCAAAAAATGGATTCTACGTCCAAAAATACTTCGAAAACGACACCTAACTCGATCCCATAGCTAAAAGCCTTCAAAAAACCCCTCCCGTAGCCCCATTATAGCCCCAGAGCGCCCCACGGGTTTGGGCGATCGGACTGAAAACCTTGCGGGCACAACTAGATGGTAAACCAAGTATTTTGTCAAAATTTCAGATTTTAAAAAAAATTCCTACTGCCCAAAACGGCCCGGACGGCGGACGGCGTACGGCGGACGGACATTTCGGATTTTGAATGTAGACCTCTTGAAACGGATAATGTCAAATTTTGAGGCCGATCGGAGTCGTCGACCCGCGTCGCGAAAACATAGGTGTATTATTCCAAGAATAATAAACCAAAAGGTCGGATGTTATGTTTCTACATTTTAATTGGTGTCTTGGCACCCAAATAGTGAGAAACTAGGCGAATCCCACAGCTTTTGCGGGTCTAAAAACATCGAAATTCGCGACTTTTTTTTTTGTTTTTTGCTTACATCTTAAAAACTATGCGTGGTGCAGAAAATGTCACTCATTCCATTATTAAAGAACATGAAATCCTGCGTCGAATGGCTACCTCGACTTTAGAATTCGACCGATTGGTAAGGTCGCAATCGCCTGTCAAAAAATAGCCAATTCTGGTTTAGTATTTTTGGAATAATACACCTATGTAATCGCGACGGAGGTCGACGACTCTGATCGGCCTCAAATTTGACATTATCCGTTTCAAGAGGTCTAGATTCCAAAACCGAAATGTCCGTCCGTCGTCCAGGCCGTTTTCGGCAGTAGGAAGTTTTTAAAAATCTGAAATTTTGACAAAATACTTGGTTTACCATCTAGTTGTGCCCGCAAGGTTTTCAGTCCGATCGCCCAAACTCGTGGGGTGCTATGGGGCTACAGGAGGGTTTTAAAAAAATGCTTTTGGCTATGGGGACGAGTTAGGTGTCGTTTTCGAAGTATTTTTGGACGTAGAATCCATTTTTGGGGGACCCGGAACGATCTGATTTCACTGTGGGGGGTTTAAAAGGCTACAAAGGAGATTTTTGAAGAATCCCAGGAGGTCAAATATTTTTCGAGTAGGTAGGTAAAAAACAAAAAAGTTTGAAAAAAAAAATCCAAATTTTTTTCGTTGACCGAATTAAATTTTTGCACAAGTAACCTATATCAAAGAATAATAAACCCTTGTGTAAAGTTGCAGCGTTTTATTTCATGGATTGTTCACACAGAATGACCGTTCTCAATTTTTAGGCGTTTTAAAGTTTGGTTACCTGCAGTTTTCACACAAGTTGGGAAAAATTGGCATTCGGTCGAATTTTTTTAAGTTTAGGTAGAGAATGGAATGAGTGAAATTTTCTGTATCACGCATAGTTTTAAGGTATCAGCGAAAAAAAAAAAAAAAAAAAAAAGTGCGAAATTTCGAGGTTAAAATAGGACCCCAAAAGTTCTGATAAACATTTCCCCACTATTGGGATGCCAAGACACTATTTTAGAAACATAACATCTGACCTTTTGTTAGTACCGAAGTCTACATTGACTGGACTAAACCCGTGGGGCCAAAAAGGGGCTTCGTCCGGAGGTCGAATGCATTCGAATGAACTCATGAGATGTCGTTTTTCGTGTAATTTTGGACGCATAATTCGCTTTTCCGGTCCCACAGGTCCTATCATTATATAGGATTTTTTATTTTTTTAAATAATTGTTCTATTGACGGAATTAATTGTTGCACAATTTACCCATATCAAAGAATAATGAACAATTTGCGGCGTTTTTTTTTCTCACCCTTTGTGTAGAATTTGCAGCGTTTTCAACATCCATGAAGGTATGGATGATCCTTTGAAAGTATTTAAATTACTTTTTCGTGAATATTGCCGATATCCGCCGTTATGGGTCGCAATATTCCTTTCCGTTTCACGGAGTATGCACACCCTTCACGACCTACAGCCTCGTGGACCCAATATCGGAAAAGGCCATAGAGGGATGTTGTGGTAGTGTGGTGAGGGGAGGGGGTGGCTCGTGAAGGTGGAAAAGGGTTTGACGGGGTGGTTCGGGGGCGGTTTCGCCGTACCCTTTGTCTACGCTCGCCTGTGTTCGAAACCTTCCCCCCACCCCCTCCACCCCTTCCGTTTCCAACCCTCCCTCGCCCTATCACATCGTGCAAGCAAGCCTTCCCAGCCGGGAGTTTGATTGACACGAGCAGGACAGTTGGTTCTCGGTAACAATACCTCTTATCTCCCTCGCACCCCCTATCGCCGCCAACCAGCCAGCCACTTCTCCCTTTTCATTTATTATCGAATTCAAAACGCCATCCCGGGCAACTACCGGAGGTGGGATCCCCTTTCCACGGGCTCGTGTTTTTGTTGGAAAACGCAAACTGAAATTGACACCGCCTACGAACATAATGAGAACATGAATCTAGTTACAGTTGTAGAAGGTTGCTATTGTCTCTTGTCACTACCACGTACATTAATCGAGTCTCTGCTATAAACGTCCTCCATCCCTGAACGCTTCCAACACACCATTAGTTCAACTTCAAGGTTCCTCTTAGCCCACATCAATGAAACGGTTCAAGTTCTGCACAACATTAACTAGTATAATAGTTAATGAATAATTCAGGTCGAAATGATTTTGCTCATTTACGGAGGAATCGCAGATTTAACCGTCTCGAGGCAAACACATCGGTCTATTTCATTAAAAATTAAACGCTACAAATTCCTGTGTGTAAATTGTGCAAAAATTTCCATCAGTCAATAATTTATTAGAAACCTCAAACCACACTGATTACTAATGTGCTTTAAACGGAAAACCGATTAAATTTCGGATAGGTAGGGTTTTTTTTTTTAATCAAGTAAAATACTGGGGGGCACGATTGAATTTTCATACGTTCACAAACCTCCCCTTATAAGGGGAAAAGAGTACCTATACTCTTTAGGGGGTTTGATATAAATTGTATTTGGCTTCTGTGGACACCTCACACAACGGATGATTGGTGTGTACCCATTTGGCTGCCAAACTGCGAAAAAAAATGTCAAAATACCAATAGGTACTTAATTGGTATTTTACTTTTCACTTTAAAAAAAAATTGTTCCTGTGAAATTTTTATTCTTCTCAAGGAAGCAATTTTTTAAAAAATTTAAATTTGGCCTGAGGTACAACCATATCATGTACCTCTGGCCAGACCTGTTTGTACTTCTGGCCAACCAGTGAATTAAATGAAAACTAATAACAATGCTTCCTGAGATCAAAAAGTACCATTATCATAAAATTAAGTGTCAGGTCTATGTAAAGGAATATACATCTTCAATACTGGGAAAGGTGCACTACCTCCGGCCAGGTGCATAGATCTATCGTTGATCCAAAGGTTCATTATTCCAAACAGCGACTGATACTGGGAGTGTAAACGAGGAAACTGGTCGATGTTATCATAACCCAATAATGTAAAATTGCTTTGTGGATCAATAAAATGAATTGTTCAGGTGGCCAGAGGTACAAACACAAAACTGGCCAGAGGTAAACACATCGCCTATTTGAAAAAGAGTGATTCTGTGATTATTCTTGGGAAAAAACTCCATTGCTTACCTACACAAATAGATTTAGTTCCTTGGTACCAAATTTTCCGTAGAAACAACTTATCTGGAATTGAAGAAAATGAGGAGCCTCCTTCTTGTAGCAGCACACCACCAAGACTTTGAGCAGCCTCATCAGGGAGAGGGAGATAATAGCAACATGGGGAGTGTGCTACGTTACAATTTGTTGCCTGGGACTATGAATTCATGGCGGACACACTTGTTTTGAAATGGCTGGGTGTAGTATTAGCAGTCGGCCAGACAGCACCTTCCCCTACACTAAGTGTACCTGTGTAAAAGTCTTATAGGTACCTAATTATCTTGACCTCACATTAATAACTGATGTGTGGCCAAGATTGAGGTGTTATGACAAGTTTACAATTTTTAAAACTTGTCATCACACCTAAATTATAATTTATTATCACATCGAGCTATCCAACCTTCGAGTTAGCGATTAAACAGGTCACTTTACCCTCCGATGAGACCGTATTGCATCTACGGCTTATGTTAATGCCTCACTAATAGCAGAGGATTACTCTTTTAATCCGCGTATTCACCCTATGAACGTTGTATGGACGTCGACTGCCCTCTTTTTCAACCAAGTGCGCTTCATCCATTCAAGAAGGGTGGCCACTAACCGTGAACCGTGCAGAATAATACATCATTTCGCAACAAGGGGGTTCTCGGGATGGAGACATTTGTTTGAAAATTTAAGCGAAGTCGATCGGGTATGCACCGATAGGGAGCGGCTGTTTCCAGGATGAACGAGGGCTATTCACGCCAAATATTCCCCTGAAGAGTCGAATGAAATTTTTAACAGAATTCCTAAGAAGCAAAAAGTGTAAAGGAGAAAAATATTTGGAATCGAGACATCGGTCCACAAATTTCTACCATCATCCATGGGAAATCGGAATACGGTCCATTTTTCTCCTGTGACGGCCCGAGCTGCAAGTTTCCTTCTAATTTCGACCCGCACTGTGGGGACCCATACATTCATATTACACCTTAGCGAGTTAAACTTCAGTTATTTCAGGGACCAGCGGCATAACTCAGCTGGCTCGAACTGTCACTGAAAAGTCCATTTCAGCACATCGTGGAACGTCGGGAGTTTCAAATGGAAGCATCAGTGGAAGGTTGAAACCTAAAAAAAAAAAAAAAAAAAAAAAAAAAAAAAAAAAAAAAAAAAAAAAAAAAAAAAAAAAAAAAAAAAAAAAAAAAAAAAAAAACGTTTGCTACAATAAACCAGTAAAAAGAAGAAACCCAATACAAGACCAAAAATGTGGGTGGGCCCACCTTTTCTGGTGCATGGAGACGGGAATGCACAAAATGCGTTCAGAATATTGGTCGTAAATGAGCGTGTAAAGCGGAAATCGATCCGTATAAAGAATCCTTGTAGAAAGAAACCTTGTTACCCGGTTACTTTGAGCCGTAAGTAATCAGTTTACAAAACTTGACAACTTTGAAAAAATTCAAGCTTCCGACAGACCTCCAAAAACAACTATGTACCTATTAAATAGGCTTTACAAATTTTGTAAAGCACTCTGCTAAGTACCTATAGTCAGCTTTCTGCTAGGGGTGTATAAAAAGTCTAGATACTTTAAAATATCGATATTTTCTTGAAAAAGAATCGATACATGTTGGTTTAGAAAGAAAACAACACACCATTCGATTCATCACCTTCGATTTAATTAAAATCGATAGTTATCTCGAATTTTCCAAAAATTGGGCAAAGTGGCTTTTGGAACTGGACGACTCAATTTAAAAAAAAAATCTTTATTGTTGGCATTTTTCTTGGCGTTTGGGAAGGTAAGTAAGAAGATAGAAACGATTATTCCCAACAAATTTCAAATGGCTGGATCTTTAAGTATCATCTTTATTTATTTATTTATTTTCTTTTACCAGGATAAGATAAAAAAATCTTTTCTCGAGTCCTAGCTTAACAAAGGAGGTTGAAAATACAACTGATATACCTAACGTAACATATTGATTCAGCAAGGTAAGAAACATAGAAGCATATAAACATGAGGAGGCAGCTCTTTCTTGAAGCTATTTCTCGTAAAATTAGGAGGGGGAAAATATATTATCCATAATATATATACATATTATGTGGACCCGTGTCAGTAGTGTTACACCATTTGTCAATAGTGTACAGTACACTAGTGACAAATTAGGTGTTGTAGGTAACGAACACCGTGAAAATACGGACAAATGGTCCTAATTTAAGCAGACAATTTGTTATGGTTTTGAAAGCCCAATCGTACAAATTCTGTTTCTCTCTGCTGAAAAGTTGAAAGTGCAATGAACTGTTCTTTTTTCAATACCTACCTACATAAAAGATACTGCCGCCGGCAGTGTGCGACCGAGAGATCTGAAATTGTAGGTGTTTTTTTCAACTATGTACTTTAGCGCGAAAATATATTCGACCACCGGTGTGTGTTGACAAAGGGAACAGCGTCGCTCCTTTGAAAACAGTCGAGCCGGGTCGTGGCAGGGGCCCCTTTGATGTCAACTTAATATAAGGGAAAGTTGGGATAACTTCTCAGGCGCGATTAGTTACTGGGATGGCCTTTTCGCCGACCGTTTGATTAAATTCGGGATAAAGGCCAGAGCGAGTTTTGAGGCAGAGTTAGAGACGAACTCGAGCCCAAACGTTGAATGTACGGTACGTAGTTGCAATTGTCGATGTAGGGTTCTGAAACCTTAAAAAAAGAACGCAGAAAAGCTTGGATGTGGGTGTGAAACCTACCAGGTCGGTAAGAGTTTTATCACGAAACGAATCCCTATCAATGTTTCACTGGCGAGCCCGCTGAAACCTTTTCATGCCCTCAACCCTCACTGCGATTACGTTGCATTGTCTAAGCGCAAGACGGATATTAGATGTCTCCGGATGATATTTAGTAAAGGTATTAGATTCTTAGGACCACAATATTAGAAATATCATTGTATTTATCACAAACGGTAACCAATTTAACCCTACAAATTACCTGAAAGGCGTAAAGGTCTATAATTTTGGTCCTCTCTGTTAAATTCAATGCCTTTCGTCAGCTAATTTAATAACTCGTAGGAAGGAATTTTTAATAAGAGCTCACAAATGAAATTAAATGAGAGCCCTTAATTAAAAGAGTTGTGAGGTGTCTACCTGATGAACACTTCCTTAAGTAAATAGTCGCATTTACACGCAAACATGGCTTTTCGGCCTCATCTCAATCAACATCAAAACTGCAATAGATGAACTCCTTAGTTTTTTAACGGGTGAGAATAAATGCCGGAAGACAACTCCTTTTTATTCCTTTTTGTTTATTTTCTAAATTTACAAATACCTAGCAAATTTGAGAAAATTCTTCCAAGACAGTTCGACAAGTAAGATATCTTACTTGTCGAACTTTCGGCATATGCCCGCATATTCACAAACCACATCTATAGAAACTGGGGCTCTGTGGGGCTAAAATCTGGCACTATGGGAGGTTTTTTTTTAAAGGTTTCAGCTGGTATCGAGTGGGGGTCGTTTTCGAGGTGTTTTTGGACGTAAACCCCATTTTTGGGGGTACCCGAACCGTCAGATTTCACCGAGTGGATCTATGCATAGCCCCATGGGGCTTCAATTATGGCTTTTGAAGGATGTCAGGAGGTCGAATGTGGTGTCGTTTTCCGAGTAATGTTGAGCGTGGAATCCATTTTTCGGGTTCCGTCCAAACACTGTAGAAGTATTAACACTATTTTTTTTTTTTTTTTTTTTTAAATTATTATTTTAGAATCGACTGTGCTCAACACCGCTCAATTCGACTTGCACTTTTTGAACATAATCCTGTAGAAAATTTCGCGCTCGATCGGTGTCGTTAGATATCACGTGTGACAGTGATAAAATGGAGAAAAATTGATTGAAGCAACACTGCCAACAAGTCCAGTGAATGCCCTCCTTTTGGTAGGTTTGTGTAGACACTGTCTGGAGACCTCCTGATTCGCTGAAAACTCCTGTTTTCCTGAAAACTAGGAAAATGAACTTGGGCTGTGTTGCGGTTGCACATTCAAAATAATTTCTATTGGCAGAATCAGTTTTTGGATAATTCATACCATAGAATACTAAATCAGAATAATAAAAAAATAATAGAAAAGAATTATAAAAGCCGCGATTAAGGATAAGACCGCTAATATTATGCAACAAAAAGCAGAGGGACGACAATGGGCTACCCTTCTTGACCCTGAGTGCAGGGTTCCCATCTCTGCACCACGACATGTAACAGTAGCATGTTTCCGGCTTGCCACAGGTTATGACTACCTCCAAAAACATTTACACCGAATTGGTCTGGCAAGAGACCCATTTTGCCCTCTGTGCCACTCAGGGGTTGAAATGACTTCCGAACATTTGGACGCGTGTTCTTCTTTGGAGGACGCAAGAAGACAGACATTACCATCAGGCGACGACACTCGCTGGCATCGCAAGGCGGGTCTCTATTGGCCTGCAAGAACGCGAATGGCTGAACTGCCAAACAATGCAGTGACATAGTTAAAAAAAAAAAATAATAAATAAAAATAAAAATCAGAATAATAACATTTGCAGCGTTTTCTCTCTTGTCTAATTCCAAAACTGCGTTCATCTGTTTGGATTTTCACTGTCACTGGATTTTCATTGGATTTTTACTGTCACTGTTTGGATTTTCATTATCACCTGATGTTGAAAATTATTTTCAAATACCTACCTATTTTTTTAGAAAATATTACAATTTTTAAAGGGGGAAAATATCCGGTTTTTCGAAATGGGTTTATTGAAAAATTGTCATGAAAGAATTGATAAATCAACGATTAAATCGATAAATTTTATCTTCTTTTTTGGGTGGCATACCCGTAATCCGGCGTTGGCGACCTCTCGCTATTAACTTCTGTTGAGCGTGTTGATCAGTTATTACTAGGGCTCGGCAGGATATGACCAATAAAATCTGGAAATATGACCAATAAATATGACTGAAAAACCGCAAAATATGACGCAAAAACATGCCCGGAAAAGTTAATAATATGCTGAAATATGCCCCCAAAAAATTGTGAGAGGGTCATGAAGGCAAGAAAAAATTGCATTGGGGCGCTCAACCAACTTTTTTATTGTTACTAGTCATCTTAGAAAATTATCAAACACATTGACCACATATTTAGACACTAAAATATTTACATAGTTAAATATTTACATATATAATTTACAATAAATATTTACATAGTTAACTATTAGTTATGTACAAGCAGTTTCATATTAACGTCTTATTTACATATTTACAACATAGGTAACTACTAGTCAAAGGCTTGCACAACCAAGTGTTTTTCAATATTTTCGGTCTTGAAGCTGTGGCGCAAGTCACTCAGGAGACGTTTCAAGCGGGAGAACGAACGCTCAACATCGACGGAAACCAATGGTAGAAATTTGAAGGAAGAAAGTTCATGGAGAGTGTAGGAGAGTTCCGTTTCTGGTAGGTACCTCCTAACGCCCTGGCTACGTTGACGATAGTACCCCAGCCTGGGGTACGGCCAAGAACGAATTCGAGCTTGGTTTGAACAGCTTTCCCAATCTTCCCAGGCCACAAGGAAGCCTCTTCCTGAAATTTTTGAACCTCACTCACCACTTCAACCAGCTCCTTCTCTGAGGCCTCAAGCTTGAGAATCAACTGTGGGATCGACGCCATAAGGTGGACAAATCAGTAAATTTATGTGTTTTAATGAAGGCCCGCGTCGCTACAGTGTCCCTGTCCGCCATGCTTTTATTTGCCTTAGTTATTTATTTGCTGTCATTCTCGTCGAACGAATCCACTACTGATTTGACAGCCTATAGGTGTTCAGCATAGTAGAGCGCTGCAGAAATCCAGGTTCCTCATCGAGTCTGGATTGGCTCAGGGAGCAGCGGCAGTACGGGATGTGCCAATTTAAAGGAGCGCACTCGGCTAGTTACGAAACAATTTTTCCCTGCAGAAATGAGTTTGTTGACGCTGAGAGAGAATGCTAGTTGAGAGAATTTATAGTGTTGACGTCAAAAAATCTTAAAATATGCAGAAATATTGAAATAAATAGGAAAATATGCTGCCTAGTAGCGAAATGGCCCAAATATGCTCGTATCCAACAAAACCCCAAAATATGCAATTATGTATATGCCCGAAAAACTCGAATTTGGATCATCCGATTTGCACAAACTTGATATATTTAGGCTTCTTATCGGTTGGACATATCAGGAACGAAATGTATGCCATTTGCCGAGCCCTAGTTATTACCTACAGAAGCGGGACCTACTGTATAACGCCGGTTCCGAACGGCAAATTTGAGAGATTTTACACGGCAGAATACTTTCGGTGGGTTGCCATTGCCTTCCGAAAGGTGATTATCAGTATAAGGAAGATGTCTCGTGGCTGCTGGGATCGAACCAGCGCCGGATTAACCTCTCGTGGGCCCCGGGGCTGAGACTTAAAAGTGGCCCCCTATATATATGTACATACGCCTACACATATATATTGTATATTGTGTATGAAAGTGGATCCTCCGGCCAGGAGTATCACGTAAAAACCACTAGAAAATCGCGTCTTTCGCTTCACAACCAAAAACTGGGTCAAAACAGTCAAAAAACGCTCCGAATGCAGGCAATCTATTTTTACAATTAAGAAAAAAGTTTCTTTTTACAGTAAGTAAATAAAAATTCTGCAAATTTAACACTAGGGTTTATAATTCTTTGATATAGGTTACATGTGCAGAAATTTATTTTTGTGTCAATGAGAAAAAGTTAAGAAAAAACTTTTTGGGGGATTTTTTTTAAACAACCTTTTTTTTCGAAAATATTTTGTTTTACTTGAAAAATATTTGACCTCCTAGGAACCTTCAAAAATCCCGTTTGTAGCCCCATGAAAACCCTAGAGATCGCAACAGTGAAATTGGATCGTTCTGGGAACCCCAAAAATTGATTCTACGTCCAAAAATACTTTGAAAACGACACCTGACTCGATCCCTTAGCCAAAAGCCTTCAAAAAACTCCTCTCACAGCCCCATTTTAGCCCCATAGTGCCCCACGTTTTGGGCGATCGGGCTGAAAACCTTGCGGGCACAACTAGATAGTAAACCGAGTGTTTTGTCAAAATTTCAGATTAAAAAAAAAAAAATTCCTTCCGCCCAAAACGGCCCAGACCCGCCATGGCGGACGTCATTGTATGCGTGTTCAATTTCAGTGTGAGTCATTTTATGTGTGTTCAGATTTTATTTTTTGGCTAGGCTGGTCGTGTTAGTTTTAGGGAGGGGAGGAAATTTTGTAGAAGTACTCGCCCTCCACCAGACAAGTAAACGTGGAGAGAGCAACCACCCATGATCCGAAAACTGCAAGTTACAAGAAGAGGCAGAAGAGTAGGTACGGTCTGTTTCATTTTGCAACCACCCATGATCCGAAAACTGTGGGTTACGAGAAAAGGTAGAAGAGTAGATACGGTCTGCTGCATTCCGCAGCCAGCAACGACCCGAACACCACAAGTTACAAGAAGAGGTGGTATAGTAGGTAGGTCCGCTGCGATGACTCCTGCCCCAAAGAATTTCGAGCCAATTTACAGTGATAAGACCTCCTTTAAACCCCGGCGCCTCCACATTGGTCCAACCCAGGCACACCAGAACGGTGTGGCAAACGGTGGAGGGGACAGGGGGGCCCGCTGTACTCCCCCTATACTCCCCCTGTACTAGGGGAGATCTGAAGAACAAGGTTGAAGAAAGAAGATTTAAGCAACGATAAGTGCACTTCCTCTGGGGGAAGAAAGAGAGCAGAAGGTATGAGAAAGGTTGTGATGGGCCAGAAATGGCCAATTAAACCTAAAATGGCTTAGACAACCTAAGAAGCTCTGTACAGCGGATGGCGGACAGACCTTTTGGTTTTGGAATGTAGACCTCTTGAAATGGATAATGTCAAATTTTGAGGCCAATCGGAGTCATCGACCTCCGTCGCGAAAACAGGTGTATTATTCCAAGAATAATAAATCAAAAATTTAACAAATTATTTTTGTTTTTATGATCCAAATGCGGTACAGAGTCCAACCCACTTAGCAAACTCTGAACCACCGCAACAGTGTGGAAAATCCGTGAGGTCTATAACTCGCGTTGGGAGTGTAGACATATAACCTTTTAGACATATAGACGACTCCATGAGGTGTTCCGGTTTTCCGGAGTAGTAAGTGGAAGTTAGGTAACTTGAAACTTTCCGTTCACCTTCCTCTTTTTCAGGAAAAAAATTTTTTGGAGATCGGCATATGAATAAGGAAAGCTGTTTGTTAATTAAAAAAAAATCATAACGGAGGCGAAGTGGCCCCCTTGGGGTGTGCGCCCCGGGGCTATAGCCCCCCTAGCCCCCCCGTTAATCCGGGCCTGGATCGAACCAATCGAGAATAATATTAATTATATTATAATTCTACTTTTACCAGGTGGGATTTCACATACCTAGGTAGAAGAAAACTTATAGAAGGATTTAGTTGGTAAATCCAGAACAGACAGTACTTATCTGTTACGGACTATTATAGTCCGTATTATGTTATATATAACATAAAATATATAGTCCGTACTATATTATAGTTAGGTACTATAATGTAGTTATAATAGTGTGAAATCTGGGCAATTCACAATCTTGTTACACACACTCGGATGTAGGTGTGAGTATGCAACACGATTGTGAATAGTCAACAGCCGACTCTTTCCCCCAATATACATATACCTGTTGATAGGCCTCTCGGTCTGAATAGCAGTCTCCTTGATACACAACAATATACATATACTACATGTAGTAAAATACCCTATACCCAAATTATAGGGTACCTATGTTAAACTTTTCACCCCATCCTCTTTTCATTGAGCGAAACTGAATTGAATTCTAATGAATAAAATTTATGAGATGATTCTCATTCCCATCTTGCTACGGAAATTTTTCACTTATCGGTCAAAATGCCTTCACGTCAGCCGGTCCAATGATCACCAATAAAGTTCTCACAATCAACTTGCCACGAGCGCAGGCGTGAGGAAATGGAAAATATCGGATCTTTTCAAGGGATGTCAGATTCTTAAAAAAAAAATAAATCGTATCGACATTTTTGGAAAGAATCGAAAATAATCGTATCGCTTTTTATTATAGTACCTATCGACTCTGTCAAGAAACGGTGCTTTGTCATAGAACGAGATAGTTGTATCGATTTTTCATTCACGTTCGTTATTTTTTCAAGAATCGTTACTTTTTCGAATTTCGGAAACTGAGTCAGAGGGCATTCACCAGAAACTTATGACTAGGTACCTAATTAACCATGTAATGACCACAAACCATTTTCTCATCACTTGGACCAAATCTCGGCATTCAAAAATTCAACTTATAAGCGGCTTTTCGCCCCACTGTGCCCCGCCGCGAAAACTGGATGACAAAATTTATCATCCAGTATCCAGTATACAGTGTTATTATGATTTAAAAATAATAACACTGTATAAAATTATAACAGAACGATAAATCCGAAGTGTGGGATCCCACGCGAGACAATGGTAGTTCGATAACAATCGATAGTTTTCGATTGCACGATTGATGTATCGATCGTTGGCAGTATCGTCGTCTGCGAGGTAGCATTGTGCACCGGGTTATTAAGGACGGAGGGAGGTAGGTCGAGGGGGATGTGAAAGGGGGCCACCTGGAGAAAGCGAACTCTTGTTTGGAAATCCCTCCGACAGAGCGCAGTAGCGGCCAGCCTCCCCCCTCTGCTTTCACCCCTCCGAATACCCCCCTCCGTAGAAAGCATCTTCCCCTCCTGGACCACTCCCTCCCCTCTTCCCCCACCCCAATCTGCCGTCCGCTAGTCTCCCATCTCCATTTGCTCAGCTTTCGGTATCATCAGCCTTGCTTCGCTCCTGCTCTGCTCCCCACTCCGTTCCATTTCCTTTCTCGCTGTTTGCCCGTTCTTTCCCCTTTGTTTTCGTGCCCTTTTTTCCGGAAAAAAATTAGTTAATGGTTTAAGGTAAGCGCTAGTGTGTAATGTGAAGTTTTACGTTGATAAGTATCTGTGATATGTTGCCACATACCTTCCCCTCCGGGTGAGTATCAACCACTTTCCTCTCGCAAACTCATTTCTTCTTCCGACCGTTTCCAAAGCCACGGAATTTTTCCCACGGCCGGCTCTGGTTCGATTTCCCGGCACAAATCCCTCAATTTCCACTATAAAGTGTCTCAATTTCTAGTTGGGGTCCTTTTCCCTTCCGCCATTTGCCGCCCCATTCCCCTCGATCGTCAATATTATCAGTAGTTACCTTTACGTCCCTTTAAATACTACTCCCCCGAATCTACTTTCCTTTAAAATAACCCCAAGGCCCCTTTATCGATTCGGAAATAATCCGTTCGAACGCAGAAACGTCGTGATCATTTTAATACAAATTCCGTCCAGTCTGAGTTTCCATCTCCTCATCTCTGCCCAGTTATTGATCCGCTCAGCAGCTACCTAGTTGGAGGGTACCAGCCCTTTATAAAACTTGAACTCACGCGTTTTACCCCTTTATCAATTTTTTCACACCCCCATTATGGTTTCACCCATTTTTACCCAACCGGGAACCGGCTTTTTCCGCCAGCGTCGCACAATTCTTTTTGGTTTTTTTTTGTTTGGCTTTACGGTTGATCAAATCCGTAAAGGGGTGGGGTGGAATTGAGGGTGATTTTTCTCACTAACCCCTATTTATACTGTAGGTACATGTAAATCTACAGTTATATCCCCACTGTTCATTTTTAGCGCATTTTCTCTTCTTTGAAATTTGTGCATGGACAGTTCTGTATCGACGACACTTGGTGTGCAATTATTGACGTGACCTCTGGGCAATTCCATGTTGCCAATGCTATTTCCAGGAATGTATTTATAGGGGTTTTATGGGTCATATATGACCCATATATATAGGGGTATAATACCCCTATATATAGCATAATAATTATGCTCTCAATCTGGTTCAATAATTGTTTGCTGGTTTCAATTGAAGGAGGAAATTTCGGTCAATGTAGCAAAGCTTGGAGAGCATGTCATTTTGAAAAATAGGACCAACTCTGGGTAAGGTTGGGTGATGAGATCAGTTTCTGAAATTTTGTAGGTGGGATGTTTCAAAACTGTCGCGTTCGTGAGTTGACCAGTTATTAATCAACGAATTTTGAAAAAAAAAAATCAGAACACCACTCGCAATGTATACTACGATGTGTAGGACTACAAAACGAGGAAAGTCCAGCTTGGGCACCTGCTCGTTAATTTTCAGGAAGAAGTGGAAATCAATGATGTAATCTGATGACGAAAGTCCGAGTTCCTGCTATTTGAGGCGACCTCACACCTACCATACCTTGCTGTCGAGCCAATCAATCGAGTATCACTTGCAGCAAGGTAGGTAGGCCTATGAACTCACTTCAAATAGCAGTGATTGACTCATACATACGTCACCAGTTTACCTGATGGTACCCTCTTCTTCCCAAAATAAATGAGCGGGTGCCCAAGCTGCATTCCCCTCATTGTGTATTCCATATTGAGCGTATTAAAAAGAAAAAAGCTTACCATGTTTGGACAGATTTGGGAACAAGAAAAATGTGATATGCGTCCAAAATTATTTGGAATACAACAGCTTATGTCAAATTGGATCGTCATGGTACCCCCAAAAATAGATTCTACGTTCAAAAATACGTCGATAACGACACCTAACTCGACCCCAGAGCCGAAAGCCTTCAACAAACCCTCCCGTAGCCCTTTTTTAGCCCCATGGCGCCCCACGGGTTTGGGCGATCGGTCTGAAAACCTTGTGGGCACAACTAGATGGTTAACCGAGTATTTTGTCAAAATTTCAGATTTAAAAAAAAAAAAAAAATGCCTACTGCCAAAACGTAATGAAGTCTAATGAAGGTAACGGGATGATTGTCGAGAATATTTTCAAAATTTCAGATTTAAACAAAATTCTCATCGCCCGAAACGGGTTTTTGAAATATGTATAATAATATTATGTATCCATATAATGGATAGGTACCATATGCAGAGATTAACAAATCCACTATAATATCTGCCTTGCTTAGTTCGCTTCGTTTCCGACGCCTTATTTTTAAATGATTCAACTTAATCTGGGAACCAACGTTTGAACGCCTTGCCCTCATGTATAAAAGCCACTCTTACAAGTCCATCCCGTTTATTTCTCCAGAGACTTGACTCGGAATAAGTTGCAAGTTTCATTCAATTTCTCGAGATTAATCAGACCAAACTACATTTTACCGGCCCCTCGCTAAAATGATAACTAAGCGTGAAAAAACAGGAATTTTCTCTAGCGTGAGTGCGGAAGCTTTTTGGCTGCGCAAAAATTCATCCTCAAGGCCACCTGTGAAAAACTCTGACCGTGATGTCGTTGGTCCAATTCATACAAGTCAGGTGATCGGGGGTCGGGTAGCTGGACTCTTTTATTGGTCTGAGGTAGTAAAAAACCTAATCAAATTCTTTTTCGGTTTGGAAAGCCACATACCAAAGATGATCGTGGATTTAAAGCTTCCTTCTGGAAAAACACCGCTTCAAATATTAGAGAAAGGTTTATATTTATTGGGTTAACAATTATTGTTCCTATGTATTGAGCGTGCAAAATTTTGGTTCTGTGTCTAAATAATCGGTTCTTGAAAATCAACCAAAAAAAAACCTACATAATATGGTAATATATTATATTTATTTTTATACCTGTATTGTGTTTGGAAAGAGAAGAAAATCCCCAAAAAGAGATTCTACGTCCGAAATTGGCCATTGAAGCTCCTAAGATCGCACGGTGTAGTTAGATGGGTCTCAGCCTCCATTAATGGAAAAAATCTTCAAAACCGACGTAGAGTAAGGTGTTGTTTTCGAAGTACTTCTTGTCGTCTGGGTGTTGTGGGGTTATAGGAGTTGCGAAATAACAAGTCTGTCTCCACTATGATCAAGCTTTCGGGTGCAGGGAAATACCGTGCGCCGTGTTAAATACATCAGTTTCAAAGCGTGGGCCATCTGATTTCACTTAGCAGAAACTAGTTTTGAAGGAGCTGGATGATTTCTTATTGACTTGTAAAATACCTTTTTCTCCATTTAGACCAAAGAATGTTAAACCTTTGTGTAAAATTTGAAGCGTTTTTCATCATCAGACTGATGAATTGGGTTCAATATTGTAGAGTAGGTATTTTACTCTGCGAACTAACTGAGCTTTTGTCTTGAAGTGCATTCCATTGCCTGCATTAACGTTTAAAGACGAATAAAAACGGAAAATGTCTGAATAAGCTCCCATTGACTGATCGCAATGTAATTCAATGCAGTTCATTTTTGCATTCCATTGGGAATGAGATGTTTTATGAAACGGGCCAATAAAGAGAAAATTGTGTTTCTGAATCACGCCGAAGTATTAAACCGAATTTCCTCCGAGAGTTTTATTAAACGTTAAAATCTTAATGAGCTGGTGGCCCTGAAGCTCGTTAGGTTATGAAAAGAATACAAACCCTAAATTTAATTAGCTCTGAAAGTTCCCAACTCGTTTTTAAAATGGATTCCGGTCTGTGGAAAACCTTACAAAGGAGTGATTTTATGACGTCTGACCAAAATGGGTGTGGCAATAATTGATTAATGATAACTAATTATCACTTTGAGTACGAGTTGGAGGTCGTGTTTACGTATTCACTAGCAGAGTTGGGCACATATTTATTTATAAATAAGGTTGTAAATTAATTCACAGTCTTCTTTGTGAATGTGAATTAATAATTAATTATTCATACTTTACCTATTTGTAAATGTGAATTTATTCACATTCATAAGACGTATACTTAGAAGTGACTTAATTCATACTCACAACTTTTTCTGTAAATTAAATTAAATACACAAAATAATTTGTAAATAATTCACAAAAATGTAAATAATTTTTTTTAAGCCTGTGAATTTTTTAAATTCAAAAATAGTTTGTGCATTTCTTAAATTCTCAAATAAATGTGAGATTTTTTTAAATTTACGGTGAATAACGTTTTTCGAAGCGTTTTCCGTCGACAGGTTCTGTATGATGAATGGTCATCTATTGGCCGAACTAGCCAAATTGTCAGTACAATTCCGGCAACTGTTGCAATAACCCAAATGGGCTCTTGTCAAATGGATAAATTTTCTCTCTCAAGCTCCGTTGTGTTCGAGCTCAATCAAACCCACCAGGGCGGTTTGGAGCGTTGCGAATTGGGCAAACACGCATGAAGTATTCATCGTTGAAACCTATCGACTAGTGCAGGGCCCTGCACCCTTCCGCAAAATGGAAGATCGGCGTGCAACCCCCACATGTGCATTAGGTGAACTTTCTCTCCCCTTCTAGCAATGAGTGTATTACCGTGTTTCATTTCTCATGTGCGAGCCTCCTGGGACTGCTCGATTCTGCGATTATTGACTTTGTCTGTCAGTCTGTTGGTTATGTCTGCTGTACACCCACTTTAATTTTTAATTTTTTTTTTTTCAATTTGATTGAACTGAGTGGCAGATCAATAAAATAATAATTCCAGCCCCAATCCACTCATTGTCTGTCGCTCTTTGAGGGACGTAAGAAACGACATCTCAGACGAGGTTCCAACTTGGACCAAAAACACTAAACTATATTGGGCTGCCCGCCAAAAGATGGCAGATCTGCCGAATAATGGCGGGGCGTAGGAAAAAAAAAAAAAAAAACTCATTGTCTAATCCAAACAGATCAAAATGAATTATCAAAAAACGGAGGTAGGTAATCAAGTGTTGAACACAACAATGATCAAAAAATAAAATAGAATGGAATGAAAAAATCAAAAATTAAAAAATTAGAATCAAAATGGCATTTTGTCCGATTAAAATACGAGAAAACCTTCAAACAAGAAGTGTTTTTTTCCCGCTGGTTAAGTACCTTTTCTTTTTCTAATAGAAACTTTTATTTTTGTTAAATACAAAAAGTTTTTAGCTGTCTATATTCAATTTTGGCGCAAAATGTTTTGAAACAAATTATTAAATCCATCTTGCTCCAGGATGTTCTAGATTGGACATTGAAACAATAATCCAGGTCCGTATATCGACGATAGACTATAAGTACAGGTTTTGGTGGTTTTTGGACGATTGCATCTTGTAGTTGTATCTACCACTCTACTAGTAGCTAGAATTATAAAGCCGAGAGGCTAAAATAATTGTTACTTGCGCTCTGACAGGGGGCATCGCTTCCCTCGGCCGTCCATTTGCTATGGGTGGGGGGAGGGGACTCGCTTCACTCGCCCGTTTGAATAATAGGTCAAGTGTTTTTATACAGCCAAATTGTATTCTCATATTAATAATATGAAGACATAATAATATGAGAATACTATCTTGACTTAGTAAAGAACGCGAAATTTTGAGCTCGCTACCAACTCCATTACGATTTTATTTCATACTGTATCCTGCCCCTCTCCTTCTAATTGAGCGCGTGTTAATATAAATGTCATAATTATTGTCACAATTATTGTTGATTGATAATCATTGTACAAAACGTTTGGGAACTGATCTACTCAAAAGGGCATTAGCTTTTTCCCTCGATTTTTTCTCTCATTATTTAACTTTTATTCCTTGTTGGAAAACGTCAAACAAACTCCCATCCGTATCCTTTCAATTTTAATTTTTTATGTGGGCTATGTAAATTGTTTGTGTTATCCTCAGTCAATTCCGTGATATTGAAACAAGCCAATCCAGTAAATGTACATTTTGGCGGAGTGATTCATCCTAAAATCTCAATTATTTCTATGAGCAGTTCGTTTAATTTTTCTGTTATGTTGACTCTAATTTATTGATTAGCTTCACAAGCATTTTAATTAGCTTTTTTTTCTTAGGTTCTTTTTTTCGCCACTCCCGACTCCCCTTTGGTCCTTTCTTTTGAAGCAATATTTTTCAATCCGAGCGAACCATAGCGTTTCATCAGTTTAATGCAGCTGTGGGCGGGTTCCATTTAGTTGAAATCGTCCACACTCTGAACTCTGTCGGTCGACTGAATGTCAAACATTGTTTCCAATCCTTCCAATATTGAGGGTTGATTTGTGTTTGTTCAAATAATATTTTAAGAGAGATGTTATCTCTCCGCACGATCATACCGTCTGATTTTCTAATGTAGTAATATTGTTTCAGTGTAATCTGATCGCTAGCCTGCCTCCTCACCTTTGCTCCACCTTCCAAAACTTTCTACACCACCATCACCACCACCATGGACACCGAACCTAAATTCAATAGCGAAGACCCGAATGTAACTCTAACAATTCGTCTCATAATGCAGGGGAAAGTGAGTGGTGTCATTGTTTTCCATCAAGTATTTGTCATATTTATCTATGCTCATTTTATTGATATCCTTGTTTTAGGAGGTGGGAAGCATTATAGGGAAGAAAGGTGAAATTGTGAAGCGGTTCCGGGAAGAAGTAAGTTGCAGTCGAAGGCTCCAATCGCTTCAAATACCCAAAGTATTTTTTCTTGTCAATGATACTGAACCTGAATGTCGAATTAGTTGGTCAGTTTACGCTAATTATACTCATTATTGACGAGGACGGTGAGTGCCGTCACAATCCAACGTAAATCCTCGTTTTCGACACTAGCGCCCTCCTTCAGTGTTGTGGTCGTCCACAGAACTAGCGTCTGGGAGAGGACGAATGACCATGCATTTGAATGACCGTCCATTTGACTCATGCGCATGCACGAGGACTTGGACGGAATTGCCGCCTATGTCTGTTAGCATCTTGGTAGTAGACATGGGCAAAAGGCCGGAATTTTGTCATTTTGGTTTGAAATAATACATCTACCTTTGTATTCGTGTCAGAGGTTGACGCTGTCCGAGCCGTTTTTGGAAAGGTGGATTTTTTTTAATCTGAAATTTTGAAAAAATAATTGGTTTACCATCTAGGTGCCCGCAAGGTTTTTAGCCTGATCGCCTAAGGGGCCACGGGAGGGGTTTTTGAAGGGTTGAGTTAGGTGTCGTTTTTGAAGTATTTTTGGACGTAGTATCAATTTTAATTAAATCGCAGACCCAAAAATGCCTAAAGCTGAGTTCACATGGCGTAAAAAAACATGTCCGTAGAATGCATTCGGCGATATGATTGGCTGATCGCACCTTCCCAGACTAATCAGATCGCTGAATGCACTCTATGGATGTTTTTTTATATTTTTAAATGTGTTGTTTTATTTAAATGACAGCCCCTGGGCGACAAACGATCAGCGGACCCACCCTGAAAAGATGCTCCTCCACGCGGCAAAGGGGTACACCCAACGTTGAGTAATGAGGGCTATCACGAGCGCTCTCTAGCCCTGCGGCGTTTATGCGAACTACCGTTATCACCACGTTATTTACACTGTTTCCTCTCCTTCCCAATGGTCTTCCTGTTCGCTGACAACGTGCGCGAAAATTTCTACCTTCGCTTCAGCACCCCTTAAAAAACATTTAATGTTTGTTAAGGGGTGCTGAAGCGAAGGTAGAAAGCCTGGGTTCAGCCTAGATTCAGCGACGCGTATCCCTTCCTCTACATCCCAAGACCGGGCCCCCATGACTATCTGCACCTGAAGATCCCATTCAACCAAGAGCGACTCCTTGCCCAAATAAGAATGATGGGACTACACAGGGCCACACTCAAGTCTGGAAAATCAAGACGTTTCAAGTTGTCGCCGTGAGAAACCTGCCCGCCCTCTCCATCTAGACCAAACTTTCATTCCCGTGCTCTTCGATTGTCCGATGTGCAAAAGCGCATTAAATCAGCAAACCAAGATCTGTTGGCTTCAACCTACAGAACGTATGTCCAGCCGTGCATGGAATATGGTGCTGAGGTCTCAGTTACAATCAGTGAAAGCGTGCTTTGGCCTTTGGAGACTTTGCAGAACAAGTTACTCCGGCTCATTATCGGCGGAGCCAAGTCTGCAGCAATGCAAGTCCAAGCCAAGATTGAGCCCTTGGGTTCGTAGGGCTTTAGCTGCCAACAAGCTCTTGACAGAGTTAAAAGCCTCAATATCAGCTACTGGGCCCGTCAAGAGACGTCTGCAGCGTTTGCCTACACAACATCCACTTAGCCTAAAAGTGCAAGAGATCTCTCAGCGGTATGGTCTTGATACCGGCCCCAGGCAAGCCATCGTAGATAGAAGGGGGCCATGCAAGAACATCGCCGAACAGAAGTTGGAGCTGTTGGAAAGCGTAAGGAAGGAAGATATCGCAGCTTCAATTTTGCAAGCGCTGGCACTGGCAACAATCGCTATAAGATATCCTGCTAGCAATTGGCTTCACATTGGTGATGTTCAGCTCTGCACTGGTCATGATTACCTCCAAAAACATATTTTCCAAATTGGAGTCGTTGATTCCCCTGGAAATGGATGCGTGCTCAGAACTGACTTGATGTCTCAACTGACGCAGTGAAAGAGAGCCAAAAATTGGCGAAACTTTACTAGGCTGTTGCCGAATGACAATAATTATTGTCAAGTGCTGTGGCGTAAAAAAAAAGCGCCAGAGAAACAACATGCCCATATCTTCTTCGTCCCGAACACGCCATTCCAATAATCCGCTCGCCAAACGAACTTGACCTAGAGGGAGTTAATCATTTTCTGTTCGACTAAATTTCAATAGTCCTGTCATCATGCACTATTCGGTTTACCTCATGACAAATAGATGATTACCTACTCAAAGATAGACTACTGTGGCAAATGGATTGAATTATCTTCCTATCTCACAATTAAAGCACTACTGGAGCACCCACAAACATTCTGTACTTTGTTAGATACATTCTGTACTACTAAGAAAAATTACGAGTTGACGGGTTGCTAAGGAAGTTCCGAGTGAAGGATGGATGCATCATTGTTAGACGATAGACGGGCAGATTCCCGTGGGTGGGATCCCCAGGGTGGCCGCCATCTGGAAAAGTCAGGGAAAACCTGGAAAAGTCAGGGAATGAAAAATTTCAGGAAAAGTCAGGGAAATCGGTCACAAGTCAGGGAAAAATTTTTGATTAAAAAAAAAAAAAAAAAAAAAAAAAAAAAATCAAAAATTGTATTAAAATACGAATTTTGTTTGGTGACAAGTTTGTCCCTCTCTTCCGTCCCGAAAATGATGATAATTTTTGAATTTTGGTGGAGCGACTTTGCCGGGTTTGTTTTCCCCTCACTCTTCATCCATGTTGCCCGCACAAGTTCAATGAGTTGGCGGAATTCCCGTTACAGATATAATATCCCCATTCATACGATTGTTTGGTGTAAAAATTTATGTATTTTCCAATCAACTTTCAATAACAAAAAAAAAAAAAAAAAAAATTCAAGCGATTAAAATTATCAGAATTAATAAAATGTCAGATTAAATTATTATTATTAATAATAATTAAATTATTAAAATCTCAGATTTTGAATAATTTTGGGTCTGGAAATTAGGTATTTTTGCAGGGAAAAGTCAGGGAATTAATTTTTCCCAGCTTGGCGGCCACCCTGAATCTGATATTTCGTGCGAAGCACGGGTGTCCCAGCTAATAGTCTTTTATTTTACCGTATTTCATGAAAATTCTAATGCGACTCTCAATGTAATATTTTGTTTAATGCAGTATGTTTTTCCGTTTGTAACTCAGCCTTATGTCCCAAAGGACAAATAACGGTATTTGAAGTTGAAGTTGAATAAATCGTTACGTAACTATGTTTTGAGTCCAATAGCTAGTTCTGTGTTATTTGTAAATTGTTTGACTACTTCATGTGTTTTAGTTTTGAGTATTTTTATGTAAAAAAAAAAAAAAAAATCGACAATAATAATTATTGTCGATTATTGTCAATGCACATTGTGTTCTACTGACTAATAAAATCGTTGAATGATTGATTGTCTATAATGACAGCCGAAAAACTCCACATTATGACGTTTCCTTTTTACAAGCTTTCTTCACGTTCTTAATCCGGATAGTTGGCATAAACTGACGAATAAAGTCGACTATTTAGGTTTAGTATCACGTTTAAGAAAATGTATGTTGCATCGATTCGGAGCTATTTACTGTTTTTTTTTTTTTTTTCTCTCCCAAGAAAACCTAACTGAATTTTGATTTGTCTTGCAGTCAGGAGCTAAAATCAATATATCCGACGGTTCTTGCCCAGAGCGAATCGTAACCGTAACCGGTCCAACTCAGTCCATCTACAAGGCTTTTACCCTTATCTGCAAGAAATTCGAAGAGGTAAAAATGACCTTGCAAAGTTGACATTTAGGCTTGTGGGTTGTAAGAAATTTTCATTTGTATTTTTACGTTTCAGTTTGTGCATCAATTCCAAGAATTGCAAAACGGAGGAGGCTCGCGGTCTCCGATAACTCTGAGGTTGATCGTGCCGGCTTCGCAGTGCGGCTCTCTGATTGGAAAAGGTGGATCCAAGATCAAGGAGATCAGAGAGGTGACTGGAGCCAGCATACAGGTCGCCAGCGATATGCTTCCGAATTCGACAGAGCGCGCCGTCACCATCACCGGGACGAGCGACGCCATTACACAGTGTATTTATCACATCTGCCAAGTGATGCTTGAGGTGAGGTCTGCTGATGGTATCAATGAAGTATGCTATCAACATGAAAGGTTAGCATTTGCTTCATTCCTCCATCAAATTGTTGTTTTCATTGTCTGCGCCTCTCATTGATTTGTGATGTGACTTTCTGCTGCAGTCTCCTCCCAAAGGGGCCACCATCCCGTACCGACCGAAACCCCAGGTGGCGGCTCCGGTAATACTCGCAGGCGGACAGGCGTACACCATCCAAGGGAACTACGCCGTACCGACTCACGGCGAAGTAAGTAGCACCTGTCTCGGTGGTGGTTGGTTACCCCCGCCATTGTTCCCTGCACCTCCCGGTGGCCTGGTTGACCCTCTGCTCAAGACCCCCCATCTTCAGGCGGCGCTCCCTCCTGCGCACCTCACAGCTGCTGCTGAAGTAAGTTCACCCCCCTTGCCACGACCACTACCATTTATTACCACATGTGTTCTTCATACCCCCCTCTCCACCTCCTTCTGATCTCTTAGCCTTTAGTGCTCTTTCATACTAACCTTTGTTGCTCATTAAATTTTTTCTCAGCTTTTATAGAGATGATTTGATATTTATTGTTACGGCAATTTTTTCTGCCAGTGACTTGTGGAAGTACCGGTGCAATTTTCCTTTATTCATTCCTAACATAGGATTTCTGATGCATGCTAGGGCAGAGCCTTTTGCGGAATCATTAGTTCTTTCTTGAGCATTATATTTTAAGGAAATCTTGCGTTTGGCTATCTTCGACTGTACATACCGAGTAAAACGCTTGGCCACGACCTTCTTAACCTACCAACTAATTAAGAAAGAAATTTTTCAAATGGGCTCCTTGAATAGTTTTTGCACATTTTTCCTGTAAATGTCATCCATTAGACAAAAGAGGGAAAATTTCCTTCATCAATGATTGGCTGTAAGCTGGAATGAGAGTACTGAAGTGATTGTACTGTTGGTGTCCTCAAACCGCGATTTCTTAAACTGTTTGGGGTTTTTAGCCATTTTCACCCAGAAGGGAGCGTCTTACATAAAAAGTCATGCTGTTCTTTTTTTAAGAGGACAAAATTCTGCGTCGAATGAGTACCGGCCCAATCCGGTTCAGCCGTTTGGCCGAAGGCAAACGTCAAAGGCGTGCTATTTTTTCCAAAATGGGTTAAAAGTGATTTGTGAGCCAGTTTCCACGCCCAAATCATCACAAATCACATAGTTATCATACTTTCATATAATCTGAAGTAATTTAGAGCACTTTCAAAAATGGGTCAATGCTTATTTGTTGAATATCTCAGGAAACTATGAGGTATTTGGAACTGAAAATTTGTATTAGCGGGTTTCAAAGGGTGCTGATTCCGAGAAAGCGAAACTGACCTATTCAAGGAGCCTATTATTAAGCCGCTTGAATCAAAATAAAAGTTCTTGAATTTTCATCTGCCTGGTAATTTTGGGAACGCTTATAACATTTCGTTTGTTCAATTTGTTTTCATATCGATAGCCCGTCGTGAGGTTTTCTATTCAAGGTTTCGTGTACATTGAAGCTATTTTTGTCTGTTTTGCGTTAAACACCAAAATTTGGCTAAAAGACGCTTCAGATAGGAGTGAAGGTTTAGTTATTAACATCCTCGTAATGTTCACGTTCCACCGCTTTCCTTCTAACCAAAGATCAATGTTCACATCTAGATCACGTTTGGCTACTGTTTCTTTTGTTGCTGTTCATAACATTTGTGGGAGCCTATTCGAACTCCGGAATGGCATTTGAAGGATTTGTGTCCCAGCTTGTCGCATTAGGAGCGCCGATTCAAATCGTAAATTTATGTTCTCCAATGTGCCAAGCCGGGACAAAAACCCTTCCCGCAGCTCAACTTCAATAAGCTCCCACATCCACGTTTTTTCTTCAATCGCCTAGCTTTGAACGGTTCTCTCCTCTAAACCTAAGATTCTTTGCCGGAAGTGGAGGTTGAAATGTTGGCCACAATTTATCTTCCCGGTGAGCTGGTAGAATGCCTGCGTGCGCAATATTCGGCTTTTTATGCTGTTGGGGTGGTGGGCGGTTGTTAAATGGAGCATTCGAGATTTCCCACCAAATGCCATTTTACAGTTGAATTTGCAACATTGAGAATCGTAATAAAAAATCACGTTTTGAGACAACAGAATGTACCGCTGATTTCAAACTGTCATTCATCACTTGGGCTCATTCAGTTTGGTTTTTGCTACTACATCGGCAACACTGTCAGTATACGCTATCTTGAGCATTGTTCCTTCATACGCTTGCAATTGGCGCCCATGTAGTGCAGATTTAATCAACTAAAAAGCCAAGACACCCGAAGCTCCTAAATGCCATTTCTTTCTCTCCATCTTCCTTGTGTGTCTATAGTTTGTTTTTTACGCCCCTGTATTATGCCTCTCAATGCTTTTGAAGTGTAGACGTAGATGTTCCTGCGAAATTTAATGAAATCAGCTTTGCATTTTGTAAATCACTTGTTTCTACATGTTCACCAGGGAATTAGCAAAATATTTCGACCAATTCAACTAAAATGAGAAGTTCTTGTACAACTGACCGTTTCCTTTTTTTTCTTTTTTTCAATGATTTGGGGTTAAGCCGTATTGGTGTAACAAACAGGAAGGATTTGCCTCGATATTGTATGGTCATTAAAATGCATGGCTGTAACGCTTATATTTTTCGCTTGCCAAATCGCGGATTAAATCCGAATTTCCAAACGACGCTATCTCGAGCTCTTCCTGTTTGGAGTGTGCATGGTATAAATCTTTAGACAGTCTGATCTAATTGAAGAGTTGGAATCGTGTGATTTTATTGGGGCGTCTGATCGAAATACTCGATTGAGATTGTTGATGGCTCCGTAAATGCAGTTCGCTGAGTTTTCTATTTGGAAGTAGTTGGGCTTGGGATTGTTCTCTATTTAAAAATATTTATAGTCAACCGCCACTTTATTTTTTATTGGGTACTTATTTAATTTACGATATCGGTGAAATAATATAAAACATAAGTGCACTACTGTTTTGACCAGAGGTTTCCAAACTGGGGTTGCCTGGGGAAAATGTTGATACGAAAACAGTTTTGTATACAAATTTGAATTGAACGGGGTTATTTGGCATTTTTCAAAAATTGTTACCTGTGTGGGAATAATGAGAATAGGGAAGATAGGTAGTAAAGTAATCATTCCCCCAAAAACGTCACTTCACGAATTTACAAAACTTATCAAAGATTCGGCAGTTGGAAAGACCTAGTATGACGTCGGGTAGATGTGCCAATTAAAAAGCTCAAGTCTTGCACAGAAGTGTGGCCATGGACCTTATAGTAGAATATTGTGATAGGCCCAAAATTTTATTTTATTTTTATTTTTCCAACTCTTTCAGTTCAAAGTGAAATGGAGGCACTGATTCGATCAAATTACCTTAATCCAGTTTCAAAGATCCTCAGACTGAATTAAAATATGAACCTTAATTTAGTTTCAGAGCTGCTCAGATGGATTAAAGTTGCTCAATCCAGTTTTGGTGCTTGTAAGACTGGATCAAAGTACCTAAAACTGGTTTCATAGCTTCTCAGACCGGATTAAAGTATGTCAAACCTGTTTCATGGCTTCTCAGACAGGATTGAAGTACCTAGCACCTGTTTCATAGCATCTCAGTCAGGATTAAAGTACCTCAAGCCTGTTTCATAGCTTTTCAGACCAGATTAAAGTACCTCAAACCAGTTTTGGAGCTTGTAAGACGGGATCAAAGTACCTAAAACCTGTTTCATAGCTTCTCAGACTGGATTTAAGTACCTCAAATCTGTTTCAGAGCTTCTCAGACCGAATTAAAGTTCCTCCAACCGGTTTAAAACTTTTCTGGCCAGATTAAACCGCCTGTATCTAGTTTTGAAACTTTTCTAACCATTATTAAGAAACCCTAAACTGGCTTTCTCTATTCACTCATGGCAAAGCACTGTTCTGTAGTAACTACATCTGTTGTGGGTCAGGTCTGATCAGAATTGGGGTTTTCGGTTGATTGCTGGCAACTCTGATTGTAGGTGACGTGACGCCATTATTTTAATGAATCCCAGAATGGTTTTTATTCTGAGAAACATTTTCCGGACTGAAGAGGCCCTCAATGGATAACGGTTTGGAAACAACTGCTTTAGACCATCCAGCACTTTATCCACTCCGATCAACAAAACGTCGAATTATCCATTTTATACGTACAATTGTGTTTGTTGCTACATGCTTCATTTTTTCTCCCCTTTGAAACATTGATGCGCCCCTTGACGAGTTATTTCCCCGAACACCCTCGTCGGCGGGCGCCCGTTCCTTGTGATTTTAACGTTGAAATTTGCACGTGCATGACGCAGTTTCCCTAATGGTCCGAAACATTTTTTGTTGGAAGCTTCAGTGTCATATTGGGTGGCCAAAGTGTCGCACTTGGAAAAAAACTAGCTTGGTCCCCTTACACATTGAGAGTAGTGGGTACGCCAAAATCACTCGTCACTACGATTTTTTCCGACTGTAGGACAATGCTCTTGAGCATGGCTTCTCTAATGCTTGCTTTCTCTATTTTCCATTTGAAATGGTTTTAATTTTGTCTATTTCTTCAAATCCAAATTATCCTACCTTATGTTTATTGTTTCAAATTTAGCATTCACTTTTTTGTTTTCTTTTGAACCAGAGAGATCAGAATGAATTTTTGAGTTAGATGTCCTCCCTTTTTTTTTTTTGTGAAATGTGACAAGTTGCATTTCTTTGACTTGGAAATTTTCTCAAATTCTGAAATTCGTGGCGAAAGGGGTGTTGAGTGGTCAGTGGGGTGAACTTAAGTGGCGAGCATTACATCCTCCCACTCCATTTTTTTTCTAGAATCCCATTAGCGTTTTTTTAATCACCATTATTTATCATTATAGCCATTCTGTGATCCTGAGCCTTTTTTATTGCAAGTAAGTACTTTCTTACTTTCGGAGATGAATTTTAATACCTATGTTATGTGTTGACGTGTTTTTGTGTTTGCCAGGAAATTTTCTAAATTAATTGGAGATACGAGATTTTTATTAATGATGGAGCAAAAGTCTCATGCCATTTTTTTCATGCATTTTTATTTACTGTTTACTTTTTTGTTAGTGCGTGTCTTTGATTTTAGTTTCTTGAAATACCACCTGGTGATAAATTCCATAATTACTGAGTCAATATTTTCCTGTTTGTTCATCTGTTCTGTATGTCTTGTCAAATTGAGTTTAAATGGGCTGCGTAAGCCTTTCACAACCTTTAGGGATGTGGCGAGGTTTTCCTTGCATAACCTGCGAGTAACCACGAGAAGGTTGCAAGGGGGCAAACAAATTCTCAAGCGTAAGAGATTTGACTGTGAATCGAATGAACCTCGGGTTGAATGCCGACGAGAAATTTTGATCAAGGGGCTCTGTACGGCCGTTTCTTGAGCAGTAGCCAGATTTTAGTTAAACTACGTAACGACATACGATGTCGAATTTTGCTGTTAGCCATTGCGTACAGGGTGACGTTATTGACGTGAATCGTGAATCGACGATGCTCGCCCTAGTAAATCGAAGGAAACATTGTGTTTGGAGAAAAGGAGGGAAATTCGACGTCTTATCCAGGCCGTGGTGTTCCTTTTTTTTCATCGACTCCTTTTTCTTCCTTTTTTTCAACAAACTCCTTTTTATGAATAATTCATAAATAAATAAAATAAAATAAATTTAAAAAATAATAAACTTTTTCTTTCAAATTTTTTCAATTTAAAAAATGAAAAATTTCAACATATCCTCCTAAGACAGTTGGTTATCATGTTTGTTCGTGTGGCCTGTGCGTTGGAATGGGGAGTTGGTGAAAAGTGTTGCAAAAACGAAGGTTAAAAGTCGATTTCAAGAAGAAAAACGTTGTTAAGAATCCAGTTTTTTTTTTTAACTCGTTAAAAAATTCAGACGTTCGGCAAGTGGTTTTATCTATTGAATAATTAATCTTACCCTTCATCTTTGGGGTTTTATAATTAAAAAAGAGAAAACAGATTTGAAAGTCTCGAAATTTCGTTACTTTTTCTCCAACACTTCTTGAACAGTTCTATAAATTCCAATGCTACGTTCAACTTTACAGATTTCTCGCTGCCTACGATGTTCACTTTCAAATATTTTGTAGAAAATAATATAATTTTTCCTGGGGGACAAATGTCTGATTTTGTTATAAACGATTTCTCGCGAAATGAATTAATCGATTTAGATTAAAATCCTCTGAGCATTTATTCAGAACATCAATTCGTTTGTATTGCCTCCGTTTTTACTCCTTTTTTCTCAAATCCCATTCATTTGTCCCTCTTTTTTTAAGGGTACATGGCGCTCCTCAGTCTACTCTACTCAGTTCCGGGCCAATCCGAGATATGGGTGATTCCACGAAAACTGGAAATTTTTGATGTCCAAATATGAGTGAAAAATTCTTTCTTTGTTTATAGATTTTTTTGATTAGGCTTACTTTGAAGGTGGTTCAGATGAAGTTTAGCAACGAATTCAATCATACAAGTGCTCCGTTTAGCAAGAATAGAAAATTTTGTAAATTCGTAAGATGAGGGAATGAGGTAGGTATGAGAATGAGGAAAACAAATAAAATGAGACGCCAGATTGATTTTGAATGTATAATAAATTGACTCTAGCGTACATTGCGTTGGTCTACTCAATTAATGAAAAATAGGAAATATATTTAGGTAATATAATAAAATCGTAAGAATGTAGGATCATCCTCATCCTCTCATTCCGAACCTCATTCTCTCATTTACCTATGATTAACGTGAGAGAATGAGAATGAGAGAATGAGGTTTTTGGCTTCAAAATAGGATGCTATTGCACACATTGTTATTACTGCAATTTTCAAAAATCACATGGCACAAGCACTTGGCAACGCTCACTATGTGACTGATAATCAAAATTCTGAAACTTACCTCAACTAGTTTTATGAAAGATGAGAGAATGAGAATTCAAGTGCCGAAAGATAAAATTCTCCCACAAAACAGGACACCGACTGAAGAGGGAGGATATTTTGACAATGACGATTTCTCGACGTGCAGACGCGACGTGTGGAAGTGTTGCTGACCCATTTTTCCGGTCCTACTAGGGGCATGGCGGACACACGACTTTCTCAAAATAATGTGAGAGAATGAGGTGACTACCTCCGTGACAGCCACATGATGTTGTCCTTACTCAACACCGTTCACTGTTAAAATCTGTATTCTCTAAAAAGTTGAAGGTGAAGAGCAGGTGAAAATAACGATACATTGGATTTTGGCGAAAATCTACTTGGTTCATCGTCAGTAGTTGTTGAAGTTGGAAACTCCGAGAAAGGGACACGTGAGAGAATGAGGATATCGAACTTCAAATTTGAAATTTCATACCTAAGTTTTCAAGGAAAGGGATGAAACTTGATTCGAATTAAAGCTATTGTCTTCTCCCTTAAGCCCAAAAAAATTTTTTTTTGAAAAATCAAATAGGAGAGCCATCGTGTTTGAAAGACCTAAAATTTCCAGTTTTCGTGGAATCACCCATATGTACCTACTTCGTTTTGCTCCCATGTGGAAAGAAGTGTATGCGTAGCGCGTATGTTGTTTCGCGAGCACAAATCGTTCATGAGCCCGGTAGCTTCAGAAATGAGTTCCTCATCAATTCGGCAGGAACGTCTTCAGTTTGGTAGCTCTGGCATCAGGCGGATCAACTGGCTCGGTACAGATACTTAGTGGAGATTCGTCGACAAGAGATGGGCGGTGTGGTATCGATAGTTTTGATATACATAATATTTCGATATTTTAGATTAGATTCACCATCACCAGAGAAAGTATGGAAGTAGGTTCCTGAAGGGGGACATTTCGTTTTTGAACACTTCCTGTTTTGAAACGTATAATGTCAAATTTTGAGGCCGCTAAGAATTTCCGACTTTCGTTACCTACTTCGGAATTACGTAGGTGAATTATTTCAAGAATAATACACCAAAATCAACGTTTTTCAAGATAAAATAATGATATTACATTATTATCAATTTATCTTGAAAAAAGTTGGTTTTTTATTAAATCAAATTTTGATTTAATTTTTTTTTTTTTTTCAAATGTCGAAAGATTAGATGAAGGTTTGATGAGAGGAATACCTTGATATTCCTCATATTGATATATTTGAGCTCGATGTATCGTCATTCCAACATATCGAGACTTTAGTATAGCATTCGATGCCCATCTCTATCGTCGAATCAAACTCCGTCCATGCGATACAGTGGTTTCCACAGAAGAAAGCCAATCCTACATGCCCATATGTTCACAACGTCGTATCCTGACAACATGACGTTTATTTAAATTATGAATCGAATCGCCGTCGAGTTGACCCCCATCAGAAATCGCCGAATTGGCACTGACGGCAATTTTTATTACGACAAGTTATTGCTTTTGAGCCGCGCACAAATCGCAGCCGTCGAAATGGGGCCAAGAAGCGGTAATCGATCGTAAGTTGGCAAACGAGGGACTTTATTAACGAGAAGCGAATTGTAGCTCGTCTGGCGTATGCGGATTCGGCACGGATTTATTAAGGGATCAAATTTATTGGCCAATAGAGATGGCTGACGATTGTTGATTAAATCAACAAATTTTGTTTTCCCCTGCATGCAACCTTCGGCCGGTTACTGGAAGGTTATAATGAGAAACACATAGAATGAATTCTATTCCGTGAATGAGAAACTTAAGTGACATCAGTTACGCAGTGTCATTCTGATGCACTTGGAAATTATGGAATTTCATGCTCTTAACTCCATTTCTTAACCATACCATATAATTGAATAGTTATTCACATCATTTTTCCTCCATCTACCATAATCTTTTTGTGTAGAAATTGAGTTTAATTTTTAAGAAGTTTTATGTTTCATTAGGAATGATTCTTGTGCGAAAACCCCCAAAAAATTGTGGTTTTTTCAACCACTAGTAAATTTTATGTATTTATGAAGGATTGTTTGTGTAATCTGCAATTTGAAGGGGTGGGGGGATGGTTGAGTTTTCCGTAAATGTTCAAACTTGTTCACTAAACGCATCTTTCATTTGTCTGTTCGGGATTGTTCAGTGTTTTTGACGGTTCACGTGAAATGGCTGCAGATTGTTCTCCGGTATTTAGGAAATTTCCGATACAAGCACAGGCACCATGAGGAAATTACCGGTTGACGGTTTTGAACAAAGATTGAACAAAACCCCCGAAATCCACCCCAGTTAGGTGTTGGTCACACTGGGCACCGTGCGAGGTCTCTGCGTGATTCGGGTTGACCCTTCTAACTTCCCCACCCAATTTCACCCCTTCCAGCCCACCACTGGTGGACTAGGGGTTTCTCCTTGAACTGAATGCTTTATACGGACGCAGATATTAATACTGTTCTAGGAGAAATCTCGATAAACATCTCGGTGGTAATGAATAAATCCCACAACACCAAAGTTTGCTGTCAAGGGGTCTTCTAAGTTCAGAGAGGTAAAAAATATTTGACCCCTTCCCTCTTCTGTACACACTGATCCAACTGCTGCATTAACCTTTCTTCTTCTTCAAAATTGAGTCAAAAAACAACCTTGGGAACACAGCGCAAACCCTAGTGGCCACTAATTTCAAGGGTGCAGGTACGATGCGGGGTGTTATCTAGTTTTTAATAGATAGTTGATAATTTTATGTCGTAACTAATCACGCAGTAAAAAATCGAATCTAATAACATTAATTTTTAAAATTAATTCTTCTAATAATATACTCATACTAGCCATTTTTTGCGCTAATTAAAATTCAAAATTTGAATTTAATGTGAATGAGCTGTGATCCAATGGCTTTTAATCGATGAATAGTATTTTTCATATTAATATACGGAGTAGTCATTGCCCGCTTTGCTTGTTGAATCTGCATTGATTGAAAGTTAGAGTTCCATGAAGTTCCTCCATCTATTAACGATAAAACATCTTGAATCTAAGTGCTTTTCAGCTGGAAAGCTTGAATCAATCGATTAAATTCAATGGAACGCAAATCCAGGTTATAACTGAGATAAGGTTTTATAGCTGCTTTCAAAACCTGCCTCTGCAATTGCAGGGCTCTTTTTGACGGTATTTACGAAGATTCAATTTGGCTGGTGGTAAATCGAATCGATTCAATGATTCGATACTGTAACTATCGAACCACCTGTGGTTCTGAACCGAATTCGTTCTTCATTTTATGCAAATTACCCACATTATTGAAGTGAAAAATGATTTCCCATTTCAGACTCGCTAGGAAAATACTTTCCCAGCCAAAACGTCACCACAGAAAAAGCTTTCCCAAGTAAAAGTGTACGAAATAATCAACTCTGTAGGGAAATTCGTGCAAACAGTTTACCTGTTGGCTGATGAAAAACTGTGTAGGTACGACGTCGTTCTGAAAAAAGTGACACCTATGACTGATATTTTTTGCATAATCAATTAGTGATTTCAGTAAATAGGTATCACGTATATTTTTTTTTTTTTAACGTCAGATCAATTTGGAGTCATTGAGCACAGCCCATTACTTATATTACGTTATGTTTGGGGTATCACCGTGAATTTTGCTGTATGCATTTTAAATTTCAAGTATTTTTATATTTCTACTTCACGAAATCTGGCTTCTGACGAGTTTTCACTCCACCACTTACCGGCCTCTTGCCCGAGTGACATTTCGGTTTTGCGCTCAGTTCCCCCTAACCTCGAAATCCTCCCCACCCCCTTTGTAATGTGAGCTTCTGACTTGAACATAGACTAGTGGGCACCAAACCGCCTCCTTCGTACCCCCTTAATTACATCTCTTTGATAACCGCAAGCGACGATCATGCTACCCCCTTTGCCCCGTCTTTTCGCCCCTGTAGTCCTCTGGAGCCTCAGAAAACGAGTTGATTCACTTACCCAGTTTGTGGAAGGCGTTTATTTATTTATTTTTTTATTCATTTATTTTTCGTATGCCCGATACAGTGGTAGCCGACTTGATGATACTTGTCATGGTATAAATGTGAGTTTTGTCGTTGTTAGTCATTACACTGCCCACATACGCCTTCAATGTGGTAGGAGCTTTGAAACAAAGAAAACTTGATCAAAATTGACTATCCTCCATTCTGGAATTGTGCACTATCAACCCTGTAGGTTTTCATGAACCGAGTTGCCCTTTATTCCATGAATGAACGCTAATACATTTCCTCAAAGGTTCTGTATTTAGGTGAAAAATTTTTTCTATAGATCATTAGCCCAAACAGTATCGCTTAAGACAATTGATGAGGATTATTTGACAAAATATACATTTGGGTATATTTGTTTTCAAAACCTTCACGCGCGGTGAGACGTGAAGGTCCTGGTGGATTGATTGTTTTTTTCTTGTGAGCTTCAGCCCAACATTACTAGAACTTGATGGTTTTGCGCAGATGGGAAAGATGGGCGGTTCTCCACTGGCTGGTTTGGCTGCTCTGGGTCTCGGTGGGCTCAATTCGACGAACACCGGAGGCCTCAATCCCGCAGGTGAGGCCAATTTTGACGGGAGTTTCTTTTTTCGGTTCGCCAGGCTAGTGGTGGGATTCCAGAAACGAATGACGTGGTGGTCCTCGTTATGGTCCGACTAGCGAGCCCGTGTAGTAATTTCCATGAATGAAAAATCTGTTCTATAGCTCTAGCAGCGCTTGCAGGCAGCCAGTTGCGTACCAGCACGCCCAACAGTCGGAACCAGGCGTCCGGAGGTCAGCAGACTCACGAAATGACTGTGCCCAACGATTTGATCGGCTGCATCATCGGAAAAGGGGGCACTAAAATCGCCGAAATACGGTAAACAATAATTTCAATTTTGACTTGAAGCTGGAAAATGTAAACGATTGTTTACAAACTTTTTTTTTTTCATTTTGCAGGCAAATCAGCGGCGCTATGATTAGGATTAGTAATTGCGAAGAGAGAGAAGGCGGTTCAACAGACCGCACCATCACAATCAGTGGAAGTACTGATTCGGTGCAACTGGCACAATATCTGATTAATATGAGGTAAGGAAGGTTTCAAGTCCCAGTAGAGTGCGCCGCTGCAGTCCTTTAAGGTCTGATAGGCGGTAGTCAGTTGTAGAGATTCTCAATGCAGCGCGGATTGTCGCGGACCCAGCGCAACTGGTGGCAGCTTGTGTAACATTACCTTATCAATCGTTATCAATCATTCCCTCTTCAAAACAAAATCAGCTTTCATAATCTAGTTTCATTAATCATTCCCTGTTCGAAACTGCATCAGATTTTGCTTTTCATTGCTGGTTTAATTTAGTATTATTTTTGCCGTGTAATGGGAGAACGGACAAACTTTCAGCGTGGCCAGTGCCAGAAAACTTACGTGTCTGATTACCTTCTACGGTTGATGAAAAACTTACGGTGATGAAACCTGCTTAAGGGATATGTATATTAAAAACCATTTTAAAATTGAAATTGAAAAGTTTCATTATCAAAATTATACCTATTTTATATTACCTAGTCTACAAATTATTTTTTTATTTGATTGTCAGCCTCTGAAATTCGTTTCTTGTGTTCCCTGCTTCAATGGAACATCAAAAGCCAGGACTGGTGGTTCTTTGGAACACACTAGAAAGTAGACCATCGACCGATTGGTTAATTGGAAGCATTTCATTTTGGTTTATTATTCTTGGAATAATACACCTATGCAATGGCGAAGGATGTTGAAAATTCTGATCGGTCTCAAAATTTGACATTATTTTAAAAATTTAAAATTTGACATACGTTTCAAGATGTTTAGATTCCAAAAACGAAATGTCCGTCCGTCCGCCGTCTGAGCCGTTTTGAGCAGTTGGAAATTTTACCGTAACTGATTTTAGTGTAATACCTAATAAGGATTAGACCTAAATAAACCACCTCATTGGATTAGACCTCTGCACCGTCGGCAAACACCACACTGTAGTACCTAATAAACTAACTTGAGCCTTCACCCTACTTATTCACCTAAGATCAGACGTTTCTACTTACCACCACTTTTTGCAACATTTACCTACTTTCAAATAAATTAATGCACCTCAGGGAGATGGGGAAGGTTTACAACGGGTAGGGGAGTGGGGGGCCCATTTGACACTTTTTTGCATTTTCCATCCTGCAAGGTTGAAAAAACGAGATGTCTCTCATTTCTTTCTCCTATCGTTAACTACAGTAATTTTGCTACCCAAATACATTTAGTTCCTTTTTTAATCTGTTTGCCAAGTATTTTTCTTTATAATTTTTCAAAATGCTTAGGAAGTGACAATTGTGCCCCACCGTAGGGGCACATTTGACAGTTCACAGAAAGTACCTTAATTCTATACTAATCTATCCAAAACCCCAACGGAACGTCCAGCAAATCATCATCTGGCAATAATGTTGAGTCAGGCACAACAACTGTAGACCCTACGGCCAGTAAAAATCACCACTACCCCACCCACTCTTCTTTCTCGAAGGAACACCAAGTTTTCTGGATGTTGGAATGTAAGTAACAAAAAATAATGATCAAAACAACGATCTTTATTGAAAAACGTCAGTTCGAGTAGGTATTCGAAATCCTACGACCACTTAAAGCTTACAAACTTCATAGGTATATAAAAAAATTAAAACTGTCAAAACTGCCCCGAGGGTAGCTATTAAAGAAAATCCCAAAGATAAACCTCAAAGATAAATTGTTTTGAAAATCCAAGGAAAACACATGCAAGGAGACGTATACGACTGACAAACTGGATGAGCTACATGTGAGAAAATGATGAATCCACTCGGTAATCGACGAAAAACGAAAAGAAAAAATACCTACTTTTGAAGGGCCCAAACACTCAAATCGCCCAGAGCCGACTGGATGATTTAGTACCTGCTCGCTTTCAACCTGGAATGGTTCTTCTTCTTCTTCCTCACAATACAAAAACACGAAATCGCGGTAAAATTCAAACCTTGAGAGAAAAACAGCCATTGTCAAATGTGCCCCCCACTCCCCTAATGGAAACAGCTCCAACGGTATCCTCAGTTCTTACTTTACTCCAAAAGTAGAGGGTGAAAAGTAAAAATACATGAAAATTCTGATCGTTAGATCCGGGTTTCGAGATCAGCAACAGTTTTCTCTTCTAAGAAAAATCTGATTTTGTTTTGAAGTGGGAATGATTGATAACGATTGATAAGGTAATGTTACACAAGTTGCCACCAGTTGCGCTGGGTCCGCGACAACCCGCGCTGCATTGAGACTCTCTTTAGTCAGTTGGGCTGTAACAGTCCAGGTATTTCTGAGGAACAGAACCATCGGCTACAGTGACATAACCTTTCCATCTTACTGGTATGGAGCCCTTCACTGGTACAGCTCGTTGAATGAATCTTACAATAATGTAAGTTCAGTCTGTTCGCTATGGATTCATCAAAATATTTCAGGAAATTATTTAATAAAAGTTGAATAATTATCACAGATTAAGAGGGAATGGATATAATATATTATTAAATAATATATTTAAATAACACACAAATTTTGTGTTCATCATGTGAACACACATTATGTGTTCACAATTTGAACACATGTGTTTCAAAATTATGAAGCACACAGCTTCACGTTTCATGAACGACTAATTTTCAGCGCGTTTAATTATTGTTATTGGGGTTAAATTGGCTCGAAGGGTGCCCGTCATGTAATGTAACGACACACTCCATAGACATAGAGGAGTAGCTGCAAGCTCCCTGGTCCATACTGTTCTTCCAACTGCCATCCCTGCACCTTCTGTATAGATGCTTGTTTTTTGCTTTGCTCCTCGATCTCAACGGGTTTCTCGGGCTGCCCCCCAGTTATTGGATATTGTAATGCCAGGCGCCAAAATATCGTGGTAGAAATGCTTTAATCAATACTCCAAGAACGTCCCCACAAAACCAAGTAGTTCACCTTGTTTTGTCCCTCACGTCATACCTGGTCGTTGATGTGAACATCTCCTAACACTTCTCCCCTTCTTCTTTGAAAGCGGTATCAGAAAACTATTGTTGGTAGCTCCTGGCAGCAGATCGTCGAGTCCATCCACCTCACTTGCTTGCTTCCCATCCAACAGCCATCGGGGTTTTCACCCCAACTAGGTAGAATCCCCCCCCCCCCCCCCAGCTAATGAAAGGGATTGACCCACGACGTCACCACGCAATCGTCTGCAGAGGCGACCACATTGCGGCCCGTGCCCTGGACCACACCCAGGAGCCCGATGAAGACCATTTTCCTCAGCTGCAGCCCCAAGACAGTCCCCAGGAAGCAGACTGGTGTGGTGGATTCACTCATAGCCTTTGCCAGGATTGGTCCGTAGCCCTTTCCTCTTCCCATTGGGTGGCCTGCCCCTTAGCACAGCTACTTCCTGCTTGACCTTGACCATGTCCTCAGAAGTCTTGAAGACATAAAACACAACCAACCCTAACATGTTATGGTTGGTTTGTAGAGCTTGCAGAGAATTTGTTTAGTATCAGTGTTGCCAAACGCACGCTGATAAAATCCCACATTCCCCCCATTTCCACCTCAGCGGACGTTCTGGTCGTGATTTCTAGGCATTAAAAAAAATCAACGCTTATGCATTTCGAATGTATTCATTATGAACAATTTTTGGTTTTGTTGCCGTGTTCCTTTGCGGCACGAAAACATTCAGCAGTGAAAAGCCCCCTGTTTGAAATCAAACCTCTCAGCCTCTTCGCTACGTCTTTAAGCCAATCTCATCTTCCAGGATATCAATGGAAACGGCTGGCATGCCGATGCAGGGCTACCACTACATAACTCCAAATCACATCGTCAAGCTCCCGACGCCCATCCACTAAAGCTGCACTTCTCATCGGATTTTTCTTCTGTCCTCGAATCAGTCGTAGACGTTTCACGGTAACTATCAGTAGATTATCATATCGTTTATCCTCAAATCACTGCGGTTTTTGACAAAATTCTCTCGATTAATTTTTAATCGGTATTTTAACTAAATGGGTAGCAAATGTGAAAAAAAACTCGAATTTCTGTCTAGGTAAAAAATGTCTTTGTGGAAGAAATGTTGGCTAGTGTAGTCTGCTTGATTCTTTTTTTACTTTTGTTTTTAGTTTTCGTGCGGTTGTTTTGTCGTATACCTACTTGTTCCCTAGGAACTAGAGCAACTTTAGCAATAAATGTGAACAATGGAAGGTTGTAGAGAACTCCATGAAAAGTGCGCACTTGAGCTTGCTCTACAAAAATTTAAAAAAATAGCGAAAATGCTTGAAATTTTAGCTCTGCTTGCCAACTGGATTTGGGAGGTGAATATCTAACCTGCTGAAGCCGTTTCCAAGATGGGGAACGCTTGAAATCCAAAATACGTATAGTATTTTTTAATAAATGAAGCAAAAAAAAATGTTTTTAAAAAAATGCTTGGTAAGGAATAGGCGTTGACGAAGGTTCTTTATAGTGCCAAGTGTGACAAAATAAGCTTTTTGGGTCCATATTATTACATATTGTAAAAATAAAAGCTTTATGTTTTATATTTCAAATAGTTAGTCATAGATTCAGCAGTCATTGCATTAGGGTAATGTGAAATATTACCAGGGAGATTGTAGTTTTATGTGACGCAAAATATTCCTCCATCTCCGTTTAAAACCAAAAGAACCTTTTTTTAAAAAAAAATAATACGATTTTTTTTCTTTTTTTCCTCTCCTTTTTTTAAATTTTAGCAGCATGGAATGCTAACGTTTTGTTGTCGAAATTTTCTCAATAATAGTGGGTAAATGTTTGAGACCAATTGCGAAATACAAATAAAATATTGGGGTACATGATGCAAAATTAGTTATTGTTACGTGTAAAATCTCTAGATGAATTTCGTTCGTTGTTACTCGCTTCATTACGTATTTATTTAATTTTGTTTTATTATTTTTATGTACATACTGTAAGCTTTTTATTTTTTTTATTTGGTATTTTTTTGGCGAACTCAACAACACAGTTGAAAAAAAAGAGAGTAAAACATTTTGTAAAAATTTTTTGCATGAAATGCAGTTTTAGCTAGTAAGTTGTTACACTGCTGTGTTTGTTATATTATTATGTATTTTAATACAGTTGATATTATTTAACAAAAAAACTGATGAACGATTCAAATTAGACTTTTCTCACATCAAATCATTAAAAACATTTATGTGCCAAAATCAATTACAGTATTTTAGCCGCTGTGAAATGTTGAATTATTATTGTGAATTTAGACTGTACGAAGCTATTTGTGCCAATATTTATGCTCATACTTAAAAAAAGTGTTATTGTATGCTTCTACAAAAAAAAATGAATACCTGGTACTTAAGAAAGTACTTAAAACATGTTTCTGTGATTTATTTTATTCTTTCCCCCTAATTTAGAGTTGTTTTTTAATTTGTAATTTTGCTTTCGACAGAAACAACGGCGAGGGGTTTTGAGGGGTTGGGTTGGTAGAAAGACAATCGAGAATGGACGTATCGACAGTTTCTTTAAATTGGTAATTTATCAGTGTTCGTGTGAATAGAATTTACGAAAATAATGGGAATTTGAATGTGGCGGTAACAAGAGCTCAGTTGCAGGGTTTGACGACACGTTGCAACACAGCTCCCATCGGTTGTTGATGAGCGCGACAGGTTGTCCAACAAAAGAATTATTTATCAAATTCAACGCGTGCTCTCTTTTGAAAGCACCATTAACAATTTGCGGATCAAGAAAAACGAACGCGTTTTTAGGGTAAGTGCTAGAGCCAACTATCAAGAAAATAAAACTGCCCTTTGTCGGTTTTGAATATTTGTCAAACTCCTAATTGTGAAATTAGTCCGACTCATATTTGCAGAATTAGTCCAAAACAATATTATTAAGCAGCGAATGACAACAAAAAACAAGCGGCCATTTTTTATCGTCACGGGTGCCAACTGCTGACAAACTAGAAAATTTAACTTTTCTCGTTGCTGCGGTTTGTTAAACCCCCAGTTGTAAAATGACGTCACGACGAAAAAAATTCAAACCGCTTAGAACATCTTTCAACGTCTCAATTTCTAAGAACACAAAAAGACTTAACCCGAAATTCGAAATTCCGTTCGTTCATTCTCAATTGACAATGTTGGTGCCACTGAGATAACAGCAACTTAAACTCAGCTCGCCTTTCACCCCCTCGTCTGTTTCTTCGGCAAAAAGATCATCATCCCCCCGAATTTAAACATATCTTTTGGGTTTTAACATATCACAAAATATCAGTTTTTTACTATTTTCCGACCTCTCTGGTGATTGAATAATGTAAACAAAAAAGGGTTTTTGCGTAATCTTTATTTTGTTTTCTTTTCGGTTGAAAGCGTAATTATTTAATGAATGTCCGAGTATAGTTTAGGGAACGGAAAGACTTTACTGTTTACTTTGAATTAGACAATCAATAGCGTTAAAAATGGTAGCTCTATATGTATATTACAAACTTGTTTTAAGGTAGATCAAAGGCCCTGCATCTAGAGCATTTCTTCCGTATTTGTTTTAATTTTTAATTTTACTCGTAATTTTATTTATTTTGTAGCTCCGTTTTTTGCCGCTTTCATCTTCTTAGAAATCTTTAACTACCTATTTGCTCGAGTGTTGACGTGCACTTATGCCGAATAGTTGATCACTACTTTACACTTTTTACTCGTCTATAATAAATTGAGTGGAGTAGTTTTCTTAGTTCTAAAAAAAGGTGTTAATTTATTGAGACAAAAAAAATCAGTAGTTTTTATGTGTATAGATACTATCGATTAGATAGTCTAGTTTTCTCTGTGTCTAGGCGTAAATTCGTTTATTTGGTTAGTGAGTTTTTGAGTTTATCGTTATCGTAATGGCGCTTTAAGCAAACCTGATGACGTGGTGTTGTTCGACAGGATTTTATACGTGCATGGTAGGGTGGCAGAGAAACTTGCTGATTTGATGGGCTAATTGAAAAAATTACTTCAGATTTATGTTAACCTGAACTTTTGTTTTAAGTGGGTTAAAAGGCAATGCTCTCCCACTCCTGACCCATCCAGAAGGTCGTGGGCCGGCACAGGGGGGCAGTGCAGGCCAAGAAACGGCTGCTCTTCTTTGTCTATGGAGTGGGGTCGATACGTTACATTGAGTCGGTTGCCCCTCTAGGGGCTTGTGGGTGTTCCTTCAAGAGCACGTTTGTAAGCATGAAAAGTGAGTTCTTTGTGGAGGTTTCACAGTGCGATGAGAAATCCTCTGAGCAGGAGCCCGTTTGGGCGCTGAATGCTGGGGAGAGCTCAACAATGACATCGCCCTCGACATTTGGGATTCTTGTCTGTGGACATCCACAGCCCTTTTTAGTGCTATTTGCCCGTTCAAACTTGCTCGAAGGACTCCAGTTGTAATGTAACGTCATTGATGGTGAAGTGGTTATGATGGCTAACAAGGGTTTGGAGTTTGATGCTGTCTTGCATCCAGGTTTCTTGTGGCCTTTTCCTGATCAGCAGTTCCCACACGTTATACGGCAAACAATGCCCTCCACAGAGGACAATCCTAGGCGTGGGGGAAGAAAATTCAGCAATCTTTGGAGCCTTCGAGCGATTAGAACGTCCTCACTCAGGGGGCAAAAACGTCCCCACCCAGCATAGTCCTCTTATTGTTGGAACTGAGTATAATAGGAGTAAAGCATGCAATCCATGAGTTGCTTTGAGGTTCAATGCGCTCATTAGGTCCACTCAGATCCATGATGCCGTGGTGGTCAAACTCATGTTCAACAGGCACCACTGTTAGCCGGCTTGCCCCCCTTCTGGATTGTGATAACTCTCCTTAGACATTGAAGCTGCAAGCTCTTGGCCCACCCTGCCCCCACCTTCATGCGTAGCATCCCCCCCTCGCGCCTTGCATACGATATGGACCTTCTAGGCGGTGCCTGAGAGTGGGAGAGTGCTCACCTCAAACTCTGCCGGTTTAGACGAGACGAGCGCTTGAAGGCGCCGTTCACCACTGCCCTCTTCCTGACAACCCCAATCAGCACCCAACCAAACCATCAAGTTTCTCCGCCCCACCCAGCTACTCGATTTCAATCATCAATCGCCTCTCGGCGCGGGATTAAACATAGCTGTAGTTTTCACTTTTGCATCAACCTCATCCCACACGGTGCATTCGGGTTTGCTTACTGTGACCGAATTGTTTTTCCAATTTCCATTCTCCAATGTCTTTTCAATGAAATTTTTTTCTGGATCAGCATATCGACGCATTCTGTCGCCACCTACCATATCTTGGGCATTATTTATTATTTAATAAAAATCCGTGTTGAAAGAAACCTGATAGGAAATCACAATCGATGGAATGATCTATGAAAACTGTGGAGCTCACACCAAAATAACATCACATATCAAGTCACATATGTGTGGGTAAGACTGCTTTTTTGTGTTCTTTTTTTATGTACGTTCTTTCTATTAGGTGCTCAGTTTCTTAATGTTCCCTCCTGGTTGTTTTCATACTGTTCGCTTTTCTATTTCGATTTTTCTTCAATTTTTATTACAAAAAGCAGAAACTCTTTATTTCTCAATGTTCACTTGCATACCAACTGAAGTGACGAACAAAATAAAAGTTCTCTTGTCAAGATGAAAATAAAAAAATTCCATTCCTAATGGAATATTATAGGGAGTAATTATTAATTATTACATTCTCGTCGAATCCTGCTTGCTGAATTTTTAAAAGGCAAAACAAATAGATATAGATTTTGAATTCTAGCATGTTCTCACTTTTAATCTGAATGTGTGCACTGTTTTTTGTATCTAGGTTGCTATTTCACCCCCTCCCCTTAACCCAGAGAGTGCACGATGCAGACCAGAAAATAATGCATTTCTCTTTTATTTTGTATATGTACTTAAAAAAAGTTTCCTTTTTGTTCCATATCTGACAAAATCCACCTGTTCAACCTACAGATTGCAGTTGGACAATCAATTTAGAATATAATTGTTGGTTCCAAACTGTTCCTTCCTCCCCCGAAAAAAAAAATTGTTCTGTCGAAAACTATTTTGATAAAATCGGTCCAATGTTTCGGCTCGGAAAATGAGCTATTTGAGCCAATTTCGCGTTTTTCATTTTCATTCTGTTTTTGAACGTTGAATTTTCGTCCCTAGTTTTGATACCCCTTTTTATCTCTCCGTAAATCGAAATCATACCAACTTAGTACACCCTTCCTTGTATTCACCCTGTCTTAAAAAAATCCAAGGCTGCCAACCTTATTCTAACCGGAATATGCTTTTATAATCGTAAAGGTTGTTCATGATAAATCGTGAGGTTTTTCTTGAAAATTTTTATAATGACAAAGCGAAAAAAAAAACTCCAATTCAATCTACGATCTTGCATTTATCTTTATTAGCGTTAACAATCAAAACAAGATTTTTTATTTTTAATAGGCAATTTTTGTCAAAATTTAGCATTTCACGCTGTAATTTTTAATTTTGATATTTTTATATGAGTATGAAAGCTCATGTTAGACCGTTATTGTAGCCTTAAAGCCTTCATAAACAGGGTCAAAATCGCATACAAAAAGTAGGTGTGATTTAACATAATTATAACCATGTCTTTCAATAAAATACAAATCAGAAAAAAAGTATAATTCACCCCTTTTTTCCAATTGGATCTTTGAACTTTTCGCGTTGATTTTGAATTTTTTTTTTTTTTTTTTTTTGGAAATTTTTCCAAAGTTGTTTTCTAGTTTTTGAAGTGATGTATAATAGTTACTCCCTGCATTACTTTGCTGTATATTTTTCTTTTCTGAAATGCCCAATTTTGAATTGCATTGGATGTACATGGTTTTATAAAAAAAGAAAAAGACACATAAATATAATATTACAGTTAAGACTAGTCAGTTTTATCAGATGTTAAAAAAAATGTATTATAAAGGGGTATTTATGGGAGGGGATGAGAATTATTTATTTTTGTTCATATATGTGTAATATTTGAATGGTATGGAATATTTAATTTTTGATTATAAATATATGGATTATATATGCTAATACAGCTTTACATAAAATGTCTAGTGTTCGTAGGCCATCTCACGTTTTATTATTGAATGTACTTACTACTATGCAAGATCAAATGTTATATAGATAAGCCATTTCATCAATAATGTGTCACTACCTTGATGTTGCCAGTTATTTATTAGATATTAAGATTTTCATAGAATATCTGGATATCATATCAACCGGTCGATTTGTTAGCCATTTCGGTTGAGTTCTTTTTTTGACTAAAAGGCTTTAAAAAAGTGTCAAATTTTCTTCGGACAATACGTTCACATATCGACGTCGTTTTATGTGCCAAACAGTAGGTGATCTAACTGACAACATCACGTCTTGTCATCGATTGTCGAAAAAGAAATTTTTTATTGTGAAATTTTAAATTTGAGTATTTTTTGGTGTTATTATTATTATTTTTTTGTTTACTTGTTTAAATATGTGGCATCCAGCATGATGTTGAGCTATCGATTTATAGATCGAGAAAAAACTCCACATAGTCAAATCGATTTACGATAAAATGAAGAGAAAAAAAAACCAACAAAAAAACATTGTACCTCCATTTTTACAGGGGAAATAGTGCTCTCCAAACTGTGATAGCAAATACAGGGATCTTGGATATAATAGTGTTAAATGCCACCAGTTTCTTCGTACGATCGACTTTTTCCTAACAAAGTAATTAATTAAACTTTTAATTGAAAAAAATCCCCATTTTTGACTTGACTTGGGAAGGACTATTTCACCCTGATTCACGTTGTTGAATTCACAGTGAATTTCCACTCACTCACTTCCAAAGTAGAAGGAGCTGGCATATTTATTCTTATGTTTTGTCACATTGATACTTAGCTGGCAAAATGCTGTTAATAATTTCTATCTCACATTGGAAAAGACATAACTGTATTATCAATAAACAATTTTTTGTTACCTACTTGAAATTCTCTACCTTTATTTCATTGGGGGGGGGGGGGTTCTCAGTGAGGGTTTTCAAGTGGGACTGCAGGGAAAAAGGGGGGTAACAACTTTTCGAAAATGTTCAGGAGAGCATTTTCGTAGTATTTTTGGACGTGTAATCCATTTATTGGGGTTCCTCTACCATCGGATTGCACCGTGGGGATACCGTGCTTTCATGGGGCTAAAAAATGGGGTCTCATGAAGGATGTCAGGAGGTGAAAATTTAATGCGGTGTCGTTTTCCAGGTAATTTTGTACCACGCAAAATTCATTTTTCAAGGTCCTACATCTGTTCAAACATTGTACAGGAAAATTTCTTTTTATTATTTTGTTTATATTTTTAATGACAGAATTGATTTTTGGATAATTAATATCAAAGAATTGTCAAATCCTGTCGGGTCATTTTGAAAATAAGTTAAATAATGGGCCAAGGAACTAGGTCAGAGAAATGGGAAAATTCGGCCGAACATAGTTGAACTAGTAATGAACAAAGTACTCAGTACAGTTAGCACTGAGAAATTAGGTGTCTGAGCTGAGGAAATCACTAGTGAATATTTGGCGTTTTGAATTTTCCCGCGGTCGCACTTTTACTAATCCGCCAGAGTGCGCTAGCATAAGAAGGGACCGACGGGAATCTGCCGGAGGTGACGGCGGAAATGGCGGCCGTGTAGCAGCCAATGAGAGAGTAGCGCCACTTTTCCCTCCAGATTCAAAGTTGAAATTTTCGACAGTGCCCTGGAAATTTGTATTACACCGTAGGAGCCCAAACCTCACTGCTATGCCTTCAAATTATGAAGTTCTTTCAGAAAAAAGTATTAGTCGACGGTCGGTTCCCGGGCCCATTAAATTTTAATATAGGTAGTATATTCTTACCTTTACTTGACCCATCCATCCTCCCAAGAAAATAGGGGGGGAAATCATTGTTGGCTAAAACCTTTACAGTGGCTACCTGAAACTTGGAACTTCTAGAAGACTGAAATAAACCGGAAGCTAAGGTACCACGTGGTGCATGAGTACACCCGTGAGGGATATATTCAAATTTGCCTGAAACAGTCAGACAATTTCTTGCACGTCTGCAGACAAGAAAAATTTTACACAAGGGTTTATTATAATAATTATTCTTTGATATAGGTTACTTGTGCAGAAATTAAATTCTGTCAATGAAAAAATTAAAAAAAAATTATTTCAAAAAATTTTTTTTTTGGATTTTTTGTTCAAAAATGTGTTTTTTCAAAAATTCTTTATTTTTAACTCAAAAAATATTTAAAATCCTAGGATCTTTCAAAAATCCCATTTTTAGCCCCATGAAAGCCCTAAAGATCGCCCCAGTGAAATCGGATCGTTCCGGGACCCCAAAAAATGGATTCTACGTCCAAAAATACTTCGAAAACGACACCTAACTCGATCCCATAGCTAAAAGCCTTCAAAAAACCCCTCCCGTAGCCCCATTATAGCCCCAGAGCGCCCCACGGGTTTGGGCGATCGGACTGAAAACCTTGCGGGCACAACTAGATGGTAAACCAAGTATTTTGTCAAAATTTCAGATTTTTAAAAAAATTCCTACTGCCCAAAACGGCCCGGACGGCGTACGGCGGACGGACATTTCGGATTTTGAATGTAGACCTCTTGAAACGGATAATGTCAAATTTTGAGGCCGATCGGAGTCGTCGACCCGCGTCGCGAAAACATAGGTGTATTATTCCAAGAATAATAAACCAAAAGACGAGAAGGTGAGAAAAATTGTCAATTTAATGTCGTTACAACCCGTCGGTCGGTAGCACTCGGAGCTCAGTAGACGTTCACCTACTGGTCCACCAACAGTTACTGTTGGTGTGTAAGTTGGTTTCTTTGCAACAAACCGGATTTGTAACCAAAACTCGGCTCTTGGGTGACAATGTAGTCGATACGGGATTTTGGTTTAAAAGAACCTCAACGGAGCAGACCGTTTCATTTTGTTGGAATTGGGGCCCAGTAATATCTCAGGAAGATCCGGGGCTCCTTACCCACATCCTGAAAATGTCAATTGAACCTAATTTCAAACGTCCTACATGAAGTGTTTTTAAATTGCAGGCGTTCAACCCAGTAAACGTGGGGATTGACGATATTATATTCTGGAAGTCATTCTAAATTATGATTTCATTGACGGTACTTTATATTCGGAGCTAACAATTTTCCCGATGTCATAATTTCCAGTTTTCTCGTCCAAAGCCTTGTGTAATAGCTCCTTTAAGAATTCGTAATCACTCGGATTTACACCTGTCCTGCCTGGATCATGCAAATAAATAAAACCGAAGTATCGTGGGCTGCTCCAAGAGCAGCAGGAAAGGGTCATCCATTCAGAGCGATTTCGCTAGAGTAGTTACCTACTTACCTTGTTCCTCCTGGCCTGGACTATGGACGGGGCGGTGTAGGGTGGATGGGCATTACATTTTTGGAATTTACAAATCTTGAAACGTACAATGACAAATTTTGAGGTCTGTCAAAATTGTCGACCCCCGTAGCGAATACTTTGGTGTATTATGCCAAGAATAATAAACCATAAGCACAGTACCTATAATCTCATTATTAAAAAAATGTCCATCAACAAAACCCATTAGACAACATGTGTTTGATATTGTCATGTTTATCCCTATTTAACCCGATACACTCCGCTGAGTCACTCGAAAAACAGTCTCTCTGTTTAATGAGACAAAGATCGTTAATTTGACAGAAAGCGGTGCAAACCTTCTTGAGTTGTCTTGAAAAAACACCTTCAATTCTGTCAAAAGAAACTCATTCGCAATTGACTGGCTCTGGTACCCCCATGAGAGGATTCTACGACTCAAAATGTTGATCCCGTCTCGAGGTTTCGATTAACCTGTCAACGTGCTCCTTCCTTCGGGGTACCTGCCCAAAAATACGAATATCAACCTCACTTAGATCCACGAACGGATAAACAAATTCGGCTGGCCTGAGAGCACTATAAGCAAATAGTTCCACTCCATAAAATGAAGAAATCCTACCAACCACGAAAGGTTTGAAAACCACAATGATTTTTCAAAAATGCTAAAAAAACAAATGGAAAAGTTTTTTCTAGTTCCACAACATCAAAGCCATCACTGGAAAACAAGAAAGGTCCCCAGAATTTTGAATCGAATCCCCTAATTAGGGGATGATTTAAATCAGTGAGTGAGCTCCAGTAAAAATAGGTAATACTTTAGTATACCTTTTTAGTAGGTACCTATTTAGTATAGCTTCGTTATCAGACATCGAGACAAACCTTAGCTCAACAGTTTTATAATTTAAACACATATATATATATGTGTTTAAAATGTATATATATATACTTTTCTTCCCAACAATCTTCGAAAACCCGTTTTTTAGAGGTTGAAGAAATCAAAAGGTAGATATTTATAATTTAAATACCAACCTACGTAATAACTTGGAGCAATAAATTATTTTCAAAAGTTAATAATAAATTAATTTAATAAGTTAATAATAAAGTTAAAAATAAATGTAAGCTGCGTCGAATGGTACTTATTCGACATACATACATCTACGACGTGATCGCAATAGGTATTTATTATTCCAGGCGATACCAAGAACAACAGTTACCAGGGCGTCTGGAACCGTGTTGGTTAATTTAATATCAAATTCGCTGGAGATGATTTTGTTTGTTTCGTTGACCATCTTGGCGAAGACAGTTGGCATGTCCAAGTCCCAAGTGTATTGAATTTTATGAAGATCTATCCGGAGAGGAGTCTCGAAGTTGGCCAGAGCATGAGAAACGACTGTACTTGCGGTCACTGTCGGTTGGCCCACGTCAAGAGGGAGTCCAATACGGGTCGAGTGTACAAAATCCAATTGCCGGCGACAAAAACCAAAAATAGCAAAACCCCGGTAAAGAAGACCGCTGCCAAGTTGGTCTCCGGCTATCAAAACCTTCCCCAAAAAGGGAATTCCTTCAAGAGAAAATCCAAAACGAAGCCGATTCACAAAAGCTTGGTGCAGTCACAGCCCAAGTACGACGCTTGGTATTTCAGTGAAGCTGACCTGCACACTATTGCCCACTCCAACATGGAAAGCTTCTTTTCCCGTTTCATACCCGACCTGCAGGAAGTGGGCACTCAAACGTCTTCCTGCTCCAAAGATAATGGGAAAACACCCGAAGACAAATCCCTACTAGAGTTGCCGGATAAGGAAATGAAACATTCGTTCAACAGACAGCACAAGGACAGAGGTGACTCTCCTGCTCCTGTGGCTCTCTCTGCTCTCATGAACTACAAACGCGCTTCAGGCGACTTCAATGCTCCACATTTGCCAACCCAAAATTGCAACCATGTGAAGAAGATAAACACAAAACCAAAAGTCGACCCCGCCACTGAGAATGCTATACTGCCTAAACATCAACCCAACTCTCACAAGTTGAAACCACCGGAATTTCTCGAGATATCAAATGCCAAACCAAAAGACCAAACCACAAAAGAGCACAGCTCCCTTCACATGACTGACTTGGACGACTTCACCGCGTTATCCACAAAACGTTTTCATTCAAAATCTAAACATCGCATTAAACACCTACTTGAGTCAGATCGGTACAGCCAACTGGTGGACAATGAAGTAAATGATAAACTAAACCGTAAAAAACACGACAAAATACTAAATAAAATCGAAAATAGAACCAAGCTTCCGCGGAAATTACTAGAATCCTCCCTCAGAAAGGAGAAAGCAGCGCGAAAATCGCTTACAGTTGAAAATGAGGATTTGAAGAAGTGCATTTCCCAGGCGGAGCAAAAAGTGAAAGACATGAGGTCGTCATTGATCGAACTTTCGAACACAATCAGGACTTATAAGGCCAAGTCGTCTCTGCCGTGTGTCGCCAGGATCGAAAAATTGGAGAAACTCGTCGACGACATGATCAAGGAGTTTCGCTCTTCTACTAAAGTCAAGCCCAGCGAGATTGAAAACCCCACAAGCAACTTAAAAGACATACAAGCCAACTATGCGGTAATTTCGACTGGTGAAGAGGCCACGAAGATCAACAAGAAACTGTATGGGGAGACAGGTCGTGAGGAGAAAATGAACTGGTCGGTGAGCAGCATCGGTAGTGGGATAGCGTCTCGAGCGACGGCGTCTTCCGCTTCGACTTCGTTGACTGCCCTGAAAAAAGAACTGGGGAAATTCTTCGAAGACATGAGAGAAGACACGGAGAAACTCATAGAAGAGGCTCAGCTACACCACGAGGCCCTGCTGTCGTTTTCCGACCACACGTCAAGCTCACCCTCGTACGACTCAACGTCTATTAGTACTTTGGTAGGATGATAAGTACTGTATGAAATAAAGCCTTGAAGCCGATCAGTTTGTTCCTCAACTCGTCTGAAGCAGACTGTGTCGTACCTATTTCATGTGGAAATCTTGCCGAATAAATGGGTTCTACATAAAAATAAATCGAAAACGACCCCATTCGACCCAATGACCAACAAAGTTCAAAACCCCTTCCTGTAGCCCCTTCTTAGCCCCACGAACCAAGGATCAGTGTCAGGACCATAGGGTTTGGCGTCAGGCGACATTGAGCAGCGCCCCTGGTAAGAGGAGAAACCCGCAAAAGTATGTAGTTTCATTGGACATTGCCTGTTGCCTGTGAAAAAATATCACCGCTTGTTTCCATTGTTGGAACGTCTTACTTTCCCTGCTTGTGGCCAAATGGAACGTCCTCTGCCTGTTTCCTCCATAGAATGTTTTTACAGACTGTTTGCTGCATGGCAAGTTTATATTGCCTTGTTCTTCATGGAACGTTTATACTGCTGTTTTCATTCTAGGGTGGAACAATTTAGTCTAGGTTGAATATCATTTAACCTAGATTGAAAATACTGGTGAAGTTACCGTCCTAAAAATGCAAACAACCAAGATTTAAAATGCGCCACCCCCACACTTTAGTTCTAGGTTAAGTTCACGGTGTGTGCCGCCGCCTCCATCCATTTACAATCTAGGTTAAAAACATTAATGTCTTGGTTGTCTCACCCTGGTATTCAATGTTTTTCACTTTCATAGACGGTTGATTTACCCTAAAACGAAAACGTTCTCACCCCACCTCAAACAATTTACAGCCATGGCGCGTTAACCTAGAACCCTTTTTTCTCTAGGTTGTGCCCCTTTATTTACGAGGTTGTTTCAATTACTATCCCTGTTGTGCCAGTTAAATTTCTAGGTAGCTTCTTAATAAGAAAAGAATAATATTCTTTTCAGGTTGGTCCTAATAAAATTACTAGGTGGTCCACTTTTCTTTCTAGGTTTGCTCCACTTCCATTGCAGGTTGGTTCTGTCAACTTCAACTCCGTTTGTCTCTGTTTCAAACTCAGTACAAAAATTTGAATCTGACGTCATAATATGACTGCACATAGTGACAGAAATTAAATGATTAGAATTTGACAGAGATTTGGCCTCAACACCACCGGGTAAATAGCAGGGGTGCCAAGACAACGAGAATTAACGCCCACCGCCTACAGTGGCGCTCTCCGCGACCGCTTAGCGTACCGTAGAAACAACCTGGAATTTATTGAATGAATTACAATCACTGTTGTTTAAACCTAAACCTATTTGTGGTACTACGGTAGTTTTAACCGAGACTGAAATTCTAACTTTTTCTTCTGAGTTGTTACCTAAAGTAACAATTTCGCCTTTTAAATCTCTCGGTTGTTTTCAGTTGTACAACTGAGACTGTAATGGAGGGGAATTATATGGAAGGTCAAATAATTCGATTCTAGGTTACCCCACTTAAAAGTCAAAGGTAGGTAATATATTTTCTAGGTCTTCACAATGTTAACCTAGACCAAATGTGAAGTTCACAATTGGTCTAGGTTGACACTTTTTTATTCCAGGTTGTGGTCAGAGGGCAGGTAATAACGGATTAGGTTGTTTCTATAATATAGAAAATTAACCATATTATGGGTCTAGGTTGTATTAATATTTTTCTATGTTACTTTAACCTGGACCTATTTTTTCTAGGTTGAATCAATTGATTCTAGGTGGTTTCAATTTCTTTTCGAGGTTATTTCGGATTTAACCTAGCCACTAAAAAAATCTTTTCTCTCAGTGCATGTAGCATTTATACTGCCTGTTTGCTGCATGTAGCATTTATACAGCCTGTTTTCTGCATGGACCATTTATACTGCCTGTTTCCTGCATGGAACGTTTACCGGCTGTTTCCATAAGCTTGATGCTTTGTTCCAGCAACCTAACCAATTTGGTGAGGAAGGTGTGACTATTTGGGGAAAGCCCCCCTTAGTTGGGGGGTAGGAGGAGGTCACATAGGGGAAACCCATTTTTACAACTGATTATTAATTAGTTGTAAAAAAAGGGGTTTTCCCTTATATATAAATGCCAGGGCCAAGAGTTAGATCCCTTTCTCATTATTTTCACATTTCACAGAAATTCGCATCAGCTCGGGTTCAATTCCCCTAACTCTATCGCGTTAGAGCCACCAGTTCTCCAGTGATCGGAGGCTTAAACATGGCAGATCCCGAGGCTTCCCAGTCAACAGAAGAAAAAAAAAAAGAAAAAAAAAACGCGGACAGGAGCTCGAGGAAGAAACCAGACCAAAGGGAAGAAGAGAAGGCTGACCGAAGAAAGGAAGATGGTAGGTAGAAGGTAGTATGGCTCTCGTGAAGTGCCTATAGTGAGTATTTGGTTAATGTTTAGGAATGGATCCTTACAAAGACTGACGTCCAGGTCGAGAACTTAGTTACATTTCCTCCCCTCACTATGTACATTATTACACATACCAAGAACCCCTTGACAAAATCTGAACACACATATTATTAAGAGGACACACACGAGTTCGAAGAGATCAAAGAATTTGACGAAGTTGTTCGCAGTCCATCCATAGTTGGGTTGGTCAAGTGTTCAACTGGTGGAGGCATAGGAGGCTCAAGGAGTTTGAGGTCTCTCTTCTTTTGAGGAGGGACGAGTGTTAGGAGGGCGTCTCCATGGTATACGTTCGGAAACAGTTGAGGAACCGAGTTCTTGTCACACGCCTGTATTCAAGTTTACGTTATTTCGGACTCACGAGTACCCCCCCCCCCCCCCCCCCCCATTTTTTGTTTGTTTGTTTGACGAAGTGGCTCATACCACTGATATTGGGGGACAACGTGAGCAACCTCCTCGCGGTGTCCTCTGGGTAACGCTGATAGCTCACATTTATGTACGCCCCATGCTGTCTAAAATCAGCCAACCCCCGACTCTGACCTCAGACTTCTTTTACTTACTCGCTTTTCAATAATGATTAATTTCTTCTTACAATAAAAAAAGGGGGTGGTTGAGCGGTTCGTAGGAAATTCAGTCGTTGGACGCCGAACAACTTGTCGATGATTATTTAGATAATCGAATGATCATCAGTATTGGAGATCAGATGAACTGAAACTACTACTTTTACTTGTCGAACAGAACTACACTTCTCCATTTGAACGTAGAACATCTAATGAAATGGGCTCCTTGAAAAGGTCGGAATTCATAGTTTCTAACAACACATTCGGATTCAGCACCCTTTAAGCCCGCCCTACACAAATTTTAGTTCGAAAACCTGTATAATTACGTGCAGAACTGTTTTAGTAATGCTGGATGAGACTCTCAGCCACCTTTGAGAGATGCGTCTCTTTTCTTGTCTTTTCGACTTTCAGTGCACTGGCTACTTGGGTTTGATGATCTTCCAAGCACAGGGGTGCAACTGAGCAAATAGCATCCTCCAGTACCGCACATGCCCTTTTCGAAAGTTCCTCACACACTGTCCAACCCGTAGGAACTACGGAAGTTCACTCGCTCATACAGTTACATTGGCGTTTATTAATAATAATACAAAGTGACGGAAATATACAAAGAAAAAAGCGGCGAAGGCGGGACCTCATGTTAGTAGCGTGTCGTCCAGATCGTCTAACTTCCCGTCGATGACGACGGAAGCGGCCACTTTGTACAGGACCTTTGAAATGACATCACTCAGTGCTTCCCGGGCGCCTTCGTCAAGGAGACCCAGACATTCCTGAAACAGGGGAATTTAAGCATGATGGATTTTTATGGTTGCACGGTGATTCGTAGAGGTCTGCATAGTCCGGTAATTTCGACGTTGAATCATTGAAAGTTATGTTTTAACCAGAGCCAATGCGCGGCCGCGGGCATCGAATCTTGCCAAAGGTAAAAAGTAGCGCTGCTATCACAATGGTAGGATATGAAATCAGCGATAACCTCTTATCTGAGTGAAACCAGTCCTTTGAGTTCCTTTTACGAGCTGAATTGAGCTTACCACCATTAACTAATTAAACAGGGGGGGGATCAGGTTTTAGGTCCGTTGCTAAAAACCACCGCCATGTTTTTTGAGGTGCTGAATCCGAAAATGGCCTCCTAACGGACTTTACGCGGCGAGAATGGTGCCGTCACTAATTCGTTGGCCCATTTTACATACAAGGGCGACCGGTTAGGTTCAGATTGACCCACCTTGGTCCAAAGCGGAGTAGCCTCATGGAACTCTCACTTCCCATTTCGAACGATTCAACGAGCGAAAAAACCAAAAACCCTCACACAGTACTTTTCATACTTACATCCAATTTAGTTTGGTTCTGTCGTAATCGGAGGACACCAACCAGAGCGAGTTCGGAGTTGGATTTAACGTAACTGTTTTTCTCTTTGGTCCCGTTAACAAGCATGGGAATGACGGCTTTGAGGAATTCCGGAGACTTGATTTCTCTCCGCGACAGGAAAATGCACACTCGAGCAACCAGCTGTTTGGTTTCGGCCCAGGTGTGGTTCATCGCCTGCAACAGCACCAACCCATTTAGCTTTTCCATAATTTTCATGATAAAAAATTATTAAAAAATGTCTTACTCGCACAAACGAAGATAATAACGGCTGAAGAACTGGCTCATCTTGGTTCAAGAGGTAGTCGAAAAGGTATCCGCATGACCTCACTCCGTTAAGTGCAATAGGAACCTGAAGGAAAATTGATGAAAACATTAAATCAAAAGCAATTGAAAGCTAAGTTTCAATTTAAGTGGCAGAATGTCCAGTGGATGCAATGGCAGCAATGATGCCCTCAGAGATGAAAACTGGAGGAAATTTGCGACAACGATTGGAGGGAGCGATCCAGAATGCATCATATCCCAGCGATAACTTACACGATCGGCTTGAAGGAAACTAAGGATAACTTGATGAACTTTTTCTTTGTTTTCGGGAGTGTAAATCCGTTCGGGCGCTTCTTTCAGTCCAACAAATAGTGCTATGCTCCTTCCATGACGCAGAGTCCATTCAGTCGTGGTCTCGTCATCTGCACGAAGAAATGCAACAAAATAATGAGGGGATTTCGGCAATTGCTAATATACAACATAGTTAAAACTCACGTAATATATCGTTGAGTGCGGAGGAGAGGAGGTCCTGTGGCAGCCATCGGAGCATAGCACCCATACAGCCGCCACCGCCGCATCGAGTGCCCTCTTCAGGGTGGTTGAGGAGGCCAGCCAGGGAGTTGTACACGGCTTTCAGAACGGGATCAGACATTTTGTCACCGGCGGCAGAGATGACCCCTCGCAGAGCTTGTAACATCGTTTCTCTAAAAGTAAATGGAAACCGTTAAGGTGGATTTCAAAACTTCTAGTCCACCTGGTGGTCATCAGTACCTGACGGGAGGTTCTTCGGCTATTTTGACGGACATGTGGAGTTCTTGGAAGAGAGGGTCTGGTCGTGTGTGGATGAGAATTAGATGACTGAGAGCCATGGCCGCTTTTAACCTAACCAGTCTATTGCTGTCGTTGAGCGCTTTGAGGAACGTCGCTTGTAATTGTGGAAGGAACTGTTTCAACATCATGCCGACCTAGAATCACAATGACGATGCAGAACTGTCAAAACGGCGCGAACGGGAGAAATACTCAAAATTAACTCTGTTACTCACTTTGGCAAGTAGCGTAGCCAGCGTTTGCAACACGGCGGCTTTGACGGTCGGTGGGAATCTGTCGCCGAGAATACGGATGAGAGGTCCGGTGATGTGGACGACGGAGGGTTGCAGGCTGGCAGCTGTAGTCAGGGAAATGGCTTCTCCGAGGGCGTGAGCAGCGGCTTCTTTCACTTCAGGAGCCCCGTTCAGAATTGACTCGCGGAACAACGGGAGGATCGGAGTGATGCCCTAAACAGTTAGAAACGTTAGGGACAGCTGGGGTAGGATTAAGAATTTGCAAGTGCTGAACGGGGGATCGCTTCGTTCGCCCATTTCTCGCTCAATATCTGAAATGGCTTGTTACTGAGGCTGCCCTCACTTTTCCTCCCCATCACGACACGACTAGAATGAGCAATATTCGGGGGTATGAGGGGACTCTGCCCTCTGTAAAGTATTATCATAACGGACTACCCAGAACAAACTTGTTATTAGTGTGGAATAAAAATCTCTTTCCTGAAGCCTGTCTGCAGCCTGCGTACGGACGCATGGAATAAAAACATGGGGCCCCATTTTGCGTGCGACCATCTGAATTAGTAGTAGACTAGTCTGCAACTCGCTTTCATTTTACTGTTCTTCTGAACCCACCATTCAAATTTAATGTTTAGAAATAACATCAAGTTATTAAAATTACCATAGCATCAACTTTTAAAGGAATATTTCTATGAAATTTTGGAAAAAGATCTTGACCAACTTGAATGAAAAACTCATTTTGTTGAAATACATATTATTGGTTTAATTTTCTTGGAATCATGCACCTATGTATTCGTGTCGGAGGTCGAAAATTCTGATCGGCCTCAAGATTTGACACTATCCGTTTCATGGCACGTAAATTCCAAAAACGAAATGTCCGTAGTAGGAATTTTTCTAAAAATCTGAAATTGTGAAAAAATACTCGGTTTACCATCTAGTTGTGCCCTCAAGGTTTTCAGACCGATCGCCCAAACCCGTGGGGCTACACGCGGGGGTTTTGAAGGTTTTCGGCTATGAGGTCGAGTTAGGTGTCGTTTTGAAGTTTTTTTTTTTTTTTAGTAGACTCCATTTTTGGGGGTTCCAGAAAGATCCGATTTCACCTTGGGGATCTATGGGGCATTCACGGGGCTACAAATGGGATTTTCGAAGGACCCCAGGGGGTCAAATAAGGTGTTGTTTTTCCACAAAAAAGAATAACAAACCCTTGTGTAAAATTTGCAGCGTTTTTTAAGCCAAATAGAAGATACCTAACCAAAAACGGTGAGAACGGCCTTACGGACATTTCGTTTTTGGAATGTAGCCACTGTCCACAAAACGTGAAAGAACATGCTATCTATCGACACTATAGGTGGTTCAGCCTATCGATTCAACATCGGCAGCATTATCGAAGCTATCGATAGATTCAAAGATAGTTTTTACGATAGTTGGTTGGAAGTGATCTAAAAAAAATCACTCATTTTTGGCATGTTTCATATGAAAATTCCCTCCACCTCCAAGCCCCAAGAGTCCCTTAGCCGCGGGATAATTCCCTCAATCTGGCACTGTCTGAATTATGTAGGTTTAGATTACGGTGAAAGACATACCTTGGGAAGACAAAGACCAGGAAGCAAGTTTTCACCGTTCTTCAAGTCGCTTGAAGCAAACTTGATGGCTTGCCGGACATCACCAACGTATTGGATCTGCTGTGTAGCATCCAGCGACTGAAACCATCAACAGTAAAATTTAGAGTGATATTGAATGATCATCCGTGTGTATTTCACTCACGCAATATACCAGACGCGTAGACTCACTTTAGTGACTGAAGACAGCGAATCCCACGACATCTGCAGTACGACTTGATCTTTGTCCACGAAGGACAATATAAGCCCTCGAATGAGCTGTGGCACGTGCTGACTGTAGTCGGCTCTGGTGTGGGACGTGAAGGCGCACAAAAGCGTAGCAGCAGCACGCCGAGTGCCGAGCGATTCGGATCGCGACGCTTCGAGAAGTTGGTCGATTATTGTGCTGACGCCCGCTTCGTCAACGACTGACAGGATTACGGTTTGACAGTATTCCAGTTCCTGGAAGGGTAACAACGTGTGAGGGGTGTTTTGAGGAGAAAATTAACGCCCAGAAGATTCCTCACCTGGGGATTATTGTCCGACAGAGACAGAGCTGATAGAAGAGCGGGAAGGATTTTGATGAGGTATTTGGTCAGAGCTTCTCCGGCAACCGAGGCGAGGATAGAAAGCGCTTTCGTGTTAACTGGCGGTGAAGTCAGTTGAGGCACCAAATATGGCAAAACGACTCGGGATTTGATAGCCATCACTTGCCGCAATCCGTCCAAAGCCCATTCCGCACTCTCAGCATCCGCGTTATTCTGCGAAAAACAATGTGAACTACTAGGGCGACTAAAACAAGTCGGATAAATAGCTTGGACGTTAGGGCACTAACCAACTGTTGGAGCATCTGAGGCAGGATGTCGTCCAAAGCTCTAACGCCAACAGTTGCGTGGAGACTGTCGAATGTTTTAGCCGCAGCTTGACGGACTTCAGGCAACGGATCACACAGCGCCTTCCTGGAAAACAAGCATAAATTCAGCACCCTCAAAATCCTTCCAAACCTCAAACGGGATAGAACCATACCTCACAGTTGGAACCAGGCTGTTGACGAATGTGAGGACCATATCTCGCGAAGTGGAAGCCATCATTTCCGAAAGGCCGATGCAAACACCTTGCCGCTGGTCCGGCTCTTCGGACTCCAAACCCTTTTCGAGGATGGGGATGATTTCGGGAAGAACTCTTTCACCGAGCTTCCTGACAAGGTCGCCCAGAGTTTTAGCAGCAACCTAGACAGTAACATTGGGAAATTTATTGTTCAATAAATTGAACCAAATCTTCGATAATTTAGCAGAATCAATTAGAAAAAATTGAACAGTGAAAAATTGAAGTTAGATAGTGATGGAGTGGGGGTACCATTAAGTAAAAATACCTGTCTTTTATCGTGGCTCGTCGACGCCAAACAGCCAAGCAAGAGGCTGAAAAGTGTGGGCAATATTTCCCTGAGAGTTCTCGGCGTGTTGGTCACCACAACTTTCCATACGTGGAGAGCCGCCTGGCGGACCATCAATGCAACGTCGGACCGTCCCATGTACAGCCCAGCAAGTACGCGGTTCCTTCTTTCACCACCCAGCGCGCCGATGATTGCCTGGGAAAATACTCGTGATGAATATAAACAAATAAATGACTTCTGGGAATATAGTTGAATTGAGTTTTGAACTTGTCCAGTAAAGACTGCCTCAATGTAACTGATTATTACATGTTGAAGGAAGAGTACAATTAGTTGTCAAATACGTGTCAACAGCTTCTTCATGAACTTCCAAGCTTTGTTTTTCAGAATTTAGTTGCCGTTAAATTGGTGTGTTGGATCATCACTTGTGGCCGACACATCATTGACATCTTGACACATTCTTGACAGTGTCCACATCAACCGTAATAATAATTATAATTGTAAAGACCACCAAAAGACAGCTCTTGGCAATCTAAACCGAGGGCCCGCCTTCCAAGAAGTACAAAGTTTCAAGGATTTATCCTTGAAGAGTATTAAACAGGATTATTAATGTTAATCCAGATAATTTTTACCTTGTGTGATTGCTCAGTACCAAAGTTATCATCTTCGTTGGCCGTTTCTGTGCTCATTTTCCCAGAAACACCAGAAATGCGATAAAGAAGATCACCCAAAAGCTGCACAGAACTGTAGAACAATTTGATTTCATTTATTGCCAAGCTCGTAGAACGGTATAAGAATTCGGAGAAGTCGAAATGAATTGTCTACCTGTATCGGATCCTCCAATTGTCATCGAACAACCCTCTTTCTAGTTCTGGGAGGAGAAGAGTTATAGCGGAATCGGCGTATAAATTGACAATGCGCTGACCGGCTTTCAGGGCTGTGTCTCGAACGTACTCGTTTTCATCTGCTAACGCCTGCAAAGGTACATGCGTTCATGGGGTTCAGACGTATTCAAATCAAAATGTCAAAATGTGTTACGTTGGTAGCAGTTTCAAACCTTCAAGATGGGAGTAATTATTTCGCCGATGTAAGGAGTGAATTCGTTGGTGAAGACCACCGGCATGTAAATGAACATCATGATGTAGCCGTCCTTGACGTGAGGGGAAATGTCGGGGCGTTCGGCCGTCGCGATGATTTCCGGCATGAGTTTGTGGAGTTTTTCGACTCCGAGGCCACCGACGACTTCGCTGAGGCCTTGAGCGGCTCCAGAGCGGTCGACGGAGCTGTTTTCTGAGGTGAGGGTCTTCATAAGCCAGGGGAGCAAGTCTTCGAAACTGGCTTCGCCCATACCTCGCACCATAGCGCCGAGAGCCCGAGCAGACACGCTGCGCACCTGAAACCATTCCACAGATAGATAGTAAACATACACTAGGAAAGGTTTCCCAGGTTGCCTCTCGAGAACGTCTGAGTAGATTCACAAGACTATTAAAGAATATTTTCACTGGAAACGTCCAGATAGTGTGTTCTGCTAAAACCTGCAGCTGAGAGTAGGGATAGGCAATCGGTAAAAAAGTATCGATTTTTTTTGCATAAAATCGGAATCGGCTTCAAAGAATCGATTCTCAAAAATCGTTTCTCTCAACAATCGATTTTTGCGAAAATCGGGTTTTTAGCGATTTTTCCTTCTTTTTTTTGGGATCAAACTCAATCATAAATAAATTAAATAAATCATAAGTAGGCAAATAAACCAATCAATAAGTAGGTAGGCGATTGTACATATATTTCTCATATATGCGCATACATTTCATATATATTTCTCAAGGAGTTCAAGGAGTGGTCATCTAATACATTGGATTATACCTACAATAGATTCGAAAAAAGTCTGAAAACTTCGCTCGCTCGGGGTGGGATGTATACATACGCAGCATACATAAACGCTTGCATACGAGTCTGCAACACATTGGGGCATTTTATGTCTTTAGTTCCCCCCCCCCCCCCCCCCCAAATTTCCTACTCATTCACCTACCCTTGTATCTCTACCCACGGCTTCATCTTATAGCAACCTGGATACCAATTTATTGTGTTTGTTGTTGACCAGGAGATTATTAATGCTACTTAGTTAAAAATTTCGTGATGCGAAAAAGTAACATCAATAAGTTTACGGGTTGCCACGGGTAAAAAGTAACGCTTTTTTCGGTTGTGTGCCAAAGTAAGACATAAAATGTCAAAAATATTCACAAGAACCACATTTCCTCTTCCACATCCTGCAAAAATAATAGTTTTGAGCGGTGCCATACAAAAGCGCCAGAGGGGGTCGAAAACCATACGAAAGCGCCACCCTCCGAAAAACCCCAATTCGAGGACCGATCATAAGCGCCACTTCCTTCTCCAGCCCCTAATCACCACACCTTACGAAAGCGCCATGTGTTTATAAGCCTCATTACGATTCCTAAGCGCCACATGGGCAAAAAGAGGGAAAAAATGGAAAAGAGATGCTTGCAGGACTCAACTGAACATCCATGGTAGAAGAAAATAGGTTATTCTCTGTAGTGTAGTATCTCTGCAGTGCCCTGCAGTTCACTGTCAATTATTATTTTAGTTGTGGCACAACACGTCACGTCCCGCACTCAAAATTTCATTATTCTTTTTATTCATTATTCATTATTCTCATTTATATTTTTCTTGGAAGTGTCAACTGCTTGTTTCAGCATACCTACCCGCCTTAAGTATTGTAGTCGCGATAGTAGGTATGGTTCGAAATTCGAACCATATTCATATTGGGCCCAAAGTTCGTACCTATACCTTGTCTTCTGATTCGCGCTGCGTGTGCACATAAACTTACTAGGAATTCCCAGAAGGTGGCATAACTTCGTTCAAACAGAATGTGCCGTTGGCTAACAGCTCTTCTTGCTTACATAATACATAAAACATATTATGTTTGATCATCTTTGCCCTCTCGTTCACTGTTTTCCTTTTTTCCCACATTCCCTCCAACAGGCGCTTATGTAACTCAGCCAAAATGTGCCTCGGACCAGGACTTGGCGCTTATGAACGGTCATTAAATAGGGATTAAATGATTTTCCTGAGCACAGCTGGCGCTTATGAACGGTCATTAAATAGGGATTAAACCGACTTGGCGCTTATGAACGGCACCCGTTTTGAGACGAGCTTCCCACTCAGTCTGTTCCTCGTCGCACAAAACACAAACTGAACCAACATCGACGCGACAATAATGAAACTCAATATTGAAACCTCCCGTTGGGTTTCTGCTTCCAAACGATTTTTGAGAAAATATTCTTTGAAGCCGATTCAGTCAATTCAAAAAACATCCATCTAAATAGGAGAAAGAAAATGTTTCAAGGAGAACAATAATTTTCAAAATTGGCTAAAACCCAATTTTTTGAACCTCTCTACCCCGATTTTTTTTAAATCCCGATTTTGGGAAAATCGGGATAAAAGTATCGATTCTCGATTTTATCGTATTACCAAAAATCGATTCAAAAAAGTCGATCTTTTACAAGAAAAAAATCGATTTTTAGAAAAATCGGAAATCGATTGCGTATCCCTAGCTGAGAGCCCCCCCCCCCCCCCCCCCCCAGTGCTCCCCGGCCTGCTATTTATTGGGAAATTATGCAGGGGCAATGAGTGTTGTTCACCATACACTTGAGCACATTACCGGGTCCAGTAGAAATAAACCATACATACCTCTGGCACTGGATCGAGCAAGGACGTCTTCAACCCAGGAATGATAGTCGGAAGGTACGGCGTCAAGTCCTTCTGGTCTGTCAGCGAGTACATATTCCCAATAATTTGTGCGGCCATCTTCCGAGTCTCTGTGGATCTATCCTGGAACGCCCTTTGCACCACTGGCATGATGAGAGCCAGAGATGGAGCGTCAATGAAGTGCACGAACTGTGTGTCAAGAAGCGTTTGGAGGCACATGGCTGTCTTGTTTGAGGGATCTTGAAGAGCTTCCAGGAGCACAGGGACGATAGCTGGAAAAACACGTTTAGTTGCAAGGATTCCAAAATGATATCACCATTCAACTGCCAAGATTCATACCTTGGATTTCAGGATTGCGTATGACGCTCCCAATTTGTTTGAGCGCCTCAGTACCCGCTGTTTGTACTTTGACGTGAGAATCGCTCAATACTTCTATCAACTTGGGGACGATGGACGGCAAGCAGGAGGACAGCTGTTTCGGCGCGCAATACGCCATCGCTCCCAACAGCTCGACAGATCCGGTTTTCGTTCGCCACGAATCCTTTTCCAAAGCGGCCAGCAAAGACGGAAGGACGAGCTTGACTCCGTGAGCAGACAACTTGCTCATGACCACTTTGGCACAGTCGTCGGTGGCGTCTCTGACGTACTGGTTGCCATCACCGAAACACAAGAGGAGATGGGGAAGTACGTGAACTATGTAGGGCTCGAACAGCCTGCCCAACACTGAGCAGAGCATTTCGAACGCGAAAAGAGCACCTGGAACATAAAGGACAAATAATTGAACGATTTGCAGGGCGCGAGATGATTTCAAGGTTCATACAACGGGTTCTTTTACCGGTTCACCTAACTCGACCCTATAGCCGAAGCCCTTCAAAACCCTAGACTCCCAAATTTCTTATTATGAACTTTGATCCAAAGTTCGAAATATTATTAATTAGTTATTAATTTATGAAAAGGTCGAAGTTGGAATTTGAAGATAAAGCTCCTAAAATTTAATGATGTTAAGGGAGTGTGGGAGCGTCATGTTTTCCTGCAATAACTTCCGTAAACCTGAACCAAGATTTTGATGATTTAAGCCTTCTCCTCAGTAGCAGAATGTAGACGTCAGGTACAACAGGTGCCCACTTCAAATCTGATTTGCCATGTAAGGTCCATGAAGAGCCATGAATCCAAACAACTAATGTGCCTCTTGATGTGATAGAAGGCATAAAGTTCAATAACTAAATAGAAAGGAGGTTCTCATGTTCACAAGCGCAACAACCTCACAAAAGACACAAAATTTGTGTCTATTTAATAGCCGATAGCCGTTTGCCAGTTGTAAGGTCTACAGAGTTTGCACCAATCTGGGAGAGACACTAAATACAATGTATTTCATGTCATGTAGCAAACTCCCTCTTGGTTAAAGGAATAGACCTTACGGAAATTTAATGAAGCCTACGGTTAACTGGTCATTGCATCATTGCGAATTTGAAAAATTAACCGCCAATCCAGTTTACGCTCGCTTAGAAAGTTAACAAAAAATACTCCACCTTCTCTATGCCGGTAATTCTTTTTATCTTGGATGGCATCTGTCAACGTAGTCATGATATCGAGCTGTTTCAAGACGAGGATTCCCATTCCTTTGACGATGCCGGCCAAACCATAAGCGGCACCTTTCCTCTGCCCGTACGACTCTGAAGACAGCAATTGGTCGAGGAGTTTTTGCACCATAGCGGGAGCTTCTTCTTTGATGCTGGGCACCAACGCGGGCAAACAACTGGCAACGGCTTCTTGGACCTACGAGCAACACAGCGGTGAGTGCAACGTGGCACGGAAGGAAACGTCGACACATGAATGTAAACTACCTGCTGTGAAGGAGTGCAAAGAGCGTCGATCAATTTCGTCACGATGGGTTTTACTTTGGGGTCATCTTTGTCCAAATGCCTGGCGAGGCTGCCCATGAGGATGACGACGGATTGACGGACTGCGTCGTAACTACTGCAGTCTGGCCCCTTGTCGAGGACAGGTTCGAATATTGGCAACAATTGGCTCACCGTTTCCTGCAAAAGAATAATTTTGTTTAATATTCACTGAAGGCGAGTCGAAAATTTTTTCTCGGCTATACAATTTGTGCTTGTTGAAGATTCGAAAAATGCAACGTCCTTAGTGGGACTTCTAAATGACAATAGATGTATTTTTTTCTCATTTAAGACGATAAGTTGTGGTCATCGTCAGGGGCGGAGAAATCCTGGATCATTCATTGAGCTGGTACAGGAGAGATCAGACATGCATGATTTGAAAACCCGCAGCGGATATTGGAACGGTAATTTCAAGGAAAGAACATCCGGACATTCAAACTGACCCAGACATCACGGAAAGGTTTAGTAGAGAATGGATGCCAGTGAAAAAATTCGCAAGGATGCCACTGAATACAGGTAATGAAGTGTGGATTGACCATAATGAGCTAGGGATGGGGTTCGTTGAAGATTTTGACCAGGAGGAAGGTAAAGCATGCTCTTCGCAGAATCGATTTATGATCGCCCCAGACCACACTAATGTGCTGAGTTGCCGCGTCATCTCAAGACGACGACTTGAGACGGTCTCAGAGCTGAGAAACGTCTGTGAATTCCGCCCTAAGGGCGAGAATGTCCCCGACCTCAGACGCGGTTTGATCTCTTTAAGAGGAATAAGATATATAAGTATTTTAAATTTTATTTATATAAGTATTTTAAATTTTAAGGGAATTTCATTTGACCACTACCTGCTAAAATCTCGATTTAGGCAGCAGTCTGCTGCTGTGGTAGAATCCCCTTTTCTAGAATCCCACTAGAATACTTTTCCCTCCACTATAAACTATTAGACTCCCTTTTAAACTGTACTAAACTAGATTAGGTATAATGAGATTGACAAACACACCATCCTGCCAAATCATAGATTACCCAAATTCCAGATTTAGGTAATTCTCGATCTACTAGGAGCTTTGATAAATTGTGCATCGGTGTATTTTATCAGTACCTATCTTCTCAACTAGTCTGAAATTTCCCGAAACTATTACAAACCTTGCCGTGTTGGTCCACAGCGGCTAAAGCGGCAGCCAACATGTTGTTCCGGACGACGTCATTCCTGTCAGCGAGGCCTTTCTCGACGAAGAATTTAGCTAATTCGGTGACTTGCGGAGGAGACAACAGAGGGGCCAGTTGCGTCAGCGCCAATGCCACTCCGGACCGAGGTTCCCAAGTGTCGATGGGTTTCTCCACAATTCTCCCCAGGCTGTCCACTTTGGCGGGGATCATCTAGAAAAAATAGGCGGAAATCAAAACGGAAGAACATCGACAACAAAAACGCCCAATCGTCATCACGCTCACGTTATTCTTTTCCGTGTAAATGTTCAGGAGGAGTGAAAGTATCGTGGAGGCGTCACATTTGTTCGTCTGAGGCAAAAGCGCCGCCAGGGCCTGGGCTGCTGCTTGCTGTATGTCAACAACCGGGTGAGTAACATCGTCGATGAGCCCTTCGCAAAGACCCACAACTGTTGGGTCGAAACGACCTTGCTCCCACATCTTGTTCGCTATTTCCCTGAAACATTAGCCAATGAGAAGTCACCGAGAAATAAACTGTTGAAAGTGTTGGACTCAAGTTATATCCACATTGCTTGCAGATGCTACTCTAAGTCTAGGGAGAGAGGTCGATCGTAATGCAACAGGTTCCCGCTCGTTGAGCCAGTTTACTCCCCAGCAAAAAGCAAGCACCGAAAATGGCGGAATGGCAAGGCGAAGCAGACAACACACTTGGGAATACTTACTGATTTCCAGGAACGACGTCGTATTTAGCCACCCACAACCGCTTGACAATTCTAAACTCCATTTCAGCACACTGATTGTTCTTGGGGAGAACAGGAAGAAGGGCGTACAAAGCCTAGATAAAAAAAAAATTTTTAACTCCATTTCACGGAAGATGCATACGTTACGCCCAAGTTTAACACCTACCCTCTGAGCAGCATCTCTGACTTGTGGAGAGGAATGTTGCAGCGCGAAAAGCAACCGGTCGATTTCACTGTGCGTTGCAACCGCAGATTCGCCGATTCCGTTCGAGGCTTCGGCCAATTCCTGCAGGCAAGTTACGGCTTGCTGTTGGACGCGACCTCCGGTAAAACCTGAAACGGCCGAGGGATGAGATAGCGAGGAATGACCCAAGCGGTTCAAATATCGAAGTATACTTACTTATGATGTTGATGAGCAATGAAATGAGCTGGCAGCGTGGTAACAATGCTGGGTCGTGCAGATGACCGGAACTTGCCCTGAGGCGTCCCTGCGTGCTCAAAATTCGGATGCAGGTTGGCAAAAGTGAGTCAACGGGTGACGCGCCAGTTGCAGCCACTTCTATCATCGGTAAGAGGTAGGTCAGTGCAGGGGCAGTCAGTTCTTTGCCAAGAGAGTCGATGTCTTCAATAGCTTTCCGCATACTTTTGTCTAAGGAAGAGAAATACGAGATGCATACGTGAATAGGGATGGGATTCGATATCCGATTTTTCTAGATCGATTTTTAAGGTTCAAATTTTTCAGGTCAATCGATGTTTTACTACCGATTTTCGTAAATATTGTGAATCGATTTTCGTCGTTAAAAAAATAGTTTAGTACTTCATGCAGGTTTAGAAGAGAATTAAAAATAATAATAATAACAATAGGTGATAACAACCAAATTCGCTAGTGAAGTATTTAGTGAATTATTTACGAACGATGTCCGTCATGGCTTTTCAGACAACGAAACAGTTAACTCTTGCCGTTTTTACAACATTTTGACGATGACATGACATACCTTGGAGTAGGTTGATAGGTGGTTGAAGTAATGGGTTGAGCGGTAATTGAAACGATTTTTATTTTCAATTTTTTTCTTTGAATTTTTTGAATCTACCAACCTTGATATAGGTACCTATCCTAAGTATTAATACAAAGTAATATACTTTATATACATTATAATGTCATTATAATACATACTCATTTTTAAAAAAAAAACTTTTTTTTAAGACCGATTTTTTAAATCGATTTTGTAAAAAAATCGATACTTTTATGCCAATTTTTTGAAAATCGATCTTTTGAATCCGATTCTGAATCTATACTTCTTACTGACTTCTCATCCCTAACATGACATGATCGACAAAAGACAATCGCCAAATTTTCACAGAGCTTACCAAGATCCTGGTTTTCCCACGCCGGGTCGATCTCACACTTGGGCCTCAGCAGTCGCAAACTCGTGTGGCTCACCCTCTCGATGACAAGCGGCGACCCGATGTTGACCGAGATAAAAGCCGGCCCGGACAACGTGATGTACAAATTGGCCAAATGGGGGGCGCAGAGGGGTGACGACAAACCTCGGACGAGAGGAGGAATCAACGACGGCAACTTGACGGCCAAAGCCAGCGGAGCACCGATGCCGACGGATTCGACGATTTTCACGGCACATTCCAACCTGGAACACGCCTAGAAGCGATCATGTTGAATGTTTCATCGACAACATTGAACACTAATCACAGGATTCAAATTCACTCACTTTTTGGAGTCTTTCTCGGACAGCAGTTTCTTTATCTAACTGTTGTTTGATAATTTCTTTCTGTTTCGGCGTGAGTTCAGGCTCTGCGGTCTGCAACACGCAAATACAGAGGTGTGCTATGAGCGATAACAAACAGGAATCGCCATTAGTGAACTTTTTTTACCTTTCCTGCCTTCCTACGTTTTTCTTCTAACTCTTTCCTCAGCAAGATTTCTTCTTGTTGCTCTTTATAAGAATAAATTTTACTTTCTTTCTTCATATTCTTAACATTCGAGACGCCATCGTCTTTGCTGAAACAACAAATTCATCGTCATGTTTTTGTCACTAGTTGGACTCTTCGGAATAATTGTCAACGTACTAGGACAAAATCGATTTGTCGAATAATTCGCCGGGAGGGCTGAGAAAGATGTTGTAATCGTTCAGAGTGACGTTGAGGAGTTCGCTGTCGCTGAGGACGTCGTTCACGATTTCCAAAAGTGGGGGAAGCATCACGTCTGGGTTGAATGCCACTACAGAGCGTAAGGCCTGTTCGTAACTCTGAAACAAGTTTGATATCGCGAGGAAAAATCGCAGTCGAAAATGCTAGGCAATTCGAGGGACCATGAGCACAGTGCACGCTTGCAGCCAGTTCAAAACGATTACTTACGGGATGGCATTTGAAATTGCGGACTAGCAAGTCAACAAATTTGGTTCGGTAATCCCTCACGAAGTCTTTGGGCTCCAGTTTGAAAAACTTCAGCAGTTTAGACCACAGTTTGGCTTGTGCTATCTCTGCAGAGATAAAAATCATGTCAAATATTACACTTTGTTTGATGAGACACTATACAAACTTCAAATATTGAACTTACCAACGAAAGGATGGTGGCAGGCCAGCACCGAACGAAGAGCCAATTGTTTACGATCTTCTAAACTAAGATTTGAGCCGGAACAGATAGTTGTTATCCCTTCTACTATTTCAGTTGGCTTCACTTCGATGCAACCGGAGACCTCAGAGCTTTCGTTGTTTTCTTTTTGACCGCCATTCCACTAGGAAGTACAATGGATGAATAGTTTTTATTGTAATAAACCACAAGGGTTCGACAATCGTACAGACCAAGTTCCGCGGACCACGTTTCTCCGAAGAAAATTGAACCGTTGAAACTCTTTGCCTCACGGCAGAAGCCCATGGAAATTGGAACCAAGCAATCCCCGAGATTTTTGCAAAATACTAAAACTATCTTTCTCCTGTCTTTCACTTTACAGTCCGGTAAATCAAGGTTCTAAAAAGCTTCCGAGAAAAATTGTTATAACAGTTTTCCATGTTATTGGGTTGCTGAATCCGAACTTGACGTTTGCCCCCCCCCCCCCCCCCCCCGGCAGAAGAGAGCAAATTTCAGGAAACCCCACAAACCTCGAAAATTTCGGACTTTTTTTAGTCTCCTGCATTTATCTCGAAAACAGTACCGAAAAAACCACTAAAATTTGCAGTTTTGTATATTATACAAAACTGCAAATTTTACACAAGGATTTATTATTCTTTGATATACGTTACTTGTGCAGAAATTTAATTCTGTCAATGAAAAAGTTTAAAAAAATTTTTTGGATTTTTATCGCAAAAAAAATTTTTTTTTGGATTTTTTTTTTTTTCAAAAATGTTTCATTTTCAAAAATTCTTTATTTTTTACTCGAAAAATATTTAACATCCTGGGATCCTTCAAAAATCCCATTTTTAGCCCCATGAAAGCCCTAAAGATCGTCCCAGTGAAATCGAATCGTTCCGGGACCCCAAAAAATGGATTCTACGTCCAAAAATACCTCGAAAACGACAGCTAACTCGATCCCATAGCTAAAAGCCTTCAAAAAAACCTCCCGTAGCACCATTTTAGCCCCATAGCGCCCCACGGGTTTGGGCGATCAGACTGAAAACCTTGCGGGCACAACTAGATGGTAAACCAAGTATTTTGTCAAAATTTCAGATTAAAAAAAAAAAATTCCTACTGCCCAAAACGGCCTGGACGGCGGACGGACATTTCGGATTTAGAATGTAGATCTCTTGAAACGGATAATGTCCAATTTTGAGCCCGATCGGAGTCGTCGACCCCCGTCGCGAAAACATAGGTGTATTATTCCAAGAATAATAAACCAAAAGTTTATAACCAGAGTTTTCCCCACAGTTAGAATCAAACTTGATTCTATATTCTTGTAGAAAATGTCGTTAACTTTAATTTTCTTTAATTTTCTACAACTATCGATCTCAAGACAGGTTCGAGGGGCTCACACCCAGCGCGCTGTGGTGCACGGGCGTGCTGACGCGCCCTCCAAGTGCGGCTCGGCCCCTAATCACTCGGCCGACGCGTCGGCCACAACTCACCTGGACTTTATTTCGAATCAACATGTCCGTAATTTGATCCAGCAATGCGGTGGCTATTGACGTTCCTTGAAGTGAGGAGAACATTCGTTGGAGAATCGAGTGGATTTTGGTTTTGATGGGTCGGCCACTTATCATGCACAGAACAAGAGCCCGGTACAAGGGCTCGGTGTTGTCAGCGATGCTCGTGGCGTGTTCCATGAGAATCTTCTCGCTCAACCACACAACTTGACACAGAGCTGAAAACAATTTAGTGAATATAGCAGACTGTACACCTGAACTTCAATGGCGTATAACTTCAATTACCTTCTGGAGTTGATTGCGAAAGGAATTTTTCCGAAAGAAAAAGTTGCTTGTCCATATCGAGAATGACCGAATGGACCAACGAAAGATCAACTTCAAAAGCTCCCGTCGAAGCGATTTTGAGGAGGAGAACTGTTGCTGCCAGAGCTTCCCTCACAATGCCCATCTGAAAAGACACGTTAATAAGACAGACACAATAACACCAATAATTCATGGTTTGTTTCACTCAAATTGTTGTGAATTGGAAGTGAGAGTTCCATGAGGCTTCTGTGGTTCTTACCGTCGAATCGTGAAAAATCTAAGCTCACTAGCGCTACTTGCGGTAAAAGGAACAGATATCACAGATTTAATAACGCTACTATCGAGCTACTTTACGAAGATCCGATGTGGTAAATTAAATCACGGAAACTTGCTGAGCTCATGCACATTGGATCTCAGCGAAGCTTGACTTTCGACGATTCAACGTCAAAACTACCAATGAAGACCCAATTAACGTAAAAGCTTCCTGAAGCTACGTACTTGAAGCGGCTGCGCGGCACCTTTTTCGACGACCTTCAAGAGCGCTGGAACGTGCTTTTGGAGCTGAGGCGCTGTGGAGAAATTGCAGCAGACGGCCAGGGCGCTGAAGTAAGCCGCTCGGACCAACGGTGTGAACTGTTTCATCGTTTGACACTGCTCCACCAAATTGACCAACTGCGGGGGTATGTCCGAAGTGAATTTGGCGCACCACAAGCCAAGCATATCAACGCAATGGAGGAGAGTCTTCTCGTGAACTAAAATGAAATGTCACGTGAAAGGTTTATAGTCGAAGAGTGCCAATAACTTAGAGGCATCGTCCACCTACCTTCGGTTTCAAGCACTTTTATGAAATGCTGTATAACTTTCGTGGATATCTGTTGGACACTAGCGCCAGAGATAGAGTTGAAACTTAGATTTCCAACGGCCTACAACAAAACAACAATCAGCCGAATAATTCCCTCTAAAAGACCCGCCAAATTGCAACCTACCTGAAGTATGGCGATTTTATGATCCGCGACGGTGATTTTCCCTTGGGACCCGTTCAAAAGTTGAAAAAGATGGTCGGCCACGTTGTAGACGTCGTCGCCGTTCGAACACTGCAAGCTCAAGCATTTCACAGTTTCTGTCGCCATATTGCGGGCATCATCGTCGATGCTGCACAAACTACCTGGCGGGAGCAAACGTGAAATAAAACCATATTGAATTGATCACCTATTTCAGCAGGAGAAAAATGTATAACTGAAATAAATTGTCTAAATTGTCCAAACATAATTTTAATAAAGAAGCATTTCTAAAAAATGTTTAAATAAAACAAAAAATATACATATATATTAAACTTGTACTTGTATAATGTTAGGACAACTAAGGAGCCCCAAAAGTAGATTCTACGTAGAGAATCACTTCGCAAACGAGACCTCCTTCGACCTCCAGGCCAAAGTCCTTGACTAAACCCTTTTTAGCCCATCAGAGCCCCCCAGAGGACAAAAACCAAGTTTAGTAACGTTGTAACTTACTCGAAACGGATTTCGTAATGGCGACGGCATACTGGCTCAGGTCCAGATTAAGATTGGACAGCAGAGATGGTAAAACCTGCAAAATCAACTCCGGATTGCGCAGCATGGCCTTCTGTATCGCAGGGAGGATGGTTGAAGAGAAGTCGTTGTGATCCACCAACATCAACACCGGCCGCGACGCCTCAACAACATAAGGCAGCACTTTTGTTTTACTCCCAATCACGTTTTTGACGAATTTTTCAGTGAGCTGCGGCTGCAAATAAATTACAATTAGGTAAAAAGCCTCGTACATAAAAAATTACTGGGACAGGCCACGTTGACAAAATTTACCTTCAAGGAGGACAACAAATCCGATTTTTTGGCCTCGTGGACGTATTTCAAAAAGGTTGCACCGAACACTATAGAATGTTGGGACTCATCGAGAGAAGAAATCACTTCTTTGTACAACGGGATGATAACGTCGGGATTTTCCTTCCACAGTGACTGCAAAATTTGGTACGCCTTGGCAATTTTTCTGCGAACAACGGACGTCATGAATTTGCTACGAGAAATCTTGATAACGAACGGTGACACGGTGATTTGTTTTACCTCGGGTGGCCGGCGGCAAATACAGACGAGAGTAGAGTTGCCTGTGACGAGCACACGCTGCGAAATTCGTCTTTGGTGTCGCCTGTGGCTTTTGGAATGGCGATCGTCACGAGGGAGTAACTCCAAGTGAGCACGTGGAGACATTGCTGAGCGGTACTCTTGCTGGAACGATAGATCAGATATGTTCAGGGTAAGGTTTTCAAAAGGCAGAGTAGACGAAGAACACAATAAAACAACTAATTACGTGGCTATGATGTTGGAGTTGGCGGCAGCGAGTGAGGAAATCACCGGTGACAGATGTCTTATGGTCCAATCCGGGTGGATTTCGCTAAGGGATGAAACGATGTTGACCAAGTACTTCTGGGAGGCTGAGTCCCTATACCGTGAGACAGCCAACTGCAGTACTTTACATATCCCTCGGACCACCTGTTCAGTGAGAGCTGAAACGTCAAGATGGTATTAGATGGACAAGTCTGAAGACAGCGTTTCAAGTCACACTTTTTGTTGTTGACAAGAAGTATCCCCTTGTTCATTTTTGGGAAGAAGTGGGTGCCAAGTAGGTAAACTGATGAAGTAGGTATGTCCGAGTCACTGCTGTCACAGCTACCACTGAGTCATTCAGGGCTGGTTTCTCCAAGGACTAAAAACCGAGAATAAAATTATATCGGTGGTTATAGTTATTTCAGTCTTCACCGTTTTAGCTATAAATATTTTAATGCACCATTTAATATTGGTGGAACTGAGTCTTATCCTGATTTTTTTTTTTTTGTAAATTTCCTATTCGTTACATCGTTACGTAGAATTTATTGATGAAATAAAACTGTGGTGTTGCGAGTGTGTGATGCAGTGGAAAGCTTTCTCGTGTCTCCAAAACAAAAAAAGAAGGAAAGAGGAACGGCGGTAAAAGAAAAAAAAAAAAAAAAAAAACGCTGCACACTTTACACAGGGGATTATTCTTCTTGAGCGAAAATTACTTAATTCTGTCAATGAAAAAATTTGTTGAAAAAGAAAAAAAATCCTGTACATTGTTCGGACAAATGTGGGACCTCGAAAAATGAATTATGCGTCCAAATTACTCGGAAAACGACAACTTATTTTATCTCCCTGGGATCCTCCGAAAATCCCATTTGTAGCCCCATGAAAATCCCGCAGATCCCCACAGTGAAATCGGATCGTCTCGAACCCCCAGAAATGGATTCTACGTCCATAAATACTTCGCAAACGACACCGAACTCGACTCATAGCCGAAACCCTTCAAAGACACCTCTCATAGCCCGATAGAGCCCCACGGGTTGGGGCGATCGGGCTGAAAACCTTGCGGGCACAACTGAATGATAAACCACGTATTCCGTGAAAAACGCAGATTTTTATTTAAAAAAATGCCTACAGTCCAAACGGCTCGGACGGTAGACGGACATTTCGTTTCCATTTTTACCTGGGATTTCACGTTTCCCCCTTACTTTCCTTATGTGAACCATTCAAAATCCTTTTTCCGTCAACACAGCAATATTTAAGAGAAAATGTTCACAAAGTGTAAGTCTTGAGTGTAGGTATGTGTTTCCAAGTGTGTAAGTCTTACATTTATTTAATTAATTATTCCTTTCATCGATACTTTCCTTTAATATTACGATTCGATACTAATATTGGAGGAAATATCGTTAGGTCCCTTGCTTGGTATTTGCTCAACAGGGGTCGTGCTTTGCCATTTAAGCTAAAGACTGGCGTTCTCAAGTATGGGAAGGTCTATTTCCCATACTGGACTCGTCCGTGTGTCATTCCTCAGACCACTTCCTATCTATAATATAGATAGTCAAGCTAACTGGGAGCCCAGTAGATTTCATGCCCTCAGACAATGTCATGGTATTATAGCAGGGTCTACCTTGAGATTGTCTGGCATGAAACCTACTGTGCTCCCAGTTAGCTTGACTGGGCCATGGAATTTGGTGTCAACTCACCACGAGTTCGCAATCACCAAAGCACCAACATTGGTGAAATAAACCCCGTGTGAACCGGTTTCGTTCAAGCTCCAAGGCACTCATTTGCATGACGTCCCATCTATAAAATGACGATGTAAAGACTCCAAGTAGAACAGAACCAAAATCAATCAAATCTGCCCTACTTGGATATTAGAGCCTTCAATTTCCCACCCATACATTGCGGATGAATGGCAGAAGTGATTTCAGCGGGGGGGAGGGGGGTCGTAGACACCTATATTGACCCGGGGTGAATACCACCCAAGCCCACTGCCAGCTTCTTTTTACATACTCGACACGTATTTCATATTTCACAACGTAAACAAAAATGTATCGATTGATTATTAATTAACAAACAAACCTGGGTTGGGCAAAATCGATTGGACATCGGTAAAAACCTCTTTCCTGCCGGTGAGACTGGATGTCTGCACTTTGAGAGGAAGATCTTTCAAAACTTTGACGACCTGTTGAAGAAAGTGCGATATAGCTTTAACCAAACTGGAATAACACTTTTCAGCATTTCAAACGAAAAGCTGCAAAAATGCCAAATAATTTTTTTACAAAACTACTCACTTCTTCGCTCGACATGATTTCTCTACATCTGTTACTGCAGTAAGGTTAGTACAAGTGGGCAACCTTTTGGGTTGCTAGTTTCACTTATGTGAATTCCTCGTTTGTTTACAGGTTAGCATCGTTCACAGTGGAAGGGGCGTATTGATCGCGACGCCACCTACCTGGTTGTGCGGGTAGAGTTCGCCGTTTTTGCAGGCACTGAAAAAAAAAGGATTCTACGCCCAAAACCTCCTGCCAGTCTTTCACAACCCCTGTTTGGAGCCCCTAAGGAACCCCATAGATTCTTACAGTGTCATCAAATGGTTTTGAGTCTTCCGTATAAGGATTATACGTACCTTCACAATATAAGTAGGTATTATTATAATAGGTCTATAATAGGTCTCGTGTCACTCAGTAGGAATAGAATACAATCAGTGGGTGTCTTCCTTGTTTCAAATAGCAGGAACATGGCGACCACCAGAGGGCAGACTTTAATTTTGTTAAATTATTATATTTAAATTATTTAACAAAATTAAAGTCTGCCCTCTGGTGGTCACCATGTTCCTGCTATTTGAAACAAGGAAGACACCCACGGATTGTATTCTATTCCTACTGACTGACATAGAACGTACCTATTCATGATAAGTGGAGTTGAAGGGTAAGTGAGTTTTACTCAAAATTCGATCCCGTGGCTGCTTTGGAAGGCAGGACGACTTGAGTCAGACCTCAATTCCTACTGTGTGACAGGAGACCTATTTTGTGATCCCGAGAGTATTCCTGCCGAGTGCCACTGTCTGAGCGTCCCAGACCTAATAATTCCTGCAGCCTATTAAGTCCCAGCCTGTTAATTCCTGCAACCTGTGTAATACTTAAATAAATAAATTTTACGTATCACTACCATCACAGTCATAAGACGCACAGGCTGAGGCACACAACAGGAATACTCTCTGAATCACAAAACAGGTATATGTACCTACTTTTTATCATACAGCAGGAATGGGTATGAGCGTTTAGCCAAGCCGTGCTGCATTCCGAAAGGTCACGGGTTCGAATCTCTTTGGACCCTGAAATTTTTACTATACCTTTTACTGATATTTTTACGATATGTTAAATTGGCGATCTCCATGTTTCACACAGCAACAATACTACTAAGTATACAAGGAGTATACAAGGAGTTTTCTTCTATCAATCATCAGGAATGTACCTTTCATTCCATTGTATAGGTAGGTACAATTCTACCTATCCGAGTTCAGTGATTCATACTGCATGACCAACTACCTACATGTAACCTGCAGCAGTTGCTATTTGTCCCTAATTTCAACTAAACCTTGACAATATTTCTGCGGACCTCGACGTCCCACAAAAACATTCCCCCCGCAACTAATCTCCCGCATTAAAACTCAACACATATCGCCAACGCCCTCAGCTCATCACGTCGGCTCTAATTAACTCTCCTACCCCCTCCCTACCATCACACCTTCCCCTCAGGTGGATACCTGGTAAACTCCGATTAGCAGGATCACAGCGCGGGTGTTACCACCTAATCCTATTTGGACTCATAATGAAGAACACATGGAGACTCATCTTGGTAATGTGAGTACTGAATCTATCAAATAAAATTTATTTATAAATATATATAATGATCTCCCTACTTATAATCTACCTATTTTCTTCTCCCGCATTAAAACTTCTACGAAAAAATTAAAAACATTTTAAATTTGACTTATTATTATTAATTTGTTTTATTAAAAATTGAAAAAGAAAACTATGAAGGTATACCATATAAAGAGAAGGTATACCATATAAAGATATGGTTTTACGCCAGAAGAGAGACCAAAAATGAATTCCAAGTCCCAAATTACTTAAAAAATAGACACCTCATAATATTATGACCTCTTGGCCTGTCCTTCAAAAGTAGCCCCATTGATCATCACGGTGCACCGCGGTGTAGACGAACGGCTCCAAAATGGAATACTTCGTGAATGGATACTACGCCAAAAATTACTTCCAAAAACGACACCTCTTGCGACCTTATGGCCATAGACTTATGGAATCAACAGAACAAAATTTGTTGACATTTAATGTTGAGGCCGATAAAACTGTTGTCCCCAGTTGCGTTAAATGATCCCCTTTTATTCAATCTAGGCAGCAAAAGTTAGGGCGTTGAATTTATTGTCAAGAGCTACTCAAATTTGCAGGGTTTAAACAATTTGAGGGTTTCTATATATCTACTGATAATTTAATTGTCAGCGCTGTTTTAGTGGTGAGCGAGAGATTTGCGAATGGAGGATTCTGCCAGAGTCACATCCACGACAAGTCACCTTCCTACTGCGAGAAGAAGGAAATCAATAAAACCGACAAAGTCCTCTGCAGCCGGAAGTTCGACCCGATATATTTCTCAGTGTAAGTCATAAAACATTCTGTGACGTTCTGAAAAGTACGTTTTGGTCTCATTCATCAATTGCATTGCAGAGTGAAATTGAAAACTCTCGTCGTCTGCAATGTCGCCGAGCACGGGTTCGATCCGAGGCTTATTACAAAGTTTCCCCACCTGTACAGGTTCACATTGATATACTCCAACATCACACACTTCGTCCACCCGTTCCCTGAACACAATCATTTACAGGTACCAACCAGGCTTTGAGGCCATGCTAATTCATAAGCCTTCCCCGAGTTCTATTTCAAGGGTAGACACAAACCAGATTTGCTAACAAGGAAAGAAAACTAATGGGCGTAACAAGTGAAATATTACCTGAGACAGGGACCCATGTAAATATTATGTTTAGTTGCATAATTTGATCATTCCAAGTCGTTTTAGCGCCAAAAATATCAACACGGTAGTCCTTTAAGGGTAATTCGATTGTACAGTGTGTAGTTTTACTGTGCACCATATTGTATAAACAAGATAGGCGGATATCGCCTGAGCAAACTGTATGAAATTTCTAAAATTAGTAACCCTACACGCTGGAGAAGAGCCCCCTTTCATTCTTATAATCTTTTATTTTGCAACCTTTTATTCTTATAATCTTTTAATTTTAAAGGTATTAAATCTGACCAGGCTCGAACTGCACCATTTGAATCTTGACGTTCTTGAAAAATTGAAATCCCTCAAAATTTTGGATGTGAGCTACAATAAATTGAAATCGTTTGGGAAACATCATTTTCAATACGCCCCGAATCTGGTGCAGGTTCACCTTCGAGGTAAGTTGGTTTTTGGTCATGGCTTAAAAATACTACAGCAAATCCGTAATTACTTTGGTGTTAGGGAACGCTATGGATTGTAATGCTGAGCTAAAGTGGATATTGGGCAAACGAAATGGAAAAAGTGCGCTGTACAAAAAGGTTGTGGATCTCCAACAGCTTTTATGTTCTAACTCGACGTTTCCTGATAAGCCTGCTCTGGTCGTTATGAATTATATGAAGGTACGTATTCACAAAATTAGGTTAAGGTGCACAACTAGGGGAAGAGCACCTGTTTGCCCCGCTCCCCGACTCAGACCAGTGCGATTTTGCTCAAAACTACATGGTACCTACATTGCCATTTCCAAACTAAGTGGTTTTTACGGGTACATAGGACGTTTTGCTCGATTCTGACTATTCCAAGCTATTTGAATGACAGAACAGACCCAGAAACTAACCTTAACTCAATTTTCTCCATTTTGTGACTTGTGGGCTTTTGCATGTTTGTTACCTCCTCATTTCACTCCACATAGTCGTCGTTTCAGACGCTGGAGGCAGAGTGTCCGAAGAACGGGAAGCTAGCATGCAAATGCAATCTCGATAACGTAGTTTCTTCACCCGAGAATAGAACCCAACTTTTGGTTCCTGTGACGACAGTCAACTGCACCGGCCTGGGATACGTCGAACTTCCTCACCACCTCCCTCAAAACACCACCGTCCTAATACTCAACAATAACATGGTACGATAACGATTCACAAAGTGACAATTAATTTATTCTCTGAACCCGAAAACATCTCTCTCCTCAGATTTCGGACTTGTCTCCTCTTCTGAACAACGTGTGGTATCAGAAAGTGGCGGACATTTACCTGGACAATAATCAAATATCGTCCGTCGACCAACTGGAAAGAGCGAGCTGGCTTTCTTCATTCAGGGTATTCAGCTTAAGGGGTAATAACCTTACCACGGTAATTGATTCATTACAATGGGCTAAAAAAAAAGGGCATTGTAATGTACTTCAATTGTTAATACTCCACCCAAACTTTCTTAATTCCAGATACCGAGTTATGCTTTTGACCACGCATTCGAAAAAAACTCAAAAATTGCCAAAATATACTTTGGAAACAATCCTTGGATTTGCGATTGCACCTTCACTCCCGGATTCCAGGTACTGCGTAATACAATACAATACGACAGTAGGCAATGAGAATTTGCTGTCATGCATGGACTATGGCATTTACATACAATTGTGGACCCCCATGGGATCTGCAATCAGAGGGCCTCACGTCGGATGTAAAATTAACTACCGCTAAGAAGAACATGGGTCTCTTGAGGGCACTTTAGTGAGCAAAAACCGCGTTTTAGTTAGCAGAAACCAGTTTTAAATCTTTGGAAACTGGTTTTTAGGGAGCAAACACCGGTCCCAATAAGCGGAAACCTGTTCAAGAGAGCATAGACGGAGTTTTAACCCTCCAACTATGATTTTTGTAAACATGGGATTGTAGGTGTAGATTTGTCTGGATTTTGGCCTTTTTCGACTAGGGAATCAGTAGGGAAGCTCAGTCATTACTATGCAAACCAGAAAAAACTTCTCTTCCAAACTTGCTACGTTTGATTATGTTGACAATACCTACATACAAAGTGGTAAATGTATAGTACCTGCATTCAAATTTCCCACTTCCCTTTATAGGAGCTGCTAAGAAAATTCAGTTCTCTAGTTTACGACACGAAAGACATCAGATGTGCTCCTTCAGATGACGACCCGAATTCCGGCAAAGTGGTAAGTCCACACCTTGCTTAACACCTACGCACAACGACTCTAATTTGAAATTTTATTATCGTTGCAGATTAAATCACTTGGTCTCGTTTCGATCTGCAGAGACCCCGAAGAATTCCCACTCAACTCCTGGGACATTCTGAATATAATCCTCACGACGTTAATAGTCACTATTTATTTTAAACTCATTTATGACTACTGGGTGTACAAAACCACGACAAAGCTTCCTTGGATTGCAACGAAAATTTGAACGAGTCTATTCTATGTAAATAAACGCATTTAACAAAAGAAAAACAGGACGGAATGATGTGATGGGCAATTTTTGAGATTTATGAGGCGCCCCCTAAGTGGCTGAATCCGGTAAGACACCCCCGGTAAGATGGTGTCAGAAATTTTGGGTGATGACGCCCAGCGTCTCAATGTGTGTGGCACAGTGACCACAGTGCACTGTTGTTGGCACAGGCCGTTCAATGTGATACGTGTAAGAGTTCATTTGTTTTGCCAGATGTGGAGGAAACCTCAGATCTGGTCCAGAAGTTTGAGGAGTCCAGCTGAAGTTGCTTTGATAGGGAAGTCCTCCGTCCTTAAAACTTAATCCCATAGCAGCATCTTGTAACTTGTGGTGTTCGGGTCATCAGTGGTTGCGGAATGCAACAGACCGTACTTGCTCTTCTGACCGTAGCTTGCAGTTTTTGGATTCTCGGTGGTTGCACTCTTCACATTTACTTGTCTGATGGAGGGCTAGTATTTCTTTACATTCCCTTCCCTCCCTACATCTAACACGTCAAGCCTAAACACAAAGAAAACGTGAACACACATAATAATATTATGTGTGTAATATTATTACACATTCCCGGTGCCCGTCTTGTAGGTTTCCCGCAATGTAGGGTTTTCCAATGCCCTGAAAGGGAAGCCAGGGGAAGCCGCTACCCTACACTAGATGTCGTGGTTGGTATTGGTCCTCCCAGGTCCTGCAGTAACCCCAATGGTCGCCTCCCTGGTTTCCTCAAATGAGTTGTCATGAAGGGACTCCTGGGCAACGGACCCATGCGTTTGGTCCCGTCTCATCTGATACAGAAATACGGGCTGTTATAGCTGAGTGTTGGCTGGATCATAGTGAACCATGGAGGATGGAGCCCTCGATGATCCCGCCAACTCGCCCGGCGACCACAGCAATTTTGGTGACCGCCTCTGAAACTACTTCCGACGGGTACAGACGAAAACGTTGCTGATATTTGTACCAAACCTTTGTCGAACATTTAAGGACATTCTATTCGTTTTCTTATAAATCTATGTTCCTAATCATCTTTGAAGCAATCAAAAATTTTGATACCTATAATGAAATAGGCAGTAACAAAATTTACAAAACAAACCTTAAATTTACAATACGTCATTTTCATCTTTGGGTCTAAACAATATAAAAATAAATAAATATGTATAAATTTAATGTGAGTAATAATTCATCAGTGGTCCAGTAAAGTTGACATTTTAATAGAAAGCTGGGAGGCCTACCCGCGAGCGTCGATTACGTCGTGCGGAGAAGGACGGGGGTTTTGCTTTCCTGCGCGCAGAAATTGTTTTCCAGGTAGGTACAGAGTATGGATACCACAGGGATCCCTGTGTGGGCGAATCCCCTCAGTGAGCGTTAACCAGAAAAAATCGTTTACTTTGTAGATGGGAGCAAACACGTTTAGTTCACTTAAGTAAAGCACCTTCTTTAGGGCAAGCTCATGGCCAGGAGTTGAGGAGGACGACCTGCGGTTATCTCACGACCGTGGAACAATTGGTTCAAGTGGTCAATAATTCTGTATGGTGATGAGGATCAGAACGAATGGCGTTTTCCTTGCTCAGCCTAACATGACGATTGGGGCAGTCGAGGTCTTCGAACGTGAGAGGGATGAACTCCATTAACTCCACACATCACTAGGCCACGGGCCGCAAGATTTATTGTATTGGGCGTTTTAGGACAAGTAACTTTGGAGGAATAGAAGGATGATTATTTGTTATATCCTGCGAGCACATTCTGATGCGGTCTTGAGAAGCCAACTATGGAAAGTACATGCTAATTTTGAAATAATTTCACCCCGGATAATCGTCGTTTCAGACGCTGGAGGCCGAGTGTCCGAAGAACAGGAAGCTAGCGTGCCAATGCAATCTCGATAACGTCGTTTTTTCACCTGAAAACCCAACGCAACTTTTGATTCCTGTGACGACAGTCAACTGCACCTGCCTGGGATACCTCGAACTTCCTCACCACCTCCCTCAAAACACCACCCAATTAATACTCAACAACAACCTAGTTAGATAAGACAGAAAACAATTTACAAAGTGACAATTAATTTATTCTCTGAACCCGACAACATATCTTCTGAATAACGTTTGGTAGGTATCAGAAAGTGGCGGACATTTACCTGGACAATAATCAAATATCGTCGGTCGACCGACTGTAAAGAGCCAGCTGGCTTTCTTCTTTTAGGGTATTCAGCTTAAGGGGGAACCTTACCACGGTAATTAATTCATTACAATTTATATCTTTTAGTACTTGTACAGTCTGGTTTGAAGCCGCACTCCTGAAACGTTCTTGAGAGTTGGATTTGGTTTCAAGGCGTTTTCTGAGAATAAAGGGATTTAATTTAATTGAATATAGTGGTTTACTTCCGGTGTACGCTACAGTGGAGCACCAGTTAGCCGTGAAAAAGATTAGCAAGTATTTACTCAGTGGCACACAAAAAGCGACTTCCGACCTGCTATGACAAAGCTCCCAAGCCATACATACAACCTTGAGGCATTAAGAGTGGTATCCTTTCATCGGTAGTCGGTAGCCCAGGCACCGTCATATTATGCTTGAATTGTTAGTAATCCGCGTTACAATACCAGATACCGCGTTATGCTTTTGACTACGCTTTCGAACAACTCAAAAATTGCCAAAATATGCTTTAGAACAATCCTTGGATTTGCGATTGCAGCTTTACTCCCGGATTTCAGGCAATATGTAATACGTACAATATTGTAGGAAGGAAATTATTTTTTCTTCATCCTGTTTGGGCGATAGCTTTATTAATTGTGGATCCCAGATTTGAGGGCCTCTTGTCGAATGTAAATACCGCTAACACGAAGTATCATGGGGCTGTTTGGAGCCCTTTGGTGATCAAAAAACCCCTTTTTACTAAGCAGAAATAAGGTAAAATGTCATAATGTAACATTGTGATGATATAAATCTGTGTCTCTATGTCACTCATCACTCACTCAATCTCGAGACTCGATGTTTGTAGACTGGCAGTTCGGAGTGAAGCTGGTTTTCAATTTCCAGCGTTAGGAGGAAACCTCGGACCTGGTCCAGGAGTCTGAGGAGTCTATATCTTTTCCTGCTGAAGTTGGCTTTCATGTAGGCCCTATTTCCCTTCATTGTAGGGAAATCCTCCGTCCTTAAACCCCACAACAGCTCTCGCATTTATGGGAAACCCCAAAGGAACTGCCTACCTCGATATTGTAGCGGAACAGTCCTTCAGAAGCCTCCTTACTTTACTGCAGACCCTAAACGTCCCCTCGAGCAAGCAACCTGGGAAACCTATGCCAGTTCTGAAAACCTCTGAAACACGTTACAACAAGAACATGAAAACAATGGCAATGAATAACACGAAGAACATCAGATTCTGCAAGTATTGAAAAAAAAAAAAAGAAAAAAAAAGGTACTTACCTAAGTAAACAGAAAAAGAGAATATCAGAATATCAGATTCTGATATAGAACATGGGAATGGTGGGAGGACAGAAAATCAAGTATTTCAAGGATTTCTAGCCGCTAAAAGAATCAAAAGATGTGGTGTTCAAGTGGCCTCGAAAGCTCCGTTTTATTATTGACGTGATATCTTTTCCAAGCAGGTAGCTTTTCTTTTTACGGCGGTTCCGTTCAGATTGGGCTGAAGACGGGCAGAAGATAAGGTCTGGAGTAGTGGGGCACAACATGGACCTCAAGCAAATGGATTCGAATGAGCTCCTTGAAAAGGGCGGAGTTTCGCTTTTCTGACATCATATTCGGATTCAGCACTCGTAGAAACTACGCAAAGAGCTGTTAGGTACAGAGTTGTTTGACATTTTGAACTGAAAGCTGAGGCTGGTGACGTCACACATTGGGCACCGAGCCGCCAGAGCTCGTAGTGATCTTTTTGGACAAACACGCTCGACAAGGTAAATTCCAAGAGTTGTGAATCGCTGACGTGAATTCCTCGTATTGGCTTTTAAGTTTGAGAACGTCCATAAGAATTTGAAGTTTGTTGACCCTTAATGTCGCTAAAAACGGCAAGGTTGGCTAACTTGCATCTCTCAGACCAATAAAAAAAAGCGTTGCCGCCTCTGGGGTGTATTGCTGCTTGCTACTGGGTGCATAGTATAGCAGCAACATGTGTGATCCTCGATCATAACATTAGCAATCCGGGGGTCTGGGGGTGTCTCCCAGTACAATAATTACGAGATAATACTTAACATTATGTGCTGCATGTGACTATGTACCTACGGTTAACTATAGTTTTGTACTGGGGGGACACTCCCAGAACCCAGAATTGCTAATTTTATGATCGAGGATCCAACCAATGAAACAGAACGCGTTTTCGGTGATTCCCCAGTACAGGTTAAACTACTGTTCCAGTGAAATACCCAAAAGTAACCAGTCAATCAGCAATAATTACATTAACACACACAACTAGCGCTTTCAGTGGGAGCGAGGGAGAGGGTAGGAAGTGTGTGGTGGAGCGGGCGCGTGGTACAGGTAAGCGGTATGGCGGGGGGGGGGGGGGGGGGTCAGTGGACAGTCACCATCAAACCAAATAACCTCGGTGAAACGCACTCTGCGTTAATAAATCATTCAAGGAGCCCATTATGACAATATGCAGATTCATTGAGTGCCCAAGCTCATGAGGGGGGGATCTCCATGGGACTAAAAAACAGCTTCGGGACGGGGTTTTGAAGGGTTTAGCATGGGGTTGAGTGGGATGTCGTTTTCGAAGTACCTAAGTTTAGATGTAGAATCCGTTTTTGGGACCCCTAATCTCTCTTAACACTAGACATTAGGTACACTTTTTCTTCTTTTCACGTTCAATTTTTTTAAAGAATAATAATAGTAAAATTTGCAGCATTTTTTCGAATAAATAAATTTGGTTCCACGAAAACTCCAAACTACTGGCTGTCCATGTTCTTAAGGTTTATGGAAGGCCGCGTCCGCGGCCGTCACAGAAACAGACCGAAGGTGAACGCATGTCGGTGGTGGAAAGAGTTTCGAAGGCAGTCGAGTTCAGTTTCTTGTACCAACCCGTCCAGACAACATCGGCGGTTCCTGAACTGCGTTCGGGTTTTAAATGAAACGCTCAAATTCTGACTGACGCCGCCGCGGCAAATTCGAGCCGACGTCGCCGGAAGGTGATGGCGCCCTTCGACCATATTTTGATCCTATTGGTGTGCGCGAGTTCGGGTTTGGCGTTGAAAAAATTCTCCGGAATACGACAATACGACGATTCCGACAGGAGAGTACTTTATCACGACCAGACGGTGGCAGTGGTCGAATTTGGCAAAGAGAGGCAGATGTTCACCTGCGAGCTCATTGAAGTTCAGTAAGTGTCAAGCGAGTCAGCACGGTGGAAGACTCGACATTCATACGATATTAAATTTTGTTAGTCTTTGATTCCACTTGATTTCTGTGGCTCCAGAATACAAGATAAAACATGATAGAACTAGATCCACTATTTGCACTCACTTAAGATGTGATTTGTGAATCCCATCGTAGATACTTCGAAGTTATGGCAGCTCATGGAAAATTTTAATGTTGTCATTCTGTGTTATTATTTCTCTGTTCGAATAATATCAACTTTTTTCTTTGCCTATTCCAAACAATAGTTTTAGTTTTTTAAAGGCACTCGGTCGGCTGATCTGAAGTCGTTTGTTTTTAACGGTAGATCGACAACTGATGAGGTGGGTCGAGGACCTTTGTTGAGAACGGAAAATATTTATCTTCACAGCTATTTCCAATTTTCTCATGGCGTGTCAACAAAAAACCATTTCAACAATCGTTGATGCAGTCAAATTGAGGATCAATAATGGCGCATTCGTCTAGCGTGATGGTGACGGCTCATTTCCCTCGCACGTGTTTGACAGCAGTGTTTGAAAGTTACTCATCATTTAATTTAGGTGCATTTTTTTACATAAAGGTGAGAGGCCTTGTGACGAAGAGCAGGTGGAGCCATGACCCGGTTGCTTTCCAGAGGGAGAAAGTTGAAGGAAGCTCACGATCCCGACGATCTTGGAAATCGGTTGGTGCAGGGAACCCGACGATCTTGGACAGCAGTTATACCCTCACAGGCAAAAGTGTAAAGTCATGGTCAGCACATAGTTAGGGTGATCTTGAGGAATTCAAGGATTTTTTGGACCTTTTCTGTTATCGTCCCACCCAGCGAGGGCGCCCACCGTGCGAGCATCCCGCCGTTATTGTCCCACCACCTCGTAAAGGGGTGAATGACAGAACAAGAAGTGTTTTAACGAATAAAGTTTATACAATTAAGGTGAGCTGCAGCGCTAGTAGAAATCTGTAGATCAAATAGGAACCGAGAAAACGAATTTAATCCAAAACAAGAAACCCTCAATCTGACACCGCTCGATGTCAGAACATTTTCGACTGTAGCTCGAAAACTATCGGCACGATTCCAGATTTTTTTGTTCACGTGTGAGCTGATTAAATTTCCGATCGCAACAATTTTATGTGAAATTTTGATTTGAGCTTCGATAACGGATGGGCGAGCATGGCAAAAAAGGAAAATTTTGGCAAACACGTGTTTTTTTTTGTTTTTTTGTTTTTTTGGCGCATTTTTGCCCACAACTCGGGAACAGTTAGTCGGATCTTAATTGCCTTTTTTCTGGTGAAAGCTGATTAAATCGAATATAAAAGACGATACAAGGCATTTCTGTTGTGACAACAAAAGTTCCATTAGTATTCTTTGGAAAGGATGGAAACCCGAATTTTCACCAACTACTCATAAAACCGAAGTCAAAATGACGCCGCTGCTTTAGCCTTAACCTCTGCTTGAAATTCCGCCTGGGCCTTTTTTACCCTTCAGGAAACCACCCCCACCCCCCTGCCGTGTTTCTTCTCTGTTCCCAAACCGCCAGCCCCGATCTAACTCGTAAAACCCATCTGGTAGACAGATTCGAATTACAGCAATGAAATTCAATCTAAAAAAAAAGGTCCAAACGTCATAGTATGGCGATTAAACACTGATGTTCGAATCCACTTCCCGTCGATAAAACACATACCTAGTAGAAAGCAATCTTCAACGTGCTTCCTGAATATTCAAGTTATTGTTTTTATAAACAAACATTAAATTTTTGAAATAATAAACCTTAAGGTTTGTTTCCAAAACAATAAAAAATTTATGGTAATTAGGATTTTGTAGCTAACAGATTATTAGGATTAGGGAATGTAAACGGCAGGGATGGTAAATATTTTTCCACCAGGAACTGAAATGGGAGCGCTCTAGTGAGACAATCGGTGTCACCTGCTGATGACGTGACTGATGCCTCTTGGATTAAATCACTTCATACGCCCTCGCGCTTCACGACACGTCCCGCCCTGAGGGAGCAACAGGACAAAATTTTCATAAGATTCTACATACTTCATCATGATTGTTCAGTAAATTATTTTTCTTATTTTAAATTGTTCATTTCTCATTAATCTGGCTGTCACCCGTAATGAACTTGAAGTTTGGCTATGTACTTCTCTTGAACCATCTCACTTAATGAAGTGGAGAAAGTTGATAACGTTTTGCTCTACATCCCAACTACACATTAGTCAGATTCACAACCTCCAAATCGATAAAGGGTGTCACCAAGGTTCAACCTCATTCATCTGGCCAACAACTATCCTTTGAGTAGCTAGTGAAAGGTAATTTCAGTTTTTGAAAATAAGATTGGCAAAACTCAACCCTCCCCTTTGATCTGGGCTGGTCATTTTCCCCTGCAGTTCTTCACCTGCTTCTGTGTCAGCCCGTTGTCAGTGTCAAAAGCAGATGCGCGCTTTTATTACTCGTCATTCATCTGCAATGTTTAATTCTTCATTTATTGGTAACCAGGGAAAGGTTAATGCATGATTTGTTGCTTATGGTATTTACAAATAACCCCTATGCCTCTTCATTTTTCAAGTTACTTCGTTTTCTAGATATTCAAGTTTTTGTAGTAAAATCTCATTAATCTGGTCCTCATTTATCTGGAACCTGTCGTATTTCACAAGCCAAATTTTTGGTATTTCAAATTTTGAAATTCGTGTTTCTGGGGTTGCGATACACATCATGAACTGCCGCTTCCAGATATTCATCTAGGAGACAAATACAATCGATTTAGATGAGAAAATTAGAAATTGGGTGCAGTTCACGAACGCAAAATTTTTGTCTCAAAAAGCTCAACTTTTCAGAGAATGCGCCATAAACGCGAAAGAAATGAAAATCATCCTCGGGGACTCAAAATTATTTAATTTAGAGTCCCTGAGGACGATTTTATTTCTGCGTTGATAAACAGTTGATCAGAAAGTTACTTTCTTTCGGTTCTAGCTTGGCGGAACGTGAACTTTCTCCATGGCGATTTAACTTGAATGGGAATTGTTTTTTCTTATATGACATCACTTCCGATAGCAGCTAAATTCACGACCATAGTGACGCATAACTGTACAAGTAGAATCAAGTTTAACAAGTACCTAATAATCAGCCACCATTTACTCATTCTGTAATATTGGTTTAAGAATATCCTCAGTCCTCTTTGTCCTCTGAAACCTCGTAATTTCTTTATAGGAGTCAAAAATAGCGAAACTTTGAAAATCTGCAAGCTGAGCATGACTGAAACTCTTTGTTTTCGTTGCGTTTGTAGATGTACAAAAGTGTGGAAGGATCAGCGTGAAATAAAAACCTAACCTATTCTGTAAAAGCAGTCGGGTGTATCATAATAATTATTTCCCTTATGAAAACCGTGACGGCATCACGGCGGCAGTTCGCCCCAAAAACGACAGCGGCCTTGAAGACTTCAAACGACCTATGGCGGTAGTTATTTTTTGAGCCAACTAAATTTTTTCTTTTTTCTTTTTACAGGACCGAAGAGGAGAAAAGGACGACGCTCGACGTTTTAAGGAAAGTCATCCCGAAAAAGCCCCTGAAAATCAAATTTGACCAAATGATGGACCTGATGAAGCGGTGCGCCCTGCTGCCAGAACCGAAAAAATCCATAGAGCTGTCAGCAGAGAGAGGCCTGCAAGAGCAGAGGACTTTTTCCAACTTAGCCATATTTCCAGGTAAGAAATGTTTAATAATATTAATTTATGGTGGTGGGGGTTGAAATTTGTGGTTGGCCCCGGACAAAATGTGTCATACCCCTCCTGAATCAAAACTGGAATAGAACAAATTGGATCTTGTCTATAAAATCCTTCAGCAGTGCAGGGCAGTTGAGGGGGCGAGGGAACGTGAAGGAGGGTGGAGAAGCAGGTATACCTGCATAATGTGCAGCAAGCATAATATATTATAATATATGATTGGGCCTGGGACGGATGGACGGACATTTTGAAACCACAAGACCCTCATAGAAAAACACAGTGTTAAAAAAAAAATCCTCCCGCCCAAATTACCAATTTTTCAATTTTTGTAATTCCCAGCTTGCCCTTAGGAGCATCAACGAAGGGAGAAGTAGAAACCTGCTTGCAATAAACCTTATGAAAATTTCAATCTGTAACCCACTCGGGGTCTTCAGCGTTGAGGTCGTTACTTCATCTCCGTATTTACCTGACTCAAACTTACATAATTTCATTCTTGTACCTCTTTACGCATTTGGTTGTGTCATCCGCAGACGAAGACATCAATCATTGATGACCTTGTCTTTTCAAAATTAACTTCTAATCGTTTTGACGATGAACACCGTTTAGAGTGAATCAGCGCCGTAATTGCAACAAATGTATCGTCGTGAGTTGACCTTGTCAGATGTTGTTAATCTTTAATTATTAATAGGTACCAAATGGTGCGGTAGCGGAGACATCGCCAAAAACTATTTCGACTTGGGTGAGCAGGCCAATGTAGACAAGTGTTGCAGAGCCCATGACATTTGTCCGACCAAAGTTCTCGGCAACGAGGAAAGGTACGGCCTCAAGAACGACGGATGGATCACCCTGTAAGTATAGCCAACAGTCAGTACATCGTCGTGTTATCTTAGGAAGTGATTTACAACCTGTTCATTTTCCAGGTCTCACTGTTCGTGCGACAAGGAATTCCACAGTTGTCTGAAAAAAACAAAAAACAGCATAGCCGACTCTATGGGCGGTGTTTACTTCAACCTCCTCGGCACCAACTGCGTTCACAGGCAGAACAATCGGAACGTGAAAGGGCCCAAACCACGATACTGATCCACAGCCCCCATCCAGCATCGAAGAATCAAAGGAGCCTCAGGCTGGATAAAGCTTTCATGTGTTTGATTCGTTTTTACTTAAATCCTGATATGCTGCTGTGATCATTCCACAATTGTTATCAGATAGATTCTGTCTTCAAAAATTCGAAATATTGATTTTCTCTACCAGTGATGATAATAATAATAATTATACCTAATGTTTTAAACTAACCCATTCTCTATGACATACACGTTCTAGCACTAATTTGTAAGTAATGTAAATAAAGATATTATATAGTAAACTTCTTCCTATTTCAGTACACTTTTGGTTTACTTTGGTTTACCAATTAGGACTGGTTTCATTCCTCGTCACTTCAAAGTGGTTTCATTCCTCTTCTTAATCGGTATGGCTGATTCTCAGGAAAAGTGCGCTTTTCATGTCACCGGAGCGTCAAGAGAGACTGAAGAGTGCTGGGGTGGATTTTTTTTCTCTGGCGATTAGTATTCCCTCCCACCTAACTGGTACACATGTTATACGCCCTCTGAAATGTATGTTTAACGTTCAAATTTAAGGTTAAACGTGAAAAATGTCAGTAACGTGGATGTAACCAAGTCAATTTTCATGTATTCAAACTTGTGGTATGTCCAAAACACAAAGAGTTCGAAACCAAGCGCCCATCTCCAGTATCTGGGGATGTCCGTCAACGATTTCCACAGTTTTTGAATTCATTCATGTGTTTTAGGTTCAGGTGGGAGGTCTGGAAACGTTGTCACTGGAAAATGTGTCAGTAGAATGGATGAATCGAAAAATGCCTACCAATTTCCCTCAGAAGGGAATTCGGGACTTTTGGGGGGCTCATTTCGTAGTGGCAACAACTATTGACAAGATTCCAGCATGGACGAGGCGAAGTTTGATGGCAGTCCCCCGCCAAACGGCAAACAGTGTGCATGGGCAGGCGCGTATTTTTATTCAGGTCAGTAAAATGGCTTAATCGTATACTTCTAACAAATTTAGTTTTGCACTTTCTTTTTGCTTGCTGTTATTCTACTTGTTGAGCTTGAAAAATTCATGGTCAACGTTTTTTTACTGCCATCAAAGTGGAGGAGTACAGAGCTTTTGAAAGGCGATTTGCCAGTGGTGTGGATGAATAGTCGTCAGTGGCATGGAAGCATCATTAATCCACGCTACTGACAAAACTATATCGCATATACATGCAAATATAAGTTTATAGTATTACAGGTATTTGCATGTATATATTCTCCTCCACATGAATTACTCATACTTTTAGTTTCGTAGGTTAGTGAATCCATTTTATTTACTTTCGCAGGTTAATGGATCCAGAAAATGGATTCATTAACTGGATTCACAAGGTAGCTTAATGGAGCCAGCAAAGACGTTTTCGCAGGTTAATGGATCCATTCATATATAGCTCTGGCTCCAATAACTGGATTCATTAAACACTTTGAAGGGGCACTTATAGGCTCAAAAATGAGCACCTATGCAAAAAAGGGGCACCTATGCTCAAAAATGAGTCCACTTCTTTCACTCTTGAGTTCCACCAATAGATGGTATATAATTTACACTATATATGTAAGTATATATATACATTATGCTATAATACTATTATATAATAACTATATTATATAATAGTATTATTAATAACATAATATAATGTTATAATATTAATGTTATATGTATGTGATAACATAATATAATAATATCTTATTAATAACATTAGTATTACTGTTATTATAGTGTACATATATAGATACTTATATACATTAATTATAAAATTATAAGTACTTATAATATACTTAATGAAGTACTTTATTATAAGTAGGTACTTATGTTATTATAAGTACATTATCTACACAAATAACTATGTACACTATGTACATTATGTACATGTACACAATGTACAATAACTACAATGTAATTGTATTTGTAATTGTAGGGTATTGTAGTAACGTTATAATTAATGCGTTATAATTAATGGTAGTAACTAATACAATGTAATTAATTACATACAAATAGGTATTACTACTATTTATTTGTTGTTGTAGGGTTAGCAGTAATACCTAATAATTTTACAAATATACAATTTTTACCTATACAAATAGGTAAAAGTATACTCGAATGTCCATACCCACCACGTCCGTAGCGTGGATTAATCAAAATTTAAAATTCGTTATCTGGGTTAAAAACGGATTCCGATCTCGGAAAAGTGGTTTAAACTATCCTGCTCCACCATGAGAACAAAAACAAAAAAGAAAATCCCGATTCTAAACACCTAAGGTTTTTGAAAATCTGGAAGCTCAAAAGCGCACTTTTCCTGAGAATCAGCCGTATCTCATCCCGTTGTTATTCGGTGTATCATAAACTTGTTTCAGGTCTCTTCATTCAAGTCTTTCAAGACCAAACTGGTTTTATTCTCGTTCGTGGAGGAGATGACGAAAATTTCAAAACTTGAATGATTTTCAATCATTAAAGTTTTGAACTTTGAGGTCTGAAGACATGACAACCCGTTGTTCATATCCGGTTTTAAACCCCTTTAAACCCCTATTAATGCCATTTAAACCACTAACAGCAAACCAATTGGGGAGTGTTTTACAGTGTTTTAATTTCACCGCCCTCGGATGACTTGAGTCGCTTTTCACCTCGTACCTACTTGCCCCGAGGAAGGCATTTCAAGGGGGCGACCATCAAAACCTCCCCGAGTGGGTGAAAGGTGAGTTAGGAAGTAATCAAAACCTCCCGGTCTAGGGTCCGGCGTGCGCTCGCATACGCATCAAAACCTCCCCGGTTATTTGCTGGTTTGAATCGGGTGAACCTGCGCGCAGTTTGGCCAGTGAATTTAAAATCAGTCGTTCAGCGGTTTACGCGATCGTGAAATCGAAAGAACAGGTTGTTAAGCAAACAAAATTCGCAAAAATTCGGAATTTCACGCATCCTGATTTCGACAAGGCACTACTGTCGTGGTTTATTCAACAGCGAGCAATTTTTTTTTTTTTTGAAACTTTTATTGCACCAAGTAAGCAAACTTATCAGCAATTTACAATTGATGTATACTAAATGACTTGCAAGAAGCTATGACACATAACACTGCTTCTATGCGACTTGTTGTTTTGTGCAACTGACGCACTAGTAATTACTCACTGAGCTGATAATTACTTCACAAGGCACCCCACTCCCACAGCTCATGAGGTTTTGTTCTTTTAAGTCTTCTGAGCAGGCCTTCAACGTCGAGGAGCTGGACAACCTCGCTGTTGATGTGTCCCCGAAGCCTCTGCTGATGGGCTAATGCTTGTTTTTTGATGACTTCTTCGACAGTAGGAATTTGAAGTTCCCGGTATAGTCTTTCGTTCCTGGTGTAACGGTACGCATCTACGCATGCTCGTAGCACGTTATTTTGAAATCGCTGAATGATCAAGCGATTGCTCGGAGCGGTGCATGTTTTATAGTAAGCCTCCTGACAGGACGTTGAAATAGTCTAAAGAAAGGTCACTGTAATGGTTATTTGGAGAGGAACCCAATTTTTGTGAGGGAATAAAGGTTTTTCATCAATTGTACTGTACATATATGACTGTACTGACAAGACAACTTAGTGTGTATACACACTAAGTTGTCTTGTGTACATACTTTATTTTCTCGTTCCCAAAATAGGTACATAAATCACTTGTAGGGGACTGTCCACAACAAATGATTCAATCGCCAGTAGTGGACAGTATACTACAAGTGATATATCACTTTAAGTGGAAATCGTTTGTAGTGGACAAAACTGTTCGGTCCCTTGAAGTCTACTATAAACGATTTCGACTGTAGTTATAAGCAATATAACACTCAACATTATTCATCATTCATCATTCCTCGGGTTTCTCTAACGGGGAGGTTTTGATACACGGGGAGATTGCGACGGTTTCCTCAACGGGGAGGTTTTGATACACGGGGAGGTTTTGATGGTTTCTTCTACGGGGAGGTTTTGATGGTTTTTCGGCCGCCTGGGGAGGTTTTGATGAATCCCGTTTCAAGGCGAGTTGCCCAGGAAACGGTGAAAACAAGCTGTTTTCAGGCTCGTTCACACTCCGGTGTCAGTGACAAATACCGTTGCGTACTCCCTGAATGCAAATCCGTCGAGGTTCATGGCTATATTTTCCAAGTGACTCAATCAAAGTGAACATAAGTGGAAACAATGGATTTGCTACCGCTCAAGTTTCTCGAGCGATTGCCAAACAACCCTAAAATACAAGTGAGTTTCCAAGTACCAATTTAACTGCATTGCAATATTCGTTATGACCCGACTTTTCCCGTCAGTAGGACCGCTTTACGACTTGTTTGAAGGGAGCTGCAGCCGATGTTTCAATAAGTAAAATGAGCTAACAACAAATCAATTACAAAAATAAAATGAACGAATCTCAAGCACCAAAGGGTTGATCTCTGCAAAGCCATACGTACTACTGCTTATATATTTTCATTCAGGACGCGACCAACCGAATCAGAGAGAAAATACAGCTGGGCGAGGAAAAATATGAAGAAAGTCAAGAAATCACGGAAGTGCAGGCTCCTCGATGGGCCGACGAAAGAGAGTTGAAAATGATGGTAACGTTTTTTCAACAACATTGTTCTACTACGTGGGCGAATATTTGAAGATGGAATGAAAGCATGTTACGTTAAGGTGAAAATTCACGCCAGAGTACGGTGTAACTGGCTCGGTGATAATTTGTGTCAAATGAGCTACAAAAAGTACTGTTCGGTGTTTCGTTTTTTAAGTCACTCTTATCAGTAGCAGAATTACTGTGTGGTCTGATTTATCCATTTCAACTGTCGAATTAGTTAGTTTGTCGCGACCTAAAACGACCGAAAATAAAGGAAATCATGTTGTTCTGCCTCGTTTTGGTTTATCGTTCTTAGAATTAGTAGTTATTTACCTATACTAATTATAATTCTTTGTCTTTCATTCCCAAAACTTGACCTATATATAAGGTGTAGTTACTTTGTTCTCATTGAATGAGAACAAAGTAACTACACCTTATATATAGGTACATTTAGCTTTGTAAGGTTAAATAGGGCCTGCAGAAGGGGTTTGAAGGGTTTACAGTAGAGTGGGGCGCTGTTCCCGAACTATTTTCCGACGTAATCTATAATATAAATTTTATGGGGAGATTCTGACCAATTTAACTACACTGTGAGGATCTACAGGACATACAAAGGACTAAAAATGGGGCTTTTGAAGTTTTATTTTGACCTGGAGTCGTCGGTAGATTTATTCGCCATTTTTCGGTAGTTCTCAGAACATATATTTTACGGTATGAACTTATTAAGTTCATATTATATAAAGTTATATCAGCGCTCTCTTGCGGTGACCTTTTGAACTTTATGAGAAAGACTTGCTTCAATTTAAAAAATATTCGGTACCTATTTCCGTCCATGAAAATTTATGATTCAGACCAAAAATGAGTATATATTTTATAGGTCTATATCAAAGAATAGTTACCTCTTGTGTAAAATTTGCAGCGGGTTTGCTTATAATTTCAGTCCCGGGTTATTACTGATCCATCGTGAGTCAATGCGGAGTGTATGTAACTACTTCATAATCTTTAGATGTAGAGAGGTAAATGGCTCGAGTTCTCAACAGATTGAATCCAAGCACGCTGCGGAACAGGATGTGGGCGGAGAAGAGGTTTTGCATTTCAGAATAAGGCTGATGGAGACAAAAACTATCGATCTGTTTGAGATGCCCTGCGTTGGCTATTTTGAAGGAACAAAAGAAGCGGATGAGGCAGCATATTACAACGAGATGCATGAAAAGGTATCGCAGGTCTCTCACGGCTCTCAATCACTCCCCTTAGGTGTTTTTTCCATTATCGGCTCAGGAGAAGGAATTTTGAAACTGGCACAGAGATTGATAGCAATAATTAAAAATATGGTTTGTAGTATAAAGAGCGAAAAACCACCGTGCGACTTCTGACGTCCAACGAATCGTGTCAAACTGAGGTGCCTCTACGTCTGCGGAAATGTTTGCAAACAAAGAAAATAGTAAACAAAGTACGCATCTATTCAAATTTCAACAAAATACATTTACAAAATAACTCACAAGTGTGTAATATGCCTTAGGACATTGGCTGCACTGTAACGGAGTGGGATATGGTAGATTCTTTCAAGAAAATGGACAGGAAGTACAGGAAGAAAGAGAAAACCGCTGAAAGTGAGGTTACATGAGCTGAATACTCTTTGAGCATCCAAAGCATTGCATAAATGAATTCCTATTTGTCGGGCAGAGAACGAGCTGTCGTGCACAGAAAGGTTTTTAATGGCGTCCCAAGTGTTGCAACGGCTTTTCGCCTCAAACAACTTCAATTACCAGCAGCTGATATATTCTTCGCCTCCTCGTGAATTGGGTGATGACATTTCTAATGCCGCTTTTTATTTTTCAACTTTTTGTTAAACGTTTTGTCAAATTTGTAAAGCGTGTTTGTTTCAGGCAAAACTTTCAAATACACCCTTAGAATCCTGTGGAAAATGAAAGAAGACGGCACAGGTAGTGTAAACCACGTAGCTACGAATCCAGCTAACAGCGTGAGTCTAAAATTAGAATGTTACTTGGGCTGTGGAGATCCTATCATGGGATTAGAGATGTGAAATAGATTTAATACCGATATGTTGGGAATTCCAAACTAGGTAGGTAGCGTTCAAGGAGCTTTTATTACAATAAGCTGATGAAGCAATGCGGTGGGAATACCTCAACGTTGCATAATTTTCTGGTTTTGTAGATACACTGTGTAACTAACTACCCGTTCGAAAATGATTAATATTTGGTTTTTGTTGGTCTTCTTTGTTGTTTTGGGGTTGTCCGAGTTATTTGATTGGTGGTTGCGGTTGCTGCCGTCGTTATTGTTGTGGGTGGATGTGTTGGTAAAGGTGACTTTTGGTTTGTTGGTTCTCGTTAGTGGTTCTTAGGAGTGTGCTACTTTTGTTTTGGTTTGTTTGTTGTTGCTGTTCCAGCTTGTTGTAGCCGGAACGGGTTACTTTTTAGGTTGTGTAGTTTTTTATTTTTGGGGTTTTTATTTTTGCCTTCTTTGGTTTTCTCTTCTGTCTTGCGTTCTTTTTCTGTTTGGTTTTTACATTTTTTCATTTGTGATTTCTTGTTGGTTTTTGCTTGTTCATGTTGTATGGTCTAGTATGTTGTTTTTTGTGGTAGGGTCGTTTTGTTGGGTTGAGCATTTGTTTTTCTTCTTGTTTAGTTTTCCCTATTTTTCTTTAGTATTTTCCCGATTTTTGATTTGTCTTTGTTATTTTTGGTTGTTTTATTCCTTTAGTGGTGATGTTTTTGTTGATGATGATGTAGTGTTGTTCATTTTCGTTGTTGAGGGTTTTGGTGTTGATTATGGTGTAGGGTTTGTTGTTATTCTGTCTGTTGTTTTGGTAAGGTTGATTGGTTTGGGTTTGGTTTTTTGGTTGTTCCATTTTTTTAAATGAAGAGTTTTTTGCGTTCTGTAGAAGCTGATAGCCGTCGGGTACGGCGACAAAGGAAAATCCGGCACCGTTTGCATTTGGAACGCCAAAAACCCCAATTCCCCCGAGAAAAAAATCATGGTCCAGCATGCAGTCACGTGCACGAAATTCAGCAGTGAGATACCGTATTACCTGGCTGCCGTAACCGAAGCCGGGGACGTCCTGATCGTCGACGTCAGGAAGTGCAATCCTCAAGTTCGAGTCGTTTCCAGGTTTGTAAAAGAAAACAAAGGTGTTTTAAGATAAAAATCGATTGAGCTTTAAGCAGCTTAGAATGTGATTCTCATCTCCGATTTCAGTTCTGTAACAAATGTAATTAAGGACCCTCTTTGGTCTGTTACTTGGTACTCGCATAAAGAATTACAACAAGAAATAGAAAAAGTTGTGACTGTAGGGAATTCAGGACTAGTAATGATTTGGGATCCACAGGATGACAACAAACTTGGTAATTATTTTACATTCTCTAATAAGTACAATACAATACGCAGCAAACAAATGAAAACATGATTAAGGGTTAAATCGTAAAAGTAAATTAAAAGTAAATTTTTCTTTCAGAGTTGGCTTGTTTGACGTACAACAAAGTGCCCCACGACGACATGTTTGTTCACGGGCAACACGACTGTTCCGTCGTGGGAAAGAAGTTTTCCCGATCTGTTTTCCAAGTTGTCGGAATCGATTGGGACCCCGTCGACGAGAAAACGTACTACGCCTCGACACTTCAGGGATCACTTCTAGTGGCAAGTAACATGAAAGACAAAATAACAATGTCCACCGTTAAAGCATAATCAAATTAATAGGTAGGTAATTAATTTAAAATTAATTAACAATTAGTCCTGGTTCTCAAAATAATGATAGCGTTATGTATTTTAGTATTATCTCCTAATTAAGTTCTGTATTCATAATGATGATATCTGATTCAATTTCATAAAAGTTTATGTTTGAAACCAGAAAGCGCTTATAGCATTATGGTACTTGACAATACTCAATGGGAAATGATTAGGTCGTCAGCGCATGATTGCAACAGTAAAATTTAACGTTGAAATCATGCGCTGACGAGTTATAAATGTGAAATTTTCATTTTGCCATTTAAATTTAATTTAATGGCAAAATAAACATTTTACATTTATAAGGCCATCAAAAATTAATTTTGATGGCCCTATCAATCAACACTTGATGGCCTCACTATGAGATACCACTGATTTTTTTAATTTCTGGCAAGCGGAACGGGTTTGTTACAATGAAACTCTTACTCTGATGACCCTGTGGCAACCCAATAGGCGCCACACTGTATTATAGAAACTGCGCCAAACATAATTCACCAAAACGCCCCAAGGTATCGCGTCTAGGCGAGGGGCTTCTAGCTCCCGTTACGACCGTATTGATGGGTCGTAAGAACTATCAGACCCCTCCACCCTTTCCCAAGTAGGTATTTAAGGAAGGCATTTTCCTGTACGGATTTTGAACCCCGAAAAACGATGAGTAATATTGTGGGTTTGCTGACCATGTCTCGCCTTTCAAATTAGCCGTTTTGGGGTCTGCTGAACCAGGGGCTGCGATTTAAATAAGATAAATAGACCCCAGGTGTCCATCAGGGACATCTAAAAATCATTCCCTGGGTTGGACCCTGGGCGAAAAATTTCCCACCTTGATGTGAGGGCAGCTTCGCAGTTCTGGCATTGCTGACTGGACCTGGTTAGCGTAATGAGCAATTTGGCGAACAATGTCAGCTATGGAGGGCCGAGCTTCAACTGCCAACAAATGTCAGGCGAGACTACGACAGGATACGATTCTGAGATAGAGCGGTTAGTTTGCCAGGCCTGACTGGCCTGAAAGACGTCAGATGGCATTGCAGTCCTTCATGAGTGGGCTGTGAGATGAAGCAGTGAAACGAACGCTGCCTGCTACTGGCTCCAGTTCTACAAGATGCGTAAACAGCCCAACTTACGAAATGCAAAAGTCAAAACACATCTCAAGATGGGTGTAGGGGGTTCATTAGCTGGTCCACTCGTAGTTTTAGCATGTATATACGTGTATTATTCCAAGAATAGTGAACCAAAAGTAAACAAGGATTTTTACTGTTTGTAAATAGTGTAAGACTTCTAAAATCCTGGGCCCTCCAACGCCTCTTCCCGCACACAGAGGTGCTGTTTTGGGCATGGAACACTCGCCTGCAGTACCGCTAGTATATCTGACGTACGGAGCTGACGCCAAAACTTTCATTTGGGTACACGGCGTCAAACCTCCACTTACAGCTCTCACAACTGAATCGCTGGTTGGTTAATTCACCTACAGTAGAAAATATTTATATTAATACCGATGGTACATTTTTGAATTTCTACTAAGGATCCGGTCATTTGCGGGTTGTGGTCGCCCAGCCACTGCTCCGTCATTTTGACGCTAAACCGAAAACGCTTGTTCCTTTGGGACATCGGAAGGAGCGATCTCGACCCAATGACGATACTACTGGCCGAAGAGGGAACATATTTCACAACAGCCGTTTTCAACGAAACGGGAACAGTAAGCAAGAAATGCAAAAAAAAAACATTACAATGACAATGTGACAAAATACATGAAAATGTACATGCACAGGTGGTATTTGTTGGACTGAGTGATGGCACTGTGTTGGCATACAACTTACATGAAATGCCGTATCCACCGTATTTGCAAGTATGTAATTATAAGTCTGCTGAAGCTTCACACATCCCTTTTCGGTGAATTGTCGTTCTTTGTTTTTCAGAAAAACCACCTGTTGGGAGCTTTTAAGAAACTTCTTTGGAGGAACAAAGCTTTATACGAAGAGGTACACTTCATTTTGAGCAGATGAAATTGAACTTTGATAAATTACAAACTATAGCTCTCCCACAAGAATATTGCCCTCCAACTATGAACTCTGGTGGCGCAAATCAAACTACCATTCGCACGATTTTTCCCCGTTCCCTCTCGTTTTTCCCTTCCTAGTGGCAGCCCATCTCTTTGTCTCCCTTCAAAGGTTTCATTAAATGAAAATTTTTGAGTAGACCTACCTGTATCACATGATTGAATAGAATCTAACGACTTTTATTTAAGTTTCTTAGTTTATTCTACTTGTTTTCTTCCATCGTTGAAAAATTTTCAATATTTAATATCGTCACAAACTATCAACATGATGATGTGAACAAAATAATGGCGACCAAGCTGAGACAATGTTGCCAACAGAAAAAGCTGAAAATCCCTTCGCTTGACCTCTTCACAGGATGCCACATCGGTGTTTCCTTTTGCGGCCTGTTTTCTTGTGGGAGACCTATCGTAGAGGATACTAAGGCCCCTCTTCCACATCCTACAATATTTTCCGGTCATAAGTACCTAACACAAGTGACCATTACTTAAATTGCTGCTACTGATACCCTTAATTAAGAGTTCCTACAATTCGAGATGTTCCAAGATGCGCTGACTCAATAAAGTTCCGCAACAAGATAAACTTCCGCAGACTGTTTCTTTTCTCGAGGATCCTTTCGATTGTTCTGGTCGATCGGAGTGGCTCAGTACCGATTTCTCGTGGTGCTAGGAGTCCGAAATATCAAACCTTCTCGCCACTCGAAATCGGTCCTTCGCCTCCCCCTTTCCTTCACTTTTAAGTCATCTTCCACTCTGGCGACGCATTTTCGGCTCGAGTTTCATTTTTTTGTGTGTGTGTGCGAAGACCGCGTTACGTAAGGCTTTGTCCGTCACCTGGTTCAAGAAAGATCCCTGTAGATAGGTTGGGGTGCAGATCCTCTCGAAGGATTAAAATTATTAATTTCGTCTCGGAGGAGTTTCTGATGAAGGCAGAGGGATCACGAATCACACGAATTATCATATTCTTTTTGACGTAGGCAAATCGTGGATAAATATCAAAATTTAATCCATAAATATCGATTAATTTTATGGATAAATTTTATCTACAAAAAGGCAAAATAAAATAAAAAAATAAAAACTTGTTCAGTCCAGTAAGTAGGTACATAATTTTTCATGTCCTTAAAATCCATATTTTTCCATTACAACCCGAATCTTGCTTGTAGTGTCGTAGGGCATTAGCGATGCTCAAACGCGAAAAATACAAAACATAGATGAATGAAAAACCAAGAATAAGACTGGAAATCGTTAGATCGTTTAGCGATGAGTCGGATCCATATTAAAGTTTGTAACTCAATCTTAGAAAGTGTTCCTGTGTTACATGGTTTATGTAAGTTCCTTGAGTTGAACAAGAAAACAGATATTTACAGAGTTCAAGTTTTATAGAGCTAAAGCTGACCGTAATAAACGAAATAAAGAATGCAAAACTAATTGCACTGAAAAGGCAACGGTAATACTAGCATTTTGTACGTTGTTACATTTCAGCTAAAAGGGCTCCGATTTTATGAGAACGCATCGGCGTGCATTTTCCATGAACGCAAAGAAATTACTACGAGTATTGATGAAGTATGATTCTTACACAATTGAAACGCATCCAAGCCAATTGAAAGTTTATAATTTATTCAAATTTTACTATATTACTGAAAAGGGTTAAAATACATTTTGTATGTTATGCGTCCAAAATTACTCGGAAAACCACACCTCATTTGATCTTCTGATCAAAATTTTTGACCTCCGACACGAATACTTTATTCCAATAAAAATAATAAACCAAAATAGGAAAAAATGAGTTATGTTGATTTTTATTTGAAATTTCACGAGGAATCGGTAGTGTTTCGTTGGGGTTTTCCAAATTGATCTCTCAACAATGTTTCAGTTGATTTCCATTTTTCGATTTGTGTTTCAATCGTTTCAGCTCAGCTGAAGTTGAAAAAAAGGTTTATACTAAAATCAAATCTGATAGTAAAGGTCAAATAAATTATTCCGGATTGAATGCACCAAAACCATAGAATATCTCTTGACTTTGGGTGAAAATGAACAAAAACTGGAATATTGTACCGTTTTGAAACATACATTTTCACGTTTGATTTTTGATGGGACGGATGAGATATCGCCATCATGTTGATGCATAGATACAATCCGGGGGAAACATTTTTCTCATAACTCACGGTTTGAACGTTTGATTTTCGATTAGTGAAAGTTCTTCTTCTTTTTTTTTTAATTGTGCCTCAAAATTTGAATGAATCTTCCTAAACTTGGCCGTATTGTAGATACATATTACAGTATTACATATATACGTATTACAGTATATACAAGCACATGTGAGGAGGTTGAAAGTCTTGACAAAATAATATTTAAATATTATTTAATATTAATTATTTGAATGTCCCTTACCATTCAAGCACGTGTTATGTAACGTGGGGCACATAATATGTGCACTTGACTTAAAAAATATAATTTTTTAAGTCAAATTCTCGATCACGTGACACTTCAGAATTGAAACCTGGTGAGAAGAAGTTGTGCAAGTTGGTTCTTTTCTAAATGAAGAAGTTGGCAGTTTTTTGTGCATGATGAACTGAACATCTCGCGACCGCGACTCACCACTACACTGCACGTTCTTAGATGGGGGACTGAAAAAAAAAGAAGCCAAGTCCTCAACCCCCCCCCCCCCCCCCCCCCGTGTCACAACCCCTATGAACATCCCCCTCCTCTCTTCGCACCCTTCATCTTTTCCCTTTCCCGCCCTTTCTTCGCCAACCCTTCCATCACAATCCGCCCTTCGTCTTATCACCCCTTCGCCCTTCTCGTTTTCCTCTTCGTCACCCTCTTCCTCGCGGTTCTCGTCTACCGGCCGGCATCCTCCCCCCTTCCACTCTTTCCATTCATTATTATCCCACCAAAGACACCCCTCAAGGGCTTGTTTCACCCCTTTCGCTCCTCACCTGGTCTAAAGAACGACCAAGCAGACACAACTTCCATCGTTCACTCCCGTCCGAGTACTATTTCTCTCCACGGTTAGAGCGCTGGATATTTATCCACAACTTTCAGGATGAAATTCCCAAACATGCAACTTTACTCTGGGATTTACTAAAAAAAGAGAGAGACGACGCCATGATTGCGTGTTCCTTTGTGCCATAAGTCCATCGTATTGCTTGGAGCCACCTCTCCGGTAAGTTTAAAGCTGCACGATTGTTGGCGTGAACAGAGGAAATCCTGGTTCTCCATGAGGCTGTTGGAAGCTGTTGCAGCTCTCATGGGCTGGCAAAACCACAGGAACCAACTGTTCCATCTCAAAACTCTTTGGCAGGTTGGAGTATCCATGAATACTGCAACTATTGCTAGTGAAAGAGTATCCATGGATACTTCAGGTATTGCTAGTGAAACCACCCCAACTCCTCTGGGACCATTCTGACAAATGGACGTTCTGTTCTTTCTTTGTGGTCAGTGATATAGTGTCTGCAGGGTCGCACCAGTGAGCCTTACCAGGCAGAGCGACTAGGCTACTGTCTGGCTCCATCTCTTGAAGTGTGTGAGGGAGGAGAGTCTTCCCCTCTCTGAAGGGGAGATACTGCTCATCCGCTCCTTTTAATAGGGAGGGACCTCAGGGCTGGCAAGGACGAGTATTGGGAGCTGCTGGTACCTGCCAGCAAAGAGCGGGAGACAACCTGCTTCAGTTCTACCTCCTGCTCTCGGACATAACCTCGGTCTCCAGGATGCTCATCATCCTCACTAATGCTGGGCAGCTCCAAATCTCTGGGCCACTCCATCATGAGCCAGTCCTCCCTATGGCTGCGTGGGCTGCTCTGAGTGCACCTTCCATGGAAGGTGAGAACACCACGTTGTCAAGGCCTTTCCCGTCAGAGGCAGAGGCAGATAAATGTTATTCTTCTCTGCCACTTGCATGGCTGCCTAATCACTGAGGCGGTTTGCACGAAGGAGAGGCGTCCCCTACGGGGAAATACCTATCCATTCTTCTGACATCCTTCACAGTCATTCAGAACTGCACCAGTTGAAGAGAAGGTTCCTACCTAGCTGTCAAGAATCACCTGCCTTCTCCTCCTGCCACTCACTGGCCGACATCTCTCAGCATATCCTGGCTGAGAAGGCCCAGGCTCAAAGCTTCGTCCCAGCCCCCTGAAGGGGCGATATAGGACCTGGGAGACCCGTCCCACACCGTATTTTTCCTACGAGGTCCCTGCGCGAATTTCTCACCCCAGGGTTAGACATCTTCTGCGCTCCAAGGCTTCGCATTCCAAGCAGCTGTCTTCTGGTCTCCGCATAACCTCAGCACAGGCCCACGACGAACGCCATTTGTGTTCGCTGTAAGTGAAGACATTTACTCGCTCTTCTGCGGTCCAGCCCAGCCATCATGGTGTCCGTGCTGATGATTTTTTTCCCCCCATCTACGGTGTTCTTTTCCACCTAGCAGAAAAGCGCCCTGTAACTCCATGGTATAGGGTATTTAGACAGTGAAATTTCCTTCATCCACAATTTGGGCTCGTCGATCAATTTTTTTTTTGTTTTTTTTTTTTGTTTTTTACCCTGTGGCAATTTTCCACAGCACCCCTCTATTTACTTGGCAGTGCTAACTGCACTACACTGAATGGTGTTGTAGTGCACTCTATTTTGTTTACGTTTGTCGATGACAGCAAACATTTTGAACTCCCCCGACAGAATGTGTGATCTGAGGCTGATTGCCGCCTCCTAATTACGACGTAACAGCAGGTCGCCCGAAAGGCTCACAAGGGAACTTGATGGCTGGTTTCTGCAGACTTCCCCCGATATTGTTTGCACCCTCCACCAACACTCTTCCTGTCCTCTTTTTTTTCGAGAGAATGCTCCTCTTGGAACTTCAACCCTTCTTTAAACCCCCTTTGACGGTGTAGCCCCAGTACGTTGGCTTGAAGGACCTTACGGGCCTCTTGTGCTTCGGGCCTTCATTGTTGTTCGCCTCTTACTAGGAGCCTTAAACCCCCTCCCCTTAATTCCCCCTCCAAACGCGACATCCACCGTACCAATAATCCACAGCACTTCCGCCCCCCACTCCACCCCTTTCCGTCACAAAAGGGAGAGAATTTTAGACTTTAAAAAAAAGCACGGGGGCGTTCTACTGAACGAGTTGTAAAACAATAGGGACGAAATGTCATCAAGATGAATAGAAGCTGACAGAATATCCCATGACGCACCGCACACCCTCATGGGGCCCCCAGGAGATTGTCGTGGGGGGCTCCTTGAATCAAAACTCACCCCTATCGATCATTAGAGGCGTTTTGTGCGTGCGGCCCCAGCCTTGGACGTGTTATATTGCTAAAAGGTTTGAAAAACGTCGACGACAGCTAAAAAATTGCCTTCCCCTCATTTAAGGGGCTAAATACACGAGCGAAAACAAAAGCGGCCGCAGCTGCGTCGTAGCGGCTTCGCAATCAGAACAACACCGAGTTTCAACGAAGGGCCAACTGACCCGTTTTGCGCAAAATGAAACGAAAAATCGCTGCAAATTTTACACAAGGGTTTATTATTCTTTGATATACGTTACTTGTGCAGAAATTTAATTCTGTCAATGAAAAAAAATTAAAAAAAAATTTTTTTTTTGGATTTTTATCTCAAAAAAAAAATTTTTTTTTGGATTTTTTTGTTCAAAAATGTGTTTTTTCAAAAACTGTATTTTTTACTCGAAAAATATTTAACATCCTGGGATCCTTCAAAAATCCCATTTTTAGCCCCACGAATGCCCTAAACATCGCCCCAGTGAAATCGGATCGTTCCGGGACCCCCAAAAATGGATTCTACGTCCAAAAATACTTCGAAAACGTCACCTAACTCGATCCCATAGCTAAAAGCCTTCAATAAACCCCTCCCGTAGCCCCATTATAGCCCCATAGCGCCCCACGGGTTTGGCCGATCGGACTGAAAACCTTGCGGGCACAACAAGATGGTAAACCAAGTATTTTGCCGAAATTTCAGATTTTTAAAAAAATTCCTACTGCCCAAAACGGCCTGGACGGCGGACGGACATTTCGGATTTAGAATGTAGACCTCTTGAAACGGATAATGTCAAATTTTGAGCCCGATCGGAGTCGTCGACCCCCGTCGCGAAAACATAGGTGTATTATTCCAAGAATAATAAACCAAAAACAAAAACTAGAATTTTAGTGAAATTTCACTACTAGAATTTTACCGTTTTGTAAAAATTGTGCTAAAATGTAATTATTATTGTATGCAAGTGTTTTTTTAAATAACGGAAAAAAGTAATTAAAAATAAAACGAAGAAAAAATAGAATAACTGAATGTAAAAAAATCGAACTCCCTCAACAAAACAATCTTCTTAAAAGAATTGAAAGAATTGATTGGCTTTAACCTCCAAAATATATTTCAAAAACGACATCTCATTCGACTTCCTGTTGTAAGCCCCATACATCCCACGGTGTAGTCGGATGAGTCTGACAGCCCCACAAGTGGATTCTATGTCCAAAAATACGTCGAGAACGTCACCTCATTCAACCACCTGGGAAAAGCCCCATTCGTAGCCCCATAGATCCCCAATTTGAAGTCAGACTGGCCCCGAGACCCTCATCAATGCATTCTACGCCCAAAAATACTTCGAAAACGACTCCCCTCACCAAAACCCTACGTTTCGTCCACCCACCAGGAAGAGGGCGCCAAATAACACCACCACTTTCTTAAAAAAGTAACCACTTTAATAACTTATTCACATCTCACTTCAAAAGAACAATAAAAACAATAAATAAAACCAATTGAGAATTCGAACATTTACAGTGATGAAATTCGTTGCTGAGGGCTGCACCCTCTGTTCGTTGTACCCGTTGCTCAATATCAACAAAAAAATGATTCAACACTTATATTAATTTTTTAAATAGAGGCTTTACAGAGGCAAATTACTTTTACACTAATATAAGAAGAATTTAAAATCTTTTTATACAAATATAAATATTTTATTACATAAATACAGACCTATATTTATTTGTACATTTTTTTAAAAAAAGGAGGATCATTCTTCAAAAATATATTACCATTAATTTTTTTAAATCATTAAAATACTCGGACATTTGAAAAAACAAATAACAATTTATTCTGTATATAATACAGAATCTTCAGTTTTCGTGTATACAAAAATAGGACAAACCTAACTAACGTTACTAGAAATTATAGCTATACAATAAACTGAAACTCCTTCGAAATAAGAATTGAGTTTCTGCTGAAGGGGATTTTTTCGTGGCGGATCAGGATGGGAGTAGCATGTTGAAGTAGTGGAAATTGACTTGAGGTACGCGATTGCACATTTCGTATTATTAAGTTAGAAAAGAAGAAAAAATACATATAAACCTGAGCCCCCTCGTTGCTTATGCCTAACAATTAAGAAACAATACTAATTTCGTTTTTTTGAACACACAAATTTAAGAGAATCACTGGCAGTGTAAGTGTGTTTAATGTAAAATTTGGGATATAATTTGTTTTTAAATCTATAAAGTTCGTCTAAGGTTGGCGGTGAGGTTTGAACAGACACAATATCGTAAGAAATAAATAAATATCTTAGTTCTTCTACAGTTATAACAATCTACTTTTTGGTCAAAGAATTTTCATATTATCACATTACCCCAAAAAAATTGGTACATTCTTTCACGTGAAGGTGGAGATCCTTTATTTCTTTACAATACGCTCATCAGGAATCTGGGACAAAAATATAAATTAGCGAAAAATGTACAAACAAAAATTAACAAGTTGATTGGGGAGTTTACACTTTGGAATCAGGCTAGTCTCTACCTATTCGTTTATGGATCTGAGCGTGTTTGATGAGGTGTGCCTTCTGCCTGAACGCCTTCCCGCAAACTTCACATCTGCAAATTGAAAATCAAATTAGCAACAAAATAGATGCGATAAATTAATTTAAGAAAAACTTCTGTACTGAGATGCAACTTCGCCTATTTAATGGATGGGATCTAAACCCACATTTTACAATACTCAAGCAACTCCCTCATATCCAGTTTGGGGTTGCTGTAGGTACATATTATGCTCAATCACCTTCTTAAACTAAGCATTGAGGACAACTACACTTCCTGCCAACAACTGTACTTCCTGCCTACTTTTAAACCGGCGTTTATAGAGGGAAGGTACAAAAAACGCCGAAAATTTTAGACAACGGTTCATTATTCTTTGATATAAGACTTATGCAAAAATTAACTGTGTCAATAAAAAAAGTTTTGAAAAAGTTTTGTCACTTGGAAAATATTAGACGTTCTGGGATTCTTCAAAAATCCATTTTTTACCCCATGAAAGCCCTATAGATCCACCACAGTGAAATCGGATCGTTCTGGGACCCCCAAAAATGGAGTCTACGTTCTAATATACTTCGAAAACGACACCTAACTCGACCCCATAGCCGAAAGCCTTAAAAAAAAAAATCCTCCCGTAGCCCCATAAGGCCCCACGGGTTTGGGCGATCGGGCTGAAAAACTTCGCGATTTGGTCGTGGAGCGTGAGAAGATGAGGCCTAGAGGCCCCATTTAAAAATTTAAGAGAGTACCTAGTCGAGCGAATTTCAATGGTTTGTCTATATAGTATCATTTTTTAATGTATAGCTAGCCATTTCTAATGTTAGTTCGTGATCTGCGTCCAAGCCTTGTCGGGGGGGGGGGGGGGGGGGGGCAGGAGAACCTTTCAGCGGCACCGAAATTGATCACCATGACCACCTTCAGTGGGTAAACGCCCCCATAAGTACTATTTTCAATGCATGACTAGGGTGATCTATTAATACACCTATTAACCTATTAATATATATATATATATAGGTACCTATTAGGTATATTATACCTAATAGGTATCACTTTTGGTTTTTTTTAAATTTTTTTTTACAAGAGTTGGAGCTGTGGCGCCACAGACAAGCCTCGACATTATTTTTCATCGATACAAGTCTTTCAAATAACACCAAGTCTTGGTAATGTGAACTAAAAACTCTGACAGCATGTAAAATTACGACGTACAATAATGTAATGTAATTTTACGACGTACAAATTCTATGCATTTTTATTTTTTATTTTATTTTGCATTTGTTTTTATTTTGCTTGTACCCACTGCGTACAAATTCTTTTATGATTTTTATTTTATTTGTATTCATTTATTTTTATTTATATAATAATAATAAATATTATTATTATTGTTTATGATAGTTTTAATATTTTATTTATTTTTTATCATTTTGGTTTGTTGGTTGATGATATGAACTCGCTTGCGGCAGGTTGGCCAACAAAAATGAGGGGGTCAGCCAACAATTTTTCCCAACTCAACCAACTGCTAATGAGTATTATTCATTCCAAAAATAGGGTATTCACAACAGAAACAAATGCGGTTTAGCTTTACTACATTGTAATCAGAGCCGACAGCCGACTATCAAGAAACTTGAACCACTCTCTGTTTTCTCTGAATGGACACACTCGCAAATAGCAGAATGAGGTCTTAACGAAAAAAAAATTAAAAAAAAAAATCTCATAACCCCCAGACCCCCGGATTACTTCAGTTAAGATCGAGGACCAAAGCAAAGAACACTTCGTGAAATACTTGAGGAATTCATGGTCTGCTTCGCTCGATGAATCATCGTAAATCGAAAGTGAGAGTTCCATGAGGCTCCATAACTTTTTACCGTCGACTTAGCGTTACTTGTAGCATCCAGTGATAATGCTCAATCAACTGTAATAATCAACTGTGACAACAGCAGCTTCTAAAAGTAACATAATATGTTACCACTGGTTTGAAAAACTGCCACTGTAATCACAGCGCTACATTCGATGCCTTATTCAAAGATTTGAAGCCGAGGCTGAGCAATAGCTCTCCGCAAAAACCTAACTTTTGACGATTCTGCGTCCAAACTGCTTGACCATGAAGACCCCTACTGTCCCTACACTAAACAGTACATTGACGGAAGGAGTGGGGCGTACCTGAAAGGTTTTTCTCCAGTATGGGTGCGAAGATGAACCTTAATATTACTTTTATTGAGGAACCCCCGATTGCATATCGTGCACCGGTGGACGGGCTTCTCTTTCCCCAAAGACGGTTCCGAGTAGACGACTGTGCTCGTTGCCGGGGCTGACTTGGATTTCGACTTCGACTTGGACTTTTTGCCCGGCGTCGTCGTGTGAGGGTAGGAGACCTGAAAAACCCCAAATTAACGTTATACAGTTGTTTCTCCGTTGATAAAAGTGACGTACCTGCATTTCGTAGGTTTTGTATTACCTGAAGCTCGGGGGAAGGGCGGGTGGAGCTATGTACAGGGTTGTATCGCACCAGGTCGGATGTGCTGACGACGTGTCCAGGAGGTGAGTGAGCGAGGTAAGGTGTTGAACTCGAAGGGGAAGGACACTCGGAGACGAGGCTGTTGTACAACTCGTTTTTCGGCGGTCCGTTTTGTAACCGACTCTGAAGGAGCGGCATGTACGATGAAGGTTCCCGCTTGATCTGCAAAAGCAACAAAGAAGATTCAGACTTGTGTCAGTAATGAACTCCACATTCAACCCATTTAAAATTCATTAACGTGAGTGGTATAGTGATAGGGACTATAGGATTCCAACAGAATCTCAATGGAAGGCAAGTCATTTTTCTCGCTCTTGCACGCTTAGCACAATCAATCTTTTTCGATGAATTTCGCCAAGACAGAATATTATACACAACGACAATAATGGAAAAATGAAAGAATGAACGAAGAATACTGATAATCATCATTGTGTTTTGCCTGATAACAGGGCACCGTGTCGAAATTCTTTATTTTACGGTCAATGAAATTAATTCTATATCAGTTGCAAAGAAAGGTGTATTATGTGTTGTGGAATTAATCGCCCACCTGGTCTCAAAGCGATCAGGGCATGATTTAAATGGCAATAATTGCAAAATAATTTAAAAAATAAAATCAATTAAAAAAAATCACGAAAAAATAAACATCGCTTTGAATTTTCGCTAGTTCTCCATTGACACACATTAGGGATGAGGAACGATTCACCAATTTTTCAAAACACCGATCTTCAGATTCTGAAAACTCAATTTTCTAAATTGATACTCAGGTGTCCGATTTTAATCTAAATCGATTCTTTCATGACAATTTTTCGAAAACCCAGTAATAACAAATCGATTATTTCCTCCCTGTAAAAATCGAGCGATTTTCTACAATGAATGGCTTAGGCAATGCAACATTTAATGTTCATTATCTGAAGTCTCGTTGTTACTTGGGAGATTGTCCGATAAATACCCAGCGCCCGCTGGGTGGATGTTCGACTTTTTTACTACCACGTGTGTTATGCGGGATCATCTACACGGCTAGTTGAACATGATTTAGCGGGACTGTCTAAAAGCGATGTATCGAGATAATAAGTGCCACAAAATCAGTCAAGTTGTTAAATTCCACAACATTGTGTCTCAATGTACCGGAAAAGAACACAACATTCAAAACAGCAACATGCGGCCCAGTGGACTGCACTGCTTTCAGAATCCCTAACCGCTTACAATAATTGTGACAATTATTATCACAACTAACCTGCTGCTGGTATAAGACATTCCCAGTTGGCGTCGACGTGACCCCAAAACCACTGGAAGCGACGAACTCCTGCAGCGACTCGGCAGAAATTATTTTCCCGTTGGCTGGAGAACTTTGACTACAAGCGTTGTCTTCTGAAAAGAAAAAAAAATTAATAAATATAGCTCGATTCCCAAACGGAAAATGAGGCACTTAAATGGTGGACAAGTAGCTCAGATGAGCATGGTTGGGTTAACTGGCTCAAATCCCCATCCTGTATAAATATCAATATATCAAGTGAAAGGAACTAGTGACACGTCAATACTATCGATCCACGTACTATTGACGGAAAAATATCGATAAATTGAGTAAAACTATGGATGCTTTGATTGGGCCCAACACTATCGAAGGGAAAATAATATTTGTGTTGGGCCCAATCAAAGCACCCTTGCTATACAACAATATTATTGTTGTATAGCAAGGGTGGCAATGCGCGGTCCTCGTGAAGGATTTTATCATCTTCTTATTTCATTATCTGAAGGTACTAATGTCTGACTGCAAAGAAAAAGTCAGTTTCCCCCAAATTTCATATCCCTCGTTTCCTCCTTCAAGGCTACACAAATAATTTTGGATTTTTCTAAACCCTGAGTTCCATTGCCCTTGAGAAACGATGCCATCGAACCAAAGTATGGAATGATCAAAATGCTGACTGAGAATCTGTATTCCAGGTTGAAAGTGAAAACCTGGATTTGCAAAAGTAGTGGCGAAGATAAATGTTTCTGTAAAGTGATAACAACGGACTGAACCTCATGGGCTAGATTAGATTAGATTAATACCAGAGAGGGTATGGAAGTGGGTTCCTGAAGGGCGGCCCACTTCCCTCACTTAGGCCTGTAGACCCATTGTGCTGCCTCTCGGAGTTACTATGGTAGGAGTTCTGTGCCCTTGAAGAGGTTCAATAGTCCTCCTACCAGGTCCTATGGCGCCAGTATCTCTCCCCGGTCCACAGAGCCCAGAGCAAGATACCTTCTGCGCTCGAAGATGAGGTGGTCTGCGGTCTCCTCCTCATCTCCGCAAAACCTGCAGGTGGGTTCATCATTTATGGCCCCTATCCTGTTCAAATGCTTCCTGGAGCTTCCGTGTCCTGTGTACAGACCTACCATGAATCTCAGTTGTGTCCGCCGTAAATGGAGGCACGTGTTTGCCCTCTTACGGTTTAGCCGACCGAACATGGTGTGTCCATGCTGCTCGTGCGGGGTTCTTTCCCACCTACGGCTGTGCTGTGATCGCTGCCACTGGTCAACAGCCTCGCAGAAATGTGCCCCCGTGATACCTAGACAGGGTTCGGGTCCTATAAGGCCTTCACTGGACCCCTGTCTGGCTAGGGCGTCTGCTTTCTCGTTCCCTGGAATACCAGGGACCCATCTGAGAATAATCTCATTAGAGGCCCCAACACGCCTGATGGACTCCCAGCAGTCAAGAACCAGTTGAGTTGGTAGATGTTCCCGCCAGTGATTTCAGAGCAGCTTGGCTATCCGAGAATATATGGACCCGCCTTCTCTTGAGGGCTCTCCTTTCACTCTCAGCCATGCATGCTTTGGTGGCATAGAGTGACCCCTCATGGGTTAGTATAGAGATCAGAAAATATGGAATCTTTCTTGGAAAAGTAAGAAATCTTAATGTACTCCGAGCTTTGGTCTCTTGGCTGTACATAATATGACATAAACATTGTACTACTATCAATTGAAATATTCTTAGCTTTTACCCAGTCTGTGGCCGAGTATCGACACTTCAATACGAATGGATCAAACACTATCAATGGAAAAATATCGATGCTTCGAAACTATCGTCTATCCCATCCATGGGTGAATTCCACCCTCAACTCACCTATCCAAGCGTCTATCCACGATTCTCGTGAAGCATCCCCGTTGGACGACGCCTGGTGGTTAGGAACAGTGGTGTCAGCAATCGCTGACGAAATGATCGCTGCAATATCTTCGATGTCGGGTGCCAGCAAACTGTTGTAGTCTACACTCTCCGTTTTGATGTTGTCTAACGCGCAGTCCATCGTCGACGAGCTCACCACCTAAAAACGGACACGTTTGGTGAGAAAAATGAGCCATCAAATGATCCGGAGTGGATATTTGAAACTGCATAGAGCCAAAAACTTCTTGATTTCACTGTAAGGACGATTTGTACTTACTGTTCATCAACCCACAGCTGGCGTGAACATAAACAAATACATACCATTAAGTGCCAATACAATACGCAGTGTCTGTTGCATTGTGATACAAACTGAAGCGACATTAAAGCCGAATCCGCGGATCAGTTACCTCACGCCGTCCGGATCTGTTAAAGCTCCTACTGTTCGCTATCAAATTTTCGATTCAAAATCTCGTGGTGTGAGGCCACTGACCCGCGGACCCTTGTTTCTTGTACCTGATCCGTGTAATAAATATGATTCTGGTTGGTGGCATCGGAGGAGTTGTTGTTGGTCTCCAACCGAGGGGGTGAGGGGGCGGCTGCGATGGTGTGGTAATGATGGCCTGATATCCCGTTGATGGAGAGGTGCCCTGCAATAATTGCCAATAATTATTATACGACATAAATTACAATAAACGGCTGTAAAAACCCGTAAAAATGAGTTTATGGTGAATTTTTAACTGTAAAAAAGGTTCGATTAATGAATGAATTAATTTATAATAAATTAATATATTTTTATAACTGCAAAAGATGAAAAATTGAGAACACTTTAAACGGCAATAAATGTTTGTCATGAATGACGCGTTTTGTGATGTTTGAAGTTTTTTGGATTTTTGATTAGTAAAAATAAAGCATTAAATGCTTTGCACTTTGACAGGAAGGGGAGAAAATGGAATCCATTTATGGAAGGATGTGCGGTAGAAAGCCGTTATTGGTGTAGTTTTCAAATTATTTTCTGACGAAGAATAAGGATAAATTTTATGAGGTCTGCGCCCCATCCGACCACAACGTGATGATAAATGGGGCTTCCCGGGGGCTACAAATGGGACTGCTGTATGTCGACTAGGGTGTCGTTTTCGAATTATTTTTGGACGTAGAATCCATTTACGGGGGAAAAAAATTGCTTTACTTGCAAATATCAAAATAGCCGCAAACTTACCAGTATAACCGGTGAAGGGGGGCAGCGGCTTGAGCTCGGCCAAATCGTTGTTGTTGGGCTCGGAGCCGCCCCCGCCGCCCCCACCTACGCCGCCCCCCGGCCCCCCTGAGCACGTCAGCAGCACGTCCAGATCGTCCATTGGGCTCTTCGTGTCCTCGTCATCGTCCGTCCCGGCACCCAGCATCACTTTGCCATTGTCAACGAGTAAGTGGTCACCGCCTGGGGAATGAAAGCAAGTTAAAATGAGAACATTTCGAACAAAACGTGAGGGCTGGTTTAGGATCATCTGGTGCCGTTTTAGATCAGAACATCAGCACACAGATATGAGACACAAGCAATCAAAGATACATCCTGCCACACAGAACAAAACCAACTCCTTTCCTGTAACAAGAGGATGAACTCTATCACAACGAAAACTAGGTACAACAATGCATAGACCAACGAAAATCAAGAGTACTGGAACGACAATTGATCATGATTCGTTTCAATGTTTAAGACCCAAACCCACCGAGTCCTGTGATTTATTGCCTCCTGTAAAGCAAAAGTGGTCCACTTAGTGTTCTTTTACTTGAAAAAGCTCTCTCACAGGAATCCACCGGGTTCGGAAAAAGGATGCGGCCTTTTAGTCAAGTGTTGGGGAGGTCCGGAGGTGGCGGAGGTTCCCATTTTATTAAAACCGGGTCAATGAGTGAAAGTACGAGCCGTTTTGCCGGAGGAGTTCGCGGTTGTTCCCGCGGGAGTCCACCTTTCGACCACTTAGGCTAATCTGAGCTTTGCACGGCAATTAAGGGGATTCGAAATGGACGACGAAAGGCGCCAAAGGATTTTTCGCTTTTTTCTTCGGGTATTTGCCAAGTTATCCCCAGTTGGGATCGTTGAGCAGGTTTCTGAGTTGGAGGTCGCTGACTTCATAGTTGAGTTCATTGAGATTTGAGGAAAAATCTATGTCAAATCTATTTTTGACCGAAAATCTAAACCAGTACACGAAGGAAATGCGCCAAGAAAAAAAAAATCAACATCTGCCCTTTAGAACGTTAAAAAAAAATTATTCTTCTCCTATTATCCTTATCCCACCAATATACGCGATTTTCAGAACCAGGGACCTTATTTTAGCCAATATGTGCCTTTCAAGGAGAAAAAATACAATAATTATTGGTTTGTGCGGATGATAAGTAGATGTTTCGAGATTTTTTCAGGTAATAACAGCCGTTATGCCACCTCTGAATACTCTTGCGCTGAGATCTTTACGAAACACCAATTTTTATGTTAGGCGTCCAGACGACGCCTTTATACCGCACGAGTGTATTAACAATACGATGTTATAAAAATATTTCAAACTTTATTTTAATTAAATATATATATATATTGTGACGGGATTGAACAATTTATAATATAAATCGAGTTAAGTGTCGTTTTCGAAGTATTTTTCTTACGTAGAACCCATTTTTGGGGGTCTCAGAACGATCCGATTTCACCGAGGGAATCTATGGGGCTGTCATGGGGCTAAAAATGGGATTTTTGAAGGATCCCAGGAGGTCAAATAAGGTGTCGTTTTCCGAGTAATTTTGGACGCAAAATCCGTTTTTTGGAGGTCCCACATTTGTTCAAATATTGTACAAATTTTTCTTTCTAAATTATATCAAAAACATGTTCATGCTGGCACAGCATTCATTTTTGGACAATTAACCTTTATCAAAGAATAATAAACCCTTGTGTAAAATTTCCAGTTTTTTTTTTGCTTCATACTAAATCGCCCTAACAGTTAGAATAATTAAATTAAAAAAAGGATTTTATAGTAATAATTACTATAAAATTGTTTTTATTGTGAAACGAAGTGGGTATTTTAAATTATTTAAAATACCCACTTCGTTTCACAATAAAACAATCCGCTCAATTTTTTTGACCCTAAAAATGAAAATTATTAATTTATTTATCTATACACATTCAATAGGTAATAATTACTATTGCATTTATTATATAAAGTATTTCTCATTCTTAAGGCGAATTATTGTGGGGGAAATGTTAAAGGGCGAAATAATCTCATCATTCCCATCCCAATACTTTTTCGAATGTTTTATTAAATAACCAAATTTTGGTTTAAAAAAATTGTATTCATCATTAATTAAAATTTAAACAAAATTTGTTTAAATTGTTATAATTTTTGTCTTTTAAATAATTTAGTGTCAATTTTTTTAAATAAAAATTATTCAAATATCAAATTATTTAAATTTAAATATCTTTATTTATGTAGCTATTCAAAATAACACTTTTATAATAACCGAAGTGATGCTTCTGTAGGCTCCAACGAAGCTCCCCGTTGCAAAAATGTTCTTATGAAATTGTGAATATCGGCAACTACATGTGAATGACGAGTCGTTTGGTGCCCTCTTGACATTTTCCCTCTACGGGGTTCAATTACCTACTTTGACGGCCTCTCCGAAATGGAATTGACTGCCGACTTTTGGCTGATAATTTGAAGAAAGGAGCCGTTTCCCGGCCGATGGGGTTCAATACGATAAATGTTAATTTCCTTTCGCATAAGGACAGCCGCGTCTTTTTTTTACCACGAATGTCCCGCTATTTGGCCCAGTCGACTTGTGGAATCGATTCGAATAATTCTATCGTTAATTTAAAAAAAATTTTTGACCATTCAAAATGTCTGCGGTTTTAGGCGGGAGTGAAGTGCCCAAGATGTTCGCCCATCCAGCAACTAACGACAGTCAAAATGAACAAAAAACAAAACCTTCAAGTGAGAGTCCCGGATGACGTCCCACTTCAAAAAGGCGAGCAGCTCGGACGGGTTTTAGCGATCCTCCTGGGTCGAGTTACTTCGGAATCCAGTCTGAATCCGAAGCCGGCTCCGAAGATGAAAAGTTGGTTTCATCTGGTTCTGCGTCCGGTCTACAAAACGTCTGGTTTCGAAAGCCATCTTTCTCCAGGCCAGAACCCCCTGGACCCATCCCGAGTGCGTTTTTCTCGATCAGGTGGCGTTTAGGTCGATTAGGAGGGTGTAGATTACCCTTAATTCGCTTGAATGAACCTCGCCGAACAGGGTTTCGCCATTAGGCCGTGACGGGGCAGTGAAATGTCAGGCCAATTTACAGATAATAATTACGGTCGTGAAAGTACACTAAATTTTGAATATAAAACATTAGACAGCAAAAACCACATAATTATTTTTACATCGTACCTGTTGGAGACTGGGCGCCCCAGGAGCTCATCAGACTATCTACAGGGAGGCCTAAGACGTCTGGATCATTCTGGTATTTCATCCTCCTCCAGCCCCAGCGCTGCTGTTGGCCTCCGTGGTAGCCAAGTCTCAGGACGGCTCCATCTCTCCCAGAGTCCCCCTCCACTTTCCTGAAAACCAAGAAAATAAAATATTTTCAGATAACCGCCAATTTCGACATCTCTAGGTTAACAATATGGAGGAGGTTGGTGGACAAACATTGAAAAACGAGGCAATTTGGGAATGCAATGCAGCTGATAGTTTGAATCGTGATACCGAGGCTCACAACGACAAAGGAAAATGACATTTTGCCAGAATGTACCACAACAGTTACTATTCTTCTCCGTGGATTCCGATTCCCCATTATTGAGAAGCTCATCAATAATCAGTTTCGCCCCCACAACCCCCCTCCCAGCCTTGGTATCATAACAATAATTATGTCGAGAACACCCTGACCGTGAGGACCTCTAATAATTATAATTATTAGAGGTCCTCACGGTCAGGGTGTTCTCGACGTGCTAAATGAGCTAGAGTCAAGAGAATTACGTCGTCACTTAAGTTCTAACGCCACGTAATTGACATTTTTGCAACTTTACAAGAGAGGCAAAAAAACTGTTTTATCAATAATTGATAAAACGTGAAAATGACAAAACCGCGTAACTGATAATTATTACGCGCTGTTTCTACTAGACCTTTTTCGAGACGTTAGCCTCAGAACGCTAATTACGAATTTGCAACCTTCCCCGTGTCAGGTTAGTGGGCTGTGTCAAGCTGTCAAGTTATGAGTTGTTTAAAATATCATACTAGTTTATATGTTTGGAGTTTTTTTCTTTCATTTTCCTCACAAAAGAAAAGAAACAAGTGTGCGGGGTCTGCAATACCCAAAATGGCCCAGAGAGTGCCATTTTGCGAAATTCACTTGGCAGAGGAAGACGTGCCAGGAGCAAAACTTCCTCATCCTGAACCAAGTGCGGATTCGGTGATGGCTCTGAAACGCTTCTAGATACCTATCCTAGGTACCTATCACGTTTCCTGACAATTCGAGCTAACCGGACCTTGAAGGGTTAGTCTGCCGTTTTTATAAAGAACCAATAGATTCTGCTCTGATTATTGAGCCCTGTCGACTGAACCTACTTTTAAAACTAGATGCTCCGGCTCGCTTTGCTCGCCTACGCACCCAGCTGGGGGGCTCCGCCCTCCAGAGCCCCCGTAGGGCCTCGCTTCGCTCGGCCGACCGCTTAATCAGACATAAGGCCTCGCTCTGCTCGGCCGAGCGCTTATTCGGACAGGGGGGCCTCGCTACGCTCGGCCGGGGGGGTCTGCGACCCCCCCCCCCTATTCGTAGCTAAAAGGTCGGCAAAAAAAATTTCCCCGCCTCCTCCACCTTTGTAAGGTCCCTGAAGCCCCACCCCGGATTCCACCCGTTCTGAGTACGTCTTTCCAACTTCCTTGACAGCGGCCGTGTTGGAAGAGCCAAACGCGCCCCATCTATATCAAATATTTGTAGTACGAGGAAGAATGAGCCAGCTCATTCTTCCTCGTACTACAAATACCTCCAGCTATATCAAATATATATATCGCGTTAGAGACTCACTCACGATTTTCACGGGGAGACTCCCCGAGCGGCGAGCGGGGGGCGTCCGTATAAAAGCTTCGCTTCAAAAATCCATAAATCGATTCCTACAGAATTTCGTCGAAAACGACAAATTACTCGACACCCAGGCTCAACCCTTCAAAATCCACGTCTATAAGTCCTCTGAAGCATTATTGAATCCTACCGAACGGTCAGACATACATGATACATAACGTAAGGTAGATGCGGCGAAATAGTGGGAATCCATCCTATAAAAAGACGATTTCAGACGAAGTAGTCTATTTCCACGATAAATAAAAAAACCTATTGTACCTAGTACTGTACTGATGATGGTTTAGTAAACCGAAACGCGTCTACAAGTTGTTATTTTATTTATCGTGGAAATAGACTACTTCGTCTGAAATCGTCTTTTTATACATGATACATCCATAAATCGATTCCAACAGAATTTCGTCAAAAAAGACAAATTACCTACTCGACACCCTGGTTCAACCCTTCAAAATCTAGGTACGTCTATAACTCCTCTGAAGCATTGAACCCTACCGAATGGTCGGACATACATGAAACATCCATAAATCGATTCTGTGTACAGAATTTCGTCGAAAACGAATTACTAAACCCTGGCTCAAAACTTTCAAAATCTACGTCTCTGCACAGTCTGAAGGAACAGTAGTATGTAGCTAGAAAAAGAAAATACTCAAAAATATTAAGAAAGCACTTCTTCTGAACCCTGTAAAAATACGCATAGATGCAGATCTGCTTCAGCTTGGTGGTTCAGGGAGCCCCCTAACCTGCCTCTATGATAACCAAACATAACCTTCCCAAGTCAAAAAAGGTACCGTGAAGCGCTGTAGTCATTTTCGCGTTTTTCTCGTTTTTATGTTTCCAGGTGACCTTGGTATGGATGCCATGCCTTCGGCCATGTTAAAACTTATCAAAAGTAATGTGATTTTCATCAAAATGCCAATTACGTGTTGTTAGAACTTAAGCGACGAAGTATTTTATCACTGTATGTCACCCGCTTTGTCTAATTTTTTTTCTTCGTTTTTGGTTTCGTGGTAGGGTAAAAAAAACGAGTGTGTAGGGCCGACTGTGGCAAGGCGGAGACACTTCGAGGGAGATGATACTGGTAAGTTATTAAAATTGGGATGGTCAGGACAAAAATATTCACTCCTACGCTCCTTTCTTCTTCTTCACATGTTCTCTGCTTGTTCGTGATATCACTGCAGACATACACATCCTGAGGGCCTCATGATTTTGAAAACTACTAACTGCTCTACTTTCGGCATTCAACTGGACAAGCTCGACTTTGAAGACCCTATTATTTGTTCTGAAGTTATTGTCAACATGACCTAATTTGAATGTCTTCTTCTTCTCTGGGCGCCATACCTGTAAACAGGCGCTGGCGACCTCTCGCTACGTTGAGCATTAGGTAATGAATTGAGGGAATTTTGAACTGCTTCCCTCATACAGTGTTTTATTTGGGGAAGGGAGGAGTTATTAAATTAAATTCACACTGAAATTAAATTCTAATTATGAATTTATTTAAGTTATTACAAGAAATCAGAAGGGGAAGGCCGAAAAATTTATTGGGCCTCAGGTGGGACTCGAACCCACAACCTTCGCATTACTAGGGTTCAGAAGGGGAAAATAAGCAACAATATGAGAAGGCCGAATCAAGCGTTGGGGGCAGGGGGACGGTTGAGCCTTCAATCTCCGATGTTCTGCTGGTCTCAGTGGCGTAATTGGTAGAGCGTCGCACTAGTAATGCGAAGGTTGTGGGTTCGAGTCCCACCTGAGGCCCAATAAATTTTTCGGCCTTCCCCTTCTGATTTCTTGTAATAACTTAAATAAATTCATAATTAGAATTTAATTTCAGTGTGAATTTAATTTAATAACTCCTCCCTTCCCCAAATAAGTTGAGCATGTTGAACAGTTATTACAGAAGTAGTAGGGACCTACTGTATAACGCCCGCTCCGAATGGCAAATGTGAGAGGTTTACCTGAGCGAGAAACTCTCGGCGGTTCGCCATTGCCTTCCGAGAGGTGATTATCAGTATACGGAAGATGTCCAGCGGCTGCTGGGATCAAACCAGCAACCTTTGACTCTGCGTGACTACAAATCTTGTGTCCACTGGTTGAAAACCGAGCTTTTATTCCCTAGGAGAAAATTCCTGCACCTTGAAAACTGGATTCTGCTAATTGAAACCCTGTTTATGTTAACTTAAGACAGTTTTAAGCTAAGAATTTTGGTATTTGCATTCGAGCACAGGCACTCTAATTTGAGGTCCACTGATCAAGCCGTTTACGTCCGCAGTGAATGTCTCCAGATTCGTTAATTTCGAGTATTTTACCGCACTTTTGCCGTTGCTTTCGTGAAACCAGTTATGAGGTTGCTTTGCTCTGAGACGTCTGGGTAGTGAACAACGAGCAACTGGACCACCTCTTCATTGACGAGTACTTGTAGCTCTTGTGCTTGGGTTCTTTGTGGAACCAGATATTTCTAGTGTACCGATAAGCATCGTAGCTTTGAGAATTGCAGCCCAACAACTCCTTCGTAGCTGGCGTGAGGACTTGATTGTTCAGCATTAGGCCCATGACCATGCCCAGCTAATTCATTGGTATTATTGGTTCTCAGTGTGGCCAAGAAGAACCGGAATATAGCCGAGTTGATGAAAATTGACAGTATTATGAACCTTCTGAATGTAAGCTCCTCATTTGTTTGCAACTCGAGTTCATCGCATCGGACTCCATTTTGAGGGTTTCAGTAGTAACTGATAACTGTTATTTGAAGACAAAAGATTATGAAAATGAGATAACTTCTTATTGCGTTAAAAACAATGTAGTACACGCTTGCACTACGGTTGGCGAACCGAGAAAGTGAAATTCCCGCGATTATCAAAAAAAGATTCGGTCAACTGGAAAAAAAAATCCATCCCGCCGCAATTGGGGGCGTGTCAGAATGGGAGGAGAGGGGTGGGGAGATGATGTGATTTTTGACCTTCTCGTATGTCTTTGGGGGGGGGGGGGGGGGATAATTGGCGGCTTGAGATACTAAACACGCACGACCGCGCGAGCAGGACAGTGTGGTCTCTCATGGCCCCGTGACTTACATCCGACGAGACTTTCACCGACCACTTTCTTTTTCGTCCTACCTTTGCACGCAGCACCCCACAAACAGCCCCAGCCTTCCCAGGACCCTCTCATTGAAGGATTTTTCTGGGAAATCAACTGCAATGCCGTCGAAGAATACAATGAAGAAAAACATCGCACACAAAGGCGAAACTGACTCGGGTTGAAAAACAGATGGCAACCACTGGGTTTTTTTTTTCTCTCACTCCACTTTTTGCGTTTGCCGAGCGCGTGTTCGAACTGAAAAAAAAAAAACGTTGAACGGCTGCCTCTCAGTAAGAGCGGCAAATCAAAATTCGCTAGGACGTTAAAAAAAGAAGTATTGTTTACCCAAAGAAGGTGCGGGTTTACATCCATCGACAGTGAAGGTGCAACAATTCCCCAAGTTAATTTATTCCCATCATGGGTGACGCGCTCGATCCAATGGTGTAGTGAGATTTGAAGTTCGAATGATAGAAATTGGAGAAAAATCTACTGAAACATCAGCGCTCAAGCCGGAATGGAAATTTAACAACACCTACCCAAGTTCAGCTATTTGACCTGACGCATAACAGAGAAAATTCTGAAGTGTCTAACTGAAACCAAGAAAATAGCAATAACGGACATCTCTAGCTACAGCTTCTCATAACCATCCCCTCACCTTGGGGAGCTAGGGGGCTTCTATGGGATTACAAAATTCTATAGAAATACCTCATTTAATGAGGTACTTGAAAGACACCAGGAGGTCGAGTGATGCATCGTTTTCAAAGTAATTGTGGACGTGAAATCCATTTTTAGGGGGTTTCACATCGGTCCAAAGCTTCTTTTGGGATATTATTCTTGGAACAATGCATCTATGTAATCGCGACGTAGGTCGACGACTCCGATCGGTCTCAAAATTTGACATTACCCGTTTCAAGAGGTCTAGATTCCAAAACCAAAATGTCCGTTCGCCGTCCGAGCCGTTTTGGGCAGTAGGAATTTTTTTTTTTTAGTTTGAAATTTTAACAAAATACTTGGTTTACCATCTAGTTGTGCCCGCACGGTTTTCAGCCCGATCGCCCAAACCCGTGGGGCGCTATGGGGCTAAAATTTGGCTGTAGGAGGGTTTTTTTAAGGCTTTTGGCTATGGGATCGAGTTAGGTGTTGTTTTCGAAGTATTTTTGGACGAAGAATCCATTTTTGAGTTCCCGGAACGATCCGATTTCACTGTGGCGATCTATAGGGCTTTCATGGGGCTACAAATGGGATTTTTGAAGGATCCCAGGAGGGGGTTTTTCCCCTTTTTTTTTATTGACAGAATTAAATTTATGCACAAGTTCTTAACCTATATCAAACAATAATAAACCCTTGTGTAAAATTGTCCGCGTTTTTGTTTTTTAGGATTATTGTTCAAGAATAATCCATTTATTATTCTTGAGCAAGGGGCCCAAATTATCCAACATTTAAAATATTTTCAAACATTTATTCCTATAATATTATGTTTCATGATGTGCAGATTTTAAAATGAAATGTCCGTCCGCCGCCCAGGCCGTTTTGGGCAGTAGTTTCTTAATCTGAAATTTTGACAAAACACTTGTATTATTTATTTATTTAAAAAAAATCTAGTTGTGTCCGCTAGACGGGGGCTTTAGCGTTAGGTGTAGTTTTCAAAGTATTTTTGAACGTGTCTCGTTGAACGTCGATCTTGTGGATCTTATGTCCCTTTCATAAGGCTTTTGAAGAATGTCATCAGGTCGAATAAGGTGTCGTTTTCCGAGTAATTATGGGCGTAGAAACATTTTTCGGGGTCCCTCGTATGTCCAAACACTCCACGAAAATTCAGTTTTCATTTTTTATTTTCTGTGCACGACATAATAAAATGTAAAAACGACACCTTGTTCGACCTCCTGGCCCAAGTTTTTCAAAAGCCTCATACAAACCTCGTACACATACATCTCCACCATGTAGTCGGATTGACCTGAGACCGAATCCAAACTCACGGAATAGGATTCTCGACAGGGTGTAATACCCAATTTGTACGGCCAGTCGCATGCAATTTGGTTCGCGTGCATGTCACACCGCACGCGCAATTAGCGACTAGTGCAACTAATTGGCCCCACCTCTTATTCAAAGGAAAGTGGGAGACGAGTAAAACGAGGTGCATAGGATTCCCACTAAAAGACGGCTTTCACTTTCGCTGAACCCATTGAAGAAAAACGCAGTTAATTCTCCACCCCCTAATCTAATTGACCCTGTAAGAAGGTTGAAAAACGGGTTCAGGGTTATGATTTTCACACCTCTAGCAGGTTGTGCGGTTACATGAGATGTAAGAGGCGAGAATGAGTCACTTTATAGGAAACGCTGCAAAATGGGTTTATTGCACACAATTTTAGCGTGATTATTGATCTCTTAAACGGCACTCCACTGTTAATCTACCACAAATTACACTTTGACAACGACACCCCTGCCAAAACTCTTGCTCAAAGAAGTATGACTCATAAGAAATGTGTATTCAAAATCATTTTAATTGTGTTGTAAGAACGTTAAAATTGCGTATTCGTGAGTCTTTTGGAATGGAAGCTGTTGAGTTAAAAATGGTTACCAACTTATTGAGTTCGTTATGTATCTACTAGTACCTGCCTAATCAGGAAACGATGTTAACAAAGACCCTACCAAGGTGTGAGAACGCGTAGGATTTGATTGAACTAAGGTAAATTGAATTTAACTAAACTGGTAAAAATAAAGTTCACCTGTCGACGCATTGTGGGGCAGAATCGAAAAAAACCTGGCCAAAATTTTGAAGGTACTCGTAACTTTAGGAAAACAGGAATTATAAATTGTGTGATAGAAGAGAATTTGGACACCGTTCAGAGAAAACCACGATTTGTACAGCCAAAGGAACTGGTAATATCATATTATGCTACTGATAACCAGTGATGCTGGAGGCCCTTACGAAAACTTCCCACCCTTGCCCACGAAAGTTAGTGGTAAAAAGGGGCCTAGTTGAAAAAAATAGTACAAAGCTGGAAATCATTTTAACCCCTTTTGGGGGTCCCAAATAAGACCCTTCTGAGTTTGCGATGGTTTCTAGGCTGTGCGTCAGATGTGGGAGCCTAAAAACCTCGAAAGTTTCGTTCTTTTTCAGTATTTCGCTTATAACGTGAAAAATAAGCCTCCTACAGAAAATTTCACTCCTTCCTTTTTTGAAGAGGATTAAATTTAGCGTCAAATTAAGTTGCATCGAAGTTGGTTCAGCCGTTCACCCGCAATCGCCCGTCAATGCTTTTTTTTTTTTTTTTTTTTTTCAAACAGCCGAAAGTGGACTACCCTCAACTTCTAACGTCTGTAGGTCCCAAATGACTGCACCGATCGAAAAATGTCAGAGGACCAAACTTGTAGGATATTTAATTTTAGTCAGATGCTTTTTTTTTTTTTTTTGAAATTCGCACACTCCAGTGCTGAGATATGAAATTTCCACTAAGAGGCAGTCCAATGCAGAAAACTTCGTCTGAACTCAAAACTTCTCACTTTCATGTTTGTTTGTTTTTTTTGTTGTTTTTTTTTAGCACCATCCTGTTGAGCACCATTAATAGGAAGGAAACTCCCAGTTTTCCATAAATTCTATGTTCAGGCAATAAGTGTTGACTTCAACAATTGAACACGCTTCGGTAACGACACTTCATTCGATCTTCCACAATAAATCCTTCAAAAACCCCACTTGTAGCCCCATTGATCCCCACAGTGTAGCAGAATGGGTCTGAAACTCTCAAAAGATATTCTACGTTCGAAAATATTTGGAAAATGGCACCACACTTCACCCTCTACCGCAGTCCTTCAGAAATCCCTCCGGTAGCTCCTATTTAGCCCTGAAGAACCCCACGGGGTAGGGCGGTGGGGCTGAAAATTTTTCGTGATCAATAGAACACGTTCCGAGTATTTTGTGTATGTAATAATTTTCGGTTTTTAAAAAACTTTTTCTACTAATGTAATGGCAAGATTTGTCAAGATGAAAGAATAATAAACCAAACTAGCCTGGCCAGCTCAAGAACGATTATGAGAGGGGATTTCATACTCTACTTGATATGCTTTAAAATCAGAATGAGCACAAGCGACGGCCATCAAATGGATTTATGAGGCTTAATGAGCATGATGAGTTTCAGTTCTGGTTGTGGGAATACGAAGGCGGTGGGGAGAACTTTCACCGTGAACCATGGTACAGCAGAACCCCTCGAGGGAATGTCGAAGGCTAACATTAGCGTGGAAATGTGGAACGATGATTATCAAGGTGGCTTCGCGCAGACCTTCTGAAGGGTAACAGGTGAAGTCTTCGGATCAGACGATCTGCACTCCTCGAGGACTCCTCGTGTTTTGACGTTTCGTGCAGATTTCCAAACCAAGACTGTACCGGCTTGTAGCGTGTGGATAAATACGAACTCTTCATGTCAAGCTTGCAGTGTTGTGCTGCAACACGTTCATGTGACTGGAAGCGGAATTCCTTCGTGAACGTGATTTTTGCGTTATGAAATTACATCAACGTCTGGGCAAATTATGACTTGTGCATAAAAGTAGAGCCCACCCAAATGAACTAAATTATTTATCGCAAAAAAAAAAATCACCATTTTAAAGGATATTTTCCTTTAGGTCGAATGAAGTCGGTACGAAGGTGCCTATTCGGAGAAAGTGGTGCCTGTTCAGGAATGAAGTGCGCAACTAAATTCAGCTTGTGCGATGTGTGTTTCGGACGTCACTTCCACCAAATGTCTTCTTTGGTCTCCTCCGATTCTTTAAGATTTTCTGTGACTCTTCCGAGGTTTCTCAAAAATAGAAATAAAAAATTAAAACTAAAAGCGAAAACTCACTTCTCCCAAACGTAAGCACAATAGGGGTGAGAAAAATCGTCGTTGAAAATCGATTAACCGCATTATTTATAAATCGGAAGAATCGATTTTTTTTCGAAAACTTTGCAGAGTGAAGCTTAGAAGTGAGCTGAGCAGAGGGACTTCCCGATGACGCGCCTAGCGGCTGCTTTGGTACGCTTAGGACGAATTGGTTTTGCAACGATTAAAAAATAATCTCGTGGCGCGTCCATTCAAAAAACTAAATAGGAAGCTTCAGAACTTATTATCTCAATAAATTTTCACCAAACCCAAAATCCTCATACGACACATCTTCCGCGAGCATTTTTCCCCAGCTCACACGACCTTTGTTAATCCCCGAGGAACTGCAGGCCGCACAGGAACTTTGAAGCCATTATAATGCAGTTTATTGTAGGGGAAAAAAGTGAAAGCGGAATGTAGCTCCGGTGAATAAGGAGGATCCTGCTTTTAGCCGGGATAACAGGGATTTTCACAGTGGGCTCTGCCAGGCCCGCAGCCTTACCGAGCACAATCAGTAAACCTGCCAAGACTTCGGGTACTTTCACTAGTTCTCGGAAAATAATTGTCATTTTTATTTACACCGCGTGTTTACCCGTTACATGTGTGACGCCATTTGAAAGATTTCATTTTCCCAATAAATAATCCAACTCCTTAAGAGATGGAGTGTGATCAGAATCTGACACTGATGTTTGTGATCAGTGTACATAATATGTTTACCCCATGGGAAAATGCTACTAATAGTCGGGAGGGTTAAGGCCAAATCCTGAATTTTCAGATTTGTTTATAGGACAATGAAATGTGGTGTTTTCAAATTGTATAATGATAGTTTAGGATCACGAGCAAAACCTTTGCACAGCAGCAACATTTTCGAAGAAAGTTCAATTTTACGAAAAAGGTTCTTTGTCCTAATAGTGAAAAATGGTCTACTTAGACAAATTACTCACCAGAAACACTTGAAAACTTCTATGAACACTACCTAAAACGACTGAAGGCAAAGAAAAAAATACCATTTTTGTGGAAACGAAACCATGTGATCAATGTACACAGAACACGTACGTTCCGTGATCAATACAGAATGTATTTTTTCCAAGGGTCTTGCGGTTTGAAAATTCGTCCGTCCCAGGCCCAAGCATACCTGCTTCTCCGCACTCCTTCATGTTCCCTCGCCCCCTCAACCACTCCCCCGGAATTAGGTACCTACCGAAAAGCACATCCTGCGTTTCATTGGTTCGATCCTCGATCATAACATTAACAATTCGGGGGTCTGGGGTGTCCCCCAGTACGGAAGTAAAAATATAGGTAATCTACATTGTCACACGTGTACATATTTTTCTTATAACACTAATGGGTGCGACACACGCTGACACTTACGCTTAAACGTTAAGCAATGAAATTACTCCCCCCCCCCCCCCCCCGACTATGGGATTGGGCGCAATTGAGCGCCTAGAGTAATAGCCATGCACCTGGTTGATAATCAATTTAAGGTAAATTACCGACCAATGAGGGACTGAGATGACGAAGAGGAGCTGAGGTGCGTAAGTGACGCAACCCAAACAGCTGATTGCTTGATACAGTTTTGATCCCATTTTCTGTATTATTAGATGGGGAATGAACATGCTTTTTTCGTTAGATGGCTTCCAAAATTGGGAAGCATTCGCGCCTCCCTCATTTCATAATCCCCACAGTTCGGATCCCGGGCGGGCGAGGTATAGTCTCCAAGGAGGGGACGCTTTGATTCACCACTAATTTCAGACACATTCTGGGACTATGGGTACCAGTACGGATGGATGAGAGCCCACTTCGCTCCCATTAATCGGCCGAGCAAAGCAAGACCTCTGATCGCGTTCTAGTTAATGTTATACCTCCATCTACCATACCCAGTTAAAATAGCTGATTATTACTGAAAAATGCATCCCCCCCTCTTCCCACCACGACAAATGAAAGGGAAACCTCGAAGGTAGCGGTCTCGTGACGCATCGAATCCCAACTAGCGATGCACGGTCAGTCAACAAACTGTTATTCGAAGGACGTCTCTTGGGCAACCCCGAATTTAAAATGTAAATTAAGTGGGTCACTTTTTTTTCCTCGCCGGCGTAGGGCTATTCATAAACAGTTAGTTGTAGGTCACCAGGTGATTACCAGCGTCATTTCCAGATGAGCTGGTGCATTCTTTTTCCGTCTGCAGACAGTCAAAATTGTCGGTTTTGTGTTCACGAATTGCCAATTGGAGACTTCTAGGGCGATAAGGAAAATTTGAACTTGCAGACTTTTAAAGAATATAGAAACATTCACTATCTCAAGAAGAGATGGAAATCGCAGGGAGGTGCTTATCCAAGGGAAGGTTCGGTGATGAATGTGACCCCTCTGCTCCTCCCTTCAACTTTTGTGTTTAGCTGAAGTACATTAGTTGGAAACGCTAACGCTCATCTTCAGCCCATGAGACGATGTTGTCAGAAAGGTTCTCAAACATCAAATATAGAATATAGCATATTACTGATTTTTAAATTTAATGCGGTATCGTTTCCCGGAAGGAAAATCAAAAACCGCTTCAAATTATTCATCATTATGTAAATGATAAATCTTATCATTAAATTTAAATTAAAAAACACGGTAAACCTGTACAGATAGATGCGGGACTCCAAAAAAATGGATTATACGTTCAAAATGATTTTGAAAATAACACCTCAAATGACCTCCAGGCTAAAATCCTCATTTGTACCCCCACAGAAGCCTCACAGTTCCCCACGGGGTAATCAGGTAGATCGGAAACCGCTATAAATTGATTTTACGTTAAAAAAACTTCGCAAACGACACTCCTCTCGTACAAAAAATTGGTTAACCATTCAGGGAATAGTAAATCAAAATGCAACGTTTGTAAGGAAAAATGCTGCAAATTTCTTTGATGTACCTAAGTTAATTATGCAAAAATTAATTCTGTGGCATTACTTAAGGAAAATGTTTTGAAAAAAAAAAAAAATTCTGTGAAATGTTCGAACAGATGTGAGCCTCGAAAAAATGAATTTTGCATCCAAAATTACTCGGAAAACAACACTGTATTAGATCACCAGGGATCCTTCAAAAATCCCATTTGAAAGCCCCATAGATCCCCACAGTGAAATCGGATCGTTTTTTGGCCCCGTAAAATGGATTTTACGTCCAAAAATACTTCGAAAACGACACCTAACTCAACCCTATACCCGAAAACATTAGAAACCCCTTCCCGTAGCCTCATTTTAGCCCCATAGCGCCGCACGGGTTTGGGCGATCGGACTGAAAATCTTGCGGGCGACTGAGATGGTAAACCGAGTATTTCGTCGACATTTCGGATTTTAAAAGAAGTTTCTACTGCCCAAAACGTCTCGGACGCCGGACGGACATTTCGTTTTTGGAATTTAGACATCATGAAACGGATAGGTAATGTCAAATTTAGAGGCCGACCTCCGTCATAGGTGCATTATTCCAAGAATAATAAACCAAAAGGGCCATGCAATGGTAACTCAAATAGAGTTACCTATCATTGAGTTACTCAATAAGTTAAAGCCGTGAGTTACTGCTCCACACACTACTTCGTTCATGATACATCAAATTTACCTTCTTAATCCAGCTCACTACATTCAACATTGGTTGCAGGCCTGGCAAAATATAGTTTTTACCATCTAAATTTCTCCATACCTAAAAAAAACCCACCTCAAGGGAGGAAACGCGGGGAGGGGTTTTAAAATCTGAAGCGGAGCACAATGAGAGTTCATCGCCCGGCGTTTATCAATATTAATAATTGTATTGTCTCGCCCCATCTGAACCCAATAATAACAGTGTTGGGGAATATGGGACGCCTCGAGGTGTACCAAACAATGGCAGTTGGAACTGTCTCCAGAAACCGTTTGCCGAGCGGTCCCTGCGGTCATATTGGACACAAATTGCCTCCTTACAGATTGAGATGTATCCGACATGTTTAGAGCCGCAGTTGTGACCGCAAGTGGATCCTTTGACTAGGTGCATCATGAACTTTTTACCATTTATATACACGAATATTAAAAGTACCAATGTTTATTTAGTTCTACAGCTTTTTCTGTACAAGTACAGAACAAACAACCTTTATACCCTTAGAGTTTACACCCTTAAATTCTGTAAGAAAGGCCCCTAACATTCTAAATTTATTACACAAGTCCCCAACGTCCTGATATTTCGTAACCACAATCATCTTTGTCCATTGCAAGACATGCGAATAAAACTTCTGAAACGACATTATTCACACATTCATTATATTTTGATGGATATTTATATAAATAAATCAAAATTTCTTACTGATAAATAGGTAAATACAATTTTACAAAAAAAAAACAAAAAATAACATACTACAAATAGATAGGACCTATCTTCATACCTGGTATGAAACAATTGTAAATATAAAATAAAAAAGATATAAAAATTCAAAGGCTAAATAGAGAGTATAACTCGGGTGGTGAAATAGGCCCTTAGTCACGAATTAAGGCCTCTGGCGTACATTATCATCACCTTATGTGAGGGGGTTCAGGGGACCGATTGTGGTGTAATAAGGCTTCAGAAGTCAGGAATACGAAGATTTTGGCTTAGTTGGTAAAAGTGGTCAAACTTCAGCGCGCTCTAGCGGCCAAACGGAAAAAGCTAGCGAGAAAATTGAATCAGCTTTAATTTCGTATGGAGTAGTTATGTAGCTAGGAGGCATGGTTACCGAGTTGTAGGCGAAAACCCAGAGTGCCAAAAGAGGAAAATAACCTTTGAGGGAGGTTATTGTCCATTTGTGGGAAAACTAGAGTTTATAGCAAGGATAACACAGGTTTACAAAAAAAAGGTCAATCTCAGGCGCCGCAGAAAAAACCATGAAACTCTATGTTTTTTGGGGTGCTGAATCCGAATCCGGCCCCCGTTTTTTCCGGTCACGTCCAAATTTTCAAGATATTGGCGATTTTTCGTTTTTTCTACCTTTTTCCGTTTTGGAAGTCACAGCTAAACGTGCGGATGCCACAAAAACTCTCTTCTTACTGGAAATTTATCGCTGATTCCGAAAATATATATGAGTTGGTGTCTAAAACCACGAGAAATGTGTGATTTTGCCAAAAAATGTTGAAAAAACGTGGTTTTTTTCAAAACCAAAGTCACGTTTTTTGATACTTTTTACCTTCTAGCGTGAAAACTAAGGCCGTTAATAAAATTTTTCCAACGAGGTCTTGTAGGTAGATTGTTTCTGCGTCGAATGGGACCAACCGTGATTCTTTACCTTCCATAATAAGGGAGCTATGGTTTTTCAAAGTTTCTACCCATTTTGGCCATGTCGTAGAACACGAACTCCTGGAGTCGGCAATGCAACTTGATCACAACAAAACTTTGTTCCAAGGAATATATTGGACTCGGAGGCATCAATTCAGACCGACTCAAAGATGGTTTTATTCATCAAGAACTCACGGAATTGCACTTGAAGCCCTGAAAAACAAGCGCCCAGAAACTTTGAAAAATCATAGCTCCCTTATTATGGAAGGTAAAGAATCACGGTTGGTCCCATTCGACGCAGAAACAATCTACCTACAAGAACTCGTTGGAAAATTTTTATTAACGGCCTTAGTTTTCACGCTAGAAGGTAAAAAGTATCAAAAAACGTGACTTTGGTTTTGAAAAAACCACGTTTTTTCAACATTTTTTGGCAAAATCACACATTTCTCGTGGTTTTAGACACCAACTCATATATATTTTCAGAATCAGCGATAAATTTCCAGTAAGAAGAGAGTTTTTGTAGAATTTTTGGGCATCCGCACGTTTAGCTGTGATTTTCAAAACGGAAAAAGGTCGAAAAAACGAAAAATCGCCAATATCTCAAAATTTTGGACGTGACCGGAAAAAACGGGGGTCGGATTCGGATTTAGCACCCCAAAAAACATAGAGTTTGATGGTTTTTTCTGCGGCGCCTGAGATCGACCTTTTTTTTTTTGTAAACCTGTGTAATTTATGCAATAAAGGGCATAATCGACATTTGAGTGAATGATGGAGAAAAAAAGATTTACGTGGTAACAAATACTTGGTGGGGCATATTTATTGTTCATTAGTTCTAGCATTGTACATAAATGTATTTAGGCATAATAGGTACAGCCTTACGTGGGAAATTAACAAGTGTAAATTTCGGATTGGCTAGTTATAATAATTATAGACTCGGAAACGTTCTTGTTGTGAAACGAGGACGCATTGAAAAAGGGGGCCTTCCGCGCGGTGGTTATTTTTTTTCTTTTTCGGGCAATCCCATACATACTCGCCTTTTCAATGGAAATAGAAATGAAAATTTTCGGTCGTCTGGAAGGAGTGTTGGAAAGGAGGTTGGAAAACGGTAGCCAATGAGTGAGTCACGGGCGGGTGCTCCAGCTGACCCACTTACCTCATCCAGGGCTCCTGTAACGAGTTCCCTTCGACACCGAAACCAACGGTTCTCACAAAACCTTAGATATTTCTAGTAGCCTTTAGTAAAAGGCCCTTGATAATCAAATCGATCGCCCGATAAGCCAGTTTTGACGGCAGTACCGTTCGGAACGAGGAATGTACTTGCTTCGGGGGGTTCGTCGTTAAGTTGGGAACAATTTCAGGATTTAATTCCACTTTCTCTGTTCTGACGTGGGAAAGACACGTGCTTGGGTCTGTAGATCAAGGACGTCAGGCATAAATTGGTCTTTGAATGACAAAAAATTGCATTAAAAACCACAGTTTGCAAAGTAGCGCTAAAATGGGCCTGAAATTATTTTAAAACGACTGTCGTATCAATAATTGATTATCAATAACTAATTATTAGTTAAATTATATATAATTCGCATCGAGTTTCCCTAAACTTTAATATTTACTAAAAATATAACGTTTCTTGGTTGCTCATTTAAGGCAGTCCTTCCACGAATTTCACATTGAAACTCAAAAGACGCTCCACTTCTCTAAATTTTCGACCCTCAAATCAAACGGACCCAATGAAAGTCTTGTACCGTTGAACCCATAACATACTCCCAAGTCCTCGTCGTAAACGCCTCGCACCTCGATAAACCCATACGAGGATTTAGTTCAACTTTCTCCGTTCGAACCCACCATTTTTCAAACCGGTCGGAACAAACTAAAATAAGCAGGTAAAATATATATCAAATGTAGGTACACTGTGTACCTCAGACATGTACACATGTATGTACACTCAGACCGGCGACCTTGTCATGCTGGGAAGAGGCGACGACCCCATGTCCCCAAGCAGGTTCAAAATACGACACCGAGAGGTATGAAAACCGGGCTTCAGCACTGAGTCAGCACTTTTGGTTTTTATTCTTGGAATAATACAGCAATGTATATATTCGTGTCGGAGGTCAAAAATTCTGATCGGCCACCAAATTTGTAATTATACCTTTCAAGATGTGGAGATTCCAAAAACGAAATGTCCGTCCGCATCCGAGCCGTTTTGCGCGGTGGATTTTTTTTTTTTTTTTGTACTCTGACGACTCTCATTGACAAAATACTCGGTTTGCCATCTATAGAACTATAGTTGACTATACAACTATAGTAGTGTCCGCAAGGTTTTCAGCCCGATCGCCCAAACCCGTGGGGCTCTGTGGGCTAAAAAGAGGCTACAGGAGTCCTTAAAAAAAATGCTTTTCGGCTATGATTCCCGGTGGGGGGTCGTTTTCGAAATATTTTTGAACGTAGAATCCATCCGTATACGGATCCGTAGCCCTATAGGGCTGCAAATGTGGCTTTTGAAGGATGTCGAAGAAAGGGTGTCGTTTTCCGAGTAATTTTGAACGCTTAACTTTTTTTTTTTCTTTTTTTTTTTGTCTCACATCCGTCCACGAACTTTACAGAAAAAAAGTTTCTAAATAGGTAATTGAAATAATTTTGTTTTATTGATATAGAATTAATGTTCTGATAATTTATATCACAGAATAATAATCCCTAGTGGTTTTTGATAATTTGCTGAGTTATTCTATTTTTCCGACGGAGCACTAAGTCTTGTTTGATTGTTCTATTAAATCTACAAATTTTGTAGTAAGGAAATAAAGATTTCCTTAAATTAAAAATGAACCCATCATGGGATTTAATTTTCTTAAGTTCATTAATAAAGTTGATTTATTTTTATTTAATTTCTTCATCACAGTGTATATGAAGCTCCGGAAATTTCGTGCTGTCCCGGTTAAAAAAGTGGAAAGAAGGAAGAACAGGAGAGCGTTTATATGGTGACTGACTATAGTTTCAAATTAAGTTGACGAGGATAATAACATAATAATAAAAAACATTTTGAGACTCCCCTGAAGATGCTATATGACACCAAAGTGAAACGTTGGGAAAAGAAGGATCAATGAAGTGGAGCAATAGCCTCTATAATAATTAATCTCTCACATACGTCCTGGTGGACGAAAAGTGTATAATATACACATATTATGTGAAGCGGAATACAACAGTTTTTTTATGCGAAATGCGATAGTTTTTTTTTTTGTTTTTTGTTTTTTTAATAAGCCATTGGTGCCTCCCCATGTTCCCACGTTTCTACAGTTCCTGAATGAGAGGTAGTCAAAGGGAAGTAGCTTACTGGAAACCTAACTGCAATCTGACCGAAAAATATCTGAATGGCGATAGCACTTTCTAAAACGTCCACTAATAAAAATTTTAAAAATCCAAATGGTGTTTCTCTGGCCAATGAACCGTTTGGTGGGGCGCCCAGATGATAAATGGGAGGGTCTATTTTTTTAACCACCCCCTTCATCCTATGTCGAGTTGAAACCACTAGAAATTTAATTTGAAAAAGTTGTGCGTTTACCAATTACTCATGCAAAATCTATCAATCAATAAACATATTTTACGGATAAGCCGATAATGTCAAAGCAATCGTCTGAAAATAACCCAATACACCATGATGATGATGTTGACCCTTTCAATGAATGTGGGTGGAAATAATTTAAACAAAAATCAGAAAATTTATACGTAACGTCATAATATTATTATAATTAGAGCACACGAATAAAATTTATTTATTTAATGCTACACCTCCAAGGTCTTACAAGGTTTCGCAGGTAACGGTAAGGTTCCCATACCTCTGGTCAATTTTTGAATTATATATATATATACTTTTCGATATCAGAATAGTCATCATTTTCTGAAAAAGTAAGTATTTGGCTACCAAACTGCGTGAAAAACTTGTCAAAATACCAATTACTCTTCTCACAGGAGCAATTTAGAAAAAAGTGAAATTCGGCCAGAGCTACAAACATAGTAGGTATGTATACATACCAGAGGTATACCTCTGGCCAGACCTGTTTGTACTTCCAGGAGAACATTCTTGGAGTGTAAACGAGGAAACTCATTGTAAGTCGATGTTATCATAGCGCAAAAATGTGAACTTGCTTCGTGGATCAATAAAATTAATTATTCGGATGGCCAGAGGTACGCACATCGCACAATTGAAAAAAAAGTGATTCTGTGATTAGTCTTGGAAAAAAACTCCATTGCTAACACAAATAGTTGATTGAGTTCCTTAGTAGGAACCACGTTTTCCATAGAAACAACTGTACATGCAGATCGCTTACCAGGTACGAAACGAAGGAAATGTGGAGCCTCCTTCTTGCAACAGAGCACCACCAAAACATTGAGCAACCTTATCAGGGAGAGGGAGATAATAGCAACAGTGAGTGTGCTAAGTTAGAATTTGTTGCCTAGGACTATGAATTCATGGCGGACGCAATTCTTTTGACAAGGCTGGGGGTAGTGATAGCGATCGGCCGGCTGGAGGTACAAACGGCCAGAAGTACGGTACCTTCCCTTATTTTAAAAATTAATGTTACAAAACGGATACAGCTCGGCATCAATCAACTTCAGGTCGTTCAAAGCTACCTTTTATTGAAGAGAAGCACCTTTAAACGCCCTTTTCCTTTGGACGGCTGCTGTAAGGAGGATTCCCGGTTGCAGGCTATAATATCGCGTAACAGCCCAATCAGTGTCTGACAATGACCTTCAAACAAAAGGGCATCTCCCGGGTCAGCCATGTTTTGTAAGGCTTGAAGCCACGTAAGTTGGAGGGAGATGATTTCACCTCTGGATGAACAACTGCGTTTTTGAAGTCGGCCGCGAAAAAAAAAAGAGCAGCGGATCAGTCCGGGTGCACTGCGGGAGGCCAAGTCCCCCAAGGAGGAGGAAGAGGGGACGGGACGAGAAGAGGCGGCACCAGTGAAAGTGCATCCCCTCGTACTTTCACGCTCTGCCACAAACAATCCGAGCAAATTGCTAGGAATTTCTCATCACTCGGCGTCACCGGCTTCCAACGATCTAATGCCTCACGTCCGGTAAGACTCAAAGCCGAGAAGGTTCGTATTGCCTCCAAAACTTATCCCCACTACACTTCAAATAACAAACGTAACAAATTTCAACCTCTTTTCTTAACCATCTCTTACTCACCAACTTCTCTCTACTCCTTCTGCTCTCATAACTACCTTCATTTTGCCAACTCACTAGAAACACGTCATCGAAGTAATTTCAAACGGTGACGATGTTTTGGCCCTTTCTTCACTAAACAATCAATAAACTCCCCCTTAACTGTCACACTGGAGAAAGGTAGCGCAATAAAATAAATAACACTGCATCATTTTTCACTCAATATAGTTACAGCCCGATTTAGCAGCGTGATAGAAAACTTTCTACTCGGTGTATTAAATTCAAGAAAGCGTTTATCGTCAGTGAAATGTACGAGTACGAGTTTGACAAGTTAGCGTTATTGGGCGAATTTGAGATTTATTACGAAGAGTTCCGGTTTGTTGCGATTAAAATTTCTCTTGAGTGAAAAGAAATACATAACTATTGCTAACATTGAGATCGTCGGAAGGACTATCAACGCAGTATTCAGGAGGAAAACTGCTCCAAAAAACTCATTTCTGATGGCACAGCGGTGGTACCCTGGTAATTAATTTGAAACGCTGCAAATTTTACGCAAGAGTTTATTATTCTGTGATATAAATTGTGCAACAATTAATTCTCGATAAATTTAAAAAAAAAAAATTAGTATTGGACTTTTTTAAATTTTCTTCCCAAAAGTCCCGAAAAATTGATTGATAACGGACAACACAATCCGATTTCCTGGCACATCGAATTCGGATGGTTCTCGGACCCTCAAAAAAGTCAACGTCCAAAAATACTTCGAAAACGACACGTAACTCGACCACATAGCCGAAAATCTTTAATTGAGAGTTCCCATTCGGGTTCTACACGAAGAGTCCCGTTCGAGAGATAATCGTACATGATGGTTCACGAGAAGAAGAGAAGAATATGCACTATGGTTCCTGGTAACCGGAGGTGTAGGCGAGCTAGTGAGAATTTTATTATATGTAAGGTCAGCTACTCCAAATCCCTATTTTATTGAATTTTCAAAGAAAAATGAGCTATTTAGATGACTTCAAATTTTAGGGCTTTCCTTTCCTGATTTTAAAAATTTACCACACATACTCGACAGACACCGACTAACGAACAAGGTATATCATTTGACATAGGTGCAGTCAATGCTTCAGGACGTGGAAAAAAATATATGGTTGGATTTTTTGGTCTCATTCTATGTTTTTTGGGGTGCTGAATCCGAATCTGAAGAGTTCAAATTTTTTCACTGCACTTTTTTCAGTTTTTTTGCTTATAACGTCGAAACTATGCATCCTACGGCCCAAGTCACTGTATCGAAGTGAAAGACTATTAAATTTCCTATATAATTCACCGGTCAAAGTTGATTGTAGACCCGATAGTTCAGGTGCTAGAGTGATTTGAAAAAGTGCAAATTTTTACACGATTTTCGAAAAATCACTTTTTCGCCCTTCAAACAGCTGTACCTTCATAACGGCTGGCCCTGTCGAGAAATGTTACAGTTGCAGAGCGTTAAATTTCCTATGGCCATGTCAGTCCGTTTAATAATTTTTTGAAAACCAAATGTGAACCGTTCTTCACTACCTGATAACGTTTTGCCGAAACGGCTCACGGTCGACGATATTTCGTTGAAGAACGACATGGTAACTTCAACACGCAGCAGGTGCAACTGGTGATTTTTTATTTTTATTTTTATTTTTTATTTTTTATTTTTGCTTTGAATCGACTACTTATCTATCATAGTTCCGCATTTTCCCTTGTATCACAACAATATTAGGACATTTTGTTTCTTGCTTGTAAACATGAATTCAGGAGAACTCATTGAACGACAACGGGTTACATTCCGCTGTCATTCAAAAGTCATACCAGCAGTCTCACCTGAGTTTCCGATTTCTGCATTTGGGGTGAAGGTGGCACTGCATGGGCTATGTATTTTTTTATCATTGTTATCAGTTTTGTAGGTTTATGCAATGACCCGCAATACACGCCTGTCGTGCGGGAGAGGAAGACATTAACGCAATGTCAAGGAAGTGATGTTGATGAGCGCGTAGGAAAGTAGTGAGTGGTGATAAATTAAAAAATAAAATAAAATCGCAGACCCAGCCACCCACATGTGGGAATCGAATTATTAAATAATGATTTGGGTACAAATTAGCAAATTTTGGTATAAATTACCCAAAAATTAATTCTGCCATTAAAAAATTACCTGAAAAAAAAAAAAAACATATTTTTGTTGTGTTTAGACAGATGTGAGAGCCCAAAAAATGAATTATACGTCCAAAAATACCTCAACAACGACCCCCCCCCCCCCCCCCACTCGACATCACAGGCGAAAACCTTCAAAACTTTCTCCCGTAGCCCAACGGGTTTGAGCGATGGGGCTGAAAACCTTGCGGGCACAGCTAGATGAAGATGAAAAAACGAATTGTGCAAATTTCAACTTAAAAAAACGCTGCAAATTTTACACAATATTGTGTAACATATGTTACACAATTATTCTTTGATATAGGTTACTTGAGCTAAATTAATTCTGTGTCAATAAAAAAATGGTTTTGAAAAAATAAAAAATATTAAAAGAGATGTGGGATTCTACGTCCAAAAATACTTCGAAAACCGTCACCTAACTCGACCCCATCGCTTAAACCCATAAAAAAAACCTCCTGTGGCCCCACAGAGCCACGGGTTTGGCCGATCGGGCTGAAAACCCTGCGGGCACAACTAGACTATAAACCGAGTACATATTTTTTCAAATTTTCATATTAAAAAAAAACCTCCTGCCCAAAACGGCTCGAACGGCGGACGGACATAATTTTGTTGGAATCTACACATCTTGAAACGTTAAGGACAAGTTTTGAGGTCGATCAACATTTTTTAACACCTTCGCGAAAACAAGTTGATTTTTCAGTGATAACTAAACGAAAACCGATGTAATTTTCGGATTCAGCGCCCTTCAAAACCATTAGATTACCAAAAAGAATTTTAAAAAATTATTTTTTTTTTTTCAATTCTGTGTCATTAGTTTTAGGTATTTTGGAGGGCCAAATGTTTAAGTGCATTGTCCATAACTCAAACTGATTTTTTTAGCTTCGATTGGTTTTGTTATTGGGAATTTTTAGGATTAGGACGTTTTTCGGTCGTTTTGGATCCATATTGAGACGACGAAAGGGCCGGTTTAGTACTTGGTTTTTCAAAGGCGACCCAACCAACAGGAATCGTTGATGATGAGCCGTAAGAGGGTCAGTAGGCGTGAGAGGAGGAGAGCAGGCCAAGTCCGGGTACAGTTATGGGCCCTACTTACCCACTTCGTGACAGGGCCCGGGGAGGGGTTGGAGGTTTTGGTGGGGACCGTCCCCGTCGTGAGGGCTCCCCACTCCTGAGGGCTTCGCCCCTTTTGAACGCGCCTGATCCACTCCGCCTTCCGCAAAGTCGCGTTGCCCCCTCCACGTTCTTCTTCTTCTTTTTTTTTAAGAACTTTCACTCACAAAGGCGTCCAGGAGGGAATTACAGTGTAGGAGAAAGGTCTCACGGGGAGGAGGGAATGCTTTGTCGAACGAAGGGAAGGAGGTTGAAGGTTAAGACCATCTGCAGGCGAGGGGGGGGGGGGGGCAAAATACGGATCCGTTCGACAGGAACCTGTTCACCGACTTCGAAAAAAAAGTTCTGACCAACAAGGATGTAGTGGTATGCATCTCCACCAGACCACAACCACGAAAATGATCCAAAATAAAACCCACAGTCTACTGTCTGGCTGACCAAAAATATCAAGCTTCATGACCTCATTCCACCAAAGATGAAAACCGGCTCCAAAAACGCAAAACTCCTCTTCAAAGAGTTTCGTCAAAACGATACGTTCTTCAAGAGATTCACCCCAAAAGGAAGAGCATATGAGTTCGTGTGCCATTTTTTTTAGGACGAATTCCCTGACGAGCATAAATGGCAAATTCAAATTCAATGAATATGACACTATATAACACTAACAAATAACGCTACAAGGCAATCGTGATTGGAATTCTCCATTTCAATGAATGCGAAGCTGTATAATGCACAACGTGGACAGATAGAAAAATCTTTAATTTACAAAATGATAAAACTCATCGAAGCCGGTAATATGAGCAGATTTCAAGGAGGTTAAAAACATACGCAGGTTTCAATCGTAGACCTCGAGTTAGTGGTAAAAGGCGTAAAGCACTCATCCAAAAGATGAAAGTTGTGTTCGCGAAGTTTTCATATCACCTACCCTAAACCCATGGGGCTGAAAAGGATACTGACATCTTTTTAAGGGGGTTCCCAAAATATTTTCGACCAAAAAATCGAATTTTCGGAAAAGGTATAATGTAAATCTACATCATATTATGCATCAAAATCCAAAATCTCAGGTCAAAAAAAAAAAATTCCAAGTGGGTGTAAATAAATACCGAAGTTAGGGTCCTCCGCTTCAAAATGCTCCCAGCGCGTAGGCAGGGCCGCCCTCATCTTTCTCAAAATCTTCTCGAATCCGTCGTACAACTCCGAAACTTTGTTCAGTTTTTTCTGTGACGAAGATACAGAGCTCGATCGAGAATTTTCGGACCTGTCACCAGGTGTTTGAATACCTGAAGGTTGTTTCACATCTTCAAGAGCCAACGCGCCGGAGGTGGAGGGACCAGGTTCCTGGAGGATGGGGCCTGATCCCTTCTCTGTTACTCTGTGGGCCTGATCAACACTTTCACGCAACCTACAACGGTTTGGAGGAATTCCACCGGACTTTATGAAAATTCGCTTGGATTTTGTCATGATCAAAGTTACCTACTACCCGATTTTCAACTTACAACAAATTTACGCAACTCACTCACAAATCACTATGGAAACAATCTAATCAACCCAAACAAGATAAATACATCGGGTTGCATCCTTTTTCAAGGTAGGAACACATTTATGAGGGAGACAAAACATATTGGAGTCATTTCTGGATCGAGATAGTACGGAGTTGTATCCTTTTCAGTAAAACGCTTCTCCTGAAAAGTTGACTTTTTCGGCACATAAGACCCATTTGCATGAAAACGAATGAACGAATGGTTCTCAAATTTTTATGACATATTTCTGTCACCGTTTTGAAGCTTTTGCACCGATGAAAGTCAAATCAAAAAACTAGGTAACACTGAGGAATTTTCCAAAGTTATCAGAAAGTGGGGGTCAAAATGGCCGGACTTTGATAATCGCTCAGCTGATAACCATTACGGTTATCACAATTTCATCGGTGCTATCGACAGTAAACAGTGTGAAGTTCATGTGCTCAAAATTTCATCAAAATCGGTCCAGATGTTCCCGAGATAATGGGGCACAAAGTCAGGTAATTTTACCCTATGGATTCAGATTTTGGAAACCCCCTTAAGGTTTTTGGGCTGGGGATCGAGTGGAGATGTCGTTTCGTAGTAATTTTGGACGTATAATCCATTTTTGGGACTCAGGCCCATCCGGCTACACCGCAGAGAACTGTTACAGTTCCAGACCCATACAGTATGGGCCTGGAAGGACTAAAATTCTAAATTCGACTTCCAAAAAACTTTGAAAACGACGAAGTTGTGTCCATCTAGTTCTGTGGACACAACAAGATGAAAAACCGAATGTAATTTCATAAATACAGATTTTTGAAATTACCGACATAATAATATTATGTCAGTAATATTATTCACGAATATTATTCGTGATTCTTTCGTGTCACTTCGACAGCCGTTCGCGTTTCTGCCGTTTTTAATGATGTTTATCACCGGTCCTTATACGTTTCATGAACTTGATCTCATATTGTGTTGATCCAAAAGTGAAATGTTCGCCCACCGTTCGCGCCGTTTTAGACCTTAGGAAGATGTTTTTTAACCAGAAATTCTGACAAAATACTGGATTCGCCATCCATTTCTACCCGCAAGCTTTACAGCCCGATCGCTCAAACCCTTGGGGCTCTATGGGGTGTAAAGGGTTTAGGGAGGGGGGGATTTGAAGGTTTTCGGCTATAATATCGAGCGTGGGGTCGTTTTCGGCTGATTTTTGAACGTAGAATGCATTTTTGAGGGTCTCAGAACCATCCGATTTCACCGTGGGGATCTAAGGGCCTTTCATCGAGCTATGAAATAAAATGCAGACGTATAATGCATTTTTTGGGGTCCAACATCTGTCCAAACACTAGATAAGAATAGTTTTTTTTTTTAAATTAATTAATAATAAAAAGCCTTTATAAAGCCTTTAAAAAGCCTTTATATAATAATAAAATTAATATATTAATTTTTGATTGACTGAATAATATAAAATATCGAATACCAAGTGGATCCAATATATACCAAAAGCGAAGACGTAAAAACAGTCAAAACTAATCAAAAGCCAAAAATAAATAAATAAAAATAAAAAACGCTGCAAGTTTTACACGTGGGTTTATTATTCTTTGGTTTAAGTTGTTCAAAAATTAATTATTAATAGTTTTGTTTACTGTCCTGTGACTGTTGTTTACCATTTCTTTTGTACCTACTTTCAGATTTTTGTTTTACCGTTTTCCTGGTTTTACCAATTTAATCATTTTCATCAATGATTTATTGCCATATTGGTTTACTTTTTTACTGACGTTTCCAGGTACTGTTTTTTACTTTGTAATTTTCTTCATTTCCGTCGTTTACCATTTTATCCTCCACTTTCCATTCTCGTCTTAACTTCTGTTTACTGTTTTTACTGTCCCTTTTACGTTTTTTAGCCTTCTTTTCCCTTTTACCGTTCTTTTTACAATTTTTTAACCGTTTGTTTTACCGTTTCCCGTTTTCCTACTGGTCACTATTACAATAGTAACTATTGGTGAACTTACAGGAACTGTTCCTGTAAGTTCACCAATCAGAATAAAGTTGTGCAAAGACCGAGATTTTCTCCATGAAGGTGCCAAGGAGACTCGGCATAACGGTATTTACGCTGTAATATTCAGTGTCATCTTATACAGCTTAATAATGGATAGTTTTTATTGCTGACTCCAATTGCTCTGACTGTTATATTGTCGATTCCTCACAAAGTCGATAATTTTTTTTTTTTAAATCCGCTCGACCCGCTGCAGGTTCAAACCTTTTTTTTTTTCGCCGCCGTAATGTGGAAGGTTGAGGAGTCGGGCCGGTTATTTCAATCTTTTATTTCGTTGTCGCCACTTACGAGCTTTGCCGGAGGTTTTACTTTCACCAGCTCTTATTACGTGCACCTTCCCGGCCCTGACCCTCACCTGAGGCCCCTGACCTTGTCTTGCGGGGGTCTTCATAATTTGAGAAAGTCCGCTCCAAAACCAAACAGAGTCGTATCAATCGTCTTCCGCGGCGGCCGAAGTTGTCGCGGGCGCATCGCGGCGTTCGGCGTTTCGGCACGAAAAAGTCGTTCGACGCCAAATCGAACCACACGAAATCTTACGAACGAAATAATCAACCTAGTGAGTCTCTTGCTTTATCCCTTTACCCCCTGTTCCCGGGATTGTGAGAATTATTCTGAGAGACATTCTTACATTGTTTTTTATATTTCGTCGCTGCCACTGCAACAGCAACAACACTGCAAAGGTGATATTTTGTCGACATTTAGGCTTTGACAGCCCCTGAAGTAATTTTTAGTGCTGAATCAATTGTAAGGTCAGTTTTGTGCTCCTGGCAACACTGACTTTGCTGTGGGGGAAACTCTACCCACTCTGTCCAATCGATATCCTGCCCGGCAACGCAGGTTCGAGGGGCTCCCGCCCAGCGTGCTGTAGAGCTCCACCGCGCTGGCGAACGCCACTTCCCGCGAGCTCGGCTCAACAGCGGCCGACTCAGGGGGCCATCATAAAAACCTGCCTTCAGCTGCCATAGTCCGTTTTCGCTGCACTTAAACTCTGGAAACTGGGAAAGCGGGCCCTTGGAACTTCAGAGACGGTAACCGAGAGTCCATACTTGACAAGTCAAGATTGGAAGCCAGGGAGCCACCCCTCGGTACAACTGCGACAGCAGGAAACCTTAACCAACACGACCCTTAGTGCCGGGTAAGCCAGTTTTCTCTTCTTCCTTCCGAGGGTCTGCTGAACTTACAACATCCCGACATTTCGGGTGAGCCTAAGAAACCCAGATCCTCCGCTACTGCAGCTGGATTCTCAGTCTGGAGACCGCAACAGCTTCCATCATGCCTCTGATGAAACCTGTACTCTCTCCTGCATCCTCCAAAACCCCAGGCGGCGTAACCACGGACGCTGCGCTGGGCGCACTCAGCCAGTCACACCACAAACTTAATTAGGAAAAACAATACATGTAGGTACACATCCAACACACACATGCGTGGGGGTGCCCTACAACCGCTATCACGAAAGAGGCAACAGAGAATATGCAATTCCAGTACAGTAACAGTAGCTATCTGCGTGTTATCCCATTGCCGTCCCCTCCCAAATGTGACCACACCATTGGTAAGTTAGTTTTCAACACGATTAAAATGAATCATCTTTTGTTTTTCACTCATTTTGATAAGACTGAAGTATGATTATTAATTATTGAGCATTGATTTAATTTAATTTGGTTCAAACATTTGGTTTTTAGGTGATATAAGTTTGGAGAGCAGATAGCTTGTGTTGAATACAGCTAAGATGTATCACCCAAAAGCACGACCACTCCTCAGGACAAAATTGCCGCGGGAAAACAACGAATCGCACTTAAAGTTTACAACTTGCACCACTCAGCTTGAGCGTTCAACTAATTATTACCACCAATCAATAGTTTAGAGAAATAAACTATTAGCAGTTAATGTGATGGGCAACTAATTAGGAATGACCGTTCGGATATTGAGGCCTTACGAGTCATTAACCGAGCAAGTTAATGCCGGTCCGACGTTAATGTTATCAGCGTGGGAAGGCAATTAAGAGGAAAATTGAATGTAACGAAATAATTGTACTCACGAGGAAGAAATCAGAACCGATTGATGGTGGAGTTTGCCTCCCGCGCCACAAACATTGATCGACCTGTAAACAAAAACATTCTTTTAATACGAGGACAGCGGACCCTTAATGCAAACGAACGCTTTCAAATAACACTAAAAGTTACTAAAAACAAAACTTCATGACATTGTACAGAAGAACTTTTTGAAGTAATGAAAATAAGACATTTGAATCAGTAGCGGTAAAAACGGATCTACAATGACGTCACACAAGACAGCTTCCCATTGGTTGATAATCTGTTGATCCCCAATGGAGGTTTTCCCGACTTTCTTACGTTCCTCAATCGATTAGGTACTTTAATGGGAAATGGAAACGTAGGACTCGAATTCAAAATGTCGAGTCTTGAGGAAAAATCATTCAAAATGAGTCTGCAACAACCTATTATGCGCAGAGCTTTTTCCTTCAAAGAGGAATCAAAATCTTTCATCGGATTTTTCAAAAACTCATCAGGAACAGGGTAAAAAATCATCAAAATTTGTAAATCATTTGTATTTAAATCATTAAATATTAGGAAACCAGTTTCTGCGTTTTTTCCATAATTTACGACCCTATCTAATTGCTTGTAATTTTCTGCATGGTTTTTCTACAGATTTTCTTACGCTGAACACTTAGTTGAAATCAAATTAGTTCTGTTCCTGATTCAATAATTATTGATGCATAAATATAAAATTTATTACCTACAATCTGAGAGTCTCTTACATTTTTTCTCATCGTCGTGAAGACAAGTCGCATAATACGACCATATCAAACGGGCAATAATTATTATTGATGCATAAATTTAACTTATAATCTTTGAGTCTCTTACATTTTGTACGTTTTTTGCGACATCGGGAAGACATGTCGCATAATACGACGATATCAAACGAGCAAAAACCGACTGACATCGACGTCGTCTGTCGGCCTGTATGGAGCTAAACAGCCGTTTTTTTTTCGACCATGCGGTGTACCGTACATACCCATAACGGGAGTCGAGCACCTCTGCCCACTCAGCTGAGACTCAAAGATGGGATAGAACTCAATTGACGTGGGTGGCGCATCTTCCGTTTACTGAGATGATAAGTTTTCGGTGATGTGTTGGAATGCGAAAAGTTGACGGCGAATGGGCTTCTTGAAAAGGTCAGAATTCAGCATTTCTGACAACATATTTGGATTCAGCACCCTTTAAAACCCATAAACCCCAATTTTTAGTTCGAAAATCCGTATAGGTACGCGCTGAGCTGTTTTCGAAATGTTAGAGATTTTGAAATGAACGCCGGGCAAATTTGACGTCACACCTCGCCAGGCTGGACGTCGAGTAGTTGGGCACTGAGCCGCTAGAGCGCTAAATAATAAATCTTAACAGAATCGGAATAAAAACACTCGGCCCGGGTCGATTTTTGAATAACATTCTTTGATAATAACCTCGATGCTCAATTTTCGAATGACCTTCTATAATGATTAACCCGATTTTCGATTTTTGGGGTCGACTTTTCGCGTAGCAAAGTTGGCTGACTTGCGTAGATGAGAGAGAGAGAGAGAGAGAGGGATCTCGCGGCCAATCAAAAGACGACGAAGCAGCCCACGTCATGTACCCTCTCCAGACCTCGGAATTCAAATATCATATTTTTCCTAAGGCCCTATAAATAATTGAAACGGGTTTTCTGCAATATGGATTCGTTTTCTTAACTTTTGAAGCACGACCTTTGCAGGAAAAACATTTTAAAAAACCATTAAAGGAGCTCATTGAGATTTAATGTTAAAAAATGCTGCAAATTTAACACAAGAATTAAGTATTCTATTGTACGAATTGTACAAAACTAACTTTGTCAATAAAAGTCATTTTAAAGAATTAAACGTTAAATGTTTAAAAATGTGTAAATTTACAGAGTTGAGGGGGATATGAGACCCCCAAAAATGGATTCTACGTCCAAAAATACTTCGGAAAGGACACCTTGCTCGACCTCCTGGCTAAACCTCCTTCATTCGGAGGCCCTCAGACGTCCAATACATAGCAGTATGAGTCTGAGACGTCCCAAAATACTTCGAAACAACACGCCACTCGACCTTAAAAAGCCCTAAACGGCGTGAACCAATGGCCCAATAGGAGAAAACGTTTACCCGGCAATCCTTTACAATCCGCCAGACGAGTGCTCTTCGGTTGTAAACAGTAAAACGGTGAGGGTGTGTCGTCCAACGGAACCTGTTCAGTCACACAATACACGAACACTCACACACAAACAAAAGATTTGGTCGGAAGAAATGGAGGGCGCGATAATTGCGACCCACATGGAGGCCAAGACGGGATTGGGCGATTTGAAGAGTTTTTTTACGTGAATGTTTCGTCACGTCGCGAAACGTTGCGGCGGTTGACACAAACAGGAAAGCGCCAAAAAAAAAAAAAAAAAAAAACGCGTCAAATTTGTATTTAGCGCACTAACTGTGCGACGATGGCATTGGCGCGAAATGGTACAAACGTTGAGAACCTCGTCGGGTTACATGTCCTGATTTTCAAAGAAACTAAGTTTCAGCTTCCACATAAAATTTGAAAAAAAACTCAATCTGCAATTATGAGGATTTTAAGCTTTGAGGTCCCTCCTTTCCAAAGACCAAACGACCGATAAGCACTTGGGAGGTATTACCTAGAAAAGTAGGTACCTCGTAACTCACAAAAAATTACCATGAAACCTTAGAAATGAAAATACAGTGTCAAAAAACATAACCAGGGCTATGTGACATTTTTGGCCATTTTCACTTTTCTACATCGGTTGCATCGTTTGTGATTTAAAGGAGGCTCGTTACATCTAGAGAAAAAACGCGGCATTTTTACACAACGGTTTATTATTATTTGATACTGGTTATTAGCGCAAAAATTAATTCTGTCACTTTTTTAAAATATTTTTGAAAAAACAGAAAATAAACCTTTTTTGTGGTACGATGTTTGGACAAATATGAGACCTTGAAAAACGGATTTTGCGCACAAATTTACTCGGAAAACGACATTTTATTTTGCCTTCTGGCATCCTTCAAAAATCCCATTAGTAGCCCCATGGAAGCCCTATAGATCGCGACAGTGAAATCGGATCGTTCTGGGACCCTCAAAAGTGGATTCTAAGTCCAAAAATACTTCGAAACGACACCGAGGGGTCGAGTTAACCCATCGGCCCAAAACCCTTCAAAAACGCCCTCCCGTAGCCTCATATAGAGCCCCAGCTATAGAGCCGGTTTGAAAAACCCATAAAACCGGTTTAAAGTGTTTTAATTGAAGGGCTTAAAAACTTATTTTATACCCCCATGGAGGAATAGAGAGGAGAGCTCACTCTGTGTCAAACGGCGTTCCCAAAACGCCAATCCAGTGATGGAACGGCGGGTGGGGGGGGGGGATTGCGACTGCAGCGCGACCCCTACATTTCGTAACTTTGAAGGTGGTAAGTTACCAAAACCAGAAGATGGCGCCCTGCGAATTCCGCCCAGACATGTCGTTTCCATTCACAGTGTACTCAAAATCCCATTACAAAGATACAAAATATTATGCTTTGTATTATAATCTGTAAGAATTATTTTGTATAATAATTATTGTTCCATATTGTTTGTAAGAAAACTCACCCACCAGGTAAAAAAACTGTCCGCGCGATTAATTAGTCATGGGCATAGTTGTTATATCAGTATTCTGATTGATCTCAAATAAAGCGGTACCTAATTAAATAAATAAAAAATAGAAAAATAAATAATGGTTGAAAAGGGCTGTGGCAGACGCGGTCTGAAGGAGCATAAAACTGGTTGGATGACACATAGTTCTGTGTCTAACCGGTTAGAGAGCTATAAAGCCGGCTTTGGTGGTTTGAAGAGCCATATTATCATTTGGGCTTACCAGGTAGGATCTAGCTGTTGAAATTTATGATAAAAAGAGTTGGGTACACTGAAAAATTGTGCGTGTCCTGATTTCGGGGTGTGCTGAGCCTCGCTTTTCTCGAAATGAACCTGCCAACCTTACGTCTGAAGAGCTCACTACGTTCGGCCCCTTTCAGACGTGGACGGAAAGCTCATCGACATTGACATTGGACTATGGCCGATGGGACGCTAACGCGCGACCTCCGAAGAAAGAAAATGTAGGTGACGCCTGCGAGGGCGAAGTGGGAGGTGAGGATTTTTGCTCCGTTTGAAATGGAAAACCCGCGAGACCGTGAAAATTGGAAAAGGGAAATGTCGAAGAGGAGCGCGGATCTCTCTCCGTGAAGAGAAATCTGTGTTAGCCGCTTTCTTCGTCCTTATTCCCGACCAGCTCCCCCTCGAGGACTCAAGAAGCCCCTCCAGGCCGACCTCCCAGACAAAGCAGACAGGTGTTTTGAATTGGGGTTCTCAACCTTTGGACAACCACAATTCACTCATTTCACACCACACTAATTAATCGCCATATAAATAGAATGGAGTGGGGAAATTGCGTTTGCTTTTTTCAATAGGTCAACTTGAATTTCAGCTGTCACATTGCAGGTAATTTCAATCTATTTTTTTTTTTTTTTTTTTTTTTTTTTCAAAACGTAGCTTATTTAATGCTGAATTCAAGTATCACCAAAGGGTTTCATTTACCCGCTGTTCATCATTTTGAAATTACAATTTTTTCAAAAGTCCTCGGTAGTACGTACACACATTTCCCCAGAAAAAAAGGAGTAACTGTGTAAATTGCATCCATTTCTCAGAGTATTCGTATTAAAGCATCACGGGGCAAATGTGTGAAACATTGGCTAATAGTGAAACACTGACAGCCACAGACAAACAACAGCACCTTCTCAACAGGTGCCCCGAATTCCGCCATTTTCTGTGATAAGTCTCAATGGATCTTACAGTAAAAATTTCGTCACTGCAGCTTCATTAGGCGCCATTTTATGAATCGTTTACACAATTACCCCACTCCACCCTAATCAAAACAGTTTGAAGACAGTCTCATCATCGCGCATAATCAAACTCCGCATTCGAACGCATTCAATGGAGATTTATGTGATAATTTTGATACTAGCCTATTACGATCAACATTGGCTTATAGAAGAGCCAAATGGAGCCAATCGAATGATCAGGCCGATGCCAATTCCACTGTGTCGCAAACGGGTGCATGGAAATGAGTACATACTGCACATTCTACCGATTATATTAAATTTTGTATGTACCTACTTACGTCGCTTATCTTAGCTTTTAGTCCAGTAAAATTGGTACCGGATCGTGACCGGCAAGCTGGAAATCGTTTTAATCCCTTCAGTTAGGTGACAACAAGTATCCTGAGTTAGCATATCGCAGGATTTTTTTTTTTAAATAGCAGCCATATAACCTCGAAATTGTCAATTTTTTCAGTTTTTCGTATACGAAATATATATATATATATATATAACTCCGAAACTAAGCACTTTTGGTTTATTATTCTTGGAATAATACACCTATGTTTTCGCGACGGAGGTCGACGACTCCGATCGGCCTCAAAATTTGACATTATCCGTTTCAAGAGGTCTACATTCCAAAACCAAAATGTCCGTCCGCCGTCCGCCGTCCAGGTCGTTTTGGGCAGTAGGAATTTTTTTAAAAATCTGAAATTTTGACAAAATACTTGGTTTACCATCTAGTTGTGCCCGCAAGGTTGTCAGTCCGATCGCCCAAAACCGTGGGGCGCTATGGGGCTATAATGGGGCTACGGGAGGGGTTTTTTGAAGGCTTTTAGCTATGGGATCGAGTTAGGTGTCGTTTTCGAAGTATTTTTGGACGTAGAATCCATTTTTTGGGGTCCCGGAACGATCCGATTTCACTGGGGCGATCTTTAGGGCTTTCATGGGGCTACAAATGGGATTTTTGAAGGATCCCAGGATGTTAAATATTTTTCGAGTAAAAAATAATTTTTGAAAAAAAAAATTTTGAAAAAAAATCCAAAAAAATTTTTTTTTTAATTTTAATTTTTTATTGACAGAATTAAATTTCTGCACAGTAACGTATATCAAAGAATAATAAACCCTTGTGTAAAATTTGCAGCGTTTTTATCTACAAGTTTCATAATGTATGTGTGGGTTCGGCCAGGGAAGCGGGTCTTGGGCGTGTAACTACATTATAACGTATTCCTAATTGCTTCTCTGAATTAACAGTATAATTTATTTTTTGTGTTTGAGGGAATGCCGCTAGCGTCACATCTAGAATTACGCCCTCGTTGTCTGGGGAGGAGGATGAGGGGTGTGTATGAACTACGGTCTACGGACTTAATCGGATATGCAGATACAGTATTAGAGGAAGCACGAGCTACAGGATGGCTGGAAGGGTCGAGTTGTCTTTCCTCAGCATTTTTTAGCAGCAGGAGGGGCTGTGGTGAATCTGATAACAAGCACAAAGGGTCGTGTATAGTATCACTTCTCCTACAAAAATTTGATGGTCTGGCTTCCCTAACCGAATTGTCGGCGTGGGAGGCCTAGTCGTCAAATTCAATAGTACGAAAGACAGTTCTCCCAGCTCCTAACAGCGAAATGTCACATGTAGGGGCCTGGGCAGCTGTCCCACGCGCAAATATTGGATCCACTGATCCGGCTTCACTAACCAAATTTTCGGCATGGGTGGCCTGGACGGCGGGTCCAACCAAAAAGCCACTGCGTTCGTCAGACATTAAATAATGATCAGTGAAGGATACCTGGCCACGAATAAGGGGCGGTCCGGATTGTGGAAGGTGAAGCCTCCCCAATGAGAAGCTGGGGCCACCCAATCTCCCCGCCAGGCACAGCGCTTCCCGTGGAGGGCTGGCGAATTTAGCACAAGAGAACGGTCCATGAGTCCATGGGCGCCACAGTACGTTTTCTTATAGGATTCGGACGCTGCAGACGAGTAAAAGTCGATGGTAAATTTGAGCGAAAATGGAAAAAAAATTATCGGTTTTCAGCTAACGGTTACTACCGAATAAAATGGTCATATTTTAAAGTTTCTGAGGTCAATCGAAGCGGAATTTAAGGCTCTATCATTGATTATATAGAGGCATTTGAAGAAAAAGTGCGTATTTTAGGAGTCATATATGCGAAAAACGGGGGAAAATGCGAAAATTTCGAGGTAAATATTTTGGCTGAAAACAACATACCTCCTGCGATGGTGCAATCTCAGGATACCTACTTATTTACATACCTAACTGAAGGGATTAAAATGATTTCAAGCTTGCCGGGAATTACACGGTAACCCCCCTTTGCAGGAACGTGCTATTAAATATTCTATTCTATTCTATAAATTTTATATACACGTTGGATGTATGCGAACCTGTAACAAATCGCTGCACAGATTCCATGGAATATGGATCTCATTATGCTCACTGCTCCAAATGATCCAGTAGAATTCATTGCTGCTCAATTCAGGACAAAAGTCAAACTCAAAAGATTTTATCCTGTAGCTTCTACGAGATTTTTGGAAGTAGTGGATGAATGTCAGTTTGGGATTTTTTGGTTGTTATGAGAAGTGGGGGTAGGTAGTTATTTCATTATGTCTGAAATGCCTTCTTTTTAGCCTTGCCGCAAAACCTGGTGGAACTGCCTCGAAGTATGGATTCGAATTTCCTTCGGTATTCTCCACCATTTTCGTACTACTGTACTGTGTAGTGATCGTCTCTTGTATTGTAGTTGATTGGAGGTATTTCGCAGCAAGTCGCTTCTAACTTACCAGCAAAACACCTCAGAAACGAAACCCACACCACACGAAATTCTTCAAATATAATTTTTTTTTTTTTTTAACGCTGCAAATTTAAAACAAAGGTTTGTTCTGGTATATAAAGTTCAATGTCAATAAGAAAGTCATTTTGGTAAAATTAAAATTGGTGCTTGAAAATATAAAGAACCCTCTAAAGTGGAATCTGCGTTCAAAATTACTCCGAAAACGACACCTCATTCGACCTCATGGCCAAAGCCCTTCAAAAGCCTCATTCTCAGCCCCACAGAAGCCCTGCAGAATGGGTCTGGGGCTCCCATAAATGGAACCCACGTCCAAAAATACTTCAAAAACATAATCCTATCGACCAATAACCCTTCAAAAACCCTGCCCATATTATAGTGGACACACGTAAATGGGGGACCACGTCAAAATGTATGGTCAAAATTTCAGATTTTTACTTAACCACTTTCTCCAAAATTTACGACCCCGCTCACCCCATCACAACAAGAAGTATTTTCTTGAAAATGGCACTCAGGCCCTTTTTGATTCGTATGATTCCCAACATTTTGTAAGGCATTAACAAAATGTCGGAAATCGTTAAGAGTAGGTATATAGAAAATTGTAGAGCCAATGGTGGAAATTCTGAATGGTCATAAACACAGAAAATTTTACAGAAGTGGTTAATAATTTTTTTTTTGTACAAAATTGTACAAAAATTAGTTTTACGTCAAACAAATGATGTTAAAAAATTGAAAATTAAAAAAAAAATTCCAGTAGTTTGGACGGATAGGGGACCCCCAAATGGATGCTACGTCCGACATTATTTCGAAAACACCCCCCACTTGGCCCGGTTGTCTAACCCCTACAAAACGGCCTCCTGCAGCATTTTTAGCCCCACGCGTTGGAGGTCAAAAAAAGCTAGTTTTAAAAAAATCCTACACCCACTATGGCCATTCATTTTTTTTTTTTTTTTTTTTTTTTGGAGTCTTGAACACGTCATGGATCAAAATTTGATGAATTTAATACTTACTCAACGACTTTTGAGGCTGATTAAAATATTTTACCCCCATCGCGAAAACTTATTATTACAAGAATAATAAACCAAAAACCAACCCTACAATACACCAGTATTACAATGGAAAGAACAAGATAAAATTAAATTGCCCTACCATCTTAACAGTTAAGATGGTAGGGCAATTTAATTTTATCTTGTTCTAACTGTGTTATAACAACATAGTTACTAACAACATTTTATAATCTTTTTTTTTTAACTTTGACAAAATTGACATTTGATGGATTGTTAGATAGAATCTTATAATTGTGTGATTTTGACCTGAGACAGATTGTTGAAGAGTAAAACATGTTGATTGTAACGTCATTTTATGGGTTTGTAAATGACTTTTGAAAGTGGATTTAAATCCTCAAAATTAAAAATAAATTCCATTGATCTTTCTTCTCAGCCGCTCTTGTGTCACAGGATAATTTATCGTAATACAGGAATTTATTCATCGTGTCAGGATTATCGAGTTTACAAGTGCTGCACGCCAATCCCGAAGAGAAATGCGATGAGTCTCTGACTGATTGGATGTTAAAAGAATTAACTCATTCAACTTGTCGGATGGTCGATTTGAGCTCGTTAGAATGTGCTTGTTGTGGTCGAGCTGGCTAAACACACAGATGAGGTCCGACCGATAAGTTTCTAATCGCCGGGATGATCTGAGCGGTCCATATGAGTAACGAGCGAGGCGGGCGAATCCGACCTTTTTTTCGGGCGGGATTAGACCGGCCCGGAGGACCCGCGAGCGCGGGGGTGTTGGGTGGGAGGGGGGACGGTACCGTTAGGCTTGGGAGGGCGGGAGCGGCTACGGGGGGGAGGCGCTGCCGCTAGGTAACTCTCACTAGCGAACACCCCAAGATCGGGGTCATATGGCACCCACTCCCAGCCCGCCCGCTTATCTTCCGACTTGAAGACCTTCCCGTATCATTTTCGGGAACCTCTCGTCCGTTTGGGTGTCATTTACGCGAATTCCACTCCGAACAGGAGCAGTCCGCGGAAAGGAGGGAGGGTTGGGATTTCGTATGTTTCAGCGCTTCGAGATAGTAATCATTTGAGATGTGATACGCATCATATCATTGATATCATGTATCTCAGCACACAAGCCTCCAATTCGAGCTATTCGTACAGTGACCAGACATTCTACTTTTGTAAGGGACATGTACCACTTTTCAGGCCGTTGTCCTGAGTACTATTTTTCCTCTAAAGGACACAGGAAAACCGCACTACCTGAAGTCAAAAGCAGAAAAAAAAAAAAAAAAAAATGATAGGGCAATAGAGCGGGTCGTAGGAAATTCAGTCGTTGGACGTCGAATAAGTTGCCCTCCTTATCGCTGTTGATAGTGATGAACAAAACGAATGATTAAAACAATCTAACACACATCAGATGAGTTCGGATCCATAATATGACATTACGACGTTAAAGGTATCAAAATATAACCCGAAAATAACTCAAAATTTACTTCTAAGTCATATTTAATATGACTTATAAGACTTATAAGTCATATTATGCTTAGTATGATGCAAAACCTCGAATATGAAAATAAAATTTATTGTCAAAAAATCTGGAATATACACTACATGTAGTGTATATTCCTAAGACCTGAAATAAACCAGAAAGTTGGCATGTTAAATGTTAATATTAAATTTTAATATTGTAGTAAGAGCCCCCCCCCCCCCCCTAAAAAAAGCGGTAGGTACCTACTAATATTTAATAGACAATCAGCTGAAAATGAGCCGCGTCCAGCAAGAACTCAATAAATTCCAATAAATTGAACAATGTGTTTGAAACTTGACACTTTTAAATTTATCTATTTTCAAAAAAGAATTCGAATATTTTCCATCAAAGAAATGAATATTATTTACTTGAAATAAAAAACCAATTACACGGCTCTACAAAAAAAAAAAAAAAAAAAAAAATTACCTGAAAGTTGCCGGCCTCATTTTATCATAGATGGGGGTTTTCGAGAGTGCTGAATCCGAATCCGTTGTCCGGTTTTTTTTGTTTTGTTTTTTTTCCAATAGAGTCTAATAAAACTTTCGAAAAACTTTCGAACGGTTGCCATCAATATTTTTTGGCAGGTCCATAGGAGTCCAAAAAAAAAAAAATGTAAGTAAAAAATAGGCAAAAAATCTATTTTTACAGTTTTTCAATAGGTTTTTGGGGGATTTGGAAGGATCTAATGTGAAAAAAATTGGGGTCATATTAGGATTCAGCATGAAATTTCATACAAATCTAGCCCCATTATAACATTTTTGGACGAAGTTCGTGATGACCAGGGAAATACACCGTAAAGTAATTTAAAAAACCACAAAAACGTCGAAAAATCTAAAAAAATCGTCCAGTCGGAAAAAACGGGCAACGGATTCGGATTCAGCATCCTCGATAAAATGAAGCCGGCAACTTTTAGGTAACTTTTTTTTGTAGAGCAGTGTTATTAAACCTTCGTCAAACTTATTTGCAAAGTAATATACAAATATGACTTAATCCGAACTCTAATCCGAGTTCGGATGAAACAAACCTAGTACATCTACTTTTCTATCAGAACTACTGTTCTCCATTTGAAAGCAGAACAACCAATAGAATTATTGGCATCCGAATGAAACAGCTATGAAGTGATATCTCGGATGCGAGACCGTCTTGCTGAGCTCAATATCTTAAATTAATGTCAATAAAAATAAAACGTACATATCCACGATCAGACGTTTTTCCATGATGCTTGACGTAAAAAAGTTCCGAGAAGGAACGCAGAAAATGTAGTAGGTACTTTTTGATTTAAAAAAAATCTGGCCACCTTCGGCTTTAAGGAAATATCCTAATGTAACATTGGCGGACATTTGAATTTGGCGTTGAATCGTCCTGTACTGTGTTCTTAGAACTCGAAAAGTTTCCCGAAAAGTACTTCAGGCGATTGTTATTCATCATCCCAGAACGATTTGATTTTTTTTTAGCATGGAACGTGCTTCAGCCTTGGACTAACTGTCGAAACCTGATACATAGCAATGTCACAAAATTATAGTAGTAACCAAAAGATCGTACGATTTTCTGGTATCGTGCTTCATTAGCAAGGAAGGTGTTCAATAATATTATGGTTATTAGAGGAAGTGACGCTCGGCGCTTGGTTCGCATTTGCAACCTATAAAAGCAAAATTTGCTTCATTTAATGAAGCGGGTTCCATGTTCCTCCAATATTCAGCCGTTAGGCTCAAACTTCAACGTCCAAGGGTGAACGGGAGAGATTTTAGGACAGACAGACACGGAACCAAATTTGCTCCGGAAGCTCTCAAACGCAAAAAGCAAGTGGAAATGTTAATTTTGGAGGACAAACATTTTCTCGATCCCGAAAGTGAAAACAATGCTTCTGCTAACTCGGAAGCAAAAAACGAAAAAATCAAATCAAACAATCAAACAAAATAAAATGAAATCAAATCTGATTGAATCATAAATCGTTTTTCCCCCGGACCCTTCAAATAAATAGATTTTTTATTCATATAGAATAGAAAATAATACACCCTTGTGTAAAATTTGCACCGTGTTGTATTTTATTTGTTCTTAAAAATTATTCATAACTTTTTTGGGTTCATACCTCAAGCACTAAGCGTTGCGGTGGGTATTCTCGTTATTCAGCAAACTAAAAGGCTTGGGAAAGGCTGCCAATCCATACGTTGAGATTTGGGGCATTTGTGGTTATATTACAAACATTACATGCAAGTAAAGTCTGGAAGTTCAATGACCCTAATGATGGGTCGTGAGGGAATGATTGTCAAACAATAATTATTATAAATTAGAGCAAACGGGTCCTTAATGACGTCACTCACTCATCAAACAGGCAGACAAAGGGCTTTAGGGAGTCAAGTGAGGAGGAGTAAAAATTCGAATAAAAGGGACAATTTTTGGGAATCCACGGACAAGTTACCCACGTGATTGCAAGTGCCAAACTTATCGTAAGAATAAGGCCAGAATAACTCAAATCACATCTAATACTCTTATCTGATCGGAACGTCAACTATGAGCCCTTCACTAGACAGACTAACATTATCCGATTTTCCTTATTAACCGAATGTATCCTCTCATGTTCGTCGAGTTGTTGCCTGCTTCGGAAACGAGCGGGGCGGGAAGTTGGAAATTTCTTCAAGAGTTCTTTGAACTTGCGAACCTCCCCTCATAGACTTGTCGCAGACCTGTTTCAAAGCCTATGGTCTCCTAACGTCCTTGCTTGCTCAACGCGACCCTCTGACTCACTAACTGACTGGAACCCTTTACGCAACTCCGACTTCCAGATGATGCGAACTAACCCTCCCAAAACAGTCCAGTAAGGGAGTTTTCTCAGAAACCAATGAATCAGTCGAGGTGGACGTTTTCCTCCGGTAAACGTGGAATTTCGGACAGGACGAACCTGATGAGTGATTGCCATCGAGGTTTTTCCACATCGTCCGACGTTCAGGTGACTCAAACGACTGGCATTCAAGTACGCGGGTCGACAACGTCCCCGAAAAAGTAAATTATTCCACTAGAACATCGAAAACATCATTATCCTCCGAGATGCCTTTCTATCCTCATTGTTTGTTATTAATCTGCCAATGGCTTCGATCGCACGTCACTAGGAACAAATCGAAAAAACCGTACAGTGTTGTCATTACGAAATGGAAATATTTTTGGAGTCGAGCAGAAATATTCCGGTTCAAACCAAAGCCCGCTAATCATCCCGTTAGTCCGTTACATGAATTCGCCCGCTGCGCCGCCTGTCTGTAGGCCGGTTCGATCTTCGGATGAGATCAAAATCTGTGACTGTTTGAATGGAACCATTTAGATATTAAACGGGTCGGGAGGACATTTCCCGCTAGAGCTCGCCTTGCGTGTGATATTCGGGTTGTTTTCGGCGTTTTGACTTGGAAATGTGACAGGTTGAGCGACTTCGCTTACGACATCGTTTGAAAATTACGCCAACTCGGATAGAACAAAATAGGCGTCGCAGTGAAGGAGGAGCGAAATCAGCAGAGTAGTGAATGACAGTTAAAATCAGCAGAGTATTGAAGGAGCGAAATCAGCAGAGTAGTGAATCAAAAACAAAGTAGCGTCTGGTCGAAAATACGTCACGGCTGTTGAAATTATGCCCATACAGCGCACGTCGGGTAATCGTTGTCGCGACGGTCGGCCAACCTGACAATTTCCCAACGTCGGAGAAACCGCCGCCCAGAAAAGTACCGTCGGGCCGACGTCGGATAGTTGTCGTCTTTCAACCTGGGATCCGACGTCGCGCAGATCGTCGGGCAATGGTCAGCCTATTTGACTGATGGTCGGCCAATGGACGAGAACTATCCGAATGCGACAGTTCTTTTCTGGGCGCCGATTTTCCAACGACGATCACCCGACGTATGTGTGCTAGATGGGCGTATTTTCCCGCCAAACTCATGAACTACGAATAATCTGCCCGAAGTGCAGACACGTTGACAGCACTCTTGAGTTAAACCTAAGTTTGAAGAGACCAAGTTAGAGACACACGAGGTCGTGATTTCCTTCTCTTTGGGTCTGCAAAGTCTAACATAGTCTGTAACTGAACTATCTTGGCACTCGTTTCGATTTGATTTCGTTCTAGCTGGATGTTGAATCTAATAAAACCTATCACAACGCGTTGTTTCCGACTGGTAAACAAGTTCAAGAACAGGACGCCTGCAGCATAATGCAACGACCCGACTCCATAGACATAGTAGACTCTCATGGAAGAAGGAAAGGAACTTTCACTTCATAGGGGGTGGTGGGCTGTCCAACGACTGCCGAGAGTAACGCCATCTGGGCTCGTATCCTTTTTCACTTATAAGTTCACTCGGTAGAGTCTTTTGCAGCAAGAGCTGAGAGCCTGATGGCTTCCGCAGGACTTGAAGATTTGTCGGAACGACAGCCCTGGCCCACACAGGAAGAGCTCTCACCGTTACCACCTCCGCAATACTCCATGTGTCTCACCGAGCCCGTGCAGAAGGGTGTCACTCCCCCAGCCATGATGAGAGCCTTGTTTCTGGAGACGGTCGACAGAAACCTGCCGGGCACACTGTGGCTGCACGTCTACACCGATGGCTCTGCCCAGGATGCTCATTGTAATGCTGGGGCCGGTGTTTACTCGCCGGAATTCCGGATCTCGGCACCGGTTGGGCTCCTCTCCAGCAATTTTGACAGAGAGGTGGAGGCGGTTCGCCTCGCTCTGTCTCACCTTTCCAACTGTGCGTATGAGCGAGTAGCCTTTTTCGTCGACTCGCAGGCAGCCATTATCTCGATTGCTGGGGGTGGTGCAACGGACGATGGTCGAGTTCTCGCCTGCCGTCGACTCATCAGTAACTTAGGTCAACAAGATACTAAATTATTCTTTCAGTGGTGCCACTGTGGAATACATGGAAATGAGCAGGCTGACAACTTAGCGAAGGAAGGAGCCCGGCAGGCCCAAAACGCTAACCCCGTGACCTACCGCTCGGCTAGGAGCCTCATAAAAAGTAAAACTAAGGAACCCCTGCCTGGTCGCTATCGGGAAATGGCCCGGGGAAAGAAATGGGAATCCCTTGTAGATCGGCCAATACCACGCACGCTGCAGCGCCGGGAATGCGTAGCCAACTTCCGCTTGACCACTGGACATGACTACTTGGCCAAACACCTGCATCGCATCGGAGTCTATCCCACCCCCACATGCCCACTTTGTAATGAGGGCGAGATGGATGGAACGCATCTGTGGACCTGTCGCTCGTTGAGGGACGTAAGAAACGACATCTCAGACGAGGTTCCAACTTGGACCAAAAACACTAAACTATATTGGGCTGCCCGCCAAAAGATGGCAGATCTGCCGAATAATGGCGGGGCGTAGGAAAAAAAAAAAAAAAAAAAAGGTAGAGTTCGGCTTTGGCGGTTCGGAAGTTCTCGGCACTTGCGGCGTCAGGCGCCTGGCAGACGCCACTGTCTCTCAACCCCCCCCCCCCCCCCCCAGAGATGGGCCGTTTGTTTTTCTTATTTATTTAGCGGTAAGACAGTAGTGGGTGTAACCTGTCGTAATCTGTGAACGTAAAGGCAATCTCCTCTAGGATACTCCCAGAGCTGTCGCTAGCGGTTGAATGCTGGAACAAATGGGGGGGGGGGGGGGGGGGCTTTTGGGCATGTCTTATACCGCAGAGTGGAGCTTCCTTTTCTTCTTCCATGGTAGATTCTCTAATGGAAGCCGGCAGCTTCTGGGCTAAGTGGGAGAGAATTCCCCTTCCTGCGGGTTCATCCAAGACTAGAGGGTGAAGGCGCAACATCAAGGAATTTTACTAACTGACTTTGTGAATAGTTATTTTGAGCTTGTTTGATGACCGAAATTAGTCTCTTATCAACGAAAAATTAGCAGAATACCAACCACAACCTGCTTCAGACACCATCACATTAATTGTAAATATACATTTTAAAACAACATGTCTCCAAAATCAATAATAAGGTCGTTTCCGGAAAATGTTACGTCAAAGTAAACTATTAACAGTTGCAAATGCTCTTGAAACCATCGATGACGTATACGTATACGTAGATAGCGAATTATTTCCTAAATAGCTAATTAACGTCCTCTCTAATCCTTCAGTTGAGCATTCCACAAGTGTTAACAAGAAAACCCATTGCTCATTAGGCCTGTGAAAGGAAGGTCCCCGGATAAGGGTTTTGGCACGTCCGGTCGTTGGGACTAATGTGAACGTTGATGATAAGAACTTCGAGATGCATCATAACAGGTTGCGACGGTGTTCCTTAAAAATTTTAAGTCGTCTAATGGGACCATTTAACCTTAAAATGGTCCCATTCGACGCACACAAATTTTTCGATAATTTAAACAAATTCCTTTCTGCTAAAAGTTTTTTCCGCCGGTTCGGGGAAACGTCGAAAAATAAAAATATTTGTCACCGGATCGTGCCGGTCAAAAGAAGCCCTCAGGTTATTTGCCGATTCTTCTCCCAATAACAAGTTAACGTCGGTGACCTTCCCCAATGACGGGTGTTATTTAAAGAATGCGACAAATAACAATCATCTTCGAACTTGTGGTTTTGGCTCGTTGTACCACTTCTCCAAAACGAAGGGTCACGACAAATTTAACGAGTCAAGGACACGTTTTTTTTTGGAGGAATCCGGACAAACAATATACAACAATAAACTGTAACAAAAACATAACACCAATATGTCATCTTTTTGAAAATACACTGTAGCCCCCCTAATGATATTTTTCGGGGCGCTGTTTGGGGATTTGAGGTCGTTTCCATTGTGAGCTTTCAGCAGTAGTTGAAGATAAGTTCAAGGATTGCGATAATAGACAATAATAACGATATTAATCATGCAATTTTGGTCAGCCGTCCAAGCCAATTTTGGTAGTAGTAGCCATCTGAAATTTTCTCGAAGTGCTACGAGCCCATATTAGTTGTTCCCACAAACGTTTCTGCCCGATCGCTCAAACCAGTTGCGATCTTTGAGAAGAGAAACGAGTTCGAGAAGGGGGTTTGGAACGATTTAGGAAAGGAGGTCGAGTGGGGTATCGTTTTCAGTATTTTTGGACGTATAAACCATTTAGGGGTGTGTCAGGCTCCTCGGACTGGATTGTGGAGGTCTATGAGGCTTTTTTTAGGGCTTTTGAAAAACGCCTGGAGGTTCAGTGAGGTGTCATTTTTGAAGACGCTTTAAACGTGGAATCCGTTTTGAGGCGTCCCGTATGTATCAAACACCGTTTTTGGGTATATTATTCTTGGCATAATACACCCATGTAATCGAGACGAAGGCTGACAATTCTGATCGGCTTCAAAATTTGACATTCAAGTTTCAAGAGGTCTAGATTCCAAATACAAAATGTCCGTCCGCCGTCCGAGCCGTTTTGGGAAGTAGGATTTTTTTTTTAACCTGAAATATTGACCAAATAATCGGTTTACCGTCTAGTTGTGCTCGCAAGGTTGTCACCTCGATCTCCCAAACCCGTGGGGCTCTGTGGGGCTAAAAAGGGGCTTCGGCTATGGGGTCGAGTCAAGTGTTGTTTTCGAAGTATTTCCGGACGTAGAAGCCATTTTTGGGGGTCCCAGGACGGTCCCATCTCACCGTGGGGTTCTATGGAGCTTTCATGGGGCTACAAATGGGGTTTTTGAAGGATCCTAGGAGGTCAAATACGGTGTCGTTTTCCGAGTAATTTTGAACGCAAAAGCCATTTTTTGAGGTCCCACATCTGTCCAAACATTGTGCAGAAGAAAAAAGTTTTTCTGATCTTTTCAAAAATATTTTCTGAATGACGCAGAATTAATTTTTTTTAATAAGTTATTTTTTTAAACATGACAAATTTTGATTTTTATTAACATTTTTAATTAATTTTGATGATTCATTTTTAATTGTTAATAAATGAAGATTTTTTCTTTATTTTCAAACAAACGCGTGTCAAATTTTGCAGCGTTTTATAAGTAAGCGGCAGTTGGAACTTAATTATAATCATAATAAATAATCGGGGGATTTAATTGGAACAGCCTCCTTCTTGACCGCCTATGCAAGTCTCCGGGTTCGTCTCGTCATGTGGTTGGCGGGAGGGGGAGGAGTGTTTCTTGAAGGAGCACCTTACAAACGGGGGGGGGGGGGGGGGAGGGGATCCAGGACCCGGGAGCGGCAAAGGGAGGCGGAGGGCCTGGATCCCTCCGGGGGCCGTCGGAGGGGAGTCAAAGGGGGCCAAAGAGGGCCGGGATCCCGGAGGGACGGGGGGGACACGCCAGGGGTGGGAGAAGGATACTCACTAGCACAACCAGGATCCTCTGATATGCCCTACTTACAAACCACAGCCTACTTTGGGGTTCCCCTCCCGGCTTACAGTCAACACTGCAGAATGCGTCGGCAGCATTTTAAATTCTAATAAAAAATAAATAAATAAAAAAACAGAAAAAATAAGCTAAACCAGAAGAGCCTTATTTCAGTAAAACCCTACAATTCATAACAGAAGTATCCGCAAAAAAACATTGTTTAAATTGCAAGATTTGCAGCAACAACGCGTTGATTGAAGCAAATTTTGTTGCTGCTGAAAATGAATTTTAAAAAAGGGCTTACCGAGACAGTGTGGTATCCAGTGATGCGGCGTAGTCTTCCCTCAGCGTGAGGACAACACGTTCGCGAAAATCAATGTTTACAATGTAAAATCAGCGGCGACGATCCAAAAATACAGTGCACTAGCCGTTAACACTTCCACCGTTCCATGTTCCAAAAAAAAAAAAAACGAAAATTCGGTTCGACGAAAAAAAAAAATCACTGTTCGGTGTATACGGTACCAAAAAGGGCACACAGACGAAGAACTAGAGAGACACTTGTTATCTCGGCATGGGGTCACTGCCGACTGGGGTTGCGCCCGATCGGGCCCGCATGGAGGGGGGCAAGGGGGGGCCCCTGAGGAGTAGGGGGGCTCAGGTAACACTAACCTACTAACCCCCCACTTCAAACCTGGGGCGGCCCCCCGTCCTGGACACCCTACATGCATACATATTACAGGTACATGATTTATAAAATAGGTAGGTTGGTACCTGTTCCTGATACATAATTAGATCCTTCGTACATTTTTTGGGGGGGATCCCTCATTTGTTCGTCAACTGGTAGCATTTTCACGCCTAACGTAACAACCAGAGCAATTCGGAAGTAATGTTTGTACAACATCATAGAAATATTCCCAAATATAGTCCTATACAATGTACAAGAACCAACATTACAAATGGAATTGTTTTTGAAGCGTTTGCTCATTCTTCAGCCATTTTGCACCATATTTGAGACGTGAGCAAAATCCCAATGTAACTACGGAATTAACATTACCAGAATTATTCATTTTTAGCCACAACTGGTGTTTTTCTGCCTCTACATGGGCGATGTTCTGTCGATGTGATAGAACATAATTTTAAATTGGCTACCAATTTTACGTAGTTTCCATAAGCCAGTTTACTGGCTAACAGACAGTGTGGTATCCAGTGATGCGGCGTAGTCTTCCCTCAGCGTGAGGACAACACGTTCGCGAAAATCAATGTTTACAATGTAAAATCAGCGGCTCCTTAATTCAACGAACTGTCTCGTATTCGCACTTACCCAATGAAACTTATGAGAAAAAATTCTAATATCGACTGTGACCCTGGCCACCGCTTGAGTAGGTTGATCACGTAGGTTGATCACTAGTGTTTTTGGTGTGGCCCAATAGTGCGTTTTTATAATTCCTCAGCTTTCCATTCAAAAAATAAATAAATAAATAAATAGATAAAATAAATAAATAAATCCGATACTAAATTGGAATTTTCTCAACCCGGTGATTTCTTCTTGGAGGACTCCAGCAGGGTGAAACTGACCTTAAATTTCCAGCCCACCAGCGTCTACATTTTCCACAATTCCATAGTTTTTTACAATTTTTCAATAATTATTGACCAACACAGTTAAAATGTCACTCTTGGGTCAATGGATCTCCCAGTGGACCCGTTTCTTCTTCCCCTGAACCCTTCTCTTGGTGCGTGTAATGGATTTAGCTCCCCCACCCCCACTACTCAACATCAGACATTCATAATAATTATAAAAAATAACAATCATTGTTACCTTAACGAGGTTGGCAGCTTATGAAGAAAAATGAAGGGAAAATACGATAGATGAGCTGAACTGTTTTTCATTTCACGTTAAACCTTTGTCTAGACGGAGATTGGAGATCAATTAAAAAATTCATCAGTGAAACAATCAAATTGCTTCAGGGGCACTCAAACTTCAGGAACACATAAGCCTGATCAATTATTTCCAATTATCAAGTTACGTGATTGCAGGAGAAAAGACTACAAAATTACGTAAAACAAAATAGCAACAGTTGCTATTATTATTGTTGCAGTTTCTGCAAACTTGATTGGAAGACCTGAAACTTTTTTCTTGAACCAAAAAGCGAATCAATGTCCAATTTTAATCAAATAAAATGAATTTAATCTTTTTACTGTTTGTAAATTAAACAGTAATTGACGATTTAATTAAATAATAATTAAAATGTGATATTTAAATGTAAAATGTAAAAAGCAAAACAAAAATTATACAAATCAAAATTTGATTTATTGACAGTTTTTATTTGAATCCATTCAACCGAATTCAAATAAAGTGGTAACACATTTAAGTAGGAACCAGGTATTTCAATTTTAATTGGCTTTTTCATGAAATAATTTTAATTTTTGCGCGATTTTTTGTGGTCAAATAATTTGTGACGAAACAGTACTTTAATTGAAATTTTTGTTGGTGGGCGATTTGCTTTGAGGCGGAAAAGTTTTTTTACGTTTAAGGCTACACAAAAAATTTCAATTTAGTGTCGGTTTTTTTTTTTTTTTGGAATGGAATTAGCACTTCATTCTCATTGCAGAAACACCTTGTAATATAGTGAGTTTGTTTGAGATCTGGTGTGATGAGTTACATCCCACGCCTACAAGATAGCGAAAATAATTTTGTGCAATTTTTAATTATTGATTAAATTGAATAGCTTTTGGACCCGGAGCATGCATTGAATGTAACGAGGTTGTTGATTGATTGTTGATTCACATTAACGTGAAGGAGTGATTTAAGGACCATCCATCATACGGGGTATATTCGTGATCAGCGAGAAATTTCCCATAAGTTACGATACGACCCTCCTAGACTTTTGTCCACCTAAATCAGGAAAATTGGCGGGCCACTGAAGTAAGAGTCACTATGCTTTAGAGTGTCCATCGTATAACACACGCATAACTACTCTCACTACTGTTGAATCGTCGAGAGTATAGGAAAGTTTTCAAAATAAACTTGTTAATTAACCCAGTCTTAGGCGCCCAAGTGATTATACTGCCCCCTTCGGCACCAAATGGTAAACAAACGTATCTGTCTGTAATCGCAAAAACACTGCAGATTTTGCACAAGGGGTTATAATTCTTATAAAAACATGTTTCAAAAATTCAAAATTACGGCGTTTGGCAGACGTGTATTGCGATTTGGTGAATGTACACATCAAGAATCGTGACCTTTGAGGTTGATAAACATTTTTGACCCCGATGCGAAAACTTCAGGTTATTCAGAGAATAAACCAATACTGAGTTGTGTGACCTCATTTCAACGTACCACACATTTTGAGCTGTTCAAATTAAGTCAATATGTGCGCTTCTTGAGGTCACGAACGTCGATATGGGTCGACTGCCTGCTCCGAGAGGAAAATTGGACCGATTGGATTCGCCTCCAGCCTTTGACAGGCAATTGTGTTGACAAGGAAGTACAACAGTCGGGTTTGAGGACGGATTTATGGCAGTAGTAAATCTCCAGTGTCAAAATATTGAAGGCAGAGGGATTGGGGTCCGGAGGGAACAATGCGCCAAGAGGGTGAACGATCGACGAGAGGGTTTGGTGACTGGAAGAGCTCAGAAGGGCTCGAAAGGGCGACCTTCGAAAAGATGCGACAAAAAGTGCGGAACTTCCTGAATCCTCGAGGCGTGCCAGGGTGGCGGAGGTTTTCTGCTTTGTACAAGAAATAGGAACAACTAGAATCCATTTCCTATTAATAGAATTATCTATAGATAATAGATTAATTATCTATAGGTAATATTATTACGCCTAGACTTCTGCTCCTCGTCACCGACTAAGCAGCACCTAACACGTAGAAAACTGGAAAGCAGCATGCCCACAAAGATGATCCACCTGACATGTTTGTCACAATGCGTGCACCGAGTGACAGCACCCGTCTGCAATGAGAACGATGCTGTTAATGAGCTGATTTTCGGTGAAGACAATCCTTAAGTCTACGAAGAGAGAAGGCACGTAGAAATCTTCAGGCGTAAACACCTGGCATCCGCCTTCCTCCTAAGCATTAGCCATTAGCCAGCATTTGCCAGCATTAGCCAGCGACGGCGAACATGGTTGGGTGCAGTGTTGTAATATCCTGACGACATCGACGTTATAAGTGCTGAGCTGGATGCTCTGGAGGATGATACCAGCTCAATTACTAAAGAAAAGGTGGTACAAAATCGCCTCATTCGACCTCCACGCCAAAATCGATCAAAAGCAACGTATGTAGCCCCATAAAAGCCCCTAGGATTCCCTCAGTGTGGTCTGAGACCCCCGTACAAAATATATTATATGGATCCTAAAACCAAAAATGCCTCCATAACGACCCATTATTGTTTCTTACTATAAATCTTACACTTAAAACGCAAAGTTTGTTTCTATCGATGTGTGTTCAACAGCCAGGAGGCTAAGAACCACCGAAACATCCTTCTCTTTCATAAACGGCGCTATCCGTCGAAAATCTTGACAACTGGAGAAGCTTGACAACAATGAAGACCTTGATATTTCGTGCTAGTTATTTATATTAAACAACAACAAACCCAAGGGTAAAATCTGCAGCGATTTGAAAAATGGAGGATGCTTCATGCCCTCATGAACTTGTGACTATTATACCATGCCTGTAAAACGGTCTGTTTTGGTCCAATAAGACGAAATAATAAAGAATTCTCGTTGGTCGTCCAAACCAAATGATCTTTCCAACCGATGAGATTGTTTCAATACGAAGGGCCAACACAGGCGATCACCTTTCTACGCACACGGAACTCTCAAGTCCAGAAAAAGAAGCCCAACGAAGGTTTGAACGCTCGTTCCGACCGTGGCCACGAAAATCACTAGATAGGGCTTGTTCATAGAGGCGACACTATCGTATGGGTCAACAACTTGTTATCGCAAGTCCCCCAACTTGACACCCACTTCGCGAGCCGAGTTTATTCACGGCGGTATGTTTTGTTCGCGCAATTTTCATTTTGGGGGATTTTATCAATTTTATCAATTCTTCCAACTTGTGTGGGCGATTTGGGTATTAGGACTTCGACAGAAGGACAAGAATTTTTATGCCAAAGCCAATCGTCCGCCGTCCAGACCATTTTCGGGAGTAGGATCTTTTTTTTTCTTTTTTTAAATTTGAAATTTTGTCAAGACGCTCGGTTCACCATCTATAAGGTTTTCAGCCCGTTCGCTAAAAAGGGGCTTCGGGAGGGGTTTCTGAAGAATGTAGAATCCATTTTTGGGGTTTCCACATCAATCAAAATGATGTGGAGGAACTAAGTTTTGTTTGAATAATTCTAAAAAAAAAACTTAAGTTTTCCACATAATAACAATAATCATTATTATTTTCAAAACACGTAATTATTACTTATCTATTCAAAAATGAATTTTATGGATACAGAAATAATTTTTGCACATTTTATAATTAAGAATAATAAACCCTTGCGTAAAATTTGAAGCGTTTTAACCGCTTAATTACACGGTCGTGACGGAGTTCAACGCTTACGGCCAGACTCGATAATACGAGATAATAATAACGATAACGATAACGATAATAAAATTGCTTTAGGTTCAGCTAAGGTTTTATATCAAACTACTTGAATGTCGCCTCTTCATTTTCGACTTGGGGAGTGAAAGTCGACAATAAGGATTCTTGCAGTTGCTATTTCCAGACACCTTCCACCGTTATGCCGCACAGAAGCTAATTCTGGTAGCAAACGTGGTGACCTCCATTCGGGTGTGACTACCGACTACCAACAATTAGGCCCAGTATGGCGACTCACATATTTTATGTGGAGCTAATGCGAGTCGCCTAGTTGGAAACGATGACGTTTGTATTAGACAGAAATATATTGGTCGAATGAGAACACGTTTAGAGGGAGGGTTTGTCAGCCAAGAATGCGATTTGTCTTAATTTGAGGTTGTGTTTTTCGCCTTGGGCGAGGCAATCAATAGTAACGAATTACCTGTTCATGATGAATGCTGGGTGGACAAACTCTCGGGACACGCTATTTGCAAAATTAAAATAGACAAAATTTCCCACAAAATGCATGTAGTAGAAGATCGAACAAATCGTACATTGATTCACCATACGGCGTTGTATAAGGGTTTTCCTTTTTTTTTTCTTTTTTTTTGCTGATTGCAAAAAAGTGTACATTTTTCAGCGCGCTCTAGCGGCATTACCATTGGTTGAATCTTCAACGGTAATAAATGAATTGTATAGGAAATTGAGTCTACTTTAATTTTTCAAATAGTGTATTTCCTCACAAAACACTTACGTTTCGAGATATTCGCGAAAAATGAAAGGTCGGCTTTTGAGGTATTTTCGATTTTAGAGGTGAAGCTGTCCTTTTTTTAAGGTGGTCACCTCCAGATTTTGATGCCGCACAAGCCGTGCAAGTACGGTATGGACATAGGTTCAAAGTGGGCGTTTTCTGGGGGGGGGGGGGGATAGCGTAGAAGATTCTTACCAGGGAAACACGTTTGGCCGCGAAGACCTCTAAAAGGAGCCTGTAGAGGCGTCACGTTTGGCCACACGAAGAACGACCCGTCTGGCCACTGGGGCATTTCGACCACTCCCGGCGATCGATTCCCGTTTTGGGCAAAAACGGCTTTCGACTCCGGAGAGTGCGACATGCCTGGAAAGCGTGGAGGCCATCCTGGCAAGCCTTGGACCCACCTAGCCAGCTTGGAACCAGCTCTGGAAAACTTGGGACCATCTTGGCAAGCCTTGGAAACCCATAAGTGATTCTCTGATGGTAGCAGTAATTTCGCGGTCAAAAGCGCCATTCATCTAGTGGCCAAACGTGTTCCCACGCTCGCCGTATTGGTAGCCAAACGAGTTGCAATTTCACCCCTCGGTGTTTTGATTTGGAGTTCGGATGGAAAAGAGATCGATTTTCAACTCAAGAAGAACATAGAAAGAGTATTTCGAATACATACATAAAGGACGATACGCTCAACGAAGAACAGCCTGGGGGTCATCCAAACATTGTGCAAATAAAAAATACTCTACCTGTCAGCCACGAAGTTTGTTTACCTGGTTGGAAATCACGGAAGACCACTTATCTACGACAAAGTCCATTATGAAGCGAAACTTCCCCCTTTTTTTCTTCTTTTTTTTTGAGTTCAGTATTTGACAACCGTACAAGTGTCTTCGACCCCAGCGTTTTTGCTACATTTCCGAAAAGTGCGTTGCACTTGGCACCTGCGGCCGGTGGGAAGATAAAGCGGGCCGGGCGGAATTTATTGTTGCGAACGTCCGAACCAGGTAGACATATTGCCACATTCAGGTAAGTTCCGAGTCTTTGTCTGAGAGTTCAATACACCCGCAAGAAGTTCCCGAAAGTCTTTAAATTGCGGCAAGACTGATTGAGGGGTCTATTGTGATTTGTTGCAGTCAATATCCATAGTAAGGGATTTTAGACAAACGAAGATCAAGTCATTGCTAATCTAGCGGTGCCGCTGCCCAACACAAATAAGAGGAGGAGGATGATGAGAAGGAACAGAAGGACGTCTTTGTTCGAAATACTTTTACCCCCCTTTTTGTTCTCAAACTCGCCAGCCTGCCAGAGGTAGTACCAGCGGGAGGAGCGGGTCGCGGCACGGTCGAGGTGCGGCCGTGTGAAACCCCTCTTCTCCCGCCAGCGAGGCGGTCTTCCTCCTCGTGGAGGGAAGTATTTCCCCCCTTTTAATTTACCATTTACTGTGTTATTTTATTTTAATGACGTTTAAATGCAGTGCTGTGTTAGGGATCAATCCCGACGACCAGAGGCCTCCCTCGGTAACATTATACCCAGGGAAGCCGAGTCAGCGGGAGAGATCCCGACGCGTGGATCTGCTGCCCAGACCTCCATCATTGACAATCCGATCTAGGAAGCCACGGGGGCGATACCAGGTAAGATTCGACCAATGGGCCAGGCCACCTCCGACATTTTGTCCGAAGTAGCTGCAACCACTGACTCCCGTATAACTGCGGGCCCTGAGCGAAGCAATACCCTCCACAACACTTCATGCAGGATATTGTTTCCCTGCCGGAGAAGATAACTCTGCAGTGGATCCTGACATTTATCGCCAATCCACAGTAAGCTCATCTCCCATTACTGTGGCTGCAGTCTCCCCCTGGTCGGCAGCTCACGACGATTCGTGTGACTCCCTGGACGGAGGTTTTTCCACATACCCTTCCTCTTCCAAAACACTAGTGGCGAGAACGAGGATTCACGCCTCCGGATCTCTGCCAAACACGCAAAACCTAAATTTAGAGAATTTTACTTCCAAATTAGGTACACAAAAACACATAGGTACACACCCAGCATCCTAAACTTGGTGTTCCCACAATGATCATTCCCTCAATTACTCGATTGTACCTAGTTTAACCTGAAAATTGAAAAAAAAATCCTTATTTAGGTTTTTAGTGAGGAACACGACGGTGGGCTCAGATTTTGAAAAAGTCGCGTAGTAAAAACTTTTCTTCGAAGAAATAAAAAGAAAACCTTCTCAGGAACTTGAACCTAAAATAATTTTAGGAGTCATATTAAAATTATTAAACATTTTAGGAGTAATGTTTCACTAAACGAATTCATTAAATTTTCGTGTCAGAAACGTGGTAAAAAATTCAAGAGAACGCAAAAAAAAGCTGCACATTTTACGCAAGGGTTTATAATTCCTTGATATAAATTATCCAAAAAATTAATTGTCATAAAAAATATTTAAAAAAATTTAAGTTATAAAAAAGTGTAGTGTTTGGACAGATGTGAGACTCCAAAAAAATGAATTCTTCGTTCTAGTTACTCGGAAAACGATACTTTATTCGACCTCCTGGCATTCGTCCAAAAACACAGAGAAGTAGGTCTTCGCGATCATGATATGCACAAACCATTAGGCAGTATGGAAATAAGGAGGATCTGCGAATTGTAGAGCAGGTGCTCACGTCCGCGTTTATAAACGAAAGCGAATTCGCCGACTCATTTTCGGCAGCCGAAAAAAAAAGAAGGTGGACCCAAAAGATGCGGTTTAACGAATCCTGGAACCAGAAGTGGGGTGCCATCACCGAAACAAAGCTAAGTAGGTGACCCATTCAAAAGTAGGTCGAGAACGGTATGGCGAGAAAAGCGCCTGCGGACTTTGGGGTAGGCAACAGTGACGACGTCTATACATCTTGACGGTTTAGTGTTGGCATGAACGGAAGGCGTTTGGGGGGGGGGGATCCATTCAGACCACAGTTGCGGATAGTATAATAACATGGCATGTTATTATACATAAATATAGTGTAAAACAATGTTTATATAGTATAATTTTATACACTGAATAATAAACTAGAAATGTATACTATAGTATAGTAGACTTTTTTTCTGAGGAATGCTGCATTTCTCAATAATATTATTATAGATAAATTTAGCATTTCTCAGAAAAAATATTTACGGTGGAACCTAGATTATTAGCAACTTATCACCTTTAGGTGTGAATTCTGTAACTTTTCTTCATCAATTTCTTCGTAAGCTGATCGAAGCATGAAGTCGTCTAAGGATTAGATCAACAATGGTGTCGTTTTTACAGTTACACTTAAGAAGGGGGAAAGAAAGGGGAAGGTTTGAAAACAAAAAAGGGAAAACTTCGGAAAAATGGTTCATCGTCACTATTAATAATTAATAATTATTGTCGTGCTTATATTCCAGGCTGAGGTTAACCAAAAAGTAGACCGATTGGAGCTCTGTGTGAGCCTATATACTACGTCTTGTGCTACAAAGGTGCAGCAGCTTTCGACTCAGGAGCGGATCCCTATTCATAATAATTCATAATACATAATATGTACATAATACATAATATTATTATGTATATTAACGGGGTGGAAACAAACTTCAAACAGTATGCGGCGTAGGTACCTACACGAACAATTTTTGCCACAGCTGAAGAGTTGGTGGCTTGTATGGTAAATTTGAAACCAATATGACTTGGCCTGGACAACGGGTCCTTGTCGGCCAAGCCCAGAAGGTTTGATTCCGTTTCAAAATACCGAACTTCAACGAGGGATTACAGAGATCGGGGATTTACCTTACGACATAATGAATCTGAACAGACCATTCCACAATAGTCTGATCTTCCATACCACCTCGTGCGCACAAAATTTTCATTTCTTTCCGTGTTCGCGATGCTTCTCGTTTCACAAGATTCGTCACCAAGATGATCCCAACAGCACTTAATAAACCGAATAAAACTTCAACAAACTCTGTGACAGAGTCACCGTCTACTTGAACCAACACACCCTGTGCTTTGAAAGCACTGCTTTCATAGGATTTGAATCAAAGCCACATAGTAATAACAGAGTACGATCAAAGCACTGAATTAGAATAGGGATGGCCCAAATGAATCGATTCTTTAGAAAATCGAATTTTTATGAAAATAATCGATTCTATTTCCGCCCGATTCAATTCTGAATTTCAAGATTCGAAAACCGACTCTTCTGCTATTTAACAACTAGTACCTACTTTTGTATTAAGTTGGTCTGTAAACCCGATCCATGTGGGGGTAGATAGGCTACGCAAGAGGGGGGGGGGGATAGGGGTGCCCGGGCGGTTACTTCTGTAACATTCTTATTTCATTCTGAAGCATTCTCATTTTCCACTCTTCTTTTTAAAAAATTTATTTTGATTAAATAGGTACCTACGTACGAAGTTACGATCATTTTTAATTTTAATTTAGGTAACTACCCAGGGTGACAGCATGCCTACCTGCAAGATTTTTTAGCCCCCCCCCCCCCCCCCCATCGTAGACCTGCGCACGCCATTGAGCCTCAATATTATTTTTAAATTGAGTCACAGCAACGTTCATAAGTGCTGAAGAAATGGAAGCGGCACAACATAAACTTAACCTACCACCATAGTTGATATTACTAGGCGTTTTGCGGAAGAAAAGGCCGTGTTAGTTTTTTCGTTTTAATTTAACATCTGCTGAAAGCTTGTAGTAAAAACAAGCCGGTTTTCCAACACAAGAATAGTAAAAGTTGAAGTAGAGAATGAGAAAAAGAATGATGCAATGAAGAACTGCAAAATGTGCATCGGTTTCGTAATTGCTTCTTCTTCTTCTTCACTTTCTACTCCTGCTGCAGGAGTCCTGCAAGATGAGCTTTCTGATAAATTTAGGTTTGTTCCAGGTCTAACGGCGTCTGTCGACAGAACACCGTCTATGATTAAATCATCAAATTTTGGCCGAGTGCTTCCTCGTGTATCATGTCTAAAAATCCCTTGACTGAAAAAGACATTTTAGCTTCTAGTACTAAAACTAATTCTCCTAAAATAATTGGTGCTTGGCGTGTCAAGTTGTCATCTGGAAGAGATGAGCGTCCACAACAGTTACTGTCGACTGCTGTCCCAATGCCTCCTGAATCGCAGTTGAGTTCTGTCCAACAGCGCACTCGCTTACCTCGAACGCCAAACCGTCCACAAACTGTTGTAGCGTTCACGGTGATTCACGACGTGAATAGGGACTTCGAAAACGACACTGTATGAAATTTACGTGAATTTCACAACACTGTAAATTTCATACAGTGTCGTTTTCAAAGTATTTTTGGACGCAGAATCCATTCTTGGGGGTCCCGGAGACATCTGATTTGAGGATCTATGAGTTTTCGGTGGAGCTAAAAAATTTGCAGACCTGTGAATGCCCCATAGATCATCATCTGAAAGAGATGAGTGGACGCTCATCTCTTCCAGATGACAACTTGACACGCCAAGCACCAATTATTTTAGGAGGATTAGTTTTAGTACTAGAAGCTAAAATGTCTTTTTCAGTCAAGGGATTTTTAGACATGATACACGAGGAAGCACTCGGCCAAAATTTGATGATTTAATCATAGACGGTGTTTGGTTTCTACCAATAATTTTTCTGTGAATAGTACCTACACAGTAGTAGTGCCTGGGTGGCATATCGACTCTCTGGAGAGGTGATGGTGTCTATTACCTTATCTGTGAAAGTGTCTGACAAGATTCCCCTAATTAGTTGGTATGGTTAAATGACAAAATTAAATGTTGTCTCTTTAATAGACTGTTTGAGGGGTTTTACTTTATTTCAGTTTATATGTACATATATGTACATGATATATCAGCCAGAAACATCCGCCTAATTCAATATCCCAGCTGAGCTAATAATTAGGTATGTAGCTATTTTTATGGACACTTGCTAGAAGTTGCGAGTCTACTGTTTTACGAACATACCCTTCTGGCTTAGGGTGCTGGCACCTATTGTCGACTTATTATTGACAGTTCCATTTTCATATATTATATGAGAGACATGATAATAGGTGCCACCACCCTACTACCCTCAAAATAATCAACCTATGTTTGCACGCCAAAGGGTAACCATAATTATTTTGATCCGAATGAAATTGGTCCTATAAGCCGTTTTGGGCAACAGGAATTCGTTTAAAAATCTGAAATGTTGACAATATTTCTCCTTTGGTTGTATAATTTTTGATTATATAGACATCCCTACATTGCCACCGAAGGAACTTCTTTTCTTTCAGCTTTAGTTGTCTTTACGGCCGATGATGAGCAGTGACAGTGTAGACCTTTTGTGGATTATAAATTCTGAAGCCCATCCGACTTTACTGCAAATTTATAGAGTAGGGGTGATGAATAGAGGAAAAAATCAACCCACAAATAAAAATATCGTATGGTTTTATTTACATCGGATCAAACAGTTACGCACGACCTCGTCAAGGTACAGGGTATACCCAGAGAAGTAAATATTAAAATAATTTATTATACACACGACTGGTATCCAAGGATTCGTATTCCCTATGATTCTGAGTACGCATTACAAATACATTCGCATGATGTGACAGTGATCGACAAGGTGCCTGAGGACTGAGCTCAATTTAATTTATACGAAAAATGACAGCTTCAAGAATTAAACTATTTAACACAACGCAACAACAAAATTACCTAATTTGCCGGTCGCTTCAAGATCTACTAAGAACAGTAATTCCTCAACAATTAGGTACCTAGAAGCACTACAGTCCAATAACGTACGAACACGATGCGGATCTACGATTCTATTAATTTTCTATATTCGACGTAAAAAATTCTCTAACGGTTTAGAATGAAAATTTCATAACACGTTTTTTCCCGGTATTAGGAGCTAATTTGATTAATTTTAGTATCAACATTTTCTCGTATAACTCGAAAGGTTTATGTACAGTATTTACTAGCATCGTCGCTAGGAACAATTTCCCGTTTAATGCTAATTTGAGTATTTACGGTGTGCTGGACTCGTTATTGCATTTTAAAGCTGAGACCGGGCATCACGTCTACCTAATTAAAACTTGATCGCACATTCACCTGAGCCCATATAAAATTTAAGGTTAATACCAAACACGTCAGCCCCTCGATAGCATTTGAGTTAGAAGGGACGAGTGAATGGTTTTTAAATTAAATTAAAGGGATAATTGTCTTTCAATTGTCGATAAATAATAGCAAACCAAATTCATCAATATTATCGGAATTGACAAATATGTATTTACGAGTATCTCTGTTGGATGGGAGGTTTTCAAAGCAAATTTGTGCTCAGTTTCAACCAACCAGCAGTTCTCAGAGTACCAGCACTGGTGGCCAATCCCCCGGGACTCACCTTACTGAAAACGTATCTCAATGAAGGGATAGGATGGGAATATTGTGATAATGATCGTCACTGTATCATGAAGTGACCCAGCCACACGTAATTGAACAACCAGTCAACAGGTTGCGTCCCACTGGGGGAATAGCTGACGGACGTGGGGGCTCAAACCTTCCCTGTACGGTAATGCCGACGGGTTTGGAGGGACCCCAGTGCCTAAGCAAAGAGTGTGTACACGCCTGGTGACGGAGAATTGGAAGAAGCAAATTTTCCCAGGTGTTACTGACTAGCTTGGATGAGAAAGCCCTAAGTCATCCACAATCACTGAAACCCACGGCAGCTCTCGTCATTCCGGGCAAAACCTTGGGAAACAGTGACTGTTTCTAGGTAGTAGGTATCCAAACATTTATCGTTTAAAAATCCTTCTTTGTGGCCCAGTGTTGTTGAAGGCACCAGCCCCAACATTCTCGTCGGGAGTGGTTGGGAAATGCAGCAAACCCACTCGCACAAAAGGGTTGTCCATGATTGGATGTGCAGTAATGAAATTGACCAGAAGCCAGCACACAACAATAGCGGTTGAATCCCAAGTAGTTCGAATCTGTGGCAGGAAAGGAGACAAAGAGGACTCCACATTGCCTCAAATGCTTCAGAGGAAACTTTAGGAATGTTTGCGAACCCAATAGGTGGGCTAGCGAAACACAAAAGGGATCTAGAGTGAGTGCCAGGGCATAGAGGCGTGAATGGTAACGAAAATGCAGCTACTCTGACCAGATAGGATTCTCAACCTCATTTGAGGGTCAGAGGCAGTTGGATAACCAATAACTTCCTGTCGAGATGCCATCAACAGGTGGATGTCTCGTAAAACGCCAGAAGATGGCGACAGAGGATACCAGCATGGTGGCCGAACCCCATGATTATGGCAGAGCGGCTCAGACTGCAGCATGGGGAGCTGGGAAGGTTGGTCAGACTGCTGCTAACCTCCTTCATCCCCTTGCACTTTCATCTGAAGAGCATTCAGGTTTTAGGGTCTATGAAGGAATTTACTAGAAACGTACAACCCTCACCTCCCGAATAGGTCTCATTGGCTAAAATTTCGGCTCTCAGGAAAAGTACATTCCACCAACCACCACCCTGAGCGCTACAATACAATCTACAATACCTACTTAACTACATTAAGACCCTCATCCAACTCGAAGACAGAATTACTAGCGTTGGTACAATTTTTGCCACCTTTGACGTGTAACCTGCTGGCTGGTTGGTTCCAAATCGAACAAATGTTTGCCTAATTGTGGTCGCCCATCTCTCTACTAAAAGTTGTCCAAAAGCGAATAGCATATCACAATGTTACCAATAGCATATCAACCTGTTGACAGGTGAATTCGTGATGCTCATTTCTGGGATCGAGTCATCCGACGCAGGTTTCTCAAACTTGGAGCGAGGCGGATTTCGAGGGGTCCAATCTCGGTTTTACCAACTGATGGCTGGGCAGGTCTCGGATTTTGTCGTCGGCCGTCGTCGTTTCGACGAACCCCGACTCATCGCTGTCGCCTTCTTCGCTCAATGAATCCATATCACATCGTTGACCACCTCGCTGACTTTCAGAACCTGTAAAATGATATTTCGTTAGTACGTTTACTTAATAGTTTTAATAGAGTGTCAAATGGCAGGAGCAAGTATGGTAGTCGTTGTGTATGAAAACGGTAGCCAAACTATCGTATTCAGACGTTCGCATCAGGGTTTTTGTGGATGATAATATCATATTATCTGATAACATAATATTATTATGTTTTCAGACAAATCGAGGGTGCACTGCAGTTCCTTTAGGTTTGAATGTTATGATATGCAGTTGCACATGTTAACTTGACTGCCTTCCTACCTTTTCAGAAACCAACCACCAGTGGACGAAGTGGATGAGTCCCTTTCAGGTGTTCAGACTCACCCACTCTCCTCTGATTATGAGTGGCAGGATGTGGAGCCGGCGGGACTTGGCAAAACCAATAAGCTCAAAAGCAAGATAAAAGCCAAGTACTTGCTGCCATCTAAGTAAATGCCCTTCCTCGAAGCATTCTTCAGGCGTTTCTCTTCCTTCCAGGATGGCAGCTGTATAGGAGGTCAGATTGGTCCCTCACCCTTTATACAGTCTCAAGCGTGTCTTGTTTGGATTATCTACACCAGAAGCATGTGAGGATTGGACTCCTCTTCCTGGGCGATCTGCCACCTCAACCAAGCCTTCATGAACAGCAGATCCACCAGCTTGGTTTTGACGGTCCAGCTTGGTCCGTAGAAGAGCATGTAAAATGCCCTACAGGAATAGAACCAAGCGAGTGTCCTGGCAAGAGCACATGCCGACTCTGGTCCAACGTTGCACTCTTCTATGTAAGATAATCCAATCTAATGGCTGAGATGAAGTAGCGAGCCTGTTTGAAGGGCATCAATTGCATCACTCCTCTCCAGATTCAGCATCACCCTTGCTTGCACGTAGAGAACTCTTTCTCTCGTGTCCCATTTGGAGCTTTCACTCAGCAGAAACCTTCGGGTTGCCTTCAAGACCTAAGCGACATACCTTGCAAGGGCCCCAGCATAGCCCTAAATTCCCAGCTGACCGGGAGCACCTGTTTGGAGCTTGTTCCATACGCTGTAGCATCCCTACTTCCCCTACCCCTCGTGAGGTGAGCGAGGAAATTTAAATTTTAAATAACTTCCGCCCCAGCCCGCAGTATGAGCGGGAATCCGCCTGCTACCAAGGCGGTACGCATACCTTCCGTGTGAATCACATTCCTGAAAACTCCTTCTGGACCTCTCCCCCCTCCGATATGAAGCATAAATAGTTGGATAACCCCTGAAGCGCTTCCTGAATGAAGGAGTTAGCTCAGGAATCGGGGAAAGAAGGAATTTAATTTGGAGCGAATTATGAGTGATTGGCAGGACTGCCGATCACGGAGGCTGCGGAGGAGAAGGGAGGTGTCGTTTTTTTTACCGACGGGCCCTGCCCGATCGGTGGGTTTTTTATCAAGTGCCATCCAAAATTCGCACAAATCTAATTATATTTTCGCCCACCTTCGGTGGTTTCGTTTCGGGCCATTTCGGTCAGTTCGTGAAGTGTTGGAAAGAGCTGGAGCCAGGATTTTGAGACGATCTCACGAACGGAAGTTCAGTCTAACCTGCACGGCACCGATCTGCATCTTCGAGAAGAAAGTACCATTTGAGAACTTCGTGGAACCACGTGTTAAGGGGATCTCTGGAAAATTTAGCAGCCGCTAAAACTAACCAGACGGGGGAACCCACAACCCTGCTTAATCGACGACACTGCTTAATCAACGACGTGTCTGCGTTCCGACCTCTTACCTACATGTACAACTATTTGCTTGCGACCTCCGTGCGCTACGATTTTCTGCGACTTCGATTTGCACCATGGCGTTTCTTCGCCTGCATGATTTTCCGTCCGCATCACTCTTGTCGGCACCGCACTGCCGACCACCGGCGGATTTCTTCACTTAGCTCACTGAGCATCATAAGTTACGTCACGCTCTCCTTTCATAAAATACTGAAGCTTGCTGATGATTAACAACCCTACATTCAATATTTCTACCACTCTGTGGACTAATAAACTAACTTTTCTGAGTTTTAGCATGTCAAGGCTTTCCAGCCGTTCTGGGGCACAGCCCCTAAGTAAATGAACTGTGATATTATCTGTCAATGTTAGTTCTCTGTGTAATTTTGTAGTTTCTCATTTTCTAATCGAGGCTGTACTTACAGGTATCAATTTACTGTGAGAATTTAATTGGGGCCCCGTGAGGAAATAATAAGTCAGCGGCCTGCGTGCCAACCCGGATGTCGTCTACGCTGTGCTGTTTCTGAATCTCATTTTTACAGCGTTCCGTAAAGGTAAAAACCGATTTTGAATAAACCTTTACAATTTACTTTGTGCTTGCTGAGTCAGAGCCCCGGGGGTCACATCGAACCCCTCCCTGGGGGAATTAGTTAAATGCTCGGGGTGAGACAATGTGCCTTTACCCTCTTTTTTTTCAATTTTATATTTTTTTGTGTGGAACACTCCACCCCCTTGGTCCTCTGACCAGGGATAAATGTTTCAACACTTACCAGACGAGATGCTCTGCAGGGAAGGAGTCGACTCTTGGTCCAAATAGTCAATCCGCACGTCAGTTTGAAAGACTTTATTGAAATGGGTTTCAATTACGGGCGGGCTTGGCTCTGGTATTAGATTTTCCATTCGGAATTGGTGTTCCCTTTCCCCGGCAGTCCACGACAACCTCGAAACTCGAGGGTTGTGTTCAACCTGAAAAAAATAAACATTGTACTTGGAGCCACACATAACAGAGTAAGAAGGAAAGGTTTTGCGAGTTGGAAGAAGTTCCCAAACGCGACTGGGTACGTACTTCTCAGATAACTGGCCATTTTGAGGTTGTTGAAATCAGAACAAAAAGCGAATCAATTTGGTGATACCTTGGGTTTTCCTAGTCTGTGCTCTTCCCTGGTGACGATACAAAGGCTAGGAAGAATTGGAATTCAATTTCTCCGTCAAATAATACTCATAGGTATCGTGTTGAATAACAGTTGAGTTGGTAAATATTTGATTCAAAATCAGAGGCTTTAAATAATCAGTTCCCTATCAAAATTCATCTAGATCATGAAAACCCTTCAATTTCAACATCACCCTCCAATTTGTATTAAATTAATCTTCCAAATGATGATTTTCGATCACTCAGGTCATTAACACAAACAAATTGCTACAGTAATGACAGGATTTTGGTTACGGAGTTGACATTCAAGGCTTCATGTTTTCAGTTTGTTTTTAGACCTGGAAGGGGCAGGAAAAGCGGTAAGACGTTTTGCTACTCCTAACAACAGAATTCTAAATATAAAAAAATCTTGAAGATTTCCCTTTTAAAAACTATAGTAAACTGTTATGGTAATGATGGGTTGAAAAGTCCTGCGAAGCTGAAACTCGACCTTCCAAGCTTCGAGGGACAGGGTTGCCTACTGTTGATCTTTGAGACTTCACCTAATTTCACTGTTTGGCGCCTACTTTCATTTCAGTGATGGTAATGAACTTTTTTCGAGGGACAGGTGTTTTTCATTGCGTCAAATATTCCAAATTCCAAAATGCCGTTAGAGTGGAGGAAGCAACTATGAAAACGAGTTCACAAACCCTTACACATGATAAAACCCTGTAAGACAACCCCCCACAGTACATACCTATAAAAACACACACAAAATTGACATGCTCGTCATGGGACAGTTACAGTAATGACATTACTTTAACTAATTTTCACAACTTTAACCTTCCAAAAACGTCATAATTTACTGTAATTTCGATCATTTTAATGTTTCCTTACAAAACGACATCCTACCTTGCAACCCATGACCAAAAATTGAGCTTTGCCCTTCAAATGGGAGAATTATCCATACCGGACGCTAAAATGGCCAGTTATCTGAGAAACATCCATCTGTGTTTGTGGGGTTTGGCGGGAAAGCGTAGGAGCTCTGTCCTAATTCTTTGTGCTGCCAGGAGGATCTGGGAAGGGCCCGAACAAATGTCAACTGCCCACCACTCTTGGGATGCCTCTCATAGGATTTGTGTCATGCGCAATAGGTCGAGTCGTGTAACGTACAATCGAGAATCGTATTTTCAGCCTCCAAGAACTGGATTTTTACCATAAAGATTGAATTGCAGAGCTGCTTTGGGTTCCAATGAGACTCATCTAAGCTAACAATCATTGGGAAAGACGGGTATATCCCCATGAGTTCTGGAGAAGAATCACAGTCAGGAGCCTCTGCACCACCACGACACTTAACGGCTACCAACCTTTTCTTGGAGGTTTGCAGGTAGCGAATCGAAGTCACCAGGTACGTGTATGCCAACGGCGAAGGGGTCTTCCTCCAACGCTCCCGGGTATGAGAGGAAGTGGTTGAAAGCTTCCGTCACGACGGCGTCGTCCAACGGTTTTTCGCCGATGGGCGACAGACCGACGGGGTCGTCGGGTTCCTCCTCTTTGCGCAACCGGTCCCGCTCGTCGGTGCCCATTTCGTCCGTCGTGTTCGCCCTCCGGAGGAACCCTCGGATCCTCGGGCCGGCGAGAGCGGAGATTTGGATGTCGCCAATCGTATCGGATCTGAAAAACCATAAAGTATGAACAAAACTGAAGGTTACCAACTTATCTCTCGGCAAACAAACAACTCAACGCCTATTCGCAATTGGCGAGTTTCGTGCTGACTGAACATCCAACAGAACTTCAGGCGATCGGACGTTCGTGATGATTGCACATAACTCAACAAAGAAGAGTTTCCCGAAAGATAAGAATCTTCCCTCTAGTTGATGAGGGAAAGAAAAGCTGTTCTGGGGGTTTTTCCGGTGAAAATAATTGCCACTTCACTCTTGCATGCTTTTCAAAGGTCTGGGGGGGGCTTTACGATGGGTTTTAAAAATATTTAGCAGATCGAATGGAGAGTCGTTATAAAAAAAAAATTGTTGAACGTAGAATCCATTTGTAGGGGTCCCAGACCATCCGGCTACACTGTGGGTATCTATGGGGTTTTAATGACCGGCTACTAATTGTATGGGACATTTGACGGATTTAGCGGAGGGGTCGAGTACGGTGACGTTTTCGAAGTAGGTATATTTGGAGGATGAATCCACTTAAGGGTGTTATGGAAGAAATGGGTATCCGACATCACCGTGGGGACTTTTTTCCCTATAAAATTACAATTTTGGTATTTTGATATTGCTGTTACAGTAAAAGTGTGTACCTAATGAAGGCATTCTATATAATGACCAGACATTCTGTATCATGACGGGTCGTTTTAGTCAATTTGTAAAATTTCTTCATTTTTCGAACTTCTGGCACACGTTGATTAGGCATCGTATAATTATATTATAATGGTTAGGCAGTCTCTATAATGCCTACGGCACCTCGGGCAATGTATAAAATAGATTCTAACGAACGACTCTGCCATTCCTTCAATTCCACTGATATCCAATTCCAATAAGTAAACTTCCTGATGTAACATTTTCTAGTCGATTTTAATCTCTTTTTCTCCCCCCTCATTCTGTAGTAAACGTAATTTATATAAATTTTTTGTGAGAATTGAAGGGAGGCTACACAGAGAAGGACGACAACACTTACGGTCTGAACGTTTCGCAAGGCGCGCCATCGGCAGACTGAAGAGCCAGTAGGCAGCCAAGAAGAAGGTGGAGAGGAAGAGTACTAGGAGGAGGATGGTGAAGGGGAGTATGGGATTGGGATGATTTAAAAGAAAGAAAATTATGAGCCCTAGGAGTAGGTGTTCAACCCGGGAGGTTGAAGGGCACCTAGGACCCAGATATGGGCATCTTCGCTCTCCTCGACCTTCGGGGCAGGGGTCGACGGGGGCAGATGCTTAGCAGTCGTTGAATGTAGTCCGATGCACATCATAAGCATGTCGGCCCACTGGTGGGTCAGAATCAACAGTCACCGAAGCTCGATGATTATTCACCCGAAAATTCACCGGTGTCGTGCCCTTACCAACATAGAAACCAAGCAGGACCCATTTTACATGGCGAGCTTCCTTCACGTGCCATCTCGATAGTTTTGACAAGTCTAACTTTCAGTCACTTCCTCAGTTGAATCATTCACAACGATGTGGAGATTCCCTCTTATTGATTGACCTCATCTTTATTCATCACCTTTTTTTTTTTTTTAAATGCATTAAAGTACCATGTCTTTATTTGTTGCTTTTTAAAAAAAATTTAAATAAATGACGAATCGTATCGAATATCTCGAACTATCAGGTATAGGTAGTAATGAAAATGCCTGAACTCTTTCGGATCTCAAACATTTCCCTCATAGCTATTTTAGAGCTTAATCCAACGTGGTGAGACCGTATCGGAATTTCACCAGGTATTTGTTCCGATATTCATCAGAGAAAGGCAGTACCGATCCGTTATGTCCCGTCCCGTGGATTCAACAAACGGTAAAAATTCATTGAAATCGACCGAGGGAAACAATTAAAGTGACATGATGAGAACAAAGTTACATAAGAACCAATAGAAAGTTCACTTCTTTCGTAAATGGCGTTTAAAGGGATTAAAAGGATTACATTTTATTAATCGAAAGAACAATTGCGTATTTACAAATATATATAATAATGTATGTTTTTGTTACCTTCTGAAGAAGCCTCTTCGCTTGGATGTGGTCCCGAAGGTACTCGCCCCACCTGAGGCTCCGCCACTTTCTTGCTCCTCTTCTTCAACGCTTTCTTCTATAGACATTAGCTTGGGAGCCGATTTACTCCGTTCCAAAGGTGGCCTAGAAAATGACGGAAATTAGGATGAATTTCCGCTCGGATCTGTTGCGAATTCAAGCACGTACGAGTCTCTTCGGGCACATCAATTTTCATCTCTCCGCCGCGGCGGGAGTCAATAAAGTAAAATCAGGGAGAACGTCAAAAAGGGGGAGAGTTTGTCAGGCAGTTTGACTCTCTTCTTCACGATCCACATTTAAAATTATGAAAATATTGATTGCTTTTGTGTAAAGAAGTAGAAATAGAAAACCATTAAAAATAATAGGGTTCTTCGGGAAGTCGGAATAGAAAATGGACGACTTCTAAGCTAAAAGTTTAAAAATCTCGTTTAAGTTTCGTATCTATCTGCTCACTTATTAACTACCTACCTTAAAGATTAAAAAAGTTAAAGTTAAGTTGAAAATTTAGTTAAGGTTGAGCTCAAGTTAGGGGCGAGCCCCCTGGACACCCGGATGCTTTTTGCTTGGAGCCTACGGCTAAAATTCAAGAAACATGGATCATGCTTTATTAACCGAATGTACTAGTTGAATCTAGTTTTACTACTTGAGAAAAAGTAACAAAATTTCGAAACTTAAACCTGATTTTTTTTCTTTTTCAGTAACTGATGTTTCCGCAACTGTTGTAAAAAACTACTCTTAAAAAATAATTTTTTGGCCATTTTATAAACCCCACAAAGAAGGTTACCTACTAAATATTTTAGGGATAAAACAACCTGTTTAATGTCCAACTTCCTTTACGGGTTTTGAAAAGTTGATTCTTTTACAGAAGAGTTTTTTATGCCGATTATCAGTTTCGATTCTGAATCACTTTAAACATTGATTTTTTTTTTCAATCAATTCCCCTTCTCTTCATACTGTGATTTTAATCTTCGATAAATTTTCTAATTTCGTGGAGCGAATTTTTAAGGAAAATATGTAACTTCCGCATGTATATAATTCCCACAATATTTTATTTTTATTTTTTCAATTGCCGAAGAACCCCGTTACCGCGTCGGTAGGACTCAAATACGATATTTTTATGGTTTTTCCCCCGTCTTACGACCTCCTGATTCCTCTACGGTATGAGAGCTACTAGGCGTGCAACTTACGGATTTGTGCCTCTACCTGTAATTTTGCGAGCCGGTTGATAACAGTATTTTTCTCCTAGGAAGCGAAGGGTTGTCGTATACGGCGTTGGCTAACGATAATCGAGCGTTCTGCTTGCTGATTTTATCCCTCTTGAATTCGATAAGGGCTTGAGCTAGACGGAAACTTAAATCCTGCGCCATTTGCTTGGCAGCGCTTTCTTTATTGCACAGAACAGCATGGCACCTGAAAACAAAGTTCAATCGTGAGCGAAGGCGAAATATTCAACTTCCTTTCACATAAAAAACACTCCTACGAGTATCCGTTCCGCTTTGAAATAAAGCTGTGCCTAGTTAATCGAAGTTAAATGCTCTTTTTTTACGAGTAATCTATGGGACAATCGAGACATAGCCTGGAGTACTTTTTTTGGTCGTTCAATCCGGTCTTCCACAGCTGATGGGGCCGTTTTTGGTTTATTCTCTGAAGAGCCATCTTGTTTGCGCGTTGGGGATTGACAATTTTGATCGAGTTAAAAATTGGTCCTTATTAATTAACGGGGGTTCCCAACAAAATTTTGACCAAAAAATCGAATTTTCGGAAAAAATGTAGTATATTTATTATTATTAATACGCACTACCTATGTTAAGCATGTAAATTCAAAATCTTGTGTTAAAAAAAAAATTCTTGGTGGGTGTTATGGACTTGCTTCAAAGTGCTTCTAGTGCGTAGGCTGGGCCACCTTCATGTTCGAATACCTGAAGGTTGTTCGTCATCAACTGAATCTACAGGAGCCACCGCGCTTGAGTTGAATGGTCCAAATTGGTCATCAGCTGGGGTGAAGTTACTTCCACCAGCCTCCAACGGTTTGGAGGAATTTTACGGCGCTTGTAAAAAATACGCTGCAATTTAGTCATACCTACTAATTCAGTTTATGAAAGAACTCGCGCAACTCACTACACGCCTACAGCAATAATCCACTCAACCCACAACTAGACAAGAAAAGAAACAACTGAGTAAAAGAGACCTTTTTTAACCATAAAAGTACAAGAAACACTCTCGTTCTTTACCCTTAACCACATCGAGTTACCAATTTCAAGCTATTCAGACATTCATGTAGGACACAAAACATTATGGATTCATTCTGGATCGAAATCGTGCGAGTTCGTCTCCTCTTCAGAAAAACGCTTCTCCTGAAAACTTTACTTTTTCGGCACATAATAATATTATGCACATAATATTATGGCCCATATTTTTGAAAACGAATGACCGAATGGTGCTAAAATTTTTATGACATATTTTGTCACTGTTTTGTACTTTATGACGAAATTCAAATCAAAAAATTAGGTGACAATGAGGAATTTTTCAAAGTTCCAAGAAAATGGTTGATGGTGATTAACGCTCAGTTGATAACCGGGTTATCAAAATTTCATCGGTCAAATCGTCTGTAAACTGTTTACAGTGCGAAGTAACTACCTACCTGTGCTCAAAATGTCATCAAAATCGGTCCAACAGATCCTGAGATAATGAGGAGCAAAGTCAGGTATTTATACCTTATGTTTTCAGATTTTACGTTAGGGGGTCGTGTTACGTGTCCTTTTCTAAGTATTTTTGGGCGTAGAATCCATTTTTCGGAGTCCCACATTAAATGTGGACAAATTTTGTCCAAACCCTTTACAAGAACAGTTTTTTTGACATGTAGTTAATACTGAATTACCATAGAATATTATTATGTAGTATTACCATAATATTATTATGTAGGTAATATTGTATTACCATAGAATTAATTTTTGAACAATTCATTTTCCAAAGAATAATAAACACTAGAGTAAAATTTGCGATTTTTAATGATTTTTTATTACCTAAATTGAAATTACATTTTTGCAAAATCAATTAAAACGAACAAAAAAATTGTTTTTTATTCACTACTTGTTCAATAAAAACGTTCAAATAAGACGATGTCGCGTTGAATTCCGGAAAATGATTTTCATTAGGCCGCTTCGGTAATATCTTTCAAAGCTAACTTCAAGTCCTGTGGCGGGGGGGGGGGGGGGGGGGGTTAGTCCCGATCTTGATACTTTTAGGTTGTTCAGTGGTGCTCTGGGATGATAGTGAAGTTATCCTATTCTAGAACCTGCTCTAACGTGGGAAACAAAACCTTAAAATTGTCGGACTGTTTTCCTTTTAGAAGCGGTTTCTTTTAAAAGGTTAGTCGTCAAAGTTGTAGAGCGTTAAATTTACTACAATTTTGTATACACTTTTATTCTAAACCTTATATTAGTCGAGATTCAGCCGATAAAATTTGGAGGAATTTTCTCAAGACGGCAAAAATTGTCGAAAGATGTTGGTTTTGGCTTTCAAACTAATCACCATTAGTTCTACGGTAGGTAATAATAATTATGAAAACCACTCGTCAATCCCAAAACCTTCAGTTTTGGCCAACTTTAGCCTTTTTACGAAAGTTCATCCAACTTTGATAGGCTATGGATAGTGTAAGATTTAGGAAGAAAATTACTTAAACAAAATTGTAGTAAATTTAGTGCTCTACAACTTTAAAAATAAACCTTTTGATCGAAAACAGTTTAGTTTGTATGTTAAGAGCGAACAACCGGAAAAAAGTTCGAAAATTTTGAGGTTTTTGGTCCTCTCCAAATTAGCTCAAGGTTCTCTAATTAGATAACTTGACAGGGCCATCCCGCAGCACGTCTGAACAACCTATAAAAGTTTCATTGAGCTCGGAATTTTTCCCGTGTACAACGAACATATCTACCGGACTATTTAGCTCTTAGCGAGTTCCATTTCAGGCTGAAAAAACTCTTCAAGCTTCAGGATTCATATTAGAATATGAATATTAATATAGTTAAAATTTGTTTTCTCAAATCGTACTTCCAATTTGAAATCGGCTCACCTAAGTTCTTGTTTCAACCGACGGCCCTCGTGTCGGTACACCCAACAGAAGACCCTGGGGTAAGCAGCAGGTGCGCTGCAGTATGTCACCCGATGACTCCAGTATTCTGTCAGGCCGTGCTCCTTGGTAACAGCTTTCAAACCGCTCTGAGTAATCGTCATCTTCATCTGAACGTCAGGCTTGCCCGAGCCCTGGTAATTGTTCCAAAGCGTCATAAGCGGTTTCTCCACACAGCCTTCCCCTGAAAACAACACAATTAACCGGTTACGATTATTGGCCGACAACAGAAATCGGAAAACAACAATATTAAACGTTAAATAATGGCGAGAAAATTTTTTCCAAATTTGAACAGTTCCGTAATTGTCAGCGGACGAGGTTGAGTGATTATTTCAAAAACACCAAAATTTTCCTCACATGCTCAATTGTCTCCTGCTACACCAGCGTTCGAGTTGGAAAGCCATTAACCGAGACCCAAACAACACTGACACTGAAACCCGCGACCTTGAGAAAAGACCTTACTGGTCATTACCGGCCTAGTGGGTAGTTAAAAGGCCGTCGCGGAGAAGAAAGATGAGAATCCCACAAGTGAAATCCCTCCACGTAAAAAAAAGAAGAAAACGAAATTGATTCATTAGACTCGTTATGAATAAAATCTTTCGACAAACGTCGCACACAATTACGAGTGAAGAAAATTGATATCGTGGGAAATTAGGATACCAGGTGGGAAATTATTCGCGGCTTTTTGAAAATCTCGCACCGTGAGAGCAACAGACCGATTCATCAACCTGCGCTTATCGCAATGAAAACTACAAATACTGAAATTGTGAGATACACCTCGTTGCATAAAGTTCCCAAACACAGAAGTGATAAGTTAGACATAGAAGTTATTGCACAATGTGCAAGAACTTGAGTGAAATCTTACTTTAAGTAAAAGCAAGGCATTCACTAGTTCAATGAATTATCGGTCTTGATATGCACAAATTTTATTTAATTTAAAAAAAAAAAATCAAAATTTCGCGAGTCCGTTGAGGAGCAATAATTGCTTGATTGTCTCAAGATCTAACCAAGTTTTTTTCTTTTTCTTTTTTTTTCTTTTCAGACGGAAAGCTTCTCAAGGCCCACTTCTATAATCACGATTTATTTACACCGCCAATTTTAAACATTTCGCCATTTTTGACAACGGAGATGCAATAAAAACAAAACTGATATTATAATGATGGTTTTACAATCAAATAAAATTACCCAACAAAAAAAAAAAACTGGGGTAATTTACGTATAAATCGGAAACTATATATCCTGCGGAAACCATCACCTCGGTCGAAGATAAAGAGCATTAAATTTCCTTTCAATGTCACTGGTCACGAGTATTTTATGACCCAAAAAGCACCGAGAATCATCCCTTCAATGAACTGCGACGCAATGTAATCTCAATGTCATCATCACGTAGGTGAACAATTTCCACGCATTGGTTCTTGTTCCTGCGAATACCTCAACGCCCACTTCCATAGTCACCATTTTCAAATCGACGATTTTTTAAATTGGTTTTACCTACATTTCCTTGTCAGCACGCAACAAATGTACTACTTTTTGAGAAACAAATTTGGCCACCGTAGCAATAATGCGATTATACATGTATGTATACCATTTGAACGGGCACCGATGAAATATTTAAACATTATTGTCGTTTCAGAATAGTATATTTCGCCTGATATATTCATCCACGCCCACCTATATCCCGAGGGAGAAGTTATGCTTCCCTTAATCGCGTAATTAAATGCAGGGTGCCGCAGGACAGGTTTCGAAGGGTTTGTAGAGCCGAGTGAAACATTAAACTTAATTGTCAACGTACTAAGTCGGGAGAGTTTGTCAACCTGTGTTCCAGGTTAAACTGACCACAAAAGGCCACTGTGTACCAACGCGTTGTCAAGTTTCAGAGATAATAGGGCAAGGGTGAGTTTATTATGAGTAGATAAAGGGTCAGTGAACTCGTTATTTATTAAAGTAGTATGGTTCCCAAGTTCCCAATCCCCATAAATCGATTGTACGTCCAAAGCAAAATCTAGAAAACTTTTCATCTCATACGAACTCGACACCGTCATTTCTCCTTCTGCTCAGGAACGTTACCCCTCAATGACACAGGCGGTAGCAACGTCATCTGGATGGATCTCGATTTTCCTCCAGAAAGATCTCTTACATCTTGATGGTGTCACACCGCATTGTGTTTGTATACATCAAAGGCTCATCAGATCATATGACACTCGGGCAAATAATGCGATAAGACTATGGAGAATTCCCTTCAATCCTAACGACCTACGTCGTTAGGTTTCATAGGACGTGATGTATCGTTGTGACGTTCGATTTCCGAAAATTCCATTTGAGGATGTTGCAATTGAAGATCAAAGATCTCTCTATAAATAAAGAAACATTAGCGGCACACGAAGTTCACTTCAAAGCTTTTAGAAGATTTGAAGAATCTATAGTTACAAAACGCTGCGAGCTTAGAATCATGCGAGTCGAATAGAATGGTGAGAATTAGGTTGCAATTATCTCTAAGCTGGAGACGTCTGCCAAATTAACGTACACGTTATATCGCTTAATCCGGTTTCTTTGTTACGAAGGGGTTCGCTCTGTATCTTGGAATGGCTGGATTTGATAACACCGAAGCAGTTCGTTTAACTGAACTTTCTTCCTCGATATTTAGGATTTTGATTACATTAAATGTTAGGACATTTTCCTGGCCGATTTTGATGAACTTGGGCTTAAAATGTTCGACATATTATCCACAAGCCACATTCAATGGGCAATGCATAGCTACTGTTAAGAAACCAGGCAAAAACGAGGTTCGTAATGTGTCGTTTTTCAAGTTGAAAAATCCATAAAATGATTCTGTGTACCGAAGTTCGTATAAAAACCTTCAAAATCTACGTCTATAAGTTAGACTATAACCCCTCAGAAGTGTCATTAAACCCTACTGACCGGACGGACATACTTGAAAAATCCATAAATCGAATCTGTGTCCAGAATATCGTCGAAAACGACAAATTACTTGACCCCCTGGCTCAAACCATTCAAAATCTACGTCTATAACCTCTCAGAAGCATCAATGAGGCCTACCGACTGGATGGACTTACCTACTTGAAAAATCCAAAAATCGATTCTTTACACAAAATTTCGTCGAAAACGACAACTTACTGGAATGCCTGGCTCAAACCCTTCAAAATCTACCTCTATGCACAGTCCAAAGCAACACTACGGCATAGCTCGAAAAACAAAACTCAAAAAACCCCCTACAGCATCAGATTCAGCTTGACGGTTCAGGGAGCTCACAAACCTGCCTCTACGATAACCAAACGTAACCTTCCCATGAAGTCGAAAGAGGTCTTTTGGTCGATTGCGATGGTAACAGGAGATGGACCCCTGAATTGTGTGGGGAAGGGGCAGCGACCCGGATTCCTGTGCGCAAAATGTTAAACGCCACCCAGTGGTTTGCTGGAGGACTCAAACTGGTTTCGATGCACTTCAAATAAGCGCCGGGTTGTCTGCATGTAGGATTTTCCCTCCACAACACATTCAATTTTGTTTGCTACTGGAAATGATCACGAGGTCATACGCTGACGAAAAGTTGACGATGACAAAAACGTCCTGCCTTCCTGGCAAGCGCCGCCCTCGCAGCGGTTTTCGGCGACGTGAAAAAGAAAAGAAAACAGTCGTTAGCAGAATAAACACACGTCCGCGTTTTGTTCGATTTGAAGGGTATGGTGGGGGGGGGGATGTGGGTGACAACAGAAATCGGTCGACGCGGTAGGTCGGACAGAAGGAGAGCGCGGGAGCGAGAGAGCGATAGAACTGAGAGGAAACTGGAGAGTGAGACAGGAGATGAAGTTGATAGGCCCCCCCCCCCCTCCCCCAACAACTCACGATGGGAAAAGGGGCCCGCAGGAAGATCTGATCAAATGTCAGTCGGATTCGCGCACAATAGTTCAAAAACACGGAGTCTATTTCTGGTGGTCCGGGAACGGGAGGGAGAAACCAGAACCATTCCAGGTATCGGGGCCCTCGAGTCTCCCCTCTTTCATAATTTTGAATCAATTCAGGCCAACACGCAACCTGTATTCAACCTTGCTGGAACTTCGAGTCCTCGACAAGGATAAATTCCCTTCTAGTAACGCGAACGAGCAGTTATCTCGAGACGAAGTTAACTGTTCGACGAAACGGGCACAACAAGTCTTCAACTATTAGTTGGAATCATCTGTCCCATTCACACTACTCAATGCGACCTCCATCACCATTTCAAACAGAAATCAATGATCGCAAAAACTAATTATTCATCATGTTTCCCGGAGTGCAATTCGACAGTCAAGGTCGTTTCCCGACCTCACGCAATTTTTCTTTCATGAGTACAACCTGATTAATTATTCATTTCATGTCGAAACAGCAAACGTTAAAAACATTCCGTCGTCAACACGAGTGAATAAAATATCAAACGTTCTTTGAAGTCCCTCTGAATAAATCAACCGACAAATGCTTCATTTTTTTCAAAGCGTTTTTTTATGCAGGTCAAAAGGTCTCGGGGATGCATTTCAAATGAGAAGTCAAGAGTTTTGGATCTCTGAAATCAAGGGTCATCAGGTATTGAGTAATGGTTGTATTGTTTAGCCACTCATTTGTATTTCATTTTTCGTTTATTATTCGGTGACATACTTGTATACGTATTGTAACATATAACGGTGGTTTAATTGAGTTTTTTGATGTGTAATTTAGGCTATATTAGATATGTTTTTTTATGTGTATCTTCGCATACTCATAGACGCAAAAACTGGTATTGTTTCTACTGTTCGAATAAAAGTCAAACCATCTAACGATCAGTTTAAAAAAAAGTCTATAAATGAAGAGGTCATCCTGAACAAAATGGGGAAAAATATTGGTGACGAAAGTTAACTTGATCTCAAAAAACGTAACGATACTCAAAACTACCGATTCCTTTTAAAAATTATCCATACGATATCGATACTTTTTGAAGTATCGGACATCCCTACTTGGGATTCTGTTGGTCAACTGGATCTATCGAGGACGCCACAGCTTTTTTTATTCAAGTTCTTATTTGGTTATTTCTCTTCAAAGACACCTACGTTAGCCCGTTCGGGGTCAACGTTTTATTAGGAGCTCGTAGTGTTTCATGTGGGACGCTGCAACAACCTTCATTCATAAACATTCGATTATTACGATGGGCCAGTTGGTGACTACATTTGGTAAGGTTGATTGTTAGGGGTGGCTTTGAGTCGCATAGTTACGCATCTGGTTCAAGTTTACAGTGAACTAAGAACTACGCAGGAATTCCTGATCAGTAATTTACAATTTCTTTCGCAACACCATTTCAGGCAGATCTGGCTAAAAGGTTGGGTCCATCGTGCTGAAGCTTGAGTAACTTCGTGATCGGATTCCATTCGAAACCAACCTTGAAATGTACGCAACGGTATCATGGAATCCGTCGTTCCTTGTTTTTATTTTCTTCTCCTTCCACCTCTTTCATTTCGAGTACGTTCTCCCGACTCAACCCGATACTGTTGTGTATTACGGATGACACGGACTCAGTCCAGGAGTGGCAAGTGGTTGTCCTTCGGACGGCCTTGTCTTTCCATCCCACGATTATCCAGTCAAAAGCTTCCAAGTTCTCAGCCACCCCCGTCCACAAGCTGATACACAAACATGTAATTAACGATACCTCAATCTTCCGCGAATGCGCTAACTGTCTATACTTTACCCAATCAACTATACTTAGACAAAGCGTGGATGGTAATGATCGTGAATAGCACGAGCCGTCCATATTCGCCAAATTTTGGCAAATGTTAGTATACTTTGAATGGGTTTACAAGCTAGAAACTCGTAAAATACATCCAGGGCCTTCCTCAAACAGTACACACAATTGTCCAAAAACCTCCGTGTTCCCCTCCTGACTGCTAGACTATACGTAGACGTGTTTACACGTCTTGAAACTAATTGCCCAAAGAATCCGATTCGCTCCTCACGTTGGGATGTTTGGCCTTCGAGATATCGTTTATTTTCCAAGTCGATCGCACTCAAGGCCCAAATCGGTGTAAACATCCACACATGGATCCGGGATTAAAAATATCTTCCAGATTCTGCGAACCGGCTTTTGACAGTAGATGCGTTGCGAATGGTTGACTTCAAGGCCAAAAAACAAAGATTTTGGAATTCATGGTTGAAACCGCGGAAAATGATAAACAAAAAAACAAAATTGAGAAGATGCACCTATTTTACACATTTAGAAAATGATATCCTCTCAATCCTCAACATTCAAACAATCTGGTATGTGTTCCTCCTTCTGAATTAGCCAAACAAACAGCATTTGTTTGAGAATGAGGTTCCGAGCAAATAGCGTGATAATGCGATTACTCTGCCAACCCGTGCAAAATCCTCTGTCAATACAGTATACACTGTTCTTCAGGTTAGTTACTTCGGTCTAATGGACAAACAATGAGCGGGACAAGCGCCAATATTGTTCGCGTGCCTCGCTGCGACACTAATCATGAGTAATTATGAGCGTCAAAAGGAGAAACATTTCACTCTCGTGTCGAAAAAATGAACAGAATAAAACTGAAGGTTGTACCTACATAAGATATTGTGTTTACACACAAAGGGAATTTTATTAATAAGGAAAAAAGCTAAAATCATTTATTGATGGCTATAATTTGCGTTACACTACAACGAACATCGTGGGAATGCAGTTAGGTCTGAAAGGAATCCGCGATGGTAGGTATCGAAGAAAATTGCTTCTCTGATAACAATCTTCGTGGCTATTCGTGACGTGAATAGCTCAAACTCCGGGGATTTCAGTCAAACGGACGAGAAATTCGACGGTGAGCTATTTAGAGTAATGTCGAACTTCCGGCGGACTGTAACAAGCTTGGGGACAATAGGCACGTGGATTCGGAATTTAGTATCCCGTCGAGGGACTAACAAAAGTTGGGAGGAAGTCAAAATGGTATAAACTAAACGGCAGAGGGGAAGAGGCCTCGCATCGCTGGGCAATTCAACTGAGGAGGGCGAACGAAGCGAGAATTTGCGCGCGTTTGCGCCCAACCCGATATTGCCTGTACCCCCCCCCCCCTCCAAAGGTTCGTTTCTAAGTAAATATCGATGTATTTTGAAACGTTCAACTCGTTCAAAAAACCGCGATTTTTTCCGAATTGTTTTGGTTTTTTACCTTTAACTCAGAAAAGGTGCATCCCACCAAAACGATCACTCCTATCGAAGTTAAAGGGCATTAAATTGTCTTTAAAATTCACTGGCTCAAAATATCTTTCGGTCCAATAGGTACTGAGATTCATTCCATCAAAGTTAAGAAAAGTTTCTAAAAATGTAAAAATACGTATTTTTGGCTCGTAATTTTCTGTTTTCAAATTTATATTTCAGAAATGGTATGTATATCTGAAAATTTACTGCCCACCCCTTGCTGTAGATTGGATCTGCTGACCAGGTTTTGACATGAATATCTCATCGCTGGGGTCAATCGCAAAAAAGCAATACCATGTTTGACTGAGCAAATCGTCGCTGTAGAAGCAACACCGCCTAACCCACTTCGGTCGGAAATCAACTGTTTTTAAAATGAAGCAGCTTTTACAAGAAACGGGTTGTAAATCAAACAACTAAATGGAACGGTTACATGAACCAGTTATATGAAACAATTTTTTTAACGTAACAGTTTTTTTTAGTTTTTTTAATGAAGCAGTTTTTGGTGTCACCTGTGAAGTTGGGAATATGTGGGTTAGGCGGTGTTGCTTCTGCCGCGACGAAATAGTCTTTGATATGGGGTTACCTGAACGTCATCAAACTGCCCTCACGACCAGTAGGATAAAATTTCTTACCAGCTGGTGCTGGCTGAGATTGAGGCTCACTGCAGTATTTATGTATTTTATGTATTTATGCATTTTTGGACGTGCACTGAGAGAAAAAAGGGCCTATTCTAGGTTATTTTTCGATTTTTTTCTAGGTTAAATGCTGCCAACCTAGATTTTTTTTGGTTTTCATTCTAGGGTGGAACAATTTAGTCTAGGTTGAATATCATTTAACCTAGATTGAAAATACTGGTGAAGTTACCGTCCTAAAAATGCAAACAACCAAGATTTAAAATGTGCCACCCCCACACTTTAGTTCTAGGTTGAGTTCACGGTGTGTGCCACCGCCTCCATCCATTTACAGTCTAGGTTAAAAACATTAATGTCTTGGTTGTCTCACCCTGGTATTCAATGTTTTTCACTTTCCTAGACGGTTGATTTACCCTATAACGAAAACGTTCTCACCCCACCTCAAACAAATTACAGTCATGGCGCGTTAACCTAGAACCCTTTTTTTCTCTAGGTTGTGTCCCTTTATTTACGAGGTTGTTTCAATTACTATCCCTGTTGTACCACTTTTCTTTCTAGGTTTGCTCCACTTCCATTGCAGGTTGGTTCTGCCAACTTCAACTATCTTTCTGGGATGTCTATGTTTCCAATTCAGTACAAAAATATGAATGTGACGTCATAATATGACTGCACATAGTGACAGAAAATAGATTATTAGAATTTGCCAGAGATTTGGCCTCAACCCCACCGGGTAAATAGCAGGGGTGCCAAGACAACGAGAATTAACGCCCACTGCCTACAGTGGCGCTCTCCGCGACCGCTTAGCGTATCGTAGAAACAACCTGGAATTTATTGAATGAATTACAATCACTGTTGTTTAAACCTAAACCTATTTGTGGTACTACGGTAGTTTTAACCGAGACTGAAATTCTAACTTTTTCTTCTGGGTTGTTACCTAAAGTAACAATCTCGCCTTTTAAATCTCTTGGTTGTTTTCAGTTGTACAACTGAGACTTTAATGGAGGGGAATTATATGGAAGGTCAAATCATTCGATTCTAGGTTACCCCACTTAAAAGTCAAAGGTAGGTAATATATTTTCTAGGTCTTCACAATGTCAACCTAGACCAAATGTGAAGTTCACATTTGGTCCAGGTTAACACTTTTTTATTCCAGGTTGTGGTCAGAGGTCAGGTAATAACGGATTAGGTTGTTTCTATATGGGTCTAGGTTGTATTAATATTTTTCTATGTTAAATTAACCTGGACCTATTTTTTTCTAGGTTGAATCAATTGATTCAAGGTGGTTTCAATTTCTTTTCGAGGTTATTTCGGATTTAACCTAGCCACTAAAAAAATCTTTTCTCTCAGTGTGGAATCAATTTTTCGGGGTCCCAGAACGATTCGATTTCACCGTGCGGATGTATTAGGCTCACTTGGGGCTACATTTGGTTTTTTTTTTTTTTTTTTTTTTTTTTAGGATCCCGGGAGGTCAAATATTTTCCGAGTAATTTTGGACGTATAATCCATTTTTCGAGGATCTATTCAAGCAATGTAGATGATTTTTAAATTTTTTTTTTTTTTTTTAGAAATATTGTTTCATTGACTCAGAATTAATTTTTGCACAAGCAACCTATATCAAAGAATAATAAACCCATGTGTAAAATTTGCAGCGTTTTTATTCATATTTCAAGTCACGGGCCACTTCCCGCAATAAAGCCATCTCACGTTCCATCGTCCCTCGGTATGACATTGAATCGTAATTCGATTCAAACGACCCACTCTTGACCTCAAACAAATCAATCCAGTCGTCGTCGTCGTTGTACGCAGTAATCGCATTTACATATATTGCTTCCTTCCCTTTCGGAACTTGTGGAAGCACGTATGAGGACGGGTCGGTCAAAACGCTATCGATTGTCACCTTGATTTACCAAGATGGTGAGGAGGGTTACCGGCTTTGAAGTACAATGTCACAGGCCAACTATACGGAGGTGCTTCAGAGACACCGTCACGCTAACTCCATTTGTGTGATGAACGAGGTCACTCGGGCCATCGATAAGTGCTCCCACCATGACCCACGTGAAAGGGCTTTATTAAAAGCTCCGTTAGGTAATGAAACCAAAAGGGACATGTTCGTCAAACAGTGAGAAGATAGTAGGAGGAACACAGAGATGAGCTCAGGTTTTTCCCCAAAACCATCAAAAAAATGCCTCGTGAAGTTCGACCCAAATACAAGTCATGAACTCTCCAGGAACGGCCCGAACGTGGCCTATCATTAGGTGATTTGATGGGTAAGCAATCAAGAAGAGGAATTATAACGAGAGGCTGCGAGGTGGGGGATATGGCCGACATGTTCCTGCAAGGCCATACCTGCGGAGTGTTGGGGCTCATCGATGTCGAAAGAGTGGATAATGAGGAGATTTCATCGTCTAATAAAAATCCGGTCACTCTCACCAAGTCACCTCATAACTCCTATTAACCCTGTTAGGAGTTAGAATTTCCTCTCCTTATTTATCCACTCCCAGGGGTCATCAAGCACGTCATCAACTCCATCTCCCTTAAGTCTATCCAACCGTCGCGACCCTATGAAAACAAGAGATCGTCCTTGACGGGGTCGCACTGGACCGCCTGGGGGAGCTCGACGGGCTAAGCGTGAGATCAGAGCCGCACTCCAACAACCCAAAACAAACAATTTTATTGTTGTAATGGTCACGTTATACGTACTACTGAGAAACCCCTTGATATCACCCCGAGCTCACTACGTAACTCCATGGTCACTTCCCTTCCAACATTCCGTGCGAGTTACAAGGATTTTCGACCCGAGTCAAATAGAAAGGAACAAAAAACACCATTTCGCATGTATGATAGATCAAGGCTGCCACTACAAAAGCAGGGTAAGGGGTAAATTTGCTTATTCAATATTTAATATTAGCTTTTTGACACAATCCATTTTTCAGTAGATATCGATAGAGAATCAAATGGAGCAACTTTTGAAGTGACGAAAACGGCAATAAAAAAGTAGTTTTGGCAGTCTCATGAATTTCGGTGTACGTACTGGGAAAGAACAAGTTGAGTCAAGAGGTCAGGGTAAGTCAAGAATTTCGAAGGTGGTTGCAGCACTATCGCTTCACCGTCGCCCTTGTCACAGTTTTGAGTATTTAACCGAGTTCTGCGAAGTACTCAAGAAACTTTAAATTAAGGTTTATGACACGTTCCTATTTCCGGCTCGTAGGTACACATTTCAGAAACGTCTTTCCTGAAACCTCCAAGTAACGTTTCTAAATAACCATCAGAAACGTTTCAAGAGGTAGGTATTCATCACGGGTAACATTTCTGAAACGTTACCTGAAAAACGTTATAAAAAGGCTGAGGAAGTATCGTTTCTGATTCGTATCATTAGCGTTTTTCAAAAAACGTTATCTCTGAAACATTGTGACACCATAATGAACCGTTTCCGTAACCTGTGAGGGTTTGGAACGAAGTTACCGCACATTTTAAAATATTTTAGCGTCAAATGCAATATCCTAACTTCAAACGATCAGCATTCCGTCTACGTGCACCCCATCTGGTTGCCACCTTCTTTCATAATTTTAGTTTTTCAAGTCTTTCGGAACAAAACGAAAAAGCATTGAAAGTGAGGAATCCAGCTATGAGGTTGAAAACAAAACATTCCGACCTTCCAATTACCCCCATTCGTCTCAGTAAAATTTTCTCTGTTCTCTTACGCCCTTTGAATCTAACCTCGATCACCATTCACTCTCAGAAACCAAGAGAGGCGAAATTCAATCTTTTCATCAAACCGAGATACTCAGCCCGATTAAAAGGCTGTCAAGAACTAACCGTGTGAAAAATTCGAGCGAAAACATCATCGCGTTTCGAGGTGCATCCGCCCGAATGGTTTTCAACATCAAAGGAATTCCCTTCCCTGCCAGTCGCCGATATAACAAGGCCGCTTGGTGGAAAAGACGGACACTTGATACACCACCTGGAGAGAAATTAAAACAGGAGTGGATAACAATTTAATTTGAAAGATTTGTGTTGATTGTTGAGGTAGTTTTGTGAGCGAATGAAGTCCGTAATGCTTCTTGTGTTAGGTTAGGTTTATAAATAAATAAATAAAGTGGTAGGTAAAAATTTGTCGTCCAGCTGAGTCGACAACTGATTCATTTTTTCAAGGGAAACTCGGGCAGTCACAGTCGAAATTCGCGAGCTCCGAACGTGGATTATCGCTTCGTGCTCAAAAGATGCTTTTCATGTCCCGAAACGAAAACGATGTTTTTTCACTCCCGCCTGATAAAAGAAGACGCCGTCTTTTCATCTTTTAGAGTTCGGGGTCACAACGTACGTCTTATCGAGAGGAAAATATGATAGCGTTTTATACCTAAACATGTACCAAATGTAAACTACAATCTAGACGGCTCCAGACTCCAAATATTTACGCCGAGTGGGCTATGAATCAGTACTGATATTTCTTGGCAAACCTCCTCCACACCAGCGGAGTTTTCGTCGTAATAGTCCTTTAAATGACAATTCATCTCTATTTTTAACTAATTCGTAAATAACTCCAAGTAAATCACGAAGTTTTCAAATACCCCGACAATGCATTTTGTTCGTTCCTTAATTCGTTATTTTTCATACTAAATCTTCCTCTTGTTGCACTAAGAACCGACTGTCTTCTGATCTACGACCGATAATCTGACCGCAAAGGCTGTTCTGAGGTTTGATCTGCTTCATGATTTCAACTCCGAAGGATCGCAGGAGCCCACTGTGCGGTTTCATCGAATAGGACTATTGTATAATACGGTGACAATCACTGTTTCGAAATGGGAGGAAAATGCCAGTAAAGTTTACTGTTTTCGAGGCACTTTTCGGCGCACTTGTGCCCAGTAAACAAAGTTTTGGTCGATTTGGATTCGCCCGGCGCAAATATATATCCATACCTAGGCTAAAAATTTTCATTATCCTCCTAAAACATCATTTTTGGAGACTCAAAAAGAAACAGGATTTTGGTGATTTCAACTGTGGAATCCCTCAAATTCCTATTAGGTAGTTACCACCTAATAGCCGAGTCTCATGAATAATCTGGAAAAACCATAAGACTTATGGTAACCCTTAGTGTAACCCAATTTGTATCGCCCCATGGTCTAACAAGTTGTTGTAAACCGCTATTCATTTAGCCGCTTTCAAATAGCCTCTTATCTATGCAAAAGTAAATTCAAAAATGGGCGCAAAAAAATTATGGATCTACTATGGGCTCAAGGAGCCAGACGGCAGCAGGTCAAGGAGTTAACGCGGTGGAGCTTCAGACGCTTCTGAAGAGACAACCTAGCTTCAGGAAGAGCAGCTCGATGGGGTCCGTAGGCAAGTCGTGGATATCCCAGGCGTCCTTTATTAGGCAGGCAACTAGTAACACTAATATGCATATCACATGCATATTATGCATTTCATTGTCGACATGCATTTCAGAAAACAACCATCTAAACGGAAATACCAAGTAAAACTTTGCTAGGGTTCGTATGGAGTCAGGGTTGAAACACACAGTAACCTCATGGCTTTCAACGATATAAGGGAGATTCAGTGTACCGTAGAGAGCTGCCCTAATTGAATTACCTCGAATCCAATATTCTTCGAGTTAGTGAACTTTACGGTCTGATCTGAGTTTTCGATTAATCTGAAGTTGGTAAGTGGAACCTGAAGCTCCTCTCCATGAAGGCAACATATGATCCTCTTGTCCACGCCTGGTACGGCCGAACCCTCGGAGAAATGGGTTCTAAACTTTTTACCATCTTCAACAAAATTTGTTGTGAATCATTTAATGATGGGCAACTTTTGAGTTCAGAACACAATGTCAGTCTCAGAACTTGATAGTGCCCCAGCAGCCGTGCGCGGAACTGTGCGTCAAATTCAGAAGATATTGAAAATTTGATTCAAGGGGGTGATGACAGACCAAGTGCCGTCTGAATCAGATCATAACAACAAAGATAAATTCAGTTGCACCAATTTGCGCCCAATCAGACAATGCTCGTTTGGAGGGGGATGGAAGAAGAAGAGGAACCAGTAAATTGTCTTGCATAATTCAGCTGGTCGGAATTTTGCGTTCTAAACCTCACATTTGATATTTCAATAATCCTTGTACGATGGCCTTTTTGTTTTGATCAGAAAGACTTGAGAAAAATGACATCTTGAAAGAAGGCTGCAACATTACTCTGCGAGCCACTTCACAAGACACCAGTGCTTTAACTTCCGCAAATACCACCGCATCTGAATAGACCTACACTCACGTGCCGTCCTTTGTCTCCCCACTAAAAGGTCCATGACCACACACCAGGGTCCAAAGATCCCTGATTTGGCGATTGGCGCCTCGACGTCAGAGCTGCTGTGTGATTTCAAACAGAAGAATCTTATACACAATCAAGGAGTATCTAATTTACATTATACACAATTTAAGGAGTAACTTTTAGAGGAAATGATTTCATTTAACTGGCACATGCGTGTGAAACCTATAAAACTTTTTTTGAAAATTGCCAAAGAACCCCATTTATTCGAAGAGTCAATAACATAATAGCACAACGTCATACTGTTGTTACAAAATGTAGTCAATAACAGTGAAAATTTTTAAATAAAATTTAATATTAATCTTTTAATACCTTTCAGAACGGTGCTGCCAGCCTTTAATGTTTCCTCGTTACACCGTAGCAGTGGGAAACGGGAAAAACCGGGATGCTCATTCGGCGAACATAAAAATCCTCAAGCTTCTAGAAAGTATCACTTCCCGCCGTTTTTAGTGTAATAATTCAACAGGATGGATCCAAATCTAGCTTTTATATATTCAGACTTTTGTAGGCCGCAAGCCACATGACACTCGTTAAGCCGGGTTAAGTCGAGGATCCCGGCCCGGCTGCTTTCCCAAGACTGGGCTCGAAAAGTGTGCCTCAGCCTCAACCTGCCCTCTCTGGAATGAGCCAGCCGATTTCGAAATTCTCGCAGGTACACTATGCAGGTAGAGAATGCAAACCCGATTTTTTTTTTCTCTTTTTTTATAGTTTTTTGAAGTGAAACTCCGCGCCAACGAAGATCGTCAAGATTAGGAATTCTTTGCGAACTGCCCGCTCGTAGAGTTGAATACTAATTAGCCCGTCGGCGGAAATTATCATTTTTCAGGCTGAAACGTTGATTTGTCGCCTTTGACTTCAACGAAGACGAAGAAACAAGATCGGCGCTCTCTTCAAAATCAACTAATACATTAGTTGATTTTGAAGAGAGCGCGAAATATATTTGCTTTCGTTGAAATTCCACGTCATTGGGAAGGATGCTGGTCGGCATCCACATTCCCAGACATCTCATATCTGTTGACAGTAAACATTTCGGCGGGCGCCATAAAATTGAGGACATGACAGTATTGTATTAGGACATCACTTCTATCACAATACAACTCAAGGATCAGATGCTTCTTTCAAAACTGTGATTTGAAACTGATGTCAACCAAGTTAGTTATTTGTAGACAAACTACTGATTGCTTCCATACTACCGAAGGTAGCGGAACTCCAGACACTTCTTAGCGGAAGCATTGTTTTCACTTTCAAGATCGAAAAAAATTTCCTCCTCCGAAATTGAAATTTCCAGTGCGTTTCAGAGCCTCCTGAGCAAATTTGGTTCACTGTCTGTCTGTCTGTCCGAACTTTCTTGTTACAGCGATAAATTCCACAATTGTGATCCGATTTGGGTCAAATTTTCAGGGATTGTGCGGGATCAACTTCTTGAGGTCCCATAATATGGGACCTCAAGAGGCTGAAATCTATATATAGATTATAAATTATAAATTTTATGACGATTGAATCAGCGGATCGCGGTGCGCAGGCGCGAAAAATGATTCGGGTCATCCTCAGCAACGCGGAAGAAGTTGGTTGTGGAAGTCGGTTTGTTAACGCTGCCATCGATTTTTTTAAAATCTCGAGTCAAAATTTCAACAGGTTATAATCTATAGATATCCAAAGAATGAAATTCAGTTTCTTTCACAGCTATCGAACTCGAAGCAGTACCGCATTGCCACTAAATATAGGTAATGTAAAAATGTTACAAATCCACACACTGCTAAAATCTCTCCAGTTCACCCTTGGACGTTGAAATTTGAGATGGAGCCCTTCTGGGAGTACAAGAGACAATTGAAATTACGGGCATTCTCCTGACCAGCTGAGTGAGCTAAAAACTCTCCTGTTCAAATTATCAATAGTTAGATATTTCACTTTAAAAAAAAAATTTACCTCAACTCAGAATGGAGTTTTTGATTAACAACAGCCATTTTCTCACACTTTCTATTTTCTAAAAAGGCACTCATTCTCTTTTCCCTCAAACCTGACAAGTATTTTATTATATTCTCTCAGTACAGAGCGCAAATTTGAAGTCATCGACAACGGAAGAAAATCCCTGAACCCAACAAACTCGGTGTAGCTTCATTTTTGCAATACGTGGCGAATCATCTCCACACGTCTTTTTCATTTCATCAGCCGTGAAGAACTCGAATTTGAATTTTATGGGTTTATTGCCCGCCGTTGACTCCCACAAAGGGAGTGGGGGGGGGGGGGGGGGGGGGTCCATTCACAACTGCCAACACAAAAGGTCAAAAGGTAGCTTTTTAAACGGCCCACCGGTTCGACCGATTGAATGAGCCAACTCCATTATCACCTTTGTTGCGTAAGGGGCGGAGTATTTGCATGAAAATAGTGGAGGAGGAGGTTCCGAAACGCAGGTTAATACACCGCATCTCCCTCTCCAGCGCGCGTTTACAAATAACAGGGAAGTGACGGGAAAGTCGGAGAGAAAGGCTTACTAACGATTGTAAAACTGCAGTCAAAACACACCCGCTTCCGTCGTATTTAGCTTGTCGCCTAAGTCTAGTGATTTACAGTGAAAAAAATTGCGTAAGCGTTTCAAGTTGCGAGTGCGATGTTGCATCGGGTTTTTTTTTGCTTTTTTCAAATGGAGGGTTAACCCACTTTTTCTGTTGCGCCTTCTCCAAGCGGTAGATTGAGCGAATGTTAAATTGTTGAAAGGGGCTGCCGTAGGAAACCGGTTCCTCTTGGGGTTGTGTAACATGAAGCGCATACCAAACCACACAGGGATTTACCTACGCCTTGTGCCACGAATGGGATCTTTTGGATGGTGGAAATGGCACTCGGCCAGTAGGTTTCGACTCCGGACGGTTTTTTTCGTTCGTGAAAGATCCTCGAAATTCTTCTTTCAATTCACTAATTAGCGGTGATGAAGAATTGCTATCCCTTCAAACCACTGGACCATTTTTCTGACTTTTATCTCCAATTTTGGGCAACTTTCGCTGTGGCTTTCTACTTTCGATGAGTATTAATAAATCAATACTGGATAACAAAAAATGGATACCTCGCGCGTGGGAGAGACGTTGCTTGTTTTGTGGTTTTGAGGTCGTCCACGAGGTGTTTCATTGGTTTTTTTTAAGCAAAGAAGCACACTTGATAATGTTTCACATTAAGACAAATGAGATCAAGCTCAAGTTCGTCGTGCGAAGTTGGAGATACGACGTCAAAAAGCCAAAAACGAGGCAAGAAGTTGCCATTTATTAGTTATTTATTTTTAAAAAAATCACTTTTCTTTAACAGTGTATGTACGCCTAATGTTCGCAAAGTAGCATATTATGCTTATTAAGTTTCATAAGAATGTATTACACCCAGTGATAGCAACAAAATATCGATACATTGCAAACATTGATATTTTGCTTCCCATGAATCGATATATCGATACATCGACGATCGTCATCGAAAATGGAGCTACGATATTATTGGACCTAATGAAATTTGTGTTCCTATGTCGGTAACTGTTTTAATTAAAGATTCGGGCGATTCACTCACCGATTCACTCAAAGTCATTCAGCGGTGCAGGGGTGAGGGCTCCCGGAGGTGGGCGGAGAGGGTAGCACAGGGAAGTGGTTAAGGGGGAGGGCGGAGATGCAGGTATGATTGGGTCTGGGACAGGGAGATTGTCAAACCGGGAGACCCTCGGAGAAAACACATTCTGTGTTAAAGAGCTTTACGGATCTTCTACGCCAATTCGTTTCGGTGTATTTATAAACCATCATCAGGGCTACAAAACACAACCACAGCTCATAAATTGAGTGAGAACAAAAATTCATTCGTTTTAGTTTGTAGCCCTGAAGATGGTTTATAAATAAACCGAAACGTTGGCGTAGAAGATCCCTGAAGTTTTTTTACTGAACGTTTCGACCCCCGAATATTTGAGCAGGTGAGACACACGGCCTAGTTATTTTAATTAATTACCTATTTAAAGCATCGATGCTTCAATACCCAATAACAAAGTAAACGGAAACGACATTTTCATCGTTAATTTTGACATTTTCATGTCTTTACTTTGGCACACAACCAAAAAAAAGCGTTACCGAAACCCGTGGCAACCCGTAAACCACGGGTTTCGGTAACGCTTCAAAAAGTAACACTTCAAAAAGTTACACTTTTAGTTTACGGGTTGCCAAGGGTTTCGGTAACACTTAGTTTACGGGTTGCCACGGGTTTCGGTAACGCTTTTTTCGGTTGTGTGCCAAAGTAAAGACATGAAAATGTCAAAAGTGTTACCGAAACCCGTGGCAACCCGTAAACTAAAAGTGTAACTTTTTGAAGTGTTACTTTTTGAAGCGTTACCGAAACCCGTGGCAACCAGTAAACTTTTAGTGTAATGATATCGCATCAAGAAAATTTGAAACTAAGTAGCGTCTCCTGGTCAACAACAAACACAATAAGGTGAATAATAATACGAAGACATGAAAAATTTTCATTTAATGGTCTCCTGAGGTTGCAGACGAGTCTGCAAGCTGATTATGTATACATCCCACCCCGAGCGAGCGAAGCGAGTGAGAAAACTAGGCATTTTATGGTGTGATTGAGGCAGGTCGGGCGATCGGGCTGAGCGGATATAATAAAATGGGACTTGAGGAGGGGTTTTGGAAGTATTTTTATACAAAAGTTGAATTTACAGGGCGGCTCGCATGCATGGATATATTTAGGGCCATTCACATTCTTTGTTGCGCCAGCACCACCCAGGAAAAATTAATCAAATTAAAAGCCGATATATCGATATTTTATCTCCGATATATTGGTGACATCGATATGTTGCTAACGGTATATCGTAAAACACTTGGCTCCAGTGGGTCGATACACCCCGCCTCAGCCATCCAGAAAAGGCGGTTCATGGTCGTGCAAAATGGGCTGAAGAAAATTGATTTATGCGAGGAGACCCCGACAAATCATTCCATTCGAACGCTTTTCGGTGTAGAAATCTTCTACCTACATAATGTTATGATCCAGGGTCAATATCACCTGGGTACCTACTGAGAACGGTGTCAATCAACACAATGTGTTGTTCTTGCATGTCATGCAAGCCGTTGGTAGCGTTTCCAACTCTATAAAGGATCGATACCGAATATTCAGTAGGCTACTGGTGTAGCCAACATTTTTCTTCTTTAAATTTTTTTGTGGCTACCGATTTTTAGTTAAATAAAACCTTTTTATATTTAACAAAATCTATTTTCATAAAATGAAAAAATTTATAATATAAAATTAACATTGAAAATAATGAATCACAGAATCATTTAAACTATAAGAAAATAATAAAACTCAACAACTGACAGTTCAAGAATCGGCAGAAGTAATAAGGTAAATCAACCACTATTGATCTGGGAGAGTGTTGCCACCGCTGTTGTTTGTTCAACCTTTTTGAAAAAGTCCCAAGCTGTTATTCTAAATTACGGCATCACGAGCCACAAAACACTGAGAAAAAATAGTTTTCAGCCGAACAAAAGAGTTGCAGGGAAGAGCTCCGTGGGTGCCAAGGTAACAAATCATCCAGCACCACTGGCCCAGCGGAAACGACTAATAAACAGGCAGGTAGTCTACTACCAATCTGATGAAGTGACTATGAATAGTCAACAAGCTTCAACCTGGTCACCTGAAAAAAATGGCATTTAAAAAAATATATCTGTCCGATTCTGCAATAGTATTGATACCTACTTCGATTTTTTCTCACAAAGAACTATCGATAAAACTTTTTGATACCACTTATCGATAAAACTTATATCCTTAGTATCTGGATGATTCCAGTAAGAACACGCTGACCTGGTTCCCCGCCACCATTTCCGGCGTAGCGAATTCGGGATGATAGGTACTTCGACGTTTCAAACACACATCCTGACGGGCCTATAGGCCTTACTTTTTAACTCCCAGACAAATCCTCCAAAGCAAAAGATGGCGAGAACATGGAGTTTACGCCTTCCGACCTCTGCCACACACGACACAAATTAAAAATCATATCTAGAAACACTACCTTACATAGGTACATAAAAAACACCGGACTCGAGTCTTCGACGGGATTCGAACCCGTGTCCTCATCAGCGTGTAGCACGAAGTGACTAACGTCTGACTGGTGGTTGGAATCGTTCATTGAATAACAAGCACACTTGTTATCAAGATTTTATTGCACAAAAAATGCATTTTCCCACAAGTTTTAAAATTATACTACATTATACATATCCATAATAATACAAATTTAGCACTGTACGAGAGGATTTCTGGCCACATACGATTAGTCATATGATTGACTCCGAAACTCCCTTTTCATCTCACATCTGATGCTCAACAACATTTTTCGTAATGAAAATGATTAAGTAAAGATCTTCTGAATGAAATAAAATTGGATCGTAGCCCTACAAGTCAGACGATTTTTCCGTAGTTTTTCCGTAAGTAAAGGCCAGTAAGCAAAAGTTGTTAGCAAAAGTGAGGTAGATATCAGATTAAAGAAGAACATAATATTATTATGTTTTTCTATTCTGAAATTCAGAAGCATATCAGCTGAGCAGTGAATGATAAGCAAACTCAGCACGGTAGTGAATGAGGTTCAAACGTTTCAATGTCAAGTTTAGCAGTTTTGGTCAATTGAATAAAACGTACTTCCTCACAAACGACCGTCTTTACAAAACGAACAACAGGACCTGAGGTAGGCGAATGATTAAACATCAGACCATCAGGTCCAATTCCCTCTCGGCAGCCGTGACTCACAATTCTGATGAGGCAGAGGAATTGCTGACGTGTGTCGTCATCAACTGCCCACACCACTACGCCACATCTAGAAACAACTAGGAACTTGGCATTCACTAAATGAACGACAAAGAAAAAAAAGTTGCATAAGCCGGAACTGGAGATTAAAAGCCGAGCAGGTTGTTGAGATTGAACAGTGAAAACGCTGCAAATTTTAAGCAAGGGCAATATTGTTTTGTAAAAATTTATTTCATGACAATTAAAATTTGTTAACCCGAATACCTGTATGGTGTAGGACAGGTACAGAACCCCAGAAAATGGATTGACCCTCTAGGTTCTTCAAAATCCCCCCCCCCCCCCCCCCCCAGTCACAAGTTAGAACATTTCGGGCGGAAAACCTCGCTAACAAAACCAGCTGGAGATCCGAGAATATTGTTCTCAGTTCGGATTCGTTTCAAAATTCCTACGGCTATGACGGTGTTTCGCATGTATAACTCCAAAATTTGAAAACGATGTTCAACTATTAGAACACGGCATTTCAGCATCCTCTAGTCCCGTATTTTCAACCGCGTTGGCGTCCTACATTTTTCGGTTCAACAAGTGTGTCGTAGGCATCGGTGTACAACCGAGAGAGAAGACCGCTGCACAAATAGGTAGATAAAAGGTTCCCCAATGAAATTACTGGATGGTCACCGACAGAAAAGGCTGACTCAATAGCGCAACGAACACCAGCTGCCACGCGCTTATCTTCCCTCACTCCGCTTCCTTTCGACGGCTTGCCACCTACTTTTTTTTCTTCTCGTACAAAACAACGCGAAAGGTATTATCTACGGAAAAGAAGAAAATTGATACAACCCGGCGACGAGCCTGGGCGCATCCTTTTGGGGTCGTCGTGCAAATTAACGGAAGTCAGATAAACACAACAATAGCCGCAGTTAACGAGGGAAAAAGGCCGTACGTAGGGCAGAACAAAAACAAAGTACAAACTGATAGCTAACATCAGGAGATTTTGCGGATTTCCACAAAGAATAAATTTGCGAGGTTGCATTCATATGCTGAGTGGGGAAGGACAATGTTGCTGTTTTCCTCCTATTCATTGAGTACATCCAGGCAAGTTTAGGTAGGGATCACTTAAATTTTCACACCGTGAGGGTCTTTGGGGACCCTGCTATAAATTTGTTGGGTATTGACAAGAAGGTCGAGTGAAGTGGAAGTGTCGTTTCCAAAGTGATTTCTGACGATGTATCCATTATCGATGCTCCTTTTTCTGTCCCAATTTGCAGTATATTTGCAGTTTGCAGCGTTTTTATTGAATACACTCAGACATATTTAGGTACTTATCAATCTCTGGTTGGTAGGTATCAATCACTTGACCACGGCCCCCATCCGCTTGATTGAAATTTTCACAAACCTGAAACAAAAGGAAGAATGATTTGAAAAATATGAACTAACAGAGAATCCACACATTGTGCTGATACATCGAAGCATGGATACGTCTAGCAACAAAGTCGTGACGTATATTAACACATTGTTTTTTCTGAGGGTCTCCCAGTTTGAATATGTCCCTGTCCCCGTCCCAGGCCCAAGCATACCTGCTTCTCCGCCCTCACCCCCCTCAACCTCACCACTGCACCGCTGAAGGATATATATCTGAATGGGGAGAGAAATATCCTGGGCACACCAACCCGATGCCCCCAGCCCACCCGCCGAGAACCGCGACTTCTTCTAACCCCACCCCACGCCCCGAGTCGATTCCTTTATTCACTACTCTACTGATTTCACTCCTCATTCACAATTCTGCTGATTTCACTTCTCACTCACAATTCTGCTGATTTCCCACCTTATTTACTATTCTGCTGATTTCACTCCTCATTCACTACTCTGCTGAAAATGTGGAACGGCCTCCTAAGCTAAGACATATCCAAGTTGAAAATTAATTTTTCCTGGCTAATGTCCACTACACGTCCAGCTTGATATCCGAAGCTCCGAAAGATTGAGGGAACTGGTTCATTCAAGGCATAGGTAGGTACACATCGTCCACGGGGTAAAAAGTTTCATGTAGCACAATGGAACAGGTCCATCATTGCCGGCTTTTTGATACCTGGGATTCCGTCACGCTCTGTGCGTCTGCATTCTAGTGTTTGCTTATCTGGGTTGAACAGTTCGGAAACAGCCTATACTTTAAAGGACGGTCAGAGGGCTTCATCATCATCCGCGGCGACCTCGCGTTCACTGAGGTCAGTGAAAGTAGCCAGCAAGAATACTGGATTCCACGCCCGCTCCCTCATATGGTTTAGTGAAAGACTGGCGTTGTTTTTCCTGCGGCGGGGAAAAAAGAACTTGGCGAAGATGCGTGACCGTCGCATCTTCCGCGACGTACGACGATCGAAGTGCGACAACAAAGGAAGATTGGGAGAAAAAAACGAGGGTTTTACAAGGTGTCCCAGTTTTTTGCAACGGCGGCCTCGTCGGCCTTCCTTGTCTTTAATGCCTACCTGCAGCATTACATAAAACATCCACCAAGAAGACGATAAATTTCCAACCGATTCCGCCGTATTCCAGTCACAGCTTTAGCGATAGAGTGTAATTGTGGAATGCTGCATCACGACAACTCACCACATCCTGATCACGTCTTGTGATTTCCAGAATACAACTAAAAGCACTTTATACATCATTCCAGATACGCTCGAAGAAGTATGTACCTATCAATTCCAAGAGAATTGCAGTTGATGTTGAATTAAAGCGTTCAGATATTGTTAATGCTGTCGTTTATTCCCCACCAGGAAGCACATCATTTTCGACTCAATGATTTCAACCAAATCGTCGGCATTTGACAGCACGGAACTGCCAGACTGTATGTTCTGACTGACAATTTGGCTCCTGGCAGTTCCGTCCGGTTTGGCTCGTCCTTCTGCCAGTTGCGTGCGACCTCTGCTCTTTTGATTGGGCAGCTCATTGGAGGGGTTCTCCTTGAAATCCGTAAGGTGCGCAGGGTAAGGCTCGAACGTTCGAAATATTTCCTTTTTCGCGAGAGCCTCCGAAGAATCCTTCGATACGTTCTAGTTGCCAAACACTGCCAAGGGTTGATAATTTACACGAAGAATGCGGAGATGGCTAAACTAATGAGGCAGTCACTCAAACGCAATAATTTCAGCCTCGTCGGTTTTATCTATTTTTCTACCTAAAAATTTTGCTCGGAGTTTCCTACGCATAAAAGTATGAAATGACTGTCGATACTGCAACAGGCGCAATAAAAACGTACTGTAATTCAGCACTTCTGCATTTCTACTTTCGTAACGGACACGATTAATTGCACCCATCCAAGATCTAAAAGATCTCCAGTTTCATGGTCCGTTGCTGACCTCGCAGCCGGCAATTACCCACTAAAAATTAGAAGGAAAAGCCCTCAACTTTTTTTTTACGCTTCTCCGCGCCATTTTTATGGCTTAGTAAAAATTCCCGCTCGAACCGTAATGACCGACGGGAAAATCACTTCTCAACAGTAAAAAAAAAATCCACTAAAATGGAACACGAAGGTTGCCAAAGGACGCGAACGCTCATTTACAACTGATAACGCGCCAATCATTTGAGGAGAAAATTGTCGGGTGACCCAGTTGGGTTAAATTTATTCCCGAACACGGAAAATGACCGAAAACGGAAGATTAGCACCAATATTCGCACGGGAAACTGGCAAACAAGGAGAGTTATTTAGGTCTGTCGCTAATGACGAACTTGACATGATTCGCTCAACGCAAAGTTTGAAAACAAAATATAGGTATGGAATTTGAAATTACTTCGGTAACTTTAAAAATGAGATAATTCATGTTTATACCACTAGTAGACACGGTCAAAGGATCACCTATAAAAAAAAAATTCTTCTGTAAACTCAATAGTGAATACGAATCGTGGAAAGTTCGGTGGATAACAAGCAGGTAAATTGGTGACGTGTGTCTGGGTCACTGCTCTTTGAGGCCACCTCACACCTGCCTTACCTTGCTGTGACCCTAAACATAGAAATTCACTAAGCATTGTTGTACAACACTAGGAATAAGCGTGTACGTCCAAAATTACTTCAAAAAATACACCTTATTCGACCTCCTCGTCACAGCCCCATTTGCAGCCCGATAGGTTGATTCTGAGAGCAAAAAATCCACAATCTCAGCGTTGACGGCGTTACAGAGTTACCTAAAAAAAACCAATAGACCGAATGAAGTGAATAGGAGTGTTTTCTCTGTTTTCGTTCTTTCATTATTATGTGAATAATCCCACTTCCTGCAAGCTGCAGCCTCATATCAAGTTTCTTTTACGCCCCACATGTGACGAAACACCCCTCAAAAACCTTTCTGTTATTTTCGGGTTAGCCCTGTGTGTGCGCTGTATGAGGAAATACGGTAATAGGAGAACGAAGGGATTGTGATAAGTCGTTTAGAAGCCTTCCGTTCACTTTGGGGCGTGGTGATGTGATGTGATACGGACGTCCTCCAGGTGGGGGAGCTACAGCCCTGGATTACGTCATTATTACCACTGCAGGACTTGCGGCTATTCTTGAGACTTTCACGGCTCCGGCGTAAATCGGATTTTACTTTTCCATTCGGAGTCGCCTTTCCTGACGATCAGGTTGTAATTAAGAAACCTAATCAGCGACCGGATCCATACTGGGGAGAATGTCTTGCCGAAACGAATTCACCATAACTCAAGTTTTCTGAGAGAATTCCTTGTAGACAGAATGAGTTCGGTAAAAATGAACAGACACTGTTGAACAACGTTGGAAAAGTACAAAAATCTTCAATTTTTACAAAACACTAATTGTTTATTTTATATCGATAACGCATCAAAATAGTGAGATAAATGTTTTTTTTTTAAATGTCGCTAAAAAATTATCGACATTTTCTAACATCTTTCTTCACTCTTCAAACAAAATTTTAGACCAAAATATAATATATTTTGTCACTGAAAACGAGTCTTTGAAGCTTTGAAGTATTAGTGATATTATTAGTGATAATATCACTAATTATACTATAATACAAGTTGTATTATACCTCAAAGAAGAAGAAGAAGTATTAGTGATATTATCACTAATTATTAGTGATAATATCACTAATTATACTATAATACAAGTTGTATTATACCTCAAAGCTTCAAAGACTCGTTTTCAGTGCTGGTAGGTACCTACTGGTACAAGCTACGACAACAATGTTGTCATCAAATTTCGCAGTTGATTTGTGGTTGTACTCGAAATGGCCTTTTAAATTGCTCGTGTTGCCACTTGCATTGTTAATTTGTTTCTTAATGAGTTTTAGTAAAATGTTTCCAAATTGCACTTTTTCTGGCAATATAAACAACCGAACTTGAACACAAATCCAATGAATCACACTGAATGTGGACTTTATGGTACGGACAGGATGATGAGGACTACAATTATTGTCTATTATAGAACTGATAAGAACCAAACAAAAATGTTGACGTTCGGGGAATGGTATCGATATGTCGATATTTTATCACTGTGTTCACTCAGTGTGGATGATGTTTTTGCCTCTAGTTGATGTTTCAACTACAGATAACAAAAGTAGTATGCCATTAACAATCAGTAGGGGTCTTCAAGGTCGAGCATACCAATTGTTGAAAACAGAAACGTTCGTAAGCCGCTTCTATCACGAAAAAGCAGGAAAAACGTGAAGGAGGATCTGATGTGTCTTCATAATATGCAGACTTCATACATTTATAAATCCCTGCCAGCCGTACAGACCGGTTGGGAGGTAGTAATTTTATTTTAAAACCGAAATTTTGGGGGGAAAATACTCCGTTCTCCATCTTTTTGTACACGCAAGGTTTTCAGCCCGATCGCTCAAACCCGTGGGGCTAAACAGGGGCAACGAGAGGGACTATTGAAGGCTTCGAGGTATGGGGTCGAGTTAGTTGTCGTTTTGGATGTATTTATAGGGGTAGAATCCATTTTTGGGGGTCCCAGAACCATCCAACTTCACCGGAGGAATCTAACGGCCTAAGTGGCATTTGGCGGATGCCAGGAGGTCAAATGAGATGTCATTTTCCGAATGATTTTGAACGTAGAATCCATTTTTCGGAGTCCCAAAACCTTCCCAACACTGTTCAGATATAGTTTTTTGTTGTTTTTTTGTTGTTGCTAAAATAGGTAATTTTTATTGACAGAGAATTAATTTTTGCTCAATTGAACACAAAGAATAAAATAAACCGAGAGTAAAATTTGCAGAGTTTTACAATTCAACTCACTACAACGTCTTGCCAACTAATAGGCCGCACTACGAGACTTGTTTTAGCTTGCTCCATTCTTTTACATTTTTATATTACCTTTTCTTAGCAAACGAACGCAAATCATATCGAAGAAAAATTAAAATGACATTTTGCTGGTGCAGATGGAGAAAACAGCAGGTGATCAGCCATTATGTTTTGGTGTTTAACATGGTAACGCGGTTGTTGTCCACAGTAACCACCTCAGCCTAGCACGGATAGCTGTGTTTGATAACATACTCGTACGAGTACTTACGACCGATATTTTTTAAATCTAGCCCGTTAAAATGTTAACGTCGCATTGGTGTAGCGGAGCAAAACGACCCACTTCGAATTACCTACGTCAATAATTATTAATGACATAGGTAAGTCGAAACGAGTTGTTATGAACGAATCGTAAAATGAAAAAAAAAATGAAAAAAAACTAATTACCCTTCCGCACCAACGCCGATATATTTACAAGAGGAAAGTCGAAGAAACGCCTACTGAAACTTGTTGATTTGGCTCATCTTGCTTTCTTGTCAGCCTTACGTGGAAAGTTAATACATCAAATCGTTATGACTAGTTGATTGTACGTCAATTGAGGCCACGTTTAGAAGGTCAGAGGCTACACGGTGTCGAAGGGTGCAACAGGCCTGGCATTGTTGTGAATATTGTAACGCCATCGATCATCGCCAGAGGATGAGCGAGCGGCAAATTTTGACGAGAAAAGACCACGTAATACGAGGAAAAGGTCGCAGTGGCAGTATGAGCTGAAGGGGATTTCATCAAAATCGGTTGAACGTTATAAGGAAAAAAACGGGAGAATTTTTCGTTTATTGGGCTCATCGTGTTTCCGAGAACTTGAACATCCAACATTTGACACTATTCACACATTACGTAGTAGCTCGGCGCTCAGTGAGGCTAAAATCTGGCATTTGAAGAATCTTTTTGATGGGCTTAAGCTACGAAGTCGAGTGAGGTGCCAGTTTCGACGTATTTATGGATGTAGAATCCATTTTTGGGCGTTAAGTTACAGATCCTATCGCTGTCCGGTTTTCAATTCTTTCGTTTTCAATTTTTTCATGTGATAAGTTTCTGACATAAAATCTATTTTTGCATAAGTTGAAGACAAAATAATAAAATCTTAAGTGAAATCCGAAGTATTTTTTTCTGACGATAATGTTCTGTTTACTTCACAAATAATATTTGAATGCTACAGGGGAAAAACGACCTAAGTCGGTTTCTCAAAGTTTTCAGGAAATGAAATTTAGTGGGCCAAAGTCTAAAACTTCTTGATGAGAATTTTTTTTGAGATTACATTTTGAGGGAACAATCTTCATTAAGATAATAATAACTTCAAAGTAAGGAGTAAAATATTGCCAACCTAAAAAATGCTGAAATATTAGTTTAACTACTAAGCAAAATTGTTCAAAGTGGCAAAAGTCGTTTTGTAGGTACTTGGGGAAAACGACCTCACTTGACAAAATCACGTCAAATAAAGGGGAAAACGTCCTCTTACCTGCTTAGCCAACTGTCTACGCTTTTTAGCTAAAAGCTCCTACTCCTACTTTTTAGCTCCATTGCATATCACTCCATCATAGATCACTCCACTTTTCTTTAGCGATTGGCAGTTTGCTTGTAACCAACTAGTTGGGACGTTCTTCCCCAGTTTTGTTCAAATGCAAGCCGTTTTTCCCCTTTACGGTTTTTTTTTTTTTTTTTTTCAATCCGATTTTAAGCTTAGACGGAATCGTTTTCGCCCAGTTTTGACTTCACCATCGTGTCCGCCACCCAAAAACCTATAAAAATCGATTATTAACTCAAACTTTTTCCCCAGTTAGTCCTCATTTATGAGATGATGTAAGAGCCAAACGTGAAGTTGATTGTGATAAAAATTGTAACATTTATTCACACAAAAACGGAAGCATCCCTACTGACGCAAGATGCAACAATATTAACTAATCGTGTTGACGACCGCAGCGTTACCCTTTTCGACGTCAGCTCCCTGCAACAATTGCATATTTTGCGATCCATGGCGGAATTTGTGGACAACGGAACCGACGTCGAACGTGATTCATCAGTTACAGAACCGTTAGACATGATCGTGAGGTAAATGCCTCCCGAATACAGATCGTTATTGGATTAGTTCATGGAACCAACGCGTCGTGTCCATTTAATCTAACGTTCCATTCCATCACAAAACCTTTATCATTGCCCGCGTGTAGGAACCCTGAAAAACTCATTTATAAACAAACTAGCATTTGTAGCGGTTTTCCCCCCCAACCGGAAAATTATCAATTAGCCACAACGGAAACACGCAAATTTTTTCAGGATGTGACACACACGCAACTTGTCAAAAAACCAGCTTCCACTAGTTATTGAGGACACTTATTACGTTTTTATCCGCAAAACCTTCAAAATAGAAATTTAAATATTTTGATTAAATTAAGCACTAATTGGGGTGGAGACGTGACGTGTAGGGGGGGCCTATCGTTCATTATAATTCATGTGTTACGTTGTTATGGGTTGGACGTATATAATTACGAAAGGTATTAAGTGGTTAGAGCAACGGACGAATCTGGCGCATAAAATTGATAGGAACCTCAATCGTTTCAGGGTCACCTATCAACTCTGGGCTATTCACTTACGCTTCAGGAAGCGTTTACAGGCAGGAAAGGGGTACTACAGTCTATGGGACTAGAGTGGGACTGGGGGTCCTGGAAGAGGTACAATTGGGGGGGCACTAGTGAGGTGAACTCCAATAACCGCGGATGGAGACTATGATCATCGGCCCACCCATTTTAAAGTGCAATGATCTAAGGAGGGGTTCTAGGTAGGGTCAATGATGGTCATCGCATGAATATAACTTGAAGCAGAGGCGGATCCAGGATTTCTTTCTGGGGGAGATGGGTTTGGACCCATTAGATCCGCATCTGCCTTAAGACGTTCTTTTAGAGCAATGCAATGCTCTAAAAGAACGTCTTCAATCTGCACAATTTACAAGGCATTCCGAACTTCAAAAACATCTCATTTTGCTCGATAACCTTGCTCAGATGCTTCCTACGACATTCACACTCGAGGACATTCTTGTAGGCCATCGAATTTCCTTCACTTTTCTACCAATTAAAATTTATCGTACAACCGTGAGGCCACCAGGTACAAGGCTTTATCGGCGACCGATTCCCAAATTTTACAAAATAACGATTTTGCTCGATAACTCCATTCTAGTTCTTCTTACGACGTTTCCGCACGAAGACATGCTTTAGATTAGATTACCCAATACCAGAGAGGGTATGAAAGTGGGTTCCTGAAGGGCGCACCACTTCCCGCACCTAGGCCTTTTTACCCGTTGTGCTGCCTCTCGGAGTTACTATGGTAGGAGTTTTGTGCCTTTGAAGAGGTTCAATAGCCCTCCTACCAGGTCCTGTTGCGCCAGTAGGGAGAGCCCTGGTCCACTGATCCCAGAGCACGATAACTTCTGCGCTCCAGGGCCTCACACTCGAAGATGAGATTCGCTATCTCCTCCTCATCTTCACAGAACCTGTATACAGACCCACTATGAATCTCAGTTGTGTTTCCTGTAAATGGAGACATAATTATAATATTCGCCCTTTTACGGTCTATCCCAGCCAACATAGTGTGTCCATGCAGCTGATGTGGAGTTCTTTCCCATCTCTGGCTGTGCTGTGATCTCTGCCACTTGCCAACAACCTTGCGAAAAAGCGCCTCTGTGATACCTAGACAGGGTTTGGGTTCTATAAGGTCCAGTGAGGACCAGGGTATCTGCTTTCTTGTTCCCTGGAATACCAGCGTGACCAGGGACCCATCTGAGGATAATCTCATTAGAACCCCAACACGCATGATGGACTCCCAGCAGTGAAGTACCAGTTTTGAGTTGTTAGACGTTCCCGCTAGTGGTTTTAGTTATGTTCACAGTTAGACCATTCACGTGAAACCATTTCAGGACTTTCACCACAAATAGTTCAGCCTCTTCCCATGTTTTCCCTTTTAAAATGAATAAAATGGCTACGTCATCTGCAAAGGCAACGAATCTGCCTAGATGTCTCAGCAGAGACATCCAGAACAAACAGATCATTAACGAATACAAGAAATAAAATATGGCCTAGTACTGATAGTATGGCCTTATCATATCTGTGAAGTCAACACTAGGTTGCAACACTTTTTCAATAAACACACTTCCAATTCTCTTTCTCAACCAAACTCCGGGTATGTAGTACTAATTACAATTATTGTTATAAACCTCAAAATGATGCCAAAATCTACATAGATCAACTGGCTCAAAGTGGTCACTCATTACATACCTAGTCTAAGGGGGAACAACGCCGAAGTTGATCTCCTTGAAGTATGTAACCTTGTTGGGTCCCTGATATTCGGGCAAGGTTCGTAATTACGGTTCCCATAGCCGCTCTTTTTGAGAAGACAGCCGTACTTTTGAATTTTAAGTTCTCCCATCTGAAAAATCCGTTGGCGTATTCCGTCCTAAAATTATAGAAGCAAAGGTCAGACCTGAGGTTTGTCCAGCAAGGACAATGAAGTGGAATCGTTTTATCCAATTCCACAAAACAATTGACAATTCCCCGAGATCCACGTAGGAACATACTAGATTCGATAACCTAATAGGGAATGATTGTCAGACTAACAAGAAGCTAATTAGTAACGTTAATTTGCCGACCACGATTATACGTACCTCCAAGCTAATCAACTGAAGAGAAACTCAACCTATAACTATTAATGTGGCGCCAATAATGATAGTTTCGCAATTCGAAAACCCGTGAACATAACGTTATATAAACCATACGTGTCTTAATGGAAGATCGAAATCTGATGTTCGGTAATTTAATTCCGTGTGATGGTGTTGATGCGCCGCGTATTCCTAGATTCGTTGTTTACAATCCATTAGACCTATTGGTAGCTCATTACGTATTCATGAATAGTAATTATTAGATCCGAAAAGATTAAGTAGGTAGTGGAAAATCAACTCGCCGACAAGAAGCGTCAGTTTGTTAGCGAAAATGATAGTTGCTAATTAAAATGTGCTTTAGGGAATTCGTCTTCAGGGATGCGTAGTTTTGCAAATCAGAAAATCGATTAGTGATTCGTTTGGTTTGGTGACAACCTCTTAACAAAACCGATCCTCTTAGTACCGAACGCGCGAGGTGATTCCGGTTTGGCAAGTTTTGTCAGCGTTAATTTGTAAAATAAATAAATTCGAGGGGGGGGGGGGGGGGGATTTGTTGGGTCATCCGCGACAACATCGTGGGTGAAGCCGAACCAACTCTACTGGCGAAAACCCACTCAAAAATGAACTGGTTTCCCTCCCGGGAATGGCAAAAAGCTGGCCATTAATGACAGAGGAGCTCAGATCGGAGCTCGAACGGAGAACTTAGTTCCAATCGAGTTAATTACAGGAGAGTTCCTACAAACCCGGTCTGTATGTCGGCTGTGCCCACTCGAGTCGCATCAAGTTATCGTTGGAATACACGATGTGTCATGTCATGTTCGCAGTGAAGAGAATAGGCGGAAAGAGAATCCCAAGGTGCCAAAGATCCGATGTTTTTTGTTAAAAACCACGCGGGGATGAAATGATTTGTTTCAGAAATTTAATTGAACGTCGGCGGAACCTGCGCCATCTTGCTCCTCCTTGCTGCTCTCGTTTTTCTTTTTTCAAGAGCACTCTGGACGAGTGGTCAGGTACTTGTTGGTTGCCTGGAATTCCTCCAATGCAAATAGAGCTGTACTTAACGCTAGCGCCATAATCGCCAATGGTTCCGTATACGTCCGCAAAAGCAGCACTGGGTGAGAACGAAGGGATGTCTCTACCCGCCATTCTGAGCAGCTCAGTGACATCTGTCTTTCTCGGGCCTCCGACAGCAGCCTTAAGGGAGCGCGTAGAGGTACCACCCTTCTAATCCAGTAATCCTAGGGCAAGGGGGAGCCTACGCTGCCACAGGCACCCAGTGGAAGGTCTTGACCAACCGTGAAGTGCCACTGGCAGCCCCTCTCAGTTGGTGTTGGTGACGATGTTGGTCGTGGTGATAGTTACCCTCATAAGTTAAGAGAGTACTCTCACCTGGGATGAGGGGATCCTGGCTGGGATTATCCATGCCCTAGGGATGCTCAAAAATATCGATATATCGAAATATCGATATTTTCCCGCCGATATATCGATATTTTCGAGCGATATTTTTTCCACCGATATATCGATATATCGATATTATTTTTTAAATATCGGCAACCGATATTTTTGAGTGAGATCCGACATAAATCCGAACACCAGCTAGAAATAGGATCAAAGAGCGTGTCGGTAACTTGACTGAAAGTATTTCTAATCAATTACTATGTTTAATAGACCTCGGCTTTCAATTCATTTCCTAATCCCTTTACCAAATTGGTTCACAATCACATGTGTGAAGAGTTAATAATGTACTTAATTAATGTTGGTGAGGAGATCCACGCAATTCATTTTAGTGCAATGTACTGAATGTTTTGTCAGAACATTATAAACTAAGCAAATAAATTGTTTCTATGATTTTACAAATAATTACCTACTCATTACAGATTATTAAATAATCTTCAAATTTAAACAATCTTTAAACAATTTAAATCAAATTTAAATATCTTTAAATCTTTAATCTTCAAATCATTAAACAATCTTTTTGTTTAAAAACAAATTTAAACAATCTTCTTCAAATTTTGAAGAATTTATAACCTTAATTTATTTACTAGTAATCAAAAGTCGTGAAAGGCATGGATGTTTTTAAAAATTTGGACTAATATCCTATATATCGATATTTTTTAAACGATATATCGAATATCGATATTTTTCTACGATATATCGACCTAGTAAAACGATATTTTTTATAACTATCGATATATCGAATATCGATATTTTTCTTCAGTGTGGACATCCCTATCATGGCATGCCCCTGCATAGCCCTGGAAGGGAGCGAGCCCTCCTCGACAACAAGATACATGCTCCGGGTGGTCCTGATCTAAGACCTCTCAGTTACTGAGCAGCTAAAGGGACATCTCAGGTAACCTACACTGACTGGCGGTGGGCTGGTCCTGGCTTCATACGAGGGTTCCAGACCTGTCCGATCGTACCGTGGGGTTCTGTTTGTCTTCAAACGTTCTATAAGTGGGTGTTTTGAAGGGTTTTGTCCAGGAGGTCCGGTGTGGTGATATCTCTGAAGTAGTGGTGGACGGGGAATCAATTTTTGAGAGTTGCAGACCTACCGATCATAACGAGGGGTTCTGTTAGACTTGAAGAGTGCTATAAGTGGGGTTTTGAAGGGTTTTGTCCAGGAGGTCCAGTGTGGTGTCATTTCCGGAGTAGTGGTGGACGTGAAATCGTATTTGAGGGTTGTAGACCTGTCCGATCATGCTGTTGGGCTCTGTTAGACTTGAATCGGGCTAGAAGTGAGGGATTTGAAAGGTTTTGTCGCGGAAGTTCAGGTGGTGTCAATAATTGTGGACGTTCAATCGATTTATAAGGGATTTATGAGGCAGGTGTCCGATTATACCACCGGGTTCTGTTTGACTTCAAACGTGTACAATCTGAAGGAACGGTAGTAGGTATACCTATGGCATACCGAGCTAAAAAAAGGAACCCTTCCCGTGAAGTCGAAAAAGTTCGGCCCGCCCTGGAATGGCACTCCCTGGCTCCTTGACGGCATACTGTGATTTCAAAGAGCTGAATGATTGATAAAATGGATCAAATTTGTGGAGTGACATTTTGGGGAGACGATAACGTTCAGTAACTTTCACGTGCTAATCTCCATACATTTTTGTAATAGCCGAAGAATCCCATAACAGGCCTAGTGAAACTCCACACTCTCGGCACCGCGTTTCCAAATCCCTAAGTCTGTATACGGTCATCGGTAACACTAGAAAAAGGTGGTCGACCGCTGGCCCAGTCATCAGGACGAAGTGGTTCAAGGCCCCTCGTTTGGATTCAGGTTTGGGATGGACGTGTCTTCAAATACCGGGATTGGGGCCTGCAAGGTGGATAGTTCGCCAGCCCGACCGCAGAAGTTTCACAACTCGAAACTATCAGAGGTTGCCCAATTGCACGCCGGGTTTGGAAGAAGACGCACACCTCTAATAACCGCAGTGACTGGACAGAAAGCCCGTAAGTGCGTGTTTCTCGCCTCAACGAGTCAAGGAATTTTGTCATTCTTTCCTTGGGTAATTCAATCGTGAGATTGCAACGAGGAAAAACTTCAACGGTACATTTATGTGATGTTTGAAAAATACGCTGCGTTAAAATGCAGTTTCATGCCACGCGGACGTATTTAATTTCATTCATAAACTCGAACAACTCGGATGCTTCCATGACTCCGGGAAAACGCGTTAAAATTTTCTGTCGGTAACTCACTTCACTTCTGACAAGAGAAATTTTCCCCCAGTCTGTTAAAGGTCGTTGAGTACACCTCGGTCGATAGGTGTGATAGGAATATTGATACGTCTAACGCAAGGGGTGAAAGTTGTGCATTCTCGGGGGGTCATCGCAATTTACGCCTGTTCCCCACTTGTTGTATCTCGTACGATTTGGAGGATGATAGGTTTCGTCAACACTCCACATTCACTCCGACATGTAACAGGTTGGGTCGAGACGGGTTTTTTTCAACCCCCTCAAAACCCTCCCGAAAAGTGATTAATAAAAGTCCACTCGAAACCAAAAAGCTCTTGAGCAACGAGTTCCCGGCCCGAGTGACCACATCCGTTAAATACAGCTTCGGGAGAAAAAAAAAAAACTGCTTTCTGCTCCATCTCGTTGATAATTTCGGGGCCTGCGCTGACACATTAATCCCATTCGATTCCATTTTATGTAACAGAGTACACCTTGTGCGTGGCCCTGAAAAACTAGCTCATTTTGGAGGCATTGGGACATGACAGTAGGGACGTCATCGTTTTCTCTGTTCGGACTTTTTCCTCGAGGAAAAACACCACTTTGCTCTTCGATCCAAACTAACTGAATGTCAACGAACCAACTCGTACTGTATTCAGCAGGGCAATCGGTTGAGTGGAGTTGAAAATTAGTTCGAAGAAGTTAAGAAGTTCAGCAGCAGTGAGAGAATAGAGATCGGGTCCGCTGGCCATTACCGACAATTTGGTTGTGGAAGCTGCCACAGCGGATCTTGTCTCGACTCCTGGCTCCGCTGGCCAGGCCTTCATTGCCGACAATTCGGTTGTGGAAGCTGAACAGCAGATTTGGGTAAGACTGTATCAATTGGTCAGGCCGTCTTTGGCGAACACTCGCGTGAGGCAGCTGCAACACTTGATATCAGTTCCACTGCAAAACCAGGACGGTTTGGGCCGAACATTTGGCCACGACATATTGTATTGGGTATCAGCATCTCCTCGGTTTCCTTCTGTGGACCTCGCACTGTCACAGTACCCTGACATTTCAAACAAGCCTGATGAGTGCAGGTCTTCGCTTGTGGCTGCATCCTCTGCTAGGCCTGTAAACTACAACAATTCGCACGATTCCCTAGCTAGAGATGTTCCCATTCGCCCTTCACCTTCCTCCACAACATAGAGCGGCAAAATCGTGGATTCACGCCACTGGCCTTCCGCTAAACACACAACACATAATCTAATGACATTAAATTCCAAATTTGATTTCACTAGCACTTTGACAGGGGGGCCTTACTTCGCTCAGCTAATCTTTTTATCGGCCAGGGGATTCTACGTCCAAAAATACTTCGAAAACGACACTTACCTCTACCCCCTCCCATTTTAGCCCCATAGCGAATTTAGAATGAAGACGGCGAGTTTAATTTGAACGGGAGGGTAGAGAGTTCTAGGGACATCGGAAAGACGGAAAGGATGGACGTCAGATCAGAACGAGAGATCGGGGGTTCCTGGGACCTAACAAAGGTGGAGGTGGCGGGGAAACTGGGGGGGGGGGGGGGGGCAGTTTTGGCCAACGGTTCATTCTGCGCTAATTTCGGATATATTCTGGTGTGTGGGAAGACGACTTCTCTCTCTATTCCCCGGCCAATTTTACGCCCGGTTAAATTTAGTGCATTGAGCGACTGTCACTTGGTGGTAATGCCCGACAAAGTGGTCGGCCGAGCAAAGCGAGGCTTTATGTCAGAGTGCTAGTGACTTTAAATTCCAATTTAGAAAACACATTCATGCAGAAATAGTATAGGTACCCCCTCTACATCCGTTTTCCAGGGTGATCCTGCAAACGTGGTTTGTGTGTGAACCTAGGTGGTAGTGGTTGGTGGGTGAACCTGGTTTGAAGAAGTCAAGAACCGATTCAAACAGGCTACACCTGGTTAGGACGTTAAAAAACCAGGCTGAAGAGGTTAGAAACACTACAAAGGGACTAAAACAGGTTTGGAGGAGTAAAAAACTGGTTTGAAGAGGTTAAACCCAAGTTAAAAGGAACTAGAACAGGTTTGGATGAATTGAAAACCCAGTTTGAACCCTTTAAACTTCAGTTGGGAAGGGTAAAAACAGTTTGATGAGTTAAAGCACTGGTTGGAAAGGCGTCACGTGCAGATCTAGCTATAGAGGAAGACAAGATCCAAAAGTAACGCCATTGAGATGATTTCTTCCGTGAAATCAAATCATTTAAGCAACAACGTCATAATTGCCTGATGGTGGTAAATTTCAAACGTTTATCGTAAAAACGATGATGCATAGTCATGAACAACTTGAGAGCAACAATTTTCGAAATAAACAGGCTATTGAAATGTCGGCGGTTGACGTGGTCGCCTATTGTACCGTCGGAAATTTAATCTCTTCAAAAATTCGCACAGTTTATCCGCAATTATTTGTTGATATTGCCACGTTAGGATCACCTTTTCTATTCAACTGTCTCCTTAAACGGTTTCCAATTGGCCGCAATTTCCCCAAGGTCCTGACTAATCACGCCATAGTGTCAAACTGCCTGTTTTGTCGGTCTGTTCGACCTCGCCTATCCTCCAACCGCTTACACAGGGATGACAGGAATAATGACTTCATACATTTTTCTTCCCGATCCTGCTGATCACCGGAGTCATCGACTTTTTCATTAGTGTCGACAGCGTTCAAATCGATTTCCGAGAGGTCAAACGAGGTGTTTCTTTTTTCGAAGAGGTTCCAACGAGAAAGCCACCGAGGCACTCAACCCAATACCCTAAGATTTCTTTTTACAGCATACATAAAAACCGATAAAATGGCAGTTAGTAACTAATACGACTTTATTGCAACTTCGGAGTATTCATGTTACTGTCAAGACCATCTGACTGGCAATAAAATTACATCGACCATAAAATTCTACCCCCTCGGCCCTTTTCATTAGATATGACCGAGTGTGCACCCTCCTGTACATTCCTAGCTTACCTGTTCCATTATTGCTGTCGGGAATTCCAGTGATTTTAAACGTGTTGTCCCAATTTTCATATTCTGGTGGTATTAGGTTTATTATGAGAGATCTCTATGGATTTTTGCTAAAAATGTTGATCCTTATGATTTTGATTCAAATATCCTTATGGTTTGTTGTTTCGTGGATACACTAATTCCAAAAACGCTCCAAATATTTCAAAAGGGTATAATATAACCTTTTGAAATATTATTATTATTGTTTGAATATTATTATTATTGTTTATACCCTTTTGAAATATTATTATTATTTGAAATATTATTATTATTGAAATATTATTATTATTATTAAATAATATTATTATTGTTTGTATTCATACATACATGCATTTTTTTCACAATTTATAAATTTTTTTTTAAACATAAGCCAAGGGAGGAAATGTACCTAGGTTTTCCAAGCTCAATTGAGAATTTTCCAATATGAATTGAGAACTTCCATTACAATTTGAAGATATTCTGTTTCAATTTCTATTGAAATGAAAAGTTCCCAATAGAGCTTGGAAAAATCTCAATTCAGTTTGGAAAATTCTCAATTCATTTTTGAAAATTCTCAATTCATTTTGTAAAATTCTCAATTGAGCTTGGAAACCCAATACCTGAATTGTGATGCGAAAGAAGAGGGATCGCGATCAATGGATTCTAATTCTGATGACTTCGAAAACAACAACTCATTCGACCTCCAAAAAAGACCTTCAAAACCCCCATAGAAGCCCCTTAGCTCGTTAAGATGAGTTCGGATGTGTCTAAGACTCCAATAAATGGATTCTACGTTCTAATTACCTCGAAAACGACACCTCATTAGACCTCCTGGTGAACGACTTTCCAAAACCCCTATTTGTAGCCTCACAGAACCCTTTAGATCACTCAGATGAGATCGGATATGTGTGAGACCCCAATAAATGGATTCTACGTTCAAAATTACTCTGAAAACGACACCTTACTCGATCTCCTGGCAAAATACATTTAAAAGCCCCATTTGCAGCCCAGAGAAGAGCCCCTTGCCCAGAAGCCCCTTGGAGCACTGAAATGAGGTTGCATATGTCCAAGACCCCCATAAATGGAATCGACTTCCAAAATTACTCCGAAAACGACACCTTACTCGATCTCCTGGCAAAATACCTTTAAAAACCCCATTTGCAGCCCAGAGAAGAGCCCCTTGCCCAGAAGCCCCTTGGAGCACTGAAATGAGGTTGCATATGTCCAAGACCCCCATAAATGGAATCGACGTCCAAAATTACTTCGAAAACGAAACCTTATTCGACCTCCTGGCTGAAGGACCTTCTAAAGCCACAGACGCCCCCATATGGGGGGATATATCCCCATTGTATTCGGATGGGTCTGAGACCCACATTAATGGATTCTACGCCCTAAAATTCATCAAGAACGACACCCCACTCGATCGCCATCGTTCCGCAAAAAACATAGCTCCTCTGTAGCCCCACAGAACCCCACGGGGTAAAGCAATCAGGCTGAAAAACGTACGGGCCCAACTAAAAGGAAAGCCCGGAAAATTTGTGAACGTTCCAGGTTTTTTCTAAAATTCGTACTCCTTAAAATTTCGGCGAACTGACATTACAGATTTGGAATTAACACACGTTCAACTTAAGTGGCGCAATTTTCTATTATTCTCTAAAATAATTTCTTTTGATCATAACCAAAATGACTCAACGTGACTAAGATCGTAAAATGTGATTATAACGCAAAAGAAAGTGAAATGATGTCGTGGCATCCACCAGCTGTCATCTCGATATTATTTCCTCCTTCAGGAAAACTTGAAATACGCAACAGTTGCATGTGCACATTTGTCCACAGCCACCCATCTCGAAAATGACCCAAACACGATGGGGGGAGACCTTTCACGCTTGAGACTTTTCGCTTTCCCGACGCGTTTCTCTCAATGCCATTCGGCGTCAACTGTGACTTACCCAGATTTTCACGGCCGTGCGATCGCCTCGGGGCTCCATCACGCCAAGAGTTATCGCCCATTTTCTATTGCCAACTCCACCCTTGGCTTGTCTAGGTCGAGGCAGGATTTTTCATTCATTCGGATCCTGAATGAGTCACCTTGAAACGTTCTCTCGGATTTCCAGATCTCCTACGCGGCATTAAAAAAAAATCGGCGACATTTTGGGAGAGGTCAGTTTAACGTTCACATCAAGAACCGTCGTTGATTTAGTATGCGATCTCAACTCAGCCTGCGATCTCACGCGTACGGTACCAACCAGTATGCGATCTCACATGCGATTTTTTACTGAATAAAATGGTCTTTCAAGCATGTTGCTGGCTCCATTTATTTTTATGTTGTACCGCGATTTAATATGACGCCATAAGCACTCGATAGTTTGCGTTTGGGCTCCCGTTATCGGATCAATAAAAACCTAACGCAGGTTTCATCGTCTCGGATAATATTCACGTACAAATCGCGGAGAAGCCGTTTCAAGAGGTCTAGATTCCAAAACCGAAATGTCCGTCCGCCGGCCGGGGCGTTTTGGGCAGTAGGAATTTTTTTGAAAATCTGAAATTTTGACAGAATACTAAATTTACCATCTAGTTGTGCCCGCAAGGTTTTCAGCCCGATCGCTCAAACCCGTGGGGCGCTATGGGGCTACGGGAGGGGTTTTTTAAGGCTTTTGGCTATGGGATTGAGTCAGGTGTCTTTTTGAAGTATTTTTGGACGTAGAATCCATTTTTTGGGGTCCCGCAACGATCCGATTTCACTGTTGCGATCTGCAGGGCTTTCATGGGGCTACAAGTGAGATTTTTGAAGGATCCCAGGAGGTCAAATATTTTTAAAGTAAAAAAAAAATTTGAAGAAAAAAATCCAAATTTTTTTTGAAAATTAAAAAAAAAAATTTTGGATTTTTTTCTTCAAATAAATTTAATGTAAAAATCGAAAAAAAATTTAAATTTTTTTATTGTCTCAGAATTAAATTTTAGCACAAGAAACCTATATTAAAGAATAATAAACCCAAGGGTTGTGTAAAATTTGCAGCGTTTTTTAAAAGATTTTGCGCCACATCTTATGAGAAAAAAATGTCCCATCAAGGCCGATTTGCCGAGTTTTCGTCGCTGTGCAGGCAGTTAGTATGAGGTGTAGTTTTAAGATTCGGTCAAATTGAACAAATTAAAAAAATTTTAAAAAAAAGTTCTCTGTACAATGTTTCAACACATGTCGAAAAAACGGATTTTGCGTCCAAAATTGCTCGGAAAATGACTCCTCATTTGACCTCCTGGGATCCTTAACATCCCATTTGTAGCCCCATGAAAGCCCCAGAGATCCCCACGGTGAAATCGGATCTTTCTGGGGCCTACAAAAATGGATTGTAGGTCCAAAAATATCGCCGAGCCCATCGCCGACAACCTTCGAAAACCCCTCCAGTAGCCCTATTTTAGCCCCATAGCGCCCCACGGGTTAGAGCGATCGGGCTGAAAACCTTGCAGGCACAACTAGATGGTAAACCGAGGATTTTTTCCAAATTTCAGCATTTAAAAAAAATACCTACCGCCCAAAACGGCTTGGACGGCGGACGGACATTTCGTTTTTGGAATCTACGAGTCATAAAGATCTAAATGTTAAGACCGACCCGACACATGAAATCGCCTGTATCAGCGAAAAAATCGCAGATCTCCCCACTTTAGCCGGTTTTGGTTTATTATCCCCGAATTTATCGGCCTGTCGTGTTCCCAGAGAGGATTCATAAAAAAAAGTCCGCCTGCTCTTCTTTTGGCTGTTTTAGCTTCAGCGCGGCAGCTGGTATCGTTTTAGAAAATTTCTAAGACTATTTAATAGTCTTGGAATCGAATGGGGGTAAAAAAAAAAATGGAATTAAAAAACGGTTAATGACGGAGACAATTTATTTTTTGAGTTTTGCAAAAACGTCGTTGCTTCATCATGCATTTTTTGCATCCGATTTGCGTTCCAGGTCATTTACTCAAGCGTGCCTATTTCGTAGTAAAATGGACATGTGGTGAGTGATTGCTGCGAGTTTGCGTAAATTCTTTTGTGTCGGTTTCCCAATTCTTCGTCCCTCGCGGCGGCTCGTCGAACGCAATCATGAGCTGGTTACTCGGCGAGTTATTGGCATTTCGAATTCTCCAAGTCAGTTCCAACCTCCGTGGAAGCCCATTGTCTCGAACCGACGTAGCAAGTGTTGGTTTTGCCGAAGCAGTTTTCCTCCGTCGAAAATTAAAGTTAATGGGGAGAAGGACCGGGTTTTATTTCTTGCCATCTCGTTCGGAATGTCGGAATCCTGCGGCCCCGGAAACGAAAATTCCTGCATGAGAGAACAACGCTTTTTCAAGTGACGCTAAAATCCTGAAGGTATTGCTCAGTTTATAATTTGCTCACTAATGACTGTGGAAGTTATCTATTTCAACTAGACAGCTCATTTGACGGCGATGACTTAGAATCAGGTGGACGTTTTTATCGACTAGTTAAGCTAATGTCGGCAGGAAGTGATCGCTAAGGCCGTTACGTGGTGTACCATCTTGATCAGTGTCGCCGTGGTGATGTTGCCAAAGCAAACGCCCCGAGTTTCTACAACACACTTTCTACGGAGGGACCTCATATTATTGGGCGGCCCATTACCTACATACCTCGCTCGCCAAACGTGCTACATTTATTCGGGACGACTTTGATGGGAGGTGAAAAAAATCACGCAACTAACCTCAAACTAAACATTTCGTAAGGACCACGTCGAATGGATACGTAAATTGCTGCGTCAATAATGAACAACCAAAGCCGGTTTCTCCATATCAAGTACCCCCAACTGTGTCAACGGATTTGGTAACGTCTGAGCGACGCGGAAATATGATGTAAAGATTTACCAGAACACAACAAACTGTGTGATTAAAATGATCAAAGCGCTGCAAACTTTACAGGGATTATTATTATTTTGGATAAATTGCGCAAAAATCGTCTATGTCGTCAAAAATCGTCTGTGTACGTCAATGAAAATGTCCTACAAAAGCCCCCCATGATGAAGTCAAAAGGGTTTGATGCCCCACAGATGAACTCCAAGTACCAACAAAAGCACGAGGAAAACGACACCTCGTTCGACCTCCTGTCGAAAGACTTCAAAAAGCTCAATTTTTACGACCATACAACCCCCAAAAATGGATTGTAGGTGCAAAAAAAAAAAAACCTCATTTTCAAACTCCACGACTAATTCAAACCTCCGATTCAAAGCCCCACGAGTCCCCACGAAGTGGTCGGATGGATCTGAAACCCCCTTAAATGGATTCCACGTTCAAAATTACATCGAAAACGACACGATTCGACCTCGTGAGGAAAAGACCTTCAAAAGCCCCACGGTAAAGTTTGATGGGTCTGAGATCCCCAAAAATGAATTCTAAGCTCGAAAACCCTTCGAAAAAAATGCAACGGATGCAACATAGTTATGAAATCTAGATTACTTATTGTCAAAATTTCAGATTTTGCAAAAAAATAGTTCTGGGCAGTACAAACATTAAATAAATAAATGTAACTTTAAATAAATTTTATTTTAAGTTACATTAGAAGGGTCTGCCGTTCAGGTTTCTTAAATTTTATTAAAAATAGTTAAATTTTGGTTTGAACAATAGTTTTAACTTAAAAGCGCTAGCCCTCGAAACGCACGCTTTGTTGTACTGAAAACTTCCTAAAATCATAATTAAATTTTATTATTTTTTTAAATAATTAATTTTTAAAATATTAATGATTTATTATTAAACCTTGCGGGCACAACTATATGGTAAACCGAGTATTTTGTCAAAATTTCAGATTTAAAAAAAAAAAAAAAAAAAAAAATCCTACTGCCCAAAACAGCCCGGACGACGGACGGACATTTCGGTTTTGGTATGTAGGCCTCTTGAAACGGACAATGTCAAATTTTGAGGCCGTTCCGAGTCGTCGACCTCCGTCGCGATTAAGTACAAAGTTGTATTATTCCGTGAATAACAAACCAAAAGTTCGGGAAATCGATCCACCCTACTAGTTAGGTGACAAAAAAGGTCGTAAAATCGATTCCCCTGTATACGAAAAAAAGAGGAATTGCACCCGGGGACATGCGTGGTGTGTTCAACGAAGTAAAACTAATGATCTACCGCTAGAAGCAAACAGAAAAAAAGACAGGTGAACTAGTGTGAAATAATTGAAGGATCGAGTGGTTGGGCGCTTCGGTGGTGCCGTTACCTTCCCGTCATATCGTTGACAACCTGAGACCCCCGACGTTGAGGTTAACCGATGACGACATTACGGCTCATAAATCCTTTTTTATCGTCGCTTAACAAACGCGTTGCGTCGCGCGTGCTTCGTATTCGCAGATGAAAAAAAAAAGACGACGGGATTACCGACAGTGGCGTCGGAACGGGTCGAGCAGAGTGGCCACGTCGGGAGGGAAATAGCCGGAACAGGTGCATTGGTGGTAGTTTACAGGTGGAGGACGTCTGCAGAGTGGCTTGAAGCGACTCAAACCCGAGTTTAGGTGATGGGTTGGCACCTCGAAGTGGCTCAGATCACACCTTTGGAGTCACCAGATTCATTTTGAGAAAAGCTGCACATCAAAACCCAGAAACCAAAACTACCTACATGTATGCTATAGCATTTATGCGTTAACGTTTTCACATCGGAACCCACCTGCCTCTTTATTAAATATTAAAATATTAAATTTTAAGCACAAAATAATATATTATATGAAACTAGATGCCTAGGAACACAAAATTTGTGAGAAGGAACACAAAAAGTGATTTGATTAACCATAATATTTAATATTATGGTTAATCAAATCACTTTTAATGCTCTAAAGCTCTGTAACCGGTCGTAAAGGCCCTTCAGACCGCTTCTACAGCTCCTTAACCACTCTTATATCATATCAAATGGGCTGCATAGCATTTCAAACCTGGAACTGGTTCTTGGATCGTCAAGCCAGTTTTAAAGCCCTTCACACCGGTTCTGTACCTCCTCAGCCAGTGTACATTACTCAAACGCATTTTCAGCTCTTCAAACCAGCTGTACCGTTATAGCTCTACAACTGGTCCTATAAGCTATCAAACCAGATTAATAGCTTCTGACAGGTTCTGCTGCTCCTTAACGAGTCTTGTAGGTATCACTTCAAAACGATTGGTTGTACAGGACGTCAAGCCATTTTAAATTCTGCACCTCTTCAGCCAGTTTTGTATTAATTTTGTAGGTACCTCAAACTCATTTTATTGGTCTGATTTTTTTTTTTTTTTTTCTGAGCTTCAATCACTTTTCAAGCACTTCAGACCCACTCTGTAGCTCTTCAATATGTCCTAAAGCACTTCAAACCGATTTTAGGATTTCTACCATTCTTGAATAACCTAATTGAAACCTGAGGGTACCTATAGCTTTAAACACAGGTTGTTAGCATGGGATATGTTTTTAGCCGTGACCTCTCAACAAAATCAGAAATCATTGTTCAATTCCATGATTCTCGGATGACTAAACATTTCAACTTGGTGGGTTGGCACATCAAACTTGTCGATTTTGTTAATTTCTGCTTTTTGCAAGCAGAAGCAGTACGAAAAAAATCAGGACGCTTAAATTTCTGATCAGCACTCAAAGGACACGGCACATGTCTTGATGATTCATGAGGTCTGGTAACCCAGCAGAAGAGTCTTCACTCTCCCCAATCTCCTGTGGACCTCAGTCTTAAGCAAACTTCAGCAGTGTAACAGTGACCAAAACCATTCAATAAGGCTACTGCATCTCCAGTACAATATTGACACCTTCAAACTATGAAGGGTAGGCTGTCCTGCTCACGGTCAGCTCAGTGAAGCGAAATACTACCATTCACACTACAGTGCCATGGGTTGAATCAAAACATTAACACTGAGTACCCATTCATCCGAATCGTTCATCATCGGGCGGATTTGGGCGGATTCGGAGCTGGCAACTCTGATGAACTCAAAATACGCTGGTTGTCGCGGTTCAAATTGGATTTGCTGCGGATGTAGTTCATTACATCGCAATTGTCCTTTCATAAAATGAGATATTTTCTGCCAATTTTCTTGCTCTGAAAAAACAACGCTAAAAAAAAGTTGGGTGATTGCTGGCAGTTTTTTTTTTTTCGTGTCAATAGTTCAACGTTGTCAAATTTAGTGTTCGAAATGGTCATTTACCTTTGGCCCATCCGGTGAGGACGTTTCCGAGATAAAGGACTTTGAAGGAAGGGTCGTACTCGGTGATGGTCACAGATCTGCGTCTGCAGAGGCGGCCCAGACCTTCTTTGACTCTCCGGAGTGCCCGCTCTCTAAAGTCTTTGTGGTCCTCCATCTCTACAGAAACGCACAATTACGAACCCATTCCCTCGTCGCACATCCGGGGAGGGTGAAGGAATATTGAACGGAAACACTGAACCAAAACAACACTTGAGCGGTTTGCAAGATTCAACTCGGGTTTTGACGCGACTCCGTCGCACGGGGTTGGTTTGGAACTGAAAGTCCGATTCTTCGCGAGTCCACCTCCACCGGAGCGGCTCCCTCCCACTTGTGACTTCCTCCCCCTCCCGTCGACCCCACACCGGGACACCTGTTACCGGCCTCCGGAGTACCTGCGCTACGATCAAAGATGTATAGAATATGGAGCAGAAACGCGGTGGCGGGTTGAAGGGAGCTTGTGCTTGTGCACTCTGCTAACCAGCTTCTTCGTAGATTTATAAATCCTTGTTCGTTACAAATGTAGCTGAAGCTGCTGTAATGTTACCTACCAAAAAGTCAACCCTAATAATTTATATATCACCCTAATTATTAAAGTGACCTGTATGTAATCCCCCCGGTTGAAACGATTAAAATCATCAACATAATAATATTATGTTAAATACCTATTTAACTATTAAAAAAATAAAATAAAATATGGCCGGTATCATCAAGAAGTTCTCTGAATTTAAAACCGTTTAAACCGGCCTTCCCAAGAAAGGTTTGTTTCACCACCGACGATTTAAATAAATCTCCAGTTTATCGAGTGAAATGGTTTCGAGAGAGCACTGATAATTATTATTTGTTCTCCAGGAGATCGATCATCAGATTGTAAGTAATTCTGGTAAACAAAAAGTTAGAAAACAAAACGTCCAGCACTGATTATCTTGCTGGTACTGTGAAGATTGGACAACATAAAATTAAATATTTAAATAGTAGGGGACAGGGTGGCCCTGTGGACCACGGCGTCAGTGAAACGACTGTTTACAAGCTGGTCAGCCTGGTTCGAATCCGGGGACGAACACCAATGTTTGACCAAAAGTCAATCACAGTACCTGTCTTGTCGGCAGACAATTCACCTCTGAACGCAAGTTAATGTGAATTCTTCTATGGAGCAAGAATTTCTAAAGCTTTTTCAAGTACAGTGCGGGGTCGGCTCCTGCCCCAATTGTAAAAACCAGTTGGTTAACAAAAAATAACAACAAAAAAATTAAATAGTAAATTTTATTATAAAAGTAATAGAAAGTTATGGTAAAATTATAGTAATTTTATTATAACTAGCCCTTTTGGTTCGGTTGTACTCCACCATGACGAAAGTTTCTTGTAACAATCCTGTTTTTTTTTTGCTTTCGTACCTGTTTCGTTTTTGTTTTTTTTTTGTTTTTTTGCACGGTTCTTTTTGCTTTTGTCGAAACGAGGCTCCCTTTTTCTCATTTTATTTGGGGCTAAGAATCAGAACGCAGGGCACTGAATTATCGTTATCAGCTCTTATCATGCAATCACTACTGCTGCTCGTTCATTTTTACAAAGCTGGTACATATATATAATACGCAAGTAGGTTGACTTCCGATTGCTCGATGTAGGCTCCGTGTAGGGTTCAAATTTGGTAAATGGAGATTAAAATCAATCTTGATTCAAGAAATATATGTATAATACAGATGTTATCTCCAGTTCCGGAGATGGCGCATCTACAGTGGACCCTGACATATCACGTGAACCTGTAGTGTGCGAGTCAACCATTTCTGTGGCTGTTTACTCCTGGTCTGCAGATCATGACAGTTCGTGTTATGCCTGGGATGGAAATGTATGCATACGCCCTTCATCTTCCTCCAAAACACCGGCGACGAGAACGAGGATTCACGCCTCTGGATCTCCACCAAACACGCAACAAATCAATTTAGTGAATCTAAATTCAAATTTAGGCGCACCACATGGCATGTGGGTTGGGTGAATGCTCTAGCTGCAGAAATGGAGGATCTGGGTTCCTTAGGACTTCCTGAAGTGTCGGGGTATTAAGTCCAGCAGATCCTCAGAATGAACGGGAGAACACTGACTTACCCTGCACGAAGGGTCGTGTTTGGTAAGGTTTTCTGCAGTCGTGGTGATACCAAGGGGTGGTTCCCTGGCTTCCAATCTGGAATTGTCTAATATGGACTCCCGGTTTACACCCCTGGTCTTACAAGGGACCGCTTTTGTGGCTTCCAATCTTGAATTGTCAAGATCCCGGACAACGGGCCCTTGTGAAATTGCTATTTCCTCCATAGATCGAGTCGGCCGGCGATGGGCCGATCTCGGGAGAAGTGGCGAGCGTCAGACCCCCGAACCTGCATGAGCAGGAAGGACATCGATTGGACTGAGTGGGAATGTAGAGTTTCCCAGGTGCTCACCCATCACCCGCTGCATGGGGTGTCCCACACATCCCAACTGTTCAAACGCCCATTTGAAGACTTGTTTGATGTGTTGTATCTAGAGAGTATTCACTGGCCACAGATCGCACACCTACACCGCATTTCTATTGTCAATTTTCGACGTTTATAACACAAATCTGGAATTTCTCGGTTTTCATTGCTTATTCAAAACGCTCCAGATATTCTTAGCTGAACGCAGCGCAACCCCCATGTGCTCCAACAAACAGTGGCCTATTTTGATCTTTCGGTGGCAACCCTGATCACAACCCAACATCATTGACTCCCGTAACACACCCTAAGTTCGTCTCCAATATAAACCTCTTTTCGCCACCCAAAGCAGGTTAGAACCTGCCAGATGCTGAATATCAGATATTCGTAGATTCTACTCCCTGGATCAATTTGCAATTCCTTTTTTTCGGCCGCAGGGTTCAACATAAACAAATTGTGCTCAATATTTATTATTCATTCAAATTACGGCAAGAATACAGCTGCTGTACACTCCCATGCTTTAAAAAAATAAATAACATTAATACTCAAATAACAATGAAATTACACAACAGAAAAGATTAGATTTCAAATTATAGATCAAACAACACACTAATCTAAAGGGCCAAGAATGACTCCTTAATTTGTCTAAAGAAACCAGTTATTTTTATTTATAATTTGCAGTCCCGCAAGCTGCAGGCAAATCAACATTATCTCGCTTCCACAAAGCATAAACTGTAGAAAAAAAAGAGGTACAAAACGCGATGGAGACATTTAAAAACCTTCCAGCCATTAGCGGACAGTTATGCCATATATACATAGTAATAAAATATTTGATGAGTTCAACAGTTCTTAAAATAGGTCCGATCAACAATCAAGGTGAAAACGTTAAGGCACTTCAACTTCAGCGTCATCAGAGGTACCTAGGCATTTAAGAGGAGGTAAAATGCAACAATAAATTTTGAGCACCGCAAAGCTCGTAACAGACGGGAGGACAAAACATTCCCAGAATATAATTTACTTACTTAATTTATAGGATTTGGTTCGTTTAGAGTTTTGCGAATAGAATTTTCTCGATAACAATCGACTTAATGAAACAAACGTGATGTTCGTTCGGCTAAATTGGACAAAATTACTTGAACTGAGCTAGTTAAAAGGACGTTTCTGGGCGGAGAAGATAAACCATTGGCAGTTGACGGATAGCCTTGTTCATAAAAATCCTAAAGTAATGATAATTAGGTACACATAGAAAACTAGCTCAGGATTAAAGCTGACTTTTCGACGGATAACTCATGTTGGAATACAATGATTAACTTAAAATTAAATTATAATTTTATTTGAATAATTTATGACGTTAAAGGGTTTAATCTATGTTGTTCATGACGTCGTGATTTTGGTTGGTGGTTTTTGGTACCGATTGGGTGGCAGCACTGCTGATGACTTCCATCCACCTGTAAACAGAGTTCAAATTAGAATGTTCGATTTAGGTTAGCGGGACAGGTGGCATCGGGTTTAGACATTGCGCTCCCGGGCCCAGAGATAGGGACCACTGCACTCCCGACACCACAAACACTCCTCAAATGGAAACCAACAGATACCACAAAACTTCCCAATTCGCGCTTGCAGTGAATACTTCTCGTCTCTGCTCGTCCCAAGGTACCTAAGGTTTTCCAAGGCGTGCCGATAGAAATAGATTTAATCGCTTACCGTCCAAGCAGACTACAAACCTACAAACTATACGAATAACTGGCGTACATGTCTACTAACTAATCACGTCCGTACCTGTCGAACGTGTATTGACTTTCAGCTCTGAAGAAATACACGTGGTTTTTGAATTGGAGTTTAAAGACGAAATCTTTCGTGATGCCATCTGTCGGCAGCGGGACAGTTACGGAGTAGCCGAGCAGAGGTAAACTTGCCAAAGGCGCTTCGTCCTGAAATAGAAACCGAAATAAATGAGATTCTATTCTAACCATGAAACGGTTTAAGTGTTGACAAAACAGAACCAACCTGGAAAGTTTTGTAAAAGAACAAACAGAAGTTCGTGAAAACAACCCACAATTTCTGCCAGCCGTTACTGTTTTTGAACTTCCTCAACAGGTAGCCGCTTAGCTGATTCTACAAAAACAATAATTTAATCACTCATCACAAATTGATATTTATGTTAGCTTACATAATTTAATTGGTTCAAACCTGCGTTGCCCTGATGTGGTCGGTGAGGCACACTGAGGTGTTCCTGTGCCAGCAAACGTGGACAGTCGTGTTGCTTCTTTGAGGAGTCGATTCATTCGTGTTTTTGTCCTTTTCGTTCACACTTTCTGAAGAATCTGCAACAACACGTTCAATTGTGTAATCAATTGGCCAACGTTAAAAAAACAAACGTCGAGGGAAATATTTCCTTACTAGCACATTTCAAGCTGAAGAATGTCTTGCTCGGCGAAGAATCCCGTTTAGTTGCTTCCACAGCGTTTGAAATGTCTTTGAGCCATTTGTTCTTCTCTTCTTGGCTACTCCCGCAAACAGTTATGGCCCTGTGGATGGAGTGAGATAATAAGAAATCTGATGGCAGTAAAAGAGGCTTGTTATCTCATAAAGAACGCGAGGATTGCAGTGAAAGACAAACCTTTTCTCTGAGTACATCGTGAAAGAATTCGGAGATGGATTATCTTCTCTCTCTTCCAAAGTCAGACTTCTCAACGGCAGCTGACCGTGAACTTTGAACTTTTGGCCCACCAAATTGCAATAGAGAATCATATCTGAGAGCTGAAACAGGATTTTGCATTTAATTTAATTTAATTAAATCAAAGGGTAGGACACACTCCCCTCCCACACTAAAAAAATAGCCGCACAATAGCTACGTAGAGCCCCGTAGTCACTGCTCTATTTTACAGTATTTGAAACATGTTAGGGGCAATTCGATATGTAAACGTCCTAAATGTGCTGAGGTCGAGAAAAGTAAGTCATCAAACTGTGTTATTAGTAGTGGGCCGAGGTGCGGCCAATTTCGACAAGAGAAAATATGGCTCATCCTTCCACTTTGCTGTTCGAGCTTGGCTTTCATCTAGCTACGAATATCTGACTTGTTGTTTATTATTATTATTATTATTATATACCAAGAAAAACATCCGCTGCTGAAAGCCCTTCTTCTGGGAGAATTTCGTTAGGCACCCTTGACGAATGAACGTCCTGTCTTCGTCAATCAACTTCCCTTCGTAGCACACAAGATCTCTACTCAATTCGATCAATTGCACATAATTTTCCTGGAAACAGTAAGCATAAGTGAAATAAAAGTTTCACTTTAATAAAATGACATCAGGAAACGGACCAATTTCCACGAAACGTTAACTTACCGACTCAGCAAGCACCTGATAAACTTTTTTGTTCAAATTGGAAAGATCCGCTTTGGCTTTTCCGAGATCAGGACGAACGGCATTCTGGGAATCGTAGTGTTCTATCACACCTTGAACAGAAACGAAAATGAGGAGCGTCCCACACAAAAGGACAACAATGAAGAGGTCAACTTACGATCAATGAGACTAGAGTAATGCAGAAGTCGCTGAAGAGGTTTGAGGATGAACAAAGTGAGAGGGAGATAGCAGACTTTGTTCTTTTCGAAAGTGGCGTAGACAATTTCGAAATTAGGTTTGCTCAAGTCGGTCGTCAAAGAGTGCAGAACGGACTTCACCGCGTCAATGTAATTTTCGTACATCTGGAAAAAAACAAAACTGAATAACAACAATACAAGCCTCATAATGTCATTGTCTTTGTAACTGACTTGACTTTGTTGAACGACGTTGCAAAACAAATCCGCCAGGCGGGTGTCGTAACTTGCTCGGTTGTCGACGCTGGAAATGTGATATTCCATGTCTTTGAGCAGAGCAGCGTGGAATTCGTCGATGGGGTCGATCAATTCGAGCAATTGAGTAATGTAATTTGGCTCTTCCAGGACGGATGAGAACGCTTCTCGAGCCCACTGAAAGAATAGAGTCGGCATTGTGAAAATGACATCGTAAGCAAGATGGTGAGGTTGTTGTGGTTGGGGGACAGGTTTCGCAGGTTGGTTGTCGGCAGTGCCGGAGTGACTTCCTGAGTGTACTGTCCCAGATAAGTTGGAGGCAGAAGATTTCTATACAGTGGTTTCACCAGCAGCAGCTGGATACTCCGCCTTGCCATAGACTTGAGTTGTTGGGGCGAGGTACTGGGCGGTTGGTACTGTCGTTGCAGAGATGCTGAGTAACTGAGACTCACATTGGAACGGATCCAAGCAGTGAGATCCCTGCTCAGTACAGTTTTCCAGACATGCAACTGGTTTGGGAAGGGTGGAGAACTGAAGCACAAGACTAGGAGGGGAACTGGACTGAGAAGAATGGAGCGAACTCTGGAATGAACTACCAGTAACTGTTCCTGGGAATAACCTGGACAGACAATCGTGAGGAAAGGCAGAGGATTCACAGGATCAGGGCTGAGTTCGCCAAATTGCAGAATGATACCTTGTAAGCGGGCGGCTACCCCGCCAATATCGGCGAGAGCGGCGGATTTCAGGCTTTTCCCTCTCACCTGCCTGCCGCATGGGAGAGGGGGGACTCCACGTCAGCAGTAATTAGCTCCACTCATCTCGGATGTTCGTCTTTCATCGTGATTCTTTCGTCTTGGGCGTTGTTTCTCTGCTCACCGTTATTGTAGATGTCAAACGCGCTTTTTGACACGATCCAGCATATTCTCTGGAACGTCCGTCTGTGTTGAAGGTTCCCTTGAGCCGTGTCGGCACGCTCCAACGTATCCAGATACAAACACTTGTCTACCACACTTTTCAGTGCAAACCGATACAACCCGCCTTCCAAGGCCCTCCGTGACCTGATCCTACTATTGACCTTTCCGTCAAGTCTGAAAATGGTTAGACACGTCGGGTCCGAAAGTCAGTTTATTCCTAGGTCATCAAACTACCAGAAGTCTTCTCCAGGCAGGGGGTGATCCACTGCCACCATTGCTCCACCACCGAGCAGATGCGGTAAAACTCACCAGATTGATTAGTTCCAAATCCCTTTTATAGGTTCGCTCTGTCATCAGCAGCTCTTTGCCAATGAAGTACGCCTTGTCCAGTGTAGTCCGCTAGAAAGAAAGAATTCAATCATTCAGTGAACATTTAGATAATATGTTCTGCTTATATATATAAGGGGTTTCATGATCTGATGGTTTCGCCGTCGACTCTTCAAAAAGGTCGTCAAAGGTAGTACTGCGGTCATATTGGCTGCCAACGCAGCAACAACTTCTCATATCCGAGAGAAAACGGTTTGTTCGTTTTCCTAACTGAATCGAGCTCATCAACATTGATCATTGTCTAGCAGGATGCCGCAAGAAAGCGCTAGATTGGATTTTTGGTGGTTCTGTAAGACCCGGAGGAGCCTCTTGGAAACCTTTCTTTCGATTCTCGACGCTACAATGGGCGAAACAGACCATGAATACCCCTATAGACGTGTTTTAACATTCCATCCTACCTTTTTCTTAGCTTCTTTGTCCAGGTACTCAGAGTTAAGGTTTTCATCCCCGTTTGTCTTCACTTCATTTTCGCCAAGTTCACTAAAAGAAAAAGAAAATAAAGAAATAGGTAAATTGAAAATGAAATAAAAAAGAATTAAATTAAATTAAAAATAAAATGAAATAATATACGAAAAAATAAAATAAATTAATGAAATAATTAATAAATAAAATAAATTAAGATTATTCTCAAGAGATTTTTTTTCTATTTCCATTAGGTGTGCAATTATGGCAGTGTTGACAACACCATGACACAGCTAAACGTATAAAAACCATTCGAAACTTACCAGATGCCTTCAACATGATTGAAAAACAGAACAACATTTTGTTGAGTGCATTAGCTATATAGACTCATTAAATTTTACGGGCACTTTTACTCCCTTCAAGTTGACTCAATGATATTACCTGGTGGGCAAAATGGTCCCGTTCATTTTGGTCTTCGGAGTAACGTGGTTGTGATTCGTGTTCCTCGCGTTCATAGAAGAATCTGTCGCCGTAATTCCACTATCTACAGGGGTAGATGAAATAAAATGTAAATGAAAGGGTTCAAACCAAAATGATGACGAAATAAACAAAAAGGTCATCCAGTTAAACAAATGAAATGGGAGAAAATGAATAAACAATGGTAATAAAATGGGGACAAATAAAGAAACTGTGACGCTATGTGAGGACCTCAAAGAGCCCAAACTGACCCTTCGGAACTTCATCGATAATTCGGACTATATCACGACCCTTTTCTGTAGGCTGACCAAGCAACAAAAACCAAGATAAACAATAAAATAAAAACAAAGGGCAAAATTACAACAACAGAAATGATCAGCTACAAAGGAGCTGAACAACATTTAAAAAAAAATGAAAATACAAACAAAACATAAAGGAAATTCTACTCAACTAAATAGTGCACAAATAAATACAACAGTTTATGAAAACAACATGAAAAAAGCAAGAAACGAGTAAAAAAATAATTTGGCAACTTGTTATCCATTAGGTTTATCCCAAGCCAACAGGTGTGTACAAAAACACCAAACGTTAGTTTTTATTCGCTTTTTATATTTCTTTGTTTTTTAATCAATTCAACAGTTACTTATAAAATTAACATTACATATAACATCGTTGTGGAGCACAATAGGAGGAGCGACGCAACCGCTCAAATAAGGGACAAGAAGAAGATAGAAAAAACACTGAGGTACATGTTTAAATACGTTGAAGAAAAAAAAACTTTTTCTTTTAAATTGGAAAATAAATTCGTTCAAATAAATATTACATTTATAATGGTAGGTACATGACTATAATTTTCTTTTCATCTTACCGCAGACAAGTCTTCGCTAAACATCTTTGGAATAAATTAGAAGGAACCCTGTTCAAAAATCTTTCGCAGACCCGTTACACGCTGGTGTAAAATTGACTTGAAGGGGGTGCACTCTTTAAAATGTTCGAAGTAGTAAAAAAATTGGGCGCCGTTTTGAACGGCCAAACGGGGAGTCCAATAGTGACGACAAATAACGTTTCGACTTGTACCGGAAGCTGAACCAATTCCGACTGACAATTCTCGCGTGAGGAGGGAAAGGGGGGAAATCGTCTACGACGGCGAGGGGAGGGAAATGAGGTCACTCAAATTCATCACAACTATTCTGAAGAGTCGAGATCAGTTTTTAAATTTTAAAATTGTTTAAAATAAAAATTAATTAAAAACATTAATTATTAAAAAATGAAAAATACAAAATTCAAGTGATAACAAACTAAAAAAAATTCAAAAATAATTTTTAAAAACTACAAAAATAAAAATACAAAAAATTCAGCAATTTCAACAACTTAAAACAGGTTAAAAAAAATTGGGTTGGCTGAACTTATCCGAATTACTCCTCAAAGGCGCAATATTGCAAAAGTGCGCAATTTCAAACCAACCTCAGTCTGAGGTACCAACTGATCTTCACCCTTCAGGAATCCCTATTTGAAATTATTGCTTTACAATAATCTTAATCCAGATAAAAATCGCTACAATGCATATCATAGAATCCATTCAACTATCTAACTTGTACAATGAACAGGCAAATTAATAACAATAAAAAAGGATACAATTTTTTTTTAAGATCTCACGTAATACTGTTAGTTTTCTTGAAGTTCACATTCTCACCCTTTTACTTTTTTATTAGTGTACAAGGGGTAGTCAAAGAAGCTTACTTACAAACACAAGCTTTGGCAAATGAATGACACAGGCCAACGGGGAAAAATGGTTTGAAATGGTGATGGTTGTTATGAAGTCACAGGATAATATCATCTCAAGCGAGAAAATTATAAATTTTCTTCCTATTGACTTCACCTCCCAGTCCGCCCCCTACTAAGCAGGGTGGGATTGGGCGCAAATGCGCGCACTTAGGCGCAAGTTCCAGCCCATGGAGCTGATCCATCCGATATTTCAAACCTTTCTTTCTTATTCTAACCCCTTTTTGCTAACTTGTTTCAGAAAAAAAAGAACTAGTTCCATTAACTTGAATTAGGGAGCTGATAGAGGAAACCGGCTTTCATTTTAGGAATCGGCCCATCAATTCTAAAGCAGGTCATGTGGCACCAAAACTTGTTGGCCTGTGTAATCAGCCGATCGGAATTATTCAAGTGGAAGACACGCATTGCCAGCACGTTTCGCCTCTTGCGCTTCAATCGACGGCGGAATAAAAACAAAACTGTTGGCACATGATAAAGCAATTAAGTAGGATTGCTTAGTCCCACATTTCAGACTTGGGATGGCCTCCGGGTTAACTGTCCCTTCATTGAACCGGCTGTTGAGAAGGTTGAAGGATCGTTTCAACACAAAAAAGAAGGCATGTTTAAACTATTCGACTCATCCGTGACTCACGTACTAAGCTACATTGACCAGTAAATAGGAAAGTTTTTTCAACATAGTTAACATGATAACGAGCAACATTTCAAATCCAAGAGTTTTTAAGAGGAAACAAGTTTGAACACCGCCTCCTAAGGCACCTTCCTAAATGCGCAAACTCAATCAGGAATCAACAAAATGTACACACGAATTGAAGTCCAAAACAGTAACTAGGTGGTTTAAAAATTGTTTTAAATTCTCAGAATCACAAAAAGTGCAGTTCAAAATGTGTTCAAACATGGAAGCGTTTACTGTGGGGAAAAAGCCTCGCTGAACGCAAATCTGGAACATTTGATGTACTTACTTGATTGTCAAATTGATATTGAAGAACGTTGAAAACCACCAGCGTTAGTCACAAAAATGAAGACTTCGTTAAAATCTGCTACCACCAAAACCGCAATAGTTGAAATTGAATCTTGAAAACCACAGTATTCGCATCACAAAGTGTACGCTAGTTTGGAGGTCAATTCGCTCAAAAAAGGACAAACGTCATCCAGTTACTATAATGTTAGTAATAATCTAATAAGTTAGTAATACCATAATATCATAAGAACATTCTTATTTCTTCAAACAAATCAATTAGTTTTTTCCTTCACTTATTAACTTGACATTAATGCTCAACACACAACGAACATTTCATATAGTATATGTATGTAATCCCTAAGTACTATTGAGCATCAAAATGACTATTATTAAAATTTGAAAAAACAAATATATTTTCAAAAATGAACTTTACAAGTTCTAAATAGAGAACGATTCCGTATTCACAACGCAGTTCTTTGAGAATTGAGTTTTTATTTCGGTGAATTTAGTTTAGCTGGATTTACCCAATTTATGTGGGATGATTTTTAAGGCCACTTTGAATATGCCTCTAATTTAATTTTTCACTCTTGGTTTGTGGTATTGTTGTCTTAAAACCCTCGTAATTTCATTATACACTGACAGGTTTATAGACATTCCAGCTGAACTAATTGCTCTCGGAAAAAAATAATGAACTTTTTTTTTGATTCCATAACGCCAAATTCTTAGAGTATGTAAAGCTGTAAAACACACAGTGGAAAAATCACAATTATTTTACGTAAAACATTTAAAATCTTTACATAAACGAACGTTCACCACTATTTTGATATTTACATTTTTTTTTAGGCCAATCACACACTTTCACGATGGGGGAAGACAAAAACCAATGAGACGTTCCAGTTTGATGGGTCGATTAAAATTCCAATATGGCGAATAGTGTAAATCAATAGTGTTGCCAAACGATATATTTGGTACAAGCGTAAAAAATATCATGAACGACAGCAACTTGAATAGAAAGAAAATGTAATACCGAATTAAAAAAACAAAAACCAAAAAAAAAAAACTAATTTTATCTAAAATGGTGGGCAAAAACATGACCACGAATTTCAACAATCAATAACCTTTGTGGCTGCTTACTTACCTTCTTCTGTGTGTGACGATGAGGCCTCATAATGTTTTAAAATTTAACATTCAAATACAGCGGTTCCCAAACGTTTTTGTTACTTTTAAGGATGTACCTACTGAATCGATTGCCAGGTGTCCAATTCTATAGTCGATTCTCATATTTTGCAGAAAATTGGGTTGAAAAAAATAGGCTGTTTCCTCTGAACGATTGACCACAGGCAGTGATAAATCTGCAGTTTTGGAATGCGACAAAAGAGAAGATGAAAAAGAAGGAACTCATAAATTCCTTGCGGAGGTTTCAGTTATGGTTACAAGTTGTTCATTCTCAGTTGTTCTTGAAATCCATTTTTAGTTCAAATTTTCAATCACTTTTAAGTTTAAGCCATTTTCACTGGTGAACTGGTATAATTATTGAAGAAAAAAAAAACTGAAAAAGAAAAAGAAAGTCCATCAAGTAAACATAGTCCTACGCCTTATTTATTTGTTAATTTATTATTTGCAAAAATGAAGCGACTCTGGTAGGCAGACGTCAGGTCTGTGAGGAATCTGGACAGATTTCCCCACCCCCTTCTCTCGTATAACCAACCCGTCAGAGTTAGTACTGGCGGGGGGAGTGGGTCGCGCTGTGGCCGCGGCGCGATTACGCAACCCCTCTTCTCCCGGCGGCCATTTGCATACCCATTTTTTTTCAAAATTGTTTAGATTTTTCTTGAAATCGATTTTTAGTTTAATTTTTTATCAATTTTAGAAATCGTATTTGGCAATTCTTCATCCCTACATCAAAGGCCAAGGTTGTGCAAGTTCTTGGAACGGTTGATGTGGTGGGGGAGGGGATCAAATTCAAATCAGCATTAAATTACGCTAAATTTTAGGGTAGGCCTGGCCTCCATTTTAAGAGACTAAATGTTGCCGAGTGGGTCGGAATATTCTGGCGTTTAAGGGTTTTCATAGAGCAGGGGACCAAAGCTCATTGCCGATGTTTCAAACAAACCTGAACCAACACCACATCAGGCCAATCAAAGAAAGGAGAAAGTTTCCTATCCAACTCAGGAACAAGCGGAAAGCAGCCTTTGAGCAGATTTTACGGTTGGGTGGGGGGTAACGCAGTGGTTGAGAGATGGGATATCGAAAGATGTATCGAATGAAAATATCGATACCTACCAATATAACATCGGGCGCAAATGATCGATATTCGCAAACATCGGTGCTTTTTTCTCCCAAATTTTCTTTCAATTCATTTTATAATCCATTTTTCCTTAAAATCAAATTTTCTCCCCAGCAAGTACCATTTAAAATTCATAATGTACTCACTTACAAAAAGGTCCGAGTATAATCCTTCAAACGAAATGTAGAAATAATAATGGATTCTGATATTGCTGGGTGTCATGAAGGGGACATATACAAACAAAGTGGAAGACGAAGAAGTATCCTTGTACTTAAGATCTCTCAAACAGTTTGAGTCAAACTCATTCTTAACCCCTTCCTTTGCTCACTCAAAATATCTAATATCGCAAGGAAATTTCGAAAATATCGATAAGTATCCCATCCAGGTAAGGCAGGGAACCCCCGACAACTGTTATTGCCCACTTGATTGTCCCAGTTTGATTACACCATCAGGCATTGTATGAAACCTGCAAAACAGAGTCTTTAGCTCCTCCTTTGGGAACCGCTGTATCCATTAAAACAGAACAACAATGAAAAACAAAGTCAACGGACATCTTAAACACTAACATGAGAAATTTCGGGGTTTGTAACCTGCTTGGTCAGTGGTCAGTAGGAAAGGGATTTTTTCCGACAACGAAAAGATAATTACGCATTCGTTAACATTCATGACGATAAGGGAAAAACAATTTGCTATTCTCCGACAACTCTACGTGGTTCTACTTTGATAGAAACGCTACGATGATAATGATCGTCGATGTGAAAACTACTGTGTCCAGGGTTAGCTGTGGAAGCCAGGGCATATCTGAAAAGGGACAACTCTATGGCAGTGAGTTGACCATCAAGCTGGAGTGGGTTTCACGGAGTTACGGATGATAACGAAGATCGGCGGTGAAATAAGGGAATTGACAAGTTGTTAGGTTGGTGAATCTGCTTGACAAAAGTCCTCTGTGAACTGCTCTCAATGTGGAATACAACACGAGGGGAACGCTCAGCTGATTCCTGTAATACAGGAATATTATTCTGAAGCAGAATATTATTCAGAGTCACAAGGTTGGTGTGTGATCACTTCAAATAGTGACGTCATCAGGTTACCTGCTTGGTACCCACTTCATCCCGAAATAAACAAGCACCTTCCCGAGCCGAAATTCCCTCGAATAGTATTCAACACTGAAAGAAGTTTGCAGAGGATATTTTTTTCAAGAAGGTTCACCGACCATTGTCAATTGCAATGACTTCAAAATATGCCCTGGAATGGAGGACAGGGATTTTTCCGGGGGCGGTGGAGATCTAGACAGACGACTGCTTGGACATGTGCGACTGGTTGGAACCGGCGGCCCTTTTAGTGCTGGCAACGACGCTTGGGGACGACATTGAGAGCAAGTGGCCGTCACTTTCAGTCGCCGCTCTTTGTCGCCTTTTGGGAGGAACGTGTCGCCTCCTTTTGGACACTCGGGGTATCGTGTTCGGCGTCGACGGAGGCTCCCCGAGCTCGAGCGACGATGACGACCCGTCGCTTGGAGGGCTTTTGGCGAGAGAATAGTACGAATAGCATTTGGCTCGGGCGATGGATTTGCCGCCTCTGGAACATTCTTGGTACACCTGGGATTTGCACCGCCTTTCGGATTTGGGCGTTTTTCTGGAAGAACAACCCGGGCTTGTTGGGCTTGGAAGATTGACGAACCGTCTGGGCAATTTGGCGCTTTCGTCAGACTCCGAACACGGTGAATCATAATCATCGAATGATCTTTGCTGAGAGTGGTAATTTCTTCGCCTCAAATTCATCGAGTCATCAGAGTTTTTCCTGGAGGAGTTCAATATTTCAGTCGACAACGACGAACCAAACTCTGCTAAAGAGCTGTCATCAGATTTAACAGTACACGAATAATAAGCACAATGTTTGACTGTGGTTCCCGTGCTTGTACTCGAGAAATCACTAATTCCTAAGGAAGTATCGCTTGAATTCCCCGCTTTCTTCATCTTGACAGCAAGTTTAACAGTACTTTCTTTCGTTGAGGAATCAGGACCATCTTCTTCTTGCAACGTCTTGTTTTCATATTCAGAATCAGACGAAGACTGATCGTATTGTTCTTCGTGTTGAATCATGATTTTTTGGGGTTCTTCAGGTCTCATCTCCATGTAGTATGTTTCCACGTTGCTGATGACGGGAGTGTTGAAGGATGAATTAGGAGGAGATGGCCATTCTTCGTCGGGTTGCAACAACGGAGGTGGTATGTTGAACCCCAACGGCTCAGGTGGGAGTGGAGGCAAAGGCTGCTCTTCGATTTCCGGATTCGTCGAGCTAGGATCCGAAGAAAGACTCGGCTGCCGGTCGCTGGACATCATCGACTCATCTTCGACGGACATCGACCTGGACGACGCTTTTGTGGACACCTCGTCGTCAAAATCCGACCGCTCCTGTTCGGAAGTCGTGCTCCGCTCGGAAATCCTCGATAGCGTCCGGGAAAGGCCGAAAACCCCGCCGCCGGAGTAACCGCTGATGACCAACTCGGCTCCGGCAACTTGATAACCAAAGCTCTGATAATCGTCTTTGGCTGAATTACTACTACCTTCTTCTTCGTCGGCGAAATGTGAGCAATCGTCAGGAGGGAAAATCCCTTCTTCAAGACTTGAAGACCCAGAACTTTCCAAAGAGAACGGTTTTAAAGTGGCTTTATCAGGTTTGATGCTTGAAGCCAAGCTAGAACTTGAGACATCATCGTCAAAGCTCCTTTTTGGAGGGATAGACTTGAATTCTGGAACAGGCTCGACGATTTTTTCAGTCAACGACGACAACGGCAACAGTTCTTCTTTTTCGTAAGTTTCATCAAGCGTTGTTTCAATATCCGGTATGATATTGACTGGAGGTGGTTGTGGAGCGTCAAACGGCAGCAGAACGGGGTCACTCGGCGGAGGTGGAGGTACGATTTGAATATCTGACATTCGGAGTTCTTCGGAGATTTGCAGCTCTTGGCACAACGTCGTGGAAAATTCTTCGCAAAGGGCGGTTGAAAACGCGATTGGTATATCTTCGCTGACGCTGTACATTTGAGAATGAATGATCCCGATGGATATGGCGTCTGGGGGTGGCACTGCCATACATTCGTTGGCAAAAGCCTCGTCGTCTTGGTCCCAATCCTCAACGTCAACTGTTGGGATTTGACGGTTGTCGTTTTCTTCGGATTCTGTGGAGATGTCGACGGAGTAGCTTTTGGTGTTTTTGAAAGAGTCGAGCCGCTCCTGCCTGGTGCTTGGTCGTCTTTCGGTGAGATCCACGTTCGGAGGAGGTTCGGCACACGATGAGCCACGAGATCCCCGGGAACTGTGCGAGCCTCGTTGGGATCGTGGTTCGGGTTCTTCGAGCACTGACGAAATTGCGTTGTCACGGCCCAAAGAGAAATCCGTAACGTCACTCCCCTTGCGGCTGTCGCTGAATTCAAAAACGTCATTCAAAAAACTGCTGTCGTCATCATCGTTGATTTCACTGTGACCTCCTGAGTCACCACCTTCAAAACCATGAGACTCGGGCACTTTTTGTTCATCGCTCAGTTGAGTGTCTATGTATGGTTTGCTTTTATAACTTGGGCTGAGCAGAGTTACTTCCGGGATTTTTTGATCTTGCTCAATGATTATTATTTCATCCGGGTACACCTTCGTACGAGGAGGTAACGACACACAGTAGTTTTCCAATACTGACGGAACAACAGAAGCAACAGGTTGGCATATCACGTTGCGATCATCCGTTGAAATCACATCCGGCAACATTTGAGTAACAGCTTCAATCACGTGCACGAACTTGTTCGCGTCTTGAATCAACGGCGACAAATTGGCGGCGTCTTCTTCTTCGATGATGTTATCCCGGCGTATCGTCTTACATCGCAAAGTCTTCTCTTCCAATTCAACCCCTTCCTCGTTGTCGACAGTGTCATCCCTGCTGGAGAAAGACGTCACAGGTGGCAGCCTCTGCAACGACACGACCGGAGCATCGAGAGATTTAGCGCGTCTCGAGCTCGACGGCGACTGATCCGCAGGAGCGAAAGTTGAACCCTCGGAAAACCCCAATCTGGCAAAAAGGATCGGCGAACGCTCTCTTTTGCTGGAAATAGGCGGAAGCTCGCCGAATTTCTTCCAAACTAACTCAGGCGACGTTATTTTGCTGTCAACAATTGGAAACTCCGGTTTTTTGTCTACAAATATCACTTCCTTGTCTTTCTCTTCTTTAACAATTTCCAATTCGCCAGCTTCTTCTTCTATTGTTTCTTCTGATATGCTTCCCATTTCTGACTTCAATCTGTCATCTTTTGGAGGTTTCTCGATAGTGGGAGAAGTGGTTTCTTTAGGAGATTTCTTGGGAGGTATTTCATCTTCACTGCATTCACTCAATTGTGATTGAGTGGCGTTGATTTCAACATTCACCTCCATTGTAACTTTTTCCATTTCTTTATGTTCAGGTTTGGGTGAGAGCTCAATAACTTTTTCCTGTTTCTGAATAGGTTTGGATAATCTAGACGGCTTCTTATCTTTCTTTTCATCTTTCCCAACTTTGATAATTTCAATTTTATTCAAATCTTCATGCTTTCTTTTCAGAGCATCTATCACTTCTTGTCTACGTTCTAATTTCTTCTGCAATTCTTCGCTCTTCTGTCGGGATAGTTGCCGCTGAAGCTCTTCACTTTTCTGTTTTCTTAATTCTTCAGTTTTCTTCTTTTCCATTTCTTCACTCCTTTGTTTCTTGAGCTCTTTTTCTTCACGCGTCTCCCGGACAACTTTCCCCTCAATGCTAGTCTTTACCTCCTTACTGAATCTTTCTCTTTTGAAATCCTGAGCCGGAATGTCACAACTGGAACTCGATTCGCTGCGCCAATCTTTGAATTTATTCCGAGATTTCGATTCGGGCTGGGCGCTGTCCAAACTTCCCATCCGCTTGTCCTTATCAAAAGAGCCTTTCCCGTCGGAAGAACTTCGTTTCTGAAATGCTCTTTTCCTTTTAGAATGGTATTCGACAATGATGACGTCCGGGTCGCTCGTGTCCAAAGAGATGTTTTTGTCGTCGGTGCTGCAGATGACGATGCCTTCGCCGTCTTGACTTGGGATTTTGATTACTTCAACAGGAGGGTTTCTATCAAATGAAGCTACTTTGCGCAGATCTGAATCAGCACTTTGAGCTTTGCTTTTGATGAGCAAATTCCTATGTTTTAATCCTTCGTCACTACTAACGCTGCTAAATTTAAAAACTTCTTTTTCTTTTTTCAACGAAGGTTTCAACTCCTTAATGTACCTCTGATCGTTTGGCTTCAAGAATTGATTGTTTCGATCGGCCAAATCATCGATACTCTCGCCAACTAGACTAAGAGACAACCCAGAATCGTGAGAATTGAGATCAGCGTCGTGTTTTGACTTGCTAAGACGATCCTGCATCAATATTGTGTTTTTACGTTCATATTCCACTGGATCATCTTTTCTGGGTGATACGGGAGATCGACATTCGTAGCAATGGGCTGTTCCGTTCATCTGCTGCCTCCTCGTAACAGCGTACGGTATGTCTGCAGTGCTTTTACTTGTGACGGATCTGTCTTCGGAATCCAAACTCTCAGTCGGCGTATAGTCGAAGCTTTTTTGGTGAAATAGTTTTCGATGTTGTTTGGCAATTTTCCAAAAGTCAGATACAAACGGTTCGCTTTTGGTTCTTTCGACAGGGTAGTGAATGTCTGATTCGTCGTAACCAATAACGCCTCCAGGTTTGCATTTGGCTTCGTACTCTCCAAATTCAACGGCGAGTCTTTCTCTAAACTTGGCAATCCCTTCTTTGCATTTTTCGTTGAATTCATTGAACGCCATGTCTCGGTATTTGGGTTCAACGTAGCCGACTCGCTTGTCAATTTCCTCTTGGACGTCGTCCATTATGAACAGTTCTTCTTCGTCGTGCAAATCCAACATGTTGTCACCAGATGACCCGATTGAGCAGCTTCTAGAGTGAATGTAATTGAAATTTTCTTTTTCAAGCAATTCGTAAGAATCGTGGGACAAATCGTCGTGAGAGAACTCTCGGGAGCTTCCAGTGTCGATGACCAACACAGAGCCACCAGGTTCCAATTCATCAGCCGACTCAGTGGACAGGGATGAGGTAGTACCGGGATAAGAGCTGGAATACACTTTAGTTTCAGCTTCTCTATCAAACGAAGGCGTTTTTGAACCCGCAATAATGAAATTTCTTTCCCGCGGAGGGGGTTCGTATGAAGCGTCCGGTGCTTTGCGCAGCTCCTTGGCAGAAGCCGACCTCTGCCAAGAGTACGGCGTCTGTTCTATGCTAGTGGAAGTTTCAATCAAGTCTACAATGTCAGTTTGAGATGAAGCGGTATTATACGAACGGAGACCTGACGTAATGATGGTGTGCTCCGGCAATGTATGTCTGAGAGCCGTCGTCTGATTGCTCGTCGTCATCGGCTGAAAGGTCCGGCTCTGAGAACCCTCCTCCGCCCCCACATGCACCATCGACCCGCATGACACTGACACTGAAACACCAAACCAAGTGATCGACATAGGATTCAAAAGCAATACTCACAACCCAAGCTCCCACAACAAAATTAATCCCACAAGAGAGCTTTGAAATTAAATTATTCTTCATGACGTCTGACATCTTCAGGACTCGTTAGTTTACTTCACAACGGGTAGGTTTACTTCCGAATGTTAGTTTAAAAAAATCTTTATTACTGCATGTTCCAACAAAACTTAATACATGCATTCACAATGAACCGAGCATTCTGTTAAAAAATTGACAACGTAGAGTGCAGAAGAACCAACCTGAATAAACCAGTCAAACTAGAGGGAATCTAACAAGTTATCAGTTTGATGTAGTATTAAATTTAGTACTTGTCGGTTTTCCGGCCGCACCGTCCCACTCGACCATCACACGACACCCCCTTTCATGATTCCTACTGCGTGTGGGTTCTGATGTTGCCATACCTGCTGCGTGTAGAGTGTATGTAATTCCTACTGAGTGTAGGTTCTCATTTCAATATGCCTGCAACGTGCAGGTTGTAAGCAATTCCTACTGCGTGTAAGTTCTGATTTTATTATGACTGCTGCGTGAAAGTTGTATGCAATACTACTGCGAGTAGGTTTAATTCCAATTAATTATTCCTTCCGCGTGCAGACGGCGTTATTTCTCGATTGATGATGAACCGTGGCAAATTAAAAACACTACAAATTTTACACAAGGGTTTATTATTCTTTGATACAGGTAAATAGTGCAAAATTAATTCTTTCAATAAAAAATTACTTTAAAGCAAAACAAAATTTTAATTTAATAAGATTTTTTTTTAAGTTTGGACCCCGAAAAATGGATTATGCGTCCATAACTTACTCAAAAAACGTAACTCAACCCCATGACCGACAACTCTGACCCCCCCGTAGCCCCACAGAGCCCCACGGATTAGAAGATCGAGCTGAAAACCTTGCGGGCACAACTACTCAACCCTACTCGCTAACCAAAGGCCTAATATTGCACTGTCTCCGCTGTTATCTCGAGATTAAGATCTTTGGTGGTTAGTCCAACGTTCAGTGTCTAAAATACAACAATACAAATAAATTTGACAATCAAAAACATTCATTGAGTTAGCGGCCAGATATGTAATCGAAAGGGGGTGTCGTGTGAGGACAGAGCAGAACGATGCGGCTGGACAACTGAAAAGTACCTTAAATGTTATGAACCATGATCACATCCATATACAAATTTCATAACCCCAAGCGATATCATTATAATAACAGAGTCGATCATAACATGTCTCAAATCTAATTAGTACCTGATAGTTGAAATGATTCCCGAAATGAATTCAAATTGTTAGTAACGAGGCATAACATTAGATTCAATGCCCTATCCGCATACGAGTGATACAGAAACATATGACATGCAACGATTTGTTGTTATATCAGGCATGTTGACCGTGAAGGAGGCACAGCAATGGAGGTAAAGTGAAATTAACCAATTTTTAATTCACAATTTTCCGAACACGTGAACGGTGAAGGTCATTTGCCAATGCCATGGCCTGTGCTACGTATTAAACACCGCCACGCTCCGCTAGATGTCGCCTCCCAAACAGTAAAGCAGCTTCCTTCTTCCCTTAATGGTTAACCCGGGAGGTTGGAGGGGACGTTCCCACAATTTCCTCTGCTTGTAGTAGCTCTCTTTTGTGACAGCATGTTATGTCTGAGGACGCGTACCTCGTTGTACGCTGAGGACCTGAGCCCCCTGGGCCCAGGATTCTGTCTTGGACAGAGATGAACCAGAGCCACACCAAAACTCCTGACTGAAGAAAAGTCTGGCAGCTTTATATCTTCAGGGTAAAACCACGGGAACGCTTCTGGTGTACCAAGTCCTATGCTACCAACTTTCCGTCCTATGCTGCCAGGGCCTCTCGGAGTTGTCACAGGAACCGGCACCGGCCAATTATCCCACCTGCGCATGGCGCAGCGACCCAGTAGGATCATTTACATGGGAGAAGGACGTGTTGAAAGCGTAGGTTTGCCCCAAGGGCATGAGGACTGGAGCAGATTATGTATCTTAAGAACATCTCGATACGTATGCCACCTTGACAGCGCCTACACTGAAGACCCTGGCAAGCAACGTGGGCCAACAGTCCTCACAGGCCCTGGCATCCCTTCCCATAGGATAACCCGAATAAGGGGCGGGGCTGCCGGGGTGGAAAGCCTCCCCTCCCCCACAAATCGTGGCAGCAGAAGGTGGAACCATGAAATAGCCTGATGGTGCTCTTTGGATACAACTACACAGGGAACCCATTCATTGCAGAGGCAGAATCCCTCCTCAAAACTAAAACGGATATTTCCCCAACACACAAAATTTGTGTGTTTGGGAAATATCCGTTTAATTTAATTTAAAATTTAATTTCGACGATCCGCCCAGACTGGGTCAAAATCCCACAAGAACAGTAGATAATTAATTACATAAAATACAAAACAATAGGATGATTGGTACGACACTGCATCACAATTATCAAGACATTTTCGGGGCTCCTCCCATCACCCCATACACCAACAGGAAGCCACAACCCCAATTTATGCTGTAAATGCAAAATTAAAAGATTCTCCGAGCAGAGAAAACCACCGAAATAACAAGAATATGGCAACGTGTGATACATGCCTGAGAAGCAGGCCACTACCCAGTAAACTGCGTAATGCCAAGCAGGAACATGTGGCTATGAGTGAACCAAAAAATTAAAATTATACACTGCATAATATGACTGGACCTGAAACGAGTAACAAAATAATCAGAAAGTTTTGCTTTGGCATAGGCACAGCTGTTCAAGCTTTTTATATAACGCTGAAGTGCATACACAAAAAGCAACACAAACCTCGTTTGGTTTGTTGCTTAACATTTGACTTGAGCAAAAATTTACATTACAGCGGGAGTCAACGGCATTGATCATGCAATCAAGCTGAAAACACATGCAGCATGCAAAACGTAGATCAAATATCCTACCTATACTGTTATCCCCCAGGGGGATAAGGGGGCGAGCGGAAATGTTCCCGCCAACGTTGGTAGCTACAGATGAATGCACTGAACTAGATTGACGGAAAGACTGAGACCTGGAAAAGAAATTGTTGACCATTTTATTCAACTTTAGGTTAGAATGGAATAAATGACGTAGTTCGGGCACAGAGTAATCGGTAGGGTTAGAAATACGTCGGGCTCGTTTTGAAAAACAAAAAGGAAAAAACAAACAAGTGGCACTTGGCTCAAGAGACAAAAGGGGGGGAAAGCCCACCAAGGAACGAACGAGACTGACAAGGTTGAAAATAAACAAAACACTGAGCTAATACGAGTATGCAAACATCCATGTCAGTCACCTGGTGGGAGTGATAACAACTTCTTTTCCAATATCACTCAGTAATTCATGCTGCAATGGTTTAGGTGAGTTACAGTGGATGAGTGAACCTCCTAATAATTAATACTGTAAGATACTTAAAAAAGAAAAAACTAAAACATGAAATAATAGTTCATAATAATTATTAAACGTATGAACAAAAGGTCAAAAACAAAACGTGAAAAAAAAAAAAAACAGCAAAATAAGATTAATAAATAGAAGTAGTCAACTACAGCTGGTGAAGAGAAAAGAAAGAAGAGGTTGAGAGAAGGAGGAAATGTTCCAGAGAAAGAAAGTTGAACAAGAATTCTTTCGAAGACTCACTACCACCTACCAGCAGCGAAGCCTGTCGATATGAGAATGGCGTCGATACTTTATACTTTTCAAGGATTTACGGTATTTTCAAGTATTTTCTCCCCGTTCGAAACCAGGTCAGCAACACGAAACCTTTCAGTCACTCCCTGTCAGTTTATTTCGTTACCTCAATTAAACCCCGAGTAAGCTGATTGCTAATAGATTTTAATCACTGATTGGTCTACTCAGGCTTTAATCGGGGTAACAAGAGCACTTGATAAACCCGCCCTTAGTGTATTGAAGTGATTAATTCAAACATGTAGGTAATGAAGTGAATTGAAAATGCCGCCCGCCGATGCTGTGTGAGTTTTTAAGAAGAAATTAGACAAGTTGACTGCATTTCCGCAACCAAGGGTCTTAGGAGGTTTCCTCACGTAGAATTTAATTCTCTACAAGTTTGATTAAGTGACATTTTTCGATTGGGTAGTAGGTACGCCGTTGGTTTTTTTTTTTTTTTTTTTTTTTTTTTTTTTTTTTATGAGGCTTTGAAACGTGAGTGTAACCCATTTTTTCAGTCGATTTGGTAAAAATTTTCAAACATTAACGCTCGATTGCAGCCAAACGGCCGAACCGATGTTAACGTTTGAGATGGCCATTCGACGCGAAATGTTATGCTGTTTATTTTCGGAACGTGTAAGATTTTCTGTAGGATGCGTAATTTACGAGCTAAAAGCAAAATACTGAAACAAGTGCCAAAAAATCGCGGTTTTCAGACACCAAAAGTTAACCACAAGGAGAATCCAGTACTGTACTACTAGTAGGAAATGCTAAAAACACGTTCCCTGGGCACTCATAAGTCACCCCTAAAAATTCCTGTATGTTCCGATTTTATGCAATCTCAAACCCCTTTACCGGTGGCGAAAATTTCGTCATTTTTGACTAACCTGAGCGTTACCGAAATTTGACCCCATCGTGTTCGTCATGAAAAATCCCGAAAGAATGAAATTTTTCCCTTTTTCACACGGACTTGACTCGGTGCGAGTGTCCAGCGTGGAGACAACAAAGTCCCCATAGCTAAAAGCCTTTAAAAAAAACCTCCAGTAGCCCCATAGCGCCCCACGGGTTTGGGCGATCGGGCTGAAACAACTACATAGATGGTAAACCGAGTATTTTGTCAAAATTTCAGATTAAAAAAAAATATATATATTCTACAGCTCAAAACGGCCCGGACGGCGGACGGACATTTCGGTTTTAGAATCTAGACCTCTTGAAAAGGATAATGTCACATTTCGAGGCCGATCCGAGTCGTCGGCCTCCGTCGCGATCACATAGGTGTATTATTCCAAGAATAATAAACCAAAAACGATGGAAACACCGTCGAAATCGAAACTTTTTTGGGGGTTATCCCTACCCTGCCACACTGTGCGACCCCTCGGTCACCCCCAGTAGTTTTCATTAGGGATGGAAAGACCGTGACTGGATTTAACTGATATCCGGATATTTCTTTTTCATATCCGTAAAGAAGTGGGCTGAAATATCCGGTAACCGAATATGTGTATCAGATATCCATACTTTTTCAAAAATTCTGAAAATCGAAGATATTTGATTGAAAATAAAGAGGAAGGCGAGAGGGATTCTCGATCTCGCTCGCTGCTTGCTAGCTACCGCGTGACCGTCAAATGTTTATACTTCATTCTAGTTCAGAGCAGCCAACAAGAGATGGCATTAATATCAGCAGAATAGTATGCCATTCTGTTCTTTGTAGTTTTAGGTGTGCCCTTTGTTTGAAATATAACCCCATTACCGCGGATTCTTGCATTCTATTTCGCCCTTGAGACAGCAGCAGTGTAGTCTTACTAAAATGGGCAAAATTAAGGATTTTTCAGAAAAACAGCGGATATACAGATTTGAACGGCAGACGGTTTCCGGATGCTTGATTTTGATCCGATATCCGAATATTAATTTTGGTTTTCCATCCCTAGTTCTCATCCCATCCCAAGATTTTGAAAGCAAACAGCACACCTCGAGAATGGCTTCCCAAGAAAATTAGAAGAAAAGAGAAGAAGAAAAATAGAAGAAGGAGAAGAGAGGAAAATAATACGGGGGCGAGAGAGAGAATTAAAGGGACTTGGAATCAGAAACTGGAATCTTTTGGGGAGTATGAGGGAAGTACCAACCAGATGGACGGGCATAAATTGGCTAACAGCCATTTTGGATCGGGTTTCTGTTCCATGAGTAGTTCAAATACAAACGGGAATTTACTCTACAAAGGGCCCCAAAAAGCGGGATGAAAAGACGAAAAGTCTCACCTTAGTCCATAACGGGCCGGAGGTTCCAATATAACTATTGGCTTAGGAGCGTCAGCCTCCTGGATGGACGGAGAAAAGCAGCATCGACGCTTTTTCTCTTTCAGGAATATACAGTTAACGATGCTATTGATGAGTTGAACGATCCGAGGCATCGGAACCGCGTGGCTTCAGAGTCAAAAATCAAGAAATGGCTGACTTTGTTGAAATGCAATACCGAATTGTTTCAAAAGTATGAAAAGACATGTAAACTGAAAGTACAACTCCCGCTGCCTATTAGAAAATGAAGCGGTGAGCTGGAAACAGATCTTTCAGGGAGTGTTTTGAATAAACTAATATGATCGAAACTGAGTTCTGGTGGGTGGAAGGATAAAAAATGGATCAAGGAAGGATGGAATGGGTGTCCTTTAGAGCTAAATTTTATAAGTACCTATGATCGGATTCCGACAGCACAGTTAATTGAAAGGAGCATGATAGACCTATCCTAAGGCACCTGTGCCACCTATTGTCAGTTTCATTATAGACCATGATAAATCGATGTAAACAGTCCAAAGATAACAACAATCATTCACTCAGACCACTTCATTGAGAAGATGTGAGTTACAATCTACTATCAGAGTTGCCACAGGTAATTACGATACACATAAAAGAAAGTCGTCAGATTGACATTGTGCGCGAAAACAGTGAAAATCATACGGATAACAGACGGGCGTGATTTCAAAACACTGATTCTGATAACAATGTAAATTCCTACACGTGCTGGTGACATCTGTAGAAGTTTATCTTGGTAATAAAGATAAGGACACCTTAGGATCCTAGCAATGAGGGGCGTGAAAAGGTAGAAGACAACTGAAGATAAGGGAACAGAAAAAAACCAAGCTCACTCTTGTGAAAAGATACATACCTCGTTAAACAGCAGTTCCTGTAAACAGAGTTGGGACAGTTTTATTCTCTGTTCGGATGGATCGGGCGAGACTGCTTGAGAAGGAAGCTTCAGAAAGAAAGGCTTTATTTTGTCGGCGGTGTTGGAGGTATACAATGGAACGAAGGGCTACAGTGAGAAAAATTACAACCACGAGTCGACAAAACATAATTGAGATTGTCGATTATCTTGGTCACATGATGATGCATAAATCGATAATCCTTTGCCATAAGGAATGGACGTGCCATGAGTTTTGTTTTACCTCTTCCAAAAAACACCACGTGAAGGCAAAACTGATATATTGCATGTACATTAAAATGTTTGGTTCTGTAGGATTTATGGAAAACAATCTCAACTCTTTGTATTGAAGTGATGCAGAAACCAGCTCACCATACATGAGTGTCAATAACCCATAGACAACACTCTTCTTTTAGTGCCATACCCGCAAACCGGCGTTGGCAACCTCGTTACTAACTTCTGCTGAGGGTGTTGACCAATTATTACAAAAGTAGTAGGGTCATACTGTTTAACGCCAGCTCTGAACGGCAAATGTGAGAGGTTTTCCAAGGCAAAATACTCTCGGTGGTTTGCCATTGCCTTCCGAGAAGTGATTACGAGTACAAGGAAGCTGTCGAGCAGCTGCTGGGATTGATACAGCAACCTTTGACTCAGCAGTCCGACGCTCAAACCACTAGCCACTCGGGGAAAAGGCCAGTGTTACCAACATAAACAGCAGTGTGCAAAAGAAACTCTAATTAGCCGTTCATTCCTTAGTACGAAATTGAATGTCTTTCCATATTAAATAAAAACGCTGACCATACTATTCAACGACCTCACCGTAAAAAAAATAATACCTAGCCTTTCATCAGAACAGTAAACAGTCTGCGTGTTGTTAATTTTCGCCGCCAGATTTCGTTCCATTTTCCTCACAACACTGCGACAAATAAAGCTCCGACTCGGTACAAGGGAGGTGTGCAAGGATGCAAAGAAACAAATGCAGTGGACTCAAAAAATCAGAGGCATCAGCTCGAAGTAGGGGAGGAAAAACCAGCACAGAAAGCTCTCTAATATTTCGTGATAATCCCAGATATTAATTACAACTATTAAGGAAACCTTTTCTATCAAATGGAAAATCGCCAACTGTTTAACCCTATAAGCATCCTACCTGAGGGTTGTGTGTGTAAAGCTAAGTCAATGTTTACAAGATGTAAATACATATTTGGAAAACAACACTATTTGCTATTTAGGGGCTATGGACAAAATCTATGGTGAATCAATAAACCCTATTTAACCAACAACAATTTTTCTACGAGGAAACATCCAAATAGTTCACCAGATAACTTACCTAAGATTGGAGTCAGAACTGAATAGAAAAAGTGACTCAATTAGATAACTTCTAACGATTTTTTCAATCATCAGTGAATATTTCAGATCACATCTCAACAATGAAACAGTATAGAGAACAGGACCTCCGAATGTCAAATCGAAGCTGAAACCTCCGAACAATTTCCAAAACACCTTAATGCCGCGTTCATACAATCAGGTAGCATCAGCCTAAAAACGGAAAACCCTTAACAAATAACGAGCGTAAAATAAAATGTCGACAACCCTAAAATGATGTTATGAACTGTAAACAAAAAAGTAAACGTCAATTCAATTTCTCAACAGACCTGCAACAGCTACAAAACTGTACGTCAACCAAAAAAAAACTCAAATCTACCTCACCAAAGTTCACTACGACAGCACATTAGCATGACACAAGCTAGCAAAATTACTCGTAACTTGTCAACACTGGATCGAGTGTATTCACACTTGTATGTTCGAAGAGAAAAAAAAAAGTGGACGGAAAATAAAACCAAATTCGTATAAATCACAGCACAGAACAAGAGGTTGGAAAGGGGAAATATAGCAAAAGCCAAAGCATTGTCCCAGATTCAAAAGTTCGGAAAGTGAGAATTGGTAAAAGTGTGGCTTACCTTTGGAAATTTTGCCTCTTCACGTAGTTTTCCCGGACGAACTCGACCATTTGCTTCTGGGTCTTGCCGGAGTACCTTCATTATTAAAGAATCGTTTGAGGTAGGGAGACAAAAAAGAACGTATGAGAACAGTTCACAGGGGGACTCATTACCTGAATGAGCTTCCTCTAGATAGCACCCGGGTCCGTTGGCGTGGGACCCTTTTGACGGCGTTGCACCTGAAAAAGCCGTGGTTTTCGACGCATTTCTTCCACAGGTTTTTACACTCGTTGCGAGACTCGAAGAAGAATTCAACGACGTCCTTGTAATAACCCTAAAAACATTTTTGTTTTAATCAAAAAGAGACACGTAACGCTCCTGATATATCCAGAAAAGGGTTCAGAGTGAGTTGAGGTAAGTGTGTGACGTGTTAGTGAAGAAGACGACGAAAAAAGAGCATTGGTAGTAAAGCGGGGGTGAAAGGGAAGACCCGATGATGTGAATTAATTTCTTCACTTTTCTAATTATGTTTCTTTTGCCGGACAATCCACAACTCCAACATCAATCACCATCTCGTAATACCCTCAGCGCATTCTTAAACCCATTCTGAACGTATTCCCGTCACTAAAATACTCACATAACCATCAGGGTGGAGTTTTATGAGGAATTTTTTCCTCTTGAACGATATCTTCCTCACTTTGGCCCAGGAAAACGTGTAAATTTTGCTATAATTTTGAAAAACGGCGATCCCCATGTGGGCCACAGCCAGATTCAAAGGCACTCCTTCGTGATCCTGGACAATGAAGTTCTCAATGAGTAGGTACATCAAAATGAGTACGGATAGTTTATTTTCATTATGAGCATTTTCGAACCTTGGCAGGGTGCATTTTCATTCCGTAGAGCTCACACCTCCGTGCTGTTTCTAGAAGGTTCAAGTCGGCTTCCGCGGGTGGTTGACCACTAAAATGTTAGGCGAAATTTTGAGCTTTAAAATTGAAAACACAAAACGTTCAAAATTCAACAAGACCTAGAAAATCAGCTGAACTTAGGTGCTATGACCTGGATGTATCCCTCTGTATACCTCTGAATCTCCACTGAAGCTTGGGACTGGCCTTCTATTGACATGGATATGTCTTAGGTATGGCTGGCACATGAGTTATTTTTTTAACCGACCGTCACGGAAAATGTTACTAGGAATTCAACTTGAGTCTAAGGGGATGTCTACGTCCAAAATCACTTCAAAACCGATACCTCATTCGATCTTTCACCCTAAATCCTTCTAAATCCCCTCCCCTGCAGTCCTACAGAGCCCAACAGATTAGGGCGATCGGGCTGAAACCCTTGCGGACCCAAATAGATGGAAAACCAAGCATAAGAAAACGTACATGTGTTTTTTGTGGTTTTCCATAATCTTCTTCTCGAGTTCTCGATCTTGGTGTTGAACAAATTTATACGAAGACAAGTAAGTGTGGTCGGGGTAATCGTCAGCTGAGTAATCGCCACATTCCGCTGAAACAGATAAAATTCACGAGTCATGCAGCTCTTCCTGGTGACATCAAGCGAGAAGTAATTTGAAATGTTAGGTACTTGAATCCAAAACCTTTTACTCTATCTGACAACAGTAAAACTTTGTTAAGAACTAAACTACCGTTGACTAGTGTGAACTAAGCACTCGAAGCACTGCGATGACTTTGTCACCGTCGCTCTTCACTTACAATCCAAACAAGTCAAAGAGAAACTAAGCCTGGAGAAAGAAGCCAAAGGGTGAATCAAACTCGGCAGACGGAGATACCTGATTTCTCGGCGAACGAGCCTCGGTTGTGGAATATCTGACAGTTCATGGCGTCTGACAATAAAAGTGATGTCTCAAGTGAAATTCCCCAACTTACAGAGTGTGAAACTGACATATTCGAGGTTTCAAAGTTATATTGAATCACGTTTTGTCTTTTTACCTTGAACGATGTACGAAGCCATCAGAGCAGCCGTGTTGTCGTTACACTGCAAATGTCCTTGGGCCATGTCACGTTTAACTTGCAGACAAAATAGATACCTGGAAATGACAAAGGAAGATTTTGACTGCAAAGATCAATTCAGTCAGACCAACCATCAGATTCTGTATTTGGCCTCACCTCGTGAATTCCTCTTCTAGTTGAGCAGGGTCGGGAGTGTAAAATTTGACGCAGAAATGAAGTAAAGGTTCGACCAGAGATAAACCCACCTGCCTGGAAAGCTGTTTTTCCAAATCGAGCCAATACTGAAAACGAACACAGTTTGGATCACGAGGTTTTCCAACTGTCATGCAATAATAAAAACATAATGCGCAGTTGTTCTTCGGGAGGTGGGAATTTAGCGTTTTCAACTTCATACTCGGATAACCGCTTTTAAAACCCCTTCTACGCAAAATTTTTCCAAAATTCTTCCAAATTTTTTCTCAACATTCCTTTTCATTACAATCAGAAAGACACGCATTTTTTAAATTGACAGTGGATTTTTCGCATGAAATTATATTTAAGTAAATAACTCCAATGCAGGAAGATTTTCAACAGTAAATTCACTTTTGAGACCTAATCCATGATTCGATTTTTTTTTTTTTTTTTTTTTTTTTCAACAGTGAATTTACTGTTGAAAATCTTCCTGCAATGGAGTCGCTTTTGTAACTCACATGTCCAAAACTGAAACGGTTTGTCGCGTTTCTGAGCCAAAGTAAGGACATGAAAGAACATGCCAAAAAGGAAATTAGGTATCGCTTTTTATAGATAAGAAAATGTATTTTAATAAAAGAGCGCTTCTAGCCCTGTATCTGATTTTAAATAAACTAAAAACAAACCCAGACATGCATGAATCTGGGTCGGCGAGAGGACCAGCTGAGATGATAAGTTCAAAAACTTTAAACAGAGACGTGAAAACTTGGGACTGACTGACACTCCCTATAACTAGTCGACATTATCAGAAGAAAAAAAGTTGTTGAGAAACTACTCACTCTAATTCCAGCATGATCCTGGTATTCCAAACCGAAATAGTCCGCCTCCAGCAGATGAAGTTGTTTGCAAACTTGATCGAATAAAACTCTTCCCACCGCTTTTGCCTGAAAGAAAGTTCATAATTTGTTAGAGACCGTCCAATTCCAGAGGAAAACGGAACCGAGTTTCTAATTCACACAAAAACTTGAAGGCGTTTAAAAATTTAATTTAAGCAATTCACAATGAGTGAATAAAGAAAAAGACTGCAAATTTTACATAAGGGTTTATTATTATTTGATATAAATTAATCAAAAATTAATTCGATATCAATAAAAAAAAGTAATTTAATTATTTAAAAAAGTTTCTCCAGTTTTCTTTTAAAGTTTGTGGACGGATGTGGGACCCCCCCCCCCCCCCCCAAATGGATTTTAAGCCCAAAAATATCTTCGATAACGACATCTAACTCGACCCCCTAGCCGAAAACCTTCAAAAATCCCTCCCTCAGCCCCTTTTAGCCTCACGGGTTTGGGCGATAGGGCTGAAAACCTTATGGGCACAACTAAATGGAAAACCGAGTAGGTATTTTGTCAAAATTTCAGATTTAAAAAAAATTCCTACAGCCCAAAACGGGTCTGACGGCGGACGGACATTACGTTTTTGAATCTAAACATCTTGAAACTTATGTTGTCAAATTTTGATGCCGATCAGAATTTTAGATTTCCATCGCGATTTCGTAGGTGTATTATTCCAAGAATAATTAACCAAAAATAGGTACTTCTTCATTGAAAATGTCCCACCTGAACTTGGAAAAGAGTGATGTTGTCGTCGAGCATGTGAACTCGGATAGCCAACATTTTTCCACCACCTTTGGGGCCCGCACCAGGCGGCGGAGTTTTGGAAATTTCCGCCGAACGGGAATGAGGCAGTTTGGTGCAGCTGGACGCCAGAGAGACTCCTTCGCAATCCACCATCTCGAAGTTTTTTTTTTCGTCTGAAACAAAAAACGGAAAGCCTATCATTTTTCTGATGAATGGTTTGTGTTGATTCATGGGCCGAGAAGCGGTTTAGACCAGCTGAAATTCGGAATAAGGGGAAGATATTCCTGGACACAATAAATCCGAAACAGGGGTAAAATCTGAAAAATCGATTTTTTGTTAGGAAACCGCATCTTGACTAATATTTTTTCCGGAAAGGACTTCATAATACAGGCATCTTCAAAGGGCAATTCAAATTTCCAGGACACTTTCTAAATTTTCAATGGCCACCAACATAACAAAACCAAAACTTAATACCTATGTATATGTTAACATATTACGTACCTACAACATACATTTAAAAAAAGTGCGCTAAAAAATATACATTATAACATACATAATAATATTATGTATTATGTAAAAATTAGATATTATCTTATTTTCTAACTATGTACGCTGAATTTCTCCATTTCTCTGACCTCGATCCCTGAATCCTGAGGAAATTACAGCTATGGTTACAGGTAACCTAGTCATTCTCACTTTTCTCAGTTCAATTAGAAAAGTTGCAAAGTTTCTCAATTTAAGCGTTTAAAAAAAGTACCTACAGAAATTTTAAAACATTTAAATCCACTTTCTTTTTGATTTTGATAATAGAAAGAATAAGAAATCATTTTAGGAATAAAACTACCTGTCTAACGTCACATTTGTTTACGACTTTTGCTGCATCGATTCCGTAACTAGCAATTTCATCAATAACTAATACATAAATCAATTTTCAGTTAAAAAAAATCGATTCTTTATTGCCGATTCCCCGCCCCTACGTGGCACACAACACAATGACTCTTCAAGGTCTACAATAAGTAAAAGGTTATTGGCTTGTTGGATTGATCTTTCAATATACATACTACCTATGTTCTATTTCTGTACATGAAGTAGGTCCTCCATACAAATGTAAATTTCGAGTTAAATTTAGCCGTTGAAGTCGCATCGAGTTGAAAAAGAGACAGTTGGACGAAAAAATGAAAACCGCATCAAATCAGCCAGTTTCTCAACAATGTGGTCTAGCGGGCGGTTTCATATTTCACCCGCCGCCAGTCGCTAAAACCGCCCGCTTGGCCTTTCACCGCGAAAAAGTAGTTCAGTTAAAGTCCCCGTATTCCTCACACCAAAGTTCCCTCGATAAATATTGTTTCGTGCGAAATATCTAGCCATTCCATTTTCGTACCTACGAGTGAAAAAACTTCAATGCTTGAATTTCATCTAGTGGCATTATTACATCAACAAAATTTGTTGATGTAATAATTAAATTTAATAAATAATTAATTTAATTTAATTTAATAAATATCGGCGGCCTGAGCCATCCAGTAGATTGTTGAGCTGCTCTCAAATCGGGGAAATTCCCCCTGTCTCTTGGGAACTGCTAGCAGGTTTTCTTCTTCTTCTTCTTCTAAATTATCTGCTGGACCTTGAAGGTGATTCTTCAATGTCTACGGTTTACTCCCCTAGAATTTATTACTATGTTTGCCTGGTTCTTGCTTAGTTAAATAGGTAACAGACTGACTGGTGAGGGGTTTGAAATAATTTTAATTTTATCATGCTTACTTCTGTCGACGATCACCCGATACCCACAAACTTTTGTTTAAAATTTATCACGCTGCTAAATGATGGCTTATTTCAGAAAGGCCATTTGTCCTAAATGGCGATTTTTTTTTTTAAATTGCCAAATATGAAACTTAGACGTTCAAATGCATGTGAGTAACGGCGGTTTGTCGATGTTCCTTTCCATTGAAATAAAAGCTTGAATGATCGTGTTCTGGAGTGTCTATTTTAGAAACGGCAGTTGTCTCTTCCTCTGATCTATACAACTCCCCTTTCTCAAATATGTTTGGGAACTGCCGTAAAAAAATGTAAGTCTTCAATAAAAATAAAATTAAAAAAGAAGAATAAAATAAGTAGAAAGGAAATTTTTCCTTTTCGTTTATTGCATATTTGACTAATCAATGGTTTCTAATAAATTTTGTATCTTTAACCGACTTTCTAAATAAAATTGAGTTACAAGTTCAACGACGAAAAATCTATAACAATCGACGATTAATCGGTGAAATCGATTGTTGACTTCGGATGTTACGGCAAAATTATGACAAAATCCCTAGTCTAGACAGCCGTTAAAGTAAGTATGATTTTGACCCAATTGAAGTGACCCAATTCGATGGTTTCATTAGGTACCTACCTACTTAAAGAACCTTACAAAATTACTAACCTTACTATAAGTGGTAGGTACTTTAAAAACTTTAGAATATTTACTAACCTTACTACAAGTGGAGTACAGCTTCAATTGGAACCCCTGTGCTGTAAGGTTCAGCCCATTCACAGTCCTCCTTCCAGTGCAAATCAACCATTTCCGTCATGCCGACCTGTGAATGATTACATGGGTTAATACAGTTCAAAATCACCTAACGTTCTATTTCCTACTCAACAAAGCTATTTCTACAGAAGTGAGTCGACTTATTTTTCTTGGTCCAGGGCACAGTTTCGAGTTCATCGTGAACCAAGTTTAGGATCCGAATGAGAGTTTTGGGCAATCAGACCCTCCTACCCTTTTCCCCTCCAAGATTTGTACATATTGTTCTTTTCCTCGCAGTTGCGGTTTTTACAAGGCCTTCTTAAAACTCCCTCCCTTGGGAACTTTTTCTCTCCTTCCAACGGCCTCTTGTGTACTCAAGTTGGCTTTCCTATTGCAGCAGCCCGAGCTCTTGTCAAACCGGCTGGTGTACCAGGTTACATTATGAATGAAGGGAATACGAGTGCCTGAGGGCCCGACCGGTGCTTGAGGTTTAAAATGCCTAACGCATCGATCCGCTCCCGACCTTTTGAATGCATCGACCCGATATCGTCCCAAATAAGGGCCGCTTCTCATTCTGTGGGAACCCGTAAATTATACGATTGGGATTTCGTTTGCCTTCCAAGGTAGATAAGGCGAAGGCGAGCCATTGAAATATTTAACCATCAAGCCTTGATAATTTCACGCAGCGTACGACTCCATTGGTATTCAGATTTAGGTACCCCTTAGTGTAGCACTTTTGCAGATACGGCTGAATTGAAAATACGGTGGTCATAACATTTTATAGCCGGGGTTCCCAGCCACTATTTATTTAGAAGGTTCTGATTTATTTGTACGATTGTACATGAATATTAGGCCAGGAATTGTTTCAAGAGGGACGGGTGCGAACTCAAAATCATTGCAATGTAGTTTCTCTTGTTAATACGTTTTGTCAGTACCGGTGAGTTCGCAGAGCAATGCTGGGTACATTTACAATACGCTATCTACTCCACATCATGTTTACCTACACCAAGACAGACGGTTATCGACCGATGTCACCTACTACTTTGATCCCTTTGGATCGCTAATCCGTGAGGAGTACTGGAAAATTAGGCGCAAGCAAACCTTCACCCCACCCCTTGTAGCAGTAGAAACCTCGGACTACCTACTAATTTATATTTCCGACGGTTTAATTGTAAAAAGAGTATTGCAGACTGCAATTTGCAGTGTACCTCTCCAGCTGGTCAGCCACTTTCATCGTGTATTTCTTCAAGAAAAAAAAAACATTATCGAAAAAAGAGTAGAAGGGGTCTAAGGCCTACTAGTTTTTATGTGGTGCTATACGGTTAGTGTGGGACTAAACTTCCAGAAATATAGTAGGCTCTACCTGACGCTCTTCACATCAGAAGAAAGTACCCTCAACGATCTTCAATTCAGAAGAGAAATTGAATGCTGTCAGTTTGTAATCGACTCAGAACTCAAACGCTTCCAGGAATCAAACTATCCCCTCCTCTTTCGGTCAGGTTCGGTTTTCTAGAACTCAGGCTGCTCTGTGAACGACGCTTTTTAGTCGCACCAAGAGAAAAAAATTTCGCAATGGAAGAGGCACTCGGATTCAGCTCTGGAAGTTCTAATAAACCAGTAGAACAGCAGTTGATTCCAATATAATTATTGACGTGTTTCATGTCTTAGGATAGCCATCAATTATTGGTTTTAATAGGATCGCGAGGCGTAGGTAATCATATCAAAAATAAGAACGTCTTATTAGCCGATTTATTTTCAAGAAGGCAGCTTCAATTTGCATATTTTCCCTGAAAATATTGTTTGCCCGTTGCAGTAGATGTTTACTCGTCCTGGGAAGGTAAAGTGGAAACAAACATTGAAATCTACTTAATTGTTTGTTTTCGAGTCCAACTCGTGTCTCGCGTGCAAACACGTTTGTACACAGCTTTCCAGTTAAGGGGGAATCAGAGCTTTCGACTCAATTGCAAGAAACGTCTGCCTACTCAAAACAATATACCTCTAAAAAGCTCAGTCGGGACTTCGAACAGGAGAAATGTTTTAGGGGTTTCCTCGTCATTTCGGTTAATTAATTCTGAACTTCGTTGCGTTGAGCGCTTGGATGTAAATGAGTCAAAATTGTATACCACTATATTGGGCTACGGTGAGATTATGTTACGAGGAAATTTCATTCGAGTCGAAACAATTTGAGCCACTTGGGCAATAAGTGAGTGCTGCTGCTGTGGAAAAAAAACCTCGTGTTTTTCTCATTGAAGTATCCGGATTGCTCGGGTCGATTAGAACGAGTTTTTAAACCGACGGTGTGCATACAAGATGAGAGATGTAGACCTCAATTACCGTGTAGACCTTGTTGGTTCAATGGCGATCTTCCTGAAAGCCTTTAGCTTTTCACCGCTCTCTCAAACTCTCGTCATATTTCTACCGCTCTTTTGACTTGAGATGTCTGTTCAAGTTGCAGCCATTAGCATTAATCGAAACGGGTGCTCGGCTGGTGACGTATTTAGGTCATAACAATTTAACGTTCTAGTAAGCATGTTCAGATTTTAAACGTTGAACAATAGCAAAATCTTTGGCCGCTTAGGATAAATGCCAATGCTATTGGACCAGTTGTCGCTGGTAGGTACTACGGGTGAGTGCGGTTCGCGCTGAAAACCTCGAAAACCATTAACGGTGATGGTAATTGTCGTTAAAATGTACTGAATTATGCATTAGCATGCTAATACATTATAATTGCAACAACGAACACGGCCCAACGAACCAACTTCCGACATGGGGTGTGATGGCCGGATGGTCCTGTTGCTCACCGAGCATCAGTGGTGTGTGCTTGGAACGGAGAATTTACCAGAGAATGGTGGGTGGATGGTGCATGGTTAAATAACCTCACTTTTTTTCTATCCTGTACAATAAGAAAATGTGAAAATCAACACACAGGAACTATAACTGACTGGATGTACTGCTGTTAACAAAAACATAATGGAGCCCTTAAAGAAATCCACTCATCAGAAATATGAAAGAAAACTGCGGCAGCAGAATGAGCAGTGAAAACATTTTTTTTTTGATGAGCTTAATCCCCACCCCGGCCACCAAAAAAAGGATTCTTCGACCGGAATTATTTCGAAAACGACACCTCATTCGACCAGCTTGCCTTAACTCCCTTTGTCGTCATAGGTCATCGCAGTGGAGTCGAACTGATCTGGCAACCGTGAAGAGATTCTACGTCCGAAAGCGACACCCCACTCGACCCTCTGCGCTAAATCCTTCATAAACCCATCCTGTAGCCCCTTTTTAACAACATAACTACACCAAACTGCGGACACAACTAGTAGGAGAACCGAGTTCTTAGTCAAAAATCAAACTTTTAAACAATTTTCTACTGCCCAAAACGGCGGGCGAAAATTTCATTTTTGGAATACGTACATGTACGTATTCCAAAAATTATGTATCATGAAACACGAAATAATACATTTTGGGACCGGAAAAAAATTGTTTAACCCCGTTACGAATACATATTCCAAGACTAATAACCAAAATGTAGCACACATCTGAATAATATAACATGCCTTCGGTGTGGAACTCCCAATGGTTTGCCAACAGAATGAACACTTAGGAATTTTCTCCTACCTACAACGGAACGCCTTGTGAAACAATCAAATTGGCGCCCATCCCATCGGTGCTTCCTGTACTGAATTCCAATCCGAATTTTTTTTCAAGTGTTCACTAGTTGAAATCTACACCCCAAACTACGTCAAACGGGCGAGTGATATTGAAATAGAGATAAGTAGTAATACTCCCATCGTCGTGGTATCTCCGACTGAGAAAGATAATTTCAAAACTAGAGGAATGCGAAGAAGAAGAAACCCAACACGGTCGACAGTGTTTATTTACATTAGTTACAACAACAAAAAAACCGTACGCATTAGTTAAAAGGTAAAAGTAAAATTACGTTCCAGACTAGCGCATGAATTCAGGATCTTCTGGTTTCAACACCCGCTTGCTTTTGGTCTTCTTCTTCATGTATTTGACCAGCTTTCCTTTTTTCTTCAGCTCACCAAATTTGCTGACGAGGTCGCTCAATTTGGATTCTGTTTTCGTTTTGAACTTGGCTGCTTTCCCTTGAGCCAGAGCTTCGACAACTTGGGCCTTCTCTTTGGCTACTTTGGCTTTCAACGCTCGTACTTTTTCGAGTTCACGCTCTCGATCGGTGATACGTTTGAGTACTCCGCGAATTTCTTGTTGCCGCTCGGGATTCCGCTCTTTTTTCGCCATTTTCCTCAATTTCGCCGCGTCCCTTTTGGCCATTTTGTCGACAAACTCGTAATTGGTTTTGAACTCGTTTTCGTTGTATTCTCCGTAGAGGCTTTCGAACCTCGGATCGACCGATTTCTTCGTTCCCGATCGAAGTGAGCCGCTCCGGGGCGGGATTTTCGACGACATCTCCTTCGGCCTGTTCTTATTGGCTCGTTTCTTGTGAGGTTCGGATCCTCCGGGTTTCGCCTGCTTCTTCGCCTTCGCATTTTGAATTTTCATCCGCTCTTCCAGGCTCAACGTCTGGATATCACTCGACATTCTGCGAACATAACAGATCGAACTGTCGTGAGTTGTGTACCCGAGTGTTTCACAGGAAGGTATAACTAATATGACACGCCCACGGGCGGATCAAAATGATCACAGGTGATACACGATAAGGCGAACCTCCGGAACACGAGCGGTGCTAACAACCTAAATGGGACTACCTAGTTGATAAAATGCCAAACTTTCTTCCTCGGAGATACAACAAAGGTCAGCGCGACACTTCTGAAATCGCATTGCTTGAATGATAAAACGTTTCGAAGAAGAAGATCTCATCAGGAATATATTGGCTCTCCCAGCATCGCCCCGCCAATTTAAAAAGAAAACGGACGGTAGACCTACGGTTCTGCAGTCAGATCATTTAATAATGATTAATTTTATATTACATTTTAATGTCGTCAAGTTATTGTTTAATAACGTCAGGTAACAATTGAAGATCAACTTACTGATTAAAACTGATATATAATTGATTAAAATTCATTTTGGCATTTAGGCTCTTTGGTTTCAAAAGGCTGTTACATGAAATATTCAACAAAATTTTCTATTTAATAGGAATTGACCGACTCTTCAGCCTTGGTAAAAAAAAGTTCCTGGCCTTAACCACTTCGTTTTTATGAAAAATGGGTCAAAACATCGTTTACAATGCGTTTAAGGACAACACGAGAAAGGGTGTATTGAGTTGGCAGGATAGTCAATTTTGGGACTTATGAAAATGGGTATCTGCCAAGAAAAAAAAGCTCTACATTACTTCAGATGGCGTACAAGTGGGATAAGTAGGTGATTTGCGCGTTGAAAGTGGCTCATAACTGGTTTTTAACGCATTTTGGGGGGGAAAATTGCACATTAAGTGTGCACAAATTTTGTGACGTTGGGTATCGGCCGGGCGGCTCAACTGGATTGGGCCGATAGGGTACTTATACGACGCAGAATTTTGTCTTCACAAAAAAAGAACCGTATAACTTTTTCCTTTTTTTTTTTTTAATCAGAGGCTTCCTTCTGGGTAAAATGACCAAAAACCAAAATAATAAAATTTATTTTTTTACTCTTTTTGGATTTAAGCGCCGTTTTTTGGGTTGCCAAAAGTTAAGATCACCTCCCGGTGTTAACTCAGATTCCAAACGTCTGGGCCCAATGGAAGCGATCAAACCCATTTCCAGCTTTCCGCTAGTTATTTCCGTTTTTTCCCCCATTTTACTGGACTACAAGGAAATGGACTTTTCCCTCTCAATATGCGCTTTTCGAACCAGAGACATCGCCCGAATTCAGTAGAAATTTTAAGAAAAACAAACTAACCACTAAACTAAGCATTTGTACGCATTAATTCAGAAGACCGCAGTTTTATAATACCAAAAGGCTTCTGTAAATGTCAACTATACACGAAAAAATATGCAAATATGCTCGAATCCGAGTCCTATTGATTAGGGATCTCGGAGGGTTCACAATGTGAACTTGGGTCATGAACTTGGATTCACAGGTGATCGTTGCTGCCCACTGACATGACAGGTATCACAACACTTGATTGAACCGGATTCAAACCAGACTGAAATGTAATCAAACCAGACTGTCGTCCTGGTCCACTGGGAAAACCAGCCCCTTTGGTCCTAAACTTATGCAGGAGTCAGTGGAGGCTACCATGGACGGCTCCACCGGGAGCTCCGGACGTGACAACCCAGGTTGTTCTCCGCTTCCAACGCCTCCAACTTTGACGCTTAAAAATGAATCCTAAGGGCCTCTTCTGGAACTCCCTGCCACATCGTACAACACGAATGGCAGCGAGAACATGGATTTTGAGCCTTCGGATCTCGGCCACCCCCACAGCACATATTTTAAATCAAATCTTGGATCAGCACCTCAGGTAACGATACAAAAACACCCGACTCGGGTTCAGTTCCTATAAGACCTACTTTGAAAACACTTCATTGAGAGCTTACTGGCCCATAAAATCCAAGATTTTGTTCTATAAATCTCATGAATTTTTCAATTCATGATCATATTTTACAACACCCATCCCAATTCCAAAAAACCTTTCATTGTTCGATAGCAATTACCTTTGCTATCAAATATCTCTTTCTCAGCTTCTCTGCTTCCTAAATTTTAGGAAAACTCTGGTGCTCTAAATAATTGCAGAAGCGGTTCACCAGCATTGCGGGGTCTAATGCTTCTCAGGTCATTAACGGAATCTCCTCCCAGATCATTACATTTAAAGCAACCCTGGAGGGTCATCAACGATCCGCCCACCAGAAATGGAAGTTTGCGACATACATGCCGCTTTGATCACTGCCCACGTTGAAAACCCTCGCTTATTTCACTTCTATTATAGTGGGATGATATATGATGGTAATGAGGCAATGAGCTTTGATTGGATTTTGGTTCATTTTCATCGAGGTCGGTTCATCTCATAGTTTCATCACACGTAAAATGTTGAATTTTACGATCAATTCAGGTCACATTCAGATACTGGGTGCTCAGGTATCCCCAAATGTTGAGTTCACGTCCAATAGAGATGGTCATCGAATACAAAAGTATCGATATGAAAAATAATGATATAAAAAAATAGTAAATAGTATAATGCTGTTACCCGTCTCAAGAACATTGCCTTCGGCACCTTACCCTTGTCTTCCAGGACAAATGCAAATAAAACGCCTCAAAATTTGACATTATTCGTTTCAAGATGACTAAATTCCAAAAGCAAAATGTCCGTCTGCCGTACGCCGTCCGAGCCGTTTCGGGCAGTAAGAATTTTTCGAAAAATTTGAAATTTTGACAAAATAATCGGCTTACTAGTTGTGCCAGCAATGTTTCCAGCTCGATCGCCCGAATCCGTGGGGCTTTGTGGGGCTACGGGAGGGTTTTTTTGAAAGCTTTCGGCTATGGAGTCGAGTTAGGTCACCTAACTTAGGTGGCGCGCCACCACGCCATGGCGTTTGCGAAGTATTTTTGGACGTAGAATCCATTTTCGGATGTCAGAACGATCCGATTTCAATGTGGGGATCTATTGGGCTCTCATGGGGCTTTTGAAGGATCCGAGGAAGTCAAATAAGGTGACGTCCCGAGTAATTTTGCACAATTCATTTTTCGAGGTCCCACATCTGTCCGAACATGGTACAGAACTTTTTTTTAAGTTTATTTTTTTCAAAAATATTTTCTTGATGACACAATATTAACTTTTGCATAATGTTTCTATATCATGGATAATAAATCCGTCTGTAAAATTTACAGCTTTTTCCTATGGTTCACGGCAGTAGCTCTAAGTAGGGCGTAGGGCCTAGTTTCGACTACTTCGGTAGGACGAGGCTCCTATCAATTTCCAGTCGTTCACATCGTCTGACTCCTGTAGGAGATTAAACCGTCCGATATTGAGTTGGAAACTGGTCTGTGGAAAGGTTCGAGTTAGTGGAAACGTTCTGCACGATGGTGGGTCGGGTTTGAGAAGGAAACGCACGGGGCGGGGAAGTAGATCCACTATCTACCTCTATTTCACCGTGGTCGAGCTTGAATGACAATGACTCGCACTCCCTCCTCTTATCAATTCAACCGCGGTCCCTCCCTCGTCCCTTCGGAATCGTTTCCCAACATTCCTTGTATAAATCTGTGACATCTCTCAAACTCATTCCTCTCCTGCAGACCCGGAACCCTTTCTGGGTGGGGAAAAAAGTTTCCCTCAGATAAATCCAACAATAGAAATGAGTACAGCTCATTAAATATTTGACCTTTCAGACATTTCGACGTCATAGAGGGTTGGTTTTTTTAGTCGAATTGAGGCAAATGGTACTGTGCACTCAACTGAACAGCTGATATGTGATGACGAAAACCTTATTTTGGTGTGGTGATTTTCAAGTGAGCTATCTCAGTGTTGAAAGATACATTTCATGTCCCCACTCTGCACCAAAATCCCTTACTCAGCTGATCGGTATTTCTTTCATCACTTGTAAAAATTTTACGCGACATAACATTAGACAAATCAATCGTGTATTCACAGACTTATTGCCCTTAGAATGAACATAAACACGACGAACTCTCATGACATGAGATAGAATGACAATGTATGTGACAGTAGCATGAAAATGTATGTTGCCAGCCTCGCAAGATCACCCTCATGTGTGTTGCCGAGGTTGCCAGCAAGCAAGTAATTTTTGTCAGTAAGCTCCCCCTTATCACTAAAGTATGAAAAATTAATTTATCAATATAGGGCAAAACTCCGAGTTTTCGGCACCCCTTTGCGGTTTTTTCTTTACGAGCTTCAAGGATGTTATAGAAAATTTGATCTGCGCTTATTGAACGCGGCAACCAGAATAAAATAGATCTGTAGAACACATATGTTTTATAGATCTACATAATACGTATGTATTATACAATATATTATATTGTTCCATGTATAGATCCTTTGCCCGGCAGATCTTTGCAACAAAATAATGACACAAGTCATCAGTCAAAGGTAAAAATAAGTATCTACGTTTCATGACGTGCATATTATAATCGATAGGATAATATCCTATCATCATCATATCATACAATCATACAATAATATAAAATTGTGTTGGCCGCCGTAAGCCGTGTGGTAGCCGTGTGGTTTGTTGGTACGGGATAACGCGTTCCCGAGTGAGTTTTTTCACTTTCCGCTCGCTGGCCGTTTAGGGGGTCGAAAAAATTACGAACATCATACAATAATATAAAATTGTGTTGGCCGCCGTAAGCCGTGTGGTAGCCGTGTGGTTTGTTGGTACGGGATAACGCGTTCCCGAGTGAGTTTTTTCACTTTCCGCTCGCTGGCCGTTTAGGGGGTCGAAAAAATTACGAAAAAATACGAGCCGTATAGATCAGAACTGGAGGAAGACGTCGGTCAAATCGTAAATCCGAAATTCGCCCGGGAAATTCGTCGAAAATTCGTCGAAAAATCGTCTTTCTCCCGTTTGTTCTACGTTTTCCACTTTCAACTCGCGCCAAAGGCCGTTTAAGGGGTCGAAAAAATTACGAAAAAATACGAGCCGTATAGATCAGACCTGGAGGTAGACGTCGGTCAAATCGAAAATCCGAAATTCGCCCCGGAAATTCGTCGAAAATTCGTCGAAAAATCGTCTTTCTCGCGTTTGTCCCACGTTTTTTCGGGTTCAAAAATACCCAGTAAGGAGCCATTTTTTGGGTATGGTATCCGCGAACCAAATGCGCGCCAAAATATGGCCAATCCGATTCCGAAGTCGGATTTCAAAAAAACCGAGGGGGAGGGGGCGATTTCACGGTGAGAAGACAATTGGATCGTTTTAATTCGCGCGGGGCCAGGGAAAATTCGTCGAAAAATCGTCTTTCTCCCGTTTGTCCTACGTTTTCCACTTTCAACTCGCGCCAAAGCCCGTTTAAGGGGTCGAAAAAATTACGAAAAAATACCAGCCGTGCAGATCAGACCTGGAGGAAGACGCCGGTCAAATCGTAATTCGGAAATTCGCCCGGGAAATTCGCCGGAAATTCGTCGAAAAATCGTCTTTCTCGCGTTTGTCCCACGTTTTTTCGGGTTCAAAAATACCCAGTAAGGAGCCATTTTTTGGGTATGGTATCCGCGAGCCAAATGCGCGCCAAAATATGGCCAATCCGATTCCGAAGTCGGATTTCAAAAAACCGAGGGGGAGGGGGCGATTTCACGGTGAGAAGACAATTGGATCGTTTTAATTCGCGCGGGGCCAGGGATCTTAGAAAACGGAGGGTCCAGGGAACTTTGATAGATGGAGAGGCCTTTATTTAAAAAAAGTTGAATTGAATTAAAAATAATAATTTCCTAAACGGTAAGCCCTAAAAATACGCCGATTTTTTCTATCGTCTCTGCTACGAATAGGAGGGGCCGAGCGGAGCGAGGCCTTATGTCTGAGTAGGGGTTTGAACGTGTCCATCGATGCTACGCACCCCACAGGCGGCAATACACCCCACAGGCGGCAATACACCCCACTAGGGGAGCGAGCGAAGCGAGCCAGAGAGACTAGTACAATAATATAAAATTGTGTTGGCCGACGGCCGACGGCCGTGTGGTAGCCGTGTGGTTTGTTGGTACGGGATAACGCGTTCCCGAGTGAGTTTTTTCACTTTCCGCTCGCTGGCCGTTTAGGGGGTTGAAAAAATTACGAAAAAATACGAGCCTTATAGATCAGACCTGGAGGAAGACGTCAGTCAAATCGTAAATCCGAAATTCGCCCGGGAAATTCGTCGAAAATTCGTCGAAAAATCGTCTTTCTCCCGTTTGTCCTACGTTTTCCACTTTCAACTCGCGCCAAAGGCCGTTTAAGGGGTCGAAAAAATTACGAAAAAATACCAGCCGTATAGATCAGACCTGGAGGAAGACGTCGGTCAAATCGTAATTCGGAAATTCGCCGGAAATTCGTCGAAAAATCGTCTTTCTCGCGTTTGTCCCACGTTTTTTCGGGTTCAAAAATCCCCAGTAAGGAGCCATTTTTTGGGTATGGTATCCGCGAGCCAAATGCGCGCCAAAATATGGCCAATCCGATTCCGAAGTCGGATTTCAAAAAAACCGAGGGGGAGGGGGCGATTTCACGGTGAGAAGACAATTGGATCGTTTTAATTCGCGCGGGGCCAGGGATCTTAGAAATCGGAGGGGTGAGAAGACAATAGATCGTTTTAATTCGCGTCTGCCCCCCACATAGGTAGTTAAATTATTTCAAATTTGATTTCCCTAGCACTTTGACAGGGGTGCGGGGGGGGGCTTGCTTCGCTCGGTCGATCATTCTATCAGCCAGGGGGGTTGATGTTGAAGGAGCAGTTAGCCTTGATGCAGGGTTATGAACGTGTCCATCGATGCTACGCACCCCACTAGGGGAGCGAGCGAAGCGAGCCAGAGAGACTAGTATTATATAATGTCTTGCGGCTCCTGGTCAAATTGGTATTGGAACATACATGGTCAGCGAGCCAAAAAAATCGTGACAGTTGTTCTGTCGGAATAAATTCTTTCAGAGTCTCCGTTATCATGGAACTTAAAAATGTACCTACTGACATTACCAGAGGTGTCTATAAGCGGCACCAAACGTTAGTGAGTAAGCCGTGACGTCATAGGGGGTTCCCATTGTAACAAGCAAGAATCGAAGGTAATGGGGGCAAACAAAGCCTCAATACAGGGATTGGGGACAAAGCCCCCAATAGCATCAGTTGGTTACTAGCAGTTTACGATAGCCAAACGCGCAACTACACGTTGTGACCAGTGATGGGACTCTTCAAGAGTCACTCTTGGTTTAGTAGACTTGCTGATGCCTTACCATTGCGTGAAAGCACCCCGCATCAGTAGTTCATGGTGGGGCATTCGATTTTTCAAAGATATCCCTGAAGCATTGCAAGCGAATTTTCCGACAGGATATAAAATGTAAAACAGCTTTGCGCGGCTTTGGATATTAGAATAAGCGGCAGATGCTTTGGATATTACCAGGTAATATGTAATATGGTAATGGTAGGTCCTACTACCATTTGATCGCTTGTTCATGGTGTACAGCTGAATTGAAGTATGTTTGTATGGAAACCTTTGTCCTTGTCTATGCGCTCCGTGTTCTTGGCAATGAAAAATTCTTGATTGGCCACACCTTTGCTTTAAATGTAGCTTTAAAAGATTAATCTATATTATGTAAATCTTAAATCTACATTTACATAATTTAGATTAAATTTATTATTTTATGATTTATTATTTTTTCAAATTTTGAATAAAACAATAAAATGTTACATCTTTCTCAAAAATTTTATAAGTTTGATTTATAATTTAAATATGAATTTAAAATCTAGCTTGAATTTAAGCTTTTAAGCTTTTAGTTTTTGGCTTTCTTTTTTATATCTTCTTCGTCACACTTAGGTTCGTTATAGGTTTTCCAAGCTGAATTGAGAATTTCCTCAAGATATTGAAGCAGAAAATTCTCACATTGAAATGGAAAGTTCTCAACTGTGGTTGGAAAATTCTTAATTCAGTTTTGAAAATTCTCAACTGAGTTTCGAAAACCTATACATCATACTCGTACTTACTTTTTATTAAAAGTTGTTGAGGAATATATACCTTAAACCTGGGTTATTGCATTTTGGTTTATTGTTGTATTGTTACGGGAGTGCAGCACTTTGAATCGAGAACAATGACATTACAATACATTGTATACATTGTATTGTTCGACGATCAAGGAATAGAGAAAATCATTTATAATGAGGAAGAATAAATTTCCACATTAGGAATTCTCGGGTGGGAAATATTCCACCAAAATGCATTCCCGAGAACTTTCCCATCACTGGTTGTGGCGTCAGACTTATAGTACGAATGTTGGTTCCCTGTAACATTAAATGCCAAATAATTTGGCATTTAATTATTTTGGCTCATGGCAATGAAGCTCATGCGTGTTACTGTGTCCATATAGACGATTAACTGTCAAGGTTCTTCTCATGCGAATTCATAGAAGGGGGACGTTCGAAGTGTTCAGCACACTGTCTATAATATTATAGTGTGCTAACGCATTATGGCTTAATACATCATCCTTGTATTAAGCCAAACCTGTTTAATCCATCAACACAAGTTTTGGTGCTGCGGTGAGACATCATCTTCAGGCCGTTGAGTACTTCTGTACTGCTCAAGGATGATGTCTTCACGTCGAAAACGCTCGATACTAGTACCTTAACAGCGGGAATCAACCAGATCTTAAGGGACTGCTGGAACTACGAACCCATTCTATTCAACGCACATTCGGAGGTCGCATTGGCTGACAAACAACCGACAAAGATTGTGATTCCAGTGACACCACGTGTCAACGTATAGGTACATCAACTGACCAACGCAGAGTAGGCACAAGGGATAACGGTTCGGACCGGCCATTCGTAAATGTCATCTTGGTATGTTCTCGGGACGGTCAAGGGGATGAGGTGGAGGGGAATACCTGGAAAGGGGATTGCACGGACTTCCACAAACGCGGGAGATATCGCAGGCACCACCTAGCACATGATTGTTTTTATCCAACAGATTTCTCAATGCAGGTCTTGATGAAGACGCGATGCACACAAGTCGTACATGATTATCTTGTCCACGCTCATTCCGGGAGAAAATAGCCCGTTGAGTTAACTGCAGGTACTTGAGGCGAAATTCGGTCATTCAAAGTTGGTAGGGAGGGAACCCACATGAAATGAAGGACCAACGAAATTGCGCAAATAACGAGATTGGTGTTAATCAGAATGATCTTAGTAAATTACAGTTCGGTACATTCAATGAAAAAAACGCTAACATGCAAGAGTACAAAATCGAAAATACGCACTTATGAATGAATGACACCAGTTGGACTACTGATAATATCGGAATTCTTGTCAACAGAAATTCCGCATCCTTATTTGTAGGTTTTAAATATTCAAACGGACGCTACAGAGGTGCTGGAGATCAACGCGATGCAGTTAGAAGGCGAAGACCGCGAAAATCGTAAGTGAACCACTGGAATGGATACGCCCTACGTGTACAGTTGTAGGGCAAGTTGAAAGGGCGTTCGCACAGGCGACTGACCCAATGGGGGTCAACTAAAACTACTCTACTAGACAGGGAGTGGTTGCCCTAACGGTACGTCCCTTAACAGGAGCCAATCTGCTCGTCAAATTCCAACCCGAAACCCCCAACAGGATCACCCAATCGGAACCGAAACGGACATTTGAATGGATGCAGTCATGATGGTTTGCGGGGATTTCATTATAAAACAACACCGAACTGGTGCGGGCCTGCCCCAAATCAAGAAGACTTCCAAAACGTAAACAACGAACTACTGAGTACTTACTTTATACAAGGAAGATGAAAACACAGCAATAAACACTTTAAACGATTCACGACTACCAAAAATGTACAAAATAATAACAGCGAACTAAATTACAGAGCACAGCATCCGTATCCGTACAAATTACTGACAAGTCAATGACTAGCAGTGTGGCCAACTTGAGTTTGATGTTTAGTTAATGGTAGCCAACCTTACAACCCACAATTCATTAATATGATTTAGGCGAAGGCGGAATGAAATTTTAATTTCTAATTGGATGGTATTTTTGAATGAATCAAATCGAATAGATAGTCTCAAATCTCTTGAGAGAAAGCCGAGAGTATTTCAGTGTAGCCGCCACGACCAGGGGTACCTAATCTTTGGAAAAGAGAATCAGGGTTGCCAAAGACAAACGTTTTCCCGTCCCGCGATTCACAGAACCCACCAAATTTGGATATTTGGGATAGAATTATTTATTTTGTTATATTTTATTGATAGACAATCGTAATATGTATACCTACACCGGTAACATAAAATTGCGCCCAAATCAACGCCGATGGACCCCACTCCCCAGCAACTAGGGTATACCTACTCTCTTATGTTGTAGGTAGGCTGATGAAACAACTTTTTCGTTGCCTTCGGAGCATTACTATGATTCACTTTGACCAACCTCCTTCTTGTCATCTATTTGCCCGTAAATTAACATTCAACGAATGATTTCACAATTCGATTTCACAAAAATCTTTAAATTCGTGTCCCTTCTCGATGAAAACATTCACATTAGGTACTTCAGCTGATATCTACTTTTTGCCAAATTTTTCGAAAATCCTTGAATTTGTGTGTTCCTACTCAATGAAAAAGATGATGGGTGATTACTTGATATGAGTAATGGGGAATGCGGGTGAAAAGAAGTGGTCTGTACCATCAGGCTCCCTCGGTTTTGAACCTACGGGAGTAAAATTAAATTTTACTAATATTATTAGTAAATTTTACTAATATTTAATATTCAAACTCCCGTCTCGGAAACCCGCAGCGTCAGTGAACCATTTTGCGATTAATTGAATTAATACTCAACGATTTGGCAACAAGATTGGGTTTTTCTGCGGATTAGGTAAGTAGTAATAGGCGAAAAAACAAAACTGCGGGTTGAGAGGCAAAATAATGGAATGCGGTCGTTTTTGCGGGGGAAGTCGGAGTTCAAACTCGCAGGCCTGGCAACCCTGACCAAACAATAACAAAATTTAAAGGCACTGCTTATCACTTTGAAGTTATCACGACAGAACTCGATTTTAATTAAACGGTTTAATAGTTAGACTATCAATTATTGTTAGCTTCAAAACAGTTGTTACCTATTTGAGGAAGTCGACCGAAAAAATGGTGAAACGGAGGAGCAGGTGGACGAACGTCAGCCGGACTCGTACTCAGGAAAGATCACCGACAAGTAAGTAAGCATCTTTCTCATTGTTTTCAAAATTTGAAAAAAATGAGATATTTAATATTGATTCTGTTTTGTTGCTGGAGAAGGGCACTACATAGGGTTCGGTTGTAGCGGTTCTTGGGGAGTTTCAGACTAGTGTTTCAAGGAGTATTGTGGACTGCCGGTCTTTGTCTCCTTATTGCTGTCAACCTGTAGGCCTCTTGCCTTGAATAAATGTCCAGTCGTGGATAGGCGTTGTGGTCCATGGGAAAACGGATGCTATCGGCTTGAAATTTTTCGTTAAGCCCAAGTTTTCAGAATGACTCGTTTGTTTCCAGGGCCTGATGAGCTCATTTCCGCCAGAGACAGGTTCAAAGGAGCGCTCCAAGACTTGCTACCACGATCCTATGACGACGACTCGGACAGCGCTAGTGATGATGACACTTGGTCCAAGTCAGTCAGAACTAACCGGCGATGGAGTAGTTTCCAACCCCCCATACACTTTCGCTCTACGTGATTTCCGTTTTTAGGTCCAAAAAAACGAAGAAGAAAAACCAAAATGACAAGGCCGCCGAGGAAAAGCAACACCAGCAGCCGTTCGTGATGAAACTCTTCGATCGGAGCGTGGATTTGGCCCAGTTCACGGACAACACTCCGCTCTATGTGATATGCCGAGCTTGGATGGCCAACCAGCCCCACCAGACCTACAACATCACCGTACCACCTCCGTAAGACGTCCGCCTACAAACTCAAATATATGCAACGGAGCCCACATAGGTGTTCTTAAAACGCTCCAAATTCCTTTCAGAGGGGAAATACTTTTTTTTTTTTTTTTTTTTGCACGTTCCCGCCTAAATCTGAGGCAATTTCTTCAAGTGCCATAAGGAATGGCCTCGTACCTGAATTTTCCTCCTAGGCCGTGATTCTTTGATATAAATTATCCTTGTGAAGCCTTGTGAACCTGTTAATGCGAAGACCGGACGGGAAAAACAGTCCAGAATCTGGAGAAGTGGAGACATGTAAAGCAAAACTGTTGCATCCACCTTTGTGAAATCTCTTGTTGTTCACTGGATGAAGCCAAACATCCGGTAGGCCCGACTTGCGCTCCTACTGATATGGTTGACAAAAGACAGCTCAGCGTCGAGGGCCACTCCATAGATCATGCAAAGGTGGATTCCTGACCGTTACGTCACGATAGCAACTCGTTCGAATCACCGACCAATGAGAGGGCCGAGTTCTCTATGTGACGTCAACCCAAACAGCTGAACGCTTGTGATGAACATCCGATTCATATTATGAACTTCCGATCAGAGTATTGACCCCAGTGTTATTTGGAAGCCTTTTATCGATATAACAAAATCTATATGCTACCCATAGACGTTCTTCCAGTTACAATGGCTTCTTCATTTTATTATCCTTCAGAAAACGTCCTCGAACTCCTGAGATCAAAGAGGAACCCATGTCGCCCGGCAAGGAAGAGGACATTGTGGTCAAAGACACCTACTGGCTGCCGCCTCCTTCTTTCGAAGACGACAGACACGTCGGCCACCCGAGAATCCCCGATACCGTCCCAAGAACCACCGATTACACCCAAATGTTCAAGGTATTTATCGTTCTCTTCCCCGTCAATAAATTTCACGTGCGACATTAAATGTTGTGCCACAACAAATTTTGTTGTATTCCTTTGTTTGCACAGGCAGGCGATGACCCTCTACCATCAACGAAGGACTTGCTGGCTGACAACCTCGTCCATTGGCAGAAGGTGAGGCGAAGTTGGCACGACGCTTCGAAACGGAACGAGCAAAGATACCACCGAAGCTTGAAAACTCTTGTCGCCATTTTCAATAAGTCAGTACATAAAATAAATTATTATTTTCTTTTAAGGCGAGCTTCACTTTCCATGCTTGAGCTAACGTTTCTTCCTGCTTTCAGGGCACAAAGGCAGCAGTCGCCATGATACTTAAATGATGCGTTACTTGACACCTTAAAACCCACCGCCTGCCCCGAAATGGAGGATTACTCAACGTTGTGGGCTCTCTCTGGAATAATTTGAACCGTCAGTAACCAAGTGCCGATTTTTTCTAGCACCAAAAAGTCCAGTAAAACCCTTTCCCCTGTTTGGATCTATTCTCAGGTATCCCATTGCAAGTATTCAAGGAAAAATTCCGTTTCCACCTAAATGTTGAGCTCGTTCATTGAGTATTGTGACTATTATGTTCGTGTTCAAGTTAGTCGTATTGAAAATTTTACATCCTTAAGCCTAGTGATGAAATAATAAAATTTCTTATTAATTCCAGTTTTAATTTCGTGACTTATACGGTTGACAGGGTGGGAGAAACGGATCAGGGACGATTAGAGAAATATCGATTTGGTAAAAAGTAACATTGAGGGCCGCACAGTGGGGCAAAACGGTCATATTTTGGAAAAACCTCTAAGACCCCCCATACTTATAGGAAATTTGACGGTGATCACGAATATACCCCACGACCCTACCTAAAATTGCTTCTTAGCCTTAAAAAAAAAGAAAACAAAAAAAAGAAAAGTTTTTCAGTATAATATACTGAAAAATATTATTATGAAAGAATATTATTCTCCATGGAAGATGAGCTGGGAACAGTGTCTTTTTTTCGCGAAAAGAGAATGAACAAATTCTTTAAAATTTACTAATTTTTCAAAGTGCAAAATGTGCCGGCTACGATTTTATAATGATTGGTCAAAAACAGCTCCCGGAATTTTCCCAAAAATCTGTTAGTTCTACATTCTTTACGAGTCAAGTTGACCACTGACAACTTTTGATATCAACTCTCCTAACTATAGAATTCAATACTACTACTGAATGAGGAATCTTATAATGTTCGATGAGAGGGTTTTTTTCCACCTGCGGACCACTGTGGGCCGGCTTACCAAACGCACGTAATGGCCGATGATTCCTCCATTATCGCAAATTTCCAATTAAGAAAGGAGCTGTTATCAATACTAGAAAATCTGCTTTTAGATCGAATACATAATCAGCGCACTAGGGCAGTGGGAATTTGTTTTTAAATCTGAAGTTTTCACAAAATTCTCGGTTTACCATCTAGTTGTGCCCGCAATGTTTTCAGCCCGATCGCCCCAACCCGTGGAGCGCTATGGAGCTACGGGAGGGTTTTTTGAAGGTTTTCGGCTATGAGGTCGAGTTAGGTGTCTTTTTCGAAGTGTTTTTGGACGTAGAATCCATTTCTGGGGGTCCCAGAACATTCCGATTTCACCGTGGGGATCTATGGGGCTACGAATGGGATTTTTGAAGGATCCCAGGAGGTCAAAAAAGGTGTAGTTTTCCGATTAATTTTGGACGCGAAATCCATTTTCGACGTCCCACATCAGTTCAAACATTGTACAGACAGACTTTTTTTTTTTTTTTTTTTTTTTTTTTCAAAATATGACAGAATTAATTTTTGCATAATTAAACTATATGAAGGGTACAGGGAAAGAAGGCGCAATGTCAAAGCCTGGGCGAAAATGAGACAGTAATGCCATCTAGTGGAGGACGATCAGATCTACAACTCTTTATAATCGTTTTGAGAAAGAGAACGCCAGGAGAAACAAAGAGAGAAGTTTTGGCGCACTAGGAAAGAAGGCGCTACGTCATCGCCATGCCTGAAGAAGCAAAACTATATTTTGAGGCTCTGGCACAAACCTTATTTCCTTATAATATATTATGTATACCCAAAGAAAAGGAATCTGGGCCCTTCATGAACCCAGCCTTTTCAGGTAGGTACCGGATCAGGCGAATCGACCCTGGGAGGTGAGGTGATGGGAGCCATCAGAACAAGTTCCGATCCTCCTTGAAAGGAGGGACACCCAGTCAGACGAAAATCGACAGTGAGATTCCGTTTACTTTACTTTATTGAATAATTAATTGATCCGCTAAAATACGAAAATTGAAGGATTTCCCCTCCACTCGGAGTTTGCTTACCATTTTTAGTTTATATATTTTTTTAATAGTTTACCTATTAATTTCTACCATTTACATTCAGTCTTCGTTCGGTTTACACATTCCAATGTCGGGGACGGTTTTTCTGCTGCGGTAGGATTTCTTATAGTAATTCAAGAACATCCCAAGGAAGATGCTGACGTTGACCATCCACATGCTGAAAAAGAAGTTGTCGATGGGGCAGCCCTGCAGCTTCGAGATAAGCAGCATTGCGAGCGCGATGTGGAACTGGATCTGCCGAAAACGAAAAATTGTCATTCGGTTCGTTACTAAACGTCATTTGTGTGTAAACGAGACTATTAACTTACAATTTGAACGGTCGTGATGTACTTCTTCCACCAAAGGTATTTCTGTATGTTTGGGCCGCAAGCAGCCAGAAAGTAGTACATGTACATGAGCACGTGAACCGCAGAATTGAGCGTGGCAAACATCATACTCATCTCCTCTATAAACAAAATCCAAACACGTTAGAAAGGGGAATAATATGTCCAGTTTTCGCTTACAATACAGACCACCATCTGCTGATTTTTGATGTACTATGCACTGTGATGGCATTTTCAAAGATACAGAGAATAAGAAAAAGGAGTTGTGGGTTACCTCTGAAGACCATGGCGGAAAGGTAGGTGGTTACGACCATATTTACGTGATGGTAGACGTGCAGGAAAGTGACGTGCGTCTGTTTTTTCCTCAAAACGAAGAATATCTGAAATAGAACATCAGAAATATAAGATGTAGTTAGGTTAGATAAGTGATAGTGTGTGTTGGATCATTTCTTCATCTCGGTGTCTGCCTCCTGCCAACCCCCTCCAGGTTGCTTGGCACCGCGAACTTAGGGAGCTTGCGAATGGCCGGAGCAGCTAGGTGGGCAGTTTGCCGTTGCTGGATTGGGGACATGCGGGTTGGGGCTCGAAGGTCATGGAACACTATCCCCTACTCGACTTGTAGGTGCGGACTGCCAGTGAAGACTGAAGGAGACCATCCTCAATGGGTGAGTCGCTGGATCATAGAACTGAGGTTTTCCAAGTCCAAGCCAGCAAACGCTGGAGCAGACAGGGATCCCACGATCTTGGGATCAGACTTGAGTTCTTTGAATCAGAGGTTGATTTGGAATCCTCGAACCCGGGAGTGCAAAACCCATTATCAGACCATCGAGGGTGTATTCTCAGCTCTGAAATGAGAATCACGAAGATCACTACGCTCAATCTTAGTGGGGCCACCCCAGACCAAACAACTTGGTCGTGTGGGGAAGAGGCCCCCCCCCTTCTTTCCCATTCGTTTATCCCCTTTATCTAGGGGAGGAATGGCATCTAGCGGTCGTGAGGTGAAGTAGACTCAGGACTGTGATTAAAGAGTGACAATATGAGTATTTTCTATTAAAATAGCTCATTCAACAGGTTCAAAAGGCCCAACCCAACTCACCGTGTCCACCAGATCGACCAACTTGTTAGTGTAAAATATCCGGAGTACTTCCATGTACTGAAAAAGTGAAATGAGTCAAAATTGAGTAATTCAAGAAGTAAATAATTTGGCGCAGAAATCGGTTTCTAAGGACAAACCTCAAGTGACACGAGTGGTCTGAAGTTCTGCGCAGCTGTGACGGGGCAGCAAAGATTTTCCCACCATTTGAGGGCCTGACTTCCAAACAAATAGTAATACTGAAACACAACATGTAACATCAGTGAATAATCGAATACTTAGTTCATTATTTTGCAGTATCGCGTTTACCTGAACTAAAACATATCCGTTCATGAGGATTTGAAATATGTTGTAGGCCATTATGGCCCACTTCAGTTGAAAGGGTTTTCTGTCTTTCATGAATCTAGGGCCCAAATAGACCGCGGCCAAATAGATGGAACAGGCCCAGACGACGTGGCCGGGACGGGCGATGAAGCCCCAGGAGTCCACCAAAGCATCTGAAAAAAAGGGATACATTGGATTAGGCGAAGAGTTTTGAAGCCTCAGACAAAAGGAAACAACGGGTATCTACGCTTCACGCTGATTTATGTATAAATATTTTGGAACTGAGTTGGTGGTTCACACACCATGACACAATCCGCGTTAAGCGTTGATACTGGAGAAGCAGCTTTGGCTGGCTGTGAAGAATTAGGTTTGTTCCAGGTTTGACGGACTCAAAATACAACGTGTCTCTGACAAATAAAAAGATTGATTGATTGGACTCGACAGGTATCCACGGAGACATGCGCAGTTGAGATAACCGCTGTTCCAGGTCGATCTGTAGGTTGACAGCAGTTAATGAATAAATTTTGTATTTTTTCTATCATCAGTTCGAAATTAGATCTTCTTCTTCTTTGGGCGCCATACCCATAAACGGGCGTTGGCGACCTCTCGCTGCTAACTTCTGCTGAGAGTGTTGAACAGTTATTACAGAAGAAGTAGGGACCTACTGTTTAACGCCGGTTCAGAAGGGCGAATTGGAGAGATTTTATAGGCAGAGTACTTTCGCTGGGATCGAACCAGTAACCTTTGACTCAGCAGCCCAACGCTCTAACGACTGAGCCACTGATAACGAAAAAATTAGATAGGTACTTACCTATTCAAAAATTGCTGCAAATTTTACACGAGGGTTTATTATTCTTTAAAGAATAAACTTTTGCACAGTGGACCCATATCACTGTGTGCAAAAATTAATTCTGTGTCAATTTAAAAAAAAAATTCCAGTACAATGTTTGGAGGGGTGGGGTAAGCTAAAAAATGGATTGTTTATCCAAAATTACTCGGAAAGCGGCACCTCATCATTCGACCTCCTGATATCTTTCAAAAGCACCATTTAAATTTAATGATGGTGATCTAACTGTTGATGCTCGCTCGTTTCACGCATCAGTTCAGTTTTTGGTTTGGGCGTTCGTGACTTTTTCAAGTATATGCGATGAGCAGCAAAGCGTGATGTTAAAAGAGAGGAAAATTTCCTCTCTGAATGACATTTAATGTCATTCTATTCCTAGTTCCCAAATCGTGTTTCCTCACAGAGTTGTAAGAAGTGGGATCCACGCCTACAATGAAATCTGGCCACTATAACTAGTAGTTCAAACTAAACTTGAAATAGGGTAAAGTAGGTACCCTAATAATAATATTAGTATAGTGCCTAATATGGCACTCCTCAAAATAACCAAAGTGATAAGGCGTAGCGTGGCGGCAGTAACGTGAAATGCAGGCTCCCCAAGCATGACCACCAGGTAGAAGGTCAAAATTTCCAAGGGCCAATAGATGCCACCAGCACAACACCTGATTCAAATGGCTTCCACCTGAAGTTTTTTGGACCCGGTTGCAATCACCTGTTAATGACTAGTGGCGAGTAGTAACAACTCAAAAAACTGTTTTTGATATTTCCATCATATTATGATTCACTTTGTCTTTCGTAAGAACATTTTCCATAAGTTAGTTTCAGTCTGAACGCATTTTACACTTGATCAGCTCTGATTGTTTTCAACCCCCCCCCCCCCCCCCGCTTTTCCTAATATGGCACCCTTCATAATATGAATGTGATCTTGTTAATTAGTGATTTTCGTAATTTCTTCAAGTCTGACGTGTTCTCTTGATTGCACTTCGCTAGAAAAGCTCGCTCGAAAAGTGCAATAATTTTTTTAGTGCAGTATTTTTTTTTCCTGAAAAAATTGTTTTAACTATTAAAACAATTTTTTCAGAAAAAAAAAATACTGAAGTAACAGTTTCCTTTTCTTAAACATGTCCTTTATGAACTAGCTGTATCTAGTGATTATTAAAACCATAGTCGGGGCAGAGAACTGATTTATTCCTTATTTTTAAGATCCTAAAGACGTCAAAACGTATTAACAGAATGAGGGTCGTATTAACAAAATAAATATGGAACTGGTGCCATATTAGGAACCCCTTTTTTGTAAAGTGAAAAATGACTTTTATCGGAAAATATTTTCTTTTTCCGATTTGAAGCAATTTGCAGGCACTCTGATTTCTAATACTGTTAGAGTAGGGGTATAACTATAACTAGTAATTTTGGTTTGGAAGTTTGAGACAAATAGGTGGTTCAAAATGTGATTCAAAAAAAGTTGTACCGTATTAGGGCACTTTACCCTATGGACATTTTGACATTGTAGTGAGCATTACTGTACAACGGTTGAGTAGTGTACCTATGTACATGTGTGTAGTTGCACCTCCTGCTCACAACCCTTCACTTTCCTCACACTGATCGGACAGGTCAAGTACTCCCATGATTCGATTCTGCGTCCAAAACCAATGCCAAACGACACCTCACTCGACCCCCTGGCCAAAATCCAAAGCAACTACAGCATGGCGTTTCATAAGACGCAAAATCTAGAAGCTCACCCTACTCGAGTCGAGAATAATTCTCGATAATAAGAATTATTCTTATAAATAGGTAGGTATTCACAACCGTTATGGCATAATGTAACACCACTATTTACAAGTGCGCCCGCTGCCCAGGTACCCAGGGACATACAAGTATGGGCTCTCATATAACTTGACAGTTAAAGTCAAGAACACCGGTCACTGTGATCGGCGTTAAAAAAAGAAAACAGTATAATATACGATATTATCGTGTACTAACAGAGTAGCACCTACCTTCCTGGTTCTTGTAGAGAGTTTTGTTGTATCTGGACAGAATACTTTCTTCCATGGAGCTCATTTCTCGACGACCGACGATGAACTAAATGCGACCAGCTCCTTAAAATTGAATAACAAATTCGTTTAATTTTTTAAACTCAGCTAAAATCAAATTTCCGTCAAGAGGGTCAAACCACACTTTCCAAATTATCTACTTACCTCACGGGCTTCACATGTATATCGTACCTGTCCCCACAACCTACTGTAATCTGGCCAAGCTACAACTGTTCTGCGCGCATGCGATGTAAAGTTCTCTTTCCAAATTCAGCCAAACGCCAGATTTAATTAACACTGAATGGTTCCAGATTTTCCGAGATATTCCATACGATTTGCATTTCATTTCAGCGAACAATAGAGTCTGAGACGGGAATTTACGCTGCATTGATTTTTTGTTTTTTTGTTTTAGTTTTGATTTTCAATTAGCCTTGACACGCCGACACATTCACTGTGCGACGTCGCGTTGAATATGGATGACGATCCGGTCAAAAGGTTGGTATTGACCTCAAAATGATGGAAATTTCGAAAATCACTTGTATACGAACGGCCGTTAATTAATTTGAACTATATTTTAACGTAAATTAATAATATTTTAATTTTATTGTAACGTAAATTAATTTTATACTTGGAACAAGGGTGGCAAAAAACCCCTTTTCCAAACATGCTGATCTGGTTCATCATTCTCACAGTATATTAGCCACAGAATCCACTTTCAGCAGGGATTTTTCCCGATAATCAAGTTTTAGACCGTAAATTGGGGTTCAAAATCAAAATAATGGATTTTTTGTTGTTGTGAATTTGACTTGAGTGTCGATGAGGGTTATAGGCATGCCTTGGCCAGACAAATCACTGACGTTGGTCTTAAATCTGGCGAATATTGTGAAATTTTTTTCAGCAACTGAACTCACATTTTGCATTTGCGGGAGACGCCTGGTCAGCTGATCCACCCGCCGGGTACGTGGACCAGGGGCCTCACCGTTACTCTTCTTCCCCCCTCAACCCCCGAAACTGCCTCCTTCCAAAATCTCAATCCGCAGCTCGGAAAACATACCGAGACCCAACTCCAGGATACAAATCGGCACCAAATCCCGTAAACTTCAATTTAATGGATTCAGTCGGAAGATGCTTTGGGCTCGTGCAAAATACAAATCCGCATCAAGTAGGCTGTCGAGTAGAATCTGACGAAGAGGACAGTGTAAGTCCCCACGTTGATCGTCCACATCCACCAAACGACTGGGTGACAGCACATTTCCGCAAAATGAATTCGGCCCAAAAGTGACAACATGATGGCGAATTGTACCTGTAATTGACATCCGTTCAGCTTCGGCTGTCTCTTCACGGCTTACGATTAATCAATCCTTATAATCAGTACTAATAGGTAAGAGGAAAAACGACTTTGGAGGATTGAATCATTGTTTTGGCAGATTGTTCGGCTGAAGAAACCCAAGTCGATTTTTTGGTTTATTATTCTTGGAATAATACACCTATGTTTTCGCGACGGGGGTCGACGACTCCGATCGGGCTCAAAATTTGACATTATCCGTTTCAAGAGGTCTACATTCTAAATCCGAAATGTCCGTCCACCGTCCGCCGTACGCCGTCCGCCGTCCAGGCCGTTTTGGGTAGTAGGAATTTTTTTAAAAATCTGAAATTTCGGCAAAATACTTGGTTTACCATCTAGTTGTGCCCGCAAGGTTTTCAGTCCGATCGCCCAAACCCGTGGGGCGCTATGGGGCTATAATGGGGCTACGGGAGGGGTTTATTGAAGGCTTTTAGCTATGGGATCGAGGTTATGTAGTCTGTTATAGGTTCTTCTGTTTTTTTTTTGTTTTTTTTTCAAAACTGTTTTCAGTTTTCAACTGATTTCAATGGGAACAATAATTGTTCCCATTAATAAATTATTTATAAAAGCGTCTTCTGATAGATTAGACTGTTTATTGCGTCAATAGATTGAACACAAGAAATTCATGTTCATGAACATGAACACGTTCGTTAAAACCGATAACAAAGACGCCCGCCACCAGTAGTTTAATCTGTGCCCGCCACACAGTGGTCCACAGGTGGAAAAGAAAAAACAAAAACATTTTAATCCCCCCCCCCCCCCCCCTAAAACCATTATTATTCCATTCCATAAAAGTTGGTGGGTTGATATGAAACGTTTTCGGATCAAAAAGTCATCAACCTGACACGTACTGGCAGTACACCTTTCACGATTTTGGAAAATTGTTTTATGGGAGCAGTACCTAGGTATTAGACCTATTTACGGAGAATCGTGGCCGACTCATTTTGCACGTGAAAAAATTCGTTAGACATGGAATTTGTTCAGTTTTTACTCAGCTACAAGAAGGTATTCTCATCTTTTTACGGAAAAAAATCTAGACGCAGGTTTCAGCAGTTTTTTAGCGGATTTTGAAGTTAAAAACCCATGATTTTTGTGCATTTGATTCAACATAAGTCGAGCTTGGGCTAGCTACGGTCTGCGAGTATTTTTCCTGGGAAGTGCACTATGCACAGAACAACCCCTAGAAATTTGGTGTCCGTTCCTGTCCGTCTGTTTGTTCTACAAATTTTAAGGTAAATGCACGAAATTGAGAGAATTCCTTTTTTCGCCGCAAAGACGCTGAATAGGTAAACTTCAAAAATGTGTCTGCAGTGGATAAATTAATTCGATAAGTGGATAAAGATTAATAACTTACAGCGAGATATTTCTGGTTCGAAGCTATGAAACAAAATTTAATATAAAAGGCCAGATTGTTTCACCTTACAAAGTCATGAAAACAACTAATCTGACTCAGCAATTTTCCGGCTTCAAGTAGAAATTTTCAATTTTAGGGTGATCAATCGAATTCATCAATGTTACGGGTTCCACCAGAAATCATAGGGGTGTCCGATGGAAATCATCTACGACGTTCTCATTTTTGTAGCAATTTTCAATTTAAGGGTGTTCAATCCACGACAAATTTATTGCTCTACTTCGTGAGAATCCTTACTTGGCTCCCACACTGGAAAATATGTACTGAAACACGTGTTTTTTAAAGGTATTTTGGAAAAAAATAAGGCTAAGAAGACATTTTAGGTATAGGGCATATTCGTGATCAGCGTCAAATGTCCTAAAAGAATGGGGTTTTCAGATGTTTTTTCCAAAATATGGCCGTTTTGCACCACTGCGCGCCGTCCCAAGAAGTGTGTTCATTAAGTACCAGTTTGTTCATTATAGTCGATAGTTCGTAATAGCTATCAACGTTGAATTTCCATAACACTCCAACGAACCAAAGATTTTGTACACCATAGCCAGTTGTTCGTTACAACCAGTGCCGTTATAACGATATATAAACGATATCTAGCGTAGGTATCGTGTAGCTTCGATTGTTCAAACGATGAGAATTGTTCAAATAGCCCGCAATGTTGAAATTCCACAGGATTATAATAATAATTATTATAATCCTGTGGAATTTCAACATTTCACTGTATTACAGTACCGATTATAATTATTATAATCCTTAATAACTTTACGAATTATTCGTAGTCTCTAGTTTTTAGCGCAACCTTTTTCCAAAAAATGGAAAGGTGCGCTCACCTCCTCGACATGTGTTTTTTTTTTTTTTTTTTTTTTTTTGTTTGTGTACAGAGCATCACGCCCGAGCGGCTCAACAGATTTTCATGAGGGTGGTCTCATTGTGATCAGCGAGTTCGGGGGGTGGTTATAGGCTACCTTGATTTTTCCTCCCTAATTCCCTTCATCGGTTTTCGGGAGGTCCTTCACGACGAAAGTTGTTTATCTCTGATGTGTAACTAGGAGGCCTCAAAAGGGGGACGAAAGTTTTTGTCCGATTTCGTTGGTACAAGGGTCTATGGAATGAGCTTTTTAGGCTGATTCCAACGACTCCAAAACGATTTTTGCAGCCTGAGCCGTTCGTTACCTCTGATCGGCAAAAGGTTTTCTTAAGCATCGGTCGTTAGGGTGCAGTTGTTTACGTAAGTTGTATCACGTGGATATTTTTGATGTGTTGTGTGGCATAGTTTGGTCGCTAGATACCTACTGTTTCTTAGTTTCTCTCGCTCATTAAATATATCGTAATAACAAAAAGGTTGCGCTCATCTATTCAATTCAATTGATGGCTTGTTTATAACGTCCCACGTGTAGATAAAATTCCTCCGAAAAGTTCTCTTATCACAAAATGAACCTATCGTTACATCGAGAAACGATTTTAGAACAAAGTATCGACACGAGAACTCATTCAATGGGTGTGTTCCGTACTACTCAAATACTGAATGAAAATTATCAATATCCAAGAGTATAGTAGGGGAAAGTGCTGCTCAAACCAATTGAAGACAGAAGGTGCTTTTCGGTCATAATCAACCATCATAATGCGACTGCAGGCAATACATTTGCCACCAATGTTGGATCGTAAGACTCGTTGAGACCACTAGGTACAATCTTAAATTCCACCTCCATCGATAACGATTATTTGTTAAAGATCAACTTTGGAAAAAAAAAAAAAAAAAAAAAAAAAAAAATTGGGAAAGCGGGGAAGGTGCCACTCGCAGTCCATTTTCCGTATTTCTACCGGGGGACGAGGAAGCTATGAGATAACAAGAGGCGCCATGAGTACGAGAAGCCTACGGCAGTTGTTGGTGTCCTCAATACCCTCCCCCGCTAGTGAACTCCTGCCGGCTTCTGCCTTCCTAACAACGGCAACTAGTCAGTGAGACTAAAACATCTCAATTTTGACAGGGACAACTTCGCCCTTCAACGAATCCCAGGTCCATGTTTGAACCCCCGAAAATGCCGGAGGTTTAATTTCGATTCTACTCGACATTCCGGAACGATTTTGGCATGAAAGTTGAGCGAGGAGTGGTTTTCGAAGTAATTTTGCACATAAAATCCTCAGCGGTCCTAGACCTGTCAGTTCACATCGTGGGGCTCCATAGGCTACCTCCAGGAATGAGGGACTTGAGGAAAAAAAAAAATCAAATGGCATACTAACAAATTTACTTGTACCTAGGTATAAAATTGAGCATGCGGTAACATTTAAAACCAGAGCTCCTCGGAGCGTCACCAACTTGGAAGAGAAACACGAAATCCGAAAAAAATTGGACAACAAGTCATGAGCTTAGCTTGTACTTTTGAGATTAAGATGTAATTCTATACACGAACTTAAAAGACAAAATGAGACAAAATTTGAGAACAATTCAAAGCGAAATCCCGAGAAATTTTGCTCCAAAACAGTCCTAGAGATCACCCTGAAATGAAATTCACTTCTTTTAAATAAACGCTCTGACGCCGTTTCTATCGAATTGAACGCTATTCCTTTTTGGGCCTCTTCGGTTTGTAAGACGACCGGTAAAATTGGACGAACATGCCGAGGAAAGCGACGACGTTGACGGTCCAGAGGAGGAAGAATTTGGGGTCGCAGGGACAGTTCTCGTGGATGAGGAGGAACAGGCAGCTTAGCTGGATAACGAACTGGCCCTAACATCAGACAATGGCAAATTTCAGGTAAGTTGGTAATGAAAAAAAGGCAATTGAATGAAAACACGAAAAAGCTTGACAGTAAACATCACTGAAAAAATAAAAAAGTTTGAATTATGAAAAGGTATAAAATACAACAATTACGGTGCAACATTGATTGGATGCTATTTACAAAGCTATCGCCGGAATTCCACACTTCCAAGGTTGGGTCTTGGGTATTCACCTTCATGAGCCTTTGGCGATCATCCGCAGCCAATGATAGGATGAGAGCACGCCTCCAGCCCAAAATTGAGTGCCAACAGTTTTCAATCAGAAGACCCATCTAATCTACTAGAGGAGCGACTGAGTCTCGCCACAAACTGGCTCACCTCACGCTTATATTTAGCTCTCGATGTAGGTAGAAGGCCTCGGGAGTCTTGACCCTCAGCCAGAACCACGGCCTACTCTCTGTGCAAGGGCTGCCACCATCAACTCACCCTTGACACGGCCTGGGTCCAACGCGAACAAGCCATCATCTTCCGATCCATACTTTGCCGCCAACCTTCTGCCAGTTCTCCACCCACCCCAGCCCTCATAACCTTGGCAGCCTGGATTGACAGCGATGCCACACCTGATATCTCAAGAGGGGGCAAAGATAATAAAAACACCGCCCTAATATAACTTCCATTCCAAGGTTCTTCTTTTCTTTTCTTTTTATTAACAACTTTTGATTTTGTTCCTTCCTACCTAAGTCAATTCGATTTCCATGGTCATTTATCAACACCAGAAGGTCAGTCTCAGTCTTCAAGTGGAGAAATAAATCCAGGGAGAAAAGGGGAAGGTAGAAAATCCTACTCAAGGACAGGACCAAGAGTCTCTACTTCTCAACTCCTGATACCCTCAAACATGTGCAGCATAACACACCATTGCCTGCATAATTGCGTCAAAACCTCACTATTACCAGTCGTTAGATTATCTGGGGTGGACAAGGCACCATGCCAGACACAATTCAGAGCCAACCTTGCAGCGACAGACGTTCCAACGGGCCTGAGGGCCACTCACAGTAGGGGCAGTCGAGTGGTGACTCCTGTCCCAGGGTAGAGGGTCCCCTGCTGTTTCTTCTTGGCCCCTTCTACGAGTCGTAGTAGCTGGGAAGTAGAGCCAGGCAGCTCGCCTGGTAGCGCTCCTCCCTTGCGGGTGGAACTTGCAGATAATCCCGCAGAGCTATACACGGGTTAATGTGCTCAGCAAGGGCCGCCACCATCAAGTCACCAAAGGGGATAAGCCATCAGGTTCCAATCCCTACTTCGCCAGGTTTCTGCCAGCTTTTTCGGACAAACGACAAACTGCACAGCTTTTTCCTTTCACGCTCAACCATCCCCTTCATTTTCTCCTTACATTTTCCCAATATTTTCGGATTTCTTTGCTTGACTTACGATTTGTAACGACGTCAGGTGTTTCTTCCACCAAAGATACGGCTGCATTTGAGGCCCCAGTCCGGCCAGCAGGTAGTAAGTGTACATCAGAACGTGTATGACGGAATTAAGAGTCGCTATCACGGCACTGATTTCCTCTGTGAACCACAGGAAAATGTAGTCAAACAATATGTTCGAATATGTATTAAGCAGATCGCTTATAAAGGGACGGACTCACCTCTAATGACCATAACGGAAATGTAAGTGCTGACGACCATCGTAACGTGGTGGAAGAGATGGAGGAACGTGATTTGGGAATCCTTCTTCCTCAGAATAAAAAATACCTGAACATAAATGATGAATTAACGTTACGTCCTTTAGGAAAACAAAAATAAAAATTTTACTATATTGGAGTTGCAGCCCGAGAAGGAGGAGAACGAGGAAGCTCATCCCTCTAGATGTTGGAAATTTTGAGAAAAAAAAAACATTTTTCAGCTCAGTGAGTAGATAACTGAAGTCAGTGAGTGGATATTGAACACCCACGTAATGAAATTTTGGCAAACAACAATATAAGGGTGCTTTGATGGCCGATTGGTGCGAGGTGGCCAAAGAAGGTGTACAAATAGATTTCACCTTCCAAATGAATCCTTTAACTCCCATCCTGCATTTCTTTAAGAATTAAAAAGAAAACTATTCACTATGAAAAAGCTAGAAGGGGTCTTAGGCCACGTGAGAGAGGTCGGGGATTGGCTGGCTTTAGCCAGCAGGTGGTGGCCCCCTAGTCTACTATATTGAAGCCCCAACACGAGGACTCGTTAGCATCAAATTGTATTAACTGATTCCCAAGCGAACGAATTTGGGAACAGGGGGCTTGCTACAATTACACTCACCGTGTCCAACAAATCCACCAATTTGTTGATGTAGTAGACTTTCATTCCTTCGGCCAACTGAAACATAAAGCAGACATAAAGCGTAGAAAACAGTTTGCAAAGCTGGGCGGAATTCCAATTCAACACTATACCTGCGTCGCCGTGCCAGGTTTGAACTGCATGGCGGACGATATCGGGTGACAGACGTTTTCCCACACTCGAAGCGACTGCGAACCCATCAGCTCATAGTACTGAAACGAGTGAAATGACAGTAGAAAAGGACGACGAAGAAAAGAAGAGAAAGGGTGCTATGATACTTGAAGTGAACCCCAATTCACTCACCAGATATATAATGTATACGTTCCACCAAATCTGCATGATGTTGTAAACCGTCAAAGTGTTTTTGAGGACGAAAGGGGCTCGCTTGGCCATCAATTTTGGCCCCAAGTACAGTACGAAGATCAAATAGGCAGTGATCGTGACGAGAACATGGCCCGGCTCGCTTATGGCGCCCCATGATCTCACCAGTTCCTCTGTAATAGAACAAATGCATTAAAAACGTTAGGGGAGGAAGGTAATTAATTATTAGGTTAATTAGAATACATGAGCCACCTGGTCAGTGGATTCCTGGATAGTTAAGGATTCCTACAGCAGATCACTTGGAACATCAGCATCCAAAAATTTTGCTTTTATTTCAACGGAATTAAATTGTCGAATAGAAGGATCTGCAGGTATTGAAAAGGTTTGACAGAATGTTCGAGTCGATATAGTCAAAATTACTTAATGCATTCAGCGCTTTTTACTAGCCAAACGGGGTTTTAACGGTCCACATAAGTACGGTACCTACCTACCACCTCATATTGTACCTACGCAAATGATATTTACGTGCAATATACGTAAATGATAGGTAGGTATATATATATATGTAGATGATATATCGACCCAATTAGCTTCCACGTGCTATTCTGACCTGTAAAATTCGCGGTCCAACCCAGGGACGTGGGAACCAAATCCTAATGAAATGGAAATCAAGTTAATTGTTCTACGTTCACAATAATGTCGTGTTTCGATTTTTAATGTGATTGGTCGCAATAATCCGTAGGTTTTTAAAATTGTGAAACTCCTCACATCATAGTATGGAAGTGGATGCATCCACTTTGATTCTGAAGGTCAACACCACGGAATAGAAATTTCTATTCCGTGGTCAACACTTCAGCGTACGCCCGAAAGCTTAGACGTTTACAGACAATCGATCACTTTATTAGTATTTTACACTATCATGCGATTCATTGAGGAAAAACTTAGGTATCAAATTGGGAGGTCATGACCTCATTTATTAGCTCAAATGTTGTACGAAGGAAGTTGCGAGTTCCAACTCACAAAAACAAAATTTATTCAAATCACGGTCATTGTTTGGCAATTGGTTCTTTTATTCGTTGATTGGATTTGTTCAGTTTATTTTCGTAAATTTGGGTGATTTGCATGTTCACGGGAACGTGAGGAGGCTATCTACGGATTGATGGTGAAAGTCGGAAGCTACGGCGAAAACGATACAAACTCTGCGGGAAAATATTTAAAAGGATATGAGAATTTTAACTGGTGTGTGACTCCCACATACCAGAACCAAGTGATAGGAATTATTCACGCATGAAACCGTAAAAGTGGAAGCTCTTCATCTAAAAGTTGGAAACCGCACAAATGGCACCACTAGATGGTAAACCGAGTATTTCGTCAACATTTCAGATTTTTCAAAAACATTCCTACAGCCCAAAACGGCTCGGAAAGTAGACGGCGTACGGCCATTTCGTTTTTGGAATCCAGACTTCTAGAACGTATAATGACAAATTTTGAGGCCGATAAAATTTTTCGACCTCCGACACGAATACGTAGGTATATGATTCCAAGAATAATAAACCAAAATAAGAACCTACCATCCAATCCCTCGATCAGTTTTGTATGATGATTTGAATTATTATTCTCTACATTTGAGTGCGATTAGTTAACACTTGCCACTTAGTTATTAAGATTATCTCTAACGAGGTAATTGTACCTCACTGAACTACATATTGCGCTTAAAACAATCAGCAATAAAATGGTGAATCAAAACTGAGCCTCAAATAACGGATTCTACTTACATTGGGTTGCTCATCACCCTAACGCCTCACTAAATTTTTAATAGTCAGGAAGTAATGCAGCAGTGGCATAAATCAAAATTTAAAATTGCCTGCTAGATCTATGATCTTGACAAAACTTGATTGTGCTAGAGAATCGAATTTTAAGAGAAAAAAAATTTACTGATACAAAAATGTACCTATAATGGTAACGAATACGGTAATACGAAAATTTATAGGGGTAAAGTTTTGTCGCAACTTCTATTCTGACCACGCGAAATGTGGACGACCATTATTACCAATTATTGTTGTTCATAGGACCAAGATTTTAGAACCCATTGTTAATATTTTTCAAATTATTTCACGTATTCAGCAAATAAGTAAACTTCACTACTTTTATTTATAAAGAAATGGCGCGCCACATCATGTGCTGACGATCTTGTGGGAATATTCGGTTTATGTAGTTTAAACATTCTAATGGTGCAAGGGGTTTTTTCTACAGAGTGCTACATTTGCTACAGAGTGCTGAGGACAGAAGTAGCTGATTCCTTGTTCTTCCCTGCTTAGGGAAATTGTCCAGAGTTTTCTAATTTGGCTGAATACCAGTCGTTCTGTATTGTCTTCTTTAAGATTAAATTTAGAAAAATACACTCAAGTGGGCTTCAAAACACCCAAATTCATTTCGGTTAAATTTTTCTAGTGGTATGCTTCCCAAAAACAGATGCAACATGAGGGGTCTCAGAGTACACCCCTGGTAAATGAATTGGGATGAAGAGAATGTAATAATGGTCTTTCAATAGTTCATTATTTTAACCACTATACTTGGAGTGTTTTTCCGTGAGCTTTAAGCTTATTGGATCAAGTTTACTATTTTGAAGTTATTAATAAGGGAACAGATCTATCGGCAGACAATCAGCCTATAAACAATACCTTCGATGGGCTTGTTTTGGAGTCTGTAGAGGGTGTAGTTGACGGTCGAGTCCATAGTTGAACACCAAAAAAAGGTTAGTATCGTACAGTCCTCTGGCGGCGATTGGTCGTAGTGCGTGGGTACAAACGGGGGAAGACTCACCAGAGGGGGGTGGAGGGGTTGTAACGTCGAAGTCGTAAATATCGCGTCACGTAGGGCGACGTTTGTCCGCTCGGCGCACAGTGGCGAATTTACCCGATTTGGGTGGACAGAAGTAAATCTTTCAAATCTGGACTTTGGTTATGGTTTCCTGTCCAGATTGCTCTAAAATAATTCCTTATGACCCTAGATAAGGAAAGATCCAAAGTTTCTGCTTAGTGAGCGGAGCTTAGTGAGAATGAGGGGGTAAAAGATTTTTTTGAGGGATTTTGACGAAAAAATCAACCCTAAAAGAAATTGCCAACACCTCAACCAAACTACGACTATCACCGGACAAGTAAGGGTCATTCTCATAAAATCGTAGAATTCTAGCTATTTGCAAAGTGGAACCCAACGAGTTGAAATACCTAGGTCTTTAGCTTTCAAATTTTGAACCCTGACGTAGACACCTGGAAACATTTACATGCCATCCTTGGTCAATTCATAATGAAAGACCATCAGTCACGCATCAATCAATGCATTATGCGTCCAAAATTACTCGGAAAACAACACCTCATTCGACTTCCTGGCATCATTTAAAAGCCCCATTTGCATCACTATGATAGCCCCATAGATCCTCACGGTGAAATCCGATCGTTCTGGAACCCCCAAAAACAGATTCCACGTCCCAAAATATCTCGAAAACGATACCCGTCTCGATACGTACCCTAAAACCTGCAATAATCCTCCCGTAGCCCCTTTGTAGCCCCACGGGGTTGGGCGATCTGGGTGAGAACCTTGCGGGCACTACTAGATGGTGGACCGAGTATTTTGTCGAAATTGCAGAGTTAAACAAAAATTCCTACTGCCCGAAACGGCTCGGACGGCGGACGGACATTTAGTTTTTGGAATCTACTCGTCTTTAAACGTATGATGACGTATGATTTCGAAAGCTCGGCAAAAGAATGAGATTTTTCGTTGGATCCTAATCCCGATATTACCGAAGAGTTAATAAATATTGGATCGATCTCCACAGTCTACAGTTTTCCGTATATAAAATTATATAATTTTATGGTTAACGTAATTAAGCAGTCGTTTAATCATTTTTAAATGAGGTAGGCCAGAAATAACGCTAAATTTTATTTCAGACACGTCCTTTCCAGTTGGGGAAAAACGAAAAAAAATATTGCCGCCTGTGGGTGTATTGCCGCTTGTGATTTGTGTAGATCATGGTACATGACTGTCTTATGATTTACCTGTGGGACACCCCCAGACCCCCGGATTATCTAAGTTTTGATCAAGGATCATAGCAAGGAAACATGGTACAAGTTTTTCGGATTGGTATATTTAAATTCGCGATAAAAAAATTTTATTTAATAAAAGGGGGTTATTCATTTAATAAAAGGGGGTTATACATTTAAAAGGCCAGTGTCGAATCATGATGAATGAATCATGAATTTAATTTAATTTGCGGGGTTGCGCGCGTCGGTTGCGGGCTCGACCCCCCTAAGCATACGGTCCACCAAACCAATAGAAAAACGCTGCAAATTTTACACAAGGGTTTATTATTCTTTGATACACGTTTCTTGTGCAGAAATTTAATTCTGTTAATGAAAAAATTAAAAAAAAATTTTTTTTTGGATTTTTATCTCAAAAAATTTTTTTGTGGATTTTTTGGTTCAAAAATGTGTTTTTTCAAAAATTCTGTATTTTTTACTCGAAAAATATTTAACATCCTGGGATCCTTCAAAAATCCCATTTTTAGCCCCATGAAAGCCCTAAATATCGCCCCAGTGAAATCGGATCGTTCCGGGACCCCAAAAAATGGATTCTACGTCCAAAAATACTTCGAAAACGACACCTAACTCGATCCCATAGCTAAAAGCCTTCAAAAAACCCCTCCTTGTGTGATCGGACTGAAAACCTTGCGGGCACAACTAGATGGAAAACCAAGTATTTTGTCAAAATTTCAGATTAAAAAAAAAATTCCTACTGCCCAAAACGGCCTGGACGGCGGACGGCGGACGGACATTTCGGATTTAGAATGTAGACCTCTTGAAACGGATAATGTCAAATTTTGAGCCCGATCGGAGTCGTCGACCTCCGTCGCGAAAACATAGGTGTATTATTCCAAGAATAATAAACCAAAAATCGCCGTATTTTTATCGCTTACCGTTTAGGAGGAGGAGAGGAAAAACCATGTACCTACCATGAGAACAGAATTTCGAAATTTCGCAGGGTTGCGCGCGTCGGGCTGGGTTTTAATATAGCCTATGTTGTGGGCAATCGCACCCGAGATCGTTAGAAAAAACCCCATTCGAATCCGTTCAGCCGTTTAGGCACGACGGTTTACGGGGGGGTTACTTCAAAACTCTTACATTCCAATCCAGATCACGCCCGTAAAAACATGAACCATGTTAAAATATTATCGTAAGACTATCGGCCTGGAAGTTCCAGGCTGGAACTCCTCTGCCACAGTATCAATATTTGATTATTCCTTATTGCAATAATCCTTGTGAGAAATGTAATATTACAGCTACTTTATCATTTATGAATGCCTGTTATAACAACAGTCTTTATAAATAAAGACTGCAACTTCTGTTTAATATGGAGACATATTATGTAGGTTCGCAGAAAATACAACTTACTAGAAATAATAATATTATAATATCATTATCCAAAATTTACAGAATTGGAGTGCATGTAGTTATGTAACTAGCGGGATTATAACACACCTATGGAGGTGAGTCAAATGAGAAACCCTCAGTATACGCAACGGATAAAAAGAAGATAGGGACTCGACTAAAAAAAATAACCGGCTTCCATTTACGACTCACGCAACAAACAAAAATAGTGAAGGAGAGGGGGTTGAAGGAGGGGAAAACGGAAAAAATATTTCCGAATGAAAATATTTTCATTCCTCGGGAGAATGAAAAAGGAAGCGAAGCTTTTATCATTTTGCAAAAATCAGCTGCCAGTATAGTGTCCTACTAGATGCTCCGGCTCGCTTTGCTCGCCTACGCACCCAGCTGGGGGGCTCCGCCCCCCAGACCCCCCGTAGGGCCTCGCTTCGCTCGGCCGGGGGAGTTCTCAAAGCAGACCGCTTAATCAGACATAAGGCCTCGCTCCGCTCGGCCGAGCGCTTATTCGGACAGGGGGGTCTGCGACCCCCCCCCTATTCGTAGCTAAAAGGTCGGCAAAAAAAAAGACTTCGCTTCAAAATTTCCCCGCCTCCTCCACCGTTGTAAGGTCCATGAAGCCCCACCCTGAATTCCACCCGTTCTGAGTACGTCTTTCCGACTTCCTTGACAGCGGCGGGTTGGAAGAGCCGTGACTCACGCGAGACTCACTATCACTCACGATTTTCACTGGGAGACTACCCGAGCGGCGAGAGGGGGGGGGCGTCCGTATAAAAGACTTCGCTTCAAAAACGTAGTCTACATGAAAATCCCCGGTAGGTACATCCAAATGTAGGTAGGTACGGGTATGAGAACGACCCCTAACAGAAAAGGGGGAAATGAAGGGAATAAAATGCCCCACATTTAATGTGGCACAACTACTGTAGTTGAACTGCAAGAAGACCATCGAAGGGTTGGTTGATTGTTAGCACGGAATAGAAAGATGGTAGAGACAGGTGGTTGGAGGATCTCCAACCTGGAGAGAACTCCCAGAAAGGAAGGGAAGGGGAACAGTTTGTAAACAATGCCAGAACTTAACGTAATTATTTTATTTGTACAATAATACTTTTATTATTATTATTATTATTATTGTACAATAATCGAAGGGCTTACAACGGTACAAAGGGCCTAAGTGCCAGTGTTTCTATTTATTGTAAATTGTAAACAGAGAACCTTCCTTCCTCCATGCAGAATCTAGTACATAGTTAGACAAAGAAAGCCCAGAGTTCTAAATAAATTGCTAGAAAAACGAATAAAGAAGGTGGGGGTAAATGTCCTTTACTTACTTCACACGCTCATTTCTGAACTTACCAGATGCACTCGAAAAATGAACGGGACGCAAACGGTGAGTGCTAGCTCCGGAGAAGTTCCCAAGTTCCGCCATTCCGAAAACTGCCGCCAATTCCGGAATTGTGAACAAGAATCATGAAAGTTTTACCGCCGAACCGGACATTTCCGAACTGAAATCCTTGGACGAATCAACAAAAAGAAAATCACTCGAAAATGACCAAAATTTACATTGTTATCAAACACGGTATGACGACTATTTTGAAGTTGCCCGGAACTTGTATCCGTTTCCATGGTAACTCCAAATGGGAACCGCAAATAATTGTACTGGTGTTGGCTTATGTCTGACGTGATGAGAACTAGAGAGTCCGCTGGCCAGGTAGATAGGTACCTCAACAGAGGGGCAAGGGTCTGGGGCTACGTACTACGCTATGTAGTCTCGGTTTCAAATCTCGCTGGAAATTTATTTTTAGGGAGTCCTTTATCCATACATCTATGGCTGGGGGTCATTTCCCATAGTGGTGGAGAGTTGAAATTTGGCATTTTTAAGCCAGGGTTTGCGTCGAGGCTGTCTCAAATGTAACGACGCGCCCAAGTCTACAAGAAGGTTTGTAAATACCAAACACCATCCGGAAGGGTTTTAAGGAAGCCTTGCGATAAGGTTATCTTGTCACGTTTATAAATATGGGCCTTTATAAATAAGCCTCCTTAGGACTTACACTTTAAGAAAAATGTGGCCGGGATCAGCTGAGTGGCTCTTACAGTTAATTTCCATGCTAATATTTAGAATTGTTCTCTAATATTTACTATTTAGAATTGTGCTCTAATTTAACCTACTTTGGTTACCAGTACCTACTGGTAAGTTACCAGTCACTTGAGACCTATCCACCGGGCCTCGTCTGTTTTCGTTAAAGAACAGTTATGAGCCAGTCAACCCAAGCTTTAAGCTAGTAGCATACCACTGTTGGCATCTTAGTGCCAGGTGGAATTTCCTGCTCTGCGTCGAGTTCGAACGGGGAATCCATGTACGTAGTACCACATTTAAGCAGCAAAATGGGTAATACCCCCACTTCGCTCATCAAAATTTGATGAAATTTGAAGATTTAATCTTCTCGAATCGAAAGGGTTTCATGAAGCGTCTCTGGTTTCTCCAGTCAAAAGGTCAACAATCAAAATGCATAATATCCCATGAGAATCATCAACGTAGATTACCTCGATTCAGGAGGAAGAAGGAACAAAGAAGTTATTGCCATTTCAAAAAACTGCCGCAGCGCTACTTTCGATGATTCAATGCCATCAGTGGACTTTTGTAAATCGAATCTTAAAGCATTGGCAACCAAACCATTCTGAAGGCTGTCGTAATGGATATAATATTATGAGATAGAACGATAAACAAAAAGCAACAGTTGACCTATTTATTTACAGAGAAAAAATACATTAGACTACATGTTCAATTTTCTATCGGTAGAGGTGATCAGCATGGATGTTGCTGGCGATTTCCGACTCCCACTTGTCACCGTTATTGAGGAGCTTCTCTTTGTTGTAAAGAAGTTCTTCGTGAGTTTCAGTGGAGAATTCAAAGTTTGGTCCCTTAACAGAGAGAAAAAAAATCAAATTTCTGAGGTCGACGGGACGAGTCACTTGTTGATAATCGAAGTACGACATAGCATGAATGTTTTTACCTCAACGATAGCGTCGACGGGACAGGCTTCCTGGCAGAATCCACAGTATATGCACTTGGTCATGTCTATGTCGTAACGGGTGGTACGCCTGCTGCCGTCAGCGCGGGCCTCGGCTTCAATTGTGATCGCCTGAAAGTAGTCATTCATCACCAACTGTTGCAATGAGCATGCAATGCTAAGCGATACTGTCATACCTGAGCGGGGCAAATAGCTTCGCAGAGTTTGCATGCGATGCAGCGTTCCTCTCCGGACGGGTACCGACGCAGGGCGTGCTCTCCACGGAAACGAGGGCTCAAAGGTCCCTTTTCGAAAGGGTAGTTGATAGTAGCGGGTTCTTTGAACAGGTGACCGAGAGACACCATGTGACCTGAAATACACATTAAATGTCAAATCAAATCAAATTTTGATACTTCAGGATGCAACTAAGGACTAAATAAATTCTACCAAGCGTTCTAAGTAAATAATCAAAATTGAACCTCGAACGATTTCAGTCCAAAACATGGCGGCGGCAGCTCTCTCAGTGAGGGAACTCCAGTCCATTTCGGGCTCCTTGTCATTCACATAGATGTACTTATTCCTGACCGAACCAGATAGAGTTGGACCAGCAGGCCGTAAAAAAGCAGAAGCTGGAAGAAAAATATTGAGTCATCAGGAAGATAGTTCAACGGGAGATATAAGACGCATTAAATTTAAGGCAGTAATCCTTGACTAATCCAAGCGGCTTGAATTTTTGTCAATACTCCGTCCCGAGGGGGAAGGAACCGCCTCGAGAAAAATGCAACACTGCCGCAAGGCATGGTGGAGACCTATTCAGGCAGCTGGGTGATCCACCGAATCGCATTGTTGACTGAGAAACTTTTTTTTTTTTTTTTTGCCTCCTGTTCTTGAGGCCGTTTGAAAGGGTGGGCATCGACATTCTGGGGCCATCCCCAAATCAAAACAAGGGAGCCGGTTTGTCCTCGTAGCCTCGGACAGGCTTCTAACGCTCATCCAGCTGGCCAACAGGAGTGCGCCCTATGTCACGACCGGTTTCTCACCAGCCGAGCTCCAGCTGCCAGAAGATTTCGTCAAGCCTGTTATGAGGGAAGAACCACTCTTGATCCCGTATGTGTTCTCCCTTCGTAAGCACATGCAGGAAACCAGAGACGCTACAAGAATCATGGGGGTCCAGAAGCGGCAGCAGAAGGAGCGTTTCGACCGTCGGGCCCGGCAGAATGAGTTCAAGACTGGGGAATAGGTTTCGCTACATGACCCAAAACGAATGGTGGGGCGCTGCCCGTAACTCCAACCACAATGGACAGGCCCGTGGATCGTCATGGAGAAGAACGATGGTCCACGTCAACAGGCTGGCACCCGCCGATGTAAATGGGGGTAGTGCGATGGCAAACATCTCAGGATAGGTCGTTTTTCTCCGGTATTTCACTTCAACCACTTTGCCACAGGTCGGACGGAGTCTTGCCTTTTCTATAAGCAGGTTCGGTGGGGCGGAGCCTTGCTCTGTTTTCCTTAGCCAGTTTGGGCACTTAATGAAGACACGGGGCGGAGTCTTGGTCCTCCCAGTTCAACACTGAGATGTTGTTTTCTTAATGGGCTTGGAGGTCGGATCTGTGGCAGGAAGGAGGCCGTGTCAGCATAATATGACAATATTATTGTCACGCAGTGGAGAGGGGAAACCAACTGCCACAGGGAAACACACTGTACTTGATTCGCTAGATGGGAGTCCTAAAGCTCTCGTATCCTCAGACTGTACCAACCTGGTCACAGTTCTGGTTCCCTCTGAAGGCAAGAGAAATAGAATTAGTTTTGGACAAAATTTGTCCAAGCAGCATTTAATGCTCCATCATTCCCACTTTCTATGGCCATCTCAAGGAAGGATTCCGCGTTTCGTGCAACCTGGTCCCGACTCTTCGCCTGCACTATGATTGCCGTATCATCAGCAAAAGAGAACGACACTCCCTACAAAGCACGTCTAAGAAGCTGATCCAGGAAAACTATGAAGTAGATTAATCCCAGCACCGTTCGCAGTGGAATACAACAACGGCAATATTCTTCCTCGCTTACCACTTGATTCACCCTGGTTTGATGCCGACCGTCGAAGAGATAACTAGCAGTCCTTGTACAAACGCCTGACTTAGCACAGTCTCATAGACAGCTTCAGCCAACTTAGCATACAGGACCGTGTCAAACCCTTTTGTCATTTCCATAAGCATGCAGCCTTCACCCCAGCATCCACTGAGCTCAATTATGAAGGGAGGATGTCCGCTTAACCGAGCAGCAGATCTAGGCCACCTGGTAGCAGATCGCGAAAGTTACTCAGAAATGAAAGACAACGTTTAATAGTGGGAATGTCCCTGGAAGAAGAGTGGGAGTGCTGCCTAAGTGCCACCTCGGTTCTGCCCCAGTGCCGGCATTTATTGTAGCAGCACAGCGAGTTACATCCTGCCTCACTAGCCAGCCACCGTTTCGACTAGAGTGACTTGCACTGCTCCCATTATGGTAAATGGGATGTCTCCCACAGCCAGTTCTGCCTCAAGACGGTGTAGTGACCTTCTTTTTAAAGGGGCAAGCCCAGCACAATCCACTGCCGCAGTTGTTGCGCTATACATAGCTCCCAGAACTACCCAACCTCACTCCACAGGCAGCAAAATCACCGAAGGAATCAAACCTTCACAATAATGACCAGACGAGAAAAAAATTCAAGATATCGCCAACTACCAAACGCTTTATCCTAACTTCAATCAAAACAAACCACAAAACCTCCGCATTCTTGTCATGATGTCCCTACAACTACATCTACTCACCACTGCGGGCAACGTTGAAAATTTTCAACCCAGACATAATTAAATTTCGGCAATTATTTGCACAATCAATGAAATCTCCTGACAAATGAAAACTGGTACGAGACTGCTATGTAAAAAGAAGGTTACCATTAGGGCTGAAAATGGACAATCGACTTAATCGAAAAATCATTCCTACCTCCAATTTTCGATTTTTTGGAATTGTTGACCGTTAAGCCTAAAAATGCTCGTTCATGTTCAGAACTTGAGCATCAGAATCTGAAGTTGAAGTTGAGGTTTCTTTCCTGAATTTTGCTTCATTCTTGCGCTTCGCATCCTCTGTAATTCATTCCACCGAAGAGTGGTGGGTATAGTGTAACAGCCGCAGGACGATTGGGTAACACTATTAACTAACACCAGCATTTTTTACCAGCCCTCCCTCTGGAATGATCGTGTGTTTCAATAATTTATTATTGATTAGGTATGATTATACCTACGGGCACATCACTCCAAATCCTTAGGAATAAATTCTACTAATGAGATAGGTTTGTTGTTATAAAAATATTATGTTTTCTCAAAAGAGAAACCCCGATTTTTTTTTTTTTTTTTTTTTTTTGTAAAATTTACAAAATTTGCGAAATGTTGTTACAAAATTTGTAAAAATGTTACAAAATTTGTGAAATGTGCATACATACAATGTCATGTGCACATACATGTGCAAAGCGATTAAATTTTAATCGCTTTGGGCCGATGAAATCGAGTTTTGTGCATCCGGTTGTGGAATCGATTATTAGCAAATGAAGTTTCATCACTAGTTAGAATACCCTCTGACTTTGATAAGGACGCAGGCCGCCAATAAGCCAAATCCTTTACCTTTTTCCACACTAAAATACTAATTTTTCACACCAGTCGTATTTGCATCCAAATTTAAATAAGCTTCCACTTAATTAAATCACTCATGAACTCTTTTTCAACAGGCGATTTGAACCTTTCATCTCAAATTTCCTGGAAGATGATAACAGTGATAACTATAATCAACCACTGATAGGGTGACGCTGTATTTTTATTGGCCTCATTTTAATTCTCATGTTTGAACTTCGTTTAATTAAATTATATATTTGAAAAAGGAAGGGAAGTGATTTATCGTATGAGTGTCTTCGCATTGGAGGGTTGGACTGCAGTGTGAAGGGTTTTTGGACGTGGAAGGGCTTAAATATTGGCGAAAAATGTCGAATCCCAGGCCGAACAAACAGGTAGAGTACGGTTACGCTGTGCTTATTTATACACTGTTATCTACTCCACGTGTATGATGTTTGAAATGAAATGGTTGCGTACGTTGTGAGGCGAGTTTTATTTTTGAGCACATAAATGTTTTCTAATGTTGTGACTCTGTCAGACGGCTATCAATGTCTTGCAGTTACGCGGCGGATCCAGAATTGATCGATTGTGTAAGGGGCGGCCGTCCTGATAAAATTTACTATTTAATACCTAGTAGAAAATGGGTGATGGTTGTGTGGGGGGAAAGCTGCCTGTGGGGGTACTGAGGGGTCGTAGGTGGAGGTTTTCCAAGATTGTGGCTCAGAGTCAAGTGAGGTTTCGTTTCGAAGTAATTTTGAATGCGAAATTGATAAAATGGGCTTCTAGATCTGTACGATCAAGTGGCGATGCTCTGTAGGGCTTTTATCAAGTGGCTTTTCGAAATGAATTTGGTCAGTGGGTCGTGCGAGGTGTTGTTTTCGGAGTACATTTTGCCATATAATCATTATAAGTCCCTATCCGACCACATTTAACCCCCAAATGCAGCAGGGGATTATGGTTTTTAGATTTGTATGGAAGGGCTCAGGGATGGGGACCATCAGCACGGAATCCTAGCACTAGGATTCCGTGCTTATTGCGCGCTACCGGAGCGCCAAAAGTCTAGTCATGAAGACCTATTCCCCTGGCACTGGACGAATTTTCCTTGGGTTGGATCCGCAAGGAGGTAGTATCTGCAGTGAGTGAGTGCCGGGGATACCGTGAATACAAATCTACCAACCAGAATCCCCTGCTGCGTCAGAATATGTTCGGAAGGGGACTTATAATGATGCTGCAAAGCTTTTCGTCAGTCTCACACTGTCATTGGTGCCCATTATGGCCCATGTGCCAACAAGTTAGTTCGCTCCCGGAGATGCCTTTGTGCTTGAGGCACCACTCCAGGGTCACCCTGTTACGTTACACCAGGGAGTTGAGGATCTGCTCGCAGTCTCGCCGCTGACTGACGTCTAGCTGTCCAAGAGGATGCGGACATATTATGTATGCTTAATACTATTAAGCATACATATCCCGTCCATCATTTTATGCCCACGGCTCAGGCTATATCATGACCCCGAGTAGGTATACTGCAAAGACGACGCAGCAGGGGAGTGACCCCATCGGAAAATCACTCTGTCTTGATACCACCCAGCGTAGCCTTTCAGAGAGACGAGAATGAGACAAAATGATCTGTTCTGGTCCAGCCGGGGGCAAGAGACCCAAAGCAAACTTACATCAGTAAGGTTGTTGTCAACATCAGACAAACGTAGATGCAGGTCTTGCCACCAGTGAGTCTTTACGCCGTGTAGAGAAGCTTCTGAACCCCAGAGACGGGAAATTTTGTACTGATCATAAGTAAAGGCGTGTCATCGGCCAGAAGGTGGCTTTCGATTAAGGACAAGCCACCTGCAGAAACATTATGCTGTTGGAGCTTATCGGCATGATATTGATGGGATACCTGTCGAATTAACACTTAGCGCCATCCACCAAAGTTGCAGAAGCCATCACTCGCTTTATTATCCCTGATCGTTCCTACCTACTTGGCTCATTTCGTAAACTGGAACCTGAAGGTGCTCCGCTCTGCCAGCCGAGGCGGAGATGCAACAATCACAATAGCAGGCCATACACCTGCCGGTTTTTTTTTTCGACGCGCCACGGTTTTTTTTTTTTTTTTTTTTCGCGGAAACCCGACACTTCAAACATGCTGCTTTCCAAGAAAAACGGGGGCGTCGAAAAAACCGGCAGGTGTATGGCCCCCATTCGACCGAGATGGAGCCCTATGGAGATTGACTATTACTAACAGCTCTTCCATTCTGACTTCCCCGTCCTCGCATCGCTGGTTACACTTTTAAAAATAAAATTATATTATTTACCATTTTTATTGGCCTTTTCCAGGACAAGGTTGCGCCGCCACCGTTGAAGAGCGTTTGGAGCCGAGCATTTACCTCCAACTCCCAATGGGACGACAAAGAAGAGTTTCTCGACGTCATCTACTGGAGTCGTCAGGTAAACTACGCTGAATTGCCAGAAATAACGGCCACTTCGTTGAGCTTGTACGCACCATAAATTTCAGCGTCTGCCTTAACTCAATTAGGTTCGTTGGGTCCAACCAACATCAGAACGTAGGGTTTTTACTTGAAAAATAAGCCTCCTCCCATTAACGATTGCTATTATTACCATCATGTAGGTATTACCGCTGCTGGAATTCCTACTTGTTGAATATTCAAGTTCATTTCTAGCACCTGACCCGTCGGTGTTGACCTGGTTCCTAATAATGCACAATGTCCGATAATAATATGTATATTATGCTATATGTGGACACTCAAATGGAGAATTACCACCGTAATTTTAAGTAGTTTGAAGTAGTCAGGTACATCAGTGACTCAAGAAAAAATTGTTTCCTTCGTAGGATGAACAATATTAAATATTTAAAATTTTGTTTTCTTCGGCAAGTCAGAGAATGAGATCAAATGAGTGCCTCACCAAGTTTTAATCTGTTATTTTCAGAAACCCACGTTCTCATCGTTTCATGTTCTCAGGTCCTGGGGATAATCGTAGGAGTCATCTGGGGCCTCGTCCCTCTCAAAGGGTTCATCGCCTTGCTCTTGTTCGCTCTCGTCAACGCGGGCCTCATCTACGTGTACTTCTCGAGTTTCCAGTCCGTCGACGAGGAAGAATTCGGAGGAGCTTGGGAACTTACTAAAGAAGGTTTCATGACGTCTTTCGCCGGCTTCCTCGTCACTTGGATCATCATATATTCCGGGATGCATTTCGACTAGCGTGACCAGCTTTTCATTTGACCTCAACAGGAACTGTTACGATTTGGAACGTAGTTCCAATTCTCCTTCCTCGAATACATTTTGGAATGAACTACGAGTGAGTTTGTATTTGTAGAAAAAGTCGCAATATTTAAAAGAATTGTAGCTGTTAGTACAACTTGAATATAATTTAAATTGTGTTCGCATTTTAACTGGTACAGTGAAGTGAAGGTAACTGTTTCGTCATGAAGTGTTTGAGAGCATTTGTATTTTGATATTAAATCTTGTCTACTACATTTCTTATTCAAATTTTCTCCTCGAACGATAACTCTAGGATTGAACTCCCCCCCCTAGGATGGAGTGGAAAAACGAGACATACTTAGCTTATTACTGGTATAATGGAAACGTTTTAAAAGAAAAATCAAACAGTATTTGGTTGTTGAAGACAAAATTTACATTTAAACGATCAGCAGTTTTCTTTGACAGTCTTGTCGATATCATCGATGAGGGAGGTAAATTTTCTCCACTGCTCCATGTTGAGAGAAATACCTGGAACGTACAGATCTATAAGTGAACTGAAATCGAGGAGGTTCCTTTGGATTTAATGAAGAAGAAAACATGAGGGTTTGTTATTTTGGGTCGATGCGCAAAAATGTATCAATTCTGTCAATGAAAATTATTTTTAAATAATTAAAAACTGATGAGGTGGTTAGGGAGAGAGAACGTCACCTCTGCTGGTTTGATTACTAAATTGATTTAAAAATCAATAATGTTTTATTATTAAAAAACATGTTTATTTAAAAAAATTGAATAGCTCCCTGCAACAAGGGCCTAACTAGGTACCGATTTTATCGATCATGGGATATTTATAAATAAATATATATTAATTACCTATGATTACATAATAATAATTAATATTTATTTGTAAATATATTTATAATATAAATATTATCATCATCGATAAAATCGGTAGTTAGGCCCATGTTGCAGGGAACCATTCAATAATTATTATTGTAGAACTGTTGCGTAGCCCTAAAGTCCTTGGAAAGCCCCATAGACTCACATAGACCCCATAAATGGATTCCGGGTCCAAAAATGACAGCCCCCAAGAAATTGTTATGAACTATCGTTTAGTCTTCCGTCTGTAACAAAAACTCAACAGTACCAGTGTTCTCCCCTGGGCAACAGTTGGCAACACTGGGTGGACAGAATGACGTCTATCTACTGACCTTTCTTTCCCGGCTTCGTGTCTCCGTCCTTCTCGTAGTATTCCCTTATGTCGACGTACATCTTTCCTCTAAACTCTCTGACTTTGACCATCCTCATCCTCCCAATTTCCCAGGTTTCAATAGCATCGTCATTGGACGATTTGGAGGCCTTCTTCGGCTCAGTCTTTTGTTTCTTCGCGGGCTTCTTACTCTGAAAGAAAAAGAACAATGAGCTCCTTGACTGATTTTCAAAAAAAGTTTCCTGTGAAAGGTCATGCTTCAAAAGTTACAAAAAATATAATATTTGAATTCCGAGGCCTGGAGGGGGTAAATGGCGTGGGCTGCTTATTTATCTTTTGATTAGCAGTTTTCATTCCGATTCCATTCAGAGTATTATTCAGCGCTCTGGCGGCTACTTCCCCAAATACTCGATGCCCAGCGAGGCGATTCAAATTCTCCAACAGTTCTGCACGTAACTATACGGATATTCGAACTAAAATTTAGTGTAGGTATGTAAGGGGTTTCAAATGGTGCTGAATTCGAATATCTTGTTAGAAATTGTGAATTCCGACCTTTTCAAGCTCATGTGGAAGTTACAGTGTTATTAGGGGTCTTCATGGGGTCTAAGCATCAGAGGGAGAATACCACAATTCCAAAATCCCTAGAACTACTAGCCTAACACACTTAATAGCAACACACGAACGGGAAAGCGCAAAACCGTATTTGAACGCTATAGCACGAAGCAGATTAGCATTTTAAGCAAGATCCTTCATAGCTCAATGTCAAATCCAATTAAAGGTCCAATCTGCTTCGCCTTCCCGACTTTATTTTTAGTTACTATCGCGTTTTAGAAATAGGTGTTAAAATGCTGTTTGACCCTTTTTCCATGCAGGTGAGGGCATATATGCCCAGAAGGCCTTCAGACAGGGGACACCTTCCTGAGGACTGATGAACTCTCATGGCTGATGGCTGGTAACAGATCTTGACAACGGGGTGTAAGGGCGGGTGGGAGAAGCTCTTAAGGCACACCATGAATGGTTTCAGTTTATACCGACGACTGTAACTCCTACAAAGATAGCCATTTGGTTCAAAGCGACATAACGGGGATAGCTAACAGTCACGGAGATAACCATTTACACGGTGTAAATTACAACATACATTGTACTTACAGCATTATACTAGAGAAGAGGGGTGTGCCGACAAGGGGCGATGACTTTACGACATGGTCAGGTTTGCAGCTAATAATAAAAGAGGTTTACCTCCTTTTTCCGAGACAAGCATCATCTCGAACAATCCATATTTCGACCAGAACCTTATGAATGACCAACAAACACCCAAATAATGTTTGGTTAAGTATATTATACTAACCTCTTCATCGCTAGAATGGACGCTCGTGTCGGAGCTGGATTCTGCTGCCTTCTTCTTGGGCATTTTGACGGGACTGTGAACATGAACCAGAAACAATGAGACATGACAGATATGCATGACCACACTAGTGAAGTAAGCAGAGGCGTGCGAAGATGCTTACCAATGCAATCACACCCCGAAGGCAGTGGTCAATAAAAAGTATCGATACTTCGATCCTAACGATGCCTTCCTCTACTCTAGACTGTAGGTGGCCAAAGCAAAAGAATCCGTCTCGGGACTCTCTCGGCAGAGCAAACATCGCCAAGTGGGTGAAAGTGCTGAGATCCAATCCAGGATAAGAGAGAGAGAGACAGAGAGAGACAGAGAGAGAGAGAGAGAGAGAGAGAGAGAGAGAGAGTGATACTGGTGGCCCAACTAGTACCCACACGAGAGTCTTTCCATTTACACCATTTCTCTCCCTAATCTCCCTCTCTTAAGGGCAAAAATCATCCGTGGACTCGTTGAATGGTAAACAAGTCACGCAAATGTCCTTTGAGAGCTGGGTGCCACTGGGACTGGGAGCTTGCAGGAAACGAAATCGTGCGAAAAGAATATAGGAAATCGATTTTACCACTAGGAAGCAAACTATTACTTATCTCCAACACGAGGAGGAGGAGCATCATCTAAATTATAAGGCACCTCTATAATATAATATGTCGGAAAATTCTGAAATTGGACTTAAAAAATCCAGTTTGGCGAGCATAGTACGAGAAAAGCCAAAACCACCATGTGGCGCATGGAAGCTCCAAAAGTGGAGAAGAACAGGATAATTCTGCCGTCCGAAGTTAAAACGCCCGATCTTAGTTCAAATTCCTTGTACCTAGTGTAGGACGTTTTAACTTAGCACGGCAGAATATTATTAAACCTTTTCTTGTACCCTTAATATAAAAAATTGGGGAAAAAACACAAAAAATCAGTTTTGCCGAGTAAATGACGAGAAAAATAATCCCACCTAATAAAAACCGAGAAATGTCTATCTGTCTGTCTGTTTTTTCCCTTTTCACGCCTGAACGGAATGACCGATTCGCGTGCCGTTTATTGCGACCCGTTCCAAAAACCAGCGCGATGGTCATAGGCTACCTTGATTTTTCCTCCCTCATCCCCTTCATCGGTTTTCGGGTGCTCCTTCGCGACGAGAGACGGGTCAAATAGCGTCGTTACTAGGGATTACTAGGAAAATTTTCGAAACGCCGAAACCCGATACAACTTTTGGCGTCGGTTTTGAACGAAACTACGTTTGTTAAAACGAGCTTTTCGCGCTGATTTCAACGAACACAAAACGATTTCTGTGCGATAACCCGTTCGCAAGTTATTCGAAGATCGTCGGTTGGTGGGTACGAGTATTTTTTGCAAGCCTTCGATTAGTTTGATAGGTACTGGGTAATTTCATTTGGAGATGATGGGTTGCTATGGGCTGCATATTACGCGAACGGGGCTTTCCTTCGCAACGAGAGACGGGTCAAAAAGCGTCGCCACGAGTGCATCGTTGATAGGTGATGGACGGAAATTTGATATTTCGTGCGAAGCACGTGCGGGCATCTAGTATTGTATAAAATGCCAAAAAGTTGCTCCGCGTGGCGCATCTATGCGAGATAAGCTCAAAAGTTGACAAAAAATAGGAGCTGGAGCAGTTGACAGGATGTGATCGCTGTGGGGCGAGGGGTGTCCGAAGGCGATCCCCCCCCAATAAAATCATTCAAAACAACAATTTTTTCTTCCCTGCGCCAGGCCGCAACGACCGCCCCGCCAGGGCGGAAAGACGGGGGTTGGCTGGCGTAGCACTGCTACCGTAGCAGGCAAGCTTCGGTTAGGGTGGAGAGGGTTCACACTTGTTCAGTTTTACCGTTTAGCCTAAGCTGATTCGTGCTGCGCGGCCTTATGTGGAGTATAGACTTAGGGTAGGTACTGGTCATCTCAGAGAATACGTAGCATGTTCGTTAGATTTGAAACACGGTGATGCATAATCGCACTCACTTTACAGGAATCTCATTGTCGGAAGCTCTAACCGGCCGCGTGATGTATGGAGACCACGTATGGGTCAAATCCCACGCGAGGCGTGAAATAACTTTCTTGGCTCCCCTTGACGTAGGTACAGATCTTTACTAATTTGTCTCGAATACACCCCCCCCCCCTCCCCGTTGTTCCCTCATTCGCCGGGTGATAACACTGATACGGCACACTTCTCAAAAGCAAGGAGAGCTTCAGGAGACACTTCAACCAACTTACCTAGTCCAAGACCCCTTCTCATCAGGGCTGTAGGCTACAACTTGTACCAAAATTTCTGTCAGGTTTGAATGAAAGAGACTTACTTATTTCGTTATTTCAAACGGTTTATTAAACAGATGCTGGAATGATCGACGGAGGAGTCTTCGCGGATTTTTACCCCTATTGCATCGTGAGATGCTCCTATTCTGATCCAGATATTGGTTTATAATATAAACCATTTCATATTATGAACTCAACAATACTTTCTTTTCTAATCAATTTTTCCCATCGCAAATGAACCCAAAAGACGTGAGCGGCAGCAACATAACCACCAAACACCTTGTACATGAATGTATGACATTGATAATATACATAGTATATTATCATCCAGTCCCCCCGTAAATGAATAAATTTATTAACAGGGAGCGCAAAATGAGAAGCAATAACTACCATTGAATAATTTATTCAACTTACTGTAGACCTTTGTCGTGATGAAAAAAGAGAGAAGCGTCTGTACGATCTTCCGGCGGGCGATTCCGAGCAGGAGAGTCTCGGAACGTGATAATCAGGGTTGCCAGATGGCATCCTATGGCTTTCCGAAAGACCAAACCGTCTGTCAACAGACTTGAAACGAGGCCGCCTTTTCCAATCCTCAATTTTCCGAGTAGGTACAAGAAAATCCGTCGATCTCGTCCCACTTTTTCCAAGAACTGAATTAAATTAAATTTTGGGTTTTTTTAATGAATTAAATTAAATTATGGGTTTTTGGGGTATTTGAACGTAGAATCCATTTCGGGTGTCCCAGAACGAAGCGATTTCACCGTGGGGATCTATCCTCCCCCTATCTATTCGTGGGGCTACAAATGGACCATTTGAAGGATGTCAGAGGGTCAAAAAAGGTCGTTTTCCAAGTAACTTTGGACGCATTATCCATCTTTCGGGACCTACCTACATCAGATGTAGGTACAGATTCTGTACAAATATTGTAAAGTTAAATTAATTAAGTTAACGAACTTTTTGGTTTATTATTCTAGAAATAATACACGTAGGTATGCAATCGCAACAGAGGACAAAAATTCAGATTTAAAAAAAAATGCAATGTCAAATTTAATTTGACATTCCTTATATGCCTACGTTTCAAGACACGTAGATTCCAAAAACAATAATATTCTCCGTACGCCGTCCGTTTTCAGTTATGAGATCGAGTTATGTGTCGTTTTCGAACGTATTGTTGAACGTAGAATCCATTTTTTGGAGTCTCTGGACGATCCGATTTCACCGTGGAAATCTGTGGGGCTTTCATGGAGCTAAATGAGATTTTTGAAGGATCCCAGGAAGTCAAATATATTATAAGGGGTCGTTTTACCAGTAAAATTTGCAGAGCTTTTTTTTCTAATAATTTTAAAAATATGCAAAAGGTATGTATTAACTTTTTGCTCATACCGAATTAAATTCTTCCGCTGCATTGATTGAAATGTCAGCACTCAGCCGGAAAGTGGGAGGGAAGAAAAAATTATTTGACGTCGCCCGACCGCTCCCCTCGTTGCCCTACGTTTACGGAGTTAATTTTATATTATAAAATGATCAACTGAACGAAAAAATGTGGGAATTTGCATATTATGGAAGAATGCTGCAAATTATTGCATTTTTTATCGTGTGAGGGAGATCTTGGAGATTATGGACAGCTTTTGCTTAAGCTCAAATTTTCGGTTACCTACCTACCCTTCGCTTCAAAAAATGCGGTTTCGTTTTTGGTTGAAGCAGTACGATCTCATCTATCCAAAAATGGCCCCACCGATATTTCACCAGGGGGTCTATAATATATTATGTTTAATCAAACTTAACATAACTTCTTAAATTTGTAAATAATTATTGTCAATCATAAACATTGGTTGGGGTGAACAAACAAAATCTTTTTATTTAATTTAATGAAAGAACGCCATGTCAAGCCATTTCTGCACCAGGAGCAACTCCTGGTGATCGCCAATGGCGATTCATCTCCCATCAAGGTTAATAACAAGTAGCATCTGGAACTTCGGTGACTCTTGCTTCTTTCAGAGATTTCCCGTCAGTTCTGAATGAAATGCCGCACCCACTTAATGGATTATCATCTCCGCCACCGTACATCGCGTCAAACATGGCCGGTCCACTCTTGCTAGATCCCCGATAGAAATAATTTGCTTCGTTGTAAGGAACCTGTTTTTAATGAAAATTGATATTAATAAAACGAGTAGGATAAGATTAGATCGAGCACTCGAAAATACCGCCAAAACATAATATTATTGAAAATGAAAGAGATTTGGTTTTGAGGTTGGTCTTTGATGAGTCCAATAATTGGACATTAAATTATTTAATGAGTTTGGACTGTAATGAGAGCGCTCTGGTGGCAAAGTGAAAGTTACCAACAGGGTCACCGCCTGATGAATAACCCTGGAGAGCATAATATTATGCTCCTTGATGCACCTTGCTGAAGCAGCAGCAAGCATATTATGCACCTTAGCTTCATGTTACGGAAGATTTATTTTTTTACTCAACAAGAAGGAAATTTCAGATTTGGAAGGAGACTCGACTTAATCCATCATCTTTTTAATTTAGTGCATCCGCGCTGACGAGGTGCCTACTAGTCAAACTTTTAAAGCTGACCAAATTATTTCAACGAACGTGAAGAGCAGACTCAAAAATTATTTCTGGATGTTGAAGGAATCTACCCTCGAAATTTCCATTTACACAGATGGACAATTGGTAATTGCATTTTCAAGATCGAATATTAGTGCATTTTCAACATTCGAATGTTTCGAGTACCTTCTCGAGTGTTTTTTCTTTTTCTTTTAAGAAGCTTATAAAGTTTAGTTTAGTTTTATTAATTTATTTTAAGAATCACCTTACCTGGGTAATAGACTTCAGCTTGTACTTTTTGAATTTATCGGGAATCGGTGACATTTTGACAGCATCCTCCACTAATTGCACAATTTGCCAGTAGGGTGTTGGATTATTAAGTGACATTGGGACCTCAAACGTTATATCGGAGATGTTGACCGAAGCAGTTTTGTTTCCCTAAGAAGAAATCATTAGAATCTAATAATTATTTGAACCTCCAATATTTGACCTTTTCCACGTTTTACTTTTAGTTTTTTACTCCCTGAAAGCGTGGTCCTTCCCGTTCAAAATGTGGAGCCCTCTTGCACACTCTTAACACGTTATTAAATAAGAATTAACCCATTTAAATTTTAAAGAATTGACATAATTGAAATTGAAGTAGGTACCTACCTATCTAACAGTATTTTATTAAAAGATTTGCTGATGTTGGTAGGTACACAATTTTTTTTTTTTTTTTACTTTTTCCAATTTTTATCTGGTAAATGCCTACAAATGTACAATCGGCAAAATCTTGCATTGAATACACTCATCACATACTTGAGTGAGTACCGGTACTGGTATTTTGGTTGTCCGGTGGGTGTGACCGGTTGGCCTTACCGTTGTCGATACCTACAAGAAAATATGCGAAATTGTGGTAAGTTCATTAATAATAATAATTGATTTACAAATTATCAAGAAATTGTTCGTTTAATAATCAATCGCTCGTCAGTTTCTAATATACCTACCTAACTAACTTACTTTTTTTCCAACCGCCCCATGAAAAGTAAAAACGGCCGAAGCAACAAAAAACACCAGCATTTTTCCCCAACAAGTCAAAAGATCTTCTAACAAACTCGGCGAAGATAAGAGAGTTTTCATCGGACAAATAAAGTAATAGGCTACCGTCCAAATTGTCGATGGGGTTTATTCTTTCAAGCCTTTAAGACCCGAACCTGATCAGATTGCGCGACCGAAGATTTCAAATAACTGGCGAAGGTATGAGATCACAACCAGATCCTCGCGGTCGTCAACCCCGAAAAAACTAAATACAACGTTATCTATGTTGTTAGTAACTAAATACAACATGTATTAAATTTTAGAACAGTTAGTGACTAAGAAACTGTTGAAGTACCACATTAGCTCGATCGCATGTTATCACCAGCCCAAGGGAAAACATGCATGTCTATTGCTTCTGCTGAAAATTTTTTTAAATTTCTTTTCACTACATATTAACGTAAACCTGACACTATTCCCTTCGAAATGCAAGATAATTGGATCATGTTTGGACAATAAACTTCGAACCAACTTTTGTGGTTTTCTATTACCTACCTAATTGGCACACAAGCGTCCGATGTCCGGTTTTATTTCTCTACTGCGGCCGCTGGGCAGTTGTGGGGTTTTGGCAAATCCGCCGAAACCTATTTCAGCTTCACCGGCTACCTTCTACATCTCATTTCATACTCACAGGTTTCACAGCCAACATATTACTTGTCACAATTGTTTAATTAGAAACATGACATCAATAAATTTACAGAAAACGTAGTTCGAAGAGATTTCCGACTCTTCGTCAATAAACGCAACCTTCCCGAAACGGAAAATGGTGTACATATAGGTTTACAGTTTACGTGCAACCAGTCTTTTGGGTAAAAATACAAAATCGAAGAGCTCAAAGGATTTGATCAACGAAATCAGCTCGAAAAACACCGAAGAATCCCGGTGTCCAGGTTCAAATTTTAAGAACGAAGCTTACTGCATGAGTTGTAGCTGGGAAACACGCACGACAGTTTCTAAAATGTTGCCAAAATAAACGGCTGTAATTGCACTAACTGAAATAACTAACATATAAAGACAATAAACGGCATGAAAATAGAACTCCTCAAAAAACATTGAGTTTGGTTCAACGCAGAACATGATACGATACAGGTAAAATTAGTCGGTGAATTCGATGAGCGACTCGTAAAAACTTATGACAACACTGGGACTCTTCTCGTTGGCTTCTGCAAGCGTGACGAAGTCGGGTTTGGGGCTGTTCTTCCTGTAAACGAAAGGGAAACTTGAATGTGAGACAATAATTAGCAATTCTGATTAGGAACAGGAGGATTGTGGCGGTCGCCTACTAATATTATTTTATTTCCATCAGCTGCGTACGTAGGAAACTTACGAGACCTTATTTCCATCAGCTGTTGGAGTTCGCCTTTTGTAGGAGTTCTGAGGAACATTTGAGGAGGAGCTTACGCCAGTGCGCTTTTGCGCCTGTTTGGGTAACTATCCACGTTGTGTTTCTCATCAACTAGAAGGTATTCGCCAGTTCTTATCATTCAGCACGTTTTCTCGGGTTCTTGAGTTTGTTTGTGACGGTTTGTGAAGTATTATGTGGATAATATCCACAAAATACTATACCTATTATGTATAATAGGTTAATACTATACCTATTATGTATAATAAATTATACATAATACTATACATATTATGTATAATTTCTCCCCAAAAATCGTCCAATTTCTTTGTGTTGCGTAGTGACCACACACGACAAGCCATTGGTTTATAACTCATCGTTGAAGTTAGATGAAAAAAACGATGAAAAGTTGCTGTGAAAATATCGCGTACCACTTCATGAGGAAACATCTCTGCCCATCTTTTATTTCAACGATGCCGATGATACGGTCGGGCTTCAAATTTCTCTTGAATCCGTGGCATTTGGCGCTCATCTAAACAGAAAAACACATTAGAAAATCCGGAAGCGTGAAAGATGAAAATGAAACAGGGGTACGCACTTTTCCTTTAGGTGGTTGATAATCTTTGTAGAGCTTTTCGTTGGATTTTTTGAACCAATGGTTCAGCTCGTCGACGGACTTGATGGTTTTGACATGTTTCAGGTCCGGCGAATGGGAGAACAGGTTCAGCGAAGGGACGTAATCTGGCTCGTTGGCGTCCTCACTCGGATGTCCTGCAAGAGTATTTTTTAGCGCTTCGTTGGCACGACTGGAGGGCATAATAAGCGAACACGTACCTTCGATGAAATGGAACTTGCAAATTTTGCCACCTTCGGGAGCGTCGGTTAGCCCGGCAGCGTCCAGCCATCTCTTCCGTCGATCAGCATCCTCCTTAGGGATTGGAAAATACTGGACGTGGGTTTGGTCCACCCTGCTGGAGACACAACCCTTCACCAAACACTCATTTTTGGTCATTATCTGCGGAATCAAAAATACAATAGTTGAATTTTCAAAGCTACTAATTTGTGCCTGCTGTTAGAAAGGATTTCAACCGAACAAAAAACAGAAAAACCCAGCAAAACAACAAAAAGAAGAACCAAAAAACCCGAAGAAGAAAAAAGGAAGAAGACCTTAAAGAAAAAAAATGGAAAAAGATCGAAAAAACGACAAAAATAAAAAAAAACCGGCGAAACCGAAGAAAAATCTATTAAAAAAAAAAAGAAAAGAAGAACAGAAGAAGAAAAATAACAGGCGGCAGGAGGAACCTGAATAAAGGTTCTCAGCCACCTGGTCAGCGCACTCTGGTCAGATCCAAATTTTCGTTTTGGAAATCCTGGATTGCTTCCGACTGTAGGGCGATTCATTATTTGGTGGTGACAGTTTACCTCATTAGAAATGTGATTAAGAACATTGTATTTTCAGTGGCCTAATCCATCCATCTAAAGAGGGAATATAATGGAGGATCGGCAGCTTGAAAAGAAGTCCTTCTGGTCTCAACATTCAAACTTGAGCGGCCAAACTCGATGATGACGGAGACGACAGAATTCTTTATTAAATAAAAAATTTGGTATTAAATAACAATCCGGATACCTGTCACGAGAGGCAGTGAGATTAAGGGGAAAGACGCTCTGTCCCATCTCTTTCTTTCAAAGAGCCGCTCAACAGCAGCAAGGACACACCTTGATGGCTGACCCAGACCGTAGAAAGCAAATGTCTTGTCCTGGGTTGAGAAACACGAATTTAACAGGGGGTAGCTGTATGTTGGTGTTTCTGTGGGCTGTTCAGTAGAGAGCTCAGAAACTGGTTTATTGAGGCATGCCTCCCGTTCACCCCTTATAGCAGTCTCCTTGCCCATCCACAGGTTTCGGTCGCAATAGTCCAGAAGAGATAGAAAGTAGGACTATTATAGTCCTACTTTCTATCTCTCCTGTATAATAGGTACAGGAACCTGCGATGTTCTGGTTTGGCTGGCGATAAAGCCTGAGCTGGATACAGGAGGCAGCAGTGTGTGTGTGACAGTCTGAGCAGGATACAAGGAACCAGCAGTGTCTGCTACAGTTTGAGCCGGATACAACGAGCCAGAAAGTTATTATAGTTTGAGCCGGATAGAAGGAGCCAGCAAGGTGTTACAGTATTAGCCGGATACAACACAATGTGCCAGCAGTGGGTTACAGTTTGAGCCAAATCCAAGGAGCCACCAGCAGTGTGACATAGTTTGAGCCGGAGACGACGAGCCGGCAGTGTATGTTACAGTTCGCGCCGGATTCATGAGCCGGCAGTGTATAATGAACGTTTGTGGTAAGCACAGCAAGTTACGTATGTATCAAAGTATCTGGCCTGTGCAACTTTGATGGACTTTACTGGACTCAAATCACTAGACACTTAGCACTGTCCTTGCGAAGGGGAAACGCCGAGGGCTTACCTCCATGCTGCGAGCCCTTCTACTTCGTATGAACGCGAATGCTGTAACAGCACATGGCCTTTAGAACCTACCTAATCCAACCTGCTGGGGATAGAATTTGGGCAGTCGGCGCCTGTCCCGAACATGACAGTGCCTTCCAAGGGTATGATCGTGATTCATCGTGAAGAACAATGTTTTTCGTTATGTCAAAACAGACGTCGATTTCCGCAATAATCGGATAGATGAGTGGAACCCTACCATCCTGGGTGTTCCTAGCTAGCTACAACCCTGAGCCGTGAAGACCTGTCGCGGCGACAATAGATTTCGGAACAAAAATGTAATGAAATAGTCAACAGGTATGTTGGGTCATTATGGGAAAAAGTTGAGTTCCTACTTGAGTGCTTGCTGTATAACACAACTGCAACACATATTATGCTGTAAAGTAGGTATCTAAAGTATATATCCGTTTTTCTATCCGTGTTTCAACATTCATGACCAACGTACACGTGCTACTGCAGTATCAGTTGGTACTACGAAATGACAAAATTCTGATCTCCTGACGATAATATCAATCCGACTCAGTCCTTATGAGTTAGCATGGGCGAGTATAATGCCCATAGAGGTATATTTTCGTGTTCGATTTGTAAAAACCATACAGCGCCATAAGCCGAGACCTACGTCGAAACAACATTCAAGCCCGACGACTGAAAACTACGGTGGTTGTACCCTATTGAGCGGGGATTCAGAATATATTATCTGAATACATACAGTATTAGAAAAGTTTACCGATGGTGCGACTCTCTCTTCGAACAATGAAACAACACTCGGCACACCGGTAAAATTTTATCCAAACCACAAGCCACGATTTTCCACAAACAAGACGCCGTTTCGGGTAATCAACAATCAACTAGGGGTGGGCCGGGCCACTTGAACTACAAAGGACCTGTTCATAAAAAATAGCAGCTACAAATATTGTTGCAGTGAAATGTCCGTACTCCATCCAGGCCACAGATTAAACTACTGATCCAGGCCATGTTGGGCACTAAGAATTTAAAAAAAATCAGAAACGTTGACAAAATACTTGGTTTACCATCTGGTTGTGCCAGCAAGGTTTTCAGTCCGATTGCCCAAACCCGTGGGGCGTTATGGGGCTACTGAAGGGGTTTTAAAGGCTTTTGGCTATGGAATTGAGTTAGGTGTCGTTTCCGAAGTATTTTTTGACGTAGAATCCATTTTTTGGGGTCCCGTCAACACACTGTTTGGGTGTTCTCTGCGCCTACAGACGACACCCAATGCCAGTGGGGTCAAACACGTATGAAAATAAAGAACCGCTACTAGAAACTCTCGAAATGAATTTGAAAATGGTGCATTTTAGAGTAGGTTTTACTGGTAATATTAAATTTTGGTTTGAAATTTGAGAAGCAGGCTTATCTTTCAGTGCTGAAAAAATAACAGCTACTTTGTCAAACGGCCGACTGGGGCCAGGAACAACTCTCCGACGAAAAATCCCCCGACTGCAACTGACTTTACCGCCAATGAACCAGCGGCGTTTCTTAATAGGTAATTAAGAATAATATTATGAAATTATAAGAATAATATTAAGAATAATTATTATGAAATTTTGTAGGTCCTCCAAATTCTCACAATGTGATGCCATCACCAAGCTCAAAACTTCCAAGAAAGTTCCCTCCAGTTTCATGGGGAGGAAGGGGAAGAAGAAAACGAAGAAGAAGAGTGTTCGGAAAATGTTGTCCCGAAGTTTACCTGTGACCCTGTGGTCCCTGTGTTGTACAATCGTTGATAATATCAATCAATGATAAGAGCCATTTGTTTGAAGTGTTCCATTTTTATAGTTTATTTTTGATCACAATGTGATCATCACATGGACGGCCGAGAAATCCTACAGTCGAAGCATTTACTCACCAGATTGATAAGCTTGTTAGGTTTGTGCGTCAATAATACTTACTTGCGTTTGGCTCGAAATTTCTATTACGTACGCGTACCAAACGTTCAAAAATCCCTCAAAATCATGTACAAATACACGCATTTCGTATCTGTCCCCTGTGTTGGCGAGAGCTTTCGTCGAGGCTTTCAACTTTTCAAAGTAAGTTAATCCTGTACTTTATAATGACGGCCGAGGTGTTCACCAACGTGGTATGGTTTCTTACGGTTGCGGACAATTGCGTAGTTTTTGACATGGAAGTGCCACTGTGCAGAGATTTCAGTGTTTGATTACTGGCTTTTCTTCCTCGTAGTCGCAGGTAATGATGAATAACGTCAACGAGTCCATCGTGGAGAGCTTGTTTCAAAACCCTGACAAAATGCACCTGACGTTGGGTTGTCTGCGTTTACTCGATGATGACTCCAAACAACTCGCTATCGACACGCTTCAAAACTGCAAGGAGTCTGTCATCAAGTAAGTAAGCAAACTATCTCTAAAACAATGGAATTATGTGAGTCACTACTTCAACCGTCGTTTGCAGGCCTCTTCTGGGAGAAAGCCGGCTCGAAATCAAAATGAGCGGTGTCGCAGTTTTGAACAAGAATCCGGCCAAAGCCAGAGTCCTCTACGGCAAAGTTTCCTGCCCCACTGACGACCATCTTCTCCAGTCTTTGGTCGATTCTATTCATCAAACCTTCGTCGACAATGGTAGCACCTCGCTTCAATATTAAATATTGAATTTGAGCTTGTTTGTCTATAATAGACTAATAATAGCTAATAATTAGTCTAGGCGGTCAACTAGGCTAAACGAACGGTCAAAATGGGTCAATGGGTCCAGGTGGAAATGTTGAGAGCTGAAGCGATTTCTTCACCGAAGTGTTTAGACCCATGGGATATTAAAATCCTAAAAGTCCCCGACCCTACGCGGTGAGTGAGGGGTGGGAGGGGCCGAAGAAGGTCATTTTTTTCGTATGTTCGCTCCTAACTCGATAAAACGGTAAGTCCTACCAAAAAATCATCTACATAAAACATGAGGCCCACCATATTTGCTACAAAAGTGTCCCTATTCATTTTTCGTGTACTTATAATTATTATAAATAAACTATTATAGTTTAGGAGATATTTAAGCTTAAAAGTGGGTAAATGTTCAAAAACCCACTTTTTCGCACTTTTTTTGTTTTGTTTTTTGTTTGCAGCGCCTAAACGATGCATGCTATTCCTTTTTTTCTTTTTTTTTCTCGTGAAAGCCGGTTAAATTTCCCATCGCAGCTAATCTATGTAAGATTTTGATTTGAGCTTTAATAAGGCATGGCAAATAAATGTCAAATTTGGGCAAAACGTGTTTTTGCGAATAACAATGGCATTTTTGTTGTCTCAACCGAGTTGTAATGTACCTTCCCTCATATAAAATTCAATCAGCTTTCACAAGAAAAAAAGATAACTAGGATCGAACCACCATTCCTGAGTTATGAGCAAAAATGTGCGAAAAAAAAACAAACAAACATGTTTTTGCCAAAATGTGTCATTTGTTTGCCATGCCTGCCCCCTTATCAAAGCTCAAACCAAAATCTCACATGGAGTAGCTGCGATGAGAAATTTAATCAGTTTTCTCGAGAAAAAACGAAATTTGGAATCGGGTTTCTGACCTACAGCCAAAAACGTGGTTTTCCGCTTACCGATTGGTTTTGGTTAAAATTCGTTTTCTCGGTTCCTATTTGACCTTCAGAGCCGTATCTGTGCATTTTAACAAATTTAATGTAGTTTTGATTATATAGTAATAGTGCTCATACCGCTTGGATGCATCGTTTAGGCGCTGCAAGCAAAAAACAAAAAAAAATTACGAAAAATGGGTTTTTGAACATTTACCCACTTTTAAGCTTAAATATCTCCTTAACTAGTAAATGTACGCGAAAAATGAATAGAGACACGTTTGTAGCAAATATGGTGAGCTTTATTTTTCATATGGATGGGTTTTCTGTAGGACCTATCGTTTTCGAGTTAGGAGCGAGCATACGAAAAACTGACCTCCCCCGCTCACCTTGTAGGGTCGGGGACTAGTATTTTAATCCCTCCATGGGTCTAAACACATCGGCGAAGAAATCGCTTCTGCTCTCAACACTTCCACCTAGAATCATTTATTGCCCAGACTATATGTGATGACATTTTTCATTTTATGATTGTTGCAGGTCTGTTGTCTGACAAAGAGAAAACTACGTTGCACTTAACGCTAATGAATTCAACGTTTCGTATTCGGAAAGAGCGAAAACAAAGGAGAAACCCGCCCAGAACGTTCGATGCTTCTGACATAGTGAAAGTAATTCATACTAATATATTAATTTGAATTAACACTACTTTTTCTTGATTAAGGTCTTTCACCATCATTAATTTCAGGCTTTCGGAGACTTTGAATTTGGGTGTGAACCGATTCCATCCATCGAAATTTCCCACTTTGGCAAATATTGCGAAAACGGTTACTACCTTCCTCTGACCTCTGTTTCCATCGCAGACTTACCAATGGTTTGAGGAATGGACGCTTCGCTGCTGCTCGACATGGTCAGTTATGTACAAATGTAGTGCATGTTATCAGATTAGGTAAATTTTATAAGGACTTGCATGCGGACATGGGCGGATTTACTACTAAGCGAGCAATTGGTGGGATACACGATGGGTCCCGGGCGCTTATTAGGATTTGAAACATATACACCATGGGTCCCGGAGGTGTTGAAACAATGTACACGATGGATCCCACCCGATAAAACATTGTTACAACTCTGCCCGAGGCCCCTGGTAGCGCAGTGATAGGGTGGGGGGGGGGGGGGCTATCATTGTGTAGAGATCATGAGTTCGAAATTCGAACTTCGAATCACATGGCGGGTGAGGGAGTCCCTTTGACTTGAAGTTTTTATAAAACGGTTTCGCTCCACAAAAACCTCAACCGACTCAGGTTGTATTGCGATACCATACCTAATTGGAAAAATATGCAATGGGCTTCTTGAAAAGGTCAGAATTCAGCATTTCTGACAACATATTCGGATTCAGTACCCTTTAAAACCCATAAACCCCAATTTTTAGTTCGAAAATCCGTACAGGTACGCGCTGAGCTGTTTTCGAAATGTTAGAGATTTTGAAATGAACGCCGGGCAAATTTGACGTCACACCTCGCCAGGCTGGGCGTCGAGTAGTTGGGCACTGAGCCGCCAGAGCGCTAAATAATAAATCTGAACAGAATCGGAATAAAAACACTCGGCCCGGGTCGATTTTTGAATAACATTCTTTGATAATAACCTCGATGCTCAATTTTCGAATGACCTTCTATAATGATTAACCCGATTTTCGATTTTTGGGGTCGACTTTTCGCGTAGCAAAGTTGGCTGACTTGCGTAGATGAGAGAGAGAGGGATCTCGCGGCCAATCAAAAGACGACGAAGCAGCCCACGTCATGTACCCTCTCCAGACCTCGGAATTCAAATATCATATTAAATATTAGGACAAATTTTGTCCTAAGGCCCTATAAATAATTGAAACGGGTTTTCTGCAATATGGACCCGTTTTCTTAACTTTTGAAGCACGACCTTTGCAGGAAAAACATTTTAAAAAATCATTAAAGGAGCTTATTAGTTTGTTTTTTTAACAACTGCCCGCCATTCGTACGGTAGGCACCAAGTGGAAAAATGTGATCTGGGTGTTCTACTGGGTCTACAATCGAAGTTGACCAATGAATGTTATAGGGAATATGTTGCTCTATCACTTTTATAACAGTGACGTTTGCCGCAGGACGCTTACTTTCGGAGTCATACGCAAAAAAGTGCCGAAATGATACCAAAATCGCACATTTTCTTGTCCTGCAGGTCCCTCCGAGATGGAATCCTCATACCTCAGGAAACACACACTTTCAGGAAAGTTGTCATCAAGAAGCCATACCTCAATCTCTGAGCTGTTGTTTCTCGGGCCACCATAACCCCGTCCTTGCGAAATGGGTGAAATAAAGCTCTGTATAATCTCAAAGTTTGTATTTAAAATTCATTACTTTCGCCTAGTTAGAATTAAAATTTGATCGAATTAAAAATGAAAGGCACGTAGGGCGTTCAATCTTATTGGTCGCGCTGCATTTTGAGCATAGATTGCAATTTTGGACTTCTTAATTATTTTGTACAATGTGGCGAGTTTGGCACTGCAAAAAGGGAAGTTTCAGCCTTGTTATAATCGGCATTGGAGGTTGAGACTTACATTAGAGTTGGTCTTATTGAGCTTACGTTGGAAGAGATTCGCGTATCACAACGGTGATGAAAATTACCTTTAAAGTTCGCTAGAAAATAATCTAAAATGTAAAAATAAAAAAGCACAAGAAGATTTTACCACACGAAATCAGAGTATAGGAAGGTGTAGTCCCACGTGTCCGGTTGGCCGATGTGGAGGTTGCCGATGTAGGGTCGGAGGTTGGACCACATGAACGGCGGGATGTTGATGTCCCCGGTGGTGTATAGCGGGCCGGCGACAGCTTTGAAATGGGCCAAGTCGTAGGCGATTTTCGTGTTGATGACTCCGTTGAACATTTTCTCTTCCACTTTGTCGACGACGAGAGTTTTGCTCGGGAGGGGCCGTTTTCGAAATAGGCCGGAAGGTTCCGAGGCGGACGAGGTAGATTTCAAATCCGAAAGGTCGCCTCGGGCCCGGAGGACGATTTGGGGGTCGACCATCAACTTGTAGAGGTTTTCCGTGTTGGTGGCTTCGGCCATGCCGTCTTCGATTACCTGCCTGATCTCGTGCATGTACGCGTAATCCTTTTTTCCCCGTTCTGTGGTGGTGAGCCCGCTTCTTTCCAAAATGTCCTTGAAAGAATAAAAAATGAAAATGAATTAATAAATATACAGTATTATGACTCCTGGGGGACACCCCCAACAGACTCCCGGATTTCAGTTTATATCAAAGCAAAGAACTTGGTAGAGATTGATTGAAAACGCATTTAGGAGGGTGTTGACGAGACCGAGCTCACTTGCAAATTTTGCAAGTATTTGGAGGGGGGGGGGGGGGGGGGGGGGACAAATTAGGCGGAGCTTTTCTCATTCTGCAAGCGAGCTCCGTCTCGTCAACACCTCTCTAAATGCGTTCTCTTAGGGCAATCAGACTCTACATCCCTTTATAAAATTTAAAGTTGCTTGTACATTTTTTGGTGAGATGCGCTAATAATAATTAATTATTAGCGCATCTCACAATTATTAGAGATGCGCTAATATATTAGCGCAATTATTGCACCTTCAATTTCTCCTGCCTTGGCTCAACTCACTGATTTGGGGGGGGGGGGGGGGGGGGGGCACGGTAACAGACACTTTCTTCTGAGTTTGCGCGCCGATCTCTAGCAATCTCACTTAGCTACACATGTGTATCTAATAGATACTATCTATCCTGCAGGTGTATGCAAACTGCCCTGAATTAATTACCCACTTTTTGAGGTTTAAGAACCTCCCTATTCCGTTTAGGATGTGAGGAGGGTTACATCATGCAGGGTCACGGTAGGTCACTTCATAGAGCGGTGATAAACAGGGATTGGCCCAAGCACAAGACTTAGTCTGCAGTGGTGGGCAGATCAAGCTATTTAATGGCCCCATCATGAAGACAGTACAAAAGTTGGGGCCATTAAATGGTCCTGCACTTCGCGGGCCTACAAACTACACAGGAGTTGCTATCTCAATCACTATATTCAATACAGACTGTCTATATTTTATCCATATCCAAACGCAACACCACACGAAAAGATCAGCACTAGCAGAGTACTCACTTGATCGTACGGAATGCCGCAGCTGATCCAGTACCCGTCGCCTTCCTTCCATTCCGTCGTGATATCCTGCTTCCTGGTCAGTCCAGGCACCTGCTCCACCAACCAGACTTTCAAAACTGGGGTTATCTGGTCGACTGCGAGCCACTGCTTATTGCCAGTTCCGCTGTTATATTGGCTCATAAGATGCGCCCAGTCCTCCGCCGTTTCGGCCAGCCTGTTCGCCACTGCTACTCGCACACCCATAAAAATCTGCCGAAAACGAATCAATTTCATACAAATGTCCCTCACGAATACCATCACTCATCTACAACAGTGAATTACCGTTTTGAGATGCGCATGTTTCCACACTTTGTAATTCTGAACCTTCAACCTGGAGCCGAAGACTAGCAATCTGCTTTTCCCGTTGATTTGGTAAAAGTCGTCCTGAGAATGAATGGCGCCGGGGTACGACGTGAAAGAAATTTTCGTTCCAGGCACAGTTTGAGTTCTGTCGCTCGTTCGGTGGTAGTTGAACGTGTACTTCTTCATCATAAGGAGCATTTCGCTGTATCTGCAAAAGAAGAGGTACTCGTGTGATGGAGCTTTAGGAAGATCAATGTTGTCACCAGGTTAGCCAACTAGCCTCTTGGCTCCATGGCCCATGAAACACTGAACGTGTGTTTGACCAGTTCTAACTGTTCACTTAGGTAATAGTTTTAGGTGGGTTATCCTGGTTTCAAACCAATTTCGACCTGTTAAGACTCCACATTCTACAAACATACTCATCAAACCATTTATCAACCTGTTTAAATCGGTTTCGAACCCATTCAAAGTTTTAGATCAATTCCATTCTGGTATTCAGCCACTTCCAACTAGTCTCGACCTCACCAAACCAGTTCTACTCCTGTTTATTAGGGGTTTGAACCTATTAGAAAAAGATTAGACTTACAGTCCGGACGTTTGGTGTATTAGTTGGAATTTGGTGTTGCTTTCGGACGAGTACTTGAGGACAGCCAAGTCTGCTGGAGGGGACGATGGGTTGTAGGGGTGGGATGCATTCTCTGACGTCATTTTCATTTCCAAATCTCTCACATCGTTGACGTGATTCATCCACCTGTATTGTCTTAGTTTAGTAGAATTGTATTTCGTACGTGCTTTTTCAATTGGAAATTAAACTCACAAGAAATCAACAAACTCGATGGAGTCCACATGGCTCCTGCTGCGTGTCTTCCCCATTTCCCAGCCTTCGTGGAGGCCTTCGAGTTGGGCGTAGAATAAATTCACCTAAGACAATACAAAGAAATTGTTGATTTTCCGTGTAGATAGCCGTAGAGTACTGTACTGTAACAGTATTTCACAACCTCCACTCACCTGGTACCAATAAGGATCTGCTTCGAACTGCCTGGCGTACGCCCGAACCTTGTCGTAATTGGTCATCAGGATGGCTTTGATTCCCGCGCAAAACTCCTCCCTCCTCGAGCACATGTCCCCCACTGTGTTCTGCCAATGCCAGAAGATGAGCTGCCAGCTTAGACTACCCTCGAGAATCCCTGCCGCCCGGGCTTGGACAGAGTCGTTGTACGCTTCGTTCGTCTCAATTTCCATCATGGCCCACCTGCAGAAAAAAAAAAACCACATTAGAGGTTTCACTCTACACTCTACACAGTACCAGGATTGCCACTCACCCAGTTTGTTTGTTGTGAGGCCTATAGTAAGCCCTGGCAGCTTGCTGTTTGATGGTCTTTGGGTCGTTGTTCTGACCCCAAAACTCTATCCTGAACCCAGCTTTCTCACTCCAGAACACCGTAGCCGCGTAGTTCCCATCTGGGGTTTTCCTGCAATTCATCCATGTTCACTATCACGCCGTAATGTTGGTCAAAATATCACATAGTGTTGTTACTCACGGTGTTGCTTCATAGAAGAATATCGCGAAAACCGCGATAATCATGACTATGATGAGTAGAGTCTGGGTCATGCGAGTTTGCTCCAACGATGCACCCACCACCTTCAGCATCTTGATAGTCGTTCAGGCTTCACTGGAATCCATTTAAATTCATATATAATAATTTACATTCAAAACGGAACACCAACAACCGAACCAGCATCGAATCTACATCATGCTACACTGGCTTCCTCAATCAATCATTGGATCAGGGATATTTTTATCTTTTTGCGGCCTCCCGCCATCCTCTTAGTACATTTATCGTGCCATTCGAGAAGGATGGTTTTATTAGCGGGTTTTTATGTGTTGGGAGTTTATTGGCAGTTGTTATCTAGTACCTCTTTCGTCACGAACTTTTTTCTCGTTTAATTTGTTTCTTCTATGCTTGTTAAGCTGCAACGATCTGGTGAATTGCGCCAGTCAAGGTTGAAGCTCCATAAGTGGATGACGAGGGATTTTTGAAAGCTTTACAACCAATTTTTAGGGTAGAACTACAATATTCCTGTAATAACTATTTTCATTATTATCTATACCTACTTACCACTAATTCAGAACGCGTCTGTATTTATGTCCCACTAGTCTGCTGCTCGTAAACGATAAGTGCTAAAAATACAGCGATTTTTCCTTCCGTCTCTGCCTCCCTGTCCCCTCCCACTGGTAGGGTTGAGATCCCCCACAAAACGTGCGCAAATAGGCGCATTTGCGCCCAAATTTCTTACTTTAAATGGGAACTCCTACATTTTTCCGAATTCAGATTCCCTGGCAATTTGATGTCCAATTTATTATGTCCAAAATATGTGCTTATAAGCACATTGGCGCTATTTCGAACGCGTGCAAATCCGCGGAACTCTTCCTATCTTATTTACGGTCCTATCTTATTTAGTCGGCGTTTCCTCGGTATCCTACCTAGCGATCTGAATTTTATTACGAAATCCCGAAAAACGAATTCCGACGATCAGCAAACCTAAACGTCGAGTTTAATTTGAACGATTTTTGGACCTTATAGGGGCTGGCCCCTGCGCAGTCTGTCAGGCCTGTGCAGATAAAGGACCTTGAAGGGACCTCCCTCAATTCCGACTGACTCTGGTTGAGAAATGGTTTATCTACATCCCGCGATTCTGGAGAACGTTTTTTAAGATTAGGGAGACGGTTTATTCCACACTAATTTGGGATAATATAATGACATTATATACATTGTATAATACATTGTATTATTAGGTATATTCTGGTGTGTGGGAATTAATCAGGAGGTTTTAGGCATTTAAAATGTATATACCCCATCACTTGACCTATTATTCAAATGGGCGAGCGCCCCTGTCAGAGTGCCAGTTGCCTTTAAAAGGTCTGCACACATTATAACCTCAATCTCCAGCTTGCGAATGCGTACTTTGCGTACTTTGCGTGCCCCATCAGGTACCTGCTGCCTACTAACCATCTGGTCTTTTCGTTCCCTGTTCCTGGCCTTTTGGGGCTCTTACAGGGTTATTGACTGCTGCTATGTTCTTGTTATGTGCCTTGTGCCTGACGGTCGACGCGCCATGCTATTTGGTACTCCCATGGGAAGGGAGCACCCGGGATGGGGTCCTTCGTGTTCAAGGAAGGCTACGGCCACGGCGCACAGCTCTTTTGGAGGAGTTAAGTTTTGTCAAGTCAAGAATAAATTCTTTTTGGTTCAAAATAGTCAACGGTGAAATGCCTAGTATGTTTTGGAGTCAGGCTCCAAGGGCAGGAGAGGTCAAACCCCAGAGTTCACACACATCCCAGGAAAGTGAGGGTCGATCCTAATGATGTAAGACCGACCCTCTCCTGCGGGACGATGGTGAGATGCGGCCGCTCTACCTCCGTTAAACTTCAGGCCTTAGTACAATATTGTAGTTCTAAGGCAATACTCGATAGGAGTAGGCCTACTTAATCTTTTTGCCGTTCAATCCGTTGTCATAGCCGAGTGTTGTCCATTTTCGTTGCTGTGTTTCAATTCGGTGACAAGCCGAAAGTCGAAACCAATTATGTACATATCAATTTGGAAGGGTTCATATTTCGATTTCGAAATCACTCCTCCCACTACAAATAACAACCAAAACATCCTTATTTAACAAACAGCCACATCATCCGAAAAGCTCAAAGAAGCTAGAGGAGATAGAATTTATCTTTCTTCCTTTTTGACATTTCGATTTCGATTTCAATTTCAACATAATATTATTCTAATTTTTTGAGCTGTTTAATTTAATAAAAAAAATCTGTATACCTTTTTGACAGATCCACCTGATTCCCATTTCCGTCACACATTTGAGCACAGCATTCAGCTTTGACCAATTTCGAACGCGCTATCGACTCCAGTTAGTGTCGTTCTCGAAGTATTTTTGGACGTGATTTTTTTCTTGTATCTGATTTGACGAATTTTAATAAGACACAAAATATTTGGGAGACCGGATTCAGCCTCCCTTCTTGTGGTGTCTCATGGGTCATGCTAATTTCCCATGGGGCTGATTTCCCGGATAATCCCGTCAAATTGGCGGGCCGCACCACACCTTCTCCGAACCTGCGGATAGGAGAGCACTACCTACAAGCTCTTTATGACAGCATAGGTACACTGAGTCTCCCAAAGAACTACCGACGATATTTTGTTGGCAGATTGTTGCTGTCCATATGCGCCTAAACTTGAGTGAGCGTGTTCATCCTAAACACTTGCATAACACCATTCCAAACAAACTTCCTTTTATTTCACCTGACGGGTGTTCCGCGAATCTTGAAACAACACAAACATTTTCTCTGTAAAAGAATGTAAACCGCATGTAGCTAGACGTATCCAACCGAAACACAAGTGTTTATCCAGATAAATTGGGACATCTCAAAAGGTTTGAGGTATGTGCGTATTTTTAGTGAACTCATTCAAAATAAACGTTGAGTTCCCAAGTCACCTACTAGTTCTTGGACTCACTGAACTAATTGTTTGAAACTAGAGGGTCCGCTGGCAACTGACCGAAATGTTGAAATTTGGCGGGTTCAGCCAGTCAGTTGTGGAGACTTTGAAAGTAGGTAACGTTCGATTCAGCTCATAAACCCGAAAACACCACTAACCCTTGGTTCTGGTCCCAAGTCACTTGGAGCTGCATTCTGATGTGGTCACGGGTTCGAATCCCGTTGTAGACCGTGGGAGTTTTATCCGCAAATAATTAAAAATTTTGTGGGACACTCTGATTACATAATTATGTCAGTGCTGGGTTAATGTCGGTTCGTGGCTATCGCTAATTTCGATATAACCAACTATGAAATAGGATATATATATCCTATAAAAAAGTATATTATACTTTCATATAACATGTTGTTGTCTGGAAACAATGTAATAAAGTATTACAACCCAAAACATCCGAAAAAAACATAATTTTTCAAACTGCAGATTTCAAGTTGAGTGTCGGGGTTTGAAGTTAAAATTGCGCGGATCCCAGAAAGATAAAGTCGAAAGAAGAAGTTGAATAAAATGTTTTTAAGAAAATGAAAAATTACAAAAAAATATCACTTGTATAATATACAATATACAATATTATAATATATACAAGTGATATTTTTTGTTATCACTATATTATAGTGACTTCACTAGTCCTTTTCAACGTTTAAGAAACTATCGATAGTCCATAAAAAACCATCGATCCGTATCAATAGATATCGACTATCGATAGTATCGGTAGTACCTACAATCGATATTACCCCAGCTCTACATTACGTCAAAAATTTGACATTATCCCCCCCCCCCCCCCAACATCACCAATTCACTAGTCTTAGCGAACAACAATCATAGTTGTTCAATTTCACTTCGGCAAAATTTGCCGCGCATTTAATGTGAACCTTACCTTGCAAATTTCGTGTGAAACGCGCTAAAAAGGTTTGCCCATACCCTCTACACCTTTTAACATCTCACCCGATACTGACAATGATGAATCCAGATTGGGAAGCCCAGTGTCAAATGGATAAGAAAAACAATCGATCTCCTCAAGTGCCCGTAGAGGGTTCGTCATTGTGAACTGTGTGACGGCCAATCCTTCCCGATGCAGAGATCTATCTCTACCCTGTGGATATCATTGTTCTTTCAGACGGCAGGTTTACCCCAAGATGTTTTGTCTGGGATTTGTTTTCACGGTTTTGAGCGAAATCCTTTGTTATTACTCACTGTGCAAAAAGTGGAGAGAGTTTTTAGTGAAACTGGATTTGTGAAAGTGAAAGTGAGCGACGAATGAGCAGCACCAGTTCTTCCTCTTATAAAAATCTTATTTTGACAATTAGGTAAGTTTCTCTGGCCTGCATGGGACGGAAATGGGGTGGAAATGGGGAGTTCACCAGAGAATGGTGGTATTGGCGAGGAGGTGAATTGGTTTATGGTGAGTTAATTATCGAGTTGGGCCGAAATGTAATATCAGGCTCTGGGAATCACACATTATTTTGGTTTATTATTCTTGGAATAATACACCCATGAGAATGAGAAGGTTTATTTGTAAAAGCCTTCCGGCGATACAAGTATATACTATGTACGATACTATGTAATTGCGACGGAGCTCGAAAATTCTGGTCGGCCTTAAAATTTGACATTATACGTTTCAAGATGTGTATAGATAACTGGGAGTGCCATATTGGTTGTTTTTATTGGCTTTTATACAACTAAAAGGTGCAGAAATAAAATATTATGGTTCAAATTGTACCCAATCCAGATGACCTTTGAAAATAGTCTCAAACTTTTTCTGGCACTGATAAGGGCTGATTCTTTTGTACACAAAGGGCCCCCAAAATCTCAAGAGTCATGAAAGGACCAATTTTGTCCCAATCTGACAACACTGCTTGATTGTGTTTTGGTTTAAAGATCAGGGAATGTTAAAGGGTATTTTGGCTCATCCTTCGTTGAGATCCGATATCGAGGTTTTGATGTTGATTGCTCGATATATCGGTATCAAAATGTAATGTCGAAATATCGGATCAAAACCATCGATATCATATCGCCCCTCGTCGACGCCCTATTTAACTTTAGGTCCAAACCACCATAGGTTTGGTGACCCCGCCGTGATCCTCTTGACAATGAATTGGGGCTGCCGGCCCAGTACATGTACGAATGCATTCATTTCTTGTGGTTTCCACCACCTCATTCCCAAATGCATCAGGATGGTGGTAAAATTGTCACGCTGACCCCATTCCAATAATTGGAATGGGGTCAGCGTGACAATTTTACCAACAATTATTGTTGACGGGATTTCTCTAGGCCAATCTTCTTCTTTCTGGCCACTAAGGATGTTGCTACTGCTTGAGTCTAGTTCGCAATAACATCAAGTGATGTACCTAATTGAGAACAAGCAAACTTTTCCCTTGTCGCTCAAGTGATGCGTAAGAAGTTTGCTCATTCAGTTAGATTTTAGCTCATTTAGCTCGGCCCAATTTGAAGGTATTTCTTGTGTACTTACGGGTTCGGATTATTTTCTGATCAAAGTGAAGTGGCCTCAGCCCATGTATGCGAATGCGCGGGGATCCTTGCTGGCCCACCACCAGGCCAGGTTTGATTCGAACTTCTCCCTCCGTTCTGAAACACAAAAAAAGATGAGGTGTCATGTTTGTTTTAGCCACTTATGCCCTATGAATGGTGTCCGTCAGTCTGTCGGCCCAAGCAGCCTAATGGAGGTATCAACGACACTATTTGAATAATGTGCTTTACTCGAGGTTTTCGCTGTTTATTTCTGTCATATTAATATCCAAAATTTTGGACGATTCCGAGGAAAGATGGTTCTTTGGGGAAGGCGATAGAAACGCTGCAAATTGGATTACAGGTGATTAATTACATCGTTGTAGAGAGGTTGGGCAGGTCTTGAATCCCATGAATTGAGTCTACGTTCAAAAATACCGAATACGAAAACGACTACCACTCTCCCCTAGCCCTTCAAAACTCCATCTATAGGTGACCTACGGGCTGAAATCTTCTGTTACTAACAGGTAAGCCACGTATTTTCTCTAAAATTTCCCGTAAAAAACATTCTGCTAGGTATCAAAAATGACCTGTACGCTATTCAGACATTCGGCTGTAGATGAACACCTGTATAATTGCGACGGAGGTCGAAAATGCTGATCGGCCTAAAAATGTGACATTCCTACGTTTCAATATGTCTAGATTCAAAAAACGAAATGCCCGTCTACCGTCCGAGCCGTTTAAGGCCGTGTGAATTTTTTTTAAATACCTACTTCTGACAAAATACTCAGTTTACCATCACCTAGTTGTGTCCGCATGGTTTTCAGCTCGATCGCTCAAACCCGTGGGACTCTGTGGAAAAAAAGGGCTACGGGAGGCTTTTTGAAGGGTTTCGGCTATGGGCTCGAGAGTTAGGTGTCGTATTCGAAGTATTTTTGGACGTAGAATCCATTTTTGGGGGTCTCAGAACGATCTCACCTCACCGAGGGAATCAGTGGGGCTCTAAATGGGATTTTTGTAGGATCCCAGGATGTCAAATGAGGTATTGTTTTCCAAGTACAGCAATTTTTTCCCCCAAAAATATTTTCTTGATGACGCAGAATTAATTTTTGCACAATTATCTTATATCGAAGAATAATAAACCCTTGTGTAGGTAAGTGTAAATCAAAACTCTGCAAATTTTACACAATGGGTTATTATTCTTCAATATAAGAATCTTATCTGATATTATTCGATATAAGCTCGATATTTAATATCGAAGTCTATGTAATCTGAACTTGACCGGTGTACCTTGGACGACCATCTCTTCTCTATGTATGAGGCTTGTCTACGTGATGTCGCGCTGTTTCGCCACCTATTTCTTCGAAATGGATCGATTTCCAAACGACGTCATTTGCGAGTGAAATTTCGGTCGACCTGTTTACCTGTTTTTTCTTTCGCGTATTTGCGAATATCTTGTTTTACGTCAGCACCAAAAAGTGAAGTGTTCTACGATAACAGTCGATAACGGTTATGTTAATCTCTTCATGGTGTAATCTTTTCGCTTGCTCCTCGTATTTACGACGATGACTTCACGACGAAATCGGAACCAATGAAAGTATGTCGTTGTTATGTCAACTGTCAATAAATACCTCGTTATGTTCCGCTTGTTCATACGGTCGCGTTTATGGCGAGACCGAACACGACTATAATAATGAAGATAAATAAGGCGGTCATTGTGATGATAATGACCTCAGTTTGAGCAACTATAGCATCAATTGTCCGAGAACAATCGAACGGTCTTGGTAGCCTGCGATGAACGTCGTGGTAGCCTTGGACTTGCCCTTTGTAGCCCAACGCAAGCGAGGTCTTGGAGTGACTCGATCAGACATTAAATTTTGTTGGTGTACCTAACTGAAGTGTGAAATGACGTGAAATTGTACAATAATTGTACAATTAATAATTATTAGGCGGATGGTTTGAGCGAACCAGAATTGGGATTTTGGTTTATTAATCGTTGACATAGTATAGTATATTAAAGTCAAGGGGGGGGGGGGGGGTCGTATAGTGTATTAAAGATGTGTATCTAATCAATTAGAGCCCAGGTAGATTATACTACACCGTGGGGCTACTGAAGAGTAAAAGATGGGATTTATAAAGGGCTTCGGCTAAGGGCTAGGGGATTTAGCACAGTTATTTTGCTACAACGATTTATGGGGGCCCAAGACCGGTTATACTACACTGTGGGGCTCTTTGGGGTTTATTAACGTTATAAATAAAGTTGGGAGTTTTAGAGAGCTTTTGCCAGGGCATCGACTATGGTATTGTGAAGGGTATGAGCCAAAGAATTGAGTGAAGTGTCATTTTCGAAGTTTGGGCGGGGGTCATCAGGCCGAAAAATGGCACTGAGGGGTTAGAACCGTTTGATCCATCAAAAAAGAGATTAGGGGTCTTCATCGTCTGGTTTTGACATCGAATCGTCGAAACTACACTTTCAATGCGCACGGGGACGCTAGAAATTCATTGGTTGAATTTTCAATGCGCTAAATTTAACGGGCGTAAAATTGTCATATCTCCCGCTCTCATCCCTCACCCCTTAATCATTTTCCCTAAATTATCGGTTTATAATTTTCTCTTGAAGTCTTTTACGTTTTGGGTAGGTATATTTTTTTATTTTGAACTCCGAGCATCTGTTTTCCACTTGTTGGTTTTTTCCACCAAAACATACCAAATCCCTTCCAGTTATTCGATTGCCTCCCAAGACGCATAACATAATGAAAACCTCCATCATCCATGTTCCCTGAACAAGCGTGTCACGTCTTAACACCCCGGTTGTGGAAGCTGTGGCCTTCTACGATTGAACACCGTACCTATCGCAGTGTTGTCCACTCGTATCCACTTGAAAATTTTGTCGTCTTTCACAGTTTCATAGTAATTTTTACTCTTCGGCCACTCATGACGAGGTCGTGGCGTTGCCTTTGATAAATACGCATCGAGTAGCCGGTCACATGGCCTGCCGCCAGATAGGACAAAAAACCTGCAACATTTATTGCAAACGAGCCAACTCCTAACTGTCAATCAGTGCACAAGAATATTTAATATTCAATATCCTTGTGCATTGATTGGCAGTTAGGAGTTGACTCGTTTGCAATAATTGGTTCGAAGTTTCCTCAAACCTGATGAATCATTTTTCCTGGTTTAGGTTGTTCAGCCAGCGCTTTAGTCAGATTTCTTCGTTTTCACTTATTCTGAAGCCATCGTCGTTTATCTGCTGTTTCCATCTTAAATTAAGTTTGAAGTTATTCTGAAGGGATGATGTTGTCGGGTTTCGGCGTTTTAGTTGTTTGGTTTCGCATTCCAAAATAGTGCTTATATGAAAGACGAGATTCTCAAGTCGGCGTTTTGGTTTACACGGATTCTCAACTAGGCATCAAGATCTGGTCTGACATCTCATTGAGATAATCTATTCTGGCCCTCATCCTAAGGTGGGGATGATTATGATGAAGACAGGAATAAATGTTTGGACGTAGACTTCATTTATGGGGGTCCCAGACCGGTCCGACTACACCGTGAGGGGCTTCTACGAGGGTAATAACGTACTTTTGAAGCGAAGCTTTTATACTGACGCCCCCCGCTCGCCGCTCGGGGAATCTCCCCGTGAAAATCGTGAGTCAGTCCTTAACGCGATATATATATTATCTAAATCACTAATTCAGCCTACTCTGACTAAACGGTAAGCCCTAAAAATACGCCGATTTTTTCTATCGTCTCTGCCGACCGTTTAGCTACGAATAGGGGGGTCGGGGACCCCCCCGGCCGAGCGAAGCGAGGCCCCCCTGTCCAAATAAGCGGTTGGCCGAGCGGAGCTAATGGGGTTTCGACCATATCCTACCTAGAGATGCGAATTTTAATAGAAAATTTTCAACGAGCGATTTCCGACGACGAGCAATTTCTGAAGGCGAGTTTAAAATTTTAGATTTCCTGAGATCGGGGCGCGTTTGGCTCTTCCAACCGGGCCGCTGTCAAGGAAGTCGGAAAGACTTACTCAGAACGGGTGGAATCCGAGGGGCTTCAGGGACGTTTCAAAGATGGAGGAGGCGGGGAAATTTTTGAAGCGAAGCTTTTATACGGACGCCCCCCCTCCCCCGCTAGGAACGCTCGCCGCTCGGGGAGTCTCCCCGTGAAAATCGTGAGTCAGTCCTTAACGCGATATATATAGGACACTATACTGGCAGCTGATGCGGACTCGGAGCGCCCGCACTCACTCCCGGTGTAGGTATGCAATAAAACTGATTTTGCAAAATGATATAAAGCTTCGCTTCCTTTTTCATTCTCCCGAGGAATGAAAGCTTTTTAAATGCAGTAAGCTATTTGGCAGCAATGGGACACAAAGTTAACTAAAACAAAAAAATAGCTTACTACATTTAAAAAGCTTTCATTCCTCGGGAGAATGAAAAAGGAAGCGAAGCTTTATATCATTTTGCAAAATCAGTTTTATTGCATACCTACACCGGGAGTGAGTGCGGGCGCTCCGAGTCCGCATCAGCTGCCATGTGTCTCTGCTTCAGAGGGGTTGAGATCCCGTGCAGATTCTCGCATTAAATGCGCAAATTTTGCGTCCACGTGTACGCTGTATTAAAATCCATTGGGTTTCATGACAACTGTGGGTAGTCGACTGAGGAAAGAGGGGCTGGCTTGAAACTTTTTTAAAGGCGTTTGGCTATGGGTTCGAGTTGTTTTAGCGAGCCTTCGTTTCGAGGTAGTTTGATACTTCACGACGAGAGCCGGGTCAACAAGCGTTGTTACTAAGAAAAATTACGAGTTTAGTTACGAGTTGATGGGTTGCTATGGGTGAAAAAGCATACGAAGCTTTTATACTGACGCCCCCCGCTCGCCGCTCGGGGAGTCTCCCCGTGAAAATCGTGAGTCAGTCCTTAACGCGATATATATTTTAATGGCCTTGGCCAGGAGGTTTAATGTGGTCGTTTTCGAAATAATTTTGAACGTGCGATCAAATTTTTTGGGGCCCTTATCTAAGGAAAGATTCTGTCCACTCAGTTATGGCATTTATTTGTTTAATTTTTTTGTTTTGTTAAATGATTAATGAGATCTTTGCACAATTTTTACAGTATCATGATGAACCATTGTGTATACAATTTGAGTCGTTTTTAATTCAGGCGGATTGTAAGAGAGATTTTCTGAAGCCCTTAACGATCTTCCATCTTTCAAATCACTGTTCCCTTCAAAGCTTTCTCCAGCAGCCATTGTGGTTCATTCCAAAAGATGCCATCTTTTAAATGCATCTGACGAAATGCATCGTTCTATTTCTTAAGTTAGTTCTTAGCTACAATGAAACCTTACAAAACTGTTTTTGGTGGTTCAATAATTGAACTATTATTTAGAAGCAGAGACACGAACTTTTTCATTTATGATGGATATCTGGGGTATGATTTGAATCATGTGGGTGCGGCTTTTAGTCATTGATGCTGAGCATGTTTTGTATACATATACACTTAAAATTGATAAATATTTCAGTTTTAATTAATAACTCCAAGCGATCGTTGGAATGTATCTTGAATGAATAAATGAAGGCAGTCAACCATTTCAGGTTGGGATTTCCGGCGAGTTGAGGGCTCTCAACGCGGTTTAAAAATATTCAACTGGCTCTCATTCGACGAATCAAAACCATAAGTTGCTTCAAATTGATGCCTTCACTTACCGAAATCTGTTGCTGCTTTTGAAGTACGGGATTTTACCATCACAGGATGTATAAATGAAAAACACGAAACACGCAAGGTTTCTGAAAAAAAATGAAACTACGAGCAAATCGGACGGCAGCTAGCCGATAACTGACTCTCCTTTTTCAGAACGGCACAAAAGCTGGTTTCTTCTTCCCCCTCCCGGTTGTTGGGTGATCCCATTACGAGCCAAAGAACTCCGTGACGTCACAGGGTGCCACATGATCATGGCAGTGGGGAGGGGTAGACGCCAGACGGTCCCTGAGCTCCCCCTTGAAGATACCGGCTGGATGGTTTGCCAGGTCTTGGAGAAGAGTGTCTGACAGTGCAGAGATAGAGAATAGTCATCATGCTATCACGACCCCTTAATGTGATGAGCGCCATGAGTCACAATAATTAACCTATCCATAAAAATGTTGGTAGCAAAGAGAGTCCTTTGTAAGGGCTGGTTTGAATACGTTCAGGGCACCACACAGGCGTTACCGCCGCTAACGACTGGAATAAGGGGACTTGCAGAGTTTGATAAATTTTCTGAAAGTAGACAATTAGTCCAGTCACCAGGTGATTTTTCGATACAAATCGTGGTGTAGAATTTTTCTCAACGGTTTTATAGGTTTTTTGGAGTGCAGAACACCGTCAAAATCGCAAAAAACCTCGAAATTTCGGTACGTTTTTTGGTTATTTACGGATAACTTTGAAAGGGTGCGTTACAGGTGAAAATTTCCTATATAGTAAATTAAAAAGCACACAATTCTCCGTCGAATTAGCTACCGTAAAGTTGAAATAGACCTATCCGCAAGGGCGCGACGGGCCGTAAAAAAATGCCAATTTTTTCCAACTTTGAAAAAAAAAACAAGATCACTTCAAGTTTGAATGTATACTGCTCAATCGAAGTTTTTCACAAACAACGTTTTTGCTAAAATTTGCAATTTTTCGCCATGCCTGGCCCTCTCTTATTGAAGCTCAAATCAAACTTTTACACGGAATAGCTGCGATGGGGAATTCAAATCATCTTTCACGAGAACATTTACACACTAACACACTTTAATTTATTTATGTAGGAGCTTTTCCCCTATAACGCACCCTTTCAAAGTTATCCGTAAATAACCAAAAAACGTACAGAAATTTCGAGGTTTTTTGCGATTTTGACGGTGAGCGTTCCAGAAATTTTGTTGGGAACCTTCGGATTCGTGTTCTGCACCCCAAAAAACTTCTACACCACGATTTGCATCGAAAAATCACCTGGTGACTGGACTGATTGTCTAATTTCAGAAAATTTATCAAACTCTGTTAAGTCCCCTTTTCCGTTCACATTAAATGGACACAAATTTTGTATCAACAACGAGATTCCAATCGGTAACGCCTGTGTGGTGCCCTGAGAATATTATTATTCAAACCAGCATTTCCAAAGCCCTCTATTTGCTACCAAATGACTCACGTTAGCGTTTAAATTAGCGATTTCTTTCATTTTGTTAGTTAATTTTGTAATCTGGGTTTGGGTTTACACCTCGGCTATTACTGCCATGAACCAGTCATTCAATCTACGACCAATCTCTACTCCATCTTCTATACCGAACGAATCTCCAATCCATCTTCTATACCATTCTTGATCGCCTCGGTCGCCCACTCTATCCTTTGTATCTCTTTGTGGTGATAGTCGACACGAGCGGTCAGATGGCGTCAGCCGATCCACCTGTGGACTGTTTTATCTCCAAGCCGGCAAAGTCAGACGCTGAACCAGCTGTTTCAGTTGGCCACTCCGACTCCTGTTCTGCTAAATTACTCCTTTTAAACGTCTGCAGGGGCGGTTTATTTGATAAGGAGCCTTGAGACAACCACAGATAACTCAACCTCGGCCTCCTTAAGCTACCATTCTCAATCAAATAATTAATTCCAACATACAATGTGCGATTTATTCCCACTGAAGAGCTCACATTCCTTCTCGAAAGTTCTTGATGTCATCGCCTCAGTCACGTCGTCTCTTCGTCAATTGATTACAACTAGTTGGAATTAGTTTCGCATTGAACTAGCGAGCCGATCGCCCTCAGTCATTGGACTGTTCTGGAACATTTCAATCACGACTTCCCCCTAACTGTGTCAAACGGTAAACGACACCCAACTCGTGCATATTTGCATGTTCAGCAGGTTCATGGGGGGTCAAAACTCTTGAGGCAACATTATTAGTAGGATTCGGAGCATATTTGCATGTTTTCCTGAATTTTTAACATTGAAAGAACCTTTTGGTAGTATTTTCAACAGAATTTAAATTGATCGCTCACATAAATGCATAAAACCGCGGTCTTCAGGATGAACGCACAGAAATGCATATTTTAGTGGTTTCGTCTAAATCGTTTGTTCTTCTTCAAATTCTCTGAATTGGAACGCTGTTGAAGCGCATGTTTGAAAAGCGCATATTGAGGGGATAAATCCAGTAAAATAGAAAAAAAAAAAAAAAAAAAAAAACTGGTAGAAAGCTGGAAATGGTTTTGATCGCTTATATTGGGGCCCGATGTGAGAAAATTTCAGATTTAATCTGAGTTTGCCCCATCTTGGGAGGTGGAATTAACTTTTGGTAGCCCAAAACCTGCCGGTTTCTTTTACTTTTTATGGTTTTTGGTCATTTTTACCAGAAGGAATTTCTGGCGGTTTCTGAAGTTCCTGAAACCTTAAATTCGGATTCAGCGACCCAAAAAAAAGAAAAAAAGAAGAGAACCGTCGAGATGAAACTTCTATACATTTTTCCAGTAAACAGGTTTGTTGAACGAGGATTTACTGGACTACAGTTCACGTCCTAGAGTGTAAATCTCTGTTGGAATCATTATACGCTCTCATACATCAAAAGCTCGAGTTTTCCATATTACGGTAAAAATGACGGATGAGGGGAGGAGGGACGGGTGTCTTTGGGACAACGTTGCCGGTTGTTTTTCACCCAATAAGAAATCCGTAACGGAATTTGACTCTCAAATGGGGGTCTCGGGAAATGTTGTATTGAACCTTGAGCTTTCTGGTAGACCGGTGTGCCTTCCCAGTGTAAACACCCTACACAGACTGTCCCAACCAGAAAAGTTAGAATTCAGATGTTCATGAAGTGGGTTTGTCTTTTTGTTTCAGGCCACCCTAAAACGCCTTCGACACAAACATTAATTGTTTACAATTGACAATTATTGTCAATTTTCACGCGTAAAAATGAGTAAGTTACAACAATTTTCGACCGTGTTCATGTTAATTGATGGACACAATGTATTAAGGTTCATCATAACTGCTTTCCATCCGTTCTGTACAGTTTATTCGCCTGCTCCACCATAGGCAGCTTTGCAACCATACATTTTGTCCGTTTACCATGTGTGGTGATTCAAACTACCAGACTAATAAATATTCACCACTATGACATTTTCTTTTCCAGGTATCCAAAAGCACAGTTACTCACCTGGGCAGTGGTACTCCTACTTCTACGCGCCTCCTAAATCTCCTGACATGTTGATTTACTTCAACAAACTGGAAACGGAGCTCGGCCGTTTGTATTTTTTCCTTCCGAAGGATCAAATACGAGCGAAACTCATGGACTTTTTGGGCGTCCCAAACACTGGAGGGAAAATTCTCAAGTAAGTTTCAAGTGGTTTTGAGAGGCAAGTCAAACGATGGTTTTCTGGTAAGGTGGCGTTTTTCTTTATTAAGGTCGAAGCTGCACAAAATATTTCTTCATGAGACGTCAATTCAAGGGAAGAAAAGGTTGAAGCTAAAGAAAACTGTGTTCGTGAATCTTGCACATCCGAAGGCCGTGTTTGGTGGTCCGTTCAAGTTTTTCAAGTCGAAGAATTCACGAAATCCGAGCCGAGCCGCCGATAGTGGTTTTGTGACAGAAAGCACGTTGGTTGATGACCGAACGTTAGCCAAGAATCAAGGCCTAAAACAAAAATGTATTGACATTAGTAGTGATTCCGATGTTGAGCTCATCAAGTCACCACCGAAACGGAAGCGGGTGAATCAGAAACGCCGCCATAATGGATCATTTTGGTATGAAACTTTAGTTTCGTCAGAAAGTTCCAAAAGCTACAGCGTGGACTCGGATGATGAAGTTATGCCAAATGCGGCCAACAAGAGCACTGAAGTTCGCAAGATGACACAGAAAACTTTGCACATCCTGAACATTTCGGATGATGATCAAATTCCCAACAAACAAGACACGAGCAAACAGGATGAGAATCACAACCTCATTGAACCTCCGCAAATAGTGCTGCCACTTTCGTCAAACACGTCTCCACAAAGAAACGTTAGAATAAATTATGTTGATGAGTATTATTACTACAATAAGGACACTGACTGTCTGCCTCGTTCAGCACCCAAAACTGAATTACGGAATGATTCATCAGACGATAACGACTATGACACGGGATTAGCCTCTCCGTTTATGTCACAAATGTCAGAGGGCACGCAGAAACCCAATCCACCTGTTAAAATGGGTCCACCAACAGATTCACCTGTCAGATCAGCGTCTACAGCTGTGCAGAGATGGTCATTGAAAGCTTCGGAGAGTTTCACGCCAGAGTTGGAGCTTCTGCGTCATGTTGGTTTGAGGCCCAGGGATGAAGAGAACTTGTCTCAGATTTCAGCAAGCAGTGAGTTTGTCAGCGCCAATGTCGTCGTGGACCTGAGGGCTCCAGGAGCTTATGAGGCGATACAGCAGCATTGCAGTAACTTGTGGAAGGCAGTTAATTCCCAGAATTTAACAGGGTACCCAATTAATTGGAACCCTGGCAATGACAGCCTAATCGGTACATCGCAGCTTCGTGACCCTTCGATGCGTGGTAATATCAGGCAGCTAGATACAATAGTCCCGGCAGTTCCTTTGATGCTTTCAGATTGTGGGACAAACTATAGCAGGGATAGCCCACTCAATACAATGTTGCTAGCAGACTCATTAACGCCCCAGGTAAGCAATGCAAGAACTGGCAGCGACAGGCCGCTCGATACAATTCTACCAGGTGACACATCAATTCCTCTGGCAAGTAATAGCAATGAAAGCCCACTCAACATGGGGCCTTCTGACCCATCAATGCCTCAAGCTGGGCCCAGCAAGGAAAGCCCACTCCCCACAATGCTGCCAGGTGATTCATCAATGCTTGAGGTAGGCAAAGCAAGTCCTCGCAGGAACACCCCAGTTAATACAATGCTGTCACCTGACCCATCAAAGCCCCAAGCAAGCAAAGAAAGTGGTTTTGATGACATCACTTTCAATACAACGTGGTCTTCAATGTCTCAAGCAAGTGATAGAAGCCCTGGCAAGGTTATCCCTCTTCATATATTGCTGCCGGGTGGTTTACCCAAGTCTCCACAGCCCGATTCCTCAATGATTTCTCACGATAAGAATTACACTCCCGAGCTAAAGAAGAAGCTCCCCTTCAAAAAGCGACTGCCCATTCTTACTGCTCCAAAACTGCAAGTTCTTGCTTCCAACACTGCTCAAGACAGTCCAACTCCAGCAATTCCCAGAGTATCAAGTGTCCAAACAGCCTTAAGTGCTGTACCGACTCGCAAGTGTTCTTCTCGTAGTGAAATGTTGAAATTACCTCAAGATGCAATGTCTCAGACGTCACATACTCATTTCAAGCTCTCGTCAAATGCTTGCGTTGAATCCAAGATCTATGCAAGTGTCAGTCTCACTGACGCTGCAGAAAGGTCCATCTCTTCAGATGCTTTCAATGCGGCAAGTTCTCGTGAAAACGTTGAGAATTCTTCAGCTGCCAACCAGATGACACATTCTGTCGAGAGCACCAAAGCAGTTACAGTTAATCCATTGCAGACTCAAGCGTATCTGGTTGGTGTTGTACATTTATTGCCATACATGGTTTTTCTTATATAGTTATGATGTTGTATGGTTTTATTTCAGGAGTTGAAAGATGCAGCCGAGCATGCCGGCAGCCGGACGTCGAAAGTTTCGTCGAAAGAGTGGCAGCGCCAGTCAAATTTGGCTTGGAAAATGTCTTTGCCTCACATCACCGAGCAGTTCTTCAACGATCCGGACGCCGTGGATGCTCAAATGGCCGTGGACGTCACCAGTCGAAGCGGAATCACTTGGTCAGAACCGTCAAGCCGGGTTAGAGTCCGCGATGACGTCACGTTTCAAGAAGTGGAAGAGGCTCAGGAGCGAGACACTGCTGAAATGAGCTGTTCGCCGTCCCCGAGATCTAATGTCGGCGCGTGGTCGCCAATACGGGATCTGATCTGCAGTGACCTTACGACCCCTCAGCAGAGGAATCAGCGGGAGGTTGATCCATCAGCAGAGAAGGTATGTTCCTATCGTGCGTATACTTTCCTCCAGACGAGCTCCTCACTCCTGCCTGTTGTTCCAGAACCATTCCCGAGACTTACCATTCCATGAATCCTTCATGACCTTGTCGATCGCCCCCCGCAACGAAACCTCCAAACTTGATACCCAGCAAGACTCCCACTTTCGTGCTTGGTGGCAGGACGAGTATTCAACTCCGAAACACTGCTTCCTTGAGGTACCGTACTATCAGACTGATCCTAACCTCAATTCTCGATTCTAATCCCAACGCTTTGTCCAACAGGAGTCCGACTCCGACGAATCCTCCCAGGTGATCCTCTCACGATCCCAAGCTCAAAGGGACACCGCCATCACCGTCCAGTCTGCCCAGGACGACCGCCCTCGCCAACGAACCAGCACCTTCACGACTCGCCTGATGAGCCATTCGGGTTCTCATGACGACCAACCAGCCGAGCACGACTTCTTCTTCAGCTTGGCAGAAAATAAACACCACCCAGACACTGAAAGCAAAAAATAACTTACCTAAGCGAATTCCCCTTGTTCAAACAAAATTGTTGACTATTAAATAGTCAAATTTTGATAGTTTAGTAGGTAGTTATTACTTCTTTCGCATTTACGTTTATAACGTTTTCTTGCTTATTTCGTTTCCCCCCGTTGGTTTTTTCGTGCCTCGTTTGCAATTATTTACCGATTGTTTACATCCACCGATACTTCAATGTTCGTTTGAGTTGTTAGAACTCAATGAAAATGTAGCCGTACTGTATGCTATTTTTCCGTTGTAATTTAATTTGTATTCGTTGAGTTGTTGATAATTTATGAGTTGATTGCTTATATGAATTATGTATTCAAATGCTAGTCGTACTTGACACTGTTTGAGTTGTAGATGCTATAAATGATGTTGAAACTTTCTACGGCGAATTTCATCTTAATTCTGTTTCCTAATAAGGAGGCCACGATCGGATATCTGTGGAAACTTGTGTTGTCATTCGTCATCAATCTCATTGAACTTACTGGGGGGTTTTCCTGGCTTGACAATGGCAACTGCAAGTTTCCACTCTGCTGGCATCCAGGGCGCAAGAGTGCATTAAAAGTAAAGATTCAGGCGGAACGCTTTACCCTTTTGGGGAGGCTTTCAATCAGGTACACTGCTATTAAGTATCCTAAATATTAAATCCTGGATATAATTAAATTTTAATTACCTCCAGGAGCTTTCTTATTTTGTGATCCTTTCGTGGCCCGTTCGAATGGCTTCAGGCAAAACTGGACTCTGGTCCATAAACCTTAGTTTCTCAAAATTTATGGCATTCGCCTTATTTTTACCTTTTTACTTCGACCGGTAATTACCACAATCAGAAAGATAATAATTAGCAATTATTGCTTTTGGCTCCAAAATACTACACTTCCCTGACGAGACTTGAGTCCCTTCTTGCCTGAATCAAGGCCTGGTGTATGGAAAACGCGAAGAAACGTGCTTTTCTTTAACTTCTCGGTTGAATCATTTGTCAGAATCAAAACCTAATCAATAATGAACGCTCAGTGCATTCATCAGTTCATACCAAAGACCTCAGTATTAAAAACTGAAAATAAATATTCAAATTTTTTATGAGATTCGTCGAGGAAACTGCCGAGCGGATGGGCAGTGATAGTGACCTCTCTGCTTCTCTTGGATCAGCACCTCTGCACCATCTGGCAGTTCCCAATCTCGTTTGAGATATTGAAGTGCCGAGTATCATTTTCATAATTCAACAGTTGAACTATGTTAAGTTACTTAAGTAGACTTGGAGAATATTTACATCTAGATATTTGTTCATTTCTCTTCTATTGTTCATTTCTACATCCCTTGAACCAGTTTTGTAGTCACTTTAAGGTATTAAGCAATAATATAACTTTTATCTTTGCTCCACATCTTCCGTCTCTTTTACTTACCCCGAAAATGGCGAGGCGGGGGAAGTGTGCGAAAGAGCTTGTTCCCGTCATAATTTTCCTTTTTGAAAGTTTAAAATTTGACAGAAATTGATCAAGTTACAAAGTGTTACGTACAAGTGTTAAACATTTGTGTCAGCATCAGAAATACCCAACTGGAGGCGGGATGGAACTTGGATTGAAAAAGAGTTGATCACGTCTACCTCATAGGTAGATGAAGAGAATGTGGTGCTTCATTACTTTGCTGGGACGATTACAAACGATATGAGCACACTCTAGTGGCATTTTATGAAAATTAACATTGTTGCCTACTATTATATTATATAGAAGTATAGATAGTATAGTATATGCCTACTATTATAGTATAATACCCAGGAGTTTATAAGGCATAGTGCCCACTAACCCGAATTTCAGGACTTTCCCCGACGGACCGACGTGAAAAATAAATCACAGAAGCTATTCGATTGAAAGGATGAAAACAAGCCAGAAAATTTCATCATTTAATGTTGAAATCAGGAATCAGACCACATGCAGTCCCAGATGCCAACACCAACTTACCACAAGTTTCAAAAGGGGCAAATAAAACGAAAATAGGATGGAATATTTTTATTACACATAAATATGACAAGTTAGATATCTCGTTAAGTACTGAACTAGAACGAATCGTCCGAACGTGAGACGAAAACAAGCCGACAAATTCTTTACCTACTTACTTTAAGACTGATCACAGTAAAGATCGAAATCGGGTATTTCCGAGCGGAGAAAAAATATATTGAAAATTCATTAATTTGTAGCGGGAGTCTATCGATAATCGACTAGCTGCGGTTTACATCTATGGGTAACGACTCAGGAGGGCAAGTGCACAGACGTGAAGTGCTCATTAGCTACAGATACATACAGAAACATTACAATTTGGAGTATTGCACGCAAAAGAGAGGCATTGAAACAGATGGTGCGTCACAGTGTTAAACGCATTTGAGACAATTACGAAAAATTGTTGAAAAGTTCAATTATACAAAATACGTGATGATGATGTCTGCCTTTCCCCATAAAATCGTTCCAAACAGTCTTTATTTTCTTCAACAGGGTTGGATTGGTCTACTTAGAAGTCCTCCATAATTACAGTAAGGCTTAAATAGAGTTCATTAATAGTGCTCAAAAATGTGACCTGTTGGCTCGTCATGTTCCAGGGGGTGCCGAAAATAAGGCAGGGAGCTTGAGAACAGTTAACGTTAACTCAGGTAACACTGCAGATTGCTCCGACTGAATTGGTAAAACTGCCAGTATTATACTGGTTAATGAGATATGGCAACACATTGCGTCACAAGTTGAGAAAAGACTAGAGATGATCGAAACGTGACGTCTACCAGTTGGTAGTCACGGCAGAGAAAATGAGGGAAACTCCCTTTTTGTACAAAAATGAGGGAGTCTCGATTTCCATTGGAGTTTAGGGTGAGATTGTCCCCCCCCCACCCAGATTGAGGCTAAAGCGCGGCTTAGCGTCATTGTTTTGGTCTCGGTAAAGCGCTGTGTAGAGTTGCACCTTATCAGAAACTCTAAAGGCAAAATTAAAAGATACTATACATAAATGTAGAAATTACATGCAACCCACCAACTTATAATTCATTTTTAATGACAGTAGCAAAAATTCAATTTGAATAGTTTGAATTCTGCCCTTATGGTACACGTAGCGACAATTAAACGTGTCACCAAACACAGAACATTGCCACAGTAACTTCGGGGACTCAAAATTGGCAACCCCAAAAAATCAGTTGAGGGGGAACACTGACACGACCCCTACTGACGCCCAGTGTTACCAGATTACCTTCAGGAAGCCTTTGCAACTCTGCAAGTGGTTGGCAGCAATGCCCTCCAAACGGCGCCCCTGCCAACGCACCCCCAGGAATGTGAAACTTTCATGCCACCAGACAACTTCAACAAACACAACCCTATCACATCGCAATGAGAATCAATAATAAAAGACACGCCAATAACCAAACAGCACAACTGATAGATTTACCCTTCAGAAAACTATCTGAAAAAAATGAAAACTTACACAGATTACATTACGCATACACTGAAAAATGAATTAATACTGAAGCGGGACAATATTTGTTAATTATGCAAACTTGAATGAAGTTTTTGTACTAATCGGAGATCTTACGTGTGATCAAAAATGGCCAGCTTATATACACGACCGTGCGATTGGCCTTTTTGAAGGTTTTGTTAGAGGAGAACGCCCAATTTTTTCAATGGTGCCCTTTTGAGGAAGCAGTCGCCTACCATTTGTGGCACTCTCATACAAAACGTGATTACTATTGTTATGAAGCTCCTCCTCATTATTACCGTACATTGCATTTTTTTACCTTATTGACAGCAATATTGGCGAATGAATATAGGTAAATAAGCATAAAATTATCAAAACACTATATACCTACCTAAAAGAAAAATGAAATTTAGGCCCAATACAGTTGTACAAATGTGGGAGTCAAAGAGGAGCCGAGCGGAATAAAGGTTGATCCACACACATCAGTGACGTTCCGTTCGTACAGTGACCTTCAATAGAAAAAAAAAGTTGCCGCCGGTGGGGTATATTGCCGCTTGTGACTATGTAGGTATGGTTAACTATATTTTTACTTTAGTACTGAGGGACACCCCTGGAATGTTATGATCGAGGATCAAACCAAAGAAACACAGAACGTGTTTTTCCGTAATTCTGCAGAGTTGAATTAGGGCTGTCACCCCACCCAGGTATAAATCCTTTAGCAGTGCAGGGGAATGGTTGTAGGGGTGAGGGTACGTGAAGGAGGGCAGAGAGGGTAGCAGGCAAGGGTGGTAGAATAACAAGGTTGGGCTCAGGGGGATGGTGGTGGTCCCAGGAAACAGTAGGGGAGTGATTGAGGGAGTTTGGGAAGGGCGGAGATGCAGGTATGCTTGGACCTGGGATGGCCGGATGGACATTTTCAAACCGCAAGACCCTCAGAAAAAGCACATTCTGTGTTAAAAAATCTGAGATGGACGTTTTCCTGCGTACAAAGGTGGGAAAGACGGTGCATGTTCACACTTGTTTGACGCAGTGAGGCTCTGATGCTCTCAGTCTTTCCCCCTTTGTTTGCAAGAAAACTTCCATCTCAGATTTTTTTCTACTGAAGGTCAGTGTACTGAATGGACTGTCACTGATATGTGAGGATCGACCTTAAAAACGTTTTACAGTGACGTTCGACTTATTAAGAATAATTAGGTACCAAGTGGGTAAATTGCTGACTTGTGTCTGAGTCATTCACTGCATTACTTGGACTCACAACTTGTCCATTTTAAACCAAACCACTTGGTGTAATATGGCAAATAAATTTCTGTTTCAACCCACAACAGTTACCTAGTGTTAGATATAGAAAATGCAACAATCAACGTTTACTAGGATTTTTAGATTTTGTCCTTCAAGGCTCAGATATTTTCCATAGCGTCCAAACAGTGCAACAGCCGCTAAACCTCTTTTATTCGTCCCGGCTCCTCTGAACGCGACAGCCTGTTTAAAATTACGGACCAAAAAATTTCAATCGACATACCTGACGAAAAAAAAAACACCTAGAATTATACCATTACTGTATTAATTAATTAAAATCAAACATAACTTATCGTAAAATCACAAATTCCTAAAATTGTAAATTGAACTGATATCCGAACTTCGTTCTCACAGGGCATCCACGATTGCTTTCCGGAATTTCCAAATATTGCAGAACGCCGTAAAGCGATTGAGCGATGTAGTGCGTTGAAGTTAGTAGAAAATATATGAAGCCTCTCAATACGAAAAGAGGTAACAAAAAATGCTAACATTCACAGAAGCATTTATCGTGTAATAGATAAAACACATCTATGATGTAATGGTATTCATTATGAACTCCAAAAGTCGGCTATAAAAACAAAATTCATCAGTTAAATAACTGTACATTTGTGAGCGGAGGTGGGTGTGCAGAGGCGGAAATTACTCCATGGGTTCCGTGGCAGGGGTGTTGTTGTTGTTGTTGTTGTTGTTGTTGTTGGTGGTGGTGTCACCGCTGGACGGGGCGACTTTTGGCGTGACAGGGAACACCTGCGTCACTGTGCCGATCCCTTTGGTGAGCCCTTCGCGGAACAGGAGGCGAGTCCCTGGCCTGACGTACTCTGGATGACGGACGAACCTTGAGGACAAACAGGGAGGGACGAGAGTGTTGATTGTGACATTATGGACCAAGTGGTGTCTGAACCGAACCCTTCAATTAGTACCTGAAGAGCACAGACGCCCGGTCGTTAGTGTGAAGCGTGTTGTGCGACATGATCCCCTCGATGACTGCCGTCTGACGTATATTACCGATGTGAACGGTAGTTTGGAACCCAGGGTGGATCCCTGTCGCGTGGTACAGTACCCGAACAGTCGCCTGGGAAACACATCCAAATATAAACCCCATCGCATGACATAACCCCATCCCACGACTGACAATCACCTGGAAAAAGAAAGATGCCGTTGGCTCTTCGTGAGGGCTGATGAGCACCATGCCCGCCCGCAGTGTTGCCAGTGGAGGTTCGAGTGCCAGGGAAGCGCTCTGTGTCGAATGCACTGCTCGGCAAGGGGTTTTGTTCCTGTGAACTGATTGGATCCGCACCGGCGTGAACGCCCCATTATCATCCGGCCCTGTTAACAAGAGAGAAGTGCAGTCAGACCAACGCTTGGAAAATTGAGAAAATAAAGGAAAAATTAAGACATATCAAAATTCATTCATTTGCCGATAACACATAATTATGTACAGGCAATGGGACTAGCAGAGCATCCCAGATATCAGCAGAGAGAGCGTTGACAAATTTGAGCCCCCCATCAAGTGGTGAAATTACGGGTGATAGTCGGGGAAAGGGGAGTTTGATTTTGCTGTGGATGGGGTATGTATGGTCGTGTCTGAGGAATTTGTCAATGTTCTTCCTCACATAAATTAAGCACTCAAGCACATAAACAGCAGGGACAGTGACAATTCCAAGCTTAAAAAATGCTGGTATACAATCATCTCGATAATGAGAATACCAGCTAAAACCCGTGCAGCCTTTCATTGGGATGCAAAAACAATGGACGCAGCAGGGGAGTGTCCCCAACGGAAAATTGCGAACACATCTCTGCTCTGAAAAAAGCGCAATAAGCTGCTAGGACAGCAGGCTTTGTTATTCTTCCAGAAATACGCCTCTATAAGAAGGTTAACTTCACTAAATTCACTGTCTTCAAATGCAGTTGCCACAGAATCAGTTAGGTTTTAATAATAATAATATTTATTGCCGATAATAGAATGGGTATTAGACAATCGTCAGTTCATTCAAAATGACGTATCTAACTACCATTTACTGCATAGGTCTGAAAACTCTGAGATTGAGTATAATGGATTAGATGCCAATTTTCCTTTTAAGTTTCGCCTTGAAAGATCTCGTGGTACCTACCCGCTTTCTTCACATCATTCGGAAGCATGTGTAAAGTCTTGTGCCCATAAATAGAATGTTGCTCATCTGTGTTGTCGTCAGGCAGTACAGTTTACAGTTAGACAGACAAAATGGTAATATTAAATCTTTCCGGGAGGTTGAAGATCTCCTCAACACGGGCCTCGAGGGACTATGAGCGACTGACGTTAGTGACAGTTGAGGACAGTTCAGTTGCCTTCGAGTGGAGGAAGCGCTTGAGGCTCTTGTAGTCCGCGTCTTACACCCCTCAGCCCACCGCCATACCAACATCCTGTCAACTGCTCCAGCCCCTATTTTTTGACCACTTTTGGAGCAACTGATAAGCCACACGGAGCAACTATTTGCTGCTTGTTTCAGATTTTGCTCGTCATAGAGTCTATGACATAGACTCTCCAAAACAAATTTTTGTCCCCCCCCCCCCCAAGTTTTTACAAAAAGTTTGAAATCCTTTTTTTCTCCACTTCTGGAGCTTAGATGCACTACGTGTAGCAATATTTTGGTGGTTTCAGACTTTTCTCGTACTAACCTCATAAAGCTGAATTTTTTAAGACTAATTTCAAATGTTTCGACCGCAAGAAGTGTCCTAGAATAAAAATGATTCTCCTCCTCCGGCTGGAGCTTTACTATAATGGCAAATAGATTTGGCAGTTAAGTTGAAATTTATTCGAGCTAGAATGGGCTCCAAAGCCGTACGTGAAAAGGTATCTTGAGATAACTTTCATGGCTGGCCTTGCACTTTGAGTGCCCCAGGAGATGCAAATGTGTGGGGATAGGGCTCTTTTACATTGACTGGGCCACACCCTCGTAGATACTTGCCGCTTTTACTTCAAACTCACCTCTGCGATACCCATCCAAAACCAATTTACCTCACGTATATACTATTATAATGTTATGGCACATTCCCGTTGTAACCTACACCAGAAATATCAGATTCTGGTGGGAGATGAACGAATTTTCGACCAACTGCCCTAACCCTAACCTAACCCTCCAGCCACCACGGTAAAAACGACTTGCCCTTTTCTGGCATAATCGGGGATTGCAGTAATCCTGTATTTAGTACTTAACAATAGAGTGCAAACGCCCCGAAATAGCGCATGACCAACTGAAACCTACGCTGCTGTATCGCGAGGGCCGTTAATTCTGACTCGTTGGCTACTCGTGAGTTTGAGCTGAGGTCAACTTCAGCCGGAATAAATTTCTGTACGGATAACGACAGCCTACTTCGAGATGAGGAATTTCTGAACAAGTTGGGGAATTTCCTACCTTGAGCCAGGACCAAAAACCCCGCCCTGGTGGATGAACACTTCAAAATGTCTGCCAACACAGTGTTCGCCATAAAATGACTCACCAACAAGCATGTCTGTGCGTTCAGTGATGACGCCTTTGGTTAGAAGGCCGCCAACCACTGTTCCAACATCTGCTACCCTGAAGATTTCGTCAATTTGGAATTCGGGAAGCTCCTGGGAATCAAAATGTTATGAGAGTTTCGTGTGGTGGTAACACTGAGAGAGAATGTACCTCTCTCAGTAGTATGTAGAGGTTTCTACCTGATCTAGACGTTCTTTTTCTCGCGTGCCGCATCCTGGAGGGAGAACATGTAGGTATTTAGCGAGGAGTTCTAGTCCTTCGCCAGATACACTCGACACCTGGAAGATTGGCACCACTTCCTCCCTCACCTGACCAGAGCTCACTGTCATTACATCATCTTCAGTTTTGATCACCATGGGGATCTGCAATAGAAAATATTCGTATATTGTGTGTTCGTATGTAGACAATGCTCCAAACGTATGGGGTACCTTTCGAACGCCAGGCGATGTTAGGAGCGACGTCATCTGGTCGATCGTCGACTGCGGGCTGCCCAAATCGGTTTTGGTGATGACGATAAACATGGGAACGTCGAGAGCTGAAGAAATGGCGACGTGCTCCCGCGTCATGCCAACGACGCCGGACTGCGAACTCACCACCAGCATCGCTTGGTGCGGCCGGTACCCACTTACTGCTTGCACTGAAATGAACCTCGGCGTCAGCAAGAGTAAATTGTGCAGGAACTCAGAGAAGTCACTAGCGGAGGTTGTTTACCCGTCGTCCTGAGATACTTGCGGTGACCGGCCAAATCAAGAAGGGAAATCAGCTTTGTGCAGTGAAGATCTTCCCCGCACTCCAAGTCGTAACAGCTGAGGACTTTACCCTGGAAACGGTCAATCCATACTTCAAATTCAGATGATATCATGAGACAAATCTTGAGGGAATCAAGATACTCACCTTCGGATCAAACCCGAGGGTCGCGTGAGATATCGAACTGGTTCGCCCTGAGCGAACTTCGTGAAGGTGTCTGAACGTGTTGAGTCGCGCGCGCCCTCTTCCATTGTCCAACTGACCTTCGGTGAGGACTCCTACAAGAGTGGACTTCCCCGCGTCAGCTGAGCCCATCACAGCCACCCGGACTTCAATAGTGTGTTGGTCTGCCGGAACCTGGAAAACCCCAAAATGAAATTAGAGCCAGCGTTTCAGGTTGTGGCGGCGATGAGCTGTAAAAGGACTCACTTTTCTCACAAGGACTTCTGTCACTTTGCGAGCACAGCCAATCTCTCTTTCGCGGAGTATTGTCGTGGTAGCTCCGAGTTCGGCTGCCATCAGGGAAAGAGTTTTGAGACTGGCGTCCATTTCGTACGAAGGCAGACCTGCAATGAACGACACCGTGAAAACATCATCTTTGTTGTTGAGTAAGACCCAACTGCTGAGCCTGACTCGCTGGCAACAACTGGACCCAACCGGCATCCTCACCTGCAAGAAGTCCAGAATCTTCAACGCCAATTTCGTAAATAGCTTCTCCTCCGCCTTCCCTCAGCCGCCATTTCAGCTGTGTTACCAGATGTTGGAATCGGGTCCTCGACGGGTTGAGCAGCTTCAGTTTATACTCGATATTTCCCAGCTGAGGTTCTGGCGGGAGGTTGTCCCCGTCCAGGTTATTGTCCTCTGAGGGGTCAAAAAGCCCGAGCAGCGAATCCATCTGCACAAAGAAAATGCAAGTGGTACAATATTTACGGCAGTTCACAGAAGAGCCATTACGGAAGGGGAAACTAGACAAGTACATACTCGTCTGGATGAAAATATCAGCAGTTCGCTACGAAAACAATGCAAAATTAGTCGCATACTTATAATCTCGCATTCGAATATACGAATGATTGCAATGATCGAATATCGGATTCTGCGTTCGGATGGCTCATCACTAACTCCTACTCTCAACCACATCAAGAGACATACAAAGGTAATGAGCTCGAACTCCCTTCAATGGATCAATTACGTTATTATTAGAAGTAGCAATTTGGCATAGTTGAATGAAATAGAAGGAAACGTAACGGAAAAACATTTTACAACTGTTATAACGTCCACTGGCCATTCAAATGGTATCAGGGAGTATTAATAGCTACAACATTAAAAACAGTTTAATGTTCATTCATGAGAGGGAGTTAGTTAACTTGAACAATGGAAAAGTATCAGAATGAATGTACGAGACACAAACAACCAGTGGAATGCAAAGACAAAACCGCTAAGGTAAATGAAAGGGATTCCATCTCTTTGAGCATGGAAAGTTTTAATAATCTCTTATCTGTGTATTTTCGAGTTGACAAAAACAACAAGAGGGACGAGAATCCAATCGGAATTTCTCGAGGCACATCATTTAATATCAATGGACCCGGACTGAACCAACGGATTTAAGGGTTAACTTTAAGAGGTACTTTCCAAAATTGTGGTCAGCATTGCGAAGGAATACATTCACACACGCGGAAGGTTTACAAGGGAGTCCTGGGAGACTTAGTACCTACCTAGTTTCCAAATGAATTTTAGTCCAGTCACCGGGTCCCTTAGAAGGGATGTATGTGGGAAATGTGCGAAAAAATTTCTTTTGCCATTCCTGCACCTCTCTTATTGAAGCTCAAATGAAAACTTCACATAGAATAACAGTTATTCAATGTTACTGCAATATTCAAAGTTACTGCAATGGGGAATTTAATCAGCTTTCGCGAGAAAAACAAGAAATTAGGAATCGGACCATTAGTTTCCGAGTTACAGCCGAAAAAATTCTGAAAAACGTGGTTGTCTCCCTACCGAGCGCTGGAGGATCCAAAATCCGGCATCTTTGAGGGGCTGTATCTCGGAAATAAAAATCGCACAGAGCTCGGTTTGAGCTCAAAATGTAGCAAATTTAAACTACTTTAGAAAGTCTATTGGTGGTCTCTTCCAAAAACCGCGCCACCGAAAAACACCATAACGTAAATGCCGATTTTTTGTAAAAAAAAAAAAATTGATACAACTATAGTTGTATCAATTTATATTTCCGATTCATCGACAAGTCGAAAGGCTCTATAGCCATGGAGTCGTGTGACTCGTAGTATTCGGATTGCCCCCAACATAGGCTATATTAAAATTCCGCGCGACGCGCGCAAACCCGCGAATTTGCGCGAAACGTGTTTTTCGCTCCCCTATAACCCCCATTTTTTATCGCGGATTCCGATTCTACGTTTAATTCTACGTCCGAAATACCGGTTGCGCGAATTTTTTGGCGCGCGCAAATTCGCTCAATTAATTTTTTCGATTTATTCCGCCGTTAAACGTCCGATCCAGTTCGCGTTTTCACCTTATCCTACCTAGAGATCCGAATTTTAATACGACGTACAGAAGAAACTCATTCCGAATTTGAGCGAATGTACACGGCGATTTTATTTTTTAGGATTTTGAGTTGAACGGACGCAACAGCGGGTGGCGGCTCACGGGACGGGCGCGCGTAGGTATGAGGCGGTCCACCTCACTCGGCTCGGCGTAACCTCACACCGGCACCTTACAGACGACGCTGGGAAGTGCCACTGGGAGGACCCCCTCAGTGCAAGACATTTTTTGACGATTCGAGAGACGATTTTAATCTCCGCTAATTTTGGCTGGTCTTGGCGTTTGTTCGAGTTATTACAACCGTTGAAGATAGATTTTGGTCGCCTATAATCCATATTTTTATTTAACGTGATTGTAGGTACGTTAAATTCTACGTCCGAAACACCCGTCAGATTTTGATGAAACTGTGTGGGTTGAGTTTCAAGTCCCGATTGTCCAATTAGAGTGGGGGTGTCCAGCGAGTATGAATCCCTCAGGAACGAATGGGTCACCTATATACAATCATTAGGTACCTATATACAATCAATCATTCATTACCTATATACAATGAAAAGCCGTTTCGAGCTGTCCCAACTGTGTGGGTTATCTATATACAATCATTACCTATATACCATAATTACCTATATTCAAGCATTACCTATATACAAAGAAAAGCCTTTTTGAGCTGTCCCAACTGTGTCCCATATCGTAGTGATGACTCGGGGGTGAGTTTAGATAGTGTCCTAAAGTGTCCGGAGTGAGTGAATTCCCTTGAAAAAGGCGGGTTACGTATTTAGATTTATCTATTTGGAGCTTGCCCAACTGTGTATCATTGTATCAACAGTGTCCCAGATCATACTAATTAGTATGATTTAGTATACTAAATGTATACATGGGACACTTTTAAGTGTTCCATGTATCCTCAACCATTAGAGATAGAGAGATGCAGCTTTTTTTCATCATGATCAGTTGAAGCCAGTGATGACGCGCGATCAATAAAAAGTTGAGATAGAAATCTGTTTCAAGCCGTCCCGACTGATCACTGCAATTTATAAATTTTTTCCACTGTGATCTCTGTTGTCCTAAAGTGTGCCACGAGTGGGGGAAAAATGGGTTTAATACCGTTATCTAGATCGTCCCAAGTGTCCCATATATCTTGAACCGTTAGAGATGCGGCTTTCTCCATCTTGATTTGTTATTTTTTCCACTGTGATCTCTGTTGTCCTAATAGATACCACGAGTGGGGGAAAAATGGGTTTAATACCGTTTTCTAGATCGTCCCAAGTGTCCCATATATCTTCAACCGTTAGAGATGCGGCTTTCTCCATCTTGATTTGTTATATCACGTGATGACGCAAACGATAAAAAATTGAGATAGTGTCCCAAAAGTGTGGACTCCATGGGAACAATAATGAAGTATATACCCTGAAATTTTCACGGTAACTTTGCGTGAGGCACTTGAATTTATTGAATTACTAGCTGCTCCGGCTCGCTTTGCTCGCCTACGCACCCATCCGGGGGGGCTGCGCCCCCCCTGGACCCCCCCAGTGGGTGAGTAGCATCGATGGACACGTTGGAACCCCAACATGAAGGAATTCCCAAATTCGCAGAATTGCAGTGCTCGGTTGGGACAGCTTGAAACATAATAATAATAATATTGAAACATGTTTCAACTTTATTATTCTACATGAGACATGCTTCAATATTATTATTATGTTCCAAGCTGTCCCAACCGAGCACTGCAATTCTGCGAATTTGGGAATTCCTTCATGTTGGGGTTCCAACGTGTCCATCGATGCTACTCACCCACTGGGGGGGTCCAGGGGGGGCGCAGCCCCCCCGGATGGGTGCGTAGGCGAGCAAAGCGAGCCGGAGCAGCTAGTCAGACAATAAATTCAATAAGGTACTTGAATGAGGAAGGCTTTCTTTTAAAAACAGGAGGCTATCAAACGAGCGACGGAAACATCAGGAAAATCCGACGTGGTAGCTATTCGGCAATCGCATTCCCCACTAGCACCAATTCTGTCTCTGGTGAACCGTTAAAAGCTGATAGCCTTGAGAGGGTGCATTCGCAATCCCTTCACCGGGTCGGGGGCCTTGGAGGGTGACGAGAACAGTTCTTAGTTGTGTACTAAGGTTCCAACCCAGGACGAGCCCATGCTAATGTCAAGGCTGACCAGTCACCTTTTTCCAGATGGAGCCTCATGAACGCTGACAGCTAACTGGATGCACTTGGAATCACCGTAGTAATATTTAACCATAAGGGACATTAAGGCGTTGACATCAAATCAGGTCGTAGACCTGATCAATGCCGTCTTTGATGGTTTAAATTTAGTAGGTAGCTTTATCTACCTGTGATGTTATAATATCAGCTCATTGATGTTGGAATTAGCTAGAAAGAAAATAGAAATCAGCGTTGAAACATCACAGCAAACGAGTTTCCACTGGAGCTCAACGAGACCTCGCTACTATGTACCTGGATCCGCCATAAATATACCTATCACTAAAAGCCTCTTCATGTTATAGGAACAGCTGAGTCCACAAACTGCCACGCTTTGTTCAGTTGTTGAATTAATCGATGGTCGTCTGCTGTATTATAGGTAATTTAAAGCAACTTGTCGAATAACCTTTTCGAAATCGTTTTGCTAAACCGTCCGTTTTGGTTTATTATTACTGAATAACCTGTTTTGGTGAGTTAAAAATTTTCGTGGGGCTGAATAAGCCAATACAAAAATTTGTGCGTTTCATGGTTATATTTTGGCCAGGGTCGAATAGTGTCTTTTTCGTAGTAATTTCAGACGTTTACAAATCGATCTGTGAGGGTCCCAGACCCGTCCTACAAGACTGTGTGGCTTTTGAAGGGTTGAAAGTACGGGGTTTGAAGGGCTTTAAAAGGGGGGTAGGGCGAGGTGCCCTTTCGAACAAATTTTTAACGTAGAATCGATTTATCGTGACACCGGACCAAAAGTTGATCGATTAATGGAGAATTCAGACCGTACCGACGACCCTGTTGGGCTCTCAGGGGCTTTCAAGGGGAAGCAAATGGTTTTTTTTCCCTAAGAGGCTCGATGTCGGTGTCGTTTTCGAAGTCAATTTAGGGTGGGATATATTTGTACGACCGTATACCAATGATTATTAAAACCAATTGTAAGGGGACAAAATAAATTGAATACCTAATAATTATTAGTAAATTTGGTTGGCAGCGTTTTATCATTGCCCGCTCACCAGGGATGGGAAAATTCTCGGGAGTTTATTTTTGGAGAATGTTCCCCACTCAGGAATTTACACCAAAATTTGTTTCATTTTCTCATTCAATAATATTGAATGAGTCATCATATTATGATTTTACTTATTCGATGATTGTCGAAGAATCTATGGTTCTTGCATCATTATGCAATGATGCATATTATGAAGCATTTCAGTAACATAATATTCTAATTAAGAAAATTTCTTACATACATACATTTAATGTATTCAAAGGTACCAAATTGAAAAAAAAGGATATAAAAGCAAAGGTACGACCAAAGTAAAATTTTAATTTACAATTTAATTTTAAATTTTAATAATAGTAACTACTATTAAAATTTAAAAGCTGTAAGAGCAAAATAAAATTATAATTAAATTATAGAGCAACGCTTTGGGCAAGATTCAAAGCAAGGGATGACCAACATTTCAAAGAAAAATAACGGCCAAGATTCAAAAAAAAAAAAAAAAGAAAAAACGCTTGCATACAAGTCTGCAACGCATTAGGACATTTCATGATTATTAGGAGCTAATAATCATTGAGCATATTTCGTTACGTAACGTAACGTGACATAACGAAAATTTGGTTGTGTGCCATAGCAAAGACATGAAATGTCAAAAGTTGTTCGATACGATCAATCAGAAAGATTAATTTTACAGAATTTGAATTTTAGAGAACATTCCCGCCGCCGCTGACCAATTTATTTATCGACTGACATCGCACTCCCGGCTGGCACTTGGGCACTTGAAGTTGGGGATGAAGTAATCGCCTATCAGCTGTGCAATGGCCGAGAAGTGGCCGAGTACCGCTACGATGTAACCGACTTTCACTTCTTCGTGAGTTGACTAACGAAAAAGTGAAGGAGAATAAGAGTTGAAGGGACTCCCCATCTCTTCTATGAGTAGACTCGTATGACATACACATGTGTATCACTACTCGATGCAAAAGGCGCCCACCAAGGTTCACATCGCACTCAATTTGTCTGATTCCAGCAATTCGTCAATTCTTCAATCAATTTGATAAACAGCTACGTTGATTTTGTAGTGATCGGCACACTCACTGGTTTCGTCTAAAATAGTTCCATATTTACTGGCGTCGTTTGGATCCAAATCACACAGTCGCCCACAAGTCTAGCACACGAATAGAGGAATATCAAGGTTGGCAGGTCGTCCACTTCTCGGTGCCAAATATACCTACCGGACGGGGCCTGTCGACTACGAAAGGTCTACGACGTCAAATGGCAAATCCGGGATGTCGGTACCACGAGACTTCACCTTCGTGTGATTTTAAAGACGTCACACTCGTGCAGAACATCATCAACCTAGAGATAAATCAATCCACGACAAATGCTTCCGAGGAGCACAGAGAAGTTATACAGTGACTTACAACAGTGATGTATGAGACCAGGGACCAGGACAGCGCAACAATACACACACCTCACATCTACTAATCGTGTAAATGACTAAATACATAGCTGGCTTTCTCACGTAAAATGTGATAAAGTGCCATCATAACATGCGGCGTGGGTATTATCAACAATCATCACAATGTCATGATCTCAATGATGAGAGAAAATTATATCGTTTCTTTCTCTTCACTGAATTCAGGCTACTGGGGCATCAACAAGGTATTCTACGTGACCTTCACTTATTCGTAAAGATACAAGAGACCTAGTGGTCTGGATTATAACGAGGCGAGTGATAGAGCACACTAAGGGTTGAAGTTTTCCACATTTGCGAGAAAAGGAGGGGGGGCTCGGCTGGGCTTTTAAGATATGAGTTTATCAAAGTGCTTCAGCCTGGACCTGTTACTTTTGTTCTCGGTTACTGTGGCCGAGGAGGTGTGATATTCAAAGTAGTTTTGGTCCGACAACGCAGTGGGGCTTTATGGAGCTTTTGGAAGGACTCTGGCCAGGGGGACGTGCGAGGAGTCGTTTTCACTCTACATTTGGCCGTAAAATCGATCTATGAAGATCCCAGACTGAGCAAACAATGGGACTCAGGGGGAATGCAAAAGGTGGGGTTTTTGAAGGGTTTGACCAGGGCTCAATGAAGTGTAGTTTCAAGCTCCGTACTGTACTTGTACATGAATTTGAACTTTTGATTGATGTTTGAAGGTCCCAGATCAATCCAATCTCACCTTGGTGCTTTGGGGGCCTCCAAGGAGCACCTGAGCATAGTCAGTTGTTTTGTAGTCATTTGCATTAATGTTGTTAGCCATCAGAAATACTCGGGCAATAAGGAAATGTTCCAGAGCCTTAGGAACATTGGAAATTAATCTACGTACAAATAGTTCTACAATTTTTCCATGACGACTGATGGGCTGGGGAAGCCTCACCTACGTAGCACTTTCGAAGCAAAGACATCATCATGCCATGAAGCGTTGGTGACTGGCTATTTTTCAAAGCGACCAAGTACAAGTTTCAAGCTCCGATACAAGCTTCATGTGGTTGAACGACCTGACAATGCCTTTACGCCGAAAGCGCTCCCGTTCAGCCAAAATTAATTAAAGCTTCAAAGCGAACTTTCATGAATCGTAATTTTTCCTCCTAAGTAGCATAGTGAGTTTTACTTTGCCCCCATATGGGGGGCTCTTAAAATAATATGTTACAAAGGTAAAAAATAACTTGAATCACCCAAAACTGCGAAAGGATTTTCATAACTTGGATTCAACCATCACAAAATGAAAACGACAAGATGTATGCAAAGTGTCAAGAAACGTGACAATTCACACTAAACTTAGTACCTTAGATTCAGAAGTACAAAATTTGTATTATTTAATAATACAAGGCAATATTTTCTGCGCTACCACTCGACTGCTGTGTCCACCAAACACTTGAGCTGAACTGAGCTGAACCTGACAAGTTGTCGAGTCCTCTCCCTCCGTGTGCGAGCTCTTGAAAACAAAAGTACCCTCACAATAATTTTGGACGTGCCCCAAAAAAACTGTTTACTCACACGGGAGGACGACCCCGGGCCAGGGTTGGCGGTAAAAATAGCGACTACTGCAGAAAACCCGCTTTTCGAGACCACCTGGGGCCGAAAATACGCGAAACGCTCGTCGGGTCAATTGCCAGCGAGAAAAGACGATTTGGGAACAACAAAAGAGGATGCTCGAGCCAATGAAAATATTGTGAAATTCAACAAATAACTCAAGTTGAGAAAGAATTTTTAGAAATAGACGTGAGAGTGAAAGGTGCAGCCAAATTCGGTACTGAAGAACAAAAGAAGAAAGCAAAGGGTTAAAAATTGTAATTGTAAGCTAAAGAATATATTTTCATAATGTAATAGGTATTTTGTATTGATCAACATAATTGAAGAATTTATCAGCACCAGCTAACTATAAAACCAATGAAACCGAACTTAAAAAAGCGGCTCCAACTCTGTTTTCTTTTCTTTTCTTTTTGTGAATAAATTATTATTTAAAACAAGAACCTACTGAAAGCTAGTTAAGATCAAAATGAACGTTTATACGACCGCCTCTTCCATGAAATTCTTCTGGGAGGTCCGTCTGTATACTCCAGCGGTTTTTTTTTTCCTTTTTTCTGTCACGCCTCTGCAAAGGTACCTACTTATGAAACAGCGTTTTTTGCGTTTTTCACGTACTTTGCCAACTCTACCGCTGTTTTCCGTGGAATGGAATAGAGATGGCTAAAATGGGAGTTCAAATTCGGATTCTGCACATCAAAAAACATGAGAAGCGTGGATGGAAGTGATGAATTGTGATTTTTTGAAATGCCACCTTAACGGAGCTAGAAAATAGTAATATGAGTTACATCTTGAAAAGAAGACGTGATGGCGAAAAAAAAAGAGTATAAATAAAATTTATTTATACTCTTTTTTTTCGTATAATACCTACTATTAAATTTAATATAATAGTAGGTATTATACTATATAATAATAAAAATATAAATTTGGACTCAGTACCTCGGTACCTACATTAAAAAAACTCCAAAACCAACCTTCATCTCCCCACCACACCAGACGACACCTTTTTTTTTTGCCGATGTAATTAATACAATTTGTTAAATGTACTTGAGTCGAACAAATTGGTCACAGGTGTTATCAGCCCCATAGTATTTGGAGGTCTTCCACCCATTCATCCCATACTTCCTCCTCATTGTATTTTCACACAACCAATCACAACATAAGTTATGTTACATAAACTGCCAGGGAAGGACTCAGTTTCTTGACAATAATAATTATTATCTCACTCCTATGTGCCTTTCGTCTCCTTCTCTGCTATTAAATAGCAAGAAATTTTCGTGAATACACGTTCAACAGTTTAACGTAATATTCATTAAAATTATTTAAAAAGGTAAAAGCGGATTGCCTATTGCGATTTGATTTGTGATCAGAATGATGTTTCCCAGTACAATGTACTTACTGGGAAAATATGTCATATTTTCAATAAGGCGGTGAAATTCCGACAAGACAATTTTTATCTGAGCTCGTGCCTTATCGCCAGCTTACAGAGCATTTTTTCCAAAACTGGATGGATCATAGATTTGGCTAACTGAGTCGATTGGGGTCACGTTGCAACGAGGCGGTTTTTTCCGCGATGCAGTTGGATGTCACGCGAGATTGTCGGCAGAGTTGTGTTTGAGGTCACGTGACGACCAGCCGGTCGAGACGTCAACGTGACGCGGTCGATGACTTCAAGGAGACGAATCGAATCGGCGGGAAAAGATCTGTCAGATCTGATCTGATCTGATTTACACGAAACAGAAATCTGCTGTTTCAGATTTTTCAGCGTCTCCAGGTGTTTTTTCAGCGTGTCCAGCTGTTTCGAAACTCTAGTCGATCTTGATAACTGATCAGAGGATCCACGATAATGAAGTACGAAACAATTTGAGCCTTATTGTAAAATGACGAAACCCATCACCGAGTCACATTAATTTAATGACCTCACACAGACTGAAGATGACGGAAACTTGGACGAAAGACTTCTCCAAAAACTTGAATCCAGTATAAGTCAAACCAGCCAAATTTTTTTCGCTTTTGGGCATTAATTGGGGAAAGTTAAGGCATGAACAATGTGGATAAACATACACTAAAACCAACTAATAAGGCTCTCGAGCGCAAAATTCAATTAAAAAATTTAATGTTATATAAATATATATATTATCATACTGTCGCATACCTACCTACCTACTTACCTGTCTAATATTTTAAAGTTCAATTACCTATGAATAGACGTGAGTACCGATTCACTGCACTGGGGTCACATTGTTACCTATTTCGTCATCCTAGGTTTGACCCAGGGTGACGAAATCTGTGAAACAACATGACGAAATCAGATAGGTAAGGAAATTACGAATCATACAAATACGACAGGTTTTTGGTGTCCGTGAGTCACCGGGGACGCCTCGACCGGAATTTATGGCATAATATTGCTGGGAAACACTTCTTAACTGCAATGTCAGATAATTCATCCAATTAAATTTTATTGGTGACTTGACCCAGTGGAAGGTAAGTCGAAGTGACCCATTCCGAGAGACACCAAAAGAGACATTAGAAACCAAAAAATCAACTTGCTTAAAGAAGTATAATGGATGCAATCAGCTATTTTAAATCACTGACTATGAAAATTGCACATTTAATGTTCATAGATCTCCTTGTACAACTAACTACTTACAAGGTTTGATCATCCAACGTAAGGGTCGTCCGGCAAGACCTGGTCAAAAGGGGCGGCATCAGTAAACCACCTAGCTTACCTCCGTTGTTGTCAAATTTTCCGGACGCTCTCGCAGATGTCAGCAGCAGAGTCAATTTTGACGACAGATTTCAGTGAAGTAGGCAATCACCCAAAACACCAACACCTGGCACTACACAACAATAACTAACCCCCGTCCGCCATTGGTTAACAACAAACTGAAAAAAATTCCCAGAACCGTGCCAAGTGGAGGGGACAAAATGACAAGAGAGGGGAGAAATTTAATTTTTATGTGTCCCGTGGGACAGAATCGAAGACTTTGTCAAGTTTTATGTAGTGTCTATGAAAAAAGCGAAGAAGAATAAGAAATATAGAGGTGGGTGTTTCCAGGGATCCATGTGCCGTTGTTGCAGACATACCAGGTATCAGATACAGTGAAGTAGAATCAGATTCTACTTCATCTACTGTATCAGATACAGTAGATGAAGAAGGTATCAGATTCTGATACCTTCTTTGATACCTCCTTTGATTCCTTTACCTATCATATGACGCACAGAGGGTCCCTGACCAAAACCTACGGTCCCTCCATTAAAAATGTTAATTGAATAGTTAACTTTATGTTTAAAATTATTTTAAAACGTTAATTTAATCATTTAAATTCATTATAAGTAAATCATAAGGGAGGGGATCATAATTTTTAATTTACCAATTTAACTTTGATTCAAAATAAAACCGAGATGCACCCCAGTGGGTGTGAGTGAGTGTGACCTATGAGAAAAGAGTGCACAGTATGACGCAAAATTTGGTCCGGTCATTTAATGATTTGGTCCGGTGAGGTGTGATAATTAGTAGTTTAATTTTGGTTTATTATTCTTGGAATAATACACCTATGTTTTCGTTACGAAGGTCGACGACTCCGATCGGCCTCATAATTTGACATTATCCGTTTCAAGAGGTCTAAATTCCAAAACCGAAATGTCCGTCCGCCGTCCGGACAGACCTGTCCGGTCTACCTGTCTGGTACCCCCACAAATCGAATAGGTATTTATAAATATACGCTTAGGTACGAATGGGTATAAATACGCTTATAAGCACAAAGCTGCTCCGAAAATGACACCCCACTCGAACCCGCGCGAGCATTTATTTATTAAAATTGAAAGATTGTTAAACGCTAAATTTTAGCGTCTCAACAAGTTGTTGACGACAACCCTGAAACTCCAAAATGACTACATAGAGAGGCAGCATGACTTAGACCTACTGGCAGCAGGCTGCTGCACAACTTTGTGCTTTGAAAGAGGCTCATAGCCCCATTCAAAGGACATCCGAAATTTCAACCCGCTCTTTCTCTAGCAAATCGATGTAAACGTCGATGTAAACGAGCCTCCTTTCAATCGCCTACGATTTAGGACACCCAGAAATTTTTTTTTTTTTTTTTTTTTTAAGTGAAAATGGTCCAAAGTGACACAATGTCATAACACCTAAAAAAACGGGTTTACGTATCTGCTCCAAATAGATTTACCCATCCCTACGAGTGACAGCCCGCATTCCTCATTTCAAATTTCTCATCTAGCACTGTCGTTTTGAAGTACCTAGTAGTAGTTTAGTTTGACTGATATTCCCTCTGCCATTCTTCACGCCGCATTCATAATTGTCCGGATTTTGTCGCGATATGATAAAGTTTTCCTATTTGGTTTACTTAACGGGACTTTGCGCCGGTGGGTTCTACTTCCTGACCCAAAAGGTAAATTTGGACGTTTCCTCCTTCAACTATGAAGACTTCGCGAAAATTATAGACCCTTTTTGGCTGGCCGACCTTTTCCAAGAGGAGACGCTGTTCACGAAGCAGCAGCTGGCGGAGTTTGACGGAGTCCAGAAGAAAGAGCTCTATTTGAGCATTTTGGGCAAAGTGTATGACGTCAGCAAAGGGAAGAAGTACTACGGTCCTGGAGAAGGATACAATGGGTTTGTCGGTAAGTGGTAGGTAGGTAACAGGAGAGACCCTGTGGCTTACCATGTTGAGTCACGTTCTCATTTCAGGCAGAGATGCGAGCAAAGCGTTTGTCACTGGCGACTTCACTCCGGATGGTTTGAACAGTCGAGTCCACGAGCTCCACCCTGGCGAACTTGAAGGGTTGCTTCACTGGGTTGAGTTGTATGAAAAGAACTACGTTTACAAAGGTGAGTGATTGTGGGGGTTGGGGGGGACCCTAAAGTGTGGAATCTGAAGTGTCTCCGTTACAGGAAGACTGATCGGGCGCTTTTACAAGGATGACGGCAGCCCCACCGAATATTTGACGAATATTAAGGAGACAATCGAGAAGGGTAACCGAGAGGAACAGGCGATGAAGGACCTGGACAAAAAATACCCGGCGTGCAACCTCGAGTGGAACGCAGAACATGGAAAGATCGTTTGGTGCTCCTCTAGAAGGTTAGTCTACCAGGAGCGCCACATTCGTATAAAGTAGCAGTCTTGCTCATTGCCGTTTTGCTGAAATGCAACCCTTAAAGCCAAAACTCAATCATCTTGTCTTGATGTACGTCATAGGTTATACACAGGTCCTCAAGACAAGTAGGTAAAGTTTCCATCCCTTAAATGGATATAGAAGCTGAGTGTAGTCTGACTGCATAAGTCGTGACATCACATCTGATAATATTATCTGATAACATTATGATGACGGTGGTGCCAATTTTCCAAGGTTTAACTTCTAGCAACCAAATGAAGGTTACAACTAGGAGAAAACGAGGGCTGAGTTGTAAGGGTTTTGGTTGCGAACATTCATTTGGGACTCCGTCCCACCGTGTCATTAAATTTAAGGCAGTATCCGTGACTAATCCAAGCGGCTCGAATGTATTTCAACTCTCCGTCCTGAGGCGGAAGGACCCGCCTCGAGGAAAATGCAAGACTCTGTCCAAGTCAGGCATGGTGGAGACCGATTCAGATTGCTGGGTGATCCACCGAATATAGGAATCGCACGTTGTCGACTGTGATTGGGGGGGGGGGGGGGATCCTGTTCTTGAGGCCGTTTGAGAGAGGCTTCCTGAGAACATTCCCACATCCACACCAAAGAACTGGTTTGTCCTCTGTTATCAGATAATATTAGCCTCGGACAGGCTTCTGCCGCTCTTCCAGCTGGCCAGCAGGATTGAAATCCTGCACATGTCATGTGCCCTCCTCCAGGACGGAGTCTTGGATTTCACTTGAACCACTTTGCTAATAGTCGGACGGACTCTTGCATTTTCTTTAAGCCGGTTCGCTAATTGTGGGACGGAGTCTTGCTCTTTTCCTAAGCCGGTGTGATACGACCCTCGTTTTCCCACATATGTAACCGTTACTTGGTTATAAGGGGAAAGCTTCCACATCCTATAGGTTGTGACGTCTTGGGGTCTGACAGTCAGACTGGTTGTATATTATCTTATATTCAGAGATCGCTCCCCCAGACCTACCTGTTGCTTGTAGTTGAATGACAATGTTGAATCAGAAGATAAGAGTTCATGTTACATTGAGGTTTCATGATGAAACTTCCAACTCTTTTTCTGTGTGGCAAAGAAAAACGAGCGATGATATGTATTTATGTATGTTACACCACCTCACCACCAAAACCACCTTACCATTTCGTGGCACACCCCCGTCTCCCTCCCTGACTTAGATTTTTGGGCAGATACCGAGGTCACGGCTTAAGCATGTTCTATGATAAAATGTGTTTTGTGTGTTAGGCGGTCTGTTTGGCTATGCCGACGTGCGGGTTGACTCTCCTGGGACCCGGCTGCACTGGTCTCTCAGGCCCTTGCCGATTGATGACCCAAACATAATAATTATTATATATACCAATGCAATTATTGCATTGGTTGTCTAGGAGAATGCCAGTCCGGCGCCAAAGTCCTAAAAATGTAAGAAAATACTTAGAAGAATATTTGGCCAGTTACGTGCAATCTTCTGCTTGCTTACGTCCTAGCCCTAGAGCTTGTTCTCTTGACATGAGCTCGCAACATCTTACTGTAATACCTCTGTTATCCCTGTAAATAAACAGCCACTTGCTGACGTAAATTAGACTCGTTCGTAATCAGAGATGTAAAATACCCGAGTATTTAGTTTTCTGGGTTAATACCGAAATACCGGTTTTGGGTATTTTATCGAATATTTTAACCTCTATGAAAATGATGGGAAAAAAAACCACGTAGGTACCTAAAACGTTTTTACGACTCAAAAACCAACCAGCTTGTGCCAAGTTCAACCTCTAACTAAAACCAATCTCTTGAAACGGACTCCCATCTTATCTTCTCTAATGTGAGTTCTTGAAAAACTTGCTTTATTGCTTTATTGAAAGACTTGTTTATTGTATTTATGTCTATTCATTCCCTACCATGGATCGCAGCAGAAGTGTGGACAGTTGCAATTCTATGCAGGTCACATTATCTTTTTTTGCACGAATGGAATAATCCCTCAACCAGGATACGAAGAAAATGTTGAATTTAAAAAAAAAAGTAAATTAACAATTCCATGAGGTACAACATTTTTAGATAAAAAAAGGGAAAATGCTGCAAATTTTACACAAGGGTTTATTATTCTTTGATATAGGTTACTTGTGCGAAAATTAATTCTGTGTCAATGAAAAAATGTTTTTTTACTCGGAAAATGTTTGACCTCCTGGGATCTTTCAAAAATCTCATTTGTAGCCCCATGAAGCCCTTTTGCCAGTTGTTCACAGTTCATTTTTTTTTTTTTTTTCTTCAAAATTGTCTGTATATTCCTCTTGTTTGGTCTCTTCTCCCATCAAAATCCGAAGAATGGTTCACCTAGTCGCGCTTGGTCAATCAATGCAGAAATTGAAACTTGACAACAGCAGGTTGGTTGCTGATTTTGATTTGGCAATTTGAAGTGATGCTAAATGCCTGCGGCTCTTTGTCGTCGGATCTGGTACCCACTACTTGCTGTGGTTGCGCTGAACGGTCAGACACCCTACTGTCTGTCTTCGGGTCGTTTAAATAACCTGACTTACTCTTTTCACATTCCAGCGGCGGAATAGAACGTGACTGGGTCGGCGTCCCTAGGAAGTTCTTCCTCCCGAAAACTAAGTACTACCGCTGCGCTTGCGTTGAACCCGAAAACCCTCCGACGGAAAACGAAGACGGCTACTTCCGCGAATATGCCGACTGCCCTCCAAAGGCAGAAAAATGTTATTTGCGACTTGACGAGGAAGATTAACCAAGTTTTCACGGTTGTTCACAACTCACAGAGCATTTCTGCCTTTTTTTATTATTCATTTCAACACGTTTGGGGAAACCCTTTGCGACCAATGATCTTGCAGTTTAAGCAATAAATGTTTGTTAATTTGATATTGTCAATTTTAGGTTAGGTTATTGAAGGCTGTGATCCTGTATAGGTTAAAATAAGCGAGCTTGCAGGTCAGTTCGGATAATTTGGAACCATTAGGCGAACTATGGCCTTTTCCACTTTTTACTTAGGCTTCCAGGAATAAAATGCTCCTTGAGAGCAATTTAGAACTTTCAGAATTGATTCCAACTGCCTCCTCAATTGTAAAATGTTAAACTCGGCATTTAATTTCCTTCTCTGCTTTGGTGTAGCTTCATTGAACTAAAAAATATCGCAGAGCAGCTACAGAAATTTCTGGAATTCGGAATCATTCTGAAAGTTGAGGTGAGGCCTTGATTCCTGGATCCGTTTGAGTTCTAATTCGATTCCGAACTCTAACTGCTCTGCAAACTCACTTAGAAGAAGTGTATGAAGGTTAGGTACTAACTCATTAAGCTCATGGGTCACTTGAAAAAAAAAAGACAAATTACCATGTCGCGATAGTAACCATTCAGTTGTCTATAATTCTGTCGAAAAAGTTTTTCGTTATACTCGTTATTTTTGTGTACAACCTTATCTAAAACACTACAGTTTTCCGTTGGAAGATTTTCAATAAAACGCCTCATATAGATGCTATTAAAGTTACTATCCCAGTGAATTTGTCTGTTTTTTTTTTTTTTTTTTTTTTTTTTTTTTTTAAATGACCCTCATGACTGATTGGTGATGAAATTAATTCATTCCGTCCAACTCTGTTCTTGTAGTTTTGTGTGTCAGTACTCTGTTGATTCATTCAACCGTTGATATTTTTTGTACTTTTATACCGTGCCTACTGGCAACTTGTTACTTACTAATATAATATTATTATTGTTCGACTTACTAAAAATGAAGGGCGCTCCTGGGAGCAAGTTTGCGGACCCCCGTATTCATCAAGAACTTCCATGAGGCTCCTCCAGGATTTATTTTCGAATCGTAGAAAATCCATGTTATGCCCTGCTCCTTGCGGCTCACGGTGAGACTAATCGATGTTGTGCTCGATTAAAGGAACACGAGGAACACTACAAGATGAGAGGTGCATACACAAGACACCGGTGATTTCGATCTACAGCCAAAATAGAATGGTGACAGCAAGTCCTCTTTTCAAATTTTTATCGCCACACATTAGGGCCCGGATTCGAGTATATTTTTTTCTGTAGTTGAAATAATTTCAATTATTGATAGAAGCCTTTTGGTCAGGGTTTGAATTGAGTTTTATTTTTACGCTCCCCGGGTTGAGATCATTAAATGATTGCTGAGCAAATTTTTTCGCTCAGAAAGTAAACCTCAACTTTTGAGCGATATTTTTTTCGCTCAAAATAAAACTCAACCACTTTAAAATCCCTTATTTAATTATCAAAAATCAACCATGTTAAAATTTGCATTCTGAGCTATATTTCTGAGTATGCAAAAGAGCCCAGAAATGGAGTTTTATTTTCTGAGCCAGCAAAACGCGGCAATGGACGAAGTGGTCCATTTCCACGATAAAGAATAAGTTTCCGTTGATTATACCAGCGTCAGTACGATACTTTTTGTTTTGAAAGCGCTTTCCAACAGTTGGGAAGCTTATTACTTAGTTATTTAATTATCAAAAATCAATTCTGACCATTACAGTTACTGTAATGGTCAGAATTGATTTTTGTTAATTAAGTAAGGGATTTTATAAATAACTTATATTTTTGTTCCCATTACCAGTACCGTATGAGGTTTGTAAATTTCGAAGACCGAAAATTGAAATTGAGTTCTGCGTATTCTCTTTTATGATGCCTCATGAATTTTCTAAGAAAAATTACCTTTACTAAATTCAGAACTTGAAAAGCGCGTTTTTAAAGAATCGCTCGATCAGAGGTTCACACCAGGTACATCGTACTGATAACGCTTTATTTACAAAACAATTCGAAGTATTGAGACTATTTGTACACAACAGTTGTTACTTTGAGCACTAATGGGGAAAAAGTCCCTGGAGCGGGTAGAATCTTGAAAACTGCTAGCGGCGTGCTCAATTGGCAGGGAACAGCTCCTCGTATGTGAAATGCTTGGTTATCTTGTTGGCCGAGTCGAGGAGAACGTCCTTCACGACAGATTCGACACGGGGTTTCACCAAGTTGATGATATCACGTTTGTTTTCGTGGATGGCGGTGTTGATGGCTTCGGCTGAAGACAAGAGTTACGTTAAGGCATCCCTTTTCCGCGAACAATATTAAATATTATGCCAAATTATGGCAATAACAACAGATAACTCTAATGGTCCAAGGGCAGGAAAAAATAACATGCACATTTTGGCAATTTTTCCTTATGGGAGGGGGAGTTCAGTTCTCCAGGATTCGCCACTCGGAAGCTATTAACGCCATGAACCATAAATATTGAAGAGCCCGGTAGTCTTCACGGTTGAGAAACTTCCTCTAATTGTGGTGTTCTGGCAAGGACGGTAATGGAGGCAAGGCGGGAAAATTAGACAGCAACCAAATGACCGAGTCCGTGAAAAGCGGACTACACGCTAGGAATTTTCACGACCCGCTAAAATGAATATTTAATTAACTCAAGGTACTCACTGATGGCCGGATCCTTGAAAAATCCCTTGCTCAGTCTAACTTCGTAGTTTTTCAAATTCATTTTCAGGTCCAAATTGTCGATGACGAAGTAATTTTTGCCGTCCTTTTTGATGAGTTTCCCTTTCAGCACGCCGTTACCGGCGATGTCCTCTGCAAAACGCAAAATTCCATGAAACGCCCGGGCGGCTTGTTTGTTTCATGCGAGAGTTCAACTGAACTTACCGGCAACTACAGTGACTGGCCCTTTTCCTTGGAGGTTCAAGTTGAGGAATTTCCCGGTGACTTCGTAGTTGCAGTCGATCGTAATTTTGGGGAAGCGGATTTTCACGTGAAACGAATTGCTGGACAGGTCCGACCTGGAAGGAAAATTGAAATGGCGAAGTTAGGTTCGTCTTTGGATAGGTTTGTTTGACGATACGGGCCGCTATTACAGGGTCTTTTGAGTAGCAATGTTCAAGTTGAGCTCCCATAGTGTATACTGAACTATTTTATGCTTACATTTAGCCCCAAAACACCTGAAAATGGATATTACATCCATACCTCGATCCACTGACTAGACTTATCAATATTCAACGCCATAACGTGCCTTTCAAGACATAATATAAAAGAACCAGAAGTCATAATATTATCTGATAGCGAATAGAATTTACATTTAAGACCCTTCAAATGTCGGGGTCACCAAAGAATGGTGACTATTATTTTAGTTACTGGAACCCGAGCTCTCGTGAATTACATTAAGAGAGTAGGTACCTATCTGGTGGTCAGATGAGCCTGGATGGTCGCCAGGGGTTTCGTGTTCTGCAGCACGACTATGCCAATGATGGAGGTAAATTTGTGAAAGAGGTTGCAACAGCAAACACCTCTCGGGTCAATGAGGAGTGTGAGAAATGCCAGAACAGACTGGTGGCTCCTGAGCAAGACGATGAACTGAGCGGAGAAATGACGGAAGGATCTCAGAACTGGAGTGAGATCGCTACATCATAGTGGCAAACCGTGACGTTGCTCAGAAAGATGATCGGAAGAAACCTGCAAGTGAGATGAAACAGTCTCCAGAGGGGAATCAAAGTGATTCACCCGGAAGGCCGGCAAATCTTCCAGGTGGACCTCATAACCGAGGGATTCGGGAAGGTTCGAAGCGGTCGAATCGGAGGCCGCTTGTTGGAAGAGGAAGGTTGAGGAGGAGGAAGAAACATGCGAGGAGCCTCAGAAAGCCTTTCAGAGGATGACGAACACGAATTGGCCTACCTACGAAGACTCAGGAGTAGTAGGCCTACCTATCGGCGACAGATTTCGGTTCAAAAACTCACACGATTGGATTGTCTTTGGAATTTGGAGGTGTATTTGTTCCAGTAGGTAACCAGAAGGTAATATTAGTTAAGTCTCACGGAGTAGTCGGACTGTAACCTCTATTTATAGAGGTTTATAAACCGATTCTATGCACAAAATTACTAGGACCCCCCCCATCAGATCCCAACGGCACTCATTCTAGCTGTCGGTTTCCGTCCAACTGCTGTCAACCTACAGACGACCTGGAACAGGTCCGTCGATTTCTGTAAACAGCCCGTCAAACCAGGAACGAACCTTTCATAAACCCCACCTGTTAACAACAGAAGAACGTTCTCCTGCTCCCGTTCAGCGCTCCCAATACTCACTTGAAGCTCTCAACTTCGAAATACGACGCCCCCCGGACGACGAAGTCTTTCCCGTGAAATTTGAGCATCCTTCCGCCATGCTGGATGTCCAAATTATCCAAAGCGAGCGGCTCCAACGGCGGAATGTCCAATTCGGGGATTCCTTAAGAGAACAAAGTGACAATAATGTAATGCAATTAAAAGGTTCTCGATTAGAACAGCAATCCAAAACTATCCTGAATTTACCTTGCCGCAGTTTCGGCCTCAGACTTTCCACTGAATCCAGGATACAAGCGTCCAATTTGGGGTCGTTCCTTTTACACACGTGTATGTAACTGGCTGGAATTAATAAAAAACGGTTTGGTGTTATAGATATTATCACATTCGGCTTTTTATCAGCGGACTCAATAGTTCAATCCAAACTAATGGTGTGGAAGCACCGTGAGTACCTAATCGTTATTAGACAAATTTTGTATAACAGGGTGTGGTTTTTTGCCGACGGTGCAGAGGTCTAATCCAATGAGGTGGTTAGGGTGAGAGATGACTCCTCTGCTGAGTACTCAGCAGAGGAGTCATTTCTCACCCTAACCACCTCATTTTGTATATATTGTTATAACAGTCAGAAATTGCGATAAGTACCTCCTAATTACCAGTCGTGAAACTCAATCGTGACTGAATAATGTGAATATTTTTCGCAACGACGCATTAAATCTATAAAAGATTTAACAATTGCAGCTACACTCAGACGCGAGAAAAAAATCCGCTTAGCGATGAATAATTTATCTCAGTTAATAATGGTATTCAATTACAGCAACCTTGCAAGTAGGAAGGTAGCGCTTTGCCTTTTTGCTTTCATAGAGAAGCTAAACGAGTTTCCAGCGAGAAGTCTTTATGTCTGCATTTCGCATTTCAGGTGTCTGTATTTCTGCATTTCAGTGCGCTGAAATTGGCACATGGCATTCGCGATGACAACGTGGGCCAAGAGAGGTACAAAAAGTAAAGATACATATTTATAAATAGACTCTTCAGAAAATGTATCGGCATGTATCGATACTTACGAGCGAAAAAACTATCAGAGTATCGATACCTCTACTGTTTTCTAGTAGGTAGTAGGAGTAGGGATACTGTTTCCTACTTGAATGATTTAGGTACCTAGGACCTACCTTCACGAGGTTCGCATTTTTCAAGGTAGGTAGGTAGGTACCTCGTCGCTGAAGCAACCACATGCTACAACTCAATTTTTGGCCAAAATGAGTTAGACCCTATTCTTCATGTAAAATGTTGCTCTGGATCCATTTCCGAGGTCAGATTAAAGAAAAAACCAAAAGCAACACTGCTACAGCGAGTTTTGACCACATGCTACAAACGATTTCGTTTTTCCACATGCTACAACTCAGCTGTTTTGCATGCAATACACCGGCGAAATGGAGGCACGGGTGGGTTTTTCGATTTTTCTCGTATACTAAGCAATAAAAACGATTTTTTTGTTTCCATTGTTTTATCAGATGTTTTTTTTTTTTTAATATTAAGCACCTTGTTACATCTGAAAAAATTGTTTTCACGTTGGAATCATCCGTGAAAAATTCAGTTCAGTTGTTTTGCCACTTGAGTTATAGCTTGTGGGCAAATAGAATTTTGAGTTATAGCATTTAGTTGATGGTTTTGGTTGAGTTGTTCCATGTGGAAATGTCCATTCCTGAGTTACAGCTTGTGGTACATAAATCGGTTTTTCGTGTCTCCTGAAAAGTTGGGAAAATTGAGTTATATCATGTGGTTGCTTCAGCGACGACCTATTGATTCTTTTGAAACGTATGTACATTTCGATTCTATTTAAAACTATCGATACTTTAATTTTCGATAATAGGTAACCCCTATGTGGGCCAATTTTCATGCCGGAATTTACAAGGGATGGGTATCACCCAACAAATATTCGATTAATGCACTCAACAACTATTTCTTCAGTATTACTCAATGTAGGTACCGATAAAACATCGATTGTTGGATCGAAAAATCGATTATTACGATTAATGGATACCCATCCATAGAACTTACCGCTATCATAGAAATGGCTCATCGAGAACCCTAAAACGTCGCTATCATACAAATTTTGTTCGAACGCCATTTAATGCGAAGTGGATTTGTTGATTAGATATATGGATAGAAAATAAGTTTATTATTATAATCAAGGTAAAAGTCACAGTGTGGTGTTTGCCGACGGTGCAGAGGTCTAATCCAATGAGGTGCTAATGACAAATGGTTTTCTTGTCAGGGCTGTAGATGAGCTTAGTTGCTCGAAACCGGTCCCCACGCTACAATTGTTTATTCCAATAAACAATTTAGTACTCAGCAGAGGAGTCATTTCTCACCCTAACCACCTCAAGGTAAAAGTCATTAAAACAGGGGCGGCCGGATTAGCCGTGTGGGCGTTAGCCACTTCGCGCTGCATTCTGTTGAGGCCCGTAAGGGCTCGAATCCCGTTGAAGACCATGGCAATTTTGGGAATAAAAGTGCAGCAGGGTTAAAGTGATACCTACATCAATAAATTAGCACATTCTGTGATTGGAAAAAAAAAACAAAAAAACAAACCGCAACAGCCAAGGACGCAAGTATAATAATTGTCCGTCAGCCGGGTCGCACTGATTTTAACCCCAATCCCAATTAGTTTATTTTTAAAAAAAGCTCCCAAATCATGACGTCTTATTATCGCCACTGACAAAAGCCAATACACGCTAGTTTCAATTAGGTGCCTGCTTTTATTATGCAGAATCTCCTCCAGCTGGAGATCCCAAAGAAGTTGAGTATGACATACTAAGTATGTCTTCTTCGGGACATTGCCTTCTCCAGCCCCCATATTGCACAATGAGCAATTCCGGCGAGGACTGCTGGATCAGACATAGGCACGTTCCGTCATTTAGTGCAAGGAGAGCTCTCCTGAATTTCACAATCCATTAGATGACCCAAATTTGTTGATTGTATGAACAGTATAAGTAAAAGAAGAAAATTTCCATAACATACCTCCTTAATATACCTATAACAAAATTTGTTATAGCAATTGAAGAGCACAGCTACTATTTCAAGACTCACTATAGTGACTATACTCGTATCATTTGTCACCAGAAAATACTGTTCCTTGACATTTTATAAGCTCTAGTAGGTAGTCTAAGTGATATAAACACCTGATTGTGAAAAATCATTTAGGTTTTTACAAAATTCTGGAACAAAATACAGTATGAAGTCACTTTTTACGGGGGAAAAACGTGCTATTAGCCGGGAGTTAACACGTTCTTTCGCTGAAGCGCCCCGATAAGCAAGTTCTTCCCCTGTGTAGGAATATTTCGCCCTCCTATTTCACCCGCTTGAACTCGTTTTTCCCCAGAAATAGCACCACCAATGGATTTCTCGCATGCCAAACCTTAAGGAACCTATAAAAGCTACCTATAAATCGAACAAAAACCGAGTTAACACGTTTTTCCCCTGTAGGTACTCTTCAAATGCTAACATGCTAGCATGCTAACAGCTGTCTCTACTGACCCATTGCTGCTGCTGCAGGGTGCGGGACATTAATGAAAAGAGAATTTTCTGATGTGTTGAAAAGTAGAGGTGGCTTGAGAACCAGTGCTGCTCGGGTCCACGGCTTTCGGAAATTAACGCCTTTGACGACGTTCATTTCTTAGACCTTCGTCTAGATCTGATAGCCTTGGCCTCGTACCTATTAAATCACAACAAAGCTGGTCTAGAGCTGTCTGAATCAAGTCAAATCCCTTTTGAGGGACAACAAACTGACCCTACATGTTGCCCTGGTCATTAAGGGTAACGAAGCTGCTGATGCTCTTGCAAAGGAGGCATCCGCATGTCTCTCCATCGGTACCTCAGCACGTGCTGAGCCCTTTCTTGACTACAAAATTTCCAATAAACGAAATCTCCACAAAGGAGGTAAAAGAGAGAGTAGGTACCGCAATGGAAAAGACTCCCCCATCAGAACCCTGATGAGATTGTTCATCAGCATCTCCATGTCAAGAACAAGGGAGATTAAACTTTAATCTGAAAGGAGTGATACGCAATAGAATTTGCCGTTGGAATGTTGAAGAAGGCTGAGCAAATCCTCTGCGCATTTAGAGATCCTTCACAGGCCTTAAATTGTTTGAGTCTGGCTCCAGTGAGGGTCGACTATATTCACCGAGCTGTGGAAAAAATCGTGGCTACTGAGGGAATTGTAAGAACACCACTAATCGGAGAGCTTTTCTTTGCGTTTTATGATGGGTAGCATTGTGGATAATAATGTGGATCACGTTTTTCGAAGAATAGGCTTTCCAACAGTCCAAACGCCGACCGCCAAGGCTTTTGGATAATAGAGTGCTTGGATAGAGTTTTCACTGTCTGCTGAGTTCAAGAAGCCTCGTATTTTCGTTTAAATATTGTTCATTTTTTTCTACTAAAACCCTTGACCACCTTGCAACCGTGAGCAGAGTTGCTTCTCTTTCGTGCCTACGAGCTTCGACTACGAATAGCATAATGATACAGCGGGTAGGATAGCTAGCCTGCCCGAAAAGTGAAGAGCGGTTAAAGTAAACAAATGCCACCATTTAAAGTCTTGTGTCACAGTTTTGATGAAAATCTGACTTTAGTGCCCAATTTGGGTGAGTTTAGAATGGTCGAAAACCCCGTCCAATGGGTCATGCTTTGAATTTCGTGGACCTGTATAAATATAGTCGATAATATTATGCAGTAGTCGCCGCTTACCAATCCGTTTCAAGGGTTTTTGGGCGGTATAAGCGGCTGGTCTGTATAGCCGATCGGATATAACGGCCAAATCATTAAAATTTAATTTAAACAAATTTAAAATTTAATTTAGAAATATTTATTATTCCTATTGGTATAACCGACGGACATGAGAAAGCTTCAAAATTATTTTTCTATCTTCAAAAAGTATCTTTTATTTTAATATTTAAGATTCAAAAATACATAGAGACCAAGGTTACATAACGTTATTTAAAAAAATAATAACAAGCAAATATTTTACCTATGTACACCTTTTTTAAAAATTTGGAGATGAGGGTTTAGGGAATCCAGGAGGCAAGTCCTTTTCAAAGTGATGGAGGGTGGAGAAGTGATCATTTCCATGCTCTTCAAAATTTGACATCGTCAAATTTTGACATCGATGGCTCCAATTTTTTGAAAGTTCTTTTTTTCCGCGTCCGACTTGTACATTCGTTTTTGAGGTGCCGTATGAGAGAGAATACCGTTAGAAACTGACTCAAAGTGACAACAGTAAACATACTTCTGTCGAAATGATACCTAAAAAATTTAATGTAAACGTTGGTTTCTATTTGTCCTCGAAATAAGCCTCCGATTCACAAACAATTCGGCCGGTATAACAGGCGAAAACCTTGTGTAGGAACGCCATTCGTTCCGTACTGGCGTTTTTTGGCCGAAATAAGCGACAAACCGGTATAACCGGCGACTACTGTAATGGGATGATACAACCAGCCAACGGGCCCAATTGTAAGAAAAAATTGACTGGCTCTGCTCCCAAATGGAAACTGTTTGGCTTTTAGAAATACATAATTACAAAATCTTATTAAAAATGTTCAAGGAGCGTAGTCGGTTTTTCAAACGGACCAATAAAAGTTCGAATAGGAGTGTCATCCGTGCTCCTTTTGACACTCTCTGGGTTAACACGATAAAATCTTCTTTTTTTTCCTCGCGAAAAATAGTACAACTACGATTTTTCGACTAAATACTTACGGATTGCTGCGAAAACCGCAGTGATACCCACGAGTGCAAAAACAAATACGCCCACGGAAGATGCCATCGTGTTGAAACTGGAGACCTCGAAGCGTATCACTTGACTGCAGAATCATAGCAATTACCTTGTCTTTTATACCAGGAATATAACAACCACCAACTGCCTCCCACTTCTGATGAGGGATCTTCCAGGATGGTCAACGTCAAGGTCGGAGAGGAAGTTCTGGTCCAATGAGACTATCGGGAACTCCGCCGGGGCTGAGATCAGATTGTGAAAAAATTCGAATACGGTCATTGAATGCTGAGACGGTTTATTTGTAGAAAAAAATTTATTGCCTTCGCGGCGTTATTCCATGGGGAAAAGTTCGTCGTAATCGAAATGGCGGGTGATTTGGTTAGCTCTTTGCAGAAGGACTTCGGCTGCAATCTGTTCAGCGTGAGGTCTGAACAGGCTGATCAAATCTCGCTTGTTGTCGTTCAAAGCCAAGTTGATTGCATCACCTACAGAAAAATTAGCAAAATAAAATTGAGCAAAGATAACACAAGTAAATTCGTATAGATACTATGCGTTAATCTGTCTGAGGAAGTAGGCGTTTGGGCGAAATTATGAATAATTCATTCTATAGAGAACAGCAAGTTTTTATACACATCCTCTACCCAAGTGAGCGTGGCGCACACCTTAGCAGAGCCTCATTGCCGAAAATGTGGACGAAGCCTCGAATCGACTCAATTTAGAGCTTCACCAGTACAATAATTGGTAACCAATTACTATGAATAACAATTATTGGTAATATTAGGTTTGCACAATTGGTAATTTGGGAAAGAAGGTGACTCGGTGCTGCTACCAGGTACTAGCGAATCAACCACCAGGGGTACCAACTAAAAAGTGTCGCTCCTAATGCGTGACGTTTTTTGCAGTTGCGAGCACACGAAAATATCGGCAATTAAAAACTCCACGACGAACAGTTTACAATAAATATGGACAGAATTTGATTTGTGGATAACAGTAGGTTGGTTAAACCGATATTTCAGTAACGCTATTAGCCGGGTTCGGTTAGTTTTGAACGTTTTGAGAAGTTATTTTCAATAGAAGTCACGAGAAAATCTGGTGGTGGATTTCTGGTGAAGTTGGCGGTGTCAAAAATTGCTTCCAAAAGTTTTTCACAGTGTATCTAATCAAGTACATTAGCAGAAAAGCAAATTTAACTCAGGCTATCTCCGAAGTAATATCTCTGCAAGTTTTGTTCACTCTGAAAATGCATTAGGGACAAGCGTTTACTCAGAGGATTTCCCAACTTGGTGAGTGATTTTACAACAGAATTATCTCGTCCAGCCATTTAGATACGACGGGTAATGGCGTTTCGTCTTTCATTCATTTCATCTGAAAAAGAAGTTCTGTAGTTATCTCGATTCGAGGAGTTAACCTTGGGGGATTCGTGGATTTTTCAACTACCCAACCCGAAAGTATACTTGTAAAAACAACAGTTGTAAACAAGTAAAATGGGTTGTATACTTTGGGTGTCCTCTGTAGATGGTTATTTTTGTATTTTCAAATGGTATTTAGTAAAAGCACGTGTACGTCACCCCCGTGGGGGTTTCTATGTGGGGGGTTTCAGGGTAGGGTAACGATATCTCAATAAATCGTCGTGGCATCATGGCATAACTAAATTTCCTTGGTTTTCAGGAGCGAAAAAAAAATCCTATTTCCTTGAAATGATGCTTAATAAGCAGGTAGATGCATAATATGTAGGTTAATTTTTCGTTTCGGCACCTGTTTTGCTACCTTCAGCTTGCCGGACTAAAATTAGAGGTAGAGAAAATAGCTTAGTTGTGCTATGATACCTTAATTTTTTCTTTTAGTTAAGACATGATTATCTGTAGGTACTTAATGGGTGAAATCCAATTATTCAAAATTAGGATTTTTTCCTCCTGATGCCCTGACTCTTGGAGTACTCGGATCGAAAAATTAAAGCCATCATTTTAAAGAGGCCATCAAATGTATGTGAAAACGCCATCATTTACACTACAAGTAAATGAAAAAAAAAAAAAAAAAAAAATTAGCTCGATAGGTTGAAGAATAAGTGCAGGGCATGCCCCCCCTTTTCCACTATCAGCTGTGAAGGAAATGCTGAGGAATGCCGTGATTTCTTCAAAAATTAGTTGTGCTATAATCGGGAATCTGGTGATACTAGCGTTTCAAGCGTTGGGACGGGAAAACTAATAGCGCCAATCAATTCGGCGCAAAATTCCACGTTGGAATCGATAAAAACCCGAAAATGTGAACATTTTAGTTAGGATGGTTTTCAAAAGACGATGTCGATACTACTATACTAGTATACTGCCTGTCCAAAAGGTATGATTGATATATCGATACTGTTCCACTAATATTAGCCTAACTTTGAGTAACCCTGTTAGCTACCGTTTAGTGATGGGAAGTGTGACCCTGATCTCTACGTACACTAAGACTCGATTTGTAGCGGGAAACTGCATTTCAATTGGTTTTGAATCGTGCTGCGCGTCCTGATATTAATGCCCTTATAATCGACAAAATGAAGCTATGATGACTTAGATATGACAACTGGTCAAGTTTTGACCTTCTCATCCCCTTATAAGGGGAAAATATATTTTCCTGTCAAACCATTGAAGTGCAGTTCTCATCCAGTACTTCCCACGTCACGTTTACACAGTCATTATCCTTTGGCGTTTGGACAAGGCAAGTTACTAGGATGGGATGGCTTCGCCAGTTACTTGGCAGCTTGCACTGTGTGAACCTGGCTTTACACACATCTAGTAAAAAAAATCGAGTAGAGACCGAAGACCTTGGAGAGACCATTGACTGGATCAACGTAAACATCGTAAAACATCGTAAAGATTACATTTGCTGCTCGAAAATAAAATTAATTTAAGGAAACCAACTACATATGTCATACCAAGTCTTTTATCGCCGTTGAAGAGATTTTCCAGGCGGATTTGGTAGTTTTTCATTTTGAGTTTTAGCTGCAGTTCGTCGAACACCACAATAGTCCTTCCGTCTTCGAGAGTTTCCTTGTGTCCCATAATAATCGCCTTACCATCAATGTCGGCTGCGGAAAGAGATGATTTGTAAGTAGGCGCTTAAGTCATGGTCTTAGTGGGTGCAAATGTCCCTAGAGCAAATTACGGGCTTATCGATACCCATCTCTAACCCCAATCACCAACTAAATTTCTGGTTATTATCATCTTTTGAAGTTCCATCTTTGTAGTTCCTGTCGTACAAGAAACTTAAGGGTAAAATTCAGTACATTGGAAACATTTTCCTGAAGAAGATAATCAAACAGCCTGTCGACATTGCATTGAAGGTGGTCAGAACAATTAGGAACGGGAATGCACCCGAATTTCGGGTTAAATCATCCTGAACCATGTTGTTAGAAGTCAAAAAGGGAAAATACATAATTTTTTGTGATAAAAATTCGTTCACATAGTTTATAACCATGTTCTGGCTGATTCAAAAACCGGTGTAGGTGACGTCACCTACACCAGTTCCGGTTTCCAATCAAAGACACCAGAGTGCAGGTCGATTTTCAAATTTTTTCTTTATTTTCTTGCTGGTTGGCACTAGTGACGCTGGAGTAACGCGAAAATGGCCGTGTTCGCTTTGTTGTGAACGAGATCATTCTTATTGACTCAACTTATTCGTGATATAAATTAACTTATTTGACGTGACCAATCCTTCAGTTTTTAGTTTTTTAATGATGGCCAACTCGTCGACCAATAGGAGCTGACCTTGGGTTTCTGCCAAAATTCAAATTGCAATTTTTCCATAAATTTTATAAATTCGTACGAACTTGCAGTTTGTGTTTATACCCAACTTTCAGAATTAAAATAATACTGAAAATGAGGTTATCAATTAGGAATGGAAACGTGTCTGGACTATTTTTTTTTAACGGTAGAAGGCGTCCAAATTACTTGGACGCCTTCTATCGATAAAAACATAATCTAGACATGTTTCCATTCCTAATCGATAACCAGGGGCGAATAGGCAGGTTGGGCGATCGAGCGACGCCCGAGGGGCCCCAAGGTCCTGAGGGGCCGGTCGAACCTGGAAAAAAATTTTATCCTACCTAAAATAAGTAGTAAACAATCCTACTCGAGACCGAAAAGAAAAACTTTGAGATAAAAGAGGTGATCTGGTTGGCTTTGTTCCACATAGGGTGGATGGCAAGTGCAATAAATGCGTGATTTGAGCTATAAGGGTTTAAAATAGTTACTTTTTAAATTACTTACTGGCGTTAGCGGCAACTGGCCCCTTTCCTTTGATGGGTAAAGCGAGGATTTTGGCGTCGACGTCGTAGATGGCGTCGAAACTGATCTTTGGGAAATGTAACTCGGCTCGGTACACTATGTTGTCAATGTCAACTCTGAAATGGAATAATATTCAAACAATAATTTGACGTGAACATGTCTTTTATGAGGGAGTATTCAATACTCTCCAAGTGATCTGAATTTTCGTCAAAAAGGTCACGAAACGGACATTTTCGGTCAATTTGAGAGTATCTTGATCGATGAGCCGTCCACGCCACTTTTGCTTAGGAATTTTTCAAAAAATTTGAAATTAGGTATGACACCTAGTTGGTCCCACAACCTTTTCAGCTTGAACGGCGCTGAACTCCCAGATTTGTAGGAACAAGAAGTGAATACTAGGTGGCTACATAATATGTAGAGATATTTTTAGATATTATCTACATACATGACATGTCAATGTATTGTAACGCAACGATTTTTAGAGACATTTTGAAGGACCATCCGATTCCTTCGTCCCACATAGCAGACGAATCTTTTCGAAGCGCGAGATGGCGAGAGAACCAATGCACCACCTAAGACCTTCGATTGAGGGCGATCACTTATAGCTTATAAGTTATAGGTACTTTCAATAATTTCATGCCGTCTTACTTGATGTCGTTTATAACAAAATTGGAAGCTCCCCGGACGGTGATGTTTGTAGCGAGCGCTTTGAACAGGCCGCCTGCATGAAAAACCATTTCCGGCATGAAAAGCGGTTCTATTGCAGGTATGTCCAGCTCAGGTAGCCCTGAAACACGTGAAATAAATTATACACTGGTTGCAAGCACTCAGCAGCCTGCTGAGTTTTGCGGTGTCCAAATTACCTTCGACAAATTTGGGCCTGAGGGCTTCTATCGAGTTTAGGATGCATTGGGCGATGTCAGGATCGTTTCTCTTGCAGATGTGAATGTAATCCGCTGAAACCAACACATCCATTGAAACACCATATTGATAGGTAGATACATGTATTAGTGAACCCACTACTATCTGACGTGAAATCAGGTCTGTGATTCAACAATCGGACGGATTTACTCTTCCCAGGCTTCACAACTACAACAGTACCTTCACCTTTACCAGTATTCCCTTTCCACGAATTACGAGCCTGTCGAAGCGTGGACAACCCCAATTTAATTTTCAAGCTGAATAATTATGCGCAATAACCCCCTTGATTGATACCCGTTGGACCTCCCGGCTACGAATCAACGACAGATACTTAGGGATTCCCAGGAACCTTGCGTAAGTTCTTAGCAATTAACATGGAATAGTTCATATCCTGCCTGCGTCAAGGTCAGCTTATTAGACGGATGCACATGTGGGAAACCGTAAAGTACCTAAGCAAATTTAATTATATCAATAATATTATGAAGATTTATTTATTAAATAAATAAATTTTATTCTTTTAAACGGGCAAATCCAAATTACACAGTGATAACAATTATTAATGTAATTATTAAGAAAAATAGATAATTCAGGCTGTCACGCAGCATCAACACCTCCACTAATAATGTTTGTAAGGGTGCGCACCAGTTCACTCCGTGACACTATAAAGATGTCAACATCCCCTAGGTATAAGATTTCCAACCTCATTATTCGGGGGGCAGGAGAATGGAACATGTAGTTACATCTTCGAGGCCGGAACCCATGCTGGCTGACATGAATTACGCGATTAACTTGAGGCAAAAAGACATCACAAACAAGGCTCTCAAGTACCTTCGCCAGGATTGACAGTTTGGAGATGGGACGGTAATGCGTCACATCGCCATGGCTACCACTCTTGTGTATAGGCAAGATAAACGACATCTTCCAGGACTCCGGTACGACGCCCTCATCAAAGGAAGAATTAAAGATTACGTACAGAGGATAGGAGAGCGAAGTCGAACAGCTCCTGAGAACAATCGGTGGGATCCCGTCAGGTCCAGGTCCCTTTCCCACATTGAGTTGCGACAGCTTCGACTCGACTCAAGAAGTGGAAATCGATGGACTTGGATTTCTCGTCGAGTGACGACGGGGGACGAGGACACCTGTGAAAGGGGAGAGGAATGGACGCCAGAGAAATAGGTCTCAAAGAGATCGGCCATCCGACAAGGATCCGTGGCAGTCACGACATCGAGACACACGCTCGAAGGGATTCCCCGCTCCATACGAAGAGTCTTCACGTGACCCCAGAATCCTCTGATGTCGTTGTTCCGTACACGCTCCTCTATACGTTCAATGTACGAATTGTAGTTGGCTTTTGACATGACCTTGGACCTCAGCGAAGCAAAACGATCAGTCCTCCTGACGCCCGGACTCCTTGTAGAGGCGATGAAAGAACTTCTTTTTTTAGGTCAGACTTCTCAGCTCCGAGGAAAACCATCGTGGGTAGTTTTATGGACCGAGGAAGTATTTTGGGGTGAAAAGGACAATAGCTGCGCACATTTGTTCATAGAAAACATCTAGCATAGTGTTAGTTGAATCAAGATGACTCAGAGATGCCCAGTTGACTCCCAGAAAATAATATGAATGCATATTATGCATTCAATGATTCATAGTCACATTTGGAGAAATCGTATCGCTGAGTCGGTGGGGGAGGTTTGGTAAGAATTTTATAATGCACGAGGAGGTCCAATGACGGGTGATGGGGATGGGCAGCTGTGAAAAGAGCCAATCTCTAGTAGGGATTATACAGTATAATCCTATCTGACCGGACAGAGGACCGGGAGCTAATTGGGGTCAAGTAACTTGACCCCAATTAGCTCCCTGTCCTCTTTCCGGTCAGATAAGACGCGATAACGGAAGTGTGAAAAGAGCCAAGCCCGAGCCCGCCTCAGTGCCCACCGAACGAGCCATGGAGACTGTCAACACGCTTATTGGCCAACAAGGGAACATTCTACTCGACATTAACCACTTCAAATTCTTCAAAGCCTACCAGGACGTCAGGAATCCTTCCAAGCCCAAGGCGCAGCACTGGATTACCACCAGGCCCAAGGCGGATGCCAGGATTACCCCCAGGTCCAAGGTGAACTCCAGGCGGGTGCAGCCCCAAGCCACACACCCGCGGGGTGGCCTACAAGATGGACACTGGCAGCGCGAGGACGCGCTTATCCAAGGATTCGAGGGTGACAAAGTGGTTGTTTGCCGATGGTGCAGAGGTCTAATCCAATGAGTTGGTTAGGGAGAGAGAACGACTCCTCTGCTGAATACTAAATTGTTTATTCAGGTAAACCCTTCCTTCCTCCATGATCCCCATTGAGCCCTACGGTGTAGTTGAATAATACTAGGACCCAGTACAACGAGTCTAAAATTACTCCGGAAACGGCACTCCACTCGACCATCAAGCCAAAACCTCTCATAAACTGCAACCTTAGAAACCCCATATAGCTGCAAGGTGTTTGGCCTTCCTATTGTAGGTACAAGCGGAAAAGGAGGACGGTTTTTTTTTCTTCTTCGAAACTGCATCATGAAAAACGCCTAGGACCGTCCTCCGTCTTCGCTTGTAGGAGTTCTATTTGGTCTCAAATTTTGACAAAATGGTCCTATATTATTATTTTGAAACAGATCAAAATTTTCACGGCCGAATGTGAGCTTAAACACGTTGGTGCTGCCGAATTCAACAAGTCATCCCTTAGTCAAGGGTAAACCATTTGCCTACTGCACCAGAATCCCCCATTGTCCAGCTCTTCCGAAAGCAAGCTAGTGTGATGATGGGGTCCTTCTCAGCCCAACTATTGTCTCAGAAGAATATAATAAGGAACAAAAATGGCCGATTGCTTGATTTGGTGTTTTCTGATCAGGAAGTGACCTGCCGACCAGCCACAGCTCTGTCAAATATCGATCCCATTTTGACCCCTTTAACCCATTTTGTGCGCGTAACATCACCCTCGAATGAGTTGGTTAGGGAGAGAGAACGACTCATCTGCTGAATACTAAATTGTTTATTCAGGTAAACAATTATAGCGTGGCGACCGGTTTCGAGCAACTAAGCTCATCTACAGCCCAGAGTGACTTGAGGTACCTAGGTGGAACTTACAATCAGTTCTGAACTTCAGAACTTCTGAATACTTCAGAACTGATTGTAAGTTCAACCTACCTCAAGTCACTCTGGGCTGTAGATGAGCTTAGTTGCTCGAAACCGGTCGCCACGCTATAATTGTTTACCTGAATAAACAATTTAGTATTCAGCAGATGAGTCGTTCTCTCTCCCTAACCAACTCATTCGAGGGTGATGTTACGCGCACAAAATGGGTTAAAGGGGTCAAAATGGGATCGATATTTGACAGAGCTGTGGCTGGTCGGCAGGTCACTTCCTGATCAGAAAACACCAAATCAAGCAATCGGCCATTTTTGTTCCTTATTATATTCTTCTGAGACAATAGTTGGGCTGAGAAGGACCCCATCATCACACTAGCTTGCTTTCGGAAGAGCTGGACAATGGGGGATTCTGGTGCAGTAGACAAATGGTTTACCCTTGACTAAGGGATGACTTGTTGAATTCGGCAGCACCAACGTGTTTAAGCTCACATTCGGCCGTGAAAATTTTGATCTGTTTCAAAATAATAATATAGGACCATTTTGTCAAAATTTGAGACCAAATAGAACTCCTACAAGCGAAGACGGAGGACGGTCCTAGGCGTTTTTCATGATGCAGTTTCGAAGAAGAAAAAAAAACCGTCCTCCTTTTCCGCTTGTACCTACAATAGGAAGGCCAAACACCTTGCAGCTATATGGGGTTTCTAAGGTTGCAGTTTATGAGAGGTTTTGGCTTGATGGTCGAGTGGAGTGCCGTTTCCGGAGTAATTTTAGACTCGTTGTACTGGGTCCTAGTATTATTCAACTACACCGTAGGGCTCAATGGGGATCATGGAGGAAGGAAAGGTCCTCTAACTGGTCCTCGATCAGGCAGTTCCTTCCTTCGTGAATGGGGGGTTTCAAGCTGGACATTGCCCCAAATGTCGAGAGGCCCCATCAATCAATCGCCCCGCTTGTTTTATTAGATGTAGTAACATCAGATGTAGATTCTAAATAAAGGTAATGTAACTTTTTCACTCATTCCGCTTCATTTGACCATTTGACTCAAGAACTTTAAAGCGCCTCACTGGATTCGTCAACACCGTTGACTCAGAACTCACTCCGCTCCAAACGTAAGAATTAGCCAACAGGATTCGAACAAAGTCTACCTAATTCGCAAATTACTGGTAGATTAGAAAGGCTGGCAATATGACGTCTGCACCATGACGGTCCGTTTTTTCGAGGTGAGAATTGCCGTCAGCAGGTTGTTAGGAGGGTAATTCAAGTTTAATGAGATGATAAAGGACCTCAATTCTTCCTTCTTCACGTTGCATCTAAATTCAAACCTTGTGGTAAAACAGTCCCAGTGATTAGTAATCACTGATTACTCAATAGGAGTCAAACGTTCAAAATCATACTTACGGACTTTGGCGTTTGTCGTCGCGCACGCTAAGAACAGTAGGACAGCCGTTTTTAGTGTCATTGGGGAAAGAGTTGAGCGGCGGTCCACGATAAACAATGGTGTCTTACGTGGTAATTGTCGTTGATATAAGATCCTATGACTGACTATCAAAATCCCCTACCACGTGAGGGTTTGATCTCTAGGTCACTTGATTTCAGGTTACCACACGAAAGAACAGACTAGTAAGTACCTAGGTAGCTAATAAGACAACGGTCGGTTTGAGAAGAGAACTAGGAGATTATGATGTCTTCGTGAAGGAATTACCTTCAAGAATTCACTTAATTTTCGGCGTATGCGGTGCGCCGAACGTGCCAAACTAACATTTAATTGGGAATCCTGAGATGAATTCTTGAAGAATATTACGCAGACATAAGGCCTCGCTCCGCTCGGCCGAGCGCTTATTCGGACAGGGGGGCCTCGCTTCGCTCGGCCGGGGGGGTCTGCGACCCCCCCTAGAGACACTTAAACGGTCGCCCGAGACGATAGGAAAAATCGGCGTATTTTTAGGGCTTACCGTTTAGTCAGAGTAGGCGATTGACATACAGACAGACAGACTGAGAATTAGTGGTATAGATACCTATACCTAAGTATAGGAAGTATATATAATATAAGTATAAGAATATACCTAAGTTTTAAAACACATTAAATTTTAATTCCGAAAAACGGAATAACAGGTACCTACCGAAAAAAAGTAACACTCGGAGAACAAATTTTTCCCGAACTTCTATTCGTAATAAGGCAGACAGGAAGTGTTTAGTGTAGGGATGGGAATCGATTTCCGATTTTTTGTTCCGATTTTTCGATTTTTTTGAATCGATCTTTAGGATCCGATTTTTTTAGGTGAATCGATTTTTTATTACTGATTTTTAAAAAAATCTTGAATTGATTTTCGTCATTTATAAAAATTAGTTTATTATTTCAAGTGATTCAAGCAAATTTAGAGTCTTAGGTCAATTAAAAATTATGATAATAGCTAATAACAACAAAACTCACTAGTTACCACTGGTAACTTACCAGCGACGTCCGCCATGGGTTTTTCAGACAGCGAAACTGATTACTCGTCAGATTAAATGTTTATCAAAATTTTTGAAATCTAATGCAATTTTAATTGTCAATAAATTTTTTTAACGATTTTTTCTTGAATCCTACCTACATTAAATATATCTACCGTTATCACTCATTAAAAAAACTTTTTTTTGTAAGACCGATTTTTGAATCGATTTTCCGAAAAATCGATACTTTTATGGCGATTTTTTTGGGAAATCGATTTGGAGCATCCGATTCTGAATCGATTCAAACAATCGATACTTCTTGCCGGTTTCCAATCCCTAGTTTAGTGTTGAACTATCGTTAGTACTATCGATACTAAAGGATAGTCTCTGACTATCGAAAACTATCGATAGTCCGGTGACTTCGATCGGAACCAACAAAATTGAAATGGACAAGTTCCAGAAAAAACACGTAGCTAATGCACGGGGAATATTTTCAAATTTTGAAAAACAGACGGAAACGGAACAGTGACGAGGAGCCGATCAAAACCTGTGTTGCACTAGAAGCTTCATTGGCTGAAGTTACCTCATTTTTTCAAGGTATGGTTTTTGCAAACTTTTTGTCCCAGTAGGGTCGGTAGGTACCTAGCATATATGCTACCTACCGACCCTACTGGGACAAAAAATTTGAAAAAAAAACCATACCTTGAAAAAATGAGGTAACTCACTCATATTGGAGCAGCGGAGGGTCGGTAGGTAGCATATTTGAGCGCTACCGGAAAGGAGTCTAGTGTTCACAGTTCATTCAACGCAACATTTTTCATTTTTAGGCTTCTTTCCTAATTGACTTTTCCAGGCGACAATGGTGAAACAAACAAACAAACAAAACAAAAACAAAAAAAAAGTGATCAGTCATGACAATAATAATTATTATTGTTTAGGTACGTATTTTTCTTAACAGTCAGTAAAGAACTATTCTGTACTTATGAAACCCTTATTTTGCCATATTTTCCTGACGTAGGTAAGGTGCAGTTACCTTAATAATTTAATAAATTATCAAATCAATTATTGGTTTAATTACATTTTTATATATTACCTACTGACACCCATGTAGGGCAGTTTAATTATTAAATTAATTGAATAAATGAATAATTATTAATATTTTAATCAAATAATTTCTAAGGGCACATAGGCCCTTTATCAAACGCCCTTCAATTTGTAGCGGTTGTCATAACAATCAGTTTAGGGGTGCATATTCTTTGGTCAACTCAAGCGCGTTAATAGCGTTAATTTAATTTAGGGTTAAATGAATAATTCTTGATGCTGGCGAAAAATGACAATAATAATTATAATTATTGTCATTTTTCGCCAGCATCAAGAGTGGTTCAATGTAATAAGAGATCTGGCAATTTTCATTGGTTTGTGTCAGGTTCAGGGCCGTGGAGAGAAAATCCGGGCCCGGGGGCAAAATTCTTCGGGCCCCCTAAAAAAAAAGGTTGTATGAAAATTTTCCTATATTGATCTGTCCCTTTTCCCATTTTGCCTCCTAAAAAAAAAAAAAAAAAACCGTTCTCAAGAAAATCCGGGCCCCCCTACGAAAGCCGGGCCCGGGGGCAACGGGTCCAGTGCCCCCCCCCCCCCCTCTCTACGGGGCTGGTCAGGTTACGCGCGCTTTGTTTGGGGAGAACGTAGGTACGAAACAGGTTGGTAGTAAGTAAACGAGTAGCCAATTACAACCGGGAACACCAACCCGACGTTGGGAGTCGATCCTGAAATTGAAACCGAAATTGGCCAATTTATAATAGATTGAAGGAGCCGAAATTGTTTACTCCTATTACCTACTCCGGACTGAGGCGAGAAGATCCTCCTTGGGCTAATTGCGGCTCACCACCGCGGGGTTAGCGTGCAGACGTAATTGCCCCTTAATTTCATGGACAATACACGGGAAAAAGTCATTGCCATTATCCATCAGGAATCTGGCACGTTGGAAACTCCCTGTTCCCGAAGGTATGGATACCTACCTTGCATAGTGGAACCCAAGGACTCCCCAAAGGATGGTGGAGTGGGGAATGTGGTGCTCCTGACAAACAAATCCTGGAAGGTGTTGAGTAGAGTACCTAACTCAAGCCTGGAAACTGAAAAGAGATCAGGCAACTATCATTGGTTTGTGTCAGGTTACGCGTGATTTGTTTAGGGAGAACGTAGGTACGAAACAGGATGGTAGTAAACGTGTAGCCAATTACAACCGGGAACACCAACCCACAGAGTAACAGAGAACGTTGGGAGTCGGTCCTGCAGATGAAGCCGAAATTGGCCAATTTATAATAGATTGAATTGAAGGGGCAGAAATAACAGTTATTAAGGATTAATAGCTGTTATTAATCCATAATTTGCACATTGTAGGTACCTACCTAGAATATGCAAGTAAGTTGATGTTTAGACTTTGTGCCATGGAGGAATAGAATTCCTCCATGACTTTGTACAAGATCCCTGAGGCATAAAGTACCTACCTAATCATCAAATCGGAATTTTTTCAAATCACGGCAAAAATTCCCGTTTGGTTTATTATTCTTAAGCGGGTTAATCAAATGCATTTGTTAGTTAATTCGAATGAAGCCCAAGTACGCCAATTAGGTACTGAGAAAATCTGTTAGCGTTACTCAGTGATTTGCCTACTCACGCTTTGATCAAGTTAACAAAATCTGTATTTAACTTGGATTTAATCCGTCCGATAAAGCCGCTTTAAATAAATCCAAATCGCATCCAAATTTGTGGAGAGCTCAGATCCATCTGAGTAGGTACAATAATTGTACCTACAAATTATTTCGGGTCTATAGACTGAAGGTGCAGGCACCTTCAGTGGGGGCTTATTTATAAGCTTATAAGCGTGTGATTGCTGAAAACATTAGGAAATATTACACCGAACTTGATGGACGTCAGAAGAACCTGAAGGTGCGAATTGGCTATTAAATAGCCAATTCGCACCTTCAGGTTCTTCTGACGATCCTTCGACGATATGCATAATATTATTATGCATATCGTCGAAGGATATTATCTTCAAAGAAACCTGCATTGCGAGGAGTCGCCTCCTGCTGGAATATTCTCAAAGGATCTCGCCTTCGGGCTAATGACGCTAGAGGGAGCCGGACTCAAGTTTCACACTTCGTACAGGAGCAGGGAGATTGCACCGATCCTGCTGATCCTGAAAACTTGGAACTCACGTCGAACGCTCGAAATTCCCACTTCCGAGAACAGGACAATTAGATGCTAATGTTCAGGACGCTCGTTAGGACGCCATAGGGCCAAATTAGAGGGTGTGTAGAAAAAAAAAACAAAAAAAAACCAAATGTAGCCCCTAAAATCCCCGCAGTAGGTACCTATGTTTGTGATCACCGACGATCCGTTCGAAATTAGGTACCTACTCTGAAAACGACACAGCACTCAATCGCTATTGCTTCTCAATAATTGAATAATAATTATTCACAATAACAATTATTGTTCTGGAAGAATTATTCTTCCAATGATCAAAACTCAATTTCGATAATGTTGAAAAATCTATAGCGCCGAACATCAAAACAAAAAATTAAAATAGAAATAATATTATGTTTTACTATGGGAAACATTAAATTTTCGTTAAAACAATTAGCCCGATATTCCGTTTCAATGGGAAGAGCTCTGATGGTTTAGAAAAGGAATGATCTAACTGGGAAACTGGAAATTATGGATTTTCTTTTTTCTTTCTTATAATGCTTTCTCAAGTCCGCTAGAAAGGTTTCTCAACCCTCATCATGAAAAGATTTTGACCTAACATAATAATATGTTACCTTACCTAGCAATAGCATTATTATTGGTCGGTTACTGAATAATAATAATAATAATAATAATAATAATAATAATAATAATAATAATAATAATAATAATAATAATAATAATAATAATAATAATAATAATAATAATAATATCAGTAAAATTATAAATTATCTTATTTTGCTGATAATAAAAATTCTATAAAAATAAAATGTTTGTAGGTACAATATAGGAAGTGCTCGTTAGTAAGAATATCGAACATCAAAAAGCCGATATTGAAAAGTATCGTAAGATATCAAATCAACATATCGATATCAAATGACTGGTAATCGCAAGAGAACTATCGATGCTTTAGGGATGTCAGATTCTTAAAAAAGAATCGATTTAAATTGTATCGATCTTATTGGAAACAATCGAAAGGAATTGTTTGATGTTTTACAGAAGTATCGATTCTGTAAAGAATTTAGGTATTTTCCAACTCCTTGTCCAGGACAGGACAGGACAAGAACGCATGCGCACTAGTCTAAGAGTGATAGGACAACCGAGCGTATTCCAACCACCACGAGGACAGTTCCAGGACCAAGTGTTCCGTATTCCTACCCGCTCTGGAACCTGTTCAAGGCCAGTCCTGGGTTGCTCTCTGTAACTCTGTGGAACAACCCAACTGTTCCAGATTTTTATGAGGACTGCTTGAGGACAGGTTCCCCCACCATCGCTCGGGATGTGCAACTACCAAGTGGGGGGAAGAGGACGTGCCTCTCAGCCAATCAGGTTGCACCTGTAATTGTTGTCCATGGGGAGTCCCCATTGGGGACAGTCCCAAATCTATTCCAACCACGCTGTGTAGAGAACTATAGGTCGACAACTTAGAGAATAACTAGGGGAGTCACCGAGCCTCCTTCGGAGGGGAAGTTTCCCTTCCCTTTCCAGGTAACCCCTTTAAGCTCGGAAGGTGCGCGCGTAATTCGAAAACTCAGGCCTCTCCCCCCATCGACCAAGTGGTCTCTGACCGCTTGGCGAGTTTGCCTAATTATGAGTATTTCAGACCGTACATAAAGTGATCCTATGTACCTTCATGAAGATTCAATAAAAAAAAAGAAAAAAAAAAAAGATTATGATGTATTAACAAAAGAAAAAATTTTATTGTTTTTATAGGCAGGTAAGTACCCATTTAAATGTGTGGAAGAAAAAAGGGGCTTCTGAGAAAGAATTATCACCTCACGAAATTAATAGATGTACAGTATATATATATTATAACAGTATCATTACATTAAATGTAAAACAAATTTTGTTTTTCCGCTTCGAAGGGGGCTTCTCGAGGGTTCGAGAAGCCCAACGGCCTGGTCAGGAGGCCCATTTTTTGAAAAATGCGGGACGTGAGCCCCGGCGGTGTGCCTAGGAAGGGGACAGATTTCACTCTCGGGATGCCGCCAGGTTCGCTGCACGGTGTCATTCCTTAAGTTGTCGACCTATAGTATGATACAAGTCCTACAAGTCCTGTCCGCGCATGCGTTCGAGAGAATTTACCAGAAACTTCTAATGACAAAATTTGTCTAATGACTTTACAAAAATCAAACTAATTAAATATTATAGTTTCTTTCTAATAACTAAGGTTATTGGTTGTCTTAATTGTCAAAAAATTTCCCTTCAAAATGAAGAGAATCGAGGCGGTTCTCGAAATTTTGAACCGATTCTCAGATACCTACCTCAGTGGATGAAAAAGAATCTAAAACTATCGATACTTTTTTTGGAAAAAAATCGATCGTTTGAAGAATCTATACTGTTCTGACATCCCTACGCACAGAGTAAATCGGTCTTCTTTACTTCAGTGTTTGAAACCGATTTAAATGATGTGAGAGAATGTGTCGGACACACTTTATTAGCACTATCAAATTTTATGACATGGAGCGCTTTGACACGCAACCACAGAGAGCAAAGTTTGCTCAGCAAACGCAGCCATTCAAAGGGTGCTAAATGAAGCGTTCGGAATCGGTCGTTTGCTCTGCGTTTGGAAATCGGCCGATCAACTATAAATCAGGTGAGGCCGAACCGGAAAATTCTCTGTTTCAGCGACGCGATCCGTCAAGGGGTTGCGACGCATCGTCACAAAGTATAACTTGATACCTATTCACGTGATTGAGTCCCACAGAGTAACAGAGAGCGTTGGGTCCGCAGTGGGCGCTGATGAATGTGAATCATTTGGTGCGTTGTTCTATTGCTCTCAGAGTTCTTAGAACTTATGAATGATGGCTATCGTTTTTAGAATCTAAAAACGATAGCCATCATTCATAATTACTGTTACGTTAGTGTGTTAAGTACTGATAATGCTCGACCTCGGATCCATTTCACCTTGTACCTATGTTTTAAAATGTGGCCCTGTCGAATAGTATCGGTAAATCTTACAAAGCTGGTTTGAAATGATGGGTTAAAAACGAGTTCGGATGTTCATAAACAAGTGTTGAGAAATCCTTTCCGAGAAACTCGTCGGGACTTACCGCACAGTTGAATCTCTTATTTCCTTCCCTGTAACTGATTCAAGCTCAGATTTTTGATTGAGGGCTTGTGAGCGCATCGAGAACCCGACTTGGGATTCCCGAGTGGACGACCCCAAATTGAGGTCCCCAATATGGCGAAATGGATGCACCAATACGGAAGATTGACAATCGTGTTTCCTACTTCCTTGCTCTTGTAAGCACAACACGATTGTGTTTTGTCTGAATCCTCCGTTCGTCGAAGTAGAGGTACCTACCTACCTAATTCATAACAATATGTTATTAATATTATTGAGCAAAATTTGCATGTCTCTAATATAAGACGGCAGAATTATCGATTATAAACACCCGATTGAATTATGTTTCCAGGTTGTTGGTGTCTTGGAACGTGACCTTCACGCACGAACCTACTTATCATTCTATGGTGGGTACAGGAAAGCTGAATCTTGTAGTTCATTTTAGCACCTGCGATCTAACATCATTCTTATGCTACTGAGCTGCTCATTGTTGGCTCCGAAGACAGGAGAGAACTGTAAGGCACTGATATTTGTTCCCGTACGACGATAGGTAGGTACCGCTTGTTAATTTTATTGGTTTGTTTAGATGGCTCCTGAGAAAAAGCGTGTCAGTTGCTTTGTTCTAGGTCTCACACAAGGGGGTTTCCTGTGGCATTTTCCGGAATCAAACAGCTTAACATGGTTCTGGTTTGAAGTTGACGGTGTAAACCAGGTTTGGGGAGTGGGTTGCCCAAAATCTGGAGCCGCTACAGTGAGCAACTTACGAACCTTCCAGCGGTATAGTAAGTATTGTGAAGTTTTTTAACGTCATAGGCGTCAGAGACAGCTGGGTGCAATTCAACTAGGTAGCTCCTTTCTGGAGGTATCCTTCCATCTAGATCAGATCTGTATCCACTAGCATCTACGGACGTTTTCCATCATTGTCGGATCGGGACTCCCTGCTTCCCACTTTGTTAGTAGACTGCACTCGATCGACACTGCGAGCCTCTCTGTTTCTATTTCGGCCACTATTCAAAATGCCTGCATGGCTTATCAATAATTGACAATACAATAATTGTATTATTGTTGGCGGTGTCAGCATTTTGGGTGACAGTCACGCCCTTCCACCGAATTTCCTTCTGAACAGACCTAGGTACCTACATCTCTCAAGACTTCCTCGTGGTCGTTCCAGCTGGGACAATCCACTTCTTCCTCTCCAGCACGGCTGCTCACATAACTTACAATGGCCTTCTTGCCCGTTTCCGTCCTTGCATTCCAAAAGCATTGCAGTCCATTAAATGGTAAATTTTACATCACACATCAAATCCTCATCTTCCTGATCCCACCTCTGATTCTAGTGTTGGTAAGGTTTTCTTGAAGAATGAGACAACCGAAATGAGTCACTGCTAGAACTTTTTACTGGCAACACATATTAACTTGGCCCTTTTTAACTCAACTCAAATCAATATCTTATGATGGTATCCGTAACAGCTGGTTCAAACCCTATCGCCTAACGTATCCATTGGCATAGTACCTATGCTACCAGTGAGGTGCCTATGCCTCCTGCGAACCTGCCAGTGATGAGTATAGTATGCTACCTACAGAGTGCAGAAGGTTGAACTTCTTTTTATTCACATAATTCAGTGCGAACTCTGTCTTGGACTTGATAACGAAGAACAAATAGAAATTGGCCCGTAAAATTAAAGCGGTAGGGCTGATCAGTGATCGCCAACCCACTTTTGCCATAACTGGGGTACCTACCTAGGTACCGCAGGAAGTAGCTACTTCCATTTAATTAGTACTGTATTCATAAGTGCAGCTGCGGTTTCTTTTACTTGGTAGATACCTACAATCTTTCTCCCTTCAATTTAAACTCAAGTCAAGGTTCATCCCTAATTTCTACCCTGATACAATAATAAACTCGTGTAGTCCAGTGTGTAGCTTATTTCTTGATTGTATATTAAATATACAAATGACTAAAATTATTAAATATAAATGACTAAAATTATTAAAAAGATTGTATATTAAATATACAAATGACTAAAATTATTAAATATAAATGACTAAAATTTTTAGTCATTTGTTGCAGCTTGTTGTTTTGCCTTGTTTCAATATTACCTCGCCCAATTTGACAACAAGCTCGTGGTGTTTGGTTGGAGCTTCATAATTATAGAAAAACATCATCTTGTAAGTAGGTAAGACGAAAGTGAAAGTAGTTCAACTTATCTCCCACCAACTGGCAAGTTCTTCATCTGGATTCCCAGCGACCCCACAACCGGGCGCCGGTTCGTCTGTAAGAGCTACAACTTGTGGTCTTCGGAAGGCGACCGCTGCACCTCCGTTTCCTGCACGGAGGCGACAAAACTGGAACTAGCTTTACTACTTTGGTGACTTTTTCTAGGGGAAACATTACTAGACGAAATGTTTTCTTACGTAAATGTTAAACATAGGAAGGCTTCTTCGGGAACTGTTGACCAATCCCGTGGGTTGTGAGGAGCAGGTAATAAACCTCTTTCTTTGAAGAGTTCCAACAATTTTATGAGGCGGTTCAAGGAGATTCCACTCAACAACGCTCGGGTTACAGCATGTCATACCAAACCTGTTGGGATTTCGGAGCGATGGTTGCTAGTCTGAGCCTTTTCATTAAATGAAATGTTCCAAATTTTGGAACTATGTAACCAAATCGACTCGATTTTTGTGTTCCTAATTATTTCGAACTCGAAAGCCCCTAAAGAGCCCCATAATGTGGTCAGGCTGGTCTGAAACCCGCCTTTAGGAGCCTGTTGCAGGCAGGCCTGAGACACATGCATCGATTCTATCGACACGACACTTAAATCATTCCAATACCCCCACCTGTAGCCCCATTTTGTGGTTGCGAAGGCTTCGTGCCTCCCCACACTCCAAATTCTCTACAACCCCATATTGTGGTCAGGCGTATCTGAGAGCCATTTAAATCGATTCTTCGTCCAAAGTGACTTTGGAAATGGCACTTCACAAGTCCCTCTTGCCAAATTCTCCAGAATACTCCAATCCTAGTCTCCTGGCCCCTTAGAAGCACTGCAGAATCCCATAGTGTGATCTTCAGGTATGGGATACCCACAAATCGATTCAGCAAACGCATTCAAAATCCCTCCTGCAGATGCTCCTGCTAGCTTCAAGCCTTATGAGCACGTTGCATTTAATTTTGTACATCCAAACAACGTGTGATGTCAGCTCTCCCTCTCTGTTGCAGGCGTTTTCCGGAGGACGTTCGGTCACTTGGATCGAACAATAGTACACAATAATAGTAACCACGATAGGAATCTTAGAACAACACGAAGCTCATTTGTATGGGAAGCCCGTCGATCTCGGCAGGATATCGTGGCGTGATGGTTTTGATCTTGAAGTGATCTTTTGTCCCGCGGAAAAATGAGGTCCCAGCCGGTGCACCCGACGTGGGTCAGTCCGGGGGATTCAGAAGGACGTGCCCCACCAGAAGACCCCCAACCCCTTTGGTCACCCCACCTTCTAATATACCTCACCCCGGCTATTCCTCGGCTCATTTCTCCAAATGCATACGAGTGCCAAAGGTGAGTAAATTTCTTTGAGTGAGCTTTTTGTAAAGAGGGCTTTCTGTATGCAAATCATAGGTAAATCTTTTTGACAAGAGGCCCCTCAATAACTTCCTCGGAGGTTTACTAATAAGGATTGAACGTGCATCGAGATAATCATTTTTGTAGTAAGATGAGGTTTCTAAATTACACAAATCGTGAAGTCACAACTCTGCTCGCTTGTACAAATAAATTTATAGAATTTGAATCTGCAGTGGGAACAAATGTTCAGTACGTTACATCTGTCTCGAGGGGATCTGCGATGTGGGCTCATTCGGCTGACACTGGGAAACATCATTGGTGAACAGGTCGAAAATGAACCACCTAACTGAGATGTAAAAACAGCGTGGTAGCGAGAGTAAGATCATCGATTGTGCGCTGTGAGGATGATGTACATTGGAGGGTATGAGTAGGTACCCAACCTGTTCGGATGGTGTCACCACTCGGTTACCGTCAGGCAGGGGGCTGGTGGCAAAGACAGTAAAATAAGCGGGGCGTGCCGCCAAAATGAAATTCACTGGCGCCCTCGAATGGTCCATATCGACATCCTGGTTGGATTTGGCGTCCCTGTAGCGTTTGGGCTATTGTGCAAGGGGCAGAGGAGTCATAAAACCTACTTGCCTCAGTCATTACACTTTCCAATTCAAGCACCAGAGCCCTGCACACTTGCCAGCCCTCCTAGAGACTCCTTTTCCTGGCTGATGTTCAAGTTGAGTACATATAACTAATCTAGCGAGCGGACCAATTTCCAGTTGCCTAGCCCTTTGCATATTACGACCCTTGGTACTGCTGGAACACCTCTCCTCGAAGCTAAGTTACCAGCAGTGCCATTACGACTGGGTTAGTACGTCATCTTGATTTCGATCAGCCATTTTCAACACTCAGGTTCCTTTCCATAACTCTATGCTCTGAAGATGGAGAGGCGTTTTCCAGGTTTGTGTGATCTCAAAAGCTGCAACTCTTCTTCACTTGAACTTGGAAGTTCGTGCCCTGGTCCGTGTGTATTTCCCTTGGGATGTGGGAATTTACCAGCCATCCTGATAGCACTCCAACTATCTAGGCTTTTTGGTTAGGCACCCCAATCGCCTCCAGCCACTTGGTAAAATGGCTGGCAACGACCAAGATGAATTGATTACCCTTAGAGCGTGGTACCACCCCCATATTAATGGCAACGCTCTGTCAGGGTCCGCTGGCGAATACAAAGCTTGGTGCATCCTGACTCAGTAAAACAACTGGCGAAGCTTGCTGGAGTGGTGACATCTATCCAGTCTGGACCCAGTGGCATCCTTGGAAAGCGCTTGCTTGAGTGAAATAGTTAGAGGACTCCTTGGAGCACCGGAGCAATGCGCCTTTAATCTTGCTCCCAGAGTGCGGTGTCCCACTTTCTTCCACTCAATTAGCTGTCTTGAGGACTTTAGGGACTTTAGGGGCAGACATCTTGAAGCAGCCCCACACTGGATTAGTTTATTGTTCATAAACAATTTAGGCCATCAAGCAAAAAGTCATCACTCTTCCCACTCACCCATATTGGGTTGGGGAGCTTGCCTCATCATTCTTACAAAACCATTTACATGTCATTCAGATCTTGCAGAAGATATTTTACGCCCGATTGAACTTTTACGACATACTTCGGAACATTTTGCTGTCTATTACTATTTTTAGAATCACTCTGCTTATCGTACACGGCCCTACTACATGACGCTGCGACTCTACCAAAACATATTAGTCCCTATTGTATGTTGAAACAAATCGTAAATGTTAGTAGTAGCAATCCACAGGGAAGTTTGACCCGCCAATGTTGTACCTATTAAGTTGAAGAAGGTTGAGTATTACATCATTCCACTTCCTGAACGGTAATAACGGCAGCTTAGCTTCACTTTTCCCGCTACAAAGCTCAGAACCTACATAAATCATGCTAACTAATTGTGCTATTCCTCACTGGCAGTAACGCCCCCTCCAACTGATCAGTTTCCCTATTGCAGGATCCGTCATGACCGCCAGACTGCTGATTTGCGCCGCCTTCATCGTGGGGACTCTCGCCAAGAAATTACGTGAGTGTTTACTTCTCGGAATGACCCCCTACAAATAGGAGAAAAATAAACATGCGAGTGGTTGAGATCGTTACATCCTCGCGAACGTGCAATTACGAAGGTGGTAATCATTGGGAAGTAATCGATGGTGTGCAGCTTGTACCTACTTTGTGCTCACATGAAATGTACTGTTCACTCGAAGGAAATTGACGTGACTCCAGTGTAATTTCTTCAGTTCTAATTGTGAAATTGTGGAGTAGTGGTCTTTCAATTGACGTTGAGAAAGAGCCATTTTTTGTGTCTTAGCTTTTCATTTTTAGGTATTCGAGTTTTTAAACTTCCGCATACTAAAAAGCCCAACTTTTCTGCATTAAACCCCCTTTTGGTTTATTATTCTTGGAATAATACACCTATGTTTTCGCGACGGGGCTCGACGACTCCGATCGGCCTCAAAATTTGACATTATCCGTTTCAAGTGGTCTAGATTCCAAAACCGAAATGTCCGTCCGCCGTACGCCGTACGCCGTCCGCCGTCCAGGCCGTTTTGGGCAGTAGGAATTTTTTTGAAAATCTGAAATTTTGACAAAATACTCGGTTTACCATCTAGTTGTGCCCGCAAGGTTTTCAGTCCGATCGCCCAAACCCGTGGGGCGCTATGGGGCTAAAATGGGGCTACAGAAGGGGGTTTTCGAAGGCTTTCGGCTATGGGATCGAGTCAGGTGTCGTTTTCGAAGTATTTTTGGACGTAGAATCCATTTTTTGGGGTCCCGCAGCGATCCGATTTCACTGTTGCGATCTATAGGGCTTTCATGGGGCTACAAATGGGATTTTTGAAAGATCCCAGGAGGTAAAATATTTTTCAAGTAAAAAACAAAACAAAATTTGAAAAAATCATTTTTTGAAAAAATAAGTTAAAATCAAAAAAAATCTTTTTTGAAAAAAAAAATTGAAAAAAAAATTTTTTTAAATTTTTTTCATTAACACAGAATTAAATTTCTGCACAAGTAACCTATATCAAAGAATAATAAACCCTTGTGTAAAATTTGCAGCGTTTTTCTTTTTATTACACGATTATGACAACGAAAAGTATAGGCCTTGCACTCTTACCGGCATTAAATAATTTTCTTTATACTGAAATCCGGTAAACCGCTTTGGAGCCAAGATAACGTTTTTTTAATGAGGCACATCAGTACCATTAGGCACTAAATAATCAAACTCTGAGGGAATGACGGAATTAAATTTTGCTGGGTCGACAGGGCGGCGATGAAACTTACGCTATAGAATCTGATGCTTCAAATCATGTTCTATGGTGGGAAATTGGTCCCAGAGTAAAGCCCTTTAGAGCTTTTTCCCCCTGGTCCATGAAACTCAAATTGAAAAACTGATTTCGCAATTCGTTTGTTCACTGTATTTTGGTTATTAAAAATAAGGTCCTACTCAACAAAAATGCTCACCTTCAGTTATTTTATACACAAATGTACAACTGGTTCTGGTCTGACTGTGGTTTTCAGTTCGATCTCTCCATTGGGGGATCCACGGAGCTGCAGGAGGGGGTTTTGAAGGGCGTCGGCCAGGAGATCGAATGGGATGTCATTTTCGAAGTAATTTAGGGCGTAGAATCGATTTATGAGGTTTTTAGACCTTTCCAATATCACCGTGGAGGTCATCGGCCAGAGGATCGAGTAAGGTTTAGTTTTTGAAAGACAATCGAAATGGCGTTCTCAGACCTCCCGACCACCGAATAAACTTGCTCAGCTCGAAAATTTCAATACATCAAACTTTCAAGAAAGAGGCACAATTGTCTGTGATTTGTCCTCTCGCGGCTTCTGCTCTTGGACGTGAGGCAACTTACAGCGGACACTAATTTAGCATCCTTTAATTAAAACTTACATTCTCCACTGTCAGTTGACAATCTTACTGAGCCTTTTCATCGCTCACATCCCGGCGACGGGCACTTGCGTAAGAACATTTTCCCATTCATCCTGAATGCACACTGACCATCTCTCGTCTAGGCCTCCCTTTAAACGTTACGAAACGACATGAAAAGGTTGTTGAAAAACATGTGTGGACGGCGAGTCAAGGTTGTGATTCGGGTCAACGTGCAAAAACACGACTACCTTCACCGGGTTTGCCCCCCTCGACGTGGCCGGTGATCAAATTCAATTGGCGTCGATCACTAAACACCTGCAGAATCATGCGGCTTTCTGGCACGAAAGACGCCAGCTGCGGTCACGTTGCGATATAAAAAAGGCTTGTGCTGACCTCACTGCCACTTTTGCCTTTTGCGGATTTTGATCCGTAGGAGATAAACACGCCACGGAAGATGCAACAAAAGGGTCCGCTGACCTGACGACAGTTATGATGAGTTTTTATGTAGTTAAAGAACTCAGGGCACAAATATTTAAAATTAGTTTTTACCATAGCCAAAGCCCAAACTTCTGGGGACGAGCAAGTTCCTCTCTTTGGTCCACTGTGCTGCTATTAACAAAAAATACGCTCAACGAAAGGTTTGGGCGGGGTGGTGGAAAGGACGAAACTCATCATATCCTCAGCCGAGGAAACTGGAGATGTACGAAAAACACTCCGTTCCTACTTACTCCCCGAGGACTACATAGATGGCAATATTTTGGGGTGGCTCCTATAAGTTACCTTAGGGCCCTTATGGTCTTCATGGAATGGCAAGTGAGTCAGAACTGCGTCGTTGGTACCTAATTGCGGGTCAATTGTTGCGCGTTGTTGTCATTTTCGCGACAATCGTTCAGGGTCGCAACTTCTTCCAGACGGCCACCCATTCGCACCAATCCGAGTATGAGGAAAAGAGTGAAAGGCGTCATCGTCCTCTCATTCCACGGTAGACACACCGCTGCATACAAGTAATTCAATCGGCTCAACCTTCAAATGGTCGGAGAGGGTTGAAAAATAAGTGCGATATTTGGTGACAATAAATTTCTTACAATCACTCATGGCGCAAAATAAACAAATGGTCATCTCATTTCGTCAAATTGTAGATGTTCCCAATCCATAAGCCCTTATCAGATCCTGTAGCGTGGAACAAACTGATCATCACCCCAACGCCTATCAAGTTTCACTCGGACGTGTTTCCATGAGTTGATTCAATCAACCAGAATGTTGGCTGTCAGAGCCGTCTCTGGTAGTAGGATTTTTTTTAATCTGAAATTTTGACAAAATACTCGGTTTACCATCGAGTTGTGCCCGCAAGGTTTTCAGCCCGATCGCCCCAACTCGTGGGGCGCTACGGGGCTACGGGAGGGAGTTTTGAAGGTTTTCGGCTATGGAGTCGAGTTAGGTCTTGTTTTCGAAGTATTTTTGGACGTAGAATCCATTTTTTCGAGGTTCCACATCTATCTTAACATTATACAGAATTTTTTTTTTTTTTCAAACATATTTTTTAATGACACAGAATTTTTTTTTTGCACAATTCACCTATATCAAGGAATAATAAACCCTTGTGCAAAATTTTCAGCGTTTTTTATAAAAACTGATGGTACGTGAAACATCAGTATACCTACTGGAGCAGATTTTTAAAAATGGGTCCATATTCGAAAATTACTATTGTCAGATCCCCACCGTCATTCTGCACCGGTTTCATGAGTTTAAACTACACAATTACTTCTTGCTATATCCTCAGTATAGCAGAAGTCTGTCACTGTGATTCTAATAATTAATGTTTCTTCCTAGGACTGTGGATGAGCGTAGTTGTTCGAAACCGGTCCCCTCACTACGATTGATTATTCGAATTCAATACTACACGTCTTAGTGCCTTCATCAGCAGAAGAGCCGTTTGTTCTCCTCCCTGGATTAAACCTCTGAACCGTCGACAAACAACCAGTTCGTTGGAAATCCCCTCAAATTCTTTTCAACTCCACCAAAATCAACAACACCCTTTCTAATATCTTCTCGAAAATAAGATGGTTCACAAACTTGTTTACTATTTATAGCAAACGGGGATTTTTATCCAGTTAATCGCTGTGTTTATGATGGCCAGCAAGATTAACATCCGTTTTACATCCGTACAACATACAGAAGTTATAAGATGTGCCGATAGTACACACGGAGGGGCCTTGACATGGAACCCAAGTCGCCTAGTAGGTGTAGACATGCCGTATGTCTTCCCAATGGAGAGAATCGAGCCCAAGGATGCGGCTACTTTTGTTTTCCCAAATTAATTACAGGGCTGACTCAAACTGGTAATTCTCGTCCCTCTTTTTTCCCTTTCAGAGTGCATAATACTGTTACGTGGGTTCTGACCGCGACATTAAACGTGAGAAAAAACCAACAACACACTTTCAACCTCAATCGATTACGTTGCCCTTTCAGCGTGCCCGATGATGTCAGCTTGTATTTTCCGCGCTGCAGGCTGAACTGTCTCTATTACTAACGTTGTTTTCCATTTCCCAGCGGACTCCTGGCCCCAGTGCAAGAAAAATGACCCGAATTTCGACAAGTGCGTCCTCAGTGCGGTTGAAGCTATCAAACCTCAGATCATCAAGGGTAAGAAAGCTCTTCTTTTTTTTGCGTTAAGAACAGTTACTTTTTTTCTTAATTTATGGAGTGATCAGTTCCGACTAGGTCCACGTCCTTGGAAGCACCTTGGATTTGGGAACCCCAGTTTACCCTGACAGTCCGACGTAATGATCACTTTGAATATTTTTTGCGTTTGAAAACATGACGTGACATTGTCAAACTAGAAATCCACCAGAGCCCCAATCGGTTCTTATTTTTAGAACTTTTCAAAACCTCCTTGCTCATTTTCTTTAATAATTTCAAATTTATTGTATTTTTGTCGTGGTGATTTCTTATAATTTTCAGTTGTTGAACTTGAGGTATACAAGGTTAACTTTTTTTCTTTTCAAGTTTTTGTGAACCTACGTTCACAGCAGTAGACTTTCTTACTTCTGACAAAGACAAGCATAGGTAATGAAAGACTTTATTAAGTTGGTTTGGGTTGGCCTCCATTTTCGTAATTTTACTGGTCCATGGAGTTCCTTGAGTAATTAGGCCGTATTCTTCTGCTTACTTCTTTATTTTTTATTCCCGACGTTTCAAAGTCATGGAAGCCTCCATCATCAGCGGCATTTCTTCACTGATCACAAAGAGCTCAGTGCAAAAGGCATCGTCTTCATTACTTTATTCTTCTAAAGGGCAGTCATCCCAACACTCAGCAAATCGGTACCTCAGTCATTAGGTCGTCATATCGAATATTATTAAGAACATACCTATATAATATATATTATGTTGTTATTCACTACATAATGAGCAGTTTAATGCTATAATTTGAATGAAATGGTTTGAACCCGGTGGGACAGTACTGTTAAGACAGCCGTCACTAGGTATAATAGATATGTCACTTTGCTTAGGTCCAGTAGTGGTATCTTGGGGATGATGTGATAATGAGCTTCTTGGGAAGATCAGAATTCACCATTTCCAACAAAATATTCGGCATCAGCACCTTTTAAAACCCCCTTACACAAATTTTTAGTTAGAAAATCCGTATACAGTAAAAGCCCCATTAACCAGGGTCGACGGGGGCAAGACTTTCACGGTTAATCGGAAAACCCGGATAATCGGAATATTAAAAAACTAAACGAAATTAACTAATTTTTTGCATAAATCAAGGTTTTGAAGCGTTATGTGTTGATGTCCAAGGTCCCTAAGCCAGGTTTTATCTCATACGCATGTCATCATGAGATAGAGCCGCCGGAATTGCATGTTTTGTCTGTGCTGTCACTTGTTACTCCATCATCATTTATGGTGAATGTCCCCTGTTGAAAGTTTGAACAGTAAAACTCGAGACATTTACGTTGATTTTGCTTAACGTACACGGTTAATGGAGCGTGAGGGTACGAATTGGGCCGAGAACCCCGGATATGGGAGCTCCCCGGTAAATCGGACCCCGGTTAATGGGGCTTTTACTGTAGTTACGTGCAAATGTTGGGGATTTTGAACTGAAAGCCGAGGGCACGTGACGTCACACCTCGCCTCGCTGGGCATTGAGTATTGGGCAAGTAGCCGCCAGAGCGCTAAATAATAAATCTGAATGGAATTGAAATAAAAACCCTCGGCCCAGGTCCTTTTTCAACTGTGTACATCAACTCGACGCATCTATTGAAAGGCTGACCAGGCTTTCCTCATCAACCGTCACTGGTGAAGCGAGCCTGGGATGCTACTTCCTCGCTTCAAACATGCATCCTCGAGGGTCTTCCTCCAATAACAATGTCGGCTTGAACATGGAGATCACCACTTCGGAACTCCGCTGATAATGAAATACAACAACTCATTTTATCACAAAATTAATGATTGATTTAGGAATGTCCCTCATGTAGATACACTAAATTCGCCTAATTCAGGCCCAGTCCCTATTTCTAGCAACTTCACCGAACTTGCATCCCTATTACAGTACCTTCGATTCCTTTTGATAAAATCTTATTTCAAGTTTTTGTTTACATTTCCAACAGGTGTGCCTAAATTGAGGATTCCTCCAGCGGACCCTTTTACGATCCCAGAGCTCAACATAAACCGGGATCAGCCTAACCTGAAAATCAAAGCCATCCTGAGAAACATAGTGGCCAAGGGAGGAAGGAATTTCAAGATCTCAAAACTCAAGTGAGTATTTTATGCACAGGTGCATATACCCAGTGAGAGAGTGTGGTAAGGGGCACAGATGCATATTCAATAGAGAACCTGGCTGTGGTTTGTTGGAGAAAGAGAAGGCTGCTAATGACTGAATAAGTTAAGGCCCAACATCCCATTCAACGTTGGTCTTTATCGCTCCTTTCGCTCTTCTTTGGAGGCTTTTCTTGAAAATCTGGGCTGTGTCATTGGTAGGTACAAATACGGAACCGATCACAAAATTTGTGTATTTAATATGATCCGCCCCGAGACCTCAGCATTTGAACCCTCAAATCAAGCTGATGTACGTTTCAGCCGGTTTCCTTTCAAGAGAAGCCTCTGTGCCTTAGATTCGATTGAAGGATCAACAGAAGCCTAAAATAAGGAATATCCTCCTTAGGGTCATTAGTTAATTTAGTGGCCGCGTGATGGCGCCACTCTGGGACGTTCAAACTACCGTTTGAGGTTGTTATGGTTATGCAACTTTTCAAATGGAGGAAGCAGGAGGTAGGCAGGGGCACCCGCCCACTGAGCCTGCACAGGTGTTATTGGGCGGCGTTTATCAACTCGGCACAGTGAGTTAATGAGAACATTAAATGTTATAAATTTTATAAACTCGGCACAGTGAGTTAATGAGAACATTAAATGTTTATAAATTTTATAAACTCGGCACACCTTGTACCCTCACAATTGCACTCAACTCGGCACGCCCGTAAAACAACTTTCTTCTATGACTGTACCTAACGTACACAATGCCTTTTACAAGAAATAAGTAGAATAGCCACCCCCCTACTAGCTCCGCCTGCCAACCCCTGCTTGTTAAAGGTCTGGCGGGCCGCTTTCTTCATGGGTTCAACATGAAACATTTTGAATGAAAGGATTCATTTGAAACGTAAAATCTAATTTTATCCCTAATTACCCTAGAATAAAGATGGCCAAAACCGTGTCACCCTCCTCCTCTACTTGTGGCTTTAACATAGTAGACTAGAGGGCCACCCCCTGCTGGCAAAAGGCCAGCCAACCCCCGACCATAAGTAAGTAACCAGTAGCGTGACCCATGATCCCATCTTTGCTGAGAGTCTATCCTGGGGCTGAGAGCAGGCGCGACTCGTGAGGGAGGCAGCGTCGCAACTGCACCCCCTCGATGCAGAAGAGCGAGAGGGGGGGCTACGTATTACCTACCTAATTAGTTACCAAGCTAAAAATGAATCAAAACTCGGCTCGAAAATCTACGTAAGTTCTTGTAGACCTTACATAGTTCGCGGAACGTCTGAAAAGCCTGTGTTGATAGTGCAATAATAACGGGAGCACTGCCCTTCTTGAGACGATTTTTTGCATGGACCTTATGGAACAAAACTAAGTGTGAAGCCAGAAATGTCGAAATGTGGGGCAGTTCTGGGCACTGCGCACACCCTTCCTTCTCACCGTTCACCAGATGTTAAATCACCTCCACAATCAGTGTTGGCAGTCTTCGTTCATGGGCAGGGAATTTTCGTTTGTACTGAGGGACTTATTCAGGATCTAATCTGTCCCAAATCATGGAAAAAATAGGGGCTTACTTTTGAAATATTTTGAAAACTTTTTGGTGTTGCTATATTACTTTGTACGGTATGAAATCATAAAATTTCGATCGACCAAGGTTTCTGATTTTTTCAGTTTTCCCACAAAGGTATTTTTTACCAGAAGCTACAGGAGTTGAGGGGATAGCATCAGGGGTTTAGTGTGCTTCCATGTTTTCTGGGAAGTGTTTTCTGAACTCGGTGATCTGCGTTTGTCTCATTTATAAGTTTTTTATCCGTTCCTTTCATTCGATCGTTTCATTGTTCATTTCATAAAGCGTTTGTTGGATAACTCTATTGATTTCATCTTGAGGGAGTTTTCCCGTTTAGGCGTGAGTGATAAGTGTGACATTCGCGACATGGGACGGCCAACCTCACCTTTACCAGGTTTGCAGCGTGTACCCAGGAAATGAAAGGAAATAGTTAATTGGAATTTTTAAACAAACAAATAAATAATTAACTATAGCAAATCTTGATAGTAGGTACTTTTTATCTGTGTTGGGTGCAATAATATTTTCATAAAATATTATCACGAATCCGTGACTGCACCCCCTTGTTCTGCCATCACCAGCCGCGCCTGGCTGAGAGTAATGTACAGTCGCGTCACCAACAAATTCCTAGAGAGTCCGAGTTGATTGACAAATAGCTTAGGTCAGGGTGTGCCGAGTTCATGCAGAATTAATCCTCTCCCAAACAATGGATCACGCCGAGTCGATCTGTACACCCTTATTGAGCTGACTGTTTGCTTGCTCAGATTGATGCTGTTTGCTTGCTCAGATTGCTTGCTCAGATTGATGCTAGAAAGAAATTCGTGTACTTGATAAACAAGTTTATAAACAACTGTTGCACTGTACTTCCATCCAGTTCAGTGCTGGATGTCATGAATGATCCTGGCCGTTCATCGTCCCCTGCTGTTCAGAGGGCAGAGGTTGTCTCCCTTTCTGGCTTCTTTACTGTTCCAGGCTGGTTGTCTCCACTCTTGGTGTAGATCCTTCTTTCTCCTCCATGCCGTTCAATAGGCACGACACCAAGGCAGACACTGTCCTAAACGTGGTGCTCACCTGCAGGGTCTCTCCTCTGGACTGTCTTCATTCTCCTCTTTGTGTGGAACTGCGAAATTCCTACATAATACGGTGTCTTTCATTTCAGGACTGATTTGAAAAAGCTCACCCTGGACGGCCAAGTGGTTCTGCCAAGCCTTCAAGTGACATGTGACTACGATGTAGATGGCCGACTCCTCGTCGTCCCCCTCCAAGGAAAAGGCGTTTTCAAAGGAAACTTCAGTAAGTCGAATGAAAATGGTCGGACCTGTTTCACGAAATCCTCACCAGTCCCCAGACCCAATGCAGCCAGCAGAACAAACTAAATACATTATGTTTTACATTTTGCTTCTGAGTCTGCAAGGCAGAGGAAGCATTGTTTTCACTTTCGAAATGAAAAAAAAAAAAGTTGTTCTCCAAAATCAAAATTTCCACTCATATTTTGCGTTTCAGAGCCTCCTGAACAAATTTGGTTCCGTGTCTGTCTGTCTGTCCGTATTTCCTTGCCACACCCATAACTCCCACAATTTTGATCGGATTTCAATCAAATTTTCAGTACCTAATTTTGTGGGTATTGACCCCTATCATTTTCAACACGATTGAATCAGCAATACGCTCAGCGCATGCGCGAACGTAATTTTCTTGTTACAGTCATGACACACATAATGATGATATACTGTGAGGGCCACGAGGAAGCTTCTGTGCCATGTCCTTGGCAGTGTATTTGACACTTTTTTTTACAGCTGACGTCGTCGTCGATATTAAAGGGGCTGGAGAGCTTGTTAAAAACAAAAAAGGAGTTGAATACGCCCAAATAAAAACCGTCAAGTTGAAAGTGAAAATTGGAAACGAAGTCGTCAAATTCACCAACACCGACCGTAACCCTCAGAACGATTTGATAGGTAAATAAACAATTTTGACGTTTTGCATCCCATTTTATAGCCCTTGAAACTGGAAATTGCCGTTCCTTTTTTTCCAGCCAACACCGCTGCTAACTTCGTCAACCAAAACAGACAACAGGTTTTTGAAATCGTCATGCCGATCGCCGAAGAAACCGCGGAAGTCATCATGAAACAAATTGCCAACCCGATTTTCCGGGCGATCCCATTCAGCGAAATTGCCGTCGAATAAGACGGTGTGATTTTAGGTTGAGAAGTCCGGAAAGAGCGGATAAGTCACCAGAGCTTTTTAGATTGTGTGTAGGAGTCTCCTACACATCTCCTACTAGGAGATGTTGGGCGCGACAGTGGTGCCGCCATTTTCAATTTGTTTTGTAAGAGCTAATTTATGTGGTGCGAACCTTCTTTATTAAAAACCACCATGAGCGGTAGTATTTTACAGGATGTTTTCCATTTTGTCATCAGCATTGTCTCGAATAAAATAGTAGACCGTTTTTCAAGAGAGGTTACTAGAAGTGTAAATATTTATTTTGGCATTAAGTCACATTATTGTTGATGTGTACCTTTGTACAGTATCTTATAAGGAAATATAGTGTATGTACCGACGTGGTATTAATTGTAATGACCCTGATCCTTTTGGTAGCGGTTGTACTAATAGATATGGCACTAGGATATAAGTTCATTTTGTAGAAGCACCTGCATAGATTAGAATGAGCTATTCGTTTTAGCGTGGAACATGGCCTGACTACCAAAAAATGTCACAAAAGTGCGACCTCAAGTAAGTAGACAAACTATCGTACGATTTTTCAGTAGGTCTCATACGAATACCATCATGGTTGAAGCAGTGGTAGGTACGCGCAACGTACGTGCTAATGTGAAATTCTTCAAAGTGCTACAACCTGAACAGTTTGGATTTTCAAATCTTTGGGAATTTGCGGGCAAGGCCCTCATCAATTTCATCATGATTAAATTAGCATCAGCCTTAGCGCATGCTCTATTGTGGAATTCACAAAATATGGTTTTGAACTGTGACTAGTTGGGAACTGTCAGCCTATCCTGTTACCTATCATCAAGGTTGTAAAGGAAAAATTTGCCCACTTGAAGACTGGAATAGCAACACAAGATCAAAATTTGTTCAATGCTGCAAATTTTACACATGGGCAATTTTATCATTTTTTAGGTACTATAAATTGTGCAAAAATGCGATTGTGTCAATAAAAAATAATTTCAAGATCCAAAGTACACCTTCCCTCGTGGAGAGGCAAAAGAGACCCTCAAAAATGAATTCTACGTCCAAAAGTAGGTAGGTACTTCGAAAATGACACCACACTTGACCTCCTTTCCAAAGTCCTTCAAAAGCCCCATTTGGCACCCAATAGATCCCCATGGTGTATTCGGGTGGTATCTGAATGGATTTTAAAACCAAAAATACTTCGATAAAGACATCCCAGCGGACCCCCCTCTGCAACGGGTTGCTATAAAATTTGTTTATAATTAAAATTTTTTCCTTCCGTTTTGCAGTGGTTGATATTTAATATCAACCATTGCAAAACGGAAGGAAAAATAGGCATATTTAAATTGTCTACTCCCGATGCCCAAATATAGGCCGATAAATCGTTTAAGGGGTATTCCACGCCAAAGGTTTAACTAAAAAATATATAAGTTCTCCGAAATTAACCATTTTTGAATATGTTGTACCCCTAGGTTAGGAAAAGTTTTTTACACATTTGCAGACCGAATCGTCGCGTTCTTGCCGCTGCACAGTCAGAGTTTGCAAAATAGGCAGGTTTGGGTTCACTTCGCCGGCTGCTACCGCCCTTATTCGGCCACCAAAAAAAAAATAACACCGCCAGAGTTTTTGGAAAGAGAAAAACTTCCTATTTTCTGTGGTGTAACCTTATTTTCAATCAAAATTATATTTCACCTCAAAAATCGAGTTAAAAACCAAAAAATGAGTTTTCTCCCATCAGGGAATTTTTAATATTTTTTATTCTTTGCCTGATTCAAGGCAAACACCTGTGGACCACCCAACAACCTTTGACGCGGAATGCCCCTGAAACAAAAGGTATAATTTCATATTATTAAGAAAAAAAAGTTGAAGGAATATCAAGGTTGCGAAAAAATAGGGGTGAGTATCGATGTTTCTTCCCAGACATCGATATTTTCTCGAAAGAAAAAAATCTTTTGTTGGTCGTTTTGGAAGCGTTGTCGCCTGTGGTGGTATTGCGAACCCTCGACCCCGGAATGACTCTACTTAAAGCCTGTTGGCTAAAATTTATAAAACCTGCAAACAGGTATGATAATCTTCAAGCGCTGCTTTCGGAGATAACATGAAATCATGTCGCTTTTTCGTCTCACTTTTAACGGAGAGCCCCATCGCTAAAACATGTTTCCAGGTTAAACATTTAATTTTCTTTGAATGTTCGCTAACACGGAATAGAACCACTCTTCTATTCCATTGTTCGCTACTCCCCCCCCCCCCCCCCCCCCCCGGCCGATAATACTATCGATGTATCGAAACATCGATGTGCAAACCGATGTTTTGTTCATCGATACCCATCACCGAGAAGACATTCAGAAACCTTCCCCGTGGAGTGACGTCACACTTGTTGCATTCCCTTCCGCATCTGTTGTTGTTTTGTGGTCAACGGAATGGCGTAAGTAACTCCGGTGGGTGTTGAAATGTTCCAAATGCGTTTGCCCTTTTTATCCGACTGACCAATTTTAGCCGAATTTAACGTATAACTTTCACGCCGGTGTGTCACTTATGACGGACGACGACTTTGTCGAAAACATTTTGTCGCAAAGGTTTCCTTTTCGCGTTTTGTTCGGTGTGTCCGTGAAGTGCCTTTGTTCGTCGGGGTGCAATTTGGAGTGAAAATGAAGACCATCGAAGGAAAAGTGGTCGTGCTCGGTGCTCAAGGTTTGTATTTTGGGCTCTGCTCGTTGCGAAGTTTTGAAATTTGGTCGTCAGTGGGTATTTCACTGATACGAAGCAGTTTGATTACGGATGTTACGTAATAGAAACCTTGTGAATACGATCAATAGAAGACCTTTGGCGGAACATCTTTAATTTTGCCGGATGACGTCAGTTGTTGCCAAAATCATTGGAAAAGTGATTTCCTCGAGTTAAACGTAAATTGGGTCCTTGCGAGTTTGATTTTGGCTCTATGGCGCATACCGGCCATATTGAGGGGTATTAAACTGCAATAATAGCGGTTTGAAGATTGATTGTCACTTATTGAGTCCACTGACCGCTGATTCGCTCAAGTAAATTCCGTTTCCTTAAAATTTGACTCCCTTGAAAATTCGTTCCAATCGAGTTGAAACGTCCGACACTTAAAGAAATGATACCTACCAAACACGCTTCAATCCAAATTCCGAAGGGGTCTAGTTAGTCTCTAGATCTAGTGGAAAGGATTAAAATAGTTCCTTAGGTGCATAACAGAATGTTGTCTGGGAACTGCTGCAGACCCCATTTGCTTCCACCAGCCATCCGCTAGGAAGATGGCACGAAAGTTTGAGGGTGCTGCAGCCCTGGAGCAGTTTGGCTTTAGTCTTGGCTGCTCTACTGTCGATGTCGTTGCTGTGTGGGCATGTCGATGAGACTTTCCAGAAGGACATGCATATTCGCGTACATATTTCTTGACATCGTTTGGTGGCTGCTGCTCCTCATGCCTCTCTGCCCTAATCTTTAGCTACCTCTACGAAAGGTAAAGATGTTTCACTTTGACCTGACTGCCCTCTACCTGGGGGCGAAGCTGTGAAATTGGTGTCTTACACACTGCATAGTGCAGTCCTGTATGTGGGCGACGGCATGGTGTTGGTCGTGGCTCATTCCCGGAGGGGTGGAAAGGTAGGTCAGAGCTCACCCTGTGCCTCATGGACTGGAGCAGAGGGGCAATGTGATGCTCAAGGGTAGTCTAGTGCATCTCGTTCGTCGGGGGGCGCATCTCAGTCCTCCGGTCGCTACTGTAGATCTATTCACTCCTGTAACAGGAGTGAATAGATGTTTGAGTTTAGTGAGTGGGCACAGCAGCTTACTAGTTATGATCATGGCCCTGCAAGTTTCGGTACGGGATCACCTTGTCAAGTGGAGGTCCTCCTCTATTCTATTCAGGGAATTTTCGACCTCCAGAAGAGAGTCAACCTCAGAAGGCTGGCTCTTATCAAGTGATCTAATCCCACATCAAGGTTCTCAGTGGGTTTTACCTGTCAAGCTGAAGGCTGGGGCCAGGCTGCACAGGGGCGTGCTGGTCAGCCAGTAGTAGGATAATATCCTACCATAATATGGTAGGATATTATCATACCATACATCCCCAATAACAGGCCCTAGCTGCTGAGCAGTCATGGGGAGTTCACTGCAAACCTGCACCAACTGGGGGCTTCGAAAAATCTATTGTGCCTCGAGAAACAAGGAATTTAGAGGTATCCAGGGCAAAATAAAAATTTACGTAAAATGCAAATGTGTTTCATTCTATCAATAATCCTTTTTTAGGCGTTGGGAAGACGAGCATGGTGGTCAGATACATCGGTAAAATGTTCAGCCACCACATCAGCCCCACAATCGGAGCGTCGTTTTTCACGTGTAACATCAACAAAGGCGAAATCCGCGTCAAACTTCAGGTATGTTGGATCCATAACGTGCAGATATCTTGAGGTGGGTTCCTCGTGTTTTGACAGCTTGGGCGATTTCAGGTGTGGGATACTGCTGGACAAGAGAGGTTTAGATCTATGGCGCCGATGTATTACAGGAACGCCAACGCAGCTCTGTTGGTCTTCGACATCACACATCCCCCGTCTTTCACTTCCATCAAATCATGGGTGAAAGGTTTGTTTTACTGTTGTTGTTGTTGTTTGTCGTGGTGTTATGACAGACGCAGTCAATTAGACAAAACGTGGATTTTCAGAATTGCAGAGGAACGTTGAGGAGCCGCTGATATTGTGCGTCGTCGGTAACAAAACCGATTTGGAATCACAACGTAAAATATCCCGCGAAGAGGCCGAACAATATTCTCAATCCATAGCCGCCACGTACTTCGAAGCGTCAGCGTTAAACGACTCAGGTAAAATTCAAGTTGTCAACACTGGATGACACAGTCGGTCATTCGCTTAATTTTGTTTTTGCTGCTTTTGCAGGGATTGAAGATATTTTCCTTTGCTGCGCCGACGGAATGGTAACACTGAGCCAGGATAAGCTAGTCAAGACTCTCCGGGTGTCGCCTTCGTACGACCGCCCCGATAATCCAAGGAGCGACCGGGTCGTCGTCGACCATCCTACAGCTACGGACGAGCGGTCGCCGTTTTGCTGCTAACGCGAGGTCTCCCTTTCAACACTGCCTGAGTCATCAGGTTCATTGACGAGTTGGCCGAATCCAAAGATTAACCCGTTCAGCGCTGTCTTGAATGCTAGTAGAGATACAGCGTTACTAGGGATGAAGGTTATTACTAGGGTCCCAGGCGCATTTTTATACCTCAAGGGAAAACTATCAGGTTCAGTAAGACTTAGGCTGCAATCCTTTTCTAGAGGTAAAGACTTGCTTTGTCCTTAGAGATGCAAGCCTAGGCTTTTACCTTCGTACTGGTCTGGTCGGTGCTGACATACCTACGTCTTCCACTCTTCATACGCGCTCATGTGGATCTGGTTTGTGGGAACCTTTCCTCGGAAATGCGTCATCGTTTAAAAAGGTGAAAGTGGTGTTGGTTTTGGTGGAGATTACATTAGACGCGCAAATAAATCGTGGGGGAGCATTTTTATAGCGTAAAAAGGATTACTAAATCCACCGCCATTGTATTACTATATGGATAGATTCGTGTATTTTTCGTATGCCTGTCTTTTCTTAGGGTCTTTCGCGAGGGTATGTTCCAAGGACTTGATGCGTTTAAGAGCTACGGAATAGGAATTTCCCATACAAGAAGGGTCTGTCCTGAAGGTAAGTGCAACTTGAAATCGCCCGCGAGGAAGCCGAGAAATCGTCTTGCCGAACAGTTCTTCCGAAGTCAAGGAGAACATTCTTTGACGGGTTTTGAACGATCTAAAAGTTTGCCGTACTCAGGAGGTTGAAGGACTTAATGAAAAGTAACTGAAGATGGTTGCCAGGGGACCTTGTCCTTAGCATTGTGGACAACGGAAGGGGAGAAATCGCCAAACCAGGGACTCCTCCAACTCTGCCAGAAGTGCATCCAACTCCACCAGTGATCAACTCGGCCGATGAAAGGAGCTTCACTCATGTTTGTGCCATGGGCTCCCTGAATTTCTGGATCACTAGATCTCGAGATCTGTGGATTTCTGTATTTTGGAATTCAGCATCATCGAGATCTCTGGTTTTTGGATCTCTCAATCGTTCCTGGATTTCTAGAGCTCAAAATCTCTCGATTCCTAGATTTCTGTATTTTCTGGGTCTCTGGATGTCTGAAACTCTGGAATTCAACATTTTTGGGATCTCTCCAGCATTTCTGGAGTTCTACGTCTTTGGATTCCCAGGTCTCGGGATCTGTGGATTTCTGGAGCTATAGCTCTCTTGATTCCAGGTTTCTGGTTCTGTGGATTTATCGATCTCCAGATCTCTGGATCATTTTCTGGATTTCCTGGGTTTTGTGGATCTTTCCATTTTGAAGCCAGTGACCTATTTCGCTCTTCTCCTCCTTCTGTATTCTCTTGCTAAACCCACTCGAGCTGTTGACGTCAAGGGCAAATGAGTCACTGGAACTGTTGGGTTGTTTTCATTTGCAATTAGCTGGACGTTGGCGGAGTTGGATCGCCCCCGCCAAACCACGCTCTGCGGTCGCCAGTTCCACAGGGATCAACCGCCGCTTTGTAACAGGCTAATGGAACTTTTACTTTTCGGGGAGCACCTGTGAATGAGGTGCTCCGTCTCTCTTTTGCTTGGCAGCCTCCGCGTCCCCAGCCGTGAGGGCTACGTGTTGGCGGAGAGTAGGAGTTGATGAGCCTATGCTATGTGACTGCCCAGCCAACTCCAGACCTTTCCCACCTTGCCACACACCAAAGATACATAGTTTTTTTCTTAAAGAATGTCAGTGTGAAAGTGAAAGGATTTGGAAGGTAAAATCTAAAATATCCCTTTTGGAGCTCATATTGGCCAACTGTTGGTGCTCAGATACGCCACATGGAATCACCTCATTTTCGAGCGTAAGGCCCTGGAGCGCAGGAGGTATCATGCTCTGGGATCAGTGGACCTGGGAGAGATACTCGCGCAACAGGACCTCGTAGGAGGGCTATTGAACCTCTTCAAGGGCACAGAACTCCTACCACAGTAACTCCGAGAGGCAGCACAATGGGTCAGCAGGCCTAGGTGCGGCGCCCTTCAGGAACCCACTTCCATACCCTCTCTGGTGTTAACCAACTTACGCCACATGGCGCCACGTTTTGGTGGTTTCAGCTTTTCCCGTACTTTGCTCTCCAGGACGAATTTTTTTTCTTCATATTTTTCTGAATTCTAGAAGTAGGTACTCTAGAATAAAGATTATTGCTCCCTTCAATCGATTACTCGAAGGTTTGGAAACTTAGCCCCGCCTGCTTTGCTAATCTGCATCCGCCGTCATGACTTGAGCTGTACTGCCTTATGGCATTTTAAGTGGCAACTGCCTGAGCCCGTTAGCTATGCCTTATGACACCTGGTCAGTAGTCCCTGTAGTAGTTGGATTGTTTTTTTCAGTGCTGAATGGGTTAAAGATCGAGTAGATCAAGCCTAACCTCTCAAAGTAAACTTTATTCGGCCGAACTTCAGCCAACATGACAACCTCAATGATATTGTGATGGGGAGAATCGGAACAAGTTTTACTTTTAGTGTTTCTCGAACGTAGTTTGTAGTGTCCTCCCTCTTTTTTTATTTGCGTAAATTCCTCTACCCTGTAGGTGCTTATTGTTTGCCGTCCATCGTTTTAAGATTTTCAATAGGATATTTTCATTATTTCGACGGTAAATACTGGAGGAGCCTTATGGAACTCTCACTTTCGATTTAGGACTCGCCAAGCGAAATGGGACCATGAATACCCCTAATGTCCAACGATATTTTTAATACCAAAATAACATTATATACATCACGAACGTTAACTCTAAGCAGACTGTATTTATGGGTTCATGTATGAGCTAGCTTTTAATACGATTATGTGAATAAATTGAACAATAAACTGTATATTTTCTATTTCGCGCTTTTATTCCTTCCCCCCAGGAGTGGTATATCCAAAATACGCCACGTCCAGCAAAATCAAACATTTTAGTTTATTATTAATTATAAAATTAATTACAAAATGATAAATTTTTATACATGATGAAGGTATGTTGCGGTACCTTAAGAGGTCAACAAATTTCGTCACAGAAAGCCTTGGTTTTCTTATTTTTGTTCCTGTACAACAGGAGAACAATCCATTACTAAAAATCAAAATACTCAAATTCCGCTCGTTTTGCTAGCTTTGAATGAAAAAAATTCTTCCTTCTGTTAAATCTTCGTGTTCAAAGATATTTTTTTCGCCTTCAGAGGGTACTTGAGTTGCAGGTGACCAGGTTTTTCGCTGGTGGCACACTTGGGCGGGTGAACCGGGAGCAGTGTTGCCAAAGGAGTCATTGCACTGGTAGTACTGGGGAATTGAGGTTGGTTGGCAACACTGGTTGGCGTAAAAATGAAACCTCCCACTGGGCTCCCAGGTAAAGCAGGCTGCTTTAAGCAGCTCGTGTATCATGGTTTTACTTTCAAGTTGGTTCCTTTAGAACGGACTTAGATGAAATTGGGCTCAAACAGAAATATGCTTTGTTTGAAAATGGGAATTAATTCAAACCTCACCTGTTTGTGAATGTGAATTATTTCAAAATTACATAAATTTTGTGAATGTGAATTTGACATTCACAACTTTCTCTAAATCGGAATAAATTCACAAAAAAAGTGAATTTCTTTAATGAGCTCCTTGAATGATTTATTATTCTTGGAATAATACACCTATGTTTTCGCGAAGGAGGTCGACGACTCCGATCGGCCTCAAAATTTGACATTATCTGTTTCAAGAGGTCTAGATTCCGAAATCAAAATGTCGTACGCGGTCCGGGACGGTTTGGGCTTCAAAAGTTACGAAAATGGAAAATGTTGCGGAAAATCCGTCTATTATTTCTAGGGCCTCAGGAAAAATATAATATTTGAATTCTGAGGTCTGGAGGGGGTACATGACGTGGGCTGCTTCGTCATCTTTTGATTGGCCGAGAGATCGCTCTCTCTCTCTCTCTCTCTCTCACATCTATACAAGTTAGCCAACTTTGCAACGCGAAAAGCCAACCCCAAAAATTGAGGGGGTAAATCATCAGAGAAGATCATTCAAAAATTGAGGTTATCATCCAGGGGATCATTCAAATCGTTGAGGGTATCATCAAAGGAGGTTATTCAAAAATCGACCCGGGCTGAGATTTATTCCGATTCTGTTCAGATTTATTCTTCAGCGCTCTGTGCCCAACTACTTGACTCCTCCGCTTTCAGTTCAAAATCTTCACCATTTCTAAAACAGTTCTCCACGTAATTACCTATGCAGATTTTCGAACTAAAAATTTGTGTAGGGGGTTTTGAAGGGTACTGAATCCGAATATGTTGATAGAAATGATGAAATTAGCCCATTCACAAATGAATCTGTAAATTAAAAAAAAATCACAAATTTTGTAATTTTTCAAATTTAAAACTAAATAGGTGTGAATTTTTTTTTAAATTTCACCGTAAATTAAAAAGTTTGCTTATGTTTTTTGTGAATAAAAAAAATTCACATAGTATTATTTAGTTGTGAATTTAAAAAGTTCACAATTTTTTTTTTAATTCACAGATTTATTTGTAAATAAACAATCACAGGTTTAAAAAAAAAATTGTTTACATTTTTGTGAATTATTCACACATTTTTTATGAATTTAGGTAATTTACAGAAAATGTTGTGAATGCGAAATAAATAACATAATATATATATTATACCCACAAACAGGTGAAGTATGAATTAATTCACTAACACATTCACAAACAAAGCATGACGTGAATTAATTCACAACCTTATTTATAAATGCAAATGTGCCCAAATCTGCTGTTGAGATGGCGCATCTCCAACTACTTCTTTGTTGATAAACCATGTAAACACATAGGCTCTTCTCTTCAAATGTGGAATCCGTAACAGGCTGCTTAACCTTAACGTACAACTTTTTAATACCTCCCCTAGCCAATTTGTAAGTTGCTGGGCCTGATGACCTCCAGGTGGTTAATATCAGCACCACACACAGGCTGTAAGTCACAATTTCTCATCTACACACCACGAAGACATGATATAGAACAAAAACGAGAGTCAGGAGGATGGCAGACGAAGAAGTGGTAGAACAAAGAGGCCCATGCACCGGGGTAGACCCTGCTTTCAATTTATCCCATCCTATTCACAGATGCCACACTCCCAATGCTGCCTCACTGACAAGGCGTAACTAAAACGAAAGGAGGGACATAAACAATGCTTGAGCAACAAGGACCATGATGGAAGGCTAGTCTGCAGAACAGCATATGGCAGCTGGAGGGAGACGCAGGACAGGGGTGTGAGATTCAAAGGGTCGTCCCACAACAGCGGCTATTTCCACGAACAAGGACAAGTTGAACTGCAGAAGCCCTCTCGCTCAAAGCGAAGCTCCGCGAGACAACCACTGGCGGCGTCAGCTAAGTCCGAAAGTTAAAACCGAAGGAATCTTCAGCTCTGCATAAACGGGAGAGAATAACAGGAGGCTTCAAGAGATACCTTGCCCGATATGTGTTCGCAGCACGGAAGCCACCGGCTTTCCGTGCTACCTAACTCTGCAAGCGAGGCAATCCCAACTCCTGATTAATATGACAGGAGATGGTTTCCTGGGCTGGTGGCACTCCAAGTAACAGAGCACGTTCCAAGTTCCACTGTCCCAGTTTATGTTCTCAGACAGGATGAGCACATAGCATGACAAACTTGAAACGTGATTTGACTCTGCTCCACCCAAACTTCGCATTTTTGCACTGACAAAGCAATGCACCACAGAACGGTCCAGATTAAGGTGCGTAGGAGATAGTTCAACAGACCAGGGAGGGCAATGCCAAACCATGGAGGGAAGGAATGAGAACCACCGCTCAAAAGAAACCTAGCAGGAACGCCAGTGAACCCCGACTTTCCAATGCACAGATATAGTCTGTCTGCAATGGCGTTGGGCTCCTGACCCACTCACCAGCGGCTGACTCAAGAACTACGAATCTGGGAAGTTTGCTGCAGTATGTTGGTATCATTGGCTCCCGTCCGTTTATTTACAGCCGTGCACGTTTTGAGTGACAGGTAATCGCCGAAACTGTCACAGGGGTTCGACAGCTCGTCTGAATGTAACAGCAGCGATGACGGTTTTTAACTCTTCTCCTCAACATTTGTACATTTTTTCAATTAAACAATTCAATTTGAAGTCAACGTCCTGTTTCACTATTTGGTTTCTGTTGTTTTCCTCTCTTATTATGATGTTCTGAAATCAAGTGCAGTTGTAAGAGAATTACGTTCATTCTTTTTTTTAATCTCATTGCGACAATATTATTTAATTTTCAAAATACATTATAGTAAACAGTTAACATCAGTGAAATTGATAGGTCAACCTGCAGAAGATGCGCTTGGATTGCGGGGAGAAACTACTCCCATGTGTGCCGCTTCAAAGGGATAAAATCACCCAAAAAATGTCTCACATTGGGAAAATTCATCATTTTTTGATTCTCTCGTCAGCCGCTAGGATCAGGTTCGGAGCCCAACGTCATTGGAGACAGACGAAAGAAACCCACCATCTTACCAACTCCTAGCAACACTGACAATGGCGGCCAACAGGTTATGTGCAGGGCCACGGAATTCTATTCCGTGGTGCAGTGCATGCTCATTTTATACCCCAGCTGTACACCAACGGCATCAACATTGCAACTAAGATCACAGGTTCAAACTACCGAACAAAAAGTGCACCTCACCAAACTGTGCAACATTCAAACGCCTTTCAGCGGATATCCGCCAATCTTTTCTTACTTCAGTTCACCAGCCGCAATTTCACTAAAAATTAAAAGTCCTACTTAAACAAAAAAATGTTTTTTTCTCTTTCTCAAACAATTGCAACATTTATAAAAATCTCTTCGAAAACATGAGAGATCAATTTCAGCTAGCTGACGGGGGACGCGTAATTCGGTTAGGAAGTAGCAGGTGTTGGAGAGTTTCTAATAGAGGAGGCGATACAAGGAAGGAAAAACTGCCAACAATTTCAGTAAGGATATAAACTTGAAGTGGCCACACTGTCTTTATGTCACTATTTTGAGCACTTGAATGGAAGAATGAAAAGATTTATTTAAACAAGCCGGCGATGCAACGTGCACATTGTGTCTACAATATTCTCGAAAAACGCGGAAACTTGAGAACTTGTTCACAAAGGATTATGCTCATAAAGAGAATGTGGGCAATTTCCCTCGCAAAATCCATTTTTAACGATTTTATTTTCTTAAATTCACAAACTGAGACAAAACAACGAATTTTTGAGAAAAAACTTAAACTTACTATTTTGGCAACACTGAAAAGCCACACGGTAAGCGCTCGTCTGGTTTGCCCTAGAATCCAACCCGCCCCGCGTCTAGAAGAAACTCTCCCGACACAAATAGGAGCACAAACGACTCCTCAGGAAAAAAGTCAAAAGGTTTTCGAAACGCACAAAACAGTACTTTGTTCGCTACACCACAAATCACAAATCGCGTGATTGAAACGATCGAAAAAAAAACTAAATACAAATTTTGAAATATTTCGAGAAACGAACGCATCGATTTTCTTCGGTCTTCGCGCGACACATGAACTTGAAATAAATTAGAACCTTCTACGAGCTATGAAACGTGATCGAGGGGTTGCGCATCAGCTAGCCACAAAACGAAGATATTATGCGGAGCAAAATTAAGATATAGGAAAGAAAATATTTAACGTTAAAGGTATAGTTTTAAATAATATTATTTTCCCGAAGGTTGAAAAATTGCGGACCAAACTATCACATTTTTGTTTGCGAAAAATTCATTATTTCCAGAAAATTTGCGACCAAGCGCTTCTCGGTAGGTGTAACAAAAAAACAAAAAAAAAAGGGGGGGAAAAAAGAAGTTACCATAACAAGATATAAAACAAAGAACAGGGAAAAATGTTGTTTGAGTACTGATTAGACATTGAGATGAATAGATAATACAGAAGAGTTTTATACAAGACGTAGAGGGCAGCTGTGTACTGAGGGCCCGTCAATCACGCCAAGTAGCTGTATGTGTCTTTCTGACCCTCCGTCCGTTCGAGGTATTCCTTCTCGATGAGAATGTCGATGCATTTCTGGAAAACAAAGAATACAAACGCGTAAAATTTATTAAATATGGTTTGACGGGTGGCGAAGTTGTGGAGGAGCATAATGATAAATTATAGAATAATGAAGGAATGCGAATTGTTGAAAGTACCACAGAAAAACGTACCTTCCAGTTATCGAAATCTGGTTATAAAAGGGGTCTTCACGGTCGAGCTGATATCGACGTGCTAGTCGAGAAAAAATTGGTCGTAGGTGTGCGGAATTCAAACCACTTTCTGCGGCATCTCGCCAGCCCGCAAGAGTTAGTACTGGCGGTAGGGGCGGGGCGACCCCTTCTCCTGCCAGTACAGCACCCCACCCATTTGTAAACGGGTATAAATCCAAATATAAATTGCCATTCACTGTGTGTCATTATTTCATTGTCATAATGTCCATATATTGCAGCACCTTTTTAGGGATCGAGCCCGCTGCCCAGGCCTCCCGTGACGACATTTCGTCTAGGGAAGCTGAAGCAGCGAGTGAAATCCCAACGCACGGGTTCACTTCCCGGGCCTCTTTTGACGACAATGGGCTAGGGGAACAAGGTCAGAGAAATGGGAAAAATCGGCCGAACATAGTTGAACTAATAATTATTATAATGAACAAAGTACTCAGTACAGTTACACACTGAGAAATTAGGTGTCTGAGCAGAGGAAATCACTAGTGAATATTTGGCGTTTTGAATTTGCCCGCGGTGACACTAACTAATCCGCCAGAGTGCACTCGCACAAAAAGTAGAAAGTGCACAAAAAATCTTTTTTATTTTTGGTTATGTTATGTTGCTGAACATGAATATGGTCTGTCCCATCACGCTAGCGTCAGAACAAATCCGAACGACTATTTCACCTTTTCTGATCTCGTGAATCTATCTGAATTCGTGCTTTTAGTTCATTGGTTGACCACAAGAGAGCACTTCTTGGAAGCGCCACTCTTCCCTCCAGATTCAAAGTTTAAATTTTCAAAAGTGCCCTGGAAATTTGTATTACACCGTACGAGCCCAAAACTCACTGCTATGGCTTCAAATTATGAAGTTCTTTCAGAAAAAAGTATTAGTCGACTATCGGTTCCCAGGCCCATTCGTCTAAGGGAGGGGGGTGTTCCTGTGAAAGACCAGGTTAGCTGGCCACGCCGTTTTTATCGACAAGTCCCTGAGGGCCTATTTCACCAATGGCTCCACAAACTTGACCAAACTCCGCACGGATTCCAATTCTAATCGGTGTCCCCTGGGCGTTAACGCTTAAACGCTCGGTAACTGGTGAAATAGATGTTGAGAGATGTAATTAAGTACCTAGTAAGTATAATAACGTCGTCACCACAGTAAATACGCCTATCTCATTTTGACCAATTTTCTAGGAGAGCCAAAACAGCTGTTTTCAATTATGTTATCGGTTGTTACATAAACGATCACGTTGATTTATATCATTACATGGTAAAGGGCTTAGAAATGATTAGCCGTATGTGCTGATTAGATATTCGTTATCAACATTTACTTCGATTTCTCTTTTATGGTCCTTCCCCCCGCTACCACATCATTTTTAATCGTATGTACCAAACTCGAAACACCCCAAAAATTAGAGATGCGTAATACTGTGGTGGTGGTAATAGTTACTTAATAAGTAACTATTGTCTTTCCTGATATATGAGAAGCGGTGACCCAAAAATTCGCCCCAAGAAAAAATAATTAAAAAAATAAATAAATACCTAGGTATTAGGTATTAAATAACAACATAAAATATGTAATTTCATAAAAAAAGTTATAATTATTGCATTATTTTCAAGGTTGAGAGCAGCCATATTACATTACTTTCCAAGTTCCCTTACAATGCCAATAGCCAATTTCTCAATTTCACGAACGGGGGCGTTTTTTCGTACAATCATGAGAAGCTGCTACGCAAGTTTTACATTTCCAATACCTCGTCGCTTTTGCAAATCATCGATGACTAGCAGGTATTTATTCGTAAAATGGCAAATGAACCCAGAAACTATGGTAACTAGATTCTTTGAACCTGACTTCGTTCTTTCGCTCTCTCGAAAAATTTGCTCTGGAAGCCAAGGTACGTATTTCTGTGGACCTATGGCATGAGTCCTCAAGAGGCATTAAACGCTAACTGAGAAATCCAGGTGCGGTATTAAAATAGAAGCCATCCTGTCGCATTTATCCACGTTTCAATAATGTGATGACTTAAACGCTACAGTAAGCCTCTTTTCCCTCACCAAATCGTTCATTTCTATCGGGTTTCGGCACTATTAAACTTCCTTCACTACAATCCAGTTATAAAACATTATATTGAAGGAGTTCATTGTGCAGAGGAGCTTCATGAATCCCACTTGACTTACCTTAATAATGTGTACTCTCGGTTTGAATCTCGAAGACAGCTGATTGAGAACTTCGGCAACCAACTGTTGATGCTGGAGGACCTTCCTCATTTTCATGATCCTCACAATGGCGGCCTGAATAAGGAGTTTCCTGTCTTCTTCAATGTGCTTGTGAGTTGTTTCCTGCTCCTGCTTCAGCTCCGCTTTCATCGGCATGTTTATGTTCACGCGCAACTTTTTACTGTAAAAGTTGAGCGTTTTTGTGAGTAAAGGAGTTCTTACCGCGAGAGTCAACATGATTATTTAATCGAGACCAACTTTTTGTATCCAGTGTACAATGATAGGACGGATTGCGGGTTAACATCTTCTTCGTCTTCCTCCGAATGCAGCAGTTTGGCCTTGAGTAGGATCTGAAGCACTTGCTGGAGAAATTCAGTCTTTATCTGAGTACTTTCGGCCAACTGCGTCATCGTCCAGGTTTCCGAAGTGTTGTATTGCAAAAGGACCGCCATCTGGAGGGTAGACGCTTGTAAAGTATACCTGCGGGAGAAGAATCGTTGAAATCTTAAGAGTCTTGATTACAAAGGAAATAATCGAAATAACAGCAGGCAGGCGCCACCGTCGAACGATTCAGCCCTCCCCAGCGACGAGGAAATGACATTTTTCAATAAGAGAAATACGTTCACTGAAAACTATCATCAAGAGGATAAGTACCCGTTAGAAACTACCACAATTTTGTAAAATTCAGCTTTTACTGAAAAAACATCGAGATGTGTAACTCGTAAAATAACGTCCCTAACGTCAACAGCAGTCGGCATGATTGTTAAGTTACTCAAGTTAAACTCAACATACCTATTTTTGAAACAATTGGTAACTAGTTCGCCTTTCGACATGTTGTAGAGCCAATTCAACTTCCGGCCGGAATGCTGACTACTGTAAAAAGTCGTGAATCTGTGGACGCTTCTTTCAAGCTGAAAAAGGAAGACAAACGTTCGTGTAAATGCTGTGAATGGCTGGGATGGACAATTTGTTATCCAGTGGTACCAACCTCAGTGGGGAGAGAGAAGTTGTGGCTGAGGGTGAAGGGCCAGGACCCGGACGAGAGGACTTGTATGCTGAAGTCGATGTCGAGGAGCTCGTTCGAATTGGTCAGGTGGTTGCGGAATTGTTCGTTCAAGTCTTTGGATACGCCAATGTCCTGAGAGCAAATGAAACGAGTCAAGAGCTATCGTTCCAAGTACGACAAGTAGAGCGAGTGAGACACTCACCTGGAACATACGCTGAAGTTTGCTGGTATATTCAAAACCGCAGGCTTGTTTCAATTTGCTGATCATGCTCGCTTCAGCGTCATCGCTGGCTGACATATGCTGCACCAACCGTTTGGCGAGCATTTTGGAGTAAAATTTCTGGAAAACGTCCTTATCCTCTATGTACTTAAAGACGACCATCTGCAACAATGAAACACGTTACGTCCGTTTTCTGCAACAAAGAAAATCAGCGCACAATAAAATTAAACGTGCCACTTGATTGAGCGTGTCTTCCAATTCAGCTTCTTCGGGATTCTTCGACGACTTCTTGAGCAGAACATCACAGAACTTGGCCAAAAGTTCGGGACTCTTCGAACTGGAATTGGCCATCCTGGTGACGGCGTTGTTGTTGATGAACTTGCCGCACGCTTTGTCCAGAGCGGCCACAAAACCGGTGTCATTGTTGAACGCAGTGATGACGAGAGCGTTGTACTTTCTATGGACGTCGAGAATGATGGAAACGTACGTTTTTGGGTCCTGGAACGAACGGTTGGCAATATCGGTTTAAATAACTGGTTTCAAGAGGGGCATTCCCCACTAGTAAGGAAAGTGAAGGATTTACCGATTACAAAACAAATTTTAAAAAGTATCAAGTCTTTTTAAATATTAATTGTAGAAATGTGAGGGATCCCGAGACGGTAGAAAAGGCTTGTGATATACATACATAGCCACAGACGTTCTGAATTAGTGGTATAGATTGACCATTTTATAACAATTGTGTGAAATTGGTTTAAAAAAAAAAATCCCAGGGTTAGAGAAGAGGTTAATAATCATTGTAGGAATAAAATGACCTGTATAATGCTCACATTTAAAAAAATTTGAATCTTCACAAACAAAGGAAAATAAAGGAAAAGTTCCTTTATTTAATAAATTTCTATTTTAAATTTTGAATAGATTAAAAAATTGATCCTTTTTAACTGGTTCACCATCCCTACGCACTACTTCAATTTCCTACTTACGTTGGAAGCTTCTTCAGAACTCCGCTCGATGGCGTCTAAACCTTGACTTGCAATGTGGGCCTCGAGGAGCGCCCTCAGTTCCACGAGAGCATCAGGTATCCGCGCCACTAATTGATACATCCTGCCCAGATCTTCGTTCTTATCCGCATCAAGCAAGTTCTGGAATTCAGCGTGAAGGACTTCCATTTGTTTTTCAATAATAACGCGTTCGCACGTCTTCGCCAACCGCTCCGAAGTTGTTTCGTGCAAATAGACCTGAACGCGTTTCTGCTCTTCGGCAAGTCGCTGTTCAGCCTGAAATCCAAAACAACGTCACTACGTCGCAATCACGACACACATATCACGGCAATGAGTTTTCAACAATAGCTTTACTTTTTTCATATATTCGGTGACGGGATTCTGCCGAAGAAATTCAGTGCTTTCTTTCGTATAAAATCTTTCGGTGTCTTCAAGGAAAACATTTTCAAACGAGTCTTTGTAAACGCTTAGGTTGGGCCCTCTAGCCGCAGGGTCCTCTTCATTTAGACCTGAAAAGCAAAACGGAGAGTGTCATTGGGCATAACAGTTTGTATAGTCCTGGAGCCAGCCCCGATTTCGGGTGCTGATTCCAGGAAAAGGTTTGATATAATTTTATCAAAATATCCTCCATTCTGAGTGAAAAGAGCTTTGTCTGCCATTCCAAAGCCGCTGGATTCAAAATTGGCAGCAATTTGAATCCGGACCAAAAAGGCGATTTGGGTGCTGATCGCAGGATGGCTGATATTTTGTTCACTACTTTTTTTACCATTCTTAATCATAACTTTTGATGTCTGCCAACCCTAGAGTGGTGGGTTCCCCTGGCAGACTCAATTTGAAAATTTGTCATTTTTGGGGGAAAACTTTTATGAACTTTAGGAAGGTTGAACGTTTGACACATTAAAATAGACATAATAATAGAAATATTTATTGTTGTCTGCCACCCCAAAGCGGTCGCCATACCCTGGCAGACTAAATTCGAAAAATTGCAATTTTGGGTGTTAAATTTCATCTACTTTAGGAAACTTGAAATTTCACACAGTGTTTTGGGGTGGCATTGGTAAGAGATTTAACGTTGTCTGCCATCCCAAAGCGGTCGCCATACCCTGGCAGACTAAATTTGAAAAATTGCAATTTTAAGGGTAAAATTGAACTTGTTTTAGGAAACTTGAAATTTTGCACAGTGTTTAGGGTTGGTATTGGTAAGAGATTTAACGTTGTCTGCCATCCCAAAGCGGACGCCATACCCTGGCAGACTAAATTTGAAAATTGCAATTTTAAGGGTAAAATTGAACTTGTTTTAGGAAACTTGAAAATTTACTCAGTGTTAGCTACCAACTTGTAGATGTAAAAAAACCTTGTCTGCCTAGAATAATCCGACGGAAACTATCGGCAGACAAGCAATTTTTAAAAAATTGTAATTTTTTGATCAAAATTTGAACAAATTTAGGAAGCTCTAAATTTTGGCACACAATCCTTCAACGATTAGGTAACATTTCTAGCATAGTCTGCCAACAATAAAGCATTGCCTTATCACTGGCAGACTAGGATTTGAGTATGAATAGCCTTCACTATAATAATAATAATTATTATTATTATTATTAGTATTATTTTTATTACGTTGGTTTTCGGTGGCCTCCGTCATTATTCAATAGTTCCAATGGTACTGGGGTAGAAGCTGATTGGCCTTATTGAACTCAACCCAGTACTATTGGAATTATTTTTATTGTAACCTAATTTTGGAATCAGATCAGATACTCCTGCAAGGTAACAACAATCCATCCAAACAATCCATTTATTCTTCTCCTTAATAACGTAATAATATTGGTTTAATTACATAGGTAATAAGGTTCATTAAACTTTCTTCAAATTATTTACATTTTAAAATAATTTTGTTATTATCGTTAGTATATGATACTCCTTTATGTATTATTCGAAATTCAATTATTGAATTTCGAATAATACATTAAATAGTATCATATACTAACGATAATAACATTCTAACTTATAATATAGGCTTATATTGTGGGCTTCCTCGACCAAGTAGAAATGGATGAGGATGGGCTGGGGGCCCAACTTGGGATTATATGGGACTTTCCTTTCAGAATTTCCCGCTCCCTTTAAAATTGTTAGTCGGATCCCCTATGAGAAACCTCTTCATCACATCAAACCTGAATTGCATACACCTTTTTAATTGAAATCGGACCATCCGTGAACAATCCCCCCCCCCCCCCCCCCCCCAAACATACACACACACCCAAAATCCCTATACTCACTTGTACCAAATTTTAGTACCCCCACCCTGATTGGTCGCGGATGGTACCAAAACCTTTTTCATATCAAACCTAAATTGCCTACTAAACTACATTAGAATTGTGTTAACAAATCCCCCCTCCCCTTCTCATTCCCCAGACGACTACTGCACATTTTCCTTTTTTTCGCTCCTAACTCGAAAACGGTAGGTCTTAAAGAAAAATCGCCCCTACGAAAAATGAAGCTCACAATATTTGCGACAAAAGTATCCCTATTCATTATTCACGTACCTATAATAGGGTAGGAGTTATTATAGCTTGAAAGTGGATAACATTTCAAAATGCCCCCGCTTTGCCCCCAAAATGTCCCCGCTTTTTCGCACTTTATTTTTTTTTTTTTTTTCTCACAGCGCCTAAACGATGCATCCTATCATGTGGGCACTAGTATATCATCAAAACTAGATTAAATTTGCTATAGTTTGAACACTAGTACGGCTCGGTAAGTTAAATAGGAACCGAGAAAACGAATTTTAACCAGAACAAAAAACGCGGTAAGCGGAAAAACACGTTTCTTAGAATGTTTTCGACGCTAGCTCAGAAGCTATTGACCCGATTCCAAATTTCTTTATTTCTCGTGAACGCTGATTAAATTTCCCACCGCAGCTATTCCGTGTAAGTTTTTGGTTTGAGCTTTGATGAGGGAGGGGCAGGCATGGCCAACAAATGACAAACGAATGGAGACACTTGTGTAGCAAATACTTCGTATTTTCACTCTTTCCTCGAAAACGGTGGTTCCTACAGAAAATTCATACGTATAAAAAATGAAGCTCACGATATTTGCTACAAAGGTGTCCCTATTTATTTTCCACGTACCTATAATAGTTTAGGAGATATTATAGCTTGAAAGTGGGTAAAATTTCAAAAACCCGCTTTATCGCACTTTCGTTTTGTTTTGTGCTCATAGCGCCTAAACGAGGCATCATAGCGGTTTTGGGCACTGGTATATCATCAAAACTAGATTAAATTTCCTACAGTTTGAGCACAATTACGGCTCTGTAAGTCAAATACGAACCGAGAAAACGAGTTTTTACCAAAACAAAAAAAGCGATAAGTGGACAACCACGTTTCTTAGACCGTTTTCGGTTGTACTTAAAAACTATTGGCCCGATTCCAAATTTCTTTATTTCTCGTGAACACTGATTACATTTTCCATCGCAGCTATTCCGTGTAAGCTTTTGGTTTGAGCTTTGATAAGGGAGGGGCCGTCATGGCCACGTTTTTGCCAATCATATTTGCTACACAAGTGTCCCCATTCATTTGTCATTTGTTGGTCATGCCTGCCCCTCCCTTATCAAAGCTCAAACCAAAAGCTTACACGGAATAGCTACGGTGGGAAATTTAATCAGCGTTCACGAGAAATAAAGAAATTTGGAATCGGGTCAATAGCTTCTGAGCTACCGTCGAAAATAGTCTAAGAAACGTGTTTTTCCGCTTACCGCATTTTTTGTTCTGGTTAAAATTCGTTTTCTCGGTTCCTATTTAACTTACAGAGCCGTACTTGTGCTCAAACTGTAGGGAATTTAATCTAGTTTTGATGATATACCAGTGCCCAAAACCGCTAGGATGCATCGTTTAGGCGCTATGAGCACAAAACAAAACGAAAGTGCGATAAAGCGGGTTTTTGAAATTTTACCCACTTTCAAGCTATAATATCTCCTAAACTATTATAGGTACGTGGAAAATAAATAGGGACACCTTTGTAGCAAATATCGTGAGCTTCATTTTTTATACGTATGAATTTTCTGTAGGAACCACCGTTTTCGAGGAAAGAGTGAAAATACGAAGTATTTGCTACACAAGTGTCTCCATTCATTTGTCATTTGTTGGCCATGCCTGCCCCTCCCTCATCAAAGCTCAAACCAAAAACTTACACGGAATAGCTGCGGTGGGAAATTTAATCAGCGTTCACGAGAAATAAAGAAATTTGGAATCGGGTCAATAGCTTCTGAGCTAGCGTCGAAAACCGTCTAAGAAACGTGTTTTTCCGCTTACCGCCTTTTTTTGTTCTGGTTAAAATTCGTTTTCTCGGTTCCTATTTAACTTACAGAGCCGTACCTGTGCTCAAACTGTAGCAAATTTAATCTAGTTTTGATGATACAGCAGTGCCCAAAACCGCTAGGATGCATCGTTTAGGCACTGTGAGAAAAAAAAGAAAAGAATGTGCGAAAAAGCGGGTTTTTGAAATTTTCATCACTTTCAAGCTATAATATCTCCTAAACTATTATAGATACGTGAATAATGAATGGGGATACTTTTGTCGCAAATATTGTGAGCTTCATTTTTCGTACGGGTGATTTTCCTTTAGGACCTACCGTTTTCGAGTTAGGAGCAAAAATACGAAAATGTGCAGTAGTCGTTTGTGGAATGAGGGGGGGGGGGGGGGGGGGGAGGGTTGTTAACCCATTTCTAATGTAGTTTAGTATGCAATTTACGTTTGATATGAAAAAGGTTTTGGTACCATCCGCGACCAATCAGGGTGGGGATACTAAAATTTTGTGCAGATGAGTATAGGGATTGTGCGTGTGTGTTTCAATTAAAAAAGTGTATGCAATTCAGGTTTGCTGTGAAGAAGAGGTTTCACGTAGGGGATCCGACTAACAATTCTAGCGGGAAGCGGGAGCGGGAAATTCTGAAAGGAAAGTCCCATATAGTCCCAAGATGAGCCCCCAGCCCATTCTCATCCATTTCTACTTGGGCTAGGAAGCCCATAATAAAGCTTATTATAAGTCTATATTATAAATTAGAATGTTATTATCGTTAGTATATGATAGTATTTAATGTATTATTCGAAATTCAATTTTAAAATGTAAATAATTTGAAGAAAGTATAATGAACCTGATTAGGTACCTATGTAATTAAACCAATATTAATACGTTATTAAGGTGAAGAATAAAATTTATTCATTTGGATTGTTTGGATGGATGTTGTTACCTTGCAGGGTTATCTTACCTGATTCCAAAATGAGGTTATAATAAAAATAATACTAATAATAATAATAATAATAATTATTATTATTATTATAGTGAAGGCTATTCATACTCAAATCCTAGTCTGCTAGTGATAAGGCAATGGTTTATTGTTGGCAGACTATGTTAGATATGTTACCCAATCGTTAAAGAATTGTGTGCCAAAATTTAGTGCTTCCTAAATTTGTTCAAATTTTGATCAAAAAATTACAATTTTTTAAAAATTGCTTGTCTGCCGATAGTTTCCGTCGGATAGTTCTAGGCAGACAAGGTTTTTTTACATCTACAAGTTGGTAGCTAACACTGAGTAAATTTTCAAGTTTCCTAAAACAAGTTCAATTTTACCCTTAAAATTGCAATATTTCAAATTTAGTCTGCCAGGGTATGGCGAACGCTTTGGGATGGCAGACAACGTTAAATCTCTTACCAAGAGCAACCCAAAACACTGTGCAAAATTTCAAGCTTCCTAAAACAAGTTCAATTTAACCCCCAAAATTGCAATTTTTCGAATTTAGTCTGCCAGGGTATGGCGACCGCTTTGGGATGGCAGACAACGTTAAATCTCTTACCAATACCAACCCAAAACACTGTGTAAAATTTCAAGTTTCCTAAAGTAGATGAAATTTAACCCCCAAAATTGCAATTTTTCGAATTTAGTCTGCCAGGGTATGGCGACCGCTTTGGGGTGGCAGACAACAATAAATATGTCTATTATTATGTCTATTTTAATGTGTCAAACGTTCAACCTTCCTAAACCTCATAAAATTTGACCCCCAAAAATGACAAATTTTCAAATTGAGTCTGCCAGGGGAACCCACCACTCTAGGGTTGGCAGACATCAAAAGTTATGATTAAGAATGGTAAAAAAAGTTGTGAACAAAATATCAGCCATCCTGCGATCAGCACCCAAATCGCCTTTTTGGTCCGGATTCAAATTGCTGCCAATTTTGAATCCAGCGGCTTTGGAATGGCAGACAAAGCTCTTTTCACTCAGAATGGAGGATATTTTGATAAAATTATATCAAACCTTTTCCTGGAATCAGCACCCGAAATCGGGGCTGGCTCCAGGACTAGTACTACATGGTAAAATTCAACAAGAGATTTTGGTGCTGAAGCAAATGAATCTATACCATTATCTCAAACGGTCTCTGTGGGTGGTGGATATGTACGTAACGGGTTCTACACGATGGGTCCCGAGGGGGAAAAGAAGTATACATGATGGGGCCCAGGAGGGGGAGAAGAATATTCACCATTGGTGCTCACGCATAAATGAACAAAAAACCTGCTGATCTGCATCTTCACGAGAGAGGACATTTAGAGATCGGTAGTGAGACAAACAGCAAAATCAGTGGGTGCGCTTTGACCAGGAACAGAATTATTAGGAAATTGAATTTTATTCGGGGTTTGTAAGCTCGTCTACCGTCGCCTTGTAAGGTAACACATGTAAACTCGTCTACCACATATTTCTGCTTGTTGACGCTAATATGTAAACTCGTCTCGGGTCACTTTGGGAGAGATGAGAAAACTTGTTTAAAAATCGTAATAACAGGGAAGTGAGAAAACATTCAAAATATCATCTCAGTCGTTATCAATAAATTTCAAATATTTTCCTTCCTCGGGTACAAGTGGCATTAGTTCATAAACGTTTTAGACAAACGAGTCCAAAGCAGTAGGTACCAGGACTTGGCTTGGTGAAATCAGCAGCCTATTACCTGAATACTTGGCCATACATTATGAATAGCAATTTTTTTGAATAGCAGTATTTTTTCCGCTGGCTAAATGGCTGATGTTCCAAAAGGACAATATTATCCTCGGAACTATTCAGAAGCAGAAAGTCCGCGTCAAATGTTTGGGTATGATGTATCATGGTGGGTTTCATCCAACGCTGCATGAACAACATTGAAGACCACGGCTAGATTTCGATGTGGTAGACGACTTTACACATGTCTGTCCCTGAATCCGAACAGTAGGTAGACGAGCTTACACCTCAGACGACCTTACAACACCTAACTTTAGACGAGCTTACATACGCTCATTTTATTATATATAATACATATATGCATGGTCACCCAAAACCCCATTTTAGCTCATTTTCAAAGAAAAGTGAGGAATTTTGATGGCTTCAAAATCTAGGGCTTTCCTGATTCTAAAAATATCGATCGACACCATCAATCAAGGTATGATATTTGACATAGGCTCCTCTATAGTCCAGTCAATGCGTATCAAAACGTGAGGGGACCCATCGTGTATCTCATCTGCGGCTTTTGTGGGGCAAGAAAATGCCCCTGTATTCAAAAAAGATATAAGAGATCGGTTTCCTCACAAAGCCTCGCACATTTTTGCGGGAGATATCTTGAACTTACCAAGTTCAACATAGCAGCTAATGACGCCGCTCACAAGTCGCGTATCAATCGGCTCTCCGTTTCTTTCGCGTTCGATGAGATAAAGCACCGCGTTGGTGACCTGAAAAGAAAAACATAGTTGCGATGAAAGTTTGACAAGTACGCGTGTCGAGAAAGTACACTGAAGTCGCAAATAGTTCAAAATTTGCAAATTTAATCTTCATTCCATCAACTGACTCACCTGGCGATTCAGTTGTTTGAAGAGGTTGTCCCTCCAAGTGACGAGAGCGAGCTGATATATTTCGTAAATTCCTTTTTTCCCTTCTTCGCACTCACGACGGACCCAATGCCTGCAAACGGCCCTGAATGACACAGTGGGAACGGAACGAGGGGGGAAAAAGTAGTGAGAGGGGAAGAAAAACAAAAATTTCTCTTCCCCCGTCAACAATCTAGAGTTTTAAGGACACAACACCGCAAGGCAAATCTACCGACCTGTTCAAATATGAACATACGCCGTTCAACACTTTGGAGCTGAATTGATACTCTTCCCACTGCCGGGTGTAAAATTTCAGAACTTCTTCGTCCATTAAATGCACACCTCCCTGAAAAAATTAATTAATTAATAAATAAATAAATAAAATAATAATAGTAAAAAGACAGTTTTCGAGAGTTGGGAGTTTTAAAAGAATGACCAGTAGAATAAGCGCGTACCTTCTTCAAGATGTCGAGATAGTTGCGGAGGAAATCCCGAAGGCATTTGTAGAGCTCGAGCCCAACTAGCTGAGCCCCACCGGAGACCTGCAAAGCGAAAAGGTTGGTACAATTGATGCCAATAGGCTTTTTGGTCACCAGCCGTTACTAGGAAAAAATTCATTACCGCCCCTTTCTTCCCTCCTTTGGAACTTGATGAACGGCTAACTTGTTGATGGACGCTGGTGCAGTAGTTGTACACATGTCTGTAGTAGGCCGAGTTGAGGAAAACATTCAAAGCTGCTTTGAAGAAAACATTCTTCTATAATATAGAAGCACATCAACATAATATGTTCATAATATTATTATGTTCATGTGCGGTTTTGGTTTACCATTCTTGGAATAATACACCTATGTAATCGCGACGGAGGTCGATCGGCCTCAAAATTTGACATCCGTTTCAAGAGGTCTAAATTCCAAAACCGGAATGTTTTGGGCAGTAGGAATTATTTTTAAAATCTGAAATTTTGACAGAATACTTTATTTACCATCTAGTTTTGCCCGCAAGGTTTTCAGACCGATAGCCCAAACCCGTGGGGCGCTATGGGGCTAAGGGAGGTTTTTTTTTTTTAAGGCTTTTTGCTATGGGAACGAGTTAGGTGTCGTTGTCAAAGTATTTTTGAACGTAGAATCCATTTTTCGGCGTCCCGGAACGATCCAATTTCACTGTGGGAATCTATAGGGCTTTTATGGGGCTGCAGATGGGATTTTTGAAAAATCCCAGGAGGTCGAATATTTTCCAAGTAAAAAATAATCATTTTTTGTTATTATTTCAACAATTATTGTTTTGTTGACACAGAATTAATATTCGGACATGTGACCGACCACCATGTTGCACCCCCATGTTGCATGGGGTTACTTTACTCATCGAAGGGGAACTTAGCCCCAAAAATATAAAAAGCTCAACATTTAATTCTGCCAAAGCTACAGTTTTTGTCTGAGATAAAAAATAGAGATGTTACTCCAAACGCCTCAAGTCGAAAAAGAAGAAAGGGAAGGTTTCTGCATGGTTACCCATCTCGTTTCCTGCGCACCTGCGGATCCCAGCAGATCGTGCTCCACAAAAAATGTGGCATACTGTCTTCACATCACCAATCACTTGAGTTCCAACTCAAACTTGTTAAAAATTTAAGTTGATTAAGGATTTTTTTGATAATTTCAATTATGTTGATTTTTGGGATGACAATAAACAAAAATGTCCATTGAGGTTACTTTGCGCCTAAAAATGGGGAGGCTTTGCTCCACAACAAAGTGGTGCAAAGTCTCCCACGAAGTGGAGCAAGTCTCCCCATTTTTCCTTTTCCATTTAGTATCATGAACAAAAAATGCTTCAAACTAGTTCAATTTTTTATTTAATCCGCATTTTTCTTGATTTAGGTGATACATGGTCAGAAATGGCAAGTTTGGAGGAATGATTGAAGTACCTACCTAAACTAGCTGCGACGTTTGTACTAATAAAAAATATTCTATTCTACACTAAAGCTTCAATTTAAAAATTGACAAAAGGTACCGAAATGAGAATCAAATCGAGTCGACGATTTTGAGCCCCGTTTCTTAATATATTATTAAGAGGTATATTATATAGAAAAGGATACGTATACAAAGCCATGTATCGCTGTTTGGACATGTACTGCCGTTTGTAGACTTGCTCGATGCCTTGGCGCAAATCGTCCCAAATTTGGTCGAGCTCCGTCTGTTTGACGCCTCCGCTTTGACCGCCTCGTGTAGGCATTTTTACTGACATGCTATTCTTTGAGTAATCGCAAACAATAATTATTAAGTAAGCGGACCTGGAACAAAACAAGCACAAAACACGGTTATAGCAGAGGTTTGTGGACGAAATAGTTCCCAACAATAACAGCCCCTCAGTGCGGATAAGGATTGTACCTACAACAGATAATAATATCTATACTATTAATAAAAATGGATGTCTGTAAGTATGTTCCAACATCACGCCCAAACGGCTGAACCAATTTTCGTGCGGGTGGGCGGACAGCGACTTAGATAACAGGGTTATAGCTATTGTGAGGATTAATGAAAGTGAACCTACATGGACAGGTAATTTTATCCACATTGTACGGACCTTCGGATTCGAGATAGTTTGATACTTCACGACAAGAAACGGGTCAACAAGGTTGGACGGGTTGAACGTGCTTGCGTTCCAAGTGAAGGATGGATGCATTATTGAACCGGAAATTGATATTTTATATTTCGTGCAAAGCACGGGTGTCCCAGCTAGTTATAAATATTTATGAAGGTAAAATTGAACTATACAGAAATAACGCAGTAAATCGTCGTTCTAAAACCGCCTAACCCACGTTTTGGCCAAAATGAGGTAATTGATGACGGCTTACAAAGCGAAATCTCTTGCCCGAGCGCTTGAAACGATCAGTTTCTACGCAACGCCAACAAAAACCACCCGGTTTCTGAAACCTTCTGACACTAATCAATGTTTGTTTAACAGCCGGGAAAATCCGCCTAATCCACTTCAATCGACTTCATTCATCGTCACTGGCGAAATTTCGGCTTTCTTCGGAGATTTGAAGAAACTGAGTTCATTTCCAATTGTCGAAGACATTCTTTCATATACAACGATAAAATTTTGTGCAATGTAATTCCATGTATAATGTTGATGAATTTTGGAACATTACGAAAACGAGAGAGGTAAAGCAAACGTTTCGTCGCCACTTTGGGTGGTAATCAGTAAACATCATAATATTATTATAATGAATATTTTTTATCTGTCAGGAGTTCATTCCACTAAATTGAGGTAGGTATGTAAAGGAAAACAATTTTTAAAGGAAGGTACCTCAATCGAATTTTATTATTATTCTTGGAGTAATACACCAATCGCGAAGGAGTTCGAAAATTCTGATCGGCCTCAAAATTTGGCAGTACCAATCCGTTTCATGACACGTACATTCCAAAAACGAAATGTCCGTCCGCCGTCCGAGCCGTTTCGAGCAGTAGGATTTTTTTTTTCGAAATCTGGAATTTTGACAAAATATTCGGTTTACCATCTAGTTGTGCCGGCTGTTTTCATCCCGATCGCCCAATCCCCTCGGGCTCAGTTGGACTAAGGGAAGGTTTTTTAGGGTTGTCGGCTATGGGGACGAGTTTGGTGGAGTTTTCGAAGTATTTTTGGACGTAGAATCCATTTTTTTGGGGTCCCGGAACGATCCGATTTCACCAATAGGATCTATGGGGCTTTCGTGGGGGCTTTTGAAGGATGCCAGGAAGTCGAATGAGGTGTCGTTTTACGAGTAATTCCATGTATAACGTCAGTTTCACAAAGAACTGCTGATATGAATTCAGAAATGGTGCTCGGTATGTACTTAATTCAATTTATCAAAAATAATTGAAATAAAAGTTTTATTTGAGGACGAACCCCGTTTTTTTTTAAACGGCCTGATCCACAAAAAACAATACCACCTAATCAACCGCAACCATAGGAGCAATTCCGCCTAAGCCATAAACCCTAACGCCAAACCACCTGACTCACACATTTTTCTTGATTCTAGCTAATTCCAGCTTCAATTATGGCTGAATATTGGTAGAGAGCCACCGAAATAGTGAATACGAAGTTTTTCCAATATTTAAGTCGCAGTTTTGAAAATAATCACTTTGTGTCACCTCTACAAAAATCCGAAATTTCAAACAACAAAAAAAAACAACTCATTTTTTCTTCATTACATTTTAACACCCTCCGAATTTGCCGGAAAAAAGGTTTCCACTTCATCAGCTTCAACTTCCATTCTCCAGCTTTTGCTTCTTCTGTATTCATTACTTTCAGATTTGAACTCCCTTATTCTCAATCACTCGCCCTTCCCATTTCTGAAAACGAGCACAAGATGATTCTGAGGGGATTTAAAGCTGTGAGGAAGTATAAAAACAGGCCATGTGCTTGGTAGAATATTTCTGGTCGTATTTTGATTTCATAAGGAGACGAATCTACAAGAACTGAAGGGCCCCATGTCTCAACATACGAGCGTAGATAAATGTCTTAGGATCGGTCAATTTCACACACCTCCGCGTGAACAGCAGACAATGACGAGGTGACTTGGACTTGTATGAAAAAACGCTGCATATTTTACACTAGGGTATATTATTCTCTGATGTAAATTATCCAACATTTAATTCTATAATATTGAAATTTAAGAAAAAACATTTATTGATATCATCAATAATAATAATTATTGATAATATCAATAATTTTTTTAAACTTCATAATTTTTTTTTTCCTTAGTGGACGGATGAGGGGGACCTAGAAAAAATAGATTATACCTACGTCCTAAATTACTCGGAAAACGACACCTCATGCGACTTCCTGGCATCTTTCAAATGCCTCCTCCATTAAATACAAATTTTGTAGCCTCATAGATGATTACGATGAAATACGATGGTACTGGGACCCCAAAAATACTTCGAAAACGACACGCCACTCGATATCATACCCAAAAACCATTAAAAATCCTTCCCGTAGCCCCATTTTAGCCCCACAGAGCCCCACGGGGTTGGGCGATCGGGCTAAAAACTTTGCGGGCACAACTAAATGGTAAACCGAGTATTTTGTCAAAAATGCGGATTTAAATAAAATCCTACTGACCAAAACGGCTCAGACGAAGGACGGACATTTCGTTTTTGGAATCTACACATCTTGAAATAATGACCAATTTTGAGGCGGATGAGAATTTTCGAGAATTATTATTCCGAGAATAATAAACTAAAAATTCGTCTTCTCCAACCCAGTACCAATAGCGTTGAGTGTATGGGGTTACGTGGGCTACGTTGTGCAACATGAAAGCGATGCTAAGAACAGAGTTCAAACTATGAACCCCAGAAAGGGTTTGGTTGGCCTAAATGGTCGGCGCACCATAACGTTTTTGGCTCACTCTGACAATCCTCTCATCTGTCATCGGTTGTAGTCACTTTGGCAGAATGAGAATAGATGACAGAAAAGTCGGAGGTTCTGAAGGGCTCTGGAGCGGTGGTCGACTGAGGTGACGTTTTCGAAGTTGTGGACGTAAAACCGGGTTATCAAGGTCTCAGACGTGTCACATCTCCCGGTGGGCTCTACTGGGCTTCTAACAAGCTACAGGAGGGGTTCTTGAAGGGCTTCGGCCAGAGGGTCGAGTGAGGTGTAGTTGAAAGTAATCTAGAACGTACAATCATTCATGGGGGTTCCTGACTTTCGCGCCAATTCTACAACGAGTTCAACTATCAACAACAAACCCACGTGTGGCAGAGTTTTTGACAGTTTTTGCGTCCACTCCCTTCAATATAATATATTATAGAGGCGGCCAGGTTGTACGAATCCCACTAACAGTTTTTGGAACCTTATCGACGGTTTTTTCACCCGACATATTCCAGCATTTAGTAGGTATAGAATGCGAAAGATTATATGACCCACTATCAGGAATATAATTAATGCAAGCAAAATGGGCATTAGTTACCAGGTACAAAAGAGATCTTTCTACTTCGTTCAACAGTGTGTTCAAGTGTTTATAATATTGAAACCACCGAATCGCAAACAATCAGATTGGTACAGCTTTCAGCAGTTTCTCACTTAAGGAGACATCCCATAGTGCAGCGTTATAATTGCACTACTGCACTTTTGTGAGGAAACAACCTACGTGGGCGAGATGAAGACCTACAAGCTGCCAGGCAACAACGTATGCAACTGACAAACAACAGCCTTCGACCTCAAGACGCCAAATAGGGCCAAATCGGATTCGCACAACAAGGCCGCTCGCCTTACTCTGGATAAAAGTGAATAAAATAAAGGTCAAGCCAACGGAAATCCTCGAGATTCAACCTACCATAGTTCCGCCATTGCAACGACGGTGGTCGCCTTAGCTCCACGAACACCCCCGTCACCATCCCCAGGATTTTCCAAATAACAACCGCGAAATTCACTATAAAAACACGCTACTTCTGAGAATAATTCGAGGGAAGACTTACTATAATTCCATATGTGAGAATCGAGTCACTCGAACTTGACGGAGCGCACAGATCCAATGACGAAAACCAAATCCATCGTTACAGTTGAAACATTCGCCGTCTAAAATGTTTCCGGAGGCAAAAAGGAAAAACTCATTTTAGTGTGATGAAATTCGTCTCAGTGTGAGAATGAGGAAAAGTTTCAAAACGCGTTACTAGGGCAGGGAACTTGATACCCAAGAGAAAGCTGACTCATAAATCAATATTGCAGTTTCATGCGAAGTGTCAAACGAAAAAGGGTTGTCTAATAGGAGAAATTACAATGTGTTTTGACAAAAATACTCGAAGGATATTTGGGAAAAGTCCATGCTTTTGTTGGAGAAAAACTTACGAAATGAGCTTATCATTACGAGGAGCAGGAGGAGGGGGGAACGGGATAGAAGTTTACGTGTTAACAAGAAACGCGGGGATACTTACAACAATTTGAATCCGAAAACCAAGTCAAATTACACGATGTTCACTAATTCGACTAAACGCCTAAAACATTATAACAATATAATAAAATATTTAATACACAAAAATAGGAGATGATGGCACTATTTCCAGTTGCCCTCAACTAGCAAGCCTGCCACCATTTTCTCGGGGTTCTTCTTCTTCGAGTTTCCTCTTCGCGCGGGGACGGAGCATCTCTTCTTTGTGCGGGCCACGTAGCATGTGGGTAGTTCGCTGAAATCATCAGGTACAATGTTGAAATCTATAACTGGCTGTGAGTGCTATTTACGTTAAATTCAAATAGCAGTCGAGAATAATAATTATTCTAGTTATTAGATTAGTTATTAGAATTATTCTAATAACTATTAATAGTGTCATCGGAATCGTAGCACGTTAGCGCGGTTTTTTAGGAGCTGGGGTACAGTGGTGACAGGTGTAATGTAGGTAGTTGGGGGAAGGAACCGCGGAATCTGGCATCACTGTTGCTCAAGCGCTGATTAAATCAGCTTGATCAAATTTTGATCTACAATTATATACATTATATATATATATTAAAAGCTCCAAGTAGAGAAGGAGGAGGAGGAGAATGCTCATCTTTATTATTTGGCACTTCTAGACGTCAGAAAAATCGGAAATAATTTCCAATTATTGGTCTTGAAAAATCTAGTTTGGCAAGCATAGTAAAACGAGAAAAGTCTGAAACCACCAAAACGTTGCTCCACGTGGCGCATGGTAGCTCCGAAAGTGGAGAAAAACAGGATATTATGAAACTTTTTCTAACAAATTTGAAAAAATACCAAAAATAAGTTTTGGCGAGTAGATGACGAGAAAAATCTGAAACCACCAAAAACTTGCTCCACGTGGAGCATGTAAGCTCCAAAAGTGGATGAAAAATAGGGGCTGGAGCAGTTGACAGGGTGACGAGGGGTGTCTGAAGGCGACCCAGAAGCCTCCTCCTCCCATTAAAAACTCCCTACACATCCCCCCCCCCCCCCCCCAATCCAATTAAAATTATTCAAAACTAACAATTTCTTCTTCACAGCCCCCCCCCCTTCAACCCCACACACAACTAAATATTAAGAAAAAACTCGAAACAAAGTTTTTTTTACAATGTTTGGACCTGACGTGGGACCTCGAAAAAATGGATTTCGCGTCCAAAATTACTCGGAAAACTACCCCTTATTTGACCTCCAGGGATCCTTCAAAAATCTCATTTTTAGCCCCATGAAAGCCACATAGATCCCCACAGTGAAATCGCATCGTTCTAGAACCCCCAAAATTGGATTCTACGTTCACAAATACGTCGAAAACGACACCTAACTCGACCCCATAGCCGAAAACCTTTAAAAAACACCTCGCATAGCCCATTTTAGACCCATAGCGCGCCACGGTTTGAGCGATCGGATTTTAAACCTTGCGGGCACAACTAGATAAACCGAGTAGATAGTTTGTCAAAGCTGGTTTTGAAAAATTTAATAATCTGCAATAATACGGGCGCTAATTTCTACCTTATAAGAAGCTCCTTCAGAAGTCTATGTAAACAGAGTACCTTATGAGAAGCTCCTTCAGAAGTGTATGTATACAGAGCCTATCTTCCGGCACCTTACTATTTCTAATTTCGAAATATTTCCCAGTTAATCGGAACTATCCTTTTTTTAATAGTGTGGTTTTTTTCCTAATCCAATGAGGTGGTTAGACTCCCCTGCTGAGTCATTTCTCACCCTAACACCTCATTTTTTTAATAGGTTTGTCCCCTCAGTAGATTTTTTTTCGGACACTTCCAAATGCAGAATTGGGCCTGAAAATGTCGTGTGACACGTGACGAGTTTTCTCGCTGAATTCGAATGAGTGAAATGAGCATTTTAACCACTTATGACAATTTACAGCCCAATTCTTTCGGCTCACTAAAAATCATCTAAAGAACAAAAAAACTGCAAATTTTACAAGAGGGTTTATTCATCTTTTGTAATAATAGTGGAAAACCTTGATTCGGTGTATGACAAAAAAGATAACAAAATTAGAAATTAGCAGATGAATATTTCGGTTTATAGTGACACAACCTTATGCACACGTGTATTTCCTTATTTCCCCAATTCAAGGAACTTTGAATGAAATTATGATGCAGCAGCTCTTGTCTATTCTGTTACCTGTCGGTCTGAACCCAATGAGTGCTCACATACCTACTATTTCAAGCTGCACGCGAGTTTCGGGATAAAGAGCTCAAATGTTCAAAAATATCTTTTTAATCATAATTCATACACAGCCAGGATCCAAAATAAGAATAAATTCGAATAGATACATTTTAAGGACATGAGAGGTGGGAGATGGAAATAATTAGGAAAAATAGGGTAACAGAAATGGGGGAAAATCACGACGTGGCCGCTTATTGTAACAAAATCAACGAAACTTAGATTGAACCGCGGATGCCAGATCTAATAGACCATCATTTTAGTTAGTCTAGTAGGTTTTCATGTATCACTTTACAAGGCACTGAAAATGTCATTAGTTCGATCTGACATCTGAGGTTCTTGTTCTATTGAAAGAAATGGGTTTAATCTGACGGCCACGTCCACGACGGTCATGGAGGCCGATCGTGTTGGATCATACTGAGAATCCAGTTGGTAGTCACTTGGACTTTGTGGTAAATCCCGGGCTGATGGTCCACCGCGCAGCCAAAACCAGCCGACGTGATTCCGGCGAGTGTCCACCGGCCGCCTTCCAGGACGATCAACGGGCCTCCCGAATCTCCCTGGAACGAGGAGAAGAGGCTCAAAATTGTGGGAAATTTTCGGGTTCCGCCATATTGGGCAGGATGCACTCTAATTAGGTGGTTACCAAACAGGCATCCATGTGACCGTCGCTGTGACCTGCGCAGAACATTTCTTTGTGCAATTCCACTCTGATATTCTTGTGCCGGTGCCAGTCCAGGCATTCTTCGTCGCTCAAGATAGGAACCAATGCTTTCCTAAGGACGTTAGTTCCAGTTTTACCTGAAAAAAGAAGGGTTTATTAGGTCCACGTGATCCAGAACCTACTAAGTTGTAAGCTTGAGGAAGGAGAAGGATTGGGGGGAAGCTGAGCGGGCATGATGAGTAAACCCCCCCGCTGCCCTGTATTGATTGGCAGTGGAGCAACTGCGTCAGTACTGACCGCAACAGTGACTTTGCGTCTGATCTGCGCCAGGGCGTTGGGCAGATGGATATCCGTACATGTTTCAAGAAGGTACTTGGAACCAAGCTCACTCAAATACTGGGCAGGTAGGATCGGGAGGAAGTAACAGATAGGGAGCCAGTTGACCTTGATACGGCCAGGGGACTAGGATGAAATGAGGTACCTAGCGACCTTTTGCGACCAATGACATGAGATCCACGGACTACTAAATCCAGGGTTTATCAGGTCTAGATTCACCTGTTGGAGTGGCCATTCTAAAAAACGAAATAACTATTATTCTTACCGTAAGACGTGTCCGTTTTGCCCCAACCAGCTACCAAGCCCATCCTACCGCTGAAGGCCATGCCTCTCTTGGGCAAACAAATGGGGATGATGTTCTCCCTAAACGACACACCTCGGTTCAATCGTATTAGCGCGATGTCATACCTGCAAATAAATTGAATTTAGCTTTAAACGATCACATACGATGTGGACAGTGTTGCTGTTCAATCCACAACACCAGATGACGCCACCATCTTCCTCTAACTCAACACCTTTTTTCTGCCTAGCATTTGAGCCTGGGACTTCAGGAGCTCAGCTTTGCATGAATGTGGTGGCTGAGGTTGTGGGCTAGATGCAGGAAGAATGGCCATTGGGAGATTCAACTTTGAGCTCCTCCCGTCAGTACCTTGTTCGGCACTTTGAGATTCCCAGTCCCTGATCACAGGATATACTGAGCAGTCACAGGGACTTAAAAACCCCCACCAACTAGCTCCAAGATCCCAACTGCTTGTGGTGTAGAGACCCCAGAAGGTTTGGCGAGGCATTTGCTTTGGAGAGGGCCAGCCTGTCTCAATAGGTAGTTATTGTCTGCCGCCAGCACTTGAAGGTGCTCTTCTAATACGCGGCCACCCCGCCTGCCTTCTCTTCTAGTAAGTAAGCGGCCACCAGCATGTTTACACAGTTCTGTTTAGACCTTTGGAATTCGGAAGACCTTTTGAATATCTAGATCCTAGGTAACACGTAATGTTACAGCCTGTTGTTCAGATCTCTCACCGTCCCACCCAACAGCCATGATGCTCCTGAAAGAGTCTACTCCAGCGTGGCAATTAATGAAGCGACTTGCAAAGAAATTCCTCACGTTCATACTCAGGGAATTGAATGCTGGTGGCATGATTGGTGTCAATTTTCTGATTTTTCCGCCCTCAACCTTTAGTTTAGTGCCAATACCGGATACGCGGTTCTAACTTAGAACACCTACTTGGCCCTGATGGCATCGATGGGAAGCCAGCAGTCACTAAAGCTCTTATTATGGCCTGCCGTCTTGCACCAGTATTTATACTGCACTCACAGTAGTTATAACTGCACTCACCTGTCAGGCTGGGACATCCTGAATTGAAACTTCGGGTGGACGATCTTCTGCGTGACACGGTGTACTTCTTCAGGAAAAGGCTCGTCAAATAAACCCGTATTTTGGGTGTCATACTCTCCTAGATAAACCAATATATCCTTGAGGTTTGCCCTGAATAAAAACAAATCGATGTACCCCAGTTGAAAATATAAAATGTCTTCTAAATTGTAGTTACCTACTCATAAATTTTACCTGTGAACACAATGAGCAGCAGTCAACACAAAATATCTGGACACCAAAACGCCGCCACACTGGTAGCCAGAAATTCTCAAGTGAGCTTGCCAAGGGAGTTCGCCGAAATAGGCTTCGGATCCACCAATTATTCTCTTTTGGAAGGTCATCATCGGGCTACCGCAGCTCCACACTGTAAGTTGAAAAATTGATTAGAGACACTTAAAAGTACGAACTGAAGTGCCGTAAGACAACACCAGGGCCACAGCATTGTAATACCCTTACCAGGCTTCTTGAGGATAGCGTCTTTCCTCTTTTGCAGCGCATTGTGACGCTGATTCTCCTGCTGCGGTCCAGTCAGGAGGTACGAGGCTGGAGGGACGCAGCAGGCGAAGATCCACGAGGCGAACGGGAAGAAAGAAGAAGCGCAACCAGGCTGTGACTCGCCTCCTGACAGCCAGCAAGCCAACGTAAACGTGCAACTGTGGATCTGACCTCTGTACGTGCATCCCCCGTCATTTCCACGTCCTTCGCCAGTCTCCTTAGCGTTCTCTGCAGCAGAAAATCGACAATGTTACCACTTTGATTCGCACTTTGGCCTTCCAAACGACAGCCTTTCCAGGCATGCTGCTGTCCCCCAAAATGTGCATTTTTACGTTTAAAGAAGACAATACCTACTTACTTATCAGCCGCACTTCATTCAGCCAGACAATCAAAGTGAGCACCATCTTCATCGCTTCAAGCCGCATCATACCTGCGAAAAAAAAAAAAGAAAAAAAATTATTTGAGACTCCAAGATACTACGAGCTGCTGGGGAAATAAGTTGCGGAGGAATATTCTCATCGAACTTTGTACCTGATTAGCTGCCATTTAGCAGTTTTTGCCCTGCCTATCTCATTTACTAAAATGTCCTCGACCTAAACGAAAGTGGTGAGGGCATAAATTATACGCTAAGTCGACGGTGGTTCTGTTTTCCAAAGGGTTTCGTGAATTCTCACTGGGGATACTGAACACTTTGAGAGAGGGTGTAGGTAAGTTAGCAGCGGGCAGACGACGGTTTCACGTCTTCGGACACATCCCGTGACTTCTCTCGTTGGAAATTGAGTCCTCAAGAGAAAGAGAAACGAACTGAAAAAAATCCTAATTACCGTCAAACTCAGTGGAAGGCAGATGTAGCGGTAATGACCGGCTTTGGAGTAATGTAGGGTGGGCAGGTAGCACGCGGCTAACCTTCCCAACATCTCGTTTTCCCTCAATTTGACACCGTTAGTCATCTCCGTGATGGGTCCCCTTCCGAAGAAGTTCACAAAGCGCGAAAGTAGAACTAGGCGCTAGACCGAAAGATTGCCACCTTACATGACATGTCATTCGCAGCACGGAACACAGCTGTCCGGATGTGTTTTTGTAGTTGCAGTTGAAGCTCTTCTATTTTCAATCGTGACAACAACCGTCTTTCAAACCCGCTTCTCTGCTTTAACGATGCAATTACACGAATTAGGATACCGTGGACATATCACTATTTTGGTACATTGTAGGTACCACCTACCTAGGTACCTACCAAACTAACGGCATACACATGATATGAAATCATTTCCACAAGTCACTTTCACTCGCTGGGGCCAATTTTGGTTTATTATTCTTGGAATAATACTCCGATCGGCCTCAAAATTTGACATTATCCGTTTCAAGAGGTCTACATTCAAAATCCGAAATGTCCGTCCGCCGTCCGCCGTCCGCCGTACGCCGTCCGCCGTCCGCCGTCCGGGCCGTTTTGGGCAGTAGGAATTTTTTAAAAAATCTGAAATTTTGACAAAATACTTGGTTTACCATCTAGTTGTGCCCGCAAGGTTTTCAGTCCGATCGCCCAAACCCGTGGGGCGCTCTGGGGCTATAATGGGGCTACGGGAGGGTTTTTTTGAAGGCTTTTAGCTATGGGATCGAGTTAGGTGTCGTTTTCGAAGTATTTTTGGACGTAGAATCCATTTTTTGGGGTCCCGGAACGATCCGATTTCACTGGGGCGATCTATAGGGCTTTCATGGGGCTAAAAATGGGATTTTTGAAGGATCCCAGGATGTTAAATATTTTTTGAGTAAAAAATGCAGAATTTTTGAAAAAACACATTTTTGAACAAAAATCAAAAAAAAAAAAATTTTTTTTGAAATAAAAATCAAAAAAAATTTTTTTTTTTTTTAATTTTTCCATTGACAGAATTTAATTTCTGCACAAGTAACCTATATCAAAGAATAATAAACCCTTGTGTAAAATTTGCAGCGTTTTTTATGCATTTTTTCTGTTCATGGGAAGAGCCTTTCTTTGCTGAGACAGTCAGCTCATCTATGTAGAATTTGAAATGCTGGGATTGAATACTGGTGTATTGTGAAGGTGAAAAAATTACGTTGGACTCCAACGTACATAACTATTTCCCCTCATTATTGTTGGTGTCATGCGAGTGGGTTAGTTATCATTTCCTTCGCCGCTTCAAGAACAAGACATGAAAAATAAAAATGCTACAAAATGACGTTTGTCCAGCCATTATCCATGACTCGCTGAGGATCAGTGTTTCATTGAACAGCGATATTTTCATCATCTCTTACTATGTGAAAAAAAAAAATGTGATGTTCAACTCATCTAAGGCCGTTTTCAGCTTGAATTTCGAAAATTGTCGGTTTCAGCTATTGCTCAGAAGACACTCTATTAAACCCCCATCACTGATATTTTCAGTTTCGAGAATATTTTCGCATCATACCGCAATGAATGGGCCAATCGTCATTCCTGTCCCTTGGGAAGTAAAGTCAACTTCAAGCATCCATATCTTCCATACAACAGTACTTTTCAACTCCTCGAATTCTCCATTATCTCTCCATTATCTCCCTAATCCGACAAAAAGAGAGAGAAAAAAATTTTCATTTTTTTTTATCACCCTCGATTTGAGGGGGTCCCAGATCTGGCCAATAACAAGACTGGGCTCTGAGGGGCTTCTAAGGGGCCGCAGGAGTGTTTTTGAAGGGCTTCAACAGGAAATAGAGGGAGGGGTCGTTTTCAAAGAAATGTTTGACGTACCTACACTCGGTAAGGGTTCCCTAAACGTCTCGAGACGATCCAATCACACCGTAGGGCTCTTTGAAGCTTTTCAGGGCCTGGACATGGGATTTTTGAAGGGGTTTGCAAATCCCTGTGTAATCCTGCGGGGTTTTCGCGGTCCCTCGTCCCCATTGTGTTCCTCCGTCACAGTTCACACTCCTTGTCGGTCTCCTTTCACGTCAGGGATGTGCATATCATTCATTTCCGCCCGATTCCTTTATTCAGAAGTGCCTTTGAAAACATGGCAAGATTTCCTTGGAGAGGACTTCGTCTCATTTCCCACGAGCCTAATGAGGTCGGTAATGGGATGATTTGGTCTAGTTTGGAATAACGAACAGCCAGCTGATGTGAACGTAGGTACCACAATGATGTCCTGGGGCACGTGAGGCTTCACTTCAGATCGCTCAATGGAAAAAGTCATCAGTACAAACCAATGCGATGCAATCTCAAATTCCACGGGACTTCATTAGGGCAAGTTCGGTGTCGCCTTTTATGTTTCCAGCTAATATTTGCTGATTTTCAACACATTTTCAGCGATTGTCCTTACAACTCACCGGCTTCTAAGAAAAGGATCATATCGCAGTTGGGCACCTCCTTTCGTCTAAATTAGCTGGATTAATTGTCGCACTATCCATAAGTCTATGGGTAAACTGGATTGGATTCAGTAATAATTATTATCAAGAAATTAGAAGGACTCGACACAAACATCAAACCGAATGATTCTGGGAACTACAAGGCAAGCATCGACATTTCATCCAACAAAAAATTTCCCTCCTATACAACATTTCTAATTGAATGCACCTAAACATCCGGGGAACGTGACAATATACATTTGATTCTCATCATTTACCCAATAGTGGCTTCTAATAAACAGTAAAACCATTGTTATTCCCGTTCATGAGAGCTGGGAAACTGAACAAACAAGTTGCCAAAACAAGGGACCTTCTTTTACAAGAGAGGGAACAATTTGAGAATAATTTAAAATCGATTATCGTTCAGGTGTCGTGGGACAGATAAATCTCCAAATATGGGACCACTTGATGTTCAGACCCTGCAGGGTTGTCAAAACAGACATCTAATCAGAAAAGACGGAACACAATGGACCATAAAGAATGTTCACGGACTGCTGAGTACAATACAACAACTTTCGGGATGTTCAGCAGTCAACAATAGGTACATTGTAAGAATGCAAAATTTAAAACGGTTGCAAACAATTTTTTGTTTTTCTTAATTTGCCTAAAAAACTTTGGAGTTAAAGATATAATAACTATTACAATCTATCAAATTAGCTAAAATATAACAATCTATCATTTCTGTTGGAGCAAAATGGATTGAATAAACCCGTGACTCATAATCGATAGCACCTATTGGGCAACTTCAGTAAGCTTTTTTGTAGACAACAAAAAGCCCATGTTTTACAAAATTCCAAAAAGAACGTTAATTACGAATTAATATAAGTCATATAATGATTATCTTTAAAAAAAATTAAGAAATAATTTCTTAAATAATTGAAAGATGAATTTTATCTTTTAATTTTTGTAAATAATTTACAATTATTACATTACATTAAGTATAAATAAATATAAATGTAAATAATGACATTAAATGTAAATTTTGAAAAATGATTAAATTTTAATCATTTTTAAAAATTACCTTTAATGTATAATTTTTTCAAACTTATATTTGATGTAAAATTGGAATAATGAAATCCAATAGAATCCTACTTCTGTAAAATATTTTTTAAATCCAACTATACCTATACCACAAAGTAAAATCAGTAGCTCATGTGATTTCATTGTTATTGTTTTTGGCTATTCTATATAGATTCTATTAAGTTAGAATGATTGAAAACAACAAAGTTAATGTAGGTAGGTGGTTTTTGATTATGCGAATATTACAGATTTTACGTGAGAATAATTTTTTCCAGGCTGTTCAAATTATAAGATTTCATTTAATGCTCCTTCATTCTGTTGTGAGTGAAATTAAATCTGTTCTTCAATAATAGAGACCTCTGAGACTTGTACATTGTCCCATAGGATTGAACAGCACGTTTTATTTGCGATTTATTCGATTTTAGATTCATGGTGATTCATCGAATGGCCCTTTAGTGGCCTCTTTATATTGTGAAATCTGTTTCTCCATTACTGATTGAAAAACCCAAATTTTTCTCATCAGCTCAACTTTAATGACTTGGGAAAGAAACCGCTTGACGTCTTTCTAGTCTAAGCCGTTTGTTTTATGGAGCCGTAAAAAGAAATTCAGAGGAAGACATTTTTAGAAAGTCGGAGCCTAAATCACTCTTTTGTCCCCTTTTGTTGGGCATCATGAAAGGAGTTCAGTACCAATTGGGCTTTCGGAGCTGCTCACTTCCGCTTTTTTCGATGTACTCGGAGGATAAGGCAGTAGAGATATACGAAGCGAGTGTCTTTTCATCTGAGGGTTTTTACTTTCACTTTTTAGCGAAACGAACAAAATGCGGCGTTTGGTAGGCACTTGAGTTAAAAGGGATGATGCAAGACGTGAAGACAAGTCTTGTCAATACCACTTTCAACTTAGTTGAAAGTGGTATTGATAGCATGTAATGTAGAAGTTTCATTAAAGGTAAAAAAAAAAAAAAAAAAAAAATTGACGAAGAAAGATTTTTTGAAAGTTTGTTGACGTCTACAGGTCGTATTTAGAACACCCCGGGGCGGCACTGCATGCCGATTGGACGATGTTGAAGTTTCTAGCGGAACTATAGCGTATACGCGTAAGTAAGGGGTTTTTCCTCCGATATGCAAATCTCAGATAGTAGGTATGTAACAAGGTCCTGGGGCTTCCAGTATGAAGAAGGATCCTTCGAATCCAAGGACTTCGAAGTCCTTAAGAATATCATATTCTTAAGAATATCAGGGATAAATAATAGCTTATTTGGCTATTTCCATGGGTTTGTATAGTTTAGAAAATGAATGTTTCAAGGGCCTAACAGGAGCCGCTAGGTAGGTACCTACCTTACGTAATGAAACGAGGAATGGTCATCCTTTTCGGCATGGTACAATGTCATGTTGTTTACCGGTAAACGGGCTTAAAGAGTGGGATGGGATGCCATGATACGTATTGGTCGGCGGACAGCGTTGAGGGTCCGCTAACCAGACTCGACCGAGCCAACTTTTGATACTATCAATTTGGGCATCAGGCCAGCAGACCACTCTGGCGGAGAGTTTAAACACCGACCAGTTAAAAGAATTCCGTCCATTGCACGCTACAGGACACAACTCCGGATTCATTCAGTGGATTGCAAGGCTAACTTGTCCGCTGACCAGGTGCATCGAACCGCTGAAGTCCCATTTCACGGGCGCTACCACACCTAATAGAAAACGTATGAATAATAACGACGGCTTTAGATGTATTTATTTCATGGGGGGATTTCCTTTTCATTTTTAATTTTCTCTCCAGCTGTGAGACACTTCGCACACCCACGTGCTCATGAAGCGTGCGAAGCGATTAATTTTCTTTCATAGAGCCGCTCTGGAATGCGTACACGATAAACCCTAACTAAACTTGCAAACCATAACTTTCTTGCATTCCAGAGATGAGCAGCTCTGGTTACTGGGGAGACAGAAAGTTCTACATAATGAAACACAACGATCTGGGGGAAGGAAATTTCGAACAGTTCATTAAACTGGTCTTGTATTGGTATTGGTCTATTGGTACATTTGGAAAGGCTATCAAAGGAAAGGCCACGTGAGAAGCCTTGAGAGCACATTGTCTTGTCTATGATAACATCATAGACATATTATGAACCTCGGTTGTGGATGGTTGGTGTTTGGCACCTGGTCAGCAGACCCAGTAAATGTCTGAACTAGTTATTTGAGGATAATTGTTTTCACTCACGTGAGAGACTGTGTCCTTAACAGAAGGTCGTCCTTTGGGGGCGGGCGGTGTCATGGTCCCCCAAGGTTGTCCTAGGGACGGATCCTCACCCCTGGGTTTCGGGAGTGTTCCTGTTCCGGAAAAACCAGGACGATACGGGGGGAATTTTTCAGGGAGACTCGCGGCCGGGGAGTGGCTCGTTGTCGCCGGGACGGTTTCCGGCTCTCTGAACCTCAGAAGGAGCTCTCCGGGGACTTTGGCGGTGGTGGGGCGGGGGCGAAGGAGAGATCCTCAGACTCCTAGTGATAGTACACCCCATACCTTCTCAACACGTCCCACATCCCGACCAAAACAAACCAATTAGCCTCATGAAATAGGGTGAAAAAACAGTTGCTAACCTGCAAGGCACGCGTTGAAGGATTCGACTAAGCAATTCTTTATCGTGTTAGCACCATTACGAGTGTTTTTGAGGGTACATGGAGGAGTAATCTGGGTTACATCCATGACGTGACAAGTAAAATTTAAACCCCATTCTTTATACCTTTTCTTCTCAGAACCTAACATTAAGGTTACAAAAGGTATTTACCATGACTGCAGTCATATCATGATATAACTACAATATAATTGCAGTTATAAATTATATAAGTATAATTTATATAATATAAACGTTATAATTCACAGATGAAACACTCCACTCTTTTGATTTTCAATACAATTTGGACTTGATCACCTCCATCCTCAGTCCTAAACCTTGGTTCCAGAATCAAGAGACAAGAACAAAATCTATTTCAGCAATTTAAAATATATATTTTCAAACTTTTATTAAAAGCGAGAAACACTCAGATTTTGGACGGAGAATGGACGAGATGTCGTCTGTAACCGGTCCCCATCAGTAAATTATTCAAAAGTCGACTCCTTCGTTCCAGAAATGTTCAAATACTTCTGCTTCAGGCACCCACATAACATAATCACAACAACCTAACACATCAATTGAATAATTTATTATTTCTTTATAGTCTTTGCTTGCAAGTTCCAATTTGTTGTAACAATTTTACAATTTAACCAGCAACGACATTTAAAATACGAAGCCGATTATGCACTTATGTACTTGCCATACCCATATTATAAAATAAAAAACACAAAAGCACACATAAGCACGCACGCACGCTTTTTGTGTTTGCCCTTGAAAAAAAAACGAAGTACCTATGACAACATAATTTGCTATTTCGTCGCATAATAATATTATACATATTATGCATATTATGCAACGCTATAACATAGTTTTTACGAAGGTTCCTGAATGAGTTGAACCGATTTATGACGTTTTGTAGCAGCCTGAAACGACATGGTAACACACGGGATGAGGAGAAAAATATTCCTAAAAACTCCATGATTAAAAACTTTAATTTAAAATTTCAGCATTCCTGAAAAATAGGCAAATAGCTAACCAAAACTCATCAAGAGCCCCTCCTGTGATACCTCAGACCCCCATCTTACGGTCAGCCGGATCTAGATTCCCTTCAAATCGGTTTTGGCAATTTTTTCCCCACTCGACCAACAGGGTTATAGTTATAACCATTTAACCCCCACCCAGAAGCTCCTTAGAAACCATACAGAGCTCCACGGTTCGATCGGACAGGTCTGGAACCCCCATAAGGCCAGAAACGCCAAAAATTACTTTGGAAATGATACCTAACTTCACCATTCACTCAAATCCTCTAAAAACCCCACTTATTGCCGCCCCAAATTTAAGGGCAATGCTTTATTTCGTCAAATTTGAGAGGAGATGACGCACACGTTGATATTTTGATGAACAAGTTGAACTGAATTTGAAATTTCGAATTTATGTCCTCTCCTGGTGGGGCTGAGCGAACAGGTTTGAGGAGAGCGGCCAGCCAGCTCGAGTTGCGGGGACTTGTAGGTCACACCGTTAGTCGTAACATCGGCGGGACGTCTTGTGGGGGTGAGGACGGGGAGGATGGAAGATCGTGTGTGGAAGAGGGCGGGAGATGACCTTGGCAGTGGGACGGGAGGCTGTTGAGATCAGAATTTCCCCAGCACAAGGTGAAGGAGAAGAAGAAGATGAAGAGAACTTTGTGGGTCTGACCCCTATGAATTTGAATTGTATCAGAATGAAGGAAGGTCAAATTTATATTGATTTTATTGAAACACGGAAGAATGGTGAGGGAGAGAGGGGGGTTAGTGGCTCATAGTGCTTGAGTGACTGTTGACTACATAATATGTAGATATATAGCAGATATTATCTGCTTCCTTAAAGGCTCGAACGTCTGGCAGACGGTAAACACTACTACGGAAACTGACGGATGTTCAGCGTGCCTACGTATAAGGATGCATAACTATTTAAAATAATTTTTATTACTTATTTAATCATTATTGGAGGAGTTCCAAAGGCGTTATGTCTGTCCAAAATCACGCCGCTTGTGGACCAGTATAATTTTCCCAGGGTCCACGCTTGAACTGTCAAGGGTCTCTGCCTCATCACCGCCAATACCCACGAATGTGCGATCACCTGAGGGTCCCTTGAGGGTTTTAGCTTTCCCACGACCATCACACTCGTGGGACCAGACACAGAGTCAAGATTCTCCACTCCAGTCCGGGGTTTCTCACTTTTCCTGCCTAAAGTTCAGGCACAGACATAGGACATGCACAGACTAATGCTGTCGTGCATACTGGCCTTGGAATGGGGACGCGGGAGAGGCCAATACCGCGACTGTAAATTCTAGTGGGGAAGGAGCGACCCTCGTTTTCCTGCACTGAAAAGTGCGTCACGCGATCTAGCGGCTAAGCAGGTGAATACTTCCATTAGCTGATTAAAGTTTGCAGATTAAACAGCGTGTGCTCAGGCTCGTTCCCACAACTACCATCTGGTTTAATTTTATTTAGCACAAGAATATAATAATATTAATTAAAATTAATACGTACGACTACTATAATAATAATAATATTATTATTTATATTATAAAATAACCGTTCTCTTCTTCATAATATTATCTGTTTGCTCCTGGAATGGATCTAGAAGGGGGCCCCCCACCCCCTCCACCACCAATACCAAATTTTCAGCGTTTCAAGCAGAATTTCTCGGGGAGGCAAGGTTAGTTACTACAGTAGATGTAAGGTCGCCGTCCGTCGACTGGGCCGTTTTGTGCAGTAGGAATTAAAAAAAAAATCTGAAATGATGACAAAATACTTGGTTTACCATCTAGTTGTGCCCGAAAGGTTTTCCGTCCGATTCAGTCCGATCACCCAAACCCGTGGAGCGCTATGGGGCTACGGTAGTTTTTTTAAAAGGTTTTCGGCTATGGGGTCGAGTTAGGTGTCGTTGTCGAAGTATTTTTAGACGTAGAATCCATTTTTGCGTGTCCCGAAACGATCCAATTTCATTGTGGGGACTAATAGGGCTTTCATGGGGCTATAAATGGGATTTTTGAAGGATCCCAGAAAGTTTAATATTTTCCGAGTAAAAAAAATTTTGGAAAAACATTTTTTTTACAACTTTTTTTCTTCATCTAGGTACAGAGTTAATTTTTGCACAAGAAACCTACATCAAAGAATTATAAACCATTGTGAATAATTTGCAGCGTTTTCCTTATATTTTCGTACTTTATCATAGAAGGGTATTAACAAGTCTTGTCAAGATGTAAAAATTGGATGAGGCAGGTCCGGAAATTTGAATGCAGGATAAAATTCAGAGTTCCTCCTGACAGTGGAAAAACTGCAATCTTGCGCTACTTGCGAGTATTGCGAGAATGCATAATAGAACTCATAAGGCGCTCCAATCAACAGGAGACGGTGTTCCAAGAGTAATAAAGCTATAGAACTAGCTATAGAACCTATACTAGAACGCGAACAGAGGGGTGGCGGGAGGCTTTCTCGGACAGGCAGGGCTCGGTTCGCTCGCCCATTTATGCGTGCTTTGCCCCGATCTGATCCTTCTAAAAATACCCCAAATCCCTAAATGTTTCCGTTAAGTGTTTCCGTTAAGTGGCGTAGAATATAATAATTATATTCTAGAGACAATTATTGACTCCTCCTTCCTGAAGCCTGTCCCGTCCCCCTGCATTTGATCAGGGAGGGCCTCGCTTCGTTCAACCAGATTGGGAAGGAGTGAGTAGCGTTGCCTAAAAATCCTAAAATATCGGAAATAAGCGTACAACTTAGGTATGTACCTCGCTTAGCTCGCCCATGTGCGAGCACTCGTCTTCGATCCGACCACGCTGCTAGTGAGAATAAATAACTGAAGGTATCCAAAATCAGTGAGGAATATAATCGTCTCCTCCGTGAAGCCTGTCTCCGGCCCACCCAGTATCTGAACTAATGTGCAGGAAAGTAAAGTTGGGTTAAAATCCTGAAATCTATGGCGTCATATGATAACCTCGTATCTCAGAAAACCCAAACTTTTCAGGGGAGACAAAAAACCGATTATGACGTCAGAAATGTTGATTTTTATTGCATCGACCGTCCATTTGTCTCAATGGACTACCGTCTCGACGTATTTTAAGCTCCTTGTAGCCATAGAAACTTAAATAAATATTGCAGACCCGATTTTATTTCTAGATACGAGGTTATCATCATAGAACAACCAGAAATACGCCAAATATACGTGGTTATCACCAATATATATATGATAACCTCGTATTTCTGGTTGTTCTAAAAATGATAACCTCGTAACTACGGAAAATTGGTTATCAAAAAGGGCGCTAGAGGGCAGAAAAATGCGTTTCCGCCAACATTCAAATACTGGCCGATGAGATACGAGGATTTCATTCAGAAAATGCAATAAAAAGAAAAAAGCCAAAAATTGAGATACGAGGTTATCATATGACGCCATCGAAATATGAATCGAAATTAAATATGCCACCTCCCCTCCCGTCATCACCAAAAGGAAAAGCGATTAAAAACTCTTAATTCTCTCGCACCTTTTCTTAATAAATTGCTCCCGAATCGTCCGATCAACGGGAGCAAATATTTTTCTCACCCCGAGTGAGTATCGAACTTTGGTCTCACACTATGGCCCGTTCGGCCATCGATAAATTAAAAACCTGTCTAGACATCCATTAGCACGAATTTTCGCGGGATCTCAACCTCCCTCCCCCGCTTCAGTGGTTAGAACAGGGGTCCATAGTCAATAGGAAAATAGGCTGCAAATTTTACACAAGGGTTTACGATTCTTGATATATACCTATATATAGGTAGGTTAATTGTGCAAAAATTAATTTTCATTAAAAAAATAAAAAATAAAAAATAACAGCTGCCAGTATAGTGTCCTACTGGATGCTCCGGCTCGCTTTGCTCGCCTACGCACCCAGCTGGGGGGCTCCGCCCTCCAGACCCCCCGTAGGGCCTTGCTTCGCTCGGCCGTGGGAGTTCTCAAAGCAGACTTAAGGCCTCGCTTCGCTCGGCCGACCGCTTAATCAGACATAAGGCCTCGCTCCGCTCGGCCGAGCGCTTATTCGGACAGGGGGGCCTCGCCACGCTCGGGGGGGGGGGCTGCGACCCCCCCCCCCCCCCTATTCGTAGCTAAAAGGTCGGCAAAAAAAATGACTTCGCTTCAAAATTTCCCCGCCTCCTCCACCGTTGTAAGGTTCATGACAGGATTCCACCCGTTCTGAGTACGTCTTTCCGACTTCCTTGACAGCGGCCGGGTTGAAACGCGCCCCATCTATATCAAATATATATATCGCGAGACTCACTCACGATATTTACTGGGAGACTACCCGAGCGGCGAGAGGGGGGGCGTCCGTATAAAAGACTTCGCTTCAAAAATAAAAAGATTTTTGTACAATGTTTAGACAGATGTGAGAACTCGAAAAAAATGGGGCTTTCGTCCAAAATTACTCGGAAAACGACACCACATTTGAACTCCTGGGACCCTTCTAAACTCCTAATTTGCAGCCCCATGAAAGCCCCATAGATCCCCACAGTGAAATCGGATCAATCTGGGACCCCCAAAAATGGATTCTACGGCCAAAAATACTTCGAGAACGACCCCATAGCCGAAACCGAGCGAGCACAATAGTAGTAGCACGATAGTATTTTGTCAAAATTTCAGATTAAAAAAAACTCGTATGTACCTACAGCCCACAGCAGACCCACTAGACTTCTTGAACGTATAATGTCAAATTTTGAGGCCGATCTGAATTTTCGACCTCCGTCGCGATTACATAGGTGAATTATTCCAAGAATAATAAACCAAAACCGACGTAATTACAGGACTTACCTAAAGAGGAAAAGGTTTTGAATTAGTGGTGTAGATACCGATTTACCTATGGTTCTATGAATGACATGTTAGTTTACGCGTGGGTTTTCATTTTTTTAAATTTTCTCTTGACCTTGGAAACAACACGGAATGGAAAAGTGAATACTTGCTGAAAATCAAATGATAATGTCGACCCGTAGCTTCTCAGGGCGTGATTTGTAGTGAAGTGCGGCCTAGAAAGTGATTTTATGCACATAACTATGTAAGGGACCGTCTACACGCTCAAATAACTGGCTCTAACTACACAAGCCAGTTTATTGCCTCGTAGTTCGTTGCGTGGTATTCATCAGCACATTTTGCAATTTACAATTTCCACGTTTTCTCCGTCTTCTGCTGATTGAGTTAGCAATAATTAAGCTAACATCTCGTACTGCATACTTAATGCAGTGCGAGATGTATTCACCCCCCGTCCGAACAGGGTCGCTTTCATCGCAAAAAACTTTCCCTCGTTGCAACCGCCAAAATCGACCTGTTTATCCTCACTGGTCCAATGGTTACTAGATCTGCTGATATAACTAGTGAAGAAACCATCTATGCTCTCTGGTTACAAAAATGCTCGCGAACCTCTCGTTACCTTATAAAAGTACTAAAGATTTCCAGCTCAACGTGAAGACTCCCTATAATTATAGATTAACGGGTAGGTAGCGTCCTACCGTGAAAGACTCTCGACTGCGACGATGAGTGGTCCTCGTAAGTACAAGGGGTTACTTTTTCTCTTTTCGACTATCAACTATCCCCAAACGAACAATGCGCCCATCAGTTGTCACCATAATATGGTGACAACAAATCGATATTATCGATTTATGTAGAAAGCACTCGGTTACTTGAGCTATCCGTTGTCGCAATAACAGATCCAATGGTACGGTATCTTCATTAAATGAAGGTACCAACATCAAATTTTGATGTTGGTACTACCTTTTGTTGTAGGGACATTGCACCATCGCGCTAAATACGGCGGAAACTAGGAACTGCCGGGGTCGCCTGCTTGGATTTTGAAGGCACATTACCATCGAGTAGGATAACTAAAAAGAAGAAGAATATGATAAACGGGGATTTTTTTTTCCAGTTCCGGACTTTGTTTTCCAAGATATTGTGGTGCATTGGGGCGCGCCCGGGCGATGCAGGGACATTGCGAATGGGAATTTTCACGAGCTCAACTCCATGTTCTTCCAGCGTCTACCGTAGGTTCACAACATTAATTGTTATCAACCAACCCAACATCTGTTAACACCATCAATGTACAATAATAAACTTGGTAATCGGTAAAAAAGTATCCAGCGCGTAATAACTGTTATTAGTTATTAGTTACTAATATTCCGCCTTTTCGATAGACCTACTTGAAGCTAAACATTTCCCCAAGTATGTCTGGAAGTTTCAGATTTGTTAATATTAGATTTCACAGTTGTTTACGCGAAAAACTAAGGCAGCTGCTGCTGTCCGACACCTCCCCATGGCGCAGTAGAGCATTATCTCATTGCCACTAGATGTAGGTTATGTAAAAATGTTCAAAATCCGTACACTACTAAAATCTCTCCTGTTCACCCATGAACGTTGAAATTTGACGAGCACCCCCAATTTGAGCTGGACCTGCACCTCAATTATCAAAGAGAAAATTTTGCAAGCGGCTTTCTAAGTGCGTTCGGATGTGTCCAAGTTGACTCATCAAAACGAAAGTGTTCTAGAAGGCGCATTATCAAAATTGATCATTTCTTCTAGCGCCACTTATTATTTTTCCCAGTGTAATTGGCTAGATGAAGCCGCATAAAGGAATGAAGGTCGCCCACGGAATATATTACGCAGCAGGATTTGGGACTTGGAGGAGACATGAAGTGCTATTAAGCACGACCGTTAGGGGTTTTTAATAATTCATCTTCAACTCGGAGCTTTCGGAAATTAGCCGATCATTGATTTACTAAATAATCTGCCGATTTGTGATGATTATCCTGCGGTTGCTACCTACTTTCACTCGGGACTTTGGTACCTACAAAAGATTTTGTCCGAGGCTGGTATGACACACTACGCCAATCACTACTGTTGGTTGTTTTTCACTTAAGGACGGCCAACGCTTTCTATTTTATTCACCTTAAAAGATTTCTTATTGTGTTTCGTAGGGTCCCTACTCAGCACTTGGGTTGATGCCGAGGCCTCTTCTTCGAAGTAATTTTGAACGTCAAATAAATAAATAAATACGAATCACAGACCTTCGCGATCTTTTCACGTCAACGTTAGATTTCAAGAACAGGAAACCCATAAGTAGGTACGATAGACTTTGAAGGGTTCACCCGTAACTGCTTTTTGCCTTGGATGTATTCATCTTCTGATGATGGTGGATGGACTGCTCTTGCAACGACCCAGGAAAGTACACTGTACAGGAAGGTACACTTAGGGCCGGTTTCACCACCTCGAGTTAGGCTAACCCACGAGTTAGCGAAAAAATTCCCGTTTCACCAGATGTTGTCTCCTAGTTACAAGGACGGTTAACTTCCACTTTTTTAACTTGCGGATTTTCGGAAGTTATCTAGTTAACTTGAAGTTATGTTGTTGTGTGCTAAAACTGATTTTATGACAATCTCTAACCTCAAAATAGCTAACTTGAACTTTAACATGAGGTTGGTGAAACCGGCCCTTAGGAAACGCTCCAGATCTTACACAAGGGTTTATTATTCTTCAGCATAGTTGAATTGAGCAAAATTCCATGCCAATAAAAAATAATTTTAAAAAAATGAAAAACTATACTCTACCTACTTGTATAGTGTAGGGCAGATGAGGGCCCCAAAAAAATGGAGTCTACGTTCATAGTACTGTTGTGAATTATTATTATTATTCCCGACGATTTTTTGGTTGATTATTCGTGGAACAATGCACCTATGTTTTCGCGACGGGGGTCGACAACTCCGATCGGTCTCAAAATTTGACATTATCCGTTTCAAGAGGTCTACATTCAAAATCCGAAATGTCCGTCCGCCGTCCAGGCCGTTTTGGGCAGTAGGAATTTTTTTTAAAATCTGAAATTTTGACAAAATACTTGGTTTACCATCTAGTTGTGCCCGCAAGGTTTTCAGTCCGATCGCCCAAACCCGTGGTGCGCTATGGGGCTAAAGGAAGGGTTTTTTGAAGGCTTTTGGCTATGGGATCGAGTTAGGTGTCGTTTTCGAAGTATTTTTGGACGTAGAATCCATTTTTGGCGGTCCCGAAACGAACCGATATCACTGTGGCGATATATAGGGCTTTCATGGGGCTAAAATGGGATTTTTGAAGGATCCCAGGAGGGTGAATATTTTTCGAGTAAAACCTAAATAATTTTTGAAAATGAAAAAAAATCCAAAAAAACTTTTTTGGGATATAAAAATAAAAAATGAAATTTTTTAAATTTTTTTCCATTTACAGAATTTAATTTCTGCACAAGTAACCTATATCAAAGAATAATAAACCCTAGTTTAAAATTTGCAGCGTTTTTTTTTTTTTTTTTTTTAGTGTACTTTATGGCTGGCCGAAAAGGACCTTGTGAGGGTATATATAGAGCTCCAGCTGTAGTTTCCGAGGCAGCTCAATGAACCGTCAGGTCTAAGTGCGGAAGGTATAATATATGTACCTCATGCGGAAAGTCTATTATACTTCATGGCTTCACACCACCCCGATCACCAATCTAAAGTAGGTAAGCATGAAAATCGAGGCTATTTTTGAGGCTGTTCAGAATTCTTGATCCAGTCCCGAAATTAAAGGCTGATTATTCGGAGAAAAATGAAACGAAAAGTGACGTTGAACTTTTTTGAAATATTTCCATCCATAAAATTGGACGCATCTATCAACTCTACCTGAGATCACTAATCACATCCCCATTACAAATCAGTGGGTGAGTCTGTCTATTGTCTCAGGTCGAGAACCGTTAACCGAAAGGTGACAGGCGCCATTACAATTTTGAGGGAGCCGTTTACCTTCAGACCTCACCCCTGAACTTGGCTTTCTCATTTCCACATCGAGGCCGCACTCTAAGCTCGAAAAAACTTACCTCTATCTTCTGCAGGACGTGCAATGTTAGCACCCATTAGCGAAATTGTCTTCAAATATGCACCTCGCCACTTTCCGTTAGCATTCCATTCAATCGTGCACAGATTTGTAATAGCTCATAGTTTTCCCTGAGTATGATTCCCAGACAACCCCACCCACCCTTAATCACCTCCATTGTACAATTATTATTCCCGACATGCGCCGATTTTCTATCAGTGAAAGCCTATTGAAGAAAGGATTGGGGAATCTGGACCCCGGAGTGACCGGTTTTTGAAAAACGGACAAAAAACTGAACTGCGGGTCTTTGATGCAACGTTTCATGATCCAAATCACGAATCTTCGTGGCCGCTGAATATTTTCGATAAAGACCACAATTAAGGTGCAATTTTTTGAATGAGCGAAGACAAAAAAAAAATGGTGAAAGGTATAAATTAGATTGACCCGAATGTTCCCAAATTAAACGGAACTTGAAAAGTGAAATTCATGGAGGAGGATCTGGAAGTACCGGAAGTGTAAACGTGCATGGTGTTGTCTGGTTGCCTGCCACCAAATTGGTAGGAACCTGTTCACGGGTTCTTTTTTATCAACTGAGAAAATGGGAATAATCATTGCGTCACAGGAGTGATGATCAGGAGACTGTAATGACAACGATATGGCTTGAATTGCGATCAGTGTACTACTGTAATGGTGACTGTGTGACAAGAATAATTCTTGTCACACAGTCACCATTACGAGACTCGGCGCCATGAATGGTTCGGGTGAGTGCAACGGCAACAGTAGGTAGGTAGGTACGTAGAGAATGTGTCGTATTCGAGTTATTTTTGGACGTAGAATCCATTTTTGGGGGTCCCAGAACGACCCGATTTTACCGTGGGGATCAATGGGGCTACAAATGGAGTTTTTGAAGGATCCCAGGAGGTCAAATAAGTTGTCACGAGTAATTTTGGACGCAAAATCTCTTATTCTGTTCATTGGTTAATTATTAATTTATGCACAATTAACCAATATCGAAGAATAGCAAAGCAGTGTAAAATTTGTAGCGTTTTGTAGCTTTTGGATGGTTGTTGGATAAAACATCTTCGTGCTAATATTTATTCATTATTTTTATCAGTACGCAATCTCTCTCTAATTATAATAGTTACTATATAACGCAGTTACTGCAACGTGCACACCGGGGACTTGAAAAGGGCTAAAGGTGGTATTTGGTCACGGAGTCAAGTGAAGTATCGTATTACAAGTATTTTTGGCCCTAGAATTGACTTACGGGGGCATCACCATCCCGTGAGGCTTCAAAGCACTGCAGGTTTGGTATTTGCAGGCCATTGGCTACTGTGTAGCCGCTACACACTTGAGTGAGGTACTTTTTTTTTAAGGTAAGTGGGTAATCTTGGAAACCAAATCAGTTTAGAGAGGCTCCAGCTTGTTGAACCACTCTACAATCAAGTTATATAATTAATATTACCAACCCCCTGTATTATATGTACATAACAGTTGTACTATATTTACTATAATAGTTGTACATGCCGCGTTTTTCTTTGAATTTAGCAGAATAGTTAGAAGAATAGAAGTTGAAAAATATGAAGTCAACTGGGAAGGTTGAATTCCGAAGTCCATCCAATTTAGCAGGCCGTTTCAATCGTCCACCTTATTCTTGGCGTCATAATATGATTTTATCAAGCTTGATATTGTCAAGCTTCTGAAATTTCAACTTTCGGAGAGCTTTAGTGGTAACTATCTAAATTTTATACCTTAGTATTTTTAAACAAAAAAATTATTTGTTAATGATAAAAACAATAATAATTATTTTTGTTTTTAAGATTATTATTTTTTGTGTTTTTTTTTTAATTTTTATTATTATTATTGTTTTCTTGATAATGATCATTTTAATAACTAGTAGTTGATGGTGATGTTGACAGTTTCAATTAATGTTGTTGGAAACGTGTTGAGGATCAGTCAAGTCAGTTTATCATGTTCATTTATACTTTATATACACTTTTCACTATTTCATATCATATACACTTTGTACACTATTGTTTAGTATCATATAGTATCATCAATTGTTAAATTTAAAATCTAAACTCGTGTTTTGTTCATTTCATTAGGCCCTGATGATAGGAGAATATATCTCTTGAAACGTCGGCAAAAATCTCGTCTTCTTTGACTGATCCTCATCATGTTTCCAACAACATTAATAATTAGTGAAAATCTCCGGAAAAAGGTAAATTGTAAAAGGAAGATACACCTTTGTATTCGTGACGGAGGTCGAAAACTCTGATCGGCCTCATAACTTGACATTATCCGTTTCATGACAAGTAGATTTTTTTTTTTTTTTGATTTTTTATTTATTTATTTTTAATCTGAAATTTTGACAAAATACTCGGTTTACCATCTAGTTGTGCCCACAAGGTTTCCAGCCCGATCGCCCAAACCCGCGGGGCTAAAAAGGGGCTACGAGGCTACTTTTCGAAGGTTTTCGGCTATGGGGTCGAGTTGGGTGTCGTTTACGAAGTATTTTTGGACGTTAAATCCATTTTTGGAGGTCCCAGAACGATACGATTTCACAGAGGGAATCTATGGAGCTTTCATGGGGCTACAAATGGGATTTTTTTAAAGGATCCCAGGAGGTAAAATAAGGTGTCGTTTTCCGAGTGTTTGTGGAAGCATAATCCTTTTTTCGAGGTCCCACATCTGCTGCCCAAACATTGTACAGAAAACCTTTTTTTTTTTTAATTTTTTCAAAAATATTTTGTTATTGACATAGAATTAATTTATTTTCAAAAAATATTTTCTTATTGACACAGAATTGGCACTACCTGTATATCTCAACTCTATATATCAACAAATAATAAAAACTTGTGTAAAATATGCAGCTTTTTAAAAATATAAATTACTTATGAGTTACAAAAATATAATGAAAATTTTTTTTAAAACAATACTAATTAATTCATTATTTAAACGAATTTATTAACGAAATGTTGTAAACGAATTTATTAATGAAATGTAGTAACACATTTGTTCATTGTCAATAGCTGATATGACAATAAAATGATGGTAACTAGAAAAATTAAAAATACTGTGAGGTTAGGCCACTATCTTGTGAGCTGGTAACGAACTGCTGCGGTAAAAGCAAAACACCAAAATTACGACCAAGCAGCAGCGGACGCAAGGGGGGATCTTTCACCGCCCTTCTGTCGGCGCATTACATGCAGAATTCAAGGCCGTCCGAAGACGAATATGAAGAAACCCGATTCTCAGGTCCTCGGGTGGACAGGAATGAGCCTGCAAATTGCTTTACGCAGTATCTCGAACAGAGAGGGTCCCAGAAGAGGGTTTATTCAAACCCTGTGAATGGAGGATGGTCCCTTCCCATAAATAGATAATGAATAAATAAATAATAATATATTTTGAAATCATTAAAATTAAAAAATAAATAAAATGAATATAAAATTTATATTTCTTTTATTTTTAAATTTCAATGATTTATTTATTAAGAATTAGGCCCTATTTATTTAATAAATAGTAAAATTAATAATAAGTAAAATTATTATACTAATTACCTAATTCACATTATTGTAGAATTTTTCTACATATCATAATTTTCATTGCTGGAATGACTTGAGGGAATTTTGAACTGCTTCCCTCGTACAGTGTTTTATTTGGGGGAAGGGAGGAGTTATTAAACTAAATTCATACTGAAATTAAATTCTAATTATGAATTTATTTCAAGAAATCAGAAGGGGAAGGCCGAAAAATTTATCGGGCCTCAGGTGGGACTCGAACCCACAACCTCTGCATTACATGTGCAACGCTGTACCAATTCAGCCACTGAAGACCAGTAGTCATGATACAGCATTGGAGATCAAAGGTTCAACTGTCTCCTGCCCCCAACGCTCGGCCTTTTCGGCCTTCCCCTTCTGATTTCTTGAAATAAATTCATAATTAGAATTTAATTTCAGTATGAATTTAGTTAATAACTCCTCCCTTCCCCCAAATAAAACACTGTACGAGGGAAGCAGTTCAAAATTCCCTCAAGTCATTCCAGTAATGAAACTACTCCTCCTGGGGAATTAAGGGACCACTAGGAAGAGGGACAAAAGTAGGATGTCTACTGGCTTCATACCAAATCAGGGTTCAGAGGGGGAAAATAAGCAAAAATATGAGAAGGCCGAATCAAGCGTTGGGGGCAGGAGACAGTTGAACCTTTGATCTCCAATGCTGTATCATGACTACTGGTCTTCAGTGGCTGAATTGGTACAGCGTTGCACATGTAATGCAGAGGTTGTGGGTTCGAGTCCCACCTGAGGCCCGATAAATTTTTCGGCCTTCCCCTTCTGATTTCTTGAAATAAATTCATAATTAGAATTTAATTTCAGTATGAATTTAGTTTAATAACTCCTCCCTTCCCCCAAATAATTTTCATTGACATATGAATTATGTAATTTTAAAGTATAATATCGAATCGGAAAATATTCATTTTTACAATTATTATGTTATTGTTATTTCTGTAATTTGTTTTAAATGACCTATCCTCTTTGATATTTTTGTATCAACTTAAATACGTGGAATAAGTGGTTAATGTTTTTGAATTTGAGACGAATTAAGTTGTCTGTGGGAGGGAGGTGAGAGGGATTCAGCGAGAAGGGGGCGTCTGACACACTTGAAGACGAGTCTTTATAAGACTTGTGAGCCGGAGGGATCGGACCACTAGTCAGTTGGCAGCGATGGTGCTGGGAACCACACGATTTCCACCGGCCGTGACCGGTCTGATAACCCTCCTGATCGCGTCCGCACTTTGGACGGACGCCGCCGGACAAACGGAAACTTTGCCCGTCGAATCCTCCCTGTCTTTCGACCCCCTCGTGAGGCTTTTGGGGTGTCTGAGGGAAGATCGGCCCGGGTATTGTTTTCAAAAGAGGGCCCTCGGGTATTTCGAGTCGTGGTTGACGACGTCCGAAGACGAGAACGACGACACTTTTGATTCGGACGGGTCCGGAGAGCAGCTGCCCGCCGGTATATCCCCGCAGTGGAACAAACTGATGGATCAGGTGGCCGAGAGGATATCCGGTTCTTACGGGAACGACGACGACGACGACGATGAAGAATCCGAAGATGAAAAATCCCGAGATAATTCACTTCAAAAAAGAGATTCCTCAGCTGTCGAAGGTAGGACTATTCTTAATCGCCTTCTTTACTTAGCTTGCCCGTAAAAACTTACAATACACAATTGCCTCCTCCAGTAAAACACAGAAAAGAGTAGGATCAACACTGAGAACCGCTCAAGCCTAAAAAAATAATTCCGAACGCACACATCAATATTCATTCAATTTACCCCAATTTTTCTCGTTCCACAACCCACGATCTTCATCCGCCAGAACATTCCTGCACTACGTTCCGCCCCGTCGTTTTCCGCCATTAAATTAATTCTGGAAGACCCCAGGACTCGTCAGGCACACGCCACAGTTTGTACATGTTCAGAAGGAGAACCCCGAGAGCCCAAACTCGGTCAACAGCATGAAACCGTAACATATAAAGAGACTTTCGGTGGATGTTCAGCGTGAAGCAGCTCGAAGGATTCGTTGGAGTTGTTTGTTTACTACTCCGTTAAAACCAAACTCAAATCGAACAACAACCTCCTAAATAACCCAACAACTCTCTTCATCTACGTAAACAAGCCTCTTTAGGCCGGAGAACCTTCAAAACGACCAACGCTGAACCAAATCAACCTGTTGAAAACTGGGGGTTTCGGCAATTTCTAAACAGGCTTCACGATGAATTTCATAATATGAATTTATATTTCCAATATATTGGAAGGTTTCTTGAATGATGCGTGTTACACACAGCATTTTAGGAATCCAAGGATTTGAAATAGATTATTGGTAGAAATGTGTAAAGCATGAGAGCCTTCACAGACAATAAAAACATCATAAAATATTTCAATAGTCCAAGAACGGATGGCTCCAATCCATAACGATGATGATTTATATGAGGCGCCTCTTTAGTGCTCCTACGAGCTGTAAGGTGAATTCGCTGTTTATAATCCTATAGAGTCTACACTAAGTGAATACAGTGTAGACTAATCCTTTAACTCAAAAAATCCGTTACGAGGAAATACCAGTTTCACTTGAGCATAGTACAACCAGCGCTACCACGCAGCAGCACTAGTAACTTCAGTCACTTATGGCGAACCGTAGTGCTTGCAATTCTGAATCCTGCGCAGGTGCCTTCAAATGTTTCTGTCTAACAAGCGTGTGAACTAGGAGGGGATTGCTCTCCCACAACTGATCTTCAAGCTCTGCCTGGACCTGGTCCATGAATGGCCAACCCTGCTACGTGTTTGTGTCAGACAGGCCAGGGGACTGTGTGGGGCCAAGAGCCTACAGGTTACACGTTGCAGCTATGCTTACCGTTGTATACAGTGGGTTTACTCCTGACAAAAATCATGTACCAAACTAAAAAACTATACTAGGTTTTCTAATCTAACTTTTGTGAACAAAACGTACTTTTAAACTTTTATTGCTAACAGGTGATGAGTCTAAAAAAAATTTAAAATCAACCTCATCTTTGGTAGATTATATTAGCCATAATATTACTGACTTTATCATTGAGGGGTCACTAGCCCTCACACCAACAGTAACTGTTATGAGCTGCCCCGCTATATTTCGGTCACCCTCTGGCAACCTTTAAAAAAAACGTAAAAACTCGCATTTCCGCGTTAAGACGCCGGCAAATGCAATTAGAAGAAAATTAAGAGCAGCGGAGCTGAACGAGTTCACGAAAAAATATTTAAGTTTTTCGGGTTATTAAATGCGGAATACCGTTGAAACAAATCTTCATCCGTGACGGTAATCGTGCACTGAGTTAGAATCAGTTCATGTGCTTCACGTAAGCAGGTAGACCACAAACGAGCGGAATGTCAGGGGAAAAGGTTGATTTGGCGATCAGGATATCAACCACTTTCTCTAAGCTCGTTTTTTTTTCGTCCTGTTCCTCTGATTTTCTACATGGCGCTCGTCCATATCTTAGGATTTTAAGGGTGCGGCTCTCAATGAATGTTTCTAGCTGGATTAATAGAAACTAACGGTGATTCAACTTTTGGGGAGTGAAGGGGGAACCTGTACCAGGTTCAAATCCATTAAAAAAAAAATCAACTTCAGCACTCTGCAAGCTCCAAGATTTGACCTAATGGTTGGGAAAGCTGATGTACATCTAATAAGCTTTTCAATGAGCGTTCGACTTAACTCGAAGAGAAATCTAACAAGATCTTGCAGGGCGTTGTTTGAAATGCCTCACCCACTCCGATAATTGTCAGGAGATCTCATCACACATTGAAAACACGTAGTGAAACCATGTTTATGTTAGATAGTGATGAGGCGTGAAAGATATTCTTGCACTATGCAGCTATGAATACGAATTGCATTTGAACTTTGTGGGACTGACATTTACATTACTGTTTTTTTCCCCCTCTGTGTGCTTGATGGTAGCAATGGGTGGGAAGTCAGGCAAACAGTTCCATCGCAATTTTTGAATTGTGCCACAGAACCAACGTGACTCATTTTGAATGGTGAGGTGTGGTGAGTTTAACGTCAAGATTTGACCACTATGGCCTCACATGACACTTACCTTCTGAAGTAACAAAGTTGGGCGCTTCTTCTCTGGGTGCCATACCTGTAACCAGGCGTTGGCAACCTCTCGCTACTAACTTCTGTTCAGCGTGTTGAACAGTTATTACAGAAATAGTAGGGACCTACTGTTTAACGCCGGCTCTGAACGGCAAGAGTGAGAGTTTTTCCTGGGCGTAATACTCTCGGTGGCCATTGTCATCTGAGAGGAGATTATCAGTATAAGCAAGATGTCTAGCGACTGCGGGGATCGAACCAGCAACCTTTGACTCAGCAGTCCGACTCTCAAACCACTGAGCCACTGATAACCACAAAGTTGGGCGCAAGTGCGCCTATTTGCGCCCAATCTCACCCCGCTGATTAGGAAGAAGCCGGAATATGGAGCCTGTCGAAAAATACCCGGTGAATTTATCGGTTACCTTCCGTTTAAGCGTTTGAAGTAGGTAGTCAGATTTAATTGAGCAGATTCTCGTGATTCAATGTTTGAGTCAAAATTCCATGGTCTTTGGGTCGAACCCGTAGCCTCATCTACATGCAGCTTCAAGTGTCTAACGCCAAAACCACTCGGCTGATCGCCATAGTAAATTAAATGAAGTTCAATGTGCACTGAAACTTACAAATCGCGTAACTCATCCTCTGGACTTTACAAGGGAAATCGCCGGGCAACGCACAATTTGAAAGCGATAGCGCCTTGGAAGAAATGGCGTCCTAAGGCAAGGTCAAGAGGACGGAACTGGATTCTGCGAAGGAAGAAAGTTTTACAAGAATGTCATACCCTTGTACAACAATGTGAATTGGGAAACTAAGGCTCATGGAGAGGATCTCGTTATCCAGAGGATTTTCCTGGTGCGTACCGGAGAGCGAGAACTTGTCCATAATGGGGATCTAACGTGATGCTGTCATCGACAACACTAGTCCGAAAGAAGCCCCAAATTAGGAAAGCAATCACAATCTTCACTGGTTCTCCAGACAAACAGGTCCTGACAAGGTCATTTTTGTTAAATTCCTGATGGTGATGGGAATGGAGGGCCCAACCTGTTAGACGGTGGTACTATCAGTAAACCTGGCATTTTCATCGGTATTCCCACAATGACTCATTGTTTTGATCGCACCCCTTTCGTGATTTCGTACAGGAGGCTTCACTCGTGTCATTCATTTGGACCACTTTCTCTACCCAGATCTCCTTCACGAATACCGGGCCCTGCGGCTCGATACCTCGGAGATCCCCCGGCCTCAACATGCTCCTGGTCTAATGACTAATGGCGTCTTTCGCGTCAGGTACTCTCCTGACTTGGTCCACTTCCCTCCAAGTCCGTCGGATAAATCCGTCTGGAATCGGGACAAAAGCCGGCGTTAACATTTCAATAATTCAAAGCGCTTTATGAGGTGTTGGCTATCTTTAGCAAAAGAGAGTCTTTAGAGAAAGTGAACTTGTGACTCAAAACCACATCCTTGAGCATCACGTGGGAGTTTCCTGTTTGATCAGGTTACGCAATTTGCTGGTTTTCCAACTTCAATAATTTGAAAAGAACCAGTAGGACTTGGCTCCCATACGCAAAGGTGATTGCGTCAATCTGGTGGACACAAGTTCAAGTTCGGGGACAGTACATGTCAATGAACCAGTCTTTCATCTGGTGTCCAAATGACGCCATTCATTCAACAGATAATCAAAACCACCCAGTTGGATCATCATAACCTGCGGATGACCACAACGCCACTTTCTGTTTTTGTAATACACACCGTTTAGAATATAATTTGATTTTCCAGCAAATGAGCTTTCACTCTTCGTGAGGTTTCTACCGTGGACGAATTACCTACTGAGATCTCCAAGAGAGATAAGGCTGTTCGTGCACGTAACAGCTAACGAAAAAAAAAAAAAAAAAAAAAAAAAAAAAAATCAGTGATGAGTCTTAGAGGATGTCTTGAAAATGACGAACACCCATTAAGTCGAAGATTTTTATCACCTCTCGTAACAAGCTGTATTTTCTAGAAGGTTCCGTATTGTCTCCGAAGAAACAAACCAACTTTTACAGCTTTCATCCGCTAAAAGAGTAACTATTATTTTCGAGCTTCTGGACAGAGTGAGCCTGAAAGGGTTATAATAGTTGGTTTGCTACTTCAGTGGCAGCTAGCTGTTGCCACTTCGAAGCATTACCTGAAGGTTGCCCATTGGTTACGCTGAAGCAGTTATCACATAGGATGTAGGGGCATCCCACTCCAAACTGTAAATAAAATAATACCATTTATTTAGCTTTTGAGTTATGAAAAACTTTCAATTTAACAAAATTTACTGCCTCATTGCATTTTTCTGCCGAGTTATAAAATGCCATAACTTATTGGGCGCCCCTCATGCTGCATCTTTCCATTAACACTATAAATCCGTGTACTCTTTGTTAAACTGATCAAGGAGGACAATAGCGAACCCTTTCACACGGCGGTGTTGCATTTATATGTGGAACGCGTCCACGTTTTTCTCCACCGAGTGGTTTTAGTTTATCCCACGTATCTAATTAACCTGTAACGGGCCGATCTTGTTTTTCAGCGTTATACTAAAAGAAATGGAGTCAGGAATAAGTTGAAGACTTGATATTAACCGATTGGTCTGCAACCGCAAAAGATTTTACACCACTAAAAATAGTTCGAATAAGGAAAGCCCACACATGGTGATCTACCTACAAAGTCCAGATTTTTTTTAGTGCGGTTTGGGCAGTTTTTCAATGCATTAATTTAGGGTTAAGTAAGTGAAACCTTCACCAAATCCTGTTGCTTTTTTTTATCTATCCGGTTGTGTTGTAATTTAGAGAAATTCGTTGGGACCAAACATTTCCTTGTTTCGGACTTTCTTCACGATATGCAAATTTCTTGAGAATGTCCCTTTGAAAATAAGCCACATCAAAGCTGGGGGGCTTCCAATTGTCAAATTACGAGTAACGTTTTTCTCGCAATTTTTGTTGTCAGTAAAAGGATCAATCATCGATCAAGATGGCCAAGTCATGAACCCTGTGGGTGGCCGAAAGAGGTCAGGAGGGAATTCCTTCGGCCCAACTTAAGAGTGAACCTGACCCTGGTAAGCCTCGAGGGCACACGGTGGGAAGAAGTGAAAGGTGCGCATCCGATACAACGAGGCTGACTTAGCCGGGTTCCCTAACGTATAATAAAAGGATGCCGAGAAAATGACAACACCTCATAACTATATACTTCGATTAGCATTATTTTTGTCAATTCGTGAAGAAGCCTCTGGTCAACCCTCACACCCGGCGGCACCGGTCATGAGATCCAAAGCTCAACCCTGTGCACATTAGTCCTTCCAATCTGCTTTCACCTTCCGGAGAACTTGTTATGCGGACTTTCTTCTCCATTACCGCCTTGTTCTTCCCCCAGACTCCCCTTCATCCTTACGTCCACTTCTAGATAGAACAGACGACTAAGGCGGGTACGAGTTTTGAATTAATTGTCTGGTGTAACACGTTCAGCCACTTGAGATGCACTTGTACAATGCAATTTTATATCAATTTTCCTCTCCGATGCCCCATAACGTGTTTCACTTGCAGTCTAATTTTCCTCTAGGACTGAAGCGCAATACTTAACTGTAACCCATGAAAACCCAGTAACTGAACAAAGCTCAACCAGATCAAATACAAAATACACAGTTCTTTTGAACGTTGACAAGAACATCTCCCTCAGAAGTGAGATTTTCACCAGATGTTGATTGTCGTAGTGGCGCTTTTGGGACGAGCAATCTTCTGAGAGATCATAACTTTCCAAGCCGTGTTATTGTTCTTCCTTGAGAGCTCATCATAAGAAAAAATGATTAAACAATAAAAAAATCAAAAAAATCAAAAGAACATTCAGGAACTGTTCACCTGTATAGTTTTAGGGACATCCCAAATGGGTTCTTCCAAAAATACTTAAAAAACGACGTCTCATCCGACCTACTGGCCAAAGACTTTCAGAATGACTCCCCACTCGACCCCCTTACAATCCTCATGCAGCACCTTTTTAGTGCCAGAGCTCCATACTATTGGGCGATCGGGCTGAAAACCTTTGAACCAGCTCAAAATTGTTAAAATTTCAGATTGAAAAAAAAAAAAAAAAAAAAAAAAATCCAACTGCTTAAAACGAAGACCTTCACAATTCAAGGAATAATAAAATTTATCTAATTATGTCGAATATAGTTCACTTACTGTGAACCAACAGCAAAATATTGTTTGCAAAAGTCAAAGTCAAAAGTCAAAAGTTTTTTATTTTCTCCACTAGCTTCGATGAGCTTTTTGGATGGGTTGTTCTGTTAGTTTGATTGGGATGGGATGTCTTGGTTGTTGTGAGGAGTGAGAGTAGTGGTACGATTATGTCTGAGATGTCTTCTTTGGAGTCTTGTCGCAAAACCTGGTGGATCTGTGATTGCCGCGACGCATGGATTCATGTTTCCTTCGGCCTTCTCCACCAGTTTTGTGTATTGTGTAGTGATGGTCTCTTGAATTGTGGATAGTTGGAGGTCTTCCCGGAGCACGTCGTTTCTCACGTACCACGGGGCACCTGTTATGGATCGGATGATCTTGTTTTGTTGTCGCTGAATCTGTTGTGTGGAAGTGTAGCAGGCTGTACCCCAGATCTCGCAGCCATAAGTCCATATAGGCCTTATGAGAGACGAGTAAAGGAGCTTCTTGTTCTCCAAACTCAGCTTGGATCTCCAATTCAGCAGTGGCCAGCATAGGAATGTCCTCTTTTTCATAGCCTCTCTGACGTTCTTGATGTGGTACTTCCAAGTTAGTCTACGGTCTAGGGTCAAACCTAGATACCGAACTTGACTTTTCCTTGGAAGTAAACCACCACAGAGACCGACGTTGCAGACTGTTCCCGGCCTTAGCGTGAAGGTGATGAGCGAGGACTTGGTTGGGTTGACCTTCACCTTCCATTTGTTGAGCCAGTCTTCAGCTTTGGCCAAGTGTCTCTTCAGGTGCCATCTTGCCTCCATGACGGTGTCTCCTGAAGCGAGTATTCCTGTGTCGTCTGCAAACTGGGCCAGAAGCGTGTCACACGTATCAGGGAAGTCATGGGTTTGCAAAAGTGGCACCATTTCTAAAATCAGTGTTTTTGTTCAAATTCTCACACACTGTATGCATCCTGATTCGGGTATATCTACGCATAGGACGCTATTTTTGAATTTGCACATTAGCATCGTCAATGATGCGAACTTGATGGTCACTTTTCACCTGCTGAGCCTAGTGAAGACCCTTGACGTGTGCCCGTGACGTGGCTACTTCTCTGGTCAGGATATGACCCAGGAATCCGCATTGCTTATGTGAGAAACTGACGGGTAACAATCTGGACTCCTCTTCCGTACGAGGTAATCACCCATGCTACGTAGCTATATCAGGATCAATGCAGGCCCACGTTCAGACATGGTGTATCGAAATACACCAAGAAAGCTATCAGTGTGCTCGTGACAAGCATAAAGCTGCAGTTATCACTTTCTTTCTTACAAAAAACTATTTCTTACCGTTTTCTCCTTTCAAATCCGGGATCCGGCGAATCCTACACATATCTCACACTTCCTACTTACTCCCACATTTCACCGCCTGGGTTTTCCCCAGTGGGCCGAAGCTTTCAACTATTTGGTCCATCGCGGGGGATACATGATCTGGAAAAAGGAACAAAACTGTGGGCTGGGATGACAATGGAGAGCAAAACGATTTTGAAATGTCAGTGGCTTTCACATTGCAAAAGTGGTGAAGATACGAGACGTTTCTTTTAGGGAAATGTCAAAGGAATATTTAATCTTAACATCGAGAATCCGTCTTTTCGAAACCTTCGAGAGAGCCTCACGAAAAACTTAGTAGGTAGGTACCAAGGTTTAGTGTGTACTTACTGAGTGAATGGAATGGACGCCTCGATTTCGTTCAATGACTTACAAACCACGAGGAAAATTCAGGTCGTGCCCCGCTGGATCTGAAAGAATGTAGAATTTGAATGAAGGCTAATGGATTGAGGAAAGAACAACTCAGGGAGAGGCACGATCGGTTGTCCATTTAGTAGTACACCATCATGTTGCTTTCTAACAGGAGTAGAAACAACAGATCTTAAGCACTGACATCCTGAAAGCGTTTTTGCTACTCAACTACTTCCAAGTTTCTGGGTATAGGGGATTTGCTTGACAGTCAATGTTTCATGACCATCATAGGGTTAGAAATTGCCACCTCAACTTACAGCACTTCTGATAGCTTGTGTTTAGACGAAACATTGGGCATACGCCTTTGAAAATGCCTCTCCTGCCATCAGATTCAAGTTGTCCAAGTAAGACTTCTTACAAAAATTAGGCATAAAATATGTGGGGGGGTCTCAAGGTTGGATCACAGAATGAAACAACTCTTTACACTGGCGTTTCCCCCAATTTATTGTTCACCTTCAGGGTACAGGGAGTGTAGAAGGGAACTAACAAGACCACCGCTAACAATAAAGAAAATGCCAGGCTGATTTGTACGTTAGTGAAGCTATTTTATCCAGCTAATTCTAGCATAACTCGATGAAAGTTCAGTTCTTGCCCATGCAGTTTCTCACCATCAAATTAAACAGTCAACACTATGGCCTGAAGATGACTGATAAATTTTTCTCATTATTATTGGTAGACGCGTCGGCCTAAGGAGTCGTCTTATTCTCTTGCCAAACCATACATCGGGTGCCAAGTAGGTACCAAAATACCAGTTCATGTCTGGTCCCCCCACCCTCTTCCAGGAAGAAAACCCATATATTCTAGTTCTATCGAAAGTTCTATAGAACTATCGATATAGTTCTATGAGAAAACCTATTTTATGTGGCAATTAGGTAGGTACCTACAAAACAAGTTTGTATTTTGCCCCCAAAATCCAGAATCCTGATTTGATATCTAAATTCAGAACGAAAAAAAAAAAAAGTTAATGTTTGAATCAGGGAAGAGTGTGTTTGCCTTGTTCTCTAGACTAGTAGCTCTGTTCGATCGTCCAACAGGGAGAGTAACCACAATCTCGGCCTTTCCCGACGGGATTCGGATATTTTGCGGTTAGCTGTTGGATTGAACAAGATAAGATCTTTAGGATCCTACTCACTTAAGCTCTACAGTTTTTTTGCTCCCCAATTCGGATGCAGGTAGGAGAAAACACATGTCGGACAACCGTACTGATAGTAGGTCTACAGAGAGGTCCACTCAGAGTCGAAGTGGAAGGAAACCAAATTATCTTATAGGGGAGTCTGCTTACCTCCGGCGAGAGGCGTCTTGGATACATAACCCACATGTCGAGATTTTACTGATTTGGATAGCTACGATTAAATTCCAATCACACAAGAGATCACCCAGATCTTAAATCTACTTACCTACCAACAGTATCATGGGCAGAATCAGAAATCTTGTGAGGGTGCCCGGGGGAGAGCTTTTTTTCATAGGTACCTACTATCCAGTGCAACCCGTAAATTTTGTGGCATAAAATTCGCAATAAAGTTAATGGCATAAACAGAGCAAAAGCTTAGCATTCTAGAACTCAGGTCACTGTTGCCCGCATTTACGGGCCGCATTTACGAGACCGGCTGACTTTGACTAGGGATGTATAAAAATACCTCTAAATATCGTATTTTCTTGAAAAAGTATCGATACTTTTGATACTTTTTCTAAAAAAAGTATCACGATATTGATTCATTTTTACCTATTATCGTAGTAGGTTTTTTTATAAGTTCAGGAGATGAAGAAATCTACAGATCATACCTAATGTATTTAGAAAAAAACAACAGCAAAACGCTTGCATACGAGTCTTCAACACATTGGGACATTTTATGTCTTTATTCCCCCCCCCCCCCCAATCACCACCCTTTCTCCTACCCATGTATCTCTACCCACGGCTTCATTTTGGCATTTTCTCAAAGTGGTTTCTAACGTGGAAACCAATAAGAACAAAACAAGCGGCATTGTTTACTACATCCATTAATAACATCAATAAATATAAAACGGCGACATAAATACCAAGAACAAGTACGAAAGAAATGCGTGATAATAATTAGCTTTCCAACGAATGGTGAACGATTTCTGTCCCTTGAAAACTAAAGAAGTCTAATTTCCCCAGCAACGACTCGGTTGTAAGCGGAAATCATCAGATAATTTATGTAACGCTTTTGGTGGACACTTTTTCGTGACGGTTTTTTATTTTAATGTGCCAAAGTAAAGACATAAAATGTCAAAAATAATATGTTAGATTATTATTCTGGAAAGTTGTGAACCAGCGTCGATCTAAAAACTTCAATCAACCCTCTGCAAACGAAACAATAAGAATCAATTCAAATAAATTAAATAAATCAGCTTTGGTATGGTATCGTTCAGAAGCTGACTTAATATAATTTATTCGAATTGATTTTTATGGTTTCGTTTTCGATGGGTCGATTAAAACGAAATTCAAATGGCTCGACTAATAATCGATGCCAAATACAACGATTACTTAATCAATTTTCAGCACCGATTAGTGGTATAGATTTTAATGTTTGAAGGGGTAGGGATGCCAGATTTTTCAAAAAGAATCGTAGGTATCGATTTTTATCAGATTTCTTTTGACAATCGATACTTTTTGAATTTAGAAATGATCAACACTTTCCTTCAAATGAAAAGAATCGGGCTATTCTTGAAAATTTGAATTGATTCTCCGGTACAACGGAGAAGAAAGAAGAATAATATTCTTCTTTCTTCTCTGTTGTACATATGTACCCTGAGGATGGGAGCTTGCACGCTTTCGAAACGTCGGGATCTACAGTAAATGAGCAATGAGAAAATAAGGCCTAATTAAATTCTCCCTGGAAATTCCTGGAATCGTGATTCTTCTTTCTTCTCTGTAGTACATATTTTATATTATAAAATTATCGATACTTTCTATTAAAAAAAAAAAAATCAATAAAGAATTATTCTTTATTTATTACTAGAAATTTTCTAGAATTAAAATTTATTTCAGTGATAGATTTCTCTATGTTGAGCAGATTTGACTGTGAGAATCTCGTTTTAATAAGAAATGAAGTTCGAGGAGTGAAAAGTTTGAGGTACGGCATCATGTCCTTCCATACTTGCAAGTATGTATTTCATTCAGAGTAGGTACCTACCTATAGATCCTATTTTATAAACCGATTCAGGTCAGACCACAGAGTAAAAGAGACCAGGGGTCAGCCTGACTATCCTCCCGTTATGGTATTCCGTCCTATACGAGTTGGCATAGGTATTGAAAATAACAGCCGACTTAGTCTGAATGCATTTCACAGAAGCGAACAGACGCTCCTCTACGCTTTGCGACGCTGAACAGGGTAGCAGGTTCCATTGGAAAATCGCTGTAAATGATTTTGATGTACCTATGTTGCTTTGAACGGTGGTGTGGCACCCCCTTGCCGTTATTCGTCAAATAGTAGCCACACGGCGTGGTATGCCAAGCGTGGGTCAAAATCCTCCTAGTAGCCCCAATGGTACCCCGGCAAAGTCGGTCAGGTCTAGAACCCCCACAAATCAGGTCTACCTCCGGAGAATGCTCGAAAAGCACACCTCACTATGTGCTTGTTTTAAAAAACCTTCGAAACCCCCCACCTGTAGCTCCTTTCACGAAGTCAAATATCTGTTGGTTAAATGTTTAATGATACCTACCTTGAAATTTTTATTGTATCATCAAACAGCAGACGGACATTGTATTTTGGAGTCACTTTGGAGCCGTCAAAATGTTCAACTCTCGCTGCAAAAACAATGGCGAGAATCGAGCACAGGATCAGAAAATAAGCCTAATAGCCGAACCCCAAAGCACCTTTACTGCTGATTCAAGATGGCAGGTTCTTTACTAGTTGTTTGTTTGAATAAGAAAGCACCCGTCGTAATCTCCAATGGGCCAGTTCTATGCGTTAAGGGCAGACCTTGGCCTACTTCTTTAGTTGGAACTCAAGTTCACGGTCGCTTTGCTTTCGTCCGAGTGAAAGACGGCGGATCCCTTTCACACGAGCCCATGGGCGACACCCAACCAACTTCAAGCCCACCTATTGACGCTCATAAATCACTTGCCACGTGCCAAAATCAGGCCTTGAACGTCGTCAGCACGACAGTCATTAGGTGGGGGCGATGAACAAAGAGACCACTCAGAAAAAACTTGCTCCCTCGATTCTCACCGTCCTACATTCAAAGTATCACATTCCGATCTAGCAGAAATATACATTTCTTGGGCGACGCCGTCAGGCTTTTATTGAGGCCAAAAGTTCAACTTTGATCTATTGTGGGGAATCCCTAAATATATTTTTTTTTAAACACCAAGGGACCTTCCCACTTTTCCATTTAGTATTCTTTAACATGATCCGTGGATCTGGAGGAGGCAATTTCCTAGCTTAAGTTTGAAAAAGCTTAAAAAGATTCAGCTCTGACACCCGACTGCATCGCAGATGTTAACTAACCAAAAACCAAAACCATCATCAAAGCTGAATTCCTTCATTCCCTATGTCTGCATGACTACGTTTTAAGAAATTCCAGGCCAATAAGAACTTTTCATAAAATGTGGTCTTGATACTACAGCACACGTGAGCTTATTCCATGAGCACAATATTATCTTCTTTTGTTTAAGAATTGTTTTATTGGCTTGGAATACCTATTGTGTATTCTGTATGACTGTCTCTCTAACGAAAATCTATCCCTCCGTGTAGGTCGAGAGAAAAAGTACAAGAAAGACAAGAGAGTGAAGGTGGCCATGACAGTTATCCTGCTCATAATCTACTTTATTATAAATCAACTCTTCTACATGTTCGACAAAGTGGCCCGAACGTTCATCTTCGCCAAACTCCTGTTGGCCCTGAAAATCTTCGTGGTCGTGAAATTATTGGAGCTGAAGCGGTACCTGTGGTGGGTCAAGGAGGAAAAGAAGGAGGTTGAAACGCACAGCGAGCTGGCTTTGCACGACCACCATTATGACGACCATCACGACCATTACGACCACCACGACCATTACGGCCCGCCCCACCCGTGGGGTTGGCACTCTAGGTCCGAAATGCCCGACGCCCAGGTTCAGGCTTACCACGGTCAAGCTCCCATCCCTCCATTAGTGCCACCTTATCCGGGATACATGCCCAATTCCAAGTTGAGGCGTCGTCGAGATACTCCTAACTCCCCACCTCAAAGTGTTTAGTGAAGGAAAAAGTAATATTCGTTTGGGGATGAAACAATGAAACAGTTCAGAGCAAACTGGGAAATCTCAGAGTAGAATACATTCCAAAACTGCCTACCATACTTTCAATCTGCTAAGCTCAGTTCATATCGGGAGCCTACTTAACTGCTTGAATCAGAAACCCTTCAGGATCAATCAGCCTCATCAGTTTGTTCTGTTCCGTTTCACGTAGTGGCATCCCTATGGCTGCAATGTCCTCAACACGGTAGCCTGGCCATGTAAATATGTTTCTCTTGTTAAGGCTGTATGGGTTAGTAAAACAAACCCCTCAAAGATGTAGTACCTAATCCTAACAGAAAATTTGCCATGACAGCCTAACGTCGAGAAGCCCAATTTTGAGGCAGTTTTTCTCCTTATTTTATCGTGCCAATACTAAGATTTAAAAATGGTCTATCAAACGGGCAAAGGCACAGCAAATCAAAAATGGAATCAAAATTTTGCTCACATCGCGCTAGTCATCTTTTCCATACTGTGGTCAATGGTCAATGCGTGGTCACTCGTTGTGTCGTTCATCACCTTCCCTGTCTCCATATATTTATCATAGTCCGTCCAATATAAAGGGCAGATTGTGACCGAACTCAAGGAGGTTGGTTTCTCGCACAGATCGATCTAAATTGACTCATTTCGTCACCCATTTCGTCGTATTCCTCCCTACTTTCAATTTTTTTTTTCTTTCTTATATTTCCAAAGACTGGCATGTCGGATATAAGCTTTCTTGGGGAAAGTCACACTGTGCCGTTTATATTCTGGATGGAGTGAGTTTATTTCCAAATTCCAACTTCATGATTGTATTTGCTTAGTAAAAAGCGGTGTGCAAATTTGGTGTCTTGCATGATCTACCTAGTGACTATGTACGTAGTGATTGAACGTAGCATTTGTGTCTCACATTCAAACTTTTGTCAGCTTCAAATGAGCACGCGCTTTATGTGTGGCCTCCAAATGTTCTGAAAACTGTATCTCTGTAACGATTACATTTGTAAAAGCATGTATGTGCACGTCCGCATCTGTAACAGTTGAAGTTGTTAACAGTAGGCGACATTAGCGTAAGTTCATGTCGACTGTGTGAGAAAAGCCGTTTCGAATTCCAAAAAATAGTTTCTAATTAAGAATAAGCATGTATTTATTTATTTATTTATTGTAGAATAAATTTACTGTGTTCCAAAATGCATGGTAGTACAAAATTGATTTGTCATTTCATTGTCCCGTATGCTCCGGTGATGGACTTAGGTTAGCCTAGTTCTGACATGCCAGTCTACTAAATGATTCCCCCAAACGATTGCTGATCGCGTTTAGGTATTTTGCAATTAAGGTTGTTTTGTTGTAATTTGATCGACTTTGCTTGAAACCTTCGTCTTCAGGTACTACTTCGTCACCAAGCAAATGCACGACCACCAAGAGAGTTCTAATCTATGCATGATTTGTCCATGAAGGCTGTCCTAACTATGGCTAACCTACGCTTTGCTGCTTTCGTTAGGGAAAGCCCATGTGAAACGCAGTTTGAGTGAGAAGTTTGGGGAAATGGAGCTAACAGGAAATAATTATTATGATCGCAAAATTTGGTTTGAATGTTGAACGTAAATGATTGCACGATCCATGCGCTGAGGGCTCACGTGTGAGGAGCAACTGGGAGTGTTAAGTGTGTTGTTGCTTCTATTTGGAATTTCACACAGTTCAAGGAAGGCTGATTTAGCTGAAAAGCTATCCCCGAGAGAAATGTAAGGAAACGTGGAAATATGTTTCACTTCACAACTGTTCAGTGTAGCCAGGATTTATTTGCGATGGAAAACGGGGAGAAAAAATCAAAATACTCCTGAATTGTGGGAGTAATTGAAAGCTGCTACCCTCACTCAAAGTTAGGTAGGAAAACATTTGAAGCAACAAACGAAATTGATCAAAGATGAGTTACAGAAATGACAACGTTTTCCTTGTAGAACTTTTACGTACCTAGTCATTCTCTCTTCGTAGATTTGAACCTCCTCTATGTAGATTTGACTTCTCTCGTATTTTGTAAACGCTGTAGAACGTATTTTGCTGTAGTAGTTCGACACGTAGCTAGCGCCATCAAACGATATTCAAACAAGTTAAATTTCGGTTCGCAGGTGCGCAGCAATCCAATGTAAAGGCTAAAAATCTGGACAAAATCGCGAACTATGTAATGCTACAAATGTTTAGAGGTAATCATTCAAATAAATAATTAAAAGTTACCCTCGAGGGACCTCAACGTCGAAAGAAAGTGAAAACCCAGTTGTAGGAGTTTGTGGTCTATGCCCGTATCGGATGATACACGAATTCATAACGTAGGTTAATGAAGATTCTGAGAGAGAAAGTCGGGTGGCTCAATCACTTTCTGCCACAATTAGGGAGGAACGAGATGAGTTCGGACATCCAGTGGCGACCATTACTATATGAATTCAGAAAATGATTAGCTTGGGGGGGGGGGGGGGGGGGGAGGAGGAGTGAGTGGAAATAACAAGGTGAAAACGGTGAACGATTAACTTCCAAAATCGACTTGCGCATTAGTTGGTCAGTACCCAACGAAGTGAGACATCGTGATGCAGATAGTTCAGGATGGTTAGGGATATCGTTATAAAGATAGTAAGATTCGGCTGGGAAAGGTTTGGGATATTTTGATATGGTTAGGAATTGTGAAAAATGGCTAGGGAAGGCTATGATTGGTTCGAGGTGAATATGGAAGGCAACAGATGGTTAGGGCGATGGTTTGAGATGGCTTTAAGGTAGGTTTAGAAGTGGTTACAGGAATGGTTTGGGATCTCTGAAGTTGTTTTTCTCCGCCTGGAGTGAGGGACACGTCACCCTTGGAGCTATAAAAGATTAGGAACAGTTTGAGGTACCATTAAGGGCATTTTCTTTTGGGACTACGCTATATGAGACAATGCAAAAGAATCTGATACCTACTCCTCACCCACAACCAACCAGCCATTCAAATCACAAGAGAATCTGTATTAGGTACTCATTGGAATGTGTTCGACAAAAATATGTATTGATTGGAAAATTACTTAATTTACTAGATGCTCCGGCTCGCTTTGCTCGCCTACGCACCCAGCTGGGGGGCTCCGCCCCCCAGACCCCCCGTGGGCCTCGCTTCGCGAGGCCGGCGCCTCGCTCCGCGAGGCCGATCGCTTAAGCAGACATGTGGGTGAATTGCCGCTTGTGGGTGTATTGCCACCTGTGGGTGTATTGCCGCCTGTGGGTGAATTGCCGCCCCCCGGACCCCCCCTAGTGGGTGTATTGCCGCTTGTGGATGTATTGCCCACTGTGGTTGTATATTGCCGCCTGTGATTTGGGTGAATCATGGTACGAAAATGATTAGCCGAGCGAAGTAAGGCCCCCTTGTCAAAGTGCTAGTCTATTAGCTGAGCGAAGTAAGTCAAAGTGCTAGTGAAATCAAATCAAAACTCACAGTAAAAAACCCGGTGGGGCGCTATGGGACTAAAATGCCGAGGGGGTAGAGTTAAGTGTCGTTTTCCAAGTATTTTTGGGGACGACCTATGGAGCTTTCATGGGGCTATACGAAATTAGACCCCCTGTCAACGTGCTAGTGAAATCAAATTTCCACCATCAATAATAATAGAACTACCTATGTGGGTGGCCGAGCAAAGCGAGTCCCCTGGCCGTTAAAATGATCGGCTGAGTGAAGTATGCCCCCCCCCCCCCCCCTCACAACCTGTCATAGTGCTAGTGAAATCAAATCAAAGTTGAAAACTCACAGGAAAAATATGGGGCTAAAATGGCGAGGGGGTAGAGTTAAGTGTCGTTTTCCAAGTATTTTTGGGGAAAGGGGAAGTATTTTTGGGGAAATTAAGGCCCCCCTGTCAAGTGCTAGTGAAATCAAATTTGAAAAGCCTTCCCTTGATAATAATAGAACTACATATGTCGGTGGCCGAGCAAAGCGAGTCCCCTGGCCGTTAAAATGATCGGCCGAGTAAAGTATGCCCCCCCTCCCACCATGTCATAGTGCTAGTGAAATCAAATCAAAGTTGAAAATTCACAGGAAAAATATGGGGCTAAAAAGGCGAGGGGGTAGAGTTAAGTGTCGTTGGAAGGGAGGGGGTTGAAGGAGGGGAAAACGGAAAAAATCCTTGAGGGCGCTCAACCTATCTCAGAACGAAGAGCATTTTAGAATTTCTCGAGATTTTCAAGAATATTATATATATTAGTGATATAGATTATTTATAAGTGTCTTGCGTGATCGCTCGTACATATAGATCCTTGTTTGGCGGGGGGGGGGGGGGGGGGTTGAGGAGGAAGGACCCCCTGTCAAAGTGCTAGTGAAATCAAATTTGAAAACTCCACCATCAATAATAGGAGAACTACCTATGTCGGTGGTCGAGCAAAGCAAGACCCCTCTGGCTAATAAAATAATCGCCCGAGCGAAGCAAGACCCCCCCTGTCATTTGAAAAGTTTGAAAAAAGAATTGATCGGCCGAGCGAGACACCCCCCTCCCCTGGCAACGTGTCAAATTTGACAACTCACAGGAAAAAAACCCTGGGGTGCCATCAATAGTTAGTTGCTCGCCTACGCACCCAGCTGAGTAACCCTAGTGGGGTGCATAGCATCGATGGACACGTTCATAACCCTGCATCAAGGTCAACTGCTCCTTCAACATCAACCCCCCTGGCTGATAAAATGATCGGCCGAGTGAAGTATGCCCCCCTCCCACCCTGTCATAGTGCTAGTGAAATCAAATCATAGTTGAAAACTCACAGGAAAAATGTGGGGCTAAAATGGCGAGGGGGTAGAGTTAAGTGTCGTTTTCCAAGTATTTTTGGGGAAAGTAAGGCCCCCTGTCATAGTGCTAGTGAAATCAAATTTGCAAAGCCTTCCCTTGATAATAATAGAACTACCTATGTCGGTGGCCGAGCATTGCGAGTCCCCTGGCCGTTAAAATGATCGGCCGAGTGAAGTATGCCCCCCCCCCTCCCACCCTCTCATAGTGCTAGTGAAATCAAATCATAGCTGAAAACTCACAGGAAAAATATGGGGCTAAAATGGCGAGGGGGTAAAGTTAAGTGTCGTTTTCCAAGTATTTTCCACCCTTTGTAAAGTCCACCCTCAATAATAATTATTGAGGGTAGGTAGGACATTTGAATCCCCTGGCCGGTATAATGAAAACAAAGAAAAAATATGGGGCTAAAATGTCGAGGGGGTAGAGTTAGTGTCGTTTTCCAAGTATTTTTGGACGTAGAATCCCCTGGCGGATAAAATGATTCCCTGAAAATTTCATCAAAATCGAATCAATAGTGGCTGAAATCCTCACTCCTTTTCTTTAGTTGAAGGAGGGGAAAACGGAAAAAATCCTTGAGGGCGCTCAACGTATCTCAGAATTTAGATCATTTTTGAATTTTTATTTTATTTTAATTTTTATTTTATTTTAATTTTAATTTTTTAAATTCAATTAAATTCATTTTATGAGATAATCGATTCAGTTTAAATCGATTCTACTCTTCTCGATAATCGATTCAATTTAAATCGATTCATTTAATTTACGTCCGTCCGGGAGATATCACGTAGACCTTGCTCGCGCCCCTTAAAGGCTGATGTCCCACCCGCTCAGAGTGAAGAGTGAGGGCGGGGGGATAGAGGGTGTTGAGAGGATGGGAGTGAAGCCGAGCCAGAATTCACCCGACGGGACGGGTCGGTGGCGACGGCCCAGTTTTTCAAAACTCAACTCGCGCTCAAAATTCACTCGATTTCGAAATGAATTTGGTCGATATCAAGTATTAAAATTCGGATCTCTAGGTAGGCTACGGACGAAACGCGGAAAAAATCCGTCTATTAACGAAGGAATAAATCGAAAAAATTAATTCAGCGAATTCGCGCGCGTCATAAAATTCGCGCAACTCGCTTATCGGACGTACAATTAGTCGAGGAATCCGAATCCGGTGAAAAAAATAGGGGTTCCCATTTGAAATAAGAAAGTTGATGTCAATTGCGCGGATTTGAGCGCATTTTAGAAAAATCTCGACCCCCCTAGTGAGTCTTAAACGGTCGCCCGAGACGATAGAAAAAATCGGCGTATTTTTACGACTTACCGTTTAGTCAGAGGAGGCGATTGACATACCCAGCCAGCCAGCCAGCCAGCCAGAGAGACGGTGAGGATTAGTGATATAGACTAGATGCTCCGGCTCGCTTTGCTCGCCTACGCACCCAGACCCCCCGTGGGCCTCGCTACGCGAGGCCGGCGCCTCGCTTCGCGAGGCCGGCGCCTCGCTTCGCGAGGCCGATCGCTTAAGCAGACATGTGGGTGAATTGCCGCTTGTGGGTGTATTGCCACCTGTGGGTGTATTGCCGCCTGTGAGTGTATATTGCCGCCTGTGGGTGAATTGCCGCCCCCCAGACCCCCCCTAGTGGGTGTATTGCCGCTTGTGGATGTATTGCCCACTGTGGTTGTATATTGCCGCCTGTGATTTGGTGAATCATGGTACGAAAATGATTAGCCGAGCGAAGTAAGGCCCCTTGTCAAAGTGCTAGTCTATTAGCTGAGCGAAGTAAGTCAAAGTGCTAGTGAAATCAAATCAAAACTCACAGTAAAAAACCCGGTGGGGCGCTATGGACTAAAATGCCGAGGGGGTAGAGTTAAGTGTCGTTTCCAAGTATTTTTGGAGACGACCTATGGAGCTTTCATGGGGCTATACGAAATTAGACCCCCTGTCAACGTGCTAGTGAAATCAAATTTCCACCATCAATAATAATAGAACTACCTATGTGGGTGGCCGAGCAAAGCGAGTCCCCTGGCCGTTAAAATGATCGGCTGAGTGAAGTATGCCCCCCCCCCCCCTCCCAACCTGTCATAGTGCTAGTGAAATCAAATCAAAGTTGAAAACTCACAGAAAAATATGGGGCTAAAATGGCGAGGGGGTAGAGTTAAGTGTCGTTTTCCAAGTATTTTTGGGGAAAGGGGAAGTATTTTTGGGGAAATTAAGGCCCCCCTGTCAAGTGCTAGTGAAATTAAGGCCCCCCTGTCAAGTGCTAGTGAAATCAAATTTGAAAAGCCTTCTCTTGATAATAATAGAACTACATATGTCGGTGGCCGAGCAAAGCGAGTCCCCTGGCCGTTAAAATGATCGGACCGAGTAAAGTATGCCCCCCCTCCCACCATGTCATAGTGCTAGTGAAATCAAATCAAAGTTGAAAATTCACAGGAAAAATATGGGGCTAAAATGGCGAGGGGTAGAGTTAAGTGTCGTTGGAAGGGAGGGGGTTGAAGGAGGGGAAAACGGAAAAAATCCTTGAGGGCGCTCAACCTATCTCAGAACGTAGAGCATTTTTGAATTTCTCGAGATTTTCAAGAATATTATATATATTAGTGATATAGATTATTTATAAGGGTCTTGCTTGATCGCTCGTACATATAGATCCTTGTTTGGGGGGGGGGGGGGGGGGGGAGTAAGGACCCCCTGTCAAAGTGCTAGTGAAATCAAATTTGAAAACTCCACCATCAATAATAGGAGAACTACCTATGTTGGTGGCCGAGCAAAGCAAGACCCCTCTGGCTAATAAAATAATCGCCCGAGCGAAGCAAGACCCCCCCCTGTCATTTGAAAAGTTTGAAAAAAGCCTCCCCTGGCTGGTAAATTGATCGGCCGAGCGAGAACCCCCCCCCCCCCCCCCCTTGGCAACGTGTCAAATTTGACAACTCACAGGAAAGAAACCCTGGGGTGCCATCTATAGTTAGTTGCTCGCCTACGCACCCAGCTGAGTAACCCTAGTGGGGTGCATAGCATCGATGGACACGTTCATAACCCTGCATCAAGGTCAACTGCTCCTTCAACATCAACCCCCCTGGCTGATAAAATGATCGGCCGAGTGAAGTATGCCCCCCCTCCCACCCTGTCATAGTGCTAGTGAAATCAAATCATAGTTGATAACTCACCGGAAAAATATGGGGCTAAAATGGCGAGGGGGTAGAGTTAAGTGTCGTTTTCCAAGTATTTTTGGAGAAAGTAAGGCCCCCTGTCATAGTGCTAGTGAAATCAAATTTGCAAAGCCTTCCCTTGATAATAATAGAACTACCTATGTCGGTGGCCGAGCATTGCGAGTCCCCTGGCCGTTAAAATGATCGGCCGAGTGAAGTATGCCCCCCCCCCCCCCCCTCCCACCCTGTCATAGTGCTAGGTGAAATCAAATCATAGTTGAAAACTCACAGGAAAAATATGGGGCTACAATGGCGAGGGGGTAAAGTTAAGTGTCGTTTTCCAAGTATTTTCCACCCTTTGTAAAGTCCACCCTCAATAATAATTATTGAGGGTAGGTCAATAATTATTATTGACCTACCTACATATTTATTACATATAAATATGTAGGTAGGTAGGACATTTGAATCCCCTGGCCGGTATAATGAAAACAAAGAAAAAATATGGGGCTAAAATGGCGAGGGGGTAGAGTTAGTGTCGTTTTCCAAGTATTTTTGGACGTAGAAGCCCCTGGCGGATAAAATGATTCCCTGAAAATTTCATCAAAATCGAATCAATAGTGGCTGAAATCCCCACTCCTTTTCTTTAGTTGAAGGAGGGGAAAACGGAAAAAATCCTTGAGGGCGCTCAACGTATCTCAGAATTTAGATCATTTCATCAAAATCGAATCAATAGTGGCTGAATTTTTGAATTTTTATTTTATTTTAATTTTTATTTTATTTTTATTTTAATTTTTATTTTTTAAATTCAATTAAATTACATTTTTCGATAATCGATTCAGTTTAAATCGATTCTACTTTTCTCGATAATCGATTCAATTTAAATCGATTCATTTAATTTACATCCATTTCCTTCTGGGAGACCTTGCGCATAGACCTAGGGAGCACCCCTTAAAGGCTGATGTCCCACCCGCTCGGAGTGAAGAGTGTAGACGGGGGGGTATCGGCAAGTTGGTAAGCCGAGCCAGAATTCACCCGACGGGTCGCCCGCCCCGCGAATTAAAGAAAACTGCAAAACTCAACTCGCCCTTAAAAGTCGCTCATCGTCGAAATGAATTTGGTCGATATCAAGTATTAAAATTCGGATCTCTAGGTAGGCTACGGACGAAACGCGGAAAAAATCCGGCTATTAACGACGGAATAAATCGAAAAAATTAATTCAGCGAATTCGCGCGCGTCATAAAATTCGCGCAACTCGCTTATCGGACGTAAAATTAGTCGAGGAATCCGAATCCGGTGAAAAAAATAGGGGTTCCCATTTGAAATAAGAAAGTTGATGTCAATTGCGCGGATTTGAGCGCATTTTAGAAAAATCTCGACCCCCCTATTGACTCTTAAACGGTCCACACAGACGATAGGAAAAATCGGCGTATTTTTAGGGCTTACCGTTTAGTCAGAGTAGGCGATTGACATACCCAGCCAGCCAGCCAGCCAGCCAGTCCGACGGTGAGAATTAGTGGTTTAGACTAGATGCTCCGGCTCGCTTTGCTCGCCTACGCACCCAGCTGGGGGGCTCCGCCCCCCAGACCCCCCGTGGGCCTCGCTTCGCGAGGCCGATCGCTTATTCGGACAGGGGGGCCTCGCTTCGCTCGGCCGGGGGGGTGTGTTCAAACCCCTACTCAGACATAAGGCCTCGCTTCGCTCGGCCGACCGCTTAAGCAGACATGAGGCCTCGCTCCGCTCGGCCGGGGGGGGTCTGCGACCCCCCCTATTCGTTCCCCCACCAAAAAAAAAAAAAAAAAAAAAAAATTTCCCCGCCTCCTCCATCTTTGTAACGTCCCTGAGTACGTCTTTCCAACTTCCTTGACAGCAGCCCGGTTGGAAGACCCAAACGCGCCGGGATCTCAGGAAATCTAAAATTTTAAACTCGCCGTCAGAAATCGCTCGTCGTCGGAAATCGCTCGTTGACAATTTTCTATTAAAATTCGCATCTCTAGGTAGGATAAGGTTGAAACCCCGTTTCGATCCGACCGTTAATAACGAAGATGGCCATATTTGGGCCAATTTGACCGTGCCAATTTTCGGTCGGCCGGGGGGGTCTGCGACCCCCCCTAGAGACTCTTAAACGGTCGCCCGAACCAATAGAAAAAATCGGGGTATTTTTACGACTTACCGTTTAGTCAGAGTAGGCTGATGACATACATACTGACACACAGACACACAGAGAATCCACACACAGAATCCGAATCCGGTGAAAAAAATAGGGGTTCCCATTTGAAATAAGAAAGTTGATGTCAATTGCGCGGATTTGAGCGCATTTTAGAAAAATCTCGACCCCCCTATTGACTCTTAAACGGTCCACACAGACGATAGGAAAAATCGGCGTATTTTTAGGGCTTACCGTTTAGTCAGAGTAGGCGATTGACATACCCAGCCAGCCAGCCAGCCAGCCAGTCCGACGGTGAGAATTAGTGGTTTAGATAATAGATAATTTAGAAAAAAAAACCGAATTGATTTAAATGTGTAGGTATAACTTGCTAAACTAGATTTTCCATTTTGAAAAGAATAGTCAAGCTACGAACAGCGATAGATACGATTTTCGAGAACTCAAAATGCAAAAAGGGAATATTTAGTTACAAATTGCATTGAAATAGATTAGTGGTTCACAGTAGGGAGTATGATCGTGCATAAACCACTATGAAATTGGCTTAATCAACTGAGTAAGTCAACGTTCTCAAGAGGGAAGTTCAGCTCATCAAAGGTGATTATCAGATCATACCGAACTACTTACTACTAGACTCGAAAATCGCGCCTTGTAAAGTTTCTAAATTGTGTTCTATCCCTCGCAGATGGAAGGGGGCATAAGAAGAAGAAGGTCAAAGCAATCAAAAAGGCGCTCATCAAGCTGGTCCTGATAGCGCTTTTGATCAAAAGCAAGTTGAAGATACTTCTCACCGCCTTCCAAACGTTGCTGGGGCTCAAGGGAGCACTCCTCATAACCATCCTGGTCATCACCCACGCGGTCAAATTGTGGGCGGAAATCAAGCATCATCAAGTACCCCAAAAGGTAAGAGTACCATCGTGTCGACTAGAATTAACAGCATGTCTATGAAACACCCAATGGGTTCAACATGATCTCAAGTAAATCGAAGGGTTTGAACTCCACAAAGATAATATCAAAGATAATAAAAAGGTAGGTATTTAATATATTTTTTAAATTTTTTCAAAAATATTTTATTATTGACAAAGAATTAATTTTGCACAAATAACCTATATCAAAGAATAATGTACCCTTGTGTAAAATCTGCAGCGTTTTTTGGTTATCCATCTGCTGCCCCGCCTCACACGACACCCCTTTCGATCTGCAAATTCAATGAATGTTTTTGAAGTCAGAAACTTTAGTTGCATTGTTGTATTGTAGACACCGAACCTTCGAATAACAACAAAACACATACCAGCGGAGCCAGCGCAACAGGAGGCCTTTGGCTAAAACGCAAAACCTCTCGAGCAATAAGTACTGCGGCTTGCACATGGAAGAAATAGTATTGGAATGAAACTTACACGCAGTAGGAATTGCATACAACTTACACGCAGCAGGTATAATAAATTCAGAACCGACACGCAGAAGCAATAATGGGCGAACGGGACGATGCGGCCGGATAACATAAATAAAAAGTAACCTTGAATTTAAGACACTTGTTCACCGGAGGGGCTAGATGTTGAGGGAGAAAGGTGACCATCGTGGATTTGACCGCTGACACTTGCCAAAATCTTCTGATTGAGCGATTGACCGCAGTTCGACACTTGTACCAAAGTGGACGCCTCTCAAAAGTGGTCAGAAGTGAAAATGAAAGCCCCCATTCGATAACCAAACATTCTCCTGGCCTTCCGCCGCATGTTCCGGCATCAAATGGGTCACTAAACTCTCCTGAAGACTCCTCTCGTGACGGGTCTGAAGGAGAGTGGGGAATTTTTATTTTCGCTGGCCTCAAAAGGAACTCGGATCTCCGCCGCGCAGAATTCAAGTTCTACTATTTTCGAAGCAACATTTTGAATTATTGACGAGACGGATTTCACTTTTTCGGGGACTCGAAACGAGTTTTTGACATGGATATGTCTTTTGGCTGGGGGTCATGGAAAAATTGGTGTAACGAAATTGTCACCCCAGTGTATACAATCAATATTGGTGTGACATATCCATGATCTGATGTTTTTCCCTGAAGGGGAACAATTAGGTAGGTATACATTTTCCAAAATTGTTTTCTTCTTTGAAACTAATTTAACTGTACCTATTGTTTTTTCGGGGCGATTTACTTGATTGATGCGATTGTCAGGTTGATACAGACAAGTTGTTGGGGAAGTCTTTGTCGCGTTTACAAACACCAACTTGGCAACGTGATGACAAGTCATCACGTTGCCAAGTTGGTGTTCATGAGAGATCTTGTCGATTCTCTAATATTGTAGGGATAATTTCCTTGCCACAGCAATAACTCCCACAATTTTGATCGGATTTCAATTTTCAGGTGTGGGTATAGCCCTAGATGGTCCCCTATCAGTTTCATTACGATTGAATCAGCAGTACGCTCAGCGCATGCGCGGACGTAATTTTCTTGTTAGTCATGACATACATAATGATGGCATAGGCATACTGTCATGACATACATAATGATGACCTACTGTGAGGGCCACGAGGAAGCTTCTGTGCCATGTCCTTGGCATTGTATTTTACATTTCAAAAGACAAGGAAACAGTATGCATGCATACTTGGTGCACCAAGTGCGGTTCGTCTAGAAACACTCAGTAGGGCCTGTTGAAAAAAGAAATGCACAGATCGATTGCGGGAACTTGCGGCTTTGCTCATATCTTGAAAAATGTACTGGCTTCGAAAAATGTATTAGGTATACGAAAACTATCATAGTTTTCGCGTTATCTTTGGGCCAATAGTAATAATTGAGAGGGCTTTCGCGGGAGTTTTTTTAAATAATTTTTTTATTCAATTTTATTTTATTTTTTTTTAATATAAAAAATGGTAGCAAATGTTTGCCGGGAAAACTGATGGCAGCCAAACCTCGATTTTTTCGGACGTTTTTCAGTTTTCCCCCAATAACTCGAAAACTAGGCATAATAGAGAAATCAAATTACAAAGTTGAAGATCGTAAAATGCTGCGTCGAATGACCTCCATTAGACACAATCAAGCTTAAAATGTGCAACATTTTCCAACTTCTGTTCAATCCTGTCACTTATTAGGGGTTTTTGCCGTTTTTAGGGGTTTTCAGACCACTGTGCAGGTCAGGTCAGGTCAGACAGTATTTTATCATGGTTGGGGGATACAATTCCTGAGTGTGTCATCTTGATGAAGAACACAGATTCATGTTTCCGTTTTTTGCAAACGTCCGTTCGGATTGCTTGTCAGTTTAGGTTCTGGTTCCAGTTCCCTGTGTTTCTGGTCCAGGGTTCAGTTTAAGGGGACTGGTTTTGGAATTTAGGGATCAGGGATTACGTTAGATGATTTAGGGGTCTGGTTTAGGGTTCAGATTCACTGGTTATTAGGGATCGGTGTTCGAGGGTCCGGTTCTGGTTCAGGTTTCAGTTTCAGTGATCGGTTTAGGGCGTGCTGGGTTTAGGGGTCTGGTTCAGGTGTCAGACTTTCTGGTTCAAAGTTCTGTTTAAGAATTCCTGCAAGGTTCAGTTGAGGAGGAGATCGAGAAGGAGAATAATATCTAATCATAGTCGCAGAGGAAGGGGCTCTTGGCCTCCCTTGAATCTCACTCAGTTCCCAGGTGCCTAATCGACCCCTCCAAATAAGCATTTCAACACATCTTTTAAACAGAAAAAACCGAATTTGAGGCAATTTTGGGAAAATTCCTCATCATTGACTTGCACCCTTCCCCTTACTGCTCGTTCCTAAGTGGTCGGTTTGCTGATCTGGTGTCTTACGTGTCTCCCAAAAAAGCTGGCAGGCCCGAAAGCCGCATTGCAGAACCCACCTAGTGAAATCGTTTTATCGATTTTGCTCAATGCCGAAGAGCCTATGATGACACCTTTTATGAAATGATTTTTTACGAGACTTCCCCGAGAAAGTGCATCTCCCGACGTAGCGGTTCACCAGTTAACGCACGAAGAGTCACGTCGCCAAATAAACACGCGGCATGCGCTTCCGGCGAGGAACTGCAAATTTACTCGCCTCCCTTCGACAGATTAACTTTTCACGGCCCACTTGCGGGGAGAAGCTTCAGGGCTGAGTACTCAAGTTACTTGGTAACCTTAATAGGTCGGCGCCTTACCGGGCGAGAAATTCGTTTGACGGCAATTGACGATCAACAGTTGAAAGAGTCTCTGAGGTTGGAACCAGTTCAGGGCGCTCAATTATCAGACGTGGAAAAATTTCTTATGCATCTCACAAAATTTGTGAGTGATATTTAATATGGTACATAGCAAGACTTGCTACTTAGTATTTTTTTGCAATGCTTTAGCATTTCTCTCCAGTTAGTGTTTTAACTCAGCTCGTTTAATTTATTATGTGAATTTTAACATAACTTTTTTTAAAGTGAATCATCTGCAATAGTTATTCAAGATAAATTATTTATCTTGTTCCAACTGTTGATGGTTTATTATGTCTCAGTGTGTACCAACCGCTGCCTACTTCTACGGTGATTTAGATCAGATCCAATATGCTTGAGTGAAGTTTCACAATTTTTTGACAGAGTGAAGAAAGTTGGCTTTTGGCAAGTCTGACCTCATGAATTGAAAGTACTTGATGAATTGAAAGTGCTCTCCGGTCATTTTTCTTGTACTGCTAACAAGATGAGGTTACTTATTAAGGCCAGCGTCCGTCGGCTCGTTTGTTCTACTTTGCTAGACCACCAGGATTTCAGGTTTGAGCAAGTTCTGCTTTCGATTCAGTTTTTATTCATCCCAGCCGTCTTGAAAGGCTAGGAGGATTCACGTAGCGAATATAATCTATTTTGTCGCTGTATGAGGTGCCAAGCTGTTCCAAATGTGCCTGGCTCGCCTTGTTGATGTTTGGGTGGAGCCTGAGTTGATTTTTGCCTCGGCCCCAATATCTGACAATAGGGCAGAGCACGTAGAGGCGATTTGGAGCAGGTGCTATACCCTATCATCTCAGGACCTATCGCCTGATCTAGATTATCGGGCTCACTAGTCTCCGGGACAGAAACGGTATCTCAAATACAAACTAGAATCCTACATCGATTAGCTTCAACTACCAGCAATAACCGTGTGATCGCCTTCTAATTGACCAGTTCCGCTTGAAGTAACGTCAAGCATGGAAATGAGGCCTCAAGTGTCTTAATCGTCCAAGAAACATGAGGCTCATTTTGCAGGATTTCGCGGAGCTAACTTTCCTCTCGAGTGATCTCTCTTTTGACGCTCCCACACTACCAGATATCAAATTTCCGAATAACCTATTGACGTACAAATAAACAGGATACTGTGGGAAATGCAATGCGGATACTTTTCGTGCCAAAGAACTCTCGTTAATGTTGGTGCTGAACATCCAAACATTCGATGCGAAATTCCTGCGCCGACTGTTTGTAGAACCCCAAATATTGAAATAGGGAAGGAAGTTTCATTAACTTAGACATTTAAGCGTGAATGGGTGGACCTTGTCAAAATAACATCGCAGGCTCACTATCATCATAGGAGAAGGTCAGAATTCGTCATTTCTAACGATATGTTTCTAACAGAATATTATTCGAATTCAGCACCCTTTAAAACCCCCCCTCCACAAATTTTTAGTTCGAAAATCCGCATAAAATTATGCACGAAATTTTACGTGCAGAACTTCTTGAGAAATTGAAGATTTTGAACAGAAAGCGAAGGACTCGTGACGTCACACCTCCCCTCGCTTGGCATCGAGTAGTTGGGCACGGAGCCGGCAGAGCGCTGAATAATAAATCTGAACTGGAATAAAAACACGTGGCCTTGGTCGATTTTCGTGCGTCGAAGTTCGTGCCCAAACATTTGACAGCCAGGAAATTCTAGTCCGAAGTTCTGGATCAAAACCCTCATTTTCAACTAGCATTCTGGGGCAAATACACGTTAGCTATTAGCTCAGTGGATTTAGTAGTAGAGCACATAGAACACCTCTGACATCCCTCTTTTCTCCTCGTCATCCTGTTTCCCGTTAATCCATTTACTTGCCAGTTTGTCCCCAATAGTAAACCTCAATTTGGACGATTAGGGGTGACGGATGGGTCCCCCATATTTCCCACCTAATTGTGGCAGACTGTTGAGGAAGGTGGCTGAGTCATTTGATGACTTTTGGTTTTGTTTCAGGTAATTTACTATGAAAACGCCCACCACCAACATCATTATGACCATCACGATCACGATGACCACCACGGCGGATGGAACCTGTGGGGCCGAAGCGGCGAAGAAGCGACGACGGCCAAAGGACCGCTGTCCCAACTAGCATCCTTCTTTTCACGTCGGGACGACAGCGCGGACATGGCGTACGCCGCGTACAGACCCTACTACGGCCCAATGGAGACGCCGTCGCCGATGGGATACCCCGGATACCCGACTACGGAAGACCACGACCACTACCCTCGCTCGTTCCCGTCGTCGGAGTCTCCCGCCAGGCAGGACGCTCAGTGAACCAGGATCCCGTTTGAGCCGTCACGACTTGGTCGAGTGTTCTGATAATTTCGTGCCATCACCGCCATTTCAAACAGCATTGCGAACAATCAAACCTTAAAATCAAAAATTCCACGCTAAGATCAAAAGGTCTATCTCTTCCACTATAAACCAACCTGGACCCTCGCTGTCCGCCACACACCAGAACACTCCACTAAAGAATGACTTTTCACTCAACTTGCTATTATCAAAGCCATGAAACGATCGTTGAGAAGTGCGAACGTTTTCAACACGGTTATACACTTAGAGACTGAACCGCGTGTGCAAAAATTAGATTGCAACATCAACTAAAACCGTGTTCTTGACCACTTCTTCTTTTTTGCCCTGTTGGGTTGTGCCCACGAGTCGTTTTAAATGCCAAAAAAAAAAAAAAAAAAAAAAAAAAAGAAAGAAATCTGGTATTAAATTATTAATTTATTAACTGTAATTTATTTATTTATTGGTAGTTTACGTAGAATGTAATGTAAAATGGGTTTTGTACATTTTTTTGATGCTCAAAATAAAAAAGATCAAAAATTTGAAGTTTATTTTTCTCCCTCGCTTTCGATAAACGGGGGCGTCGGCTGAGAACGAATATCTGCAGCTCCGTTCGCTTGATGAAAATATTGTAAAAATTGAAAGATCACTCATAACACAGGCTGGTAGATGAAGGGCCTCAGTTGTGTTTTGCTGGCGGACCCCTCAACACGGAATGGCAGACCAGCGGAAGCTCGAGCAAACTGTTCAGAAGAAGAAGAAAACGAAGGAGGAGAAAAAACAGGTATTTGAACGAGTTATTTACACAATACGTCAATGTACGTCTGCCAAAGGTGTGCCTAACGGATTTTTTATAAATGAATTATTATAGGGCAAGTTGTTATCCCGAGAACCACCCACATGATTACATTTTACTTGTTGGGACAAATTTCGTAAAGGTGAATATTTAATGATGAAGATTAATGGTCCCTGTTAAGGAAGCCAACGAGCTCAGCACGATATGACCAAGCTGAATTACAGAACTTTGCCAGTGAAAGCCAAATCACTCCAATTAGGATGGAGAAAACCATTTTGCGCGACAACTTTGCAGTCCCAAAATGGGTCCTTCTAAATTGCCCACAAACAGGACAATCTGCCCAAAAGTGAGACGTGTCTTCCGGGACACGGGACACATGGGTTCATGTTACACAACGAACAGATTTGGCTTAATACCTGCGAGTGCGGCCGACAGCTAAGGCTGAGCAGTCCACGAATCCTGCAGACCCATCCTTCTGTGCTTTTCACTCTATAATCCATGGCCGTAGATCCGGTCTCGTGATGCTCTGGTCTGCGTCATCCAATCATCCTTGAGGCAGATCCAGCTGATCCCCCCCCCCCCCGGTTTAGGCGAACGAAAGGCTCATTCCACATCCCACCTGCTCACTCAAATTTGAAGGCCCTTCAAAAACACTAGAACAACTGATCCTCCACCCGCCACAGTTGAAAACCCCAAACTTGCATTTTAGCACAGTAGTGCTCAAACTGATGCCAGAAACACTTCCCAGTTAGCGCGAATGGGGACCTGGGAACGCTCGAGTAAAGGTCAGATCATGCTACCTCCATTCCAGCTCTCTCCCTGACATGCGAAGCAAAAGCCCGGGGTCATGATCCTCCAAGATACTACGATAAAAAGTATAGATTTTTTAACAATCAATTCAAAATCCAAAGTAAAAACCGATTTCCAGAGAAAATCATTTATAAAGAATCGATTTTTAAAATAATTGGACGCTGAACTTCATCTTTGAATTTTTAAATTACAAAAATGCTTTAGTAAGCAGATTTAAACGTTTTTGCAATTTCGTTTCTTTTTGTCGAATACTTCTTATAAACAATGAGTTCTTGAAGTGCTTTAAATTAAAAAGAGTATTATGAACTTCTTCAAATGACCACCTTTGAAACGGTATTAAACTTAAAACAACGTACCCCCCCCCCTTCCCCTTCACACAAAAATACCAAACAACTATCCACTTGGAATAACCAACAGTCACTGAAGGTTGTAACTGAGGGCAAACAAAGACTCACTTGTAAGGGATTTGGCCGTGAATGATCACTTATGAAACATAATATTTTACTCAAATCAGGAGGAATGCATAAGTAAATCATGTGATATACATAATTTTATGTAAATGCTTGATAAATTATTATTCACAACCAAGTCCTTTGTTGATCCTTTGTTTGCATCCAATGATTGGAACCTTCAGTTCCTTACTGGAAGGTCAAGATGGTAAACTATACCTAAACCTTCTCGAATGTGAAGTCATGACTATCAGTCTGCGTCTTTGCTAGCCCAATGTCCATAAAGTGTGGAATAATAAAATTTATTAAATCTTGGGACCACCAGCGGTACACATCAACAAAAGCACATCTTTAGTGGTTTCTGGCACTTTGGATTATATTTAGACGGTGTTTTACCGTCAAATCTAACCTAAAATTTTGCTAAAAGTACAGAAATATTATGCAACATACGTTTTCCTATTAAATGGAATTTTAGCTCCCAGCAATTTTTTGAAACTAAAAAATTCCATTTTCTGACGAGTTTTTTCAAGGCAGTGGGATGTGAGAACACTAAATACTCTGCCAAAAAGGTGACCATGGCACACACGCATAACCAAAATCTTCCTTGTTGTTCTTTTTTAGTGACTAATCATCAAGATCGCTTCTATAAAAATTTATTACGACCAACATAAGGTATACGTACATTCATTAAATTACATTACGTTGCAAAATATCCATTTTCCGAGTACGCAATTGGAATTCATTCGAGCTAGATCTTACTTGAGAAACCCTTCGCTTATCATTTGATCATCTAGGACGGCCAGTTTCCTCCTCAATTCGAGAGCCTTTTCGGAAAATTCGGACAGTTGTTTCCTGATGGAGCGGCATTTGGCGTCATCTATGTAGAAGGCGGGCGTGTTGCTCAGGCTGACCAACCGTTCTTTGGAGTTGGAGCTCTGGTACTCGTGAGTCGCTCGTATCCTTTCGAGGTCTTTTTCAAACCTGGAACAAACGGTTGTGATGAGGCTGATGAGGGAGGGCAGGGTTTATAGAACTAAATATTCCATTGGCAGATACATGTGAGCGAAAATGTTCATGAATAGCGAAGGAGCCTTTGTGCCTCTAATGCGCATCCTTATGGCCTCAAGGGCTCTGATCAGTTCATGGCATTTTCCGCGTTCCCCAGGGATTTTTAGCAACAATCGATAATCGATTCCCATCCCGCCCCAGAAGACCCCCACAGCGTAAATCGCCTACCTAGGTAATTTCTTTTCCAGGTGTTGAAGGGATTCCATGGCGTTCGCTTCTTTCGTAGTGAGTCCAGCGCCTTGAACGAAATTGTGCTTCAGGACGTTTTCCACCCGTTGGTTGAGAGCGTTGTATTTTTCGTAGAGCTCTTCGTACCTCTCGGCTATGGTTTCGGCGGTTTCTTGAAGTCTCGACCTGTTCATAATATCAAAACGTGGTAAAAGAACGAACACATCGAAAGAAGCAGTTGAGAGAACAAAGTTTGTAAACCTGTCCAGCTGAAGACGGGCGACTTCTTTGGTTTGCTCTTCTGCAGCTCGGATGACGGCTTTGGCCCGAGCGTCGAGCTCGAAGGAGATTTTCTCGTGGGTTTTGAGGACGGTGCTGAGATGTTGGGAAAACCGGAGTATCAGCTCCAGCCACGACTGACAGGATGTGTTCGGCGGGAGGCTCATCAGCGGTTGGGAGCATATTCCGTCTGGAAGAAGACAAATCAGGTAATTCATTGATGATTTAGGATACAGCCAACGCAACGTATGATCACGTACCTTCTTTGAGAATGTTTTCAATCCTATAAACAAGCCCTTTGTTGTCCTCGTTTGCATTCTTTTCCACAATCATGTCCTGAACAGAGTAGAGCGAGTTGGGCGTGGTTTTGACAGTGATGAGCTTGCCGCACCGTAGAAGAACCCAAATTGTCATCGTGAGGTCGACGTAAGCCGCTCCCAGGATGGGCAGGCACTCGTAGGACGACCTGAAACACGCAGTTTTGCGGTAATTGGCAACACTGTGTGACAAGGTAGCGCTAGTGAGCAGAAAATTGGCAAGTGTACTCTACAACTCACTTGGACTCTACTCGGCTTGTATTCGGTATGTATACGGCAGTTGAGAGCAAATAGTTTACAGTACTGGAAAGTTTGGATGAACTGAAGTCGGTCCCCTCATCCTCGACAAATTTATACATTTTGGAAACCAGAGGAGAAGTAACCAAATGAATACCTCCTGCATGTATGCAGTAGTACCTGTAATCATTTATCAATATAGAACCAAAGTTGAATGAGTGATATGGTAAGCGATGTAGTGTTGTGATGTTACCTCGACCATTCAACGGGGTCTGGCAGGAGGCCAACGGGGCAAGAAATGACGTCGTCTTCTTCCCCAAATACTATACCCAAGTCCAATTCGATGGCTTCAACGACGTGGAGACACATCTCGTTGGGGGTTTCGGTCTCTTCGTTGTCTTCCGAAGAGGTGAACAACAGAGAGTGGTAGATGGTGCCGGAACAGGTCGACAAGACGACGACGGGGGGATTCCCGCGTAGGACGATCAACGAACTGGCGTCAGACCCATAGTTGTCGTCGGAGGGCGGGCTCATTAAAAGCGGACCCGCGACGGAAGGTTTGTCCGACGACATTGTCGACGATACGTGAAAAATGTTGCCGTTGCCCCACAGAACAAGTATGGGCCATTGAACTGGAAAAGCACCACAATTATCACGACAATAATTACATCAATGGGAACCTGGCCACTATAAGGAAAACCAGAAGATGAAGGTGTGAGGCTAATTTGATTTTGAATAGGTTAGAGTGGGGAGTCCTCTGGGTAGGTTTTTCTCGCCGTATGCCATGGGCCTCTAGTTCGTTTGGTTCTACACACGGCGGCATGAGCTTCCATAAATTCTAAGGACCCAATGAGAGTAAACGACTTTGATTTCCCAATATCAAAACCAGCAGCAGCTGGAAAAGAAGCAGTTATGGGAAAATTTCCACGAGTTTGGTGAACAGCGGCAGAGCCGGAAAAACCCTCAAAAATTAAAATTAGTTTTGCCAACTTTTTCCGATGGTTTGTACATCTTGAATAGTTGTAGAATACGCCCCTGTAGTCGTTGTCCCGAAAGAACTTTTCAGATTGGATTGAGGGGTACAATGTGGACTTATTTGAGGCTTCGAAAATAAGGACTTATACACTGAACTTTGGAATATTGGCGTGTGTTAATTGTCGAAGATAGATTTCTGAAATTTTTGACATTTTCATGTCTTTACTTTGGCACACAACCGAAAAAAGCGTTACCGAAACCCGTGGCAACCCATAAACTAAAAGTGTTACTTTTTGAAGCGTTACCGAAACCCGTGGCAACCCGTAAACTTTTAGTGTAAGTAGCGTCTCCTGGTCAACAACAAACACAATAAGGTGATAATACGAAGACATGAAAATGGTCTCCTGTGGTTGCAGACTAGTCTGCAAGCTGATTACGTATACATCCCACCCCAAGCGAGCGAAGCGAGTGAGAAAACTAGGAATTTTTTGGTGAAAATGGTCTCCTGTGGTTGCAGACTAGTCTGAAAGCTGATTACGTATACATCCCACCCCAAGCGAGCGAAGCGAGTGAGAAAACTAGGAATTTTTTGGGTGTGTTCCTGATATTTTAAAGAAAATTAAGAACATTCAACCCGGTTGAAATACCACGTTCTTCTTAAGGGCTGAACAATTTGGTCGTTATTTGTGATTTTAACGAGTAATACCGGGTTTTTAAGCTTTCAAAAAAGACCGACCTCCGCTCCGGCCGGGCACCTCTTGCGTCTCACCTGAATCCAGTCGTCCATCGGTGGGAGGGACGAAGTCGAAATCCACCGGCGTATCACCGAGAGACACCCTGCTGGGGATGTTCAAGTGGGAAACGACTGAATGCTTTGACAGCAAACACGACCACAACAACTCCCCTTCCAAAGCGTCGTAACATCGGAGAAATTCGTCGGACGTCAGTATCACCAAGTGGGAGTCCGTTACAGAGCCAGGATGCCACCTAAAATAAACTGCCTATCAAAACTGTTCACTTTACATGTAAACGTATCAAATCCCATACTCACTTGGCGCATCTCAAAAGGTGCTGTTCTCCCAGAAAAAGGCGTTCGGCCAAAGGAACGCATTTCACTTCCACTCGAGACTCCTTTTCCCATGTTTGGGGAAGGTGAACCGCAGCAACGCCGTTGGCCCCCTGGATGCACAGGAGATTGCAGGACCTGTTCAACGTGAGCTTTTCAACTTCGAAGAGGACACGATATCTTGGGCGAAGAATCACCTGTAAAGCATAAAGCAATGAATTAAGGTAAGCTGGGGGAAGTGCTTGGTATGGTTTGTCAAGTTCAAGTTCAACAAAACCTCAAAAATCACCCGTTGACGTTACGCCAATGATCATAATATTCATCGATTTGAAAGATGGAACACGATAAAAATGGAGCACTGAACTTGGCAGCTGAGTGTAATGGCACAATGTGACTTCATAATCTTCCTGCCAGGTTACCATTTGCGTTGACACTATTTGGTGTCAGGCATAGTTTCAAACGTAACCAGTTGATGGCATCAAGTGGAAATTGTTCTAAGTGGCATTTCTACCCCAGTTACACACTTGCCCCATTTTTCCACTTCCCCCACCTTACCTTAAGACATTTTGGGAAATTAGGGGAGTACAGAGGTAGGGGGACTTCGAATAAAATTCCACCATCTCAGTTTGGTAGGTGGTTATCAGTGGCTCAGTGGTTTGAGCGTTGGACTACTGAGTCAAAGGTTGCTGGTTCGATCCCAGCAGCCGCAAGACATCTTCCTCATACTGATAATCACCTTTCGGAAGGCAATGGCAACCCACCGAAAGTATTCTGCCGTGGAAAACCTCTCAAATTTGCCGTTCGGAACCGGCGTTAAGCAGTAGGTCCCTACTACTTCTGTAATAACTGGTCAACACGCTCAACAGATGTTAGTAGCGAGAGGTCGCCAACGCCCGATTACGGGTATGGCACCCAAAGAAGAAGAAGAAGAAGTTTGGTAGGAGCGTTAAAATCAGCCGAAACTGACTTTTAGAGAGACGAACCAATTTCCAGTGTCAACGAAAAACAAAGGATTCTTGAACGGTGGCGGATATCTGGAACCAAGGGAAACTACCAGACGACTGGTACAGGACTATCATTTGTCCAATACACAAGAAAGGGGTTATCCTAGAATGTGGCAACTATTGAGGCATCTCACTGCTATCCTGTCCTTACAAGGTTCTATCCAATATCCTCTTCCAAAGGCCTCTCCCATACGCTGAGCGTGAAATTGGAAAATACCAAGCTGGTTTCATGAGGGGGGAAAAAAGCACCATAGACCAGATCTTCTCGTTGAGGGTGATGCTGGAAAGAGCCCGAAAATGCAGCATCCAAACCCACTACCTGTTCGTCGACTTTCGGGCAGCGTACGACAGCATGAGGAGACAGGAGCTTTATTTCGGCATGCTGGACATGGGGGTACCCTCAAAGCTCGTTAATCTCGTCCAACTGACTACGAATTCAGAGAAATGCTCAGTCCGAGTTGACGGCGAGCTCTCGGACGAATTTCAAACACAAAGCCAAGCTCTTCAATTTCGCACTGAATACCCGATACCCAATGAGGGAATCGGGTATTCAGGTGGGCTGGACCATCTTCAACCGCTCCTCACAAATATTGGGATAATAATATTATTATATTATGCAAACAACATCGATGCCGTTGAAAGAAATTTTAATGCTATGAGCTCAGCATTGTCCCAACTGAAAGCAGAGCTGCTCTGCGAAAAAGATGGGACTGGTAGACCCAAGAAAAAGTATAGGGTGACCAACCCTCGTGGAAAACCTCCAGACCAAATACAAGTGGTTGGGTGTCCCTTTGAAAGAGTCGAGGAGTTCGTTCATTTTGGCTCCTTGTTAACCCAAGACAATGACATGGACGCCGAAACCCAAAAGAGAATTGTAGCAGCCAACAAAAGCTACTTTGGCCTGGTTCCGCATACGGAGAGTAGGACCCTGTCACGAGCAACGAAACTCCGTTTGTATAAGACGTTAATTTGGCCAGTGCTCACTTATGGTTCTGAGGCTTGGACACACCAAAACCCAGGAAAACCAACTGCTCCGATTCGAAAGGAAAATTTCGGAAAGTTTTCGGAGCCATATTTGATCCGGATGAGCTGGCCTGGCGTATCAGAACAAACGTGGAGATTATCTATTCAACTACAGGGACGTGGTCCATCATATGAGAGTGGCTGGCTTAGATGGGCGGGTGGTCACCTTGCCCAAATGAGCCAAGCGTCGGTTCCTAGGAGACTCCTAGAAGAGGAAATTCATTCCACCCTACGAAAGAGACGCCCTAGACTGCGCTGGGTAGAATCTGATGTTGTCAGGGCAGATGCGTTTGCATTGCTGGGAGTCCGTGATTGGGGAGTTGCAGCACAACGCCGAGATGACTTTACTTGGGCGGCCTTGACTCCTCGCGGGTTGATGAGCCACCGAAGAAGGAGAACCAATTTCCAGTGAGCAGGAACAGGTTCTTGGAGTAGAACCGTTCAGTGGACAGAAATGGAGTTTTATAGAGCAGTTTTCAGTTATCAGATCTACCGAATGATGGTTAATTTTACTTTTATCAACCAATTTATGAAATGTACTGGAGCCTAAATGTAAAAAGGGCAAAATTATACTCACGCTGACCCAAACAAAATAGATATTAAATTTTGACACTTCTCACCTCCTCTTCCCAGTTACCATCCCGCAAACTGTGTTTAGCATTTACGGCGTGTATTTCGGATTCCGCGTCGTTCCAAACGTAAAAAAAGTCCTGCCCGTAGGCGATAAGTCCCAAACATTTCTTGTTCTCATCCTGCATCGACACCTTCGCCGCCAAATCTTTGATCACTTTGTGGTTGGACAAATCGAACTCCATATCCACTTGAGACGGCATATTACCACACAATAATAACTAACGGAGATCGCGCGACACCATCCAATCAATAAAAAATGCCGAAGTATTTAAAAAAATTTAACAATCAACAGGATCCCTTTCCGCGCGTTTCGTCGACCACTAGAACAACAACAGCGTACATAAAATGACGCGAGAAGTAGCAACGCTGTTGTTTCTACAACTTTGAATGTCTCGATATTAGTGACATCCATGAAAATTGCTGCTGTTTACACACGTCTGATTATTGTTTATTTTATTGCGCTTCACTCGAAGTTTTTGCCGTTTATTCAGTAATTATTTGATAAAATGGATAATCATTGTGTTGAGGGTACAAACTAGGATTGTATTGAGGGCTTCAGCGGAGGACAAAAGGTAAATTTGTTAAAAATGTTTGCAGTGAGGGTTTGTTGAGGGGTTTTGCTCATCGGCGGAAGATCTCGGAAGATCATTCAAGCAGTACATGAGATGACAATATTTTGGTTATGAGGAGGAATGTAGTGAGGTTATGTACATGCTCAATGGAAAAAACAGGATAACCTCAACGCCTCAGGCTAGGAGTGGCCAATGTATCGCTAGGGCCAAATCGTAAACTTATGACCCTGGCCACAGATACAAGGGGCTTGCTTCGCTTGCTCATTGAACAGGTAGCTGTTCAGGGAATTCGGTTGATCGGCCTCCTGCCTCTTCTAAATAGTCTAATATTAGTCACTCTAATAGTGAATTACGAATGCGCCAGTCCCTCCCATTTCTTGTCAGTTTTTAAGGTACGAAAGCGCCACAGAAAAATGTATGAAAACGCTGCGAAGGTACGAATGCGCAGAACGGACCGACCAGGTTTCCACGGGCAAGACGGTCGCGTCCCAAGTGCGACAAAATTTGCTCGTTATCTATATTCCTTCGATTGGACACAACCACCACCAGTTGTGATACGTCCTGATGGCATGAGCGTCTTTGAGTTCAGGGACGTCTGAGTTGACCCTATAGGAGGCGTTCAGTTGCAACCCCTGATAACTCCACTTTTTCAGTTTTCGTGAAAATGGCCACACTATTAGAACAAGATTTCCGCTGAATCTGACGCCGCTGCCTGCTCTCCTCTCAGAGTAAATTATTACCATCCTTCAAGTACAGTTACCTATTACCATACTTTTTGTTGTTGTCGTGCTCCACGCTAAAATCTCTCAAGCCCCACAATTCAATCATATGACAGTTTCAAGTCACTACATTGTACTACAGGTGATTCCATGAAGCAAGAAAACATCTCAACTAATTTTCGCCGAATCTTTCACCATGTTTTCATTCCATGTCGTTCTCTCCTGTGCCGTGATGGCAGTCGTCTTCAGTCAGTCCACAAACGGTTCAAGACCTCGGGATAAAAGGATCGTGTGGGGCGAAGAGTTGACCGATTACAATTCGTACGATGTTGTCGGTTACTTCGCGTACATTGCCAAAGGCAACAGTTGGAGTTGGGTGTTTGCCAAACTCTACAAATACGTCACCGGCAACATACCGGATAACCGCGGGAATTCGTTGACTTGTGGAGGAGCCCTCATCGCCGAGTTCGTTGTGCAAACAGCTTGTCATTGTATCGCCCTGTTCTTAAAGGGCAAGACATCGCAACCTATATTTGTCAGTCAACCCAAGAACGGTTGGGAGTACTTCGCGACGATCTGGGTCGGCTTCACAATTGTGGGGGATATGAAAGGTTCTGACGGAACGTACTCGAAGAAGTTCCTCGTTCACCCGAAATGTGGCCTCATTTGGCACGGGGACACAGACACAATGACGAACGATTTGGGTTTGATTATTTTGAATAGGCCGGTAAAATTCAGGTTGCTTCATCAAAAGATGGCGCCGCTATACCCTGAAGAGCAGATAGTTCGGACGTACCAAGAAACAATGAGCAGGGCATCGGTATGTCTGTTTGTTGGTTATGGCGCTTATAACTGGAAAAAACCTGGTATCCACGGAAGATTCTCAGCACCCATGCTTCAACATGGATGGCGCATGGCACTTTCTTACCTGGAGTGTTACCACAGGGTAGCAGTGCGGAGTACACAGGCCTTTTGGGCGATGGGCCTGAAATACGGAGACGCCGCAACTTGGATTTGCACGAGCTTCTTCGGCAAGCAACGAGCAGGACTTCTCCCAGGTGACTCCGGCAGCCCATGTATTTGCCAGGGATATTACGCCGGCGTAATTTCATTCAGGGACCTCCTTCACCGTAAGACGAACATCAGCACGGATTATTTTGGCTCGTTGAGGTTTGGCATCGAATACAACGCTCGTGAATACCGCAAAGGCCTCATTGATTTCGTCAAATCCTACGTCGATAAAAACGAATGGCCGCCGACCGGGCGTTTCACCGCTCCATTCAAATCTACATGGGATCCATACTTCGACTACAACCGTAAATATTTCAAAATGGCGGCCGTGGACAAGCTAACTTCAGCAGCGAGCTTGATTTATATCTCAACATCTTCTTTTTCTCTCGCCATGTTGGTGATGTTCTGTTTTCAATAAGGCCTTTTCTGTAATGTTCCATTTTCTATAAATTCGGATTCATAATATTATTATTCTGGGTTTTGTAATGTTATGTAAAACAACTAAGGAGCTGGTTTCAGATTTTGGTTCATTATGTAGTTGAAGAAGATATTTTTATTATTTTAACGATATGCCAGAGATATCCCAGGGTAGATGGAAAGTTGTGCCAACTGTGAACTATTCCTGAACTGCAAGAACCCCGGCTCCCATTGACAGCCCAGATGATGGAAAACTGGATGCTTGCCTACTAATTTACTTGGGACGGCTCGATCCAATTATCACCAATGGTATGATGTCTGCCAGGGCAGATCGCGTATTCTCTCGCATTACCTGCTCCATGACTGTGGCACTGCCTGGCGAGCAACCTCGTCTCGCACCTTATTGTGGCAGCGCTTTACAAAACCCTCTTTTTGCAGTGGAGAGCATGTATCGCCTTGATCGTCCCCCCACACCCATATCAGAAGCATGGCAGGGACTCCTGGCGGCTGAGCGAGGCTGGCTAAAGCATCGCTAAATGTGGTCGCTGATCAAGTCCGATGGAAATGCCGACGGCCTTGGGGAGCTCCCTTTGTTGTTCTGGCTGCATAATTTCAATGATCTTACGTCTTTGACTATCTCTGGCACATTAGATGTGGCTACTGCTGTAGAGCCTTTCATCAGGCTACCATTAGAAAGTGCCACCTAGTGAACCAACTTTGTTAGGGCATGGCTTCACCTGCAACTGCTCAACTGCCTCTATTTTGAGAAACGACCCCAGGATGGGGAAGTCCTCGGCAGCCCTCTTCGTAGCAAATGCTGGGCAGCTCTGAACCACACGCTTTACTGAGCCTTCCAAGCACAACTTTGCCTAAGAAGGCATTTACCGCCTAAACGGGGATTCCTTCCTGAATCCTGTTGGCTGCCTCTAAGCAAGGACCAGTACCATCATGTCCAAGACCAGCCTGTATGGCTATTTGGTTCTGATGGATTTCTCCAGAGCATATCAGCGCTTTACAGGCTCTGTGTGAGACAATAATCTCCACATCAGCAATCAGATTTAGGCAGCGACCTTACAGCTGTGCCCTCAGCAGTGATATCCTGGTTTTTGGACTGCCCGAACCATTCGTGTCAGATCCATCGTTGTAGTACACACTGCTCCGATTTGAGTCTCCCTTCACTCCATTTCCATTGAATACGCACCTTGAAAATGATGCCGAAGTTTGGTCTGCCGTGGATATTGGAGGAATCAAGCGCCTTTGCTTGTGCTCTCATACTGCGATAAGAGCAGCTTTCTTTATCGTTGCAGTAACCCTTTCTTAATCGTTGCAGTAAGTTTGGCTGAGAACAGGTGCCAGGCCTAAACGAACTATGCCCCCCAACCCCCACCCGACCCCTATTCTCCGAGACGCCTCAACCAAAAGGGTTTCCAACAGTGTCGTCCTTAGCATGCTTTGCCACCCCGAAGGTTGGGTTTAATGGGTTACGTTTGTATTTCAGGATTTCACTCATGAAGCAGTGATCCTGGAAGAATGGCATCTCAAGGTCAGTCGTCATCAATTGAAACAGTTAATTTCTGCTTCATTTACTGATTTGCTGTATGGTATTTATTTATTTGTTTTTATTTTTCAGTCTTGCCATCTACCAGCGCTGGGGACCGTCTTGAGAGTGACACTGAGGCGGGCGTCACCATATTGGATTCTCCAGGTAGCTCTGGAGCTCCCCAGACCCCACAAAACTCCGACAAGTCGTCGCCTGACACCCCGAAAAAGTCGTCAGACAAGGAAGAAGTATGTTTCCTGTCGACCCTCGCAGTCCCAAAATCTTAAGCCTATCTTTCACGTTTTTCTCGTCTTCAGGTTGTCAAATGTCCAAAGTGTGCGGTCCCATGCTGCAAGCGGACCAGCGCTCGTCACCACCAGACCACTTTCTTCCCCTGCCCTTTGGACCCTCATCCCAGCAGCAGGCTGTGGGCGAAAGCAATGGGCGTCAAAGTCATACAAAAAAACATGTACATTTGCGAAGACCATTTTCAGGTAAAAACCACGCCTATGATAGGCGGCCTATCGCCTTCCCCGCATTCTCACCCTGCTCTACTTACCTGCTCCTTTTGCAGCTTGAAGACGACCTGGAGAACTACATAAAGTTCAAGTACTATCCCAGAGGACAACAAAGGTTCCCCAGGTTCAAAAAAGGCGTTGTACCGTGGAAATTCTTCAAATGCAGCCGTACTTCCCCCGTCGACCATCATCACAGAGTACCATCCTCTAAAACTGAGGTAATTCCCAAATTGGTTATTTTATAAAGGTAATTCCACTTCTTGCATAACACTTTTGGTTCAAGTTGATCGGCTTGATGCCTGCTCCCTCCAAAGTTGGTCGTCTCACTAAAAACTGGTTTCTGCTTCTCAGAAACTTGTATCTGCATCAAAACCGGTTACTGCTTCTCAAAAGCTAATGCCTGTTCCCTCTAATACAGTTTCTTTACTAGACCACATAATTTTAAATGTGGGTGGAAAGTTGTTGAGGGTAGGTCAAATAAGACGAGAATGTGCTGACGTTTCAAGAGATATAAAATAATATATTATTATTCCTATCATCATTGCCTAATGCAATGAAACTTAAGATATTTAACTAATAGAAGATTTAAACCTTGTTCAAAATGTATAAACAGTGAAAAATGAAGGGGGGGGGGGGTACAAATATAGTTACAAAACTTGTGAACTGGTGTTGCCTGGGGCAACATTTTCGTCCCCCAACACTTCCCACGATTATAATGTCAGGGGCGCTGCTGAGTGCCAGTTACGGCTGGTGGTTTAACAGCTCCTGTGCCAGCATTGTGATGCATTCTACGTGGGGAAGGCATCCCAGTTAAACCCGCTTTTCAATAATTACCGCCATGCGACGGACAAGGGCGAGAGTCAGTCGGTTCCGGAACACGCGGCGGTCCATGGACTGGCTTTTTACGAGTGCCTCCGGATTCTCTTGCTCAACAAGCTTCCGGACTCAGCCTCGGTGGTAAAACTCCATCTCACGGAGCAGGCATATCTGGGTCCTGGGAGCCCTCCGTCCACCGGGGCTGAACCGCAACGACTGACTCGCCCCACCTGAGCCCCCGAATATTATTTTTTCATTAAACTTAATAAAAAAACTTGTACTTGTACAATAATTTATTATCGTATCATTTTTTCATTTCATTTCATTCCTTTTATTATTTATTTTTCTTCCATTTTTTCGGTTTTTAGTGTTGTGTCCCCCACCTATTTTTCTCCAATTTTTTTGGTTTTTAGTTTCGTTTTCCCACCTTTTAATTCCTATAATTAGGAATGGAAGCGTTTCTGGATTATTTTTTTTATCGATAGAAGGCGTCCAAATAATACTAAAAATGGGGTTAAAACACAAACTGCAAGCTCGTATGAATTTATAAAATTTATGGAAAAATTGCTATTTGAATTTTGGCGGGAACCCGAGGTCAGCTCCTATTGGTCGACACGTTGGCCACCATTACAAAACTAAAAACTAAAGAATCGGTCATTGGAATAAGTTAATTTATATCACAAATAAGTTGAGTAAATAAGCATGATCACATTCAAAACAAAGCGAACACGGCCATTTTCTCGTTACTCCAGTGTCACTAGAGCCAAACACCAAGAAAAAACGCTGCAAATTTTACACAAGGGTTTATTATTCTTTGATATACGTTACTTGTGCAGAAATTTAATTCTGTCAATGAAAAAATTTAAAAAAATATATTTTTTTGGATTTTTATCTCAAAAAAATGTTTTTTATTTTTATTTTTTTATTTTTTGTTCAAAAATGTGTTTTTTCAAAAACTCTGTATTTTTTACTCGAAAAATATTTAACATTCTGGGATCCTTCAAAAATCCCATTTTTAGCCCCACGAATGCCCTAAACATCGCCCCAGTGAAATCGGATCGTTCCGGGACCCCAAAAAATGGATTCTACGTCCAAAAATACTTCGAAAACGACACCTAACTCGATCCCATAGCTAAAAGCCTTCAAAAAACCCCTCCCGTAGCCTCATTATAGCCCCATAGCGCCCCACGGGTTTGGGCGATCGGACTGAAAACCTTGCGGGCCCAACTAGATGGTAAACCAAGTATTTTGTCGAAATTTCAGATTTTTTAAAAAATTCCTACTGCCCAAAACGGCCTGGACGGCGTACGGCGGACGGACATTTCGGATTTAGAATGTAGACCTCTTGAAACGGATAATGTCAAATTTTGAGCCCGATCGGAGTCGTCGACCCCCGTCGCGAAAACATAGGTGTATTATTCCAAGAATAATAAACCAAAATCGAAAAAGAAGAAAAAATCGACCTGCACTCTGGTGTCTTTTGATTGGAAACCGGAACACCTGTAGGTGACGTCACTCACAGTGGTTTTTGAATCGGCCTAAATTACTTAAGATTATTGTAAACTACGTGAAAGACTTTTTGTCACAAAAATGATGTATTTTTCCCTTTTTGACTTCTAACAACACGGTACAGGATGATTTAACGACCCTCAACAACTTTCCACCCACATTCATTGAAACGAACATCATCGCCAATACATTTTAAAAATAGAACCATTTCAAACTTGTTTTTCACAGTTTCACAAGCGTCAACGTGCCAAAATGAACAAAGTTGGTGGGTCGCCGACGGCGACAGATGGCGCTATTTCGCCTTTGCGTACAAGCGATTCAAACGAGCGTCTCAACAAGGTTCAAAATTTGGAAGTCGAAGAGGTTTTAGGGGATATCCCGGAATCCAGCGGTGGTTCGAAAAAGCATTTCGACCTGTTGAATGGAGATTTGTCGAGTTTGATCGCGCACGTGCAGCCCGCTATTTGTAGTTGGGACGTGTCTGAGGTTAGATCGGAGGCGAATTTAGATCATTCCAGCGATGGAAACTCTCCGAAGGCAGCAAGTGAGAGTAAAGAGTCGAGAAAGAGCGTGGAGTTAGAAGAAAGTAAAGAAGTAGCGGAGAGTTCGAATGCAGAGGAGAATTTGGAATTAGGTTCTTGCTCCGACGAATCTGATGAGTACATGACGCCGTCTGAAGATGAAGTGAACGAGGATCATGACACGTCCGATACGGATTTCACTGTCAGCAGTGAAGAGTCGTGGACGGATCAAGAGAACGACCGGCCGACCCGAAGGAGCACCAGGAACCGTTCGCCGAAAAACCCCAGAAGACGTTATTCCCCACCCATCGTCCTCCGCTCACGGGCTAGAAAATCGACCAAACCGAGCACTCCGAACGATAAGAAGAACCCGGATAAACCCGCAGAAACTCAAAATTCCGACTCGGGCGTGAGTTGCGTCGGTGATAACGAAACAGCTGAAAACGAAACCTCCAAAGTCTCACTTGAAAATGAACGTGAAGTTGATACTAATAGCGTGGCAGAAATCTCAAAAAGTACCCTCTTGATTAAATCACCGTTGAAGCAAAAACTACCAGAACAAAGCATCACGATAAAATCACCGCTAAACCCTAACCTCAAAACAGAAAACCCCCCTAGCCACGAAAAACAAAACGACGATATCATCCGGCCTGTCTCATTGGGAAGTTCAGACTCTGAAAGCGACGAAGGCAAACCAAAGACTCTACCAGTAAAGGTCGCTGAGCCCAAGAACATGACCAACAACCCAAAATGGCGGCTGAGAGCGTCCAAGTGCCCGTTGAAAAACGCTCGTCTCGACGTCAACATGGACGACACCGTCGGGCGAGTTTTTGTTCCCGAATCCCAAACCAGTTACTCCTACAAGAAGGTGAACGTGGCGAAGAAATCAGCGAGTGGTCTCAGGAGAGGGACTGAAGAGAATTTTTTGGTCGTTCGAGATGGAGATCAAGGTTGGTACTCGTGCACTCGGCTTTGTGTGATTAAGATGTCAAAACTGATGTGTTCTTCCTTATTTTCAGTTTTGGCCTCCTCTGTCTCGATGCCGTCACAAATTTGCGGACTCATCTCCAACATAAGGAATACTTTTGGGACATTTTTTGACAACTTGGTGAGCATCCGGAGAGTGTACTTAAATTTTCTAAACTTTTAGTAGAGCAGCGAATGGGTCCAAGTTTTTGTCGGCGAGTGTTGAGGGCCTGACTGGGAGACGTTTCTCTGGTGCTTGTCAGAGACGTCCAAGTGGCTTCCTGGGTTTACACTTGGAGTGGTGGCACTTTATTCCGCCAGAGCCTTTATTCGCGAGTGGGTGAGGAGAAACTGATTTCCCAGAGACCAGGCAAGTAGACGCTGGAATAGTCAGTGGGCTCCCAGGATCACAGGGTTGAGTTCAGAGACGTTGATGTATAAAGAAATACGCGGTAGTTATTCCCAAAGTGTGGTTATCATAGTATGTATACGCATTTTTCTCAACCTTCAAATGTTACTCCATCTCCGAAGTTTGTACTGCCTTCCAATTTCTGAACAAAGCTCTTGATTTCTACTGTCCAGGATAAGTTGAAGTCCGATGTGAAGGACCACCACTCGGAAAATCCCAAAACCGGCGAAGGTTCCTGCCTCGCTGAACAACACATCAACACATTACGTGAGTATTTCAATTCCAGAGTGTCTATTGAGTAGGTACAAAAAATTGACACAAATCTTTGTTCTACAGTGGATGAACTGAAGATGTTCCCGGATTTGTTGGAGCTGGAAATGGCCCAGTTTGCCGTGAGTTGCGAGAAATTATACAACGATGAATTGGACAAGTCGTTGAAGAATTCGAAGAAGATCCGATGGTGCAACGCTTGTCAGGAAGCGGCGCGTTTTCATTGTTGTTTCTCCGCAGCGTACTGTTCTCGCCTGTGTCAAGTATGTATTGACTATCGCTGTTGTGTATTTCCTGGGAAGTGGCGGTAATGAGTATTTTCAGACGAAAGATTGGGGACGGCATAATCGACATTGCGGCCAATCGAGGATGATGCTTGACGATCCGGACCTGAAACTCAGCCCGTTCATGGCCAACCGTTTGAAGGCGTTGGAGTACTCGAAGCCAACTATTGGCACCTCCATGAAGGTGAGTAAATCTTTGTGACTACAATGTAACGAGGGAGGGGGTCAGCAATCTTGGAGACCTGAACCAGAGTAAGATTAGAATGTAATGACTTATTTAGTCGATTCGCCCCGGGGTTAAGGTGGGCTTGTTCCCCCTTCTTTGGGATTGCATTAAATGCAATCACATAAGAAATTTTCTTATGTGGAGTAGAGGAAGGTAGATCTTCCAGTAGAGGAGAAAAAACTGTTCCCAATTCAGTTCCCATAATCTGGTGGATCTCTTCACTGCTTGCAACCCAATGTGAGACTCAGTCACACAGTCCCAGTAGCACTGTGCGGGCACATACCTGCTTTCACCATCTCTCATCAACTCCGATTTTATACTTGTATTCTGGGACCGTTTTTATTTAAAATGAAATTTTATAAGATAAATTTTTTTTTAGCACTTGGAAGAGCTGTGTCAATCGTTTCGTCAGCCTGCAAATGGCCAGAGGATGTTGGGGAGTAAGAAGCAGTCAAGAAAAAGAAATGGTGGGGCGGTTGTGAGTGAATTGCCCAAAATACAACGTACCTACAGTGCTACAAGAAATTTCCAAGCTCCTCCCACGGTTAGTATCCGCAGTTTAATTTTGTTGATGCTTTTCAAAATGTTACCGTCTTTTGTCATTCACTGTTTTTAGGTGACGAAGAACCCAACAGAACCGAAGTCAGCGGAGTTGGGGAATGCCGTGGTTAAAACGGAGCCTTTGGATATGGAGGTGGAGCAAGTGGAACCTCCACCAAGGTCGAAACTTGTAAAACTCGTTGCTAACAGCTCGCCGAACAAAAGTGGCAATCATCAAGTGCGCATTACGATTCCTCCAAATCTGCTCGCCGGTTTGTCATCTAACGTTCGGCCTGTGATAAACGCTCGAATGAGTTTGGCGAATGCCACGACAGTGAATTCCCCTCCGAAGATCACCTCGGTTGCTGTGGTGCCCCGAAGTCTACCGCCGATCGCTCCGAAAAATACCAGCCCCAAAACGTGCACGCCGGTGACGCTTAGGTGTAAAACGGTGACGCTGCCTTCGGGCGAAGTTCAGTACATTCCCGTTGATGGGCAGACCTGGTCTTTCAAACCGAACGCCCAGCTCGTCGTTAAACATGTCAACCAAAAGACCGGAACTCCGGTAACTGTCGTCAAACAAGCGACAACATCCGGGTCCATACTCATAACCCGCCCGGCGGCCAAAACTTCGTACGTCAAATTCGCACCTACGAACCAAACTGTGTCTGCGCTCCAACCTGAACACGAACCTCCTCCTTTGACTCCTCGTCTACCCAAACTAACACCCGTCATGGCCAAACCTGAACCGGCCGTGCGAACTTTGAATTCGAGCGAACTCGACAAAATCCTCAGCACTGACCACCTGAAAGAAGCTTTTGACGCCAGCTATTCCTCCAACATTTTGCGCCCCTAAATCACTACTGGGCCAAAAGGGCTTCTTCAGACTTGTCACAGCGCCATCTGCCATTCAAACTATCAGTTTTCGTCACACAACAATTGAAGTTGTAGCTCCTATAAAATGTATAAACTTTTATTACGTTCACATCAATATTAGGTTTATATTCATCATTGTAAATATCCCATTGAAGTCTTTTCCCTGCTTGGTTGTCGTTGTAGTTCATGATAATCCCACCATCAAAAACAGAATTTTGAATTTTGTTTAGTCGTAGATCTCATTTTCCAAATGTTACCGTGTTTGGTAGGATGTTATTGTTTTGAACCGCGAGGACGAATCGGATAGTACAACCTTGTCAAAAGTGCTCTTGGGGTTGCCTTATTTGTTCCATTATATGTATGTTTACGTTAGTCAATTTGTGGAGGGGCTTTGGCTGGTTGGTTGATTCCGGCGTTTGTGTACCAAATGATGATCGTGTATGTTTATTTTAGTGAGTTGTACACCTTCAGCAGTACCTCTTCGCACTAAGCGTTAGTCTAACATAAGTCTTATATTAATTAATTATATCATGTTGACTGAAGATGCCGTTATTTGTGAGTACCTATTGTTTTGAACGGGTGGGAGGGAGGGTGGGGTACGAAAAATACCCCATTCACCAAATATAATGAAAATTAGAATGTGTTTTCGGTAATTCTGCCGATTATCTTGAATAATTATTTAAAATTAAATTACATTAAAAATTAAAAAAAATTAAAATTAAATTATAATTAATCAGAGGGAGGACTCTCTCCCCATTCAGGTATGAATCCTTCAACGGTGCAGGGGCGAGGTTGAGGGAGTGAGGGCACGTGAAGGTTGGCAGAGACGATAGTGCAAGAGAGTGGTTGAGGTGGCGAGGGAACTGGAGTGGCGAAGGAGGGTGGAGAAGTTGGTATGCTTGGGCCTAGGACAGGGACGCCGATCTAAGGAAGTATCAAATTGGTCCGAATATGCTTAGTGGCTCTAAGAGCCTTTTGATGGGTTATTTGCTGGGGTTTTATGAAATTTCATAACGTTTTATAACGAGTGACCATGCCATTTACCAGGTCTAAAACTCAACCATTTATCAAGTGTTGCTGAACATTTTTTCATTTAATGGGCTTTTACCGTTAGTCGTGGTTCTGCAGGATCAGTTCAGGACAACTTATTGCGAAGGTCACAACGAGTTTATTTTATCCATGACGATATTCATGGAGCTATCTTCTACCCCCACTACGCCGTTGTAAATAAAATCTTAACCAAATTTCTTGTGTGAAAGTAAAAATCCAAATTTTTGGTATATTTTATGCTTGACTTTTACATTTAACTCAAATTAACGTTCGCAGAGTAACATGGCGGAAGTGAAAACCATACAGCCGGACAACGAAATTTTCTGCTCCGTCTACAGAAAGGATTTCGTCTTTTGGAAAGAATACGACGACAGGAAAGCGTACGAGCACGATGATCACTACAGGCTCACGCCGGAGGCGAAGGAGAAGTTTGCCAAGATCGAAACCAAAGCGGACTTCAGCAAAATGGAGCAATACATGGAAGACATGAAGGAACTGAACAAACTCCGTTTGCGGACGTTGTACAGCATAGAATATTGTCCCAAGTCGAGTTACAAAATTTTGAGGAACGTCGACACAGAGAAGTTCAGCCCGAAAAATGACAAGTTCCTGATCGACGGTGCAGTCAAGTTTGGCGTGCCGGTGGGGAAAATCATGACGCCGTTGCCTTCGTCACGGCGGGTTTTGGGGTATTCGGCTTACGACGATTATCGGACTCCTTTGTCGACGTATGAGGTAAGAGTGAAGCTATCCTGATGACATGACTGGATTCCCTGGCCAAAGCCCTTCAAAAATACCATGACTACGCCTGGCCCTCCCCACAAGTTTTATACAGCCTCACAATATGGTTGACCAGGTCTGGGATATCCTAGGCTAATTTCCCATACTACATTACTTTGAAAACTACACCTCACTTGACTCCGTGGCCAAAACCCTCCTGAATTTCCAACTTTAGCCTCTCTAGAAAACACCTCAGAGCCCCACATTGTGTTTTGATCGGTCTGAGAATCGGTTCTATGTCCATCGTAAACGACACCCCACACGACTCCCTCGTCAAAATCCTTCTACAACCACATCTGTACCGCCGTAACTTGTTGCACAGGACATCCACGGCAGACTGGGCTACGACTTGGTGAAAAAAGCTGCCGACGGCGGCTACTGGAGGATGGGCCCCAGGTACGACCACGAGAAGGAGATGGCCGACATCAGGCAGATCCTACGGCGGGAAGGCAACATCCACGAGAGAGAAAAGGAGGAAAAGATGGCCGAAGAGGAGTTGCAGAAGAAGCAAATAGAAAAAGAGCGGGAGGACGCGATCAGGAAGTCTTTAGAGAAACGGAACAGCCGGAAGCGAGGGACAGAGATATCCAGCAGGTTTGTTGATTTTGTAGAGTGTAACGATGTTATTCATCAGAAGAGGACTCATTGATTTGCCGTAAACCGCTTCAGAAAGTCTATCATGTTTCACCTCGATGGCCTACCGGTTGGGAACATTTCAGGTGCAGGTTCGGAGCTGGTATTATACTGGAGTATATAATATTATTAAACTCCAGTCTCCACGTCGTCTTTGTCCAAATACCAACCTACAGTCTGACCTAACGATCTCCTCCGAGGAGACTCCTCGTGCAGTACGCCGCACTTGAGATTGAGAATGAATCATGGTCCGGAATATTGCGGGTTTTCTGCACCAAAGGGTGCAGGAAGAGCGTTTCTGAACACAATTCCAAAGTGCAGATTTTGTCCACCTCATCCTTCACGGACCTGGAGTTCTTCATCTCGCTCTTCCTTGGCGATTCAAGCGTTTCCTTCAGCCTGAGGACCTCGTTTTGCGAGGATTCTCTATTTATCTTCTTCTTGCTAGCCATCCAGTCCTTGACATCTTTGTCTCTTTCCATCTGCATTGTCGGATTGCTGCTTTCTGCTGACTGCTCAGCCTCTCCATCATCCCTTTCTTCCACAGCGCCTTCATTATTTTCTTCTTCTTTCGCCTTCTCTCAACGGTTCATTTTCTTTTATTCCATTTCTAGTTCGACTTCATTGCAGTAGGTATGGTTAATTTTCCTTTTTAGTCATCCTCAATCATCTCGTCTTTGCATCATCATTCGGCCTGGCTCATTTAGCCCGACGATGATTGCCTGCACAATGTCGCTTATTAGCTCGATCCTGTACGTTTTCCATGGATACGTGCGTTTCGAATAATCCAGTAACTGTTGGTGCTGCCTAATAATCCACTCGCCAAATTGACATTCTATATTCACCGTCGGGTCTTATCAGCCCATGTAACTCGTCATCCACTGGAGGAGGAGGAGTCCTGTCTTTTCCTGCCAATAGGCTGATTCAACCTGGTTCCCCTGCGGAGATCTTCCATTGCTTCTAACTCGACCCCTGTGACTTTGTCAACGACTGACCTTGCTCTGACCCAGTGGATTGACCTGAGAACGACCCGACCTTGGTTTTTAACATCTACCTTGGTTGGTCATCAACTCCTCTTCTAGTTTGTCGTCTGGGAGTTGTTTTCTCTCCATAACCACCTCATCGGATTAGACCTCTGTCGGCAAACAACCACTTCGTCTACCACAGTTCATTCCCCAGGTAATTTCCCACCGTAGTAGTTTCATTATTTTAATCTGTGTTTCCCGCTTGGTAGACCCTTTTTCTACACAGGTTTGGGCCAGATCCGAGGAAACCCTCGTCGAACGTTGGAAAATGGTCTGTAAATGAACCCAACGAAGAACGAGCAAGCGAAAAGCAGCCCTGCGGTCACACCAAAGAACAGCACGAAGCTTGTCTTCAAAAGAAAATGTCGGCAACGGGGAACAACCGCACAGCGTGCCACCACACTGAAAAAGAGCACGAAGACTGCATAAGAAAATAAACCACGATGAAACTGAAGAATTGGCTGATCCTATAGAGCTTTCCAGTCACACAAACAGCACACTCAAATGTGGCAATTGATAGAACGACAACGTCATACTTTTGGGGTCGCCGGTTTCGAGCAGACAGATAAACGAAATGATCAAGGCGACACATCTGTCCTATCTTGGTCATAATGCTCGGATGAACTTCTATCTGCTTTTTATCGACGGCGGTTTGGGAGACGCATTTGCTGATATATGGCAGATGGCTGATATACGGAAAATATTGTCGCCCCGGGGAAACTTTAGTCGAATCCACAGAAGTCAAGTGTGTAGCAAATAGCAATACAGTGCGAAAGTGCTTCGTCTGTATAGGAATACTTTATAAAGTGGGATAAATTCGATGCTGATAATTGCAGATGCTCTGGTGAATAACTGGGAGGGTGTTCCCAGAAGGCTGATTTCTAAAGCGGATACTTGCCTTATGTGGTCGATTGCAGATGAAATTGGAAGGTCGGGCTCTATAGGGACCGTGCACGAGACTGAAATGAGAGCACTCTGGTGGTGAAGAGGGTGTTAATAGCAGGGTCACCAATAACTGGTGACTAACTGTTAGTGTCCCTTCTCGATGAAAACATTTACATTACCCGAGCTGATATCTACTCTATGCCCAATTCCCGAATCTTTGAACCCTGCTCAATGAAAAATGTCGTTTGGTCGAACGTACAGGTACGTTCTATCACTGGTAGGTCTCTCACTGGTAGGTGCAGGTAGGCCTATCACTGTGTGCTAAACTTTCCAAGAGGCATTAAATAAATATCCCTATATCTTAAATCAAGATTCAAGTTGTAGACCTACAGCATGAAAAACCTGGCACTTTTTGAGCTATTATCATTAGGTAACAGTTTTGGGGCGAAACTCGTGATCCCGCACTAAGACGTTTTTACTGTTGTGGTTCATCTCCATAGAAAAATTGAACGCTATTCCAGCTTGTATCAATGCTTAATTTTATTTAAAAAAATTTTAAGTAAGTGTTCCTTCTCAATCAAAACATTAACATTACCCAAGCTGATTTCTACTCTATGCCAAATCCCGAATCCTTGAATCCTGCTCAATGAAAACTTTCGTTAGTTTCAACGTATCACTACTGTATGCTAAATTTTCCAAGAGACGTATAAGTTTTGACCTACTGTATGAAAAACCTGGCACTTTTTGAGCTATTATCACTACCTAATACCAATTTCGCAGAAGCATTCGAATTTGTGTACCTATGTACTATAATATCACCATCCCCAAACTCGTGTGCTTGGATCACTTCTCAATGCTTTCAAGTTTCATAAAAGTCTTCAAGTTAGTGTTCCTTCTCGATGAAAACATTTACATTACTCGAGCTAATGTCTACTCCTGCTTAAGTCCTAGAGAGATGGTGCTTCGTTGATTGCGTTGCTCACAGTTCTTCTTTTGGTTTGTTATTCTGTGTATAATACATCTATGTAATCGCGACGGGGTTCGAAAATTCAGATCGGCCTCAAAACGTGACATTATCCGATTCAGGTGGTCTAGATTCCAGAAACGAACAATTCTTTAATTAGGTATTGTCCGTCCGCCGTATGCCGTACGTCGTCCGCTGTAAGCTGTAGTACAGCTGTAACCTGTACGCTGTCCGCCGACCGTTTTTGGCAGTAGGAATTTTTTTTAAACCTGAAATTTTGACAAAATACTCGGTTTACCATCTAGTTGTGCCCGCAAGGTTTTCAGCCCGATCGCCCAAACCGGTGGGGCGCTATGGGGCTACGGGAGGGGTTTTTTAAAAGGTTTTTCGGCTATGGGGTCGAGTTATGTGTCGTATTCGAAGTATTTTTGGACGTAGAATCCATTTTTGGGGGTCCCTGAACGATCCGATTTCACTGTGTGGATCGAAAAGGCTTTCATGGGGCTACAAATGGGGTTTTGAAGGATCCCAGGAGGTCAAATATTTTCCGAGTAAAAGAAGCTTTGAACAAGAAAAAAAAAAACGATGTTTTTATTGACACGGAATTATTTTTGCACAAGTCACGTAGGTATATCAAAGAATAATAAACCCTTTTGTAAAATTTGTAGCGTTTTTCTTTTTTCTTCTTGACATGCCCTTTTCAACTGAGCGTCTAGGGTCAATGGTATAAGAGTTTAGTAAGATAATTTTAGATAAGTTTAGTTCGAGTGAGATAGGAGTGACCCTCCGGTAGGTAAAGTTCGTAAATAAATTTGTGTTGACAGAGAGATTCATTTAACTTTATTCGCTATCTTTCGTCCATTTAAGGATAGAATCCACAGGACCCTGTAGTTTCTCGCTGGTTTCCTCCATAGTTCCTGTTGCCAGGATAGCTGTGTCATCGGCCAAGATCCCTGTCACTATTTTCGTAGTTTTGGAAGATCCTTATGAACAGTCCAGGACAGGCGCGAGTTCACTTCCCTGGGGCACTCTTGCTGCTTCTTCCTGAACCAGGATTGCTCATCTTTCTTTGAACAAAATGATAATAAAAATAAAAACATCCCACGTTAAGAGTGAAGAATATCAACCCCACAAAACTGTCACCTCACACAGGCACCACCTCCCGAAGTCCTCAGGCAATTTCTGGAGGTCGTTTTCCACATTCCTGTTTGTTCAACCGAGCGGGGAATCCAAAGAACCCTCCCGAAGGTCCCGAGGGGTTCGCAACTGGATGTGCATCAACGAGCGAGAAGAATCACGAGATGCGACGTGGAAAGTACAATTCCAACTAGTGAAAACGTCTTAATATCGCGAGTACAAGAGGCACCACAACGAAGTTCGCCACTCAGCCCAAGTGATTTCATCTTGTAATGCTTTGGAAATGGCTTCATGCGGCTGGGGAACATTTTGCAAATTACGAGAGACGGGAAATGGAGAGTGATGCAGTAAATGTAAAGTTGGGTGATGACGCTGTGCGTGGAAAATGTGGATTTGCAAATGGGATTGAAGAATTCAGTCTCATCTACTATGATTTGTGTCATAATCATGATTGAAAAGATAACTTCTCCAGATGACATTGGGGTTCTAAGTTTTTTTTCACACTCTGGCTCTCCATCATTGCTGCATTTTAGATAGAGTGAGGTGTCATTCTCTCAATAATTTCGGACGTAGGTATAATAGACCTCTGCAGCACAGTAACTGTTGTTAGTTGAGGAGCCATCTGCGCAGCCTTTTCAACTGAAAGTCTTCGTAATGTCGTGGAGATGAACGAACAACGTCAATCGTAGCGGTTCACGTAGTGTATTACATCGCTACGACCGTAATATTTAGTGGCCAAAACGGGGAGTTTATCTCAACCTCAAAAAACTCATAAATCACCAAAGAACGGGAAGATCCGCAGAATAAATAAAAACGGGAGGATAGGAAATGGAGGGGGATTTGTGAACATAGCGTGGTGACTATCTCTAATCCGTTGTGCCCTTGACTTAGATAAAAAACTACCATGGTCTTCAGACCCTTTTGGCCTGCTGTAAAATGCTTTATTCCGAGTTGAAAACCGGTCATCAATCTTCGTCAGGAGTTTTCCGAGTCAACTCTGAGGCTGAGTTGCCTTCCCGAAGTGTATAATTTATTAAGGCGAAAGCATTTTCGCACTGTTGTGTAAAATGAACGCTAAAAAGTTTCAAAAACCTTAATGAGTATTTTTGGCGGAATTTTAACATCACAGGCAGTTCACTAGATCAACTCAACGCGGTGGCGGCACTGCGTACAGTTCAGCCCTTTTGAAGCCTCCAGTCTATTACTGTAATGTAACATGTGACCTAGCTATTATTGCGTTCTCTTTACCAATTTCAATTCTTTATTCACGTTTGGAAAGGATATACCTCCATTATTATTTTCGGCCTCTGTGGACTTTTCACGCTGCTTCGACACAATCCAGCATGTGCTGTGGGGAAAACTAATGAACTTGGGGCTTAGTGCTCGCTTCGTCAATGTCGTAAAGTCGGGGTTGGTTGCAGTTCCACCGGAGGGACCTCATTAGGTCCTAGTCCTAGTCATAATCCGACATTGCAATTCCACTTGTTTAATTTCTCCTATCAAGGAACTTAGTATCAACCACCGGGTCATCGGTTATTGGAAGGTTCGGCATGTAAAATTTTCAAAATAGGAACAAGCAGGTTTCGCAACTCAATTTTTATTCATTTTGTTATTACATATTATTATTATTATAATTATTATTATTTGTTATGGACAGAATTCGATTTCGCACAATTTATACAAAAAAAAAAAAAAAAAAAAAAAAAAAAATCCTTGAGCAAAATGCGTAGGGTAGGTGCACCAAATGCCGCCTAGGCTCCTAATTCCGCCTAATCGGGTTTTGAAGAAGCTAACAACGCTTTCTGCGAGTTTGAGGCGGTAACATCAAGTCCATGGATTGCCCACGGAGGGGCAATAGGGTTCGAAGTGTTGTTGTTGCTCAGAAGTTTGTGAATCACATTATTGTTTACATATGATCGCCGATCGAACTTTTCTCCCAACTTTATCCAACTGAAACACCTGGTAAGTTTTGTTTTTTAATTTTTTCTCTTGAATCAAGTTGAAGCTTGTGATATGGAGATTCAAAAGGTGTATTAAAATTTGAAAATAACCGTACCTAGTTGGTTTTATTACGTGATGTGTGCGGAGTGACCACTGTTCCTAATTTCGCCTACAAAACAGATCCTAATTTCGCCTACTAGGCGGAAAAAGGAACATGCTGGAAATTGTTTCTTACCACTTCTATTACAATTTACAGATGTCTGAAAAGAAAGACAAGAAGCTTCGTCGAGAAGATGAAGACTTGAAGAAGGCGGTAGAGGCGGTACAACGCAAGGAAATGGGGACGCTTCGAGCATACCTACCTAAATAACTTTATTTGGAAGTACCTTTCCCACCTAATAAAAACCGAGAAATGTCTGTCTGTCTGTCTGTTTCCCTTTTCACGCCTGAACGGAATGACCGATTCGCGTGCCGTTTATTGCGACCCGTTCCAAAAACCAGCGCGATGGTCATAGGCTACCTTGATTATTCCTCACTCATCCCCTTCCTCAGTTTTCGGGTGCTCCTTCGCGACGAGAGACGGGTCAAATAGCGTCGTTACTAGGGATTACTAGGAACATTTTCGAAACGCCGAAACCCGATACAACTTTTGGCGTCGGTTTTGAACGAAACTACGTTTGTTAAAACGAGCTTTTCGCGCTGATTTCAACGAGCACAAAACGATTTCTGTGCGATAACCCGTTCGCAAGTTATTCGAAGATCGTCGATAGGTGGGTACGAGTATTTTTTGCAAGCCTTCGATTAGTTTGATAGGTACTAGGTAATTTCATTTGGAGTTGATGGGTTGCTATGGGCTGCATATTACGCGAACGGAGCTTTCCTTCGCTACGAGAGACGGGTCAAAAAGCGTCGCCACGGGTGCATCGTTGATAGGTGATGGACGGAAATTTGATATTTCGTGCGAAGCACGTGCGGGCATCTAGTGTTTATATTAATACAAGTACCCATGGAAAAATAATTTCATTTGAATTATATTCAGTTTCAAACCAATCAAGTTTTAGCTCTTCACATCCCTAGTCTATCGCCTGTTCCTAATTCCGCCTACCAGGCGGTTTTAGGAACACCTGGTGGGCGAAATTGGGAACACTTTTTTGGGAATCACGATTTTGGGTTTTCCCAGTCTATCTAGAATCACTTCTAGCAGGATTTTTCTACAGCAATTTGGGCTTCAGGAATCAATGACAGGATCCCACTGGTAATATTCAGCATTTTTTTGGACGGGTTTACCTGAAAACAAAGCTGCTACGAGGAAAAACAGTTAGGGTAGGCGGAATTTGGGACACCATAGCGTTTTTAATGGGACCAATAATTTTTTTTTTTTGAAATTGATCATTATTTTTTATTTATTAGGTAATGAAAAGAGTGAAAATCTACAACAACGAAACCAACAACAATAACTACGCGAACAATCCCCGCTTCAGTCCAGCGTGGAATCCACATTAGGAAGTCCAGCTCCGTCCTCCAGTCCCAGGCTTCTCACCTTCCGCCGAGCTCCTCTTAGCCGAAGGGAAACTGCCCTTATGACGGCGAACTGGACTCGAACTCGAGCCCACCCAACCACTTGGGAGTACGGTCTATCCCACTTCTCCGCCAGTTTATAGGCCGCTCTCCTGAGAAAGGCGTCGAATTCACAGTGGAGGGCACCATCGCATGAACATACAATTGGTTGGCATTTACAAAATTTGGATTTAGTGCAGTTGACTGTTATCGTTTGAGTTGGTCCTGCCCCACTTCCTCCATTTATTGTTGTTATGATGTCTATCGTTCGCCCACGCCCAAGTTGCGCCGCGGTGTCCCGACAGTATTTTTAGGGGGGGTTAGAGAGAGAGAGAGAGAGTGAGAGAGAGGAAAAACTTGTAATCCCCGATCGTGAGGACCCGGGACTCGGGAAGGCGTCCAGAGGTCGGGGGAGGGTAGGATCGGATGTAGGTCCCCGGGCAAGATTTTCAGTGCCCCCCCCCCCGTTCCTTCCTTTGAACGCCCCTGTCGGCTCAACCCTGCGATTGTAAAGGGCGGTAAAGCGCGTGGGGGCGGCTGTTTTCGCGTGGGTGTCACGTGGTATCGATCCGCCCCCCCAACTCCATCCCTACAATTCACCAGCCTTGTACCGCTAAAGGTCAACCCCGATGCTCTTGTGCCAGGACCACCCCCTCCTCACCCGCCCACCAACACTTCGCCCTTCGTCTTCTTCATCTCCGACGATGTGCTCCAATACGTTCCACAATCACGTAGTTGTGGTCTACACAAACGACCCAACGGGCTTGATGGACCGCGCTCCACAATGTAATCAATCACCAAACAACTTGTCGACTTGATTTCCGAGAGACACAAAGCCCACGCACACCGGAGCCGATCAAGCAGGACCATAGTCCAAAAACAAAAGCAAATTTTACACAAGGGTTTATTATTCATTGGTACATAATAATAGGTAATTATTATAATTCATTGGTACATAATAATAGGTAATTATTATAATATAATAATATACATATTATGTATATTATTATATTATAATAATTACCTATTCAAATTGACTGTGCAAAAATCAGTTCTGCCAATAGAAATTATTTTAAAAAATAATAAAATAGGAAAGCATTTCTTCAACCGAGTCCCGAAAAGATCGACGGGCGCACTTCGTGAGTCGTATGGAAGTGCGTTGTAAAATTATGTACCGTTATAATAGCGTTATAAAATTAATTAACCCACCAAGAAGTTCCACTGCGAGTTTTTGTTAGCCGTTTTCTCAGACCTACCTATTTAATCAATTGTTTTGAGGAAGAGACACATCAAATTTTAAGCCGTCACAGGACAAATTTTAAGGGCGATTAAAATTGCTGACTTCCTAGCGAAAACTTGGTTGAGAACAATACACCAAAAGATAAATCCTCTTCTATTTCCTGAAAATTGCACACATTCGTATTTGTGGAAATATCAACAAGCAACGTGTATGAGAATCGAGCTGTGATGGTACTACCGTACAATACAAGAAGGCCATAAAGGTTTTTCAAGGCAGTCTCAGTTGTATTGCCGCTCATCAATCTTGACGTTGAAGCACATTCGAGACGGAAAAGCATTAGACTAGGAACACAAGCACCTTGGAAGCTCCATTCATCTCCCTCTCGTGGGGCCGATTGTCTTCCAACAAAACGCACCGGAGCGCAATTCATTTCGAGCCCGTCCCTTTTCGACAAAATGCCATTCAAAACGGCCCTCTTGACAATGCGGTGCCCGGAGACCGAGTGCGAAAGAGTTCAAGGATCAGGGAAGCTGTTTGTTAAAAAAAAAAAAAAGTTGGATCGGTAAAAACGAGAGGAAACAAGTTTCCAAGTTTACGAGGAAAACACTCCAATGCACAAACTCGATCAAAACCTACCCAAGTCACATCAAAGCACTCACGTAATGAAATCCCATTGACACAACCGGGAGAATTGCCTGAGATTGAATTAGTTATCGGCCAACGCTAACTGCAAAGCACAATCACTCCCGGGGACTCTCAGGTTGCGCTACTATTGTACCAACTACTTGGCAATTTGTACGAAGCAAACTACAACGTAAAACAGAGACGTCGTGTAATCACGTTTCTCGAGCAATCACTAGAAAACAACAAAGCAACGGCACTCGTGTAATTATATTTGAATTATTATTATCTCTTTACTTGACTGCGGGTTAAGTTGTAAATGCGAGAGCGGTTTACAGTGTTGGTTTTGAAAAGTGAGGCAACTAATATGTGAGCATTTTCTAATATTGGAGGTTTACGTTCTTGGGCCATTTTGCCGACAAGTTTTATTTAACAGCCTCATGAACACCAGAAGTAATCTCCTAACTAGATAAGGATGACAAAGGATTGTTTTTGGAATTGAGAAAAGTGTTTGAATGCGTCTCAAATGAAAAATTACTTAGCAGTATTCAGGCTATGACGGGAAATGCTTTCGCTGGGTGTGGACTTTAACGATCAAATAAGAGTTCCCACACACGCCAGGATAGTTCCGAGGTGACAGTAGTTGTACAAAGAGGACGTAGAAATGCCGTTGGACAACTCAAAGACGAGGTGTTTCAGCCTGCTCAGCTGTTTCAGACAGAGAATTGGTTTAACGATGAAAACGTAAAAAACCGCCTTCATCAGAATGCCCTCACAATTTACTCGGGTAACGGGCCCAGTAGTTGGACACTTAAATTGGCATTCCCACTGAAGTTCACGCTATTTCTGCAGTATTTAGTCAATTTTCATTTCTATTTTTTTTCTCATCTCAGAATATGAGAGAATATGATTTAAAAAAAAAAATTTTTTTAGATTGGATAAGTGTGAAATCTTCCTTACGTCGGTGAACCATAGTTGGTCCTAATCAACAGGCAACAGCAGTTGGACAAAGAGGACGTAGAAATGCCGTTGGACGTTGACAAGCCAAAGACAGGGTGTTTCAGCCTGCTCAGAGATGGAGAATTGTTTTAACGATGAAAACAGTGTTTTTCGTACTAATGTTCTTCGTATATTCAATTCTCAAATTGTTCACTGCTTCAAGAGTTCCTTGTTCACTCAAACAAGGTCCCTTCACGAAATCCCGCTGCTTGTTCTTTTAGAAATGGTTCATTGTTTTCACCCACATTATGAAGGTAAAATTGAATTTTGCCTTCACCCTTGATATTTAATATGATGATGGCAATCAAGAACACTTCACATTGATTTTAAAGCGTTTTTATTTTTCAGTCTTTAAGGACTCACTTAAAAATAAAATGCTGAGACAGGAATTAAACTTTTCAAAAATCTAAAAACTATTAATTTCAGGGTCCATATATGGAAATATATTTCCTCTATTAATTAAAACTTTTTCTTGAAGGAACCAGAACTCGTTCTCAACTCAACTTCTTTCTGTCTTATCATATATTTATCTTCCTTCTTATATCTATCTTCGCGCTTCTTAACTTAGCTCTCTTGTTCTTCTTCTTATCTTCCTTCAACGTACTTCAATTTCTTCAATTCTTCTTCCTCTTCTTCTTCAATTTCTCTCTCTCTCTGCTCTCTTTAACTTCTTCACCCAACTCTTCTCTTTAACTTCTATTCCCTCTTTACTTCTCAACTTGTTAACTTCTTAAAAAATGAAACTCTTTATCACTAATAGGATGCCCAAAATAGGCTTTGGCTCTGTTCGATCGTCCAAACGTCTAAACTCTGAACCACAAGCCATTTTGAGGTTCCAGTAGTTCGAAGGTTCTATTGTAAAATAAATATCCGCACTAACGCTTTATTTCCTGGATGGACACGTAAAAAAAAGAAAAAAAAAAATTAAAAAAAAAGAAGAAATTTCGCGGAACAATCATTAGAATTGACAAAAACCATAAACATAGTGAATCACCTTGGTTGGATGTTGAGAGCTACCTGACCCGCACTACTGATGTGTGTTGCGATTAGTAGTCTATCTAACGCCGCTGCATGCAATGGGCTCCTTGAAAATGTCAGAATAATTAAAATTAAAATTATTATAATCAAAATTTCAAATTATTTCGAAATGGAGTTCACAGAACTTGTCATGTCTTTTGAATATTTCCGAAGAACTCCTAAGGAGTCGTAAGAATGTGAAAGTAGCCATGTAAAGGTGTAATCATTTCCGTGAAAACGTCACTTCATAAGTTTAGAAAATTCGTGCAATTAGCTGTTCTGTGCTGAACTGTGACAGCAAGTTGTACTCAGCGTTGTTACTTGGCCGCTTAGAGTCGCACCTTGATTCAGAGGGAATCCTGAATGAAAGCCAATGTGGATTCAGGAAAGGCTATAGTACGGTGGATGCCGTGTTCTCCCTGACCAGCGTTGCTCAGCTCAGGTTAGCAGAGGGTTCCCAGCGAAAGCTCTACGCTTTCTTTGTTGACTTCAGGGCTGCGTTTGATGGGGTCCAGCATGACCTCCTTTTTCGGAAGTTGAATGCTGCGGGCGTCGGGCGACGATTCATGAGTTCTCTGGCGGCTATGTACAGAGCTGGAACTGCGGTGGTTTGGGGAAGTGAGGGGATATCTCATCCCTTCTCGGTTGAATGTGGGGTCCGGCAGGGCTGTTTGCTGAGCCCGCAGCTCTTCGCGCTATTCATCAACGACTTGGTTGACGCTATGCCATGTGGGGTAAAGATTGGCGACACCAAGATAAGAACTCTGATGTATGCGGACGACGTTGTAATCCTGGCTGAGACCCCCTCAGATCTTCGGCGGAACATCTTCGGCCTGCACAGCTATTGTGAGAAGTGGGGACTAACGGTGAACTTGGGGAAGTCGAAGATTGTTGTTTTCCGAAGGGGTGGTCGTCTGGGGTCCGGTGACGTGTTCTGCCTGGGTGGAAATCGCATCGAGATCGTCTCATCGTACAAATACTTGGGCGTCACATTATCCCGGAACTTGTCGTTTGGTCGGCATTTCACGCAGCGTGCTGCGGCTGCGAAGTTGGGAATTAACAGTGTATACAAGTCAATACTCTGTCGAGATTCAGTCCCTGTCAGCTCCAAATACAAGATCTTTAACGCGGTCTCAAGGGCGGTACTCTGTTATGCTGCGCAGGTGACGGGTTTTCACCAGTCAAATGCACTCGAGCAGGTTCAGAGGCACTTCATCAGGATGATATTCCGACTGCCCCGGAACACGCCTAATTATTTTGTCTATCTCGAGACAGGCATGGACCCAATATTCGTTCATACCATCACACTGGCGTCGAAGTATGTGGTGAAAGCCTTAAAGATGCCAGAACGTCGCCTGCCAAATGTCGTGGCCCGGGAGGTTGTCCGAAGGAAGGTGTCGTGGTATGCATCGATGGTGGACCTAGCCACCAGGTTTGGGTGCGAATTTGATGGAAATCCATCGGACCTTGATACCTGGAAGCGGCAAATGATGAACGTGGTCGGGAAAGCACGAGAATCGTGGATCGAGGACATGAAGGCCAGTGCGATGCAGTCACGTAACCCACTGTACCCCCGCCTATGCTTTGAAGTTCGCCCCGCTCGGGTTTCTGAGCGAGATTGGGACCAGCCATTGTGGGTGCTTCGCTGGGTGTTAAAATTCAGGGGCGCGCTGATTGGCTTGAATGACGGCATCTACCTGAGGACGGACAGCCCACGCAGGGAGTGCTCGATGTGCAATCTGGAGGCCAATGAGGACATCGTCCATTTCTTTGGCGTATGCCCGGTTCTGGCCGAGTTCAGGTGGATGTTCTTCTCTAGGGTAGAGCTGACGGAGGAGGAGATGGTTGTACTCCTGAATGATCCAGGAAGCTGGCTGGCCGTGTCGAGATTTGGGCATTACGCATGGAAGTACCGGAGTATGATGATTGCTGAGTTTAACTGGGAGGACTAGTCAGGATGGGAACATGTATAAACGAATACTAGAAGGAAAAAGTCAATTTATGAATCACTCAAGCATAATATGCTTATATATTATATAATAAGAAAAGAAATTGGAACATTCACAAATAACTGATGTAACAAGTATAATAGATCCCTAACTAATATCATGCAACAACCCTAAAACAAACTTTTAAATAGCAATAAAAAACCGAGGAACCCCCCCCCCCCCCCCGGCAGACGGGCAAATGCCCATGCTTGTATCATGTTTTGCAGTATACTTAATGAAAATGTTTTCTTGATGCACAGAGTTGGCGGCGGTGCGCGTGTAGACGGGGACATTTAATGTCTCCGTTTGCACGTGCATTGTTGTTAATAGGTACTATTGTATTGTTGTTAATATTATGTATAGTATTGTTAATGGTGTTGTTAGTATTGATTGTGCACGAATTATTGAACAATAAACATGTTCCTATTCTATTCTATTCTATTCTATTCGTAAGAATGTGAAAGTAGCCATGTAAAGGTGTAATCATTTCCGTGAAAACGTCACTTCATAAGTTTAGAAAATTCGTGCAATTAGCTGTTCGAAATTTGCCAGGCCTTGTGTGACTGTATGGTTGGTGGGGCTCATCATCTTAATGACACACAATTAATTTTTGCACAATTAACCTAGGTATATCAAAGAATACTTGATGAACCCGTGCGTAACATTTTTCGAAATACTTTTTTCATGCATTATCGCCCAAATAAAATATTAGAACCCAAAGCCACAGATAACAGTTATCTGTGTTTCAGTTACTGAAAACTGGAGAAGAATACCATGATGTCATGCATGATATTATGTACATCCTCAGCAGCAGGAAGTTCTCGAAAATAAATTTGTCTATAGTAAGAAGTCTCTTAGTAAAACATTATGGATACATCAACCGCAAATTTGCCATAGTAAAGGAGTGCCTCGTCAGTTCGAATTCGAGCGGAAAACCCCGAAAGAGAAGGAAATGTAGTTTCACAAAGCGGCGGAAGAGCCGCGCTGGCGTCTGCTCCACAAATGTTCTCCAGACACTCCTGTTTTTTGCTCGCGGTCATTGGAACATTGAATGTTCTAGAAATTTTCTAGTCGAGGCAACACGTGGATCATCATAGTCATAAACTGTAAATAGTTCTGTGCGATGTCGATAGAGAGAAACTGTACAATAAAATGACATCATAATATTGGGTCTGTCTAGTATTGTGACTTAAGGGATAGACTATTATTCTCATTTTCCGAATGAGTTCTCATATACCTATTTTAGTTTCTTAACTGATTCTCAAACGCCAGAGAGAAACCACATTATCACAATAAAACAAAATACACTAAAATAGAAAATCAGATCGATATTGATAACCGTGTATCTACATAATATGTACAGAATATTATTCATCAGCTCAAATATTTAACAGAATATTTTTGGTCTGGGATCAGTGGGGGGATTAGATTTTACCATATCTGAAATTACGAGGTGACGGATAAAATCTACAAAACAATTTTGCAGCTTAGAAAACTGATTATAAACATCATTCCAATTCCATCCCAAATATGCAAATCCCACGGTGTCTTGACAACAAAGCAGTTTAGTCTCCCGTTTAGCTTTACGGAATTAATTAAAGTAGCCTGTCGGACGTCCTACGAAAACGACAGTGCCAGTTCATCAGGTATATTAACACCCCTCCTCCCCCTGTGCCGTCGGTCTATTGTAAAGTTATGCATTAGGGTTTAATGAGGAAAAGAGGATTTTGTGGATTATCATCGGGAATACAGCGACGCCACATACTATGTACTATTAATGATAGTACAGTTTATGGTGGTAGGCGGATGAGGTACTTGATTACCTCTGAAGCATGATCAATTAATTGGGCTAAATTTGCGTCTCGTGTTGAATCATTAATGAGAATTCGGCAAGTATTGTGAGCAGTGTATCATTTAGTAAATCGGCTGATTGGCGAAATGAATCAGAATACGGAGGACGTCAGGCTATTACCTACTTATGGATCAAGTGGTGATATCTCTGCTAATTGGATTATAAATTGATTTATAATTCTTCCTAAGCTGAGCTGAAGGGATTAGTTGGGCAAATCGCGTCGACGACTTCATCGCTCATTTGTACATTTAGGTGCCTAGGTAGGTACTTGGTTTAAAAAATTGGAAATAATTACCTTCTTTTAGGTTCATTCACTATAACCATAGTGGGGTTGTCAGACTGAAAAAAATTGCCCGGGTTTAATCGGAATAATCAAAATGAAACTTTGGATTAAAATTAAAAATGCACGGAACCAATTTTTTAATGTTAAGGCTTCTTTATGAGGAGTCCGAATCTTCTATTTAAAAAATAAAAATAAAAAATAATAAAAGCGGAACAAGGGGACGAAACGGTCAGAGAAAGCAAAAACCATTTCAAAATTTATGTGCCACAATGTCACCCCATTCAGGTATAAATCCTTCAGCAGTGCAGGGGGAGTGGTTGAGGGGGTAAGGGTACAGGAAGGAGGGCAGACAGGGTAGCAGGCAAGGGTGGTAGAAGAACAAGGGAGGACTCAGGGGGATGCCGCCAGGAAACAGTGGAGCAGGGGAGTGGTTGATGCGGCGAGGGATCGTGAAGGAGGGCGAAGAAGCAGGTGTGCTTGGCATTTTCAAATCACGAGGCGCTCGGAAAAAAACACACATTGTCGCCTGGGAGTGCAACGCCGCTTGCGATTGTTTCACTAGTTTACTGTGTACCTATACATTATGTCATGATATGAGCATACATTGTATGCTATGTTGTATTATGACGCTATAAACATACCTATTAGTCATATGGTTCTACTTATGCTTCATTTATTCAGCTATATTCGACCAGCTAGCTGAATAGTTGTTAATCACTGAGACTGCAGGGAAGAACTCATGTTCATTGAGAGTTCCGTGGGCACGTTATAAATTTACTCTGTTTTTTTTTTTTTAATCATAATTTTTTCATAATATGTTATATGTATTGTATAATAAATTAATAAATATAAATAGTTTTCTGTGAAGGTGTGGCAACATTGCTGTTGAGTTCATCTGCTACATAACGCAAATTTGCAACCACTATGAGCCGAAAATGGGCGTTGAGCAAAGACGGTAAAATTTCGCTTATTGTTCTTTTTGTTTTGTCATGTGCTCGCTTTGAGTGGTCATTGATAAGGGATGAACATTAAATGATCCAGAAACAAGGATCAGCAAAATCATAAAATGTAATTTAATAATATTATATTAAAAGTAAAACGTTCATAAAACAATACTATCAAAATTTGATTATTTGAACAAAAATTGTTTATTTAATAAACAAATAATGTTTACCAATCCATAACATAATCTGTTATTATCTTAATTTCTTCAAAGGTTTGAAGAAAAAAAGGTTTGAACTCATAGGTTGAGCGTTTTCCACGGTCATGCACCTGTCATAAATGTAATTCATCTAAGGTTATAAACATTTCTCTTTAACGATTGCTCAGTGGAGTCATTTTTTGCTTGTCAAACGTGCAGAGTGGAACCAAAAACTAATTTTCGTCATCTTCATTTTTTTATGTGGGGCTACAACAAACGATTGCCATTAAACTAAAAGGAAAACCACAAAACAAAGTCCATTCAAGAACAATGCAGCGTGTGATACAAGCTGAAGAACATGTTCATTTAAATACTTCTTTTTTTTTAGGCGACAGTTAAAAAGGCGGAGGTTATCGTCGAATCGGGTTGACCGGCCAGAGGAAGTGACTACCAATATTTTATCTCGTTTCCTCCAAATGAAGTTCCCATAGGGGTCAATTAATGTTCAACTTATCTCGAAACCCCCTCCGGTGGTCGAAAAACGTTATCGCGGTCGGGGAGGGGCTTCCATCTTTCTTTCGGGCGACTTTTGACGGCCGATAAGCGAACGGTTTTTTTTTAACTGAGGAGATAACGGTCGTTCAAGAAGTACCTTCGTAAGTGCGAAGGATTGGGCCAATTCTACCCAGAGGGTTCTATCTGACATTACACGGACTTCTCTTTACTTTATACAAAATTTTCCTTTCAGGATTTAGGTTCAAAATTACTTCGATTACGACATTTCATTCAACCTCCTAGGCCAAAGTCCTGCGAAATCCCGATTTTTAAACCCATAGATCCCTTAGATGTTACGGTAGATTGGTTCTGAGACCTCGATAAATGGATTTTACGTCCAAAAGGTATGATAGGTCCAGCAATCTCCAGCTGCTGCCCTTCCAAACTGCCTAAAACGGCGAAAGACAAACATTTACATTTTGGAATCCCTACATAAGGACAAACATACGTACACTTATATATATATATACACCTATACTTATATTGTTAAACTTCCCATTTGTTTCGCTCCAACAGTTAAACTAAACACAAACGGTCCAACATCTAGAAGTTTATAAACATACAGAAGTATAAATACTTCTGTAATATAAGAATTAATTACATAAAGAACAATAGCAAGAACCTTTCTCATTTCCCATCATATTGTGAAATGTACAACCAGGTATTAACTAGCCACAAACTCCATTCAACCTAACTAAACTTTACTCACAAAAACTCCTATCGAAGTGAACAAGAAAATCCCGGTTAACGTTATAAAACCCCTCCACGTATTTTCCCACGCGATTCCGCTTCGGTTATTTATAAGTTTAAGTTGAGTTTGACCGTCGGAGCGAAACAAAAGGGAGGTGGAACAATATATAATGTTGGCGAAATGTATGTATTCAAGCGAGCTGGGAAAGAAAAAGTGCTGGGTGGGAACGTGGATCAACCCTCAGGAAGGTCGGGGCCCTCCACGAGAAAGGTCAATTCAGAGAGAGAAATTCCAAATTCAGAAAACCCTGTAATATCGACTTCGGGTTTGGGCCCGAGCAGCGGTAGTTATTTACATAGGTAATCGAGTTTTTTTCCAAGAGCTTCGTACAACCAATTTCTCCCTACGAGTAGCACTTCAATTTTTTTATTTATGGAAAGGAATTGAGGCAGGCATGTGTACCCAAGCAAAGTTAACATCTGGGACGGTGTTGCCAGAAGCTCCCAGTATAGTACATTAAATGTACAAATTTTGTACTGTACATACTGGTGTGAGTGGGGTGGGAGAACTTCTCTAGATCCTTTCAAGAGGAGTCGTGCTCTCAGCACCAACAGCACCGGATGGCCAATTCGCAGGATGTTTTGATGGGCAGAATACCCCTGGAGAACGAGTTTTTTTTTTTTTCTGGAAATCTGAAACCGACCCTTTTCTGAAGCCTGTCCTTGGGCCACCCAATGACGCTAGCGATCCCAATTGAGGTATCACTGCCTCTTGGGGGCTTGCTTCTTTTGATCCAACCATACCGGACCCAGGTCCACCTAATAAAGGACGCCTGAAGTTTGAAGAAGGGCCTCACTTCATTGTTCTGCCTACAAAAGCAATTTTCAGGATGTTTTGAAGGGCAGAAGACTTCTGGAGCAGCAGCTGGAGTGATGGCAGCTCTGTTGTGGATTCCTTTCCTGCCAAGGCAAAAAGCAGTAGGCCGAAGGCAATTGCCTTAAGCAGTGGGCGTCACTTTTGTCCCGCAGACCGCTCCACCTTTCGCAAGTACTTTTTCAAGAAGTATTTGCAGCTTTTGGATAGTACCTCAACGTTCACCTCCACTGACTCAAAAATGTACGACTGAACCTGCTCGTTAGGTACGCAGAGGCTGGCCTTGATGAGCAGCCGTCTTTACGACTCTCCTTTCCTCGAGGTTGCCAGCCTAGATTTTAGCATGGCTCATACTTTGAGCCTGGGGCAAAGCCACGCTTGCTGGAAGAGTGAGCCACGCCTGCAGCGGAATGAGCGACCCCACTTCATGAAAAATGGAGAGCAGCTGCAACTTGCAGCCTCTAGCTCTGTGCTCCCCCCCCCCCCACCCTGTCCCGGCGCTTCAACATGTAGGGTCAAGTGGGATAGCTCTCCACGTTCTGCGGGTTTAGACAAGAGAGGAGCAGTTGAAGGCACGATTTGCACTCCTCACCAAACAACTTGTACCCAGGAAGATTCGAAAATGAGATGGGAAAAGGGTGTACATACCACGTTCTTTGCTTTGATCTTCAACCTGAAATAAACTAGTCCTGGGGTCTGAGGAATCCCCAGTTGTTAACAAGATCTCCAGAACTTCGGCCAATCCGGTAAGCCGAAGATTTGGAATGCACCCCTGAGCTAAGACATGTTAGAAGAAAAAGAAGAAAGAAAGAAAGAAAAAAAAAAAAATGCAATCAATCAATCCATTTTGGTTTATTATTCTTGGAATAATACACCTATGTTTTCGCGACGGGGGTCGACGACTCCGATTGGGCTCGAAATTTGACATTATCCGTTTCAAGAGGTCTACATTCTAAATCCGAAGTGTCCGTCCGCTGTACGCCGTCCGCCGTTCGCCGTCCGCCGTCCAGGCCGTTTTGGGCAGTAGGAATTTTTTTTAAAATCTGAAATTTTGACAAAATACTTGGTTTACCATCTAGTTGTGCCCGCAAGGTTTTCAGTCCGATCGCCCAAACCCGTGGGGCGCTATCGGGCTATAATGGGGCTACGGGAGGGGTTTATTGAAGGCTTTTAGCTATGGGATCGAGTTAGGTGTCGTTTTCGAAGTATTTTTGGACGTAGAATCCATTTTTTGGGGTGCCGGAACGATCCGATTTCACTGGGGTGATCTTTAGGGATTTCATGGGGCTAAAAATGGGATTTTTGAAGGCTCCTTGGATGTTAAATATTTTTCGAGTAAAAAATAAAGAATTATTGAAAATAAAAATTTTTGTAAAAAAATCCAAAAAAAATTTTTTTTTGAGAAAAATTCAAAAAAAAATTTAAATTTTTTTATTGACAGAATTAAATTTCTGCACAAGTAACGTATATCAAAGAATAATAAACCCTTGTGTAAAATTTGAAGCGTTTTTGTTTAATGTTTTTAACGCGTAGACCTACACTTGAGATGTTTCAACCATCCAAAATAAGCCGAGTAAGTGGAAACGGCCGCAATGGCCTTTTTCTCAGACAGTGAAAAAGGACTCTCGAGATACAGAAGTGACCAAACAGAACCAGAAAAGAAGACGGAGGGACCTATTAGATCCGCCGAATCACATTTCCTTTCGGGGGTTGGTTCGGACGTGTCCTCCAAACTGGATGGGAACATCGGGGAAAAGGGTGGTTCTCGTTTATCACGGCCAAAGCTGGAGAAATCGTCCAGGCGGTGTGGAACCCAAAGAATTGTAGACTGTGGGTCTGGACCATGTTGTCAGTCGTTTCGTCTTTGTCGTTTTCCGTCGGCATCATAAGCTTGAAGCAGATGTCGCACTGTTTTCAAAAAAGGAGAAGAATGCTGTGGTTGCTAATATTAAATATGCTGGTTTAGGTAGGTGCTTAAATTAGTACCTACCTATAAAAACAAATAATTTGTTATTTTAATATTTATTAGGATATAGTCTACTAGTAGGTACCGACTTTTGCAGAAAAACATGATGTAGATAATATTATTATTACCGACTTTTCATAATATTATTAACAGGAAACGCTTTTCACAGGCAAACCCTGCCATAAAACACAACCATGTTATAAAATGTGAGCTTTACACGTTTTGCCCCCCGAATAACCTCGAAATATAATACCAAATTCAATCAACAAAATAATCTCAAATTGTCACCAAATTCCAATTTGAAACTTTATTCTCATTTACGACCTGAAAATCTAACGTGAAAGTCGTTGACCGAAACTGACATCACCGGTATCGGCCCTCCGGTAACGAGCCCGCTGACGTGACGGTTTGGGACCATAGCTTTTATGATTCCACCGAATTCAAAGTATGATTGAGGCCAGGCCTTTCCGGGTACGTGACTGCTCCGTATAAATGCCCTCGAATTTTTCAGGATGTCAAAGCTTCTGCGCCTTTTTCATAACTGATATTAAACGATAATATGGGTCTGCACCACTTTTAAATGTGGTAGAATCAAGAGAATTGATTTCAAGTGTGGCATAATGTAATCATTATATTTTAATCAAACTTACATAACAATTGATGATTACGGCCGATGAACTTGTCCCTCAGATTTTTCTATTAATTTCAACTTCGAGTCCATACTAATTCTGTTCTAACTCCAAGTATCGTAATAGTTGAAAATCCAACATCTTTCTTTTCATCAAGTCATAAATATGGGTTCATTTCATTTCATTCTTTTATTTCGTTTGATTTTATTTCATTTCCTCACCACCAATTTAAGTTAAATAAAAACCATAACCCCGAAGCATCAACTAAGTCAATGACGACAAAGAACAAAACATCAAATCACGTAGACGTAAATTTTTGCATCATCATCGCTCTTCATCGTTTTATCACAATCCATTACATGTTCAAGTCTTTAATTTTGTTTCATTTGTATCCATGTGATTTGACTTCATGTCATGTCATGTCATCAATCGTTTCATTACATCCGTTCATTTCAAACCATCTCATCTCATACCAACTTAATTCATGATTTGATGACATCGTAATTGAGGGAAATTCTCCCACACGCTCGTCACTCCGCAAGGAACATGGGCGAATGGAAGACTATAGTAGTCCTATAGGATGGTGATTCCTCGCTCGGCTGCTAGTTTGTTTGGAATCCTCTGATTTTTGTGATGTTTCGAAACCATCGTTTATTGATGTTACTCCCCGAACTGAGTTCTGACTAACGTTGGAAAAAATCTTCGACTACGTTTCGTTTTTCGACTAGGACCTATCGGTTTCTCCAAGGACGATCACCGACCCTTGAGGTCTTCGGCCCGACACATATTTACGTCAAGTCCCTCCGCTCCAAGTTTCTAAGAACGTTCATTCCGCCAGTTCGATATCCTCCAAGCTGCCCCCAGGCCCCCTGGAAGTTCTCGTAAGCGTAGTCACTATAAATAGGGCGGCTGGTTGGGAGTCCCAGTTGACTGGAGGTTGGGGGTGGACTGAGCTCTACATCGATCCATGTCCTACCCTTCAGGGGTGTCAAGGCCGCACGAGTTTCACCTTTTGAGCTACTTTTCAATGGGATCCATACGGGAATTTTCAAATGGCTGAGGGTAGGATGTGTTTTCATGCGATCCATAATTTGGTATACCTACTGATTTGTGTTGTGTGATAAAATCGATAATAAAACTCGTATTTATCTAACGTCTTTATTTCACAAGAAATACTTAAAAAAAAAAAAATCGTAATAGGTATAATATACCTATAGGTATATTATTACATATTATGTAATAATATTTTTCGAATCCTCTTCCTCTTCCCTTTCTGCCACCAACACACGCGCTCCCACGATTTGGTATACACATTTGTACATATTCCGACGCACTTATTCTATTACCATATTCTGGCTCCTCATCCTTCATCTGCCTGTCTATCGCAATGCTTTGGAAACGTTATAGATCTACTCGTACTGTTCCAAACGATAAAGTCAGTCCTATACAATCTAACATTCAGCTCAACACAACCGGAACGACACCACACATTGGGATTCCTAACTCATAACTGCCATGCATCAACCAACTTCGCACTACCACACGCTCGAGATAATTATTGGGTTTGCATATTAAAGATATATGGTCATTCAACGAAATCCTTCACTCATCGTCCTCTGCATTATAATGCTTGCAAAACACACCAGTAACAAGAAGAGCTCATATTGAAAACGTGATTTGCAATCAGGATGCCATCATCACCTGAGTCACGTTCGATGATAGATATGATATCCCTAGATGCTACCTAACCATAGTTGATGATGGCCAATCAGTCATTTGATCTGGGCGTTGAGTATGACTGAATACCAAGCAAACAGCGTCTCATACTGTGCCCGTACGTGAACGCTCCATGCACTCCACATCTGTCACAGTCAGAAACAGTGTTTTAACTTCACAATCACAAGATTTTCCAAATGTCCCTCAATAAATTTTAAAAATGTATTACTTAAACTTCGGCTTTTCGATCAGCTAATATGACGCCAACGACAGTGTTGGAAGTTCTCGGAGCGTTGAAATGGAACGAATCTTCATTTAATGGTAAAATTATTGGTAAAATTTGTAGGGACTGATATCAGATTCTGTTATCCTGTGCACAATAATTGTGCATAATATAATACATTATATGTGTAATAATTATTATTACACAGGCCAACAAAAAACGGCGTTGTTAAGTGACGAGGAGATTAATCTAACTTAATTAAATTAACCTAATTAGGAGTTGGTGTGTAAATGAAGTTATTGAAAAAACAACGGCAGATAGAAAAAATATGATCCCAAAATCGGATTCAGCATGGAAAATCCTGTAAGAACTGCTCTCTTTCATTTGTCAAATCTCAAAGTTTACAGTCTGGTGTACTTAATTTCTGGTCTACTTAACTTACAAACAAGCGACATTGTTTTGAGATTTGACTAATGAAAGAGAGCAATCCTTACAGGGGTTTTCATGCTGAATCCGATTTTGGAATCAGATTTTTCTATCTGCCGTTTTTTTTTTTTTTTTTCAAAAACTGCATATACAAAATTTGTATAAACTGTATAAAACAGTGATTTGGATTCAGCACTCTGAGAAACCCCAACACCGACCCTTATCTCCTCGGCACCAAACAACACCTTTTTTGTTGGCTAGTGTTATCGTTGTTAAGGATATGCGCTAGCCTGCTTTCTATTGAATGTGAGTAGATCAGTTAGAGCGATCGACATGTATGTATACCCTGTATACCCTGACAGGAGATAAAAAAACTGTGAACCGTGACTTCAAAAGAGAAGAGGCCCAATCTCAAACAAGTTCAATAGACTATACTCCAGGAAATGGAAAATGCAAAAAGGAGACCCACGTGGACCAGGGTATGATCAAAAGGAAAGTAGGAACGGAGATACCTGTGATAACCGCAATGAGGATGCCTGCATAAGCAATGAAGCATGGATGTAGAGTGAAACAGGGATTCAATGTAAGAACATAGCATTCCCGAGGTTAGGATGCAGGATCTAATAATTAGAATTATTCTGGAACATGAACCCTTCCTACGTGTAACGAGAAGGAAAATCACGACTTCGTAGTTTTCAGACTTTTACCTTAATTTTAGATCCTCCTAGAGGTTAGCTTGAAAACCACTATGCAGTCTTATCATCTCAAGTGGTCATGTCGTTTCGTTTGCAGGACTCATAAAGGAAAATTTGTTGCTGCTCTTCATGGCGGGGAGAGGGTATGCAAAATAACAACACCACCTCCTGAGCGAGAGGGAGCCTCAAGCACGAGTGCTCATCCCATGACGTCATCGGTACGTTACTGCGTAGAACTGCATACTGGATCATAATTGGGGAAGAAGAAGAAGACTTCAGTTCTGCGCTATGGTCTCCTCCAAATAGTACCTAAGTTATACTGTTTTTATCAGAGCATCCTAAAACTACTATCATTATATCATTCGTGATGGGGTTTTTATCAATGTCATTATATTTTATCCAATTCATGATTTTAATATTCAATAAGCGAAAATCAAGACAATTCCCTGTTGTTCACGTTATAAACCGAAAGTGTTTTCTTGAGTGAAATACAAGCTCTCTCCTATTCCCCAAAAATGATGAGCCAGCTCTCACTCAAGTCACGTTTTGTGAGATTGCCTTTTCACCCCCTTTCCACAAAGGAGGAAAGATGGCGACGGAGAAGACGTAAAAAAAAGTGTAATAAAACGCGCTTTCGACGCATAAAACGTTGCGCGCTCAGTATGGCCATGTTTTATGGTTTGGAACAACTTTTAATGGAAATTACAACCTCGGAGATACCGGCTGAGTTATTGTCTGATTAACCTTAACTCTGGTAGAGTAGCTGGGAGTAAAGACCCGCCATTATCAGCTTTTTGTCTTCAGCTTGCGTGGTTGATCACCAACATCGTGATTTTGGACAAGTTTTAGGACAACCCATGGAGGAATAGAGAGGAGAGCTCACTCTGGGTCAAACCGCGTTCCCAAAACGCCAACCCAGTGATGGAACGGCGGGGGGGGGATTGCGACTGCAGCGTGACCCTTACGAGACGTAGTGAACTTTGAAGGTGGTAAGTTACCAAAACTGAACCAGAAGATGGCGCCCTGCGAATTCCGACGTGTCGTTTGCATTCACAGTGTACACAACTACACAATCAATTTCGTTTGACGAAATTTGTAATTCAGAGATGGTTCCTTCAATTTTTCCTTTAATTGTAGTAGCACAACAGTGGAAGATAAATCCGTTTAGTGAGGTATTTGGGGCTTTCCTTCGTAAGAAGGGCTAGTGACTCACTCTAGTCGGGTTTGAAGGTACTATGAGTAGTTCATTACGTTCCGTAGGGATAGCGCCACCGTCGACTATGGCACATGAAGTCCTATTCAGTGAACTCTCCTCTCTATTCCTCCATGAGGACAACCATTGGACAACCCTTGGTACAACCATTTAATGTGTCATATTTCCAGGTGTATTGTACCGATTCTAGTGTATGTATCGAATTATGTTTTTATTAAGGAGTCAGTTTTTCCTAGTCAAAGCCACCAGTGGGTGGAAAAAGCAAGGGGTCCGCTGACTGCTGCGTTGATTCTGAGATTGCCCTCGGATTCGACAGAATAGCGCGTTTGGCCGTGGATTAAAAAATCCAACTTGCAAGTACCGACTATCACAGGCGAGGAACGAGGGGTTACCCTGGACTCATTGATGCTACTATAATATATTATTGTATGATTATTGCATGACGTGCCAAATCTAGCTGCCTATCCCAGTCCTTCTAGTCCTTTAACGAACCATCTTTGCCAACCAACTAGGTCCAATTGAGATGTTCCACCCGTCCTCTAAGTCACCCACCGAAGGAATATTGCTCCTATAGGAGTATCTATATACACAAATTTAACATTTCACTCCATATTGAGTTCCCTTTCGGTAACACCGAACTGATACAGTCGACAATCCCACCTCAAGTTTCACACATCAACTTTGCACATTACATCAGCAAACTTGCGCCACACTGTCAGCGGCTGGTAATATTAAACTGTTAAATGTGAAGATGTCTCGTCAGCTCGGGGAAGTTCATTAATTTCATTTCACCTACGCTTTCCTCTATAACTCATACACGTTGGAGTGATATTAGATTAACATGCTGCTTCTCTCATTAAAACCCTAGCAGGCACTTCAGACATATTAAACTTTAATTCTGAAAGCTGAAGGAGGAGCATTTTGGAAACCGCAACCTAATTTCGCGTATTTACAGACGACGATATTAGCTTGCTTTGATTAAGCTTCAAAAGCCCGTGTGATTTAAAAACTCGCCAGGTCCCCTGTCGCCCCCTGCAGGCTGGGCTTTGCCGCCTACGTGAACTATGTCAGGGTATTACCGCTGATCTGCTGGCGTGGAGATAACGGGAAAAAATACCTTGATTCCCCACTTCAGTTTTTCCCCAAAGATTCCCCTCTCACATTAATCAACCGCAGGACCCCCGGAATCAACCTCATTTTGTGAATATCGATTCTCGATCAGCGAGGCCCTCGTGGCAGTTTATCTCAACGGATTAAGTATTTTTCCCTCAGGGACTCGACTGGGGGATCGACACGGCTGTTTGGGCTGGGAAAGGACCCTGGACGTGCGGGGGGGGGGGGGGGGGTGTAATGGATTGCCCTTTCGAAGCTACACCCAATTTATATTAGTCTTTTCTTCTTTGCCTCTCTTCCCCTGTCAAAGAATTTTCACCGGCTTTTCAAAAGCCCTCAAAGGGAGTGCCAATCCCGAAGCGTGCTCACTCTTGTACTAACTCGAGCGGTATTCACTTTGACGGATCCGTGCGTTGTGTAAAGACTGATTCAACTAAGCCCGTCCGACGTTGAATGGGTGAGGAAAGCCCGGAGGTCAGATGTGTATAGAGGTTTTTAAGGCGGAATCACGATTCCGAAGTTCTCTTTTCACTGAGGCAAATGATTTTTTCAGGGGTGATTAAAAAGTGTATTCTATAACATACACATTCGCAAAAAAGGTCAAAATAACTCATAGCTTGTTGGCCCGTGGCAGGAGGAGGGGTCAACTTGGAGACTCATCTTGGGCCTTGGTAGTTGCAGAAGCCAGGGAAGGTTCCCTGATCACATGAGCTCTCAAGTAATTAGTGGCCATGGAGACTTCCCAGTTAATAAACACCGACTGTGGTTGGCCTAGTGCGGCGACTGAATGCTCAGCAACGCATGGGATTCTGTGCTGCTCGGCATTTCAAAGGAGAGGCTGTGGAGATCGAGGTTATCCCTGACGGCATGAGGGACTGGAGTAGTTATGTACGTTGCTGCCTGAAGGCCCTGGCTGGCATCAATGGGCCTGGTTAGGGACGAGAAAAGCAATGGTTGATTGGGTTGATCACGTCAAAGATGTTTGTCTCAGAGCCTCCTTCTCTTCTGTTGTCATTTTGTCGCGATAGCTTTGTCTAAATCTTCAGCGATTTGTGATCAGCTTTGTTCGGAGAGTTCAGCTTACTGTCATCGAGGTCTTTCTCTGTGTCCAGCGAGGGATAAAGGCCTAGTAGGTGTGTGTAATAGGCTTAGCCTACTTCCCTGAAAGTTCTACCAACCAGTTCGGATCTTCGCTGAGGTCTCGTCGCCTTCGCGTCGTCCTCTTGAGCAGTAGAGTGTCTTGTTGAGCATCTTTGTGGGAATCTCACGATCCTCCAGTCCCACTCAGCGAAGCCGCCGTAAGCTGATCTCTTTATACGTCTCGTTCGTGGTTTGTTCGCCATCTCCAAACCGACCCGTATGCTCCAAAGATCCTTCTGAGTATTTTACGCGCAAACCTCATACGTTTGCAGAGCTATTTAATCCGTCTGAAGGGCTATATGGGTGAATCTACGAAAAGTGCCATTTTCTTGTCCTGGCACAATATCTCTACTTCTGAGCATGATAAGAAAGCTTTTTTTTCCCTATGTGTCTATAGGTACGGGCTCCATTCTTCCGTGTCAGTTGGGGTGTTTCAGTTTAATATTTCACAGGTAAAATCTGGGTTGAATGGTCAATTTTTCATTCATCTGGCCTGTCCCCATCATGAGGTAGTCAACTTTCAGCATGTACCCCACCTTAACGTGAGAAGGAAAAAATCAGCCAATATTTTTACTAGTGCCTATAAGCCTGTAGATTACGAGCATGTGTCTTTTGAATATTTAGTTAATGAAGGTTAGCAACTACTGTTGATAATCGTCCTGTCCCGAGCTTTCAATTCATTCATCTGGCTCCTGAAGTTCATGCTTGGTGCAGGGAAACAACAACTTGTGGGAACATTCTTATGCTACAAGTGGCACCACTGAAGCCCGTGGCTTCAATCCCTCACCATGAGGTCTCTTTATTATCCATCTTGTAGGCCTCCAAACAACAGCTCTGGGAAATATCAGGTGCGTGACTTTTTTGTGAGTCATTCTTCTGGTCATGGTTGCGGGTGTTCCAGTAGATCTATCAAAACGCTCGAAGTCCATTTTTGTACAAACACCTGCATAGATTATGATGAGCTCTTTGTTTTTTCTGTTTTACCTTTATCTACTTGTACAAGTGATTTATTGTAAAAAATTTCATTCATCTGGTCTTCATTCATCTGGCCAACAAACATTCTTGTGGCCAGATGAATGAATAGAGACCAGATGAATGAATATCACAGCAAAAGAAAGCCAGCAAATGACAGCACTGGAGTTTGCCTTTACTCAAGATTTTGACACTTTTCGTTAAAAAAATTTATACCATGGTTTCAATTCGCTGGATTTCTCTTTTAAATTCCTTCTACACTCTAATTTTTCATTCATCTGGTCTTAATCATTCATCTGGCTGTCAAACAACAGAACGATGAAAGTTGCTGCGTAGCCACTGATACACAATAATCACCAAGGTAATCTAAGTTTATTACCATAAAAAAAGTTCGGAATTTCTCGATTTTTAAATTTTCAAATGTGTGACCCCGAAAATGGCACTTTTCGTAGATCCACCCATATAACTGGTTTGAGGATCTAGTTTTCATAGGTGCTCAAAATTTTCATTGAAAAGAGATAGCCTTATGGAGAAATTGCGTTTGTCCTGTTTTTCCCAATTTCTAGAGATGGTATTCCGGTTTTCCCAAAATGAATCTTGCAACCTAAACTGTAATACAATAATAATAGAAATATGTATTTGGGGGTTTGCTCCCACTTTTGTGGCTGTCTTGCCAGCCTGCCGGATATACCTAGTAGGTGCAGGCGGAAGCGATTGCGGCGGGACCCCTTCTCTAGACGGGAAGAATTCAATATTAAATATTGAAATTATTCAATATTCAATATTAAAATTTAAATTTTTTTAATTCAATATTCAATATTAAAATTTTTAATTTGCCATTCTCTGTCCATTTTTTTCTGACATTACACATTGTCGCAGCGCAGTAAATTTAATGAAATTGATCCTGACTGCCAGGCGTCCTTTGCCGACAATTCGTTTGAGGAAGCTGAACTGTCTGGAGAAATTTCGACGTGTGAGTCCGTTGTCCAGGACCCCATTGTCGACATCTCGACTGTGGGATCTGGAAGAGCGTCCTCACATAAGATTGGGTCCGCTGGTCAGGTCTTCTTTGCCGACAATTTGGTTAAGGAAGCGGCAGCAGCCTTCCCAATTTATGTTGCCCAGGTCGACATATCGTGGAAGGGTTCCAGCATCCCCTCGGTTCCCTATAGGGACACCGGGATCTCTGCACCTTCACAACACGTCGACATATCGAGCAAGCCTGATGCGTGCGAGCATCCCCATACTGTGGCTGCATATTCCTCCTGTGTAGTAGATCACGTCAACTCGTGTTATTCCCAGGAAGGTAATGTTCCCATACTCCCTTCCTGTTCCTCCAAAAACAACACAATTTAATAATTTTAAATCATGTGATAGGAACACAAAAAACGGTACCTACATCTCCATCATACGTTGTGTGGCGTGTATATCAAGTCGTGATTCGTATGACATACATTGTATCCTTTTGTTGCAAGCAGACCTGCTGGACCTTGCGAGCTGTAATATCCAATCAGGCATTCATTCGCGTCTCTTCACTCAAAACGCCTCGTCAGCGTCCACACATGACGGTTATTTCGACGATGAATATTCAATCGGCGTTGTTCAACTGATTAACCCGCGAACGTTATTCCTTCTCGGTGGCGCTGAAAGGCGATTGGTAGGTTTGGGGGGGGGGGGAGGAGGTTTCCAGAAAATCACGTAATTCCGCCACAGCGTGACCATCCCGACGGAGGGAAGTCCAAAACAAACAACTCAAGCGCCACAGTGACGCCACTTGGTGAATAGCAATGACGATGAGCTTTGAAATAACGTCCCAGATGAAATTCATGAAATTGGCTCAACGGCTTCTGATGTTTCCAATCCTGCGGCTCCTTCTGATTCATAAACAATAATCAAAAACGTACATTTGTTCCATCACCTGTTCATCCATTTTAACCGAAGATTTATCTACCTTCGGAATCGACCCTGTGCAGGTCAGTGCAGGTGTGGGCTCCTAGTAGGGGCAACAAATCACGCTGGGCAGGTTTAGTTAATGGGAATAGTTTTCGAACCGTCTCTGGAAGGGTAGATTGAACGGAACCTGCAGCCAATTTGAGTTTGAAAAAGTCTCCTCCGAACGTTGGTAATTTATTTGTGTCATTCATGTCGGGGGTTACTTCTGGCAACAGGCTGACAAAACGTCTGAATCATTCAGTTTCTTCTGGTAACCTATGGCCTCACAGTGTATGCATACGGGCTTTTTGACGGGGTTGAGAGAAGGTTGAGTGAGGTTCTGGACGGAAAATCAATTCATGTGGGTTCAATTATAATTTAACAACTGCACCTATCATAACCAGAGTAAAATTTGCGGTTCTATATTAAAGAGTTGAATAATTCAACAAGGTATTTAAAATTATTTCAGCTGTTGGTAATAAATGAGTGTTTGAATGAATGTCGGCGGTAAGTTGTTGAGGTTCGGTCAAATAGGAAGATGAATATGCCGACGTTTCTGAAGATTTATTCTCTCATTATCTGGGCTTAATGGTCATAATAATTAAATAGAAAGTGATTTGTGGTAAAAATTCGTAGAATGTTTGGGACTTAATCTTGACTTACAACTAGGAGAAATGTTGGGGACAATAACATTATGGCAGTATTGAACATCATTTTGTGGACCTATCAACATTGGGAACAATATGAAACTACCTACCTATTTACAACATTAAACTACAATTACGACGTAGATGACTGTACTGGCAGGTGAATAAGGAAGTTAACTGCAAGAAATTTTTGGTTATTCTTGGAATAATACACATAATATGTTTATATAATATAATACACATAACATATTATGTTTTCGCGACGGGGGTCGACGACTCCGATCGGCCTCAAAATTTGACATTATCCGTTTCAAGAGGTCTACATTCTAAATCCGAAATGTCCGTCCGCCGTCCGGGCCGTTTTGGGCTGTAGGAATTTTTTTTAAATCTGAAATTTTGACAAAATATATATTGTATACTTGGTTTACCATCTAGTTGTGCCCGCAAGGTTGTCAGTCCGATCGCCCAAACCCGTGGAGCGCTATGGGGCTAAAATTGGGCTACGGGAGGGTTTTTTTTTTGAAGGCTTTTGGCTATGGGATCGAGTTAGGTGTCGTTTTCGAAGTATTTTTGGACGTAGAATCCATTTTTTGGGGTCCCGGAACGATCAGTTGGGCTTTCATGGGGCTAAAAATGGGATTTTTGAAGGATCCCAGAAGGTTAAATATTTTTCAAGTAAAAAATAAAGAAATTCTGAAAAAAAAAAATTCTTTTTCTTTTGACTCAGAAATAATTTTTGCACAAGTAACCTATATCAAAGATTTATAATTAGAAGTTAAGAGGGGAATAAATGAATAAATCGATAAATGCAATAATAATAATAATTTAAATGAAAGGGGAAACGATGAATGAAGAAATAAAACGCTGCAAATATTACACAAGGGTTTATTATTCTTTGATATACTAGGTTACTTGGGTACCTACTTTTCCGTTATACCCCCCCACGCGATTTTGGTTGGCTTTGGGTGCCTTAAAGCCATCGGGAGGGGTGTGTATGAAACTCGAAATCGAGTGGGAGGGGGTGGGGGGTGTTATAACGGAAAAGCACTTGAATTTGGGTGCCTTAAAGCCATCGGGAGGGGTGTGTATGCAACACGAAATCACGTGGGGGGAAAAGTACCGTTACTTGTGCAAAAATTTAATTTTGTGTCAATGAAAATTTATTTTATTTTATTTTATTTTTTCAATTTTTTTATTTTTATTTTTTACTCGAAAAATATTAAATATTAAGGTAGGTTACTTGCGCAAAAATTTAATTCTGTGTCAATGAAAAAAAAGTTTATTTTATTTTATTTTTTTCAATTTTTTTATTTATTTTTTACTCGAAAAATATTAAATAGGTATTAAATGTTAAATTTACCGGGAAACTGGTTGCTTTGCTCTTAAAACGGGTTTCGTAGTCCTCCAAAGGTCTCCTAATCATTTGCCAGCCCTTCCACCGATTTTAAGGCACTAAAGCCCGTTTTTCAGCTCCTCTGTGGCGGATCTGGTGGAAAGCCCCCTTCCAGAGGATCTGTGTTAGTAGTAGATAAAAGGTTTTATTACATTGTACTAAAAAAGGTTTACTCTATATATATACAGTGCATTCTATAGAATGGATGGGAAAAGCAGGTCACCCAACAGGCCACAGAAGATGTCTGGATCCGCCTCCTGGTTTTCCCGACCGTTTTCGAGCCCAAAAGGGTCAAATCGGGCCAACACGGGTTTCGTAAATCCAGTAGCTGTTGGGGGGGTGTTAAGTATCGATTGAAGGGCCCGGGGGCTGCCGCAACACAGCCTCACAGCCCCACAGCCTCCGAGCGCCTCCCACGTTATCGCTGACGCCCACTACAACACCCTCCGCTCCCACCCCTCCGTTATCTTCACCATTGTACTTTCCCTGTGGAAGAGAGCGCTGCCTGTTGAGGTTTCACTCTATACTGAAGAAGCAGCTGGTTTACAGAACACTGACAATCCTACCCGAAATGCGCCGATGGCCGTTTCGGCGCGTTTCGGTTGGCTACGAACAGGGTTGTGAATCTTCACGCTGGGGACAGACTGTTTACATCAAAATAAGGTTTACCATAATGTAATACCATATTATGGCAAGACATGTGATCAAGTTCTCTCATGATGAGTAGATTCCAAAAATGAAAAGTCAGTTTTGTGCAAGAGAATTTTGTTTGTTTTTTCTGGAAGGGTTTCAGAAATTTCTTCTGAAATTTTGACAAAATAGGTAACTCGATTCTCCATCCAGGTGTCCGCAAGGTTTTCAGCCTGATCACCTAAACTAGTGGGATTCAGTGGAGCAGTGCTGCCAAGTTGGGGGTTTTCTCCCCAAATTTGGGGGTTTTTTTCCATCAGAGGGAGAATTTGGGGGTGAAGTTATTTGGGGGAAAATGAAAAAATGGATCAGTCATTAAAGAAATAACAGCAGGTAAAAACTATGCAAATTTTACACTAGGGTTTATTATTCTTTGATATAGGTTACTTGTACAGAAATTTAATTTTGTCAATGAAAGAAATATTAAAGATTCCTTTTAAATTTTTGTGTCAGAGTAACCAGCTTGCATGTTTGCAGGGTTGTTCAGGAAGGATAAAGCCGTTTAGCGGCTTTATCCTTCCTGAACAACCCTTTTAAATTTTAAATTAAAATTTTTTTATTTTTATATTTTCATATTTGAAAAATTGTTTTTGTTTTCTGGGATTTTTTTTCAAAAATGTTTTGATCGATTTTTTACTCGAAAAATATTCAACCTCCTGGGATCCTTCAAAAATCCCGTTTTTAGCCCCATGAAAGCCCTATAGACCGTGAAATCGGATCGTTCAGGGACCCCCAAAAATGAATTCTATGTCCAAAAATACTTCGTAAACGAGACCTAACTCGATCCCATAGCTAAAAGCCTTTAAAAAAAAACCTCCCGTAGCCCATAGCGCCCCACGGGTTTGGGCGATCGGAATGAAAACCTTGCGGGCACAACTAGATGGTAAACCAAGTATTTAGTTAAAATTTCAGATTAAATCTGGAAATTAAGTAGGAATTTCTTTAAAAAAAAAAAAAAAAAAAAAAAAAATCCACTGCCCAAAACGGCCTGGACAGCGGACGGCGTACGGCGGAAGGACATTTCGGATTTAGAATGTAGACCTCTTGAAAAGGATAATGTCAAATTTTGAGGCAGATCGGAGTGTGTCAAATATAATATTAGGTTATTAAAATAATTTCAGTTATTTATTTGTACCAGGATTTCATCCTTAACTTTTGGGGTTTTTTTTCTTCATTTGGGGGGATTTGGGGTTTTTTTGTCGTTGCCTCAGGGGTTTTTTACGGCCGCACCTTGGCAACACTGCAGTGGAGTTACGGTGGGAAGGGGGAGGTTCTTCGATGGATTTAAGGTAGGAGGTGGAGTGTGGTGTGGTTTTATGGACGCAGAATTCTTTTTTGGGGGTATCAAACCCATTCGACTACACGGTGGGGCTTCTATGGGGCTAATCACTGGGCAGCTGAAGGACTTAGGCCTGGTGGACAAATGAGGTGTCCGTTTCGAAGTAATTTTGGAAGTAGAATCCAATATTGGGTGTCCCTCATCAGTCCTTACACAATTTAGATGTAACTTGTTTAAATTTTTAATAATTGTTTAAAAGTCCCCAGTGGTTGGAGGCTTGGATACATCGATCCGGAAAACCGGCGTAGTTTTTTCCGAGGGAAGCGAGAAAATAAATTTCATAGGTAAAGTTGAAATGTCCACTCTTGTTCTACACGGTCCTCACGATAAAGTGACAATAACGGATCCAAAACCGTCTGTGGAAGTATGTAGCCCTCCCGAAACGGTCATTTTAACTCCGATGTCGTGTCTGAATAAATGAACGAGAAAATTCTCTCCGCGGCAATCAATATGTACCAAATGATTTGGAAATGGTCGACGAGCGCTATCAAAACTTGGGCTATTCCGACTGTCATTGGGGAGAAAAGGCCGGTTCGTCGAGAAAAAACGTGGATGGGGGGGAAAAACCGACTGCAAACTTCGTTTAATCGCTCTCCACCTCACTCCGAAGGGGAATAATGTGGGAATTTACTTTCCCGTTTTATTAAACTGTTTTATTCAAACTCTGGAGAAAAAAAAAACTGATGTAAAGTTTGATTAAAAAATTGCTTAAAAAGAGGAAAAGTTGAGTTTAATGAAAGCAGGCCTACGATCCACCCGGCTGTGTCCCCATTTGAAAATAAGGAATGGATTGTGTGGGAATTGAACCTGACGCTGGCGCAATTTGTGTGCCTGCGAGGCGTTTCTAATATTTTAGCATATACACAATGTCCTGTCATGACCATCGATGTAGTACGTAATTTGCTCGTAATAGGGACGGTTTTTGAAGGTTTTCGCAGGTTAAACACTAGAAATAGTACGTTTTTCAAACTTTTTATGGTTGGTACGTGTTCCTCACTGAATTCCCGACAGGATGACGTTGCGAAAGTGTAAATATGTATTCCTATATGTATTCCTTGTATTTTATTTTTATTTTTGAAAAGTGTCCCTATTCTAGTTCACATGTGCCATAATAGGGACACACCTTTTTTTAAAGCTTAAACCGCTTCACAGCCCTCGTATTCTCAATAGGGACATGGTTATGCTTTTTAAAAAACCATTTTCCGATCCAAAACATCAAAAAAAAAAAAAAAAATTTTAATGAACTTTTTCATATAAATACAAAGGGTTGCCCTAGAAAAGACTACATTTTAAGACCCTTATCAAAATCACAACTCTCAGGGTTGCGCAGCCTCGGAGCCATGGCGTTGAAAAGACAGAAACATGATGGTGAGCGGTTTACAGGTGGTAGGTAGGTAAATACCGTCAACGTGGTGGCTATATTCATATCCATTGTGAAGAGATGAGCGAGTCCACGGCCGAAGACGTCCTCATTCGATTCGGCATGGCTGAAAACTTGCAAATTGACCCAAACGCCGGCTTATTTCCACTCAAAACAAAACGAGTCCAAAGAGAGGGCTCACTACGTTCGGCAAAACCGAGATTTCGTCTATATAAACCCATTAAAACACGCTGAAATGACGTTTTTGATCGAAAATCGGCCAAAACAGCAATGTCCCTATTGAGGAACCTGGACACTCCTAAATTGCCATTTTGGGAAAAAACACTTGCCAAAATTCGCTGGTTTCACTTTTTTGAAATCTGACAACGGCTTCCCTCTAGTTAATTATGAGGTTAATAATAAATCCAGGTGACAACTTACCAGATGGTCCCCTTATATGATCGCCATGAGAAGTTTTTCGTACAAACTGACAAAGCCCCTTATCACGTTATCACTGTTATCACCTCCCAGACGGCGGGAGTTGAAAAACGTCTTCTTCTTTTGTTGTTGACTCATCATTAACATCCAGAAGAGTTGACTTTCACCATGAACGTGAATTTTAGTGTAATAGGACGCCGCCAGGGGCGATTTTAATCTCGTTCCGCCAGTTCTGTCCCTATTCAAGGTACTGTCCCTATTATGAGCAAATTACATCGATGGTCATGACCTAACTGCCAAAAAAAACCTTTCGGTATCAAGGAACGAAAATGCCCAAAGTAGCGCCAAAACAGCACCCGTCATATAAAACGCTAACGAATTTTTTTCTAATATCATATTATGATTGTGGGCCTGTTTTCCTTTTGTCTCATTTTCTAATACTGATTCTGGGTCTGCTGAAAATGTGTCTCATGTTGTAATACTACGCTTGAGCGGCTAAAGCATAATCCATGGTTTTGTTTTAATTTTATAAAATTAAAAAAGGCTATAGCCTTAGGCTTTAAGCAGAAACATTTTTACTTAAAACAGGATCCTGCTGAGAAAAAACAGGCATCTGCGCCTTTGGAATCGGATTCTGCTCACTTGAAACCTGTTTCAGCTCTCTATATTTATCCTGACACGCAGGTTCCTATCAAATGATGATACATGTTGGATCAGGCATGGCTTTTAGTGCGAGTCTGACTCTCATAAATCGATTCGTTGTATTTCGGACATGGATGGGAATGTCTTAGGGAAAAATAGTTTTTTTTTTCACATTTTTATTCTCCCTAATTTTAATTTTTGCGGTCGCAAACATAATTATTATAACATCCAAAGGCATTACTGCCAGGGAGAGAATCCCGTTTTTGGATTGAAAATCGAGTGACGAGTTGCTGTAACCTTCCAATTAGAATTTGACGGTTCCAATAGCTGGAGAGGAAAAATGCTGGTAAACGTAAGTAAAAGGAACTTAGTAAAAATAGTAATAGGTACTTAACAAAAACAGCAAACAAAAAAAAAAAAAAAAAAAAAAAAAGATCACTCTAGGCGCCGCGAAAGAAACCATCAAACTCTATGGTTTTTGGGGTGCTGAATCCGAATCCGACTTCCGTTTTTTCCGTCCAAATTTTCGAGACATCGGGAATTTGTCGTTTTTTCGGCTTTTGGATTCCCTAAAATTCCACAAAAACGCCAAACATTCCATAAATGCCCAAAAACTCCGCAAAAACTCTCATCTTACTGGAAATGTATCGCTGGTTTCGGAATATATAAGTTGGCGTCTAAAACCACAAGAAATGTGTGATTTTGCCAACAAATGTTGAAATACGCGGTTTTCTGCACGTGCAGCTGTGATTTTCTAAACTGAAAAATGCCGAAAAAAAAAAAATCGCCAATATCTCGAAAATTTGGGCATGACCGGAAAAAAACGAGGTCAGAGTCTGATTCAGCACTCCTAAGAGCATAGTTTGATGGTTTTTCGCGGCGCCTGAGAGTGACATTTTTTTGTAAACCTGTGTCAATTATTGAATAAAATGATTACAATGAAACTTGATTGATATAGAAATTATCCAGTAATAAATTAGGAACGAAAAAAAACAAAATCCTGCCAACAAGTGATTCGAACACTAATAATATATATTACTAGTATTCGAATCACTATAATATATTATGTCCATAATATGGACATAATATATTATAACGAAAATGATTCCGTAATCATAGTTACTAATAATAATATAACACTAATAATAATATCATGTCGATAATGAACATGTTTTCTTAACCATAGTTATGAAGGAAATTTATAAGGCGGGGTGGCCAACTAATGTTGCTCTTGTTCCAGCTGAAGATTGAATTTCTGTTTTTGTTATAAATTATATAAATTCAACACGAACACTCATACCACCGATCCTCTTCCACATAAACACGTTTCATTTCCCGTTGAACCTGGCGGGCTCTGAAGGTATTAACGGAGGGTCAAAAGGCCACTGGCCACCGTTAGCGGATATTTAATGCGGCCCTTAATGGTCTCTTGTGTATTCAACCGGCTTAGATTACACAGCTCTCAACTCGGCCACTTCGCACCAGCTTCACTTTCCGGAGAGGTCACGTGAGATCTTTTATAGCCCAAAAAAATTTATTTCAGCGAATTAGGAACTTGAAAAAGTTGAAAATAAAAAGCCGTTTTCCTGAATTTCCCCGGTGGCGAAATCGCTCGCGATGTCAGCAACAGCCGTTCATCTCGACTCAGTCAAGGCTGATAAAGCAATATATTTTGATATAAGTCGGAGGCGGATAGGCCCAGTTTCGAAAGGTGAAGGTTCCAACCAGACGATGCGTTTGGGTATCGTCTTGTGAGCGTTTCACAATGCGGTCATTGCCGTTCGATTCATTTGGTAGCTCGCCAGTCTGAAATTCAAATGCCTTCTTACATCAACCGAAGACTCTTTTTCAAAATACGGTAAGCGAAGGAATTAAGTAGGTACAACAACGTTCAAGAAGTGGTCCTCGTAAGGGAAAAACCTCAACTTCCTTTCGAGGGGACACAAAAGTCCTTTTGTTCGAGTATATTTACTATTCAACTATAACTACGTTTAACTTCGCAATGTTGAATGTTTTTGTAACCATTATTAAATAATGGTTCCGATTTTGAGCCGTGGAAGAGTACCACCGTCCTCCGTGCTGGACTTAATTTTTTCCAGGTACCCCTCAGTCTGAGCCACATGCTTTCATTATCGCAGTAGGGCGCACTCTGGTCAAACCAATGATTGATTACTTGAAGTCTTGTTCTTCAGGGTTTGACCTTGAATCTGTACTTATCTCATTACTAAGATTTTTTTTTTTTTTTCGCGCCTTAAATCTAACCCCACACGTCACATACGACGACTATTTGGTCGATCTCACTCGTGCCAGCAAAATAAATTTTATGATTTATATCCATAATCGGCTCATGTCGTATCCCTCTATTTTCGCTGGAACGAGGGGGGGGGGGGGGGGGGATGGAGTGGAGCAGAAGTCCTGGTGACCCCTTGTTTGATCTTTTGGACGAATGGCTGGTCTTGTGCATGGGGTACTCAGGAACTTCTAGCGTTCTGTCTCTACTCTCTTCCGTCTCTTACTCTCTGCGGGAAGGCCAGAGGGAATTAGAGGCGGCTTTGAGGCACTGGCAGAATGTGTGTCGTTCCTGGACAGCTCCAGTAAGAACTCCCAACACGCCCGCTTCGCCTCACTAGCAAGAGCCTGCAGCAAACCCTGAGGGAACCCTCGACACGTCGAGTGTGGGCCCTGAGAAAGCTAGCCTGGCCCATCACTCTCGCATTCCTCCAAACACAACCAGAGTTAGTATTTTGGAGATAGTGCTTTCAGAATTCCGCCCATCACACAACACAAAATTAACCGTTTCAGGATCACACCCACACGTAGGCTCACTAAACACCTGCAATGTTGTGACGTGCAACGTGGACGCATAACTCGCCCAGTTTGAACCTGGAATCCACCACGTCACTCAGCTTAACCCTTAAGTCACCAGCTAGAGGTAAGCTTCATAATTTTCACTTCCAGGCGGGAGATAACTCTCAAGATAGTCCGGGATGTTATCAGGCTGAAGCAGTATAGACCTATTATAATATACCCTGACTTGGATTTTGTCCAAATCATTCAACACCCAACTTCAAACGAATACTCAACCGCCCTAGTCCCCTCCCAGGCGTTGCGGACAATGGGAAAACGCCCTGGCAGCCGATTCACCTCTCCTGATTACATTCGACGCATGCCGCACAAACAGACACGAACCAAAGAATTTAACACCCAACAGTTCGATTGTTATTCGGCTCGTGAAAAGGATTGTTCGAAAAATAAAAAGTGTCCGTGGAATTCCTGAGTTAGTCATTTCGACCACCCGGCAGATTTCTTGAACTTAATAATAATGTAAAGAGTGGTGATCATTGATTTGCCAATGCTTCTTAGGTAGGTTTTGGAATACTTTTTCTCAGGTTAAATTTGCGAGCTGTCTTTCTGGTTCCTGAGTTTTCGTCCCCTTCCCTAATTGCATCCTAATATAATTTGCTTTTTGCTATTGTTGGCTCTTTTCCTTCAACCTCCTCTACTTTCTTGCTTATTCTTCTTTTCTTTCACCTCATTCTTCTTTCTTTTTTTTTACTCTTCTGCCAAAACCTGTGGTTAAGCATCGCCCACTCTACCACCTTCTTCTATGGGGGTTACGGGAACTGTCCACCCATTGCTGGAGTCCTGTGGGGGTGAGTTCCTAGATTTGTGGACATTTTTTCGGCTATGGGGTCGAGTTAGGTGTCGTTTTCGAAGTATTTTTGGACGCAGAATCCATTCTCGGGGGTCCCAGGACGATTCGATTTCACCGTGGGGATCTATCGGGCTCCAAATGGGAGTTTTGAAGGATCCCAGAATGTCAAATATTTTCCGAGTAATTTTGGACGCATAATCCCTTTTTCGAGGTACCACATCAGTTCGAATTATGTACAGATTTTTTATTTTTTATCAAAAATAATTTTTTATTGACACAGAATTAATTTTTGCACATGTAACATATAATATATTATATAATAACATATTATGTTATATATAACGACAAAATGTTGATATGGGTATGAAGAACAAAATATCAAAAATGGTTGCAAAGTTTTTGCCGAGCGAACTTTTGGCGGTCCAAAAACCACGATTTTTTTCGGACGTTTTCAGTTTTTCGCCTATAACTCAAAAACTAAGCATCTTAGGCAAAAGCTGTTTGATAACAAAGTTGAAGAGCATAAGATTCCGCGTCGAATGACATCCTTAAACATTAGATTCAGTTCAGCCGTTTACCCACAATCAAGCGTCAAAATGCTTGTGAAATAAATTGCATTTTATACGCGACCAAATGTCCCGTGTTGGGCCGCAACTCATACCACCCTTTCAGTAACGTGGGCCGCAACTGAGCATCTATGCTCATCGGACCCTCGCCTGGGCCGATTTTCTCCCTTTTCTGCCGAAATAGTGAAATTGGGGAAAACTGATTGTTTATGAATTGATATGACTCGAGCGCTTGGAAAACTGGGAGGGCACCCCATAATCGTGCAGGGAAGGGGCGGCCTCCCACCTTCTAGCGGATGCCTGCGATCTAGAGACGTTACTTCGGCCAAATCACTAGCAGAATTTCTCCACCAGAGCGCGCCCTTGCCGATTACTCACCTTCCCGCTAGAGATCGCCGTATGTGCATTTTTTAGGTTTCAGCTCATATCGACCCGGTGCCGCCGGTGCCAAAACTTATCCCCGGATACCCCTGGATGCCCCAACGCCTACCCCTCTTCGTGCTTCGAAAAGTACCTACGGCAAAAAAATATATACTTGAAAAAGGCGACTGGGTGAGAGGGGGCTGTGTCAACGGGATCGGTATTGAGCATGACAAGGAGTGACGTCAAAAGGGGAGGTGGGCCGTGACGTCACGTCGCCTAGCAACATGACGTCACGATTTCAGCAAGATATATACCCCCACCAAGCTCGCCCCGCGAGCAGAGTTACTCTAACCCTCGGCTCGCAAACTTCAAATTTCTCTTTAAAAAAAATCACAAGACTTGATTGAATTGACAAAAAACAATATACTTAATAAAAAATCAAATTTCCGTTTACGTTTTATACAAAAAACTTCCTTCTCCGTTCGACCGTACGCATTTCCGTTTTTTTTTTCTACTTTTATACTTTTGTAACTTTATTTTCTTCCCGCGAACGAATTCGGGTTGCCGTGATTGTCCGAATTTTGCACAATTGTCGTTGACATTCTCGGAATTGAAATAAAAAAAACGTCCTGTGCTCGAAAACCACCCAGCGACAAACTTCAGACGGTAAGTCCTCCGGAATGTAGTTTTTCGTTTTTTGTCGAAAAAAAACCTTTTTTTTTTTTTTTTTTTTTTGTCGATTTTGTCGCCGTCGACGTCCCCGGCGTTTTGTAGCGCAATGGGACATGAAATGGGAGCTTGTGTAACGTAATTGCGAATTTCCTGGAGCGTCTGAATGAGTCAAGGTTCCGTCTAATACGACGCATCCCCTCCCTGAAGTAAACAGCTAACTCGGCGAGTTACCTTAACGTTGTTTATTTTGGAGTTTCCCCAAACCCTTGAGTTGGCGTATTTGCTAGAATCGAATTACTGGAAATAGCCTGTTCGATGTCATGTCAACACTTACTGTTGGGCCAGAAAATGATTGAAAATGAGTTTTATAAGTGAAAAAAGTTTTAAATTTCCATCGTTTGAACAATAATTGTTCAATGTGTTTACAATTATTGTAAACCCGCAATCATAAACATCTTGTAGCAGGTACCAGATTCAAACATTGGGGTCTGACAAACCACACTCCAAAATTCAGCTTAGGAAATTCTTTGCATGAAAAAAACTAAAATAAATGAACGAACCTTTTAATAAACTCGAACACACATCATGTTGCAACATATTTAAAAACATTTTAGGTTAATTAGAATGTTTTCCCCCTCTTTTTTTGAGTTAGAAAGGTTTTTTAATATCTTAGATAGGTAATATTCCTAATTTGAAACGAATCCAACTTGTAAACAAGATATAATAATCTTACATAGAAATAAACCTCTGAAGAGAGTAAAACTAGAAAGCTAAAGAAATTCGAGAAAGCATAATAATTATGATAAATTATTTAGAAATTAAATTAAGGAACTGGAAGACTACTGAATTATAAAACATCAGCAGCATCTTCATCTTCCTCATCTTTCATCTTTCTCATCATTCTCATCGTCATCTTCAGCTCCCACTTATGTCATCTGGGCCCCACAAACGAGTGAAGGTTAGACATTCCTGCAAATAAATCCGACACAAAATTGTTCAACATCAAACTACTCAAGTACCTACGTGAAAGAAGAGGGAAACTTGAAAACCCACTGACCAACTTTATTGAAGAAGAAGTGGGGAGTCACAGTGCTCAGGTGTCTAACTACACTGAGAGAAAAAAGGGCCTATTCTAGGTTATTTTTCGATTTTTTTCTAGGTTAAATGCTGCCAACCTAGATTTTTTTTGGTTTTCATTCTAGGGTGGAACAATTTAGTCTAGGTTGAATATAATTTAACCTAGATTGAAAATACTGGTGAAGTTACCTTCCTAAAAATGCAAACAACCAAGATTTAAAATGCGCCACCCCCACACTTTAGTTCTAGGTTAAGTTCACGTTGTGTGCCGCCGCCTCCATCCATTTACAGTCTAGGTTAAAAACATTAATGTCTTGGTTGTCTCACCCTGGTATTCAATGTTTTTCACTTTCATAGACGGTTGATTTACCCTAAATCAAAAACGTTCTCACCCCACTTCAAACAATTTACAGCCATGGCGCATTAACCTAGAACCCTTTTTTCTCTAGGTTGTGCCCCTTTATTTACGAGGTTCTTTCAATTACTATTTTTGTTGTACCAGTTCAATTTCTAGGTAGCTTCCTATTCTTTTCAGGTTGGTCCTAATAAATTACTAGGTTGTCTTCCTTTCTTTCTAGGTTTGCTCCACTTCCATTGCAGGTTGTTTCTATCAACTTCATCTATCTTTCTGGGTTGTCTCTATTTCCAACTCAGTTCAAAAATTTGAATGTGACGTCATAATATGACTGCACATATTGACAGAAATTAGATGATTAGAATTTGGCAAAGATTTGGCCTCAACCCCACCGGCTAAATAGCAGGGGTGCCAAGACAACGAGAATTAACGCCCACCGCCTACAGTGGCCCTCTCCGCGGCTGCTTAGCGTACTGTAGAAACAACCTGGAATTTATTGAATGAATTACAATCACTGTTGTTTAAACCTAAAACTATTTGTGGTACTACGGTAGTTTTAACCGAGACTGAAAGTCTAACTTTTCATTCTGGGTTGTTACCTAAAGTAACAATCTCGCCTTTTAAATCTCTCGGTTGTTTTCAGTTGTACAACCGAGACTTTAATGGAGGGGAATTATATGATAGGTCAAATCATTCAATTCTAGGTTACCCCACTTAAAAGTCAAAGGTAGGTAATATATTTTCTAGGTCTTCACAATGTCAACCTAGACCAAATGTGAAGTTCACATTTGGTCTAGGTTGACACTTTTTTATTCCAGGTTGTGGTCAGAGGGCGGGTAATAACGGATTAGGTTGTTTCTATATGGGTCTAGGTTGTATTAATATTTTTCGATGTTACTTTAACCTGGACCTATTTTTTCTAGGTTGAATCAATTGATTCTAGGTAGTTTCAATTTCTTTTCGAGGTTATTTCGGATTTAACCTAACCACTAAAAAAATCTTTTCTCTCAGTGTAGGGGAAACTACCATTTTGGCACTTCTCAACATTTTTTTTAGGCTTTATCAAAATTTATTTAATAAAGAAGTTTTTGTCTAGTACACTGAGAGAAAAAAACGGCCTAAAATACTGTTAAAGTTTAACAGTGTAACCCTGTAATGCTCTGCAAACAGTATTGATACTGTTAATGAGTGAATACTGTTATTGAAATGCGGCCCCCTGAGTATTCTGTTAATGTGTGCGCTCATCAACAGTATTATATGGTTACTGCAACCGACTAACTCTGTTATTGTCACCAAAACACTGTTAAAGTTGAGCAATACCTGGCAAGGAGCGGCATTTTACTCAATAACCTTCTTATTCTGTTATTGCAATACCGGGAATCGACGATGTTTAACAGTGTTTACTCGTTAACAGTATTTTCCGTCAAACTTTAACAGAGTCGTTTTCTCAGTGTACATGTTTATAAACGTAGGGTTTGTCCTTTATTTGATGTTCCTTATTTACAAACATGGGGTCAGTCAGACCCCAACACATTTTTTTGCGCATTTCTATGAAGAAATGGACCTTCACGTCACAGAAGCGGTCCGACCTGCGCAGGGGATGCAGCACACCTTAGAGGCATATGCTGGACACCGCTCTGGCTCATGGCAGACAGCAGGAGGGGGATCTCCACCCTGGACCTATTTATTCATGTCCAGGCCACCAGCATTTGCCTCAGGGGCTCCAAGGCCCAAAGGCCTGGGGGCAGTAGGCCGCCTTATTTGAGTAGAGCCCTGCGTAGTGTGGGCGAACTTGAGACCCTGGCTTGTGCCCACATAACAGGAACAATCCGCCTGCCCCCCTTCAGGGAAGGCCACGTGCACGTCGAGGGCCAGCCTCTCGGCCAAGAACAGCGGGCATTCCCGAAGAACCTGGGGGAGGCACACCAGAAGCACCGACCGGACGTCTCCAACCCCAGGGAGGAGAGCTTCGCCGGGTAATCCCATTGGCCAGCAAGAAGCTGGGTCACGAGAAACCCCGGCTTGACCCAACAGGCCTCAAACCTCCCCCCCCCCCCCCCCCCCTCCAATGCTGGGGAAGAAGGCAAAAGCACACCTTAGAGAAAATGAAGTATTAAATACTTCAAATACTCCAAATAAATACTTACCTAAATACTTTAATATTACTTTAAATAGGTACTAAATACTTTAATAAATACTTAAATAATAAATAGGTACTTAAATATAAAAAATAAATAAATACTTTAATAAATACTTAAATACTTTAAATACTCCAAATTTTGGAGTCCCCCTTCCACGACCGTGGTATACCATGACAGGCCTACTTTTTGGATTTCAAACCCCAGTGTTTATGACAGCGGGTAAATAATGACCCACTTAAATTATTACCTTTTTGATGCAATTTTGGTTTATTATTCTTGGAATAATACACCTATGTTTTCGCGACGGGGGTCGACGACTCCGATCGGCCTCAAAATTTGACATTATCCGTTTCAAGAGGTCTACATTCTAAATCCGAAATGTCCGTCCGCCGTACGCCGTCCGCCGTCCAGGGCAGTAGGAATTTTTTAAAAAATCTGAAATTTCGGCAAAATACTTGGTTTACCATCTAGTTGTGCCCGCAAGGTTTTCAGTCCGATCGCCCAAACCCGTGGGGCGCTATGGGGCTATAATGGGGCTACGGGAGGGGTTTATTGAAGGCTTTTAGCTATGGGATCGAGTTAGGTGTCGTTTTCGAAGTATTTTTGGACGTAGAATCCATTTTTTGGGGTCCCGGAACGATCCGATTTCACTGGGGCGATGTTTAGGGCATTCGTGGGGCTAAAAATGGGATTTTTGAAGGATCCCAGGATGTTAAATATTTTTCGAGTAAAAAATACAGAGTTTTTGAAAAAACACATTTTTGAACAAAAAAATCCAAAAAAAAAAATTTTTTTTTGAGATAAAAATCAAAAAAAAAAAAATTTTTTTAATTTTTTCATTTACAGAATTAAATTTCTGCACAAGTAACGTATATAAAAGAATAATAAACCCTTGTGTAAAATTTGCAGCGTTTTCCAAAATAAACAACGTATCGTCCTAAAAATTAAATTTTGCCCTTTTACATTTGAAGGTTTGTCGAATCTACACATAGCTTGTAGTTAGCGCCATCACATTTTCAGTATAATATTATTCGCATCATTCAGTGGGGCACTACTCACGGGGGCTATAGAGGGCTGGTGGGGTTGGTCGAAAGGAAAACAACGCAGTTGAGCGCGGTGTTGTTTTCACAGTAATTTCGTACGTAAAATCGATCTACTTGGGCCCTGAACCCGTCCTGCCTCACCGTTCAAGTCGCTACAGGTCGGTTTTTGGTGACAGTTCTGAGTGAGGCGTCGTTTTCGAAGTAATTTTAAACGCAAAATCGTTCCATCGGGGTCCCAGCCCTGCCCCGAACTCTACTATGACAGGCTTTCGGCAATTTACCGACGAAAAACGGTTGGGCGGTACGCAGTGCCGCCCGTAGCTGTTGGCGAAATCAGCGAGTTGGCTAGGGTTAAATATTTAAATAATGCATTGTTAAAACATTGTTCAACGGTTAACTACTCGTGGCAACCGCCAGAACCACTAAAGGTGGGCGTGCCGTCTGCCGTTTATATTTTTGAATTCTGGGCGGCTCCAGGGGAGAAAATCTGACCGAAAGTGGGATTGTGCAAATATCATTCAACCGTAATTACTTACTCGTCAACTGCCAATGCCTCTACAAGCAGGCGGTACGCAATGTTGTTTTTGTCGTAGTTTATTCTGATCTGCCCTGGGGCTCTTCAGAATATCCATTAAATGCTCGGAAAGGACCAGGATCATCAAGGATTGTTTGCGATTTGACAACTCCAAAAGTTTCTTTTTTTTTTATTCCTGGCAGTATAAATGGTAATAATTTTTATTTTATTTTAAAAGTTGGCTTTTCTGATTTTCTTAATTTAACTCACGGGTGGGGGATCCTGAAAAAAAAAAAAAAAAAAAAAAAATCCAGGTTTTTATTTGAATGAGTGATTTGGACGACTACTAAGAACTGGATCACCATCCCCAAGAATTGGATTAGCGCCTCAAGAATAGAATTTTCAGCCCCCACGAACTGGTTTTTCACCATCAAAAATCATATTTTCAGCTTCCCGAAAATGAAATTTTCAGCAATAAGAACTGGATTTTCACCCTCGAGAATCGGATTTTCAGCTTCCAAGTACTGGATTTTCACCATCAAGAACAGGGACTTACTGCATCAAGAATCAGATTAGCAGTCCCCCCAAAAATGAGATTTCCGCCATTGAATCTCATCGGATTATCATATTGATATACGTTGTCGTGATAATAAAAATATTATTTTTAGGGTTTTTTAAGGGAAATCTAAAATCTCCATAAAATTGCGCAAACGTTGAGGATATTTTTTGATTTTTTTAAAAGTTTATTTTAAAATTGTCGTTGAATTGTGTCGTTTAACCAAATGATTCTTTTGAAGTGAGGCACTAGGTCGGCGGTTTGGAATATTTCCATCCCTCCCCAAAGGAAAGACGCCGTTGAATTATGGCGGGCTTGACATATGCGAAGGTCTGAAAATACGGGGCAAGAGGGGTGTTTTTGTGTTGGAAGTTGGATCGTTGGTGGGTGGTGGTCGAGGGGGGGGGGGGGCTCTACATTGTCGAACGGGGGGGGGGGGGGGGGGTGGAGTTGGGAATCAGCTGGAATCCACCGAGGAAAAAAAACAGGTCGGTCATGCGCTCTTCCCGTCCAACCCCCTGGATTGGGCGTTTCCAACCCCCTGTTCGAAGTACCACCCACACCTTCACCCCCCGGGGGTTCACGGGAGGGAGGGGGGGCCGCTGGGAATGGCACACTTTCAGTTTCACCCTCCACCGCCGCACTTCTAGTAAGTACACACTTGTAGATAACACCCCCCCTCCCACCCACACCGCGCCAAAAATGTAAACAGAACTAGCGAAACAGCTGAACACGGCAGTACCCGTTTCAAACACCCTCAAAATAAATTAACCGACATGCAGTAACCGTTTTCAACTAGTATGCATATTTGCTGAACAAGTCCAATAAACTCAGCTTTGTAAACCAAAAAACGATCGTAATATAATTAACGAATACAATAGTGATACAGTTTTCGCTAGCCCTCGTAAGAGATGACTTTCTGCCACTCCACAATCTCAAAGTCTGCTCATTTTGTGTTCCAAGATCATACGTGGAAAATTCCACGAAAATAACTCAATTCAGAATTTAATTTCTCCCGAACAAAAATCAAAATTTGAAATTTTTTGTGTTTTTCTATTGACATGAAATCTCTGAGTGAGCCTCTAAATGAATTATAGGTAAATACTGATAGTGTATGAAATTTGAAGGAGAGGGCTTTTTCTTCCTTTTTTCACATAACGTAAAATGATACAATGTATTCATGTCATTTTAAAAATGATTTATTTAATTAATTTCAGCCCATCGGATTATCTCTCCCACTCACACCCGTAATCCGTCACAACTCGGTGAATGAGGGAGACACTTTTTTTTTTACATCAACCCCATTTTTACAAATTTACAAAAACAAAAATTGGAAATCAGATTTGCCTGATTGTTTGATATTCTCAAAGTTAAATCATTTCATTGTGGTCCGTAATAATGATATTTAGGAACCTGTAGGCGGTGTTGTTTTGAAGGAATCTTATGACACCTGCTCGTTCGAAATGTCGAAGTGGCCTCCTGTGTCGACTGCGTCTACCTGTTGGCTTTGTGGGTGGTGTTGTCAGTCACCTTGCGCACGTCTGAGTCATCCTCAGGCCTCAGTGAATAATAGATTTTCGGACGTATAGGATGCACTGAAAGCCAAAATGTTGATTGCGAAGGACTAACAGGAGGGACCATTCTGCCGACGCCATCGTATGGGGAAGGGGTGACGCCCCTGTACCACCATGCTGTTAGCCCACTTCTGAGCGGCGCTTAGGTGATTATAGGTTTATTTTATAGGTTTTATAGGTTTATTTTATTAGGTTTATTATAGGCCATGTTATGAGGAGGAATTTCGCTATAGGGTAGAGTTCCCCTGCAATAAGAGTACCCTCATTTCCTCCAATTAGAACTATGGCAACAGGTGGACCATCTTCAATATTGTAAGCTTTGCAGTATTGAATGATTTTGACATTTCATGTCTTTGCTATGGCACACAACCAAATTTTCGTTATGTCACGTTACGTTACGTAACGACATATGCTCAATGAAATGTCCCAATGTGTTGCAGACTCGTATGCAAGCATTTATGATTCTTAGAAGTGAGGTATTTTAAAAATGTTTCTTGGAAAGGTCATGCTTCAAAAATTACAAAAACTGGTCCACATTGCAGAAAACCCGATTTTTGAACTAAAAATTTGTGTAAGGGGATTTCATAGGGCGCTGAATCCGAATATGTTGTTAAAAATGCTGAATTTCGACCATCTCAAGGGGCTCATTCTAGTTTTCCATTACTAGCTCATCCTAATTTACGGAATTGGTGACGCTGGGTTTTCTAGAAGAATATTTCTTCTAGAAAACCCAGCATCATCACCCAGCTGATAATAATTATTATTATTATATTATAATTATTATATAATTATTATAATTGCCAGCTTCTTACTTAAAAAAAAATGGAACGACATAAATTTTCTTTAGCAAGCATAACCAACCTGTTATACTTGCTAAACTACCAAAAAAAAAAAAAAAAAAAAAAAAATAAGAATGCTTAACAGAGAAGGAATAGCAATTAAATGTCGGAACTGAAATCTAGGTATTTTCGAACGACCCCAGATAAGTAACCTTGAGTAATTAACCAATTTGGGGTTTTGAGCAAGTCAATAGCTACTATAGTCCTAGGGAATGACAAGCAGCTGGTACTTACCTTAAAAATTGGTTAATGGCTCCTCATATAGGGTTTATAACTATTCATACAGATGTTGTAGCCCTTTCAAACCGGGTTTTTAGCTCCTTATAATGCATTTATAGCTCTTCAAACCACATGTGTTTCAGCCACTTCCGCATAGGTGTTACAGCTCTTCAAAACAAGTTCCACAGCCCTTCTAGCCAGTTTTACAGTTCCTTAAGCCACTTTATTGATCGCCACACTGGTTTTATAGCTCCTCAGACCGGTTTAAAGCTCGGCTTACTGTTTCATACAGATCCTATAATCAGTTAAGCTATTTATAAATAGCTAAATATAAATATTGGTTTTATATAACTCCTTAATCTGCGAAAACGACGTGGAATGTCCGAATCATCCCATACATCTGGGATGGCCTTAATTGACGTGGCGCTCTGCTGTTTTCCGTTCGGAAACTTCCAAATTTGCCGCATAAGCGAGACCTGCCATTTTGGGTTTGTTGACTCGGCGGTTAGGGCGAAAATTCCTCTCATTGTCTACTTCGCTCCTCGCCATCCAAACGTTTCATATTCCTCTGTATCTTATCTTGCAAATTCTCCGACATCGGCAACTTCCTCCACAAAAACGATGAGTCGGGTTCATTTTCAGCCGTTAAAACCCGTCGAAATCACGTTATGCTCGCTCAACCTGATTTTTCCGCCGTGAGAACGTGACGGCTTATCATCCGAGGCGCGAGGCGAAAAAAAAAAAAAAAAAAATGCTTCGGAGGGGAAAAAAGAAGAAAAAAATCGTGCCGGGTTTCCCAAACAATCCCGAACGCGAGAAAGAGCAACCCAAATTAATTAATAGTTTTGGTGCATTAAAAAATATTTTGAATGAATTAACCTCTTTGGATGACATTGAGATTGTGACAAATAGACCTTTTCCAAGCGGAAAACTGCGAGGCGCATGCGCGACGCGGGAGGTTTCAATAAGGTTTCAATACGCAGGTTTTACTCCAAGCCCTTTTTGTTTACCTTGTGTTTGCTCACTGCATTGGATGTTTCAACTGTGTTTCAACGTTAAAACCGTTTAAATTCCGTTAAATCATAATGACTCATTGCGTGTACGGAAACTGCAATAGCGACTCGCGATTGGGTAGACCCGGATTCGACAGCACCGTGAGGTTTTATCCCTTCCCACAACCTTGTTTACAACTGCGGGAAGCAGTCCTCCTGTCGAAGGAAGACGAAAATAAGCTCGTCAAACAATGCAAAAAATGCCTTTTGTGTGCGAAGTGGATGAAGAACTGTCGCCGAGAAGATGAGAGATTCCAACGTGTTTCGTACATTCGCCCAAATTTCCGTATTTGTTCAAAACACTTTGCAGAAACGCCGGCAAAAATGGATTTTGAGAAGTTTTTCCCTGTATCGACGGTTCCTAAGGTAATTATTGATCATAATACCAACACTAACCTCTGTAGGTAGTACACATATTTTGTACGTTGGGCCGATATCATGTGATCGACGTCGCGACGGTCGGCATGTCGACATTGGTGGAAAGTCGCCGAGCCGCCTTCGGATAGTAGACAACTGAAACAGTTGTTGTTACTATGTGAAGGCGGTCGATGCACGACAACAGCTTGACCGACCATCACCCGACGATGTTGTCCCAACGATCTGCCGGATCCCATTCTGATGAAATTCGGGGCATTTCCTGTATCACAAAACCACCACCAAGATCCCCCCCTCCCCCAAAGGCCCCTTTTCTGTCCCGAATTTTCTCAAAATGGGATAAATCGTCCCACGAACCCGCTAGGACGGCCACCGTGCCGTTATTGTCCCACCACCTCGGAAAGGGGTAAATGACAGCACAAGAAAAATTTAATGTTTTGATGAATAAAATATGAAGGTGGTACTTCACTAGATATTCTACAAATTCACGCAAAATTGGGGTCATAAAAGTTACCTACCTGAAAAGGTAACAGAAAAACAACAACCAAAAAGTATCACTGTGGGGCCAAAATATAACAATAATTATTTCGTTAAGAATGTCTTGAGGGGACCGTCAAGACTTGACACAAGACGTGTCGAAAATTTGCGTCCTGTGTACGTGGTTCATATGCCCACCGCTGGTCCGGTAATGTCGTGATACCTACCGGGAGCAATCCTTTCTTCGATAATTATTATTGGAATCAGAGTTGCAGACGATCGGTCGGAAACCTGCTAGATAACTTTCCTTCGTTTCACGGCACCCCCAAAAATCCCGAGATGAACATTTCTTCTCCACCCACTTCCTGCAGTCTGCCGACGGTTGAACTTGTTGGTGAAGACGCCGCGCCACAGTTTTTTTAAGTTTCGCCGGTGTTTTTATACCACGCACAAGCAAAAACCACTTCAACCGAGTTTGAAGAAACATCGGGGTTCGGGAGGCAAGCTCCCGGCACCTCAGAGTCCTCCAATCGTACCCTTCTGAAGGGCACTTGGGCAGCCATTTGCGTAACCTAATTCAACGAACAACGTTACTATCATGATAATAACAAATAACTACGAGTAGGAACATGCCATAATGAGTCATTTTCTTAGTTAGTTGTAATTATCACAACGAGTAGGAACCTGCTTGATGGGGATTGAAAAGGTAAACAAACGTACAGTGGAGAATAACCTGTTCGAGGAAGGTTAAATCCGGGCTACTCGCCGCGTCGCGATGGTGGCGCTGCCAAGTGGTTGGAAAAGGTCTATTGAATTTAGTAACTCACATTTAAAATGAATGATGACACTTTTTTGAATTAAAAAAAAAAAAAAATTAATCCAAAACTTGAAACTCTGAAATCATGGGTGGTAATCATCTTGACATTTTTTGAGCTGTAACTGTTAACCTGCAGCTAGTTAAATGCTACCGAGAGCTTCCAGAATGAATTTCATCGAAAAATCTGGGCCCTTTGTAATAATTTCATTGTGAAATTGGCTGACTCGTCAGTATTTTCAGACTATGTGTAGACCTACGCTTTTTTTTTTTTTACTGTAACTCACGAGAGACCCAGACGAGTTTTGATGACAATCCGTCTACTGAGGGGGGAAATAATTGGGCTGATTGCGACGCTAATTGGGACCACAATGAACCAATCAGTTGAATCTCGATAATTAAAATCCGGCAGATAATCTAAGGAAACGAATTGGAAATATGATCGTTTTTTCTGTCCGACTAAATCGCTTGTAATTGGATATCAGTTGTTGTGGCATGCATGTCTGGTGGGGGAGCTCAAATGTTCCCAACGTGCCCGTCATACTCCGCCCGAGACCAATGAAAAGTAATTTACCTCCTAAGGTCACCAGAAGGGAAATTCGGGAGGGAGTCGAGAAGTTTGAAAGACTCGCATAATTTCTCAGTCAACCTTCAGTTCGACATCAGCAATAGACGAGGTCTCTAATGAGAATTGCGTTCAGAAGTTTGTAAAAGCCAAAGGGGTTGTTGAGGTTGCGGACCGATTTGCATGAAAGACAATAGCGTCGGTGATTACGTAGGAATACATCAAGACGAACATCAAGGAGAGATACATCTCGGGGAATAATAGTTGCCAGATGAGCTTCCCTCTCCTTCGACCAGAAGGTATGGCCTGTTTCAGAAGTTCATTTTCAAGTTCAGGGAAGACAACACGGAAAGCATACAAACTATCTTGGAAGTTGAACGACTGCGTTAATTCTCTCAAAGTTTAAATGAACGCACGAGTTCCATTTAGTGGTTGATTGTGAAAGATAATCCAGTATGTGGAGTGCTGCAGAGAAATAGCGCCGGCGGCGTCAATGTTTACGTATCGTCGTATCGAACGAGTTTTAATTGTAATGTTGGTTTTGTGGTTTGGCAGGAAGGCAGGAGCCACGTCCACGTTCTTGCCGCCGAGTGTTTTGGAGAGTTTCAGCACGAGGGAAACTTAAGCTGCGTTCGCAGAGTAAGTTCGGGCCGTTCGGAATCGAATCAGAACTCGAACGCTGCCAGGAATTAAAACGGACAGAACTTCGGTCCTCCGAATTCTGAAAAAAAAAAAAAAATCAACTGCCGGAATCGATTCTCAACGAGTTCTGCGTTCGCAGAGCATCCAAATTTGAGTGGTTTATTCCTGGAAGCCAAAGGCCCTACTGCGCATGCTCCGAACGGTTCAGAATCTTCAGAATTACTCTGCGAACGCAGCTTTATAAATTAGGAAATAAAGCAAACTAAATAGCAAAACAAAAAATGGCAAATTATTTTATGAAAAATTGCGGTGCGGATTGGAGGGAAGAACCCGAAGGAAGAAATGGCTAGTGACACGTCAGTCGGTCAGTTGCACTGTGGTTTCTCTCCCCTCCATCATGCGGTTGCCGCCCCTACATGCAATCTGGCTCCAAACGCAGTTTTCAGTTTTGCGTTTCCTGATTCATGTTGAGCGTTAACGTGGTGGGACTGGCAGGCAAATTTATCATTCAATACCTACACTGAGAGAAAAAAAGGGCCTATTCTAGGTTATTTTTCGATTTTTTTCTAGGTTAAATGCTGCCAACCTAGATTTTTTTGGTTTTCATTCTAGGGTGGAACAATTTAGTCTAGGTTGAATATAATTTAACCTAGATTGAAAATACTGGTGAAGTTACCGTCCTAAAAATGCAAACAACCAAGATTTAAAAAGCGCCACCCCCACACTTTAGTTCTAGGTTAAGTTCATGGTGTGTGCCGCCGCCTCCATCCATTTACAGTCTAGGTTAAAAACATTAATGTCTTGGTTGTCTCACCCTGGTATTCAATGTTTTTCACTTTCATAGACGGTTGATTTACCCTAAAACGAAAACGTTCTCACCCTCCCTCAAACAATTTACAGCCATGGCGCGTTAACCTAGAACCCTTTTTTCTCTAGGTTGTGCCCCTTTATTTAGGGTTGTTTCAATTACTATCCCTGTTGTACCAGTTAAATTTCTAGGTAGCTTCCTATTCTTTTCAGGTAACAGAGAACAAATGGTCCTAATAAATTACTAGGTGGTCCACTTTTCTTTATAGGTTTGCTCCACTTCCATTGCAGGTTGGTTCTATCAACTTCAACTATCTTTCTGGGTTGTCTCTGTTTCCAACTCAGTACAAAAATTAGAATGTGACATCATAATATGACTGCACATAGTGACAGAAAATAGATGATTAGAATTTGACAGAGATAAACGGTGGGGTTGAGGCCACCGGGTAAATAGCAGGGGTGCCAAAACAACGAGAATTAACGTCCACCGCCTACAGTGGCGCTCTCCGTGGCCGCTTAGCGTACCATAGAAACAACCTGGAATTTATCGAATGAATTACAATCACTGTTGTTTAAACCTAAAACTATTTGTGGTACTCCGGTAGTTTTAACCGAGACTGAAAGTCTAACTTTTTCGTCTGGGTTGTTACCTAAAGTAACAATCTCGCCTTTTAAATCTCTCGGTTGTTTTCAGTTGTACAACCGAGACTTTAATGGAGGGGAATTATATGGAAGGTCAAATCATTCGATTCTAGGTTACCCCACTTAAAAGTCAAAGGTAGATAATATATTTTCTAGGTCTTCACAATGTCAACCTAGACCAAATGTGAAGTTCACATTTGGTCTAGGTTGACACTTTTTTATTCCAGGTTGTGGTCAGAGGGCGGGTAATAACGGGTTAGGTTGTTTCTATATGGGTCTAGGTTGTATTAATATTTTTCTATGTTACTTTAACCTGGACCTATTTTTTTCTAGGTTGAATCAATTGATTCTAGGTGGTTTCAATTTCTTTTCGAGGTTATTTCGGATTTAACCTAGCCACTAAAAAAATCTTTTCTCTCAGTGTAATTAAGTTCCATGGGCTTCTACCACGAGCTTTTGAATTTCAGTGGTTATCAGAGATTGGCTGTCCCCCGTCCGCCGAGGATTTTCTTCTTATAAGGTGGTTAGCCTGCTGAATATTTTGCGAACCCCTGCCTTACAACATTTATGTTGTAAATATATATCTGCCAGTGAACGTCGAACGTCTCCCCCTCCCCCGAACCCCGAAATCCGCCATTCTAAGGGTTCGATTATGTTATCTTTTACGGATTATTGAACCTGGGCTTGAACTCCATCAGACCCGTTTAACCAACTTGATCTAAACCAACTTTGAACGAATAGTTAAGCAAAGCCCTTTGGGAAAACTTCCACCCTCGTCGCCCAGTTTCGACCCACCTCTGCAGAACCCAGTAGTTCTTGAAACTAATCCAACAAAGTTTTCTCTCTTTTCTTTTCTCTTTGCCCCCCCCAAAAGTCACACGATAGTTGGGACCCCTAAGTCCCCTAATGGCCTCAAGATTTTCCCCCAAAACGAGCCGAATAAACGTCAGTATCGGGGAAGAATATAACTACACAGATGGCGGAAAGAAAAAAAGTTTTCGAAAAAGGCGATTTCGTTAAAGGATCAAAGTTAACCTGAAAAAAGGAAAGAAAAACTTTCCCGACAAGGTTCACTTGGTAATGGCTGGTAATGGGATTCAGTTCAGTAGATATACCTACAGTAGGTGTACTGATCCGAGCTTCTTCTTTGAATTTACGTTGGCATAATCTATTTCTCTTTTTTGTTCCAGTGGAATCTTGAAGACGTCAACCAGGTACGTTTAAATCACGTTTTGACCAATGAGGCGAAATTTATTTAACCCTTGAAACGGCCACGAGACAAATATGGTAATCAAACGTCCAGATTGCAAATTTGAGAAAATTGCAATGAATTGAACAAAACCTAACCACGAAATTATCGTGCGGTTTCAAAAATAAACGTTGTCGTGCTCTCAGTCATTCTGTTGAGGTCGAGCAGAATTAACTATCTTAACCACCGAGCTTTCGAGATGTATAATCTCATCATGAGGGCTCAAGGATGAATTAAGGACACTACGATGTGCACTCGGTAACCGGTCAAACGTTATATCCACCAGTATGACGGTATTATACCCGTCGCACCCTCATCTCAAGACTTCACACCGAGGCGTTAACATTTGGAAGGTAAATTTAAATGAGTAATTGAACACATTCAATCCTTACCGTTTGCGATTGAAAAATGATGAGAAAATAGAGGGTCATCATCTGATGAAGAACGATGAGATGAAAATGGCTTAGAAGAATCGAAGAAAGGCAGCTGCGAAACCGGCGAAGATTTGTCGACTTCAAAAGGTCCTGAAGGTGCTCAATTCTTGAATTGTTTGATCTTGACCTAAACGACTAAACGGACCCGCATCTACCTACAATAGATTCTGTTTTCAGTCGGCATGTCGACCATTCACAGACACTCTATTATATTTCATAGTTCAGTCATCATAGTCCATTTGAGTATTATTGCTCAATAAATTCTTTTTTTAGCATTCTGTGTTGTATTTTTCTTTCTTTTTAATTTTAACGACGACTAAAACATTTTCATGCTCATCGCTTCTATAATAAGATTTTCAGTATTGTTTGTTCTGATTTCCTCGTCATTCTTCTCACATTTCATCAAGAGGTATGCTGCTAAGCCATGGTGAACTTTTTTTAAATATCGAAACGACCCCAGTTAACGTCTTTGGTACCTGTAGGGTAACAGCTGTGTGAGGTGTGTACCTTCGAGTATTGTTTTACCTAATTGATCATTAAGTAAGTTGTGGCGGAATGCGTACCGCCGCGGCGCAGCGTCCGTGGTTACGCCGCCGGTGTTTTAGAGGATGTAGGAGGGAGTAGTTACATGTGGAGATTCATCAGTGGCATGACACTATCTGTTACGATTTGCTGGCACTGAGAATATTCCAGCTGCAGAAATGGAGGGCCAGGGTTCCTTAGGGATTCCCGAAGTGTCGGGTTTTCCTAAATCCAGCAGGTCCTCGGAACGATAGAAAACTGATTTAACCAGCACGAGAGGCCGTGTTGGTTAATGTTTTCTACAGCCGTGATGTTACCAAGGGATGGTCACCTGGACAACGGGCCCATCCGTGTTTGCTGTAGTGGTGTTGAACTATCGATAGTTTCTGACTATCGAAAACTATCGGAACCAACTGAAAACCGCTACTTTTCTCCAAAATTCAAGAGGAATAGTTCCAGAGAAAACACGTAACGCGCGCGGAAATCGAACAAAATTAGAGGATGAATCATCTTCCCTAGATGTTTTTTTTTTTAAATCAGTAGTTCGGAACATACTTTGGAAAAGAACTGAAAAAGGCAATTTAGAAGTCTTGCGTTCACAGTTCATTCAAACAAATATTGTTCATTTCTAGACTTTTTTCTTATTAATTGCCTTTTACAGTTCTTTTCCAGGCGAAAATGTTGAAACAAAGTTATCAGACATGACAATAATTACACAGGTTTACAAAAAAAAAAAGGTCAATCTCAGGCACCGCAGAAAAAACCATCAAACTCCATGTTTTTTGGGGTGCTGAATCCGAATCCGACCCCCGTTTTTTTCGGTCACGTCCAAATTTTCGAGATATTGGCGATTTTTCGTTTTTTCTACCTTTTTCCGTTTTGAAAATCACAGCTAAATGTGCGGATGCACAAAAATTCCACAAAAACTCTCTTCTTACTGGAAATTTATCGCTGATTCCGAAAATATATATATATATATGAGTTGGTGTCTAAAATCACGAGAAATGTGTGATTTTGCCAAAAAATGTTGAAAAAACGTGGTTTTTTCAAAACCAAAGTCACGTTTTTTGATACTTTTTGCCTTCTAGCGTGAAAACTAAGGCCGTTAATAAAATTTTTCCAACGAGGTCTTTTAGGTAGATTGTTTCTGCGTCGAATGGGACCAACCGTGATTCTTTACCTTCCATAATAAGGGAGCTATGATTTTTCAAAGTTTCTCTTCATTTTGGCCATGTCGTAGAACATGAACTCCTGGAGTCGGCAATGCAACTTGATCACAACAAAACTTTGTTCCGAGGAATATATTGGACTCGGAGGCATCAATTCAGACCGACTCAAAGATGGTTTTATTCATCAAGAACTCACGGGATTGCACTTGAAGCCCTGAAAAACAAGCGCCCAGAAACTTTGAAAAATCATAGCTCCCTTATTATGGAAGGTAAAGAATCACGGTTGGTCCCATTCGACGCAGAAACAATCTACCTAAAAGACCTCGTTGGAAAAATTTTATTAACGGCCTTAGTTTTCACGCTAGAAGGTAAAAAGTATCAAAAAACGTGACTTTGGTTTTGAAAAAACCACGTTTTTTCAACATTTTTTGGCAAAATCACACATTTCTCGTGGTTTTAGACACCAACTCATATATATTTTCGGAATCAGCGATAAATTTCCAGTAAGAAGAGAGTTTTTGTGGAATTTTTGGGCATCCGCACATTTAGCTGTGATTTTCAAAACGGAAAAAGGTCGAAAAAACGAAAAATCGCCAATATCTCGAAAATTTGGACGTGACCGGAAAAAACGGGGGTCGGATTCGGATTCAGCACCCCAAAAAACATAGAGTTTGATGGTTTTTTCTGCGGCGCCTGAGATTGACCTTTTTTTTTGTAAACCTGTGTTATACTTATAAAACCCTTATTTTGCCAAAAACAGTTTGAAAAATATCAAATCAAAAACGATGCAAATTTTACACAAAGGTTTATTATTCTTTGATATATAGGTAGGTTCCTTACGCAAAAATTAATTCTGTGTTAATGAAAAATGTTTTCGAAAGAAAAAAAAAAAAAAAAAAAAATTCTGTACATTGTTTGGACAAATGTGGGATCTCGAAAAATGGATTATGCGTCAAAATTACTCAAAAAATATTTTACCTCCTGGGATCCTTAAAAAATCCCAGGAAAATTTGTAGCCACTTGTGAGCTCGCGGGGAGTGGCGTTCGCCAGCGCGCTGGGCGTGAGCGCCTCGAACCTGCGTTGGTGGAAAGGATATCGATCGGACAGAGTGGGTACAGTTTTCCCCACAGTGTGTTTCACGGCAAACCGCCCCAAAATCAAGTGAGAGAGACAACCTTGAGCTCCTGAGTCGAATTACCGATGAATATTTTACCTTGTTTTATAGTTGTAATGTCACCAGAGCTAATTAAACCGAGGCTTTCGAGGCGTCCCTGAATAATATATAGTACCTACTTACCTAATCATGACGCTCAATTCCTTACTCCCCTTAAAATGGGCAGTTTCGAATCGCAACAACGAAAGATCTCGTTAGGGATTCAATTGGGGAGGTTCAACTTCGGGTTTCATTCGATCCAATTTCATTCCCGGGAACTGCCCCGAGGGGAAAATAGACTCCTCCCGTCGGATGTAACTGCCGACAGACTTTCCCGCCCCCGGAAAAGAAACACATGTTTCTGTTTAATTAGAAAAAAACACTGGGCGGTAGTTTGGGAGAGTTTAGGAGGCGAAAAACGCCCCACGGGCGGGCCTGATAACATCGAGATAGCGCCTTTGTAGGCGTCGGCTGTTCTTTTTGTGTCGACAGATAAGAACCCCCAACCAACAAACGTCTCAACCAGATGGCAAAATTCACCCTTAACTCACATAATTGGAAATGGAAAAGTTCGAGGAAGACTTTTTGCCGAGGAATGACCTGTACGAGCTGGATGTTGCTCACAATCACTCTTAGTAAATAAAAACGAACGTTGACTGCTCAGACAACGAACCAAAATTCGGAAGCCAGAGATGCTTTAATATTTCACCCCAATTATGGATGGTCTTTTAACAGAGAATCTGTTTTAACGGAGGTTATTTGATTTGAAGTTGGGCGTAAGGAAGTGTCAGAAATATCCCACCAGCCGCCTACCGTCTTGTGAGAGAACCGCATCTCCTTCTAACCCCACCCCACACCCCGAGTACATACAATAATTTGATCCGCCTCAACATTAAACTTTGTCATTAAACGATCCGTGATATCAAAAATATGTTTTTGACAAAATAGGTTCTTAAGGCGACTTACTCGGTTCTCCATTTAGTTGTGCCCAAAGGTCCACTGACCCTTTTCAAATTAGGCGTTTCTGCTGACGCAGGTGCTGTGATTTAAATATATTCTTTAACACATTCACTCATCCATTTTACATGAATTGATTATTAACTTTAGTCTTAGGGCGGGTTAAAAAATTTCTTAGCGATTAAAGCTATTAAAATTTTTTAGCATTACTCAGTGAATTGACTACTCGGTCTTTCATTAAAGACCTCTATTATAATCGATGTAACAAATGCATTTGATGAACCCACCAAATGCATCCAATGAAATGTTAATATTTTTTATTAACGGTAACTTTTATTTTAAATGCTAAGGCGATATGTCGTAGCATGTAATTCCATTTGCTCGATATGTTTTTGTAGAGAAAAAATACATAGCCAGATAGGCTAATTGTGCTGTTAAAACACCCGGAAACTCGGCCTCGATTCAGTCAACTGCGACGGGGTTCTTACTGCACAATTCAATCAGGAAACCTCAGAATAAGCCAGACCGAAAAAGGGATTCTATGTCCCCGTTTTTTTTTCTTTCTTTCTTTTTGGTCCGTAATAATGGTTTGACGACCGCTTTTAATAATGGTGCTTAGCCCGGCAAGGACGAGCCCATTCAAGCTTAGCCCGTCAAGGATGTTATGTTTCGTCCTCCGCAATGAAAAAAAAAGAACTTTTTGACGGAAGTTTTGCAACAAAGTTATAAAAATATTTATTGCTGTCGAGGGGGGGGGGGGGGGGGGGGAGAAATCAGCGATCGAAGGTTATTAAACGTTTTGTTGCGGCGATAAAAATGAATGAGAAGAGCTGGAGTTCGATGATCTGGAAAAGTATCACGATGTAGATATTTTTGTTCATGTTGATATTGTCATTTCGTTCGTCGTTTGACAACTTTTACTCCCTTGCCAGGGAAAAGGGGCAGCGCAGTGCTTCGCTGGGCGCAATCTAGGAGATCTCTAGGTGAGTGAGATCTACTTATGAGCACCATGTCCGTAATGGGGGACATTTTCTCACCGTATGGTTTAGAAATGAAGCCGCATTATTGTTAAGTTTGTATGAATGGGGAAAAACAGATGGGATATGGGATTTTCTTAGTACATAATTCGGTTAGGGGGTTTGAGGTTATGAGTTCATTTTGGAAAAGGGGTCTCTTGCCAAAATAGTTACACTAGATAGTGTAGTTTACCATATGCAGTATTATACTATCTAAACCACTAATTCAGAACGGGTCTTTATCTATGTATGTATGTGTGTCACAAGCCTACACCTCCTAAGTGATAAAAATACGGCGATTTTTCCTACCGTCTCGGCCTCTCTGTTCCCCCTACTTGTAGGTTTGAGATCCCCTCAAAATGCGCGCCAATCGGCGCATTTGTGTCCAACTTTCTTATTTTAAATGGAAACCCCTATTTATTTTGTCGTATTCGGATCCCCCGGCCAATTTTACGTCCGATAAACCTATTGCGCGCAAATTCCAACGCGTGCAAATCCGCGCAACTCTTCTTATCTTCGTTGTTTACTGTAACAGTCCGACTGTAACAGTCCGATTGAGTCGGCTTTTCCACAGGAGTGTCTGCAGGGTGCCCTCCGGGCATCCGTGGGGCGCGCATGCGCGAGGACTTTATCAAATCGCCTCTATTTTCAAGTTAGCATCTTGTTGTTCCCCTTAGAATTGACAGCCGACCGCGAAGGCTCATGGCTGTTCTGTTTCTGTCTTTCTTCTGTAAGTTGTGTCCGTGCTCGTACAGTTTCAACTAGTGCTGCAAAAAAATCGATTTTTTCAACTCTTCGATTTTTCGATTATTTTCGGAAACATCCGGAACGATCCGATTTCACTGTGGCGATCTATAGGGCTTTCATGGGGCTAAAAATGGGATTTTGAAGGATCCCAGGGGGTTAAATATTTTTCGAGTAAAAATTGAAATATAAAAATCTAAAAAAAATTTTTAAATTTTTTTCATTGACAGAATTAAATTTCTGTACAAGTAACCTATATCAAAGAATAATAAACCCTTGTGTAAAATTTGCAGCGTTTTTCATCTGAAACTACCTATGAACAGTTGTATTTATACGTATGCTTGAAAGTCGAAAACCTTAGATTTCCTCAGGTCACTTACGTGCAATTAAACGACAACAAAAGTTCAATGTGCCTACTGTATTCTTCCCCCTCATAACTTTGTGGGTTATTCCTTATCAAGAGGTAGGTAGGTATACCTACCTACTTATAAGTACCTACTATCATCATGGAGGAATAGAGATCTATTCCTCCATGTACTATCATATTATACTGAAACAGCAATTACTTTGGTAATTGGTTGACGACAGAGAAAGTCATTGGGACATGAATGCCACGGTTAACAGTTGGACATTGTATTAACTAATACAATTTCCACTTTTAGGTAGGTAGGTACCTATCCCTCTACTTACTTAGTAGGTAGGTAACAATAATTGTTACCTACCTACTAAGTAAGTAGAGAGGTAATTATTCTACCTACCAAGTAGGACTGTGCCAGAAAATTCATAAGAAAATGGTGAAACCATAGGTTCGTAGTATTTTGAGTGTTTCACTTCGAAGTTATGTCGCTAACTCATAAAGCAAACCTCGGCGTTTTTTCCCCCTTTTTTTTCATACCTATCATTTAGGTAATTTAATTTACTCTTTGAGAAGTTGGACCGAAAATGCGACCTGAACCCGGTTATTAAATTTTATAATCGGTAAACAGTAAAGTTAATTTCACTGATAATATCAGTGAAAATATGATTAAATTGTTATTTTCACTGATAATATGAGTGAAAATATTATTAAATTATCAGTGAAAATATTATTATTAAATATTATTACCTAAACTTGTATCTATCTATCTATCTATCTATCTTCTATCTATCTATCTATACTTCTATAAAATCGGGTTTCTGTCTGTCTGTGTATCTGTCTGTCGTGCCTTATAGGCGCCTAAACGGCTGAACGGATTTGAATGGGGTTTTTTCCTAATGGTCTCGGCTGCGATTGCCCCCAACATAGGCTATATTAAAATTCCGCGCGACGTGCGCAAACCCGCGAATTTGCGCGAAACGTGTTTTTCGCTCCCCTATAACCCCCATTTTTTATCGCGGATTCCGATTCTACGTTTTATTTTACGTCCGAAATACCGGTTGCGCGAATTTTTTGGCGCGCGCGAATTCGCTCAATTAATTTTTTCGATTTATTCCGCCGTTAATAGACGGATTTTGTCCGCGTTTCGTCCGTAGCCTACCTAGAGATCCGAATTTTAATAGGAGATACTGAACAAACTCATTCCGAAATTGAGCGAATGTCCACGGCGAATTTATTTTATAGGATTTGAAGTTGTACGGACGCAAAAGCGGGTGGCGGCTCACGGGACGGGCGCGCGTAGGTATGAGGCGGTCCACCTCACTCGGCTCGGCGTAACCTCACACGGGCACCTTACAGACGACGCTGGGAAGTGCCACTGGGAGGACCCCCTCAGTGCAAGACATTTTTTTGACGATTCGAGAGACGATTTTAATCTCCGCTAATTTTGGCTGCAATAAGTTATTACAACCGTTGAAGATAGATTTTGGTCGCCTATAATCCATATTTTTATTTAACGTGATTGTACGTTGAATTCCACGTCCGAAACACCCGTCAGAACACCCGCTGGGAAGTGCCACTGGGAGGACCCCCTCAGTGCAAGACATTTTTTTGACGATTCGAGAGACGATTTTAATCTCCGCTAATTTTGGCTGCAATAAGTTATTACAACCGTTGAAGATAGATTTTGGTCGCCTATAATCCATATTTTTATTTAACGTGATTGTACGTTAAATTCTACGTCCGAAACATCAGTCAGATTTTGATGAAACTGTGTGGGTTGAGTTTCAAGTCCCGATTGTCCAATTAGAGTGGGGGTTGTCCAGCGAGTATGAATCCCTCAGGAACGAATGGGTCACCTATATACAATCATTAGGTACCTATATACAATCATTCATTACCTATATACAATGAAAAGCCGTTTCGAGCTGTCCCAACTGTGTGGGTTATCTATATACAATCATTACCTATATACCATAATAATTACCTATATTCAAGCATTACCTATATACAAAGAAAAGCCTTTTTGAGCTGTCCCAACTGTGTCCCATATCGTAGTGATGACTCGGGGGTGAGTTTAGATAGTGAGTTACCCAGGCTTATTTAACAAAAAATCTCATTCTTTTTCCTACCTACCTACACATTAAAATTTACTACCTACCTACATATTTTTTTTTTTTTTTTTTTTTTTTTTTTTTATCGCGGATTCCGATTCTACGTTTAATTCTACGTCCGAAATACCTTTATACAATCATTACCTATATACAATGAAAAGCCGTTTCGAGCTGTCCCAACTGTATGGATTACCCATATACAATCATTACCTATACACAATGAAACTGTGTATCCCATGTATCCTCAACCATTAGAGATAGAGAGATGGGATGTTCGGGGGGGGGGGGGGGGGGAGGGGGGAGCGCAGTACTTCTATAAAACCGTTGAAGATAGGGAGATACGGTTTTTTCCATCGTGATCTCAGGTATCACATAAAAAATTTTGGATAGTGTCCCTTAAAGTGTCCAAAAGTGTCCTGCGAGTATGAATCCCTCGGGAACGAATGGTTTACCTATATACATACAATGAAAAGCCGTTTCCAGCAGTCCCAATTTTGTACCATATGATGACTCTGGGGTGAGTTCAAATAGTGTCCTGAAAGTGTCCTAAAGTGTCCCGAGAGTGTGAATTCCCCTGAAAAAGGCGAGGGGAGGGGGGGATTTATCTGTTTGGAGCTTGCCTAACTGCTTATCCTCAACCATTAGAGATGTAATAGGTATATTCATTCATGAGTCGACACTGGCCTAACCTTCTCCCAGCAGGTTCAGCCAATATTGATTCGATTTTGATGAAATTTTAAATTTGATTTCACTAGCACTTTGACGATAATATAGAAGTACTAGCTGCTCCGGCTCGCTTTGCTCGCCTACGCACCCATCCGGGGGGCTGCGCCCCCCTGGACCCCCCAGTGGGTGAGTAGCATCGATGGACACGTTGGAACCCCCTCATGAAGGAATTCCCAAATTCGCAGAATTGCAGTGCTCGGTTGGGACAGCTTGAAACATAATAATAATAATATTGAAACATGTTTCAACTTTATTATTCTACATGAGACATGTTTAAATATTATTATTATTGTTTCAAGCTGTCCCAACCGAGCACTGCAATTCTGCGAATTTGGGAATTCCTTCATGTGGGGGTTCCAACGTGTCCATCGATGCTACTCACCCACTGGGGGGTCCAGGGGGGCGCAGCCCCCCGGATGGGTGCGTAGGCGAGCAAAGCGAGCCGGAGCAGCTAGTACTTCTATAAAATGAGGTTTCTGTCTGTCTGTCTGTGTATCTGTCGTGCCTTATAGGCGCCTAAACGGCTCAACGGATTTCCACGGGGATTTTTTCTAACGATCCGGTGTCCTTGCCGCCACAACATAGGCTATATTAAAATCCCGCGCGACGCGCGCAACCCCGCGAATTTGCGCGAAACGTGTTTTTCGTTCCCCTATAACCCCCATTTTTTATCGCGGATTCCGATTCTACGTTTAATTCTACGTCCGAAATACCTGTTGCGCGAATTTTTTGGCGCGCGCGAATTCGCTCAATTAATTTTTTCGATTTATTCCGCCGTTAATAGACGGATTTTTTCCGCGTTTCGTCCGTAGCCTACCTAGAGATCCGAATTTTAATAGGAGATACTGAACAAACTCATTCCGAAATTGAGCGAATGTACACGGCGAATTTATTTTATAGGATTTGAAGTTGTACGGACGCAAAAGCGGGTGGCGGCTCACGGGACGGGCGCGCGTTGGTATGAAGGGCTCCACCCCAGTCGGCTCGGCACCTTCCAGACGACACGCTGGACGGAAATGTAAATTAAATGAATCGATTTAAATTGAATCGATTATCGAGAAAAGTATCGAAAAATTGAATTAAATTGAATTTAAAAAAAAAAAAATTTAAAAATTAATATATATTCTTGAAAATCTCGAGAAATTCAAAAATGATCTACATTCTGAGATAGGTTGAGCGCCCTCAAGGATTTTTTCCGTTTTCCCCTCCTTCAACTAAAGAAAAGAAGGAGTGGGGATTTCAGCCACTATTGATTCGATTTTGATGAAATTTTCAGGGATCACGCGGGTTGTGCCTTAGATGATTACCCAGGCTTATTATTATCATTATTTAACAACAAATCTTATTCTTTTTCCTACCTACCTACACATTCAAATTTACTACCTACCTACATATTTATTAATTTCATTTTCAGATTCTACGTTTAATTCTACGTCCGAAATACCGGTTGCGGGAATTTTTGGGCGCGCGCAAAATCGTCAAACTAATTTTTTCGAATTCCTCGGTCGATTATTACCTATACTTATACAATGGGAAGCCGTTTCGAGCTGTCCCAACTGTGTGGGTTACCTATATACAATCATTACCTATACACAATGAAACTGTGTACCCCATGTATCCTCAACCATTAGAGATAGAGAGATGGGATGTTCGGGATGTGGGGGGGGGGGGGGGGGACGCAGTACTTCTATAAAACCGTTGAAGATAGGGAGATGCGGTTTTTTCCATCGTGATCTCAGGGACCAGATAAAATCCCTTAAATTGTCCTAAAGTGTCCCGCGAGTATGAATCCCTCGGGAACGAATGGTTTACCTATATACATACAATTAGAGATGTAATATATTCATTCATGATTCGACACTGGCCTAACCTTCTCCCAGCAGGTTCAGCCAATATTGATTCGATTTTGATGAAATTTTCAGGGATTGATGGTGGACTTTAAATTTGATTTCACTAGCACTTTGACGATGATCTCAGGGACCAGATAAAATCCCTTAAATTGTCCTAAAGTGTCCCGCGAGTATGAATCCCTCGGGAACGAATGGTTTACCTATATACATACAATTAGAGATGTAATATATTCATTCATGATTCGACACTGGCCTAACCTTCTCCCAGCAGGTTCAGCCAATATTGATTCGATTTTGATGAAATTTTCAGGGATTGATGGTGGACTTTAAATTTGATTTCACTAGCACTTTGACGATGATATAGAGAACTAGCTGCTCCGGCTCGCTTTGCTCGCCTACGCACCCATCCGGGGGGCTGCGCCCCCCTGGACCCCCCAGTGGGTGAGTAGCATCGATGGACACGTTGGAACCCCCACATGAAGGAATTCCCAAATTCGCAGAATTGCAGTGCTCGGTTGGGTCAGCTTGAAACATAATAATAATAATAATAATATTGAAACATGTTCCAACTTTATTATTCGACAAGAGACATATTTCAATATTATTATTATTGTTGTTTCAAGCTGTCCCAACCGAGCACTGCAATTCTGCGAATTTGGGAATTCCTTCATGTGGGGGTTCCAACGTGTCCATCGATGCTACTCACCCACTGGGGGGTCCAGGGGGGCGCAGCCCCCCGGATGGGTGCGTAGGCGAGCAAAGCGAGCCGGAGCAGCTAGTACTTCTATAAAATCGGGTTTCTGTCTGTCTGTGTATCTGTCGTGCCTTATAGGCGCCTAAACGGCTGAACGGATTTGAATGGGGTTTTTTCCTAACGGTCTCGGCTGCGATTGCCCCCAACATAGGCTATATTAAAATTCCGCGCGACGCGCGCAAACCCGCGAATTTGCGCGAAACGTGTTTTTCACTCCCCTATAACCCCCATTTTTTATCGCGGATTCCGATTCTACGTTTAATTCTACGTCCGAAATACCGGTTGCGCGAATTTTTTGGCGCGCGCGAATTCGCTCAATTAATTTTTTCGATTTATTCCGCCGTTAATAGACGGATTTTGTCCGCGTTTCGTCCGAAGCCTACCTAGAGATCCGAATTTTAATAGGAGATATCGACCAAATTCATTCCGACGATGAGCGACTTTTGAGAGCGAGTTGAGTTTTGAAAAAACTGGGCGGGCGTCACCGACCCGTCGCGACGGGTGAAACCCTCTATCCCCCCGCCATCACTCTTCACTCTGAGCGGGTGGGACATCAGCCTTTAAGGGGCGCTCCCAAGGTTTATGCGCAAGGTCTCCCAGATGGAAATTGATGTAAATTAAATGAATCGATTTAAATTGAATCGATTATCGAGAAAAGTATCGAAAAATTGTATTAAATTGAATTAAAAAAAAATTAAAAAATTTATATATATTCTTGAAAATCTCGAGAAATTCAAAAATGATCTACATTCTGAGATAGGTTGAGCGCCCTCAAGGATTTTTTCCGTTTTCCCCTCCTTCAACTAAAGAAAAGAAGGAGTGGGGATTTCAGCCACTATTGATTCGATTTTGATGAAATTTTCAGGGATCACCCGGGTTGTGCCTTAGATGATTACCCAGGCTTATTTAACAAAAAATCTCATTCTTTTTCCTACCTACCTACACATTCAAATTTACTACCTACCTACATATTTTTTTTTTTTTTTTTTTATCGCGGATTCCGATTCTACGTTTAATTCTACGTCCGAAATACCGGTTGCGCGAATTTTTTGGCGCGCGCAAAATCGTCAAACTAATTTAGGTAGGTACCTTTATACAATCATTACCTATATACAATGAAAAGCCGTTTCGAGCTGTCCCAACTGTATGGATTACCTATATACAATCATTACCTATACACAATGAAACTATGTATCCCATGTATCCTCAACCATTAGAGATAGAGAGATGGGATGTTCGCGGGGGGGGGGGGGGGGGGGGGAGCGCAGTACTTCTATAAAACCGTTGAAGATAGGGAGATACGGTTTTTTCCATCGTGATCTCAGGTATCACATAAAAAGTTTAGGGATAGTGTCCCTTAAATTGTCCAAAAGTGTCCTGCGAGTATGAATCCCTCGGGAACGAATGGTTTACCTATATACATACAATGAAAAGCCGTTTCCAGCAGTCCCAATTTTGTACCATATGGGGTGAGTTCAAATAGTGTCCTAAAAGTGTCCTAAAGTGTCCCGAGAGTGTGAATTCCCCTGAAAAAGGCGAGGGGAGGGGGGGATTTATCTGTTTGGAGCTTGCCTAACTGCTTATCCTCAACCATAAGAGATGTAATAGGTATATTCATTCATGAGTCGACACTGGCCTAACCTTCTCCCAGCAGGTTCAGCCAATATTGATTCGATTTTGATGAAATTTTCAGGGATTGATGGTGGACTTTAAATTTGATTTCACTAGCACTTTGACGATAATATAGAAGTACTAGCTGCTCCGGCTCGCTTTGCTCGCCTACGCACCCATCCGGGGGGCTGCGCCCGCCTGGACCCCCCAGTGGGTGAGTAGCATCGATGGACACGTTGGAACCCCCACATGAAGGAATTCCCAAATTCGCAGAATTGCAGTGCTCGGTTGGGACAGCTTGAAACATAATAATAATAATATTGAAACATGTTTCAACTTTATTATTCTACATGAGATATGTTTAAATATTATTATTATTGTTTTAAGCTGTCCCAACCGAGCACTGCAATTCTGCGAATTTGGGAATTCCTTCATGTGGGGGTTCCAACGTGTCCATCGATGCTACTCACCCACTGGGGGGTCCAGGGGGGCGCAGCCCCCCGGATGGGTGCGTAGGCGAGCAAAGCGAGCCGGAGCAGCTAGTTGTATTATAATAATGAAGGACTAGCTCTGCGCCTTCGATTGCTCACTTTCGCGCCGAACCCAAAAGCTCTGCGCCTTCGAACCCGCCTCTACGGGCACGTTACCGAGATGCTAACTTGAAAATAGCGGCGATTCGATCAAGGCCTCGCGCATGCGCCCCACGGATGCCCGAGGGCACCCTCCAGACACTCCTCTTTTCCACTATATTGCCCCATCACTTGACTTATTATTAAAATGGGCGAGCGAAGCAAGCCCCCCCTGTCCTAGAAAGTGGCTCCCCTTTCAGGGTGCTATTTTATAGTAAATATTGTACAGTGCTAGTAGATAGTGGTTACTATTAGATAGTGGTTAATAGCACAGAGCCTTCGGACTCTGCCTTATGCTTTATTTTCGGGGGCGTTAACTTGAGATGTTTGAGCTTGTCAACAGCCTAATTAAATCAAAATTGGTTTATGGACGACCAATATGCACTCGATATAGCAATTTTTTTCCTTCACTTTGTATTCCGTTGTTTTCCTTCCCTTTGAATTCCGTTTAAAAACGACGAATCATTCACGTATTTCGTAACATCCCGATGTAGCTTTTGTCCCATTGTCGTGTTTTGCGCCCGTCAATCGGGCTCGTCTCTTCCGCTAGAGTGACGGAACCTCCGTGTTTTTCATCCCTGGCCTTGACTGGCACTGACTGAGTTAACCCGTCACGAGCCCGCTGACGAGGAACCTCACGACTCTGGCCAAATGCACCTTTTCTTTAATGGGTTATGCGTAATTTTTGGCCGTGAGAGTGCTTTGAGTGTCTTCGTGTGGGTGTGTCCCTAATGATGATAAATTCGTGTGGTGTGATGGTCGGAGTTCTGTAGGCGCTATGTCCAAGATCTCGCCGCCGCTTGTGGCTGGGGGATGTGATGAGCTTTCAAGGGACCATACTTGAGGGATCCCTGGGCCCACTGCAGGCTGTGATGGTTGGGAGCTAGGGGTGGCTCTGTACTTTCACTGAAGACATCGAGACATGGAACACGAGCAACGCCTGTGAATTCCGCCCTTAGGGCGAATTTTTAAGGGCGGATTCCAGAGGGGGAGATTTTTGAAGGGGTTTGCCTTGTGGTTGAGTGACTGTTGAAGCGCTCGTACAGCGATTCGGTTTCCGATTTTCTGATTTTTCACTTTACATTTTCAAATACCAAAGAGGACTTTTTTTCATCCGAATAGGTACATTTCATTCGATTAATGAGGGTGTTCATTAATATTATTTTAATCAACAAAAATTGATTTTTTGTTGAAAAAATCTATAAACATTGGTAAAATTGTAAAGTATTTTGCTAAGCCATCAGTAAAAATGGGATGTTTTGCTCGTTTTAACGATCTGGAACTTTTTGTGGTTTTTCAAAACCAAAACATACCTCATTAAAAAAAAATTGAATTTTTGATATAACATAATATTATATATATTACATAATATGTAATATATATAATATATTATATTATATGTTACGTTTTTGAAATATAATAATAACGTACATTAATAATCATTATATTATAATAATTATGAATATATATAATTATTAATGTATAATAATAATTATATTATAATAATAATAATAATATTATAATAATAATTATTATTCATCTTACTTGTTGGGTTGTTTTTCATTGGTTTACAAACAACAAGTCTTTTCCTCATCGCTTCTGGCCTTTGGATACTTTCCCTGAAAGGGGACGGAAATGTGTTGCTAGGGGCTACGCTGACGTCAGCAGCTGCCCGGCGATGAAATGAGTTTTGCCGGGTGGGAAAAAGCCGAAGGGAACTTTCGTGAAAAAACAAATTAGCTTTCCCCCTCTGGAGCGGGAAGTTTGAACCGAGTGAATAAAAAAAAAAAACGCAAACGCCTAACAAAAATTTCAATTTCTTTTTGGTTTATTACACTTGGAATAATACACCTGTTTTCGCGACGGAGGTCGACGACTCCGATCGGCCTCAAAATTGGACAATATTCGTTTCAAGAGGTCCACATTCCAAAACCAAAATGTCCGTCCGCCGTCCGGGCCGTTTTGGACAGTAGGATTTTTTTTTTTTTTTTAATCTGAAATTTTGACAAAATACTCGGTTAACCATCTAGTTGTGCCCGCAAGGTTTTCAGCCCGATCGCCTAAACCCGTGGGGCGCTATGGGGCTAAAATGGGGCTACGGGAGGGTTTTTTGAAGGCTTTTGGCTGTGGGATCGAGATAGGTGTCGTTTCGAGGTGTTTTTGGACGTAGAATCCATTTTTGGGGGTCCCGGAACGATCCGATCTCACAATAGGGCTTTGTTGGGGCTACAGATGGGATTTTTGAAGGATCCCTGGAGATCAAATATTTTTCAAGTAAAACACAAAAAATGTTTGAAAAAAAAAATCCAAAACATTATTTTTCTAAAATTTGTTTCATTGGCACAGAATTAAACTTCTGCGCAAGTAACCTTTATCAAAGAATAATAAACCCTAGTGTAAAATTTGCATCGTTTTTCTGAGGGAGTTAAATCTAAGTACAACTTGTGAATCACAGCGATTCCCCTCCCATTGATCTCGTAATTTTCGCGATGCGTCAAATAACAGCCAGCGTCTTTCTTGCGCGTGTAGTTAACCATTTAAGCACGTGCTTCTCAAGCTTGCGAAAAAATTCTGAACCCACAAAAAGAAACCATCATCCGGTTCGTTCCATTTAATAAATACTCAAAGCCACCGCTAACTTTTTGCGAAGTGGTGAGCCGGTACGAATAAAAATAAATAATAAAACTCCTGAGACAGACGTTCGAAATTAAGGTGAGATAAAACGGGTTTCAAGCCGAGAAACAAAGCTTTATTTTGAAAGAAAGTAACTGGGTTATTTCGTTTCTGCCAATTGAAGCGGAAAAATAAATGAGGTCTAATAAGAAAGCCGCTGAACGTGGAGCCTTTTCATTTCCACTGGTTTTTATGGTGGGTTTCTACTAAACGCCTTTTCAAGAGTTTTATTATATTATTTAATAGATATCGTTGGATTATTATAGTTAGTATATAATGTAAAGAAAGAAATGGGTGGAAATATTCTTTTATAGATGGTGGGACTTTTGTTTGAGATAGGAAGTGCTGTGGTGGAGAAGTTGTGCTTAGTAAGAAAACTACATCACTTCATATGAAGTCAGAAGGATTGAAAAAATTTTTCATTTGCATTTAATGCAAACCAGATGAAGAATGAACTGTTGAAGGGGGTTGAAAAGGTCACGTCGTGCTCGTCTTGGAGCATGTAAAGCCATTCCCAATGGTTAAGTAAGGCATTGGAACGCACTTTGAGTTCCAAACCACAAACCACTTCTGACCCCTCGAAACCAATCTCCTCAAACCGGTTCTGTACTCTTCCAACTGAAATCCTTTTACCTCGAACAAGTTCTTTACCACCCACAATGAATTGGAATCACTTCAAACCAGTTTGGACCCGTTCAAACTGAAATACTATTAAAACAAACAGGTTCTAGATCCATTTAAACTGGGTTACAATTACCTCAAACCGATTCCGAACCCTTCAAACTGAAATACAATTTCCTCAAACTGGTTCTCGACCCTTCAGACTGTGTTCCTAACACCTCAAACCGTTTCCGAACCCCTTCCAATCGATTCTTGACCCTTCAAACTGAGTTCTCATTCACGAGTCTGAATCGGTTGTCGACTTTTCAAATTGACTTCATGCTCCTCAGGTAAAAACATCAACCCAGTTCTAATCTGCTTGAGACAGCAGTAACTGCTGATACGTGTTGTAGATTTAGAATACCACAAATATTAAATATTTTTTATTGAATCGAATTGAACACCCTGAAATATAAAATGACAAAGTTGGTCGAAAATATATATTGATTATTCAGTGACAGATAATCCGAACTGCCAATAAATATAACCCTGGGACGATAATAAACGGGGTGATATTTTTCGGCTTTATCCTCCCGTGTTTTCGATTTAACCTTCCCCGATTTATCCCATAAAACGGGTTTAGAGGCGAAGTAAATCGAGATCATGCTGAAGGGGTGAGGCAACTTGTCAGGGGAGGAAGAGCTCGATTCGCCGCCTCCGGGGGCGGTCTTGGCGACGGTCGGGGGCCCTCAAATTGAATGAAAATGCAAATCGGGGAACTGGGTCGACTCGGATGGGGGTTGGGGGTGTTGACAGTTTGACGAGGAGAGGGGTTCGGTTAAAGAAATTGTTCTTTCTCGTGATAGATGTATTCATTTGGGGGTCTAGTGTAGCGTAACATGGCGATCAATCTTGAGACTCTTCTAAACTCAGCACCAACTATCGTTAACGCACAACTACTTTCTACTACTCTCAATTTGATGGGGTCGTAGAGAAGACTGCGCTCTTTGTCATGCTTAGTACCTGATGGGTACTAGGATAATGGCTGCATTTTTTGAGGGCACCTCAGCCAAGCAACCCGAGTGAATTTAGAGCACCTAATGTGTCTGTGCGGGGTTATTAGCCCCCATTGAGTGGAGAAATTAAATACTCGGGCCAGACAGAACTAGCCTAAGTTGGAGCAGCAGCCATCCCAGTACCTGTCTAGAATTGATACCATGGAGGTTTGAAGAGAAGAAAAGCAAACCTGCAGGCGGAGATGAAGCATTGGTGTGCCACTGCAATGCAGAAGACAAGTTAGGATTCCGCATTATTCCTCCCGAGGATAGTTTTTTTGCATCTGTCTATGACAGTGAATCATTCCTTCTTGCGACCCCAAGAAGGAATTTCATTGTAGGATGGGGATGGCCCAGTGGGCAGTCCTCATTATGGGACAGTTCTTTGTCCATTCTATTCTGAGCCTGGCTTTGAGAGTATGGATACTGAGGACTTAATTATGAAGAAAAACTTATGGAAAACAACGCTCCGAAAATGTGTCTTGGCCGTACGCTCAGAATTTCCTGGCAGCGATGTGAGGAACTTTGGCATATCCATGAAAAATAACCGGGAAGCCACTGAATGACGGCAGAACTCGGGGTTGAAGAAACTGTGCAGTTGCTTGGGAAGACGTCTACATCTGTTGTTAAGCCACTGCCATTTGGATCTCCAAGATGGTATCACTGGTTCTTGCGGTTCTTTTCTATCTGGTTTTGATGAGGATATGGGTTATGCGGGGGGTTAGGTTTGTGCTAAAGCCGGACTGACAAAGCAGTAGCACAGAACGGTGTGCTGTAAGAAGGGAGAGGAGAAGGGAAAACATATTTCAGAAAAGCGTCATCGTGGTGCCAAAGGATGACCGCCAGGAACACCGGGTTTACGCAGACCAAGTGAGGAAGGCTTAGCTAAACCACAGCTCAAGCTCGCTTGCGGAGAACCGGGACCTGGGTTCAATACCCACTCAAGGCTTGAACAACCCATAATTCCCCTTGGTGCTCAGTTTTGAAGCAATTCATTTCTAAAGCCCTTCCAAGCACAGCGTCGGCTCCTGCTCCAAGGTGAAAACCAATACCACAACAAAAACCACTTCACTTTACGAAACATAGTAGCGGGAGGAATGATGGACCGAAACGGTTGATGGGTGTTTAGGTTGTTGTCAATTAAAGGCCGTCACTCGATCGTCGGGGGCGGCAAACCCGCACCACCCCAACCGCCACCGCCTTTGAGCCCTTCGAAACATCCTCTGACCGTTTCAACGGCGAACGTCCCGACAACAACAAAATTTAATTCGGAAATTGCCTCCCCAGCCGTCGCTTTTCTTGTGGTCGTCAAGTTTTGGTAACTCCCAAACTCGGAATTAACTTGTAGTCGACAGTGATTTACCACCATGGAAATGGGCAGATGTTAACAGCCTGGTTTCCTTTCATGAAGGCTTTTTGCTTGATGTGGATGATGAATGTTAACAATAAACTGAAAGTTCCATGTAAAACATTTGTACCCATCTCGGCACTTCCAAGTTCCAACAGAAAAGTTAACCCAATTACTAAAATGTTACATGGCACGAAATGCTACTAGAAACAGTCCAACTCTATCAAGCTATTTTCTTCTCTGAGAGAAGTCTTAGTTTATTGAAATGAATGCGTCTTATGCCCGGGAGTCAAACTCCGCCAATAAAAGGAATGGGTTCATCTCCGCCAGTGAGCTTAACACACGTTTTGGCCATGGGATCCCTGGATTTCTGGATCACTAGATCTGAGGATTTCTGGATCTCTAGATTTCGGAATTTCTGGATTTTTTGGAGCTCTAGATCTTTCATGGATTTCGTGGATTTCTGGACTTCTGGAGCTCTAGATCTCTGAATCTGTTGATTTCCGGATCCCAGGATTTTCTTATCTCCAGATCTCTGGGTCTTTTTCTGGATTTCTGGATCTCTAGAATTTGTGGATCTATGGGTTCCTGCAATTCTGGATTTTGCTATTTCTGTGCCAAAGGTCCAATGAAGCTAGTCACCTATTTCTGAAATCAATCAATCAATCAATCAATCAATCAAGGCTTTTATTTGCAGAGGCCAAAAATGACACAGCAAACGTCAAAACATGAGTTGGTACAAACGTAATTATAAACACGAAACACATCAGGCATTTGCATGGTATGTACAAAGTAAACATGTTTGCAAACAATGGTAGGTACATGATGGGTGTGGTCATATGGTTAGGTAATCAAAACAAACTAAAACACCTCAGGACTTAAATATAAATATGACACCAGGTGTGCGGCAAATTACAAGTTGGCAACGAGATAAGGCTTCCCCATCCACGATCCACTCAACTCAAGACACATCGCTCCATGAAATACCTAAGAACTCCTCCAAACAGTAGAGTTCGGCTTTGAGAAGATGTGATTTTATTACGTTATTAAAGGATCTATCAGGGAGCTGTTGTATATGATTTGGCAGGGCATTGAAAAGACGAGAACCTACTTGAATTGGGTTATTCCTCAAGGCCACACTGAGACGGGTAAATGGAATGGCAAGGTTCCCTCGGGAGCGGGTGTAATGCTCGTGGACATCGGAAACCATGGGGAGGGTTGACAAGCATGACTTGACTGTGTTCAGAGCCGCCAAAACATAGGAACTGGGAATGGTTAGAATACCCAGACGCACAAAAATGCCCCGACAACTTTCATCACAAGAGAGACCGGCAATTATCCTGATTACCCGCTTCTGGAGCCTGAAGACCCTGATGGCATGGCTGGAATTTCCCCATGCAATGATACAGTAACTGTCCCTGCTTGCAAAGCATGCATGGTATACCGAACGAAGAACTTCATCAGACACAACGCCCCTCAATCTCCTAATCATGTAGATGCAGGACGACAATTTTGGCAAAAGCGCTTCAATGTGCGACAGCCATGAAAGACGGTTATCAACCATTAAACCCAAGAAGTTAACCGACCCATCTAGACGTCGGTTGAGGCCCAGTTCTAGACGTTGAGTCTTATTCCTGTTCAGGACCAGGGAATTAGCTGAGCACCACTTTTCAATAATTGAGGAGTTCCCCTGCAAGCTACGGCTCATCTCCTCCCGAGAAGACCCCCTCGCAACGGTCGATATATCATCGGCAAAAAGGAAGATATCATTAGGATCTAAAAACTGGTCAGCCAAGTCATTGATGTACAAGAGGAACAAGCAGTGGCCGAGGATACTACCCTGCTTGACACCACAAGGGATCATCACTTCCTCTGATGCAACAGCATTATGGTAAACAACCTGGGACCACCCCTCCAGGAAGCTTTTGAAGAACGAGATCGTTTGATTACTGAAACCATAATGTTGCAACTTTTTCAAAAGTAAGTTGTGTGGCACCAGGTCAAAAGCCTTTGAAAGATCAAAAAGGTTGAGTGATGTGTGCTGCTTTCCCTCCAGGGCCGAGAATACCTGGGACACCAGTGAGACCGCTGCACCAGAGGTGCTCTTCCCTTTGCGGAAGCCAAACTGTTGGGGGTGAAGCAATGCATGCTTTTCTAGATGGCGGTTAATTCTCTCAAGCAAAGCATGCTCCATTACCTTGACCAAGATGGGCAGCTTCGAGACAGGTCTGAAACCATCATAGTCTGTGGAATTTCCTTTTTTTGGTATAGGTGTAATAACAGATTGCTTAAGGGAACTGAGGACTGGGAACGAAAACGAAAACTGGGAACTGAGCTGGCGGAGATGTTAGTCCCCACATTGACCTGATAACGCATCGCTGGCGGAGTTGGGATGTTTTCACTTGCAATTAGCTGAACTTTGGCGGAGTTGGATCGCCCTTATCGAGTGGCAGAAATCGATTTTTTTACAATCGATTTTTTTTACAATCTGTGATGAGTGAGGTGTAATTGTCGAATATAGAATTCATTTACGGGAGTTCCGTTAGTTTCTACTGTCCATACAGGTTTACAGTTGTTTTTAATTGTTAATCTTTTAAAAGTGATTTTAATCCTGATGAAAACAAATGTTTGCGGTGTTTTATAATTCACTCACTACGTCCTTATCTTTTTCTAGTTTGATCATCAGTATACAAGCCATTTCCATTTTCCGTGTTTGTTTTTAATCTTCGGTTTACGACAACCCTTTCACAATTCAAAATCGGTTTAGATAAGAAAAATCCGTCAGGTCTTTTAATTATAGCTGAAAAATGGATATCCTGCGAGAAAGAAACCTCGAAGAACACGAGTTTTCAAAACGATTAAATTTGACCTTTTTTGCGAGTTTCGGCTCATTTATCTAATCTGGCGTTTGTAATTCGGCTGAGAGTGTCAGAGGTGAGCTCAAAGTTCACGTGAATGTTGCATGTTTTCGTTTTTTTCTTTTTTTTGTGATGGTTATCTTTGGCGATGAATGAGGGACTGGAATTGACGATTATTCAAAAGCGTATTACATTTACGTGGACGAGGAAGGGGTTTACGTGCCGCACGCGCGGTCATCTTGAGTGCATAGTATGCAAATTATGGAAATAACGGCACAAAACGGGTTGGCAGATACAAGCGTGATACGAGAAGTCACGTATTTGGATTAGGCGTTTTGTATAGAGTGCCCGCCGCGTAGAACGTTTTTTCTGGCGAAGAAAGAGGGAGGACGTTGACAGAGAAAAGGGAGCGTTGATTGCCTACAGCCCTTTAGAAGCCCCACAGAGCCACAAGGTGAGATCAGACAGCAATAAATACCTCATAAACCTCACAAGTCGCCCTGGCTCACTTCCCCAAAACAATCCCACCCAGAGCCCCTTAAGAGCCCCACAGAGACCACGCTAAGACTGAAGATCCACCCGACCGGAAAATCCTTTTAGATGGACGAGACTTCCAGGATGTCATCGCCGACGCTTTTCATGTCCATTATGTGAGCCAAGGTGAAGCGGGAGCGAAGGTCGTCGAATTGAGGTTGGAAGCTCCCAGGAGGTTTTTTTCGGGTGAGATCCCCCTTAGAGTTCCCGAGCCATTCATGACGATCCGAATGACGAGTCGACCTTGAAGGCACCTGACGCCGAACAGCCCGAGGCAGAAGATTCGCTCCATTGATAGCCCGACAGCTTCTCAGATCGCGGGAAAATCCGATAACATCTTGAGAGGTATTTTGAAATATCTCCAATCTCGCTTAGAATAAATCTTAATGATCCAACTTTTACAGTCAAAGCAAAGTTTTGACATTCTGGAATTTAAATGGATTATGTCCCCAACCTTAATTTTTCACACCGCAAATACAACAAACCTTCCAACATCCACGTAACGTCTTCCTACAATTTGTCGGTGAGATCCAAAGGAGTGGAAAAAAAAAAAAAAAAAAATCAATCTGGCACCAAACGGTCGATTGTTCCTGTTCAGGCCGTGAAACTTATCGTGATCCCCAGTGACCCGGTTTGAGGTCGGGGGATTCTCCACCTGCACTTTCAATTGTGATCGAGGTGGCGGAGCAGTATTAATAGCCTTGACCGGCGTAGATTTAGTACGGGGCATATTCCGAGTGCTAGTTGCTCAACGGAAATTGGATGGTGACATTATTGTCTTCATTATTGCCATCATCTGGACATGATGATTTTGGGAAGGGGTTTTCTCGTATATTCTTGTTCATGAACATGAGTTGTGGGGAAACTCTAGGTACCTAATTTGTCCAATGGATGCCCTTCCCGCCAAAGCAGGTTCGAAGGGCTCACGCCCAGCGCGCTGCATAGCGCTACTTCTACCGGGCTCGGCTCAATGGCGGCCGACTCATAGGAGCCCTTGAGAATTTTGCCTTCAGCTGTTACTTATAGCCCGTTTTCGCACTTCAACTTTCTCAGTTTCAAGTTGAAACGTCAACATTAGAAACCGGTTTCAGTTGACACGTCAACATTAGAAACCGGAAAAGCGGGTCCTTGTAAGACCAGGGATGGTAAAAGGGAGTCCATACTTGACACCAGGCCCGGATTAACGGGGGGGCTAGGGGGGCTATAGCCCCGGGGCGCACACCACAAGGGGGCCACTTCGCCAACATTGATTTTTTTTTTTTTTTTTGGTAAAAATTAACAAACCGTATTTCCTTATTCCTATGCTGATAATATATATATGGATATTATCCAAAAAAAATTTTTCCTGAAAAAGAGGAAGGTGAACGGAAAGTTTCAAGTTACCTACCCTCCACTAAGTCTTCCACTACCTTCCTTACCTTAAAAACGGAAAACCTCATGGAGTCGTCTATGTCTACACTCCCAATGCGAGTTATAGACCTCACGGATTTTCCACACTGTAGTGGTGGTTCAGAGTTTGCTAAGCGGGTTGGACTCTGTACCGCATTTGGTTCATAAAAACAAAAATAATTTTTTTAAATTTTTGGTTTATTATTCTTGGAATAATACACCTATGTTTTCGCGATGGAGGTCGACGAATCCGATTGGCCTCAAAATTTGACATTATCCGTTTCAACAGGTCTATATTCCAAAACCAAAATGTCCGTCTGCCGTCTGCAGTCCACCGTCCGCCATCCGCTGTACAGAGCTTCTTAGGTTGTGTCTAAGGCCATTTCTGGCCCATCACAACCTTTCTCATACCTTCTGCTCTCTTTCTTCCCCCAGAGGAAGTGCACTTATCATTGCTTATCATTGCTTCTTTCTTCTACCTTGTTCTTCAGATCTCCCCTAGGGGGAGTACAGTGGGCCCTCCTGTCCCCTCCGGCCACACCATTGCGCCTGGCGTGCCTGGGTTGGACCAATGTGGAGGCGCCGGGTTTTAAAGGAGGTCTTATCATGTAAATTGGCTCGAAATTCATTGGGACAGGAGTCATCGCAGCAGACCTAGCTACTATTTCGCCTCTTCTTGAAACTTGTGGTGTTCGGGTGGTTGGTGACTGCAGACCGTACCTACTCTTCTATCTCTTCTCGTAACTTGTAGTTTTCGGATCATGGGTGGTTGCTCTCTCCACGTTTACTTGTCTGGTGGAGGGCGAGTACTTCTACAAAATTTCCTCCCCTCCCTAAAACTAACACGACCAGCCTATACAAAAATATAATCTGAACACACATACAATGACACACACTGAAATTGAACACGCATACAATGACGTCCGCCATCTAGAATGACGGCAGCTGCCGTCCGGGCCGTTTTGGGCAGAAGGATTTTTTTTTAATCTGAAATTTTACCATCTAGTTGTGCCCGCAAGGTTTTCAGCCCAATCGCCCAAACGCGTGGGGCGCCATGGGGCTAAAATGGGGCTGTGGAAAAAGTTTTTTGAAGGCTTTTGGCTATGGGATCGAGTCAGGTGTCGTTTTCGAAGTATTTTTGGACGTAAAATCCATTTTTGGGGGTCCCAGAACGATCCAATTCCACTGTTGCTATCGATAGGGCTTTCATGGGGCTACAAACGGGATTTTTGAAGGATCCCAGGAGGTCAAATATTTTTCAAGTAAAACAAAAAAGTTTCGGAAAAAAAGGATTTTTTCGAAAAATAAAAATCCAAAAAAAAAAGGTTTTTCTTGAGATTTTCTCATTGACAGAAATAAATTTCTGCACAAGTAACCTATATCAAAGAATAATAAACCCTATAGGGTTTATTATTCTTATACTGTTAAATTTGCAGCATTTTTATTTATTGTAAAAAGAAACTTTTTTCTTACTTTAGTTGTAAAAATAGATTGCCCTGCATTCGGAGTTTTATTACTGTTTTGACCCAGTTTTTGGTTGTGAAGCGACAGACGCGATTTTCTAGTGGTTTTTACGTGATACTCCTGCCAGAGGATCCACTTTCATATATAATATATATGTGTACCTATATGTACATATATATAGGGGCCACTTTTAAGTCTCAGCCCCGGGGCCCACGAGAGGTTAATCCGGCGCTGCTTGACACGTCAAGGTTGGAAGCCAGGGAGCCGCCCCTCGGTACAACTGCTACAGCAGGAAACCTTTCCCAACAAGACTCTTCGTGCCGGGTGAGCCAGTTTTCTTCTGTTCCTTCCGAGGGTCTGCTGGACTTACAACCAAGATCCTCCATTACTGCAGCTGGAGCATTCTCATAGTCTCATGCCTCTGATGAATCTCCACCTCCCTCCTGCATCCTCCAAAACACCTGGCGGCATAATCACGGACGCTGCACCGGACGCACTTCGCCACTCACACCCAGGGCCGTGGAGAGAAAATCCGGGCCCGGGGGCCAAATTCTTCGGGCCCCCTAAAAAAAAAAAAAAAAAAAAAGGTTGTATGAAAATTTTTCCTATATTGATCTGTCCCTTTTCCCATTTTGCCTCCTAAAAAAAAACAACGTTCTCAAGAAAATCCGGGCCCCCCTACGAAAGCCGGGCCCGGGGGCAACGGGTCCAGTGCCCCCCCCCCCCCTCACTATGGGGCTGCTCACACCACAATTATTAGGACAAACAATACATGTACATACACACCCAACCCACCTGGGGGTTGCCTTACATGAGTAATTCATTTTATTGAAACAATTTCAGTTGAAATAAATTAAAAGTAAACTTATTATGGAATGGCTGAGGCGTAGGAATCGTCATAATGCGAGAAAGAAAGTGAGATGAGCTAAGAAACAAAGAATAGGATAAGGCAAAGGGATTTAGGTAACTCGGTCCTTAACCCTTTTCCTTGACGAGGGATGGAAGCACCCAAACCCCAAAGAAAGGGAGTTCCAAAGTTTCGAAAGGATGCTTTCATTTTATGTGTGTAAGCTCTCAAAAGGCGAATAGTGTGAAGTCTGTGAGGAGAACTATACTCAAAGAAGGCGCCCAAGTAGGCCGGAAGCTGGAAATCAAGCGGATGAATCTGTATGAAAATTGTTGTTAAGCAACGACCCTTCATATATACAAGGATGTTACGGTATCATTATTTTGAAATTTGACCAGAGATATCCGATGCAACAATTGAATGCGACATGCAGCTTACGAGAAGAGGAATGATCGAGGGGTAGTGCAAAGAGCACCTCACTGTACACCATTATTTAGGCAAAATCAATGATTTGTTAAGGTTAAATTAGAGATAGCGTAAAGTTGGTGGTAATCAGAATGATTAATGTGTGGTAATGAAACTTTAAAGTTTGAAAGATTTTCATAACTATTAAATAGAGTTATGAAAATCTTTCAAATTTTAATAAAATAAATTTTTTAAATTTTAACCTGTAGTTCTAAAACAACGCTCATGAAGGCCTTCACTTGGTTGTGTACAAAAAAGTCGATTTTTATACCTGCAAAAGAACTACCTACCTATTGTTAGAAACTGTTTCTAAATCTGCACATTGCACTTTGATACGAGGCATCTTTTATAACGGATGAAACTGGGTTATCTCTGATCCTGCCCGTCAGCCATCACTCATAACAGGGATGAAGCCTCGGAAGAGTTGCACCCATAAAAATGCCGTGTTTTCACAGACGCGGGGTATTTCAAGAGTCGGCCGTTGGCCAGCTCATCGACGGATTCGATGACGTTTCGGTTTCGCAACTCCCTACTCTACTTGGGGTTTAATTTTAGGTTAGTTTAGGCTAAATTGTAGTCCACCGAAATTTCAGCTTAATATAATGGTTTCAGTGGATAAGCCCAGATCCGGGGTTTCCTACAGATCCTGGAAAAAGCGAGGGTCTCCCGTCGACAAGGCGGGGAAGGGGCGCCAAATCGTGATTTTGAAAAATCAATTGCTGTCTATCAACTTCAGTGCTGTTATTTCTATAAGAAAATGTTATAGTTGATGGAGTGAGTAATACACTCTGTCGATTTGTTCGTGCCGGAATGAGCCCGAGGGTTGTAAAAACTGCGAGTTTTCCCTCCTTCCAATCTAAGAGAGTGTATAAAAAGAGGTAGTGAGTTGAGGGTGTTTGGGATTTGCCGTCTTCGAGTTTCTGTTGCATTTTTAACCGGGAAAGGTCAGATGAGGGTTGTTTGCATTACCGTCGAAGCTCACATGAGCGAAGCAACGCGGGATAAACGGAGTTTATTGGTAAGTGCCGCGGAAAGTTCGGACTTGGCTCTGCAGGTTCGGGGTGAATTTTTCATTTGAATTGAATATTGATGGGGATGCAAGGGTGAGGATGAAAAAGGTTAATACAGCGAAACGCAATAAAGTATTCGCAAGGTGGGCATTCATTATAAACCACTACCTGGAATATTTTTTTACTCAACGAAAAACTAGTTTCAAGGTTCCTCCAACCGGAACAATGACCAAAATCAACCTTCGTCTGCCATGTAGGTAGTTGGGCTGGGTTGAATTAGTCTCGACAGAGGCTCATTCATACGCGTCCACGTGTCGCTAATAGAGCACGTTCCCGTCAAACAGGGTTGCTATCAGGAGGATCTCCGACCCCGGCGACCCTCCTAGACGGGCCCACGTTTTGGCAACCCAGGCAGAAAAGTGAATCGCGAGTCGACAAAAGAGATCCTTATCGGAAGATTGGAGGAGCGTGGGGTTTCTGTGAGGGTAATGGCAGGGTGTCCCCTTGAACGCCATGGCATAACACAACGTAATGTGCTTATAGCGAAGTTGATCCGATAAGATTAAAAATGAACTAATCCGAAAATTGCTCCACTAACCTCTACCTATTTTTAGCTCTAATAATTTACAAACTAAAGGCAGAGTCTGAGTTGCAAAATGCAACTTGAAAACGATTCTCGATTAAAACATGATGCCGAATGAGGGCAGGCGGCTCAAGCTTACATCGGGCCATGCTCAAGCCGTGAATTCAGGAAACTTGGTTCGAAATGACGTCCACTCTTTCGGCACGGTTAGATTCAGCAAGGTCCTATGACGCGTTCATGCTAGTTCGACTTTGCCGCTCGACCGAACCCAAATCATGCTGAATGCTCCTGAGCTGTTTTAGCGGGTTAGTTCGGCATGACATCCAATGTTTTGTAGTGTGGATGCCCGAAAGATTTCAAACGGCTTACCGGTGACCCCCCCCCCCCCCCCCCCAAATCACGTTTATCGACTGAAGTGAAGCGATAGGCACTTCCACACACAAGTTCAACATCCGAAGGTGGCCAATCCTCCACAAGCTCGCAGGCCACACAGGAATCCTCCACAGTCCTCCGCAATCCTACACAGGCTCACCGGAAACGTAATAATTACATAAATTATTTATGTCTTCAGCAGCAACACTCGTCCACTATTGCAATGCTTGGTCATGCTCAAGTTGCGCAGTCATTTCCATGATTTGCCCTCAACGTGGATACCTCCACGAAGATAAATCGTGCTCATTATACGAACCACATCTATCAGGATTCAATATAAAACCACCCTTGACGTCACCGTATTGGAAAACCCTTCCGGGAGTTTCAAATAACACGGTATACAATTTGTATAACGTTACATTCTTTTGTGATACGTCCCTAAGTTCACGTCGGGGGAAATATTACAGGGTTCGCTCAGGGCTTCCATCTGCCTCTATCGCAATAACGGAATTCTTCCACAATGAAGACGGCGATGGAATTCCCAGGGAAACTACATCCCGGAGAGACCGGGTGATGCTTTGAAGGGCGTTCGGGATTTTTTTTTCTTCTTCTTTTTTCCTTATTCGATGAAACTGGGCTCGTTTCGGGATCGTCTTTACGTATTCAAGTTTGTTGTGATAGAATTGCTAAGGAAGTTTCATTTCTGATCCGACCAAGCCATTGCAAAATCGTTCTTGGAAGTACCTCAACGCTTGGAAGTACCACAGCAGTTGGCAAGTTCGGAAAGTTTTTTTTTCAGAAGTTCTTTCGCACACCTCAACGCTAGCGTCTGAGCGAATAACACGGGCTGTAAAATAACCAATCGTAACCACTGGCATCAGGCTCCCAAAGTCATCAAGAAACAAAAAAAGCAACTAGCTGAATTCCGGGAATCCCGGCAAACTTGACAAAAACGTGTCCTAGCCCGTATCATAGGGGCCTGGGCCTGCAAGCTAGTTGGGAACTCAGTGGCTTCTGTGGGAGGAGCCACGGAGAGTGTGAGATCGGCATTCTTCGACAACCGCATCACAAAATTTGTCGCTGCCGTTTGGACGCATGCTGACATTTGTAGTTGATAGCCCATCTGGTCTGAATGCCTACAAATAGCTTTATTGTTTCAGTCAGAATAAATTAGTCTTATTATTAAAATAACCCAGTAATAGAAATCTGCACTCGTCTGTACACTCAGGATTCGCTATTTTTACGTCTGTTGTACTGGTGCGTTGAACTGATTCCGAGAGCTTTTCTAAGTTTTGGTAAGTCACCTGGTCCGTGGACTCACTAGATCGATAAGCTCCTCCTTCATAATATGAAATGTCGTTGTTACTATAACTACATTCTTGTCCAGGAGAAAAATGTAGGCATACCCTTCCATACGTAGCCAAGTGATTTTATAATGGAAAGCTGCCAGTAACATCAATTTCGCGCTCTCATTTCAGTTCAATAGACTTTCAGCAGACATCAGTATTACCAATCAGTGGCATGCTGCACTTGGCTGGCATTATTTTGGCATGGAGCCCCTTTGGGTCTTCGTTGAGAGCTGATGGTACCGTATGGTGGTTCAACGGGTCTTTCAAAGACTTGAACCCGACTTGCCAGACACGCAGCCCCCGAAAAACTTGTGCCCCGCATTTCATCAGTCTGGGCGCTAGCCCTGTTTTGGCCGACGACTAGGCCCGGATTTCCCAGTCAATGGGCGGGCAGACCCGACTGTGCCACTCGTCAAGAACTGGGCCTCCCGGTCTGGCAATCGATCTGGCCTGTCGGGCGCGCCTGCGTTCCTTCGCCGGGATCTAGGTCGCCTCTGGAGAGAAGGAAAAAAAGAGCCTATTTTTAAACAATAGTTACCACCCTCGCCTTCGCCCTTACCCCAAACCCTTCTCAACACCCCAATTTCCCTCGGAGTTGTTTTTCCTCCCATCAGACGCCTCTTGGATTTGTTTTCCTCTTCGCCCTCGTCAACATAACGCGTGGAATAGCCTATGAATATCATACATTTTAATGCAAACTACAGATCCCACCTTGGTGGCAACTCATACATAACATTTGCACTATAAACTTTAAAAAGATGACGATCCTGTTAAGTTATTTTTCCTACAGTTGGAATATGGATTTACAGTTACTGTAAATCCATATTATGGATTGGAAAAATATTTACTGTATTATAGTGTTGCCTATTTATAAGACTAATACTAAGTATTAACTATAAGTTAATTAAGTATAAGACTAATAATAAGTCTTATTTACTGACCTCCAGACCCAATTCCTTAAAAAGCGCCGATAGCCCCTTAGATCCGTAAAACGCAGTCGAACGGGTTTGAACGCCTAACAAATCGAATCTATTTCCGGAAATACTTAAAAAACGACACCTTACTTGACACTACAAATAACCCCATCTGTCAGCTTTTTGGAGCCCCATAGAGCCACACAGTGTGGAATGCCAGTTCTACGAGCCCCATAAACCTATTCTATTTCCAAAAGTACATCGAAAACCTTACTCGGCCCACAGGCCCACGAAAACCCTATCTGTTGCCCTTTTGGAGCACCACAAAGCCTTACGGTATGGTCGAACAGCTTTGAAAATCCCATAAATAGATTCTACGTCCAAACAGACTTCAAAAACGCCACCACACTCGACCCTTCCACGAAGTCCTATACAAACCCCACCCTTTGCCACCTCAAATAGCCTCACAGGCCCGCCAGGCCGAGTGATCGTTGGCTGGCGAAGTCTCTCTAAAAGGCGGCCGGATTCGCCGAATGGGTCACATCGCAACATTCTGATGAGGCGACGGGTTCGAATCCCGTTGAATAGCACGTACTTTTCGCAAATAACAGTTGATGCCCTTTACCACGTTCTGTCAGTAACATTATATTCCCTCTCCTCATTACAATCCCTCTCTACAAACTCGGGCGAAATTCGTGTTCGTGGGATCACGACAAACGCAACAGGTTGAATCATATTGTAACGAACACTTGCGTCATGTCGATAATGTAACACCTTTGAACACAATCACGCCTTCGCCGTGTAAAACGCGATAGCCTCCAGGTAGTGTTCAGATCGGAGTCAGATTAAGCCTGGAATTACGATCGGGTTTTTTGTCACAGTCAAGGTCGTTTGAGTTGTCGTTTCGTCGTTGTGAGTTGTAAAAGTGATGATGGTCGAAGTAGATGTCTCTGGTTTACTACCAAACGTGAATCAAATGTGGTGCTGTGTTGTGAATAGGAAGATACGACTTTCAAGGATATCAATCAGTTACCGGAGGTTGAGTGATAATTCAGGGTGTCTACTTGCTGCTACTTGTTGAATTTGGATTGGAGGTCAGGGACCCAGTCCCTAACCAGATGGTAAACTCGTGATGAGTCATATTTCATGTTATTTAGCTAAAAATGACGATGAGTTTAAACTTGGAAAGCCTTGCAGAAGTTGGGTGTAGTTAGTAAGCGTAAAACAATATTTGAGATTACCGTTTCTGAGGAATCCCAGGGATTGTTCAAATAGGCCGATTTTCCTCCACTCCTTTACTGCTATTCCCGACGTTTCAGAAACTCTTCCATCCTCAGGGGTCTGAGTAACAATATACAACAGGCATTAGGCATATCCCCATTCAAACCTAAATTATTATCTATTTTACATACACAGGACTTACTTCGTCAAGGCTCTCATTGAGAGCCTCTCAATTCATCGTCGTCAATAAGGAACTTTCTACTAGGTGTCGCTAGTTCCTAGCGATTGTGGTTTAAATCATGATGGGCTAAATAATGGTATTGACTTCATTTGGTGAATCACCTAGAGCCGTCAGCGGTCTCAATCAGTGGAAGGTCCCTACTCCCTTGGGAGGTTGGCGAGGCACTGGAGGGGGGAGCCCGCACCTGACCTAAGGGGAGAAGGACATTGTTGTTCAGTATGGCAGTGTTCACTGCGAGTGAAGGTTGGTGAGTTCAAATCGCGTGTGGTGCATGCTATACAAGGATATTTCATAGTGGTGGAATATCCCACGGGAAAATGGTAGTATTTCAGTGTCTTGTGGACGAGGAGGTTGGTGAGTCTATACAAGGATATTTCATAGTGGTGAAATATCTTGACACTATTATATACATACAGGCTATACAAGGATATTTCATAGTGATGAAATATCCTGACACTAACACAATACACACATGATACACATATAAACTGTGTTGTATATAACGTTGTGGGTTTCTGAGTAAGCCAAAACCTGAATAGCTACATGGCATAGTTTGTGATGGTTACAAAGATAACCACAGCCAAGCAGCTATGCATGTTAGCTATGTTGGCTATGATGATAAACACAGCGTATAGCTAAGTGGCATAGTTTGTGTTGGTTACGAAGATGACCACAGTCAAACAGCTATGCAAGATAGCTATAATATACATACATGAGATATACATGGATAGTTCATGGTGGTGAATTATCCTGACACTTACATGATACATGAATAAACTGTGTTGTATATAACTTTGGGGTTTTCTGAGTAAGCCAACAGTCTGGAGCTACATGGCATAGTTTGTGATGGTTACAAAGATAACCACAGTCAAGCAACTATGCAAGATAGCTATGTTGGTTACGAAGATAACCTTTGTTTGTACAGCTACAAGAGATAGCTGTGTTGGTTACGAAGATAACCTTTGTTTGTACAGCTACATGAGATAGCTGGGTTGGTTACATAGATAACCATAGTTATGTGAGGTTGGGCGTGTCTATAAGGGGTTGGAGGAGGACACTTTACACAAAACCTTTTAGAGGCAGAATGCTGCCTGGTTTGCGGAACCATACCATACCATACCATATTTTGTTTATTATACTGTGTAATACCATATACCATACTATCATACATGTTGGGTTAATTCGTAATCCATGAGGGATTTACGACACTAGGGATGGGAAAAAACGCGAAACAGTTTCGAAGAAACAGCTTCACGAGAAGAAACGATGAAACAGTTTCACTTAATCTGGAATAGCTGTTTCAAAAAAACGAGCAAATGAACGAAATGAAAAGAAACCCCCTTAGAAAACGAAACGGTTTCGCAACAGCTTGAGCTTCAGTTCTTTCGAAACGCATTGACGCTGAAACTGTTATTTTGAAACAGTTTCCCCAAAACAGTTTCATTATACGAAAAAACTGTTTCGTTTCATTTCTTAAAAGAAACCGAAACGCCCATTCCTACTTTCTACATCACATCACTCGTCAGCAAGGCTCAGGATACCTGACATGTGAATCACTTGATGTGATAACACCACCACCTTTAGTAGTAATACAATGTAATACAATGTAATAGTCACGGAATAGAATTCTATTCCGTGGTAATAGTATGTCATACTAAGGTTTGATGTCTGTCCGCCATGGTAGATGAGGGCATAGCAGTGGAGGTGGTGGTGTTATCATGAGTAATAGTGCCCTAACCTCGTACAATTTTTGATCAATTTTTTTGAAACGTGCTCTTTTTCTAAGTTTTACAAATTGAAAAAACCAAAATTTAGTATAGCTAAACCCGTTGTTCCGATAATTTTCTCTAGTCAAATGTCCACTGTGATACCGCTCAACTGGTAGGTAATTTTTATGAAAGATACGATAATGGTGTAAATGTAAAACTAAAATTGTAAAACATATCAGGTATCCTGAGCCTTGCTGAAGAGTGATGTGGTGTAGAAAGTTCCTTATTGACGACGATGCTGTAGCATTGAGAGCCTTGACAAAGTAAGTCCTGTGTACGTAAAATAGGTAATAATTTAGGTTTGAATAAGGGGGGGATATGCCTAATGCCTGTTGTACATTGTTGCTCAGACCCCTGAGGATGGAAGCTTGTATGTTTCTGAAACGTCGGGAATAGCAGTAAAGGAGTGAAGAGGAAAATCGACCTATTTGAACAATCCCTGGTAGGTATCCCTCAGAAACGGTAATACGTGATTATGGAGGCCAACAAAAACAACAGAATATTTGAGATTATTAGAGAAGTATCCTTGGAACCTATTGGTACTAGGGTAGGTACACGACAATCAGATTGTCGAGAGGAGATTCTCCTCTTTCTTCCTTACCTTAGTCATACAAAGAACTTGCGCTCCATAGTGGGGCGAAAACGCCCAAAAAACGCGTATAAATCGAATTTTTGAAATTCGAGATTTGGTCCAACTGCTGGTACAAGATGGTACGTTTGCCGTCAGTTGTTTTGGGCCTAAAATACCGTCAATTGGACATAAAATTACGATCATAACAAAATTCGTGGAACGAAAAATTTTCGAGAACGTTCTTCACCTGAACGATAAAATATTGATCCTTCAGATTTCGTTCCCACTGGGAACAGTATTTTTTAGAACTTTATAATTTCGTTCTCATTCGGAGCTTTATCTTAAAAACTCTTAATTTTTCGCTCTTTTAGGGATTGGAACGGTTTGGGGGAACCGAACAGAACAATAATTCGAGCCATGGTTTTAAGCACATCGTTATTTTATTTTTTTATTAATTTATTTTATTTTATTATTTAATTTTTTGTTCTGGACAGCAGGTTGAGGGCGCGATCTGCGCCAAACCCCAGGCTACTTTAGCTTAGCCTTCAACCACTCTGTTGGGCGTAGTGAACACGGCAAAAAGCGATTGGTACCTATCGCAATCCCGTTACTCACAAACGGATTTGAATTGCTTACCTAATAGCCTCAGATGTGAATCTTGTGTCATTCTATTATTGGTATTGGTATCATTCCGACTATTAGATTAAGAGATTATCTTAATGACACCTCATTTTGTGTGTTTCAGGTGAGAGTCGAGGTGAACATTGGTGATGGAAAAACGCTGCAATTTTGATTTAAGGTGGGATTCGCTATTATTTCAAATATTGCTAACCCCCCCCCCCCCCCCCCGCCCTTCACACAAAATCCCACAGAATGTGAAGCGAATTCTCCCGTTCAACCGCTGCCTGAGGTTGTTTCCGGTACCAGCCATCCATGGCGGATCGAAAGGGCACGAGGACGATGCGACGAGCTTCCCGTCGCAACCCTGAAGGAATTCACGGCGACCGGCCCGGAACGGATCGGATCATCGAGGGCCACCCTGTTGTCCCGTGTCATCTCGTTTTTTTTTTTTTTTTTTGTTTTTTTTTGTAATCCGCAAAATTTGGCAACTGCTGCATCCCAAATCAGGCCACTGGATTTGTTTATCTTCCGCGATCACGCAACGACCTGCTCACTTGTAAGCTGGACGTGATTTACGACAAGAATTTGTCCCATGAAACAACATTTCGGAGCGCGCAGTTGGAGCTAATCTGGAAATGTTGTAACTCATAAACGGTCCTGATTAAATAAACTGAGTCTGAGGCGAACTCTGAAAGATAAAAACGCTGCAAATTTTACACAAGGGTTTATTATTCTGTGATATAGGTTACTTGTACAGACATTTAATTGTCAATAAAAAAAATTTTAAAAAAATTTTTTGGATTTTTATATTTCAAAAAAAATTTTTTGGGGGGATTTTTTTTTTCAAAAATGTGTTTTTTCAAAAATTCTTTAATTTTTACTCGAAAAATATTTAACTTCTTGGGATCCTTCAAAAATCCCATTTTTAGCCCCATGAAAGCCCTATAGAACGCCACAGTGAAATCGGATCGTTCCGGGACCCCCAAAAATGGATTCTACGTCCAAAAATACTTCGAAAACGACACCTAACTCGATCCCATAGCTAAAAGCCTTCAAAACACCCCTCCTGTAGCCCCATTTTAGCCCCATAGCGCCCCACGGGTTTGGGCGATCGGACTGAAAACCTTGCGGGCACAACTAGATGGTTAACCAAGTATTTTGCCAAAATTTCAGATTTTTAAAAAAATTCCTACTGCCCAAAACGGCCTGGACGGCGGACGGCGGACGGCGTACGGCGTACGGCGTACGGCGGACGGCGTACGGCGGACGGACATTTCGGATTTTGAATGTAGACCTCTTGAAACGGATAATGTCAAATTTTGAGGCCGATCGGAGTCGTCGACCCGCGTCGCGAAAACATAGGTGTATTATTCCAAGAATAATAAACCAAAATGGGCCTATTAATAATTAATATCACACAGTCGCGTCATTTCGGGTTGTGTTGAGTATGGATAACCCAGTTACTCGTAAATGATGAAACATTAGGGGAGCCTCAAGCTCTTGTTTACTTTTAGTTTATTATTCTTGGAATAATACACTGTATTTGTATTTGCAACGAGGTCGAAAAGTTTGATCGTCCTCAAAAGTCGTCATTATTGGTTTCAAGATGTGAAGATTCCAAAAATGAAAAATTTATGTCCGTCCGCCGTCGACTAAAATTTTGTCAATAACTTGGTTTGCCATGTGGTTGTGCCCGCAGGGTTTTCAGCCCGATCGCCCAAACCTTTGGGGCTGTGTTGGAGCTAAAAATGGGCTACGGGAGGGGCTTTTGAAGGTTTTCGGGTATCATACCTAGTGGGATGTCATTTTCGAATTATTTTTGGACGTGAAATCAGTTTTTGGGGAGGTCGACTTCTCCGATCGGCCTGAAAATTTGACGTTATCCGTTTCAAGAGTTTTTCAGCCCGATCGTACAAACCCGTGGGGCGCTAAGGGGCTAAAATGGGGCTACGGGAGGGTTTTTTGGAGGCTTTTGGCTATGGCATCGAGTTAGGTGTCGTTTTCGAAATATTTTTGGACGTAGAATCCATTTTTGGCGGTCCCGGAACGATCCGATTTCACTGTGGCGATCTATAGGGCTTTCATGCGGCTACAATAGGGATTTTTCAAGGATCCCAAGAGATCAAATATTTTTCAAGTAAAGAACAAAAAGTGTTGAAAAAAATTCAAAAAAAATTTTTTTTTCCAACTTTTTTTTATTGACAGATAAATTTTTGCACAAGTAACCTAAATCAAAGAATAATAAACCCTTGTGTAAAATTTGCTGCGTTTTTCTTACTTCATTAACGTTTCCCTTGGTTCTGGTAGGTAGTGTTCAAAATTACGTTTTCTCACATACACTCGAACGTTCAGTAGAAACGCGGAAAATCCGTAAATCAGCACAGCAATGTTATGTATCTTCCCGATAAGAAGGTCGCTGTGAGTGGGTCAAACCGATCAGGAAATGGAAAAAAAAAAAAAAAAAAAGGAAATGATTCTGCTGTATCTTCAACTTGTGGTATCCTCAGAGACGGAACACGTTCTCTCAGCGATGCTGGGTATCTGATTGTCTCATTTTGTCGGTTGGTAGGTCACGAAAATGATTACCATCTCGAGTAAAAACCGACCGCACCGCGTAAAAAAACTAGCCTCGCCTTTTTGCCGAGAGGTTTAATTTTGTTTACATTTTTTTGCGGGGGGGTCGTTAAAGTTTGAATGAAAACGCCCTAATTTCCGATCGGGCGTGTTCTCGACGAGCTGAACTCGGTTTCATGCCCGAGGACTATTTTTGCCGGTAATTACGATCGGAAAGGAGTTAAGCGCTGTGTGGGAAGGTCGTGGTTGAGTTCGGGGCCAGGGACGGAGAAAAGATGAGAGAGGCGAGCAGGTCAGAGGAGGACTTAGACCACGTTGTGTCTGTTGTAGTAGTGTGATATGGCAGTGATTCCGCGGTAACGCTCGGAAAACTTTTTAAAATTTTGCTCTGTCCCTTTTTTGGTAGTATCCTGATTTATTTTGCCTCGAACTTCGAAGTGACGTCACTCAGGAGACGAGACCCTCCGAGGCAGGTTTAGACCGTGACCACTTGAAGTGATTAGGATCCGGTCCACGGGGTTAGCGGTCTGACCTTGACCGGCGGCGAGCCGTGCAGCGTTGACGGCGAAGAAGATGACAACGAGGTAGTGAGGGTGAGGGGGGGAGGTCCCGCGCTAGTAACTAGTGCATCACGTTTTGACGTCGCTGGAGGGACATTCGGTATAGCTGGTGGCGTGTGTCCAGAGAAAATTGGATGGAATGAGAGCGTGTCTGAGCATACATGACTTCAACTAGAGCCCCATCTTCCACCAAGTCAAAATGAGATGAAGGGTCATAACTCTTGGTGATCCACAGCGAAAAGACTAAATATAAAGCCAAAATTCCAGCCAACCACCAAGAAGGCACGTTTCTGGTTCATCGGATCGCATGGATTTGGTTTCTAATGCAGTCTGTTGATTGGTGGTTCTCAACTCTCAACTCTGGAGGTAAAAAAAGAAGTAAAATCACATAAAAGGCTCATAAGGTGGAATTATTCAAATGCTGGGCTTCAGTGACAAAGGTTAAGGCCAAGCTTAAATTCCTTCTGATACCTTCTATGCACAAAGACCGAGAAACGACACACTGCCTGTCATCACGAGAAGGGCGTGTAAATGTGTACCAGCTCATTAAGTCAGCTGTTAGGTCGGTGCCGTGACACTCGCCGCCGTTATGACCCCTCTCGCCCCCCTCCACGAATCCTTCCCTTTCGTCCCTAACTTGGCCTATTTATGTTTTATTGATGAGGGTCGTGAGTTAGCACTTGTCTTCACGGAACCCCCTTCGACCGCTTTATTTTCATCGTACGGCAGACTTCCTTCTTTCTCCCCTGCATTTTTCATTGCGTGCACAGCGAGGTGTAAGCAATCACGAAAGTGTCGTCAACTCGAAATCCACCAGGGGAATTAAACGTCGAATGAGACATCAAACATCGGAATAATTAGGAATGGAAACGTGTCTGGATTATTTATTTATCGATAGAAGGCGTCCAAATAATACTGAAAATGGGGTTAAAACATAAACTGCAAGTTCGTAAAATTTATAAAATTTATGGAAAAATTGCAATTTGAATTTTGGCGGAAACCCGAGGTCAGCTCCTATTGGTCGACGAGTTGGCCACCATTAAAAAACTAAAAAGTGAAGGATCGGTCACATCAAATAATTTAATTGGTATCACGAATAAGTGGAGTCAATACGCACGGTCGCATTCACAACAAAGCGAACCGCCCATTTTCGCGTTATCCAGTGTCACTAGTACCATACACTAAGAAAATCAAGAAAAAATTTGAAAATCGACCTGCACTCTGGCGTCTTTGATTGGAAACCGGAACCGTGTAGGTGACGTCACCTGCACAGGTTTTTGAATCGCCCAGAGCAACTTAAGATGATTATAAACTACATGACTTTTTGTCACAAAAATGATGTATTTTTCCCTTTTTGACTTCTAACAACATGGTATAGGATGATTTAACACGAAATTCGGGTGCATTTTTGGTTTAAATAAATTTTTATATTCTGACGAAATACTCGAAATACACATGAGGGCTTTTGACGGTTTCATGAAGGGAATCGAGTTATTTGTTTTTGAGCTAATTTTGAATGTAGGGCGAAGTGGGGTAATTGTGTAAACAGGGTAAAATTTAATGTTCATAAAACGGCGCCAAATAAAGCTACACTGCTGAAATTTTTACTGTGTGTACTGTAAGGTCTGATACTGCTTATCACAGAAAATGGCGGGATTCGGCTTATTCGGATGGCGGATTTTACTTTCGACCGGAGTTGATGACTCTGGTAAGCTTAGCCTCCTGTGTCAAATTGTTTTTTCCCCCTAACATTTTGTAAGATTCTGCCTTCTAATTAGTGACCTAAGGAATAATTCCTTTGTATCCATTTGAAAGCCCGAAAGTTCCAGGTTTTTTGGGGATTTCAAAGTTTGCTTGGATGAGAAAACGCTGCCCTTGTGTTATTTTCGAGAAATTTTGGACGTAGGTATAATCCATTTTTCGGGGTCTCGCAACCGCTCCAACACTGTACAGAAGAACACTTACTTTTAGTTTGTAATTAATTTTAAACATAATTTTTATTGACATTACATTAATTTTTGAACGATTTTTATCTATCTAAAAATGATAAACCTTGCATAAAATTTGCATCGGTTTTTAAATCTTATTATCCTTTCAAAGCGAGAGAAGAACGAAACTTTCGAAGGTCAAAAAGAGGAGAGTTCAAGTGTGACCCATAAAATACGAACTTGTGCTTTTACTGGTCATTAGTTTTTCCCCTCATAGCCCCCCCCCCCCTCCCAACCAAACCATTCGCCTTCCTATGCAAATACGTCCCCGTCGCCGAGCAAAAGTTGGGTCGCTTCTCAAACGGTCGGCGGGCTAATTACAGCTCGCTGGGGCTAATAGCACCTTTTTACCTCCACTAATGGGACTGAAGGGGTTTCTTTCAGGGCGGTCTCTTCACGTTGGATTCCTCTATTTCTTTCCCTTTGATGTATAGAAAGATGAGACTAAAAGGGACTGTTTAAAAACTCGACCGTCAAACGTAAAAATTAACGAAAAAATCGTCAACTCATTTTAAATTACTGTATCTTGAAATTGCCACTTTGAATCGAATTTTTTGTCAATAAAATAGATGACCTGTTTCTTCAGATTTTTCTACTCTTAATTAGTTTTTGGGCGGCACTGCGTGCCGCTTGGACGTAACTCTTGAAGTCCCGCCGGAACATCATTTGGGTCTCTTTCCGTCTCGTTGCAGCTTGGGGACCAATTTTGGTGCTCTGGTGAATGTTGCTTCCTTCTAGCCCTGATTTTGTTTGGACAGTCTTCTTGCTCTGGCGATGCGGTTGTTCCCCGTTGCAGGCATTCGTTGCAGTTTGGCGTCCAATATTGCTGCACTGGTTATTGCAGCCTTGATTGCTCATTGGTCCTTGCTATTTGCCATTGCTGCCATTGCATATAGCCTTGGCGATGCGGTTTTTCTTGCATTGCAGGGCAGTCCTTCAAGCATGGGTGCCACTCCTACTCCGGTGGTCGAAACTGCCCGGGAGCGCTGAGCCGTTGGTAGATGAAGGCAACTCGTTTTACCCTGTAATCAAATTCGCAGCCATTTGAACATTCCCTGACGACTGTATTAAAACATCTTCTCAATGAATACTTTTTATTAGTTTCACCCGCTTGCCTTTCTCATTTTTTTCTGAGCCAACTCACCCAGTGCAATAATTGCCCACTAAATTAAACTTTTCAATCCGAATGTCCAGTTTGAAAAAGTGTTTGTGGAAAGCCAAGCGCCTCTGCCAAAGCAAAATCGCTTATCTCTCGGCGTTACAACCTCGCACGATTCATTAGCTGGCGGATTTTTTTTTAAAAAAGGACGTCGCGATGCGGTTTGTCAGAAGAGGGGCGGTTTTGGTTTACTTCCAAAGATAAAAATATTTTTCGGCAAGCGGTTTCTCCTCGAACAATATTAACTGCTAAATTATACGACTCGGGATAGTTAAGGGCTTATTCATCGTTGGAAATAAACATTTTAGAGGCTGATAAACAAAGGTTGGGGTCGAGCCAAACCTCCCACTCCGCTCAAAGTTGTAATTTTCGTCATTGGCAGTTTCGGAAGGCGGCACCGATGGATGATGATTTTTTTTTTATGGGGGGATCCGGCGAATCATTTTGCTAATGAACCTCCTTTTGACTGGCGTTTTTAGTCAATTGATTTCGAATGACACGAAACTGATCAATTGATGTTGGGTGATGATCGATTTTGTCGGATTGTTCTGAGAACTCGGAATGAGTCAGATGGCACGTCGTATGCAGATTGGTCGTGGGGTTGCAAATCAGGCTGTGCAACCAAACCACCACAGGGCATGTTCTAGAAAGATCTTCAGAAGGAGAGATTAGAGACCCGAGATCTCTGGAGGGTGTTGGGAACCAAACAGAAACGACGGAGGATAATAGCAGAGACCAAAGATCCCAGAGGATGCGGGAAAGTGACCAGAAGCCCAAGACTCCAGAGCGTGCTTGGAACCGATTTCTGGTGGATGAATAGACCGGGATACTCAGTCTGTTTGCCCGAGAGGGCGAAGTGGTCGTTTGCCAATGGCGCAGAGGAGTCGTTTTTCTCTCCCTAATACCCCAAAATCAATAATTCCCACTTCTGGTTGCAGCTGTAGTATACGGTGTGGGGACTCAGGGCCCAACTCTTCTTCTAAAACTCGCCAGCCCGCCGTAAGTGGTCCCAACAGGGGACCTGGGAAGCGCTGCAATCGGCGCTTCTCAAGCGAACGGCCTCACCGTCCCAAATCTTTTCTAATTTATCATTTCACTGATCGCTTAAATTCATTATCATATCACAATTTAAACGCAGTGCATTTATGGTTGGGTCCAATGACCAGGCATCTTTTGGCGACACTTCGATTAAAGTAGCCAGGTCAGCGGGACCAATTATTTCACGTTGGTCCATTGCCCAAACCTCTGTAACCCTGGGTGAGCTGGCCACGCCTCCAATGGCGACTATTCGTTTGTGAAAGCCAACCAGCTGATCCCAAGTTATACTGCGGGCTTAGGGAGTTGACACTTCAACTTTGATATTGGATTCCCCTCTGCCCCCTTCCGAGGATCAGCGCAACTCAGGCCAACACGACCGTTCGTGCCAACCTAGGGCTCCTGAATCCTCCAATTATGCATCGATACCCCCTTCCATGCTGCAGATCGCGACACTTTGCGTTATGCCCTGGACAGGGATATTCATGCACTCCCCTCCAAAGATAATGGCAGCGTAATCCTAGTTGTAGCCAGCAGAGGTTGAATCCCTAGTATAGTCATTCTTTTAGAGCTGAGTATCAATATTACCGTCGGAATGATCTGGTACTCCCGAAATCTTCTCAAAATTACTTCAAAATGCCAATTCACTCGAACCAGCCCTACAACAACTTTTTTTCACCTAGCACATAATTAAACTCCTTTTTCTTCTCTTATTCGGGCGACCGATCGACCGGTGGCGGATCGAATTGAGGACAACGAACCTATCCTGAAATAGGCAACATATCGGATCTTGTTGGAGATATCAGAAATAGAAACTGCTTCCTGCGGTTGGGATATAGATAGGCGACATCCCCCGAAGCGACAAGTCAATAAGGTCACTTTATAATACCCCCGGGGCAGTAGGTATGCGCAATATCTGCTTTGACACAACCTTCAAAGGCAGTACACCGCAGTATAGAACCGTCCATAATGATTCCGGAAATGAGCTCGTTTCACGTGTCGCAGCTCTGTTGACAACCACCAAAAAGTTTCTGGCATTTCGATTCAGTGCATACACTGGCGGCTACAGCCACTCAGCATACACCAAATATCAGATGTCGGATCTAAAGCCCGAGTCAATTCTTCTCAGAATAAAGCTGCTGTCACTAGAAATAATCTTAATATTGTTGGGCGTTGAGTGATCCATTGATGATGATGATGAGTGATGATGTAATGTCGAGATAAATTTCGAGGAAATGAAGATTTGGAAGGGATGTGACATGATGAACATGGTGAGATTTGCGGCGGCATACATACAATACAATACGAGGGAAGTGTGGTCAGAATTTTCGGGAAGATGTTGGTACTGTTGGCGAAGGTCTGAGGCTAAGTCTGGCTGAGAAATCGGCCTGTTGTTGAACAGCGCTCCCTTGTGACGTTCACCTTCAAAAGCAACAGATAAGCCGTCAGTTGGCTCGCCAGCAATGGTTCGTGTATTATTAGATGAAGGTGTGGATGTTTGTGATAGTTTGTGTGGTTTGTTGGGAAGTCGCGTGCGTTAAGTGGAAGTTCTTGCGGCCGCAAGTTTTGGAGGAATTCAGGACTGGTTCTATTGTCCCAGAGGATGAAGGGGGATGTAGATGGCTGAGATGAGTTCAGTAGAGGCATCTAGATAGACATCAAGACATTTGGACGGAATCAACAGACTAAGTTCCTAGCGTGTGGTGCCGAGTCGGACTTCTCAACCAAAGCCAGCAGTTCCTGAAAAAAAGGGTCCTCACAGTCATGAACAAAATCCAGACATTCCCCCAAATCGGATAAAAAGAGCTTTCAATGACTTGGGAAAATTCAAAAAACTTGAACCATAATAAAGCTTAACCCGTTACCACCAACATCGTCGAGCGATGAAGGAGTGACACCCGCCTGGCGGCTCATAGACGATCCGCTATCGACTTGAGTGTTCAGAGTGGGACACTTCTCATGAGAACGAATAAATTAAACACTGGTCCAATAGCATCAGAAGCAGAATTGCTGATCGTGCTATAATGCTATGAGATACTCTTATTCTGCGATAAATTTCACATATTTCTGAGTGAACTTTACTTTTGCTGATTCTCGCTCCGTTTTGAGTTAGTGTCGTCTTTATGGGCAAAGCTGACCTATAGAGAAAGTCGACACCCTCGTTGGAGGTCGTCCAGAAAAGGGAAAAGTTTTTTAATAAGACGCCTTCTCGTGTTCGTCCTTTTCTGCCATTGAGCTAACCCTGGGGACAATCTACTTTCTTCAAAAGGTTTATTTTGAGATTGTATTTTATCATTTTTGGGCGAAAGCGTTTAGAGAGTGGTTGATGTTGGTGTTGAAGGGGAGCTTATTCTGAAAAGCGTTCCGGAGGACGCGATGACCGCATTTTCCTTCACAATAACCCAACTCCTCTATAACCTCCAATGGACGTGGAATTCCGGGAACATACCAAGTTCTGCGCAGCAATGTTGAGTCCACCTTTTCCACCTCCATTACAATACACGTTCTGTATCTCCAACACTACAATATGCAGAGACGCAGCGGTGGTTCAATTGCGCCCTCGCCGTGGCCCTTCTGCTGAAGATAATAGGATCAGGGTTAGACCCCTCGTCATGTATTATTATAGGGCACGTAAGGGTCAACCACACATACTAACGAACCTGAAATCCCATTTCAACTGCGCTTCGCAAATGTCAGATCGATTCGATGTTCAACACGTGACCATACAATTACCGAGTGGGCATAAAACAATTAGAACCGCTCAAAACGGCTCACAAGCATATTAACTATCGATTTGGACAGACTATGACAATCAGAAGTTGAGAGAACTCAAATTTTTAAATTCATTCCACTTCTGATGACGGGTTCATACCACAATGTTGCTGTGATGTCTGAATTCTTTGTGGTAGGGCGCTGTGGTGAGGGATCTGCGAAACATTTCCCTGTTTAATGGTCAGAGAAACTTCAGACTTGTCTGAGTGGCTTGCTGGGTCTACAGTCCCAGTGGACTTGAAGGCAGAAGACAGCATCCATATTTGTTCCGTCAGAGCCTTCTGATGTGAAATCACCATTTGGCAAATCCCATGTCAGAATTCGAAATTCATTCATATCATGAAATCGTTATAAATTTCCCATTTACAATTTGTAAATGGACCTACCATGATACACATTGCCATTGAACGACTCGGCATTCTTTCAGAATCAATTCGCCAACCAACGTCGAAATGCCCTCTTGCAATGCAGATCCTCTTCAGCATTCTATTCAGGCAGGTTCACAGGGACGAGAAGTATCTATGTACGTATTTTAAGGCCACTCGGTAAGGCCTTGTTTCAAAACAGATGTCACCTGACGGTAACCTACTTGGCTGGTTAGCGCGAGCCGCAGTCGAGAAATGCGATGCGGCCTCTCAAAATGCTACAGCGGGTCGACCTCGAGGGTTCGACTAGAAGCATTTCACAATTTACAAAAAAGAAAATAACACTGACTAGCCGAAGTTTTTATCTACTAAATCCTGATTACGAAAATGAAAAGAAAAATCATAACCGAATTGTGTGCTATGGAGGTTTTTCTGACTTGGCCCTCGCGCTAGAGAATGTTTGGGGTTGACAGGGAAACCTGGCGTGCTAGGCAAATCTATCGATTCAAGAAGCCGCACCAGGAACTGGGTTAATGCTCAGATCGATGTGACGCCTTTTCCTATTGACGAGAGCCGAATATCTCGCAAGATGGAAGGGTTTTGAGACGGGTTGGGGGAAGTCACTGCGGACTGGGGAAAGAAATAGGAGGAATGACGACGTAGAGAAAGTCAACCCTGCAAAGAGGGCGTTGTCCATTTTGGCTTATTATCCTTTCAATGATCAACCTTTGTTGATCAAAAGGGCTCTAGCCTCTAAAAATAGCTCGAGAGCTGGAGATTGTTTTATCCCTCTTGGGTATCCTGAATAACGAGTATAATATACTCATATTCTGAGTTTTACGGAAGGTTTGGGAATAATTATGAAATCTTGACGTAACATTCAATCCCTATTTCTCATTAAAAATTTACTGAAGAGATCAACATTTTTTCCATTATTTAATAATATAAAGACGCATAATGTTCCTTTCAATAATTATTGAAAGGAACATTATGCGTCTTTATATTATTATAATAATTATAATAATTATTATAATAATTATAATTATTATAATAATTCTACTCCGAAAAAATGTACTTGTGATAGATTCTTTTGATAAATTCCACCAAAACCTGAAAAATATGTTCCAAGGAATGAACTCTGAATAGCCGCTATTGAAAAACTGATTGCCAAATAGATTAATCTCCCTCAAGTTTGGAAAAACGTCTCTCAGGTTAAAAAGAATCCGAGCTTCTTCATTATGAAAGATTACAAGATGGTGTACACAAGAGCAAGGACATTAGACCATAAAGAGTTCAAGAGTTTAAATTTTAAGGCTTTTACCATCTTGGAAAATTCAACCACAAATGGGAGACTGGTTCAGGTCTTTGAAGAAAATAATGCTGATCCAGCTCTCATCAAGAGGAATGAAAACGCTGCAAATTTTACACAAGGGTTTATTATTCTTTGATATACATTACCTATACTTGTACCTGGTACTTGTGCAGAAATTTAATTCTGTCAATGAAAAAATTTAAAAAAAATTTTTTTTTTTTGATTTTTATCTCAAAAAATTTTTTTTTGGATTTTTTTTATTCAAAAATGTGTTTTTTTCAAAAATTCCGTATTTTTTACTCGAAAAATATTTAAAATCCAGGGATCCTTCAAAAATCCCATTTTTAGCCCCATGAGAGCCCTATAGATCGGCACAGTGAAATCGGATCGTTTCGGGACCACAAAAAATGGATTCTACGTCCAAAAATACTTCGAAAACGACACCTAACTCGATACCATAGCTAAAAGCCTTCAAAAAACCCCTCCCGTAGCCCCAGAGCGCCCCACGGGTTTGGGCGATCGGACTGAAAACCTTGCGGGCACAACTAGATGGTAAACCAAGTATTTTGTCGAAATTTCAGATTTTTAAAAAAATTCCTACTGCCCAAAACGGCCTGGACGGCGGACGGACATTTCGGATTTAGAATGTAGACCACTTGAAACGGATAATGTCAAATTTTGAGCCCAATCGGAGTCGTCGACCCCCGTCGCGAAAACATAGGTGTATTATTCCAAGAATAATAAACCAAAAATTCGAGTCGAGGATAAACTGTTAAACAGTGTTAACTGTTAAACTGTTAAACAGTTAAACACATAAACTTTATCCTCGACTCGAAACTGGCGTCGTTACTTACACCAGTTACTGGTGTAAGTAACGACGCCAGTTTATAGACATAGAGGACTTTCCTCCTTGACCCACACCATCCCCCCACCAACGGCTCATCACCCCTCATGAACATTCGCAATATTGAAGACCTGCGGACAGGAGGTTGAATGAGGTGTTTTTGTGTCCTAATTCCGGACGTAGAATCCTCTTTCGGGTGTACAGTGTTTTCTCAATTTCTGATACATATATCCAAGATGATTTTTATTTAGCTGGAGAATAAAATGTTTGCACTATTTAGGCGCCGTTTTAACATCATTGAAACACAGCAAAGTGAAAACGTTGGCAGCGCACGACAACAGAGTTCAGTGGAAAAATGATCAGAGAGGAAGTTAATATCGTTTGGCGGACTCTGTTCGGGCACTGGAAAAGCTGCCGAGTGGTTTTAATCCACTGGAGAAATCAACGAGTTGGACAAGCTCGAAACACATTCAATTGCCAATCCAAACGGGGGTGAGCTCACATGAGAACCTCGATCGGAAGGTTTTTTTTTTTTTTTTTTTTTTTTTTGCCATGGCGAGGGGGATATGCGTGGGAATTGCCGATAATTCCCGGTCATGCTAACTACAGTGAAGAGGACAACAAATGACCCTGTAGGGGTTTAGTTGCTTGCTACGGAACAATATGGCATTTTGGGAGGTCTCTATGCAGTTTGATAATAGCCTAGTAGCTGAGTAAAGTCAATAACTCGATCTGTTGGCATTCCCATTGAATTCATATCGTCCGTTGAAACTTGCATATATGCATGCTCTCATTCCATCCCGCTAGTTCAGAGTTCGACTACACCACTCAACAATGCGCATTGTAGGAGCACCCATGACAACGGATGTTGAGGGTGTACCTACAACATGATAATAATATGCTAAATGCTTCCTAAATGCTTCTCAGGGTTGATATAATAATTTGTGTCGTGTGTTTGGGAGAATGCTTCTAGCGTCATATGTAGGATTATGCTCCCTGTGTCTTTGGAGGAAGAGGAGGGAAGAGTATGATTACCGCTAATTAAGGCATTTCACGAATTGAGGTCGTGGTCTACGGACGTAATAGGTGATGCCGATAAAGTAATGGAGGAAGCACTAGCTACAGGATGGCTGGAAGAGTCGAGTGGTCCTGTACTGTGTCTTTCCTCCAAGGGGGCTGAGGTGAATCCAATATCAAACACGAAGAGTCGTGATTGGTATCAGTTCTCCCACAGCTCGCAGTTAAATTGAAATTTGGTTGACTGGCTCCCACAAGCAAATTGTCGCTAATGACATATGAAGGGAAGTTCTCCCAGTGTCGACAAGTGAAGTGTCTCTAATAGGTGCAGCTGCCCCGCACGTAAATTGGATCTGCCGATCAGGCGTCCCCAACCAAATTGTCGGCAAGGGACGGCAGATCCAATCGAAAAGTCACTGCGGTTAATCATTAGCAGAATAATGCAACCGGGAGGTGAAGCCTCCCCCGCGAGAAGCTGGGCTTTCTGATCTCACCGTCAGTCACTGTGCTTCTCGTGGCGGGCTGGCGAATTGAAGATAATTAGAGTGTAGGTAGCCCATGAGCGCCACGCATCATTGAACCTAAAATCCATCGATGGGGGGACACATCCAACGCTGTGGGGATCATGTCGAGCACGGCGAGCACCGCCACGATAATGTGAATCCCAACGCCACTTTGGCGAAAGCCGTTGAATTAACCATCAGATAAACACCTCATGGGAAAGTGTCCTGGTCTGCGGGCTGCCGTATGCGGGTATGCCGGCCGCGATTCGGAAGGCCGAAAATGTCATCCGGGACTGTCCTCAGTGTTGAAACGTTCTTTACCGAAGGCCTTTCTACTCCTACCAAGGCCTTTTTGAGCTCAAATTGCTCCTTCTCTCAGATAAAAACTTGAATTGGAAAATACTACCACTATCAATATTTCTCGCAGAACTCCCAAAGACGTTATGCTCGGAAAGTTTCAGAAGAATTTATAACTGAATACATAAAAGATTTATTGGGATTCAGGCATAAGCCTCTCGATAGCCCATCCACTTAGGCCGCCCCAAGTTTGTTAATGCATAATTTCCTTCAGCAGAGCTTTACGAGTTCCTCTTGAGGCCGAAGATCTAAAACTTGTTTATGTCTCGGTGGAGTTTTGTTTCTAAGCGGAAACTAAATTTATTCTAGTTCACTAGGTATAACTAGTTTTATGTGAGGGGAAAAAATGAATCCGGTGACCAGTGAATCACAAATCACAAATTTGTGCTTCATCGATTAAATATTTACGTTTTTCTTTGAATGTTGAATTTTGGTTCACTACTATCTGAAAACCGAAGTTTTTGCGTTGTTTTTCGCAGCGTTACCATTTCTCATTTGGTTCGCCTTTTTTTCAACCCTGATTTCACTGCATACAATCGACTATCCCCCTTGAAACTGAAATGTGCTCTCTCAGCGGAGAAACACGTTCCCGATCGCGAAAAATAAGTCGCTCTGAAAAGGTCAACAACCACCGGCGGTCGCGAGGCAGATACTGCCGACCAGAAACTGCCATTCAACTACATCCGAACTCGCATTGAATGACCTTTTCAGACTGCAACGTCGACGATGAGGAAGCTCCGTTTCTATTCATACGATCGCTATTTTTTCTTTTTCATACTAGACACAATGGAAACTAGGGGGCTCCCCTGAACGGAATTTCATCCCATCGAGGAAAATTAAACTCGACTAATTCAATTAGAACGCCTCGTTAATCTGAGATTGTTGCTCGTAAATCACTTCGGACATTACGCCCTCGTTTAATTCCACTTTTGAAATGTCGTATCTTGTAGATGATTAAAATGTTTAATTGATTTGTCAAAATGTGCTGAAGTTTGAAATGAAGTTGAAATTTCAAAGGTTTCGGAAGATTTTCAAAAAGGATGGTGTTAGCTTTGTTGTTTGTGTTATAACACAAACAAACACGCAGCTATAGCTGCGATTTGTATAAAGTTTGGCATACGCGAATTTGCGACGGATTTGTACGGGGATAGATTTGGCGGATCACATTTATTGGACATAACACTTCTGATTTATTGCTTCGATACCGTCGCGTTCAAACCATAAACGATCGCAAGAGCGGAACAATTTTGAGTGAAGCGTCGATCGAACTCTGTCAGCCCCGTGACGCAGATTGAAATTTCTTGGACTGCGGGCGGCATGATCTCTTGTTTTTCGCATTTCCGTTCACATTTCCCCGCATAATATGCTACGTAGTGTAGCAAAGGTTAATATGTAGTATATTATGTAGATCGTCAATGTCTATTAACAACCTTTATAGTAATTATTCAGCTTTTGATTTAGGCGCCGCGATACCAACTATAATGATTTATGGTTTATTATTCTTGGAATAATACACCTATGTTCCTATGTATCCAAATCATGATTCTCTTCCTTATTGTTAAAATTGTTATTTGTTTTTTGAATAAATAAATAAATAAAATTAAAAAAAAAATTTAATCGCGACGGAGGTGGACAATTCGGAGTGGCCTCAAAATTTTGAAATTATCCGTTTCAAGAGGTCTATATTCCAAAAAACGAAATGTCGTCCACCGTACGCCGTCGGCCCGCTGTACAGAGCTTCTTAGGTTGTGTCTAAGGCCATTTCTGGCCCATAACAACCTTTCTCGTGCCTTCTGCTCTCGTTCTTCCCCTAGGGGAAGTGCACTTATGTTTCTTCATTCTTCTTTCTTCTTCCTTGATCTTCAGCACTCCCCTAGGGGGAGTACAGCGGGCCCTCCTGTTCCCTCCGGCGTTAGCCACACCATTCTGGTGTGCCCGGGATGGACCAACGTGGAGGTGCCGGGTTCTAAAGGAGGTCTTCTTATCGTTATAAATTCTCTATCGTTATAAATTCTCGCTCGAAATTCTTTGGGACAGGAGTCATCGCAGAGGACCTACCTACCAGTCTGGGCCGTTTCGGGCAGTATACATTTTTTTTTAATCTGAAAATTTGACAAAATACTCGTTTTACCATCTAGTTGTGCCCGCGAGGTTTTCACCCAGATCGCCCGGACCCCCGGCTATGGGATCGAGTTAGGTGGCGTTTTCGAAGTATTTTTGGATGTAGAATCGATTTTTGGGGTTCCCAGAACGATACGATTTCACCGTGGGGATCTATTGGGCTCTCATTGGGCTACAAAAGGTCAAATATTTTTCGGGGTCTCACATCTGTCCGAGCAATGTCGATTTTTTTTTTTTTCAAAATATTTTTTATTGGCACAGATTTACATGTTTTCTCATGATTGAACGAAAATCTCTATGGTTTGTAAACCGTAAACTCATCACTTAGCCCTTTGGCATTGGCATTGACGGCAAACATACCCTTTTCTATCATCACTTGGACCAAATCTCGACTTTCGAAAATTCGACTGTGCGTTGCGGCATCGCAGATCCACCAGGTTTTGCGGCAAGACTCAAAAGAAGGCATCTCTGACATAATGAAATCCCTACTACCAGTTCAGATAACTAGCAAAACATCCCTAACTTAAGCTGCATTAGCAGTTCTCCGGGTTGTTACCATTCCTATCCATAATGTATTTGCATGAGTTGAGGATACTAAGTCCAAGTCTTGGACTTCTTTTTGTACAGTTTTTTCCGCTTTCTTGAAAAACGTGAGGTCCTGACGTGAGAAATCTCTACGCCTTTTGGAGGTTCAAAGGTCAAACCGTTTTATCCGTCTGGCCCCGACCAAATTTGCGGATTTGAACTTTACAAGTTGGCGGAGCCTGCCAGTACCTCCCCCCCCCCCCCTTCCACGTGCCCGGGTCACTTTCTAACATAAGGGGAACCTTCTCACCTCCATCGCTCGAACCCTCATCAGCAGGAGTGGTATCAGCAGGGCGCGGGCCCCGGATCGCAAATAGAATTCTCGACCCTGTTTCGCAACAAACTTTTACAACAGTGCGAGGTGTGTTTTGAAGGTGTAATGAAAGTGGCGGGGGATGTAGAGCCCGCATAGGATTTGGTCGGGACTAACGAAGAGGGATCAGTGCCAAGGCGCACTATTCTATTGGTGAGCAGTGCCCGCCCTAGTAAACTATGTCATCGCCTCTGAAGATTGACGAATTTCAATAGATTGAATTCGATTGACAATTACAAATGAACGCTCCTGATGAGCTGTGACTTTACTAGGGTCGTTCTGTAGCTATAAACTCCGGAAGTTGGACATGTTAGATATTGTGGTTTAGTGTTGCCGCCGAACAGCGTTGCCAACTTATACTTAACGTTTTTCAGTACAAGCAAATTAAATATATATCAATATAATATATTGATTTATTATATCAAATTGATATATTTTATATATTTTCTATATTTTTCTATTCATTTTTCTAAATTATAGAAAAATAAATAGAAAAATATAGAAAAAATATATTTTTTTAAATGAAATCATTTTTTAAGATATTTTATTTATTTATATATTTTTAATTTTTTTGTTATTTTTAAAAATTTTTTCCAATTGTTTTTTAAGTTTTGTTTACGTTTTTAATCTACCAATCTTCTATTTTTTTTAAATTTTTAACTTTATTTGTATTTATTTATTTATTATTATTATTATTATTTTTTATTTTTTATTTTTGTCTCAAAACTCGGTACAACTGTGGCCGTCTGTTTTGCACGGAACTACGTCGGTTAAAATGAGCTTTTTTACGCTGATTTCAACGAGTGCAAAACGATGGGTGGGTAGGAGTTTCTTTTGCGAGACTGCGATTCGAGGGAGTTTGATACTTCACGAGAAACCGGTCAACAAGCGTTGTTGCTAAGAAAAATTGATAAGAGTTGTTAGTTACGAGTTGAAGGGTTGCTACGGGTGTTCCGAGTGAAGCATGGGTTGCATTATTAATAGGTGATGGACGGAAATTTGATATAATATATTATATTTTCTATATTTATATCTTTTATTCATAAAAGATTGGTGGATCTTATATTAAAAATGCAGTCAATCCTGGGGTTCTTCGTCTGTCAGACAACTTTAAGGCAAATAAGTAAGAACGCTTTGTGGAATAAAAGAGGGAATGACAAAAAATTCGAACTTCATACATGGAAAACGGCGAAATATATTATACTACGTTTTCGTTTCGACTTTCGATCAATTGTATTCACATTGTATTCAATATGTTCACATTATGAATGGCTCTCACCAACGTTGTAATCGAAAGAAATAAAGTACCTAACTTAATAATTACAATTAGTAACATTGTAAGTAAGTGACTTATTAATAACCAATCATTCAAGTTTTGATTTAGACGCTGAGCGGACGGAGGGTCGCGGCCATTTGGCAGGATATTTGTATTGTTTCTGCTTTGACGGTTTCAAATACTGAGTGAACTATTTCTGTTCTAAGTTTATTTAATTTAGAAAAAATAAAAATAAATTTGTTTTTAAATTGATTTGGGAAGAAAGAAGAAAATTAAAGAAAAAAGAAAAAGTATCTTGAGTGGTAGAGGGACTTTTTTCCCACTCAAAACGGAGGTATCTGTGAAGCCGTGCCAAAATGAACTTTCAAGCTTTTGCACCGCCGGGTGATGAGAAAGAGAAAGAGATATCCAGACCTTCGCCGTTATCAGAGAAGTGACATGGTCTGTGACGCCTTCGCTTATATATACTCGTACATATACCAAGAGGCTAAACTTAGCGGGCGCAGGCCGGTCGGTTTTCGTCCGGTCCCTTGTGAGGCTATCCGGCCGGGGTAAAGAGGGAGGAGGAAAAAAAAAATCCCTAAAAATACTCCCCTTCTCTCCCCCTCCCCCCCGTTGAATGGATATTCGCAAACAAACTGAGGGAGGGACGTCATAAACGTGACTCAGTTCGAAACCACTCAGCAGATCTCTCGCATTTAGACTTTTTTTTTGTTACGTTCCTTTTTGCTTACGCAGTTGAATCCCACGGTATGGACAGTAACGACGTAGAAACGGAATCTTCCCACTCATCAGTTGGAAACCAGTTTCGAGCTAATACTCATCCTTAGTCCTATTTTTTAAATTCCCTACTCATCCTCTTACCCCTTAATTAACATAGTAAAGTATTTAGCAAGTAAGAAGTTGATTTTTTTTTTAATAGGGCTGAGGATGGGCGTTAGGTGGAGACCGCGGTCCCCAATTGATGTATTTTTCTTATTGCAAAAGTTAAAGCACCTTTCGTCGCCAAACAACATCGTGGCTACTGTCCCAGTTAAAGAGATGCAAAACCAGTTTGAGATACTGTACCAGTTGGAAAGCCATAATACTGGTTTGATTGAGAATAAATCCGTTTAATAAAGCTGCTAGTGGTTATCAGTTATCAGTGGTTAGAGCGTTGGACTGCTGAGTCAAAGGTTGCTGGACATCTTCCTTATACTGATAATCACCTTTCGGAAGGAAATGGCAACCCACCGAAAGTATTCCGCCTATAAAACCTCTCAAATTTGCCGTTCGGAACCGGCGTTAATCAGTAGGTCCATACTTCTCTTGTAATAACTGTTCAACACGCTCAACAGATGTTAGTAGCGAGAGGTCGCCAAATGCCCGTCTACGGGTATGGCACCCAAAGAAGAATAAAGCTGCATATTGAGTTTAAGACCGGATTGACGGGATCTAAAACCAGTAACTGTTTGAAAACTTACAGTACTGTTTTGTTGTCGGATAAAACCGGTTAGTACCTACGTGTGTACAACAAGTTTAGAAGCCATATGATCGAAGCCTGTTTGAGAGGCCATGGCCTCAACACAGTGCACTGTACCAATTGAAACGCCTTAAAACTAGTTTGATGTAGAATGAAAATAGTTTGTGGAGCTTTTCAGGAAGTTTAAGAACCGGATTGAGAAGATCTATAACCAGTTTGAAGAGCTACAGTAGGTCTCTTGTGGAATAAAACCGAGAGGCTTTTGGCAGAGCTACAACCACTGTATGTAGGAGCTATAAAACTGGATTAGGAGGATCTAGCACCAATTTTCATACCTACTGTTTCACTTTGAGAACGATATGCCCCGTCTGATGTGGAATGAAACTGGTTGGTAGAGCTGTACTACCAGTTAAGAGCTATAGATCTTGATTGAGAGGATCTAAATCCGGTTTAAAAAGCTTCTATGCTAGTTGAAGAGCCTAAAAACTGTTTGTTGTGGAATAAACCCGTTTGAAGAGCTATAGTGCCAAATTGAGGGGATCTCGGACGGATTTGAAGATCTGCTGTACCGGTTGAAGTGCTATAACTGTGTTTGAAAAATCATAGTACCGGATGATGAACTACACAACCAGTTTTAAGACATTTGATACTATTTAAAGCACACTTACTTCGATATGTGTGGAGAGCTATAAAATTTGTTGAAAAGATATAATACTGGTATGAAGTGCTCTTGAACATCTCCAACGCCCAAGTACTAAAAACACGTTTCTTTGACAACAATTAAACATCCGAATAGTTTGATGTTACGGTCCCTCGCTCGGTACCTACATGAACATTCCGATTGATCGATTCTCCCCAGAGCCGTTCGAGGGTTTTCGAGGGCTTTGGAGAAGTACTTCAACGTTGAAATGTCGTTTGACGGTTCGCCGGGTTTTGATGGACGTGGCGAGATTGAAGTCCCCCGAAAAGGAGACGGAAGTGATTGGAGGAACTCGCTATCGGGAATAAACATCCGTTTTCTGCGTTTCCTCCCCCTCCCCCTCCTCCAACACCTCTCGGCAACGACGGTTTCAACCGCTTGTTTTCGCCGGTCGGTGACAGCGTGAGATTTCAACGTGAAGCACGACCTCTGGTGACGTTTTTACGAATCCAACCCGAACCCCCCGAAGTATACATTTTTCATTGGCACAAATCGACATAGGTACTTGAAATGATGTTATGACGTAAATTTGAAGATTGGTATTTTACACATTTTGTATTTTTACAAATTTCATTTAAATATGCATCAAGAATGGATCTTTGTTCTGTGAGTTGATGAAGTCGACTGTTTGCAACCAATCACTTAATCTTTGTTGTTGTTGTAATGATGTCGAGTTGTGTCTACAAAAATGTAGGTTGGGTTTGGAAAAACCTCTCTAGGGGTCGACGAAATCATTCAATTAAATTAAATTTTCACGTTGAAATGTCAACGTTGTCAACGTGTGTGAAAACATGTTTTCACACAATGTGTGAAACCATTGTGAAACCAGTGTGACATGACATGTCATTGACATTGTCATGTTGCATCGGTTGAAAGCGACGTCGACGAACCTAATAAAATTTTATTTTATTAAAGTTCCTTTCTCAGATTGACAAGAAACTTAGCAATGAGGTGGTCAGGGAGAGAGAACGGCTCCTCTGCTGGAGATTAAAGGAGTTTGGAGTGATGAAAAGGAAATGCGGGATGTAACGTCACAAACCGCACTAACCCGAGAAGCCAACCTGACTACAGCTTTCCGAAAATACTTGGAATTCCGAAGAAACTGTGACATGTACACATTGTCTATCCGGTCTTTTTGGTGTTTTGGCCTGATACCTATTGTTTCAGACGGTATTTCACTGGAAACAAGTATTTCATGCCGCTGATGGGATTCGACTAAAAAACTTCAATTTTCAAATGAAGCCCATTCAATCTCCTGATTCATAGGAGAGCGTAGGCAGGATCTTTCCCTATTAGCTTTCAATTTTGAGCAGAACCATAGAGGTAATTTAATAATTTAATAATAAAATTATTTCGATCAATTCATATTTTCCGGATTTTGCCTTAGCACAAGCATATTATATTATAGTGAACAGACAATCCTATCATGGTGAAACTGATGCGGTATCGGAAGGCTGTTTCTTAACCAGCATTCAATTATGAGCGAAATTGAATTTGTTGAATCCTAGTTATTCAAAATACAATTTTCACTCTAGTGCTAAATTAGATTGATTAAATCATCTCCAGTTCTTCGACTTTGGCACCGACGTTATTTCCTGTAGTTCTTCTGGCTCTTGCATTTAATTTAGTTTATTAGCCTCGTTCTTTCGAATTATTCTTGTTTTCTGAGTTTCAAGTTTTATGTTCTTCTCTTCCATTAGTCCGAGGATAATCTTTGGTTGTGACGTTAGGTTTTTGTCTGCTCTATCTTCTCGAGTTTTCTTTCCCGCAGTTTCTTTCTCCCGTTTTTCTCGACTTTCATCTCTCGTTTTCCTCGCGACCCCCGCAGCTGTTCTTCTTTTTCTCTCTTCTTCTTTATTTAATCTTGAAGGTATTCGCCGTGTCGGGGCGGGAGATTCATGAGTGACACACAGCCGAGAAAAAAACATATTATTAGACGGGAGTCGGCATGCGGTGCTCAGGTTTACGCAATAACCTTCCGAGCTCTGCCAAAAAGTCAGCCGTCCTTGGAAGTCCGAAGATGCACTCTGCCAAGAAGTCGCAGCCATTCTAAAAAAAATTTGTTTGACTGATGCCACGCTATTCTGATTGCCAATTTTTTTTAATACCGCAATAACCGATAAATTCTGCTGTTTCAGGGCACGTGGGCGCGTGATCTGCCGCTGCCTTGAAGGTGAGTAAAACCCGGAAAATGACGATTGACCATTTTAACTCCTCTCTGAATCTCTGCATAATTGTTTAACAATTTGCCGCATTTTTATCTCGTCGGAGCAACCAAGCGAGGCAACTGTTTAAGAACGGACTACTTGTGAAGAAGGTTCCACCTGATCGGCGACTGTGTTTTCGCGGTTGTAAATTAGCGCTTGTCAGTCAAACTGACATAACCAGCTTGAAGGCTACGAGGACCTCAGGCGGCGGCCAAGTGAGCGAGAACGGTGCACGACGGACAGAATACAAAACCAAGTCAAATTTAAAAATATTTGTTCGATCCAAAACAACGAGCGAAAATCAAAGAACGCTGCAAATTGAGTTACACCGTCATAAATCGATTCTACCGCGCGCAAATGGCGCACATGCGCCCAATCGACTACTGTAGTGGTGTTTAGGGATTCCTTAAGTGGAAACCAAACTGAAACTGAGAATGACCCTCCAGTAACCATAGGTGAAACCAGGGCCGTACCCGGGGGGGGGGGGGGGGGTCAGAGGGGTTGGAACCCCCCAAGAAATTTTCCCAAAAATAAGCATTTTCAAACACATAGGAATTAAATTTACTCAAGTTATAATTGATCTTCATAGGTAAATAAGGAAGAGTACAAAACAATTTCTAGTTAAAAATATACGTAAATAATTTATAAAATGTATTACAATTTTACAAACCCATTCGCGTACGTGGATGGACGCGGTCCGCCGCTAACGGCGTAGACCCAAACGTTCCATTACGGAAGTTGCCGTAAAGCATGTAGTTTGGCGCTATGTATTACGATAGGTAGCAGCACGAAAAATGGCCGCCATTCGACTTTGCAAATCCCTGACTATATTCTGTAGGTTGTTTTTCTATGTTCAATATGTTTTTATATGTTAAACAATGTTGAGTCTATTTGTATTGTCTATCTATTTATTTTCCTAGTCACCAAATTAACAGGGGAAATTATTTTTATGTTATTATTTATATACATAGTGACACTAAGTTAGTGTCGTTCTAACTTTTGTCAATAAAAGCTTAAAATGGGTTATTTGACAATTTTTTAAAAAGTTTTATTGGGTAGGGCCTCCGGACCCCGCCTGGTGCCACAACCCCCTTTACTTAGTGTCGTTCTAACTTTTGTCAATGAAAGCTTAAAATGGCCTAAAAATGGGTTACCTATTTGACAATGTTGGTTTTTCTTGGAATAATAGGTACACCTATGTTTTCGCGACGGAGGTCGACGACTCCGATCAGCCTCAAAATTTGACATTATCCGTTTCAAGAGGTCTACATTCAAAATCCGAAATGTCCGCCGTCTGGGCCGTTTTGGGCAGTAGGAATTTTTTAAAAAATCTGAAATTTTGGCAAAATACTTGGTTTACCATCTAGTTGTGCCCGCAAGGTTTTCAGTCCGATCGCCCAAACCCGTGGGGCGCTATGGGGCTAAAATGGGGCTACAGGAGGGGTTTTCTGAAGGCTTTTAGCTATGGGATCGATTTAGGTGTCGTTTTTGAGTATTTTTGGAAGTAGAATCCATTTTTGGGGGTCCCGGAACGATCCGATTGCACTTTGGCAATCTATATTTCTTTCATGGGGCTAAAAATGGGATTTTTGAAGGATCCCAGGAGGTTAAATATTTTTCGAGTAAAAAAATAAAGAATTTTTGAAAAAACACATTTTTGAAGAAAAAAATCCCCCAAAAAATTTTTTTTTGGAATATAAAAATCTAAAAAAAAATTATTATTTTTTTTTTTCATTGACAGAATTAAATGTCTGTACAAGTAACCTATATCGAAGAATAATAAACCCTTGTGTAAAATTTGCAGCGTTTTTTTTCTAAAGTTTTATTGGGTAGGGCCTCCGGACCCCGCCTGGTGCCACAACCCCCCCCCCCCCCCCCCCCGAAAATTTTTCCTGGGTACGGCCTTGGGTGAAACAACCTGTGAATGAAGTCGGTACTTCTTATTCATTCAATTATTCATGTCATTGTTTAAAAAAATCTATAGGTAGTTAATTATTTAGAAAAAAATCGGACCTCTCAGATTCGATTCAGAAAACTAAAGCTTCAACGAGAAAATCGATTTAAAAAAAGAAGCAGCTAATTTATTCCCCAATACTACCGTCATCGTGTTTTCCCACATTACAGCACCCAACGTATTACGTTTTAAAAGCTCGTCAAACGGGTTTTATTGCGCTTTCTACCAGTTTTATGGCTCATCAGGCCGGTTCTAGATCACCTCAATCTGGTTTTGTCGTTCTATGAACTGATTGTACAGCTTTTCACCCGGTTCTGTGACATTCAATTCGGTTTATCTGTGTTCATACCGATTTATAGTTTTCCAACTAGTCATATATGACTATATATAGGTCTTGGGAGTAGCAGCTACTCCCAAGCTGGTTTCAAAGGTTTCAAAGGTTGGTCTCATTTGTGGCTGATCTTGCATTGTTACAGCTCTTCAAATCGTTTTTTATAAATTTACTGCGAATTGGTTTTGGAGCAGTACAATGCGATTTTACAACCAGTCAATAAAATTTTTGTAATACTAACTAATTTCCCCTTTAGGTACCGATGTTCGACTTCAAATCCCTCAAATTTGCTTCCCAAACTCCTCCCGGTATTTTAACTTTTCGGACCAGTGTAATACAAAATAAAAATCCTACCGCCAGACTGTTATTGAGGTATGTAGTATCAAAAATTGTGCCCCCATCTCGAAAACACAGATTTGAAATTTTGAGAATGTTAAACCAAATAGTATTGTGACGACTTTAAAAACGGACGCACTTTCAAGATCTTTAGAGTGAAACTTGTCTTCAACCCGGCCGAGGGGTCCCCGAACTTATCGCCAGGCCTTCACCCCGTTATCACGAGAGCAGTGCCCCAACTTCCGTCACTTTCTAAAAAAGGTCGATAATACACGCAGAGGAGTCCTTCGGATCCTGACTCGGGATTTGAATATTTAACGATGTGTTCGATGCAGGTCGGGTTCGGCTAATCGAAGCTCGGGAACGACCAGTTTTCTGTGACGACCTTGCCGGAGCCGTCCTTGAACTAGTCAACGGCCACGAGCTGCCAACACAAGAATTGCACGCTGCGGTGTCGGTTTGTTCAAAAACAGCCCTAAACAACGTTTTATACAAGTCCAGATTTTTTCACTTTGCTCGTTTATTCTTGACTTCTTGATTCCTTTATGAGGGGAGTATTTGGAAGAAACTTTCTCACGCAAAAACGCGATTCCAATAAACAACTTTGGTACTAAGGTTGTTGATGAACTGTTGTGAAGCGCTAAATTAGGAATTCATTATAACAGCCTTTTGTCTTCTTGATGTAATAATAGGTATTACATCACGGCTATAGACAGAATTGTCACGGAAGAACGAGAATTAATGTATAGCCGAATCGATGGCTTCATTTTCCTAGAATAACCTGAATGAAGAAATTGGGGGAACTAAGAAGAACTAAAGAAGAATATTACCTGTTACATATTATGTAACAGTGAAAACATATTATGGGGTTAAAATTTACCACACTCGCCCCTCTCTCAGGATACAACCTAGTCACCAAGGTAAGCAGTGGACGCTTTGTTCTTGTGCTTTGCCTGGTGGCCACTGTCGGCACTGGGGTTGGGGATTGTGGACTTCCGAGGGTGGTAGGAACTGGTGTTCGAGGAGTCCCAGGATCAATCATTCGTTTCGGAGTGTCGAGGTGGTAGAAAATGGTGGTAGGAAATCTTCCGGGTGCTTGGTTTCGACTTCTTCTTGTTCAGCCACGGTTTCACCAATACTTACTACAATGGGCGCGAGATGTCTTGAGGGCTGCTGGCACCTGGCCATTTGAGTATCAGAAGTCGGCGTAATCGATTCCCGTCCAGTAAGGTTACTTGTTACGCTTTTCACAAGCTGGTGTCTAAACTGGTTTGTGCTTTCTTAAAACAAGCGTTTGCTCCTTTAAAACCGGCTTATGCTTCCCTCAAACAAGCGTCTTCTCCCTCAAATCTGGCTTTGTGTTCCTCCAGACTGGTGTGTGATCCTTCAAACCCGGTTTCTGCTTCTCTCAAGCAAGCGTCTTCTCCCTCAAATTTTGCTTTTGCTTCCTCCAGGCTGTTGTCTGGTCATTCAAAACCGGTTTCTGCTTCCCTTGAACTACCACCCTCAACACCCAAATCTCGTTTTTGCTTCTCACAAGCTGTTTTGTCCTCCTTCTAAACCGATATCTGTTTTCTCCCTAACAACTGTCAAGTTTTTTCTGTAAGTGCCGTAAAAAAAACGTGTCCACATTTACGACAAAACTCTATTTTTTCCTCTTTAATTCCCCCCATAAAAGACTCACCGGTGTGAATTAACATTATGACATTACAGCGCTGGAAGCTGTTCCCACATTGAAAACTCTCAGGTCGATAGGTTTTCAAGCCGAAGTTGTGTGACGAACTCGCCAGAGCGGAAATTGAAGGGGACCCGCTTGAAAAGGGCAAACTTCGCACTGCGGCGGTTGTATATTTGTATTATTTGTTCAACGTCGGGGACTGACGAATAAAACCCGTCGTTGGACGTGGAATAAGATAATATTCGGACCTCTTTTTTGATTAATTACATTAAATGTAATTAATCAAAAAAGTGGTCCGAATATTATCCCACAAATTTTGTGGGAGGGCAGTCCGAGGATTATGGAGCGAAATGGATTACTACGTGACATTCCCGACACTTGTTAAATTTACTTCTTTGGGTTATTAGTCTCTGAATAATAAAACGAACAACGTGAATTATTTATCCCTACATGACTCGAAGGTTCGAAAACGCTAAATTGGATTACGCGAGGGTTTATTTTATTTTTATTTTTAGGGGACAAGTTGGAGAACAAGTACGTAATCGATTCTGTTAGTAGAAATAATTAAAAAACGACACCTTTGAACGGCAGCCGATAGTTACATTGTTTTCCCCTACACCACCATCCTCCATGGACCGTAACGGGTTGGCGCAAGTGCGCGCAAGTTGGCGCAAGAGCGAACGAACGATAATCTCTGATGTTGTTATTACTTGATTGAAGAGTGGTAGATTTGATTTTAAGAGTTGTGAAGCGGTGTGAAGTGTGCCCGCCGGTTCAGCTTCCACAATTGTCAGTAATGGAGGCCTGGCTGTCGAGTCTGATCCCATTGAAATTACTGCGCATGGACATTGTGCCAATTATGAACAGTAATATGGTAAAGGGGTATTGATAATTATAATTCAACTGATAAGGTTCAAAGAATAAGATGCTTTTCCACCACGTTTTTGGCAATATTTAGTACCGCCAGAGTTAGTACCGGTGGGAGGAGCGGGTCACGCTATAGTCACAGCGCGGCTGTGCAAACCCCTCTCCTCCCGCTGATAGCCCAGCATTCCCCCGTTCTAAGACGGGACTAATTATTAGCACATCAAACAGGTTCTATTGCTCTTCAAGCTGGTTGTATAGCACTTCGAACCGGTTCTGTAGCTCTTCATTCAGTTCTAAGGCAATTCACCCAGTTCTGTTGCCCTTCAAACCGGGTTAATGCTCTTTGAGTCCTACAGCTGCTCTTCATATCAACTTCGTAACTTTCCCACCACTGTAGACTAACTGATTTTAAATGACTTTGAATATATTCAACTATAGTTTTCGTAGTATTTCAAATCAGGTACAGTGAAATCAGGTTATAAGAGACCTGGGTGTAAGAGAAACCTCCATGTAAGAGACGAAAAACGTGGGCCCGACCCCTTGGGCCCCCAAAACCTCTGTATAAGAGAATTCGTTACCTCTATGTTAAGAGAATCACTTTTTTGGTGTGCTCTTTCTACGTCGAGACTGTTTTTCGTTTTTAAATGTGTCAAATTCTTTGAACTTTCATATCGTATAGGTACACTAAATCTAAACGATTCATGAATCAACCCAAGTCAGTACGAGTATTAAGCGTGACCATGCTCCCGAAGCGTCGAGTCTTCTCAGTGAGCGAAAAGTTGAAGCTTATTCGAGAAGTTGAAGAAGTCAGGCGTGCCGAAGTCAACTCTGTACAAAATCGTGGCGGGGAAGGAAAAGGTAGAATTGGAGTGCAGCGAGGGCCATGGAAAAGGCAAACGGGCTCGACTGGCTGAATTTCCGGAGCTCGAAAAAAGTATCGTCGAGTGGATAAAGGAATGCCGAAGCCGCAGTGTTCCGGTAAGTGGAGCTTTGATTATGGAGAAAGGACACCAATTTGCTCAAATGCTGGACATCGATTCTTTTCGAGCGAGTAATGGTGGTTTGAAGGGTTCAAGAGAAGAAACGACCTGTCTTTCAGAAAAGTGTGTGGCAAAAGCGTCAGTGTCGACAACGGTGTCTGTTCTCAATGTTCTCAACTGGCTCTCTGACTTGCCTACTTTTCTCAAAGATTACAGCGCAGATAACATTTTTAACGCCGATGAAACCGCATTGTTTTACAAATGCCATCCTACCGCCACGTTTTCATTTAAGGGGGAGCAGTGTCACGGAGGAAAACATAGCAAAGAACGGGCCAGCTTGAGCGGATCCGAAAAACTCTCCCTTCTCTTGATTGGGGAAGAAGCCAAGGTGTTTCAAAGGCTTCAAGACTCTCCAAATTGAGTACCGCAATAATAAAAACGCATGGATGACTCGTGCATTGTTCCACGATTGGCTGAAAAGTATTGATAGAAACATGAAGCTCCAGAAAAGAAAAATCGCATAGTTTGTTGACAACTGTACAGCTCACACCAACATTCCAAACCTAGAATTTGTCAAAATAATTTTTTTACCAGCCTACACAACATGCTTATAAGAGACACGAATCAAGTGAACCTGGCTGTAAGAGACACCTGTGTGTAGGAGAACCTGTTTACATGAGACTGAAAGTCGGTCCCCGTGGCTGTCTCTTATAACCAGGTTTCACTGTACATATATTGAAATGCTACGATGTTTGGTGTTATAGATGTGGTTGAAGTGCCACCGGACCGAAGGCAGTTCTTTAGATTCGAAGCACAATGGATGCGGTTTGATTTGCTATGGAATTGATATAAACAGCTTCAACCCTGATTGAGAAGATATAAAATAGGTTTGAAAGTAACAGTGACAACCGTATGAATATCTTTTCAACGAGCATTGGTGTCCATAGAAATATGATGCAGGTAGGCACACTGAGAGAAAAAAAGGGCCTATTCTAGGTTATTTTTCGATTTTTTTTCTAGGTTAAATGCTGCCAACCTAGATTTTTTTTTTTTTTCATTCTAGGGTGGAACAATTTAGTCTAGGTTGAATATAATTTAACCTAGATTGAAAATACTGGTGAAGTTACCTTCCTAGAAATGCAAACAACCAAGATTTAAAATACGCCATCCCCACACTTTAGTTCTAGGTTAAGTTCACGGTGTGTCCAGCCGCCTCCATCCATTTACAGTCTAGGTTAAAAACATTAATGTCTTGGTTGTCTCACCCTGGTATTCAATGTTTTTCACTTTCATAGACGGTTGATTTACCCTAAAACAAAAACGTTCTCACCCCACCTCAAACAATTTACAGCCATGGCGCGTTAACCTAGAACCCTTTTTTCTCTAGGTTGTGCCCCTTTATTTACGAGGTTGTTTCAATTACTATCCCTGTTGTTCCAGTTAAATTTCTAGGTAGCTTCCTATTCTTTTCAGGTTGGTCCTAATAAATTACTAGGTGGTCCACTTTTCTTTCTAGATTTGCTCCACTTCCATTGCAGGTTGATTCTATCAACTTCAACTATCTTTCTGGGTTGTCTCTGTTTCCAACTCAGTACGAAAATATGTATATGACGTCATAATATGACTGCACATAGTGACAGAAATTAGATTATTAGAATTTGACAAAGATTTGGCCTCAACCCCACCGGGTAAATAGCAGGGGTGCCAAGACAACGAGAATTAACGCCCAACGCCTACAGTGGCCCTCTCCGCGACCGCTTAGCGTACTGTAGAAACAACCTGGAATTTATTGAATGAATTACAATCACTGTTGTTTAAACCTAAAACTATTTGTGGTACTACGGTAGTTTTAACCGAGACTGAAAGTCTAACTTTTTCTTCTGGGTTGTTACCTAAAGTAACAATCTCGCCTTTTAAATCTCTCGGTTGTTTTCAGTTGTACAACCGAGACTTTAATGGAGGGGAATTATAATCAAAGGTCAAATCATTCAATTCTAGGTTACCCCACTTAAAAGTCAAAGGTAGGTAATATATTTTCTAGGTCTTCACAATTTCAACCGAGACCAAATGTGAAGTTCACATTTGGTCTAGGTTGACACTTTTTTATTCCAGGTTGTGGTCAGAGGGCGGGTAATGACGGGTTAGGTTGTTTCTATATGGGTCTAGGTTGTATTAATATTTTTCGATGTTACTTTAACCTGGACCTATTTTTTTCTAGGTTGAATCAATTGATTCTAGGTGGTTTCAATTTCTTTTCGAGGTTATTTCGGATTTAACCTAGCCAATAAAAAAATCTTTTCTCTCAGTGCAGAGATTTTTTGTAGTGCGACTCTTTTGCTATTATTCCATCCACCCCATGACATCTTTAACGCTCTCAGGAACACAGCTCATGTAACAATAATCTAAATCTCTGGAACCACCGGAAATAATAAAAAGTGAAGTTAGTTCTTGTAGGTTTTTCAAAAATTCATCAGTTCGCCGAGATAAGATCACCTGATCAGGAAATTCCTTTTGACCGCTCTTAGCGGGCTCATCAAATATTCACGAGGAGGTTTCCACCTTTTCGGAAACTATTGTAGGCCCTTCCGGAATTATATATAAGCTTCGGCTGGAGGGGAATATGGTATAGGAGCCAGGGATGCATCTGGGTCGGCGATAAATTTTTGACAAGAGGCAAGTGCACCCGGCCGGATCGGGAAGCTAGAGGGACCTCGTCTATTCAGTGTGGCCATTAGCCGTTTCATGAATACCTGAGAAGTAAACCAGGTGGTTTCGAGTGAGGAAAAAAGAGAAAAAAAAAACTGTACTTGGTCCGGCTGTGATTCGGTATTTCTCTAGTGGCCTCGTTAAATGGGGGGGGGGGGGGGGGGGATTCCGTGGGCGTAGGCGGGAAAATGGGAAAATGGTGATTGCCAGATGAATGTTACACTGAAACCTTTCAGGGAGTCAACGAGACGTTTTTTTTGTTGCATCAAATTTCTTCGGGTACTTTTTCATTGTGAAACGGCCCAAATCTAATAATCAGGGTGTGCTGGAGGCTGGAGGGCATTTCATACCGAAACCGCCCGGTTTTTGAGATCCGTCGTCCGGAGTTAAATGTCAAGGCGGCCGCCGAAGTTGCGACAGAGGTGGGCATCTCGTTTTTTGAGCGGTCGATATTTTCGCTCAAACAAACACACCCATCTTCCCCCCCCCCCCCCCCCCCCCCCTGACCACCTTAAGGTCAACCGGTGACACATTGTGGTGAGGCCAGGGTTGAGAAACTGGCTCGATTTTTTAATTTTTGGTTGTCAGTTATCTCTCTGTTTTTGGAGCAGCTCATTTCGCGCAATAAGGTATCGAGAATGATTTCGGCCTCGATTGCCCAACTCATGGGGCTCCTTGAAGCTAAAAAGGTCTACAGGACGAGATTTTAAGGATTTGATAGGGTCGAGTGGGGTGTCGTTTTCGAATCATTTTTGACGTAGCACAGTTATGGGGGATTCAGACCCATCAGACTGCACCTTGGGTATTTATGGGGTTCCCATGGGGCTTTTGAAGAGCTCTGGTCAGGAGATCGAATAAGGTGTCATTTTCGAAGTAATTTTGGATTTGAAACTCATTTATGAGAAAGTCAGGCACAGGAAACCTCGTGAGGCTTCTATGGTGCTTCTGTGAGGCTACAAATGCAAAGCCCCATGGGGCTTTTGAAGGACTCAGGTCAGGAGGTCGAAAGTTCGCGTCTATTTCGAGGGACATATTTTTGAACGTCGGGCTACATGGTGGGAATCTATGGAGTTTTTATGGGGTTGAAGTCCTTTGGCCAGGATGTCGAGTGGTCTGTCATTTTGGACTTCGGATCTCTGACCCATCCGACCGACTTCTATTGGTCACAAATTGGGCTTTTGAAGGCGTTCGAACAGAAGGTCCATGAAGTGTCGTTGTCGAATCCACCACAATCAAATAGCAATTCCGCACTATTGCAAACATTTGGACCGAGTCCCACTTTCGATTCTCCAAAACGGTTTTTCGGAGGTCCGGCTCCTTTGCCAAAATCTTCCCCTTCCCCTCCTCACCCTATCAATTTCCTCTCCTGTTTTCGTTTAAAGGGATCGCCTTTTAATCTTTTCCGGGGGCGGACCGGGTAATCTTTGGCTTTCCGTGCCGGAAAGCGCCCGGTAGCTTTTGGCAACGGGTTTCGAAACTTGACCTTCCCCGGCTATTTAATTAAATGTCGGGCGGAGAGAAAACACCGGGAGTGCAAAAAGGAGGCAGAGGAGCGTTTTTGATCTTCAATTAGCGTGTCAAAATACGAGGCGTTTAACGAGTAGAGCGAAGATTGTGAACAAATAAGTTTGAAAATTTGAAACGACAAAATTAGTATTTCACAGAGGATGTTGTTGTAAATGTGTTGGTAGTGATGTATGAAACTTCGAAATGTATCGATACATATCGTATCGATATTTTTAAAACGTATCGGGTCGATATTTTCAAAAAGTATCGACTCTTTTCGAAAAGCATCGGACTGGAAAAAAATGTCTCCTTGGTTATTTTGTTGGTGATGTTTTTTCACTAGCGACCCAAAATTTTAGGGTCTAACATAATATGCCTAGAGTCTAACGTAATACACCGTTCTTGCTTAAGCAATCCTAGAATAAGCTTATTTTCACTTTTCACAATCTACCTCGTGGATGATCATTAAATAATTTTCGACCAAACTTATTACTGAATTTTGTAGAAAGGAAAATGCTCGGAAGAAAAATATCGGATCTGATACAGGTAAAAATGTATCAGTATCGTGAATATCGTGAATATTTTAGAAAACGTATCGAAAAGTATCAATATTTTTGGATTATTATTCTTGGAATAATACACCTATGTAATCGCGACGGAGGTCGACGACTCCGATCGGCCTCAAAATTTGACATTATCCGTTTCTAGCGGTATAGATTCCAAAAGCGAAATGTCCGTCCGCCGTCCGAGCCGTTTTGGGTAGTAGAATTTTTTTCTGTTCTGAAATTTTGACAAAATACTTGGTTTACCATCTGGTTGTGCCCGCAAGGTTTTCAGCCCGATCGCCCAAACCCGTGGGGCGCTATGGGGCTAAAACGGGGCTACGGGAGGGTTTTTGAAGGGTTTTGGCTATGGGATCGAGTTAGGTGTCGTTTTCGATGTATTTCTGGCCGTAGAATCCATTTTTGGGGGTCCCGGAACGATCCGATTTCACCGTGGGAATCTTTGGGGCTTTCATGGGGCTACAAACGGGATTTTTGAAGAATCCCAAGAGGTCAAATATTTTCCGAGTAAAAAAATTTCAAAAAATAAATTTTTTCCAATATTTTTTCAATGAGTTACTGTGGCCACATGAGCCAAACTCTTCTGGCTTAAATTCGTTCACCCGCCCCATTTCGTTCACGCGTGGGCCACGGGAAGCGCCATTTCACGGGGCGTGATCGGAAAGTCCAGCTTCTCTAGCAGATCGCGTTATCATTAAACAGACCATCTACTCTTATTGTTCACATAAGAATGTCACAGCGCAGTGTATTTTCGATTGGGACCGAGGACCGGGCCTCCCCTGGCGACATTTCGTCTGGGGTAGCCAGGTCAGTGGACCCAATAAATACGCGCGAACCGTGGCCTGCGCAACTATTGGGAACAATGAGCTCCTTGAATGATTTTTGAAAATGTTTTTCCTTCAAAGGTCGTGCTTCAAAAGTTACGAAAACGGGTCCATATTGTAGAAACCCCGTTTCAATTATTTATAGGGCCTTAGGAAAAATATGATATTTGAATTCCGAGGTCTGGAGAGGGTACATGACGTGGGCTGCTTCGTCGTCTTTTGATTGGCCGGGAGATCCCTCTCTCTCTCATCTACGCAAGTCAGCCAACTTTGCTACGCGAAAAGTCGACCCCAAAAATCGAAAATCGGGTTAATCATTATAGAAGGTCATTCGAAAATTGAGCATCGAGGTTATTATCAAAGAAGGTTATTCAAAAATCGACCTGGGCCGAGTGTTTTTATTCCGATTCTGTTCAGATTTGTTATTTAGCGCTCTGGCGGCTCAGTGCCCAACTACTCGACGCCCAGCCTGGCGAGGTGTGACGTCAAATTTGCCCGGCGTTCATTTCAAAATCTCTAACATTTCGAAAACAGCTCAGCACGTACCTAAACGGATTTTCGAACTAAAAATTGGGGTGTATGGGTTTTAAAGGGTGCTGAATCCGAATATGTTGACAGAAATGCTGAATTCAGACCTTTTCAAGAAGCCCATTACTCTGTGGTCGCCAGGAAATTGTGTTTTCGTAAGACGGTGTCAGCGGATCTGGCCTCCCTTGGCGACAATTCGTTTAGGGAAGTCCTCTGATTCCTGAATCAACTGCGGATCCCGGACGAACTAGATTTCGTCGCATACACTAACCAGGGTACGCTACACTTACTTTTGCATACTCGTATAAATTTATCGTTTGTGGATGAGCCCTGTTTGTTCGACTGATACATTAACGCGACAGTGAAGTCCCGAGCGTTGTGAAACAAAGCTGTTCCTCGTTCATATTACAACGCGAGAGCTGGCATTTGGGAAATCTGACAACTCGATTAACGCGTCGAGTGTTCCACCCGGGCATATTGCCACAAACCCATAAACTGTCGGTTGTCGGGCAAACTGGAGCAACATCTCTGTGAAACAAAAAATAAATAAAACAATAAAAATATATTATCCGACTGAATAAAAAAAGTCAAAACGAGCATCCTCCCTTGTTAGCCAATCTTTTGAAGCCTCGCCCGTATCCCGACTCGAAAGGGCGTGTGGAAACTTGTACAACCGCAAATCTCGTGACGCAAGTACCTCTTTTTAATTGCCACCATACCTTGATTAACCTCGACGTGAGGGCAGGGCAAGCAAGGTCGGCAAAGGTAGTTCAAACTCGGATATTAACCGGTAATTACTTCGTCTTGCGTTCGGAATATCAATTTAAACAAGTAGCTCGAGTTATTAACAGGCTGTAAAAGGGGTAATTGGTATTGAATTACTGTCAACTTGAGATAACCAATAGTTTCTTCGTTACGGCGAAGGTCTCGGGGAAAACTCCCAACATTGAAGATGATACCGCTCGGTGGGAACAATTTAAACGTCCGTCGTATTTTTCAGGAAGCGTACCTACTGACTGCAAGCAAAACCCATAAATACCGACTCCAATAAATTATTTAAACTCTTGCTGCCTTTAGTTATATCTCCAGGATTGTCAACATTGTATGATAAAAGATTCAAACCACGAAAAGAGTCACCTCACCCTTTACTTGAACCGAGCAGTACGAAACGGGCAATGCAATATCAAGGCTAAGGACATGACAATGTCGTGCAGTGTCATGTCCTTCATTGTGACTTATGCATACAACTGTCACAACAAGTGTTAACAAGTTTGATGTACAGGCAGAATACACGGCAGCTCATCCAACAAATGGCGCAATCAAAACCTCTCATTTATTCACGTTTTTTACCTTGTTGCATGTTTTTCACTCGATGGTGGCGCCGGCGTTGTTTGAGCGAACTGTTTGAAAAGAGCAAAAAAAAAAGAGGGACCCTCCACCGAGGGACAAAAGAAGGTCGTAATTAATACCAACGTGTCAATATTTGCACCTCGGGATCCCACGCAAGTGAGATTGGTAAAGAGAGCATCGCCAGATAACCGGACGACAAGAGCCAAGCTATCTCAATGCCATGTCGACATTTCATTGTTGGCGATATCATTCAATTGGTTTGAGAAACCCGCTTGTGATTTTGAGGCCATCGGCGGTGTATCATCCGAGGGCATATTTGGGTTTGTTCAGTGTTGAACGTTTGAAATTGGATTGTATGGCGATCAACTGGAATAAGACTTCTTGGTTTGTGAGAGATTTCGGAAATTCAACGACAAAAACTGCTGGACGGTATGCGTATTGTTCCGATGAAGATCGTGTAGTTTTAGTTTTGAAATTTCGGGGGATTTTGTTCGAAGTTTTTTTTCAGGGGGATATCATTTCACAGGGGGGGAATTTTGGGGGGATATCAAATACATAATAACGGAATGGGAAAAAACATAAGTACAAATTTTATTTTGTAGTTGAACCTTAAGGAGACTTGAATGACGGTTCAACTAGCACATGTCACTCTGGGCTGTAGATGAGCTTAGTTGCTCGAAACCGGTCCCCAATGGGGACTCCCCATGCTACAGTTGTTTAGTGAAATAAACAATTAAGTAGGTATTCAAACGAGCAGAGGAGTCGTTCTCTCTCCCTAACCAACACTCTTATTGTACTCAATAACAGTTACTGGTGTTGTACTCTAATGTACTGGTGCGAAGAGGGGCAGGGGGCTGTGTAACATAACATACACCATAATTTTCCAGTGGGTGTCCCCTCTTACGTACGACATCTACTTCATAATTGTCCAGCTGGGGTAATTGTGGACAGTCTGTCTCTGAGTTGGAAAAATGAAGGTTTTTCCGTTGCTATGTTTGTCTGGAGTGCCCAAGTTCGATTTCCCTTTTTTCAATAAAATTTCCTTGGTGCATCAATGGGCTGTTCGTAGGACCTGAGAACTGAAAGTTTTGGCTGGCATTTGTTTTGGGAAAATTTTGAAAATTGGACACTTTTTTTTTATATGAACCTGGTGAAACTTTCAGGGTATTGCCACTTGTCTACCAGAAGATCCCTGGAAGTATTTCTGACTCGCCCGTTGATGATTTTTTTAAAAATCTGTCTCTTCATTTTCACCCTATGTCGGGAATGGGCGACAGCGACTGTACGTGAAAATTAAGCGATTCTTGTCTCCTACCCGGATGACAGCGTGGGCCTCCTGCTGCGTTTTCTTCTTCCTTTTTTGTCGCCAGTTTTCAATTCAACCGCTATCTTTATATTCCGACTCCGCTGCTAAGTGAGTCTCTTAATGAACATAAGGCGATTACAACAGTTACTGTCTAAATTACTAACTTGAGCTGCCGATTTTTCTTCCCCCCCCCCCCCCCCCCCCAACCACAGCCATCGTTTCGCCCTAGTTTTTCCTCCCTCGACTCTCTTATCGCCTCGAAAAGGGCGGGGGAGCAACTTTTTCTTAATTACTCCGACTCGAGTTTCTCAGCGGCCCAACTTGTCGTTGCTCGGTAATTACGAATTATGTTTCTTTTTGTTCCCCGACGCTCCGTCTTCATAAAATAAAACTCTCATCCCCGTATGGGGCTTTCGGGGCGGAGAGTGAAACTTTTGTGATTAACGTCACTTCAACTGCCGAGTAAGCGGTGGCAAGCGGCACAGTACCAATCGCCTTAATGTGTTGACCTCCGGTGGTCTTTCACACCGATTTACATTCAGCGCCTTCTCACGCTTTTGTTGAATCATACAATGAACTCACTTCACGTCAATTTGAAATTGTTATAAAGTGAACTAACGAGATTACACGCTTTATTTTGACCTGTAAACCCTCAAACAGGTGGCGTACAGCACCGATTGGGGGTTTAACCTGCTAAGTGCTATAAGAAGATTGAAGAATGTAATTACAATCAACCAATTTGGAGGCAAATCCATTTGCCACTAAGTCTTGCGAAGGGTTCATCCAGGGAGGGTTTAAAAATAGGAGCCTAAGAGCTCACTAGTGAGGAAGAGAAAGTGTGGAAGAGGTTTTGTTACCTACTCTCCTGAAGGCTCTTAAAAATGCTTTTATAGAGCTCAAAACCGGTTGTATAGCTTTAAAACCAATTGTACAACCCGTCAACCTGTTTACTTCGCTTAAAACTGGTTCGTGTTCTTCAAACCATCTTAGCAGCTCTTCGAACAGGTTTACTGCAGTAAAAGCATGCTTTTTAAGGGGGTTCGGGGAAAAACGTGTTTTTTTAACGAAATTTTCAAAATTTTTGAAATTAATTTATAGGATCAGAGCAGCATTTAAAAAAAACAAAAATCTAAATACGGCAACTGCAGACCGAGTTATCGTCTCTCAAAGTCAGTAGGTAACCTCTGGGCTCTTAATTTGTCTGCGCACCCTCTGCTTCGATCATCATCCCCTTCAAGTGCTTCAGCGCCCTGCTTCTCTTGGTCCGTAATAAACCAGAATTATATGCGATTTTAATTCAATGGAGGTGAACCTATACTAGTTTCCCCGATGATGTAATATTTTCGGGGACGGGCTAAGGGTGTTTTCTCTTGGAAATCTTTGGAAGGCTCTCCTGAAAACTCCGATTCATATCTACAAAACTATTGCTCGGGATCCGAAGTTTTTGGTTTTATTTTGTTGGCTACATTGTCGACTTTCAACTGAGCCATGGGGTTTTGAATATTTTGATTGTTATCAAAGTCGATTTTATGTGTTGTCGCGTAAAGCTGGGTTCACATGGCGTAAAAAACTCGTCCGTAACGCGTGCGTTCGGCGATCTGATTGGCTGATCACTGATGAGTGATTTTCCCGCACAGATTTCCTCCAATGAGATCGCCAAACGCACTCGCGCCCCGCCTTTTTTTACGCCATGTGAACCCAGCTTAATACTTAATATTAAATATGACAAATTTTGTCTCAGAAATCAGTTTTATTTAGTTAGAAACACAATGCTGTCACAAACTATCGTCCAATATGTTGTGAACTTCCAGAAAAAAAAAATTGCAGACCGTAAAGTGGTAAGGAAAGTGAAATGATGGGAATAATGTGTGGGAAAACGAGTGGTAGTTATGTGTATGAGAGCGTTTCCGATCGTAGCTTCCACAATTTCGAATTTTGTGCGACTCTGGGAAATAAGGTGAGTTTTAGAAACTAAATTTCGTGCTGAAAAGAATGGTATATGGCGATGAATTACTCGAGAAGGTTCAACAGCTATACAGAGCGTTTACGCAAACTGATTTCAACCTTAATCAACTCAAACCCGGTCTTAAGGGAGTCAATTCAGAATTGAAGGTGTTCAAAACAAGGTTGATTGGATTGGAATTTTATAGCCCTAGATGGTCCCATATCAGTTTCATCACGATTGCATCAGTGGTACTCCCTGCGCATGCGCGAACGTAATTTTTGTTGTTTTCACAACTACGTTCATTTTGAACCTGGCACGAGGTAGCTCATGTGCCATTGCATTAGGGATGTTTGATACTTCTAAAGTATCGATACAGTATCGTATCGATTCATCCAGACAGTATCTAAAAGTATCGATACGATACTTTCAATAAAGTATCGGTATCGAAGTATCGATACTTTTCAAAAACGCCTGCAAATTTTTAGTCAAGGGTTTATTATTCTTTGATATGGGTTACTTGTGCAAAAATTAATTCTGTCTCAATGAAAAATTTTTGAAAAAAAAAAGGTTTTTCTTTTAATTTTTTTTTGTACTCAGAAAATATTTGACCTCCTGAGATCCTTCAAAAATCTCTTTTGTAGCCCCATGAAAGCACTTTACATCCCCACAGTGAAATTGGATCCATCTGGGACCCCCAAAATATACTCTACGTCCAAAAATACTTCGAAAACGACACCCAACTCGATCCCGTAGCCAAACGCCTTAAAAAAAAACTTTCAATTGCCCCATTTTAGCCCCATAGCGCCCCACGGGTTTGGACGATCGGACTGAAAACCTTGCTCCAAGCCTCGGTGGGTAGGTACAGGTAGCAAAAAAGGGGAACATTCCCTCGTTTGGTGTAGCTGCGGCCACACTAATTTCTACTGTGATGAGTGAGTTGGGTTGGTTGGTTGGGCCAACATTCTGGTGGTCCGCCCTTGATCGAGGACGGCTGATTCTCCTGATATGAGAGCTGGTGCAGCTCCAGGAGGTGGTGTTAGGTACCTACATCAACTTTCTTCAATTGCTGGTCAAGTTAGAGGTACTGTCAACTACCGTAAGTTTTGAATCTGATGAAATGTGAGGGATAAAAAAAGTATCGGCGCCGATACCGCAAAAAAAGTATCGATACTACGATATGTATCGGGGACAAAAAGTATCGATATGTATCGATACTTTTTTGAAAAGTATCGATACTTTTTCAACATCCCTACATTGCATTGGCAGTGTATTTAACTCTGAGGTGAGGTTCTCGTCGAGTGAGTTAAGAAGCGAAGCTTCTCCGGCCCCCGAAGGACCAAAGACGCCGTAAATATAATTGAACGGAGTGACTCGGCGTTATCAATACGTGCGTATTAGCGGAAATGTAATTTCATTCCGGAATTCAAACGTCAACCATCACGTCTAACGTCCGAACGGAGGTCCCTCACAAAGCCCGTGAACTTGAGCTCGTATACTCCCGTCAACCTCCTTTTGTCCAGAAGGCTTCCTTCACCATTGTGGAAGGTTTTTTTTTCTCATCGCCTTGACACACAAGACCCCCGCATATTAATTCTCCAACGTCGAGCACCGGGTTGATGGCATAATTGTTACCCTTGAAGAGGCAGGCAGTAAAAAAGAGAGAAAAAAAAATCCGAGGAAAAATCTTTATGGGGCTGACGACGTGGAAATCGTAAACCTCCGGGAGTCGTCAGCACCGTAAAATTATCCATTACCTTATTTCACGCGGGAGCCTCAAAACCCTTCCTAACTGGTCACTCTTCCAATGGTTGTGGCCCTCTCGAACGGGGTCTCAACCTCTCAAAACCGGGGGTTAACTCTTCAAACCGGTTATTAATCTTTCCATGATGATAATTACCCCTACACATCGGTTCCCGTCTTAAAACTGATTTTTTGTCCTTTAAATGAAATAATATTTCATTTAAAGGACAACAAATCAGTTTTAAGACGGGAACCGATATTATTACGATATTATTAAGACCGGAAAGGCGATATTATCGCCTTTCCGAGCTCAATTGAGAATTTTCCAAACTGAATTAAAATTCATTCATTCGTTTCTCAACTGAGTTTGGTAAACCTTTAATATACTACCAAACTCAATTGAGATTTATAAATGAGACTTTTATTGATTGATAAATGAGACTTTTATAATGAACTTTTATTATGAACTTTTATAATGAACTTTTATTATGAACTTTTATAATGAACTTTGATAAATGAGACTTTTATTGATTGATTGACTTTTATTTATTGAGACTTTTATTTATAAATAAAAGTGAAGAAAATGAACTTCGAAGCTTTCCCCACGATGCAGCACACTCATCACGTTTTCTACTAGCACACTAGTAGAAATGGTTTTTTTAATTTTTTTTTTTTTTTTTTTTTTACTTTTCCGTAATTGTCTTGAAACTGCGCCATTCAGACGCGCCCTCATCACCCAAATATTTGCTTGCTCCCGGCCATCTTTGAGATAGTAAACTCAGACTCTGTCAGTACGCCGCATCACGAAGGGGTTTATCTCCCTCGGAACAAAGAAACGGCTGGCAGGTTATTTTTAAACGCACCATGAGATTTTATCGCGGTCGTTAAAAGTTGGGCTTTTTAATAGCGGGTTGTTATATATTGGGTGAAGGACGATGTAATGGGTCTGATGCGCCCGTTTGTTGACATTGTGGGATCAGGTTGTCCGGAAGAATTTTGACAATTTGAGCGTTCATATGCGGGAAAGACATTTTCGCCTCGTCATGAAATGTTTGATGAAAAAAAAAAAAATTCGATTCAGAACAAACGCCGGTTCATTGTGGGAAAACAACCACCACCCTGCAGCCACCTAAAACCTTTTTGGTGGCATGAACTCGAAACCGTTTCGTCATTTGAGAACCGGTTCCCATTTGGTGGTCAATGTCAGTCAAGTTTACTCTCCCCGTAATTGCGTCAACGGGTTTATTTCCTCCGTCAATCTCTTACGTCTGCCGTTTGCTTCGATTTACGGGGACATTTTCACTTATGGGATCCTCGATGGGGGAAAAAATACATCGGCACGAAATCACCTTTTATGGCTATTAAAAGCACTGTTGGCAACTCAACCTTGCTGTTTGCAGCAGTAAAATAAAAAATAAAAATAAATCAATTTTACTCTTTGAAACTAATCAAATGTCAAATATCAAATTTTGCTCCGTACAGAAACAATTTCTTTACCTTTACCATTACATTCCTTTTTTTAAATTGCACATAGAAAGTAAAATGAAATCACTTAAATTCAAAAAAATATTCATTCGTGATTATTATTCAATATTTCTTTTTTAAATTTATGTATTAAATATAATTAAAAAATTTCTCTGTAAACAAATTTCAATGTTGTGGGAAAATCATTTTACGTTTACAAAATCTAGCTCGAACTAATATTACGTATTTTAAGAATTCGGAAAAAACGAGGAAAAAAATTGAAAATCAGTTTGTCTGAAATCGCAATGGCGGCTTTATTTTGCTTTAAATTATGAAATGAAGATTTTTTTTTTTTCATTTTTAGAAATTAATGACAAATTATTTTCAATTCGAATAAAAGATTTTTTATGATTTAAAAAATTAGTTTATTTTAAAATGAAATTTTTAGTTTTAGTGATTATTTAATATATTTTGAAGGTCGCGAGGTTCGATCAAAACTATTATTATCGGGCGTTTCGAGGTGGGTTGGGAGAAATATACGAGGTTGAGGTAAGATGCAGAAAGTGTCATCAGCAGTCAGATGCCCCGAGGGAGTTTAGCATAGGATCGCCGTTTTTAACATCAACCGGTTCGTTAGCGCCCTGTTTTATGCACTTCTCAGGCGCAAGTTTTGTCGAGCCTGAAGTTTACTTGAGTGGTGTCAAGGACGAATACACCTGTCAAGAGGACGCTGTCTGCATTCGTAATGAGAATATCTCGAAAACTCGTGCCTCATCTTTAATATGTTAGTTGGAATATGGATCTTCAATTTCGACAATAGTAACCCCAAGTAAAACTTATATAAAGAGAGTAATCGTTCAATAGTATACAGATACTTCAGACGATAGGGCAATTGGACACATGTCAGACAGTGAGAAGATGAAGAGCCCAAGATCGTCAGCTTGGGCTTACAATCGTGCCAGTGAAGCATTGAGATTCTCTTCAGCGCGGTCTTCGACTCTGTTCATCAGCTTCGAAGCCTGCGTCTTCCTTTTTTCGTTGTTCTTCTACCTGATCTCATACAACCTATTAGAAGTAATGCATCTAATGAACGCCTATTTGATTTTGGCGTTGAACGACATTCGATGGCGTCGTCGAGTGACATTTCACGATGCTCGACATATTGTGATATAAGCATACGAAAGATGCAGGAAGTAGTTCCAGCTTAGCAATCTACACAACGAGCGTTCTGCTCTCGCGTCCACTGCCTCAACTTTTTCTGGGGTTTTTCACGTTTTTTTGCCAGATTTTATTTTATCTGGACAGATTTACCGCCAGACCCTCCACGACGTTCAATTGGCACAACGAGCCGCACCTTTGGATGGTCCTCAGCTGGAAAACAGGGGCAGTGTCGTAACAAGCCCCGAATCCTTATTGATGAGGCCCGTTTTTATCACCCACCCTCTTCTTCTTCTTCTCTATGCCTCTAAGTCCTCTAAAATGCCAAAGCTGTATTCAAAGGGAGTGTTCGGGGTTGCACAGCCGACCCAGTAAACCGGCTGTACACGCCCTTCTGTTTCACGTCGGAGGACTTGACGCGTGACGCGATCCAAACCGATTGCGATACTCGGTGTACAGATAAGAGATACCCAACCTTATAACTTCTCGATGAGCTGAGAAAACCACGGGTGCAATAGCGCTGTCAAAGGCCTTACTTAGCTGCAGACAATAAGATTGACGTAAAAATCCTAATCCGATTTGACCACCGAATCACTTTGTTCGGAGACACTTAAAATGTCCCCCTCATTACACCAATAGGTAGTCATAGTTTAGTGTGCGGTGATTCCAAAAGCGGAATGTCCGCCCGCCGTCCGAGCGGTTTTGAACAGTAGGATTTTTTTAACATCTGAAATGTTGACAAAATACTCGGTTTGCGGTCTAGTTGTATCTGCAGGGTTATCAGTCCGATCGCCCCAACCCGTGGAGCACTATGGGGTTAAAATGGGGCTACGGGAGGATTTTTTGAAGGTTTTCGGCAATGGGGTCGAGTTAGCTGTCGTTTTCGATGTATTTTTGGAAGTAGAATCCACTTTTGGGGGTCCCGGACTGATCCGATTTCACCGTGGGGATCTGTAGGGCTTTCATGGGGCTACAAATCGGATTTTTGACGGATCCAAGGAGGTCAAATATGGTGTCGTTTTCCGAGTGATTTTGGACGCAAAATCCGTTTTTTCGAGGTCCCTTATCTGTCCAAACATTGTACAGATTTTTTTTTTCAACCATTTTTCTTAATAATTAAGAAAAATTGTTGAAAAAAAAAAAAAAAAAAAATCTGTACAATGTAATTATTACACGTAATTAATTTCTGCACAATAAATCTATATCACAGAATAATAAACAATTGTGTAAAATTTGCAGGGTCTTTCTTTTTTTCGTAAGAGTTGGATTATTTTTGATAAGTGAAAAGACAATAATGGTATTAGGTATTCAACAAGTAACCTATATCAAAGAATTGTATTTTATAATATCGAATATTGTATATTAGGTATTCAACAGGTATACAACTTGATAAATTATCGTTTCAGCGTTAATATAAATAAATAAATAAATATCAATAAAAAATTAAATAGGATAAGATGATAACTTATTATCTTCTTTCAAATATTATGAAAAAGCTGCCCTAGGCAACAAACACTCCCAATAGAATAGATACCAATTATTGGTTTCCTTGTCAGAGCAGAATGAGCAATTTTTAGAAAGCGCAGTTTTCTTTCATTCTTTGCAGGTCGATAAACTACAAAAATATACATAATAAGTATCATTATTTCATATTATAAGCAAACATATCATGAAGGCTTGATTCCATTTAAATATAAAACTTAGCTCTGAAATGGCGATTGATTCAAATGAAGCCAGAAACAACTAAATTTCATGTTAATCTTTGTTTTACTCTTTGGTGAAACCAGCCCTGTAAATTGATCATTATGTTCCTCGTATTAAATGCAATGAATTATAACAACATTACTGGTTGAGTTTCCCTACGGTGCCCCACTAAGTGGTTCTATAGGAGAATTTTCTCATGAAATTGAAACAGAAAATTATTGAATTGAAATGAAAAGTTTTCAATTCAGCTTGGAAAATTCTCAAATGAGCTTGGAAAACCTACATTTGATGTCATCAGTTTTGTGGAAAATCTGAGGCTGAAAAGCTACGATGCTAACTTTAGTGATCCAGAATTCTTAAAAGAAAAAGTATCGTTCGATTTTAAAAAATCTGCATACAAATAAATTCATCTTTTTTTTTTTGAAAAATCAGGTATTGCTACTCACTCCTACTCTGCTCTTTCTAATTAATAGTACAAATGGTAATCCCAGACACACTCTCTATATCACTGTGGGGGTCTAGAATGCTGGGCCCTTAATACCAGCAGAACCCGAGAGGCCCATGGCCGATCTTGACGCTTCAAGCCGAACCGTGGAGACCCCACATTGCCTCACCGGCGTCTCTAGAGGCGTGATGGACATAGGGCCGGTTTCACCAACCTCATGTTAAAGTTCAAGTTAGCTATTTTGAGGTTAGAGATTGACATAAAATCAGTTTTAGCACACAACAACATAACTTCAAGTTAACGAGATAACTTCCGAAAATCCGCAAGTTAAAAAAGTGGAAGTTAACCGTCCTGGTAACTAGGAGACAACAGCTGGTGAAACGTGAATTTTTTCGCTAACTCGTGGGCTAGCCTAACTCGAGGTGGTGATACCGGCCCATAGACAACTTCAGCGAAAGCACGCTGACCAAGATGTGAGCCTCCATCACCCCTGTGTCCAGCACCAGGATGGCCGATCTACTCCGTTTCCCTTCCTCCAAATTACATGGCAGCGTGAACATGGAGTATGCACCTTCGGAACTCCACCATCACTCAAATAATTGAACATCTAGGCCCCTACATCAGAATAATAAACTTTGTGTAAAATTCTTCGAATATTTTCAATGTTTTGGTGTGATGAGTCAGGTGGCCACGTTGCGGTTGGCGCGATGTGCCACGTGTAGCCGAAGGGTTGACTTAAACCGTCACGTGGGGGCCGTCTTTATATAATTAACACTCTAACGTGACGGTTGGAAACCCCGTGAAGACGGTAAACGTGCCTGACGGTTGTCAACGGGGATCGAACAATATTGACAGTCGAGGGGATTAGTGATGATTTCTTTGATATGTAAATGATTCATTTCTCGTCGAGAAAAAAGTAACTTGTTTTGTTTGAACGTCAACGCGTTGAGCCGATTCAAATTAGGGGTTTTCACCTCTCTGACCGAGTCATCTGAATTTCGGCTTTAATGTCAAACATATTCGTGACTTGGGGTTTTGCCGTACAAGAAGCTACGCCCTGTTTTCGGGCGGCCTCAGGGCGATTAGGTGACAAGTCAGTAATCGTGACAATTAGTGGGGTTTAGGTCAGTTACGAAAGTTTGCGGTGTCGTTGAAGGAGGTCCCCATAGCGCACAGTAGAGGCCAAAGATGTTGTAGAGGTGGACGCGAAGGGACGTTTTTGGTCTTGGACAACTGGAAAGATAATGTAAAGACGGGAAAAGGGAGTAGCCCAGGAAAGTTAGTGGTAAAAAGGGGCCTACGCGGAAAAAATAATGCACAGCTGGAAAGCGTTTTAACCCCTTTTGGGGGTCCCAAATAAGACACATCTGAGTTTGCGACAGATTCTAGGCTGTGCTTCAGATGTGGGAGCCTAAAAACCTCGAAATTTTCGCTCTTTTTTCAGTATTTCGCTTATAACGCGAAAAGTACGCATCCTATAGAAATGCTACTCTTTCCTTCTTAAAGAGGATTATTTGAGCGTCGGATGATGTTTTTTGCATCGGCGTCGGTTCAGCCGTTTAGCCGCAATCGCTCGTCAAAGATAGGTTATTTTTGCAAACTTAGCTAAAAGTTGACTACCCTCAACTTCTAACGCCTGTAGGTCCCAAATGACTGCACCGATCGAAAAATGTTAAAGGACCAAACTTGTAGGTTATTAGTTCTGAATCAGATGCTTTTTTTGTTTGAAATCCTCCAGTTCTGAGAAATGAATTTTAAATTTCAATTATGCTAAACAGCCTAGAAACCGTCGCAAACTCAGATGGGTCTTATTTGGGACCCCCAAACGGGGTTAAAACGATTTCCAGCTGGGTACTATTTTTGCTCCACCTCCAGCACTAATTTGCTTGGACTAGAGAGAAATCGCGGGATTCTGCAAGGGACCCAACAATAGCGTCTCCTCTACTTCTTCCTTTATTTATCTTTTCTTCCGAGATTTTTGGAGTGTCCGCTTCGTGTCCATCTGTCTCAAGTTCGCCCAAGCGATGTAATTGGAGCTTGCGGGAAAGGTGAGAACTTTTTACTTCAACCCCTCCAGCATCCGGCCCGTCAGAAGATTATCTCAAGGGGATTAAGGGATTACCGAAATGGCTGGTTGCGACAAGCCCTCGTTTCCCAAAGATGATCATTAAACTCTAGTGGTACAATTTTTTTTTTTCGTCTATACCACAAATTCGCTTCGTAAGTTAGCTTCTGTGACATTATGTGGTTAAAAAATGACGGAAATAGAAGAAGGACTGTTTTCATTTATAGACTAAATTTAAAATAATTACCCTTCAACGTAATTCTTCACTACTCTTGATTAGGTATCTAAACCACTAATCCTCACCGTGTGTGTGTGTGTGTATGTCGTCGGCCTACTCTGACTAAACGGTAAGTCGTAAAAATAAGGCGATTTTTCCTATCGTCTCGGTCGACCGTTTAAGAGTCTCTAGGGGGGTCGAGAATTCTCAAAAATGCGCTCAAATCCGCGCAATCTACATCAACTTTCTTATTTCAAATGGGAACCCCTATTTTTTTCACCGGATTCGGATTCCTCGACCAATTTTACGTCCGATAAGGGGGTCGCGCGAATTTTTTGGCGCGCGCGAATTCGCTCAATTAATTTTTGCGTCTTATTCCGCCGTTAATAGACGGATTTTTTTCGCGTTTCGTCCTACGCCTACCTAGAGATCCGAATTTTAATACTTGATATCGACCAAATTCATTTCGAAATCGAGTGAATTTTGAGCGCGAGTTGAGTTTTGAAAAAACTGGGCCGTCGCCACCGACCCATCGCGTCGGGTGAATTCTGGCTCGGCTTTACTCCCATCCTCTCAACACCCTCTATCCCCCCGCCCTCACTCTTCACTCTGAGCGGGTGGGACATCAGCCTTTAAGGGGCGCTAGCAAGGTCTAAGTGATCTCTCCCGGACGGATGTAAATTAAATGAATCGATTATCGAGAAAAGTAGAATCGATTTGAACTGAATCGATTATCGAAAAATTGAATTAAATTGAATTAAAAAAAAAAAAATTAAAAAATTAAAAAATCTCGAAAAATTCAAAAATGATCTAAATTCTGATTCTGAGATACGTTGAGCGCCCTCAAGGATTTTTTCCGTTTTCCCCTCCTTCAACTAAAGAAAAGGAGTGGGGATTTAAGCCACTATTGATTCGATTTTGATGAAATTTTCAGGGAATCATTTTATCCGCCAGGGGATTCTACGTCCAAAAATACTTGGAAAACGACACTAACTCTACCCCCTCGCCATTTTAGCCCCATATTTTTTCTTTGTTTTCATTATACCGGCCAGGGGATTCAATTGTCCTACCTACCTACATATTTATATGTAATAAATTACATATTTTAGCCCCATATTTTTCCTGTGAGTTTTCAACTATGATTTGATTTCACTAGCACTATGACAGGGTGGGAGGTGGGGCATACTTCACTCGGCCGATCATTTTAACGGCCAGGGGACTCGCAATGCTCGGCCACCGACATAGGTAGTTCTATTATTATCAAGGGAAGGCTTTGCAAATTTGATTTCACTAGCACTATGACAGGGGGCCTTACTTTCCCCAAAAATACTTGGAAAACGACACTTAACTCTACCCCCTCGCCATTTTAGCCCCATATTTTTCCTGTGAGTTTTGAACTATGATTTGATTTCACTAGCACTATGACAGGGTGGGAGGGGGGGCATACTTCACTCGGCCGATCATTTTATCAGCCAGGGGGGTTGATGTTGAAGGAGCAGTTGACCTTGATGCAGGGTTATGAACGTGTCCATCGATGCTATGCACCCCACTAGGGTTACTCAGCTGGGTGCGTAGGCGAGCAACTAACTATTGATGGCATAGCCCCATATTTTTTCTTTGTTTTCATTATACCGGCCAGGGGATTCAATTGTCCTACCTACCTACATATTTATATGTAATAAATTACATATTTTAGCCCCATATTTTTCCTGTGAGTTTTCAACTATGATTTGATTTCACTAGCACTATGACAGGGTGGGAGGTGGGGCATACTTCACTCGGCCGATCATTTTAACGGCCAGGGGACTCGCAATGCTCGGCCACCGACATAGGTAGTTCTATTATTATCAAGGGAAGGCTTTGCAAATTTGATTTCACTAGCACTATGACAGGGGGCCTTACTTTCCCCAAAAATACTTGGAAAACGACACTTAACTCTACCCCCTCGCCATTTTAGCCCCATATTTTTCCTGTGAGTTTTGAACTATGATTTGATTTCACTAGCACTATGACAGGGTGGGAGGGGGGGCATACTTCACTCGGCCGATCATTTTATCAGCCAGGGGGGTTGATGTTGAAGGAGCAGTTGACCTTGATGCAGGGTTATGAACGTGTCCATCGATGCTATGCACCCCACTAGGGTTACTCAGCTGGGTGCGTAGGCGAGCAACTAACTATTGATGGCACCCCAGGGTTTTTTTTCCTGTGAGTTGTCAAATTTGACACGTTGCCAGGGGGTGTTTCTCGCTCGGCCGATCAATTTACCAGCCAGGGGAGGCTTTTTTCAAACTTTTCAAATGACAGGGGGGGTCCTGCTTCGCTCGGGCGATTATTTTATTAGCCAGAGGGGTCTTGCTTTGCTCGGCCACCGACATAGGTAGTTCTCCTATTATTGATGGTGGAGTTTTCAAATTTGATTTCACTAGCACTTTGACAGGGGGTCCTTACTTATGTACGAGCGATCACGCAAGACCCTTATAAATAATCTATATCACTAATATATATAATATTCTTGAAAATCTCTAGAAATTCAAAAATGCTCTACGTTCTGAGATAGGTTGAGCGCCCTCAAGGATTTTTTCCGTTTTCCCCTCCTTCAACCCCCTCCCTTCCAACGACACTTAACTCTACCCCCTCGCCATTTTAGCCCCATATTTTTCCTGTGAGTTTTCAACTTTGATTTGATTTCACTAGCACTATGATAGGTTGGGAGGGGGGGGGGGCATACTTCACTCAGCCGATCATTTTAACGGCCAGGGGACTCGCTTTGCTCGGCCACCCACATAGGTAGTTCTATTATTATTGATGGTGGAAATTTGATTTCACTAGCACGTTGACAGGGGGTCTAATTTCGTATAGCCCCATGAAAGCTCCATAGGTCGTCCCCAAAAATACTTGGAAAACGACACTTAACTCTACCCCCTCGGCATTTTAGTCCCATAGCGCCCCACCGGGTTTTTTACTGTGAGTTTTGATTTGATTTCACTAGCACTTTGACAGGGGAGGGAGGGGGGCTTACTTCGCTCTGCCGATCATGTTATCGGCCAGAGGGAGCTCGCTTTGCTCAGCCACCCACATAGGTAGTTCTATTCTATTATTATGATGGTGGAGTTTTCAAAATTGAGTTCACTAGCACTTTGACAGGAGGGGCGTCTTATTTCGCTCAGCTGATCATCTTCTCGGCCTTTTTAGCTCCATATCGCCCCATGGGTTTTTTCCCTATGAGTTTTCAAATTTGATTTGATTTCACTAGCACTATGGCAAGGAGGGGGGGGGGGGGGCGGCGGTTCCTCGCTCGGGCGGTAGAGAGTAGACTTTTGAAAATTGATTTCACTAGCACTTTGACTTACTTCGCTCAGCTAATAGACTAGCACTTTGACAAGGGGGCCTTACTTCACTCGGCTAATCATTTTCATACCATGATTCACCCAAATCACAGGCGGCAATATACAACCACAGTGGGCAATACATCCACAAGCGGCAATACACCCACTAGGGAGGGTCTGGGGGGCGGCAATTCACCCACAGGCGGCAATATACCCTCACAGGCGGCAATACACCCACAGGTGGCAATACTCCCACAAGCGGCAATTCACCCACAATTCTGCTTAAGCGATCGGCCTCGCGAAGCGAGGCACCGGCCTCGCGTAGCGAGGCACCGGCCTCGCGTAGCGAGGCACCGGCCTCGCGTAGCGAGGCCCACGGGGGGTCTGGGGGGCGGAGCCCCCCAGCTGGGTGCGTAGGCGAGCAAAGCGAGCCGGAGCATCTAGTCTATCTATATCACTAATCCTCACCGTCTCTGTCTCTGGCTGGGTATGTCAATCGCCTCCTCTGACTAAACGGTAAGCGATAAAAATACGCCGATTTTTTCTATACTCTCGGTGGACCGTTTAAGTTTCTATAGGGGGGTCGAGAATTCTCAAAAATTCGCTCAAATCCGCGCAATTGACATCAACTTTCTTATTTCAAATGGGAACCCCTATTTTTTTCACCGGATTCGGATTCCTCGACTAATTTTACGTCCGATAAGGGGGTCGCGCGAATTTTTTGGCGCGCGCGAATTCGCTCAATTAATTTTTGCGTCTTATTCCGCCGTTAATAGACGGATTTTTTTCGCGTTTCGTCCGTAGCCTACCTAGAGATCCGAATTTTAATACTTGATATCGACCAAATTCGTTCCGACGATGAGCGAATTATGACGACGAGTTGAGATTTGAAAAAACTGGGCCGTCGCCACCGACCCTTCGCGACGGGTGAATTCTGGCTCGGCTTCACTCCCAGCCTCTCAACACCCTCTATCCCCCCGCCCTCACTCTTCACTCCGAGCGGGTGGGACATCAGCCTTTAAGGGGCGCTCGCTAGGTCTATGCGCAAGGTCTCCCAGACGGATGTAAATTAAATGAATCGATTTAAATTGAATCGATTATCGAGAAAAGTAGAATCGATTTAAACTGAATCGATTATCTCATAAAATGAATTTAATTGAATTTAAAAAATTTAAATAAAAAAATTAAAATAAAAATAAAATTAAAATTTTTCCTGTGAGTTTTCAACTATGATTTGATTTCACTAGCACTATGACAGGGTGGGAGGGGGGGCATACTTCACTCGGCCGATCATTTTAACGGCCAGGGGACTCGCAATGCTCGGCCACCGACATAGGTAGTTCTATTATTATCAAGGGAAGGCTTTGCAAATTTGATTTCACTAGCACTATGACAGGGGGCCTTACTTTCCCCAAAAATACTTGGAAAACGACACTTATACGTTTTCAACTATGATTTGATTTCACTAGCACTATGACAGGGTGGGAGGGGGGGCATACTTCACTCGGCCGATCATTTTATCAGCCAGGGGGGTTGATGTTGAAGGAGCAGTTGACCTTGATGCAGGGTTATGAACGTGTCCATCGATGCTATGCACCCCACTAGGGTTACTCAGCTGGGTGCGTAGGCGAGCAACTAACTATTGATGGCACCCCAGGGTTTTTTTCCTGTGAGTTGTCAAATTTGACACGTTGTCAAGGGGGGGGGGGGGGGGGGGTGGGGGGGGTGTTTCTCGCTCGGCCGATCAATTTACCAGCCAGGGGAGGCTTTTTTCAAACTTTTCAAATGACAGGGGGGGTCTTGCTTCGCTCGGGCGATTATTTTATTAGCCAGAGGGGTCTTGCTTTGCTCGACCACCAACATAGGTAGTTCTCCTATTATTGATGGTGGAGTTTTCAAATTTGATTTCACTAGCACTTTGACAGGGGGTCCTTACTTCCCCCCCCCCCCCCCCCCCCCCCCCCCCCAAACAAGGATCTATATGTACGAGCGATCACGCAAGACCCTTATAAATAATCTATATCACTAATATATATAATATTCTTGAAAATCTCTAGAAATTCAAAAATGCTCTACGTTCTGAGATAGGTTGAGCGCCCTCAAGGATTTTTTCCGTTTTCCCCTCCTTCAACCCCCCCCCCCCCCCCCTTCCAACGACACTTAACTCTACCCCCTCGCCATTTTAGCCCCATATTTTTCCTGTGAATTTTCAACTTTGATTTGATTTCACTAGCACTATGACATGGCGGGAGGGGGGGCATACTTTACTCGGCCGATCATTTTAACGGCCAGGGGACTCGCTTTGCTCGGCCACCGACATATGTAGTTCTATTATTATCAAGGGAAGGCTTTTCAAATTTGATTTCATTAGCACTTGACAGGGGGGCCTTAATTTCACTAGCACTTGACAGGGGGGCCTTAATTTCCCCAAAAATACTTCCCCTTTCCCCAAAAATACTTGGAAAACGACACTTAACTCTACCCCCTCGCCATTTTAGCCCCATATTTTTCCTGTGAGTTTTCAACTTTGATTTGATTTCACTAGCACTATGACAGGTTGGGAGGGGGGGGGCATACTTCACTCAGCCGATCATTTTAACGGCCAGGGGACTCGCTTTGCTCGGCCACCCACATAGGTAGTTCTATTATTATTGATGGTGGAAATTTGATTTCACTAGCACGTTGACAGGGGGTCTAATTTCGTATAGCCCCATGAAAGCTCCATAGGTCGTCCCCAAAAATACTTGGAAAAGGACACTTAACTCTACCCCCTCGGCATTTTAGTCCCATAGCGCCCCACTGGGTTTTTTACTGTGAGTTTTGAAAATTGATTTCACTAGCACTTTGACTTACTTCGCTCAGCTAATAGACTAGCACTTTGACAAGGGGGCCTTACTTCGCTCGGCTAATCATTTTCGTACCATGATTCACCCAAATCACAGGCGGCAATATACAACCACAGTGGGCAATACATCCACAAGCGGCAATACACCCACTAGGGGGGGTCTGGGGGGCGGCAATTCACCCACAGGCGGCAATATACACTCACAGGCGGCAATACACCCACAGGTGGCAATACACCCACAAGCGGCAATTCACCCCTTATGTCTGCTTAAGCGATCGGCCTCGCGGAGCGAGGCACCGGCCTCGCGAAGCGAGGCCCACGGGGGGTCTGGGGGGCGGAGCCCCCCAGCTGGGTGCGTAGGCGAGCAAAGCGAGCCGGAGCATCTAGTTTATTCCTAAGTTTATAAACTCTTCAAACCGGCGTAACCTCATCGGGTTATGGAAACTGGACCAAAATTAAGTGTGAAGTGTGTAAGACCTGCACTGAGAGAAAAAAGGGCCTATTCTAGGTTATTTTTCGATTTTTTTCTAGGTTAAATGCTGCCAACCTAGATTTTTTTTGGTTTTCATTCTAGGGTGGAACAATTTAGTCTAGGTTTAATATCATTTAACCTAGATTGAATATCATTTAACCTAGATTGAAAATACTGGTGAAGTTACCTCCTAAAAATGCAAACAACCAAGATTTAAAATGCGCCACCCCCACACTTTAGTTCTAGGTTAAGTTCACGGTGTGTGCCGCCGCCTCCATCCATTTACAGTCTAGGTTAAAAACATTAATGTCTTGGTTGTCTCACCCTCGTATTCAATGTTTTTCACTTTCATAGACGGTTGATTTACCCTAAAACGAAAACGTTCTCACCCCACCTCAAACAATTTACAGCCATGGCGCATTAACCTAGAACCCTTTTTTCTCTAGGTTGTGCCCCTTTATTTACGAGGTTGTTTCAATTACTATCCCTGCTGTGCCAGTTAAATTTCTAGGTAGCTTCCTATTCTTTTCAGGTTGGTCCTAATAAATTACTAGGTTGTCTACCTTTCTTTCTAGGTTTGCTCCACTTCCATTGCAGGTTGTTTCTATCAACTTCATCTATCTTTCTGGGTTGTCTCTATTTCCAACTCAGTTCAAAAATTTGAATGTGACGTCATAATATGACTGCACATATTGACAGAAATTAGATGATTAGAATTTGGCAAAGATTTGGCCTCAACCACACCGGCTGAATAGCAGGGGTGCCAAGACAACGAGAATTAACGCCCACCGCCTACAGTGGCGCTCTCCGCGGCCGCTTAGCGTACTGTAGAAACAACCTGGAATTTATTGAATGAATTACAATCACTGTTGTTTAAACCTAAAACTATTTGTGGTACTACGGTAGTTTTAACCGAGACTGAAAGTCTAACTTTTTCTTCTGGGTTGTTACCTAAAGTAACAATCTCGCCTTTTAAATCTCTAGGTTGTTTTCAGTTGTACAACCGAGACTTTAATGGAGGGGAATTATATGGAAGGTCAAATCATTCAATTCTAGGTTACCCCACTTAAAAGTCAAAGGTAGGTAATATATTTTCTAGGTCTTCACAATGTCAACCTAGACCAAATGTGAAGTTCACATTTGGTCTAGGTTGACACTTTTTTATTCCAGGTTGTGGTCAGAGGGCCGGTAATAACGGGTTAGGTTGTTTCTATATGGGTCTAGGTTGTATTAATATTTTTCGATGTTACTTTAACCTGGACCTATTTTTTTCTAGGTTGAATCAATTGATTCTAGGTGGTTTCAATTTCTTTTTGAGGTTATTTCGGATTTAACCTAGCCACAAAAAAAATCTTTTCTCTCAGTGTGGTTGTGGTTGAGTTCCTAGGGTTTTTAAAATAAAAATGTAATAAAAATAAAACTTTTTATTATTTAATAAATTTTAAAAATAAACTAAATTTAAATTGATTTGGTGCGTTGGGCGGAGAACGAAGTCGCATACTCCAAATTATTGCCGCCACTCAATGGCAGTGACGGGTAGTTTGCAGGGATCAAAAATGGGGTACTTTTCCGGCTTGGGCGATTTCCCATCCGATTACGAGAGCTTATTAAGCAAAGAGGCTGAGAAAAGTGGGGAGTGTGCTAATGCTAATTTAAATGCAAATTTTGGAGAGTTCTAGGATGTATGGTAGATACGCGGAAGTAACGTCTGAAATTTGCTTTGCCTGGTCAGTGTATTTTCCGGAAATCTTCCTCCCGAAGCAGTCCTTGTTCCTTGTTCTCCTCAGGAAGGCTGTGGGCACCAAGGCTGATTTAAAGAAGTCTTCCTCCAGGTACAACCCAGCAATTACGGGGAAAAAACAACGGGTCTGCTGACTCCTGAAGTTTTCCTGCATCCGAGAAAAATACTGTGTACAATTGGAATCGAAAATTAGTGTCGCAGTTGTACCGGGAAGAGGCAGAACAAAGTCCTGTGTTCCCAAGCCAATTTTAATGGCTACACCTTGTGACGCTGATGGGTATGGAGTTCATAACTCAGAGTATTGATTCGTATGCAGTGTTGGGGCTGCTACAGTACCTATTTGAACAACCGAATTCACGCGTCGACCTCATTTCACTTCCACATATCCACCTCCGCGACTGACAAGATTGAAACGACCGAATGGGATTCCCTTCATCGATCTGCCTACGTCGTTTTAGGGATTTTTTCGTGCCTCCGCTTTCTTTCCTACATCTTCAAGAAACCGCTTTAGATGATAATGCATTGTGCCATCGAGAAGAAGGGGGGCGTCAGGTCTGTTTTTCCCCAGAGGTCGGCCTTCAGCTTCGTCTTATTTTTTTCCACGTTGATGGAATTGAGATGCGATGAAACTGCCGCTCCGTGACGGGAAAGATGAAAAATGTTTTCCTATCATTCCTCTTCGGATGTATTTTATTGAGAGTTCAACTTGGGTAGGGGAAAACCTAAAACTTCGGGGAAAACTTTGGAAACTCGATGATTTAATTATTTAACTCTTTAGTGTGAGAAGCAATACAAAAGTTCTCAATCCCAACTAACACTGTGTTGGAAAAGTTTGTTGCCAGTTCCCTTTCTGACTTCTTCTGGAACCCCGAAAATGTACACAGGAAAATATCACAATATTTATAAAAATTCAATGTTGTAGGTATCATATCCTACTACACTACTGTTTAAAAATGGCGACCCTTTTATCCTCCGAGTTGTTTCAATTGTGAATCGAACTATCGGCTCAATCTGCTATGAAAACGAGGCCGTATTCAGACCGAGTTCTCTTTGCAGAAGTTGTCGTCTCCGGTTGGAAGTTGTCAAATGCAAACTCAAGTTGGCCGGACGGTGTTGTTCACTCGGAACGGAGTTTACAGCAGATTTACTACCTCATTCCCTTTGTCGACAACACTATTGACAATCTAGTTACTCTACTGTTTCTGCTCGAAGTGAGCTGAAGGTGTTTCCCGGTTGGTTTAACTGTCCATGGCATTGGGTTGTTTTGTTGGTCATTGTTGTTGAGGAGAATGGTGAATTATATGTGGGAAACATCAAAGTGGTTGTAGCGTCGTTGGGCACGTGTGGGAGACAATTGATTTCTTCGCCGAAAATTACTTTAAACACAACACAGCAACGTAGGTATCGGCGTATATACGAATATATTAATCCAGCACTACTGATCACTTCTGGACCCGAGAAAAAAATCCATTCTATTTAACCAGTAACGCGAATCGATTTGACTGTTGCGGGCTTAGGGAAGCCACATAGAACGAGCCGCCTTGGTCGTGCAGGGAAGAGGTGGCCCGTACTCCTAAGCCGATTTTATTAATTGATCGCTATCCATCATAATTATCAATACTATGAGAGTTGGAACTAACGACGATGTTATGTCAATGTGTGGTTCATGTAAAAAAAAAAAAAAAAAAAAAAAAAAACCATACATTCTATGTTTATTCGGCATAATATGGCCTAAAATATTATTTAAAAAACCTCGGTAAAATTCGAAATGGTGCAGATTTACTTCGAAAACATTTCACGTAGAACATTCCGGAAAAATTGTTGCGATTAAATCTGCCGGCGTCGTTTTTGAACAATCAGTGGTCCCAACCAAAGCGGGTTGATCGGGTGACAAAAGCCTTCCTGGCGGGCTGGTCGGCATCGGCGTATCCTTGACATCATTGAAATACGAGGCAAGTTATTACGCGTTGGGGCCCTCTCAATAAAAAAAAAGGTCGCCTTTCAATACACTAATCTTTCTGATGGTGTGTTTTAGAGATTTTTTTTTTTTCCAAGTGTCAATTTCTCTTAGCGCCGTCTTGTAGGAGAGGACGCCTTTATCGCGTTTTTGAAAGATCTGATGGCGTCAGAAACACTGCGAGGAAAAATAACTGCGAGCCCTGACGTTAATCAACGTAATTCAACGAGAATCGCGTTTGAAAGCGCGCAAAACGGTAGAAAAAAAAAAATACACGCTGTAATGACAAGGTGACTTCGCTCGCCTTAGAAAGAAACCGATGCCGTGATGACACCCTGCCGGGGCCTTTAAAAATGTGACGTCGGATCGTAAATTGCTTCGCCCATCGGGGCGTTTAAAGGCGGTTCAATCCGGCGGAGGCGGCCCCAACGTCGGTTAAATGGACAATAACGCAAAACGTGGGGATTCAAAGTAGCAGAAAGCTGGTGTAACATTTTACGGAGGTTGAACATTTTACGAGTTGATTGTTCAGTAATTTACGAGGCTCAGTTAGGTTAACACTGTTGTCCTGAAGCTCTTTATCATTTCGCTTCAAAACATATATCGCAGAAAAGAAAAACAGGAAAGTTTTTTAAACTACTTTTAACACCAAATGCCACTAGTTACACAGCCGTAAAAAACTTGAAAAAATAGCGTGGGTTTGATGGTCTCACCGTGTGGTCCAACTTCTTAGTAGCGATAACAGGCTAGAAATACTAATAGTGATGGATAATAATTACGATTATCCATCACATAAATTATTATTATATCAATCTGACCCCCGATTGAACTACACAAGCATAATAATATTATGCTATATTATAGTCGCTTAGACGCTGTACTTCGTCATCACAGGACACTTGAGGACAGGGTGAGTTAGACGCGATGCTACATAACAAAAAGAAACTTAGGGTTAACCATACGTGATGCCACCTCATCTTTATTAATTTAAATTTCATTTCTTCACTGTAGGGCGTAATGCTACTTCACAAAAACTTGAAACAACACATTTTTCCATGTTTGAAGGCAACAACTAACACAACACAAAAAAAGAAACCTCATAAATGGCATTATATTTCATTGTGAATTCAACCTTATATTATTAGTGATTTTATTTTATGTTCTTTTGTCCATTTGAACCCTTTAGTGTGTTGCGTTTCACACCGTTTTCGTATTAATGAGAAATTCAGTTATTTCCAGTTATGTTTTTCTTTGTCTTCATGGCTTTTCCCAATTGCATTTCGTTTTAGTCTTGCTCCATTTTCAATTTATGTTTACTCAGTTGGATTTAATTTTAGTGCATCCAATGCCATTTCAGTTTGAAATATGTACCTGTTTCTTTTATTCGATTGTCAAGGCCCTTAAATATATGGCGATGCGACGCATCTGCTGGGAAATTTCCTCACATTTCCCCGGGTGTTTCTCGTTCTCCGGATGTTTTGTGTCGTCTCGAAAGAATGATTAAGGACAACGATGAGATTTCCCTCCAGGTGAACTTATTTCTGTCCCCTTCCACATCAAACGTGCGTGTCAAGGCTGGTCGTCGGTCGGCTGCAGGCTTGAAAGAGCTTTGAGTGTTTACCTACTGTCTGGGGACGGCGACCTTGTGGCCAAGCGCAGTTCGTCTTCTGCGGTCGTAAAATGCGTCAAAATTGGAGATGGCTCGACGATTTTAATCAGGTTGGTAGTCATTTGGTAATGAATTGCAATGGAATTGTATTACCGTCAGGAAAAACTCCGAATTCGTTCTTCACTTGAAATATTAGATAAATTTTATTTGAAGCGTTTTGATGAAGTCATATCAACCTACGCGGAAAATTCAATTTCACCTCATCATTGTTCACGAAAGTCGGGCGAAATGATAATATCGTGCGGTAAAGTGCTGTCAAAAATTACTTAAGCTTCAATTTCCTCGACGACGCCAAGTATTCCCTTTCCGCAACCGTGAAAAGGTCGACCTTGTCGGGCAGATCGAAGTTCTTGGGTGAACAACCCCCAAATTCCTTTGCCAGGAGGGATTCCCCTTCTCCCCTTCAGCTGAGGGAAAACCTCCCTTTTCCCCCAAAAAGTAATTGGGTACCGAAACCCAAACCCACGTCGTAATAATCTCCTTCGTATCTCTTTTCAAAAGACAGATATTGGTCTCTGGAAAGACGTTGCGGGGCGTTAGTGTGGCGAGAGGTTTATGAAAAACAAACAAACCCATTAATTACCATCCATATTAACCCTGGCGGAGTGACTCCAGTCATAAACCTAACAAAGCAAAACAACTCGAAAGATAGTGGATAATATCCTAACATATTATGTTCATCCGAATGTTCGAGCTGCCTACAAGAACCGTACACAAGAGAGCACGAGGCAACTCTGTAGTAAAAAGAAACCTTATTCGTCCTTACAGGACGTATGATTCATAATTTTAAAGAGCGAACATTTTGCATTTTAACCAACATGTGCGGTGATCGTTATTCTCACATTCATTCGAGGCACACTGCCTCCGTGCTTGCAGCGCAGCCTTACTAAGATTGACGTTCTCCATGGTGAATCAAATGGTGGAAGGAGGCTGCATGCGTGTACTTCTGGCTCTTGTCGAATCTCTTCTTCTTCTATAAGTGTTGACGTTTAACATCCTCCACAATCAATCAATCCTCCTCGTTAGCCTCACTCTTGAGAGCAGCAAAGTCCTGTATTCCGGCCCATCTGTTTCTGGACAGCTCCTCTCAAGTTGTGGCCCAGGTAACCTACTTTTCTCTTCTGCATGCACGTGAAGAGTTCCCGATCCTCTCCGTTAAACCTCTGTGTTCCTTACGCGCTGGACCCATGGGATGCGAAGCATTCTACGCAGGCACTCCATATCGAACGCCTCAAGGCGGTTAATTGAAGCAGCCTGGACGAATCTACACTTGATGATTTGACGCCTATTCTAACTGGACCATTAAGATCCCCGTAGTTTCCAGATTCAGTCTCTAGTTTCAAATTTCATTCTCCAGTTTCCATTTAAAGTTTCCAGATTCACTTTTTATACAAGCAGAATATAACGACACCACAAAGGGAATATGTCCTTATTATGTATTACCATTGGACATAATATTCCCTTTGTGAATTAAGGTATCGTTAATATGGTTTGCTTCGCTGGCCGGTTAAAGTGACTTCTCTTTTCAGACTAAGAGGCTCCTTAATTTTTCACTGTTGAAACGTTGAAAATATTTTCAACAATTCATCGAGTCCACCAGTTGAAGAATACAGTTTCCAGATTCAGTTTCGAGTTTCAGCCTTCAGTTTTCAGCTTCAGTTCTAGCGTTGAGATTCAGTACTACATACTATGAATTATTCATAATGTAGATTTGGATCGAGATTCGTGGTCTGCTTTGCTAGTTGAATGTTGGCAAAACGAAATTAAGAATTCTATGAGGCTCCTTAAAAAAAAAACAAAAAAAAACTAAACGTCGAAAATCTATAATAAATATATTATACACGTAGCGCTCCTTGTGGCAGGTAAAAGAAACCCGAATCAATGTCACCAAGATAAGAAGTTATCAAAGCTTTGAATAACTACCACTGTGCATGCAGCGCATCTTCTTGAAGATTTGATGCTCTCGTCAACAATAATTGTTATTAAATAATTATTATTAATAATTATTATTAAAAATCATTAGTAAAAATAATTATCAAAAATAATTATTATTTCTGACACATTTGTTCGACGATATTGTTTATTCCCGCGATAACTTTGAACATTGAACATAAAAATAAAATAATCATACAATAATATAAAATATTATTTTGTCGATGATAATCATATTATATAATATATATATTATGGAAATGCATTCCTGGATTACTGTGGTGGGTGTCGATATCAATGATTCTTCACCGAGACAAGAGTTTATTGTCTCAGTGATTGCAATACTCCGTTTCAAAGACCCATGGGTAAGTACATGAAGTTAGTTTCCAGATTCAGGTTCTAGTTTCCAAATTCAACTCCTAACTTCCAGTTTTCAAGCAAATCGCTAGATTCGGTTTCTGTAATCATTTTTCTCATTACCTAAATCAGATTTGAGATTAGAATTAAACAAATTACAATGTTTCGCAAACACAAAACTACAAACAAAAATGTTTCTCATGATTTTGACAGATTCCCGTAATTTTTTAGGTAGTGTGATATTGTGACCATAAGTAACGGGTTAGTAGATATGACACACTGTGTTCCAATTAGATTTGATCGATAAGGCCCAATTGTTTCTATCTCGAATAAACAAACACTGCACGTAAGGGGTAAACAGTGAGTTGGAAAATAACTGGAAATTTTCTCGTTCTAGGTCGTACTGATGAATAGAGTGGTGAAGGGTTATGGCGCCCTCTGATGTTATCGACCATACTCATGGTTGTAGAGCGCCCTAAACAGAGCCACAAGATTCCACTCGAAATTCATCTATCCCCTCTGTGTCCGACCCCGAGGACGCAGAAAACGCCGCTTCTCCTTCATTGTTAGAGTTACGTAATGCCAACCTATTTTGATAACCGTACACAGCGAAGGACGAACAAGTGCGCAACCTGCCGCATGCGCCGCTCGACTATCAATATCAGCCCAGAAACAAAACCGGCACAAACGAAACTGATATTTTAATTTGCTCCGAGCGAAAGCGAACAATCACACGCTCGATGCTAAACAGATACCTCACGTTCATAGATGCTCCATCATATACTACATCATGACCTACATCAGGTGACACGCCATCATCTAAATGTTAACTGGAGAACTGTCTTCTTCAATTTCTTGCACTATTTTAAATGAAGCAGCGTTTGGACGTGAGAGAATTCAAAATCCTTTCAGACAATAAACCTCACCAGTTTATTAGTGGCCGAGCCGATCAACCATCACAAGACTCCGACGATAATTGATTTTTTTTAGCGGATCGAATCCATAACGGAGTGGGGCTGATTCCTAAAGGTCGCCAGATCACCTTGGAGCCCTCCCGATCACAAAACAGGGTTAACAGTGGGAGGGGTCTTGATCCCAATTTCGTATCCCGCTTGTTGTGAGCACTAGTTCGTCGGATCCTCTGACACAATTGCACGCAGAAAAACAAAAGTGAAAAAATGATGTGAAGGTTGTTACGTTGTTGACATATTTATACGGTGAGCCTAACCAGGTCGTTTACAATTCCACTAGCCACCTACCTCCTAATGATGTCCTCCGAAGAATAGGTATTTATTCGCCTTTTAGGCACTAACCTTGAGCCATTAGCCGTCCGCATAAAGCACCAGGCAGTGGCTGCACTCGAAATATTCATTTTTAACGAGAAATTAGACCGTCGCGATAGTGAAACACGTCGCAAATTGAATTAGTAGGAGTCTGGAAATTAGGAGCTGAAAGTGAGAATATGCGATTGGGATTGAATCCTGAAACGGAATCTGATTAATGTAAACACAATGTTCAAATAACGAAATGGAAAGCAGAGGTGGAAGCTGGAAACTTCAATGAAAAACATCTGTGTTGACGTCAATGTAACGGAGGATAGCAAATCATCAATTAAAAAATTAAAAAATAAACAATTATCGATGTTTCAACAAAATTTAATGCCAAATAACTTCGATGTCCCAGCCCTATAAGCAACTACGCAAAGCTGAATGTGGAAACTGTATTGATAAAAAGGCCACTAAAACTAAAAGCTCTAAACGTACTTTGGAAACCAGGCTCTGGCTTGGGAGCGGCTTAGTGAGAGCCGAAGTGACGGGATGATGATCTTTTTTAAGTTGTTGCCATTGCATTCAAATCGCTAGGATTTTCCTTTTGTTTTAACTGGATTTCTGTCATAATGCCGCGGAGAACAGTGGAGAAGGGATTTTACGAAGGGAACGACGGCAATTAGTGACTGAAGCAGGGTTCACATCCATGCGGCAATGCGATATTGCATCATTCCGTCATTGCGTTCGGTATGCTGATTGGCCGATGCCAGCTGGCGAGAAGAAGTTAGTTTTGACGGAGAAGCACTTTCGAAGCTGACTGTACGCATCCGAAAAATCTGATATTTTACCGGACTGACGCAATGATAACAGCGATACGCATCCAGGTTGTTGTGGTCGCCATAGCAACATGAACAGCTGTATGCAACGCAGATTGCGGCAAATTTTCTGGACGCTCGTCTCTCTTTTATAAATTCATTGCTCTTTTATAAATCGGCATGAACTGGTTAGTGTGAAAATTACTAATCTTCCTTAACCAAAGCTCATCAAACCACAAAACACAAATAAACGCGGGAATGAACAGCCAAAGCTACATCAACAAAACACAAATAAACGCGGGAAGGAACATCTGTGTGCAACGCAAGGACGCTTGTGAACGTCTGACCGGAATGCCGGAATCCCCTCCACTGCTGACGCGTTCACGTATATGCGCATGGATGTGAACCCTGCTTCAAGAAGAGATGGTTGCTGCATTTTATGCCAACAACACTGACTACATTTTAAGTGAATCAACGGGTAGAAAAGATTCCAGGTAAGCTAGGATGAATTAAGCGAAAAAAGTGAATTTAAATTTTTGTTTTCCGTACGAGAAACGTTCAATCACGAAAATCACAGGTTTCCTGATAACCCACACTTGAATCCGGACTTTAATCCACACTTTAATCCAGACTTGGTGATATTGGCCATTCGGATTAAAATTTGAAATGGCCTGCCATTCAGCCATCGGCCATAACCTGCGCTTAGATAATCCGCTTGTTACCTTGCAGCCTCCAATCCAATTTTTAATTGGTCATTGAATGGCCAATCACATAGCTTTCTACTCGGAATCCGAGTTCGCGGTTCCATTCAAAAAATTGGTGGGTCGCCAAAAACCCACTTTTCTCTTATCCTGACGTGATGTACTTTCTCGGAAAAATAGAGATCAAGACACGGTTCCAGACCCCATTCTGCCAAAAAGGCACCGCGTTGGGCTGTACGCGAAGCATTAAATCGTATTAAATTCGCGTACAGCCCAACGCAGTGCCGCATAAAAGCCACAAGGAGCTTCCCAGTGAGACCGAAGGGCTGAAAACCTTGCAAGGAACCAACTAGAGCATCAAATTTCTCCAAAATTGCCTACTTCTCGTCAGTATTAATTTTTATAGGGACATAACCAACCAAAAATTATAAATTCACGCTATAAATTGCCCTAAAACGTTCCTCCTGCGATATTAATTCTGGTTATGAGTATGAGGACCATAAATTACCCCAAACGTCGCATATGGGCGACCACTTGAAGATTATCATGTAATGAAAGTGCTCATTTCGTGATGGCCCGTTTACGGGCGGCGGTATCTAGTTCAAGGGGCAGTGACAAATTAGAGGGACAAAACCGTTTAGCGTTTCGTGTTTCGTCCTTCCTTTTGATATTCATTTTCTCTTCCGAGCCCGGACCACTTTGTCCGATGCCATTTTTTTTGTTTTGTTTGTTTCGAGTCCTCTCGCTTTTTTAACGGACTACTCCCCGCATTTGTCAAAAGGGGGACGGTTGCATCTGATTATGCACCTCCTGAAAAATCTGAGATTGCGGTGACAGGAAGACCGATAGGCAACCACCACGACAATGGTCCATCCGACGTCACTATGTCAAAGTGTCTTCTTAGCATTTCTATGGAAATTCCACAAGAGAGAGAAAAAAGATATTCTGGTTAAAGAAAATTCATTTTAAAAGTTGAGCTTTTACATTCTTATTTCAAGTTTAATTGTTAAGCAAACTTTCAAGTTTAAATGTTTCGTCTGACAGTAGGAATTGTTTTTGAATCTGAAACTTTGACATTTTACGCAGTAACAGTTACTGTTCTTTATTTAGTAGAGTTCGTGAAGTTTTCAAGCCGCTCTGTAGGGCTACTTAGAGGTTTGGGTGCGGGAGGGTTGTTTGAAGGTTACGGGGTCGAGTGGGGTGTCGTCGTTTAAGTGTTTTTGGGTGTAGAATCCTTATATTGGGGTCTCGGGCCCTTCCGGCGGGACTGTGAATATCTGTGGGACTTCTTTGGGGCCGAAAATGGTGGTTTTGAAAGACTTTCTCCTGTTTATTGTTTTTTTTGTTAATTTATAATTTTTGTTTAAATAGATTGTTTTACATCGGTTAAATTTTAGTAAAAACTAGACGCCAATTATGCTGTAATTGTCATAATTCTACAATTATTGTAGAATAATTGTTACTATTATATTACTAATATAGTATTATTATTATAATAATACCTATAGTATTAGTATACTATAAATATTATTACTATTACTAGTCTCTCTGGCTCGCTTCGCTCGCTCCCCCAGTGGTGTGCGTAGCATCGATCGACACGTTCATAACCCTGCATCAAGGTCAACTGCTTCTTCAACATCAATCCCCCTGGCTGATAAAATGATCGGCCGAGCGAAGCAAGGCCTCTCTCTGGCTCGCTTCGCTCGCTCCCCTAGTGGTGTGTGTAGCATCGATGGACACGTTCATCACCCTGCATCAAGGTCAACTGCTCCTTCAACATCAATCCCCCTGGCTGATAAAATGATCGGCCGAGCGAAGCAAGGCCCCCCCACCCCTGTCAAAGTGCTAGTGAAATCAAAATTGAAATAATATAACTACCTATGTGGGCGGCCGAGCAAAGCGAGCCCTCTGGCCGATAAAATGATTAGCTGAGCGAAGAAAGGCCCCCCTGAATTTGAAAAGGGTGCTGGAAGGTCGAGGGGGGGGGGGGGGGGGGGGGGTTTAGAGTGGTCGGGGGGGGGGGGGGGGTAGAGTGATCGTGGCGGGTGGGCGGGGAACTGCAGACGCGAATTAAAACGATCTTCTAACCCTGCATCAAGGTCAACAGTTGACTGCTCCTTCAACATCAACCCCCCCTTTAGGGAAGGAGAGGGGGTTGAAGGAGGAGAAAACGTAAAAAATCCTTGAGGGCGCTCAATCTATCTCAGAATGTAGATCATTTTTAAATTTCTCGAGATGTTCAAGAAACTATATATATATATATATATTGGGTGGCAAGGGGGTAGATGGGCGAAGGGATTACGAGGGGGGGGGGGGGACGCTTCACTCAGCCGTTCACGCCTTAATGGTGGGGGGGGGGGGGGGAGGTAAAGTTTGCACGGCGGTGCCTCACCCCGCGCGAATTAAAACGATCCAATTGTCTTCTCACCGTGAAATCGCCCCCTCCCCCTCGGTTTTTTTGAAATCCGACTTCGGAATCGGATTGGCCATATTTTGGCGCGCATTTGGCTCGCGGATACCATACCCAAAAAATGGCTCCTTACTGGGTATTTTTGAACCCGAAAAACGTGGGACAAACGCGAGAAAGACGATTTTTCGACGAATTTCCGGCGAATTTCCCGGGCGAATTTCCGAATTACGATTTGACCGACGTCTTCCTCCAGGTCTGATCTATACGGCTGGTATTTTTTCGTAATTTTTTCGACCCCTTAAACGGCCTTTGGCGCGAGTTGAAAGTGGAAAACGTAGGACAAACGGGAGAAAGACGATTTTTCGACGAATTTTCCGGGCGAATTTCGGATTTTCGATTTGACCGACGTCTACCTCCAGGTCTGTTTTTTCGTAATTTTTTCGACCCCCTAAACGGCCAGCGAGCGGAAAGTGAAAAAACTCACTCGGGAACGCGTTATCCCGTACCAACAAACCACACGGCTACCACACGGCGGCCAACACGATTTTATATTATTGTATGATGATAGTAATAATATATCCTTCCATAAGTTTCTTGCTTAACATCAAAATTCGAGTTTCAACCACCAGTTTCATGTTGCAAGGAGCATAACAATATAAATTTGTGAATTTGGACACCAAGATGTTACAAGTAAGATATGCTTGTGAATCTGGGGATTTATGTGACGTGTTCGCGCTTTGAATTTCCTCCTCGACACCCACAAACCATAACCGCACGTCGACTATCCGGCGGCATTTAATTAAAACCGGAGGTTACTCAGGGAAACGTTGAATCTGCCAGACCCTGAGACGTCTTTCGGGACACTTCCCTCACGGCTTGTTATTTTGAGGTGAGAGAAAATTCCCCCGTCGAAAACAACTGGGAATCAGTTGAGGATGATACCTAATCACTCACGTCAACTCCTCGAAGGTCGTCGGTTTGGCGGGCCCTATTGTGTTTCTTCTTTTTTCCGGTTATCCTTCGAAGAAGAAACTAGGCATAATTGCGGGAACCCGGTAAATTTGTCATATCCTCCCGTAGTTGGTTGATTCCGTTCCATCAAGATAATCCGGCCCCGCCGGGGAACGTTTCACGGTGTCGATCCGGCGATTCCTGTGTTTCGTTTGTACAGATCCACAAAGGAGTAAACAATTATGAAAAACACTGCTAAACAAACCTGCCCATTATTAAATCACGTTATCGTCAAATGGTAATCGCACTATACTAATGGTCAGTTTAACGGGATGGAAGTTCACAAAAGGGGCAGCCAGACGCAATGTTACTCCATAAGACGACTCTAGGGACTGTCAGACGAGATGCTGCCTCACGAGAAGATACTTAGGGTCTGGCAGACACGATGCTACCTCACAAGATGACACTTAGGGTCAGCCAGATGCAATGCTACCCCACAGGCTGCAGCCACTTTGGACCAACCCGTACGCACGACCGGATCAGGTTGACATGCACTTTGGACCAGTGAACGGCACCCACTTTAGACCAGAGAGAAGGAGAAAGGTTCATTTGTTATCATGTTACTGATGTTTGATTGAAACTCTGCCAATGTCAAGGTCAGTTTCAGTATCAGACGGCACGATGGATGTAGAGGTTGACGCGAACATTGAAACCCGTCGGGGAAACCATTGCATTGTGGTCGAAAAGTTCAAGTTATCGCGAGTGAACGTTTTACTGAATGGGGATATTCGGTATCGTTGTACTGATCGGAAATGTAATGTGAACGTGTACACGAACAGTGAAGGTGACATAACAGATGTGAAGAATATGCCACATAATCATCCTGCTTTGAATGATGAATCGGTCACCCTAGAATCCATTCGGTGTTCGGTAAAACGGAAGGCTACAGGTGAATGTCGTGCATTCCAGCACGACATCTCTGCGAAAATCATTATATAAGGTGAGACGAAAGATGCTGCCAACACTTCCCACAAACCAGGATGAGTGTATATCGCAGTTACATTCTATGCAGGAAAGCATCACTGTGGGGGGTCAGCAGTTTTGCTTTGTGAATGCAGATGAGAAAATAGTGGTTTTCACCTGTGCGGAAAATCTAAAACTGTTGTGTTCGGCGGGTCATGCGTTTGGTGACGGGACATTCTCCTACTCCCCCAAGTTCTTTCCCCAAATGTACACTTTGCATGTGTGTATGAACAAGTTTTACATATCGGTAGCTTACTGTTTTCTTCCTGGAAAAAGCAAAGCCACTTACAGCGCTATGTGGGCTCTATTAAAATTATTGTGTCAATCTCTGATATCCACGGAATTGCAAATTTCTTCATACTACGTCGATTTTGAACAAGCTGCACATGCATCTGTTGTCACTAATTTCCCCGGTTGTGTCGTAAAGGGCTGCCTTTTTCACCTTACCCAAAGCTGGTTCCGTGCTATTAAGGGTAATAAGGCATTATTAAAAGCATACGAAGCAAAAGACTCGGAAGTTGGTAGATGGTTGCGGCTGTTTTTTGGTTTGCCGTATCTCAGACCCCGTGACGTTGGTGACGGTTTTTGTGAAATCATGACGATGAAACCCGAAATGGAATCATACAATCAAGTCAGAGGCATCCTTGTGGACGATTCCCCATGTACGAAATTCTCGGACTACGTGTTGAACAACTACATCGATGAAGAGGCAACTTTCCCTCCTCAGATTTGGGCGGGGGAGCCGAATAGCAGTGAGCCAAGAACGACCAATGGCCCCGAGGCTTTCCACTCCAAATTCAATTCAAGTTTCTACACTGCTCATCCGAACGTCCACAAAGTTGTAGCGGTTTTGAAAGAATTTCAAACGGACAATTTTTTGAAAATCAATTCAATTAAAAAGGGCAAGGTGAACGTACAGCGCAGTGACGTCTTAAAAAATACGTAGCGTTACAAAAAGCATGGGATGTGTATCGACAGGATGGTGTCATGATGGCTTACCTCAAATCTGCAAGCTGGAAACTCGCTCCACCCACGAAAAATTGACGAAATCGGCGGCGAAAACAAATTGCAATTTGACGACATCATGCTCTTTTGATGAGGTACATATTTACGTATTAAACTATTAATTGATAGTAATTTAATTTTTGCTGCTATCCCTTATTTCTCATTGCTTTTGGGCTGGTCCAAAGTGGTTACTCACGTTTGCCGTTCGCTGGTCCAAAGTGCTTCTAAAATCTGGTCCAAAGTAGCCCCCTTTCTGAAAAGTTGGTCCAAAGTGCAATCCTCCACCCCACAGGATGCTTGGGATCAGTCGGTCGCAATGCTACCTCACCAGAAGACACTACAGTGTGCGCTTACCTTTAGGGACAGTCAGACTCGATGCTACTTCACTTAAAGACACTTCAAATGAGATGATGTCCCCCAAAAATACAATTAGGGTCTGTCAGACGTGATGCTACCCCTCATGATGACATTTAGGGTAGAATATTTATTTTCTTCCAGGGTTAAAATTAAAATACAGACAAGTACAAATGTGTACGATCTATCTAAGTTATATCGATCTATTGCAAACAGGACACGGCTCGTGTGAGAGACATTTCATAAGGGGCAAAAATAGGTCTTCCAGCCCTGTCATCAATCCCCTTTAAAAACTGTACGGCTTACGAGAGGGCCGTCCAGGCACGAAATTCACTCGTCGTTTGTGGTCGGAGAAAAATGTTGGGGCGGGTGAGACGAAAATGGGAAAAAATGGTGAAAACCCGAAGGTCCGAAAATGTCCTTTTGATTGAAAGGGAAGTACACCCCCCCCCCCCCCCCCCCGTCACAGTACCTATCAATATATAGCAATCTTTTATCAATAACCCCCCTCCACTACAGAAAACCCGGCAAGTTTATATTGCCGATGTGGCGACTGTTTCTTATAGCTTTTTCCGCTCTTTCTCTTCTTTCCTTTTCCCCCCTTTAAACCCAATAATGCTGGTTTTGTGCGATACTCCGGCAAATAAGGGCGAGAGGGGATGAACGAGCCTATTTCTGATTGATGAGAGAGGCCTGATCGATGAAAAGGAATAAATCTCATTGGACATCTTGACAGTGCCATCACAATGAGAGTGCGGTATGTATTTCATCTCAGGAACAAAATACGTCTATAGTAGAAGTCACTGATGCTTGACATCTTCTCAACCCGTGGACGTTTTTTGGGATAATCTGTTTATTACGTTCATTTAAATGTGTCTGGCTGACCGTAGCTGTCCTCTTGCGACACTCATCCCAAACCCCAAACGACTAATTTTCTCTCATTCAAATACCACAATCACAAGTTCATCATTCGCGTTTGCCTGGCTCGGCCTCGCCCTTGAAGCCCCGTCAGCCTCGAACTTGACACAGTAAAGCCGTCAAGGTGGACGAAGGTCGTAACACTGTGTTTCACACCGTTTCTCAACGATACGAGCGAAAAAAAACCACAACAACTTCCAACGGAAACGAAAATACGCCACTTATTTACTTTGGAGCTTCTCCTAATGCGGCTTGACTTTTATGGAAAGTCGATTGGTTGAGTAACAACCCAGTGACCTTTTTCTTTTTTCTTTGCCTCGGGGAAGTCGAGCCTGCACCTCAAACGGATAACAACTGCCTTTTTATAGCCGTTTAGTATTACTTTTACGGCGAGGTTTAGTTTGGCTCGGTTATTGCCATTTTTATTGGTTTCTTAAAAGGTGATGAGATGACCTTCGTTTGTTACGACTAACAGTTGAATTCAGATGTTAGACGGTAAGGCAGAATTTCGACCGAGGGTGACTTTTTAATAATTCTAAAAATAATTTAGGGATTTCGAGATTTAGGTCACTAAATAAAAAAATTAATAAAAAAATAAAATAACAATAAATAAATTTAAAATAATAGTACCTAATAAAAATAAATGAATAAATAATTTTAAAAAAATGAAAGGCAAGACTGGCCTGTCCCGAAGTAATACTCTTCGGGCCCAACTGACCATAGTGTCTTTTTGTGGAGTGGCTAAGCGGAAACCCTATGTGTCCTCTTGTGGAGTAGCATCACGTCCTAATGACCCTGAAGCTGGGTTCACATGCGTTAAAAAAGATGGGAAAGCCAAAAATACAATTAGCAAGCTGATCACCCAAACAAAATCGCCTCAAGGTTAACTTTTTATACGGACTGTCCATAGGTATCCATTTTTTTGGATTTTGTCGGAGTTGCGCATCTGCGCAGCATTTTGATAACAAGTGATAGTAGTCAGCTGAAAACCGTGGAAACAATTTTGTCGTCAATAGCAACAATTTTGTCGTCAATAGCAACGTACGTTTTACTAGGAAGTTTCTCTGGGCGGGGCGACGTACGGAGTCCGTACTGCGGACGGAGTGTCCGGCAAGTCCATGTGAACGGGATCCCACAAAAACACCTGATATTAGGGATGTCCACACTGAAGAAAAATATCGATATTCGATATATCGATAATTTTAAAAAATATCGTTTTACTAGGTCGATATATCGTAGAAAAATATCGATATTCGATATATCGTTTAAAAATATCGATATATCGGATATTAGTCCAAATTTTAAAAAAATCCACGCCTTTCACGACTTTTGATTACAAGTAAATAAATTAAGGTTATAAATTCTTCAAAATTTGAAGAAATGGTTTACATTTGTTTTTAAACAAAACGATTGTTTAAAGATTTGAAGATTAAAGATTTAAAGATTTTTCATTAATTGTTAAGATTTGAAGATTAATCGTTTAAAGATTTTTAAATTTGATTTAAATTGTTTAAAGATTGTTTAAATTTGAAGATTATTTAATAATTTGTAATGAGTAGGTAATTATTTGTAAAATCATAGAAACAATTCATTTACTTAGTTTATAATGTTCTGACAAAACATTCTTACATTGCACTAAAATGGATCTGCTCACCAACATTAATTAAGTACATTATTAACTCTTCACACATGTGATTGTGAACCAGTTCGGTAAAGGGATTAGGAAAGGAATAATTCATTTCAATTATTGAAAGCCGAGGTCTATTAAACATAGTATTTGATTAGAAATAGTTACTTTCAGTAAAGTTACCTACACGTTCTTTGACCCTATTTCTAGCTGGTGTTCGGATTTATGTCGGGTCTATCTCAAAAATATCGGTTCCCGATATTTCAAAAATAATATCGATATATCGATATATCGGTGGAAAAAATATCGCCCAAAAATATCGATATATCGGTGGAAAAATATCGATATATCGATATATCGATATTTTTTGAGCATCCCTACCTGATATCAGGGAGTTCCTAGTGGTGAGATACGTCGTGGTATCTCGATTCCATCCGTATCCTACTCCAGCAGTGCGCATGCGCGATCGCCGATGGTATCGTATCTGCGATCCGTCGGTGGTATGTTTACGGAAAATACGATACCACCGGCCGATACGGAAGATGGTATCTAGTGAATCCTTATCGCAAAGTAACCTGCCTAATTGATAAACAGCTTCCAAGAAGACATACAAACGTCGACAACAACAACGAAATCCGAGAGCAGCACAGCTGGCAGCTCAGTGCTGCCAGTACTTTCCTCTGTGTTGGCCTGAGTTTGTTAGGTGCCGTTAGGTGTTGTTTATGTGCCGATTTAACGAATCACCGCGGTTGTATTTCACACCAGTTCGTTCGTTGTTGAAAGAATTTGGAGGAGCAACGAAACCATTTGGATAATAAACCAAAACTCTGACCCAAAAGCTGACGAAGGTGAGTCAGTCCAGTGAAGCTTCAGGGCAACATTTGTTGCCGCAACAAAAATGGGAAGACGCGCGGAAAATATTTAAAATCTCACCTCCAAGCCACTGAATTACAGTGAAACTGGTCGGCCACTAATCCAGATGAGTTAAATGTTACAATCATCGTAACTCAATAATTATTATTGATTTGAGGAGCTGAGCTTCAAAACTCTCGCTCGTTCCACTCAATCGCAATTTCCAGAAATCACGAAAAACTCCGTACATCCTTGCAACTGATCAGATCAAAATGGTTATGAAGTTTAATAAATCTAATATGTTTCCTAAGGAGGCACTTTCGACAACAAACCCCAAAAACAACTCCACTTCGAAAGCTGAATACTGTGGCGGTATTACCGCCTGATGTTAATGAACTTGTTTTAATAGTAACGTGACCCATTACTCCATGATCCTACTCGGAGATACCACCTAAAAATGCTAAATGGTATCTCAATCAATTTTGGTTAGCATCGCGCTTGGTTTCCCTAGATACGGCATCCGTATTCCAAGTGGTGGTATCTCGATCGTATCCACTAGGAACTCCCTATCGCAGTGATAACGCAATGCGTTAAACGCATCTTCTACGGAGTTACGCCCCGCCTTTTTTTTACGCCATGTGAACCCAGCTTTAACTGACCCTAAGTGTCTTCTTGTGGAGTAGCGTCCCACCCACCTGACCATAAGTGTCCTTTTCTGAAGTAGCATCACATCTTGTGAGCAGCGCCACGTTTACTGACTCTGCATTTGATCACTGGGTTTGGTCTGGCAGACCCCACACAGCTCTGCATCGGTTTCCTCCAAGACACTAACATTCCCATTTTCTTTGTTACAGACTTAGTGACCTGAACCCTTGAGAAGAGCTTTTTCGAAAAGGTAAACACTTTTCAGCAACCAATCATCAGAAATCTTCATTTACCAATTTTTTGAAAACCCCAATTGAAACCTATTCATGAACGACAAACCGAAAAAGAATAAGACCAAAGAATACCCTGAAAAGGTTGAATTATAACGCACGTTCTGATTGTTGATTCACTGAATATCTAATAAAGAGGAATATCAGGTCAGATTTCTTCTTTACGGACTTGTGTCACGCGATTTCAATTTTTTAGAGCCATTCCAGTGCTACCTCTCGCATGAGAAAACCCGCCATTAGAAAATTATCAATCTGTGCAATCAAAACACTCGAATAAAATAAACAATTGCACGAGGAGCCAGTCAAGGTCGCCTAAGTTTTGTGCGGGTAGGATTTTATTGTTGGCTGAGAACGTTGGCAATGAGTGACCCCCACCGCCTTGAGAACCCATACTGTTGTTATTATTTATGGGGGTCTTTTTTTTTTTGTTCGTCACGTCGAAAAGCGAAGACCCCTATTACCGTGTGCAGCCGTCCGTGCGTGTAATCCGTTAAATCCCGACAAGAGGACTTCCGAGGTCGGAAGTGGGATCAGGTGGCGACTTGTGGGAATCACTCGTTCATGATCAAAAGAGCTTATTCAAAAAGTACAAAGAAGCTCTTTGCTGACTGCTGTCGGCTTTACAGCGCTACCCTGCTCTCTAGCGGCTGTTGGCCACAACTACGACAACTTTCACCACCGTGCATAGATAAGCAAGGTATACAAAGACGGTAAATTATATCATTTCATGGTTACAGCCGCCAGTTTGCCTCAGTTTGAAGACACTTGCAGATTTGCATTCGTTTGGAATTATAGCTGCCTGTTAGAGACACTGTCAAGTCTTCGCCTGTTTCATTGTTTTTGAGAAGGCGTTTGACAATGTGAAGCGTAGGAAGCTTGTGCAAATCTTGGAGAGAGGAGCAATGAGAACCTTTATTGGTGCCAGACTGCTCAGGTTTGGGTAGATGCGTCTCTCACAGAGCCAATTAGCATTGACAAAGGTGTTAGACAGAGCTGCAGGCTCTCGCCATTGTTGTTCAATAGAGAGTTCCTAAAGAAACATCCGAGTTACGTCGACCGTTAATTTTTATCACCGTAAGGGATTTGTCTAGGGAGAATCAAAGAAAAGCTAACTTCACATAAGACCGTAACAGAGATACGGTCTTATCAAAAGTCACGCTAAATTTAAAGTGCCGCTATTTACGTTCTATTGCTCGAAATTAACGGCGGTATCCTTAAGACCGTAAGTTTATTACCGTAACTTTACGGCAATAACGTTCGACGTTAGGCATAAGGACGTAAGTTATCACCGTTATTTCCGCGCATGCGCGAAATCTCGAGTTACGTCGACCGTAACTCATCACCGTTAGGCAAAAAGTGGCTTTAGGAACTCTCTAATGTGTAGATGAGGCAGGTGTTCAAGGAGGCCCTCGAAGGCGTGGCCCGAAATACACTTTGTTGCAGACCATCGTGATGATCGGCAGTGGAAGAGGAGTTGGGCGGCGGCGAGCTTCTTGTTTGTCAAACATACTCTTTGCAATTGCTGAGTCTGCTTTCAAACCAGACTTGCACCCAGACAACACTGAGAGAAAAAAAGGGCCTATTCTAGGTTATTTTTCGATTTTTTTCTAGGTTAAATGCTGCCAACCTAGATTTTTTTTGGTTTTCATTCTAGGGTGGAACAATTTAGTCTAGGTTGAATATAATTTAACCTAGATTGAAAATACTGGTGAAGTTACCTTCCTAAAAATGCAAACAACCAAGATTTAAAATACGCCACCCCCACACTTTAGTTCTAGGTTAAGTTCACGGTGTGTGCCGCCGCCTCCATCCATTTACAGTCTAGGTTAAAAACATTAATGTCTTGGTTGTCTCACCCTGGTATTCAATGTTTTTCACTTTCATAGACGGTTGATTTACCCTAAAACAAACACGTTGTCACCCCACCTCAAACAATTTACAGCCATGGCGCGTTAACCTAGAACCCTTTTTTCTCTAGGTTGTTCCCCTTTATTTACGAGGTTGTTTCATTTACTATTCCTGTTGTACCAGTTAAATTTCTAGGTAGCTTCCTATTCTTTTCAGGTTGGTCCTAATAAATTACTAGGTATCCACTTTTCTTTCTAGGTTTGCTCCACTTCCATTGCAGGTTGTTTCTATCAACTTCAACTATCTTTCTGGGTTGTCTCTGTTTCCAACTCAGTACCTACGAAAATTTGAATGTGACGTCATAATATGACTGCACATAGTGACAGAAATTAGATGATTAGTATTTGACAAAGATTTGGCCTCAACCCCACCGGCTGAATAGCAGGGGTGCCAAGACAACGAGAATTAACGCCCACCGCCTACAGTGGCGCTCTCAGCGGCCCCTTAGCGTACCGTAGAAACAACCTGGAATTTATTGAATGAATTACAATCACTGTTGTTTAAACCTAAAACTATTTGTGGTACTACCGTAGTTTTAACCGAGACTGAAAGTCTAACTTTTTCTTCTGGGTTGTTACCTAAAGTAACAATCTCGCCTTTTAAATCTCTCGGTTGTTTTCAGTTGTACAACCGAGACTTTAATGGAGGGGAATTATATGGAAGGTCAAATCATTCAATTCTAGGTTACCCCACTTAAAAGTCAAAGGTAGGTAATATATTTTCTAGGTCTTCTCAATGTCAACCTAGACCAAATGTGAAGTTCACATTTGGTCTAGGTTGACACTTTTTTATTCCAGGTTGTGGTCAGAGGGCGGGTAATAACGGGTTAGGTTGTTTCTATATGGGTCTAGGTTGTATTAATATTTTTCGATGTTACTTTAACCTGGACCTATTTTTTTCTAGGTTGAATCAATTGATTCTAGGTGGTTTCAATTTCTTTTCGAGGTTATTTCGGATTTAACCTAGCCACTAAAAAAATCTTTTCTCTCAGTGAAGCCTGCCTCTTTCAACTCAAAACTCTGCTTCAATTCCGTCATCAATCTCCACCCCCCTCTTCCGCATTGATGATTTTTTTTCACTCCTGCACGTTGACTTCCACCAAAGCAGCCCACAAGCACCCGTCTCGGCCGATAAGATGCGTTTAATCCCATTCCACACAATCAAGGAAGTCGTGTCGACTGATACCATTCGTGTTCGTTACGTTTCATATCAGTTGTGGAAGCCTTAATGAAGACCGGGTCGAGACAACTGATAAGATAAAACCGTGTACTTTGGTGAGAAGATTACCGCCAAGGCGGCCGAGAATTGGTCTCTATTTCCAACACATCAGGCGGTTCAGATTGTGTTGTACGCCCACGTCAATGAGAATAACCGATGAAAAGGTTCCGCTTTGAGTCAAAAGCGTGAAAAAGCGTCTTAAGAATGGGTTTTGATGGACTTGGTGCGAAAAAAAATTTTCTTTAACGAGACGGTTCTTTTTTTCGCCTCGTCGAGGACCTTCCGTGCTCTTCATTCAAGTTGGCATTCTAGTGAGACTTTTTTCAAAGCTTGGAAACATCCTTCGTCGTCCTCAATGCGCCTCGGATCAGACGACGTTTTTATTACGGGCCTCCTTTTGAGTTGATTTTTGACATTTTCATATCATTCAATGAATCACGACTTAGGCCGAATGACTAATACAATTTAAACAAAAATGAAAACTGTAAAATCCCGATGGATTTATTTGAACTTGGTCGACGCCGCTGGAGAGCTCTTGAAGCCTATGTGTGATTTGACTCAACGACGTCGCCTATCGGCTCGCATTCTTCAGATAACGTGATTTTTCCACTTGAGACGAATTACGCGTTGACGCATGATTTACTGAGCCGTTTGTGACGGGAAACCCCCGCGGGATTTGGTGGCGATCGAAAAAAGTCTCAAATGTAAATATTTGTAATATTCAATCGAAGAACTCTATTAACCCAAAGAAAATCCATAAAGCTCGCATAAGTTGGAGAATTTCCAATACAATTTTTGAAAGCTTCTTTAGTCTGATTTTGCTCATTATGTACTCACCTGAAGAGGCTCCTTGCTCACTACGTAATTTGGCCCCTCATTGAGTATTCACCTGATTGTACTTCTCATTGAAGACAGAGCTGTCTGGGCTCCTCATCGGAACGACCCGATTTCACTGTTGCGATCTATGGGTCTTTCATGGGGTTAAAAATGGGATTTTTGAAGGATCCCAGGAGGTTAAATATTTTTCGAGTAAAAAATAAAGAACTTGAAAAAAAAATCAAAAAAAAAAAATTTTTTTTCCAAAATGTTTTCCATTGACACGGAAATAATTTTTGCACAAGTAACCTACTTATATCAAAAAATAATAAATTTGCAGCGTTTTTTTTTTTTTTAATTGACAGAATTATTTATTGGCTCAAAAGGACCAATTTTTAAAAGAACCTGTGACGTTTTATTGTTACTTCAGGCGCAAATGCTCGAGTAGTTTATGCGCCGTTCAAAAAAAAAAAAATAAAATAAAAATAAAAATAAAATTAATTTTCGCACAAGTTATTTATCAAAGAAGAATAAATCCTTGTGTATAATTTGCAGCCCCCCCCCCCCCCTCACTGCAATATCACCTCCACTCTATCCAGACGAGCTTAAGCCCATTTGGGTCATGAAAGGAGCAAGAAATTTAAAAATTTTCTGGATATGATTTAATAGCTGTCCTAAGAATTGTTAGCTTAGACGGTTAACCATCTCAGAAAGAGTAATAATAAGGGTAATATAAATCCTTGTGACTGCACTCCTGCTGCTTGGATATCTGCCAGCAGTAGGCTCTAGTCAGGCCAAACAAACCCCAGCAACACACAGGAAGCTATCGACTAATAAGGTTGCTGCCACTGATGGGGAAGTTGTGTGCAGAAGTTGAAAATGCTACTTAAGGCTATTCATTCCAGATCGTCAGAAGCTGCGCAGGGTTGTGGATTTACATGTTGAAAGGGGTCATAAAAATATGGGGCATGTCTTTTAAACTACGGTAAACCTACTCTAGCGACACTCGGGGTCGAGTTTGCGATCGGCGCGGGAGGAATATAGGTCGCGGGCCGTCCTCCCACCCCCTCCTCCCCAACAATGGGGGAGGCTGTGTGTAGGTCGGGCCACGGGCATCAATGGTGTCCACGTGCAAGTGAATGGTGTTGTATTGACGCGGGCCGCAAAAGGGGGAAGCGCATGTTCGGTTAACTCCCCTCTCCCCCTGGGCCAGTACCATACCCCACTCCACCACCCTTTTGGCCAATTCCGCCGAGAAACCCTAACCTGTCACCGGAAACCGCCCCAGGCCCGTAACCTTCCCGCCTCCGCAACCCCTTCATAATTACCGCTCGCCTCCCTTTATTGGATAGCCTCTAATCAAATGTTAATGCCAAACCCCCCACCCATTCCTGTGATTCCCACTGTAATAGCCCAAGTCAAAGGTAATGTTTGGCTATCAAATGTCGGCAAAGCTCCTCCTCCGACTTTCCGGCTCGGCAATTACTTCAAAGCACGAGCCCGCTGATCCGCAAACCGGCAATCCGGCTCAGCCGTTACATTCTGATTGCCCTCGAAGATCAACAAATTGAGTCCACTGCCCAGGCCTAATTGAAAATTGTATTTCCTTCGCTCGGAAGAGATTCAAAGAAAACGATTGCGGCTGGGGAAAATGCGGTATTTTTTCCGCCGTCCTTCCGCCTCATCGTTTACATAGATATTTGCCTTGTGGAAAGAATATTAAGACGGGAAAAATGTCGTCCAGGAAACTATTGGAAATGATTTCTAAGGGGACATTAATGGCGGGGGATTGTGAGGTCTTAAAGGACGTGCCTGGCAAGCAAAAGGCTCTTTTGTTGGGGTAATAGCTCCGGGGCTATTTGCCGGGAAAAATTCTCCTGGGGAGGGGCGACGAGGTTGCTGATGATAGGGGATGGTTTGAAACAATGAACGGAAGGGTGGTACCGCAAGTGTTGGTACTTGACTTGCAGACATCACACCCCGTTTTCTTCGAGTTTTTATTTGGCCAAGTGCAGTGTGACCCGTTTGGAAACTTGCAGATTCTTGTTCTCATAGTTGGTAGTGCTGCAAAAAAATCGTAATCGATTAACCGATTTTTTCCCAAAACATCGAAAAATCGATTTAAAAATAATAAAATCGATTTTAATCGGTCACGAAAATTCTCAACTCTTGCAAAGGAGGAAAAATGAAATATGCCTTTTAAAATCATTTAGTTTATATCAGCGATGAATTGAGACCAAACAACATAAATTTGATCCAATTCAGTTAATAAAAATTTTATTAATTGAAATAATTTAATTATTATTCCAACAAACTATTAGAATCTAGATTCAAAATCTAGGTTGGTATGCTAAAGCCTCGTCAGGGACGTTCTAAACGCATACATGATAAATATGACTATTATCCACTTTCAAGATAATATCTTGAAAGTGGATAATATAATGGGGCATTCCACGTCAAAGGTTGAACTCAAAAAAATAAAGTTCTTCGAAATCAACCATTTTTGGGTATGTTGTACCCCTAGGCGAGAAAAAATTTCCCAGAAATTTGGAGACCGATTCGTCGCATTTTCGTCGCTCCACAGGCAGTCAAAGTTAGCAAAATAGTCAGGTGTGGGTTCACTTCGGCGGCTGCTACCGCCCTTATTCCGCCACCAAAAAAATAACATCGCCAGTGTTTTGGAAAGAGAAAAACCTCCTCTTTTCTGTGGTGTAATCGTTTTTTCAATCAAAATTTTTCTTCAATTTTAAAATCGAGTTTGAAAACTTAAAAATAAGTTTTCTCCAATTTGGGCATTTTTTATTTTTTTTTATTTTTGGCTTAATTTCAAGGTATACACCTTTAGAACATCCAGTTAAAAGGGAATCATGGGATGCAAAATCGTTAAGTGTCAGCAAACAAAAGATATCACTAATATATGAGGAAAAACGCGCTTTTTCTCCTTTTTACCGGTTTTCCGCGGTTGCATTGCCTCGCATCCTTTCTCTATGAGAACACAGACTATAATGGACTTCATCTGCCACTCATAAGCTTTCCCAGTAGGTTTCAATATTTTTGCGTTTGGCTGCACGTACAAGTCTACAGCGTCCTGCAGGAAGAGGGATCACGACTCCTAGAGAGCTGTAACAATGGGCAAAGGAACACCTAAAGGAAACCAGAATATTATTTTGCAGCAAAAAACAGGTGGACATCCAAAGACTAGCCCTCCAGAAGCGGTTCAGTCGCTCTTATACAATTCATGGTACCAAGGGCTATCATGCATATCTGCCGAATCCAGATGGTCTTACCTTGAAAATAACGAGTGAATCTTCCTTTAGTAAATTTTGTAAAATAAACGTGTAGGTAGTAAATCGAATACATCTGTTTTCATGACAATGACTGTGTTACACATTGTGTTCTCACCATCTCCCCCAAATATAGTAGGTAAGTAAAGGAATGTGGATCGAATAGAATGTGTTAAACTGCCTACAAATTGGGAAAATTTGAATTGTAAGAGTTGAAACAGTTTTTGAAATAGAAAAATATTGAAACCTACTGGGTAAGCCTATGAGTGGCAGATGAAGTCCATTATAGTCTGTGTTCTCATAGAGAAAGGATGCGAGGCAATGCAACCGCGGAAAACCCGGTAAAAAGGAGAAAAAGCGCGTTTTTCCTCATATATTAGTGATATCTTTTGTTTGCTGACACTTAACGACTTTGCATCCCATGATTCCCTTTTAACTGGATGTTCTACAGGTGTATACCTTGAAATTAAGCCAAAAAAAAAAAATAAATAAAAATGCCCAAATTGGAGAAAACTTATTTTTAAGTTTTCAAACTCGATTTTAAAAGTGAAGTAAAATTTTGATTGAAAAAACGATTACACCACAGAAAAGAGGAGGTTTTTCTCTTTCCAAAACACTGGCGATGTTATTTTTTTGGTGGCGGAATAAGGGCGGTAGCAGCCGGCGAAGTGAACCCACACCTGCCTATTTTGCTAACTTTGACTGCCTGTGGAGCGACGAAAATGCGACGAATCGGTCTCCAAATTTCTGGGAAATTTTTTCTCACCTAGGGGTACAACATACCCAAAAATGGTTGATTTCGAAGAACTTTATTTTTTTGAGTTCAACCTTTGACGTGGAATATTATATTATGGCCTTTTGAGCAGCACTGAGAGTGGTTAACAACTTTTCGAATATCATTTCATTCGTCAATATCAAAGGTGTGTAGGTATGGGGTGTAGTGTAGGTTGTTGGGAAAAAGGTTAAATTTTCGTTTAAAAAATAAAAAATAATCCAAGCTTGTCCAAGTTGTATGGCAGGAGGCATCTCCGTCGACTTTGGCTGGTATTAAATACTACGGTAAATTTTACAGTCTAGCTGAAAATCCTTATTTTTCGAAACCCGTATATTGAAACGTTTTTTGATTTTCGATTTTTAATCGATTAATCGATGTTCTTTCCGAAAATAATCGAAAAGTTGAAAAAATCGCTTTTTTGCAGCACTAATAGTTGGCGCCGCCTGGTCACCTCCCTTGTTTAAACATTTGCAGATCACCCCCCCCCCCCCTCCCCCCGTGGCCGTGTGCGGTATCGTTTTTCCGCCACTTTCACCCGCCAACCCGGCCGCGGGATGTTCGGACGATCTCGGGACTTCGCCTTCGGGTTTGCCTTCCCCCCTTCGACGCCCGCCCTCCATCCCCACCCTCTAACGCCCCACCAGCCCCCCGCCGGCCGAGCGGAGTAGGGCGAAAATTGATAGGGAACATCAGAGATAATTGGAGGTGCCGTGTCGGCGCATCAGTACATCAGTAGCTTCTCTGTCGGCTCGGCGGTTTTGCGCGGTAGAAGCTCCCCAAGTTTTTTTTCTCATTTTTTATACAAATCCGTCTCCTACACGAAGTTCCTTTCGTTATTATTTTTTTTTTTTTTACTCTGCAGTGTTTTTATTTTCGTTGCAACGTTTCATTTTCGTACACCGCAATTTCAACACCGAAAAGTGATCAGTTCCTAGTCTTCTGACGTCTCACACAAAACCTGATTCGTCCTCGTCAAAACAGCAAGGTAACAATTTTTTTTACTATTCCACAAAAATTATTTAAAAAAACGCTAATAACTAAAAATTGAAATCGTATCAAAATTTGAAACGTGATGTTCCATTTAATGGAACATGCGGATATTTATCTCGTAAAATGAGCTCGTTGTTTAGAACGTTCCAGTAAATTCCACCTACAACGCAGTTAGCATTCTGGTTTCATTTATTTTAACTTATTTCTAATGGTAATAATTACAATTTAAACCTATACAAACAAATTTTGTTTACGTCTTCAAACGACATTTACGGCCATTTTAATTGAGGATACATAAATTTTAGTGTGTTGTGTAACCAAATGTAATCAAATTGTCATTTAATGATGAATTTGTATCGTTTATTTCGTTTGAGAAAATCAGTCTGCGGAGTGGATTTGACACTCGCCCAATACAGCGAAGGTCGGTAAAATTAGCTGTTGCCGAGACGGTCACTTGCGGCGCCGAGAGGGACCGCTGGCGCCGCGGCGTCGCATAATTGGCCACGGTGACGGTGGGCTGCTGCCGCCGGGCACGTTGAGCGGCTACGGCGGTGGCTTCCGGGACGCGGTCGAGACCGATAGCAATGTAGGGGGGGATGTCAGATCAGCTCGTCGCAAACAACTGACGATCTTCGCGTTGGGTCCGGCGCCGTTCAGCGCAATATCCGCTTGCAACAATTGAAAATCGATCATACCGCCACGAACACTCTTCTGCATTCGTAGCTCCAAACAGTGCCTCGGAAATTCGATTATTTTTCTCATTATTTAGAATGAAAATTCGATTAAAAAATCAAAGCTTAATTAACAAATGGAAAATTTTTTAAACCAATTAAAAACTTGAGAGGGTCAGTACAGGCAGACTTCCTCTTTTTACGCTCATCTAATTCGTCCACATCCCACCCCCAGTTTCAGACACTTCAACACCTCGTCGGGCCACCTGCAACTTGTTGATGCTCCCAGCACCCTTCCACACCGCCTACGCCTCCGAAACCCCTCCTGAAAAAAAAAAGAAATCGATTTTTCATCTCCTAGCTAATCCACAAGTAGCCCTCCATTCCCGCCCACTTCAATTTGCACCCCAAAGAGATTGAGCCCCTTTCACAACAGGAACCCTAATCCCGCAACAGATCAATTCAATGTGCTAAAAAATAGGATGAGAAGAAAATGGAAGGTTACTTCCTCTTTTATTTATTATTATTATTATTTATTTTTTTATTTTTTAATTTTTTATCGACTTTCAGAAGAGCACTCATCATTTCAAAATTTCCAAATATTCGACATTTTGAAGATTTTCCCATTGGGGAATTTTTCTCAAGTGTTCAAGCTTTGACTTTCAAGGACGTTTTCTTTTTTCTTTTTCTTTTCCAAGTCCGCTTCGAATCCCGAGAATTTTTTCCCCCTCGTTCAGCTCGTGCCTCGTTAATTAGCATGCGACTCGTCGTGGATCAGAAGGGAACTTGTTAACCAGATGACCTGAGCTGTAAAATCGTAAACTAGACGGCTCATTGAAGGTCGCCAATCGTCAAATTAACAGCTACAAATATCCACTCGGATTTTCCACATTTTTTTTCTTACTAATTTTCATTAAAACGCAACTCTGCGATTTGCAAATAAGTTTTAGTGAGAAATTGTGTTGTAGTTCTTTCATTTCTTGAATTATTAAGATGCTCGTCTTGAATTTTTTAAAGTTTCACTTTTACGTTGAGGAAGTAACTGTCCAATTCAACAAATTATGTATGTTTCAACTTGACGTTTGGTTCGCGGCTCTTCATTATCACCCCACTAGCAGCTACTGTTTGGAGGATTTGTTGTGGTGGTAAGATCCAGGAACCAGGTAAGGAGGATAAACGAAAACTATTGCAGGGAAACATTGATAAAATGATGTAAAAAATAAGAATAAATTATAAAATATAAATAAGACGGGGAAATATAATTTGGAAAAATTATTTTCTTGCAATGTTTTCCTTATCCTCCTTGCGGACCCACACCCGGTCACTGAATCAGAGAGCTCATCACTACACCTCCAAGCAGCTAACTCTGGTAACAACTGGTGAGGGTTTGCATGAATTCCTCTCTTTAATCAAACTAGTCGAATGTCGAAGGTCCGAGATTTAATATGAATATCGAGAACAGAACACAATGGATAGCACAGCACAGAGCAGAAGCTTACGTCAGTCGAACAATCGAATAATAATTATTGATATCGAATAATAATCGTCGATACACTTAAATCAATTATTATTATTGATAAAGATGGCCGGAAGACTTGCAACACAACCAAAGCTAACTAGGTTAACTTAAATTTCATTGAGATGTGTAGGTTGATTAACACTTGGTGTCACCCTTGATCCCATATTTTTTCACATTTACAAAAGCTGCTTTTAATTTATTAAATTTCTTCACCAATTCAGATTGCGAAATGAGATTTAAAATTTACTTTTAATATTGCTTTATTATTCTCAGAATATTCAATCTATGTTTTCGTAACGGTGGTCAACAATTTTGATCGGCCTCCAGCCGTTTGGGTATTTTTGTTTTGTTTAAATTTGAAATTCGAACACATCTCAGACATAATCGTATCACTAGTAACACTCCTCATAACAACCAAGACATCCCATCCCAACCAAACTAACAAACAGCCCATCCGAAGAGCTCATCGAAGCTAGAGGAGACAAATAAAAAAACTTTTGACTTTTGCCTTTTGAAATTTTGACAAAAACCCGGTTCTCCACCAATTTCTGTACACAATCGTTTCACCCACACGCTCAAACCCGTAGCTATCGGCTAAAAAGGGCTACGTGAGGGGTTTTTTTTTTTTGCAGTTTTTCGGGCATGATATCGAGTGGGGGTGTCGTTTTCGAAGTATTTTTGGGCCCATTTTGAGGTGACCCAGAACCATTCGATCCCACCGTGGGCGGGCCTCTTCGGGGCTACAAATGGAACTTTTGAAGGATGCCAGGAGTTCGAATGAGGTGTCGTTTTCCGAGTAATTTTGGACCAGCATCCATCCGAAAATTGTATTCATACAGATTTTTTTAATTTTTTTACTTTTTCATTAAAAAAATTTTTTTTATTGATTAGAATTGGTTTTTGGATAATTTATACCAAAGAATAATAAACACTCGTAGAAAATTTTCTACGCAGCGTTTCTAACTTCTTCCATTTTTTTTAAAATGTCTGAAGTGTTTACACTCTGTAGTTTTATTTAAAGTGTGGGTGGTGAATTAGTTGAGGTCAATACCCACTGTTATTTGTATTTTTTGCAAATTTTAACTTCTTCAATTTTTAAATTTTTTTGTTAATTTCAATTACTTTCTATTATTATTATTTTCAATTTTTTCTAATTTGCAAATTTGGAATTCTCTCGCACTTCTCAATTAAAGTTACCTACTTATAATTTTTAATAATAGTGCAGATTCTGTACTTTGAATAATTTACTCCAATCGGCACGCAGTGTCGCCCCCGAGGGGATTCTAGGAATTACCCAGAGGCGGCACGCCGAATCGAACTTGTGCGTTCAAGTTCGGGGAAGAAGCTCGCGCTGCCGCCAAATGACGGGTCGTTATCTTTTGTAATGACGGACGGCGTAATGGACGTCAATTTACCTGCTGATTTTCCGGCCGTAAGGAGTGATGTGAGGGGAGGGGGTGGGGGGGATTTTAATGACGGGACTCCCCCCAAACGTGGAAGGAAACGCTCGTGGATATTCTCAAGGACGGGCCAACAAGTTTAAAAATAATGCAGTCCCGGCTCATTGAAGCTCAAACCGGCTCGACTTGTGCGGTTTGTTATTTTTTGTTTTCTGAGATGGGAGCACTTACTTGATTAGCAACGTTGAAGGCTTATATATTACGACGTAATATGTTCATTGGGCGCCGTAAAAATTCGAATCGGCACGCAGCGCCGCCGGCTACGTTTGCACCAGCCAGATTAAACGATAACATACGTTTGCGCCGACACGGACAACTACATTTGCGCCCGTGCTAGAACTACGACTAGGGGGTCTCCTGGCCTCAGAACCCTTCTACTAGCTTTTCAGTACCAAATAATTAGTTGTTTCCAAAGAAATTCGATTCTTGTGAGGGGGATGGGGAATGAAGGTGCGGCCCTTTGAAGCTTAAGGGGCCAGTGCAACTTGGAAAACTTGAAAAAAATCGGATTTTTTTTCGTATCACGCATCATCTTCTGAACAAAATACTGAAATAACTCAATCAATGGCAGGCAGAAAAGTGAACATTTTAATACGCGTCAATAATTTGGGGTTGTCAAGCTCATCAAACATCTTGTATCGCTTGACTACTGGAGTCAGGTTCCAGCATTCCTCCCCCTCTGATCGGAAGGTGCGCTTTCCGCATCTGATCAGCATGCACTCTCCAATCCAAGCCGTCGAGTAGCATCACGTAGGAAAGCGGTCCAGTGCGCTCCTTCACTTTGGCCTTCACGAATTCCTTGTCCTCTCTTCGCCTCTTGATCCAGGCGTCTTCCCCCACTGCAAATTCTTTGAACCTGCCCTATCTACGCTGCTGTTGCTGCTGCTGCAGAGCTTCATCCATTTGCGCCGCGAGGTTTGGCTTCAACAGCGAAAGGCGAGTCCGCGGCTCCCGGCCGAACATCATCAGCGCCGGCGACCGGTTGGCAGAGCCGTGCACTGCCGTCTTGTACGAAAACAAATATCTCGCTAAGCGGCCCTGCAAGCACCCCACGTTCTTTGAGGATGCCAGCCGTTGCTTGAATGTTCGAACCGCCCGTTCCGCCAAGCCTTTTGTCCGTGGATGGTACAGGGTAGACGTAACATGCTTGATGTTGTTAAAGGTACAAAACTCAGCAAACTCCCGAGACGCAAATTGCGGCCCGTTATCGGACACAATTACCCTCGGCAGGCCGAACCTGGCAAACAGCTCTTCCAGTGCTGTTATGGTGACCTCCGCTGTGTGCCTCTTCATTGGCACAATTTCTACCCATTTGCTGGTAGCATCCACGACCACCAGCCAACTGTGTCCCTCAAAAGCTTCTGCAAAATCAATATGGATTCGGGACCAGACTTCTGTAGGAACATTCTACGAAGGCAGGAGTCGCACGTTTTCAGGAACTCTGCTTATCCATCCCAGGCCACCATAAGTGCAACCTTGCAATTGACCTCATGGCTGACGACCCCGGGTGACCCTCATGCAAAATCTGTATCACCTCCTTCCATAACGACTTCGGGACCACAATTCGTCCATTCCACAGTGCTACGCCCTCTTCGAAGGACAGTTCATCCTTCTTCTCGAAGTATGTGTGGAACGCATTCCCCAAAGCTTCCATTTTCGGCCAGCCTTCCTGAACATACCTTACCACCTTACCAAGTACCGTGTCAGACACCGAACGCATTCTCAACAGTTTCTTAGAGATTGCAATGTCTTTAAGCCGAATAGAAAATTGTAAATCCCAGCATTAGAACCGCAGTTATGAGCAAAAAAGTAAAACGTTCTAGTGTGCCCCAGCCTCATACGGAGTGCCTTTTGCGTGGGGAGTGGGGAGTCCTCTTTCCGGAATTTTACGCTTATCGTCACCCTTTTGGCGCAAACGTTATCTACCGGTGCCATTTCTGTGTTATCGCAAAATGTTACCTACTTACGCGGGGCGGCACACAGTGACGCCCTCTCGATTGATTAGGTGTCGACCCGTTGAAATATCGTCGCCATTCGAAGGTCGACTGAGTTCCTCCGCGGGCCGCCTCCAGGTTCAACTTGTCCCGGCTCGACTCCTCGAACTTGACCTTGACACAGTCCTGGCACGTGCACCTGGTTACCTACCTACCTTCCTACCCTCATTGACAGCCGTGCTCGCCGATAGAACACGTTTCGGGTTTTCACAGCGATTCAGCGGCCTTGACAGCTTTCGGTGTTAATCGTCACTTCCTATGATGGCTCACAAAACCTCTAAAAAGACGATTGTGGCTAAATATAGCACAATACAAATCATAATCCCTGCATTGATCCGGTGGTTTTCAATTTTGAAGAAAAATGATCTCAAATTGGCCAAAAACGAGAAATGGCGAAGTAAAACGTTGCAGAAGTGGCCTCGCCCAGAACATTAAACTTTTAGAGGTTTTGATGTTTCGGCAAAATTTGTTAGTCAAAATTAGCAAAATTAGTCTGAAGCAAAAAGTCAGATTTATCTATTTTTGTGATTTTTGACATGTCTACGCAGTAATTTGGCTTGTATCCGTTGGTTATTTTCCCTTTCTGATCCAAGTCTACAAACAAGTGAGATCGAAACATCTCAATCAGATCAGATGACGCCAGCGTACCAGTCCCTGACCCAAAATAGTCGGTAACTGTACAGTGATTTTTTTGGCGATTTTTATATAATTAAAAATCTCAACTAAAAGGTTTTTTTACCCCATCCACCCAAATCTGAATCTCCACCAACCTGTTTTTAATCGATACCAGGACACTAATTCGACTACATACCGATGACTCCATTGCTCGACAAAATTGGACTAACTACAAAATTAGGGCTTGGATAGATATGCTCGATAAAATTACCAAAATGCAGCATATTTATTGTGCTGGAAAAAAACACCTGTTTTGTGCTCAATAGATAAGCTCGAAACCATTATATTATAATGGTCTTGAAATTTAAGTATAATATACTCGAAAACACAGAAACGAAAAAATCTACAGGTTATGAGGCTATAAATGAGGGTTTTTGAAGGACTTGGATGAAGAAGTCGAATGAGGTGTCATTTTCGAAGTAATTTTGTACCAAGACCTAATTTATTAGGGGCCTCAAACCCATCCAGTACACCGTGGGGCTCCGTGGAGCTAAAAGAAAAGACGACAGGAGAAGTTTTTGAAGGTCTTTGAAGGGCTACCAATGTTGCTTTGGAGGATGTAAAACAGCAACATTGGTACCCCCATATATGCCCAAAATGACTTCGAAACCGACGCTTCATTTGGCCTTCTGCTAAAAGTTGCTATTAAAAAAAAAAAAACTATAGGAATTTCCTTGTACCCAAGCCCAGAAGAATAGAGCAACATCATGGTCTAAACTGTATCTAAACGCAAAATTATTGATACCTGAAAGTTTGATAAATAAGCGACTAAAAAAATAGTTTTTTCTAACTCAGAACAAACTGTTGAGACGAAAACTTCTGGAATATGCATTAATGAGCGTTTATTCAGAAGTCCACTGTTTTATGCATTTATATGCTCGATAAATTGAAATTCTGTTGGTCCCAGAGAGGTGAAAATACTATCAAAAGGATTCTTGCAATTTTTACTGGACAGGAAGAAGTATCTTAACATGCTCGAATCCGAGCCCTATTCAATGTATGTATAGTAGGTATACGTATATGTATAGGGCTCGGATTCGAGCATATTAGGATATTATTTCCTTACACATTAGAGATTCCTTAGATATTATTTTTTAATTATAATTAAAATCATTTCTAGACATCTTATTGTTATCTACAGTTTTTTCATTTCTGTTGTTTAGTAATTCTCGACAACATTTTGCTTTTGCTGTTGTTGTCTTATTTTTCCTCAACTTTCAACTCCTCTCATTTTCCCTTTTTCTTCTGTTCCTCCTATTACTGTCCGCACTCTTTCACTATTCTTACCTGTCAAGTGACCGAATTCGATGGCGAACTGGATGAAGCTGTTTGGGACGACAAACGAAGAAATGCGCCAAACTGCAGAGCGTTTCCAATAAAAACTGGCTCCAATTGTGACGTGATTGTGATGCGCGGGAAGCAGTTTTTGTTGTTTTTGTCCGTCATTTAACGACCGCAACGACCTTTTCGGCTTGTAGTAAGAAACTTCGGGGAGCCCCCAGAGCGCTGTAGTGGAAAGTTCCAGTTCTGCGTCGCCATTTGAAAACCCCGCAAAGTGTGAATACTCGATGGGAATAACTATTTTAAATTTTATTTAAAACGGTGATTAGATCTTCCTAAGTCGAACGTGAAAATTGGTATCTCTGCGGACTTGGTTCGTACGAGCAAAAACAATTCAAAATGCTTACTCATCCTCAAGTCAAATTTCAAATAGCTCTGTTAGACCTTTTTCGAAACGCTAGCGTCGGAACGCTTTGCAACCTTCCCCGTGTCAGGTTAGTGAGTGCCCTGTGTCAAGCTGTCAAGTTGTGAGTTGTTTGTAGTGTCGAATTAGTTGATAGTTTCGGAGTTTTTTTTTCTTTCTACAAGGCTACAAAAGAGCTTGAAAGGCAGGTACTTTGAAGGATTATGGACATGACATGTGATTGAGTGGTGGGGCGTCGCTACAGAAATGATTTTGAACGAGAGTGATCGATTCATTGGGGTTTCTGACTTGTCCGATCATCCTGAAGGGCCCTGAGAGGCGCTCCAAGTGGGATTTTGAAGGGTTTGGCCCATGAAGTCGAGTGGGGTGGTGTTTTCGATGTAAATTTGTAAGGGACAACAGGGGCAAGGGGGGGGGGGGGTCTAGGAGGACATTGGGGTGTCATTCAGGCGCGACTGGTGATGGCAGAACAAGGGGGTGCAGTCACGGATTCGTGATAATATTTTATGAAAAATTGTATTGCACCCCCAACACAGATAAAAAGTACCTATTATCAAGATTTGCTATAGTTCATTATTTATTTATTTATTTGTTTGTTTAAAAATTCCAATTAACTATTACCAGTTTCCTTTCATTTCCTGGGTACACGCTGCAAACCTGGTAAAGGTGAGGTTGGCCGTCCCATGTCGCGAATGTCACACTTATCACTCACGCCTAAACGGGAAAACTCCCTCAAGGTGAAATCAATAGAGTTATCCAACAAACGCTTTATGAAATGAACAATGAAACGATCGAATGAAACGAACGAATAAAAAACTTATAAATGAGACAAACGCAGATCACCGAGTTCAGAAAACACTTCCCAGAAAACATGGAAGCACACTAAACCCCTGATGCCGTCCCCTCAGAAGCTGCTTCTGGTAAAAAATACCTTTGTGGGAAAACTGAAAAAATCTGAAACCTTGGTCGATCGAAATTTTATGATTTCATACCGTACAAAGTAATATAGCAACACCAAAAAGTTCAAAGTTTCAAAATATTTCAAAAGTAAGCCCCTATTTTTTCCATGATTTGAGACAGATTAGATCCTGAAAAAGTCCCTCATTACAAACGAAAATTCCCTGCCCAAGACTGCCAACACTGATTGTGGAGGTGATTTAACATCTGGTGAACGGTGAGAAGGAAGGGTGTGCGCAGTTCCTAGAACTGCCCCACATTTCGACATTTCTGGCTTCACACTTAGTTCGTTGTTCCATAAGGTCCATGCAAAAAAATCGTCTCAAGAAGGGCAGTGCTCCCGTTATCATTGCACTATCAACACAGGCTTTTCAGACGTTCCGCGAACTATGTAAGGTCTACAAGAACTTACGTAGATTTTCGAGCCGAGTTTTGATTAATTTTTAGGTAGGTAACTAATTAGGTAGGTAATACGTAGCCCCCCTCTCGCCCTTCTGCAGTTGCGACGCTGCCTCCCTCACGAGTCGCGCCTGGTGTCATTTCCGAAGTAGTAGTGGACGTGAATCCTGGGATCCTTCAAAAATCCCATTTTTAGCCCCCCATGAAAGCACTGCAGTGAAATCGGGTCGTTCCGGGACCCCCAAAAATGGATTCCACGTCCAAAAATACTTCGAAAACGACACCTAACTCGATCCCATAGCCGAAAGCCTTAAAAAAAACCCTCCCGTAGCCCCATTTCAGCCCCATAGCACCCCACGGGTTTGGGCGATCGGGCTGAAAACCTTGCAGGCACAACTAGATGGTAAACCGAGTATTTTTACAAAATTTCAGATTTAAAAACAAAATTCCTACTGCCCAAATCGGCCCGGATGGCGTACGGCGGACATTTCGGTTTTGGAATCTAGACCTCTTGAAACAGAAAATGTCAAATTTTGAGGCCGATCGGAGTCGTCGACCTCCGTCGCGAGGTGTATTATTCCAAGAATAATAAACCAAATCGAGTTGTTTTTGATAATTATTGCTTCCAGAAGTAACTCATTAACTATATCTTCGGGAAATGAATATGGATAGTTTAATTAAAATGATTGAACGTGATGAAAAAGCGTTTCACCTCACTAAATTCAAGAAACTTGAAGCTGAAGCTTTTTCTTGCACAAAAAATAACATTTTAAAGAACTATTGGACGCTATCCAATATTTTTAGGTCCAGGCGTAAATGACAACGTCTGACGACACCGAATATCGATTGACCCCCATTTTCGCGTATTGTCGTGACCCCTCCCTGCAAAACTTCCGCGTCGTCGTTTATTTTTGCGTGATTGGTTTTTTTTACTGATTGAGGGCGGCTGAGGTCTCCGAACTCCTCTCGCGGGTTGGTGCCGTCTATGTTCCGTGGCCGCGTCGAATGTCGGGGTCTCTTCGGTGGCATCCATTATTCACCGGATCGTCAGTTTCCCGGTACGCTAACTTGGTCAAATCGATTATTCAACGGGGAGTCTTCCCCCCTTCCCCACAAACCTGAATACGAATCTGGAATGAGAGTCGAGTTTGAGTGGTCAAAATGTATGATACGTCAATATTTACGTTCGATTCAAACTTTTAAATGAGCACATCAAACAGGACTAATTGCGTCAATCGGACGTATTAAAGTCGTTAGTCCTGTTTGATGTTTGGTGATAAGCTGCCCTGAAATACCGAAATGTGTTTTGACCTCACCCTCTTGTGAGGTAAAATAGTGTCTGACTTACTTCAATTGGCTTGGGACGAATTGCGATAAATAATTTTCGGGGTTCCCTAGGTCGGACCCACGAAGGGTCGGATTACGCTTCGAACTCGAAGTCGTTATTAGCACGGTCGTAAAAATGACCGTTCCGAGTACCTGAGATGGCCCTTTGAGACACTCTATAAGCCAGGCCCACTACACGAAGCACAGCTATATTATGAGTAGGCCTATAGGGGTGAAATCGAGACTACTAGCGATTCTCCCACTAACATACTAACATAGCTAATATATTAGTTATATATTAATGTCAAAATTATGTCAAAGATGGGCGTATTCGAATTCATAATATGAAATATTATTTGCGAATACGAATATCAGCCAAAGCACACCCAACCTGCGAATAAGAATTTATTCATATTCTCAACTGTAAATACGAATATTCGTATTCTCAACTGTAAATAAGAATATTCGTATTTTCGGACGTATAAATACGAATATTCGCCGAAAACATTTGCGAATATTCGTGTTCTCGATGATGAAATACTCAAAAAAATGAAAATACATGAAAAAATGAAAATACACTCGTATACCGTCGTATTCGCAAAATCCGATTCTCACTTATCCAGGTAATTCCCACTTATCAAGGTTAGTGATGGTCAGGGATGGTTTAGGATGGTTAGGAATGGTGAGGAATGGTTAGGGGGGTTTGGGGTGGTTAGGGATGGTTAGAGGGGTTAGGGATGGTTTGGGATGGTAAGAGATGGTTAGGGATGGTTAGGGGGGTTTGGGATGGTTAGAGGGGTTAGAGATGGTTAGGGATGGTTAGGGATGGTTAGAGATGGTTAGGGATGGTTAGGGGGGTTTGGGATGGTTAGGGATGGTTAGAGGGGTTAGAGATGGTTTGGGATGGTTAGGGAGGGTTAGGGATGGTTAGGGATGGTTAGGGAGGGTTAGGGATGGTTAGAGATGGTTAGGGATGGTTAGGGGGGTTTGGGATGGTTAGGGATGGTTAGAGGGGTTAGAGATGGTTTGGGATGGTTAGGGATGGTTAGGGGGGTTAGGGATGGTTAGAGATGGTTAGGGATGGTTAGGGAGGGTTAGGGATGGTTAGAGATGGTTAGAGATGGTTAGGGATGGTTAGGGGGGTTTGGGATGGTTAGAGGGGTTAGAGATGGTTAGGGGGGTTAGGGATGGTTAGAGATGGTTAGGGATGGTTAGGGGGGTTTGGGATGGTTAGGGATGGTTAGAGGGGTTAGAGATGGTTTGGGAGGGTTAGGGATGGTTAGGGGGGTTAGGGATGGTTAGAGATGGTTAGGGAGGGTTAGGGATGGTTAGAGATGTTTAGAGATAGTTAGGGATGGTTAGGGGGGTTTGGGATGGTTAGGGATGGTTAGAAGGGTTAGAGATGGTTAGGGGGGTTTGGGATGGTTAGAGTGGTTAGAGATGGTTAGGGGGGTTAGGGATGGTTAGAGATGGTTAGGGATGGTTAGGGGGGTTTGGGATGGTTAGGGATGGTTAGAGGGGTTAGAGATGGTTTGGGATGGTTAGGGAGGGTTAGGGATGGTTAGGGGGGTTAGGGATGGTTAGAGATGGTTAGGGATGGTTAGGGATGGTTAGGGAGGGTTAGGGATGGTTAGAGATGGTTAGAGATGGTTAGGGATGGTTAGGGGGGTTTGGGATGGTTAGAGGGGTTAGAGATGGTTAGGGGGGTTAGGGATGGTTAGATATGGTTTGGGATGGTTAGGGGGGTTTGGGATGGTTAGGGATGGTTAGAGGGGTTAGAGATGGTTTGGGATGGTTTGGGAGGGTTAGGGATGGTTAGGGGGGTTAGGGATGGTTAGAGATGGTTAGGGATGGTTTGGGAGGGTTAGGGATGGTTAGAGATGTTTAGAGATGGTTAGGGATGGTTAGGGGGGTTTGGGATGGTTAGGGATGGTTAGAGGGGTTAGAGATGGTTTGGGATGGTTAGAGGGGTTAGAGATGGTTTGGGATGGTTAGGGAGGGTTAGGGATGGTTAGGGGGGTTAGGGATGGTTAGGGGGGTTTGGGATGGTTAGGGATGGTTAGAGGGGTTAGAGATGGTTTGGGATGGTTAGGGAGGGTTAGGGAGGGTTAGGGATGGTTAGAGATGGTTAGGGATGGTTAGGGGGGTTTGGGATGGTTAGAGGGGTTAGAGATGGTTTGGGATGGTTAGGGATGGTTAGGGATGGTTAGGGGGGTTAGGGATGGTTAGGGATGGTTAGGGAGGGTTAGGGATGGTTAGAGATGGTTAGAGATGGTTAGGGATGGTTAGGGGGGTTTGGGATGGTTAGTGATGGTTAGAGGGGTTAGAGATGGTTTGGGATGGTTAGGGAGGGTTAGGGATGGTTAGGGGGGTTAGGGATGGTTAGAGATGGTTAGGGATGGTTAGGGAGGGTTAGGGATGGTTAGAGATGTTTAGAGATGGTTAGGGATGGTTAGGGGGTTTGGGATGGTTAGAGGGGTTAGAGATGGTTAGGGGGGTTAGGGATGGTTAGAGATGGTTAGGGATGGTTAGGGGGGTTTGGGATGGTTAGGGATGGTTAGAGGGGTTAGAGATGGTTTGGGATGGTTTGGGAGGGTTAGGGATGGTTAGGGGGGTTAGGGATGGTTAGAGATGGTTAGGGATGGTTAGGGAGGGTTAGGGATGGTTAGAGATGTTTAGAGATGGTTAGGGATGGTTAGGGGGGTTTGGGATGGTTAGGGATGGTTAGAGGGGTTAGAGATGGTTTGGGATGGTTAGGGATGGTTAGGGGGGTTAGGGATGGTTAGGGATGGTTAGGGAGGGTTAGGGATGGTTAGAGATGGTTAGAGATGGTTAGGGATGGTTAGGGGGGTTTGGGATGGTTAGAGGGGTTAGAGATGGTTAGGGGGGTTAGGGATGGTTAGAGATGGTTTGGGATGGTTTGAGATGGTTAGGGATGGTTTGGGATGGTTAGGGATGGTTAGAGATGGTTAGGGGGGTTTGGGATAGTTCGAGATGGTTAGTGATGGTTAGAGATGGTTAGTGATGGTAGGGATGGTTAGAGATGGTTAGGGATGGTTAGGGAGGTTTAGGGATAGTTAGGTGATCCTGTTAGAATAATCTGCCATAACTGGCTAAGTAAGAATCACCTGGATGAGTGAGAATGTTGTGGATAAGTGAGAATTACCTGGCTAAGTGAGAATCACCTGGTCAAGTGAGAATCACCTGATTCACACTGATTGAACACTGATTGATTAGGTACCTGATTCATTGGTTTGAAAAGTATTTTGTCAAAATTTCAGATTTAACGAAAAATTTATAGCTACATCCCCAACGGCCAGGACGGACATTTCGGATTTTGAATGTAGATCTCTTGAAACGGATAATGTCAAATTTTGAGGCCGATCGGATTCGTCGACCCCCGTCCAAGAATAATAATTATTCCAAGTAAATTATTCCAAGAATAATAAACCAAAAGTGGTAACTCATTAGTGCTGAACATTACTTATATTATAAGTAATGAAATTTTGGTGATGACCTATACCAAAAGACCTAAGTCAAGAGTTTTATTTTACTGCAATTTAGTATCTCTCAATCCTGGACTCCGGGCAGCCGGCCTTCTCACTTGAATTAAGGTAGCCATTGAGTATTGACCACTTGAGGAGGTTCTGGCAGAGGTCATAAACAGCTCGCCTTCGTCAAATCGGATTAGCCCGTTGACAGCTAAAGGTCTTCGAGACTGCCCAGGTATAAGTCCAGGTATGGGCAGAAATCATGTGTCGCAATTCGTCTTTTACCCTTCAATTGTCCTATTTTGGGGAAGCATTGCGTTTGAACTGACCGTAAGTGTCCTCTTGTGTGGTAGCATCTTGTCTTTATGACCCCGTGTCCGGACGATGGTGAGGTGTGGCTGGCTTAGCTACTTGACGTTTTTAATGATGGTGACGTGTGTCCTGGTAGTAATGGTGAGTCACGGCCACCTCTACCTCCATGAACGTTCAGCCCTTAGGACAATGTTGAGATTCAAAGGCAGTACTCGACAGGAGCCGTCTATGGTTCCTTTTGTGTAATATGGCCTTCTTTATCTTTTCGCCTTCTGATCAGTTGTGTCATGACCATACATAACTGGATAATGAGGATAAATAAGAGGAAAACAGAGACGTTTTTGCTTTCAAGTATCACCTGAGGCGTCTACAGCGTATCTTTTAGCCTGCCGACGAATAGTAAACATGTTTACTAGATATTACTAGATCTTCAAGATATCTTGTGCGAATGCATCCTCAGCTATTTATTGCCTGGCGTAATATGATCTCTCAATCATCTTGGGTATCTCTAAATTCTTCTACAAGTTTTGTTCCTGGTGTACTTAACTGGATTTGCGTTGGCAGATTTCATGGCTTAGCCCCTCAAACTGGTGTGCCGCATCTCACCATAATATGGTCACTGGTGTGCGGCCAGCCGGGCACATTGAGATATTATCTCAATGTGCCCGGCTGGCCGCACCTCACCATCATTAAATGGGATTGGGCAGCACCTCACCATCTCCCAAGTGTCCTCTTGTGTGGTAGCATCGCGCCTTCGTCTTACTGATCCTAAACTTACTTGTATCGTCTATCGTCTTGTGGGGTTGCATCTCGTCTTACGACCCTAAGTGCCCTCTTGTTTGGAATAGCATCTCGTCTGGTTGACCCTAAGCGTCTTCTTGTGTGGTAGCATCGGGATGGCACGATAATAATGATTCTAACCTTGACTTTCTTTGTTACAGACTTAGTGACCTGAACCCTTGAGAAGAGCTAATTCGAAAAGGTAAAATACAATTTTTATTTCATTTAAAAACAACTTTCAATTTTTTCACTTTTATGCTAATTTTCATTTCAATAGGCTTCTTCGGGGTTATAATTTCCCGTTAATAACCTCATTTAACATTCTGCCAGTTTGCAGGTTTACCTCTATGATCAAATTTTCAGCTCTTAATTCCATCTCTTTTAGCCATACCGGGCGATTTATCTTGGTGACGTCACGGTATGAAGCTAGAGAGAGAGTGCAGAGCGAAGTGACTGCTATTTATCCGACACCCCTCGTGTAGCACCTCTCTGAAAAACCCTCGTCAAGCTCTGTCGTTTGTCGAGAACAAATAAACAAAATGCGGGAGCCCTTTTTGACTTTGAAGCTTTCGCCCCACATAAATCTCCCGTTTCGTATTCAAAAGGCGAAGTTGAGTCTAAATTTAGCCTCTTCAACCTACTCTCCCGTTTTAAAAAGGGATCGACCGAGAGAGGTTTTTACGATTCCCCCTCCGATGAATTACGAGGTATTGACACTACCTTTTATTGTGCGGAGTGGACGTCGTTTGAGTAAAAAATTGTTGGGTACCAAATAAATCAACGGATAAGCAGAATTATTTAAAAAAGTAGGGAAAATAGGATGTGGCAAAAAGAAAAATGAAAATGACCTGAGAAAAATTCGTTGTTTTCCTGTGACGCAATTTTCCATAAACATCCTGACGTTTCCGACAGTTTTTCAAGTTACGCGACAAACCAACGGTTTTGTCAGTCTTAGGGAGTGCGTGAGGCCAGTTTCCATCAACAAGGAAATGTCGTTAAGGGGAATGAGAAGAAACAAAAATATTTCACCGACCGTCACGGATTGTTGACACGAACCCGGTTCCGCAAAAACGGCGGACATGTCACGTTAGAGGAAGCAAGTGGAAAGGGTGCCGTAAAAGCAATAACTCGGAATGAATAATAAAAATGTTGGGAAGCTTATAGGGATGACGGACGAGTTTGATGGCCTTTAAACTTTGTCTTCTTGTGTGTCATGTTTAGATCCGAAAAAGGCGTCCGTATGCCATTTTGGGCATCAAAAATCTGTAGTTCGTTGTCTGCTACAAGTGGGGTTTTTGAAGGGCTGAGATTCGAAACAGGTGTCTGGCAAGTAGAAATTCGAAGGTTGGCTATGGGGTCGAGTTAGGTGTCGTTTTCGAAGTATTTTTGGACGTAGATTCCCTTTTTGGTGTTCCCAGAACGATCCGATTTCACCGGATGGATTTCTAGGGCATCCGTTTTATCGAGCTCCCACATCTGTTCAGTTTTATTGTAAAAAAAAAAAATTATTGTTTATTTAAATTTTTTCAAAAATAATTTCTTATTGACACAGAATTAGTTTTAGCACAATCAAAGAATAATTAACCCTCGTGTAAAATTTCCAGCGTTTTTAATGAGCGAACCTGGTTTTTAATCAGCGGAAACGCTTTAATGAGCTCTAGATAAGTTTTTGGCGTGAGGTTTCGTCTCGGAGTCACGTGAGGTAAAATTTCGATGTACCTAATTTAGGTCGTAGAATTGACTAGAGGGTGTTTCTGACCTATTCGATCCCTCTGTGGTGATATGAGGGGGCTACAAGTAGTTTTTTGCGATTTCAATTGGACAAGGTTGAATATGAGCGTTTGATTGTATTAAATACAACAAGTTAAAATACTTTTTTTTAAATCAAACTGCAAAAAGTGAGTAAAGTAAGACGTGTAAATGAAAAATGGGATAATGAAACGAAACACGGGATTTTCACTCTTCGATCGGATTTTCGTCATATCGATCCTTAATATTGAAATATTGATATATCGGATCTGAACTATTGATATCATATGTATCATACAGAAATCGGTTTTCGATCGGTAGACATTTTTCAAGCGGCTCTTGGTGGAGTTTATGGAGGTTTTTGGCCGGATGGTCACATAGGAGTCGTTTTCGAAGTGTTCTCGAACGTTGCCTGGCCCAGAGGTGTCTAACAACTTATAACTATGCAGTAGGTAGGTATATACCTAACAAGTAAAAATACAGATATTATCAGAAGGTGGAAAAACATCTCAAAAATCACCCCTTCTGTACCATCATCATTACACCATTAGGAAATAAACGCGTGAACAATAGTTCAAACGGCTTCATGTGAGCATTAGGCTAATGACGCCGCTTAGGTACGAGACAAACACTCTTAATGGAAGGACGTTGAACCGGGAAGACTTTGAATATCGAAAAGTTGTCCGTCCATTCTTTTCGAACGTGGGAAACCAGTTGTGAAGAGGTCATCTGACGGGGCTGTTAATTGAATGCGAATAGGCGTCAAGGCTGTTCAAACTGGACGCCGAAAACTGGATTGCGGAGCTGTTCGCGAGGCATAAATCTCATAATTCTACAGTTTGTCGTTGTTTTATGTGGTGCTGATTGTCGAGAAGGACTTTTTTTAAACAAATTTTGAAGGAGGAATCGATTGATGGTGGGCTTTTAAGGGGCGACGCATGGGGTTGTTGCAGGGCTTCGGTGGCGAGTGAGGTGTCACTTTGGGAGTAATTTTGAGCGTTTAAGCGGGGGGGGGGGGGGGGGGAGGAGGTCCGACTTGTTCGATTAATCTATGGAGTTGCGAAGGAGCTACGCGAGGTGTTTTTGAAGGGTTCGGGCCAGGCTGTCAGGTACTGGCGTATAAGTTGCAATAGTAGGTACATAACCCAACTGGTCTTTGGGCGCTAAAACCCGGTACAAAGCCGGTTTTTAGTGAGGAAAAACAGCCAGTGAGGAAAAATGAGTTTTTACTGTGCAAAAACTGGGTTTCAGTAACATCTCCGATCGGTTGAAAACATTCATTTGGACGAAAGTCGAGTTAGGTGTCGTTTTGCGAATTAATTATTGTTTCAGGCTCGATTAGAGTCGATCTTCAGGAATAATAATCTCGTTCGTAATTCAATTTTCCGTTTTTTTTTTTTTGTTTTTTTTTTTTTTCTAATAACGCTTAAAAACGATGCATAATATGCATTAGGTGCGTTCGCAGAGTAAGTTCTGGTCGTTCGGAATCGAATCAGAACTCGAACGCTTCCATGAATTAAAACGGACAGAACTTCGGTCCTCCGCCAACGAAAAAGTAGTCCCTACGAAGTTAACTCCACGAGATTACAGAAGGAAATGAATCGCGCGTGAGTGACTTTCCACAATCGAGGAGGCAGTCGGAATCAGTTCGGGAAGTTTTGAAAAAAAAAAAAAAAAAAAAAAAAATCAGAACTGCCGGAATCGATTCCGAACGATTCTGAACGAGTTCTGCGTTCGCAGAGCATCAGAACTTGAGTGTTTAATTCCTGCAAGCCGATGTACCCCCACCTTGCAAAAGGCCCTACTGCGCATGCGCCGAACGGTTCGGAATTTTCAAAATTACTCTGCGAACGCAGCTATTTTTATAATTTTTCAATTTTCCCGCTCTGTTAAAATTCAAAAAGCTCTCACCAAGAAGAAAAAAAAAAAAAATCTCGTTTCAAGCTAGATGACACAGTTAAGGCCCCAAAGCTCTCGGATTTTTCCCTTCGGCACCAAGCCGGCAAACACGTCCCGCCTTTCTATTCAGGATCCTCCCGTACGTTCCGGCCTGTGCGTGGCCCGAAAAGTAAATACCTACTTTAAACTTTCATCTCCGTTATACAGAATCCCGACAGAAGAGAAAAAAAAATCTGGGAAACCTTCCCTCCCGAAAAAAACCTCGGGGATCGTTTTTTACAGGCGTAATATTTCCTCGTTTTTGTTGTCAGGGCGTGAACGTGTGAAGCTCGACCTCAGGAGGGGAAAAAAATGAATTTACGATTTCAAGGATTCGTACCTACTTCATTGTGCTATAATTTTCAGCTTGCCGCATTTTCATGTACGCGTCTAGAAGTTGATAATCTCTCAACGCACTAGAAGAAAACTTCTTATAAATTTACTTTGAATCTAAAACATGAATTATGCAGCTGGGTTCCTCTTTGAAAATCTCTCCCCTTCATTAGCTTCAGGAGGAAAGGCTCACCTGGAGGCTTCCAGAGTGAGAATTCTCCACAAGACTGAAACTCGCAAGTTGATTAAAGTTGGGAGAAATTAATTACCCTGCAGGCGAGTGACGGCCAAGGTCGGAGGAAAAACGCTGCAAATTTTACACTAGGGTTTATTCTTTGAAGTGGGTAATTAATTCTATTAGAAAAAGTAAAGAAAAGAAAAAAAGAAGGGAAGAAAAAAATGAAGAAAAGAAAAGAATTAACAAAACGAATTTTTATTTAATTATTTTATTTTAACAACTTTTTTTGTTGTAAAGTTTGTGAAACTGATGTGGGACCCCGAAGAATGGATTATGCGTCCAAAATTACTCGGAAAATGACACCTCATTCGACTTCTTGGCATCCTTCAAAGCCCCATTTGTAGCCCCATGAATACCCCATACGCCCTCTTAGTGAAATCCGACGGTTCCGGGACTCCCAAAAATGGATTCAACGTCGAAAAATACTTCGAAAACGACACCCCACTTGATAACATACCCGAAAACCTGTAAAACCCCTTTCGGGGTTGGGCGATCGGGCTGAAAACCTTGAAAGTAATGTGTGTATACATAAAGTGATGTCAGCGCGCGCTCTGTGAGTGGCTTTGGGATCTGGCCGTCTAATATGATAAGAAGCGTTTTTAATTTACGATGGACGGAATAAAAAGCTGCTAAATAATTTATAGAAGGGTTTGTTATAAGAGACTCAAAACTTCGACCACCACGACTAGAACGAAAACGTCACCTCTCTGGCCAATACTTTCAAGAAACGTCACTAACTCCCGCTCACTAAACACCAGTTTTCGTACAAAATAAGAGAATACAATGAAAGAAGTTGAATTCCGATGACGATACCAATCTGAGCAAATTATGAAGTAAGTGAAGAGGTTTGGGATGGGCGCACAACAGGCGAACTCCGTCAACAGCCTTCTCCTTTTGTTTTTGAATCGACCTACGAAAGAGAGAGTGCTCTCACTTAGCGAGCGACCTCTCGTAATTGCTCGTAATAATCGGGGCCGGTGCGTTCCATTTGACTAATCTCGTTGTTATGTATCGGATTAATCTAATTACGGTCGGTTAGCAATCGCGGGTGTTTACAGATCAACTGTTCAGAAACGGTTCAGTGATTTTCCACCATTATTACGCGCCTTTTAGATCAAATCAGTGTCGGGACGCCTGTTTTCCGTCCGGGGGTGAGTTTGATTGGGCGTTAACTCGGTGAAAAACGGAAGTGAAAATCCATCAGAACCGTTTTTTTTGTTTTTTCGAATAATTTGCATAACACGGGTGGGTAGAAATTTGTTGGCGAGAAAATAGCGTATCGGTCGGTTGATTCGAGCAAAAACGAGATGATTGGGATTTGATTATTCAGTCAGGAAGGGGATATCTGATACAGGATTGGTGGATGGCACTTGGGTTTATTATTTTCAAGCTGAGCGGAGTGACTATTGTTCTGTCATCAGCTTTTTAAGAACCGGTGAGGTTGAGAAAATTTCGCTGATTGTTGTCAACTGGCCGAAGTTTTTGGTACAGGATTGCTAAATACTATACTGCGTTGCGGACTCTACTCATCACTATCAAGAATGTGCCAAGAAGCAAAACATTTGTCCTAAGAAGGATGCCGTGGTTCTTTAAGTGCCGGGCTCTACAATTTTCTGGAACGCTGTTTGGAAGCCCTGCCTGTTACAGAACCTCAAGGATGCAATGGTTTTTTTGCCATCAAGAATTTTCCTGGAATCACCGACTTGTCCAAAGCAGGCTGCTCTGGCTTCTCGCAGCTCCAGGGTCTGGACGAAATGGGTCTTTGCCATCAGACCATCCAAGTCATCACTGATGTATACGTCCAACCATCCATCCTTTTCATTGCAATCAACAAAGGGTGTCTTACTGTAACTTGCCACGTGATCTTCAAGAATTTGCGAGGAAGCCCTGTCTGGCTCAAAGGAGGATGCTCTGATTTGGAAGGGCTCTGGGAATTGTAGCTCCTTAGATTGTGGTTTAGAAGTCCTGCCTGTAACAGGATCTCATAGTGGCAATGGCGTTTTGTCATCAAGTTTTCCAAGAATCACTCTCTGAATCTGGTAATTTGGCCATCATAGATACCATATTGCACCTCCAGGCCTCAAGTTGACGAAGTGGCTCTCGGCCCCCAGCCTCGGTAATCTGTTGTAACACATGTCCAGCTTACTGGCTTCTTTTATTCCAATCCATTACCCGTGCTTTATCATTACTTGCCACATTGCCATCAAGAAATAGCCAAGAAACAATGTCTTGATCGAAACAGGATGCTCTGCTTTGGATGTACAATGAATATAGTGTATCAGATACAGAGATTATGTGGATTACTATTTGGAAATCCTGCCTTGAAACAACAATTGCTGACGCGCACTTCTAGGATCTCAAGTGGACGCAATGACCTGGCTTGCTCGGTGCCATCAGGACGTATGCGGAAGATGCCTACACGATCGTATTGGTAGTCAGTTCACATCCATCAAGTTCTGAGGCAAGTTTGAATCTTTTAATGATCACAACATTAGGATGCGCTCCGATGAAATCACTATTGACAAGATGGGAGAGATCTCTTGTTGTGGATGTCCCTCCACTTCCTCTCACTGTAAACATCCGCATCCCATTTTGCGCAATCCCCCTTCCCCGTCCCATCTGCCCACGGCTTAATTACCATAGCACTGAGACAAGAAGTCGAACCAGCTGAGAAAAACAAAAAATACATTCCATCCAGCAATCCGTCATCGTATCTTTTGGTAGCTACAAATGAGTGATGAGTTGGAGGTTATCAGTTCACCTGCCGAGTGGGTCGCAGGGCGATAATTTTGAACGTAACCCGAGAAGGTTGGACGGCCGCCAGGCCCGTGAGCTGCCCCCCACTCTTTCACAACCGCAGTGTGAAATACTTCCCCTCAACCATTTGGGAGTACACACCGTATTTATATACGGGACGAGCCATTATCGAATGGGAAGACACGACGGGGTGTTGTGACATCTAAATTTGACGGACGTAAAAAGTTCCTCCCCCTCGTCACAGTCGAAAGTGATCGGTCGTCTTTTCGACGTGTTTACGATGTTTGCACAGTTGAAAGATAGCGCTTTCTATCGGGGGGAGTTCATTCATAAAGTGGGGCAGGAAATAGAAAGTGAACCTGATACTGTCGAACTCTGGCCAAATTCTGGGAAAACACACTAATTTACAGAGTTGTTGTTTCTCGGTTGACTGTTGTGCATTTTGATGGGGTGACAGCCAAGCCTTGAAATGACTAGTAAGAGCGATGAACACATCCAAAATGGCAGTCTACAGTTTGGAAGCCAGTCAAATGAGGTACCAGAGAACGAAAGAGCCGATCTGTTTCTAGCAAGGCCAAGAGCCACTACGTTCAGGTGGTCTTCTGTGCTGGGCGTGGAGCATCGGTATGTTGAGAGTGATGATCTGGCCGCTCATGGAAAATGTCCAGTTGACGTCCTGGAATTGCGCGTAGCCCATGATGGCTTACCAACAGGATTTCCAAATAATGTTCCTGAGAGCTGATGTGCTCCATATTTTTCTGAAGCAGCACGTCCTACTTTGGACAAAATGGGGCTTTTTGGCAAATTATAATTTCAATAATTATTGATGATCACGTGGCCAGCCATCGCTGGTTGGAAGGAATCGAGGAAGCCAGTGTGCTGGAAGTAAACACTGATGTGGCAAAAACCCGCTGTGTCCACTTGCATTTAGCCCAGGACGAGTCCAGGAGTTCCAAGGGAGCAGAACTTCAAAAGAGCTGTCCAGAGAGCTGTAGTGCTCAGTACCACGCGCACAACGTCCTGGTAAAGACAAGTTTGTCTTTCTTGGCAAATTCCTGCTGCAAGTCAAGGTTTTTTGTGGTTTGGAAGGTGCAGGCACTCCGACTAAGTTCTTGCTGCCGTGTGTATTGAGGATGTTGATGCCCAAAAACGCAGTCAAATTGAGGGTTGATTGTCCGAAGCGTTCGAGTATCTTTCTGAGTGTGCTTTCCCCAAAGCGGTGGAGATGGAAGGTTCCTAAAGAGTGCTTTCATAGGAAAATTCCATATAAGACTCCACCAGACTCTTCACATCTGGGGTCTGTTTCTGTGGGTTTGCCCGCAAAGCCGAGAGCGGCCACAGGTTCTGATGGTTAGGTGTTGGGAGAGAAATCTGGTTCTCTAATATCAAAGCCATGAAGTACTGGAATAGATAAAAGGTCCCCAAATTCCTGGCCCCAGCTTGAGCTTTCCTCGGATCCCAGTACTGAAAATTCGTTATCGAACACTATGCAGATTTTATTTAGGAATTAAACACACCCAGCTTGAGGATACGAGTGTTTCACCCTGAACTTGCCGACACCGTTGTGGTGAGAAGAACCCCCCCCACGCTGTAATCCCGGCCAAATAATACGACGCCTAGAGGTGCACAGGAAAACGCCAACTGGTTGTCGCACTTTTTGTACTAAAATTATTACACCCAACCAAATTTCATCCATTTGCCAAATTCAAGTTGTGGCCCCAATGGACGAAGTGACAGCACGCCAAATAGTACGCCCCTCGTTCCACCAGGCAGTCGTCCGAGTCGCATTGTGGGGTCGCCTTGACCTCACCAAACGAATCGACATTACACTCATTTAGCGCCTTGAATGTTCCCCTCAAGAAGTGTCTCCCTACGGTATTAGACGCGGAGAGAAGAATACTAACCAGCACAACGTGCCAGGAAGGGGGTGGGAGGTGGTATTTCAATCGTCTTCATTTTCCCTGTGAAAAATATTTAATACCATCACCGAAATTATAATCACAATTTTTGTTTCAGGTAACGAAAACGGTGTAATCTCCTTTAAGGTAATCCTAATTTGAAATAATCTTTTGTTGCTCTTGCTCTAGTTCTTTGTAGAACTATTGGTTTAATAGTGGCATCGTTTTTGCGGTGGTGAATTTCCGGTCAGTCAAGCGTTACTAGCTGCGACCTTGATGGTCCCTCAACGTCTCATTGTGAAAACTAAACATCTATAGTGTTGAAAATGGTTCAGCTTCGCCGACGTCAAAAATGAATTCTGAGTCTTCCCTCCACTTTCCTGAAATGGGGTCAGCATTGAGCGTAACCAAGTTGTTAATTGATCCGGAGAAATACGTTTGTAATCTGTTTGTTGCCAAGCATGGTTCAGTTCAAGAGAGGTTGGGGCAGCTTCCTGGTTTTGGTGAGGAGACACCAGGCGCTGTTGTAAGCGGTTACATTATTTTTCAGGGTACTTGGTCATCCAGGCCATGAGGGTTCCTTAGAGCTACCGGTAGTGTTACCCATGGGTAGAATGCATTCTACAACCAGATGCAGTCAGAATCTGGTTGTTGATGACAGTTTTACGAGCAACGCACTGGTGGTTCCAATGGTCTGAGTGAATCATTCCCAACCAGACAATTGCTGCAGGGATGCTACGTTTGGGTTGTAGGAATGCCTAGGAGTTGAGGACTACATTGGTTCCTTGATCCGTCTATCTCTCCCTCAGTATGCAGAACATAGGCACCAGGTGTAAACTAAGGCCACCTCTAAGCGAACAGAGCATCTGGGGCCATCAGGCCTGACACATCCCAGCATACTCGCCTTGGCAAGAAGAGGGTTTTCGGTCAACACCAGAGCTTAGGTGAGAGTCCTGTAGTTGGAGGAGCCTTGAGTCACCAGCCAGAATCCTGTTGTTGGTGCAAGCAATGCAAAGAGACTATGGCAGTACTAATCGTCCCAGTGAACCGACCATGTGATTGCTTCAGAAATCCAGCTGTCAGTATGGTGATCCAACACACCAGGTTTACACCAGGCCATCAACCGCCTCCTCAACCCAATCGTCCAGGATGACATACGTCTCAGTCCTGCAGTGGCGCACTTTCCCCTTCTCCATTCTTCACCGCTCCTACTTGAATTACGATCCCACTTTTGACACCACTATAAAAAATCGTCAAAACCCCATTCCGGAAGTGTCCCACTTTGTTCATCCAACGTCCACAAATGGAACACTAGGCTACCATGAATTTTTATACTGCCATTGTGGCAAGATTGACGGCCGCCCTCACGACCATCTGAGGTGCCTCTCGAGAAAACGTCATTTTTCTATTTGGCCCCCAAGTAGAGCCGGGATGACGGGTTGATTAACCGAAGTGATTAATGGGTTGTGCGGCGGGATTACTTAGCACCTGGTCAATACCCCCAACAAACCCCGAGAACGTCGCCAGCTGAAGGTAGAAACATTGGGTTCTAAGGGATTTGATGGTTTTGACATCAAATTTCCATTGGGGTGCTTCTAAGTCTAAGGATTTGTTGATTTTAACTTACAATTTGGATTCAGCACCCATTTTGCTAATATTCAGGTCGAAATAAGGTTTTGGTAGTTGTGAAGGAGGAGATTTTGTGACGTTAAGCAATGAGATTATTTTCAAATTAGGAAGCGAGACGCGGACTTTTCAAAACTGTGCTACATGAGGAGTCTGCAATGAGTAGTCGTGAAAACAGGGCACTGTGACGTCACCTCTCCCACCCCCTCGCCGATGTAGCTCTTGCCTTGTGTCGTTGTACCCGTCGTTTTCCAACTTCTATTCGTCTCAAACTCCTCGTGTAGCACCTCTTTGAAAATCCCTCGTCCCGCTCTCTCTTTTGAAAAAATAAGCTCGCCGCCGATTGTTCAAAATTCATCGTCCATCCATACCCGCCCAAATTATCCGCTCCGCTTGACGAAAATGTCAATTTACAATCTCTCAGACAGTGACAGCGCGAATTAATTCGGTCGGCAATACTTGTCCGGGATTTTCTCTCCTCCTTATCATACATCCGTATACATATTCATACCGTTCGGTATTCAAGACAACAATCGTCCGTGTGGGCACATACAGCCTCGCTCTTTTGGCCCACCGCCTGTTTCCGTTGCGTAATTAGGGGATTTCAGCATTTAGGACGCTTTAAACTGTGATGCGCGTTTGTGTGCATTGTTTCGTCATAACAAAAACCTCGAATTTCGAAACGGATCCACCGAGGTTCGCTTCAGCATTTTCAATACGCCTTCCATACAGTTAAAAAAAAGCTATTTAAAAAAACATTTAATTGTGTCTAATAACTCAGGTCAGCGAACTAATCAACGAATCGTACACGTGATACACCTCACCACGTAACTCAATTATCTATTTACCTCAAAAATTTCCTCGTACAAAACAAGGAAAATTACCACAATTATCTATTCATGACTTGGTTTTACCGGGTTACGTAAAGACAACTACTGTCACGTGGGATGATTCGCGAGAATGGATGATAATTAAAACGGGAGGCGTCGGAGTGTAAATGACAGTAATTCGCTTTTTAATTACGCCGTCTAATCAACTTAATTGAAGACAACCGAAAAAAACGTGCAGGCGTCTTCACTCGTGAGGTGGACAGGCGTGAGTGACCGAGTGAGTAAACAAAACTTAATCAGCCCTATTCAATATGCAACATATTAAGTAATAATATAATATTATTATAATATAATATTATTACTTAATATATTGCATATATTATTAATATTATTATCTTTATCCAGTTGATTTTTTTGTAGCTGGAAGAGAGGGGCGCGCGCTGTGTAAGTAACAACCCCGCTCCATAGACATAGAAGACTCTTCTTAGAAGCTTCTTGTCCCACTGTCCACCCTGACTGGGACCTTCTGGGCGAAGCTTGGAGATTGAGAGGGAGTGAGAAAGCTCGGTGGGTTTATTCTTGGCAAGTTGAAGCGCGATTTGTTCCCAATAAAAACTGACAGTATAACATGTTATTATTCAATATTTAATAGTGAATAATAACGTTTTTGTACATTCCTGCGCTCACCATAGATGAGGTATATTATTTTTTTATGCCGATTGAAACCAGGCAGGATCTATTTTATTGGAGCCCCGTTTCTTCTCTTCAAATTCGGATTCTATGTACAATTTTGTGCTAAATTGACCCTGGAGCCGATTTTACGGCCATTTCTAAACTGCCAAAAACGCGACAATAAAATCAAATTGTGACTATTAACGAAGTTTAATAGGAGGACTAATTAAACATCCAAAATAAATGAAAAATGCTTAGAAGGAACTGCACGAAGTTGACTTTCTAGCAACAAGTACCGGGTTCTGTATTGAGCTTCATAAACCAGTTTTCATCTTCAAGAACCAGTTTTTTTTTTTTTTTTTTTTTTTTTTCATCTTAAACTCCGTGTGGCTGGAAACTCTTGACGCAAAGTGTGAAAAGTCGCGTTTACAAAAAAAAAAAAAAAAAAAAGAAGAAAAGACGTTCAATCCAATTGCGAATTAATCGTGCGGAATAGAGTTACGACAATATCGTGACATGGACGTTTTCTGGCAGTAACGACGTCTAGTCTTCTTTTTTTCCCCGTGACGGGGTGTTGACTAGTTTCAACCAACTGAGCAAACGAGCATCCTCATGAATAATTCATCCCGTCCGTCCATTGTAGCTCCAAAAGATATCCGACTGCTGAATCTCATCTCGTGGCAACCCCCTTTTTTTTACCCCGAAATAAAAATCTGCGGAAAATTGTTCGAAAATGCATATTCCGTTATGTATGCGCGAATTTTATTTTGGTATTTTTTTTTCTTTTGGGTGATCTTGTGAGGTGCTCAACCTCACCGTTTGAAATTGGCGTTTCGCTCGCTGGCGGGCCTCCTGGGAAGCTGAGCCGGTCGAATTGGCTCTCGGCAGTCTTATTTTTAGGATCCACGAATTCCTCAAGTTGCGGACCCGCAGTGTTAGCAAATGATGGACGGCGGAACAGGTTGCCGAGTCCGAAACCGTCAAGTCAGAATAGACGAGTATTTTCTCGATCTTTGCGATAAATTTGGGAAGAAAAAAAAAAAAACGTGATTTTTATCAAAATTTTATTTTTTTTGTGTCCCACGTAGCGTTTTTTTTTTTTTTTTTTTTTTTTTTTCGCGCTCAACAAATAGAGCGAAACGAACGGCTAAAGAAAAGGAGAAACCTAAAAGCGCCACCGTCAGAGTTTCTGTTTGTTTACCGCGAATCCGTGCCAAATGTCCGGTCCGGTCCAGGTGCCAAGATTTTTCCCTTTTTATCAAGTCTGACCCCCCCAGGCCCAGAATGACGGGATTTGGCTCGGGTGAATCATCCCCGATCGGGAAAAAGGTGACTTAGGGACGTTGAATAATCGAAAGCCTTAAAAGGTGACCAATTGACTCGGATGAGGGTCGTAGCTACCGTACACCGAAATTACTCGCCTTGAAACACAAACCCAGTAAATCAGATTAGGGAACAAGAAATCGGCTGAGAGGTACTCGAAGACGCTCCAACTAGATTTCTTGAGCCATCCTTGTAACATCTGAACACGCTTTTAGGGTGGCCGAACTGGTCTGAACCGTACATGGATAAATCGACTCCAAAACCTCTTCGATAACGACTCCCAAGTCCCAGCTCGACTCTCTTCCCATAACCTTTCAAAAACCCCACCAAGAGCCGCTCAAAACGTTTCGAACCGGGTTTTTGCTTTGAGAAACAGCTTTTCAGCCTGTGGAACCAGTTCACATTTGGGATTTCAGGTTTGAGAACCAGTTTTTCATCCTTGAAAACCGGTATTCCAGCCTCGATATCTGGTGTTTTGAGTAGACAAAACCGGTTCTTGGGGCTTGAAATCTAATCGGTTGTGACTCCAGGCACTGGTAGGGCACGCTGCTGAACGGATGTTGAAGGTGTACCTGCAAATATTGAGTCCCTAATTGGTTAATAGGTTTATCATTATTTGTTTTGTGTGTTTGGGGTAAAGCCTCCAGCGTAACTGGGATTTTGCCCCCGGGGGGTCTTTAGTGGAAGAGGAAGGGAGTACCTGAATGCCCCTGCACAGGGCATAACACGAGTACCTGGGAGGCTGTATCGATGCAGAATGGGGAGACCCGCTATCTCCAGACTGGCATGAAGTGTCTTGGTGGTCTGGAATGTGTTGGTCTCCGGAAGGGAGCCTAGGGGAATCTACCATTGAAGATTATGAGTCATCATCATTGTTAGTTCGCTCAAGGTGCGCAGTATTTACAAAAATCAGTGGGCTGGCTTCCCCGGACTATTAAAAAAAAAATATTTAAAAAAATTTTAATTGATGTGTACCTAATTTAATTACACATCAATTAAATTTTTTTTAAATATTAAACAAACGTAGTGTTTGGAGATGTGGGACTCCTAAAAATGTTTTATACGGCCAAAAATTCTTTGGAAAACGACACCTCATTCGACCTTGTGACATCCTTTAATTGCCCAATTCGTGTGAGCGGTGACATCGTATGACGATGGCTGGAAGAAATAATGACGACCCCATAATCCATAAAACTATGAAATGTTTCACATCCGTTGATTCGAAATTACTTGTAAAGCAATACCACCTCGATCGTGGTTCGCATGTTGGCGTTTCAATAACTGCTTTTCTACGGCAAGAACTGCGCCGTTTGCTGTTTGTGCCTTCGGTTAACAACGTCATCAAATAAACACCTTGGAGATTCTCAAATCGCTCAATGAAGGCATCCCCTTAAAATTCAAGTGGGGCCATAACCTGTGTTTTACAACCGGGGAGTGAATTTACTTCCGAAAGGGTCGTCGCATTCGAATTGCTTCATTTACATCAACCTTTGGAAGCTCCCCTCGATGCGTTATAACAATATGGAGGAAATATGAACCCAAGTTAAGCCCCTAAGACTCAAAGATCCAGCAAAACGCTTGCAACTTATCGAAATATTATTCATGTATGCCGCCCCAACATGTAGATCACGTATAGTTTCACCTACAGGAGGAATTTCGTAGTAGGCAGCCATCAAGACTATAGTATACGTTTAAATTATATTCGCTCGTAAGAGACTGCAATGAGTCGGGTAATTAGGTTTTATTCTCCAGAGCAGTTCCAACTTTTGAATGTCACACTTGGAGTTAATCTTCTGGAAGCTAAAGGGCTTAAGATTAACCTCAACATAAAAGACCGTAAAGGGTAGTTGGAAAAGGTGTACGGTTCAGTTAACCTTCTAACCGGGTTTACCCAAATGGAGCAATTGAGAGGGTTCAATACGGTGTGTGGTGAATCACCCGCACGGGTTTCAGTAATTCTGCTGGGATAAGCAAAAGGAACATAGTACTTCTGCGCTCGGCCGCGGGAGGCAGCTCCTTCCACAAGTCATAATCAGCGCTCGCGGGGTTTCTCGCACGGAGTGGTCACGGACTTGGGGAATTTGGTTCCTTCCAGGACATCACCGTAGAATCTACCCTTCGTTCATTGCGTGGTAAGGTTAGAGGGAATAGGCGGCGGAATCGTGGAACTGGCAGAATGCTCCAGTGAAGATGCCCACTGTCTCCACCATTGCCTGCAGACCCATGGGGAATCATTGACAAATCAGGCGTGGACCCTGGGAAAACTAACTTGGCCCACAGCACCCATTATCCTCCAGACACAAACGTGAGCAGAGGTGACTTGAGCGAGTCGCTTCATAAAATCACTGTAACGGGAAGTTGTGACACCATGACTGACTTTTCCGGCTTCCTCTTTGGGGGTGTTATATTTGTATCCACCACACGATCGATATGGAAATGGGAAAAATGAGAGGTGCCGTGTTTGCAAACAATCGGGGCCTAGCGATTGGAGTTCCTGACTGGGTCTGGGTTGCTGACCAGAATCGGGAACGGGCAGTTTACGGATTTGGCAGCACTTCGTTGTTTCGTGAGAGGGGGTCCGTGGGAGTCAATTTTTCGGGGCAATTGGGTCATTGGATGATGTAACGGCTAAAGAAAAATTATTCTTAAGGCTAACGCCGGTTCATTGAGTAAAAGCTCGTTATTGGAACTAAAAATCCAATTCTTGAGGCTGAAAACCTGTTCTCAACGCTACCTTATTGGTTCAAGTAGCAGAAAACAGTAGGTATTGACGCTATAAATTTGTTCTTGAGGCTGTTAACTGTTACTTGACTCTACAAACCCAGCTAAAACTGGTCATTAGGGCTGAAACCTCGATATTTGAAGTGGGGGTCACCTCGAGGCGTCTCCCTAGATTTCTGTTATTCTTGAAGGTTTTTTTTTTCTCCCGTATTTTTTGCCATTTTTTGCCATTCTCCTGAAAAGATTATATTCATAAAATAAAATGAATAATTTAAAATTAATTACGTAATAAACTAACTAATGAGCTAAACAATTTATTTAAATTTAAAATACTGTATTATTAAATTTATTAATGTATAATTGTTGTTATCTTAAATTTTATTATTTATATTATTGAATAAAAATTATATTATAAAAACACAAACACAAATTACAAATTATTATATTATTTATTTGTTTATTCCATTTTTCAATTTCATTTTTTTTTTTTTAATAAAAATTATTTATAAAGTAATTTAATACATTATAATTTATAAATAACTAAACTTAGTAAAATAATTTTACTAATAATAATTAATAATGTACTAAATTATTTAGTACAAGAATTGTTCACGTTGTTGTTGATGTATTGTATTATTGTTGTTGTTGATTTCTGCTCATTTCAATAAAATGAATAATAGGGGTTTAAAAAAAATTAAATACGTACACGTTTTTTGTAAATACAAGTTAAATTTGATAACTCATTTCAGGAAAATATGTTGCCTAATAGTTCAATAATAATAAACGATTTGATCGCGCAATTTCCAGTTAGTACTTAAGACTTACTAACACGTTCGTAATACTTGGTATCAATGAACGAATATTTATTTTATGATAAAGTTTCTTAGTGACAAAACGACATCACACTCGCCCTACAGTTGAAGAACTGTGATTTTATGCCATTTTTGGCGTTGTTGAGCTATGCCATTTAGCTTTTCCAAGAGGACACACCTCATGCGTTTTTTTTCTAGCTAAAATGTTTCTGCGAGGATTCACCTACTTTTGACGCTCGAGCTAATGTGATTTCCCCGTTACGCAACCATTTTTCATCATTTTCTCTCTTTATCTTTCTCTCTATCCATTCTAGTCTCTTGTTGCGAATGACGTAACCTGCGAGGCCATCTTACACCCGAGGACCTTCGAGCCGGTTTATCTCTTTTAAACGGTTTTTACTCAAATCGCACGGGAGTTCGCGATTAGTCGTTAAACCCTTTTCAGAAGACTCAAATCAACACACACATAAAAACCATTTTGAATTTACAATGGCGCAATTTGGGATGACCGATCAACTTCTATTTCAATCAGTTTTTGTTTCTTTCAACTGCCCTTGCGGTATTGCAGATAATAAAGAGCGATATGTTTCAAAGAACAACGAAGAAGCTCACTTAGTAGGGAAACACGCGATGTTATTTTCGCAAATCGCTTCGCCTCCCTCAGCACCCACGTTTTTGTCTTGTAATTGCCGCAGGCTATAAATACACGCGAAACATTTATTCGCCGCGCCGAGAAAAACTCGAGGAAACGCTTCTATTTAGAAACGAATCCGTTTTCCTGACGGGTTAAATTTTTCCTAAATAAATAGCTCCTTAGATTTTTTTACCCTCACCTGAATGCGATGATTTCCATCAGTAACGAGCACTAACCTTCCTTCGCTCACACAACTCTTAAACAAGACGAAACTTCGTTTTTATTCATCTATTAATTCTGGACGCTCCCAATGTGATTCTAACGCTTGGATAGCGTTATTTAGAAAAACACATCACGTTCTTGTTTTTACTAAATTGTTTTGTAGAACTGTAAAAATGTGCACACACACACAAAAAAAAAAAAACATTTTTATTGTCCCTGTTGGCCGCTAAAGTTTACGATTTCCTCAATAACGATTTGTATCGTTGTGCAAGACTTAGCGAAGGTTTATCGACGACAAAAACCGACAATACGCAATCCAGGTGGCAAAAACGGATTATGACATTGTGACCGCGCCCCCTTAACGAGAGGGCAGAGGTGATTCAAATGGGTCTGAAGTTGCGTTTGAAACCTGCTCACCCCGTTCAAGCGGCCCATTCATCCCAGTCAAGTGCAACAACCTGCTACAATTTTATCAGGTCGGGTCTCGCCCTTGTGTTCCTCATGAAGAAAAAAAAAACGGCGTTAAACATTGGGGAGTTTCGTCACTTTGACCTGGACACGCCCCGTTTACGGGAGTCGGCTCGAGCCACCCGATATTAAAGTCTTGATTGTACCTTTTTCAAAAGGGGTTATTATTATTTTGCAGAAAGTATGCCAATAACAATTTGGTCAATTATGGTCTTCCCGTCTAAGTCAGTTTGACCGGAACTTGTTTTTCAAAAACTCATCATCAAATTTCTTGTTCTAACATTAAATGTTATTGTCTTGATCGTTTGTTAAAACCCACTTCCTTCACTATTATTCACCATCATTCACTACTTGGCTGGTAGTCAGTTGGGTCCCAGGTTGGGACTCCCAACGACGACGTAAACTACCGGAGGACAGTGAGGTGGTTCCCGAAACGTTGATATTCACCTGTTGGGTTGGGTTCCTGGGCCATGGGTGAAAGTGATGATCCATCACAAAAACAGTGTACGTTCCGGCTAACTCTCATCTCCTAAGCACCTTGCTGAGCGACCAAAAGCATCGGTATAATACCGAATAATTCAATAGAAGAATAATAATTCTGCTTGCCTCGCTTTTGAGACTTGAGTCTCCGCGTCGTCCTGTGGGCACTGCCGTTGCTGCGCTCTAGCGGCATTTTTTTAAAGTAGTATGGGCAAATAATTTACTTCAGTAGTAATGGGTGAATAATTTATGGAATTATTCAACAACAGTGGGGATTTTGTTTTCCGAGTTAGAGATGTACGGAACACACCTCAATATTTCCCCTCACTGTTGCCCCGTCTGCAATAACCACTCTCACCTGTGTTCATCCCAAATTTCAGTAGTTTCTTTTGCCAAATATCGGTTGATCAAGGCTCCAGCTTCGTCAGTTTCTGGCCATCACTCAATACTCAGAGTTGCCTCTGCAAACCCCTTTTAGGTAACCTACTCATCAATAGTCCTGGCCTGCTGTGCTGCTTCTTTGGCCTAAGAAGTAATTTACTCTTCTCATTTTCTGTTTTATCGAACACGTTCGAACGTGAGCGATCCAACATCGTGTTGAAATTCGTGGTTGGGATGTGAGAGCAAAACTGGGAGTTTCAACCCCCTCGAGGATTGTCAATTATTCACGTCATCTAAATTCGCGGAGCGGCCCTTTATTTCCGGGCGGCCATTCATTCTGGTGACGGGGAAGCGCAACTTTGAAATTAAACCAGAACCCTGAGGGCTGACTTTAGCCCCTTTGGTCCACGGTCGGGTCAAGGACCTGGTGTAAATGTAGGATGTGTGCCGTAGTTGATCCCCGTTTCTAAGTATTGCTGTTTTGTTTGTTGCAGGCTTTGGGTTGAATCTTGCGCCTGAGATTTACGAAAAGCTGTTCCTACGCTCGTCGACCTCGACATAACGAAGAACGCCGGGAGTCCACGGCACCCGTTCTATGCAAAACTACCTATAGGAGAGAGAAATCAACTGAGAACATGCATATAGAAGTGCAGGTGGCCCTGAATTTCGTCATATCGTATCTGTACAACAAGCTTCCAAGACGGCGGGTGAACATATTCGGGGAGGAGCTCGAAAAAGCGCTGAAGGAGAAGTTCCGGGGGCACTGGTATCCTGAGAAGCCGATGAAAGGGTCGGCGTTCAGGTGCTTGAAGACTGGAGACCCTGTGGACACTGTGTTTGAGAAGGCGGCGAGGGAGAGTGGGGTGCCGATCCAGGATATCCTCGAGAACCTACCGTCCGAGCTTGCCGTCTGGGTCGACCCAGGCGAAGTGAGCTACAGGATTGGCGAAAAAGGCACCATCAAGATCCTATACAACGAACAGACTGATGTCCATGAGGACAGAGAGACGGACCGTGAAGTGATCAAGACGTTCAACCCAGAGGCGCAGTGCTTCAGGCCCATCGACGCTGTCCTTGGAGCTCTGAGTCTATCCCCCAAAGGAAGTCCTCCATTGCCACCAGACGTCTCTCCCACAGGACCTTTTAAAGGACCAGGATCCCCCAGCCCAGTCGCCCCGTCGGCCGCTTTCCTGCCCCGGTCCACGGCTCCGCTCACCTTCACGACGGCCACTTTCGCCCAAACCAAATTCGGCAGCACCAAACTCAAGACGAACAGCAAGCGAGCAAACAGGTACATTTTGATGTCTACTAGTTCCTATATCAATACCCAATTTCGACCAAGTTGACGCTATTGTACGAATCCTCTAACTTGTAACACCCTAACAGTCCCAGCTTGCTGACCAAACTACCAAACCGTCATGTTTTGGACCTGGTGCACACCCTGTTGGCAACTCTGAAATCTCTAGAACAGTCTGTTAACATGCTGGAGTACACAAAACGAAGCGTAACTGGCTATCTATGACGCTGCAGCAACCTGTGTGTGTCTCACGAACTTTGACAAATTGAGGATTTTATTTCTGTTGGGTTGGCAACCATTCATAAATGGTTCTCTGTGCTTTTTCTTTTCAAACCAAACCAACTTCATCAGTTCTAACTCCTGTGAACTGATCTTGTGCCTACTAGTACCTACCAGTTTGCACTTCAACTTCACAAACCAGTTTGGCATCTCCTCAACCAGATATGACTCGTCAAAACCAGTCCACCTCCACAATTCGGTTTTAACTCCTCAAATCTAGTCTCCCAACTTCTCAAACCAGTTTTCCTCCTCGACAAACCGATTCTAACTTCTCAAAACTGGTCTATCACCTCTCCGAACTGGTTGTTTCTCCTCAAATCCGGGTTTCCGCCGTTCCAACCCGGTTTTTGACTCCCTCAAACCGCTTTCAACCCATAAAAGTTTCCTAAATTAGGATTGACATTAAATGTCATCCCAAGTTTTGGGCCCCGACGAAAATGACACCACGTTCAACTTTCAACCGTTCGAAAACCCCAACCGTAGCCTCCCAGAGCCTCAGCAGAAGCAACCCATCTGTGGGATCTAACAAAAAAAATATCGAGTCAAATCCAGATTTTCCTTCCCTATCGCAAAAACACTAAACAAATCGTTAAAGATTCCATGAACAGATAACTGTTCCACACATACCATTACTCACAACTTAACGGCCTTTATCACGTCGTTATCACTCGGTTGTTTTCACGCCACCTCATAATTCTTATGTCATCAAGTCTTTTCCGCCTTTGTCTTTCCTCATGATGACCCGATCAAAAAGAAATTTATAAAACAAGATCAATGTTACAACTAAAGGATTCGTACAATTTTATTCAACGGTTATGTAGTTGTCTGCCTTAGTCGCACTGACTCATCAATATGTCCATCGCATTGTTTGTAACTATTTTGTCCGCTCACTGCATAAAAAGTCCTCTTTTAAAAATGAAAATCATGATTACGCTCAAGAACGGAAAAAAATTGTGAAAGATAGCAGTTAATAGCAGATCGTTAAACTTGAAGAATTATTGCACGATTAGTATCCCAAATTTCAGCGCTGTAAAATAAGCAAAAAATGTTCATATTTACTCAGTGAAGTCAATTTTAGGATCAAATTCAGCAATTCGTCAAGTTTTTGTGTCGTGCGGTATTTTGCCAACATCTCCAAATTCCATGCATGTGGCCCACATAGTCAAAATTAAATTCACCCCTCCGTTCCGTGCACACCCTCGGTTATCCCACTTCCGATGTTTCTCCCTTTTAACCGCCGCCGTACCGGAGCCGAAAATTCTAATCGAAATCACTTCCCCCCCATAGATTGTCTTCCCCCGACCCCACACATTCGCATTTACATCATCATAGCCGCTTCGATTGCATCAAACGCAGACTTGGGCGCTCTCACAATGCAAATGGTCTGTTTGCATGTAAATGAAAAAGAGAAAAAAACGAAACTCGTCCTCCTTCCCCCTTTTTTTCCCGGGAAAAAAAACTCAAATTTGAGCGGTGATTTTATCCTAATTTGATGATTTTTTAAAAGCCTCATAACATGTTTCAGGTGTGATAAAGACCTGCAGATCAAGAAAGGAGATATTTTCCAGAACTTTCCTAGGTACTATTTTTACAAATTTACAGAATTTGAGGAGATTTTCATTCTTTTCTTTTTGTTGGTGTTTTTGATCGCATTTTTGTTGGTTGGTTATGGTTAACATTTAGGTGACCCCCATGCAAACAGGCCATTGTTGGTATAGGATCCAGCTATCAAAATCGCTGATATTGTTTTCAATTTTTGATTTGTTTATTTTGTGCAATTGGTTTCCTCTGTGACATTTCAATGCGTAGTTTTTATTTTATTTTTTACTACAGTCCGTTTGTTTTCAAATGATTTGCATAATGGAGGTCATTCGTTGCCTTGACTTATTTTCCCATTTGAAGCTTAATGCATTGTAGAATTGGTTTTTGCCTGTGGTGTTGGTGCTTGCTGTCTGTATTTGCATGCATCATTACTTGTTAACAATCGTTGCGCTGTTATTGTCTGAAGAAAAAGACTCATTAAGAATAATAGTAGTATTTGATGTGTTTGTTACTGTGTGGCTTTGGGCGACATTTTTCCATGAAAGGAGACATCAATACAAGGAAAATTTGACTGGCCATTATTAGAGCCCGAATAGTACTTTATGGAGGGTTCTCTGCGCTCATTTCTTCAAGTTTTCACTCTGGTTAATGTGAGCCGCTTAGGCGCTCTGTATTTTCTTTCAAGGAAACATAGTTATAGGCCTATGTGAGCTTCCAGAATCATTTTACTGCCGAAAAACGCCGCTGTGGAGGGCGGGGTGCAGGCGGGGTGCACTTACCAACGCAGACTATGCAGTATTGATAGGATCGACCATCCAAAACGACGTGCACAAACCTCAACCCGCATCAATAATTGATTATTGATGGTGATGGTTGCAGGTGAATCCTGGAGCTGGAACTGCTTGGGGTGGAGCTTGCCGGCTTAGTCGTGGGTTGGATACCTGGTTAGGGAGCAATAGCGGTTCAGAACAGGGGATCTCCTGATCATGCATTAGGACCACTTCCTGGGGAGGCTTAGGTGGTTGACCTTGATCTTTGACCTGCAAAAGGGGCTGGGGTTTTACGTGATGATAATGTGTTCCTAATTGCTTCTCTGGATTAACATTATAATTAGTTTTGTGTTAGGGGGAATGCCTCTAGCGTCATATTAAGTCCGATCCATCGCCAGGGTTAGCTTTACACAATTTCGCAACTAGTGTCCTCCTTTGTGTGGTAAACGTTTTGGTAGCTATTCCACACAGTACCGGGACGTGCTGGCCAGAAGGGTGGACTGCCAATAACCGGTAAACTAACCGATGTCTTGCCTCTCTCGCCAAGAGGCTGGGGTTAGTCCTCTCAGTGACTGAACCGACACTGTCTGGCGCTGCTACGTTAGCTGTGCTTGGCGCAACAATCCAGAGACTACGTGCTTCGAAGCTGCCCAACAATTACAAGGGTCTAGCCTTGAGGCAAAGGTTTTCTCTTCTGGCATCAGCCTCTACAGCATTTCCACAAAGAAAACAAAGAAGTAATTTAGCTCCCGGTGCTGCTACCACCTTCCGTATCAACGCAACCGCACAAAGTACAGAAATACTGCTTCAGTCACTTCTGTGATGAGATGATTGGTTATCATCCTGAATTCGTTTGGTCATTTTATGGATAACAGGCATAGAACTATCAAAATGATGTTCTTATCTTATGAATGCGAACTTGGTCACTATTTGAAGCTGTTGCCAGATAACGCCATCGATTAAAATTATTTACTAAGTGGATTCCAATTCACTGCTACCCTGTTTTTCAGAAAATATCTTCTTTATAAACCGTTGAGTTTCTCAAGCTGTATCTGGCAAAGGTATCAAATCAGACTCCCGATCGGGCTCAGTCAATTGGATTAATTCGAATCAATTTACCAATTCGACCCGTTCGAAAAAAAAGGCTTTTGCGGGAGGTCATTCCTTGAACCGTTGATTATCAATTCTGACGCCATTATGACGCACCCGGATGACAATCATATCGATTTTACACTCGACTGGCTGGCGTATCTTGTACGTTGGTAGCGGGATTTCGGATGTTATCTGAGGCATTGTCAGGGTTGCCATCATGTCTTGAATCTGTGGTGTACCTGTGGAAAGGCTTCAGGCTGTTGGTTCTCGTGTTTTCTTCAGTAGGGGCAAAATATTTTCCGAGACGTAAAAACCGGTTTTAAAAAAGGTAACAAAATTTGTCATTAATGTGTTTTGTTGACCGTTAAAAAGAGATCCAAGGCTGGTTGACGAGAGATTGGAATCGGTTTCGAGAGAAAAGGTGATGAAAGGCACTTACTATCAAACATGGGATCAAGACTGGTTAAAAGGAAGTTCAAATTCCGGTTTCAAGTTCAAAACGAGTTTTAAACTGGTTCAAAACCCGTTGAAGGGACATTGAAACCAGCATTAAGGGAAGTTTCATTTCCGGTTCAAAGTTCAAAACTAGCTTTTTAAGAGAAGTTCTATACCGTATGAGAGGATATTGAAACCAGTTTAAAATATCAGCTCCTGGTCATTCCGGCGCCCACGTGAGCAGTGATTTTAAAGTGAGTTCTAACTTGATTTTAAAGATGGGATCAAGGCCAGCTCAAGGGACGTTCAAACTCAGTTTTCAACTTCATAACGGGTTTTACAAACAGGTTCAAGGCTCATTGGAGGAATATTCAAACTGGTTCTAAAGGTAGGTTCAAAACTGGTTCTCTCAAAGAAAGTTCATAACGGGTTATGAAGAGGTGTTAGAGACTGATCGAAAAGACTTTCAAGGGATAAACCCGGATAATAAATTATAACTAGATATTGGAGAGACATGTTTTCCGTGTTCTCCAGTTTTTCTTTTTTTTTTTTCATTTTGTAGCACCAAAAAGTCTCAGTAAATTGAATGGCTGGTTAAATTTTTCACAACTAGTTACGTAGCCTGAGGTTACTTTTTCGGCTTTTGTCATAGCAAGCACTGACAGAATTTGACTGGTTTGATATCAAAGAGGGACAGAATTTTGCCCGTACAAGCTAATGCTGATTAATAGCGTTTCCCAAGTCTCACACCACATGCCTGGATTTCTATCAGCCGTCTGATTTGAATGTTTAACATCTTCGTCACCGCGAGTCGAGGATAAAAAAAACTGACTCCCAAATGCGAGGGATCACGTCATTTCGATGCCGTTCGAAGGGGAAGCCCGAGTTCGTGGGAAATGGCGTTTGCGTGCAGAGATTTTCCCCCCTTTTTGAACGGTATTTGCGTGTTGGGCGGAAAACCTCGGTATGGAAACTTGTGATGGGCACCGGCTTGTGACGGACGAGGTTGCGACCAAAAATAGCATATTTAAGCGTGACTGATTCGTGTTTGGAGGAAATCATAAATCACTATTTGTTCTTGTTTTTCTTGTAAATTTTTGCTTGGATGTTTTCATGAGTTGTTTGGGTGTGATGCATGTTTGAGAGGGGAGCGTGAATGGTGTATAAGAAAAAAGGCACTATTATGTTTGTTGTGTGATGAATTAACCGTGTGGTTTGCTTTTTTGTTGCAGAATGTCGCCAACTGAGTTCTCCAACTACATCAAGCAACGGGCGATACAGCAGCAGGCAGGCACCCATGGGACCGGTGGCTCTCCAGGGCGATCGCTCTCCCCTTCCGTCAACCCCCAGGACTTCATGTATCCCCCTTACTTCCGACCCACCCTTTTCGACAACTACCACTCGACGGGAACAGAGCTCTACCCGAAGTTGCCCTATTTGGAACCCTCACAGTACTACCCGGTCGCTCCCAACACACCGCCGGCCCCTCAACAGTCGCAAGGATCGGACAACAAACAGCAGCAACAGCAGCTTCTCGACAGCCTGTCCAACTTCAGCAGCTATTCCCCCAACTACCAGCATTTGCTTGTGGCCAACTAAAGACGGCGATAGGCCCTTCAAAACGGAATCAGTGGACGTGCAGATCTGCAGCAAGGTGGAGCCCTGTAAACCCGCCCCAGACCCTCCCTGTAGCTTCCACTTTCGCACGATAGCATGTCAGTAAAATTTCCCATCCGCACTGGACTACTCCAAATCACTGAAATGGCTGCAGCTCTGCAACATCCACTGTCTCCCTAATCTTTCATTGATCCAGGGTATGGTCCCGTTAGGAAGGATCCGAGGAGCGGGAAGCCCAACCTAGCAACGTTTACTCTGCCTTACGCACTTTACTGCACTATTTACGTTATTTTCGCCTCATGCACCCTAGCACCTACCCGCCTTCCACTTTTCAAACACCAGTGTGTTTCTTCAAGAAACTGTTCGAAAAAAAAAAGACACTGACAATCTCAAACCAGATACGAACGTAGGCCTCAATTGTGTGATTATTTCTAGGTTTACCTTGTTCATGTACGCCTGATTTAGGTAATCGTGATCTCCAAACAGAAATGTTTATACGTTGTCAATTTTTCTACCGCTTCCCGCCAGCTGCTTCTATGTTTCCGTTTTGAATGGGGATATTGCCGAGTACTTAATGGTAAACACGAATAAATTCAAGTATACGAAGCGGAATGGGGGGAGGGGGTGTCGTTGCTGATAGTTTTGCGAGCCATCACACAACCCAGAGGGGTTCCTAAGGGGAGTTGCGGTTTTGGTTGGAATCTTCGCTTGCTGAGAATGGTGAAGGGGTGAGGAGCCTGACACCTGACCGATTATTACCAGATATGCCGAGCCTCCTGGACGTTATTGGCTCGATACGCCAGCCACCCCTGGTTCGCTTCCATTTTGGCACTCATTGCAGCATAGCAAGCCGCCCGTTCCTGCTGGCAACGCCTGCCAACCACTCACTTTGCGTTGTTGCCTGGCAGGCTGTTCATTTCGCCTACTTGCCAGCCAACCCCTGATCAATCTACCCTGGCTGTGGTTGTTACAGCCTGGTGGTGTACTTCTGCTATGAGGGGATGTCATTCTCCCCCGAGAGGAGGTTGTTACGGCTTGGTTGGCCACTCATTCCACCAGTAGCTAAGTGTCCCAACCCCTGCTCACTCCCTGATGGGTACCTTCTTTGGCCTTGAGGGCGGTTGTTGAAGCTTGGTGCCGCTCATTCCTCACTGTGGGGCAAGTGTGCTGCACACCGTGTGCCGTCGTCCCGCGCTCCGCCCTTTCAGCCCGCCCTTCTCCTGTGTTCACATGTATTTGGAGAACCGTTCAAGTCCCACCGATCTCGATTCTTCCCCTCCGATCTCTTTTCATTTTCACCCCCTCAAATTCACAGCGCAACGCAAACTTCAATGCTCAACTTCGAATGACGCTGCTTTACGTTAAGTATCCAAAATATATTAAAATATTTGTGTTTGTAATTCCTAACGTAACGACCTGTACGATTCAGTACGCAATGTGATTTATATTCGGATTCTCGACCAAAAAGTCTGATCATCATGCAATAACTCTATTGCGTTTAGTCCCACTTTTTTTCTACTTTTTCATCGCCCTTAGATCCTATCACCAACTTTTTTTTTTTTTTTTTTTTTTGGTAGTCTTTTTTTACACAATTTTCGGTTCCAAGATCTGTTCAATATAAAAAATAACGATTTTTAAAATTACAGTGATATGTAAACAAGACAAGTGATATACAGTACCTTTGCGTCTGATGTAATGCCGAGCCATTAAAAATCGTTTTAGCCTCCCGCTCCTCGAGTGACGCAAATTTCTCCCTCCCTCAATTTCTCCCCCATGCGAAAAGTACCCCATTTTTTGTATTTTTGATGGCAAAAATGTACCGTTCGTACGAACCTCGGGTGAACCCCCTGTACGAGACTTCATGAAAATAGAAAAAACACACGGGTGAGCAAGAATGTTTTCGCGTCATCCAGCTGTTTTTGCGTTCACTATTTTTTACAAAATAGAAGCCAAAATTATTTCAAATTTGAAAAAAATTGAAAATTTCACGTTTGAATTTACTGTATACAAACATAAAAGAAAAAACAGGAGACAATTAGACGATTTGTATTGAAATTTATTTTTTCACCATACAAAATATAGTTCAATTATTTTAGTGAGATTATAGTATTACTTATAAACAAATACTATGTTGCGGTGTAAATAGCGTATTTTTTCACAAGCGGTATGAAAAAAAAGAAGACGTAATTTTTGTAATTCAGTTGCGATTGACGGTCCGATTGGAGGTTTGTGTGTGAATGCCATCAATGGGGGGGCTGAATGTCCTTTTTTTCCAAAATTGAGCAAACCACCATCCTAAAAATTCATAAACGGTACCTGAAAATTTAAATGATGAAAAAAAACGTTATTTTATAAACAAAAAAAAAAGGTTTGAAATTCCACAAGTGTCATTGAAATCTTCTCCAAATGGTTTTCCCTGAACGAAGAGAAATTGTCATATAAAACGCGTTGGTTTTTTTACTGCTTTGTTCATTTGAAAAGTTCTTCCCCGTGTTTTATAAAGCAGTATTCCCTTCGATCATTTTTTCGTGTATTAACAAAAAACATGTTTTGTACTAAGAAGTATTAAAAGTACTAGATTTTTATATTTATTTAATTTTTTCAATTTTTGTATTTTTTTGTATGAGAAAAATCAATTAGGCCCTGAGAGCCTTTTTATATTTTTGTTTGGATAATTTTTGTATTCTTTTTATAATGAAAAACACTATAAATATAAATTCAAACGAAAAAAAAAAGAAAAAAAGTTGACCGTTTTTGTAGACAAACTCTTTTCAATATTTTTATACTGTCGTTACAATACTTTAAATTTTAGAAGCTAGTTGGTATATTAATGTTATGCGAAGATCAAAAATTAAAAAAGATAGCGATAGAGTTCTAGTTGGAACTTGTGATTCCCTGAATTCCAATTTCTCATTTTGTTCGCGGCATCTTCGTAGTTTTTTTTTTTTTTTTCCTTCATACAAAACTTTCCGGTATCAGTGGGAACGCCCTCTGCTGGATTAGAACCGTTCACTTTTTTTCTCCAAAAATGGTTAATCAAATTTAACGTATCTCAATAGTAGCGTAAACGCATAGTGCTAGGGGCATTCAATAAATGAAATTTTGTACTCTGAATGTAAAATTGCGTAAGACTACTTACTATAGAGAAATGAGGAAACTTTCAACTTTCTCTTGCATGTTCTTTTTTATATAAATGTGATTGTTAACAACTAGGTAATAACCTTCATCTCATATAATATAGAACGGTTTATATATATTGAACATATACATATATTTTTTATTGAAGAGTTTTTGCACTATGTTAATCATGCATGGAATATTCATATATGAATATTAATTTCATTGAAGATAAAATATTTGTACTTTAGTATTTTTGTACTGTGACAACATTTTATAAATCTAGATTAAGACAATTTAGTGTAACTACATTGTTTTGTGGTTGTGTTCCTTATCACTCATTGTTTCATTTGGTTTTTTTGTTTTGTAGTTAAAAAAAAGAGTGTAATTCTATATTTTATATTAGGACTTTTAGAAGCTTTTCTATTTTTGAATCACTAGGCGAAAATTTTTCAATGTCCTTTTGATGTGAGCATTTTTCTAGCTAGAATTTAAACAAAACGTTAAAAATCTTGGTGTAGTATGGAGTGTACCTATTCATTTAGAACGTTCATTGTTGGAAAATTTTGATGGCAAGTTTCACGTCCGTTTTTTTGTGTGGGAACTTTTGGTTTCACTTTTTGAGTGCCATGCAAAATTTGAACACGGCAAAAGTTGACCGTATTTTGCAACAAAAAATTGGGATGTCCCGAGTGAAAAACAAAACCGCGTCGAAAATTTTTTGTTTTGTTTAGTTTTTGAACTTTTTGGTGTTTACGCCGCTAGTCAGCTTTGTTGTTTCGCTAAATCTCAACAATGTGATACTGTCTAGGTCAAGGTGCGCCTCGTTCACCTCCCCTCGCTACCGGCGTCAAGAATGAACAGGTCCACCCAACATTCCCCCCACCCCACCTTGTTAATTCATGGATTGTATACAATGGACGTTCAACATTATGTTTGTGTTTTTAAGTCAGACCAATGCGGTGTTAAAGTTACCTAGGGGATTGTTATTACATCCATGTAGATAAAAATTTATAGGGAAGAAATCACTTATCACGTCTATGGTATATATGTATGTATAGCTAGTTTTATTTTATATAAATTATATGAGATATTTTTTATTTTAATATCGTAGTTTATAGCTGCATTGTTATTATTTTTCTAATGTACCTACTCTATTTCTATGATTTTTTCTGAAATAAATTTTTACGTTTGAATTTTTGTTTTGGTTTTTTTTCTTATCAATTTTTGGTAATCGCCTTAATGTACGAACGAATTGTGTGGCATGTTTGGCGGTTTTCCTGAAAGGCAAAAAGGGGACTTCTCAAATGATAAGGAAAATAGATTAAACGTCACTGTCGTGGTATTTGTTTTTAATTTGCCGTCGTATTTGTGTGTTTATCGACGTTTTCAGGTCGATATTGAGAAAGGTCAAGGTTGGCTCGAAGGACTCTTTAGTTTTGAGAATGCAATAGAATGGAAAATTCATTCGACAACTTGATGAAGTGATCGTATTTGTTGCGATGTGTACCTATCTTCAACCTGTTTGGCCCATAGGTAAAAAGACAATTATTTCAATAACAATTTCAATTTGAAATTCGACCAGCGTTGGTTCGAAATCTTCTTCTAGTTTTCGAGATTCCAGCCAAGAAAACCAGCAGTGTCGTTCCCGATCCATTTTTTTGAGAAACAGTCAATACTTTGTAAATTTGTTGTTGATCGTTAATGCGAAAATCCATCAATCAGAGTCCACTTCACAATTAGGTTATTATCCCAGATAATCGAACGTCTAAAGCTACCTCAAAAATGACACCCCACTCTTCCAGCCCAATATTTTGCTCCACAGAGTCTAACGATGCGGACAGAGAAACTTGAAACCACCTGTAGTCGATTTCACGTGAATTTGCCGTGAATCTTCACCCTCTAAACCGTGAAAAAGGAATCGTATCAAAAATTTCAGCCTCCGCTAATCTGAGAATTAAGCAAAATAATAAACCAAAACTAATATCAACAACATTCTTCCCTAAAGTTCCTCACCAACGCAATAAAAAGCTCCAAAACCCTAACTAGTGTTGATACTGAACCAAATTTGTCCCATATTCACAAAACTGTTTAATACTCTCCACAAAACCCTGCTTGCCTTTTAGGAACTTGGGCAGAAAAGCGTTTCAAATGCCATACAACGACGCAGTTAAGTATACTGTTAATGACGGATTTGAGTGGGAGAGATGATATAATTTTTGGAAAACTTGTAAGATAAAAAAAAAGCACTGTTTATATTTTATATTACAACCATATAGCAAAAATATATATATTCATAAATGTAGGCAATTAGATGTCGCTGTTGAATTTTTGGATTTCGACCTCGTTTATTGAACCCTTGAGTACCTGCTGATTTTTTTGAATTACGAGATGAAGAGGTCTTAGTCCGAAAATTTCCAACAGAAAAAAAATTGACGAAAATACTTTGAATATCGTTGTTGTGAAAAACTATATTTCTCGCCGTGGTTCCAATAACACTACTTTTGCGTCACTTTGTGTATTTGTGGGTGATTTGAGGAGGCGCAAAGTCTTACAGGCCTAAAAACGAAAAAAGTTTAAAAAAAAAATTAAAAATAAGCATAGATATATACGGGACCACGGCTTGTGAATTTATCGGTGTTTTCCCTCCGTAATCCTGCTCCCTTTCCTAATCGTTCAAAGATGATCAACGCGGGTTGAATTTGATCAATTCAAAACTGGACTGGGGATTTGAAAATTTATTTAAATGTTTAGACTAACAAGATTATGTTGGAACGACAATTTGATCTCAAGTCTGAGTTTATGATCACAATATTGAGTCAATTATAACGGAATTTTGTTTGTCGTAACTATGCACAGAGAGATGATGCAAAGTGGTTGAAGAAAACCTTCCTCCAGACGACCCCTCACCGGATCTGACACGCTTCTCTACACAACTCAAAACGGGTTGTGACTGGACCCCAAACCAGTTTAGAGATCCTCCTCTACGCCACCTCAAACGGGGTTTAAACCTCCCTTCAACCCTAAGGTCTGCGAAAAATTGAAACAACGATGTTTTGACACATTGACAACTAAACATCGATGGCCCAAAATCGTCGGCTCTTTAGCATCGATGAATAAAAAAAAAAAAAACATCGATTTCCCTTTCGGTGTGTCGATGTTTTTAATTTATACGTATAGTAAAGGACGTTTTCGTTCGTTCAAGGGAGAAATGAACTAGAAAGAAACCAGTAAAATTTTCCTACACTTCCTATAACAAACTTTAAATAACCTAAACTTCGAATTTATGAAAAAAAATTAGTAAACCGTTCCCCATCCCATCAAGTCAGTTCAGAAGACCCTTCTATAACCGACCTTAACCCGTTTTCACCTATCTCCGGTTTTGGGACTCTCTTCTACACGACCCTAAACCTATTCTCAAGCCCCTCCTTCATGACTCCAAACCAGCCCTGAGACCCTCCTATACACAACTCCACAGGGTTCTGAGATCCTCCTCTACACGCCCCCAAACTGGTTTTAACCTCCCCCTGATGACCCCAAACTGGTTCTGAGATACTCTTTTTCACGACACCAAACTAGTTTTCGCCTCTCTACTCCTCTACACCACCCCAAATATGCTTTAACCTCCCTCCTCTTCTTCATGACCCCAAACTGGTTCTGAGATCCTCCTCTACACGACCCCAAACTGGTTTTAACCTCCCTACTCTTCTTGATGACCCCAAACAAGTCCTAAGACCCTCCTCCCTAAACCAATATCAGAGCCACCATCAAGTTAAACAACAACAATAATATTTTCTCCAATTCTCCATTTCGTCAAAATGGAGAATTGGAGAAAATTCATATTATGAATTTTCTCCAATTTTTTAAACTCAACCCTCCCCATTCAACCATCACTATCGTGTTACCGTCACGTTAATTTTCTCGACCTCGCCGTCCAGCCCCAAGTTTGTCACTTTGAACGCCATCCACTATCCCTCGATGTGATTCAACCTTCCACTCGTTACATTTGCTCTATGAGATATCATGTAAAAATAGCCTGTTATTTTCTCGTGAATTTCCCAATATTTTCATACTTCACGCGAACCATAAATTGAGCTTACAGTTTTCGGATGTTCTCTTGCGTTACTCAAACTTGCATTCCGCGCTTTCTTGACTCACAAACCGTTTTAATTATGAGAATATATTTAGCACTAGGTGATCGTTTGTAGCAAACTGCACAGTAAAAACGTTGCGAAAGAAGTGTTTAGCGAAAATTTTTACGAGTCCAGGAAAGTCATTCGCAGGAGAGTGAATTTGCATTTTTTTTTAATTTTTTTATTGAGTTGGTTCCCCAAATTTCGTTGTAATTCGGCAAAACAAGAAGAAATAGTTTTTTTAACGCCTCAAATGTAATAAGTAGAAGGAGTACTGTAATCCTTCTCTAAAATTTAGCTCTGTCATAGTCAGTGTCTGTCATAGGTGATAAAGATGATTGCTATTCGCTCATCAAATGGGCTGCAGTAGTACAGTAATCGGAATATTCCCCTTTTTTCTATCTAGGTGTACAATTTCTTTATAAAACTTTATGCTTAGCCAGAAACATTCTTTGGATTGTATTCGCAAAACAAAATTTAACGATGGTGTATAAATGTGTAAATTAAATATATGTATATATCATATAATTTTTCATATTGTACTTTGAAGTTTTTAAGTTTATATTAAAAATGTGTTTCAGCATTGTTAGAAATAATTTGATGTGTTATTTCTCCTTTGGGTGATTTTATGGGTTGGGCGGAATTTTCAATGACTTTTGGGGTGTTGTGGGATGGAAGTTTAGTGGTTGTGCGGCCTCTCTAGCCTCCCAAGTTACAGAGAGTTAAGCGTTAACGCCCAAACCCTTAGTGGGTAGGTATACTTCCAAAATTAGATTTAAAAGTGGGACGTTCTACAACTGATTTTGTAGCTCTTCGAACCGATTCTTCGGCGCTAGAAGTGGCGCTTCTCTAACTAGTTTTACAGCTCCTCAAACTGGTTTTGCAGCCATTAAACTAGTTGCATAGCTCTTCAAACTGGTTTTATAGTTTCTCACTTTGGTATAACAACTCTTGAGCAGCAAACTGGGTTCGCTGCTCTTTAAACTGGATTCAAAGCTCCTCAATGCAGTGTTACTGCTTTTTAAACAGGTCCGACAGCTCCCCAAACAAGGTTTACCTTTTGGGATCCGCCCCTGGCAGCACCAAGGCTGTATTCTCTCGACAGGAGAAACGAATAAAACCGACGGGAACTGCATTTGTTATAGAGGATAATCACAGCCATGAATCAACCCAGAATATAAACCTCACGTGACGTCGACGGATTCTGTTCAGGATGGAAGTTTATATTATTGCAAATTGTGTCCTTCGTGAGATCAACTTTCCGTCCGTCTTCGGAGACAGTTTTCACGAGATTTCGTCAAATACTCCACAAGGTCGATCGTAGTTTATTTCCGAGTGCATTCGAGTTTCCACCCCGGTATTACGGAGTTTTGGGTAGCTGGGGGGATTTCCGATTGAACGGCTCCGAGTCACGCTTTTGACGTGGAAAACCCGTTTCGAAGAAGTTCGAAGGTGACTGCGGTGCCAGTTTGGGAATCCAAAGTAGGAAGAATATCGCGGATTCAATGGCCAGGGTAGTTCGACTTGATGCAAACAACTAAACACGGTGGTGACGAGCAGCAGCCAATCCGCAAAGCGTATGCAATATACCTAACTCGACCCCATAGCCGAAAACCTTCAAAACAAGCTCCCGATATCAGTGACGACGAGGGGTGCCGCCCAGTGGTGCCAGATACGGATTTTTATCCGTATTTATACGGATTTTTTGGGGTCTGCACGGACCATCAAATATGTATCCGTATTATACGTATTTTCCTCTTTCATACGTATTTTACACGGATATTCGAGAAATCATCAAGAAAACAGTAACAATTAAGGGTCGCATGGGTCCTGCGAAGGCACCCTTAGCGCTAGGTGAAGGCTAAGAAGTATCAGGATGGTGTGTTTTACCTACATAGAAGTGTCTGAAGTTCGTCAAGTTTCATTTCGGTCCATTTTGGTTTATTATTCTTGGAATAATACACCCATGTACCTACTCGTGTAGGGGGTAGAAACTTTTTATCCGACTAAATTTGTCGGCCTCAAAATTTGTCTTTATACTTTTCAAGATGTGTAGATTCCAAAAACGAAAATTTCGGACATTTAATGTCCGTCCACCGTATGCCGTCCGCCGTCCAGACCGTATTGGGCACTAGGAATTTTTCAAATCTTAAATTTTGACTCGGTTTGCGTAGTTGCTTTTTAGCCCGATCGCACAAGCCTTTGGGCTCAGTGGGACTCTAAAGGGGCTACGGGAGGGGTTTTGGAAGGTTTTTGGGTATGATATCGAGTGGGGGTCGTTTTCAAAGTATTTTTGGAAGCCTAATCCATTTACCGGGGTCCCACATCCGTTCACAAACTATACAAGAAAATTTAAAAAAAAAAACTTTATTAGGTAAATAATCATATTAATTTTTTCAAACTGAAGTCAATTAATTTTTGGATCATTTGTATCAAAGCGTTTCCTCTTTGTTCGACTGATTAATAAAATATTTTTGTTCGAGTTATCTACCTATACTTGAACGCCTATTCCATTCTTTCCAGCTAGCAAACGATCCAAGCTGAAAATTGAGTGTAAAAACTCCTTTCTTTTTTTTTGTCTGAAACTGCTTTTTGGGTTCTCTAAAATCCATTCGGAGCATACAGATTTCATGCGGATTTCTGCTGGTCCAGATACGGATTTTCCACGGATTTTTACCACTAACGACACGGATTTACGATTTTGTGATCTGGCACCACTGGTGCCGCCCCTTCCTAGTACGACAGTATGAATGCTTCCCGCCTTATTCGAGATACACCTTCACTTGACCTAATCCAAGGTACACCTGAACTGAAGTCAGGTTGTTATAAGAATGTTTATACATAAACAGTTTCAAAACGTAACTATCTACAAATACGGGTTGGTTTATTGCTTCCACTTTTTATTCACCACCTATGAAATACCTACTATAGCGAAGTTCCCCGGTCACGCTCGGTGGAGGTGGCCGTTTCCCGGTTTTCCACCGACCCCGGGACGACCTTTAGCCTTAATAATCGTCTTTAAAGCCCCTTCCGACGATAACCATCTTAATGACCACGTTAACCGTGTGTAAGGGGCTCTCCGGGACGGGTTGGCACAACCGAAATATAATTTGCTAGACGTTATCTGGTAGGGGGCTGCAAGTCGTTAGCAGACGGGAATATTATAAGGCTAGGTAGGCTTGCATTTGTGTACACGAGCGGTGATTAGTTTCTGCTGACAAGATTGCACGGAGGGAAATTTGAACTATAGAAGCTGTCACTTAAATAAAAACACTTTCTTGTAGCACACTTCAATTTGAAGGCGATATAATTTATAAGTGATAAGCTGGGAAGAAGATTCATCACTGAAGAAGAAATTTTGCGTGAATTGGAGCGCCAGATTAGAGAAGACGAAGATTTTGATGGTGTTGATGATTCCTGTACCTAGTGAATGTGATGACGAAATTTTACTCGAACAAGACCGTGTTGCTGTCGACGCCCCATTCATTGATGATTATTCTGATGCATAGATGGATGATATTCATGAAACGGAGCAGTGTAGAGGGTTGGATGGCAGGGATTTTATGCTGGGTAAAGATGATGAGACAATTTGGAGTGACCAGCCTTTCACCTCTTCTGTGATCACGTATTTATTGATTCTTGTCAATTGTCAACGTTCTAGTGATGAATGATGACGAAGAATAATTGATGTGATGCATCGATTCTATTATAAAATGATTTTTATTGACTACCAATACTAAATTGTTACAGATCTCATGATTGATTAAGTCATCAATATATTTTGTGAGTGTTCATTATTATTGAACTTATTTTGATAATTTACAGAACCAAAAAAGTTTAAGGTGTTCAGAGAAAGACTTACTTAGTGAACCTACTCACTTTTCCCTAGAATTACCTACGTCAAAAAATTCCGATCGAGGAGCAATCATGGTACTGTGTCGTATACGTCACGGCCTTGCAATTCATGTCCAGAAAGGGAGCCTTGTGGAAGGAGGGTTAATCGCTTTTACGTCCATTATTACTTCAAAAACGACACTTCACTCAACCCCCAGGCCCAAAATTCATCAAATAACCCAAATAAGTGAGGAACTTGCAGTCAGTCCCCTCATAGCCTCACATAGTGACCGAACAGGTCTTATACTCCTTTAAATCAAAATTCTACGTCGAGCATTACTCTGAAAACGACACCTCAATCGACTATCTGCCCAAGGCCCTTCCAAAACCCCACCGGTCACTGTAGTGAAGCCTCATGGAATGACCGAAATTGCTAGTCCTTCAACGGCCAATTTGTAAACTCCCTCGCCCCTCCCTCGAGGATCCGCCTCTGCCTGGCTCCAAGGCTCCAACGAGTCTGCCAAACGAATCTCGAATGGCCCTGCTCATCGGATGCTACGAGTTTCTGCATTCGTTAGCGTCGAAAGATAACAAGAGTACACCCAGTTACAACAATTTCAGGCTCACATTTCTCGGATGGGCCATAAAAGAGGCCCCGTAAAAATTTAACTACCCACAAAACCTTTCGGTTCGTTTTTCGGTCACCAGGTGGGTTCCACTGAAACGCTCTCCGGGGCAAAATAATTCCCCGAGTCAAAGTTATTTTCTGTGATGAAACCTTCGCGGAGAAAAAAAAAGAAGCTTCTCCGGACGGTTTTAATGATGAAAAGCTCCATCGCCGTGGGATGTTCGCCATGTGGCAGCCTATTAGGGGATAATGGCTCGTTATATTTTCCTCTGTCCCCCGATTCATGCCGGGAAATCCGATCCCTTCTTTGACCCCTTTACTGCGAAAAGGATTCACTGTTCATGACAGACATAGCTATAAGCTCAGTCACTTGATGAGATGAGTAATATTTGCCTGTTATCTATTTTGTCGTATTTGGCCTGTTATCTATTTGGTCGTTAAATACCACCAGGTATCAAATTTTTTTGAAATTATAAGATGGATATTGCCTGTTAATAATAATACATACCTACATAATAACACATACATAATATTCTGGTACATTACCAGTTTCAGCATCCACGAATTCTTCATTGTTTTCTCGTCTTCTAAATTTTCTTCTTGTCTTGGATTGTCGTTATTTTCTTGTCTTGGTTTTTCGTGAGTCTCTGTATTTATCTTAATAACAACTTTGTCTTGAGCTTCTTCTTTTCTTCGTTTTCGCCAGAAGATTGCTCGTTTTCAACATAAAATTCTAGAAATTTATCATTTTCATTTAATCTTCCCACAAATTTTACATCCCTTGTTACTATCACTCTTCTTTCTTCTTCTAACCAGACTCTGTAGGCTTTTGAAGTGGTAGCATATCCTAGGAATATGCACGGTTTAGATCTGGATTGAAATTTACCTTTGTTTGGCGTTTTATCCAAACAATAGGCTCTTAGTCCGAAGGTTCGAAAATAACTTGACTATTGGTGGTCTGTTGTAAAGTTTTTCATACGGGGTAAATCCATTGATACTTCTTGAAGGACACCTATTCCTACTATAGTTAGCTGTGAGCATTGCCTCTGCCCAGAAGGATGGGGGCAATTTTGATTCAATCAGCATATATCTGGCCATTTCTACCAATGTTCTACTTTGCCTTTCTGCTACCCCATTTTGTTGAGGGGAATGAGGAACCCTCCAACGAGGGCCATTCCCTGCAGGCTAAAGCTAGCCAGCCCCCGACCCCCCCCCCCCCCCCCCGGCCTCTGGCCCCTTCCTCGTGTTGCAGCTCCAATACGGTAGATAATATAGATATTATCTATATAATGTTATTATAGTAGGGTAAAGCCCCGTACCTCGCCCCACTTTTCAGATTTTCCTCTCTTGGGAGACCCCTAGGGCTCTGATCGAATAGTTTTTTTTACAGATCGCTAGGGAAATAAGTTGTCTACAAGATCCAGGTGTTGAAATGGGTTATTTCAAGTTTTCGAGTTTTCTAGAGCTAAATTTCTAAAACCCTCCAAAGTGGGGCCAGGTACGAACATAGTACCTACCTCGCCCCGGATAGGGTCGTACCTTGCGCCACCTTCCCTATTTCTCGAAATTGAGCGCTCAGAAGTATGGAAAATGAATCAAATACGTTTATTTTATATTGAATATAAAACTTTAATGCATTAAAAAATTATAATTAGAAAAACATGGCTAGGAATTGGTTGGTAACCACAACTGTATCACAAAATCCTAGAATTATTGTCAAGGACGAATACTTCTCTTGTTAAGCTTAAAGTTGTAAAATTTAAAATTGACTGAAGTTCATAGTGAACAATAAAATTATAATTAGAAAAATATGGCAAGGAATTGGTTGGTAACCACAACGGTATCACAAAATCCTAGGGGCGAGGTATGCACAAGGAGGTGGGGCAAGGTACGTGCATACACACCAATTTTGAAAAACGGTCATGACACCCACAGATCCTATTTTTTTCAAAAACTTTTTTTTCAGTGCTTAACAGACATATTGGACAACACATTAAACAAACAATTGTACGAAAATACGACTTAACTCAGCCCTGGGACGATCAAATGTACAATTTCCACGATCACAAACTGGCACCTCAAAAACGTTTTAACCTTCTCCTAAGATAACAGTACTAGATATCACAAAAAAAGTACACAGCCAATTCAACCATTTTCAGAGAGCTACCGAATCAGTGGCTCAAAGTTGTTATATCCTTTCTCTACCTAGGTAATATCACTGGTGGGGCGAGGTAGGAGCATGGGCGAGGTACGGGGCTTTACCCTACCTATATTATCATTATTACGCTCCAAGGGTTTATTACGATGCTTCACTGAGGAAGTGGCAAAGTTGGCATAAGAGCCCTTTCACCAGCCGCTCTGAATCGAATTTTCGAATCCATCGCTCGGAATCGTAATGCCACCCCGAATTTCATACCCGAGCTTCCTCCGGTTCCACTCCGAGCGGGCTGCCGAAACAGCGCCACATCCAGTGGCGTGAAAAGCTTGAACTAGCCAAGATTTGCCACTGAGCAACTGACCAAAAAAATCCGGTGAAGTTACCCTGAAGGTTGGGAAGTGTACTCCTATTCCACACCCCAATCTGTGACCAGGTCCCTCCAACTGCTATCGCTTCATTCAAACGACGCCTCACTCAACCCCCAGCCAAACACCCCACTAGTAGCCTTTTGTTTCCTGATTGTTTTCCTCACTGACATAAATGAACCTCCCTCGTGTCCCTCGCCCCTTCCTCTCCTCCCGACCAAAACAAGGACTTCCAAACTTTTTCTGAGGGGACCGCCAAAGTCCAAAGTACGACACGGATTTGCTCCTAGCGGCGGAGTGCCTTCCGGCTCGAAACGTACAACCCGAACTTGGCAATTTGTGGAAGTGCGTGAGGTTCTGGCGTCAACCGTAATAAATCCAAGTAAAACCGGCTTTCGGGGGATGTTGTGACATTTTGTGAGTCACGAACTAAACTAAAGCCCTGTAAGCATTAATCTGCACAATAAATTACTCCGGCGAACTTAATAATGATGTATTGGGTTGTATGGCAGGAGAAGAGAGGCGAAAAACCAGGTTTTTCAGCGGCTAGAAAACGTGTCATCGCATGTTCACCATTTATTCCAAGTACCATTCGTCATGCCCAGCGGGATGGGCGAAAAGACTGAAAGTACCTACTCCAATTTTTGGTTTATTATTCTTGGAATAATACACCTATGTTTTCGCGACGGGGGTCGACGACTCCGATCGGGCTCAAAATTTGACATTATCCGTTTCAAGAGGTCTACATTCTAAATCCGAAATGTCCGTCCGCCGTACGCCGTACGCCGTCCGCCGTCCGCCGTCCAGGCCGTTTTGGGCAGTAGGAATTTTTTTAAAAATCTGAAATTTCGGCAAAATACTTGGTTTACCATCTAGTTGTGCCCGCAAGGTTTTCAGTCCGATCGGCCAAACCCGTGGGGCGCTATGGGGCTATAATGGGGCTACGGGAGGGGTTTTTTGAAGGCTTTTAGCTATGGGATCGAGTTAGGTGTCGTTTTCGAAGTATTTTTGGACGTAGAATCCATTTTTTGGGGTCCCGCAACGATCCGATTTCACTAGGGCGATCTTTAGGGCATTCGTGGGGCTAAAAATGGGATTTTTGAAGGATCCCAGGATGTTAAATATTTTTCGAGTAAAAAATACAGCATTTTGAAAAAGACACATTTTTGAACAAAAAATCCAAAAAAAAATTTTTTTGAGATAAAAATCCAAAAAAAAAAATTTTTTTTCATCGACAGAATTAAATTTCTGCACAAGTAACGTATATCAAAGAATAATAAACCCTTGTGTAAAATTTGCAGCGTTTTGATGACAATATTTCTGCAAAAAGTAGGTAGGTACTTAATAAATATAAGTTGTAGGAACCCCAGTCGGGTGGTTTCTGTGTACTTATGTGAGGTATACCTCATAGCGGTACAACTGTGTGTGGATGGTGGGTATCCGAAGGCGCAAACTCTATGTTCTCACTACAGTTTGTGTTGGAGGATGTGACAGGCAGCTTCTGAACAGACCCTCCAGGTTATGAGTTTTGAATGCCAAAGAGGCATCCCAGATTTGATTTGTCGGAAGCATTGGAGGTGAAGAACCTGGTCAGTGTTCTTAGCTGGAATCGTCCAGTTACGACACACTTCTAGTGGGGCAGTGAGGGATATCCATGGGTAAGCTCGTGACGACGAAATCCAAGAAGGGGCTCTCAGGCAGAATTCGGGTTTCTTTTCTCTTTCGGCTGTCCAAAGCCAACAGCAATTGGAGAAGGCAACGGATCTGCTGACTCTTGTTCCCCTTGGTTCTGAGAAAAATGTCTTTGACGGCGTAAATGACTGTTGAGGGCATTGTAGATGAAGGGAGTCATCCCTGACGTTGTTCGCATCCGTGTCGACTTTGTCGTTCAGGGAAGGAACGGCGCCTGTGCCCCCACGCCAATGCAACACCTAGCAGCGCCTTTATCAGTAGGCCTATCGACAGGCCCACCTGTCCAATCGCTCATAATCTCATTAAATGAGATTATGAAGTTTTATCGAGGTGAAATTTTCACCTTGATAAAACTTCCTCGCACGTGACATTCTGAGACGTCGACAACCCTCAAATTCATTCACCCCCACCACCCACCCGGTTACCACCCCATTATCCCATATCGTCCACCTGCCAACCTGTCTTCGCTCAGATCGCCCCGACGCGTTTCTTTATTTGCCAACGTGGGCGATTTCCGAGAGGATGAAATCAATACGGACTTATTATTAGGCTGCGGACTCTCACTATAAGGTTCCTTTTAACTGATCGATTCGTTCCGGGGACTGTACTTTCAAATCCTCTCGATAAACAGACGAGGCCCCCATAAATATTCACGTTTGGGTGAGGTGGTTATAAAAGAAAAACGCTGTAAGTTTTACACAAGGGTTATTATTCTTTGATCTAGGTTACATGTACGAAAATTAAATCTGTGTCAATAACAAAAAATTTGAAAGAGATGTTTTCAATTTTTTTTTTTAAATTTTTTTTTTAACTCGGAAAACATGACACATTGTGGCCTCCTGGGATCCTTCAAAAATCCCGTTTGTGGCCCCATAGATCTCCACAGTGAAATCGGATCGTTCTGGGGCCCCCAAAAATAAATACTACGTCCAAAAATACTTCGAAAACAACACCTAACTCGATCCCATAGCTAAAAGCCGTAAAAAAAAAAAACCTCCCGTAGCCCCATAGCATTTGCATACAAATGGGATTTTTGAAGGATCCCAGGAGGTCAAATAACGTGTCATTTTCTGAGTAATTTTGGACGCATAATCCATTTTTTGGGGTCGGTTGGATCCAACATCGTACAGAAAAAAAATTGTATGACACGAAATTAATTTTTGCACAATAATTGTGCAATTAATCTTAGATTAACTACACAGGTTTACAAAAAAAAAAAGGTCAATCTCAGGCGCCGCAGAAAAAACCATCAAACTCTATGTTTTTTGGGGTGCTGAATCCGAATCCGACCCCCGTTTTTTCCGGTCACGTCCAAATTTTTGAGATATTGGCGATTTTTCGTTTTTTCGACCTTTTTCCGTTTTGAAAATCACAGCTAAACGTGCGGGTGCCCAAAAATTCTACAAAAACTCTCTTCTTACTGGAAATTTATCGCTGATTCCGAAAATATATATGAGTTGGTGTCTAAAACTACGAGAAATGTGTGATTTTGCCAAAAAAATGTTGAAAAAACGTGGTTTTTTCAAAACCAAAGTCACGTTTTTTGATCATTTTTACCTTCTAGCGTGGAAACTAAGGCCGTTAATAAAAATTTTCCAACGAGGTCTTGTAGGTAGATTGTTTCTGCGTCGAATGGGACCAACCGTGATTCTTTACCTTCCATAATAAGGGAGCTATGATTTTTCAAAGTTTCTGGGCGCTTGTTTTTCAGGGCTTCAAGTGCAATTCCGTGAGTTCTTGATGAATAAAACCATCTATGAGTCGGTCTGAATTGATGCCTCCGAGTCCAATATATTCCACGGAACAAAGTTTTGTTGTGATCAAGTTGCATTGCCGACTCCAGGAGTTCATATTCTACGACATGGCCAAAATGGGTAGAAACTTTGAAAAATCATAGCTCCCTTATTATGGAAGGTAAAGAATCACGGTTGGTCCCATTCGACGCAGAAACAGTCTTCCTACAAGACCTCGTTGGAAAAATTTTATTAACGGCCTTAGTTTTCACGCTAGAAGGTAAAAAGTATCAAAAAACGTGACTTTGGTTTTGAAAAAAACACGTTTTTTCAACATTTTTTGGCACAATCACACATTTATCGTGGTTTTAGACACCAACTCATATATATTTTCGGAATCAGCAATAAATTTCCAGTAAGAAGAGAGTTTTTGTGGAATTTTTGGGCATCCGCACATTTAGCTGTGATTTTCAAAACGGGAAAAAGCCGAAAAAACGAAAAATCGCCAATATCTCGAAAATTTGGACGTGACCGGAAAAAACGGGGGTCGGATTCGGACTCAGCACCCCAAAAAACATAGAGTTTGATGGTTTTTTCTGCGGCGCCTGAGATTGACCTTTTTTTGTAAACCTGTGTTATTAATCTATATCAAAGAACAATAAACCCTTGTGTAAAATCCGCAGCGTTTTTATCTGGGAGTACAAGACAAGGCAGCGGAAGCTGTTTTTTTCGTATCCATACCATTTTCGTATCTCCTCCCCATGGGAGAGGAAAAGGTTGAATGAAATGCCGGGCTCCACTAGGAATGCAAGCATTAGTACGGTTGTGTATTGCAGAATGGCAGCACGAGTTTGTACGGCGCAAGAATGTCTCCCTGATACGGGTTTGGGAAGTTCCTCAATCCACTCAAAATACTTCGAAAATACTCTCACTCGGGACCCCCACTTTGTTCCTTTAGTAGCTTTGAAGTCACACAAAGACCAGACGGCATAGTGGGACACAATCGTTGACGTGTGAGGTGTCGTCGTGAGAATGAACTTTGATAAGGAGACGATTCTTGGGTTCGATCCCAGGATAGGGCCAATTCCACCACCCAAGAGAATGCTGTTTAACATGAGGAAATGCGCGATGGTCGGTGATCAAGTTCGGTGCACTTTTGCACATCATTATGGCCACTTTCACCACTCAAGGGAGTGCTGATCAACGTGGGGAACCACGAGAAGCTCAGTTATGAGTAATTCAGTAGTACAGTATGAATACTGTTGATAAAACCTTCCTTTGTTGATAAAATGGCAGTCAAAACGCAGGAAAACATCAAAATGATCAAGTCATATTGAAATCAATATCCAATCAAGATTGCCATCATATTGTAAAAATATGAATAATGAATAATATACTCAATCAAGATATGAAATCAACTAAAACTTATTCTACTAACGTTATTTAAATCATATCGTCCAGATCAAGATTATCTCATTTCAACTATCTTGGCAAAGCATTAAATGATTGAGCCATCTATTGTCCACGACAGCTTTCAGCATTCATACAGCAGCCAGGCTCGTCCAACAAAGAAACCGAAAGTCGGTGAGACCACATATCACTCGAAAACGGCATAAATCATCGTCAACCTCTTGAATAAGTCCGCAGAACGTCAACGTTTTCATCCTGTTTTTACTCGAAGGCGCGTGGAATGGACGTAAGAAGTCAAAGAGGGGTTGAGAATAATTAATTGCGGCCTGGTCGGTTAGAATCCCTCTCGTCGGGTCGAATCGTTATAAGGGCCTCGTTGAGAGGAGGGATACGGGCCCAAGAGATGGCGATCTTGAATGAAATAGGTCAACCGGAAAAGGAGGAGCAACCCGAAGAAGATTCCTTTCCCGGGAGAAGATCGCAGTCTGATTTTTTTTTTTTTTTTCTAGGAGAGGAATTCGACGAAAAAGGTATTCGCTCGACGGGTGGCGCTCATGAAACTGAAATCAAAAGTCAAAATTGCTGAGGAATCTTTCGACTCCGAGGTATCGAAAGAACCGAATTTCTTTCGATTCCAAGTTAATTATTTTCGCGGCTTTTTTCTGAGAAAGAAAAAGGCTGTTGAAACGGATTAATCTCAACAGTAAATGGAATGAGTTGATTAACCCTCTACTACTTACCACCAGACAAAAAGATACAGATAATATCTTTATATCGACTTTATATTATAAAAAAGTCGGCGCCACTCCGCACCTACCGCCTTCCCGTTTTTCGTCAATAAACTGATCCTGAAACCATAGTTGAGCGATAGCGGGACTCTGTGGAGCCCTTGGTGGCATTAACAAGATAGTTTTAGTGGTCTCAGTCTTCGCTTAAACCGCCGCTTTAGCTTTAAATTTAAATTTTAAATTTCGGCGAAACCGTACCATTTTTGTAAGTTAACTCCTCAACCAACTCGTTACTTCCTCAAGTGTACAGTATTGATGAAGGAAAACTGTGCTCTCTGAAGTGAGCAATGACAGGTAGGGGTTTTGCATTCAGGGGAAATGAAGAAGAGTGGCATCTCAACTGTTTGAAGATGAAGAGCTTTTAAGCGTTAAAACAGTTTTAACCCTTAAAAAACAGTTACCTACTGTGTTTAAAAAAGATCTTAAGGGTCATTGCACAGCAAAGCCGAAATTCTTGTCCCAGACCTTGTTCATGGCCTCAGATGAAACTTCGGCGATGCAATGGTCTGGATTTGGGCAATGGGGGATTGCAATGGTCTTACTGATGGAGGTTTTAGCCCGTTGTTTCATTCATCATATTCAAGATTAAATTCCCCATTTTACTGTACCCTGTACGGTGTTACGTCAGACTCCCGCTCCATCCTTGGGACAAGAAACTGGAGAGCAGCAGCCCAAAACAGAGAGGACCGGCGGACATCATTACAGGAGGCCCTGACCCCTCGCCGGGTTGTAGCGCCATAGAAGAAGAAGATTTTACAGCACCCTGCAACGTCCCCGACCCAGGTGGGAATATTCAAAAATCTGTTAAAAATGTTAGCTACTGGTCCGACTTTGATGCCTTCATGGACATAGTGAATTACTCAAATATATAATAGATTATACTATATTTGAATTAGACACGTTTACATAATTTAAAATAGGTCCGTACCCGGGGGTTTCACTCAGTCCCCTAGCGAAAACTTCTTTTGAGTGTAAACCCAGTGTAAAAACGCTGCAAATTTTACACAAGGGTTTATTATTCTTTGATATACGTTACTTGTGCAGAAATTTAATTCTGTCAATGAAAAAACTAAAAAAAAAAATTTTTTTTGGATTTATATCTCAAAAAAAAATTTTTTTTTGGATTTTTTTTGTTCAAAAATGTGTTTTTTCAAAAATTCTGTATTTTTTACTCGAAAAATATTTAACATCCTGGGATCCTTCAAAAATCCCATTTTTAGCCCCATGAATGCCCTAAAGATCGCCCCAGTGAAATCGGATCGTTCCGGGACCCCAAAAAATGGATTCTACGTCCAAAAATACTTCGAAAACGACACCTAACTCGATCTCATAGCTAAAAGCCTTCAAAAACCCCTCCCGTAGCCCCATTATAGCCCCATAGCGCCCCACGGGTTTGGGCGATCGGACTGAAAACCTTGCGGGCACAACTAGATGGTAAACCAAGTATTTTGTCGAAATTTCAGATTTTTTAAAAATTTCCTACTGCCCAAAACGGCCTGGACGGCGGACGGCGTACGGCGGACGGACATTTCGGATTTAGAATGTAGACCTCTTGAAACGGATAATGTCAAATTTTGAGGCCGATCGGAGTCGTCGACCCCCGTCGCAAAAACATAGGTGTATTATTCCAAGAATAATAAACCAAAATTTGAAATCCCCAAAAGGCAATTCCAAACACCAAACCTGACTTATGTTCCGAATTTCATTGAACTCGGTTGAGCGGTGTGACCTGTGTGAGTGTTCGATGCCGAAAAAAGAAAAAAAGAAGAAAGTGCCGAAATATGCAATTTTAGCACCATTGATTTTGGTTAATAAAGATGTCATAACCTTCAAATTAAATTGTTTACCACATTTTGGTAAATTTCTGGTCAGGGCGCTAGCCGATCAGCGAATATAGGGGAAAACAACCTAGATTGTTTTTTAACGTTTCTGAGTAGTGAAACATCTGTTTATTGTAAAGCAGAGTTGGGCAGTAGCTAGCTACATGTGTAACTAGCTACAATTACCGCTACTCGATTAAAAGTAACTCAGCTACAGCACACTACTTGTGGAAATTAAATTACAAATTTTGTAATTTTTGATCGAAAAAGTGATATGCAACAAGAAGCTACTTGAGAGCTACTAGCTGTGTCTGTTCGCCGCAGCTACATTTTTCGCGCTACTAGCTGTAGCTTCAACTGACCGCTACAGCTGCTGTAGCGTCCTCAGAAATAGCTATGGTTTGCCGCTACAAGCTACTAGCTGTAGCTGAGGCGTCAACCAAATTCCCGCTACAGTAGCTGTACCGCATGATCGCATCGGCCTCACGGTCCGGCACACACGAGGAAGCCATTACACACGTTGTCCACAAACTCGACTTTTCACTGACTTAATTTTCCGCCTAAAAGCTTCACTCTGGGCCCATAACCAGTTAATTTGGACGAATGAGACGCAGGCTATGCGTGATTAAGCTTTATTTCGGATGTAATTTAGAGCGGATTACGAGAGCGTAACGGGCCCAACAAGAACATAATATGTTCCATTATTATTGAAGACTGCGCCAATTAATCATGTACATACTGGCACCACAAGTGGGGGAAGAGACCTACAGTCTTAATCTAAAGAAAACTGTAGGATTGCTCAACTATAAAAAAATAACATAACAAGTCCTATTGAAAACTTCCAGAACTGGAAGTTGTAACTTTACAACATCCAACTACGCAGCTACGTCATTTTACCTTTCAAAGTAAATTGCCTCGTCGTATCGACAGGTTCGTAGCGGGCAAGGAGGCCGTTTTTCACTAACGAGTTTCTTTCCAGAAGTAAATTAAACGAAGCCCCTGTAAACGGGAAATTCAAAACATTTCCTCTCCTTGGGGGTGCCTTTGTAACCTAATTACTCAGGTCGACCTCTCTACAGAATATTTCATCAAGGGGAAAAAGGCCCGGTACAATCAAAATACCCCTTGAGCGAGCGCGTAATCCGATTCTGAGAGATTCAGAGGAATTTTATCGAAGAAGACGAAGACGGAAGTAGTCAAACGATTTTGACGACGGGATTGAGAATATTTCTCAATGAGTTATTGCGGATGTTTGAAACGGAACTAGGTTGGTCCTGAAACTGCTGCAGCCTCCGAGGCCGTTGGCCATGTTTCACCCTGTGGATGATGATGAAAAAAGCTTTTCCCAATTTTCGAGGGTGAACCAAAACAACCCGTGAGCGCTTTCGCCAATCAAACGGAGAGCGCACTTAGTCCGGGAGGGTTTGTTTGTTCTTTTACTGTTTGCCGTTGTCTCCATCTATTTCATTTTTGAAATAATATTCTGGATGCCAAAGCTGTTTTTAGGGAAATTCGCGATTGCCCTTTGGGATCTGGCTCGTGCGATGTAACATTTGATGTTTGCAAAAGTGGACTCTTTTCACTCCCTACGTTGGCATATACCTGGAATAATTCAGGTATTTGTTTATTCAGATTTTCAGCTACTTAGTGAAGTACTGGCCAGAAGCGAAGAATGATCATATCATTCCTATAATATTATTATGTTTGTGATGACGCAGGGTCGAGTCTACGACAGCATAGAGAAGGGGCGAGCCCACATGCCCCACTGCCGTCAATCAAGGAGGGCGCAACGTGAGATGGTCAAGTATGGGTGGCTGGGCACAATATAGTGGCGATGATATTTGAGTATGCATTTTTTTGCGCTGAAAAACGATTTCCTTTCGCGATAACCCAAAAATTAACAATTCAATGAGAATAGTTTTTAATGGAGAATTTGAGATTCAAAGTGGGTGGGTCCAACAGCGCGTGTAAAAATGGTCGGCGTCGACTGAATATCCGCTTTTATCTCAGAAGCTTTTAGCGAGAAAAAGCAGAAGCCTCTCACCTGTAAAGATGTCCGCCGGTGGCTACGTGCGCCGAATTCTCAACTTTTTTCCCTCCGTTTCTGCAAGGAGAGGGAAAAGTTTCGGGATGAAGCCCCTGTGACTGATTTCGACACGTTTTATTAGGTAAGTGCTTTTTTAGAGGAGTGTTTGGTTTTTTTATCTCGGAATCAGCGTTAAAACAGCTACGTACCTACTCAGTTTTAGGTCGAAAAGGGGTCTAGACGTGAAAGGATGAATTATTCCCACTACCTATTATAGTGGCGCGTTTGTAATCGTAATTACGAAAATGTGTTCTCGGAGAGTGCCTGGTGATATTACTAGACCAGCCTGAGCAATACCACTCGAAGAAAATTATGAAGAAACACCAATTAGAAGAGAGACCTACTATATCAAAATTTGATATATTTGGTCTCTCTTCTAATTGGGGTTTCTTCATAATACACGGAGATTTATGGCAAAAATCTATGATGTAACTTGAAAATAATAGGAAACTGGAATACCAAGAAATGAAAATGAATCCATTGAGGAAGAGACAGACTTATTTCATAAAAGTAATGATCGAACACTTTGTACAATATGCATCACATCCATGGCATTCAATAAAGAGACTGACCCATGACTGATCAAATCTAGAAGATAAGATAATATCTTATTATGTTAATCTCTTGAGCATCAGGATAATATCATATTATGTAACATCAAAACAATTCAAACCTCCATACCACTATCAGAAAGACCAACAATTAATGTTAAAATCCATATAGAAAGAGACAGCTTTATCAGTGAGTCCAACCAAACATCTAGAGATGCAAGATTAACGGCACCTGCACTTGAAATCAGAGTGAAATCCAATAAATCCGAGTTCCAGTTCGTGGCGATCAAAAGAAACTTCTTTCATGATCATAGGGAAGTGTAACAACGAGCTAATGCAAATCTAATATCACCAACTGAAGGACCAAATCCATGGAGAAAGAGACAACCATATCACACCAATGAATGCACTATCATCATCCTCAAATACAAGGAACTAAGGTTTGATCCATGGACATCATGACGAACTTCATTCATGATCAGCTGGATATGTGACAACAAAACAATGCAAAACTCATTTCACCAGCAGGAAGAGCAAGAAATTACCGGTCAAACCGTTGATGAATCATCTTAAGAGACCAACTTATTTCAATAAAGTGATGTTCAACAAAAATTCTATGAGAAAGATTAAGAAGATTCAAAACGTTTGACAAAAATTGAAGATCATGAGATCTTCTAAGATAATGGAATATCAAGGCCAAGGCTTATAAGATAATATTCATGATATTATCATGAACATCTGCAACCCCAACGTCAAACAAGGCAAAACTAATATCACCGAAAAAAAAAAATTGAAAGATCAAGACCATGGAAACCAAGACATACATAATAATATTGTGTATCCATGGTATTGGTTTCCATGGTCTTGATCTTTCAATACATAATATTATTATGTATCTTATAAAGACGAAGGTAATGAAAACATCTTAATATCGGGGTTATGCAAACTCCAAAGGCATCAACAACTTTCAAGAGATACAAGATCAAAATCATGGCAAGACAAACATATTTCATGTTCAATAACATTGAACATAATTGAGTAAGATATTATCTTACTAACCACTACCAGTTTATAGTAAAAAATGACATTATTTACCATGGACAGGTAATGGACAGCTATTACATTGTACCTAATACCTAATTTTCAATTTTCGCTCTTTCCGTTTGACCACCAGAGGGAAAACACGTTGATTATTCATTAGTCGTAAATAGACATTGCAATGTAGCCTATATAGGACCATTCAATCACTCCCTACAAATGTCACCACCCGCGTGCAGTTCAAATTGAGTTCAGCGGCGGGACAATCAAGATTTGTTGCGAGCTGAACGAATTCGGTCGAAGGGGAGGTTTAGGATCAGGACAAATCCGCAGTGTCGATCGGTCGAGAAGGAAAGGGAGGTTTTGTGTAAGGGCTTACCCAGGTAATGAAAACGTATGGAGATCCTCCGAATGTGCCGTGAGAGCCTCAGAGGGATTTCAACCAAATTGATGTTAAACTCTGTAGTGCTACTCCTTTTCGTATTACAGGCGTTGATGAAGGCACTGTATTGACCGAAACCTTAGTGAAATGCGTAACCATGAGAAACAGTGATCCCATTTCCAGCAGGATGAAGTACCTGGACGATTCCGGTAAAATCCTCCATCCAATTTCACTGAGATTGTACTCCAAGGGCGTCATCCAGATGTGTCTAGGGTTTGTACCCTAAATTTACCTGTTTCCCAAATCGTCAACTCTGCAGACTCAAAATTAGCGCTTCAACAGGCAGAATTCGCTGACCAGATTCACCCAGTCAAAATACCATCGTTGGGCTACCCCAAAGTTCAAAGTTACTTAGGAGAGGAACTGAGTTCCGGAAAGGAAGTCCCCCCCACCAACATCACAGACAACTTTGCGGCTCAGGTAGCTTTTAACCCCTTTACCCCCCTCCAAATGGCAATTTCAACCCCTTTTTTGCCCTCCCTCTTCATAAATAATGACCATCAGCCCTCCCCTTTCCACGTTCTTTATCCCGTCCTTTTTAAAGGAGTTCCTAAGTTGTTCGCGAGTTGGTTTATTATTTATAAAGGATGGAAACGGAAACCGTTTTCACTTCCACGGAAGTAGGTAACGAGGAAATTGAGAATACCTACTTAGGGTCGGCTTAGAAGCTTTTTTAGCCTATTGAAGGGAGCTCAGTGTTTTACCACGGGTCACGCTAGAATAACAATCAGGTAGTGTCTGATTTCTGACTTGGTGCTGGATTTAGTCGAGAGGGAAGTTGCTTTCTGAGCGATGACGCATTTGAGAACAGTTTCACAGGTTGACGAACCAGAATTCCTTTCGGTGTGAGTGAGACGCAGTGTTTACCTGTGCCCCTGGTCGTGAAGGAGGTCGATACTACAGAACCTTGACCTACCGCCCCCGCCTGGGAAACCCCCCCTCTTCACCTGGCAGACCACCCACGCCATAGACTCTGGAGAGGTGGACGATGAGGAGGCCGATCGGAGGCGTCGGGGTGATGACGACAATAGGGAAAGACCATCGCTCACTGAAGGACGCTAAGTGGTCCAGTCCATCACTGACAGAGGGCACTAGTGAAGACTCCTGCCAGCCACATTCTCAACGGGCAGCACATTACAGGGTCTTTCTCTTGCCAGGGACTCTCCCCACTCAATTTAGAGGCTACAGTAGGAGGACAATCGTGTCCAGGCTTTGACGGAGACCACCCATTCATTTCTGGGTGAATAATGGGTTTTGGTCCCCAGAAAAGCTAACAACGAACCTGTGGAAAGCGCAAGCACTTCACAGCCTGGTCGGCCCAGTGTACACCCAGACGTTCTTCTTGAGCGTTTCCATGAAAACGTAGCGATGCTATGGAACTGAAAGCAAGGTGGGATTTCTCCCGCCAAGAGTGGCATAAGGGCCTTGTTCAATGAAGACGTAGAATGCTGATATTATGCCATACTACAAGTTCCCAGTTACCTCGTGGAAGAAAGGCACATGCAAGTTCCAGACGTGAATACAGTTTAACTAAAAGAACACTGTTTGTTCATCCTGAATTTGAATATAGTGCAGGTACGAATGCTGCTACACCATATCGAGCCCTCCTGGGCAGAGCCTGAACGAATCGTCCTTCGCGAAGAAACGACTTTCCTCGTGAACGCTGGTGAAGTTGGAACCTGTCCCAGTGCTTGGAAGAATATGGTCTGCCGGCAAGAAACCTCCTATAGATACAGCGTGGGATCAATTACGTTCTCCAAACAAGTTGGCTAGCTCACTCCATGGAGTGCCACTGGCTAACCTAACCCTTCCTACAGAACCAGAAACAAGACAGAACGAATGAAAAAAGAACGTCAAGTCTGCTTGCCGTTTGGTTAAAGGAGAATTCCTTTTCAAAAAGGACCCATGGTTGTGGCTGGTCCGCAGTTACAGTGACTCCCAGCTCAAGCAGACTTGGGATCACCACCATACAACTAAAGCTCGACAGCTGGAAAGCCATTGAGAGCGCTACTGTGTGTGGGAATGAGGAAGAAGACTTGGGACCTGAACACTAAATCACGGTAAACCCCACGGTAGCAAAGATGGGGGAGAACTCCGCGTCAGCACCAAGATCACAATAATTGTGAATAATTATTATTCGTTGGTCCACCTTTCGAATTCCATGTCTTCCCCTGCCTCCTCAATCCACCTTTTTCACCGTCCGCCCCCATTCCAGCCTATTGATTCCCTTCTGTGGTAGGTGCCGTACAATCTATCACTCCTCCATCGCCATTTTTATGAATCCCGAACGTCCAGTTCCATCTTTCAACGGCGTAGCCACAATTACCATCATTTCCATTGAAAGCATGTCATTACCTCATCCTCACATGTTATGGTGGGTAAACCGTGTTTACTAAACACACCAGTCGTAGCCGCTTATTTACAAGAAGCAGAAATTTTATCTACCTATTAGAAAAATGAGGCCTGGTGCTACTGAAAAAAATAAAATTTGGGATTCGACTAAAAATAATGGAAAACTAATTATTAGATGGAAAATGAATTATTTAACATTTTAAAAAAATTTAATTTTTAATAATTATTATTATTAGTAATTAAATAATTTTAAATAATTATTATTATTTAAAAAAATTATTATTACTATTATAATAAGAAAAAATTATTATTTAAAATTATTTAAAAAAGTAATTATGAATTGTTAGTACAATAAAAATTGAATAAAAACGCTGCAAATTTTACCCAAGGATCCATTATAATGGATAATTATTCTTTGACGTAGGTTTCATTTACGAAAATTAATTCTATGTCAAAGACTTTTTTTTTTCTTCTCGGAAAATATTGGGTCTGTTTGTCTGGCTACCCGGAGAGTAAATTCTTCCACCATTCAGAAAGCACTATTTGTGAGCTGTGGTTCAGGAGCCTTGAACTAATTTCGTAGTTTTTTTGATAGAGCATCTGGTCAGCGGACGCACTGAAGGGAAGCAAAAATTTTTCTTAAGCATCGAACCCAGGTTTCACATAATATCATATTATCATCCGTTTACATCGATACATCGGTAAAACTCGTCGGAACATCCTTTTGCGTCGATTTTCGCAAGATCTTACCCCCTCCCCCACCCCATAGCATTATAAATATAAAAAGCTATTGTAATAGAGTGCAACTTTTAAGGCACAAGAAGGCTCATCTTCTGTTTTTTCTGCGCGGAGCTACCTGTTAAAATCGTTAAATTTTTGCCTGAATGTCAATTTTGCATCACGTGAAAACAAACAACAAATTTTCAAGAATTGAGCTTGTCTGAGCAACAAAGGCAATATTGATGACATTTTTATGAACAAATTCAGCCTTGTCAACCCAAGGAACTACCGGTGTCTGCGGTCTCGAGAGGGTCCGTTTTTAGTGAGCTTTTACACCATGTAGGCAAGAAACCTCCCGTAACATTATTTTTCACTCGAAGTAATGTTTTCATGATCATTTAAAAGAGAGTAAAAGTTAATTCCATTCAAATTTCATTCATGACTTTTATCGATTCCCCTACATAACATATATTATATACATATTATTATTTGTATTAGTATTTACACTTGTAGGTACGTAATGACCATGAGCACAAACAACCATGACAATGAGCATTTAAAATAAAATCAATGAAACTATAGTTTAACCAACCATGACAATGAGCATTTAAAAAAAAATCAATGAAACTATAGTTTATTATAGTGCTGATGTAACAGCATCCAAAATGTCATAAAAATTAATGTTCATGAAATTTACCCTAAATATTATTACTAGCCCTCAATCACCCATGAAGCATGAGCGTCCCTACGAGATTAATAATTAATTATTCATGTATAATATACATGAGCATATTATGCTCATAATACTGTCCAGAAACGACCCGCTACCATCGAAACCTTTTATAATCAATGAGCTCAGAATGCTTTCAACACTTCCGTATTTAGAAACCGATTCTGCTCACATTAAAAGATTATTAGGTAGGTACCATTTGGCCAAAGACCAAAACATCAAAATTATCAACAAAAGAAAACATGGTTTGCGTTCAAAACTTATATTTTTCATCACCGTAAATTCTTCCTTTTCTGGGCAACATTTTGTGAAATTATGAGCATATAAATAAATTTACAAATTTTGAATACATCGTGGGGTGGCCTTAGAAGCCTCCGATTGGAAACGTAGTCCGTGAAATGTGTATATTCACCATAACAAAATGCATCCAATTGCCATATTGGCAATTAGATTTTTACGCCGAAAACTGAGAAATAACACCCGGATCGCTGTAAACCCAAGAGTCAATTACAAAAATATGAACCCATTCATCTAAATCAAGATGCGTGAGAAAGTTTTCGTCCTTTCTCTAAACTTTTCAAAATTGAAACCATCTGGTTTTGCAGCTAAACTAAAAATTGGTTGCTCTTCTATTTCGGGGTGGTTGAATCCAAGTCAACTGCTGAACAATGTGCCGACACCAAATCCCACTTAACTTAACGTAAAGTTTCCATCTATTTTCGGGATGTTTGAAATAGGTAAAGTTGTGGAGGATCGGAGAATTTTGAAGGTCAGAGGTCGTCCAGGGTCGCTACATCGATTCCCGCCCGGTACCTACGGCAGGGTGGGGCCCTAGGGGGGCGGTCCGGGTACAGGGGCGGATCCCAACTGGGGCCCCGGGAAAGGGCCGAGGGAGAAAAGGGGCATTTTGCACCGAGAGGAAAATCCTGGAGAAGGTCAAAGTGCAACTCGTTCAATACCCCCTTCCCCTTCACCGCCGCTGTACTGGAGGCTGCCGGGTGTGGGTGTCTGCTGAGAGTTGCAATCGCTATCAAATGCACCAGCCAATACTGCATTATCATCTGCACTGGCCGACTTCTTTCAACTAAGAGACAACTGCAGCTGAGTTTTGTGAAAAACTAAATTCAACACGTTGCCAGCCTTTTCACAAGAATGTCTTTCACACAGGCGAAAACAAGAGTGTCGAGAGGGGCCGTTTTAGCACCAAAAACTGCTGAGGCTGCAAGAAAATCTAAAGGGCCTTTCAAGATACAGAAAAGTGAGGAGGAAGGCAGTAGGGGTGTGCGAACGAAAGGGAGAGAGGATGAGGTGCAATATAATAGCAGAGAAAGGGGAGATAAGAGGCACCTCCTGCACCACTTATGGCTCCACGTATCAGGAGGATGTTGTATAGATGAAGAGGTACAAAGTTCGGCTGAACACTGGTTTGCACGGGAAACAATAGTCAACCAAACACTGGATAGGTGCTAAAATAACCAGATAAAGCCCGAAGAAACACCGAACAAAACAGGGCTCTGGGATGATACAGTTTCAGAACCAACAAAACCAACCTGAACATTGGATGGCAAGGGAAAAATACACTGCCAATGCAATGGCACATGAGCTTCCTCGTGCCAGGTTCAAAATGAACCTAGTTGTGACTGTAACAAGAAAATTACGTTCGCGCATGCACAGGGAGTACCACTGATGCAATCGTGATGAAACTGATAGGGGACCATCTAGGGCTAAACTCACAGTATTCCTGAAAATTTGATTGAAATCCGATCAAAATTGTGGGAGTTGTGGAAAGGGACCATCTAGAGCTATACCCACACAATTCCTGAAAATTTGAATATTCATATGAAATCCGATCAAAATTGTGGAAGTTATGGGTGTGGCAAGGAAATGCGGACAGACAGACAGACAGACAGACAGACCGACAGACACGGAACCAAATTTGTTCAGGAGGCTCTGAAACGCAAAACGTGAGTGGAAATTTTGATTTTGGAGAACAAAATTTGTTTTTTCATTTCGAAAGTGAAAATAATGCTTCCTCTGCCTTGCAGACTCGGAAGCAAAACTGAACAGAAAGTTGGGCAGACACTTGACTGATGCGTTGACAAAGCTGATCTGAAGGAGTGCCAACAGTGTTGGCCCAACACTAATTAGAATGACGAACCAATCAAGTAACGGTACTGACCTGAACTGGATGATAAGGCAAACAAACATAGAGATCGAACATTTGACAAGCTCTGATCCAAACAAGTACATGTACATCTCAAAATTGGCCCAGGCTGATAAAGGAGCAGAACAAAACTGAACATCGGATGGCGAGTGAAATGTAGTTGATTGACCAGTTGACAAAACCAATATGGAAAGATGACAACACAAACTGGATCAAACAGGCAAAAACTGGCAGATGCACAACCACCCTGAAAATTGGATTGCAAAGGAAACAAAAGTTAACTAAAAATGGACAGATACAGTCGCAGAAAATGCAAACAACGTAGAGCTGTGTGATTTTACTAGGTGAAGATTATAAGGGTCATTTCAAAATGTCGTTACATTTTAAGGTTTGGAATTGACGTGTTGTAAAAGTCAAGAGAAATTTGTTTTGTTTGTATTTTTGGATCAACATAATACGTTGTATAAATATGTATGTGGTTGGAAAGTTGTTGAGGGTCGATCAAATAAGACGAGAATGTGCCGACGTTTCAAGAGATATATTCTCCTATCATCAGGTCCTAATGAAATGAACAAAATGACAGCAATCAGAAAATAACTTTGGGGGACATTGGAACAGAGTTTAAAACGGATATTGACGTGTATGGAAGATATTTGGATATCTAGAAACTTATGATATTCAACAAATTTAAGATTTAAACATTGTACAGAGTGTACAGAGGGTGGATGAAACTGGGCGGAAAATCCCCAGGGTAGCTAACATGACTAAACCTTGGCAAGGGTTCGAAATGAAGAAATCTCTACTCCGTGTTTTTGGGGAGCAGTTCAAATCGTTTTCTCGGGAGGGTGCAAAAACATGATGACAACTATAAATATCCACGCCACAATTACTGCATGTTATTGTAAGGTCATTCAATTGCATTTTTTGTAAGCGGGTATGTATGAACCTCGGTTTGGTGCTAAATTATTTTTAATTCAATAGCCATACTTATGGGTAGGAAGTTCCTACTAGGAACTACCAAAGTTGTCAACCTACCCCAGTGACATAATATGTCATTATAAGGCGAGGAAGTTTCAACATAGGTACAAATACACATAAATACCAACTAAATTTAGTATTTCAGGACCGAATTGAATGAACCAGGTTTTAGTGATCCATAAAGTTCTATCATAATTTAAAAAATAATTTTTGGAGTTGTAGGTACATAGTTTGGGGGGAACACGACCCATACAGTGGATCATCTCAAGCCATTATGCTACACGAATCATACTTCAGGGTTGACTCTTTTTTGCCGTAAAACAACACAAGGCGACACGAACTGTCTTGTCCGGTGCAAATTACGTCTTCCTTTGTTCGCATTCATTTTTTAACTAGACAGCCTCCCGTATACCATCAATTTACTAGAATAGTCAAGAACCCTCGCCAAGACGGAGCCCGTACCATTTATACAACATTCTTGTTGTATCCCTTTTCTCTCCCATTCCATCACCTGGTTCCTTTTGTTCTTCCCTTGCGGCAGTTTCTTTGTTCTCCTCAAGGAGTCAGCAGCCATGTTGTCCTGAAAATTAATCAGCATCCTTCTGACACCCCCACCGGTGAAGGTCCACCCTCACATCCCAAATTGAGGGGTTTTAAGACGGAGACCACTCATCCCCACACAACATGGCTCGACTTTTGTTCTTTTAATGCTATTTTCTTCCGCCGAAAATCTCGTTCCCCTTTGTCCAATTTCTACTCTTCTGATCCCTTTGGAAACCTTTGTGGGAGAAAATCAGCAAAGGTGCCTCAACGTGGCGGAAAAAAACGAGCTTTTCATAAAATTGTAAGAGCACCGCTGAAACTGTCGTCCTTCAAACATTTAAAATTTACAAATTGACGAAGGCACTGGAACGTGAGACCAAAGTGACCCTAACCAGCTCAGTTACACTGATATCTACTGCCTCCACTATTGCTAGGAGACGGCTTGTGTATTTCTACCCACGCGCTTTCCCCTTTGGAATAAACCCCTGGAATCATTGCATCTCCCCTGAAGACCTTTCAACGTGACCTACGAGAACAAGTTCATGCATACGGTGACTTATAATTATAGAAGGGCTCCGTACGGCTAATTAAAATGCAATAACAATGTTAATGTCATTAGGACTCCTTGACCTGACGGGCACAACAGGTCCACCGCCCCTTCACGTCTCAATGTAGGCTATGCTCTCACAACTTTGGTGTCATTCGGGTGATGTAGAACCAATCTAAAATAGATTCCTTGATCCTATTGCAAAATTCAAGAGTTCATGATAATCCAATACTTTCGTACCAGCAATGTACAAGCTGGTTCAAACTAGGGATGTAAATGTTTTTTAATCACTTTTTGATTTAATCGATGGTTTTGAAATGAAAGTCGAATGAAATTTTACCGTGTGTTCTTGTGAAAAATTTGACCATTCAGGCGCGATTCATTTTTTTGTGGAGGCTAGCACGCTAAATTCCAGTAACATATTTAATCATAACCGGCGCTGGATAATAATTTGTGCCAAATGGAGATAATATTATTTACGTCAGTTCTACAGTTATATTAAATATAAATTTTATATTTATACTTACCTGTCACAGTATTATAGATACTTGCGTAGGTAAATCTCAAAACTTTCATCAACTATTCCCCAAGCAAACGAAACCATAAAAATAAATTCAAATAAATAAATGAAATCAACTTCTGAACGAAACCATAAAAAATCAATGAAAGCGCCAAGAAAACAAAATTTAAAACGAAATCAAAATATTGTCCAATAATTGGATGAAATCAAAATATTATCCAATAATTGGATTGTTTTCAAAAACATCGATTAATAATTATTATTAATCGATGTTTTTGAAAACAATCGAATTTTTCTCTTTTAAATAAATCGATTTTCAACGTCGACTTATTTTTATACTCCTGGTTTGTTGTGATTTAGAAGCAGTTGGATGTGGCTTGAAATCGTGAAAAGAGCTAAATACTGATTTTAAACAGTTTGGAAGAAGTCAAAACATGTTTGAAGTGGTCAGAAAACATTTAAAGGGACTAAAGAACAAACGAAGGAACAAAATTTGTCTACACTCGGTTAGCATTTAATGCTAACCGAGTGTAGAGTCAAAACGATATTAATTTTGAAACTAATGAAACTCATGTTTGAAACTATTCATAATGAAACTCATGTTAGTGGGGTGTGATTCGAGGCGGCAGGTTTGAACAGCCTTAAATCCCATGTGTACGAGTTACTTGAAGGGGATAAACATGCCACGTGGTGGGGCGAAAGTAGGCCAGTCGAGGGAAAGGGATAAAAAAAGTGCCGATGGGAGGGAATACGTAGACCTTTTGGATTCTTGAGTGGTGTTCAGGTATGTCTACAGGGCTGGGGGAGGAGGGGTGGAGGGCTCGACCCAAATAAGGGATGAAACTGGGTCGAAGCCTAAACCGCCTGTTTTCCCGGGGAAACGGGGTTGCTCGAGGGGCTGAGAGGGGGGATGTTTATAAATGGACCATCACACATCACATATCTATGTGTCACATATCTATTTAGGATGATCTCCTCCAATTTTCAATGCAAAACATGTACATATACGCATTATGTACATGAGCATTTTACTAAAAAACCCGGGGCAATTTCAATCACCATAATATTATCTACTCCATTTTCGCCGAGAATTCCGACGTTTTCAGCGCGATTGCACTAGTTTTAATGCAACCGAAATAATTTTTAATTTATTTTTATTGTTATTTTTTTCTTTTTTAAATTTTCAATTTTTTTGTTTTCTCTAGTTTTGGGTTCATTTTGATGTGGACACGGCAAGCAGATTGAAGTTTTAATAGTTTAATGATGTTTATAAAGTTGTGATTTAATGACTCTTTGGAAAAAAACTGAAATGTTGCAATAATCAATGCATTTTTTATTTAACCAATTTTTAAAAACATTCTCTGGTGATTGAAAATGCCCCAATGCTGGAGCTTAAAATTATTTTTAGGCAATTTTAGAGGACTGATTAGAATTATCCTGGAGTACTCATAGCCATGGAGTAAAGGATTATACATTTGAAATTACGCTTCTGTAGGTAAAAAATCAAGGAGGTTATGTTTTAAAAAAAAAAACTTTTCTACCTGCATGGACTACCTACTCAGTGTAGCTCACTTTGTAGCGTTTTTATTTTATTTTCGGTTTACTTCATTATTCTAAGTGAACGGCAGTGTTCATTTCTACACAGTCCTCGATCCACAATTCTATATTTTCTTTTTCTTCCCTCGTGTTCCCAATGGAAACATTTCATAAAAAGAAGACAGAGAATGTAAGAGGTTCCGCAGAGAAAGGCTGATTTGACAATATTTGTCTGGTCGATTCTCTCCCCAGCCTCCACCACAAACTATATCCCCAATGTAACCCAGTTTTTTTTTTTTTTTTTTTGGAAATGGCAGATTGGAGGGTTTCTTTCGTCGTAGTAGGAAGTGCAGATACTGTATTGTAGGTCTACAATAAATTGATTGGTTGAGAGTACCAACACCAAAAGGAGAAAGAAAAAGTAATGTTGCTGGGTTTGCCAACAATCTGTAAGCCCACTGAGACTTGGGACACATGTTATGTGTTTAAAACCTATGTAAATACAATTATTGTAATATTATATTACTATTATGGTTTAAACATCAAGACACCCTTCCATAAGTCGATCCAACGAATCTTCGAAAGGTTGTCGAAGGTAATGCTGTAGCAGCGGCAGTTTTCCAAAGTGACGCTAACCTAACCTCTTATCTCGGTAATACCTAACTGTTGATCGATCTGTTTAAAACTAAGTGAGCTTATCAACATTGATTAGTCCCTCAGGATGCAATGACGCTTGATTTTCGACTTTTTATTGTCGAGCACGAATCAATAATTATAACCGAGAAAACAGGATTTCGCCGTCTTGATCGACGTTACCGACGTTACCCTCAGCGTGTAACGCAATCGACTTAGCTAGTGGCAGAGCGCATTTGCATTGGCTTTGCCAAAACATCTCTTTCGAAAATTTGACAGTTCGATTGAACTACTGGACCTTGTTTGATTTAGGAGTTCGTTCGCGCCATGAATAATGCAATGCAATTTTTTTAAAGTTTTCTCGTTTGTGTTTCTATACTGCCTGGGGTGCTAAAATCTTCACATCCCACATTATGGTTCACTTTAAGAATCTTTCCTTCAAGATTACGACGGATAGGAACGATTCAGTGGCTTTACATTCACTATTACTCCTTTATAACCTGGAAAGTGGCGGCAAGCATGGAAAACAAAATAAGCCAAAAGTTCCGTTTTTGTGGGAGTTATTTTACGACGTTGTGAATCGTGAGCTCGGTTCCTGCTGATAACATGAGCGTCCTACCCCCGAAGATGGACAAAGAGGACTATGACGCTGTTTTACGCTCTTCAGGAAGCCGCCCGTTTTACCCAAGTTTACGATTCATTCATCCCCCCTCCAGGGCTTTGGTATTCTTTCATCGGGCATAGACCTCGAAGAGATGGACCGTAAAAGGGCGAATACATGTCTCTATTTACGGCGGACACAACTGAGGTCCATAGTGGGTCTGCATACAGGACACGAGAGCTTCAGGAAGCATTTAAACTGGATAGGGGTCATTAACGATGAACCCGCCTGCAGGTTCTGCGGAGATGAGGAGGAGACAGCAGATCACCTCATCTTCGAGGGTGTGGCCCTGGAGCGCATGCGCTCCTTCTGCAGAAGGTATCTTGCTCTGGGATCAGTGGACCAGGGAGAGATACTGGCGCGAAAGGACCTAGTAGGAGGACTATTGAACCTCTTCAAGGGCACAGAACTCCTACCATAGTAACTCCGAGAGGCAGCACAATGGATCTACAGGCATAGGTGCAGATTTGGGATGCCTTTCATGAACCCACTTCCATACTCTCTCTGGTATTAATCCAATCTAATCTAACGGGTTGATCTATCTTTCCCCAAACGTTTTCCATTAGAAATGGATAGTCTTTTCCCTTTGTATCGTTCCGTTATCACATCATTTACATTTACATTTACATTTACTATTTAAATGAATTAGCGCCCCGTCATGTCAGGCCCAAGAGGTCAAAAATCTTGAGGTAAAACTCACTTTACCTTTTATCACACCGATTACACCACACTTTAAAATATCACCCTTTCGACAGCATTTCCACCACTTGACGTCGACGCCATTCTCGTTCAAATCTCAGCCAACAAGCAACCCGTCAACATCCCGTCGTAGCTTTTATTTCAGCTCGTAACTTTTCAAGGGACAATACATTTCACTTTGAAGATCAACGACCCAAGATTTGTCGCATTCATTTTGGCTCACGCGGAGATTCGACCTATTAATTTCTAAACATTCCACGCGTTGATTATCCAAAATGTGCTCGTAAACGCGATAACCCCGAAAAAAAACCTCCTCGGCCGCAGAGATGCTAAAGAGGCTGCGAAGTGGTGCTTTGCATAAAACCCCCTCAGGGACCTCTTCAGCGACTTCCAGGCCGCTAAGAGCCCGTGAATCGTAGCAAGATACCATCAAGTTAATCTATTCCCGTTACTTCAAACCTCGACGTGTCTACTAAGTTGACACGTTGCGCCTGGTCTCTAAATTACAAACTCTTGGGGTTTCGGATTGCAAAAAAAAAAAAAAAAAAATTGATGTACATTATGGGAAATCGTTTTGGGCCCTAGCCTAACCAGAAATACCTTGAACTTGGCACCACTGAGGAGGGCCAACTTGTAATACATCATTCTACGTCATTATCCAACGCGGTGAATAAACTTGAGGCTCCACTGCCCCCAGACACATAAAAAGGTCTTCCGAATGCGTCAGGCAAAATTAGAAGTTAGTGAAGTTGACTGGAAGTGGCGTATTCAAGTCGATAGAAGCGAACCAAATTACTTTTAGCCTTCCCCTTCACGACCCCGGCCGGTTTTATGAGGAAACATTTTCATGACCCAATAAATCGCAATTTGCTTTAATGAAGTTTATTTTCATCAGCCCTCCCATCGTATGGCGTTTAGGATGACATGAACGAAATTAAGCCTATAGTTGGGATCGGGTTTTGGTTATCATGTGGACTGATTATGAGCAAGAGAACACGTTGCTACCAATAAAGTGTGTCTCATTAGGTACTCAAAAACTCAATTGGCATCAGAAGTTGGATCTGAAGCCGTGAACGAGTAAGTTGAGCAACTTTACTTTCAGTGGAATACAAGAAGAAGAAGAAGAATAGAGGCAAAAAATTGGTAATCATGGTGTCTGAATTTTCTTATCGTAAGCTCGTTAATTGGCCAACTAAATGCCAGGTAAAACTTGGCAAGCAAATTCGTGGTCTTCAGAGACTTCAACTTCTGTAATAACGCTCAAGAGCTTTATAGAATCTGTATAGAACCGTATTAATGCAGGACTGCATTAATACGGTTCTATACAGATGTGAACACGCCTTTTTCTTTTGATAGACTCCAAGCCAGAGGCACACATGTTGAACATCCCGGGAAATGATGAGTACAAATGGTCGTTCTTAATGGTCCGATCGAAATGGGATTTCCTCTGTATCCTACCTAGAGATCCGAATTTTAATATGAAATCCTGCAGGATCAGTCTAAATTCGCTCAGCGTCGAACTCGTTGTTTCATGAAACAATAAGTTCCGACGATGAGCGAATTTAGACGGCGAGTTTAATTTGAACGATTTCCAGAAATCCGGGCGCGTTTGGACTGTAATACGGGTCGCTGTCAGGGACCTCGGACGGTCGTACAGGAGAACAAAATTTGTTATTTAATAACAGAAACAACAACATTTTACAGAAACAAATAATCATTGAAAAACACCAAATTTCGAAAGGCTGTATCTGAAAAACTATTGGGTCTACAGAAACAAAACAAAATTCAAAATTTAGCAAATTTTATCCACTTTAAAAAAGGTAGGGGGAATCATGGTCGAAAAACCATTTCTTCGTGGTCAATATGGGCAAACACTGAAAAATGGGGGGAAAATGCAGCTTTTAGCCTGAAAAACTAGGTTCCGCAGGAGCCCCGACGTCGAAAACTCCCTCTCAGGCGAGGATATCTGAATTGCGGTCATACATTAAGTGAACTTTTTTGCAACATCCTGCCGAATAGAGAGGATTCCTGCATTCGAAAGCAGACGCCTGCATGTCCTCCTTGCCCATCCACCAGCACCTCCAACTGCTTCTGCCACTCATCAAGTCTCCGTGTAAATGGCACCGGTGCTGCTGTGCTTGGTGTTTTGAGCTCTGCAAACCATGACCCCTCTGCCTCCACCATCCTCCTAGCAACTATGCATCGCTGTTCGCCGACATCCAGAGTGTAAACGAAGACTAGGTCCACCCCAGACTCAATATAAATGAAGTAGCTGAGCGTGCTCTTCGAGAGGCCGTACACTCGCTTCACGAAATACCTCAGCACCTGCTCATGAGCAGATGCATCTGACCGAATGAGTCCATTTACATGGCCCCATAGCACATAATGGCTCTCGATGCTGCCAGAAAAACTCTGTCAACGACTACGCGTGTTGAAAAATTGACTGATCTACAATCTCTCCACCTTGGACCGCAAATCGGATATTACCAACACGGGACCGCAATTGTTGTGGACTGGGAGCTCGTGACCGCAACTCGGATACAGCCTTGACCAGAGTATTCCCACGCCACCCCGAACATTGTGTCAAAAAATCGCTACTATCTGATTTAATGTTTGTGGGGTCTAGGTACTATTTGACTGGACTGAATGGGCTGTGGCCTGCGTGAAACCAGCCGTCGAAACCTCCGATGGACTTAATCTAATCTTAATCTAATCTAGGCTTACGCAATTTTACAGGTTTTACAGACTCCTACGATCTACAATGTTGGTACTGCTTGTACCCACCGTAAGCCCCAAAACACCCGCTCTCGGAGGGTTGGCATTAATTAGATTACCAGAACGGGCGGTATTTGTTTGGTGCCAACCCCACGAAGAAGAGGATCCGAAATATTTGGCAGGAGAGACAACGTGAACCAGGAAACGGGGGTGTTGCTGTAAAGACGAGGGTTAAGGAAGATGAATTGCTCGAAATAACGTAAGCCGCCCGAAGTTTGTAGGTAAGCCGTTGGTGACCTAGTGAGACTTCTGAGAGAAAACAAAGTCATTATCCTCAGGGATTTCCCGTGCAAAATGTGAGTAAACGGGTTTTTGTGGGTGTCTTGTCCTGGCTCTACCAGGCCTTTGCAGTGGTTTCTGGAGCTGGAGCCTTCTGGAGCTTTGGTCCAGTCACACTATGACATAGTGTCATTACACTCTTCCATCCTCCAAATATGCTTAACCACCCAACCTGAAATTTGCAGGTTTTTCTGTCCGAATATTGCAATCCTCTTGTTTACACTCGTAAGGACCCTGATGATTGCCACTTGACATTGCTTGTGATGGGGCAATATTCCACAATTCCACACAATTTGAGAATTGATAGGTACCATGTGTTGGCGTCTGCAAATAAAAGCAATGTCAAGTGTGCAATGTCAAGTGACTCAAATGATTATTTTGTAGTAGGTACCGCTGTCAGTCTCTGCCTTTTGATCCAGAACGTACTCGCCCTATTGGTCATCAGCCATCTCCTGCAGCAGTTACAAAGTAGGTACCTACCTGACAATCCTTTCACACGTTTCCACGTCCCCTGCATCACCAGCCAACAATTTTAGCGAACATGGTAGCCTCGACCATGTTAGACAGCATAGCAAAACTGGCGCTTTTAACGAAACGACCACCTGCCGCATTAAACAAAAGGGAATATGGCTGGCAACCACCAGTTGCATTCATAGCTGTCAACTTAGCCGACACAAATTTCTTTTGACATCCAATCAACACTCGTTGGTACTGTGAAAGTGTGTTTAGAGTGATCAGGGCGGTGAGTACACTTTTTTCGTTTGAAGGACTTCGGTTTTCTTGAGGTTCCTTTATCACGTATCAGTCGAAAAGAGCGCAGCGGCACTTCAGACGAGTATCGGGAACCGCGATGTGGGATATTTTCCTGAAGGAAAGGAGGTCGCGCTAAATGAATGTTAGGGAAGGAGGAGCACTTGAAGGAAAATGCCTTCCACCTCTTAACCCAGTTCTCCAGGCCTCTTTTGTCTTCTAACGCTTCCCTGGGACGATCGATAGGGGACCCCCCCCCCCCCCCCCCGTGTCCGTCCTCCCTTTCACACCACTCCCAGGAAAACCTCTTGATTAACTGCCTGTTCGCATTTCAGGACAGGTCGGCCTCTTAGTTGGCCGAGGAGTTGGTGAATTCATCCAAGTTGACGGATTCCGCCCATTTTGTTCTTGTCCGTTCCGGACCAGCTGCCGGGACAAAGGGTCTTGTGCTCGCAGTTGTCTGCAAAAGCGCAATAGCCCTTGAAGGATTAATGGGCAAGCGCAGTGAGTTGTTCCTGATGAGTTAATAGATACTGTATTAACTACCTGGTCTACCTGGGAGTGTAACCCCTCAACAGCCTGACAGCACATCCACAATGGTAAGTATACGAACAGACTGAGCATGGAGAAGCAGGCGCCAAGACAACAATGTTTGAATTGAATTTACCGCTTCTAACGAGAAGGTATTTTTAGCTTGAGTGTTGAGGGACGTTGAAGACAGTCTAATGTAAGATCGTACATGTTCGGTCCTATTTGATTTAGGTTCCTATAATCTCGTTTTATCGCAAATTTCGATAGTGTTTTTTCTCAGAAATCCTTCCAGGAATATCTTCATTTGACGCAAAACAATTTGATTTGATGATAACTACGGGGAGGAAATAGATAGCGTCCAACTAAGGAGATTTTTGCATAATTCTTGGTAGCTGTTCTAAGTACAGTCAAACTGACGAAATTGATCTGTAACTAGCCTAAACGGCTAACTAAAATTTAATGTTCTTATCCACTTTTTAAACTTCAGCGCTCCCTGGGATTCGGCTAAGTTGCATATCCCCGTTAAAGTGTAAGCGGAATTTTGTGGTAGTTGTCAAAGGTCGACTCACGAATTATTCAAAAGTTTGCCTGTTGAGCCGAGCAAAACAAGAGCGTGTCTATGGTGCAGCCATGCAGGACGACCCAAGACTCTTCATGATAGGTAAGGTTCACCTCCGTCGTGAAAATTCCGTCGCCAGTTGGACGCCCTGAGATCAATCAAACACACAAGGAACTCGCTCCAGAGCCAAGACAAAAATTTGGAAGTCCTGCAGACACCGTGTTGGCCAGGTTGCAACTTGCAAGTGATGCGAGTAGAGCAGTTGCAAGGTTGGCAGCCCTATACAGGATCCCTGTACTGGAGAAGAAAATAATTCTGCCGATTACCAATTTAAAAAAAAAAAACATTTTAAAGTGGGGTAGGCCCTTACTGTGTTTAGACAGATGTGGGACCCAAAAAAACTGGATTGTACGTCCAAAATTACTCGGAAAACTACACCTCATTCGACCTGCTGACATCCTTCAAAAGCTCCACTTCTAGCCCCATGAAAGCCCCGTATATCCATCCCACGGATGGTAGGGCCCCAAGAATGTATTCTACGTCCAAAAATAACGACGCCTAACTGGACCCCTTAGCAGAAAACATCCAAACGTCCCCGTAGCCCTTGTTTAGTCCTATGGGTTTGAGCGACTGGGCTGAAAATCTTGCGAGCACAACTAGGTAGGTATGTGGAGAACCGAGTATTTACCTATTTGGTCAACATTTCAGATTTAAAAATTATCATATACTAGCTGACCCGGTGCGCTTCGCGGCACTTATTAACGGCTCGACCGATTTTGTGGAAACTTCTTAAAAACCATCTAAATGCTTCACAAACATTCTCACACAATTTGGTGCCAAACACTCCACTGCTTTTTAAGTAGTGAGTCCTCAAACAGATTTGGCAGTCATCTTTATAGATATAGATACATTATATCAATAAAAACTATTCTAACAAACAAATTAAAAAAAGAAACATTTTTTCGTGCAATGTTTCGACAGATTTGAACAGGAGAGATAGGGTCACTCAGCTGATCTGGTAGGAGCCCGTCATCTCCTTCGTCTCGTTCTGTCTCAGGAAGGCTCCCCACCCAATGTCAGCTTTCTAGCCCCTTCTTACCCCTCCCGTAGCTCAACAGGGATGGTCGATCGGGCTGAAAACAACAAGATGGACGACCGAGTGTTTTGTCAAAATTTCAGATTTTTCAAAAAATTCCTAGGTAGGTACTGCCCTAAACGGCTAGGACGGCGGACGGACATTTCGTTCTTGGAACTAACTCGTCATGAAACGTATAATGACAAATTTTGAGGCCGATCAAAAAAAAATTCGATCCGACACGATCCAAGTGTGTATTACTCCCTGAATAATTAACCAAACCATTTCTCTTAGTTTGTTTCGTTTCAATCTGCTTATATTTCAGTCGCGTCGATCTCCATGACGCCGAAGAACCGACCTATCGTTCCTGCCGATGACGTCGCCCCCTCCCCCTTTAACGTGCAAATTGCGACAGATTGGAAGTTCGCAGTGCAACGTGGACCATTTCCTGCCATTTATCGGGGAAAGGTTGTCATTTGCATGAGAAATCCAATTTCAAGGCGAGAGAACCTTCTGAGGCGACTTGATCAGTCGATCATTTCCCTCTTCACTGTGCACTATTGATTTAACTCGTCTGCGATCGAAATATAAAGCTTAGAGGCAACGAACCTGTTTGGACAGGATTGTCGGAATAATCAACGTTTACGTTCGCTAAATGGTCAAAAATTGTGATCGGCCAAAAACTTTGATGATGTGAAGACTCCAAAAATGAAACGTCGGCCTGGAAAGTGAAGAAAACAAAGGGCTGTAGTTTTTAGGACCCATCAACATTTTTGGGTAGAGGGCTGAAGACAATGAAGACAATGAAGGACCACACGTCTACGATATTGCATCAGACTGTCTTCAACACTCATTCGAGCATAAAAGAAATTTCTTCGAGCCTTTCAATAAAAAAAAGTATTCAATTCAAAGTTTGATTTTCTATGCCAATTGCGACTAAAAATTTTCCATTGGTTGCTCCTACGGCAATTGAACGCCTTTGATTCTACAGGTTCCAGTAGTGCTGACAACAGGGCAGCCAACCTTGCGACTGAGCCACCCGCGTTGCTTGCAACCCGACCAAGATAATAAAAATATTATAGGTAGTCTTGGTCAGGTTGCGAGCAACGCGGATAGATCAATGTAAGCCATCCATCTCTGGGGCCAAAAAAAAGTTTGTTGTTGAAAAAAAAAATTGTTTACACTTTCTGATTAGGAACTTGTTTTGTAAAATAATTTTTTTTTTTTTTCACAATTTAGACAAAGAACCTTGTGTGGAATTAGCAGCATTTTTGCTTCTTTTTCTTCTACGGGAAACCCCCGGCTTTCAGGTGATTTGTCTCACGGAACCTCATTTCCTCGGAGGACCAGGTGCTCCTGACAATACAACAATTTTCAACAAGACGAATGCGACCTGTGCTCCAATTGAAACAGCGCTTGACCGTAGATTTTACTCCAGCGTGCATTGAGTAGTTTAGTTTGTTTGGAGTTCGCATCGTGCAAGGTTAACATAAAAAGCAGCTCCGCTCTTTTATCGCACTTTGCAACGGGTTTATCGTACTTTGCTTTTCTTCTTGAAATACCTACTCAACTGGACGGCCTTAACAACAAAGACCCAACATCAGGGCTCTCTGTTACTCTGTGGGCGCACCCAAGCTGGTTCTTCTACCTGAGGGTATGGGACGAGTCTGCAAAATCCTTATGACGCAACAGTGACGTCTATTCTGTGACGTCAACAGTCCAGTGCTTGGAAAGAAGTTGGAAATTCATTAGGGTTAAAATTTCCTAGTAAACGGTTTACTACTACTACAATGAGGGTTACCATACGTCCTTTTTTGTAGGATAATGTCCTACATTTTACACTTTGCCCTACAAATCCATGGGGGACACGCTTGAATTAGGGAAAATTGTCCTACATTCCGACTTGGAAGATAAAATAATTTAAAATTACGTAAAGCAAACATGGCTGAAGCCAGGACATCAAAGTTTGAAAGACAGAAAAATAAATTTCCGTGATCCAAAGCTCGTGTGTCAAACCCGTGTTTACCATGGTTGCGGCCCTGACAAGTAAAATAGAAAGAAGCGTCACAGCCGTAACTTCTGATTACGACATCGGCGTCTGGTAGTAAGAGACTCGTACCACGAAATAGAAAGTTTCTATTCCGTGCTCGTACTATTATTTCCTTTGTACCACGATGTCTTCAGGAAAACGCAATAGTAAATTTTTAACAGGTGTTCTGTGAACAAGGAAGCCTACAATAATAGCGGTTGTGAATGCATGAGACGACAAAGTCGTCCAATCAAAACAGCACAAGGTGCATTTTCATGCATCATGATTGTTGAATGATCATTCAATCGATCATTTCATCGATGAAAAGTCTAAGCTGCTTTGTTTGGTTATTTTTAATCTAAAGAGTTCTGGAAATCGGGCATTTAGGCTTGGATTAGTCGGGGAATTATCTGTCCCCGGTTTGTCGGCCATCCCACTTTCATCAGTAGAAAAATGAAAAAATAAATAAATAAATAATAATAATAAGCAATCTTGGCCTTGTGTGATCTTGACTGTGTTTTTATTGAATTAATTTTTTATGCAAAAAGTGGGAATTTTAAAAAAGATGAATAAAACGCATATACTTAGGTGTGGAACTTGATCAAATCAAGTTCGTGGAACGATGTATTAAATTCGAATACGTACCCATCACTAACGCTATTAATGATGAAAATTTATAGTACTACTGTGTACGATAATGTCCTCCTTTAAAAAAAATGCCCTACAGTGTCCTACATTTTACCTTGGATTTTCCTCCTTTCTCAAAAAAGGAATAAACCTAAACTTCACGCATGATGCACACAACATGGTAATTGCAAAAATAAAAATATGTACCTACCTGTGTGTTGTGTGCATCATGCGTGAAGGTTGGGGCGTGTATGCGTTGGTACGTAATTCATGTAGATTGATTCGAATAATTGGATGCATGGATTTCCTTGTTCCATGAATTGGATGCAAACGGGTTCATGAAACTCTACCGTACACCGTACCTATTAGGTTTGTTCCAGGTTTGACGGAATGTTAACAGAAATCGCCGGAGACATGCGCAGTTTAGAAACTGCTGTTCCAGGTCGATCGTAGGTTGACAGCAGTTGGACGGAAACCGACAGCTCGAGTATGTGCGGTCGGGTTCTGTCGACAGCTGTCCAACTTCTGTCGACAGTCGCAGTCAGACCTGGAACAAACCTATTATCAGTAGGTATTTCCAGGCAGGAAGACAATATCGATATTCAACACATCGATGTTTAAAAATACCTACCTACCTATAACATTTTGGAATTTATATAATGGTGTCGCAGAAAAAATCGACATAATAGAGACGGGCAAATCAGCGCAATTTATATTAGAACCTACATAACATTATTGACAATTTACATTATTTGTTGGTGCGATCTTACAAATAATTCAATCAATAATTACTGTAGATTACGCAGAGTGAAGAAGTTATTTAGTACCTAGTCAATAAAAATCGTGCTTGAAATTGACTTATAATTTTTTATATTTTTTTTTATATAAATATCTGATATTTTGATTTCTTCTAACTAACTTGACTTCTTCACTCAGCGAAATCTACAGTAGGAAATTTTAGAATTCCCGTCCGCACTCTTCACAGACTCGATAGGGAACCGATTACATCGGTGAGAGGTTTCAAAGATGGATGGCAGCGTTGCCAACCCTACCACAATTGTGGTAGATCTACCGCTTTTCAATCTCATCTACCACTCTACCGCAATGGCACCCAAATCTACCACTTTTTTGACATTTTTCTCAAATCCCACTGTCCACGTTTTTTAATTTTTCTTCTTCGTTAAATTTACCACCTGTTATCATCTATTTGCATGGGGGTAGCCGTGATCTTCATGAATGCTATTCTAGCAACCCTGACGTGTCCGCCATAGCTTCTCACGGATCCCGTAAAACTAATAAACACAGCTACTGTTATCACTGCTTTGAACAGAAGTCCTAGTCCAATTGAAGAGTGTACTGCATTGTTCAACCTTCTTCCCTTTCTTTAGGACGAATCTACAAACAAAAGAACGACGACAAGGTTGTTTCCGATGGTTTTCGTTAATAAGCTAACATAGAATAAATTGTTTTTCCATTAAAAAACACAAACCGTCGTGGTTATGAAGTAGGTAGGTACCTACCTAGGTGCTTATTAATGTTTTTATGTTAGCCTGGAAGATATTTCACAGGTATTTTTTGACGAAATTCTAGGTTTACCATCTAGTTGTGCCCGCAAGGTTTTCAGTCCAATCGCCCCGCGGAGCTACAGGAGGGCTTTTTTGAAGGGTTTCGGCTATGGGGTCGAGTTAGGTGTCGTATTTGAAGTATTTTTGAACGTGTTATTCGTTTTTGGGGGTGCCGGAACGATCCGATTCCACTGTGAGGGTATGTAGCGCTTTCATGGGGCTACAAAAGGGGTTTGCTGAAGGGTTCCAGTATGTCAAATATTTGCTAAGTGAAAAAAATTTTGAACTTTTTTAAAAAATACCTATTTTTATTGACACAGAATTTTTTTCCCCGAAAGTAACCTATATCAAAGAGTAATAAACCGTTGTGTAAAATTTGCAGCGTTTTTTCTACATGATATGTATTATATACATATATATTATATACACCTACCGCTTTATACCGCTTTTCTGCAACGATTCTCCCGCTTTTTGATCCAGACTGGTTGGCATCACTGATGGATGGTCTCCTTGAAGGCTGTTGCTGTAATGAGTAGCTTCGATGTTCCTCTTCGCTAATCTCTGGTTGTATCTGATTTAGAATAATTTCAACTGAATTATTCTGTTGCCGTCACCTTCTTCGATCCTGTGTACACTGGCGTTCGGATTTATGTCAGAACTTTCCAGGAAGAAACAATATCGATATTTTTGGTACTAATATATCGAGGGAAAATCGCTGCAAATTTTACACAAGAGTTTATTATTCTTCGATATAATATATAATATTAACATATTATGTTAATTGTGGAAAAATTAAATCTGCGTCAATAAGAAAGTATTTTTGAACAAATTTAAAAAGGAATCTGTCGGAACAATGTTTGGACAGATGTGGTTGAGAGTGAATGTAGAAAAGGAAAAATCGTGAAAAATGGATAGGGGGGAAAACTGATAGGGAAAGTTTGGGAGTAGGGAACCAATAAAAGAGCAGAATGAAAAGGATTCCCTAATAAGGGCATAATGAAGTAGATAGGCGGCGAGGTAAGGTAGGGGATAAGAAGATGAGGGGTAGGATGCTGCTGGGGACGTGACATACGTTACAAATCTAATAGCCAAAGATTAAATCTTATTGAATGTATTGGGATTTATTAATATTTGTTAAGATTACCTACCTATTAAGATTAAATTGTTATCCCCTTTTGCTTCTTCCTCGTCTGATAGAGGTAGATTCTACTTATGCTCAGGTCAGGTGTAGCAACTGTGGAACGTTGAACCATGTCCAGGCATTGGTTCTTTCTGACCTGTCCAACCCCGTCACGGAGTCTCTGTTGCAGCGATGATTCTTGGTTGCTTCGTCGTTTGCGGTTGGGATGCTCCATTTCTTTCTCATGGATTGAGATTAGTAGCAGTGGCACTACTACTACTAAGGTACTTATAGTAGGCAAAGTTTTTCTATGTGCCATGGTCACTTAGAAGAGTATTTTCCCTGTTATGACATCTTACCATGGATGGTGACAAAAAATATATATTTAAAAAACCTCAAGTCTTTATATGGGTCGTCCAATTTTACTTCAAGGTGGGCTTCTTCACCGGGTAATTTTAACCTCCCAACCACCCTGAAGGCCTGAAGTATTTTCAAGTTGACACCAGTCGAGCCTCTCCGGGGCTTTAATGAAAACACATTGGGAATGAAGGAGCCTCCGCATAAACCTTGGTATTAAATCGAGGCCGACCCTTTGGGTAACGAGCGCTAATTTTGACAAATTCGTGTGACCTCACACGTGTAGCAGAAGCAAAATCGCAACAGATAGCAGCAGCATCCCATGGTAGATTGTTCCTCCTATACCACAAAAGACCACACCACTATGCATCAGGGTAAATATTTGATTCTGAACCTATATTATGAATTTAAAAGTTAACCAAATCGGAAAGTTGAAAGCACAATTTGCACATTTAATGTTGTAGACATTATGAGGGGTTAACTTCATGCCGTTAATGGCACCTAATGGATGAGGTGATGAATTGAAAGTACTTAACTCAAATAAAATGTTATAATTAATTACCCATCCAGACAAAACAACATTCAAGTGTTTCTCGAAGTTTTTCTATGATCATCATCGATATAATTTGTAGAGCACGGAAAAGATCGTAACTGCCCTCCAGAAAACCCTGGAAATTCTCCGCTTCACGGAAAAACATTGAATCATGGATATGTTTACTGTAAACTCGTCGTCACAAATTTTGGTTGTCGAGTAGAAACAGTTTCTAGTAACCAACCGCCAAACTTCCTTACAGACCAATCATGTGATTATAGTTTTCGCGATTATGTTGCGTAACAAATTTTGGTGTCGTTTGGTGTCGCAAATTTTAGAATAACCCCCAGCCCAAAAACATATCCATGTTAAAAAAACGCCGTATTTTTTCAAACTACCGTTTAGGCGTCAATGACGCGATCAGGCGCGACTGGTGATGGCAGAACAAGGGGGTGCAGTCACGGATTCGTGATAATATTTTATGAAAATATTATTGCTCCCAACACAGATAAAAAGTACCTACTATCAAGATTTGCTATAGTTCATTATTTATTTGTTTGTTTAAAAATTCCAATTAACTATTACCAGTTTCCTTTCATTTCAAAATACACGGGTCCACGCTGCAAACCTGGTAAAGGTGAGGTTGGCCGTCCCATGTCGCGAATGTCACACTTATCACTCACGCCTAAACGGGAAAACTCCCTCAAGATGAAATCAATAGAGTTATCCAACAAACGCTTTATGAAATGAACAATGAAACGATCGAATGAAACGAACGAATAAAAAACTTATACATGAGACAAACGCAGATCACCGAGTTCAGAAAACACTTCCCAGAAAACATGGAAGCACACTAAACCCCTGATGCCATCCCCTCAGAAGCTGCTTCTGGTAAAAAATACCTTTGTGGGAAAACTGAAAAAATCAGAAACCTTGGTCGATCGAAATTTTATGATTTCATACCATACAAAGTAATATAGCAACACCAAAAAGTTTTCAAAATATTTCAAAAGTAAGCCCCTATTTTTTCCATGATTTGAGACAGATTAGATCCTGAAAAAGTCCCTCATTACAATCGAAAATTCCCTGCCCATGAACGAAGACTGCCAACACTGATTGTGGAGGTGATTTAACATCTGGTGAACGGTGAGAAGGAAGGGTGTACGCAGTGCCCAGAACTGCCCCACATTTCGACATTTCTGGCTTCACACTTAGTTCGTTGTTCCATAAGGTCCATGCAAAAAAATCGTCTCAAGAAGGGCAGTGCTCCCGTTATCATTGCACTATTCGACGTTCCGCGAACTATGTAAGGTCTACAAGAACTTACATAGATTTTCGAGCCGAGTTTTGATTCATTTTTAGCTAGGTAACTAATTAGGTAGGTAATACGTAGCCCCCCCCTCTCGCCCTTCTGCATCGAGGGGGTGCAGTTGCGACGCTGCCTCCCTCACGAGTCGCGCCTGGGCGTCATGCGCGGACATACAGACAGACACGATGAGATTTATTAGTATAGATTATGTTTTAGATTCATACAGTGAATACCTACTGGGGCCACTAATTTGGTTAAAATCTAAATAGATAGGTACTCAAAATTTGATACCTACCTTTAAGAAAAAAATCCTTGTTGTTAGGAGCAAAAAAGAATCGGTTTTCGGTTCTTGAGATTCAGAATCGAATCGGGCCGATTCTTAAAAACTAAAATAAAAAAGAATCAATTTTTTTTTCTAAAAAAAATCTATTGTTCAATAATCGATTCTTCTAGAGCATCCCTTTCATGACGTAGAATCGATTTGTGGTAGAGCTGCGACATCGACGAAAAACATCGATGTTTTAAAAATCCACCATCGATGCCAACAAAACCATCGACCATTCTATACCACTAATTCACAACATGTCTGTGTGTGTGTGAGTGGGTATGTCACCAGCCTTCTCCTCCGAAACGGTAAGCGATAAAAATACTGACCGCAATTTTCTCTATGGGTTCGGTGAACTGTTTAGCTTCGAATAGAGGGGGTTTGAGAACCCAAATTTTTGGCACACGCAAATTCGCGCAACTATTCGTATCTTCGATGTTAATGGTCCGATTGAGTTGGATTTTTCTCCGTATCCTACCTAGAGATCCACATTTTAATACGAAATACCCAATGAACGAATTCCGTAGGGCCAAACACCAAGAAAATCAAGAAAACATTTGAAAATCGACCTGCACTCTGGTGTCTTTGATTGGAAACTGGAACCAGTGTAGGTGACGTCACCTACACCGGTTTTTGAATCGACCAGAACAACTTAAGATGATTATAAACTTCGTGAAAGACGTTTTGTCACAAAAATTATGTATTTTTCCCTTTTTGACTTCTAACAACATGGTACAGGATGATTTAGCCCGAAATTCAGTTGCATTTCCATTCCTAATTGAGGATACACGACTCTCTTCCCCCACTCCATAATACACTTAACGACTCTCGTTGAGTCGACTCTTTGAACGCCGCGAGTCGACTCACCCGATTCACTTGAAAGAGTCGACTCATTCAAAACGTAACCAACCCTAATCCAAACACAATGTCATCAGTGGGGCTGCTGGTGGGGGTTAACGAAAGAATTTTACTGGGGTTTGAGTGAGGTATCGTTTTCAAGGAATTTCGGGACAAAGAATCGCTTTAAAGGAACCCAGACCTGTCCAAAGTCACTGTTGAGCCCTGTTGAGCTTGTAAAAGGCTAAATGTAGTGTCTAAGAAGGGCAAAAGCCTAGGAGTCAAGTAAGGTGTCGGTTTCTTAGTAAATTTGGACGAACGATCGATTTTTCGGGTCCTCAATAGGGTTGCCAACTCCAAAATTCTGTTCGGGAGGACGCTTGGGAAAATTGGGGAGGACACCGTGTAAAAAGGGAGGACATCCACTCCAACATTGATATTTGCAATATAATATATTGAAATAGTATTATAATTAGTTTTACAAATTCATTTTCAAAATTATTTTCATTTAATGAAAATAATTTTACTACCTAACGTACGAAGGGCCGGAATACAACATTATCTGATGCACTACACAAATAAGGCAAAAAAGGTTTATGTTTGAAAATACAGATTTGTAGGTATTAAACCAAACTAGGTAGGTATTGACATAATAATATTATGTAGTACACTCAGGTATTAAGCTAGGAACTACTTTTATAAAATTTATAAAATGCATTTATGAAAATGCATGCCTGCATTCAAAATTTGAATATTTAACCCATATAGTAATTCAATATTCAGGTATTGATTGTCGTACATGCACTTCAATCATAACATCACGAATATTATGACGAACGTCTTAATTTGGATATCGATATCCAAAAATCTATTACAAATTTATTACAAGCAGGCAAACCCATCGGTGATTACCGATGGGTTTGCCTGCTTGTAATAAATTTTACATCGTAAGTTTAACTTTTCAAAATGGTCCTTTCCCTCTTTTGAGGGGACGTTCAAACACGAACAACGTAGACGAAACATTTCAAAACACAAACAAAATTTTCTGATACGAAAAGAGAATTTTATTTATATAAAATAAAATATAATACGAGAAAAATTCCATCAACTAACACGAACAAGAGAGGTAGGTAATCAAAACCTTCGAAATATGGATTACAGTATAATCATTATGTCCAAAATTACTCGGAAAATATTTGACCTCCTGGGATCCTTAAAAAATCCCATTTGTAGCTCCATGAAAGCCCTATAGATCGCAACAGTGAAACCGGATCGTTCCGGGACCCCTAAAACTGGATTCTACGTTCAAAAATACTTCGAAAACGACACCTAACTCGATCCCATGGCCAAAAGCCTTCAAAAAAATCCTCTCGTAGCTAAATAGCTACCACTATGTCACACCCCACGGGATACAATTTTGTCACCTCAGCGGCAACGATTTTCTCATTTTCAGGAGTGAAAGTTGGTCTGGACATAAAGCATGCCAACGTTTTATTCTGTATGATGGCAGAAGCATTACTTTTATGAGTTTGTTTGGAAGCATGACGTTTCAAAGAGCTTATTCCACCATATTTTATAAAGAAAGATTTCTTGCAAAAGGAGCAATACGCTTTTTTGGGATTTACCTTATCTACCCGTGCCTATAGGTAATCATTCTCCCACAACAAGTTTAAAGGACACGCACGTTTAGAAGTCCAAGCCTTCGAACACTTCGGGTCTTCCTCAGCATCACTTTCGGCTTCCGTGTCCATTTTAGCACAAACTGTACCTCAACTTCGCCACCAAAAACTAAGCAAAAATCTCACAAAGTAATCGCGATCCATGTGAAGACGATAACAACCACCGGTATTCAAACATGAGACGGCATATAAAGTGACAGAAAACGACAACGCTGATAAGAAATGTGATCACTCCTTCTTCCTCTTCCCATTTCTTCTCGTTCTGTTGCTTATTATATTGCTTGTTGAAGAAATATTAATCCACAAACAGAAAAGGGAGGACATTTGGGCGTCCTCCCGAGGTCCCGAGTTTCGGGAGGACAGATGACCAAAAGGGAGGACTGTCCTCCCCGGGGGAGGACGGTTGGCAACCCTAGTCCTCAAACACATTCGAACACATGGTATCCTGTATAGAATCGAATGTATCCTCCCTTGGATGGTATCCTGTATTCGAAACGATGTATCCTCCCCTTTCTCCAGTTTCGATTATCCCCCGATAAATAAACCCAAGCGCCATCCATTTTGCATCGTTTCATCCTATCCGCACCTGAGGAATCGCCGGTAGACGACCTTGAACAAGGCCATCCTGTATATAAAGTTGAATCACCAGCTCCTTCCCGCATTGTTCTGCCGGCCTCTGACGATGTGAGTAACCAAATAGGTTCATTTGTGCATCCACATCTATCATTCCAATCAAATTGACCTTGAATTTGATCACCAACAATCCCAATAATTATAATTCATGAATATAATTGGTATTGCCTCTCCCATATAACTAATTACTTAGTAATTAATAATTAATTACAATAATAATTATTGTTATTCAATTATTGATAACACTAATTATTATTGTATAATATACTATGTATATATATATTATGTGGTGTGATGCCTAAAATAATAATCATTGGCTGATAGTGTGCATTGGCCTGCGTTACCTAATACCCAAAACTCATCACTCAAGAAACCACACTTACCTACCTACGTCGATACTTTCATGTTTGGTCGTCGTATGACTCTTTGACCTGTATGCCGTTTCAGGTTTGGATCTGCATCCTTTGGGGTAGTTTACCTGTCGCTGGTTTACTTGGCCAGTGCGGCAGTTGTTAAAGGTAAGATTAGACTTAACACGTTATAAGTAACTTATGTAACTGTTACAATTGATTTGTATGTTCACTTAAGGGGCTGGGCCAAAAAATGACCATAACATCGGATTTTTAAAAGTTTTCCTAAACTAAATTGAATTAGGAAGAGAATGGTATCAATTTTTTTTTTTTTTTTTTTTTTTTTTTACTCGCCCGGAAGGGGTACAGCAAGCCTCTCAAAGTAAGAAAGAACGATAAAAAAAATTGGAAGTTTGCCTCCGCCTAGTGCATTCCGGCGCCTTACGCTGGAGCGCTTCCTTCTTTTTTGGCGTACTCCTCTTCAATTTTCTTCCTATAAAGTCTTCTCTTTACTCTCCCAGCGTACTTTTTACTTTCGCGCTCTTCAAGGCGCTTTTCCTCTGCAAATCGTCTGTAATTTCATGCCCGGAGGTTCGGCTAGGGCTCGGAGGCTCCTCGGAGCCGTAAGGTTTTCGACTGCTGTGATTCTCTTCCAGCGGCCGTCTTTAGTTTTGTGAATTTTCAGACAAGCTGTTACCTCTCAGACCGGGGCCCCCCGGTGTTTCTTTCATGATCCCTATCCCTCTTCCCCGCCCATTAATTTTCGTTTCTGATCATCTTTTCCCTCTTCTCTCACGACGGAACAATTCTTTCAGACTCTGAAATTCAGAGCGTGAATTATTGTTATTCCCCATCATCACAATCCCCACAGTGTGGTCTGACGTAGGTACCTGTATCGATTATATGTTCAAAATTGCTAGTCCTGATGTTGATGTATAAGGTGATGACTAATAAAACGATCATTCAAAATGTCACTTCTGATTTGCAGACCCCAACGACTTGTGCAGTTGGAAGGACCCCGGAGTGGACAAGTGTTTGAAAAGTGTCATCCAAAAAGTCATACCATATCTAGTGAAAGGTGAGCCGCATTTAAGTTTGGTTTTAAATTCTGATTGCTGGGTATTTGCGTTGGACTCATCAGGATTCAAGAAACGTGTTAAGCTGTGACCGGAATTTAAATGACGTTCAGATGGCATTTTATGCAGATGTCAAAGAGAAAATGTATACAAAAATTTGGTCTCGATGTGCAGGTATACCAAAGTACGGGATCTTCCCAATTGATCCTCTTCGGATCGACCTTCTCGACTTGACGCAAGCCCCTGGTCGGACTCTAGACGTCAGGCACAAATTCATGAACGTAGACCTGGTCGGCCTCAAATCAGCCGAAATTCAAGCCGTCAGGTAAGGCTGTCACCTTCCATATCGACCCCGGTGAATTGGAAGGTTAGATCGGGAAGGGCGAATGAGGTGTCGTTTACGAAGTCAACGTAATCCATTAATGGGGGTTCCAGACTTGTCTAACTACGCCGTGGAGATAATATGTCTCACATATTATGTGAGGCAGTTTTAGGGGCCTACAGGTTTTGATGGGCTTCAAGGCAGTTGTGTAGGTAATGCCTAGCATGATTAGACTTGAGACTAGACATTTTAGCGATTTATGGAATCAGCTATCCATTTTCATACATTTATGAATATCCTTTTCTTTTTTTTTCTTTTTTTTTTTTTTTGTAAAATTCAATATTGAACGTAGAAATATTTTAAATCGATTGTCTTAAGGACTCATTCGTTCATTCTAAGATTACAAAAACTGTAGGCGATTAGATTACTGTTTTAATCGAAAAATTAGTGTCCATAATGCATGCATGCTAATCCTGCAGGATTAGGGGATATTCAACAGTCAAATTAAAAACGCTGCAAATTTTACACAAGGCTTTATTATTCTTTGATATGATATAGCAGCTGTTTCATTTCCAAGCGGTGTTGCTTCTACAGCGGCAAAATGCACCCTTTTTATCGATATTATAATATAATTTTTTATATAGTATATAATAAATTATATTATAATATCGATAAATATTATTATATAATGAATAAACGTACCAAATCAACATTAACTCGACAACAAATAATTTGTAAATATAAAAATTATTATTATTTTATGCCGTTGTAATATTCAATGAATCCTATTATAGGTTGGACAAGAACAAAAACACTTTGGAAATTGACGGTGTTTTGAAGGAACCTTTTCAACTCAAAGGAAACTACGTCTCCACCGGCAAAGTTTTGGCACTTCCCGTCAACGGAGCCGGCCCCTTCCACATCACACTACGTAAGCCGCTGTAAAAAGCAATCATTCATTTGTCGGTAAAAGAAAAAAAATAAGAGTCTGAAGTGATCCGGACATGATCGTGTCCTTGTTGAAGAGAGGCGGATCACGTTTCCTCAGTCAGCTACATGACATGTGTAGCCTGCATGATGTAGGCGATTAATGTGACAATCTCGCGGTAAATTTGTCGATTACTTAATCAAATTGCGATGTTAGAAACCCGTATGTAAATGGCTTTTGTTATTGACAGACGATTTGACGACAACGTTGATATTCAAAGGACATCAGGAGAAGAGAAAAGGGAAGATCTACTTTGTGGTGGATCACGTTCAATTTCCCCTGAGAGTGTCCAAATTAAGCATGAACTTCGAGAACTTGTTTAAAGGGAACGCTCAGATCAGTAAGTACAAAACCCTAAAAACGAATAATTACTTTTGTAGTAAACAATAATTGGTACGAGTGGAAGAGGGGCTATGTTGCAAAAAGCTGATTCCGAGTAAATTTGACTTGAAGTTTTCTAGTTGTAAATTTTATTGGTTTTAATATTTTTAGATTGTAGGTAATTGGTCTCTTTATCCACTGAGTGATGACAATTTGCTTAATTTTAAATCGTTGGATGGTTATTATAGAAATTGTGAACATAACACCTTCTTCCAGTTTGAGTGATGAATAGCGCTCGGCCGTATTAATAAGCCTTAATTAAGGCTTAATGAATACGGGTGTAATTCACGTTGATAATGAGTCATTTTATTTGAAGAAAAAAAAACGCAAGGGTTTATTATTCTCTAATAGGTATACATTATGCAAAAAAATTAATTCTACCTATATCAATATAAAAAAATTTAATTTAATTATTTAAAAGTGTTTTTTTTTTTTTTTTTGTAAAGTTTGTGGACGGATGTGGGACCCGAAAATGGATTATGCATACAAAATTACTCGGGAAACTATGGAAAACGACGTCTCATTCGATTTCCTGGCATCCTTTGAAGCCCCATATAGCCCCATGAAAGCCCCATAGATCCTCACGCTAAAATCCGATGGTTCTGGGACCCCAGAAAATGTATTGTACCTACCACCAAAAATACATTGAAAACCACCCCCCACCCGATACCTTACCGGACAACCTGCAAAAACCCCTCCTGTAGCCCTTCTTAGCCCCACAGAGCCCCGAGGGGTTAGATGATCGAGCTGAAAACTATGTGGGCACAGGAAGATGGTAGACCAAGTATTTTGTCAAAATTTTGGGTTTAAAAAAATTCCTATGTAGGTACTACCCAATACGGCCCGAACAGGGCTACTATGGGGCTATAGCAGGAGGAGTTTTGAAGGTTTTAGACTATGTTGTCTTTTTCGGATTCCGGCGATTTGAGGCTTTATCCAGGGAGTTGTAAGTCCGTAACCAGGCTGCTATCATAGATCTATGATTTTGTTTTGATTAGGTTTTGAAGCGCTCTGTATCTATTAGGCTATGTAACATGGCGCTTCAAAACCTTCATTATAATTAAGGTTTTGAAGCAGTATTTTAATGACGGTTTTACTTTATAATAATTATAAAGTAAAACCGTCATTAATGAAGGTTTTGAAGTTGGTTTTAAAACCATTTATAATTATTATAAATTTTATAAATGCAAAAAACCCAACTTTTGTGAAAGTGTCTTAATACTCTTCTTCCATTCGTGCGAGTAGGTAACTCGTACAATAATAATTATTATTATCATTGTTCTTTCAAAAATCCCTAATGAATTTTTAATTTTTATTTCGATTTGCGAATTCAATTCAAAAACGTCACTTGTAGCTTCTTAGAGGATTAAATTCCCATAATGATCATTCAGACCTCCCCTCTGAAACTTCCCTTTTACGGCCGACCTCAACGTCGTTTGTGATGCGGTCAAATTGAAACTTTAGTTACCCCGCGGTGAAATAGAGGCAATCGAAAGTGCCGGGGGAGACCGTCCAGAGCTACCAACAGATCAGACAATTTCGATAAATTGAACTCGTAATTTTACTCTTTTTTTTCGATTTGCAGGTCAAGCCATCAACGACGCTCTCAACGACAACTGGGACGGCGTTCTGGAAAATGTAAGGCCCTCGTTTGAAGCTGCCATCGGGGAAGCATTCAAAGAAATCGCCAACCGAGGATTTTCTAAACTTGCTCTGTCAGATTTGATGAAAGACACGTGAAACAACTACCAGTTTTTGGTATTCAGCCTAAAAACTTTTTTTATTGTGATATGCACATTTTACAATGGTTCACAACTAGACTAAGTTTTTCCATAATTTATTGAACAATTCTATTATTGTATAATTATTAGGTATATTTATTATTATCTAATCATTATGTAATAAATTCTGTTTGAGTTGACGCCGAGGGTATGCACTCCGGTTTCTGAACATTCCGTGTTTATTCCTCACCAAAACTCCCTACTAAAAGTCAGCAATACCGCGAACTCCGCTGCTTAGAAATTCTTGTACTTCCACGCGTAGTAACAAAAACATGATAGGCACCAGCTCTCCCTATCCAGCGACTAAAATTGCGACTAGCAATGACCCTCAGAAAAGGAATCGCACCCTGAACTCTGTTAGAACGAGGCAGACACTGAAAAACGCTGCCAGTTTTACACAAGGGTTTATTATGTTTTCATATAATATATATCTGTAGATATTATGTACATATTATGTAGATGAAAAAATTAATTCTGTGACATTAAAAAAATTTAAAAATTTTTATTTCTTTTCAATGTTTGGATGGATGTGGGACCTGGAAAAAAATGGATTATGTGTCCAAATTTGCTCGGAAAACGATACCTTTTTGACATGGATACCTTTGGCTGGGGGTCATGGAAAAATTTGCGTCACGAAATTTTCACCCGTCACGCAGTATCTAGGTTAAACAAAATCATTGCTAGGTTAAACATCACACGATGGAGTTGGTGATATTTACCAAAGACATATCCATGATCTGATGTTTTTCCCTGAAGGGGAAAAATTTAATTTTTTACTTCCTGGGATCTTTAAAAAATTCCATTTGTAGCCCCATAGATCCTACGGTGAAATCATATCGTTCTGGAACCCCCAAAACTGGATTCTACGTCCAAAAATACTTCAAAAACGAAACCTAACTCGAACCCCACAGTCGAAAACCTTCAAACCCCTCTCGTAGCCGCATTTTAGCCCCATAGCGCCCTACGGGTTGAGGCGATGGAGCTGAAAACCTTGCGGGCACAACTATATGATAAACCGAGTATTTTGTCAAAATTTCAGATAATAAAAAACATTCCTACTGCCAAAACGGCGCGCAGCGACGTGGGGAGTAAATAATAGGCCTAGGTATGTGATTTGTTTGGGGCTGCTCCACCCCAGTCCGAAGAAATAGTTTTTAATGAGGTGGTTAGGGAGAGAGATAGTTTATCGACCCAACCCCTTTTTTCACACACGTGTTTCCAAGTTTCCCCCTTTCCTGCAACTCAATAAACCTACCCTACCTCATTTACATCCACATTTGAGGATGTAGGACTTCCCTTGACTCCACCTAGCCCCCTCTAAATTTACCCTCTCCTACCCTTGAAGATGAGCTAGTAGTGGTGCTAATATGTATAAACCCCAATGTATGTAATTGTATAATCGAGATCTTCTTCAGAGTCTTAAATCAGGATGTTAGGCTGTTCGTGAGTCGGTTCACAAGTCCCGGCTCCATTATGGAGAAGTCAAGCTTGAGTTTGATTTAGCTTTACTACTGACTTCTGTCCTGCCTCTCTATTTTTGCTGTTGCTGAGTTTCTTCAATAAACTGTCATGCGGATCAATCTCTTGGAGTCATCATTGGTCTCGACCCTCAAACGCTCTCCGAGTCCTTTCATAATTTTTTGTCTCACAGCGGTATATAATATTACATAATTTGGTGTCGCGCTGTGGGATATTACAGGGTTTGTCGTACCTTGCATTTCTTCCTCCGAAAAAAACTAAACTGGACGGCCTTAAGACATCTGCGGGAGCACACAAGCTGGTTCTTCAACCTGAGGGTCTGGGACACGACCCTGCAAGATCCCCATGACGCAACGGTGACGTCTGTTCTGTGACGTCAACAGACCAATTCTTGGACGGCGAGAAAAAATGGGAAAGACATGTGTACAAGATAAAACCTGGCCGCTTTTACCACCCAATTTACCGAGAGTTTAAGCGTTAATGCCCAGGTTAAACCTCCGAGGAGGCACCAATTAGCATGGGGATCTGTGCAGAGCTCGGTCAAATTTGCGGAGCCGTTAGTTGGTGAAATAGGTCCGTAGGGACCTTGGACATCAACACATGGATGCGTCTGCTCCGTTTGAGTGAGGTGTGGTGTTCGAAGTTGATTTTAGAATCCTGGGGGCCTGATCCTATACGAAGGGAGGGTACGAGGTTGGGCTATTTGGGGCTTCTATGAGGCTGTCAGGTGGGGGTTTTGAAACTTTTTTTAGTCTCATCGATGAGACTGATTGATCAATTTATGGGGGTCTCAGGAGTGCCCGAAGTCATTGTTGCGCCCCAGGGGGGCTTCTTAGGGGTTACATGTGGGGTCTTAGAAGGAATCTTACTAGGAAGTCTTACCGGGAAGGTGTCGCGTTCGAAGTAAATTAGAAACATTCGAACGCACCTTGGGGCTTCTATCGAGCCACAGGTGTTGTATTTTTGCCGGGAAGTCGATTAAGTGTCGCCTTTAAATTTATTTGGACTTGAAGTCCATGTATCCCCCCCACCAGTTTCGATGATAAATAACCCCAAGTGTTCATTTTGCAGCGTTAGGCGTCGTTTTATTTTCTACGCATCTGAAGAATCGCCGGTAGACGACCTTGAACAAGGCTAGAATCCTTTCTGTATTTAAACTTGTATCACCAGCTTCTTCCCGCATTGTTCTATTGGCCTCTGACAATGTAAGTATCCAAATAGGTTCATTTATGCATCCACATCAATCAATTCGTTTAAATTGAGCTTGAACTTGATCATAAATACTCTCAATAATTAATTCATCAATTTATGCCTCTCATCAATAGTTGATCTAATAACAATTATTGTATAGGATTATTGTGTGATTCCTTAAATTGGCCAATAATTGCCCTGCGTTACATATACATACCCAAAACTCATCATCACAACACTCAAGGAACCACCTACCTACTTACTAGATCGATACTTTCATGTTTGGTCGTCGTATGACTCTTTGACCTGTATGTCCTTTCAGGTTTGGATCTGCAGCCTTAGGGGTAGTTTACCTGTCGCTGGTTTACTTGGCCAGTGCGGCAGTTGTTAAAGGTAAGATTCAAACTTAATATGTTATACGGTGGCCAGATTTTCTCTTCAAAAAATTAGTACATTGTTGGTAAAACCTTTCTTTTTTTAAACTCAATTTTTATTTTTAACTTTTTTTTATTATTCTTTTTTTTTCTCCCTTTGTCTTCAGGTAGTAGTACATTTCAGTGTCTTTTCGAGGAAAAAATAGTAAGTAATGTGGGATTTTTTGTGTTTAACCATTTTCGGTTCTCACAATTGGGGCAGGAGCGGACCCCGCACTTGTACTTTGAAACGCTTTAGAAAATCTTGCTCCAGGGAAGGCAAAAATAGTACGCAGGACATAGCCCTAAAAAGTAGTACGTACAGTCACCGTACCGTATGTATACGTAGGTATACCTAGTTTTAAAAACACTAGTTGGGGGGGTCAACCTCCAACCTTTGGTCTGCGGCAGTAAGCGGAATTCATAAGCCACTCGCTGAAATACTATCCATTAAGACATAATATCTCTTAAGACATAATATCCATTAAGACAAAATATCTCATATTATGAGATCTGTTTACTGGACAAGAACGTAGAGTCAGTTACAACGAGATTCCAGTTTATCTATGGGGCTAAATGTTGGTGTTTTGAAGAATTTTCATTGGTATTGAGTGAGAAGTCGTTTACGCTCCATGTAGAAAGTGACCCTAATGTGCACAATTTCATAACAGGATTAAAATGTAATGCTTAAAGACCTTATTTTGCCTCATTACAACTATGGCGTTATCCTCTACATTTTGGTCTATCGTGCGGCATCACTTAGGTCTTGGGCGTTCTTTTTATTTCATTTTTATTATTATTTATTTTTATTTTTCGTCTGAAACTCCGAGCAGATATTTCCGCCTATTGTAGTGATGGCGTGGATGCTGTCTCGCACTTGACGGTCCCACAATTGTTTTTCGCTTTTCCTCCTCACATCGTCTGTATTTTCAGGCTCGGAGGTTCGGCGAGGGCTCGGAATCTCCTCGAAAGTGGAGTCCTAATAGGTTTTCGACCTTAGGTGTTCGACCGCTGTGTTCCACCGACTTCCAGTGGGTGGCTTCGGTTTTGTGTGTTTTCAAACGAGCTGTTGGTGGTTATTATGCACCTCTCAGATAATTTCTTTTATGTTCCCCCCTCTCTTCCCCATCTATTCATTTTCTTTCCTGATCATCTTTTCCTTCTTCTTTCATGACGTAACAATTCTCTCAGAGCTTGATTTGCTATTATTTTATTCTATTTTGTTTTGCATTTCCTGGAAATTGTTTTTTTTTTTTTTTTTTTTCTGTTGTGAGGTCGTCTGAACGAAGGTGTGCTTAAGTGTCTTACTATTCAAATTGGTTGTGCAGTGGGAGCAACCTTTTTTTACGCGGCTCCTACACGGTTGTCGATAAATTCTGTGTCTCTTTTATCCTTTGCACACAGCAGGTTTATCAATGAGAATAGATCTATAGTACCACTATCATCTCCCCGTACCAAACCTGCCCAACCACTCTGCCTGCCATGGTAATTTCCAATTTAGGCGGCTTCTCCTGCGTAGATATTTTCTCTAGCAATGGGCCCCTCGGTTTCTTGATTTGAACGAGAGGTTTTTTTTTTCTAGTTTTAAGACTCGCTTTGCAATCCCGAGATTTTTATTTTCCTTCGATTTTATAGTAGGTATCCATTTATTATTATAAATTATTTTGATTCTTTGACGATATTTTTCACATTTTAAAAGAGTAAATACAATGTGGGTGGAAAGTTGTTGAGGGTTGGTTAATAAATGAAGAAAATGGTTGAATGAAAATGGTCAGAAAATACGATAGGAAGCCCTAGTTGTGAATTATTATTATTATTATTATTATTATTATAGTATTGATGGTGGATGAAAATAAAACAGTTTTAATTTATTTTACACAAGGTAAATGTTCTAAAACCGTAATAGTCTGGTATCAACCTAAAGCTACAGCTACGTACGGGTACGTATACAGCCCCTTGAAGCAAAATAGACAGGCATGTCCGGAACTCCCAAACATGAAAACTTCACTCAAAATCCCCTCAGGCCCCTCACTCAATTCTCTGACCAAATCCCCATCATCACAATCCCCACAGTGTGGTCTGACAACCAGAATGTATCGATTATGTTCAAAATAGCTGTTCCTCATTCCGATGCATAAGGTGTTCACTCAATACGTCACTTGTGATTTGCAGACTCCAAAGACTTGTGCAGTTGGAAGGACTCTGGAGTGGAGAAGTGTTTGAAAAGTGTCTTCCAAAAAATCATCCCATATCTGGTGAAAGGTGAGCCACATTTTAGTTAAGGGCCTTTACAGTAGATATCGTTTGTAACGACACCGGTAGTAACGAACAACTGGTTATAGTGTACAAATTCTTTGGTCCCTTGGAGTGTTACGGAAATCAGCATCGACTCTATCGAACTAACGACTCCAATGAACAAACTGGCTATTATGAACACATTTCTTGGGACGACACGCGCCTTTGCTATCGGTTTTAACGAACGTCTTTATGTTGATGTCGTCTGTTCTTGTGTTCTATCGACACACTAAACAGTTGGAAGGACCCCACAGTGGAGAAGTGTTTGAAAATTGTCATCCAAAAGTCATCCCAAATCTAGTGAAAGGTGAGACACCGTTTAGTTCGGTAACTCTACTCTTTCGCTGGGCATATTACCTGTGTAAAAGGGAATTGATTCTGATTGCTGGGAATTTGCGTTGGACTCTTCGGGATTCAAGAAACGTTGGACACAGGAATTTTCAGAGGACACATGTCAAGACCACCTCAGTTGCAACTTGAAATTGTTGTTTATTATTCTTGGAATAATACATCTATGTAATCGCGAATATTTGGTCTCGATGTGCAGGTATACCAAAATACGGGATCTTCCCAATTGATCCTCTTCGGATCGACCTTCTCGACTTGTCGAACGCCCCCGGTCGGACGCTAGACGTCAGGCAAAAATTCATGAATGTGGACCTGGTCGGCCTCAAATCAACTGAAGTTCAAGCCGTCAGGTAATGCGAGGCTGTCACCTTCCGTATCGACCCCGATGAATTGGAAGGTTAGATCGGGAAGGGCGAATGAGGTGTCGTATGCGAAGGAATTTCGAACGAATTATCGATTATTGGGGGTTCCAGACTTGTCTAACTACGCCGTGGAGATATGTGGGGCAGTTTTAGGGGGCTGCAGGTTTTGATGGGCTTCAAGGCAGTTGTGTAGGTAATGCCTGGCGAGTTTGGAGTTGAGACTGGACATTTTATCGATTTATGGAATCAGCTATCCATTTTCATTCATTTATGAATATCGGCTTCTTTTTGTAAAATTCAATATTAAACGTAGAAATATTTTAAATCATTTGTCGTTTCGCCTATCCCATTTGTTCGTTCTAAATGTAGAGTTGAAGCTCGGTTGGAGAGCCATCTGGAATGCCTGCTAAACAGCGAATTAAATTGTTGCTCTCAGCGGGCGTATCAGACGTGACGTTTTGCGTTGAAGGAAGGGCGCCCATTTGCGCACTCAGGATCCCAGTGGTGTCAGATGAACTTTGTGCCACGTTACACCAAACTGGAACTAAGCCATTTTGGAAACGCACCCTTTTTTTGTCGATACAATCTATAAACGTACAAAATCAACAATAACTTGACTTGACACCAACAAATGATATGACGTTGTAATATTCAACATGAATTCTATTATAGGGTGGACAAGAACAGAACCACTTTGGAAATTGACGCTGTTTTGAAGGAACCTTTTCAACTCAAAGGAAACTACGTCTCCACCGGCAAAGTTTTGGCACTTCCCGTCAACGGAGCCGGCCCCTTCCACATCACACTACGTAAGCCAATTGTTAAATCAATTCATTTGTCGGTAAAAGAAAAAAAAAGTGAAGTGATCCTGAAATGATCGTGTCCTTGGTGAAGTGAGGCGGAACACGTTTCCTGAGTCGGCTATATAACCGCTTTCACCTATAATCGGCGATTAGTGTGACAATCTAGCGGTAAATTTGTCGATTATTCAAATTGCGATGTTGTAAAAACGTATTTAAATGGCTTTTGTTATTGACAGACGATATGAGGGCAACATTGATATTCAAAGGACATCGGGAGAAGAGAAAAGGGAAGATCTACTATGTGATGGATCACGTTCAATTTCCCCTGAAAGTGTCCAAAATAAGCATGCACTTCGAGGACTTGTTTAAAGGGAACGCTCAGATCAGTAAGTACAAAACCCTAAAATCTAATAATTACTTTCGTACTAAACATTAATTGTTTAGTACGACGACTCCCCAATAACTATTATAGGGGAGTCGTCGTAGCAGAGTCAAGACTGCGGCCGACTGTAGTGGTTGACGTAGAGGGTTCGAGTCCCTCAGCGGGCTAGATTTATTTTGGTCCGCCCTCAGGTCCCGGAACGGAGTTTGTTTATGTATAATTTGGAAGTGTCCGCCAGAATCCTGAGCACTGCCGTGCTACTAGATGAGGGCTTTCCAAACCCCAACAGGCCTCTAGTAACGTATAAGTCCGATTCAGAGCCAGATGGACTCACCTCCGCCCCTTGTGAAAACCGAATGGTTACCACAATAAAATCAACTTTACTTTCCATTAAGTACTTTACTTAGTAAACAATTATTGTTCCTCTAAAAATCCCAAATGAATTTTTTATTTTACGAGCTTAAGAATTTGCGAAGAAGAAATCTCTTCAAAAATGTCACTTGTAACTCCTTGAGGCCTTGAAGAGGCCTTGAAAACCTCAAGAAGTTTGGAAGTGAAATTAGGACCAAACGGTACTTCATTTGTCACCCGTGCCCATAGCGAGGACATTTCCGCACGATTTGTTTTCCGCTGGGCGATTTTGATGAATCGGCCCGCGAAAGATCAGTTAGCTAATGGACGGTTTCCCTCCCGCTCCCGGGAAGGACGATTTACGGTTTCCGCCCGTCCATTGAATTCCCATAATGATCATTCAGATCTCCTCTCTGAAACTTCCCTTTTACGGCCGACCTCAACGTCGTTTGTGATGCGGTCAAATTGAAACTTTAATTACCCCGCGGTGAAATAGAGGCAATCGAAAGTGCCGGGGGAGACCGTCCAGAGCTACCAACAGATCAGACAATTTTGGTAATTGAATTCGTAATTTTACTCTTTTTTTCGATTTGCAGGTCAAGCCATCAACGACGCTCTCAACGATAACTGGGACGCCGTTCAGGAAGATATGAAACCCTTGTTTGAAGCTGCCATCGGGGAAGCATTCAAACAAATCACCAACCGAGGATTGTCTAAACTTGCTTTGTCAGATTTAATGAAAGACACGTGAAACAACTAAGCTGCCAAAAAAACCTTTTTTTTATCGTTATATGTACATTTTATAATGGTTTTCAACTAGAATATAAGTTTTTCCGTAATTTATTAATTTAAATAATGCAATTTATTATAAAACAAAATTGAATTTTGTTTAAGTATTGTTGAGGGTTGCACTCCGGTTTCTGAACATGCTCACCAAAACTCCCTACTACAAGTCAGCAATACCAATTAAACTCCGCTGCTTAGAAATTCCTGTACTTCCAGGCGTTGTAACTAAAACATGATAAGCTCCAGGTTTCCCTATCCAGAAAGTCCACCAAAATTCCGACTGACAATGACCCTCATGGGAAGGAATCACACCCTGAACTAGGGATTGCAATCCCGGGATCCCGGGATCCCGGTCGATTTTTGCCAATTTGAAATCCCGGGATTCGTGGTGTCAATCCCGGGATCCCGGGGTTCGAGAATTAATTGCACCTCATACGTAAATTGCTCAAGTCTTTTCGGGAAAAATCTTTTAACAACGGACAATAATTCGAAGGCTAAGTGAAAGTGCTCTAAGATGAAAACTGTGAAGTCCCATGAAGAAAGGATTCGGAAATCTATGAACCAGCCGATGCCGGTGCCGAAAATACGAAAAGATTTATCGACCACAATTAAAAAAGAAACGAGCCTGTTCAAAAATGGAGGCAGCCGAGGCCACCATTTGGATTTAGTATACAAAATTTGTGGATATTTAATATCTCCTGTTAGAGGCCGGTCAGCGGACAAAAAAGGGGGCTTAGAACGGAAAAATAGACACGTTCTAATTTTTTGGTTTATTATTCTTGGAATAATACACCTATGTTTTCGCGACGCGGGTCGACGACTCCGATCGGCCTCAAAATTTGACATTATCCGTTTCAAGAGGTCTACATTCAAAATCCGAAATGTCCGTCCGCCGTCCGCCGTCCGCCGTCCGCCGTCCAGGCCGTTTTGGGCAGTAGGAATTTTTTTTAAAATCTGAAATTTTGGCAAAATACTTGGTTTACCATCTAGTTGTGCCCGCAAGGTTTTCAGTCCGATCGCCCAAACCCGTGGGGCGCTATGGGGCTAAAATGGGGCTACAGGAGGGGTGTTTTGAAGGCTTTTAGCTATGGGATCGAGTTAGGTGTCGTTTTCGAAGTATTTTTGGACGTAGAATCCATTTTTGGGGGTCCCGGAACGATCCGATTTCACTGTGGCGTTCTATAGGGCTCTCATGGGGGTAAAAATGGGATTTTTGAAGGATCCCATGAAGTTAAATATTTTTCGAGTAAAAATTAAAGAATTTTTGAAAAAACACATTTTTGAAAAAAAAAAATTCCCCCAAAAAATTTTTTTTGAAATATAAAAATCCAAAAAAAAATTTTTTAAATTTTTTTTATTGACAGAATTAAATGTCTGTACAAGTAACCTATATCACAAAATAATAAACCCTTGTGTAAAATTTGCAGCGTTTTGTTTTTTACTCGAAAAACATTTGACCTGGGATCCGTCAAAAATCCCATTTGTAGCCCCAAGAAGCCCAATAGATCGCCACAGTGAAATCGGATCGTTCCGGCACCCCCCAAAAACGGATTCTACGTCCAAAAATACTTCGAAAATGACACCCAACTCGACCCCCATTGCTGAACACTTTCGAAAACCCCTCCCGTAGTCCCACAGTGATTTGGGCGATCGGGATGAAAACCTTGCGGGCACAACTAGATGGTAAACCGAGTAGGTATTTTGTCAAATTTTCAGATTTAAAAAAACTTCCTACTGCCCACAACGGCCCGGACGGCGGACGGACATTTCGGTTTTGGAATCAAGACCTCGTGAAACAGATAATGTCAAATTTTGAGGCCGATCGGAGTCGTCGACCTCTGTCGCGAAAATGTAATATTGGAACCTACTGGGAAAGCTCATGAGTAGCAGATTAAGCTCAGCATGGCAGTGTCTTCGTGAAGCTCTCGCATCCGAGATCTCACTTCATAGCTGTTCGGATGCCAATAATTTCATTAGGTAGATGTTCTACGTTCAAATGGAGAAGAGTAGTTCTGTTCGAAAAGTAAGAGAAATTGGTTCGTTTTGTCCAATCTCCAATACTGATGCAGCATCAGTATTGGAGTGATGCTCATTCGATTATCTAAATCATTCGTTTTGTTCATCACTATCAACAGTGACAAGTTGTTCGGCGTCCAACGACTGAATTTCCTGCGAACCCTATTTTTTATTTTTAGAAAAACCAATCATTATTGAAAAGCGAGTAAAAGAGGTCAGAGGTCAGAGTCCGGGGGTTGGCTGATTTTAGCCAGCACGCCCCCCCCCCCCCCCCCAAGTCGTACACAAATGTGAGCTATCAGCGTTACCCAGAGGACACCGCGAGGAGGTTGCTCACGTTGTCCCCCAATATCAGTGGCATTAGCCACCTCGTCAAACGTTTAAAAAAAGAAAATGGGGGGGGGGGGGGGGGGTTTACTCATGAGTCCGAAATAACGTAAAGTTGAATACAGGCGAGTGACAAGAAAATGGTTCCACTGTTTCCAAACATATACCTGCTGATATGTTTCATTCCCAACAAATACCAACCAATAGTTCCATGGAGGCGCCTAACACTCGACCTCAAAAGAAGAGAGACCTTAAACTCATTGAGCCTCCTATGCCTCTACCAGTTGAACACTTGACCAACCCAACGGATGGACTACGAACAACTTCGTCCAGTTCTTCGATCTCTTCAAACTCGTGTGTGTCCTCTTATGTGTGTTCAAATTTTGTCAAGACGTTCTTGGTATGTGTAATAATGCAGTGAGGGAGAAAATGTAACAAATTACTCGACCTCAGCCTTCGTTAGGATGGGTAACTATGGGAAACTATTCCTAAACATTAACCAAATACCCACTGTAGGCACTTCACGAGAGCCATCCTACCTTCAACCTACCATCTTCCTTTCTTCTGCCAGCCTTCTCTTCTATCCTTTGGTGCAGCTTCTTCCTCGAGCTCCTTTCCTCGTTTTTTTTTTTCTTCTGTTGACTGGGAAGCCTCTGGATCTGCCATGTTTAAGCCTCCGATCACTGGAGAACTGGTGACTCCAACGCAATACAGGGGAATTGAACCCGAGCTGATGCCAATTTCTGTAAAATGTGAAAATGATGAGAAAAGGATCGAACTCTCGGCCCTGGCATTTATATATAAAGAGAACCCCCTTTTTACAACTAATTATTATTAATTAGTTGTAAAAAGGGGTTTCCCCCATGTGACCTCCTCCTACCCCCCCAACTAAGGGGGGGGGCTTTCCCCAAATAGTCACACCTTCCTCACCAATTGGGTTAGGTTAGGTTACTGGAACAAAGCATCAATCGTGTGGAACAGGCGGTAAACGTTCCAGGCAGGAAACAAGCAGTATAAATGCTCCAGGCAGCAAACAGGCAGTATAAACGCTCAATGCAGCAAACAGGCAGTATAAATGCTCAATGCAGCAAACAGGCATTATAAATGCTCAATGCAGCAAACAGGCAGAATAAATGCTCTGTGCAGGAAACAGGCAGAATAAATGCTCTGTGCAGGAAACAGGCAGTATAAATGCTCTGTGCAGGAAACAGGCAGTATAAATGCTCTGTGCAGCAAACAGGCAGCATAAACACTCAATTCAGCAAACAGGCAGAATAAATGCTCAATGCAGCAAACAGGCAGAATAAATGCTCTGTGCAGGAAACAGGCAGTATAAATGCTCTGTGCAGCAAACAGGCAGCATAAACACACAATTCAGCAAACAGGCAGAATAAATGCTCTGTACAGGAAACAGGCAGTATAAACACTCAATGCAGCAAACAGGTAGGTAGTATAAATGCTCCAAGCAGGAAACGGGCACGCTCCATGAAGAACAAAGGCAATATTAACTTTCATGCAGCAAACAGTCCGTAAACATTCTATGGCAACAAGCGGTGACAGGGAAGGAAGACGTGCCAACTATGGAAACTAGCGGTGATAACTTTACACAGGCAACAGGCAATGGCCAACGGAACTACTTACTTTTGGGGTTTCTCCTCTTACCAGGGGCTGCTCAATATCGCCCGACACCAAACCCTTTGGTCCAGACAATCATCCTTGGTGAGGTTGAGGCGACGCATCGAGTGGGCACCCTTCTTCAGTTCGCCTTCTGGAGAACCTTTCTGCGGCCATACCTATGACAGACATGCCTGTACCATTGGAGCGTCCTCTTGTCCAACGAGCTACAGCTGATTCTCCTTGGGGACAAAACACAAACTACTCTCCCTCAACATCTTCTTATCTTTTTCATAATTTGCCGCTCCTCTTCACACCATTCATCCCCCTCCATTGGCAGTATACTTTCAACAAAAACACTGAGGATGAGCTGTTTAGTTCGGCAATGGATTTCTCTGCCCCACCACTGACAGTTGAGGGCTGAGAGCTTGAATTGTTCCTTTGGCTAATGAAATCCGGGTTTCAATATCCAATTTGCACACTCCTGACTTGTCAATGATGGAATCCAGAAACTTGAGAGAATGGACATTACCAACATCAAAAACCTCTAGGGCGACCTATGGAACCCTTAAAGAACGAGAGCCAAGAGTAGATAATCAGAACTTGCATGTCTTCATTTTGTCAAAGGACTCTAAAAATTTAAAGATAAGGCTTCAAAATTTGAAGTCTTTTTTGTGTTTGTGAGCCCTCTATTTAATAGAGGGCTCACAAACACAACTTTTTTCGATAAAGACAAAACAGTACTTAACTACTCTCCCTCAACGTTCCTTCTTACCTTTCATAGTTTGCTGCTCCTCTTCACGCCATTCTTCCCCCACCATTGGGAGTAGCGTCAGACTGAAGACCCTTTGGGATCTTGGGAAGCGTTCTTTAAATAAACTCACTAAAACCTATTTGCCAAATTATTTGCCTTCCTGGTGATTTCATGCAGAATTTGGCGACATCATTGCAGCAGCAACTCTTGTCTAGTGTGTCCCTTCGCAGCAGAAAAAGTGGATTGGCTCGAAGATGATGAGAAGATATGTTGGTGGTCTTATCATTCAGAGTACTTCAGTTATGACGCTGATGCTCCCAAGAAGCCTGCCATCGAGGCTGAAATATAAAATGAACGTTTAGCAAGGAAATCCACTTCATATTTATTTCACTGTAGTCAATCAAACTCACCAACAATGTCTTCTCTGTAAATTCAGTCAATGATGGCAGCTGCAGATGTTGAGGAGCAGATTGGCAGTAGCGTCAGACTGAAGACCCTTTGGGATCTTGAGAAGCGTTCTTTAAATAAACTCACTAAAACCTATTTGCCAAATTATTTGCCTTCCTGGTGATTTCATGCAGAATTTGCCGACATCATTGCAGCAGCAACTCTTGTCTAGTGTGTCCCTTCGCAGCAGAAAAAGTGGATTGGCTCATAGATGATGAGAAGATATGTTGGTGGTCTTATCATTCAGAGTACTTCAGTTATGACGCTGATGCTCCCAAGAAGCCTGCCATCGAGGCTGAAATATAAAATGAACGTTTAGCAAGGAAATCCACTTCATATTTATTTCACTGTAGTCAATCAAACTCACCAACAATGTCTTCTCTGTAAATTCAGTCAATGATGGCAGCTGCAGATGTTGAGGAGCAGATTGGCAGTAGCGTCAGACTGAAGACCCTTTGGGATCTTGAGAAGCGTTCTATAAATAAACTCACTAAAAGCTATTTGCCAAATTATTTGCCTTCCTGGTGATTTCATGCAGAATTTGGCGACACCATTGCTGCAGCAACTCTTGTCTGGTGTGTCGCTTCGGTGCAGAAAAAGTGGATTGGCTCGTAGATGATGAGAAGATATGTTGGTGGTCTTCTATTCAGAGTACTTCAGTAATGATGCTGATGCTCCCAAGAATTCTGCCATCGAGGCTGAAATACAAAATGACCGTTTAGCAAGGAAATCCACTCCATATCTATTTCACTTTAGTCAATCAAACTCACCAACAATGTCTTCTCTGTAAATTCAGTCAATGATGGCAGCTGCAGATGTTGAGTACTGTTTGTGGAGTCAAACAATATCCACCCAAGGAGCATGAAGAAAGCTATGACGCTGAACGCATTGCAGCATCACCTTGTCTGGGGTGTCTGCAGAATCACTTTGCTTCAGTGCAGAAAAACTGGATTGATTCGTAGACGATGAGCAGATAATACCAACATAATATGTTATATAATATTATTATGTTGGTAGTCTTGCCCATCATTCGGAGTAGGTACCTGCTTACTTACTTCAGTAAATGACGCTGATGCTCTCACGTGGTCTGACATCAGAGGCTGGTTACGAAATCACTGTTCCGCTAAATAAAGAAGAAGTACCTAAAGATGAAACAACCACCATCCCTAGTCGGCATATTCCCCGAGCTGAGCACGGTCCACCAAACTTCACGGATGGACGACACAGTAAGAGATATTCAGTTTGCACAATGTAGAAGTCAGAGACAACAACATTATGCCCACAACATCAAATATTGTGCCGGTTGGAGAAGCCAACACCTGGCTCCAGAACCCAGCGTGAGAAACATGACAATCTACAGCAATTTGTTTCACCAACTACCAAATACAAGAAGAAAAGACAAAAACAGTGGAAACAACAACCAGGCCTAGTCGTCATATCCCCGAGCTGAGCACGGACCACCAAACTTCACGGATGGACGACACAGTAAGAGATATTCGGTTTGCACAATGTAGAAGTCAGAGACAACAACATTATGCCCGCAACATCAAATATTGTGCCGGGGTTGGAGAAGCCAACACCTGGCTCCGGAACCCAGCGTGAGAAACATGACAATCTACAGCAATTTGTCTCACCAAATACAAGAAGAAAAGGCAAAAACCGTGAAAACAACATCCAGGCCAGGTCGTCATATCCCCGAGCTGAGCACGGTCCACCAAACTTCACGGATGGACGACACAGTAAGAGATATTCAGTTTGCACAATGTAGAAGTCAGAGACAACAACATTATGCCCGCAACATCAAATATTGTGCCGGTTGGAGAAGCCAACACCTGGCTCCGGAACCCAGCATGAGAAACATGACAATCTATAGCAATTTGTTTCACCAAATACAAGAAGAAATGGCAAAAACAGTGGAAACAACAACCCGGCCTGGTCATCATATTCCCCGAGCTGAGCCCGGTCCACCAAACTTCACGGATGGACGACACAGTAAGAGATATTTGGTTTGCACAATGTAGAAGTCAGAGACAACAACATTATGCCCGCAACATCAAATATTGTGCCGATTGGAGAAGCCAACACATGGCTCCGGAACTCAGCGTGAGAAACATGACAATCTACAGCAATTTGTTTCACAAAGACAACAGTTGCCTACCTAATACCCTAATTGCTTTAAAAAAAAAAAAAAACCTTGGAGCCACTGGCATGCAATTTACTACAGAATAGAGATTGATAGGAGAATGTTCGAAGCCTACCACTTCAAAACACAACATTAGAGCTGAGTTGTTCTCTCTTGAGGAATTTGGGGGGATACAGTTGAGTAAATTTTGGGGGGGGGGGGGGGGGAGGAGTCAATTTATGCTTTGTAAGCTGAGGACACTAATGTATTGTAAACTTATTGTAATTTTTTACCAGCTTTTTTGAGTACATGTGCGTTTTTTTACTGGTTTATGCAAAAAGAAGTAGGGAGTTGTGGGAGTTCTGAAGAATATTCTAATTGTAATGAACAACGTTTATGCCTACGTGGGTTACTTATTGTTTTGTGGAATGCAATTATTGGAATTGTCTACTAAGTAGTTTGTGTGTGTGTGTTGTATATATAACCTAGCCACCTAAATATGTACCTACTCTTCGTGTTCTTGATTCTTGAAACGAACAAATACCACGTGAAATGTGACTGTGGATAAAAGAAGCTTCCTCTCGTCGTCCTTCAGCTGAAGTTCTTGAAGTTCATGAAGTTCAACATGCCAAAGGGAGGAAAGAGACTAATTTCCAACAGTGGCTCCACAAAATGGCATTCAGGTTGGGTAGTATTTAAGCATTGATTTAAGTTCAGATTGACCATTTGACGAATTTCATTAGCGTTTTTTGAAAACTTCAAAGAGTGGAAAATAAAGTGAGTATGTAGTGACCATCAAGTCACAAGAATGTTGAAAAGGAACTTGAATGCCATCCTGAATGGTTTGACATGCTTTTGAATTGTACCTGGCTCAATAAATGTTGATGAGCATGCCTGAAAAAAAAAAATCGTTTTAAAAAAAAATGATGTGAAACTGTACAGTACGTTTCAACAAAATGTACGCAGAGTTTACTTACCACCCAAACCTTGTCCATGAAGCGTTCAGGAACTTAGGAGAAACTCGGAGAAGACCCCCACACCCCACCCCCCACCCAAACGCCGCGAGACTTGGGAGCATTAACGGACACTCGCGTGTTGGATGGATGTGGCAGCAGCAGCAGCGATGGCAACGCAAGTTGTGAAGTCGACAAACGCAGTGATGGCCAAGGAGCACGTCTCGAGGTCTTGACTGAGTCTAGAAGTCTTCTTTTCTTCTCGGTGGTGTCAAAACAGGAAGTGTGTTCTTACACTACCGTCACTGTGATAGCCCACGCACACAGACTGGCATTGACGCTCTTCAATCGTTACGTGCCAATGATAATATTTACGCCTGACTGTCGAGTTCAATGCTACTGGTAACTAACACAGTAGAAACGTTTCGAGTTTTGTTTCTCACTGGTTGGCGTACCTAGTCCCCCCTCCCACCAGAGCCTACCTACACAATCAGCCCCACCATCCAGATCGAACCAAACTGAAACTCCATCACTGTGCCAGTCCACCACGCCTGCCACTAGCATCGGAAGTTCAGATCCGTTTACCAAGTTTACCAGCTGTTGATAATTGGAGCTGACCAACCATTGCAACCTTACTCTCACAGTGACCACCACTCACATGCACGGCGAATCACCATGGCAGAAGCGATCTCCAGCCTTGTTAACCACTTCCGCCACTTCATCCACCCTAAGACTACCTACCTACCCGAGACCTAATGGGAAAGACTATAACTAACTTACAATCTATAATCCACGCGGCAGGCAGGCAAGGAGGCACAGCTTCGCAAGCTATCAAATAATGAATGGCAGGCTGGATCCTACGAGCTGGCTTATCCTTGCTGCGTACCACGTTTACCTACAAACCGCCTCACACATCCTGTTGACACCACCCAACTAGCCTACGCGCACTTAAAACACTTTACACAACACTGCACTTTAACACTCCGATGAGGCCCAACGCGGTTGCTCCTATTTACGCTCCCAAGATCAACTAATTTCAGCCCAATCCATGATTCACACTCCACTTTACCTGAATGTTAGAAATAAATTTTGATTTTTTTTAAGTAACTGTAATTGATTCTGTCACCACTGTTTTGGTGGTGGTGAGCGCTTTCAATGTGAAAACCTCATCGTCTGACTATTGATGACGTTATCACATCGAAAGCGCTCGCCACCGCCAAAACAGCCAGCGACGGGCTCAACCAGAGTTATGTAGTCACTGGCAGGCCCCAAAACCCTTTACACTCAATACCATTATTATTTTTTATTCAATTTGCCAGGACATTGTGAATTAGTTATTTTCTCGATGGAATTTAGTGAATGATTTTGTGAACTGAATGATTCTTTACTTTTGTTTTAAGGAGTATTGAATACGAATGAAGTGGATACGAATTTTGAGTGAAGTTTTTTACCGAAGAGGTCTAATGAGGAGGTTAAGGAGGGAAATTACTCCTCTGCTGTTGTGGGTACTAAATTGAAGTGTGGAAACCAGTTTCGAGCAACTAAGCTCATCTACAGCCCAGAGGAATTTGAAGTAGTTGAACCTATACTGAGGTTTTTTATTATTATTTTATTTTTTTATTTTTAAGTATAAACCTGAGTAGGTATAGGTTCAACTACTTCAAGTTAGGTAGGTAGGCCTACTCTGGGCTGTAGTTGAGTTAAGTTGCTCGAAACCCATCATGACCCTATAATTGTAGCCCCCCCCCCCCCCCCCCCCCAACGAAACGAGGAAAATATTTTATTACTCTGAAATGATCACAATAAATAATTAGATTTTTATTTAAGATGCTTTGACCAAATGAAATGAATCAATATTCTATTAATTTTTTGTGCTGCAATACTTTAAAGCGTAATTTTCAGTCCCCTGATTTTAAAAATGTTTACTTCCCCGGACATAGCCCCCCCCCCCCCCCCTTTAAAACTGCAACAACAGGCGATTTCTCTCCCTAACCTCCACATACGAATTTCAAGTTTGCCACATCGCGAACTGACTGTCCCTTGCAGGCACAACATTAAATGTGTACAAATTTTGTCAGAATTTCAGATTTGTTGACTCTAAAAAAGAAATCCTAGGTACCGCCTAAAAGGGCTCGGACGGCGGGAGGGAACATTACAGTTTTGGAACTTAGGTACCCATCTTGAAACGTGAAATGACAAATTTTGAGGCCGATTCCAAAAAAACTCACGAGAATAATAAAACATTCATTAACGGTAGAAAAAAAGCTCAACAAGAGAGACAGAGAATCCCTCAATGAGATCAACTTGATGCTGAACTAAATAAACCAATCAGGAGGGTTTGTGGGCTTCATGAATAGAAAATACCGCGAGTGAGAAACAATAATTATTCGTAAAAGATGAATAATTCATCTTACAATAATTATTATTGTAATCAGTTCATACCAAATACGTTTTCGTCTAAAACATGGCAACGCGACAACTTTCTTTCTATTCGTTACTCTCCCGGATGATAATATCACATTGTGCGATAAGTGGAGATAATTTCAAATGAATTGGGCTGAAATTACATTTAAATTTAAAAAATACCCCAACATGACCTCCCCGTAGAGCTGCTGGGAGAAGACTGAGTGATGACGAGGACGGGGCCACACCCTTCGCGGTCGTTCGATGTGGCATGTTGCACGAACTCCGCTGGTGTTCGTGTAAGGTCTACACAGCTAGGTCTGCGGGCCGAACGCGCAGACCTTACAGGCCTTGTAGAGATTCTGTGGTTCCGCGAGAGGGCTACAACTTAGTAGGTAACAATGAATAAAAATAATAACAATGATTATTATTCTTAGTTAGGTACCTATACTAAATGTTTGACCCCTCTGGGACTCAACATTGCCCTTAAACATCTCATGATGCGAAAATTCCATGAATAAAATGTATAAAGTGAATAAGTGTTACTATTCTTTGATAGGTACCTATAGGTTAATTATGAAAAATTAAATCTGTACCAAAGGAAACATTTTTGAAAAAATTAAAAATTAATTCTGTACCAAAGGAAATATTTTTGAAAAAATTAAAAATAGTTACCTACTTACTTATTAGGTTGGACAGAAGTGGGGGCATAAAAAAAAAAAAAAAAAACGTCCAAAATTACTCGGAATACGACACCTACCTATTAAACAGGTTTTTGAAAAATCTGAAATATTGACAAAAGACTCGGTTTGCCATCTAGTTGTGCCTGCAAGGTTTTCAGCCCGATCGCCCAAACCCGTGGGGCGCTATGGGGCTAAAATGAGGCTACGGGAAGGGTTTTTTGAAGGTTTTCTGCTATGAGGTCGAGTTAGGTGTCGATTTCGAAGTATTTCTGGACGTAGAATCCATTTTTTGGGGTGACGGAACGATCCGATTTCACTGTGGGGATCTATTGGGCTTTCAGGAGGCTACAAAAGGGATTTTTGAAGGTTTCAAATAAGGTGTAGTTTTCCGAGTAATTTTGGACGCAAAATCTATTTTTTATGTCCTTCCGAAGTACAGATTATGGTTTATTACCTATTCGTGGAATAATACACATGTGTATATACACAGGTGTAGGTCTACACCTTTGTAATCGCGACGGAGGTCAACGACTCCGATCGGCCTCAAAATTTGACATTATCCGTTTCAAGAGGTCCAGATTCCAAAACCGAAATGTCCGTACGCCGTCCGGGCGGTTTTGGACAGTAGGAATTTTTTTAAAATCTGAAATTTTGACAAAATATATTTTGTATAGGTTCACCTACACCAAATACTTGGTTAACCATCTAGTTGTGCCCGCAAAGTTTTCAGCCCGATCGCCCAAACCCGTGGGGCGCTATGGGGCTAATTTGGAGCTACAGGAGGGTTTTTTTGTAGGTTTTCGGCTATGGGGTCGAGTTTGGTGGCGTTTTCGAAGTATTTTTGAGCGTAGAATCCATTTTTTGGGGTCCCGGAACGATCCAATTTCACTGTGGATAGCTTATAGGCTTTCATGGATATATCGCTCCTCCGGAGGAATAGTGGTATAAGTCCAAAAACCTTACTTTTGGGAAATCGCAATTTAAGATTTTTCACATATTTGTTAGCGTGTTGCAGACACGAGGGCTTTGTTTCCGATATCCGATGCTTCTCAGGCTTTCATATTATTATCTACCTTTCAGGTTTTCCCAAAGCTTCTTCTCCCCCTTCTCATTCACGACGCGCATGTATTAAAATCAATTAAATTTCAATTATGTACCACTCTTATCCCAAGAAATTGGGCCCAAATGGATGGTACATCTTGACATGATCCACTACTGTACTGATGAACACACGGGATGACACACGTTAATATTGGAATAGTAGTGGTACATTTTTGAAATGATCCGGTTTTGCCACTGCAAGCACACAAAAAAGGATATTTTCTTGGTTGAACAGCGGTACTTCTTGAAATATACCAGTACTGAAGTGAAAAAAATAAGGTTAATACCTGATTTTTCTGACGGATAGCGGCTCATTAGAGATGAACCAACCTTCTTCAAACGAAATGTCGGTAATCTGCATGGAAAACATACCGGTTCATCTGCTCTCTCCCGAGTAATTTTTGAACTATGCTTAAACCAATAATACCCCCATGTTAAGCTCGTCGCGAGCTACCCAATGGTATATATAACTCAAAACAGCTGTTTTTAGACTTACTTATACCACTATTACTCCGGAGGAGCGATATCCATGAAAGCTTTCCATAAGGGAGTCCCACTCAACCACCTGAACCATATTTCAGAAAATCCCTCACCCTCCAGTTTATGAGCGATCTCTAAAATTTCACCCAACGTTGCTGTTTCCGAACCAGTCAAATTTTTTTCTGGATCCATCACCCCGACCACTCCAGGCCATAATTTTATCGATGGATTCCTTGATGTTGTAAAAGCAATGTGCGATATTGTGGGTTTTCCACGTCAAAGGAGCAGCATCCATCGATTTCAAGGTTTAAGGGCATTTAGGCAAAAACCGCTGTTAGTGAGGGTTTACTGTATTAAGGTCCATCCACAAATTAATTACATTGTTTCACTTTTTTGGAGAACGAATATTTTGGGCGAGAGATGAGATGAGTTCCCCCATAGAGGGATCCTGTACGCTGCTCTAGTCTGCTTCCATGGAAGCAAGCGCAGTACACTGTGCGTAGAACCTCAGGAGAAACCGCGCCAACCAATCTTCTCAGCATAAATATGCTGGAGGAAAGCTTAGATGAAAGTACCTCTGTGTGCCTGGCCCAAGACAGTCGATTATCGACCTCAATTACCACAAGATAGAGTTGTCCATTGTCGAGATCGATCCTGGACAGCGGTCCGGTTAACGAAACCGGCGGACGTGACGTCTCGACACAGCAGAATCTGTTGTGTTGACCGGCCTCCAAGTAGAGGGCGAATCAAGGCTGGTTTGGCACGTTCACGTGAACGAGGGATTCGGATAAAGGGACTGAGGGGATGCTGCATCAGGGTGAGTGCATTCCAGACAGTCAGAGCGAGCGTATGCCCGTCTGCCCGTCGTAGGCCCGGGAGTCGACTATCTCCTGGACCTTCCAGATCGTCACCTGGACCTCCGGGACTCTCTTCCCTTACAGAAAAATATCATTGAGAATCATTGAGCGAAAATCATTGGTCAGTGATAAATTGGCGAATGATTTTATCATTGGTAATGATTTTATCATTGGTAATGATTTTATCATTGGTAATGATTAAATTATTGGTGCAATATAATCATTGAATTATTATTGGTCAATGATAAATTGGCGAATGATTTTTTCAGTAAGTGATTATATCATTGGTGATGATATTATTTAATCATCACCAATGATATAATCACTAACTGAAAATTATTCGCTAATTTATCATTGACCAATAATAATTATTGGTTAGGTACCTACTCAATGATTTATCACTGGTGAAACTGTAATGATAATATCATTAGAACCTCCAACGATAAACCATTGATAGAGCAACCTGGAAGGGATCAAATTATTAATAACAAGGCAACTTTTATACATTCAAAACTCATCTGTTTATTTAATGAAAACGAACAATACTAAGTAACTACTAGTAGTTACTTCGTCAGCTGAAGAATTCTTAATGCAGTTAAGTGCATTTTAATGTATGGACTTTATTTGTAACTTATTATTTGAACATATTTTAACAGTAAGTAACCGTGAATAAGAAGGAAATATAACCTGTTTAATGTAGGGGGAGTTTGTGGTGGTGAAGGGGGTTGTGGGAGGGTCTGCACTGGGCTGCGGCAAGTAAGTCAGTACATAAGTTATGTAACATAACTACTCCTCCCTCCTAAAATGAGTGTGCTGTTGGAGCTCTGCTGCTGTAACAGAATAATACTCTTGTTAAAATTAATTTCGTTTTCAATTAAACAATTTTTAATTTCACTATGTAGGAAGTATACTTACGGTTTCTGCAGCTGAGGGCCCATTCTTCAGATCATAAATTGTACTGGGCATAGCATCAGCTTCATCACATGAGTTTGGCTAAAGTAAAAAGAATAATGCACACTTGAGAATACTACTTCTCTCTAATAGAATACCTACGTTATAATTGGAGAGTACATGATACCAACATTGGACTGCAGTCAGTGGTCCGTGAAGAGCCCATTGGCCTGTATGGCATTATAATTAAATTATAAATTAAATTTTAATTTCCATACCTCAGAAGCAGAAGCTTCATTAGCCGATTACTCTCCATTCGAGCTGCTGCTGCTGCTGCTGTCGAGCATGCCATCCTTATTCCTCTTCAATTCCCGCCTGGACTTGCAGTCCAAGACGAGGACCCCGTACCTCTCCTTGGTCTAGGACTGCGCATTCATTTCAATTCGCCCTAGAATATATACAATCATATGAAGTTTATTACACAGGTAGTCAACGCCAAATTTTAAATTTCATCATAGGGCTAATAAGACTTTACAGGGTTAATATTAGCCTTATGTTGTGCAATGAGAAAAGGACGCGCGAAACAAAGGACTTACCTCCAAATGCCAATATTTTCACCACTAAGTCCCTGGTCTTCCTTCATTATTTTCTTCATTCGTCTGGCGTCGAACGTGCGCCCGTCGCAGCCCTTCGGCTACCATATCTGTCATTCTTTATTGAGCAGGGCCTCAGTACCCAGGGACTGGTACCCAGACCAGGAAGCCGACACCGGTGTGCTTTCCGTTCTCATTAATAAATTGCACTAACATGCACTCGTCATCATTCACTTTTAAAAGATTCGCGGAATCGAACATGACCACTGGTGGAAGTAATAATTAATTATTAATCACATGTTACCGTGGCGAATCAACAGCGGAGTGAACACAAGGGAAACCTACGTTAGGTTACCTACCACGAGGGAAGTAGTGGTGGAACATTCGAATGCAGAATCGAATGCGGCATTCGATTATTGAAATCGTTGGGATGTCCGAATGCGAGATTTCAAGTAGGTATTCGAATAATTTGGATTTTTGGTAACAGAGAAACTGGCGTTCACGAGAGACGCGAATTCACGAACCTCTCAGGATGCCGATCTCCAATAATTATTATTGGAATAGGTCGATTTTCGTGCGAATTTATTTGGATGATCATTCGATTATCGAAATCATTCGAACACTCAGCATTCGATTACCTAAATCAGTCGTTTTGCCCATCACTAGAGCGATAGGGCGGGAACAGCGGGCCGGTTGGCCGGCAATGAAAATTATAAGTACGGATGAAAATTTTTCATCTCTGGTTTTATGGTGTATGCTAAATGTATTGTGTGTTACTGCACTGTAATAAATGCTTCAATGATATTTAAACATTTTGTAAAACCTATGTTAAGTATAGGTGTTTAGCTACTAAAACCGTTGCCGATGATTTAGTTAGTTAATAATTAATGATTAATCACTAATGAGACCAAAACCTGGGCAATAATTATCACTCATGACCAATGATTCACCTTAATGATACCACCATAGCTCAATGATTATCACTTACATCTCAATGATTCTCCTCAATGATACCGCCAAAGCTCAATGATTATCACTTACAGCTCAATGATTCTCCTCAATGATATTCTACCATAAAATAATCATTAACTTCAATAATATATCATTAGACACTCAATGATATATTATTGACCAACCAATGATTAATCATTCAAAGTTAATGATTTATTATTAGATTCTCAATGATACTTTTCTGTAAGGGTTCTCAGCCCAAGCAACTCCGGACAGGACCCCCGGGACCCCTACGTCGTTAAGATGAAGTCCCTGGCGATTTACACTGCAGCGACCCTCATGAGTAGCTTGGGCTAGCTCCCACGTCTCGTGAGAAGACATTTCGCGTTCGGTATCGGGTGTTAGGATGTTCACGAACGATATATTTATTTCACTGTATAATAAATACGCTTAGGGTCACAACCCTTTGGAACTAATTTCCATACCTCCTGATTGCCTGGGAGAGAGATCAGTCAATTAACCCTCATTTCATAATATAATAATTATTGACTCCCGAACGGAGAGCCATTTCACTCTCCGACAGTCATCTTTCCATTCAGCTCCAACAACAAACCCTGTCTTCCCTGGAATTTCCCTGACGCGTCTGCGGTCGGCGGCGGCGCACTGTTTTTTTTTTCGCCACTCTAGCTGGACAAAAGTCCAAAAAAAAGTTTGATTTGGAATAAAAGTCAGTAGCTTCTGTTCTACGCCTTTATTTTTCTCCCTTCTCCTACATGCGATACAAGGCTCAACGTAAACAATAAGGTTTGTTCCAGGTCTGACGGCGTCTGTTGACAAAACAGACAGCTGTCGACAGCAGTCCCAATGCCTTCGTCTGTCGAGTTCTGTCGAACAGCCCACCTTCTAACCTGGAACGCGAACTGTCAACAAAATTGTATAATTGTATTCAGAATAATCAACCTTTTTCGAGAGAGGAGTATCATAAGGGCGGGAATGAGTCATTTAAAGTGTTTGAGGGTATATACGAGGACTTTGGGAGGACGCGAGTACAACTTGATGCGTCAAGCACCAAAATAAAGGAGGTTATGAGAGAGGTTTCAACTGGGTTATCCAAGTCGACAGCTCCCAACCGAACTCATTCGAGCTGTCGGTTTCCGTCCGACTGCAGTTGAACTGCTGTCAACCTACAAATCGACCTGGAACAGCCGGCGACGGCGACCTGGAACAGCAGTTTTCTCAACTGCGCATGTCTCCGTCGATTTCTGTTAACAGTCCGTCAAACCTGGAACGAACCTGTTATTCATCAGCTCGGTCAGTGATATCAATTTCGCCACCAGAACGCTCTCTTTTCAGTCCCGTCACGATCCCTATTATGCAGGCAGTAATAATGTTTACCAACTAGGTCAGGCTTTCATTTCGAACATTGAGCTGTGAGATATTCAGACAGTCCAGTCAAAACCACAAAACTACGAAAAGCTTCGTTTATTATTAAAAAAGTGACAAATTAATAAAAATATGTGAGACTGAGCCCCAGATGAGAATGTCAAAATGTTCGGCATTCACTTAGGCGGCAATTCTCTCGTTCTTCCAGCTGTTCTTTTCTTTGAGGTACATGACTCTGTCTGCGATCCTGGGCCCAAGAGACTCGTAAAACTCGATCATCGACGGGAAGATCTTGTAGGCGACCCTGAAACAATTGAAAGCTTTCGTCAAAGTGAGGAACACGTCTGAAGACGAAATTTTGCTCGTAGGGTGGCAGCAACCGTCAACAGATTTCGGCGCTCGGTGAAAAAATTATTCCAAGTATAAATTGTGAGCGCAAAATGACCAAATTTGTGTAAACAGTATCAGTAAAACACTTACACGTGGTCGGGTTTGGCAAGGGCGTTGGCTCCTTCCTTATATTCGTTGAGGATCTGATCGTGGTGCTTCTTGAGCTCGTCCCACTCGATGGAAGTCCCCTGGTGGCACACGACCGCTCGGATTTTGCAGAAAAGCGGCTCAGAGTCGTACAGGTCCTTCCAATTATCGTAAGGCAATTCTTCAATGGGTCCTTCTATCCTCACCTGAAAGAGATCAAACTCTCATGACTAACTAGAACAGTAGGAAGTTCCAGAGGTGGGGGAAGAGAAGTACGAGGGGCGTGAGGTGGTTAGGAATAGAATAGAATATTTTGGTTTATTATTCTTGGAATAATACACCAATGTTTTCGCGACGGAGGTGGACGACTCCGATCGGCCTCAAAATTTGACATTATCCGTTTCAAGAGGTCTACATTCTAAATCCGAAATGTTCGTCCGCCGTCCGGGCCGTTTTGGGCAGTAGAATTTTTTTTAAATCTGAAGTTTTGACAAAATACTCGCTTTACCATCTAGTTGTGCCCGCAAGGTTTTCAGCCCGATCGCCCAAACCCGTGGGGCGCTATGGGGCTAAAATGGGGCTACAGAAGGGGGTTTTTGAAGGCTTTCGGCTATGGGATCGAGTCAGGTGTCGTTTTCGAAGTATTATTGGACGTAGAATCCATTTTTTGGGGTCCCGCAGCGATCCGATTTCACTGTGGCGATCTATAGGGCTTTCATGGGGCTAAATATGGGATTTTTGAAGGATCCCTGGAGGTTAAATATTTTTCGAGTAAAGAATAAAGAATTTTTTGAAAAACAATTTTTTTGAAAAAAAAAAAAAAATCCAAAAAATTTTTTTCCAACATTTTTTCTTTTGACTCAGAAATAATTTTTGCGCAACTAACCTATATCAAAGAATAATAAACCCTTGTGTAAAATTTGCAGCGTTTTTTTTTAAATGTTATCAGGGACGGTACCAGCTTCGAAACCCTTGTGCTAAAATTTAATGCTGGATGCTCGAAAAGCCGCGAAATTTTCGGATTTTTTTTTTTTTTTTTTTTTTTCAGTTCTTGGCTTTTAGCTTCAGAAATGTGCTCCCTAACGAAAAAGTCACTGTATACTATTTTCAAGTAGACAAGATTTGCTACCATTTGAGCGCAACGGCAGCTTTCTAGGACCAATGGGCCCCGAGATTAACCCTCTTCAAACATTGACCATTTTCCCCCAAATTTAGAAATCGTGGTTTTATCCTTCTTCAGTACGGAATATCGGCTATGATATTCATCCCGAATTCATCCACGAGGAAAGTTATGAGGAATGAAATTGTAGAGCAGTGATTCAGCTTCAATTTAAGCACAACCAGAACACGTAGGACTATCCCACTGACCTCCGTAGAAGCTGAGAGGGCCTTTTGAGTAGCAGGACTATTTTCGACAAAGCTAAGAAGCAAATTGGCTGATCCAACTTTGAATGCTTTCTAAGATCCAACATTATGATTTCTAAAAGCACATTTTTTGAGTACATAAGTGAAATTTCTCCTTCATGAGAGAAGTAGGGTAAAGCCCCGTACCTCGCCCCACTTTTCAGATTTTCCTCTCTTAGGAGACCCCTAGAGCTCTGATCGAATCGTTTTTTTTACAGATCGCTAGGGAAATAAGTTGTCTACAAGAGCCAGGTGTTGAAATGGGTTATTTCAAGTTTTCGAGTTTTCTAGAGCTAAATTTCTAAAACCCTCCAAAGTGGGGCCAGGTACGAACATAGTAACTACCTCGCCCCGGATAGGGTCGTACCTTGCTCCACCATCCCTATTTCTCGAAAATGAGCGCTCAGAAGTATGGAAAATGAATCAAATACGTTTATTTTATATTGAATATAAATTTTAATGCGGTTAAACAAATTATAATTAGAACAAGCCATCAATTGAATTGAATAGATGAGCGCAACCTTTTTGTTATTACTATATATTTAATGAGCGAGAGAAACTAAGAAACAGCAGGTATCTAGCGAGCAAACTATGCCACACAACACATCATCCACGTGATGCTCATTACGTAAACAACTGCACCCTAACGACCGATGCTTAAGAAAACCTTATGCCGATCAGAGGTAACGAACGGCTCAGGCTGCAAAAATCGTTTTGGAGTCGTTGGAATCAGCCTAAAAAGCTCATTCCATAGACCCTTGTACCAACGAAATCGGACAAAAACTTTCGTCCCCCTATTGAGGCCTCCTTAGTTACACATCAGAGATAAACAACTTTCGTCGTGAAGTACCTCCCGAAAACCGATGAAAGGGATGAGGGAGGAAAAATCAAGGTAGCCTATAACCACCCCACGAACTCGCTGATCACAATGAGACCACCCTCATGAAAATCTGTTGAGCCGCTCGGGCGTGATGCTCTGTACACAAAAAAAAAAAAAAAAAAAAAAACATACATGTCGAGGAGGTGAGCGCACCTTTCCATTTTTTGGAAAAAGGTTGCGCTAAAAACATGGCTAGGAATTGGTTGGTAACCACAACTGTATCACAAAATCCTAGGGGCGAGGTACGCACAAGGAGGTGGGGCAAGGTACGTACATACACACCAATTTTGAAAAACGGTCATGACACCCTCAGATCCTATTTTTTTCGAAAACATTTTTTTCAGTGCTTAACAGACATATTGGACAACACATTAAACAAACAATTGTACGGAAATACGACTTAACTCAGCCCTGGGACGATCAAATGTACAATTTCCACGATCCCAAACTGGCACCTCAAAAACGTTTTAACCTTCTCCTAAGATAACAGTGCTAGATATCACAAAAAAGTTCACAGCCAATTCAACCATTTTCAGAGAGCTACCGAATCAGTGGCTCAAAGTTGTTATATTCTTTCTCTACCTAGGTAATATCACTGGTGGGGCGAGGTAGGAGCATGGGCGAGGTACGGGGCTTTACCCTAATATTTTATATAATTTACAATTATTGTAAATAAACAAGTTTTTCGTCGTTTTTAATCAATTTTTTCACGTTCATACAAAAATCATCAATCCCGGGATTAATCCCGGGATCCCGGGATTGCCTCTGAAAAATCCCGGGATCCCGGGATTCAGAAAAACGTTCGGGATTGCAATCCCTACCCTGAACTTTGTTAGAACAAGGCAGACACTGAAAAACGCTGCAAATTTTACATAAGGGTGTATTATTCTTTCATATAGACACAAAGGGCAAAAACTAATATTAGTTATTGTGTCAATAAAAATTTGTGAGCAGTTAAGAACATATGAGCAGAGATTGAGTGCTCCAGTCTGGAGGTAGACAAAGTAGTTTGGGGTGTTCTGGGACAGAGCAAAATTTAATAGTACGTTACCTGTTCTATGGCGCTGAATGACTCAGGACCTCTGAGCACAGAACACCCCATGACTGGTCTACCAGTTTAGAGTAAAGTAGTCCCCCCCACAATATAAAAAGCCTAGTAATCCAGCAATATTTCGTCGCATGTCCCAAGCCTGCCCTGAATGGCAAACGAACCGGAATCCCTGGGAACTCTCACATTCGTGGGACAATGGGAACAAGTCTCTTCTCCGAGGACTTTCAAAGTGCAGTCTATCTAGACGCTTCTGGTGAAACCACCCGCAACATGTACTCCTCTTTTAGGACAGCAGGGCCAGGAACTCACTCGGACACTTATAGACTTATAGCAGACGATATTGAAAACCTCTACTTTTATTTCCACAACTAACGACAACGCGAATGAACATCAGGTCTTCCCGCCAAACCACACAGAGAACCCATCTATTTTCTAACGTCCTTGGATACATTCGTTACTTATTCGTTGAGACTGGGTTAGAATCCCATATTATGTTTTTATTATTTTTCATTTCGTGTGGACTAAAGCAACACTGCAGACTCTATGGACTTTTCGCTGGGCTCAAAATGTCCTCGTATTTGCATCAACTCTTTTTTTATCTCCTTCTTCTCCTTCCTGTCTATCTCTTTTTTGCGTATTTTCTTGATGATTTTTCTCATCTGTTTGTCCGCAATTTTATCGATGAGGATGGCTTTAACTTTTATGGATTTCCGGGCTGTGAGTGGGATGTTGACCAAAGACGAGTCGCTGATTTCTTCGGGCTCTTTTTTGGACAGTTGAGTGATCTCTTCTTCGGTGAGATCGGCTCTCCGGCAGGATTTGATCATAAGCTTTTTGATTTGACGGATCAACGAGTCTTCGGGGGCTTTGGACCGTTTGTCCCTTTTGATGTCTTTGATCCTCGCGTGAGGTACTTCTTCAGCGGTGGGGTCATGGAGCGGCTCGTTGCGGACGATGCTCGGCACCTGTTGATAGAAACGAGCTCGTTACTTAGTCACCACGGTTGACGTCAACTAGTTTCAATTGATACCTTGAATTCGTCGAGATCTTCGGAATCGCCGTAAAATATGTTGGGGAAGAATTCGTGGATGTTGAAGGCGTGTTCGGTTGACCCGGAGAATATCAGGTTTCTGTGGTTGTCCACCGTCACGATGTACCCGGGGTCAGGAAATCCGCAGATGATCTTGAAAGAGTTTAATTAGGTAGTTAGGGACGAACGTTGTGCACTACTTTGCCATCTAATGTAAGCTTGGTTCGGTGGGAGCTGTGGGCAGTGCCTTAAAGGCCTCAAGATTGCGTTTGTGCACAAAAAGTCGGGGAAAAAAATGCCCCACTCGTCCCGCCCTGCAACAATCGTACCAAAAACTAACCTGTTTCCCCTTTGACGCCGTCACATTAAATGTGATTCTGAAGGTGGTCGATTAAAATAAAATAAATTCTATTTTAATAATAATTACCCAAAATTACTGTAAAACTAAGTTCTCACTTCTTCTTCGAATATGCTGACGACCTCGAGGTAACCGGAGCCTCCAACGAGAAGAAGGTCGTTCTTGAGATTCCCGCCAGGCTCGCTCGTCCCTGTGAAGTACCTGAGGCAGTAGGGATGTCCTCCACCGTGCCATCTGTTCAAAGGTTTCAACGTCCGGTGTTTATCGGTCCTCACGTCGATCAACATGATCCTCCCGTCTTTGTCCCACTGGCCGACCGCTATGGTGTCACCCTGAAAGGAGACGTGAGGCTGCATAGTCAGCTTTTGTCGTAGAAAGGTCGACTGGCAGACAGAGCCAGATTGAGTGTAATGCAGCGTGCAATGCAACCGGAAAATTCGAAATGAGGCTCTCCGATTATAGGCCACTTAATTATTGCCAATTTGACAACATCAGCTTGTACTCAGTTATACAACAGCCTACCAAAATGTGGAATAATGCTCACCCTTGAATCGATCGTATCGCCGCACACTATCGGCCCCATGATGTTCCTACAAGACGACTGACACCGAACGTCCCACACCTGAAAATGGGTCGAAACGTTTGAAGGGCTCCAGTCAATAAAAGGCGTCTCCCCAGAGATCCATGACGTCTCTTAAAAATGAGAAGAAATTCTCTCATCCTTCTCTCCTCCTTTACGGTAGATTCATATTGAACGAACTGATATCAATGAGAAGAAATTCATGAAGAAGGAATACCTACATAACATGAGTAGTGACTCGGTAGGTATACCAGTGGGTTTGTTCCTGGAGCATGAATAGAATAGAATATAGAATAGGAACATGTTTATTGTTCAATAATTCGTGCACAATCAATACTAACAACACCATTAACAATACTATACATAATATTAACAACAATACAATAGTACCTATTAACAACAATGCACGTGCAAACGGAGACATTAAATGTCCCCGTCTACACGCGCACCGCCGCCAACTCTGTGCATCAAGAAAACATTTTCATTAAGTATACTGCAAAACATGATACAAGCATGGGCATTTGCCCGTCTGCCGGGGGGGGGGGGGGGGGGGGGTTCCTCGGTTTTTTATTGCTATTTAAAAGTTTGTTTTAGGGTTGTTGCATGATATTAGTTAGGGATCTATTATACTTGTTACATCAGTTATTTGTGAATGTTCCAATTTCTTTTCTTATTATATAATATATAAGCATACTAGCTGACCCAGCGCGCTTGGCTGCACTCTACGGTTAAACTGCAAAACCACAAACTGACACACATGCTAGCCCATACATGTGTGCCATCCCATACATCCCATACATCCCGCACATCCCATACATCATCCCAGACATCCCACACATCATCCCATACATCCCACACATCCCATACATCCTACACACCATCCCATAAATCCCATACATCCCGTACATCCCGCACATCCAATACATCAATACGAAGTTAGGGGTTTTTCCAATCACATCATCATTCTGTTCGTAGGTAGCAACCACACAACAATAATAATCAGGAGTTAACTGATCGCATACTAACTCGAGAACGTGAAACTTACATACCGTACAAAATATTCGCGCGTAAAAAAAAGATAGATAATTACCTTCCTTAAGCTTTTGCGAACATTATTAAAAAAATTATTGAAATTGGTCCAACCGTTCTCAAGTTATGCGATCAGCAACAAAATACTGATTAATTTTTATAGCGAGAGGAACTAAGAAACAGTAACAAAGTAACAACGCAAGTTGGTTTCTCCTAGTGAATTATCAAATTCCCGTCTATCACCAATTATATGCAGCCCACACATCCCATACATCATCCCATACATCCCACACATCATCCCATACATCCCACACATCCCATACATCCCACACATCCCATACATCCCACACATCCCACACCTCCCACACACCATCCCATACACCCCACACATCCCATACATCCCATACATCCCGCACATCCCATACATCATCCCAGACATTCCGCACATCATCCCATACATCCCACACATCCCATACATCATCCCATACATCATCCCATACACCATCCCACACATCCCATACATCCCACACATCCCATACATCCCACACATCCCATACATCATCCCATACATCCCACACATCCCATACATCATCCCATACACCATCCCATACATCCCATACATCCCACACATCCCATACATCCCACACATCCCATACATCATCCCATACATCCCACACATCCCATACATCATCCCATACACCATCCCATACATCCCACACATCCCATACATCCCATACATCCCACACATCCCATACATCCCACACATCCCATACATCATCCCATACACCATCCCATACATCCCACACATCCCATACATCCCATACATCCCACACATCCCATACATCCCACACATCCCATACATCATCCCATACACCATCCCACACATCCCATACATCCCACACATCCCATACATCCCACACATCCCATACATCATCCCATACATCCCACACATCCCATACATCATCCCATACACCATCCCATACATCCCATACATCCCGCACATCCCATACATCATCCCATACATCCCACACATCCCATACATCATCCCATACACCATCCCATACATCCCATACATCCCGCACATCCCATACATCATCCCATACATCCCACACATCATCCCATACATCCCACACATCCCATACATCATCCCATACATCCCACACATCCCATACATCATCCCATACACCATCCCATACATCCCACACATCCCATACATCCCATACATCCCGCACATCCCATACATCATCCCATACATCCCACACATCATCCCATACATCCCACACATCCCATACATCATCCCATACATCCCACACATCCCATACATCCCACACATCCCACACATCCCACACATCCCATACATCCCACACATCCCACACCTCCCACACACCATCCCATACATCCCACACATCCCATACATCCCATACATCCCATACATCCCGCACATCCCATACATCATCCCATACATCCCACACATCATCCCATACATCCCACACATCCCATACATCATCCCATACATCATCCCACACATCCCATACATCATCCCATACACCATCCCATACATCCCATACACCATCCAATACATCCCACACATCCCATACATCCCATACACCGTCCCATACATCCCACACATCCCATACATCATCCCATACACCATCCCATACATCCCACTCATCCCATACATCCCATACATCCCGCACATCCCATACATCATCCCACACATCCCACACATCATCCCATAGGTACATCCCACACATCCCATACATCATCCCATACATCCCACACATCATCCCATACACCATCCCATACATCCATACACCATCCAATACATCCCACACATCCCATACATCCCATACACCGTCCCATACATCCCACACATCCCATACATCCCACACATCCCATACATCCATCGTATGATCGATGGGTTTCAGACCCACGTTGTAGCACATCAAAACCTTCCTTAAGCTTTTGCGAACATTATAAAAAAAATATTAGCCAAATCGGTCCAGCCGTTCTCAAGTTATGCGATCACCAACAAAATACTGATTATTTTTTATATATATAGATTATGCTTGAGTGATTCATAAATTGACTTTTTCCTTCTAGTATTCGTTTATACATGTTCCCATCCTGACTAGTCCTCCCAGTTAAACTCAGCAATCATCATACTCCGGTACTTCCATGCGTAATGCCCAAATCTCGACACGGCCAGCCAGCTTCCTGGATCATTCAGGAGTACAACCATCTCCTCCTCCGTCAGCTCTACCCTAGAGAAGAAAATCCACCTGAACTCGGCCAGAACCGGGCATACGCCAAAGAAATGGACGATGTCCTCATTGGCCTCCAGATTGCACATCGAGCACTCCCTGCGTGGGCTGTCCGTCCTCAGGTAGATGCCGTCATTCAAGCCAATCAGCGCGCCCCTGAATTTTAACACCCAGCGAAGCACCCACAATGGCTGGTCCCAATCTCGCTCAGAAACCCGAGCGGGGCGAACTTCAAAGCATAGGCGGGGGTACAGGGGGTTACGTGACTGCATCGCACTGGCCTTCATGTCCTCGATCCACGATTCTCGTGCTTTCCCGACCACGTTCATCATTTGCCGCTTCCAGGTATCAAGGTCCGATGGATTTCCATCAAATTCGCACCCAAACCTGGTGGCTAGGTCCACCATCGATGCATACCACGACACCTTCCTTCGGACAACCTCCCGGGCCACGACATTTGGCAGGCGACGTTCTGGCATCTTTAAGGCTTTCACCACATACTTCGACGCCAGTGTGATGGTATGAACGAATATTGGGTCCATGCCTGTCTCGAGATAGACAAAATAATTAGGCGTGTTCCGGGGCAGTCGGAATATCATCCTGATGAAGTGCCTCTGAACCTGCTCGAGTGCATTTGACTGGTGAAAACCCGTCACCTGCGCAGCATAACAGAGTACCGCCCTTGAGACCGCGTTAAAGATCTTGTATTTGGAGCTGACAGGGACTGAATCTCGACAGAGTATTGACTTGTATACACTGTTAATTCCCAACTTCGCAGCCGCAGCACGCTGCGTGAAATGCCGACCAAACGACAAGTTCTGGGATAATGTGACGCCCAAGTATTTGTACGATGAGACGATCTCGATGCGATTTCCACCCAGGCAGAACACGTCACCGGACCCCAGACGACCACCCCTTCGGAAAACAACAATCTTCGACTTCCCCAAGTTCACCGTTAGTCCCCACTTCTCACAATAGCTGTGCAGGCCGAAGATGTTCCGCCGAAGATCTGAGGGGGTCTCAGCCAGGATTACAACGTCGTCCGCATACATCAGAGTTCTTATCTTGGTGTCGCCAATCTTTACCCCACATGGCATAGCGTCAACCAAGTCGTTGATGAATAGCGCGAAGAGCTGCGGGCTCAGCAAACAGCCCTGCCGGACCCCACATTCAACCGAGAAGGGATGAGATATCCCCTCACTTCCCCAAACCACCGCAGTTCCAGCTCTGTACATAGCCGCCAGAGAACTCATGAATCGTCGCCCGACGCCCGCAGCATTCAACTTCCGAAAAAGGAGGTCATGCTGGACCCCATCAAACGCAGCCCTGAAGTCAACAAAGAAAGCGTAGAGCTTTCGCTGGGAACCCTCTGCTAACCTGAGCTGAGCAACGCTGGTCAGGGAGAACACGGCATCCACCGTACTATAGCCTTTCCTGAATCCACATTGGCTTTCATTCAGGATTCCCTCTGAATCAAGGTGCGACTCTAAGCGGCCAAGTAACAACGCTGAGTACAACTTGCTGTCACAGTTCATAAACGAGAGACCACGATAGTCCGAAGCCCTTAAAAATGAGAAGAAATTCTCTCATCCTTCTCTCCTCCTTTACGGTAGATTCATATTGAACGAACTGATATCAATGAGAAGAAATTCATGAAGAAGGAATACCTACATAACATGAGTAGTGACTCGGTAGGTATACCAGTGGGTTTGTTCCTGGAGCATGAGTGTAAGTTGAGTGTGGGCGTCAGGATGGGCGATCGTGGTTTATCGTGGAAATAGACTATTTCGTCTTAAAATGTCTTTTTTTTTTTTTTTTCTTTTTTTTTTATAGAGACTAGATTGCAGTCTAAAGTAGGATATCCTGTTTGTTGTACAGCACTTCAAACAGGTTTTGTAGTCTTGCTACCAGTTCTATGAGAACTCAAATTCGGTTTAAAGCGTTTCACACCGGTTTTATGGCTCTTCAAATGCGCTCTGCAACTGTTAAACGTGATAAGGAAAAATTGAATAACCTTTCAGACCAGTTCTGAAGCAGTACGAAACATAGCACTACGCAAGCTCCTCACATCGCCTCACACCAAGAACAAACCTAGTGTGGAGTGTGTAATAATTTTCTGATTCGTGTCTTGCAATGAAAATAGTGCGAGGAAATGACAGTCATTTAATCACCCCTATCTGGCCAAGTGAACGGTCTTATCTAACTCACTTTTAGCATGCCATCCAGGCCGCCGGTGATGAACGTGTTTTCGCGGGATTCCGTAAATTTAGCGGCGTATATCCGCAAATAATGTCCTTCGCCCCCCATAGTCCCTGCGTTCCATGGACGAACGTGCGTTTTGTTGCAGTCCTTGTTGTAGCCGTAAAATGTGGAAACGATCTGGGTAGGAACAGAAAATTCGTCATATTGAGGTTAGGTATTTGATGTGTTAGCAGGTGTTGGGGTCGCAATGGAACGAGAACTGCAAGTTAGAAGGAAGGACCCAGGACCTTACTGCAGCGTTCAAGAAGTCAAGACTAACTTGCAACTTGTTGGTGCAAAGTACAGGTTTTCCCCCTCCTTTGGGGGAAGAGAGAAACAAGGAGTACCCCACAAACAGCTCCGGCAGGGGCTGTACAATCCCAGCCATAGACTCCTTTGACAGACCGTAGCGGCGGCAAGTAGGACTGAGTGTTCTAGCTCATTCTACCAATAAGCAAGGCTTATACCAGAGTTTACAACGAAGCTCACATGGTTCTCACCTCGTCCCAACCAAAACAGACAGATGGATATGGAGAACCCAAGGATTGTCTGACTTTTGAATCGATCCAGGCAAGGTTTGGGGATAGCCTACTAGTGGCCCAATGAACTGAGATTGGACATCCACCCCACCAGCCTGGTTATCGTTCCCACTGCTGGTTTGGGAGAGCACATGTCGCTGCATAGAAGAGCTAAGGCCTGAGCCCGTCAGTGGGAGCAAATAAGGGAAAGAAACTCAGCCATTCCCCCTCGACTGTCCTCAGTCCTCAAGCGGAATGCCTAACCAGCAGTTTCCCAATTGTATTGTTTGGCCACACAACTTACTAACTTTCCTTGTCTTGATGTCGTAAAGTCTAATCGAAGCGTCTTGTCCCGCAGTTATGACTTTGGTTTCGGTTGGATCCACGTCCAAAGCTTCAATTTCATTGCCACGCTCTGCAGCCAACAACAAAACTGTCTACTGGCAATGTTAGGGAAACAAAGCTGCTGACTCCCTCACCAAAGAAGACAATGCGTGGGTAAAAGCCTACACTTGTTGTAGCAAGCAGAAGCAGGGGCATGTCGCTGCTTGCCACCTCAAGGAGACTACTTCAGATTGGAGGGCATTGGTAGCAAACGGTGTGGAAGACTTCAGTGCCCAACCAAGACTTCCAGCAGCAGCAACTTTAATTGCTTCACCACATCAGAGTACCCACCAGTGCTGAACCGGTAACATTCCCATGTAGCAACTGCAAAAGGGTATGGCTTGACTTGCATTTGCTCCGACAATTGATCATTGACAATTTTGCTTTCAGATTCAAGCCGCTGAATTCTGCCAGAGTCCTTCGGAATTTTCTCCTCGTCATATCTGGTCGCCATTCTGATCGAGCGAGAGTACCTGAAAAAACAGAATTTCCATAATATTATGAAATTGTGTTGCAATGTAAGTCCGATTGAGGAAGCGTTGGAAGCTTTACGCGTGAGATCCCAGCCGCTGCCTCGCGAGAACTTCGGATTCCGGTTCGTTTGGGTAGATTTTCTTCGGGGGTTTCAGGCCTTTCAATTTGAAAAGGTAATTTTCTCCTGCTCTGTTGCAAGCGAGAAATTTCAAGAAGGGATCGCCGAAGAACTTGATTCTGGTGATTCTTCCTCGACGTTCGTGAGGCTCGACGTTCATGACCACCTGGTTTTCACGGTCCCAGAGCTGTAAACGCGTTAGATGGTGTTAGCAGAGTCAAGGCCCTTACGATGAGGAAAGTTGTCTAGGTCGAGTCGAGCATTAACTCAGGAATGCTTCCTAATTAAAAATTCTAAACTTTGAACCTTGAAATCGCCGTTTCCAAACGCCACGACGATGTCCTTCCCGTCAGCCGAAGCTCCCACTGCTGACACGCCGAGCAGTTCGGGCTTCTGGTAGACAGACGTCAGTTTTTTGCCGTTCCCGTAACGGTAGACGCCGTGGTGAGGGTGGTAGAACATTTTGAAGTGTTGCTCTTTCATTTTCTGCGTCCTGGCGATCTGCCCACTGAAGTAGGATTGCCGGGAGACGTGTATTTCGTCAAACTTCGACATCCGCCTGGTCGGCTCGCGCTTCTCGATGGAAACTGAAGCAGGACAAAGTTGTGTACTAGGTGAACATTGAGTTAAGGCTCCTTGTATACTGACGTAAGATAACCTTTGGCTCGGCCGTGGAGTTTAATGAATTCTCGACGTTGTTCCTTCGAGAAGGCCTCCATTGTAGGATATGGTGGGACGGCATGATCTTCTTCTTCTGGGCCAGGTTCATAGTACGTTTCACCAATCGGGCCATCCTGATCTAATTCACGGCGTTCCCTGATCACCCTTGTGCGGTTCAGAGCCGACTGGAACCTATAACAATTACAGATAGGCCGCAATGATGTCTGACAGCAGGGGCCTGTCATCAGATTGTCCAGGAACCCTTTCAAGAGGTCTGAACGATGCTGCTTGCTACTGACGGAAGATGTAAAGCTCTGGTTATGGATGAGTGCTGCTAAACTGCTGTTGATCTAGTTTAGCTCTGACCCAAATCAAGTCTAAAGGACGCTGAACCAAGGAGTCGTACTAATCATAGCAAGATCATAGCTATGATTATTACAAGCAATTAATTATACAATCCTTACAAAGCATTGTTGTATGACAACAATGACAGCCCTGGACGGTCTTGAGTGCGGCTGTGCAGGCCCTTGCTGGTGGTTTACTTGTCAGGCAGGAAGCAGCTCACCACTTCGCAGCCAGCAGGAGAGAGGGAGGCCCCTTTCAGGTCTTGGGGCCTGAGCAGATGGGTACGTCTCCTGCCTGAGCTAAACAGGGCATTTGAAATGGCAACCCTGAAGACCCTGGCAGGCAACAATGGGCCTGGTTGGGGATGACAGTTCTCCAATAGCCCTTCCCCATAATAAGGTGCGGTTGAGTACCTAGTAACAATAACTGATCATTCCATCCTTACTAAAGATTCCCCATCCTACTGTCACAGCAATGACTAACTTCATAGGCAACATGCTTCCTCCTAAATTCTGGAACTCACAGTTCGGCATTTGGAAGCTTCAACATGGCTAGCTGCTTCTTGAAATTCTCACTGGGTACATTTTAGACGATTTCCAAACCAATTTTTTGGTCTTGTGGTCAGCGTTGTAAATCCAGGGACACAACCATGGTGATTAACTCATCCCTATGGCACCACCTTCAATTGTGTCCTGATTCTTCAAAAACCGACTAAGCTCCTTTGGTAAAATATGGTACGTACGAATATGACACAGATATGGCTTTGTAGAGCATGTCGTAACGAATTATATGTAGTTCAACCAGGAGTGCTTGTCGATACACTGTGGCCAGACTGGGATCCAATGGGGGTTGAGCTGTTGGGATCTGTTTTCTGCTGAGCACAATGTGACACCTGGTGGGAAACTTTTGCCGTCGGAGGACCCTAACAATTTGTCGACGTTGTACGACTTCAGTCCGTTTTACCATCAGGCGGAACACGGCGTGTTCAAGCCCCGTGCGCTCTTTGTGGACTGCGATGACAACGTTTTGGACGGTAAGTTGGCGTGTGATGAAAAATGAGGTGGTTTGCCGACCATGGCAACGAGGCACAGGTGGAACGCGAAATTGGAAGACATATTCCAGACCGCATTGCCGCTCCAGGAATGGTGCACTTAAACAAACTAATTTGAAAATGACTCGAGTCTATTTCTCAGAGCCAACGTACGGACCGAAACTGATAAACGTACAGCCACACCAGAAGGTTCTAGGGAGTGAACAGTGCGCTAGTATCTTCGGCCAGGGTTTGGGTCGGAGCGGCAAGGCCATCTTGGACCAGAGCCTTGAAGGAGTGCGCCGCCTTTTGGAAGACTGCAACTCCCCCCAAGGATTCATGTGGTACCATTCGCTTGGAGGAGGGACCGGAAGCGGTTTTACCACCCTTTTGGCTCGAAGTGTCCATCAAGAACACCCTGAGCTGAAAATGCACGAGTTCACTTTGCTGCCTGGAGCAGAAGTAAGCCACAAGAAACATCACTCATTATGTAGGTACCTATTGACAATTCTCAACCACAGTTGACATTCGCCGCCACCGACGCGTACAATTCTATCCTGGGGCTCCACAATTCACTCGAGACAATGGGATGCTCGTACATGTTCGACAGCGACGTCGTGTACAAAACCTGCTTCAACAAGCTCCACATCAACAATCCCCACCACGTCGTCCTCAACACGGTTTTGGCCCGAGTTGTTGCCGACGTCACATCCACCTTGAGGTTCCCCAGCATCGTCAACGGAACAATGGCTGATCTTGAGGTAAGCTGCACCTGCGTATCTAGACTGCTCCGGAGATATAACACTGAACCTACAGTTCCCGAACTGGATTTGCTTTGGTGTTCAGTATAACTTGCTGCCAGTTCATCGTCTGCCATTCCCGCTTGTTTGTCTGCAACCACTTTACCACCGGAACTCGGAATCTTCTGACGACCATTTCAAAGATCTCATCATGGCCTGCTTCGACAAGAGCAATCAAGTCGTGAACTGCAGCCCGAAAGAAAGCAAAATAATACGGTCCTGCTTGGTTCTCAGGTAACGGTCTTGTTGATCAAAGATTATCGAAAGTTGGTGCTCGGCCAATGAATTAATTTTAAACAAAAGTAAAACCCAGACTCTGGAATTGGGTCTAAACAGGCGCCTGGATCAATCGGTAAATTTCCTGGGCTTGATGGTGGATAATCGTCTCTCGTGGCTTTCACATGTTGAGGTATTGTCGCCTAAGTTATCATCTGTTATTTACATGGTTAGGAGATTGAAAGGAATAGTGTCCGACCAGGTCCTGCTTTCGGTTTATCATGCTTGCTTTGCCAGTAGAGCCTCCTATTGTATCATCGCTTGGGGCAATTCAAATCATGCTTTAACCATATTTAAACTTCAGAAGTGAGTCATCAGAATAATGGCCAATCTATCATGGGGTCAGAGTTGTAGGGGCTCTTTCACTCGTTTAGGAATTCTTACTATTCCTAGCACTTATGTATTGGTTGTGTTAAACCATGTAAAGTCCAATTCTTCGTGTCTGCCCGTTGTTGCTGACTCGCACCAGCATAATACTCGCTCCCGGGGTGATGTCATCATCCCTTTCACCCGCCTCTCTAATGCCCAACAGAACGACCCAATACAGGTGGGCTCCCGTATGTTCAACTCCCTACCCCACCATGTTCGGGATTTACCAGCTAAATCCTTCTATAAGTACGTGAAGTCCCACCTTGTAAAAGAAGAATTATATTCTCTAGAGGAATTTTTCAAGATCAAATGGCCTGTGGTGAATTAGTCTTCATTGTCTTGTCATGTATTTTCTTGTCATTGTCTTGTGCACGGCCATTCATTGTGTACATCTGCAGTCGAGTTGATGCTATTTTCTCTGTCATTCCCATTATTACAGTCAATATAATCGGCTCTATAACCAGTCAGCTTATTCTGTATGTTCTAACTTGTGACTTTTGCTCTGTCATTATTTGGCTTTGGCAAATAAAAAAATTCTTGATTCTTGATAGATAAGTGCGAAAGATTGTTATTGGGAAATGAACGTTTTCGTTCCAGGGGGAAAATTGACATGGAGGAAGTTAGGGACGGTCTGAACGCCCTAAGGAGAGACCCGGAATTCAAGTTTGTCACCAGATACGGATCTAGAACCCACACAGTGAGTCACCAGCCCGAACCTGTTCTTACTGATACCTACGTAGGTACACACCTCTGTGGTTTTCCAGACGTGTCTTCTCAATTCAAAGTTGGTCAACCTGCCGGACAACCCTGTCGCCGTTCCAAGGATACAACTCTGTTCGGTGACCAACACAACAGCCGTGGGAGACATTTTCGTTCATCTGGCCAAAAAATTTGACACATTATTTCAACAAAAAGCCTTCCTTCATTGGTAAGGTTCTGTAAGGTTATAATTTAACAGTGCCCATAAGGAAAGGCCGTTTGGCGCGAAGCTCACCGTGGTCACAATATCATGTAAATTGACAAAATTTTGACTAATATGAATAAGAATGAAAGTGGAAACATTTTGAGACATTCTATCAATTCAGAATCGAGATGGTGAACTGTCGGCAACGTCTCATGCTGTGGACTCGACTCCGAGGTTACAACCTAGTCCCTGAACCCGGTGCAAAGGTTAGAACCAAACTCTTCCAAGTTAACACTTCACGAACTCGGTTCTGAATTGATGTTCCGCAGCTTTTGCTTTAAATTGTTGAATCCAAAGACAGTGACAGAATAAAGTTTTCAAGAGGCAACCTGTGAAACCTCCCGCGGGTTTTTCATGTCAGATCTACCTCAATGAGCTCAAACCCAACCGCCTAAAAATATCATACTGTTTATTGTATCTCATCAGGTACTACGCAGAAGGAATGGAAGAATCTGAATTCATCAACGCCCGAGACGACATTGAAGGCTTATTACAGAGCTATAAAAACATTGAATCGTAGCTTGACGTCGTACCTTCTCCCTGTAGATGTATAATAAACAGTTTACTGTCAAATCGCTTACTCTGCCGAACCCAACGATTTCTTGACGCATTGCTCAACCCGATCGCATCATGACTCGTGGCAAGGCAAAAAAGGAGAAATAAAAGTGTGAAGGGTAGCTTTGTCCCCGGCTACAGCCCTATAGTATGCGGGGAGGTATCACTTGCGTCTCCAGTTCCCTCTGGGATTTTGCAGATTGCATCCAGGAGTCCGTCAAGCTGCAGACTGGGTGTAGTCCATAAGAGCTAATCCGGCCTAATGATAACCTCCTACCAGAAGGGCCAGTTTATGTTTAGAAGCACGTTTGGATTGGATATGTCAGGAGAGGCTAGAAAGTTCAAAGTCACTAGTACATGTTCCTGGGGGCAGCTCTTGGGTTTCACCTTCAACCTGGAGATATAATAGTACCTCCCTATGCTAATTAAACTTGTTGCCCAGGAGAGAAACCCACAGACGCGAAGTGCGTCAATGTCATCAACATACATCGATCCCCACTCTCCCAGGCGAGGTGGTTCACTGATAAAAAAAACGCACGCAGATTTAAAAATTTATCAAGAACATTTTAGCACAAAGTGGTTCACAAAATTGGTAATACTGTTTCATTCCATTTTACTCCCTTTTTCGGGGGAGGAAATAAGTTTCTCAGCGTTTTCAAGCTGTCCCTGTAATTTGCGGAAGTCCGGTTTCTTCCTAAACCGCCGTAATAGAAACTGCCATTATGTACAAGTATTTGAAAAAATAGACGACTTTTAAGTACCATTAAAATAGTGGATATCTTGAATACGTAGATTTATCACACGGTATAAAAAGCCTTAAGAATAATTGTCTTTATAGCATTATACAACATTTAAAAAATATTTTTTTCACCACAAGGATTAGAGAGCTTTGTACAAATAGGTTGATTTCAAATGAACACCAAGCGTTCCAATATCTTAGAAGGGTACATAAATTGTGGCTAAGGTACATTGATCTACGGATGGATCACATTGAAGTGGGTTGCTAACAACCTAATAAAATGCTCTTTCTTATTACATTAGTTGCATTTGGAAGTATTATTCTATTTTGTAGTTTGGGGGTTTTGAGGTGATGAGGGTGACGAAGAGTGAGAGGACTTTGATGGGGTGATTAGGGGAAATGGGTTAATGGGATATCAGCCTCGGGTGAATATAGTACGTACACAGTGTAACTATTTGATATAATATTTGTGTCAGAGGGTTGGGCGGGAATGTGCAGGTGCTGTGTTCGGGTGCCGCTTGAGGTCCAGGATAGGTTTTTCCAGGTTGGCTGTCTGAAGCGTCAGAGTAGCTTCCTTGGTCTACTTTCCCAGAGGGAAAAGGTTTTTTGTGAGCGCTTTCACTGGAAACGTCCAGAAAAGGTACTTCTCCAAAACTGGAGCAGGAACCATGTCCTGTGGGTTTGTCAGTAAAGACGAGCGCTGCTACAGGTTCTGAGAGGAATCTGGTTCTCGAATATCAAAGGGGGTTTGCCAGAATATATATAAGGTCCCCAGGGGGTCAGGGTGGTCCTGTGGACTAAGGCGAGAGAGCTTCGTCTGTTTACAAATCAGTCGGAGCGCTGATCAGCCTGGTTCGAATCCGGGGCCGAACACCAATGTTTGACCAAAAGTCAATCACGTGTTGTACAACCTGTCTTGTCGGCAGACAATTCACCTCTGAACGCAAGTTTATGTGAATCCTTTCTCTGGGGCAAGAATTTCAAAAGCTTCTCTAAGTACAGTGCGGGGTCGGCTCCTGCCCCATTTGCGAGACCAATTTGGTTAACACAAAAAAAAAACCACTTTACTTTATAGAAGGTCCCCAGATTCCAGATTTTGTGGCCCAGAGAAGTCTTCGACTCTGAAGGCTTGCTGGAAGACTCTCCTTCCCGATTTGCTCAAAGACGTTGCCGAGCCAGAAAATGAAAGCTCAGCCGAAATCAAGCGAATTTTCTCCAAAGCCCTTGCAGTTGAGGAAGAAGGTTTTGGAGACCTGATGGAGGAAGAATTGGAGAACAAACGAGGAGATTTAGAGAATTCTGGAGACAAGACCTGAGGCCGCCCAAGAAGAGGACAACCAAGAAGAAGCCCTACAAATTTCAAATTCTCAAAAGATGTTCTGACCAAGAAAGTATGTACGTTCCAGAGTCGAAAATAGCTCGAATTACTCTGAATCTTATCGTTCTTTCCGTCTTCAACAAGTTTTGAGAATTCTTCATTCCCGCCTTCCCTGTTCATAGATGAACAGATTCGGTATCCGTGGGAAATTTGGATTCCGTAACCCCCCCCTAATAACAAGAGACAACTACGTGAATCTAGCGAGATTGTTTTAGCGCGAGGGGGAAGGAACCCGCAGACTAGCCGACACCGTCGTGCAGGGTAAGGACAGCATCCCTCTGCCGCATGCTGATTTGAAATGTGCCACCTGTCGACGCATAAATACGGTGACGGCGGTTTGGAATGAACGAAACATTATAAGCTGAGTTTGAAATTTTAGCAGTAGGTTTAAGGATCCACCGACATAAAAAAAAGCTAACGAATAAATGAAAAGATGAGTAAATGGATAGATAACAGAAGGTTAGTTAGGATTTCAATAATCAGAGGTATTGAGTTTTTAATCTGATTTTTTATTATTTTTTCATGGATTTACCTACATTTTCTTTTCAGCGCGCAAAAAAATTTAATGTACCACTTAAAACAACAACCAAATCTAAGTGTGGTTTTTGCCGACGGTGCAGAGGTCTAATCCAATGAGGTGGTGAGAAATGATACTCAGCAGAGGAGTCATTCCTCACCCTAACCACTTCACAACCAAATCTGGCCACCGTACTCATATGAGAAGCCCAAGTAGCAAGGGCGTGAAGCAAGGGAGTGGGGACGACTCCGCACCTCAGGAGATGTTCACTTTTCACTTAATTTTTCAGTCAATCGGGAAAAAACTGTTGGATCTGCAGCAACGATGTGTCACTTCAACAGACTTCCGACGGAAAACTTGAGAAAGGGAGGCACAAACAACCAGGCAAAGCTTTGGTCAATTTACAGCGTTCTTCAATGGCTGCAGCGTCAAAGGTGTAAAGGAGAGGTCATGTTTGTACTGACAGCAGTGTCCGCTCAAGCCACGTGGATTTGGGGTTACGTTGGGAGAAAAGAAGTAGGACAGAAGGAACATCGCGGACACAGACAGAAATCAGGATGCAGGTTTGAGGGCATAAACGCAGCTGTGGATTATAATCGACCAGTAGTCTTCGTCAGTGTTCCCAGGTCGTTTGTGGAGTGAAAACATTTGCACCTGGTCGTGGTTCCTGGAACTAAAAAATGTCGTTCGGAGAGCAGCGAAGTCTGGAACTCCAAACCGCTCGGCAAGAGAAGGGGAGGAGTTGATCCTTCAAAATTGATGGAAGCGTTCGAGTTTATATTTCTGGCACACGTGGCACAATCTAGTCAGTTTCGGTTGGAGGCGTGATTCAGCCCATGTGCTCTCTTCTGACGACCAGCTTCACAGCCAGACAACACTCGGAGAGGAAGTGAGAGCGCCAAATCGCACGCCATTTCTTGACAATACTCCAAATGTGTCCATCTCAGTGTTGAAAGCGTTGAAATCACACCCCTCTCCTCTCCAGACTTTTCCCCCAGCGGAACCCAAACTCGCACCAACACCCCAACAATATGCAAAATGGACCAGATTACGCAGACAATTAAGTACCTACTGATACCTTAACAGAACCTTAACACAATGGGGGCTGCAATGCTAAAATAGAAATCTACATTCACACCAAATACTTGACGGTTTCTAACCACCTTTCGACGTCTTTGTAGTAGTTTTTCATCCAATGGACGTTCGCTTCGACAATTTCTATCGACTGGTCGACGGCTTTGGCCGCAGACGCAAGATCCTCTTCGCCTTTGCTCATCGCGAACTCTTTCAGCTGAAACGATCAACATCATGAAATGTAATCAGGTCGATCAGCTAATAGGGTCACAGGTGAATGATCGTTTTTTACCTGTTTGAGTTCATTCTCAGTCATCATATCAGTCGTAGTGAACCGAATAATGCTGCTGAGTGTAAACACGGTCGGTCCAAGGCTGCAATAGATGGTGTAAATTATAATAATGTCGCTGAAATAATATTTTAATTACCATATTATGGTGATACGTTCATGAAACAACCCCAGGGCCCAGCCTAAGAATTGAGTACGAGAACTTGGTTCAACTAGTATAGAATGAGTAACTCAGTCTGAGGTTGGGAATTCAAAACCAGAAGTTCACGACCAACCCCAATCATAAAGTACGATAAGAACTTAGCTCCAACCTTGAAGTTGATGAACTTGGTTTCAACGTCAGAACTGTTCAAGAGTTGAAGTTGACCCAACGAGTTGAACAGTTCATGAACTTGGTCCCAACATCAAAATGGGGTCAAGAACTCAGACCTCCTTCAGGATTGGGTTTTAGAACTAACATCCAAGATTAGATTTGAGTTCAAGAACCAGGTTGCATTTCAGAAATTGGGTTTGTGGGGAAAACTCTACCCACTCTAGTCCTATCGATATCCGTCCCGCCAACGCAGGTTCGAGGGGCTCACGCCCAGGGCGCTGCTGAGAGCGGCTCAACAGCGGCCGGCTCGAGAGGCCCTCGAAGCTGCAGTTAGTTGTCATAGCCTGTTATTATTGCATTTAAATTGAAATGTTTAATCACAGTTATTTTCGTTCTATTCCAGGGTGGCCGCCAAGCTGGGAAAAATTAATTCCCTGACTTTTCCCTGCAAAAATACCTAATTTCCAGACCCGAAATTATTCAAAATCTGGGATTTTAATAATTTAATTATTAATAATAATAATTTAATCTGACATTTTATTAATTCTGATAATTTTAATCGCTTGATTTTTTTTGTTATTGGAAGTTGATTAGAAAATACATAAATTTTTACACCAAACAATTAAAACCGAGGGAAAGTAGATAAGTAAACTGCGTTTTAAAAACTATTTATTTATTCTTCCCCATCTTGGAGGAGACGCAATATAAAAACAATAAAACAAAAATACCTATATATAGGTATTTTAGGTATATATATATATGTATATATATATATATGTATATATATATATAGGTATATATGTAAGTTTTTACAGTCTTACTGCACCAATTCAACAAATCCAGTCTTACTGCACCGACGCAATAAGACTGGATTTTCATACGAGTGTATAACTAGGATGTACATATAAAACCCATATGCTTTTACAGTCTTACTGCACGGTGCAATAAGACTGGATTTTCATCAAATCATAGACGTGTATTATCGGGATGAAACGAATACCTAGTGTGGGTCCGCTGACCATGTGTCGATTTTTCAGAAATCAACATTTTGGGTCTGCTGACCCAGGCATTGGGAAGTACCAACTTCCAAACGTCAGTGAGCTTATTTTGAGACTCTAACGCCATGAAATTGATCAATAATTATAATTGACTATTCGTAATTAATGAAACTCATTCGCTAGACTCGCCACCCAGGGGTACCACCTCCGGGCGCCGATGCCGAACATCAATAAGCTCATTTTCGGAATGAAATTGATTAATGGGTAATTAATGAAACTCAGTCGCTAGGCCCGTTACCTAGATGGTACCAACCCAGCTCATTTTGGAGACTACAAGGGAATGAAATTCAGTAATCATTATGAAAACTCACTGGGCTTGGCTCCTTTACTCGCCTGGCGTCTTTGGATTTTTTTTTTTTGTCTGCTGACCCAGGGGCCACGATTTCAATTAGGTAAGTATTGCGGTTCCCCTGACCATGGGACGATTTTTTCAAAATCACCTTTTCGGGTCAGCTGAGTCAGGCGCTGGGATTTAATTTAAATGAAACAAGTAATGTGGGCCCGAACGTCAGTGAGCTATTTATTGAGACTCTAACAGATTGAAAAATTTGGGCATCATTTCTTGAAACTTTCTCGCTAGGCTCGCCTCAGTGGTAGGTAGTAGGTACCAACTTCGAGGGTGACTCCCGAACGTCAGTGAGCTATTTATTGAGACTAACAGATTGAAAAATGTGGGCATAATTTCCTGAAACTTTCTCGCTAGGCTCGCCTCAGTGGTAGATAGTTGGTAACCACTTTGGGCGTGGCTGCCCAACGTCAGTGAGCTATTTATTAAGACTCTAACAGATTGAAAAATGTGGGCATCATTTCCTGAAACGTTCTGGAACCCACGACAACGGATTGTACGTCCAAAAATACTTCGAAAACGACCCCTAACATTTCCCATTTTCCATGTTTAACATTAAGATTGATGAAGCGATTTTAATGACCTTAATGGAATATTATTCCGAAATGTTTTAGTTAAATGTCTATAATGTGAAAAAAAGTTTTACTTTTACCATGGTTTCATAAAACCACACAACCAGGATAATCGCTCAGGATAATCGCTTCCTGACCACCCTGTGGTTGAGAAGTGGGGGTAATTAATTCATTAAATCACTGAAATTGACATGGGATGGCAGGAAAATTCTGAAAAAAGTTGTATCACCCTTCGTGGAAGGTAGTGAAGAGGATAATCGCTTCCTGACCACCCTGTGGTTGAGTGGTGGGGGCAATTCATTCATTAAATCGCAATCTTGAAAAATCACCCAGAAACCAGGACAAATTTGGCAGAATATTTTATTGATTCTAAGTGGTCGTAAATTGCAGTTTAACTTACGACTACCTACCTCCACGCGTTTTGAGGAAGTTATGAAATCCCAAATTTCTCCACGTGAAAAATCTTGAAAAATCGCCCAGAAACCAGGAAAAATTTGGCGGAATATTTTATTGATTCTAAGTGGTCGTAAATTGCAGTTTAACTTACGACTACCTACCTCCACGCGTTTTGAGGAAGTTATGAAATCCCAATTTTCTCCACGTGAAAAATCTTGAAAAATCGCCCAGAAACCAGGAAAAATTTGGCGGAATATTTTATTGATTCTAAGTGGTCGTAAATTGCAGTTTAACTTACGACTACCTACCTCCACGCGTTTTGAGGAAGTTATGAAATCCCAATTTTCTCCACGTGAAAAATCATGAAAAATCGCCCAGAAACCAGGAAAAATTTGGCGGAATATTTTATTGATTCTAAGTGGTCGTAAATCGCAGTTTAACTTACGACTACCTACCTCCACGCGTTTTGAGGAAGTTATGAAATCCCAATTTTCTCCACGTGAAAAATCATGAAAAATCGCCCAGAAACCAGGAAAAATTTGGCGGAATATTTGATTGATTCTATGTGGTCGTAAATTGCAGTTTAACTTACGACTACCTACCTCCACGCGTTTTGAAGAAAATATGAAATCCCGATTTTCAATTTGAATTTAGACCTATTGAAATGGATAATGGCAAATTTTGAGGCCGATCGGAGTCTCGACCCCCGTCGCGAAAACAAGGGGTATTATTCCAAGAATAATAAACCAAAAGGTCGAAATGTTTAGCTAAAACGTTCGTATTTTTTCGGGCGTTGTTTCAGGTCGTATTTTCCCATTTTCTGTTTTTGCCTGTTTACCTACACGGAGGAAGGTAGTTACGAAGGAGTGGTTTTAGTCTCTAAAAAGTCACTCTAGATCTCCGCCTCATTATCACATCCATGATTTTTCGAGAAGGAAAATCCTGAGTTTCTGTCCTAGGTGGGTAAACCACTTTCATTACAACCGCTACCAACCATGTAAAAAATCCTCCAATTTTTCATTCGTTTATTAATATTTTTCCGGTATTTTTCATCAGGGGTAATCCGGGATTTTCGCGTTTTTAACAATAGAAATTTATCTACCATCAGAGTGTGTAGGTAGTTGGTGAAAATGGTCAAATTCTCCTCTCCATCCGACTCAAAAAATCCTAGAAAATTTCCCCCATTTTAGCAAGAATTTAAGCGGTTTTTCATGTAGAAAAACATATTATTATACCGCCAGATGATGAAATTTAATTCGCGTTACCGCATGATAATTTAGCGTCAGCGCGCGTACTTTATTAAAATGAAAATGTTCCAGCCATCAAAAAATTTCCTGCAATTTTTCCTTAATTTTTCAACATTTTTCTTGTATTTTCTATAAGGGATAATCCAGGATTTTCGCCACTTTTAACAATAAAAATTTACCTACCTGTGTAGGTAGTGGGTGAAAATTAGAGCTGCAAAAAATCGTAATCGTTATACAGTAATCGATTTTTTCCCGAAAAATCGATTAAAAAAATAAATCCGACAAAAAACCTAGACTTTCGCGGAAAAATGAAATGTTTAGGTATTTTAAAATAATTTAAATTATTCATCTAGTTTATATCAGCGAAGAATTGGGATCAAAACTATATAACTTCGATCCAATTCAGTTAATAAAAATTTCATTAACTGAAATAATTTTAATTTACCTAATCATTATCTCAACAAACGAGTACGTAGGTAGGTACGAAATACTTGTCTGGCAGGCGGCTCAGACCAAAAAATGAGGTTTTCAGCTGGACTGGAATTTAGACGACGATTTATTGAAACTTTTGTCGATTTTTAATCGATTAATCGATTATTTGGCCAAAATAATGAAAAAAAAAAAAAAAAATTTTGCAGCATTAGTGAAAATTAGTTTTATAAGCAGATTTTCATTTAAGAAAACAGGATAGGCAATAATCTATAGATAGTAATCTATCTGAAACAGCTGACCGAAAAAACGCCAAAACTGGGGTAACTCTAACCATCCCTAACGACATTACATTTTTTGGGGGGAAACGTTTTCACACAGGTGTATTTTTCCAAAAATAATAAACCAAAAATAATAAACCTACAAATTTTGTGGTAGGTAGGTAAGTCCCACTTCAAACATTCCTGGCAAGCATGTCGTTTCTTTTTTAGAATCTAGACCTCATGAAATGTCAAATTTTTAGGCCGATCAGAATTTTCGACCCCCGTCACGAATACATAATATGTAGGTACCTATATAATAATACACATATTATGTGTATTATTCAAAGAATAATAAACAAAAGTGTCTTTGGGAAGCAATAGAGTCAGCTTACCCACTACTGCATTATTTAATTTGCACGCACCTTGTCGGGGGACCACCAAAAGACGGGTGAAATCAAAAAATCGTCATATGGTCACCCCCCCCCCCCCCCCCCCCCCCGACCAAAGATGTGGCTGAGCGAAGCAACGCCCCCCTGGCAGATTGCTATTCAAGTCTAATTTGGAACTCGACCCTCACTAGTAATATCCCCCCCCCCCCCCCCCAAAGATGTTGGCGAGCGAAGCGAGGCCCCCGGTCAGTGGAAGTGGTTGGTCAAGTGAAGCAAGGCTCCCCAGGCAGATGAAATGGTTGGCCGAGCGAAGCAAGGCCCCCCGGTCTGTGGAAGTGGTTGATCAAGTGAAGCGAGGCCCCCCTGTCAGATTGCTAGTCAAGTCTAATTTGAAACTCAAAACCTCACTAAAAATATAACCCCCCCCCCGACCATTCAAAGATGTTGGCCAGGAAGCAATTATAATAGGTATACAATTTTTATCAAGGGTAGGTCAACTTAGGAGAGGTAGGTAGAGAGGTACTTAGGTAGACAAAATCCAGGTTCTACCTCCATGAAAACTGTATATAAATCGTGGTGCAGTAAGTCCGAATTCTCAATTGGTGCAGTAATCCTTTTGGGTGCCCCGGCAACGTTTCGGTTATACCTATCCCACGCAGCACGTGCGGTAAGACTGGATTCTTATATGAGATCCAGTCTTACTGCACCGTTTTACTGCACCAAAAAGTGGTGCAGTAAACCTGCGTGGCACGTTGTTCGGACGCAATAAGACTGGATTCGTATAGCTATATATATATAGGTATATAGGTATATATATAGGTATTTTAGGTATATATATACGAAACGAGCGAACGAGTGGAACGAAAAAGGAACAACGCAGATAAACATACGAAGCAGGAGCAAGGTGCAACTCGGTAGTGTTGCAGTGCTGCCGCCTGCCGGTGCTCCCAACCCGGATTTCCCCATCATATGCTCAAAATTTTCCCTACTTCCCCATCAGTTTTAACGGATTTCCCGATAATTTCTCCCTACATTTTTTCTAGCTAAAAATAATTTTCGAGAAGCCAGATTCTGCGAATAAAAGCAGGGTTCGGGTATGTACCCGAACAGAAAAAAATCTTTTTAATTAACTAGTAATGATTACAAGGACAGAGATCTCGAACCAAAATACCAAGTGAAAGATTGATAGATTACTTCGTGGGTGAAGTGGAACATTCCATTATGAAGAGAGGGATATTGGTGCATGAAGTGGGACTTTTCATCGTGTGAATGGAGATATTATATCTGTAAGGGGAATTCCGCCAACTCATTGAACTTGTGCGGGCAAAATGGATGAAGAGTGAGGGGAAAACAAACCCGGCAAAGTCGCTCCCACCAAAATTCAAAAATTATCATCATTTTCGGGATGGAAGAGAGGGACAAACTTGTCACCAAACAAAATTCGTATTATAATACAATTTTTGATTTTTTTTTAATCAAAAATTTTTCCCTGACTTTTCCTGAAATTTTTCATTCCCTGACTTTTCCAGATGGCGGCCACCCTGTATTCTGACGATACAGAAACTCCCGCCCACACTTCGGCCAGGGATTCCGGAGAGGAAATAGCTCTTTCGCACGGGCCCGTTGCCCAGTCCATCCGTGCCCATGCTGCTGAAGAGGGGATGTGGGAAATTGAGGTTTTCCCCTAAAACGGGGATTTCGCCCATAGGCCAGACTGCCTATTTCCCAAAGATTACACGTTGATAAGAAATTTTCTCATTACAAAGTTACGTGTACCTAATTGCATGAAATTGTTAACGAAGTGCCCATTTTAATCGTGAGTGTTCCCAGTTTCCAGGGATTCAACAACCTGGGTGGAATTCTTTTACGCTCAGCCATGCACACTCTTCGCTTAGAGCTCAGCTGGTATACTATCGGTGCTTGTCTATTCGGCCGGTGGAGCGTGCAGCACTGGAGCTGCTATTCCCCATCCTGAACCGGTCCGTTTTATGTCCCCAGACTATACTCCGGGAGGTCCAATTAGTCTAAAGAAGAATTCTCCAAGCTCAGAATGGAGTTAAAAACAGCCCTTGAAGTTCAGACCTCATACGCATGCTTCTCAATAAGAGAGAAGCACTTTTATGATGTCTGAACTTCAAGGGCTGTTATTCAAGCTCAATTATTGAGCTCATTCGCTAGAGGTGATTTCACGTATAACGTACAATTCCTTGATTTTCTGCCAGTTGTCTCGGACGAATTCAAAAGCCAGAGGCCTTCCGATGATGTTGGCTGCCACCGTGCTAAAGACTGTGGCCGTGTCTTGTTTTCGAATGCCGGACCCTTCTGTGACGGCCCGATGGAGGTACCTTCAAAACGGACGAACGTTTTAAAACTTTAACACAAAGCAGTTTTGTAAGGGAAGTAAAAACTAGTAATCCCTAACCTGCTGAGAATCCACGTCTCTCGGGTGCATCCCAAAGCGTTCAGAATGAGACCTTTTTCAGAGCCGACGTTGGCGTTTAAATATCGCTCCCAGGCGAAGTCCCATTCGGCTTGACCACCTTCTCTCAACGCAGTGCAGTATATCGTGGATTTCAAGTTGGGTGAGATTCTGCAAGCACATAAATATTGCAGAGCTAAACTGGAAAACTTAACCAATAACACGATATCTCGAACTTATACAATCGACAACTCGCCAGTAGCGTCACTTAGGTATTTAAGTATTTACGGATTGTTCTTGTCAGGATTTGGCGAAGAGCGCCAATGTTGGAATTGTAGGACGGCATTCTTGACGCAGTCTTCCTGTCCGAGGGCGCAGGCCCATCGCAGGACTTCGACTCTCTTGTAGATCAAAAGCTGCTCGTCAGCCGGTTTGTCGATGAAACCCGTTTCCATGTACAAGTTGTTGAGCAAGTGAAGGAAATAGCCCTGAAAATATGAAGGATACGGGTTATTAGAGCGAGAAATTGAGGTTGCCAAAACATTTCCCAGGTATTTGGGTCGACAGACATTTTCAACCATTCGTGTGGCTTTAAAAAAGCCAAATTTGCAAATGGGGTCATGAATGGTACAATAGCAGTAGCCAACAGCAGGTGGCAGGAGTAAAGAATCATCCCTCCGTTTCAACAACATTTTTCAGTTTGTTGGGTCGACAGACAGGCGTTTTTCCCATTTTGCGCTCCATCTAGTGTTTTAAACAGGATCGCACAACCGCGTCTATTTTCACTTATTGGGGGTTTACCTTGAATTTATCGTAGATTGGCATCTTTTTGAGCATCGTGTTCAAAAATCCTAAACCAGGGAAAGCTGATTCCCAAGGGAGGTAGGCCACTTCTTGGGACAGATAAGTCGTCAAGTTGAGAGCGACCGAGTAGTTGAGGAGACCCGCCCGGGCCAACTGCAAGCTGTCGTCGATTAATTGTGCTCGGTTCAATTCACCTGGAAAAGGAAAGAAGGATAAAGATGAAACAGTTGAAGAAAGGAATACCATCTGGTGTACTGCCAGGATCACTCACCGATGCGGACGAAGTTGTCGGGGTGTCTCAAAAATGTGATGATCATTTGCCAATTCTTTTCGTCGTAATTGACCCGGTAGAATCCTGAAATCATTTGTAATGGTCAATAATTGAAGGGTGCCATATGCAAAAGGGCCCAAGCGCCATTGGGAACATTTTACAGGGGAATAAAAAAGAAGAATGTCGTATCTACCTAGAAGACGAGTAAACGGCATGTGTACATTAGGGATGGGTATCGATGTATCGATGTTTCAAAAACATCGATGTTTTTTCTCAAACATAGATGTTTTATACATCGATGTTTACTCTTCGATGTTTTTTAGACATCGATGTTATTCCCCCCAAACATCGATGTTTTTTCGCGAAAAAAAATTTTGTTTTGATGGTCGTTTACGTAAAAATAGTAGATACTTTTATACCTGAACAGTCATTATTCATGTTTTATAAATGCTTACTCGGTTGTTTATTTATTTTTTATTTTTAAATAAAAATAATAGGTACAGATTCAAGAAACATCGATGTGTCGATCGAACAGTAGGTAGGTAGTTATCGGAAATCGAAAATTTCAATCTACATTAAATGTTGATTAAATTTTAATGTCGATTCGTTATCACTTGTCGTTATCTGTGTTCATGCGGCATCACTTCTGACACAAAAACGAAACAATCCCTGCTGAGATCTCGCTCTACTTGAACGCTCCCAACGAAAAAATCGAACAGAACACTTTGGGGTTTTGGATGGTCAACTGCGGGCAACTCTATCATTTCCGAAGTTGTTTTCAAGAATGAACCAAACGTAGCAACATCAGTTCCTTCTGAGAGGCTATTCTCTTAAGCAGGCTTAATTTTAAGCTCTTTGAGAAATCGTCTCTCAGAGGAACTGGCGTCAATTTTTTTTTAGTAAATAATATTATTCTTTACCGACTTTTTTACTACCTACTTCTTTTCAACGTTTCAAGTTTTAATGACTTTTTTTTTTTTCGAATTTTCTACTCGAAAAAATTCGAGTCGAAAGAATTGTTTTCTCATAACATCCCCCCCCCCTTGTCATACATATAAAACCATCGATGTATCGAAACATCGATGTTTTTTCTCCGATGTTTCTTTTTTAAAAATCATCGATGTCTAAACATCGATGTTTTGTTCATCGATACCCATCCCTAGTGTACATGCCCTGCTTTAACCACGAAAAGATTCCGCCGATTCCGGCAATTCCGCCAGAGGTTCCAGACCATTGCAGAAGGAATGAAGAAGGACATGCCTGTCTTTAAACAGTCTTTAACAGTCTTTAAACTGCTCTGTTGAAAGTCTTTTACCATACATAATTAGATCCCCTGAGGTGACACTGACAACCCCTAATTGTCCATAAAAAGCTTCCATGACCTCTATTCAAGTTTGTAAGTGCGCTCCGAGCGACTTGTCTTCTTGCCGCCAATTATAACCTTTCGAGTGTCGACAGAGATTCAGCAAAATATCGCTTCTTTTGGAGGCATCGAGACTTACAACTGGCCTTTCCAACTTGGGAAACTTTTACAAGACCTGGTCGGGAGAAATGGCCCATGTTCAAGGCCTGATCAGACCCCAACAAGGTCATAGCATTCCCCAGAAGAAAATATGATGGCCGACCTTAATTTTTCATGGTTGACTTTCATAGTTGAATTGCCAAGTTTAGCAGCCGTAATAACTTCGGCACCCCAGTGAGACGACGGCATTAGCATTCTGGAAGATTTCCTGATATCAAGCCGTAGCTGGGGGGATTCCTTACCCGTCTGGTTGATGTTGAAAATGACCCAACTGTTGGGATGAGCGTTCAGCGGGATGTCGATGGAACTTTCGGCTTTCAACCAGTGCTTGGGCCTCGTTGATCGGAAGTCGGCCGCACTTTGGCTAGTGTAGCTCAGAGGGATCCACCAGTCGCTGTATTCCGTCCCGGAGGTGATGTATTGGAACCGTTTCTGAAACACAAAATTTACCTGTCAATTTTTTTGGAAACCACGAAAACTATTACCGTTGAAAATAAACGACAAATTCATCGTCGACTCGTCAACCTGGCTGATTTCCGCGGTGTTCTGCTCGTAATTTCTTATCACATTGACGACTGGGAATCCCGTTTTCAGCGTCCACGAGTCCATAATCTGTTTGACAGTGATATCCTGGTTGAGCGCGCCGTCGTGGTGCGCCTGGTCGGTGAGCGCCTGCCACAGATCGTCCTGCGTCGCGCTGCGGTAAATTCTGAAACCACCAAAACAGTTGAAACTCTGTCTGCGAGGTGGCGTCCCGTTGGGACGGTTTCAGGATTCTAGTAAGACTTACCGACTGTTCAAATAATTGGTGAGCCCTCGTTTGAACACGTCCGTCGTCAGGAAATGGTCCATCATTCGAATGAGAGAGGCCCCTGAAACGAGGAAAAACATAACTAAGGACGATTTAGGTTAGAATCTATTATGCCAAGCCGACTCCATTGCTGGTGGGCGAGGAGGGGAGGAGGCAGCCACGTCGGACACTCATCGTCCAACAGCAATCCCAACATCCTGTCAACTGCTCCAGCCCTTTTTGGACCACTTTTGGAGCAACTGATACGCCACATTGGCAGTGAAACCTTTTGGTGGTTTCAGACTTTTCTCGTACTATCCTCGCCAAACTGGATTTGTTAAGACCAATTTCAGACTTTTCCGACATCGAGAAGTGCCAAATAATAAAGATGAGCATCCTCATCCTCCTCCTCTACTTGGAGCTTCAATATAGTAGATTACTGCACACTCTGGCGGCTCAATGTTTGCCGCATTCAGTTCAAAATCTCAATAATTTCCATAACAGCGTGTAATAAAACGGATTTGCGCACTGGAAATTTGTATCTGGGGGTTCTCGTAGGAGCTGAATTTGAATGATGTTTGAAGACTTCTTGCACTTAGTGCAAAATTCTGACCTTTTCAAGGAGCCCATTCCTCATGCGATTCAACGCTCAGCTGATTTATGTATTCAGAGTCGCAGCAAGGTTCTAGGGGTGACATCCGCTCAAATAGCAGTGATTATTACCGCAAATTATTGCCCGGAGTCTGCTTTGCACATTTGGATTCACCCAAAAATTGCGGTCTGTAGCGCCAAACACGCAACTCACCTTTGCCGTACGATATCGAGTCGAATATTTCGTCTATTTCGTTCGGGTGGGAAACTGCGGCCGAGACGGGATGTGAAGATTTGTAAGCGTCTTGTTCGAGGACGTTTTGAAGGTCGTGAACCACAAATTGGTCGCCGGTTCTCCACGACGGTTCAACCTGGATGAATATGACAGTTTTAAAAAAGCGTGAAAAAGAACGAAATGAGGGAAATAATAGGGAGAATAGCATCGATGACAGTTCCCGTGTTAATTGTAAGAATGAGGTTTATCGCAAGAATGATTTCACAACGACATTTGCGAATGCCAAACTCTTAATATAGCGTCGGGGCCAGGACTAGATGCCTAGTAGGTATGTAGGTAGGGGAGGATGGGGTAATTAGAGACAGGGGTTATGGGAGGCATGAGCATTTTAAAATAGCCCGTGAAGCGTTATTTTCCTGAAATGTGCCGGAGATCTTATCTCAAGTTTGAGAGGGTTGGGGGGGGGGGGGATACACAGCCTCTTTTCGTGGCAACACTGGGCAACCTACAAAGTACACCAGGTGTCTCTTATTTCCTGTGATATGTTTGTCTGGCAAACAAGGAGGCTTTTTGATCCTGTCAAGTTTTTCCAGACATTTCTGATGTGATTCTGTTTAATGTTTAATAATATTCTGTTATTCATTTGTCATATTTTTGTACAACTACTTCATAATTTATTACGATATTTCTTATTTCCCCCAGGTGGGCTAATTGTGGACAGTCTGCCTCTTATTTGTTGAAAAAATGAAGGATTTTATGTTGCTATCTGTTTTGTCTGGAGAGCCCTTCGATGATGAAGTTTTTTCTTTTTTAATTTTTTTATTTAATACAGTCTCCCTGGTGCATCAATGGGCTGTTCCTGGGACCTCAGAACTGAAAGTTTTGGCTGGCATTTTTTGGGCAAATTTTGACAATTCGAAACTTTTTTTGGTATGAACCTGGAGGGGTGAACAATTCAGAGTATTAAGAAAATTCTGACTTGCCCATTGATGATTTTTCATCTGTCTTTTTTAACCCGATGTGGGGAATAGGACAGCGTCTTACGTGAAGATTCAACGATTTTTGTCTCCTACCCGGAGGACGGCGTGGGCCTCCAAAAGATTATGGCGTTTCGAATTGTTATAGGCTTCACACACAAAAATTCTCGACGGTGAAAAGTTGTTGGTTTGGATGGGGAAAAAATGTTTTGTCTCTAAATACCCCATCCTCCCCTAACTAGAATATAACTACCCGGTTATTTTATTCGTTCTAATTTCTCATAATATGAAAATATTCATAATATATTATTATAATATTATTATTCATAATATATTATTATAATATTCATATAATATTGTTATGAATGTTCTTCGATCGAATAAGAATAGGTAGGTAGCCTACCACTTTGCGAACTAGGTTTGCCATAGAACTACTACTGTGGTTATATGATTTTATCTAATGAGGTGGTTAGGGGGAGAAATGACTCCTCTGCTGAGTAGTCAGACTACTCATGACTACTCAGCAGAGGAGTCATTTCTCACCCTAACCACCTCATTGTATTAGACCTTTGCACCGTCGGCGAACACCACACTGTGATTTTATCTAATATAATATCAAAATAAGAAAGACACAAGCGGCAATTTCTTCCCCCCTAACTGCAAAGAGAATACGCTGTAAGGTTCCTAAACCAATTTAGTGGCGAAAAATGTCCGGGCGTCATTTCGTACTGCCCACGAGTAGAATGGTTCTGGCGAGGGCACGTGTACGTGCGTTTTTTTTTTTTTTTTTAGTTTTTAATATTTGTGTAATTCAGACCATGAGTATATAATATTATCTTTCTGATAAGGATCGCTCGTCCACTACCAGGGCTATGCCTCACCCGCCAGCTGCAAGCAACCAGGGAGAGTCACCCTCTCTCATTTCGATTTGATGTTCTGAAAAGTTGGAATTCACTGCTCACCCACCAACTGTTTGCTGGACTGTTGCCACGGCGTACTTTCTTTATTAAATGAAAGATTAAGACAGTAACTGTTAACATTTGGCAAAGGATTTATTATGAGCCTCATAGGTACCACTTCGACGCCGAGAGATTCGATGTATGTGGCGAACCCTTCGTTCAGCCAGAGATCAGACCACCAGCTGGGAGTGACGAGATTGCCGAACCACTGATGGGCCAATTCGTGAGCCACAACTGTGCCGACTCTCTGTTTGTGCCGGCTGGCTGAGACGCCTTCTTGGAACAGCATCGTGCTCTCTCTACAAGCAGAAACATCGTTTTGAAAAAGAAGCTATGATTTGTGAGTGATGTTTGATGATTACCTATACGTGATGAGGCCCCAATTTTCCATGGCACCGGCGGCGAAATCAGGCAGTGCGATCATGTCCATCTTGGGAAGAGGATACTGGATGCCGAAGTACTGCTCGAAGTATTTGAGGATCCTTGGGCCGATCGAAAGGGCGTACTTGGCTTGATCAATTGCTGACGATCGCGCCCACACTTTGAACGCCCCGTCGGCATAATGGTCGAAATCAGAGACGGTAAAAGCCACCAAGTAAGTCGACATGGGAAGTGACTCTTGGAAATGGTCCCATTTGTAGCCTCTGATCCCAGCTCTGAAACAATAGCAGGCAGCAACAACATCAATTACAAGGTCATGGAACATGAAGCAAGTCATTTCGTGCTAGTGGGGTTTGTAGCAAACTGACGCTTGCTAGTAGATTCTGGAGCAGACTGCGGTCCTCAAAAGCAGACCCGTAAGTGATCACCTCTTGCTCAACCTTCCAAGGTACAACTGCCTCTTAGAAACTACTCCTTGATAGCAAACACCCCAGGAGCAGAGCAAACCTTCAAATGGGACCAGGAGCAAATTTCCGCTTCCTAGTAGATCCTGGAGATAACTAAAACTCTTACCAGTGGGTCCATAACTGATCACGTCTTGCTCATGAATCCAGGAGGACAAACTACGCCTTGCTGATAGGTCAAGTGGGCCCCGAAGCAGACTGCTGTCAGTACCAGTGAATCCACAAGGGCTCCAACCTCTCGCAAACCTGGAGCAAACTACCCCTTGCAAATGGATCCAGGGGCAAACTGCCACATACTGGTAGATCCTGGAGCCATTCTCTGTTCTTACCAGTGGGTCCATGAGTAATCCTCTCTTGACGAAGGACCCAAGAACACACCCTACCTGTTGTAAATTCATTTTGGAGCTCACTGTTCCTTGCTAAAGGCTGCAGAAGCTACTCTCCCACACTATTATTTCCTGATTAGGAGCAGAGCATTGGCTCTACTCATCAGTTTGCACTTACTCCCATTTTTCTATGCTGACACAAGCAATCAATTCCCAGCTGTCTAAAAGGATTTTTTCAAGTCCGGCAAAAAAGCACACTTCATGGTCATTAAAACTAAATTATAACAAGATAACACGCAGACATCATACTTTCAATCTTACATATCGTTTGAATGGCCAACTTTCGGCATGTTCGAAATTGCTTTCATATTCTCCGGACGCCCGATGTGTATCGTGAATTTGGCTTTCAAAGCCGGCTCGTCAAAACATGGGAAAGCTCGCCGAGCGTCAGTCGACTGGAATTGTGTGGTGGCAATCCACCTGTAAAAAGATGAACGTTTAAGAATAAAACAGCGGGACAAAGACAATAGGCCAGTCGCTAGAGGATTGAAAGGGGGGACTTGTGCAAGAAATGGTGTAGCTTTTTTTTTTTTTTTTTTTTAAATTCTGAACAACATCATATCAAAAGTGGTAGCAAACGTTTTGCTGGGAGAACTGTTGGTGGCCGAAAAATAACGATTTTTTCGGACATTTTCCAGTTTTTCACCTACAACTCGAAAACAAACCATCGCAGAGAAAAGATTCCAAATACAAAGTTGAGGAGCAATTGAATGATTGAAAGGACCAGAAATTGGACCACCTACGACCAGGTTTTTTAGAACGTTTTCTTCTCTCCCTCAGAAACTATTTCTCCGATCGAAATTGTATTGTGCCCACGCAAAAGCTGATTAAATTTCCTTTCAGAAGTGATGTATTTTCCCGGAGACCTGAGGTTTTCTTGAGGCCCGTACATTTGGATTAGCCGTTCATAAGTTACACGGGTTGAAACATGAGCGAATCCTATTTTTCAGCCAAGTTGGAAAAAATTGCCTTGTTTTGACGCTTGATTGTGGCTAAACGCCTGAACCGATTCTAATGTGAAAGGAGGTCATTCGACGCAGATTTGTATGCTCTTCAACTTTGTACATGCAAAAGTCTTCTATGCGATGCTTAGTTTTCGAACTATAGCTGGAAAACTGGAAAATGTCCAAAAAAAATCGGTTTTTTTGCCTCCAAAAATTTTCCCAGCAAAAATGTTGCTACCGTTTTTGATATTTTTTGTTCAGACACATACCATCAATTTAAAAAAAAAAAAAAGCTTCTACACCATTTCTTGCACGAGCAAACCCTCTGGCGACTGGCCTACAGATGGCAACCATTCCTATTACAGCGCGGTTGGTGGTTATCTACACGGTAATTTCAATTATTGGACAAACCCTCGTAACTCACCATGTCTGGTTATTATGAACGTAGGAACTTCTGTAAAAACCTTGCAGCGCATCGTTGAGGATCCCCGTGAAAATGAGGCTGACTTTATATTTTCCAACCTCCAACTGCCGACTGAGGTGGATAATGAAGAATTCTCTTTTCAAGTCGAATTCCGTCTTCCTTATACTGACCTAAAATTACATTCAACAAGCAGTATTAACGACAGGGCCGCCAACACATGTGAAAGTGACAAATAAAGAGGAAAGCAAGAATACATCACCTGTAATTCAGGATTATCTTCACCCATTACAGTGTTCACTTCAGGTATTCGTCGGACGGCCGACGACTGTATCGTCAGATCAGCAGAGTGCAAAGTGATGTTGTACGTTGGCTGAAGGACATTGACGGTGATGTCCACATCCCCGCTAAATGTGAAATTACCTTAAAAAAATAATCGTTTTTAAGAGTAGGAAATAGGGGAAATACATCTCACTACTACAAATACATGGAAATACATCTCTACATTTACAAATTCCGATTAGAATATTCTTCTCGCAGGTGCTGAATTTAAAACACAAGCTTACAGTGCTAACTAGATAACAGTTTTAGTGCAGAAGTAATTCTCAGCCTACCTACATGTTCATACTTTCTTCACTACTGACTAACCTACATGGAAAGATCTCAGTCTGATAATCACCTACCAACTAGTTCCCATCGATATAATCGAAATCGATAAGCTGAAAAATGAGAAGAGATGAGTATATATATATTATACTCAATAAAGGCAACTCAATTTCCACGAAAAAAACAAAAAAAAACAGACAAAATCAAAAACAAAATGGGTCTCCGTGGTTCGGTATATTAGACGTCAAATCATCGAAAGGTAAGATTCGATCGGGGATGATGAGGCGCATAGTCGAGATAAAATCGGTTTGTGCACTTTTCCCCATTGCAGAGCAGGAATTCCCGACAAAGGATTTCGATATTGAACATGGGCATAATGAACTAGTTCATACCAGTGAACGGGAATGAGACGTTTGATAAAGAATTTGAAATATGATAAGATGACATTCCTGAAATTATGATAAAATAATTGTTCTGGTAAATATTCTGTACCTGGTTGAAGAAACGGGATCAATTTCAGATCGTAGGCTTCGGGCACGATCGACGTTGGCAGTCTGACGTACAGGTTGGACCTTTTGGACAGTGCATAGTACGTAGGGCCAGTCGATCTGTGGAACAAAACACGACGTATTTCAACAAGCTTTGGACTTTTACGGTGTGGGAATTGATTTTTCTCTGTTAATCCGACAAAATCGATTAATTTGATCGATTGGTCACTCTACCTGGCACATGGACAAGGCGCTAGCAGATACATGAGGAGGAGGGCGGAGGCGATGACTATCAAGAAGAGGCAAGCGAGTACGAAAGCGCAAGGTCGGGTCACTCGGTAGCCTCGGGGTTTGGTCAGCCCGCCCTCCGTGCTCATCTCAGGGGCCTTGGCCATCTATCCTGGTGACAACCACATCTGTAACAAGACAAACGACGCTAATCAATTCGGACAGTCGTCACGAGTATTCAAACGAAAGCTAATCTTGCCAATATTGAAAGGTGTTAGGGTATCTGGAATGAACAATAATTACTTACAAAGACGAAAATTATTATTTGACGTCAATTATATTAAATTATGTCAAAACCTGTGTTGAACCGTATATCACTGATCCAGAACGTCTTTGTGGCTGGCTAGTTGGTCACACGCCCATCACAATTAAATGGTGATCGATTTAGTGAGTACCTATGGTGAGTATTGGTGGATTTGAATTCTACACTCAATTTCACATTCAAAACGGCCATCGAGCGCCAGCGCAATATTATTAACAGTGAGATTGCGCCTTCTCTCAAATTGAATTAAATTTTGAATGAACGAACTCCATGGATCATGAGAGTTTGACAAAGTTGGAAATTTATAAAAACATAGGCATAGACATAGGGGCGAGCTTCAGGAAGGAAAACTCCCTCCTACCACCCGCCCATACTGTGGAATGAGGGAGGCTCCACCAAGACGGAGCCAATTTCCACGTATATTGCGGATATTTTATTATGATGATTGAATATTATGTTTGGATAGATCCATGTATATCAGATATAGATTCTATATGTTGCTCTCACTCTGACCCCTGCAACTTCAAGCTGGTGGGTGGAGGAGGAGTAAGTAACCTGGAGAGAAGATGGCAACTTAGTGCTACACTTATTAGGATTTACGTTATCGGGTTTTTATCATCGTCACTGAAACCGTCCCTTCCGTTTAAATCCTGAGCATGAACAAGTGAGATTGGATCAAGCGCAAGTGCATGGGTGAGCGAGGCGAGCCCTCCCAGTTCGCCTTGATTGCTACTAATAAGAGTAAAAAGGAATGGACGTGCGTCTTTGGGTTAATTTACCATGGGACGTGTTCTTGGAAGTCAAAAAATGGGGGAAAAGAAATCATTTTGAGACAAAAAGTCTTTCATGATGTGGGTATTTATCAAAATATGTTCCGAACGATATGAATTAATGCCCTTGACGTCATGACCACTCATGAGAGGTATGACCGAGTCGACGGGTGGGGCAGTGTTGACCAATAGGGAAGCCAAGTCGCGCCGCGTTGGGATGTGACTGCAACCCAAACAGCTGATTCCTCGTCCTGCTGCAAATTCAAACTTCGTCTTTTCCATGATGAACTTGGGATCAGAGTTTCGATCCCATTTTCAGTGTAAAAAAGACAAATTAAGGCGTCGGACGTGCGTGGCGTACAGAGCAGCTCATATGGTCTTTTACAGTCAACTACAGTTTGAAACGTCCCCCAGCCGTCAATTTGCTAATGCATGGACCACGCTAAATTAATCACGAGGCAATGTCGTCGCCTCCCTTGCAAATTCTAACTAATAATAGGCATTCATTTTCATTGCTCTCGTTTTATTGTGAGGATACCACACTCTTACTTCACAAGCCGAGATACGAGTTACCTAGGTACCTACTATAATATAATATTATTTAGGTTGTGAAACTTTCCTTCTATACAGTCATCAGAATGTGTATGTTCCTTCTTAGTGTTTTCTTCTCAATGAATAATTTATTTTCTTATCTGAAAAGTAGAAGGAAGCTCGTTTAGCTATTAGCATCAACGAGTCACCCGTGAGGATGACTTACCGCCTCAAAAGTAGTAGAAAACAAAATTATGACATCGGCAATGAAAATAGCAGTGATTTTTCTCGAGGTGAGTAGAGGCATATAACATTATAACTCAGAGAATGTGTTGAATTTTCTCAAATTGACTATAGTAGTGAAAACGAAGTGCAGTTTTAAGGAGACGGTTGCGATGAGCGAGCGAAGCGAGGACCCTCCTTTGGTCATGAAAATTCAATCATTTGGCCTCCAGAGACATTGAGTATGACGTCGTGCATTAACTGATAGAATGGTCTTATAAGGAATTTCATCTATAAGACGAACAGAATAATACTTGCTAAATAACATCAGTATTCTTAGAAACTGCCTGGCTCATAGCCTTACATGCCTCAGATGTTATCAATCTCGTGCAGTAAAATGTCAGTAAAAGTGATGCTTGACTTTGCTGCATCAGCGAGATGAGGACAACAGTTGTTGCATATTCCGCAGAGGATTTCCTAGACTGAGTTCTCCACAAGGCTGTCATTTGACACCCTAAAGATGACGAACCGCTGAGTTGTCTGAGCACCCGCGTCAACAGATTGTGTCGGTATGTAAGATTTTGCATGTTTTGAGACTTCACGAAAGCTCCTACGAATTTACGTTTATTTATGTTTCTCTTACACTAGAGAACTTATGTTCAAGACTTGTGATTTAGAGAGCGCCTTTTGTCATCTTTCAAAATGATGCGCCTCACAATGGCAAGCCAGTTATTAGGCAACGCATCATTAGTGTCCCTGTGCCCCTATAAAGTTGGCCCCAGGTGTAACATCTGCACAATTAACCTCGTCGAGATTTCGTGAACCTTTCACTGAGTTGGTCGTGAAAGCTGAAGTTATCACATGTCGAGTTTCATTCAAATTTCGCAATTCTGGGCCTGTGCACAAATTTTTACCTCGAAGCTTTGCGCATTTCCGTCTCCAGGAGGAATGATGGGAAAAGTGGCGTCACTCCAGTCCGCACCTACTTATCTGCTCGAATTGATACCTTTATATATAATTCTCTTATCTATATAGATTTGGTAGTTCTCGCCGGAATTCTGAGTCCTGCCGTGGACTGATGTCAACGTTAGGCGGCTCATTGCAATTGGGAAGTCCCCATGATTATTGCAAAATTGTCGCCTTTCTTCTAAACCTTCTCCTTCATCCAGAACGAGGCTCTACTTAGCGTCGAGAGCCGGGTAAAAAAGTGTCGTTACTAGGGGAGTGTTTCTAGACCAACCGCACTTTGGCGCACCTTAGTGCACGGTGTTTCCTTATCTTCTGAAATGTCAAAAGATGGTATTTTTCAATATTTTATTCAACAGAAGCTGAAACCGTTTGGAAAAATGAGTAAAAATCGTTTTTCACTTCTTATGATGTGTATGGCCTTGAAATAAATAGAAAAAATATTCGTTTTTATCGTGAAGCGCTCCATTTTTCAACGTTTCATTTGACATAAATGGGCAATTTCCCGTCTTTTCAGGCTTGCGTAACGGTGTAAAATCGTTATTTTTACCTATAAACCCATGGAGCGTACTAGTTTACTTCTTCAAATATCAGACGAAAATTCAAATTCTATCAACAATTAGGTTGATAGGGGGGGGGGGGGGGGGGGGTGCCACCCACAGAGCGTCGTTTTCAGGGTAATTTTACACAAGAACTCAGGAGTTCATCCAGGTAGGGATGTGCGATACTATACAATACCCGATACCAGTACCCGATACTAGTATCGAAAAAAGTATGCAATACTATCGAAGTATCGGAAGCAAGTATTCGATACCTTCAAGTATTGGATCATATGGGTACTTTTATTAAGAAAAAAGAAAATTTCTGTATTGAAAAGGGGCAGTGTGAAAATCGAATCCTGGATTATCATTATTATTATTTATTATTATTATTATCATTATTGTTACTTCAAAGAGTCAGAAGAAGAATGATATTATATTCATTTAATAAAGAAAATATTGTATACAATATATATATAAAATATAATTCTACCACCATTCGTCGTCTGTACCTCTCAGAAAACACAATTTGTCAACATATTTTGGTGACAACCGAGAATGTTCCTTTTCTCAAAATTCAGTAATAAGTTTGGTCGAAAATTATTACCTAATCATCCACGAGGTCGATTGTGATAAAAGAAAATAAGCAATCTGAGAACACCGCCTGAGTCTAGCGTCGCTATCGTCAGTAAAAACTCCCTGCTTATAATGTTTATAGAAAAAAAATTAAACCATGGTTATAATGTTTTAGTTTAGTCCAATGCATTTTTAAAAGTATCCAAAAGTACCGATTCATAAAAGTATCGATACTTTTTGAAAAATATCGATCCAATACTTTTTGATACTTTTTATCAAAAATGTCGATGTGATAATGTATCAATACATGATAATATCATCACTTCAAAATGTATTGATACATATTAGGTATATTGATACCTATGTATCAATACATTTTGAAGTAGGTACCTTACATCTCTAGGTTTGACTGATAATCTCTCTAATCTGTGTTGGCCGACAGAGGTGAGCGTGGCGAGTAGATTCCTCGCTTTTCGTGTAGGTTATAGCACCAAGGAGGTATAGTACACACAGTAACAACTACAACATCAGACTCAGACGAGACGTTGTCACATAACTTATGTGTGTGAGTGTTCCTATATAATTTATTGGTAGAGAGCTTCCCTGTGATTCAAGTACCTATACATTTATAAATAAACGATTCAAGTGAAGTTATTTTAGTTTTAAGTAGGTACATCTGTTTCCATTTGGGTATTTTTTCCGATATTGGAAAAAGAATCGATACCAGTAGTAGTATCGAATGGCAGGATTCGATACCAAAAGTACCCGGTATCGAAAGGAAATACCCGATACTTTACCGATATCGATAAGTATCGCACATCCCTACATCCAGGAAACCCCTCGTAAGGCACTTATGTGGCCACGTCTCGCTCAAAGTCTTATCCCGAAGAGCGTTTAAGGTACCTAATGAGTAAAAAGGGGGAGAATTCAATACGATGTGAAAACCGAGTTCGACAGAGCTAATTGGATGAGAAAATGGAGGGGGAAATTAAGTTGATATTACTGAAGCTGTTCACTCAAGAAAATCCTCTTAGAGTTCAGTAATAAGTTGTAATCAGATTTTGTTATTACGTTCATCTTACGTAGGCGGAACTTCCACTTCCGTTCTGATGTCTGAACAGACTAAAGTTAAAGATCAAGCTTTTCATAGGGAGTTGGTTTCATTCGATTCAGCGCCAAAGGATACCAAGTGATGGAATAGTTTTATTGATGAAATGTACCATCTGTCGAACAACTGTAGTCAAGTTGCATGACATGTACGTGACTAACATTGTGACAGTTGTACGACAGTTGGTACGTCAATAATAAATTGTTCCCGCTCTTTGCACAAAATCGATACCTACACGTACCTGACTACATCCATCATTGAGGAAGGACAACAGTAAACGACGCCGTGTAGAAGCTGCGTTTGTTTATACAGCTGTGATTGGTAACAATGTGGCGCCCATGAAGAGCATGCAATGGGTTCTGAGAGATAATTATAATTCAGAAATTTGTCTGGGATGTCTAGACGACATTCAAGACAAAAGCAAACTCTGGAAATTATTGTGGACTGTTATTATATTGGACTGGTGGTTGTTGCCTGGCGCTCTTCTGAATGAGCTTCTTCAAAAAATTCTGGATCTCTTTCAACACCCTCCAAAACTAGGGGGTAAATGAATGACCAGAACTTGCTCTGAGAACCGAAAGTAGTGCAGGCAGAGCCGACTGAGAAATCTAACAAGGGAAGGTGAACCCCAAGAAGTTAAGTTCATCTGGTAGCCCAGGAGACAGCGATACTTATCACGGTAATAATTACCACAATTATTGTGGGCTTTAGTAAATGTTTTACCAAATAAAAAGGTTGTTTCTCTCTCTTTCACCTGCGATTTTTATTTAATTGAAATAATAAGGTATTATCTTACTCTGACGGTAGTTGGAATGATAAAAAGGAAGAAAAAAAAACTATTAACCAGTTATACGACCCAAAGAATGCAACAAACCCCAGTGCTCTCAACTTCAGTCCTCAACAACCCAATACAGTTTAGTTGCCTAGTTTTTCTTCTGTACGTTTTGCTTCCGAGTCTGCGAAGCAGCGGAAGCCTTGTGTTCACTTTCGGGAGAAACAAATTTTTGTTGTCCGAATTCAAAATTTCCACTCGCATTTTGCGTTTCATAGCCTACTGAACAAATTTGGTTTCGTGTCTGCCGGTCTGTCGGTCTGTGGGTCTGTCCGCATTTCCTTGTTACAGCCATAATTTCCACAATTTTGAATGAATTTAGCTCAAATTTTGAGGGATTATGCGGATCAGGCTCCTTGAGGTCCCATACGAATTTCATCACAATTGAATCAGCGGTACGCTCAGCGCATGCGCTAACGTGAAATTCTTGAAACAGGCATAACTTTCTCAATTTTGATCGGATTTCAATCAAATTTTCAGGAATTGTGTGGGTATAGCCCTAGATGGTTCCCTATCAGTGGTACTCCCTGCGCATGCACGAACGTAATTTTCTTGTTACAGTTGTTACGTTCATTTTGAACTTGGCACGAGGAAGCTCATGTGCCATTGCCTTGGCAGTGTATTTTTTTTTTTTTTTTTTTTTTTTTTTCCTGCCTTTCCGACTTTTTATTTAATTTATTTCGTAAAATAAATAAATCATTCCAGCTACCGTCAGAGTAAGATATTTCAATTGGTACTACAAAAAAATGGGGTGACTACAAAAAAATCGCAGGTAAATGACAAATAGCACCCTTTTCACACCATATTAAATCATTTTCACCAGCTACGGAATGTCGGTAAAATAAACCCCATCATCACCAACTGTTCATCGTTTACTGGCCAGTTTATTTCATACAAACGGAATGTGCAGTTCTGCTTGACTTGAGCAGAAGGTTTCATAACTTGACCGTGAGATTAAATCAATGTTGACTCCTGTTTGCGTAATCGTCTATTTAGTATTATTCTATTAGTAAAGGTTCACTGCAATGCTGATGTCATACGACAAAAAATTCCTACATGTCACATATTATTACATCATGACACATTGCGTATCAATTGAAGAAGTTGAGCTTCGCCTAATCTGAGTGGTCCAAAAGGCTGTCAACAGAATTAGGCAAGGCCACTAATTAAACCATCACGACATTAGCAGCTGTATTCGCCAGGGCATTGAAGAAACAGATGAAATGAAATAAAATGAAAGACGCTATTTAAATAAATAAATAAATTCGCCCCATGAAGAGCCACTAAAGACGTAATTGGGTCAATAAACAGATTCTTAATCAGTTCACTTTGCCCAGTCAGACTCGCTTAATTCACGGGTCAAGTGGCAAGGACCCATAACGTGGATTATTCAGGAAAGCCGGGCTGACCCCGAGAACTAAGATATCATTGAAAACGGCAACAAAGACCCGGGGAACCATAAGCCCCCTCCGCACCTCTTCCACATCACAATGACGTCCTCCCAACAATGGGAGAGTTTGGCCAGCCGAATGGAATTTTTTATCGGAGGGCCAGAGGTTGAGAATGAATTATGTTTTCAACTAAAAAAAAAACGGAGGTTGCTTTTTTCAGAGGGGGATATTTGTTCGGAGATTGAATTTTCACCCTAACATCCGTCAACGCTGAGGAATTCGGAATGATTTTACTGGGGTTTTCGGTTTTTCACTCTTGTAAGGCCTCCGGCAGCTACGTGCCGCCTGCCTGCAGATGCATGGCACGAGTATGTACTTCCCACGAAACGGCCATTGCAGATACAATGTACCTACACCTGCGACAGTTGGAATTCTGCAAAGGACGTAAATCGTCACTCAGTGCCGCCGAGCGCGTTCTAAACGAACACGTACGGGCTTAATGCTCAAAAACTGGCAATTGTCACTCAAACACGTCACGTTTTCCGGTCTTGAACAGTTTGGAGGTGAACTGATTGGGCCGCTTTCACCGAACGTTGAAACCCTTGACAACTTCCCCAACTCGTTCCAAATTTCGTCATCCCGACAGGACGTGCGTTTGAAGTCTTGTGGCGACTAAAGTAAATTTTGTCACAATTTTCTTATATGATGAGGAAAGTTGCAAAGTGGGTCGAGCTGTGGCTGTCGCCGACATTTAGTTATTTGCGTCCCATATGGCCCTTTTTACAACATCAAAACTAACCCCGCACGTCAGAGACAAGGAATTTTCTTGGCTCATTCCGAATATTTTTCTACGATGTTTTTCATTATTTATGTCAAAATTAAAGTCTTTGGTGGCATAATAATTAAGACACCAAAGATGTTAATTTTGAGAGAAATAAAGATGATACCTCGTAAAAAAATGAATAAAACAATAAAAAAATTTAAATGTTAATAACATAAAAACATCCAAAAATAAAATTTATTATTTTATTTAATAAAACTTTTATGAATTTATTTCACTTGAAACTGGAACGTCTATTGAACCGTTCCACACAAAAAAAAAAAAAAAAAAAAAAAAAAAAAAAAAAAAAAAAAAAAAAAAAAAAAAACAGTTACCTACTGGACTGTATGGAATCGTGACAAAACATCTGGACTATCGTCTAGGTTGGATCGATTTTTCCGAACTTTTTATTCCAGGTTTCAGTAAGGAAAATTTGTTGCCTTTTAGGCTAAAGTTTTTGTTTATCGATAAAAAAAAAAAAAACTAAGTGATACAGAATGGGAACACTCACCTTTTGTGGGAGAACTCAACTTTGAGTGAATATTTTCTTTGAGTAGGTACTCTATCCTATATTCTTGTCATTTCAACGCCACAATCATCTTCCTATCTCAAAAATTGACTAATTAATAATTTTTTCAAGTTTTCCACGAAAAAACAGGCATATACAGAGAATGCGCTTCAAAGTTTAAACTGCTGTTGAAAACCCTGATATTCGCGCTTCAAACTAATCTCCAATAATTTTAACTAGATACTTCTTCACTGACATCTGCCCGACGGAGTCTCCTAGCTCCACCGCCTTTTACTACCTCAGCCCCCACAACCCCCTTACAACCTTACACCCTCTAATAGAATCTATTCAGTGAACATGTTGACTGTGGGCCACTAGATAGGACTTTTGCCCTTTGGGGTAGAGCCCATAATCAGGTTCCTGAGAGAAAATGCTACCGATTTTCAGGTCGTCCAGCAAACGTTGAACCAAAAAATCATCAGTATAACAAAATTCTTCGCAGGAGGCTTTCTTAGTTTCTTGTTTTGTTTGTTTGTTGATAAATCAAAAATTTGAAAATGATTATGGAACCTGGAGGAACGTTTTTTAGGTGCTTTCTTTTCGCAGGCTGAAAAGGTAACTTTGCTATTGGGTCCTGAAATCTATAAGATTTAAATTTCTATCTTTCCATAGAGTCTATAAATTCATAAGTGATGCAATCAAAATTTTTACTTAACCTTTAGTGTTATTTGGAAGCCTACTAATGATTAAAAAAACGTTTAACGAGGCCCGTTCATTACTAATTTTCCGTAGCTGAGTGGAAAAGCATAATCTTTTCGTGAATATTTTATGAAATTCAGTTCAAGCTCCCCGTGACAGTAATTGAAATCAAATAACTAAAAGACCCCTTAAGCTGATTTAGACGGTCTATAGAATAAACACATTTAGACCGACCTTCCCATCCAATAGCATCCAGTGACCCTTCCTGATCCCCATTTCTCTCTCCTAAATCGCCCAATGAATATTCAATGACATTCATTAAATATTCATTGGTTCAACAAGTCTCCCCAGGTTTCATTGCTCAGATTCAATGAAATGCCTTAAAGGTGCCTTTATCAAGGGAGAACCATCGAATGAATCTGAACGATGTTGCTTTAACCTTTAATTACACGCGATATAAACGAGAACATGACATTGTAAGCAAGTGGTTTATCGTCAAAATTTCTCCATTTCTCCATTTAATGGTACCTAGCGGAGAATTCTGCGAGGGACTTTGAAAATAGTGAAAATCGCAGTGCCGCCGCGACGAGTTTTAGAAGTTGGACAAAACCAACATTCCTAAGATTCTTACAAAAGCTGGTCCTGCTCGCTTCAAATGTTAATAGTTGGGAATGAAAGTCGTCTACACCAAGTCTCGGCCTAGTTGAGAGATAGGTACAGTTCCAAAATAAGCACCCGGAGACATACCTAATTTCAGGTGTCCAGCGGTCCGCTACTCATGTCAGGGGTCAGTCGGCAAGAAGCCCAAAGCGTGAAGTGCCGCCACCACAACATCACCTTCACATTAAGGGGGCTCGTGACCTGAAATTTTCTGGAACTGGCGGGTCCGTTGCCTAGGACACGCTAAACTTGGTTACCCACTTTTGGTTTATTATTCTTGGAATAATACACCTATGTTTTCGCGACGGGAGTCGACGACTCCGATCGGGCTCAAAATTTGACATTATCCGTTTCAAGAGGTCTACATTCTAAATCCGAAATGTCCGTCCGCCGTACGCCGTCCGCCGTCCAGGCCGTTTTGGGCAGTAGGAATTTTTTTTTAAATCTGAAATTTTGACAAAATACTTGGTTTACCATCTAGTTGTGCCCGCAAGGTTTTCAGTCCGATCGCCCAAACCCGTGGGGCGCTATGGGGCTATAATGGGGCTACGGGAGGGGTTTTTTGAAGGCTTTTAGCTATGGGATCGAGTTAGGTGTCGTTTTCGAAGTATTTTTGGACGTAGAATCCATTTTTTGGGGTCCCGGAACGATCAGATTTCACTGGGGCGATCTTTAGGGCTTTCATGGGGTTAAAAATGGGATTTTTGAAGGATCCCAGGATGTTAAATATTTTTCGAGTAAAAAATACAGAATTTTTGAAAAAACACATTTTTGAACAAGAAAAAAAAATTTTTTTATTGACAGAATTAAATTTCTGCACAAGTAACGTATATCAAAGAATAATAAACCCTTGTGTAAAATTTGCAGCGTTTTTTATTAGGGTTTTTTTTTTTACGTGAGTTGGAAAAACTATACGTAGGTACGTACACCGCTTCAACTTAGTGTTCAATCAGGAAGGGCCAAAACCAAAACGGGGAAGGAACTGGTCGGCCCACATCCGACATCCGATACTTCGGTGTCGAGTCGCGAGGCTTCTTCTGCCGACATCCTGGAAAGGCTTCTTCAGAAAAGATAGGAAGGTGGATGTCAGCAAATCCAAACCACGACGAGAACCGAAGACCTTTTGAGGATTCCCATCGACGAAATAAACAGAAAAAAAAAACGCTAGCAAATATTATGGATGGGTTTATAATCTTGAGTAGAATTCTATTTTATTTATTTTGGTGGTAGGGGGGGGGGGGGGGGGGGTTATATTCTTGTAGAGAATATAAATTAGGTACATGTAAGCCCTTACAAACCACGCGAAGCCCCACAATGGGGCTCTGGGATCCCCAAATCAACTCGATGTTCAAAATTGCCTTAGTAGGGGAGCATGGGGTGAAAGTGGTCACGGGAGAAAGTGGTCACTGGCTGTTTTTGCGGCTGTGTTCAATATTGCAAGCGCCAGATTAGATCAAATTCATCTATGGAGTGTAAACCTGAAGTACAAGAAGCAGAAAGTTGCTCGGATAAGGATTACGTAAACAGTGATGATGTGAATTTTTTGTAGAGATCTAGAGCAATTTTGGGCCGTAGCTTTGGATCACCTGGAGGGGGTATTTTACGGCGAAATCGTCTGTCGTAACTTTCATTGTGTAGTACTTGGACCCAGTGATGAGCTCAGTACATAAATTTTAGAATCCTTGAATTTTTGAAGTCAAATTGTCTTTCTTTTTTTTTTGAAAAAATTACTATGGGGGAGATTGTGGTCAGTCTGATCACTTACACATCACTTACTCGCCATTTACTCGCTTTTGGAAGTTGACGGTGTTAATTTTGTTTATACATATTAAATATATGTGTATACATATTAAATAGTAAATTTTACTACTTTTCAAGAAAAAATCGCTTGTATTCAAGATTTATTGGTTTTTGAATGGTGGTGAATTTGTTTTTGCTGGGTGGGGGATAACGGTAAAAAAAATTTGGCATGATGAAATCGTGAATTATGAGCAAGAAAACAAATTATTGTAGTTAAGTCGGTGATTTTTGGGAAGCTGAGATCCCAGGGGTTCGAAGTATGTATACCAAAATTGTTGAAAAAAACTTGAAGGGGCCCGAGAAATTTCGAAATCAGAAAAAAGGGACCACTTTGACCACGTGCTCCCCCCTTCTTCGAAAAATACTCCACCTCGACCCTGGCCAAAACCCTTTAAAACCTCCCACTTATGGACCTTTAGAAGCTCCACAGAATGTGGGAGGGGTCTGAGAACCCCATAAATCCATTCTAGATTTAAAATTACTTAGAAAACCTTTCAAAAACCTCTCATGCAGATCCGAGGGAACCTCTCAGAGCCCCACTGTGAAGTCGCAAAACTGACACCCTCAAAATTATAGGTTCTACGGCCGAAATCACCCCGAAAACGACACCCCACTCGACCACCCTTGATATTCGTTACAACGCCTCCTTTCGTCGTAATCGGTTCTAAGAACGGAGCCCTTCGACAATCGAAGGACTGCACGACGTTTTGGTTTATTTAATCTTTGACGGTCCGCTGAATCGAATGCAACAGTTTTCATTGTTATAAGATTTGCCGGAGCGGCCACTGCGGGGTGTCATCTGGGTGTTTCAATCCGCTGAATCGAATGGAACAATTTTCCAAACGAATCGGCGTGACGCGCTGCCGCAACGACGGGTTTCATCACGGCGTGATTGTTTTTACGTCCGGATGTGAGGCACCTGGTCAGCGGATCGTCGACATAACAGCAAAAGTAGGCGGTAAAACTGACAGAAGGGTCCGCTGACTTAGTAACCCATCATTTGATGAGGGGTTCGAAATTTAACTTCGTGGTCACTTAAAAAAACTACTCGTCTAGGTAGGTGCACCAACAACGGCTCGTCTCCCGCTGCAGTTAACGTTCTTCCCTCAGCGGTCGTCGCAGCGGCAATATCAAGCCGCAGCATCCCAAAACGAAAGTCTCTCCACTCTCAGCATCTGACGTCAACCAGTTTAAAATCCCACTGTAGCGAGTCACAAACATACAGACCATCACGAAAACACCCAACACCCTCACGACGTTCGGCATCGTTGACACTAGTAAATAATAACAATTAGGTTTCCTACGACGTTTTCAAGGACTTACCAACAGGAACACCGGCGAACGAGTTGCTCCACTCCGGAAACTGGCAGTTGAAAACGATCGACAGGAAATGAGAGCGCCAAAAAATCCGAACTGTGGTGAACTGACGATGAGCAACAGCGAAATTTGGCGAGGACGAGCCGAACTCTACAAAGTCGAGATGTGAACTGAGAAACGGAGATGTGCCCAGTCGGGGTGGAACACAGACATCGATACTTGCAGGATATCGACATTCAGCAATCGATTACAAAGGGACATCAGTGACCATCGAGAATGCCGGAACGTTGTTTTCTGAAAGCAAGCTCCTGAAAGGCAGGAGAGACACTTGTTAATTTAGTGGCAGATATTATATAATGGAGTTTTGGTAGGACATCACTGCCGCCAGGGCCCTAGTATCCAACTGGATTCATCTTGGACAGATCTGAGGGATGGTGGCTTCAAGAAAGGGGCAAACGGTGAATTCTACCTGGACTGCCTTAAGCATCATGATGCTGCAGCGCCTGTACAGCAGACCCAGATCAACCCAAATCACTAGGTCAATGGCAGACCCTGAGAAATCTAACCTGGCCCACCAATCCTCCGCAGACGATCGGCATGCCCTGGGAATGGATGGTGGCATACCAATAACTGTTGGATGTCTCCCTCTCAGCCAACACCAGGGAACTCTCACGATCACCTGAGCCGGTGCGTTGCATGTAGTGGAATCAAGGAACTCCATGAAACGCTTAGGTTCGTGAAATGGTTCCTCTTCTCGCGTCGTCTCACCATAAATCCCATCCAGTTAGAGCGTTGGACTGCAGAGCAGGCACACCGAGTGCTGGTGGGGGGGGGCATAGGGGACATTTTGCCTCGGGCCCGGACTTACTTGGGCTGAGTTGCCACTTGGCAGACCTCCATGTGATTGGGCCTTGTAAAACTTAAGCAATGTGAATCGCAATAAACCCTGTGAATCACAACAGAAAAAGGTGAGGAGACGGGGCAGCGGCAGAGCGGTATGAAGGATGGAGCATCGAAAGGAAAACATCGATGGTCACCATTATTCGTACCTACCATCGCTTACATGGGGGCCCTATGCTCTCTTTTGCCCCGGGCCCGCTTTTTCTCTCGGCAGTGCTGAGACAAAGGTTGCTGGTTCGATCCCAGACATCTTCCTTTTACTGATAATCACCTTTCGGAAGGCAATGGCAACCCACCGAACGTATTCTGCTGTGAAAAACCTCTCTAATTTGCCGTTCGGAACTGGAGTTAAACAGAAGGTCCCTACTACATCTGTAATAACTGGTGAACTCCCTCAACAGAAGTTAGTAGCGAGAGGTCACCTACGCCCAATTACGGGTATGACACCCAAAGAAGAAAGATAGGAGTCTGCAAGACATTGAGGCTTATGACTTGCATATCTCAAAATTCATATGTGCGCCTGCCAGGCCGTTTTGGGTGTAGGTGTAAATAGGTGTAGGTACCTATCTATCTGCAATTTTGACAACATAGCTACTCGGTTCTCCATTTAGTTATGTCTGCAAGATTTCTAGCAGTTTTGGGTCGTTTGTTTTTATGGTGTATTTTTGGACCAATACCAATGTGATAGGTACATACCTAAAATTTTCTTTATTGTAAAATAAAAAACCAGCTCCATAACTTAAAATTAGCTCCATAAATTAATTAAGGGGATTATTTAAACAAATAAAAATAAAATTAATTTGTTTAAATGATTGTAAAATTTTTTTAAATTAAATTAAAAAGATCAGCCCTACAACTTCTTCAGCTCCCACACTTCTTCTTGTTCCCACCGTCTTTGCCCATTTTTGTAAAAAATAAAAAATACAAAAATACAACTATTGAACGCACACAAACGCTTCCAGTCTCCGAGAGCTAAAAAAGTCTTCCGTCTCGTGCTTCCGGCGCTCTGTACGTCCAGCGCTGCTGGAAGACTGGAGTCGCGAGAGCAGGAAATCGCGGGTCCACTTGTGATCAGAGCACACTCGGAGATATGTTCGGAGTTGTCTCCGATACTGCTCTCAGGTTCATGTCCATTGGCGATGACTAATCTCGACTGTTTTATGTCAAAGTGTTCGACCTTCATAAACCAAAAGTTGGAGGTCTAGTGAGGTGTGATTGCCGTGGTTTTGGAAGCTGACTCTGCAGTGCTGTGATGTTCGACAAAATTTTTTCTGATCTAATCAGAACCGTCAAGCCGTGTGTAATCTCATTAGCAGCTTTTTACAATCAGCAGCCACCTCCAGCCCATCACAATGTGATTATGATGTATTATGTCATAATACAATGATTCGATCCTGTATGAGCACCGCCAGTTGAGCACATCGATATCCGTCCTGGTTGTTGTGCGATAATCGATGTTTTGATGGGGGACAGCCCATCTCTACTGCCAGCTCCTCGAAAGGGTCCAGGCGGGTTTTTCGGCTCGCGCATGCCCCAACCCCACCATGCCGCCCCGTGTAATTAAACACCCGGACCCGGAGAGGTCAACCCGCCAGTTCCTCCAACCCCGATTTCAATCGTCCGGAGCTTTGCCGGATCCAAAAAGTCACAGTGAAATTGTGATTGGAGAAAGGTCGAACGGCAGAGGAGTTTTAGGCCATCCTGGTTGGACGATTTGTTCTCTGTTACTCTGTGGACGATACTTTGAACAAGACCTTCCTCAAAAGTTCAGAACGATAAGCGATCATGTTTCTGTCTCACGTAGGTAGCATAATATGCCTAATATTATTAGGGTAGAATCACACCAGGTACAAAATAAGGTCCCACATCCAAGAACTCTTCTCTGAACTTTTTGATGCCCAAAATATGGCCACTATGTTCCTTCTGAACCACCAGAACAGGTTCTGATCGATTCTGAGTTCGTGGATTGATGTACCTACCACGACAAAACCATCACCTTGGTGAACTATTGTACCTTGTGAACTAATGGACTAATGGGCTTAACCTGGTGACACTGATCCAAGTTTCTCGGTGAGATCTTGTCTTTTTGTCCTTCCGCGTTAGTAATAATAAAAGTGCTCATTTACTGATTTTTGTTAATACGTTTCCTTGTAGGATTAAACAAATTTTGTTGAACTTCACCGTGCAATTATCGAAACTACACTGTTTGGACGCATTTTTTAGTAAGTATTTCATATTGAAATTTGCTACCTCTTTGGCTTTTCATCGGAAAATAGAACAATAAGGTGGCAAAGAGGTGGGCCTGATTGTCTGTACACATTATTTACTGTCGTGGTTGAAACTTAAGTTTCTTTGTAGATTTGTGTTCTAGGGCGGTTTTGAGTCCGATGGTAGTCGGCGTCGGTTCTTGGCGGGTTCATGTTCCGGCGGTTTTGTCGTGTTCTGGTGGGGTATTCGAGTTGTGAACGTTATTATTACGTGTATATACGAAACTCCGAAGAAATTTGGGCCGTGAGTTCGTCAGGCGACGGGTGTAGTTGCCGTTTGGCGGAGAATAAGTCGACATAACCTCTTCCTGACGTAGAGCTTCACTCGGAACGAGGTTGTAGATTCTACAATGTAGAAGTGAAACAAATCTCAAAATGGACATTGGTACGACGTGAATTGTTTGTTTACTCATCCTTGGTCGCAATTACGTCAAACAGTACTTAGTTGCCTGTTCCTATTCATATTATGTCCGGGACGGAAAGTGAACTTTTTTGTGGTTTCATATTTTTCTCGGCTTTTGGTTTATTATTCTTGGAATAATACACCTATGTTTTCGCGACGGAGGTCGACGACTCGGATCGGCCTCAAAACTTGACATTATCCGTTTCAAGAGGTCTACATTCAAAATCCGAAATGTCCGTCCGCCGTCCGGGCCGTTTTGGGCAGTAGGAATTTTTTTAAAAATCTGAAATTTTGGCAAAATACTTGGTTTACCATCTAGTTGTGCCCGCAAGGTTTTCAGTCCGATCGCCCAAACCCGTGGGGCGCTATGGGGCTACATGAGGGGTGTTTTGAAGGCTTTTAGCTATGGGATCGAGTTAGGTGTCGTTTTCGAAGTATTTTTGGACGTAGAATCCATTTTTGGGGGTCCCAGAACGATCCGATTTCACTGTGGCGATCTGTAGGACTTTCATGAGGCTAAAAATGGGATTTTTGAAGGATCCCAAGAAGTTAAATATTTTTCGAGTAAAAATTAAAGAATTTTTGAAAAAACACATTTTTGAAAAAAAAATCCCCCCAAAAAATTTTTTTTTTGAAATATAAAAATCCAAAAAAAAAAATTTTTTTATTTTTTTTATTGACAGATTTAAATGTCTGTACAAGTAACCTATACCTATCATAGAATAATAAACCCTTGTGTAAAATTTGCAGCGTTTTTTAAGACCAATTTCAGATTTTTCCGACATCTAGAAGTGCCTAATAATAGAGATGCCCATTCTCCTCCTCTTCTTGGAGCTTTATAGTAAAGTCATTCGTAAAATTATTCGTCTTGTGAAGTGATGGGAGGAGCTTTGAAGATCAGATCAGGAGGAAGGAATAACTTCCCTCCTGATTTCCTCCCGGCACTTCTCAATAATGGTTAAATTTTTGTTGACGTTCATTGTATCTTTTAAGACCTCGTTGAAATTCATCTACGTAGCGATGGACGCAAAACTACAAATTGACGCGAAAATATTGCAACCTCTTCTAGCGGTTACAATCAGAATGTCCATCGCGCATACATACGTGGTGCTCGACGGAACGTCGGAAACGGTATGACATACATTGTATAGAAATTTCTTCCGCCCTCTGACGACATTGGCGACCACCATTCTCCTCTGCTGATCAAACAGCCAATCGTACTTTGTGATCATTGTAGTAAAGATAGTGGGGATACAGTCGTGTAGAATTCTCGTGAATCAAAAATTATTTTGCATCCAAAATGTTTTTGAATACTTAATCATCTCACTTGCCTCTCTGGCCAAAACCCTTCAAAGCCCCACCATTGGAGCTCCATATTGTGGATGTAAAGATCGAGAACCTCCTGAATCGATTCCATGTCAACAAAATTTGTCGAATAGTTGAAAAATGACAACCTACGAATCTTTGGCGCGAACCACTCAAAAAACCTCCTTTAGCCCACCAGAAGCTCCTTAGAGCTCCACAGTGTTGTCTTACAGATCTGGGACCTCCAAAAATAGTTAGAAAATGACACCACACTCGAATATTTGGTCCAACCCTCAAAAACTTCCCTTAAGCCTCGTAGAGCTCCCATTGGGGCGATGTAAGTTCTACATTAAAAAATTTTAAAAACGCTGCAAATTTTACACAAGGGTTTATTATTCTTTGATATACGTTACTTGTGCAGAAATTTAATTCTGTAAATGAAAAAATTAAAAAAAAATTTTTTTTTTTTGATTTTTATCTCAAAAAAAAATTTTTTTTTGGATTTTTTTGTTCAAAAATGTGTTTTTTCAAAAACTCTGTATTTTTTACTCGAAAAATATTTAACATCCTGGGATCCTTCAAAAATCCCATTTTTAGCCCCACGAATGCCCTAAACATCGCCCCAGTGAAATCGGATCGTTCCGGGACCCCAAAAAATGGATTCTACGTCCAAAAATACTTCGAAAACGACACCTAACTCGATCCCATAGCTAAAAGCCTTCAAAAAACCCCTCCCGTAGCCCCATTATAGCCCCATAGCGCCCCACGGGTTTGGGCGATCGGACTGAAAACCTTGCGGGCACAACTAGATGGTAAACCAAGTATTTTGCCGAAATTTCAGATTTTTAAAAAAATTCCTACTGCCCAAAACGGCCTGGACGGCGGACGGCGGACGGACATTTCGGATTTAGAATGTAGACCTCTTGAAACGGATAATGTCAAATTTTGAGCCCGATCGGAGTCGTCGACCCCCGTCGCGAAAACATAGGTGTATTATTCCAAGAATAATAAACCAAAACCGCCACTTCCATCGAATCTTTGCCCCAAACCCTTTGAAAACCCCGCCCGTAGCTCCGTAGGAGTCCCACATTGCAGTTAGGCAGGGAAGGGAATTACTCAACTCAACTCAACTCTTTATTTGTCCAAAAACTCATTAATGTATAGACAATTGTCAGAGTAACACATGTAGATAAAATACATTATAGCATAACAGTAAAACATCATAGTGAAGGACATTTTGAGCATCAATTAATAGGAAACAACTTAAACTTTTTGTCTGTGACACTACCCTGTTCTGCAATCCACCAAACCTCTATCTTGAACTGAACTTCCACCAACTGAAAATTGAGTTTTTCTGTTCTATTCTGTCAAGGTATAAAAACATGTCGGGCATCGCCATTTCAAGATTGTCGGAAGAACGAAAAGGCTGGAGAAAGGACCACCCATTTGTAAGTTTTGGAAATTCATCAGTGAATACTCACCTGCACGCACTCTGGTGTCCGAAACCGTCTGTGCATTTCTTTAACTCATCGAAGAACAGTCGAGTCTCCTATTACTGGTTCATGTTCCTTTTTCTCTGATTGCAGGGGTTTGTTGCTCGACCGTCCCGCTCTGTCGATGGATCCCTCAACCTGATGAACTGGGAATGCGCTATTCCCGGAAAGAAAGGCGTAAGTTCTCCTCCCTTACAGTTATCAGGCTAATAAAGTTTATACCAATCGCTAACAAAGGAAATTGTCGTTTTCAGACGCCCTGGGAAGGCGGCTCTTACAAACTCCGGATGATTTTTAAAGACGACTACCCTTCGAGCCCACCCAAATGTAAATTTGAGCCTCCGCTGTTCCATCCCAACGTGTACCCCTCAGGTTGGTCCTGTAGGACAAGAAACGTTGGCATGGAACTCTTGCAGTAAAAATATCTAAGTGTTCTCGTTTTAGGTACTGTCTGCTTGAGTTTGCTCGATGAAGATAAAGATTGGAGACCAGCCATCACAATCAAACAAATCCTTCTTGGTATACAAGACCTCCTAAACGAACCAAATATCAAGGACCCGGCACAGGCTGAAGCCTACACAATTTACTGGTAAGGAACAAACTGACTCCTCAGCTACCATGCTCACAATAATATTAATACGCCCCACAAATTTTGTGGGTTATTCTCAAATTGTGTGCTGATTTTAGAGTTCCAATTTCGCTCAGGCCATTTTTCTAGTGACGGTCAAGTGTTGCAGAATAAATATGAATGATCTCCTCTTAATACAAAAGTTCACATTATGAAATTTCACAGTTCCTCAAGTCTTGAAGTCCTACAATGTTTCATAGTTCCTCTTGTCTTCAAGTTGATCTGCCTAGAAGTTCCTTAAAACTGAAAGTTTTGAATAGTGTCACACTTCACCGAGTCTTGAAATTCTTACCTGCCATAAAGTTCCTCAAGTCTTGAAGTTCTAAAAGTCTTGAATTTCCTAACCGTCTTAGGGCCACTTTCACCAACTCACTTACCGGACGTTTAAGGATAACGGGCAGAGTTACCGAGAGTTTAGAGCGATTTGCCTTTCACGACGGTGGACTTACCCATCCGGTAGCTCAAACCCTCGGTATCTCACGCGTTAAGGTTAACTGGTCGAGGCCCCACCGATTACCGAGCTAACGGGACGGTAAGTCCTATTTTTTTAATGGCCGCCGCGGATGCAGATTGGCAAAAGACGTGATGTTTGTGGTCACAGACGTAAGTTGAGACGGCTGCGAGGCATTAAAGGAAACTTTCTCACAATTTGGGTGTACGATGAAATTGACGGGGGATTTGCAGCCGGGAAATTATTGCCAAATTCAGTGAAAGCATGAGAAGAAAGACAACTTACCGCCGTATTTTTAGCGCAACCTTTTTCCAAAAAATGGAAAGGTGCGCTCACCTCTTCGACATGTATGTTTTTTTTTTTGTTTTTTGTTTGTTTGTTTGTTTGTGTACAGAGCATCACGCCCGAGCGGCTCAACAGATTTTCATGAGGGTGGTCTCATTGTCATCAGCGAGTTCCGGGGGTGGTTATAGGCTACCTTGATTTTCCCTCCCTCATCCCCTTCATCGGTTTTCGGGAGGTCCTTCACGACGAAAGTTGTTTATCTCTGATGTGTAACTAAGGAGGCCTCAAAAGCGGGACGAAAGTTTTTGTCCGATTTTGTTGGTACAAGGGTCTATGGAATGAGCTTTTCAGGCTGATTCCAACGACTCCAAAACGATTTTTGCAGCCTGAGCCGTTCGTTACCTCTGATCGGCATAAGGTTTTATTACGCATCGGTCGTTAGGGTGCAGTTGTTTACGTAATGAGCATCACGTGGATGATGTGTTGTGTGGCATAGTTTGGTCGCTAGATACCTACTGTTTCTTAGTTTCTCTCGCGTAATAACAAAAAGGTTGCGCTCATCTATTCAATTCAATTGATGGCTTGTTTTGTTTGGTTCACCAGTAATTTCTGTTGGCAAATTCCATAAAATTGGCCAAAATTCTGGGTGGGACCTGATCAGCAAACTCATCGCACTTTTACCGACACTTTATGAGGGCTTGTACCTCTGATGAGGTAAACTATAATCATCCAGGTGGTTGGAATGATGACGGCAACGGCAACGAAATTCGTAGTATATATCGTGATTTAATCATAATATCAGTAATAGGAATTTACACAAAATATTGTATTTCTCCTCGCTTGTCGGCGAACGAACGGCAAAGTTAGATCCAAAACACCGAAGAATGTCATAATATTATTATGTAAACAATCAGATCACAAGTCAATTTCAAGGTTACCGTTGTTGCTGTCCCCTGCGTTTCTCTTCTCCGGGGACTAAAATGTGGACACAAATGGCTGTTTTGGGCAACACTGCACGTTAAGTTACCGAAACGGTAACCGACAGCCTCTGCGTTAAAGTTAACGTCGGAAATGAAGTGGTGAAATGTAATTTTCTAACGTCTCGGTAAGTTGGCAGGTTAAGGTTAAGATTTCGGTAAGTTAAACCCACGGTACGGCTTTTTGGTGAAAGTGGCCCTTACAGTAAACTTTTAAACTCTTCATAATATTACCAAGGTTGTAACCGCTTAGATGTGGACTGAAAGTCCAAAAGTCGTCCCTAAATTCTTGAAGTTGTGAACCTTCTTAACGTTCTCAAGCGTCTTGAATTTCTTAATGCATTATATTAAACAGATATTTTTCTCCTGATCATTGTTTATGCCAAAATCACTAAATCGCAAAATGTAGGACCGCAGTTGAAAGGTTTTTAAAATTAGAGTAATGTACAGGTCTTTTGGTCATTTACAACCGATTCCATTGCTTTGCCTGCAAATATTTTTAAAGTATGCAGAGAAAGGTATTGACTGCGTTACCTCATCCTCAACAATCCCCCTGTTGAAAAAAGGTTGGAGAGAATGATAGAAGAAATGCATTACCTACCTCAACGTTGGAGAAGTCGGCTAGTCGGAAGACGGTTATTAGTTGATGTTAAAAAGGCCAGCAGTTGACTACTATAGGCCTACATTTCATTTCCATAGAGAACATTGTCATTATCATGCAATAGTCGGCACACGACTTGAGACTGATCTTACTTATAAGTTATAACGTGTTTTTCATTTTTACGTTCCACTCTTTTCAGCCAAAACAGGCTCGAGTACGAGAAACGGGTAAGGGCCCAAGCCAGGGCCATGGCATCAACAGAATGAACTCACCTCCTCCCCCCCGAAGCTCGCGGATTTTTCTAAAAACGTCGCCTGTAAATTGACAACTTTGTCTGATTAAAAGTTTTGGCAATTGTGGGCTTTTGACTTACTGTGACTTGTTGTAAATAATTTCTTTCTTTTTTTATTGTCACGTCAGTTTTCTTCCGTTTTTCTACAATAAAACTTCGTTTTCTCCTCCTAGTATTCACTTTATTAAGTAGTAAGTATGGATGATTTAATTTTAAAACCTATTCTTGGTACCTTATTCAATAAAATTCCCTGTCTTTGATTACATTTTGTTTTATTTTGAATGACCCGTTCGACAGAATCTCATCACGAGTAAGATGGTATCCGTGACGCTTCAACTTCAATGGTAGGTATATCAAGAGACGTGATCTCCGCAAGGCAATACGTCGGTCTGTTGGATTCCGGGATTCCTAAAGCAGGATTCACATGGGGCGGACACGGCAAAGACGGAACGACGAAATTTCAGTGGAGGGGGTAGGCGGAGTCCTAATTCTCTCATTTGGAGCTCAAACATTTCCCATGGCAAGGTATAATACCTTGCCAATGACAATATTGTCACTGATAGCATTCGAGGATGAGGGCTATGGGTTTGTCTAAGATCTCGTTCTTGGACCAAGTTACAAATCAGTCCATTTTTTCAGAGAAGTGCAGTACAATGAGTTCTCGGAGCATTTCTGACTGTGTCCTCCGTCGTGGTGGTTGCTTTCTCAGGATAAAGTTTGGGCTGAGCACTGGAATTACGAACCTATCCGTGGAGGGGATTCTACCAGGTAGAATCTACCTACCTATTCTATAAGTGGAGGGGAGCGTTTGATTCCTGCTTGACCACTGGTCAATGACCAGTTCAAGTTGAACTGTGAGCCTTCTTGATCAGTTCGCTCGTGCAGGGTTGCCAGACGTCCCTCAAAGCCCCTTGGGGACTGAGAATTTTGTCTAGAACTCAGATTCTTTGAAAAAAAAAACTCGAAATCGGCAGCCAAACATTCCATTTTACATGGTCTGAAATTTAGATAGGTACATATGAGTGATTTTGCTGATAGTAGGAAATCCCAGTCAGGAGCTTCTAACAACCAAAGTAGGTAGGGGAGATTTTAAAAAAAAAAAAAAGGTCATGTAGAGGGGGTTTGCTGCTAAAAATATATTTTCCTTGAAATTTTTTATGTACAACTTCTCTGTGTTTTGACAAAATGTCCTGGTTCCCTCTAAATGGACATGGCAACCCTGTGCAAGAAAAGATATGAGGAGGTGGCACTGAAGTTGGGTCTCCCCCTCTTTTTTTTTTCTTCTTCTTGACTTGGGATTTTATGGGTCTGGTAGAATTTTGCCTAAGCTAGGCTAGGTCAATACATCATGGGTAGATCAATACAATCATGGGTAGATAGGGAAGTAAGTAGGTAGAAATAATTTCATTAATAATTAAATAATCCTAAATATTAGGAAAATAATTATTGTTTTCCAAATTAATAAAATGTATCTATTATTGCATTTAATATAATATTTAAGGACGTTTTTACAACATGGGGAACGAGGTAGAATTCCCATAAATTGTTACCTACCATTAAAACTACGACATCAACCATATAGATTAGGTCGAAAATTCTGATCGGCCTCAAAATCCGTCCGCCGTCCGAGCCTTTTTGGTCAGTAGGATTTTTTTTTTTTTTTTTTTTTTTTAACTGAAATTTTGACAAAATACTCGGTTGCCCATCTAGTTGTGTCCGCAAGGTTTTCAGCCCGATCGCCCAAACCCGTGGGGCTCTGGGGCTAAAAAGGGGCTACAGTAGGGTTTTTTGCTGGGTCTCTCTTATGGGGTTGAGTTAGGCCATAGGAATAATTATGGACGGATAATGCATTTTTCAAGGTCCCGGGATGTGGCCACATCTGTTCCAACATTGTACAAAAACATTTTTTTTTTAAATTTTGGAAAAAACTAACCTGCGCCCTTAATTCGAAAACCATCAACCCAACGGTTATAATAAAAAAACACTTTTTGTAAGTTAAAAGCCAAACTCGTGAATATTTCAAATAAATACGTAAGCAATGGTGCGCCGCGCCAAAGGTAGATAGTTCTAACAAGGTTCTTGGCGACAACGCGACGCATAGTGAGGCGAAAACGCCAAAAACCGTTCATAAGTCGAATTTTTGAAAGTCGAGATTTGGACCAAGCGTTGGTACAAAGTGGTTTGTTTGCTGTCAATGCCTATGCCAAACGGCCAAGTGATGAGTAAACCGTTGATATTACAATTTTTTGATCAATCATGAGCACTACTCAACGGGACCTGTCTTTTTACAATAGTAACAGCACCTGGTGTCTTTTTAAAATAGTAAAAGTAACAGTAACTGTTGTAAAAATGTTGATGAAATTTAAAATGGTTTTTGCGATGGTCTTTTTACAACAGTAACAGTAACAGATTAAATCTGTTAAATCTGTCCAAATTTTGGACCAAGTGTTGGTAGTAAGTGGTTTGTTTGCTGGCAATGCCAATGCCAAACGTGTAAACCGTTGATATTTTTGATCAATCATGAGCACTATAGTTTACTCAACGGGTGTACTAAGTCTTATACTGTTACTGTTACTGTTGCAGTAACTGTTGTAAAAATGTTGATGAAATTTAAAATGGTTTTTTGCGAAAGTCCAAGTAAATTTTTTTCTTTAGCTTACACACTATAGTAGAAGTAAAAAATTTGTGATTTTTGCCTAGTCAGAATAATTATTTTTCTCAATTTTGGAACTTTACAAAAAGAAGTGTAGGTAGGTGTAGGTTTTTCTCCAAAAATTTTTTTATTGACACGGAATTAAATTTTTGCACAAGTAACCTGTATTAAAGAATAATCAACCCTTGTGTAAATTTTGCAGCGTTTAAAAAAATTTTAAATGGTACATTGTTTAGAATAGAACCATCGATATTTTAAATCGATAGTGGCTGAACGACGATAGTCTCATCGATGGTACCCGTTATCGATGCTAAACCCAGCCAAATCTACCTACGACTGGTTCTTTCTATTGTTTATGACGAAAGTGAACTCCCTTAGCTCAAATTCGGTGGTTTATTAATTCGTTTGAATATTTCCGTGAGTTTGTATGTTATGGTATGAAATATTCGTCATCAACGTGGTGTTTTCTCCGTAAAAAGGTTTCTCCGGCGTTGCCGTTCGTCGTAAGCCGATCGGAGATAAATGGATGATAAAAGTCGTAAGTTTTCCGTCGCTTTTGAGCTAATTGTGATTTAAGTATTTGGGGTCTTGGGTAAAACATGAATACGGTTTGGTTCGAGGGAGATGTGAGGTCGGAAATGGGCCGGTGTGTTGGGGGGTGCTGTTTTGGTTTGGGCATTGTTGGGAGCGGAAATCAGGCAAATGAAAGAAAAGTTACTCAAGCTAAGATTTTGTAAAAGTAGGAATTTCGGGTATCTTAGTGGTATGGGATGTTAGGGGTGAGTCAGCGAGTGTGACGATTGTGTGACGTAAGCCGGCTGTGGGTTCGGTATCGTTTTCTTCGTTGGTCGTGTTTACTTCAAATGGGGTTTAATTTCATCTGCATCGTGTGGATGGGTAAGTGTGAGTCTACTGATGAGCCGGTGTGAACGATTTCGACGTTGAATCACCTGTGGAGTGAGGCTGTTGACACTGTTGAGGCCTTGACGAGTGGCCAGGGAGGCCTCGTCCCGCGGAGTTGACCGTCGGTGGTCGATAAACATGCGGACGAAGGGATGCTTGGTGCACATCATGTTCTGTTGTTCCACCCACTACTATGACATAGTACATAATACATTGTATTATGTCATATTGGTGTAGAGGTGCTAAGAAGTTAACACCTCTAGGGTGAAATTTTGTACGTAACATTACCTAGTTCGTGATTGGTTATGAGCTAGTTTTGGCGCTTTACGTAAAACTTCTAGTACTAGAAGTTGATTCCTCGTTTGATGTTTGAGGAGTCAACCTGTTCGACATCAGAAGTCTCCTGGCTGGAGAATCTCCAGTGGAGATAGACGTTTGCTCTTAACCGTTCCTAACCAATGTGTTGTTGAATGGCACGCTGGACTCGGGAAACGGCCCCAAATCACCTGAACTGAGGCCGATGGGCTCGTCTACATTGTGACCCTTGCTTCAATTCGGTTCGGCATCCTAGGAGCATATCCCTCTGGAGCTGTTTCGGGTTGGATTTGGCTAGGTAGCAAGGTGGAACGGCGTGTCCATAGCCAGTTGACATCGTATGGACGCGCCTAAATGCATAAACAGAACAGCAGAGGCGTTTAGGAGAATAGCCGACGAGTCACCTGTTTAGCCAAACTCGACCGTGCCCGCCGTGGCCTGGACGATCTGGTAGTCCATAGGTAGTTTGGTGGCTGCCTGGTCTTATAACAAGACCAATATGAGACCATAATGGTGCTCCACTCGACGATCTTGGAGAAGAACAGATCTACCACACAGGTGGAAGACTCCCACAAGAATATTGCGCTCCGACCCTGCCGTCTGGTGGCCGCAAAAGGAAACGCCGATGTGGCATCCTGAGCCGAAGCAGAGTGAAGGGATTTTGAGTTTTTTCTGTTGGCAATATTGTCTCAGCTTGCACGCCGTTTTGTTTACGTCTCCCAGTTGTGTAGTAGGTTTTTAACCACTGTATTTTCGGTGTGGTTTTTGCCGACGGTGCAGAGGTCTAATCCAATGAAGTGGTTAGGGTGAGAAATGACTCCTCTGCTGAGTACTCTGTATGATCCTCTCAAGCTACCCTGCTACCCACGAGAGCCTTTGCTTTGCCATTGCCCCAGCTTTGACTCACCAGTCTGCGCGTTGAGAACCAGTCCAATGGACTGAGTCCATGAGTCAAGATTCTCTCCTGTGTGGAAAGACAAACCTTGTTCATCTTGTCCAACCTCCAATTTCTGCATGTGCGTGACCGCTGTGAGACCTCCACATTTTCTGAATGTCCTCCATTATTTCAAGTTACTGGAAATGAACTAGAAACGACCATGATTCCTATTTTAAACTGTACGTTTATTCATGTTAAATGAAATTTACAACCATCATGTCAAATGTAATCAAGGCCCTGTCAATTGTAACATTCCAGCTGATAACTGGTTGTAATTTTCCTCAAACACGTTGATTCTGTTTTATAATTTGGCCGTAAGGAATTATTAGAGAAGATTCACTCCTGATAGGTTTCTTCAGGTGAAGTGTCCGAGTCATCGTCCCTTGAAAAAACGAAAAAGTGAATTCCTTGTTTGAAAAATTGATGTAATCGATGATAGTTACCTACATTTTTGGTTTATTATTCTATGCATTTGTGTAGATGTGTAGATTCCAAAAACGAAATGTCCGTACGCCGTCTGAGCCGTTTTGGGCAGTAGGAATTTTTTTAACAATCAAAATTTTTTTTCAAAATACTCGGTTTCCCATCAATTGTGCCAGCAAGGTTTTAAGCCGATCGCCCAACCCCAAACCCGTGGGGCTCTGCGGGGCTAAAAAGGGCCTACTTTATGATGGTTTTCAGGTATGATATCGAGTGGGGTGGCGTTTTTGAGGTATTTTTGGACGTAAACTCCATTTTTTGGGATCCTAGAACCGTCGGATTTCACCGAAAGGATCTATAGGGCTTCCATTGGGCTGCAAATGGGGCTTTTGAAGGATGTCAGAAGCTCGAATGAAGGTCGATCCACACCTTTCAGTGTTGCAGTGAATCCGTGCGGCATGTAACGCTGGTGTGTGGACAATTTATCATTAATGCGTTTTATGGGCACGAAGCACTGATGGCCACGGATTCACTGATATCACTGAAATGTGTGGATCGACCTTGAGGTGTCGTTTCCGAGAAATTTTGGACGCATAATCCATTTTTCTGGGTCTTATATCCTTCCTCAAACTTAACAAACAAAATTTTTTTTATAATAATTAAATTAAAACTTTTTTCAAATTGATATCGAATTAATTTTTGGATAATTTATATCAAAGAATAATAAACCAATGAGTACAATTTGTGGCGTTTTATAAACTCACTCGTTGAAGCTGTTCTCGCGTGATGCGTGTATATGTCTCCTTTTGAAGACTTTCATGTGCCACAAATAGGGTGAGTTTTCTGTACCTCGGACGGAATAGTGATCCAGCACTTTCAGCTCGAGCATGTCGGGTTTGAACCTGGTAAAATAGCAAGAGGTCGTTTGCTCCTGAATCCATTATCAAGAAAAGTATGCAGCATGCAAGATGCTGGACGATGGGCCGTCTGGCTTAGATGTGGGTGGCAGGCAGCCTACCAGGACCCCAGGTGGAGGAATTACTTATGCATCCACGAGCAAAGTCGGCTACATGCTCCAAGATATGGCTTTACCTTGAGTTATTTTACTTCTTAATCTATTACCTAAGATTACATTGCTCCGGGATCTATTAGCAAGGCGTAGTGTGCTCCAGGATCCATTAGCAAGGAGTTGTGAGATCCAGGGTCCATTAGGAAGAGGTGATGGGTTATGGATTCATTGGCAACTATAGCAACCTCCTTCAGGCCTTCCTGGATCTATTAGCAAGGTCTAGTTTGCTTCAGGATCCCCGAGACGCAACACAGTGAGTGGTCAAGGCGTGTCCGCCCTATGATGATTGCTATGGTTCGGCTTAGGCTAAATGACCAGGCTAAACTAGTGTGGGTGCATCTTTCAGCCATGCTGTAGTGCTAAAACCGGACCCGAATAATTCATAATCTAATCCAAAACAGCTCAGTCTGTATAAACGGAAGCTGATTCGAATTGAAGGTTTCAGGGCCGTGCGGTTCTGCTTCAGTTCATCCGACGAAAGTGCTTTTGGGTCACAACTCTGCCTTTCACGTTGATCTGTCGTGTCAAAAGTGTCCCAAATTCAACCACCCGGGTTGAACTGCCCCTCCTCATTCCTTATTAGCCATGGCCTGTACAATACTTAAGGCTTGGATCTTGATGGCGGGGAGCCTATCAGGGCCTCGGTCACTATAACCTTTCTGGTATTTGATTCCTCAATATTTCGAAGCTACCAAACCAAAGGACGACGAGCCCCATTCGACAGATTAATGACAGTTGCCCCGCTCTTGCTGTGGTGTTCATACGAACCTGGGAAGGATGTAGACCCAGCAGTTGAGCACACACGCCTCTAAATTGACTTTTATTAGTCGCCGGGTGTACAGGTTGGGATAATCCTCCAGCACATCCAAATTTGACAACATCTTCTCGTCCACTTCGTACACTTCTCCTCTGACGTTCTGCAACGAAGAAAAATGCAATCTGTTAAAAGCATGTTAGCGAACCAGTTAACGAGATGTCAGCCATTGCATTGAATTGGTTACCAAACCTTCTACGCCTGACCGCCATCCGTCACCATATTTAACCAACTCACTAGTCCTTTTCCTGGGCTGTCCAGTAAAAACGGTATGTTGAACTCGGTGGCCACGACAAGTGGGTAGGGTGTTTTCGTGACTCCTTCCCCGACGAACGTCTGACTTCCGTTTTTCGAGTCCAACAACCAAAAATGGTTCGGCTCTCCCCGTTTGAGCGTCCCGTAGACGAACACTCGGAGCGTTTTGTTGTCAGCGCTTTTGACGCTCATCTGTAATGAACCATTTTCTCGTTAACCAAACTACGCGGTGCTGCGGGGATGACCCCCAACGTTGAGCTCTTTTCTGCAGGATATCGTGTTATCCTTTTAAATCCCTTCCTGTGTAATCCTTGCATTCAGCATGGTCTCCTGTTATAGGTATAATACAAGTCGGTGACAATTTTACACTCAGTATTTCTGCTGACTTCCGCATTCCTCATTCCTACTGTGTGTAATGACCAAATTCACGACCATTCAAAGAACTGAAGCCCTAAAAATTCGTCGTTACCCTAAAAATGTCCAAAAATCCCAGTAATTGGAATTAATTCCAATTTTTTCTTTTTCTCTGACAACCTTACATTCAGTACTTCCTTTGAACAAATCAGTGATAATTTTACACTCGGTTTACCTATTGAATGTTGTGATTTAAAAAATTCCTCATTCCTTCTGTGTGTAATGGACGATTTTTCAACACTTCAAACAACTGCTGACCCACGGATTCTTCTTTAGCGAAAAACCGAAACCCCCAGAAATTGGGATTATCGCCAATTTTGAATTTATCTCTGATAACCTTACATTCAGTAGGCATACTCCCTTTGAACGAATCAGTGATAACTTTACACTCAGTTTACCTACTGAATGTTGTAGTTTAATAAATCCCTTATTCCTACTATGTGTAATGGACGATTTTTCGACACTTCAAACAACTGCTGACCCACGGATTCTTCGTTAGCCTAAAAATGACCGGAATCGTTCGAAAAAGTCAGCTTACAGATTGGGGATAAGCCCCAATAATTCAAAATTACTTTGAACCCCTTGATGTTATACCTACTGGATGTAGGTGTACTCTCCCGCTTAGAGATAATTTTACTCAGTATAACTACCTAGTAAATGTTGTGATTTCAAAAAATGGGGTTCATCCGTCATTCCTACTGTGTATAATATACGTATCATATATGTATATTAGACTATGCGAAACTTCAAATGACTGCCTTCCCAAGGAGTCTTCGGTAGTTATTTAAAAAAAAATTGAAATAGTTCAAAAACGTGGTATGGGTGTAAACGCCAATTTGAACTACATAATTTTTATTATCTGTACGTATTTAGTAGGTATACTTCCTTGGCCGTGATAATTTTACAACTACTGAATACCTACCGAATGCTATGATTAAAAAAATAAAAGGGCTCATCCCTCATCCCTTCTGTGTGTATTAGGTGATTTTGTGTGACATGAAAAACTGTTTTTGGTACCTAGTTATTGAAAAATCTCTGAACATATTGGGTAGATACGCCAATTTTGGATTTCTTGCTGACATTTGCTCATTTGCTCATTCAGTAGGTATATAATATACTCTCCTGAAAATTTCTGTCATTTTACACAAGCATACCTATTGAATGCTGTGATTAAAAAAAAGAAGAGAGAGAGAGTGAGAGAGAGAGAGAGAGAGAGAGAGAGAGAGAGAGAGAGAGAGAGAGAGAGAGAGAGAGAGAGAGAGAGAGAGAGAGAGAGAGAGAGAGAGAGAGAGAGAGAGAAACAGAGAAACAGCTCATCTCTCATTCCCTCTGTGTATATAATAGATGATTTTGTGAAACTTCAAACAATTGTCGATTCTTCCTTAGTTTTTAAATTACTGAAATCGCAAAAAAAAAAAAAAATAAATAAATAGCACTGTAGGGATTGGGGATAGGTGCATAATATGACACATTGTGCATTATTCTTTTCCGATATCCGTACCTACTCTCAGTGGGTGTACACTCCGATGCGGGTGGGGCGCTTTTATGACAAACTTATTCTTATTTCATCATTGTTTCAGGGTCGAGGTTAGCGGCGACACTTGAAAGAGTAATCAATACCGAAGTTAGTTTGAGAACTGGGGATTTGAATTTGGTTGAGCAGAATATCAATACTGTTAGGGAATACCTCAACAAGCTACGACAGGGAGTCTGCGCTGACTATTACGATGATAATTTTAAGGTTGGTATCACTAAAAAAAGGGGGGGGTTACAAATGTGAGCTACCTGCTGAAGCTATTTTGTCTTTTGCAGACCACATTGCAAAAACCGCCTCACAGAGCCGTCAAAGCGACTTTTAAAGGGAAAACCGTCATTAAGAAAGAGGCGGAAAGTGAGGACGACTCGGTGTCTACCGTCGGGGCGGACGGTTTCGACGAGGTGACCGTCAAAGAGGAGGTGGACGATTCTGGTTCCAAAGTCACCCCCCAGCTCAAATACGTCGACCCCGAAGAGAAACTCAAGTTGGCCCCGGCGGAAAAGAGGAGGCCCCGGTACATCCCTCCGGTACTTCCTATCAATCAGATCCAACAAAGTTTGGAGCCCCGGGGGAACAAGCTTATGAAAAAAGTCAGGTAAGCAACAGAACAACAACGTAACTGTAGACTACTTACTTTGACAGGCTATTCGTAGAAATCCAATTGGTCGAAATAAACGCAAAATCCATTTTTTTGTATTTATACGCTTGTCATCCACCACACAATTCCCCACCTGACCACAAAGCAAGTCTGTGGTTTACAAACCATTTTGGCAAAATTACTCACCTCGGTGATTTTTTTTTTTTTTTTTTTTTCGATCAATTCGTTACCAACACGTGTACTTACTACATTCATTTTGCATTTATGCTCTTTTCTAGATTTCTAGTTCGAAACAATTCCAAGTACATAATGACTCCGGAGGACTCCAGCGGGTGCACTTACAAGTGGTCGCTAAACGTCAAGCTGAACGATGAGAGCTGTGATATTTCCGACATCGTGTCTAAAGTTATTTTTTACCTGCATCCTAGTTATATGCCGAATGATGTCATCAGTTTGTCGTAAGTAAACTTTTTTGTGAAGATATTTTGATGGTACGCTGAAATTATTTTAGCCTTAAAGAATACAAAGTTGTAAGGAAGCAACGTGCGCTTTGAAGATTAACAAAAACGCTGCAAATTATACACAATTTTACAGTTTATTGAGTACTAGGGGGCCAACCCCTGCTGGCTAAAGACAGCCAACGCTCGACCGTATCTCACCGGGCCTCAGACCCAACAACTCGCTTTCCCATATTATATGTTTTTTTTTTTCTTGAAGAAATACAGGATGAAAGTGCAATGTTGGAAGGTGAAATATAGTCCCCCCCCCCCCCCCCCAATCTACGCGGAGCCCTCAGCCAGCCCCGCTCATCCCGCCTTCCCAACATCCGTTTTTGTTCAAATGGACCACATTGAGCCAACTATTGGTGTTTTCAGACTTTTCTTGTTATCTACTCGCCTACCTGAATTTTTCAAGACAATTTTGTTCCGACTTTAGGAAGTACCTAGAATGAAGATGTTACAGCTCCAATATAATAATATAGATTTAAATAAGAGCGGTCCTTAAGAGCCTATAATGGGATTTTCGAACTTATCTATCGAGCCTAAGACATATTTGGAGATGTTGTAGAGTCAATTTACCCCCAATGAAAGCATGTACCACTTCTGTACCTGAAGGTGGTGGTTTCTATGATAAGTACGTTTCTTTTGGTTCAGCGCCGAGAAAGCGCTAATGGAGGCAGCTCACCCTGATAGATACACTGGGCCTTCGTTAAAGGCGCCTCGAACGAAGGGGATCAACAAATTTTGTTCATTCTTCGCAACTTTACTTGCGTTACGCTACAACAGTTCTTCGCAAAGTTACTTTGCGTAAATTTTACCTCACTTTTTTTTCTGTCTCAGGAGCCCTCCATTCAAAATCACTCGAAGAGGATGGGGAGAATTCAATTTGAGGCTGAAAATATTTTTCATCAACGAGAAAGACGAACCGGTCGACATCAGTCATCGTCTCGTTTTCGACAAACTCTGCAGCGGCATGGAAACATTCGGTGAGTCTCATACGGCGTACTACGGTGTTTTTCCTCCAGTGCCGTGACAGGTGAATTTCTATTTTGCAGGGGGAGAGACTGTGTTCGACCACTGGATCATCGACCCGGCCGCCAGGGACGTTGAACCGACTGTTGCCAAGACGGACGAAACACCCAGTTTGTTGTCGGCGTTTTTCGAGGAAATGGAGGAGCAAACGGCCAAAAAAGATTCGGAATGGGGACAAGACATATTCGATTTGAGCAATTTGGCGTTTCCTGAGTTTTTTGGGTCGCCGAGCAAGTTGAAGAGCGTGGAGGCATCTTGTGAAGACAAATCTGACAAAACGGAACAGACTGTGGAGAGTAACGCTGTGGAAAGTGCACCGGCTGAGGTAAAAGTGGAAAAAAATACGGTTGCGGTTGAGACAGAGCCCGTAACGTCCAAAGCGCCTTTAGAATTTCCTCAAGTTCTCAAACCAGACCTGCAAACTCCCATTAAGTCTGAGGATGTCCGCGAAGAGCTCTATTTATCAGATTTGTCGACGTTTGACGATGAAGTGATCATCGCTGACGACGCTGTTGAGGGTGAAAACGGCGTCGTGGATTACAACGGCGTGGAAATGGACGATTTGATTCAATTTCCTGGAAAGAGCTCAGATGCCGCTGTTATTGCCAAGACAGTCAAGTCACCGAAGAAACCCACTCCGAGGAGTTCGCCTGCGGCTAAACCCGGCAAAGTTCAAACGCTTCGGCCGATTGCTCCATCGTTGGGGCCTGTACCGATTTCGACGATTCTCGCTAATTTGGCGACGCCGTTGAACAAGGGGAGTGTCGTGTACGTTGTGGCACCGAGTCAGAAACCCTCGCAGGTTGTAGCGGCTCAGAACGTCAGATTGGTGAGTTCCGATGAGCTCCGGAACGCTCCACTGGCAATATCCCCAAAAAGTACCAAAACGATTAAAGTTAAACCAAGCATTCTTCCTGCAATAGGCCGAGTCGAAAGGCCCATTTTGATCAAACCAAGTAAACCTGTCATGGTCAACATGGCCGTACCAAAGCCGATATTGGTGCAACCGAGACCGACGTTGGGACCTTGCCGACCTTCAATCCCCAAAATGGCCGCACCGGAACCTCCAAATCCCAAAGCCATCCTGGTCCGCCCCGGCGGCACACAATTCCTCCTCAAGATGCCTGACGGCTCCCTCAAACCCATCAAACTCGAGTCGTTAAAACCCCTTCAACAAGGCGTCAAACTCCGACTGGCTCCGCCCGAACCGCCGAAAATGGTTCCAAAAAGACGGCCCGCCCTCCTCCGACACCCGCCGCCCAAAAGATGTCGTATACCTCCCGATATGTCCGCCATGGCCGGCCCTTCTAGTCACCAGGCGAACCTTCAACCCGAAATGGTCCCAAATCTGAAAGCCGCCACCGAAAAAGATGTCTCTGCTGATCCGCAACAGCAGGGTATGAATTCACTAAAAAGGAGACCGCCTGAGACCGAAGCAGTCGATGCTTCTTCCTTCAGAAATGAACGGTTAAATACTCGTTTCAATATTCACAGAAACTATTCTAACTTCTCGATGAGGAAATTCATTTATCCAGAAAGAACATTGAAAAGTACTGCAAATCGGATTACACGTTGGTTTATTATTCTCGATAATCAAACAGCGTTGAAAAGTGCTCGGACAGGTCTGAGAACTAATAAAATTTATGAGTTCTCAGACTCAGCAGCCGCTTATAATATAATTGACTTAGGCTGTGTTGCACCTTCACAGTCGAAATAGAGAGATTCTACCCTCGAAATCACCTAAAAATGACCTCCCACTCGACCCACTCACCCAAAAACCTTCGAAATCCTCAATTGTAGCCCCTTACATCCCTCATTTTGTGGTTGGACTTGTCTGGAATTCCCATCAATCAATTCTACTATTAATTACTGTTAATTAACTTAATCAATTATGGACACATATAATTGTTCTAATCAGATATGAATTTACAAAAAAAAGTGTTCTTCCTAATCATAAAAATTTCTTTATTTAAATGTTGAAAAGTGATTCAGCATAATAAATAATCGGCTTTGGTACTTTTCCGTTATATGGTATAACGATTTCGAGTTTCATGCACACCCCTCCCGAAGGCACCCAAAGTGGCCGAACCGTTTTAAATTTTTGTCGACACTAATTCATTTTTTAAGGGGGTTCATTTTTCAATCTTCTAAATAAATGTTTTTGGGGGAGTGGATTTAAAAAAATTAAACCTATAAAACGAAATGAAATGAATTGTGTCGACAACAATTTTATAACTTTAAAATTTAAAAAAATTGATTTTCCCTGAAAGCTATTTTTCTTTCAATAAATTTAAATTGAAAACGTGAAGCTGTAAAGAACAAGTATTGAGAGGAGCAATATTTTTTATTGTTGCAGTATAAGTTGATTATGCAGAGAATAATGATCCAAAATTAAAACAATTATATTTGTTGTATCTATTGTCGGATCGTTAATAGGATCTGTTTGTTTGGAGCAGGTTGCTGATTGAAAGGTGTCCCCAATCGGCCCCGCTGGCTATCACTTTCCTGCTGAAGAGACTACCCCTCGTTGACGTTCGTGCTGGTCTGGATGTTTTCAAACAGGCGTTCCCTTACAGCGCCGCTGACTTGAAAACCTTCAAGAGTTGGCCGTTGGCTAAACAACGAGCGCATGAGGTTCGTACTGAGGCGGGACGTCATCGTGGCGTTAGCGCGGTCTGGAGTGTCGGAGGGGGTACTTGTGGTGATTGTGGTCCAGTTTAGTTTCGTTGTTTAGGTGCTGAGAGCTAACGACGTGTTGCGACTGGCTAGATCCGCGTTGGATTGTAAATGGACCAAGTGGGAAGTCGTCAGGTTCGCTCGAATGAGGGGGTTTACTCCAACGATGAGACAATCCGGTAAGGAGGCGACAATAGCGCCGACGACCATCAAACCTTCCTGTCACACGGAACTTCAAACACTCGTATGTTTCAGACCCTTCTTACCAACCTCACAAGCCGCCAGATGTCCCCGACTACCCGACTGATGCGAATCTCAACTCTTTAAAATCCTTGTGGGGAACTGAGCCTGAATCTAACGATCTGATCGATGTTGACAACGTCATCGAAGGTACGTGATGTTCGAAAACTGACGGGACTGTTCTGGGAGGGTGAGACCTGAACAAATTGGGCTGCAAAAACAAAATAGATGTCACTGTTTAATTTGGCGTGAAAATTAGCTAATATGCGTGTCGAACTTGATTTTGGTGAATATTTGATTTTATTTATTTCGGTGAAAGATTTGAAAGTGGTCGACAAAAATCGGCTGAGGTGTAAATTTTGGGTAGAATCCAAATCTGAAAATATGGGGATCTTAGGGATTCCCTTTTGGCGCAGTGAAGTAAGTACCCACTTTTTGGCTTCGGCAGTAATCTAGATCGATAAGACCCTATCAGTATTATGGGAAGAGCATTTTTATTTTTTGGTTGTTTTTATTTACTCATTTTTGGTTTATTATTCTTGGAATAATACACCTATGTTTTCGCGACACGGGTCGACGACTCCGATCGGCCTCAAAATTTGACATTATCCGTTTCAAGAGGTCTACATTCAAAATCCGAAATGTCCGTCCGCCGTCCGGGCCGTTTTGGGCAGTAGGAATTTTTTTAAAAATCTGAAATTTTGGCAAAATACTTGGTTTACCATCTAGTTGTGCCCGCAAGGTTTTCAGTCCGATCGCCCAAACCCGTGGGGCGCTATGGGGCTAAAATGGGGCTACAGGAGGGGTGTTTTGAAGGCTTTTAGCTATGGGATCGAGTTAGGTGTCGTTTTCAAAGTATTTTTGGACGTAGAATCCATTTTTGGGGGTCCCGGAACGATCCGATTTCACTGTGGCGTTCTATAGGGCTTTCATGGGGCTAAAAATGGGATTTTTGAAGGATCCCAAGAAGTTAAATATTTTTCGAGTAAAAATTAAAGAATTTTTGAAAAAACACATTTTTGAAAAAAAAAATTTTTTTGAAATAAAAAAATCCAAAAAAAAGTTTTTCAATTTTTTTTATTGACAGAATTAAATGTCTGTACAAGTAACCTATATCACAGAATAATAAACCCTTGTGTAAAATTTGCAGCGTTTTTTGTGTTCAAGTGAGAAATGAGCCAGATGAAAACGGTAGACCATCGTTTCGTGGTAACCCTGTCTTGCCGATTTGTTTGTTGGATCTGCAACGTGTTCTAATGGTCATTAAACTAGTTTTATAGGAGTCAGGTGGTCACAGAGAACAAACGACTTCTCTGCTGACGTACTAAACTGTTCAAATTCATTACAACAACAATTATTTTAGTATGGGGACCAATTTCGAGCAACGAAGCTCATCTACAGCCCTAGCAAGAAACATTAATCATCAGCATCACAGTGACAGACATATTAGTACTGAAGGTATAGCAAGAAGTAATGGGCTCCTTGAGTAGGTCGGAATTCATCATTTCTATTAACATATTCGGATTCAGCACCGTTTGAAACTCACCTACACGAATTTTTAATTCGGATATCCGTATAATTACTTGCAGAACTGTTTTAGAAATGTTGGAGATTTTGAAATGAAAGCGGAGTGCACTTGACGTCACACCTCGTCTCACTGGGCATCAAGTAGTTGGGCACTGAGCCGCCAGAGCGCTGAATAATCTGAACGGAATCGCAATAAAAACACTCGGCCTGGGACGATTTTGAATATCCTTCTTTGATGATAACTCGGTGTTCGATTTTTGAATGACCCTCTCTGAAGATTACCCTGATTCTCGGGGTCAGCTTTTCGCTTACCAAAGTTGGCTAGCTTGCATCTCTCGGCCAATCAACAGATGACGAAGCATCCCACGTCATGTACCCCCTCCAGACCTCGAAATTCAAATATATTTTTCCTAAGGCCCTATGAATTATAGAGATGGGGTTTCTGCAATGTTGACCCATTTTCGTATCTTTTGAAGCATGAACTTTCGAGGAAAAAATTTTAAAAAATCATTCAAGGAGCTCGTGGTGTAATTTAAACTGATGAAGCTGGCGGAGAATGACGAAGTGGTTGTAGCCCCTCCTCCTTCTCTTCTTCGGGCTAGAGCTCCAATATATGGTTCTCCTAGGTCCTCCTCCTCGAGCTGGAGCTTCAATTTAATAGATCTATTAATTCTATCTATAGAAATACTACCAAAACGATCTCACACAACTTCCCATCCAAAGCACTTGAATACCTGCGCCTGGCGAATGAGAATATTTTGTCTTTCCAGAGGTAGCTGATGTTCGCTGCCCTCCAGTCGTCGAGAGGTTGGACAAGAAGGGGAAGGAGTTTATGACGTTGGCACGTCACGTCGAGGATGGTCAGATCGTCGAAAAGTGGGCCGAAGACGTCTCCATCTATTTAGACCCGGAGGAGTTGGCGCCTGGGATTTTATTCCCAGCGTCTCTCCGCCTCCTCGTTTCCGCTTTCCACTCTTTCGCCGAAGATCTCCTCAGACGGTCGTACACTTCGGCTTTTCTCCGGCATGACTCGACGTGAGTATCACAGTGACGTTTGACATTCACTACAATCCGAGTTTTCACTTTTATCTTCTTTTTTTTCTCAGCGAGCCTCAATCTCTGACGCCTCAGGACGTCCGGCTGGCACTCAGAAGTCGTCCCGAATTCGACCTCTTCACCGACGTCGGGCTCGGCACCAAATACCGCCAAGCTCGACCTCAACCTGAAGACCCGACAGAAGAAGACAGACGTCTACGACAGGCGGAAAAGGTCTCTTAGTGTCTCGCCATTTCAGTATTCACTTGTGTTGTCCAAAAACTCATCATCGCCTGAGAGACTAATCGTAAAAAACGAAATACTGGTATGTTTATTATAGGTGTAAATAAAATTTTAAGTATACAATTTGTACAAATTTAGCACAACTGTGCGAGTTGAACAAAACCTTCATGTAGTTTTAACATAATAAAGTGCCATATTTTTATAATCGACCCCACAAACAGAATGAACGATGTTTCTCAGAATTTGCTTCAAAACATTTAGTTGAGTTTGACTGGTCGGTAAATCGACTGCCACTTTGCGAAAACCTGTAGTGCACTTTTTGCAGAAATAGAGGTTTCGAGTTTTTGTGGTAAAGCTCGGGCTTGGGCACATTCTGGGGCCGAGAAAAGTGGCCTGCAGCCCTTCATTACTTCTCCAAGGCCACTTCTAGAGACCTCTAAGTTAGTAACCTCCACATCATGATGCAAAACGTGTAAGTTGGGTACCGTCGGCACCCTTCGGTAGGGGTGTGTATGAAACTCGAAATCGAGTGGGGGGTGAGGTATAAGTTATACCCCACCCCCCCGTTATACCGTATAACGGAAAAGTACCATTTGAGCTCATGACATCGAAGTACGATATCTATATCAATAGATTATTTCGTCATTCTAAAATGACTCTAGAATATCGATACTTTAGTGGACTAGGCCCTAAGGGAGTGTCAGTACAGTAAACGAGTTTACATTGGAACGGTTCCAAGCAGTGACAAGATATCCTTGCCCTTGTCGTTCCAGTTCACAGACTAGGAGCAAGTGGCACGGACCGGGAATGTACTGTACCGGCAAAGGTGGAGCTATCATAACTATGATCGGTTCATTTGTGGTTGGCAAGTGTAGCCCTTGCGAAATGGAACTGGACTGTGATTGATGTGATGAGAGTCTACCCGTCAATAAATTGGGGCCTCAAACTTGACCGACCCCACTACGAAGCTAAAGATGGATTAAGGTATAAGAAGAAACACCTTGAAAAATACTAAGTTCATAACTTTATTGAACTCAATTCTCAATTCAAGATACACTTTCGCTGCCAGCTATTGAGCACCTTCACCAGCCCACTGGTATGGCCAGTTTTTTTATCTCATGCTCCAAATATTTCTTGAGAGGTGAGAAATATCGCAGAAGAGGTTCCGCCGACACTGTCGAATATCTTCCGCCGGAAAAATTGTTCAGTGCCACGTTCCACGGGACTTTCGACCCTGTTTCCATCAGGTGCCTGTTGAAATGTTAGTACGAATGTAAAGGCGGTCCAACAGAGGAGGATAAAATGGCCCACACTCACTTCAGTTTCTGTCCAGCAAGTTCGTTTCCGTACAAGTTGCACCGGTGGAGATTCCCGTCTTTGCCGCACAGCACGTTCAAAACTTGAAATTGGAGGAATCCGCTGAGGAAATACCTGCAAGCGATTTGTCAGTCAGTCACAATACTCGATGTGCACACTGCGGCACGAAATTCGTGGCTCACCTGATGTACGGCGTGTTGTCCGCCACGTGGAATTTTGACAAGGGGTCCAAACAAGACGAGTTTCTCTCAACCGGTGCTCGAATCCCTTGATACTCGTACCGATATTTCCACCAGAGGTCGTTGTAGTCGTCGTAACTCACTCGTGACGCCATCACGTCCCAACGCCATTTGTCCACTATCAGCCCGTAAGCGAGTTGCGGTATTTTGTTCAACGCGAGCATCAACAGCAGCGACATCTCCGTTTCTACAGAAACAATAACACCGTGAAAAACAGAAAGGTTAAAATTTTCAATATTCTGAATTTACCTGCAGAAATGTTTTTCAATAATCCCAATCGTTCAAGGTTATTTGGTGAAGCGACTGACAACATGATGGTGTCTCCGATGGTTTCTTGAAGTGCAGAGTTAGCTGCGTCCTGTCAACCAAAACGTCACCTCAGTAAAACAGACTAAAGCACCACATTGTCAAATGAAGAGTCTACAGGCTTTGTGCACCGTGCTTGCAGCTCATCTAGTATCCCACTTTTTAGCGCAACCTTTTTCCAAAAAATGGAAAGGTGCGCTCACCTCCTCGACATGTATGTTTTTTTTTGTTTTTTTTTTGTTTTTTTTTGTTTGTTTGTTTGTGTACAGAGCATCACGCCCGAGCGGCTCAACAGATTTTCATGAGGGTGGTCTCATTGTCATCAGCGAGTTCGGGGGGTGGTTATAGGCTACCTTGATTTTTCCTCCCTCATCCCCTTCATCGGTTTTCGGGAGGTCCTTCACGACGAAAGTTGTTTATCTCTGATGTGTAACTAAGGAGGCCTCAAAAGCGGGACGAAAGTTTTTGTCTGATTTTGTTGGTACAAGGGTCTATGGAATGAGCTTTTCAGGCTGATTCCAACGACTCCAAAACGATTTTTGCAGCCGGAGCCGTTCGTTACCTCTGATAGGCATAAGGTTTTCTTATAAGATACGCATCGGTCGTTAGGGTGCAGTTGTTTACGTAATGAGCATCACGTGGCATAGTTTGGTCGCTAGATACCTACTGTTTCTTAGTTTCTCTCGCTCATTAAATATATCGTAATAACAAAAAGGTTGCGCTCATCTATTCAATTCAATTGATGGCTTGTTTTTTAATCCAAAGACCTCGCACAAATCGTAATGGGGTCTGATCGTATGTCAGAAAAATAAACAAGTTCGGCAGAAAATCTTTCAAGCAGCCCAAAATAAATTGTATTTGTGAATTCAAACCGAACCGGGAACTTTTCCAGCTAAGCGACAACTAATCCGCCAGAGCGCACTAGCAATGAAATGAGAAAAGCGACCTGATTTCGTCAAATTTCGAGGTTTGTTCTGTTCTCCCATAAGGATTTTGCTTTAAAGTGGTAACACCAAAATGGCGGCCGGCCGAAGGGGGCGGTCAGGCCAGGGATTCCAATCTAACCTCCTTGACTTGCAGCCTCCATTCCAGATTTTTCATTGGTCAGTGAGTGGCCAATCACACATATTTCTACTCGGAATCCAAGTTCCCGGTTCCGGTCAAAAAATTAATTTTTGTTGGGTCGCCAAAATAATTTTTGCATTTAATTCAATTAGCAAACATTTTTGAATTTAATTCAAATTGCACTGGAGGAGCCCAAAACCCACTTTTCTCGTATGTGGTGTTTTATCGGAAAAGTAAATATCAAGACACGGTTCCGGACCCCATTTATCCCAGTAGGTAGGTACCTCATTTTGAACGTAGAATCAATTTTTGGGGGTTTCAGAACTGAAGGACCAACGATGTTGAAATATTAGGGATAATAAACTCATACCTAATAATATTATGAGTTTATTATCCCTAATATTCCAACATCGTTGGATATTATATTTTGTAGTCAAAAACGTCTGACAGTCGGACGGACATTTCGTGTTTGGACTTTTGGACATTTCGTAGTTTGCTTTTTCATTTGCAAATTTTAAAATCGAATACGAACCTGGAAAATCGGTGGTAGGTTGTCGTAGGCCATAAAATAGTGTATGTGTCCCATTTCGTGATGAACTACGTAAAAGTCTTCCCAGTTGATTTGAGTGCAGAGGAGCATCCTGAGGGAATGAAAGGGGAGATGACAATCGGAAGCACTACGTGATGCTCTCAGATCAGAGAAACATTCTAGTTTCTTCGCGTGGAAGACGCTTTGAGATTCTCCTTTGAAGTACCCTTTGAAATCAAAAGGCTTTCAATGCCACTTCCACCCGATTTCCCCACCTGACGTCACCGGGCTGGTACAAGTTGGCAGCAGTGCCGTGACATGTGGCCGTCTCCGTCCCGTTGTCAGAATATCGGGATCCCTTCCAGAACTGTGGGGTCATCCGAGGGAGCCCCAAAGATGAGTAGAAGTCTTCGGACGTTCTCAACATGTCTTCGGCGGTGGGGAACATGTCACGGACTGCAGAGTCCAAATCGAGAGCCGACGGAGCGACGACGTCCATCAGGTTGTCCCAAGAACTCGACCATAAGTTCCCTAACAGGAACAAACACAAATACATAAAATTTGTATAAACATTTGCAAAAACTGGTAAAGAAGGTTACCTATTTAAAGAAGGATTCTATAATCGGTACATTAGTTATGGTAAAACAATTCCTACCAGAGAAAATCGCTCCTTCAAAAATCCCATTTGTAGCCCCATTAGAGCCCAATAGATCCCCACGGTGAATCCGAATCGTTCTGAGAACCCCGAAAATGGATTCTTCGCCAAAAAAATACTTCGAAAACGGCATCTAACTCGATCCCATAACCGAAACCCGTAAAAGAAAAAAAAACCTCCCGTAGCCCCTTTTTAGCACCACAGAGCCCCACGGGTTTGGGCGATCGGGATGAAAACCTTGCGGGCAAAACTAGATCGTAAACCGAGTATTTTGTCAAATTTTAGATTAAAAAAAAATCCTACTGCCCAAAACGGCTCGGACGGCGGATGGCGTACAGCTTGAAGAGTTCTGCAGGATCCGGATAGCCAATTTTTGCTTTTAAACGCGTGGGCGAGGAAACGTGGACCCTGGTTAGGTTAAGTTTTGTGTCAAAGGGAGCTTGAAGGAAGTTATATATAAGTAGGTACTTCAACTCCACGTCGTGAATGGTAGAAAATTAATTTATTGTGTGAAAGGATGAGTGTATGAACAGACGTTCGATGCCAGACTCCGGGGAGAGCTCAAAAAAGAAAAAAGAAAAAACTGCCAAGGGGACACATATGTTAGCTTAGCTATAGCTATAGCATATATTATAACTTTATATAGCTTCTATTAGGTTATCACATAATTGACGGACAAGTAAATTAAGTTCGTGCATGCGCACGCAATCCTACCGCTAATTCAACCATCTTAAAATGTATAATATACATTTACAATTTACATACAATTACAATATTATGGGACCTCAAGGGATCGTACTCGAAAATCGGATCAACATAGTGGAAGGTATCCTCTTATAAGGAATCACGCAGCGTTCCGCTGATTCAATCCTCCAAAAATGTATAATATAAATTAAAATATTATGGGACCTCAAGCGGACCCGCACAATCCCTGAAAATTTGACCAAAATCGGATCAAAACTGTCCGTGAAATGCGGACGGACAGACACGGAACCAATTTGCTCAGGAGGTTCTGAAACGCAAAACGCAAGGGGAAATTTTAATTTTGGAGGAAAATATAAATAAGGAATACGGCCCGTGAAGAGAGCAGAGTTGATTGGAGGGATGGCCTTCACGTCAGGGCGTGTTTGCCCCTCACGAGGAAGCGCCTGATTCTTGTGTATCTTACGAGTTTGGAGGCTTCCTCTCTCGCAGCCATCTCGCCTTTCATCCTGTTCTCGCTTGTAATGCCTCCTGAAGGCGACATTTTCCGTAGAAGATTCAGATTTATCACGGAAACCCACGGTCGAGTTACTCCGGCTGATTTCCAGCTCCAGCTAGGGAAAATGTAACAATTGAGCGCGAAATCAGAGCTGATTTTGTGATTTCACGTTTCTTCGAGCTTACGAAATTGCTGGAACCCCGAAAGTTCTTGACGCTAGGTTTTAATTTAAAAAAAAAAAAAAAAAGTGAAGCAAGCGAGAAGTCAGAGCATTCACTTATGATTGATCCCATCTACAAAAGCGCTCATATAAACAACCGTTAAAAATACTGATGACGAGTATCTACACTGCATGCAGATACATCTGAACATGGATAGGTCTTATGATGGCAAATAAAATTAATCGAATGTAGCGCAGCTTCGATTTGTTTAATAGGTACTGAGTAATTTCATTTTGAGTTGATGGGTTGCTATGGGCTGCATATAGTTGGTGATAGACGGGAATTTGATAATTCACTACGAGAAACTAACAAGCGTTGTTACTATGAAAAATTGCCGGTGCAACCAATAAAAAACGTTGCATTTTTTGTGTGTCGCCAAATTTGTGTGTCGCAAATTTTTGCAAGACCCCAGAACTAAGACATATCCACGTCAAAAGTTTTTTCGATCCCGAAAGTGAAAACAATGCTTCCGCTACCTTTGGTACTCGGAAGCAAAAAAAGAACTACTAAAACTCAGAAAAAATGAACCAGTACTGGCTGATTCGTCCGCCATTCTCAATCGGCTAAGATGTCATGTCAACGAGAAAGCTGTCCGACTCCTTGGCGATGACACCAGAAGACTCAACCGTACAAAACCACAAGATTCTAGTGACTATAACTTGCAAAATGTCTTGTGGAACAGTGTAGTGGAAATCACAACATACAAAACTAAGAAATTAGCTATTATTTTATTAATTAGCATCAATATAGGAAATAATATTATCGTCAATCAATTTCAATATGATATTGTTAATTAGTAATTACTTGTTACAATAACAATTAAAAAATAAATAAAAAATAGACAAATTATTTATATGGCAGCTCCGTAATTACCTTTTAGACGCTAATACAACAGACCTACCAAGTGAATCGACGATGAAATGGACGGAATTTTTTTTTTTTTTTTAAATTTTTATGTTCATTTTTATTTTTAGCGAGACTGAAAATAAACGAGGGATAACAAACCAATTCATCGCCGCCCGGAGTTTATCCCCACAATAAAACCTCAGGAGCCGGATCCGCAAACAGAACTGTCAAGTTTGTTTTCATTAGAGATAATCCACCTCACACCCCCGTCTACGTCGAGGCTCTTCGGGTGTTGATTGAACCAGTTGGAGGATCAGAAGAGAAACACGATCCCTAGCAGGGCTGCAACCGCGAAAGGATCAAAATCCCCACCTGTTGTTTAAATAGACGGCGGATTTGAATTCGGATTGCTCTCCTCTTTTTCTTCGTTTCCATTGACAGCCTGTTGGGATAAACCTGAGTGAGGTAGTAGATTTGACAAATATCCGTCTCTTCCCGACGGTTTATTCATTTTAACGAATAAACAATCTTCAATTCAGTCAACACCATCGGAATTTCGAATCCTGAGTGAAAAACTTACCGAGCAGGTGTGCGGGCATAGGGCCGTCAATAGGGACTTCCCGTTGTCCGTAGAAGTTGGCCAACCTGTGACGAACGAAGGCGTGGAGGAGTTTGTACAGTGGCGCCACCTGGTCGTACAAGTCGTCCACAACTCGGGACAATTGTCGGGTCTCGAGCTCCTCCCTCCAACACTCGCCCATGTCGTCGTAACCTGAAACCAAACAGGGTTCCAAAATGAAGAGCAAGATAAACATAAGTGGCAGGTAACCGAATGTTGTCGATTGGTACTGTTCAGTGGCGGCTTGCGCTACAATCACGAGGGGGTTCAACAGAGAACTTACTACATGATCTCATACTCACTTTCCACGTCCCTCCATACGGCCCAAGCGTTTTATTTCCTATTTGTCTTCCGAAGTACCGATTCATCTCTCAAAATTCACGCACACAATAAAAAATTCAACGGATGGACGAGAACAGGCTTGTAAGGAGCGCACTTGTTGTTGCCAGTAAAAATTACGTCAAAGACAATTTCCTATTCTTCTTCTTCCCTGTTATTTCCCGCATAGTGTTCAAAAACCCTATGATTATATAGGAATAATTGCTCCATCTCCAATTGTTTTTATTTATTTCAGGAGGATTTGACGATTACAATCCGAATTCACTGGGAATGATATCCCTGGACCCCTACAAATAGTACCCTTCACTTAAAAATGTGTTTTGGCAATGCTGTTTTTCCTGTTCTTCGTACCCGTTCCTAACCTTCGTATCTGTGGACAAAACAGCGTGAGCTGCAATGTAGCTGTTTGACCCTGCCAACTCACGCAGGCATTATAGCGTAATTTCGCTAGTCATAGCGCCCCCCCCCCCCCTCACATCCTTATTATTTTACGTGCTGAGGTCCAAAACCGAGATCAGCTTCAAATTCAAATTTTGGCGAAATTTGACAGTAAAGAAATAGGTCGGTAATTGTTCGCATCAGTTTTTATTCCTCTTTTAAATAGGGGCCGCACTAACGCGATTTTATGAGCATCTGGGAATTTTCCATTCAGTAGGCTGAGGTTAATTAAATGGGTTAGTGGCGAAGTTATTGAGATGGCCACGTTTTTTTATTAGATCCGATGAGATTCCATCCCACCCCGGACCTGTTCCTCCTTTGATTGATAATATCGTTTTGTATACTTCTTCTTCCGAGTTCAGGCTCATTGTTGATCCCATATGGCTCGGCAAATCTTTGCTCGGGTCATAGCTTTTGAATTAAGAATTTAATTGACTTCCGATAGTTGTGAAAAATGCATTTAATCGATTTGCGATATCACTAAGATCGGTGAGATGTTCCCCTTCACAAATTAATTTTTTTAATTTCGGTCACTCCGTCAGTATTACGGCCCAATGCGATGTTTACAGTTTTCCATACTTTCGAGAGAGTATCTGACAAGGTGATTTGATGACGGAAGTATTAGTTTTGGTTTATTATTCTTAGAATAATACACCTATGTTTTCGCGACGGGGGTCGACGACTCCGGTCGGCCTCAAAATTTGACATTATCCGTTTCAAGAGGTCTACATTCAAAATCCGAAATGTTCGTCCGCCGTCCGCCGTCGGCAGATTTTTTTAAAAATCTGAAATTTTGACAAAATACTTGGTTTACCATCTAGTTGTGCCCGCAAGGTTTTCAGTCCGATCGCCCAAACCCATGGGGCGCTATGGGGCTGAAATGGGGCTATGGGAAGGGGTTTTTGAAGGCTTTTGGCTATGGGATCGAGTTAGGTGTCGTTTTCGAAGTATTTTTGGACGTAGAATCCATTTTTGGGGGTCCCGAAACGATCCAATTCCACTGTGGCGATCTATAGGGCTTTCATGGGGCTAAAAATGGGATTTTTGAAGGAACCAGTAGGTTAAATATTTTTCGAGTAAAACGTAAATAATTTTTGAAAAAAACATTTTTGAAATTAAAAAAATCCAAAAAAAAAAACTGATATAAAAATTTTAAAAATTTTTTTTAAAATTTTCTTCATTGACAGAATTAAATTGCTGCACAAGTAACCTATATCAAAGAATAATAAACCCTAGTGTAAAATTTGCAGCGTTTTTTGTTTTGAAGAGAAGAGCTCGCAGTATATTTCTATACCGCACGTACTGGTTACGAAGTTGTGCATTCTGCGGATTCCTCTTAGCTAATCGGGCTAGCGAATCTGCTGAGTTCACTAGAGCAGCGGTAGTCCAGGGCTTCAGCTTACGAGATTTGGGATTAGTTGGTTCAACTACAAAAGTGAATAATTCAATGGAGCTGTTCAGAATTGATTGAAATATAGCATAAGCCTGATTAAAATATCAGCCGATGTATAGACTGGACTCCAATCAACTAGGTTCAATAATTCATTTAATATTTCCTTATTTAAAACAGTTTAAATGACAGTTAATGTTATTTTACACCATAGAATCTACAGGCTTACCAGCTGCCTTCGCCGCCTCATTTTCCACGTCCGTTAGTTGCTTGAATTTATTTTTGAGTGGTGGCCCCAACGCGTCCCTGAGAGCCGTCCAAACGCCGAGTCTCTCTTGGGGGTCGGTGCTGTTCCTCATCAACAAGTCCAAACCCGGTTCGACCCTCAGGCAGACGGCGGGGCCCTCAGATGCAGGTTTGCACAATTGCAGAGTTTCGTAGGCTCCCCCGAGCTCTCCCCTGAGTTCCAAGCTTAACCTGCAACATGATCGAGATATTTTGATTAGGGATTTTATTTTTCCAAAGCTATAAAACGGGAAGCTCATCTAAATCGGTACTTGATGCAATACATTTTTGAAAATTTCATTTCCTCCCTGTGATGCTATCATGGAAAATGTCCCCTTCCCTCCCCACTACCTGGAGAGGAGAGCAGACGGGGGACTGTATGAGAGTCTCTTATCTGACCCCTCCTCGCCCAGATAAACCAACCCCTCCCATTAGCGGTGAGTTAAATATACTTCCTTATTAAATAAGGAAGTATATTTAACTCACCGCACCAACCGCACCGCAACAAATTTTGTTCCCGCTAATTGGTATATTATTTTCCCGGTATAATCCCCTGGGATTATCACATCCCCCTGAAGCGATTAAATTGCGTAAAACTGAATTCTGTGTCATTAAGAAAACATTTTTGGAAAAAAAAAAACTGCAAATTTTACGCAAGAGTTTATTATTCTTTGATATAGATTACTTGTGCGAAAATTAATTCTGTCAATGAAAAAAGTTTAGAAAAACAATTTTTTCCCCAACATTTTGTTGTTGTAGAGAGTAACTGGATGAAGATATTTAGTTTGGTTGTAGGAGAGTCAGGGGTCTGTTGAGGTTCTTTATTTCATAGCAAAGTTGAAGAGCGAAGTCTCCATCCCAACTATGTGACTCATTTTCTAAATACAATTAAGACGAAGTTGAACAGGCAACTTGAACCACGCTAAAATAAGCCTGAAGAAGGGGACTAGCCTCCTCGGGTAGTTTGGGATGGAGACTTCGCTCTTCAACTTCGCTATGAAATAAAGAACCTCAACAAACCCCTGGCTCTCTCTTCCTTCAACCAAACTAAATTTTTGTTTTTTAATTCGGAAAATATTTGACCTCCTGAGATCATTCAAAAATCCCATATGTAGCCCCATGAACGCCCTATAGATCCCCACAGTGAAATCAATGGATTCTACGTCCAAAAATACGTCAAAAACGATACCTAACTCGATCCAATTGCCGAAAACTTCAAAAAACCCTCCCGTAGCCCCTTTTTAGCACCACAGAGCTCCACGGGTTTAGGCGATCGAGCTCAACCTTGCGGGCACTAGCTGGTTAACATCTTGAAACGTTTAACGACACATTTTGAGGCCGATCATAATTTTCCATCTCCGACACGAATAGATGGGTGTATTATTCCAAGAATAAAAAGCCATAAGGAGCGTCCCTCGGCCTGAAGGATCTATTAATTTCGCGATAAACAGATGATAATCTTGTCTCGTTTTTCAAAGAGGTACGTTCCGTACAGTCCTGTATTTAGGCCGCCTCGTATCCGCTAAAACAGAAATTGCAGCCCTAAATTAGATGCCTCCACAAAACGAACGCTTACTTCCTGCAGGAAGCCATACTATCATATTGCGAAGGCGGAAGTTAATTAGCTCCGTCAATAGATTTAATCTTTAATCAACGCCCACCTTTGAACCTCGAATTGGCGATCTATCGATAGCTTTAATTGGCAGTAGAAGCGCAAAACCACTCAAATCCGGCGTCTGGACAGGTTTTCGAAGTAATGGGTTTGAAGGATTCACAGAGCGTTCCGAGGTGGGTTCCACCTAATAAATTTCAACTCAAAAGACACAAAAATGTACCCTGCGGTGTCGACTCACAATAGACTTATATGGTAAAAGGGTAAAGTGATTTTTATGTCAAGATTTTTGACCTCTTGGGCCTGACATGACGGGGCGCTAATTTATTAATGATTCACTTCAACCCAGCTGCACTTTTATTCCCAAAATTTCCATCGTCTTCAACGGGATTCTTCCCGTTGAAGACTTATACGGAGCACATTAAATCCACCTTTGGTATCAGGTTTCAATACAACAGGCCCACAATATTACTCAGTGAGAATGGTAAGTGGGATTGATGTTATTGCCATTCAGTCCACACGCGTCGCCTTTCTCCCTCCCACAATAAGCCACTTATTCTACAGGAATCATGATTCCTTCTATGAAACAACCCACAAAAGGGCGCTGTGCCAACGAAAATATGAGCGTCTTACTGAACTCATGGGTGGAAACCCTTCAAAACCCCCATATAATGACCCTTGAGACAACTATATAAAGGACCTCGAAGACAACTATTTTCACAAAATTGTAAATTAAAACAAACGCCTACTTTGCGTTTGATAACCAAGCCTCTGAAGCCCGAGAGAGCGCCATAGCGTAGCCAGAAAGGAGAGAACCTCTAAAACGCCCAAAATGACTTCTAAAACGACACCTCACTCTACTCTCTGGCCAAAATCCAAAATATCGATTGAAATAAGTTTTACAAGTAATGCAATCCGCCACAACACGATGAAAGTATAAGCGGTTCAAGCCTTATCTTATCAGTAAGTAAGTAAAAGAAATCATGAGCTATCTAGGTAATTTTTTCTTAGTGGCTGCTCTAGTGGAACATACTCATGGTGCCACAGCCTTCAAGGGGGAAGACAAAAAACCACAACAGTTACAACAACCTTTTCCTTGTAGAAAAACTGTTCAACATTTTTGAAACCTAATAATTAGGTTTCAACGAACCAATTATTGATTCGTAGTCGTGGAAGAGAATAGTTAAAAATGTAAGTGAAGACGGGCAGAAAAACGAAATTCATTTTAGTAGGTACCCACATATTTAGGTCAGTATGTCACAGTATAGGTGAGTCGTGGGCAGATGCTGAGGGCCTCAACCCTCCAGACTATCACAAGTTAGCATTAGTTATTATTGGCTTTAAATCTCACGTGCACGTGGGTTAACTCACCTGAGTGTTTCCGCTGTGTATCTGGGACCTCGACACAACAAGTAGATCATCCTCCGGTGTTCGGGGTCCGCCGCCTCTTGGAACATCTTCAGACCTTCCTGGCACTTCCTTTCCCGCCATTCGACCCTCCACAGAGCCAGTTGCATCACGTCGCCAGGATCCTCGCCGATCATCCCTTTCCAAGTGGACTCGGCGGCTTTCCGGTTGTACTCGGCCAATTCCGCGTTCATGTTGTCGAACCACCGGACTATTACAATATTGTAACTTAACAAAAACTTACTTTAAAAACCGCACAGCGTGTCCCCCCAGGCCAAACACGTTAAAATAAACCCACCAACGCCATCTTTCCCACTCCAACAATGGGCCAAGGAACTAGGTCAGAGAAATGGGAAAATTCGGCCGAACATAGCTGAACTAGTAATGAACAAAGTACTCAGTACAGTTAGCACTGAGAAATTAGGTGTCTGAGCAGAGGAAATCACTAGTGAATATTTGGCGTTTTGAATTTTCCCGCGGTGGCACTTTTACTAATCCGCCAGAGTGCGCTAGCATAAGAAGGGAACGAAGGGAATCTGCAGGAGGTGACGGTGGAAATGGCGGCCGTGTAGCAGCCAATGAGAGAGTAGCGCCACTTTTCCCTCCAGATTCAAAGTTGAAATTTTCGACAGTGCCCTGGAAATTTGTATTACACCGTAGGAGCCCAAAACTCACTGCTATGCCTTCAAATTATGAAGTTCTTTCAGAAAAAAGTATTAGTCGACGTTCGGTTCCCGGGCCCATTCAAGCTTGATTCAATTCGTCAAAGTTTTGCAAATTCACCGCTTGAGAGCTGATTCAATTTATTCTTTCGTTAAAAGCCGAAGGAAATTATCTGACATTTCTCCAGGTTATGCTAATCTTCAAAGTTACGATCGCACCAGTGGCTCAAGCGGTATTAATTCCGTCGGGGATTTATGATCTAAGTAAAAACTATAACTTGGCAAACTATAACTCGTTTATACCTACTACTTCGCTGTCTAGTTGATGAAACGCAGCAAATTGAGTTATGCAGGGCTTTATTACTCTTTTGAATCCAACGAAGTTGTAGACGGAGAGGCCTGGGATTATAATAAAATGATTTTACGGTCCGATATCACAACGAAAATGACACCGAACAGGGTGATGGCAAGAATGGATTTAACTAATGTCCGAAATTGCTTCAATAACAAGACCTCACTTAATCCCTATCACCTATCACGGAAGCAACATGATTCCGAGTGCTGAGGGGGAAATCAGAGGATCAGAATCAAATGGGGAAAACGCTGCGAATTTCAAACGAGGGTTTATTATTCTTTGATGTAGGTAGATAAATTGTGCAAAAATTAATTGTGAGTCATTAAGTAAGACAATATTTTTGAAAAAATCAGAAAATAAAGTTTATCTGTACAACGTTTGGACAGATGTGGGACCTCGAAAAATGGATTATGCGTCCAAAATTACTCGGTAAATGACACCTTATTTGACTTCCTGGGATCCTTCAAAAATCCCATTTGTAGCCCCAAAGATCTCCAGGGTGAGATTAGATCGTTTTGGGACCCCAAAATATGGACTCTACACCCAAAAATACTATTAAGCGCGGGTCCGTTGCTCAAGCCCCTTATTGGCGACAATTCGTATCTGTTCCAACGGGATATTGAAGCCTCAATGTCGCAGTACCTACGAATAATTCGTTAAGGCTTCTATTTTCAACTTACATTGTTCAATGCTGAGGTGGAATATCAGAAAAACTGCATCAACAGACTGGAAAACAAACTTACCTAATTTTCTCCTCTCACAAACGTCTGATCACCATGAAATTTCGTGGGGAAATGAGTTTCATCAAGACGAACCTACCAACTGCTGGCCAGGTATTTAACATTTGAAAGGCTGCGGGGAAGGACGATCAATCATTTTTTCGAAAAAATGATATTGTTATGCCATCAGGTTCCAGTACCAATGCAACGTGATTAGGAACCCGGGGAAAAATGATAATAGTATTCGAGAAAATGAAGGAAGAAAAAACCCTATGGTTGTATGCTAATTTTGTAGTGAAGTGTCTCTAAAATTGGGTGACGACAATGAAGATTGAAAAAGAACCTCACATTGATACTGAAGAAGAGAGTATTTAATAGTCAGAGTAGAGACACTTCACTACAAAACAGACAAAATTTTACAAATAAGTACAAAATAAATACAAATAAATGACTTCTCCAGGTTTAGGGTATTTCCTAGTGAAATTACATTCTTTTTAATAACATATTAAATATGTTAAATTTTTTAAAATAATAAATTTTATTATTTAAATCTGCCTTTAAAGATACCAGATTTCAAGACTAAAATGGATGAGAACAACTCTGCATGCAGAAGCCGAATTAGATTATTTTTAAAATGCTATTTTATCAACCCTCCTGTATTACTCGACAACAACACACGACGACGACGACAATGAACATTGTCAACGACAATGAACACAATCGGGGATGTGACGGCAAATCAAGATCAATTTCAAGGATTATTAATAAACTTTATTTTTCAAAAAATTGAAACTTTAAAATTGAATATCCAAAGTTGAAAAAATTGACATCGAGCGTCTTCCCCACAGCCCTTCATTTGTGTCTGTTCAAAAAAAAAACAACGCGAGGCTTTACCCCACGCGGGGCTTTACCCTCACCTTCCCTAGCCCTTGAAAACAATCCACAGAATATACACAAATCGATTCCGTCCAAAAGTGCTTTTAAAAACACCACTCGACCCCCACCTGAAGCCCCTTAAAACACCCACAGTGTGGTTAGAAAGGCCTGAGAAGCCATAAATCAATTCTAAGTTCAAAATTACTTCTAAAAATATACCCAAGAGCCCTTAAAAAACGGTATTTGAATAACAATCCCTGGAGCCCCTGAAAACACCCATACAGCCCCACGATGTTATCGTACAGGTGAGGAATACCCCGTAAATCGATTCTACGCCTAAAATGACCACGAAAACGACACCTGACCGAAACCCTCTGTTACGTGCACAAAATGGATAAAGAATGAGCTGAGGTGATTGTGTGTTGTGTCGGCAAGGAAGTCGACAATAATGGAACGTTGAAAGTCAGAGGGGGAGAGAGGGAAGACCCGATGACGGTGCGATAGATGTACGAGTCGTTAATTGCCAGCCAAAAAGAAAAGTGTGTAAAGCTCAGTGAAGAAAATTAATGAACCGTTTACTACGGGAAATCGTGTAGTGGTAATTATCCGGCATCCAGGGATTGGAGGTTGGGACGTTATACCTCACTAAAACCCCACCTTGGACCACTTAAATCCCCAATGAACTCGATGGATCTGCACAGATAGCACCAGTGACTCAACAAACTCTTGTTGCCAACCGCAGTTCTGTACGCGCTATAGTCGGAAACGTCCCAAACATGGCAAAAAATAAAAATAAAAAAATTATTAGTGATTTTTGACTGTTCGGTGTTTAAGCCTTTCAACTGTTTCAAGATCAAATGGCGATTCGATCATGCGATCAAGAAGAATGAATTCCCAGAACAAAGTAAACACTTACTCGCAAATTGCGTCGATCCTACCAAATAAATGGTCGCGGCCAAAATGGACAAATGACGAGCCAAACGTGACATCGTGAGCGGTTTTGTTGAAGGGCCAGAGTTGGGACGAAAAGGACAATGAGCAAGATGGGAGGTACACGAGCTGCACGACGTGGCTGGTCAGGGAGGAATGAGGTGAGGTCTGAAGGGTGAAAATCAAAGTGGGGGAGGAAATTTGTCGAGATTTCTCTCCCTTCGTGACACCCGCCCATCAACGGGAACAATTTTAATTTATTTTCTGTACATTGCGGTGACCGGAATACAAATGAGGGAAAATTGCTCGATGAAAATCGCGAGAATTGTGATAGGAGTTGAAGATTAGGAACTAACAGCACGTTTGTGTTCGAAACGGTATCGGATAGGTACCAACCCAGAAAATTCAAGTCATCTTCGTAAGAGAAGCTTTGCAGTCGATTTTGACGCACGAGGCGTCGGTGAAGATGGTGTTCATTTGTGAGAAAAAAGAAGCAGCTTCGGACTTGTCGAGAAGAAGTTCCGACGTGACGAAATCCGCGGGAACGTTCGGGCGGTACCTGTAGACAAATCAAACTTAAGATGGTACCTAGACGGTTCAAAAGTTGATTTACAGGTTAGGTACTCAAATTACGCGGTTATGATGACGTTATAGTAGGCCCGTCGGTCCCGGTCGATAAATAAATCCATGACGAGCGACGACAAGGGTGAAGCGGTTTTGTACAATTGGAGAAGTCGGTGGTGAGAGCCGACTAGCCAGGCGACAGCTACCTGCACAGCGTGATCCAAACATGGCGGACTCGGAGAGACTTCCCCTTTGTGGAGCACTTTTCCCAACAAAGACGTCAAATCTGCGACATGACGGAAAATTGTAGGGGAATTTGTACGGAAGTATATAAAGGCCAGTGGATTTTACACTTGGTTTGCACTATATCCTATATGTATTATATTGTAAATGACGATGATTATGAATATACCACAACCCATCACTTTCAATGCGTCCAAACAGGTCGTTCAAAGTCTGCCGGCAGTTCGTTCGGGCATACTTCCTCCACCTTCACAATGACGCACACGACCCCCGCAACCCCGGGGTATTCTCCTTCACCCCGTCGACGTCTATTTCAATGGGTTCGTCACCAACAAGCACAAATGCCAGTATGAGCTCTGCCAAGATTTTCAGCTTCAGTTCGAGTGGGTTCAGATGACACGTCCGGCATGCCTCCTTCACCTGCGACCACCACGACGGCCACCACTTCACTCCAAGGAACCTGCCAAGTTGTTTCTCCGGCAGCTCCTCAAAATCCCGAACCCAAGAAACCCAAAGGGGTTTCAGGATTTGGAAGCAACCCTGGCCAATCTGAACCGTTCAGTTTTGGCTCTGGAACTACCACAGACTCAACCAGTTCAGGAACTACTTTCCGATTCGGTGGAACAAGCATGTTCACCTCGCTGGCCACAACAAGTTCGAGTCTGTTTGGAGCGAACAGCAACGCCTGTAACTGTAACAGGATTTGAATCTACGACACGCCGTATCAAGGTTGACGTCGGCAGACCAGTGGGACATCTCCCTCTCTGCCGACACCCGAAGCCCAAGTTGTCAATCCTGCTGAGAACTGCGGCGATTAGTTCTGTAGACTCTTCATCCACTTGCAGTCGATATCCCCTTGTTGTCTTTTGGAGCAGGTGGCCCACAATCGTTTCGAGGCTTCCCCCAGGGTGGGCACCAACAACGTGGGGTTACGCCCTTTGAAGGCCAGGATGACGTCAGGGATCGCCGTGTTCCCCGGGGACATCTCCCCCACAGCCCAAGCCCGTTCATCCTTCGCCTCCAGCGTCACGCAGTAACAACGGTTGGTGTCGACAGACCAGTGGGACGCCTCCATCCCTGCCGACGCCCGGAGCTCAATCTGTTTAGCCTCCAACGATCAGCCAAGTAGAACTCAAGATCACTACGGTACGTGCATCTTCTCACCAGCCCTTCTACTTCAACTGAGTTCGGACGGGCCCCCAAATGTAAAAGAACAAGATTATTGGGTGGTTTCACAACTATGATACAATTCTTGTCCATAACAGTAACTGTTATATCAAAAACTGTATCACTTGGACCGATTTTTTGGGGGGGGGGGGATTAGATCTTGTTGAACTTGAAACAAATGGCTATAAGATAAATAATGCTATAAGTGTATTTTATAATACTCTAATTATAAGGGAAACAGTCAATATCCTCACTCCTTAGTGTATCCCTATCAAAAGTCGAGTTCTATGATAGAATATCTATAAGTGCGGAACTTGAGTTTTTAAAGTGTACCATCTCAACATCTTTATACACGTAGACTGACTTTGAACAAATAATTCCACACTTACCCGCCAGATCACCCGTGTACAAATAATACAGTATGCGGCATGCTTTGAATTCATTCCTGAGGTCAGATTTGGAAGGCACTTGGTGGTAAAGGGACTCGAGGACGGACAGGCACACGTTGAATTCCGAGGGATCCTTCGAGTGAAGAGCGAATTTGGCGTGTGTCTCGTAAACGTCGATGCTCAGTTCATCTCGGATACCCTGAACCTGAAAAAAGAAAAAAGTAAAAGGAATTGTTTGTAGAAAAACAATATCAAAGGCATATCACGTAGATGTGGGGGCAATAAAATGAAATATAAAAGCACTCACGGTGATGTCTTGGCGTACGGACTTCAATAAGTCTGATACACGTCGATAGTCATGTTTTTCTTCCCACAGCTCCTTTATTTTTTCCAATGATTTTACCAAAACGTGTCTTGGCCGTATCTGGCAAGGAAAACACGGTGATTAAGGATGTGCGCGCTTCAGAAAAAGCAATGAGCTAATTATGTATAAGAAATAAAATTCTCACATCTGATTCCTTAGGAGCAGCAGTTAGCCGTAAGTAGCATTTTTCCAGCATTTCGCACGTGCCGACGAGTTGACGGTCAAATTCGTCGTTTTTGTCAGCATGGGGAAGGTTTTGAGCATCTTGTCGACGGGAGTCCTTTCTGGGGCGGTGATTCAAGCGAACGGGTGCCGAAGTGAATCGGGCGGCCCGCTTGGCGAGAACGTCTTTGTCGGCGAAGGGGCGATTCATTCTGGAACGAAAATTTAGTATACCAGTCATGATAGGACTCGAATCAGCGTGGAAGAACGCAGAGAATGATGAAAATGATGGCGAAGGGAAAGTCGCAAAATGAAGCAGTCTACAGGTAACTAAAGGCCGGTAGCAAATGCTAACGCTTGGGCTGAATAATCACAGCCCAATAATCACACATATGGGAATGCCTAGTCTTCTAGACCACTCCAGTCATAGGGCAATCCTTTCGAATCACCCTTTGTTATTAAATAACAAAGGGTGATGTAGATCATAAATAACAAAGGGTGATGTAGATCATAAATTTTATGATCTACATTCAACCCCATTCGCCCTGGACCTGGCATTTGACAGCAAACTGCTTCAGAAGGTTCATCATTTTTGTTTTGTTTCACTCGAAGGCCTCCCTACGTTTCAGGGATTTTTGAAAGATCCCAGGAGGTGAAATAAGGTGTCGTTTCCGGATAATTTTGGATGCAAAATCCATTTTTTTTCGAAGTCCCACATCTGTCCAAACATTTTATAGAATTTTGTTTTTTTTTAATTCTTTTTTTCAAAAATATTTTCTTAATCACACGATAAATTCTGTGTCATGTTAATGAATTATTATTTTTGCACAATTATCCTATATCAAAGAATAATAAACCCTTGTGTTAAATTTGCAGCGGTTTTTAAAGTGGTGCCTGGTATAGAACAAGTGGGGTTTTCGGCTGGCTCCTTGGTGGAAACCAGTACCATTCAGGCGCTACTTGGCTACCGCCTGACTCCACCTTCTCTCCCCCCCCCCCCCCCCCTGTCAGGTAGCACTATGTAAACGTGCGCAGCCAGGGGTTAACTCTCGATCCACCAATTGGATAGGTACTTAACGTTAATAGTGCAGCGCTCTCAAATCCCTGGGAAGTTCGCCGCAGCCAGCTGTCTGGCCAGCTGACAAGCAGAGGTTTTACTAGGTCAGTCAGCCGAGCCAGGTGCTTTGTCATCAGCGTCACAATGTAACACTGTCAATTTACTTGTCCTTATCGTCTTTTTGGCTTCTTCAACACGACAGAATGGTCCCTCATAGGAACTTTCCCTTCTTTTGCCAGGGTTGCCAGGCCTTCTCGCCTCTCATAACCCCCATGAGACCTCCTGAGTCCAATGCCTCCTCTTCTCCGGGATGGTCGGCCACCACTGGTAGCTACGCTCGACCTACGATCGTTTCCGTGCAGAGGACATGAAGCTTATTCTCACACAGGTTGCAGTTCCTTGCTGTGTTTGCAGGTCTGCTGTAACCTGCCTCCAAACATTAGCAGACCCTGAGCTCATGCGCCTTCTTTTTTCGGTCCCAGACCAGCATTACTACAGATTTGGTGCCCTCCAGTGTCCGCTGCTTGCACAGGTGACCTCCTACTGGCTTTCACTAGCTCGCCACATTTCTGATCAGCAAACTGTTGCCTTTGGACTACGTTCCCAATCCTATCAGGCTTACTCGCTGCACAACACGAAATCCAAAATCTTAGGATTGAACGTATTTCTTCACAATCAGACAACAAAACTGGACGACTAACTGGACTTCGGCTCATTCCTCAATTAAATGTTATAACATGAAAACCTACCTCAGCTGGTGAACTGGGCACGCATAAGATTAGTGCGGTACGAAACTGACGACATGTGACGGATCAAAAGTGTGTCACAAATTTGCCGGGGGTTTAGCTGAAGAAAGCACAAGATAACGAGACATAAATAAAAAAACAAAACCTCAGCGCTGTTAGAGTTGGCGTTACTTCTCGTTGGCGAGCACTTTGCGTTAGCGTAACATCGTCGTTCTCTCACTTTTTGAGCCTCGGAAACTCCATGGCGTTCGCTGGTGAGTCAAAGTTATTTTTGATAGTAGGTACCTAGCATCCCTCAGTGGGGGTCAGAGACTCTGACTTGACCCATCCGACTACACTGTGAGGGCTCAAAGATTTTAAAGGACTGGTACTGGAGATCGGATGAGGTGACGTGGGATGCGGAGGCGATATAATATATATATCGATATAATAGGTATTATTATGGGGGTCCCAAACCTGTCCGGTGAAAACGACTCCTACCACTTATTCCCAAACTGACCTGTTCGACTAGTGAAGAAAAAAACATTCCTGAACAACGTTTGGACAGATGTGGGATCCCGAAAAATGGAATGTGCGTCCTGAATTACCTGGAACAAAATATCATTATTTTTCCTGATATCCTTTGAAAGCCCCATAGATCACCACCGTGAAATCGGATGGTTCTGGGACCCCCAAAATGGATTCTACGTTCTAGAAATTCGAGTAGTAAGTACGAAACACAAAAAATGTGGGTTTCGGCGATCGGGCGTTGATCCGAGTATTTTGTCAAATTTGAGATTTTAAAAATATTTCCTACTACTCATAATGGCCTGGATGGACGGACAGTTGATTTTTGAAATTTTCGCGCCATGAAACGTATACATTTTGAGGCCGATCAAAATTTTCCACCCCCGTCGCGAGTACATAGCTAGAAATGCTGCCAATTTTACACAAAGGTTTATTATTTATCAATATAAATTATCCAAAAATTAATTCTGTATCAATAAAAAAGTTTTAATTCAATTACATAGGTACTTACCTACTTCAATTTAATTTATTTCGAAAGTTTTTTTGTAAAGTTTGTGGACGGATGTGGGGCTCCAGAAAATGAATTTTGCGTCTAAAATTGCTCGGAAAACGACACCTTATTCGTCTTCCTGGCATCATTGAAAATCCCCATTCGTCGCCCGACGAAGGCCCACAGATCATCACGGTGAAATACGATAGGTCCCCCAAACTTTGTGGCAGATCCAAAATTGTTGGCCCGTCAAATAAAAAACCAAAAGGGGAGCAGAACAAACGGTGATTAAAAAAAAATTATTGTAATGTTACTCATCCCTACGTGGGGCCTATCTACGCATGAAAAAGCCAATTTTTGTGAATCAGCAAAAAAATTAATCAAAAAACCGCCAAAGACATGACTCTCTTTTTCTAAAATCTCTCTAAAATAGAAGACATTTTAATGTGTCACACTTCGCCTCACTTCGAGTTGGGAACTGGGGGCCCCCTGACCAGGCTCGTTTTCTTAGCCTCACCGCCTCTCAGCTCTCCAAAATCAGGCCCAACACTTGTCAAGCTTACAATTCAATACAATTTTATTTTCCAGTTAAAAAGCAACTTGAATATAATATATTCATTAATTTATGATATTTTCTTAAATTAGATGTTAGATGGCTTCCTTTGACGGACCAAATATTTTGTTTTTCTATCAGGTCAAAACTTTAGTTAGTATTATGGTCGATGTCATCACCTGCCGACCAATTTCGTCTACATCAACACTGTTAACCCTGTCACTGGGTCGACGACGCCATCTTGAAATATCAACCTACTTCTCCTGCGGTCGTCTCTGACTATTTCAGTCGAAGATTTTCCTTTTACTTATTAGCTTTAATTTCAGGAATTGTCTCAGGAGTTTTCCGTTTAATCGGGTTCAACTTTGCAGCAACTTGTTTTGTGGAAGTGATAAATTGAGGTGACTTTAGTGACATCCTTCAGTTTTGTTCATGTCGGATGGGTGAGAAAAAGTTACTTACAATTTCTTTTTACAGCATGATTATTTATTAGAGTATTTTGGGATTGAGTACACTCGCTGTTTCCTAGTTGGGTAGTTGTTTGAGTCGGAAGCTTCGTGATTTGGAAGGGTGCATTGACCTATGTGGGTCATCACTGTGCAGCACAAGGCACATACTTTATGACGATTAAATCGTCATAAAGTATGTACAAATTTTGTATCTACGGTAGGCAATCAATCACTCAGACAAAGGCTGAAATTATCTGGCCGATCGCCTAGTCTTGAAGACCCCGTCAAGTGTTTCCTGACACATACGGAACTTTCTAAATGGTTTTGAGGTGAACCCTTTGATGTACACCACGACGTAATTTCATTCTTGTTTCAGTGTTGCTGTGATGAGTGGCGCCAACGAGAAGAAGGTGGGTGGCGCCGGTAACCCTCAACACCCTCCGGTACCTGGGGCGGGCTGGTACAACAATCAAGCCGCAATGAACATGAACATGTACAACATGTATAACCCTTACATGTGAGTTACGTGAGGTACTGTGTAACACTATCGTCATTTCTGATTCGATTTCGCTAAAACGTCTGTCTTTCTTCAGGTACCAACAAGGTTATGTGCAGAATCCCTACTACCAATATTACGTGAGTCGTCCCTTTACCATCAGTAGTATTTTCGAGATGAGAGGTTCAAAGGTGCTTCAAGAAGGGCCCCTCAGAAGGGGTACATATCACTGAAGAGGTTGGGAGTGGGATTGAAAGCGTGCTTGACCAAACTCCCACCGCTGCTGCCGTATCTGAGGGCGGTTCACCAGCTTGTCGCATATCCTAAACCACCATGCAAACAAACACATTAACACAGAAAGTGTTTTTCCTAGGGTCTCCCAGTTTGAAAATATCCCTGTCCCCTTCCCAGGCCCAAGCATACATGATTCTCCGCCCTCCTGCTGTACCGAGCCAATAGATTGTGTCTGGGGCCAGTTATGGCCCAATACAATCTGTTTCAGTCCTTCTACATCTGATTCGTATTCTTTTCTTTCTTCGAAGGCTTGGCTCTTGCCCCTTGAAAAGGCCCCTGGGCTCTCCGCCCTCCTGTGCACGTTCCCTCACCCCCTTAAACACTCACCATCTCTACCCACTTTCATGTGCCCTCACCACTGCATCACTGAAGGATTTATACCTTAATCGGGAGAGAGTCCCCCCCCCCCCTCTGAGAACTCTAATTGTTTAAAATAATCTTCGTAAATACCGAAAAACACATTCTATGTGTCATTGGTTTGATCCTCGGTCATACCTAACATTGACGATCTGGAGGTCTGGGGGTGTCCCCCAGTACTTAAGTAAAAATATAGTTAACCATACCGACATAGTTACATGTGGCACATAAAGTCTCTAGCGGCAATACACCCCACTGGTGGCAACGGTTTTTTTTTTCTTTCATGCGGAAATGGAGTGTGACTCATAACCTAGAGCTGAGATGAGTCTTGTCATGTCCAATTGTTACAGTACCTTACACTACCAACTGGTGTGGATTGGGTGGCTATACCACAATATAATATAACAATGAGGACTTGGGACAGAAAGAGCGGGGGGGAGGGGGGGAGGTTGCTCACGAAGTGTAGTATTCTGTCAATGGCGGTTTCTTTGCTATGCGTATTTGAAGTTAATTGGTGTTGCGATCTTCGTGGGCGTCCGTTGCAAGCCATCACATACATATGTAAGCTACTTGTGCAATACGTATTCGGCTGACTGATATCGTGAATCATCATTACAGCAACAACACGGCATGCAAAACTTCATGGGTCAAACGGGTTTCACCCCCGGCGGGCAATTGATGCCGTTCCAGCAAAACGCCCAGCAACAACAGCCCGCACAACAGTCGCAAGTGCAAAACAGCACGACAAATGTGAGCGCTCGTCCGACTTAATTACTGTCTTGGAAGTTTTCAGGCCGAGGTTTTCAATGTTTTGCGCATTTTGTAGGTTTCGTCGGACGATTTGCCGCCTCTGCCGCCCGGACCGCCGCCCTCCAGAGCTGAAGGAGGCAACCCCGGGTCGACAACTCCGACCAACTTCACTCATAATCCAGGTGCTTGAGATGTTTGTGATGATACGTGGGTGTACCAATAAATAACAGAAATTTCGCTGTATTTTCACTTGAAAATTTGATCATCAAATTAATTTAGATCGGTAGGTACGGCTAGGTTCTAATAGGGCGTTTCCAGGAAAAAATAGCGTAATAGGTTTCATAAAGATCCTATGGGTATATGTTTCATGGGATGCTGAATCCGGATCGGAAGTTTGCCACCTAAAAAAGTACGGTTTCACCTCGAAAATTGAAAAAGAAAAGAAAAATCTCGACATTTTTTCAGTTATTCGCTGGTTTCAAAATTGAAGTAGACAAAATTTTCTACAAAATGCTCATATTAAAGTTGAAGATCAGACCAATACCTGGAGCCCTTTTGGTTTATTATTCTTGGAATAATACACCCTTGTCATAGCGACGGAGGACGAAAGTTCTGATCGGCCTCAAAATTGGACATACTTTCAAGATGTCTTGTTAGGTGTCGTTTTCAAAGTATTTTCGGACATAGAATCCATTTTTTGAGGTCCCAGAACGATCCGATTTTACCGTGAGGATGTTGGAGGCTATAAAAAGGGAGTTTTGAAGGATCCGAGGAGGTCAAACGTCAGGTGTCGTTTTCCGCGTAATTTTGCCAAAAATGGATTATGGATTATGCGTCCAAAATTATTTCGTACGCATAATCCATTTTTCGGGGTCCCACATCTTTCCAGTCATTGTACAGAAAACACTTTGCCACAATATTTCTTGATGACACAGAATTAATTTTTGCACAATAATTGTTTAATAATAGGATAATTATTAACCTATATCAAAGAATAATTGGCAGCGGTTTTTTTTTCACACTGCAAAAAACTGGGAAAACTCCTGTTGCACTTTGTTCTCGAAATATCAATAGCAAAGACAACCGAAGAAACTACTGCAGTTGTGTAGAATATTTGTAGGGACATAATCAACATGCCTTGTACAAAATTGGTTCAAAAATTTAATGTGTTTGAACGTCTGTCCGGCGAAAAGTTAATATTTTACAGCGCGCTCTTGCGGCATTACTATTGGTCCGATCTTTAGCTTAAACAGGGTGGCCGCCATCTGGAAAAGTCAGGGAAAACCTGGAAAAGTCAGGGAATGAAAAATTTCAGGAAAAGTCAGGGAAAAGTCAGGGAAATCGGTCACAAGACAGGGAAAAATTTTTGATTAAAAAAAAAAAAATCAAAAATTGTATTAAAATACGAATTTTGTTTGGTGACAAGTTTGTCCCTCTCTTCCGTCCCGAAAATCATGATAATTTTTGAATTTTGGTGGGAGTGACTTTGCCGGGTTTGTTTTCCCCTCATCCTTCATCCATGTTGCCCGCACAAGTTCAATGAGTTGGCGGAATTCCCGTTACAGATATAATATCCCCATTCACACGATGAAAAGTCCCACTTCATGCACCAATATCCCTCTCTTCATAATGGAATGTTCCACTTCATCCACGAAGTAACCTATCAATCTTTCACTTGGTATTTTGGTTCGAGATCTCTGTCCTTGTAATCATTACTAGTTAATTAAAAATATATTTTTCTGTTCGGGTACGTAACCGAACCCTGCTTTTATTCGCAGAATCTGGCTTCTCGAAAATTATTTTTAGCTAGAAAAAATGTAGGGAGAAATTATCGGGAAATCCGTTAAAACTGATGGGGAAGTAGGGAAAATTTTGAGCATATGATGGGGAAATCCGGGTTGGGAGCACCGGCAGGCAGCAGCCCTGCAACACTGCCGAGTTGCACCTTGCTCCTGCTTCGTATGTTTATCTGCGTTGTTCCTTTTTCGTTCCACTCGTTCGCTCGTTTCGTATAGGTATTTTTGTTTTATTGTTTTTATATTGCGTCTCCTCCAAGATGGGGAAGAATACCAGATTCGACCGATATTATGCCAATTGGTTGGAGGCTGTCGAAGATAATATTTTTAGTGCGAAGTGTAAGTACTGTCGAACGAAGTTTTCCCTTAGCAACATGGGTGTGAGAGCTCTCACAAGCCACATGGGGGGAAAAAAACATCGTGAGGTGATGGCCATCATCGGAAATTTTTGCCCAATGCGCCATTCGGACTATTTTTGTCAAATAAATAGTTTTTAAAACGCAGTTTACTTATCTACTTTCCCTGGGTTTTAATTGTTTGGTGTAAAAATTTATGTATTTTCTAATCAACTTTCAATAACAAAAAAAAAAAAATCAAGCGATTAAAATTATCAGAATTAATAAAATGTCAGATTAAATTATTATTATTAATAATTAAATTATTAAAATCTCAGATTTTGAATAATTTCGGGTCTGGAAATTAGGTATTTTTGCAGGGAAAAGTCAGGGAAAAGTCAGGGAATTAATTTTTCCCAGCTTGGCGGCCACCCTGTTAAATATATGCACTTTTAGGAAATTTTGTCTACGTTGTGTTTCTACGATAAACGCTGTTCGAGATATAAGCGAATAACTGAAGAAGGGTGGACAATTTCGAGTTTTTTTAATTTTCGAGGTGAAGTCTTTTTGGGGTGGAAAACTTCAATTCGGATTCAGCCCTGAAAACCATAATATTCTATAATATAGGGTAGGTTTTATAACGGTTCTATAATATTATTGTAGAACCGTTAAAAAAACCTACTACGCTATTTTGTTTGTAGATCGTGTGTTAACTTGAACCCATTCAGACGAGTCTCCGAAGGAGAAGCTCGTCGAATCTGCACTAATTGCAGAAAGTCCTTCATATCAGTAGTGCTAGCTAAGCGCCCATTCATTGAGATTTTTCCCCCTTTAGTTGTTTCGATCTGTACACGTCAGTCCTCAATCAGTCTCGAGTCACGCGTATTACATTACGTACGTTACTAAACAATAACTCGATAATTTTTCCCCTTTTGAATGTTCTTCTGTGTGCAATTAACGCAAATTTCAACTCTTTCTTGATCCGTTTTTTGCAGTGATTCAATCCGGGCCGGTCAAGTTCATGATGAACAACACCCGCCAGAGGATGAACTTGCAAGGGAACGCTTTTCAACAGCCGCAGCCTCAAAATCAAAACCAAGTCGGCGGGAATACGAAAAAAGCCAACAAGAAAAAGAAGAAGAAGCAAAAGCAGCAGCAGATGAGGCAACAAATGATGATGCAACAGCAGCAGCAGCAACAACAGCAAAAGCAGCAAATGGGACAGTACCAGTGGAATCAAAAACCACCGGTGAGTGTCGTTTGAGTTGAGTTTCTGGTGGTGTTGTGAAGCTGCTGTTTATTTTCACATTTTCCGCTTGTGTTTCAGGGGCAGATGAATGCTGATGTGGCTCCGCCTCTTCCGGACGCTCCTCCGCCGCCGCTTCCTCCTGGAACGCCGCCATCGCCGCCTCGACCTCAATCCAGCCTTTCGGAGCCGAATGAGAATCGACCGAGCGTCGTCAACGCTCACATTCCGCATCCTCCTGCCGGTGGACTTCTACCGTATCAAGGCCCGATGCCTCCATTGCCGAGCACCAATCAAGTTCCGAATCAAGGGATTAAAGACGTGGACGAGTGGCCGGCTCCCCTTAAGTGAGTTTATGGTAGATGTAAACGAGTCGGTGAAGTGGGGTGTCGTTTTCGAAGTAATTTTGGATAAGTCAAACTTTCATACGCTTCACATTTTCCTTTTACATTTTGACTCAATTTGTCACTTTTCTTGTTTACATCACAGCGACTTTTTTTCATGTTTCAGAGATTATGTGAGCCGGTGCTACGCCAAATGCGTCACTCAGATCGACAAAGACCGAGTCGGCGTCATCCTCAAAGGCAAACTCATTCGAGCCACCAACGACGGCACGTTGTGGACCAAAGACTGGGCTGCCGAGCAGTTGCCTTTGTGAGTCACCTGTCTGGTACATAACAAGATGAGAGTCTTGGCTGGGAAACGAATTCAGGATTTTTTCCGTTTCAGGTTGGACAGTGACAGCAAAGCTTTGATGAATTTGAAAGAGAAAATGACGAGAGCGAGCATTGCCAGTCGGTTGGGCCCGAAAACGGCGTCGCCGTCGCGGAAAAGGTCGTCCTTGCCGGTGAGAGGGTCTGGCCGATCAACGTACAGAAGGTACTTAGGAGTTTTTAGCATCTCTAACCTGTTCAATGTCTTATGGCTAATAATCGTCTTCTATAGCGGGAGTAGCTCTTCGAGAAGCAGCCGAAGCAGTTCGTCCAGCCGTCGTAGCCGCAGTCGAAGCCCCAGGGCCAAAAAAATGAGCAGGAGCTCAAACAAAAAGGGCCGAGGGAACCACAACAGCAACTCCAAGCGAAACAACAACTATAAGTACGTTAATGGCGGTGGCATTCACCTCAATGGAACAATTTGAGCAGTTGGGCGTTCTAAATATTGAAGTTCTTAAACGTCTCCAAGACCGTAAAGTATTGAAGTTCTCAATGTTCATACTGCCTCAAGTTCTAAAACTTCTTCCTATAGTCTTAAAGTTCTCCAATGTCTCAAAGTTCCTATTGTTTTAAAGTTCATAAACCTCCTTCAGTTCATAAAAGTTCCTAAAGTCCTGAACGTCTCAACGTCTTCATGTCTGTAAGTTCCCAAATATCTTGAAGTTCTCAAATGTCTCCAAATTCGGAATCGTTTCAAGTTCCTAATATTTTTGAAGTTCCTAAATTCTCAAAGTTCTTAATCGTATTCCTAAAGTCTTCAAGTTCTAAAACGTTTTGGAAGTTATCCTCAGTGATGGGAAAATTCCTAGGAATTTATTTTTGGGAAATGTGTGTGTGTTTGCAGACGAAGTAGAAACGAAAATAACAACTTGTAGACGCGTTTCGGTTGATTAGACCATCATCAGTACCATACATTATTAGACTGATGATGGCCTAATCAACCGAAACGCGTCTACAAGCTGTTAATTTATTTTACCGTGGAAATAGACTACTTCGTCTGAAATCGTCTTTTTTATAAGTTGGATTCCCACTATCTCGCCTCATCCTCCTTACAATATTCCTCACCTGGAAATTCATTTTAATTTTTCCTCATTAAAAATAAATTTCACTATTCCATGGTCGAAAGTTTTTTAACAGGAAATAATTATTTAACAAATTCAAGAAAGATAAAAAGTAAATTCCCCTTTTTGCCGGACATTTATAATTTGGGGGAATAGTCCCGATAAATTCCTGGTTCCCCCGGGGAATAAACCTATCAGTCCGGCCTATTGATTGTACGTCCAAAATGATTAAATAAAGTTCGGAAAGATGCCGAAACCACACCTCACTTGAAACTCTTACCAAAACCCTCTCTTGAAGCCCCACAGAGCCTCACGGTGTTTTCGGAGTGGTCTGGGCTCCATCTAAATCTATTCTACGTCCAAAATTACTACGAAAAAGACACCTCACTTGACGCCCTGGTTAAAACCCTCCAACAAGGCCGCTTGAAGGTCCTGAGAATCCCCACACAGCCCCACGGTATCCTCGGACAGGTCTGGGACCCGCCGAAATCGATTCTACGTCCAAAATTACTGCAAAAACGAAGCCTCATTTGATACCCTGGACAAAACCCTTCAAAAACCCACTTGTGTAATAAATTTCCCATTTTCCCGGTGCCCATCACTGAAGAAGTTCTGAAACGTTTAATAATTCTGAATATTGTCGAAGTTCCTAAATCAGCACATAACTTGGAAATTGGGTTATGATTTTCAGATCGCACTTCTACTCTGAGTTCGGGGCCATCGGCGGTTCGGAAGATCTCAACGTGAAGAAGGAAGTGTTGGACAAGAGAGCCGCCCGATTTAACACTACTACCAATAAAACGGTGTCCAGTTCGATTGGGAACCGGTTGGGGACCAAAGACGAAGGGTTTGCACCCCGCAAAAGACACAACGCTCTGTTCGTCTACGACACCGGACCCTCGTCGCCGCAAAGCGGACCCACCGGCGACTTCGAAGTGTCCGATCTTCACATCATCGGCACCTGCGAAGAACTGGAAAAAGCCTATTTGAGGTTAACTTCCGCCCCCGAAGCGACACAGGTAGGTTCTTAGTTTTGAGGATTTTTCCCTCCTGCCCCGTAGCATGGGGCAGACGGGAAGGGGCGCCGAAGGACCACTTTTTTGGTCCTGAAAGAGCCTTACCTCGGCAAAGACTCCTGAAAGTACCTCAAATTGAGTGTACGCGACCGCTATACGAGCGGGAAATTCAAACGTTCTATAGACAACCCTAAAAATTGAAAATTTGAAAAAAGATTTCCGTATGGGGGCCCCAAATTTACTTGTTGTCCCAGGGCCCCCGAGGCTCTAGCTACGGCCGCCATGTGAAGCATGTGTGAGTGGCCGCCATGTGAAGCATTTTCGACTTTATCTTGCAGGTGCGACCGCGAAACGTGCTCGTCAAGTCGTTGGAAATGGTCAAAGCGAAATGGCTCAAAGATCGCGACTACAGATACGCTTTTGAGCAGCTCAAATCCATTCGTCAGGATTTAACGGTAAGCGTCAAGCACCAAATAGGATCTTTCCCAGCAGAATTCAATACCGTTTCACACATCTGTCTTCTCTTCTCCAGGTACAAGGTATTCGTGATGATTTGAGCGTGGAAGTGTACGAAACACACGCCAGGATCGCCATGGAAATGAAGGATCACGCTGAGTTCAATCAATGCCAGTCTCAGCTGAGGATACTCCACGAAGAAGTCACAGATGCCAATGAAAACCAAAGAGAATTCAAAGCTTATGGATTGCTGTTCTTCATATTCACGAAAGATTTCATGGGTAATTTTTTTTTTTTTTTTTTTTTTATACGGTTCTTGAATGGTCTTCATGGTCTGGTAGAGAGAAGAATGACTTATTGTAAGAAATTTATCAGTACTTCTTTCCCCAGAGTGAAAGGATTAGTGAACCACCGAGGGATGGCACATTGAAAGGAATATATCGATATATTTGTCAAATGATATATCATAGAAGATGTATCGATACATTTGATACATCGGAAGAAATATATCGGTGTATCCAACATAACGATTTATCCGAATTTCAACTCGGATTATTCTTTTCTTTCGAAAAACCTTATTGCCAATAGGTTAATGGAGTGTGAGATAGAACACTTAAGATTTATTTGAAGTCTTTAAAGTCTTTATTTAATAGTCATTTAAAGTCTTTATTTAATATTCATTTAATTACGGATTAATAAAAAGTTGGATAACGATATAATATCGCGGGCCTGCAAGAAAAGTGACTCAAAAACAGCCAAAAGAAATATTTCTTTTTTTTAGCTTCCTGAAATATCTTTAGGCCAGTTATGTAGTGCACTAAGAAAAAAATCGTCTGGAACTTTGTGAGCAGCTCGAAAAACCGCGTTATTTTCGCAGTTTTTTTGGTTTTTTGGTTTTATCTCATAAAGCGTTTTAACAAATTTTTTTATACGTACCTATTTTAAAGTAGATGAATTTTTAAAGGGACGTTGAGGTTTTCCGACCCCCCTAGGGTGAATAGTCAATATTTCTACCATGTTGCAGTTTTGTGGGAAAAAAGTAGCGATATATATCGGAAGTTTATCGACATCTACCGATAATACCGGTCCTTTATATTGATATATCAAACCTGATATATCGATGCCATCCCTAGAACCACCCTAGAAACTATTTGTAGGTTGAGCAGTACCCTGAAGATTCGCCAACGGGTCCAACCCCCACACCAGTCTCGTTTGAAACGCTTTCTATTTTCCCCTTCCAGAATTGAGCACCATGATCAGCAAATTGTCCCAAGAAGATAAAACCGACGAGTGCATTCGACACGCCGTCGACCTCTCCCGAGCCTGGTTGATCTCCAACTACGACCGGGTCATGAAACTCTACAAAACCGCCCCAAAGATGTCTTCCTACTTGATGGACCTGTTCATCAACCGGGAAAGGCTCTCCTACTTCAAAGTCCTCATGAAAGCGTATGTACACAAGTTTCTGTTCAACACTTATCGACTTCCCCCACTTAGTTTTGACCTTCCACAACCAAGTAGAAATGTTCTTAAGTCGACCGTTTTGTACCAGTTGAAGCTCTAGATTGGCTGAAGAGAGACATTTTACATAAGATAAGGATTTCGTGCCTTTTTGTATGTTAACATTTTCTCCCTTCAAAACTTATTGCAACTCCAATTTTTCATGAAATAATCTTCAACACTTAGTCACCCTCGTATTTACCAAATCAGTTTTTTCGTCCCCTATTCGTTAGATGTCAATGTGTTGTGCTAATGAGGTTATTTACAGGATTGCCCAGCAGTTACAGGCGGTAAGTTGGTGTTCTCGAGCCGAGTGAACCAAATCGGATGAGATCACCACATGGTGTACGCCATTGGATGATCTTACTAATCAATTCTTTTTCAGGATTACAGGATTTTGTGATGATAGGGATGGCATCGACACGTATTTTTGGGTTTTGATACATAGGGTGCGCCAAAGGTCTTATTGAAGGATTACGTTGTTGAGGATTGTACGTAGGTGGGGTTTAAGGGTGGACTGTTGGGAAAGACATTGGCATTGAGTAGAGAGAATACAAGACTGTCGCAGCGGCCATTGTGACGTCACATCCCCCCCCCCCCCCCGTCATCTGCAAAGGCCTGACGTCCTAAAAACCGGCTTGTAGTCAGAACTGTTTTCACTATACGATGGTTTGTCGGACGTCGGGCGTTCACAAATGAGGGGAGGGGGGGTGTTATGACTGAGATAACCCCATAAGCCTAGTGGCTTAATTTTGATGTACACATCAGGGAGTTCCTAGTGGATCCGATCGAGATACCACCACTTGGAATACTGATGCCGTATCTAGGGAAACCAAGCGCGATGCTAACCAAAATTCATTGAGATACCATTTATCATTTTTAGGTGGTATCTCCGAGTAGGATCTTGGAGTAACGGGTCACGTTACTATTAAAACAAGTTCATTAACATCAGGCGGTAATACCGCCGCGGTATTTAGCTTTCAAAGTGGAGTTGTTTTTGGGGTTTGTTGACGAAAGTGCCTCCTTAGGAAACTTATTAGATTTATTAAACTTCATAACCATTTTGATCTGATCAGTTGCAAAGATGTACGGAGTTTTTCGTGATTTCTGGAAATTGCGATTGAGTGGAACGAGTGAGAGTTTTGAAGCTCAGCTCCCCAAATCAATAATAATTATTGAGTTACAATGATTGTAACATTTAACTCATCTGGATTAGTGGCCGACCAGTTCCACTGTAATTCAGTGGCTTGGAGGTGAGATTTTAACGGTGTTCGCTAAACCGCACATTTCCGAGTAGCACTCCCCATCTTCCAGGTCGGCTGTCTGCATTGCTGCTTCCAATAGTGTAATGTTTCGTTGCTCCTCCAAATTATTCCAACAACGAACGAACTGGTGTGAAATAAAACCGCAGTGATTCGTGAAATCGGCACCTAACAACTCAGGACAACACAGAGGAACGCACTGGCAGCACTGAGCTGCCAGCTGTGCTGCTCTCGGATTTCGTTGTTGTTGTCGACGTTTGTATGTCTTCTTGGAAGCTGTTTATCAATTAGGCAGGTTACTTTGCGATAAGGATTCACTAGATACCATCTTCCGTATCGGCCGGTGGTATCGTATTTTCCGTAAACATACCACCGACGGATCGCAGATACGATACCATCGGCGATCGCGCATGCGCACTGCTGGGGTAGGATACGGATGGAATCGAGATACCACGACGTATCTCACCACTAGGAACTCCCTATCATTAGCAAGATGCCACCGTAGCTTACCATATTTAGTGGCATCTCTCATGAATTTTTCGCTGACATCCTCTCACTACAGTTCCTTTCTGTGACTGTCTGGCCCACTTTAAATGTCCGGATTTTTTAATAAATTGCTCGTAATCGGCGCAAAATGTTTAATAGAAAAGCACGCTAAAATAATTTTTTCCAGCTAGATTGCGTCCTAAGTGGAGTCTAGAGAACTACTGGAAGTCCCTTTTGTTGATATGGAAAAACGCAGGTTTTCATTGGTTCTAATATAAAATTCACGTTTGATACGTTAACCATAAAGCCACAGGAAGCAAAAATCATGAAGTAAAAGTTGTGCAGGTACTCTTGCCAAAAATATATCTTTCGGAGTGATAGTGATTCTCGTCACTCTCTTGAATGCCAGTTTTTTTATCGTGTGCCATGACTCGTGGGATATTATTGGCAATCGGGAGTCGCAATTGTCGAAGAAAAACTAGGGAAATAGAGGTACAGAAAATCCTCACCTAACACCCTCAATTTCCTCTTGGGGATGGAACCCTGTAGAGTGCGAGTGCTGGGCAGTGCCGGCGGGCACTCAGTAGTAACGTGAGCTGTTTCATCTCCAATTTTTACTCGTTCACAGCCCGAAGGTTCTTTCGATGTATCGTTTTGCCATCCCTCATCATTCATACAAACACCGGGAAAAAAAATTGAACGCTCTCATAGAATTATTCTTTTTTCCATTTTACCCTTTTCAAAACTTTCTCATAATATTCTAGAAGTGTGGAAAATTGAATTTTTTAGATATTATCTAAAAAATTCAATTTTCCACACTTCTAGAATTGTGGAGAAGTGTAAAATATTGAGTTGAGAAAATTTAAGAATTAACTAAAAGGAGAAAGTGGGGACAGTTTAATTTTTTCCCAATTTGACATGATCTGATTTTTCCCAAACATAACAGGAAAAAAAAAAGTATTTCGTCAAATTTTCAAGACAGTCTTTTGAGGCTAATTTAAAAAAAAAAAAGGATTAAACCCAAACAACAATGTTTCAGTAGTGCATGACATTCCATCTTAGATTTTGTCAAATTTTTGTTGGCATTTTCCATTCATTCAAAGGCACAATTTTATACTCCATTCATCTTGTGTGGTACCCGACGTGGGAAACGTCCTGTTAGGCGTGTCACCCCTCAAGATCCCGCTCGCCGTCGTCAATGAAGAAAAAAAAAAAAATTGATCGAAACAACGTTTAATTGAAGCAATAAGAAGATACCAAGTTGCGTCACCCGGAGCAGTTGATGTGAATGGAAACGAAAGAAAAGAATGACCAATCGCTGATTGTAATTTGAAGGAAATCGTCGAAGCGTCGAATCGGAAAAGCGTACAAGGATTCATCGTGAACATTGGAGAAAATTTTAACAACGCGGTTCAACGTCTTCAGATAACGTGAAACTGTAATAGATGATAATGGAGAAAAGAAATGAAAATGACCAAGAATGTAGAAAGAACGATTAAACATGGGGAGATGAAATGAAATGAAAGACAATGAGAAGCAAAATAGATAGGTAACAGATGACCCCGTACAGATAGAATGGATGACCTCGTAAACACAGAATGGATGAGATGACCCCATATACAGAAAATGATAAGAGGTGACCCCGTAGACAAAATGAATAAGAAATGACACCGAGATGACCCTGTATACATCAATCATCATCAATAATCGATATCAAGATCAAACCACCAACACGTCAACGTCTTCGTCAAACCACCAGCATCGTCATCATCACCAAGAAACATCGTCGGTGTCCTTTTTGAACTGTTTTCTCGTTGAACGTTTTTCTTCTCCCAGCCGTTCGGGTACCACTCGACACGAATGGATTTAGGATGTACAAATGTAATTTTTTTTTTTCTTTGTCATCGCTAAGTGAATGTATGTCTTGTAATGTTCTTTAGTTACCGACCCTCGATACCGCTCGACTTCATCAAGTCAGAGCTCGAGCTGGACACGGATACTGAGGTTGAAGAGTTTTTGACATCAGTTGGGAATGTCAGTTTCGTAGATTCGGCCCGGACTTTGATCGATTGCAAGGCTTTCCAAGGATAAATGGACCAAAAAGACACCTTTTTGTCCAGTTGTCACTGCGCCGTTTTGTTTTAGTTTTTTGCCCGGGGGCGTCCGGTTTTGACGAAGACGATTTTCTCGGAGAGCAAGAAAGAGAAAAAAGAAATCATCGTTAAAAAGTTTTTCCGGACGCAGCACGAAGTACTCCAGAATGGAGTCAGTTCCGCCGTAAGGTTAAAGCGTACCGGGGTCTCAACGAAGCAGCTCATCAGAAGTGGGAAATCAAAAAACGGAAGTGGGATCGAAACGGAAATTGTGAGATTGACGCAGAGGAAGATCAGCTGAATCATCGGGCTACGACGCGTCCTGTCCATTTTCCCTTTCCCTAAAGTTAGGTCCCTTTCGAGAACTTCTTTTCAGGTATTTTTCCTCCAGTGTTCTTCCCACGAAACTTCCCGAAAATCCCTTTTCTCCTCCCCCCCGAGTCGCTTTTGTTTCTGCGATCTTACGACCGTCCGGCTTATTCCATTCCGTATATGTTCATAACCTAATCACGTTTGTAATGTATGGACTGCTTTCCAGAATTCTCTGGGGTAGGAGGCACTTCACGAAACCAAGTGCTTCGATATTCGTACCCGCTGTACTATTCACTCTGGTTCAGTTTTGTAAATATATTTTACAAATGCACTTGTTTGTCCGCTCATTTGTTCCCGGTGTGAGAAAAGTTTGAAAAGCCTGGAGGTTTACACAACAATTACATTACAAGTCAGCTAGCTGAACATGTCAAATTTACTGGGATTTTGGGTTTGCACAAAAAATAAAATAAAATGCACTTCAAACATTTATTTGAAACATCGAAGTGAAAACACTGTAGAAGAACAGTGCTCGTACAATTACGTGAAAATACACCTAGTAAGTAGTGCAGTATTTAATACTGGTTCCACCCATTCAATTAATACTTGCGTTATTCGTCGAGTGGGTTAAGCTCGTGTTTAAATGGTACAAATAAATTATCGAATCGCCGACGCAATTTCGGTACAGTACAAACTGGTAATACTTTTAAGCCAACAAGTGTACAAGGTTAGGCTGGCTTTGAACGAACAAAATTTTGAACAATCTTTTCTAGCTCCTGACGAATGCCGAATATTAAATACTCTAAATTTTAGATAAATTTGCGTTTTGTAAAATTAGTTTTTTTTCTTTTTTTTTTTTTTAAATTAACAGACTAATAGCACATTCAGAATGTGGGGGAAGTGACAGTGATGTCAGCAATCACGGAGTTCTCTGATAGGATTCTGTTGTTTCTTATCTATTTGGCATCACTGCTTTTCGTAATAAGAGGGGTGATGATTCCAAAACTGCCCTAAATTGACTACTTTGATGTTGGATGATTTTATCAGAAAGTAACTTCAAATGCTCAAAGCAGACAAAAGAGTAGGAATGAGGTAAGATGGGGGAAGTGCAAAAACAGGGCAAGTGCGTAAGTTGGAAGTAAATGCTACTTGGAACAATTTCCACTGAATGCCACATAGTGGCCACGTCTATATCGGTATGCTTGACATCACTTATCCTCCTGTAGGACGTTTTGAAATTCCATGCGTGATATATAAACAATAAGTTACATGCCCACTTTAGGAGCATGAAGATCCAGGACAGTTCAAATGGCCTAACAACCAACAGTGTAGCAGTTATGTTAACTAGACCTTACAGTTTTGATGTTTCCATCGACAGCCACTCCACGCATTGGTGCGAATCCATCCAAGTGGAGATCTTGAATTTCCTGTCTCAGGGAGTTAGGTTACTCATTAGGCGCCCATCTCCCTTCACTCCATAATTCGTTGTTACGCAATAAGAAAAACAAAAGACAGGGTGCCCTCCCTTCGCTCGGCAGTTAAACACAAGAGTAGGGGTTGCTTTGATTGCCATAACACTGCAAAACCTGATAGAAGTTGTCAGATCTGTGCTCCTCTTCTGCAGACTAACCTTTGAAGGTAAAGTTCAACACATTTACAGAGTACCTTGAGTTCGAAATTCTTTTGTAAGTGCCTGTCTCAATGCAGTTCGACCTAAATTTCTCTAACGCAGTTTGTCTTAAAATATCAACAAAACTGCCTGACGATAAAACGTCTTCGATAAACTAAAAACTACGGAATGAACTAAGCTAACGTCAACGGTAAATATCGTTTGGTAAGTTTGCGTCAGAATTTGGCCGGCAGCAGCGGCGGCGTTATCGCCCCGTCTTCGACCAGAGCCTGCTTCTGTTTGCCCGACGACGGGAGGTACCGGCGGGCGATGAGGAGCATCAAGAGCGGCAGAGGCGTCATCAGAGCGACGGCGACTGGAGCGACTGCAAAGGATAAATTCGGTTGAGCAGGTTCAAGTTTGAATTACAGGTTAACCGGACTGCGGCGAACATTCCTGGCGCCCTCTACGCGAACTAGAACTGACACACTGGGCCGTCGAGTTTTGCGGCATGACTAACTTAAGTAGCGGAATTTTGGGGTGAGACAAAAGCAGCAATCAAGTGGTATGAAAGGTCTAGTATCCCATACTTCGAAGATCCCATGCACCTCACTTAATTCAATGGCTCAAAGCCCCCAACTGTTACTTCATTGAGTGCCGCTTTCTCTACCCGAGTTACCGAGAGTTTAAACGTTAACGCCCAGGTTAAACCCCCGAGGGAGCACCGATTAGCATGGGGAGCCATTAGTTGGTGAAATAGGCCCTGAGTCAGACAGTAAAAATTTTTACCGAATGTCGCCGGAACGTTAACTTCGTCTGGAAAACCCACTCGGTCCACAGAAAATTTGCCGCACGCAAATTCGAGGCCCAATTTTCTCTTTGTACACTTAAGCCCCTGTTTTTCAGCGATGCATTCTCCTTTTCCTCCAAAGCTACCCAAGAAGCTGACAAACGTACCAGGTCACCAAGGGACTCTCAGGGTCAAGGGGGTTCTCCTCAAACTGTCCTTTCCTTGTGGAAAAACGGCAGCTTGCGGTTGGAGCGTTTTCGGGCGTGAAACCGCCAAAAGCTGAAGGCGACGAGCGGCAGAGGCGTCATGAGAGCGACTGCGACCGGAGCCACTGGAATGGAAACGTCGCTCATATTTTTACTGGGAGGGGGTCATTAAAAGGCCTCGAGAACTGAGGACGAATCTTAGAAGCGCTGAGGACTCCGGCATCAGCTATGGTCATCAGTTAGCTGATAAGCAATTTCTGGCGGTTTTTATGTGGCTTCAGTTGACAACATTTGTCAACTGTGGAGCGATGCACATTTAATGTGCATCACTCCACTTTTTCTTGGAATAATTATTATTTAGTAGTTTATTATAAACCTACGTATTTGCGACGAGAGTGACTTCTTTTGGGCTGACATTAGGGATGGCTATCGATAGGTTGGAAGTATCGATATCGCTACACAAAAATATCAGTATTCTTTCCTCGATATATTGGCTCTTTTTACTCTAAAAAAACACTCCCTTGGTGCTAACGCCTTTTCTACTCCCTTCTAACCTCTTGTGTATAGCAGGAGAAGCCTCGAAAAGGGCAATGAAATAAGTGACAACCAAACAACTAACCAACCAAGAAGAAGACAAAGGAGGTTTTCGTAAGTTTCCCAGTTTACTTTGTTGGGGCTGTTCCAAGTTCTGCCTCACAGTTTTCCGACATTTTTAGCTCGTTTGTTTTGGTTTATTATTCTTGGAATAATACACTATGTTTTCGCGACGGGGGTCGACGACTCCGATCGGGCTCAAAATTTGACATTATCCGTTTCAAGAGGTCTACATTCTAAATCCGAAATGGCCGTCCGCCGTCCAGGCCGTTTTGGGCAGTAGGAATTTTTTTAAAAATCTGAAATTTTGACAAAATACTTGGTTTACCATCTAGTTGTGCCCGCAAGGTTTTCAGTCCGATCGCCCAAACCCGTGGGGCGCTATGGGGCTACGGGAGGGGTTTTTTGAAGGCTTTTAGCTATGAGATCGAGTTAGGTGTCGTTTTCGAAGTATTTTTGGACGTAGAATCCATTTTTTGGGGTCCCGGAACGATCCGATTTCACTGGGGCGATCTTTAGGGCTTTCATGAGGTTAAAAAGGGGATTTTTGAAGGATCCCAGGATGTTAAATATTTTTCGAGTAAAAAATACAGAATTTTTGAAAAAACACATTTTTGAACAAAAAAATCCAAAAAAAAAAATTTTTTTTTGAGATTAAAAAAAAGATTTTTTAATTTTTTGATTGATAGAATTAAATTTCTGCACAAGTAACGTATATCAAAGAATAATAAACCCTTGTGTAAAATTGGCAGCGTTTTTATATGCCATGGGTCTATATGGTATTGGTATACCGTAAACTGGGGCTACTTGAGAAAATTTTCGCGTTTAAACGCAAATTTAGGTACCTAAACATTTTTTTTTTTCAATCGGCTCGAAAAGGTTTTGGATAAAGTGGCCTTTGGGCTATCTTTCTACGTTATCAGAATTTAAATCCCCCCAATGGGGATTTTATATAATTTTTTAAATAGCGTTCTCAAATCACCCCGACAGTTGGGGTAACTTGAGAATAGTGCTTTTTTGCGGCATTTCCGAATTAATATCGCACGAGAGGTACTTGAGAGGTGACCCCAAATTTTTAAAAAATTGTTTTGACAAAATAGGACATCAAAAAAAAATTTTTTTTGAAGAAAAACCTACATTTTATTATGAAATTTGTAAAAAAACAAATGTTTAAGTTTCCTCTCTCTCTCTCTCTCTCTCTCTCTCTCTCTCTCTCTCTCTCTCTTAAGTGTTATTTATTACATTTAACATTTAGGTACTGTAAATCACAAAAGCAGACTTCTAAATCACAAAATAACTACAATCACTCGATCAATCACAAAATAGTAAAATGACTCTCTACAATCCAACTAGAGGTTTCCATTTTTTTTAAAGAACACCATAATATTTCCAAACTTGAATGAAACTTAAACTTGTCTTGACTCTACAGAGAACCAGAACGTTAACCGAGAACCAGAGCGGTCTTTGACATGATCAATCACCTGCCCCCCCCCCCTCCCTAGCATTTCCTCCGTGCACGCCCAATATGGCTTGAACGATGTACCTTTTCTGTGGTTGCTGAACTTCCTCTTATAGCTACGAACCATTTTCTGGAATAAAAACGCGAAAAAACGGCGTAAAAACACTTTCTCAAATTGCCCCAAGTTTTTTCCTCAAATTACCCCATTGTACAAAAAATTCAATAGCGTCGCCATTTTTGAAGATAGAAAGCTGTGATTTTGAGAGAATCTCTCCAAGATATCCTTTGAAAAGATAGGATAGTTGAACTAACACGAAAATGTTTGAATCCTCTTGGGCAGGTAGAAGTTGTACCACGTGCCGTTAACCTACGAAAACAGCTGGAAAATGTGATAAGCCGCCATCACTATGCGTTATCAGTTGTGCGCTGATTAGTCACGTTAGCGTGTATAACCATCATAGTAGCGTCGGAGAAAAATTGGATCAACGTCCCAGGACCATCCTAGCCTTGACAATGAATTTTTGAAAAAAATAAACAGCTGTCTCTCAAGTAGCCTCGCGATTCTTAAATACCCCCAGTTTACGGTATCGATATTTTTTCCTTCGATACTCCACCACGAGGTTACGTCATAACCTGCTATAATTATAGTAGCATTTTTTGGCTACATTAGGTTGTACAGTAACTTTCTGCTCCATCCGGGGGAAATTATTGTTGGGTAAGGGAAGTTTGGCAGCACTTTTGGCCTTGAACTATTCTTGATAATTTCTTTGTAGTAGTTTGTGGGCCGAGATGTGGAATGGATCAAATACTCTAACTCCCAACGTTTTCAAACACAAAGGGAGAGGGAAAATGCTATTGAAATCGACAGTCATCAGAACAACACTGTCAGAAAGACAGGATAAGGACTTAGGCTTTGTTCGGTGAATCTATGGGACGTGTTCATAAAGTCGTCCTCAAAAGTTTAAATTGTCTCTAACGCGAAAACAAGGAAGTTGTCAGCAGATTCAAATTACTGAATGATGTGAAGGATGAAGGTAAACTCTTGCTTACCGGTGGTCAAGTCAGCAGCCGGCGCTTGAAGACAAAATTTCAACAGGAATATTGAGATTCCCGTGTTTTGGACGCCAGTTTCGATAGATATGGCGAGCACGTTTTCAGGAGGTTGTTTGAGCGCCCAGGCCAACAGGAGGCCGGACAAGTAGCCGAGGAGGGGAAGGCTGATGCCGGCTACTGCTATCTGTTGAGGACGACAAGAAATACGATTAAATTAATGAGAACAAGGAGAGATAGCAGGGCTGCCAACGGCGATTCCAAAACATACCTTCCATGTGAAGAGCTTGAAAAGATAGAAATTCGTGACGGTTGCGAATATAACGATGAAGAGGATCAGAAGTGCGGAAAAGGGTTTTAGTATTCGGACCATAAGAGTGGACAGCTTCTTGCAGTACACTTGTATGGCGTAACCGATGGTCATAGGGATGACCAACCCCAACGCCGAAGTGAGAATCTTCATGTACGGAACACCCATTTCACCGTCGGAAAATATCACTTGCCCGAGCGTGAACACCCACATGGGGATAAGAGCTGGAAACAAAAGCGATCATCAACGTTCGTCCGCTTCATAAAATCCACCCCCTTTGTCCCAAACTTACCAAATGATGCCAACGTGCTGATGGCGGTCATTGTGACGCTCAGGTTCAAGTTCCCGCCGAGTGCGTACGTCCATATGTTGGAGGCGCCACCGGCAGGTGAAATCCCTGTGAAGAATAGCCCAAGCCTGAGAGCCCGATTGTCCGGAAACAAAAGCTCACCAAGTCCGTAGCTCAACTGCGTCAGAAAATGCAAAAAGTCAGCCCAAATAACTAAAACACAACGGCAACTTTTTTTTGTGCAATACCCACCAAAGGTAGAAACAAAAAATGGCTGACGAGCCCGATAACAGGCCCCACTGGTCTGACGATGGCCTCTTTAAGGGAGCTGACGTCCAAAGCGCAACCGAAATTGATGAAAATGATGGAAACTAAAATAATAACGCTCGAAGTGAAAATTCTGTCGATCATAGCGGGCTCTCGCTTCACTGTGACTGGCATGGGGGATGTTTCTTTGATGCATTCTCGCCGGGGATCTGTAAAATTACCGTTCAGAATATTCACATTTATTGCATCAACAGATCATACCAGGAAACAACAAAGAATGAGCTCCTCGAGAACGGAATTTAGCATTATATACTGATTTTCTAACAATATAATATGTAACAAAACTAACTATACGGATTTCCGGACTAAATATTTATGTAAGGATAAAATAAAACCTCCTTACATACATTTTTAGTTCGGGAATCCGTAAAGTTACGTGCAGAACTGTTTCAGAAATGTTGGAGATTTTGAACTGAAAGTGGAGGGCCTGTGACGTCATTTCTTCCCTCGCTGGGCATTGAGTAGTTGCAACTACTCAATGCCCAGAGAGGGAAGAAATGCCCATGGGCACGGAGCCACCAAAGCGATGAATAATAAGTCTGAACGGAATCGGAATTTCGGGGATTTGGCTCGATTCTCGGGGTCGGCTTTTCGTGTAGCAAAGTTGGCTAATTTGCATCTCTCGGCCAATCAAAAGATGACTAAGCAGCCCACGTCATGTACCCCCTCCTCCAGACCATGGAATTCAAATATTATATTTTTCCTAAGCCCTATAAATAATACGGACTGTTTTTCTGCAAATTTTGACTCGTTTTTGTAACTTTTCAAGAAACCTTTCCAAGAAAAACATTTTTTTAAATCTTTCAAGGAGCTCATTCCTAATGAACGTCAGACCGCGCAAAATTAGGTATATTATGATCCTCAAATACTTCACAGCAGTGCGCTGATTTAGCTTTCGAAGTTCTGGTGATTTGGCTCTTCACCCAATGCTTTGCTAATTCGGCTCCACACCCACTTATCTACCAATGAGGCTCCTCATTTACCGCTCTGCTGACTTAGCTCCTCATTCAGCAGATTTCACTACCCATTTATGTATATCTCGACGACAAAAGTTGAGAATAATCCTCAGCGCTAAGACAATGTCTTGTTTATGGCAAAACCACTAAAAGTGTACAAGCCATACTCATCTCGACTAACCTTTTTTATCGGAAACACACAGTTTGACAGAAGTGTAACCCAAGAAGTTGCCCGTTACGTTGAAAGCGGACGACCAGACGTCTCCTAAACTTCCATCGGGCTCCTTCACGAAGACCAGTTCGGATGGCGAGACTGAAGCTATGTCTGGATCGTTCACTAACGCTCGTATCACCATGTTGTCAAGCTCATTCTGGAAAAAACCAAAAAGGTTAGAAGCAGCCCTATTTTCAAAATATGCACCTTGACTCTTGCAACGAACTCACTTGATCAAAATCCGTCGTGTTCACTCGGACCTGCTTCGTCTTGTACATGTACAGCGTCTCTAATTCAGCGGCCGAAAACTTGACCCCCCAAGTGGCAGCTTTTGTGGCCAACTGGCAGGCGACGAACCAGAGCGGGCAGAGTGCCAGAAGGTACATCACGATGATGTGAAGAGGCCATACTGGACACATCACTGAAAAGCAAAATTCAAATTAACTGGGTAGTTAGCGTGTATAGAGATAGGATTGGGTTAAAAAAAAGTTTCAAGGAGCAATACTTGAAAAAATACAATTTTTGTGAAGCACCAGGGACCAGGGAAGGCCAAACTATTCAACCAGTAGTCCACTTGCTGCACCACTCCCTCAAGAATTTCTTGGAACCTTATCAAGAGCCCTACCTATGTCACATGGAAACCCAACAAACCTGGAAACTTGAGGAAAAAAATCTAACAGACGTCGAACAGCCTCGATAAGCGCTCGACACTCACTGCCTTCAAGGACTCGTCGCCTTTCGCTATGACCTTCTCAAGACCTTCCAAGAGGGGGAGACGTCCAAAGAGTGTGTAAAAGAGAGGAATCAATCGGGTCAATACACAGAAAACCAAGACTTAGTGCTACCAATATGAGAGTCACGAAGATGGCCAGGAAAGGCTCAAAGATGAAACGCGCCGGACATGAAGGCTTCTCTGCTCGGTAGGTAACTCAAGAAAGAATTACGACAAGGCACCAGGATATAGCCATGGGATAATATGTGACCACTTTTGCAATGCTCTCTGACTGCTGAAAGATGATCACGAGAGGAGCAACACACGGATATGCGGGATCAGTCAGCTATGGCAACTATAAGCCAGCTCTAGAAAAGATTACAAACATCCAGAGACTCATTCATGGCTTGGATATAAACATAACTTGTTGACTGCCTTTGCAATCACCTCAGAATGCTGCCGGAATGCTTGACACAATTACAGAGTCCAACAGAATGCATGAGGGCTCAGCAGATTGCAGGACAGTGAGCTATTAGAGTAGTTGATAGCAGATAGTAGAAGGCAGGAGGACAGTGGACTCCTGGAATGCTTCTCAGAATGCTGGATCCCTTGTCAAACACCTTTGCTTGCTGGGAAAAAGATAGTGTGATGGAAAAATAGCTGGATAGAGGACAATGGGCTGCTTGAATGCAGGACAACGGAATGCAAGTGAACACGTCAGACAGTGGAAGTGCTTGGAGGTTGCATGGACAACTATGGAAGAAGATGCTCCAAGTTCTCAATGTGAACAGCAGAGTCGAGTGAGCTGCTGGAATGCCTGACATAATCCAAGACAGTGGTCCGTACAATGGACGCACAGGTCAGTGGTCACATGCTGGATGCCAAGATCCAAAAGATGCTTCAAGATTACAGTTGTCGCACTAGACCTTTCTGCTTAGGTAACTTTTAAGCCAGCTTAAGAAAGAATCACTCATTCAGAGAGTCGTTCGCGGCCTCTCTTTACAATTCAGGACTGAGGCCAGTCTGGAATAATTCACGGTATGCTGGATCACTAGCTGACCATCTTTGCAATGCCGTAACAATGCTCAACATAGCAGGTTAGAGCTGAGCAGAGGGCTGCTGGAATGCATGACCAAAATTCGGTAAAATTTAATGCTGGAGGTCATGCAGGATACATTCAGAAAAGTTTAGAAGTATGTAGGTACACACCTTTCCAAAGATTAGAAGGATAACTTTCCACCGCCTTTGCAATGTCTGCAATAATATTCCAACAGCATTAGATGGCCACACAAGGTCCACCCACGAGGTCTTCTCCACTAATTTGGACACTTGGAAACCTCCGAGAAAAAGTTTCAGGATATTATTGAAATCATGAGATGATCCTAGGGTGCGATTTCACGGTCGTCATTACTAAATGCTTTCAAGGGTGCGGAGATAGTGAAAATAATTGTCAGGTATGTTCTAACATGAGAAACAAGAATGTTTCAAACGATCAGATCTTTGTTGTTCCTCGTTTCCTCTCCAACGTCCACCTCTTTGCCAACATCCCTCAACAGTCAATGACGATGCGAACTTTACGTCACTCCCCTGCACTGTCTCGGAAATCCCGAACAGAAACAAAACAACAGGACGAATAGGTACGTTATCATTTCCCAGGGTTTTTATTCGAAAAGTGTGGGGAATCAGCGGGGTCAAGATGGGGGTCGCACGAGACTAAACCCCCGAATCCTTTAGAGGTATTTCAGTCGTTCAAACTGGGTGTTTGAAATCTCATGAGGGGGGGGGGAAAAAAAAAAATAAATAAATAAAATTTACGAATGGGATAACGACCAGGAAAACGAATTTTGAAGGGAGGAACGTTCGGTACCAGTAAAGCAGGTATCAAATATTAAATATTAAAGGTATCATTATATCAAATATTAAATATTAAATTAAGGAAATTTTCCTTTTGGTCTGAAGTATTTTGGCAAGAATAAAAATAATTCAAATAATATAAATTATTGTATTCTTGCAAAAATACATAGTGACGCCTAATTAACAAAGTGAAATACCTAATACCTAAACAGCAAAAACGGATTCTCAATTCATTTAGGAAAATTCTCAATTGAGTTTGGAAAATCGATATATAAGAAGATATTCACATACAGTTTTTGAATTAGGTGTGCCACAGACAGCTCGACTCCGTTCAAAGTCACTGGTACAACTTTTGACAAGATAGGTAGATTTTTCCATTAAAAACGACAAAGATGTGGAAATTAATTTTTAAAGAAGACTACGAGGCAGAATTCACACGCGTCGTAAACAACGTGCAAGGGAAAAGTAGACCACGCCAAATCAACAACAGCAATACACGCTAAAGCCTTGACATGTCCAACCAACGTTTTGTCCTCTCGAGTTCCACGATCACGACACCCTACAACGAAATTTCATATCAAAATCGTCCCGCAATCAGGATGTTGCTAACAACTACACCAGCCTTTATGAATTGCAGCAAGAGCCAATTTTCACTTCCTCCAAGTTTCCTTGTAGGTCTACATCACTTTTGACTGCCTCCAGCTTGATAATCATGTCCTCAGCATCCGGAAAACATATTCATCTTCCCCGCCCTCCCCTGACACAACCATTTGTTTCCAGATGATCCCATCCTTACGTTTTAGAGACGTTACTGATCTGAAGATTGTTTAGGTTCATTGCCTTCACGAATAAATTTGTTATCCACGACGAGATTACAAGGAGATGGAAAAATAAAATTCATAGATCGGCCCTCATAAAATTTTCCAATGGCCCTCTTCTTCTTTCTATCTGTTGTCTTCTTAAAAGAATTATGGGCCTTCTTTCTACTTTTCTTCCTTCGCCTTCTCAGGCGGGTTCATCATCCTCGAGCCTCGGGCCTTTCAGGTCACTTCGTCAACTACTTCTTCGGCCTGTGAGTTTTCTGCGCTACTCCTCTTTAGCGACTTCTTGAGGAATTGTTACTTTCATAGGGTTTATTCAATTTTCAAAATTCCATAATGCGCAGGTTTTTGCGCCCCGAAACAAATCGCAGCTTAGGCTTTGACGTTCATTTCGTTATTCAGCATGACAATTTTTCCCTTCCAGTTCAGTCCTCTTCGGGTTTATCGCATATAAATTCTCCATTGGTCAACATGCGAGTATTAATCGCCTCCTTCAGCCTCAAAACCCCACGTCATGTTAGAAAGGGAAAGGGGTGGTCCATGTGGTTCCCCTTGGAGGCTGCAAGTTACGTCATTGACCCAGTTCCTGAAGACTAGGTAGACCTGGAGGTTATCAGACGATCGGTGAGTTAGGTACGGTCAGGATATTCGGAATTTGGCGGGTCCTTGAAGGGGCCACACCGAAAACAATGAATGGTGAGGGAATTCGTGAGGAGTTATGATTGGAAAAGGATAGAATCATTAAATTTTGGTGTGACAGCGCCTTTAAATTTAAATAATGGATTACCTACATGTGGATTTATAACTCTTTGAAATTGGCCCAACAATCCAAAAATTGAAGACTCTGAAATATTTATTAGTTGTAGGGCGATCGGACAGATCTAGAATCTCAGTAAATCGAAGAAATTTTGGATTCTACGTCCAAAGAAACTTTGAAACTCATAGTAACTCGATCCCCTGTCCAAAGCTCCTTAGAAGCACTACGGAGCCTCACGGTGCTGCCGGACCGGTCTCAGATCCCCGTAAATCGAGTTAACGCCGAAAACTATACCTCACTCGACTCCCAGGCTACATAACTTCAAAGCCCCCGTTTGTAGCCCGAACCCCCCCCCCCCCCTTCATACCAAGAGCCCTCCGGCGAAGATGGACAGGTCTGAAACCCCTGACAATTTATTCTACGCCCCGAATAATTTTTTGATAAAAACGACATGACTCGACCCCCCAGGCCAAATCACTTCAAAAATCTCATTTGCAGCCATGAAGAGAGCCCCAAGGTGTGTTTGATGCCCCTCAAAAGCCTAGCAAAGTCCCACACTGTGGCTAAATGTAGGAACCCCATAAATCGATTAAGTTCAAAACTCACTCGACTCCTTGGCCACGCAGGTTGTGAAGTCATGGTGCTCTCAGCTGCCAAGTTCAGAGACCCATCTTTAAGTGGACATGATATAAATGTTATATCATGTTCCATCGTTCAAGTATTTTCCAGTGTCTTAAAGTAAGGGTATCCATTATATTAAATAAGTTCAATAGTTCAAGTTAAATAAGTTTAATAAATAAGTTAGTTAAATAAGTTCAATAGTTGAACTTCACTCCTATTCAGTGAAATTCAATGTTATCTTTATCAATCAGTGAGTTGGGTCCTACCATGCACTTACCACAATGGGTTTTTCAAGAGCGTGTTCTTGGAGATAATTTGGGAAAATGTGTGATAACATACACTTCCCTCTGGAGTAAGTACGTCAAATCACACACTTACCCCATGTTAGTTTTCAACCAAACTGGGCCTTCTTGTGTCAGTAAAACCCTCATTTTCCATGTAACACATTATGTTTTGGTAATTCTTTGAAATATTAGCTATCCAGGTGCAGACTTAATGATCTATAAAACTTGATAATTCTGTGAGTTTTTGTCCAATTTTAAGTAACCAAACCCCTGAAGGATCGTAGAGAGATTTCCTCTTTGGATCTTGCCCCCGTGAAACCGGAATAAACGTTCCAAAGATTGAACAGGTCGGTTACGCGCTTACCACTTCAATGGAGCAAGTGCCTAAGTCAGACTATTTCGATCATAATGCTCACAATTGGCAAGACTATGAAAAATCAATCATACATCGAAAAACAAGGGATTGAGAGACATTCAGGGCAAAAATAAAAATTGACAACGTCCACAGCTGATTTGTTGAAGTTAAACTCAACAAGCCATACCACACAGTTCCCCCACCTTACCTTACATACTTCATTCATACAAATTCAAACCGAGTTTCTAATACACATAGTGGGACCTCGTCGGGACGCGACGACATTAGGTTTGTTCCAGGTTTGACGGAATGTTAACAGAAATCGCCGGAGACATGCGCAGTTTAGAAACTGCTGTTCCAGGTCGATCGTAAGTTGGACGGAAACCGATAGCTCGAGTATGTGCGGTCGGGTTCTGTCGACAGCTGTCCAACTTCTGTCGACAGACGCAGTCAGACCTGGAACAAACCTTTTCTGAACATCCACAGAGTCTACCTCAATGGTTTCCAAGAGATTCACTCCGCCAAATGTGACATTCCATCAAACAACTTACTCTTGAAACCGAAAAAAGGAGACTTCGCTCCGACCCGGAACCACGAAAGTAGTCACACACGAAGACACAGCCTCACGTAAACACCTCAAATCCTGAACTGAACCCTACGACGAGAGCGATCCCCCTTCTCCAACATCCCTCAACACCATCAGGAAGAATTCACGGTGGGGGGTTGGGGGTTGTGGAGGATAACGTAACCAAGTTTCTACAAACAAGAGGAATGGGCGGGTTACGTCGGGGGAAAGTTGTGAGCCTTGGGAGAATTGATAGAAGGTTGGAGCTCAAATACCAATTAGGTGTCGGTGACCATGATCTCCTCGTAGATACACATTACCAAATCGTGAACCATTTTGCTGGTGAAACAGGTCAGCGGACCCACGTTTTGAACAACATAACACGACAAAACGTGAGATAGGCACATGGACTTGAGATGGACGCTTTTATAAACCTTTCATGAACCGAACATTATCATAATAGAATGAAAAACTAGGTATGTCTTGACATTCATCTCCCGAGGCAGAATCTACAATGCATCACTCACAGAAGGAAACGAGGAGAACAACGTATCAGATTAATATAGCTTTTCACCACGCAAGACACTCCACATGCAGCACCTACGAAATCTCTCATTATAGTGAAAGTCGACTCGTGTCAATTTCCCGAGTCTTCTTCGTCTCAGAGAAAGTGTGTTAGTGCGTTCCGCGCTACAGATTCTATTTTTCTAGGTCTTCAAACGTGATAATATCATGTCAAGGGTTGAATCTTGACCTCGACGGATACGCCGAAATAACTATTTCGTGTAACTACACGCCTCCTATTTTCACCTTTACATGGCAAATTTCCATTTAATGCTTCACAGTAATTGTACCTTATCACACTTTCATAGTTCCCCACACGCCATCACACCGGCTAAGAAAGTGATCGTAAAATTTAATGTCTTACCTGTAGAAGAATAAAACTACGTAAACCACAATAAAAATTCACGTCCAAGTGATCACCTGAAAAATGTAAACAGTGAAAACTGTAAAAGGCACGCAGTGTTGCGAGATCAAGTTGAAGTTCTTCCCTCAAACCCTAAAAAAAAACCCTACATTGCTCTTAAGTAACTCCTGATGTTCGTAGGTGAAGAAGCCGGGGATTGAGACCCTAGCGCCGAAGTGGCGGCGATGGAAGTTTCAGGATCGCGTCCAGTGATGCCAGACGCCTTCGACCTGAAAGGGGGACATCTGAGGCGAAAAAGGGGGACAAAGGGGGACTTGATCACTGCAAAAAAGGGACGTTTAGGGGGACAAAAAATAAAATTATAAAACGCTGCAAATTTACACAAGGGTTTATTATTCTTTAATTTCAATTTCTTTCAATTATTATTATTATTTGATAAAGGTTACTTGTTCAAAAAATAATTTTGTGTCAATAAAAATAATAAATATTTTTGAAAAAAAAAAAAAAGCTTCAAGGGTTTGGGCTGAAAAACTTGTGGGCACAACCAGATGTTAAACCAAGTATTTTGTCATAATTTCTAATTAAAAAAAAAAAAAAAAAAAAAAAAAAAAAAAAAAAAAAAAAACCCTGCCCAAAACAGCCTGGACGGCAGACGGACATTTTGTTTCTTGAATCTAGACCTCTTACAACGTATTTTAAAATTAAATTTTTTAATTTAAATTTAAAATGGTTAATTTTGAGGTCGATCAGAACTTTCGACCTCCATCGCAATTACATAGGTGTATTATTCCAAGAATCCATTATATTTATTTATTATTCCATTTTTAGAATCAGGTCCCAGCCACGAACAGAATTCAGCCCGACTTCCCCACGATTTTTGATACCTTTGTACCCGCTTTGAACCCCACTTCCACCTGCTTTGGTGGCGTTTGATAGCCATCACTACTACTGCACACATCACACAAAGATAAAACTATTAATCAGGATAGAGAGATCGAGTAGGTCAACAGTAGATTACTCATCAAACAATAATATACTAAGTTTGTTTAACAAACCGGACCAGTAACCAGCAGTGTAACCTGCCTTCGCTCCTTCTTCCATCATCATCTTGTTCTTCTTCACCAATTGCGTTAGCGCGTCACAAACCTACAGGTAGGTAGTTGCTGGGGGGTGCTAGGTATATCTATTAGATAACTACTTATGTAGGTACCGATAACAGTTATACTTACAGATTTACCTATTTGTTTTCTTTTCCATCTAAACCATTTGGGGGGAAAAGGGGGAAAAAGGGGGACTTTTTCCGAAAAGGGGTACTTCGGGGGACGGGGGAACATGGGGGAACCAAGCTCCAGAAAGGGGGACATGTCCCCCTAAAGGGGGACGTCTGGCAACAGTGATCGCGTCATCGCAAGTTTTGCGTGGGAGAGTTGGACGAGTCGAAGCTCAGTAGAGTCAGTAGGTAGTCTAATCAGTGAGTCGCATGGTCAAAATTTGTTCCTCATTAAATTTTAAAGATTCATTAAAGATTAAATTTTAATGAGGAACTGCCAGTTCTTAGCTCCATGTGTGCATAACAATATTATGCTCACCAGTTTTAGAGTGGAGCAAGTGAGCACGATGTGGTTGTTGCCAGACCTGCTTTATATGGCATAGGTAGTACATAGTTGGTTATTTAAAATTCGTAATGTCATTACATTTTGTTGTGGCCTGCTATAAAATGACCATGAGAAATTTTTGCCAATTATATTTAAAATTTTCGGAGAAATCTCAATATACATACACATACATTTTTACAGAGCTCAACAAAAAACAGCACCACTTCCCACGGTTTCTCCGTTGTGGCTGAGTGACCAATAAGTAATCAAAATTACGAATTTGAAACAAAGACGTGCACCGGTTTGCGCCCTTGAGAATATTTCGATTTTTGTTTCATACCTATGGGTATGAAAAAAATTCTTGTTAGTTATTTAAGAATGGTTTAAAGTTATGACCCACAAGCAAGTAAAAGTCAATCTCTGCTTGAATAACTTTATTTTGAATAAAGATTGAATGCATGACTAATTTAAAAAATAAATTACATACCCAACTAATTTTTTTTAAATGAAAAATAGTAAAATTAAAATATATATAAAATAAAATAAATAAATATATTTGAAAAACGCTGCAAATATTAGGTTTGTTCCAGGTTTGACGGAATGTTAAGGGGCCACGGGAGCAAAGCTGTAAGTCGCCGGAGACATGCGCAGTTAAGAAACTGCTGTTCCAGGTCGATCGTAAGTTGGACAGAAACCGATAGCTCGAGTATGTGCGGTCGGGTTCTGTCGACAGCTGTCCAACTTCTGTCAACAGACGCAGTCAGACCTGGAACAAACCTATTACTCAAGGGTTTATTATTCTTTGATATACCTAGTGAAAAAATTAATTCTGTGTCAATAAGAAAATATTTTTGAAAAAACTTAGATAGCACAATTTTTAGTAGGAATTTTTAGTAGGACTACAATGTTTGGACGGATGTGGGGCCTCGAAAAATGGATTAATGCGTCAAAAATTACTCGGAAAACGCACCTTATTTCCTGGGATATTTAAAAAATCTCATTTGTAGCCCCATGAAAGCACCACAGTATAATGAGATCGTCCAGGGACCCCAAAAATGGATTCTACGTCTAAAAATACTTCGAAAACGACACCTAACTCGACCCCATAGCCGAAAATCTTTTTAAAAAACAAAAAAAAAAAAATCCCTACCGCAGCCCCATTTTAGCCCCATAGCGCCCCTCCGGTTTGGGGCACAACTAGGTAGATGGTAAACCAAGAATTTTTTTTTTTCAAATTTTCAGATTTTTCTAAAAATTCCTACTGCCCAAAACGGCTTGGACGGCGGACGGACATTTCGTTTTTGGAATCATGAAAGGAATAATGTCAAATTTTGAGGCCGATCAGAATTTTCGACCTCCGTCGGGATTACATAGGTGTATTATTCCGAGAATAATAAACCAATATAAAAATGAAAATAATAAGAAAAGTTGGGAGGAATAATTGAATAAAGGCTGAATTTAGGATGCAATATACAAAAAAAGATTTTTTGTTTCTGTTATGATCATCCAGTTTATTATAACCGTTCCAGTTGTTAGACACTGGCATGTGTCTTCACTCCAAATTTCTTAATGTTACATTTCACGCGCTCCCCTATCAGTTACCTGGCTCCAGCAAAAATAGAATTCCTAACACGAGAGGCTCGCGACCACACCCGGACCACTGGTGCTGACGCCTAGTGGCCAGCCAGGACACCACTTTTGACAGCCGAAAGGCGATCTGCGAAGTTTTCTCCTTCTTTTCTGTAGGTACCGCCGCGACATTTTCGTTATTCATTTCATTATTATGGGCTCTGTCCGATGATGATAAAGCTTTTAAAATCCATAGGTATTAATTTAGTTTTATATTGTGTAGAATAGGTACAAACCTGCAATGTCCATCAGCCGTCCGGTATTTTTCTCACCTATTTTGAAGCGTAGAGCCCATTCTTTCACAAAAAGACTCCGTTTAGGATCCAGTTGGTCTTGAATCTGGGCAGTCCGATCCCTCATAGGTAAGTTGCCTAAGGCAGTGATAATATGGGTAAAAAGGAGGGAGGGTTTTCCATGTAATTTTCGCTGCCGAATCGAAAATGTTGATTAGGTTTCAGCGAGATGGAAAATTTAGCCCGCTTTTCAACGACATCTCTAATTTCTATTAAGATATCATATTTTGATGTACCTAGTATCATCCATTCGCTTTGACCAGCTAAGTTTATTTTTATACTATTATTGACTAGCATTGACTATTATAGTCAGTAGAACATAACAGTAGGTACTTAGGTATTTTATTTATAATCTTTCCTTCGGGAGGTATTTACAAAAATCGTACACATTAATTCCATTGCACAAGGACACTAAAAGCAAAAAATAATATTATAAGATGGTTACATAACCGTTGGAATGTATTACCATTCATCACTAGAGGAGTAACTCAGACAGGGAGGTACATAATTTATTACTTGCTCACGAACACTAGAAGAGGTACCTATTAAATCATAATTCAGTTTCAGGCAACTGACTCTTTGCACGTGTCTTTACAAGTGGCTAGCAGCAGGAAAAGTCAAATTTATTTAGGTACGACGCTTCACGAAAGAACAAATTCACCGTTTCGATACCAACTACAAATTTATGCCAACCATAAATATGTCTCCCGACTATATAAGTTGGTACCATAGGTACATCGGAACAGAAAAAAGACGCACAAAATTTTCAGAAATGACAAAGATTATAGTAGAGTGAAAAGAGCAACTTGAAAATAAAACGTTGAAAATAATATAAGAACGAGAAAACAGCAATATTTTAATGAAATAGAATGATATCTACGTCGTTGAAATGGCTAGACCCTGAAAGACATTCAAGTTAGTCTTCAGTCTTCTGGTTACCTGCCTAATCGCATTAGCGATGAAAGAAAATTCAAAAACCATAATAATATTATGGTGGAAGAAAAATATTATAGTACTTTTTATAGTACTTTTTTTCTTCCACTTGGTAAAAAGGCAACCCCGATTAAAAAGTCAAGCACACGCCGGAGCCGGTGCAAGGCAGACCGTTTGTGGAGCTAACGTAGTGTCACGGCGGGCCACTAGACGTCAGCACCAGTGGTCCGGGTGTGGTCGCGAGCCTCTCACTAACGATGTCAAGCCTATAGTCACCAAGTCTCGAAAGCATTCTTTAGAAGATACTGATTTTATGAAGAAAGAAAGAAAGAAAGAAAGAAGGCCGGGAAAACAGAATCAGGTAGCGGATATATTCTCCAGGGCATGTAACGCCACACAGATAGACTTATTATACTCCCTACACTGTGACTTATGCCATCCCGGAGTGACCAGAATGACTCACTGGGTAAGAACTCGTAATTTACCCTATTCGGTCGAGGACATTAAAAAGATGACTGCCTCATGCCCATCTTGTAACATTGTGAAACCTCAATTTTACAAGAATTCAAAGTTCACTCTGGTGAAGGCCATGCATCCGTTCGAGAGAATCAGCATGGATTTCAAGGGCCCACTTCCGTCGAAGTCGAGAAATAAATACCTCCTGACGATCGTCGATGAGTATTCAAGATTCCCTTTCGCCTATCCTTGTCCCAACATGAACTCGTCAACTGTAATTGACTGCCTTACTAACCTTTTCACCACTTTTGGTTTACCTTCATACGTTCACACCGATCGAGGAACCTCATTCGCATCCAAGGAGCTACGGGAATTAGGGATGTCTGATTCTCAAAAATGAATCGATTTAAATCGAATCGATTATTTAGAAAAGTATCGAAAATAATCGTGATTATTTTTTCAAAAAGAATCGATACATCTGAGAATCGATTCTTTTCCCAAATTATTTATTAAATTTCAAATTTATCAGAAGAAGAAGAAGCATTATTACGTTACGAAACCTGAATTCCAATTACTAATAAATCCGACTGCAAACCAGCACTATTACGTAGGAAAAGGTAGGTAGGAAAGCTTCAGCTGTGTCAGTGGTTGTTGTGCAACTGCTTCCATCTCTTCAGCTGTTACCTATGGTCGTTGCAGTGACTCAATTTAAAAAATAATATTGATTCTTTTATACATGGATCTGTTTTGCAGAGCAACTGAATATAAAAATACTTGTTAAGAGCAGAAAAGAATCGGTTTTCGATTCTGGAAATTTAGAATCGAATCGGGCCGATTCTTCAAAAAAATAAAGAATCTAAAAGAATCGATTATTTTTTCAAAAAGAATCGATCTTTTCAAGAATCGATTCTTTTTGAGCATCCCTAACGGGAATTTCTTCATACCCGAGGAGTAGCTACTTCCATGTCGGCCCCTTATAACCCCACGGGAAACGGCCAAATCGAGCGGCTAAATGGCACAATCTGGCGCACAGTGTCTCTTACTCTCAAGCACAGAAAATTGGACCCTTCCGGTGCTTCCGGATGCACTCCATTCCATCCGATCTCTATTATGCACGGCAACCAACGAAACGCCTCACGAGAGGATGTTCCGCCACAACAGAAGATCAGCTAATGGTACTTCGCTTCCGACTTGGCTTTCACCATCGAAAAAAGCGCTATTGAAAAAGCAAGTACGGATAAGCAAGTACGATCCTCTGGTCGAGGAAGTCGATATCCTTGACGTTAACCCACAGTATGCCAGGGTTCGCCTCGATGATGGACGGGAGACGACGGTGTCTTTGAAACACCTGGCACCTCCTGGTGGTATGATGATTGAGCCAGAATCAGTGGAAGCTGAGACAACTGAGCAACACGACATCGAACCTCCAGCATACCTTACACCGGAAGAAAACCAGGAAGACCCCGAGGGCACCCCAGAAATCCCGACAGTTTCTTCGCAACCTCGTGAAAATTCCCCGCGTCGTTCTACGAGAGAGCGACGTCCGCCTGCCCGCCTAAAGGACTATGAACTGAAGTTTTAAAAGGCAGGAAGAATGTTATGATCATCCAGTTTATTATAACCGTTCCAGTTGTTAGACACTGGCATGTGTCTTCACTCCAAATTTCTTAATGTTACATTTCACGCTTATTGTGACTAATAAAGCCTAATTTGCAAAGGTTTTTACAACAGTTTCTAACCCTTTTATTCCACAAATCCCTCGGAACTTGACATTTTTCCCGCTAATTAGTTTCCCGCCTGAAATTGCTAACTAGTCTTTGCAGTGCTCTTTTTCTTAAAAAAAAAAAAAGTCTCCTGAAAAGTCCCTACCTGGCATCCCTGTGGGACTTGAAAGAGTCCAAGGAAATTTTCGTGATGTGTTTAGAATGCAAAATTTATAATAACTATGATTAAAACTATTATAATCAAAATCATGGAAATTGATGAATGCGATATGGAAAATAAGAGCGTCTTTTCAAAAAGGTAGATTACGTTGTATGGAGAAAGGTTAGATTTCTTGCCTGTTTTTTGGTGGCAACACTGATTGGTCTCAGTCGGAGTTTCCGAGAGAATAACGAGACTTCTCTTTTGAAGCTTTTTATCATGTTCTGGTCATTTACACTGTAATTTCGCGCTTTTCACGGTCCCAATTTAGTTTTTATTGCGTCAACCTCCCCCAAATTTATCGAGTGGGTCGAAATGGCCAAATTGGTGGAAGTGTACCGGAACGACGGGCAGAAGCTCAACAAACGGCAGCTCCCTTTATTCGTCGACGAGAATCTCACTGTGAGTTGAGGACGCCGAAAATTTTTACGAGTTATTCAAAAGGGTTTTGGGGCTCGGGTAACGTCGTCGGCGTCTTCGACCGTAAAAAGAGGGAAATGCGGTTATCGGTGAGGATTGCGGAAGAGTTGTGGAAGCTTTGGCGGCTTTCCTGGGAACCGTTTTCCCTTCCCGAAGGGTTTTCCACTTGATGACGAAAATGATCGCCAATCTGGAACGTTTTTTGATGTTCTAATCGGGTAAAATCAAGAACAACCTAACTGAAGTGAACAATGCGGGATACAACGGGTTTGCTAACCTGTACGGTCCGATACGCCCTTGCCTCGACACAATTTATCATTTCGTTGCATTGAGGCATATGATAGCAGCTCATTATCCACAGGAGCGTAATTTGAAAGGTCCGAGTCAGTTTCAGCTCAGGCTGCACCGAATTTCCTGGTCGGATGCACTTAACGGTACTCCAAGTAGGTAAGGCTTGTAACTCTGTTACCGAGACTGCAGGATGTTATTAAATATCACAAATTTTGTGATACGTTTCGAAGGTAATGTATCGGCGTGGCATGATACTACAATCACTACGGTCTATAATAGATGATGTGATAATAATAATTCAATAATTGTTGATGTGATCGCATCGTACGTCACGTCGAAAATGATACCTCACACGCCCCCTGGCCTACATCCTTTAGAGACCCCATCTGTAGCCTCTTAGAAGCTCCGCAGAGCCTCACGGTGTAGTCGGATGGGTCTGAGATACCCCTTAATCGATTCTACGTCGGAAATTGCGTCGAAAACGACACCTAAATCGACCCTCTGTTCGAAATCCTACAAAACCAGTAGTCCCTTAGACGCCCCGCAGAGCCTCACTGTGGAGTCGGAAAGGTTTGGGATACCCCATTAAAGATTCCACTTTCAAAATTCGTCGGAAACGATGCCTCACTCGACACGTTATCCAAAGCCCTTCTAAACCTCACCGACAGCTGCTTGAAATCCCTGCAGTGCTTCACGGTGTTGAATTGAATTATTGATGATAATTCGTTCTAAATTACTTTGAAAACGACAGCTCACAATCCATCAGTCCAACCTGTGGCTCTCACGTCGGCTTTGTGACAATCCACATAATCACTGCTTATTTTTGCAGATGGTCATGGACCTTAGCGGGCTCGGGTTCAACTTTGGCAACCCCTCAGTCCGAGCCAAGGAAATTGACAAGTTTTTGGACATGTTCAACTCCTTGACGCCCACCGAAGTCCGCCAAGCGTTTTCAGTCGATTGGAAAGATTTTTTCGCCTCTCTCGACCAGACGATCCCTTGCGTTGGCTGCCGCAGAAGGTAAGTTTTGAAACCAGTCAGCCCGACAGTTCGCTTGAAATATCTTCATCATTATTTTTATCATTTCAGCGTCGAGAGGTTGTATTTGCAGCTGAGGAAGTCTGGTCATCCTGCATTAGAACCCGTCGTCATCACACCTAACGGAACGCTGACTATAAAAGACGACCATTTCCAGTGGCCAAGACTCCTCTGCACTTTGCTTCACGGTCACAGGTACGCTTCATCATGACCAGGACACCGCTTCATACATGCAAGGCAAGCTGTCACTCCGCCATTTTTCGTTTCAGCAATCGGCTCAACCAGCTAGTTGAAAGTCAGTTCCGGTCGAAGAAAAGCCGCCGTTGCATTCTGCACAGTTTAGACTACCAGAGAGTGAGAGCACCTTGGAAGGAGGTTTGGGACGTGATGCGCCCCCAGTGTCGTGAGGAGGTTCTCCTCATCGACGCCGGCTCTCTCATGGTTACCCTAGAAGGCTACTTACAAAAACACAGGTGAAATATGGAAAATGTCAAAGTTGAATTCCCACCGCGTTGTTGCAGTTTTGATTTATCACTCCCAGAATAACGCTTTTTAATAATGGGCTAAGGAACAAGGTCATGGAAATGATGAAATTTGGTCGAACATAGTTAAAATTTGAACGAACAAGGTACCTACTGAGAAATGAGTTGTCTGAACAGAAAAAAAGACTAGTGAAAATTTGGCATTTTGAATTCAACCCACTCCCCATTTAAGCTAATCTGCGCTACTTTTTTTACTGGCTAGAATGGGGATCAAAATCCTCTACCTGGAAAGCCAAAAGGATGGCTTTGCCTCGAAAAAAAAAAAAAACTAAAAACGTTCGACCTTTTTCAGCTTTTCGATTATATCTCGAAACCCAAAATTTCCTAAAAATGCGTATATCAAAGTTGTATATCGGACGAACAGTGAAGCCGTTAGAGCGCACTGAAAAATTGACACTTTTTCGTAATCTGCAAAAAAAAACTGGGAAAACCGCTGTTCCACCACTGATTCGGTCGTGTCGAAATATCAATTTCTTATTAAAGTAAACACTCCATTAATCGAGCAGCTTCCATAATATGCAATCCATATCCGGGTTTCTCGCCCCTACCCTCATGCTCCATTAACCGTTTACGTTTAAGTAAAATCAACAAAAGTGTCATTTACTATGCGAGGTTTTTTGACGTCCGCATAGTAAATGCCGACGCCGTCTCTTACTCCTCTCGAGACTGGGACTCTAGCCAATGCCAATGCAACCAGTTCTACCGCTCCTTGAACAGTTTTCTATCTGGTCCTATAGCTTCAAACCCAGTCTTGTTGTTCTTTGAACTTGTACTCCCAATGAAAACATCCGCCAATCTTCTAAATCGTTTTTCAGGTTTTGTGGAGAGTGTCGCACTAAAGTGCTCCGAGCCTATTGGTTGTTGGTCGAAGAACCCGAACCAACCAGGGAAAAAGGGTACATCCCCGCTCTGTACGCCGGGATCAAACGGTGCCTCCCGGACAAACACATCCACCTTCCGACGAACACCGAGTACGTTACCACTCTCGTAGCCCGAGTTCAACCCGACATTATGGGCAGGTGAGATTCGACGATTTCTTTCCATTTCTGTCAAAGCTCAACGTGGAGGATGTTTTGGGTCAACTGTATTATACCGCGATTAGTATTACACATTTGAACCTTGCAAACAAAACTGGAATGTAACATTGTATTTTGCCGACAGACTGTTAAATTTGAGGTGGCTTTTGAGACAGTAAGTGAAAGAAGAAAAAGTTTGACTAATGCTGATAAACTAACGACGTTGCCCAACTCACCCTACCTGTCGACGTATAATTTTTACTAAGTTCATCAAAGGGCTGATCATTGTGAGGTTTAATTGACAAATCGCATTGATAAACGATTTAAAATGCATAGTTTTCATTTCACTTCTGGCTTGGCAGTACGGTTTTTTTCAGTTTGATAATAGTGTCACATTCAACATTTGATCATCATTTTATGACTGAGGGCTGCGGTATTTTATAATGCTATTAAGAACAAACATGCCTCAAGATTTTTTTCTACAATTGATTAAAGGCTTCCAAATAACATCAAATCTTTGATTGAGCGTGTTGAATGAGGTCATAAGGTTAAGAATCAGGGGTCAGAATTGCCATTTTTGGCCGCGGAATAGAGGTGCTGGCGACGTATGCTAAACCTGGTTTGCTATTAATTCGCTACTCTTGTTGATTTTCTCCGATTTTGGTGGCCAAAAAGTGCTTTGTTCTTGTTGCCTCTTATTGAAGATCAACTCGAGCTGCCTACTGATCGGAACTATGACACCAATGTCAAAGCTCTTAACGCTACGATGTAGTGAGACTTCACCTCCATGCGCATTACCTCAGATTTAAAAATACTGTGTTAAGAAGTACTTCCCACAAAAAAATACCGATTTTTTACATTCTCTATATTGATGGTCGCCCGGCTGATCTGAGCTGCGCATTACCTCACTGTGTCTCACAGTACACAACTACACTACTACCACCCGTATTGCTTGAGGCATCTGGTCAGGCTGCCCTCTGTTTCAACTGCATTATTTTTCAGCTGCCTTATAATTCTCTCAACACTTTCGTTACGGTGGTCGAAATCTTCGATTCAGTTCAAAATTTGTCATTTTCTAATCGTGTAGGGCTCAAATTTCAAACTCCGTTTTAGAAGGAATATTGGGGGGGGGGGGGGGGGGGTCGAATAAATCTACACAGTATGACAAACTGTGTTGCCCTTTCTAGTTGGTCCTGCTAACGTTTCAGCTCAGATCAGCTGGGCGACCAACAATATAGAGAACGTAAAAATCGTTTTTTTTTTGTTTTTTTTTTTTTGTGGGAAGTACTTCTTTACACAGTATTAAATACAATCAGATTTACAAATTTTGTAAATCTGATTGTAAAATTTGCTTTTAGGGAATGGAAAAATGCTGGGTTACCCTTACTTTAGTTTTCTGGGTCCTGAGGCAAGTGTACCCCCTTAGAAATGATTGGTTGCCTTGAGATATTTTTTACCTTTTCTAATATTTTTCGACTCCCATTTTGATTTGGGAAGGGCTGATAAAAAGTCGAAGTACAAATTTGATGGCTATTTTTTAATGCTGATTCTGACTTGCCCCGTACGGATTGCGCAAAGTTATACGTGAAAATAGGCCAGATTTACACTTGCCTCACATTTTTATATTGTTCATGATTGAGAAGTTAATTGAGCTTCTGACTTCAAAATGTAACCAATAATCAAGGATAGTGTGGTGAACCTATGGTCAAATTGTCAAAAAAATTGGATGGAAATTGCAGATGCAGGTTCAAAATTGAACTGACGATTTTCTGTGTTACACTTACCCCAGTGTACCTTTCCTTACGTCCAACTATTATACGTATTATATCCCATTTTTTGTAATCCTCGGGGTGGTTTTTTTAATGGGAAAATTTAATTGGTTTCTTCAACGGGGAGGTTTTGATGGTTTCTTTAACGGCTTTGATGGTTTTTCGGCCGCTTGAGGATTCCCCAATCAGCCCACCCTGGGGGTTTCTTTGAGGGGGAAGGGGGCAACGGAGTGTAATGATTAACACTCCGTTCCCGAATTATTCTTGAGCGTAGAATCAATTTCAAGATTTGGTGTTGGCAAATGGCGGTAGGCTGCAGCACTATCTAAAGCAAGATTTTAGTAGGCCCATTGAACTGTACCACTTTTGTAGTGTGGGGGGGTGTAGCGGTTGTTTTGAGCCAATTGGCGATTGCCAGAATTAGAGATTACGTGTATTTGATGAACTGGCTTCTGTTCTGACTCAGTACTTGATTCTTATTTAATTTTCTTTCTATTTGGCTTTCCCCCAGAAAATACTGTTTCCAAGTTTTTTGCTTTGCCTTTTGAGTGATTTACACGACTCGAAGCTTTTTACTGAATCTCAATAAAACCTATGTCTGTACCATGACATGTACTGCTATCACGAGCGTACCGGGCGTTTGCTCTTATGCTAAAAACTCTGCTGAGTGTATTAACATCGAGTTGGGTGAAAAGTGTTGAGCGTAATCGAAAAAACGGGTTTATGGAAACGTTGACAATATTCATTGAAAATAAAATAGTGTTGCCATTAAATGACACGCATTTTGTCAGTCGCTGTTCAGCGAGTATTCGAAATTTTTCTATACGTGTATTTTTTTGCCGAACTTCGAGTTGATGTACATGTTTTGTTTAGTAGTGGAGAAAGGCATGCTAAAACTCTGGAAGTGGCTCAAGGCGAAGTCATCACTTGTTTGGGGCTCTGCGTCTACGAGCGGCTCCATCGGATTCAAATGAGGTTGAAGGAAGAAGAGACCACTTGCCAAGTTTTGGCAGCCGTGGCCGTCGACTCCCTTAGCCGTAAATTTCAAGTAAGTCGACCATTCTTGGAGGTTTCTTTCAAAACCTCTCCCGACTCGTAGACACAAATTCTATGATTCTATTGTGTTGCAGACTAGCGTAGAAACTAAAAGAGGCATAACGAAATTGGAATTGTTGGCTTTGGAGCTGACGCAAGAAGAGATTGTCAAGGCGCAAAGGAAAGAGCAGAAGAAATTGAAAAGGAAAAAAAGGCGGGAACGTAAAGCTGGCACTGACCTCAAGTCAGACGATGTGAGTTTTTGCTTAATTGAAAAGTACAACACACTGGATGTGTGTATTTGTGTGTGTTCAACCTGTCTTGATTACAGAATTTGGCTGAGACCGAACTTGAAGAGTCATTAGAGTGCACACTGGATGCTTTGGAGGACACGCCCGTTAACTGCAATGATAAAGCACAACCTATCCCTAATGGAAAGGTAAATAACCCTTGGTTGCTTGGATAAGAAAGAACTGTTTCAACCATGATGTAGTCTTGACTGGTGTAGAGCCTGTCGGGCATTCAAAAGGTTCCCACTAGAAAGCACCATCAGGTTGGATGACTCAGTTATTGCCTGGCACCTGCTCTTACCACCCAGGAAACTTACGACTCGACCGGATGTCGTTGTTGCGTGCTGGGGGCCTCAGTGCAGCCGCTGCAAAGACAGACAGGCTGGCAACGAAAACGTCACTCTCCAGGAGTGGCATCTCCCTTGCAAATGCAACTCTGAAGGACATGCTATTCTGAGCCCTTCAGGGATTTTTGGCTAGCGCCTGTCGGCAGATGTTTGCCAAGGAGTAAACCAGGTCCCAATAAGGTCCTGTGATCTGAGACCAGCCCGGGCACCGCCGAGCCACCAATGGGAAAATCTTGAAGGTGAGTCACTCAGTGGGCTCGGCAGTGCATACCTCTTGCCACTGGCGGACAACGACCTCCAGCGTTGCTTGGTCCAAGAAGCTCCACGCTCCATGCTTCGCCCCAGTACCTGACAAGAGACTCCCTACAGGCTACAAAGCGGTGGGCTATCTGCAGTGTGACAAGTGAAGCCCTAGCAAGAACTGGAGTAGGAAACTGTCCTTTAGGTCGTGGTGTGGTGTTGACATCAGCCTCATCCCTATCATTACAATAGTTTCAGGACTGCCCCCGGATTATTCCAAAATTTACCGTTGACCCTGAACGGTTCTAATGCATTCTCAGAAACGTTCCAAACCAGTTTCAGTTTGGTTTTTTCAGAACTTACTGTTAGAGCCTCATGACTAACTATAACTATTTCGGAGCTTGAAAAAGCATTGTAGGCGCCTTCGCGTGAGGACGTAGTTCCACCCAATCAGCCATTCCACTGGATCAACTTTCATTTGTATTTTCCAGAATTCTCTACCGCCCTCTCCCGAAATGGACGGGGCCAGCTATTGTGAAAAATGCGGGAAAAACTCGGACAAACCGCCCGGCGGGAACCCGACGAGGAAGTGCAGCATGAACGGCGGCGGGAAGTCTCCAGAAAAAGTCAGCTCGTGTAAAAAATCGTCGAAATCCTCCAACTCGGTGTTAGGTTGTGACACGTGTTCGAAACCTAAGGTAAAATTTTGGACGACTGCTGATGTTATTAATAGAGATGGCAAAAATTAAAACATTAATTTTTTAATTTTAATTAATTTGGGCCATCGAGTTATAAATCCTCCCTCGCCAGCCATTTCCCCTTTTTTGAACTTCTTGTACATTTTAATTTTTTTAAATTTGTTTGCAGAAAAAAACGGAAAAGGTTAGGCGAAATTTCGTTTGCGACTACACGCAAGACTGTGGTTATTCTAGTGGAAACAATAATGCTAGTTCCTCCGCTGCGAGTTCTCCCGAAGGTTCCGAAGTCGCTTGCTGTGAGGAATTCTGTAACGATGAAGGTAAGTCTGGTTTTGACGTGTCCGCTTGGAAGTTTGTCCTAGTCGTATAAATTTAATGCTTATAATGTTTTCAGGGGTGTGTAGTAAAACTGCTAATCCGCCTGCTAAACCAGAGCCAAGCCGTCAGCCTCAATTTCCTAATAATCAGAGGGTAGTGATGTCACTGGAACAGATGTTAGAGGTATGTTGCACTGAACAATTGGCTGGTGGAGGTAACCCGTATAAACATTCCACTTGGAATAGAGTTGCCACTGAAATTCGTGCGGTAAACCTTGGTGGGTTGTAACAGTTACTGTATGACTACGATTGCTCACCACATGTAGACTGTTCCTCTGTCTCTGATGAAGGAGTAATCACAAAGATCAACAAAAGCTCATTTTGAAGGAGAATTTCTTTGGCAACCTCTTTGATGAAAATTAAACTGATTTTCGATTGGGTCGATAAAACACAACCATAATGAAGATACTCTAGAAGCGATTTGAAACTGGTTTGGATCCAGTGCTGAACTATTCTAGAACCAAGCCAAAACTGGTTTGAAAATATTAATAACATTTCTGAAATAGCTCTTGGGTTGATATAACACAACCATGATGAAACCATCCTTGGACATAATGGTAATAGGAGGTTTTATATGTCTGAAACTATTCTAGAACAGAGCTGTAACCATTCTAAATTAATGTTGACGCTATTCTAGTCCATAACTATTCTATAACAGTTCTCTAACAGTGCTGAAACTATTATAGAACCGAATCTAAACTGGATTGGATCTACCAATTGTGCAACATTCCTGCGACCTGAAAATATCCTAGATCATTAAATGATCTAAGAAATATCCTAGATCATTAAATGATTTAAGAAATTTTCTTAAATAGGTCTTAGATAAATTTCTTAAACTATTTTAGTAAAGTTTAAAAAATAGTCTGGATCCATTTTAGGATCATTCTAAGTATGAGCTTATTCTGCAATTGCTTTAAACTAGTTGTGACTCATTCTACAGTTGTTTTAAAACGGACTGAAACAGAATCTGGAACTTCTAGAATATCTAGTTTTAAAACTAGTCTGAAACTTTTCTCGATTTTTTAAACCTAGCCTGGAGCTAGAACAATCTTGAAACATGTGCGATGCTATTGTAGAACAGTTGAAATTGGTCTAAAACTATTATTAATGTTTTTGAAACTGGCCTGAAACTGTTCTGGAATAGTCTGAAACTGACCCTGGATCTTCAAGAATTATTGTTGAAACGGCCTATAGCAGTCTGCACAGGCCGTTAAAAATAACTTAATCAACTCCACAGTTTGGTTGAAGCCTCAACTAATTTTTCAGTTATGGTAACTCACATTTAGGTGATGTTATTTTTCAAACACTTCAATTTTCCAGGAATACCAACGAATCAACTTGCAAATTTCAAATTGCGCAGTTGAGAGTTGACAAATGGGCAATGACGCATGTTTAAACCTAGTCGTGAACCATTCTAGTTTGAAACTAACTGTGGAACGTATTGAATTTTTAACTTACCTAGTTTTAAAACTAATCTGGAACTGATCTAAAATGTTCAACCTGGAGCTAGTCCAAACAACTCTGTGACATGTCTGAGTATATTATAGGACAGTTTGAAACCAGCTTAAAATATTCTAAAATGGTTTTGAAACTATTCTGGACCAGTGCTGAAATCGCTTGGAACTATTCTAGAACAGCGCTAAAACAATATTGAAAGAGTTGTGGGATAGTTCTAATTTGTCAGGAACCATTCAACAACTGTTATGGAATGTTTTTGATAGGTTGACAAGGACTTTTCAGGGTCCTCATCTAAAGTTGACTGCTACATGGTCTCCTTACTCTTGCGAGTTTAATAGGAGTTTGAATGCTCGCAAAACGATATCAAGTTGTTGAGGAATGTTTTGTTTTCTGTTGACTAACTTCCGCCATTTAATTTGTCTTTTTAGGATGGAGACACGTCGTCCGACGAGGAATGTTACATACCCCTCGAGGACGTCCGGCAGTTCCAGTCGCAGGACAACATCAGCCAGAAAAGGGAGGAATTGAGGAAAACCCTTCGGGCCAAATTTGCTCAGATGTGCAGCACAAGGAATCCCAAGTGTTAGATTTCCCGAAAAAGAAAAAAAAATCACGAAGGTTCATTTTTTATTTAACCGCAATTTATCTCAAATTTCGTTAGTTCCCAAGCCAGACTGATCAGGTGTAACTCGTTGTAAAGTCCGCCATTTAAAAAAAATATTATTTTCTTTTCATTCTGTAATTTCTGGATGGATTTACGAAAAATTACGCTAGTGGCAGAAAGTACAATCAAATTTTGAAACTACGCTATTTATATAAGATGAACAACATTTACTATTGTAGGGGAGGAGAACCTGCTTGATTATACTGGGCGTCTCGGAAGCATTACAACAACCCGGCCTTTTCTTCCAACACGCCTAACATTTACTATGAAAGCCAAAACATTGGGTATTGTACGCATCGCAGTAATTTGTTTCGATTGTGATTTCTGTCGCTGCGTTTTCTGTTGTAAGGAATACTTAATTTATTGTCTTGATTGTTACGATTTACCGTTTAGGGTGGGGACTTGGCACTTTTACCAACAACTTGGTATCGCATGGAGAAATGGAGGGTTTTGAAGTGGGTACACGTTTTCACGCTTTAAGAGTAGGAAATACGTGGGAATGTTCTGTACATTACGTTGTGTGGAGAAACTGCATGAAAATGAGACCCTTCTTCAAAATGCGGAGCCTTTTCTCAATAGCATAGAGGAGTTCGATTTGATTCATCAAGAAGATTTGGGACTGAATTTAATCAAGATTGGTTTGGAATTGAGGGGGATGCCTCTTATTTATTATGGGATCAATTTAGAAGACAATAATTTCCTCCAATTATTGGAGGAAATCAGAAATGTTCAGTCCGTCTTTTCAATATTTCTTGTAATGGTCCTGTTAGGGCGGCCTCGGGGTTGAGTATTTCCTTGAGGTATGATCATTATGATGACTATTGTGAGCTCAAAGTAAAAATTGTCCTTAAAAACAGATGAGAGCGCGTATGTTACGTCACACCCAATGTGAGAAGTTGAGAGGAGCTTGTACGTTATATCACACTATGTGATTCCTATTGAAAAGGTACTGCCAATTAAATGTTATATTTCTTATTGTTTCCGAAAACTATAATTCTATCCGAAGTCAATGTGTTAACGTTATCACAAACGAAGCTAATCAACACAAAAACTGCCAGTCATAATTAACATCTAATGTATTAAAGCCGCAGCCCGAGGAGGAGGGTGACACGATTTTGGTCATCTTTATTCTAGCGGTCGGAAAAATATGAAATTGGTCTTAAAAAATCTGTAGTGTCGTTTGAGAGTCTCGTTTACCCTACCCTGCACGAAAGGAAGCCTGTAGACTTGAAAACTGCCAGTCGAAATCATAAATTATTAAATAAATTCGCCACCCACTTTGACCGTATTGGCCCACTTTGGCGCGTACGTGATGTCACTCGATGTGAGAAGGTGAGAGGAACGCGTATGTCATGTCACCCTAAAAGCCCCCGTCTCTCCGCACAATTTCACAACCCTGCTCCATTTCGTTCGGTCATCTTTTGTCTTTCCCAATTCAACAGGACCATTCCAAGTACTCCGCAAATTCCCCCGAAATTGCCCAACCTGCTACTTGAATTCAAGCCACGTCCCCACTCTTAACTTCTCCATTTCAAAGAGCCGTTTCACACTGAACCTTCAAAATCTTTTACGTACTACTTCGATGTTTATCGTGAGAACCCTTTTGTAACATGAACATTCCTTTACTCGTGAATTTCCCCGTAAATTTAGACCGCTACATGTCAAGCTTTATCATATCGTCGGTGCTCTACGTTCTCCTATCAGGAAAAAAAGCAACCTTTTCCTCTAAATTTTTGGAATTCAGTTCTGTTTCGCAGTTTTCTCAATTTTGAGCAACAAAAGACGTAGTTATGTTATGTATTTTTACTTTTAAGTGCCTTTCCTTTATTATAATATACATTATGGATATATATTGGTTACATGATAATTTGCATTCCAGTTATAATACTACTCTATATAGTGAAATGAAGATATTTGGAGAATATTACGGTCGTAGCTGTCTTTGTTTGGCTGTAAGTTTTGAAAAAATTAAGAAACTATTTGGGCTTGGATGGAAATATTCCTGTTGAAGTATGTTTTGGAAATATAAATTGCTTCTTCCTCGATTTTTTTTTTTTTCCAAGCCCACGTCGAAGTGAAATTGGGACCCCATATCGCTCAAATGTTGAAAATCCTCCGAAAACGACCCCTCACTCGAGTTCACGGGCTGCACCCTTCAAAAACCTCACCTGTCGCCCCTTGGAAGCTCCCCAGAGCCCCACGATGAGGTCGTACCGGTATGAGACCCCGTAGATGTTATGTAAAAATAACTTAGAAAAAGACACCTCACTCGACCTGCTGGGCAAACTCCCTTCAAAAACCCTCCTGTAGCTAGTCGGAAGCCCAACTGTGTGTATGTGCAGTTTTGAGACTTCTATACCTATATCGATTTTACTCCCAAAATAATTTCGAAAACAACACCACTCTCGACCTCCTAGGCTAAATAGATTGATTGTCAGACTGATAAACCGAGTTTTGTTGTTAAGCGTGGATTAACATCACTATTTTCAGAGTTAGGAACATTTTTATTTATAAATGAGGTTGTGAATTAATGCTTTGTTTGTGAATGTGAATTAATTCATACTTCACGTATTTGTAAATGTGATTGTGAGTTAATTATTGATTAACATTCACAACTTTTACTTAAAATTATATTAAATTCACAAAAAATGTAAATAATTACACAAAAAGCCTCTGAATTTTTTCTAATTCACAAATAACTTGAGTGTGATTTTTTTTTAAGTTACTGCGAGTTAAATCAAATTTGCAGTTATTCCAGTTCTCGCAGGTCTGCTAACCAGTAATATTGTGATACGCTGAGAAAAACCGATGAATATAAGTTTTATAGGTTTCCAGTGACCCGACAATTTCGTTTTGGTTACTCTGTTGGATTTACAGAACTGGAATTACTGCGAATTTGATTTTAATTCGACGTGTGTAAATTTAAAGAAATTCAAATTATTTGTGAATTAACAAAATTGCAGATTTATTTGCGAATTAAAAAAAGTCGCAGGCTTTTTTGTAATTATTTTCATTTTTTTGTGAATTATTCACCAATGTTTTTGTAAATTTTATTTAATTTACAGAAAAGGTTGTGAATGTGAATCAATTTTGCCTATTTTTGGTGTAGAAATCGAGTACTTTTGAACGGGAAATTCCCATCGTACGAAGTCGAAATCGCAGTCTATTTTGGGAACAGGTGCGGGACTTTTGCAGAACCGTCGACAATCGGCCGACAAAATGCTCTCCTCAGGAAGCTATTTGATCAGCTGATTTCTCCCCCTCAATACGTGACTAACCGCACAAAGCATCATGGAGGGACAGACCGGTTATCATACAGACCGACGATGGAGATTGTGTCAGGGCGACGACATTGGCACACTTTAGTCACCCAAAGTAATCGACTGCGGACATCGCCGGGTCCGAATTTGAATGAGCCGATTAACATTTGACCCACCGGAGGGGGAGACGTACCACGGGAGGGCTATTTGTCAATAATTCACCTTCCTTCGCGAAAAAAGGAGACTTTATGAAACGTATTTAGATCAAGGGCACTCACTTGTCACCAATTTGCTTGTGCCGATTCCACAGTCTCCGTTTCAACGAGGCTGAGTGGGCTCATTTGAATAGCCGGTACGATATGACGCTTTTACGCCGTCAACTCAGCCGATTTTTTCTTTTGGTTTAGTATTCTCTGAATAACTCGTCTAGGAGACCGAAAACACCTCCTTTTGTGTTTTATGATGGACAGATTCGTAAAATAGTCTCCGTCTGCCGTTGAGGAAGGTGTCGTGTTTCTAAGACCTCGAACCTACTGTTGATTTTGAAGTGTTTTGGCCAACGAGTCGAAAAGTTGTTCAATAATTTCTGATGTGGGATCAATCTGTCCATCGGTTTTGGGGTCAATTGGGGTATCAGATTCGCGGAAAACAAGTCCGCAGAAAATCCTTTAATCTGCGACTTTAATTTGTTTACTTTTGCTTCCCAAATGAATAGGCCTTACTTAAAAACGAGTGCGTGGAATCCAAAAATCATGCTTTCTTTTTTTTTTACTTTTGAGATTCAGAATTGCTCAAAAAATTACATTTTCGGCTTTTTTGTTAATTAGGTGAAGGTTTCGTATCAGACCAAAGGGGCCTTTAGACAAGCCACCATGGAGGAATAGCCTCGTGTGAAGAGACCGGATCGCCGGGTGGTCTTTGCGCATGCAATGCTGCTAGCTCTCCTGGAGAGTCCAAGGAATGGTTTTTGGATGGGACTTTGGATGTGGCCCCACGATTGTTTCATCAGCTTAATGTGCTGAGGGCACGAGTTCACAGTCGTTTACGCCCTCCTGGAAAGGAAGACCCAAGGGACAAACCAAGACCTTCTGGAGACCATCATCGAGCCGCCTCAAAGGAACGCCACATTTTTCCTTGCCCTGACGTGATCCACGTCCCCGAAGCTCAAGCAGTGGCAGTCAGTCGTGGCCAGTCTCATCAGGCTACCGGAGCCGGTGCGGCTGCATGTGTTGATATAACAATATCATTCATTTTATGAATTCAACGTACAATTCAATGCCTCTGCTCATACTTTCTGTACCTGTAGTGAAAGTTGCCTCGAGGCAAAGGACATCGCCCTCTGGATACCCCCACATGGGTTCATTACTTTACAGTACTGTCCAGTTACAACCCTTTTCACAAACCGTGTAACGGGTTTTCGCCGTTAACGTCCAAAAACCGTTTCGAGAACGAAAGTACGGCTCATAAATAATCTCGAAAGTGAGTTTCGTCAGAATGTTACTTCATCCCCTTTGCCTACCCCTTTTTGGGATGAAAAACTCCCGTTACGAACTTGTCATCGACGTTTTTTTTTCTAATGGGGTACGTCAAGGACACGACCTCGGAAAACCCTCCTGCATTTCTCTTTTCTCCGAAGTTCGAAGTGAAAGTTGGACGTAGTTTGTAAGAAGATTACAAATGCACCTCAGGTGTGTCTTTGAGGGTCATGCGGTCTCTAAAGGCGATTTTACCGAGCAAAACCGAGTTTGTTCATAATTTTAAATGAGGACGCTGGTGAGTGGGCATAACGTTGTAGTAATGGGGAAAAGGTGAAATTTATTGCCTGTGCAGTGAATGGGCTCCTTCGGGGAATTTATTTTTAATGTGTTGTTTGCGTACCTACGAGTAGTTTTCCAAATGATGGTAAGGAGTTGAGGAGTTGCTGTTGAGTAGAAAAATGAATTCCACTTTTGAGTTCGCCATGTAGGGTAATCGGAAAAAACTCCCCGGAAAAAAAATCCCCTAAGAATATTCAATGGCGGAAAAAATCCCCGAAAACAAAAATTGAAAAACATTGAAAAAAGGGGAAATGGAAAAAGGGGGGAAATCGGTAACTATAAAATATTATATTAATGAAATCCAAATATGGTTTTTCGTCAAAAAGGTATGTAAGCCCAGACTCAGGATTCATTAAGTCTGAAAAAACGCGAACGAATTCAGCCATCATTCGTGCCGGAACCTTTGAATTCTTGAACTTGAATAGGGCCTAAGAAGATAAAACCTGTACCTAGTCACCGTGGGAGCGGCGTAAAACGAATAGAAAAACGCTGCAAATTTTAAACAAGGGTTTATTATTCTTTGACATAGGTTATTTAATTCTTTGTTAATAAAAAAATTTGGAAAAAATTAAATTTTGTTTTTGATTTTTTTCAAAAAATTTGTTTGGCTTTTTTTTCAAAATATTAGTTTGGATTTTTCAAATATTTTTTGTTTTTTACATGAAAAATATTTAACCTCCTGGGATCCTTCACAAATCCCATTTATAGCCCCATGAAAGCCCTATACATCGCCACAGTGAAATCGGATCGTTCCGGGACCCCCAAAAATACTTCGAAAACGACACCTAACTCGATCCCATAGCCAAAAGCCATAGCGCCGTACGGATTTGGGCGATAGGGCTGAAAACCTTGCGGGCACAACCATCTCTGCCGCCAGTACCATCAGATTATCCTGTCTCACGGCGTATCTCATCAGGCTATCGGACCTTCACAGACAGTACTATACAGGCTATCGTACTCTCACAGCATGCCTCATAACTTATGAGTCATAAGGCTATCAGACTCTCACAGTACCATCAGGTCATCGGGCTATCTGACTCTCACAGCAGGTCTCATAAGGCTATCAGACCCTCACAGTCGGTATCATTAGGCTATCAGGCTATCTGACTCTCACAGCATGTCTCATAAGGCTATCAGACCCTCACAGTCAGTACCTACTGGTTGTCAGGCCATCTCACTCTCACAGCATCAGGCTGTAAAACTGTACGGTCAGTACCATCATTCTGTCATCCATATGACCACCAACTCTCGCTCCTCTCAGCACTTAAGTAGGTACTCAAATCAATTCTCTCGGATAATCTTAATCAACAGTGTTCATCTTTTCGAATAATATCGACATAATAACCCTGTATCACGTCGTCCAGGATCTTTCATCAGATTTTAACGCCCTACCTCTATAAAGCTTCTTCACATGGCTGCTTCCTTTTTGTCTGTTGTTAGTTTATAACACCTCGAACTTGACGAACAAACCGAGACTCTCAACGGCCATTAACTCGAAATGGACTTTCAGGCCCGTCTGCGGGGTTCGACGTGATTGGAGCGCGCTGCATTTGTGAGGGTGAAAGCGTCACTAATCGTCTGGTTTTAGGGCTCTTGTCAAGAGTTGTGGCACATCTTCCCAAAAATCAGGTCATGTTCCAGTTACCTTCTCGACAGATTTACAATCCGTTTTTCAACAACTTCCTTTCTTCGGATGGGTACTCGTTTTAGACACTTTCACGCGACTCAAATTGGTAGCCTGGACTGTTCGAAGAAGGCAGGCCAAGTATTGAGCCCCACAAATCGCTGGCAATAGATTCAATTGAAAAAACCCAAGTATAAATAAATATCCATTTAACAAAATAGATATACCTAATTATTCTAAACTGGTGAGATTGATGTGTGCAGAGGGTTCTGCAGTACGTTCCTGGTGGCACCCAGTGCCGCCCGCCGTCAGATCTGCTGTTTGTTGTTATTTGAGAAAACACGGCTAACCCCCACTCAGCTGGGCCCGCCTTGTAGGAAGGTGATGCAAAGTCAACTTTGTAAAAACAACCTCCTAATTGGCGGTATTCCCCATTTCGCACAACCGGCAGATCGTCCTGGGGATTTTGCGGGGTCTGGCAAAAAAGGGAGTCAAGGGCGCCTGGCGGGACAGGCAGACCTTGTGGTGGATGTTTGTACCGACCTGTCATGCCCACGGGAGCCCCAGAACTGAGGGATTGAGTGCCAATGGACTGCAGGGGGTTTCGAGGACACGAAATTGCACAACTCAAATATTCAAGTCTTCTTCAGTGTGGCCCGTGACTATCTTCAAGGGCCTGAGAGCAACGGACCCGGTGCTGGCAGGGAGTGTGTCAATATTGAAATTTAGCGAGATATGTGGGGGGGGGGGGGGATAACAACAAAATTCTGGGGTGTGCAAACTCGATTGTGAGGTGATTTAAAACCATTTTGAATGGGTTGATGAAACATTGAAGGGCCTATCAGGCTGTCTATCTGTTTGTCGACCCAACAGAGTGGACAATGTTGTCAAGAAAAACAGTGTAGGGGCTACCTCTGCCATTGGGGGACAGGGTGGCCCCGTGGACTAAGGCATCAGTGAAACGCCTGTTTACAATCAGTCGAGGAGCTGATCAGCCTGTTTCGAATCGGGGGACGAACACCAATGTTTGACCAAACAGTCAATCATTTCGGTTGACAATTCACCTCTGAACTTTTGAAAGTTTGTGTGAATCCTAGCAGAGGCTCCTGTGACGAAGGTAGCCAGGGTGTTGTCTTCAACACACAAGATCTTATAAAACAAATCCCTACTGCCCAAAAGGTTCGGACGGCGGACGGACATTTCGTTTTTGGAATCTAGACAGCTTGACACGTAGGAATTTTGTGCCCGATCAAAATTTTTGACCTCCGGCACGAATCTATAACTAGGTGTATTATTCCCTGAATAATTAACCAAATAAGTAAATAGGAAATCGCTTGTGGAACTCAAGGTAAACGTTTTATTGCTCGTTCTGGGAAGTTGGTTAGTAACCAAACTGAGGAACGAGGAAAGATAGAGATAGAAAGATAGCGTACGCAAGTATACGTATACTCAATGTCTACATGTCTATAGACTCTGAAATAGGTATAATATGCCTCCATATTCCATATTATGAAGTGGAGAATTTTTCAATCCTATCTAATCCTCCGTCAGCTCACGTCTACCACAGATCCTGAGTGCTGCCACTCACACGAGGGTTTTTTCCACGCTACGGGATCCCTCAAAGTATCCCTTTCGTTGGGAGTTTCATCTTCAGTTCATTCCTCCCACGCCTCATCAGACACCTCGTCCGCCGAGTTCTCGGAAAACGGCCCGGGTTTCCTCGACGCGGGTGTCTCCCTACAGGTGGATCCGAGTGTAGAAATCCCACCTGGTCGTACACGATGGGATAACAACCTGAAACAAAAACCTGAGTCAACACCTTCGGTGTCGGGTGGGTTGCTGGGAAAAAGTCTCACTTTCCCCGCAATGTCAACTGCTTCAGCCTCTTCAGCGCTCCCAACTACAAATGTAGCGACTAATATGTTGAGTTTTTATAGCCATCATCTGATACCTATCGGCTAAATATTGGAGGAACGTGAATGTAAAAACAGTGAATGTAGGGAAAAAATTCCCATATGTACCACCATAGAAAAAAAATTCCAGAAAAAAATCCTCACTTCAACAAGGTCTAACGAGTACGCAACGGGCGAGTGGGGTGTCGTTTTCGAAGCAATTTTATGCGTCGATTCAATTTATGAGAGCTTCAGGACTGTTTAACTGCTCCAAAAACTGTGACTGATCCAAACTGAGCCAATTTCTCACCAGCCAACGTGGACATTGACGCATCGGGTACTTTTCCACGTCATCCGCTTGAATCGGTTTCCTGAATGAATGCCAACGTCCGATCCACATCCGGCGTGGTGTTTTAGTTTGTTTGTCAAGTAGTTGACCTGATTCCATGATTGAACGCGACATCGAGGCTGTTTGTCATTGTCAACACAAGGCGGTGGCGACAAGCGGTCCAAGAATCAATCAAAGGCAAATTTCAAACAAGAAGTCACGTTTTGAAACGACGTCGCTATCGACAAGGTTTCCACGTCTTGTGAGTCCGTTTCGTCCAGTTCTGTCGTTTGTGCGGACTACCCGTTTAGTTTTGAGTGCCCTGGCGTGCTGGCAAAAAAAAAGTATTGGCGAGAAAATTTCGAAGGTTGTCGGCCTCTGAGGCGAAGGAAGCGTTCTTAAAAAAGGTGACCCCATTCCGGGGAGTCGGGTCAGGAGAGTCAGGAGAGACAACAGGGGAGTCAGGGGATTTGGGTCAGTCTCGTCTTCCACCCACGCGACATCCGCCCCGAAGACCAACCGACACCGGAGGACCAAACGCAAACTGTTAAATATTCATATTTAACGTGAAATTTTTTCAAAGCGGTTGCCTTTAGCTGAGGGATAGATATGCTGAATAATTTTGCTCCAGGGCAAAATATAAAAAATAAAATGAAAAAGAAAGAAAGAAAGAAAGACAAGAAAAACGTTGCCGCCTGTGGGTGCTTTGCCGCTTGTGAGAGTTTCAGCTTGGGGCATAACGCTGCTGAAAAAAAGAAAAAAAAAAAAAAAGTTTTGATAGTTTCTGGGATCTAAACAAATCTAAATATTGTACTGATAGTGGGCCGAGAAACAAGACAATGAAAATATTTTATTAGCTCAAGTTTTCAAGATACAAATACATCTGATTGAGGGTGAGTTCTGTGTAAACAATCAAAATTCCAGCCTGAGATTTTGGGTATAATTAACTAAGTTCTTCTTTGTTATTATCAATCAGGGATTGACTGAGGGTTATTTGACCTGTTCACCCCTCAAAGCAGTGATAAATCTCTGGGAGATACTGGGGATGAATTCAAGTACGTGTGAAAGGCGGAAAGACGTAGTCGCTCACTGGTCCGGAATGGGCATCGGTTCCTTGGGGCTCCACTTTCAGAACTTTTGGAATAGAGAATATCCCAAGGCCGAGGGTTACAACGTTGGCCTCCCCTCACAGCAACGCAGACGAATCTCCTACTTCCCCACGTACATCAACAGAAGGCCTGCATCGTCACTGCCGTCCCCAAGCAGTAGATTAAAATCAATCAGGGATTGACTGAGATTGACCAGTGAGCGACTACGTCTTTCCGCCTTTCACACGTACTTGAATTCATCCCCAGTATCTCCCAGAGATTTATCACTGCTTTGAGGGGTGAACAGGTCAAATAACCCTCAGTCAATCCCTGATTGATTTTAATCTACTGCTTGGGGACGGCAGTGACGATGCAGGCCTTCTGTTGATGTACGTGGGGAAGTAGGAGATTCGTCTGCGTTGCTGTGAGGGGAGGCCAACGTTGTAACCCTCGGCCTTGGGATATTCTCTATTCCAAAAGTTCTGAAAGTGGAGCCCCAAGGAACCGGTGCCCATTCCGGACCAGTGAGCGACTACGTCTTTCCGCCTTTCACACGTACTTGAATTCATCCCCAGTATCTCCCAGAGATTTATCACTGCTTTGAGGGGTGAACAGGTCAAATAACCCTCAGTCAATCCCTGATTGATTTTAATCTACTGCTTGGGGACGTCAGTGACGATGCAGGCCTTCTGTTGATGTACGTGGGGAAGTAGGAGATTCGTCTGCGTTGCTGTGAGGGGAGGAACCGGTGCCCATTCCGGACCAGTGAGCGACTACGTCTTTCCGCCTTTCACACGTACTTGAATTCATCCCCAGTATCTCCCAGAGATTCTTTGTTATTTCATCTACAGTTGGTTAGAATCTATTCTCGAGAATGTTTCCTTTTCGATTGCAGCTTTGATATCACACCCGGTGCGTCTCTCAGTCCAGCAGTAGTGAGCAAGCAATGACTAGTTCCAACGAATGTCTAAGTTCCATTGCAGAAATACCTGGCGGAATATCTCCCCTGGTCATTTAGAGCTCCATCGGGGGGGATCAAGATGAGAGTGGAGGAAATGCATTTTTAGGAACATAATATGCTATATCGTCGGCCGGGAGGTAAAAGGGCGAATCCGCCAATTTTGAATTTGGCGGATTCACCCTTTTACCTCCCGGCCGACGATATTATAGCAATCAAGGTCTTTGAACTTTTGAAGGGGTTGATTTACTAGTTGGTACAGTTACTGTTGGTAGTTGTCTATAGACAAAAAAGTATACTTTCATACAGAAAGCAGAAAGTATACTTTCCTGTTGACAATGGAGCCATTTACCACACAGCTAAAAGCTTCTTAAGAAGTCTAATTAGACTACTTTTGCATCATATTCATCAACCACGTAGGTTCAGTATATTTGACTGCTTTTGCAACATGCATCAACCTCGTAGGTTCAGTATCTTTGACTGCTTTTGCATCACATTCATCAACATCATAGGTTCAGTATCTTTGATTGCTTTTGCAACATTCATCAACCTCGTAGGTTCAGTATCTTTGACCGGTTTGGAACATTCATCACCCTCGTAGGTTCAGAATCTTTGAAATAAGAGCTAAAATGAACTTTTCATGGTGATTTTCGGCATCAGCGTGATAAAATACTTCTGAAATGGGCATGTTTGAGTCCGAAATTTTTTTCAGTGTTAACTTATAAGTAAACACTGAAAAATGTTTCGTGTATGCACTTATAGCGTGCACTTTTAACATGTGTTATATTTGACTGAACTTGTACCGGCAATCTTGGGGACATCTGCATCGCTGAACCTTTTAGATCTGGTTGAACTGCCTGCGAGGTTAGGAGGACTGGCCATTGAGGATCCTGTGACAACTGCCAGCCTAGCTTTCAACACCTCAAGACAGGCTACCGACTGCTTGGTTCAAGCCATCAAGCAGGAGGCGCTCTTCCAACTGGTCAACCACGAGGACCATGTCAGCCAGTCCCTGAAAGAGGCCCGTGTCCAGAGAAGGGCTGATCTGTCTGTTAGAGGTGATGAGCTGCTGTCGCTTTTACCCATTCGCCAGCAATGCACCATTCAGCGGACGAAAGGCGCTTCCCTTTGGCTCACTGTTCTCCCTTTGGCGGTGGATGACTGCGATCTTTCCGCCTCACAGTTCCGGGATGCCCTTGCTATACGATACGGATTGGAGCCTGGTGGCTTGCCCGAGATGTGCGATGGCTGCGAGGCACCGATGAACCTAAACCACGCCCTGAATTGTAAAACAGGGGGGCAGGTAAAGAGGGGCCATGATTGTGTGAGGGACGTGTGCGCGGAAATGGCGGGCCTAGCCTGGAGCGGGGTAAGAACTGAGCCAGTACTTCGAGAGGCGATGGATGGCAGCCCAGCACTAATTGCAGACTTGGTGGTCCCTGGGGTGTGGCATAGGGAAAGGTTAGCGTTTTTTGACAATCGCGTTATTAACGCCGACGCGGCCTCCTATGCCCACCTCAACTGGGAGCAGGTATCCAGGAATGCCGAGTCGTCAAAACACGCAAAATATGACACCGCTGCTGAAGATTTGAGGGCATCATTCTCCCCACTAGTATGTGCATGCGACGGATCCATGGGGAGAGAATTCCAGCGATTCAATCGACAGCTCGCCTCGACTCTGGCGGAAAAGTGGGCTCGCCCATTTTCGCAAGTCGCTGCATGGGTTCGAGTGAAGCTGCAATTTGCCATCATCCGGGCAGTGGCATCCCGTCTGCGGGGTACCAGAAGAAAGTTCCGGTGTCTCGGACTGGAAGACGGAGCAGGCCTCCAGTTCTGGGACGAGTAGTTCAAGCGTCTACGGCGCCCATGGCCCTCGTTTGGTGTTCCGCCATTTGCTGTTTTTGTTTTTGTTTTCTTTTGTTGTTAGTTGTTATTTTGTTTATCATTATTGTTACTTATTGTATTATTCCACTTCCGTTATTATGAAATATAATAAATGGGAAGTTATAAGTGTATACTGTATACAGTATACACTTATAGCGTGACTTATAGAATCTGGAACCAGGCTTTAGCTCACTAACAATAATAATAATAATAATAATAATAATAATAATAATAATAATAATAATAATAATAATATTAATAAAAGAATAATAATAATAATAATAATAATAATAATAATAATAAATAATAAAAAAAAGTAAAAATTAATAAAATGAATTATTGAAACCCCAATAATTGTAAAATTATTATACAGTTTGAAGTTGTATAAAACGGGTTTCTGAAGCTTTAGTACCGGTTCCTGAAAACCTTGAAAATAGGTTTGTGGAGGTGTGGACAGATGTCGAGGCCTATTATAAGCCTTCAACACCAACTTCAAACTTGTTTTATACTTCAAAATTTAGATAATATCTAAATTACATATAGTTATGTTACATATTATGTAACATAACTAAATGGTTGAGCTGTAGAACTGGTTTGTAGAGCTATATAGCTATATAGTTTTATATAAAACAGAATCTTGGACCTGTCGATCCTGTTTGGAGTCCTATAAATCATGTAAAGATGCTTTTCCGTAAAACCGGTTTCCCTGTGGTGCACTAAAAGTTCTGTGAAACGTATTTTCTAAGTTGGGAACTCCTCGAAATTCCAAAAAAGGGTGTTAGGAGGACTGACAGGAGCCGAGTACAATGTTTCTTTACTGAAACATTCACTCAGTCAACCTGAAAAGGACCCTCAACATTTCAACCACGTCACGCTAATATTATTCACCTCCTCGTTTTTGCTAATTTTGAAAGTGTAAAAAATTCGTCGACGCCACAAACGACCCCGTCGACCCCTCGTCAACACGAGAGCCTCCCACACCTGAACGACCTACTTTCGAAGTTTTCTGGCGAGAATTGAGGTCACATTTATTGGGAAGGCTCCCCGTGAAAGAGACGGTAAAATTTGTTAACAATTCCCGTCGACGTAGTTTTCTGAGAAGATCGTTTTCAACGAATGAAGACGATTGGTTGCACATTAGTTGGATAGGACACAACTAACTGGCAACTCCGACCTGGTGAGTCAAGTCTATTAACTCAAGACCGATTTTCGAAATTTTTCGTGGAGCTGTCTAAACGAGAGGACCCCCCACAATTTTTTCGCGCCTATGATTAACTATAAAACCTATTTGAGAAGCTGAAAAATCCGTTGAAGGGTCTAGTAAACCCATTTGAGTAGCCCAACCCGGTGGAGGATGTATAAAATCTGATTGAAGAGCTATAAACCCCGTTTGAGGTTCTAAGGATCCTGTTTGATGAGTCATAAGATCAGTTTGCTGAGTTAGGCATAAAATCAATTTGACAAACAAAAACTCCCCCCAAATCCCGTTTTCCTTACAAATTCTGTTGGAAGGGCTACAAAATCTGTTGCAAGAGCTTCAAAACGAGTTTGAGAAGGTACAAACCCCACTTGAGGAGCCACTAAACCCAATAGAGGAGCCATTAAAACTGTTTCAGAAGCGACAAAACTGGGTTGAGGAGGCTTAAATAAATAATAAATAAAAACGGTAATCAGGAAAAAAAAAAATCCTGCAGAGCGGAAAAAATTCCGTTAGTATACTCAAGCGCGAAAAAATCCCCAAAAACAAAAATTGAAAAAAATATGAAAAAAGAGAAAAATGGAAAGGGGGGGGATTCGTATCCATAAAATATTATATTTCATAATAAAAACAACAAATAAAAAATAATAATAATAAAACTTAAAAAGTTACTTTTCGATGTGACTCGGTGTGTTCGGGTCCCAGATCGATCCGATTTCACCCATTTATGCCCAATATTATTGGGCGTTAATGGGACTACGAATGGGATTTTTGAAGGATCCCAGGAGGCCAAATAAGGTGTCGTTTTCCGAATAATTTTGGACGAAATATTATTTGGTGTAATTTATTGTACACGTTGACAGGTGGGTGGGAGAGTGGGTACCTATTTGTATGGTAGGTCAAGTGAGGTATACACATTTTAAACGCGTACAACCCTCCCGATTGTTGGCAATCCAATCCCACCCCGTGGGCGTTGAAAATACCTTGAAGCCCAGAATATACCCGAAATTAGCGAGGAGAGAAATTGTCTCCCAAGTCATAGCCAATTTCGGAAGTATAAAATTTCTCGCTCTGAGTCGGGCTCGAACACGTCATCTCGAGCAACCCGCCCAGGTCCCTACAATAATAAATTAGTGTAAAAATCTAACGACGAATGACGTAATTCTGAAAACGAGTGTGTAGTACACCTTCAAGCTCATTGTATTCCATTTTCCCATGGGCCCAAACCCCTTACGTTGTCCACCCCTGCGATAGCACAAACAAACAAAAAAAGTTAGTGAGGCTCTCATTTAACAACGTTATTTTATGCTGCTTGATGCCTTCAGGAGTGTGTAGTTTGCGACCGAAACTCCGAGTTGAGAGCACATTTTAATCTTTGCCGACACGAGTCAATTTTTTCTCCTCGAGAACTGCTGGCGTCAGCAAACTCCGTCCGCCACCTGTAATTGTACTTCCCCTCTCATTCATGTCACCCGAGGAGCCTCCACATTATCATATTCATATGAAACGCAGTTGTCTTCGTCTGACTTTACATCCTGTTCTCTCTTACAACTCCACGACCCCTCTGGAGAGCGAGAAACTGTACACTACAGTCTTGGGGAGGGGGAGGGGGGGAGAAATGATACACCCTGCTGGTATCGGCTTATCAACTAAAAGTGCAGTTTTGATGTTAAGTTATCTTTCCGTTGGTGGCATTGTGTTCTGAGCTAAATAGCTCCTGCGAACTCCCCTGAGGTGCATCAGGGCATGCAAGGCAAGCATTGTATAACTTACATGCAAAAAATTTACAAAAAACTGCCTATCTAGTTGCATTGCAACATTTTTACTCGTATATGGTTTGCACGAATTTCCCTAAAAAGTTGATTATGGGAAAGTGTTTTCGTGGTGACGTTTTGGCTGGGAAAGTATGATCCTAGCGAGTCTGAAATGGAAAAGTTTTTTCCGGGGCGATTTTTTCCGCATACTTTCAAGAACACCACCTGCAACCTCTTCAAAGCTGTTCAGACCCTCACGGTGTAGTTTTACAGGCTTGGGCTAACCCAAAAATCGATCCCACGCCCAAAATCACGTCAAAAACGACATCGAACTGGATCCCCTGTTCAAAGCCTTTTGAAAACCACGCGTTTGGCGGACGGAATCACACTCGGTGCCCACCATAAATCCCGAAAGTCCCCAGTTGACTCAACACATGGCCCAAACTGTGAATCTAACTGCCCAGTGCAGTTGAAAACCCTGAGGTCGTTACACCCTGCACCCCTTTCGCAATCCTCGGAAACTGAGCTTCTATAGAAGCAGGGTATACCCTTCGCATAGTTCCAAACCCCTCCCGAAAACCATAAATTTTGCCAACTGTCCAAACAAATAAACATTGCGGATGCCGTTTTGCCGAACCCGTAAAAGGTTCGTAACGTTAACCCTTTTGGTTCGAGGAAAAGAACAGTTACGATTCGACGGCCTTGAGCAAACGGTTTTCGAGAACACCTGGGGCGAATACAAGGGCTGTTCATTAACCCCACTTTTTCGAGAAAAAATGTTTTACCTTCAACGGTTTCCGACAGACTCTCGTGGAGAGGGAAAAACGCTGCAAATATTCCATTAGGGTTTATTATTCTTTGATATTGTTGTTGTATTGTTGTGTACTGTGCAAAAATTCATTCTGTCTACAAAAAATTTAAAAAAATTCCTGTACAACTTAAGGACCCCTAAAATGGATTAGGCGTCCAAAAATTACTCGAAAAACGACACCTCCTTGGACCTGAAGCCATCGAATGTAGGAAAAAACTTTCCCATTTTAGACTCGCTAGGAAAATACCTTCCCAGCCGAAACATCACCACGGAAAAAAACGTTCTCATTTACTCGCAAAAGTTTACGAAATAATCAACTCTTTAGGAAAATTCGTGCAAACATTTTACCTGTAAAAATGATGCAATGCGACTAGATATAATGTAAATGGCTGGTACATTTGTTCGACAAAATATTCGCCTAAATCTGTTGGTCTCTGGTGTCTTCGTCGCCATTTGCATTACCTAGGTATACAGTTTGGCGCAGATAAGCCAGGTGGACAGTTTCTAAGTCGTCAATTTTGAGGATATTGGGTTGAAATAAATTTTAAAATGTTATGTAACTATGGAAATTGAAGATATCTGGTTGAAATATATTTCAAGCAATGTTTTTTTTTTTTTAGCATTTGTATTAAGGGCATCACGTCGGGGTCACCAATCCAATACGGACAAAATATATTTTTAACATTGTTAGAAAATTTATGCGCGAGACCGAAATAGCCCACGTCCTGAATCTCCCCCTTTGCGTGACCTTCTTCTCGCCGATTCGGCATGAGCCATCCAGTCGTGCCAACTGGATGAAAACGGTTCCCATTCGGAGGCCTCTTGTCAAGGTTGGGTTGCCCAATCCGCGAAATCATTAGCGGGACTTCTTTTTAGCTCGTCGTGAATCCCATGGGTTTGTAGGCCTGTTGGCCCAACCTGGCAAGGTCGTCATTTTGGCAGCCCGAGTTACTCAACACTCGATTTGGACGGTGTCCAACAACCTAATACCATACTTGAATACATTATAAAAAAAAAAAAAGTTATGAACACAAAGTTGGTCAATAGTGGAGGGTCCGGAATAATTCATTCATTACAGCGTCGCTTTGAAATAGTAAGGCACTGGTAAGGCGTTCAGGGGCGAATACACTGGTTTGACCCACCAGGGGCAAGGAGGAACAGATCGGGCCCCTCAATAAAAAATATTATTTAAAAAATTAAGTGTACGCCTTATGTGTACGCCCAAGTAGGTACACAAGATATGACATATTTTTATGACATGATTTTTATGAAATATTATCATTGTTTAAAACCCATTCAAGAAAATTCCAATAACTTTTAATTTACGTATATGAAAAAAAAGAAAAAAGAAAAAAAAAAGATGATTAAAAAGAAAAGAGGTGCTTAGTTCAGCCGTCTTTACTTGACGTGAAAATGCTCTCCCACGGTAGCAGACCCGTGTGCGATATGTCTGGTGTGGTAGCAGAAACGAGTTTTCATTGAGCTGAAACCGGTGTAGAGAGAGCAGCAATCATCAGGGTTTCATAATTGCGGAAACTGATTTTTACTGAAAAAAAAAAAAAAGAAAAAAAAAAAGAGTTTAAAGATCGAAAACCGGTTTCAATAAGCGGCTTGCAGAAAAAGTGGCAATGCATCATGGGATCGCGGGCGTGACACTCTCAAAACTCTCCTCCCTTGAAGTCAAGCTCGAAGGGTTGTTTTTGATTACTACATCAGATTTTCAGAATGTTATTCGTCTTGTTTACCCCATAATCCTTCAGATTATCAGCAATTTTAATCTTTTTATTTTCCAAACCAATCCTGTTTTTCCTCTTTAGTCTTTTCTCGTCATCCAAAACCGCCATTCTTCCTTTTCGACGGCTTTTTTTGAAGCCAGCCTCCCCAGCCTGACTCTCTTTGACCATCCTGGATTCTTATTTAGCCTTTTCTTCCTAAGTTTTCCTCATATATGAGGAAACATATAACATAGTACATAATATGTTCTATATTATATTATATGTTATTTTCTATTAATTTTAAACTTTTTTTCAAAACCAATCCTGTTTTCCTCTTGAGTCTCTTCTCCTCATCATTAAACCATTCTTCCTTTCCAACAGCCATCTCATTCTTTCTTTTCAACAGTCATCCCATCCTGACTCTCTTTGATCCTCCTGGATTCTTTTCTAGTCTTTCCTTTCTAAGTTTTCATTCATTTTCTTTCCTAATCCGTACCTTCCTGGTTCCTTGTAGTTTCCTTCCTACCCATTGATATATCACTGATAATGAATCGGATTTTGGTTGGGATTCCGTAGCACAGTGAGCACTTAGGAAATTATCAAACGACCCCAATGGGCACCACAATTTTCTACGAAATTCGCTAAAAAGGGGGCCATGGCGAAATGATTCGATCACAATCGATGTCTTCGTAGAAATGCTAGAATGTAAAACAGCAGGGTTTTAAATTTTCTCTCAGGTTCCTACACACAATTTTCCAACCTATTTCGAGACACCTACCGTACCTTCAGATTCGAACTAGGTATGTTCGCTATAATCGTATAATAACAGACATTATCCTTATTCACTAGACCAAAACTAAACAGAGAACTTGCAACGGGGTGAACCAAGACTCCATCTCGTCTCTTCATTAAGAGCTCTTACCGGCTTAGGATAAGAGCAAGACTCCGTCCGACCATTACCAAAGTGGTTAAAGTGAAATCCAAAACTCCGTCCCGGAGAAAAACGCGCTATCCTGAGATGGTTGCCATCACACTACCCCCCTTTACGTCGGCGAGAGCCTACCTGTTGACGTGGATTAGCTTCCCCAGCCGAACCTGCAACAGAACATCGTTCTTCTTCTCCATGACGATTCAAGGGCCTGTTCATTGTGGTTTGCCTCATGGTTTGTTTCGGGTCATGTAGCCAAACCCAGTCCCCAGTCTTAAACTCCTGCTGCCGCATCTGGCCATGATTCTTGAAGCGCACTCTCTGGTTTCCTGCATGTGCTTGCGATGGGAGAACACATACGAAACTGAGTGGCACTTCCCTCAAAACAGGCCTGACCAAGTCTTCTGGCAGCTGGGGCTCGCGATTATATACCATCAAGTCTGGCGAGAAACCTGTCGTGCCATTGGGTGCAATCCTGTAGGCAAGCAGGAAGAGCCAGTCTGAGACTACGAGGCTTTGATTTGGGAATGGTCCCAGGATGTTGATTCTCATTCTCTCAAACGGCCTCTAGAACAGAAGGAAAAAAAATTTCTCAGTCAAGATCCTAACAATGAACGACTCCATTATTCAGTGGATCACCCAGCTGTCTGAATAGGACTCCAGCATGCCTGGCTCGGACGGTGTCTTGCATTTTTCTCGTGGCGTGTACTTCCCCTCGGGACGGAGTGTTGACAAACCTTCAAGCCGCTTGGACAGTCCAACTTGGACTAGTCACAGATTACTGCCTAAAATTTAATGAGACGATGGGAACTTTACCTCTCCACGCAGCGATCTTGAGAGGAGCAAGCCAGCCCGGTTTCTGCAGTCTTAGGTTCGAGGCGGGAGAGTTCAGGGTTTTTGCATCAGTCCCCACCCCTCGAAGGCCCCTATTGTACTTTCTAGTGCAATGCATATAAACTTTCCATCATAAGCTCAGGAGTGGTCAATTGTTCTCTATCCATTGAAACCCCACATTTTCCGTGCTCAGCTACTGCTGTCTTTCCTGGATCCGCCCCTTTCAGTGAAAACCCGGCTTCGTGAAAATCGTCCGTCGAGCCCAACAGTCCGACCTTTAGTGACGGAGGGCAAAAATCCTCCCGGCGTTTTCTATTTTATGGTTTTACGGCCCTCGTGACAGTGACCCAGTTCGGTTCAAAAGCCTCCGAAAATGTTCGACTTTCCACTTCCCGTCGGGGGTGATTTATACCCCATAAAGTTGGAAGTCGAACAAAAAAAAAGGTGGAAAACCTTTCTCCGAACAATTACAGTGTTGAAGAAAAAGAAAAAGTTCACGCTCCAGTTATCGTTAATGTTCCCAATGAAACCTTCCCCTGTTCAAAAGTAAATTTCTAAACTACTCATTGACAAATGTTTTTGGTTTTTTCTCGTGCAAAACAAATTGGACATTTATCCTGGTCAGCGGTCCCGCCGGTTGTTGACGTTTTGGTTTATTATTCTGGAGTTATTATTATTGTGGAGTAATACACCTATGTAATCGCGACGGAGGTCGACGAGTCAGATCGGCCTCAAAATTTGACATTATCCGTTTCAAGAAGTCTAGATTGCAAAACCGAAATGTCCGTCCGCCGTCCGGGCCGTTTTGGGCAGTAGGATTTTTTTTTTAATCTGAAATTTTGACAAAATACTTGATTTACCATCTAGTTGTGCCCGCAAAGTTTTCAGCCCGATCGCCCGAACCCGTGGGGCGCTATGGGGCTACGGGAGGGTTTTTTTTTTTTTTTAGAAGTCTTTTGGCTATGCACATCCCATGGGATCGAGTTAGGTGTCGTTTTCGAAGAAGGTCCCGGAACGATCCGATTTCACTGTGGGAATCTATGGGGCTTTCATGGCGCTACGAATGGGATTTTTAAAGGATCCCAGGACGTCAAATATTTTCCAAGTAAAAAAAAAAAAAAAAATCGAAACATTTAAAAAAACTTTTTTAAAGGCAATTAATTTTTGCACAAGTAACATGACATGTTACACATTGTGTAAAATTTGCAGCGTTTTTCAGTTTGTTTTCTGCAACTCGTTTGATATTCACCCGCCTACGGACCACCCCAGAACTGCCTTTCAAGGAGTTCGCCCTTGAAAACGACAAAAAGGCCCCGACAGAGCTACGAATTAAATTATATTCAAATCATCGGATGTAATGGGCCGGTGGAATATGTCAAGGTTAGCCTTAGGTGACATTTGCCTTATCGGCGATCTCGTCCGAAGGGCGGCACTCCGAACGGAAAAAAAAAAACGGGGAAAAAATGAAATAATAAAAATGAGAATGAGATCGTTTGCAGAAACTTTGGGGTGACCGCATGAAAGGATATGAGTCTCATTTGAAAGGATATGATCTAGAAAAAACTCGAAGCCGATGCTGCATTGGACGCCATTAAAACCCTCTATGGTTGACTCAGAACGGACACCACTATACGTTTTTACGCTCATAGTAATAATTCAGCCTTATTAGAGCTCTGGCCTCTACGGCATTTACATCATGAGATACTTGATGAAAGAAAAAACGAGTACCGAGTAGGATTTTTACTGTAGAGACCGTTCTGTTGAAGAGCCATCGTCCTTGGGAAGAGATATAAATGTAATTTACATAGTTGAAAGGACTCGGAGCGCCTTAGACCTTTTTTTCCAGACGTAAAGGACACCATCCGCTGAGGTTCATCGTCCTCGGCGTCTTCTTATTCTATTTGTACCTGCCGTCCTTCTACCGTCTGAGGGAACTTGAGTTATGTGTAGGATGTTTACGAGTTTATTCCCGGGTGAATGATCTTTGACGGGGAAAATAAATTGTTTGGGAGGTTTTTAGGGCAGAGGGTGATTTCAGGAACGATTGGAGGATAATCAACAACTTTCACTTTTATGGGGAAGAGACAACGACCTGTGGCGGAGTGAGCCAATGAATGGCGTGTACGGAGTGGATTTTTGTCCTTGTGGCTCCGGCAATGGTGTAACAATATGGAAGATTGTGGATGTCGCCAGCAGAGGTCTTGTCTCTAGAGATGGAAAGAAAAAGTTTAGACACCGATGTATCGATGTTTTAATCATCGACAACCATACATCGATGTCCCAAAAACTTCGCCTCAACCATCGATGTATTACTATTATGTAAACTAGGTACGTATTATGTAGTAAAATGTTTTTCGTTCGGGGTAGAAAAATATATTTACTGCATATTTTACACGAGGGTTTATTATTCTTTGATATAGGTTATTGCTGCAAAATTCAATTTTAATTGACTCACAATGAGTCATTAAAAAAAATTCTTCAGCAAAATGTTTGGTCAGGACCTCCAAAAATGGATTCTACGTCCAAAAATACCTCGAAAACGACACCTAACTCGATCCCATAGCCGAAAATATTTTTTTAAAAACCCCTCCTGTAGTTTCTACACCTACACAAATGGTCACCATTCCATCATGTGAAATGGTCTGCCATCATGATGAAAAATAGTCATCAACACAAACCTCAAGCCCAGCAGGTAACTCGTGGTAACCTAGGTATGTATTAGGGGGGGCTTAGGTTACAGTGCGGTTACCAACTCCATACGATACCTCGCAAAGACCCACGTTTGATTCTTTAAACCACCAACGAATCCATTTTTAAATTAATTTCAAAATTTTTGAATATATTGAATTTTTGATATATCGATACGTCGGTTACCAAACATCGATGTCGACAAAACATCGGCACCCAACAATCGATGTCTTTCACAAAAACATCGATGTATCGTTGCCATCCCTACTTGTCTCCCTATCGGACCTTTGCACCTAAATTATCATGCAGTAAACGGTGTAACAACTGTGCAGCTCATTCACAACGCATTTAGTGATTCAATGCCGCTTCAATATGCAGCAACCAGTTTTTAGGAAGCGGAGACGGGGTTTTAGGGAGTCAAACCCGATTTTCCAGAAATGTTGAGGTGCCCAATCCCATTTAATGCCGCACCTCACCATTATTAAATGCTATTGATGGTGAGGTGCGACCGTCCAGGCACATCGAAATATGGTGAGATGTGGCACGCCATTATGAGAGGATACCTAATCCATGAAATCAGCCCTTCAGCATGACCCAGGAGACACCACGAGGAAGTAGGCTGAATCCGGTCTCACTTTATTTTTTATTTTTATTTTCTGGTTTTTATTTTGTGTTCCGCACTGCGACTTGTCTCAAAATGTGGTACACACCACGACTGTGGTACACCTGGAAGCAAACACGTCACCGTTTTCTTCTAATTTATCCTCATTGTCTGAATTTGGTCATGACACACCTGATCGAAAGGCAAAAAGATAGAGTAGGGCACATCACCACCATTTAATGTCAATTAACTAAGCCGGCCGCACCTCATCATCGTCCCGATTTTCATTGAGCAGAAAGAAACTGGCTTTCAGGGAGGAGAAACTAGTTTTAGGAAGCAGAAGGTGGTGTCAGGGGGCCGAAACTGGTTTTCAGGCGTCCTCCGGAATGGCGTTGGGCAATCCGTTTGGTTGACAGGGATTCAGACCTGTACGGTTGACGCTTGGTTGAGAGCTTAGCGCACCGGTAACAATGCTTACTGGTCCCGCCCCAGAAGCACGCACTCAACCAGGATATGGACTCTGCTGCAAGAGGACATGGAGCTCGCCGGCAGCATCTGCAGGTTGCGGTCGATGCTAAGAGGCGGTATGACATTCACACCTCGAAGCCAGAATTCGACGTTGGTGGCCTGGTGTGGTACTTGGAGAATGGGGATCTGCCTAATTGGGTTGGACCATGTAAGGTTGTGAAACGTCTGACGGACATGCTCTACGTCATCAAGCCGCCGAAGTCGAGGACTCGGGTCGCGCATGCGGACAAACTGACTCGCTCAGATATGGTGGGGAATAGTGTGGGAGTTGATGCTTGATGGTTGTGTGGTGCTTGGTGCACATAAAGATCACGATTGCAGTTTTTGGTATCCACGATAACCTCATTTTCCGGTCTACTTTGCAATTTAACGATCTCGCAATCCATTGCATGGGCATTTGTTGATTCCTCCTATTAAATTCCTTTCTCCGCGCCACCGCGGGCACAGTTCCCCCTTACGTGTTAAAAGGTCCTTGAATCCCGTTTCATTTCATTTCAACCCTCTTTCCACCCACCTTCCTAACATCCTTTCAACTGGTCTTGCCCCTATTTTTGAGCAGTTTTTGGTTCAAATTGGCCACATTGTGCCAATTTCTTTAGTGGTTTCGGACGTTTCTCGTTCAACGTCGCCATTTGGCTTAAGCTGAATTACGATTTTTTCAAATGTTTCCGACTTGTTGGATAGACTAAAGATGGTTCTCTTTCTCGTGTTGCGGCTTTAATATAGTACTATATTAAGGTTCTACGTAGAACCTGTCATTTCCACTGTCAACATTATCTGAAATTTAGCAGGCTTTTTAATTGTTTAATTATTTTTTTTAGAAGTAACATTTGAATGTCTAGCTTGTTCAACTTTGAGCGTCCTTATCGGTCGAAAGAGAAACTTCTGGAAGTCCTCAGACTTGGGTTAATTGGTTCTTCGGGTCGAGAGTTCACTCCCCTTGTTCCTCATTGTCTAGACTTGTTGTTGTCTACCTTCCTATCTCTTCCAAAGGCCACCGCCCAGTCTGCCTCTTGGTTTTACTTTTAGTGTTCGGCTCCCCCCCCCCCTCACAATCGCGCCTCTGGGGAGTTAAATCATCGCTTTTGTTCTTTTGGGGTAGTCAAAATGAGAGGGGGGGAGGTGGTCCAGCGTGAGGGCAACGCACCCTTAGAAGAGAAATAGTATGTTGGTGTCCGCGAGGAGGGGGGAAAAAAAGGTCCTGCCAGCCTCCAACAGTGGAAGGACCTCGATCTTGTCAGACATGGACGAGGAAGAGATGGATGAGAAGAGAGTTAAGTGGGTCCGCTGACCTGATGCTGTCACCATAATAATGTTATTATCAGGTAGCGCTGAGCTCGCAGTGATTACAGATTACCAGAAAGAGGTAACAGAAATGCCAAACCCTCAACGCATTTGAGTCGTGGTGGCAATGTATTCAGGCGTTGGGCTTAAATTAATTAATAATTATAATTAATATAATTACTATTAATAGTTCCACTATTTTCAATATATATACCTACAGGTTAACTATTTTCTATTTATCTAATTTACTTCCAAGATGTAGAAACAATGCGTCAGTCTATATATATATGTATAGACAGTTCTTATAAACATGTCTGTTGACCAAAATCATCAGTGTATAACATTTGGATGAAAATCCGAATTCAAAGCAGAAAAAGGTGCCGTATGTGGGTTATCAGAGTTAAATTGTAAAATTCTCACCATAGTACATGATATTGCGGACGACGATGATGCTCAACGACGGAAATAGAGAAAAACGCTTCCACGTTGGACGCAGTCATTTTCATAAACCAGTCAATTCTATGATGAGTTCAGTAAAATATGAACTTCAAATCAAGTTCATAAGCCGATGGTGAGAGATCAATAATTGTTGAAAATAAAGTACTTATTTTACTCATTTTTTGGCCGGCCCGAATTTTCCACTTTTTATAGAACGACCCGTCTATATCGTGATGAATTATGGCAACGAATATGTCCGTCAATCTTCTCCCCATCGCCATATGCCTGTTTTCCCATTGTGACGCTCGGATCCCGTCCAATCGATTCAGGGTTGAAAATTACATGCAAAAAGTCATCCCACATTGACCATGTTCAAACTTAGAACTTATTTGGATCGAAAGTTAGTTTTTAAAATTCAAACAAGAACTAATTAGTTCTTAATAATACTATTAGTTACATTATACTAAAAATTACTTAGTTTTAAGTTTGCGATTTAGCACGCGGACTTTCTCGGGCACCGACGACTGAGAGATGCCCGTCCTTGAATACCCAATCTCCCATTTCATTCAAAATTGAAATTTTCCAAAGTGTCCTAGAAATTTGTATTTCACCTTAAAAGAGCCAAAAACTCGCTACTATTGCTTCAAATCATGAAGTTCTTTCAGTAAAAAAATATTAATATTCATGATGCAGTTCCCTCATTTCAATCCGATCAGTACCTAATACCTAAAACCCCAGGATATTCCGAAGTTAGTGAGGATTAAAATCCCGAATCATAGAAATTACTTTCTTCCGATGTCAAAGTTTGGCCAACCAATCGATTGAAACTGTTCACTCCAGCTTTTACACGTTCTTTTTTCAATTATGTAGTTTTTTAAATAATTTAAATTGGAATTAGAAAGTGTATCAATTTAATCAACCTTCGCTTTTAATATTTTTCGCTAGAGCATATTACCCTCTGATACTTATTTTCGCTAAATTTATGTTCCAATATATATTTGCAACTCCAGGAAATATTTTTACATATTTCCTGAACAGCTCAAAATACTTCAAATTTGATTTCACCATCGAACTCCGAAGTTAAAATAATTCGATTACTCAGCGCATGCCAAAATTAACAAAACTGGGGCACTAAGATTCTGGATACTGGATAACGCGCCGTTTTGGGCAGTAAGAAAAGTTTCAAAAATATTGACGAGAAAATGCTGTTGTAGGTTCCAACTATCTAATAGGTTATCGTTCAAAAATATTTTTACCTTCGATAACAAGATAATCTCCATTCTGCTTGGTATCCCCATTTTAAGTAGGTAACTGTAAATGAACGGCTCAGAATGGAAATGAATGGCTCAGCTCAGCCAAAATTTGATTTTACCATCGAATTCAACGAGAAAAAACCTGGCGTGATGAAAGTGTGCCAAAATTAAAAACGCTGAAAATTCCGCATTTATATCTTTGGTTTAAATTATCCAGAAATTAATTCTGACAATAAAGAATAATTGTTTATAATAATTATAAACATTAATTTATAAACAATAATTATCATGATAAAAAATGAAAAAAAAATTAAAATTTAAACAAAAATCGGCATTTTTACAGTGTTTGGACGGATGTGGGACCCCAAAAAATGAATTCTACGTTCAAAATTACTCGGTAAACCATACCTGGCATCCTTCAAAAGAACATTAGGTTGCTACAAATTTACAGCCCCATTATTTTTGAAAAAAAAAAAAAAAAATCTGTACCTACAATGAACAGATAATATATTATGAAACCTCGAAAAATGAATTTTGCGTTCAAATTTACTCGAGAAACGACACCTTATTGGACTTCCTGGGATCCCTCAAAATTCCCATTTGCAGCCCCATGACAGCCCCAAAGATCATTACGGTGAAATCGGATCGTTCTGGGACTCAAAAATGGGTTCTCCGTCCAAAAATACTTCAAAAGCGACACCCCACTTGACAAAATGGTCGAAACCCTTCAAAAAACCCTCACGTAGCCGCTTTTTAGCCCCATAGCGCTCTACGGGTTTAGGCGATCGGTCTGAAAACCTTGCAGGCACAACTAGATGTTAAACCAAGTATTTTGTCAAAATTTCAGATTTAAAAAAAATCTTACTGCCCAGAAAGGCCCATACGGCGGACGGACATTTTATTTTTGATTTCTACGCGTCGTCAAATTTTGATGCTAATCAAAATTTTCGACCCCCGTAGCGGATACAAAGGTGTATCCAAAAATAATAATCCAAAAACTAGAGTGCTAAAAGTTTTGATTTTCAACTGGATTATCGTTCTGGAGCACTGTGCGTCGGTGTAATTAACGGAGGAACCAAACAAGGGGCATGCGGTACGTCGCATACCGAAAAATACCTACATTAATTTTTTTTTTAATGAAATATTTATTGCACCAAGTTATTTCTTATTAGCAACATATTTTTGACATATTTGTTTTGATGGGTACTTCAAACTTAGATACTTCACTAAGTCTCAGTTGTGTTTATTAGAAGTAGCGCTTGTAGACCGCACTTGTAATTCACTAAATTTCATTGACCATCAGGTCATGATGGATCCTCTTGAGACGTCGGAGCAGTTCGTCAACGTCGAGCAACTGGACCGCTTCTTCATTGACGTGTCCTTGTAGCCTCTTGTGGTGAGCTATGGCTTGAGTTTTGATTACTTCTTTACTGTAGGTATTTGAAGTTCTTTGTGGAGTCTGATATTTCTAGTGTATCGGTAAGCATCGACAACACACCTCAGTACATTGTTTTGGAACCTTTGAATGATATCGCGGTTGCTTTGAGCAGTGCAGCTCCACAGCTGCGCTCCATAAGTTGGCTTGAGGACTTGATTGTACAGCGTTAATTTGTTATGGATCGACAATTTTGATTTCCGTCCCATTAACCAGTACATTTTTCTGAATTTGAGTGTCAGTTCCGCCTTCTTGTACATTAAATTTGCTGTTCCATTGATAGAGATGAATAACGATGACTACTGCGTGATTCATCTTAGGACAATGACCATATTATATTAGGTAGGAACTTCTGGGAAGAATGATTTCGGATTCGAAAGAAAAATGAACTCCACTTCTGGGAAAGAACTTCACGTGAATGAACTCCATATTCTGGGAAGACGTTCAAGCCGTACGCCCCCCATCATGACTCACTCGTATGGGTGAGAATCTATCGACGGAGAGTATCCCCGAGAAAAACCCTCTCCCCCCCCCCCACCCTCACTGCGTAAATCCCAACGCAGGCCCGAGCGAGAAACCGCGAGTGAATCGGGTGAATGCGGTTGTGGTGTGCAGCTTGTAAGAACGGGGGAGGGGAGGGGGGTGAATGATGACGTCACTCCCGGCGAAAGATTTCAAGGTCGCCACGTCCGGAGGGAACTCTCGCTGCTTCATCAGGATGCACCTGGTTTCGTCACCTGAGGGCTTTGCCTTACCCCCCTCCGCCCCTCGCCAGCCCCACAACCTGCAGGGAGACGCGTTCATCGGAGAGGGAACTCGAGTGCATTGAACTGAACTCCCCGCCTGCATCGTCCGACCATCGCCATCATACAAACTTTTCGTTTCTTTGGAACGAGCGTAAAAAAAAATTATAAATTGTCACACAAAAAATTGTTCGAACTTGGCGGACGCGTAGAAAGGACAATATTTATAGTTACGATTAGTCTGGGAATGCTTACACTTCCCACCTAACGCAGTCGTCTCGAGAAGGGCAGGATTTTACAGGACTTTACCAAAAAACAATTTCAGGGTCGTTATGGGTGGAGGGGGGGTGTCGTGGCGACGAACTCAAACTCAAACTGCGCAGTTGGAAAAAGAAGGCAACAACTAAAAGAACGAGCGGATACCGACCCAAAAAGGGAAAAGAAGTAAAGCTGAAAGAATTGGAGGACGTCCACGGAGATTGTCAACGCGAAGTTCACTGGCCTGGCGGAGGTCGTCAGAGGCTAAATTCTCTCGAGATTGATAGAAAAACGCTGGAAATTTAATACGAGGGTTTTTCATTTTCGATCTAAATTTTGCAAAAATTATTTCTATCAGTAAACATTATTAATAGGGTTCGGATTTTGCATGTTTTGCATATTTTAACCTGACCCTTCAGGTTTTTGCGATGGGACCCCCCGCCGAGAAGCGACAGGAAAAAGTGAGACCAAATAGTGAGACAAAAGTAGCGCGTATTTTATAAACCGAACGTTGCTAAGGAAATTTAAATTCGCTTAGTTACTCCTTTATTTTAGCCTCTGAATCGGCTTACTTTCCTACGAGTTAGCTACGCGAACTATTTTTCGAATCGATATTGTCAATATGACGAGTGAAGATCATATCAATAAAACAGGTTAATTTATTTTTTTGAATTGAATTTAAATTGAAACTAGGTACTTATTTAAGGAGATAGTTTCGGCTGAAGACATTGCTAACTACCGATTTTTACCCATTGTGTCCTGTGATGTGGAGCGGTCATTTTCTACTCTGAAGACATTTCTAATTGAGAACAGGCGACGTTTTAAGGTTGCTAACTTGGAAAAAGTTTTAATAGTTAACTGTAACTTCAATGAGTTGAATGATGGCAGCAATACTGAAGAAAATGAATCCGAAAATGTTGTGGAGATTGAATAAATTGTAAATAAGAAATAACGTATCTGTAAATATAATGTACATTTTCTATCTGTTAACTTTTTATTCTTACCTATTTACCTTGTTTTTGGAAAATAAGAAGAAAATAGTAAAATAACTACAAACAGAAAACCATTATTACAATTTTTCAATATTTAACTATTTATCAATTACCTTTTGAAGATTTACGCTAATATGTTATATTGTTTATTAGACAACATTATTATTATATAAAAGGAGAGTTTCAAAAGCACTCATTACGAAAAAGTGGTACTTTTTCCAAATTTCATTTTGCATGTTTTGACATTTTTTGTGTGCATGTTTGGCATAATACAAAGAGTATTATTTGTAGGACAGCGACGGTTCACATCGTGTGCTGCCCTTGTCCCTGCACTTGCCCTGATGATAGGAGAATATATCTCTTGAAACGTCGGCAAAAATCTCGTCTTATTTGACTGACCCTCAACAAGTTTCCAACAACATTATGTACTCCAAGAATAATAAACCAAAAGAGGACTTTGGTAAAAAAACGTTTTTTGGCAAAATCGCATTTCTCTGGTTGTAGACCCCAACTCATGTATATAACAGTAATCAGCATTAAATTTCCAATAAAAATCTTATTTTTCCAGATATTTTGGACTTAGCAGGTAGGCAATAATTTTTAATCCCGAAATAACACAAAAATCCCAAAAATTGGCCATATCCCGGGAAAATTGTGGCTCCCGAGAAAACGGAGGCCATTTTCGGATTCAGCACTTCACACAACATAGTTAAGTGGTTATTAGCAGCGGACCTGTAAGTCGGAATTTTTGTTGACCTGTGTTATTGTTGGTTGGCCTACATGAAAATGTCAAAACCAAAAACATCCTCACTGCACACCCTCAGCCGTGTCTGCCAAATATACTCAGAGAATAACAAAACATGAGAGAACAGGATTGTTTTACTATAAACCATAGTATATATGCAATTGAAGAAAAAATAGATGAAATTAGATCAGTTGAAAGTTGGGGCCAGGAGATCACAAACGGGCGAAGAATAGAAGAGCGGAAACGACGAATGTGGCGGAGAACGATGGAGGCACTGGGGCTGCGTTTGGATACCCGAAAGTGGGTTTTTTCGTGGTAGGCGGCAACTTTGCTGGGTTGAAGTCCTCCATTGGTCCACCCAAGTCCTCCTTTGGTCCACCGTCGATGAAGTACTCACCATCGGCCGGGTCCTGGCTCGAGGCGCACAGGTGTTTGTATGTGGACTGAGGGTTGCATTTGAACCCTTTGAGGCACCTGGTGCAGGGCTCTCCGATAGCGTACAACGTCTGTGGTATTTCACGAATTTGCTCTGGTGCTATGTAATGGTTGAAGAACGAACCATCAAACTTCGAGTATAAAGCGGCGCCCAGATAGCGTTGCCCGCTCATTATCAACGGAGCAGTAACTTTAGCCCCACTGAAACTATCAACTGCCACAACGTCTTTCGAGGTTAAGGTGGCCCGGGCTGCCGTTGAATCTAGAAAACAGTCTACCCACGTACGTTTCGCAGTGGTGTTACCACGTGAACGTGAACAATACGAAAAAAGTGAAACCACCTCTCCGGGCTCGCTGTGTCCAACTGGGCTCTTATTGCAAGGGTCTTCGTTCCCACTGGATGAATGAAGAGCAAATCGGTACGCCTGTTCCTCGAGGACATCGCGCCATAACAATTGCTGCATGTTGGCGGCCGGAGGTAATTTGTACATTAGCCCTGCAGCAACGCGATCTCTAAAGGTGTTAACTATCGCCAACCACAGAGCAGCTATAGTCCTGTTGTTTTCAAACACCAGTTGTGTACACGAACAAGTTTTATATTGTTCTATACTGCTCGGATACGCACAGGAAGTATTATTCACTTTCTTACCGTCAGATTTAGTGCACATATACTCCTCGGAGCACCAGTCGATGTCTGAGAATGTCAATTCGTCGCAAACCCCAGCGAGGAAAAGTGAAAAGGCCAACACTACCTTTACGAACATTTCGGTAAGAATGAATTTTTCGCGAGAAAATTTCGAACACGTAGTGAACGTCGAGTGGTATGACAGTGTCATCATCTAATGATCAACAGTCAGCTGATCCAAATTAGGCACCACGTAATGGAGTCCACCCACAAGTGTTTGTCTGACCGTTGCAAATTTAACGCAAGGGTTAGGATTAATTTTTATTTTTACTATAATTATTAAAATAATAATAATTATTAATTATTAATAGGTAATCATCAAAATTTAAATTATTTTGTTAATAAAAATTAATTAACAATTTTGGTTTGTTATTCTTGGAATAATACACCTGTGTAACGCGACGGAGGACGACGACTCAGATCAGCCTCAAAATTTGACATTATCCGTTTCAAGACGTCTAGATTCCAAAACCAAAATGTCCGTCCGCCGTACGCCGTCCGAGCCGTTTTGGGCAGTAGGAATTTTTAGGAAATCTGAAATTTTGAGAAAATACTCGGTTTACCATGTTGTTGTGCCCGCAAGGTTTTCAGCCCGATCGCTCAAACCGGTGGGGCGGTATGAGGCTACGGGAGGGTTTTTTGAAGGCTTTTGGCTATGGGATCGAGTAAGGTGTCGTTTTCGAAGTATTTTTGGACGTAGAATCCATTTTTGGGGTCCCGCAACGATCCGATTTCACTGTGGGGATCTATAGGGCTACAAATGGAATTTTTGAAGGATCCCAGGAGGTCAAATATTTTTCAAGTAAACACAAAAAGTAAAAAAAATTTTTTGAAAAACAAAAAATCCAAAAAATTTTTTGTTTCTAAAATAATTGTAAGAACAAAATTTTGTTTGGATTTTTTTATTAACAATTATTGTTAGCGCAACCTTTCCCTCAAAAAATGGAAAGGTGCGCTCATCTCTTCGACTTTTTTTTTTTTTTTTGTGTGTGTGTGTTTGTGTATCACAGCATCACGCCCGTACGGCTGAACAGATTTTCTTGAGGGTGGTCTCACTGTGATCAGTAGGGTTCGGATTTTGCATGTTTTGCTTATTTATTCCTAAGCCCCCTAACATACATAGATGTACATTTTGAGTGTTTTTAGGTCATTTTTAACCCAAAAAACCGAAATCTATTTCGCATGTTTTGCATGTTTTGGTGGTTTGGGGGGATTTTTGCATGTTTAGGAGATTTATGCATGTTTTTTGCATGTTTTTTGAATTCACCAGACGTTGTTACAAAAAATAAAATAAGCTTCTTTTTTTTTTTTTTTTTAATTGAAACTAGGTACTAATTTAAGGAGATAGTTTCGGCTGAAGACATTGCTAACTACCGATTTTTACCCATTGTGTCCTGTGATGTGGAGCGGTCATTTTCTACTCTGAAGACATTTCTAAATGAGAACAGGCGACGTTTTAAGGTTGCTAACTTGGAAAAAGTTTTAATAGTTAACTGTAACTTCAATGAGTTGAATGATGGCAGCAATACTGAAGAAAATGAATCCGAAAATGTTGTGGAGATTGAATAAATTGTAAATAAGAAATAACGTATCTGTAAATATAATGTACATTTTCTATCTGTTAACTTTTTATTCTTACCTATTTACCTTGTTTTTGGAAAATAAGAAGAAAATAGTAAAATTACTACAAACAGAAAACAATTATTACAATTTTTCAATATTTAACTATTTATCAATTACCTTTTGAAGATTTACGCTAATATGTTATATTGTTTATTAGACAACATTATTATTATATAAAAGGAGAGTTTCAAAAGCACTCATTACGAAAAAGTGGTACTTTTTCCAAATTTTATTTTGCATGTTTTGACATTTTGTGTGTGCATGTATTGGCATTTTTATCGCATGTTTGCATGCATGTTTTGCCTTAAATTTTTGCATGTTGATACGAACCCTAATTATTAATAAAAACGCTGCAAATTTTACACAAGGGTTTATTATTCTTTGATATACGTTACTTGTGCAGAAATTTAATTCTGTCGATGAAAAAATTAAAAAAAAAATTTTTTTTTGGATTTTTATCTCAAAAAAATTTTTTTTTTGGATTTTTTAGTTCAAAAAAGTGGTTTTTCAAAAATTCTGTATTTTTTACTCGAAAAATATTTAACATCCTGGGATCCTTCAAAAATCCCATTTTTAGCCCCATGAAAGCCCTAAAGATCGCCCCAGTGAGATCGGATCGTTCCGGGACCCCAAAAAATGAATTCTACGTCCAAAAATACTTCGAAAACGACACCTAACTCGATCCCATAGCTGAAAGTCTTAAAAAAACCCTCCCGTAGCCCCATTATAGCCCCAGAGCGCCCCACGGGTTTGGGCGATCGGACTGAAAACCTTGCGGGCACAACTAGATGGTAAACCAAGTATTTTGTCAAAATTTAAGATTTAAAAAAAAATTCCTACTGCCCAAAACGGCCTGGACGGCGGACGGACATTTCGGATTTAGAATGTAGACCTCTTGAAACGGATAATGTCAAATTTTGAGCCCGATCGGAGTCGTCGACCCCCGTCGCGAAAACATAGGTGTATTATCCCAAGAATAAGAAACCAAAAATATAAAAATCAAAAAATTAAAATTGAAAAAAAAATGCAAATTTTACTCAAGGTTTTATTATTCTTTGATATAGGTTACTTGTGCACAAATTAATTCTGCCAATAAAAAAATTAATTAATAAAAATCATGATTATAATAAATAAATACAAATTCTGTACATTGTTCAGACAGATGTGGGACCTCGAACAATGAATTATGCGTCCAACATTACTCGGAAAATATATGACCTTCTGGGATCCTTCAAAAATCCCATTTGTAGCCCCATGAGAGCCCAATAGATCCCCACGGTGAAATCGAATCGTTCTGGGACCCCCAAAAATGGATTATACACCCAAAAATACTTCGAAAACGACACCTAACTCGACCCCATAGCCGAAAGCCTGTAAAAACCCCTCCCGTAGCCCCTTTTTAGCCCCACAGAACTCCACGGGTTCGGCCGATCTCGGCTATATATTATAATATCATATTATGAGTGGTCTAAAATCAATTCTAAATGGAGTTTCTGATGGAAATGACAAAAATCGACTTTTAGTGATTTTGAAAATGAAGTAGTGTACCTGCTGAATATGTGGAGAGGTTTTGGTGGTATAAATAATTATTATATGTGCCAGTCTTGAGCAGAATCTCATGCTCGTCACCAATGTTTGTCACCAGTTTCATGCTAGAACACAATCAGTTTCATGTTTGTCACACAAGTTGTAAAACAATTCCACAAGAACCGCAGCTTTATTTGTCACAAATCAATCATAGCACATAATATTATACATCATAGTACATTATCACATAGCACATAAAATCGCAAAAAACCGCAAAAAATGTGGAAGATCTGAAAACTAGACGGTCAGACGAAACTGTATCCAGCCTCCAAAACCTTGGCCGAACTTAGCCTTAAACTTTTTGTTTTGTTTTTGTTTTTACTGATTATGGCAAATTTCGGAAAGAATTAAACTCTTAATTATTTCACCGAACTGAATCAGTTTAAAACTGATATTTAGGTAGGTACCCCCTCAAATGTTTAACTTACCAGTGAGATCGCCATGACACGAAACGCCTTCTCGAACTCAGACTGGGGAATGCAGCGACTTTAAAATAAAATCCTGCTTACCACTTGAGAACCGCTGTGGGACGCTCATTTTTTGGAATATGAATATGTAATTAATTGAAACAAATTATTTGTTTCCACTACATTTCTATTTCTCATCAACTCGTCATTTTACCCGCACGGCACCCCTAAAACCCTTCAAAAACACCTTGTATCGCCGGAAGGCTTGTACAAATAAACCTTCTCATTCTCATTCATTCTCATTCTCAACCCTTCAAAAACTCCACCTGTTACTGGTTTTGGCCGGAGAGTCGGGTGAGATGTCCTTTTCCAGATTATTTAAGGGGTTCATTCGACTGATGCACCTATTCATAGACCTGCCAACCACTGTAGGGCTCGTAGGACACTTCGGGTTTTGTTCTAAAGCGATTTCAGGTGTTTGAAAACCGGTTTTGTTGATTTGGGACTGGTTTGAGGGGCTGCTGAAGGACTACAGGTGGGCTTTTAGATGACCAGAGGGTCGAGGGAGGTGTCGTTTTTGAGTTCTCTAGACGTCCTGGATGTCGCCAACCTGTCAATCACACTGAAGCTCCTTAAGGGCTTTGAGGTGGCTGAAACCCGGTTTTAAGGAGTTGAACCCCGTTTTGAGGAGCTTCTGACGCTGTTCAAAAGCGGTTTGAAAAGGTTACAGCGATTTAAGGGGCTGCTGAAGCACAAAGGGCCTTATTGAAGGGTTTCGACATGAGAATTAAACGTGGTTTCTTTCCCGATTTGTTGTCACGAAAACTCGTTGTTCTTCATTCAGTCAATCACAACATTTTCGATAAAGACGCTGAAAATTTAAAAACAAGCCATCAATTGAATTGAATAGATGAGCGCAACCTTTTTGTTATTACGCGAGAGAAACTAAGAAACAGTAGGTATCTAGCGACCAAACTATGCCACACAACACATCATCCACGTGATGCTCATTACGTAAACAACTGCACCCTAACGACCGATGCGTAATAAAACCTTATGCCGATCAGAGGTAACGAACGGCTCAGGCTGCAAAAATCGTTTTGGAGTCGTTGGAATCAGCCTGAAAAGCTCATTCCATAGACCCTTGTACCAACGAAATCGGACAAAAACTTTCGTCCCCCTTTTGAGGCCTCCTTAGTTACACATCAGAGATAAACAACTTTCCTCGTGAAGGACCTCCCGAAAACCGATGAAGGGGATGAGGGAGGAAAAATCAAGGTAGCCTATAACCACCCCCCGAACTCGCTGATCACAATGAGACCACCCTCATGAAAATCTGTTGAGCCGCTCGGGCGTGATGCTCTGTACACAAAAAAACAAAAAAACATACATGTCGAAGAGGTGAGCGCACCTTTCCATTTTTTGGAAAAAGGTTGCGCTAACAAGGGGTTATTAATATTTGGCATAAATTGTGCAAAAATTACTCCTCTCAATAAAAAATTTAAAAAAATTAATTTTAATAACCATAAATAATTTAAGTTTTTTTTCTTTTTTTAAATTAAAAATGAGTAGCCTTCTAGTACAGTTAGACAGATGTGGGATCCCAAAAATGGATTCCACGTCCAAAAATACTTCGAAAACGACACCCCCCACATGATATAATGGTCGAAACCCTTCCAAAATCCCTCCCGTAGCCCCTTTGTAGCCTCACGGAGCCCCACGAGTTTGAGCGATTGGGCTGGAAAGGTTTCGGCCACGACTTGACATTTTATTTATTGGAATCTCCACGACTTGAAACGTATAAAGACACGTTTTGAGGCCGATCAAAATTTTTTTCAGTCGTCGCGAAAACGTGTTGATTATTCTGAGAATAATAAACCGAAAAGGAAACCAAGATGTGGATGATGTAACGTTGGTGTTTTGAAAACGAGACGAAGTAAGAGGGAGAGTGGTACAAAAAAAAGCATTTCTCAGAGCACATCGCCCTTCGACAGGATCCAACAAGTTATACGGCCTTTATCGTACGAGGACTTGACATTTAGAATGGAGGAAGCCGGGAAAAATACCCCTCCACTTCCTCTTCCAAAAACAACCAAAAGACTTTCAAGGCCTCCCCCTGAAAAAGATGGGATTTACTTGTAGCGAAGCAGCAAGTTCTTCGAACTGAGGAGCTTTGAACTTCACGAGGACGAATTCGAGCGTTTTTTTTTTTTTTTTTTTTTTTTTGTGGCTCGAGGAAGTTTTCTTTTTTGGCGGGCGAAGGAGAGATTTTGATAACACGCAGAGTTGGGCACATTTTTGTTTATAAATAAGGTTGTGAATTAATTCACATCATGCTTTGTTTGTGACTGTGAATTAATTCATACTTTACCTATTTGTAAATGTGAATTAATTCACACTCACAAATATAAATGTGAATTAATTCTCATTATCGACTTTTTCTGTAAATTAAATTAAATTCACAAAAACGTGTGAATAATTCACAAAAAAGGTAAATTACAAAAAAAAGCATTCATTTTTTTAATTTCACAAATAAAACTTTTTTTTTATTCAAAACTAATTTGTGATTTAAAACAAATTTCACATACCTATTTAGTTGTTAATAAAAAAACTCACAAATTATTTGTGAATTTAAAAAAATTAGTTTGATTTGTGAATTTAAAAAAACTCACCGGTTTTTTGTAATTATTTACATTTTTGTGAATTTTTCACAAATTTTCTTGCGAGTTTAATGTAATTTACAGAAAAAGACGTGAATATGAATTAATTAACATCTACCGTTGTGGATGTGAATTAATTCACATCCTTATTTATAAATAAAAATGTGCGCAACTCTGATAACACGGTTACCTGAAAGACTTTTGGCGGTGATTTTCTTTTGGAGGGATTTGCGCATTGTTTGGCGTGAATAACTTCTCAACGAATCACAACGAGCCGGAGGGGACTCGATTTGAAGGTGAGGCTGAGTCGAGTTCCTTAAATAGCTTTCCTATTCCACGAGGGGGATAATGGAGGACGAAATCGTCGACGCAGTTCCCAGTTGAAAGACCCCTTCGAGGACGACCTCATCCTTCACGTCCTTCAATCTCCCCTGACGCAGTTACCGGGTGGCAAACGTTGCGGCAGGTCCTGAACCACAAGCGGTATTGACAACTTCGTGAATTGAATTGAGCGGGTTTATCAGTCGTTTATCGAACGTCGTTGGTAGTGGGATAGGTCTGGGACTCAGAAAATCGAGTCCACAATAACTTCGTAAACAAAACCTCATTCGGCCCCCTGGCCAGAACCCTTCAAATCTCTCGCCTTCGTAGCTTCGTAGACAGAGCTTCAAGTCGCACAGGGGCGTCGAATGACCATCTTTTGGAAATGCCTCCATACTTATTCATATTCTGCTTATATTGGAGCTGCAACACGAGATCTGAAATCGTCAAAAAGTGGCTGCATGTGGCGTATCTGACTCCGAAAGTTGGAAAAAATGAGTAGGTAACGCGAATCCTTTCACTTTCATCCTTAATTTCATTTTTAATTAGGAAAAAAACAACAACCTATACATAATCAGAAAGCGAGTTTTCGGGCCTGGAGCTGCCACATGAGCAGGAGGAGGGAGATACAAATTTGATCATCTTCATTCTAGTCTTTTCAATTGAATAAAAAAAGTTGAAACCAGTTATCGTACTTCTCAAACCAGTTTAACCATGTAACCTAACATATAGTTCTTACACCGAGTTTCAACCTTCTCCATCTGGACAAAAAAAAAATTAAAACCAGTTGTCAATATTGTCAATGATTGTGTCAACCGATTTGCAACCTTCTCCAAGTGGCGTTGAAGATCTTAAAACCGGGTTTCAACCCTCTCCAATCGGACTTAGGGAAGCTAAAACCTGTTTTCGATATTATTAAACCGGTTATGAAAATGAGAAACTGATTAACAACCTTCTCCGCCGCTTATTGAAGGTAAAACTGGAGTTAAATATGCTCAAACTGGGTTTGAAGATATTAAACCTATACTTCTCCAGTATAGATGTTGAGAACGAGCTTTAACCTTCTTAAACATGTTTTAATGAAGGTAAACCGGTTTTAAGGGCATTTATGAAGTTGCAGATGTGGTTTTGAAGAACATTGGCCAGATGGTCGACTAAGGCGTTGTTTTCTTAATCGTTTACGACGATGGGGATTACAGAACAGACGTGCCACATGTTTCGAACGCCTTTAAGCGTATTCGTTGTAATTAATTTATTCGTAAGTTGGATGTGAAGTAAGGTTCTTCTAAAGGGTTTCAAGGTCACATCAAGCACGTGGAACTGCGGGCGAGTCGTCCAGGAATTGAAATGACAGTTTGCAAGCCAGTCCTTGGAACTCGGGCGACAGCAGAAATACCAAGTGGGCGACTAGATAACATATTATGAGGCAGAGCAAATTGTTTCGTATCAAATGGGCGTTTTTAAAGGGTTGGGGCCGAGAAGACGAGTGAGATGTCGTTTATGAAATGGTAATGTTGGATTGTTCGTTTGCGGTTACACGTGCTTGGGCACAGATGTGCTGATAGCAGGAATTTTACTCGTGGGTACGAGTTCGGTGTCGTCTTCCAAGTGATTCAGAACGTAGCACTGATTGAAGGGCGTTTTTGTGTCCCGTTGTAGGCTCTAATGCACGGAGAAAAAAAATGGCGGTATTTTGGACGAAAATGTTCGGTAATCGGTGGTCAACCGAACAATTTTTCGAAAAATTGAGAGGTAAAAACGCAAAAATGTAAGGTAAACCACCGATTACCGAACATTTTCATTCATGATTCTACCGAACACCAAAACTGTTTTACTGCTCAAAAATCGGAGATGTTACCGAACATTTTTACTTAAATTGTTCGGTAATCCCTGTGTCCCGCAATGTTTACCGCTCATTTCGTCCCGCCAACTTACCGAACATACCAAAATGTAAGGTGAATTTTAACCTTCCAACCTCAAACCTTTTCGAGTATGAGCGGTAAGTTATCACCTCTCAAAGTTAAAGTGCGCGGTGAATTTTCACCATCCATAATTAATGTGAGGTTGTAAAATTACCTCCCCTACTCAAATGTGCAGCAAGCAATTACCTCCCATAAATCAGATGTGCGGTGAATATTCACCTCTCATTTTGAATTTCGAGAAACATTGTGCGGTAAAAAATTACCTCCCACACGCAATTGTGCGGCCAGTATTCACCTACCAAATTTCAAATATCCTTCCACACCTAAAATGCGCGGTAACTAATCACCGAACAAATGGCAAGAAGTACCTCTCAACGTAGTTTGAGAGGTAATCGTACCCAAAAAGTGAGCTAATCCCTTGATGGTTTGGGCGGTAAATGAACATCAATGAGTTACCTTTCATTGATGTACACTTACCGCCCAAACCAGCGGCGAGGGATTACCTCACTTTTTGGGTACGATTACCTTTCAAATTACGTTGAGAGGCACCTCTTCCCATTTGTGAAGTATTCAAACCACGATTCGAACGGATAGGGTACCTAAGGAAGAAAAATAATTCGGTTATGAATACAAACCATGTTTATTACAACGCAGAACGATACACAACATAATATAACGTATAAAATTATAATTAACTGTAAATGAAAGGATACAGTAAATTAAAACGTAGGCATGATCCAACATTATTAAATAATTTAAAGTACAACTTGGCGGTCCTGGACGGTGGCTTTTTGCATATCAGGCCGAAGACGTAAGGCAGCAAACATAAGAGAGCTCTTCGTTTCAGATGAACATCTGCAAGTGGAAATGCAATGCCGGTTGGTGCTGTTAATAATTGCCGACAATGCTGTTTTGTGATTTCTGGACTTGACGTAACACGACGTTGACACACTACCAAATAAAAAACACTTTTGAGGGACTATAACTGAAGTGTGCTCTGAAGCTTACCCTGTTCTTCTGATAGAAGGGTATTCCACCTCGATGATCAGACGAATTCCACAATTCTGGGACCATATTCGTAGAGCTTGGAACTCAGGCGAGGCTCCTCCACGGTGGAGGCTCCACCCCAAACCATCCGAAAAGGGTCTGCGTGAATCTGATTTAAGAAGGCATAAAAACATGAGATCAGCTTAGGGGAAAACATCAAATTTCATGCAATACACCAATGGCACATGGAATAATGCTTACACGTAGGTAATTTAGATGGGAATGATATAGGGACGGCATTGTGTCAACACCCACAGATGAAATGTGTCGAACGACCTGTAGTCCGAGGCATTTCCCCAATTTTGAACATGTATCGAGTAACTATAATCACAATTGATTTGCATTGATGTTAGGTATCTACGAATAAGCATGCAAAATGTTCATACATGTACCTTTTCAGTAGTGTCCAGTGTCACAGTAGGTAACTGAATTTTCTTGAATGCTTTGAACTGCTTTCAGTCTTTACGAGAGAAACAGGAATTCCATTGTCTATGATCGAATTTGGCCTTGGGTCGAACATGTGGAAACATGAAAAAACAAAATTACAAGCACTCCATTATGTTAGCATCATACATACATACCTCACAAGCTGAAAATCTACGAAACTGACAAAATATAATTACCTTTTTCGGATGTTCCAAACAGTAAATTCACTAGACCGATTTATAACCGTCACCAACGACAATCACATCAATACTAATGGCCGCCACTCGGCCGAAAAACCCAGCAAAGCCCCAACGCAAGCGCTGCCAAGCGCCTATCTCAGGTACTAGGTACTGTACGGTAGACATTTACCGCACTTACTTTTGTGTACGGTGGAAATTTACTGCCCACGTCTTATGTTCGGTAATTATTAACCTTTCTATGAAGGGGATAAAGTTGAGCGGTAAAACGTTGGTGATGTGCGGTAGAAATTAACCTTACGCCTTTGTTAGGTGGTATAAAGTTACCGACAAGGTGTTATGTTAGGTGAAAATCTGACCCAACATATTCGATAGCTTCATAGAGCGGTAAAGTATCACCTCTCCACAAAGGAAGGGAGCTTGGGCGGTAAACTTTTGACGATGTGAGGTTGAAATCTACCTAACAGCCTTTGGCTGGCGGTAGACATTGAATGTAAATTTGACTGCCCACGTGTTATGTTCGGTCATTATTAACCTCTCTATGTAGATGGAGAAGTTGGGCGGTACACGTTTACTTCACTTTTTCGCATGTGAGGTATGTTTGTACCGAACTGGCTTCATTGTGCGGTTGATAATCGAGTTGTTCAGTGAATGTAGCTCTCGGTTTGTTCGGTTAGCTCTGGCAAGGTAAGATTTCTTGAATTGTTCGGTAGCAGAGAAGAAATGTTCGGTAAGATCATTTAGTTGTAAGGTAACCAAGGGTAATTGGGCGGTAAAAATGAAATTGTTCGGTAGATTTTCACCGCTCACGCAGTTTTTTATACGATAAAATGGCCGCCAAAGCGGTTTACCGAACAAAAACCGCACTTTTTTTTCTCCGTGTGAGTTTAAAAGTTCCGAAGGGTACAAAAACGGCTTGGCGTGTTTTAAACCAGATTTGAGACAGTTCAAAACATATTTTGAGGAGATTCCCACTGCCCAAAACAAGTTTTCGACCCTCTCAAACCAGTTTCACAAGTACTCTTACGGGATTCCAGAAGTTGAATTCCGTTTTGAGGTGAGCTTTTGAAGGACATCAGACTGTGAGGAAAGTAAGGTGTCGTTTTCAAGGTATTTGTTAAATTTAGCTTCGACTTGTGGTACATCCACACCTTTTAGACTACACTAGTGGAACTAGTTTGCAGTCACTTACACAATCAACAGTTGATTGTGAAAGTGACTGCAAACTAGTTCCACTAGTGTAGTCTAAAAGGTTAGTTACTAACTTTGTATCAGCAACGCGTTTTAAACTCATTCAGTTCACATTATCTTCACTGGTTCTTCACTCATTCTCAGCCGCCCAACTATCGCTGCTTTGGCGGAGCGCCGTCCATTTTGCATACACTTTTCCATCTCAGTGATGGTTTCTGCAGACTTGGCTCCCCTGCTTGCTGGCTGTCCTCGCTCGATCTCCTGTCTACCATATTCTGTCTTTGCATCCTTCACTGGCTTCCACCTCCAGCTTCGTCGTTCCCTTCGCAACGATTCTGCTGTTTCTCAACGTACGACGCTTTCAGTTCTCACCTTCATCTCTTTCAAGACTCTTGATCGCCCCTGGCTTTTCTTCTTTCCTGTGGGCTCACATCACGAGTAAAGAACTTGTCCGTTTTCTTCCGCCTGTTTCTGGTGTCATTTTTATAATCAAACCAACTTGTCTCATCAGCATGAATCCAACTCACCCCTCCATCCTGATGGAGTACCGAGTTCGCAGGGCCTGAGGGTTTTGTTCCGATCTGCCAGAAATGCTCTGGACATTCAGCTTTTGTATACAAAGTTTGTAGAATCTACAAACTATATCTGATATTAGTGCCAGAGCCTTCCAATGGGGGAGTCATCAATAGCTGTGATTTTGCCCAGACAACCCTAGACCTGGCCGAATTTAAGAGACTGATTTCTAAAAACCACAGCTGAAAATGGTCACTAAAGATAGAGAGTCCTCAAACTCCGGAACCAGATACAGAGTCCAAACAATTGCATTGTTTGACATAAATGGCAATATGGGTCGTGCGTGGTGACGAGGAGACTCACCCCATAGCCACTAACACTTCTTGCGGGGAAAGAGTAGCATCCCTCATCTTCGCGACGCCTTGCGGCTCGTAGGCGTACCACTATTTACTCAAGTACTTCCACATCCTGTAACCCGTCTCTGCACCGTTTTTAAACGGGAGTAGCACCTGATAGAGGAACCTTTTGGAAACTCTAACCCTTCAGTTACAAAAGACGAGGATTTCTCCATGTTCAGGATGTCCAAGATGATGCAAGAATTGTGAAAGACCTCCGGTGTCCGTTCGAAGTTGAAATATGGACGGAACGGGCTGGGAATGTGAAAGGACGGCGTTGCATCATAAGGCGGCTAAAAGGGCTGGAAGGATTCCCTTTCTAAAAATAATCGGGGAGGATTCTTTTTTTTTTTTCTTCTTCTTCTTTTTTTGTGTGGCTTTTTTGTGCGTCTGGACGAAAGACATCCTGAAGCGGTTTGGAGAAAGGACCCCGGGATTAATGGGACGAAGTCTGTCTGGAACATAGACATAGAGCAGTGTGAAGCTCGTGTCTGGTCCTTCTGATAGGGATGGACTCCCTCCAAACCCCGTTCGACCCCCTGGGGGCACCCTCGGGTCCTCTAGAGGGTTCGGAGAACTCTGGAGTTCCTTCAACTCGGCGACTACGAGGACAAAGGGTTCTCCTTCCTACCTATTTCTGCTCCACACTCATCTTTCAGTATATTTTGGTCCTGGTGGCTCCCAAATAGTTCTAAAAATAATAATAATATGTAATAATAACAATTATAATAATAAATAAATACGAAGACGTACTCAGCTAATTTCGCTAATCGCTGTGCTTGGTGTAGTTGCTTATCAAATTTGACCGAACCTCAACGAATTCACCACCAAAATTTTTTTACATCTGAAACTACGACCTCTCCCAAGTTGGTTCTGCAATGTGTTCAGCCACATCACTCCACCCTTGGGGCTCGGTTGAGCTTCTAAAGTAAAAAAAAAAAAGGAAGTAAAGTGGGTTTTTTGGGTTAACCAACTGGTTTTCACAATTCGGGCAGGGACCGACCCCGCAATGTACTTGAAAAAGCTTTATAAATTCTTGCTCCATAGGTGGAGCTTCTCTGGAGCCATATGGGTGATTTTGAAGGGGTTTTGCCACAGAATCCATCGGGGTCCCAGACCTGGCCGACTGCATTGTGGGGCTCTGGGGGGTTACATGCGGGTTTTTTGAAGGGTTTTGGTCTGAGAGTCGACTGAGGCGTCGTTTTGCAGTAATTTTAGATGTGAAATGGAGGATCTCAGACCAGTTTCATTACCCTGAAGAGTCTGCAGAATTGTGATTTTATTTCCACAACTTTTAAAAATACACCTCACACAACCCTTCAAAAACCCCACCTGAAGAGCCTGAATAGCATGACGGTGAGTTTTAGGCTGAAAACCGTCCTGGAAGTCGCCCAAAACTGGTTTTACGTTGTTTAAACCGGTTTTGAAGGGAGACACAATTTCGGGTTTCATCAAGAAGTGAAAACCCGCTTTTGACGAGGTAAAAACCCGGTTTTCAAATGGTAGAAAAGTGGGTTCCATTGTTTTGGGGTTACCGGAGGGGCTTTCGTTTGAGAGTTTAAAAAAAGGTATTTGTTGACGTGAAAAAGATTTGTTCGGTTTTGAGACCTATCCGACCACACCGTGAGGCTTAATGGGGCTTTTAAGGGGTCGCAGGTGGGGTTTTGGTGTGTCTTTGCCAGGGTGAGTTATGAATTCGGCTCTGGAATTTCCTGAAAGACCATTCAGAAATATTTTCTTTTGGCCAGATAAAAGGCACCCTTTAAATTTCACTCCCACTTTTCCCCCCACTTCTGAATATCTATTCTCTCGACTCGAAGGCGGCAGATCTGAACGTTTCGATAGTACTTACAGGCTGTCAAGAGGGTTCCCAGTTCGACCCGCAGGACAGACCGTTCCACAATCCAGCAAGTTGACAGGTGTGTGGCAACTTCCCGGTGCTGTAACTCCTCACACGTGGAACAGAGTTCTATGAACTCCACTCGAGACCTCGTGGGTGTTAACCCTCAACAATGCGCCTTCTTTGGCAATCCTACTAGTAAGCGGCACCCCGTTTTTCCGCTTAAACTAACTCGGTGAGCTCCCAGCGGACATCTTAAACACGGAAGTGCTAATAATCACGTCAAGGAACTCAGCGACGTTAAGCAGCCGCGATCACATTCAGATGTCACCACTGAACCGTGTATTAGGTACAGTTAGAAATAAAAAATCAGCTTGCAGGCTCGTCTGCAACCACAGGAGACCATTTTCATGTCTTCGTCTTCCATATTATTCACCTTATTGTGTTTGTTGTTGACCAGGAGACGCTACTTAGTTACAAATTTCGTGATGCGATTTCATTACACTAAAAAGTAACGTTTTTTTCGGTTGTGTGCCAAAGTAAAGACATGAAAATGTCAAAAAGTAGGGGAGAGCGGGGTTGGTTGGCACTGGGGGCTGGTTGGCACTTTGCTTCTAGAATTTTCTCTCGTCGAGTGGGGGAACTGAGGCGACAGTGACGTGACCTCAGGAGAGGTCCCCACCACCCACGAAAAACTTAGCTGGTTCGAGCTCAATGAAGAGGCAGCACGGCGGAAAAACTTTCCATTTTTTCCATCTTCATTTTTTCTTTCTACCTTACTCTGGTAATGTGATGGGACCACAATCAATGGTTCTCTAGAAAGATTAGGATCTCAGGTTGATATTCCACTAGGAGTTTTCTCGTTTTTGTGGATGAGCATCTTGTCACTGACATTGATTTCCAAAATGGCGTGTGGGGGTAGGTTGGCACTTTCGAAAAGGGGCTAGTTGGCACTAGGTATTAGCCCCATAAACAGTGCCCCCTTTGCCCCGTGCGTTCTCTGTACTGAGGTATTTGTATTTTCGAGCGGCACAAACATGCCTGTGTTATCAAGGCTGCTCATCAACGGCCGGAGGGGTTTGCTTCAAAACCTTTTCATCATTTCATGTCTTTCGTTATTCTTTTTTTTTCCCCCATCTGCTGTGGAATCTGAACATAACAAACAAATGAAGAAATTGTTGCGTTGTCTACCTATTCGCGATTTACATTACCACTGGAGCGCTGAAGTCGTTTTCCAAAATGGCCGTTCATTCACGGCAAGTTGCCTCAATCTCAGGAGGCAATTTGGAGAATTTCTACATAAAATCGCTCATAAATACTTTTTGGCACTCACAAGCTCAATGGAGGCATGAAAAATCGAAAACTAGGTAATCTGACGACAAGAAGAAAAATATGGTACCTGTCATCTCTCTTACAGCAGCTCTGAGAAAATAATACTAATCATTCCTTCCTCTACTTCTGTTTCCACTCCAGTTCCTATTTCCCTATTCCCTAGGTAAGATGCTTAGATTAACTACAACATTCCAATTTGCGAACTGCAATGAATTTTTGCGAGGGGGAGGCGTAAATTAAATGCTGGTCACATACCTAATCGTGGCTTTATTTGCACACAAATTACATAATATTTAACAATATTATACCAGTTAACAAACTGAATAACATAATATGTTATTATGAATCATAATATTAATAATATTATGTGTGCATAAATTGTATGTATGCATTGGTTCTGCAGTCAACGAAATTATATGACCAACCACACTGTGAGGAAGGTAAAATTTTTATTTAAACCGCTGCAAATTTTACACAAGGGTTTATTATTCTTTAATGTAGGTCACTTGTGCAAAAATTTAATTCTCTCAACAAAAAAATTTTTTTTTTTTGATTTTTATATTTTAACAAAAATTATTTTTTATTTGTGGATTAAAAAAAAAAAAAAAAAAAAATTCAGCCTTTTCTTTGTTTTTTACTTGAAAATATTTGACCTCCTGGGATCCATCAAAAATCTCATTTGTAGCCCCATGAAAGCCCTATAGATCGAAACAGTGAAATCGGATCGTTGCGGGACCCCAAAAAATGGATTCTACGTCCAAAAATACTTCGAAAACGAAGTTTTCCTCCACCAGACTCGATCCCATAGCCAAAAGCCTTCAAAAAACTCCACCCGTAGCCCCATTTTAGCCCCATAGCGCCCCACGGGTTTGAGCGATCGGCCTGAAAACCTTGCGGGCACAACTAGATGGTAAACCGAGTATTTTGTTAAAATTTCAGATTTTTAAAAACATTCCTACTGCCCAAAACGGCCCGGACGGCGGAGGGCCATTTCGATTTTGGAATCTAGATAATATAATACCAAGATATTATCTTGAAACGGATAATGTCAAATTTTGAGGCCAATCGTAGTCGTCGACCTCTGTCGCGAAAACATAGGTGCATTATTCCAAGAATAATTAACCAAAAGCCGAAACGCCGAGGAAATCTTGATCGTTCCAGTGTCCATGCAAGGCAGGAGCGTCAGCTCCAGAATGTAAACACGTCATTTCCGTCTTACTTTATTGCACCGTGTAAGTTTCTAAATCCAATTTCAATCGTCAAATTCGAAGTAACTGTGATCATCAGGGAAGTTATGGGCTAACCCCGATTTTCCCTCGATATCCACCTTGGAGTTATCGTTAGGGAACCAGTAGCATGAAAAGCCTTGATCTGGTGGAGAAATACACCCATAAACACAACAAAATGCCCCTGGCATGATCATCATTGAGGTGAACACTGGTCACTGGCCAGTTTCTGTCCCCACAGATGATTATTTTCCGATGATAGCAAAACTCGAAATCAACCGCGAACTGCATTTTTATCTCTTAACAAACTAATTCTTCTTAAATTTCCAATTTGTGTAGGCCGACATGGACATAATTGGAAGAAAACTGAATAAACAGGTGCCGGGCGCTTCAAATTACATAGGGCGGGCGGGCGACTTGCCGTTTTTGAGTGAATCGTCCGAGCGCCACCAGAGTTCGCATGCTTAATGTAAATCGCGAATAATATAGGAACTGAGGGGCACCCCCTGCCACTGGTCAAGGCTGGTTTTGCTGGTTCAGGCTTGGAGATAAAATGGTAAAAAAAAAAAAAAATGAAATAAGTACATTAAGCGCGTTAGGGCATATTTGTGTCACCTGCGCGCATTTGCATCACTAATTTACATTTGGGCTGCTTACGAATTTATGAACCACTTGCGCCAGCGACGCTTCGCGACGCTCCCACACTTAACCACTTAGTGGTTTAGTTTTATTGATTCGGTACAATTTCTCCCACAAGTTTTTTCCAGCCAGCCACCCCTCTCCTCCTGCAGGAGGGCCTGCCCATCTGCGTTTCTTCTTCCTTTTTCCCCTTCCCTCTTCGCCTCCTTCGGGCTCATCCCTAACGAGCTCTTGATGCACGTCATTCATCAAAAAGGTGCACAAAGGCATTCGAAGGCCGCTCGCTGGAGCCAGTCAGATTTCGAGGAGTGACCCACCCAGACCAACAACATCCGTGTTTGCCGCCTTCACTTCATATTAATAAATTTCCTAGTCGAACTCCCAAATATATCCTGGTATTTACGCGAGACGAAACGAGCCGCGTTGAAGCCAATTTTATACACAAATTGATTACGACATTGCCATCCGGTTGAAACAGGTAAACTGAGATCTCAAATGGGGAGTTTCTCTGCAAAACGAATGTGAAATCATTCGAATGAAAAACAACCAGGATTGGTATGCGAATGATACAGTTGTTAGTACGTAAGTGAGATCTCGGGTGAAAGAGTTTCGCGAAGACTCGCCAGTTTCTCTGCTGAACGAATATAAAATTATTCGAATACTTGAAATCTCGCATTCGAACATCCGATGATTTCAAAAATCGAATGCCGCATTCGGTTCTGCGCTCGGATGTCCCAACACTTATTTACTTCTGAAGTTCACTTAATATTTGTCATTAAATTTTAATGATAGTGATGGTATTGACCGGTTGAACGAATATGGGTGGTGAAATGGTTGGTGAAATGGGTTCGGCCAAGTAGTAGGTACTTAATAATTTAATCTCCTACTGATGATCATCAGGGCATGAAAGTGCAGTGAAAAGAGCAGAACGTACCAGTATTTGCACGACAAGGCTGACCGCTTCGGTTCTTCTCTTTATCACTTTTTTTTTTAATGCCCTGATGTTGAGAGAAGTCTTCTGAAACATCGGCAAATTATTTGACCAGACCAGAGCTAATCTACCACCCAAAAATACACTTTATTTTTAGTTACAGATTGTAAAAGTGATCGCCGGTCCAGAGTCGGATTGAGCACAAGTGCGCCCTGGACGACCAAAGCGAGCCCACCCTGTCCGCTGCTAGTTAACACTAACCCAACGTGCAATCTAATTTACAACGTCGTTAATAAAGGTTTTGTTCGCGCGTTTGCATCGGGTCTTTCACTACTCCGAGCAGCCTTGGACAGCTTGTTGACTTACGACCCTGTACTCTGACCGTCCTTACAAAAGCATTTGACAATTATTGCACGCGAGGGAAAATTGTTTTTGTCTCCGTGGCACGGTTAGTTATTCCCAAGGTCGGCGGCGCCAAGTACGACCTTATTATGGCACTGAGGATCAACACATTTGTTTTCGTACAAGGTTGTTGTAATGTTGCCGTCGGGCACGAGCTTATTTGTCTAAACCAAATAGCCTGCCGAAGAGACTTGCCCGCTACCGACGTGCAAAATTCCTCAAAAACGAACTTTTCCGTACGTTCCGACCGAACTGACTACAAAATGAAGATTTTATCACCTACCATCAACACCTGATTATTTTCCGCTCTTTTCAAAATGACGTAAACACCATTAAACGGGCGTTGCACCCGTTTAATGATATGGAACTTCCTATGAAGTTTTCTCATCCTACAAATAGGGTCATTGTGTCGCAATAATCGTCAATGATTTTCACCTAATGATCTGATGGAACGTTCGGCATCGATCACGTTGGAAGTCGTCCGACTAGGTGCCTCACATCAAACTAATCACGTTGAAACAGCGACAATCACCTCTCCATACCAGTGCACGTTCAAATTCCATATTTAAAATAAAAATAAATAAAACCAAGAAGAAAAATTAAAAATATTAATTAAATTTATTCAAGTTAAAGTATACCTACCTAAGTTTCCGTCGACTAGAAATTGCAAATTGGGTTTGAGATTATACTAAATTCCATTTCAAGTATATCGTTAAGTTAAATTCAAAGGCATAAACAAATTTAAAGTTTGAGGACTTGTAATGTCACATCGTGTGCGTTTCGATTTCGTTCGAGTTCAAGTTGAAGACTGTACTTAGTACATACACAGTTTTTCATCGAACATTTTCTTCGAAAATGATCCCTTTATTCGGCCCAAGCGAAGAAAAGAGAAGAAAATACCTTCAAAATTGAGTTTCTACCTCTTGATTTTCTAATACACCAAGGCCGGTTTTCTGCCTTAACAAAACTGGTTTTCTGCCACATCATTGAATGCTTCATCAAAGCTAAAAGCGTAAAACATTACTTTTTCATTCGGTTCTTTCGCTTCTTTTGCAAACTCACAAATCTCATTGATTCATGTTGGCATTTCTATGGCAGAACGGAAATTTTAAATCTCAAATCAATTTCTTGTCCAAAATAATTTCGGAAATTACACTGCTCGAGATCTCTTGGCTCAAATCCTTCAAAATTACGCCGACAGCTCCATTGTCGTCCCAAAGAGCTTCACGGAGTGAGGCAATCTGACTTAAAACTTCACGGAGACAACTCGGAGAGCAAACGAGTATTTTATCAATTGGTTTGTTAACAAATTTCAGATTTAGAAACAATCTTAAACGAGTTGGTACAATGGCTCGTCCAGAAGACCGGTGAGTGAAGCATATTGAACTTTACACTGAGAGAAAAAAAGGGCCTATTCTAGGTTATTTTCGATTTTTTTCTAGGTTAAATGCTGCCAACCTAGATTTTTTTTTGGTTTTCATTCTAGGGTGGAACAATTTAGTCTAGGTTGAATATAATTTAACCTAGATTGAAAATACTGGAGAAGTTACCTTCATAAAAATGCAAACAACCAAGATTTAAAATACGCCACCCCCACACTTTAGTTCTAGGTTAAGTTCACGGTGTGTGCCGCCGCCTCCATCCATTTACAGTCTAGTTTAAAAACATTAATGTCTTGGTTGTCTCACCCTGGTATTCAATGTTTTTCACTTTCATAGACGGTTGATTTACCCTAAAACGAAAACGTTCTCACCCCACCTCAAACAATTTACAGCCATGGCGCGTTAACCTAGAACCCTTTTTTCTCTAGGTAGTGTCCCTTTATTTACGAGGTTGTTTCAATTACTATCCCTGTTGTTCCAGTTAAATTTCTAGGTAGCTTCCTATTCTTTTCAGGTTGGTTCTAATAAATTACTAGGTGGTCCACTTTTCTTTCTAGGTTTGCTCCACTTCCATTGCAGGTTGTTTCTATCAACTTCAACTATCTTTCTGGGTTGTCTCTGTTTCCAACTCAGTACAAAAATTTGAATGTGACGTCATAATAATAGTCATAATATAATAACTGCACATAGTTACAGAAATTAGATGATTAGAATTTGACAAAGATTTGGCCTCAACCCCACCGGCTAAATAGCAGGGGTGCCAAGACAACGAGAATTAACGCCCCCCGCCTACAGTGGCGCTCTCCACGGCCGCTTAGCCTACTGTAGAAACAACCTGGAATTTATTGTATGAATTACAATCACTGTTGTTTAAACCTAAACCTATTTGTAGTACTACGGTAGTTTTAACCGAGACTGAAAGTCTAACTTTTTCTTCTGGGTTGTTACCTAAAGTAGCAATCTCGCCTTTTAAATCTCTCGGTTGTTTTCAGTTGTACAACCGAGACTTTAATCGAGGGGAATTATATGGAAGGTCAAATCATTCAATTCTAGGTTACCCCACTTAAAAGTCAAAGGTAGGTAATATATTTTCTAGGTCTTCACAATGTCAACCTAGACCAAATGTGAAGTTCACATTTGGTCTAGGTTGACACTTTTTTATTCCAGGTTGTGGTCAGAGGGCGGGTAATAACGGGTTAGGTTGTTTCTATATGGGTCTAGGTTGTATTAATATTTTTCCATGTTACTTTAACCTGGAGCTATTTTTTTCTAGGTTGAATCAATTGATTCTAGGTGGTTTCAATTTCTTTTCGAGGTTATTTCGGATTTAACCTAGCCACTAAAAAAATCGTTTCTCTCAGTGTATAAACGTAGCCGTGTTGGGCCCAACGTCATTTCTTTGTTGAGATGCCCAGTCAGAGGTTTTACACTGTTCTCACACTTTTTCAAAGGACCCAAGAGAAAAGAGTCGAGAGAATAAATTGGAAAAAAAAAAGACAAAAAAATTTCACCTTGTCCCACAAACCCAAGTGCTCACTCGCGAGACCCAGACGGTTTTATAGCTTGGGCGGATTTAAAAACTTCCCTCCTCCTTCCTTTCGACTGTCTGGCTCGTCTCAACCCTTTTGTTACCCCCGTTTGTAGGTCACACCTAAGCACACCTGTAACCCCAGACGGGACTTACGACCCCTTCGAGACTTAACAGCGAATGAAGGGAGCGAAGAAGAAGAAGAAGCAAAAATCTTTATAGCGGCGGCAGTAAAACCCCCGATGAAAATGGTCGTGAGGGCAATAATTCCTTCGGTGGAAACATGTAATACGGTAAATGTTGTCTGACTTGATGAGTTGTGTTTTGTGTTTTGCTGCCAGACGTCCATCAGATGAAAGGGTTCAGGAAAAAAAAGAAAAATACTTTTTTTTATACATTTCAAGTCCTACATTCTCTTATCGGACAACTTGTATGGGAGGAAATGTAACCTGAGGTGCTGATCTTCTTACATCTTTATACTCAAACGATTGTCCGCACGATAACGATAAATGCTCGAGCATTCTGCATTTCCTTTACGTCGTTAGTATTTTTACGAATCGAACTTGTAAGGTCCTTGTTGGGACTCTTCGTTTGCCCGTTTTTTTGTTTTTTGTTTGTTTTTGCCTTCAGGTCGAAAAGTAGTACACAATTTACACAAATGTCACAGGGTCAATTTGAGGCGATTAATTCAAACGTACGGTTCATGAGATCTCTTCTATGTCTAACGCAGGTCGTCTCAGCCTGGTTTTGGAAGAGCAGGTCAAGGCAGGTAACAAATTTCCCGCAGGGTGTAGGAGAAATCCCAGGTTACCCAGCAAGAGCACTGTTTGTTTGATGTGGACAGCTGCAACCATGACACAGGTGTGTCTGTTTGTCCTGGTGGGGCCGGCAGATTGCTGGATCTCTAGCACCCAAGTTGAATTCTTGGAAGGCCGGGGTCTTGCACATTTCCCGAGTTAGCATAGTATAATGCTGGAGGCATGACTTAAAGAACCATAAACTCCATAAACTTACTAAAACATCCCTGCTACTTAATCAGCCACCGCAGCTAAGCAGAAACCGAAGTGACGATAAGGAGTAAAGTTATCCCAGTGAACTGATCCTCACTCGGCACTTCCGTCACAGAACTCAGCAGCTCCCAACGTTACTGACTAGCAGGACGGCCTCAGGGTTGCAGTCGCAAGGTTTGGTATTGTTTAGGGAGTTTCAGTGAGTAGAGACCTGGTGCCACAATATTTGAGACAAAACATCCAAAAGTCCGGGCGCTTATGATTATTTGGCTGATATCTGGTTGTGTAGCTCCTGGGTGTTTGGTTGTGCTGAGGTTCTGGATATTTTGCCGCATGAGTGGCTTGAGTACTCTGCACATCTGGCTTTCTGGTTGTCAGGCTGTATTCTGGTATCTGGTTGTCCTGAGTATGCTCACATTTTGTATCCAGGGCCCAGGGTATTCTGTGCTTCTGGCTTTATGGTTATCATTGTCTGTATTTTTGAAAAACTTGTCCCAGCGACTTATAATGCTTGTTTTTAGGGCTGAGCTTTCTACGCCATTCTCTGATTAGGACACGCCCCTGCGGCCACTATTTTTGCGTCTTAGGTGTTCTGAGTATTCTGGGATTCTGGATATCTTGGGTTTCTGGAATTCTGACTACCCGCCTATACCTGGTTTTCAGGTTTCCTTGGTATTTTAAGTTTTAGGGATTTGAGCTTCAATTTATGGTTTCTGGCTTTACTATGTACCTGGATATGAGCCTTATGTGTTCTGGCTTTCCACCTCTTACTTTTTATTCTGGTTATTTAAGTGTATGCTTATCTGAGCACGGAGATATTCTCCTGAGAAGGCCTAGTTTTTACTTATTCTCTGTTGTCCTCTGAGCGTCTCGTATCCAGACTTCTTAACTGTTTATTTTTTCTGTAGGGGTTTCCCTTGAAAAGTTCGCATCTGTTTGAAGCTTCTTTGGCTTGCAGCATAATTTGTCTTTGTGGCTTGGCTGGAAGTTTGATGAACTACATATAAGTGTTTGCCGCCGAGAGAGGGATTGAATGGTTTCCCAGGTTGCTGGTTCGAAATACAGAGGGCTTCCCGGGTCTTCAGTCCTCGAGGGATAGAGACTCGGATAGGTGCACTGGAGACGTCCACATAGACCATCCTGCCAGAGTAAGATTCATGTGGTTCGGCATGCAACAGCGTGGGCTGCTGTAGGTTACCATGACCCAGTAGGGTTTGAGGAGTCTGATTTCATTGCAGCAGCGGCTGGAAAAGAGAGGGCCATCAGTCTCCAGTAAAGTGACGTTAAATTTATGTAGGTATCTTGATTTTGAACAGCGGGCACTGTTGTGCTGAGAAGGGCATCTCCCTTTACCTTCAGTCGAGTCCCAGGTAGAAAATTGTATCTCACAACTTACACGTAGAATAAAAACGATGTTTTGATACATTCAACATCTTGGTTGCTGTATAACATGTAATCAAAGTGTTCAGTTTGTTTCATTCAGTCTGTTGCGCGGTGAGGACGGAATGCGAAAGTAAACTCGAAAAAGAAAGGCGTACAATGGAAATAGTGAGTGTGCAGAAGGAATGACATTCACTGGGGAACTTGGACGGGAAAGTTGTAATCGAAGAGAGTTTCTTCGTGAACTTGATATGACGGCCGGAGTGTACCGTGGCTGCGCAGTGAGGGTTTGTGGTTGAAGACGTCGAACGACTGATGAGAGCGGTCGAAGCGAGGTGGATTTTGTTTGGGGGAAAAAAGCTTGTGGTGTGGCTCGGACCAACCTTCGTAGTCTCGAATCAGTCGGAGATGATGGGAGGAAGAGAGATTGGAATACGAGAGAAGGAGAGGCGAAAGAGAGAAGTAAAAGTCAACCTGGTTAGAGAGTACTTGTTCACTCTCCTCCTCCTCCTCCTCGGTCAAGTCCACCTTCGCCTTATGGGTGTCAGGGGGTGAACAACCTCAGCTCCCCCTTCACCCCCTTCCTCATTCAGACAACCTTCCCAGCTTCTTTTTCTCGTCTCAGTTCCTTATGCTGCACTCTAATGCTATGCTTCTGGGTCAGGCCCTTCCCTGCCCTCCATAAGGTTGCCCTACCTTTCATGCTCTTCCCCCGTACAAAGACGGCTATAATTTCGAATCTGAGCACATATCCAATGTGTGATCCACTTTTGAAAAGAAGAAAGCTGGTTGATTGTTGTAGTAAAATTGTAACCTTGCTGTTAACCCTTAAATACGGGCCGCTAAGCCATTTTTCTGTTAAAACTATTGTTGACTCCCTCAAAATTAGTTTCTGCTCCTTCAAAACTATAGTTTTGCTCTGTAAAAAATTGTATCCGTTCCCTCAAACTGGTTTCTACACACTAGAAACCTGGTGTCAGCTCCCAAAAGCATCACCGGACATCTGGTGTCCGCCCGATCAAAACTGGTTTCTGCTCCATTAAATCAGTTTTTGCTCCCCCTAAACTGGCGTCTGCTGCCGAAAACCGTTTCAAACAAAACTGGTCTCTATATAGTATACTCTAGAGTATACTCCTCAAAACTGGATTCTGCTCCAGAAAATGTGGAGTCTGCTTCGTCAAAACTGGTCTCTCTTTCCCAACAACCTGTTTTTCTCCTTCAAAACTGGTGTCTGCTCCTCAAACCCAGTTTTTCCCCCTCAAAATTTATGTCTGCTCTCCAAAACTGGTATCTACTCCTTCAAACCGGTTTCTGTTCCTACAAAAAATCGTCTCTGTTCCCCGCTCTATACTCAGGATGCATACAGTTCATCCAGAGGTAAAAGTACTCCTGGTGATAAGCCTGGCCAATTAAGGAATGGACGTGCACCCACCCGAATTTCTGGTTAAATCATCCTTTGCCGTGTTGTAAGAAGTCAAAAAGAGGAAAATACATCATTCTTGTGACAAAAAGTCTTTAACGCCGTTTATACTATTCATGTAAAGTTGTCCTAGGTAGTCGATTCAAAAAGTGCGTGCGTGACGTAACCTATGGACCATCCGGTTTGACGGCCAGAGTTGCCAACTCCAAACCACTTTTTCCGTAGATCGTTCCCATAAACAATCTCTTGACATGTTTAGATCTAATTTAAATAAAAATAACAAGTTTTTCTGCTATTCACCTTAACCCAAAAACGAATAAAAAAACGGCTGTGGTGTCACGTTTAACCTTCGCAGTGGTTTAACCTCAGAGACCGATCCTTCAGTTTTTTTAATAGTGGCCAACTTGGCAACATGGCGAAATCGTCGACCAATGGGAGCTGATCGCCGGTTTCTGCCGAAAATTCAAATTGCTATTTTTCCTTAAATTCTATAAATTCGTACGAACTTGCAATTTGAGTGACAACCCCATTTTTGATGTTATGTGGAAGCCTTTTATCGATAAAATATAATACAAATAAATAAATGATAATAATCCTGAAACACGTGCATTCCTCATCAGTGAAGGGTTCGACTTCTACATCAACAGTTCTCAGTGATCACGATCTTCAAATCTTCAACATTTCAGCATAGGTACGTACCGGAGAAACAAGAGGGCTGAAGAGCCGGACGAATGTTTTAGACCGTTTTGGTAATCATTTACATGGGCCTCAGGGGCCCTTACGTTGTAAAAATGTGATGTAATGAAACGACCCCACATCATAGACACTTCACAGTCACTTCATAGACCTAAAAGACTTGCGCTCAACTTTCTTATTTCAAATGGGAACCCCTAATTTTTTTGGCGAATTCCGATTCCGCGGCTAATTTTACGTCTGATAAGTGGGTTGCGCGAATTTTTTGGCGCGCGCGAATTCGTGAAACTCATTTTTTTCCGAATTATTCGGTCGTTTTAATAGACGGATTTTTTTTTTTTTTGCGTTTCGTCCTAATCCTACCTAGAGAGGCAAATGCTGGACACCGGTATGTCGGCCCAAGGCCTACCACCTACCTAGAGATCCGGATTTTAATACGTAATCCCAAAAAACCGACTTCCGACGATGAGACGGCGAGTTTATTTTGAACGATTACAAGAGAATCGGCGCGCGCCTCGGATGGGTGGCGAGAGAGTTCCAGGGACATCGGAAAGACGGAAAGGGTGGACGTCAGATCAGAACGGGAGATCGGGGGTTACAGGAACCTTACAAAGGTGGAGGAGGCGGAGAAACTTTATGGGGTGGGGGGGGGGGGGGGGGGTTTGGGGCAACGGCTCATTCTGCGCTAATATATTTCGAACTCGACTATTTCGGATATATTCTGGTGTGTGGGAAGACGATTTCTCTCTATTCCCTGGCCAATTTTACGCCCGTTAAATTTAGCGCATTGAGCGACTGTCACTTGGTGGTGATGCCCGATGAAGTGGTCGGCCGAGCGAAGCGAGGCCTTATGTCTGAGTGCCAGTGACGTTTAAAGTTGTTTAATTGTGTAGCATGTTCTTTGCTTTCATCCTTGATGTAAACGAAACTAATCTGGGGGTGTCCTCCAGTCATGGATTATGACTAGGTATAGGCAAGGACTGTGCTGAAAAAAAAAAAAAAGTTTGAATTTAATAACTCCTCCCTTCCCCCCCCCCCCCCCCCCCTTAAAATATAAACACTGCATGAGGGAAGCAGGTCATAAATTCCCTCAAGTCATTCCTGTAATGAAATTACTCCTCCTGGGGAATTAGGGGACCCCTAGGATGAGGGACAAAAGTAGGATGTCTACTGGCTTCACATCAGATCAAGGTTCAGAGGGGGAAAAATAAGCAACAATATGATAAGGCCGAATTAGTATTGGGGGCAGGGGACAGTTTGGGCCTTCAATCTCCGGCTCTCTTTCTCAGCTGTGGTCTTTGGTAGCTCAGTTGGTTAGAGCGTCGCACTGGTAATGCGGAGGTTGTGGGTTCGAGTCCCACCTGAGGCCCGATACATTTTTCGGCCTTCCCCTTCTGATTTCTTGAAATAGCTTATAAATTCATAACTTGAATTTCAATTTAAATTTCAGTTTGAATTTAATAACTCCTCCCTTTCCCCCCTCTTAAAATAAAAATAAAAAACAAGCGGCAGTACACCCACAGGCGATTTAGCGAATTAAAACGAAACTTAGGCGGACAGCAAGTTAGTCGAGTTTACGGGTATTGTCGGTGCCGGAGCCTTCCTCGTGCCCTTGTGTTACCACGTCACGACTGCCCCCTTGAAAATAATCAGGTCGACCCGGAGGTTGTCTTCCGTTTCGACTCCCTCCCACCGCCACCACCCCCCGAACGTTTAAAAGGGTCGGGGGTGAGGGGGGAGCGGATGTTTAGATGCATCTGGTGCCGGGATGGCCAGGTTTGTGTACCTACATACTCCTGGGTTACCTCGTCCTGGTGATGACCGGAGGTGAGGAGGATACGCGGGTGAGAGTTGGGGTTATTTGGGTCAACGCCCTCAACTCCGCTGCACCCTGAGACATTTCTCTTTAGGGAGATGCCCCACAACGAGTCTGCAGACTACGAACATACCTATTCTCAACTTTATCATCATTATTATTTTTTACATTTTCATGTCTTTACTTCGGCACGCAACCGCAGCACATTTTTCATGAGGGTTAATTGTTCTTTTGCATGTAAAATTGTGCAAAGCATTCTACTCCAATAAAATAAAGATTCGTTTCATCGCCGGAATCTCTGAACAAATCCTTCAAAACCCAGCCAGTAGAAATCGTGCGAAACGGGAGCCTGTCACTCTACAGCAGGGATTCCCAAAATGATCGATTGACTCCTATTAGTTATTAAAACCGACCGAAAAAATTGATACTAAGTATGATACCTTTATTGAAATGAGTAACAAGCAAAAACAAAACATATATTATTTAGTCTATAGACTAAAACAAAAGCACAAACAAGAAACATTGATACTAAGTATTAAATTTGCTGAATTTCATGTCATTTTATTTTATTTAATTTTGATGAAAAAATTATGTCAATTTTACTCACTTAACCAACCGCTGAGTTGTTCCGACACTTCACAATATTTTGTAGGTAGTGAACCAACAGAACACCCTTCATGACCACCTGGAATGGCGTCCACTACGCTGCTCGTCATGCACTGCAATAGGTATACCTACATCCTTTCTCAAAACTTTTACGACCTTTTCGGTCCATTTGGACTCTCATCACATTTTCAGCATAATGCTAGACAAAATCTACGATGAATTCCAATAGATTCCACATACCTAATGCACTTCACAGTCGGACGAAATCCCGAGGGTGGCGGATTGGACGGTGTGGACGGAAGTGGAACCCCCAAAAATGAATTCTACGTCTAAAAATACTTCGAAAACACTCCGATCTCGGTCCCATGAAAACCTTCCCGTATCCCCTTTTTAGCCTCATAGCGCCCTACAAACCTGTTTGGGCGATCAGGCTGAATCTCTTGCGGGCACAATGAGATGGTGAACCGAGAAATTAAATTAAATTTTGTCAAAGGTTCAGATTAAAAAAAAAAAAATCGTATTGCCCAAAACGGCCCAAAGGCGTTATTTGGAGCACTTTTGGATATTGGACAGCTCCTCACATTCCAATTAGACTGTCTAACGAACACATAATTAAGTGAAGTGAATTTTTCATATCTGAAATTTTGACAAAATACTCGGTTTACCATCTAGTTGTGCCCGCAAGGTTTACAGCCCGATCGCCCAAACCCGTGGGGCGCTATAGGGCTTAAATGGGGCTACAGGAGAGGTTTTAGAAGGGTTTGGGCTATGGGGTCGAGTAAGGTGTCGTTTTCGGAGTATTTTTGGACGTAGAATCCAATTTTAGGGGTCCCGGAACGATCCGATTTGACTGTGGGGATCTATAGGGCTTTCATGGGGCTACAAATGGAATTTTTGAAAAATCCCAGAAGGTCGAATATTTTCCAGTAAAAAAAAAATTGTTTTGAGAAAAGTTGGACAAAAAATTTTAAAATTTTTTGAATTAAAAAAATCATGAAAAAATGTTTCCAAAATTATTTTTTATTGACAGAGATATAAATCTTCGCACAAGTAACCTATATCAATGAATAATAAACCCTTGTGTGAATTTGTAGCGTTTATAATGAACACATCTTGTCTGGCTGTCTAAAAACAAAACGCCATCTGGACCTTTCTTGGTCGATTCCTTTAATCAATTTCACACGCGTTCGGAAACGTAATTGAATACCTTTCTGCATCACCTTCTAACCAATCCGTGGGAAGTGAGCTGATTCTGTCAATGTCACCTATATCATATTCTTCGGTCTCATCCTCGGGCGGGTTTTCACCTCTGTTTTTCACCCAGTTTCCTCGTTCGAGAAGAAAGCGAAATCCGAATCGGGCAGTTCCAAAATCACGTCCACACGTCTTTTCATCTTGCCGATTCAGGTCTGGGAGGTGATGAGAGCGAAAACTTATGAATGCGAGAGGTTTTGCTAGCTTGGTTTTTTAGGGTAGTGTTTTTCTCTTACTTTTTGGTTCTTCTCCAGACGCTACCGCCGCATCTTCGTCCATCCGATCCTCCGTCTGACTCGCACAAATTTCCTTTTCGACGGTTCACAACAATTCGGGCGATCGCCTGGTAAAAAATTCCTCTCATAGCTTACCAGGTAGCAGGATCAGCTGAGTACGTAGCGGCACAGGGCCCCATTATGCCGTTCTTTTGACCGCTAGGGATCGCAGATTCTGGCAGATGAGGACCGCTAAAAAAGGTCGTCGACCTCCACTTGAAAAAGTAGAAGAGCACGCAAAATCTGATTATCTTCAAATAAAATAACCAAATGTTCATTAAATTTTCAATATAAAAGTTAAATAATGCATGAAATAGAATAAGCACATCTTCTTATTTTAATGGTAATTATGTTGGTTTTGGATTAAAAAATTAAAAACAGTTTTGATTCAGGTTTTGATGCGTATCTTGTTTTTGTGGTAATTTCATCAGAACTTCCCTGTGAAAAGGATTATGTAATATGAATAACTACTTTATATAAATAACAGTCAAACAAAGATAATAAGTGAAGCAGGTAAAAACTAATAATTAGGTAATTTAGAATTTTAAAAATTTAAAAAATATAAATGCTTGAAAATTTGAAAAAAGTTTAAAAATTGAAAATTACAAAAACAAAAATCGCAAAGAATTTGTATCTGCTTGCCCAAACCGGATTCTACACTCCCTACACCCTGCTTCTTTTCCTGTTTCCGTTCCATAAAAACTTAACCTTATGTTTGATCGCTCAACACTGAATTATGCACGTGAAAAACTTGTCTGCTCTCCTTTACTCTGCCCACCCCAAACAATTTTTAAAAATACGAAAAGTAAAATAAGAATTTTAAAAAATTAAAAACTTAAAAAAGTAAGAATTGGGTAAGAGGTTGTCCCCCCCCCCCGTTATTGACCACAGTTAAAGGTAACTTTACCAGACGCGGTAAAATTGTTCATTCGATCTCAGAGGCATCCGGAATGTAGAAAACTAAGTTTAAAAAATGGGTGGCCAATAACTGGGGGGACTAGTTCTAATCCAGATGGCTGCAGAGAGGCAAAATCAAATTTATAACCACTTGTAACCTCCTGAGGCGACAAAATACCAGCCTCAGTACCGACGAAGCTGCGAGGGTTGTTTCTTATGCAAACAGTAAGTTAACATCACCTCATACGTAAGGCTTTTTGGAGGGTTCAATCAAGTTCAATATCACTTTTTTTAATTTGAGAGCGATCTGCAGTTATTTCTTCACGTAGATTTTTTCCCGACTTCTATAGGTGTGTACCTACCCTAGAATAAAGCTGACCAAAATCGGGTCACTTTTCTCCACCTCCACGTTCTCCTCCTCGGGCTGCAGCTCCAGTAGTAGAATTGTGATTTTGTTGATTTATAGAGTAGAATTGTGATTTTGTTAGCTGTAGGCTATTTTTAAATCTTACAATCCCTTGCTACAGTGGGCTTTGTATAGGTTTTGACTGTAAAACAAATGAATCATAAGTCTGATATTTTGAATCAAGAGAGACCTCAAGTCTGAATTATTTGAAGAACTTGTTTTTTGTTAGAAAACGCTGCTAATTAATTCTTTCTTTTTTTTAATTTTTCACATTTATTCTTTGAAAAAAATTATCCGCAAATTAATTCTGCATCAATTTAAAAAAAAATTGTAATTCAATTATTTGAAAAAGTCCGTGGACGTCTGTGGGACCCCAAAAAAGGACTCTACGTCCGAAAATACATCGAAAACGACAACCCACCTGATATCATACCCGAAAACCATCAAAAACCTCTCCCGCAGCCCCTTTTTAGCCCCACGGGTTTGGACGATCGGGCTGAAAACCTTGCGGGCACAACTACATCGTGAGACATAGTTGAAATCTCCGTGTCATGAAACGGATAATGTTTAATTTTGAGGCCGATCAAAATTGTCGACCCCCTTCGCAAATACATAGGTGTATTTTTCCGAGAATAATAAACCAAAAGTGCTTGTTTTAATGACTGAATGATCCCTCTTTCCGAACAGTGCGTCAGACCCGTGGATGGGCCAGAAATATCTCCCATAGGAGGGGGATCATTATGAGGGCACCAGAGTTTAAAAAAAGTACTCATAGGAAGGCAGGGTTGATTGGAGGGACGGAAAACGCTAGATGGCCAATAACTAGTGCACAAGTGGCCAGTATTAGGAACATGTGGCCAATAACTGGCACAACTGACTTGGATCGCTTTGTTAGATGTTTTCCATTTCAAAAACCAGGGAAAGAAGTGAATATAGCTTTTAATTGGATTGGTACGAAGGGGAACTCTCTTAAGTGGCCAATAACTGGTGCTCTTATCCTAATTAAATTAAACAATTAATAATTAATTTTGAACTAATTACTAAGAAATTAATCTTTTTCAATTAATTTTTTTCCACAGACGAAAATTTCTTCTTCTGCAAACCTGTTACAACAAAAATTTTAAAAAAAGCTGCTAGGTAATTGTTAACTTTGTTTATTCTTTTTTTTTGACATTTCATGTCTTTGCTATGGCACACAACCAAATTTTCGTTATGTCACGTTACGTTACGTAACGAAATATGCTCAATGATTATTATGATTCGTAGAAGTGAGGTAGGTAGGTACCTATATGATTATAGCTGAAATTTGGCTATATGATTATTATGATTTGGCTGGTAGACTCCTTAGGACGTGAACAATAAGGTGCACAGGGTTTTGATCAGCTGAGTGGCTCCTGAAGCTAACTTCTTTCCTATCAACCCTAGGAAGCTGAAATTTGGCTGGTAGCCTCCAATTGGTGCTAAAAAAAACCGTGAACAATATGGTGCACAGGGTTTTGATCAGCTGAGTGGCTCTTGAAGCTAACTTCTTTCCTATCAACTGTGGAAAGCTGAAATTTGGCTGGTAGCCTCCTTAGGACGTGAACAATAAGGCGCAGAGGGTTTTGATCAACTGAGTGGCTCCTGAAGCTAACTTCTTTCCTATCAACTGTGGAAAGCTGAAATTTGGCTCCTTAGAACATGAACAATAAGGTGTACAGGGTCTTGATCAGCAGAGTGGCTCCTGAAGCTAACTTCTTCCCTATCAACCGTAGGAAGCTGAAATTTGGCTGGTAGCCTCCTTAGGACGTGAACAATAAGTTGTACAGGGTCTTGATCAGCTGAGTGGCTACTGAAGCTAACTTCTTTCCTATCAACCGTAGGAAGGTGAAATTTGTCTCGTTAGGACATGAACAACAACGCCATTTTCGTAGCCATTGTGGAACACCGAAATCTTGAAGTATATGGAAGTATTCACTCATGCATCCAAATTTGAAAACAGTTGAGTGTTACCTAGGTAATTAATGCTACCGGGGCATCAAAATATGAAAATAGTTGATTGTTGTCTACGCAATCAATGGTTAGTGGGGTTAATGTACTGTCATGTAGAACATATAACATATAACATACCGTTCTTTTACTACCCACGACGATATATGTATGGCTGTAAATAATAACTAAAAATATGAGTTTAATTTTTGTTTTCTTTATATTGAAAAAAATGTAATTCACAGAGGAAGACAAGATTGCTAGAAGATGGAAGGGAAGAAGGAGGGAGGGGAAAGACATGAAATGTCCTAATGCGTTGCAGACTTGTATGCAAGCGTTTTGTTCAGTTGAATCCCATTCTGTAGAGCAAAATTTTTTTTTTTTTTTTTTTTTTTTTTTTTTTTCAGAAAAATATGGTTGCGGTGACTATGGCGACGAAAACGTTGACCGCATTTTCAAGATTCTACCAAACCAACGGGGGTAATTTATGTCAATTGAAAATCCCCGAACGAGGGTGTGATGTGAGTCATTTAAGGCGGGTTGTTGACTTGCAACTTGGCAAATGACCTCAACTGCAAGGTCTTTTGAATGGAGGCGCACGTCCTTCATTATGCAGCGCGCCTTTATTGGAATAAAAAAAATAAAAATAAAAAATAAAAACTTTTGTCGGAAGGATGAATACAATATTGCAGCGCCCGTTTATCATCGGGGGAAAAAAAAGTTAATTACCTACCTGCCGATTGGGTTGTGTAGACGTGTTCAAGGGCACATGTTGGGTTAGGTCAGTAACGAGGTTCTTCTGTTCAGAGTCCCTCAATGGTGGCTGATGTTCGATTGCGAGTGTTGTTCCTGGTGGTGGAAGGAGGAAGCTGTAATTAATATAAAAATCCGCTTGTAGCCACTTTGTTCTTGTCGTTGTCTAACCCCCCCCATGAAATAAATTAAATGGAAAATTGAAATAAATCCGATGGAAAAATTGAAATAAATTGGACTATTTAACTTGTTTGAGGAGTTTAAACACCAGTTTGAAGGGGCATCGGCGGTCTTCTTTAGGCTTGCAACAGGTTTTTGAGGATCAGCTGGTTTGAGGTGTTGAAAACCGGTTTGAAGAACTTGAAGAACAGTTTTAAAGGGTGTCAACCGGTTTCGAAGAATTAAAACTCATCATTACTATAATAAAAAAAGGATTTATTATTGTAGTAAGCGTCATAGATAGCGACCAAGTGATTCATGTATTAATTTTTTTAAACATGGATTCGGCGACTGAAACTAGAATGCATAATTTTCAGTCTCTCACTTTTTTAACAATACAAAACGTGTCTGATTCACGTTGAAGATTACTACTCTTATTTTGAGTTCCGGGAAATTGTTTGGGTTCAGATGTCGTAATTTTGAAAACCTAAAATATCTAGAACGCAGTTTGACTCATCCCCGGAGGTGTTTTGGAGAAAAAAATGATAAAAGAGCGGACATCCGAGAGTTTGAAATTGCTTCACTTATATGTTACATAACGCAGATAGGTGGGAATGACTCCGAGAGCCCAAACAAAGTCAAGTTTGGCGTTGGGGGGATTTCCCTAAAAATAGGTCAAAATTACTGCCGCAGAAGTAAACGCGAAAAAAACAAACTCTCGGTCGAGCCAACGGACTTGGAAACGCCGTGTTGGTTGATTTTGAAATCCGGAAAGTGGGCGAAAGGTTTCCTCGGGTCACACGGGTCGTTCAAGTATTACGTAAGCGGTGACACAGAATCTGCGATTTTGGGATTCGAAATGCGTGGATGCAATTGAATTACTTGAGGGCGAGCGTCGTTGTAAGGCGTCCATAAATCGATTCTGAAACGACACCCCTCTCGAGTCTCTGCCCTTAAAAAAAGCCCCACCTATCATAGGACTGTAATAATCTATAAAAATGACTGCCAAATCTGTTTGAGGACTCACTACTTAAAAACCAGTAGAGTGTTTGGCACCAAATTGTGTAAGAATGTTTGTGAAGCATTGTAGATGGTTTTTAAGAAGTTTCTACAAATGAATTTTCAAGCTATTTTTTTTACTATAGTCCTTTAGACACCCGCGGGTCTAGCACCCCTCTAAAGCCTTTGCCAAAGCCTTCCAAGAACTCAATTTAAAACAAGTTGTCTACTGATCCATACCACTCATACCAATTCAAACCGGTTGACGGCCTTTAAAACCTATCCCATCCAAGCCAATCAGGCCTCTTCAAACCAGTTCTTCACGTCGTTATACCGGTTTTTAACGCGTCCAATCTGGTTTTTAACCTTTGTAAGTAAACCAGTACTTAATTAAAAGTGGAGTTATTACAAAACCAGTATTTAATTAAAAGTGGAGTTATTATACGAAATAAATAATGATTATTACAAATTTAAAAAAAAAACCAATTCAAGAATAATTCTGTTCAATTTTTCGCTGGTTAAAAATCCTCCATTACTGTAGCTTGCGGTCATGCCTCTGGTGAATCTCCATCTGCACTCCCTCCTGCATCCTCCAAAACACCTGGCGGCGTAACCACGGAGCTGCTCCAGACGCACTCCGCCACTCACACCACAAACCTAATCAATTATCAGGAAAAACAATACACTAACCAAAGAAGACAAAAATTAAAAAAAAACAAAAAAAAAAAAACAAATTTTACCCCTTTCATGAAACCATTGGTGATTATTCAGCTCTCGAAAAACCAAAATTTCCCATTTTACTTTAGCCAAGTCCTATTTTACGTAAATTTTTATTCTCGATAAAATTTCTTTAAATGTTTTTGGTTTTTAAATGTTAAATTTAGTTTAATAATTTTTTAAAAGTTGCATCGAACCCTAATGATTCATCATGTTGATAGAATCGCTCCTCTGACCAATTGCCTCTGATATGTCTGCTATTTCCTCTCACTATATTTGGACGTGTTGACGCCCAGACGGGTTTGACGACTTGGGACGGCGATATCCATCAAAGATACACTCATATGAAAGCCGAGCAAAAGAGCTTGGGGGGAAAAAGAATGTCGGTCGTTGGGCGAATAGTCTTGCCAAGTCTGCACCTGAGAGAAATGTCCCAGAATAACCTGTTAGATCATAGACCGCAATCAACTACTTTCATTTCAAACCTCTTGAACTAGTTTGGAACCGATCGCGAGTGTAAACACGACCCAGTTTCGGATCTTTCTCTTCCAGATTTCCTCGACCTCGTTCCCTTTTTTTCGCCTCTTCGGCTCTTCCCGGCGTTTCCCTCGACCGTAATTTCCCCCTTTCGACGTCGAAATTTCGCAGAGTTTCAACCTCCGTAAGCGAATGAGAGCTGGGAAGGACGGTGTTAGAAAGGAGAAACAAGTATACTTGAATAATGAAGCAGATCGTGATGAGTGTGGGAAGGTGGTGTGCACAAATTCCAAGCCAGTGGGACACTGTTACTCACGATTCGGCCATCCTCGTGCCTCTTCGTTGGGAACCCAATTCACTAGGGGTAGATTCATCGAACCGCTTTAAAACAAGTATATCTACACAGAACAAATTCGCTTTGAAGTCATGAATACGACCAGTTTTCGACATTTAATTCAAAGCCCAACACAGCCCATGGGATGCATCTGTCTACGTCTATGACCACAAACAGCCTTCTTACCCTCTTTTATACCAGTTTCGGTCTCTTCCACTCCACCTGAGCCTGTTTTAATCGTCTCCAAACCAATTTGGATCCCCCTAGGCCATTCTCTCTTTTACCACCCTCTGGTTCTCTAAACTGGTTCTGAACTCTCCCAATCTTTTACAACCCTTTCCAAACCAGATTGGAACCATCCCTTACCACAAACCGGCTTCTAAAACCAGAAGCGCTACGAGAGGGGGGGGGGGGGGTTTGAAGCGTTTTGGCCGGAGGGTCGAGTGTGGTATCGTTTTAGAAGAAGGCAAGTACTAATTTCTGACGTTCAATTGATTTATGAGGGTCTCAAACCCATCCTTAGTGCATAACTACACCGTGAGGCTCCATGGAGCTACCGAAGGTGCTACTACTTTATTACAAGCGTTTAAAAAAGGTACAAAACTATATATAGTTACAAATTTTTATATTATCATTAAATGATTTCATCAAATTTTGATAATTAAAATTTAATAAAACATTTTTGGGGAACGCTATTTTCAGTACGTAATAGCTCCTCAGATATTGTATTTTGCGAAATCGTTTTACGGTCTAACTACGAGGAACTCGACCAGCGGACTAACGTCAGCGTTTTTTTTTGTTTTTTTTTTTTAGCCGCCTACGCCTTTCAGAGTCGCCAACGCGACGAAAAAAATAAAAAAGGAAGAAACCGCTTGGAACAGCCGAAAGAAAATGAGTTTCAACAACCTCCGCCCTTCCTGGGGTGCTTCCTTGTATTGCCAACGAGGGGTCAAACGTTTGAGGAAAAAGAAAAAAGAGAGAGAGAGAGAGAGAGAGAGAGAGAGAGAAAAAAAAGAGCCAACGCCCCGAAACGTGCAAAGTGGCCGAATTCCTCGCTTTTCTGGGAAAACGTAACCCGGCAGGAATTTTGTTCCGAGATTCAAACCAGACCGAATGCGCCGGAGGGGAAATCATTTTGGTTTGCGGTAATGGAGGAATTTAACAAAAACGCTGCAAATTTTACACAAGGGTTTATTATTCTTTGATATACGTTACTTGTGCAGAAATTTAATTCTGTCAATGAAAAATTAAAAAAAAAAAAATTTTTTGGATTTTAATCTAAAAAAAATTTTTTTTATTATTTTTTTTTTCAAAAATGTTTCTTTTTCAAAAATTCTTTATTTTTTACTCGAAAAATATTTAACATCCTGGGATCCTTCAAAAATCCCATTTTTAGCACCATCAAAGCCCTAAAGATCGTCCCAGTGAAATCGGATCGTTCCGGGACCCCAAAAAATGGATTCTACGTCCAAAAATACTTCGAAAACGACACCTAACTCGATCCCATAGCTCAAAGCCTTCAAAACACCCCTCCCGTAGCCCCATTATAGCCCCATAGCGCCCCACGGGTTTGGGCGATCGGACTGAAAACCTTGCGGGCACAACTAGATGGTAAACCAAGTAGTTTGTCAACATTTCAGATTTTTAATAAAATTCCTACTGCCCAAAACGGCCTGGACGGCGGACGGCGGACGGACATTTCGGATTTAGAATGTAGACCTCTTGAAACGGATAATGTCAAATTTTGAGCCCGATCGGAGTCGTCGACCCGCGTCGCGAAAACATAGGTGTATTATTCCAAGAATAATAAACCAAAAATTGATTTTAAAGTCTATAAGCAAGATTCTGCAGTTCTGTACGACCAGCCCTTCCAAAGTTGCTCAGTTTCGTCGCCTTTGGCGTGGCAGTCGATATGTAGGTACGATTGGAGGGCTGTGGTACCGGGCGAGTTCACTGACCTCTGACGACCAGCGGCCAAGCAGTGTGTACCCCAACGAACGCCTAAAAACTGAACCAGGAGGCACATTTTTGACCAGAAATTTGACTCGTCACGAGAAAGTGCCGGGAAAACGCGTGGGACCGATTCAGGGGTGGCGCCGGTTCGGTCGAGCCCGGTGCCGTTTTCACGTCGGGGGGGTTCGCCGTTCGCGAATCTCGAAGTAGAGCCAGGTGAAAGGTTTCGAGCGAGGGCGGATGTTGAGGCCGATCACGAAGAGGAGATACAACCAAAGACACACGTTTGTACACAACACACACACACAGAGGCACACAAGTGTGTCAGTCGGGCTACCGAAGAAAGAGACCCTTTCGCCCCGGATTCAAATCCGTTTTCTTGTCCCAAACCGCTTCCTCCACGAAGCCAACCCGGCGCCGCTGACCAGGAGTCTCAATAATAAAGGCGATGTAGAAACTACGTTTTTACGCAATTTAATAGATTATTTTAAAAAAATAAAATTTTAAAAATGCCTGGGACTCCGCACGTCTAAAATTTCCGTCCAAAAATCCTCGGAAATCTCACGTTTAGCCCTTTGAAACCCCCCATAAAGCCCCGAATTGAGATCAAAACGAGGTCCCAATTAACTTTGAAATTAATGCCTTACTGACTCTGGGACCGTCAGTTCAGGTTGCTAGGACATCATCAGTACAATATAAAAATCCATATGGGATAATTCAACTGGCAATGTCCAAAAACATTTTTTGATAACTTTTTGCTTGCCATTTCTTTTACGACATAAAAAAACCTGACCGAAAAAACTTGAAAAAACTAAAAACTCTTCGAAAATATTTTTTGTTTGGGTGAAAAATTAAGCTTGGCGAAAAACGCCTGATGAGAGACTGTGTGTGAGGGTCAGGAAAATTCGATGGAAATTTTGGGGTGACATTCGTTTTCCCTCCCGGAAAGTCATTAACTGCGAGAGCAGGTTGGAAAAATGTTAGATTTCCTTCCGATGGCTTTCTGACGCCAGGAGTTTTTTAAGGAGTTTTTTGTCGAGAGGTTTTCTTCCGGTTACTCAAGCCGCCAGTCCAGCCCCCCTTATTTCGAAAAAACAAAAAACAAACAATAATTGTTGATAATGAGGAACTCATCCATTTCCAAAATGTTTTAAAAATATTGTATCCAAACATTTTCAAGAAATATTGTTTGTTTCCAAAAAAATGATTGATGGTTAATTTTTACTGGGTATTACGGAAAAAATTGTTTTCATGATAGCAAAAATTGTGGAGTGAATAGTGATTTTCACAAAAAAATGTGACGTTCAACAAAGCCATAAATCCGCCGTCCAGCGTCCGAGCAGTTTTGGGCAGTACGATTTTTTTTTGTAATCTGAAATTTTGATAAAATACTTAGTTTACCATCTAGTTGTGCCTGCAAGGTTTTCAGCCCGATCGCCCAAACACGTGGGGCTAAAAAGGGGCTACGGGAGGTCTTTTTTGAAGGAGTTCGACTGTGGGATCGAGTTAGGTGTCGTTTTCGAAGTATTTTTCTACGTAGAATCCATTTTCGGAGGTCCCACATCGATTCGAATTCGCCGTGGGAATCTATTGGGCTCTCACGGTGCTAAAAATGGGATTTTTGAAGGATTCCAGGAGGTCAAACATTTTCCTAGTAATTTTGGACGCATAATCCATTATTCGAGATCCCACATCTGTTCGAACAAAGTAGCTACAGATTATTATTTTTTCATAAATTTATATATTTCATAAAATATTTATATTTTCTTTATTGGCACAACAAGCAACCTTTACCAAAGAATAATAAACCCTTGTGTAAAATTTGCAGCGTTTTTAACAGTCGATAGGCGAATTTGTCAAAGTTTTCAACCTTCTCGTAACGGAAACTCGTGGAAACGGTGTACTCGAGAGTTCACTGAACCTTCTGGCGTCCCCTTTGCACGGAATTTTTCGTCTCCCGAAAAGATCCCCGCCTCCCGAAAAGGTCGACGAACCCTCGAGGGAGTGAAAGTGTCCCGGCTCGATTCAACCTCCTAAGTGCCTTTTGATAGGTCAACCCATTTACCAAATCCTCCACTTACGCGTAAAAGCCGTTTGTTTTTTCCCTAGACGGATGACGAGCTCGGTTGACTAACCCAGGGGTATTTCCGCTAATGACGGCGTAGCAAAAGTATTGAATTATCATTAAATTTTGATTTGGGAAAGGTAGGTGGTATCCGTTTTTGGTTTATCAACCTTCGAATAGTCGACTTATGTTTCCGTAACTGGGGTCAACAATTTTGAGGGCAGGGGCCTTAACCAATTAAATTGTCTTCTTACACCATTCTTTCCAGATTCATTAACGCGGAGAGACTGGCAGGAAAGGGTATACCTACCTACTGAGTAGCAAAGCTTACCAAGCGCTTAGCTGACAGGGTTCCACTGAGAATATTTCTCGCTGAAATTATTTTAAGGAAATAACAATTATCATAAGGAAAAATGTTGAGCCGATTAAAGTTTTTGTGTGCAGATTTTGCAGAATACTAAACTGGTGCTTTTTATAGATTATGAAGATTTTATTTATTTTTTAATCAAAATTATTTTGATTGGCCTCAAATATTTGACTACCCACGACCACGGTTTCTCCGAGTAATCAGCTTTCAACATTTTCCTTTCAGAACCGATAAGTATGCGAGGAGTTTCCCGGAGACCTGAGGAAAAGCCCGTAAAACGCCTCCCTAAATAAGTAGGTGTTCAGAGGGAAAATTGTTATAACTTGGAGAAATAGTCTCGGAGAGAGAGAAGAAAATGTTCCGATAGTGCTAGTGAAATCAAATCATAGTTGAAAACTCACAGGAAAAATATGGGGCTAAAATGGCGAGGGGGTAGAGTTAAGTGTCGTTTTCCAAGTATTTTTGGGGAAAGTAAGGCCCCCTGTCATAGTGCTAGTGAAATCAAATTTGCAAAGCCTTCCCTTGATAATAATAGAACTACCTATGTCGGTGGCCGAGCATTGCGAGTCCCCTGGCCGTTAAAATGATCGGCCGAGTGAAGTATGCCCCCCCCCCCCCCCTCCCACCCTGTCATAGTGCTAGTGAAATCAAATCATAGTTGAAAACTCACAGGAAAAATATGGGGCTAAAATGGCGAGGGGGTAAAGTTAAGTGTCGTTTTCCAAGTATTTTCCACCCTTTGTAAAGTCCACCCTCAATAATAATTATTGAGGGTAGGTCAATAATTATTATTGACCTACCTACATATTTATTACATATAAATATGTAGGTAGGTAGGACATTTGAATCCCCTGGCCGGTATAATGAAAACAAAGAAAAAATATGGGGCTAAAATGGCGAGGGGGTAGAGTTAGTGTCGTTTTCCAAGTATTTTTGGACGTAGAATCCCCTGGCGGATAAAATGATTCCCTGAAAATTTCATCAAAATCGAATCAATAGTGGCTGAAATCCCCACTCCTTTTCTTTAGTTGAAGGAGGGGAAAACGGAAAAAATCCTTGAGGGCGCTCAACGTATCTCAGAATTTAGATCATTTTTGAATTTTTCGAGATTTTTTAATTTTTTAATTTTTTTTTTTTAATTCAATTTAATTCAATTTTTTGATAATCGATTCTGTTTAAATCGATTCTACTTTTCTCGGTAATCGATTCAGTTTAAATCGATTCATTTAATTGACATCCATTTCCATCTGGGAGACCTTGCGCATAGACCTTGGGAGCGCCCCTTAAAGGCTGATGTCCCACCCACTCAGAGTGAAGAGTGAGGGCGGGGGGGTATCGGCAGTTGGTAACCCGAGCCAGAATTCACCCGTCGCGATGGGTCGGTGGCGGCGGCCCAGTTTTTTCAAAACTCAACTCGCGCTCAAAATTCACTCGATTTCGAAATGAATTTGGTCGATATCTCCTATTAAAATTCGAATCTCAAGGTAGGTGTAGGACGAAACGCGGAAAAAATCCATCTATTAACGACCGAATAAATCGAAAAAATTAATTTCGCGAATTCGCGCGCGCCAAAAAATTCGCGACACTCGCTTATCAGACGTAAAATTGGTCGAGGAATCCGAATCCGGCGGAAAAAATAGGGGTTCCCATTTGAAATAAGAAAGTTGATGTCAATTGCGCGGATTTGAGCGCATTTTAGTAAAATCTCGACCCCCCTATGGACACTTAAGCGGTCGCCCGAGACGATAGAAAAAATCGGCGTATTTTTACGACCTTAACCGCGGTCGTGGGTGATCAAATTTCTGGTTTCCAACCATTCCGACGAATGCTAATGGCACATTTGTTGTCTTAATAGAAATGCAATGTACCCTCCCATATATAAAATTTAATCGGCTTTCAACAGAAAAAAAGAGAATTAAGATCGGGCAAACTGTTCCCGAGTTATGGGCAAAAATGTGCAAAGAACACTTTTCTTTTTAATTCGCCATTTTTTCCTTGCCAGCAACTCCCTTATCAAAGCTCAAATCAAAATTGCACATATAATAGCTACGGTGGGGAATTTAATCATTACGAGAAAAAAAAATTGGAATCAAACCAATAGTTTATAAGCTTCAGCCGAAAACGTTCTGAAAAGCGGTGTCAGATTGGGTGTTTCTAATTTTGGTTTAAATTCGTTTTACAAACACTTACTGTAAAACACAAATTTTGAGCCAATTCATTTGCATTAGCCGCTCATAGGTTACAAGGGTTGAAAGGTGAGCGAATCCTATTTTTCAGCCAAGTTGGAAATAATTGCCCGTTCTTGACGCTTGGTTGTGGCTTAACGGCTGAACCGATTCTAATGTGTAAGGAGGTCATTCGACGCAGGATTCTATGCGATGCTTAGTTTTCGAGTGATAGGTGAAAAACTGGAAAATGCCCGGGAAAAAAAATCGAGATTTTTGGCAGCCAAAAGTTCTCCCAGCAAACGTGTTGCCTACCATTTTTGATATTTTGTTGTTCAGACCCATCACAACCATTAAAAAAATAAAAGCTTATATACCTTTTCCTGCACGTTTCCTCCCCCCCCCCCCCCCCCCCTTATAATCCTATTGGTGAACAATTCTGGTCCTTGCATTACTATAAAGACAATAAAATTCATTTATGAATCCCTTCTGGAGTGAGAGCATTTGTTCGTTTCCCGCCAAATAAGAAGCAGTCGTGGCCGAGTGGTTAAGGCGTCTGACTAGAAATCAGATTCCCTCTGGGAGCGTAGGTTCGAGTCCTACCGACTGCGTCATTAATTTTTGGTGGGTATAGTCAACGAATGATACGATTTTGGTTGATCAACAAATTTTTTTCAAACAATCTGTTGTTTTCGAAAGATAATGTCGATGTCGGCTTCACAAATTACATCGCAAGCCGTTGAAGGTAAACCATAAAACGCCACATCTAAACGTAAACACAATTTACGGATCCGTTGAGGAATCTTCTATTAGAATAAACAAAACATTTCTCGGGCTAACGATTTCAGGTCTTGAAAAATTTTATGGTCTGTTTTTGGTGCATTTGAGGTGCCAATGCCCTTTTGCCGCTTCAGAGTAGTTGTGTACGTTGGATATTGAGCAATGAATGCTTGATTCCAGTAGCGACATACGTTGCATTCGACCGACAAAACGGGAAGTGAGCTTAGCTAAAAACACGAATGGCCACGGAGACCTTAGAAGGCGAGCATGGAGGTGCATCCCAAACTGCTCATGAGCAAGCAATGAAAATATCAATTCAGCAGAAACACAGGCTCTCTGGGGGGCTAAATTGCCTGTATGGGGGGGAACGATTACTTCTGAGTAGGTTACTTTCATGAGCTTACGATTCCCACAACTTTTTTTTTTTAATAGCCGAAAAACGCCAGTAGGCAAAGGTTTGGTAAGTAACCTTTTAATTATGGCAAAACATTCAATTACGAGGTTAGAATTAAAACGAAGACAAACACGAGCCTTGTAGGTGAACAGCGTGCGCATGAATATGAGTAAGTGAATGATAATCCAATATGTTGTAGTGAGTTCACCTTGGATTGAAGTGCGCATTAAATATTCCACTTCACGCAACGTCAGCTTATGATGGATGTTGCAATCGAGACAATTCACCGGCCTATACCCTTCGGAATAAGTTCACAGACCCTTCAATGCCGCCAAGGTCTGCACAGTTCACCTTGGAAGCCGCTCCCACCTCGTTAACGATGCAAAAATCTCTTCAAATACCAAGGACCGATCCGGGCTAAAAACCTCCCCGTGCAAAACTCGTGTTCAGTTAATGTAATCGTTAATAAATGAACCGTGACTTGTTAAGAGGGATTACTCGGGCAGGTTGCATCTGCTGGGAGAATAATAAAAGAGGAAACCTTGCCGGGTTGCGCAAGATATCCTTCCTTACCAACTGCGAAGATACCTAGATATTCCTTGGGAGCTGTGCCAACCACGTGCTCTGCCCCAGTGCATCCTAGACGTGTTGCAACAAGTCAACAAACTCTGCTTGATCACCTTCAGAGGTGCCAAATGACCTCAAACTGCCGGATTTATCCTGTCTATAAGGAAAACGGGAAATCGAAAATGCGTTAGTTCCATCGAGAATAGTAAATTTTGAAACATCGCGGCGTTTACTGGTGAGCAGGCCCAAAAGTGAGTCCACGAAAATTTCGACAGTAAATACGTTATGGGAACCGGGCTAAATTCGGAAGAAAATAGTGTTCGTACTGTCTGGCGGGAAGATGTAGGCGCTGCGTTCATGTTCATGCAGCTGAATCAGAAGGTACCTACTTCAACACGACACCTCACTTGACTTCCAGGCTCAAGTCCTTCAAAAACCCCATTGAAGGAGCCCCATTGGAGCAGTCGGGTTTGTGACGACCCCATTCGACTAAATCTTTTGACATGAGCTGATTCCAATGAGTTATCGGACGATTGTGACGTGTTATTGACACATATTGACGTGTAATTCGCCCCTGAAAAATGCTAAAAATATTTACGCTCCGATATATCTTGTGTATTTTTCTTGTTGACGTATTCCCTCTCCTCTGATTCATCTTGGATGTTATGAAATAAGTCACATGCTCGCGAAACGTGCCGCCTTCTTGATTCATCGTGCTGGACCGGCTTCCTTCTGAATGTAAACATCCGGTGCGGGAAGGCGATCCGGACAAATCGCGAGGTCTTCAAAAACTCGGCCATCCGACGCAAAACAAACAAACACGGCGTAGCAAACAAAACAAATCTGTTGGGAAAATACTATGCATGGGTGTGACCCCTTTGAAGGCAGTTTTTGACGAGGTGAGGCGCTTATCCCACTTCTGATGTCGAGATTGGGACAATTCAACCCTTTAACTTAAGTGTCAATCTTTGTGCTTTTCCCAGTTTGAACAACCTCATCACTGAACCATTTGCAACGGTTCCGACTGCCTTAATGGGGGGGTTCTGCCTCGTTATTTTGCTTGCTTGCTTGCTTGGTTGTTCAAACAGGGAAAAGCACAGATCGCTGCTAGCCTATAGGCTAGCATACTACTATAGTATGAACAGCCATAACTTAGGTTAGGATAGCATTTTCACCCTTTTGCAGACGGAAAACCCAAGTTAAGACAGTTCAAATCGATAATTCAAACTGGCAAAAGTGCTAAGATGGATACCCAAGTTAAGACCGTTCATTCTAGCTTCTAGCAGAAGACGACCATCTAAGTTAAGACTGTTCATACCAACAAAATAGAGAAATTTGTCATTTAATGACAGAACACCCCAGTTAAAGATGTTCAAACCGGCAAAAGGATTAGGATGTTTACCTAAGTCAGAGCTATTCATACTGGTAGGTATGAATAATTCATTATAGTGGAGTATATCAATAATAATTATTATTAAAGTAGAGATTAGACGAGGTAGATTAGACCAGAGAGGGTAGGTATGGAAGTGGGTTCCGGAAGGGCGCCCCACTGAGCCCCACCCATTGAGCGGCCTCATGGAGTTACTATGGTAGGAGTTCTGTGCCCTTGAAGAGGTTCAATAGTTCTCCTACCAGGTTCTGTTTCGCCAGTATCTCTCCCCGGTCCACTGATCCCAGAGCTAGATAGATACCTTCTGCGCTCCAGGGCCTCACATTCAATTATAGTAGGGATGAATAATATTCATAGGTGATCGATTTCTGCAATGAGTATAATATATTATATTATATTCATAGCTGAAATCGGTCACCTAAGTTAAGGCAGTTCAAGCCCGGTAAAAGTGCAAAGCCACCCAAGGAAAGACCATTTAAACCAACAAACTCACAACAGAGAGTAACAGTTACTGGATTTAAAAAAAAGGTAAATTTATGGGTATTCAAACCAGATTAGATCATTCAAGAACTGTTAAAACAAGACAAAAGGGTTGAGTGTCCATGTTTTTAAAAACATGGAGTAAAATTTATATTAAATTAAATGTTGTACCTACATCAGGCTTGGTCAAAAATTGTTCATCAAGTAATAACTTATATTCAGAAATTTAAGATCTTTGATTGTACAAAATATCGAAAAATGACAAATAAATCATCACCTACCGGTCTGTCTATTTGATTTTTTGATCTTTCACTCTCAGAGGTAGGTAGGCAAGTTCTTTGGGTCATTCGTCTTTCTGCGAATAAAAATCATAACAGGAAGTCGACGCTGCCTCACGTACACTCAAACACACCATAGTCCCATCAATATTGATATCTTTGTTCATAGATGTTCATCAACAAACTCGACCTGTTTTGTTTTGCTCACCACACTTTGAGGTCAGTGCATCCAATATTTTCCCTTTCAACGTCACGTCGGCTGCTCAGAAGTCGGAGACAAAAAAAAACCGTAAATTTGTCAACTCTCAACAAATGAGGGTGACAATGGGAACACGGCTAAGTTGTTACTACAACAATTTCGCTCTGGGAAAACAAATGTGAGAAAATGTGGTAAAAAAAGAGGCCCCGTGAGTTGTCGCGGGATGTTTTGTTTTCCGTGGAAAGGGCAACGTACTTTGAGAAGGAATATTCGCCAACAAGACAAGTGTGAGGTTCGGAGCTTAAGTTTCAATTCCCATTTTTTTACGAAACTCGCGTGGTCGAGTCGATGACGTCACATTGCGCCCATCAGCTAATTTTCACTCCCACGAGAGGTCAAAGGATCCGTAAGGTCGAGTTTCGACGGGGGTCAGTCATTTTTCGCTGATTAGTTTTTTCGTTGTGGAAATGTAATAACGTGGACGTGTACTACTACCGGAGTCAGCTTGTTCTGACTGTCGGAGCGGTTTTGAGCCGGCCATTGTCAGCAAATAAATTTTATTTTTTATTTTTTAATATATTTTTATTAAATTTTATTTTATTCATTTTTATTATTATTATTTTTCATTTTTATTTTTTATTTATTTTTTTTTTCTCGCCGGGCACCCGGTGGTGGGGGCGGCTGACGATCTCTCGTCGGCCGCCTCCATCATCGGTTGCCTGGCACGGGAGCCGCTGAGGTGGGTGGGCCGGGGGCCGGCCGGGTTGGCGCCCGGCCGGCACTGATTTCGGAAAGCAGTGACAACCAAGTTTATCTTCCCCTAATGAAATCAACTCCTTTTTTACCGTAATGTATGTTTGACGCTTGCTATGTACATTGTACCTACAGCAATAAAGGATTTTGACTATTGACTATTGACTATTGAAACTGAACTTTGGTTCCCAATTGCAGAAATTTGGTAGAATTACGCAATAGATGCATATGTCAGTGTGAATGTCGTCCCTTCAACTGGGCAAGCAAAGAGCTCCAATTGAGGCTACCGGCTGAAGCCGCTCAACTTGACTTCACTTGCAATCCTTCGGGCATCTGCTGGTATGACAACCTCAATTTCAATGAATTCCTCCCTTCAAACTGCCGGTTTGAACAAGCCTTAAGAGATCAACCTTAGTGTTTCCGGAAGTTCGAACATCCTTAACTGTAGAACACCGAAACCACAGTTCCATTACGTAGCTATAAATAATACATAAGGACGGTTGAAAATCGCAGTTTTTTCAGTCGAATCCCATTCTGTGGAGTAAAATACTTGTTTTTATACCGTTTGCACAATTTTTAATCCTCTACGGAAATCAGGAGAGAGTATGAAAATAATCAGCGTTTGAACTTTTGGCGGTAAGATTGACCTTCAAGGAAAGTAGTACAACACAACGCCACCATGGACGCTGGCATCGAATGTACAAATTTCATGTCCGCGAAGGTTGGCTAATCTGAACCTCCCTTCAAGACGGCTGATTGTTTATGTTAGGGATGTCCGATTAGGTTATTCGGTTAGTCACAGTCGGTTTCTACGGTTATTAAATATCCAAATTTTGGAGATCTGTAGTCAGGTCTGCTTTCGGGTTTGGAACGGTAAATGACGCCGTTTACCGTCCTTTCAGTTTCAAACCTTCCAACTTCTTTAAGGTCCTGAAGGATAAATGGGGACCTTTTTTGCGTTATTAGTAATTTCATGGAACTAGCTTTCAATTACAATAAACAGAAAAAATGCTTATATAGCTCATTCCTCGCTAAAAAAAAAAAAAAAAAAAAAAAAAAAAAAAAAAAAAAAAAAAAAAAAAAAAACGGTTGGTTAGAACCGCCGTAGCTAGCGGAATCCCCTGCTTTAAACAGCAATAGGTACTTAATAGGCACATGCCGCAATAGGTACTTAATAGGTACGCAATAGGCACACCCATAGCTGGTCTTGGACCCTATAATTCCTAACTCTGAACTGCCGGTTTGAACAGCTTTATCTCAAGTTTTTTTATGGCATGAGTAGCCTAGACAGCCCCACTCATCGATCTGCAGTTTGAACTTCCTTTGCTTTAAGCGATAATCCTTAGTGTTCCGTCCAGTTTGAACAGCCTTATCTTTAGCAAGACGTATTTTAGCTGGTTCGAATAGTTTTAACATCCTACCTCCGGCCTACCGGTCTGAACAGCCTTAACTGTAGCACTTCAAATCGCTGGTTCGAACAGTGCTCACATCCTACCTCCGACCTGCCAGGTTGAACAGCATTATCTTGGGCGACAAAAGCGAGACTGATACAGAGTGACGTCCCTCAGTCTTTTCCAGGCCCCGTTTTCTCTCTTGTCAACGTTTCAGAGACGCCTCATGTAGCACCTTTTTGGAAAGCCCTTTTCCCTCCTGATCTTTACTAACCACCAAACTCGTTCACTGATGAGATGTGCACGCAATGATTTGGAAACACTCCTGTTCTTCAATAGGACATGAACACCCCCGCATGTTTTTTTTTTTTTTTTTTTTTTTGCAAGTCTTGGTGCGGCCCTTCATCCAACCAACAACTACAAGGACGTCAAACTACAAAGCGGCGTTTCCAACATCAAAACATCGTTTGGGTTTCTCTTGTCAAGCCGCCTCGCAGACTTTATTGCATTGGGGTGAAGTTAGAGGGTGGATCCGTTCAGGTGACTGAACTCCCCGACGGCCTCAGGACAGACCAAGAGGTCGTTCGCCAGATCAAGAGGACCTTCAAGGCTGTCCGCCGGTTTCACCAGACGGTACGATGAACTTTGTGGGGGTGAGTTTCTCACAAACCAGCTTCATCCTTTGCCTCTGACTCCGATTGCATTTCCAACATCAACTATTAACATTTAATCCACGCACCTCTGTCACGCTTTTGGTTTATCATTCTCTAGTTTGCGTCGAATTTAACGTTTCATGATGTGTAAATTCCAAAAATTCAGTGTCCGTTCGCCTTACGGCATTTTGGGGAGTGGATAGAAACTTGATCAAAAATACTGATAATGTACTCGGTTCTCATTCTACTGGTTCGTGCAAGACTGACAATCGGACTCACCCTGCACAGGAGGGGTTTCTGATGGAGTCCCAGTGTGAGCCTACGTGTCGGTGTGTTCCTGACAATTTGTATTGCCGGAGTTGTGATGAGCGGAGTTCATGCCACTGATGGTTGTTGAACGAATGGGAACGTGATAGGGCAGAGGTAAAGGAGAAGATGGTGAGCAATGACAACACACCAATTGCTGCGGCCTCGATGCGTCAGTGTCCTGGAGACAGGTCCATGGGAGCCAAGAGCTTACCATGCCCTCTGCTCTGGTCCGGGGTTTCCCGCTTTCAAGCCAAAATGGAGTGACCGATCATGATGGATGGAATTTAAATTTATCGAGCATAATATGCATTTATATTATAAATGCATAACACAGCAATCTTCATAATAAACACATATAAATGCATATTAAACTGGTTTTCGTCGAAATAGTTTGTTTTTCATCAAACTTCCCCAGAATTTGGAACTCAAGTAAGGTTTTTTCAATTAAATTTAACTTTGTTAATTCAGTGTTATCTATTAAAGCCTGCTGAACTCAAAAACAATTTTTTTTTGTCACTCATGTACCAAATATGTACTCCCGTACCTACCGACAATTTTGCGAGTAGATACATTTTACACCTCATAAAGACCAAAAAGCTCTTATTTGCCAAGTGTGGATGTAATTAATGGCAGACTAGGAGCAATGTATTGACATGGAGGTATGGCCCTTGGAGAACAGCCAGCATTTTGAGCGCAGCCACTCGAGGGCTTGGCCTTGCTGTGGCAAAATATCCAAACCATTTGAGCCTCCTGCAATGAGGACTTTTTTTTCGCCCATTTGGGACTAGATTTTATAGATTTTTGATTTGGATATGATTCATTGCCACAGTTAAAGCAATGTTTTCATTTGAAGCTGAAGGCCTTGGCGAATACGTGGCAAGTATTCTGAATGCTGTCACTTCAGAGCTTGGCCTTACTGTGGCAAAATATCCAAATTGTTTAGGCGATTATTTGATTTCAGGACTTGATTTGTACCTTATAAGGTTTTAAGGTTATAAGGTTCTATAAGGTTTTCTACGAATACTATTCTCACATTGCATAAGGATTCTACGAATACTATTCTCACAAGAATTTGCTCAAGCACAAACAAATAAATTTTCTTCTCAATAGTATGTTTTTCGATCGGCTTGCACCTCAAGAAGAATCTCTGAAAGATGGTACACCGAAGGATGGGCAGAATGCCTGTTTGGGAGACCAGAGTGCCAAAATGAGGAATGGATATGCACCTGAAATTTTCTAGACCATGTTCTTAGTAGGCAGCCAAGTCAACAAGTGGGGATATTCTCCTTCTTTCAAGTTGTTGATGTTTTTCAAAACATTTTCTGTCGTGACGTCACGACCGCAATCCTAACAACTGATCACTAGACTTGCCTTAAATTCAAACTTCTACTCTTTCGTAAATTATGAACTTGAGACGACTGGTTTGATCCCATTGTCAGTGTTATTTGAAAGCCTTCTATCGACAAATTTATAATCATTTCCATTCCTCATTAAAAATAAACTTTGAAGACGTCATTTTCGAAGTAATTTTGATTGACATTTGGCGGTTCCAAAGACGCCCGACCCTTCTCAAAAGTTCTCTCGTCTCAAAATGACATAGAATTTACCGCGTAAAAATAGCGACCCCGGTTGGTTGACCGACGTGGAGAATGTTGACCCAGTGAGCTGAGTAGGTTTTTCGGCAATACTTTCACCGTCGGTGACTCCGTCCGACTTTTGTGGAGCGGCCGAACGGGGAGTGAGAAGAGCAAAAGAAGAAAAAAGAAGAAGAAGAAGATGAAAAAGCTTTCGCGAAAAGAGGGGAACAACCCGAACGTGGTCGACGACCTGCAGGAATCCGCCAGTCGAGAACGAAGCAGGAAAAACATTTCGTACTTCGTGCAAAATGACGACGTTATCTCTCAACTATTTTTAAACTTATTTTTATACACAGTCGTTAATAATATTGTAAAAATTAACAAGGAGATGTGAAAAATGAAAAATAAACTGCGTAAAATACTTTGTTGGGATGGATCGCTCTTCTCAGCCATTCAACGTAGAAATTGGCTGTGGGATGAAAATTGTAAACAAGGTTATGTACAATTACGTAAACTTACCTACAATTCAATATAACAAAGGTTGCGCACAATCGCGCGTATTCGTGCGGAATTGAGCACAATTCGAAGCAGCCCAGTTAGTAGGTAGATAACTGTACATATCGGACAGACTCGAACCCTTTCAAGATCGTAAGACCCGTGAGGCAACTCCTAGTTGGCTTATTTTTAATTTGCTTAAAAACACACACCCGCACACACACCCTGAACGTGCCGATGGAAATTGATCGCCTACTTTTACCCCCTACCAGGTTAAAAAAAAAACTATCCGGATATGACGAAGGTGTAAGAGGAGAAGGCGAAGAGGATGGAAGCAAACCAGAAATCGAAGAAAGAAGAAATGAGTCTTCCTCTTCCTCGTTCAAAACCCGAACCACTGATCGACCTTTTTAAAAGCAACCTACAATACGTCCTAGTCCGGATTTTTTTAAATTAGAAATTTCTTTACACGTGTTGGTACCTACTGGTGGTCTTGTTTCGAGATAAATCGACCTCTGGTTGGGGCCGAGCCTCCAGTGAAACGTGAAACCTCCGCAATCTTGGTGTAAGATATGAATGGAAACAGAAGGGTGAAGATAAATCCGGGATTGACGTAGTGCGGAAACGACCCCGTTGAAAGGCACGAACCCGATAGAGTAAACGATAGAGTATTACTGGTCCGTGGAACAGGTGCCTCGTGCCGCCTTGTCAATAGCCTAGAATGAATGGGCGAGCGAAGCGAACCCCCCTTTCCGAGTAAAGTGGACTAGCAGCCTTCTTTGACTATTCGCTTCATACCCCTTAATCCCCATGAAATGGTGGGTTCTGGAGCAATTTGGATTTCAGATTTGGTTTCAGCATTTGGAATCACCCAAATTTTTCAAGGGAGCGAAAAAACGTTTTTCTGTGCAGAACTGTGTTGTTATTTTGAATTAATCTTGAAAATTTGACTTCTTACAAGCTGTTCGTTCAAATTTTTCTTATTTTAATTATTTTAGTCATTCAATTTTAATGATCAAAATGTCAAAGTTTTAACAACTTTTGGTTGGTTCAAATCAAATTCTTCGAATTTTTCTTATTTTATTTACCTATTTTAATTATTAAGTTTTAATTAATAACATTTCCATCTTACAAATCATCCATCCATCAAATCACATTTTAAATTTGCTGCTTCTGTCCCCTTTGCTCTTCGTCCCAGTTTCTCTTATCTTCGTTAGGGATTTTTCTATTGGTGAGCAGCTTGTTCACCATTATTCAGCCGTTTCGGGCCTTTTTCCGTAAGAGGTTCAATGCACCGGGAACATCCGACCGAACGTGGTCAAAATCACTTGTAGGCGCAAAACACTCAAGTCTTTTTTCCGTCTTTCTCCTCAGAAAAATTCTTACTGTTCCGTTTCATGGTTTTAACAGCGTCAGATAGGACCTAAAAGAGGTAGGAACTTTTAAAAGGACCTAGGAACTTTTTCACATAATTCGTAACGTTGGAGATGCACCTGTGAATCCGTAATGATCGGCATTGATCCCATTCTGGGGATTTGAACCTGGGGAGTGAGTGAGTTGTTTTCAAATTAGACCCTGTAAAAATTGCCTTTCTAGTTTTTTTTTCCAAGTGCCGGCCTGGAGCCGTTTCTGGGTCTCTTCGGCGGAGGGCATCTGTTCCCGGATTTCTGATATTACAAGACCCCGAACTGCCCTCTCCACAAAAACCCTCGGCCGGCTTTCAAACGGCCTGCAGGAGGTCGATGCCCTGACGTCGTGCTAGTTTTACAGAAAACAGCTGACGCCAGTAGGTGAAACTTGGCCCTGGCGAGGAGGCCGATGAACCCCGTTCCCGAACAAATTGGGAACTCTCTCCCGGGAATACTCCTTCCCGAACAGTTCCAGATGATTTGGGCTCGAAATGTCCAATTGTGATCCGACTCATTAACATCCCGATAATTAAACGGGAAATAGGTATTCTAAAAACAGCAAATTGGATCATACTTTTTTTTTATTCATGATTTAATGGCGTATACAACCAGGTCATTAACGTCTGCAATATAATTGAATGATAAATTGTAAAATTTAGTTAAAATATAACGTTCAAATAATATGAATATGCAAGTGATCTTGGAAGAATAGTCTTGAGCCACATACGTATTGAGTAGGTTCGTGGGGGAAAAAAACCCTTGGGATAAGTAATTTACAACGCGCACCCATTAAAAATTTAATCCCGACGAAGATTACAGCGCTTAGTTACTGAATTTGGATTGACCAATGTTGAACGCTTTAGAAATTTCATGGTGTTATCTGTTCTATTGAGACAACTGTAAATGGAAAATGTACTCTATTCGTCTCTGTTAAAATTTCACCAGATGATTCGTTTGAAAAAATTCACGAATTCTTCTCATTCAACTTGATGGCATATACCTAGTTAAGGTGACCAGACGTCCTGTTTTGAACAGGACAGTCCTGTTTTCGCGTGGAATGTCCTGTTGTCCTGTGAGGACCCGCTTCTGTCCTGTTTTAGGCAACTACCAGCTTGTTCAATTTTTTTTTTTTTTAAATAATATTGTGTAAAAGTGGGAAATTTTTGTGGAAACGGGAAATTTGGCGCTGACAAAGGGAATTCATCGGGAGAGCTCTTATCTCTTATCTCTATTGTTTTGAAGTTATCAGTGAGCTCACCGTTACTTTTGTCTTTTCCTTTTTATCTTCCAAAAATCTATGCGCGATGCATAAACGAAGCTGTAAATTCAATGACAACTTGAAGGGGACGTTTCCATTTATTAAAAAAAGTAAAAGTGATTCGGATGTGCTCTGTAATTTATGCGGTCGTGAGTTTTCAATTCGAAGTGGTGGAAAGGCCGATATTGACCGGCACATTGCCTGTGAAAGCCATAAAGATTTTGGTTGAAAACGAACTTTTTGATGAAATGGTGTACTTGAAGAAATTCGTAACTGACGACAAATTGAGACAGTGGCGTGAGGGAAAGACTCAGACAGACGAGAAGTGGGTTGAAATTTTCAGCCACTTCGAACGTAAACAAGTGCCAGTCAAAAACTTGATGAAGTACATTGAGTTCGTATTCACCCTCCCTGGAACAAACGCTCCGGTAGAAAGAGTTTTTACACTCATGAATAATTACTGGACTGAGGACAAGTGGCAGCTCCAAGTAAGCACCCTTGCTGCAACGCTTACATTGAAATTTAATGCAGATCTTCCTTGTACAAAGTTTCACGACTTACTCAAGAAGAACGAGGACTTACTGAAGAAGATTCATTCGAATGAAAAATATTCAGCTGCGAATTGACATCATAAATTCTACATATAAACATTCATAAAACTGCTGTGAGTCATAAATAAATTTGAATATATATATATAAACTAGAGCGTCCTGTTTTGAAGGTTTTGAAATCTGGTCACCTTACATATAGTACTAAGAACTGTTCGAAGTAGGTACCTACCTACTCAAAAAATATAACTAGTTATCACGAAGAAGTATGGAATTCATGCGCAAAGATCTTGGATTGTAGACCGCAATCAACAATGATCTCGCTTATCTACAACCCGTACAGAAAAATTCGGATTTTCACGGCATTTTACCTCAACTGGGATGTTATCTCCGGAACTACTCTACCGATTTTCAAGCAACTACGCGTACTTCACCGTCAAATTGCTCAGAATCAACCGTGCATATCATTTAATGATCTTCTGATAACGCTAACACCATAATGATAATCGGGAGCGTCTGGCCCACAGAGAGCAAGAGAGAGCAAGAGAAAGAAAGAGAGAGGATTGTGGCGCTACTACCGGAAACTGAGGGAATCGCTTATCTCAGGAGTTGGGTCTCCCCCCCCCCTTTTTTTCTTTTTAAACCAAAAACCCGCTTAGATAAGTTAAATTCGTTAATTAAAGTTTGTCTCTAAATTAAATAGGTTTATTCTTAGTAGAACTCGCCGTAATAGACAATTTCATACTTTACTACAATCCTTCCCTTCCCCTGTTGTCTATAACGGCGAGTTCTACCAAGAATGATCCTAAACTTATTTCGATACAATAAAAATAATTTCTATAATAAACCTAAAGTGCCATAATTGCCTGTTTTTTTTTTATTTGCCTATTTTTTTTTTTAATCTTTTTTCTTAATATTTTATTTGCTTGCGAAGTAGTTTAAATATAAATCGAAACGGTGCGACCAGAAGAAACGCTGAATTTGGCTGTAGCTAAATCGCCTTTGCAGGTTTCCATGTCTTTCCACGTCTTTGCGCGTTTCCATGTCTTCCTTGCCGTCACGAATAACTTAGCCCTGCAGTCCTTGTCGGCACATAAGAATCATTCTCATTCTTAAATTGGGAATTTTCACTTTATGCACAATTCGTGTTTACGAATTCACTACGGCTGAATCCAACGTGCATAATAAGCGTTGAGCCTCGCTGCCTGAATTATTTCATAGTTGTGATCGGAACTGTTGTAAACTGACCGCTCAAAAATTTCATATCGCTTCTTACCCGGTTTTTGCCTCCTCACAACCAGTTTTCTGCCTATTCAAAATTCATAGTGCTTCAATACCTAATTGGTTTTCAGCCTATTCATAAAAGGTATTCATCCTCCTCCCAACTAGTTCCACTTCTTCAAAACAGGTTCATGTCTTTCTCTCCGTCTTCTTCTCCAAAACTGGTCTCGCGGTGTCTCATAACTGGATTTCAGCTTCCTCAAAACCAGTTTTATTGTGCTTTACAACCAGTTTCCCTTCATTTTTACACCGGTTTCATTCCAATACCTGGTAGTTAATACCACTATAGTTATAACTCGTAAAGCCAATTTTAAACCCCTTCAGAACTGGTTTTGCTCCAGTTCCCAACTCCTTCCGGAAGCTCTGCGGGGCTTTAAAGATGCTAAGAATGAAGTTTTTCGAGAGGTTTCAAACTGGTTTTCTATTTGGAAATTTTGTACCATTCAAATCTTAATTCATTCGTCATTTTCACCCGTAATCCTCCTGCCTTATTTCTCCGGGTATCTTACCTTTCGAGGAAGAGGAAGTTTTTGCCTCGAATGTGGAAAAGTCTGGCGATAAGGTCAACGATCCCGTCGACAACATAACAATTGAGTTGCGGAAGTCGACGTTTTACTCTATCTGTTTTTTCATATCAATCCGAGTGTGCCGTAACCGTGCCGGATTTTTTTTTTTCCTTCAATCCCCCTTCCAAGATGATTAGCGATAATGTATCTATTCTGGCACAGATCCGAAAGGATTCGCGGAAGCCACGCGCACGACCATCGACATGTCGATTCATTGGATCGCTGGTTTAAAAAGAAACAAAATTTCAAAAAGCCAACAATGGCAGCCACAAGTGAGGTTGAAATAAATATTTTTATAGAGTGAACCTCTCCTAAAAGGGGACACCCGAACGCAGCTGAACTTAATTGGGCGATTAGTCTATTAAATAGAATGAAATTTTCAAGTCGCTGTAAATTGAATGACATAAAAAAATCGCTCTTTTGCGGATTTTCGCTTTCTGCTCGTAAAACTAGGTTAGGACCAGTTTTCCTCCTCAGTACCCGTTTTCCCCACTTCAAAACCGGCTTCCTACCACTACAAAACCAGTTTTCGACCACTCGAAAACCGGTTTCCTACCAGAATAGAACCGCATCTCAACCACTTCACAGCCCAGGCCAATAATATTTATATCCCAAGAAACCGTCGTATATCCTTGAACACACAAATAACATTCGCTGTTTTTTGGGCTTAAAATCCGAAAATTTTCCCTCTTTTTTGCTTTTAACTCCTAAACGGCGCACAGCGTTTTGATCCTTCGTATTTTGGTAAAAAAAAGTCAAGATTAAAAAAAAAAAAAATTAACGAACTGATGATTTGTTTCTATTATAAATACAATTTAGAATTCTGATTTCGTTCGATTAGTCAATTTTAGAATATATTTTGAAATATTTTCTTATTTGCTTGACAACGTTTTTCCGCAAAATTGTGGTTTTGGACCTTAAAAAATAAAAAATTAAATAATTGGAAAGTCTTGCGAAAGAATTTGTTTGAATCTTCGCAAACAGCATTAATTTCCGTAAAAGATCCGTCTAATTATGTTATCCGTCTATTATAAGTTTATGTTGGTTGATTTTGACTTTTTTCCACATCATCGAAACGCTGTGCGACGCTTCCTACTGAAAATATTTGTAAGACCTTTTTTAAAAGAGCAACCAATCATAATGGGGGGTTCGCATTGATTTTTTTCTATTTTTTTTCTGAAAGTACCTACTCCCTGAGAATGTAGGGAAACAGTAGTCAGCCGCCTGAAATCGTTTCCAGAAAATTTAAATAATTTAACGAAAATTACGGCGTTTGAAAAACACGGCCATGGAGGGAGCGTGACGTCACTACCTCTTCAACCAACTACTCGAGGGGATTGTTCCGCCCAGGGTTGCCACTCCACTACTCATCACAGAATAAAATTCAATTGAGCAGTGAATCCTTCTGATAAGGCTTCAAATTTCAAGTATTGTGTATTATAATTAAAAGCTAATTATGTTTTCCGTCGTATCAAGTTATAATTGCTATAAATTTATCATATAAGCTGACGACACTAGCGCTCCTGGTGAGAGATTCACTGGAACTGTGAAGTCACTACCTCAAGAGTTACTGGTGGGAAACCCCGGCCGATTCAAACTGTGCGTTTCGTTTTTTCGTTATATCTCCTACAATGATTTTTTTTTTTTTTTTTCGTTGGCATTGGAGTCTGTGCGCGTTACTTTTTAGCCATATTATTGAATGGTAGGGAAGATTTCCAAATTTAAAATCAAATGCGAACTCCCATCAATGGTTTTTAATTTACCAAAATCGATCTTGCCTTTTTAGTTGCAATCGATTTTCAATGTCGCGCCATTAAATGTACCTGTCGCGACAATTTTTTTGGTTGACTTAGCATGTTGTATTTGTTCACATTTTGTTCACATTTTGGGTCCTCGACAGCGTTGTTGTGAACCGTCGAAATATCAGAACAATACATCGATGGTACTCCTTACACTCATTCACTTGTAGTCGGGTGATTTTTTTACGATGACGTCAGAGGGTGGAAGGTTACTCGTTACTCGAGAGCGGTGGTTTATTGAACTCTCGGTGATGGAGGGGGGAGGGGGGATCCTGTCTCATCGCCAGGAGAGAAATAAAAATCCAGAGCGAAATCCCAATCGGAAAGTGCGCAATCGGAAGCCACGTGCCGGTTTTATCTGGAGGAAACGTTGAGTTTGTTTCCGGAAGATGATTTTGAGAGAGTTGTTGGAATTGAGAGAAGCTGCGTCCAAAACTTATTTGAGAATCGTCACCTCGTGACCCTCCGATCTTGTGGCCTCTAAAACCGGTTCAACGCAATTTCACATTGACTCATGTCCTCTTCAAAACCAGTTTTTGGCTCCTTCAAACCGGTTTTACACAGGTTCTTAACCGGATTCCCACTACTTCAACCCAGTTTTATACCACTAGGAAAAGGTTTGTGTAAACCGGTGATAAACCACTCAAAACTGGTCTTCTTCTACTTTTCCACCGGTTGTAAAACTGACCGACAGGCCTGGAACCTCCAAAGATCGATTTTCCTCTTGAAATTTCAACGAAAATGATATCTCACTTAACTACATGGCCCAAACCCCTCAAAACCCCATAATAGCCATAAAACGAATTCATAAGATTGGTGGTATAGATTTTTTATATCATTCCATCACTTTAACCCCCCCCATCGTTCCACCTCTTCAAAACTGGTTTTGACCTTCAAACGGGTCTCATGGTGCTTCTTATGCTTTCAGCCTCTCCAAGTTTCTGGATGCTTCAAAACTTGCTCTCTCCACTTGAAACCCGGTTTCCTACGATTTTGAAACTGATCAAATATTTCTACAGAGCCAGTTTTATTTTTCTGAAACCCGGTTTCTTACGTTTTCTAAACTAGTTTTCAAGAGGATCTCTATCAAGATAATCTGATACAAACTTCTTTTAGTGGAGACGTTAAAAATGTACCTTTAAGGGTTATAAAACGAGTTTCAACTACCAAATTTAAACCATTTAAACCAGTTATCTCTTATTGATGGTAGTTGGAGAGCTCGGACAATTTTCGGATAACTTATACCAACCAAAGAATAAAAAACCTTGTGTAAAATTTGTGCCTTTTTTTCTTTCTTTTTTTCGCTCGCACCCGAACCAAAATGTTTCATGTTTCGTATCCCCGCCAAAAAAAAAAAAAAAAAAAACTTCGAGAGGAGAATTCGAGATAGACACTCGAGACGTCGAAAGGTCATCGCCGGGCCCGAAAAAAAAAACAACCTCCGTCTGGGAAAAACTTGGACTTTTCCGCCGACTTGTGGAAACCCCTGAGGTGTCGTCTGGTGTAACCCGAAACTCCATCTCCATATCTGCGTGTTCATACAGCCCCCCTCCCCCCTTCATCCAATTTTTACCCAGTCGATCATTCGAATCGGGTGTAGTGAACTATGATTTTTGTTGACCTGTTGTTTTGTTATGAATCAATTACACGTATAGAACAAATTATGCAGTTTTAAGCATTAAATTCTAGTGGGCATTTGTGAGTTGTTTTTTTTTTTGTTTTTTTTGTTTGTTTTTTTTTTTTAACGCGATTCGTTTGAAATGTTTGGTTTTATCCAAACGTCAGGTTAAATCTGTTTCGAACCCTTTATCATCAAATTTGTATTAGATTTTTATTTTAATTTGTAACTGTAAAAATCATTTTAAAATTGTTAAAAATGCGTTGAAATTATTTAAATCAGTTCAATAGTATTTACACACAACCCATTAGTTTAGACTAGCTTTATACCGCTTCAACAACGCATTTATACAACACTTCAAACCCGGTTCTATTGGTTTAAAGCAAGTTTCATTCCTCTTCAAAACAGGTTTAACCCTCAAGTTTAAGTGCACCTTTTTGAAGACCAAAGCCAGTTTTGTTTCTCGTGTAAACATGTTATAAATAATATTTATGTTTTTTATATTGCGCTTATTTTATATATTATATAAAACAAGCGCAATATATAAAACATAAAATTATTCCTGGTATATATATATATATGTTACCGGCAAAGTTTAAAATCAGGAACTGTGTACAATACCTGAATGAGCAAGCAATGAGTAAAATGAATCTCGTTTTATACTTTAGGTACCTAGTCATTGTATAGAATGGCCGATCGTGGACTCGGCAAAGTGTGATTTGAAAGGGTTTGTTCAGGATCCTGAAGTAATGGACTAGAAACTAGATAATGAATATGGAAATTAAGGCCACGTTCGGGTTTTCCGAGAGATCTACCATGAATATGAAATAACCTAACATAAAATTAACGAAAACTAACTTAAAACTAACTTGAATAAACGGGTATTCTTTAAACTGTTTTCGATTTATACTTTGCCGGTAACATTATACACCATCAAAGTCAGTTATAATCTTCTTGAAACCCGTTTAACGCGATTAGTGTGTTTAAATTTGTTTTATTTAAAATGAAAGTATTAAAATGTAATTTAATGTTTAAAATAAGTTTATTAATACTTTGTATTAATAATAATGACTTTTTAAATATTGATAAATTTAAATTAATTTGATTAAGTTTTGAGAAATTTTGTATTGATGATTTTTTTATTACATACCTTCCTAATAAATGTTTAACTAAATTAATAGTTTTTAAAATATGATTGAATTGAATTTAAAAGTATTTAACATTACAGCTTAATTCAAATATTACAATTTAATTACATTTTATTAGTATAAAATTCAAATAATTAATGTTTTGCTTAATCTTAGTTATTTGGTTTTAAATTTATTTTGCCTGTTTCTCAACAATTAACTATCTATATACGCCAAACTTAGGTTTATAAATACCTTCAAACCGGCAAAACCCAGTTTCCTAATCCTTTGATGTGTTGGATCGAAGGGAAAGGGTTGTAAACAGATTCTCCAATACAACCGAGCTTTCGGGACCGTTATTTAACCCTTCATCAGGTTTAAAGGATGGAACTTTCTACGAAGGTTTTTCTAGGAGATCAAAACGCAGAATTTTGAGCCGGTATCTAGGACAACTTGCTAAAGTTGAAGACCACTTTGAGAGAGGACTGCTCAACCTAGGAATTAAAGTGACTAGTTCATGTAAGTAAACATGTAAAGTAGTACAAAAAAAAAGAGGCTGAACGAATTACCTCAAATTTACCCCAATTTATATAAGTATACCAGCTATGTTCAAATAAAAGTTGACCCTGATAAAGGGCCTGTGTATAGATATACCTTACACGCTCTTTAATCTCAGTCAACGTATTCCAACTTGAGTCAATCGAATTCTTTCACGTTTTAGTCCCCTTTTAGCCCAATTTTACACCTCCTAAAAACGAATCGCATACATCTTCAAACTCAGTTTAAAAACCCACTAGTCTTGTGATTTAAGCAATGGTTTAACACCAGAATAACACAACTCTTCAACACCTACTTTGTAGCTCTTCAAATTAGGGCTCATTCACCTCTTCAACCCAGTTTTACCTCTTGATATATCACGAGTATCATAGTTATACCGCCAAAATTTAACCTTTTACACGAAATTCATTGTCCAGCTTCAAACGCCGTTTGAAAATACTACAAAACAGGTTTTTAGGGGTAAACAGCCGGTTCAGAGGTCATCGAACCGGTATAGAGGTTATAAAATCGAGTATCAAAATGCATAAAACCGGTTTAGAAAAGATAAAAACCGGTTTGATGACCTCTGAACTGGTTGTTTACCCCTGAAAACCTGTTTTGTAGTAGGTAGCCCTTTGAACTTTATTTTCAAACGGCGTTTTGAAGCTGGACAATGTTTTTCGTGTAAAAGGTCAAATTTCGGGGGTATAACTGCTTTACGACATCTTTCCAAACATTTCAGGCCCAGTTTCATCAAAATCGGTAAAATAATAAGCAAGTGAATTCATAAAAACGAATAATTTTGCCGTAATATTCCGCAGATGAAATAGCGCTCAAAATGATCAGCATGATGTCCCCAAGTTATACTTCCAATACTTGACCTCTTCAACGTATTCCGACTTTCTAAAGCCCGCGATCTTTCCTCTTAAAAATTTCCGCCCCTTCCACTCACCCTTTTGAAAACTGAAACATCCGTCAACCAAAGGAACCTTCCAGCTTTCTTTGTAATTTAAATGTTGAAAATTTCGATTCGAGGGGGTGTGAAATAAATTTGCAGACCATTTAAACGCACATTTTTATTTTTCTTGTTTCTATTAAGTTTTAATTACTTTCTGTCTCAACTTTTTGTTTCTGTTTGACTGACCCTGAGAGTGGAAGAGGAAAATATTTCTGAACGTTGGTATTCTCGTCTTCGCACGTACACCAATCCATTAATTACGTAGTGTTGTTGTTTGTTGTGTTATTTTGCATTCACGTTGTTATCACTCGTTGACGTTACTGTAACCCACATCAGCGAGATAAGATAAATTCGTTACATTGACGAAAGGCGAAAATAATTGACCCTGTACGAATTTTCCAAGTGTTGGTTTGATGTGAAGATTGCTCGAGTCCAGCTGCAGGGGCATCCTTGTCGCTGTCGTCCATCTCGTTCGACGTATCTCGACGCCTTTTTCCACACAACTGTTACCTTTAGAGAGTCTTCCACAACGTTATCTATCGCTGGATTCAGGCGCTGAGGCTACCCCACCATCAACACTCAGGCGTCGTGACGGTCTAGTATACCTGAACCAACCTACCATAAACACAAATTCGTGTAAATTGTTCTCTTCGTATTAGAGTTTACAAAAATCCAAACTTTCGACTTTTCGTATTTTCTTTGAAGCACTTTTTCTTAAGTAAAATTTCCAAACTCCAAAAACTGTTTAAAATTTTGTTAATTTGTCCCTGTTTTGTCCCAAAAGCCTTCAAATGATAAAATAAAATATCCGTTTTTTTTTGTAAATAAAATGTAGCAGTTTTAGAATCAAAACTGGACATGAAAACTGGTTTATAACCCTGAAGCAAATTCAAGCCCCGGCGAAATCGGTTTGCGGCCTCAAACCAAAACATCGCAGACACATAAAAATCACTGACGTTTTTAACACCCAAAAAGCTCACACCTGGAGAATTTCCAAATTAAAATTTGGTGTGGAGGTGAAAATACGTTTTGAAAATTTTCTGCACAATCTTGCATTTTAGAAAAAATGCGGTTTGCATCGGGAAGGAGTGGTGGAAAAAGACAAAAAAATATGCGCTGACTTACGTTTTTATTGTTCACAAAATCCACATCAGGTATCAAAAAATCGTTAGAAAATTGAACCAAAAATCCATTTCAGTCAGTTGTTGTCACGTTTCAAAAAGAAAAGAAGAAAATATAAAAAATACGACTCCGCGGAGTAGTCTACGCGACGCGGGTTCACTTCAACGAACGCGGGGACAGTCCTGCGGAGTCCGGCGTTGCACTGAAGCAAAGAGCGCCCCGCGATGAGCCGGCACCCCCCCTCCGACTTCGCTTCCACTCCCTCGCCCTTCACGTTGACCGAAAACGCCGGTAAATTTGGTGGTCGACGGGCGGGGGAGATCTTCTTGGAGCCCGACCGGGTATCGAGGGGTTGGCGTCCCGGTTCTTCGACGCCCTTGTGGTCATGGGGGGTGGGGGAAGTCTTATCGCCGGGACGCCGGGACTGTAAAAACTTATCGCAAGTCTCAATCCACTTGAAAAGAAATCGTTGAAACTCTGTAAACGGTTTGTGATCCTCTGAGTTGCCTAACTGACACAATTTTTTGATTTTACACATTCGGGCCTTTTAGTTGAAAAAAAAAACCTCTACGATTTGAGTTTACGAGTTCGATTATTTGAGAAAAGCACCTCCATACAAAAACCCTTCAAAACCCCCAAATTGTTACCGTCGAGGCCCTACCGAGCTTCACATACTGGTCGGACATGTAAGGGACTTCAAAAGATTGATTTACCGCACAAAATTATGTCGAAAACGACACCTCGCTCGACTCTGTGGTCTCCAAAGGCCCGTCAAAAACTCCACGTGTAGCCCGTTGAAAACTCTTTGAAGCCTCATGAAGCCTCAACGAGGTTGAACAAGGCCCGCCCATAAGCCATTTGGTTCAAAGTTACTTCGATTACGACACTCGTACACCTGGTCAAAGCCCTCCAAATACACCAATTTTCCCCCTTGAGGCCCTACCGAGCTTTTCACAATTCGGACAGGTCAGACCACGAAAAATTGCTTGGAAACGACACTTCCCTCGACTCTCCGGCCTAAAACCCTTCAAAACTCCCACTTTAAGCCCATTAAAAGTACCGTAGAGCTCCATGGTGTGGTTGGTAAGGTCTGGGACCCTTAACAACCGAATACACCTCGAAAAGGGCTCCACAGTTGTCCCCCAGTTCAAACCCCTTCAAAAACCCCACCAGGAGCTGCTTATAATAATATTATTATATTTTAGGGATATTATCCCTTAAAAAAAAGAAAAAAACCGACCGTCTTGAGCCTGAAGGCTAAACAATGAGATACGTAGAATACGTGTTTACGTTGTAATGTAACAATGGAAGGGATATTAAAAATTGAAAGTAGAAATGTATAATTAATGAGTAATGTATTTTCTGTACATGTGCTAGGTAAAATTCTCCACTTCAAGGAAAAATGTTGAATCATGGATATGTTTCTACTCTAGTTGCTGCATAGTAACCAAATAATTAATGAGTAATGTATTTTCTGTAAGTACATGTGCTACGTAAAATTCCAAAGTGTTAAAGAAGTTTCGTTTCCCTAGCAACGGTTACGTGACGGTTTCGAGGGTCGCTTTTTGGCAATTAGGTCTCCATAAAAACGTATTCTACGTTAAAATGTGTATTTAAAAAAAAAGCCAACTGTCAAAAACTGGAGAATTTTGAGACGAATCATAATTGAATCATCATTCAAACGCACCTTCGTTAAATTTTGATGAACTGTTTTGGAGATGCACCTGTTTGTTTATCTCGATGAGAGTGTAGGGGAGTGAGATGATAGTCGGTCGGGTTGTAACAGGTGAGGGGGGGACCCCTTCCCTCGGGGATTCTTAGGGGCTGCCAGGGGTTGGGGTGGGGGCCCCGAATGCCGGCCTATATAACACGGGGCCCGGGGGGCCGCACCCCAGCAGTACCTTTAATATCGCCCGTTCTCGCCCGCGTACCCCCCCGAAAAAAATCGTAGTGTAAAAGCCACCCCTCCCTCCTCACCCCGCACGTAATTTAAGGACATTGAAACGAAAAAAAAGGAAGTTTTTTTCGATTTGACTTTGATTTTGGGAGTGATGTTCGCTTCTAGTGTACCGGTCCGCGCCCTCGCGGACCTCCGCGGCGTCCTCGTCTTCGTCGTCGTCCTCCTCCTCGTCAAGATCTGCGTCGAGGGGTTCAAAAAGCTCCGCCGCCTCCCCCCTGGCCCTTGGGGCCTACCGGTCCTCGGGTACCTCCCTTTCGTCAGGGAAGCCACCCACGAACATTTCCGGGATTTGTCCGCCAAATACGGCGGCATCTTCAGCCTCAGACTCGGCAACCAGTTCGTCGTCGTCTTGTCCGACTACAAAATCATCCGCGAGGCTTTCAGACGTGACGACTTCACCGACCGACCGGAATCTCAGTTCTCCGACATCCTCGGCGGCTACGGTAAATTCACAATAAAAATACATCAACAAAACTGAAATTTCAATTATGTATTTAATACATAATTGAAATTTCAGTTTTGTTTTAAAACAAAATTTCCCTCAAATTTTGCTTCAAATTTTTATTCCTTGTAAATCCTAAAAATTTTAAGAAAAACACATTTTCACTGCGCTGCCTCCAAAAGTTTTGATTTTCAATGAACTTTTTCAGGCGTTTCAAAATAAATTTTATCTTTCAATTTCAAATTTTGATACTTCTTAAAATTACTAAAGTTTCTGAATACACTAAAAATAGCGATTTTTTTTTTTTTGTCTATGTTCCATATTGAGTGCAGATTTCTTAATGGGGAAGATAAAAACCATTTAACGAATTTATCACAAGAGGTCGAACGTGTTTGGTTCACTCCTTTGTTCACCGATGTTTTGAGGTCACATTTATCTCCCCGTACGGGATTGTTTATAAACAACCCGCGATTAAATTACTCATCGGAGTGTTTGTTTGAGAGAGAGAAAAAAAAAGGTTTTTGTTAAGGCTTTCGCCAAGATGGCACGAAATTTGAGAAAAACGTTAATTTGGTAAATTTGTTTTGCAGGGATTGTCAATAGCGTTGGGCGTTTGTGGAAGAGTCAGAGGAAGTTCCTTCATGACCGACTGCGCAAATTTGGGATGACTTATTCGGGACAAGCTAAAGACCAAATGGAAGCTAGAATTATGGTGAGTATTATGAGTTTATTGTGCACAAAACTGTTTTGATGGAGCAGAAACCGGTTTCAAATTTGCTCAAATATTTATATATTTAAAAACAATGTGTTTTTTTTTCGTTTTTTACAGAAAGAGGTGGAAGTGTTTTTGAAGACGTTGGTCAAAGAAAAGGACCAAAAGGGGCCGGCGGACTTGAACCCAATTTTGTGCACTTCCATTTCCAACGTGATCTGCTCGCTGCTGATGTCAGTCAGGTTCACCGAGTCGGACGCCAAATTTTCCCGGTTCATGTCCCTCATCGCCGAAGGTTTCCGCCTTTTCGGCGCTCTCAGCTACGCCAATTTTTTCCCCATCATGCGGTATTTCCCGAGCTCGAAGTCCATCGTGAAGAAAATTGACCAGGTGAGGGAGATTTGAAAATTTGAAAAAATGTGAAAATTTTTTCAAAGTTCTTATGGACGAAATTTAATTTTTTTTTCTTGTTGGTTTTTTGTAGAATCGTTCAGAAATGGCCGCCTTCTTCCAAGAGACTGTCGACTCCCACCGAGAGTCCTTCGACAGCGGCAATATGCGGGACCTAGTGGACAACTACCTGCAGGAAATCGAAGACGCCAAAATCGCCGGCTACGAGCAAGATCTGTTCGAAGGGAAAGAGCACGACAGGCAGATCCAACAAATCATCGGCGACCTCTTCAGCGCCGGCATGGAAACGATCAAAACGACAGTCTTGTGGACCATCGTCTACATGCTGCACCGCCCGGAAGTTGCGACCAACATACAAAAAGAGTTAGACGCCGTCGTCGGGCGTCGTCGCCTTCCGAGGTTGGAGGACCGCCCGAGCCTGCCGTACACGGAGGCGACGATCCTCGAAGTTTTGAGGATCTCCAGCATCGTCCCGCTCGGCACCACTCACTCTACTTCAAGGTAAATGACATTTTACGGTGCAATGAGGAGACATAATAGAGAGTTCCTAAAGAAACATCCGAGATACGTCGGCCGTTAATTTTTATCGCCGTAAGGGATTTGTCTAGGGAGAATCAAAGAAAAGCTAACTTCACATAACACCGTAACAGAGATACGGTGTTGTCAAAAGTCACGCTAAATTTAAGTGCCGCTATTTACGTTATATTGCTCGAAATTAACGGCGTTATCCTTAAGACCGCCGGCCGTCGGTCGACGTTGGCCGTTATTGTCGTAAAGTTACGGCGATAAGCTTACGGTCTTAAGGATAACGCCGTTAATTTCGAGCAATATAACGTAAATAGCGTCACTTTAAATTTAGCGTGACTTTTGATAACACCATATCTCTGTTAAGGTGTTATATGAAGTTAGCTTTTCTTTGATTCTCCCTAGACAAATCCCTTACGGTGATAAAAATTAACGGCCGACGTATCTCGGATGTTTCTTTAGGAACTGTTTGGAGGGGGGGGGGGGGGGGGGTTCTGCTCACGGGTTAGGGAATACCTACTTTTGCAAAGAAGGCGAGTCTGTTCACGGAACTGTAGCTACGAGGATGTAGCTTCCCCCCCCCCCCCCCCCCCTCCATTTTAGGGAGGTGGACCTCAACTATGGCAAAAAAAATCCACTTTTTACGTTGCAACTTGCCACCAACCACTCAATTTGATTTTTACCTTTACAGAGAAACGGAACTGTGCGGCTACAAAATCCCCGCAAACAGCCACATCGTCCCTCTTCTCCACGCCGTCCACATGGACCCCACTCTGTGGGACAAACCCGAAGAGTTTCGCCCCCAGAGGTTCCTCAGCCCGGAGGGCAAAGTCTGCAAGCCTGAGTACTTCATTCCCTTCGGCGTCGGTAAGTATTTTCATTTTTTGAACATTTTTGAACGTTTAAAATTAGGTCAAATTTTTGAAAATTGCAACATTTTTGGTAAAATTAACGTTAATTTAAAAAAATGTTATTTGCTATTCAGGAAGAAGGATGTGCCTGGGAGACGTCCTCGCGAGAATGGAGCTTTTCGAATTCGTCGCGAGCCTCCTCCACACTTTCCACTTGTCGACGCCCGACGGCGGCCCGCTGCCCAGTTTGAAGGCGACGACCGGCGTCACGTTGACCCCCGAAGATTTCAAAGTCTCGCTGACGCTCCGGCCTCTCGTCGACTCCCCTCACGACTTTCTCAACGCTTCGCCAACCCTCCGCACCGCGGGGTCCCACTAAAAAGCTCCGCCTCCAACCCGCCCCCGAAGGAGCTCCGCCTCCGGCCCGCCCCCAACACGTAAGATAATCCCATTTGAAAGTTCCTCCCGCCTTTGTACATTAAAAAAAAAAAACTCCCAAATTACATTCCTCGTCACTTGTTGACGAATACACTTAATTTATTCGACATGTACGAGTCTATAAGACTGAATTTATTTTAGATTTATTTTATACCACGAAATTCCGGTTAACTCGTACCTACGTGTAATTCGCCTTTTTTTTTACATACTAAGCACATTTTCCTCCCATTTAAATTATTAACATCACTTCGACGTACAGTGCCATAACATTGTTTTTTTAGTCCATAGCTTCAATGTGTTCATTTCTCGAAATGGCTGTGTTTTGGGCGTTAGCCCGATTTTTCGATGTGTTCATTTTCGATTTTAAGGCGAACATTCCATGTGATCCCACTACGTATACCCCTCATTTCCATGGCACTAGTATTTTCTACCGCAAAGTTGTTGTTTTTTTTATTACTTTTTTTTATTTTTTCAAATTTGTACATATCTTTGAGGTTTTGCCACTCTAGTCACGTCATGAATCGATAAAAATCTCATTGTTCCATTTTGCCATGAGGAACCAAAGTCTGTCAGTATTAAACCTACGTTTAGTCGGGGCTTGTCGTTCACGTTCAATTTTCCAACGTTCCTCACGTTTTTTGTTTTTTTGTTTTTTTTCAACTGTCCTTTTTTTGGTACAACATTCATCGTTTTGTGTTCATTTTTGTGCGCTCATAGTGTTTTTAGATTGTCAATTAGCGTTTTTAAGGTTAACTTATTTTTACATGTTTCGTTTAGTTTGACGAGTTTCGATTTTATTATCAGAATGTGTTTTTTTTTCATACATTTTCATTGATAAAAATCACTTTTTTCAAATTTGAAACCGAAGTTTGTTTTTTTTCATATTTAACCCGATGTCCGAATATAACTGAAGTTCAAACAGTTTGGTATACTTTGAACAATCGATCATTTTTGAAAACATGTTTATAAACATGTTTTAAAATGTGTTTATAAATTTTAATAATATTAAATGTTCATGTAATGAATACTAATAAATAATAAGGTATAATAAATTTTAATAACATTAAATGTTGTTTTTTTAAATTTTAATAATATCAAAATTTATTATACCTTATTATTTATTAGTATTCATTACATGAACATAAATAAAACATTTATCAAAAAAAATTTTAACACTCAATCATACGTAATTATTGAATTACATATTGAATTTTGAAAATTTTATAAAAGTCAAAATTTTTACTTTTATAAATTTTGTTTCCTAAATTTCAAAACTTTGACTTTGAATTTTTGGAGGCAATTAATTTAAAAATTGAGTCCCTAGAAGAAGGAGGGGATTCCTGGTATTAACCGATGGTCTATAGAACATTGATCAGGAGGGGGGGGGGGGCTGCTTAGAAGGAGGTAATTACATTGATGGGGCAACGAGGGGCGAAGCCAATTCTGCGCTCATCGCTTCTGAGCCTCATCTACCTTCTATCAAATAATGGAAAAACTTCAAAAAACCGAATTTTTGACATTTTATGTCTACTTTGGCACATAAACGAAAAAAGCGTTGAAAGCGTTTAAAAACAATTGAATTGAATAGAACAGCGCAACCTTTCTGCTACTACGAAACCAAAACCGTAACTACGAATTCTTAACTTGACACACTAGGTATCTAACGACCAGACTATGTCGTCGGGATCGGAATCGTCGGCGACGGAGGTGATTTTGATAGCCTATAACCACCCCCAGAACTTGCTGATCACAATGAGACCACCCTCATGAAAATCTGTTCAGCCGTGATGCTGTGATACACACAAAAAAACATGTCGAAGAGATGAGCGCACCTTTCCATTTTTTGAGGGAAAGGTTGCGCTATATGGGTGAATATCACAAAAACGGACATTTTCAAGTCACTGTAGCTTCACTCAGGAAGTAATGAGATTTTGTCCTGGGGACACTTGTCATACTTAGAATTAATTGTCCCTGTGTGAGGAACAACGTTTAGGGATGGTGTTAGACCCCAGAAGAACATTTTAACTGCGTTTTTAGATGACGTTTCTCATTGACGTGGTTGTATCCAAATGCATATTTTGAGGTGTTGATGCTGGTTCATCCTCTGTTAACTCTCACACCTCCTAATAATTCCAATTTTCCGATACCTGGCAGTTGATCTGGTTGGAAACAATGAAACTCAATTTATCCTGTTGTAAATTTATCAATAATTACAACAAAACTCCGGTACCTCAAGTACAACCTCAATGTCGTGGAACAATCATGAACATTTCTCCACGGCCTCCATGGAGGAATTTCGGAATGGGAAAAAATGGAACGTGAAGTGGCAACACTGGAGGCTCCAACAAAACCGCCGTTTTTCAACTGACGCCACAGTAGGGCGCCGCAAGGGCTTTGCAGCGGACCTAGTCAGGTGTGTACGTTTATTGTTCTCAATGACGTGGACGAATGAAAACTACGTTTTCTGTCACAATTATTTTTTATAAGTTGTTTGTTTGTGTAGAGGTAATTGTGCTTGATCACCCCATGCTTCACTTTTCACTAAATAAAGCCTCTACAGTTGACAGTGAACTTTCAAAGAGGGAATCCTCAATGTCGTGGAACAATGGACCTCAATGGCGTGGACGATTCATCAATCCACGTCATATGAGGATTCTTCCATGACAATGAGGTGTCAATTTTTTTAACGTTATAGATGCTGAAATGGGTTCAAATAGGTAGGTTTGAGACCCAAATTAATTTATTTCATGGTACTTTCACCTTCATTTTGCCCTCCCTGCAACAAGTTTACAAAATCATAAAACCTAGATTATTTAAATCTTCTGAGAAAGTTAACCTCAGGAGCGTGGAAGTATCTCATTGACGTGGTACAATGTTTTTTTTTTTAAATTTAAATTTAAACTGATTTTGATCTATGTCGACCACGTTAAACAATTTTATTTAACCTAAAGAGGAAATAAAAAAATCCTGGGCACTCTCCTGCAAGGTCAATTTTTCCAAAAGTACTTAGGAGGTCTGAAAATGTCCGTTTTTGTGATATTCACCCATAAACGGTTGGTTCCCTAGCGACGACGAAACTAAAGACATAAAAATGTCTTTGCAGACTCGTAAAAGACTTAAAATGTATTTCAGACTCGTATGCAAGCGTTGCTAGGGTTTGATTGTTTAGTTGATGTGTTTTTTCCTCGATTCGTCGAAAATTTGTACGCGGGGGTTTCGAAGGGTGCCGAATCCAAAAATCAACCCTAAAACCCCGTCCGAAGAACCACACACCCAAATCCCCCCCCCCCCCCCCCCACTTTTAAGCGCCGACAATCAAGCGGCTTCGTGCACAACCTGCCGACTGGTTTTGCGTTAGTTACGTCTGACAACACGCACACCCCACACGCTAACGCACGTCGGACAAGCCCCTTGCGTAACCCCCGCGGATGCCAATTTGCCAACTCTGAGCCGAGTTCGATGAACCTTGTCCTGAGGAGGCGCCAAACGTGAAAAAAAAGGGAGAACAAAATCCCACAAGACGTCTATCGACGGTCTGAGATACTCGGCAAACACCCTCGCATCCCAAGTTGGCGAAAACCCGTCTTCAGTATATTACGTGAAAAATGAAAAAAACAACAAAAAACGTCCAATTGCATAATAATAGTGGCATAATATCCGAGTAAGTAGGTCCTTTCAAGTGATGTTTGAACTTGGATTCTGCTAATTTGGCGTTTTTCGGTCGAATCGCCGCCGACTGATCCAGCGAAATGAAAAAAAAAGGACAATTACCCCCGCGATGCAAACTGCGCTCGTGTGGCGCCAGCTGAGTACCAACATAGCAAAAACGATTCGTCTCATCTGGTCGACTGGATCGAAGAGGCGTTTACTCTCATTTGCAACGACTTTGCCTCCGTACTTGCTTACTCTTTTCAAAGATTCTAAGACACTTTCATCACTACAAAGACTCAATTTCTTCAATGTAGACACCAAAAACTATGAATGATCATTCATCGTTCAAATATTGAGATCAATCTCAATATTTGAACTTTTTTCTACATAACAAGTCCGAAACCCTTTCCTTCTGGTTAGTTACAACTTTCATCGTGGTATTTTCCACTATCTTGCTATGTATGTATTCAAATCCATCATAACTTGAAAAAAAAAAAAAAAAAAAACCCACAGGGTACTGCTTAGAGCCTTTGGCTAAAATTCAAGAAACATGGAACATGCTTTGCCTAGTAACGTTGCCAAGCAGAACGAAATCGACAAAAAATCCGGAAGCTAAGGTAGGTACGTTTTCCTGTGGACGGTCACATGTTAGTAAACAAAAATGATTTGATGTCATGCGCATAACTCAGCTTTCCGTAGGTAGGTACAGCTAAACTCAAATTGGAGAAATGTACCTTGTCTAATAAATTCAGAGCTTTCCAACGAGTGGTGAACGATTTCTGTCCGATGAAAACTAAAGAAGTTTCATTCCCCCAGCAACGGCTCCGTTGTAAGCGGAAATCATTAGAAAATGTCGTCACCTATCCGCGTCACCCATCCGCGTAACGTTTTTCGGTTAGTTAGTCCAAGGCTAAAGCATGTTCCATGCTGAAAGTTATATAGGTAACCAACCAACCTGATTCAATAAATCGGCCTATTAGGCCTTTTGCCGAATGGATTTTCGCGTCGCGGTGACGCTAACGTTTAGGTTATCGTGTGAGAAGGTTATGCGACTTACGGTTTTTGTTTACTTGGAATTCCTGTTGAATACAGTCTTCCAAATAGTTTACTCCTCATCCAAATACTCTCTTGTCTAGTTTCGTGAATAATTTTTCGAATCAGCCGTTATCACTACCTCAAAAAATGTCTCGGGGAAAAAGTTTTGCTGTTTTGGAATCTGCAACAGCTCCTGGATATGACCCAACAACCAAGTTCTACAGATTCCCTCAACCGGTGTTTATTACTGCGGAATTCTCACTTGGACTAATTCGGTAGAATCCCAACATGTGAGGTAGTGCAATCTTAATGTGAACAGTGCAAAATCGTTCAAAGGTGGATGGTTCGTTGCAGAAGAAAAGATGACAGGTAGGCTCCTGACTACAATGTTGTTGTGGGTACGCAAATGTAAGCTTCGGTGGGTACCCACTTCCATAAAGAATAATTCTACGTTGTAAAGTAACTATTACGTTGTGTGTTTGTAAAATCGTAAAATCTTCGTTCTTCATTGTCTGATTAGCAGGCCATACACGGGCCGGTTTTTTTTAGAGGCCTGACCCGCAGTCCCGGTGCGCGGGTTTTCTGACCGTCCTGGCGCACGGGTTTCTCGTCCGTCGTCGGACACTAATGGATACTCCCGGCAGTCAGGAAAACCCCTTAGTTTTTCCAGCACGCCAGAGGCGCGGGTTTCCGGACTGTCGTCGGCCACTGAAAAAATCGTTTGTGAGTGTGCAATCTCATGCCAAAGTTGATGGCCAAACCGGCGGCATCCCTGGTCCCACATGCCAGAGACCAAGGCGACGCGCCGCGAGAAGAATACACTTGATCATCACTCATGAGTGGATTGAATCATCGAAAATATTCGTTCTCAAAAATCGATCGATGGAAAATCAATCGATCTTCCTTTTAAATTGCACACAAATTTTGCATGCAAATTTTACACAAGGGTTTATTATTCTTTGATATAGGTTACAAGTCCGAATATTAATTCTGTCAACAAAAATTTTTAAATTTTTTTTTTTGTCAACTTTTTTTTTCAAAACAATTTTTTTTTAATCGGAAAATATTTGACCTCCTGGGATTTTTCAAAAATCCCATTTTTAGCCCCATGAAAGCCCTATAGATCTCCACAGTGAAATTTTATCGTTCCGGGACCCCAAAAAATGGATTCTACGTTCAAAAATACTTCGAAAACGACACCCAACTGATTCCATAGTCGGAAGCCTTCAAAAGCCCCTTTTTCGCCCCATAGCGCATTACTGGTTTGGGCGATCGGGCTGAAAACCTTGCGGGCACAACTAGATGGTAAACCAAGTAGGTATACTGTCAATGTTTCAGATTTAAAAAAAAATTCCTACTGCCTAAAATGGCTCGGACGGACATTTCAGTTTTGGAATCTAGACCTCTTGAAACGGATAATGTCAAATTTTGAGGCCGATCCGGTCATCGACCTCCGTCGCGATTATTCCAAGAATAATAAACCAAAAGGAACTCAATAAAACTATCGGTATAAAATTTTTTACCTATTTATGTTCGTAATAAATAGCAATAATAAACAATATTATAATAAGAGTATAGCTAAGTGCTAGAATATTATAAACCAATTATAGACCACTGACGCGGGTTTCCACGAAAAAACTGCCAGGTGTATGGTATTGAGTCAGATTTTCCTCTGTATCCTACCCCATCACTTGACCTAGGTATTATTCAAACGGGCGAACGAAGCGACAACCCCCCCCCCCCTTCTGTCTGAGTGCTAGTCTAAACCACTACCTAATTCCAAACCAGCAGAAACCTTCTCAGCGAGAGCACTGAGTTGTCACTCACCACTCAGTTTGGTAGTCTGGCGCCTGCTACATCACCTTCATCGAGTTTCACTTTTTTCAAGGGTATCTGCACAGCCATGACCCTCACCCACCACAGTCACTAAGCAAAAAAGCCGATTGGAGAGTCTGCTCCAAATCAAAAAACTTCCGTAAACACCTTGACAATAGGGACGGGTCAAAACAGTCCATCGCATAACCTTGCGCTTGAGGTTATACCAGTCGCGGTTACACCTCCCCGTCCGCCATTCGGCAAAAGGCCTATAGGCACGAAATACCTACTTAGTTTGAATTTTAAAATCGACACAAATTGTGATGAGTTGGGATCTAAACCACTAATTCTCATCGTCTCTATAACAGTGTGTCACAAGCCTTCTTCTCCTAAACGGTAAGCGATAAAAATACGGCGATTTTTTCTATCGGCTCGATGGACCGTTTAAAATTCCATAGGAGGTTCTCGCTTGGCTCGGCCACCCACATAGGTAGTTCTATTATTATTGATGGTAGACTTTTCAAATTTGATTTCACTAGCACTTTGACAGGGGGGGGGGGGGACTCATCGTGTCTGTGGCTGACTATGTGTGTGGGTACCTATGTCAGTAGCCTACTCCTCCGAAACGGTAAGCGATAAAAATACCCTGATTTTTTCTATCATCTCGGTTGACCGTTTAGCTACGAAAAGGGGGATTGAGAACCCCCTGAGATGCGCGCAAATAGCCGAATTTGCGCCCTACTTTCTCACTTTAAAGGGGAACCTCTAATTTTTTGGCGAATTCCGGGGGGGGGGGGGGGGGGGGGGTTGGGCAACGGTTCATTCTGCGCTAATTTCGGATAGATTCTGGTGTGTGGGAAGACGATTTCTCTCTATTCCCTGGCCAATTTTACGCCCGTTAAATTTAGCGCATTGAGTGACTGTCACTTGGTGGTGATCCCCGATAAAGTGGTCGGCCGAGCGAAGCGAGGCCTTACGCCTGAGTGCTAGTGATTTCAATAAAAGTCTCACTCTCTTCTAGCGGGCTTTAAAATTCCAACCGATATTTGTTGGGTATCCTTGGGTTAGGTATGTACTTGCTTGTTGAATGATCATTAAATTATCATCAATGTTAACAAGTTTTTAGCATTTTTGACCTCCAAGATTGGCAAAATCCCGCACTGTGAGATGTCTGGAAAGGCCTAACGGCAGAACTCGAAGCCTCGTGCGTCTTTGGAGGTGTACCGTATCTAGAAAGAACACCGTCCATGCGAACCGCCAAAAAAAACAAAAAAAAAAACGGTAAAACAAAACATTGCACAACTACAACTTCGATCAGCACCCAAGTTTCATCAAAATCAGTCCATGCGACTCGGCCTGGCAACACCCCACGAAACCCCCAAAACAACCTCCAGGTGTGAACGGCGGCCCCTTTGAAACGCCGACAACCCGTCTCAGCTTTTTGAAGGGTTTTTCCTTCCCAGGTGCGACAGGAGGCTCTTTCAACACATTTGTGTCGGCTTAAGCTTCGCAAATCCGTTTCATAGTGTGGGCGACGATTGACAGGGACAGATCGTTTGCCGTTTTGACGTCGTTTTCACGTCGTGTTTTCAAAAGAAAAGGTCTCAGCAGGTCCCGTCAAGCTCTTTGATCCTGCCCCACGTAGAAACGACCTGACTTACGACGATTATCGACTAGAAAATAACTTGTTCAAATAGCTAAAAGGTGAATAATTCACGGACCACCCGTATAGTTCTACATCAGAGCGGGTCCTCACTTTGAAAACATACACAAAGCTCCATACTGAAATTTAATTTCAACCTCTTTAAAGACAAAATCAAAGTATTAAAACCGTCAACATGTATGTATAACACTGGAAAAGTTAATTAAATAATAATTATTTTATTTAATATTTATTTTTGGTTTAGTATTCTTGGAGTAATCGCGACGGGGATCGACGACTCCGATCGGCCTCAAAATTTGACACTATCCGTTTCAAGAGGTCTAGATTCCAAAAACGAAATGTCCGTCCACCGTCCGGGCCGTTTTGGGCAATAGGATTTTTTTTTTTTTTTTAATCTGAAATTTTGACAAAATACTTGGTTTACCATCTAGCTGTGCCCGCAAAGTTTTCAGCCCGATCGCCCAAGCCCGTGGGGCGCTATGGGGCTAAAATAGGGCTACGGGAATTTTTTTTTAGAAGTCTTTTGGCTACGGGATCGAGTTAGGTGTCGTTTTCGAAGTATTTTTGGACGTAGAATCCATTGGGGGTCCCGGAACGATCCGATTTCACTGTGGCGATCTATGAGGCCACAAATGGGATATCTGAAGAATCCCAGGTCAAATATTTTCAAAAAATTGTTTATATTGACATAGAATTAATTTTCGGACAAGTAATATCCTATATCAAAGAATAGTAAACCCTTGGATAAAATTTGCAGCATTTCGCGATTAAATATGCGGATTCTGAGAGAAATAAACCCCAAAACGACACTTTTTCGTCCCGCAAATTTGTTACTGGAAAGTTTTGGTTGAAATCATCGATCAGTTCTCCATCTACAGTCCGCAGATCAAAAGAATACCTTGGCAATAGACATAGGTCACAGGTCACAGGTAGCCCGAGCCAGGTGTCTGCCGACCTTTTTTTTTTTTCGGGTGGAGTGAGCCTGCTCACAATCCTGATGGGGGCGTGGATCTTCTCCCGACGATAGTAAGGTAAAACTAGCGAAAAAATGAGTAAACCCGGACATCCAAAAAATCAAAGTTTTTGCAGCGCCAAATTGTCATATCTACTCATAGCAGTACGTTGTAGAAAGTTACACCGAAACTTGCCACGCGTTTGGGAGGGGGGAAAGTCGAAAAAATGCCCGTTTTTTCCGTTTTTCGCCCCTATCTCGAAAACGGTCAACCCTACAGAAAACGTTACCGTATACTAAAATAAAGAACACACAATTTTCTACAACTTTGATTGTATACATTGTATACGGATTCCAAACCGTTTTCGAGAAACAGCCCTTCAAAAAAGGCTATTTTCGCCAGAAAGTGCAGATTTCGCCCATTTTTCGTCTTTCACAGCCAATATCTCGGGCAGTATACCTTTGTCGATTTTGGAAAATTGTGAGTTGACGGGAGCAGTATTAGACCTATTCACGGAGAATCGTAGCCGACTCATTTTGCACGTGAAAAAATTCGTTAGACATCGAATTTGTTCGGTTTTTACTCAGCTACAAGATAGTAATTTTATCTTTCTGCGGAAAAAATCTAGACACAGGTTTCAACGCGTTTTTAGCTGAATTTGAAGCAAAAAACCATGATTTTTGTGCATTTGATTCAACACAAGTTGAGCTTGGGCTAGCTAAGGTACGTATGCGACTATTTTTCCTGGGTACCCTATGTAGTGCCCTATGTACTGAACAACTCCGACAAATGGCGTCCGTTTTTTCTACAGATTTTAAGGTACCTAAATGCGTGAAATTGTGAGAATTCCTTTTTTCGACGAAAAGTCGCTGAATAGGTACCAAACTTCAAAAATATGTACCTATTCTCGCCGTTGGATAACGTTAAATCTCATCAGATCGAGTTTGAAGTTTCTTCAAACTCGACCTTACCTAGATAGACCTTTCAGAGAACCTGCGATACGTAGTTACGGCGCTCGTTTAGTGAAATCGAGAAAACAAGCTATGAAAACATACATAATATGTATGTTTTCATAGTTTGTTTCACGTTTCATAGGGTATATTATACCCTATTAGGGTCTTTGTAGTGGATAAAAAATAATAAGTTACAGCGAGATATTTCTGGCTCGAACCTTCGAAACAAAATTTAATTTAAAAGACCACATTGTTTTTCCTTACAAAGTCATGAAAATAACTAATCAGGCTCAGCAATTTTCCGTCTTCAAGTAGAAATTTTCAATTCTAGGGTGTTCAATGAAATTCACCAATGTTACGGGGTTCCATCAGAAATCATAGGAGTGTTCGATCGAAATCACCTTCGACCTCCTCATTTTTGTAGTAATTTTCAATTCTAGGGTGTTCAATCGACGCCAAATTTATTGCTCTACAACATTTCTTTTTGTACAAACTTCGGGAGAATCCTTACTTGGCTCGCACACTGGAAAATGTACTGAAAACGTGTTTTTTTTTAAAAAAAAGGTACCTATTTTGGGTAAAAACGGCTCAGAATCCATTTTCGTGATCAGCGTCAAATTTACGAATACTAAGTGGCATTACTAAGAGTATGGGGTTTTCAGAGACCCCCCCCCCCCCCCTCCCACCAAATATGGCCGTTTTGCACCACCGTTCGTCGTCCGCCGGCCGGGCCTTAGTGGGCAGCAGGAATTTATTTAGAAATCTGAAATTTTGACAAAATACTCGGTTTACCATCTAGTTGTCCCCGCAAGGTTTTCAGCCCGATCGCCCAAACCCGTGGGGCGCTATGGGGTTAAAATGGGCCTACGGGACGGGGTTTTTGAAGGCTTTTGGCTAGGGGATCGAGTTAGGTGTCGTTTTCGAAGTATTTTTGGACGTAGAATCCCGTTTTGGGGGTCCCGGAACGACCCGATTTCACTGTGGCGATCTATAGGGCTTTCATGGGGCTACAAATGGGATTTTTGAAGGACCAAGAGATCAAAAATTGATCTCTTAATAAAAAATATTCAATATTTTCCGAGTAAAAAAAAGTAAAAACAAATGATTTAAAAAATAATAATTCTTGTAAGGAAACTCTTTTTTTTTTTCAAGACAGAATTAATTTTCGCACAAGTAACCTATACCTATCACTGAATATGTGTATTATACACCCTTGTGTAAAATTTTCAGCGTTTTTAACTTTAATGCTTTAGGTACCCTTGCTGGCAGCATGTCTACCTGCAATATTTTTTAGCCCCCCCCTAAAGGAAGACCTGCGTACGCCCATGGCTCCCTCCGATACGATTTCTCCGGTCGAGATTTCATTTCCCCCCACGCGAAAGTTGATTAAATTTCCTGTGAGAACCGATATTAGGATTTTCTCCGAGACCTCAGGAAAAGCCCGTAAAATGCCTCCCCAAATAGGTATTCAGAGGGAAAATTGCTAATTCCCCGTAAAATTGTCAAAGTGCTGTTCCAGCAGTTATAACATTTGAGTGGTTAGTCCTAGCAGGGCCAATTTTGGAAGAGGAGTTATGGACAAATGATGGATTGCAAGAAGAGGCAATTGACAGGTTAGTAATATCTCGAGGCAGATTTTGAAGATTCCGAAGATGAGGAATGGGCGACACCCGTGTAATTGTTGTGTAAATAGGGTAAATATTCATTAATCCTAACTATTTATAGTTTATGGAAGGATTCATTCGTAATTTAAAATAATAATATTATGTACGATATTATCTACTACTCGTACGAGAATCTACGAGTACGGAAATTTTTTCCTCGATTTTTTAGTACCAAGTTTTCCAGCGTTTTCTCTTCCACACTTTTTTCCCTCACTTGACTGGGGACGTCTTTTGACCTGGAAAGCTCGGAGCCAGCAGCCTTCGTGTCCCACAGGTCGATGACCCGTTGACGGCCTCTTTGACGGCAAAACCGACAATAGGAAACCTCCATTTCCGGTATGAGTTCCGAATGTTATAAATCACAAACCTCCCCCCCACAAAACCCGGAAAAAATTTACAAGAGCAAATGGTTAAGTTTTTCTGCGAGGCAGGAGGGTGATTTTAACGCGACAGTTATGGCCTTCACGGTATGTAATTGAACTCGGCAGGATTATACAGAGCCGGCGTGACTGCGCGGTAGTGCGGGCTTGGCAGGTTCGTCTATTGATTTTGGGCTCCGTTCAAAATAACGTAGTGTGCGGAGATTACGTCGCTTCTGGTGGACTTGGGGTCTCTGGGGGATTCGAACCTTCTATCATGTAGCACAACACTCGACCAAAGCTGCCAGGCCCCAAGTTGAGAAGACATCTCATAGCATGGTGTCGTTGCAGAGGAGAGATGTGAGAGCTGAAAACTGCTGGAGTGAGCTGGAATGAGAGAGGAGAACAGGATTGGGGTAGTCCCTCCAAAACACGAAACTTTTGGGCTCACAGAACTGTCACAATTGGGGAAGCTATATAAAAATAAATAAAAAACAAAAAATAAAAAAGATTGGGAAAAGAATTTTGGAAGCAATAAAAGACAAAAATTGATAAGACCCATAATATAAGCAGACACATAAGACTCAAAAGCTCACACAGGCACACTTATGCACCCTAAAGTACACATAACACACAGTACCCCCCCCCCCCCCCCCCCCCCCAAAAAAAAAGGACCTATAAAGACAAAACAAAACCACAACATCTAAACAAACAACAAAAGACTGATTGGGAAAAGACTCATTTGGGGAAGCGGTAAAAGGCACCACTTGACGAGTAATGGCAGCATACCGACCGACAAAAGTACAAACATTTTTAATATATGTAACGTCAGATCAAGGTGGAGCAGAAAGTTGGAGCACCCCTGCGAAACCTGCTGACAAAAGCACCAAAAGGCACAAGTCAAGGCGGGCGAAGAGCTTCCGGACTGGTTAGATTCTAACCGTTTTAAGAACAATGGAGGACTGGAAAGCAATAGGCAAAGAAATGGAACCAGCAGTGACCGACAAGGAAGACTTGGCTCAAGAACTGGAATGGGAGAGAACAGGAGGACTGTTAGGAAGAAAAATTTACATAAAATTAGCAATAAAGCTTTAACAATAAAATGCTTTAATGACGCCCAATTTTACCTTTATTTCGTCACAATTTTTTCCGAAATTGACGATTTAAGATCAATTTCAAATGGAGGAAAGAGGGTTTAGGATCAAGGCGATATTTTGACGGTAATTACGGTTGATATTTTAAAAATTCTAGTAATAATTACTAGAAAAAATTAATTACTTATTGATTTTTACCATTATCCATAGTTTTACTACATGAGATGATACGCTAAGAACGACAAACAGTACGGAAAAATTTCGCAGCAATTTTAACAAGCAATTTTATAGGTACTCCCCCACCCCAACATCCATCTAGTGATCTCCATAATGAAATAAATTGAAGTGGAAAGAGATTTGAAGATCCAGCTTGAACAAAGAAGGTACCTAAAATCAAAATTAAACTAATTGAACTACTCATGTAAGTAATAAAACAACAACTATTTTAACTAAAAACTTAAAACTAATTGAATTAAATTTAAACTAATTAATCTAACCAACTGACAATTCAAAAACCTACCGAAAAACATGAACAATTATTTTGTGTAGGGACGAAAAGGACGTACTAGACCAACTCTTCATAGTGGGCCTGAAAAAAGAATGACAAGTGATGGGCAGACTCTTTGCAAGAAACGCGATAGCACTGATATATATGAAAAAGAAAACGAATGCTAAAGAAATGGTACCATCTGTGACGGGCTCAAGAACTATAACGAGGGAGATTAAAGTAAACCATTAATTGGACAATTAATATTATCAAATCGCGAATATTAAAAACATATGACAGGCATTTATCAAAAAATGTAGTAGTAAGTACATCAAAATTAACTGTCATAAAAATTGCCGTATTTTGAAACTCAAGATGGCGCAGGTGTTCGTGGAGTGAATATCAGTTTGTGTTGTTGAGGAGCCCAAGTGATGCCGGGTTCGCCTTTGAGCAGCGATGGTAAATCGGCTTTCGGAGGAAGAGACACCGAGTATTTCCTGAGGATACCGGCTCCAAACAGGAACAACATCATGCGGGCCATTTCTTCGCCGATGCAGACCCGCTTGCCTGCAAGGGTCAAGGTCTGCGTCAAGGTTGATACACAGCTGTTATTAGTAGCAGGAGTAGTACACTTACCGCATTGAAATGGCAGGAAGTGGGAGTGGTCTTTGAAGACTTTGCCGGAGTCGTCGAGGAAACGTTTGGGGTTGAAGGATTCTGGGTCGTCCCAGGCGTTGGGATCCATGTGGAGGACGTACTGGGGGATGAGGATCATCGTGCCTTGTGGTATTCGGTATCCTCCAAGCTCAGTCTCTTCTCTTGCTCCGTGAGGAATTCCTGAATTTAAATGAATTATTGAGTAAAACAGTAGTCATTGCAAAATATGGAGTAAGACAAGCTCAGTATACGCACCGAGTGGTACCACCGGACGAATTCTCTGAGTTTCAGCGATGCAGGCTTCCAAGTAAAACGCTTCAGGCAAGTCAGTCAAGTTTGGTTCTTCCCTGTTCCCCATGATGTGGTGGAGCTCTTCAAATACGAGATCCTATAGGATGCAAAGAAAAAATTCACCGTGGAGGTGTGGGCGTAAAAAACCCCAGAGCTTTGCTGTGACTTTCTTATTACATGACCGCCAAAGTCCATTGCGAGTTAAAAAGATCCCAACTCCACCACCTCCGCCAGCTCAGTTCCAGGGATCCGTTTGCCCTTGACGTCAACATCTCGACTGGGGTTAGCAAGAGAATACCAGAAGAATGAGAGCGAAATAGGTGACTAGCTTCATTGGCACAGAAATCCAAAGATCCCGAGATCTACTGATCAAGGAATCCGGAGGCACAGAAAATCCAGAAATCCAGGAAATCGAGCGGTGAGTACAAAGAAATAATACAAAAACTGTAAGACGTACAAAGAGGCAGAAGATGGAGCAACAAGTTGAAGTCTAAAGCTCCAAACGCAACAACAGATCGATGAGGGCAAAGAGCTTCTGGACTGGTAGAAACCAAAACATGACTTGACTGGGATGGATGGGCGATGGACGAAAAACTGGTACAAGCAGTGACTGGACAAGAAAGACTTGGGTGAAGACTGACGAAGAACAAAGTAAAGTTGGATCACCAAAGCAACAGATTGAAGGGGGCAGAGACCTTCCAGACTGATTGGAGCACAAAGTGAATGAAGGAAAAGAAGACGATGGACAAAGAAATGACACTAGTAGCACTGAATGAGGGAGACTAGGCTCAAAAACTGAATGTGGGTGATCATGGCACTAATTTGGTGCACTCTAGCACTGAAAGGAGCATCACATTGAAGTGGCAAAGACCTTCCACGCTGGTGGGCAGAAAAAGTGACAGGACTGAAAAAGAAAGTTATGGACAAAGAAATGTCACTAGCAGTGACTTGACATAAGAACTGGAAAAAGCGAGACCAAGACGGTATTCAACACGCTCCCGACACCCTGAAAGCTCTTACCTGGATATCCTCATGCGCTGCCATGTACAGCAGGAACCACCTCAAAGTGGACATGGCAGTTTCCACTCCGGCGCCGAACATGTCAGCCAAAAGATAGTACATTTGCTCTTCGGTGAAAAATTCCCCTTTCCCGGACGACATCTCTCTCTTGAAGTGGTGAATCAAAGTGTCTTCTCCAGTCTGACTGTCCGACAACGATTTGTATTCTTCGTGCGTTTTCTTCTGACCTTCGATGATGTACTTGGTTGTTTTCTTGTATGAAGGCAAGAACCTGAAAAGGATTTTTTTTTAAGTTCAGTTGAGAAGCACTCAAATAAGACTTGGTCCTTTTGGTTTATTATTCTTGGAATAAGACACCGATGTAATCGCGACGGAGGTGGACAATTCTGATCGGCCTCAAAATTTGACATTATCCGTTTCAAGAGGTCTAGAATTCCAAAAACGAAATGTCCGTCCGCCGTCCCAGCCGTTTTGGGCAGCAGGAATTTTTTTTTAAATCTGAAATTTTGACAAAATACTTCGTTTACCATCCAGTTGTGCCCGCAAGGTTTTCAGCCCGATCGCCCAAACCAGTGGGGCGCTATGGGACTAAGGGGGGCGTTTTTTGAAAGCGTTTGGCTATGGGATCGAGTTAGGTGTCGTTTTCGAAGTATTTTTGGACGTAGAATCCATTTTTGGGGGTCCCGGAACGATCCGATTTCATCTGGGAATCTATGGGGCTACAAATGGGATTTCTGAAGGGTCCTAGGAGGTCAAATATTTTCCAAATAAAAAAAATTGGGGGGGAAAAATTGTTTTACTGACTGAATTAATTTTTGCACAAGTAACCTATATCAAGGAATAATAAACCCTTGTGTAAAATTTTCAACGTTTTCCTTATTGGGTTCGGAACCAGTTCAGCTGTTTCGCTCGGATTTCCGAAAATGGAGCCGCTTAGTACAAGATGGAGTAGGCCATTGTGGGGCGAAACAGGGATGGGATGCTCCGGTAGCCCGCTAACAATCGGCTTTAAAAGAAGAAAATAAGGATGAAGAAGGTCCGAAAAAAGAAAAAACACCGAACTCGGTACGTGTCGGAAGGGAGCATCGCAAGGCCGGAGGGGAAGCCCATTACTGGGCTAATCTACTGAAGATTAGAAGTAATTTTTGGAGAGGGGACCCTTCTGGGGGTCAGTAATACAGGTCTCTGGGTCAGCTGCTCAGAAGATTCCCACTTCTTTCACACCCTCCGAGAAAGTTCAACTGGCCCTAAACAGTACATTTTTTCGGTACGGCACTCCCTCAAGTCAAATCACTTCTGAGTTATGTTTCCATTCGTCCTGGAACCGTCAGTCTTTGGGCTGGTTGTAGGGCAGAAACCTCCCGTTCGAGTTGTTACAGGGGTTTCGAAATTTAGCACTACTATGACCTGATGGGTTCACAAGATGTTGTAAATAAATATAATTAAGATAGATTAGATTGTTCACGGGTGTAAATACACTGGAAATCGCCAGAATAGAATCATTCAGCAACAAACCGTCCATGAGTTGGTTTGGGGATTTCCCCACATGAACTATAGGGCCACGCACCTCGTGATCGGATGGATGAACAAGACGTTTTAAATATAGAAAATTGTAGGTAATTTAGAGCTCTACAAGAATGCTCTCGTGTAAAAATGTCGCGGGAGGCGCGAGAACTGAGTGATGAACGTAAACTATCCGTTTTCAATGCTTTCGGGGATTTTCGAAAATTGAGCAAAACTTTAGAGTGTCTGGATCGGTCTACACCAACTTGTAAATCTTGTGTTTGTTTTCGGATGTGAATATCGGGGGAAGCGCCAGAACAGGGATATCGAGCAAATATCCGCAGGAAGCACCTGAGTGTGGGAGTGGGATATTTTCGTTGCTAACAGGAAGTTAACAGTTGGCTACCAATAAAAATAAAGAAGTTAGTTCTTTATGAGCACGGTGGTCCAACAATGAATCCCTTCCGCGTTAGTAATGTAAATAAACGACTTATTGCAACAAATAATGAGCATTTTCCGTTTTGTTTTTGTTTTGTTCGGATGTTATTACCATACGTTTGAGCTGGTCAACCCAAAACCCCAAATAGTTGACGTTGAAACCATCAACGAAGCACGCAGTAATTGATCGTACGATCGTTTGTGAACTTATCCGTACTCTAGCGTTTGTCTAAAATTAGTGGGTTAAGTGAAACCTAACACATTCTCATTTAGATTTGGTTTAATGAGGCACTTTCTAATGCATAGTGATTAGTTGTGGGGTAAAATTAAAGTGTTGGGTGAAAATTAGCGGGTTTAACTTTCCAAATTAACAGATTTTGATTAAAGACGTTCTTTCTAAAGTGCCTATTATTAACTAATTATTAGCTGAGAGCCCAACACAGATGAATACATCATTCACGATGAAGACAGAGCGTGTAGGTATCATTAAAATGATTAAGTGAGCCTAAATTCCACCATAAAATCTCCATTTCCAGCTTGTCCTCACCTGAGAAACGGTAGGAAATTAAGGGGACCGGCGATCCCGATGAGTTTGACTCCTTCGACGGCCAGCTCCTGAAGTAACTCCCATCGAGAGTCACCTTCTGGGTAGGAGACGCCGAAAAGAAGCTCGTTCATGACATTCCCCATCGTGTGGACGAGCACTTTGACCGGGTCTGTCGCTTTGGATCTGCCGAACATCTATAACGAAAACAAATGGCTCAAACGAATGCAAAGTCGAAAATACACTTCAGCAAAACTGGTATTTATGTTATATTTGTTATATATTATTATTATAATATAATAACATAAATACCAGTTTTGCTGAAGTGTATGTGTAACATAATATGTTATTATTATATTATTATGTAATATAATATTATTATGTTATAACATCGACAGCAGGCTGCTAGATTTCGCTTCTCTTCGTGGACGCGGGAATTCAGCGATGCCGCCCCTTCCCAGCACGACGTAGCCGAGAATCTGGGGTGACTTCATATATATATATGCATTTGAAGATGCATATCTTGTTATCACGGGTTTAAAGGAATTTTATCCGGCCTTAACCTCATCATAAACTGCTAGAAATGAATCGTCCGCAATGATTCTTTGATGAGCTCTCAGGCTTAATTTTGAGTCTAGGACTTAACAAGTCCAATCAATTGATAAAATCAAGACGTAGAGTAACCCTCAAAGAACGCTTTATGACTGTTGTCGTATTTACCTCGCAAGCAGCAGAAACTCCAACTAGAATCCTGTTCTGCATTTGGTCCCGTTTCACGCCCACACGAAGCATTCCAGCGTTTTTCAAAAAAGAAGTCAAAAACCGCCGCTGCTCCTTCCATTTCCGCCCATTGGCTGCTATTATTCCTGCAAATACACGAAATTTATTGACTCTCAATCCGAGTCGATACAAAATCATAGTTTGATAAGTGAGAAATTTCGTAATAAGAAGCACACTTTGTAGACACCCCAATCACTATCATTGTCTTGTCATCATAAATTCCTCTCCTCCAAAACTGTTTTTTAGCTGTTCCCAGTAGTCGACTAGTATGTGAGCGAACATCCATCATGTGAGTTTAAAGGCGATTAAGACAGTGGCAATGTAATGAGGTGTGATTGCTGGGCTCACTCATCCATTGCACGGTCATCAAAACAATTTATTCCCGCCGATAAATAATGCATGGGGAGATAATAACAAGTTGGTGGAGGCAACGGTGCATGAGAAGAGCAGTTCAGATTATTGGTCCACCGAAGGGTCATTAAAGTTGTTTAAAAAAACTTTTTATTGGTCAGTAGGAGCGCTGAACTGAAGGGGAGTTTTGTGTATCGCGTTACAAGAGGGTCAACAGTGATTGTGGCGGTAAACAGATGCATGTTTACTTGGCTGGCTTGCTGCGTGCGTTTCAGATAATCAGGAACATTGGTGGGAGCCACACGCCTTTCCAAAGATCTGGACTTGCCTGCTCTTGGCAGAGCCAGTGTCACTGGTTCGATCAGCACGATCTTCTTAGAGGCAGAGTCTGGTCCTTGGTTGAACTTGACCGCTCTTCCCAGGGCTAGATTCTTTGGTTGATTAGCACGATCTTCCAAGCATCTGAGTCTAGTCTTTGGCCACGGAATAGAAAGAGGAAGAACCAACTGATAGGGCTGAGTGGGACACCCCCACTACTGCCGCTGTTGTATGCGACTGTGGCGCTATCTTTTAACAGTCGTATTGCACTGGGTGATCAGTGACGTCATCCGATATCTTCACCAGTGAACAGTTCGAAGATTCGTTTTCTCGTCAGTCAGAAGATGCCTCTGGGAGCGGCTTCAGACACACCCACTCCTTCCATTTTTGGGACACGATTTAACGTTAGCTGACGCTTCCTCTGTCTATTCCGTGGTCTTTGCCTGCTCTTCCCACAGCCAGATCCTTTGGCTGGACTCATAGACCCTTCTCACAACCAGCGTGTTTGGTCGAACTTTTCGAACGATTGCAAATTGTGAGAATCACCCGAGTCCACTGGGATTACACACTGTGGGCTACCTGAATTGTTCCCCAGCCACGATCCTTCAGAACAAGCCAGGTCAGCAACTCAGGTCAGATCCTACCATTCTCTTAGAAAATCCCAAATTGCCTCCTACAGGCCAGGGTAAAAAGATGGATCGGCAGCTCGAGAAAAAGATCCCCCTGGTCTCAAATTGAACAAATGTTAAGGGAACTGAACAAAAAGAACTGAACAAAAGGTAAGGGAAAAAAAGCAGGTAAGTCACTTATTCGAGATGAACGATTTTTCTGTCGCTATGTTAAGGGAACTGAACAAAAGGAATTGAACAAAGGGTAAGGGGATAAAAGCAGGTAAGCCACTTATTCGAGATAAACGATTTTTCTGTCGCTATCGATAGATTTTGGAACGGAGAATCTTTCGATGTGTACAAAAGGGGAAAAACCAGGTTAGACATAACGTTATGGCCTTATTAAGTTTAGGCGTGCTGCGAAAATACGGAGTCAAGCAAGCAGTGAGGGGAAAGAATAAGGTACGTCAGAAAGAGAATTTTATAGCTGTCAAACTTAACGGTGGGCCCTGTTTAGTGGAAACAAGACTCGACAAAAGAAGACTGTCAATCCACTTATAAGTTTTATCTCAAAAGGATAAATCTCAAAAACCCTTTTGACCTTGGAGTCATCTTCAGGCACAAACCAAATCCAGCGTTAGGGCGGGCTATATGATGGTTTTAAGGTTGCTTGAATGTCTTGCTGTGGTTTATGGGTTTGTCTCTAGTTTTCAGAGAAAACTGATGATTGGACCAAATCAAATCGTCAGGCTGAATGTGACAGTCACGAAGACATCCTCGCCGGGGCTCGGCTCTTAAGATTTTTTCCTTCTCTTCCCGAAAATCCTTCCCAGGGACGGGGGGGCCGAAACTGGGAGGTCAAAGGAAGAGTCCCCTCTCTCCCCTTCCCCAGACAAGCTTCTTCCCCACAGTAGGGACCTCCAGCTGATCCGCGCCCTACATTCTGTCCCCGAACCGGCTTGTTGGAAACCTCTTTACAACCTCACCACTCTCCTCCCGCCCTTCTAATTCACCGCCCTCGCCGCACGCTTCACCAGAGGTCAACGGACTCTTGAATCACGGCGCCGAGTCCTCGCACTTTCTCGATGATAAACCCAGTTCATTTAGATAAAAATGATGAATTCCGCATCCTCTAATATTATACTCAACTTTCCAGAAGTTACAAGGATTGATGTGCAGCCCTTGGTTTGCATCCATGGTGAACGTGAGAAATTTAAGCTCAGTTCCCCTGTCTCAATCCCCAGCAACCTGTGCCCAAGCCCTCACGAGAGTCTATGAATAGGTTCACTAGTCCAGGATCTCTCCCTGATGATGAATTACCTTCATCCAAATTTACATGCAGAATTCAAGTTGACACAACTCTAAGCCCATCCGCGCGAATCAGTAACACTTCCAACCTTAGCTTTGACCATTTCAGTGCTTAGGTGCAGCTTGAAGAAGTGTCTTGGACTCTGAGGGAATACTGTCGAGATGATTTTCGTCTTGCAACAAGCTCCTCTCAGCGACTTCAGGTTCTGCGTCATGGATTGTGCGTTCCTGAGCGTTCTGACTGGTATGTTGACGTTGACATTGATTTCTGCATGTGCTCCACTGCGGATTATGGCGGAAGGTTAAAACCGAGATTGACGATACCTAACCAGTTTGGCTTCCTAAGTGCGCTTGAAACGAGAAAAGCCATTTTTGCCAAAGAGGTTCTCATGCAATAGGTACTGTCTCAATCAGCAATACCCATGCACCCATGGAATCTTTTCACAGCAGGTGACCAGGCGTCAGACAGGGTTGTGCGATGTCTCCGTTGCTCCGTTATGTTAGGATCAAGTTTTTCCTTCATGACTGTACTGTTGGTAGTCCCGTCAACGGGGTGCTTGTTTCGAATTTGAGACATGTGGATGATTCAGTGCTCCTGGTTGGCACAGAAATGGTTCAGGCTCTCCTGAATTGGCTATCGACGTAGCCTTAGTTATCTCGAAAACAGCATACGGGGGCTTGAGATTGAGCGGAAGAGCTAGTTATTGAGCAGGTCGCATAATCCAAGAGGTCACTAAGTGTTAGCAAGTCTTGCTAACAGAGACAAGATCGCTGAAGTTGAGCAAGCGAGTCGCTAATTGTTAAATCTGGCCAATTTCGTACGGGGTAGAGTCCTTGTTGACACTGAAACCAAAGATGAAAATTGGCCGGAGGATGTTGTGATGTCGCTGTTCGGATGCTGGGAATGCCAGACTCTCGAACAATTTTCCCTCAGCTGAGAGAAAAGGTGAAAAGACGCAGAGTGGCCAAATTAAAGTTTACTGCAGACAATAATGTGGGGGAAATCGTGAGTTGGTTGTTGAACGTACATAGCTAGACTGACATCAAAAGAGCTGCCGATTTATTTCACCGGGAGCAAGAGAGTTATGAGGAAATTATAACCAATCATCAATAGAGGAAAAGGCAATAGAAGAAAAAGAATGATGATTTTTTGGTTTTTTCTTGTTACCTTATCAAGATAATCATACACATGGCAAAGGCAGGCCGTCCTGCGAACACCTTGGTGAAATTGACCTTCTTCGTGTATTTCCAAGCCACTTTGATTTCCTCCTCACGAAACCATCTCTCCAACGAATTAACAGATGGTTACTTCTGAGGGCCCGGTAGACTTTCGGTAGGTCGACAAGGTGGTCTACAAAAGGTGGGCTCCCCCCCCCCCCCCCCCCAACAGAGAAAAAAATCCGCTGAGGCAACCTCGTTTTGGCGAGGACCCCAAAAAGAAGTGCCGCACCCTCGTATCTCCCACTACCTGCAGCCGGTGCCGGGCTCGAACCCCATTGGTAGCCATTAAAGAGGGAAGTATAACGGTGGTTTTTGTGAAGGAAAAAAAAAAAATGGTTCATTTCCTTAAAAAAAGAAAAAAAAGGTCGAAGCTCCAGATATACGAAGGCTTATGAGGCTAAATATAGGGTTTTGGAAGGACTTGGGCTACAAAATCGAATGTGGTGTCATGTTCGAAGTAATTTTGGACGTAGACTAAACTGATTACGGGCCTCAAACCCATCCAGTACACGGTGGGACTCTGTGGAGCTAAAAATGGGCCACAGGAAGATTTTTTAAAGGTCTGCGCCCTTGGGGTCGAGTGGGGTGTCGTTTTTACAGTAATTATGGACATGGAATTTATTTATGGGATCTCTTCCCATACTTCCCAACGGCACTCAAGTATACATTTTTTGAATTTACAATTTTGGTTTATTATTCTTGGAATAATACACCTATGTTTTCGCGACGCGGGTCGACGACTCCGATCCGGCTCAAAATTTGACATTATCCGTTTCAAGAGGTCTACATTCTAAATCCGAAATGTCCGTCCGCCGTCCGCCGTCCAGGCCGTTTTGGGCAGTAAGAATTTTTTTAAAAATCTGAAATTTTGACAAAATACTTGGTTTACCATCTAGTTGTGCCCGCAAGGTTTTCAGTCCGATCGCCCAAACCCGTGGGGCGCTATGGGGCTATAATGGGGCTACGGGAGGGGTGTTTTGAAGGCTTTGAGCTATGGGATCGAGTTAGGTGTCGTTTTCGAAGTATTTTTGGACGTAGAATCCATTTTTTGGGGTCCCGGAACGATCCGATTTCACTGGGACGATCTTTAGGGCTTTCATGGTGCTAAAAATGGGATTTTTGAAGGATCCCAGGATGTTAAATATTTTTCGAGTAAAAAATAAAGAATTTTTGAAAAGAAACATTTTTGAAAAAAAAATAATAAAAAAAATTTTTTTAGATTAAAATCCAAAAAAAAATTTTTTTTTTTAATTTTTTCATTGACAGAATTAAATTTCTGCACAAGCAACGTATATCAAAGAATAATAAACCCTTGTGTAAAATTTGCAGCGTTTTTTAAAATGATTTTTATTGTACCTACGTAGGTACTACCAGAACCAGACATTGATGACGATTCAACTTAAGATGGGGATTTTTGAAACAGTCAATAAGTATCATTTCCCTATTTGACTTACCACTGGGTCAGATCCAGGGGCAGTGTTTTTGGTCTTTACGCGGTGTAAAATGTATCTAAACGCAAAATTTTGGTTCCGCAGTTTTCGGTACATGAGAGACCAAAAAAAAAAATCTCGAATTCAGTAGGAATTAATAGGTAACACTCAAATTTAGCGTTATTTAATATTCGAACACGAATTTCCAACTAATTTAGTAAATACCCCTCGACTTGCGAGTTTCAAACCTGAATCGAGACTCTAATTCATTGGAAATTGGATGAAATACAAACTATTTAGACGAAAACCACTAGTGGTAAGATAAATGCCTAATAATCAAGCTTGATTACAAATTTTTTTACTTGGCCGATTTTTCAAGGAAAAAGAGATAATTTTTTGAAAGATCGGTAGCCTGTTTCCAATCCCTAGTAGTGCGATGATCTGCCAGGGGAACTTTACAACATGTTACAACTAATTAATTATTGAGCTGCAAAGATGGATCCAGGGTAGAGGGCATCAGGGAGCATTCAATCCTCCCACCGCAAGGATGCGCGAATGATAGCTAGTTCAGGAAGGAGAAGAACATAACGTAAGATGGATGTGGCGTGATAGTGGGAATCCATCTTAAAAAGACGATTTCAGACGAAGTAGTCTATTTCCAAAAGAAAATGGCAACTTGTAGACGCGTTTCGGTAGACTAGACCATCATCAGTCAATACAGAGACTTGATGGCTTTCATGAGTGACATTTGACTATAGGTGCCAAAGAATTATAATCAGGCAAATTAAATTTGTTCTTTGAAAAATCCGAGTGTTATTAGTAGTAGTGATTTGGTTGTGGGACGTGACCCAGTAGAAGCAGAAAGATATGAAGAATGTCCTGTATTCTTTGCGAACTTTACAGTCGGCTGGATCACGAACTCGGTCCGTCGAGGACGCTCACCCCGAAGTTCCCCTCGAACACTCCCCGCCGTCGTACAACCTTCTTCTTGTTCCTCTTGCCAAAAAACCGGTCCCTCAGCTGCCCGACCGAGCCTTTTGGGAGTCCTGCCAAGAAAAGCGAAAGTTCCTTCATTTCGTTATCGTTTGGCGAGAAGACGAAGCCCACGTCGCCAAAGTAGGTAAGTATACCAATAGGCGGGACCGAAGGACTCGGGGGAGCGTTGGTCCGGGAGCCCTGCAAATGGCGAGGTGAAAAGAGAATCGGATGAGCCGTGAAGTGAATCAGCAGAGTGGCGAGCAATAAAGTGTGAATCAGCGGAGTGACGATTAATGAAGTGTGAATGAGCAGAGTAACGAATAATGATGACGAACTAGCAGATCAACGAGCGATGAAATGTGAATGAGCAGAGTGACGAGTAATGATGACAAATCAGAAGATTAAAGAGTGAATTTGAATCAGCAGAGTTGCGAGTAATGATGGCGAATAAGATGAAGGGAATAGAATCTTCGTCGAAAGGAGCGCTGTGATCGCAATGGGTGTATGTGCTGCTAGGTGTACTTAGATTTTCGACGGGGGAAGCTAACCATGTTTTCCCCTCCTATAATGGGTACTCAAGGTACTAACCAAACTGTTGGGTTGTTCCTCCTGGGGGCCAAGTACTTAAATCTGGATGCCACCAATTTCTTAGTCTTCAGGTGGCACGGCAGGCTAAGGACCCCCAAATTTTCACCTTTAGTTCATTCTAATCCCGAAAATCAACCAGGTCACAGGATATAGACAAAGACCGACCAAAGAGTTGAGAAGGATGGAAAGCTGCAGGGGCTGAACCAGGAATCTGATTGGAACGACTTCTGATAACCCAGCTCCTCAGATCGCACAGATAAGACCTGCGTGGGATTACAAGACCCACTTTGGGGAGTAACCCAGGTAGTAGCAGTCCCCACTGAAGTCGAGTTCTCCGGAGGAGCTCCCAGACAAAACCAGAAACCATTCTGTCGTCAGACCCCAATACCAAACCGATAGCATCATCATAATTACAGAGGGGTAGGGGAAGCAGCACGGCTCGACCTGGTCAGCGGATCTTGTTGACCATTTGCCCAAATTAATCACCTGGTCTGATAAAATTCCGGCAGAGCTAAAATGTTGAATTGATTAGGTAGGTACTAATAATTATTTGCTATTAAAAGCAAACCCCGTTGCTACAGGTATTATGTTCAAGTCCAAAATTTGGACATTTTGTTGTCCACAAGGAACATGCGACCCTCAACCACCTCGTTTCATCCCATCCGTATTTATAGCTTTCCCATTCACTTTTATCGGTTTGTTTACTTCTTACAGAGCAGATCTGCTTATTTGGTAACCTGTCGGTTGAACCAGCTAACCCGTTTTATGCGAGGTGTTTACCTGTTCACCAGTTTAGCCAGTCCGGTTAATTCGCGTACCTCTGGTCGTCGGGTCAACTTACTCCGCAGTTATTCACTTTCCACCTCCTTCACGACCACCTTCCATACTATCTAGGTAGGTCCTTCACCCCTTCACTAGAACATTGACTTCTCCCATTTCGCCGGCAGAGAAAAAGTGCAGAAGACGCGGATGAGAATTTGGAAGGATGAGGAAAATCAGTATTGAGCGGCCATCTTGAGTAGGTCCTACGCCAATCAAACCTAATGCAAAACCAATAGTCTGTGTGCTTGCGTTTGATCGAAAGAGTAGGGAGTGGGTGCGATCGCAGAGCAATTCTGGTAGTTCTGATTCGGAACTTCCGAACTGTTCAGCGCATCCGCTTTAGGTCCTTTGTGACGGTGAATATTCAATATATTATTTCCCATATCTACTGTTTCTGATTCATTCATTTTTAGTGGCTTCTGCTACTGCTGCTTCCATTCCCTAGGATAGGATCTGAAAAGAAACTGAAACTGAAACTTTTTTTAAAATATTAGCATCACATTCTACCTGCCCACACTCACAATTGTCCACATAACTATTGGGTCGACACTGACTCCTTTCTCTATTCACCAGCTCCTTGGTTCATTTGCCGTCCACTTACAGGTTCGATTTCGAGTAGTGATAACTTGATTCAGGTGACAATCGTCATCGGCCCACAGGAGGACCATAGCACAGGAAAAAGTGTCCATTTCCTTCCTCGAATTCCATTCCCAAAGGAAGTTTTCAAATCTCACTAGGTTCATTAAACATAACCTTCCTCCTCAAGATTCAACTTCAGCTATTTTCTGCCTCTCAACAGACACGGCGATCCCACTTCTGAAGCCAATAATTGTCCGTCTTCCAGGAATCAAAACATCAAGCCCTGGTGCACACGCAGAACTCGTTCAGAATCGCTCGAAATCGATTCAGGCAGTTCTGATGCGAGGAGAGTGGTGAATGAGGCGGAGGCCCCCCTCTGCACATATAAGGTACATTTAATCATATTTATAGAGCTAAGTCTAGGTAACTAAACTACTTGGGGACTTAAGAAACCCCTCCATAAAAATTGAGGTTGTGCCTGATACATGGATTTGTCTGTACAGGCACTGATGATGTATCTTTTGATCAAGAAAGCGCTCTGCCAACACAAATTCTGCGGTTTTAATTAACAACCCATCTACCACCCTCATCAAACCCCGCCGGCCAACGAGCCAGAGATGGATGATACCCTTTCAAGTACTAAAAATGGAGGGGAGAATTTGATTCCTGGAAGCGTTCGAGTGCTGATTCCATTCCGATTGGCCAGATTTGCACTGCGAACAAACCTGGAGAATGTAATGTACTCGTCGTAAATCGATTCATGCCTTCTTGACATCTAAAACGTTCTTGAAGAGTGAAAAAATATTGTTATGAGCTTCATGAACTACGAAACCAAAAATGGAAAACAGTTTTACGCCTTCTTGACAATAAAAGCTTTAAAAGACCGAGTTAAGCAACTGAATTTCGGGTGTAATCGCCCTTTGCTGTTCTTAAAAGTGAAAAGTGGGAAATGTATCATTTTTGTGACAAGCCGTTTGTCACGCGTGACTACGCGTAGTTGAAATTCATCAGAAGTCGTTTAGAGAGATTCAAATCCCAGCCATGAATCACAGTCCGTGACATCACAAGCTATCCTCTAGTCTGACGGAAAATTTTTCCTTCAGACACCAGAGCAACCATCTTGTGCAATCTAACCTGCCACTGACCAACGGGAGGCCGATTACTTGGAGGATGGGGTATGAAGTCAACCTTGGGGCTTATCGCTGGTTCCTGCCATACAATCAAACTCGATTTTTCCCTAAGATCGAACGAACTCAGGTGGAAACTTCTCCCTTGTAGGTAGTACAAGGGTAGTACATTAGGGGACTTCAGGGATGGGCTGTTCTAGACTGCTTTAAATGTACCTCATACGTACCAGAGTCAAGAAAATTTGCAGCAAACACCTTGGTCAGCTGTGCTACCTGTGCTTACCATCATAGGCTGAGGTGTGGTAACTTTCGACAACAACCCCGATATTGTGTACAATCATTGTAATTAGTTAAATTGGAAACATTTGGCCCTCCACTCATGAAAATGCTTTTAAATTTAACTCTCCTCGTTTTTCCCTGCTCCATCGTGAATCCTTGCGTCGGATGCCGTATGATTTTGAAACTACGAACTTTTCTACTTTGAATAAGACAAGGTCGACCGTGAATACCCCTATAGTTAAATTTCTTACTACAAAAACAACTTGTTGTCCTGGTGGGGAGGGCTTTACGTGAAGATGGATATTTAGATCTTCTTCCTCCTGTCGACTTGTCCTGGAATTTTTGTACTATGGCGATGGCGTTCAAGTAATTTGGTGTTCCCCAATGCGTTCTTCAGCTTACTAATACAATTTCGCGGTTAGATTTAGCAAAAAAAAAAAAAAACCCCAATGAGCAACCTTCTTGTTAGTAGATTTCTTGAGTGATTATTGGCAGGAATATCTATGATTCATAGAGTTGACCTCGATTGAATCTTTACATGGAAAACAGCAAAGGAGGGGATGTCTTTGGAAGCTAACGACCGACCGCGACCGGCAGAAGTCGAAGGGGTTTTTGCGCAATACCATTTGCGACCCAGAGGAGACGACCAAAGACGTTAACGACTGGACTGTGGGATGCAGATTGAAGACCAAGATGGATAAGACAAGTTCCCGAATATCTTCAAAGAGGATTATTACGACAATCACACCACACATTTTGGAGGTTTGATAGAGACAACCGTAAATCTTCAATATCGAACGGGCTGTTTGACATAATAATAATGTAATATTATTAGCGCCAGCCATCTCCCGTGTGTGTCTATGGAAGGTGTAATTGTGTAACGCCGGGGGTTAACACCCTCTACCGGCCGGTAATCCACCTCTGTTATATACCCAGATGAAATATAAATAGCCACCGAAATGGTCGTCGAACCTGTTCCCCATCCTTCCCGCCAAACTCAAGTCGGATTGTGTAAAAAAAACTGCCAAATGAGAACGTGCGAACTCGGTTTTCTTTTTTTTTAAATTGCGATACTGCTCCCACATTTCTTTGGCTTACTCAATAAATGGTGGAATTTCAAAAAGCACTGTTAACCGAAAACTGAGCACGACTTGTGACAGGGCACTTTTAGCGTCCATACCGCCCCGCCGTTGTTCAGCGTTAATTTGTTCTAGAGGCCCTGACGCATTGCGAAACCCACATTGACGTTCAGCAACTAATGCAATGCTGCAGTAAAGCAAAATTTAATCGTACGCGAAGACATTCATACAGCAAAACGAAGCATTTCTAAACTTCACTGGCAGCTGTCTCAGTTCATCCAGAGAATTCCCTGAGGCCAACCTGTGCTCGATACACCAAACGAACTAACGTCCATGAATGGAATTGCTGGATACAACGATGCTCCCTGGCAGTGCCCAACAGTGGCAGTAGTCGTACTATCAACTCTATTGCCACTTTGGGCTCTGCTGGATCCATCAGTGTTGAACGGCAGGGCGTTGAATCCCACACACTTGAATAGTATCAGTTCTGAATCTATCAGTGCAGTACAACAACAATGTCGAATCCAACTTCCCTCAAGTCTGCATTGCTCCCTGATGCCAACCTTGGAAAATGCCAAATCCAGCCAAGTGTCCTGCCAGCACGGAGTGCTCGATGCACCAAACGAACTAACGACCAAGCTTGAAGAACTTGGAGTGCCTTAATAAAGCAACAGCCAGTCAGCACTGGGAGATCCAGCTCTGCCAACAGTTGGCTAACAGTTAGTTAACATCACATTCAGTAATGAAGCTCCGGTGATTCAGATTTTCAGTGATATTGTGTGGTTATATTCAGAATTACAACCATTCAGTAAGGCTAACATCAATACTGCTTCTACATTGCATTCAGCTGAATCCACCGGATAAGTGCAGCTATTTATCACTATAGTGATGAATTCAACACTACTGAATGGTGGTTAGGAAGTGTTCAATGTTTTGAAAAGCAATGCAAAATGGCAATACTGGATCCAAAAGTGGTAACTATTACCATTGCTAACATACCAAAATGGCAAGTACCAAACGACAGAAATGTTGATCAGATAGGCAGATCTGTTGCCAACTTGCTCTCTGGCCGTGCTGACTGAGAGGAACCCAACCGTGTATTAATCTAAAGATGCATTAAGACAGTGCTGGATTACGGCAGCAATATTGAATCCAATGATAAAGTTAGTTGCAATTCTGAATCTCATGGCACTGAATGGCAGTTGGCAGTATTCAACAGTGCTCACTGGTAATGTCAGTTTAATACATATCACAGGAGCTCCAGTGACAAAGGCAGCCAAGACACCTGTCTTCTACACACGAGATCGACGGATCAAATCTGCAGAACCACTCTCGGGAATCCTCTGGCAGGGAAAACTATTCTGATGGATCTCGCCAAACATGCAGTCGTTTGCAAATAACGATAAACTAACCAAAATAATCTACTGCTGAGGTCGGAGAGCTGGGAGCCACCAAGACCCTGGCTTTGTGAACGAACTGCAGTAGTAGAATGATAAGACTTGTATTATAGCTTGAAACTCGACCACCTGGAGGCCAACAGGGTCATCGGTACCACCTCAGTCAACTATGGGCCGTCAGCGTCCAAGTTCAAAGCGGGATCACAATGAAGATGTAGGTGAAGATTATGGTCCTGGTAGGCTACAACATCTACAAGTTAGTGCTTGATTACGGCAGCAATGTTGAATCCTGCTGGTTGGTAGCAGTTAGGAGTCTACCTGTGCAGAATGGTGGTTGGCATTGCTAGATTCACTACGCTCCCGGCAGTTCTCAAACGGTGTTGAATGGGAGTAGTGTTGAAACAACTCTATTGTCATCGGCTGTGCTGGACCAATTAGTGTTGAATCCAGCAATGAGCCCAGCAGTGCTGGATGGCAGCGGTTCTGAATCTAACAATGCGGAACGGCGGTTGAAAGTGCTGGATTCAAAGTGTTCCCTGGCAGTCTCCAACAGTGGCAGTAGCATCAACTCTATTGCCGTTTTTGGCTCTGCTGGATCCATCAATGTTGAATCCTTGACTGGTATCAGTTCTGACTTCAACAGTGCAGTACATCAACAAAGCCGAAAACAACTTCTCTAGCGTCAGCATTGCTAAATGTTGCTCTCCTCACACTCCTTATATTGCCCACGAGGGTTTTCATTCCCATGTTCACACCAACTCCTCGACCACTCCATTCTTCATTGTCCCGATCGAAAATTCCTTCGGGCAGGTTCATTGTAACCTCCGGATTCCCTTCGAGTAGTGCGTGGGGTTCGACGGAACTCGACAAGGTCGCACACTGGTAAACAACTTTGATTAATGTTGAAGGCGCCAGGACTACCTCCTCCTTCCCTGTACCAACTCACGAAAAATTGAACAAAAAAACCAAACATTTGTTTTTTTTACTTCTACTTAATGAGCTTCGCATCCCTTCAGATCAAAGGCCCCGTTCGGATTCACTCGCACTTTTTCGATTTATTTTTTATTTTTTCAAATTCCTAAACTGACTTTTTCGTTTTATGTTCCCACCAAAAGAGGCTCAGCATCCGGTAGGGGGACGGTATGATGAACGCGTTGTAAAACGAGCAAAAATCCTCCACCAGTCCATTGGGTTGGAGTGCACTTAGAAATTATCCCCAGTGACTGGCAATCATTCAAGTTGAAACGCAATAAGTTGATTGAACGTCGTCAATCAGTATAGAAAAAGGGAAATACAATTTTTGCGGGCAGGTGGTAGGAAGAGAAAGATGGGGGTCAACGATCTGAGTTGTCTGAACCATGTGAGTTACAAAATTTTACATAACAGACGAAAGTGTCGATGGCAGCTGGGCGAAGAAAAGAAAGAAACCTGTACTGACTTGAAATCTTCGCGATTAATTTGCGGTGAAAATGTTAAGGGTTGATGTTCGCCGAAAAAAACTCGTTCGGCCTGAGGGTGTTACGTGGTCGGTTATTTATAGGTTTTATCCTAAAGGGTTGAGTTGAAAAGTGGGAAGAGAGAGAAGTGAACTCGGTGTTAAGTGAAGTGAACTCGGTGGACTACAATACAGAATGACAGGATAAGATCCCTTCAAGGATTCGTGCACTTGTCTGCCACGCCAAGGACGGCGAAAATTAGAAACATCTGCTCGGTCATTCCGATTGTGTTTGGAGGGTTGGTTTTAGCCAGGTTAGCTTTCCCAGGGTCCACCTGGGTCCGCTCTGCAATCACCGGTGGGGCAGGGGGGGGGGGGAGCACCTTCTGGAGCTGTCCAGGTAGAATACACGTTCTGGCAACGGTGATGCCCTAGAACACTCCTGATTCCAGGGACCAGACCCCAAAGAATTCTTCTCCGGTCTGGAATTCCTTCTTTCCACCCAAACGCACGTGATTGTGCATGATGAAGAGCAGAATACAAATCCAAGTTTAAACTATACATCAAATAGTGTCAAAAGTTACTGTTGATAAGTTACACTTGGAGCTATAAATCATCAGATTTTTAACATTCGTCTCACCCTATTGTACTTGTTCTCAAAAATCTGTCTATAAGCAGAAGATGCTGTTTGAATGAGCACTTACCATTTCCTTTCATAATACCGTGCGTGAGAAAGAGGTTCGCACGGTCCGAGAATTCGTCTTTGGCGAGCGCCTCTCTGATCAGTTGGGGGTCGGTGAGGACGACTGTGAACAGGGAGCCCATCGACAGGCTGAAGATCCGCCCGTACCTTCTGGAAAGAGTCTGCATCGTTTTCTGGGGCTCGTGTTTGTCAATCCAGAGGAGATAACCCAGAACGGGGAGGCCCCAGGGGCCTGGCGGTAAAGTTTTGAGGCTTCGACACCAGAGCAAGGCGTAAGCCAGGAGTAAGCAGATGGCGGAAGAGCCGAAGAATACCAAAAGGTCCATCTGTGACAAAAGAAGAAGTTGTTAGGGTGGCCAGATGGAGTAGCCTGAAAGAGTGTTGTCAAGAACCCGACAGGGCTGGTTATCGATATCCCTGTAGGTATACTGATCCACACAGAAGGGGATTTTACTTCGACAGTTAGGAAACTACAGGAAAAACTGGACAACGAAAAAGATCGAGGAGTGATGTATTCACAGCCCCGTAGAGAGGGGGGGGGGCACTGGACCCGTTGCCCCCGGGCCCGGCTTTCGTAGGGGGGCCCGGATTTTCTTGAGAACTTTTTTTTTTTTTTTTAGGAGGCAAAATGGGAAAAGGGACAGACCAATATAGGAAAAATTTTCATACAACTTTTTTTTTTTTTTTAGGGGGCCCAAAGAATTTTGCCCCCGGGCCCGGATTTTCTCTCCACGGCCCTGTGTATTCATCTGATCATTAACCAATCTTGGAGTAATGAAGGGGAGCAATAAAATGGTCGTTAAAAAAACGAAAATGGAAACTGGAAAACAAAAAATAATTCACGAGCATAATAATAATTGTGACGCATTATGCTCGGTTCTCCTTCTAGTTATTACAGATTAAAACCGGAAAAAAAACTCAACCAGGACATCAAAAAATGAAATTTTGCGAAAAAAAGATAAACAATTAATTTTCATTCTGTAGCATGTAAGGAATAGAAAAATAGTTTTTCGGCAAAAATAACACTGCACCGGCAGAATCTGATTGTCTGGCTTCGCACACGCTTGACAACACAAGATGTTAACAACCTGGGAAACTCAAACAAGGTTATCTTAAAAGCGAAGAAGATGAAGAAAACTTCTTCGCTATTAGATACCAACAAAAATCGATAGTTGATATTATCAGCTCGAACTCGCAAAAAATCGTTTTTTTCCGTTTCCTGAAAAACCAGGATTCCCAACTTCCCGGCGATTTTTCTCAGGAACTATCCATGCGAATTACACTTCTTTTTTGTTTTGTTTTTGCAAAGGAGACAAATCAGACGGGTAATTTCGGCGAATTTCACACTACAGGGGAGTAAATGATGTAGTCCCTACTATAAAACATCGAAGTCCAAAATGTTCAAAACATTTCAGAATTCTATCGAAGATAAAAACGCTGCAAATTTTACACAAGGGTGTATTATTCTTCGATATAGATTACTTGTGCACAAACTGTCGATAAAAAAAATTTCCTATTTTTTTACTCAGAAAATATACATCCTGGGATCCTTCAAAAATCCCATTTGTAGCCCCATGAAAGCCCTATAGATCCCCCACAGTGAATCCGATCAAAATTGTCAGCCTCTGTCGCGATTACATAATCGTACAGTTGATATTATCTACTTGTATTATTCCAATAATAAACTAAAAGCTGGGGCTTATTTCGTCGCCGCCTTGCCGTTTTCGGTGCTCATTTCGGAAACTCCCGGAAAATCGGTAGGATACCTACCCAGGTACCAACTTACCTCGTACCACCCAAATTGCGTCGGCCGACACAATATCTCCTTCCTCTGCTGAGGAATTTGCTTCATAACAAAAACAGATCCTGCTCCTACCATGTTGGCCCATTTCATATGGCGGAGATTTCAGAAACTATGACAATTTACTCACCGAACCCATCGTGTTGGTACCGAACTGGTGAGAACACTGCGCTGGTTGTGGTCAAAAGACTTGTGACTCGAGCTTCTCACAGGCCTCTTTACGAACCAGAAAGTCTAATTTCTTAAAAGAGCCCATTGAATGATTCATGCGGTGGGAATCTGACTACACAAACCATCTCCCCCCCCCCCCCCAATAAATTTGGTTATCAAATTTGATTACCTACTTTATACAGCACCCATGGGAGAAGTTGACAACCTCCGTCGGACTTTGCCTCGTCCAGTGTTGCCACTGCAAATGTGATATCAGTCGTGATTTATTGCCTATCATGACAAAAATTATTCCAACGGAAAAGGAAGGGAACCTCCCTAGGGAACCGATTGTCGGCTAATGCTTTTTTCTGGAAGAACCAACTTCATATTTTGAAGCCATAGAAGTGAGTTTTGGGCTCCTAAGGTGTAATACAAATTTCCAGGGCACTTTCGAAAATTTCAACTTTGAATCTGGAGGGAAGAGTGGCGCTTCCAGAAGTGCTCTCTGGTGGTCAGCCAATGAACTAAAATCACGAATTCAGAGAGATTCACAAGGTGAAATTGCAAGGAAAATAGTCGTTCGGATTTGTTCTGATGCTAGCATGACGGGACAGACCATATTCATATTCACCAACATCACATAACTCAAAATATAAAAAAATTTGTTGTACACTTTCTACTTTTTGTGCGAGTGCACTCTGGCGGATTAGTTAAAGTGTCAAGGCGGGAAAATTCAAAACGCCACATATTCACTTTAGTGATTTCCTCTGCTCAGACACCCAACAGATTTAGTTAGTGATTTCCTCTGCTCAGACACCTAACTTCTCAGTGCTAACTGTACTGAGTACTTTGTTAATTATTAGTTCAACTATGTTCGGCCGAATTTTCCCATTTCCCTGACCTTGTACCCTAGCCCATTTGAAAATCTTCTGGGTCCGCTGACACCGTCACTCTCGTGTTGTGGCCACACTGGCGCTTTGTGCTCCGGCCTGTTGCGTATTGGCCCGCCTCCCCCAAAAACTGTTTTCTGTCGGACCTTGAGCTAAATATTGCGCAAAACCCCGATGATTACTGTTGTTCCTTGTGAAAAAGGTGTAGTATAAAGTTTGACCTTAGAGACGGGCCAGATCAACGAGAAATCGTGATTCCCCCCTCGCGCCGTAATTACCTCCGACGGTTTACAACCAACCAGGACCCAACAGAAAAAGGTTGGTTATGATATTTTAGAAATAAAGTCTCCCGACGAATGGAAATCAAGCCCGATTTTTCGAATAGGTACCGATGTTTTAATAGGTAGGTAGGTACCTACTAAAAATCTTCAACGTGTGATTTGAAAAAGTGCAAAATCTGGCGCACACTTTAAGTCTTGTCTTTTTGCCAGATTTTGCACCTTTCTGAAAATAAGTATTTATAAAAGGACGATTTGAAGTAAAACGCAGATATCGTATCGTCGGTACTCCCTCGGCACACACCACGTGAGCGCTCTAAAATGAGAACTTGATGCTGTACGAAGTTATACAAGTTAAGCCAAATTCATGGAATTGTTAATAATTATATTATAATATAAAATATTATTTTATTACATATTGATGACTGGTTTCATGAATCACGTCCATCTTCATTGGACGCAACAGAGTCCCAGGGCCAACCAATAATCTGCTCTGAAAATTGATGTATAAAATTTAGAAATTGAAGCCTTTGGGGGCTAAAGAAATTTAGATGCCAGAATTTAAAAGAAGTTATTACATTTTCAAAGTTAGTTAATTCATCATTCAGTATTTTAACCTTTAATTAAATTATTAAACAATTGAATTATCTAAAATCTCATCTTTGAATTTATTATCATTTCACGTATTGTTTAAAATTAGTTAGGTAGGTATTTCATTCAAAATTTAATTAGTTTTGGCATTTTAAGACTCTGAAGGCTTAGCTGCCGATTACTTCAAACACTAAAAGAAACTTCTTTCCACTTGTGGAAAAATTCAAAATTTAAAAGCTTCTGCGCCTAGTGCGAATGAAAATTTTTAATAATTAAAACTGACATTTAATGTTGGGTGCGTTGGGGGAAGTGCAGAATACGATTTTCATAGTTCAAATTTGGTAGACTCTGACCGATTCATTTTGGTTTATTATTCTTGGAATAATACAAAGGTTTATGTATTCGCATCGGGGGTTGACAATTTGGATAATCCTCGAAATTTGACATTATCCGTTTCATGACACGTATATTTCAAAAATCAAATATCCGTCCGCCGTATTGGGCAGTAAGTTTTTTTTTTTTTAATCTGACATTTTTGCAAAATGCTCAGATTCCTTCTAGTTGTACACGCAAGGTGTTCAGCCCCCCCCCCCCCCCCCCCCACCATTTTTAATTTTTTCAAAAATATTTTTTTAATGACAGAATTAATTTTTGCACAATTAACCTATATCAAAGAATAATAAACCCTTGGGTAAAACTTGCAGCGTTTTTTCAACTTAGGAAAGTTCCTGTAGGTAGGTACTCACATTTTTCGAATGAGGATGAATTCATGGGGCCGGACTCTTGGTACCTAATGAGTCGATAAACAACCCAAGTTTCCGCAGCGTACGACGTAGTTTGGGAGATCGAAAATCCCGGAGGTCAAAAATCATGATTTTCCAGGAGAACGCAATCCAGATAAAACTACCTACAAGTAGAGTTGTGTCCGCCATGGCTTTCAAAGTTTTCCCAAAGGCGAGGAAAACACTTCCAAGACATGGGAGCGTAATCAACCTTATCGAAATGTTATGGGGACGCGTATAACGTAAAAATCTCCTAACCGTGGCAGACCTCGTTAATAAATTTTATTAGCTGATGTCCAAAGTGAATGAATATGAGTGAAGGGACTGATTGTGAAGTGATAAATAAAGCGGGATTTTTGTGCCAGGAATGTGGGAATTGTGTTCAGCTGACGACGACGACGAGGAGGGCGACGATCTGGCCTATAGGCGTATACGCACATAGGAAGCACGCAACTCCACAGTAAGATTTGGAAGAGTTACCAGCTTGATCTTGTTTTTCTTTTAATAGATCATTTTCATTCACTTAACTACTAAGTAGTTAACAAGTCTTGTGCCCGTTGTTTTCAACAAATCACCGAACGCCGAAGGAAGGAGATGCACATCAAAAAAATGTCATGAAACCACAATAATCCAACAGTATTGATAGATTCTGGTCGGCTTGGACACTCTTTTCCTTCTAGCACATCACGACTATTCCTACCTAATTATTTTCTTGTTTAATTGTTTTGAAGTGGATCATCATCATCGACTCAACAAATAAGAACCGAACCGACAGCGAGGAGGTGGTGAACTGACCAAGTTGGTGTGAGGTGCCTGCAAGGTGCTGATGTCAGCTGCTCGCCCTCCACTCCCCGGAATGCGAAATCGGCGAGGCTCACTTTATCGCTGATCTCGATTGTTGGGCACGTTAGGTTTGTCAGTTGAACAGTAAGGAAGCTTTTTATTAAATGAAAACTTTTGGATGGAAAGATTTTAAAATTTCCCATGAACGTAGTGAATCATGAGAGTAAGATGTTTTGTTACTACTCTTAGTCAAAATACAAGGCCAGACAAAAAACGCTGCAAATTTTACACAAGGGTTTATTATTCTTTGATATACGTTACTTGTGGTGCAGAAATTTAATTCTGTCAATGAAAAAATTTAAAAAAAAAATTTTTTTTTTTTGGATTTTTATCTCAAAAAAATTTTTTTTTGGGATTTTTTTTGTTCAAAAATGTGTTTTTTCAAAAACTCTGTATTTTTTACTCGAAAAATATTTAACATCCTGGGATCCTTCAAAAATCCCATTTTTAGCCCCACGAATGCCCTAAACATCGCCCCAGTGAAATCGGATCGTTCCGGGACCCCAAAAAATGGATTCTACGTCCAAAAATACTTCGAAAACGACACCTAACTCGATCCCATAGCTAAAAGCCTTCAATAAACCCCTCCCGGAGCCCCATTATAGCCCCATAGCGCCCCACGGGTTTGGGCGATCGGACTGAAAACCTTGCGGGCACAACTAGATGGTAAACCAAGTATTTTGCCGAAATTTCAGATTTTTAAAAAAATTCCTACTGCCCAAAACGGCCTGGACGGCGGACGGCGGACGGCGGACGGCGGACGGCGTACGGCGGACGGACATTTCGGATTTAGAATGTAGACCTCTTGAAACGGATAATGTCAAATTTTGAGCCCGATCGGAGTCGTCGACCCCCGTCGCGAAAACATAGGTGTATTATTCCAAGAATAATAAACCAAAATGAAAAAATAAAAAATAAATAAATAAAATTATTATTTAATAATAATAATCAAAAATCTAATGGTAAAACCGATTGTCGACTATTACTTTTTTCTGAAAGAACTTCATATTTTGAAGCCATAGCAGTAAGTTTTGGGCTCCTACGGTGCAATACAAATTTCCAGGGCACTTTCGAAAATTTCAACTTTGAATCTAGAGGGAAGAGTGGCGCTTCCAAGAAGTAGGGAAGTCAAATCGAACCACCAAATTCGATTTTGGAATCGATTTCACAATCGGCGGTCTGAAATCGATTTCACCGATTAATCGGAGCCTAAAACTGTTGATATAAATGAAATTTGTAATATAAATGAACTGTTGATTTGTGGCAAACTGTTGATATAAATGAAATTTGGGTACTCCCAAATCGGGATCTGCGGGGCGGTAGGTAACATACAAGGGGAGTACCGAAATTTGTGAAATGATGTTAGAATAATAATTATTCTAACTAATTCTAATAATTCTTACTATAATTATTACAATAGTACACGCACCAGGGAAATGATTGAAGAGGCTGCTTCAAAAGTTCTAACTGTAATGGTTATTGTCGGCATTTCAAACTCCGTAAGGGCCTTAGGGGCCTCTCTAAGGATGAAATGGTGGAGGGGAGGAGCCTGGAAGGGCTAGGCCCTTTACGATCTTACTCTGTGAGGACAGGTAAGACGACCTCAACCGTCCTTGCAAGTGTACGAATCTACGAAAAAAAGGTTTGATCGTTTAGTAGGGAGTAAACAGCAATGCCCGTACAAAAGCAATTATTGCTGTTTACTCCCGGCAGATCAAGAAACACCTCGTTATCGTTTACCCCCTAAAGCTAATCGATTTTCACACGAATGTCACATTTTTCATTACCTTGTATTGTTATAGAGATATACGCTCTTGAAAGTCGGTTATTAAAAAAAAAAGTTTTCGCCTCTCATTTTTAGCTCTTTTTGACCGGATAACGCTTCAATAACGCACCTGAAAAATAAATGCCAGCCTTAGGGTTGTATAGCCCCTTCAAGAATATGCAGATATAATATTAAATTACACAATAGTAAAATAGATTATATTTTCCTTCAAAAGTTATAGCAATATCAGTGTTGAGCGTGAAGCTTGAACTTATGCCAAAACTTTACCTAGTGAATCTCTCAATTTATCACCATTCCCAATCGACATGTTGGCCCAAATATGCATTTTGTACAGGTATTAGTGAGTACTGGACTTCTAAATAGCATTGAACACTCAGAGCATATACTTGCGGGCCTGCTGAGCAAAGACGGTGTGGAGTAAACAGCAACGCTCCCCTTCTCCGCGTTTTGGTTTATTATTCTTGGAATAATACACCTATGTTTTCGCGACGGGGGTCGACGACTCCGATCGGGCTCAAAATTTGACATTATCCGTTTCAAGTGGTCTACATTCTAAATCCGAAATGTCCGTCCGCCGTACGCCGTACGCCGTACACCGTCCGCCGTACCCCGTACGCCGTACGCCGTCCGCCGTCCAGGCCGTTTTGGGCAGTAGGAATTTTTTAAAAAATCTGAAATTTCGACAAAATACTTGGTTTACCATCTAGTTGTGCCCGCAAGGTTTTCAGTCCGATCGCCCAAACCCGTGGGGCGCTCTGGGGCTATAATGGGGCTACGGGAGGGGTTTTTTGAAGGCTTTTCGCTATGGTATCGAGTTAGGTGTCGTTTTCGAAGTATTTTTGGAAGTAGAATACATTTTTTGGGGTCCCGGAACGATCCGATTTCACTGTGCCGATCTATAGGGCTCTCATGGGGCTAAAAATGGGATTTGTGAAGGATCCCAGGATGTTAAATATTTTTCGAGTAAAAAATACGGAATTTTTGAAAAAAACACATTTTTGAACAAAAAAAAAACCAAAAAAAAAATTTTTTGAGATAAAAATCCAAAAAAAATAATTTTTTTTAAAATTTTTTCATTGACAGAATTAAATTTCTGCACAAGTAATGTATATCAAAGAATAATAAACCCTTGTGTAAAATTTGCAGCGTTTTTCGTTTCCAACGTAGCGAGAAACTGTGGGAGTAAACTTTTTTTTCGAGCATGAGAGTAAACGCTGATACGCCCACTCATGGTAAGGGTAAAATTCCCCGCTGGGACAGCTTTTTTCCCCCATTTTTAAATTAAAAACTGTGTACAGAAATCAAATTGAATGCTTTTTTTCGGAATCATTCCGGTATATCCTGGAGTTAATTTCAACTTCATCTTTCCTGAACCCAATTTTTAAGTTGCACGGTATGTAGTTGGTTGCTACTTTCAGTCAAACTTATCCGGATGTTGAGGGCGTTTTGAGTGGGGGCCGGGAAGGATCTTTAAAACAATCTCCATTAAATTGTCAATTTGTGCCGGGCCGTAAAATTGGAGCAAGACGAGGTCGCACTCCCGAAGACGTGGAGGTGGTCAGGAGGGAAACGGGTAAGACGGGATCTGGGATAGTATGCTGGTTCCCGGGGGGGGTTCTGTTGGGTGTTAGGTAGGGTATTGGGGTAGCGGTGCGATGAGGCCGTTGACCACCAAGAGTCAACGCCCTGGAAACCACTTTCACTCTCGAAACCCCCGGACGAGGTTCGTCCTTCCAGCCCGAGGACGCCGGTGACACCCCCCACCCCCTTGTGGTCATACAGTACTTGCATCCAAATTTACTTGCCCCCCTCCCCCCCCCCCCCCGCACCCCTCCAGCCGAAGTCACTTGTACGGATTTGGCGCGTGTTTTACGTAACGCGCTGGATATCCCCCACCCCCCGTCCCTTCGTGGGCTCCGAGAAATGCCACCGGCCCCGCACAATTACCGACACCATATGGCTCGTAATGGATGGATATTGAATTTTAAACAGCGTTGGAGACGGTGCTCAATATGACCTTCAGTTTCCGAGAAGTGTGGTGGGAATGTCGCACAGTGGATTAAACTGTGAAAAAACCCTCCAAAAATAAAACTTCAGAAATGGTTTATTTTTTATTTTTATTTATTTATTTATTTTATTTTTATATTTATTTAATTTATTTTTATTTTTAATTTTTGGTTTATTATTCTTGTAATAGTACCTACACCTATGTTTTCGCGACGGGGGTCGACGACTCCGATCGGCCTCAAAATTTGACATTATCGGTTTCAAGAGGTCTAGATTCCAAAACCGAAATGTCCGTCCGCCGTCCGGGCCGTTTTGGGCAGTAGGATTTTTTTTTTTAAATCTGAAATTTTCACAAAATACTCGGTTTATCATCTAGTTGTGCCCGCAAGGTTTTCAGCCCGATCGCCCAAACCCGTGGGGCGCTATGGGGCTACGTGAGGGGGTTTTTGAAGGCTTTTAACTATGGGATCAAGTTAGGTGTCGTTTTCGAAGTATTTTTGAACGTAGAATCCATTCTCGTGGGTCTCGAAACTATCTGATTTCACTGTGGCGATCTATAGGGCTTTCATGCGGCTAAAAATGGGATTATTGAAGGATCCCAGGAGGTTAAATATTTTTCAAGTAAAAAATAAAGAATTTTTGAAAAAAAAAAAAAAACCCAAAAATTTTTTTTCATTGACAAAAATAAATGTTTGCCCAAGTAATCTATATCAAAGAATAATAAACCCTTGTGTAAAATTTGCAGCGTTTTTATATTAGGTGAGTTCGCAGAATAATTTCTGGCCCTTCGGAATCGAATTAGAACTCGAACGCTTCAAGGAATTAAACTCTCCCCTCCACTTTACAACTTCAGTCCTTCACGAACTAAACGAAAAAGTATTCCCTACGAAGTTACCTGCTCGAGATCACGGAGGAAATGAATCCGCGCATGCGTGACTTTCCACAATCGAGGAGGCACTAGGAATAAGTTCTTGAAGGTCTAAAAAAAAGAGAGAACTGCCGGAATCGATTCCGACCGATTCTGAACGAGTTCTGCGTTCGCAGAGCATCAGAAGTTTAGTGTTTTTGAGTGTCAACAGTTCAGAATTACTCTGGGAACTCACCCATTTTAATTATGTTCGCTTCAGATGGTATTCAGGACGAATATTAGTAGGTGTGTTCCAGGTTTGACTGACTGTTAACAAATATTGATGGAGACACGTGCAGTTGAGATACCTCTCCGCTGTTCCAGGTTGATCTGTAGGTTGACAGCAGTTGAACGGGAACTGACGGCTTGAATGAGTGTGGTGGGAGCTGTCAACTTCTCTCCATAGAAGCCGTCAGAATCAGTCAGAATTATCGTCCTAACATAGCATATTAAATAGCTTATGTTTAAATTTTGAAAACTTCCCGTAAAATTTAACATTTGGTGACGCCAAAAACAGTCTGACGCGTAGCAAGGTGGCTAACATGGCTACCAGAACCAGTTGGAAGAGCTACAAAACGGGATGAGGAGCTTTCGGATCGATTTAAACAGCTATCAAACCAGCCAATGAGCTATAGAGTTGGTTTAAGGCGCTAATAAGCCAGTTTAGGAGCTATAAAACCAGTTGAGGAACTACAGAGTTAATTTGGGGAGCCACAAATCCCGTTGAAGAACTATAGAATTGGTGTAAAGCTTAAGAACCAGTTTTGGGGGGCTACAGAGTTGGTTTGAAGAGCTACAAAACCGGTGAGGCGCTTCCAGGAGCTACGAAACCTGTTGAAAACAGGAATGTTGTCAGAGCTCTGCCAATCAAACTATTTAATTGGAATATAATATAATTTATCATATCCATAATATTATTATTATCTCGTGAAGTGTATTAGGAAAAAAGAAAAGCTCTACGCTGCTTCTCGTAGACAGCCCTTTAATTCGCGTTTGAATAATTACTTCCGAAACTATCAAAAAAAAACTTAAAGAACTAATTAATACTGCCCATGACAACTACTATGGTGATAAGCTAAATAAAACAACAGGAAATGCCAAAAAGTCATGGGACGTAATAAATGAAATAATAGACAATAAAAATAGAAAGAATACCATAATAAGAAAGTTAACAATAGATAATACAGTAATAGACGGACTTCAAAATCCAAAGCAATGTGCAAATGAATTTAACAGTTATTTTTCAAATGTTGGGAAATCACTAGCTGAAAAAATTCCTAATCGAAGGCAGAAGGTGATCCCTGGAGAGCGTAAAGACGGGAGTTTGTTATCTCGTTTTAAAGAAGTCACTGAAACTCAGGTCAGAAATTGTATTGATTCACTAAAAGGTGGATCCAGTCCTGGTTTTGATGGAGTTACAGCAGGAATCTTGAAATTTGGCAAAGACTCAGTCAGTAAGCCTTTACATATGCTTATTAATCGAAGTCTAAACTCTGGAAAATTTCCTGAAATCTTGAAGCTAGCTATTGTTTCGCCCATTCATAAATCAGGCCCTGAAGATAAATGTAACAACTATCGCCCCATCAGCCTGGTCTCTTGTATTGCAAAGCTTTTTGAAAAGTGTGTCAAAGAACAGCTAGTTCTGTTCTTGGAAACAAACCATTTGCTCACAGAAGCACAATTTGGATTCAGAAATAATCGTAGTACGCAAGATGCTGCTTGTAATTTGTATAATTCCATTATGGAAGACTTGGACGCAGGGCGTAAACCCTTAGCAGTTTTCTTAGATCAGGCTAAAGCTTTTGATACAATTTCGCATGACATTCTTTTCCAAAAAATGTACAAATTGGGCATTGTTGACACTGCACTACAATGGTTCAGAAGTTATTTGAAAGACAGAAGGCAAATTGTCCAGGTGAATGGTGTGAGAAGCGAAGAAGTCTCACTGGGGCCTTACTCGGTGCCGCAAGGTACTGTCCTTGGACCTATCGCGTTTATTATTTATATTAATGATATATCTGAGCTTGATTTACCGGGAAAGGTCCTGCTCTTTGCGGACGATACTGTTTTCTACTGTTCAGCTGGCTCATGGAGTGAAACACGGAAAAAGGCGGATAATGCTATAAACACTCTATTTAACTAGATGTCCTGTAATAAGCTGACACTGAACATAGACAAAACTACCTTCGTGCCTTTTTGTATTGATCCGCGGAATCTTCCTGAGCTGGAGGACATTCATATATGAATATATTCAGTGAATATATTCACTCGCTTGAATGCGATGGTTCGACTTGCGAGGCGTGCTGCCCTGTTAGGCAAAGCTATTCCGCCAAATACCTTGGAATTAACTTTGATACGCAAATGAAATTTACGGTCCACATCCATAATATTAACGCAAAATTAAGAAAATTACTATATATATTTTATAAATTGTCCCGAATCTTAAATAAGTATCTCCTAAAGAAAGTATATTTTGCTCTTGTTGAATCAGTGCTAACATACTGCTTGCCTATCTGGAGCAGCACGTACTTTTCGCACCTAGAACCAGTAATTAAGACTCAAAAAGCCATTATCCGAACAATTTGCAAGAGAGGGCGATACGAACATACCTCTCCCCTCTTCTCTGAATTGGTGGTTCTTCCTTTTCTGAAGCTTGTTCGGCTGAATGGCATTATACAAATAATGAAAACGAAACATTATACTTTACCTGTTCATAGCCAAAACACCAGATTTAAAAATGACAGTCGCATTGAATACCCTTTTTATCGAACCTCTTTTGCCCAAAATTCTTATATATATCAAGGTATAAAATGCTTTAATGCTCTACCCTCAAAGCTACGAGAAAAGCTATTACATTCAAAATTCAACAAGTATTTAAGGAAAGCCATTGTCAGTTTTCTATTATCTAATGATTACTTTTTCTAAGTGCCTGCCATTATATTGCTGCTTTATTTTAGAATGTACCTAATATACATTTTATATCATAATATCTTTTATCTCTGATAATATTGTTGTGTATTCTGTATTCTTAAATTCTCTGTATTAATTATTAATATGACATACCTATCTATTGTATTGAGTGGGTCGACTGAGAACAAAAACTCATCCTCCAACACGAGCCTAGGCTCATATGGAGGATTAATTTTTCCAATAGCATTTAGGCACATAAGGGGGGCTGGAAAATGGGTACCCATTTCCTTGGTTCGTACTAGTTGATGTGCCCCGATGTATACAATAAACCTGTTCATGTTGGTGGGTAGTGTCAAACATTTACCCACCAAGTACTATTAAATGTATCTATGTTTTGTACTTGTAATGGAAATAAATAAATAAATAAAATAAATTATGTTGGGGCCGGTTTCGTGGTTTAGTCCATCATCAGCTAACCGAGGAAGAATCAACTGCAGCCGCCTGTTTCTGAAACTGTTGTTGACGATGAGCCGCCAGAAACCTGTCCTACACAACTCTTGTCACTTCATTCCTTTCGAGTGGGAAAGGTCGGGGGTGGGCTGGCTCTACCCAGCAGGGGTTGGCCCCCTAGTTACCTATGAAATTGATTTGAAGCGCTTTAAAACCAGTTGAAGAGCTCTAGAATGTTTTTGAAGAACTACAATTCCGGCCAATGATCTATTCGGTTTGATTTGCTATAAAACCGGTCGATGAATAAGAGCTATAATATATTACAGCTCTTCAAATTGGTTCTACGGCTATTTAAACGGTTTTTATACTGGATATATATACAAACGGTATTATGAATTCCGATACAACTGATACAACTGGCACGCCATAGAAAAGTGTTGGATTTCGATTTGTAGTTATCAAATTTTATTTAGTACTCTAGTTTCAGTTATTTTGTTCATTTCCATTTTTAATTCACAAAATTGTCTCAGGGCAATTAGTCGGTTGTGTTTGTTTTGACGGCTAATTAGAATTGGCGCACTTGCGCAAACACTTTTGCGTTTCATTTAAATGTTGGTACCGGTTTCTATTGCAGCACATTTGAAGGAAATGGCCAAGTTGACGCTTCTACTCTTCACCGCCGGTTTGTGCGCTACGGTAAGTTATTTTACACAATAGTCGATGGGGTTGAAAGTTAAATGTGTGAAATTTAATCACTACTGCCGAATTCGTTTCAGGTGTTCGCGTCCAGCGGACCCGCTCAGTCGTTGGAAGATGAGCTGGATAAGTTGAAGCGGAACGCCGAATTCGAGAATCGCCAGGCCAAAGTTGAAGTAGAGATGGTCGTTTTCTCGCTTCAAAGGGAAGCACTCGAAGGCGTCAAAGATGCTGAAAAGAAGGTAGCTTAAACAATACGGTTCTTTATCATGGTTAGTGTACCTACTGGTGTCAGGCGTTTTCGTGTTGAAGACTTCTCGGCCACTTCTTAGTAGATTTAAACGAATTTCTAATGACAAACAAATTTTGTTAGCAACAATTTCACGAGACGAGTTGAGATTCAGGGAACAGTTTGTCGTGGAGCAAAACATGAGGAGCAGTTAGGATCTAATCTGCTGAACCGATGACTGATTGCCTCCTGAGTCTTAGCCGGAAACAGAAAATTTTTTTGCCTTTAGTCAGGATAGAACGTATCACCTCAAGCAACAACTGCACAGACCGCAAGCACTCTCGGCCAGTTATATTTAACTCTCTATTCTATTCTTCTTGCCGTTGCGCGGATTTGCGCGCGTCGCAAATTGCGCTCAATATCAGAGCTCCTATGAGTCTTTCAGTGACGAGCACTGATCCAGAATTTCTCCTGATTTCTTTGGATCTGCCACTGATCAACACTATCTGCCTCCACTGGGACAGTCTTCAGGGCTGGTGAGATGTTAGAGAGGCGAACCTGAGATTCAACACATGAGGGCTACGTAAATGTATTTCACCTGGGCCACAAGATTCAGGACCTGTTTCCGCCTGATCCCTTCTTGACTTTGTGAGCCCAAGCTCAGTTGAGGCAAAATCCGCCACAATCTTTCCCAGGAAATCCTGCACTACGTCAGCTGGCTGGACGCATCCTCTTTCTGCCCAACAGTGTTTCCCAACAGGTTGATCATCTCCTGCCGTATTCCTCAATGATCCTCCTTCCCCTTCACAAATCTCCTCAACAGCTGCTCCTCTCCACAGTGATGCCATCCCGCACTGCGGTTGAAGGCCTATAAAACTGGTTTGAAATGGTATAAATCTGATTCGAGTCAGCTGCAGAGAGCCACAAAACCCGTTTGACGTTAAGGCTTGCTGAAGAGGTACAGAACCAGTGTAGAGAGCTTTAAACTGGTATTCTTGGGAGTTCATCCGTAGCGTCAACGCTACACCCATTTTAAAACTCGTTAAATATCGCCATTTTACTTGACAGGAGTGCATCAAAAAGGTCAAAACCCAGGCGCTCTCCGAAAGCGAAGACATGCTCGCCAAAACCGTCGGAACTCTGCCGGCCGCCGTCGCCGAAGCCAAAGCAGCGTCGGCAGACAAAGACCCGGCGGAAGTTCTCGCCAAACTCGACTACAAGAACTTGAAGGAAACTGCCATCAACCAGCTGACTGAACTCCTCAACGGTTGGCCTTCTCAGCTGGAAAAAAAGTTCGCCGCCTGCCTCCAGTAAATAACGAAAGTGTCGATCTGTAATCAATTCATAACAATACAATGATAGTGTTTGAAGTGTCCACGTGGTAAGAATTGTGGACTTCCTCTCCCTTCTAATCGAATCATTACGTGTTTGGTATTTAGACAGTTAAAGGCAACGACCCACGAAACGCATTTCCCTTAGTTTGAAGTTGCTAATTTTTCTAATCACTTTCCCACACAAAACGAAGAGCTTCACATTATGTAAGATGTATGGGGCCATCTGAAGGCACACGTTGCTGGTGAATCGTGTGCTGTATTTTGGGCGGAGTTCCAAACACTCACGAGAGAGTCCAAAATCACGCTTCCGTTTTTGGTTGGAGGGAATGGTTGGTGGTGGTTGTGATGGGCCAGGTTGACTATCCTGCGGTTTAAGCTTGAGATGTCTCTCGTGAGATCAGACTGGGTTCACGGCTAAACTATCTCGGTGGGCGGCTTGGACATTTGCACCTCTTTGGTGGATGGACGAGTTCGACGGTCTCCATTTGACAGTTTCTCAGTGATTTCCAGATTGGTGGACTAGCAGTCACCCGTCCCGAGGAACCACCCGTCTGACCACAGGGGCATTTCGACCACTCCTGGCGATTGATTCCTGTTTCAGATAAAGTTAAAACGGCTGTCCACTCCAGAGGACAGGCCTGGAAAGCGCGGAGGCCATCCTGGCAAGCCTTGGAACCACCTAGCCAGCTCTGGAAAGCTTTGGACCATCTTGGCAAGCCTTGGCCAGCTTGGCACCATCTCTGCAGGCCTTGGAGAGCTCTGGAAAGGTTAAGTCCATCTTGGCAAGTCTTTAAAATCTCTGATAATAGCAGTGGCGAAGCGTGTCCCCACGCTTGCTGTATTGGTTGCCAAACGTGATACTTCCGTGAAAACACCTAAGGGTCTTGGTGACAGCGCCCTACAAGTCGTAAGATCAGACTGGAGTCACCAGGTCCTCCGCTTTGGTCCAGGGTTTCGCCTTTTCCAGCCAAAATAGTGTGATTGGAAAATGCTGAGCTGATGGGTTGGTGGGGTGGCGGAGAGCCTTACACACTGTTGAATACGTCGTGCTGGGAAGGGCGGAGTTTTTTCCCCACATGCTTTGAGGAAGATCGCGATCTAGCGGTAAATTCACGAATAACCTATTCCTAATCTTAATAATCATGAAAATACTCTCAGGCTATCTGTGACCACCCCTGGACTCTCTATGAACATCTATGACCATCTCTGAACCATTTTAAACTTCCTGTAAACATCAAGCCACCCCTGACAAACTCTGACCTATCATACAATCTCTGTCGGGCTCTCAAAACATCTTTGACCATCTGAACTAACTTCTAAAATTCTCTCCCAAGTTGTAAGAAGTGAGCATGAATGTTTGAAAGAAGTGAGTATTAAAGCGAAGTCCTGGAAAAGAAGTTTCTACTGCACGCTACCTCATCAATGAGTTGGTTGAATTTGAATGCATACTGTGTAGATCCGACGCTCCCACGACATGAATTCGGCAAATTATTCTTCGTCTGACGAATAATCTGAGTCGGCAACCATAATAATTAACAAACACCCAAAAATATAAAACATAACCTGTCTCCGACGTCACAAGAGTCCAGTAACAGACAGTTAGCGCGTTAACTGGCCCTCCGAGGGCTGACTAAAATTACCTAGCAGTTAGGTCATAACTGGTGATTGATAAAGTTGATATGCGTTCATAACAGTTACTGCTAGTTAGCGCTAACCAGTCCTGTAACTCCGACTAACTGGTGATTGATAAAGCGACCCTTAAACTTTACGGAATCTCTGAACCATCTCAAATCATCTAGGGATGCTCAAAAAATATCGAAATATCGATATTTTCCACCGATATATCGATATTTTTGGCCGATATTTTTCCCACCGATAGATCGATATATCGATATTATTTTTGAAATATCGGGAACCGATATTTTTGAGAGAGACCAGACATAAATCCGAACACCAGCTAGAAATAGGGTCAAAGAACGTGTAGGTAACTTTACTGAAAGTACCTATTTCTAATCAAATACTATGTTTAATAGACCTCGGCTTTCAATAATTGAAATGAATTATTCCTTTCCTAATCCCTTTACCGAATTGGTTCACAATCACATGTGTGAAGAGTTAATAATGTACTTAATTAATGTTGGCGAGCAGATCCACGCAATTCATTTTAGTGCAATGTACAGAATGTTTTGTCAGAACATTATAAACTCTATGATTTTACAAATAATTACCTACTCATTACAAATTATTAAATAATCTTCAAATTTAAACAATCTTCAAACAATTTTAATCAAATTTAAAAATCTTTAAACGATTAATCTTTAAATCTTAACAATTAATGAAAAATCTTTAAATCTTTAATCTTCAAATCTTTAAACAATCGTTTTGTTTAAAAACAAATTTAAACCATTTCTTCAAATTTTTAAGAATTTATAACCTTAATTTATTTACTTTTAATCAAAAGTCGTGAAAGGCATGGATTTTTTAAAATTTGGACTAATATCCGATATATCGATATTTTTAAACGATATATCGAATATCGATATTTTTCTACGATATATCGACCTAGTAAAACGATATTTTTTAAATTGTCGATATATCGAATATCGATATTTTTCTTCAGTGTGGACATCCCTAAAATCATCTCTTGTAGAGGAACCGATCAGATTGCGGAGCCCTCACCTACCTCCCTCCACCCCCTGATGTGGGGTGGGAGGCCGTTATAGATCACATTCCATGGAGCCGATTTAGGTAGATCAGCACTCAATCTACCTCAATCGTTTCTAAGAATTGGCATCTCTAGACTGATCTTCCCTGATCTTGAACGATTCCAAAACGTGAACGTCTCTGACAGTAGATAGATTTTCTTCTGTCATATTTTGACATATCTCTACGGCATCCTTAACGATCAATAACCACATCTACTCTTAACTCTTCCTAAACTCCAACCATCTCCTTCTTTTCCTCTCTGAACCTTCCCCAACCGAATCAGAATGCGGAGCCCTCACGCCGAAATCTACAAGTAATACCTGTAGGGTATCGTGACACCCCCCCCCCCCCATACAACAGCATAATCGCTCCCGCAATCCATTTTCAATCTACCTACTAGTCGTAGAGGTCGTTGAGGGACGCGGTTGAATCAGTCTTCAGGACTATCCAGCTGTCCATTTCCCATCTACCCAATCGCAACGCCAATCTAACGGATCAAACCTTCGCCAGCAAGGTCTTCAACCTCAGGGGATGACTGCAGGCATCCCCAGACTGTCCGCAATGTCTGTAAGGTCCACAGGGGGTGACTGCACCTCAGGGTCAACAAACCATCGGGACCATCTGGACACAGAAAAGGCCTTTCGTCTCAGCTTGTGTTCTCTTGTTGTAAACAATATAATATATTGGTATTTCCAACCCCACCCGAAAGGGTGATTGAACTCAGCACAGACAGTTCAACGACCTCAGAAGAAAAAGCCGGTGAAAAACCTTTGGGCTCTTCCGGGTTCAGAGCTTAAGTGGTTTTGTGAAGGACATTGTTGAGGAAGTACATAATAAGATTTGAGTGAAAAATGAGTTTTGACGTTTTGTTAGGTTGGTTTTTTTTGTGGATTTTGACGTCATTGCCGAGCAGGTTGTATTAAAGGGGAGAATTCTTAAGGGCGAAGGATTAAAAGTTAAGTTTAGTGCCGGAGGTGGTAGAGTGAGGTATCTGGCGCACGGCCACTTGTTCGTCGGGTTTGTCCTCCACCGAAGAGTCCGTTGAGACCCCGTAAAAGAAGTCCGAGGGACAGTTAGGCAGAGGGACGACCCCGACGCGATGAAGGATGAGGCTGGGGGATCTCCGCGGCATACCAGGGGGGGGGGGGGGGGGGCTCCGCGGCACGGGGGGAGGGCTCCCAGTGGAGTAAGGACGGTCGTTCAACTTGATCCCCCCCCCCCTCCCCTCGTCCACGTGGATCGCCTTCCACTTTCCCTCGGGAGCCTGTTCGAGACGCGAGGTGAACGATCTGGAAGAGCTCCGCAACGCCCTCCACAATCTATTAGCCACGCTAGAAACAGAAAGTACGCGCATGTCGTACATTTTAAATTTGACCTGTAGCGCGGATCACACACTCCTACCCGAACGGACCTCAAAATTCACCCCAAAATCGTACTAATACCTCAACAAATGGCCTAAATAGCCCGCCTTTGAGTGACATCAACGGGTGGTCAAGCCTTGAAAAATTTGTCTTGGTCAGCAGACCCAAAATAAAAGTGGCGCCGGAAAATTATACATGGTCAGCCGACCCGCGCTATTCTTGGGATTTAAATTTCCGTCATAATCTTCCCCCCAGCGTTAAGAATCTTGATAAGATTCTTATTATTATGAAATACATATTATGTAACATTTTCCACGTAATAATATTACACACAAAGTCAAAGTCAAAGGTTTTTTATTTTCTCCACTAGCTTTGATGAGCTTTTTGGATGGGTTGTTCTGTTAGTTTGATTGGGATGGGATGTCTTGGTTTTTGAGGAGTGAGAGTAGTGATACGATTATGTCTGAGATGTCTTCTTTTGAGTCTTGTCGCGAAACCTGGTGGATCTTTGATTGCCTCGACGCATGGATTCATGTTTCCTTCGGCCTTCTCCACCAGTTTTGTGTATTGTGTAGTGATGGTCTCTTGAATTGTGGATAGTTGGAGGTCTTCCCGGAGCACGTCGTTTCTCACGTACCACGGGGCACCTGTTATGGAACGGATGATCTTGTTTTGTTGTCGCTGAATCTGTTGTGTGGAAGTGTAGCAGGCTGTACCCCAGATCTCGCAGCCATAAGTCCATATAGGTCTTATGAGAGCCGAGTAAAGGAGCTTCTTGTTCTCCAAGCTCAGCTTGGATCTCCAATTCAGCATTGGCCAGCATAGGAATGTCCTCTTTTTCATAGCCTCTCTGACGTTCTTGATGTGGTACTTCCAAGTTAGTCTACGGTCTAGGGTCAAACCTAGATACCGAACCTGACTTTTCCTTGGAAGTAAACCACCACAGAGACTGACGTTGCAGACTGTTCCCGGCCTTAGCGTGAAGGTGATGAGCGAGGACTTGGTTGGATTGACCTTCACCTTCCATTTGTTGAGCCACTCTTCAGCTTTAGCCAAGTGTCTCTTCAGGTGCCATCTTGCCTCCATGACGGTGTCTCCTGAAGCGAGTATTCCTGTGTCGTCTGCAAACTGGGCCAGAAGCGTGTCACACGTCATGGCAGTAGGCGTTGTAGAGAAGCGGGCTGAGAGGCGATCCTTGTGGAACTCCCGCGCTGATTGTCTTGAACGACGAATATTCCTCGCCGATTTTCACCCTAAACGTTCTTCCACTCAAGAATGACTTGAGGAAGAGGAGCAGGGAATTTGGGAGGAATGGTCGGATTTTTAGGAGGAGTCCATCGTGCCAAACTCTATCAAACGCCGACTGTACATCCAGAAAGGCTGCTGCAGTATACTTATTTCTTTCATAGCCATGCAGGATACATCCTGCAGTAGTCTACAACCCTGTGTAGTTGCTGAGTGGTGGAATGATCGCTTCTGAACCCAAATTGATGGTCCGGGATGATTGATGACACCTGAAGAGCACTCTCTAACCTCTTGAGAAGAATTTTCTCGTACAGCTTCCCCAGCAGAGGTAGCAAGCTGATTGGGCGATAGCTGGCCGGGTCCTGCTGAGGTTTGCCATGCTTCAGAACAACTATGACTACAGCATGTTTCCACACTGCTGGCATGTACCCAAGGCGCAGGAGTGCATTGTACAAGTTCAGGAGGAACGCCTTGCCCTTCCTGGGAGGTTCTTGATCAAATCTGCAGTTATCAAATCATATCCAGGAGCTTTGTTATTCTTTAAGCCTTTAATGGCCCAATTCACCTCGTCTGGATTGGGAGATGGTGGAAGTGACATCTGCATTGGGCTTGTGAGCTCATCCTTAACTCGAGCAGAAAAGTGAGGGTCGCCTAGGTCGTGATTGGGATGGAAAATCTCTTCAAAGTGACATGCGATCAACTCAGCTTTTGCCCTGTCTTCAGTCAACCACCTTCCACCATTATCTTTGAGTGGGGGGGGGGGGGGGGGATAATTTTGATTTCCTCCCCAGGAAGTGCTGGGCAGTCCTCCAGAGTCTACTTGAGTAGTTGCTGTTCGAGTTTGCGTCCATCAAGTGATTTGAGAATCGTTCATTTCGTAACTCAATAAGCGCCTCCTTCACTCTTCTGCACCAGTAGTTGAATACAGCTTTGTTGGTAAACTAAATAAAAAAATAAAAAAAACTTTCAAGAAGTTGCTACTTTGTTGCCGTTTTCAAGTTATCAGAGTAACTGTTAACAAACTGTTTGTTTTTTTGGCAACCGCGAAGTAAATTTCTCGCTTCTTGAGTTTTTCAAGCCGGTAATAATTTTTCCATCGCATTTTCTTGTAAATAATCTTTAGCCCTACCTACTCCTTGTGGTCACGTTCGTATCTTGTTTTTCCTTTCATGTTTTATTCTAATTTTATTCTATTTTTATTCTTAATTCTAACCAGCGTTTTTCTCAAACTACCCCAAATTCGTACCGTGGTCACCCTCCCTGGGTCGTACTTAGGTCACGTGCTAGTGCTATATCTCATTTTTGGTTATATTAAAACTACGACCGCTTCTTTTTTTTTAATTTTAATTTTCAGAGATGCTTAGGAGCAAGAAGGGAATGAAAAGAGCGCCAGTCAACCACAGGATCTGGGAAAAATCAGCCTGTTTTGTGCTGGATGGAGCTTCGAAAAAGAAAGCAGCTAGGTTCAAAGTTTCGCGAATGTCGTTATTTTTTATTTATCGTGTAATTTTGTATTAAATTTACCTAATTATATTTTGTATATAATTTGTTTTAAATTTATAATTTATATACCTAATTATTATTTGTTGTACTATAAAGCCTTTAAATTAATTAATAATTAATTATTCCTTAGTTTAAATTATTCAATCGTAGATAGTTTGTTTAGGTGAGGTACGCGCACCTTGGTCACTTTTCTAAATTACCTAATTTCGAACTGATTGAAACTCAAAACGGAAATTTTGACCTTCGCAGTTTGTAGTGGAGGGATGTCGCTTTCAGAAAATGTATCGTTAATTCAGAAATTATGCTATCAAGAAGGTGAACTATCACTGTATGTAGTGAGTTTTCTGGAAAGGTGACGAAGTTACCTACTTCGCTCTTCTCTATTCTACTCTTATTGGTAATCAAAGCCTAACAAAACCGTGAAATAATTCTGATCTGGATTTTCGCGATTTGGCCCACTCTGGCCACTAAGTGGGCCACATCCGACGTTCGAATTCGTTGAAAGTTCACCGTTTGAAGATTAACTTTTCAAAAATCGGACCTTCTGTCCGTCGGTGGCCTTGATACGTTTTGAACCCGGCGCTGGTTGGCCGGTTGGTACCTTAAAGGCATCTTTTCCTCTCACCTCGAGCTCTGATTTCTCCTACATCTTAGTTTTATTGTACTACCCCCCCCCCCCCCCCCCCCTTCCACTTCTACTACTCCGTCGACTATCTTCTCACGTCAACATGTAGGCCCCGCAAGGGGGGCAATTTCAGGGGAGCAACGGAGCTTTGGAAGAAACCAGCTTTGTGGCCGACTCGTGTAGTTGCCTTCCCACCCCCCTCTCTCGGCCCACCGCCACCCCTTCCCCATCATAACACACCAACACGTGTCTACAATGAGAACGCGGTGCCGAAACCCTAAAGATTAAACCTGAGGAACACGGATGTAAGTGGCCTTCCTGAGCCGTCATCCTTCACCGGCTTTTGTTCGGGGATTTTATCCGCTGAGTTGATTCGTCGGCTTCAAAAGTAGAAAAAGATTGTTACTCGTCTTCAGAGTCAAATTCCAAGTTCCAAATCTTTCGAGTCAAGCGTTCAAAAACGATGAAAACAATCCTAACACTTCGTTAATAAATAAGTCTGAGAAAGGTTTCCCAAGTTGTCAGTCAGAAGAGTGACTTCCTGGGTCTCCGAGGAGCGGCGAAATTTGCTGAAAATTTCCTACTCTTGGGAACTAAGCACACCCGGGCCCCTCCATCCTCAGAGCACTGGTCTGGCCGAGAAGCTCAGGAGGACCCTTTAGGAGGAGAGAGATCGCCGTGTTCCTTTAGCGTGCTGGCCTACCGCGTCGTCCATGCTGGGCCAGCAATGCAGGTACTGCGGGCGGAAGAGCACGGTGCCGATCTTTTGATGCTGAGGGTGTCAGTGGAGCAGCCTGATGACTGGATGTCGTTGCAAGAAGAAGATGAAGAACTGAGACAGAAAGTGGGACGCCCTCCAAGGGACTACTTTTCACCTCAGTTGGCAAGATTAAAGGCGTATTGGGTTATATTTGATGCTCTGGTACTCCAAGGGGACGTCCTGAAACGAAGGGCGAATAAGAGACAAAAATTTTTTTTTTCAGCCGAACCATTGACTTTTTTCCGTTGTAAATTTTTTTGTAGGTTGTTTGTGACAAATGGAAAACCCACAATTTTTTTGAGATCCATAGAAAAACCCAGGTAAGAGAAAAAAATCGTGAAATTTTTGGTAGCAGTCAATGTCTCTTATTCCTGAAAGTGATAAATAAGAGACACATCACGAAATCACTGTTAGAGAAGTCAGAAAAAGTCTTAGGAGACCTAAAGGGCATTAAGAGACAATTAGCAACACGTCTCTTAATACCCTGAAAGTTTCATCGCATTTGGTTCAAACCAAAAAAAGTTAGGTATGAATTTTCAAACTTAGGCGAATAAAAGGTCAGCCAAAACTTTCGGCTCTCAAGTCCTGAGAATGTATAAACGTTTTATTATAATAAATTAAGTAGGAAGAACAGATTGAATCAAAATCACAATGTTTGAAGAATAAATAAACTTACAAAATTTTAACAAATATCACTGTTTGACTAAAATTACTCGCTGAAGACAGGCTTTTCTCAGTCAAATCACAATCTGAATACAGAATAACTTGAATTAATATTTAGAAGATTGAATTGAGATCAAAATGTTTGAAGAATAAATAAACTTACAAAATTGTAAGAAATATCACTGTTTGAGTAAGGCACTCGCTTAAGGCAGTCTTTTCTTAAGGCAAATATCACTGTTTGTATAAAATCACGATTATAGTTGCAATTCCCTTGCCAGCGTGTATTGGACCCATGATGGAACTGAAACAAACAGGAAACATTCGATAATGAGATTTGGATTAATAAGAGACAGACCGTCTACTATTGACCCAACTGCACAACAGCTGGGGTGAATAAGAGACATCGTCATAAAAAATGAAAAGTAATCTGACGGAAATAGGGCTCAAGGATATTCAACGTATTCATAGAATAAGCGTTTTGAAAAACTTACCAGCACCGACGAACGTCTTCACGGACTGGAAAATGGTGTAACGAAAAATAAGAGACACTGGGAATCTGAAGTTGATGGGGAGGTTCTTCGTAGGTTGGCCAGTGTTGCCAGGGAAAGAGGCTGTTGGAGCGAATGACCCCCTCAACTTTTAGTTCAGATCTCCAGCTACCTTTGTAGGTACTTTTTTGAACATTTCGACCATGCGGGATATTTTTAAATGCGCGTGTCTCTTATTTGCCATGTCTCTTATTAGCCCACCTTCCCCTATGCCAGGCGACCAGGGCGTAATGCAGCTAGTGGTGCCACAGGCAGCCGCCGCACGGGTCCTTGGAACATTTCGTCATTACGTCGGCCATTTAGGAACTCAGCCAACTGCCAACTGGTGAGCCTGCTTCGCCAGTTATTTTACTCGGTAGGGATGCATCATGCTGTTTGAGTTTTCGTTCGCTCAACCTGTGGACGCCAACGGGGCGTGGGACTGCGACAGCGGCCCTTGCACCACTCTCATAGGGTGGGAACCGATTCATTGTGGTAATAATTATTGTTGGCCATTTCTGTAAGTGACCAGAAACATTTGCAGTACCTGACCGCTTTGGAATCCCACACAGACCAGGACGTGGATCCTACGGCCAAATTCGCTCAAAGCCGTCACCAACTGACTGATTGGCTCCACTACACTGAACAATAATAAAACGCTCGATGCACGGAGATCTTTTGGTACCTACCTAGTTTTTGCCGAAACATCGGAGAAGACGTCGTACTCATGAACATTGCCACTCTGCCCACCTGAGGACCCCAAGACCTCGCGTCGACGTAAAACACAACAACATAATATGTATATTGTACGGGCCAAGGTAGCCAGCTTGTCTTCGTGTCCCTGGTCAAATCCAGCTGTCGGCAGCCTAGCCAGCTTCAAGAAGACAGCAAGGGCCTCCCCGAATTACTAGTAAAACACATCTACATACATTATGCCAGTAGGGGAAGGTCGTGTACCTCTGGCCGGTTTTCTCAAAATCAAGTTTGGGTCCCCCCCCCCCCCCCCCAATATTTTCCTGCCGAAAATGGGTTGTTTCTCTCAAGAGTATGATGAACAATTACATTTCCCGTTGTTTCTTATACCAAAATCAGCTCAGGGCGAGCTCCTAATTCGTTCTAGTCAAGCAGTTGCCGTCAAAATTCACAACATCAGTTTTGCCTGGCAGGAGGAACTTTGTTCAAAACCCCTAGAATGACAAAACAAGTATAATTAAAGTGTTTTATTCATCCTTACAAAATCTTGACAAAATTCAACTCCGCCACAAACAAATTACAGTTTAAGAACTTATTGATAAGAAATTTAAATATAAGCGAAAAGGATCTTCAATATTTTCCGTTGGGGAAGTAGGCGTAGTGAAGGTCTTTGGCATCTTCCACAGAGATGCACTCCCAGCCGGTTTCTTTCATGTGGTAAACTGCAACAAAGAATGGACGCGGTATTAACTCGGACGTCATCACAAGGCTTCATGCTCTGTGCTGGTGGCGCCTCTAGCAGCCGAGCGGATCTCATGGGATGAATGGGTCATTTGTTACAGGACGGAATTAATATTGTTTTCCAAATAGGGATCACTATTGATGACCTGCACGGTAGGGCGGTTCAACGTATGCCTGGAGGAAGACAAAAGTGATGATTTGTTAATGAAGGTTGGGACTTTACAAGGCGGTGAGTGGTTGTATGCCGAGCTTATTGAAAATGAGCTTCATTTCATTAATAGCTTCTACAAGGACGGTAGTGTTGCTACAGACAGAGTGGCGATGGTGACAAGGCCTTCATAAGCGACATGGTTTCTGCGTGGTACAGTGCCTTCGTGAAATATCCACCTCTGAAGATGGTAGAAGTGAAAACAGAAGGACTAAACGACAAACGAAGGGATTGTGCAGCGCCCACTTTCATCAGGCATGGTTTTCAGCGAAGCAAAATCCTTTTATGAAATTATTCTGATAGGGTCAAAGAGAATCTTCAGTTCCCAAGCTGACGTTTCGGGTAACATACTCCCTTCGTCAGGGCTTGAGACATGAAGTAAAGTAGGGTCAGGCGGGGTAAATGTAAACAAATGGGTTTTTGTGCGTTCCCATTGGTTTTGAGCTATCAAAGTAAATCTCCGTAAATCGTCAGCTAATGTAGAGATGATCAATGGTTGACATTAACACGCAACGTTGTCCCTTTGAGTTAACCCAAGAAGTAGGAGGGAGGTTGAAGCTGAAACATCGCAATTTTGTTTACAATTACCCCGCCGGACCCGTAGAAAAGCTGTAATCACAGGCATGTATATCCAGAACTAAAAAATGGGCGGAAAAAAGAAATTTCACTCATCTCACGAAATCACTCTATCCATTAATAAAATAAAGATTGTAAATGAAAAAGTTATCTTCAACAGATCATCACAATAATATACTATATTATTGTGATGTAATATTATTAAATTGTCATTCTCACTTTCATGGTGAATGTTGTAGGAATGAATCACATTGGAGAAGATGATAATATTATTAGACTGAAGGACCCCACTGGGGGTCAATTTTAATGAATGATTTCACGATTATGCGCTTTAGGTGATGGGAAATAGCCATCAGATTCACACTTTCAAGAGATTTTCTCCAGTTAGAGGATGATAATGAACTCGAAAATGCTTGAAACTTGGGCCTAGGCTGGCATTGAACGTTTTACATGACAAAAACATTGTTTTTGCTTAGGTCCTATTTCATTGAGGATCATTTTTTTTAACTCGACCCTACCGTTCTAATATAATATCTTCCCCCTCCGGGCAGAAGGGCGAATATTGCAAAACGGCGATTTTGAGTTAGGGCACCCATCTTTTTTATTTTCTCCTCCTCTTTCCGAATTTGAAAAGAGCGGGACGATCCAATCACTCAGAAAGATCGATTACATAAAGATCGATTACAAGTTGACTCGTTCCGCTTACTCCAATTATTGACGTCACCAGAGAAAATCACGATTTCCCAAAATTCAGCTTTTGCAATATTCGCCCTTCTGCATTTAGGGGGACGATATATTATGGCTAAAAAGGAACTTGCACAAACTCCACTAACAACAGAAAAAATCATTGGAGGAAATACATAAGATGTGTATGTATGCAGCGTTTTTCGTTATATTTCTTCCAATGATTTTTTTGGGTAAAATTTTTACCTATGGGTTTATAATCATTATAAACCCATAGGTAAAAGAATTATTCTTCGATATAGATTACTTGTGAAAAATTAACTCTGTGTCGATAAAAAAAATTAAAAAAATTTCCTCAATTATTTTTAGTCAGAAAATATTAGACATTCTGGGATCCTTCAAAAATCCCATTTGTAGCCCCATGAAAGCCCTATGGATCCCCACAGTGAAATCGAATCGTTCTGGGACCCCCAAAAATGGATTCTACGTCCAAAATACATCGAAAACGACACGTGACTCGATACCATAGCCAAAAGCCTTTAAAAAAAACCCTCCCGTAGCCCCATGTTAGCCCCATAGCGCCCCACGGGTTTGGGCGATGGGCTATCGACTATTTTTTTCCTTATTTTCCCAGAAAAAAAAGCTTTCGAAGTAAGGTTCAAGAGGTCTGGCAGAAGGCAACATCGAATGAACACCAACTGGACACCAGAAATTCTGCCAGGGGTTCCTTATACGAGTTAAGCAACCCGGTCCAGTCTTCAATCGACCCCTATTCGATCAGAACTAAACCTCAGCTCATACTGACCTCGGATGAGACCGCCGGAAAACGAGTCCCTGAAGGTAGCCGTGTAGATGGACCTTCTCGCCAGCTCGTAGGCGTCTTGGTCCTCCAAGTCGTACTTGTAACCCGCGTCCATCACTCCGTAAGCGTACACGGAACCAGACCCGACGGAAAAGATGTCTCCTTTGGTCCGAGAACCCTCCGAATCCACGTAGTACAGTTCGGGCCCCTGTAAACAAACAGGAAAACGTCACAGAGCGATAAAATTGCTGATCGATCAGAAAACAAGGCAGTAACACCTACTTGGTAGAGGTCGGGAAGTAAAGTCGGTAGGTATACAGTTAAGTGCCATTTTAAATGCAAAGAACAGTACGTGAATACACCAGAGGGTATTTTACACCCAGGGAAGGCATTCGAGGAAGAAAATTCAGGGAAGGGATTTGACACTCCTCCGTGTATGGAAACACTTTCACAAGCTATAAAAATTTGCGTATTCAACCTGACGGTATTTCAAACCTCTGTAACCTCTGCTGTGGAAGTAATGTTTGGATGACGTTTTTATCGTCTGGCAGCACGGTCAAGAAGCTCCGGAGACCATGATTCTTGAGTTGAATGAGTCGTATCGAGTGACCTTTTCCCACACCTCATCCACCACAAAGGTCTCTTTCCTGAATGAGGACGTCACACTGGTGGAGGATGGGGTTGATATTGATGTTCATATCAAACCGACGAACGCCCCAATGTATCTCCACTACAAAAGCTGCCACCTCCTCATACAAAGAAGGGAATACAGCGTTCTCCCTCAGTCAGGGGCCATCAAATGTGCAGTAAGAGAGAGGATTTGGGGAGATACTTTGGCAGTTTTCACTCGAGGCTCGGGGATACCCCCACAAATGGATTCAACGTCCAAAAATACTTCGAAAATGACGCGCCACCAGATATTTTACCCAAAAACCTCTCCCGTAGCCCCTTTTTCGAGACACCCCTCTCCCATCCCGTCCCTTCTAATTATTCCGAATCCCGGCGGGGGTAGAAGTGAAAACAGAAGGATTAAACGACAAACGAAGGGATTGTTGAGCGCCCACTTTCATCATGCATGGTTTTCAGCGAAGCAAAATCCTCATGTGAAATTATTCTGATAGGGTCAAAGAGAGTCTTCGTGACGTTCATCGGAGGCTGACATCTAAATGCCTCGTTGAAATTAATGAAGAAGCGGAATGGTTGAAGATTAGCACATTCAAACGGTTCATGATCTAATAAGTTGAGTGAGCTGTAAACTGGAAGGGTGTAATCGGGTCACACAGGTGTTCCTAAACGAGGATCTCTTTTGCCAACAGACTTTCAGATGATTACAGTTCTGCCATATTTTCAGCGTGAAGTTTGGGCCATACATAAAATTAAACTACAAGATTTCCGAGCCTCATGCCCCTGTTGACTAAAAATAAAATGTGCGTACGTCCATGAAAGGAAAATCCCTTGTCAGCAAACAACTCAGCTCTTACCAGTGCAACGATACTGGTTTGAGGGCGCCCACAAGTCGCTAGATCTCGCTACTCACATTCTCACTTTGCAAAGGGGAAGCCGATAGCGCGTCCCTTCCCCGTAGGACAGTCATTGGTTTCAAAATGACCCTCTCTCTTGCACCAGGTATAGATTGGCAGTCTAAAGTGTTGACGGGTTTTTCAACATTGTGACGAACGCACAAGTAAGAGTATGACGAAAACTTGGATTTACTACTTCCTAATGGAGTAGTGAAGCCACTCAATCGTTCGCTTAAAACCCATCTCGCCATTTGTGTCAGAAAAACGCTGCAAATTTTACACAAGGGTTTATTATTCTGTGATATAGGTTACTTGTACAGACATTTAATTCTGTCAATAAAAAAATTTAAAAATTTTTTTTTTTTGGATTTTTATATTTCAAAAAAAAATTTTTGAGGGGATTTTTTTTTTCAAAAATGTGTTTTTTCAAAAATTCTTTAATTTTTACTCGAAAAATATTTAACTTCTTGGGATCCTTCGAAAATCCCATTTTTAGCCCCATGAAAGCCCTATAGAACGCCACAGTGAAATCGGTTCATTCCGGGACCCCCAAAAATGGATTCTACGTCCAAAAATACTTCGAAAACGACACCTAACTCGATCCCATAGCTAAAAGCCTTCAAAACACCCCTCCTGTAGCCCCATAGCGCCCCACGGGTTTGGACGATCGGACTGAAAACCTTGCGGGCACAACTAGATGGTAAACCAAGTATTTTGCCAAAATTTCAGATTTTTAAAAAAATTCCTACTGCCCAAAACGGCCCGGACGGCGGACGGACATTTCGGATTTTGAATGTAGACCTCTTGAAACGGATAATGTCAAATTTTGAGGCCGATCGGAGTCGTCGACCCGCGTCGCGAAAACATAGGTGTATTATTCCAAGAATAATAAACCAAAATTGGGATACGAAAATTTCACTTTTTTATGGCATATCGGGCAACGCCTCAGCATACAACAGCTTAATAAGCTACCTCACATTACCAGACATCTTGGTTTCGCAACATCCAGAAGATATGACAAGATAAGGCTAATAAGACTAAAAATATCGTTCGCTTTGGATGCGAGGGGACCTCGAGGACATGTTGTTGAATTTTCTGGACAAGTGAATACAATTACCGTTCCTTGTCTATTGTTATTTAATATTAAGAGATATTATGACATCACAACAATGAAGGAGTCTACTTATCTAAATTTAAGACTACAAGGAAACTCCCTGCCTCCCATCAGCCATCACCAAGTTGCCAGCAAACGCTTACCAGCATGTTCGCATTTACCACCTGGTGGACCTGCTGTCACAACCCTGCACATCGTTATCGTTCAACTTACTCTGACATCAAATCCAGCGATCATCATGCCCATCGACAGGCCCATGTCCTTGTAACTGTACGCCATGTTGGACATGATCTTCGACGCGGCGGCAGTCGTGATCCTCTCTTTGTTCCTCAACTCGTGCAGGCGACACTGCTTGGCCAAAACGCGGTCCCAGTAGACGCAATCCGCAGCTCCGCCGGCCATCGTTCCCAAGAGAAACTGGTTGATCTCGATGATCTTCTTCATCGTACCAGATCCTTTAACGACACGAAACAATGAAACTACTCAATGGTGTCTATTTCATCACTTAAATTACACTAGACTCTTCATCATACCGATGTACTCGCCGCCTGTGGCTCTCGAGTCGACAGCGAGGATAACACCGTTTTTGAATCGGAATCCCAAAGTTGTTGTTCCATGGTCGACTTTTATCTTGATCTCTTTACCGTAAGCGTCTTTTTCGAAGTTCGCCAAGGCGGATCGGGGCTGTTAAAATACAATGCCACTTCATGAGCGGGAAATAACAACATGAGGACAATATAATGTAAAATGGGTTCTCTTCCTTCTAAAAGCCCATGTGAAGTCCCCCTTAAAGCTCCATAGAGGCCTGGGCCTCTTCTATGGGCATAGAAAGTTCTTACAAGACTGGGACTCGCATGAATCGATTACGCCTCCACAATTACATCAAAACGACACCTTACTCGACCCCCTGGCCAAAATCCTTCAAAAACCCCTGTACCCCCATAGGGGTAGGTTGGTTCTTACAGGTCTGACAAATTACTGTTAAAAATGATACCTCACTCGACCACCAAGCTTTTTAATTTTTTAACAACCCCCACTAGAGCGACTTCTACCAGGTCTGGGACTCACATAAATTGATTTGGCTGCGGTCGAATATATCGAGCGAGCCTCGTAATATGAGTCACAGAATCATATTAAGGAACTGTGCCCCAAATTAATTCGACAACGGCACATCGCACGACTTGTTGCTCCAAGCCCTTCAAAGCCACTGTAACCCCTTGGGGTCATCAGTTTGAATTCCTTCAGGAAAGAAACGCAGCTCGAACTAGGTTACAGGTTTTAAAAACCCAACAGGGTTGCCAAAAACGCTCCGCCGCACAGTGGTCTGAGGGTGGTAAAAACCCCAATTATTCAATTTGATTGTTGATTCAATTTGAATTTACAATTAATGTTGGGAGGAGAAAACTCGTAGATTCCATGGTTTTGTTGGTGAAACCAACGATTATGAACCATTACACAAGCTTGAAAAGACGGAAAAACGCCATTTTCCGCTAATTTATGTCAAAGAAAACGTAGAAAAATTGAGCGCTTCATATCAAAAACGAAAAACCCTTCTTTTATTTCAAGTCCATATACATCATAAGAAGTGAAAAAAGATTTTTGATAGTTTTTCCAATCGCTTTCAGCTTGTGTTTTTGAATAAAATAACTTACCATCTTTCTACATTTCAGAAGACAAGTAAACACCGTGCGATAATCTCAGTAGTACCGGTTGAAAAAAGAAATGCAGAGATCGGTTGCGGGAACTTGCGGCTTTGCTCAATATCTTAAGAAAATGTAGCCTACCGGCTTAGTATAGTTTTTGCGTTATCTTTTGAATAATACGCATTAGGCCAGTCGCCAGAGGATTAATTGGAGGAATTGGTGTAAAAGCTTTATTCTTTTATAACGTTTTAATCAATTTTATATTTTTTGTTAACTACATATAAAAAATGGTAGGTACCTAGCGGCAAAAAACCTCGATTTTTTCGGACTTTTCACCAATAACTCGTAATAATAAAGAAAAGGTTTAAATTACAAAGTGGAAGATCATACAATGCTGCGTCGAATGACCTCCTTAAACATAGGAATCGGTTCAGCTGTTTAGCCACAATCAAGCGTTAAAAAATAATGTTTTTGCATATTATGCAACTTTTTCCAACTTCTGTTCAATCCTATCACTATCAGTCAGACTTCAGTTATCTATCCTGATTTCAGGAACCTATCATACTTATCAGGTATCTACCTCCCATACTCATTGCAGGTACCTGTCATACCATCAAGGTACATACCTACCTATCAGTCACCTATTCAGCGCCCTAAAAAAAACGGGTAGCTACACGATGTTTTAGTCAATTAATCCAATAAGTCTTATTAGGAGTTTTTGCCGTTTTTATGGGTTTTCAGACCACTGTGCGCCGTACGGGCCAAACATCCACCGGCTCAATCATCCAACATACATCATTACCAAGAACAACTACCTCACACTTACATTGGCCATCGGCGGTATAGCCAACATCATGTTGTTTTCCATGACCGGAATGTCGTAGGAGTCGGTCGCATCTTCCTCGTCGTACAATTGCGGCCTGATGAAACTTTCTTTGAACCCCAACAGAGACTCCAACGCCATGACGATAGAGAAAGGGTTTCAGGCGAATATTCAAGTAAATAAAGTTTTTTTCACAGGCAACGTTACTTGAGAACTAAAAGTGTGTACAAGACGAGATGATGAACCACAAAAATTCGCCCGTAATCGTGGAAGGTTAGGAAGGTGAGGTTCCTCTTCATCTTGATCCTCTTCATCTTTCTTGAGTGTTTTCAATGGCGGCCACAAATACAGTCAGAGGGATGTGAAAAATCGATTATTTAAATTTTCTATTTAATCGATTCTTCTCAAATTAAAATTATTAAAAATCGAATGCAATTTTACCTTGGGTTATAGCGAAATTTGATTTGGCCAAGCGCGAATACTGTGTTAATTTGTTTATGGGACTAACATCCATAAATTATATTATAATATTGATATTATGATATTATCCAGAGGGTATTGATCAATTCAATAATATAAAATATTTTAACACATTTTAATCAGTAATAAAAAATCGATAATATTTTATGCGAATGGCCACGGTGAGTAAGGGGGGGAGGAGAAGTCCCCAGGATTCATTCAAATTTCAAATCAATTCAAATTCAAAGCCGAAGAAAGTGCATTTGATGCCTGGTGCACAGATTAAACTAGGTACTGATAAGCCTTGATTACTCAAAAATAGCTAAAGATCTTGTAGGTTGGAAAATACCTGTTGTAGGTACTATTCCAAGAATAATAATTATTAGGGCTCGGATTGATAGGATCGATAAAACCTCTAAATAGCTAAGCATAAGCGCATTGAACCCAGCAAAACCCGTATCAAAAACCACAAATAAGAAGGGATTAAAAACCGGTTGACAAAAATAATAATAAAAAAAAAATTAAAAAATTCTCTACGATGTTGGACTGATGAGACCTCAAATTTTGATTTTGCGTCCAAAATTACTTGGAAAAGACATCTTTTTCGACCTGCTGGCCATCCCAACCAGCAGAGGAGTCGCTCTCTCTCCCTAACCACATGTTAGCAGCAGACACAAATCCTGTTAACGTGAGAAAAGTAATATTATTCTCACGTAAAAAGCTCATCCTTTCACTCAAAAACATCATATTATAATATCATAAATGATGTTTTTGAGTGAAAGGATGAGCTTTTTACTTCGAAAACCCTGAAACCCCCTTAATAAGGGGGCACACATAATACCGTAAACTGGGGCTATTTAAGAATCGCGAGGCTACTTGAGAAACAGCTGTTTATTTTTTTCAAAAATTCATTGTAAAGGCTAGGATGGTCTTGGGACGTTGATCCAATTTTTTTCTGACGCTACTATGATGGCTATACACGCTAACGTGACTAATCAGCGCATATCTGATAACGCATAGCGATGGCGGCTTATCACATTTTCCAGCTGTTTTTGTAGATTAACGGCACGTGGTACAACTTCTACCTTCCCAAGAGGATTCAAACATTTTCTTGTTAGTTCAACTATCCTATCATTTCAAAGGATATCTTGGAGAGATTCTCTCAAAATCGCAGCTTTCTATCTTCAAAAATGGCGACGCTATTGAATTTTTTGTACAATGGGGTATTTTGAGAAAAAAACTTGGGGTTATTTGAGAATGTGTTTTTACGCCGTTTTTCGCGTTTTTATTCCAGAAAATGGTTCGTAGCTATAAGAGGAAGCTCAGCAACCACAGAAAAGTTAAATTGTTCAAGCCATATCAGGCGTACAGGGAGGAATTGCTAGGGAAGGCGAATGATCACGTCAAAGACGGCTCCGGTTCTCGGTTAAGTTCTGGTTCTCTGTAGAGGCAAGACAAGTTTAAGTTTCATTCAAGTTTGGAAAATTTATGGTATTCATTAAAAAAAATTGAAACCTCTAGTTGGATTGCAGGGAGTCATTTTACTATTTTGTGATTGATCGAGTGATTGTAGTAGGTAAGTACTAAATCACAAAATAACTACCTAGTTATTTTGTGATTTAGAAGTCTGCTTTTGTGATCTTTTCACTGTGATTTACAGTACTTAAACGTTAAATGTAATAAATGTTATAACTTAGGAGAGAGGAAATTTAAACATTTGTATTTTTACAACTTTTATAATAAAATGTTGGTTTTTCTTCAAAAAAAAATTTTTTTGATGTCCTATATTGTCAAAACAATTTTTTTTAAATTTGGGGTCACCTCTCAAGTACCCCTCGAGCGATATTAATTCGGAAATGCCGCAAAAAAGCACTATTCTCAAGTTACCCCAACTGTCGGGGTGATTTGAGAACGCTATTTAAAAAAAAATATAAAATCCCCCATTGGGGGGATTTAAATTCTGATAACGCAGAAAGGTAGCCCAGAGGCCACTTTATCAAAAACCATTTCGAGCCGATTGACAAAAAAATGTTTAGGCACCTAAATTTGCGTTTAAACGCGAAAATTTTCTCAAGTAGCCCCAGTTTACGGTATGTATAAAAGGGTATAGGTGAAATAAAAGGGTATTGAGTGAAAGGATGAGCTTTTTACTTCGAAAACCCTGAAACCCCCTTAATAAGGGGGCACACATAATATGTATAAAAGGGTATAGGTTATATAAGATTTTATAGGATTTTATTTGCAAAAAATCCCAAATGGATTTTATAGGCATTCTATTCTAGTTAACCTATAAATCTCGTTGTTGTCCCAAAATGCTTTATTAGATGGGTGTAATCACCCTGTAGTATTGTAAATATGCGCGAATCCGGGTCCTAATTATTATAAACCAAAACTAATAGTATACTTATTGGTGTACTAGTCCAATATAATTATTATTAAAAACCAAAACTACTTGTGGAGGTGGGTGAACTACCTAGCAAGGCTTGCTAGTAACTCGTGGTGACTAGGTATTTCCGTTGACACTTGCGAATTCGAAAAACTAACGAAAATTAATAAAGATTAGTTAATAAACATTTTCTGTAACTTTGATGAATGTATCAAATTTTTATGTGACAATAATTGATTTTGATACATACAAATTTTAATTATTAAAAAATACCGACAGAAACTATCGATCATGTATATCGATATATGAAAATTACCGGCATAGATAGTTTATAATTTTTTATAGTGTTCGTTTCAGGTTCGTTCGATGGTGATTATTGATGGTCATTCTTGTTACCACAGAATATGCCCTAAATTCGCTCCCTCTCTAAAAATAGATATGACGCTAGGTGACGCAGTAGAGTAAATTTCATAAAATTCTTTGTGACGACAGAATCTTTTGTTGGCCCTACTGACATCTCGCTGTGACGTCATTCAATGGCCGTCAACTGAAGTGAACTGAAAAATCCCCACTCGCCTTCATCTGTGGTTATGAGACTTCTCAGTTTTGACTTGAATCCAGTTTTTAAAAATTGTTCTTTATCAAGTAAAAATGAGTATTTACAGTGAATCTTTAAGTAGTAAAAAGTCTAATTACCTCGACAACATGCCAGGACTTATATCATCCACGTGAGTACATAAAATCGATCGTTGAAAGCAATTTTCGAAGGGATTTCATTCTAAGATTCTTTGTTTCTATTAGAAAGTGGATCAAGGAAGGTCTTTCACCATTTTCGTTTGGGCTACCAGCTGTCGACCAAGTTTTATATTCCTGCAAACTGTTAGATTCTGTTTGTAGGTCGACCTTGTTTGGTTGAGAAGTTGATTATTGATTTTTTTGTTGGACGTCAACCTTTCGCATTCGCCTACCTTTCATTATTACCTTCGTGGGGGATTATTCGCTCCGTTGGGGCTGATTAGGCGAGATTTGACAGGTGGAGTTATTTATAATATGCGCACCTATTTGGGGAGTTGGCATTAGAGATTTGGCGTTCTGCCTGAAGGAAAAGATTTGAGTTTGTACGGGGTTTCTTTAAAAAGTTGGTTGGTGTAGTACCTACGTTTCAACGTCACTCAAGTTTGAAACGTGACGCTAATCAAATGAGATTCGCTGAACTGTGAAAAGCTGTATTTTGACGAACTGTCTGAGGCGGAGATATGCCATTTTTACCTCCCATAGATTTCGTTGCACAGTGCAATATTGTACATGAACTTGACGTTATGGGGAAAAGAATAGGACAGACATTTCTCAAAATCAAGGCCCGTTTATGTTGTGTCAACCATCGCTGTCAACCTGATCACATATTGTTGATATCGCTTGTGTATTTTGAAATGAATAATCTATTTTCGAACCATCGGTTTTACGCGGTGTAGGTCTACAAAGCCATTCTGAAGTTGGCCGAATTTGTCTCAAATTCCTTTGAATATGCCTCTGCTAGGATGCCTACTTTTGTATACGTAGGTTTGACTGTATTTTACATCGGCTTGTTGTCGATAAGCTGGCTAAATATAAATTTTCAGACTGTATCACTCAAGCTGTGTATCGTGGAGATTCTGTTTCAAGTTTGTTGCCAGTCAGGTATGGTGTATCTCGGGTTTCAGCATTGGGTCACGTAATTTTTCTATTTTCATAAATGACGACACTCACGTCCTGACTAAAACGGTTTACTTGCTTCTCTGACTCTGACAAGCGACAGATCTGTGAAAGACACCTGGGTAGTACACTGGAAATTGATTCTCTGTAAGTGAGCAGCTAGGTACTTATACCATCCTCTGTTGGGGTCATACCCAGTCAGCTGGCGCGATTCTCCTGTACGAGTGGTCGCTGGTTTGAGATACCAAGAGGATTGTAAGGTCGTAAGACAGCCTTCATAAGTTTAAACATCTTGACACTCCCTGCTGTTTACATACTCGAAGTTACATACCTCCACTCCTGAGTACAGCACACATCGGCCCAATGACGCTAAAAAGTGGCGGAAATTATTCAAGGTGACAGACTGATTGGTAGAGATGGGTTTAGCATAAAAAATGCAAATCTAAATTTAAAAGAAATTAAAATACTTAATTCTATAAAAACTAGAAAAATAATTTTGCATAAAATAAAATAATAATCCCTCCCCCCTTTTCAATTTTTTAATGTGCACATCTGCGCATGATCTGAGTTTAGAATCTTATTCTAGGGTCCTCAGTGAACACGCATAGAAAAAAAAATACTCGCACAAAAGTGGATAACCTACAACTTTACAACTTTTTTCATCTGTAAAATCGGTAAAGGCCAATTTAATGAGGAGAATATTATATTATTTTTAATGTCTTCGTATGGACTGCCTGAATACAAATCAGTGGTTTAAGGCTTATATGGGGCGAAAAAACTAGGTACCTACCTACTAGTGAAAATTCCCAACTCCAACTTTCCGCCCCTCTGATCTCCTCCAGACAGCTCGGAGCGATAATCCCAGGATGGTTATTTCTTCATATGACATAATATATTATACAATGTATGTTATACATGTCAGCTGAAGAATCTACGTTCAACCTATCGGCCAGATGCCTTTTTAATTTTTCGTACTTCCGCCATCTGACTGACTGGCATTTTTACTGATGCCTTACCATCGTTTGAAAGCATACTGTCTGGTCACTTTGTTCTCGATGTACCAAATCATAGAAGTAATATTTTTTATGTGAGGTTTAAATGTTTGTTTAGGAATTTTGACCTTCGTCTTTGCACATCTTGTTGGCTAATTCTTGATTCTTGTGATGTGCTTTCCGGTGATCGCCGAACGTGTGGCTTTGAAGGGAAAGAAGTATGATAATTGATGGTTTTTGGGCGAGTGAGGTGTCATTTTTAAAGTAATTATGGGCCCAGAGTCCATTTATGGGATTCTTAAGCCTTTCTGACAACACTTTGGGGCTCTATGGGTTCAATTCTAAGGTTTTTGAAGGGATTAGACGATGGAGTGATCACGATGTACTCATTGATGATTCCTCACGAGTGATTCGAGCGCTTTTAGTTTAGCCCACCAACCGTCCACCCATCTAATACACTCAAACTCCAAATACGCCTCTCAATCAAATTATCTCTCTATTATCGTTACTACGTCGTATTCCTCCGTTATATTCGTAAAACCCCGCGTAAACGGGGTGTAGGATGACAGGGTGGCTCAAGGAGTATGAGGGGAACCAGATCAATAGAGTGCAGAGTGGGGGGGAACCGAGAAATATCCTCATGTCCTATCACTTCAAAATTCTCAACGCTTTTTAGACACTGAAGTCCCTCTTTTCACTCGAAATTGTATTTTTGTTGCGCGATAAATCGTTTTGAGAAAAATGTGAACTTCTAATACAATATGAAGTGCTTCCGAAATTTAGAATCTATTCGGTGTTGAATTAGTTCATTCGGTGTCATCGTATGCCCTCAGCCTGGTGAGTTCCGCATTGACATTATGTATTCTAGCGGGGAATGAAACTTGCAATAGTTGAAGGTTCCAGATGGTGGAATTAAGAGGATTCAAAGGGGTTTTTCTTTCCAAAAAGTGATTTTCATGGATTTACAATCCCTGGAGTTTACAAGCCCTTGGATCGTACCATCCTACGTGGGCTTGTAATGACGTTTCTAAGGGACTGGTGGACAGGTTGAAAATCTGAGTGGACAAAATCCTCACGTTATGATATCTTGCTACCCAAACCTAACGGACGTGGCCTCGCGGAGGGTTGAAGGAGGTCTATGCCTTTGAACAGGTTCACAGCCATACTACGTCCTTTTGTGCCAGGACCTGGCTTGGTCCCTGTGTTGTGGTGCAGACAGAGTGGAGCTGCGTTGAACGCTGTGAGCAAAGTGACGAATTCAAACCCTCATAACAAGTTACTCAAAGGTGGAACAAAACTTAGAGTAGACTTGGCCATGTAGCACACATACGACGTCCCGACGTCGGGTGATCGGCGCCGGACGGTCAGCTTGTCCGCTTTGTCGACCTGACCGTTTCCCAATGTCGGGCCGACGTCGGCAAAATCGCCGCCCAGACAAGTACTGACGGGATAGTAACTAGGTACTGTTGTCTTCCTTCGACCGACCTGTGCTACATGGTATCCGACAGCAGTTGGCAGGATTGGATTCAAAATGAAGTTCGTCCTCGTCTTGATAAATTTGAGTTGAACCATTCTCTAGGTAGTAATCAAAAGCTCAGTCTAACAAAAATGCGTTGCCGCCTGTGATTATATTCCCGCTCGTGATTTTAGTTTGGTTCATTTATGATTATATCTCATGATTGAGGATCTAAGTAAAGAACGTTGGACATGTTTTCCCCAAATTTTGACTTGATTTTAGAATCAAGATTATCTTATCTATTTGGGCTTCAAACTCGCCACCTGTTCATTGATTTTAGATCTGCGTACGATAATGAGCTCAGAGACGAACTCTATGCGAACATCATGGATACGGGCGTTTTCCCCGAAACTCGTTAGACTCATCAAAGTGAAAGGAGCGACTTGTGCTGTCCGGATCCAATCAGAATATTCTGATGAGTTCCACACACACACAATAGTCTATCCATAAGTCCAAAGTACAGTTTGGATGGACTATCGTAAATCGGTTTGTCCGACTGCTTAAATATACGGATGACATCGATTTATTGGGTCGATCCGTCCATTCTGGAGGCTTATGACGACCTGAGAGAATCACATGAGCTCCGAAATCAAAAAAAGGACTGTAGCAGTCATACTTCGGGTTACTGAAGCAAATGAGAAGCAGGACTTTGTCCATAGCCCCAAGTTGCGAATGTACAAGTCCCTAATCGGGCCAGTATTGACGTAAGGATCCAAGTGCTAGTCCGTCTCAGTCCATGACGAGTCTGCACTTCTGAGATTTGATCGTAAGATCTTCGTAAGATCTCTTCTTAACAATGAACACCTTCTACCCTAAAAAACGTAACTCTCCCCTTGTCCCCCCACAGTTTTTCCTTCAACTAGGCACCCTCATAGATGTTAGAGAGTTTTTGCAGACCTTTCCACGAATCCGTAGCAGGAAATCCGTATGGGCTGTCTAGGCCGACCATGACTGGAAGCTAACCACCCCACTACAGATTCCTTACGAATCCGTATGGAAAAATTGACTACTAAAGTGACGCGCACGTTGTTTTCACTCTCACATACCTCAAGAAAAAATGGTCGCCGTGAAGTTTTGACTTGTTGCGTTTGAGTATTTCACAAGTATTAAATACTTGTAATAAGAAATTTTCTTATTACAAGTACGAGGACTCCTACTGCCACTCGGTTTTTTGTGAAGAGGAAAATGGATGAAAATCCAAAAAAAAAAGGTCGCCGTGAAGTTTTGACTTGTTGCGTTTGAGTGTTTCACAAGTATTTCTTATTACTAGGGTTGCCTGATGAGAGAAAAGGAAAAAAAGGACATCAAGATATATAACGTATAAATTACAAAATGCACATACTATATTATAATATAATTATAAGGTAAAGGTTTTTCATCAATCAGATGGATGATGGTTTGTTACCTACCTAATCGGGTATTATAATAATAATTATAGAAAATGTAATAATATTATAGAAAATATAATAATATTATATTATAGAAAATGATGTAATTCTAATAGGAATAGAATCTACTTCAAGTTTTTAGTTTCAACATTCAACATAATATGTTGAATGTTGAAACTAAAAACTTGAAGTAGATATTATTATAATACCCGATTAGGTAGGTAACAAACCATCATCCATCTGATTGATGAAAAACCTTTACTGTGGGGACATGTAGTCAGTTCCTCTCATCCACTGAGAGTTCATCAGAGAAAAATTTTCTCTGATGGAATGAGAATATTTAATATTCTCTCGACGTTGGCATTATGGGCAGGAATGGCGAAAACAATTTGGCACAATTTGAGAAGCTGTGAGTGTTTCTCTGATTGGTCGACAAGATGGAAATATTCACACCATCTTTGACTGCAGTTCATGGCTTTAAATTTAGTGAGAAATTAGATTTAGGGAGAAATTTCTCCTTCAGTCTTTCAGTCAGAAAATCTTCGACTTCCTCCAACGAAGCTAGCACCTCCAAAACTGAGTTATGTTTGGCTTCCAATTTTTTAATCTTTTCATTGAAAGAAAACATTAATGAATGTAGAAACCACAAGTCACTTTCATTTTCTGGCTATTCAAACAGATTTTTTATTAGGATAGGAGGGTTGCTCTGAGACATAAAATACGACGCCAGAGGTTCATACATTTGAAGCACACGATTTATGCAGGGAAACAACGACAACCAACGGGATTTGGAGTGGCGAAGAAGCTGCCTGTATTCGATGTCAACGCCCACGGTGGACATAGGTTTAACAAGAACAAGATTTTTTCTAAGCAGGCTGTTCCAGATAGGTAGGTAGCCCAAACGATTTTCAGGTAATTTCGAGGTAATTTCAGAAAATGAGAGATTTAAAAAAAAAAGAGAACATTTGCCCGAAAAATGAAAAAAGAGAGGACGCCCGGACAGGGTGTGAAAAAGAGGACATGTCCGGAAAAAAGAGGACGTCTGGCAGCCCTACTTATTACAAGTCCTACGAGGACTCCTACTGCCACTCGTTTTTTTGTGAAGAGGAAATGGGTGGAATAAAAATTTCCAATTCATCCATCGAGTGTAGAACAGAATAAAACAGAAGAGAACAAAGCGAACTGAGAACAAAAAATAACAAAGCAGAATACAAGCCCGTTTGTTTACAAGATAACATCTTGAGGTTACAACGGGGTTACACAAGCGTCAGGTTATGTTGCTTTTCATACAGATTTCTATACTGAGTAGAGAGTTTTTGCAGACCCTTCCACCGATCGGTAGGAGGAAATCCGTAGTACGAATCTGTAAGGAAAGGGGGAGTGCGCATGCGCGAGGACAAATCGGTAAGGAATCTGTAGCAGTAGGCGGTACGAATCCTTATTCCTACGGGTTACCAAATCAGTATAGAAATCTGTATGAAAAGCAACATAACCTGACGCTTGTGTAACCCCGTTGTAACCTCAAGATGTTATCTTGTAAACAAACGGGCTTGTATTCTGCTTTGTTATTTTTTGTTCTCAGTTCGCTTTGTTCTCTTCTGTTTTATTCTGTTCTACACTCGATGGATGAATTGGAAATTTTTATTCCACCCATTTCCTCTTCACAAAAAAACGAGTGGCAGTAGGAGTCCTCGTAGGACTTGTAATAAGTAGGGCTGCCAGACGTCCTCTTTTTTCCGGACATGTCCTCTTTTTCACACCCTGTCCGGGCGTCCTCTCTTTTTTCATTTTTCGGGCAAATGTTCTCTTTTTTTTTAAAAATCTCATTTTCTGAAATTACCTCGAAATTACCTGAAAATCGTTTGGGCTACCTACCTATCTGGATCAGCCTGCTTAGAAAAAATCTTGTTCTTGTTAAACCTATGTCCATCGTGGGCGTTGACATCGAATACAGGCAGCTTCTTCGCCACTCCAAATCCCGTTGGTTGTCGTTGTTTCCCTGCATAAATCGTGTGCTTCAAATGTATGAACCTCTGGCGTCGTATTTTATGTCTCAGAGCAACCCTCCTATCCTAATAAAAAATCTGTTTGAATAGCCAGAAAATGAAAGTGACTTGTGGTTTCTACATTCATTAATGTTTTCTTTCAATGAAAAGATTAAAAAATTGGAAGCCAAACATAACTCAGTTTTGGAGGTGCTAGCTTCGTTGGAGGAAGTCGAAGATTTTCTGACTGAAAGACTGAAGGAGAAATTTCTCCCTAAATCTAATTTCTCACTCAATTTAAAGCCATGAACTGCAGTCAAAGATGGTGTGAATATTTCCATCTTGTCGACCAATCAGAGAAACACTCACAGCTTCTCAAATTGTGCCAAATTGTTTTCGCCATTCCTGCCCATAATGCCAACGTCGAGAGAATATTAAATATTCTCATTCCATCAGAGAAAATTTTTCTCTGATGAACTCTCAGTGGATGAGAGGAACTGACTACATGTCCCCACAGTAAAGGTTTTTCATCAATCAGATGGATGATGGTTTGTTACCTACCTAATCGGGTATTATAATAATATCTACTTCAAGTTTTTAGTTTCAACATTCAACATATTATGTTGAATGTTGAAACTAAAAACTTGAAGTAGATTCTATTCCTATTAGAATTACATCATTTTCTATAATATAATATTATTATATTTTCTATAATATTATTACATTTTCTATAATATAATATCATTATATTATAGAAAATGATCTAATTCTAATAGGAATAGAATCCACTTCAAGTTTTTAGTTTCAACATTCAACATATTATAATATCCGATTAGGTAGGTAACAAACCATCATCCATCTGATTGATGAAAAACCTTTACCTTATAATTATATTATAATATAGTATGTGCATTTTGTAATTTATACGTTATATATCTTGATGTCCTTTTTTTCCTTTTCTCTCATCAGGCAACCCTAGTAATAAGAAATACTTGTGAAACACTCAAACGCAACAAGTCAAAACTTCACGGCGACCTTTTTTTTGGATTTTCATCCATTTTCCTCTTCACAAAAAACCGAGTGGCAGTAGGAGTCCTCGTACTTGTAATAAGAAAATTTCTTATTACAAGTATTTAATACTTGTGAAATACTCAAACGCAACAAGTCAAAACTTCACGGCGACCTTTTTTTTTTTTGGATTTTCATCCATTTTCCTCTTCACAAAAAACCGAGTGGCAGTAGGAGTCCTCGTACTTGTAATAAGAAAATTTCTTATTACAAATATTTAATACTTGTGAAATACTCAAACGCAACAAGTCAAAACTTCACGGCGACCATTTTTTTTTTGGATTTTCATCCATTTTCCTCTTCACAAAAAACCGAGTGGCAGTAGGAGTCCTCGTACTTGTAATAAGAAAATTTCTTATTACAAGTATTTAATACTTGTGAAATACTCAAACGCAACAAGTCAAAACTTCACGGCGACCATTTTTTCTTGAGGTATGTGAGAGTGAAAACAACGTGCGCGTCACTTTAGTAGTCAATTTTTCCATACGGATTCGTAAGGAATCTGTAGTGGGGTGGTTAGCTTCCAGTCATGGTCGGCCTAGACAGCCCATACGGATTTCCTGCTACGGATTCGTGGAAAGGTCTGCAAAAACTCTCTATTTGGTAACCCGTAGGAATAAGGATTCGTACCGCCTACTGCTACAGATTCCTTACCGATTTGTCCTCGCGCATGCGCACTCCCCCTTTCCTTACAGATTCGTACTACGGATTTCCTCCTACCGATCGGTGGAAGGGTCTGCAAAAACTCTCTGTTCTTTAAGGATTGGAATCAGAACCCTCCCGATCTCCCTGGATTTGTCTGGACGCCTCCCTACCACACTGTCTCCACGGCCGTCAAAGATTTCAATTGAAAAGGTCATTCCAAGCTCGCCAAATGGTTTCAATTAGATCAGTTCTCGTTTCGACGTCTGCCTCGGATCTTCTGCTGTCCCACAGAAGAAAACACCATGTTGTCTGTCGCCAAGTACTTTGAGCATATGAAGTAAGTCCCCGAATGGTCTTTCGTTTTGAATTTTTTCAAGTTTCACTGGATACTTGTTGAGGTGGTTTGATTGAGGCTTCACTTTTTTCTTTTCACGTATTGCTGTCGGTAATTATTAACTTTTGTAACTGCAGTGATACACTTTTGACCCGTTTCTGGATTTGTTAGATTTTCTACTCCACGCAAAATAACTTTGATCGGTGGATGGAAAATTCCAATTGAAAAATTGGAGATTGTCTCCACGAAGAGGAATATGTACCCATTCCGTGGGCGTGACTGTAAATGCGTGTACTTAATTTATGATAATAGAAGTGACATCGGCACGCAGTTCCGTAGTCGAAGGATTATTCACTCCAAAATCGACTGTTTGTCAAAAACTACTACTTCGGAGACCGCACCTTACTTGTCCTCATGGTTAAAATCCTCTCAAAAACCCCATCTACACAGGGGTCTTGTATGTCAGTGGTCCACACGAATTAATTCTACGACTCAGCGGGGCGTTCTAGTTCAAAACCTTGCAGGCAACGAAACTGGAACGAAAACCGCGTAATTTGTCAAACTTAAAGGTTTTATACAAAACTCTACCACCAAAACAGCACGGCGGTACGCAGAATAATACAATCGAAACGCACCGTTTCATAAGGACTTTGCAACCCACTCGAAGTTTGATTATCGATCCAAAGGCTCTTTTTTTCTCGAGTCGTCATAGCGAATTCCTCGAAGATTGTTCCGTCGTTATCGGCCGTCTCCAAAGAGGGGGAGCCGCTGGATCTATAAAATCCCTGACAGTCTCAGACGAGTTCACTCTCAAGTTGAGCACCATCGCGAACAAGTCTCTTCGACAAAAGGCAACAAACCTCGTGGAAAATCCCTTCAAACTCAAGATGCGTTCGGACATTCAACTCTCCACTCGCACCAACTCCATCGACATCACCAACTCGTCCAATTTCCTGTACAACTGTAGTAACAGTTTAAGTAGTAGTAGTAGTAGTGATTCCACTAATTGGCTGGCCGGCCCTCAATTGAGGTAAGAAAATCAACTTAACATTAAACTTTTTTGTAGTTTATTTCTCCTTATGTCCCCCGTTAAAAATCGTTCATTTTATATTTAGTTGTGCCCATTTTAGATTTAGTTATCTGAAGATGTCACTATCTTAGTTCATGGTATTCACCTTTTGGTAAAAGCCTGACGTCACCAGTTTTATCTCTTCTCCCAGCTGTTTTATCTTTGCCTAACACGTGATTTTAACTTGTTCTTTATGAAGCATCAACTGCTGATTTGTTCACGTGTTCGATGCATCGGTCACGTTGACATTTTTGTCGTTCTTGGTTGTTTTTTTTTGCTAGATAGCGCTTTTGAAAGAACAATCTTGAAATTTGTTTACGTAGCTCTTGTCACAGATGGCGTTGCGTCACCCGGTCAAAACCTCCATTTTGATTTTCGTGCACTCTTCGAGATATGAAGTTTTGTTAGAGTTCCGTTCTGTTTATCTGTTCATTCTGAAGGCCGCTCATCCCTGTGTTTATGATTGGTATCGTCAAGATGGTACCGAACTTTTGACCTTGACTGTCACAATGTAACTGTTCGATATTGACGGGCTTCTGTTACATGGGGTCCTATTGCATATTTCATTTTCGAATTGGCTCCGTTATAACAGAGTAGATCCGTCATGATATCCAGAAAGTTGATGTGTTATTAACATTTTGGATTCCACGTGCGTTTTGTTAAAACGGTGCAAATTGAGTTATATGCATTTATTTTGTTTGAATTGAGTTACATGCATTTATTTTATTTGAAAATTACGCCTCTATCAAACCCCAGGCCGATGACATTGCATGAAAATCTCACTCTATAGCCCCTCAGAGACCCAGTGTAGTCTGATGTGTCTTTGACCCTGCGAAATCGATACTTCGACCCCCAGACTATCCATCAACCCCACTTATAGCCCCTCTAAGCTCTCCAGCATGATAGGACAGATCTGGGACTCCCAAATATCAATTCTACGTCCTAAATCACTTCAAATACGACACCTCTATTGGCTCTCTGCTCAAAGCCCTTCAAAACGCCCACTGGTATCCCCTTAATAGCCCCACAAGAGCCCCATAGTGTGACCTGATGGTTCAGAAGCACTATACGTCGATTCTATTTCCAAAAATTTCATCGAAAACGACACCTCACCCGCCCCCGACCCAAAGCCCTTCAAAAACCACTATATGTAGCCCCTTAAATCCACACGTACCCCCTCTGTGAGGTCGGACAGGTCTGGAACTCCATACATTGATTCAGCGTCCACATCGAATGCGACACGTCACTCGACCACCTGCCCGAAGCCCTTCAAAAACCTCAATTGGAGCTTCTCAAACAGCCCCGTATAATTCGGGGCTGTTTGAGAAGCAACAATAATAATTATTGTTGTCGAGCTTGTTTGAAACTCCCGTAAATCAACTCTACGTCTAAAATTACTTCGAAAACGGCACCTATCCGACTAATTTCATTAACCCCACTTGTAACTTCTCAAGTTATTCCCGCTGCAGATTTAAATTTCTAACTTTCGACCGACTCTAATTCTTATCGTCATGCAATTAGATGTTTTACTTCATTTTCAGTGTCATTTAGAATCCCTTCATCGATAAAAGTTCCTCTTTATCACCTTGGATTGCACGTTCGGACTAAATTAGTTTTCTCAGTCTCAACTGTGACAATGACAGGCTTTGTTTATTTACATTTTCCTTGGCCTGTTTTCAAATTGTCAAAACTAGTACACGTCTTGATCTGCTTGATTTTGTCGTGAACTCGGCGAACCTGTTGATACGTTCGGGGTGGAAACGTGCTCCATTATCTGCCTCTTATCTCATCTGACGAGGACGGTAAACATTAAAAATAGCCCAGCTAGGCTCTCTAACCATCTTAGCCTCACGAACCGCTTGAAATCCCACGAAATCGTATCGGGGGGTTCTCGCAGATGCAACCCGTTGGATAACGTTTTTCCACGTTTCCCCGGAATGGTTTTTCGGCTTCGGTATTTGGCTGGCTTCTTCCACGTGCGAACGACGACTAGCGTCAAACCCGGAAGCGTCGAATCAGCTAAAGGGAGAAATTCCATTCCTTATCGTGGTTGTTGACGGTGAAAATATTTCCGCTCAGTTGGCAGTTGGTTGAAACAGCTAGGTCTCAGAATGACATGGTAGGTGCTGCAGGGCTTGCTTCATTCATGAAAGAACATGAGAAAAAGAAGTTACGGGCTCACTTCCTGTCAACTTGATATTTCCTATCGTTAATTTGTAAAAAAAAAAAAAAAAAAATCTGAGAGTTGAAGTTATTGTCGCTCATGTGGTCTGAGGTTTGGCGAGAGTCTGGCATGAGAGATGGCGCCACAATCGCCCTCCAAATTGAATAATTAACACCAAGCAGCTAGCAACCAATTTCCAGGATAGAACATCGATGTCGGATGTGTGTACCAAGGATGGTTGACTGATGATTCAGGACCATCGATGTTTTTTCTGTAGGGAGTGAAAATACTGGACACGTACGTAGGTAAAGAGTTTACGAAGGTCGGTGCCAAATCAGTGCTGACTTTGAGTTTTCAACGGCCACCTACTGTCCAAAACTTGGAAACAGGTTTGAGGGGAAAATGTGGACGCTAACCAAAAATAATGTTAGGAAGAAAAATGATACATAATAGATATTATCTAATTAAGTTAAAACATTATTTTTGATTCAAGAAGAACTCCTATTCCTAGCGAACGTTTCCCCCCTTTTGCCTTTGTTATTCCAGTGACACCAGTTTTTATCGCAACCTTTCCCTCAAAAGATGGAAAGGTGCGCTCATCTCTTCGACTTTTTTTTTTTGTGTATCACAGCATCACGCCCGAACGGCTGAACAGATTTTCATGAGGGTGGTCTCATTGTGATCAGTGAGTTCTGGGGGTGGTTATAGGCTATCAAAATCACCTCCGTCGTCGACGATTCGTCCGATCCCGACGACATAGTTTGGTCGTTAGATACCTAGTGTGTTAAATTACGAATTCTTAGTTACGGTTTTGGTTTCGTAGTAACAGAAAGGTTGCGCTGCTCTATTCAATTCAATTGATGGCTTGTTTAAATTTATCCTACCATGAGACTTACCATCTCAAAATATCGGTGTTTTTTGACAATGTTTTTCCAACATCGATGTTCGGTCAACAAAAAAACATAAAATCTGAAGAGAAGTCTCCTAGAGGTACTCCCAATTAGGTACTACAATGTTGATTATGTCATAATCTTCGGAATTGGTCGTCCTGCCACTGTATTTGTTGCTCCTACCGTCCAAAATAATTTCTTCCCTGTCACATTCTCGCCTTGTTTTCTGTGCTGTGCAAAGTGAGACAAAATATTCAAACCCCCTTCTGTTTTGCTGACGTCTTTTGGAACCACCTACTCCTCATCAGTGCCAAGATCCCACCTCCTCGCCTGATTTCGAGTTGCTTCCCTGTCGTCGAAGTGGGACAGGAGATGGTGGGGGGTACTCGAAAACAGTCGGTTTGTCATTTATAATAAACTCCGGGAAAAGAAGAGAGGGGGAACGAGTATTTCTACCTTTTGCCAAAAGATCGTCCGTCCTTTTGTGGAACAAACTTCCCCTTGGTCCAAATTTAGTGAGGGGACTTGGTGGGAATTAACTCGCCGACGTTTTAATTTTTGATTAGATCCACTCACTCTGGATCTGTATTTGTCTTGAAGTGTATGGAAAACAGGTCAAGAGTCGATACGGTGTTGGGTGGAGGGCGCTGTAGATTTGAGTGCCACTATAATCTATCTACTGCTTCATCCTTGTTACTCTCTCCCCTACCTTTCCATTTGATCAGTTGTACTCTTGGATGGGCGACTGATGCTGCTCCTAGCCCGGTTGCCCGCCATGCCTGAACCGAGGACCACCATTCGGAACTGTTTTCCAAATACGATTTTCAAGGTCAAGGTCAAGTCCTCTGATTGAGCGGAAGAAAATGTGGGTACTGCCCACTCTGGGAGCATGTTTCCATAAGTCAAGCAACCACGTTCCAGAAAGTGGCTCCAAGGGCACTGATTGCCTCCTGGAGTCATATCTCATGACCTCGTTGGAACTCGGCGTATATTGAGTAATCTCCGCCTGTTGTTTCCATGGTTGGGATGCGCATCGGGTTATGCGAGTTTTTCTTTCCTAATGTATCGCAAGAGTGCGCTGTGGCAACTCCTTTGCCGGACCATGGATTCCATTCAAATGACTTGCCATTGATACTATGTTATCGTACCTACTAAACTCACATTGTGGTGACTGATTCGTGGTGACCTGTTGGTGGTTGCTAACCTAACAATTTATTACCTAGTTACCTATTAGGTACCTATACACCTATTTTTTTAAATTTTTTTGGAAAACGAACATTTCATGGACCCTTTGCCATAATATCATTAAACACATTATAACGATGTTGTTATTTTAAGGTTACTTTGATACTAATCATCGGTCCGAAAATTTTGGATATTTCATAAAGCCTCGCGTATAGATCGGTCTCTGATCCAGGAAGGCCACTTCTTCTGGCTTGATATCCCGTCTGTTGTCCCGGGATGCCACTTCTTCTTGCTTGATATGTCGTCTCTGGCCAGGCAGGCCGCTTCTTCTCGTGTGGTATCTCGTCTCTGATCCAGGGAGGCCACTTCTTTTGGCTTGATATCTCGTCTCTGATCCAGGAAGGCCAATTCTTCTCGCGAGATATCTCGTCGCTGGTCGTGAAAGGGTTAATATTTATTATTAATCTTTTTTTTTTTTTTTTTTTTTTGGACTGGTAGGTTTGTGTAGGTGTTCATGACTGTATTCGGGCGGTTGCACTATAAGTCTCATAAAAATAAAATTAGCAGATTCTGCTGAAAAAGTATATGTAGGACCTACCTACGCACACACACACCTACACCCTTCTTTTATACTCAACCTGAGCAAAAAGATGGAGCAAAGGGGCTGGTCGCCAAAGTGCCTGCTTCGGGATCCCAAGAAAAATCCGTATGAATCACGGCACGAACTCCACCGGTTCAAGAAGTTGTAGCACTTTGGGATCACATGCAGCCAGACGCATCGTGGATCGGAGGTGTCAGTGGCTTGTCTCTTCTTTTATGCCTCGAGAGATGGCCAAGAGATGTGGCAGGGGCATGAGGGTGGCCACCCGCACCGCATCACTTCTGTTTACATTGGACGTGGGAGAGACATGGAATGGATACAGGTCTGGACCTCATCTCTGCCCGATGCCTATTAGACTCAAGTCACACAGAAGAGCCTCTGGGCAAAGATGGTGGACCTTTAACCCATCCATGCCTCTCCTACTTGAACAAATGGACCAATATTTATATTCACATAAACTACTCACTTACTTCTGTTTATAAACAGAAATGACGTGGCGTGGATGGACGCGTCTGCCATGTCTCTGCTGTTTCTCGCGACACTTGGCTCCTCCATTCCTCAAAAGGTTACTGGCATCCTATCTCACCAGCATGACCCGTTCTGTTTACATTGTACAAATCACTTGTCCACCATGTCTCTGCCATGCTTGAGCCACATCTTCCCCTGAAGTTCCTTGTATGTGAATCGGGCCACAGGGGACAGTCCTTCAGGAAAGATCCATGGTTCGCGAGAGGTCCGACATTTACCACCTACAGATCACCAAACAGGGCGTCGCCGTGTTGGTACCGAGCGAAGCGAAGCCTCTTGATCTCATGCCTATTAAAATAAGTTGAAAATTGAATCAAATGAATTGGCTCCTATAAATTTATTTGATGTCAAAATAACTCTCCTCGTTTAGGCAACTGCTACTCTGCCCCAGCAGACTTATGTTCTATTCTCAATGTTGCGACTGCCAGCGAGGCCTTGAACTCAGTCTTCTGGGGAAAGTGAATCCGTCTCGTAAGGCGTATTGATTGTGATTGTCGCCACAGGTCCCAGTTTCTATTTCGGAGTAAGTTGAGGTGGATCCTACAAATAGTCTGGCACGTTCCAACTTCTACAATCATAACAACTACCTACTTATAATTATGACCCGCCTCCGTGTACCGTTTGACGTTCACGAGCACAGTAACTGTAACCTACAGTAGGTTAAAGTTACTGTACATTTTTCGTTTTGGAGAAAGACTGCAAAGATCTGTTTTTCATGATGAGCATCGCGATTCATTCTTGAAACTACATCAATACTCGGCTCCGGAAAGGCTATTTTTAACCGCGAAACAATGTTCCACGAAAGTTCGTGTTTATACAAAATGGATCAAATGACTATTTTATATCCCCAACGAAACGACCAACTTGGAGTGTTTCGTTCCACCCAATGGCTCCTTCTTACGTGGCTTCGTGTGAAATTCTGTATTTTTTTCAATATTCAAGTAAACGTTTCGCCAAATATAACCAGTGCCCCCTCGTCTTTTTCTTCCTGCACGAGTGGGAGCTTGTTTCCATGTTGACTTTGCCAAAAACTTTTGTCGCTTATTTTGACTCCTGGCACGACAAGTTGTTGACCAGGTTTATCGATTTAATCTTTAATACTGCTCAACCGATTTGTATTTATATTTTTCAGCTGGGCGGGTGTTAACCCTGATTGTCGTGGGGAAAGATCTCTGGTACTTTGTAGGAGTAAATTGATTGTTTACACCACGTAAAGGGTCTTTTACACTTCTGTTCTATACTACTAATTCAGATTGTCTCTGTAGCTGGCTGGGTTGGTATATGTACGTCACAAGCTTTTAAACAGTAAGCTATAAAATTACGAGTGTTTTCCTATCGATTCGATCCCTACCAGTTCAATCTGGCCTGGTAATATTGGTAGCGAATGAGAGCACTTGCGGCCAAGTTCCTTATTTCAAAATTTGAAATAACTAAAACCAAATTTGAAAAGAAACCAAAATTGGGGTCATTTAAAACCTCCCAATTTTGGTTTATTATTCGGCCACCCGGAGGCCCGTCGGAGGTCGAAATTTTTGATCGGCCTCAAAATTTGACATTATACGTTTCAAGTTGTGTTGATTCCAAGAACGAAATGTCCGTCCGCCGTACGCCGCACAGTGGGGGAAAGCCGAAAAAAATGAAAATTAGGTTTGCGAACTTTGGAGCGAGGAGTATGTGAACTTTTTTGGTGCTTCGAAAATAGTTAGGATTGTTGGTGTGTTCATTTTCAAAGATAGAAATCTGAAATTTATAGTGTGTGTTTCTGATATGCATATAAGAACCTTCAACCAGGTCGAAATACCTCGTTCTTGGTGGTGGTGGGGGGGGGGGGGGGGGGGGTGAATAATTTGGTAATTGATGGTGATTTTAACGAGTGATATCCCGTGTTTCTAAGCTTTCAAAAAAAGCTCCATCGCCCTCCGCTTTGGCTGGGCAATTTTTCGATTCTAGACACGTTTGTGAAGCTCTTGTGAAAAATTCATCTGCGATCATTTGCAATTGTGGACGCAGGATTCATTTTAGCGTGATAAACATGATCGATTCGGGCGCTTTCAGCGAGATACACGAGATTGATCGATCATAAAAGGTATTTACTCCGTCGCTGGAGGGTTATGGGCTGAAACTTTGATCATTCGCAAGATCGCAGACCACGCATTTGGTCAGTTCGCCGCAACAATGCCAGGGCTCATGATTCAACATCGCGAATCATGCGAGGTTTTATTCGACGGTGCGAATTCGGGCCGTTTCGTTGCAGGAAAATTGGCTGATTCTATCGGGTTTCAAGTAAAAAGGCTATCGTAAAGAAGTAAAAATGTCATAAAATACGTCGTTTTCGGAATAAATTCAGAATTTTAGTGAAAAGCTCTAGTTTTCTTAAATTCGGTTAATAGGTGGTGAAATTCTGTTTTTGGATCTTTTTCCAAGTTTTTCCATTACCAGCGGTTGTTGTTGATCTGCTGTTTTTGAATAAAAGAGGTAAAAAATCTAGAACACGAAAAAACTCGATAAGAAATAAAACACTTCATTACTGGAGTGTTTTTATATCATGTTCTCAATTTTTTCTACTTTTTTCATACGCCTTTGTTCTCTTTCTTTTTTGTTGTTGCACCCATTCAAATACCTACTTGGAATGAATTGTAACACCTGACGAAGAGGTTTAGGGTTTGGTTTCTTGAACGTTGTGTTGTAATTTGTGATCGCCATTACGTAGTGTCGATTACGTCGTTTGGTTATTTTTACCTGTTATTCAATAATCGACCAATCCCTGCTTCTAGTGTAAAATGAGCAGTCGGATGTTTTTACATTCCGCCAACTTGATACAATTTCCGGCTGATTCGCGAACCACAACACGACTCCCCCTGACAAGGTTGCGTCTCCTAAGCTGACATCGCATTATGACGATCAACTTTTACGGGTTTCATTTGCCCGAACGTTCCCTTCTGACGTCTAAAAATAAATCCCCCAAATCCCCCCCTCTCCCGACATGTGGGAGTGAGGGAAGTCGACACAGTCTGTCGGCTCAGTCGATGTGGAATACCCGCAGATGAAAGATGCCTTCCAGGTCCATCAACATACCCCAACCAACGAGTACCCCCACCACCCCTTCCGGGAGTCCGACCTACAGGTAGGACCAGACCTACCGACCAAACAAACGTCATTCATTTTGACGTTCCCCATAACTTTGACTCGCGAGTCAATCCAGCTTCCCATTCAATAAATCCCATCAAATTCAGCACCTGAAAACAAACCCACGGAAAACGTTCATTGATATAAACTCCAACATCCCACTTGTGTTGTTCAATAGTGACGTAAACACTTTGGTTATAAAATATCAATATTAAAACACTCGTAAATATTACGAATCTCGTTAAGTAAAAAAAATGAAACCACTACCTCTTTCACGACAACAATGCTAATGGAAATCATTGTGAGTTTATAGCCATCTATTAAATTTCCAACTCTAACTTCGCAATTCATACACGTAAACAATATTCTTGTTGTTTCGTGTTGACAAACATAACAATGATTGAAAAGTGAAAAATTTCATTATTATTGTTGTGCGCATTATTCTTCTTTCATTCACTTTTCAATTATTGTTGAGTTCATAAATAATAATTATTTATGCACTATTTTAATTTTATTAGTAGTAAAGCCTTTAATTTTTGAAGCATTTAATTTTATTGGTAGTTTTGTTGAATGAAATGATCCCTGTATCACTCTCAGAGTGGTTTTCTGGATAATCGATTGTTACTATCAAACAAAAAAGACATTGGAAGGGAAACAATACCGTGGCCATAATATTAGGTAGGGTATCTGCTAGGCATGCCATTTGGTAGGGGTATCTGCCTGCTGGCATTTTGTTTTTTCTGTGTGTGGGGGGGGGGGGGGGGGGGGGGGGGAGCCGAGAAGCCTTTGGACACCCCTTGACCCACCACCATCGCAATATCCTGTCAACTGCTCCAACCCCTATTTTTTCTCCAGTTTTGGAGCTTCCATGCTCCACGTGTAGCAACTTTTTGGTGGTTTCAGATTTTTCTCGTCATATACTTGACTAAAATTTATTTTTGGTAATTTTTTCAAATTTTTTAGAAAATGTTTAATATTTTGATTTCTTCACTTTTGTAGCTTCCATGTGCCACGTGGAGCAAAGTTTTGGTGGTTTCAGACTTTTCTTGTTATCTACTCGCCAAACTGGATTTTTTAAGACCAATTTCAGATTTTTCCGACCGCTAGAAGTGCCAAATAATAAAGATGAGCATTCTCCTCCTCCTCGGACTCCAGCCAGCCGGACCCCGACCGTATCCCCCCCAACCCTCTGACCCAACACCTCGTTTTCCCATATTGTGTATAGTCGGCATCACGTTCAAGTTTATGATCATTCAATCAGCTTACTCGCCGGACGTCGAATTTACGTGTTTGATACACTTGGTTCAGTGCTCTGCGATGTTTCCCCAAATTTCCTAGTTTGTCCATTTTTTCGCCAGTTAGAACGGCCAAGTAAATGGAATTAGACATTGTCGTTTTAATGCAAGTACCTGGCGGATGAAAAACAGCACAAACATAGTTGGAAGTAACTCATTGAGGTGGTGTGCCAATATTGCCAATTTCGGAGGCATTGGATTATTTCAACTATGATCAATAGTTACGAGATAGGTAACATCTTTTATCTGATCGTAAAAAGAATAACGCCGTTCTTTCTGCGTCGCAGAAATTCATTCATTGTTTTGATTATTGACGTTTTGAATTTTCAAACGACGTGTCTGGGGCGGGGACATCTTTGTTGACCTGACTGGACCTCTTGCATCTTATTATTTTCCAACTTACTTCCTTACGTACCTTAGCGAGAAAAGAGAAATTTTTTGAATGTTTACAAGTAGGTACTTCATCTCTTCGAGCTCGAGAAAGTCTTTTGTTGCATGTTTTGAAAGTTTTCATCTATTAAAAGAACCTAATCTCAAGAAGACCTAAGAATCTAAAAACCAAATACCGAATACTGTGTGGATATTCACGTAAACATCCCAACACTGTTCATCGCTGTTATTCCACATAAACCGATGTGATTGAAATTTTCGAGACATCGGTGGGCAACAGCCTGACTCATTTTCGGGTCAATAATGTCTCTATTACGTCGCAGGCAGCGATGAGTGAAATGCAAACGGGGCGAAAGCAAATAAGACGCAGAAGGGCTGAGGTTGTGGCGTTCTGGTGAAGCTGAAGCTGCACTAACCGATAAAGAGCAGGAAGTGGACGTTAGGAGTCGTTCGGATGTCCCAATCAGAGCTCAACCGGTTGACATGTTTTCATCCGAGACGAAATATCCCCCGAGTGCGTTGTTTGTTGCTATCTGCGGTGCGCGCTCGAATGGGAATTTATGGAGAATAGGAAAAACAAAGTCTCCCCTCAAATTCTGTCAAAAATATTCCCCTTCGTACGTCAATGCTATTTATAAGTATCTATCAACTACGTGACCTAATTTTTACATGTTTTTTGTTGCAGGGCCGGAATCGTAGAGGAGGAGGAGCAGAGGGCTCACTACAAGGTCCAGCTGGGTACTGGGCCTCTGTGGTGCTCCTGATGTCCCTCAAGGTACATGGGCACCGCATATCAAACCACAAGTAAGTCCCATGTTTCAATACTCGGAAGCCTTGAGAAGGTGATGACAATAAATAAATAATAAATAAATGGTTCCTATTATTTACCTTGTGGTAACCAAATGGGGACAAAAGATGCTTCGCTCGCCGATTACAATAGTTGCAGACCTTGTGGGGATTGTTATGACCCGACACGTCAAAAACACAAAAGCGTCATAGTCATAGTTTTTCATCATAAAATATGTCATTTTTGTGAGAAAGGTCAAAAGGTCATGAAACTGACATTTTCGGCCAATTCTGGGCCAGGAATAAAATCGTAAGGAATCATTCCCGCAAAAATCGTAGATAGGAACTCTGGGTATTCTGGGCAAGACTCCAGAAGTCAGGCGGAGAGAGGTACAGCCTCAAAATTTGACAGTTTACGGCTTAGAACATGATATTCAAAAATTAAATGTCCCACGGCCACTTCTGCCAATTGGAATTTTTCAACAAGTTTGGAATTTTGACGCTAGTATCTATTGAGTCGCCATCAAGACAAACTTTTCAGCTTGGTCGAACCATTTCCCTGGTTTTCTTTGTAAATTGCGATGTTATTTTGGACGTAGTTCCACGTAGTCCTAACCGATTAAAAGGAATCCTAAACCAGTCCGACCACTCCAGAACAATGTTGATTGTAGAAATTTTACAAAGAATCTGAAATTTTGACAACATTTGGGACCCATCCTAGTTGACCCCACGTGGTTATATGGGGGGGGGGGGATGAGTCTTTCATTGTCGAAGTAATTTTGGTACCTAAATAAAAATAAGCTTTTTCGAGGATTTTTTTTCTTCAAAATATCGTTATTTTTTGCAATATTATTCGTTTTTTTTTTTAAATCAAAATATCGTTATTTTTCTATCTGCAATTTTGGATAGGGGGTTTCACTTAATTTGAGGTGCTTCTAGGCTAGTTTCTGTTGAGGTCGTGTTAAACGTCTGGAGCATAGCTGTGAGATTTGAAGATGTTTACTCAGTAATTTCTAAATTATTACAGAATTTGTAAGAATTTAGAAATTACTTAATTCATTTAATGAATTATCCTTTTTGTTGTAATATAACTTGAGAATGAAAATGCCAGATGGACCAGCATAAGAAGTCCGTAACCCATACATCAAGTGTTGTGGGTGAAATGAGCGTCATGAAACGGGGAAATAAAAGTCATGAAATGAAAAAAATGAAAGTCATATACGCGGCGTCTCTGGTTATGACAATATTCAGCCTCACACATCACCCATTATTTTCTGACTGCTCCATTCTGTGACAAAAGAATTCATTATCAGACGTTGAGGATGTGCTCAGTGCTGCCATGAAGATTGTTGGTACACGAGGAAGTGGTAGTGGGGAGGGTCACCTGTTGCTAACTCGGTCATGGGGGAAGGGACCCTGTGCCCAAATGCTGTCAACTCCCTGTTTGGGAGCAGCACCTAGTAGCACTGAGTTAAACCTGGCTCGAGCACATCATTGACTCACCACAGTCCCTAATGCACACCCTGAACACTCCCAAACGATCCTCAGTCTTGTGGCTGCATCATCATGTTCTCACGTTTTTGTATACTGTTGGGTAGTGGCTTGCCTCATCACACGACTTATCGTTTGTACCGATTGACTCTTTGTTTCAACAGGAGGCTGAGTTGGGGGAGACCTACGGAGGAGGGTCTAAGAGGATCACGTTTGAACTGCGTCTCACGACAAAGACGGAAGCAGTCTGGGAAACTGTACTTATTGGCTCAAGACTGTACATCCAAGTGCCGCCGTCTTTGCTTCCTGAAGGCTCAAAAGAGGCGTAAGTATTGAGAGAATATTGAGGTCGTAGCCTTCGCGTTGGTATTTCTAACCAGCCGGCTTGTCCTCGCTCTGAATGATGTTATCAAAATCGGTCCATATATAACACGGTATTCGTATTAGCGCTATTAGTCAGAGCTTTCGAAGTTAGATCTTGCGCTTGATCTGTGTAATACGTGGAAGAGGTCGAATATTGGAGGTAAAACTTCTCGGGGACATTGCCGACATTTTTAATCCTCATTTCGCCAATATCAGTGAAATAGTTTGGGAAAATCAGAAAAACCGAAAAATCCTGCCATTTATTGAATTATGACCCTCTATGTTCAACCGATTTTGATGAAATTTGGCTTCATAGAATTTACCCCTCTAGTATTTGAGTCTGCTCGTAAAACACAATGTACAAGCATGGTCAGTCTTATCTTATAGGGACCTTCTATCATAGCCTTTCTTAACCCCGACCTGGTATCATACGCCGGTCGTGGTACATTACGTTTAGTGTGAAAATGAAAATTGGCAGTCTCGAAAATTAATCCAAATGATGTCATTGTTTGCAGGTTCATAACTTTGCTGGAATACGCTGAAGAGGTGCTTCACTGCTCCGACATCGTCGTATGCCTCAAGAAGGATCGCCCTGATCGTCGTAAGTTCCAAATCTAGTCTTTCATTTGGTCGAAAGCGGTTTAGAGAGGCGGGAACCCCCGTAGATCTATCCTATTCTACTAGATGGTATCTATCGGTGACGCGCTAACTTCTGCTGGAGCGCGCTGATAGTGGAGGTTGGAATGTTCTGAAGTCTCACCCTATGGTTTCCTGCGTCTGTTGAGTTTGATGCTCGACTTACCACTTACTGGTGGCTCAACTAGTGGGTCCACTCATCAAAGCCAGGAAATATTTAGAAAACAGGTTTTCGATTCTTGGCCAAAAGAAGTGTAGGGAGTGGATTTATGAAAAATTGTCATACCGACTGGCATTTTTTGTAGGTAGCTCTTTATGACCAAGCGCCTATAATAATATTACCGGCTTATAATATATATTATAGCGCCTTTTATGTGGACAGATTTTGTCTTGGAGTCGATCATGAGGGTGTACAAAGCTTGGAACGTATAAGTTCGTTTTTGGCGTTGCACGTTTCCGGCGACGTTTTCAGCGCTGGCGCCGTATCTGCAAACGTGCGACGCCACAAACAAACTCACACTTCCAAGCTTTGTACACCCTCAAGATCGACTCCTTGACAAAATCTGTCTGCATAATAGGCGCTTGGTCGTATGAAAGTCCTACAAAAATGCCAGTAAGACAGTTTTTCGTAAATTTCGCAAAAGTCCTTACCTTACCTCTTTTTTGCACTAAAGTACAAAACATCAGATTCTGTTTTCTAAATATATATACATATATTTCGAAAGATTGAAATTCGTTTTCTCCGTCTAAAAGTGCAACACATCCAAATTTAACGTGATGCTTTGGTGAGTGGACCCACCTGTTAGTGGTAGATAAGACGAGCATCAAACTCAACGGATGCAGGAAACCGTAGGGTGCAACTCCGGAACATTGCAACCTCCTTGGTGAGGCTCCACCATCAGCGCGCTCCAGCGGAGGTTAGCGCATCACTGATAGATACTTTCTATTATCAATTCTGGTCTAAACGCTTCAAAAGCCCCACCTGTAGTTCAATTGAAGCCCTTCGAGCCTCATGGTTTGGTCCAGGGGTATACAGAGCCACTTAAAACGATTTTAAGCCCAAAATTACTTATAAAAATACACCTAACTCGTTCCCGTGACGAAAACCATTCAAAGACCCCCGTGCCCTGCAGCTGGATGTAACAAGAGAGCGCCCCTGAAATTGTTTCTACGTTCAAACTTAGAAAAGTACACCGCAAGGAGTCGAAAAACCAAACTTACCGCTTTTCCACCAAAACCTACATCTCTAAATGCTCGTTTCATGTTCACAGCTCAGCTCGTGAGGACCTTCATGTACCTGGGCTTCTCAGTGCTGCCACCCGGACACACGATGATCCCTAACTCGACCGACACCATCAATCTTTACATGAGATACACCGTCGAGTAGTTCACCCCCTCCCTTTCTCCTCATTACAACCTCTTGGTTTTGTTTGCGGTCCCTTATATTTTCCTTTAATTAGCACCCTAACCACAATTTTTATTAACAAATAATTTTGAAAAAAATACAAAAAAAAAAAAGTTCTTGTTCACAATGAAGTGGCTATCATTCCATTCTGTTTTTGTCTTTGATTTAACAACACCTTTCCCATCCAATTGTTAAAAAGAATTGATCAATTCAAATAATTAATCTATACTCGTTATTACTATGTAATTGCTTAAAAATTAAGATCACACTTAGATGTAGTACTATGTGATTTTCTTTCGTTTTTAAGGTTTTCCGTCTTGAGATTTGGTACTAACTAAGACTACGTCTGAATTATGCTGAATCCCAGGACTGTATTTTTTTTAAGAATTAAAAGATTTTTTCTTTAGTCAGAAATTTCTTTTTTTGTGAGAATTCTTTCATTACTTACCGTCAATTTTGGAAATAAGGTGATTTTTAAGATATTTTTGTGCTGGTTTGTGTTATTTTTTCTAAATTGAGTTGAATAGACCTTATATTCATTTTGCTTCAATTTTGTGAATTGTCAAGCTTTTTAGTTTCCGGTGTGAAGCATTACAATAAAAGGTATGTTAATTTAGAGGAATGTTTGAGTTTTTCTCTCACAATCCTGCGTGAACGGTTTTCGGAGTAGGGGAGTTAAGATTCCGTTGTAACAATGAAAGTATTCTTATAAATAGGGCAAACGTCGCATAGTTACTAGGATAGTGAAGAAATCACTAAGTGAAACAAGTCTTGTTTCAAGGTCTAAACTAGTCGTTCATTCAAAATTAGCCAATTAGGAAAGAGTCAATCATACCTAGATTTAAGTTCCTCATCTATTCTAATTATAAAAAGAGAAGCGTCAACAAGATTTACAGAACTCTGGGAAACGGGTTCCTCGAGTTGCAAATTGAAAATAATTTTGAGACCTTCAATGCCTTCCTTCAAGTTTCAATCCAAAAATACCCCCAGAAATTGAGAGCATTTTCAGCACCTTTTGGGAATTCGGCTCTCGGCCATACTTGAATGCGGCCCAGTGGTATTTGCAAGTGCTGAGAGAAATCGACAAATCTGTTGCAGTTTAAGATATGATATTTACCTACCTAGCTTGGGAACATTCATTCACTTAGTGAAAGCCCTGAACAAGCATTGAGCAGATTCCTCAGGCTTGTTTAATGTTGATACCTTGGTAGCACTGCCTTGCGTGGTGCAGCCAGTCGATGTTCTCTAGTCACAGAAAGTGCTCACGTGGACAACAAAAGGGGACCAGTCTATACATTTTCTTCAATTAAAAGTTTGAAAGCATCAGGCTTTGGTGATGTTCGTCACCTTGAGGAACCAAGTATTTTGTTAAAATTTCAGATTAAATCTGAAGGTAACAAAGTAATTTTGTTAACTTTATTAGGCCCAAAATTACTCAAGAAACGTCTCTTTACTCAACTCCCTAGCCAAAACCACAGAACCCCTCACCTGCAGCCAATTAGAAAACTAATAGAACCCTGCGGTGTGGTTGGACAGGCCTGGGATGCCCATAATCAATTTCGATTCCACTTCAGCCTCACTCGATTCCTTGTTGAGAGCTCTACAAAAACGTCACTTGGTCATTTGGAACGAAAATTCAATAGACCCACCACTTTCAAGCTCCCTGTGGACTACAACTTGACCGGCTGACCAGGCGCGGCAACGCCGAATGGGGCTGAAACTCGAATTGGCATGTGAAGGTTTGCACTGTAACCGACATAAAAAAACAACATGGAACACGATTACCTTACTCAATAATATTGTGTCTTGGGTACCTTACAAAATAATAATGTAATGTCGTGGCAGGTATTATAGACGAAATGTCGCCAGAGGTGGCCTGATCCACTGACCCGGTGTCACGTGCGAACGCCCCCGTGGCTTCTGTTGGAACTCGTATTATCGACAAAGGCGGCCTGGGCAGCGGACCCAAGTGTCGAGATCTCTCCTGCTAAGCAGGATTGAACCCTGAATAATCACTACAGTTAGGAGTAATATATTAGTAATTACGCCCGTCTTCCAACGGAAAGACTGACTCACCAGCGGGAGAAGAGGGGTTTGCTTGGCTGCGCCACAACCGTAGCGTGACCTGCTTCGCCCACCGGTACTATCTCTGGCGGGCTGGCGGTGTGATGCGGGAGGGGGGGTGGAGCCCCCCACATTTATCTTGAACTATTTGCTGTTAGGATGTTTTGCAGAAGATTATATTTCATTAAGGAGATCCTTGTAAGTCTTGGAACCATCGCTGAAAGAAAGGAAGGCGTTTTTCAATTTTTTGAAAATATCGGGTAGGTAGGTAGGTATGTCTGTCATGGATGCGCATGACCGAAACGATGAGACAATGGGCCAAGGAACTAGGTCAGAGAAATGGGAAAATTCGGCCGAACATAGTTGAACTAGTAATGAACAAAGTACTCAGTACAGTTAGCACTGAGAAATTAGGTGTCTGAGCAGAGGAAATCACTAGTGAATATTTGGCGTTTTGAATTTTCCCGCGGTGGCACTTTTACTAATCCGCCAGAGTGCGCTAGCATAAGAAGGGACCAACGGGAATCTGCTGGAGGTGACGGCGGAAAAAGCGGCCGTGTAGCAGCCAATGAGAGAGTAGCGCCACTTTTCCCTCCAGATTCAAAGTTGAAATTTTCGACAGTGCCATGGAAATTTTTATTACACCGTAGGAGCCCAAAACTCACTGCTATGCCTTCAAATTATGAAGTTCTTTCAGAAAAAAGTATTAGTCGACGGTCGGTTCCGGGGCCCATTTTTGAACATTGAATCTCGATGTTTTTCTGTTGTGGAAATCCCGAGCCAACGACACAAAATAGATAAGGTAAATGCGCCAATTGCTGACCCCTCTCCAAAAGCTGACCCCAACTACTTCTTTTGCCCAAAATAAGCTTCCACAACTATCTACAGCATAGCTGTTGGCGCTAGTGTCTACAGAAAACCGATAAATAGAGAGTTTATTAAAAGAAAGTAGGTAGTACAACACCCTACAACTTCTTGGGTACAAAACATTTTGTAGGTACCTACTATACAAGTACATAATATGTACTTGTATAGTACATATTATTATTATGTACTTGTTTACAAACAAGTACCTACATGACTTTAAACTTGAGACTGCTGGGCGGCACTGTTCAGTCACACGCTTTTTACTCGATAGGTATCATGATTTACTCGCAACGACATAAGCACAGAATAGAAATAATAGAGAATTATTCTCTATTCCGTGGACGTACAGCACTCGAACTTCCAGCAACCTTCCTGACACTAGTAGACGCTCCTGGTCAGCGGACTTCGTGCTAGGCGAACATAGCGATCTCGCGGCGAAACGCACAACTACTCCGAACTCTTGAACAAGAAGAATCTCTTATCAATTCGGCCATTTTGAACTTCGGATGTGATAACCCCGTGCGTTCCTTCGATTTCTTCGGAATTTTGAGGTAATTGTTGTTGAATTTCATCCGTCAACATCATTTATTTAGTTGTAATTTGACTAGCGGAAGTATTTGAATGTAGAGTAGTGTTCAGTTTTTTTGTGACTCGGTGAACCCGGTGAGTGTATTTCGGTGTGGTCGACTGGTGTTGTCGGTGTATTTGTAGGTTAACTTTTCCGTCTGTCTCCGGAACTTGATGTGTTCATGGGTTGAAGTTCCCCTTGGGTTTTAGGGATTCATCTCGCTCGGTACAAATTTTTGTTCATTTTTAAAGCTGGTTTGGCTTTTGAACGGTGTAAGTTGATTTCTGCGTTGAGCTCGATTGTTTTTTGACTGATGTGACGTTCTCACGCTTGTCAACGTAAAGCGGATCTGCTGAGCAGTTGCCCTGCACAGACCTTTCTCGTCGACGCAGCCGTTTAAGGGAAAATTGAGGATGCGTCTGTTGGCCTTGGAAAGTCTCCACACATTCAAAGGATTCAAAGCATTTCAGACAAGAATTCTTCGTACTCTTCTTTGTAACCCTGTTTTACTTGTGTTGAAAAATTTTCAACTAATAGCCTTCATCATTGGGTCATGATTCCGCTTAGGTGGAACGAACGTTTAGTGGTTTTGAACGAAGAACTGATTTATGTGGGTCCAACACTGTGGAATCGTGTTCTGCTTCTGAAGGGCTACATGTGGGGATGTTGAGGATTTTGGCCATTCATTCTCAATGACAGCCCATGATTTCAGCATATTACACCTATGTAATTGCGACGGAGGTCGAAAATTCTGATCGGCCTCAAAATTTGACATTATACGATTCAAGATGTCTAGATTCCTAAAACGAAATGTCCGTCCGCCGTCCCAGCCGTTTTGGGCAGTAGGAGTTTTTAAGAATCTGAAATGTCAGAATGCTCGGGTTACCATGTAGTGCCTGTAAGGTTTTCAGCCCAATATCCCCAACCCGTGGGGCTATGGGAGGAATTATTGATGGGTTTCAGCCGTGGGTCGTTTTCTATGGGGCTACAAATGGGATTTTTGAAGGATCCCAGGAGGTCAAATAATGAGTCATTTTCTGAGTAATGTTGGGCGCAAAATCCGTATTTTCGAGGATCGACATCTGTCCAAATATTGTACAGAATATTTTTTCAAAAATATTTTCTTAGTGACACAGAATTAATTTTTGCTCAATGAACCTGAATCAAAGAATAACAAACACTTGTGTAAAATTTGCAGCGTTTTGGTTATGGATCCTCGATTCTCATCCAATCGCTTTGTATACTCTCAATGTTGCAGTGTTCCCACCACGACCAATATTTAGCTACATGTCTTCTCCGTGATTAATCAACATTAAATTTTGATTTGCCTTGATGTCTTCTAAGAAGAGATTCTTCTTCGTATAGACGGTTTGATCGCATTCCTTCTAAATGATTTCTCGTTATGCGAGATATAATTCGATTCGAGTTACACAAACGATTCGTTGACTTCTTCGTGATGAATTTGAGTTATCATGATATAATATAATATATTGATATCTTCTTGATACAGATTTCACGGACTTCCAAAAGCTCGTTGGAATTCATTTCTTACCCGTGCATTCTCTGATGACGTCACGCGCTCATAAACATCTCATATCGATATAATATCAACACAACAGATTCTGCATCAAGAAGATATTTACATCCTTCATTCATGAGGATGCTGATGAAATGTAACCGTCCGAGGAAAACGAAGCGGTAACATAGCTTTCGGTTTTCGAAACTGGGGTTATTCTACTTCATGATAGAAGAGAGGCTGCTAAACAGGGCGCTGTCAGATTTTCATCTTTCGGATTTAGAACCTTCTTTACATTACTTAAATGTAAAGAAGTTTCTAAATGAATGGTTTAGAAATTATTTCCCCTTAAAAATTGATGACACTCAGAATTTCTCTTCTTTTCAGTTCTGAGTTATACCCAAAATGGCGCCACGTAAAGGGAAGCAGCAGCAGGAACAGGTGCAGGTCCAACTGGGGCCCCAAGTGAGGGAAGGAGAAGACGTCTTTGGAGTCGCTCACATCTTCGCCTCGTTCAACGACACTTTCGTCCACGTCACCGATCTTTCCGGAAGGTATGTCAGCTTTGGCACGCATAGGTTTTGAACAGCCTTGAGTCAGTTTTGTTGCTAGTTTGATCAGTTGAGTGACCTTTCACGCATTTTATTGCTTGAACCGCCTTAAGGGGATTCTCTACCGAAAATCGACTGAAAATACTAGAATTTTTGATTTTTATTGGTCCTTTGGCATCTGGAGAATAATATTCATAATACGAATATTATTATGTTCATGGATCGAAAAAGTAAATACTTTAAAAGTTTTCTGACGGTTTTAAGTATCGACTGAAAATATTAGAATTTTTGATTTTTTTTTTGTCCTTTGACATCTGGAGAATAATATTCATAATATGAATGTTATTATGTTCATGGATCGAAAAAGTATTTCTGAAGGTTTCAAATAATATTATGCGTTTTCCCTTTTTACAAAAGTTGTTCCTCAGAACTGTTGGGTTTCACATCCCCCCGGCTTCATATAGCTGAATCGAAATGTGGACGTTCGATAAATCGTTATGACATATCGATTTTGTGCATTATGTACGATTATTTACATTGTACGAGATGAATTGACAAAATAAATGAAAGAGGAATAAGTTGACAACTGATTATTAGGGCTTTAGCGCTAGTGGCATTCGATTCGAGCGGCGCGCTACTTTGATTTTTCTGCGGATAGGACTTTTTTTTAATGAGGAATCTGGAAATGAATATTTGGGATTTATTATATCGTTTTATTTCGGAAAAAAATTATTTGGGATATATTATTTTTTTATTGGTTTGTGACTTTTTGGCATGTTTTTAGTTCATTTATTATGTTTATTCCAGTTGTTTATTTATTTATTTATTTATTTATTTATTTTTACGATAAACCCCTCCCACCAATTCCACTGTATTCGTAAATCACATTGTATAATATTATATACATAACCAGACATGTTTTTTTCCTGTAAATTTCTCTTTTAATGGGGAATAAAAAAATAAATAAATAAATAAAACCCTTGTTTTAATTTTGAAGAATTTCGAGATTTCGGGACAGTATGCCTTAACCCTCCAACTCCCATAGCTCCAGAAATCGAATTATTTCGCAAATATTTTTTACTATTACACAAACTATTGGGGTTGTTGAGACATCTTGAAGTGTTTCTGAAGTGGTGAGTAAAAACTGCACCCCTCTCTTTTTTCTACGACTTCAACCCAAGTCCCCTGGTTAGGACCCTCGCTAATCGGAGGGGTATTACTCCCACTTTTTACTGCACGTTACTATCATGACATAATACATTGTATTTAACGTGTTTGTTCATCTTGTAGGGAAACCATCGCCCGAGTCACCGGAGGTATGAAGGTGAAAGCTGATCGTGACGAGGCGTCTCCCTACGCTGCTATGTTGGCTGCACAGGTCAGTAGTTTCCCTAGAAACCCCTGAAAAAATGAAGTTGTGCAATATTCGCTTGGATTCAGCAGAGTTATCGTGTCTACTTGGGTTGTGCGGTGTTGGGTTGTGCGGGTGAATACATCTAATTGTCTGATATTTTCTCATGCAGGATGTAGCTGAGAAATGCAAATCCTTGGGAATCACAGCCCTCCACATCAAACTCCGGGCTACCGGCGGCAACAAGACGAAGACTCCTGGACCTGGTGCTCAGTCGGCTCTCCGTGCTCTCGCTCGTTCTTCCATGAAGGTAATTGAAGGAACCACATTTGACTCCAGGTTTTTGGTGACTGGGTCCTTGTCTAAAAAAAGACGTCGGGAAGGTTCGTTTCTTCATGAAACCAAGTGTGTACAGAGTCGTTGCTTCCACAATGATCAAGAAATCTTGTTGCTCCGCCATCTCCTCGTTTAATGGACAATGATCAGTAAGGAAAGTGGTGCTAATAGGTGAGACTGTAGGCGCCAAAGGGTGTTGCCACTTGGTGCTAAATGTATGTTTAGTCTTTTGGCTTGCCTCAGGTCTGTAGTGGTCGGCTCCTTGGTTTTTTCCCCCATTGAATTTGATGGTAAAACTATTTCTGGTTGATTAAAAGCCAATGGAGCATCCCCAATGCCAATACTCCAAGGTTTTTTTTTTTTTTAAAATAAACGATCCGGTTGATTTATCGATTGAAAACGGCACTACCCAACTGGACATACCCTCTAACAGGGTTGTCCTATTCTGGTCATGCTGGCTTATGATCAGCATTTTCTGAATTATGCACCTTGGTCCTCAAACTTATGTTCCTGAGCTTGGGAAATTCCAAACCAAGAGCTTCCATCGGTGGCTCTTTTTCCTTAGAGCATTCGCATTTTGGTTACGCCCCCACCTGGAAATTGATTACATCGCTCACCGTAGTTTTCCAAAACGTTCTGAATCTCATCATTAACATTCGATTGTTCTGTTGCAGATCGGAAGGATCGAAGATGTGACGCCGATCCCATCAGATTCGACCAGAAGGAAGGGAGGTCGCCGCGGTAGGAGGCTCTAAAATGGGTTACTTACCTTCACTTTTGTAATTCCGTTAATCTTTTAAAATATCAACCACATTGCTTAAGTGTAAGAGTTTTTTTTTCTCTCAACCCGATTATGTCAATGATGACAATATACGATGAAATATGTTTCCGGAGGGGTGGGGAGGGGGGATGTTTCTCAGCTGATTCGGGCCCTGTACATCATCAAGTAGTTACATGTCCCAAGGAGTCTACATACCAAATTATACCGTCATAGACTGAATAGGTACAAATGCACTATTACTGTTTTGGCGCTACTTTCGTGACATGAAATCGTCTCACTGTTTCCAGGTTAAAAATTGTGAAGAGATCCAATTCTTTGCTTTCGTTTTCCTTTGATAAGTCTTGAGCACTCACGTGATGGTGTATGAGTCCGCACACCATCTGAGGTGCGGACTTTTAGCCCGCTTGAATATTATGAACTCCTCATTCATTCAATATTCTTTCACAAAGTCCTTTGAAATTGGATGGCGATTTACCAAATTGTGAAACAGCAGTTTTGTAAACGGCATTTTTATTTCAAATAATTTCAGTTTCTACAGGCGGATTTTTACCTCAGACTTGTTTGGAAAATTATACCTTACTGCACGTATACCATGTTCTTTGCTATTATCTAAACTAAACTATCCCCCACCTCTCACAGAGCCTGCTTACTAAGGTCTGTAACTGGACAAGTCTGAATCATCAGTGACTTTACCTCAACCCGAAACCAACTGCAGCTGCATACTTTCTAATCGTTGCTTATCTCGAACTGTCTTCTAGATGGATCCCAATACGATTGTGAAACCTGACAAAGGTATCTATTAGATAGACGTATCTTATCAGTTCGTTGTTCAGTTTATTTTCAAACGGTAAATTCGAGAGCTCATTTGTGTCACATACTTGACGTGACCTGAGAATTGAGGTGGGCGGTGTGACATTCGAATATCCGCATTTTCATGTTCAACATCCTCAGTGGACACAAGGTGAGTTATTGCAATCAAATGAGTTTTGAAGTAGAGATCGGGAATGTGTCCAACGGGAATTTAATGCGGATGTTTCTATTTACATCAGTACGTGAATCCTTCGGCTTTGCTTGCACGTCGTTTGGTGTGACTTGGCCTTTTGAGGGCCTCTTGGTGGTAGTTCAGTGTGCGTTCTGTGAACCGCTCGCAATCCCAGGCCCGCCTGCGCGTCAGTTGACAACGCAATCTTTCCCTTTGGTGCCTCAACAGTCATGCTCAGTAAACCCCCTGGAAACATTCGTGAAACACTTGGGGCTCACGTCCAGAGCAAAGAAAGTAGGGATACTTTCCTTATATCTGACCGATACTTTTTTTCTGGTAAAGCTCATTGTTATTTTAAAATTCCATATAAATTGGCTAAATCTTTGCATGACGACGCAAAGCAACTTCAAAAAATATTGTTTACTCAGAAAAAAAAAGATCATTAAATCATCAAATTTTGGTGGATGTCACTTTGTGTCTGCCATTCAATATTCAGAAGCACTTCATCTTATATTGTATCGTTACTAGCTTAGGGCTACTTACTGGTCATAAGTTGAGAAACCTGCGTTCGACCGGCGACGGGGAACACTCATCACGTTGTGGCAATGTGTTGTCCTCAGTGCTTTTCTAAGTACCATCCGTTTCAAAAACCATCGAATACAATCTCCGACATAATCCTTCATCTGACAAATCGTGACTTGGGCGCCTCACAGAAAACGTTTCTGCCTAGGATGTTCAATTTGGAAAGCAAAAACGGCGGAGGTACCGAGTCCAACCCGCCGCCGAACGTTCGCCAACATGACTACATCGTGCTGCCCGTTTCGTACTGCGAGCCAGTCAATTCATCCAGCTGTGTCGTGCCAGACGAGCCCATCATTTTGCCGATTAACTCGAACGGGAAAACCACCAAAGTGTACTACCAGCAACGAAGAGGTTGTGGAAGGCCTGGATGGACTCTTTTCACTATACTCTTTCTTACCTTCCTCGTTTTGGCAGCGAGAATCATCGATGATAACTGGAAAGGATCATAGAGGAGAGTGGTGAAGGCATCAAGTAGTGAATATTCGAAAAATATCGCAGTAATGTGTGCTGGAAAAATTCAATTAAAAAAAAAGTCAGTGAAAAACGTACATGAAATATAACCTATGGCAAGATGGACAGTTGTGTTAAATCCTTCACTACCATAGTAGGGGGTCTTCATGGCGCTGCAGTGGCGATAACCTTCTATCCCGGTGATAACTGATGAATTGTGTTCCTTCTAACAGCTAAATCAAGCTCTGCTATGATATGCAACTATTCAATAGTAAGAAATGAACCACTCTTTTGATTTATAACACTTCAATGACCAAAGCAGACCATGAATACCCCTACAGTACTATCAGGATTTCCTTTCTTGACGACGTCAACATGTGGTCGTATCAAGTGATGTTCATCTCACTATCCTCTCATTCAGGTTGCTTCTTTGGGCCCAGAAAGATTTTATTGCCCACCATCATGATCTTGATACTGCCAATGAACTGCACAATCCACAAGGTGAAAATAGGCCTGAGTGAAATCTCAACGTCGCAAATCCCATCGTCTCTATAGAAATTATAATTTCTTTCCTTATCTGCTGGATAAGAAAAGAATCGCCACACTCGTCTCAAGGCCTCGGGTGGGGGTACCACCAAAGTTGGGTTTCATTAACTCAAAGTAATCGAACACCACCACTTTGGGACTGCTGGTCCTGCTCACCTTATCTGCAGATATCCACCGTACCTACTGGTTTCCAACAGCGGGTAGTCGCCGTCTTTAAACGCTGCTAGCAGGTCTTGGCGTTCATGAGCCTACTGGCATTTCCCGCACAGTTCCTCAATGATTAAACACTCATTTTCTTCCTCCTCAGTGCTTCCTATATTTCCCTTCTCTTTCTGAGATTTTGCACTTCCTCTACCTCATCCTCCTCTGACCTGACTGATCCTCGGGTGCATCCAAATTGTTCATGGGAACGTCCGAATCTTTGTGCCTCTTCAGTTACTCCCACCACTGGTATGGTCTTCCTCTTTTTCATCTGCTAGGACCTCACTGCTCATCAAGTAGAGTGCACCATCTTGAAGTTACCGTGTCCTACGATGAACTCCCAAATGTCCCATACCCTGCTGCAGATAGATTCCTTCTTGCGCTGCTGGCCCGCTCGTGTTGAGGCCCCTGGTGGGTGCACCACCAACATGGGGTTTCTTCACCTCGCAGGAATCCCTCAAAAGCTACACATGGGCTCGACGAACCATGTACTTCAGAGGGGCGTTCTAGGTTTGCGTCGGTGGACGCTATTGACTTGAGGTGGCTTGACTGTGAGAGGATCCGCCTTCTTTCGAATCGCCTCTTCACAACCATGCACACCCATCCTCAAAGATGCTCGGAGGTGATTATGGACTTTCAACGGACCGCAGTTATGGTTTAGAATTCAAACGGAGAATTCACTGTCTCCTGTTGATTCTTCCAGCTTCAGTAGAGTGGTCAGGTGGACAGTCCAGCATTCCTTAGACTGTAAGCTATACGTATAATGCGTTATCTGATTCAAGCACTTTATATCTTTTTACTTTTACTTACCTATCTTTTCTTCAAGCACTTTACCTATCTTTTTAATTTCATCTATCTTCCCATAAGAACGACCTCCAGATGACCGGAATGGCAAGTGACAAAACCAAAGGAGCAGCTTGGAGTCACGTCAAGTTTGAGACTTACCCGTGGGAGACTGCCACGCTGAACACTCCCCTACTCCAACCACATATTCAAAGTATGTACTCCTCAAATCAACATAATATAGGTAACTTATATTAAATTAGAGGACGCCACAACAATTTTTCAGGACATTTTGTTTTTGTTTTTCAGTCACTGGCCAGCCTGTTTCTACATGCAGCGTCCTCTGCAGTTGCAGCAACCGTCAAGTCATGGTTGGGATGGTCGTGTTTGTTGTCATCACCATGATTGTCACTTTGATGCACAATCTTGACAATATAGAAGCAGCCCGAAAATCGAACGAGGTACATTTCAATGGCACAGCGACATGACAATAATATTATATTATTCATATTATGAACGATTGTGGATTGGGTTCAAAGCCATCAGCAATTTCTGGTATGAATTAAGAACGTGAAGAGACGAAACGAAGTTACACTTTTATGATTGTTGTGATGAGATAATTGTACCTAGGTACCAATAAAGCTCGTTTATAGCAAGGGGGAAACGGATAATCCTACATTTAACCCGCCTGACATCAGATGAGTTGTTACTTCCACGAATGTGCGAAAATGAGTAAAGTTGCCACGAAAGTCACAAAAGTAAACACGCTAGTGTTTATCTACTGAATAGGCGGACCAGTGGATGCTGGGTGCATTCAGGCCTCCCAGCCTGAACAGGAACCGTTCAGTGAGCGAGCGCCAGAGCAACCCCCTTGTTTCAATTTTTTTTTTTTTTTTGCTAGGCTACTCCTACTAATCCTCATCCCCCAGCTATCATCCCCCCCACCCTCCCATAGCTAATTAATCCCCACAAATCGCCTTCCCCACCCTCTCTGCCCTTCTTCAAAGAGTGATCCTCGTAAGTCGGCGAGCTTCAGTCTGTTGACAACGCGAAACGTCCAGAGGCAAGTCATGTGTCGTGTATATACGTATATAAGATTCTCCTCGTGTCGCAGCTCAATTTTATTGGGGTATAATATATTATATTATATAGGATGGAGCTGCAACACGAGAAGTGGAGGAGGAGGACGAGAACCATCTTTATTCTCCTGCCGTACTAGTAGCTGTCGGAACAATTGTGAAATACATTTTGAAAAATTCAGCTAGGCGAGTAGATAATGAGAAAAGTCTGAAAATATCAGAACGTTGGCTCGATGTGGTCCATTTGAACCAAAAAGTGTTCAAGAATAGGAACAAGACCAGTTTTATAGGATGTTCGGAGGGATTGAGGGACAGGGCTGGGACGGTGGTTCATGGAAAGCTCCTCAGAAACCCCCCACTAAAATTTAGAAGTAACTTCTTTAATAAGTAACTTTATTTAATAAAATATTCACAAACAATCAAGCGGTGCTCCGGTGGGGGGGCTGATATTCGAAAGTTGGCCTAAGAAAGGGTAAAAATATAAAATATTCTTTTACCTTCCAAACGAATCCTTTCACTTTCATCCTGCATTTCACTAAGGAAAAAAGTTACAGAATATATATAGCCCATAGGGGAAAGCGAGTTGTTGGGTCTGAGGCCAGGTGGGAAAGTTCGGGGGTTGGCTGGCTTTAGACAGCAGGGGGTCCCCCCCCCCCCCCCCCACAGTAGTTTTACTTCTAGGTTTACTTCTAGTTTACTACTAGTTTTACTTCTAGTTGACAAAGAAGTTGCTTTTCAAGTATCCGCACTAGTTGGAGCAGTGGCCGCAAGCTTTGACGGCTATGTGAGAGCTAAGGAGCTGGCGGTGGAGGAGTGCTCGAAACTGGACCTCTCAAGAATTGTGTTGTTTGTGGATTCCTAGGCTGCTATTATGGCAGTAGTTGCCTCTTCTTCCAGCAGTGACAGCATGATGAGCTGTAGAAGGAAAGTAGATGCTTTGCTGCAGAGAGGTGTCCATTTGACTCTCTAGTGGCTTCCTTCACATTGCATCCTATTGATAACGACGCTGCTGACGACTCCATGCAGGGTTCTCCTCAACTTCAAATTGAGACGAGAAATTGAGTGCTGCATTCTCTCTTCCCTAGGTCAGGAGCAAGACACAAAAGCTGCAGGGGGAAAAAAAAAAAAAAAAAAAAAAAATGGGAAAGCCTGAAGAAAGGTCGAATACCAGCAGACCTACCAAGGAATGGAGTTGCATGCTTCCGATTCACAACCATAGATATGGAATAACCATATCTATGTTCACAACTGGACACGACTTCTTGCTGAAAAATCTGCATCGTATCGGGGTCAAGGGCACCGCTGTTTGTTGCCTTTGTAATGCTAGAGAAATGGATGGTGAACAGCTGCACAGCATTGGAGGATGTTCGACGCTCATTGGACACGGAAACAAATCCTTTCCAACGAAAATCATTATTATATTGGGCTGCTAGAGATCGCATGGCTGAAGTTCGAAAAGATCTGGCGTAATAACTCATTGTGGGGGAGTTCATGGCTACGATCGTAGCCCCTACTTGAGTAGAGGGATTCCCCAACATCATAAAGGCTTCAGGGAAGCTGAATAAATGGAAACAAGGCATTTTCAAATTGAGGGTTTTGTTTATATTGTCATCCTCCTTCAAGACAAACAAAGAACATCTACGATATGAAAGACCTCTGCATTATTGCTGATCATGATAAAAATCATCACGTCATCCCAATCAATAAATTCCCTCTTTTCTTACCAACCATTGAACAGAGTTCGTGGAAATGAGAGCGCTTAAAATATTACTCTGCCTGTCCAAACTATTCGGTTTGTGGGTGACAAAAGCTCGGCGTATGCATATGTTCATGTCAGTGTCCGCATTTTTCAACGTGGGCGACGCAGCGATGAAAATTCACTATTTCTGCTGGTTAGCCAACGCGGGGAAATTCAAAAGTAATCACTACCTCGAGGTGATTCGGAATTTAGGGTCGAAATTGATAATTTTTGTTCATAGTTATGTCGTCGTGTGGAAAAGGAACAAATTCGATGAGTTGAATTCTTTTTTAAAATTCAACAACTACGATAGCGGCCTAACTTGGAATTTGGGAGTAGGAGGTGTGTTATTGTTAAGTCGAGTGTGCTCCAACGTGTGGGTCGATTGTTACACGGAAGAATATTACGACATGGTGATAACCATGACTCACATAGTCAACAACATTGCGGAATTAATGATCGTGTTGCAATTCTCTGAGGTGTTGCTTGTTTTAAAAAAGAAAATCGGCGATTTAAAGAACTCGCTGCATTTGCAGTTAGACGTCGGGCTTGCCAGTTTTGAAGACTATCTCCGAATCGGGTTTATTGTCGAGAAAGTGTACGGAGCCCAATTGTTGTTGATGGTTGGGCAAATATTTTCGAATTTGCTGGCGTACAGTTACCATTTCCTGTTGGCGGGGACTTGCGAAAACGCTTGCTCCGAAGTGGAGCACCTCGGGTGGTTTTTTTGGAGCATCGTCAACGTGGTCAATAACGTGTGGATGTTGTCGTGTCTGGTTCATGCCAGTGAATCTGCCTCTGGAACGGTAAGTTGTAGGGGGTCAAGCATTATGGGATGTCTCTAAGTTCCCAGGAGGGATTCTGGCACTCCAGGAGTCCAAGTTGCCGCCACTGCGGAGAGCAGGTTTCCCAGTTCATTGCCTTTGCCTTCCTGGGTCTACTGGTCTGGTGAAGTCTGAGGCTTCTTCAGGGCAGTTTAACCAGAACTGTTGGAATTACTCTGCCGTGCTCAAGTCATCAGAGGTAGAACTGTAACATTTGGTTTCTCTGGTTTCACCCGCTGACCCTGCCTGAGTTTCCAACAGTCTGGGTTTTTGGGTAGGATCGGGGTTACCTCCGACCAAGCCGACGGATGTTGGAAAGGACTTCAATTCACTTCTAAATTCATTGCTATCACTATGTGCTTGGATGGGTTGAGAATCTCTGTCTTCTGCTTGGCCAGAAACAAGGAATAGTTCCTTCTTGCTGGCCAAGCAGAAGACAGAATTATTCTTCTTTGTCCATCTCAAGATCCGTCTCGTCGTTCGGTTTAGATTCAACTGGAGGAAGTTCATAGTAGGTACCCTTATGACTGACTAGGTCTTCAGCGTGGTCCACCAGGAATACCCCTTTCGCTGACCTGCTCCCAACACGGAATGCAGTCTGATGTAATCCGCTTCTTCTGGAGCCTTTCGATTGTGTGACAGCCAGCCATGTCAGTTCCTCCATCGCACCACCGAGTTGAATGTGTTACGACCTGCGCCACAGCTATATCTCTGGATCAATGGTTTTTGTTTTTCACCGCTTTTGCCAACGTCACCCACTGCATTTAGCATTGATCTTCTGGCAGTCACTCTGTTCTATCTCTGCGCCTCAGGCTTCTGGAATTCTTTCATTTGGCTTCCCCACAGTTTCTATCTTGCAAAGATTTTTTGACGGTACCTCGCACCTTGGATGCCATTTGAGGCCTTAAGGCCATTGTCTTCCAATTGGAAGGCCTTTTGAGACAATTCCAAAAAAAAAGTTCCTATCTCCGTTTCTCCTAGATTCCTCCACTAGATTACTCAGAACCCATTTGTGGTCTGCATGAGTGCTTAATCGATATACATTTCAATCACTCTGCCGAATCAATAAGCGTGAATGAATAATTTATCCAAAGAACATTCTAGTTTCTTGATGCCCGCGAACTGAGACAACATGTTGCTGTTCCTGTGCAAAATATTTGGCATGTGGGCTTCAGACACGAAAGCATTTCTATGTGTCGCAGGGCTGCTCAACTTTGCCGATACAATCATGAAGCTACACTTCTTCAAACATATGGTCGATTCAGATGAGTTCAGAAGCCACGAAGTCCTCGAAATAATTAGAACTGCAGGGTCAAAAATAATATTTTTTCTTCATTGCAGTGTGGTGCTCTTGAACAAGAATGAGTTCATGGAACTGGAAAATTTCCTAAGCCAAACAAGAAGAGGGTTTATGATGAAGAAGTTGTTGATAGGGATTGGGGTTTACTTGCTGAACGTGTGTTTGTGCAGTTGGGTGGATCTGATTATCAACGATACGTACGACATGGCCGTCACAATCACTCACATCATCAACAATTTCCAGGAGTTGCTCATAGTGTTGCAGTTTTGCGCAATTTTGAACGTGATGAAATGTAAAGTCGAACAGTTGGAGGTCAAAATCTATCATTGGACAGAAACTGCTTTGGACAGCTTTGAAAGTTGTTTGATCATTGGGGACAAAGTCAATCGTCTATTTGGGTTCCAATTGTTGCTGTTGATTGGTCAAATCGCTCACAACCTTTTGTCATACTGCTATCACATACTCCAGTCGGTAACATGCGTTTGGCATAAGGGTGAAGGATGTTCTGGTAACCGTTGGCTGTCGGGCTTTGGCTTGGCATGGGGGCTTAACCATTTGTTCATCAACATGTGTGCTTTACTTTGGCTTGTTGGTTCCAGTGACTCGGCAACAAATGCGGTAAGTATGATGATAAGTTACTTATCATAACTTGTAATGTGATGGCTTTTGATGAACTGGTGGAACTATTGATGCTCTGGCAGCTTTGCAGTTGGTGGGATCAGCAATAGAGCAGGCTGTGGCAGTTGGGATGCTCCAGTTGGGCGACAGCCAGGCAGGTTTCAAGGGGTACCCTTTCGGCCTTTGAAAAGGGTCAGGATACCCCTCATAGTGGGCCTTCCAAAACTCATCAAGCTTTGGTGGCAAGTTCATTATGAGCCACTGGCACAGTTTCTACGCCAGGAGGTTTGGTTGGTTCATGCTTTATTTGAGCAGGAGCCTTGGGATCACCTCAAGCGTCAAACTGCAGTGGAACCAGCGCTTGAAGATCGATTTGAACCTGCAGCTCTGTTCGGGATTGCGGGCACCCTGATCAGCCCAACATGAACTCGCTCAATACTGACCTATGATACTTTTCGAGCATACCCAACCCTCCTAGGAGGGTACCAGCTGGCACTGGCCAACAAGAATGGCCAGCCCACCTTGTCAAGGCCTGGTCCGAGAAACAAAGCAAAGCCCCAGCACCTGTAAGGTGCTAATCCTACAGGCTGCTAAGTGGTGGGCTGCCTCCGGCTCAACTGATATCACCCAAAACCATGATGAGGGCAGTCCCCTGTGCCAATCCCAACCTCCTGGAGGTCCCTTCTGGAGATCAATGCTCTGCCCAACGGCATACAGGAACATCCCCGGAAGAGGCTGTTGTATATCATATGAATATCCCTTGACTTGAGGCCCCAGTTGCTCCTTGCAAAGTGCAGAACCTTCGAGTAGGCTGCCATAGCTTCCCCCGAAACACTATCAGCTTGGATGGGAGGGCCATTCGCTCCAGTAGCACCAAGCCAAGGTTTTTTCTGCACAGTCGTAGGCCACAAAAAGGCCTCCCCCAGCTGAAGCATGAGCCTGCTCTTGTGCGGCATCAGCCTTGCTCTATTCCTCAAGTACATGGGTGAGCTCGGCCCCCTATTTCTCCAATTTCCTTGGGATTGACCTGCGACCATCACTACATGCTACGAGTCTATGCATGTATTATACAGGTATAATACCTGCAGGCTACTGTTGAGGCCCACGCCCAGGACTGCACTTAGGGGCCCGTCGAGACCAAGTTCCACAGATGAGGCCCCAAGACAGACCATTGGGACAGCCTTGCGAGTAACCATGGTTACAACCTTTTCAACAACTAGGTTGCAGTCAAGCATCTTTCACAGAGAGCCTCTCTGAAAGAGGTACCTGATGATTATGGTATATTAGCAAGGCCCTGATGATTATGGTATATTAGCAAGGCAAGATAGCCCCCATTTACAAGCACTGCCAGCACCAGGCCCTTTGTCCAATGCCCCCTGGATGTCAAGAAATACAAACATACGAATATTTGGACGACCTGATCAACGCAACCAATGCGAATTGCACCAACAACAGAATGGTCAGGCTTATAGCCAAACTGCATGCAGCACCCTCCCCACCATTGATTCATTCCTTGAATTTTCTGGCTTTTGAGATCCAGGATCAGAGTCCAAACACCTTGTCTAGAATCACTCAACTGCCATGTCCAATAAAAACCATATCAATAATGATGAACTGCCTTAACGTTTCTTATCCAAAAGGCTTTTAATACTACACCACAAACCCCCCTCTGACAGGCAATCTTGATGAGAAAATGTGTCCTTTCTTGCAGTAGGGATGTGGTTCACTAATCGTTCACCGTTCTTGTTCGGCCTGTCCCTGTCCCTTGGGTTATGGGTTGCTGAAGGATGGCCTTTTTATATAACGTGGTTCTTTCAACTGACAAACGTGATCTGTGCAGGGTTGGGAATCTGGTTTTATGGTCATCGAATAGTACAAGAACAGTTCATTAGCCTCAACGTTTTGAGAGTGTGCAGATTTATCGGCGTAAATGTAATTTTAATAATTCATGGTCTCTTCATGTGACACATGAAAAGCGAATTCCTTGAGTTGAACGAGTTTGTTGAAAACATGCACAAGCATACAGTTTCACTCAAACGTTTAGCTGTAGTATTGGTATATTTTGTGGTTCAAGAGTACATCTGTGTGTTGAGTTTCGAAGGAGGTACGATTCACTTCGTTATTAACACCATATACATCACCAAGAATACTGCAGTGACAATCTTCGCACTCCAATTCTGCGCGATTGTTGACGCTGTCAGAGAGAATATTCGAATTCTAAAAGAGAAAATTTGCAATAGGGAATTTGAATTCGATCAGTTTGAAAGAACAATGAGAATTGGGGAAACGGTGGAAAAACTGTATGGGGTTCAGTTGCTATTGTTGATTGGTCACATCACGCTGACTGTTTTGTCCAATTCGTACTTAATGATATTGATTATCATGTGTTGGATTGATGTGAGTCATGGGTTTTGTGGTGACCTTTGGATGAATTGGAAGGGATTCATGTGGATTGCTAGCTCCGTCGTGAATAGCATTTTCGTGTTGATCTGTATTGTCCACAGCTCTGAATCGGCTTCTAAAGAGGTAATTTGACGGAGTGCTGACAGATTTTCGGTTACTATGAATATGTGTGTTTCTGTAGGTAGACGTGTTGAGGTTGATTCGTACGCTTAAGCGTATTTCTAAAATTTTAGAATGGCACCTACTGGCTAGTTGGCAGCGTGAGTCAAAATCGCCTTTCAATGAGCCCAAAATGCGAAGTGGGTCGTAATATTGTATGGTATGGTCCTACAGGGTTTTTATGGGTGTAAAACCAGTTTATGGAGTAAGTTTATTGATATCAAGGGGATAAAACTATGATAGCTTAGGTCAGAGGTTCGCCTTATAATCGGACCTAACATCGGTAGGGATTTTCATATAGAATGAGGAAGGTTATAGGTGTATCTGTTAGGATATAGATAAATCGAACTTCATTTGAATAAAAATTTCCCTTAATTTCCAACAAATTTGAAAAGTAAAACTTTTGGAATTGAAATGGTTTTAATTTCCTTGGGACCTCAAGCTCACCTGACGGGCATAAATTATTTTTTCTGGACTTAAACGGCTCAAGTCACAGACTTTTCTTTTTCTTGGGGAGCTGGAACACTAAAACACTCCATAATAGAATGAAGCACCTGTTTACAATTGAACGTGAGTTCAAGTGACTCAGCAAGATTATCAGGGGGTGATCATTGGTAGGAACAGATTTTGATTTGAAACCACGATGAGGGTTCTCCCCTGTGTCAGTCCCAACGTCCTGAGGTCAGGTCCCTTTTGGAGATCAATGCTCTCCTCATCGGTATTATAATATACCCGGTCTATTATACAGAGAGATCCCCGGAAGAGGTTCTTCTGTATCATAAAAGTGTATGTACCAAAGGCCTGGGATGCGCGAACCCTTTTGAGTCTCTATATTGAATCATTCCTTGAACCTTCTGGCTTTTGAGATCCAGGATAGGAGCCCAAAGAGCTTGCCAAGGATTACTTAACGGTTAATTCCAAAAATCCATATCGCACAAAACATCAAACCTGCAATAATGGATGAACCATAACTAATGTTAATACATACCTTATCTGTTGAGCTTTTAAAACTCCACCACAAACCCCCTGTGACAGGCCATCTTGATGAGAGAATATTTCACTTCCTTTCTTGCAGTAGGGATGTGGTTCACTAATCGTTCACCGTTCTTGTTCGGCCTGTCCCTTTCCCTTGGGTTATGGGTTGCTGAAGGGTGGCCTTTTTATGTAACGTGGTTCTTTCAATTGACAAACGTGATCTCTGCAGGGTTGGGCATCTGGTTTTATGGTCATCGAATAGTACAAGAACAGTTCATTAGCCTCAACGTTTTGAGAGGGTGCAGATTTATCGGCGCGAATGTAATTTTAATAATTCACGGCCTCTTCACGCGACACATGAAAAGTGAATTCTTTGAGTTGGACGAGTTTGTTGAAAACATGCATAAGCGAACAGTTTCACTCAAACGTTTAGCTGTAGTATTGGTAAACTTTGTTGTTCAAGAATGCATTTGCATGTTGAATTTCGAAGAAATTTCGTTTCACTTTTTTATTAATATCATATACAACACCACGAATACTGCAGTGATGATCATCGCACTCCAATTCTGTGTGGTTGTTGACGCCGTCAAAGCGAATATTCGAATTCTGAAAGAGAAAATGAGCAATAGGGAATTTGAATTCGATCATTTCGAAAGAACAATGAGAATTGGGGAAACGGTGGAAAAACTGTATGGAGTTCAATTGCTGTTGTTCATTGGTCTCGTCACTCTGAACATGTTGTCCCAATCGTACTTCGTGATGTTAATTATTATGTGTTGGATTGATATGAGTCATGAGTTTTGTGGTGGCCGTTGGACGAATTGGAAGGGATTCATGCATATTGTTAGCTGCACCGTGAATAGCTTTTTGGTGTTGTTTTGTATTATCCATAGCTCCGAATCGGCTTCTGAAGAGGTAATTTGAAGGATTGATGACAAATTTTGCTTGGGATGATTATGTATGCGGATGTCCGTCAGCCATCTGAGCCGTTTTGTGCAGTACCTAGGATTTTTTTTAAATCTGAAATTTTCGTACTCGGTTCACCATCTAGTTGTGCCAAAAAGGGGCTGTGGGAGGGGTTTTTGAAAGTTTTCGGCTATTGAGTCGTGTTAGCTGTCGTTTTCGAAGTAGTTGTCGTTTTGGACGTAGAATCCATTTTAGGGGATCCCCATGGAAGAAATAGTAGAAGAAAAAACTCTTTCTTCCATGGGGGATCCCAGAACGATCCGATTTCATCATAGGGAACTATGGAGCTTTCGTGGGGCTATAAATGGAGCTTTTGAAGGATGTCAGAAGGTAGAACGAGGTGTCGTTTCCCAAGTAATTATTACTTGGGAAACGACACCTCGTTCTACCTTCTGCCATCCTTCAAATTATTTTGAACGCATAGGTAATCCATTCTCAGGGTACCACATCTGCCCAAACATTGTACCTACTTGGATTTTTATTTATTTATTTTTTTAATAACTAAGTTATTGCCTTAGTTATTAATAACTATATCATCTATTAAACCTTCGTGTAAAACCTGCCGTGTTTTTCATTTAGGCCATCGCGCCGCACGGGTTCGGGTGATCGGGCTGAAAACCTTGCGAGCACACGGTTGCTCAATGCGACCATGCGGGCCATAATAATACGGGTGGCTACCAATAGCAAACTTCACTAAGTCAGGTTTCTAACTCTTGTTACTTTTCACAGGTGGACAATTTCACTAAAGCGATCTTCAGATTGGCGGGAAAGTATCCCGTTCTAATGAAAAACGTAAGTGTGATATTTTGGTTAAATCGTGCCTAGTCGAAGTAATTCGGTTGATGTAGCGGTAGTGCAGGTTCGGGACCCCCACAAGTCGATTCTAAAAACGTTATTCCAAAAACGACAACGTCGTGCGTGCATGGGTGACCTCAATCGGATGCGATCGGATGTGACCGCGAGTGATGCGAGGTCGCTGATACAATTATTTTTGTACGTCCACTCGGAGGGCGAACTCCTCCCAACCCAGGTGGACGAGGCAATGGGGAGCCATGAGCGCAATCGTTAGAACAAGTTCTAATCCTCTTAAGCGTAAGATGACGGCAGCAGCCAGTTGGACGAAAATTATAGGGTGAAAATCTTTTTTTTTTTTTCATTACATTCTCATTATTTTAAAAACGACACCTCACTCGTCTCCCTGGCTCACACTACTCAAAACCTATAATAGGAACCTATTCAAAATCGATTTGTGCGGTCCCAGACCTGACGTGGGGATTTACCTACGAGGCTTTGAAGGGGTTTTAGAGGGAGTTATGCGAAAGTGGAGTGGGGTGCCGTTTTCGCTGTAGGTGATTGACAATAATTATTAGGGGTCAGGGCCGCCGAGAGAAAAAGCGGGCCCGGGGCAAAAGAGAGCATAGGGCCCCCATGTAAGCAGGAGTTTGGGGGCGGTTCACGATAACGAACGTTCAATTTTCATTCAGGGTAGGTACCATTCAATTAATATTATTAAATAATACGAGAACGATCGCAGCCTCTAATCGATGTTTTGGGTTTTGGCACGAAACATCGAAAATGTCGATGACGAAGGTTTGGGAAAAGAATTCAAAAAAAAAAAAACGAAAATTTTGAAATTTCTAAACAACTAGGCAATAATGTATAAGAATATGTCCATCAATTGATTGTTACGGTCATGTCCCCTTTGCCCCCCCCCCCCCCTCTCGGTGGGCCTGTTAGGGGTGGGTATCAACTAACAAGTAATGATTAATGATTGATTATTTAATCGACGATTATTTCATGTATATTATTCGATGTACCGATTAATCCGGGCATTAACCATAGATTAAATCGATTATTCTTAGAAAGTTAGTTAAGAAGTTGGATACCTACAATAATGAAAACAACGAATTCCAAGCAAAACATTTATTTGAGAAAAAATCATGAATTAAAAGGTAGGGAAATTAATGGCAAAATGTCTCATCAATATCCTTAGTGAAAAACACTTATTTTAAATTAAAATTTCTACTACCTACCCTTTCTGAAGGAACTGAGGTGGTTACCGCTGGCACATATGATATGTGACATATCGTACCTAACGCGATCTGCTGGGAACGTCTCAGCCATCTACTTGATGCATTGATTTGCAGCTAGCATGATTATGATGCATTGTTTTATTAAAGCGTATTGTCTTAATTCACTTGTATAATCTTTCATTTCAAGTAATTTTTCTCAATGAAAAAAAAAATCCGCTGGATTTTAACTCCGAAATCTCAGTAGGTAAAGAAGATGTGCGATAGTCGTTGCAAAGTACCTAATGTCCTATGGACATCGAGAAAAACATCGAATACTTGGTTATATAATATATTATTTCGATTAATCCCTACCCATCCCTAATTACTAACAGTTAGTTAGTCGATAGTTACTAACAGTTAGTTTAGTAATTAAAACAGTTACTGTCGATTAGAATAGAAAGTAAACAGTTACTGTCGATTAGAATAGAAACCACTAACCTGAGGTTAGTAACCTCTGAACTCTCCTTTGATGGTTTTTCAGAAGAGGCTGATGTTGTACATGATAATGAAACCGTCCATCAAATTCACCGCATTCTCCTTCTTTCGACTCAGCTATTCCCTCATCACCTCGGTACGTCTCATGACCTGAAAACCCATCCCGATACTATGAAATATCTCAGAATCCTTCGGACACTACTGAATACAAGCTGTTCACGTTTGTATAGATCCTGGCAGCTGTTACAACTTACCTGGTGATGATGTCGCAGTTCAACGAGTATTCCAAGCACAACCCTGCACAGGTTTGAACCAAGTCACGCCGAAATCGTTGGATTATGAAGGTATTCCAAATAGCCTGTTGTTACCTAGATCTTCATGGGGGCTCTATTGGAAGAAAAATTAATTTTAATTAAGTTCCCAGTTTTTTTAAAATTTTTATTATTCAATGTAACACATTATGTATGACGTGAGCATGTTAGAGCAAACATTTTGTTCACGTGTTAATGTGTTCTTATTGTACTCGCAAAATGCAGTAAATGTAGTAGCATTTTTATGAGATTGCGTAGGTAGGCATCATGGACTACTGGGGAAACACACCTCGGTCTTCCAGATAGCAGAAATCGTGACAACTTACGCGGGGGCATGGGAGAGTTTGAGGCAGATGCATGTTAAAGCCCATGTCCTCATCCTCTCGGACAGCATCAATCAATCAGCCGGAGTCATCTCGTCACAGTGGTATGGGACTGCTTGCAGGCCTTCAACACCACAGCAAAACAAAACAGTGAAAGTTGGCATGCACTGCTGAAATGTACAGATGAAAGCTGCTCTGAAGATGATGGAGGGCAGTGAATTTCAATTCACACACACATTCTCCCTTCACCTGGTAGACACCAGGAGCCCAGCGCCACCAGTCAGCACTTATGAGCCAACCCTCGCAAGGCCTAAGATCTGTCGTCCTGATAAAGTGCAACCTCAAAGATGTAATTCTGAAGTTGCCTGTATATCTAATTCTGCAGTTTGTAATTTGGGTCAGTCCTTAATGAATTGGGTTTGTTTTTGGGACTTGTGTGCCCTTGCGTCAGAATTTTCTTTGACACTCTCACGTCGGTTTTGGCACTTGTGAGCCCTCGTGTCAGTATTTTCCTATCGAATTTCTCGTGTCATTTTTCTGGGACCAGAGTCCGTGTCGTTAGCTTCTCTGACATTTTGGAACTTGTCTTCCGCGTGCTAATACATACTTTCTTTCACACTCTTGGGTCAGGTTCAGGGGCATGCAGCCTCTGTGCATAATCTCTCCGCCACGCTCGTGTTGGAAGGTAGAAACTTGATTTGTTGTGTCAGTAATCTTAGGAACCAACCGTCCATTTGTATTTGTTACTTTTCAGTGTTAGTACTCGTGTGATAGTGGAGGAATTCCACCAAATTAGTAGGTCGTTGAACTAATGTCTGAGTGATTGAGAATAATATTTATGGAGTTTTACCTGTAACGATTATTACTAACCAATAAACGATCGTTTCTAGTTGGACAGACTTTTTTGAGGCTCCCCACCCAGGGTTGTGCCTCAAAATATGGCATGCACGAATGGTTCAGGTAAACGTGCGTATATTTTGATTGTTCTCGCCAAGGATCTGCAAGGATTACGCCAGCTTACAAAAGGTTTCCAGGGTATAACAACCAATGATGGCAGTCTGGCCAGACGGAGCTTTAAAGCCGTGTTTGTGGGCAGTTGGATATTTGGATTGTTTAGATGAGGAACATCCTTCAGAGGTGTCATCAACAGGTGCATATATGTATGCTCAAACTGCCAGGACATGGTGACCGATTGAAGCACATAGTGAGGTGGTTAGGGAGAGACAACGACTCTACTGCTGAGTACTCCCTAACCACCTCATTGAATTAGACCTCTGCACCGTCGGCAAAAACCTCATTGTGAAGCACACAGCCGCAGTAAGCGCACGGTAAACCCAACATCAAAGCTACTTGAAGATGTGCTCAGTTTGAAACGTGACGAATTTAGAAGGTTGGCGGTGTTACTGCATAGGTACTCCTTCAACCCCATGCAGACAGTCTGAGGAAGTTCATGAAACGGCAGGTAACATCGTCGTGGCGGCGACAATTGTTTCGGGTGGGCGGATGGAGTTCGGCGTAAATCACAAAAAAGGGAGGCGTCCGTCAGTGATCGGCGGCGACTCGCTGGCAACTCAGTAAACGGCGGCGAACAGGAAAAATGGCAGTATTCGCTCGTAACTGTGAAAAAAAAAGTTGACTAGTGTCTGTAAGTTGCTAAGCCAAGTCATGAAGAGGACCGTCCAAGTTGCGCAGGAAAAGGGGAGGTGTGACGCCGTAATCCACAAACGAAGAATCCTCAGCGCTAAGCGATGGGCCATCTGCGCGAGTTGTCTTCTTTTTCTGTTTTGAATTCATAGTTTGTATATTGATTTATTTATCTACAGCTCAAACATGTCACGATGTGATCAACGAATCATCAGCCATTGAACTAAGAACATTTTACAGACATTAACATCCAAAAATCCTTTGAGATACTATCGCCAAATCAATTAGACTATGCCTCTGCTCAGTACGCCTGCAAGCCTAGCAACTCGTCATGGATTTGAAAACGTTCATCCTTGTCTACGCCCAATGGACTGCAATATGGTTGGAAAACGTGAACCATTTCTACATCTACGCTTCCGTCTCGGCTCTCCTCAACCTGTTCGACTCAATTTACAAAATCGTCATCTTCACCTTGCAATCCGAATTGGGACAATTCAAAAGCATACACTACCTCGAAGTAGTGAGAATCATCGTCACCAAAATTTTCATCATTTCTCATTTTACTATTCTGCTCCTGAGAAAAGATGAAGTGTTGGAGATGAACAAATTTTTGACGAAAGCCATCCAAAATGAGAGTCAAACCACAATGCGGAAGGTCATGTTTGGAATAGTTTTATTTTCTTATCGATTCATGGCAATCTCACTGCACGTCATGTTCGGCCATGAAGGACACATCAACAGCTGCAACGCTCTCATTTCTACATACATATACCTCGCAAATACCTTCAACGAATTCATCACGATGATGATATATTGTTGTTGTTTGGAAGTTGTTGAAACCCGGTTAACACAAATAACGTGGAGAGCTAAACAAAAAATTTTTTATTTTGATATGTTTGATGATTTGATAAACTTTCTTGAAATTACTCAACGAGTTTTTGGGTTGCAGTTGTTGCAAATAGTGACGGAGTTTTTCATAGTTTCATTATTGTACAGTTATGGTGTAATTATGGCGGCCACTTGCTACGGTACAGTCGATTGTCCGTTAATCCGTACAGTTACGTGGGCCCATTGGAGTCTGACCAATTTGGTTTACTGTAGTTTCGTGTTGATCAGTTTGGTGCACAGTTGCGAGACGACGACCAACGCTGTAAGTACAGATAGTTCCAATATTAAATTGAACTCTGCTGACCAGGTGTATCATAAGGATCGTAAATGGGACAGAAATCAGAGCACTGTAGATGGCAGGTCACCGGCCACTTCCATCTACATAGCAGCCGCTTCTCATACTGAGTGCTCTGATTTCAGTCCCATTTACGATCATAATAACCAAGAGTCATGATATTATCATGACTCTTGGTTTTCAAAAACACAAAATCACTCTCTACTACACACTTCACTACATGTCCTAAGGGGGCAGCTGGTCAATATTTGTATTAGGTGTATAGCAAGGAACTTCTCCCTTCGCTGTTGTTCCAAAGGTTTTGACGGAAAACTGAAAATAATTATTTTGTACGGAGAATCAAATTGGGGGGGGGGCAAGCGTTGAGGGACTCTCAAAAATTGATTCTGCTGTTTGTGCAAGTAACATAATATATGATCTGCACAAACAGGTAGGTCTACCTTTTTTGCTTCCGAATCTACCTAAGGTAGCGAAAGAATTGTTTTAACTTTCGTGATAAAAAAAAAAAAAAGTTCTGTACACCAAAATTAAAATTTCTACTTGCATTTTGCGTGTCAGATCCTCCTGAGCAAAGTTGTTCCGTGTCTGTCCTCCGCATTTCCTTGTTACAGCGACAAATTTCACAATTTAGATCCAATTTTAATCAAATTTTCTGGATTTGTGCGGGTAGGGTCACTTGAGGTGGCTTACAAATTTTATGGCGATTGAATCAGCGGAACGCTGTGCGCAGGTGCGTTTTTCCCACGAGTACGAGTTTTCCACTTCATTATGGTATCTTCTGACCCATATACATCATGTCCTTAAGACCTGCGTTTAAAAAAGTAGTCTCCCCTCAGAGGATGAAGCTTTGCAATTACTTTATTTTTTAAATTAATATTTTTATTGCCGAAGATGTATAATTTTTATTTATCTAGCTGTCATTATACTATTGTAAATGATTATTTCCTTCTTATTGAAGAGTCTTTAAGTCAAACTAATTGAGTTTAAGGTATATTATTTTGAAATCAACGCGGTATTTTTATTTTATTTTTATTTGATAAATTTGATAAAATTATTTAATAATGGTTTGAATTGTTTTCAAAACCCTTTCTTCGACCCAGGTTTCATAACACAATGGTTTCTTTACTGTATAAGAGGTAAATTTGTGTTATACTGGTTCATAAGCAAAATCACCCGTAAAAGCGGAAAGCCAGTGAGTATACCCATTAAAATGCTGGTCTTTACAAAATTGAGGCGCAATAACTGACGGCGAATTCGGTTTCTACGCCCCGAAAAACATAAGTGTGCCGAGTTTTATTGAAATACTCCCACGAAAAGGGGTTTTGGCTGCTTTTGGGTGGTTTTGCACCACTGCGGCGTACGGGGGACGGCGGACGGACATTTCGGTTTTGGAATCAAGACCTCTTGAAACGGATAACGTCAAATTTTTGGGCCGATCGGATTCGGCGAGCTCCGTCGCGATTACATAGGTGCATTATTCCAAGAATAATATTAAACCAAAATGTGCCTAATTCACTGGGTGATTGACAGGAGCATTGAACAAAATTTGTTCAACACATTTGTTCAACATTTAATGTTCCAGGAGAATGCGCTCTAAACCTTATGACACCCCTAAATACCTCCCCCTCCTCCCCCAAGGATTCAAAGAGGCTTCAATTGATTAGGGATCAGTAGGGGAGAGCCCAACGAATGAATTATAATTGGAAATAATATTCGATATTGGCCGAGGCGGCAGAATCAAGCCCCCAGGCGGTTCACGCCGCGTTCACAAAGGCGCAACAGTGTAAGTGGGCATTTGTTCAGAGGGTCGTGGAGGGGGCCTCCGGCGAATTTACCCCCCTTTGGGAGGCCATCCGTAGTGACTTTGTGCCAGCACTGGTTGGATGGGAGGACGTATCCAGTGAGGAGTGTGAGCTATTCGCCCTGCCGGCTCGTCTGGGGGGCCTTGGCATTGAACACCCCACCTGGGATGGGACCTCCGCATTGCAGGCCTCGAGGAATGCGACCACGGTACTGACGTCGTCGATTTGCCAGGGGTCCTCGCTGAACTTCATGGAACACCGGGAGGCTGTGGATTCAGCGCTGGTGTCCGAGCGGAGGAGGAAGAAAGCAGTGCAGAAGTGCCGAAGTGACGGGCTGGTCGCCACACTACCAGCAGCCAAGCGGAGGATCCTGAAGCGGGTGATGGGTACCTCTCAGTGGCTCACAGTGGTCCCAACGGCAGCCGATGGCAACGACCTTTCCCCCAGTGAGTTTCGCGACGCAGTGTCCCTTCGCTATGGTCGCACACCAGGGGGACTCCCGAGGAGATGCGATGGGTGTGGGGAGGAACCGTTCGGGCTGACCCACGCCTTGAATTGCATGAAGGGGGGGCTGGTGAAAAGAGGTCACGACCAGCTGCGGGACTCTTGCGCCCAACTAGCAGAAAGTGCCTGGGGGGGAGTCTCCGTAGAGCCAGTTCTGCAAGAGGCAGATGGGGTATCCCCGGCCTTAGTGGCTGACTTCAAAGCCCGTGGAGTCTGGGAGAGGGAGAGACCGGCGTTTTTCGACGTCCGCATTATAAATGCTGACGCCGTCTCTTACTCTTCCCAGGACTGGGCCATTACAGCCAACAACGCAGCAAGAGCCAAGCACTCCAAGTATGACGCGGCTGCGGAAGACCTGAGGGGCTCCTTCACTCCACTGGTTGTGTCTTGCGATGGTGCCATGCACGTAGAGTTCGACTGCTACCTGAAGCGCCTGGCCCATGCGCTCGCCGAGAAATGGGATAAGCCGTATTCCGTGGTTTCCGGGTGGGTCAGGGTGAAGACCCAGTTAGCTCTCATCAGGGCTGTGGGCCTCCGGATCCGGAACACGCGCCGGCGGATTCGAACGCTCGGCACAGAAGATGGGGCGGGTGTGGTCCAGGTGAGCGGCGGCGAATAACGGTGGCGGCACCAAGAACACCAAGAACTCCCAGAACACCGGCGCCCGGATGGGCACAAGAGCATCTCCAGGCTTTTTCTGTTGGTTGCCGTTTCGTTGTTGTTGTTTCTTGTTTTTTGTTTTTGTTTTCGTTTTTGTTTTCGTTTTTGTTTGGTTGTTTCTGTTGTTATGGAAAAGTAAATAATAAATATAATGTATATTCGAATAGTCCTTCCATAAATTGGAAAGTGGCAGCACCTTGTGACACACCAGGATAATGAGAAATATATTTTAAAAACGGTTTCAAGATCAGAGTGTTTATATATATTTAAAAAAAAATGATATGGATCTGCATAACCCAAACTTTTCTGGTTTCAAAAATGCCCATTGTAGGTGGAGAAAAGTGTTTGTGACAGGAATAGGGGACTTTATTCGCGGAACGACTCATATAACTCGAACCAGCGAAAAGCTGTGCGTAGGCGCAAACGTTTGATTCCTAGTTACAGTCATAAATTCCACAGTGGGTAGTCTTTGAACGCAAGAAAGCTATGTGCCATGTCCCGCTTGTCGGTGTATTTCTGTTTTGTATTCATAGTAACTATGAAAACTGTTTTAGCATCTATTTGTTTACCTACAATTGGTTTGGGTTAACCCAAACATGTCACGATGTGATCAACAAACCATCAGCTATTGTGCCAAGAACATTTTAGAGCCATTAACATCCAACAATCCTTTGAGATACTATCGCCGAATCAATTAGACTGTGCCTCTGCTCAGTACGCTAGCAGGCCTACCAACCTCCACACGTCATGGATTTGAAAACGTTCATCCTCGTCTACGCCCAATGGACTGCAATATGGTTGAAAAACTTGAACCATTTCTACATCTTCGTTTCCGTCTCGGCTCTCCTCAACCTGTTCGACTCAATTTTCAAAATTGGCGCCTTTACGTTGCAATCCGAATTAGGACAATTCAAAAGCATACACTACCTCGAAGTAGTTAGAAATATTGTCGCCAAAATTTTCATCATTTCCCATTCTTCTATTTTGCTCCTGAGAAAAGATGAAGTGTTGCAGATGAACAAATTGTTGACGACAGCCATCCAAAATGAGAGTCCAACCACAATGCGGAAGGTCATGTTTGGAATGGTTTTATTTTCTTATCGAATCCTGGCAATCTCACTGCACGCCATGTTCGGCCGTAAAGGACACATCAACAACTGCGGAGATCTCATTTCGACATTCACATACCTCGCAAATAGCTTCAACGAATTCATCGTGATGATTTTATATTGTTGTTGTTTGGAAGTTGTTGAAACCCGATTAACACAAATAATGCGGAGAGCTATACAAAAATTTTTTTATTTTGATATCTATGATGATTTGATAAACTTTCTTGAAATTACTCAAAGAGTTTTTGGGTTGCAGTTGTTGCAAATAGTGACGGAGTTGTTCATAGTTTCATTATTGTACAGTTATGGTTTAATTATGGCGACCACTTGCTATGGTACAGTTGATTGTCCGTTAATCCGTACAGTTACGTGGGCCCATTGGAATCTGACCAATTTGGTTTACAGTAGTTTCGTGTTGATCAGTTTGGTGCACAGTTGCGAGACGACGACCAACGCTGTAAGTACAGATAGTTACAATATTAAGTTGAGCTCTGCTGACCAGTTGTATCATAACGCCCCGAAAAACATAAGTGTGCCGAGTTTTATTGAAATACTCCCACGAAAAGGGGTTTTGGCCGCTTTTGGTTGGTTTTGCACCACTGCGGGGGACGGCGGACGGACATTTCGGTTTTGGACTCAAGACCTCTTGAAATGGATAACGTCAAATTTTAGGGCCAATCGGATTCGGCAAGCTCCTTCGCGATTACATAGGTGCATTATTCCAAGAATAATATTAAACCAAAATGTGCCTACTTCACTGGGTGATTGACAGGAGCTTTGAACAAATGTTCCAGAAGAATGAACTCTAAACCTTGTGACACACATAATATCCCCCCCCCCCCCAAGGATTCAAAGAGGCCTCAATTATTGATGAGGGATCAGTAGGGGAGAGCCCAATGAATGGTTGTATAACACAATGATTTCTTTTCTGTATAAGAGGTAAACTTGTGTTACACTGGTACAGGTACCAGTATAACACAAGTTTACCTCTTATACAGTAAAGAAACCATTGTGTTATACAACCATTCATTGGGCTATTCATAGGTCTATCATTGGAAATAATATTCGAATAGTCGTTCATCCTGCCTTCCATAAAACTGAAAGTGGTGAACAGCACCTTGTGACACACCAGGATAATGAGAAATATTTTTAAAAACGGTGTCATGATCTGATTGTGTATTGAAAAAATGATATGGATCTGATGGAGCAGTTTGTCCTGCATTACCCAAACTTTTCTGGCTTCAAAAATACCCATTGTAGGCGGAGAAGAGTGTTTGTGACAGGAATAGGGGATTTATTCGCTGAACGACTCATATAGCGAGTATATTTAAATGAATTCATGATTGAACCAGCGAAACGCTGTGCGCAGGCGCAAACTTCTGATTCCTCGATACAGCCGTAAATTCAACAGTCTTTGAACACAAGAAAGCGGACATAGCTATGTGCCATGACCCACTTGTCAGTGTATTTCTGTTTTGTATTCATAGTAACTATGAAAACTGTTTTGCATCTATTTTTTTACCTACAGCCCAAACATGTCACGATGTGATCAACAAACCATCAGCCATTGTGCCAAGAACATTTTAGAGCCATTAACAACCAACAATCATTTCAGATACTATCGCCGAATCAATTAGACTATGCCTCTGCTCAGTACAGTAGCAGCCCTACCAACTCGTCATGGATTTGAAAACGATCATCCTTGTCTATGCCCAATGGACAGCAATATGGTTGAAAAACGTGAATCGTTTCTACATCTTCGCTTCCGTCTCGGCTCTCCTCAACTTGTGCGACTCAATTTTCAAAATCATCACCTTTACGTTGCAATCCGAATTGGGACAATTCAAAAGCAGACACTACCTTGAAGTAGTTAGAATCATCATCGCGAAAGTTTTCATCATTTCCCATTCTACTATTTTGCTCCTGAGAAAAGATGAAGTGTTGCAGATGAACAAATGGTTGACGAAAGCCATCCAAAATGAGAGTCAAACCACAATGCGGAAGGTCATATTTGGAATGGTTTTATTTTCTTATCAATTCCTGGCAATCTCACTACACGTCATGTTCAGCCGTAAAGGATACATATACAACTGCAAAGATCTCATCTCTACATTCACATACCTCGCAAATAGTTTCAACGAATTCATCACGATGATTTTATATTGTTGTTGTTTGGAAATTGTTGAAACCCGAATAACGCAAATAATGTGGAGAGCTAAACAAAAAATTTTTTATTTTGATATGTTTGATAATTTGATAAACTTTCTTGAAATTACTCACAGAGTTTTTGGGTTGCAGTTATTACAAATAGTGTCGGAGTTGTTTATAGTTTCATTATTGTACAGTTATTGTTTAATTATGGCGGCCACTTGCTATGGTACAGTTGATTGTCCGTTAATCCGTACAGTCACGTGGGCCCATTGGAGTCTGACCAATTTGGTTTACAGTAGTTTCATGTTGATCAGCTTGGTGCACAGTTGCGAGACGACTACAAACGCTGTAAGTACAGATAGTTACAATATTAAATTGAGCTCTGCTGACCAGGTGTATCAGAAAACAGAGCACTGGACATGGGAAGTGGCCGCTACAGACACCTGCATAGCAGCCGCTTCCCATACTCAGTGCTCTGATTTCAGTCCCATTTACGATCATATCATGAATCTTGGCCTTAGGTGGCAGCTTGTCAATATTTTTATTAGGTGTATTGCAATTTGCTATTAGCAAGGAACTTCTCCTTCGGCTGTTGTTCCCAAGGTTACACCCTGGGTATGAAGTTTTGGAAGTTACTTGATCCCACTTTTTCAGCAATGTTTCCAATGTATTGGACCACAATACAGACCTCATCGTCAATGTACCGTCGTCATCCGCTGCTTGGGGTCAGTGGGTAGCCTGCTTGGGGTCAGTGGGTAGCCTTAGGCTTAAGGTGAACATTGTCGGACCGAACTTGTAAAGAGGGGCAAGTTGGCAATGGGCCAAACCCAATTCAGTTTCGGGGAGCCTGCAAGGGCCATGTCATATGACGACACTTATCAGGACGAAGACATAATGGTATGGCGTGGTGGTGGTGGTTGTTGGTAATGTAAAAACGCTCAAAATCGGTACACTGCTAAAATCTCTCCTGTTCACTCTTAGAAATTGAAATTTGAGATGGAGCCCTTCTGGGAGTAGAAGAGACAATTGAAATGACGAGAATTCTCTTACTTTCACGACAATTGAAATATAGGCTACTATATTTCATGATGATTGAATAAGCAGTACGCTGTGCGCAGGCGCAAACGTTTGATTGCTCGTTACAGCCATAACTTCCGCAAAGGATAGTCTTTGAACGCGAGGCAGCTTTGTGCCATGTTCCACTTGGCAGCGTATTTCAGTTTTGAATTCATGGTAACTGTGCGTAAGTTTTTTTTTTAATCAACAAATCATCAGAAATTGTGCCTGACCATTTTAGAGCCATTAACATCCAACAATCATTTGAGACATTATCGCGGAATCAATTAGACTATGCCTCTGCTCAGTATGCCTGCAGGCCTTCACTCCTCATGGATTTGAAAACGTTCATCCTCGTCTACGCCCAATGGACTGCAATATGGTTGAAAAACGTGAACCATTTCTGCTTCTTCGCTTCCGTCTCAGCTCTCCTCAACTTGTACGACTCAATTTTAAAAATTGGCACCTTCACCTTGCAATCCCAATTGGGACAATTCAAAAGCATACACTACCTCGAAGTAGTTAGAAATATCGTCGCCAAAATTTTCATCATTTCCCATTCTACTATTTTGCTCCTGAGAAAAGATGAAGTGTTGCAGATAAACAAACTGTTGACGAAAGCCATCCAAAATGAGAGTCGAACCACAATGTGGAAGGTTATATTTGGAATGGTTTTAAATTCTTATCGATTCCTGGCAGTCACACTGTACATCATGTTCGGCCGTAAAGGATACATCTACCAGTACGAAGATCTCATTTCTACATTCACATACCTCGCAAATAGCTTCAACGAATTCATCACGATGATTTTATATTGTTGTTGTTTGGAAGTTGTTGGAACCCGATTAACACAAATAACTCGTAGAGCTAAACTAAACATTTTTTATTTTGATATGTTTGATAAATTGATGAACTTTCTTGAAATCACTCAAAGAGTTTTTGGGTTGCAGTTGTTGCAAATGGTGATGGAGTTGTACGTAGTTTTGTTATCATACAGTTATGGTGTAATTATGGCGACCACTTGCTACGGTACAGTTGATTGCCCGTTAATCCGCACAGTGACGTGGACCCATTGGAATCTGTCCAATTTGATTTACAGTAGTTTTGTGTTGATCAGTTTGGTGCACAGTTGTGAGACGACGACCAACGCTGTAAGTATACCTACTTACAATGTTAAATTGGGCTCTGCAGACCAGGTGTATCATAGGGATCGTAAATGGGACTGAAATCAGAGCACTCTGGATGGGAGGCAGTCGCTACAGGCGGAGTCACCAGCATAGTGGCTTCTTCCCATCGTGAGTGCTCTGATTTTAGTCCCATTTACGATCATAGCTATCATGAATCTGGGCTTTCAAAAACACAAAACCACTCTCTTCTACACAGTTCACTACATGCCCTAAGAGGGCAGCTGGTCAAAATTTTTATTAGGTGTATAGCAAGGAACTTCTCCCTTCGCTGTTGTTCCAAAGGTTTTGACGGAAAACTGAAAATAATTACACCCTGAGTATAATAAACCTTATAATATAATAGAATATATTATAAGGTACCTAGGTACGCTCAATGATTCTCAATGATATTTTTCTGTAAGGGCTATAATATTATTATATAGTTAGCTAATATACTAGTGCATACAAGACCTCATAGAAGGTATGAAACATAACAAATGCTTAACAAAGTGAGGAGTCTGCCCAATCAAATTGAGTGGGTAGGTACAACCATCCTCCACTTGACAGAACCAAAATTTGGGCCCTGGTCAGCTGACGCACAACTTGTGCGGCACGTTCTCTGTTACTCTGTGGGCACGCGTTACGCAACACTCATAGAATTCACAATTCAGTAACTCATCCAAACACCTTAATTTGTGTTTCAGGTGAACGAATTTACTAAAACGCTTTTCAAAATGGCTGGAGAACATCCGTCTTTGCTGAAAAATGTAAGTTTTGATTAATTTTGTATTGTTGGGCGACTTCGTTTACTAGCCCTATAATTTCACTCCCTAGTGCTGTGTTTTTTGAAAAAAATTTCAATCTCTGAAACTGCAAAATATTTAATATTAGGTAGTGTGTATCGGCTTACTGAGTTTATCAACGACCGTATTTAGAAGGCATTCCCAGCAAAAGAATTTGAAAATTTGACAGCTGAAAATGTGGGAAAAATGAACCTCAAATAATACCTACCTACCATTTTTGTAGAATAACCCGATTATGAGTTAACTAGCTCATAGTGCTAACAGGGATGGGCTATCTAAATGGCTTGTTGAATGACATTGATAGAGGCAAAAAGCATGTACCTACACACGGCCCTCACCCGATGCACCCAGGAATACCACTAGGTGCTGCCCTCTCCCTACGGATGAAAGAACTCATTGAAGGACTCCATCAAAGGCTGGAATCGTCAACAGGCTAAGTGGTATCGATGCAAAAATTAAATGAAACATACAGTAACATTTTCAAGCAATAGTAAGCACCACACTGAGTCAATTGGATGAAATTGGTCCTGCGATCAGTACGGATAGGGCAGCATGTACCTACGCACCACTACATGTCATATTGTGTGGTCCTGGTGTTCATTGGGGTTTCGAGCCCTAAGGGCTTTCCAATCTCCGTTCAAACATACGTTAATTCAGATTCTCTGGGACTGAACTACTGAACATTTCGCGTTTTGTCAACAGTATTTTTATTCGAGCCATTTTTTTTTTTTTTCAAAACTCGAACCTTGTGTTTCGTTCAGCACTGTAGCTCATTGTGACGATTCTATTCAACAGTTTTTTTTTTGTTTTTTTTTTTTTTTGTTGCAGAAAAGGCTGAAACTCTACTTGGTGATGAGACCTACTGTCACGTTTACCGCTTTCTCTTTTTTCCGACTCAGCTATTCCCTTATCACTTCGGTAAGAATCTTAGGACAATGTGGCAGTTTTCCCATCCCTAATTCGTAGCGTTGTTGTATCAGATACAAGTTAAGTTGTAGGTACCTTTTTGTCATTTAGCTTTTATGGCCGGTGGTTTTCAAGGAGTGCGACGGTCTAGTGCCAATAAAAACGGCTGGTACCTAGTTCGTTCTCTCCGTTTATTGGTGAAGCAGTCGCTAAGGTTACTGGCTAGGTCTAGGGGAATATAGTAGCACAAGTCTACCCAGTTACAACATAGATACATACATACTTCGTTTGTTGTTAAATGTTGTCCTCGTCTGACAATCCACCCGCAGCTCCTCTTTCCAGTCCCAGGGGGTTCCTTGGGTTGAATAACTTGACTACTATTCAAGTGTTTAATATTTACCTATTAAGAAATGTGATTTAGTGAAAGGTGGAGATGGTTGTGTATTGTATTTACCTTTTACGTTGAGGGTTATGGCGGAGAGCTCAGGGTTGAAGAGTGGAGGAGTTTTATTGGCACAAAACCGTCGCACACCTTGAAAACCACCGGCCATGAAAGCCCGACGGGAACGAATGATACGAACTATCAACTATTAAAAAAACTAAATTTTAGCTTCTAGAAATGTTTTCTCCCAGTAGAATATCGGTTAACTGCACCGCCCGCCATTAAATAAACGTTGGGGCCAATTATCACCGCTAAGGGCCAGTTTCACCAATTGCTCCTTAAGGGGCAGACCAAGATTCAACCAAAGATGTCGTTGATGTAGGTGAAGGAAACGTGAATTGCCGTTTTAATGTTAAGCTATAGCTATAGGTACCTAACACTTCGCTTGGCCATTTCATTTAGGCGTTTCGGACGAGAGATTTGGCGTGGAATACTTATCCGCCTAAAAGTTGGCAGTTTTTATTTGAAATAAGAAAGTAGGGCGCACGTGTATATACACCGGATCTCATTTGGGGTCTGTATGATAGAATGAATTTTATTGCTTCCTGTTTAAGCGTGACATAAGCACATGCAGAAAACTAGTGTGAACTAGTGTTTTTTTTTAAATTTTGATGAAACGGGCCCTGAGTTCGTATACCAAAATAGTATAAGAAGTATAACAAGTCTTTTTTTCCCTTGCAGATCCTCGCTGCTGTAGCAACCTACCTGATTGTCATGTCGCAGTTTAATGAATACGGACAACAAAAACCGACCACCGGCACTGAATGGTCGGGGTTATGTCCTGCTTGTCCGGCCTGTCCAGCTGCAGAAGTCAACGTGACCGCCTGCAAAATCATTGAGTCCCTTTACGTGAAGCATTGCGACGCGTAGATGAAGATTCTTTTGGGGGGATATCGAGCTTTGTTATAATCAATATGGATTACTTGCAAAGAAAGAACTCATATCACCTACCCGTAATAAGCCGGCGTGCTGAGTGACGTTAACCCAAGGCTTTTTGGTAGAGGGTTATGTGGGGTGTGGTTTTCAAAGTTTTTTTTTTCACGTAGAACCATCTTGACTACACTGTGGTGCCACAAATGAGACTTATGAACGACAGGTCAAATGAGGTGTCAAATTCGTAGATATGTACTTACGTAAAATCGGTTTTGGTGCTCCTAAGTGCTATGAGTGGGGTTTTGGAAGATTTTGGCCCAAGGGGTCGTGCTTAGGTGGTTTATGTAGGTACCGGTATACCATGTACCTGGTAGGAGGTACCCAGGATCGGTACATAACAGTTCGTATAACAGGTACTTAGTTACTCATAAAAGTAGGAACTTGGGAGCATCTTTTCAAAAATTTCAGAATTAAAAAAAAGAAGTGATTTCTTTCTCATTCTAGGAACACTCATGAACACAGTTTTTTGCAATGGAGGAAATTTTAACTATTCCTGTCTATTATTTGGAGGAATTCCCACTTTTTTGATTAATTTAATTTAACTTATAATTTAATTTTTACCTTTTTCATCTATTTTTCGTGCTGGGAGCTACATTTCACTGAAATACGTCAAAACCTATTTACATAACATTCAAAAGACATACCAGGCCCATGCAGATCTACCTTTAATTTTTTTTTTTTTTTTTTTGGTCATTACAGACTTTTGATCCGCTAGATTCGAGTTTCGTCCCAACAATCGACCTGCAGGTTTACCATCGTTTACCATGGTAAACCTCCCTCGGTGTTCCCTGTCTCGAATTCCTCCAAAAGACACGGCGTCACCGTATGGACCAAATAAGTTCACTGTAGTGATATATATATCACATTTTGATTCACTAAATTTGACAGGTTCCCTTACTAGCTTTTTGCACTTGTGATGTTGAATTGTTGTATATTCAATTTCTTATAGGCTTAAGTTAAATCCTGCTACCCTGCTGTGCAGTTTTCCACAAATCCTGTCAGTTCATAATATGAATGTACATGCAATCAGAGTTTTGACATCACTATCACTGTTATTTGGAAGCCTTTTATCGATAAAAAAAATCATTCCTCACTGTATAGGGTTAAAATGGAGAAATCGAAGAATGCAAGAAAGCTGGCCACGGAGGGCCGGACGCTACTTCGTTTTCAGTGAAATCTCCTTTCCTTTCCTCGATTTCGCTTTATATTACCTCATGATAACCTCTGAGATTCTTTTTTTTTTTTTTTTAAATATCAAATCAATTTTTCTTCTTTGCATGTTTTATACGACTTTTTCACTTTACATTTTACCTTCTGTTTCATTCCTTCAGAACATGGGAACAATTTTCGTTTGTGCTGGTTGTACTACTAATTAAGGTACCTTGTGACTTTTCATTTGAGCTTCGTCTGCTTTGGATTAAACTTATGAAGTAACTAAGGTAGTGTACTGTTATTTTCTATCTCAGTAGTATTTCATGAGATGGTATGGTGTTTTCTGGTAGGTATTTGATCATTGGGTAAAACGCCTTTCTGTTCATTAGCAGTATTTTATAAAATGGTCCTTCGGGAGATGTGAATTTTGGCGTTTTGGACCTCCTGTACGGGATTACCCACATTCAAGGACCCTTTTCGTTTTGTTCAGAATTAGTGGAGAAAAATACGATTTTTGAAGAAGGAGGCTACGGGTTCTGCATCGGAATCTCGTGGTCTGCATTGACCCTACTCATGTTCAACACCGATCACGCAATAGGGTTTTCTGGGGCTATGGGCGGGGCTTTTAAACGGCAAAGGCCAGTGGGGGGGTGTCTAGAGAGATGTGAATCACTTCATTTTCAAAGTGGTTTTTGTCGTAAGTTCTCTTTCGTGTCACACCTGTCCGACCACAACGGCGGGTTCAATGGGGCTTCTGAGGAGCAACGGGTAGGGTGTTACAAGGTTTAATGTGATGGGGTCGAATGAGGTCTCGTTTTAGAAGTGATTTTAAACGTAAATTGGTTTAGGGCTATGTATAATATACAGAGACTAGTAAATGACATAAATGTTAAGGGGGATGACATAAAATTAAATGACATAAAATGTCAATTTTTCGAATAAATGACATAAATTGCCAAAATTCTGAATACATACATCGGACGTTTTTGGGCTTTCCCCCGAAATACAGAAGTAGAAATAGGCTCCGGCGCAAAAGGACGTGTATACTATCACTATGCCTGCAACCCCATATACGGAAAAGCGTTCTTGTGGGTAGGTAGGTTCCTACTGCTTCACTTGCTTCCTCCGGCAGCGATTAAATGGCATACAAATTTAATGGCCATTTTTACGAATAAATGACATAAACGTGAAGGTGAACGCTTAGTTCTCATGATAATAGGCTAGTAGGTACTACCTACCTACAGAAAGTGTTTGAAAAATTTATTTCCTTTTCTCCAGGTTTTACAATGATTTAGAACTTTCTATGATAGCCAAAACTTGAAAAATAACTGACATGAAATAATTTATAAATGACATAAAATGGCCATTTCGGTCGAATAAGTGACATAAACCGCCAAAAATAAATGGCATAAATGACATGGAATAAATGTCATAAATCGCAATAATAAATGACAAATGTTACTCGTCTCTGATAATATAATACTTGGGGGTTATGAAGATTTTGGCGTGAGAGGCGAGTGTGGTGGTTATTGAAGTGATTTTGTAGTAACTACAAATTGATATTAACTGTTAATATCAGTTTAGAGGGTCTACACCTATCCGATCTCACCGTGGGGCTCTATGGGGCTTCTAAAGGGCTACAGGTAGAGTATTTTCAAGAGTTGATGACAAGCCATCGATAATATTAATATGGGGGGGTTTCTAACCTGCCCGATTGCACAATGAGGTCTGACTATTGAGAATTATAAAACCTCTTGTAAGTAATTCTAACATTATCGTTCTTATGGTGACGACTCTGCAGCGTTTGGAACAACTTTGGTTGGAGCTGTAGTGCGTGATGTCAACCATTTGACCTCTGAGTGAGCCGTCTGGGCAGCGGACCGATTCGAAGCTAACAATGTGGGTGCCCTTCCCGATTGACACCCTCTCAAGTGTTCGTATCTTCTAATTCCCGTTGGGTTGCAGGGAGGAGTGCGCGGAGACTCACCTACCTCACTGACACCCTCGGGAAAACTCTCTCATGTCCATGATGGTGGGAGGACCCGTCGGGAAAGGTCGGGAGAGCCATTTGGGAGTGTAGCCAGTGTACTCGGGCGTCCTAACCCCGTAAGGTCGTGTTGGGCATCAGCCTCAATCTACGCGAATCAAGTGAGGTGTTCTCGCGGGACCCGCCAACAACCTCCCCCACGTGACTACGTCTGTGAACGTAATCAACAGACAACCCCAAAACAAACGCCATACGACGCAAATGGATTTGTGAAACTACCCCAACGGAAACAATGTTTCTGAAGTTGTTCCTAGTGGTAAGTTTAATTATGTCAAGATTTATAGCCAATGGGTTTCACCAATGATTAAAATTTGAGATTTTAGAACGAAAGAGTGCATGAAGACTAGGGACTGATACACAGATTTGTCCGGCCCGGGAGCGTAGAGAAAAAAATGAAGAAAAAAAAAAACCGTCCCTACTAACCACACACAGTGCGTTGTAAAAACATAATATTTTCCGGTGTATGAATGGTGTTATAGTTTTTGAGCTGAATCGAATGTGGCCGTTTTCAAGACTTATTCGTTACAAAATATAGGGGCTCTCAAATTCATGAATACATATATCGATATATATATCGAATTTCGATATATCGAAAAAACTCATGAGTGCACGAAGCGAGATGCATCCGAAAATCTTGATGACCGCTTAGCCCATTAAATAGATCAAATTTTGATCATCCGTTCGGTTGTGTTTCAGACAGCTTGCAAGAATAAAACGGATATGCTGCACTCGGTTGAGACAATGAAATAGGTCCCTAGCTTAAGCCAACTCAAAACATGATGTTAATGATTTTGTGGTATTTTTCCTCAAACACAGATAAAGCTGAGGGTTCCAGGAGAACGGTAGGTAGGTGTTCACTAATTAGTTGTTGATCGTTTGAATGAATGTAGGTGGAAAGATGTTACTAACAAGTCGCTTCATTTTCAGACAATCGTACGTTCTCTCTCTCCCCCCCCCCCCCCCCCCCCCGTGTTGCCAATTCACTCTTCCGTTTTTATAAGCGTCACTTAAAAAAAGTTTCTTCCAGGATTTTGCGTTCTGAATCGAATTAGACCAGTTTTAACCCTCGGATACTAACATAACTCAACGGGACACCAATACTAACATCCGGGTCTGACAGACCCGATACTCGAAATTTGGGATTTAGGAGATTTTAAAATTTTAACAACCAAAATAACTGAACAAACATTAAATGTTAATAAATTTTATTAAAAAATAATCTCGGTCTTATAAAGTACCTAAATAATACATGTTTATATGTAATATATATTTCACTGACAAGAACTTTGTCTCGAATAGCCTAAATACGAAGTTTTACGACCTCTGCAAGTCATTAAATGACTTCTGAAAATTTTTCAGAATCATTACAATTTGCGTTTCAAGTGTTGCTATCTGCGTTACCGTCTGTTTGAATATCATCTGAATTAACTAAGTTAGTTTCAAGTCTTGAAAGTGTTGCAAAATTTAAATAATTTTAATGTATTCTTGGGGTTATCTTCAGCCATACAACTCCATTACATCCACACATTTGCCCACTCTGAGTTTTAATTTCGAGTTGGCCAAAATCGCCTATTGGCCCTCCTTCTTTACGATTGGAAACAACTTCCAATAATCTATAGATTTACTATAGTAGGTAGTGGTAGCAAAGTTGACGATAAAGGAATTAAGTGGAAAGATGCAACGGTCGCCCATAATCGCGGTAAGTAATATAATATATGGTAAAATATATGTTAATAGTTAATATGTTATAATATATGTTAAATATATTATACCATTGTATAACATGCTGAAACATCTATTGCAGAAATGTGCATTTATTGCATTTAATGATTAATGCCATTAATCTCTTATAATATGTTTTATTTGTCACCTGATATTTAAAAATTGTAATTTTCTGCTTCGAATGGTCTCCATTTGACATTAATAGGCTTGAAACCCGATTTTTGTGTCACCTGCAAAGTCGTGAAAAATGAGTTAGGCAGGTGATGTTGTCATTGTACCCTCTCTTCTTCAAATTCTATGAGCCTTCGATCAATAAAAAGAATAATCTTATGGCGCGTCCATTCTTTATTCTTCAAACCTGGATGGGTGGCAACCTTAGGACAACATGCCCCTTTTGAAGTCTTATTTCACAGGTGTCATGTACTTTGCCTGTGCTTTACGACTTGCCATAATCTCCAAGTTCTCTGGTACCTCAAGATCCATGAGCTTGCTTGTTCAGAGCTTCTGTCCTGTCATTCCCACCAACTCCAGAGAATGTCATTTGAGGTTAGTAGGTAGGTACGTTGAATGGGGCAGAAGTCCAGCAGTGCAGCCAACCCTGCAAGCTGTTCAGATCTCACAGCTCTTTGGAGACCCCTCGTGTAGGTACATTTTCGAAACCTCTCCATCACAATTGAAGAGTCCAGGGGAAAAACCCCGTCATTGATACAAAGCTGATTTTGAGAAAAATGAATTTTAAAGTTTACCAACTAACAGAAACTTCAAAAACGATTTTAAAAATACAAAAAATGTTTTATTTGAACCATCAACTATGCAGATTCACAATATGTTTCCCGAATAACCATTTTTCAAACTATTAAATGATATTTTATACATAATTCTGAACTTATAATGCGAATTTTAACCCTCTTTTACTCCTAAACCAAACAATGGAGAGAATAAAGTATTTTGAAGAATGCAAAACGTATGTTAATATCCATAAAATACTTACCAAAAAAAATGCTTTGTACAATTTGTACACTGTGTATTAGCTTTTACAAAAATTTACCAAAAAAAAAAAAATGGTTTTACGAACGAAAACTACGATTCAAAAACGCTGCAAATTTTACTCAAGAGTTAATTATTCTTTGATATAGGTTACTTGTGCAAAAATTATTTCTGTGTCAATGGAAACAAGCCATCAATTGAATTGAATAGATGAGCGCAACCTTTTTGTTATTACGATATATTTAATGAGCGAGAGAAACTAAGAAACAGTAGGTATCTAGCGACCAAACTATGCCACACAACACATCATCCACGTGATGCTCATTACGTAAACAACTGCACCCTAACGACCGATGCGTAATAAAACCTTATGGCGATCAGAGGTAACGAACGGCTCAGGCTGCAAAAATCGTTTTGGAGTCGTTGGAATCAGCCTAAAAAGCTCATTCCATAGACCCTTGTACCAACGAAATCGGACAAAAACTTTCGTCCCCCTATTGAGGAACTCGCTGATGACAATGAGACCACCCTCATGAAAATCTGTTGAGCCGCTCGGACGTGATGCTCTGTACACAAACAAAAAAAAAACAAAAAAAAAACCTACATGTCGAAGAGGTGAGCGCACCTTTCCATTTTTTGGAAAAAGGTTGCGCTAAAAATTTTGGAAAAAAAATGTTTTTTGGATTTTCTTTTTTCAAACAAAATTTTTCAAAAATTTTTTTCACTCGAAAAATATTTAACCTCCTGGGATCCTTCAAAAATCCCATTTTTAGCACCATGAAAGCCCTATAGATCGCCACAGTGAAATCGGATCGTTCCGGGACTTCGAAAACGACACCTAACTCGACCCCATAGCTAAAAGCCTTCAAAAACCCCTCTCATAGCCCCATAGCGCCCCACGGGTTTGGGCGATCGGACTGAAAACCTTGCGGGCACAACTAGATGGTAAAGAGTATTTTGTCAAAATTTCAGATTTAAAAAAAAATCCCTATTGCCCAAAACGGCAACACACAAGATGATGAGATAAGGAGGGGCGCACGCCGCAGCGTTGGTTGGGTCCTTTTAAACTGCAATGACGGGGTTCTTCCCTGCACGCGCTGTCGATGACGGGGGTTTTCCCCAGTACTGCTAATATTCAACCCAATATTTCGCTGAGATGACGTGGTTATTCTCCAAAACCGAGGGCTTCGTCGGATTCTACGCCTCAAAATCCTTTAGAAACCACTTCGTACCTGATTCGCCCCAAAATGTCGATGACGGGGTTTTTCCCCTGGACTCTTCAATTGGAAACACCCTCAGGCCGTTATAAACCGTTTGAATGCCTGGGGTGTTGCACTGTGATGGAAATATAGGATGGGACGTCGGAGGCAAATTAAAACCGGGTGTTCACTACAGACTTCAATCTCCGGCTTCATATCCTTCAGGTCAGTCTCATCACGGTCCCGCCGTCCGAAAACCATCACTTCCAATTTAACCCAAAACCAAACACCCCATACACACAAAAGCCCAACATGCCGCCATGTAGATTTCACATTTATTGTCCGTGACGGAGAGCAATATACGCGTTCTTTCAACTCAAATATTCCCCCTCGAGATGGATCCTTTTGGCGTAGGTATTTGGATTTCCGTGATATTACACAGCCGAGTTTGAGCTTACGGGAAAGAGATGTAAAAACGGCCGTAAAAAAATTGCGCAAACACCGCTTTGCTACGTCGTTTTACAGTTACTCGCTTTTATTTCGGTTCCTGCCGTCTGGATTTTCTACGTAAATCTCGAGCTGCCGACATTTTACGGAGCTCCAGTTGAACGAGCGAAGCATGTGAAAAGTGTGAACCTTTGAGCCCGGTGAAAATTCAACCACGTTAATCGTATTGCTTTCGAGTCTGCGAAGCAGCGGAAGCCTTGTGTTCACTTTCGGGAGAAAAAAAATTTTTGTTGTCCGAATTTAAAATTTCCACTCGCATTTTGCGTTTCATAGCCTACTGAACGAATTTGGTTCCGTGTCTGTCGGTCTGTGGGTCTGTCCGCATTTCCTTGTTACAGCCATAATTTCCACAATTTTGAATGAATTTAGCTCAAATTTTGAGGGATTATGCGGATCAGGCTCCTTGAGGTCCCATACGAATTTCAGCACAATTGAATCAGCGGTACGCTCTGCGCATGCGCTAACGTGAAATTCTTGAAACAGGCATAACTTTCTCAATTTTGAACGGATTTCAATCAAATTTTCAGGAATTGTGTGCGTATAGCTCTAGATGGTACCCTGTCAGTTTCATCACGATTGAATCAGCGGTACGCTCAGCGCATGCGCGAACGTAATTTCCTTGCCACAGCCATAACTCCTACAATTTTGATCGGATTTCAATCAAATTTTCAGGAATTGTGTGGATATAGCCCTAGATGGTTCCCTATCAGTTTCATCACGATTGAATCAGTGGTACTCCCTGCGCATGCGCGAACGTAATTTATATATATATTCTTGAAACTCGAGAAATTCAAAAATGATGTACGTTCTGAGATAGGTTGAGCGCCCTCAAGGATTTTTTCCGTTTTCCCCTCCTTCAACCCCCTCTCCTTCCCTAAAGAAGGGAAGGAGTGGGGATTTCAGCCAATATTGATCCGATTTTGATGACATTTTCAGGGATTACGCGGGTTGTGCCGTAGATGATTACCCAGGCATTGGGTAAAAAATTGAATCAGCGGTACGCTCTGCGCATGCGCTAACGTGAAATTCTTGAAACAGGCATAACTTTCTCAATTTTGATCGGATTTCAATCAGATTTTCAGGAATTGTGTGCGTATAGCTCTACATGGTCCCCTATAAGTTTCATTAAGATTGAATCAGGGGTACGCTCAGCGCATTTTATGATGGTGTCACTTTGAATGTAACGAGGAAGCTGCTGTGCCATCTCCTTGGCAGTGTATTTTTGGCATGGATAAGTCTTACGATAGGTATTTACGAGGAGGTATTTGAGAGGCCTTCACAGTCGAGCTTACCGTGTTTAATGTCGAGCCACACACTAAGTATCATCAAAATCTGTTGCTACGAAGTGATGTTAATTGCGATTTTCCTCTTATCCCCACCCTAATAATTATTACTGCCCTCCCTTTTGTTCGTAAAAACCAGAAACCCCGAATAGGCACTTCGTACCATGCTTACACACCCAGCATCAATATCAATATTGTGTGATTTTGTAACATTCCTGTAATCTTCCCCAAGTATCTTTGGGGTCCAAGATCCTTCGCCACTAAGCCTACTGCTCGAGGATACCGTCAATATCAGTTCTTGCTTCGTCAATCTGAATTTCCGATCGTGACCAGATTCTTAACTGGTGGAAGGGCGTGGTTCAATTACTTTTAGGCAGCATTACGGTCTTCAGGAAGAAGGGCTGTTTATTCTAATAATCGTTCTTGTTAGTTCGGACAAGATCTTGAGAGATGTGAGGGGAGGTTGGATCGATATTAAATATCAGAAAAATTTTCTGAACATCACGTCACGTCACTTTTTTCAATCACTGAATTCAAACTCAAGGTGGGTGACTATGCCCCCCCCCCCCCCCCCCCAATACGATCACTATCCCAAACGACGAACAATTTGTCATAAGTATCAAAACAACTTTGTTGAGGGGGGGGGGGGGGGATGATGAATGATCATCTTTCGCCTTGTGGAGTGTGAGTGCGCAGTATCCTTCAATGACAGTTCCAAATATGAATGGACTATTCGCCTCCTGAACAGCCATTTCCATAGCCTTATCGGATATCTTTGTGAATTTCACGGCCACGCAAAACCCGCCTACACACCAGGCACAACAAGTGTCAAACCAAATATCCTTCGCCTTTCCCCCAGGAAGATATATTGCCCGGCCTCCTCCTTCTATCTCCAATCAATTTATCGTCTCCCGAGCTTGGAACATCAACTGGGGGCTTTTATCTTGTCACACGTAGAAGGTTTCGAGGCATTCCCTTCCAAGATAGGCCCATCGGCCCCGACGTCTTCGTTCCGATCGTCACTGGATGATATCCCGTCCTTTGGCTGTGGCGTGTTATTTCAAATTGGCATAGATCATGCAGTTGGTGCAGACAGGATAACACTCCAAAAGATGTTTTATTCTTCATTGGATACAAATTATCGAGGTATCAATGATCAGTCAGGCGAATGGAGAGACTTAGTCGAGGGGGGGCTAAAAACTCTGCTATTTGCAGACCAAGTCATATTCAACGTCAAAATATTTTAGCATGGTGCATGTTTTTCGCTGGGAGTAAACGGGCTCGGAAATGGGCCCCATTTTCCGAGTTAAATGGGGACGCCTGCTATGTAATGAATGTAATGACCCAACTCCATAGACAGAAGAGCTCATGCATCCTGCAAGCTCTTTGCCCTGTTCCTTCACTGACAGCCGTCATCCTGCCCTGACGCCTTGACAGATTGCACGGAGGTCGACTTATGGACCTTAAGGGCAGACTTGGAGGTCAGGAGTGGGAAAACATTTCCCTTCAAGCGCTACAGGGTTGACGAAACAGGAGCCGTTGATGGCGCCACATCATCATACACCCTTCAAGTTGTACCTGTGCAAGTGTACTTCGCCATTTACTACGTCAGTAGCAAATTTAGCTCCAATTTGAAAATGAGGTCCCAAGTTTGGAAAAGCATGCATCTTATGCATTTCGTGGGTCTTCATTGAAAACTAAAGAAATCAGGAAGACTGGGGGTAACCTGTTCGGAGAGGAGAGGATGACAGTAGTTTAATCTGTGGGATGACACTGTCCGAATGTGATTTTTTTAATCCCTCGCTTGAACGGCTTAAACGGCCACATTTATAAATTTTAACATGTTTGAAAATTTCCCTCCTTCTATGTTTTACGTAGTTACCTCTTAATTTTATGGCCAATTAAATACCACGTTGCTACTGAATGTGTTGGTGATTTAGATTACTCTTGATTTGGTCAATCCTGAATAAGTGCATTTGAATGAGCCGCCCGGAAAGCGTGCTTTTTCATTGTAATAATACATTTCCCAGACCCACAAAACCCCGCACGACAGTATCCACTTGAATAAAAAGACCCCCCGTGCCATCGTGTGAGCCTCAGTTGACGTTGACCGTGAAGTTGAATGATTTAAGGGGAGGACGATGAAACTGAAATAAAAGGCGAGTTGGAATGTGTGGGAGAGAGTGTGAAAGCTATTTTGTCTCGAGGGAGGACGAAGGAAAATGGGCTGGAATGATAAATTCAACGGTTTGAAGAGCCTTCGTGAAAATTGTGCTGAGGTCGATCAGGTCACGACCTCAGTTCAACCAGATCATGTTGGCCCTTCCGGATTCTGCTCATCCCCCTCCACTCTTCATACAGCCACATCTCTTCCTATATTTAGTTCTCATCGTATCGATCTTCGAGTTCTTCTTGCACTGACAAATGACCCAGTGCTTCCTGGAGCCTGTTCTACGCACCATTTATTTCAATGTCATATTCAATGCACTCTGGATTGTCCCTTTGGGGTGGCGGGCTTTGCCCGTCTAGGGATTTCTGTCAACCACATGGTGACAATCCCCTGTCATTCTCTTTCAATGTGCTTTCCACAAACGAGTGGGTAGGTACAAAATACTGCCAAAAAATTATGATTTTTCAAAATACAAAATAATTATTGTGTTCAAATACACTCGGTGCTGATGGCACAGCGTTTGTGGCGCGGCGCCAGTCTATCGTCACCTATTGTAGGTGCAGCTCTTGTGCTAAGGCTAACGGCTCGTCTAGCTGGGACTTTCTAAACGCATGTATGTATGTAATATACATATGTACACATAATATGAAAATTATTCACTTTCAAAATATATTATGAACTTTTGAGGAAAAATCAGGAAAAGTGTTGTTTCAGTCAGGAGGAAGGGTCTCGGATTTTGGGTCAGCATTGAGAGTGGTTAACGTCGTCTGGCAGGAGGCGGCTCCAACGAAAAATAAGGATTTCAGCTGGACTGGAATTTAGTCGACAATATATCGAATCTTATATGTTGAAACTTTTTTCTTTTCGGTTTTTCGATTTTTAATCGGTTAATCGGTTTTTCCCCCCAAAATCGAAAAGTTGAAAGAATCGATTTGTGCAGCACTTATGAAAAAACAAGACCTCAGCCTCACGAATTTTGGAGTGTAGGTAGTAGTGATGTTTCAAAAGTATCGACACACTGATACTTTTGGTTTATTACCTACTTGGAATAATGCACCTATGTAATATTTATGTTTATAATAGAATATTCTTCTTCTTTATGTTTACAATTCCTATGTTTACATTCTTGGAATACTGCACCTATGTAATCGCGACGGGGTCGAAAATTCTGATCGGCCTCATATATATAAGTTGAGTGTGAACTTATATATATACCCGGGATTTTCAGAGCGGGATAAATGAGGTGGTTAGAGAAAAGTGTGGGAACTGTAGGGACATTTTGAAAGCCAGGGTGGGCATTTTTCGTAAAGGCCTCTGGCATCACTGCACGTCACTGGAAGTAACAGTAACAGTGAATTGGCAAAACCATGTACGTATTTTTCCCGAAAATTCACAGGAGATGAGAAAAACTTCGTAGTGGGTTTCCATCAAGTTTGCTCGTGAAACCATGTATGTCTAGGAGCCAAACCATACAAATCCATGTAAGTCTAGCCGATTCTCACGCGCCTTCTAGAGCTTTTTTTTTAGTGATAGCGCCAACTTAATGGCCTCACTTTATGAACTCACTTGAGGATGTGCGAAACCGTGAAAGAATAACCAGAAAAAACGGAAAACTTACCTTTTATTTTGACTTGCACTCGGCAGCGCGAAATTCCATAGACTTACACGGTCATACCACCACTGGGGAAGGTTATAGACTTACAGGTTATTTCATTCGAGCACAGACAAGAGATTATTAAGTAGTGGTGAAGACGGCCTACGTTGGTGGATCAAGTGCCTTCCAAAGTATCAGAAAAGCTCAAATCCTTATTTTCAGAAAAATTGAGACTTACATGGTTTTGCCAATTCACTGTCGAACTGTTACTTCCAGTGACCTGCAGTGACGTGACGTCCAGTTACGTAAGTAACGTACCCTTTAGTAACTGTTACTAAAGGGTACGTTACTTACGTACATTAGTCATCTTTAGGGATGGCAAAAACGTTTAGACATTGATGTATCAGAGATCGAAGTCCCATTTATATCGCCACAGAGCCATCGATGGGTTTTTCTATCGATGTTTCCCACAAAAACATTGATGTATCGATGATCTCTTCGATCTATACTACACTGGTCAGATAATATCAGATAATATCTGCATAATATTATTATGCAGAAAGGTCTATAACACCCTGCGATCCTTGCGCCAGCTTGCATTTTTCACGCCTGAGCCAATGAAGGTGAAGTTATTGATCATGCCCCACTTTATGTACCTACTGTCTTCCTATGTACTTTGCCATGGATTTTGCCTCGTTTCGCCGTCTTCGGGTGGCATTCAACAGCTGCTTGCGGTTCGCGTATGGAATCATGGAAACTGACGTGCCAAATTGTGTGAGAACTGGTGGCATTTTTTTCGCACAGATTCTCTACAAAAACTACAATAAAAAATAAAATTAACAAACGCTTGCATACGAGTCTGCAACACATAGGGACATTTTATGTCTAAACAAGTTGCATTTCCCTAGAAACGGCTTGGGACAATTTTCGTCAACAGTTTTCGCTACGATTTTTGAGTTTATGTGCCAAAGCAAAGACATAAAATGTCAAAATTCGTATTAGAATCATGGTATTTTCACTACCTACTACCTATGTCAAGTTGTTTTATTTATTTATCGCCAGCGCTACGACTCATCACCAACTCAATGAAATGGACTCAGTAGGTACATACGGTTAAACTGCGAAAACACTCCGACAGATTTTGAAAATTCATTATCTCATTAACGTTTCGACCGATTTTGTAGAAACTTCTTAAAAACCATCAGATTATACAATGCTTCACAAACATTCTCACGCAATTTGGTGCCAAACACTTCACTGGTTTTTAAGTAGTGAGTCCTCAAACAGATTTGGCAGTCATTTTTATAGATATAGATTAAATAGGTATTTTAAAGAATAAAAAAATAGTTAGGTACTAGCCCAAATTGTCCCCAGCTAGCCCCCCCCCCCCCCACCACCGAACATACGAAAAAATATATATACACTTTCAGATCAAAAGAAAGAAAAAGAGGAAGTTGTGGTTGAAAAATTCAACCATTAGGTACCAACTCCTCACAATTTGACATCATACGTTTCAAGAGGTCTACATTCCAGAAACGAAATGTCCGCCCGCCGTCCGGGCCATTTTTGGCAGAAGGATTTTTTTTAAATCTGCAATTTTGACAATATATTGGTTTTCCATTTAGTTGTGCACGCGAGGTTTTCAGCCCAATCGCCCAAACCCGTGGGGCGCTAAGGGGCAACGGGAGGTTTTTTTTAAAGACTTTTGGCTATGAGATCGAGTTGATTTTGAACACCACCAACGAATTATATCATCCATCTTAATTTTATTTCAAAATTTTTGGAGGACAAAATTTGGCATCCATTTAATGGATGACAAACATCGATGGATGGATACATCGATGGAAAAACATCGATCTCTTCAAAAACAATCGAAGTTTTCTAAACATGGATGTATCATTGCCATCCCTAGTAGTGCTGTCTTAATATCGATAGTCACGACTATCGATAGTTTCGATAGTATCGGGAAAAATATCGATACTTATCGATAGTTTCAGAGTTTGGATTTTCCCTAAAACTATCGATAGTTTTCTATATTTTTTCTTCCAAAACTCGATATTTTTTCTTCTTTTTCCCAAAACTGTCAGTAGTTTAATCTGTGCCCGTGGCTATGGCTATTTATCGATTTCATAAGGGAAAATTGGGTTTGACAATGATAATTCCAATATTTTTCCTGGTCAACTAATAGTTCAGGTGTCAGGGAAAAGGAGGTACTAAGGTAGATTTAAACATTATCAGTTGCCATTTTTAAAAGGATTTATTATTATGAAATATAGAAGAATGAATGGAATATTAATGGAAGCATGATTGAAATAATACAGAAAACATTACTGTTGGAGCTTGGAGTCTTGATTTAAACTTTATCAATTTTCAAAAGTTCTTTTAGGGTGGCTTTATTTTGATTCAAAAATATTTGCATGCTCGCTTTTTCAGCGGACAAAGCATTTCTCTGCTTCGTGATGGTTAATCCGGCTGTAGAAAATGCCCTCTCAGATGGCACGGAGGTGGCTGGGATAGAAAAATACATGTTGGCCAACAGATTCATTGTATGGAATTTCTTGACAGTTGATTCCTGTGCCCTGTACCTTACCGGATCATTTTCCTCACTGTTGGATACTGGGAGAATCTGGAAATAGCACCTAATCTTTCAGCAGCACCTAGTTTTGTGAGGATGAGCACAACAGAGGATCAAAAAATCGGTGATCATCATGAGATAATAATTTATACTTTTTTAGTGTAGGTAATCAAGAGATGGCGGGCCGTAAAACCCAATTTTTGGAGGGTTTAATTTAATTTTTTTTTTACCGCCAAAAATCAAAACTATCGATAGGTTGAAAAACTATCGATGGTATATCGACACCCTCGGACTATCGATACTATCGATAGACTCGATATTAAGACAGCCCTAATCCCTAGTCATTTTATAAGTGGAAGTCGCCGAAGCGAACGAAATTGTAATGTACGGTACATTACAATAATGATTATGTACGTGTCGTGAACCGAACACAATGACACTGTGTCATGTTCTGTAAAATCAGTGAGCCTGTGTTGTGTGTAATTCTCACACAGTAATCTCATACTTTCAGTAAGTACACGTTGTCGAAAATTTCTGGACACATTTCATTAAATTTACTCTGTTTGAAATTTAAATTTACTCATTTACGCTGTTAGTCTCGAGTTTTGAGAAAAACAGAATAAACTTTGGCGGTTGATCGGGTTGGAGGGTTGTTTGGGGCTTTGCCAACATTGTGTTGGGAATCTTCGGGTCGTTGTTGAATCTTCCAAGGAGTCCGTTTACACTGTCAACATCCTCAACGAGTGTCGTGAGATGAAGAGCATGACCCAATCAAGATCTAATCCCAGCAGACAAACAATCGCTAACGATCAGCTAAATTGCTTTTGCAGCTATTGTGTAACTAAATGATGGGGGCTGCGTATCACGCTCATTGACTGCTGCGTCGATTACGTCTTAAGTTTTGTGAAGGGAACGTAATATTATCGCGAAAGGATGATTAAATCATCCTAAAATTTTTAGGGAAGCAGTTATCAGTAAGTAGCCCACTGGCAGCTAGTGAGAATAATCCAAAATGAACTATGTGGTAAGTAGGGCATTGTGTTCTTGCTGCTCACAGAGTCGTCTCGATTAGGTAGGTACATAGGTAAAAAGTGTCATTTTCTTGTGACGGCAAAGTATTCAAGCTTCTAATGCACTTTTTTTTCTAGCGGAGACAGGGTAGGTTTGGGACATGGTTTGTAAAAAGCCAACTGACCCAATTTTATCCAACGAATGTGGGCTGCAAACATGGACATCCACGTAACAATTTACGTGGAGAGAACGGGGATCCTCCTTTACCTCGTACAACTTCTACTGAGCTCCGATTGTACCAATAATTATTGTGAAGTGTGAATTTAAAAAAATCTGAAATCTTGACTATGCACATTAGGTACTAGTTGTGTCCGCACGGTTTTCAGCCCTCACACGAAGGGCTCTGTGACGCAGGAGGGACGTTCAGGATTTCGGGTTTCGTCCCTCATCTCTCTCAGCACTAAAGGAATGACTTGAAGAACACTGCAACTTTTCATTCTTTAAGAAGCCATCCAGCCCACGATATTTTCAAGATCGTCTTTTAATAGAAGATTAAATGTAGTGTAACACCTAAATTTTATGAAGCGTGATGGGGAGAATCATTGGCACATTCGCTGATCTATTCCTTTCAAAAAAGAAACGACCAAATGATAGGGAATTGAATGATTGAATCGGTGAAATGGAACAGGGCGGAGGTGGAGACAGGAGGCAAAAGGCGTTTGTTGGGAAGGTTGTTATGAACCGACTGGGTTTGACCGTTAAAATTAGTCCGGAGCTCTGGGAGCTGAGCCAAAAGCCTGAAAACCCTCTTAGTGACAGTTTCTGTCCTTGCTAGATTCCGACCGCAGTGAGAGTACTTGTTGGGGGTCAGATGTCTGGGCGTGGATGTGAGGGCGGCAGGGAGCGTCGAGGGATGGAGCCCAGGGGTTGGGGTGGTGTCTAGAGGGAAAAGGGAAGAAATTCAAACTGAGGAACAAACTCGGACAAAAGTTGCGACAATGGTGACCAAGTTCTGATTTTCTGCCAAGAAGACGGGGTAGCTAGATTGGACAAAAAGTGTCAAAAGAAACTGAAGAGCATTCGCGCCTTTCAAGTGTGACACTTTACTCCAGTTGCCCTGTATTCTCCGAATAGTATCCTAGTTCGTCTCAAATTGATAAAGAAGGACATATAAATTGAATTAACCTGGGAGTTTCGCCCGTGCTGACGTGGAGGTAATAAGCCGTCTTGAGGAGGATCGGAACACGCTCTGACGATTGCGCTCATGGTACCTACTCCTATGCTTCGTTTATTGGGTTAGAAGTAGTTTGCTATCTGATTGAACATACATCAATAACACTGATATCAGACAATACACACCACCACACAATCACTTTCCACAAGGTCCTGATTAGAGGGACATGGGGATCTCGACTGCTCCTGTTTCGGCTAAACCCCTACAGCTTGGAGGGGCTTGTTTTAGCTGGGCTTTTTCATGGCTTGGTGAAAGTCGCACAGCATATCTACTGTTGTTAGGTGCAATCAATAGGCTCTTCAACCTGGTAGATCTCCTGATCAGGGCTCGTTATTGCCTCTTGGTTTTTGCTAATGCTTCTGCTACCCATGTATTGGGGCGAGCTGGAGACACATTTGCTTTAGTTCCTCTCTGCTAGGATACATCTTGGTCTCCAAACCACAAGCCTCAATGAGTCCTCATGTTCACTGCACCATGTGGAGCTAGGAATCGTCGGCTCGTGCCAGTCAGTGGGAGGAAATGTTGGTGATTCTGGTGACATGAGGTAGCGACCTCACATGATCTAAATTTGACTATAGCTCTGAAAAGCAAGAGCATCAACCTTCCAGCGTCCCTCCTAGTTTTACCCTCACTCCTTTGCCAAGTACAAGCCTGTATAAAGCTGCTTAGGTACTGCCTCAGTTGTGTGACTTGAGTTGCTGCTTTGGCCCTAACTTCAGAACCCACAACCTCCTTCTGCTGTTCCACTTTTCTCACACATCAGACATCATCTCGTAGACCTTTGATAAATCAAATTTGCAAATTTGCGCTCAATTTGGTTTACTCTCTTCCCATCCGCCCACTCCATCTTTCCAACGTTTGTTGGGGTTGCGAGCCCGAAAGGGGGCAGAGATTTCGGGGGAGGTCAACTACCGTCCCGAAGCTGTTTTGGCTCCTTTCCACGAGATTGTGGACCCAAATCTTGATCTTGAGCGAGTTTTATTTCCGTTCCGGCGGAATGAATGGAATGGAAATGGGGATGTATTTACACCCGTCGCACGTGGTCTGGCAGGAGTATCTAACGACAACTTTCCGCTTTAGTAATGACATACAATGTCGTGTTTAGGGGTCCCAATCCGCACGGATTTTCAGTCCTGCAGGATCCGCACCTCCAACTTGCCAATCCTGCAGGATCCTGCGCAGGATCCTGCATCTGCCCAACAGCGCAAATTAATTATTTATTTAATTAATTAATTAGTAATTTATAATGCTAAGTCATGATAGAATACCCGGAGTAGGTAAGTAGGTAAAATTAAAAGATTTAGGTCGTCAATAAGAGTATTAAATACTCTTAAGTAATAAATTTTAAGGACAGAATATAATAATTATATTCTGTCTTTATATTCTCTTATTGAAGTTTTCAATTCATACCGTTTGTAACAATCATAATAATTATTATTATGATTGTTACAAACGGTATGAATTGAAAACTGGATGTTTTTACTTAGTCTGGAAGAACGACCGAAGCATGCACAATGCGTTCAGAGTGTCACTGTTGATTCGCGAACGAATGGATACTCTGAACGCATTGCACTATGTACAGTACATAATATGTACTGTACATAGGTGTAACATAGGTAAATACCTATCCAGCAGCGGAGAAGGCGCGTGCGGATTCAAGTGGGCGGTATCGTTGTCAGGTACGAAAAGGGCGTGGTTAGACCAGGGATCTCTTATACTGGTAGTGTAACAGATCCCTGGGTGAGACATTTTCCTCTTACGTTGTCATTGTCGAAAGTGGACATTTCTTTCTTCAATACAGTTTCCAAGTCCAGAGTGGAAAGAGCTCGTTCTTGCAAGGAGGTTTGAGGTTGTTGAAGTTTCGATTCAAGTTCTTCTTTTAATGATAGGTGTGCGGAAGGTAAAGTATTCAGCTGGTCTGAGCCAGATCCAGTCAAAGATGATGCAGAACTTGTACTTGGACCTGGGGCTGGGGTTGGACCTGATTCATTTTCTGTGGTGATGAAATGATTTCGATAAATGATCCCAAACGGCCGTGGAATCCATAGCTTTAAATCAGCTCACAAGGCACAAGTTAATAATACCATCATGTTGCAAAAAGATGATGAATGAAAAATTTTCATTTAATGGTAGAAGACTGGGCTGGCCCTGGCGCTAAATGGGGGAAAACTGTGAATCACAGAAGGAAATAATTTCCTTCACAATTATTGTGATTCACGCAGAAGATCGGAGAAGGAGGGGGCTGGAGCGCTGGAGGGGAAAGCACCCTGCCAAGAGTGGAAACTGTTATTCACATTTTTGCAGGATTGCAGGATCCGCGCACGAATCCTGCAGGATCCGCACCTCTCAAAAAGCGGCAGGATCCTGCAGGATCCTGCAATTGCAGGATTCAAGATTGGGATCCCTAGTCGTGTTTACCCCTACGCTAGCCAATGACCGTTCTTTCTAGATTCAGTTCTTCTTGCCTCATGCGGTCAACTGAAAACTTGGTACTACTAATAATCATGAAACCTAGGAAGTTTTGCACAATGCCGACAACACCACGGGAGGTTGCAATACCCATTGGCAAAATTTCGTGGACATGAATTAACCCGCTCCTAATAATACATTGTTCGATTATCAGTGTCATAATATTATTGTTTCTATACTATATGCCCCTAACATTGTAAGTACATATGTTTTTTATGTATATTATCAGTTTTATAACTCCTCAATGCTGCAGGTTTTTTGCTAAATTCATTTTGTCATTCCATTAGGTCCTGATGATAGGAGTATGCACATTCTGAACGCCGGCACATCGAGCGTATTCTTTGACTGCACCTCACAAGTTCACCTCCCAAATTTTATAAATCGATTGTTTACGAAAAGAATAGCTGGTAAAATATACTCAACGGTTTCTGCACAAAGCGTCTTTTAAACCTTTCCTCCTTTGCACGAAGGTTTTCATAATTGCGGGAATATTTCTTCAGCGGTGTTGTTGAGGTGGGATTGTAACGAATCAGTCCTGCCATTACCTGCGGGGAAAGTTAAACAAAAGTTGGACCGCTAGAGGCAAAGTTTTTTTTCACGATGGCAAGAAGAAACAACTGCTTTGCCAAACTGAAAATAAACCTCCAACTGCCATTTCACTGCGTTCTAGTGTATTATGGATGTGAACAAACGATCATCCGGAGTTAACACGAATTTCTTCTCCTTTTGCTGTTCATTTTGGTGGAAAAGGCGTGCGGGTGAAGTTTGCCAAGTTGTGGAAAAGTTAAGACGCTCAGGCGATGATTTCATCTGAGTTTCCTTAAGGAAACTTCAATTGAAGAGTGACGTTTTCGAACCCGAATGAAGCTCTCACTTGTATTACAGGGAACATTCTAAACACTGATTTGACCTTGTCGTGTTTGATGTCGTCTGCCATTGTTGTCTAGTGAATTCAAACTGCTTTCAGAGTGACAGGACACGATGCTATTTCCACCGGTGCATTCCTGTTGACAACCCGCAATACCCGCTAATTCCGTAGAGAGTTTGAGGAGTGCGGTTCGATAGCGGAAGCTCGGTCAAGTGTTCCCCTCCTTCAAGACCACCACCTCAGCTCCACCTGTCACTGTTCCACACTCTACTACACCCAACAAGGCCAGTTCATTAGAACGCTTCGGATGTCTTTTGAACCGTGAACCTCCACACGGTTATTCAAAACCTACTTCCAGAGATGTGCTCCTTATATTTCCACCCCAAAAAGCAAAAACAGAAACATAATATTATCGTACATTTTATACGCTGTAGCGGTTCTCTGTAGTCTCGAGAGATTTTCAGAGAAAAGGAATTGACAAGAGCAAAACAACGTTCTGTAACTCCAATATTCATCCTAAATACTCAACAGAGCTGCAGACAAGTGCCTTCTCTCATTAATGAGTGATGAGACGCAAAAACACTCACAAACGGAATATAAATTAGTTGGAGTTTGGCTCGACATGAATACACGATGCGTTTGCGGGTTTTATCTCAGAGGAATGAATTTATTTTGGTTGGTGTTTAAATTCAAGCTTCGTGTCCCTTGTTTGAGACAAATTAACATTGAGAAGCCAGTTTGATGCTTGTAAAGGGACACACTGGCTGGCTGAACAGTTCACTCAGCCTGTGCTGAACAGGCCTCGTACGTTGACCAAAACGAGTAGTGGGGCTCAAGCTATTTTTTATGGACCAAAACAGCCCGTTTTGGGCAGTAGGAATTTTTTAAAAATCTGAAATTTCGATAAACTACTCGGTATACCATCGAGTTGTGCCCGCAAGGTTTTCAGCCCTATCGCCCAAATATGTGAGGCTAAAAAGGGGCTACAGGAGGGGTTTTTGAAGGGTTTGGGCTATGGGTTCGAGTTAGGTGTCGTTGTCGAAGTTATTTCTAATATTTGGGGGACGATTTTATTCCCCGCTAATCTCGTATACATTCTGGGATTTTTTGTTGTTGTATATTTACATGGACATTCACATGCTGGGTAGTTTGATCACTACCTAGCAAGGTTGGATCGGGTGCCAGCTCACACAATGGGCGAGCGGAGCGAGCTCCCTGCCTTGCGAGAAAGTGGCAGAGCGAAGCGAGGCCCTCCTGTCCTTGTGCTAATAATGATAAATCCTCACTAATTTAATTCGTGGGTTTCATTTTTTTTTTTTTTCCATTTTGTTTTTGTTCTTTTTGTTTTCCTAGTTTGCGGCTTGGCAAAAATCAGGCGGCATTTTGAAACATTTCTGCTGCAAAAAAAAAAAAAAAAAAAAAAGCGTGTTAACCTTAGGAGATCTTCTAGGACTAAAATAGGGCTGAAGGTTGCATGACATCATCATACATTTTATAATGTTATTTTCCTTCGGACAGTATACGTAAGGATGACAGATTAGAAACTTAATGGGAATGTTATAGGATGCCTAATTTGGGGTTGTTGCTCCCATTGTGATGTTGTGTTTCATCATAACATTGGGAAACTTCATGTAATGATGGAGAAGAAAGAACAAAAACTGAAGGCTGCTCGAAAACATCTGAGTCCCGAGGGAGAATTTGAATACTATGTTAACAAACAAGCGGCTAATAAACGGTGGGGGCTTCCAAGCCTGAGGCCCATAATGACACAGGTGTGGCTGTGTAGTGCGGGAAGGTCAACAGGTTTTGGTTTAGCAACGGCAGGCTATAATGCATGCATAACATCCAGAAAAGACGGCGAGTTGAGCAATCGTCCAATTTCAGTGTTGACAGAAAAGTTGTTAGGCACAGATGAAGTTCCTCTCATACAAACGACAAATTTTATATAATTTGCTATCATTCATATTATTTCATTTGCTCATTCTGTTCATTCCTCAGGTATGTTTGACAAGTTACCTGGCGCTCGGGAACGAGAATTCGACTGTGATATCCAACACGCCGACAACGACGCCATGCCCGTTCAATTTGCTCTGCCAGTGCGTCTCCAACCAGAGCACTCATGGCATACCCGTCTACAAATCCCTCCAAGTCTTCAACCAGGTCCACTGCAACGAAGTACCATTCACTAAACTCCCAAGTAAGTAAAGCATTAAATGCATTAACGAACGTCGCAAATTTACACACAAGTCTTGTAAGCGTTCATTATATTTGCGTGTAAATTATCCAGAGATTTGGATTGGTCTTTAAAAAAGCCTTTTAAAAAAATAGGAAATTGAAAAAATTATCTGGGTGTTGTTTGGACGAATAAGGAGCCCCTAAAATGGATTTTATGCTCAAAATATCGCCGAAAACGAGACCTCATTCGACCTTCTGACCATTCCCCGTTTGTAGCTCCATAGAAGCCCCATAGATGTTGTCGGGTGGGTCTGAGACTTTAGTAACTGGATTCTACGTACGCTAATACCTCGAAAAATGACTAATTTTTGGGTTCTACGGATCATGAAACATTTAGGAACAAATTTTGATGCCGTTAAAAATGTGGACCCTGTCGCGAAAACTAGGAATAATTATCCATACCCCATTACCCCATATTCCCAACGACACCACCCAAAACCACCTTTCTTGATTTTCTTGGGGCAATAAAAAAGAGTACCTAAATACAGAAAAAGTAGTCTTGTGGTTTTTTTCCGCAAAACTCTCGAAATACCAAAACTTTCGAAAGTCCACCATTCAATGGTAATGGGACCTTTTGCTCCTACCGACCTTGAGTTGGCAACAGTATCACGTTCGTGCACCATTTGATACTTCTACCAATGTTTGATGTCTCTCATTTAGGTATACCTGGGTCGAATGTGACGGAGTTGAGTATCGTCGGAAGCGGGCTGGAAGTGTTGGGAGATGGCAGCCTGGCTGAGCTCAACCTCCGCACCCTGAATTTGGCCAATAACCGCCTCCTCGTTATTGAGCCCCACGCATTCATGTAAGTCGGGATTTTACCCAAATCCGCCCGTTTCACGTGAAATGAGAACTTTTCCGGCTCTAACTTCTCTGTTCAGTGGGCAAGTAATAAAAACTTCCCGATGCATAGTCGCCTAATTCCAGTAATGGAGATCAAGTATTTCGCCCTTTAAAAACACCTTTATAACTCCCATCAAACTTTTTCCAGCGGCTTTCCTAGCTACCCCACCCAGTAGGTTTATAAAAGTTCTCCCGGAAGAGATTCATGAACGAGCTCGCCAACCTCATATCGTCGGATATTTCATCATGATTTCATCTTGTTCTTTTTCAGACATTCCAAAAATACTTTAGAAGCTCTAGACATCAGTTATAACAATCTCCAAGCCATTCCAGAAGAAGCAATAAACAAACTTTCCCGGCTGAAGATGCTGAGCGTTGAGAGGTTCGTAGTAAAAGGTTTTCACTCGTTTACAAAACTTAGTTGTTGAATTTTGAAAAAGAAATTGAAGATAACAACAAATTCGAAAACTTCATTTTCTTTTAACTGTCTCGGTATGGGTCATACGGGCCAAGCATAATAAATCAAAAAAAAAAAAAAAAAAAAAAAAAAAAACAGCCGCGAGAACCTACAGAAAGGCTATCCGACTTACCACAGACTCAGCGACAGGCCAGAGAAGAACACTGGAACAGGTTTCCCTTCTCCAAAGTAGAAACTGTCAACGAAGGGTGTGCAGCAGGAGCGACAAAATATATTGACTTCCAGAAACAGGGACAAGCTCCGTGGGATGCCGCTAAATGATTGGACATGGGCGCTTGAAGATCTGTTTCTGCAGATGTGCAAGCGAGATGGATGAGACGAACCATGACATCCCAGACGCTCCTGTTGAATGTTGTGTTTCTTGGTGAAACATTTCACGATGTTTCACGCTTACTGTGCCTCACATGGTAGTAGTATGTTCAGTACAAGAAATTAGAGACAACAATTTTGAAAGCTTTTTTAAACTCTTTTCCATCTTCTTGGCATGAATTATGCCCCACATTAAACTAATTATTTTGTAGTGAAACTGTTCTCATAATGTGAAAATATTTGACCAAGTTGACTGTGTAGTAGCATCTTCAATATAAGAACTTGGAGACAACAGCAATTGAGACCTTTTTTTTTCTTTTTTCTGCTTTACCATCTCAGTTTAAACCATGTCCCACTTTGAACCGCACTGTGACTTGTGTTGAATAACATTTATTGCCCTGAGGATGTAATAATTACATGATAATTATTATCATGAATGTCACGACAAATGCTGTTGCTTAAGTTGCTGTTTGCATTTTTTACTATTCCCAGACGTGACATTTTCGGATAACCCAACCTCTTTCATACCTCTGAAGGATCTCGATCACAATCGATTGTTGGTGACAACTTTTTTATTTTATTTTTATATTCCTTTCAGAAACGAGATCTCTTCCCTCCTGTCCATCGCTTGGGGAAACCTAACTTCAACTCTGGAATTCCTCTTTCTGGGAGGGAACCATCTGTTCGGCCTTCCCCTCAAGCTGGGCCACTCGCTGATGGAGTTTCGGAAACTCATTTCGCTCAAAATCGACGGAAACTACTTGACGTCTTTGCCCGAGAATTCGGCTCCCTTCAATCTCGTCACCCTCAGGTGAGTCGCTTATGATAATTGTATTGTAATTTTCTTCGAGAGGGTTGGGAGATTGTCCCAAGTTCCTCCAGGCAAGTTATCCGCGTCAAAACGGATTTGTATTCTTGACATCACTAGTGGGATTGACGGAACTTTAAAAGAAAAGATTCTTTATTCCACTTCCCCTGTCAGATTTCTTCAGCTTGTTCCCCCTCATCATTCTCACGTTTCAATTTCTTTTTCAGCGCTTCTGGCAACCACATAGACGACTTCCCAACCAACCTGGTCTCCCATCTGCAGGACCTGAAGAAACTCTACCTCGCCGACAACAACATGGAGACTCTTCCCGCCCTTCCCAAAAACGCTAAACTCAAAGAACTGACCGTCCTCGACCTCAGCCACAACGTCATCAAACAATTGGAAAACGTTTTAGGGAAAAAAATACGAATTTACGAGCTCGATTTGAGTCACAACAAAATCGCGTCTGTCGTGCCGAAAGCCTTCAACGGGTTATCCTGCCAAAAATTGAACTTGTCCCACAATAAGTTGGTCGTGATGCACGAAAGAGCGCTGTACGGTTTGTCCCAAAGTTTGGAAGAAATTGATTTGTCGTCAAACACGTTCACAAAACTGCCAAAGGCGTTGATGAGCGTCAAAAAGTTGAGATTTGTGTCGTTGAGGAATAACAACATTTTCAATTTGCCGGACGCCGCTCTGAAAAATTCTTCAAGCTCTCTGACGAAACTGGATCTGTCCCATAATAATTTTCAGAGCTTTCCAAAACACACGATGTACAATTTGAGGCGTTTGGAGCATTTGGACTTTGGCCACAACCACATCATTGACACCGGCTTTGGGTTTTCGCGGTGGGCTCAAAATTTAAGGTTTTTGAGCCTGGAAAGCAACCAATTGGGTGAATTGCCGACGAACACGTTCAAACACGCGAACCAGCTCGTCACTTTGAAATTGAGTTTCAACAAGTTGACAAAAATCAGCGACAAGGCTTTCGCCAATTTGGACAATCTCGCCGTGTTGGATATGGGATTTGCATTGAAAAATATGTCTTTCCCCGAAAACGCTTTGACTCCCCTCAAACGCCTGAGGGAGCTCCATTTGGACAACAACAACATCAAAGAGGTTCCTGTCAAAGGCCTCGGCGGTCGACAATTGCGTTACGTCAATTTGCAGTTCAACAAAATCGTCGCTCTCCTGCCCAATTTTTTCCGCCCGTCGACTCACCGGGAACTAGAAGAGGTCCGCATGGCTTTCAACAAGTTGGCAACACTGGAAAGCCTCACTTTCGGAAACTTGCAAAAATTGAAACTCGTCGACGCTTCGTTCAACGTTATTCAGTCGCTCCAACCGGAAACGTTCAAAAATCTACCGTCCAAAATCGCTCTTGTCATTTCTCACAACGTGATCATCAACATACACAACAGAACATTCATCAACATCCCAAATTTGATCGAGTTAGACCTTCACAGTAACGAAATCAAAGAAATCAACTGGCACATGTTTCACAACGTTTCAAACCCGATGCATCCGATGACTTTGAATTTGTCCCGAAATCGCATTGATAATTCCTGGTACGATTTGAGGAGTACGCCATCTTGGTCGTTGTTTCTGCCTGACATACACATAATGAATATAGATTTAAGTCATAACGAGTATAAAGAAGTGCCCTACGTCACGTTGAGTGCTTTGAACCATTCCCTGAAAATAGTCAATTTAGGTTACAACCACATCAAGTCTTTGCATGATATGGCGTTTGTCAACATGGCGAAAGTGGAAGTCGTCAATCTGGAGCACAACATCATCAGCGAGCTGAACGAAACGAGCTTCAAAGGGTTGAAAAACGTACAAATGGTGGATTTGTCGCATAACCACATAAGCCGCATCTTTACTGAACAGTTCGCTCAATTGGAGAAACTCCGCGTGTTGGATTTGAGCTACAACCACATCAGCACTTTGCCCGGTGATTGTTTCAAGCGGACGAAAATCGAAAGGTTGCTGTTGAAGGGAAACGCTTTCGTGAACGTCCCCATCCAGTCGTTGTTGCCGATCGGGCACGCTTTGGGGGTGTTGGATTTGTCTTACAACCGGATTGAGAATATGGACGCGGATCAGTTCACGACCAGCCCGCTCCTGACAGATTTGAACTTGTGTTACAACAGTTTGACAACTCTGAGGGACAACGTTTTCAGGAATCTCAACTCCCTCATACGGCTTCAGCTTTGTGGCAACCGAATCGGCCCGTCCCTTCAAACATTCTATCACAATGTAAGTACTAATTTACAGCGTTGGGTTCAACTCAACGAAAACATTAGTTTCTGGATGAATCCTTTTTTGCCTTATGGCTTCTGTGTTTCATTCTTGGGTGTCTTCGTCCATCTATTGACTGAGTCAATAGAGTCTGGCCAGATTTATTTTTATTTTTATTCATTTATTTTTTAAATTATGGAGTTTATTGCCAGGACGCGGTGACAGAGGCCTTGGACTGTATTGGGAGGTGGTCGGCTACTTCCTCTTAGACATTGGCGTCATCTTCTTACGTGTCGTCGATGGCTTAGCTTTCTCATCCTGTAGATGCAGGAAGCGTGGACGACTGGATTATAAAGGGTGAAGTTGGAGCTTAGGATGACCAAGTCCTTGATAGGTTGTCGCGTTTGTATGCTTTGGCCTGAGGGTTTCAATGATGGTATCAGGTTTGATTTCACAGTGTTGTTTGGCCGCCATGGTGGATGAGTCCATCATCTCCGGGGCCTTCATGATCCTCCCCATATTGGCAGTTAGCTCTAATGTGACATTATGATGCAATATGGCGGACCCACTAGCCTGTTTGTCACGACGGTTTCCAAAGTGCTCATCTCCGAATAATCATTAGCAATTCTGTCTCACAGGACGGCAAAGTGAGCTCGCAAAGGTGTGGAGGGGATCACCTCTGTTCCCAATGGAAGTATCTGTGTCCTGACTGCTCGTGATCTACGTTTGTGTGTCATCTTTAAATCGATTCCTTCAAGCCACTGATCAGGGCTGCCATGGGTAAAAAAATCGGTACAATCAATCGATTGTTAAAAATCGGTGCTAAAACGATTTTTTTATTTAATCGAAAATCGATGTGCATCCCTACGCTGCTCTCCTTTTCCAAACGCTCTGTTGCTCCAGTCCGTCATGCAGCCTGTTCTGCTGCCAAGCAATAAGCTGAGATAACGTGCATGAAAGCAAACCAATGAGTCAAGTGCGTTTTGACAAACCGAGCTGACGATCCCTGTAGTGGGGCTTAGCAGCTAACTCGATGCTAAATTATAATTCGATAATTATCGAACTGCTTAAGCAAATTTGGAGGTCCCGACGGTCTGGCACTTGTTGATCACGAGCACAACTCTGTCTTCTGGATTGCCTAAGACAGTGCATTGGCAGGGCCGTGGAGAGAAAATCCGGGCCCGGGGGCAAAATTCTTCGGGCCCCCTAAAAAAAAAAAAGGTTGCATGAAAATTTTTCCTATAGCTATTGATCTGTCCCTTTTCCCATTTTGCCTCTCCTCTCCCCTTTTTTTTACAAAAAAAAAAAAAAAAAAAATCTCAAGAAAATCCGGGCCCCCCTGCGAAGGCCGGGCCCGGGGGCAACGGGTCCAGGCCCCCCCCCCCCCCCCCCTCTCTCTACGGGGCTGTGCATTGGATTCCATCCAACCCACCATCAGGTGCATTTTCTTCTGAAGGTGGACAAAAGTATGCACTCGTGCTTTATCCGTTTTTCTGACTTGTTAAGTGAACTTTTGCAATCAATGCTCCGACATCTAACCTACATTTTCCTCTAATAGCAGCAGTTTCATTAGACGATTGGTTTCAGGTGAGCCTCCAGCACCTCAATTTGGCTGACACCGGACTTAACAAGATGCCTTTCATCGCCCAAGAGAACCTCATCTCCTTGAATTTCTCCGGAAACAACATCACCGAATTGAAGCAGAATTTCCTCTTCGGGGTCCCCAAATTGAAGAAGTTGGACCTGAGCAGGAACAATTTGACGAACTGGTCCAACGCCGGGTGGATCAACGCGAGGCATTTGGCGGAACTGGATATCTCATCGAATCCGATTAAGGTTCGGAAATGTAACATCTTGTTCAGATTCAACTTGATATAACCTACCTGATAGTGGGTTACAATAATTTCGCATGCAAAGCTCGAAACAGGAAGAAAACTGTGCTCGACTTCCTCCGCGTCTTTCTGACTAAAGGGGATGACAAAGAACAAGCCGTGCAAACGATAAATCTCGCCATTCAATTTGTGCCCTCAAAGTTCTATTTTGCTGGTTGGTCTGACCCTTTCTCCCTCACGTATCCCCAACCCTGAGCTTACTGCTTCGCTCATCTGATTTGCATAGAGTGAGGATCAAAGGAAAGAACTCGGTTCTTTTCCCAACTTAGAACCTCATTTTAGAATCAAGGCTAAATTCCCTATCAGAGTAGTACCGAAGTACAAGTTGTTTGGTGAGTGTGCAAATCGTCTAAACCAGTAGAGCGAGAAAGGAAATGCTCTCCCATTTCCCCACAGGCTCCCCCATGAAAATCCTCCAGTCGACGCATTTCTATTTGATGTTTGGTTAGGAGAAGATAAAGCTCGCAATGTAAGTATTTTCGCGGAATCGTCCTAGACTAGACACAATTGATTGTCTGAAGTTCCATCCCGTTTCTTGTCTTTAAAAGATGACCTTTCCAGAAAAAAAGAAAATTAATTCGAGAAGCAAGTTTGGAGGAACGTAGTCAATTTTGATGGGGGTGAATTCCTAAACCATTTTTAAACGTTTCCCCCTTTCTCTGTCTGTACGTAATGCCAACACTTTTCGAAGATGACTTATTTGAAACGAGGATATCCGCATTGGTCCTGGAGATCAAAGCCAGATGGAAATCAAAAGAGGGATTGTGAGGAGAGACAGGCATAGATATACATCTGAAATGTCTACGGAGGGCTGCTACGATCTCCTGAGAGATTCGAGAGCTTTGTACTTGTCAGCCCTTCCAATCGATTGGCCATTCGATTCCGCCTAATCGACATTCTCCTTTCGAAGGTGCGGGTTGTTGCATCGATGTGTTGTCTGGAACGCTGTCTTAGGCCCCGTTGGGGCTCTTTGGGGTTACAGGATGGGTTTTTGAAGCGTTTCGGCTATGGGGTCGAGTTAGGTGTCGTTTTCGTAGTATTTTTGGACGTAGAATCCATACCGGAGGGCTACGGTTTCTTGAGCTAGGGCTCGTAATAGACCTATATAAGAGTTGAGGTATGTCCTTTCTTCACCTTTTCTACTATCTCAGGCTCAGTCTAAGCGATGTTTTTGCAGGGAAGTCTGCATGGTGGGATGGGTTGCCGGGGTCCTCTATGACGCCATACACAGGTTCTTCCCTTCTGGAACGTCTCTTTCAGCCGACTTGTCCGCCTCTGCACTTTCCACAATTTCTTTCCTTTGTCATTCTCCACATTTTCACTTGCCTCTTTGACTTCGCCTTTCTCCACGTTTGCATGAGTTAGGTGTGGCAACTTCTGAACGATGCACTTCTGGTCATCGGCGTCTTGCTAATGGCGGTGCTTCACTAAATGCTGGTAGCATCGACGTTTGCGACTTGGATGCTCCATTAAAGAAATTTTCTTCCCCTTCGCTTGGGACTCGGGGATCCAGTTGGTTATCACGTCGATGAATCCAAACCTTTTCCGAAGGCTACAATCCCTTTTGTTTCACTGTCGAGCTCCACAACAGGTCTTTCCCCCCATCCATTTGTGTCACAAGTAATACATCATTTTTCACTAAAACTCGTTGGATGCGGGAGGGCGTCAGACTGGGATTCTTTTTTCACGATTCGATTCGACGGAAAATCGTCCGGGAAAGTTCGTTCTGCGCGTTGTAAAAGAAATATCTTTCATCCGGTTTAATGTAATATATTGTGGTGGATTGGGTAAAGCTCGAAGTTGTTGATACCATTTGCTGCCGATTTCTGGACAGGCTAGCCAACCTGCTGATCCAGATTCAGGATTCCTGAATCTTCAATAGCATCTAGAAAACGTCGGCAACCCCACCCCACCAGTCAACCAGACCTGCGATGTAAAATAACGGCGTTTTTTCCTACCTACGCTCAATGGGGTGGATCGCGAATCTAGCTGGGAAAAATTCCGAAAGTGTCCGAGTAAATCCCCCCCCCCCCCCCCCCGACATGCATGTTCATGTAATTTTTTGTTTTCTCTTCCTGTTGAAACTCCCCGGGAACAAGCAAAGTGGTTTATTCGTGATTTTCTATCCTTTCAGATACTGACACGAGAAAACTTCGATGGACTGTCCAACCTGCTGTCACTGAATTTGCAGCACCTCAACAGGCTCGAAAGGTTCGACGCGGACAGCCTTGCCAGCTGCCCCCAGCTCGTCACCCTCAAAGCCCAAACGTGGCCCAACATTGAAAAATACAGGTACGCCAGTGTGAGTAGCGGGAGATATGTGGGAGATGGTGTGGAACAACAGATATTGACTCAACCGTCCTGACTCTCCTAGAAGCTTCACAATGGGCCGTTTGGTTGGTGCAGTCAGCAATGCGCAGACCTCACATCCTCTCTAGTATCAACACAATCATGTCAATCTTATCTGATAGTAGCGAGCACCTCCTCGCTGACAAGCATCGAGGGTCATATTGTACAAAACGCCTCTTGCACTCAAGCTTCAATCAGTCAATCAATCAATCAAATTTTTATTTGTCAGATACACGAAGTGATTTGAAAATGTCGATTGTAACTTGAAATTGCTTAAAAATTGATAAAAACCTAAGTAACATGCAGTAAAAAACAAACAGAAATAACAGAGAACACAGAATACAAAACTGGCTACTTGACTCGAAACAAGACAATTTACGAAAAATATTTACATACCTAGTAGCTTGTAGTTTATACCCACTTTTTTTCTATAGGTTTCGACTCCCTGCGGTCCTGGTGACTCTCAAGTATCTTCGGAAACTGTCAGTCCACGTTGTCGAGAAAAAGTTGACGGACCAGCTGGCTGACGCTTTTTCCAAAAAGATCCGCGTTTTCGAAATAACGGGCAGCTCCCTCCAAGAAATCGGCGCCGACGCTCTGAAAGGACTCGACCCTTCAAAAGATCTTCTGCTGAGGTATTTAATAACATTTTGTAATTTGTGTTCTTTTGTTCGTTACTTTGATAAGATTATTTGTCGTGCAGGATATCTGGTACCAATTTGACGACGCTGCCGCCAAATTTTTTTTACAAACTGAACGTTGAAAGGTTGACGGTGGACTTGAGAGGGAACAGTTTGTCGACACTCCCTCCCGCCGCTTTCTACATCAATGAGGAGTCTGCGATAAGGAAAAGCGGCACCCAGAAATACCAAGGTAAGGTTAACTCCAAGTTATTCTGGGCGATTATCATATCCGCCCAATCCGTGAGGCGAGCAGGGATGAGCCGTTCACGGACCAAAGTGCCTGCAGTAGGGGAGAGTACTTCCGCCCATTGCACTTTGGTGTTGGACCGTGCTCTTCCAACAGCTTTATCTCCCACCTCAAGGTAGGCCTGTGATCAGTCAGTCCTCGTCTATACCGTTCTCATGGCGAACTTTCCAGTGGAGCTCCAAGCACTCCTCGATAAATTGGAGGCAGCGTGCCGCCAGTATGGCCTGCGGATCAATGTGACAAAGACCAAGGTATCCAAATCTCGTCCGAAAGAGAGCACTGTGGCAGTTGTGGGTCAGCCTCTTGAGCGTTTTGGTGTCGAGTCATGGACACTGATACCGCGTGCATCAACCGGCTTGAGATGTGGTTGATCCGGAGGACATTGAAGATCCCATGGACTATTGTTGTCGCAGAATATATACATTCAGCAGCACACTCATTTGAAACGGGAGCTCCTGTCCACCGTAAATGCATGTTGCATGTCTGGGTCACACTACGAGGAACCCGAAAGACGAATAGATGCAGGCCTTCACGGTGTCAAAGATTGCTATGTACCGAGGAGTGGGCCAACGGAGAGCATCGACGGTGCTTAACATTCGTCAATGACCGGAGTTACTAGAGCAGCCGATCGCTTGCCAACCTTCGTGAGCGGGAGAGTATAAAAAAATGACCAATTTTATCGTATTGAAGGATTTCAGCCTACTGCTGTGAGTTCTCCTGGACCGATCTCTATGACCACTTGATGGACCATGGGATCACCATATCATCACGTCCTGCTGAAGAGCCGGTGATGACGTGACATTATCCATTCTTTTTTAAGTTAAATTTTTCAGAACCGGTCCTTGGATTTCCCAGATAGTGCATCTGCTATTTTTTTCTTTCTCATTATTAGGGGTTTGTATGTCCGCCAGAGTGGTGTTATGTACCTGCTTGCTGTTTTGGTGCTGGTGGCGATTGCTGTTGATTTGTACTGAGATTAACTACTCTGCTCTCTCTACTCGGTTCCATCTGCTGAGGCCTGTCGACCGCCGCCGGTCAGCTGATTTGGTTTTTCTCCACGCACTTCTTCACGGTCGCATCAATTCTCCCGAACTTCTCCGCTCAATCGGTCTGCGAGCCCCGCGCCCCTCGTCTCGTTTTGCCCACCCCTTCAACGTTCCCTTTTCGCCAACTAATTACCTCTACCACCGTACGCTTTGTCGCCTCCCCCGTCTTGCCAACCTTCTCACCTCCTCCCCACCATATCTTGACTTCTTCTCCTACTCTCCTACTCACCTCAAACGTACGCTCCACGAATTTTTCCTTTCTTCTTGACTTCTTCTCATTTCATTTACTTCCATTTATTTGTAATTTAGGTCTCCATTCATAATTATATATGCATCGATTCGGTTGTGTATCCATTAAATAGACAAATTTTGTCTACGATAATTAGTGATTTATGTGTTTCTGCCTACGAGTGTATGTATTACTTTTGTATAATTGGGCTCTGCCCGTTTCTCAATAAATAAAAAAAAAAATAAATAAATTTGTAATTGAGCCGTTGAGTTACTACTTTGTAGCACTGTTTACTTTCTCCCCTGCCGCGTAATCGCTTGTCTGTTTCTAAAATTAAAATATTGTTTGCAGGTGGGATTTGGGTGCAGCAGAACCCGTTGCAATGTGGCTGCCAAGCAGACTGGTTGGGGAGGTGGATGCGCCGATATTACAAGGAAGTCCTTCGAGGGGACACCAAAAAGTACAACTACGGGCGAGAGGTACTCCCAACCACTTTTTAAAACGGTCCTTTGGGGTCAGGTGGCGGTAAGCCGCGACCCACGCCTCTTGCTTGAGTGATCTGATTTACGTGAGCGTAGCCAGGAGCGGCTGGACGGCCATTATCAAGTCTTTTTTAAAATTCAGGTTCAGGGTGTTCTACACGAACAATGTAAATCTCTTTAAAATCGCTAAATCCCTACGTTTGATCGACGAAAATTCCCAATCCAATACCTCACTATTGTGGCTCTGTTTGCCTTCGTTTGGTTCATGGCAGGTTATGAACGGAAAATACGACGATAACTTTAAACAGGCATGGCAAAATAGCAGCCATTCCTGACCTCTACCGCTCAGAGCATTTCTCCTATTAAAACCATTTCATCGCCCTGTCGCTATTTCAGGTATTGGAGAGCATGTGGCAAGCGGAATGTCTCGAACCCAAAACCGGCTCAAGATCGAAAATCCTCACGTACGAAATGCTCGACTGTTACTCCGGTTTCGGCAGCCATTTGCAACCTCCTGCCGCCCTCCTCGTTGCAACGATACTCCTCTGGGTTCAAAACCTCCTATAAACTGTGATATCCCCCTCAAAAAAAAAAAAAAAAAAAAAAAAGTATCAACGTTTTGACCAAATCGAAAAAAAAGTTTCGCCTGAACATCGACCTAATCAAGATGACTGACTTGGGACACAAATACTAGACGAAATTAGAACCCAACTTTTAAGGCTCTGCGGAACAAATCCAGTTGCCATCCTAGCGAGTACCTAGTAAGTACGAAAATGTTTTCTCTTTGAGGAACATATTGTGTAGACTTTGAATATCGTGTAACATTGTACCTGCTGGTTTATGTTGGCTAGGTTAAAATATTACCTTGTACATACAAACGTGATTTTAGTGCCATAATTTGTATCGTAATTTTACCGACCGGGTGTTATAACCTGACATAAATATGTCTATGAATTCATCACACTAGTCGCACCGTAGTTTCAGAGAGCTAATTGCTCGTACAAACCTCAGGGTAACGTTGCAGGTTATCCCAAACGCTATTTTCAATGCTAACACAAAAACATTGTTACCAACATCAAAAGTATTGTGTTCAAAATGGTCTCTTTTTGGATGTGTAGCGTAAATGCACAAATGACACTCATAGCAATGAAGAACGTAGACAACCACAATATTCGTAGGACCTAATGCAAAATGTGTAAATATGTTTAATATTTTATATACGTTGATGAATAAGCTTTTTACAATTTTACCAGGGCAGTGAATGACAAGAGTGTTCATTGGGGATGGGGCATGGGTGTTCACTGTTTCGCTGTTATGCTGGAAATGGCATTAAAGTTGAGATGCTGGTCAAAACTCTTCAAAACCCCATAGAAAGGTCACAGAGCCACATGGTGTAGTTGAACAGGTGTGAAACTCGTATAGGGCGATTGTGCGTCTGAAAATTATTTAAAAAACGACACCTCACTCGATCTCATGGCCAAAACTTCTCCTACAAACCCTGCAGAACCACAATCTACGCCAGTGAAGCCAGACGTCCCCCTTTAGGGGAACTTGTCCCTCTTTCTGGAGCTTGGTTCTCCCATGTTCCTCCGTTCCCCTAAACCCCTATTGTGCTATTCTCGAGCGCCCAAGTACCTTTTGATCTATTCAACTACCAATCGATCTTAAAAAAAAAAATTGGTACCATCTATGCTTTATCCCTATTTTCCATTATTGATTGATTTTTTTAAATTATTTTTTTATATTAAAAAAAAGAATTATAGCATTCTTCAATATTGATGTACTTATCGTTAAAATTAGTGATATAATTACATGATTTATCAAAATTGCCTAGACTATAGTTGGGTGTTGAGATTCTTTTATTGTAGATGTTTTGTTATTTCTTAGTTCGGTACGTGCCTGTACCTATGAAATGTATTTTTACCTGAAAAGTAACGTAAACTGAAACTAGTCGCTTGAAGAATCTACAAATTGTTGTTGTACCTAATAAAGTTCTTGATTTTTATGTTGAATAGGTAGCGTTTCTGTTTCCCCACGTTCTCGTGTGTCTGCACAGGAAGTTGTCCACCAGTTGGGCAGAACGATGCAAGGCGGCCTGGTAGATCACCTGTTGGGTAGTTCTGGATTGTAGATCCTTTTGAAGTAATGTCGAAGAGTATTAAGTATTGATTGAGCCCTCAGAGCTGTATGCGGCGACGCCCAGGTTTTAAAAGGAATCCTCAACCCTTAAGGGGGCGCGGGAGTACCCTGAAATCGTTTTCCTGGAATGATTTCCGTAAAACTGAACCGATTTTGATGATTCAAGGCTCATTCCATTCAGATCGAGGTCCTTGAGAAGCTATACCACCAAAATTGGGCAATATCGCACATTTTCCACTGGTTTTCCCGGAAAAACCCGTTTTTTGCCCGTTTTCCTGGATTTGCTGGCGCTATAGTGCTCCGATTTTTTTTAAATAAAATTTTTTGGGTCTGTATTTTCATGCTCAAGAAGCTATACCTCAAAAATTTTGGAAATTTTGACTTTCAAAAATCCACCCGTCAATGAGCAAACCTGGTGGTAGAACTCGGCAACGTGACTTTTGTGAGGAGGCTGAAATTCTTTCCGCAAGCGTGACTTGCGACCCCCTCCTACCTACCCGAGGGGGGGGGGGAGCTACCGGCCAACCCCCCTCACCGCCCTCCCACCTCGGGAGGTCTCTTTGCTCTCTGTTACTCTGTGCTCTTTGCCCTCTAATGTTTACATTTCAACATCCATACTTTTTTCACCCGTTTGTGGGATTGAAAAGTTCTCCTCTTTCCTCCTTGTGTGGCAGGAGTAGGGATGTTTGATACTTCTAAAGTATCGATACAGTATCGTATCGATACATCCAGACAGTATCTAAAAGTATCGATACGATACTTTCAATAAAGTATCGGTATCGAAGTATCGATACTTTTCAAAAACGCCTGCAAATTTTTAGTCAAGGATTTATTATTCTTTGATATGGGTTACTTGTGCAAAAGTTAATTCTGTCTCAATGAAAAATTTTTGAAAAAAAGGTTTTTCTTTTATTTTTTTACTCAGAAAATATTTGACCTCCTGAGATCCTTCAAAAATCCCTTTTGTAGTCCCATGAAAGCCCTTTACATCCCCACAGTGAAATTGGATCCTTCTGGGACCCCCAAAAATATACTCTACGTCCAAAAATACTTCGAAAACGACACCCAACTCGAACCCATAGCCAAACGCCTTTAAAAAAAACTTTCAATTGCGCCATTTTAGCCCCATAGCGTCCCACGGGTTTGGACGATTGGACTGAAAACCTTGCTCCAAGCCTCGGGGGTAGGGGGGGGGGGGGGGGGGGGGTACAGGTAGCAAAAAAGGGGAACAATCCCTCGTTTGGTGTAGCTGTGGCCACACTAATTTCTACTGTGATCAGTGAGTTGGGTTGGTTGGTTGGTCCAACATTTTGGTGGTCCGCCCTTGATCGAGGACGGCTGATTCTTCTGATATGAGAACAACAGTTGATGTAGGTACCTACCACCACCTCCTGGAGCTGCTTTCTTCAATTGCTGGTCAAGTTAGAGGTAATGTCAACTACCTATATGCCGTAAGTTTTGAATCTGATGAAATGTGAGGGATGAAAAAAGTATCGGCGCCGATACCGGAAAAAAAGTATCGATACTACGATATGTATCGGGGACAAAAAGTATCGATATGTATCGATACTTCTTTTGAAAAGTATCGATACTTTTTCAACATCCCTAGCAGGAGTCGGGCCGCCCGATCCACCTGGTGGATTCCACCAATCACTTTTCGACCCGCTGACCAGTCTCTACTTTTGTTCTAGCGCAGTAATTGAGTGTAATAATTATTATTACGTTCATGTTATACATTTTATACGCTCTATGGGACATTTACCTATGCGAAAATAGCCTTTACGGCCCATGAACGCCATACCTATCTACTTCAAAACGTAGGTAGGTATTGGTGGATGGTGTCCTGGGTTTCATTTTTCACGTAACCGTTTTAGGTAGACTGGTAATAAGTTATATAGATATAACTTATTTTTGTAGTGATTTCATTTGACCAATGAATTATTCATGCTGATGGCTGCCGTTTACGCCCATTCACCAGTTACCTACTCCACTAGGGGCAGGCAACGACTTCCATTTTTCGCCATTCAGGAAAGCAGATTTTTCTACGTTATTTTTATTTTTTTAAACTTATTTGTTCCAAATGATTAGAGATTGATCTCTCCGGATTTCGAAGAAGTCGCTCGAATTTCGAGCCTCGAAATTAATACAGGAGAATCTGAGTATCTGAGGCTGAAAAGGTTGACCTCTCTTCTTAAAATCGAACCACGACTCAATGAAATATTCCCGATAAAATAATGAGAGCAAAATTTGAGGTACCTAAGATAAAAAATTCAGACTCAAGGGATCGGTAGAAAGAGAGTAGGTAGTAGGTACCTAGCAATTTCTGCGGGAAGAAGGCATTTCTATTTTTCCTATTCGTACCTACTGGGGGGGGGGGGGGGGGGATAATATTGATTGAGAGAGTTAAATTGGTTTCAGAATTTCTAATTTTGGGGATCTACTGATTTTGCCATGGTCGTTTTTATTAAGATCAGGTTGGATAGCTTTCAGGATTTCCAGGTTCTCCCACTCATTGAGCAGGCGACCCTTGGGTTGGAAATGTAAAAGTTTACTATCCCTATTTGGGTTAAAAGGATGATTCGAGCTGATACAATGGTCGGCAAAATCATTATAGCCAAGATGCTGAAGGCGAATCTTGCTTTCATGTTCTGCCAATCGGGTTCTGAATGCTCTGCCTGATTGTCCTACATAATTTACTTCACAAGACGGTTCTCCACATGTTAATTTATAAACCCCTGACCTGTTCCTTGGTTCAATTTTATCTTTAGGACTTGATAAAAACCTCCCAGTTGTGTTGGAAGCCCGAAATATGACTTTATGCCCCAGTTTGCGGAGTTCTTTTGCGAGTTTTTCTGATGAATGGCCATAGTATGGTAAGAAAATCCAAGGAGGCCTAGTTTCTAGGGAACTGGTAGAGGCGGGAACTGGTACAGGAGAGGAGGTTGACGGTAAAGCAGGAGGATATATTAAATCAAAAGTGATAGCCCTCTGTTTTCGTGAAATGATGCTGTCAACCAGTTTACCCTAATCATTTTCTGTAGTTTTGGTCCATTTTTAAAATTATGGGTCCATTTTTAAAATTATTTCTGACTTTCTTACCTCTAATTTCTCTTTGTCACTAATCACATATCAAGTAGATGTTTTGCCACTAGAATAATAAACAATTCTCCTTTCAGTACCTGTAGTATACCATAACTGGTTTTCAAATGGTTCACTGGCCATCAGTCATGGAGCCAATTTTAACAGTGGGTCCATATTCCGAATTTACTATTGTCAAGTTATGTACCACCATTCTGGACCGTTTTCGTCAGTTATAATTTTTCACCATTTGTGTTTGTTCATATACCTTCTTGTATAATATAATATAATATTATATACCTTCAGTATAATATAATTTCGAGTTTACATTGTTAATATAATTTTATGGTTTTTCCTCTAATGCTAATGACAAATGGTTTTCTTGTCAGGGCTGTAGATGAGCTTAGTTGCTCGAAACCGGTCCCCACGCTATAATTGTTTACCTGAATAAACAATTTAGTATTCAGCAGAGGAGTCGTTCTCTCTCCCTAACCAAAATCATTGGATTAGACCTCTGCACCATCGGCAAACAACCACTTTGTGAATTTTAATATTAACATAATATTATTATGTTTGAGTCTCAATAAATAGCTCACTGACGTTCGGCAGCCACGCCCGAAGTTGGTACCTACTACCTACCACTGAGGCGAGCATAGCGAGCAAAGTTTCCAGAAATGATGCCCACATTTTTCAATCTGTTAGAGTCTCAAAAAATAGCTCACTGACGTTCGGCAGCCACGCCTGAAGTTGGTACCTACTACCTACCACTGAGGCGAGCCTAGCGAGAAATTTTCAGGAAATGATGCCGACATTTTTCAATTTACCTACTACAGCCTCAATAAATAGCTCACTGATGTTCGGCGTCACGCGTCATGCAACAGACAGACGAAAAAGTTCGAGACAATGTAATAAAAGTTTTATTTAAAAAAAATTTTCTCCAACATACTACCTACCCCTCCTAAATAATTCAATAATAATTATTCGATTAATTCAACAATTCAACTATTGAATTATTTAGTAGGGTTGTCAGAAAGTGTGAGGTAGGTATCTCCAGTTCTAGCTGAGCCTATATGCGGCGAAAGGTAAACAGTAAAGGCCACTTTGGCTTAACACATAGACCTTATGTAGGTACGTAGTACACCCGATATGTTTATTAAGCGGTTGGGAATGTACCACAGAGCTGATCATTTCGGGGAAATAACACGACACTCCGCCGAGGAAACCATCTGGTGGATCATTTAGTTATTATTTCCGCCACCAGTCGGTCGACTTGTAAATCCCCGCAACCGTCAGCGCCATCTCTGGGCTCAGGATTTGTTACAGCTTTGCTCCCGCGCCCCCTTAAGGCTTCCTTCAAAATTAAAAGAATCCTCAAACGACCGTCCCTTAAAAAAAAACCCGTTTGCGGAGAACCACTTTTACTGGAAAGGACTGGACGTTAAAGGGAAGGATCGTTTAAGAGGAGATAGGTTCAGTAGCTCTATTTTTTGGGGGAACAAAATAAATTATTATTAGACAAATTTTGTCTTTGTATTTAATAGATGACAAACATCGATGTACTGATATATCGATAGCCAGACGTCGATGGTCTAGAAAACGGCCCCCACCCTTCGATGGAATAACATCGATGTATCACTGCCATCGCTACTTACCTGCATCACTGGTTCCGGGAACGACGAAAATTGATGGGGGTAGTAATGCCAGTTGTAGGGACTTCTCCCTACGCGTAGGGAATTTCGGGAGTGGTTGAAGCGTAGGTAGTCCCTACGCAAAACGTAGGGATTTTCAGACAAGGAGGTAAACACGCTAAATGGTTCGATTTTAGTACTTTTTTCTTTTCGTAAAAGTTTGCTCAATGTTTCTTATTTTTGTTTACGTACCATCACCATGTTGATTCTATTCGCAACTCAACTGAGCTTTGATCTTTAGGTATGTACCAAGGTATATACCTACAGTTTGAGGTGGTTAGGGTGAGAAATGACTCCTCTGCTGAGTACTAAATTGTTTATTGGAATAAACAATTGTAGCGTGGGGACCGGTTTCGAGCAACTAAGCTCATCTACAGCCCAGAGTGACTTGAGGTGGTTGAACGTACAATTAGTTCTGAACAGGTCCCCACGCTACAATTGTTTATTCCAATAAACAATTTAGTACTCAGCAGAGGAGTCATTTCTCACCCTAACCACCTCATTGGATTAGACCTCTGCACCGTCGGCAAACACCACACTGTACCTACAGTTTTGTTGGTCCGTCATGGTTGTCCGTCACTCCAGACCCAACAAAATCCAACCACGCCACTTTTTGTCCTCCAAAATTAAAATTTCCACTTGCATTTTGTGTTTCAGAGCCTCAGAGCAAATTTGGTTCTGTGTCTGTCTGTCCGCACTTTCTTTTTACAGCGATAAATTCCAGTGATCCAATTTGGGTCAAATTTTCAGGGATTGTGCAGGTTCGGCCTCTTGAGGTCCCCTATAAATAATTTATAGCGTTCTGCTGATTCAAATTGAATCATTCAATCGTCATACAATAATTGTATGACGATTGAATCAACAGAACGCTGTCTGCAGGCGAAAAAAGGTGATTCGGGTCATCCTCAGCCTTTGTGTTGTAAATAATTTGGTTATCATGGTTAAATAGTTGGTTATCATAAGGCATAAGTGCCTTATGATAACCAACACAAATCCTCATACCTATAGGTATGCAGTATACTGCATCAGCTGCTGAAGTTATTATTTTCGCTTTCTTCAACGAAATAATTGATTCAATATTCATCAATTTGATCAATATTTATCAATCTGACCAATATTAGACAACAGATTGTATTATAGTACATTTTAAGAAATTGGAAATTAAAGCGTAGGGAAATTTCGAACACGGTAGGGACTTTCATGGGAAAAGTAGGGTTTTTAAAACAGTCGCACAGTGGGCTAGATCGCATAATTAGGTGGAAAAAACTCAAAATAAGTATCGTATTGGCTAAAAATCGTTTTTTCAATGTATTTTCAAGTACTGAGTCGATTTAGACTGCCCTCCACTTGATAAAGTTAACATTTCATGAATTATACTCGTTTTTGTGTCAAAAATTGTCATAAAATATGAGATATTCCAAGAAACTCGACATCAACATTGAGTTTTATCGCGGGGTACTAACGGCCCGTTTTTTCATATTTCTTGAATAGAACTCGAGTAGATCACATATTCAAGGAGCGCAAAACCTGCAATTACCTGCGATTTTAGTAATACTATTTTAAAGCTAATTTAATCGACTTTTTCATAGTTTTTTTAGCAGGAACAGCAAAAAAATTGAAATTAATCAAATGTCGACTTTGAAGGATGTTTTCTACCTACCTTAGGTGGAACTCTCCATCGTCAAATTAATTCTGAAGAGCAACTGGACACCACAGCAGACAAACACATTATGAAGTGAGAAAAGACTCTTTTCTCACTTCATAATGTGTTTGTCTGCTGTGGTGTCCAGTTGCTTTTCAAAAGAGATAAATCGAGTATTCCGATAGTTTCACGCCTCTCGGTGTAAACATTGGCGCCCCCCCTTCCAGGGCAGAGTTCGCAAACAAAACCTCTATGAAACCCACCTATTAGAATCGCATTCTGGTAACTTTCAAAATGGGGTTTTTTCCACCTAATTATGCGATCTAGCCCACTGTGAGTCGGTTTCTTCTCTGTTACTCTGTGGTCGGTAGGGAACAGTCGGGAGGCAAGTTGTCTGGCATCACTGCGCATTACTTTGTCCTCTGTTACTCGCTGTGACCGACTGTCTGAGAAAAACCCCATCCGTAGCCCCTTCAGTTTAAACTTCAAATTTTAAAGGCTTCAAAGCCTCATTGAGCCCGTGATTGTTTGCTACCTCACGAATCCTCGCATAAAATCAACGTTTTTGAAAAGGTTATTTAATTGGTTTCCATATTACAAGCAACCTTCATCACCATGAATCCATTAAAATCAAACAAAGTTGTTCTGTTAAAGTGTTGATGTGATTTATTGGTGTTTTCAGGTTGTTATTCTTCTCTCAAATAAAGTTAAGTGCTTCTTCTAAAATGCCTGATGCTGCAGAAACGTATGGACGGATCCTCAAGGATTACTTTGGCATCAACATCAGGGTATTTCCTGATGAAATGCTGTTGGTGTTTTGTGTGTGGTGAGTAGCACTGGCAGTAATAAAGGCTTTGTTTTAAGGGGAGTTAACACGGAGGATTTGTTGTTTTAGCGGTTTCCTGTTCCTGATTGTAATATGCAGGATGTGCTTTTGGAAACAGAACCCTGTCATTTACGAAGCGGTGATTCTGCTCTGTGGTTATGGGATAGGGCAGCTCATTCACCATTTGGACCCCTCCCGACGTAAGTGTGAGTTGTTTCAGTTGGGGGTTGCCACCAGTTCACTGCTTGTTAGGCAGAGAGGCAGATCTGAGTCCGAGTACTACATGGGAGGCCTCCGGCCGGGAAAACATTTCGGTGGACCTATCATAACAAGATGTCGTTTGGTGAAAGCGTTGAACTGGCCACGGATTCTACGACTCGGGGGGAGAGCTGGAGACCACCGCGACCCCGGCTTGTTCATGGGGGAGCATTCTTCGTAGGTTCCAGTATGAGCCTGACCTGCAACCATAACTCTTCTTGTTTGATTCACCATACCAGTTGATTTTTTTATAATATAAAAAAATCAACTGGTAAGATATTATCTTCACTTCTGCATTACTCTCGTTTGTCCCAGGTTTCGAAACAGCACGTGACATCACATCAGCCAGGAACCTACACATCATCATGCCGTTCTACGTGTTCAGTTGCACATTAGAACTACACTCCGCGTTCGGTTCATATTTGAACATGATCGCACTTCTTGTGTTGCTGCTACCCGTCTTCATTGTCAACTGGCTATTCATCAGCTGGGTCATGTTCGTTGTGTTCGGGCCCGCTTTGGAAAGTACTCGGTTCGAGATGCTCGTCATAAGTAAGAGTGTGGCTTGTTTTGTGCTTTCGGTGCTAAGCGTTTGGATCTAGGATTCTCAGATTTGAAACTGTTGGTGATGGCCACCAGTATGTTGCCTACTAGTCAAAGGGGTTCCCCCCTTATTTCGTGTTTTCAGCTCTGATTCTGTCCCCCATACAAGTGCAGTACATACTCCAAACGCTTGACCTGGCGCAGGGACGATTGTCTGAGGTCAAGTTCAAGATCAGACTCGAGTGCTTTTCGTCAGTCTACGTTTCCTTCTTTTTCGTTGAACTCTTGTATAAGTACTCGGAAATGTTTGTCAACGGAAGACTAACAACGCTTCACATGGCGTTCTTCGTTTTCTACCAAGGTTGGTACACAAGACGTTATAAACAGCAATCAGGGCGTTGCTCCTCCATCTAAACGTTGCAGCTTGCGGGATTCTCATTGGCTGCTCTGTCGCCTGGGCTGCCAAATGGTCGGTGCAACGGTCCGCCAACATGCCAGTCTTGTGCGTGGCCATTTCCATTTCGACAGTCCTCGTCATCACCGCCTGGTGCCTCATGTTGGGAACCAGTTCCATCCTGGCAGTCGCTGCTTTTGGGGTCTCGTGCAGCGCTTTGATCACCCGATACTGCTTGGCAAGTGTGACCTTCTACCGACAGGTGAGGAATTTTCTGAACTGCATTACACTCGACACCCTGGCCAATACCCTTCAAAATCACGTAGTAGCCTCCTCAGAGCCCCAAAATGGGTGACATTTTGATTCCACGATCCAAACCACTTCGAAAATGACACCTCACTCGACCGCTCAGGACAAAGCTCTTGGAAAACCCCAAGCAGAGCGCCACCGATTGGTCGGACTGACTATAGATGGGCCATTCCACGAAAGTCTACCACTTTTCCCATAAAAATACTCGTCTTTCACGACTCAAGCGCTTAATTTAGAGCGTAAGAAATAACTCGATAAAAGCGTTGTGGCGTTCACATGGTACATACTTTTTTACCCACTCATGTTCACTGCTTGTCTCTGAACTTCGCAAAAATTAAGAACATTTCTTAACATTTAATGTTTCACTCTCCTTTCAATAGAAATATTCGAAATCGTTTGCGACGACCATTTTGGATCTTACTGCGTTGCCACGCAATACGTGGATTTTGATATTTCAAAAGTGGTGTACGTTCATGGAATGACACCCCTAAATGTTCCTAAAATCGATCCTACGACGAAATATTTCACAGCCCCAAATTGTACTCGAACACATTTGGGCCTCTAAGAAATCTTCTACGTCCAAAATAACTGCAAAAACGAAAATGCTTGCGATAACAGGGTCAAACTCCTGGTCTAAAAACGTAATCTATTTATTGATTACCCCCATGCTGTATCGAGAATGACACGTCACTCGACAAAAATTCGACCCCTTGGCTAAAGCCAATCAAAAATGACATCTCGTTGAGACGTTTAATTATTTCACAGGCTTGGAGTTTTCTGTTGTTCCTCATCAGCAGCGTTGTGGTGTTGATGGTCGGGATCGTCATCGGCTACACGGATCTACCTAAAGGGATGGCCCTCTTCAGGATCACAATCGTATTTTACTGCATCTTCTTGTTCACCCGCTTCGTCCTCATGTTGTTCTTCTACCCCGCTGTCTCCAAAGTATGACAATTTGAAGTGCTGCCTGTTTCTTTCTAATGACCTTTTGAAGATTGTAGCTTTTTGCATTTGTCATTTGCAGTGTATGGGCGTTCCGCAAGAGTGGCGATATTTCACCATCCAAATGATCGGCTTGTACAAAGGTGGACCCAATTACGCCATGGCGTTACAGTACGCTGTGTACCGGCAGCGGAATGGGTACGTAAATGTCGCACACGCCTTTCAAACTTGTTAACCAAAATACTACTGATGTGATTCACAGGTTCATTGTCTTGGTGATTGTCGCCACTTACATCCTACTGTCATCTGTATTCAACGTTTTACTATTCCCTTTTTTGGTCAAAGTGTTGGGCATGTTTGACTATTCGGTGGCGCGAATTTCCAACATGAACTTGGCCATGTCGCATACAAACAATTGTCGAGAAAAGGTTTGTTACTATCGACTTATGAACGAAAAGTGTAGTAGAAGAAGCTAATAAAAGATTGGGTTCAAGCAATGAACATGTTGACACTATTAGATTTTTATTATAGGCTATAATAGCTATAATTGCTCAGTGGGTGCGTTGCCTCAGCTGGCTCCCCCCAAGGGGGCCATCCATACCATCACCAACCACTGAGCCAACGATGGGAAGAACTTGAAGGTGAGTCTCCCGGTGGACTCAGCAGCCCTTTCATCCGGTCGAACAAGAACAGCCAGCACAACCTGGTGCAGCTTGGCCTAAGAAGGCCAAGACTCCAAGCGTCGCTCCAGCACCTGAAACCCACACTTCCACACTTTGCTAAGAGCAACTCAAAAACGCACCTCACCACTTTCAGAGCTAGTGTCATTGTACAATATAATCTTCCGAACTGGACGATGCCCGGCCAACTATTTGTCAGTCTCCAAAGACCCACCAGGTTATTACTTCTCCCGTACACTTTTCCAGGCCATTTTCGCCCTGAAGATGGACAAAGTGGTCGTAGACGCCAACTGGCAGGTTGTGGAAGACGTGACGCGTCTCTCGCATCCGTACAAACGATTCATGATTGATTCCAACTTCTACGGCAATATAAGAGATGACAGACAGATACGGTACGTTGCAAAACATCTTACAAAGACTGCTAATAAATATTACGCATTTACTGGTGCATTGTCTGATTTCAGATCAGTCATGTGCCCGGATTGTAAAACTGAAATTTTGGCTCAACCGACAAAACGAGAAATTGACGCGATGACGAAGGAAGCTCGTGAAAGAATTATCAAATCACAACAGGTTTAAATTTTCGTATACTATTCAATTCAAATCTTCAACCCGAATTGATATTCCAATCCTGATTTTATGTCCATGGTGCTCAGGTGTCATTTCACCGCCAGTATGAAATTGGCGCTCTCACGACGGCGGAGTACGATTTCCTCAGCAGCTTAGTCGAAAGTGAAATGGGCGTTCCAGAGCCTCATTTGAAACCCCAAAAACTCAAATCGAGGGACGTTTGGGTCAAAGGGATCATCGTGTTGAAGAGATTCCTCATTTGGTTCCGGGAGATGACCAAAGAGATATACGAATTCATTCCGTACAATACCATAAGGTTTTGGTGCTTTCAAATCAGTGTTTCCAGGTGAGCATGACTTGAAAAATTGTGCAGTAGGAATCTGCAGAACCTGTTGTTGCTGTGGCAGTTCAGCAGATTGATGCTGCATGCTGGATTCATAGCCCTTTCTGTATGTATAACCGATTCCAGCAGACTCTGTACGTTTTAGAACCTGTCCTGTCAGCCAGCCTAGCTTCAATGCCTGTTTTGGTAGTTCAGAACCTGTCTTGGCAACTTACCTACCTTACATACCTTCAGGGTTGGTTCTGGCTTCTCGAAGGTCTTATTAACCTGTCCGGACAGCTTGCTTTGCTTCAGAGCCTGTTATAGCATTTCAGGAGTCTTCAAAACCTATTTTCACAACTTGGATACTTTGTGGGTTGCTTCTTGCTTCTCGAAGGTCTTAAGAACCTGTCGTGACTGCTTGCTTTGGCCAAAATCCTGTTATGGCGATTCAGTGGTCTTCAGAACTTGTCTCGTCAACTTGGATGGCTTCAGGGTTGGTTCTGACTGCTCGAAGTTCTTATTAACCTGTCCGGACAGTTTGCCTTGCTTCAGAGCCTGTTATAGCATTTTATGAGTCTTCAAAACCTGTATTGGCAACTTGGACGGCTCCAGGCTTGGTTTTGGCTGCTTGAAGATCGCCAGGACCTTAGTACGTGGCTTCAAAGCCCCTACTGGCACTCAAATGGGTTGTAGCTGTTGTAAGGCTTCTGAACCCTTTGTGGCAATTCAGCACTCTTCAAAACCTGTCTTAGTAGCTTGGATAGGTTCTGAGTAGCTTCTGGCAGCTACTCAGTGTGGCATCAGAGCCCGTTTTACCATGTTGGGTGGCTTCAAAGTCTGACCTGGCAACTTGACTGTCCTTTAAAGCCGTTATGGCACCTTGGACAGCTTTTGAACTTGCCCCAGCAGTTTTGCTGTGCTTCAAACAAGGGTCCCTTGTGGCAGTTCTCCTGGCCACCAATCCACACAAACACGTCTTCCATAATATATCCCCTTGATGTAAATCCTTACCATATCACTCATTTTTTGCAGGTTTTGGATGATCTTGTTCGCTCTGCTCGTCCTTGTGGACGTTGCCCTGTCAATGGGCCAAGTCATCATATATTTCTTCTTCTATTACGTCGACCCAGCCGACGGCCTGAGGGTCTACGGGGGCGACAACTACGAATTCGCTTTGAATGCCGAGTACGTCCACCTGGTTTTGTACAGCCTCAGTGTCATCGAGTGTGTCATTTCCTTGAGCGGTCTGGGGTTCAACCAATACTTTACTCGCAACGTGAACAAAATTGAGTTTGGCTGCGGCATCATGTTGGGTACCATTATGGTGAGCCTCGTCTTATCTTACTAACATTATTTCTGCTTTGGTACAGTCTAACGGCTGGTTTTGTGGCAGGTTGGGATCATCCTTGATGACAGTGTTCAAGTGGGACATCTCGTACACCCTTTCAACTATGACATCCTCATGCTCATCAAAGTGTTTATGTGGCTTCGTATAGTCAAATTGTACATCCTACTTATCGCTTTGGTGCCCAAAGTTGTGCACTGTGTTGATCGGCTGTTGATAAATGAAATGATGAGGAACTACCAGGTTAGATCAGTTCAACTTATGGTCCTCAGATTGTCTTAAAGACTGCTTGGAAGTTGTTGTGGCAGTTTGTCACAACCCCTCCCATTCTCACCTTTTGCAGGTGGGCAAAGCATATTTGGTCGCGCTTAACAGAACATCAATGCTTCTGAACAGGATAGTTTACTGTGAAGATGTGTACAACATTCTCATGAAGGAGATCGACCAGGACAGATTGTACATATCGAAGGAGCTCGGGTTAATTCAGAATGAAAACCCTTCCATAGCGACTACAATCAAAACTCGGCATGCTATCAGGCGAGTTATAGGTGATGGGTTGTCGAAAACGTGATTATTGGTGCTGAACGTGGGTCTTGAAATGTCTACAGGTTTGTCATCAATTCCATGGAAGATTGCATCAAAGACATGAGGGAAGAAGGAGTCGTGGATCTGATAGAAGCCGAAGCCATAGCCGACTCTCTCGACAAAAACCGCGTGTTCCTTCGAACGGTCCAACTCATCTCGGCAACTCCACCTGAAGACATCCTCAAGAACATCCCTTGGCTCAGAGAAGACTCGGATAGTATGCAGTACCTTTTGCACAATGCTCAGCTCTTCAGCCACGACTATGGTGACATCCTGTTTCGAGCGGGAGAAGACCCTGTGGGGATTCACCTGCTCGTGTCGGGTCTCCTCAAAAGTCAATATGTTCCGTCGACGACTACTTTGCAGGTTGGTTGGACACTGCAGGACACACTAGTAGGGGATGACGTATGTCATCGCCTATTAATTAAGTCTATGAGAACTTTAGATGGTTAGATGCCTGGGACAATCCTTAGGCCAGTTCCCAGAGTTGTTCTACAGACCATAGACAACAGTCTATCGTATCATATGTGATACCTGGGAAAACCATCTAAAAATTTATTAATTTTCGAAAAAGTATGCAAATTCTGGAGTAAGAGATTACTAAATAATATTATATTATAACTGTCATAGTTTACTAAATAATTGGTGATAATGATGTTGAAGTTTCAGTTAATGTGGGTGGAAAGTCGACCCTCAACACATATTTGCTAAATAATATTGTAATTGTCATTAAATGAGGCAAATTTTGCCTCTTTTCAGCTGAGTGCAAAATTTGGAGTCCTTCCCAATTACGATTTCTTCAACAACGTTAAATTCGATCAGCCCCAAGAGTCGTTCGTCGTGTCGGGCAGCATTATAGGAGAAATCGGGGTTGTGTCGGGAAGGCGGTACGACATGACAGTCAGCTGCGAAACTGCTGCGCAAGTAAGGAAATTTTTCCAAAAGGAATTGGCGTTGCCGTCGGTAGTCTCCAGTTTTGTAACAACTGAAGTCATGATTTTAGGTGTACCACATCCCGTTCAACATCTTCAATAAACTCATCCACGATGGTGACGATGCGTTGAAGATGCAAGCGAGAATTTGGAAAACCATTTGCGTTAAAATAGCTCTGAACATCCTGCAGTATAACGTCGTCATTTTCCAGAGTTGGGCTCCTGAAAAGCTTCTGATATATTTGAGCAGAGGGTGAGCTGTAACTCGAGCTATCTCCAAATGGCGATATTGTCGATTATAAAAATGCTTTGCAGGTTCGTGCCGATCATCCCGGACGTCGTTGGGCTGACGAACTCGACGAAGATCGAAGTCATAGTTTTGGTTGAAGGCCTCGTAATGGACAAAGACACCCGCAAACTGTACACCGGCCCTTGTTACATCCCCAGGAACGTACACGAACTCGTTTACCCGGACCACCCGGAATGGGATTTTCAAACAGTCAGTACCTACTGGACAAAGTTGTCGTTCCCTGGGATATTTGGGTTGTCCGCTTTGAATGTGTCTGCTTATTGTTGGTGATATCAACAACAACATAATATGTATATAATATTATGTTACCTTTGTTTTGATGGGGTTGAATGAGCTTCTTGAAAGGTTTCATTGACAGGGTGCGTGTGTATGTGTGTAACTGTGTTGAACTAATAATCTCTTCTCTACTTTGAATGTATTTTCTGAACAGATTTGCGAAACGAGGCTGTTGATCATTCCAAGCAACATATCAAATGAAGAAGATCTCAAGGGGCCGTACGGAGTATTCAAGTATAAATCGCAAAGTAAGACCGATCTCCAGACAATTGAAGAAACATTAATTATTTTATAACACAATAATTAATTATTATGTGCAGTTGAAATGACACAATTGAGGAGTTTGATTCCAAAAGGTACTAAATCAGTTTTGGTAAAATGTGAGAAAAACGCACAAATCCATTGCGACTTGAAAAATGTCGTTATTTTTATTATATTTCTGAATTATGATAAATATTTTTGGTAAAATGTGTGAATTAGTTCAAAGTTTCAAATAATTTGATTTAGTGCCTTTTGAGGCAAAAAACATCTTGAAACTAAACACTAGTTCAAGGAACTGGTGAATCTTCTGAGAGTACTGTCGTAATATTAGGGAAAGACAACCTTATGAAATAAGCACATGGAAGAGAGTTGCCGCCACGTACTGCATCCCTCCATCTTGCTTTCTGCGGGTAGACATTTGTCTAATAAGGGAAAGGGTTCTGCGCCGCCAAAACCGCTTTCTGCTCCCACCAAAAAACGAGTTTCTGTTCCCTCAAACCAGTTTCTGTTCTCTCAAAGAAGTACCAGGTCCTGCTTCTCTAAAACCGTTTTCTGCTGCCTCCAACAAACACGTTTAGTTTAGTTTCTGTTCCATCAAAACCAGTTTCTGCTCCCTCAAACAAGTTTCTGTTCCCTCAAAGAAGTGTCTGCTTCTCTAAAACCAGTTTTCGCTCCCTCAAACACGTTTCTGTTCCCCCAAAACCGGTTTCTGCTCCCTCAAAGTTTAGAATTTTATCATTTAACAATGATTAACAGGACGTTTCCATTAAATGGACAAATTTTGTTTTCGTCACGTCACGGGGGATATTGAGCGCAACATGATCGCAAAAACCATAGTCACATGATTGGTCTCTAAGGAAGTTTAGCGGTTGGTTACAAGTAGAGGGTTGGTGTAAAATTAATCATTATTAAATGATCTGACTGTAGAACCATAGGTCTACCGTCCGGTTTTTTATGGATATAAAATTGAACAAACCAATGAATGAGGAAAATGAGTGCATTTAACGAATGCAGGTGCTTGATGCAGAAGTGTACGCACAGTTCAGTGATGAACAAGACTTACTTTTGTTTGTCATTATTTCCTGTGGTAGACCTCTTTCGACGCGACGTCCATCCTCAGTTCAAAATCCGATAAATTCGACTTCTTAATTTCTGAATAATTCTCAATTATTGATAGTTTCTACTACATCATCTCTTTAACAGTTAATGGATTGCTTCCAAATGTTGGCGAATTGAATGAATAACTCATGTCGATACTGAATTATTTTTCGTTCGTTGAAGAATCGAAATTGTCAACGTATGCCAGATCTCAAATTGTGTTTTTCAATGTGTTTGCAGTTACGAGTCAGCTGAAAAAGGAACAAGACGAGTCTCACAAAAAAGTTGGATTCCAGGAGGACGATCACTCCATCATCAGCATCGACAGTAACATGAAGATTGCGTGATTCGCTTGATTCTACGAAATTCGGTATGCTTAGTCGGTGTCGAAGTAATAAAGGAATACTACCTATGTGAAAGGGCGTTATTTGGGTGGGTTTCACTTGAGGGCTTCACTCTGTTCTCTGGGAGCTTGTTCCGCCCTCTGTGGAGCTGCCGGCGCACTTTAACGCCGTTCGTCAGATAGGGAGGTTCGTTAGGACGCCGCAGTTGTGCGGACGAGGATGAACCCGGCTCGTACCCGGAATCTCGGCTCCACAGGGGTTCAGTCGGGCGATTTTCTGTTCTCTCGTCTTCAATTCTATCATACTGTTCAATTTTCCTGGAAAAGCCGAGGGCAGAAGTCCGAGGCTAATTAATCTGACTATGTACATAATTCTTATCGTCGTTAGTGACGAAACTCCATACACTTCATTAGCGCCATCGTGGTTTTAACAGTGCTTACCTCCCAATATTCATTCGTCAGTCATCTATCACGTTAATAGGTACCACAAACTACGCCTGCAGGAATAGAGATGGAATCATGGAAGAAGGAGATCTCCTTCTTCCATGAGATGGAACTCTTTCGGAAAAGCGATTCAGTTCGTTAAAGCGTCAGAGGGCGAGCGGACTGAAAACCTCGCCTACAAGATGGAGAGCCAAGTTTAATGTCAACAGAAAATAAATAAATAAAAAATCGTTCTACCCGAAACTGCGTGGACCACAATGGCCAATTTACCCGATTTAGGTGGACAAAAGTAAATCTTTCTGTGTCCAAAAGAATGACCCTTGATCAGGCAAGATTCAAAGTTTCTTCTTAAAAAGTGGAGCTTCGTGAGAAGCTTTCATAAAAAAATTTCCCATTTTAAATAGTGTTTTCTCCACTATCTCGAATATGAAAAATACCAAATATCTCTTAAACAAAGCGTTTACTCGAACATTTTTAAGGCGCTTATTTTGATTCTTTCGTTGAGTTTGAAAGGAAAAACGGCACTTCATGGCTGATATTTCAATTTGGAAAAACACGCTCTGCTCTGACCTCCCATAACTATGGATTTACATCTACTATAGATTCGGTAAGAATTAGTAAGCCCTAGAATATTGGAATAAGTTTAATCTCGTTGTCCTTTGACTTGAATCCTTTGCAATCCATCCGAGAACTTTTTGTATAAGGAAACAGATAATTTGTTTCGAAGAGAAAAGTATAATGTGAGGTTCTATGAGATCTGGTGGCATTTAATGTAACGAGGTTGATTGTCCAATAATGTAGGAAATAGTTCTATAGAATTCGGTTTCTGCTGCAACCTTGAGTAAATGGAATTAAAAATTACCAAATTATTGGGAAAACGAGTTGTAAAGTAGCTTTTTTTTTTTTTAACGGAAAACAACGTGCAGGAGTGATTTATGAGAAGGGCCACCCTATGGGATATATTCTTGATCAGCGAGAAATTTCCTATAAGATAGGTACGTGCCTTGACTTTTGTCCACCTAAATCGGGAAAATTGGCCACTGGGCGGCGGACGGACATGCATTTTTGGAATCTGGCTCGTGCGAACATACACCAAACATGCGAAGACAAGTGAGAATAACAAACCAGAAACCAACTCTACAGCTGTACGGTATTGAATAATAAAATAAAATAAATGTTTTTGAGAATAATGAACTAAAAGGAGATGATAGTGAACACGATTCCTCCCAATTGACGACGGGTCACCAATACCCTCTGGGTATTTTCCTATCAAGCTTTAAATTCATTTACTTGATCATAGCTATTGTATTCATCTAATCGCCTTTTGCCTCTTTCTGGTTCCTGGTCCCTTAACGCCTATTAAAACTCCAAAGAGCTCATGAAAAGTTACAACGACCTCAGCTAGGAAGACGAATACCAGCTGTAATATCGCTCGTTGCAGCTGGTGTTCTTGATTACTGTGGTTCTTATTGTTGCTACATGAGCAGAGGCTGTTAAGACTTCCCAGGGTACAAAATTCGTATTTTTTTAAACTTGTTTATTAGCGTATCAACTTCAAGTGGTTATGTAACGCTCAACACGAAAATTGAACAGTGCAATAATGAACAAGTAAAAGATACAAAACTAATGCATATAAGCAATTCGTATTTTGTCCACAAATACCGAATTACCTACTTCCTATTTGTGTTGTTTTGACCCTCTTTTTTCTTTGGGTTTTTTTTTCCAATCTGAAAACGGGAATCTCTTCGTAATAGGAATTTGAAAGTTGTTATCCAGAATCTTTGGAGCAGTACAGAATCTGATATTGTAATTTTGATCCATCTCCATAAAATCCAAATTTTATTTCGAACAAGCGATTTTTCCCGAAAATCAAAACCCTTCACCAACTATTTTAATTAACTAACTAAACTTAACTATTTAAAAATGTTAAATTAATAAAATTATTTAATAATAAATGTTTAATTATCAAGCACAGTTGGAATTAAAAAATAAATAAATATTTTTTTACGTTCAAATTATTAATAAGTTTAGTTAAATTTTTTTTAATTTAATATTTTTATTTATTACTGAGTTCAATTTGAGCTGTAGAATCTGTTGAAGAACGAAAAGGGTGTAGATTCTGTTGAACTATAGAAAACTGTGTTTTAAATCAAGATTTTAACCTGGAAACAGGTTTTAGTGAACCCCCCCGTTAAAAGTGAGACGAAACCTTTTTTTCTTGTTTTTTTTTTTCAATTTGGAAACCGAATTGTCTTTGTATTAGGAATTTAATGGTTATCATTTCCAATGTTGCGAATTGCGCGACTTAGCAAACTTTTCGATTGCTAGCCGGTATCTGGTGAGCCTCCTCATCTTTTTACAATAATTGAAACATAGGTACCGTATTGCGAATCATTTCATGGACAAATGAACGGATCTGAAATGTTTACCTACTTGGCGCAGTGTCCGATGAAGTGTCTTCACAGGCTTAGTCTACGTAGTTATCGCTTTATAAAACTGCTCTGTTTGCGCCCTATTAGTAAGGGCCTATATTTACAAGGGGATTATAAATAGGCACCTAGTGAATTGGAGATCACCAGGTGGAAACTGCCATAAAACAAGGAGTATGTCACGGCTGACACAGGGGCTAAGATTTAAATAAAACAAATAGATAGTGTGGGTCAGCTGACCATGTGTCGCCTTCTCAGTGAGAAGTTCTCACGTTTGTGGGTCTGCTGACCTGGGGGTATATCAATTTCGAAATGTTCACCACTCTTACGTTTCCTACGCTTTGCCCGCGACTTATATTATTGGTTAATTTATTGTTCTGAATTTGACGATTAGGAGGCGGCGTGTCCACACGGTGGAGAACATCTTTATCAAGCTGATAACACTGGTTTTAGGGGTCGCAATCCCGCACGATTTTCAATTGGATTGGATTTTGTAATTATGTAATACAATAGGTACTTTTGCTTAAAAACGCAATTTCTTCACAAAAACGCTGCAAATTTTGCACAAAAGGTTTATTATTCTTTGATAGAAATTAAAATTAATCATAGAACAAAAACGCTGCAAATTTTACACAAGGGTTTATTATTCTGTGATATAGGTTACTTGTACAGACATTTAATTCTGTCAATAAAAAAAATTAAAAAAAATTTTTTTTTGGATTTTTATATTTCAAAAAAAATTTTTTGGGGGGATTTTTTTTCAAAAATGTGTTTTTTCAAAAATTCTTTAATTTTTACTCGAAAAATATTTAACTTCTTGGGATCCTTCAAAAATCCCATTTTTAGCCCCATGAAAGCCCTATAGAACGCCACAGTGAAATCGGATCGTTCCGGGACCCCCAAAAATGGATTCTACGTCCAAAAATACTTCGAAAACGACACCTAACTCGATCCCATAGCTAAAAGCCTTCAAAACACCCCTCCCGTAGCCCCATTATAGCCCCATAGCGCCCCACGGGTTTGGGCGATCGGACTGAAAACCTTGCGGGCACAACTAGATGGTAAACCAAGTATTTTGTCAAAATTTCAGATTTTTAAAAAAATTCCTACTGCCCAAAACGGCCCGGACGGCGGACGGCGTACGGACGGCGTACGGACGGCGTACGGACGGCGGATGGACATTTCGGATTTTGAATGTAGACCTCTTGAAACGGATAATGTCAAATTTTGAGGCCGATCGGAGTCGTCGACCCGCGTCGCGAAAACATAGGTGTATTATTCCAAGAATAATTAACCAAAATTAATTCTGTTTCATTAAAAAAGTACTTTAGAAAATATATTTATAAAAATATATTTCTGGAAGATGTTTGGACAGATGTGGGACGACCTCGAAAAACGGATTTTTGTGTCCAACTCGGTAAACCACACCTTATTTGACCTTCTGGGATCCTTTAAAAACCCCATTTTTAGCCACATGAAAGCCCCATAGGTCCTGGGACCCCGAAAGTGGATTCTACTTCGCCTTGCGGGATTGCGACCCCTAGTATTGTGGCTGTGGCTGCTGTGCTTCAGTTCGATTGTTGTGGAAGACGACAGTTTTAGTAATGTTAGATTAAATATTATGGAAAAGAATTGTTTCTCGTTTCTCCGTGACAATTTAATATGACAGACACATTGTTTGATACTGATATAATGTCCTGTGATACTGATTTGATTACACTGGGATGATAAGTAATTACTGGCAAGCAGCGCCGGATTAACCTCTCGTGGGCCCCGGGGCTGGGACTTAAAAGGGACTTAAATGTACATATACATATATATTATGTACGAAAGTGGATCCTCTGGCCAGGAGTATCACGTAAAAACCACTAGAAAATCGCGTCTGTCGCTTCACAACCAAAAACTGGGTCAAAACAGTCAAAAAACGCTCCGAATGCAGGGCAATCTATTTTTACAATTAAGAAAAAAGTTCTTTTTACGATAAATAAAAATGCTGCAAATTTAACACTAGGGGTTGTTATTCATTGATATAGGTTACATGTGCAGAAATTTATTTCTGTGTCAATGAGAAAAAGTTAAGAAAAAATTTTTTGGGGGATTTTTTTTTTTTTGTAACAACCTTTTTTCGAAAATATTTTGTTTTACTTGAAAAATATTTGAACTCCTGGGAACCTTCAAGAATCCCGTTTGTAGCCCCATGAAAGCCCTAGAGATCGCAACAGTGAAATTGGATCGTTCTGGGACCCCCAAAAATGGATTGAACGTTCAATAATACTTCAATAACGACACCTAACTCGACCTCTTAGCCTAAAGCCTTAAAAAAAAAACCTCCGGTAGCCCAATTTAGCCCCATAGTGCCCCACGGGTTTGGGCGATCGGGCTGAAAACCTTGCGGGCACAACTAGATAGTAAACCGAGTATTTTGTCAAAATGTCAGATTAAAAAAATTCCTTCTGCCCAAAACGGCCCAGACGGCAGATGGCGGACGTCATTGTATGCATGTTCAATTTCAGTGTGTGTCATTGTATGTGTGTTCAGATTGTATTTTTGCCTAGGCTGGTCGTGTTAGTTTTAGGGAGGGGAGGAAATTTTGAAGAAGTACTCGCCCTCCACCAGACAAGTAAACGTAGAGAGAGCAACCACCCATGATCCGAAAACTGCTAGTTACGAGAAGAGGTAGAATAGTAGGTAGGTACGGTCTGCTGCATTCCGCAGCCACCAACGACCCGAACACCACAAGTTACAAGAAGAGGTGGAATAGTAGGTAGGTCCGCTGCGATGACTCCTGTCCCAAAGAATTTCGAGCCAATTCACCATGATAAGACCTCCTTTAAAACCCGGCGCCTCCACATTGGTTCAACCCAGTCACACCAGAATGGTGCAGCTAACGCTGGAGGGGACAGGAGGGCCCGCTGTTCACTCCCCATAGGGAAGATCTGAAGAACAAGGTAGAAGAAATAACCTATCTCTTTTTCGGGAAAACAATTTTTTGGAGATCAGCATAGGAATAAGGAAAGCGGTTTGTTAATTTTCAACCAAAAAAAAAAAAAAAAAATCAACGGTGGCGAAGTGGCCCCCTTGGTGTGTGCGCCCCGGGGCTATAGCCCCCTTAGCCCCCCCGTTAATCCGGGCCTGCTGGCAAGTTTGGCCTAGTTGGCTGGTGCGGTCTCCACCATCCCTCAATAACCGCTTCCAACGCTCACCTGAGATGCGCTGATAACCGAGTCACATTCGGTTGGTAGAGATGAACTGAAGACCACATTTCATCCTGGTGCTGTTCCAATCTGGTACACAGAGGGGCCAAAAACGGTTGCAAGCACAGGTACAGAAGTATACAGGCTCAACTCAAATGAGACTCGGTAGGTACCTACTCAATTCCGCTGGGGAAGCTCACTTCAGCTTTTCAGCTGTAAAGCTGGTCGACAGTCTTGAACAAAATAAGATTCATTAATTTATTTTGGCGAGGCCAGTCCCATTTGAAGTGGGCGACCAGCTCTCATCTGCTCAAGCTGACGAAATCGAGCAAGAGGGAACCAATATTGTTAAAACTCTCACTTTCCAGTCTCGCGGCTTCAAATTTAGTTCTCCATTCCCCATGAAGAGCATGTCTTACCGTTGCATCACGCAGGGAAGCCATGTCGATGCCCCCGGCAAAAAGACCCATGTTGCAATGTGACATTACATTAAACTAATACTTAAACTAAGATCAAGCTCGAAGCCATTGACCTTTTCAAATGACGAATTCGATTCTTCAGTTCTAGTAACTAGATCAACTGTTGATGTAATGCGCGACATTTACAACAATTTGCTTTCGAATTGGCCCAGTCTTCGGATTACTGACCAGTGGATGTCTCTGTTTTCCACATTTAATTCATGGATACCGCATTGCAAATCACAGTAGGCCTTCAATCGTCGATTTGTTATATTCTCAATTGGCAGTGTCCGATGGATCGTTTTATATATTCACCGAGTTATGACAAGCTAATTAAATAAACCAATTGCTTCATAAAACAGCTCTGTTGGCGTTCTAATAGTAAAGGCCTATATATACTTACTAGGGGATTAGAGTGTCAGTTAACAGCAAGATGTCCCCTCTGGTATTCTTCTTGACTACTCTGGTCGTTCTGACCACTTACGAACCTGTTGGAGGAAAAGTAAGTGGTGTTGAATTGCTTCCTGGTGAGAATCGACCGGTCAGTAATTGAAATAAATGAATAAACAATCTTAAATTTTGCTTTTTTTTTTAGCCAATGGCTGCCGTAAGTATATAATCTATACTTCATGCATTATGAATAGTTGTTTTCAAAATTTGAAAACAACTATATTTAATATCATTAAGTAAAAAAAAAAAAAAAAAAAAACCTAATGGTGTGAAAAAGTTAATGAATCGTCAATGTGATTATTAAATAGGTAGTCTGGAGGAAAAGAATTTCATTATGTTTTTTGATGATTTTTTTTTCTGTAGAAGAAGGAATCCGATATTGACGATGAAACGTTGGAAGCATCAACTAAAATAAACAACCGACACAACCGTCATGTGAGCTCAGAGGAAAATGATGGGCATAAATCAAAGAAAAACTATAAAGGGAGAAAAGTCAAATCGGCTCCCACAAACGTAAGATGAGCTAATCTTATGCATTATTACTACCTCCTAATGGAAGCGAATATCTTCATATACCTAACCTGTAATAATAGTTGCTGATTATGAAGAAATTAACAATTTTTAAACAAATTAACAATACGGCATTAAATGATGATTTGTTAATTAGTTGGTAAAGTTAATAATTATATTAATAATATTAGCTAATAATTAATATTAATACAATTAGTTGTTTCCAAACGCATCGTTTTGACGTTTCCATTCAATAGCCTGTCTGCCATGTACAGTATAGGACACGCTTCGTTTGGTATAAATGGTTCCATTTACGTTCTCATTTATTTGGGACTGTGTTGGTCACAGCTTATGGCCAGTATTCCAGGTGTTAGGGAGGTACAAGAAGTGCGGAGGTTATTGGATTGTGCTACAATACGCAAGTGCTCCAATGCTCCGTGGGATAAGGTCAAGAAATTCATTCAGGAGGGGGACGAAATGTTGACTTCATCATCGGGAACTGTTGGATTTATCATGGAATATGGGTCAGACTATGCGTACCTAGCTGATGAATAAAGATAAAACACTCCTACACCCTGTTGAAATATACTCCTATACCCTGTTGTGACATTATACTACTCTGCGCCTTAAATTGTAAAAGAGCTCGTCTTTGTTCTACTGCACAAACACAGTAAAAGCCACCTCATCGAAGTTAATATTTATATTTATTATGTACTTCACATTTCAACAGAAGGGAGTAAGCTAGCTGGGAAGAACGTCCTGCCATCTACCATGAACCCTTAACAATAAAAGTGTAGTTGAAGCAGACGCCGCTTAGAAGGAAGGTTGTGGGGCTTTTTTTTTCTGAAAATAGGCTACAGAACTTAGTTTTTCCAAACCCATACATGTTGGATATGGGGTCACTCCCGAGGTGGCGTGGATGAGCAGCCGGTGTTCGGCGATGCAGGTGTTCGACGCAGCAAGTGTTGTTCAGGTCAAGCCACCAAAGAGGACATAATAAAATATTATTAGGTAATATTATTATGTACCTATGTCATAATATATTATCCAAAGCAGGAGATCAAAATTTGATCTCCTGCTTTGGATAATATATTTAATATTGGTCGTCATCTCTCGTCCCTCGCGAAATGGATCAATCTATCACAGACCTCCGACACGACAAGTTTGTAGCCACCACGACCTAATTCAACCTGTCCAAGTTCCCCACAACCTCTGATGCAGCGAAATACCACGCCTTGAGGGTATATACCACCGAGTGATGGCGTGGATGGTCATAGAGAACGACCCGACCATCTTTGGCTGGACTAGAGGAAGCAAAGGCTTCACCGACGCCTACTACTAGAGATGCTGCTCCTCTGGTCCTGCTGAAAACAGTATCAAGCAGGTGCGTCGAAGGCTGTTCAGCGGCATGTGGTTGTAGGAAGTCAGGACTGTTCTGCCGCAGACAGTCCTGCGCCAATCACCCTTTAATCGTAGGTACCCTATGAATAAGAAGATAACATTGGTTACCTACCTGATGAAGTTCCACAACGACGATCCTACCGAAGAGCCCCCCCTCACCCTTGCAAAGCGTCCTCGGCTTTTATAGTCCCCCCCCCCCCCCAATAACACAATAACTTTTAAACTTATTTCTGTACCAATTGAGGGTAAGCACGAGTTTATTGCACATCGAACCATTGACCAGAACTGCAAGTCTGCTGGATGCTATGGGATGTGGATCCGTTAGGGGTGAATTTATGGTGTACCGTCATTAGTGTATTCCCTTAATTTTGGTTCTAAGTTCATGCTGCCTTCGATGTTGGAGAAATCAAATTCGTGGTAAGGTTTCCCGGGTAGCGATCCGAAGCGTCGATAGGTTTCAATGAATCGGCAGGATTATAAGGAGGCAGAAAGATTTGTAGATTTGTTTTAGGATTGCTCAGGAGGGAGGTTTGGGAAGGCCCCCAGCACGGAAGCCTCTATATAGACTTACCTATTGTGCTTTACCTGAGCGCCCTGGTTCTAGTCCAGGATATCTATTCCTCTTACTAGGGTTTTTAGATTCTTGACTAGGTGGTCGCGAGGGAATGTCCTCATGGGGGTATGTTCCCCAAAGAGGGCAAATCTGCGGTGTGAGAGTGCAGGGCACTCAAAGATGATGTGTGTGGCGGTTTCAATATCCTCCTCACACAGCCTGCATAGGGTTGACGGTTGTGTTATCCCTATGCGAATCAGGTGGAATCGCAGGGGGGCAAAGCCGGTTATCAAACCAACCAGTCTTCTGAGTTCCCTGTGGTTCAACCTGAGTAGCTCATCAGCATTCTTGGTGTTGAATTTTGCCACCGTGCGCTTGCTGTGAGCGTGACCTTCGAGGAGTTGCCATCTTTTGGCGGATTGTATTGACGTCCACCTGTTGATGGCGCCTCTGAAGGAGGTTTTGGTAGGCCAACTGCTGGCTCCGGGCCGATGAAGGGGGTCTGGGAGCCCTCCCTGGCCAGATTGTCAGCATGTTCGTTGCCTGGAATACTTCTATGCCCTGGCACCCACTCCAGGGAGACCCTGTTGCGTTTCGCCAAGGTATTGAGTATTTGCACACTGTCTTGTACCACTCTTGACGAGATGGTTGAGGCTGTTAGTGCCTTGATCGACGCTTGGCTGTCCGAGAGTATACGTATATGGGCTCCAATGGGCCCCCTTCTCAAACTCTCTTGCCCCCGCGTCGATCGCAATAATTGCGATGTAATTATTACATCGGCTTGGAAGACTGAGGCATTATTCCCTAGTGGAGCTGAGGAGCCCATTATTCGTGGAGGTCGTCCTGGAGAAAAATTTCGGTAACCCAGCACTCTTCTTTTTTTCTCGATCGTCATCTGACCGTCGGTTTTTTTCTGGGCGTGTAAAAAGGCGGGTAAATTTCGGATGTTTATTTCGGATTGCTTCAAAGAAATCAAATGGTTTTTTTTTCGGGGGCGGGTAATTTTGAGTTGCCACGGGATATGAAATTGGTAGGTACTCCGGCGTCATAGCAACAAAAAACCTACGGTAATTTCTACTGTCCGAAAAAGTGGTCGGCCGAGTGAAGCGAAGCCCTCCCTGTCAGTGTCCTTAAACTCAGATCAAACTCGACGCCATAAATTTTCTCTAATTCAATACTTCTGTTGACGTCGATGAGATGGGCAATTTGTAGGACTATGAGCTGAGTTCGGATTTCTGACCAGTGGGTGTTATTGTTTTACAATTTAATTGATAGATACCGCATTGCAAATCCAGGCCTTCAATTCGTCAATTCGTGCAATTCTCAATTGTCTCATTACTTGATAGTGTCCAATGAATCGTATTGTTTCTTCACCGAGATATGACGACCTAATTTAAATAATTGCAGCATAAAACTACTCTGTTTACCTATTAGTAAAGGCCTATATATATATACCTACTACGGGATTTTAGTCTCATTCAACAGCCAGATGTCGCTTCTGATATTCTTCTTGACTACTCTGGTCGTTCTGACCACTCATGACCCCGTTAAAGGAAAAGTAAGTCGTGTTGAGAAGCTTCATGGTGAAAATTGAACAGTTAATAGTGATCATTAATTTAAATAAATGGATTTAAAAAATGTAAATTTTTGTTGTTGTCGTGAGTATATAAGAACAGTTGTTTTCAAAACCTTCCTTGGAATATCATTGAAAAAACAACGTAATGGTGAGAAAAAGTCAGTGAGAAGTCAGCACTCAGATTCATCAGTGTGACTAGCAAGACTACTACTTGTTATCGTAAGAGTATTTCGTTTGGTTTTTTTGATGACTTCCTCTTGTAGAAAGATTTGTCAGATGTCGACAACAGAGCGTTGGAAGCCTCATCTAAAATGAACAACCGATCCAATAGTCATCTGAGCCCAGAGGAAAATAAATTACAGAGCCCAATCTTTACCTCTATTTTACACCATAAAGGAGGAATACTAATGGCGGTAATCAGATGGGTTGGGAGATTCCTAAAATGCGTGAGTTCAATTGATGTTACAATTTATTTATTTCCCCTACCTAACTTGTAGACTACTACCCAAAGGAACCTCATATCATCATATTGTAAACAAAACACTTTTTAACAATGTCCAACATACAACGTGTATTCCCTTTTCAACAACTCTCTCTACCTTTTACTCCAGGTGTTTTTTCGATGGGGTTCCCTAGCATCCCTGGAGTGTCCATTACACCGGTCCCTCTTTCCGAAAAAGGCCTGTCCTCAGGCCTGACTTCAGCCTTCACCAGTCGATTCGCATGTAGGACTCTTCTTTTTCCTCCTAGCTTCACCTTAAATAGCACGTCATTGATCTTTTGGGTCACCACCCATGGCCCGGTCCACTGAGGCAAAAGTTTGGCACACTTGCCTTTCCTCCTGACTGGATCATGCACCCAAACCCAATCGTCTACGGCCAAACCTGGGACCTTGGTTCGACGGTCATAGGCTTCTTTCTGGTACCTCATCTTGAGCTTCGCCTGATTGCTGGCAATTTCCCGGACCTTTTCCAGTGTTTCCCGCAGCCAAAGGGCGTATGGAACAGAGGCAGTCGGGCATTGACCTGGTGTAATGGACACTCCAGGGATGCTAGGGAACCCCATCGAAAAAACACCTGGAGTGTCCATTACAATATTATTATATCCCATAATAATAGTTGTTTGCGCATGAAGAAATTAAGACGACTCTTTACATCTCACAGAACGTATTGTTGTGAGTTGACGATTCACTGAACAATACGCCAGGATAGGAGTAATTCAGTATACCTGCGTTTCGTTTGAAATGAATTGGGATTATGTACAACCACATTTACTTCATACTGTGTTGGCCACAGCTGCTTGTGGCCATGTTTCCAGGAGTGTCGCAGATAACAGACATTTTTCATATCATCACAACTATGATACAATATAAAGGAAACAAACTAATAGCGCTAATCGAATGGATTGGATGTATCTTAAAAAGCGTAAGTTGAATTGATGTTACTATTTATTTATTTCCCTTCCTATCTAAGAAGAAGAAGAAGAAAACATGTTTATTAGACAATCATTATACAAGGAGTCTCTCCACCTACACTGTAATATTATATTTATTACTATAGAGAGAAAACTCTGAACATAGGCTAGGATACCTACCAAGCAAAACATGGTACGGCATGGATGATATCCGTCTGCCGGGGTTACCTGAGCCGTAATTTTAAAATTGAAAAAACATTTTGAATTTAATTCTAAATTTAATTTGAAATCAAATTTGAAATGGATCGCGTCTTGTACATCTGTGGGGCTTCACCAATTAAATCCGGCCATCAACGAAATCTCTATATTTCCATGCGAAAAAACCAAACTGTGCCACACTTAGCCAACGCTCACTAGACTTCAGCCACAATACCGTCTGTTCCATGCTCAAGATATACTCAGGCAGGTAGCGAGATCTAAGACTTCCCAGCACTGGGCAGATTCCCAAGAAATGGACAATGTCCTCATTCACGCCCAAGTTGCACGTGGAACACGTCCACCTGGAACTGTCTGACCTCGCGTAAATCCCATCGTTCAGGGCCAGCAGAGCTCCTCGCAGTTTCAGTACCCAACGTCGCAACCACAGGGTGTGATCGATACCTGACTACAGGGCGGCCGGTCTTTTACCCTGAGCAGATTGTGGCATACTCCATCACACTCCCCCACATTCCAACGAAATAATGCAAGCCATGTGTATGCTCGAAGCGAAAGTTCAAAATTTTATTGGTATTCTTAATCCCCAACACCGTGCCACCCGACGCCCCTTCGTATCTAGTAGACTACCACCCAAAACAACTTCACATCATCGTCACACTGTAGGTTCTTGTCAACGACGAGATTAAGACGACTCCTTTCATCTCTCAGAACGTGTTGTTGTGTGTTGTCCATTCAATGGCCAATAAGCCAGGATACGAGTAATACAGTATTCATACACTTCGTTTGAAATAAATAGATACTTACAGCCACATTTACTTGATACTGTGTTGGCCACAGATGATTGTGGGCAAGATTCCAGGAGTGTGGCCAATAAGCACCATTTTTTATATCTTTACCACTATCATACAAAACAAATGGAAAATACTGATGGCGTTAATCAGATGGATTGGAGGAATCTTAAAAAGTGTAAGTTGAATTGATGTTACGATATATTTATTTATAAATTGTAGAATACCACTCAAAGGAACCTCATATCATCATAATTTTGTGTCATGAAACAATAGTTTCTTGTCTATGAAGAAATTAAAATGGCAATTTAGTTCTCACAGAACATGTTTTTGAAAGTTGTCCATTCAATGGCAATTATGCCAGCGTACCTAATACAGTATAATATACTGTATAAATATTATGTAGGTACGCTTTGTTTGAAAATAATAATAAAAATTGGGACATTTACTTGATAATGTGTTGGCCACAGCTGATTACGGGCAAGGTTCCAGGAGAGTGGAAGATACCAGACATTTTTCATATCATCAGCACTATAATACAATTTAAAGGAAAAATACCGTTGATGGTAATTGGATGGATTGGAGGAATCTTAAAAAGAGTAAGTTGAATCAATCAATGTTAAGATTTATCTATTTCCCCTTCTAACTTGTAGGCTACCAAAGGAGCCTCATAAGTAATATGAGGTGATAATATTATTGTCATCATAATGTTATGTACTGTAATTATTACAGCTGCTGGTGGCCCTGATTCCAGATATATGGCCGATAAACACCATTATTCATATCATCACCGGCAAGATACAATTTAAAGTAAAAATACTAATGGCCATAATCGGATGGATTGGAGGAATCTTAAAAAGCGTAAGTTGAAGTGACGTTACAAATGATTTATTTTCCTTCCTATCCCTTAGACTACCACTCAAAGGAGCCGCATAGCATAAAAATATTATGACCAGAAATAATAGTTGCTTGTGTATGATGAATTTAGGAGGACATGTTAGTTCTCGCAGAACGTGTTGTTTAGAGGTGTCCGTTCACTGGTTAATATGCCAGGATAGGAGAAGTGCAGTATACATACGCTTCGTTTGAAATAAATTAGGATTATTAACAACCACATTTACCTACACATTTACTCACTGTGTTGGCCACAGCTGTGTGTGGCCTTGATTTCAGCAAAATTGTTTCCAATAAAAGCCATTTTTTATATCATCACCACCAAGATAAAATTTAAAGTAAAACTACTAATGGCGGTAATTGGATGGATTGTTGGAATTTTGAAAAACGTAAGTTGAATTTTTGTTACAATTTATTCATTTCCCTTCTTATCTTGTAGCCTACCACCCAAAGTAACCTAATTTCATCATAATATTATGTCCAGAAATAATAGTTGCTTGTGTATGAAGAAATTTAGTGGACATTTTACTTCTCACAGAACGTCTTGTTGTGAGGTGTCCGTTCAATGGCGAATATGCCAGGATAGGAGAAGTGCGGTATACATACGCTTAGTTTGACATAAATTAGGATTATTAACAACCACATTTAATTATACATTTACACACTATGTTGGCCACAGCTGATTGTGGCCTTGATTTCAGCGAAATTGTTTCCAATAAAAGTCATTTTTTATATCATCAACTCTATGATACAATTTAAAGGAAAAATAGTACTGACGGTAATTGGGTGGATTGGAGGAATCCTAAAAAGCGTAAGTTGAATCGATGTTACAATTTATCTATTTTCCCTCCTAACTTTTAGTCTACCAACGGAACCTCATTTGTAATATGAGGTGATATTATCAACATAATTGCACCTACTGTAATTATTGCAGTAGTTACTTGTCTATGAAAAAATTACCATGACATTTCAGTTCTCACAGAACGTGTAGTTGTGACTCACAACTACAACTTGTGAGTTGTCCATTCAATGGCCAATATGCCAGGATAGGAGTAATACAGTATACATATGCTTTATTTGAAATCCATCATTATTATTATTTTATTATTATTATTATTATTATTATTATTATTATTATTATTATTATTATCAACCACATTTGCTAACACATTTACTCACTGTGTTGGCCACAGCTGTGTGTGGCCTTGATTACAGCCGGATTGTTCCCAATAAAAGCCATTTTATATATCATCACCACCAAGATACAATTTAAAGTAAAACTACTAATGGCAGTAATTGGATGGATTGTTGGAATTTTGAAAAGTGTAAGTTGAATTGATGTTACAATTTATTCATTTCCCCTTCTTATTTGTAGAATACCATTTAAAAGAACCTCATATCTTAAGATATGCGGTTCTTTTGAATGGTATTCTGAATGGTATTATGAATTCATAATATTGTAAAACAATAGCTTCACAATAACATGAACAAAACAATAAATATGAAACAATAGTTTCTTGTCTATGAAGAAATTAAAATGACAATGTAGTTCTCAAAGAACGTAATGATGTGAGGTGTTCATTCAATGGCTATTATGCCATCAAAGGAGTACCTAATACGGTATATATACCGTATATGCATAAGTGCAAACAAAGTGCATATATGCATAAGTGCAAACAAAGCGTTCATGTACGCTTTGTTTGAAAGAAAAAAAAGGATCTTAAATATGTAAATTTTACAACCACATTTATTTGATAATGTGTTGGCCACAGCTGATTAAGGGCGAGTGTCCAGGAGAGTGCCAGATACCAGACATTTTTCATGTCATCAGCACTATAATAGAATTTAAAGGAAAAATACCGATGATGGTAATTCGATGGATTGGAGGAATCTTAAAAAGTGTAAGTTGTATTGATGTTATGATTTATCAATTTCCCCTCCTAACGTTTACACTACCATAGGAACTTCATAAGAAATATGAGGTGATATTATCATCATAATGTTATGTATTGTAATTCTGCCGTCCTAGGATAAAACGCCCTATCGACCATTTTGGTTTTTTTTGGAGTTAGGTGCATGGTCGAAATTTTCGACGTGGCGCGTCTTTTGCACGAAGTTAGAACTTCCTATTTCCATTTGAAAGGTTCGGTAAAAGACTTCATCCTATATCGAATAGTGTGGATGGCCTAAAAAATCTCCTTCAACTGTTTTTTTCTCGAAATAAAAAAATGGAGATTGGGTGTTTTAACTACAGTTATAACGACGGCAGAATTATTACAGTAGTTGCTTGTCTATGGATAAATTAACACGACATTTTAGTTCTCACAGAACGTGTTGTTGTGAGTGTCCATTCAATGGCCAATATGCCAGGATAGGAGAAGTGCAGTATACATACGCTTCGTTTGAAATAAATTGAGATATTCACCACCACGTTCACGTATAAATTTACACACTGTGTTGGCCACAGCTGTGTGTGGCCTTGATTACAGCCGGAGTGTTTCCAATAAAAGCTATTTTTTATATCATCTCCACCAAGATACAATTTAAAGTAAAACTACTAATGACGGTAATTGGATGGATTGTTGGAATTTTGAAAAGCGTAAGTTCAATTGATGTTACAATTTATTCTTTTCCCTACCTATCGTGTAGACTGCGACCCAAAGTTTCCCCATATCATCATAATATTAATTGCCTGTAATAATAATTGCTTTTGTATGACGACATTTTCGTTCTCTCGGAACGTTCTGTAATTAGTTGTCCATTCAATGGACAATATGACAGGATATGAGTATTAAAGCATACCTACGCTTCGATTGAAATAAATTAGGATAATTTAAAATCACATTTACTTGATACTGTGTTGGCCACAGCTGCTGGTGGCCCTGATTCCAGATATATGGCCGATAAACACCATTATTCATATCATCACCGCCAAGATACAATTTAAAGTAAAAATACTAAAGGCGATAATCGGAGGGATTGGAGGAATCGTAAAACGTGTAAGTAGAAGTGACGTTACAAATTATTTATTTTCCTTCCTATCCTTCTGACTACCACTCAAAGGAGCCTCATCCCATCAAAAAATTATGTCCACAAATAATAGTTGCTTGTGTATGATGAATTCAAGAGGACATTTTAGCTCTTGCAGAACGTGTTGTTGAGAGGTGTCCGTTCACTGGTTAATATGCCAAGATAGGAGAAGTGCAGTATACATACGCTTCGTTTGAAATAAATTAGGATTATTAACAACCACATTTACTCACTGTGTTGGCCACAGCTGTGTGTGGCCTTGATTACAGCTGGAGTGTTTCCAATAAAAGCCATTATTTATATCATCACCACCAAGATACAATTTAAAGTAAAACTACTAATGGCGGTAATTGGATGGATTGTTGGAATTTTGAAAAGTGTAAGTTGAATTGTTCCAATTTATTCATTTCCCTTCCTATCCTTTAGACTACCACCCAGAGTAACCCGATTTCATCATAATATTATGTCCTGCTTGTGTATGAAGAAATTTAGAGGACATTTTACTTCTCACAGAACGTGTTGTTGTGAGGTGTCCGTTCAATGGCGAATATGCCAGGATAGGAGAAGTGCAGTAAACATACGCTTAGTTTGAAATAAATTAGGATTATTAACAACCACATTTAATTATACATTTACACACTATGTTGGCCACAGCTGTTGGTGGCCTTGATTTCAGCCAAACTGTTTCCAATAAAAGTCATTTTTTATATCATCACCTCTATGATACAATTGAAAGGAAAAACAGTAATGGCGGTAATTGGATGGATTGGAGGAATCCTAAAAAGCGTAAGTTGAATCGATGTTACAATTTATCTATTTTCCCTCCAAACTTGGAGTCTACCAAAGGAACCTCATGCGTAATATGAGGTGATATTATCAACATAATGTTATGTACTGTAATTATTGCAGTAGTTACTTGTCTATGAAGAAATTACCATGACATTTCAGTTCTCACAGAACGTGTTACAGCTACAGTAGTTGTGAGTTGTCCATTCAAGGGCTAATGTGCCAGGATAGGAGTAATACAGAATATAATATATTAAAGCTATATTATATGCTTTAATTGAAATCTATTATTATTATTATTATTATTATCATTAACAACCACATTTACCTATATGTACATTTACACAATGTGTTGGCCACAGCTGTTTGTGGCCTTGATTACAGCCAAACTGTTTCCAATAAAAGTCATTTTTTATATCATCACCACCAAGATACAATTTAAAGGAAAAATAGTAATCGCGGTAATAGGATGGATTGTTGGAATCTTAAAAGGCGTAAGTTACGATTTGTTTATTTCCCTTCTAACTTGTAGATTACGTATTATAAGAACCTCATAAGTACTATGAGGTGATATTTTCACCATAATGTTTGTACTGTAATTATTACAGTAGTTGCTTGTCTATGAAGAAATTAACAGGACATTTTCGTTCTCACAGAACGTATTGTTGTGAGTTGTCCTTTCAAAGGTGACAGGATAGGAGTATTAAAGCATACCTACGCTTAGATTGAAATAAATTAGGATAATTTAAAATCACATTTACTTGATACTGTGTTGGCCACAGCTGCTGGAGGCCCTGATTCCAGATATATGGCCGATAAACGCCATTTTTCATATCATCACCACCAAGATACAAGTTAAAGTAAAAATACTAAAGGCGGTAATTGGAGGGATTGGAGGAATCTTAAAAAGCGTAAGTTGAAATGATGTTACAATTTATTTATTTTCCTTCCTATCTTGTAGACTACCACCCAAAGGAACCTATCATAATATTATGTCCTATAAGTAATATAGTTGCTTGTGTATGAAGAATTTAAGATGACATTTTAATTCTCGCAGAACGTATTGTCGTGAGTTGTACATTCAATGGCCAATATGCCAGGATTGGAGTAATATAGTGTAGTTACGCTTCGTTTGAAATAATTTGAGATTAGGTATATTCAACCACATTTACTTGATGGTGTGTTGGCCACAGTTGTTTGGGCACCAGATTCCAGGAGAGTGGCAGATATCAGACTATATTTGTTTCTTTACCAATATGATACCCCTTAAAGGAAAATTGCTAATGGTGGCAATCAGATGGATTGGAAGATCCTTAAAAAACGTAAGTTGAATTGATGTGACGATTTATTTATTTTCCTTCATATTTTGTAGACTACCATCCTTGGGATCCTCATCGTATGAGATAATATTATCATCATATTACTATATCCCATAATAATAGTTGCTTATCTATGAAGAAATTAAGACGACACTTTAGTTCTCACAGAACGTGTTGTTTTGAGATGTTCACTCAATGGCCAGTATAGAAATAATAATAATATTATTCCTATTATAGTATAGTGCTTCGTTTGAAATAAATTTGGATTAATTACAACCGCATTTACTTGATAGTGTGTTGGCCACAGCTGCTTGTGGCCATGATTCCAGGAGTGTGGCGGATCACAGACATTTCTTATATCATTACCACTATGATACATTATAAAGGAAAAATATTATTGATGGTAATCAGATTGATTGGAAGAAGCTTAATAAGCGTAAGTTGAATTGATGTTACAATTTATTCATTTCCCTTCCTGTCATGTAGACTACCACCCAAAGGAACCTCATATCATCATAACACTGTAGGTATTAATACAAATTTGCTAAAGTGGCCGGCGACCTTCTGGTGGTAATCCTCCATATTGTAATAAACAAGACTTTGATTCCTTCAAATTACCACTTTAGCTTTTCGGCTATAATTTAGCCGAAAACCTTCGTGTTTTTTTTTTTTTTTTTTTAATAAAGTGGTAATTTAAAGGAAATAAAGTCTTGTTTATTACTGTATTAATAGTTTCTTGTCTATGAAGACATTTGGACGACTCTTCAGTTCTTAAAGAACGTTGTTCTGTGTTGTCCATTCAATGGCCAATATGCCAGGATTCGAGTAATACAGTATTCATACACTTCGTTGGAAATAAATAGAGATCATTTACAACATTTACTTGATAGTTTGTTGGCCACAGATGCTTGTGGCTATGATTCCAGGAGTGTTGCCGATAAGAATCATTCTTTATTTCGGGAGGTTGTTGTATTGTGCTCTAATGCAGACGTGCGAGGATACCCCGTGGGGTAATATCTTCTATTTCCTGCAGAACTGGAGAGAAATGTTGACCGTATCATCAGTGATTCGACTTATCATAAAACTCTCACTACGCTTAGTGAAATTTATGCTAGGCTTAGGGTAAATGATGATTAAAGATGAAATACACCCGTTGAAAAAAAAGAGACATTACATTAACCTACGCCTTAAATTAAGATACAGCTCGCCGTTTCGGAAATTATTTACGGCGACTGAGTCACTGAATGATGGTGACTAAGTATGGATAAACATGAAATTGACAATTTGATACTGATTCAAGTTTAAAACAACGGTTCCAGTTTGAAAAAGCTGATGGTACCACTAGACTTAAATTTTTTTTTTAACTCCCAGAAAAATTTGGTTATTGTATTAACTTGTATTATAAGTTGGTCGCTTACTCTACAAAAACCCGACTCATGCATGGTGTTCATTAGGAATCGCCTAGTCAGCCATAACTCCCGCCTTCCAGAAACTTAAAAGAAGTTCCTGACAATAAAGTAACTGTTGTAACTGAACTGTATTTTAAATTCAATAATTGCATGATATTATTGTAACATCAATCGAATGAAAAACTCACTCATTAAGCACCAATTTTCACGGCCGACCCGCATGATTACATACCTGTGATTATACTGAGGAAAAAAAAACTTATTCTAGGCCTATAGGTACCTTATTATACCTAAATTTCTGAACGGGGAAGGGGAGTTACAAACTACGACTGTAATTAATTAATCGCGGACTGACGAGGTCGAACAGGTGTCTTTTCGGTGGCAAAAAAAAGGTCCTGGTATACGCAGATGTACACCTCTAAATACATGTAGATTTATACCAGAGGAATTTATCTCTGGGTAAGAGACGGAAATCTGGTCTTGCGGGAAACGTACGGAAAAAGAACGTAGGTAAAATAGATATAAAACCAGAAACACGTCCATTCCTTATTGTCCTCACTTGGACAAACAATATTTACAAATTTTTGTAAAAAAAAAAAAACCTGAACGCTTGCATACGAGTCTGCAACACATTGGGACATTTTATGTATCAGTAGTTCAACACTACAACAATCATCAACACTTACAGCTAAGGAAAAACTAAACAAGTTCCATTTCCCTAGGAACGGCTTGGGACAATTTTCGTCAACAGTGACGATTTTTGAGTTTATGTGCAAATCAGCTTGCGTATAAGTCCGCAACTCAGTGAGACATTTTCATGTGTTTGTGGGCCTCCAGGGAGTTATACTTCCCTAGCAAAGTCGGACTGCGAGCCTGTTGAGTCCATGGAAATGTCGTCGTTCGGGTAGCGATTTGTCTACATAGCAGGTTTGGGATTCTTGAGCCAGACTGGACCACGGGCGACGAGGTTGCTCACTGCGTTTACACCGAATCCGGTTCTTTGGGCCATAAAGGAAACGCTGCAAATTTTACACAAGGGTTTATTATTCTTTGATATAGGTTACTTGTGCAACAATTATTTCTGTGTCAATGGAAAAAAATTTGAGGAAAAAAAAATTTTTTTGGTTTTTTTTTTTGTCAACAAATTTTTCTTTCAAAAATTCTTTATTTTTTGCTCTAAAAATATTTAACCTCCTGGGATCCTTCAAAAATCCCATTTTTAGCCCCTTGAAAGCCCTATAGATCCCCACAGTGAAACCGGATCGTTCCGGGACCCCCGAAAATGGATTCTACGCCCAAAAGTACCTACTTCGAAAACGACACCTAACTCGACCCCATAGCTAAAAGCCTTCAAAAAACCCCTCCCATACCCCAATTTTAGCCCCATAGCGCCCCACGGGTTTGGGCGATCGGACTGAAAACCTTGCGGGCACAACTAGATGGTAAACCAAGTATCTTGTCAAAATTTCAGATTAAAAAAAAAAATGCCTACTGCCCAAAACGGCCCGGTCGGACGGCGGACGGACATTTCGGATTTTGAATGTAGACCTCTTAAAACGGATAATGCCAAATTTTGATGCCAATCGGAGTCGTCGACCCCCGTCGCAAAAACATAGGACCTACACCTGGTGTATTATTCCAAGTATTACCATGGTGGCGGGGACGTTAAATCACTTGACTGCACAACCAAAATTTGGTGTGTTTAATACGATCCTGAGTAGGTATTTGATACAAAAAATAATTCGGGTTAGTAGAAACTTATTTTGCGTAGGTTGGTAAGTACCTATATTTCTTGATTTTTCATACCTATTTTGCGTCTTGAAATAAAAAATCAATTATTGTTAAAACCTTCGAAGTTGCAGGTTTCTGCAGCTGATCGAAGTGGTTTATCCTTCTTGGATACCCCAGGAATGAGGCCAGCTAGTGAGGGGGGGGGGGGGGGGGGGGTTTGCACATTTTTAGATCGGGTCCATCAGTTTCTCAATTTGTTACGGAAAATAGTGGGCGATTTTTCCACCCCCTGAAGCACTTTGCGTCGGCTCTTGAACGTGTCAGCGTTTCAAATCTTGTGATTTGATACTGCGGGACCCGGAAAAATGAATGGAAATAACTACGCTACCCTGACACTATGATCGTCAAACTGGAGAATTCTCCAGTAGGATGCCTACATAATTACAGTTAAGTAGGACATTTGACAATCTTACAGACTTGTATTAAATACAGGGAGTAGCTGGAGTAGCTGGTATATCAAATTTTGATATACCAGCTACTCCACACGCTGTAGTAGGTATATTACTCTCAAAATGTCGGTGTTTTGGTGCTGCCCTTCTTTTGGAGATTGCCGTAGGCGACAGCAGGACCTGGTCAGCTGACTCGCTTCATTTTTTCGCGATAGCTCACGTAGCTTCCCTCCATTTGTTTTTATTGACAACAAATCACGTCTTGTATTATGAAATCAAATTGGCACCAAATTTGGATATTTATTTGTCCGTGTTGAGTTGTAGTGCATTTCCAAGATGTCACCATCAGCAGTCCGGTCGCCGTACGAACAGAAATTGAGAGCCATCGACGTGGCGATTATCGTGAGTATGTGGTCACTGAAGTTCCTCGATACCTGGTTGAGAACTCTATACAAACACACTGCTAGAGTGGTTTACGGGGATTACGTCGACTCGGCAATATTCACCAGACAATCAGTGTCCCTAATGTTTGCTAAATGTGCGTTGGCTATCACTGTGGCAGTTGTCGTCGACTCATATGACCACAAATACTGGGTGGCCATCGGAGGGATGGCTTTGTACGTGATGACTCCAGTGATGGCCCTTTGTATGTGCATTACGGGAAATATAATTTTCTTGGTTTTGACGTTGATTGCCTCGTCGACGCTCTTTGTGACGTCACCAGCTGCTTTTGGGTTGGTTTTCAACCAGAAGAAATTCCCAGTCAGGTCTCAAGTTCGAAGGCTCGTGTCCATCATGGAGTTTGCTGAAGGGCTGCTGCTTGTGCTGTTGGGATTGACAATACCCGAAGAAGCTCACCCTAAAGAGCGATTCGCCTTGATTGCCAGTTGGGTGCTTGTTCTGCCTTTTTCCATTTTCGTCCTAACGATACTAGAACGTATTCGCAAGTATGTGACTCCTGATACTCTCAAAGAGAGAGGATTACTTGCCGTGTTTAAAGCCGTCAAAAATGAAATTTCCAGTAAAGCTCCATCACAGGGACTCACCAAAATGAGCGTGCTGTTCTTCGTGCTTCTTCTGCTTCCGGCGTTTTCTTTGACGGCAATGGGAGCCGTCGTCGCCAATCTGCAACCACAAGGTGACACCCAGTTTCAGCATCCTCTCCTGAAACGGATTATAGTATTTGGCCAACTCACTATAATCCCTCTCACTGAAGTTGTCATATCGTTTGCCCCAGTGTCAGAACCTCTAGCCGAAATGATATTTTTGGGGGTCGCCCACGTTCTGAATATCGTCGTATTGTCGCTATTGGTCGTCCGGACGCAGGTTACACATCAAGAGACACAAAGATCGTTCACTCATCAGCATTTCACGCCTGCAGAATCCTTGCCACCTGTGGACCGTCGAGGCCTTCGATTGGTTGACCCTCCCGGCAAAAGGCAGTTTGTTTGGGTCCTTGTAACTGCGATTGGCTCAATGTTTGAATTCGAAGACGACCCTAAAGGAACACTGTTTGATAGTTCCCCATTTGTTGTGGGTTATAACGTAACTTATTTCAACCGGCACATGACAAGCGCACAACAAACTATAACCATAAAAGGCCGTTCAACCCCCCCACCCATAACGTTTTCACGAACCATACAGTTTGAAGAAAATAAAATGTTCGTTGTCACCGTGGTAGGGGGGGAAGATAACCGGTTCTTTATCGTCACTGGGAACGATGTGGAAATACCTGACGTCATCGAAAAACCAATCGTGTTCGTTCAAAATACTTACATTGGGGCAATTTATCATAACATGCAAATCCTAGAAAATCACGAACTTCAGGTCTCTACTAACTCCGGCAGTGCGATATTCACCGACGTGTTACTAGATCGTAGCAAGACCCAGTGGTTTTTTAGTCGACCGGGACTGGTGACGTTTGCATTGAGATACATTGGGAATGACCCGAAGATAATGGAGATTCTTCCCAAGGCGGAGCCAAAAAGTTTTTACGTTGTGCCGAACGCTGTTCACGTCGTGGTCATGACGATATCGCCGATTATCTTCAGATTTGCGATTCCGATTTTTCTGAAAAACCCTCCCCCGACGACACTGGCGCCTCCGCCGCCGGAGAAGCCAGACGAGGTGTTGCAGACGTCCTTCGCCTTGTTGGGTATCACTCTCGGACTGACATCAGTTGGGTAAGTGCCTTTGAGGAGACGTGGTCTAATCTAAAATACCTACTGTAAGCTACTTCGGTTTTAAGGCTGGCTTCGGGGGCAGTAGCGTGTTATTAAATTGACTAATAATTAAATTAGCAATTAGAAGCAGCTTGTAACAAAATACTAGGAAGTATAAAAAAGTTTCCTAATCAACAATCAATTTCACTGACTGGGACGGGGTTGGTTGAACAGATGTGACACGTTGGATACAATTTACTATAGACAAGAGTGTATTTAAAGAAATATGTAAAAATGTACAAAATATACAATATAATACAACAAAATATTGGTGTATCGATACGTGTACCGGATTATATAGATGTATATACCAAAACGGGGGAATATATAATGATGTGGGGGTGTACCTGAAGGGTACCTGGCGAAATATTGATGGTGTACCGATACGAGTACCTATTGATAGACTAGCTGGGTACCTGAAGGGTACTGTAAGGTAAGTGTTACAACACCGTATAACCTAACTGTATTAACATTTAACTTGAATAGACCAAAATAACACGAGTAATTAAAGTTTATTTTTGTATATGTACGCCTTACCCTTTTTCCCTTGGACCCTTCATATACACACGGATCACATGACATTGTATTGATGTCAATCCTCATTCCCAGGGGCGGATAGGCGGTTTTGACCGGCCCTAACCCCCCACCACGCACACAGTTACTTATCCAAGGACCTTACTTTTAATACATAGGTGAAAGAGAAAAATAACGCTAACGCTTGGTATGTGAATTAGTTGGTACTGTCTATACAAACAAAATAGCAAACACAGAGTTTGTCTCAGCTTTGTTTTGAAAAACTCCCCTAACACTCGACTTGGGTCGTAGAAAGCGTTAGGTAGGTACTAAAATCAAAAAGAGACTTGCATAGGATGAGGCCATGAGGATGTAGGTACCTACTGATTTTAAACCTTGTAGCACAAATTACCTACACATTTATTGCACTTGCCATCCACTTTAAGAGGAACGAAACCAACCAGATCGCTTTCTTTTAAGTCTGAGTTTTCCTTTTGGTCTCGAGCGTCGCCCTTGCTCGTCCCTCCAATGCCAGACTGGGATGGAGTAATTTTAAGCCAAAAAACCGTAATATTTTCCAAAGTTTTGTTAAAGGGGTTCGCACTTTCCCATTATTATTACTAGGGTTTCATTATTATTTTCTAGTATTTATACCATGTGTCACCTTAATATTCTTCTCCTTCAAAACCTGGAAATACTACCTATTAGTAAAGTAGGGGTTTTTTGTTTTGTTTTTTTTGTTAACCAACTAGCTTTTAACAGTTGGGACAGGAGCCAACTCCGCACTGTACCTACTTAGAATAGATTTAGAAATCCTTGCACCAGAGAAAGGATTCACATAAACTTGCGTCCCAGAGGTGAATTGTCTGCCGACAACACGTGATTGACTTTTGGTCAAAAATTGGTGTTCGTCCCTGGATTTGAAACAGGCTGATAAGCGCTCCGACTGATTTGCAAATAGGCGAAACACTATCGCCTTAGTCCACGAGGCCACTCTGCCCCCTATTAGTTTAAATGGGTGTATAGAATAAATCATTTTCTTACGTCACTAATTCATTAAGCGTCAGGAGTGGATGTGGGGAGGCAGTGCCAGTGTAACGGTTCCCCCCGGAACCCAACCTCCTTTCCCTGGATGCCGGGGTGTGGTTACCACTACTGAATTTCCCTTATAAACGGTATATTAATTTCTTTCACAAGGTTTCCACTCTTTTCCTCTGACGGACAAATCACGACTCCTACTCGAGCACCGTCATCGGGTCTTCCCTCTCTCCCCCTCTTCGCTGCCAATGCACCCGCCTGGATCCAGGCTCGAGTCTGCCTTGGACATGGGGGTAATCCTGGGCTGCGCCTCTGGCTTGGAGGGATCCTGACGTCCTGGGATTGCTGTCCGTCCTTCTTAGGCTGCCCTGTACTGCGTGATCTGGTGGTCAGGGGTGACTGGGTTAAGAAGAGCTACTAGTCAGAGGTGTGCCGCTGGGCCGACAATGTCATGTGTTGCTGATGCAGGAGGCAGCTCCTTCTTGAGGCTCTTCTGCCTGGAGAGAGAGGGTTACCCGGGTCGTCCTCTGAAAAGGTTGAAAAGTGAGAAATTGAGAAAGTGAAATTTGGGATGTTACTTCAGGTTCTTACAGTAACGGTAAAGAACAACAGTACCTAGCAATACATAATTATTGTAACACAATCTTAATGTGATTTGTCAAAAATAACAATAGCGATATCTATTGATTGTTATACATAAGTACAATAATTGTAATTATAAGTACAATAAGTTCTTATTGCAATAAGAAATTATTTCTTATTAGCTACTGCCAGGATCATTGCCAGGAGACTTGAGTGGGCCACAACTAACTAACGTGATTGGGGTGTGAATCCCAACTCATGCTGTCCACATGCTCTACCCAATCATTCATTCCTTGCATATCTTTCATGCACTACTAAGCAGGGACTTAAGCTTTGGGTCTCATGCTTTGGGAACGGATGCTAGGAGGGATGAGCAGGTAGGTTAGGTAGATTGTCACTAAGCATGCAATTCCTCACACGACTATTTACCAGGTTTGTACATTATGTACAAAGCAGCAGCTCTCTGCATCTTATCTCCTTCCAACTCTTCTCCCAGTGTTCTTTTCACACTTTGTAATACCCCTTTGTTTTATTGATATTTTTACCCATTCATTATTATTTTTATTTATTTATTTTTATAATTTTTTTTTTTTGCACTCCTGACGGAATGTGTTGTCTCCCCCCCGGCCGAGGGGATTGTGGCTCCTCCTGGTGCCATGCCATGTGTGCCTGGAACGCATCTGAAACATGGGCTCAAACACACAGAGAAGTACAAGAGCCGACAATAGGAGTGCATTAATGAATGAATCAATGGTAAAAAAAAGACATTGTACCAGGAAATAAAACAAATATAAATTTAGGGTGAGGGAGAGTGAGAAATCGATCATGTTTAATTTTTCGAATCGAGATTTTTAAGGTAGGATGATGCAGCTGGTGTGAAGGACCACTCAAAAAACCGTTGAAGAAGTGAACTTAATTCATTAGTCAAACCCTGGGGGATACGACCTGATAGGGATCACCCCAAATTAGGATTTGGCCAAAATAACCAAACAAAGTAGGGCCTGTGGGATTCGACCTAGAAATAGGGATCTCCACATTTGAAAACAAGTTCCTGTGGGACTGCAACCTAGAAATCATGGGCGTAGGCAGGATTTAGCCAAGGGGGGGGCCACCCCACTAAGCGCTATTTTACATATATATACATATATAAACGCTGCAAATTTTACACAAGGGTTTATTGTTCTTTGACATAAGTTACTTGTGCAAAAATTAATTCTTTGCCAATAAAAAAATATTTTTGAGAAAAAAAATCTGCACATTATTTGAACGAACAGTCATGAAACCTCGAAAAATGGATTAAGCATCCAAAATTATTCGGAAAATATTTGACCTCCTGGGATCCTTCACAAATCCCATTTGTAGTAGGTAGGTACCATTAGAGCTCCCGGTGAAATTGAATCGTTCTAGGAGCCCCGAAAACGGATTCTACGTCCAAAAGTACTTCGAAAACCTATAGGTCGAGTTATAACTCGATCCCATCGCCGAAACCCTTTAAAAAACCCTCCCGTAGCCCTTGTTTTGAGCCCCACGGGTTTGGGCGATCGGGCTGAAAATCTTGCGGGCACAACTAGATGGTGAAAAGAGTATTTTGTCAACACCTATTTAATCGCGACGGAGGTTGACGACTCCAATCGGCCTCAAAATTTGACATTATCCGTTTCAACAGGTCTAGATTCCAAAACCGAAATGTCCGTCTGCCGTACGCCCGCTGTACCGAGCTTCTTAGATTGTATCTAAGGCCATTTCTGGCCCATAACAATCTTTCGCGTACCTAACTTCTTGCTCGCTTTCTTCCCCTAGGGGAAGTGCACTTATTTTTCTTCAAAATTAAATTTTGAAGAAACATAAGAAATCAAATTTTGATGTCTTCTTGTTCTTGATCTTCAGCACTGCCCTAGGGGAGTACAGCGGGAGGAGTACAGTGGGGAGGAGTACAGCAGGCCCTCCTGCCCTCTCCGGCGTTAGCCACACCATTCTGGTACGCCCGGGATGGACCAACGTGGAGGTGGCGGGTTTTAATGCATTAAAAAACCCCCATGGGTACGGTGACCAGGCGTACTACTTTGGAAGGACATGTACTACTTTTGGGCTCAATGTACTACCATGTATCATGTACTACCAAGCGTACTACTTTTGCCTTTCTTGCCAGAATTGAAAAAAAAAAGAAAAAAAAGTGAAAGTTCGATTAGAAGGGGGTACAATTTTTAAGGATTTCGCCTCTCAGGACATTCAATTGGAAAATCTGATGAAAATTCGTCCTGTGCCTTCCAGCCACGAGTGCCCCAGTTGAACGATTATTTTCCGTTATTAACAACTATTGGAGCAGTCAGAAGACACGATTGAAAGTAGAAACCCTGAAGGAAGTCATGGAGGTGTACACAAACTTCGACGAGAACTGCATGGAGATGCACTCATTTCTGCAATCGAGGGAAGATAATAATATTATCTTCACCTCCATCACCTCCTTGACTTCCTTCAGGGTTTCTACTTTCAATCGCGTCTTCTAACTGCTCCAATAGTTGATAATAACGGAAAATAATCGTTCAACTGGGGCACTCTTGGCTGGAAGGCACAGGACGAATTGGACGATTTTCATCAGATTTTCTAATTGAATGTCCAATAAATTTTTCATTCGTCGTGTCATCTGGGTAATATTCTGTGTGATCTTTGAATAAAACCGTTTTGTGCAATACAAATCACCGCTTTATTCATTTTTACCTTGGATTTTTTAATAAGATAAGGGATAGCCTATACCTACCTATAATATTGCAATGGACATCACCTGATGTGGCCACATGTTCCGGTTGTCAAGAAAGAAAATCCCCTTTAGTTCAGTTTTAGGCCAGACATTCCACGAATTACACTCACGTACTACATTCATAACCATCTTTACATTGGTGTATATATATATTCCAATTTGGAAAATGTACTACTTTTATAGAAAAAAAATCTGGTCACCGTACCCATGGGTCTTGTTCAACTTTCATTCGTAATTCTTTGGGACAGGAGTCATCGCAACGGACCTACCAGCCTAAAAATTCCAAGAGACCTCCTGTCGAATTCAGACTCCCAGAATATTTTCCGAGTAAAAATTGCTTTAAAGAAAGAAAAAAATTTAAAAAAAAATTTGTTGTTCCAGAAATAATATTCGGACATGTAACCTATATCACAGAATAATAAACCCTTTTGTAAAATTTGCAGCGTTTTTCTATCGTCTCGGGATCCCTTTTAGCTACTCATAGGGGGGTTGAGATCCTCCCAAAATGCGAGCCTCATTTGCGCCCAACTTTCTTATTTTAAATAGGAACCCCTAATTTTTTTATGCATTTGGAATCCCCGGCCATTTTTACGTCCGATAAGCGCATTGAGCGAAATTTCTGACCCTCGCAAATCCGTACAACTCCTCCTATTTTCTTTGTTTACAGTCCAATTGAGTCGGCGTTTGTTCTGTATCCTATCTACAGATCTAAATTTTAATACTAAATCCCTATTATTCAAATGGGCAAGCGAAGTGAGGCCCCCATGTCAGAGTGCTAGTGTTTCCAAATTCCAATAATTTCATTTCCTTCCCCTACCTACGCATTCTTTCTTTTGAGTTCAGCACAATTTATTTTTGTGTTCCGAAAAATTCTAGGGGGGGGGGGGGGCCGCGGCCCCCCCCCCTGCCCCACCCTGTATACGCCCATGCTAGAAATAGGGATCGCTACTGTTATTTTTGACAAATCACATTAAGATTGTGTTACAACAATTATGTATTGCTAGGTACTGTTGTTCTTTACCGTTACTGTAAGAACCTGAAGTAACATCCCAAATTTCACTTTCTCAATTTCTCACTTTTCAACCTTTTCAGAGGACGACCCGGGTAACCCTCTCTCTCCAGGCAGAAGAGCCTCAAGAAGGAGCTGCCTCCTGCATCAGCAACACATGACATTGTCGGCCCAGCGGCACACCTCTGACTCCTACCCATTTTGTGGACGTAACACCAGCATTGGCTGGAGTTGACAAACTAAAAAGTGTACTCTATATACCTGTGTAGAAGACCCCATCCACCTTTTGGGCTGAGCAGGGTGATTCGTAGAGTGGCGCGTGATGTTGCATAGAGACGTGGCTCGAGTGGGTCTATCCCCACAACTGAACCGAGGGTTTGAATGGGAACTACTTCTTGGCAGTACTGGGTGACTTGTACAGGTGAGATATTCAACATTGCATTGAAAGGTAGATATGTAGTTCCAATTAACTATGGTTTTATGGGCGAGTATGATTGTCAGAAACTCCATCTGCCAGTGACCCGAGAGTGGACAAAAAAGCTTCTACGTCACCACCCAGTGGAAGGATTACTTTGTAGGATAATCCCTAAATGGTACCCAGAACAACTATAATAACCTTTTCTTTTTTTTTCCTCCAGGTACATAAACTTCTTCTGGATGGGATGCCCCAGAAGACTGAGAGCCACCATATTCGCTTGGTTCATCGTCTCAAACGAAATCCTGGGCTGGTTGGCTGTGGAAGTTATAGGCCACGAACTCGGCACTAGAGAAGGCATCATTCTCTTAGCTATCGGCATACTGACGGCAGCCTGGCATTTTACATTGGGATGGTATTACGATAATAAAATAATGCCTAAGGCATTGAAACGACGGGATTTAAACAACCGTTAAGACTATTAAATTGTTCACATAATATGTTATATTTGTTCTTTAAACTGGTAATTTTGGATCGAAAATTCAGTCCTTAGGGAACATAGCTGGGTGACATTAAAAAGTAAATTTAAGCTCCAATGCCAAAGGACTTCTTCGTGGAGCATCGTGATATCATTCTGGGCTCTTGCATGCAAGGGTAGCTTTGTCTTCAGTGTCTAAAGTCAGACGAATTTAGTGTTCTTGCGTGTTTGTGTCTACATAAATCAAGGCTCGAAATACCGTTCCGATCCCAAAAAGAGCGAAAAATTACAATTTTTAGGATAAAGATCAGAATGCGAACAAAATTATTAAGTTCTGAAAAATACTGTTGCCAGGGAGAACGAAATCTGAAGGAACAATATTTTATCGTTCGGGTGAAGAACGTTCTTCTCGAAAACGCTATTTTTTCGTCAAAAAAAGAAAAAATTTCTGACCCAAACGATTAAATATTGTTCATTCAGATTTCCTTCCACTTATTTTGTTTTAATCGTAATTTTATGTCCAAATTGCATGTATCACACATTCACGGTATTTTACGCTTCGAAGTGGATTCAGGTTCGGCGTTTACATTCCTGCCTCGGAAACAATTCAATGATCTGAATCTCCAGCTGCCCTTGCTGCCTGCCACTGTTGGGTTCCAATGGGGCAATGCTATCAGCGACTATGTCCCTGCGCTCAGTTTTACTGCAGTAAATGGAACGCAAAACGTTTAAGAAGACGATTTCAGACGAAGCAGTCTATTTCCACGACAAATAAAATAGGTAATAACTTGTTTGTAAGGTAGATGCGGCGAGATAGTGGGAATCCATCTTATAAAAAGACGATTTCAGACGAAGTAGTCTATTTCCACGATAAATAATTCCCATTATCTTATTGTAATTCCCGCGTCTATACCTTACATACAAGTTATTATTTTATTTATCGTGGAAATAGACTACTTCGTCTGAAATCGTCTTTTTAAAGGATGGATTCCCACTAGGTATCTCGCCGCATCTACCAGGCGCGGATTCAAGGGGGGGGGGGGGGGGGGGGTCACGGGGGTCATGACCCCCCCCAAACCTGGTAGAATTTTGAAAATTTTTGAAATTTTGAGATGAACTAAATTTTTCCAAACCAAAAATCTAACAAAATGAAGAAATTGACTAGAGCAACCTTTTTGACAAAAGCGAAAAGACCAATTTTGTCATGTAAAAAGGTCGTTTGGTACCTACAGTAGGTAGTACCTACAGTAACTTCTCTGACGTCATTCGAAATTGCTATGCTCTGTTGCAAATCAAATGTTGACTACCGGTTAGGGATGTCCATACCGTAAAAAGTATCGATTTATTGAACATCGTTTCAGTAGTTCGATATATTTTGAGTTATATATATATATATTTGAGTTATATATATTTTGATTTTACCCTGTGACCCCCCCCCGAAAAAAAGTTCTAGATCCGCGCCTGGCATCTACCTTACGTTACGCAAAACGTTCTCACGGATGGAGTCGTCCTTGAGTCCACGTACAAATTGGGCACGTAGAAACTTGTCTGCTGATACTCGACACTCACATGGTGAAATTGTTGAAATCCCCTATTTCCGCTCAGAGTGAGGTCACAAACTCAGTTATAGATTGATTGTCTTGCTGGTGAATTGATAAGAACTTGTGTTGAGCAACTATAGTGTGTTGTGGTGATCCATCCAACAGCTTGATCAAGTCTGCGTTTACTTACAAGAATGGTCGGTTGGTGCTGCAGGAGCTCCTAGGGCAGCGACCATATCGAAATATTTTGAGCCTATTGACTTGAGCAGCATTCTGGCACAGTAGGGCTTATTATCGAGCACACCCTTCATTTGAAGATAATTTTCAAACCGTCGTTTGTAAGTTTTGAACGATTCTGTCTTTGGATCAAAAGAATCAAAATGAGGTACGAGAATTGGATTGATGGTACCAGAAGCAGTGGGTAAAACTGGAGGACCGCTATAGCGGTTATAGTCGATTATAGTCGACTATAGTCGATTCCTGGGCCTTCACTGTGCTGATCACAGTGAGTTTTGTTGGTCCATAAATTGTTGGGCGTTCATGTTACTGGTAAAATCTTCCTTCAACTTGATTGGAATTCGAAAAAACGGATTTTTTTTTAATCGTATTTTTTTAACGGATGTTTGCCACTCGTAATTTATGAATTGATGGTGATTGAATCGATAAGACGTTGAAGAATCGATCTTAACTTAGATCGATTTTGACTGGTCGATGTTAATGTTGGGTTTCACGCCAAGACGCAGTATTTTCTACCAATCGTTGAATTTGAAATAACGATTGAACTCAGTTCCGTAACGATGAATAACGCAGAGAACGTCCTAATAATTGGGTTTTTACAATTAGGTAATGGAAAAAGGAATTTATAGGCTCACCAATGACGTCGATGGAGTTGGCAGGTAACCTCGGTCGGGAGACGTTGAACGGTGTTGGTCGCTTTGTTCGGAATGGATTTTCACCTCGTCGCCTAACTGTGTTGGCCCTATAACTAACCCTGTACTAAATAATATAAAAACACCAACTGATTCGAAAGATTACATATTTAGAGGAAACAGAAGGAAGTGTAACTTTTGTTATAATAACACTGTTATTACAAACATGAATGAATCTGGCAGCCCGATTCGGTATATGATTATAGGTATACTGATATTATCCAAAAGCGAGTGTAGTAATATTAGCAGTGAGCGAGTGTAGTGACCATCATAGGTATATTATACTTGATTATCAAAAAGGTTGTTGAGGTTGCTTTACACTTTGTTGAGTGTGTGACACCTATGATACCTACACGTTGCTTCCTGGCTTCCTGGGTTTGCAGGCAAGGAGGAGATGGGGGACTCCTTCTGAATGGGTTCACTAGAAAGTGAGGATAGACCATCCCGCCAGAGCCTTCAGATGGGGAGTATTTTGAAATCGGAAAACATAGAACATGATACTAATCTCGAGCTTTTCTGCATGTAGGTACGTCACTGCTGGTGCGGCCGACGCTTTAGTTACCTACATCGAATGCGACAAGTTCTACTGTTCGGCAATGCACTGGGGCTCGGCAGGTCCTTTCCTCAAATCGCCAAAAGATAAGACTCGGGTGGCTTTTCAGGGCATTCATGAAAAGGCCAAACACTGCAAACTTTACACAAGAGTTTATTATCCTTTGGCAAAAACTATCCAAAAATTAAATCTGTAAAAATTTATTGAGAACATTTCTGAGAATAATACACCAACAATAATAATTCCCGTTCTTGATTGCAGCCCTCCTTTTGGAGAATGCCGACGACAGCAGAGCTGTAGGTTTTTGGACCTGGTCAGCTGACTCGCTTCATTTTGGCGCGATAGCTCGCATAGCTTCCCTCCACTTGTTTTTATTGACAACAAATCACGACTTGTGTACTTCATATGTACTTATAATAATAAGTACATATGAAATACAAATTTTGCCCGTGTTGAGTTGTGGTGCATTTCTAAGATGTCACCATCAGCATTTCGGTCGCCGTACGAACAGAAATTGAGAGCCATCGACGTGGTGATTATCGTGAGTATGTGGTCACTGAAGTTCCTCGATACCTGGTTGAGAACTCTATACGAACACACTGCTAGAGTGGTTTACGGGGATTACGTCGACTCGGCAATATTCACCAGACAATCAGTGTCCCTAATGTTTGCTAAATGTGCGTTGGCTATCACTGTGGCAGTTGTCGTCGACTCATATGACCACAAATACTGGGTGGCCATCGGAGGGATGGCTTTGTACGTGATGACTCCAGTGATGGCCCTTTGTATGTGCATTACGGGAAATATCATTTTCTTGGTTTTGACGTTGATTGCCTCGTCGACGCTCTTTGTGACGTCACCAGCTGCTTTTGGGTTGGTTTTCAACCAGAAGAAATATCCAATCAGGTCTCAAGTTCGAAGGCTCGTGTCCATCATGGAGTTTGCTGAAGGGCTGCTGCTTGTGATGTTGGGGTTGACAATACCAGAAGAAGCTCACCCTAAAGAGCGATTCGCCTTGATTGCCAGTTGGGTGCTTGTTCTGCCTTTTTCCACTTTCGTCTTAACAATACTAGAACGTATTCGGAAGTATGTGACTCCTGAAACTCTAACAGAGAGAGGATTACTTGCCGTGTTTAAAGGCATCAAAAATGAAATTACCAGTAAAGCCCCAAAACAGGGACTCACCAAAATCAGCGTGCTGTTCTTCTTGCTTCTTCTGCTTCCGGCGTTTTCTTTGACGGCAATGGGAGCCGTCGTCGCCAACCTGCAACCACAAGGTGACACTCAGTTTCAGCATCCTCTCCTGAAACAGATTATAGTATTTGGCGAACTCACTATAATCCCTCTTACTGAAGTTGTCGTATCGTTCGCCCCAGTGTCGGAACCACTAGCCGAAATGCTAGTTTTGGGGGTCGCCCACGTTCTGAATATCGTCGTATTGTCGCTATTGGTCGTCCGGACGCAGGTAACACATCAAGAGACACAAAGATCTTTCACCCATCAGCATTTCACGCCTGCAGAATCCTTGCCACGTGTGGGCAGTCATGGCAATCTATTGGTGGACCCTCCCGGCAAAAGGCAGTTCGTTTGGGTCTTGGTCACGGCGCTTGACTCAATTTTTGAATTTGAAGACGACCCTAAAGGAACACTGTTTGATAGTTCCCCATTTGTTGTGGGTTATAACGTATCTTATTTCAACCGGCACATGACAAGTGCGCATCAAAATATAACCATAACAGGCCGGTCAAACCCACCCATAACGTTTTCACGAACCATACAGTTTGAAGAAAATAGAATGTTCGTTGTCACCGTGGTAGGGGGGGAAGATAACCGGTTCTTTATCGTCACTGGGAACGATTTGGAAATACCGGAGGTAATCGAAAAACCAATCGTGTACGTTCAAAATACTTTTGTTGGAGCATCCTATAGGTCGAAGCCAATCCTTGAAAATCACGAACTTCAGGTCACTACGAGCTCCGGCAGTGCGATATTCAACGACGTGTTACTAGAACGTAGCAAGACCCAGTGGTTTTTTAGTCAACCGGGACTGGTGACATTTGCATTGAGATACATTGGGAATGACCCGGAGGCACAGAAAATGTTCCCCAAGGCAGAGCCAAAAAGTTTTAACGTTGTGCCGAACGCTCTTCACATCGTGGTCATGCCACTATCGGTGATTATTTTCAGATTTGCCATTCCAATTTTTCTAAAAGAACCTCCCCCGACGACTCTGGCGCCTCCGCCGCCGGAGAAGCCAGACGAGGTGTTGCAGACCTCCTACGCCTTGTTCGGTATCACTCTCGGATTGACATCAGTTGGGTGAGTGCCTCCGAGGATTTATCGTCCGTAGGTATACAAAACTAAACATTTGAATTATTGCATAATTGACTCCAGGCAACATCTCATTCGACGAGTGTATGGCTTAAACGGCATCAATATCCTTATTATTTTCATCCAAGGATCCACTGGGATTTACCAACTCTTTTTTTTTTTTTTCCTCCAGGTACATAAATTTCTTCTGGATGGGATGCCCCAGAAGACTGAGAGCCTCCATATTCGCTTGGTTCATCGTCTCAAACGAAATCCTGGGCTGGATGGCTGTGGAAATTATAGGTCACGAACTCGGCCCTAGAGAAGGCATCATTCTCTTAGCTATCGGCATACTGACGGCAGTGTGGCATTTTACGTTGGGATGGTATTACGAAATTAAAATAGTGCCTAAGGCAATGAAACGACGGGATTTGAACAACCTTTAAGGCTATTAAATTGTTCACAATTATTTGTTCTTTCAACTGGTAATTTTGGAACGAAAAGTCAGTCCTTAGGGAACTCAGCTGGGTGACATTAAAGAGTAAATTTTACTGGGCCATTCCAATGCCAAAGGGTTCTTCGTGGAGCAAAGTGATATCATTCTGAGCTCTTGCATGCAAGGGTAGCTTTGGCTTTGGTGACTATATGGGACTAAAGTCAGACGCAGGGGTTGAAATTGAGTGATTTTTATTTTTAGGAATCGCTCAAAATCAAAATTTGAGTTTTATTTTTCACTCAGAAAATAATGATTATTTTTTTGCTCAGAAAATAATGATTATTTTTTGAGCGATATTTTTTCGCTCAAAAACTAAACTTAAAACGCTCAAGCTCCTAGGCTATTAAACCTACAGATCTGCGGTTGGTCTCATTGGATTCAGCGTTCAAAATACTATAAGAAACCACCTCGATCACTTCAAAAACATTATTATGGTTGCTTTGCTCTCTCCAAATATGCGAAATATATGTCGAATCCGAGGATTTCGATAAAAAATAAAACTCAAAACGCTCTAGCTCCTAGGCTATTGCACCTACAAATCTCCCGTTTGTCCCGTTCGATTCAGCATTCAAAACACTATACTGATTTTTCCAAGAATAATTTTTTTAACTTACCCTATAGGTACATGGTGGCTCTTAAAATGGTGAGTCACCACTTTTACTAATGGTTTAGTGGGGTTAGCTGTTATACTTTTGGTTTATTATTCCTGGAATAATATACCTACCCATGTAATCGCGACGGAGGTCGACGACTCCGATCGGGCTCAATATTTGACATTATTCGTTTCAAGAGGATTCCAAAACCGAAATGTTCGTCCGCTGTCCGAGCCTTTTTGGGCAGTAGGAATTAAAAAAAAAAAATTTTACAAAATACTTGGTATACCATCTCGTTGTGCACTGAGAGAAAAAAAGGGCCTATTCTAGGTTATTTTTCGATTTTTTTCTAGGTTAAATGCTGCCAACCTAGATTTTTTTTGGTTTTCATTCTAGGGTGGAACAATTTAGTCTAGGTTGAATATAATTTAACCTAGATTGAAAATACTGGAGAAGTTACCTTCCTAAAAATGCAAACAACCAAGATTTAAAATACGCCACCCCCACACTTTAGTTCTAGGTTAAGTTCACGGTGTGTGCCGCCGCCTCCATCCATTTACAGTCTAGGTTAAAAACATTAATGTCTTGGTTGTCTCACCCTGGTATTCAATGTTTTTCACTTTCATAGACGGTTGATTTACCCTAAAACAAACACGTTCTCACCCCACCTCAAACAATTTACAGCCATGGCGCGTTAACCTAGAACCCTTTTTTCTCTAGGTTGTGTCCCTTTATTTACGAGGTTGTTTCAATTACTATCCCTGTTGTTCCAGTTAAATTTCTAGGTAGCTTCCTATTCTTTTCAGGTTGCTTCTAATAAATTACTAGGTGGTCCACTTTTCTTTCTAGGTTTGCTCCACTTCCATTGCAGGTTGTTTCTATCAACTTCAACTATCTTTCTGGGTTATCTCTGTTTCCATCTCAGTACAAAAATTTGAATGTGACGTCATAATATGACTGCACATAGTGATAGAAATTAGATGATTAGAATTTGACAAAGATTTGGCCTCAACCCCACGGGCTAAATAGCAGGGGTGCCAAGACAACGAGAATTAACGCCCACCGCCTACAGTGGCGCTCTCCGCGGCCGCTTAGCGTACTGTAGAAACAACCTGGAATTTATTGAATGAATTACAATCACTGTTTTTTAAACCTAAAACTATTTGTAGTACTACGGTAGTTTTAACCGAGACTGAAAGTCTAACTTTTTCTTCTGGGTTGTTACCTAAAGTAGCAATCTCGCCTTTTAAATCTCTCGGTTGTTTTCAGTTGTACAACCGAGACTTTAATGGAGGGGAATTATATGGAAGGTCAAATCATTCAATTCTAGGTTACCCCACTTAAAAGTCAAAGGTAGGTAATATATTTTCTAGGTCTTCACAATGTCAACCTAGACCAAATGTGAAGTTCACATTTGGTCTAGGTTGACACTTTTTTATTCCAGGTTGTGGTCAGAGGGCGAGTAATAACGGGTTAGGTTGTTTCTATATGGGTCTAGGTTGTATTAATATTTTTCCATGTTACTTTAACCTGGACCTATTTTTTTCTAGGTTGAATCAATTGATTCTAGGTGGTTTCAATTTCTTTTCGAGGTTATTTCAGATTTAGCCTAGCCACTAAAAATATCTTTTCTCTCAGTGTGCCCGCAAGAGTTTCAGTCCGATCGCCGCAACCGTGGGGCGCTGTGGGGCTAAGATGGAGCTACGGGACGGTCAAATATTTTCCGAGTAATTTTGGACGCATAATCCATTTTTCGAGGTCCCACATTTTTTCCAAAAATATCTTTTATTGACACAGAATTAATTTTCGCACAAGTAACCTATATCAAATAATAATAAACCCTGGTGTAAAATTTGCAGTATTTTCATTTGTCATCGAAATCCTCGAATTCAACCCATATTTCGCATATTTGGAGAGAGCAAAGCCACCATAATTTTGTTTTGGAGATGATAAAAGTGGTTTCTTATAGTATTTTGAACGCTGAACCGAATGAGACCAACCGTAGATCTGTATGTGCAATATTCTAGGAGCTAGAGCGTTTTGAGTTTTATTTTTTATCGAAATCGTCGAATTCGACCCATATTTGGCACATTTGGAGAGAGAGCAAAGCCACCATAATATTGTTTTGGAGGTGATCGAGGTGGTTTCTTATAGTATTTTGAACGCTGAATCGAATGAGACCAACCGCAGATCTGTAGATTCAATAGCCTAGGAGCTAGAGCGTTTTGAGTTTTATTTTTGAGCGAAAAAATATCGCTCAAAAAATAATTATTATTTTCTGAGCAGAAAAATAAAACTCAAAAAATAATCATTATTTTCTGAGTGAAAAATAAAACTCAAATTTTGATTTTTAGCGATTCCCAAAAATAAAAATCACTCAATTTCAACCCCTGGTCAGACGAATTTAGTGCTCCGTTCAGTTCCCCCAGACCGTTCCGATCCCGAATATAGCGAAAAATTACAATTCTATAAAGTTCAGAATGAGGACGAAATTATAAAGTTCTGAAAAATACTTTTAGCAAGAACGTTTCCCACCCAAGAACGAAAAATTACATAGGTATTAGCTTCAACCTTACTTTTGGGAAGCAGAATTCACTGGGAGTTGATAAAAGTTCCCATCTTGTTCGTTCATTTAGGGATAATAATTATTGATCTTTTCAGGAACTTCATTTCGAGCTCTGACATAAACAGGCTTTTGGTGTGTTTTTGCGGTTGGGCGGAAAAGCGAAGTGGTTACATCCTGGTTCTTGCCGCCGTGTTTACGAGGTTTTCAGGACAAGAAAATCTGGAAAAGGGTTTCCAGGTTGCTCGCTCAAAACGTCGAGTTGGCTTCCTGGGTCTGCAGTCAAGGAGGAGATGGGCATGGGCGTATACAGGGTGGGGCAGGGGGGGGGGGGCCGCGGCCCCCCCCTAGAATTTTTCGGAACACAAAAATAAATTGTGCTGAACTCAAAAGAAAGAATGCGTAGGTAGGGGAAGGAAATGAAATTATTGGAATTTGGAAACACTAGCACTCTGACATGGGGGCCTCACTTCGCTTGCCCATTTGAATAATAGGGATTTAGTATTAAAATTTAGATCTGTAGATAGGATACAGAACAAACGCCGACTCAATTGGACTGTAAACAAAGAAAATAGGAGGAGTTGTACGGATTTGCGAGGGTCAGAAATTTCGCTCAATGCGCTTATCGGACGTAAAAATGGCCGGGGATTCCAAATGCATAAAACAATTAGGGGTTCCTATTTAAAATAAGAAAGTTGGGCGCAAATGAGGCCCGCATTTTGGGAGGATCTCAACCCCCCTATGAGTAGCTAAAAGGGATCCCGAGACGATAGAAAAACGCTGCAAATTTTACAAAAGGGTTTATTATTCTGTGATATAGGTTACATGTCCGAATATTATTTCTGGAACAACAAACTTTTTTTTAAATTTTTTTCTTTCTTTAAAGCAATTTTTACTCGGAAAATATTCTGGGAGTCTGAATTCGACAGGAGGTCTCTTGGAATTTTTAGGCTGGTAGGTCCGTTGCGATGACTCCTGTCCCAAAGAATTACGAATGAAAGTTGAACAAGACCCATGGGTACGGTGACCAGATTTTTTTTCTATAAAAGTAGTACATTTTCCAAATTGGAATATATATATACACCAATGTAAAGATGGTTATGAATGTAGTACGTGAGTGTAATTCGTGGAATGTCTGGCCTAAAACTGAACTAAAGGGGATTTTCTTTCTTGACAACCGGAACATGTGGCCACATCAGGTGATGTCCATTGCAATATTATAGGTAGGTATAGGCTATCCCTTATCTTATTAAAAAATCCAAGGTAAAAATGAATAAAGCGGTGATTTGTATTGCACAAAACGGTTTTATTCAAAGATCACACAGAATATTACCCAGATGACACGACGAATGAAAAATTTATTGGACATTCAATTAGAAAATCTGATGAAAATCGTCCAATTCGTCCTGTGCCTTCCAGCCAAGAGTGCCCCAGTTGAACGATTATTTTCCGTTATTATCAACTATTGGAGCAGTTAGAAGACGCGATTGAAAGTAGAAACCCTGAAGGAAGTCAAGGAGGTGATGGAGGTGAAGATAATATTATTATCTTCCCTCGATTGCAGAAATGAGTGCATCTCCATGCAGTTCTCGTCGAAGTTTGTGTACACCTCCATGACTTCCTTCAGGGTTTCTACTTTCAATCGCGTCTTCTGACTGCTCCAATAGTTGTTAATAACGGAAAATAATCGTTCAACTGGGGCACTCGTGGCTGGAAGGCACAGGACGAATTTTCATCAGATTTTCCAATTGAATGTCCTGAGAGGCGAAATCCTTAAAAATTGTACCCCCTTCTAATCGAACTTTCACTTTTTTTTCTTTTTTTTTCAATTTCTGGCAAGAAAGGCAAAAGTAGTACGCTTGGTAGTACATGATACATGGTAGTACATTGAGCCCAAAAGTAGTACATGTCCTTCCAAAGTAGTACGCCTGGTCACCGTACCCATGGGGGTCTTTTAATGCATTAAAACCCGCCACCTCCACGTTGGTCCATCCCGGGCGTACCAGAATGGTGTGGCTAACGCCGGAGAGGGCAGGAGGGCCTGCTGTACTCCTCCCCACTGTACTCCTCCCGCTGTACTCCCCTAGGGCAGTGCTGACGATCAAGAACAAGAAGACATCAAAATTTGATTTCTTATGTTTCTTCAAAATTTAATTTTGAAGAAAAATAAGTGCACTTCCCCTAGGGGAAGAAAGCGAGCAAGAAGTTAGGTACGCGAAAGATTGTTATGGGCCAGAAATGGCCTTAGATACAATCTAAGAAGCTCGGTACAGCGGGCGTACGGCGGACGGACATTTCGGTTTTGGAATCTAGACCTGTTGAAACGGATAATGTCAAATTTTGAGGCCGATTGGAGTCGTCAACCTCCGTCGCGATTAAATAGGTGTTGACAAAATACTAATTTCACCATCTAGTTGTGCCCGCAAGATTTTCAGCCCGATCGCCCAAACCCGTGGGGCTCAAAACAAGGGCTACGGGAGGGTTTTTTAAAGGGTTTCGGCGATGGGATCGAGTTATAACTCGACCTATAGGTTTTCGAAGTACTTTTGGACGTAGAATCCGTTTTCGGGGCTCCTAGAACGATTCAATTTCACCGGGAGCTCTAATGGTACCTACCTACTACAAATGGGATTTGTGAAGGATCCCAGGAGGTCAAATATTTTCCGAATAATTTTGGATGCTTAATCCATTTTTCGAGGTTTCATGACTGTTCGTTCAAATAATGTGCAGATTTTTTTTCTCAAAAATATTTTTTTATTGGCAAAGAATTAATTTTTGCACAAGTAACTTATGTCAAAGAACAATAAACCCTTGTGTAAAATTTGCAGCGTTTATATATGTATATATATGTAAAATAGCGCTTAGTGGGGTGGCCCCCCCCTTGGCTAAATCCTGCCTACGCCCATGGAGATGGGGACTTCTGAATGGGTTCACTCGAAACTGAGGATAGACGGTCTATCTTAGACCATCCCGCCAGAGCCATCAGATGGGGAGGATTTAGGTAATAGGTACACGATACTATTAGTATCATACTAATCACGCGCATTCCCGCATGGCTGCTGCAGTGGTGTCGATTCTGGACCTGGTCAGCTGACTCGCTTCATTTTGGCGCGATAGCTCGCATAGCTTCCCTCCATTTGTTTTTATTGACAACAAATCACGACTGGTGGTCTTAAAAGTATGAAATACAAATTTTGTCCGTGTTGAGTTTTAGTGCATTTCTAAGATGTCATCTTCAGCAATTCGGTCGCCGTACGAACAGAAATTCAAAACCATCGACGTGGTGATTATCGTGAGTATGTGGTCACTAAAGTTCCTCGATACCTGGTTGAGAACTCTGTACGAACACACTGCTAGAGTGGTTTACGGGGATTACGTCGACTCGGCAATATTCACCAGACAATCAGTGTCCCTAATGTTTGCTAAATGTGCGTTGGCTATCGCTATGGCAGTTGTCGTCGACTCATATGACCACAAATACTGGGTGGCCATCGGAGGGATGGCTTTGTACGTGATGACTCCAGTGATGGCCCTTTGTATGTGCATTACGGAAAAGATCATTTTCTTGGTTTCGACGCTGATTGCCTCGTCAACGCTTTTTGTGACGTCACCAGCTGCTTTTGGGTTGGTTTTCAACCAGAAGAAAATCCCCATTAGGTCGCAAGTTCGAAGGCTCGTTTCCATCATGGAGTTTGCTGAAGGGCTGCTGCTTGTGCTGTTGGGGTTGACAATACCAGAAGAAGCTCACCCTAAAGAGCGATTCGCCTTGATTGCTGGTTGGCTGCTTGTTCTGCCTTTTTCAATTTTCGTCTTAACAATACTAGAACGTATTCGCAAGTATGTGACTCCTGATACTCTCAAGGAGAGAGGATTACTTGCAGTGTTTAAAGCCACCAAAAATGAAATTTCCAGTAAAGCTCCAGAACAGGGACTCACCAAAATCAGCGTGCTGTTCTTCTTGCTTCTTCTGCTTCCGGCGTTTTCTTTGACGGCAATGGGAGCCGTCGTCACCAACCTGCAACCAAAAGGCGATACCCAGTATCAGCATCCTCTCCTGAAACGGATTATAGTATTTGGCGAACTCACTATAATCCCTCTCACTGAAGTTGTCGTCTCGTTCGCCCCAGTGTCGGAACCTCTGGCCGAAATGCTAGTTTTGGGGGTCGCCCACGTTCTGAATACCGTCGTGTTGTCGCTGTTGGTCGTCCGGACGCACATTAAACGACAAAAGACACAAAGATCGTTCACCCATCAACATTTCACGCCTGCAGAATCCTTGCCACGTGTGGGCCGTCATGGCAATCTATTGGTGGACCCTCCCGGCAAAAGGCAGTTTGTTTGGGTCCTTGTAACTGCGCTTGACGCATCTTTCGAATTCGAAGACGACCCTAAAGGAACACTGTTCGATAATCCTCCATTTATTGTGGGTTATAATATGACTTATTTCAACCGGCACATGACAAGCGCACATCAAAATATAACCATAACAGGCCGGTCAAGCCCACCCGGTTTTTCACCAACGTTCTCACGAACCATACAGTTTGAAGAAAATAGAATGTTCGTCGTCACCGTGGTAGGGGGGGCACGCAGCCGGTTCTTTATCGTCACTGGGAACGATTTGGAAATACCTGAGGTAATGGAGAAACCAATCGTGTACATTCAGAATACTTATGTTGGAGCCTCCTATATGACGAAGCTAATCCTAGAAGATCACGAACTTCAGGTCACTACGAGCTCCGGCAGTGCGATATTCACCGACGTGCTACTAGATCGTAACAAGACCCAGTGGTTTTTTAGTCGACCGGGACTGGTGACATTTGCATTGAGATACATTGGGAACGACCCGAAGGTAATGGAAATTTTTCCCAAGCCAGAGCCAAAAAGTTTTTACGTTGTGCCGAACGCTCTTCACGTCGTGGTCATGCCACTATCGGAGATTGTTTTCAAATTTGCGATTCCAATTTTTCTGAAAAAACCTCCCCCGACGACTTTGGCGCCTCCGCTGCTGGAGAAGCCAGACGAGGTGTTGCAGACGTCCTTCGCCCTGTTGGGTATCACTCTCGGACTGACATCAGTTGGGTGAGTGCACCCGAGGATTTATCGTCCGTAGCTATACAAAACTAAACATCTAAATTACCTTTAGACGTCTTGTCTACAATAACTCAAAATTGACTCCAGACGCAACATCTTATTCGACATGTGTTACGGCTTAAACTTCATCATTATCCTTATTCTTTTCATCCAAGGATCGACTGGGATTTACCAACTCTTTTTTTTCCTCCAGGTACATAAATTTCTTCTGGATGGGATGCCCCAGAAGACTGAGAGCCACCATATTCGCTTGGTTCATCGTCTCAAACGAAATCCTGGGCTGGATGGCTGTGGAAATTATAGGCCACGAACTCGGCCCTAGAGAAGGCATCATTCTCTTAGCTCTCGGCATATTGACGGCAGCCTGGCATTTTATATTGGGATGGTATTACGAAATTAAAATAATGCCTATAGCGTGGAAACGACGGGCTTCCACTCCCTATGAAGACTAATAAATTTTCCACGTTGGTTTGTTCTTTAAACTGGTATCGATCGAAAAGTCAGTTCTTGAGGGAACTCAGCTGCGTGATCTTAAAAAATTAACTTTACTGGGTCATTCCAAAGCCGAAGGACTTCTTCGTGGAGCATCATGATGGGCTCTAACGTGCGATGGTAGCTTTTGCTTTGCAAAGTGGTTGTTTGCCGATGGTGCAGAGGTCTAATCCAATGAGTTTGGTTAGGGAGAGAGAACGACTCAGCAGAGGAGTCGTTCTCTCTCCCTAACCAAACTCATTGCTTTTGCTTTGGTATATGGGAACCTCTTTCTATTAGGAAACCTTAGTTAAGTCAGACGAATTTCGTGCTCTTGCGTGTTCGTATATAAATGAGCTTTTAAATGTGTTTTTGCGCAGACGAAATGGTTACATCCTTGCAGAGTATTGAGTGAGGCCCATACCATGAGAGTCAGGATTGAGCCCCGCTAGCTGGGTAGTGAGAAAGGAGCCTCGTTTAAACAGTAGGTAGCTAAAGTGGAGCCGAGCAGAGTAGTGAGTAAGAGCCACACCAGCGGCATAGTGAGTGAGGAACCACATTCGAAGAGGAGAAGCATCAGGAGAGTGGTGTGTGAGGAACCCCACCAGCAGAGTAGTGAGTGAGAAGACACAATGTGTACGAGGAGTACCTAGTGAGTGACATTGCTGCAAACAGGTTCCCTATTTTATATTTCATCATTATTCACATTTTGACAATTAGTCTATCCTATTTTGAAGCAATGATGTGTGGGCTCGATCAATTTAACCCTAAAATAAAAATAATTATTTTAAAAGTACACCCCAGTCCATCTACGGGCCGACTTAATTCAACAAGTGTGCCTGAAGAGGACAGTCATCCACCTTAGGAGCACTAAAATGGGAGCACACGTACCAAAGGCGGGCAGGATGTCCACAGACTGGGTTGTCGATTATTTCCTTTAGTGGACACTCTAAAACATGAAATTTCAATTAGAAGAATTTGAAATCCGCACAAAATTATCATCTGAGATTGTTACACGAGCAATAATAAACATAGAAATCATTAGCACCTGAGGGCCGGTTTTTGAAACCATAGTCAAATCACCGCAAACGAGTGGTTTGGTGACCACCGTCAAACGCGATTTTACAGCCGCTATTTTGTCGGCGTTTTTAGAACCATAGTCAGCGTTCCGACAGCTGACCACGCCGCTAAAATTTTGGCGCCTTGAATATTTTCCCTAGGGGCCGGTTTTTGAAACCATAGTTAACTCTGACGGCCGTAAAAGACGACTCTGACGGCTGTAAAACGGAAAAAGCGTTTTTTGAACCTTAGTTACCGTTTTACGGGCCGCTATTTTTACGAAACGGTAACCACAGCAGGACCCTGGGGTCAAATTTTTACGGAGCCGTGACCACCGCTTTCATTGGTTGACGAGGAACAACTGACTGACGAGACGGCCCGCCGCGGACTCCGCGGCGCGGAGGGTGCGGAGTGGTAGAAAGAGATGGAGATAATTGTTTACTTTTTTCGCTCAAATAACGCTCAAAATAATGACATGTTGAAGGCAGAAGAAGCGGGAAATGTGAACTCCTTCCTCACAAATGAGTTGTCAAAACCCGCAATGACGAAAAAATTTCACCTAGGGAAAATATTCAAGGCGCCAAAATTTTAGCGGCGTGGTCAGCTGTCGGAACGCTGACTATGGTTCTAAAAACGCCGACAAAATAGCGGCTGTAAAATCGCGTTTGACGGTGGTCACCAAACCACTCGTTTGCGGTGATTTGACTATGGTTTCAAAAACCGGCCCTAGGTGAAATTTTTTCGTCATTGCGGGTTTTGACAACTCATTTGTGAGGAAGGAGTTCACATTTCCCGCTTCTTCTGCCTTCAACATGTCATTATTTTGAGCGTTATTTGAGCGAAAAAAGTAAACAATTATCTCCATCTCTTTCTACCACTCCGCACCCTCCGCGCCGCGGAGTCCGCGGCGGGCCGTCTCGTCAGTCAGTTGTTCCTCGTCAACCAATGAAAGCGGTGGTCACGGCTCCGTAAAAATTTGACCCCAGGGTCCTGCTGTGGTTACGGTTTCGTAAAAATAGCGGCCCGTAAAACGGTAACTAAGGTTCAAAAAACGCTTTTTCCGTTTTACAGCCGTCAGAGTCGTCTTTTACGGCCGTCAGAGTTAACTATGGTTTCAAAAACCGGCCCTGAGGGCCAATGAAATAGTTTATTTCCCTTAATACTGACCTCCGCTTCCTTCCCATGTTTGCTAAGAAACCATGGTTTGTGTGTGCACACTCAAAACACCGAAAACAAGTGGGTATTCTCAGGTTGTCGCTAGTTTTTTTTTTTTTTTTTTTCATTTTCAGCGCCTTCTTCTTTTTTAGTTACATAAATTAGTTGCAGAAACGACCAGTACAAAAATCAGGAGCCTAGGGTGACTTGTATCCTTAGTTTTTAAGGTTTTGTGACAGATGTCCACTACTGGAGTGTTGTCTGCTACAAGTACGTTTACCCTACTTTTTTGGAAAAAGATTTAATCGATTTTTTGACTTTTTTGACATCCCCAAGTTCCCTAGACTACAAAATGGGGTAAGCCCGGCATGTGTTTTGGGGTAAATCCCCACTGCACCAATACTTTGAGTACCGTTTTATTTTGGTAGCATTCAATGCTACCACACATTTTGTACCCCTATTTTTACCTCGTAAGGGTGGGGGGGGGGGCCAAAGGCCCGCACTCCAACCGTGTCTTGTGCATTAGAACGGTGACCTCTATCGTAAGGGGTGGGGTACTAATGTCACAGTTCAACAGGGTAATATGGTTTATATTAAGAAATGTTCTTCTTTATTAAATCAGCTTCGCAAAGCGTCGTATTTATTTGTGGATAAATCGAAACACTGATAATGAAGTGTCAAGCGTTGAACGCTATTGCCCATGGGTTATACGGGCAATAAAATGCACAAAGAAACAACGTCAAATATAAGAAAAAGTATTGTATGACTTCGTCCGTTGTTGGAAAATGCTTGAGGGCTACCATAAACTTCTCCAAGAACTTTTGTACGATCGTCATTCCTGGAATTTTGGTCACAACCTGTGACCAACATATTACATAAATGAGGTCGTAAATATCAATAAACGTAGTGTGTCCTATGCCGTCCTATGCGAAAAAGTCGTATGTGCATAAATCTCATTTTTGGGAAATCGACCAAATAGGTTTTTTCGTCGATATTGGTGTTTGCTTTCAAAATAATCTTGAACATTCTCCTTGTAGAAAATTTCTTGCCGAATCGATTGGCGATGTCAGAAATAGTCTGTACGAATTTTAGTCGGCTGGTTTTTGTTCTAAAGAAGCTTGAATTTCAGGTTTCTCAGTGACTGACGATTTGTGGATTATGTGATCGTCAAAAAATCACTCAAGTACCTACGACTTTTTCGTTTAGAACGGCAGTACTGTACTATCCTTGCATACGGGCCTTTGAATGGACAGCACAAAGCGATACGTTATGAAAGAACTAAAATGATTCGGATTTAAGATTATATTAGCTTCCTTTAGGCGATAGCCTACTAGTTAGGAAGGGAAATGTCAAAACATCAGCCCATCTTCTTACGCTTTTAGTAGTCGAGTTGCCTTGCTCTTGCTCTGAGCTCTCATCTTCATCGTCGGGTGATTTGTCAACACTTCTTGATGCGGCTGACATTCTATTGCCGATGTGGGATTCCTCGTTCTACAGAAAGAAATTATCAAAATACAAAATGAAATATTGTTTACCCCACGCTATAATTTTTTACCGAAATAAACAATTTAGTATTCAAACCAGCAGAGGAGTCGTTCTCTCTCCCTAACCTCCTCAAAATGAAATATGATAACGCCAGTACTGTAGGTACTTCTACTATCTTGGCATATTTGCCAGCTCACAACAATACGCTGTGGGAGAACTATAACGTCATCTCAATTTCTTTACACACAAGTACCTAACTATTAATACAGTATACACAATGACATGAGGATTCTTTAGGTGGTAGTCTACAAATATGGAAATAAATAAATAGGGGAGAGTGGGGAACTGTGAGACAAACGGTTAAAAATAAAAAAAGCAGTTGCGTGCCAGCGCCTCCAAGCATTATTTTTATGAACTAATTAACCTTCCTCACGGTTTTCACCAGTCAGGTGCCAGTTCCCGCGCGGTGTATGGGTTGTGTAGGCGGCTCCTGTTTCAAGGTAAGGAAATCGTATTTTTTTAAACATTTTCGAACCTAACTTAAGTAGGATTCAACTGCTTTCATGAGATTGAAACTTTTTACAGCAATTCTGTTAACTTTTTTTTTTTTTTTTTTTGCATCTAAGCCATCTATGTAGCTCTTCTCGTTCAAAGGGAAATCCAATATGTCTGGAAAAAGAGCCTTGGGGGAACACTGAGACGGCAACAGTGAGACATCTTTCATCCTTTCACCCTACTGTCTCAATGTTCCCCAGGGGTGTCTCACTCTACCCCGTAGATGGGGAAGGGTGAGACAAATGACATAATTTTTTGAAGGATAATAACATCCTTTTGGACCAGTATAAATCCTTTTACTGGATGCTTTTGAAAAGTTTAATAGTTTCTGAAAGTATCCTGGAAATTTCAGATTGTCACATTCAATCTTGGGCCGCTTTTTGTCGACCCAAACAAAAAATGTCTCACTGTTCCCCACTCTCCCCTAATTCTTAACATCAGTTCAACTTCTTACGCTTCTACCGGCCAATTTGAGGTTTTTTCCTTTTCCTTTAGAGTGTTGCTTTGACTTTCGTCCATCATTTTCCTCAGAGCTCACATGACGGCTGGGTTGGTTGTTAATTTTACTTGAAGCTTTTGACGTCCTATTGCCGATAACGGATTCCTCCTTCTACAGAAAGAAGAAATCAAAATACGAATTTAAATTTCATAACGCCAATACTCTGGCTAGTCACACTGACAATTCTGAGTTCTCACTCACTTTTCCACAAATTATGTACTTTTTTTTTAATGATTCCAAGAAAGGTTTTGAAAATAACTTGAATCAGATATAAAAAAGCATACTTTAGATTTTTTCTTTCAATAAACAGTTCAATTGACCAGGTCAGAAGCATTCAGGTTCTGAAGCTTTTCAACACTACTTACTTTTCCTTCAACAGACTCATAAGTGGTCAGAACGATCAGAGTAGTCAAGAAGAATACCAGAGGGGACATCTTCTATTAACTGATACTATAACCCCTATATATACATAACCCCTAATATAACGTAATCTGATCTGTTTAATGTACCAATTAGTTTAATTAGGGTTCTTCATAGCTCGGTTAAGGTATAAAACAATTCATCGGACACTGTGCGTCAATTGGAAAAAAGAGTATAGCCCCAATTGACGCTTAAAGGCCTTCCCTCAGGCAATACGGTATCAATTAAATGAAGAAAACATAGACATCCACTGGTCAGTAATACGAACTCAGTTAAATAGGTGGCAAATCGTCTTGCAAATAGCGCATTACATCAACAGTTGTAGTTACGAATTGAGTAACTGAAGAATTATTTCTTCAGTTACCTACTGAAGAATTCAATTCGTAATGTGAGAAAGGCAATGGCGTCAAGCTGGAGCCTAGTTTAAGACTGAAGTTAATGTAATGTCACATTACAACGTGGTTCGATTATCTGCTCCGAAAAGGTTGGAGATTATATCTGGGTCAATCGAAATGCTGACAATGATTTAACATAATATGTTACAATAATAATGTGCAATATTATTGTACATTTAAATTTGGACTTGAGAATGAAGGAAAACTGGCTGACGCTCCTCCATAAGTGTTCATCGTGTATGACCCGTTTCGAAGGGTTAAGAAATGGTTTCAAGGAGAAAAACAGGTTCCGAAAGATTTTGAACTCAACAAACTCGGAAAGAGTTTGAAAGATTAGGAACCTTAGAGTTATATAATATATATATACCTATTATGTACCTATATTCGTCTGATTGCCGAATCTGCTCTCCCATTGGTTGCTTTGCATTCGTTTACGGGCGAAACTGGCGGTATCTTTGCAAAGCTCACACACGAAAGATTCATTCGGACGCCGATTATGAACTCCCATTGGTCGTTGTGGATTTGGATGAAATTAACTCTTCCAAAAGAAGTAGGTACTAAGTCCTTTGCATCCTCTTGCAGTAAGTGCATTGTAGCGGCATTTGAATAGAGAATTCAAACCTAGAAAAAGATTGTGTATGAATACCCTAATAATAAAATAATATAAATTTATATTTTGCTCAACTCTATAGACCCACGTGGCGATCAAGTTTTTTTTTTTTTTTTAAATTCAAATCTTGAAAGATTAAACTTTCATTCATACCACAATTTACTACGGGCAGTGCCCCATTGCGCCCAAATCACTCTTGGTCGAACTCGTTACCCCACTTATCACTTGCTACTCAGACAGAATCTATTCTGTCTATAGACTTTTGCGCCCCCGCGTTGTGACCATCAACTAGACTATTGCGCCCATGATCAACGAGATGGATCATTGCGCCCACTGTACGCTTCTTCAAGCATGTCATTCAATAAAGCAAACACTAATGCACGTAATTGCAAAGTGCATACACCTTGCAGTTGTCCAGCTTCACAGAGATCAAATCTTCCAACAAACAGTCTGGAACCACCAGTGTTGCTCCATGTGGTGCATCTCACCTCTGGTAACTCCGAATAACAGTAGGCCTACATTATCAAAAAAACGCTGCAAATTTTACACAATTTCAAAAAAATTTGCTTTTTGGATTTTTTGTTTCAAAAAAAAAATTTTTTTTCAAAAATTCTTTATTTTTTACTTGAAAAATATTTAACCTCCTGGGATCCTTCAAAAATCCAATTTTTAGCCCCATGAAAGCCCTGTAGATCGCCACAGTGAAATCGGATCGTTCCGGGATCCGGGACCCCCAAAAATGGATTCTACGTCCAAAAATAGTGAAAACGACACCTAACTCGATCCCATAGCTGAAAGCTTCGAGCTTCCAGGAATCAAGCTTTGACGCTGTACACTCAAAGAACCCCTTAAGGATGGTTCGAATTCGATTCCAGCCCTCGTTTTTTTTTTTAAGTAGGTAGCTCACAGTGAGCTACATCAAGCACTTCCTAGTCGTGAAACGTAGCGCACGCGCATTTCATTTCCTTCTCTGATCTCGTAGTGGTCACTTCGTGGTACTATAAAGCGTCATTCCCAGGGCAGCTGAAGTTCTGGAATTCCGAACCGTTCTAAATGTGGAGGGGATAGTTTGATTCCTGGAACCGTTCCAGTTCTTAACAACCAGATCTCGCTCTGCAAACTTACCTAATCATCGCATTTAGTGTGTTACACTTGGGACATCAAGCACATTTGTGAATTAAAACGTTATTTTACGTGAACCGGAATGCCATATCCATTCCAAAATTATAGGTAAAATGAAAACTCGACACAAAAGATCTTCTCATCCGCTTCAGACGATCAAAACTATGGCAAAGATATCAATGAGCAACTGGTCATAAATAAAACTTTTATTGGCACTTCGTAGATGTGGTGCCTGAGACTCTGGGATTGGTACTGGCTCAATCACTTGAAGGTCTCCAAATCGTAGCTATAACAATACAACACAATACGCCACAAAGCAACTACCTAAGTGTGATTCTCAATTTTCTAATTGGCGCTCGTTTGGACACGATTTATACCTTCACTGAGTTATGACCAGATAATTAAAATTATTTCCTCATAAAACTGCTCTCTTTACGACCTATGAAATGCAACAGCCAAATGACTAATAGAACGACCAAAGCAACCAAGAAGAATACCAGCTGTCAACTGATTTAACGTGCCCATCGTATAATGTTACGGCTGGTATTCTTGGTTGCTTTGGTCGTTCCGACTTTTCAAGAGCCCATTAAATGCTAAAAATATCAAAAACAACTTCAACGAGGATAAATCATGAGAGCTGAATGAAAATTCATTGCAAATAAATTTAGTATGACTCTGGAAGTAATACAGTCAGCTTGTTTCTGATACCAGAAGTAGGAAAAGAGTTTGATGACCGAACGATGTGTGTGTGGGGAATCTGCCATTGTATACTCAACCCAGAGGCATCGCAAGAAAGTTGGAAGTGGTTGCCCGCCAGATTCTGAGCGGAAAGTTCCTTCCCTATTACGACGTCCGAATACACCGTCGGGGGTAGACCGTTGCCACCTCGGACGTCTTACTACTGAATGAAATGACGTGCTTCTAGACTATATTATACTAGAAGCATGTATACTATATTTTAGTAGAGAAGGACGATACTGATTTGTTTTTATTCGATATATCGGAATATCGATAGTTTGATCCGATATTTAGTATGACGCTTACCAATACATCAAGCTATCGATGTGAAAACCTCTAAATCGGATCATTTGGGACCCTTGAACTTTCCTAGATGGGTGAATATCACAAAAACGGACATTTTCAGACCTCCTACTTTTGGAAAAATTGACCTTGCAGGAGAGTGCCCAGGATTTTTTATTTCCTCTTTAGGTTAAATAAAATTGTTTAATGTGGTCGACATAGATCAAAATCAGTTTAAATTTAAATTTTTTTAAAAACATTGTACCACGTCAATGAGATACTTCCACGCTCCTGAGGTTAACTTTCTCAGAAGATTTAAATAATCTAGGTTTTATGATTTTGTAAACTTGTTGCAGGGAGGGCAAAATGAAGGTGAAAGTACCATGAAATAAATTAATTTGGGTCTCAAACCTACCTATTTGAACCCATTTCAGCATCTAGAACGTTAAAAAAAATTGACACCTCATTGTCATGGAAGAATCCTCATATGACGTGGATTGATGAATCGTCCACGCCATTGAGGTCCATTGTTCCACGACATTGAGGATTCCCTCTTTGAAAGTTCACTGTCAACTGTAGAGGCTTTATTTAGTGAAAAGTGAAGCATGGGGTGATCAGGCACAATTACCTCTACACAAACAAACAACTTATAAAAAATAATTGTGACAGAAAACGTAGTTTTCATTCGTCCACGTCATTGAGAACAATAAACGTACACGCCTGAGTAGGTCCGCTGCAAAGCCCTTGCGCCGTCCTACTGTGGCGTCAGTTGAAAAACGGCGGTTTTGTTAGAGCCTCCAGCGTAGCCACTTCACGTTCCATTTTTTCCCATTCCGAAATTCCTCCATGGAGGCCGTGGAGAAATGTTCATGATTGTTCCACGACATTGAGGTTGTACTTGAGGTACCGGAGTTTTGTTGTAATTATTGATAAATTTACAACAGGAAAAATTGAGTTTCATTGTTTCTCAACCAGGTCAACTGCCAGGTATCGGAAAATTGGAATTATTAGGAGCTGTGAGAGTTAACAGAGGATGAACCAGCATCAATACCTCAAAATATGCATTTGGATACAACCACGTCAATGAGAAACGTCATCTAAAAACGCAGTTAAAATGTTCTTCTGGGGTCTAACACCATCCCTAAACGTTGTTCCTCACACAGGGACAATTAATTCTAAGTATGACAAGTGTCCCCAGGACAAAATCTCATTACTTCCTGAGTGAAGCTACAGTGACTTGAAAATGTCCGTTTTTGCGATATTCACCCAGATACGAAAGACAAACGCGCGTTGTTGACAAATCAGGAGGTTTTCCTCCAGATTTTGAGGCATTTTTTATACAAAAGGGAACATGTTTACCAGGCTTGATCGACATCATACTAATTTTGAAAATTATTCTGGTCAACCTTGTTATCACTATTACTTTTATCATTAAACCCTGATGACTGGGGAGTGCCATCGGTCTTTGCATGTCATTCTGTGATCGACCCTGCGGATTTACCTGTCTGAATATAACAGTGAAATTAAACTAAATCAAAATCTCAGGGAAAATTGAATACATTGAAGCCCCTTTCCCCAGTCATGTTAGGGGCCCTTTGCAGTAATCAGTTGTCAAGGCCACATTACTTTTTTTTCTTTTAAAAAATCATTAATTAAACTCTTTAAATATCGATACAACTCGATATTCATCTAAATATTTGAGCTCGATATATCGTCATCACAAAATATCGATATTCTTCAAATTGATACATTGGTATTCGATTCCCATCTCAAGTACCTATAGGTATATAATATATAATATATAATATATATAATAAGTACCTATAGGTATATATACGGAGGCCCAACTCCACAACAGAGCCTTAAGAATCAATAAGCTAAGTATAGAAGTTAAGAATCATTAAACCTTTGTCCAGTTAGTAGTCCCTTTGTAGCCCACAGTGTGGCAGGATAAGTCTGACCAGCCATTACAAATTAATCTTTATAGATCTTTCGGCACATCCAAAAGGCAACGACTGGTGGGAAGATGGAGATGGCCGCCACGTCAAGAAGATACACCTGGTGGAATGGAAGATGAACAGAGGCTGGTTGTAGAATTCTGCCGTGTTTGATGACGTATTCTATCCAGTAAATGGCTTCGTCTAGCGGTTTGATAGGGGTGTCTTTGAGGATTTCAGCTCTTTTCACTACGGCTGACTTGTACCTGCATAAAAAGTGTTGTTGGTTACTTCCTAACCTGTACAGCTAGGTGACCTGGTTAGCTGACCCACATGCCAAGTCTCACCTGGGATTGTCCATCACTTCGTTCACAGCCCATTCGAGGGAGCCGCTTGTTAGGTTCTTCTTATCGATTTTTACTCCGCACCCGATGGACACGAGGAAGTTGACGTTTTTGATCTGATCCGCAAAAATTGGAATCCCGACGATGGGAACGCCGAAATTGACCGTCTCGAAAGTACTTTGCAGACCACCGTGAGTGATGAACAGTTTGGTGTTTGGGTGGGCTGTAACAAGAAAGGTCTTGCAGAAGGTGCGAGTCCTTAACGTCTGAGAATTAGGGAGCCGTAAACAAGAGTTAATAAGTCCCTCAGACACCTTATCTTTTCCTGAACAGAACCCGTTTTTTAGTGAGTAGGATTAAAAGGGGGGGGGGGGGGCTTTTCAGCGAGATTGAAAACCAGTGTCAAAGGCCCTGGAGCGCAAAATGTATTTTTCTCTGGACTCAGTGTACCAGGGAGAGATACTTTGCACAACAGGACCTTGTAGGAGGGCTATTGAACCTTCTTAGAGGCAAAGGACTCCCTTTGTGGTGGGGTGCCCCCCTTCAGGAACCTGTACCGAATCCCCACTCGCATTAATCTAATCTATGAGGGGAGCATTAACCTGATTTGAAGGGGCAGAAATGAGTTCGGGGGGGTTCAGGAACTGGTTCTTAGGGAGTGAAATCGGTTTTTAGTGAACAGCAAAAGTGAAGCACCCCTAATGTAATGACGCTACCAATGCACAATCGCTTACCCAATACTCCAAGTTGAGGGAACCAATTGCGAATTAGAACGTTTTGGCTCTTGACGATGGGCTTTGACTCTCCAGACCATTTCAGAATAATTTTGAACCTCAGCGACTCCAAAAACGCCATAATTTGGTGTAGTTTGTCACCTTTCATCAATCGGTTAATGTTGACGTTGGTCCCCAAACTGAAATAGACAACGCCATGAATCGCATCGTCCATGAATGACTCCAAGTCCTGCGAAAAACAAAAGCAAAAGTAGAGGCCTATTGGATGACTTTATTTTCGACAGTAGCCATCACCTGGTCACCTACCAACCTCAGGCAAGTCCCCAATCACTTCAAAACGCTAATTCACCATTAATAGAACAATTAATTTTTTTTCATGACCACACACTAATAATCTTATTAATAATTACAATTATAGTTTCATATATTATATTAACTACTATATATAATAAATATACAAACCGATATCTATTAGAAGGCCAAACTATTGAATTAATTTGAACTATAATTCCAGCAATTATCCTAATATTTATTGCATTACCCTCACTTAAAATTCTATATCTAATAGATGAAATCAATAAACCATCACTAACCATCAAAGCAATTGGACACCAATGATACTGAACATATGAATATTCTGATATAAAAAATATTGAAATAGAATCCTACATAAAACCATCTAATTCTCTAGAAAAAAATGAATTCCGACTTTTAGAAGTTGATAATCGTATTGTTCTTCCTATAAACTCAACAACACGAATTTTAGTAACTTCATCAGATGTAATTCACTCATGAACAATCCCTAGACTAGGGGTAAAAATTGATGGAACCCCTGGACGTCTAAATCAAGGAAGATTAACAATTAAACGTCCTGGAATTATATATGGACAATGCTCAGAAATCTGTGGGGCAAATCACAGATTTATACCAATCACATTAGAGAGAATTTCAATAAACCAATTCATAAGCTGAATTAACTCCAACTCATTAAGTGGCTGAAAGAAAGCATTGGTCTCTTAAACCAAAAAATAGTAATTATCAACTACTCTTAATGGCCAAAAAAGTTAGTTTAACTAAAACATTAATTTGTCAAATTAAAAATATTAATTTAATACTTTTTAATTCCTCAAATAGCCCCTTCTATATGAAGAACACTTTTATTAATATTCTTAATATCATACATAACATACATAACATTAATTTATTTTTTCACTATTTATAATCCAAAAAAATGTGAAAATAAAAAAATATTAAATAAAACTAATAACTGAAAATGATAACAAACTTATTTTCAACTTTTGACCCAGCCACTAGAATTAATTTTTCCCTCAACTGAATAAGAACTATTCTAGGATTAATAATCATGCCTCCAATATTTTGAATCATCCCAAGACAAATTACCATTTTATTAAACATAATAATAAATCAACTATATACAGAATTTAAAACCCTATTAGGAAGTGCTAGAAAAGGATTTAACTTATTAATCATCTCATTATTTTTATTTATTTTAACTAATAACATAATAGGATTAATCCCATATATTTTTACTAGAAGAAGACATTTATCATATACCCTATCCTTAGCAGTACCATTATGAGTCAGAATAATAATTTTTGGGTGAATAAATAAAACTCAAAAAATATTTGCACACATAATCCCTATAGGGACACCTACTGTACTTATACCTTTTATAGTTTTAATTGAAACAATTAGTAATCTAATTCGACCAGGATCCCTAGCTGTACGATTAACAGCTAATATAATTGCTGGACATTTATTAATAAGATTATTAGGAAATAATATAACTGAAAGAAATTTATTAGTAATACCCCTAATTTTATCAATTCAAATAATTTTAATACTTTTTGAAACATCTGTAGCAATAATTCAAGCATATGTATTTTCAGTATTAACAACTCTTTATTCTAGAGAAGTAATTTATGTCTAAACATAATCACCCATTCCACCTAGTGGATTACAGACCATGGCCATTAACAGGATCTATTGGAGCCATAACACTAACATCAGGAATAGTTATATGATTTCATAAAACAGAAAACACAATATTACTATTAGGAATATTAATCCTAATCTTAACTATATATCAATGATGACGAGATATCATTCGAGAAAGTACTTTTCAAGGTATACATACCATCAATGTAGTAAAAGGACTAAAACTAGGAATAATCTTATTCATCACCTCAGAAGTACTATTCTTTGCATCATTCTTCTGAGCATTCTTCCATAGAAGACTAGCCCCAACAATTGAAGTTGGAATATTTTGGCCACCCTCTGGTATTGAAACATTTAATCCAATACAAATTCCCTTATTAAATACCACAATCTTATTATGTTCAGGATTGACAATTACTTGGGCCCATCATTCAATTTTAGAAAAAAACCATAGACAAGCAACAAAAAGATTATTAATTACAATCCTCCTAGGAATTTACTTCACAGCCCTACAAGGGCTGGAGTACTATGAATCTAAATTTACTATTAGAGATTCAATTTATGGGTCATGTTTTTTCATAGCAACAGGATTCCATGGAATCCATGTTATTATTGGCACTATTTTTATCAGAGTATGCCTTCTTCGACACATAAAGTTTCACTTCTCAAGAAAACACCACTTTGGATTTGAAGCAGCAGCTTGATATTGACATTTTGTCGATGTAGTATGACTATTTCTGTATATTACTATTTACTGATGAGGTAGATACTTTTTTAGTATATAAATATATTTGACTTCCAATCAAAAGATCTCCATGAGAAAAAGTAATATTAAAAGTATTATTATCAATAACATTAGCCATTATTATCTCAATTGCATTAATAATCCTATGTTCTATTATTAGAATAAAATCATATATCAGACGAGAAAAAAGATCACCATTTGAATGCGGATTTGACCCAAAAAGATCTTCACGAATTCCATTCTCATCACAATTTTTCCTAATTGCCGTACTATTTTTAATTTTTGATATTGAAATTGTAATTATTTTACCTATAATAATCACCCTTAAATCAAGAAATATATTTACATGATTTTTAACATCTATTATATTTATTATAATCCTTATTATAGGTCTACTTCATGAATGAAATAACGGTATCTTAGAATGAGCTAAATGGGAATGTAGTTAAGTATAACATTTAATTTGCAATTAAAAAGTATCATATTGATCTTTCTCATAAAAAGTAGTGAAGTAAAAATTTACATTTAGTTTCGACCTAAAAACAGAGCAAAGCTCCTTACTTTTAGTTAAAGCCAAAAAGAGGCATTTCATTGTTAATGAAAAAATTAGATATTAATCTTAACTAAAAGAGAATGAGGTATCTAAAAGAAGCTGCTAACTATCTTTTAAAGCGGTTAAAATCCGTTTTTCTCTTTTTTATGTAGTTTAAGTAAAAAACACTTCATTTTCAATGAAAAAATAAGAAAAATTCTTCATAAAATTTAATATCTAAAAAGCAATTCACTTATATTAATATCTTCAATATTACGCTTTAAAATTTAAGCTACTTAGACAAATGAGAAGAAATACAAAAAAAAACAAAAATGATAATATAAACAACTTTAAGTTATTATTTTCAAGAAAATAATTGAACTTTCTAGAAAAATAAAGATAGAAAATATGAGAATTAGAAAAAAAAAACTCCCCCCAACCTATATCTATTAATCTTATATAATTCTTAGATAAAAAAAGAAAATTTGAATTAACTATAAATGTTCTTAAATAAGGCATATACCATATAGAACCTAAAAAACTCAAAAAACTATTTATATATATATTATATAAATTTATATAATAATATGAAAAAAATAAACCCATCAATAAACCTAAAAAAACTGAAATTAAAGGTATAAACTTTACTAAAAGTCTAGAAATAAAAAAAAAAGGTGTATTAAATATAACTCATATTAAAACTACACCTAAAAAAATGGAAAATAATACTAAAATACATATAGGAATTATTATATTATTATCTTCATAATAACTTAAACAAACATGATTTCCTGAACCCAAAACCATCAAATAATTAAATAAACGAACTCTATATCTCATAGTTAAAGATACTGAAAAAAGAAAAATAAAATAATAATAATATCTATAAGAATTTAAAAAAATAGATTCAATAATTATATCCTTAGAGTAAAAACCTCTTATAAAAGGTATACCAGCTAAGGATAATCTAGAAATAATAAAACAAGAAGATGTATAAGGTAAACATTTAGCAATAAAACCCATATCACGAATATCTTGAGAATTATTCATAGTATGAATAATTAAACCAGCACATAAAAAAAGTAATGATTTAAAAAAAGCATGAGTTAAAAGATGGAAAAAAGCCAATTTAGGAAAACCTATAAATAAAACTCTTATTATTAAACCCAACTGTCTTAAGGTAGATAAAGCAATAATCCTCTTTAAATCAAACTCAAAACTAGCACCCAAGCCAGATATAAATATAGTCATTAAAGAAATTAAAATCAAAAAACCAGAATCAAAAAATTTAAAAATTGGAAAAAACCGAATAAACAAATATACCCCAGCTGTAACTAAAGTAGAAGAATGAACCAAAGCAGAGACTGGGGTAGGAGCTGCTATAGCAGCTGGCAATCAAGAAGAAAAAGGGATTTGAGCACTTTTAGTGAAACCAGCCAAAATAACCATAAAAAAAACATAAAACATGAAATCATCATATATATTAATATAATAAATAAAATTCCAACTACCAAAATTTAATATCCAGGAAATAGAAATTAAAATAGAAACATCACCAATACGATTTATAATAATAGTTAATATCCCAGCATTATAAGACTTAATATTTTGAAAATAAATAACTAAACAGTAAGAAACAAGACCTAAACCATCCCAACCCAACAAAATTCTTACTAGATTTGGTCTTAGAATCATAAATATTATAGACAAAACAAAAAGAAAAACCAAAATTAAAAAACGATATTTATATAGATCATTAAATATGTATCTATCTCTATAATAAATTACTATAGAAGAAATTATTAAAACACAACCCATAAAAAGCAAAGATATGTAATCAAAAATTATTCTAAAACATAATCTAGTTCTGTTAAGATTGATAATTTCCCAATCCAAATAAATTCTTAAATCAACTCTTAAAAAATAAAACCCTATAGATATAAAAATTAAACTCAAAAAAAAAAAAATAAAAGAAGTTAAATAATAATAAATAAAAATGATCTGGGGAAATAATTCACCTATAACACCACAAATTATAATTCTAAATAAACTACCCAAATAAACTAAAAATAAAGAAAAAATATTAACCCTTAAAAATAAAAAATTCAAAGGAAATCAATGCATAAATAATAATAAATATTCTACAAAATAAATTCTTGATCTAGAAGAAACAAATCTGTATAAATTACCATGATTAATATAACTATATAAATAAATTCTATATACACATCTAATAAAAGAACAAAATATTAAAAAAAATAATCTAAGGTAACTCCATCTTATGACCCCATTAATAAGAAAAATCTCCCCCAACAAATTAAGAGAAGGGGGTCTAGCTGTATTATTAACACAAAAAAGAAATCAAAATATTGAAAGATGGGGCATAAAACTGATTAAACCCTTATTTAACATAAGTATACGAGAACCTCTACGTTCATAAACAATATTCGCTAAGCAAAATATACCAGAAGAGCAAAGACCATGGCCAATCATTAAAATCAATGAACCAACAATACCTCAGTAATTTACTCTTATCAAACCACAAATGACCATTCCTATATGTGAAACAGAAGAATAAGCAATTAAAGATTTAATATCTAATTGAAACAAACATAAAAGCCCAATAATAAATATCCCAAAAAGTCTTAAACCAATAAAAAGATAACTTAAAAAATGAAAACTCAAAAAATTAAACACCCGTAAAATTCCGTAACCCCCTAACTTCAACAAAACTCCAGCCAAAATTATAGAACCAGAAATAGGAGCCTCAACATGAGCCTTAGGTAATCAAAAATGAATAAAAACTAAAGGCATTTTAACTAAAAAAGCCAATAACATAGAAATATATAAAAAAAAATTTTGATTAATATTAATCAAAAAATATATTAAACTCCCACAAATAAAATAAATATAAAAAATACCTAAAAGTATAGGTAAAGAAAAAAATAAAGTATAAAAAAGTAAATAATAACCTGCAGACAAACGCTCAGGCTGATAACCCCAACCAAAAATTAAAAGTATAGTAGGAATTAATCTACACTCAAAAAAAAGATAAAATATAAACAAATTATCAGTACAAAAAGATAAAACAAGAAATAATAATAAAAGAACATTTATATATAAAAATTCAACTCAATAAACACTATTTTTGAAAACATTTATTCTTGCAAGAATTATTAAAATAACAATTCATATTCTCAATAAAATAAGAGACAATCTTAACAAATCAACCCCATACCCATAACTTATATTAGAAAAAAAAATATTATAATTTAATATAACAAAAGAATATATAAAAATAATAAACATATATATTAATAAAATATATCAATTAAATTGGTATAAAAAGGGGATTAAAAACAAAAAAGAAAAAAATAACTTTATCATTTAGAATTAAATAATCTATTAACATGATCATTCCCATGACAACGAATTAAACCAACTAAAATAGAAAGACCTAAAACACCTTCGCAAACTCTAAAAGTTAAAAAAACCATAATAATAAAAATATCACCCAAATATCCCTCTCATCCCTCTCATCCCTCTCATCCCTCTCATCCCTCTCATCCCTCTCATCCCTCTCATCCCTCTCATCCCTCTCATCCCTCTCATCTCTCTCTATCCCTCTCATCCCTCTCATCCCTCTCATCTCTCTCTATCCCTCTCATCCCTCTCATCTCTCTCTATCCCTCTCATCCCTCTCATCCCTCTCATCCCTCTCATCCCTCTCATCCCTCTCATCCCTCTCATCCCTCTCATCTCTCTCTATCCCTCTCATCCCTCTCTATCCCTCTCATCCCTCTCATCTCTCTCTATCCCTCTCATCCCTCTCATCTCTCTATATCCCTCTCATCCCTCTCATCCCTCTCATCTCTCTCTATCCCTCTCATCCCTCTCATCCCTCTCATCTCTCTCTATCCCTCTCATCCCTCTCATCCCTCTCATCTCTCTCTATCCCTCTCATCCCTCTCATCCCTCTCATCCCTCTCATCCCTCTCATCCCTCTCATCCCTCTCATCCCTCTCATCCCTCTCATCTCTCTCTATCCCTCTCATCCCTCTCATCCCTCTCATCTCTCTCTATCCCTCTCATCCCTCTCATCCCTCTCATCCCTCTCATCCCTCTCATCCCTCTCATCCCTCTCATCCCTCTCATCCCTCTCATCCCTCTCATCCCTCTCATCTCTCTCTATCCCTCTCATCCCTCTCATCCCTCTCATCCCTCTCATCCCTCTCATCCCTCTCATCCCTCTCATCCCTCTCATCCCTCTCATCCCTCTCATCTCTCTCTATCCCTCTCATCCCTCTCATCCCTCTCATCCCTCTCATCCCTCTCATCTCTCTCTATCCCTCTCATCCCTCTCATCCCTCTCATCCCTCTCATCTCTCTCTATCCCTCTCATCCCTCTCATCCCTCTCATCTCTCTCTATCCCTCTCATCCCTCTCATCTCTCTCTATCCCTCTCATCCCTCTCATCTCTCTCTATCCCTCTCATCCCTCTCATCCCTCTCATCTCTCTCCATCCCTCTCATCCCTCTCATCTCTCTCTATCCCTCTCATCCCTCTCATCCCTCTCATCTTTCTCTATCCCTCTCATCCCTCTCATCTCTCTCTATCCCTCTCATCCCTCTCATCCCTCTCATCCCTCTCATCCCTCTCATCCCTCTCATCCCTCTCATCTCTCTCTATCCCTCTCATCCCTCTCTATCCCTCTCATCCCTCTCATCCCTCTCATCTCTCTCTATCCCTCTCATCCCTCTCATCCCTCTCATCCCTCTCATCCCTCTCATCCCTCTCATCCCTCTCATCCCTCTCATCTCTCTCTATCCCTCTCATCCCTCTCATCCCTCTCATCTCTCTCTATCCCTCTCATCCCTCTCATCCCTCTCATCCCTCTCATCCCTCTCATCCCTCTCATCCCTCTCATCCCTCTCATCCCTCTCATCTCTCTCTATCCCTCTCATCCCTCTCATCCCTCTCATCCCTCTCATCCCTCTCATCCCTCTCATCCCTCTCATCCCTCTCATCCCTCTCATCCCTCTCATCCCTCTCATCTCTCTCTATCTCTCTCTGACCCTCTCATCCCTCTCATCCCTCTCATCCCTCTCATCTCTCTCTATCCCTCTCATCCCTCTCATCCCTCTCATCTCTCTCTATCCCTCTCATCCCTCTCATCCCTCTCATCCCTCTCATCCCTCTCATCCCTCTCATCCCTCTCATCCCTCTCATCCCTCTCATCCCTCTCATCCCTCTCATCCCTCTCATCCCTCTCATCTCTCTCTATCCCTCTCATCCCTCTCATCCCTCTCATCCCTCTTATCTCTCTATATCCCTCTCATCCCTCTCATCCCTCTCATCTCTCTCTATCCCTCTCATCCCTCTCATCCCTCTCATCTCTCTCTATCCCTCTCATCCCTCTCATCCCTCTCATCTCTCTCTATCCCTCTCATCCCTCTCATCTCCCTCTATCCCTCTCATCCCTCTCATCCCTCTCATCTCTCTCTATCCCTCTCATCCCTCTCATCTCTCTCTATCCCTCTCATCCCTCTCATCCCTCTCATCCCTCTCATCCCTCTCATCTCTCTCTATCCCTCTCATCCCTCTTATCCCTCTCATCCCTCTCATCCCTCTCATCCCTCTCATCCCTCTCATCCCTCTCATCTCTCTCTATCCCTCTCATCCCTCTCATCCCTCTCATCTCTCTCTATCCCTCTCATCCCTCTCATCTCTCTCTATCCCTCTCATCCCTCTCATCTCTCTCTATCCCTCTCATCCCTCTCATCCCTCTCATCTCTCTCTATCCCTCTCATCCCTCTCATCTCTCTCTATCCCTCTCATCCCTCTCATCTCTCTCTATCCCTCTCATCACTCTCATCCCTCTCATCCCTCTCATCCCTCTCATCCCTCTCATCCCTCTCATCCCTCTCATCCCTCTCATCCCTCTCATCCCTCTCATCCCTCTCATCCCTCTCATCCCTCTCATCCCTCTCATCCCTCTCATCCCTCTCATCCCTCTCTCTCTCTCTCTCTCTCTCTCTCTCTCTCTCTCTCTCTCTCTCTCTCTCTCTCTCTCTCTCTCTCGTCGTTAAACAGTCGTTAAACAGTCTGACAGCAAATATTCAAAGAGTGTCGAATATATTATAGCCGAAATTTCGAATAAATTCAACAAATTGCTGATCGCCGCCGTTTACCGTCCTCCCAAAGCCGGAGGTCTCAATGAGTTCTTTCTTGAAGTAGAAAATTTTACGACTTCATACGAAAACATCATCCTTATAGGAGACTTCAACGTGAATATAAGTCCCACAGCTGAATCGCACTATAAAGACCAACTCCTAAAATTATTGGACAATATAAATTTCAATCTGCTACCATTAGCTCCCACGTTTCATCGAGATCCTGTACACTCCAGTCTTGATCTCATCGTAACAAAAAAATCTGATACGGTAAAAAGCTTTGGACAATTTCCTTCATCCGGAATGTCTGCCCATGACACTGTCTACTGCTGCTTGCTTCTCTTTCACCGCGAGAGAATACATAAACTCATCAAAGTTAGGAATTACAAAAAATTTCGTCTTGAAGACATTGAAAAAGACATTAATAGTTTTGATCTTACTCCTATCTATCAATCGAATGATTTAAACATTAAAGTCTCTATTTTTACCAAATTCATGCAAAAGCTTATGGATAAACATTTTCCATTAGCTGAAATTCGCGTGACAAAAAAACCTGCGCCGTGGTTAACTCCTACAATTCGAGAAATGATCAACAAACGTAATTGCCTTCATCGCAAGGCTCGGCGTACCCTAACTGAATCAGATAAGTCATCTTACAAAAAACTAAGAAACAAGGTTAAAAACTTAGTAAGAAACGCCAAATTCAACTCTGACAAAACCCTCTTTAAAAATGCTAAGAGCCCGAAAGAGATGTTCAAATTGTTAAGGGAAAAAGGATTAGGTAAATCTAATAATTCGTCTATTAATGACCCAGCTGTTAATCTGGATGGTCTGAATGCCTTTTTCTGTAATTTGGGAAGTGCTCAAAGCATTGAACCAAATCTCATCACGTACTATAATGAGATAAGTGAGAACTGTGGGACTAGTTTTGGTTTCTCACCTGTCACCTCAGATGAAGTGAAGCTTGCTGTAAATAGTATCTCGTCGAAAGCAGTAGGACCGGATAATATTTCGTGCATTCTGATTAAATTAATAGCAGAAAGAATCATGGATGCACTTGTTCATATCTTCAATCATTCTATCTCTGTTAGCATCTATCCGAACGACTGGAAAAACGCTTATGTACTTCCGTTAGAAAAAAAGAATCCCGCGACCAGTTACGGTGATTTTAGGCCCATCACTCTAATCTCTGTACTGGCAAAAGTTTTTGATAAAGTTGTATATGCGAAGTTTTATGAGTACGTAGAAGAAAATAATATTCTTGATGTACACCAATCAGGTTACCGAAAGCATTTTAGTACGAACACTGCCTTGATTAAAATAACAGACGACGTCAGAGAAAATATGGATAAAAGTAAATTAACTCTTTTCGCAAGCCTGGATCTTAGTCATGCTTTTAATAGTGTTGAACACTCGCTCTTCATGTCAATACTTAAATCGATAGGATGTACCGACTCTGTAATCGCTTGGTTCAAATCGTATTTATCAAACAGAATGCAATGTGTCCGCACTAATTCAGGCTCAACATCTTCCTGGTCAACGATCAACAGAGGTACCCCACAGGGTACAACTCTGTCAAGCTTAATTTTTGCCTTATACCTGAATCGCATCTGCGATGCGACTTTAACTTGTAAGAGAAACCTGTACGCTGACGACCTGAATTTGTACGTCTCAACGAGTATCGATCAAATAGAAGTAAAAGTAGACCTTGTAAATCTCGAACTAGCAAATGTAACCGAATGGTTCAAGAGACATGGATTGGTTGTGAACCCACGAAAGAGCGCTAGCATGATAATGGGTCACAGTAGACTGCTCGCCAACATATCAGTCTCTGAAATACCGAAGCTGAAGGTTGAAAATGTCAGCCTTGAATACTGTGATCACATCAAGTGTCTTGGTGTGGTCTTGCAGAGGGATCTCTCGTGGGAGAAACAAACACATGCAGTATGTAGTAAAACTAGAGCCTTACTATATAGTTTCAGCAAACTCTTAACATATAAATCGAGAAATCTAAAAATTAGCCTCCATAATTCAATGATTATGCCCCAAATTACATATTGCCTCCCTGCAATGTGTGACATAAAATATGAAAACCGACAAAAACTTCACAGAATTCTCAATGCATCGATAAGATTCATCCTGAACTTGAAATATGATGACAGCATCCACGACAAATTTAAAAAACTAAAAATCCTGAAATTTGACGATTTACTTCAACACACTATTTTAACCACACTTCACCGTATCGTTTCGTCCAAAAAGCCGCCATACCTCTCAAATAAATACAACACTTCTACAGATACTCACAACGTCAACACCCGCTTTAAAGACCACATCTATAGACCTCCATTGTGCCGAACAACAGCTTACCAAAACTCATTCATCTTTAAAAGCATCCAACATTTTAATAGCCTGCCGAAGGAGATAAAACAGACACAGAAGTACAGTACCTTCAAGAAAAAAGTCAAGGAATCTTTTTTTTCAAAATATTAGCACCAGCGCACATCAACTTTTGTAGTTTAAACACTTAATGTTACTACACCTGTTATTTTATTTTTATTACGCAGATGTATGTTTATTTAATTCTTTACTAATTTGTATCTGGTTAGGTGGAAGAATGGTCGGCAACGACCAAATCTTGCCAGATTTTGTAAATAAAGCGAAATCAATCAATCAATCTCTCTCTCTCTCTCTCTCTTAATTAATTAATTAATTTCTCTCTCTTAATTAAAAGGATTTAAAAAGTCGCTGAATGTGAATCCTTACAATGTGAATCCTTACAAGGATCAAATTAATATCTGACATAATCGATTTTCAATAAATCGCATTATTCTCCAACGGGCGGCCATTTTCAATTTACCTATGGCCGTTTCTAAAATAAATGGAATACCTACTAGGTAAGTGTTTCATTTACTTTAAGTTAAATTTGTTAAATATATATATTTAAACTTAAATTATGTTAAACAATAATGCGTTGTCATGAAGCATTATTAAACAATGCTTCAAGACAAGAAATTTTCTTGTTTCACTTCATGATTTCATCTTTTATTTTTAGATATTTTTTTTAACTTATTTTATTTTTTAAATTTTTTTGAAGCCTACATTTTTTACGGCAGTTCCCAAACGAACTTATTTGAGAAAGGGCAGTTGTCCTTATCACTGAAAGGAACAACTGCGGTTTCCTTAGACACCGTAGAACACGATCATTCAAGACAGTCATTTCTCACGTCAACCTATGGCTTTGAACCTCTAGTGTCATATTTCGAAAACGAAAATCGCCATTATGGACATATGCCCATCCTAAATAACCCATTCAATTAGAAGCAAGTAGTAGCTTTTTTAGTTCATCAAGCATTCAGTCGCAGCCTGTCTTTTCACAAATAGACGGAAAAAGTGGAAAAATACAATAAGAAGTTAAAATTAAATTCATTTTAAAAAAAGTTAAAATTCCTCGCCATTAAGATTGTTCCATTTATGGAACGCTTGAAAGCATTTATGGGCTGTGTTTCTCAGTACAGGGAATCTTGCAGAATGTCGAAACATTTTTTTTCTCACTCGAGGAACTCCCCTGAACACCTTTCACATTTCGCTTGGCAGTTTTTGCCAGTTTTTGTGAAATGGAGGAAATTTTAAGTTCCGTCTATTTTTTCGAGGAATTTCTACTTTTTTAAATTAATTTAATTTAACTTTTTTTTATAGTATTTTCCCCTCTTTTTCCGTCTATTTTTTGGAGGAATGTAGACTTTTTTAAATGAATTTAACTTTAACTTTTTAATTTATTTTTTAACTTTTCAGTCTAGTTTTCGTGCTCGGAGCTACCAAGGAAGTTATAAGAACTTAGTTATAGGTAGTTCTTATAACTTCCTTGGGTGCTAAATTTCACTGAAATACGTCAAAAACCTATTTACATACCTACCATTCAAAAGACATTCCAGGCCCATGCAGATCGATCTTCAACTTTTTCATGTCATTGCAGACTTTCGGGTGCAGACCCGCTAGATTCGGGTTTCGTCCCACAGTGAGACGTCCACAACCTACGCCTGAAGACGAAACTCACCCAACTGCTCCTTCAAAACGTTCCTGATCGGCAAATGTTTCACGTTCGGGGGACCGTTTTCGATGGGGATGGCCGTCAAATAGTCGACTTGATGTCCCCGCGAGGCCAACTCTTTGACGACGACGTGGTACACCAAGTGGTGACTTTTCCACGGAATCGGTTGGACCACCAGGAAATTGGCGGCGATCGTTACTCCAACGAGGTTCACCCAGATGTCCAGAAAAGAGAACCATCTAAGCAAAAACCTTAGGTTAGTGATGATCATCAGAATAGGTAGGAGAATTGCATTTAGATACCATACCCGGGATGAGTTCTCTTTTCAATCAAGTCCTGCTCTTACTAACAAAAGTGTTAATCACAGGAGAGGAGAGTACAAAGCCTATCGATTCTTCCGAAAAATAACAGTAATCGAACAATCGAATCAAACAGTGCAGTAATGGAATCTATTTACTTCAAAATCTTCCGGTCGATACCAAGTGTCAACAAACCCTTTGCATTTTGAATTATCCCTGGCAGAGATTCCTTTGAATGATAATGTAGCAAAGTCGGAGAACGGAAATAAAACGTACGTGAAATACATTCTGACGGTTGCAGCAGGTGGTTTGCCACAATGACTGAAGCGAGGAAAGGTTGGACCAAAGAGGTCAAACACCTCAGTGCGAGATAAGACAGCCGTTGCGTCAGTATTCTGAGGCCACCCATTTTACCCAGGTTACGATAGAATGGGGCTATTTTAATCGCGCGGGGTTATTTCAATCTAACAGGTGTTGATTTACGTTTGCGATCGCCTTGCGGTTTTTGAAACAAAAAAAGAATTGTTGCAGAAAAATAATAAGATGATACTGCCTTATTTCCCTTCCGGAAGGTTATGGCTGTTATCGTGCTTATTAAGTTTTGTCAAGGAGGGGAAAACGTTTTCTCACCACTCGTTCATGGTAAGTCTAGGTGAATGTCCACAAGTATTGTCCCTTGTCCGATCAACTCCTTCAAATTTCCATTTTCGCCAAGAATTCTGACGTTTTCAGAGCGACTGCACTAGTTTAGAGCAACAGAAGTGATTTTTTATTTTTTTTTTTTTAATTTCTTTAACTCAAGTTTTGGGTTGATTTTGATGTGGACACGTCTAGTCCGGCAAGCAGGTTGAGGTTTTAATAGTTTAATGTTTAAAAAGTTGTGATTTTAAAGACTCGTTCGAAATAAAGACTGAAATGTTGCAATAATCAATGCAATTTTTTTTAAACATTCTCTGGTGATTGAAAATGCCCCAGTATGCACTTAAAATAATTTTTAGGCAATTTGAGAGGGGCGATTAGAATTACCCCGTACTAATCATGGTTCAACCATGGTTTGAGGGGGTTTTGGGGGATGGAAATCATAGACAAGGAGTGAAGGAAGTGATTTGAAATCTCGTTTCTGTTGGTAAAAAACGCTGCAAATTTTAAACAAGGGGTTATTATTCTTTGATACCTACCTATAGGTTACGTGTGCAGAAATTTAATTCCGTAAATGAAAAAAATTAAAATTTATTTTTAAATTTTATTTAAAAAAATATTTTTTGGATGTTTTTCAAATTTTTTCTGTTTTTTTATTTATATTTTACTTGAAAAATATTTGACCAGAAGGGCAATATCAAGAGTTATACAGGCGGAGACATAAGTAGGCCTACTAATATAATCACTAATCGTAACAGCCAGTTATTTGAATATAATACATATTCATATCATGCATTTTCTTCTTGTTCTTCTTCTGCTATTAGTGATTCCAGGTTTATGGGTCGTCGAGGTCCTCCAAGGTGGCTTCGTTGTCTCTGGAAATTTGAAAAGGTTGCTGATTACCAAGACAGCGAGTTTGGAGTGTAAAGATGGGTGTCATGGTCTTGAATGGGGTCTTGAATAAGAGCAATTTCAAATAAATCCTTTGGAAACGAGCCGTAGAGTTATCTTCTCCATATTAAGGTTACGAAAATTTTCATACTGGGCAGGTTTATTAGGCCCTGTTTCACATAGTGGGACACTTTGGGCTAGTGAATTTTTTCAAAATCAATTTGTTCCTATGAAAAATAATTCTTCATAGGAACAAATTGATTTTGACCTTCCTGACTCTTCTAATACTCCCAGAGTTCCTAACTTCAGTCCTCAACAACCCGATACTTCGGACGACTAATTCTAAGATTAGTTTTTTAATTCTTGATTTGTATGCCTTTCCGATTTTTTATTTAATCTATTTCATCATTCCAACTACCGTCAGAGTAAGATATTTCAATTACACAAGAATCGCAGGTGGATGACGAATAGCACACAATTACCAATCCACATAACACACTAGGAGCCAACTGGTGCACTCAATTCCAAGGTACACTGTAACAGCATCCAGGACAGATTGTGGAAGTCGTGGGCGTTGCCCTTCGTTCGACTTAGATCGGTACAGTGTAGGTGGCACGTCTTCCACAACCAAAGCAGAGGTTCCTGAGTGACCCTCGAGAAATGCCATGGACCACCCAGAAAACCCAAGCTTCGGGGAATCAATAAACTCATTTATGGACACAATCTTGGCATAAAAAGACGATTTCAGACGAAGAAGTCTGTTTCCACGATTAAATTATATGATATTAATTGTGGAAATAGACTACTTCGTCTGAAATCGTCTTTGTATTAATTAATTATTTTATTGGATTCCCAATTCTCGCCACTACCTCTGACATTACAATCTTGGCAAGCGAACGAAAAAAATGCCCGAATAAATAGCTCCAAATTGATCTAGAAAATCAGCCACATGAACCAAGTCCTGGTCAGCGAGTCCACATAATATGTTACCAACTAGTTGGAAGGCGATAGTCGAGTGATTTGGTATTGTTTCATAGTTGTTTCGAGAGTTGGGTCCTTGTCATTGAATGTTTTCGTGACCCATGTAACACATCCCTGTGGCAATGCTACCGCTGAAAATCGATCTCTACAGTAAATTATACGTCCTTACCCAGCGTGACTTTATGATTCACTTTAACATAATTCCGCCTTCAAATCGAACGAAGGATCCCTCAAGTACCTTTCGAGGTATGGCAAGCTCCCAGGGCCGGAGTTCGAGTAGGACGAGAGCATTTTTTTCGCCAGCAGCTCGTTTTTGAAAGTAGGCAAGAAATACGCCCAACATTCAACGGTTCGGGCGTCAAGAGCGATTTTTTCGAGGCGGCGGACGTAGAAATTTGGGTGATCTTCGAGGACGTCCAAATTCGAGAGCATTTTGTTGTCAACTTCGTAAATTTCACCTTCAACGTTCTGAAATGAAAAAAAAAAAAAAAAAAAAAGCTGCGGACGGTTAAATAAAAATCAAATCATCAAATTTGGATACAGTAAGAACAAAGCTTTTTCCTAAAAAAGAAAAGTATTATTATTTTCACAAGTCAGCCAGGGTTCAGCGCCCAATTGATTCAATCCAATTCACATTTTTATGAGCCCAAACACAAAACTTTTTCACACAGAATTTTTTGTAGTGACAATTAATATCACTAAAAAAATTCAGAAACAATAAAAATATAAAAAGTAAAAGCAAACAGTGAAAACAGTACATACTTACATTAATATAAGAAAAAAATGTGTCAATTGGAAACTACCAGGTTGGCGGGAAGCCATTGACTTGGAAATTGAATGGTGCACGATTAATAAGGTAGGTATTTCTTCAACAGGGCCTCGAAAAGATTAGCCGGCACGCCTCGTAAATCATACGGAAGAGCGTTATAAAACGCTGCAAATTTTACACAAGGGTTTATTATTCTTTGATATAGGTTACTTGTACAGAAATTTAATTCTGTCAATAAAAAAAATTTAAAAAAAAAAATTTTTTTGGATTTTTATATTTCAAAAAAAATTTTTTGAGGCGATTTTTTTTTCAAAAATGTGTTTTTTCAAAAATTCTTTAATTTTTACTCGAAAGATATTTAACTTCTTGGGATCCTTCAAAAATCCCATTTTTAGCTCCATGAAAGCCCTATAGATCGCCACAGTGAAATCGGATCGTTCCGGGACCCCAAAAAATGGATTCTACGTCCAAAAATACTTCGAAAACGACACCTGACTCGATCCCATAGCCAAAAGCCTTCAAAAACCACCTTCTGTAGCCCCATTTTAGCCCCAGAGCGCCCCACGGGTTTGGGCGATAGGGCTGAAAACCTTGCGGGCACAACTAGATGGTAAACCGAGTATTTTGTCAAAATTTCAGATTTTTAAAAAAATTCCTACTGCCCAAAACGGCCTGGACGGCGGACGGCGTACGGCGTACGGCGGACGGACATTTCGGATTTAGAATGTAGACCACTTGAAACGGATAATGTCAAATTTTGAGCCCGATCGGAGTCGTCGACCCGCGTCGCGAAAACATAGGTGTATTATTCCAAGAATAATAAACCAAAATGAATACCCCACCAAGAAGTCCCACTGCGAGTCTTCATTAGCCAGTAATGCGGAAGACTAATGGAGGCCTTTTCCTCTTAAACTTACTGTGGGTAGGGCATCCATGATCCGGAGCTCGGAAATAATCCACATTTATCCTCAGATTGCAAACGCATTCAAAGATGGTTAGAATCACAGACAGTGCCAGGCCCGGCAGCTCAGTTGGTGGCTGGGGTTATACCAAACCATCTCCTGGTGGCCGAGAGGAAGCGAGTTTACTTGCGAAAGAATGAGAACAAAACCCCGGCGACTGTCAAGAAAGAAGAGAGACGTGAAACCCTCCAGAGTTGGCAAAACGACTGGGGGAGTGAAATGCAAGGCCGCTGAACAAACCGGTTGATACTTAGCCTGGACATCTGGATGAACAGGAGGCATGGAGAGGAGAATTATTACCTTACAAAGATTAGGAAAACGGAAGAGCAACGGTGCAACTATTGCCAGCTGTGCAAAGATGCTTACCACACATTCTTTGTGTTTCCGAAATGGGAGGGCTCTCGCCAAGTCCTCAGGAGATGAAACAACCCCAGAAAAAGGAATTGAAGGAAGCATGGAGGTGAATTACTGTGTCACTTAGTTCCTCACCCGGCACAAGTACTACTGAGTCTTTTTCACGAAAATCCGGAAGCTTGATGATCCCTCTTGTAGGTACTGTGGAAGAGAAGAGGATGATGCGTGCCACACGTTCTTTGTGTACCCACAATGAGACAGCCACAGCAGAGACCTCAGTGAAAGTTTGTGGCGTTGTCGCCAGAAACCAACGAGGGCAAGATGTTGGCGAAAAGTAATAATTGGGAGGTAGTGGCAGCCTCTGCAGCAAGAGGCTAGTACGATACTATGTTGGAGTTATTATTTTGGTTTCCGAGTCATATGCGGCAACTTTGGAAACGCCAGGGCTAGAGTTAGGTAATCCCCATTCCTTCACCATTTCCTACATATTTTACCACCCACGCCAAAACTTACGAGTCCTTTCCCGGGAGCATCCAACAGAAACGGTATGTTGTACTTGGTCGCTACGACGAGAGGATACGCCTCAACGGTTCGCCCTCTCCCGACGAACTTCTGACTTCCTTTCTGCTCATCTTCCAACCAGTGATGGTTGGGTTCGCCCTTTTTCAACGTCCCGTAGACAAACACTCTGACGGCCGAAGTCATTTTATGTAAACCAGCCTGAGAAACCCCTGAAAACGTGATAACCTGATTTTTTGAAAAAGTACGAGATGTCTCAGATATAACTTGAAGCGCGTTCAAAGCTTCAGTTTTGGGTACAGTAACGAAAAGGTTCGTCATCTTACTTTCGTGGTGACAATTTTCAACGTAGCCTTTTGCTTCATCAGTAAGTTCAGCTGGTGTCAACACCTCTTACCACCTGTTTCCATTTATACATAATGTTTACATTACGCTACATAATATTACATATGTATTTATAATAATACATTGTATTATTATAAATAGAGATTTTTTTAAAAAAGGACGACCACTTGTGGCTTATCTTATCGCGTTATCTTATCAACACTAGTTATCAACGCTGCCGGAAAACAAACCGTCCGTCAAAACCGCCTACAAACCGCCCGCCCCACAGTGACGTGATGGTGTAGATTTGAAAAAAGTAAATAAATTTAATGTTGATCGATTAGCTGAACAAAGAGCTGTCTGGAGGAGAGCAGACGGGCGGAAAATTGGAAATCGGCATTTTCACCAGTACAGCTTTTTGGCGAGCCCCACATAGGTACATAATTCATTAATTAAGCCTTAAACAACGATTTATTTGTATTCAGGCTATGTATACAAAGGCATTAAAAATATTCTCTTCATTAAATTGGCCTTCATCGATTTTACAGTTCAAAAATAGGTAGGTACTGAAAAAAATCAGAAAATCGAAAAAAAAGTCGCGGTGTTCACTGAAGTGCACGGAGTTTTTTGTTTTTGTGTGTTCAGGAAGGACCCCAGAATGTGACTCCGAAGTCGGATCGTGCGCAAATTGGCGCACTAAATAACGTAAAAAAGAGGAAAAAATTATTTTCAATTTTATTTTTTGTTAAAAAATTATAATAAACGGCTAAACATTAAATGTTTATCTAAATTTTAGATTTTTCAGTGTTTACTCAACATTATTTTAAATTTAAGCAGAATTATTTATGCAAAACCATTTTTCATGCAAAACCAATTTTTATGCAAATAATTTGCATAATTTTAAACAAAAATTTGCATAATTTTAATCAAAAATTTGCATAATTTTAAACAAAAAATTAAAATTTAAAATTATTATTATTTTAAATTTTAATTTTTTGTTTACAAAATGATAATTAACAGCTAAACATTTAGATTTTGCATTTTTTTATGCTAAACTCATCTCTATCAACCAGTCTATCACCTGGAATAATTTCCGCCACCTTTTAGCGCCATCACTGTGCGCCCGCGGGTTTTTCATTTTCCCTTTGAATGAGAACAGGCCCCACCAGAAGGTAAATATTTTATTGACTAAAATTTATTTTGGCACTTTGGTCCCAAAAGATTTCAATTCATATCAATTTGCACTTAGTGGTCCAAAATTTGGACAAGACTACCCCAAGTAGATTAGACTACATTTAATGTAGTCTAATCTACTTGGGGTAGTCTTGTAGACAAGCCCAAAAATGCTAACATCGTTAAAAATAAAAAATAAAAAAATAAAAAAATGTTTTTCAAAATTAAATTCAGATGGCGAAGTTTCTACATTAAGAGTACGGCTAGTTGCTAAAGTTTGCAGTCAACAATAGACTACCACAAAACGTTTTACCCTGTAGGTAGTTCGCTGAGACTTCTTTCCGCCTTGATTTGTGAGCGTGATTTGGAAATTAGGTACTTACCCATTTTAACACATGTGTTGAAATCGTTTTTTTCAATGGGGACTTGAAAGAGACCCGAAAGGTTTCCTTAAATTTTATGGAAAACAAGCCTCTCGGAAAAAGGTTTGAAATTACTAAAGCTGATTTGAGACACATCAGGTATGAGGTTGTCATGAAAATGATTGAGGTTGTTTATTACTCAACCAAGAAAATGCAGGCTGAATCACCAAGAGTGTACCAATGTGCTTAGCATGTCATGCTGTTTTGTGATATACTTGCAGCCGTCATTACGTCTTTTTTTTTTTTTTTTTTTTTCTGTTGGTTTTGAATTTTTCTATCCTATCCTTCATCTTTTTTTAATCAGCGATGTTTCAATTTTCTCTTTTTGTGGAAACGTTTTCTGATCTTGGATCTGGAACAAAGAGAGAGCGTTAAAACGACAGGTAAAATGGTAATTGGAGAAAGTCGGGTAAGAACGGGTACCTAACATAACTAGAGGAAAAGAGGGAACCCTGGGACACTTCCACATTTCGAATTTTCCTGACTGTGTATTTCAAATTCAAATTCTACTTCAAATTTCAAATCCGGTCACTCGATTACCTACGTTCCTATAGGACCTACCTACATCTCTGTTATAATATAACATAATATTATGTTGTTATAATTCTCTTCTGTACATGTAGTTATAATTTTTTTCAGGGTCATATTGTCAAAATTCATGGAGTAGAAGTGGTTCCAGGCCCTTCTAGATAGGGGGTATGGAAGATTGGGACACACCGTAATTCAACCCTAGGTACATATTCAAGATCAGAAAAAAAGCATAATCAACGAACTGATGATTTCCTTCTTTGATTTTTTCTTTAATTAACAAAACTTGCTATTCTTGTATTTGCAAAAATTGTATTATAACATTTGATGTTAGACTACAATTTAGTATTTTGATTTCCTTCGTTAGCAAATTTTAGAATATAAGATATTCTAAAATTTTCTAATCGAAGGAAATTATAAAAATATCATTTTAAAATATCATTTTCTCATTAAATTTTACTTTTTTCCACGAAATTGCGGTTTTGGGCCTTAAAAAATGAAAAATGAAATATTGGCAAAGTCGTGCGTGAAAATCAGTTTGAATCCTCGCAAACAGCAATAATTTCACTAAAAGATCCTTCTAATTTCAAGTCTTGACAAGCCGGTACCTAGGTACTTTTTTTTGTCATTGATAACTTATATTACTGTATAACCTACCATTATATTAATTATTTATATATATTGTTTATTTATTTATTCATATTTTATTTATTTATAATATTCATTTATTTACTACTTATACATATTATTAAAATAAGTAATTTTATTAATGCCTATTATTTTAATGAAAGCGCAAGTAACATTTATTTCATCATTTAATTTGATTTAAATTGCTTTATTCAATAAAGCATGAAATGAATATGGATTCCGTACCTACCCGTAGGCTAATAGAAGGTACCGTTTTTCGCTGAGTATATTGTAATCAACGAAAAACGGCTCTGAAACTTATCATGTTTTTAAACATTTAATTTAATAGAATCATTTCTACCTGGGACGTAGGATCTTCCTGCAAAATGATTTCGTGCTTCGGACTTCGTCTCTTTTCTTCGTTGCTTCAAGACTCTTCGCCTTGAACTCTACGGTACATATTGGACGGGTAGAACCTGGCTTAGTGTAGGCTGCAGAGTAGGCAATACCGTATTCATCATCAATCGTGATGGCCGGCACCTAGAAGAATATTCCTGCCCTTATTAAATAAAATGTTTAGATTCGAATTTCTCCAAAGGAGCATTCTGTTTGCTCCTTCTTCTTAATGAATCGTGTGCAGTTGTATAAATGAATAGGTACGAGGAGAAGTAGGTCTATGAGTGAGCTAAATTGATTCGGCGAGTCATTCACTAATTGTGAATTAGATATGAGCAAGAAGATGTACCCATAATAACAGCTATATGCCTTACCACGTCTACACGCGATAGTTGGAGCTTCTTGATTCTTTTGAAGTTATTCGTGGTTGACGCTACATAATCCACTAGACTCACGACGCCACGGTAAGGTGGTGGATTGTCAATTTTCGTACTGATGACAAACACTACATTGCCAATATCAGCTGTATGCCCCTGCCGAAGAAATTATCATTTAACTCTAAGTACATACAAGTTGTTCTAAATAGGTAGGTAACTAATTATTTTTTTAAATCCACCTATCTAGCCTTTTACGTTTATTTATAAATGAAAATGATAGAATGGCAAGAATTTTTAGAAACAACTGTTCGTAGATCTACGAACAGTTGTTTCTAAAAATTCTTCTCTGAGCATCTATGCTCAGGGCTGCCAAATCCAACGCAGCAATATAAGCAGGTAAGTTTATCTATTCGTTTCATCTAAAATCGCTCAACTTTGACGGGAAACGTTCCAAAATACTCACCTCTCTTCCAGCGGCCTCGTGACAGGTTAGAACGATTAAAGCAAAGAAAGAGGATACCTGCTGAAACATCCTTCACCACTGGCATCACAATCCCCAAATATATAAGGTCGCTACGTACCTATAGGACGTAAAGAGAGCAGTTTTATGGAGCAAATAGGTAGGTAGTCATAACTCGGTGAGGATATAAAATGGTTCATCGGAAACTTGAGAGCCAATTAGATGCATTAGGTAGGTACGTATGTTTCAAATGTGGAAAATAAAGAGTGGTCAGTAATCCGAGACCTCAGCAAAATTTGCTATACTATTTACCTAATAGGATAGCACAACGTCCTAAGCCATCCTAATGCCATCAAAATGCCTCTTCGAGGGACTTAATATTCCGTCCCGTCCACTCATCAGCTTAGCAGTAGCTTTATCCTTACCAGCTTATGAGGAAATCAAGATTCCGTCCCGGTCAGAAATATGAAGACAGGGCACTCCCCAGTCCCGAGGTTGTTCGGGATAATGTATAAAGAAATGCTCAGCATTGCATAACGATGTAATAAAGTGTCAAGAGGGCTCTTATATGGGTTGGTCTCAAACATCATAGCCACTTGTCAAATTGTCCGCGTGTTGAACTACTAGAGGGTCGGTTTTTCTTTTCTTTCTTTTTTTTTTTAGATTTGTCAAAATTCAAACGAAGATTTCGAAGATTCCAAGTTCACAAACTCGGAGAGACATAATGTCTCTCCGAGTTTGTGAACAAGTCAGATTATCAAATTTTGATAATCTGACTTGCGGTTGGTCTCACTTTCTGAGATCAAAGTTCGATCTATTGCGAGAACATTTTAAAGGATTATTGAATTCTTTCACATTAAATAGGTAGTCAACATAAATTTAAAAGTGTTTGATTGTGTGATAGCGAGTTCTGCAACAAAACCATGTACCTAGCAACTATGTCCAGACTTTGGTAGGTAGCAAAATGTCAAGTCTGTATGTTCTTATAGAATTTTGCCTCCACGAATAGTGTTTTACGTTAAATGTCGATTTTATGCAGTTATAAAACCTATAACTATAGTTATATACAAGACCCAGATTAGTAAAATATCAAATTTGCAATTCAGTAAAATTTAATTTAATATCAATCAAGCAAGTAAAGAAAGTCTTACCAGCTGTGACATCTCTCTGTTGACTAGCCTTAAGGATGTAATTACAATCTACAGTATATATTATACACAAATATAATGGTAAAACTGGTCGGTTTACGCCGTATTATTAGAGGCCTATAATATATATATTATAGGCCTCTAATAATACGGCGTAAACCGATACTATAGTATTTAAGATGTGGCCTGATCTGATGTGTTCTGCGATCATTTCGAAGAAATCAAAAATATCGATCAAAGTTATCGCTTCAATCAATCAGAGAAAATCTTCGCAATCCTCGGGGACTCCAAATAAAAGAGATTAAAGAATAAGGTGCCTACCAAAGTAAAGTACTTAGGTAATGAAACAAGGGAGCGAACACTAACAAACTTACGACAGCTACAAAACTTGAAGACAAAACAACTACGAATAAAACTAGACCATAATCGGAGGCACCTGTTTCTATTGTCAATGGTTATAACGAGAGTACCTAGTAAATTTCCCGGAACAACCAGATCAAGTTCGGGTCAAGGCAATAAACCTTGAATCGACAATTTGAACGACTATTGGCAATCTATTATTGAGTCTTCGGATTACTGACCTTAATTTTCTGTGAAACATAACCGCATTATAAATCAGAGTGAGCTTTCAATCATAAATTTGAGAAATCTCCAACGAACGCGGTGTCGGATGAACGGTTTTCTTCAGCGAATTATTACTATCTAATTAAACTAATTGATTCATAAAACTGCTCCGTTTACGTCCTGTTCGGTAAGGCTCTAAAAGCTATATATATATATATAAGGGGATTGTAGTGCTAGTTAACAGAAAGATGTCACAGTTGGTATTCCCTTTCTTTGGTTTGGTCGTTCTTACCTCTCTTGAGACCATTGGAGGAAAAGTAAGTTATGGTGGGAAGTCTTAAATCATGACATAAATTATTATATACTTGAATTATGACACAATACAGCACATTGTGAGATGAATTAAAGAACTTTCCAAAATTTCTTTTCATTTCCTGAGAATCGGCAGCTGAAAATATCTACGAAGATTTTTCATGAAATTTCACTATAGATAGTGACTGAAGGTCTTCAGTTTCTTTTTCTTTCTTTTTTTCAGTATAGTGGCTCCACATGTTCTCTTTGCCGACTGGCTTAAAAATGTCTCCCAATTCAAAATTAGTTTGGAAACGACACCTCATTCAATTATTGAAATTCTCAAAAAACCCCATGACCGTAGATACAAATAAGAGTTGTAGAGTTCACTACAAAATAAGTTTTATTGTCTGATAATTTCTCTCCTTAGAAGAAGAGTACCAACTTGGACAAGGTATCGTTTTGGATCCCAGAGACAATTAACGAACCAGCGCCCTTAGATCATATTGTGAAATTAGTGGAGGATGCTGTCAAAATATCAAAGAATACCAAACAATTTGAAAACCAACAACTCTCATCCGTAAAGCAGGTAAGGTGCTGCTTTTACGAATTACGAATTCTCATTTCCGTTCCGAAAGAAGATGATCTTATTGGCACGTAAAGGAAAATAAATCAACTAAATCATGCTACCAACCAAGGAGTTTTTTTATTTCTAATTCTTTAAAAAATGTCGATTATTGTTAGATGGTTGGGGTGGGCTCATTGAAAGTTAGTTTGAGTCATGCTCGTTGCCGTACGTTGATGGCCTTATTACTCAAAAACGTAACAGCATGATAGGTAGGGTTTAAATCAAACCTTATCAATCTTCACAATAGGTTGCGAAGTATGATGAACTTACCTTCTATCGGGGAGCTCAAGCTGGACCGGCCAGGTTTAGAGCAGCTTATGTAAACCCGAAGTCTCCTCAGTATCCTTCGTGTTTGGTCGATTTCATCACTGACGGGAAGCCTTTGAAAGAAGCAGGAGTCGCCAAAGTTCGAGTTGCTTTCTGCGGTCCATTACCTTAAACTTGCGAAATGACGGAAGTTGTGGGCTGTCAATCATCAGGATGCGTTTTACTTTTTCTTTTTTTTTTTTTACAAAATGGAAACAATTTATTTTTGTTACATTTTTGCTCCCAAATGAACGAAGAGTGGCATGATATAACAGTTTTGACGTGGCGTTGCTTAATTTGTAATACCCTATTAATCAACATTATTTTAAAAGTTGAACGTTCACGTATTGTTACAGCAGATTTACGCCCGGTTTATCATACACGCCTAGCAATAAATATAAATTTAAAAAAGTATCGACACCTATGGGTGTCTTTGAGCAAAGAATTATTTATGTGGCTTTCGGTTTGAATTACCTTGAATGCCTACTTAACTTTAGCTTTCAAAATAACTAGAGGTACCTATTTAAAAGACATACCTCTAGTTACAGTATGTAACACGATTACATCAAACAAACGAATCAACCCCTGGTATGGTCCTGGTGTAGGTACTCTTATATCATAATACGATTACATCGTATTATGCATTGTATTATACACACTCTTTGCTTATACTAGCAACTGACGTACAACAGATCCTGCAGGATAATGTATCATGATGATGTATTGTTGACCATGGTGACCATGCTGCAGCTGTCGTGGTTTCAACTCTTCGGCAGATTCAGATGACAGAGAGACTTCAAGTAATGGATTTTTCCTTTCTTTGCAGCCTGCTTGGCGACGCTGAAGAACAGCTCACAAATTGGACGACCTGAACCTGGCTTCGTGAAGGTTGCGCTGTAGAAGTGACCATGTCCACCGTAGAAGAAAATCGGCTCCTAAAATGATATTTCTTCCTCTATTTTAGATCCAAATGAAATCCACTTCCACAGATGGCGGAGTCTGTGCGCTCCTTCTTTTTACATTGGTAGATGGTTTAAACCTACTTCTATTCTGAAGTGTTAAACCTACAACTACTTCAATTCTGAAGTGTATTTTTAAAAGTACCTAGTTAACAACTGGTAGATTACCAGGTGAATCATTTTAGCTCACTCATCGACCGATTTCTCCTCTAATTAGAGGAGAAATCGGTCGATGAGTGAGCTAAAATGATTCACCTGGTAATCTACCAGTTGTTAACTAGGTACTTTTAAAAATACACTTCAGAACTTTAGACAAAAAATATGCCCATAAAACAATCACCTTACCCGTTTAACAAACGATAGTTGGAGGTTCTTGATTTCATCGTAGTCCTTCGTTTTTTTCGCTAGTTCCTCAACTATACTCCCAATCTCATGGTAGGGGGGTGGTTTAGTACCTTTCCTTCTCATGTAAAACACTGCATCGCCAATATCAGAAGATGACTCCTAAGAGACAAAACTCGTCATTTTCTCATCAGTTCATTAGGTGACGATTAAGTTTGGATTTTTCACGTTTTTTACCTACCTACATCTAATTTTTTTAAATGAACAAACGATATGCCAAAAAATGTATGGAATACAACAGTTGTTAGACAAACAGGGCTGCCGATGCCTACAGGTTGAAAAATCAAGTAAGTTCCCGGGCTCATTTCATACGAAAAAATATCATTTCTGACTTGAAACGTTCTTCCATAACTTACTTCATCTCCAACGGCTTCGTGAGAAGTGAGAATGATCAAAGTTACGAAAGAGATTAACAGTTGAGACATCTCTGTTAACAGGCACTACAGTCTCATAGTAAAAAATAAGGGTCTATATTAATGACCTTTCAAAGAAGACGTAAACTGAGAGCAGTTTTATGAGGCAAATAGTTTAATTAGGTAGGTAGTCATAACTCGGGGAGAATATAAAACAGTTCATCGAACACTGTGCGCCTATTTGACGAAGAATTTGAATTAGAATAGTTCAAAAAGAATTCAACATTGAGTGAATAATCGATATAGGTAATCATTAAGTTGATAATTCTAAGTAATTTTATAATTAATAATTATTAATATTATTATTAAAATTATTGTAATTAATAATTACAATTATTGTAATTCATTCATTACCTTCATCCATGTATTTACATTAAATTTTAATAATTTAACAAAGTACCTATTCATTTATTTTTGTCCATTTACCTTACGTCAATTCATTTTTCACGCATATAATTCGTATTCAAGGGCGAAAAAGCGGTTTTGACCCGCCCGGACGATTCATTTTGGCCTCCCCCCCCCCCCCCCCCCCAAAGTTGGGGGCCCCAAAATTGACAGTTATTTATTACCTATCCCAAGACCTTACTTTTACCTAGGTGAACCTATCACTTAGGTGGAAGAGAAAAATAACAGGGCCTGTATTTAGAAAAAACAAAAATGGCGCTTGGTATGTGAATTAGTTGGTAGGTATGTAGGTACCTACCTACCGTCTATAAAAAAAAATAAAATTAAATAAAAAAAAAAACACGAAAAAATCTACCCTCCGCCCTTTCTCACGTATCCTCAAGATTGTGTGGCTGAGTTTGCCTCAGCCTTGTTTTGATGATTGAAAGTTTGAAAAACTACGTCAACACTCGACTTGAGTCGTAGAAAGCATTACCAACGCATTTATAGTGCTTACCTATGAGGAACAAAGCCAACCAGATCGAGTCTCCCTTTTCGGTCTCGAGTGCTTAATGTGCAATATTATTCTAGTTTGGATACAATTTTTTTCCAGCTTCGACCTGCCTATCCGTCCCTGTTCGTATTCATTAATTAAACTTCTTTCATTGCATTCCTAGATTACCCGTTTATTTCTGGTCTTAAATCACCTCTTGCAAATTGATTTCATTCAAAGGCACTTCCCAGCCAAGCAGGAAGTCGCTAGTACATTGTCGTTTCTTATTCTGACGTTCGGTCTGAAGCATCGCAGAGACTTTCCCATTGAGAAAGAACACTGCCATGAACTATTTTTATAGGCTTCGCTATCTCAACCTATTCAAGCCGTCAATATCTGTTTGGAGAGAAAACAATCGTCCCAAATGGTGAAGACCTGCTGGTGTCGGCTTACGGCTTGAAGAATCGATTGGACGATGAGACTCTAATCGACTATTTTCACTAATGGGATCCATTTTAGTTAGAAGTCGAATTATTCGCACCGGCGACTTTTTTTCCCGATGTTTGTGAATGGTCACGGTCACAACGAATTCAACGCCAATCTTTGAACCAAAAACACTTCAAAATTGTCATAGGTATTTATATTATTACAGGTTATTAATAATTAATTATTCTTAATAGAATTATTCTTAATAACCAGACTTACCTTATTTCGGCATTGCATTTCATTTACGTTTCATTAATTAATTTTATTTTTTTCATTCGTTTCATTTAATGTTCCTACTTCCGAATTCAGTTTAAAAGCGCCAACTCACTCGAAAGCGATTCTACCGTGCCTACAAAATTTCATGGTAATTTTTACATCCGGTGCGGTTTCTCGCGCGCCTTCAATCAATTGCACGTCCGACCACCACGACGCGTCAGCTGCGCTACCAGACTGAAAAAGTGAAAACCGCCTCGAATCCGCCATGTTTGGTGGTTCCCGCTGTGCCCCACAAATCCGCCCCGCTAGGCGGATGTTTTCTTCCCTCTTCGCGAACGCACATTTGGCGCCACTGGCCCAAACGGTTTCTTCGCCAGTCTTCTTTTTAACTCCGTGTCGTTCGGTCGTCAAATCAAGATACGTTACAATTCCTTCTGTCCCGTCGGTGCCTGACACTGCGAGCCTAAATCAATAATCCCGTTTTTCCTCCTCCGTTCTGCGTATATTTATGACGTTTTGGTGAAATCCGTGAGAAATTGAGTGCGTGTAGCGACATGGGCCCCTGGGAGTATCGATCCTCCGCCCGAGTGTTTTCATTTTGATAACGCCTGTCAAAAACAACTCTGATAACGCGTTGACGGTATTTTCCACACTTTCCCTCGGAAAATATATTTTTTTCTCGGTTAAATAGCGGAAAGTATTGTTTCGCAATCTGTTTCGACAACGGTGAAGCTTTGGGTGAAAATGAGCGAAAAGACTTCAACAGGTGAGTGTTTTGATTACGTTTACCTACCTATTTGTGCGATTCAACACGTACCTACTTTCTGGTCTAGTGGCTCATTTTAGTAACAGAATCTGGCGCCAGAAGGTCATCACAGAATTCGGTTTTTATTTTGTCGCGCTGAATCGAATGATACAACTTTCATCTTCAAAGTTGAGGTATTTGGTGACTAGTTTGTTTCGTTCTGATGAGTCGCGTCAGATTCACTCAGTCCTGGTCAGCGGGCCTACCAGCTGTTCACATTGTGAATCACACTCGAGCTTTACTAACAGATTCTGTTAGTAAAGACACAGATTATCTGTTATTCCTTGAACCCGCCATGGAACGATCCTTTTGTGGAGTGAAAGGAAAATCAACCAAATTAGTCTAGCTTTTTGCATAATATGAAAATCATATTATGATGAACCTGGAAATGATAATATCATATTATGGGTGCCTGATAAGATGGAAATGATGTATCATTATTGTCTTATCGGTATACCGAGCACGGTGGAACCAGGCATTGTTCTGACTGCAGCTGTGGCGGACCAGCAAATGGGTCCGTGGACCATGTGGTGTTTGTTGGGTCGTGTTCGATTTACATCCTGTCGGAAGCGGGAACGAGCGAAAATTCAACGCCTACTGAGAATGAGTGAAAAGACAGGCTGCGACTGAATGCTTGATGAACTAAAAAAGCTACTACTTGCTTCTAATTGAATGGGTTATTTAGGATGGGCATATGTCCATAATGGCGATTTTCGTTTTCGAAATATGACACTAGAGGTTCAAAGCCATAGGTTGACGTGAGAAATGACTGTCTTGAATGATCGTGTTCTACGGTGTCTAAGGAAACCGCAGTTGTTCCTTTCAGTGATAAGGACAACTGCCCTTTCTCAAATAAGTTCGTTTGGGAACTGCCGTAAAAAATGTAGGCTTCAAAAAAATTTAAAAAATAAAATAAGTTAAAAAAAATATCTAAAAATAAAAGATGAAATCATGAAGTGAAACAAGAAAATTTCTTGTCTTGAAGCATTGTTTAATAATGCTTCATGACAACGCATTATTGTTTAACATAATTTAAGTTTAAATATATATATTTAACAAATTTAACTTAAAGTAAATGAAACACTTACCTAGTAGGTATTCCATTTATTTTAGAAACGGCCATAGGTAAATTGAAAATGGCCGCCCGTTGGAGAATAATGCGATTTATTGAAAATCGATTATGTCAGATATTAATTTGATCCTTGTAAAAGGTTACCTACATAATTTTCCCATAATTATTCCTCAAAAATTGAAAAAACTAGGAAGTTTTTCTTGATTTCCCAAAACCTGGACAGAAGTCCTTCCTAAAATAACAAATTCAATTATAGTCTATGTTGCGCGAATCGCAACACTAGGCTATGTGGTTGAAGATTGGGCAAGACGGGATAGGATTTTTCTGAAGAGGAATCACTTGACGAATTGCTGTCATAGACTGACGAGGATGAAGACTATGGCGATGCCTGCAATCACCTAATTGTAGACCTAGCATTGACTGATAGTTTTCTTCAGTAAGCACAGTCAGCAAGGATATACCTAGCTGACGACTCATGCAGCAGGTTTGTAGGAGACTGGCAGTTTGTCTGCAATTATCGCTCAAGATAATATGTTGTGTATAATATATACAATATATATAACCTAATATTATTAGGTAATTATGTGTTCTATACCTCAAGTGAAATTAAATTGAAATATTTTGGTAAAAAGTAGTGATTGGGTACGAATTATATCATTTTCTAGTGGTATCTTAGAAAATCGATTTTGAATCTTTCTACCTTCTGCAATTAACCTGAGAGCGTTGACATTTCTAAAAATTTGGAAATTTAATTTGGTCATTAGCATACATTCATACGAATAAAACAGTGTCATATATTTGAAACCTTTATGCTATATTTGAATGAAATTGTAGTCACAATAATCCAGAAAAGAGATGGTAAGACTTAGTATCATCTTCTGACTTTAAATCTTATTTTTCTTGTTTCCACAGAAAAAATCGTCCTGACGCCCAAAGGGAAGACGTCCGACTCGACGACGTTGGTCATCGAGAGAAAAGTCGAGATCGTCGAGAGTGCAGACGGCGTCCACGTAGCTGGAGGCGATCACAAAGGAATCGTCGTCAATAAAACCATCAGCAATGGAGTCGGTAAGTCACCATAAACGTCAATCCCCTCTGTAGGCTCTTTCGTGATATTTATCTGATTCTAACGACGCTGACAGGAAATCCTGACTTGGAATCACACGCGTTTCTCAACTCCCATTCAAAACAGATTGAAAAGGAAGTCTCGTCTATTTTCCGACGTCCCCTATTATTATCGATCGGAAGGCCCCAATAAACCCGTTCCCCGTTGGAAATCCCTCTTCAAAAGCCGTCTGAGATTCTGATAAAACTCCTCCAACGTAAATAAACATTCACTGGTGCCTTTTAGGAAACAAACAGAGTTCCGGTGGATGTGAAATCGTTCAGGGAAATGCGAGACGATCTGTTTCTCATGAGAAAATCTCCTTACATACTCACGGAAAATCTCCTACAAAACACGGTGAGAAAAATGAAATTAGGTATTGTTGCGTGAAAACATGAGACCGCTGGACAGGTGCACATCAGTGGTGGATCCAGAAATCTTCTTTAGTTGAGCATTGGTTTTTTTTTTCATTGCTATAGATTCCTAGATCTAGCGGACAATCGTGAATAGTTCATGATATTTAGGAATCGGGTTGAAGGAACTGCATGTGGAGACGGAAACGGTTTTACGAGCTGTTGAACCAGTTTGATGTTCTATAGACTTTGAAGAGCTATTAAACCAGTTTGAGGAACTTTGGACTGGTTTGATGATCTATTGAGCTAGTTCGAGAAGCTATAAAACTCGCTAATGAGCTACTGTACCGTTTTGATGTTCAATATACTATTTTAAACAGCAATCGAACTAGTCTGAAGAGCTTCTGAACCAGTTATATTCAGGAATTTAACAATTTAACCGGAACCAGCTCGATGATATCTTGAGCTAGAGTTCAGAAAGAAAAAACGCTGCAAATTTTACACAAGGGTTTATTATTCTTTGATATAGGTTACTTGTACAGAAATTTAATTCTGTCAATAAAAAAAATTTAAAAAATTTTTTTTTTGATTTTTATATTTCAAAAAAATTTTTTTGAGGCGATTTTTTTTCAAAAATGTGTTTTTTCAAAAATTCTTTAATTTTTACTCGAAAGATATTTAACTTCTTGGGATCCATCAAAAATCCCATTTTTAGCTCCATGAAAGCCCTATAGATCGCCACAGTGAAATCGGATCGTTCCGGGACCCCAAAAAATGGATTCTACGTCCAAAAATACTTCGAAAACGACACCTGACTCGATCCCATAGCCAAAAGCCTTCAAAAACCACCTTCTGTAGCCCCATTTTAGCCCCAGCGCGCCCCACGGGTTTGGGCGATCGGGCTGAAAACCTTGCGGGCACAACTAGATGGTAAACCGAGTATTTTGTCAAAATTTCAGATTTTTAAAAAAATTCCTACTGCCCAAAACGGCCTGGACGGCGGACGGCGTACGGCGTACGGCGTACGGCGGACGGACATTTCGGATTTTGAATGTAGACCACTTGAAACGGATAATGTCAAATTTTGAGCCCGATCGGAGTCGTCGACCCGCGTCGCGAAAACATAGGTGTATTATTCCAAGAATAATAAACCAAAACAGTTTCGATTTCCTAGCGTTTTACAGCGGGCACACCGATTGTGACACCACGTTTCTGCAACTGAAATCACCTCCACACAGTCCCAGATAAGATAAAGACGATTCCCGCCGTTTTCTTTCATAACCTCCGTCCTTCTTCGTGTGGTGGGAGAGAAACCGCGGAGAAGGAGAATAAGCCGCCGAAATACAAAAACACTAAAGGCAGATTAAAAACAGAAACCTCCATACAAGCACATTTCATCCTCCTGCTCGCTTTGTTCGCCTCTGAAAAAATACAGTCAAAAACCAATATTTTAGAGTAATTATTTCCATATTTTATTGATTGCCCGTTGTAGAGTTGATAGTAACTGTTTATGGAACTTTTTCTTTAAGCCCAACTCATAATAGGCCATTCGGAATCCTCTCTAGACAACGATTGCTTATTTCTGGGATAACGACCCATAAGTATAGGTACCTCTATATTTAGTCGTCATTTTAGCCGATTCGGGGTTTTTTTTTTAATTTTTATTTTAGGCGGTCTACAGGCTTTGTTATGAGTCATAACTTATGACGTTTTCTCATATAAATATAGAATTTTCCTTCTTTAAAAAAAATTGATTTGATCATATTCATAGCGTTGAGTTGATGAACTGTGGCACGATTCAGCTCTCTAAATAATTCTTCTGGTGGGAAACGTTTTGTTTTATTCAAAATTCATGATTTGAATCCTAAAAATCTTGCCACAGTCCCAAAACCTTGTACCTTATAAGTCCCTCCGCTGATGCCTTAAAATCATCTTGAGAACCCCCCAATAGATCCGTCCTTGTGCACATAATTTTAACTTATTATGTTGATATTCGCCGCCGCACAGTGGGCCGATGACGTTAAAAAGTGGCGGAAATTATTCAAGGTGACTGACTGATTGATTGATTGAGAGACGGGTTTAGCGTAAAAAATGCATAATCTAAATGTTTAGCTGTTAATTAGATTTTTTTAACAAAAAATGAAATTTAAAATAATTTGCATCAAAATTAAAAAATGGATTTGCATTAATAATTCTGCTTAAATTTAAAATAATTTTGCGTAAAGACTGCAAAATCTAAATGTTTAGCCGTTTATTATCATTTTTTTAACAAAAAGAAAATTTTTTAAATAATTTTTTCCACGTTTTTAATGCTGAACACACAGAAACAAAAAACTCCGTGCACTTCTGTGAACACCGCGACTTTTTTCCGATTTTCTGTTATTTATTTTTTATTTTTTCAGTACCTATTTTTGATCTGTTAAATAGATGAAGGCTGTTTTGAGTTGTTAAAATGGTATCCTCAACATTAAAATTTAATGTTTGTTCTTTGATCTTGGAATTTTCATGATCAAAGACCCAACAGAAATCTTAGCTGTGATCGCAAATGGAGCCGGCGTCAAAAGAGACTCAGTTCACCGATAAAATTATCTACTGTCAAGTTCTTAACATGGAAACGTACTTTACTTCCTTAAGAGGACTTCTAGGTTCCCCACCTTGACAACCCCCGCGATCAGGCTGAGTCACAACTTTCGTAGAACCTGGTCGGGTGTTCCGGCGAGATGACGTCACGATTTGGTCCATGACCTAACCGTTCACTTGACTCGGATGATGTCATTGATTATTCATCGCGGTGACCCACCAGATTCCATGTGTTGGCGGGAGGATCAGAGTTGCCAGGTGAATGGCCGTAGCTCACCTATATTCTACACTGTAGAATCTACAGGTAACAGCAACTAGCAACTCCAAATTGGGTCTCCAATATTTAGACCGCAGGCCAAGCACTAAACACAGCCAAGTGTATGACCGTATGTTTTGACTGATTTAGGTACACGTTTTTGGAGCGCTGAATCCAAATCTAGTAACCGATTTGCTTCATGACGTAGGTAGGAACAATTTTTTGCTACATTTGGGTTATCCTTAGTCTACCGGTTAAAAATAGGTTTCATTTCACTGTGGTATTAACGAGTAAATTTTATTTCAAAATAATTTTGAACGTAAAAAAGAAATTTACCAACACAGTTTTGATGTTATGCGAACACAGTTAACACAGCAAACACAGTTATGCGAAAATATTTTCTGGAAAAACTGGAAAAATCAGTGCTGGGGGTTCATAGAGTCAATTTACGTAATTCAAGCAGAAGACACGAAGCATTGGCTCGGTGACGTGAATTGTCCGCCGTTCTGCAAAACGGCAACCAATGGAAACTCTTCTGTTCTGGTCTCTGAAGGAAAGTCAAGGTGATTTGGCCACTCTACTCCCATTGGCCCTGATGACCTCACGCGCCCGGAGGCCCCTCGACAGCATTTGAATATCTGGAGCAGCCAATTTATCGGAGACCTTATTCATTCAGATCGGCCTTTTCGGGCCGTTGAAGCGTGCCATCTGATGCCCGATAGACTCTTTGGATGCATCGAGTACACTCAGATTTGATACAACTCAGATTATATGGAAAGTGTAGCCATTTTCTGTGTCTAAACTCAAATAGACCACTTCCATCCGCTAACTACTAACCTCCCCAGTTTTCGATAGCCTCAGTAGTTTATCTGCTTTAAATTAAATACACCAAGTTTGTCTGTTGGCCGGCATGTTTTGTCAAATTTTGTAACATACGTTTTTCCCCATTTTTATTCATATAGTCCGTTATATCGAGTGTCAAAATCATGTGGATTGAAAACACGTTTGACTCCCTGTAGAACCAGTTGAAAAGCTTTACGGGCGAACAATTTGTGTACGATTAATGGCGAACATAATTTTCCCCAGTAACGAACGGTTTTTTGGAAAAAGGGATTTTTCCGGTTTTATGCCGAAGTAAAGACGTGAAAATGTCAAAAATCATTGTTTTGTAAAACCTTCTCTCCTTTTAAAGGAGGCAGCCTTAACTATTTTTAGATACACGAATAACTACTTTGCTCACTGGCTATTTGCATAAGATATCTCACATCCTGGCGGATATTCTTATCAGGTTATGTGTGGGAGCTGATAAGTTGCTTTCAACCTCCTCTTGAGTTTTGGTTTTGATTTATTTATAACTTGAGAGATTCAGAATGAAGTTTTTTGGATGAAATTGGATCGAAATGTATGTTGTTTTCCCCAAGGGCTTATTTTTTCATTTTACTATTTCCTTTCAGATGAGATCGAGACAATCCCGGAAATCTCACTGCAGTTCAGGGTGTTCCTGGTCAACGGACAGACGGGCTCGCACACCCAGGAAAGCCGGAAACTCCTTTTCTGGTTCAAACCGTCGGTTCCTGTCCACGAGAGGCCGACCGTCGCTCAAGAGTTTTTCAAGGAGCTCGTCAGCCCCCAACATTTCCCTAGAGGTGGGTATTTTTCTCGCTGCAGGCCACAATGGGTACTGGGCAGCGGGGCCCAAGTTTAAAACTCATCCCCTACTAGAGACTTATTTCTAGCGCGGACGTCGGGCGGTATTTTAGGAAAAAATTCCCGAGTGCAGGAAACACGTGGACGTTGGTGTACATGAGATATGGATCGGAATTATGTAGGTGAGTATAAATAACTTTACCGCCGTCTTCGAGAAGTTGCTCGCTAACAATAGGAAGTCGAACTGTTGGAAACCTTGACGAGTGCACTTCCAAGGGTATCTCCTCCGGGCAAATGCAATCACGAATGTTGCACAAGTTGCAGTTCTCAACCACAAGACCTCGTCCTAGATTTTCAAGTAGTCAGCGCAAAAGTTCACCCCGTTCACTAAGGCTGAAAACTGTCGGGCCTGCTGACCAGGTGACAAACGACGTTTAAAATACATTTTTGGAGATATTCACGTCTAGTTCAAAGTGCGATACATTACGATACTAGCCCGAGAAGGGGTGGGGGAGGGGGGGGGGGGGGGGTGTCTCCTTCTCGCGGGAGGCCAGCTAGTCTATGATTTACTTTTATACCCATCACGTCGTAATACTCTTCAGATCATTGAAATTCTTCGTTCAAAATTAAGTATCAAAATTCGATTCGAGAGGAAGGCGTGAGTCCAACCTCTGGATTCAACTGTAAACAACAAGGATACAAATAGCTGCACCCTTTTGCGCTTCGGACGTAAAGTTTGGCGTGGAATCCCTCGCTCTAAAAAACAATTGCTGTAGGTATGGTTAGCTATCTATATTTTTACCGTTGGACCCCGGATTATTACTATTATGATCAAGAATCAAACCAATGGAACACAGAATGTGTTTTTCGGAGGGCTGGAGGAATAGGTAGGTACCTAAAAGTAATCAGTCGCTCCGTCATACCTTCTTCCCTCTCCAGCACCAGGAGCGTTGTGCCCGCAAGGTTTTCAGTCCGATCGCACAAACCCGTGGGGCTATGGAAGCGTTTTTAATGATTTTTAGCTATGGGGTCGAGTTAAATTGCAGCACCTGGGTCAGCAGTCCCAGAAACGCCTAATTTGAAAAGGCGAAACATGGTCAGCGGACCCACACGGTTTGTTATATTTAAATTTCAGCACCTGGGTTAGCAGAACTGAAACGTCTAATTTGAAAAGGGTCAGTGGACCTTCGGACACAACCGAGTTTTGTCAAAAACATAATAATACTATCATTTTTGAAATCTTCACATCATGAAACGTTCAAAGACAAAATTCAATGTTGAGGCGGATCACTTTTTTTTTACTCCCGTTACATGTTGGCGGGGTGACGCGTCGTGACTGTAAAACAAGAAAATCGTAAAAAAAACAATTTTTGGGTATGTACCATCTGCTCTCTGTATGATCCCAATGTTGACATTAAATGTCAACCAAATGTCACCAAATTTTGGTTCCTGAAGTTGACATAACAAAGGATTTCCCACTTTTCCACATTGAAGAGACGTCCCTCCGTGGGGATCAACTCAGGGTGTGGGGTTAGTTGGAGTTGCGGTTATGGGGGGGTTATTTCTGACTTACCTTACGCCCAACTTCAAACCAAATAACCCTGACAAAAAATTGTAGTTTCCATGTGAAATAAGATAGTTTGATCGCTTACTCGTTAATGGAAAGTCTGCAAAGCCAGTTAAAACCTGATAAACCTTGGAGCCAGTTTGAAGAGCTACACAATCGGTTTGAACAGGTATAAAAATTAATAAAGAGCTATAAAACTGTTTTAGGAGTTATTTTACCGGTTAGAGCTATACAAGCCGTCTGAAGAGAGATTGAACCAGTGTACAGATGGTTTGAAGGGAAGAAAGCCGGTATGAAGGGCTTTAAAACCAGTTCTATCTCTCTTAAATCTTCAAAGCTGTCTTATTGCCGTTCAACCATAGATGTCAAGGTGGTTATGTAGCGATTCAAACTGGTTTTATAGGTTAAATCTGGTTAATTGCTTCTCAATCCAATTTTTTAGTTCCTCAAATTGGTTCAATCCCTCTTCAATTTTGTCCGGTTGCTCTTGAACCGGTTTTGTAGCTTTTCCAATGAGTGTAAAAGGTATTTAATTCGGTTCTACCGCTCTTTAAACCGGCGTTATTGCCCTTCAGTCCAGTTTTATAGCGCTTCAAACCATTTTTAGATCTTCACACTACTTCATTTCATCTTCAAATCGGTGCCGTGGCCATTAACCGGTTTACTAGTTCTTCATTCTAGTTTCGTGGCTCCTCAAATTGGATTAGTATCTTCAACCCGATTCTTTAATTTTATAGGCTTTCATACATGTTCTCGAGCTCTTCTATTGGGCGTATAGATTTTCAGACCAGCCAGTCATCTTTTTCCGCCAGTTCATCCTGACTCCGGCTTTATAATACAATTATATGACTAATATCCGGCTATATATTATATTAAAAAATGTTCATCCTTCGCACCAGAATGATTGGGAATAAATCCATTGCCCATTTCAAAGATTTTTGGATCAGCACCTGCTAGTGGGCCCGCAGACCAGGCATTGAAATTGTCCCAGTGTCTTCGTCGCTGTCACCAGTTCGGTGACGACTTTCCCGAATGAGTCGACTAGTTGGGCCCGGTTTTTTTACTGCACCGCTTTCACTCGCCCACACGTTGTAGGAGGAGAGAAAGACTTTTCAAACTGTGAAGCCAACCGAAAAATTAAACATCTTTCACGAAGAAAAATCATTTTTCTCAAATGGCGTGAAATGAAGTGTTCCAGAAAAATCTGTCCGTTTCATTCTGCTGAGACTGCTGACCAGTTGTTTCATAGTAAAATTCGTTGTGTGGTTGCAAAAACGGCATTCTGGCTCCAACAGATCGTCAACACGATTTCCGCTGTTTAAAAATGGACACTTTGAAAACACTTCGGAAGAAAACATAAGGACAGAAATACTGACTAACTGGTTCAGCCGAAAACTGCTTCGATTAGGCAGCGGAAACTCTCGTTTGTGAGAAATGCGAAACGCTGATGAGGCTGCATATCATTAGCACACAAAAACATCCTATTGTAATACGAACTAGCAGCCTTCCTGAGTTAACACGAACAACCTTCAATGATGTTGATTGCATTAATTTGAGGTGTTATTGAAACTGCAGACTCGTTGAAATAGAGACTCGCTTATGGGTCCACATGGGGGAACTTCTTTTTTTTTTTCTTTTTTTTTTTTTTTTGAAAGTGATGTTTAATAACACACTTCCTGGCCTATTGTTTCTACTCCGTGAGACACGGATTTTTTTATTTGACGCAAATTACGACTTGGAAGCTACCATCTTTTGTCAATTTTTTTTCACTCCTGGCCAGCGGGCCCACCCTCCCAAGCTACATGGGGTTTATGAGGGACGTTGGCCAGGAGCTCCAATGAGAGGTCGTTTTCGAAGTAGTATGGAAAATAATCCATTTTTGGGGTCTCTGTCGTAACACTATACATGACATGTAAACATTGTATTCATTAAATGACATTTTCATGAATGGCACTTTCATTTTTTCAATTTCTAATTCGTTTAAATTATGTTTGATTGACCGAATCATATTTTTGCACCTTTTACTCCAAAGATTCGTTTAAAATTTGACGCTTTTTTTTTTCTTTTCACTTTCAGACTACGTCGGCTTCATAAAAATGCTCATGAAACTCATGCAGAACCGATACCCGACTGTCCGCAAGTTGGAGGTGGAACTCAAACAACTCGCCATCACCAAACTCCCCGACAGACCAGGTAGGTTCATTTTTCATAGTATTTACATGCCATAGAAATACGATACCGAAACGGCCTCGAAATTATTACACAAGCTCTAACGAATTTGTTTTATCGCAGATCGAGCTTCTTGTGGTGAGCTGTTAGGCCAATGTTACTTGTAGGTGTAGATTTCTGGGAAACTAATTGAGCCTTTTTTCTCAGAAGGCAATTTTTATTCTCATTCATAATTGCATGTCGTTTAGCATCGGGGTTTTAGCGAAATTTCATGATGCAATGACGTGTTGTAGTCGAGCATGGTCATTTTTTACCTGATTTCTCAAGCCGTTGTTTTTTTCCGGTTTCGCTGTTGGCAACGTTTCCTGTCGTCACGGCGGTAGTTCGATTCGGTACAGAGAAAAAACTGTGATCAACCGATTTTCCCGTCAAACTACTAAACCAAAGTGAATATAGCGAACTCGGTTTCAATTTCTCATCATCGAGAAATGGTTTCATTTTTTCTAGAGCCGGCGCCGCGTCGGAACAGCGCATTTTTTTCTTTGGTGAGGAACCGAGTGAAGTAGAGGTAGTCCTAGCAGGCCGCAGGTAGCTTGGGTGTATTTGTAGGACCGTCGCATTCGTAGATTTCATCAGCGTACGAGCGCTTTCGACGCCGTGACATCATCGGTAGTATTCGTAGGCTTTACACCGTCTAGTCTTCCTGGCGGGACGATATGGAATGAAAGAGGATGAACTTATCACATGAAGTTCAAGTTATCAAAAGAAACCGAACGTCTTGATTAACGTTCTAGTATTAAAATTTTGCTGATGCTTGATGATAAAGGGTCGGGAAGGTATTCGACGAGTATTCCTTACGGTTGATATACCAGTAACTGGTATATTGCCATGAGCCGGTTTACGGCCAACTGTAACAGTTGTTGTCGATTGGGACCGTAAACTCGTAACCCCGAATCGGTCACCTGTTTTGGCAGCAACGGGAAGTTATTGGGCCAGTGTTCCTTCCGGTTGATGTCAATCAGGTGCAGTCAGGGCCAATCAGAAGCTGGTCGGTGGATTTAAAAGCCAATTTAATCATTAAATTACTTATTGCCTAATTTCTTGAAATGTTTAATGTGAAATTTTCCGTAGTGTTTCACATTGTTAGGAACAACCGATTATTACTTGTTTCTCAACGAGAATTCCTCGAAATTAACCGAATTTTCCATATTTTTGTGACGCCCAGTGAAACCCAATCACCTCCTCATTGATTTGAAGGACTATGAATACGAATCCTTGTCAGGTTTGACCAAAAAAGAGCAATTCATCTAGTTTTTGTTTGTCATTTGAAGTTAGCTGTCACCAAATTAAAATTTGAATTTAAACATGTATCTAATCAGTTTGACTTCCGTAACAATCACCATCACCAGGTAGACCTGCATGGTACCACAGGGGTCGCTAAGCTTTTCAATTTGTCGCAATTAAACAAGTTACTTAACAATGAAACTCATTACATGTCCAGATGATTTTGGACGTGCTTTGCTTTTTTTCTAATGTGTTCCGTTTGCGTTCAAAATTATTTGTTTCCGTTTGTTGATAACCCTATTGTATGACAGCTCAATTGACTCAAAGGATTTAACAGTCAAGGCTTCATTTAGGCTTCCACACTATGCTTTTTTGGAATATTTCATAATTGTAGATAGTAGTTTTATTATACCTACTTTAGGATTTTTATTAGGTGCCCGTAGTATTGCCTGCTTGACTAAAAAGCGCCATTTTATTTGTTCGTATTTGTTAAAATGACAAGTGTTCCGAAAAACTGAGTTATAATATGATATATTATATCAAACTGTCATTAGCCTCGTTACGACAAATTATGTTTAGCTCAGTGATAATTTTTTTTTTTTGGTTGTCAAAATGAATTCGTGATAGAAGTTTAATGATTGACTGTCACGTTTTGTTTTTTGCAAATTTCTAGTATCTTCGGATGAAAGCATTTTGGACAAGCAAGTGCTGCTTACCTCGGAGAAGGTGCTAGAAATCATTGAAGCTGCCTACCCTCATCCCATAACCGTCGAAGAGCTCGCCAAGTAAGTTTGACGTGTTTATTTTACAAAATAAGGCATGACGTTCCAATATGACGTCGGGGTTTCTCCTCATTTCCAGGCAGTACAATTGGGATCAAGAGCTCGTGTCAGTGCAAATTGAAAAACTCAAAGAGAAAAAATTGGTGAAGTCTATGGACCATGGCGCCTTCACCAGAGTCATTCAACACGACAAAGACGTCCAAGTAAGTTTCATGGATTAGGGGTGGATCTCTGGGGTTGGTACGAGTAGCAACCGAGGATTCTAGTAACTAGTTTCTGACTGTGAGAAAAAATCAATGATCAACCTCAGCTACCAGTTCACTCGCTTGCCGGTCATCCTAATATTATGGTACTTTTCTGCCTCAGTTTCTTCAAAAAAATATTTATCGTTTTTTACCAATAGTTTTTCATCACTCCTGCTACAGTGCCCCTAGACAACGTGTAAACATATCCACACATAAAAACTAATACTTTCTGACATACCAAAAATGACACCTCATTCGACCTTCTGACATCCTTCCATAGATCCCCACGGTGAAATTTGATCGTTCTGGGCTTTACTTGCTTTAAAGAACACTTGAAACTGGGAACTTACGTCACATGTTTAGGGAGATAGAACTGATCAATTTGAATATTTAGGTACCTATTTTACGAAAATTTAGGGCATTTGAGGCACGTGATGGAGACGTTCATTAGAGTCCTACTGATAACTTGAATTTTTGAAAGAATTTTCGGAATAAACACCTTCATATTACATGCAAAGCATAATATTAGAACGACCCATAAACAATATACTAGTCTCACAATAGTCTCAAGGGGACGGGTTTCTGTAGAGTTTCTCAGATCTGAGGAACTCTCTTATAAGAGATAAATCTCTGAGAGATGGCTCTAGCGGCGGATCAGAAGTATTGTTCGATTTTGTCAGGATCTAATCTTAAAATGGTAATCTCGTCCAATAGTAAACAAGTAAAGATCTAACCATTTTGATGAATTTGATATAATATATATACTATAATATATATATTGATATAATATATAATATAATATCTCATTACAGATCTAGCAATATAGATGATTTTCTAAGTAAACCAAATTTCAGGTTGACCATTAATTGATTTTTCCAAAAATGGAAGTAGCAGCACTCTTCAAAAACTCTAATAAACAGTTTTAATCGAAAAAATGAAATACTGTACCGACGTATCTTCAATTTTAGTGACAGAATCTGTTGACGAAAGTTAAAAACCATCACCTCGGAAGTAAAGAAAATAGTGCTTTGGGTGAAACATGGCCGTGGTGGAAGATGTTAAACTTTCGAAATTGAAAAGCCAAGCAGTTGCCGAAATTTTTTGAATTACTAATACTTTCCCTCTCTTTTCGCATTCAGGCTTGATATCATCCGTTTACAATAACATTCTGTTTGCAGATAGTGAAGCAAATGCCGACGATCGTGAGCTCAAAACAGCCGACAATAGCAATAATTACCGCTCAATATTGCGAGAAGATAGCTGTTGACTCCATCATGGATAATAAGGAAACTTTTGTGCGGTACACGACAGTAGGTGAGTTGTTATTGTTACCTTCAACGTAGTTTCATCTGTTATATTCTAAATAAGGGCGTTAGGAGTCACCTTCGTGGTGACGTTTGGCGTGCTATTTCAGCTGTTTAATCTGCTGCCAGATGCCACCAAACTTCAAAACTGGCATGTGCTGATTTGAAGTCCATAACGGTTCCGTTTTAAATAGACGGTGGGTTAATCTTGAAGTTAGTAAGTGTTGGAAGTGTTTTACAGGAGTGAATCCTCCGGAATCATCTCACGGTGGCGCCACTGCGTCATTAGTTAGAACTACTCGGTTTGGTAAGCCTCTGCCGTCCTCCTCTGTACAGACGTGACGTCAGCCACTTGTGTTTTCGTGTCCCCGCTTCTTTTCTGTTGTCATGTTGCAACTCGGATTTTATGTAGTGGGGGCTTCGTGTTCACGGTCCTCATTCACTCGGCTTTTCGTTCATCATATTGTTATTTGATTGAAGTCGACACTGTTCGGATGATTCTCAGAAAAAATTGTAGGTACATTATGATCATTCGCTAACTTTTTGTTTATGGGATCTCTTTACCTTGGTTCTCGCCCTTCAGCTCTGGATTTCAAATATTTTGCTTCCTTGGCTCCTACTAAATTTATTCAGGTATCCTAATACTGAAGACGCTTTTCATATGTTCGTCCTTTTCAGACCTTTCCCAAAAATTGTTCTTTTCTTTATCATTCAAGGAACCCATTCTGATATTCAACTGTAATGTTGACAATAATGGTGATGATGTATCACATTATCTTGGGCTGATTTCATTTAAAGCGAGTGGCAGCACTGCTGGCTAAACCCCTTTCCATCCTTCCTACCAACATTTGGGGGTTGAATCATAACATGTGAATAATAACACAACACAAACTACACTTGAAAAGGTTATATTTTCTGAGAACCACCCACAACTTACACAATGCACTGCATCACATCTTCAAACATTTCGGTAGATCACATTAAATTTTTTGAACCACATCATTTCAATCGGTGCCAATTTGATCATTCCATCTTTGAACTGCATCATCAATCGTACAGTCTCATCAGTCTGGGGATAACCTCATCTACCGTCTTACGCGATGTTGTTTGAGCTAACAGTGTGTCTTTTGTCTGATTTTGGGAGTTGTTCTGATGATTTGGGCTTGAATAGTCAATCCAGAATTTGTCGGGAGATGTTTCTTGAGGAAAAGTGCGCCATTTTCAAGCCAATGAATTCGATTTTGCAGGCGAGAGCAACGTGTACACACTAGGGAACGTCGGAGCTCACCGAGTCGTCTGTACAAAGCTGCCAACTATCGGGTACACGCGTGAAGCGATGACGTCTGCTGGAAACACTACAACTCGTTTGCTCGGTAAGCCCTCAGAATGATGTAACCCGTCAGGAGCGGATCCAGACGTTTACGGGTTTAAAGTGCTACTAACTGCTTTAAAATAGATTAAATTAGTAGCTGTACCTTGTTTAAAGTGCTTTAAACATGGTGGAACGCCATAAAACAGCTATAACGAATTAAAGAGTTCTAAACCGGAGAGAAACCTCCACAACCAGTTCAAAAATCCATGCAATTGATTTAAAGTGCTATGAAATTGCTCAAAAAATCTATATACCGGGGTTGAAGAGCCATGAAACTGGTTTAAAGTTTTATAAACTGCAGGAAAATCTACATACCGAGTTGAAAAGCCATAAATTGGTTTGATGAGGTCTAAAGCTGAGTGGAAAGCAATAGAATTATCATTATTTCCAAGCAGATTGCAACCAATAATTGTTTTTGACGAGCCAAGTCTGCTTGGAAATCTTTGTAACTGGTTCGAAGAGTTATAAATCCTGTTTGAATTGCCAAGAAACCGATTGAAAAGTTTTAGTACCAGCTTGAAGTCTTCAAGAAGAGCCGTGAAATCTGTTTAAATTTGTTTAAGCTGCTTCAAAATCATATCATTGGTGTGAAATGCTTTTAAACGGGTTCGAAGGGATAAACGGATTATAAAAGGCTTGAAGAGCTGAAAAGCCGGTTTGAAATGGCAGCAAGCTATTAAATTTTGACATAATATGGAACTCTCCCTCTGCAGATTGGCCAGACGTTTATTTCATTTTGTATCTCATGCGAAGTGTTTTTACAAGTATCTAGAGTAAAATTTACTATATTAAATATAAATATAAAAAAATTTAATATAGTTCCTCTAGGTTTTAGGTTTAACCAAATCAAAACAGTTACAGATCATTTGCATGTTCCAGGGACATTTTCCAAAGTGGACTTCGTGTTCCTGGTTGGCCTCGGAGGTGGTGTTCCTCACTACACTGACTACACCAAACACGTACGCCTGGGTGACGTTATAGTTTCATGTGCCACGGAAGCTAACACGTGAGTGATTCATTATCACCTACAAAGATAGCCAATGATCTTTGTTGCAAGTTTTGTTTTGATTTTTTTATTATTATTTATTTTTTTATTTTTTTTTTAGAGCGTCTTACACGTACTGTGAACACGTTAAAGACAATGGAGACAACGAGTTTGTGTTTGAATACAAAAGCCACAACCCAGCAGTCCCGTACATACAGGAGGTTGCGGCACAGTTGCAAGAGAATGTGAGTTGCAGTTTTGGTGGGTTGGCAACACTGCAATGTTGCCCGACTTTGATGATTGCTTCCTAATCTGCACTTTCTTGTGAACAGCATCAAGGGACTGGGGATTGTCCTTGGTACGAGTACATGGCAGAAGGCCGGTCAGTTCTCGAGGGGCAGAACGAGCACGACTTTGGGCGTCCGCCGGCGGACACCGACAAACTGTACATGTCCATCGGCGAGAAAGACGTCATCGAGGTGAACCACCCGATTGCTCCCGACGACGTTGACGCCTCACGGTAAGTTTAACTACACTTGGAAAACTCTCTTCTGTACACTGCCCTCTATCATGTTCCCACTTTGCAGGTTGGAAGGTTGCCCTCGGCTACATTTGGGCCCCATCGCTTGCGGGCAAGGAGTCAGCAGGGATGCCAGGCTTAGAGAAGCATTTTCGCGGACTTCCAAAGCCCTCGCTTTCGACTACGAGTCAGATTCTGTCGTTGAGGGCATCGTTGGCAACTGCCGGGACTCCTGGGCTCTCGTACGAGGTAATGAACATCAAAACCTCGAGTAAATTGTTGGCATTTGCTAAAAGTAACGGGTGAACTGTGAACTTCTATGAGGGTGCTATTTCACCTAAAATTGTCTTTATCTTGTGGTGCCGTCTCCACTACCGAAGGTTGCTGAGCACTTGGTTGAATCTGTCCCCATTGAATCGGTGGCCATTTCGGACAGTTGTGCAGCACTTGGGATTCCTTTGGTTGACATGCCAAGACGTGCTCCTCCTCCCCCCCTTCTGTCTAAATTATTTTTAGAACCAGTAGAATCTCTATGGCCTGTTGTGCCTGCCTGGGTTTGCGAACATCCTTTTTGAGGGTTGTTAGTTAATTGTGTAGTGTACTGTGTGCTGGAAGGCCAACCTCAAAATGAATCCTGGACGTTGGACGTCCCTGCTCAGTTATCCAATCCTAGAGGTGTTCTAAGCGGTCCCCGCATACTGCCACCAGTTGGTGCTGGCCAACGATCCTGGCTTCGCGACTTGGAGCGAAGTGGAGGGCTCGGCGAGCCGTTTGATTCTGGAGGTCTGCGGGGTTGTTTTTTTTTTTTTTTTTTTTTTTTAATAGCCGCCAACAAAACCTCGCTTATAACTTCTAGACTAAGCACTTTTTCACAAATGCATGTATTAGGTCGATGAAAGAACATTAAATTTTGCGTCGATTGACCTCCCTTAACTTTAAAATATGACCAATTTATACGGCAGTAATCGTCGGCTGGTGACCAAAAATTGTTCCCATTTTTGCGCATTTATCGAGTTTTACTTGTCATAGCTTCCAAACCTCTGATCCTATGAAAAAAAAAACCTACAGAATTAAAGTTCTAGAGAATCTAAATAATGTCCTCAAGGGACTGTTTTTGAAATTTAGCATTTAAGACTAGAATGTTCTTACCCAATTGTACTTGAATTTCAAGTACACTTAAAATTGGCCAGTTTTAACATTGTTGAGCTCTCCAAATTTGCGGTTAGGTTCTCTAAAATGTTTATTCTGTACGCGTTTTTTTTTTTCTTCCATATTATCAGTAGTGTGGAAGTTACAGATGAGTAAAAGTCGATGAATTTTTGAGCAAAATATGAAAAAAGAAAAACGCTGCAAATTTTACACAAGGGTTTATTATTCTTTTATATACGTTACTTGTGCAGAAATTTAATCCTGTCAATGAAAAAAATTTTTTTTGGATTTTTATCTCAAAAAAAAATTTTTTTTTTTGGATTTTTTTGTTCAAAAATGTGTTTTTTTTTCAAAAATTCTGTATTTTTCACTCGAAAAATATTTAACATCCTGGGATCCTTCAAAAATCCCATTTTTAGCGCCACGAATGCCCTAAAGATCGCCCCAGTGAAATCGGATCGTTCCGGGACCCCAAAAAATGGATTCTACGTCCAAAAATACTTCGAAAACGACTCCTAACTCGATCCCATACCTAAAAGCCTTCAAAAAAACCCTCCCGTAGCCCCATTATAGCCCCATAGCGCCCCACGGGTTTGGGCGATCGGACTGAAAACCTTGCGGGCACAACTAGATGGTAAACCAAGTATTTTGCCGAAATTTCAGATTTTTTAAAAAATTCCTACTGCCCAAAACGGCCAGGACGGCGGACGGACATTTCGGATTTTGAATGTAGACCTCTTGAAACGGATAATGTCAAATTTTCAGGCCGATCGGAGTCGTCGACCCGCGTCGCGAAAACATAGGTGTATTATTCCAAGAATAATAAACCAAAATAGGTTTTCAACAGACGATTTACTACCTTATAAACTGGATATATTTTAAAGTTGAGGGGTTCAGTCGACGCAGAATTTAATGTTCTTTCGTCGACTAACTAGAAGCATTAAATGCTTCTAGTTAGTCGACGAAAGAACATTAACGTCTAAACTAAGCACTTTTTCACAAATTTTGTCAAAAAGTGCTTAGTTCAGACGTTGTACGCGAAGAACTGAAATGAACATTTTGAAGCTGAGTTGAAACAATATTTGTGAACGCGGGTGTCAGTGGCACGAAATTTGAAGGCCAGAAGTACCGTAGATTTATTGCAATATATTGTGTTTCAAAGGAAGTTGAGAATCCGATAGCACTCCCAAACCACAGATCACTCAAACCCAGAGGAGAATAATGTTGTTTCGCAAAGCGGCGAAGAGAGCCCTGGCGTTTGCCTCGGTTGCTCCCCAGACTATGATCAATATCCTCCTTGTGAAGGATGGAGGAACGACATCAAACTCTTGTATATGTTACGCCCCATCTCTGAAATGAGATCCGCGGAATGGTCATTTTGACAGGAAGGCTGACCCAACCGTTCCGCGAAATGGGGCAGCAGAAAAGTGACCATTTCAAGGAATGGCAAGAAGGTAAAAGTACGAAAGAAACAGCGTGTTTTGTAAGGAAAACGGAAGAGAACCAAAAATTTAAGGTACCTATGTTGCATTAATATTGCAGCCTATTGCTCTCTCCACTTTAAGGATATCCTCCTCGGTCTTACCTGAATTAACTGAGACCTCTTCCGGGTCAGCAAGATCCTCTCCAACTTTTTCCCACTAGACGAATACATTTCCACATAAAGCTCATTCATTGAAATGTGCAGGTATTGCCGACTACAAAGACGGACAACGGAAAGGCCCCTGGCAACCTTTCGCATCGCTCGCCGCCGCCGCCGTCACCAAAGCCATCATCTGCGCCATGAAGCCCCCATCAGACTAAGTTACCCCACTGGATAATGACTACGGTATTCCAGGCCAGTTTGCACAGTTAATTACAGGTCCCCCCACCCCACACACACCAATTCGGTAGAACAGTATTACCGGCTCATATAGAAGACCGTTACAGTATATATGGGTCCAAGTACAACACTCATACAATGCTGCCTACAAACTTCCACTTGAGGTTACGTTTTATACGGCCTCATCAAATTCCTCTTTAAACGACTACGACGTATTTAGATTAATATAGTGATATCGTCTACTAATCGAGTAAATTTAGTGAGAAGTTCTATCGACAGTGATATGTACGACCAAGAAATGTTGTAAGGTGTTTATTGTACTAGTCATGTCATTGTATTGTGACGTATTTAAAGTTACGCATCCAACCATGGCGTCCTATACTCATCTATGTCTCTTTAGGGTGTTCATGCGAAATTCAGGTAGATGGATGGGCTTGACCATTTTGGACAGTGTGTCCATAAGCAGCAGCAAGCTGTAATTCTGTTTTTGACCTTACGTTCTTCAACATTTTGCTCCTGACTGGTGAAGCGAGTTTCATGAAACACTGCTCGGTGATGTTTAGCCAAAGCGCACATACAGTAGGTATTCAGTGAGGTTAATCATTGTTGATAAGGTCGACTTAGCTAACAATGAGAGGTTGCATCGCTACGTTTGATGATCTGGGTGGTACATTGAATCGTTTAAAATGGCAGATACTTCACTCACCATACCATGACAGAAAACTTTCTATTGCCGCCTGCTTTGCTTGAAAGTTCATTTCGTAGCGTCCCATTGCTGGCGTTCGTGTTCATGTGAAGTAAATTGCACGATTGGAGATCACTTTGCAATGTTGCAAAATTCTTCATACTTGGGATGGGATATTTGTCAATGTTTTGTTGTGAACATCACTCAACCGATACTAGATGTGGAAAATCCCAATCTACAGAACAGTGAAAATATATTGATATTTTGATATATCGGGATGTCGATTTCAACCCCATCAACATTTTGGTAGTTGTCTGCTATTTGTCATTCCGTGATTTTTATGTAATTCAAATATCTTACTCTGACTGTAGGTAGTTGGAATGATTAAATGATTACCGTCTTACTCTGATGGTAGGTTGTTGGAATGATGTTGAACTAGATTAAATAATAAGTCAGAAAGGCATAAAACTCGAGAATTTAAAAAAAAAAAACTAAGAATTCGTCGTCCGAAGTATTGGGTTGTTGGGAACTACAGTTAATTACACTGGAGTTTGTTGCATTGTTCGGGGCGTATAACTGGCCAATTGCCACGAAAAGGTTTGTATTCGTTGACCCGCACAGGACGTAGTCATCTTAACACTGGCAGCGAGTGCGGCTGGTCTGAGATGGCCTCATCAGCAGACTTTAATTGTGAGAAACCGATGTTTATCTTCGCTATTCTGTCTCTTGTTTCCGTGTTATGGTTATTGTAACTACCTACACAACAGCAGGTGCTCGAAAGTTAAAAATATTATCATCTCAACAGACTATGAGAAATATTCCAATCTGTTTGCCTTTTCGACTTTTTATTTCATCTATTTTTTCACTCCAACTACCTTCAGAGTAAGATAGTTCAATTACATAAAAATCGCAGGTGAATGACAAATAGCACATAATTACCAACATTTTTCGGATGACGTTTTTGTCAATTAATATCGTTTGAGTTCAGTTGCAGTTATTGCCCATACAATTGAATGTCACTGTGAAAAACAATTCTTTGTTGTTCACAATACCAAGTATGAATCTATTGCTGATCAATACCACCCACCATCTCCACTCCTTACTTTTCAAGTCTTTGTGCAGTTGGTCCCGTCCAGTCAAAGAATAGGAAAGTTTAATTGGCCCATATCGCAGACCCCCCCCCCCCCCCCCCCCATGTTGTATCTTCCATCTACCTGACGTGTGAATCACCCCTAGCAGGCAGCTAAAGCTGTTGTCCAACTTTCTTTTGTATTTAAAATGTTATATTTAAATTATTGACGTCTTACAACGTCGAGTATGAAATACTAGAAAACCACCTAAAATAAAACTAACCTGACTATATAGCGGCCAATAGGGGTGTCCCGTATTTGTTCGACGGTTGACTTTCAAATGGAGAAAACACGGCGAGACGTTGTGGGGTACTGTTTCAGACCTGGTGAAAATTTGGAGCTGGGGGTTTGTTAAAGACGAAATCGTACTAACAAGGGACACCCCTGGTGGTATTTGTTTCGCATAAGTTTACCAAAGGATCAAGTTGTTATTAAAAAAGAGAAGATGATGTACCAATTTATTTATTTCGTTGCTCTGTTTTGCACAAGTTATTCCTCGCACTTAGAGCTATTTTAGTGTATTTTTTTTATTTTTGGATTCGGGTGCTCTGAAATTCTGTCAATTTTTCGCAGTGTCAATTTGGTTATCTCCGTCGAAATTGATTTTTTGGGGTGAAAGCTTCAATGGTATTACAACGAAGTACGGGCTCATTGTCTTCATGTGATTCTGCATTACCGAGGTATTCAGTTCCATATACGTGTTCAAACTGTCATTCTGTAATATCATGTGATACTTCCTTGTTTCACTTTTGTACATCTTGAAAATGAAAAGTTATAACCTGATCATCTGTTGATATATGAAGATATGATATTAATGTTTGGCTATTGAATAAAAGTGTCTACAAAGTAAATTATCTGCCTGAACTTTTCCCCTCTCTTCCCATCTCCCATTTTCCATTATCCGAACGTTACGGTTCGAGCTCCTGAGCCCGTCGTAACAATTCTACGCTTGGTGAGCCTTCAGATTGAATCAGTAGGAACTGCAAAACTGTCGACATGGTTCATGTTTTTGCCATTAACATCCGCCTCAAACATATCCCAAAACATAACTCCGCTTGACCTCCTTCGTTGCAAACGGAAAAGCAAGTGGTCCGCCCTCCGTAAATTCAGTCCTCATTCAACAAGTAAGCTCCCACTGAATGTTCTCCTGGGCCACAAGAGGACCCACAGTTTCATAAAACGATGACTTGACGAACGCCAATTCCAAAACCTCCGAACTCTGTTGGATTGTTGAGAAATGAAAACTCAGGAAGTACGAAATAAAATGTATTCACAGAACTTAAATGTTGGAGGGGTACATCATCTGAAACAGAGAAAACAAACAAATTACTTACACAATCGAAACCTTGATTTTTAGAATAGTTCATCTCATTGTGAGCCAACCAGGATATACAAGCTGGACCAAATGCTGCCATATAGCTTCCACTAAAGACTCAGTATTTACTCACTTTTAAACTTAGCATTATTTTGACGATAAACAGATTGTTAATGTTGGTTGAATGGGCTCAGTAAAGCCTAAGCAAAATGAATCACAGAAATTCAAGTCTCAAATAAATCATCATCGCCCAATTCAGTGATACCAACTTGAAACTATGAACTCGATCAATTGATGTGTCACTATTAAAATGTAATTATCATTTTCGCAGAATGCTAGACATTTTATTGTGTGAGTTGTGCTTTTAATAGAGAGTTTTTGCAGACCCTTCCACCGATCGGTAGGAGGAAATCCGTAGTACGAATCTGTAAGGAAAGGGGGAGTGCGCATGCGCGAGGACAAATCGGTAAGGAATCTGTAGCAGTAGGCGGTAAGAATCCTTATTCCTACGGGTTACCAAATCTGTATAGAAATCAGTATGAAAAGCAACATAACCTGACGCTTGTGTAACCCCGTTGTAACCTCAAGATGATTTCTTGTAAACAAACGGGCTTGTATTCTGCTTTGTTATTTTTTGTTCTCAGTTCGCTTTTTTCTCTTCTGTTTTATTCTGTTCTACACTCGATGGATGAATTGGAAATTTTTATTCCACCCATTTCCTCTTCACAAAAAAAACGAGTGGCAGTAGGAGTCCTCGTAGGACTTGTAATAAGTAGGGCTGCCAGACGTCCTTTTTTTTCCGGACATGTCCTCTTTTTCACACCCTGTCCGGGCGTCCTCTCTTTTTTCATTTTTCGGGCAAATGTTCTCTTTTTTTTAAAAAATCTCTCATTTTCTGAAATTACCTCGAAATTACCTGAAAATCGTTTGGGCTACCTACCGATCTGGAACAGCCTGCTTAGAAAAAATCTTGTTCTTGTTAAACCTATGTTCATCGTGGGCGTTGACATCGAATACAGGCAGCTTCTTCGCCACTCCAAATCCCGTTGGTTGTCGTTGTTTCCCTGCATAAATCGTGTGCTTCAAATGTATGAACCTCTGGCGTCGTATTTTATGTCTCAGAGCAACCCTCCTATCCTAATAAAAAATCTGTTTGAATAGCCAGAAAATGAAAGTGACTTGTAGTTTCTACATTCATTAATGTTTTCTTTCAATGAAAAGATTAAAAAATTGGAAGCCAAACATAACTCAGTTTTGGAGGTGCTAGCTTCGTTGGAGGAAGTCGAAGATTTTCTGACTGAAAGACTGAAGGAGAAATTTCTCCCTAAATCTAATTTCTCACTAAATTTAAAGCCATGAACTGCAGTCAAAGATGGTGTGAATATTTCCATCTTGTCGACCAATCAGAGAAACACTCACAGCTTCTCAAATTGTGCCAAATTGTTTTCGCCATTCCTGCCCATAATGCCAACGTCGAGAGAATATTAAATATTCTCATTCCATCAGAGAAAATTTTTCTCTGATGAACTCTCAGTGGATGAGAGGAACTGACTACATGTCCCCACAGTAAAGGTTTTTCATCAATCAGATGGATGATGGTTTGTTACCTACCTAATCGGGTATTATAATAATATCTACTTCAAGTTTTTAGTTTCAACATTCAACATATTATGTTGAATGTTGAAACATTCAACATATTATGTTGAATGTTGAAACTAAAAACTTGAAGTAGATTCTATTCCTATTAGAATTAGATCATTTTCTATAATATAATATTATTATATTTTCTATAATATTATTACATTTTCTATAATATAATATCATTATATTATAGAAAATGATCTAATTCTAATAGGAATAGAATCCACTTCAAGTTTTTAGTTTCAACATTCAACATATTATAATACCCGATTAGGTAGGTAACAAACCATCATCCATCTGATTGATGAAAAACCTTTACCTTATAATTATATTATAATATAGTATGTGCATTTTGTAATTTATACGTTATATATCTTGATGTCCTTTTTTTCCTTTTCTCTCATCAGGCAACTCTAGTAATAAGAAATACTTGTGAAACACTCAAACGCAATAAGTCAAAACTTCACGGCGACCTTTTTTTTTTTTTTTTTGGATTTTCATCCATTTTCCTCTTCACAAAAAACCGAGTGGCAGTAGGAGTCCTCGTACTTGTAATAAGAAAATTTCTTATTACAAGTATTTAATACTTGTGAAATACTCAAACGCAACAAGTCAAAACTTCACGGCGACCTTTTTTTTATGGATTTTCATCCATTTTCCTCTTCACAAAAAACCGAGTGGCAGTAGGAGTCCTCGTACTTGTAATAAGAAAATTTCTTATTACAAATATTTAATACTTGTGAAATACTCAAACGCAACAAGTCAAAACTTCACGGCGACCATTTTTTCTTGAGGTATGTGAGAGTGAAAACAACGTGCGCGTCACTTTAGTAGTCAATTTTTCCATACGGATTCGTAAGGAATCTGTAGTGGGGTGGTTGATGTGGTTAGCTTCCAGTCATGGTCGGCCTAGACAGCCCATACGGATTTCCTGCTACGGATTCGTGGAAAGGTCTGCAAAAACTCTCTAATAACCTGATGAGTAAAGGTCGGGAACCCCATATATCAATCAGTACACTTGAAATTAATTCGAAAACGACACCTGACTTGACAACATCTCCCGAAACCACCCCTTGTAGCCGTTTTAGAGGTCGCACCTTCACGATACAATTAACGTTCGAAATTAATCGTAAACGACATCTCACCCGCCTCATAGGGCCAACCCTTACAAAAACCCCAGTTGCAGCCACATAGAGCCCCACGATGTAATTGGACAGTTCACGGACCCTCATAAATTAATAAGCCCAAAATTACACCGAAAACGACACCTTACTTCACCACTTAGCCAAAATCGCACAAAAACAACTCGCAGGAGCTTCAAACCACGACAGTGTACCATCGGAATGATCAGACAGGATTGTCACATAATTATTATTCTAATTCGAATCTACCTCCCAAATTACATCGAAATCGACCCCTCACTCGACCAATTGACCAAAGCCTTTGAGTAGCCCCATTTAAAACCCATATGTAGCTCCATAGCGCCGGATGATGTGATTGGACTTTGGCCCCACACGAGCCCGACTCAAAATTGTAGACGTCAGAAAACAACTCTTATCACCCAACACGGCATGGACGGCTTAAGTACAAAGTATCTAACAAAGTTTGTCATTTTAAAATGAAACATTCTTTTTCGAAATCCCCAAAATTATGTTGGGCTCTGGTCCAGCTTGAAGCGACTCAAAACAACAGGCAAGAAGGTAACTTACGATCCTAATTCTCCTGCCCATAGCGGTGGGAGGGAGGTTGACCTTGAATTTGGCCCGAACGGCTCCAGTGCTGCCATGCGGCCTCGTCACTTTACCCCAAATGGCGCGGATCTTGCTTTTCCTCTTCGTGATGCCAGGAACGCGGGTCCTGTTCTTCGCCTGAAACGATCAAGTTTGTTAGCAGTGTTGTTAGCGCAGAACCGACGTTTCATGACATATTTGAAATAGATTGAGCTCAGTAAAGCCTAAGTTTGGTAATCACGGGTGATCAAGTCTCAGCAAATCATCACAGCTCAAAAAAACACTCGATGCTGTCCTTTTAACGAAAAGGTGAAATGATCTAACCTTGTAGACAAAGACGCATTTTTTGCCTACGTAGAACCAGGCGTCTTTTTTGGTTCCGCAGCCGGCAACGTCGAGCAGGGCGGTGTTCTCCTGTTGGTTCCTCAGTCCTCGTCTGAACCCGGTGAAAACAGCTTTGGCGTACAACCGCCCATGCCTTTTGCGGATCATCCTCGACGGTTTTTTGGGTTTCTTTTCGAGGGGAGCCGCTTTGTCGGCGGTTTTGACGGCCTTCTCTTTGGGCTTCTTCTCGGCTTTGGGGGCTTTGGGCGCCTTGGCGGCGGGAGCGGCCTTTGGCGAAGGGGCCTTGTCAGCCATTACTTAACCTGCAACAAGAGATGGTAAGTGTAAAAATGGAATTAAGGGAAATGTAAGAAGGAGTCGAATGTAAATACTGTTAAACATAAATTTGGGCCCGAGTCGTAAGATCCTCTAGTCACTAGAGTCTAGTGAGTAGGGACCAGTTAACAATAAGGTTTTCAATTCGACATCTGAATGCTGTGCTCAAATATGTGACGAAAATGGTGAATTGGTTCCCAACGCAATTTGTGGGACGCTCACCGTCAAAAGACACGAAATTTCGGCAGTTATTCAAGTTTTTAACGGATAACTTTGAATGAGTGCGTTATAGGTAAAAATATTCTGTATAGTAAATTAAAGAGCATAAAATTCTGCGTCGAATGAGCTATCTTAAGAGTTCAAATTGAGCCAGCTGTAAGGGACTGTACTATGAATGAACAGCAGAAAGATAAAGTAGGCCAACTCCTATCGAGTATTGCCTTTGGACTGCAATATTGTCCTAGAGCCTGACGTTTCGCGGAGGTAGAGGCGGCCGCATCTCACCATTATAAATGTCAATCCCATTGCGCCCAAATCCCTCTGGTGATGCGATTATGAGACCTCATTAGTCATAGAGGCTGGCAAATTTTGAGAGGGTGGTATTGCCCTATTGCGCTCATCTCAGGAGAAACAAAGTGGACTTTCGCGCCCCAAGAAGATTTCAGAGGGGGTCAAACCAACATCGCTTCCTCTCTACTGGTAATTATAATATTATAATCTAAGCAAGATAAGTGCATGACAAGGTACAATGGCATCTTGTGGAAGAAAGGTCCTTAACAATGAAAAACAAAGGACTAGACGCTTCTCACTGGGAACAGGTCCTGCCGGGATTCCATTTCAAAGTACATACATCGAGTATCGAGGGTCTCACGGCAACCCCCCACATCGTCATTTTTTGGTGACAATGAGTCGTCGCGTCTTCTCGAGGCGAATCGATCAAACTTGATGGCTTAAAAGAAAATCGACAGGGAGCATGGTAATCGTTGCTAAGTGAATGCCCCCATATTGTCTTGTCATCAGTAACACCCCACATTGTCATCTCAAGTCCTTTGTTTACTACTCGCTCAGCGAGTCTCGGAGTTAGCTGCTTTAGTGGTTTTCGGGCTCTCCTGAAAAACTTCAAAAATGACGATGTGGAGTGTTGCTATGAGACCCTCGAAATAGTCCATTTGTGGAAAAAGTTGACCTCATCGAAGCAAATTCTGCTCTCATTCGTCACTCACATGGAAGAGAATCGCCCGTTTCTCATAAACACCTGGCTCTCAGGGGACGATTCCATATTAAATCTGGACCTGAAGCGGAGGAATCCAAATTTTGAACGTGCTGCGGACATGCAAGCTGCCGGCCTAACTAATAAGCTCCCGTCGGATACTTGGCTTTCCTGGTGGTGAAACTTTCGAATAGGTTATGCAAATACCGTTTAGCGGAAAATTGCTATTTACGATACACTCAGGGCTTGTGGCAGCGAGTTTGTTATAATCCGATAGAATGTTTGTTGCTGAAACAGTTACTAGCCAAACAGAGAACAGAGAGAAAGTCTAGAACTTCCAAAATTAGTATTTAATACTACAGTCGTGGCTGCTAGCCAAAGTAGAGCTGCCTCCTTTCAAAGAATACTTCCCTTTCATTGGGTCACTTCCATGTAAAGTAGAAGTGCTTTCAAAGAGAAATGACGCATACACTAGAGTTCTCGCACACATTAGAGACTCACAGCCACGTTTAGTGTCGCGTCTCAGCACAGTTTAACCCACCCCACCGCATCCGTGTTTGGTGTTATGTGCCAGTATCCCCGGCCCTCAAAGCTGCACCAACACCACCATACAGTGAAGCGCTCGGACGCTTGACAACTGGTCAGCGGACTACAAAACTAAAGACGAAGTGTTAGCATTAAATGCTAAAAAATAAAAATTTTTTAACGCTCCTTCAGATAATAAAACGAGGTGGCGCGGGGACAACTCGTCAAAACAGGCAGTATAAAATCGGCCCTAACCTCAAACCGAACATGGTCTCAAAACATACCATCAGATAGTATAGATTCTATATCAACAAAACTGTATAAATTCCTCATCCACTCCCTCCTTATTTCCTATTTATAGATTTAAACATATTCCAAAATTTCCCGAACGCAGCAAAATCAACTCAAAACACACCAGTTTTCAAGCTGTGTTTACGTTCAACATCACCGAATGCGGCATGAGCAAATTTCATCTGCGAACATCTCCAACAAAATTCCACCACCACTAAAACTAACAAAATCCCGGAATGCAGACCTCATATCAAATGGCATAAATTAACGTTTGTGTCGAAAAATACCAATAAAACTTACTAAAAATCACGAAAACCGTAGAAAAATCACCACACTCGCACACCTAAAGTTTGCACGTCACTTGAAATGGCCGCTAGGGCGCTCTGATGTTTCGTAGGGATGTTGAAAAAGTATCGATACTTGAAAGTATCGATACTTTTCAAAAAAGTATCGATACATATCGATACTTTTGCTCCCGATACATATCGTAGTATCGATACTTTTTTTCCGGTATCGGCGCCGATACTTTTTTTATCCCTCACATTTCATCAGATTCAAAACTTACGGCATAATATATTATAGGTAGTTGACAGTACCTCTAACTTGACCAGCAATTGAAGAAAGTTGATGTAGGTACCTACCACCACCTCCTGGAGCTGCTCCAGCTCTCATATCAGAAGAATAAGCCGTCCTCGATCAAGGGCGGACCACCAAAATGTTGGCCCAACCAACAAACCCAACTCACTCATCACAGTAGAAATTAGTGTGGCTACACCAAACGAGGGAATGTTCCCCTTTTTGCTACCTGTATCTAACCCCCCCCCCCCCCCCCCCCCCCCGAGGCTTGGAGCAAGGTTTTCAGTCCGATCGTCCAAACCCGTGGGGCGCTATGGGGCTAAAATGGGGCAATTGAAAGTGTTTTTTTTTTTAAGGCGTTTGGCTATGAGTTCGAGTTGGGTGTCGTTTTCGAAGTATTTTTGGGCGTATACTCTACGTCGTAGAGTATATTTTTGGGGGTCCCAGAAGGATCCAATTTCACTGTGGGGATGTAAAGGGCTTTCAGGGGGCTACAAAAGGGATTTTTGAAGGATCTCAGGAGGTCAAATATTTTCTGAGTAAAAAATAAAAAATTTAAAAAGAAAAACCTTTTTTTCAAAAATTTTTCATTGAGACAGAATTAATTTTTGCACAAGTAACCCATATCAAAGAATAATAAACCCTTGACTAAAAATTTGCAGACGTTTTTGAAAAGTATCGATACTTCGATACCGATACTTTATTGAAAGTATCGTATCGATACTTTTAGATACTGTCTGGATGTATCGATACGATACTGTATCGATACTTTAGAAGTATCCAACATCCCTAATGTTTCGTTGGTGGAAGATGTGGTTGTTGTTGCCAAAGTTTTGTACAAACTGACGGTCCTACGCTTCCGTTGAATGCTTGAAATGGCAAATAGACGATTTTGTCGTCAAAATTTGAATCCTTACTTTACTGTTTCGTCTGTCCCGGCCGTGGGTTGTGTCTACACGAGTTTTACGGGGCACGTAAATTTGATACGACGGGGATTTGTGTTCGCCACGTTGGTTACTTGCACAGTGAAACTTCCCTTAACGCTACACAGTGCTGCCAGTTTGAGCGAAAAATCCATCCTTTTGGGGCGGATTTGAAGGCTGGCTGATGAATAAAATGACGTTTCGATTTTGGACCACTGTCTTGGACTTAATTAGAAAAATCAATGTTCCCCGGGCCTTAGCGAGGTTCATTTCCCACATCTTTAAGCTCATTTAACCACTATTAGTTTGGTTAAAGATGTCTCACAAGTACGGAGGGAGAGAGGAGAAAGTTGAGGTTTTTAATAAGCTCGGTTTTCGTCGTTTTTAATGCTTGAGTTTAAAAATCTATAACTTTATACGGCTCTATTTTCTAGGAGTTGTAAACTGACCAACGATATATATTATCATCATGCGCAGAGTTGCGCCTTGGACGATGAGCTCGATAATAATATATAATAATTAATATTATTATATTATAATAATATTAATTATTATATAATATTAGGTAGGTACGCTAATGATGCGAGGGAGGGTTTGTAAGGTTCTTCTTCGTACAAATAGTACCTATATATTCGGGTGCTAATGAAGCTGCTGATGACGACCAGTCTGAGTCTGATGATGGTGCTGGCGATGAAGAAATACCTACTACCAGAATTATAGAACCAGAAATTGGAGCCTCAAGCAGTATCTGATACTGCTTGAGGCTCCAATTTCTGGTTCTATAATTTTGGCTGGAGTTTTTTTTTAAAATTGTCATTTTAATTCTTTCAAATTTTAATTTGGGGGGTCATTACTTGGAATTTCTTCTTCGGTATTCCTACCAATAACATTCATTAAATGAATGTTATTGGTAGGAATAATAAAAATTGTAAATTTTACATTCTTTTGAAGTAATGTAGCAACTGGTTCCTAATCCACTTTCAAAGAGCTAAATTCGCAATAATTCGGCAATCAAAAATCTGAAGAGACCCTCATTTTATTTTTTGTTGCATTTCAGAAATATTTTTTCCAATAATTGGAAAAGTATTAATAATAATAATTATTATTATTATTAATTTTGTTGGAAAATAAATTTTAGAGAAAATGACTTGTTTTGCGTCTGAGCTGATTCCTTAAAATTTTTAAGGAATAAGTTATTTAATAACCTCTATTCAATATTGAGCAGCGGTAGGGCTTCTTAAAGTTTTCATTTCCACCAAAGTGTGAAAAGGGTTTTCCAAATCCATACGAGTAAAAGAATAAAAAACTAAAATTAAATTTAGTACTCTATAGAATATCCTATAGGAAAATTTTGTTCTTGAACTAAAACTACCGATCAAATGGTTTACCCTCTCTGATTTATTAAGTAGGTTTACGTTGGCCTCCATTTTCGTAGATCAACGGTACAAGGAACTCCTTTGGGTGATTTTTTTCGGCCTGGTTAAAATCACCCAAAGGAGTTCCTTGTACCGTTGACTCTGATTTTGTTACCATCCTCACACGAACAACTTTTGGGCCAAAATTATAAAATTTATAATTTTGGCTCAAAAGTTGTTCGTGTGAGGATGGTAACAAAATCAGAGTCAACGGTACAAGGAACTCCTTTGGGTGATTTTATTTTTGTGTGATTTATTTTTGGGTGATTTATTTAATAAATTTTGCAGAAATCTATATATAAATATAATAATGAATAAAATAAAAATAAAAACCTAAATAAAATATAAATAAATACATTTTGCAGAAATCTACGCGTTAAAGCGATCGGGCCTAGTAGATCTAATTTTGGTGAAATGGGGCTCGAAATGGTCGGCAACATATCCTCAAGAGCCCGAAATTGGGGTACAGCGAAATATTAAATATTATAGGTACAAATTTTATTACCTATAAAATTAAATAAATTTCATTCCGGGGCTCAATCTAGGGTCTCCGTTCGGGACCTTCACAGGGCGGTTTTAGGGCAGTTTTGGCTGAGCCGGCGGGTGGGTTCATCTCCTCACGGCTTGGCAGCCCTGACGCACCAAATGTTGACAACTCTCCCCAAATGGCTTCCAATCGTACACATTTCCGTTTAGTAGTGTAATATCTTCTTATGACGGATTAATTTAATTGACAACTGGTATATTTTGAGTCTTGTGATGCGAGTCCTGTATTATGGCGTCTTGCCGGTCGCTGGTTTTCTGTGAAAGTTGAGTTATTCGTGAAAATATGTTGGCCTCTGTATGCTGTTTCAAGTCCTGTTTTGAAGGGGCTGGTTTTAATTTGAAGGCTCCGCCGGCCAGAGCTTCGGACAGGATTTGCTTGGATGGGAGGAATATTGGTAAGTTTGAAAGGTGGTCGTCATTTGAAGTTTGGTGATTTTCAAGGTACTTGTTACGGATGACATACTGACGTATGGGGGCACTTTCGCCTGGAAAAAAAATAATGAAGGCTTATCTTAGGATCTTCTGGTTGTTTGAGCTACAAAGATAAACAGGTTTTGGAGCCTTCTAATGAGCATGACTGGATAATATCGCATTTCAGGGCATGATGTGGTTCTCATCAAGAATCTGGTGCGACTCTGTGGTGCAGGTGGGGTACTCTGTACGGCTCCTCTCGTCCAGAACAAATCCTACTTCGAAGTGAAGGTCCTTCAAGGAGGTGAGTTATTCTCGAGTGTCTCCGTTTGAGGTTAACTGCGATGTTGACACAGTTTGTTTTAGGTGTTTGGGGAGTCGGAGTGGCGACGAGGAACACCGATTTGAACAAACCTCCCGGCGGGTCGGACGCGGAGTCTTGGGTGTTCAGCAGTGACGGAGTCGTAAGACACAATGGTGCCACTGTCCATCCCTGCGGCGCCGAAATACCTGTAGAGGGCGATGTTGTAGTAAGTAGTTGTCTGAAGTCTGTTTATTACACGTCGGGTATCAAATACGTTGACGGTTTATCTCCTCCAGGGAGTGTCGTATGACCACATCGAGCTGAATTTCTTCCTCAACGGGAAGCCTCTGGAGAAGCCGGTGATCGGAATCAGAGGAACCGTCTACCCTGCTCTCTACGGTAAGTCATCTTGATACGGTGGACAACAGAAAAATGCTTTTGACCTCGCTGTGGGGCTCTATAGAGGTTCAAAGAGGATTTTGAAGGGTTTAGGTAGTGGGGTCGCGTTAGGTGCCGTTTTCCTATCAATTTTAGATTTAGAATAGATGTCGAGGGATCCCATGCTGTCAGATCACATCTTGGGGCTCCTGAGGGGGTCTTAAAGGACTGAAAGTGGGGATTTGTTCGAGCGGAGTGTTTTTTCCAATGTAATTCCGGATTTAGAATCGATTTTTGGGAGTTCCACACCGGTTCAGCTCTACAGCGGGACCCTCTGGGGCTTCTAAGGTTAATTGGTGGGGGTTTTTAAGGGTTTTCACTTGGGGCCGGATTTGCAATATTTCACTTCTTTGGGACCTGCCTGGTGCTCAGAGAATTTAGGTATCGATACCTTGCCCAGCGGTATCTCCAGCAGGAGATGGAAAATAACAGCAGATGGTTAGACCGTCATTTAGACCTGGCGCGTTAAGGCTTTAAGGAGGCTTTGGTTAATTAGTTTATTTGGGAGGGGTTTGGCCCACATTTGTATTATCTATATCTCTCTATATTGAACTATTTCGGGCCGATCAGCTTCAAATATGTTAAATCGTCCTGTTGGCCCAAAGAGTGCTTTTACAATCCCCTGATCAACTAGAAGATTACCCCCGCAGTGGTTCATGATCCAACTTCAACTCTCCCCAAAGCTTATTTTGAAGTGGTTCTAACTTGGAGCAGTTTTTACTGGTTTTCAGATATGCAGTCGTGGCAGGAGGAGATGAACTGTGGGGGCTGAGATGAACCCTTCAGTTTCTCACTAAACATACTCGTAGAGATGAACAGTTCAATTTGTCCAGTTACTGGACAAAATGATCTCCAATTTTGCTTCTCAGCTTCTAACAAACTTACATATTAAATCTGTAAAAATGTCGTATTTCCAGTTGACGAAGGGGCTGTTTTGGACTTCATTCCCGAAAACTTCCTCCACGCAGCGCCCGCCGGTTTTGAGGCGATCATGATCGAGAAATCTCTTCTGTGAATCCCGCGGCGAGAGCGTGAAACATTCCTTATGTATGTACTTATGGCACTGGCGTGTTGACTTTTCTTATACATTTTATTAGATAGTTCTGTTGACTGGCGGGCAAAACTGGTTTGACGAGCGGGTTGCTCTCGAATTGCTAGTTTTGTCCTTCACGTCAATCTGTGTAGGTACTGGTGGGTCAGTGTTGTGGTGATGTTGTGGAAAGTAGAGCCGCCCTAAGAGGAACTCCTGGCGGCCAGGTACGTCAGATAGAGCTTATGATTTCATGGAGCCTAGTTTGGTTGGAACAGGCCGAAAGGCATTTGAATCTCACGGTGTCATCCTTTATCTTTATGCTGTGATGAAGGACTGTAAGATTTCAGTCGAGTAAGATGAAGTTTTCGTTGGCTTTATATCTTTACAAACGTTGGATTGTACCGAATTCAGGCATTATAATTACAAACAACAAGGAATTGATGTCACCGCGCCAATACTCCTGTTGTCACAACACGAGCCTTTTTAGCTTGAAAGCGCTTCGAGCTGGATGTTCACGCTGCACCTCATTTCGTGCGATTTCAACTCCAAGCAAACGTTTTTTCTGCACGCACTCTGTTCCACCACCACAATACTGACCCCAAACGCATCATATTCACATCGTATTTGTTGTATCCCGATTCTATGGTTGCTTCCCTCGACCATTTGGTGACCTTAAATGTGAGCAAGTATTTATCAATTTGAAAAACTAGCGTGTGAAATAGACCTTTTGCCTTTGAGCAGAAATCGAACCAACAGACCTTATAGGACTGTAGATCTGTGCTTAGTAGGTTGCAGGGGTGTCAGGTTTTGAGGAGATGTTCATCTTGAGGAGAGAAAATCGAAGCAACTAGTTCTGCAATGCTTGTAAAAAATTGGGCGTTTGGATAAATGAAGCAGCGACCTGCAAACCTTTGCAACCTTCCCCACAGACCTACCAATCCCACGATAAACACCACTGAAAGAGCAAAAAGGCTAAAGGTCCAGTGTTTTCATTAATTTTCCTAGTAACAATTTCCCATTACGTATCGTAACTTACGCTATTAGCATGTCTGTTACATTGTGGAAATATTTTATGGTCTTCTTATCGGGTGAAGTTGGTTCTTCCTTGTTTTACTGTCCAAGCTACAGACTCGGGCCACAAACCAAACGCTGTGCCATCTAGTCAGTTCAAGCGGTATCACTTGAGAGCCAGCATTGTTATATGCAGTCGATGGCCACTTATTTGACCATTTAACTAATTTGTACTTGTATCAAATGTACTTTTTGTCTTGTTCTGTTGTACTGTTCTCATTTGAGATGAATTCTAGCTATTTCTTAAGAAAACATTCCACCCTACGTCATCACAATTCTCCACTTTGTTAAGATTTAATGTTTGGCTTTGGTTGTTCGGCTAACGTACAAGAAACCCTCTTGGTTTCTTTGCTCCCTATTTAAATACTCAACGTGCACTTTTCCTTTTTTCCCTATTTATTGTGCACATTATGTATTAAATACCTATTATGTAAGTTTGCAACCTCATTATTGTTAACTCCTGGTTTTTCTAGGTTTTGTTGTTTTGTGTTGATTTGTTACTTATGGCATTGTTGTAAATTATTTTTGTAACTCATCTGAGTATAAAGTCGGAAGTTTTACACCAAATGAGTGAAGTTCATTGATTCCATTTCCCAGAGTTATAATGTTAAGGCGTGTTTGAGATTATGTGAAGGTATTACGGGAGGGTCATAATCTGCTGGTGGTAAAAATGGTTTATTCCGTAATAAACGAATTTAGAGTGGGAATCAGCTCTAACCTGGATAGTGGAACATTGTCTTTATTCGTGGAAGATGTCACGTTGTGAGACAACGTTTTCTAGTTACATAGAAACCACTTCAGAAGATTGCTGATGATGAAGTAACAAGGTGTGGTTCATGTTGGGGTGCCTTTTTTCGCCCTACTCCTTAAAAAAATATTTTAAAAACGCTGCAAATTTTACACGAGTGTTTATTAATAAGAAATAGTGATATAGATTAAATATTAATTCTGTCAATAAGAAATTTTTTCTTTTATTCATTGCATGGACAGATGTGGGACCTCGAAAAACGTCAAAAATTACTCGGAAAACGACACCTTATTTGACATCCTGGGATCCATAAAAAATGCCATTTGTAGCCCCATAGATCCCCACTGTGAAATCAGATCTTTCTGGGACCCCCAAACATTCTTCGAAAACGACACCTCATTCGACCCCATAGCCGAAACCATAGCTCCACGGGTTTGTGTATTGAGCGATCGGGCAGAAAACCTTGCGTGCACAACTAGATAGTAAACCGAGTATTTTGTAAAAATTGCAGATTTTTTAGAAAAAAATTCCTGCTGCCCAAAACGTCTCGGACGGCGGACGGATATGTGGTTTTTGGAATCTACGCGTCTTGAAACGGATAAGTTTTGAGGCCGATCAGAATTTTCGACCTCCGTCGCGATTACATAAAACCTCAACCCAAGTTGACCTTACAACATTTGAGATTTTGGACAGATGGCAGCAATTGCTTCACAGAGATTATGATCACCCCCCGCATCAATCACACCTTTTCTCATTCCTCAGCCACGTTAATTAGGGCATCTGGATTCCCAGGAGGAGAAAGGAGGGCTTAGAATCTGGAGAGTTTTGAAGAGTAAATGTATAAAAACATCATTGTCACAATAAACGGGATATATTCGAGTCAATATAAAATTGTTAATAATCACATGAAACCAGAAATTATTTCTGTTCAGGATTTGTGGGTTTGGTGAAGCTCGTTTTAGACCATGAGAGCTCGGCAACTAAAGCTACGTGATCACTCGGACAGACAACACTGGGGAGCGCTGTATTCGCTGTGAATTCTTCTTCAGTAAACAGCGGAACGGTCGAAGTGAGTTTCATCTTTTCTTTTTGGAAGTAGATGTAGTCGAGGCAGTCGGCGAATTCTTTCGTGAAGTTGGTGTATTTGGGAGTGCCGTAGGCGGAGGCCATTTCCAACGGCTGTCGCAGTTCCAAGTTTGTAATGTGTTCGCCTTCTTTGGACGTCCAATCGGGACAGTCGGGCCCGACGGCGCCATTCGTGAACAGTTTGTAAATCCCGCATGAAGGGACGCTGTTGAAGTCGCCGCAGACGACCAAAGCGACCGAACTCGACAGCCGGTCGAGACGAACTTTGGCGACGACGTCGGTCAAGAACCGGGCGAACATGCCGCCCTGAAGGAGTCGAATGTGGTCGGCGTCCGGGTGGAAGTACAAGTGAGTGTTGCCGACGATGGTGATCTTGTCTGGAGACGCCATGTCGGACAATATGGCCGCCTGAGCGACCGTTCCAAGGCCCCGAACACGCTCTGAGAGGGATTCAATGTGTTTAATTTTGTCCCAAATGTCACTGAAGAGGTCATTGGTGTCAATTTCCAAACCGAGGTAGCAGCTGTAGCTGTCAAGTAGTTTGTAGCGGTTACGGTCAAAAAATATTGCCACGCCTTCTTCAACGGTGTGCTTTTTGTTGAAGATGCCTTTGTAGCGAGTTTTGAGGAAAGCTGTCAAATCATATTCGAAAGCGCGAGTGTCAACTTCTTGAAGACACACAATGTCGGAGTTGTACCCGATTATTTCATCGACTATCATAGCTCTGCGGTACTGCCACGAACGAGCCGCTTCGGGGCAATAAGGGAACAATTTCGTGTTGGCTTCTTCCGTCTCGGCGTACTTATCTGCCAATATGTTGTACGACATGATCCTAAAGACGGGATACTTAGTGACGTCATTGGTGAGCAAATGGCGGCTCTTGTAGGGCAAAGCTCCTGGCGAAGGGGTCACAGGGTCGTCCAATATGGCGGAGACAGTTTCTCCAGTCCGGTGACCATTGCCTGGCGTCACTTCCACTTTCAACAACTTCCCGACGTCCTCGGGAGTGGGATAGTAGGCAAAACTGTCGGTGAGCAAAGTCCAATCACTGTCTTGACGAAACCAACGAAAAATGGAATTTTCTTTTTGGCCGAATTTCATGACGAATTTGAGCGGGTACAAAGGCAACCCAGCCATCGCCACGTTCGGTAGAGAAATTTTCTTGACGTAAGGCAAATTGACAGTAATGCCGTACGGCTGTCCACAAAAAACAAATTTTACACTCTCAGTGTCAATTTTACTGTTAAAAAACAACTGTTCACAAGTGATGTCCATCGGCACCGGCTTACCGTCTTTTCTCAACTCTGCAGTGATCTGCACGAACGACTTCTCTTCCACAGAACCTTTGTCGATGTTCAATTTGGACTTAGTCTTCTTCAACTTCCTCCCAAACGCTTTGTCCATGTTGGTTTTGATTCGGGCCATCAGGACGTCGACAGACTCGGTCACCCGCCGGTTCAAATTGAACTCTCTCACCAATCGGAGCTCACCGACGTTCAGGCGGAAATGCACCTCGAAGGTGTCGCTTTTGGGTTCGAGGCGGAGCGTGACGGTTTGTTGCGACGGCATCGCGGTCGAGAAGAGTTTGGAATGTTGACGAGAGAAGAGTCGAAAAAGTACCGACTTGAAAAACATTAGCCGGAAAATGTGTTTTGGGGACAGGCCCGGAAAATTTCCGGCGGAAATGTCGTCTAGAATGAGGGAAAATGTTGTGCGACAAGGTAAACACGTTTGGCACAATCACAATCATCATCAAACGCGAACATCTTATCAGTCGACCATGTGATTTTGATTAGGGATGTGTATCGATAATTCGGATATATCGATATATATTTGTACTTAATATTGGTATTTCCATATTTTTTAGGCCCTTGGTGCACAAAGCCTTCTGTATTCCCTTCTCTTTGATATGGAAGGATAAGCCTCGAAAAGGGCAATGAACCAGTGACAACCAAGCTAGGGATGAAACCACAGAGTAACAGAGAACGAACAGAGAGGAAACTCCCTATACTCCCTGTGTTGGCAAAGTTTGGCCGTGAAGTCGGTGGAGGGGGGTGTTTGAGATGGACAGTGGCGCCTCCCAGGGGTGATTGCTCGCAACTCGCCGACGCACGGCCCCCTCCCCTCCCCCGCTTCCAGCCGATCCCCCCCCCCCCCCCCCCCTACCAGGCCTTTCCCGTTCGTTTTCAATAGGCCCATCATCACCGGAATCACCCACAGAAAAATAATTTTATAATTATTATTCCGATGGTGAGTTCCTGTGATGTGAGATCCATTGAAAACGAGTGGGAATGGCCTGGTAGTGGTGGGGGAGAAGGACGAGTGAAAAATCTAGCATCAGAATAATTGGCACAATAAGTAATTTCGCTTTATTTTCTCTTTTCTTCAATATCATAGTGTTCTAGATAGAGGGGGAATAAATTCAACAACGTTGGTGCGTATAAAAATATCTATTGAAGAATAAGGAACAAAATAATGTACTGGTAGGTATATAAATACAGATACTCAAACACTGTATTGGTAGGTATAAAAATACAGATACTCAAACACATTACATACGTGAAGGAATTGCAAACATTATACATTTAATAAATTAATTCCTTAAATTAATAAATTAAATTAGAAAGTGGGCATATCTCTTTACAGGAGTTCTTTTGGAAAATGGACTATAAAATACGGATTCCCACTACCTATCTCTGTGCATCAACAATGATAGAACTGATCTGAAATGATCTCTTACATTATGATAGATCAACTGAAAAAATAATAATAATAATAGGGGTTCAATTTACTGACGTAAGTTTAACGCCTGAAATAGATATCCTAAAGCAGGTTTGTAGTCACCTGTTACGGCGTTATGGAGATTAGTTCGATAAACGGGATCTGTTCCTGGTCGACGGGGCATAAGAAGAACACCCTGTAGCCTGTAGCCGAACACTGGCGATTCGTCCGTGGGGCCTGTAGAGCAATTTAAAACAAATATTAGTCATAATTGGTTATATCAGCAATAATTTCCAGCTTGCCTACTTCTGACCTAACCTATGCGGTTGTTTCAACAGGTGGGATTGATTTATCAGATAAGTTGATTATCAGATTCAAATGGCCTACTGCATAATAATAATAGTATTCTGAAAAAGTGTTAGCAACTTACCAAATCGTTGTCGATGCGGGCTGTGAAATTGAGTGATCAAAAGTGAAGCAGTTGAAGCTGTTGAAATAGCTTAGGAATGAAAACAATAATTATTACTGCTTTCGAGAGATCGAACTGATGAACTTGAACCTGAAGAAACCGATTAGCAATGAACAAAGTTTTTGAAATTGAGAACGAAGGAAAACGCGTGAAAAACTATAAAACAATGTTCGATGATGAAGCCGTTGTAACGGCCGTTACAAACCGCCCAGTTGTTGGTTTGGTACCATTATCTACGATGGAGACACTAATGGCGGACAATTCTGGACTGTGGGGTGCGACAGGGGCGCTCTCTGTTACTCTGTGGGCGAACCCTTGGGGTGACTCTGTGGCCACGCCCCTTTTCAAACTCTGGCCGTGAAATGGAGGGGAGTTTCCGCGGCCTGGATGAAACCGACGAGCAGTAATCGATTTTACTATCGATTTCACATCCTGGAATCAACAATCGATTGTACCCATTAATCGGTCAAAAAATCGATTTTTGATTAAAAATCTATTTGTTCACTTTTCAGTTTTATTTAGATATTTAAAAACAACCAATTGAGGCTGAAATCATGAAACGAAATATGGAGGATAATCTTATTTAATTTTAAATGTTTGGCACCCCAGATGACCCGAGATGAACGACTGGCAGACAAAATTTGTTCTTTCATTTGGCTTTAATGAAAGCGGCACCAGGAGATCGTCAGGGGGTGGCCACAGATTAAACTACTGAGGGGGTGGCTCAGGGCACGATTACCGTTTGCCATCGTACGTGCAGCCTCCTTGTGCGTGAGGGGGACTAGGCAGATATGGCGGAGCGCTGATGATCTGCTCGGGTTTGGCAGCTGGGGCTCCAACATCCTTGAAAAGGACTACCGGCAATAACTGCTTGAAGCGGAGAGAACTTTCAAGTCATATTATATAGGTAGGTACCTACCCTATAATAGGGCGAAGTGCAGCGGAACGATCGAATCAACAAAAGTGGAGGCAGACGACTTATTGTTAAATTATTTAACATGTTTATTTATGGGAGGAAAAAATTTAAATGTAAGAGTTATTTAATATTACCAGTATTAAATACCACCATTCTCGGAGTATTAGAGGCAAGCTTGCTGGCGTGAAGCGCTTCTGCATGCTAGTAAATGAAGATGAAAAAAACGCTGCAAATTTTACACAAATATTTACTATTCTTTGATATAGGTAATTGTGCAAAAATTGATTTTGTGTCATTGAAAAAAATATTATTGAAAACATTAAAAAAAAAAATGTTTCTGTACAATGTTTGGACCGATGTGGGAAAAAATGAAGTTTTCGTCAAAAATTACTTGGAAAACGACACCTTATTTGACCTACTGGGATCCTACAAAAATCCCATTTATAGCCCCATGAAATCCCTATAGATCGTCACAGTGAAATGGATTCGACGTCCAAAAGTACTTCGAGAACACCGAACTCGATCCCATAGCCAAAGCCTTTTTTAAAAACCATCCCGTAGCCTCATTTTAGCCCCAAAGCGCCCCATGGGTATGGGCGATCGGACTGAAAACTTTTCGGGCACAACTAGATGGTAAACCGAGTATTCTGTCTAAATTCCCGTTTTTTAAAGTTCCTACAGCCCAAAATTTCGGTGTTTTTCTTCTTTTCTTCAAACACTATACGTTTTTAATTTAAATTTAATGTTGAGGCCGATCAGAATTTTCGACCTGCAACACGATTACATAGGTGTATTATTCCAAGAATAATTCTTATAAACCAATAGGGGGAATGCTAAGCGCTAAGTGCCTTTGCTACTTACCAAAGGCAACGTTATAAGAAATATGATGGCAATAAAATACAGCACAATAAAACAACAAGAAAAATCCCACTAGGTATATTTATTTTTATTCAGCCTTTGTTAAGTAGCACAGCCACTTAGCGCTTTGTATTAACTTTTTCTTTTAATTTACATTTAATGGGTAATTAATTTTAATTGCTTACCTTGAAGGTAATACCTTCCAAGAGCAAATGATTTAATCCCATGTAACTAAAATTAATCAGGGGAAAAGAAAACAAAAATCGGGAATTGGCATAAACAAAACAAGAACAATCTTCTTCCTGGCACTCTTCACCCTCAATCCATGGGAGGGCTCCGCCATCTTCCATTCCCAGTGATCTCACTCTTTTCCGTCCCCCTCTTAGTCTAGGGACACCGCCTTTATGAGATCGACCTGCAGGCGAACCCGTGTCCACCCAAGGACTTGTGAATAGTGCTTTTTCCATTTCGTGGCGAGGGTCATGGCCATTCTTCTCAGGAAGGCCTGTAACTGGGAATGAAGAGTGCCGTCGGCTGAGCAAATAAGGGGGGTGAACGATCCCCGTGCGTCTTCTGCTGTCCGGTCATACGTCTGGTGTTTGGCTTTGGCTGCTGCTTCTACCGCTCGTGATCAGTCCTGGGAGAGATGGGAGTCGGCGTCAGCATTTGTAATGCAGTTGTCGAAAAACGCAGGCCTCCCACTCTCTCAGACTCCTTCCACTTTGAAATCAGCTACCAATGCCGGGCCCCTTTCAGTCCCGTCCTGTAGTACCGGCTCTAGAGCAACTTCTCCCTAGGCCGCCTCAGCAAGCATGGCCGTCTCATCTCTGACTGCATCATGCAGATTAGGGCATGTGAAACAGTAAATACTGCCCCATCGGCATTATTTAGTAAATCACACCCATCGAGTAGTGCTGCAGGGGTACCTACGGCCGTATCTGAGGGCCACTGCATCCCGAAACTGGCTAGCTGAGATCGAACCCATCAGATTCTGTCATCGTAGGGAGAACAGTCAGCCACTGCGAAGCCGGGTTGCAAGGAATTCCGTAGCTGCTGGTTGGCCCCTTGATCTAATTCAGCTTAAGCTGAAACAATTGTTTCTTATTACACTCCTGGATGACTCTTTGAACTTGTTGCTGGTGTTGGCCGTAATCAGTTTTGAACGAGATTGTTCCGTGAGACTTTTTTTTATTGTTGTAGGTATATAATGTTAACATCAATTCACGAAGCAGAGGCCGAATTCGATTAATGGTTTAATGGATTAATCCACTGAGGTGGTTAGGGAGACAAAACGACTCCTCTGCTAACCACTTCATTACATCAATTCATCAATGTTTAGTGCCAAAACCTGCTATATCCGAAATTTAGTTAAATTTATCGTCTAAAATACTTGCTCTAGATCCGATTCCGCATTATAATATTGAAAGATGTGCCTCAATGAAAGTTTCGTTAAAACGTGAACATCTCATGTTCATGGTAAAGGTGGTGGTAGTGGTTCAGTTCGTGATAAAGTCGTCATTCAAAAATCTCCTGAAAAATTTACTAAAACGGATATACACTACTCAATTATGCTTATTAAATAAACAAAATTTGTTTATTTAATGAGCATAAAATTTAATTTTGTCCCACGAGCTGACTAGTACGAGAACGGAATGAAATGGAAGTTCTAAAAATCCAGCAGAATTGATTCCTAACGATGCTGAAGTTCTGCATTGAAAAAGCAATCTTGAGGGGGGGGATCGCCCAAATAAACCAAATAGCATTTTACAACGACGTACCTTGTCGTGTTTTTTTTTTCGTGTTGAGCCCCATAAAATAAATGTAAAAGGTTTATAGCAGCTTCTGAAACAATCGTTTGATGTAAGTCCGACAGTGTTCCCAATAAAACCCCACAATTGCGGACGAGAGAGCCTGATCTGATTATCATACAAACGAGGTGAGATATACATATAGATATAGATATACATAGTGTACCAAAAATTTCGCATTATTCTCCAACGGGCGGCCATTTTTGGTTTATTATTCTTGGAATAATACACCTATGTTTTCGCGACGCGGGTCGACGACTCCGATCGGCCTCAAAATTTGACATTATCCGTTTCAAGAGGTCTACATTCAAAATCCGAAATGTCCGTCCGCCGTCCGCCGTCTGCCGTACGCCGTCCGCCGTCCGGGCCGTTTTGGGTAGTAGGAATTTTTTAAAAAATCTGAAATTTTGGCAAAATACTTGGTTTACCATCTAGTTGTGCCCGCAAGGTTTTCAGTCCGATCGCCCAAACCCGTGGGGCGCTATGGGGCTAAAATGGGGCGACAGGAGGGGTGTTTTGAAGGCTTTTAGCTATGGGATCGAGTTAGGTGTCGTTTTCGAAGTATTTTTGGACGTAGAATCCATTTTTGGGGGTCCCGGAACGATCCGATTTCACTGTGGCGTTCTATAGGGCTTTCATGGGGCTAAAAATGGGATTTTTGAAGGATCCCAAGAAGTTCAATATTTTTCGAGTAAAAATTAAAGAATTTTTGAAAAAACACATTTTTGAAAAAAAATCCCCCCAAAAAAGTTTTTTTGAAATATAAAAATCCAAAAAAAAATTTTTTTAATTTTTTTTATTGACAGAATTAAATGTCTATACAAGTAACCTATATCACAGAATAATAAACCCTTGTGTAAAATTTGCAGCGTTTTGTTTATTATTCTTGGAGTAATCCACCTATGCAATCGCGACGGAAATCTGCCTCAAAATTTGACATTATCCGTTTCAAGGTCTAGATTCCAAAAACGAAATGTCCGTCCGCCGTCCGGGCCGTTTTGGGCAGTAAAATTTTTTTTTTTTTAAATCTGAAAATTTGACAAAATACTCGGTTTACCATCTATCTAGTAGTGCCCCCAAGGTTTTCCGCCCGATCGCCCAAACCCGTGGGGCTAAAAAGGGGCTAAGTAAGGGTTTCGGCTATGAGATCGAGTTAGGTGGCGTTTTCTAAGTATCTTTGGGGGTCCCAGAACGATCCGATTTCACCGTGGGGATCTATTGGGCTCTCATGGGGCTACAAATGGGATTTTCGAAGGAGCCCAGGAGGTCCAATATTTTCCGAGTAATTTTGGACGCACTATTCATTCATCTGCGATTTTTTTTTTTTTCAAAAATATTTTTTGAAAACAAAAATTAATAATAATTATTTTCCAACAAGCAACCTTTATCAAAGAATAATAACCCCTTGTGTAAAATTTGCAGTGTTTTAGTTAATGGACACATTCCATTTCAAAAATAAATGGAACACTTAACGCATCATTTCTTGCGTTATCATTTTTTTAAATCCTTTTGAAGCCTAACATTTTTTTACGGCCGTTCCCAAACATATTAAATATGTACCTTATTAAATATGTACCTTATTAAATATGTTAAATGTGTCCCTTTCTCTGATGAAGAAAAATTTTGAGAAAGGGCAGTCGCCCTCATCAGAGAAAGGGACAACTGCCGTTTCTAAAATAGACGCTGTAGGCAAGATCATTCAAGCATTTATTTCAATGGGAAGGAACATCGACAAACTGTCGTTTCTCACGTCAACCTATGCATTTCAACTTTTTCGCAACAACAAAAAAATCGCCATTTTGGACAAATGCCCGTTCTAAAATAACCCATTCAATTTAGAGTACAGTTACGGATACGCCAAAACAAATGTTTCAAATTTGCCTTTAAAAAATTTGTTTTCTTTTACTTCAAGGATCTATGAAATTGATTTTCGCGGTTGTCGCTGTCGCTGTGGCCATGACGATGGTGTTCGGGGCGTCTGCGGGTCGCAGTCATGGTCGCCATCCCAAGCCAGATCCTCCAAGTGAGACGCTAACGTGTTGAAGGATTGTTCACGGAAATAAATAACAAAACCAACCTGTTCGTATTCCCCCCATCATTTCCCTCGCTGATCTAAACCCGGAGGAGGCAACACAAGGCCGCACAGTGGGACGAAAGGAAAGGCAAAAAAAACCGAAAATCGAAAGTGATTGTATGATTGAAAACTCGAGTTATTCCTGTCCCTGTACCTTCTGCAGTATAGGAGAAACCAGTTTGCATGCCGAAAAACAGAATCCACCACAAAAAGGTGGATTTTAGGTCTAAAATTGGCTTATCAAAGGAGATCCTTATGAGATGGGGAAAAATAGACTTCAGATTTTGTGTTCAACCCCCTCAAAAATGTACAATAAAAACGAAGTTTCAGGCGGAATAAATTATTCAAGAGAATTTGGATATTAGGTCCAAAATTGTTTTATTACCAGTGATTCTAATAAGATAGGAAAGAATGGACACCAGATTCGTGTCCTACACCGTGGAAAAGGAATTCATAAAAAATTCGAATTCGGAAAACTTAAGTAGGTAGGTATACGAAGTTTTAGGCCAAAGCAAACTCTTGGGGGGGGGGGGGGGGGGGGGGATCGATGTCCGCGGTTGAACTGGTTTCGTCTCCGCCGTCAAAATTGTTTTATGGCAATTTGATCCTTTGCAGCTGGTTGATCAGCAAAAGGGTACCTACCTAATTTTAATGAATCATACGAACCCCAGCCCTAAAACCAGCGTGAATGAGCGAAACTGATTTTTCTAATAAAAATAGAAAAAATAACAATGCGAGCACTCAAGTTTTTCAGAACCACCGGGGTCAGAAAATTGTCCTTTTTTCGAAAAATCACCCAGCGTCGTAGAAACTAATCAGTTTCCAACAAACGGCAGACGCCGAAGGCAAATAAACAACCCGAAAGTCGACACGTTTTCATTTATTTTGCAAAAAGATTATTTACATAAGGTAAAGGACATTTTAAGTCAATCAAGCACATTAGTACAATCGTCAGGTTCTCGAGGAAAACTACCAACTCTAATTGAGTACAAATCTTACACTATACGGACAGGGCAGACCTATTTTACAAACAACTATAAACATAATGACTATACTCAAAGGAGCCAGTAACAACCTAAAGTTATCACAGAGAAGGCGAACTATGTCTTCCATGGCACATCAGTAGGTACAAAGTGGAAACTAATTGTGATAATGAAAATGTATTCAACACCGAGCATAGACTGTTCAGGTTGTTACTGAGCCCAACTGTACACAAGCTGGCGCGAACAGAACGCCCTAGTTATCTACTGTTCCAACACTATACAGGAGACAATATTTACAATATCAACATTAAATGGTAAAAAGAGTATTGAAGAACGACGCACGACGAATTTCAACGTAAATCAAAAAGTTATTGAGTGAAACAACACGATGGAAATTTGAAGTGCGTCCCTTCAAAATCCCTTAAATGCGCAGGTCAAACGAAACTTCCAATTCAGCAAAACTGTCTTTGGTAAAATAAATTTACAGTCTCATAATCCCAATCAGAGTTGATTAGCTGCTAAGTTAATAGTATGTACAGTAAACATAAATAGGTATTTTGGCTTGGTATCGTTTGAGGAGGCCAAAGTTAGACATTGTGGATAGTGAGAGATGGTTAGGCACAGTAAGGGATGGATGTAGGTGGTTAGGAACAGGTACAGATTGTTAGAGATGGTCTGGAACAGGTATGGATGGTTTAGGAAAGGTACAGATCGTTGGGATGGTTAGAGGTGGTAAGAAACAGTAATTTTTGCATCTCCATGTGGTCCATCCTGGGCACAAGGTTTGGTTACACAGGATGGTGTCGTGGTGGTGGTCTGAGAACCCCTTGTAGCACCAACAGCTTAGATAAGACCAAGACTCTAAGGGACCAAGCATAATGAGGATCAGGCTCTAACGCTCATTTCCCAAAAAACTGTTTTGTGTAACTGATTCATGTAACTGTTCCGTTTAACGGTTTCATTAACTGATTTATGCACTTAAAAACTGTTTCTTTTAAAACAGTGGTTTCATTTTCAGCAGAAAGTAGATAAGGCGGAGTTGCTTCTACAGCGACGATTTTTATTGGGTCAAGACAGATCCCAGAAACAATCTAATGGTTCAGAACAGCGGATAAGAAGAAGGAGCAGACTACAATGTCATAATATGATATTATCAGTACTGTCGATGGTCACCATCCAAGCAGGGTGGCTGGTGAAATTGCTTTCATTGATTCACATTCCAGATCCGACTTGACGTCTGACACCCCCCCCCCCCCCCCCCCCAAAAAAAACCACTGTAGCCCCAATTATCCAACTTTGGCTTCGCCAAACGCCACAATGCCATCATAGAACTGGGATTGTAACCCACATTACAAAACGTACTGCCGGAGAGAAGGCTACAAAAGAAAATGGCACATCAACGGTATGTATTTGCGATGTCGGTCCAGCAACGTTTTAACAACAACCACTAGCAGGCACAAACTGCCTCAGTGCCGTACTGATGAAAAAAAATTCCCTCTTAGAAAATAACAGCAGCCGATGGGCATGTAAGCTTTCTGGAATTATCTGTTTGATCGATCCAAATCATCCAAGCATTAACGTACTTCACCTGTAGCTGTTATGTACTACAACTCAACTCTGGCATTTCTTGAGCTTTATAGACCCCTAATTGCTAATCAAATCTACGCGTTCACTAAATGTTCGACTTCAAAGAAAAAAAAAAAAAAGTTTTCAGCAAGGTACAAAAGCTCCTATAAGAATACAACGTACCACGTAACAAACACTATGTCTACAGTCATGTAATAAAAATACTTCAATTTTCCTGCAATTAAAAAATATAACTAATATTTTATTGTTTTGAAGTTCTTTTTTTATACATCTTACACTATTTATTGTGCATGAAAATATTTTTTTTTTAATTTCCCGTTTTTTCGGTATATTGAAATGTTTGTCATTTAAGTTTTAAAAAGGTGTACAAAGGCGGTTTGTAGTGAAAACTGAGAAGGTTGCAATACAAAATATGAAATGGGGTTGTAGGAGAGGGTGGGGGAACGCGAGGCCACTCAATCTGTTTGAAATGTTTCCACCAGCTAGCACATGATGGCTGACAGTAATCTGTTGGTAGCACATAATTAGGCGACAATGCAGAATATTCTTTCATTCTTTAGGAAATAACTGGTATAGTATGGGAGTAGTACAGTGTGGTACGTGACAATTTCGTGGCCAGTGCATTGATCATTCAAGGCGTACGGAGGAGAAAAAGCCGACCTGAAAAGGTTTCTCATAGTCTGAGGCGTGAAACGTACAGCTAAGAGGATCTGAAAGTTCTTGAGACGTCAGATTTAGCTAAATCCACTGATGGTGGTTCAAGGGATATTTCGTAAGTTGTTGTGCACTACTCACTACTCACTACTTGTAGGCAGTACTCACTTTCTTCCTGTCCTGTGTCTGAGTTTTTCTTGTTTTTTTTTTTTTTTTCTCTATGTATTTTTTGACCATTGCCCATACATTCTGTGTTTCTGGCAAATAAAAGGTTTGATTTGATTTGATTTGAGTTCGTCTCTACTATAGTCTCTCTTCTTGTTGGCAGTGACTTTCAACCCGTCTTCTTCCATCATAATATGATATTATCATCGCTCTTCCTTTTTCCTCAGTTCGTCCTCCAGTGCACTACCTCTTTGATGTTCTTATTCCTCAACAATTCTCCAGCACTATTTTCCAATCTCCGGCCCATTTGTTCACACCTTCTGCTGCATTGTTTTTCATAGTCTCTCTACCTGTCGCCATGTTCTCTCCGCCATCGGATGCCACCTTTCTCGTTCTTAACCTTCGTCATCCCGAGGTTTTCGGCTCGTTCTACCCGTCGAACTGATAGGTCATTGACGCCAAATCGTTGCTCTTCATCACCTCTCATCCGTCACTTCCTCTATGCCAGATCCTCCGTGTCCTCCAAGAAACACAAACTGGTCCTATTATTTCTGCTCAAAGACAGAACCACTACAACATTTTTGACCGCTTCTACAACACAATGAAAGCCTCCTAACAACTCAGCTACTCCTCAAGCACTCACTACATTGAGACATGCCTAAGGAAACACCATGGAAACAGTACAGTGGCCTCAAGTAACCCACTAACACATATCAGATATAAGTTGAAAATAAGACACTAAACCATTCATCTACAATAATACGATGTGCGCCTTTTGAAAATGAGAACAAAACAACTTTTTTGAGCAGAATTATACGATGAAAAAAAAAAAAAAGTCAGTGGCCCATGTTGCAATGTTCAACCACGTTTAGTTGCGCCACATCCAGACGGCGCTGCGTTCGCGAATTTGACGTTTGTCGACTTGCGGTCGCCGAGAGCGTTCAGGAACGTAACAAACTCCGAAAAAAATGCCACTTAAAGCTCTCTGGATGATTAGGAAGCTTCAATGAAGTTTGTAAGCTAGTCTATGTTGAGATCATAACTTCATTGAGTCACACGGTTACCAAACAATAAAAAAAAGACGAATTGAGTTTAAATGAGCGGCAGAACTCAATTACATGTCGTAGTCAAAAAGAGAGCAACGAAATTAAGAGTTGTATTAGTAAAGTAAAATCTCACAAAAATACGTTAGGTTTCGATTAGGAAGGATTTACAGGGAAGGAAGCACTAGCGCAGGACCGGAAAATACACTAAAAACTAAGACTAGCAACGAGGGTGAATAAGTACCTAACTGACGGGGGGAAAAATAAGTCCGTGAAGCGGAAAAGCGTCAATGCGGCCGTGAGGGTTTCTCCGTGAACGGAATGTCCGGAAGGGAAGAGGTTTTGAGTCAGGAACGGTTACGAGGCCTTACGTGTTGGTCGTGACTGTTGTGTCTTCTATGGCTTGATCCCAGTTGAACTCAGTCCGACCAGGGAGGCGCCCCAAGTTGGCGAACCTGTCGGCAAATTGGGGGTCGCGGGATTTGAGCTTGTTGAACCTCCTGGAACGCAGAAGTGATAAATTAGCGTGTGGAGTGTTAATAAAGCATTGGGTTTAACTTTGAACTTACTTGTACATGAGGGTTTTAGCGAAGTCGTACAATTCGAGGTCAAGCGCATTGAGTTCCCGGATCCTCCGCAACTGGGATTTGGGGAGAGTCGCCTGCGTCGAGCTTGACAGAGTTGTGTTGTGCTGTTCGAAAGGGACTCCAAACCTCAAGTTGAAAGTTTCTTCGAACACGTACTGGCCGATCTGAGGATGAAAACCATCACGTTATAACTACTTCGACGAGCTGTTGCCAACTTGATGCCGACGGATACCTTTTGGAATTCGGTGAGGGAGAAGAAGGCCATGGCGGCCAGATTCCGTTTGGCGCTGGCCAGCATGACTCGGTTCCTCTCGGTGGGGGTCATGTATGACGTGTTGTAGCATCCGACAAGAGCCAAATCCGACATCATACGAGTTTGCCTGAAACAAAACCGACGCCACGTTAGAGTAAGATCCCAAACCTGTTCAAACGGGAGGGGTTGTTGAAGGGGCTTCGGCTAGTAAGTCTAGTGGGGTATTGTTTTCGGTTGTGGTGGGGGTTTTAAAAGGCCTTGGCCAACGAGTAACTTATTCCGTATTCCGAGTAATTTTGGACGCATGATCCATTTTTTGAGGTCACATCTGCTTATTGTACAGCAATTTTCGAAAATTTTTCTTAAGGACACACAATTAATTTTTGCACAAAAAACCTATATCAAAGAATGATAAAACCTTGTGTAAAATTAGCAGCTTTTTTTAATGGGGCTGTCATTTTCGACAATTTTCACTTTTTGACATTTTCTGGGTCTCCTTCTGCGATTGAAAGGAGGATAGTAATATAGGTAGGCCCTTCCTAAAAAAAAAATAAAATAAAAAATAAAACTGGTTGAAATATCTTATGTCCTTTGAAAGGAGCAGTGTGCGTTCAAATGACAACTTGCTGGCTATCTATGTAGTCACCGTGGAATTACGACGCTAAAATTTATTTAGAACTCAATGATTGTCAAAAGTGAAACCCTGGAATCAACAGTTGAAACGACTTTATTAGTAACTCGGGGGTCGAGTGGGGTGTCGTTTTCGAAGCAATTTTTGGTGTAGAATCGATTCACAGGTTTCCTATACCTATTCGACCACCTTTTGAGGCTCTGTAAGGCTTTTGAGCTACTGGCGGGGATTTTGACGGGTTTTGGCCAGGGGTTTGAATAAGGTGTCGTTTCCAGAGCGTTTGTTGGGGGTCCCACACCTGTCCGAGGCTTAAAAGGGGACACAGTCGGGAGTGTTGAAGGGGTTTGCTTAGTAGTTAAGTGAGCGAGTGATAAAGGGCTTTTACAGGGATTAGTGTTAAGAAGTTTTCCATTTTTTCCCATTTCCCACTTTATAAAAAATTTCCATCACCGTACACGTATACCTTTCAAGGGTATAGGAAAATGTGTTTATTCATCAAATTTAATCGATAAATGAAGCTGCTTATTATCATTTTCCTATTGGAAAATGAGCAAAACAGGATGTTTTTATGGTTTCAACGACATGCGACAGCCTTTCGTGTTTTTTGATTTTTCCAAAAGTTTCAAAAACGTTACCTACATAAACCCTTTCATGAAGTCCCAGAAGTCACCGACCAGTCGACCAGCACATGCTGAAAATGAGGAAGGCAGCAGGCTTTTGAGACTTACAAAAGCGCTACCGTTCGGTTGAAACCCCCCTCAATAACGGATAATCTTCCATCGTCCAACAGTGTGTTTGAGCGTCCCCTGATAGTACACACGCTGCCAACTGAATGGAACAAGTTCAGTTCGCGCCGGCAGATTCCGCCGGGATGAATGCGGTTTGTTCCACCGAAGCGTTCTGTTTGACACTTGACTTCCTGTTGGACAAAATTAGTATTGATCAGGCAAAACCCTCCGTCCTTCTCAATCCTGTTTGAGCCTTCAACGTATTCCTCCGGAGCGCTCAAATTGTTTAAAATTCCGCTCCCATCGAACGATCACCATTCCCAGTACAAAACATTGTCCTGAGACCGTTCGGTGCAAATCCAATTCGAAACGATATTGCACAATGTTTCGGAGCAGACGCAGTGAATACTAACCAGGTAACGACTTGCGGCGAATGCGAAAACAATTGGTTAGTATTGTGAAGTGACGGCTGGAAAGACGGTGTCTTTCAAGAAAACGTAATGAACGATACTAAACACGAATGATGTTGAAGCAGGGGCGACAATGTCATAGTACTGAGGGAGAACACTACCTATCAAAAACGTACATAGTGAATAAATGAAATATATTACGTATAACTACAAATTCGGTAGATATAATAGGTACGACTGGTGATAATTTTTGAGCCAAGTAGAATCACGCGTCACGCGTCTCCTCTGTGACGAGTTTCTTTCTGTCGACAATAACGTTGCAGATATTCAAAATTTCCCTTGACTAATAAAAACCAGACTTGGTATCTTCAATAGGGTGGGTAATTCAAAGAATAATCCACCAAAACCAATATGAATGATAACACCCTGTGAGTGAGGAGAATATAAATTCGTATCATTAATTACATTTTGATACGCACAGTTATGATCGAGCCCCAAAGAGGACCAATATAATAATATACTGGAATAAAGGATGTTCCAACCATCCTGCTACGAGCTGCTCCGAGCAATTGCGCATGCGCTGTGGAGAGAAAGTTGACGGGACTGTATTCCAAGCGTCCCTCGGGTTTACTCGGAGCTACTCCGGCTCGAGGCTGGAGTAAGGTGCCCATAACAAGAAACCTACTTGCAACCTCCTCGAATGTCCTCCTGCCCCATTTCTCATTAAATTAGAAATTAGAGAGTTCCTCATCGTCATGATCAAAACTAATAACACCCACTAGCGAGAAAGTGAGAAGAATTTTTGAAGAATCACAGTTAAGGTTAAGAGTCAAGCCCCAAGCAGGATTCATAGAACCGCTTCAACCAAAAATGTCTCCTCTATGTAGTTTGTACCTCAGTACCTATTTTACCATGTTCAAATCCAACAAAAGGAGACTTTTTTTAATCTACAGTGTAAAACCGTAATAATAATCGTAATTTTTTAAATTTAATTTTTTTTTTTTAATTACGATTATAAGAATATATTATATTCTTACCAGAACCAGCGATGCAGTCCAGGACTGCCAGTCCTCGGCAATTACGGAGAGTTGAAGGCCCACAATGGTTAAGTTGGCACACAATATCACAGATGGCGATGTTAATTTTAGTATCACAGCAGCGTTGGAATTTCTAGTGGCTAAGCTCTTTCGATGAATCACAATGTTTCTGTTAGGATGAAGTTTATTCGTCTTCACTTTCGCTCGAATCATCTCTGAGTGAAGATTCAGCATTGTCGTAAGGCGAGGGTTTGCCCTCAGGAAAGTACATCTTGAGGTCTGGCAGATCTTTGTATACTGGAGGTTCGTGATGATTATTGGGGTCCCGGTTGTCTTTGAGGAGTTCGGACACGATGTAGAGGTAAGCCGGGGAAAGTTGGAATTTGTAGACGGCGCTGGCGTGCATGTCCCGGAGCCAAGTGAGGACCTGTCGATATTCCAGGTACTGTGTGCGGATGGTGTACAGGAAGGATAGAGGGCCGTAAGAGTAGACGATGCGGAGGATTTGCAAGCCGGAAACGAATATCTTTTCCGGATGACCTCCCGGGTTTGCACCTGTGTCGACTAGTCTACGGTAGAGACTCACAGCCCGATGGCATATCATGACTATGGTGTTGTTGAGAGCGGTGATACACATGCACCGCCTCTGGTCAGTATGGTGTTGTTCGTACAGAGACGCCATGTGTTTTTTCTCAGTGCACACAATGTAATACACCCAGTGGATCATCTCCAAATACACGGCGCAGTCAGTATCCTCTTCTGTGGCATATGTCATCAAAATGCAAACCACTTCAAGCAGACAAGCGCCTCTCGTGAAATACACCAATTCGTGGCTCGTCACAAACGTTTCCGGACTGGCATTATGGCAGAGCATTTTACCAAAGCCGGGGCACGTCACAGCATACCGGAGCAACACGTTCACCTCAAACACAACCCTAGGTGAAGGCCTAGTGTATAATATTTCTCGTATTATTGTAGCTAATTTACTCTGACAATGTTCCACTTCCGTTTTCTGGTACTTGACAATGTTTTGCAGCATGAAGACCGTCCCAAGCATGACTCCGTTCAGGCGATGCGTGAATCTGAGGACCCCGCCATCTTTGAAGACTTCACAGAGCAACTCCAACAGTCCAGCGTTTTGCAGCTTGTTGTGGAAGTGTTTGACCAATTCTGGTATGACCTCAATGGCAACATCGTCATCGTTGACAGTTAATGTTCTGGTTTCTGGTTCTTCTTCAGGTTCTGACCACATCGACTCTTCCATATCAGTCCTGACTTGGGTTTGGAACATTTTTTCTATCTCCATGGCGACTTCTTTATCGGCCGAGTCTTCATTGGTCGGGGAATTTCTTCCGGGGATTCTCACCGGAGCCAGAGCATGTTTTTTCTTCTTCTCCTCAGCAAGCATCTTTTTCTTCAACTCCGCTATCTCTTCGCGCTTTTCAAACTTGGCTAATTGGTCATCTTCGTGTTGCGTCTCAGCAATGACAGCTTCAGGCCCCTTCATTTGAGTGTACAATTCGTCAAAAGGCGGAGTCTCGTAGTCATCTACCTTCTTCACCTTCCTGGGCTCCACATCATCAATGGATATCTTCCTCTTCCTATTAACTTCGCACTCGCCGTCACTGGCAACGTACCTCGTCAGATCCAAATCGCTCGGCGAGCTCACACCAACCCGCTCAAACACGTTTTTCAACGCCTTGCTATTACTCAGGGCCATTGTCATGATTTGTTTCTCCAACAAGCTGATGCATTTGTCGACTGGTGCTCCCAGAATGGCATAATCGCCAGTAGCTTCGACGATATCCGAACCCGCAACATCAAACAACCGCTTTGGCACGCTCACCCTAAACGTCAACCGGCTTTCACGCTCCACTTTGTTTGTGATGCTCTTCAACATAGCAACTTTCGGAGGGTTCAGCTCACCTTGAAGTCGCTTCACTACGTTTTGCACATCTTTAAGCATCAAACCGAAACCCGACACAAATTTTTGGAATTCGTCAAAGCTGATATTGTGAGTGTTGTGTTTTTTATTACTTGGCACACCAGATCTCAACACTGAGTCGTTCTTTGACTTCTCAAGAGCAGAATGTAGTGCTTTTGATGGTTCACTGTCCGTGTCCAGCTCCATCGGCACAGTGAAAGACGGCGTGTTATTCACAGTTAGAGCATTTGCCAGATCAGCAGCCAGAGTGAGTTTCTTCGAATGCAAGTCTCGGTACATCTGCTTCAACTTCAACTCGCTCTGTTTTCGCTCGCCTTTGTTCACAGTCATTCTGACAAAGTTGGCGTCTTCTTTTTGGCAGTGGAAGTCTCTGCTGTTGTTAGCTTTGGGGTTAACTATGTACCGGGCAGTCATATGGTCGACAGCGCACAAGTGACCAATCATGACCAAACAGCGGCGCAGCTCCACGAACGATTCATTCTTCCACTTGTCCGGTGAAATAGCGCTGAAAGTCTCTTTTAGCTCCGAAGAGTCCAAAAACGCGCTAAGTATCTTCGGATCTCGGTCGTAAATGGTGTAAGTCGTCCTCAGCAGCCTAGGATCTCCCAGCGTGGCGTACAACTGCCTTGCCATTTCAGTCGCCAAATCCACAACTCTCGTTGCCATTTTCCATTCAACGGGTCCCCACCCGGTGGCATCCGCCAGAGACACCAAACACCCATGGACGGGCTCCATGGTGGAGAAATACCGACTTTTAGACAGTATGGTTCGAGCTGGGTCAGCAGCAATTTCATCGCCCACTGCGGCTCTTTCGTAATCGTCCAAAACTGCACCGCCGAAAGCATCATACGGCACGCCCCAAAGCTCGACAAGAGTGGGCCGTCGCACCAAGTAGTTTTCCACTTCTTGCTCGCTGAATTCAGTCTGAAGAAGCATATGTGGCAAATATTCCATAGGAAGCATCAAGAAATGGTTCATTTCTTTCTTCGGCTGTCTTCCGTGGACAACTTGTGCTGCAGCCCTTCTGAAAGCTTCGTTCCTTTTTACGACGTTGCCGTCAAAAATGTGCTTCTTCGGTAAGACGTAGCTTTTCACCGGTATATTCACTTCACATGGAGACCCCACACAGGGTTTTGGCGGAGAGTCTTCGAACATGCTCTTTTCAGGTGTCCCTTCAACGGAAGGCTCTACCGTCTTCTTGGGCGTTTCAAAAATGTTCACCGTAGCGTTAATCAGCTCTTCAGAAACTGTCTCTTCAACCGTCTCGTCGACGAGAACTTCGACAGGCTTGGGACCAATCGATGGGATGTTTTTGAAACTTTGGCACTTGGCAGGTTCGGGCGTTTTGACGGCAATGGTCTTCAGCTCGCGGTATTTTTCCAAGCTGGACTCGGCTTCTTTGGCTTTGAACATAGCTTGAGTTTGTGTGGCTTCCAGTTGTTTTTCTAAAATTTTCACCTTAGTCTCATAGTCTCGCCGCAACTTTTCCAACTCTCTCGCTTTGTCCAATTTGTGTTTTTGAGCTTCTTCTTCGGCTGATTTGAGCTTCTCTCGGAGAAGTTTGCTTTCGCCTTCTTTCACTTGTACGTCTTCTTTCAGCGTAGAGTATTCGGACGATATTTTCTCCAATTGCCCTCGAAGCCATTCCGTTGTGAAGAGCATTTTGGTGCTAGGGGACGGCAGACTTTTGACAGGTTTACGGAAAGTCCGCTGACTCTGTGTAAGCGTTTCTTGCTTGCTCGGTGATTCGTACTCTTTGGCTTTGATGACGAAGGAGCTTTTGGTGCCAGTTACAGGCATACGCTCGCTAAAAGGGACAGTTTTCCTATCTTGTGCTGGCTGGAAGCCTTTTCTGGACAAACTGAACTCCGCAGCGGACTTCGCTTTGACAGGTTGTGCCTCGACGTTTTCCACCAACGCCATAAAATCATCGTCTCCCGCCAAAAGGTCCATCAAATCTGACTGTTTTGGTTGTGATTTACTCTCGGAAAAAAGCGACGTTTTGACGGACGTTTTTGGAGGTTGAGACTTTTTTGGGCTGGCCCAATTTTCGTCCATCCAAGACGACAACGGGTCTTTATTTTGAACTTGCGTAGCCAATTCGAGACAGGCGTCGACGGCTTCTTCTGGCAAATCGTCTCCCCAAACGTCGTTTGAGTACCAGGGGTCGTTTTGTTGGTTTTTGCAAGCGTCTTTGGGCTTGGCGAAAGACGAATCCGCCCACAAGCTTTTCCCGAGAGGGGATTTACCTTCGGTTCGAGTCAAATTCCTCTTGTCCAGGTTGCCGGGGAGGCCGTCTTTTTTCTGGCACATTTTCTGCGTCCATTGGAGCTGGAGGGCGTTCGTCGAGGCGATATCTTTGTTCATGACGACGAGGGATTTCCGTTGGGGAAACTTGGCGTTGAACCCTAAAGTAGGTCTGGGGGCTTGACCAATGGGTCTCATTTGACCCCCTACAGGCTTTTGACTTCCACTCGGTCCTGCAACAGTCATCTGAGGCTTCTTCACTTGAAACGACTGCGACAACATCTCATGAGTACTTCCGCCCCCAAAACTTGTCCTGTTCGCGACTCTATGCTGACTTGACATCATCTGAGACGACATTGATTGACTTTTGAAAAAATCTCCCGGTTTTTTGAACTTGTGCGCCTCAAAAACCGCCGAGCTCACATTGTCAACGGGCTTTTGGCTTCCGGGAAGCTTCGCACCAGGCAGAGAACTAATTTTAGGCATGAAAGTCTTACTGGGAACACCACTTCTCGAAACCAACACACTACCTCCAACACCGGTCATTTTAGGGTCATTGCGACCCATCAGGTTTGGATTTTGTACCGGGCGATGAGCTTCGCCAGGTTTTGAACCCGAACCTCCACTCTGGACATTTCCCGAAGCACCTTGACCGCCGGGAGTTGTGTAAAAGGACGCCAAATACTTACTGGGTTGATCTTTCTTAGACATCTTCGTCAGTATTCACCCATTTCCTCATAAAAAAAAGCTACCAGCACTGACCGTTCTCCGGAGAAAACAACTCTTTACAAAACTCCGTCACAATCTTCGCGAGTGTCCAGAAAACCAATAAATAACCGCATGAATACAATAAAACATAAATAATTTACGCAAAATTGCAAGCAACAGAGGAATCTCGAATCGCGGAATCGATAACCGCTCGGCAGGTTATCGAGAGGACGATTTTCAGCGTCAAGTTCGGGCATGGCGGACACTTCATACGGCAATATTCTGCTTACGATTTCGCCTTTTCGAACATTACTGGGGCTCAAAAACAACTTGGAATGAGACTACAGATGGGTCCGCTAACCAGGTGCCTCGAAAAGGAACTCTGATGTATTCTGATTAGGAATTTGCCCTTTCGAATGTGAAACTGGGCTCCCCTTCCCCACATATCAACGCCGATCAAAATGAGACTGCTAGTGAGTCAGCTGACCAGGTACCGCACGCGAATATGATTGGAATCAAGACTTGATTGTGTTGTTCGTCTCTTCCCAGGAATACAAAGCGCGCAGTGGTATTTAGCGAATCGACAAACAGGGAACAGAGAATCTTCCCATACCTATCAACCTCTTCCGAGATTATTTCGAATGGAATTGTTTCAAATAGAGGAGAAATTCCAGTGTATAAAGGCCCAGGAGCAGCTTGAACCAGCAAAAATAAGATTACCTAATTGTGCAAAAATTAATTCTGTCATTAAGAAAATATTTTTGAAAAAATTTTCTCTTCAATGTTTGGACAGATGTGGGCCCTCGAAAAAAATGGATTTTGCATCCAAAATTACACAGAAAACGACACCTCATTTGACCTCCTGTGATCATTATTCAAAAATCCCATTTGTAGCCCCATAGATCCCCACAGTGAAATCGGATCGTTCCCAGACCCCAAAAAATGGATTCCACGTCCAAAAATACTGTGAAAATGACACCTAACTTGACCGAAAACCTACAAAACACTGCTCCCTTGCCCCATTTTAGCCCCATAGCGCCCCACGGGTTAGGGCGACCGGGCTGAAAACCTTTCGAGCATAACTAGATGGTAAACCAAGTATTCTGTCAAAATTTCATATTTAAATAACAAACTCCTGCCCAAATCGGCTCGGATGGCGGACGGACATTTCGTTTTTGGAATCTAGACCTCTTCTAACGTCAAATTTTGAGGCTGATCACAATTTTCGACCTCCGTCGCGATTACATAGGTGTATTATTCAAATAATCTGCATCTACCGAACCAATTAAAAAACGGGTGAAAATTAGAACGTAACGTTTTGCTCTCAGGGCCCGGAATTCAAATAATATTTTACATAAGTCAAATATTATTATGTGGTCGGCCCGCAAGAAAAGTGAGGTAACCCCAAATATTTCAATTTTCGTTTTATTTCACAAATAGGATTGGTTTGGTCATGTATTGTAACAGGAAAAGTGTCACAAATGGAGTTGCACAGGAAACCGCTGGTATGAGCGATGTGTCACTTGGGCTCCATTCGAAAACGGAACGTTGGCTCTTGAACAACGACACATCTCAGTGCAATGAAGAGTTGTGACGATGTTCTTGTGTGTAATAGGAGAGTTTATGAGATTCACGCATCTCATCTTGAATTGAGAGTTTCCTCGTTCTCAGGTAGTTGTATTTGTACTTCAATTATGATGAAACGTGGTATAAATTGAAATGTTACGTTTTCGAGTACAAAACATTAATACAGTAAGCTGGAAAAAATTGAATCTTTATTTTGCCTCTCCTGTAAAATTTAGTTCTTTTTTCGAGTTGTCACTTTTCTTGCAGGCCGGAGATGCAGGCTTTAAACAATGGGAGTCAGGGTTTCTGCGATGTTAACCCGTTTTCTTAATATATGAAGGATGACCTTTCCAGGCAAAAATTAAAAACAAATCTTTCAAGGTGGTCATAGATCGTTTTTAAATTGGCTTTATGAGTATTTGTTTGCAGGCTGTTAGTAACGAAATTCGTTAGTTTCGAGATTACCAATACTTATCTTATGTCCTTGAATGGCGGTGTTCAATACTTCATAACTTTTCTATTATAAGATATTTTCAAATATCTTATATAATATATAAGATATTTGATATACCCTAATACAATATTATTTGTGATTTTCCTAAAGTTGAAATACTCTAATAACTCAACAAATCCATCAAAATTTGATGGATAATTTATTTCGTGCATAAAATTAAATATTCATTTTTTGATACCATTAATATACCATAATATTGAATACTTGAAAGTAAGTATACAATAATCCCATACAAGTACCTACGTAAGATAGTATGACATACTATCAACACCAGTACATTGTACCTACTGGTGTTGAAGTGCCTAACTATCATCCTAACTGATGATGAAAACCGGGTCAAAACTAAAGGGTGTCCAGACGTCCAGATTTTAAAGTTGTCCCAATCAAAAATGCAAACGTCCTTATGTTTTGATTCGGCTTCAGCATTCTACCACAAATAGAAAAAGCCCCAAGAAGCACCTCTTATTCTTGTGTCCATTTCCACCATGCGTGTTATTATTACAACGTCCCCAGAGTCCTCATCCACTAACCTGTTGTGAGCCAGATTGTACGGGCAATCGATGAATTCCTGGAGTTTGACGCCGGTCCAGGACTCGCCCTCGTAGCAGAGCGGCAATTCCGCCGGTGTTGCGTACCGCCCGCCGCACCAGTGACGAGCGTGTTTCCAGGTCGCCCCTCTTTGGACGTGCCTGAACTCCGACAGGTACCGAGCAATGGGATCCCGAAGAAGCGTAATGTAGAAGTATCTGTTAACGATTCAGGTCTCACATTAGTCGAACTATTGATCAACAAACTGATTTCATCAGTCTAAAGCTCATAATAGCAGAATGAGGCCCGGTTTTTGAAACCTTAGTGCTACAAATTCTGATGAATTAGCGCACTCTGGTAACATTCAGGGAGAAAGGGAAATCGAAAAACAGGTTAAACAAAATATATTATACGCACCGTCTTTTTACAGAATCGCCTTCGTTTTTATCGAACTCGGCGTCGACGCAGCCAGTCAACTCTGTCCAGTCAGCGTGCAGACCGCATTTCCATCCCGTGGAATACCTAAAATGAGCAAATAAATTGAACAAAACGCCGCATACTTGATGGCAAATTGTCAACATTCATTTCAATGGTCCTAAATAGTTGGAGAACCCAAAAATGGCTCGGAGGCTCCACAAAGCCCCACGGTGTAGTAGGACAGGTCTGGTACGCTCATGAATCGATTTCTGGTTCACAAGTACTTCGAAAACGATTCCTCATATGACCCCCCCAAGAAAAACCCGAACTGTAGCCGCTTTAGAACACCAAAACTAAAAAATTTTCTGAATTTGCAGTAAAATTCGGCTGCCTGCTAGTTATTACAGGATTTTGGCTTCAGGATCGAGCTGTGTGTCGTTTTCGAAGCACAACTCATAACATTGTCGACAATGATTTGTCAACTATGGAACCAGCACTGTTGAAGGCGAATCCGATGACGAGGAGCCCCTCACGGATCTATGCAATCCGGCACCGCGATTGTGATATTCCTGGGCGTCTCCGTCTTTCTGTGTTCAAGTTTTCTTCGGCATATCACTCAAAGTTGCACATACCTGCTGAACAGCCAATTCTCATTTCGGTTGGGTCTGAAGCAGTAGCACCTCTTCCGCTTCCTCTGACAGCTACACGGCCGCTGGAGGTCCAAATCCTGGACGAGGTGCTTTCCGAAGGACGTACCTCCCGTTTTTTGGATGTGGAGGAAAACCATGACGTCGTGAGCGTTCATGTCGAACTGGAAATTCTCGTTGAGGACGTCATCGTAACTCAGGCCGGGATTCGACGAACGGGAGTTGTAAGGGTTCGAGTGTAAACTAAGGGGTTTCCCGAGATTGTCCTGAACGGGGAATTTGGAGTTCCACTCGGACCAAGTGGGTTTCTGCGGGGTGAGGGCGCAGGCTTGGTCCGAGCAGAAATAACTGAAATAAATTATTCCCGTCAAAGCCAAAAACATGCAGAACATCACGAAATTCCGAAACCTGTTTTTGGATCTCGATTCCATTTTGAACTCATATGTGACGGATTCGCGGAGCAAGACGGAAAAATCACTGTCGAGCACTTGGACCTCCACACTCCTTTTCGCCATTATGGTGACATCAGTGCAGCAAAAGATGCCATTTTCGTCTCATCGCGACTCCGCTCATGGTAGAATTTGACGACGAATCTTCCAGTAGTTGAAAATTATCGACCGCACACAGAGGACACTTCAACCACAAACTCGAGGCTCGGGGGACTGGACAGTGTTGAAAGGTGCTGTTATGAGAGTGTTAAAGGGAAATTCCCCTTTGTCGCTACTTGACATTCCCCACATTGACCAACTTCCGTTGAAATCCCGGAAAAGGCATCGGATTTTTTTTTTTTTAGATTGTAACGAGCTACAGAGAACACACTTTCTGTTGACGAATTGAAAGGTTTACATATTCCGAAAAGATTCATTGAGCCCACTTTCTGCCGAGGATTTGAAAGGTTTGCATAATCCTAAGGGATTAATTGAGCCCACTTTCTGCAGACGATTTGAAAGGTTTGCATATTCCTAAGATATTCATTGAGCCCTGACTAGGGGTGGAAAGAGGGCAAAATTTGCCCTATTTAATACTCGGTGGGAAGGGAATTAAATACTTAGGGCCTATTTCACCAACTAACGGCTCCGCAAACTTACCGAGCTCCGCACGGATTCCCATGCTAATCGGTGCTCCCTCGGGGTTTTAACCTGGGCGTTAACGCTTAAACTCCCGGTATCTCGGGTGGTGAAAGTGGGCCTTAGACTTTAAATTTTAAAAACTGGGAATTTACCCAGGCCTCGAATAAACACCTTCCCAACAATAAAATTTATTGCTTTTTTGTTGTTTTGGAAAATAAAAATAAAAACTTGAAAATTAAAAAAAAACGCTGCAAATTTTACACAAGGGTTTATTATTCTTTGATATAGGTTACTTGTGCAGAAATTAAATTCTGTCAAGGAAAAAATTTAAAAAATTTTTTTTTGGATTTTTATTTCAAAAAAATTTTTTTTTTTGGATTTTTTTGTTCAAAATTGTGTTTTTTCAAAAATTCTGTATTTTTTACTCAAAAAATATTTAACATCCTGGGATCCTTCAAAAATCCCATTTTTAGCCCCATGAAAGCCCTAAAGATCGCCCCAGTGAAATCGGATCGTTCCGGGACCCCAAAAAATGGATTCTACGTCCAAAAATACTTCGAAAACGACACCTAACTCGATCCCATAGCTAAAAGCCTTCAAAAAACCCCTCCCGTAGCCCCATTATAGCCCCATTATAGCCCCATACCGCCCCACGGGTTTGGGCGATCGGACTGAAAACCTTGCGGGCACAACTAGATGGTAAACCAAGTATTTTGTCAAAATTTCAGATTTTTAAAAAAATTCCTACTGCCCAAAACGGCCCGGACGGCGGTCGGCGTACGGCGGACGGCGGACGGCGGACGGACATTTCGGATTTTGGTTTATTATTCTTGGAATAATACACCTATGTTTTCGCGACGGGGGTCGACGACTCCGATCGGGCTCAAAATTTGACATTATCCGTTTCAAGTGGTCTACATTCTAAATCCGAAATGTCCGTCCGCCGTACGCCGTACGCCGTACGCCGTCCGCCGTCCAGGCCGTTTTGGGCAGTAGGAATTTTTTAAAAAATCTGAAATTTCGACAAAATACTTGGTTTACCATCTAGTTGTGCCCGCAAGGTTTTCAGTCCGATCGCCCAAACTCGTGGGGCGCTCTGGGGCTATAATGGGGCTACGGGAGGGGTTTTTTGAAGACTTTTAGCTATGGGATCGAGTTAGGTGTCGTTTTCGAAGTATTTTTGGACGTAGAATCCATTTTTTGGGGTCCCGGAACGATCCGATTTCACTGGGGCGATCTTTAGGGCTTTCATGGGGCTAAAAATGGGATTTTTGAAGGATCCCAGGATGTTAAATATTTTTTGAGTAAAAAATACAGAATTTTTGAAAAAACACAATTTTGAACAAAAAAATCCAAAAAAAAAAAATTTTTTTGAAATAAAAATCCAAAAAAAAATTTTTTAAATTTTTTCCTTGACAGAATTTAATTTCTGCACAAGTAACCTATATCAAAGAATAATAAACCCTTGTGTAAAATTTGCAGCGTTTTGAATGTAGACCTCTTGAAACGGATAATGTCAAATTTTGAGGCCGATCGGAGTCGTCGACCCGCGTCGCGAAAACAAAGGTGTATTATTCCAAGAATAATAAACCAAAAATTACTAACAATTTGGGATGTTGAGTAAAAATTTAATTTTTACTCAACATCCCAAATTGTTAATAATTTTTTTAATTTTCAAGTTTTTATTTATTTTTTTTCCAAATTTTGGTAATTTGGAATTTATTGTCATTTCACTGATTGAAAGCTTTTTTGTAATTACATAATATGTAAATAATATTATTATTTAATGGTTTTCGTAATGATTATGAATAATGAGGTGGTTAGGGTGAGAAATGACTCCTCTGCTCAGTACTAAATTGTTTATTTAAATAAATAATTGTAGTCTCTACAATGTACCTATACCTCCTAATTTGTTTCCATATTCCAACTCTGCTTTCCATATGTCATCCATGGATAGACTATGGACCATAGTATACCTACATGGTCAACTATAATAATAATTATTATTACTGGGGGGCACCTCCAGACCCCCGGATTATTAATGTTATGGTCGAGAATGAAACCAATGAAAAACAGAGTAGGGTTTTCGGTGATTCCACAGAGTAATCAGTCATTCAGCCATATTAATTTGTAGGTAGGTACCTACCATAACACACACACGACTAACGCCTCTGTTATGACCGAAAAGGCGGAACATGGACAGCGGGGCAAGGAAATTAATGAAACACATTTGAATGAAACTAAAACTCCATGAAACATGAAATGGAATGAACATGAATGAAACACTATTTGTTTCATTTAAATCGCAGCCTGGCTCAGCAGCACCAGCTAGTACGGGTGGTTGGTGGTGGGCCGGGGCCTGATTTAAGCGGGACAAGGGTTGATTTCTGAGTCAGAAATTCTGACTAGCTGGGCCAGAAGACGTCCCCCCAAAAAACTAAAATTCCCCCGTTATCCGACAGTTCGAAACGGGTAGAAGAATTTTGTTGTCGTTATGGTGGTGGTGGCTGACAGTAACTAACCTGTTCTCTGTGGTTGTTTACATTACTGTGAGAGACAGATTAAACTTTTGAGAGTCGTGTTGTGGTTAATATAAAACTTACGTTAAATTTAGTTTAGTACCCTTAATTAATAAAAATAAACTCTCCTGCACATAATAGGTGCAATATTTGACAATTGACGCAGAAGAGTTTTTAGATAGTTCATGTGTAAACTTCTGAACGGTTATTGGTGTAGTCCATTACGTTATCTTCTTTGGTGATGTTCAACTCGTCTTCCATGAAACTCCCAAACGCCTGTCTCGGCGGACTGTTGGCCAAAAGGCCTCCTAAACCGAATTTGTTCTCAATCGAAAAGCTCCGAAATGAAAAGTACAAGCAGAAGTACAAAAGGATCAAGAGGTTGGTGAAGGAGCTCATGTTTGAAAATGCCGCTCTGTGCGACCAAATCGCCCAGCTTCAAGAGAACACTTTGGTCCTTATTGACGAGAGGAATTTCCTATTTAAAAAACTACAGCAGTATCATCCTATGCCGGACCCCGAAGTGAGTTTTTGACCACACTACTGCATAATAATATTATAATAGGTTATATGAGGTGAAACCGGCTTGATGGGTACATACTTGACATTTTACAGGCATATCTTATTGTTCGGGTTACAGCACCAGTGCGTTGTAAACGTCCCGAAAAAAGTGGGGTTTGGTGTCAAAACTGCATACCCACTTCAACATGTTGATCCATTTACTAACCACAGATTTGTTTTTCAGCTTTTTCGAACCAACTCGGTCCACCACAATCATCATGATGCTTTGTCCAATAAAAAATCCGCCCTGAAGAAACGAACGGAGCGCACAATGTCGACGGTGTCCGATTCGTCGACGAACGACAGCACCAAAATGTCCAAACACACGAAGAAACCGCCTGTCGCTCGTAAAAAGAAAATCGTCAAGGCCATACCGTTGGATTCGTGTGGGAAACCCATTTTCCCAATTGTTTTGGGCGACTTCACCGTGCACAGTCTTGGTGAGGTGAGTTAAGAGTAGAATTTAAGGTCGATCCACACATTTCAGTGTTTCAGTGAATCCGTGGCCGTCATTGCTCCGTGCGGCATGTAACGCTGGTGTGTGCACAATTTATCATTGATGCAATTGAAGGGAACTGAGCACTGATGGCCGAGGATTCACTGATATCACTGAATGTGTGGATTGACCTTTATTCCTCTCTCCTGGACGCAATCAGTAGTAGGTACAATAGTGTAGGGATCACGTCGGCTTAGTGTGTAGAAAGGTTGATCAGTGCTGGTTATGTTTTTCCATTTTTATTTACACATCTTGGGCGACAGTGTCTGACTACAATCCACTCACAATGATCAGCGTGGTTCGAATACCCTTGACTTGGAGTCAAGATCATGATCATGGATTGGACACGCCCTTTTAAGAATGACGGCTGCAATATTAGGTATGTTCCTTCCGCGACGAGTTCATCATAATATTCGGCCCATCTGCTCGTTCCTTCCGGTCTGTTCCTATTTCGGAAACGTACACAAGTTCGAAAACCTTTCCAGTGAACTGAAATAACAGGCACTGGTCAGTGGCTACACATTATGTAGGTCTCCAGTGAAGAGAAAATTGTGAAGGAAAATACCTGTATTCAAACCATACCAGGAACCTTTCCAGAAAGGCGAAAACTAATCCGCCAGAGCGCCCTAGCATTGAAATGAGAAAAGAGACCTGATTTTGAGGTTTGTTCTGTTGGTCAACTTGATTTTTGACGACCTTCAATGATACTTGCAGTATGTAGGTACAGTATGCAGTATTAAGTATGTTGGTAAACAAAAGAGAACGAGCGGTCCAAGTCGAATTTCGTCATAAATTACGTTGTAGATGTTGTCTTGACGTCTCTTTTTATTTTCAGGTCTGCGAAAAGCCGGAGTACCATACGGAGGACCTGATATTCCCTGTAGGCTTCTGCTCCACCCGGATCTACGGTAGCCTGAAGGATCCAGAAAAACAATGTATTTACACGTGCAAGGTATTATTTAAAAAATCCACTACTGATTTGAACAAGCTTACTTTGATGAATTTGTTGTTGGTATTTTTATTTTTTTATTTTTTTCATTCGAGAATATCCACGACGAAATAACAACAGCCCATGAATTACTATTTGATGGTTGCCATTCAAGGGTCCACCCTACGTGTTCTTCTTTGAACAGTTCTTATTCTTCGATATCGATTCTCTCATTGTTTGTCTTCAGGTCATGGATGGAGGAAGCGGCCCGAGGTTTGAAATTGTCGCCGACACAGACCTCGACGTTCCCATTGTAAGCTCCTCGATTGACCAGTGCCACTCGGCTTTGATGTCCCTCGTCAACCAAGCTCTGGGTCTTGAAATTGTCAACACCAAAGGCCGTGGAGCGGATTTCTTCGGAATTTCCCACCCGACTGTGCACCATCTGATACAAGCGTCCCCCGGCGTCAGAAAGTGCAAAGTGAGTGATTGCTGAACCGTTGGTATCATTCCACGACCTGTTCTATAACTGGATATTTGTTGTAGGGTTACGTCTGGACCAAGTTTGAAGTGAACCCGGCCTACGAGTACACGCCTGACGATGAGGCGTCTCTCAGCTATAACGCCCTCTTGCGGAGTATCTCCTTCTCCAAGTCACATTTGGAACCGATGATCAAATCTGAACCCCCAAGCGGCGAATACAACGAAGACAACGTCACTGCCCTGCGAAACCTTCTGATGCCCTAATTATTCGTTTAAAAAAATGGTCACAGTTTTGTAAACAACAAAGATGAAATAGTTGAAAGCATCATGTTGGTTCATTATAATCCTGGTTGATGGAAATCGTTATTTGTTATCTTCCTTCTTTTGTGGCCTTGAGCATGAGAAATATGAAATGATGCAGTCGAGATCGGCGGGTTATCCCCAACCTCGAAATTATTCTAACGCCTCTGCAGCGTTTCCCTCGTTTCCTTTCCGAGTTCCGGCCGACTTCCTTCGGAAATCCCGCTGGACTCCCTTGATACGCCCTTGAGGTGACTCTCGTCGAAATGCCGACCTCTGGCCACGTCTGCCAGGGTCAGAGGCCTCACGGTGGGTGGTTGGGGTTTCAAAGAGGTTAGCGAAGAGAGGAAACAGTCGTGGTGCTGGTCGACAAGCGGTCTATTTTTACCAAGCGGAGTTTTTATACGACCAAAGTCTGTTTTGTTGTGCAGTAAGTGTAGATGTAGTTTTGTTAAAGCAATAGTGACGATAAATTAATTTATGGGTACCAGGCCATATCGTGGGGCTTTTGGCGTTGAGAACTGCAATGGTCTTAGGCTGAAGATAAGCAGCTTGAACCACTGACAGTGAAACATATAGGTATTATCATTTAGGTAAACTATTCTTACATCAAGTTAATTGGTGCTCAGCTGCTGGGTGGCTACGAGGCGATTAGGGGCTTCGTATGAGATCCTGCACACGCCGGGATACCAGATAACGAAAAATCGGGTTATTGTAGGGACCCAATAGAATTTCAACCCTGCTTACGGTGGCGCATAAGATAGCATTACTGTAGATGGGAACCAACCCCGTATCAGATGAGTGGGAACACCATAATGGCTGGGCTGGGCTGAAGAAGAGAAGTCCTCATTTGTAGAGACATTTAATGTCTCTATTTACGGCGGAAAAATATTTGTCATAATATATTAGGTATGCGGTTCATAATGGGCCTAACCTTAGGTTATGAAGAGACGAGGAAGACACAGCTGCTCACCTCAACTTTGAATGCGAAGCCGTAGAGTGCTTTAGATATCTTCACTAGGGATCACTGGGGGGCTATTGAACCTTTTTAAAGGCATAGACCTCCAATAGCAATCATTTCTGACAGGCAGCACCAGGCAGTAATCATCATACGTAATCAATATACATCATGATCAGGCAGTAATCAATATACATCATGATCAGGCCTAGGTGATGGTGGTGGTGAGCCCTTCAGGAACCCACTCTTCAAAACCTCTCCTGTAGCAATCTAAAAAATGTTTAAATATAAATTTAAAAATATTTAATATGCTAGACCTGTTACAGTAGTAGATACATATTATTGTGAGTTTGAACCTCAGATTAAACTACTGAACTACCGTTCAGCATTGATATCCTTAACCAAGACTAAACAAAATAGCGAGTATTTATCTCGCTCTTTGTATGATAGGTACGTCATGGCTAGATTTAGGCCAAACCCCTTATGATGGTCAAGTCTAATTTTAAGACGTCTACCTCAAAGAGAGCTCTTAGTGGTACCAGACGTCTTTAAGTAGGTACTCTCTTGAACAGAGTGGATAATAATGAAATAGGAAGGTATTTGAGTGTAAAAGGTAAGAAGGTAGGTACAACGTAAGATTCTGGTTATCTCAACTCTCGAAGTAACTTGAGAAGAAAAATCGCACCATGGAAATCCCGGTCCTTGAAAATGTTCTTATAAAAAATGTATAATACATTTTTTTTTTTCAACTTCTTGATGGTAACACTATTCACTTCGTAGAACTCCATTTGATTTGGAATAAAAGTCAGTAGCTTCTGTTCTACGCCTTTATTTTTCTCTCCCTTCCCCTACATGCGATCGATTTCAACCATACTGGTCATCGTCAGGCATCCATCAAAGTGATACATAAAAATACATATCACAGTCAGTTATAGTTGTCAGGAACATTAAGATATTTAAGAAAGGTAGGAACTTGAATTAAAACTAATATCACAGGGAGGCTCAACGTAAACACGTGTTTACGTTGAGCCTCCCAATTGGTTCAGAACTAATTGTACGTTCAACCACCTCAAGTCACTCTGGGCTGTAGATGAGCTTAGTTGCTCGAAACCGGTCCCCACGCTATAATTGTTTACCTGAATAAACAATTTAGTATTCAGCAGAGGAGTCGTTCTCTCTCCCTAACCAAACTCATTGGATTAGACCTCTGCACCATCGGCAAACAACCACTTTGTGATATGGATATTATCCAGAAGACCCTCCGAAAAATAAAAACCCTCTTGCCTCCTAGAAAATAAGTGATGAAATGGGTGTGTGTGTCCGAAGATAATCTGATCCGATGATATCGCGGTTGAATATTGAATAACACCTGTACAGGTTTACAAAAACAAATTCACCTTCAGGCTCCACGGAACAAACCATCGATCTCTATGTTTTTTGGGGTGCTGAATCCGAATCTGACCTCACTTTTTTCCGGTCACGTTCAAATTTTCGAGGAATTGGCGATCTTTCGTTTCTTCGGCATTTTTCAGTACCTATAGAAATTTACAGATAATCGTACGGATGCCCAAAAATTCCACGAAAACTCACTTCTTACTGGAAATTTATCGCTGATTCCTAATAAATAAACGACTTGGGGCCTTAAACCAGAGAAATGTGTGATTTTGACGAAAAACATGTTTATTTAACTGGTAGAGTTGAATAAAATTTCACAACTCAGAACTGTGGATTAAATAATTGGGGAAATAACCCTGTATACATTAAAAAAAGAAAGAAAAAAAAAAAAAAGATTTGAAACCACGTACTTACGCATACGCACGTGATCATTTGTGCTGGTAATTATTTTTGTATAGGTAGGTACTTATATATAGGTAATATTGGCCATTTTTTCATTGATAACGTTTTTTGTATTATTTACTATGAGGTTAAAAAACTTAAAAGCATAATTTGTAACCCTTTTGTATAATAGCCTATTATGAATAGGTACCTATACCCTGTTTTTTTTTCTACCCCGAACGAAAAACATTTTATGTATAGTAGTATTATAGTATCATCATAGCTTTATTTCAACGTGAGCAAACATACCGAAGATAACCCTCATCCAAGGTGTTACGTGAACGTTGGTAGCTTTGCGGTTTAACAAGATTTGATCAGTTGCATTCTTCCATGGCATTCTTCACTCCTCAATCCATGGGAGGGCTCCACCGATCCATGAAATTATTATTTAATCATGAAAACATCGATACATCGATGTTTTTTGGGGGAAACATCGATTGAAAAAAATATCGACGGTTCAGAGGCGATATTTTTGGGACATCGATGTTTGGTCGTCGATTTTTAAAAACATCGACACATCAATGTCTATTTTTGCCATCCCTAAACTTGTAGGTAGAAGGTATATTACGAGGAGGCTAGATTCATCTCATCCCAAAACCTACTTTTAGATCACTTCCGTCTATCGCAAAAACTGTCGATAGCTTCAACAAAACATTTTTGTTCTGTATAAAATCCTCGGTGAAATGTGTATTTGCAGATAATTTGCAAACAAATCGAAACCTAGGGCAAGTAAGATCGTGATATTTTCTGACTGCACCTCCAGATCCCCATCACCGAGATGATAATATCATTGATATTATCGATATCATCTATTGATCAATAGCTGTATTATTGCCAGATTCAGAAGAACAACGAGACCGACTGGGTGGGAGTAGACCCTAACTGAAATATGGGGATATTTGGTTAGCAAGGATTCGTTCCTAAAGGCCTCATTGGTGCATCAGAAAAGAATCGGTTTTCGATTCCTGAGATTCAGAATCGAATCGGGTAAAAAAAAATCTAGAAGAATCGATTTTTTCCAGATTCGATTCTTTTCCAGCATCCCCCTGGAGAATCCCTAGGGATCAGGGTCTTTTCTTTTTCCTGTGATGATGCTTATCTTGATGAATAAATTGTATTTAACTAGTGCGATGTATAATTTGATAGCGGAGGCCGCTGGAGCCCGAAGATTTCGTGTTGTACTCTGTTCATATAAATATTCAAGTTCAAGTTCAAATTTGAACTGTAAAGTTACAGTTCAAATATGAACGGTATGCAGTTCTGCATGTCGATCCGTCCTGGTGTTCTGGAACGTGGTATCTCTGCAACTTCTTCAAACGTCGATTTGAATTTCTTGAAGAAATGGTAGTATGCGTTGATGAGGCTTCAGGTCTCCCCGAAAGTATTGGTGATTCGCAATCGTGTTATCTACCATTCCTAGATGGTGTTTCCATTCTCAGCCCACCACGGCGAAGGAACCTGCAATGGGACCATAACAAGGAAACGTCTATTCTACAGTGGAGTTTTTCTCTAAATTTAAATGGTATGTCTCACTCTGCCTGTGGCTCCCAATTTTTAGAGTTAGTAGATGTTGAACTACTTGTAGATGGTGTGCGCGTGATTGGTCCCATTCGACAACATCAACAGGGAGCTGGAATTTCAAGTTCCGGTGTTTTCCCCTCATCGTCTACGCTCAGTGCGGTATCCTTTCGCTGTGACGTTGAATAAGATGACCAGAGAGAATTCCTCCATCCAGGGATGGATCCAGGATATTTTTCTGGTGGGGTCACCTAAATTGTTGGCGGACCCAAGTCGTAGCGATAAGGCATGCTCTGGGAATTGGGCATCGACCACCAGGAAGCAAAATTTGATCGTCAATGGTCACTCTGGGAGCACAATAAGCAACAGTTGCCAGTTACTAGGTTTTCGTGCTCCTCGAGGATCCTAGCCCCTTGCTTGAGTGTTTCGATACACAATCAAATCTACAATAGACACTTGAAACTCCACCAGGCCTACTTAATAGCCTAATTGCATTGTGTACATGTACAACTAGTTGTATGTGTACAACTTATACTTTCATACTGACGTCACAATCTCAAACGAGATTGGAAACTGCCTGATGGTGCAGAGACCTGTGCTGATCCAAGGGAAAGGATGGGCAATGAGTGTGACCCCCCCTGCTTCTTCCTGTTAACTTCTGTACCTATTTAGATTAAATGCATCAGTTGGAGACGATGGAGATGTTGTTGCAAAAATATTCAATAAATTAAGTGGTTTCAAAAAAGGTTTTTATTTGTTTGGTGAGGGTGACAAACTTCAACTTTTCCATAAATATGTAATATACCTAAATCAATATGAACTTTGGATCAAAGTTTTGACCATCTGGGGATATGAACTTGCACTCCTTCCCATTACTTTTTGGCGATAATTTTTTCGATTTTCTGTTCATGTTCACAGTAGGTACGCTATGGTATCGATTTCGAACGGATTGTCGGACGGGGCTGGTCACAGGACTCCATGACGTCCCCTGAAGGAGATCCAAACCTTCTTGGATGCCCCTCCACTGTGTGTTGGTTTCAAGGTGTACATACGAACCCACCCCAGAGGCTCGTCAATGAGGAGACCTCAACTTCTTAAAGCCGGAGTAGTAGCCCGTCAGGCAGTCTGTTATACACACGAGTGACCTCTCAGACGTAACAATTGGACTGTCACACCGCTATGGCGAAACGTAAGTTGTTAAAGAATACCTACTAGTCAAGTGATCTATTCGTCAAGACACCAAGCCGCCGAGAATAATAATAATAATAATGATTTGGAATAAAAGTCAGTACCTAGCTTCTGTTTTACGCCTTTATAAAGGCGTAGAACAGAAGCTACTGACTTTTATTCCAAATCAAATGGAGTTATACGAAGTGAATAGTGTTACCATCAAGAAGTTGGAATAATAATAATTATAATTACAATATTAATATTTTATAATTATAATTATAAAATTTATATTAATGTTTTATAATTATAATTGAGCGTTTGTTTTGGAAGCTTCTGGCGGAGTTGAGTAGGTGCATATTCTGGCAAGCTGATCTGCTCAGAACCCAATATAGGCCCTATCGATATTAAAGACGCCTTAGACCCCAGCGGTTTGAAGTTTTTTCGTGTCGCTGCCACTCGTTTATTTATTTAATTATTTTTTTTTCGAGCTGCTAAATCAAATGCTGTACGTTACCTCTAGCTGGATTCTATGTTTAGATTCTGCGTATTATTCTCTTACCTGGCACAATTTGAACGGACTCCATTCCTACCTGCCCTGATTTGTATGAATTATAAAAGTTATAATATAACTCATAATCATATTATTATGCGTAAGGCCAGAAATTAGATGCTGTTTTTGGGTTGTAGGAATGTTTTGTTGAAATTAGTAATTTGATACCTACCATTTTGGTTTATTATTCATGGAATAATACACCTATGTTTTCGCGACACGGGTCGACGACTCCGATCGGGCTCAAAATTTGACATTATCCGTTTCAAGAGGTCTACATTCTAAATCCGAAATGTCCGTCCGCCGTCCGCCGTACGCCGTCCGCCGTCCAGGCCGTTTTGGGCAGTAGGAATTTTTTTAAAAATCTGAAATTTTGACAAAATACTTGGTTTACCATCTAGTTGTGCCCGCAAGGTTTTCAGTCCGATCGCCCAAACCCGTGGGGCGCTATGGGGCTATAATGGGGCTACGGGAGGGGTGTTTTGAAGGCTTTGAGCTATGGGATCGAGTTAGGTGTCGTTTTCGAAGTATTTTTGGACGTAGAATCCATTTTTTGGGGTCCCGGAACGATCCGATTTCACTGGGACGATCTTTAGGGCTTTCATGGGGCTAAAAATGGGATTTTTGAAGGATCCCAGGATGTTAAATATTTTTCGAGTAAATAATAAAGAATTTTTGAAAAAGAAACATTTTTGAAAAAAAAAATAAAAATTTTTTTTTTAGATTAAAACCCAAAAAAATATTTTTTTAAAAATTTTTTCATTGACAGAATTAAATTTCTGCACAAGTAACGTATATCAAAGAATAATAAACCCTTGTGTAAAATTTGCAGCGTTTTTGGTTCTGTATGTAGGTGTGTCCGTGAGGGTTCAGCGCGATCGCTATAACCCATGGTGCTCTTTGAGGCGTTAAAAAAATTGCCTTTTTGCCAGGGAGGTGGGTGTAGAGTCGTTTTCGAAGTAGCTTTTGATGTAGAGTCAAATTATGAGTGTCCCAGATCTTTCCGACCCCACTGCGGGGTTGAATGGGTATGTTGAAGGGCTACAAATAAGGAGTTTGAAGGGATTTGGCAAAGAGATCGAGTGAGGTATCGTTTTTGAAGTAATCTTGAACTGAAGATCGGTCTATGGGACCCTGGACGTGTTCAACTATATTGTGGGCCCCACAATATAGGCCCCACAATGTGGGGCTCTGCGAGGCGGTTTTTGGGGTTTATTGAAGGGCTTCGGCGAGGGGGTCGAATGATGAATCGTTTTCGAAGTAATTACAGTCGTAGATTCGATTTAACAGGTTACCAAATCGGTTCTATGGCATTATGGGGATCTATGGGACTTTTAAAGGAGCTAAAAACGGAGTTTTTGAAGGGTTTTGACAAGAGAGTCGAGTGAGGTGTCATTTTCGAAGTGCGCTAATTTGTAAAATTGATAGTTTCGGTCTCAGGACTAACCGGACAGTGTAAGACGATGTTCGCACATCACTGTACGACTCAAGTTCGCGGTCAAACTCACCTTGTCAGCGGACTCTTCTTAGGACAAGAGTTATTCGGCCTATTTGCAGCGATTTTGGTTGATTATTCATGGAATAATACAATGGTCTATGTAATCGCGACGGAGGTTGGACATTCAGATCGGTCTCAAAATTTGACATTATAGGTACGTTTCAAGAGGTCTAGAATCCAAAAACGAAATGTCCGTCCGCCGGACGCCGTCTTGCTGTACCGAGTCATTAGATTGTCTGGGGCCATTTATGGCCCAATACCATCTGTTTTGGGTCTTCAGCGCCTCGCATTCTGCTCTTCCTTCGAAGGCTCTTGGTTTTATCTTGCCATTTCTCCTGGGGGTAGTGCCGCCTTGTGTCTGGTGGTTTTCGGTCTTCTTATAGCTTGTGGTGGCAGTTGCGGACTGCAACCGACCGTACCTACCTACTCTTCTGCCTCTTCCTACAACTTGGAATTTTCCCATTGTCGGTTGTCACGTTGCTCCACGTTTTCTCCCGTACCTACTCCGTCTGCCGTCCGAGCCGTTTTGGGCAGTAGGATTTTTTTTAAGTCTGAAATTTTGAACAAAATACTCGGTTTACCATCTAGTTGTGCCCGCAAGGTTTTCAGCCCGATCGCCCAACCCCGTATGCTATGGGGCTACGGGAGGGGCTTTTGAAAGTTATGGGGGCATTTTTGGTCGTGGAATCCATTTTCGGGGGTCCCAGAGCGATCCGATTTCACCGTGAGGATCTAAGGGGCTTTTATGGGGCTACAAATGGGATTTTTGAAGGATCCCAGGAGGTCAAATAAGTCGTTTCCGAGCAATTTTGAGGTCCCACATCTTTCCAAACTTACCTACAGAATATGTATTCAATGATATTTTCTTAATGACACAGAATTAATTTCTGCACAATTAACCTATATCAAAGAGTAATAAACCCTTGTGTAAAATTTGCAGCGATTTTTTTTAATTACTCGCCCCAAAACCCGTTCGGGCAGGAAATTTGAATTGGGCTCTAACGAGGGTTATCGGAGACGAAGGAAGTCGCCCTTGGCCGGATTTGCCCGCCGGAGGTTGGAAGGTCCTTGCAAATCGGAAACGGGGGAGGCATTTAAGGATTAATGGCATGTTATTGACCTCAAGTAAACTGTATCAAAAGTGAGGTTACTCGTGGGATTAGTGAGGTTATTTCTAATCGCATTTGAATGCCACGCGTAGGCGTTGACTTTGTCGCCCACACAGTAGCACCCAAATCGGCGAACGAAGTGGTGCTACCCTTGGACTTGACCTGCATGTAAGCGTCAGTATGTGTTCAATCATGTTTTGCTTTTGGAATTTATGCCTTAATTTCACGCCAACCAAACGCAGGTACTTCACGAACTTTTCTCCACAGTCGATTTTCTCTTTTGAACTTTGATAGGTGTACAACGACACCTTTCACGATTCCCTGGCCAAAGCTCTTCAAAAACCCCGCTTGTAGCCCCCTTGAAAGCCTGATGCCTCCCCACGGTGGGGTCCGGCAGGTTTGGAATCCCACAAACTGGTTTTACGTCCAAAATTACTTCTAAAACGATTCCTAACTTGACCTTCTTGCCCCAATCATTCAATTTCCCACCTGAAGCCCCTAGAATGCCCCATAGAGCCCCAGAGCGGCTGTTTAGAACACACAATTCGAACCGTCTTACCGCGTTTTCGATGTGGCTGACAGAAGGACTGACAATTGTTGGTCCTACCGAAGAGTCCTTCGTTAGTAAAGTTTCCCGAAATCTTCCGTAAATTGAATGGCGTTTCTTTTCTCCATTTGTCTATCAGAAGCAGCTAACAATTAACGGAGATGGAGAAAAGGCGAAATCATTAGGTTTGGCCTAATTGGATCATTCGCACTCCGATAGACTGGTTTCAAATCACGGGCGATGACCCGACTCAGCACGTTGACTGAACTAAAGACTAGTAGGAGATCGTTAGGTGACTAATGAAAAGACAGCTTCAATGAAATTGAATGAAGTCACAAAAAGCTGTTTGCGACAGTGACGGCAGAATCGTTAAGCACATAATGTAGGGTTTTACCACCGTATTCCTACTTCGTGTTGTTTATCTACTCATTGGTGCACATGTGCAGCTCAAGCTGCAGCTGGTAAATTATACACCAGAAGTAAAAAACGATTTTTGATGATCGCGACAACAATACTTTCTTTACCTACTCCAAGTTTAAAAAATGTGCTTTAAGTTCCGTGACATTTCATCGTTGTATTGGGTGTGAAAAAATCGGTTTGAAACAAAAAGAATCTATTGTTTCCAAAAACATCGATTAACAATCGGACACTATTTTAATTTCGGTTTAATTTTCGTTTTCTCGTTGTTCTCATTAATTTAAAAAATAAATCCTATTCTTTATGGTTTCATTCAGAATTGTTTTCAATTGATTTATTTATTGCTTATTCCATTTGCCCCATGAGGCTCTGTGGGGCTACTAGAGGGGTTTGGCAGGTTTTTGGGTATGATATCGAGTGGGGTGTTATTTTCGAAGATTTTTTGGACGTAGAATCCATTTTTTGGGGGTCCCAGAACGATCCGGTTTCACCGTGGGGCTACAAATGAGGCATTTTGAAGCATGCCAAGAGGTGGAATGAGGTGTCGTTTTTCGAGTAATTTTGGACGCATAATCTAAACCGTTTTGGAGTCCACATCCAACCTCAAACTTTACAAGAAATTTAAAAAACCGAAAAGTGTTTAATATTTAAATTAGAATTAATTTTTGGATAATGTATATCAAAGAACCCTTGTGTAAAATTTGCTGCATTCTTTTCTCATCCCTATTGCATTCGTACATTCCTAGCAGAGTAATCAATTTTCAGCCAAACGTTTTCTCGTAATTACTTGCCCTCCGACAAGTTGATGGATTCGATTCCCTCGAAAAGTATCTGAGTTTAGTTTGTGTAGATTCCGTCTTTACTTGTCAGGCCGCGTAGTTACCTACCTACGTAGGTATATAATATACCTAGACTATAATAGTCTTAACGTTGAACTCACTTTACCTGTGCTCTTGAGGCTTAGATGTAAGATTTATCTATTCGCCAAACTATTTAGTTTGGTGAATAGATAAATCTTGCGTTTAAGCTTCAAGCCTCTCTAACATCAAATTTTGACATCGTTGACATGTTGAGAGCGTCTCGTGTTGACTCCTTGACCGCGTTAGTTTTTACAACTTGTCCCCTCAAGGATCTCTGAGTCACCGATTTGCTCGCACGAAAATAACTTACAACTACCTACCGGCTTATCTTATGATTGATTGTTTGATTTTGAGTTCAACGGCACTGTGGTGTTCGGAAATGTCTGGCAAGATTGTGGACACGATGAAAATGGAGTTGCGATCACTGATGGAGTTGTTTTTAGCGCAACCTTTTTTCCAAAAAATGGAAAGGTGCGCTCACCTCTTCGACATGCATGTTTGTTTGTTTGTTCTTCACAGCATCACGCCCGAGCGGCTCAACAGATTTTCATGAGGGTGGTCTCATTGTGATCAGCGAGTTCGGTGGTTATAGGCTACCTTGATTTTTCCTCCCTCATCCCCTTCATCGGTTTTCGGGAGGTCCTTCACGACGAAAGTTGTTTATCTCTGATGTGTAACTAAGGAGGCCTCAAAAGGGGGACGAAAGTTTTTGTCCGATTTCGTTGGTACAAGGGTCTATGGAATGAGCTTTTTAGGCTGATTCCAACGACTCCAAAACGATTTTTGCAGCCTGAGCCGTTCGTTACCTCTGATCGGCATAAGGTTTTCTTAAGCATCGGTCGTTAGGGTGCAGTTGTTTACGTAATGAGCATCACGTGGATATTTTTGTTGTGTTGTGTGGCATAGTTTGGTCGCTAGATACCTACTGTAATAACAGAAAGGTTGCGCTCATCTATTCAATTCAATTGATGGCTTGTTATATTTGTTTCAGTAATATATTTAACGTGTTTGATCGGAGTTTGGATCGCTGATGCAGCAGCGGAAGACAAGTGGGTTTGGAGCGGCAGCGAACGATCAGCAAAATTGTCCAAGTAAGGAAAAGTTGACTAAAGTGAGTCTCTATGGGGCTCTGTGAGGCTACAGGTGGGATTTTGGAGGGTTTTGACCACCGGGTCGAGTGGGATATAGTTTTCGAAGTAAATTTGAACGAAAAATCGGGTTTTGGTGTGCTCAAGACCGGCTTGATCTCACTTTATGGCTCTGTGGGCTATTATGGGGCTACTGGCGAGATATTTGAGGGATTTTGACCAAAGGGTTTGAAGTAATTTTTGACGTGGAACCATGGGGGGTTGCAAACTGGCACCATGGGGCGCTTGAGAATTTACGGATGGGTTGAGAGAGGATTTTGCCCAGGGGGTTGAGCGGGGTGTCTTCAAGAAGTAATTTTGAACGTAGAATTTAATAATTTAATACGTAGAATAATAATTAGAATAGTAAGAATAATAATAGAATAGTAGAATAATTTTTTTAAAATATTTTTTCAAAATAATTTTCTTAATGACAGAACTATAAACCCTTGTGTAAAATTTGCAGCGTTTTGCTAATAAACTCCTACTAGATCCTTCTAGGATTTTTTTTTAAATCTGGAATTTTGACAAAATACTCGTTTCACTATCAAGTTGTACCCGCAAGGTTTTCAGCCTGATCGCCAAACCCCGTTGGGCTAAAAAGGGCCTACGGGAGGGCTCTTTTTGGGTCGAGATAGGTGTCGTTTTTCGAAGTATTAAATTCAAATTTTGCTGACTTTTTTTAACAATTTTTTTAAGATTATTTTTTTATTGACAGAATTAATTTTCGGATAATTTATAACAAAGAATAATAAACCTAACAACACATTGTGTACAATTTTCAGCGTTTATGGGATTCTGAGCTGTCCGACCGGACAACGATTTTCGATATCGACAAAGTGACCCTACCGTTTCCCTCTTACTTATCCTGGATCCGCCACTGTTTCAAGTTTCCAGCGCCACCCCGCTCTGCTTCCAGGCGTCGTCGTATCAGATGTTATGACATAGCCCCCCCTCCTCCCCTTAAGTGATGGTCCAAGCCGGGGAATTTTGCGCAATCCGAAAAACCGACTCGTGAGAAAACAATAGACTCCGCCGAAGACCTTGCGTATGTGCAAATGTACCGCAATCAGGAGTTACGTCCTCCCCCTCCCCTCAATCCTGAACGGGCTTCTCGTCTTGATTGGAGTGATTTCCTCTCTCGCCGGCCCCAAAACGTGTAATCCCCGTTAATAAAAGATCGTTTTGTTCCTCTGGAAAAAAAAAGGAAGTGGCCGTATCGCGGGTGGATGACTACAAAGGCGGGCAAGTTGGGGCAGGAAGTCGAACTGAGGTTGAGAAGGTCAATGTCAATGAGTCGTAGTGTTCTTCCTCGTGGAACTTTACTGGACAGGTGTACCACCTTGTGAATCACGTAGCCCCAAAATGTCAACTTGATGTAAAATTGTCATCCGGTAATTTTGGGGGGGTTCTTCCGTAATTTACATTGGCCTTCTTCCTTTCTGGCTGTTTTGGGCAGTGAACTTTGTTTCCGTTCAAATTTGTATGGGGCTGCTGTGGGACTACAGATGGGTATTTTGAAGGATTGTGGCAGCAGGGCCGAGTGAGGTGTCGTTTTAGAACTAGTGTAAGCCGAAAAGTCGATTTATGGGGGTCTGGAGGCACTTTTACCGCCCGGTGGGGTTCTTTAGAGCTACACAGATCCGGTAGTTGAAGGATTTTATCCAGGGGGTCGAGTGGGATGGTATTTTCGATCTTATTCAAGTCGTACAATCGATTTTCGGCAATACAAGAAAAGTCAGATCACATTGTTGGGCTTAATGAGGATTTAACTGAGCGACAGTTGGTGGTTTTGAGAGGATTTTGTTCAGACGGTCGAGAGAGATGTCGTTTTCCAAGTTATTCAAGTTGAATAATCGATTTATAGCGATCCCAAACCTGTTATATCGTATTGAGGGCTTTTGGGGCTTCCGGTGGGGTTTTGAAAGGGTAGTGGTCGAGTGAGGTATCGTGTTTGAACTTCTAAATGTCTCTTTACGATTTCCAGGGGACCCGGCGGAAGGTACGGAGTGTTCGAAGAGGACATCCCCGACGAGCCGTACAGCCCGCTGATCCGCCCGCCGCCGTCCAACTTGCCGCCTCTCGTCCGCCCTACGTCCGACGTCAGACCGCTCGACCGGCCCTACGACGTCCGTCCGAGGCCTCCAACGGGTCTCGGGACTTATTACAACCGTCCAGACTACAACCGTCCAGACTACAACCGACCCGTTCCCGGTGGTTTTGACAGGTGAAAGAATTTTCATTGGAAATCATCACTGTTGAAAACTCCCAACATCGTGTATTTTTGTTTCTTTCAGGCCCTACAACGGACCTAACAACGGGTTCAACAACAACAGGTACCCCAATGGGCCCAATCCATCTTTCCGCCCGCCTCTTCCCACCAAACCAGGACTCATCGACCACGAAGACCACGACCCCACCAAATTCGATAAGTGCAAGTGCACTCATTCCTTCAACTGTAAAAGCCCAGGCATTTCATTTGTACGTTTTATCTTTTTTTCAAATCCGTAATTTTTTAGATATCGCTCGCCCGGGAAGAGTAATAAGCCTAACACGTTTATCTGCCACTTGAAATCCATATCTCTTGGTTTGTCGGCCTTGTTGAATGCCTCGTCTGGTTCACGCTAAAAATGACCGAACTATTTTTTATTCACCAATATTTTCCCACAGGGGAGCTGCGATGTGGGAAAGAAGTACTGTTGCGAAAAACACATTCACCACAGTAATGGAATACCAATAGCTGATGGCCCGATTCCTGAGGTAAGCATGTTGTAAGGAGGTGATTGTATAATATCAGTTTTCATATTATGATAACTAGGTAGCTGGAATTTGGGCCCTCGCTTTGCTCGGCCTTGGAAGAACGTAAGAGTTGGTCCCTTTCTCCCCTTCCCATCTTCTCTCTCTTCCTACTCACTGATTTCAGCCACCCAGATCGGGCTGTACCTAAAATATATGGATAGTACGAAATCAATAGGTAATCGCGTATTACCAAAAATGTCAATAATAGATCAATTATAATATAATTATGGTAAACCGAGTTTGTCAAAATTTCAGATTTAAAAAAAAAAAGCCCTACTGCCCAATACGGCTCGGTCGGCGTACGGCGGACGGACATTTCGTTTTTTGAATCTAGACATCTTGAAACGGATAATGTCAAATTTTGAGGCCGATCTGAATTTTCGACCGCCGTCACGATTACAGAGGTGCATTATTCCAAAAATAATAAACCAAAAATCTAGTTTTAATAACCTAAATCAAAACCTAAGGCAAATCGTTCCTACTATTTTTGGGTTTAACCCGGCGCTGTGTAGCACTTTGTCCATTGAAGATTTGCATAAGGTTACCTTTAGGAGACGAAAGGGGTATTCATGGTCTCCTTTGCTCTTGAGTTCGTCATAAATCGAAAATTCTACGAGGTTCTTTCGTTTTTCCCTCTTGAAAAGTCGAAAATTTGCGTTTTGCGGCATCAAGTGAGATTAATGTTGATGGGGTCGGTTAACTCGTAAAAGGGGTTTCAAGGTATGGGGTAAGGCCACCTCGAATAGATGTCACAGCGCTCTTTTCGACAACCTTTACGAAGACGGTGGTGAATTGAATTGTGGAAAGTGGTAGAGTGCATGGGCATTGGATCTCGTCGAGCTCTTTGATCGCATGGAGTCATCTTTCATAAAATGGTTTAGCAAAGGAATAAATCTGGGCTCTGCAGGCATGAAGGAGCCTCTATAATGAGGTGTTTGGGGGGGGGGGGGGGACTCCTCTGCGGGTGTAAATTAATAGAAAACAGCAGAGGAGTCGTGTGTTCTCCCTAACCACCTCATTAGATTAGACCTCTGCACCGTCGACAAACAACCACTTCTAGGTGGACCCACGTGATACCACTGTTGTGCGGGGCTGCCTACACAGCCCTGGCAGGTCACACGCTATTTTGGGTTATTATTTGAGGGGGCCGGACCCGTTCACTGTTAACCACACAGTACTCAACGAGGATAAGATAAAAAGAAGAAAGGTGATTCATTTTAAATTGACGTTATAAACGTTTTCCAGGTTTTGGCTGGCCCTGGCGGACCTGTTGATCATCTCAAGCCTCAGGTAAAAATCCCTTAAATTCACAACGAAAAAATCATCCTGCTAACTCATCTCATCATCACATTGAGTATTTTTTACCTTTAAATGTCGAAGTACCGAAAGTTGCAAGATTCGGGTTTCTGTGGCATAAGAGGAAATTTCTCGGCTAATGCAACCTTCGGAATTTATCGTTTTATTGTGTGTGTTTCAAGATATTTCAAGACAAGTGTGAGTCAACCGGTTCAAGAGTCTAAAATGTCTTTTCTGACGGGAAAAATGAGACACATTAGTTCCGAGGACGTTTTATTCTTATTTTTTTTTTTTTTTTTTTTTTTTTTTCAATCGAAATCCAAAGATAAATGAGCTCAAAAATGTATTTTCCGTGTTGGAGTCAATATCTAATTAATATCTTTTACAAACTTGAAACGTCATCAAATGGTCACTAACAGAATGTACGCTGATGCTAGAGGGAAATTCAGTTCATACTTTGTTTTATTTTAGCCTTTCTACAATTGGAACTGGCACCCTTATTATTAAAAGAGCAAGTAAGAAATATTTTCATTTTAGTGTGAGTTGACAGGCTAACAAAATTTATACGTGAAAGTATTTTTTGTTTAATTGGAACTAATTAAATTAATTTGACGGAGAAATTACTGACTTTGATGAGAATAGACTGGTTGGTCCGCTGACCTTGTGGCAAATGTTTCCGTATGTCTGTTCCCCACTAACTTCAATCCTCCAAAACCTCACCTCCTTACTAGCCGACAGAGTCCCTGATCGGACAGGTTTAGGCCCCAAAACTACTTAGAAAACGACACTTGGCTTGATCAAATTCGCCCTTCGAAAACTCTTCCAGTAGCCCCTTCAGAGCCCTATACCGTGATCGGACAGGATATAACTCCCATACAGCGTTTGTACTTCTAGAATTACTCGAAAAACGATACCTTACTCGGCTACTAGGCCAAAACCCTTCAAGAACCCACCTTTAACCTCTTTCATCCAGCCAAGCCTAAAATTCGTGAGAGTTGCCTGTTCAGCGGACCCAATAGTTTGTGGAACGTTCATTTGTTGCAATTCAGTAAATTTTGGTAACTTCAAAGTGCAAGACGTGTTTGTGTTAACTCTTGTGCCGTGTCTTATGTGATTGTCATCGTGGCGGTGTAATGTTTACAATTCGTGGAATTATAACCCGTTTGTATGCTCTTGTGACTCGTTTGTATTTATAAGACAGAACGTAACATAGCTGTTAACTCATGTACAGATAAACTGAGTGAAACTGGTGTGGTCTGTGACTAATAATTATTGTGGGTGTGTCGAATAGTCACGTCCCGTTGTGTGAAATAATTTGGAAAATGCTGTACAGCTTTCTCGAGTCCTGATGATGGCGAACAATGTGGGGGGTGGGTACTGCAGCTTTGGACAAATCTTTCGCTTAGGTTTCCTTGGAGACTATTTTCGAGGTCATTCGAGGCCTGACGATGGTGGAAAATCCCCAGACGCTCTTGAGTCACAGTTATGTAGGATCGCATGCGCAAAATTTACCGATGATTCAACCGTTGATTTCACCCATGCAATTCAATTAGGGATGGGTATCGATTATTGTAGGCAGTGTTGGGCAGAAACTAATTCTGAAACTAAAACTAGGTTTGTTCCAGGTTTGACGGAATGTTAACAGAAATCGCCGGAGACATGCGCAGTTTAGAAACTGCTGTTCCTGGTAGATCTTAGGTTGGCAGCAGTTGGACGGAAACCGACAGCTCGAGTATGTGCGGTTGGGTTCTGTCGACAGCTGTCCAATTCTGTCGACAGACTCAGTCAGACCTGGAACAAACCTACTATTAGTTTTAGTTTCACTTTTGAAAGTAAATTTCAAACTAAATTAGTTTTAGTTTGAATTGTGAAACTACATAAAAACTAATTTACTTTCAAAGTTAGTTTCAGGATGAAACTGAAACTAATAGTTTTAGTTCTTAGTTCCAATAAAAAGTAAATACTATTTTTTTAGTACCTAAAACAAAACTTTAGTTGTTATTCGTAGTTGTACATATAACAACTAACAATAACCTTTTTGGAGAAACTTGTTGCCACTCCCAACAAGTGGCAACACCAAGTGGCAACCAGTGGTAAAACCTAGTGGCAACCAGTAGGTATTCACTAAAGTAAACTAGGAAACTAAGAAATATCTCCTTTCTTATTCTTCTTCTTCTTAGTTAGTTTGTTGCTTGGTTGTCACTAATTTGAATGCTCTTTTCGAGGCTTCTCCTTCTATATCAAATGGGGTTAGATGAGTGTAGAGAAGCTCTAGCACCAAGGGAGTGTCTTCTAAAAAAAAGGCCGTTATATTGATATAAAATTGTCGACATGCGATACCTATATCAATTGTAACGGATATCGATATGGAAATGCATTAAATGTATTTCCATTTTTTCCATTTTAAATGTATGTATAATATCGATGTTTTTGTGGAAATTTTCTACAAAAACATCGATACCCATCCCTACAGTGTGCAGTGTTTCACGTATGTGTGAGGTGATCTAATTTTGATTTAAAAGAGAAAAAAAAAAAAACAACAAAAAAACACTAAATTTTGAGTTTGAGAGTTGCCTGAACAAATTATTTCATTCAGTGGCTACAGGTGAATTTTAGACGCATCTTAAAATTCAACAATGAATTTAATTCATTCGGAAGTAATACCTGTTTTCTTCCGTCTAATCAAACATTCTTTTTGAAATCTTAGTGAACAAACGTAGGTACATAAAAAGTTTTCTGCGTGCCATTTTAAGCGCATCTCATGAGGAAGGAATACTTCTTCATTGTGTGGAAACGCTACGCTTCGCTTGAGCTTCTCGACATGATGTAGGTAATTTTTCACTTTTGTGTGAGGTGATCAATTTTGATGAATTTTGGTTTCAGCAACTTCCCGGACGAGGGAATAAGTACGGAGCGGGACTACTGGAACCGAGAAGACCTTGAAACCCGTTTACAATATCGTCGATACTTCACTGGTTCCAACGTCATCGACCAATTTTTTGTTTTGTTTTCACAATTGCTCAAATTGGAGCAGACGCCAACGAGCGATGGGGATTGTATCATTTCCCACATAGTATTAACCCCAAAATTGCATTGTGTGAGGTTGTCGTGACGTCACCCAGTACGCACCGTTTGTATCACCTTTTTGGAAGTATATCCTCCCTTTTATTCCATTATTCTTGTTTGCGATGAGGGCTTTCGAAAAGGTGCTACATGCGGGGCCTCTGGCGTGGCGTCATTCTTAAAGTGAAGGACTCCTTGGCGTCACGCTTGCTTCTGCTTACTTCGCGTTTCACTCACTCAAATTTTGAGAAGCTGAATGTCATTACAAGGCAAACGGTGACCTCCCTTGGGGGTTTCCCACTTTTTATTCTGGCGTCTGTTCTTTGATAGGTTCCTATTTCGATAACACAATATGCCGCAACAGTTCAACAATGATTAATTCATTGTTGAATCACAATAATTATTATTGTGATTCATATTTACGAACTAATGAGAAATCACCAATTACCTTTTTCGAATTAAATGTTTACCCAAATCCCATTCAAGAAGATGATATCAGTCAATAACCATTAGTAGTATGTATGTGTTCGACTTTATTTATTACGAAGCCACTTCCTGTATATTTAATTTATTGTAAACTTCGAAAGCTAGCGTTTGCACAGTGTTACCATTTCAGTAGAACCCTTCTGACATGCTAGTCTTTTAGCGTTACCTTAAAAATGTTAACTACAATAGGGTCGAGTGTACCTTAAAGGGAAGCCGAATGACTGGGAATATGTACTCAAAATAAAAAAATCTCAAAGTAGCATCTTATCTTTTCCTTGTCTCAAAAACTACATTAAAAACGATATCACACTCGACCATTGGGTCAAAATCCTGAAAAAAAAAAAAAAATCCCGCCCCGCCGAGCCTCACGATTTTATATGACTGGTTCGGAATCGCCATAAATCGATTCTACGATCAAAATTACTTCGAAAACGACCCCTTACTCGACCACCTGGTCAAAGCCCATCTGCAGACCCTTTACAGCCCACTTGAGGGATGCGGCTGAAATCCTCGTGAGAAAAGCAGAACCGAGTATTTTGTCTTAAGTTCATATTTTAAAAACAATCTTTGCTACCTGAAAGAAGTTTTGAACCCCTTCGCAAAGGTTGGTTTCGAACCTTGAACTTATTTTTTTTTTAATCGAATTTACCTTAACGGGATTCACATGAGGTACAGTGAATTCAACTCTGTTATCTAATCGGAAAAAGTAAACAAAAACGATAACCCCGTCAAAAAAAGGACAAGAAGTGACGAGGTGCGGCAGTTGAGAGTGTCGTGTTGAACCAGTTGGACATCCCGAATTTTGAAACACGGTGAGTGACTGCCCAAGAAATTGGTTTAATAATGTGTGAATATTTATCGTTTAGGCGATGTTTGTCGAGCTCGTCGTCGTTGTTCCATTTTGGGAAGATTCGAAAAGTGCAGTTGCCCGCGGTTTTTAATTGGGCGATTTTTTTTTTTTTTTTTTTTTTTTTTACATAAAAATTGTAACGTATACCTAGTGAAGCATTAAATGCATTAAATAAAATTTTCTCCAAAATTGCCAATAATTGCCAATAGAGTATAATCCAAAATTACCAATAGAGTATAATTATTATACTCTCCTTCCCGCCCGGTTGCGTCAGCTAAATTTCAAACCGATGACGGCTCTGCGGGATTTTTAAAGGGTTTCGGACAGGGGCTGTGGGTATATAGCGGGAGCAGCAGATTTTGTGCTCACCCTGTGGCACGTCCAAGGGGATGCAAACGTGGCTTTTGACGGGATTTGGCGAACAGGTAAATTTACCTCATATTTATATGAGGTATTGTTTACAATGTATTTTTTAACCGTAGAATCAACGATTGGGGGACAACCTGATGTACCTAACTCGTTTTCTTATTGCGGTAACAATAGTTAAATGCAACGTCAGTGTGGATGATATTACCATTCAATGATTGGGTATTGAATTATTTACTTCACTGAATGGCAGCGTTGAACTATATTAAATATACAAATTTTGTGGCCGTCACGACCTTATAAACGGCACTCTTAATTCCTGCCTGCCTCGCGTTCCCCAGAGAAAACAGATTGCTATGCCTATTTTTCTTTGATATAGGTAGGTTGGTTCTACGATTCAATATAATATATTTAAGTAATAAAATATTATTTTATTTTAATTATTTATTTTCAAAGTGGTTATTTGCCGATGGTGCAGAGGTCTAATTAGATTAGGATTGGATTAATCCAATGAGGTGGTTAGGGAGAGAGAACGACTCCTTTGCTGGTTTGAATACTAAATTGTTTATTTCGATAAACAATTGTAGCGTGGCGACCAGTTTCGAGCTGATCTACATTCCAGAGTGACTTGAGGTAGTTGAACGTACATTCAGGTACGATCAGTTTCTTTTCCGATCCTTCGATTAGTTTGATTGGTGGGTACGAGAGAGGTATAATTACGAGAATTATCCTGATCAGCAGAGTGAGCTAAAATCTCTCCTGTTCACCCTTGGACGTCGACATTTGAGAAGGAGCCCTTCTGGGAGCACAAGAGACGATTCTAACGACGAGAACTTTCCTGATCAGCTGAGTGAGCTAAATTCTCTCCCGTTCAACCTTTGTTCGTTGAAATTTTACAGAAGAGACCTTTCTAATGACGGGAATTCCTCTGATCAGCTGAGAGAGCTGAAATCTCTCCTGGAAGTACAAGAGACGATTCAAATAACGGGAAATGTTAAAAATCCGTACACTGCTAAAATCTCTCCTGTTGAAATATTCAGGTTTGTTTCGTGTTCACAATAGACCGGGCGATGACTGGGTGTCCCAGCGAGTTTTGAATTGGTAAACAAATGAGGACGCTACGACATCGATTACATTCACTTTTGGTGAATCTCCATCAAATGATGTGACAACATCATGTAAAATTTACAACACGGCAACGCGCTTCGGTGTATTACTTTCGGTTCAAACACGAGATATTTCCTTATTAAAACTCGCATGATTAAAAAAATCCAGTTTGTATTTAGAATTCCGAGGTGAAATGTTCCAGTACCTAACTGAAATAGTCACCAAAACTTGAAACGTTAACTATTATTTTAGTTAAGGGTACAATACTCCTCCGAATCCCAAAGACAAACCGTATCTTTTTATTCATTTTCAACCCATTTCAGTTTTGAACCGAAAATAATCAACTGAAGCGCCCGGCCAACAGTAGGTTTCATCCAGTTCGCCCGTTGAGATCCGTGGTGCTCGGCGTGGTATCAGCAGCTGACAAATGAGCTGCTCATCTCCTCCAGATGATGATCTATGGGGCTACAAATGTTTGGTGAATCCAAAAACAAATTTTGTAGCCTCCACGAAAACCCCATAGATCCCCGGAGATCGGCCAATTCAGATGAATCTGGGACACCCAAAAATGGATTCTACGACCAAAAATTCTTCTAAAACGACACCGTATGAAATTTACAGTCACGTGAATCACCGTGAAATACCGCTACAACAGTTTGTAGACAGTTTGGCGTTCCAGGTCTGCCAGTGCACTGTTGTACAATATTCAACAGCGATTTAGAAGGCATTGTGACAGCGGTCAACTTCTGTCGATAGACGCCGTCTGACCTGGAGCAAACCTTATAGCTGCTGGTACCGCGTTTGACTGTTCCAGATGTCCTGTTTGGCGCTGTGGCTGTTGGCTCTCGCGTCCTTCAGCGGATGCATGGCGGCGGTGAGCACAATCAACGTCTTGTTTAAAGTTTTTAACCATTAACCTTGGACCTCATGCACTCATATTGAGAGGTGGAATTGCAGGATAAATCGTACTACAGGGGCGCTGTTGTTGACTACCATGTAATTTTGAATGGGACGACCGATCGGGAAAATTTGATGGCCAACGTTCACAAATTTGAGGAATTCATCGTTGAGGCGTCGAAAAATTTGAGCGTGAGTATTTCCACACTGTTTGTAGTTGATTTCGACGAGTTTTATTATGCGGCTTATTCTCGGCGGTGAAGGGTTGCAGATGCATCGGGTTTGTGAGAAGAAGAAGTACCTTGCAGGAAGGCCGTTTTAACACTTCTGCGGATCTCGTCTCAATTGTAGCTGGTGAAAGAATTGAATGAGGGCTTTCACACTAACCGCGCCAAGGCCTCATCCTCTTCCTTTGTCTGCTACACTTGCCACGAAATCCCTACGGCGAAACGCGTGTAAGTGTGAAAACGGCCTAATAGTCGAACCAGGGATTAGCCCCAGCTGATTTTTCTGGTGGAAGGACATCCAAGGGACTGCCACTGGCTCTGGCAAAGGTTGGCGTCACGTGCCATGGCGGTAAGCGCAGAATGCAGAGGATGGGGGTAGTGCGAGCGTCGATGCTTTGGGTTTTCAGACAGCCTCGATCCAGCACCCCCAGCCATGCTTGTCTTACCCAAAACCTATTAACGATTCTCTGTCATTGTTTAGGACATCATCGTGTTTCCTGAAGGCGGCTTGGGGTGTCGGTCGATATTCATAGCTGTACCGGACCCAGCCAAAAAAGTGATCCCAGCTAACGACACAACATGGGACGAGGTGAGGTGACTTGTATAAATACTAAATTTAATAAATTCTAAATAATAATAAATTCTAAATTTAGAAGACCAATGTTCATTGAGAGTTGAAAAAACAAAGCTTGACATTTCCCTTTACAGTCGTTGCGTCTACTCTCGTCGTATGCCAATCAGAGCAAGATCTACGTTGTTGTCAATCTACACGAAAATTGGACTGATCCAACCAATAATGTCTCTTACAAGTACAACACCAACTTGGTTTTTGACCGGAATGGAACTGTCATTTCCCGGCAAGTAAATTTTCACATTGCCGCCAGGCTTTTATTCGTAATTAGGCTCACGACTCACAACGATTGCCACCTCTGCCTGATGAGGTTGTCAGGTGACAAACAGGGATGACTCACATTCCAGGGTTCCCACATTGCGTAATTTAAATTTTGAGTTTGATCTTGATTTGCAGGTATCGCAAGTACCACTTGTTTGATGAAAATGTTAACACCACATCCACGCCTGAATATTCCACATTTACGACGGACTTCAATGTCACTTTTGGGCAGTTCATCTGTTTTGACATCCTATTCCAAGAGCCCGCTCTGAACTTGGTGACAAAGCATCAAATCAAGAACTTTGTTTATCCCAGTTGGTGGTTTTCTGAACTGCCATTTCTCACAGGTGATTGAGAACATGATTTCAGACTGAAATCTACAGACATATTTGAGTTATGTTTCAGTGTACTTACCGTAATTTACAGCCCCCCAAGCACAGTGGTCCTGGGCTGTTGGCAACAATGTGAACCTACTGGCTGCTAATGTCAACGCCGTCTCGCGAGGAAGTGGAGGCTCCAGCATCATCCCCGGAAGGAGTAAATATTGGGGACATTCAAACTTTGTGTTCACCAACAATAATCAAAGCACTCTCATTATGGTGAACATCTTGAAAAGTAAGTCCACTAATCCGCTCTACACTCAGGTAGTATTCCACAGGTCTGATGGTACCCACCCCCATCCTTTCATTTCTCTGGAATGGTTCAAAACCATAACAGCCCCAACGCTGCTGAAACTTGAGCGCATTGGTGTTCAGCTGTGATTTTCTCCATTTCTCTTTTCCTAAATTTTCCTCATTTCTGGTTTGTTTTTATCCTTTTAATAAAATCTATGGGGCTGAGAATCCCTCACCTATATATCCTTTCTTTTACATTGAAAAGGGTCTTATGAGAATCTACATTCCACGAAAGTCCACCACTTTTCAGCCACAAGCACTTTTCTCCACTTACGTGCGACATTTTAGAAGAGAGAGAGAGAAAAAAAAAAAAAAAAAACGCAAATTTTAAGGATACATTAGAGCTTTGAAACCCATGTGGATTTTGATACCTATTTGAAAAAACTGGTCCAGAAAAGTGGTGGGCTTACATGAAATGGCCCGGAAGAATGTATTCTGCTGAATGTATTCTGCTTCATGGTCTTCAGATTCAAAATGCCAAGATGCAGAAAAAAGAAAACCGTGAAAATTCGTTTTTACAAACTTTTAAATGAAATTGAACTTACTGGTTGAGTCATGATTTGACTTTTTCAGATCCTTCAGAATTCGACCAAGCATTTCAACCACAGCCAACCAAGACCTCGTATTTTTATGGGGATGGAACGTTCAACGTGTTGACTCAGCCGGATTTCAGCAACTCGACAAAAAAAGTGATCGACATGCCGACCAACCAAACTACGACTAACTTCAATGAGACGCTCTGTAAAGGCCGTTTGTGTTGTCATTTTGATCTCAACATAACCTACAGCAACACTTTCACAGATTCAATCAATTACGTAGCCGTAGCATTTAGTGGGGATCGGGTGTTTGGAAAAAATACAACCAAACATGGGATTGAAATTTGCGCAGTTTACGGTTATAAGAATTCATTTCCGGGCAACTTCTCTGAAATCCTATTCGGCCCCCAAGTGAGGCAAGTCACTTTCGACGGTGTCAAAATTTCTGGAAATTTCCTTCAGCCGGACACGGAAATTTTGCCGAACGTACTTTTGCTTGGCGGCGGAACAAACTCGTTCCTCCCGGCGCCGGCGGACGTGTCGTTCAACGTCACCGGCAATTCGACGTTAAGTTGGAACCCCAAAGCACAGGTGATCACAGTAGGGATTCACTCTAGAACGTTCCACTCCCCTGGCGGCAGCGCCTCCCTTTCAGCTACGATTTTCCCAATTGCAGTCTCAGTGTTGCTCAGCATCGTGAAGTATTATTAGACGGTCAATCTTGGAAGGTGCGACCATATGGATACTGCTTCCCAAGTAGATAGTCAATTTCAACGTTTGATTGGGGATGTGTTACTACTGCCAGAGGGAATCATCGCCTGGGCTATTTGGGAAGCCTTCTAGGTTGGGACATGCGATATTATCTATAATTAAAAAAAATATCGCTTTTCCTTCAGATTTTCTGTAATCTGATATCAATAAGGTTCTTCTAGTATTTTTCAATTGTGATATTTTTTTGTATTGAACGTTGAAAGAATCCTGATCATTATTAATTTTTCTGCCTATTTTCAGTTAAATCATGTCACATTAATATATTCATGTAGTGGAAGCGCTCGCAAACTGTTCAAATTGAACAAATTTGTTCAATATAGCAACTCCCTGTTTTACAAAATCAATTTTGTATAGTAGCGAGTTGCTATGTTTTATATGTTGCAACGGAGATTAACAACATAAAAACTCTCCTGGGAGGAAAGATTAAAGTTTCGCACAACATTCATCCCCAGGATTGCATATTGTGTAAAACGTCGACGGAGTATTGTGCTGGGTAGATTTCACTACCTAAGTGAAAATTTACGCTTTTTTCAGCTGTAGGTAAGACTTACAGCTGAAAAAAAAGTAAATTTTTGAAATCCATCTGCAAATTAACACTTATAAGTGTAAACATAAATGTAAGTACCGAAACCAGACGAAATTAAATTCCTGGGGAAAAACGCTGTTGGAGTAATCACAGCCACCATAAGCCGAGGATAGCACATTATAGGTAGGTATCGCTAAAAAATGGCCTAGTATCGCTAAAAAATGGCCGCGTTTGTTTTTGTTAGCCATTTGTGTTGTGTTTTTGCAAGCAGTGATGTGTAGAATTTGAGTCAATTTCAACCATTTAATGGTAGTTTCTTGTTGGCCAACTTGCCGTGAATGAGCTCAACATCACCAATAGAGTTGCGTTAGAGTGTGACATCAAAATCGAACTCTAGATTTAAATTTCTAGTTTTTCACACATTTGTACGTACCTACCTACAAGGTACCATAGTTTTGACTGCATGTTCAGTTTCATTGGGATGCAATCAATCGATAGCAATCTTTCAACGACATCTAGGTACCACAATATTAATAAGGACATTAGGTAGGTACTATCTTGATATACGTTGGTAGGTTTGTTCCAGGTCTGACTGCGTCTGTCGACAGAAGTTGGACAGCTGTCGACAGAACCCGTCCGCACCCTACTCGAGCTCTCAACCTACGATCGACCTGGAACAGCAGTTTCTAAACTGCGCATGTCTCCGGCGATTTCTGTTAACATTCCGTCAAACCTGGAACAAACCTAATGATACCTTTTAGTTGAGGCGTTCAGTTGCAAAACCTGATAAGTCCATTTTCTCGAAAATCGAGTTTATGTGTGTTTTCGAAGGTTTTGGTAGCGAGGAATCCGATGGTGCAGGTGTTTTCTTGCAAAAGATTATAGATCCAATAGAAAAAGAGGGTACAAACTTTAGTTCAGTTTCAAAACCTGCTAGATCCGAGGCATGTTCCGGATCAAAACCTGAGAGTTGCAAAATTCGCTCCAAAAGCGGTTAGATCCTCTTGTTTAGTTTCAAACCCTGCTAAGTCCAGGGTGTTCTTGTATCAACCCCAAACACCCTAAAAAGTAAGGATGGAGAATCGTTGTGTTGTTGAACCTAGTTTCGGCTCAATTTCGCGCGATGAACTTCTCTATGTAGGTAAAACGGTAAGTACTCGTCTTTAGGCGTGCAACACTGCAATGAGAGCCCTTTTGGACCTTTTAGTGTGGAACCTGTTGATCCTGTTGACCTTACTACAAAAACGCTGCAAATTTTACACAAGGGTTTATTATTCTTTGAGATAGGTTACTTGTGCAAAAATTATTTCTGTCAATGGAAAAAATTTTGGAAATTTTTTTTCAACAAATTTTTTTTTTTCAAAAATTCTTTATTTTTGCTCGAAAAATATTTAACCTCTTGGGATCCTTCAAAAATCCCATTTTTAGCAACATGTTAGTCCTATATAGATCGCCCCAGTGAAATCGGATCGTTCTGGGACCCCCAAAAATGGATTCTACGTCCAAAAATACTTCGAAAACGACACGTTACTCGATCCCGTAGCTAGAAGCCTTCAAAAAAATCCCTCCTGTAGCCCCATTTTAGCCACGGGTTTGGGCGATCGGACTGAAAACCTTGCTGGCACAACTAAGTAATTTGGATGGTACCTAAACCAAGGATTTTGTCGAAATTTCAGATTTTAAAAAAATTCCTAATGCCCAAAACGGCCCGGATGGCGGACGGCGTACTGCAGACGGACATTTCGGATTTAGAATGTACCTAGACCTCTTGAAACGGATAATGTCAAATTTTGACGCCGATCGGAGCCGTCGACCTCCGTCGCGAAAACATAGGTGTATTACTCCAAGAATAATAAACCAAAACAACGTTGGTGCCTTCAAGCCATTAAAAAAAAGTGCAAGGTCAGTTGTCTGTCTGGTCCCAGAAGAATTTCATACTGGTTCGGCTAAGCTGAAGAAAGAAAAACTTGATGATGTGGGGAAGCTTCTGAGACTTCATTTTCGCGATACCTGGAGGTCTTTGGACGTTCTTGAATACTTCAGAAAAGTGCTCGACAGAAGCAAAGATCCTCAGCCCGATGAAAATGAGGGAGCGGAAGAAGATGATTTTGATTCAATTCAATATTAATATTGCAATTGTGACGGTGGTAAGTCGTTGGTGGTGACCTTTTGCGAGTCTTTGGTTTTCGAAAAATACATGTATTTCATTTTTAAACTCCTTAAATAATTTTTATATCAATAAATATCACTATCCCTGATTTTGTTTTGTTTTTTTATTCTCGTGAGAAGAATGAGAACGGAGTAAAACTCATCTTCTGCACTCCGTCACCAGGAGCAAAGTTTTTCTATCTGTTGCAAAAGCAGACAAATCCAGGTAGTTCCGCTGCAAAATGTGATAGATGCACAGTTTGTAATCAAAACCTGATAAGTCCATACTAATAATCGCTTTTTCTGCAAAATAGCCAGACTTCCAAGCCTGGAACCATTGGAGATTCAACCTAAAATACCTTTGCTGACAATATGACCCATTAAATGCATCAGATTCAACGAAAATCATGTTCAAACAGTTTTTTGCCATTTACTCGAAAAGTGAAAAAGTGGACTTATCAGGGTTTGCAACTGAACGCCTCAGTTAACCTAGATAGGTACCTAGAATGTTACCTTCTTGCATGTACCTACCTCATTTTCTCGCAACTATTAAGTATCAACATCTGTTGTAAATTATTTACCTTTAATAAATATGTTATTTATCCCATATTAGTAAATATTTATTTTAATTATTTTGTTGTTGTTAGTTTGTTGTTTTTTTCCGCCCAGCCCTTTGTAGATGCAGGTTTGCCAATTTAAGAATGCCATATTTATTCAAAACGTTAGAGTCTTGAATTTATTTGAGACTGTTTTGAACAGACTGCGACGGTTAAAAAGAGCTTTTTACGCTGAATTCAAAACGAGTTCAAAACGATTTCTGTACGGTAACCCGTTCGGATGTTATTCAAGATCATCGTTAGGAGGGTATGAACTTGAGTAGGGTATTTGGGAGTCTTCGATTCGAGGCAATTTAATAGGACCTATTAACTTGGTTCTAGGTAATTTCATTTCAAGGACAAAATTCCAGCACTACGTACCTCAAAAATTCCGCACACAATGTCATTAGCCTTTCGTTTGGTTCCTATAATACATGTTAGGTTCTTATATCCTTCGTCACAAAGGATATAAGAACCAAACCACTGTAGTGTACACATTCGAGGAGCAAGAAACGTTCATAAGATCGAGATCTCTCATAACATCGATAGCTCGATCTGAAATTTTGTGAAGTAGGTAGTTCAAAACTGCAAAAAATTTTTTTTTATTATTTAATAATAAAAAGGGCCTTCAGCGCTCGAAGGCGTTATTCGTAACAGCTATTCTCCACAGTTATTTGTAACATTCTCTCCCCCTAGTGACGTCAAACCACATTATAATCCACCCCTAATCGTAACCTACATCGAAGTCCGAACCCTTCCCCAACTACCGGCCAGCTAATCGATAACGGCTGATAACTTTGTTTACTTCGCATTCAAACAGGGACAGCCATGTGTGAAACAAACTGGGCTGCATCATTACCCTTAATACGACAGACGGTTGTAAGTTAGCGTCCTGATGGAGTAAATTGCCGAACGTCGCTGCGACAAAAAGTGAGTACCTTCGTTGGAGTTTTGACTCGGATGACCTGATTCGAAATCGATAACTCCGGCTTGTCAGGATCATTTGAATCAGGTCACTTAATGAGTACGATTAACATTCGTACGACTGCTGTGGTGCGTTACCCGCCGTATAATGGGATTCAGACCGCCCGGATCCGCGTTTTTATGTAATTTCTTCACATAACTCTCCTTGTGTCAATCTAATTCTAAGCCCTTAGGGCCGCTTTATCAAATCCCTTGCCCTCAATTAACTTCAAATCGCTTCAGCCTATCCCCACGGAATAGAAATTCTTTCTATTCCGTGGCCGGCCTCTCCCCTTAGTTAACTTTTTGCTGTTACTCCGGAATTAGATCCAGTCTCGCACCCCTCTTTCATCCATGATTTTCCTTTAATAGGTATGTAATCGTCTTGACTCCATTCCACCAAGACCACGAATCTGATGAAACAGAAAAGTAACACCACCGTCTGTGTCAGCACGGTCGGCTCTGCATTCGAATTTTCAGGCCCTCACATGTCCCTCGATTTTTTGACTTTGGTCAACTGTAGTTCTTCTTATAAAAAAAAAACTACGTCGGTTAAAAGAGCTTTTCACGCTGATTTCAACGAGTACAAATCGATTTCTGTGCGATAACCCGTTTGGAAGTTATTCGAAGATCGTCGGTTGCTGGGTACGAGTATTTTTGGCGAGCCTTCGATTAGTTTTATAGGTACTAGGCAATTTCATTTGAGTTTATGGATTGCTATGGGCTGCATATAATTGGCGATACACGGGAATTTGATACTTCGCAACGAAAAACGGGCCAACAAGCGTTGTTATTAAGAACGGGTTGCTACGGGTGTTTGCATAGGGGATGGACGGGAAGCCAAAACCGGTAGGTACACCTTTTTTTTTTTTTTCAAGAACCACTTCACTAGGAGAAACGGGTCAACAAGGTTGGACGTGCTTGCTTTCTTGAATGATAGACGCATTATTGAACGAGAATTTGAAATTCGATATTTCGTGCGAAGCACGGGTGTTCCGGCTAGTACATTAAAGCTAGTAGGTACATTAAATGCGAATGACATTGTCACCCCCTATGTTTTCAATAACTATGATGGAGTGACCACGTAGTTTAATCAAAAAATGATACCTGAACTACCTATCCTACTCTCGGAGAATCACCCAAATCAGAGTGCTGTGTTGGGATATGGACAGCCTGTTCGCTGGTGCCTGGCTAATATACTGTAGGGATCGATCCTTGGCCCGTTGCTGTTTTCCTTATTTATAAATGGCTTGCCTTCGCTGAGTGCCATCAGTGTGCTGACGATACTCAACTTTAGGTACATTACATGTCATTTGACCAGAATGAACTTGAGCAAATTATAGCTCATGAATGAGGATTTGAGAACTAACTCTTCATTCAACTCCATCTGCCTCCACCCTGCTACAACACAGGTGATTATTGAAATAGATTCAGTCCTAGTTCCCTATCGCAATATTAGGAGCCTTGGATTGTTGTTGACATCTTACTGTTATACCACCCCACATCAACTAATCCTCCCAAAAGGCGTCACTTTGCGACTCCTACTCAATTTCACTACTCACTGCCTCTCCTGACAAGAGGCGATATAATTTTCCTTGAGCGCAGAGGGTACGTTTAGACCTTAGGATGCCTTTTTTTTTCTTCTCGATTAATGAAGAATAGAATAGAATACGTTTATTTTTTGCAAAATCCAAACGGCAATGCAAACGTCTAAGCTAGTTGTGCAATAGTTTACAGTGTAACACAATAATATTATTACAATCACGTTTAGATTAAGCGTTTGGAATGGGATTAAAAACCCGAACATGGTCATAAACGTTGGTACCTACAAAGTTTAAAGTCTCAGAATATGAAAAAACTGTTCATGAACTCAACGCTCCACCAATTCAATTCCCCAATTCCCCGATGTAATTACATTAGATTATACCTAAAAGCCACTTGCTTTTTCTTGACCTGCTAACTCCTTACTCCTGACAAATTAACTTTTCCTACTTATCTTTAGAACTTAAATTTTGGGCCATCTCGGCGCCTCAAAATTTGATTTGATTTGATTTTGGTTTAATGGAACCGTCTTGGGAAATCTTTCCAGAATGGAGGTGGGATCCATTTAGCTCCTTTTGGTTTATTTTTCTACTAGCTGGGACACCAGTGCTTCGCCCGAAATATAAAACATCGAATTCCCGTTCAATAATTCATCTATCCATCACTCATAACGCAAGCACATCCAACCCGTCCAACCTTGTTGACCCGTTTCTTGATATGAAGTATCAAACTATCTCGGATCGTTTTGGTTTGTTTGTGTGACGGGGGTCAGAAATTGGCCCCAAAATTTGTCCTCCCATAATATGTACATACCATAAATTACATATTATGTAACTTACTGTTTCATGATGTGTCCCAGCAAGGGTTTCAACCTGATCGTCCAAACCCGTGGGGCTAAAAAGAGGGCCTTGAAGGATTTAAGGGAGGTAGTCGAGTAGGGTGTCATTTTCGAAGTATTTTTGGACATTTAATCCATTTTGTTTTTGGGGGGGTTCATTTCCATCCCATTTTTTGGGGGGTCTCTTATTTGTCCTAACACTATAGGTACAAGTATACAGTTTTTTTTTGTAAAGTCCAGATTTCGAAAAATTACTCGATATTTTTTTATTTCAAATCAAAGTTTTAAGATTTAATTTTTGCACAATTTATACAAAAGTATTATAAACCCTTGTGTAAAATTTGCATCGTTTTTAAGTTAGCGTCTTTGGTTTATTGCCTTTTGTCCCAAGTTAAGTGGCCGGGTTTGCATAGTTTCCTTCTGGTAAATCTATTAGATAGGGAAATCCCAGATTTTGTGGTGCAATAATTGCACTTATAGCACTTACAGCACTTATTATGATCAAGGTGGCAGTCAAAAGATGATCCCTCCATCTCGCTGGAATTGATATTAGAGACCTTTCATGTTGCTCGTTTTTTGAAAGCTCTATCTATTTGAATGAACCAACTCAACCTTTGCCTGTGAAAATTTTCACGAGAGAACCCTTGCCGTTTTTCTTTTCAGAATGTTCGACTTCCATTGTGACTGACTGGCGAGAAATGTCTTTGAACATGGGCGTTTCCGTGCAGACTCCGAACAGATGCATTTTGCCGCCACTTCCCCGCTCCAGAGAGCAGTCGCCTCGTTTGTCGCCTGTCGAAGATCTCCTGCAGAGGCTGCCTGTCCCCAGAAGTGGAGGAAACCGCCATCTCAAGAAGGTGAGACGAAGAAAACCTGAAAACTCAAACGGTGGTTGTTGAAGGAAATTCGTAAAACGTCCTGAAAATACCAATTAAAAATTGTTGAAAAATTGATTAAACAACTGGGATTATTATTTTTAATAAAAAATAAAGTTTAGAGTGGTTGGCCGGGCTGGGGATCGCCTTGAATCGATTCTACAACGAAATGACTCCAAAAAACCACACCAAAAAACCCCCAAGTGACTCCCGGGTCAAAATCCTTCAAAAAAACCCACCTGCCTTGTGGTGTAGTCGTACGGGTCTAAGTTCCCAATAGTTCGATTCTACGACCAAAAACACTCTGAAAACGACTCCTCTCTAGATCGAAGCCCTTCAAAAAACCCAGCTTTAGCCCCATAGAGCCCTACGGAGTGGTCAGACGGTTCTGGAACCCCGATAAATCGATTCTACGTTTTACAATCGCTATCGATTTACAATTGCTTCGAATACGACACCTCACTCGACCGACGGACCGAATTCTTACAGAAACCCCACCTGTTGCCCTGACAAGCTCCACAGAGCTCGTGGTGTGACCGGATAGTTCTGAAACTCCCTTAAGGCTAAAATTTAGACATTTAATGTCCCCCTCATAGTTCTAGATTTGGCCTCCACGTCGCAGCACCAAAATGAAGCAATTTTGCTTGGATGATTGCTGCTAAACGAGTCACTCGATTTTCAATACGCAAGTGCGAATCTCTTCCTAACAGTAGGAAATACCTTTGGCTATAATTATGCTTGGGATCGCTAACATTAAAATTAAGGGGGGGGGGGGGGTGGAAATGTCATAATCAAATAAAGGTATTAAAACCTGAGATTTTTCCAAAAACGTTCAAACACAAATGTTAAGAACTTATTCAAGATTGAATAAGAACCTGAAGACCTGAATCTCGAACTCCTGATTTCAATTGTCTCATCTCCAAGAGCATAATTAAAGGACAGGTCATGAAAATGATGATCAAGGACAGTGGACAAGATCATAGCAGCGGAATCTCTCTCGAGGGGCTCATACCTGGAGGCCCGATCGATTTCTCGTCCAAATATACTGTGAAAGGGACTAACTAATGGACCTAAAGACCAAAAGCCTTTATGAACCCAACCTGCAGCCTGTTTGTAGCCCCACAGAGCCCCACGGGTTAGTAATTGGGTTGTAATTCTTGCGTAGGGTAAAGTCGTGCACCTGGAAATTACGCTTTAAACATTGAATTTACCCCTAAAATATTTTTTAATGTCCAGTTTTTTCTCATACACAGTTAAGACTACTGATTGGACAAATATCTATGACGTTCTTATCTGATGCAGACGCAGTCTGCCTAAAAAAGTGCTGCAAGAGAGGACTCTGATGGTTGAAAGTGGTCAATGAGACTCAACAGATGAACTGTGTGACGCTCCCACTCCATTTCAACTCTTTCCTACCACTCCCACCCTTAAATAGCTCCTTGTTGAAACCTCATATAATGCAAAAGGCGTTTCTTCGTGTTGGTTGTCAGTTGCATCCTATAGCGTGTCTTGCACGGTAGGAAACTACTACCAAGACTGAACTGTTTTCCCCTTAAGACCACTCCTCCCCCTCCCCAAGCCATGAATGACTAAAAAGGGCGTGTTGGGTTCGGCCCTTCGTTAAGTTGGCACTCCTGAAAAATCAATACGACGTCCGCCTCCCTTTCAGTCGCCCTCCCCTAAGGACAATTTCGTGTCGACCCTGCCAATTCTTAAATGCTCCTCATCGTGGCGATCAACATCAACTACATCAGCATTTTGTTCAAAATCGAAATAAATTGGACTCACTAATGATGTTTTCCGAGTGATCGAAAAAAAGAGTTCGCCGGTATTTGCCACTCAAGTGCGGTCCTTTCTTCCGCGTTCCAATTCCGCGCCTCCTCCCACATGTGTCTGTGATACCGCTTGGAAATCCCTTCCGAGCAAATAATCAAATACAATTGACTTCTTTTCAAAATAGGATATTTTTCAAAGTGCACAAATACCTTGAAACACGATGGCTTCGCAAGTTTTATTGAAAATGCCAGTAAACTACAACCAGGTACGTTTTATCTCACATCTTCAAAAGTAGTTCAGATGTTTAAGGAGGACACTGAATAATATCTTGAGGTGCATTTTCCCGGAATCGTGTCAATAATAACAGAAATAATACCGGACCAGGTTGTGATTTACAGTTTTCCTGAACTATCAATTTTTCATTTTTTTAATTTTTTTATTCAACCGATTTCGATGAAATTCGGAAAATATCATTCATCACGCTTGGGGATATTTGAGTATTTAGGAGAGATGGTAGTGCACTCAGAAGAAATGCTGAGCTAAATGCGTCATGGGGAAGAGACCCGCTTTGTCACATCATAATGAGAATTTAAAAAAAAAAGAAGAAATCTATCCCCTGCCACGCCATTTACACTTCACTAAAGGTCAAAATCAAAAGGTGCCCCAGTCCTATCAGTTCATTGAGCAGAGATACTGAGCCTCATTCGTCATGGGGAAGAGATGCGCTTTTCACACTCTTTCACTCATTTCCGTCCCATTTGTCTCGAGTAACGCTATTAAATTGCGAATAATGTGAAATTTTCTTTTAACAAACGACCAAATCAGTTCATTCCAAAGAGATATAGAACAGAATCCCTCATCTAGAAGAGATGCAGTTTCAACTCTGTATGATATCATTTCATACCAACCTTCGCCATTAACGACGTTTAACGTTAGGTCAAAATCAAAAGATGAAAATGTCATCTAATAGCGTCATATTAGTTCCTTGAAAAGTGATACTGAGCCGCATCCGTCATGGAGAAGAGATGCATTCATTTTCTCGAGTAACGCTATTAAATTTGGAATAACTTGACATTTTCAAACAATAGGTTTGTTCCAACAGAAGGAAGGAGATGGAAGGAAGTGGAAGAAACCAACTGGCGCATGCGCAGTAACTAAACGGTAACTGAACGGCTGTTCCATCACGTCAAACCTTCCGAAAGTTGACGTCGACGGCTGTTCCATCAGAGGAAGGGAAGTTAACCGCAGTTGGAAGGAAGTCAACCTCGATGAGAGGCAAGGTTCGATTACCGTTCAAATGGAAACCTCATGGAAACCTTTCACGTAACCTGCTCAGTCTGAGAAAGTCGCAGCGAGCGTCACTTCGTATTGGAAGATGCCGGTTTTTTTTTTTTTTTTTTTTTTTTTTTTCATCATTTCGTCTCGTCATGGCGAAAATATCGCACCTCCGAGTGTTGGGGAAAGCAGGTGTTTGTTTGTACTTGGTGTTAGAATGAAATGTTTGTTGTTACGCTTCGGAGTGGAATAACTGCAGTCCGTTTACCGTTATGTCACGGCGTAAAATTAATTTATTAAACGATCTGACTGTTGTAGAACCATAGGTCTATTGCTCGTTTTTTTTTTCTGATTGACCCGGGAAGCTCCGGGCTCCTGGTTGTAGACGATGATTAGTTGGAGGACCTGGTGAGCTTGGAAGAAAATGAGGAAAACTGCAGGTAAAGAATGTTTATCGGACTCGTAGCTAGGAAACTTCCTGTTTGGATTGTTGAATCTAGGAATCTAGATCGGCCTTCTCTCATTGCAGGCCGAAATGTTCTAGTCGGCCCAAAAAATAAAGATACTTTGCCATAAAGTGGTGGCGGGTTTGACCGCCCTTTTCGGGGCACCTCGAAATTAAAGTGACAGTAGTGACGCGAAATGAAAGTCGAACGGAGAAGCGTTCCAACCGCAGTTAACAGCTGTTAACAGATTTCGGAAGGTGATTGAGAAGGCACTGGAATGCAGTTGAACGTTAACGAACGGCAGGCCCTTCTGTTGGAACAAACCTAATGTACCGTGTTGGTTCATTGAGAAGAGATACGGAATATAATCCATCATGGAGAAGAGATGCATTTTTCATGTTGTGTCACGTAACATAATATCACGTTTTCTTTGCAGATTGGGAAAAAGGCGGTCGAGCCGTTGAGGCCCGAACCGTTTTTGATGTCCTGCATGTCTTCGGACCCCTTGTTGAGAATCACTCAGCTCGAACAGAATTTGAACTTCCTTCAAGAACAACATCAAATGATGCTGTCCAGCCTCCACCAGGAAATAGGGTCGTTGCGGAGTAGAAACCGCGGTAGGTTAAAACCTCCAGGAAATGAGACCGCTGACCAGGTTGACTCCTTGTACTCTCAAAATTGTGTTTTGTTTTCATGTAGCTCCGCTTTTGAGATGAAACCTAAATTTTGCTCTGTTTCAGAATTGCAGTTCCAACTGATCTTTGGCGGTAACAACAAAGTAGTTTCCAGCAGTTCCGACACTTCCCCCGATGACTCTTCCCAGCCAAAGGTGAGATTAAAGGGCTAGGTACCCTTTAAAGTAGCCTGAAATTGCCGTTTTATTAATTTGAGTGCGTAGATTCAAAAAATCATATTTATATTCACTTTTGAGACCCAGATATTGTCAAAAAATTTTCGGCTTTTTCGTTGATTGCCTGAATTTTTCATATCAGACCCAAGTGTATTGTTGGTTATCTCAACGTTTTCATTAAAATTAACACTGAAGTTGAAACGAAATTAGGTATTGGGAAAAATAGAAAAAAATCAAAGGAAAAATGAAACATCAAGGGACAAATGATACCAACTAATTACAGTATCGACCTAATTAATTTAAATTTTATGGAAGAAAAGTACATATCCCAAATGTATGTGCAGAGATATGTACGAACTCAGGATCAGAAAAATTGACCTACAGGCCAAGGTGGCAACTAATAGCACCTGGTTCGAAAACTTTCTTTTTACCTTTCTCGACAATCTGAGACCAATTTTAGCGCGCACATATTTGAACGATTCTTTTCTACTACTGTAGATGTACTTTAAAGATGATTTACTCATATTCGGATCTACTTGTTGGCTGTGTTTATCAGCAAAGCTCTTCTCATTTTGCACAGGTTTGTTGGGGATACCTTCTTGGCATGTTTCAGCCGGGTGCGTAGTGGGGCGACAGAAGGTTGAGAGGGCGTTTATACTCGTTTGTTGCCAAGCGTTCGGCCAACAGGTGCCATCTTCAGGCACCCGTTTACTAAGGATATAGTTTGTAGGAAACTTTATGAGCACAGGTGGGTTCTTATAGGCTAAATAGTTTTTGAGGAAATAGCTAAAATGAGAAAATAGGGGAATCGCTGTTAAGAAGCAAAGGAATTCTATCAGTTTCGTTATTAAGGTGGATTTTTTTTAGTACTATGTTCATTTTACATATTTAACACTCAATGCAAACTAAACTTTTTGAGGCAGTTTCCCCCACTGGTAGGCCAGTCGACCAGAAGGACAAGAAACTCTTTGGTCATAAACCTAGCACGTGAAGCAGCATTTCCGATAGGCTCGACACCACTCAACCCCATATATGTAAATTCATCTTTGAGATTATCTGCTACCTATTATTTGCTGCTGCAGATTGTCCTGTCACCCAAAGAAATAAACAGTCGGTCTCTCCAAGTGGAAATGTTGGAGCGGGAAGTCTCCGAGCTGAAAGTGACGCTCTCAGAGGCCAATAGTAAAAACTCGAGTCTCCTACAACTTGTAGATCACCAGAAAAAGTGAGTGACTTGGTGTCGCTATTACCAGAATTGATATAATTATTACAATCATAAAATTATTAATCTTCTTTCAGGCAATTGGATTCAGTGAAAAAGGATCAACCTGAAGAAAATTTGGCTGACCGGTTAGATGATGCTGAGAGTTTAATCAAACGGCTTGTAAAGGAAAATGAGGATCAACGTAAAGAGGTAATGTGGAAAGCTGTGGAAAATATAAAGAGGTTAAGGCGTGCATGAAGAAGGCACCTTATGGAAATTCTTCTATTTCAGATAAGTAACCTTCGAGGGCAGCTGAGTAGAGGAGGCCACAGCGGGCGTTATAGTGGCCACCGGAGAGGCGGCAATGACCACCAGAGGTTTCCGCCTCTCCAGTCGCAGAATTTCTGGGGCGGCTCTCATCCGAACCAAAAGCACAAATCGGGGTACGTCTGAACGGTTGTGAAGGAGCTTTCAAGCGAACCGCGGAGGTACTCGGTGGTTGTACTGTGTTTGTTTCAGGTCGGATTATCACTTGAGTCACGGGCAAATGGACCACGAGGTGGTCGGACAGGCTGCTCCATCTTTGCCCCACCTGAGTCGCACTTACAGCCAACCCTCCTCAACCAGACACCGATATTACAATAGGTAGCAGCACTGTCTCTTTTATCACTCCTCAATACGTATTAGTAGTTTACGGATACATCTGCTCCTGCATTGAATGGTTTAGTTACGCATGCTGTGCCTCATGGTCAGCAGCTAGTTCATGTAGTTGTGATCTGCAAAACCGGCACTTCTTCGTTTGAATGGCTCACTCATTTATTTTTCTTCTGGATTGCATTTTTTCTATTTCTTTCTTTTTTTGCCTATTTCGTGCCTGGTGTACCTTCATAGCAATGGCAACCACTTCTACAGGGGCAACAGCAACGAAGAAGGCGACGGCGGGAGAAGGCGGTACAGAGGACGTGGCGGTGCCGGACATCACAAGGACGACAACGGCCACTGAACTCTCCACAGGTTACCTTCGGGGTGTGCGCCAGTTTTGTGCAAGTGATCCTACCAGTTAATTGGTTTGAGTATTGGTAGTGTGAATCAGTCTGACTCAGTCTTTCGCTTGAGGCTTTCAGTCTCCTTATGTTAGACCTTAAGTCAGCCTTTTTCTGGTCTTTCAGTTTGGCAGTAAATTAGTTGTAGTCCGATCCAGACTGCAAGTTTGCAGTTTTGCTGGTCAAGTTTACAGCCTGAAAAATTATTGCCAATCTTGGGGGTTTGTCAGTTTGCACTCTTTCAGTCTGGTGGCCAGTATTTTGGTCTGCACTTGAAGTTTTTAGTTTTCTCAGTCTGCAAGTATGTAGTTTTCAATCTCTAGGTGTTTGGGTTGGCGTTTGTCAGTCCCTCAGTCTGATGGTAGTCTACATGTCTTCAGTTCTTGATTCATTCAATCTTTCAGCCTGCTACGACCAGCTGGCAGACTACCCGTTTGGTCTCCCAGTCTGCAGTCTGTCAGTTTGACTTTCTGCCATCTTTCAGTCTGGTTGTTACGTGACCCAGTCTGCAAGTCTCCAGTTTTTTCAGCTCTGGAAATTTACAGTCTTGTTTTCAATTGTGCGAATTTAGCACTGAACCTTCAAATTTTTGGCATGCCAATTTGCCAGTTGGGAGTCTGCATGTCTGCAGTTTTGTTGATTCTCAATCTGAAACTCTGACCAGTAATTTAGTCCACCATTTCTGTTCCTTGGTCTGCATACCGCTTATTTGCAGTCTTTCATTTCTCAAGTTTCCTTATCCACAGTCTTTCAGTTCTCTCTTTCATACCGTTCAGTAGTCTTTCAGTCTGCCAGTTATCCGGTTCCATTTCCTCTTGCATACTATTATAGTAGGTATCGAGTCTCTGTCACATCTTCGTCAATCTCCTACCAAACTACATTCAAACCCCAAAAACTTGCACAAAGCCGGCGCATCCCCTCCCCCCAACTAGCAGTAACATCAAATATTTTATTGAAAAAATTCTATAAATTTGAAATAATGTACCAGTTTAGCTTAAAAATGGCTTGGTCAATTAGCATGAGTTGAGTTTGAGTACCCATTTCGTTACTTATAGTCAACTAAATAAATAAACCAACCACACAGAATCTGAAGGCGCACATATTTCGTGTTAATCGGTCGCATTGTACCCCGTGTCATTTATCAACCTTTTCAAGTAGTATTTATTTTAATCGTGTATTGTTCAGCATCAACAGGTTTTACTTTTACTTAGTTCAGACTATTCTTCCTTGAGCCATGGACAGTTTTGCCAAATTTTGTATCGCACAGGGGAGGTTGGTGCACACGATGAAATTGATTTTGCACCCGCAGGCGGGCCATAACTTCAGTCATTGATCTCACCTACTCAGCAAAACCCAAAATTGACAAATTTCAGAGACTCGTGAAAACCAACCCCCTAATCTGAATTTTGCTGCGTAGAGCTGTTTCTGAGTTATTTCAATCAACCAATTGACTATACGGCGTTGGTTAATTGAACTGCAAGGGGTTTCTTCGGCATTTGAAAAATCTCGGGGACCAGCCAATTTTGAAAAGATAGCGTGTTTTTGGGTCTTCGCTTGAACGGTTGAACCGCCATTGGTAGAAGTTCCGTGAAGTAGGCAGGCAACGTTGTGCAGCTTGTTGGCTACTTTAGTTTGGTGTTTGTTCTGTTGGCACAATTGTCGCTCCAAGTTGAGGGATCCCCGTTTTTGACCAGCCCACCTCGAACCTCCCGCCAATCCTTAGACCAACAAATCCACTCCCTCTCTAACGTCCTCCTCCATATTGCTAACTCTTTCTTCTTTTTCACTTTTACTCTTTAAGACGAAAACATGCACACAATCCCCTCAACTTGAGTGCTTCAACAACTTCACACATTGTTATTGTTACTTATTGTACTTGTAAGAAACGTTGTTTTGTCATTTGTACATTTTGTTAGACGCCTGATTTTCCCGTCAGTTTTCAAATAGGCAAAACGTTTTTCCCAATTTGAGTTAAAAGCGCTTCCCTTATAGATGACAGAAATACTTGCCAATATCAACAATGCATTTGCGAAACCTGTACAATATTTTCTCTTAGCTAATTTTCATATTCATGATAGGTACTAATTGTGATGAGTTATAGTCAGAGTTGGGACAGCAGTACAGTAGCGATTTCGACCCAATTCTGGTTACATAGAGCTAAGGGTGGATCTAGAGATGTTCAAGGGGAAGGGGGTGTTTAAACTGGTTTGGGTGGGAGTAGAGGGCTCCAAACCAGTCGGAACAAATTGTTGTTGGTGAAGAGGGTTCAAAACAGGTCTGGAGTGTCCAAAGATGGATTGGGAGTAGTGAAGGGGGTTCAAAACTGGTTTGGGGAAGTGGTATGGAGGGTTCATAACAGATTTGGAGCGTCTAATGACAGGCTTGAGACTGTATGTACTTGGGGGTTTCAAAGCAGTTATCGAGAGCACCAGCTTCGACCATATGGAGGTCTAGAAAGTTCAACCCAGTTTTGAGCTCAAACCCAGCCCTCCTCTTCCCTTCCTCCCAACCTCTTTAGATCCGCCCTTGCATAGTGGCACAATAGCTGGTGCAGTCGAATCATCATGGAGCATCTTCTTATCCGAAGTTGTTCCACCTCTTCGATGATGAATACTTAAGCTTAACGAAATTCCAGTATTTTCCATTATTCAAATTTTTAGTCAGTCTTCAACTAAGCAGCTTCTACAGTTCAAATTTATTTAATTTTTAAGTGTTCTGAAGAATGTTTTATGGTGCAAAGTGAAGAAGAGTGAGAGAATACTAAGGCTTTCTGGATCTCATTGTGTTTGTTGAAGATTATCTCCTAATATAATCTTTTAGTACGTATATTATTTTATGAGTCTACACAAAATAAACGATATTATAACCAAATGTGAATATTTTTACAGTTGAACTTTCCTGGAATGGGAAACGCTCTTTTGTGATTGTAACACAGGTGTGAAAATGAATTTTTATGTATTTGGGGATTTGAAAACTATTCGAAATCGAGAGCGTTTTGGTAAAACGTCACTATACGTTCTGGATGCTTGGAATCGTGTTCCAAAAGATGCTGGCTGTTTCAACATGGTGCTTGCAGTCTGGAGCCAGCAATCTGAAAGCCGAAGGTGCTCACTATTGTCGTTGAAGACTTTATCCGTCCCTGGACAATGGGGGCAATAAGTGAAAACATCAACAATCACCTGTTAACTTTAATAAATCCGTTCTAAACTTGATACCACAATGGACATGTTTTTTTTTTTTTCTTGAAAAACCAATGGGGTAAGTGCATGGTAGAGGCCAATTCACTGATAGAAAAATATGACAATGAATGAAATATGAATGAATGAAGGAGTGAAGTACAACTACTGAACTTTAAAAAAACCGATTTTAAGGATGGATGATGGCACATAGTAACTTTATAACCCTCCAGCCAGGTTACCATTTTCTGAACACCATCGGGTGGATATGAGATGTCAGGCATATATTTCCAATAATTGCAACATTATTGTCATCATCCAACAATTTCCACTGCATGCCATCTATAGTGGCTACAATTATTGTAGCCACTATAGATGGCATGCAGTGGAAATTGTTCTAAGTATCATTCAAAACCCACTCATACCCTTGCCCCGTTTTCGCACTTCCCCCACCTCATTATTTCGGCACTTGCCCCACCAATTATCTTATTACCCACCTTTATCTAATTTACGTATTTTTTCAATATTAGTTTACTAGTTGAGTCAACCAACTAATTACACTGTTGGAATTTAGCCTTGAGAGCTTATCTCATGTTGGTGTCTGACTCCGAAATTTCTGATGCAATATAAAACAGCTTTTCAAATTCTGAGCATTTTTTAAAAATCTGGTGTAATACTTTTTTTAGCTTATATCTGTCTGCCTGATGGTGTTGCACGCGTCCAGTGGATTTTAAATGTGTTTGGCCACTAGGTCGAGTGGGGTGTCGTTTTTGAAGTATTTTTGGATGTGAAATCCGTTTTTCGGGGTCTCATATGAGTCCAAACACTGTATTATTATGTAGGTACTGGATTACCCTTTTTTTTATTTTAGTTTTTGTTTAAATGTTTTATTAACAAAATTATCTTTTGGTCAATTTATATGTACTTACCAACGAATAATAATTATTCCAATTAATAATAATTATTAACCCTTGCTTTGTATAAAATTTATATCGTTTTATATTTGTCCTCGTGACTTATCATTTCAGCTAAGATCACACTAAAAACTGAAGTCAAACCCGCACAACTCTCAACAATTAGCTCATCTGTCATAATCTAATACGAGGTAGTAAAATAACAAACACGACGTCAATAAGTTATTTCCATTTTATTTCATTTTTTTTTTTTTGGAGGAGCGTAATAAATAATCTTATGCAGCATTATTTCCTTTCCAACAAATATACCATTTGCAGCTTGACAATATTTAGGTACACATCTACTAACATACAGTTTGAACAGAACACTCATGAAAACCACAATGAAACCTCCTCGGTATTTGAGACGCTCAAAATGCAACGTGGATCAACAACTACCCGAATGCTTCAAGTAGACGATGTTTGGACCCTTCACGCGTCAAAGCGACATGAAAATTGAGACAACAATATGTGTGAATATTATTCAATAGGAGGTTTTGCAGAAAATTGCACTATCCGAACTTCGGGACATTAGCCAGACACACATAGACACATTTACGACACAATGTAAAAACGTTGACTAACTATAGTACAAATTCAAAAAAATAAAATAAAAAAATTATTCGCAAAATTTGTGAAAAAGGAACAAAGATGCTTGTTGAATCGGGCTCGTGCCGTGTCCGATGAATGAGATCGAGTTTTTACAAGCTGTAAATTTTTTTTTCTTCTTTTACAACCGCACCTTAACTTCGTGGGGAACAAAGCACAAGTCAGATCTCAGTAGGTACTTTGGGAACTGCGAACACAGGGGTGACCCCGTGGAGTGGCGTCTTGGAATAGACAGTGGTGCCAACGGAAAGAAAACGACGAGAATGTTAGGAAAATTCCTAGTTGAAAAAAAGTTGGTAATTTGAGTTTTTCACATTTATTTTCCGAATTTTTAACATTTTGATTCTGATGGCATTTTAAGTAGGCATAGAAGTGTCGAATCTCTTCATTGCTAATGTTACTCACTCTTCGATTTAAATGTTAATGTAATGGTTGATTTGTCAGATATTGTTCAAAACAATCAATACCTACTGGGTCAGTATTGCTAACTAGGGGGGGGGGGGGGGAGGAAGGTAAAACTGGTTTGAAGGTAATTTTATAACCCGTTTGGAGGGATTTGAAAGAAAACGGTTGGAGAGGAAAGGGGCTCAAAACTGGTTGCGGAGCGCGTTAAAACTGGTTCATAGGTTGTTCAAAACCAGTTTGGTTAGCGTTAGTGTCGAGTTTGAAGAAACATTAAAATGAGGGAAGGGGGTTCGCAACTGGTTTGTTGTGCGTTAAAACAAGTTTAGGGGTTAAAACTGGTTTAGAGGGTGTTCAAAACCGGTTTGGTGAGCGTTAGTTCGAGTTTGATGAGACAGTTGTGATGAGGATAGGGGATTCATAACTGGTAGGGCTTTAAAACAGGGTAGTAGTTTCAGAGAGGAGGAGACTTTTGAAAACCGGTTTGATGGACGTTGGAACAGGGTGGTGTAGGGCAGAGGAAAGAATCCAGAACTGATTTGGGGGAGCTTCAGCAAGGGCTTATGGTTGTGTCATGAAGACGGATGCTCAAAAAGGATGGATTCTCGAAAAAGTACCCATTCATTTTGAAAAAATAAATAATCGAATGGTATCGATTTTTTCTGAACCTCAAGAATCGAAAAAGGACATTTTCTGCTCTTGACAATATTTTCCATAAAAAAAAGAAGAGATAATGATAGCTTAAAAAACGGGACAGTTCAACATTTGGTTGAGTATTTGGAATTCAGATATCATTTCAGATATAATAACGTTTCTTCACTTACAACCTTTTACTCTTACAGGACTGAGTTGTTAGAATTTGGTTCCTGGAGTCGAAACATTGTTGCCAACCCCAACACCACCATTTTGTGACCAACTTCGCCAAATCCGCACTCCCCAATATATCAGTAAAAATCGCACCACAAAAACCCCAGGCCACCCCTTGTTACAGCTCCTTAAAAAATTCAAAATACAAACATAAAATTAATTGTGGAAAAAAAATTCTTGTCAGATTTTCTTAAGTAGAAAAGTTAATCTATGTTAAGTCACAGAGCTACATCTCTACATCTACTTTTTGAAACGTTCAGAATAAAAATATTAGGTTCATAGTTGAAATTTTCCCTAATTTAGGACTTTTTACAATAAGTAAGTTTCAAATAAATACAATTTTTTTAAAAGTTAGGTAGGTACTTACAACAACAATATTTACAGCGGTACAGAAAAAAACTAGGTTGGGTTGCGCTAGTCACAGTCTGTGCTTTGCACAAATTGTTTACCAGTTCGTGTCTGTCGAGGCGTAAACGAAAACTATTTTGTAATAAAAAGGGCCCTTTTGAAGGTTTTTGACTTACATCGACGCATTTGTGCTGAGTTTTATACTTGGCCCCATTTAATGAGGATAAATGCCAACCAAATAGGGGTTATAGAAAACGAGGGTTTGGCTCAATTCGGAGGCGATTAGAACAACTCAGGCCAACAATTGGCTTAGTTTTTGTACGAGGGTTTGTACTCATTGAACCAAATTGAGCCGAAGCCCCTTAAAAGCTGAAATGTACACAGTGAGATAACCTACGAAGGAAAAAAGTTTGTTGCTTTAGTGCTCTTTGAGCGGACGGCTGTCGTATAAAATCTTAGACTACACAAAATATTTGCCCAAAAAGCATAAATTAGCTCGCAGCTGGTATTTATCTATTATATGTCATAGGTGAAGAAATTTGTCAAAAAGCGAAACTACTCGGATGGGGGTTCGTCGGTTCCACACGGTGGGTCGCAGAGGAAATTGGAAAATTGGCTGTTGTTCTCTATGTAAATTGAGTTCAGATTTGGGTGGTGTGCAGGGTTCAAAGCCGGGCTATAGGGAGTTTAAACCGGTTTGGAGTAATGTAGGGGCATTCAAAATTGGCCTGGTGGGGGTTAAAACCGGTTTGGGCGGCGGTGCAGGGGTTAAAAACAGGTTTGGGGTGGTTTATGTGGGATAAAACAGAGTTTGGAGGGTGTTAAACAGGTTTTGAGCAGTAGTCGGGTTCACAACGAGTTAGGAGGGCGTTTATACACGTTTTGGGTGGTGTAGGAGGTTCAAAAATTATTCTGACGGGCCCACAAAGGAAGGACCTTGCAATTTTTAGGAGTAACTCAATTCCCTCTTGAACCCAACGTATGGACCGGGAACCTTATTGTCAAGTAGGTGTAGAGAAAAACACTCAATTTTTAGTAAACAAAAATTTCATGGTCAAAGTTCGTAAACTCACACACTCGAAATAATAGTATTAAAAAAAAGTCTTTGGTACCTACTTATCTAAATTGTAATTAAACGCTATATAAAAATATAGTTGATTTTCATTATGAATGTAAAAATTACGAATACTTTGATAATGCTTTTGGGGAATAATACTTTTGGAAACGCATTGTCTTATGGGCTAAAAGTAAATATGTACAAAAAATGTCCGTCTAGCTTCCAAGCTGTGATTTGGCGCAGCGGTGGTCAGCCAATAGCGTCTACGCATGAAAATGGCGATGCGATGGGGAGAGCAGAATAAACACATTAGGCCCAACGCTCCTCTGTTTGGTGGTGGGTTTCAGGGTACCTGAAAACGTGAAAAAGTTAAGACAATCGTCATTTTGTGTAGTTCATCAAAGAGCCGTTAGGATGCCACGGGAAAAAATTTACCGGAGAAGCGAGAGCTGACTAGTTTCTGTGCAGGTGTGCACGAGGCCTCGGATGGCCGTGTCAGTGGCGCGCTAGACACCGCGTGTCTTCCCTCCAGTCGGGCAGAGCGACTCCTAACCTGTTGCACTCGTGGGCGTAAGCCGTCAGCGATTCGCAGTAGCACATTTTGCTCGGGCATTCGCACATGTCCACCAGGCACGACCTGTGAGACGAATGCGGTAGATCAGAGTCAATATTAATAAAAAATGGTACAGGCGGATCAGGAAATCTTCAGAGAATAACGATTATTAGAATGAGGTCGTGAAAATTTCAAGAAATAGCACGTACCATGCTAGATATTAAAAACTCACTTGTAGTACATGTGAAAACTCAAATGTTGATGACAGTCACCGAACACCTGGGGCGACTTGAGTAGCCGACACAGCCTCTCTTTTTGGCCCCTTTTCGGCAAATACTTGGCACACCTCGACGGCGGAACGGACTCGTAATTTGTCCCTCGGGAACACGCTTTTTTACCTGAAACAAGAAATCGTTAGGGTCTTTACAGCGAACTGGGTCGATTTGCTCCGTGCCCTCCTCAAAAATTCAAAATGAATACCGCCCAGCCGTTTTGTGCTCAACTTTTGTCCCCCAAACGTACCTCCAACTCGCCAGGAGTTGCCGAACTTGGACGCGTCTTGCACGATTATTCCTGTCCTCGTTTTCAAATCATCTCGCGGTATGTGGTTGAAATTTCCGCAAAGGCCGCACAATTTGCCTTTGTATTTTGCCGGCACGGACACCTCCAGGAAAGAATTTCCGTCCCAAAGTACCTTCACAGTGATAAGAGCGTTTTAAAAAATGAATCACTGTAATATTTTTTTCCTTTTTTTTCACGAATTACTTCCCCATTCTCACCTTGATGCCGACGATTTTGCTTTCAACGAGGACGCTGTTTCGATCTTCCGTTTCTGTGATGACAACTTCGGGTCGGATTTCGGGCACAAAAACGCGTACACCGTTGATTTTCACTCGCCGCTTTTCACCCAAGTTGATTTTCATGCCACCAATCTGCAACAGGAATATTTAACTCAATTTTGAACGGATAACATGGGAAGGGGGTTCGATTTACAACCGTTTTGCGGTGTGCTTAACACGAATTTGAAGTCTCATATTCGCCATCACGTCAGGGTATCTTTCAACGGCCACTCGGAAAATTCTTCCTTCTCCCGATTATTCACTAACAATCAGTTTGTTGCTCGTGTGAATCCGCCTCTGATATCGTCCACATGGAAGCGTGGGTTACAATTTGGCTCAGTTCCATCACAAACTAGGTGTAGCATGAACGATAGAAATTCCCGCTGAGTTCGATTATTTTGGTACACAGTTGTGTAAAAAAGGGAAAGAGAATCTGACAGTGCGAAGTGGGATTTCCCTGTTAGTAAGAGGGGAAATTCGTCGAAATAAAAGCTATTTCGTACGGGTTCTACACGATGGGACCCGAGGAGGAAAAAAGTGTATATGATGGGTACCGGTAAGGGGAGAATAATATACACCATGGGTCCTGGTAACCGGAATTATGTTTTTATGGGATGCTGAATCCGAATCTAAAGAGATCTAATAAATATCTGTAATGCGTTTAGAGATAACCGCAATAAAGGGCAAAATGTTAGCACTCATGTCAGTGTTTTGCTTATAACTTCGGAACTATGCGTCCTACAGCAAAGGTCACTATTATCAACGTGAAAGGGCATTAAATTTCCTATATAATTCACTGGTCTAAGTTGAACGTAGACCCAACAGTTCAGCAAGAGCGATTTGAAAAAGAACGATTTTTTACACGGTTTTCGAAAAGTCACTTTTTCACACTTCAAACAGCTGTACCTTCAAAAACGGCCCGTCCTATCGAGATATTCTACGTAATGAAGGTTGTGGAGCGTTGAATTTACTAAGGAATAGGCACCCAAAGTTTGAAAAGTGCCTACCGTACGAACGGCGGGCAGAGTTGGCACAACGTATGATACGAAAACGCACCAAAACCACCTAATGTAATAAAAATTGCATTATCTACACTATACATATTCCTACTTAAGGTAACAGTTGCAATTACTACACTTAAAGGTGAAAGCAATAATTTTTTGAAATACAACAATTAAAAACCAAGTGATTTTAAAAATTGGAAAAAATAAATAGAAAAAAAGTAAATACCTTTAAAAAATAGAAACAATTTAAAAAATAAATTTTCTTACACTCCGTTTCTTTGTTTTTCATTATTTTTGTATCTACTGATACAAATACAATTAAAAAAAAAAAAAACTTAGTAAACTACAAAATGGCTTAAAATTGTATTACTTTTGAAGATTTTAAGGTGCACACAGGTGTAGTTTTTTTGTGTGTTCAATTTTCCAATTTTTAAAATTATTTATAGCTGCTAGTTAAAAATTTCGAAAACCAGATTTACTTATCAATTTGATTGTAAACCTCCATGAATCCTGTTTTTCGTGCCTTAGACCAGAATCATTTTTGATCAGACTTTGACCCGCAACACTCGGCAGCTGTGCGGAACTGTATCCAAGCAAGACGTGAGTGTCTTTAGAATTTTCGGCTAACAGCTGTAACGGCACTGCTCACCTTGATGGAGACTGTTTTGGTCCACGAGGAAATTTTGGTGTCTCGAGCGTCGTTGGTAACTCGGATCGTGAAGGTTTGGTTGTGACAGTCGGCCGCCAGTTGGTACTTGCAGGAGCCTTGGAAACTGTAGAATTTCCCGTCGAACGTGCGGTAGTGAGGGTCTCCGAAAACGGTGCACACCCCATCGCCTGAAACAGGGAGAGGAGAAACGTCAGTGAAGTGAAGGGAGTTGAAGCGTCAGGGATGTCAGGGCGGGTTCTGATTGAATCGAGATCACAAGAAATCCCGAGCAACGGCTGCCAAGTAGCATTCGAATGTGAATCTGGAGAGCGCAGACCTCACTTCAACACCGTCTTTCCGAGATGCAGCAAACTAGGCCGTCTCAATTGTGCCTACACTGCTGCCATCGAACCTCCGTGCTATCTCATCCAGTCTTCTAAACAGCAACGCCTGAACTGAACAAACCACCTTCCTGACGGCATAAACTCCATCCCAAATGAGTAAAGATTTAAAAGGGGTTGGCTGGTATTGTGTAAGCGCTGCTGCGGTCATGAAACACCGTTCATCTTGAGCATCAGGCACAGTATTGGCAGGTGCCAACTTGTTTCGAATAAAAGTCACGGCCACGGTCTTCAGGCTCTGAACCCTAGTTCATCCAGGCAGCTGACACAGGCATCGCTTCAACAGACTCAGCAGCTGGTTTGGCGCACTTGAGTGTCATTCCACTTCTAACCAGCTTTCTCTTAAGCAGCTACTGCTCGGTACAACTTACTTTCAACGCATTTGGGGCAGCACTGGCCGGGTATGTCCATCAGCTTGTAGTTGGGAGGGCAGGGCTTGTTGGTGTTGGGGCACATCTCCGCCACGCACTTGACCAGGCCACCTTGGCAATCGCACGACCTGCAGTTGTCCAACTGCCAGCTCTCGCCGTCCTGAAGAAGAATGTGTGTGAGAATCCTGGTTGATGTAGGTACAACAATACTCAAAGACATACTCACTTTGTAAGTGATCCTGTTGAAAACGCAGTCACCCGTAGATTTGACTCTTGGTGGGCACCGGGGACAACAGTCGTCAGAGGGCATTTCCTGTTCGTCTTGGGGGCAGTCGAGAACTGGGCAGGATGGCCGTCGGCAGACACTCGTGCCGTTGGAGCACTCGCAGGAGGTGCACCGGTCTGCCATGAATGACTGACCGTTGGACGACAGAAACCCACCCAGGAGACACTTCTCGTGGGACGGGATCATCAAGTTGCGGGATCCTGGAACCCAAGAGAGTCGCAATTGAAAGTTTGGCTCTGACATGCTCAGGAATTTCACAACCCAGGTTGGAGCTAGAGCGACTGAAGGCCGATTCTTTGAGCAACAGTCCACAGTTTCCACACCACTACCTACGTGATACTAACCTCGACACGAAGGACAACATTCACCCGGCTTGGGTGGCTGGACAGACGCCGGTGTGCAATGAAGCACTGGACATGCTTTCTTCTGACAGGACAACCGCCCGTTGAAACACTGGCACATTGAGCAGGGATCATCCATGCTCTGAACGACTCGCTCAGGAAGAACCGTCTGACCGTTCATACGACATCCTGCAACAAAAAGAAATCATTCGTATGTAGGAAGATTCTCAAATGATTTGGAGGGGATTTGAATAAGTTTGAAGGTGTGCAGGAGGGTTCAAAACCAGTTTGAAGGGGATACGAGCAGGTTTGGGGTGGTGTAGAAGCTGGTATTAACCAGTTTGCGCCAGATTCGTCTTTTTGGGTCTGACTTGAGGTTATTACGTATTGTACTGCGAATTTCAGACTCTCTTCATGAAGAAAGCAAATACGAGTTATTCTAAACTTGATAGTTCGTTGACATTGTTTCCGTTTTCACTTCGTTGTCTGCGCCCCTGTAAATTTCACTCGTTCCCAGTGCACACTGACCCGTACAAGTACCGACCAACAAAGATGCGAAAGCCCCAAGAAACTGTGTACGAGTCGTAAATTTCCAGCGCTTAAGTCGAGTGTTAAAGGACCAAGAGATACAAATGCGAGGGCCAACGAAAAAGGGAAGGAGCGATGACAGTTGGGACGGTGCCAAATTGTGAGGCATTCTTCTCATTCTGAGGGTTTTAATTCATCGTTTGTGGAGTTGGCTGGTTTCTGTCGAAAAACTAAACCCGCTTTTTGGGAAAGGGTTGTAAACCTTTTATTCGCATCTTATCCCTTTAAACAAAGTCGCGGTTTGTCCAGCGGATAACACATTGTCACAGATGGTTGCCATTTTCCTTCATTTAAATCCCCCCAAGGACTGAAGGTTGAACCTCATTCAATAATTATTAACGGCCGAGCCGATGTTATTGATATAAATTATGTTAATTTTCTCCCAAGCCCACAAGGTTAACGGCGTTGCCCTTATGGCCTGCAATATGCGCTTTGCCCACACGTTTATCATTAGATATGTTATTATAATGAAAAATAAAGGCACTTAGTCGCCCACGGGTTTTATTATTGAGAGCAACCCGGGAAAATTTACGTCCGCTATGTTTGAGTAGGTGAGGAGACAATGTTGAGACAAGATGCAAACAGAATGTTTGAGTTGGGTTGCAATCCGCAATCGAATTCAATGAAATGCAGGATTGGTCAAAGCTGCTACGCCGCTGGGGGCGCCACGAGCGCAGATCCTAATCTATCTGATCCTGTGTCGGAAAAATAATCAAGTTCGGCCGAAAATCTTTCCAGTGAACCCGAAATAAAAGGCACGGGTTGGTCACGAAAAGGAAATAGTCCTTCAGTGAAGAGAAAATCGCGAAGGAAAATACCTGTATTCAAACCATTCCGGGAACGTTTCCAGAAAGGCGAAAACAAATCCGCCAGAGCGCACTAACATTGAAATGAGAAAAGAGACTTGATTTCGTGGTTTGTTCTGTTGGTCAACTTGGTTTTCGACGACACGTATTTCGCTTGAGTGACGCGAATTTCGATACTGAGCGCCAAAGTGGTTGTTGCCGTCGAATTCGAATCTCTGGAACATTTACTGAAAAATCACGGAATGGGAAGGAACCAATATTGAATAGAATAAATTTTATTCTAAGGCGAAAACTAAAGGATGAAATCACAACAAACTTTAATGGAGGAGGTTCTCCGTCGAGAGTGGTTATCTAATTGAATAACCTTACTTTAACCTGCGGTAACCCGCTTGTGAGCTTGCAGCCTCCCGTCCGATTTTTCATTGGTCAGTGAGTGGCCGATCACAAAGCTTTCTACTCGGAAGCCGAGTTTGCGGTTCCGTTCAAAAAATTAATTTTTGGTGGCTTGCCCAAAACCCACTTTTCTCGTATCCTGACGTGAAGTACCTTCTCGGAAAAATAAAGAACAAGACAGGGTGTCTTTGAAGGGCTTTGGCCAGAAGGTCAACTAAGATGTCGTTTTCAATGTAATTTCAGACGAAAAGTCGATATAGGGGGTTCACGTCTTGCCCAGCCATAACGTCAGGAAGATGACCGAGGTATCGTTTTCAAAGAAATGTTTGGACGAAAATGAGATGTACGGAGGTCCTCAACCTTTCGGACCACACCGTGGAGTTCTGCGAAGCTTCCAAGAGGCTATGGGAGGGGTTTTTGAAGGGCTTGGTACCACAGTCGAGCCAAGAGTCGTTTTTCACGGACAGTGTGTAGGGGGCATTGCCCCGAAGAGACTGCATGCTCTGATTTCACTCCCGAGAGATGCGAATGGCCGAAGATTCGTTTTGGAGGGAATTCCCTTTTCTTTTATTTTTCTCTTTTAACCAGGAGATGAAAGCGAAAAATAATCATCCGAAGTGAAGATCGTGATGTGACTCGGTGAACAGGGAACGCGGTGAATCTTCAAAGGATAGGTGTCGCAGGGTGATGGCCAAAGGCATTCGAAGGCCTCATGCAGCTCCCACGTACACATAGAAGGTTTACGAAAGCCTTGGAGAGATCAATTAGAAGGTCCCAGAGCCTATATCTGCTCCGTGGGTCCTTTCCATTGTCTCCACGAGAGGGTTTTTCATCAATCTCGAACCACCTCGAGGGCCATTTCTGTGAGGCCTCTCCTTCCCTTTCCCTCCTCCATCGGCCTTCTTGAGGTTCCCGGAGGATAATGGGGAGCATGACAGGAGCATTAGAAGCCCCGATAAAAAGCTACTCAGTCCTGCCTTTCCATTCATTAATTACTGTTTGAGAACAAGAGGGGGAGGTGTGTGTGGGGGTTCTATTTAGGTGCCTTCCTTTTTCTCACGGGTTCTGAAGAACCGAAAGCTCCCCTCCAAACCCAACACTCGACTGTTTCCCTTGCAAGTTGTGACAGTCTGATGTCAAGTGACTCTAAATTGATATTTGCCTTAGGAACGAAGACTGATGGTTCTATACATTCCCTTCACCCACCTGTCACTATGTTAGTTTTATTTTATTACCTACACTCTTAACCGACGAGATCGCTTTCTCACTGCTCGCTTTCGAAAGGGCTGAACAGGTCAAATGAGTCGTAACTTCATTTTTTTACACTCCATCTATATCGGACTTCAGAATGCAGCCAGTTTCATGACGTTATTTAGAGCGAAGTGGTTTAAACGGTTGTGAAATGTGAAGTTGAGTAGGTGTAAATAATAGATTTAAAATAAATGGAAATCGATGTTAGACAGAAGAATTCCTTAAATATTTTGACTGAATCAATAAAATCGGGAACTCATTTTTTAATGCTGAGATTTTCAGGGATGTCAGGCCGAGAAGCGCTCTTTTTCGTGGTGAGGGGGGGGGGGGGGGGGGGATTTCCATTTACAAATTAAAAATGCAATTTCTTAAATTAAAAAATTAAAAACTTGAGAAAAAAACCATCCTCCCACGTCAGTTGGTTATCTACTCACCCCATTGATAAAGAATGAACATTCCTTGACACAGGTGAATTTAACAAAAACTCACACTTTCTTTGAAAAATAATTTTTCGTCTTTATTTTATCAAAAATTTAAAAAAATTTATTTGTAGTTTATTCAATATTATTATTGAAAGAAAATTAAAAATTAAAAAAAAATCTGTAATCCCAGTGTTTGAACTGATGTGGGACCCCAAAAAATAAATGGGCTGGGGAACTCGACTAGGTTTTTTTTTTTTTTTTTTTTTTTAAGAACTTCATAGTAGCAGTAATAGTGAGTTTTGGGCTCCTGCAATCCTATACAAATTTTCAGGACACTTTCGAAAATTTCAATTTTGAATTAGAGCGGGGAGAGGGAGGATGGGCTCTCTCATTGGTTGATCGTCGTCGGGGGCAGGCTATGTGTTGGCGACTAACATAGCAAAACCGAAAAATTAATACATTTTTTTAGCACACTCTGGCGTATTAGCTTCAAAGGGGAGCTGGCTGAATTCAAAACACCACAATCTCTAGTCATTATTTTTCCTTCGATTTGGTTTTGTTATGTTGGTGGCCGTGAATACAGCCTGTCCTCGCCGACGAACAACCAATGAGAGAGCCCGTCCTCCCGCCTCCACTGAGATACCCTTCACCACTCTAATTCAAAATTTCGAAAGTGTCCTGGAAATATGAATTAGATTGTAGGACCCAAAAACTCGCTACTACTGCTACAAATTATGAAGTTCTTTCAGAAAAAAGTGTTAAGTCGAGATGCGGTTCCCCAGCCCATTCTTTGAAAAACGACACCTCATTCAGCACCCAGGTTCCAATAAGTGGTGGAACTCGAGTTTTAATTTAAGTAGCAGAACTCCGCTTCTACAGCCTCAAAGGACAATCCGCTGATTGTAAGTGACTTGAGACAAGCTCCATTTGACGGAGCAACTTGATGGAGGAGTTGTGTTTGGTGTTAAGATGACGTGGACATAGTAGCTACTCCGAAAAAAAAATGTTCGAAAGAATTGCTCCCACACAAACCAGAGGGGGAGATCCCAGCGTAGCAGATTTCCTCGTCCGATGTAAACGTTCCTAATAAAATCCGCACGGATTCTCCCTTCGGGGATTGTGTAAACAATTCTGACATTAATCAGGTTGATTGATGCCGGTGCGGAGGGAGGAACGTTGAAACCCACCAACTGGATCAGTTTTTGGACCAGTTTGTTGTAGGCCTGTCCGTGATATGGGCCAATCTTTCATCACTTCGAACGCTTTCGGCAGCAGACTCGCCCATAAAACCGCTACACCCTCCGTCCTCCATGCGAAATGTCCCATTATGCCGTTTCCTCCGCTTCGAAGTTTCCCCTAGTAAATCATGCGGGGAAATGGATGCGAGGTGATTTAGAACTTTTCCATATTTGTAGATTTTACAAGTACCCAATGGATGTGATGTGCATCGTTCGTGGAGTTTGAATAGTCAGCGTTTGGAGTGAAGAGAAACCTCCGCGATGCCTAAGATGAAGCAGGACAGAGAAGGGATTTAGCCTAATCTTGCATGGGTTTCACAGAGTTGTCCCACGTCATGACCCTAGGACCACTAGAGCAGGGGCTCCCAACCACTTTTTGTGTAGGGCCCCATCTTCCTGATTTCTCACATCGATAAAGCCCACAACGTACATCTAAACAAAAGAAAAAAAAAACGAACAAAAACTAAAAACCCAAAGCAAAAGACAGAAGACACAACAAAACCTGAAAGACCAAGAAATGACACAACAAAAGACCAAAAACCCCAAAGCAAAACACAAAAACAAAAGACAACCAAAGACCCAAAAACCCAAAACAAAAAAAAAAACAAAAAAGAACAAAAGACAAGACAGACCAAAAACCTCAAAACAAAAGACAAAAGATACAACAAAACCCTCGGAATAAAAGACATCACTTTTTATACAAGTATCAATGAGATCCTTGAACTTGATGAGTAGTTGCCAAGTTCGCAATATTAGGATCAACATTTAATGTTGATCCTAACATTAAATTTTTGATCAACACTAAATTTTTATTTTATTCTGTCAACATTAATCTCAAGTCACCACGGCTAGTAATATCAAGTCTATTTCTTTTTTTAGTCAAAATCATTCACTCGGCTGAAGCCACTCTCCACCAAGTAAGAACTCGGATAGCCGACAGCTACAGGATTGGTAATTCCTGTCCTCTTTAATTCTCAACAAAAGCTATAAAGCAGGTAGTTACAGGTCACGGCCCAGGGCCCCCTTAATATCTTCAAGACTCTCCTATCCAATGATTTTATTTTCAGGGCCCCCAGGACTAGCTGCAAGGCCCCCGCTTGAAATACTGCACTAGAGTATCGCCTGGAACACAACGCGGCCAGACACACCACACCTGCACCACATGGCTGGCAGTGATGAGCCAAATTGGTGATTCAAATACTGCTTGATGCTGTGCGAATTCCGTTTCACGCACTTTCAGTTTGATAAACTTTCAACCACCCAGCAAGCACGACACCTGCCAGACGCTTGTCTCAAACCTCCAGTATGCAGATGACAGTTTTCCAGGGGAGTTTCAGACCATGGTCGTTTTCAATAGTGCTCAAATCCTCGAAAAAGGAATCGAAAAGCTGCCATGGGTTCCAGTGATTGTGAAGAGGACGCTGAGCTTTCCATTTCCAAGCTAGCTGGAACTTGGAGCTAACTGGAAAAGGTGAAGAAAAAGCCGAGTCTGGAGATTGTTCAGATTGTCAGCCATGAAGCTGGCAATCAGGGATGCCGAGTCGTCAACACAAGAGTCTGGAGATCAAGGCTGTCTTCAGTGGCAATGGGGAAGCCAAATCAGCAATCTACAGACCTTGAACCCTTTATCACAGGACTATTAGGACGTCCTCACCCAGGGTTGGTACTTCGGCCCAGGGGACGATAATTTCCTGCCCATTGCTGAGTTGGATTGAAAAAATACTAGCAATCAGCGAAAACTGAAAATGCGAAGTTTAAACCAACATAATAATATTATGCTGAAAAACCAAGCAGCTCTTATTTTGTCCCTCACGACAGAAGACCTGGCCGTTGCTGTTGCCATGGAGGCCGTCTCCTCTCACACTCTTCCGAAAGGCGCCATCCTGCCCACATGGACCAGGTAGCTTAATATGGAGGACGTCGTTCGTGATTCTCTTCACAACGAGGCCAGGTCCCGCACAAGGCATTGTCAGTTTGGAGCAAACACCAACCATTCCGGCTGGAAATACCACACCTTGTCGCCTTCTTTATGCCCCTTTATACTGGGGGCATGTGACTCGGAAGTCGGGCCTCCTTTTGACTGCAGCCACTTTCAAGAGTCGTTCCGGCACAAGCTGGTGAGTGCAATACCTCAGGGACCTTTGCTAACTACAATCCTTAGCACTGCTGAGGTAACTCTACAGAGCAATGTTACTGGCAGTGTCAGTTCACGCCCTGAAGTCATGGCTGGGAACGGGCCCGTGGTTGGATGTTCATAGGTCTAGTAAGCCAACAGCTCTAGGGGAAGGTGACGATCTGACTTCTCCTCGTTTAAATCCGTCATCTTTGCACGCCCTCTCAAAGGGTCTGGCTGAACCTCTCGACAAGACCTATGCTCCAAGGATAATCTGAGCGCAGCTGATTCCCAAAAGCCACAACGATTCCTGGAATACTTTGAACAAGGTTTATGTCCATGTGAGATTTTCTAGAGATCTCATAGCGGGACACATTTGTGACCACTCCTTCTGCAACTGTCTCGACTTTCTGATAAGGTATTGCAATAGCCTCCGGCCCACTTAGTAAAATGGTTCGAATCCGTGGCACTGCTTTATGCTGAAGGGGCAAGTTCCAGTAGTAACAACCTGTTGGTGGAACATGAAAGGTAATGTGCGCGAAAAGTGGCAACCATCGTGGACGTGGACATGGCTGCCAGACCCTACCAGAGCCATCTTTCTCAAACACCATTTCCGTCATAAACTTCCCAACGTCTTCGCCAGTTCACGCACACATTCCCTCTGCGTTAGTTTTACTCATTGCAAATGCAGACAGGCTATAAATTGCCAGTGGAACCTGCGACAATTTATGTTTAACTAATCGGCGCCTCCGAGATTGTATTTTAATTGCTATGTTCCCAGAAAAACGTCGCCTCCCCACTAGGAAGGCCGAGGCCTTGTACTTCGAAGGATTATTAAAAACGATATTTAGCCTAAGCGCTGAAAGGATGAAGGTGTATTTATGACAGAAACGGGTGTTTTTCTCGGGTTCCTCGTCGGTTGAGTTCACCCACTTCTTTTCGCCGTGAGGAAACCCTTCGACAATCACTTATTTAGCCAGAGTTCCCACCTTTGGGACAGCAATTTGCGCCAAATTAATGCGATTTATAACACATTATAAATTCAAATTATGAGTAATGCGAATTCGATGGGCGATAATGATATGCGTTTAACCCCTTGGCGACATCCTTGTTCCTTTTTTTTTTTTTTTTTTTTTTTTTTTTTTTTTTTTTTTTTTTTTTTTTTTTAGAAGGCCTCGTTTAAACGTTGAGTGGTAGTGCAAAAATTAACGCTGTTTTTCTTTAACCCTGAAGACTCACTCGGTTAGGGGACACTAAATGATGGTAGTTACACGGTGAAGGGGGGCGATTTCACTTGAAATAGCTGCAGTGAAATCCATTGACTAGGGATGGACATTTCCCAAATCGTCGTTGTCAGAGCAACATGGCACAATTGCATTTTGGCTACTTTCCAGGAGGGACAAAAAACTGATTTGGAACGTGATTAACCAACATGAAAAAAACGGAACATCAACGGGTAGAAATGGCACAACAACAAGAGGAACTTTTCGGCAACTATATAATTTATATTATAATCGGCAACTATATTAAAGTAGTCATATATGACAATAAATCCCATTTGTAGCCCCATTTGTAGCCCCATGAACCCTATAGATCGAAACAGTGAAATCGGATCGCTGCGGGACCCCAAAAAATGGATACTACGACCAAAAACACTTCGAAAACGACACCTGACTCGATTCCATAGCCAAAAGCCTTCAAAAACCCCCTTCTGTATCCCCATTTTAGCCTCATAGCGCCCCACGGGTTTGGGCGATTGGGCTGAAAACCTTACGGGCACAACTAGATGGTAAACCAAGCATTTTGTCAAAATTTCAGATTAGAAAAAAAAAATTCTACTGCCCAAAACGGCCCGGACGGCGGACGGACATTTCGGTTTTGGTATCTAGACCTCTTGAAACGGATAATGTCAAATTTTGAGGCCGATCGGAGTCGTCGACCTCCGTCGCGAAAACATACGTGTTTCCAAGAATAATAAACCAAAATACTAGAGAGTAGCTCGGTCATGACAATGATTCATTGCGTAAAACTAATATATTTTATACTATGTACCTATAGGTGGGTGGCTTCAATCGTCAATTCGACCGATGCTTCAAGCGAGGTAGGGAAAAATCACGATAAGCATCTCGGCACTAGCGCTTACCAGGGTTGGCGGGGAAAACCCGAACTAGGTACTCTCCAAACCAGTGTTTACCTTTTATGCACCAAACCAAACCGCAACAACCACTCCCACCACCCTGCAACTTTAAAATCGTTTTAAAGTGGTTTCAGACCCCCTACAGCCACTACAGTCTGCCCCTCACCCCCTCCAACTGTTACCACTCCACTGTGTTGACGAGAAAGCTACTCTGTTGTTGCAGGATTTCTCACTAGAATATCAAGATGAGATAAATACAGCTTTAAGAACAAGGGGCACTTTAAATTCTTTGGTTCCGCCTCACACAATTTCGAAATCAGCGAGAGTTCCATCTTGACAAGCCGGCACAAGAAAGAAGCCTTTTGCATGAAAATTCTTGAGTGCCACTCCTTTAGAGGGGGATTTGCAATTGAAAAACTCGCGACACCGGAAGATGTAGAATGATAATATCCCGGGAGGTTATGAATAGGCTCTGTGATGTTGGTAGAGTTAATTTGAGATCAACAAAGGCTGCTCTCCCTTCGCCCTGAAAGCTTTGGCATTCTGCGAATGTTGAAGAGAACCGGCCCTGTAGACCTGTATAGTAGTTGGTATGCGATTTACATACAATGAGAGCTCGACAACTGCTGCACCACATCGCTAATGAATATGAAACAGCAATTAATACGAGGCCTTATATCAATGATTCGTGTGGCTTTGCAGGCATCCGAAATCAATCCTCAGGCCACGCGCTCTATACATTTTTATGGTGAAGCTAACGCCACTCGTTCGACATTCCGAAATTGCCTCAGAACACACTCTCCTCAAATTGCAATCAAAGTAGGTCATGTTTTCCCAACGGGTTTCTTCACCTAATGTTTTGAACTCCTTCGACGGTTATTCCCACCCCCGATGCATTTGAATAATTCGCAGAAATCGCTGACGTTCAAATGGCACATCAATAGCGGTGGAAGTCAAGAATCCATTTCGAGCGGGTGGCAAAATAACTTCAGCGGTCGTTTCAAACCTCGTAATAAACCCATAATTCCCCCAGAATGAGAATATTCACTGTGAAAATAGTCGTGAAGGAGGAAAACTTTTCACTAAAAAGAGAACAAAACAAAAGAAACGGCAAGGGGGTAAAATTGAGAGAAAACAAGCACGAGAAACCACAGAACGGAAATAAGTTAAAAAAAAAAAAAAAAAAAACGCTCCAAAAGGCATAAAAAAGTCCCGAGGACGGGTTTTACGACTTCGTAACAGATATCCGAGCTGAAATGGGCGGTGAGCTTATCGTAAAGTTGCGTTACTGAAAGATTCAATTAAACCTTCAAAGAGAAAAGGGGTTTTTCTTTTGTAGGGCCTGGACGAGGAGAGGGCACTTTGGGATCCGATGAAAAATTGCAGTGGCGAGTAAATCACCAGATGACCACCTTCGAGGGATTAGCGCCGGAGGGATAGAAATTCCCTTCAGGCTATGGGAAATTACATTTTTCGAACGTCCCTGTCGGGCCGTTTACACTCCGACTGGTTGGAGTTGGTTGAAAAAATTATTCAGGGGCGGATCGACAACTCTTCTTAAATTAAGTCCCTAGTGGTGGTGGGGGGGTCACTGGATAGGAAATCGCGTCCAGCGTGCGCACGTAACGTTGCTGCTGGTAGTCTTGAGTTGCCAGCTTTTTGTTCGCAAGCATTCCGCTAAAAGCTGACGTTTGTTAATTTTTTCGGTTTGCCGAAATTTGCAACTATACTAACGGAAATTCCTTTTCTGGTCGCGAGACGTTGCCGACAGCTCATTGTACAAGCAGCGCTTCACCAGCCCCCGGAGCATAATGGAACTTATCACTTGTCTTAGTTTGATTCATTCTCACTCTTGTCAGCTGTCAGTTCATATTTCTTCAATATTGTTCCCATGTCGACAACACTATGATTACCTCATAAACTTTAATTGTAATGTCGTTTTATTCGTGACTTCATTGCGGTTATACGTCCAACTTCCAATATTATTATTATTACATCGCCACATTGATGGGTGACATTTATGGCTTGACGATTATAATCGTCAAACCAACGAAAACAATTTCGTCCATCGGCGACGTCGTGTTTAATGTACCTGCAAACATTTAATTCACGGCGTCAAATGAAAGAAAATTTATAGTGTTATAACACCCAGGCCCACGAAGTAGTGTTAAGTGTTTGGCGTTCGATAGTTTCACTTAATTGAGAGGTTAACTTGCCTTAGGAATAAATTGACAGTTTTTAGATGCCAAAAGCTCAAAAGTAAAGAACTTGGCCTCTTGGAGCTCTTTTTTGCTTGCTGTTGGGTTTAAAAACAACTTCGGGGAGTGCAAATTGTTGGTAATTTCATTAACTTCAAAACAATATCGCTAAGATCACTAAGCCTTGTTCTCGAGTAATAGGTATTGGAAAAACCGGAAATAGAAAGAATCGTGGTTTTTACGCTGCCCAGAGTTGTCCCATCGAAAATTTTGTTGAGAAACCCTGGATTCCCAATAGACTGATTAGAAACATCTGATCTTCTAGAATATTTCAAGTAAGCATGTAGGTTGTACTAATTTTAATGTCCTATTGACTGGACTAAACTACCTAAAATTTTCGTTATTTGGATTAAAGAGAACTTCTAGGAAACTTTCACACCTCCTTACAACCGCCATCTTAATTTCTGTCTAACAGGTGGTGCTATTGCGATGAATGCATTTTTATAGCACAGTTTAGATTTAGCTTACCCGGGCACGTCCTGCAACACTTTCCAGGAGCAGGGGGCATGGAGTCGGCGCAAGGGACGTAGCACTGTTCGGTGGTGACGGTGATGACGCCCGCTTTGCACACGAGTACCTCGCAAGGGTCGTCCGGGTCCCGCCACTCGGCACCGCTTTCGTACTCTTTGCCCCGGTACGTGCACCCTTTGCATCTCTGGCAGCACTCTCCTTTGGGCGGGTCCAACACCATGTGACACCCCTCTGTGACGGGACATTGTTCCTTGAGGCACTCGACGAACCCGTTCTGCAACATAAAATGAGCATCTAATTATAATACAGCGACAAGAGCCAAATAAGCACAGGCCAGGCACTTGAATGAAGGACACCAATCAGGAGACATTGGTCGAGATGGGAAGCTGGTGCTAGCTGGTCGTTGATAGCTGACTAAGTCAGCTATCAACGACCAGCTAGCACCAGCTTCCCATCTCAAGTCTTGAGAACCAACCAGTTCAACCTAACAGTGCTACGTCCCTTGCACCCTATCACAAAGGCTGCTTGCCAAGCCAGAGATCGAAAACAGAGTTATTTTAAGAGAGCGGGTATTAAATCAATCCCCAAAGCCGCCATAATTAAGGAGGATGAAGCCTTGGGGTTTTATCCACTCCCTGGGTGGACGCTCCAATCTTTGGTCCTCTGTATGTATGACCTGCTTCGTTGGTGTAAAAGCCAGAAAACGTGCGTTTTAGAATGGACGCAGCGTCTGGCAGAAGCTGCCACTTTCGGATTGTTAAAATATATTCTTTAAAATGCCTTATAAATTCGTCATGATCTTACGGTAAAAAAAAAACAAACAAAAAACTATACTTACCCAATTGAAAATTGGACCATTCTAAGACTTAGAAGACTTAGTGCTTCAAATACAATTTGTATATTGCTTTCAATACTCGTTACCTTCAGGTTCCCCCAACTTCATATTTTCATGATTCACAATAGAGACTCTGGACACTCCTGAGAACACACTTCATACCCTTGTCAACAATTTTCTTAAAAGAAGTGTAGGTAGATTCAGTCGACGTTATCATCAACTGGGGTGCCTCACTGATTCTGGCACACTAGGCAGGCAAGGGACAGGCAACGGACGCGGGACGTTTCGCTTCTGTGTTTTCAAGTGGAGAACCGCACACTAGGCAGGACCCAGGGACTTTTGACACTATTCGTAACGAACATTTTTTTCGAAGTGTTTCCCGCTGTTCGGGAACATTTTCCCCTCTACCTTATAGCCTATAAGTTATAGGCACTCGTACATTTTATAAATAAGAATTATTCATACAATCTACCACTTTTGTGTAAAACACCAAAAACACGAAGAAAAACAAATCAGCACAGTTCAGTGATAACAGGGATGGCAAAAAAGTATCGATTCTTAAAAGAATCGATTTTTCTTCAAAAAGTATCGATACTTTCAGATACTCATTTTCCCGATGAATTTTAGGGGGTGACTTGCGGCCAATCTAAAACGCTGCAAATTTTACACAAGGGTTTATTATTCTTTGATATACGTTACTTGTGCAGAAATTTAATTCTGTCAATGGAAACATTAAAAAAAACATTTAAAAAAAAAATTAAAAAAAAAAAAAAAAAAAAAAAAACATTAAAAAAAAGACCCCAAAAAATGGATTCTACGTCCAAAAATACTTCGAAAACGACACCTAACTCGATCCCATAGCTAAAAGCCTTAAAAAAAACCCTCCCGTAGCTCCATTATAGCCCCATAGCGCCCCACGGGTTTGGGCGATCGGACTGAAAACCTTGCGGGCACAACTAGATGGTAAACCAAGTATTTTGTCGAAATTTCAGATTTAAAAAAAAATTCCTACTGCCCAAAACGGCCTGGACGGCGGACGGACATTTCGGATTTAGAATGTAGACCTCTTGAAACGGATAATGTCAAATTTTGAGCCCGATCGGAGTCGTCGACCCCCGTCGCGAAAACATAGGTGTATTATTCCAAGAATAATAAACCAAAAGCTGACTGTTCACCGCGCCCTGTCGACCTTCTTTGCAACTAATCACAGTTCCCGTGGTTTCTTCATACGCCAATAGGTTGCGGTGGTTGTGTTGACTGGCAACATCAGATGAATCATCTGAGATGATTCTTGTTTTGACGCTTTTGTTTACTGTCCAGGGAGGTTTCACTTGTTGACGATTTTTTCGTGATTTCACGAACTCGAAATACATAGTGTGATGTGGATCTGGTAAACAACGTTTCGTACCATCAACGGTATGTATTTACTTCTTTGAGAAATTTAACGAAGATTTCGAATATGCATCAGTTTTTACACTAAACCTGTTGGGGCCGGTTTTTGAAACCATAGTTAACTCTGACGGCCGTAAAACGGAAAAAGCGTTTTTTTGAACCTTAGTTACCGTTTTACGGGCCGCTATTTTTACGAAACGGTAACCACAGCAGGACCCTGGGGTCAAATTTTTACGGAGCCGTGACCACCGCTTTCATTGGTTGACGAGGAACAACTGACTGACGAGACGGCTTGCCGCGGACTCCGCGCCGCGGAGGGTGGGGAGTGGTAGAAAGAGAAGGAGATAATTGTTTACTTTTTTCGCTCAAATAACGCCCAAAATAATGACATGTTAAAGGCAGAAGAAGCGGGAAATGTGAACTCCTTCCTCACAAATGAGTTGTCAAAACCCGCAATGACGAAAAAAGTTCACCTAGGGAAAATATTCAAGGCGCCAAAATTTTACGGCGTGGTCAGCTGTCGGAACGCTGACTATGGTTCTAAAAACGCCAACAAAATAGCGGCTGTAAAATAGCGTTTGACGGTGGTCACCAAACCACTCGTTTGCGTTGATTTGACTATGGTTTCAAAAACTGGCCCTTAGTTTTATGAAGGTGAAGAATGGTCAAGTCATGGGGTGAATTAAGCCACCTTTTTTTTCAAAACTTTCGTTGTTTCCGAAGATGAAACGGATATGTACTTATTTTAGTTAATAATAATAATAATAATAAACTTTATTGAGCGAAGACAAGTAAAAAGTCTATAATAGCTCACATAAATTACTAGTTGGCACTCTCATTAGAGTTGCCAACTTTAGGATTAATAAATTACGTATTTGAAGCCTTTTCAACCAATCTACTTAGATTTTCATTAACATATATATACATAATATGAGGTAGGTAGCTACCAACGTTCATGATGATCTCTGTATGTTCCCAGAATGAAGTTAAAAACTTGAAAACGATTTTAGGCTATTCCTTTGGATAGCGGAAATAAGTAGGAGGTAAAAGGAATGGGGTGAAATGAGCCAGAAATTATATCGACCAACTTTTAGGAGGAATAACATTAGGTGGCTCAAGTCACCTGCCTGCTGGGGTGACTCGGGCCAGTTTAATTTTATTTCTAAAAAATTCTCGCTTAAAATTAAGGTTTATCTGAAAAAGGGGGTGTACTGATGAGATATCTATATTGTGTAAAAATTTCAGCCAGATATCTCCAAAATTGCGGGAGAAATCTTGAAAAAACATGAAAAAGTGGCCTCAAGTCACCCCATTTTACGGTAACATTTTTGACAATCAATATCCACTGCAACCGCAATGGAAAAGGATGATGTGAAAGTCACTAGTACCTACGAAAAATCGTTCACCACTTTTTGGAAAGCTCACAACAGAGTTGGGCAAAAAGTAGTTCTGAAACTAAAACTAAAAACTAAAACTAAATTAGTTCCGAAGTGGAACTAAAAACTGAAACTATTAGTTTCAGTTCGACTTTCGAAACTAACTTTTGGAACTACATTAGTTTCATTTTCAACTGTTGAAACTGAAACTAATTTAGTTGCAAAAGTTAGTTTCGAAGTTGCGAATAAAAACTAAAGTAGTTTCATCTTTTATTCGTAGTTTCGGAACTAAAAATGAAACTAATTTTTTTTCCTCGCGTTTTTTACTGATTTGAAGGGGATGTGTGTTCGTGTGTGTGTTTCAACGAAATGTGGGTGATGGGTGCGAACAAGTTCTTTTTTTCAGGGTCGTAGAAGAATAGATTAAAGTTTCCTCCCCTCCCCGCCACTTTGAGTGGAACATCAAACGTTTTCAGAAACGTATCGAAGAATTTAGGGTGATGAGTCATTTATTATGTCTGGAGGAAAACAAATTGCGAGGAAAAAAAATGTCTGCGAGGAAAAAAAATTTAGTTTCATTTTTAGTTCCGAAACTACGAATAAAAGATGAAACTACTTTAGTTTTTATTCGCAACTTCGAAACTAACTTGTGGAACTAAATTAGTTTTAGTTTCAACAGTTGAAACTAAAACTAATTTAGTTCCAAAATTAGTTTCGAAAGTCAAACTAAAAACTAAATTAGTTTTTAGTTTCACTTTCGAAACTAAAAACTAATTAGTTTTTAGTTTCAACTTTAGTTCAACTAAATTTTTATTCGAATAATCCCAACTCTGGCTCACAACTAAGGAACGCTATTCTAGAATACATAGCGTTCCTTAGTAGTAGACTAAGAACTAAGAAAGGTAGAAGACTAAGAACAACGTTCCTACGTTCGCTACGTCTGGCGATTTCAACTTTTGTCTTCTTTAAGTGGTTTACGAATTATGACGTCACGATTCATGTTAGCCACATACGCCTGTCTTACTTGCCAACATGTTTTAGTGCATTTTTTGGCCACCTAGAAGGAGGCTCACGTAGGCCATATTCTTCTGGTCGACCTATAAACCAAGTTGTCATTACGCAGTATTATAAGTTTTATCATATCATTTGAGAAGATAAAGTTGAAAGCAGGCGCACATTGATTTATTTAATATACTTACTCATTCCGTGTTGATCATACAAAAGTAACACCACAGAGAATCTGAATCATCTGATGATCAACAATGCATTTGAAAGAGATGAAGACAAATAGGGCAAAAAGACTTATAAACAGTTAAGAGAGAATTTGCGAGAGAGGAATGTCACGCGAAGAATCAGCGTGTGTTAGGTGATGGTAGTTGGTGGGGATGGTGGAAGTCCTTGGCAGCTATGCGGAACTTCAGCCTACTTGGAAGGAGGCCCCACTTTTCGATACATCGACTCCCGACTTTTGAAATGATATCGATACCGAAGAGCGAAAACCCGCTTTTGGGAATCGGAGAAGGAGTAAGTCCCTGATGATTGCCCAGGTGGGGGGGTTCGAAACGTTGCGGCCCCGGCAAGGTCGAACAGGGATCTTTCGGTTTCTAAAAACAGGACTCCCCCCCCCCCCCCACTTCGTCCTGGATTGGCCACGTGATTGCGGTATGTCTGGATCAGAATCCCCAGCAGGTCGATCGGAGGGTTTCGATCCAGGTTTCCTGTTAGGCGGCAGGATACGTCTGGAGCCTTCCAACTTCGGCAATTTCCAGTCTGATTGTATCCCACCTGGTTCGGTCCCATTCCTCGGCAAAGTAATCACAAGGGGTGGATTCGAGCCTGTGGAGGGTTTCACATTCAAACGCTCTCTCTGAACGATGAACGCAACTATTCGCTCCCTAACACACAACATTGCTGAGTTTGCCCCGTGAGTGCAGGACATAACAAAAATTACACACTAAGTCTTAGTGTGAATCATAGATGACGGTTGACACTCCAAGTGTCTACATGCTGGCACTTCCTGAAGGTATGAGCGAATCTAGGAAAAGTTGTCCCTTTACAATACCTCATATACTTTTACTAGTGCTTATAACCCCGGAGATCCCGAATAATATTATCTGCATTTGGAATACTGAATTAATGAAGAATAGTGGTACCTAGTTAGGTACCTAACTGTTGGTGATAATCGTTCTATCCCAAGGTTTACATTCATTCATCTTGCTCCTAGTGTTCCTACCAGATATAGGGAAGTAAACTTGATGAATGTCTAATGAATAACCAATGAATACCTAATGAACGGGTCATGAACGGGTACCTATGTATGGGTCATTTCAAAATTATGGGTTATTATGGCCCCAGCTGTTTCCGCAAACAAAATTTTCAATTTTCTCGATTTTTATCCCAGAAACCTTTTTGGTGTAGACCTCTAAGAAAGATCCTAACGTAGGCACAAAGTTAGCACAACATTAAATGTGTACAACTTTTATAAGTATACTAACGCTATAGCGTTTAAAAAAAAAAATAATACTTTGTACGTCGTTACCAAACTTAGTTTACTGAAAAACGCCTTCGTTTCGTCTTCATTAACAATCCGTTTCAACCCCCCTCCCCCTGCTATTTTTGTTACTTACCTAATTAATGGTTGTCCCCATACGGAATAAGTTGGATGGGGGGGGGGGGGGGGGGCTTCAAAAAGCAGCCACCGACGGGCCCCATTAGGTAGGTAAGCAGGTAGTTAGTTATGGGTGGAAATAGGCCATAGGTTTTGAATAAAAGATTTATAATCAAGTCACGGTACCCCTCAAGACACGCCACTAATGAACGGTCCCTACTCGACCGCCCGTGTAAAGAAACAAATGGTGAAAAAAAAAGAACGAGAAAAAATTGTAAAAGCGATAAATTTTTGTGATTAGAAAAAAAAGAAAACCTTGAAACACGGTATTTTTCATCGTTGAAACTGATAGAAAAAAACGTTGATTGCTTAATAGGGGTTTTTCTTGTATTACTTATTCGAGTAATTGATTGTTTGGGGATGAAGACTTTTATTACTGCCTTTCTCGACCACCAGCGGCGCTGCCGTGCTGCTCCGTCGAGCCCATAAATATCTTCGACTTGAATGGGGTTGCGGAGGGGCTCTTGGGAGGCTACACAATGAAGGGTTAAAAATTATAGCTCGGTAAGTGGACTGGTAACTTCCCCCGAGAAATAAATCAGGTTATTGGGCGAATGACAAAAGGGGAAGGGAGAAGGTTGTTTTTTCCTTGTTGAATCCGAAAGGCTGAGCTTCTTTTCTGGGAGGCCTGTAAAAATATTTAATCGGTGCCGAGGGAATCTGAATGACGGGCGGATCCTGGTAGGGAGGAGGGGAAGATTTTTTTTTTTAATATTAAAAATTATTATACGACATCGTGGAAAATTTACCTTTGCTCTACATATATGTAGAGCAAAGGTAAATTTTCCACGATGTCGTACAGTCATGATAGAGGCTGTTAACACTGTCTCAAGCGCTCCACGCGGGCATCTGTAGAACTATCGGTGCGGAGGTGCCTTTCGTAAATAAAAAAACAGGTTTTCTTTGGTTTCAGCGGAAAACACCGGTATTATATAATCAAATTCACATGCGGTACGTTAACCATAGTTTCAGAGCCGTAGAAAATGAAAAGACACGAAAAGAAAGCTCTCCTGATGTCTCTTAACAAAACTACCACAATTCTATGGGGGTGGAGATGAACATTTAGGACCTCCCTGTGGTGGGAGTCGTTTTTGAAAATTTCAAAAATATTTAATATTTTTATCTTTAGAATCCATTTGTGGGGGTCTTGGACCCATCTGAAGACGTCCAAGACTTAGTGTGCTGCTATTGGTTTTTGGTTTATTATTTTTGGAATAATACACCTATTTAATCACGACGGAAGTCAAAAATTCTGATCAAGACACGCAGACTTCAAAAACGAAATGTCTGAGCCATTTTGGGCAGTAGGATTTTTTTTAAATCTGAAATTGGCAAAATACTCGGTTTACCATCTAGTTGAGCCTGCAAGGTTTTCAGACCAATCGCCCGAATCGGTGGGGGGCTTTGGGGCTAAAATGGGGCTACGGGAGGGTTTTTTTTGTGACGATTTTCGGCTTTGTTGGTGGATTACGTAGTGTTTCTGTATGCTGTAAATTTGAATAAAAGGATCAAAACAAGCCAGACATGAAAAAACAAAAACAAATCAAACGCTTGCATACGAGTCTGCAACACATTGGGACATTTTATGTCTAAACAAGTTCCATTTCCCTAGAAACGGCTTGGGAAAATTTTCGTCAACAGTTTTCGTGACGATATTTTTGTTTATGTGCCAAAGCAAAGACATAAAATGTCAAAAACAAAAAAACTAGGAAATATAGGTGGAGAAAACCTCAGCTAAGGACCATTAGTTCACAGAGTGGCTGCGTGGCAGCGCCACTCCAGGGAGTTCTACCAGCTTCAGCATCTGTAGAGACAGATCTAAAGTGGTTTGGAGATGTTCTAAAAATGAGTTTGTTGGGAGGTGGCTCAAAACAGGGGGGGTTTTGTGCGTTCATGGCGTTTATGGCCTGGTTGTTTAAATTAAATTTAAAGTTGAATAAAATTTAAAAAAATTTACTTTCTCAATCCAAGAGTCAGTATTGGTTGCCTTTCACCACATTCTATCAATGAATCTGCCCCTGTATGACGTCTTGACCTGACAAGGGTTCAAAATCTCTATTTTTCCATGCATACTTCAATTTCCCGCTGTTTTTTCCTCAATTTCGTCACCTCCCCAGATTTTCTTACCGTCTCATAATTTTTTCACTTCGGATCACCTCACGTTGGATTGGATTTCAAAAAAAAAGGAGAAGACACAGAAATTTCTTCCCTGTCAAAAACACCCGATTCCGTTATATTACACTACTGTTAAATTACTGTTACGCCGTGCGGATGTTTGAGTCACCGGATCGGATTTAAATAAGGGCAAAATGCCGACTCGAAAGTGCTGATGTCGTCGCACGAACTTGAGAACTGTGGGTGGGCAAATTGGAACGCGATATTGGTTTACGCTCTACACGATGGTTTACTATACAGAAAATGCAGGTGGTCAGTGTAGTGTTCTTTCATTTATGGTGAGGACCCTCATTTCGATGATACAGCTGGGTTTCGTCTAAGCTCGAAGGTATGTTGACCAGTGAATTTTCGTTAGTGGAAGAACGAAAATCAGTAGCCCATTTGCAGTCCCGGCTTGCAAGCCTTGCGGATTAGGACTTTCAGATTAAAAAAAAAAAAAAAAATTATTTCAACTATTGACATACCTACAAAATAATTTTGGCAACATCCTGAATTGCATCCCACCGCCCACCACCGAAATCCCTTTCGCCCCGAGTTTCCTCCACTGGCGATGGTAGCTAATTACCGAAAATCAAGGAAGAAATTAATTTCCTCAACAATCCTCACATTTAGGCGGCCCAATGGCGTCCCTGGGGGCAGATTTATATTCCTTCGGCGGCGAACAAATTGAATATTCGGTCGAATATTTTACGCGAATCGAATCTGCCAAAGCGGCCGTTAGCCTGACCCTCACCGATGAAACAAAATAGAAAATGATTTACGAGCCGACTTTTTTTCCTTTCGACTCGAAAACAAGGGATTAAGGCTGTAACGTTTTATTGACTCATTTAGAAGAGATGGATTAACCATCAGATGGTTAATCATAAATCATACAATGCTACAAATCTCCCTCTAGCAATAAAATACCTTCCAAAATCGTCCGCTTTGTTCTTTCACGTCTATATTTTGTTGATCTGTTACCCCATTTATACAAAATCAAAACACAACATTCCAGAATCTGGAATCAAAAACAAAATATAGACGTGAAAGAACAAAGCGGACGATTTTGGAAGGTATTTTATTGCTAGAGGGAGATTTGTAGCATTGTATGATTTATGATTTATGACGCTCTTTTTTGTACCACATCCTGCAAATGTACGACGGCTTCGCCAATTTCAAAATCTTCAGAGGCGGTTTTAATCATTTCATAGGTAGACACCTACAACTATTTTATCTATGACAATAAAAGCCATACCTACCTGTGTCGTTTTCCCCACCCGGAACTCAACCTACGATTCAACTCTGATGTCGGGATATCTGTGGTGATATCAACCCGATTGCATACCAGGCTCAATCTATGCAAAAGACCCGGCCTTTTATCGCTTCGCACCTGGACAGATAAAACGGAATAGTAACCCACCTCATCCAAACAATCGCCCTGACAGCATTTGCCGGTCATAAATACGCGATATACCATTTTAATGTCGAACGGCGGTGCCCACTAGGAAGTCGATGTGACTCCGATAACGGCGACATGACGTTAAATATTAAAAAAAAAAACTCCTATGATATGATGAGAGGAAAAGGCAGGATCAGATAAGATGATTATGCCCAAGGCGAAATCTGCGGTCCCAAGGCCACTCAGCGCTGAGTAATCTTGATGGTGCGAATTTATTATGTTGGCCTGAGCATTGTCACATGTCACATCATCCCGGCTCATTACGGTGACGATGATTGATTGAGCCTGGCAGGATCGGCCCAGACAATTTCCCAAGTTCCATTGATGGCATTAGATGTGTACGAGCACGCTGAATCTAACAGAACAATCTCTCAGCCATTAAGATTACAACCATTAACAGATAAACACAACAATCATGAAACAAATAATATGCATTTTATAGCCGTCGGTTTAGTATTGTAGGTTGGTTTTGAAGGGGTTTGTGGGGAACACTCTACCCTCTCTGTCCAATAGAATGTATTGGATATCTGATATCCTCTCCGCCAACTCAGGTTCGAGGGGCTCACGCCCAGCGCGCTATTGAGCTCAATCGCCACTTCTCCCGAGGTCGGCTTAGCGGCAGCCTACTGAATTTGGCTTTCAGCTCTCATATCCCGTGTTCACTGCACTCTGCATCTAGGACGCCGGAAAAGTAGGTCCTTGTAAGACCAGGGACGGTAACCGGGAGTCCATACTTGACAAGTGAAGATCGAAAGCAAGGGAGCCGACCTTCAGCACAACTGCAACAGCAGGAAACCTTACCCAACACAACTCTTCGTGGATCTGCTGGACTTACAACAACATCACGACACTTTGGGTGAGCCTGAGGAACCCATGTCCTCCATTTCCGCAGCTGGATATTCTCAGAGTCTGCAGATGGCAACAGCTTGCGTCATGCCTCTGTTGAATCTCCACCTGTACTCTCTCCTGCATCCTCCAAAACACCTGGCGGCGTAACCACGGACGCTGCGCCGGACACACTCCACCACTCACACCTCAATCAATTAATAGGAAAAACAATACAATACATGACATGTATTCATGAATCACCACACTTATGTAGGTACCTACACACCCAACACACGTACCTGGGAGTGTCCTGCAGGGTAGTTTGAAGGGTTGGATTCAATTTTTTTTTTTTTTTTTTCAATATTCAACTACAATAATTGTAGTTACTCTAGTAACTTTTCTCTAGTGCTTTCATAAACCTAACTACAATTATTGTAGTTAGGTTTATGAAAGCAGCTGTATTTTCGAAAGTTATTCTACAGCCCCATGAAGACCTGGTTGCAATTTTTTTTCAAAATTCTATTCTTCATCAAAACCCACAAAGGAGTTTTTTGCCTAATTTGGAAAACCTTCTGGGAATGATCATAATAATGAATTGTAGAATGGGGTCAAAAACGAAAAATTCCTACTGAAATTCTGATTCCCCAACAACCCAAATAAATTTTTACACGCAGACCAATGGTTAAAAAAAAAAATCGATAGACCTATTTTAAAATATCCCCCTGTTTAGGAAATTCTAATCACTCCTACACCTCTCCGCCTCTGATTCTTGGAGCGACTACATTTCCTGATTAACTCGTCAAGCGTCAGCCCGATTGAGTTGTTGTTTCTCCCCCGCGGGCATGACGAATTCCCGGCTCGACAGTGTCGTCACCGACTTGGTAACAATGGAAGACCAAAACGGTTGACACTCAAGATGACGACCTCGGGGACGTGGGGGGGTCAGGAGTTTGCAGACAGGCTGTCTACGTCCGAGAAAAAGAGGGCAGTTCCTAGTTCGCTGACTCGGACCAGTTCCCACCGCCTTAGCGAGAAAAATAAAAGGAGAAAAAGAAAGAGAGGAAAAAAAAAAAGTCGAGCCTGAAAAACCCAACTTGCACAAGTGCACGACGAGAGATAGGTATAATGTGAAGACTAGTGAGTTTATCACTGGGGAGGAAGCCGTATTTGAGACTAAGTTCTTGGAAATCCTGACGGTTGAAAAAAGTTAAGCCAGCCTTGATGATCTCGATAAGTAGAGAGTTCTTTAGAAGAAAGCCACCGTAAAATAGGAATAGCACATTTGAGACTTCCTCTCTTTGTTTTAAATTGCTTGAATGCGTGGGAATATTTCACCTCGTTGATGAGGAAAATGAAGATAGGTAGTCTTTTTTTCCTTTTTTTTTTAATAGAAATAGACACAACTTGAGGAAAAAGCATCTGACTTGGCAGAATGGTTCTTCAACAATTTTAGGGAAATCAGACCAACTTTTGCCTCACAAAGACTTATATTGGGTCTGCGCTCATTGAGAAAACTGTACCATTACTTCAGAATGTGTCTAATAAGACGTTACTTAGGAGACACTGTCTATAGGTATGTCACCCGCTTACTCCACAAAAGCGGTAGGTAAACGAAAAAAATGAGGGTCTTCCACTTACTGACTGAGCCACTGCCTCCGACTGGGCAGGATCGAGCTCAAATCGGCGCAACTTTCTGAATTATGTTTTTCTTTTTTTTTCGATGACCCCACATAATACTCTCATCGAAAAAAAAAAAAAAAAAATCATAATAATAATATTATTATGAATTACGGACTGTATACAACGAAGATACAAATAGATGCGCCCATTTGCGCCCAACGCAAACTTCCTTCATGCGCTGGGCGCAAATGGGCGCATCTACTTGTATCTTCGTAGTTTACAGTCGGATCCAGATGGCGCTAGGAGTCGTACCTCCGTCTTGGATCGAACTTCAACTTGAAATTTTCAACGAACGAATTCTATTGACCAGAAGGGTTTTACGATGATTGAATTGAATCACCTTTACCATTACGAAAAACCAGGCTCGGGAGTAGGGGGGAGGCTCGTGACCATAATGTGGTTATATTATACCGGGCGCTCCCATCTGCCTGACGTACTGTGTAGACAGAACCACGAAAACGTTTGGGGAGGGGGTAAGAGAAGTAGACAGACAAGGAGGAGGATCTTTGACTAATGACTGAGCGAAGCAAAGCCCCCTTTCTGTAGGCTAGTAAACTCGACTTCTACCGTCGCTTAGTTTACAACTACTATAATATTATTCGAGTAAATACGATCGCCGAACGTCAGTGAGGTCCATGAAGTGACTATTTTTGGCATTCCTGGTTAAGCCTATGTTCCGTACTAAATAACAAAAACAATTGCTCATTATGAACGTCATAATACGGCAGAATAATGGAGTTTCAAAAGTTATAAATACGCTGGGGCTTCCAGAGTTAATTTATTCATCTAAAACGACAGGGCGGTACGCTGTGCCGCCGGCGTGCAGACATTTCTGCACACTTATGTTCCAGCGGACAGCGTCGGAAAACAAGCACTAATTTTGGCCTTAAGTCAAAATTATGACATGTTGCCTGATAAAAATGAACAAAGTTATTCTGTTGTTGTTCTAGTCAGTTCATTACAAATTTCGACCAAATGAGGACTATTATAATTTTTCAGATAACGACCGCGTTTGGAATTCACTGGAAAACGCGGCGTAAAAACTAGGCGAACCCGTACAGCAAAAACCGACTTAGAGAAACATTGTGATTCTTCAACCGGTCAACTTGGTTCATATTAATGAGACGTGACAGGCCTGATGGGCGATGGGCCTCGTTGAATGACAAAGTCCCCCTTCGAAGGTTTTCTCGTTGTTTCTTCTTTGGCCTGGATATTCATCAAGTTCGTTTCCTCCCCGCATCCGCATCTCGTCTTCCACACCGGTTCTCCCGGGTTTTCAAGCACAGTTATGTCGGTGCTCCTCCGGTAAACTAGAACCCGTCTCCTTGCGGTTGCCCTTTGCTACGACCTCGTCTTCCTTTTGGATTTGTTGAATAATCCCGAAGAAAGCGAAATTTGACGAAATGGCCGGAGCAGCTGTCTGAATTCGGTGCGGAACTTCGAACATTTCAAAATCCCTCTGCGACTCTGTGCTGGACTTGGACCAGATTAGACCAAAATGAAGAAGCGTGATGAAAAGACGGTTAAATAAAAGAAGGTTTAAGGGCACCTGTATGTGTAGTGTTCTCATTCCCTTTCATTCAGTACCATTGTTGTGAGTTTTCGATTATATTTGGCGTTAATCAGGGATATTGAATACACTGTAGAGGGATCCAAAGTTTCTGGGGTGGTTCAGGGGTCAGAACCGGTTTTGATGGAGTTAAAACAGGTGCTAGGTGTGGTAAAGGAGTCACAACAGGTTTATTGGATTTATATACCAGTTCCAGGTGGTGAAGATGGGTCAAAACCAGTCTGAAAGAGGTAAAAATCACTTCTGGTTGGTTCAGAGGGAGTTAAAATCGGCTTTACCGAGGTTAGAGCCTGTTCTGGGATATTTTGTGGGGTCAAAACCGGTTTAACTGAGGTTAGAGCCTACCCAGGGATATTTTGAAGGATCCAAACTGGTTAAACTGAGGTTGAAGTCTGTTGCAGGAGGTTCAAAGGGATCAAAACCAGTTTGAAGGACGTTCAAACCGGTTCTGCGTGATTTAGTGGGGCATGCGGGTATGGAGAACGGTAAAGCTTGCTCTGGGAGGTTTAGAGGGATCAAAACCATGGGCGTACGCAGGTCTTCTTCTAGGGGGGGGGCTCAAAATATTGTAGGCAGGCATGCTGCCAGCTGGGGTACATAGTTGAATTAAAATTAAAACTGATCGAAACTTTGCATGTATTTAAGTGTATTTAATCAATATAAATTAAAAAAGTTTGGAGTAGGTACCCTATTGTAAATAACACTGCTTTAACTTAGCATGAGCCGCCTCGGGTTCTGTCCGAACTTTTCAACTACGGCTTCTTCTATTTCTTCCTTATGATCTGTTACCAACTTCCTATGAACGCTCATCCTGCAAAGCCCATTCAATCTTCCTTCCGTCATTGTTGAACGCAACCATGTCTTCACACGTCTCAAGGTGCTGAATGATCTTTCTATTGTACATGTAGTACATGGTAGAGCAATAGAAATGATCAATGCACTTTTTATGGTTGGAAAAAAAGTAATCGCTTCTTTTATTACATCAACCAAATCCAAATCCTTCAGTTTCTCCGATTCAATATTTTTTTCCTTCCACACATTATACCATAATTCAACTTCAGCTTCAAGTCCAATCATGTCCAGCTCATAAAACTCCGCTATAATTTTAGCTTTCTTTCTTACTTCTTCTCCTGTGTAACGTTGCATCTGAAAAGGATGAAGAGAGAGTGAAGTGAAAGCTGGTGTGTTACCTTCGGAAAATCTGTTTTCCAAAGCTGAACAGAAATAATCAAGATAAGGTATTAGTATGGACCGCTTGTAGTATTCTTCAACAGAGTTGGCTGGAGGATTTGAACGGTGCACTTGCCTCTCTGTAACTCTTGGTAACGAGAGCGATACTTGAAGTCGTTGAGCTATGATCTCAGCTGAAGTGTAAATAGCTTTCATTTCACAATCAGGGGACAATCGGTGAGCTTTTACGGTGGATACAATTTTTTTTATGTGACCTGAGCATTGGAAAACATCCATGGTTTTGCCCTGTAGGATATTCACCACAGGCTCCAAAAAAGCTGAGTATTTCGCTATAATGCAGGTGGAAATTATAAAACCGGGTGTGGTAGCAGAACAGTGCAGCTGAAATGCAGCCTTCCTTGTTGCGACGTTGGCTTCTTGTGCCAGCTTATCAAGAGCCTGAACGATTTCCACAAAATGATTAATGAAAATGGAAACACAACGATATTTTTCAGACCACCTTGTTTCGCAAAAACTTGGAATGTGTGGAATTGTCTTCCTTCTTAGAGGAGATTCACGGAAAAATCTGATTATGTCTTTTAAAGTTGACAGTGCATTACGAATCTGTGGGACTGCATTAAGATCATTTACCACTAGGTTCAAACGATGACTTGCACAGTGAAAGTACAAAGCTTTTTTATACTTCTCTCTCAAGATTTTTTGCACTCCACCATCATTTCCTGCCATAGCGGAGCAGCCATCATATCCTTGGCCTACACATTTTTGTGGATCAAGTCCATTTTTTTCTAGAAAAGAGTCTATCGCTTTCGCAATTGTTGTAGCATCCATAGCTTCCAAGTCAGTGAATCCAAGAAATTCTTCACGAACAACCATTTTCTCTTCATCAAAGAACCTTACTCCGATTGACAACTGTTCTTTTCCTGAAATGTCTGCTGTTTCGTCGGCTAACACAGAATAAGCAAACGCTTTTTTTGCGTCTTTTAGAATGAGGTTGCACACAGTATCTCCACACATTTCAATAAGTTCATTCTGAATTCTAGGGGACGTATAGGTGGCATTCTTTTTTATTTCAGTGAGTCGCTTCATTTCTGTGTCACCAGAATCAATTCTCAGCTGAACCAGATCTTCCAAAACTCCTTCATGTTTTTTTTTACCCCTTAGAGCGAGATCATGTTTTCCACAAAACATTATTAATGATGCCATTGACGCAATGAACTTCCTATTTTCTGCTACAATTTTCTTATGTGAACTCACCATTTGAATGTCAACTGGTCTATCTTCCAAAAATGATTTAGCAGCTTTCATGGCGTCTAGGTGCCTCTGACTCTTAACATGGTTTGCGCAGTGTTCATGCATGTTTTTGTACTTAGTAAAAGGTCTTATCACAAACGAACCCTGAATTCCTCGGACATTTGTACCAGGAAAAAGTGTACAGTACAAACAAAAAGGTCCTTTTAAGTGCTGAGAATAAACAAGCCAAGGAGAGTACTTTTCTAGCCATTTGAATTGAAATGACCTTTTAAGGTGTTCAGCATCCTTAGAGAAGTTGTATGAAGATGGAGGTTTCCAACAATTCTTCAACATTTCTTTTTTCTTTTCAACCGTCATCTGTGAACATCTTGACACCCATTTACCAATGTCGTTCGAATCGCTTCCCTCCTGATTGGAAATCGAAGGCTGGACTGCTTGCACAGAAGTTGAAGGACCCGGTTCCACTGCAGAAGTGGACGAATTCGTATTTTCTCCTGCCTTTTCCTCCTTGCTGCTACTTGGAGGACTGGGGCTTGAAGCTGCACGCTTTCTTTTTTCAGAACCTAGAAAAATTAATTGGTTTACACTAGTTGCTAACTATTATTATTGAATAGCTCAATGTAGGTATGTACCTAACTACTAATTACTCGTTATATTTTGGTCATTAGTTACTACCCGAAACAGTACTGACTGAGGTGAGTTAGCACATAAAATCGCGGTTGGATTGGGGTTTTTGTGGCATATAATTTTTTTTAAGGACATCTCTTCACAACGTGGACAGCACAAATTTGGGGTAAAAATGACTCTATGGGTATTAACATTAACTATTAACAAAACTGTGTAAAAACGAAGTATGAAACAGGAAACAGCAGGGGAGATGCCTACCTTTTGATTGAAAGTCGTGTGAAGGAAGTAAAGGACGACTTGGATGTAGAACTTGTTGATTGATAAATGGATAGAGTACGTTTAACGGGAACATAATACCTCATGGATTTAGTACTTTTTGGTTGAAAACTCAATTTTTTAAACGCTTGTTTTCAATGGGTAGAACCCTTTTAGAGCTGAAACGATTTCATTTTCGTGAAGAAACAGTTCACAAAACCCCAAACAAACCATTAGTTCGAAATCGAAAAATTTGGCGTTTAGTGATGCAACATCCTCAATGAATAAAACAGTGCTGAATTGTAGTAAGTATAGTTTGAAAAGCAGAAGACTTACTTGGTTTGCCGAAAAACCGGCGAATATCCATGACTGTTGAAAGTAATAATATCGTTGAAAATAATACTGTTGAAAGTAATAATATAGACGGTTTTCAGGTAAAGCCTGCGGTATGTGACAGTGCTGCCAAATACAGCCGGTAAAATCCCCCCAGATCCCGCTGAAGAACCCCCCCAAAACCCCCACAATAAAAAAATCGTCCGTAATTCATTGATATATACCTATACCTAATATATACGATAAAAATACATTAACAGGTGCAGCTTGTTCTCATCGGGTAATGGATCGGTTACAGTAAATTTCTTGTGCAATTTAAAGGTGGGGTGAATGTTGGGGGAATAAGAGAATATTGCACATGCCTGAAACCCGTATAATATTTAATATTATAATATAATATTATATTATAATATACATACATTATAATATACATACATATTATGTAGGTATGATATCATTCATATGAAGTTAGGTACCTAGTGTTATTAGGCACAACAAGATTTATCAGTAGAATAATAAATAGAACCCCAAAACGCTGCAAATTTTACACAAGGGTTTATTATTCTTTGAAGTATGTACCTAAGTAAATTGGGCAAATATTAATAGTAACTGCATTTCTATAAAAAAATAATTTACCATAATGTTTAAATATAATTTAATTTCTAATTGAGATGAAATTAATTGTTGCAGTATTAAAAAAAGGAAATATATCTGTACAATGTTTGGACATATTAGGGATCTCAAAAAATGAATTATGCTCTCAAAATTACACGGAAAGTGACACCTCATTTGACCTTATCATCTCCTTCAAATCCTTCCTTCACTTAAAATGTTAACCACAGAAATAAGGCCTTGGGCATCAAACCAAACCCAAAAATACGCTGCAAATTTTTCTCAAGGAATTAGGCAAATTGTGTAAAAATTAATTTTATATAGATTTCTATCTAATTATAATTAATATAATTATATATTTTAAAAAAAATGTTCCCCCTCGATGAAATACAAATCTCACCCCCAAAACCCCTGATCGACCCCTCCAAAATCCCCCGGCGAAGAAAAAAACCCAAATCTGGGGTAAAACCCCTGATTTGGCAGCACTATGTATGTCTTCCGACGCGTGTGAAAGTAAGTTACAGGGCGAAGAGTGGGGATGCTCCTCCTCCCCCCCCCCCCCGGAGAGCAGCTCAGGCTGTTAGTGATTGTAGGGGGAAAATTCATCCGTACATCCCTACGAACCCGAATTCGAGCCCCCTTATATGGACAACAAACTGGAGACTGTTTTTAGATATTTTAGGTAGGTAACTTTGACCTAAATAAATCATTCTTTCCCAAATTATTTATTCGGAGAGTCCCGTTTTATCACTGCGATAAATATTTTCAAATAGGTATTATTTGAAACTCAATATTATTAACCCGCGAGAGGTGATCGCATATGCGATTACATAATCGCATATTATGTTGCTTGATTTTGACCGTTTGATTTATGCGCTCGCAACTCCAATACTTTTTTCTATATAACATATATCACAATATAGGTATTATATATATTTTTTCAAATGATTAGGGGGGGGCCCGGGCCCCCCCTAGCCCCCCCCTGCGTACGCCCATGATCAAAACCGGTTCATAGGAGGATATAAAGCCTGGTTCAGAATGCCTAGACGTGTCAAAACCGGTTTATAGGAGGTTGGAACCAGTTCAGAGTGGCAAAGAGGGTCAACAGCTGGTAAAAGGCGGTTGACATTAGTTCTGGTTTTGAGTGGAGGGCTCAGAACCAGTTTTGCAGAAGAGCAAACCAGTTCCAGAGGGGTTTAGGCGGGTCTAATCCGCTTGAACGAAGTTATTACCATTTCCGTATTGTTTAAAGAAGTCAAAAAGTCCTCACAAGCGAGGTCACGTGAGCCAAAACGGTTGTCTAACTAATCAACACTTTTCCGAAGAAGTATTGAATGCAGATTCGACTCGCGTCGGTCCTCTACCGATCTTACACCAATGTGTTGCTTTGAAGGGGTTCAGGAGAGGGTTTGAACGGTTTTAACCACCTGATGGCGTTAGGTAGGTAAAATGTAAAATGTACTGCAACTAAGGTGGAGACCGCAACTCAATCATGATGGCAAATTTCAGGGCGGCACTGCGTGCCGCTTCATCACTGAGCCATTTTTCTTCAACTCCAGTTGAGTGGAGTGTGACAATACTGCGTTCTGGTCACAAAGTGAAATTCTCTCTTCAATCCCACATCCCGATATCGCCTTGCAAGTCCCTGCGTGTCGTTACACGGTGTAGTTATATCATGAAAGTGGAACAAGAAAAAAAAAAAAAAAACCTGCCACGGTGCAGCTCGTTGCACGTGTGAGGTGGAAGGGATGATATCCCGATAGGAGACATTGTGATAACTCCATGATAACAGTGCCGTCTTTGTGGAGCGATAACACCTTCCCGCAATGTCAAGGTGAACACCATTCATCTCTTATTCCATTCAAAAAACCTCCCAGTTCCTGTCCCCCACTCTGACTTTTCCCTTAATCTCAACACTCCCTCCTACGTCTTAATAGCCATTCAAACGTATTTTTTCCCCTCAGTGCCCCAGTTAGTATCTTATCGTCCTGACTAATTAGGACCATTTAGTCTTCACACATTCACAAAGCCTTTGGCGTCATAGGATTAAACCTATTTATGAATTGAACGTTCCTTGTGATTTAAAAAAAATTTAATTTCATAGTAAGGCCGTTTGCGGACGTTTCTCATAGCAGGAAAATAATCACTTAAATAGCCCTACTCAAAATATCCGCTTTTGGAAGTATAATTCTTTATTCAGATGTTAAACTTTGACAAAATACATGTTTTACATCTTGGTTGGGTTTGCATGGATTTTCTAGTTGAAGCTTTAAAGGGGCGACAGGGGGGTTTGAAGCGCTTTGGCCAGGTGGTCGAGTGGGGTGTCGTTTTTTACGCGAGTTGAGAACACAGATCCGATTGCTAGAAAAGTAAAACCTGTCTCTCCTCCAGTGGGAGTTTTGAACGGCTTTGGCTTGGGGTTAAATATAAAACCAGTTCTGGGCGGTTTGAACTGATCAAAACCGGTTTTAAGGCGTTAAAACACGTTTGGGGGCTATCGAAGTCAAAACCAGTTTGAAGTTAAATGAGGTAAAAACTCTACTAGTTGGTTTATTGGGGTCAATACCAGTTTTACTGTCGTTAAACCAAGTTCTGGATAGTGTAATGAGGTCAAAACCTGTTTGACAGAGAGTAAAGCCTCCTCCAGGAGAACTGTAAAAACCGATTTAGGTAAAGTTATATGAGCTAGAAACGGTTTAGACGGGTCAAAATTGGTTTGACTGAGATGAAGGTCTCTTCTAAGAGGTTTAGAGGGGTTTAAACCGGTTCGGAGGAGGTAAAAACCAGTTCTGAGTTTTACTGGGAATAAAGTCCATTACGGGAGGTTTGGACCCGTTTAAAGAAGGTTAAAACTAGGTCTTGTTGGTTTAGAACGGGTGAAACCCAGGTTGAGTGACGTTCCTGGTGAGCTTTAGGGGACAGAACCAGTTTAAAAGAGGTGACACCCTATCCCTGGTGGTCACAAAGCGTCCAGTGGGCTTAGGCCTATTGGCCGGGATTTACTCTGCGTTGTCATAGTCGTTTTCATTTTAATTTTTTTGTTTTTCGTTTCTCTTGTTTTCTCTCCTTTTTCTCCTAATTTTTCATTATTTTTCCTTCTTTAATTTTTTTCCATTTTTATTTTCGTTTTTGATTATTTTAGACGTAGAGTCGTTCATGGTGTTCACTCATCCAAACCCACAGTCGGGCTTGGGGTTTTGAAGGGATTTGGCGAGGGGGTCAAGTTGGATGTTTTAGAACATATTTTGGACGAAACTATTTTTAGGGATATGGAACTTGTCAAGACACACTATGGGGCTCCTTGGGGCCTCAACGGGGTCGGCATGGGGATTTTGAAGGGCTTTGCCGAATCAACACTTTGAAATTCCGTTGATTTCAATTGATTCACTGGAATTATCTGTAGATTCATAAAATATTTTTGATGTTTAACTGTAGACTTTGTATGTTCAACATACAGCATTGAAACGGAGACGAATGTGAAATTTGGGCACATGTTGGATTTGTAAAGGTCTTCAGACGTGTAATACGAGAGGAGGATTCTGAGATAGCGAAAGTGGTTCCCAGTCATCCCCCTCCACCACCCTTGACAGGATCGGTTGATATTTTGACAACCACCCCTTCGATCTTCCCCTCCAACACCCCTCAGAATCTGTGCCATGTCCTTGACCCCGATCACCAAGGACATCTTCACCACATCGGGGAATCCCGCCAGTTGTGATGATGACGACCAAATCGGAGGAACCGGTGCACTAAAAGAAGTAACAGTTGCCCGGATATACCTGTTGGTCCTGTGGATTCCAGTTGGCGGATATCCAGATTCCTCGGAGTTATGCTTTCGAGAGACCTGAGCCTCGGGGAGATCGTAAAATCCTCCGGCAGGCGACTCAGTATTGGAGAAATCCCGTCGAAAATGGGAAAAAGCAACGCTGCAAGAAAACCACCATTTGGAAACACATCTCGCAACTTGCAACGCGAACGCTCAAAATCTGTGTAGTTTGTGGTCATCAGTAGGCTTGACTAACGTGTGATGTTAGTCAAGCCAGTTGTGCAGTCCATAAAATTGTACAAAGTGATCTCTTTTCGATCCATTAGTCTTTTTTTAAATTGTGATTTTTAGGCTACCTCGATGGCAGGTTTTCAATCTTGACCTAATAGTTTGATGATACTAGAGAGTTCCTAAAGAAACATCCGAGTTACGTCGACCGTTAATTTTTATCACCGTAAGGGATTTGTCTAGGGAGAATCAAAGAAAAGCTAACTTCACATAAGACCGTAACAGAGATACGGTCTTATCAAAAGCCACGCTAAATTTAAAGTGCCGCTATTTACGTTCTATTGCTCGAAATTAACGGCGGTATCCTTAAGACCGTAAGTTTATTGCCGTAACTTTACGGCAATAACGTTCGACATTAGGCATAAGGACGTAAGTTATCACCGTTATTTCTGCGCATGCGCGAAATCTCGAGTTACGTCGACCGTAACTCATCACCGTTAGGCAAAAAGTGGCTTTAGGAACTCTCTATTAATATACGAGTGCGAAGACACAAGAGCCATTAAAAAAAATCTCAGCAAACGCCGTTTTTTATTTTTTAAAAACTATCCCCTTCATATTAGCACTGCTTAAGTGGCGTGAATATTCTTGATGGTAACATTATTTACTTCGTAGAACTCAATTTGATTTGGAATACAAGTCAGTAGCTTCTGTTTAAGCAGCGGGAGAAGAGGGGTTTCGTACTATCGCGTCGCGACCGTAGCGCGACCCGCTCCACCCGCCGGTGCCAACTCCGGCAGGCTGCCAATTCAGCCAAAAACGTGGGGGAAAATCCCCACACCCGCAATGTCCAAATCGGTACTCGGCGCCTCCCCAAGTTGAACTGTTCCCCAACGCCGTCGTTTTCCCCAACTTAATTAATTTTGGTTTTGCTAATTCCTCGTTAAATCACAATCATGCTGAACTCAAAAAAATTGAACGCAACGTCAAGAAAATCACGATGTAGAAAAAAAAAGAAAAAAAAAAAAAAAAATACTTGCCTTCAAGACAAGCGGACTGTCGTCTCAAAGTTTTTCCCACCTTGATGGATGAACCGGACTGCATTAACATAATCTGAGTTAAGTCAATTAAGACCAGACCAGGCTGGTTACTCGAGTTCGACCTATTCTCAGTCAAATTTCATCAGAATGTTTTGTAAGCTTCCTATGTTCCTCAGTAATACATTTACATATCATTAGGGCGAGTTGGAGGGAGGCTGATAGATGTTTTTTTTTTTTTCGGGGATGTCGTGGCGGTCATTACGTGAATGGGTTCATCAACGTGGTCCTCGGGGAGGTTATTTCCAACTTTTTTACAGAAAAATCCGTTTGTTGTTTACATAGGCTTCGAACACGGGTGAATGACTTGCCCGCAGTGTTACGTGCTCGTTTGTACGGTATTTAAAGAAACTCGAAAAAATCGACATTTCCTCCCATTAAAAAAAAAGCCTAGTTGGTAATTATCGTCTTCCATTTGCGTACTTCTGGGGGACTGTTTGCGTACCTTGCACATACATGTGATATTGCATCGGCTGTCCATCTTCACGTCGACCAGGTATGGCTCGCCTTCGTTCACGCAGGTCTGTTTGTAGCCTGAAACAAAACGAAAATAATTTTATTGTCAAATCATTATTTCAAAAGATCCGGTTAAAACTGGTAACAATCGTAGATTTGATTACGATTTCAACTGAGGCTTGAAGTAGTTTTGGTCAATGCGGCTCAAAGCGGCTCCAGAGGAATGCACTCTGCGTGCCTCACATTCTAAATGGGCCTAACTTTATTCGGCAGTAGAATTTACGGTATTTTTAGGGGAACCAACATTTACAAATTATGTGGTTTACCGTGGTGGAGTTCAGCCACATACCACTCCGTGTACTTCTAAGGGCCACCTCGAACTTTGAATCATCCAATTAATTAATGAACCAAGTTGGAGTTTATGAAAATTGGTAGATAATAATAATAATATTTGAAATGGAAACACACGTCAAACGGGTTAAGTATGACGCCTCTACCAAACCCAGATCCAGCTTGAAACCTCTCCAATCCAGTTTTGACCCCTCCACACAAGTCTGACCCGGTTTGAAGCCCCTCTAAACTTGTTTTGACCCCTCCACACAAGTCTGACCCAGTTTGAAGCTCCTCTAAACCTGTTTTGACCCCTCCACACAAGTCTGACCCAGTTTGAAGCCCCTCTAAACCTGTCTCAACCCCTCCACACAAGTCTGACCCGGTTTGAAGCCCCTCTAAACCTGTTTTGACCCCTCCGTAAAACCCCAAATGGCATGAACCCCCTCTAAACCTGTCTCAACCCCTCCACACAAGTATGACCCGGTTGGAAGCCCCTCTAAACCTGTTTTGACCCCTCCACACAAGTCTGACCCAGTTTGAAGCCCCTCTAAACCTGTTTTGACCTCTCCATAAAACCCCCAATGGCATGAACCCCCTCTAAACCTGTCTCAACCCCTCCACACAAGTCTGACCCGGCTTGTCGACAGCTGAGAGCAAAACCGGTTTTGGAAGAGCCGGTTGCAATTTAATTTTGAGACCAATTAAAAGTGTTGACCCCGTCGCTAAAACAGGTTGTTTGTTCGGAAAATATCAGCAAAAACCGACGAATATTTCCTCTCCTTTTTGTAAAAAAACATGACACATTTAAAAAAAGTAGTATAGTTTTAAGCAATTTTTAATGTTTGACAACAAGCAATGTGTTGTCAGCAAGAAAAAACGTAAATGAAAAACACCTTTTTCTGGTCTTCGTGCTATAACACTATAAATCATTATTTTAGCGACTTTACCCTAAGTACAACAATTGTCTAAACATAACAATTTTCTATTTGAATGTTTTGTTGCCCAACAACAAACGACGCACCATTCTGCAGCTACAGACGAATGAAAATCTTGAAATGTTTTGGATCTGGTTCAGTTTTCGGCGTTTAACTTGACAAGGGAGCATTTTCGCGAGGAGACCACCGATATCAAAATTAAATGGGACAACATTCCCTACAAGTTTTATACCGAACTTTTTTTTGTGCGATCAAACGATTGGCGGATAACACACTAGGGAACCAAATTTCGATAAGGCCGTTTCTTTGGGCACTAGTGGCAAAACATCCGAAGGCGAAGTCAATTATCGGCGTTGTCGCTAACTAGTCGTTGATTCTTCGGGGACACACAGAAAGTTTTCGGCAGGAATTTGAGTCCGCCCATGTGCCAGCCGATGGGATTGAGGGCCGAAGGTGAGATCAATAATTCATCGAGTTTGAGCACGTGTGGGAGAAGGCGAGCACGCGACAGAGCGCCACACCTTTGCAGCGGTGTCTTCTTTTTGCCTTGTCAAATCACCTTCGGTGGAAGGAGAAGAGTAGGACGGACCAAATTGTTTCATTGTTGGGAAGGAGGTGAAAGAATATAGGAATTCCACGTGGGCCGAATGCAGAGTTGACGGAGTCTGAGGTACGTGATCGCATCAGTCAGACTTTTGCAACAGCTTTACGACATCGTCCGACGTGATGAGGGGGATTCGCACAATCGTGACATTATCCGGCGTTTCTGGGTGGGTCGAGAAGCTGACAAAGATATAAACAACTGGACACATCGCCTTCCCATTTACCCCCATTAAACGCCTCAACATTATTACGACGCATTATTAGTAAAACAGTAGAATGTCTGGTTACACAGGAACAGGAGGGCGCAAAAAACCAGTTTGGATGACGTAGAAACTAGTTTGAGTGGTGTCTATGTGGACGATGAAACCTCTTTTGTGAGTTGTTAGTGAGGGGCCGAAGCCGGTTGTGCACTCATGAGGGCGTGAAAACTGGTTTGAGTAGTGTAGGTGAGAATTCTAAACCGGTTTGATCGTTCTTAAAACGGATTCGGTTGATAAAGAATTGAACCCAGTTATTAAGGACAATATCAAAACTGGTTTGGGTGAAATAGGTTGCTGTGAGATAACTTTAAACTAATTGAAACAGGTCGCGTGGAGACGCTTGAAGTAGCTTTGAAGGGCATTAAACTGGTTAAGGTGCTGCGGTTGGCAAAGGGAGGCGTTTAAACTAGTTTTAAGGGCCTTAAAACTGGTGTTTTGAAAGTGAGGACGACGGTGGAGGAGTTTGAGTGATGTAAGTAAGTGGCAGTTTCGAAGGGCATTAATTTGGTGATGTAGGTGGTGGAGGGAGGAGTTCAAACTAGTTTTGAATGGTCCTTAGACTGGTTTTTCAGAAGTTATGGCGGCGGCGGAGGGGGCGAATTTAAACCAGTTTTGTAGGTTCTTAAACTGGAGTTTGAGTGATGTCGGTAGCGGAAAGAGGTATTGCAACCAGTTTCAAAGGGTATTAGGTAATTTAGTTCGGGTAGCGCAGGTGGAGGGGGAGGCGTTCATACCAGTTTTGAAAAGCTTTCAAAACTGGTTGGATGAAGTGGGTACCAGATAGAGCAATACAATTCAGTTTTGAAGGACATTAAACTGGTTTGGGTGATGCTGGTGGCGGAGAGAGGAGTTGAAACCTGTTTTGAAGGGAATTAAATCTGGTTTAGATGGGCCAGGAGGCCTTGGGAGGTCTTCAGACCAGTTTTAAGGGCATTTAAACAGATAATATCATATTATGGGTGATGTACGTGGCGAATGGTAGACTTAAAACCAATGTAGTGGGGTTTCGGGAGCAGTTTTTTGAAAGGGACGTCAAAATCAGTTTTGAGGGGTTTGTACGGTAACTGCCTTATGACCCTTACGTATAATCAACGCAAACAAAGCGTTACCGCTTAACCAGAAGTTAAACGGCGGAGTCAACCACTTAATCTGATCTGCTCTCACACAGTTTCTCGGGCAAATCCGCCACTCCGCACAATCAAATTTTATTGAAGCTTATCCCGCCGTAAAAAAAAAACCCCGCTCGTAAAATTCCATCATTTATGCGCCGAGCATATGAGACCGCTCAGAACTATTACCGGCGTTAAGGCCCTTTTTTTTCTAGCTGCAGTCTGCGTTTCAACTTCGATTCAATGGAACCTTTTACGGGCTCGCCGTAATTACAGTTACATCTTTGTTCAGGTCTCTCCCCATCACAGGCTCTCGAAAGGGCCGTTAATTTTATCGGGGGCCTATCAACTTTATGTCGGATTGGTGGGGGAGTGTTCCGAGTGGATGAGCAACTATTTTTAAACCCGATCGAAACTCATCAGTGACACCGATTTTAATACCCCCGCCCCTTCCATGGCTTGTGCTAATAATTGAGTTAATTATCGACGTGAACAGACACTTTCAGAACAAACTCGTGACGCTCAAAAGATCTTATTTCTTTTAGATTTTTTTACTTGACATTTTGAGTTGAAAATGTTTTGGTGGAAACGGAAATGTACTAATAAAGTAATAAAACACTATGGATTGAATTAGGTACACGTGGATTTGTAATTCTTGATAATCGAACATTGATTTAGTGGTAGGACAAGTTGGAGACCGACATAAATCGATTATCCGTCCAAAATTCTTCCAAAACACCATCTCTTATGGAAACTACTACGAAGACAAAAAATTGTTTAGCCAATTTTGAAAGTTTCAAATTGAAACTGTTCAACTTTCTAACTTTTAAGCTCGAAACGTTCATCTACGTTCATTGTTTGTCTTGTGAAAACGATTAAAAACTAAAAATATCGCTCAGAAAATCTCTAAATTTTGCTGTTACATTAAATTTTAATAGTTCAGGTGTTTCCTGCATGATTCCCTTGTTGACGGGTGCAACTGGTCAGCAGGCTCAACGGCTCATTTCTGAGATGTTGAAAAAATAAAATAAATAAGATTAAGTTAAATAAAAATAACTTAAGTCGTGGGGCCGAGCCGGTTCGAACAGGTGCGTCTGGCGGGTCATCGCGTGAAGGGGGGTTGCGCGTGCGGATGACCGCTCGACGGTTGCCAGGTGATGCTGAGTGGCCAGTACGAGGGGGGGGGGGGGGGGGGGTTGTGGATATAGGAAGATGACTGATAGGGGTGGTCAGTGGGGGGGGGGGGGGGGGAGACCAGGTCCAGGAAACTGGGGGGTCCGGTTTATCGGCGGGAGTCGGATTCCAGCCATAGCACTCGAAGGAAGAGAACACGTCTTCTCCATTAGGAACCCCCCTCCCCCCTTTTCAATGGGGAGGGTTACCTGTTTCCAAGAGATGAGGATGGGGCCCACCTGGGAAGACCTAACCTTCCCCCCCTCTCCCCCGTTTGCCCATTTCTTGATGATGTTGTTAACAAGCCCCCCCCCCCTCCCCATCGCACCACACCAGGGATGAAAAAGGGCCCGATTCTGTCCACACTCCCTTCAGGATCACCCACCAATCGTCAGCCCTTGTCCACCCACCTTTATTTATTATCTTTCGTTATTCTTGTTCGGAAATGTTTTGCCAGACCCTGCCACCTGCAAGGGTTGACAACCTGCAGAATGATTCAACGGAATTTGAATAAACACCGTGAGATTCAAAATTTTTTGTACATCAGGTGTTGTCAGTTCACGGTGTTCAAAATCCTGCGCTGAGCGGCCGGCCAAATTGCGTAATTTGTCGATGGGTCAATTAGGGGAGTACGAAGCCAAAACAGATTAGATTGAGATGAAACTGCACAGAAGATATGACGGTGGGTAAGAGGGGGGGTCCTGGACGGAGAGTGCCTCCCACGTTCTGGGATTCTCTGGGCCCAAACAACTGGTCGGTGGGAGGGGGAGGGGGGCGGTTGCGGTTGTGCTCCGCCATCAACAATTGCCGCAATCAATCTGAGTGTTCCGGAGCCGCACAACCCCGAGGACAGGCGGTAAACAACCAATTACCCGGGGGGGGGGGGGGATGGGAACCCGTATCCATACTGTTAAACATGCGAATGTGGCCATTTGACGGGCTGCTGTCACAGTGACCTCAGAAAAAGCGCTCAGGGCGGCACTGCGTGCCGATAAGACACTATCTTCCCCATACACATGGTTGGATCTCGTATTTCAGCCTAATCATTCTTACGGTAAGGGATCAAGTGGGATGCCGTTTTCGAAGTATTTTTGGACAATTTCAAATGACCGACCCACCCCAACCGCACTGTGAAAATATGTGGGGCTACTAGGGGGCTAAGAATGAGGACTTTGTAGGACTTCAGCCAGAGCGATGAACGAGGTGGTCGTTTTCGAAGCATTTTTGAACGTAGAAGCAGTTATTGGGGGTCCCTAATCTGTTTTACTTATATAAAAACACAGTTTTTAAAGTTTTTACAAGGTTTTTCACAAATTTGGAAATCTTAGAAAAGTATTTCAAATGAATTATATATAGGAATGATTTTTGTGGGGAATTTAACCCACTTTCTGGTAAATCTCGCGCCCGGCAGAGTTGGTACTGGCGGGGGGAGCGGGGCGCGTCACAGTTGGCGTTAACCCCCTTCTCCAGCCTCTACGGCAGCCCGCCAGTTGTAGACGGGAGTTAATTAAATTTCTAATTGTCATTCACTGTGTCATTATTACATTATAATAATGCCAGTTTATCACAGTAACTTCTTAGGGGTCAAACCCGCTGCCCAGGCCTCCCATGACGACATTTCGTCCAGGGAAGCTGAAGCAGCGACCGACGCACGGGTTCACCCGGGTCACGGGGGTGTTCCTGGTAAAACTGCGAGTCCTGAGCGAATCGATAACCACCACGACACTTCGTGTAGGGTACTGTCTTCCTCACGGTTCCCTTCCGAAGATGCCGCCTCTACACGGTGTCTGGAGCAAGCGAGTCTTCATTTTCTGTGGCAGTATCTTCCCCCTGGTCTGAAGATAACGACCTAAATCCTTTCCCTCCAGAAACAAATGCGGCAAAATCGTGGATTCACGCCACAGACTTTCCGCCAAACACACAACTCAAAATATAGTAAATCTAAATTCAAATTTAGAAACACAAATCGTAGGTACAACCGCATCACCCGCTGCATGGGATGTCCCAAATTTTTTTATTGGTTTATTGTTGCACCGTTTAAATAATGCAGTGTGTGAAAATTGTAGCGTTGTATTATTAAATTTTTATCGCATAACATATGGGTACCCTGGAAGCCTAGGTCCTTCTCTTCTTCCTCTTCATCCTCCTCCTACCAACAGTATAAATCTGCCCCTGCTAAGAAGTAATTTTCCAAAGTGGATGGGGACATTCCTCGCTCAGGTGGAAGAAGGTAATGACATCTCGGTCTCATTAGATGGCCCTTCTCGGCATAAATAAAGCGGCAAAAGACAACTGAACCTGATGGTGACCGGCCATTAGTTGGGGTGGATGGAGGTGGTTGGTTTCTTTTTTTTTTCTTCCTTTCTTTTTCTTTCTTTAAAGTCGGTGTGCCCTGTATTAGAGGCCCGAGGGGGCCCAGGTGGTCCCTTGTTAACAACATCATCTTTGGACGGCCCCCCCACCAGCATTTTCTTGTCTTGGGAGGATCGATTCGCCGGGGAGGTCGATAGCACTCTGGGAGGTAAACCGGTAAAGTCCTAAGAGGTTGAGAGTCGCCTGATTCATCTTCCCCATCACGCCGATGCCGCAAATTTGCACACAATCACTCAATTAAAACTGTCGAAGAGAGAAAAAAAAAAAAAAAAAATCGTGTACCAAGTGGGAGTGCCACACAGCTTCCTCGTATCACTTCTTGATTGGGCCTTGGAGGGTTTGAATCTTTTTCGATTTTATAACCCGACAATCCTTGTCTTATAGCCTCTCAAATCTGTTCCGCAAATGAGCAAAACAGCTTTATACTACTTCAAATTGGTTCTATAGCTCCCTGAGGGTATTGCCCTTCAATCCGGTTTCATAGTTCTTCAAACTATTTTTAAAGTGCCACAAACTAGTTTTATTACTCCATGAAGCAGTGTTATTGCTCTTCGGAACTTCTTAAATGGCTCTGTAATCGGCTTTTCAAACCAGTCCTAAATGTTTGGAGTTGGTAGTTGAGGAGCGAGGGGGGTACCAAACCGGTTTGAAGGGTCTGAGAACAGGTTTAGGGTAGTGTTGAGGAGTGAGGGGGACCAAACTGGTTTGAAGGGTCTGAGAACAGGTTTAGGGCAGTGCTGAGGAGTGAGGAGGGACCAAACTGGTTTGAAGGGTCCGAGAAAAGGTTCATGGGTGGGGATGAGGAGAGGGGATGGGATCAAACCGGTTTGGAGGTTCTGAGAACAGGTTTTAGGGTGGTGTAGAGGGGAGGAATTTCCCGAAACTACTGTAAGAGAGGATATCGATCTTTCTATTTAGTGCAAAGTGGGTCAATTTCCCGTTATTTATTTAAGCTACAGTAATGTGGCCAATTTTTCAACATCAGCCCAGGTAGTCTGTGGAGGAAGTAGAGCCCCGCAATCCCCGTCGAAACAAATAAGTCGAGGCCAATCTAAGGAGAGTATCGTACGTCCAGAGTTGATCAACAAACACTTCAAATAAGCCCCCAAAGCGTATAAACATAAAAGGAAAAAGATTGATCCTCTTGTCGGTAATATTAATGAAACAAAAAAGAGCAAGAGGGTATTTCAAGGCTCGGTGTGCCCTTGTTATGCCCTTTCCAAACATTAGACAGCGTTCTTTTCCGTTAAGAGGTAAACTACAAGCGTGTCTGTGAGTGATGGGCAGACTAAACAGGCCTCCGCCATCCTCGTCCTCCTTTCCTGCTTCGGATCAACCGGCTAAACCCAACTGTTTTTAAACAAAACACCCCAAGCCACATTAGTTGCGGTTATGAGGATTTAGGGATGAGGTGCTCCCCTTGAGAGGTGGGAAGGTGAGCAAAACCAAATAAACGGCGGGAGGTATAAACGGTGTGGGGGGGGGGGGAGTGGAGTAGTGCAACGGAGTTGGTCATTTCGAAGGTCAAAGTGAATATGAGAGGGTCAGCTGAGTACTTAATGAGGTGTCTAGTCAGCTGAGTACTTGGTACTTAATGAGGTGTCTAGTCAGCTGAGTACTTAATGAGGTGTCTAGTCAGCTGAGTACTTAATGAGGTGTCTAGTCGCTGAGTACTTAATACGGTGTCCAGTCAGCTGAGTACTTAATGAGGTGTCTAGTAAGCTGAGTACTTAATGAGGTGTCTAGTCAGCTGAGTTCTTAATGAGGTGTCTAGTCAGCTGAATTATTAATGAGGTGTCTAGTCAGTTGAGTACTTAATGTGGTGTCTAGTTGCTGAGTACTTAATGAGGTGTCTAGTCAGCTGAGTTCTTAATGAGGTGTCTAGTCAGCTGAGTACTTAATGAGGTGTCTAGTCAGCTGAGTACTTAATGAGGTGTCTAGTCAGCTGAATTATTAATGAGGTGTCTAGTCAGTTGAGTACTTAATGAGGTGTCTAGTTGCTGAGTACTTAATGAGGTGTCTAGTCAGTTGAGTTCTTAATGAGGTGTCTAGTCAGTTGAGTACTTAATGAAGAGCTCAGTCACTTTGTAACAATATGAGATTATTACAGATCATAAAACCTCGGGTAATTCAATTTACGTTGGTCACCATCAGGGCGACAACAGTAGCAGAACATTTGAAAATCCGCTTAACAAGAAGAGAGACATTAATTAGGAAACTGGGTGTTTCTCGTCGCAGAACGAGATAGATCGTCAAATAATTGGCCTCTTGGGCTGATGACCAACTTTCTACGGTAAAAGGCGTCTTTCTATGTCTGCCGGGCTCCTAACAGGTCGGTGACCCCAAATTGACGACAGTGTTCCAACTCCAACCCAAGCAGAATCAGATTCTGACGTCCCCCGAAGCCTTTAATTCGATTCGGGCCAATTTGAACGGCTGGACCGTCGGGGAACTCGGTGAATCTGTCACAGTTATCTTTGGGCGGCACTGCGAGCCGATTCGACGTTTTTGGGGCTCGACGCGGATTTCCGCATTTTGGAGTGTTGTGTTGTTGGTATTCTTTTCGCCCACGTTTAGGTAGTCGGTATATTTTCACTAATTGTGCCCCTGACGTTGCGTTTTCCGTTTCGACGACTTTAAACGTCAGTGATGTCGTAGAAATTTCTTTTCGCTTGTAAAAACGACCGGGTGGCACGAAGTGCCGCCGCCTTGCTTGTCCTGGACCGGCCGCCGAAGCTCCCCAGTGCGCGTTCATAAACTTGGCACGCTCAAGGTTCAAGCCTTGTTACACATTGTAATGAATTATCTCTCGGCGAGTATAAATCAGTTGACGAGGACGACCCGGGGAGTAAAAGCAGGAATCCCGCGTCGATGACGAAAGTGTGTTTGTCAAATTACATGCAAATCAACCGGTTCAGCAACCTTTTATCAACTCGGAGGGATATTATAAAACACTTCTCCAACCTTCCAAGAGGCCTCTGATGAGAACACTCGACTGGACTACATAATGTTGACTTCGAAATCCTCTTCGTGCGATTGACTCGAGTTTTGAGGGATAGTTTTCGACGTGCAGTCGAGGATATGTTGATAGTAATTTAATTGGCAGCACTGTATGTTCTGGGTCAGTGAGCGCAATCCTAAAAAGCTACGTGGCCTCCATTTCAGGGTGAAATTTTAAACGCGGATTATTGATTGAATTGTATTTTAGAATTGTGCACACAGCTCCAGATTATACATTGTAAATTTGTTTGGATTGTTTGAAAACTGGTTTGTAGTGCTATCGTGGAGGAGGAGTGGCCCCTAACCAATCTGGAGTACCTGAAAATCTGTTTTGGTGTTTGTTGAGATGAAAACTAGTTTAAACGCATTTTTTCATGTTTAATAGGTATAGTAGATGAACCTCACATACCTAACCACACGAAATTAGGTTCTTTTTTTTTCGTTCAAACCTCCTGACATCACCGCTGGAACTAACCTCAGTATGAATTCACTCTGGCGACCTGGAAGGCGGCGGAGGGCCGCAAAAGTGTGATCGGACTGGATTATGGAACCCCGAGCGAGGGTCCATGGACGCATACTAAAAACTTCCCGAGAGGACCTGAACAGCCTGCCAACTTCCCAACCAGACCCGGCTTCATTGACAGGCCTAACTGTACACCCCAATGAGCCTGCCGGGTTTGGAATAACAAATAAGTTAAGCGACCGGAGCAATAATAATAATTGGTTTGATTACAACTTCAAGATTTTAGCTTCATGTTCGAGCCCAGGGTTTTTTTTTTCCTGGATATGAAGAAGTCAAGTTAATGGAAAATACTGTTGTTGTACATTTGCCCCTGAATAGCAATAAAACAGGTTTGAAGTGCTGTAATATCGGTAGGAAATGTTATTAAACCGTCTGGAGAGCTATAAAACCTCTATAAGGAGGTATTGCACCACTTTGTGGGGTATCATTATCATTGCCCTTCACGTGGGAAGCTGTTAAATGTTTTTCACGGATATATTTTCGAACTAAACATTTTTTCGAAAAGATGAGGAGTTAAAGGTTTGGAAAGAATTTAAAATATCGACAAATTGATATCAATATACATTGATATCAGAAATATTGATATCAGAAATATACATATGTATATTTCTGTTTCGTTATATTATCGATACGTACTAAAAATTTAATAATGATTTATTTATTTCATAATGATAGATTTTTATTAAATGCCCATCTCTATTTTGCAGTACCTCAAACTCGTTATCAGGCCCACCAAAATTATTTGGTTCCCCTACAACTCAACACCACCATAAATCCGTTTTCAGATCCATCAAACGAATATGGACCTCTTTAACATCTCCATCCTTGCCTCTAAAGCATCCCAAACCAGTTCCAACCCCCACAAAACCTGTTTGGTCCCCTCCTCACTCCTTAATACCACCCCAAACCTGTTGTCAATCCCTATTGACAGGTTTGGAACCTGCTCTTCACCTCTAGTCGACCCCAAACCGGTTCCCGCCCCCTCAAAACTGGTTTGGTCCCCGCCTCAGACGGTGACCGCCCGATTCCTTCCCGGTAATGATGTCGCATCGTCGCACCTCGTTAGGAGGGGAAAGGGCCGCCCGATTCCTTCCCAGACATACCACTTTCACTATTAGGGAAAGTAACTGTTCCAAGTAGTATACGAACTGCTACTTGGAACAGTAAATTGAGTTTTAGGTGTGAGAGTGAGACATCAGCGCTACCCAGGGGACACCATCGAGGAATTCTGCTACATCGTGACATTCATCCAAAGACGTTGGAAATTTCGGCAGGTGCGGCTCTTCGAGCACCATAAATGGCTTTACTCATGCACTGCACGTCTCTCTTTGTCAGCTCGTGGTCTTCATTTTTTAAAGCGTTGTAGATCAGCTTTGAAGGTTTCGCCGCAATGTCATCCGTGGCTTTACGCTTCAAATCATTTTGAAATTTTTTTCTGAAAATGGTACAATCAGGCTCCTTCTCATGGTTATGTTCGTCCACTGACTCAACTATGGTGTAGTCGTCTTTCGAAAGAGTTTTTAAGTGGCTTTTGCAATTTTTCACTGTACAAATCCAACGTTGCTCTTCAATATCTTTTGAAAGCAAAATTGAAATCCTAATCTGAGTAGCAACACTTTACCTTTTTCGCTGTACACCACCTCGCAGTTGTTTGAAGCCATGTTGACGTATTCACGGTCCAAGAAAAAATCGCACAAGTCTCTCGAAAAAGGTCTCGCTTAACAAACAGACGTCGAACAACTGACTTGATAGAAGGTCCGAATGGAGGTCCGAGCGAATAATCTAGTTTCTGATAAGTGAAGAGTGAGCTTTGAAATTTATAAACATCACTGGCTACCTATTGGTTTCTGCTAACTGAGACATTTGAACTGTTACTTTCACCTGTTCCGGAACATCTCGGGAAGGAATCGGGCGGTGCTCCAGCAGGTAACAAATTTTCTGGGAAGGAATCGGGCGATAATTAAGGACCGAACGATTACTGGGAAGGAATCGGGCGGACCCCCCTCAGACCTGAACACTACCCCAAACCTGTTCGCGCCCCTAAAAACTGTTTGGTATCGTCCTCACTCCTCAACGCCACACCAAACCTGTCCTCACACCTTCCCATCTGGTTCTACTCCAACGCAGAGTTCACTGGATTCACTTTCGTAGCTCTTCCGTTTCTGCGCTTCTTGGATTTAATTTCAAGTAATGTACACGTTTGTGGGCAAGTTTCACCTCTTCAGCGTAAGTCCCTTCACAATTGATTCCGAATTGAGCAATGGACGAATTTAAATTGGAGAAAGCGTCCTTCGAAACTTCATAATGTTGAAAATCTCTTTGCGTGTTTGCGGGTTTTTTTTTCGCCCAGTAGGAATTTGTAGTGTTATGCGGAGGCCTTGAAACGGCTCCTGCAGTAAATCCCCGGCATTTCTCTCTCGTGCTGCTGGTGGGGTCACGACCTTTTCTGGTGAGAACCCAACGGTGAAACCTCGCGTAACTTTCGTAATTGCCCTCAGCGATAGCACCTGCTCGACGTCATTACAACTGCAACACGGCGAATTATCGATAGCCCGACGGATTACCTCCTACGTCGACGTTGGGTGTAAGAAATAATGAAGAATTATTCGTAAAATCTGAAATAGAGGAAACTGCTGTGGGGGACCGTTAAACGCGCGCGCAAATGAGTGAAAGAGGATCTTAACGCTTAATTTACCGGTAATTTTCTTGACGGGGGCGGCACTGCGTACCGCCCGGCCACATTTTGAGGCAGTGGGTGTATTTTGTACAGAGGATTCAAATTAATCTGTGGTCAGTAACTAAACACTCCTTTCGCCCGAACAATAACACACGCAGTGCCGCCCTGCCGTTTTTCACCGTAAAGCTAATTCTGGACGCTTCCCAGTTTCCCAAAATTGAGAAACGACGTTGAATCCCCCACAACCGGCCAATATTCTCCAGGTTTAAATGACTGCTCTCCTTGGTAGTGAATGCCATATTCCCCCCAGTGGAGGATCGGCCTGCAGTATCGGATGGCCCGAAGGTTGTGATCCAGATATATGTGACGAATGGGAAGGTAGGGCAGAGGCGAGGCACCCGATCAAGTTTCACTCCCTCCCGCATTTCATTATTGGAGAAGAGAGAGTTCCAGACTTAGAACAGAACAAGTTAGTAAACCTGGTCAGGCCTTTCCATTAGATAACCGATACCCGAGGTACCTCCGGACGGCTCAACCTTGTACCCGAATACCTCAAATAACTTCCTACTTGGGGGGATACGTGGATTGGATGATGACGAGGAGGATTATGAAAGTCAAATTTTATCGATGCCACATTCACATGTTGGTACATGCGGATCCAGAAAGGTTCTGTGCGAGGTGGAGAGGGTAAGAATATTTTTCTATTTTTATGTCTGAAAAATGGAGGGGGAGCTGAAGACCAGTTTAGATTAGCGGAAGTGACTTCAAAACTGTTACGAGTGGTGGAGGGGGAGCTGAAGACCAGTTTAGAGTAGCGGAAATGACTTCAAAACTGTTAAGAGTGGTGGAGGGGGAGCTGAAGACCAGTTTAGAGTAGCGGAAGTGACTTCAAAACTGTTACGAGTGGTGGAGAGGGAGCTGAAGACCAGTTTAGAGTAGCGGAAGTGACTTCAAAACTGTTACGAGTGGTGGAGGGGGAGCTGAAGACCAGTTTAGAGTAGCGGAAGTGACTTCAATACTTGTTTGAGGAAGTGGACTTCAAAACTAGTTTGGAGTAGTGGAGCTGAGCTCAAAACCAGTATGAATAGTGGAGCGGAGCACAAGACCAGTTTACAGTAGCGTAAGTGACTGAGTAGTGGAGGAGAGAGGCTCAGAACCGATTTTGGGTAGTATAGATGAGCTAAAAACCGATTTGGGGGAGTAGATGGGAGCTCAAAACTATTTTTGGGTAAAGTAGGGCAGTTCAAAACAGGTTTAGCGTCATAAAAGGGTTTACGATTTGTTTTGGAGATAAAGGATTTCGTAAGGGCAGTGAATTCAGATTTTACCTGATAACTTGCTCACATTGTCCAGCAATTTGTTGGTTTCTCCGAAAAAGATGAAAACAACAGTAATTATTACTGTGAGCCCAACTCCGAGCCAAGAAGGCAGTTCGGGACCCGTGCGAACCAAATGACCATTTATGATGAATAAACTGCGCGGGAATCCAGAGAGAATGGCTACGAAGTGAAAGCGAATTGGAGGACTTCGGAAGGCATTTCGCTATTAAGCCAAAAATTTTTGGCTTGTTGAGAGCAAATGTTCGGAATGTCGAACAACTGTTTGAACGTGGAGAAAGTCTTCAGCAAGAGAATAAGTTTAACTATGCCAAGTTCTCAAATCGGTCTTATTATGGTTGTGGAAATGTCCGATTGATTACATGGTGAGTAGAATCTCTGTGGGAACAGGCCCTGAAAGACTTGAGGCAATTCCTCAGCAATCCCACTCTCGTCCTCCTCTTATCGGCCACCGACTGAACTATAAACATTGCGGGTGGTCCTTTCATTTTCTCATCGGACTGAGCTCCTTTCCTTTCGTCGAGTTCGCCGGGACAAAAAGGGCTCCTCCCCGAGAAAAAGGTCGAAAATAATTGAGTTAGCAACGAGGGCCCCTGGGGTTGAATGGGGGGGGGTCTCGAGAAAGACAACAGAGGCATCCCGAAGAGTTCCTTATCATCAGGAAGAGATCTCCGACCCACTCAGGAGATGCCGAAACGTAAAAACCCTCCTGAGTGAAAATTCCAACTCCCAAAAAACAAACAAATTACGCTCCCACAAGAGGTTTTTTTTAATGTGACTTTCGACAGGTAGTCCGTTTTTAGGGTGATCCCCGTGATTTAAGGTGGAAGGTATTTCTCTGCTTGGAAGCGCCATGAGAGGATCACGTTATCAATAACTCCCAAACTAGGGAATTGTGTCCACGTCCGAATCTAAATTGTGACTAAAGCGGATTTCAGGCTCTCACAAGTGCAATTTCTTGGTAGCATGGAGACTGCTGGCCAGTCGAATTCGACTTAAGAAGCCCAAGTACACTTGACGAGATATGGCAGGATCTGATGACGAGGACAGTCTGATTCCGGGATTATTGCAGCTGAGGGAGCAGAAGCCATTTTAACTGAGCAGAAACTGGTTATGTTGGAACAGACATCAGTTTTGATTGAGCAGAACCGGTTTTGAGGGAGCAGACTCCAGTTTTTTCCTTCTTCTTCTTCTTCTTCGTCTTCAAAGTACTTCAAAAGCCCCATTTGTAGCCTCTGAGATCCTCAAGCTGTAGAAAGATGAGTCTGAGACGCTCAAAAATTAATTAAACGTTCAAAATTTTTTCGAAAATATCTCTTAGAGGAATTCAGCCAGGAGGACCTGGTGTCTGGTTCAATAACCAAAGAACAATAGTCCGGTCCCAAACCTTGAACAGGTTCAAGATTTAGTCTTCAAAATCAACTTGGTTGGTCCTGCCTATAAGAAGTTTAGTTTCGTCACTCCCGATCAGTATCCCAGTCCTCAGTTCCATCCCGTACGGTCGTGGACATCCAACGACAACGACTGTACGGTTCAGCGAGATCATGCTGGTTTGCCGAGGTGGCATCTGAGGCTCTACCATCCTTTTGAGGTCAGGCGTCATCCAGCACAGGGTGTTCAGGATCCTAAGCGTTCAGCGACGAATCCAAAGTTCCGACTGGCCCAAGCCTGTTCCAAGCTTCAATGGGCATAGCATTCCACATTTCCGTCCAATCCAATCCTGGCGCTAATTCACTTCCAGTCTCAGCTAGGTTTTCCAACCTGTTCGAGTTCCATTCCAACAAAACAAGCCCGTGTGGTATATCAGCCCCATCGATTCAAACGAAATCAACCAAAGCCGATAGCAACACGATGGGGGGGGGGGGGGGGGGGGGCTGTTGATTGAGCAGACTGGAAATATTTGAACTAGTTCATTCCGAGCTCGAGGAGGCCGATATGCAAACCGGAGGCCGATGTAGTCAAACCCTTAAGTGTGTCAAGGTAGGCCACACCCCGTTCTCGAGGGCTCCCGGCCTTCTCTTCCCGTCTTCCAACAAAAACATCCCAAACGCCGACCGCCGTTGTGACCGCTGACCAGGTACACTCGTCAGTAACACGCTGATGGGATCTTCTGACAGCGAATGATAATCTGATTAGGATGAGTGATAATCCATTTAACGAACAGTATATTTGACGAGATACTGCACCTGAAAGGATAACATCTCAACTTTTTCAGTATAAATTATGGAAATTTAACACCTAGCTTATTGCTTAAAAACGGGCTCGAGTATACAAAATCACGCAATGAATTTAGGGCAATAAAACTTGTAAAACATTGATAACTTCGGAATCTTAAAATCAAAAACCAAAAATGCGTTCATAGCCGTTAAAAATTGTGAAATTTCACAAATGTGAAATTTCACATTTATGTGAATATAAATTTTCGAACAAGTTAAAAAATGCAAAAAACTCAAGATTGGGGAAACGTAAAACCAACTACCCCATCAGACTCAAGTGACGTAAGCTTGATCATGACACCAGGACCTGTGCGTCCTGGGCTGAGCAACCTATTCATTCGGAGAAAGGTTCAAGAACCCACTTTCTTAGCCTGCTGAAGCTCCTTCTGAGGAACCTGAAATTTGTCAATCCCAGCAGGCTCCTCCGATTCGGCTCCTGTCAAGTTGTATCTCGTTGAGTGAGGTGAACACAGTGTCCAGTCCTTTGAAGCCAGTAGACCCAAGAGGTATCCTTGGGTGACTGCGTGCAGCTCGCAGGAGGCCTGTCACAGTCCTTTGGCTTCACCTAGAGGACATCTGATGCCGGCCTCAATCTTCTTCGGCACCAATCGTCTTTCTGTGCCTCCTATTGGAAGGCCGTGGACCTGCTCACTAGACCCGTAGCAGTAGCAGTATAACCTGGCCATCTATCAGCACCAGAGGCTGCTCCAAGTCTGTTCCTGCCACGTCATGTACCTGGGATAAGCCGGTGCAGCCTGTGAGATATCAGGCTAAAGTGTAATGGCCCTATGAAGTGCTTGACCAGGTACTGAGCTTCCCGTCCTGTGTATCCTTTAAATTCAGGAAAACGCTAAATGTTCACATTCCACTCTCTGCACAGCTGCAGTAACCCAGCAATCTGTCTGCCTCAGCAGGCTCCCATGGATCGGTCAGTCCTTTGGCTTTGCTCGAGAGCTCACATTGCATGTCTGTGCTTCCTGTAGTGTGCGCCCACTGATTCACGCAAAAGTCCAGAGCAGGATTCACTGAGGCGGGCGAATCCTGGCAGTGCCTTCAGCAGACTCCTCTGTAGATAACTCGGGCGATTCTTCCATATCACCCAGCCAGTGCTCCAATGGGATAGCCCTGGCCCCCAGACCAATTGAATTTAACTCAACCACAAAAAGTAGAAGAGGTTTTGATTAATTTGAATGCATCCCTACAATCATCGATAAGAACCAGTCAGATGGCAATCAGTTTGAAGTCCCTGAGTGTCGTCGGCGATCAGTTTCCGTCCACGTTCTGCACACCTGTACGCCATGTTATCATACGGATTTCACGGCTAAAAAGTCTGCGGACTCTTCCCCACAAAGAGGATCCCCCCCAAAGTGCACGAGGCAAAAAGCTCTTCGAGGGAGAAAAGACGTGAGTGAGATGAAATCTCTTATAGCTTCATTGGCCACCTGTGGCGGGGCGGACTCTGTGAAGGTGGTCACGTTCGGACGCACCTGTCCACCTCCAGTCTTAACACTCCCTCCCCCGCTCCTATAAACCCTTTTTACACCAAATATAAACTTATTACCCACCTGAACAGGGACCCCTCGCTCATTTGATGCTCATCAACCCTTATTCGCCTCGACAAAAACTCTTTTTTTTTTATTATTTCCCTTCCCATCCTGATACTTTATCTAAGATCGTTACGGGGTTACGGCTTTTGCCTCTGAAGAGTTGACAGAGGGCCGATGTTTGTTTTTCTCCAAGGAGGAAAAAAATAGAAAAAAAAATTGTCTACTGTATGACGGGATTTCTCGTCTTTTTCTTTTTACGACCACTCCGCTCTTTTCGTGATTATAAACTCTTTTTTAAAGCTGCCTCTCTTGAAAAATCTTTGTCGCGCTTTTTACTGGGTTTTTCTGATCGGACTGTAAACATTCGATCTTTGTATCCACCTATGCCGTCCCTTTGGAACAACTCCTTCCGACACCGAAGTGTAGAGTAACTTGTTACCCGGCCTGCCAACAACTATAACTCCCTGTAAGAAGTAAGCCGCCAATTTGTGAGGATTTACACTATAAAAGTTATCGGATAAGCCTGCACCTAACAGGTATTGTATTATTGTCACACGTTTACGACGATATACACCGATAGGAACGATGTCACCACGTTAACGTTTAGCGCGTCCGCTCAAGAGCCCGAAGTCCCACTGTTATACAAGAAAATCCAGAATCGCCGTTTAAAACAAGTAAAAATGCCAATCGTCACTAATTTGACCTTTAATTGCACATTCCCTTTGAAAAAAACTCGTTTGTTTCGGGCATTTTCGAGTTTGTCACCTATAATACGAAAACTAAGCATCGCAGAGAAAACTTTATGAATACAAAGTTAAAATGCATAAAATCGTGCGTCGAATGACCTCCTTACACATTAGAATCGGTTCAGCGGTTTAGCGACAATCAGGCGTCAAAAATAAGCAATTTTTTCCAACTTGGCTGAAAGATAGGATTCGCCCATGTTTCAAACCCTGCAACTTATGAACGGCTAATGGAAACGAATTGGCTCAAAATGTATGTGGTAGAGCATCAAATTACGAGTTAAGGGAGCACCTGAAATTCAAAAAAATACTGCGAACAACCGAGAAAACGAAAAACGCCCAATCTGACACCGCTCGGTAAGCGGAAAATTACGTAGAAAGTATTGGCTCGATTCCAAAATTCTTTTGTTCTCGTGAAAGCTGATTAAAATTCTCATCGCAGCTATTCTATGTGAAATTTTAATTTAAGCTTTGATGGTGGCGTTTCTTGTTTGGGTTTAAATTCGTTTTCTCGGTTGTTAGTCGTATTTTTTGAATTTCAGGTGCTCCCTTAACTCATAATTTGCTCATCAACATAAAGTTTGAGCCAATTCGCATTAGCATTAGCCGCTCGCATTAGCTGTTCATAAGAGACAGAAGTTGAAACATGAGCGAATCCTATCTTTCAGCCAAGTTGGAAACAATGGCCTATTTTTGACGTTTGATTGTGGCTAAACGGCTGAACCGATTCCAATGTGTAAGGAGGCCATTCGACGCAGGGTATCATGCTCTTCAACTTTGTATTCGTAAAGTTTTCTCTGCGATGTTTAGTTTTCGAGGTGTAGGTGAAAAACTGGAAAATGTCCGGGAAAATCGAGGTTTTTTAGCCGCCAAAAGCAGCAAACATTCCCCCCCCCCCCCCCCTTCAATCCTCTGGCGACTGCTCTCTGGCAGAAAAATGATGATTCCTGAAGCTCTCCGCGATATTCTGATGGAATGGACTCCACAGAAACGGGGGCTGCCGCAAAGACGGGCCTCCCGATTTTAAAGTCAAAATTCAACACCAACGGCAAACTCCTACCCGAATTTAATTTTCACGAAACTTCATCCCTCACTGCACTTATTCAACTTTGCGTTCGCTTCGTTAAGATTTAGCCGGCAAATCCCAGGTGGCCTGTTAGAACTGGTGGGCTACGTAAACTCGTTTAAAGACTTCTATTTAGAGCCACCTTGAAAGCCTATTGACGGGGCCGATGGTGTTAACCCAAACTCAAACAGAAGAGCCACGAAATACTACAGCTCACTTTCTGATTCACTTCGGGCGGAGAGAAAAGACGCTTACAAAGATTTTTTTTTCGGTCCCGTTCAAATGTTGAAACAAAAATTTCGTTAAGTTGCGATTTCACTCAAAGCTCCTGGAGTAAGGATTTTACCATCGAGGTGTGAGTTAAACGTTCGAAGCAAAATCCAAAGTTCCTTCTGAAACCAGTCCAAGTCCGAAATTTCACTAGCTGCGGGTTTGATTTGAGCTTTGAAAAAGAAAAGTATGATTTGAGCTTGATTAAGGAGGGGCAGGCATCGCAAAATTGGCAAATTTTGGCAAAACCGTATATATTCGCACAGTTTTGCCCATAACTCGGGAACGGTTAGTCTGACGTTAATGTACTGCTCCTTATATAAAATTTAATCAGCTTCCACCAGAAACAAATAAAATTAAGATCCGACTCACTGTTCCCGAGTTAAAGGCAAAAAGATGAGACGCGTGAATACTAAACTCTCCTATCACAAAAACATCGTCACAACGATGTGTCGTTATCAAGAGACATTCCGTTTTCGATTGCAGCAAAGTGACACATCGCTCACTCTAGCGTTTTTCGTGCTACAACGTTTATGACACTTTTCCTGTTGCAAAATAATATCTTGCACCAGGAGATAATAATATCTTGCATCTATCATCTTGCAAGATAATATCAGATATTATGATATACAACGTATTATGAGTAAACCAATTCTTTTTGTGAAATAAAGCGAAAATGGAGATTTTTCGAGTTCTGTCATTTTCCCTTGCAGGCGACTTGTGTGAAAAATTTCAATTAAAAATTTACTACTTTCTACTTTTTAAGTAATACTTGAAAATTTTTATGTTTGAAATGTTGAAATTTTCAATGATTACTAATTTAATTATAATATTAAAACGATGATTTTCTGTTTTTTAAACATTGAACATTTTTATTTTCTAAATGTTTAAAGTTTCAATGATTGTTGTTATATATATATATACATAAGATATAAAGAAGAAGAAGAAGACGATGACGAACAAAAAGAAATTTAAATCAATAGGTAATTTTTATTATATATAATAAAAAATTACCTATTGTTTTAAATTTTTTTTTTTTTTTTTTTTTTTCTTTTTAATTTACTTACAATTTTTATTGCATTGGATAATTTTTTTGGACTCGACGGTAGCTTTGTAACACAGGACTTGTGTAATATTCGATTATTGAAAGTTACCCCTAAAACTGAACTAGGTACAGGTGATTATTATTGTACATTATACAAACCCTACATTTTGTACAAAATTCAGAGTACCTTCTGAAACTAAACTAGGATTTTATGGACAATCTAATGTTCCCTTTGAATTCACTATACGCTGTCGAAGGCTTGATTCCAGATAATAGAGAGTTTTTGCAGACCTTTCCACGAATCCGTAGCAGGAAATCCGTATGGGCTGTCTAGGCCGACCATGACTGGAAGCTAACCACCACAACCACCCCACTACAGATTCCTTACGAATCCGTATGGAAAAATTGACTACTAAAGTGACGCGCACGTTGTTTTCACTCTCACAAACCTCAAGAAAAAATGGTCGCCGTGAAGTTTTGACTTGTTGCGTTTGAGTATTTCACAAGTATTAAATACTTGTAATAAGAAAACTCCTACTGCCACTCGGTTTTTTGTGAAGAGGAAAATGGATGAAAATCCAAAAAAAAAAAAAAAGGTCGCCGTGAAGTTTTGACTTGTTGCGTTTGAGTGTTTCACAAGTATTTCTTATTACTAGGGTTGCCTGATGAGAGAAAAGGAAAAAAAGGACATCAAGATATATAACGTATAAATTACAAAATGCACATACTATATTATAATATAATTATAAGGTAAAGGTTTTTCATCAATCAGATGGATGATGGTTTGTTACCTACCTAATCGGGTATTATAATAATAATTATAGAAAATGTAATAATATTATAGAAAATATAATAATATTATATTATAGAAAATTATGTAATTCTAATAGGAATAGAATCTACTTCAAGTTTTTAGTTTCAACATTCAACATAATATGTTGAATGTTGAAACTAAAAACTTGAAGTAGATATTATTATAATACCCGATTAGGTAGGTAATAAACCATCATCCATCTGATTGATGAAAAACCTTTACTGTGGGGACATGTAGTCAGTTCCTCTCATCCACTGAGAGTTCATCAGAGAAAAATTTTCTCTGATGGAATGAGAATATTTAATATTCTCTCGACGTTGGCATTATGGGCAGGAATGGCGAAAACAATTTGGCACAATTTGAGAAGCTGTGAGTGTTTCTCTGATTGGTCGACAAGATGGAAATATTCACACCATCTTTGACTGCAGTTCATGGCTTTAAATTTAGTGAGAAATTAGATTTAGGGAGAAATTTCTCCTTCAGTCTTTCAGTCAGAAAATCTTCGACTTCCTCCAACGAAGCTAGCACCTCCAAAACTGAGTTATGTTTGGCTTCCAATTTCTTAATCTTTTCATTGAAAGAAAACATTAATGAATGTAGAAACCACAAGTCACTTTCATTTTCTGGCTATTCAAACAGATTTTTTATTAGGATAGGAGGGTTGCTCTGAGACATAAAATACGACGCCAGAGGTTCATACATTTGAAGCACACGATTTATGCAGGGAAACAACGACAACCAACGGGATTTGGAGTGGCGAAGAAGCTGCCTGTATTCGATGTCAACGCCCACGATGGACATAGGTTTAACAAGAACAAGATTTTTTCTAAGCAGGCTGTTCCAGATAGGTAGGTAGCCCAAACGATTTTCAGGTAATTTCGAGGTAATTTCAGAAAATGAGAGATTTAAAAAAAAAAGAGAACATTTGCCCGAAAAATGAAAAAAGAGAGGACGCCCGGACAGGGTGTGAAAAAGAGGACATGTCCGGAAAAAAGAGGACGTCTGGCAGCCCTACTTATTACAAGTCCTACGAGGACTCCTACTGCCACTCGTTTTTTTGTGAAGAGGAAATGGGTGGAATAAAAATTTCCAATTCATCCATCGAGTGTAGAACAGAATAAAACAGAAGAGAACAAAGCGAACTGAGAACAAAAAATAACAAAGCAGAATACAAGCCCGTTTGTTTACAAGATAACATCTTGAGGTTACAACGGGGTTACACAAGCGTCAGGTTATGTTGCTTTTCATACAGATTTCTATACTGATTTGGTAACCCGTAGGAATAAGGATTCGTACCGCCTACTGCTACAGATTCCTTACCGATTTGTCCTCGCGCATGCGCACTCCCCCTTTCCTTACAGATTCGTACTACGGATTTCCTCCTACCGATCGGTGGAAGGGTCTGCAAAAACTCTCTAATGAGACTGAGAGACAGGTGGTCGAATCAAACCGATCTACTCCAATTACTCGAAACTCCCCATAAAACTGCTCAAGTCGGCACAAGCCGGAAACCAGCGACCTCCTAACAGGCGAGTTTAAGACGTAAACAATAATCTTAAAATGTTCTTCATGTCGAATGTGTGGTAGGTACCTAATTGTTCCCACGTTGTATCGTAGTGTCGATGCGATGTGGTCGGCGAGGGGGCGAGAGGAGGGGGTAAGAAAGAGTTAATAAAAATAAAAGGGGGCGTGTTTACGGCTACAATTAAACCAGCTGATGCGAAATTGTGCAACCTCGCGTCATTTACGACGTTGGAGTCCGCGTATACTCGAAGAAGTTGTTTTAATGGGTTTTCAGGCAAAGTGGAAGGAGGGGGGGGGGAGTAAAGAGGAGGAGAAGGCGCCACCTTAGACGTTGCCTTTTTCTTCGAGTGTAGAAGAATGAAAGATTTGCGGAACAGTAACTCGAGAATGTCGTAGTTTCGTTCATTTGAGACATACAGTCAAGGTTGATGAAGGCGTAAAGGCACCAGGAGCTATCAAGGCTTGTGTTGCAGAACAATCTGCACCATCGTTCGATGCGGTATTAAGCTGGTTCAGAAGGATTAATCGGAAATGGAATTTGTCCTCCGTGATTATGCCTTCGAAAATGTTCAGATCCGGTCCCATTAAATTCTTCGAACGATACCGCCTGCAGTGTCGGGAGCAGCGAAGAAGGGGATGGAGAAGACACGAAAGAGATACTCGCAAGATGAGGGTGCGGGGCGGCCATCCGGTTATAAGGGGGATAATAAGAACTGCCAGAAAACAAATAGAGGGCCCTATCGCGGGGGAAGGTAAAATGGTTGAGAAAAGGGAGGACGACGAGGGGGAGGAGGGGGTAAATGGTAGGTTGCGGGAGAGAAACGAAACGAGCGGGGCCACCCACAGCCTCCTTCATTGTTCTGACACAACTATACTTCGGGGGTGCGGTGCGGGGTTGTGGAACCATCTCCCACCTCGTTCTCATTACGGGGTGAAGACGTACCTACACGGTTCACATGAGGGTCCACTCATGACATGCACTCTTAATACAATCACAACTCGACAGAAAAGTTATCACAAAGTTTTAATCTTGAACTCAGAACGAGCCTTGGCTTGTGCACAAAATTTCAGATTAATGAGGGAATTCGTGTTACCATGTTTCAAATTAGAACATGAGATTAAGACCAAATCGTGTATCAAACTAAAGAACAATTGAAGGGTAAGGGGAAAAAAGCAGGTAAGTCACTTTTTCGAGAAAATCGATTTTTCAGTTGCTATCGATAGATTATGCATCGGAGTCTCTTCTGAAGTGCTCAAAAGGGCAAAAAACCAGGTTAGTCGAAGTGTAATGGCCTTGTGAAGTTTTGTTGTGCTGCGAAGAAACAGGTTAAGTCAAGCGGTCAGGGGAAAGAACCAGGTATGTTGGAAAGTTGATAGAAGGTTGCAGCACAATCGCTCCCTAATCACTGGTTGTTTCTGTACTTCACACAAACGAAAAGCAGTTTTTTTTTTGTTTTTTTTTTATCAATTTGATTTAACCGTGCTCGTCGTTCTGTGTCCTCGCGGATCATCAGATGACAGATTCTGTTGGTGGATATCTGTCCACGAATCATGTCTGAATGTTCGGATGAGGATTATAACTGCGTGGAGAAGTCTAGAAAAAACTCTAGAAAGAAGTCTAGAAAGAAAACTGGACGGCTCAGATGCTGGTACGAAATTGCGTATCAGTTCTCACGAAACAGGGACTCCTTGCAACTGTCAACATTTCAATTGCTTCACTTCTGTTTCTGAGGATGGCAGAGGTGAAATATTACGCCGATTCAATGTTCCCGCCTCCCAAAATGTGCAAAATCAATTTTTGTCGGGTTTGATTACTGTGCTACGTGTTCATCGAAGGAGGCCACGGCTATATGACGATATTGCCAAATATCGAAATGCATCTTTTGCTTACCGGGTGCGAATCAATGTCGGGGATGATTCCTGGAGTGATGTTCCAGTTTGTGCCAAAGGATTTCGTGCCATCCACGGTATAACCAAAAGCAAATTGAAATACATTCAGCGAAGGCTTAAGATGAGTGGGGATGCTCCGTCAGACCAGAGAGGGAAACATACCTCAGTGTTCAGAAAACTTGATGAATCCATAGAATCCCAGATTGGTGACCACATTAAAAGCGTCAGTGGACGCCAAAGTCACTACTATACAGTCTTCATGACTTTAAAAAAAAAAAAAAAAAAAAAAAAAAAAAGTATTTACCGGAAGAACTCACGGTGAAGAAAATGTTTTAACTCTTAAAGTAAAAAAGACTGAAATTTGTAGTACGTCCAACAGAGCTAAAGCTATTAGTAGCATTTTTAATGGATAAGAATTCCGATTTTAATCATCTTTGGTGTCATGTCTCTGATGACTTACCTGCTTTTTGCAACTTTTGAAAGGGAGTCACCCCTGATTTTTCATTATTAAAGTCTTCAACTACTTTTGAACCCCTGAAATGACTTAAGGTTCTCATTACATATATTTATCAAGCGCTGTAAATTATTTTTTGGAATTTTATCTTACATTCCGTATATGTAATTGCGTTTTGAAACTAAAATTTCGTTTTTCTCGAATCAAGGGTGAGTTGACTAACCTGATTTTTTCCCCTTACCCTTCAATTAGGAATTAGAAATGGTAGAACTAGGAATGGAAACGTGTCTGGATTTTTTTTTTAATCGATAGAAGGCGTCCAAATAATACTGAAAATGGTGTTAAAACACAAACTGCAAGTTCGTACGAATTTATAAAATTTATGGAAAAATTGCAATTTGAATTTGCGAGTTGTCCCACCATTAACCAACTAAAAACGGAAGGATCGGTCACGTCGAATAAGTTAATTTATATCACGAATAAGTTGAGTCAATACGCACGATCACACTCACAACAAAGCGAACACGGCCCATCTCGCGTTACTCCAGTGTCACTAGTGCCAAACACCAAGAAAATCAAGAAAGAATTTGAAAATCGACCTGCACTCTGGTGTCTTTGATTGGAATAGGGAATCGGTGTAGGTAGGTGACGTCATCTACACCAGTTTTTGAATTGGCCAGAAAAACTTGAGATGATTATAAACTACGTGAAAGACTGTTTGTCACAAAAATGATGTATTTTTCCCTTTTTGACTTCTAACAACATGGTACAGGATGATTTAACCCAAAATTTGGGTGCATTTCCATTCCTAATTGTGTATAAAATCCTAGTTTCAGATGGAACTCTGAACTGTTAATGGGGTCCGGAACCGTGTCTTGATGTTGATTTTTCCGGGATACGAGAAAAGTTGGTTTTGAGCCCCTCCAGCGCAGTTTAAATTTTTGGCGAGCCACCAATTTTTGGAACGGAACCGCGAACTCGGCTTCCGAGTAGAAAGCTGCGTGATTGGCCACTCACTGACCACTGGTCGTCGAAAACCAAGTTGACCAACAGAACAAACCTCGAAATTTGACGAAATCAGGTATCTTGTCTCATTTCTTATTCGGAAAAGTTCCCAGTTTGGATTGTATACAGGTATACATACCTACAGGTATATATTCCTTTGCGATTTTCTCTTCACTGAAGACCTATTCCCTTTTCGTGACCGACCCGTGCTTTTATTTTGGGCCACTGGAAAGATTTTCTGCTGAACTTGTTTATTTTTTCGACATAGATCAGACCCCATTGTGTATAACTGAGTTATATCAGAGTATTCTGTATATCAGAGTTATAACTGATTCTATATATTCTATAGAAATGTTGTTGGAAACGTGTTGAGGATCAGTCATAGAAGACGAGATTTTTGCCGACGTTTCAAGAGATATATTCTCCTATCATCAGGGCAAGTGCAGGGACAAGAGCAGCACACGATGTGAACCGTCGCTGTCGTACAAATAATGTATTAGGTATTTGTACGACAGCGACGGTTCACATCGTGTGCTGCTCTTGTCCCTGCACTTGCCCCGATGATAGGAGAATATATATCTCTTGAAAAGTCAGCAAAAATCTCGTCTTCTTTGACTGATCCTCAACACGTTTCCAACATTATTAATTGAAACGGTCAACATCACCATCAACTATTCTATAGAAAGAATGTCGGAGTGTGAGTATAATTCCAGCGATGGAAGAAGCTTTCGCTTCGCCTTTATAATAAAACCTCGTTTTAGACGAAGGAGTACCTACAAAATCTTGAATGCCAAGCGAAATGTAAAATGTGAACATAAGTACCTATCAATATTTGACATCGATTATTGATATGGGCCGGTTAGGTTTTGTAAAACCATTGGAAGGACCTAATATTGATTTCTTGGAGGCACATGAGAGCTTTGTGCCATATCCGACTATTTTCTTCAGCCGAGAGCGAGGTCTCCTTTCACAAAAAAAAACCGTTTACTGCCTATAAAATATACACCATTAGCGAATAAGGAGTTGAGCAAGTCAAGTTGGTGAAGGCTTCAACTTGGTCCGTTGCTCAACAGATTGCATCTCTTTGGGTGAATGCGCTCCGAACGACCTTCGATAGTAAAAAAAAAAAGCCTTCTGGTCGTAGCGTCGATAAATCGTAGCCAGTTAAGTGTGTGTCGACGTTGGAAACACGATGACGTGAATGTAGTTGATAGTAAATGACGGCTACCGTCCTGATCGGATCAAGTTTTGACGGGTTTGTGTTTTGAGTTGAGGCGAGTTGTGTTGAAACAGAAAGGATTGCCAACACTCGGGAGAGAAAAATACGAATGGGAAGTTTTAAGGTCGATCCACACATTTCAGTGTTTCAGTGAATCCGTGGCCATCAGTGCTCCGTGCGGCATGTAACGCTGGTGTGTGGACAATTTATCATTGATGCAGTTGAAGGGCACGGAGCACTGATGGCCACGGATTCACTGATATCACTGAAATGTGTGGATCGACTTTTAATTGCATACGACTTAGAAATCTTAATTTTGGTGAGGGAGAGGGGGCAGCTATGTAGAGCTAATACGGGTTCAAACTGGTTTAGTGGGTGAGATAACAGCTTTATAGAGGCGATAAGGGTTCAATCACGGATTAGTGGGTGAGATAACAGCTTTATAGAGGCGATAAGGGTTCAAGCCCGGATTAGTGGGTGAGATAACAGCTTTATAGAGGCGATAAGGGTTCAAGACCGGATTAGTGGGTGAGATAACAGCTTCATAGAGGCGAAGGGAGGTTCAAAACCAGTTTTGTCGATGAGGTAACCGCTTTATGAAGGCGATTATGGGTTTGGTGGATGAGATAACAGCCTTATAGGGGCGAAGAGAGGTTCACAATTAGTTTTACGGGTGATATAACAGCTTTATATAGGTATGTAACGTCTATAGCGACTAGGGAATTTCGTGGATGAGATAACATCTTTGTAGAGGCGTGCAGATGATAGAAACCAGTTTGATGGATGTAATAACAGCTATATAGAGAGATGGAGAGGTTCAAAACTCGTTTGATCTGTTTCATTGATGAGATTATTTACGGTCGGAAATGCAAGTCTAGTCCATCGACCTCCCCCAATGACATTTTGAGCGACAGAAGTTTTTGCACTTGTTTTTCACTTGTACAAAAACCTGCGGCCTATTTTGTTACTCATTAAGGGTAAAGTGGGCGTGTGTCACCTTCGGCATGCGGTTTTCGACTTGAAATGAAAGGTTGGGAGGGGGATTCATTTTGGCCACCTTTTACAACATGACAAGTTGTAGAGGAAAGGTTGTAAGAGTCTTCAGAATGGAATTTCTCGGCCGAAGGTGTAAAAGCCAGACGGGAAGCACTTTAGACGAGGCGTCATTCATTTTCACGGTAACCACTTCGAACGGTTAGGCGTGGGGAAGGAGAGGTATCAACTGGGACACTTTTTCTTTCCCGTAAAGAGGAAATGAAAACAAAACAAAAAAATCCGAAACGGAGCCCCTTCGTGCGAAGGTGCAATGGGAAACTCCCTATGGGCCAACGAGGACCATCCCGACAGGACTTGTGGCACCAGACATCCCTTTTTACCTTTCCGTCTTCCACGTATCTTCCATCATTTTCTAGGATTATCTTCCTTTGGCCACATAACAGTATTGGTGTCATTGTCGGACCGAATAGCCCTTCAAGTACGACGTCATTCCTTGTGGTGAGGCTTCTTTTTAAGCCTATAATAATTACTATGGGGTGTTTTTGCTCATGATGAACGAATGTTCAAATCGTGTAGTGCTGGCAAGGGTCGATCAGGAGGGGAGGGTGGATACTGCAGAGTTCAAAAGGACTAAAGTTGAGTTTTTCCAAAGTGTTACAATAAGATTTGTGGAACCACACGCTTTTCCCTACCTGCTAGTAAACCGAACTCCCATAGATTGATTGGACAACAAACCTCTAAGTATATTGTTCGTTTCACTTTCATAATTATCATTAATTTAAAAAAAAATTAAGAAAACTTTTCTCTGTCTGGTTTTTTCCCCGACTAATGAGAAATCTCACAACACCCTCAACACTCAACCCCATCATTAGCCACCTTCCAACCTGATAATTAGGTACACGGCGTGACGGTACAAGTCAAACCATCGTGTACAAAAATAGGTTCACGATGTGCAAAACAAGTGCCATTAACGACAAACATGACGAGCGGCATATTTCCGCCTTGAATCACCCGACGTGCCACTTTGTGAATCAGATTGAACTGGAAGCCGATCTCTAAACCCAATAATGTACATCAAATGTAAAGAAATAAAATATTAAAAAAAATTAAATTCAAAAATTATAATAAAAAATAAAATCAACCAAAAATTGAAGGAAAAAACTAAATGAATAAGAGTTTTTAATAAAAAATTTAATTGATAAAAAAATTAAAACCCAAGAAATTTGATGAATTCCCATAACGAATTCCCAACGTCGCCTCGGTATTCTTAATACACGAACATCTTTGTAGCAACTGTTATTGAAAACTGTTCATATTCCCGCGAATATATTCTACACCCAAAATCGCTTCGAAAACGACACCTAATACTTCGAACTTGTAGGCCCTTTGAAGTCCATAAACGTGAGGCGATCGGAGTGAAAAGTTGGCGTAGGTTTGCTTAGTTCTGTCTACATGTCTCGATCTTTTGACACCCGTCGCAAAAAAAAAAAAAAGAAAAAAATGTCGATTCTCCCGAAATGACAAAAATCAAAATGCCTACATCGAGTAAAAATTATGAACTGTAAAGAAAAGATTTTCAAAAAACACGAAAATGCAACAACAAAAAATCACGTAAAAATGCCAAAAATCTCACCGACAGGAAAAACTGAAAATCCATCATTTCTAAACAAACTAGAAAATTTCTTATTATTAATAATATGTCGGTAAAATACAAAAATTAAAAAAATTACAATTTCAAATAATTTGATGAAAATGCAAAACGTGAAATTTACTTAAAACTGACGATCATTCCATTTTTCGTGCCGTTCTTTATAGGAACACGAATGAAAAAACTGTTACGGCAGATCGAAATACATAAATTGAAAACACTTGTCGCAAAAACTGGAAGTTGCTAAAAATTTCAAACAAAAATAAATGAGAAATTGTGAATAAAAACACCGTGACTTTTTTTTCCGAAAATATGTTACTGATACGGTGATGTTTGAAAAAAATCAAGCTCCGAAAAGGTACCTAAATTTGAAGTGATTGTCTAAATGGGCTTTAGATCTAAAACGCGGAAACCCGCAGTGTTGTTTTCCCGCCATCTGGGGGCTTCCAGACGGGCAGCAAGTAGAAGACACAATCAAGTCAAAATGTCCAATGTGAGGACTGTGGCGCGGAACAGCCCGAGCTATTCAAATCACACAAAACCTCAGAAAATACGAACGACATTAAAAATAAAAATATAATAATTTCACTCGACGAATAATGAGAATTTGATAAAATATGAATTCCGTGAAACGTGCCGAAATTTGTCACATTTCGGTCTACCAAGTGGCGTATATTCTTAAAAGCTACGCACCTATTGAGCGAAATAATGTGGAAACCTGACCTTTTAGAGTCTGTTCAGCAGCGACGATGCTGAACAGCGCGAGAAATTTCAGCAGCCAACACCTCGAAAACATCACCTGAAACCACATAACACAAATCTCACTGAAATCACTCGTCGGTGGGAAATGACAGTGACAAAAAAATGAAAGTGGGAATTTTCGGCGAATTTCCTCGCTTACCGGCACTTTGGGTGGAACCGGTTTTCAGACGCGAAATATATTTTTTGTCGGAGCCGAGTTTTTTGTTTTTCGAAAGAACGGAGAAAATGTGAAATGTAAAACTGTTCGAAGCCGCGAAAAATTTGTGGTCGGGGTTTACGAATTGTAGTGGTCGAAGAGGGAAAACCCGCGTCGGCAAAAGTTCACACTGTACAACCGTGTTGTGAGCGGTGGACTGAACCAAAACTCTGGGAATAGCGGAGGTCTGGAAAGCTAAGCCCCTCCCCCCTTCTCCCCTCCAACAGCCTTCCCGGCCAATAAGGAGGCAGTACAGAGTTGAAGGGGGAAAAGGGGGCGAAGGGGGTTGGGGCTGTCATCTCTTGGAATCAAATTATAGTCCTTCATTTCCAGGATAAAAGAGATCCTTTCGGCTGAAATCGCGTAAAATGGTCTATTTTGGGGATCCTTTCGATTCATTGATGCTCCCACCGATAGTTTTGGGGTTCTTAACCTTTGAGAAGTGGCTGATCACTTAATTAGAAGATAACAATAGTTTCCACAGACCCCTCGCTGATTTTCATTATTCTGTTTCACACTTTAAATTATTATGGGCAAACGAAGATGCCAAAAGAAATAACACGGTGGTGCAGGAGTGAGAAGTTTGAGCGCAACTCATTTAACTTTTCGTGCAAATTGACGACCAATATTGAATTTGGTCTTGCCGTTTTTGCGAAGAGGGATATTCATCTTTTCAACCTGGAAATTGGGCAATGGTCAGTTTTCAGCCACTGTGGGGCTTCTGAGGGGCCTACACTTGTGGGTTTGGAGAAGTGGTCGAGTGATGTGTCGTTTTCAAAGTGATTTTGGACAATAAAATCTATTTAAGGCGGCCAGGTGCAGGCAACAGGTCCTGTTTTCATCGAGGAGGTAGCGATTTTCAATGAGTAAGCGCAGAAACAAATTTAAAGAGCAGAAACTGGTTTTCAGTGGGCAGAAGCCGGTTTTGAAGAGAAGATAACAGTCTCTCATTGAGAAGAAACCGGTTATTAGTGCGCATTTCAACATTGCGAAAACCCGATTTAGGGGAAGCAGAAACCGGTTTTTTGTTAGCAGAAACCAGTTTTGGGAGAGCAAGTACCTGTTTTTATCGTAAAGAAATCGGTTTTTAGTGGGCAAGCACCCATTCAAAGATCAGAAACTGCTCTATGTGGATGTTAGCCAAAGGTGCAGAATTCCAATCCAACAGGTAATTAGGGAGACAGATGACTCCTCTGCTAGGGGTCCAGATTCCGATTTCGACCTGCTAAGCTCATGAACAGCCCACAATGTCTTGAAGTGAGTACCTGATTAAAAGTGAAAAATAAAAATAAATTTAAAAATAAAAAAATAAAAATATAGGCCTTCAAAATAGGAAAATGCTAGGTAGGTACACCTAAATCTTGAGCTATCATAACGGATTCGGCTGGTTGAAAACTGGCGTTGGTTTGGTCAAAAACCTTTTCTGCCCACTACAAACCGGGTTCTGCTCTTCAACAACTTGCACTTGCACCCTCAAAACCGGTTTCTGCTCTTCAACAACTTGCACTTGCTCTCTCAAACCCGGTTTCTGCTCATTAAAACCGGATTACGCCACTCAAACCACTGCCCCCTCCCTCTACAACTGGACCCTGTCCACTTGAATCCATTTTCCAATTCCCATTACACCCAACTTCCGCCCACTAAAAACTGGTTTCCGTTCGATAAAAACCTGGTGTTTGCTCCTCAATCCCGGCTCGTGGGTCTTGGGCATGCCGGGGGACTTTTTGAATGGATAAGTTGAGGGACTAAATAATTTAGTTGCCACTTTTTAGAACAGTGTCTTAGAAAATTTTCGCTATAGCAACACAAAAGTTGATTTTGGGTTAGATCAAATGAAGGCAGAGCACCGGTTTTGACCCAGGGAGTCATAATTGGGAGAAACGCAATGATTTTTACTTTCATCAGAAGTCCTTTTGACAACGCTATCTGTCAGAAATTTACAGAACTGAGGGCCCGTGGCCGCTGTAGACATGCGCAGGAGGTTTTTTTGCTCAGTCCCCAGCCGCGGGCCCTTAGGTCAGTAAATTTCTGACAGATAGCGCTGTCACCGAATTTCACAACTACGCGGGTGTGTGGAATCGATGCGGATAGCGAGTTTTCTCGCGCAAAATGCAATTAGGTTTCTTCCTTCCATTCCGAAATTAGCCGGGACATTGTCCATAGTGGCCTAAAGGACGGATCGCCACTGTTACTCCGTCAAAACCGGCTTCTGCTCATTAAACATCGGATTTTGCAAACCTCACCCCCTCCCCACATAATTGATTACTTTTCAGCAGAGTCTGTCCGTCATGAACCAATTTTCATCCAAGTTTACTTCGAAAGCAGCTCACTACTCGACTACTTGGGCCAAACTTGACTACCTTGTGGCCCGTCAGTTTAGCCCGTGTATCCGCAGTGGTGGATCCATTCCAAACCGTTACAAACGTGATTGACCTCTCAGGGAAAACGTTTCACTCCTTAAAGGCCTTGAAACGATGTAGGTACAATGTTCAATTAGTTCAACACAACCTTATAACGTCGTATCTTTGTTTTTCCGCTCCACTTTTGTTGCGGTTATTACACATAATGGAGTTGTAAGATCCTTCAGGATTCTTAGGGGGGATTTGCATGTTGACGCCTGGAGCTATGACCCACAGCCTACAGAATCGCCGGCCCGTTCGGAGTGGCGCCAGTCCCGGCTCCGCACCCCGAAGGAGTTGAGGCCTCGTTTTCTTTTTCGCGGCCCATTCGATGATTTAGTGTTCCTATTAGAACTTCGGGGGCCCCGCCAGCGGATCCAAAGGGTCGCAATTGGGTGGTTACGGGGTGACCCAGTTTTTGGGTTATTATTCTTGGAATAATACACTTATGTATTCGTGTCCAAGGTCGAAATCTCTGTCTCAAAATTGGACTTTATAGCCGTTTTGGGCAGTTGGAATTTTTTTTTTTTTCTCAAAATCTCAAATTTGAGATTTTATTTTGTCAACATTTATGTTGACAAAATACTGTGCGTAACTATCACATTGACGATTAATGCAAACCACGAGCATTGAACCCCTGCGCATGTTTCATTATGACAGGATTAAATTTTTTAATTAAATAAACCAGTTCAGTTGTTTGTCTAGTGGATATACATCGCAACGATTCCATTTAAAAAAATACACTGCGCAGGGGGACATGGCACATAGCTTCCTCACGTATAATGACTACCCAGATTTACAGCCAAATTGGATTATAAGGATATCACAAAATTTATTAAATTGTAATTTTGGAGGGCAAAAAATTGTTTTGATCCCGAAAGTGAAAGCAGTACTTCCGCTACCTTCAGTAGACTCAAAGCAAATAGAAAAGTGCTTTACATGATAGATTGTCAATGTTCAACTGCATGCGCAGCTCGTGCGTTTGCTCAAGAAGCACAAGAACGTCCTTGGGAGAAGTTCTGGTGGTCCTCAGGTCCACATAAACCCCGCTGTTGGATCCAAAAACAGTTCTTGTCTCACGTGTACAGCAAACTTGTAAACCTCGACGAGCTGAAAGTACCGTTAGTTTATGGTAACATACACCGTTTGCGTCTTCAATAGGCCGTCATTTGCATGACACATTTGCGCCCGACTAATCTCCTTCGGCATCTTCTTGTACGGCTTTTGTGTTCGGACATCGTAATCCGCTTTCGGTCTTCCTGTGGGGATCAATGACTTACCGTCATCAATGGGCGAGAGGAAGACATTCGATATTGTATTCTTTTATGTTACCCTTTTCGGACAAATGACAGGGTGGTATTTGGTGGTCATCTTTACCTACTTGACCGCCTTTAACCTCGAGGCGTCTTCCTGCCTGTGGAATTCGAGTGAAGGGCTATTGAGATATCTACTTTTGGCAGGTGAAAATAGTTTTCATGTTCCAAAAGTTTGATAAATTGCATTCGACGCATGACATTTTTGAGAATTTATAAGCAGCTGGAAAATGAGTAAAGTGACTGCAATCCCCTTCTGAGGTGTCGTGTGAGGCTTGTGTGCCTTTAAAAAAACTCTTTGTTTCACCTTCCACTAGTTGCGTGGCTAAGGGTTGTTAGCCGAGAGGCAAAATGTGGGCACGTTTCACTCGTAAATACGTGACCAAACGTGGAATATCTCTTCGGATGCGGAATATGATTTTAAGGCTTGCTGCTTCCCAAGTGTTTCCGTCCAAGTGGGAACTCTTCAGCGTCGGTGCCAGATAAAGGCCCTCTGACCAGGCGTGCGAAAAAAAAAAAACACCTGTTGATATGTTCAATCGGCACAACAAGTCCTGGCAATAAACAAACGATTCACAACAAAAAATATTCTCGTTATTAAAATAAACGCGATTGCCGCGTGGGGCTTACAACAGATTATATGGTCATGCTTATAGAATGAATTATTCAGAACGAGCGGCTACATCGATTTCACACGAGTTTGCACCCACGCTGGGTCGATACCAGACGAGGAGATTTCAATTTTCCCGAGTCATTTTATCTTCCACAACGTGCTCTGGTCGTGATACAGGAGTTGAAAAGTCTGCATTACGAACGGTTATTCAATTATTAAGTCATTTATAAAACTGACAAGCGAGAAATTTGCAGTCAGAGTATTTACTTATGGTTGATGTGTCCGTACACGATTCTTTATTTTCAAAAAATATATCCAATCAACATGTAAATAGGTAAAAGGCAAGCTCACGTTTAGCGCGGTTGCAGCTCTCACGCAGTGTTTAAAAATAATTATTTTTTTAGACAGAAACAAAACCGTCAAAATCTCAAATGAATGTTTTCTTCACGTGGATATGTGATAGAGCTGGGGATTAAGAGAAAAATTGGTATCACTTTGGTGGATAAGTGTCACTTATCCAGTGATAATATCACACTGATTATTACTTAATAAGTGATATTATCACTTATTAAAATATAATAAATGATTATTTAATATTATGCTAAACATAATAATAATGTAATTACATAATATGTACATATTACATATTATGTAACCACTCTCAAAAAACCTCGTAAAAATGTGACCCTTACCCTTCAAAGTAAGGTGCTCTCCCGTGACTTCTTACGAGAGAGTACCATATTAAGGAGAATTTAAAGAGAAGGCATAGTAGATGTAGTAGATGAGTAGGGAGTCTATTCAGCTGAATGGGAAGTCTAGTCAACTGAGTACTTGATGAGAAGCTTGGTCAGCTGGATACTTAATTATTGTTGAGAGATGCGGGCGGGTGTAAACTGGGCCACGAGAGCAGTAGTCCAAAACGCTGCAAATTTTACACAAGGGTTTATTATTCTTTGATATACGTTACTTGTGCAGAAATTTAATTCTGTCAATGAAAAAATTAAAAAAAAATTTTTTTGGATTTTTATCTCAAAAAAAAATTTTTTTTTGGTTTTAATTGTTCAAAAATGTGTTTTTTCAAAAACTCTGTATTTTTTACTCGAAAAATATTTAACATCCTGGGATCCTTCAAAAATCCCATTTTTAGCCCCACGAATGCCCTAAACATCGCCCCAGTGAAATCGGATCGTTCCGGGACCCCAAAAAATGGATTCTACGTCCAAAAATACTTCGAAAACGACACCTAACTTGATTCCATAGCTAAAAGCCTTCAATAAACCCCTCCCGTAGCCCCATTATAGCCCCATAGCGCCCCACGGGTTTGGGCGATCGGACTGAAAACCTTGCGGGCACAACTAGATGGTAAACCTAGTATTTTGCCGAAATTTCAGATTTAAAAAAAAATTCCTACTGCCCAAAACGGCCTGGACGGCGGACGGCGGACGGCGGACGGACATTTCGGATTTAGAATGTAGACCTCTTGAAACGGATAATGTCAAATTTTGAGCCCGATCGGAGTCGTCGACCCCCGTCGCGAAAACATAGGTGTATTATTCCAAGAATAATAAACCAAAAGCAGAGGTCTACTCTCGATGTAAACTGGGACCCACTGAACCCCTCTGCATTATGGGTCATTAGTGAGTGGTAAACTGGGCCACGACCAAGGGCGCAACTTTGAATCAAAGTTGATCAAGGGAATGAGCCACCTCCTGGGGACCAGGTACAGTCGGTCGACAGGGAGGGCTGGTAGAACGCCTCAATCGAACAATAACCAAGTCATTACCTAATGAAACTACTCCTCCTGGGGAATTAAGGGACCCCTAGGAAGAGGGACAAAAGTAGGATGTCTACTGGCTTCATATCAGATCAGGGTTCAGAAGGGGAAAATAAGCAACAATATGAGAAGGCCGAATCAAGCGTTGGGGGCAGGGGGACGGTTGAGCCTTCAATCTCCGATGTTCTATCATGACTGCTGGTCTCAGTGGCGTAATTGGTAGAGCGTCGCACTAGTAATGCGAAGGTTGTGGGTTCGAGTCCCACCTGAGGCCCAATAAATTTTTCTGCCTTCCCCTTCTGATTTCTTGTAATAACTTAATTAAATTCATAATTAGAATTCAATTTCAGTGTGAATTTAATTTAATAACTCCTCCCTTCCCCAAATAACCAAGTTTCAGACTAAGTTCATGAACCAGAAGCAGAATGATTGGGACATGCTGCTACCGCTCTTCCTACTGGCCTACAGGAGTGCGCCCCATGTCACGAACGGCTTCTCGCCAGCATTAATGGTGTATGGTCGCGAGCTCCAGCTACCAGAGGAATTGGTCAGACATGAGGGAAGAGCCACTCTCGGCTACGTATGTGTTCTCCCTTCGGAAGCGCATGCAGGAAACCAGAGACTGCGCTACAAGAATCATGGGGGTCCAGATGTGGCAGCAGAAGGAGCGTTTTGACCGTCCGGCCCGGCAGAAGGAGTTCTAGACTGGGGACTGGGTATGGCTGCTGTGAATAACGGTCACAATGGTCTGCTTGAGTGCCCCGCTGAGGGCTCGCGACTGGGAATAACTGGAGGGATGTCACGTCAACCCTTGAGGAGACCCTCCAATTCGAGTGACAGCTGTGAATTCCACCCTTTTACTTTCTAACTATTCGTGGTGCACATATAAATACGTAATTAAAATTAACTCGCTGCAATGATTGACTTCTTCTATAAGCCCATAGCCCAATTTACATTACATCCGTTTACAAGAGGGGATGTGTATCAAACAGGTGAAGGGGACTCTTGGGGCCCGATTTACACGCTTCATCCGAAGATGTGGCCCAGTTTACAATCGCCCAGAGATGCCAAATGGAATTCATTTGATATTTCTGAGCGTTTGAGAATCCTTTCAGTGTAAGAGATTCCTAAAAAAAAAAAAACATACGTCACATTATGTCACTAAACAGACCAACACTTCAACGGTTTGAAATACAACTGCAACTCAACAACGCCAAACAAGGAAAACTTAACTATCCTGAAGAGGTCTATGGCGCGAAACATCTTAATAGCCCAACGGCGTACGAACGCACACACTACCTCGTCGGATTTGCGAGGGCGAGCGAAGATATTAAAATCGTCGAAGGAGCGGCTGTTGTATCGTCAAATCTTTCATTCTCTTTGCATCCACCGTGTAGGAATGTTCCTATTATTAATTTATCGAGCTGACCCTCGCATTAGAAATTCATATTACGTTCTCAGTTGGAGACCATGTTAGTAGGTAAGTCCTTATCTTCTGGTTGTAAATTATAGGTTTATTTCATTGTTTTCGTATACGAATTCATGAGGTCTCCCGCTTTCATAGGTGTGATCTACCTGTTGAAAACTAGTGAATAACTAGATGCTCCGGCTCGCTTTGCTCGCCTACGCACCCAGCTGGGGGGCTCCGCCCCCCAGACCCCCCGTGGGCCTCGCTACGCGAGGCCGGCGCCTCGCTTCGCGAGGCCGATCGCTTAAGCAGACATGTGGGTGAATTGCCGCTTGTGGGTGTATTGCCACCTGTGGGTGTATTGCCGCCTGTGAGTGTATATTGCCGCCTGTGGGTGAATTGCCGCCCCCCAGACCCCCCCTAGTGGGTGTATTGCCGCTTGTGGATGTATTGCCCACTGTGGTTGTATATTGCCGCCTGTGATTTGGGTGAATCATGGTACGAAAATGATTAGCCGAGCGAAGTAAGGCCCCCTTGTCAAAGTGCTAGTCTATTAGCTGAGCGAAGTAAGTCAAAGTGCTAGTGAAATCAAATCAAAACTCACAGTAAAAAACCCGGTGGGGCGCTATGGGACTAAAATGCCGAGGGGGTAGAGTTAAGTGTCGTTTTCCAAGTATTTTTGGAGACGACCTATGGAGCTTTCATGGGGCTATACGAAATTAGACCCCCTGTCAACGTGCTAGTGAAATCAAATTTCCACCATCAATAATAATAGAACTACCTATGTGGGTGGCCGAGCAAAGCGAGTCCCCTGGCCGTTAAAATGATCGGCTGAGTGAAGTATGCCCCCCCCCCCCTCCCAACCTGTCATAGTGCTAGTGAAATCAAATCAAAGTTGAAAACTCACAGGAAAAATATGGGGCTAAAATGGCGAGGGGGTAGAGTTAAGTGTCGTTTTCCAAGTATTTTTGGGGAAAGGGGAAGTATTTTTGGGGAAATTAAGGCCCCCCTGTCAAGTGCTAGTGAAATTAAGGCCCCCCTGTCAAGTGCTAGTGAAATCAAATTTGAAAAGCCTTCTCTTGATAATAATAGAACTACATATGTCGGTGGCCGAGCAAAGCGAGTCCCCTGGCCGTTAAAATGATCGGCCGAGTAAAGTATGCCCCCCCTCCCACCATGTCATAGTGCTAGTGAAATCAAATCAAAGTTGAAAATTCACAGGAAAAATATGGGGCTAAAATGGCGAGGGGGTAGAGTTAAGTGTCGTTGGAAGGGAGGGGGTTGAAGGAGGGGAAAACGGAAAAAATCCTTGAGGGCGCTCAACCTATCTCAGAACGTAGAGCATTTTTGAATTTCTCGAGATTTTCAAGAATATTATATATATTAGTGATATAGATTATTTATAAGGGTCTTGCTTGATCGCTCGTACATATAGATCCTTGTTTGGGGGGGGGGGGGGGGGGGAGTAAGGACCCCCTGTCAAAGTGCTAGTGAAATCAAATTTGAAAACTCCACCATCAATAATAGGAGAACTACCTATGTTGGTGGCCGAGCAAAGCAAGACCCCTCTGGCTAATAAAATAATCGCCCGAGCGAAGCAAGACCCCCCCCTGTCATTTGAAAAGTTTGAAAAAAGCCTCCCCTGGCTGGTAAATTGATCGGCCGAGCGAGAACCCCCCCCCCCCCCCCCCCCCTTGGCAACGTGTCAAATTTGACAACTCACAGGAAAGAAACCCTGGGGTGCCATCAATAGTTAGTTGCTCGCCTACGCACCCAGCTGAGTAACCCTAGTGGGGTGCATAGCATCGATGGACACGTTCATAACCCTGCATCAAGGTCAACTGCTCCTTCAACATCAACCCCCCTGGCTGATAAAATGATCGGCCGAGTGAAGTATGCCCCCCCTCCCACCCTGTCATAGTGCTAGTGAAATCAAATCATAGTTGATAACTCACCGGAAAAATATGGGGCTAAAATGGCGAGGGGGTAGAGTTAAGTGTCGTTTTCCAAGTATTTTTGGAGAAAGTAAGGCCCCCTGTCATAGTGCTAGTGAAATCAAATTTGCAAAGCCTTCCCTTGATAATAATAGAACTACCTATGTCGGTGGCCGAGCATTGCGAGTCCCCTGGCCGTTAAAATGATCGGCCGAGTGAAGTATGCCCCCCCCCCCCCCCCCTCCCACCCTGTCATAGTGCTAGGTGAAATCAAATCATAGTTGAAAACTCACAGGAAAAATATGGGGCTACAATGGCGAGGGGGTAAAGTTAAGTGTCGTTTTCCAAGTATTTTCCACCCTTTGTAAAGTCCACCCTCAATAATAATTATTGAGGGTAGGTCAATAATTATTATTGACCTACCTACATATTTATTACATATAAATATGTAGGTAGGTAGGACATTTGAATCCCCTGGCCGGTATAATGAAAACAAAGAAAAAATATGGGGCTAAAATGGCGAGGGGGTAGAGTTAGTGTCGTTTTCCAAGTATTTTTGGACGTAGAAGCCCCTGGCGGATAAAATGATTCCCTGAAAATTTCATCAAAATCGAATCAATAGTGGCTGAAATCCCCACTCCTTTTCTTTAGTTGAAGGAGGGGAAAACGGAAAAAATCCTTGAGGGCGCTCAACGTATCTCAGAATTTAGATCATTTCATCAAAATCGAATCAATAGTGGCTGAATTTTTGAATTTTTATTTTATTTTAATTTTTATTTTATTTTTATTTTAATTTTTATTTTTTAAATTCAATTAAATTACATTTTTCGATAATCGATTCAGTTTAAATCGATTCTACTTTTCTCGATAATCGATTCAATTTAAATCGATTCATTTAATTTACATCCATTTCCTTCTGGGAGACCTTGCGCATAGACCTAGGGAGCACCCCTTAAAGGCTGATGTCCCACCCGCTCGGAGTGAAGAGTGTAGACGGGGGGGTATCGGCAAGTTGGTAAGCCGAGCCAGAATTCACCCGACGGGTCGCCCGCCCCGCGAATTAAAGAAAACTGCAAAACTCAACTCGCCCTTAAAAGTCGCTCATCGTCGGAACGAATTTGGTCGATATCAAGTATTAAAATTCGGATCTCTAGGTAGGCGTAGGACAAGGTCAACCCCCCTGGCTGATAAAATGATCGGCCGAGTGAAGTATGCCCCCCCTCCCACCCTGTCATAGTGCTAGTGAAATCAAATCATAGTTGAAAACTCACAGGAAAAATATGGGGCTAAAATGGCGAGGGGGTAGAGTTAAGTGTCGTTTTCCAAGTATTTTTGGGGAAAGTAAGGCCCCCTGTCATAGTGCTAGTGAAATCAAATTTGCAAAGCCTTCCCTTGATAATAATAGAACTACCTATGTCGGTGGCCGAGCATTGCGAGTCCTCTGGCCGTTAAAATGATCGGCCGAGTGAAGTATGCCCCACCTCCCACCCTGTCATAGTGCTAGTGAAATCAAATCATAGTTGAAAACTCACAGGAAAAATATGGGGCTAAAATATGTAATTTATTACATATAAATATGTAGGTAGGTAGGACAATTGAATCCCCTGGCCAGTATAATGAAAACAAAGAAAAAATATGGGGCTAAAATGGCGAGGGGGTAGAGTTAGTGTCGTTTTCCAAGTATTTTTGGACGTAGAATCCCCTGGCGGATAAAATGATTCCCTGAAAATTTCATCAAAATCGAATCAATAGTGGCTTAAATCCCCACTCCTTTTCTTTAGTTGAAGGAGGGGAAAACGGAAAAAATCCTTGAGGGCGCTCAACGTATCTCAGAATTAAGATCATTTTTTTTATTTTTTTTTTATTTTAATTTTTTATTTTTATTTTTCAAATTAAATTAAATTTTTCGATAATCGATTCAATTTAAATCGATTCATTTAATTTACGTCCGTCCGGGAGATATCACGTAGACCTTGCTCGCGCCCCTTAAAGGCTGATGTCCCACCCGCTCAGAGTGAAGAGTGAGGGCGGGGGGATAGAGGGTGTTGAGAGGATGGGAGTGAAGCCGAGCCAGAATTCACCCGACGCGATGGGTCGGTGGCGATGGCCCAGTTTTTTCAAAACTCAACTCGCGCTCAAAATTCACTCGATTTCGAAATGAATTTGATCGATATCTCCTATTAAAATTCGGATCTCTAGGTAGGCTTAGGACGAAACGCGGAAAAAATCCGTCTATTAAAGGAGGAATAAATCGAAAAAATTAATTCAGCGAATTCGCGCGCGCCAAAAAATTCGCGCAATTCGCTTATCGGACGTAAAATTGGTCGAGGAATCCGAATCCGATGAAAAAAATAGGGGTTCCCATTTGAAATAAGAAAGTTGATGTCAATTGCGCGGATTTGAGCGCATTTTAGAAAAATCTCGACCCCCCTATTGACTCTTAAACGGTCGCCCGAGACGATAGGAAAAATCGGCGTATTTTTACGACTTACCGTTTAGTCAGAGTAGGCGATTGACATACCCAGCCAGCCAGAGACAGAGACGGTGAGGATTAGTGATATAGACTAGATGCTCCGGCTCGCTTTGCTCGCCTACGCACCCAGCTGGGGGGCTCCGCCCCCCAGACCCCCCGTGGGCCTCGCTTCGCGAGGCCGATCGCTTAAGCAGACATGTGGGTGAATTGCCGCTTGTGGGTGTATTGCCACCTGTGGGTGTATTGCCGCCTGTGAGTGTATATTGCCGCCTGTGGGTGAATTGCCGCCCCCCAGACCCCCCCTAGTGGGTGTATTGCCCACTGTGGTTGTATATTGCCGCCTGTGATTTGGGTGAATCATGGTACGAAAATGATTAGCCGAGCGAAGTAAGGCCCCCTTGTCAAAGTGCTAGTCTATTAGCTGAGCGAAGTAAGTCAAAGTGCTAGTGAAATCAATTTTCAAAAGTCTACCCTCTACCGCCCGAGCGAGGAACCCCCCCCCCCCCCCCCCCCACCTCCCTGCCATAGTGCTAGTGAAATCAAATCAAATTTGAAAACTCATAGGGAAAAAACCCATGGGGCGATATGGGGCTAAAAAGGCCGAGAAGATGATCAGCTGAGCGAAATAAGACGCCCCTCCTGTCAAAGTGCTAGTGAACTCAATTTTGAATACTCCACCATCATAATAATAGAATAGAACTACCTATGTGGGTGGCTGAGCAAAGCGAGCCCCCTCTGATCGGTAGAGCGAAGTAAGCCCCCCCCCCTCCCCTGTCAAAGTGCTAGTGAAATCAAATCAAAACTCACAGTAAAAAACCAGGTGGGGCGCTATGGGACTAAAATGCCGAGGGGGTAGAGTTAAGTGTCGTTTTCCAAGTATTTTTGGGGACGACCTATGGAGCTTTCATGGGGCTATACGAAATTAGACCCCCTGTCAACGTGCTAGTGAAATCAATAATAATAGAACTACCTATGTGGGTGGCCGAGCAAAGCGAGTCCCCTGGCCGTTAAAATGATCGGCCGAGTAAAGTATGCCCCCCCTCCCGCCATGTCATAGTGCTAGTGAAATCAAATCAAAGTTGAAAACTCACAGGAAAAATATGGGGCTAAAATGGCGAGGTGGTAGAGTTAAGTGTCGTTTTCCAAGTATTTTTGGGGAAAGAGGAAGTATTTTTGGGGAAATTAAGGCCCCCCTGTCAAGTGCTAGTGAAATCAAATTTGAAATGCCTTCCCTTGATAATAATAGAACTACCTATGTCGGTGGCCGAGCAAAGCGAGTCCCCTGGCCGTTATAATGGTGGACCAAGCTAAGTAAGGCCCCCCTGTCATAGTGCTAGTGAAATCAAATTTCAAAAGTCTTCCCTCGATAATAATAGAACTACCTATGTCGGTGGCCGAGCAACGCGAGTCCCCTGGCCGTTAAAATGATAGGCCGAGTGAAGTATGCCCCCCCCCCCTCCCACCCTGTCATAGTGCTAGTGAAATCAAATCAAAGTTGAAAACTCACAGGAAAAATATGGGGCTAAAATGGCGAGGGGTAGAGTTAAGTGTCGTTTTCCAAGTATTTTTGGGGAAAGGGGAAGTATTTTTGGGGAAATTAAGGCCCCCCTGTCAAGTGCTAGTGAAATCAAATTTGAAAAGCCTTCCCTTGATAATAATAGAACTACCTATGTCAGTGGCCGAGCAAAGCGAGTCCCCAGGCCGTTAAAATGATCGGCCGAGTGAAGTATGCCCCCCACCCCCCAGGAAAACACAGTAAAAGTATGGGGCTAAAATGGTGAGGGGGTAGAGTTATTGTCGTTTTCCAAGTATTTTTGGACGTAGAATCCCCTGGTGGATAAAATGATTAGCTGAGCAAAGTAAGGCCACCCTGTCAATAATTTGGAAAAAGAATCGATTCTAATAATAATAATAATAAATACTAATAATAATATTTTATAATAATAATACTTTCTAAATCGATTTGATTTAAATCGATTCATATTTGAGAATCGGACATCCCTCGGACGACTTTGCAGGGATGGCCGGGAGATATCGACCCCCCAAAATCCCCCCCGGAGAAGAAAAAACCCCCGCAATCTGGGGGAAAAACCCTGATTTGGCTGCACTGCAAGGGGATGACTGGGAGAGATCTCGTAGACCTTGCGAGCTCCCCTTAAAGGCTGATGTCCCACCCGCTTGGAGTGAAGAGTGTAGAAATCAAATTTGAAAACTCCACCATCAATAATAATAGAACTACCTATGTGGGTGGCAGAGTAAGCGATAAATAAATTTATTTATTTATTATTATTATTATTATTTAGTTGAAGGAGGGGAAAACGGAAAAAATCCTTGAGGGCGCTCAACCTATCTCAGAATGTAGATCATTTTTGTATTTCTCGAGATTTTCAAGAATATATATAAATTTTTTTATCGTGAAATGTACCAATGTCAAATGGCCGAGCAAAGAGAGCCTCCTGGCCGTTAAAATAACAATATAACCTTCAATAACAATAGAACTACCTACCAATGTGGGCAGCCCAGGAAAGCGAGCCTCCCCTGGCCAGTAAAATGATCGGCCGAGTGAAGTAACCCCCCCCCCCTCCCCTCGCTGTCATAGTGCTAGTGAAATAAAATCAAATTTGAAAACACAGGGAAAAAATGGGGCTAAAATTTGTTAATAATTTTTTTTTCCGATTCAATTCAACTTTTCGATACTTTTCTCGATAATCGATTCAATTTAAATCGATTCATTTAATTTACATCCATTTCCGTCTGGGTGACGTTGCGCATAGACCTTCCGAGCGCCCCTTAAAGGCTGATGTCCCACCCGCTCAGAGTGAAGAGTGAGGGCGGGGGGATAGAGGGTGTTGAGAGGATGGGAGTGAAGCCGAGCCAGAATTCACCCGACGGGACGGGTCGGTGGCGACGGCCCAGTTTTTTCAAAACTCAACTCGCGCTCAAAATTCACTCGATTTCGAAATGAATTTGGTCGATATCAAGTATTAAAATTCGGATCTCTAGGTAGGCTACGGACGAAACGCGGAAAAAATCCGTCTATTAACGAAGGAATAAATCGAAAAAATTAATTCAGCGAATTCGCGCGCGTCATAAAATTCGCCCAACTCGCTTATCGGACGTAAAATTGGTCGAGGAATCCGAATCCGGTGAAAAAAATAGGGGTTCCCATTTGAAATAAGAAAGTTGATGTCAATTGCGCCCATTTGAGCGCATTTTAGAAAAATCTCGACCCCCCTATTGACTCTTAAACGGTCGCCCGAGACGATAGGAAAAATCGGCGTATTTTTAGGGCTTATAGTTTAGTCAGAGTAGGCGATTGACATACCCACATACAGACACGTTGAGAATTAGTGATTTAGATGGCATTAACTCAATAATCGAAAATGGACAATTTTCAGCGACATGATGAAAAGGAGTCAAATACGGACTGTGCAAATTATCTCGTCGAAACGGCTCCCACGCGATCTGAACATGTCGAAGAGGGACACAATGGACCATTTGGTTATTTCAACGGGAGTGATCCCTTTTTGATAAACCTGTTTTGTACGTCGCTGCCTCAACGCGGCCATTAAATGGTGAAACTTGACATCTGGTTTTTTCTGGGCTGCCTCCAGCGATAGGAACCGGACCGCATTTTATTTGAAAAAATCCTTCGGGAGCGGAGACCCCTATTAATCATCTTTGTTGTCCATCAGCGAATTACGAAGCGTAAATAAATAGAGCATTTTTTTGCCGCATCACGTAGCGGTATCGTCAATGATGAGTACACAATAATGTTATTATATTGAGCAAAGAGAGAAATAGATCGAACTCTCAACCCGAATGGAGTTCATGGAGTAGTTCCTTGTCAATCACTAGCCATCCACTGCGTTCTCTTGCGTGGTAGTCCACGAAGCTCTGGTCATCGAAACCTATCTAGGTTTCGTCAGAAATTTAAACACGACTTTAGACGAAGAATTTATCATCCTCAACCCCGAGATGCATTTTCGGGAATCGCTCCATCACAGCACAATGTGCTGCGCACAATGTCATACTTAATGCCTAGAAATTGTGGCTGAAATAGAATCATATTGCTTCCGAGCCTACCAGTAGTAGCAGAAGCTTTGTATTCACTTTCGGGATCGAAAAAATGTTTGTCCTCCAAAATTAAAATTACTACTGGAATTTTACGTTTGAGAACCTCCGGAGCAAATTTGGATCAGTGTCCCAGTCCGTCTGTCTGTCCGCAATGCCTTGTTTCAGCCACAACTTCCCATATAATTCCTGGTAGGTATGGCCACTTGAGATCCCATATAAATACCATGACGATGGAATCAGTGGAACTCTATGCGCAAGCGCAAACTTCCATAATTTTGATCGGATTTCAATGACATTTTCATGGATAGTGTTTGTTTAGCCCTTGATGGTCCCCGTTCAGTTTCATCAAGATTGAATCTGCTGTAGGCTCTGGGCATGCGCGAACCTTGATTTTCTCGTTACAATCAATGTTGTAATGAACTAATTATCCAATTTGGCTGTATATCGGGCGGCTCGGCAGTATCACAATTGGCCATCGAGGAGTGAAAACGCAACCAATACGGCGAGCGTGGTGGCACACGGTTGGCCACAAGTTGAATGACGCTTTTGGCCACGGAATTACTGCTATCATTAGAGAATCACTTACCAATGGGTTTCTAGGGCTTGCCAAGGTGGTACCGAGCTTCCCAGAGCTATCCAAGGCATGATAAGTTCGTCCCAAGCGACTAAGAGTTTCGAAGGCATGCCATTGTGGTGCCAAACTGGCTAAGAGTTTTCAAGGCTTAACAAGATGGTCCCACGCTGGATGGCGGTTTCAAGGCTTGCCAGGATGACCTCCACGCTTTCAAGGCCTGTCCAGGCTGTTTCCAAAAAAGGGAGTTGCTCGCACTCTCCGGAGTCGACAGCGGTTTTAACTTTGGCCGAAACGGGGGTTCGATCGCCAGGAGTGCCCAGAATGCCCCCGTGTCCAGACAGGTCTTCCTCGAGCCAAACGTGTTGCTTCTCCAGACTCCCTTCAGGGAATCGTGGCCCGCGGGAAAAAAGTCAAACCCCGAAAATTCGCGATTTTACTTGAAAAAAAAGTCAAGGTAAGAGGGAAAAACGGATAAAAGTCAAGATTCAAGGCATAGGACCTCATTGTTTTGGTGATGGACGATGCAGGTATTCCTTCTACGCCTCGGAGGAAATCTGGTAAGGATCCAACCGAGAGAATCTCGCCCAGGAAAACCTCTCACACTTGCCAATTGGAGCCAGCGTTAAACAGTAGAACCCTACTACTTCTGTAATAACAGTTATTACATAAGTAATTCTTCTGTAATAACTGTAATAACAGTTATTACAGAAGAATTAAGAACAGTTATTGTTCAACACGCTCAACAGAAGTTAGTTGCGAGACGTCGCTAACGCCTGGTTACAGGTATGGCACCCAGAGAAGAAGAAGGGCTGCACACTTTCTCCGCCTACGGTGTGGCAGTCAAAGTGCACGATTGCTGTACTCGCGTGGGATGAGCTGGGCCCAGTTGTGGTCAGACCTGAAATAAGTCATAAGAGGATAAAAAATTTGTTTGACCAGTTCCGAAACCGGTTCAGTTCACATCTACTGACATCCACGTACTGGACAGACTACTATGAGGGCAAAAAGTTGTTTGATCAGTTTAGTTCGCACAGGGCACATCTTCGAGGTACTTTCCAGAAGTTCACTAGTGTTCTCTTTGGGTACTTAACTATGCTTGCCCCGTTTGGTTATGACACTGCCACGTGATGAGAATAGTTGCAATAACAAGACGTAATTGCGGTACGAGTCCTGCGTAGTTACCCACGCGCCGGAAGTGCCAACAGATTGAACCCTCGAAGTCAGGAAGGTCAACAGTTTTTCCTTTTTCAGCCCATGTTGGTGGACCCCACTACGACAAAGACCGGTGCCAGTGTGTGCCTCTGCAGTTAAATGACTCGCTTAATGAGGCAGTGTGAGGTCTTGAAGATTTTACGATCTCATCCCACGCTGACTCCCCCCCCCCCCCCTTTTCCAGCCTTAAATGAACTATTGGCAGTACGCAATCCTTTGACTCTTGCGTTTGTCCCACCATTGTGTGCTCATGTGAACCCCTCGGATGAATGGAGATTGTTGGCCCAACGTCCCAGCCTGATGGCGAACTTTATCGTATTTATGATTTGAAACGTGGTATATCGAATAATGCAGAATTTCGAAGATGAGGCGTGGGATAGGGCTATAGGTATTCTTTATACAGAATACAAAATCTAGGTAATATGAAATCTTTGCAAATTTAGGTTTAGTATGTACACAGAGAGAAACGTTTTTCAAGGGTCACGGTTAAATCCGGGAGTACTTACCGTTAAAAATTAGAAATAAAACCCATGAATCGATTTTTCCGTTTAAAAAAACATCCATGGATGCACCTGCAGGTGCATACTACCGGGAAAAAACGAAAACAACCAAAACCAGAATTAAAATAACTAAATAATAAATAAAATAATAAATAAACCAAAAATACCCATATGCTGACCAAAACCGTGAATGAGTCACGGTTGCCTGATTTTTAACCGTGACTCTAATGAGCCTGCCGTGAATTTTAAAGATAAAAGTAAAGGTTGAGCGCGTAGAACTGTGAAAGACTTTTTCTTTCTCTCAGTGTATGAGTAGGTTTGTGTTGTCTAGGTGTAGTATTACAGTTTGTTATCAAGTGGTCAAACGAGAAACACGAAATACCGCAGTACCTACGTGAAAATGCGCAGTTGAGTTGATTGGTAAACTTCCCCTGAGTGAAGGCAGCCTTTCGTGTTTGAATCTCTCCAAGGTCGCGGCCCGGAGTGAGGATTTTTCTAGTTATTTTAAAAAGGGACTAATCGGAGTCGGGTCGGCGCGGAAGGTGTGATTGATGGGTAATGGCGGAGGAAATGAACAGTTTGCGGGGTCAACTGCTCGCATGAGACGGCTGCGTGAACTCGCCATTTACCTCCGAGGGAATTTTCTCGAGTGAATCGTCGAAAGTGTCGATGACGACCGGGTCGACTCATCTTAAAGCCATCGGTCAAGCTGCATTTAGAAGAGATGAGAGCGCTCTGGCGACCAGCAGGGGCCGTAAAAATCCTTAGGTGTTTAATATTACAGTACAGATGGATTCATATTTTTACTGAACAACATGAGGTATTTAATCGACCTCAAACTTTCTCATTATACGTTTCATGAAGCTTAGATTTCAAAAATCAAATATCCGTCCGCAGTTCAGGCCATTTTGGGGAGTTAGAATTTTTCAAGTATGAAAATTTCACACTTAACAACTTTTGGTCAACATTTAACGTTGATCAAAATTTGATATTCGATTCTCCATCTGTTGTGTCCGAAAAGTTTCCCGCCCAATCGCTCAAACACGTGGGGCTCAATGGGGCTACAAAACAGCCACGGCTGGGGTTTTTGAAGTTTTTTGGCCTAGGGGTCGAGTTAGGTGTCGTTTTCGAAGGAGTTTTGGGAGAAGAATCCATTTCCGTGGGTTCCAGAACCATCCGATTTCACCGTGGGGATCTACGTGGCTTTCATGGGGCTACAAATGGGGCTTTTGAAGGACGCCTAGAGGTCGATTTAGGTGTCGTTTTCGAGTAATTTTGGACGTATAATCCATTTTTCAGGGTCCCTAATTGTCCATACACTGTAGGGGGAGAAAATGTTTTTTTTTTTTTTTTTTTTTTACGTTTAATTTATTTCCTACCTAATTATATTCATAATTCATTGTTATTGGCAGAATTAATTTTTGCCTACGAATAATAATCGCTTGTGTAAAATTTGAAGCGTTTTTAGACTATGTTTTTATGGAGAATTTGTTTAACCAATTTGCTCATACCTACTGACATCTCACTAGATTGGAGACACTACTATGAGGATGAAAAGTTGTTTGACCAGTTCTGACCGTTTGCTCCCATCCACTGATATCTGACTCAGCCGGAGACATTATGAAGGTAAAAGATTGTTTAACCAGTTTCGGTCCTGTTCCAGAATAACCGGTCCGGTTATTTCAACCATTGCCGTATTGTTTACTTTCTTAATTTAAATTGGTATTATTGTAATCCCTGGAAATAAAAAAGTTATCTCTCTATCTATCTATCTACACTGAGAGAAAAAAAGGGCCTATTCTAGGTTATTTTTCGATTTTTTTCTAGGTTAAATGCTGCCAACCTAGATTTTTTTTGGTTTTCATTCTAGGGTGGAACAATTTAGTCTAGGTTGAATATAATTTAACCTAGATTGAAAATACTGGTGAAGTTACCTTCCTAAAATGCAAACAGCCAAGATTTAAAATGCGCCACCCCAACACTTTAGTTCTAGGTTAAGTTCACGGTGAGTGCCGCCGCCTCCATCCATTTACAGTCTAGGTAAAAAACATTAATGTCTTGGTTGTCTCACCAGGGTATTCAATGTTTTTCACTTTCATAGACGGTTGATTTACCCTAAAACGAAAACGTTCTCACCCCACCTCAAACAATTTACAGCCATGGCGCATTAACGTAGAACCATTTTTTTTCTATGTTGTGCCCCTTTATTTACGAGGTCGTTTCAATTACTATCCCTTTTGTACCAGTTAAATTTCTAGATAGCTTCCTATTCTTTTCAGGTTGGTCCTAATAAATTACTAGGTGGTCCACTTTTCTTTCTAGGTTTGCTCCACTTCCATTGCAGGTTGTTTCTATCAACTTCAACTATCTTTCTGGGTTGTCTCTGTTTCCAACTCAGTACAAAAATTTGAATGTGACGTCATAATATGACTGCACATAGTGACAGAAATTAGATGATTAGAATTTGGCAAAGATTTGGCCTCAACCCCACCGGCTAAATAGCAGGGGTGCCAAGACAACGAGAATTAACGCCCACCGCCTACAGTGGCGCTCTCCGCGGCCACTTAGCGTACTGTAGAAACAACCTGGAATTTATTGAATGAATTACAATCACTGTTGTTTAAACCTAAAACTATTTGTGGTACTACGGTAGTTTTAACCGAGACTGAAAGTCTAACTTTTTCTTCTGGGTTGTTACCTAAAGTAACAATCTCGCTTTTTAAATCTCTCGGTTGTTTTCAGTTGTACAACCGAGACTTTAATGGAGGGGAATTATATGGAAGGTCAAATCACTCAATTCTAGGTTACCCCACTTAAAAGTCAAAGGTAGGTAATATATTTTCTAGGTCTTCACAATGTCAACCTAGACCGAATGTGAAGTTCACATTTGGTCTAGGTTGACACTTTTTTATTCCAGGTTGTGGTCAGAGGGTGGGTAATAACGGATTAGGTTGTTTCTATATGGGTCTAGGTTGTATTAATATTTTTCGATGTTACTTTAACCTGGACCTATTTTTTTCTAGGTTGAATCAATTGATTCTAGGTGGTTTCAATTTCTTTTCGAGGTTATTTCGGATTTAACCTAACCACTAAAAAAATCTTTTCTCTCAGTGTATCGATTACATCTTAATCAACCAGCGACAAGGCTGATCAAAATTTGTTCGACGCTTTCGATCCACCCCATTTTCAGTATTTTTGATTTTTTTTTTTTTTTTTCCCCCATTGACAGCTAAAAATAAACCACAAGAAATATTGACCCTTTCGAAGGGCGAGTTCGTGAGTTACAAAGTGGAAACGAGGCCAGAAGATCCACCGGAAGAGCATCCGGAGATTACAAGCGTTTAGCAAGGATTCAGGGCAGTGAATCAGTATTTCTGGAGACCCCAGACAGACGCGTCAGCTGAGTCATTCGAATATCTTGACTCACTAAACCGTTGCAAAAAAAAAGAGAACTATGTCTGGACCGATATTGGACCGCCTGAGTCACGTGTGACGGTTTTATAGTTGAGAAAGTGCTCGCACATGTTCTCCCGAAACGTGAATAAAAAGCCCAACGAGAGAGAAAAAAAAAACAAGGACCATGACGTTTGTCGAGCCGACGTGGGTGGATGTCTGTTTTCGAGGGGGATTTGGGATTCGAATCAGCAGTATTTGCTTGGGACGTGGTTGGCCGGCTAAGTGCCTTCAGTGAGCCCGATAGCGTATAAAGAGCAGATGAGGAATATCAGTTAGAAAGCTGAATGTGAATCAACGATGACGTCCAAAGTTTGCCGAGTGGGCGGTGTGACGTCAGACGTAGGAGTTCAATACAGCAAACAGTCTGACAGGATATGACGCACATTTGAACTATTTTTTTCCAAAATCGGTCTTATCTCTTTTTACAACGCAAAGAGTCAACATTGCACAAGATAACGTTTTCAGTCAATCGAATATGATCAAATTCGCTACGACACATTAAAAACCGCAATAAGGAATGCAAGTTGAGATAAAATTCGAAAGCAGAATCCCAACGGTGCCTAATAAATCGACCGTAGGAGCGTCTGTGGACGTTGTAGCAGAGCGGGGCATGTGAGCGGGGTTTGTGGTGGCGAGCCGTTTTTTGGCAAAGACTTCGTCTGAGGGTTTTAACCGCTTGACTGCCGGGGAGCCATGAGAATCTCATTTCGCCCCCTAAACTGAATTGTTGAGAGATGAAAATCCGAAAAATTTGCAATGCCGGAAAAATTGGTTGTAATCGATTCAAAGTTGAAAATCTGTAACGACACTTCACTTGACTGGGCAAGGGAGGGCAATGATTTCTGATTGAGCACCATAAAAATGATGGATTCGATTGAACACCTTAAAACTGAAAATTTCTAAAGAAATAAGAGAGTCCCAACAGATGATTTGTGTCGAAAAACAACACTTCTGAGCAGCAACCTATCGCCCAACTAAAAATGCGTTTTTCGACTTGTGGCTTGGGGTGGGGTTAGAATTAGCGATCTCAGATGGGAGGGGAGGGGGTAGTGTCACCCCACTCAGTTAAAAATCCTTCAGCAGTGCAGGGGAGTGGTTGAGGGGGTGATAGTATGTGAAGGATGGTGGAGAGGGTAGCAGACAAGGGTGGTAGAAAACAAGGTAGGGCTTAGGAGGAAGCCGTCGGGAAACAGGTGAGCATGGGCATGGTTGAGGGGGCGAAGGAATGTGAAGGAGGGTGGAAAAGCAGGTATGCTTGGGCCTGGGACAGACGGGTGGAAATTTTCAAACCGCAAGACCCTTGGAAAAAACACATTCTGCGTAAAAAAATAAAAAATAAACTATTCATACTCTAACAAACCCACACGGTGAGTGAAAGAAGTTTGCCCACGTATGAAATGGCACTGACAAAAAACATTCTGTCAAAAAGCAACTTTTTCCACTTTGAACAAACTAATAACAAGTAGGAAAACGAAGGAAAAAACTTCGAAATCAAAACTTGTTTTTGGGGTTTATTCCAGCCTTGCCGTGCGGCGTACAGCGGACGGACTTTTCATTATTGAAATTTAGGTGGCATGAAAGCCGAAGAAAAAATGTTGAGGCCGATAAAAATTTACGACCCCCGTCGCGAATGTGTACTTAGGTGTAATGTTCCAATAATAAACTAAAATGACGCAAATTTGATAACGATTTATCTCCTCGAGATGAACTTTGAAGAGACAAAACGAATTGAGGTCTTTGTCGGTTGGATACTCGAGTGAGGATGCCGGACTAGTGCTCTAGCGGGTTGACAACTGATATGCTGGAATAGCACCTAATGATGAGGCAACAGTTGCTGAGGACGCCCAACTACCTAGTGGCCTAACGGCTATGCATCTATGGAGGTTGAAGTAAGTGGCATAATGACTAAACAAAAAACAAACAAAAAACTCAGAGTCAATGTTTTTCTATGAAAACTGGTTTTTTTTCGAATAACCAATTGATCCCCCCCCCCCCCCTCCGTGGGTTTGTTTGCATTCATTCAGTTTATGGCCGCGCCGGGAACTTGTGACGTGGGAGTGTGGAATCCCTTCTAATTGGTCAGTGCTCCCGGAATCCGCAATTACAACACCCGAAAGGCGCCAAAAAATAATAACAACCCGCGGTTGGGTAAAAAAAAAAAAAAAAAAAACTTCCAAAACGTGGGAGGTTTTGCAGAGACTCCTGTTATTGTGTTATTCTCGTTCCGAAGGCGATTATTATTGACGCGGTCTGGCGAAGGAAACGCGACCGTCGGAAAGGTAAAAAAAAAAATCTCCGATAAGACGAAGGTAGTTGTAATTGACGCCACCGGGGAGGCTCTGATTATTTTGAAGAGGAGGTTATCATGTTGCGATGGCGCCTGGGTTTTCGCCTAATTGCTCAATTATGAGTGAGTCACTTCGAGTCCGTTCGTACGCGGAGATGATCAAGTTGGCATCTCGTGCTTAGCGGCGTCGGGTTACAGATATTACAAAATTCAATGTCAACTAGAAGGACGAAGACAATACAGTCCAGAGAGACACGGACAAAGTTCTATAGCTCTTAAAAGCCCGATTTATGGCTCTTGTACTGGTTCTTTAGCTCCTCAACGCAGTGTTGTGGCTCCTAACGTCATGAAGCTGATTGATGGCTCCACCATTATTTTAATCCTCTATGCTATTAAATAGCTCTTCAAACAAGTGTTAGAGATCCTGAAGACAGTTTTATAGCCCTTTACCCTATTTCTACAAAAGTCAGGTCCAAAGTTGCTCCTAAGTTCCACAAACCTGTTCTGAAACTCCTAAAGGTAGGAATGGTCCTCTGATTGAAAACTCATTAAACTGGTTTCACCGCTCCTCCAAGCTGTTATATAGTTCTTCGACCTTGTTCTCTGGCACCGAAACGGTGATTTATGGTTCTTCAAACCGGTTCTGTAACTCATCGAAGCGTTTTAGAGCTCCTCCAAGCAGATTTTCGCTTCTCAGACTGTTTCTATGGTTATTGAAGGTAGTTTTACAGCTCTTAAAACTGTGTTATTAGTGCTCCTCAATGCGGTATTATGGCTCCTCAAGATAGTTCCTCAGAGGGGTGGGTTGGCATTTTTTAGTTCTTCAACCCGGCTCTAGGGCTCCTTGAAGTGGAAGGCACCTTTATTACATTTTAAACCCAAATATTTAAGTGTTAGGTTTTCAACACTTCGAGTTTCGAAGACTATTCCATGTCCCAAATGCTTCTCAACACAACCCAATCCTTTATTATATCCCACTCGTCGGACCACGAAGTCCTTGCGTTGATCCAAAACCGACAGGTACGGCCACAGAAACAAACGAAACAAACCGACAACAAACCTGGACAGCTGGATCAACGTTACCAACAGCGATATCAAGGTTGGCGCCAAGCCAGGCCTCCGAGGATTGCCAATAACACGTTTCGCCCGTAATTCTCGTTATGCCGTAATTACGGAATCCACTGCCAGTCGTTAAGTTCGAAAAATAACAAAAAAGAATCATAATAAATCGCGGAGGGTGAGAAAAAATGGCTTTCCAATAACCTCATGCGAGTAATCACGATTTATCTTCTCGAAAAGTTGATAATTATCGATTTATCTAGGCTGCGGCGGCAAATTACAATAATGATCATACCTACCGAGCGGCGTGGAATGACTGTGTAATCTTAGCGGGAATGACTGAAACTACTGAAAAACTGTTTTGGCACGTACAAAACTTCTTTTTTTTATTAAGGTTATTGGATGAGTTTCTGGAAAACCTTGGGAGTGATTCCCATAATTTTGTGTACCTGATCGAGGAAGTGGAATTTTACTAAAGGAGGAAGACGGTGCGGCGACATGGGCTGGCGTTCACAAGTGATCAAAATTTATATTTCATATAATTCAAAATACCACGCGGAGTAGCACGGTTTTTTGAAAGACATCGCTGAACATTTTCATCTATTCCAATAGAAGAAGATTCACAAATTTTACCCTTTGGGCGCATTCTCTCAGGAAGCAAATATCTAACATTTTTCTCCTTCTACGAAATAAACCCATACGTTAGGGGTGACTCATGCATGAGTAAAGTATGGAGTTTTCCACGTTCGGGCTCTGCAATGTTGATCACAAATACCTACAACAGTTCAAATAATCGATTTTTCTGAATTTTCTATCTATTCGACTACCGGGCGTAATTGGCCATCAGCCTTGTCCTCGTCGAAAAGCGAGCCGAGGTGGCCACAGGGGCCGGATTTACATTTTTATCGCTTTATTATGCCTCAATCATCGGTTCGAGCGATTAAGTGGGATAAATCAGCGAGCAGTTTCTCTTCATCAGTTACACGATACGCCCGAGTTCTCGTCACCTGGGTTGTCGTAATGGCCGACACCTGCATGAGGGAGACCGCTGACCAGTTGAGAAAATTGACGTCCGAGGCGATATTTCCGAGATGGGCTCCGACGGCAGCTGTGACACCAATTAGGTCCGAGTTCAAAGACATGAAGACCTCGACTGTCGTGTGTCTGTCAAAAAAAAAAAAAAAACCTACATCTGGGCCACTCTGTGGCTCTCACACCGGCTTATTGGAAACATCAGAGTCTCACAAACGTCAGAGGCCTCCAACGGGAATTCTCAAGAAAATTTCCCACAATTCGAGTCCTATGATTTCCAAACGGATTAAACTCACGAGGTTTTATGGGACCACAGGAGAAACTGGGTAGCAATTTAATCACTCAATAATTCCCCCCTTTGAGTTCCCCTTTGAAAAAAATTTAATCACTTATAATTTGCAGAGTTAGGTATTAAAAACCAAATTTTGAGTTTTCCCTTTTTTGCATTCCACATAGGTACCTAGTATGTGGAATTATAAAGAACCAACTATTCTGCCTCAAGCCAGTTTAAAATCTTCTGATCTGCCCCAAAAGCGTTTGAATCCCCACCCCCATGGCGGTTTTCAAACTTCCCCTATCAGGGTACGAAACCGAGAAAAGCGGGTTTTGGGTCCTTCCGTTGCAATTACAATTTTTGGCGAGCCATCAAAAATTAATGTTTTGAATGGAACCGCGAACTCAGCTTCCGAGTAGAAAGCTGTACACACGTGTGATTGGCCACTCACTGACCAATGAAAAATCGGACGGGAGCCTGCAAGCTCACAAGGGGGTTATCTGAGCTCAGGTTAGATTAAGGTTATTCAAGTAGACAACCACCACTAAGCGGAGAAACTCCATTAAATTTTGTTGTGATTTTATACTTTAGTTTTCGCTACGGAATAAATATTCCTTCCTATTCCGTTATTTTTCGGTAAATGTTGTTGTCGAATGGTCGGTAAATGTTCTAGCGATTTGAATTCGATAGCAACAACCAAAACAATCGTTAGATTTGGGCCACTTTGGCGCTCAGTATTGGAATACGCGTCACACTAAAGTACCTACAGGTATCATTGCAAGGTCGTCGAAAACCAAGTTGACCAACAGAACAAACAATCAAACAAAATCGGGTCCCTTCACTCATTCGTGCGGTCTGGCGGATTAGTTTTCGCCTTTCAAGAAAGGTTGCCGGTATGGTTTGAATACATGCATATACACCTGCAGGTATTTTCTTAGGCGATTTTAATTTCTGAAGAACTGTTAAATAGTGCTAGAACCAGAACTATTAATAAGCAGATTTTGCTTTTCGTGACGGACCCGAGCCTTTTATTTCGGGCCACTGGAAAGATTTTCCAACTTGGGACTATTATTTACACCTAACGAATAATAATTGGCTTTCAACAGAATCATTTGTCCAAAATTCCCCTAGAAAAAAAGTGTACACTTCTGTCGCTTAATGATCTCTGGGGAATACGAGTAAACACTTAGGGATATAAACAAGAATAATAAGGGGTTAATCGCAAAGTGCAGAATCAAACGAACGGCATTAAGCAAAAGGGAACCAGTCCACCCATTTCAAAATGGCCGCTGGTTCCCTTTTGCTTAATGCCGTCCAAACATTTATCATGAATGCCTCCCCCGACGCCATATCAACTGACAACCAGACGAAGGAATATCGTCCACATAAGCCTTCAAGTTTGTAGACCTAAAGGAGACCGCTTGTCGTCTCAATGTAGTTGGGTTGAGTTTCAGACTGAAGGGCGAGCCAAAAGGGATGATTTACCCGGCATAGATCCATAAGCTGTAATACAGTATCCGGCACGATCCTTCATCTGTAGCAACGCTTTTAAAAACAACCATTTCAGAGTTGAGCCTTCACGTTGAGCTGTACTTACAGCTCTATAACTCTACGTAAAGCGTCCATTCTTCACGAACCATTTGCCTCTTTGGCATTCGCGTCGGAAGAATATCTCGGGTTTCACCTCGTAACTGACGTGTTTATGTTCCTTCGTACGTTTGTGAATACGTTTGGGTGAATTCGTCTGAGAGTTATCTTCCGAATAATCAACATGATTTGAGGAGTTAATTTTCAAAAGGGCATTTGTCCATTTTTACTTATTGTTGAGAAACTTTTGAACTTGAGAAAAAAAAGGTTTGTGTGGCCCTGATAAAATTTAATGGTTTTTCCAAATTATATGAACTGCTTAAGTTTTTGTTCGGCACCCTGCTTTGCACTACTTCTCATTCAATCCCTTTATCACCCTGAACTGGTTTCAACTCCAGACCACCCCTTACAATGTCATCATTCCAAACCAGTTCAACCGCCTCTTCCGCACGGCTACATTACCCTGAAATACTTTGAACCCTCTTCGGCACCCTCCAACCCTCATACCTGTACGAACGGCTTCTCTGTAAAATCCGACACTGTGCCAAACCGGTTTGAACGGCCTCAACCACCTAACGACCCCAAACTGGTTTAAACTGCCTCTCTTAACCCAACAGCGCCCCATACCAGTTCGAACTGCCTCTCACCTGGTTTGAACCCCCTCTTCACCACCCATATCACCCCAAACAGTCTTCATAACCTTTGAATCCAATATTTTCCTCAAGGACGCCCCAAACTGGTTTTAACATCCACTAACCATTTAACACATCTCCCCAGCACCCCTCCGGTACTATAACGGATAGGTATATTATATCTCTTCGAATCCCAAAACAATAACTGAAAACAAGCAAATTTCACTGTCGTGCCTTACACTCGATACAGTAGAAGTTCACATGACCCCCCAGTTTGGAATGAGGGAAAAACAAGTTTTTCACATTCTTATTCTTATTATTCGGTTTATAGCCACTGCAGTGGCTTCATTAAGGTTTGAGTGACGCATAAGTAGCCATTTTAGGGATCATTCACGACGTCCTTTTCGCCTCAACCCGCCGTCTTGGAAGGCCCGAGCCAATATGGATGTTAGCGGACTTGAGGAGAAGCCCACCAGGTGGCCGAACCTCCGCGGATTCCTTCTGATCAGGAGCCCGTGTCGTGCCACCTCCTCTTCCACCGTAACTCCCTGAAACGGCCCTACCTTTGCCCCGAGGGAACCTGCCAGGACTTACATAATATCTTTCCACTTGACTCCCTTGCACCTGTTGCACCCGCTGAGTTGGTCCCAACGCCAAGTGCCTCCTAAATGGCCCGTCCCGCTCGCGAACAATGGACTGTTAAATTGTTGTAAAATACTTCGTCCACCCCCTTCATCACAACCACTTTTTAACCCATAAATTTACGATCCTTATACGGTAAATATGAATTTCTTTATCCCCAAACAAAAACTTGCACTATCCACCACAACCACATGGACCATGTACCACAAATCTGATAAGTTACATAATATGGCGGTTTCGACTATCATAATTTGAAAGACGAAGACGTGTAAGGCCAGAGTCATCACCCGAGTAGGTAAGCAAAGAGTCTAGCACGTAAGTAAATAAACTGTGCCAAACCGGTTTAAATATCCTCTCTGATCCTCTACAACACCACCCCCAACATTGTTTGAATAGGTACCCTCTTTCTCTACATCACCTAAGTCTGGTTTGAACTAGTGCGGGGCGTCTGTGCCCGCTTCATGACTCAAAACCAGTTTGAACTGCCTCTCTCTCGTCCTTCAACACTACATACCAGTTTGAAAAAACTCTCCCTCCTCCTTCATCACTCCAAATCAGTTTGAACCGCCTCTTCCTTCTCCGTCATCAATCCATACCGGTTTCATCTCTCTCTCCCCACGGTATCACCCCCAACCAGTATGAACCGCCTCTCCCTCCTCCACCTCCTCCATTTAAAAAAAAAAATAAAAATTTAATAAGAGAAAGCCGGGAATTTTTTTTTTTTTTTTTAATCTGAAATTTTGGTAAATAACGGTTCACCGTCTAGTTGTGCCAGCAAGGTGTTCAGCCCGGCCGCTCAAACCCGTGGGGCTAAAAAAGGGCTACGGGAGATTTTTTTTTTTAAGGTTTCGGCTATGGGGTCGAGTTAGGTGTCGATTTCGAGGTATTTTTGAACGTAGAATCCATTTATTGGGGTCCCAGAACGATTCGATTTCACCGTGGGGATCTATTGGGCTCTCATGGGGCTACAAATGAGATTTTTGAATGATTCCAGGAGGTAAGTATTTTTGGAATTTTGGACGCATAATCCATTTTTCGATAGTCGCACATCTGTCCAAAAATCGTCGATTTTTTTTTTTTTTTTCTTTTCAAAAATATTTCTTTAGACAGAATTAATTTTTGCACAAGTAACCTATATCAAAGAATAATAAATCTTTGTGTAAAATTTGCAGCGTTTAATTTATGAATGAGGGAAATGGGTGATTCCACGAAAACTGGAAATTTTTGATGTCCAAATATGAGTGAAAAATTCTTTCTTTGTTTATAGATTTTTTTTATTAGGCTTACTTTGAAGGTGGTTCAGATGAAGTTTAGCAACGAATTCAATCATACAAGTGCTCCGTTTAGCAAGAATAGAAAATTTTGTAAATTCGTAAGATGAGGGAATGAGGTAGGTATGAGAATGAGGAAAACAAATAAAATGAGACGCCAGATTGATTTTGAATGTATAATAAATTGACTCTAGCGTACATTGCGTTGGTCTACTCAATTAATGAAAAATAGGAAATATATTTAGGTAATATAATAAAATCGTAAGAATGTAGGATCATCCTCATTCTCTCATTCCGAACCTCATTCTCTCATTTACCTATGATTAACGTGAGAGAATGAGAATGAGAGAATGAGGTTTTTGGCTTCAAAATAGGATGCTATTGCACACATTGTAATTACTGCAATTTTCAAAAATCACATGGCACAAGCACTTGGCAACGCTCACTATGTGACTGATAATCAAAATTCTGAAACTTACCGCAACTAGTTTATGAAAGATGAGAGAATGAGAATTCAAGTGCCGAAAGATAAAATTCTCCCACAAAACAGGACACCGACTGAAGAGGGAGGATATTTTGACAATGACGATTTCTCGACGTGCAGACGCGATGTGTGGAAGTGTTGCTGACCCATTTTTCCGGTCCTACTGGGGGCATGGCGGACACACGACTTTCTCAAAATAATGTGAGAGAATGAGGTGACTACCTCCGTGACAGCCACATGATGTTGTCCTTACTCAACACGGTTCACTGTTAAAATCCGTATTCTCTAAAAAGTTGAAGGTGAAGAGCAGGTGAAAATAACGATACATTGGATTTTGGCGAAAATCTACTTGGTTCATCGTCAGTAGTTGTTGAAGTTGGAAACTCTGAGAAAGGGACACGTGAGAGAATGAGGATATCGAACTTCAAATTTGAAATTTCATACCTAAGTTTTCAAGGAAAGGGATGAAACTTGATTCGAATTAAAGCTATCGTCTTCTCCCTTAAGCCCAAATTTTTTTTTTTTTTAAATCAAATAGGAGAGCCATCGTGTTTGAAAGACCTAAAATTTCCAGTTTTCGTGGAATCACCCAAATACAGTTTCTGAACTTGACAATTTCGCCCCGTCCGTATCTCACAAGCTCGGATGATCGCTGCTGTTTCTTAAGATTGAAATCCTCCCAACAAGTGCAATATTTCGAAGAGGCCCCTCAGGAAAGTCAGTTTATAATCCTTCGGGATTCAGAAGTGTTGTAAATTACACGCCTCCCATTTCGAAAGGGTCCGCCGGGGGTCGTAATAACATGTTTTCATTCCAACTGACGCCCCACACTCGGAATCAACGGTTGCATACAAAACTGTCCAATGTCCCTGAGAGGCCCATTTTTCTCAAGCAGGGATATTATATTCGCGGCGGCGTCATTCGAGGAAAAACAGCACATTCTGACGGCCAGATTACACCTGCGCACCTCCAAGGTACCAATCCAGCTATTGGCATGTAGTCATTTGGTGTGTGGCGGTAATCGTAATGAATTAACTTGCACCGGCTCAACCGAGATTTTAGCTGAATCGACAGCTTCCTCGGAAATGATGACTAGCAATATATTTACGTCATGGCAGAAAACTGGCGGAATTAGATCTCTAAATTACATTTGGTAAGGCACATTTTTTTATCGTACGGCAAGAAAAAACAATAAATTGATCCCCCCCCCCCCCCCCGGAGGACATCAGAATCCGCCCGCCAAAAAAGCTTTCCTACCGATGACGATCCCTCAAAGCAGGGTCTGAACTCTATCACACCTCTCGACTATTTTTACTCCCAACAATCCTGTTTGGAACCAACTCTTACTTTTTACAATGTTTGGGGCAGTTATATTTTAACACTCTTCAAACCTACTTCAAGCCCTCCGTTCACGGAGACCGGAGAGCAACGTTGTAAGAAAACAACATAAAGCTACAACGCATATTACCTGTGCTATGAGGGTTGCATACCTATGGATGGAAGGGAGGAGGTCCTATTGGTTGTTGAGCCTTGAGGTATGAGGTATGAAAAAAGAAAAAGAGTTGTATATAAACCATGTAGATGGTTTATATATGCCACTAGATACTAAAAAAAAAGAAGTTACGTATCCAACTTGAAAAGAAAACACTTTGATGGTTGATAACTTGATACAAGTAATGGGGAATGCCAGTGACAAGAAGGCCATGTCCTGGACCATAAGGAAGGCAATCCGGCGACATTGGTGGCTTAGTATACCTGACGCCTGCTCTCCGCTCTCGGTAAACTATAGAGCACCCTCTTGACAACCTCTTATCTGGGTGTAATATCCTCCAAAACTGTTTCACCCCTTTCCAAGTCCTCTCTTACTGTCGACAGCCCCCAAACCTGTTTGAACCGCCAACTCTCACCCTACATCGCCTAAAACCGGTTTCGAAGGAGGTAAAATTCTCTACTTTTACCCCCTTTTATCTCTCTCTCCCACCCCCTCCAACTAAACACTGGTTTGCCTGCCACTCTCTCCCCAGTTCCTGTTTTAAGTTAAGGGTAAAATTGAACAAGTGCGAGTGAATTGTCATTTTTGGAATATTTTTAAGGTGAAACTTTTTTTTTTTTTTTTTTCATAAAAAGGTTCTGGCGCAATTAGGAATGGAAGTGCTCCCGAATTTCGGGTTAAATCATCCTGTACCGTGTTTTTAGAAGTCAAAAAGGGAAAAATACATCACTTTTGTGACAAAAAGTCTTTCACGTAGTTTACAATCATTTAAGTAATTTAGTCCGATTCAAAAACCACTGTGAGTGACGTCACCTACAGGTGTTCCGGTTTCCAATCAAAAGACACCAGAGTGCAGGTCGATTTTTTCTTCTTTTTCGATTTTTTCTTGGTGTTTGGCTCTAGTGACACTGGCGTAACGAGAAAATGGCCGTGTTCGCTTTGTTTTGAATGTGATCATGCTTATTTACTCAACTTATTTGTGATATAAATTAACTTATTCCAATGACCGATTCTTTAGTTTTTAGTTTTGTAATGGTGGCCAACGTGTCGACCAATAGGAGCTGACCTCGCGTTCCCGCCAAAATTCAAATACCAATTTTTCCATAAATTTTATAAATTCATACGAGCTTGCAGTTTGTGTTTTAACCCCATTTTTAGTATTATTTAGACGCCTTCTATCGATAAAAAAAATAATCCAGAAACGCTTCCATTCCTAATTCTGTTCTAATAGGTAACCTGTTTTAATGATTAGGTCTAAAAAAAACAAGGCTGCACGGTTCATTGAATTAATAGACAATGAACAATATTTGAGCAGTTCGTACACTGTCATGAAGCACGAAGCACCAAGTCTTGTCAATGTTTACTTCAACAAATCTCACCAAGCTACACACTCATACACGTATTTATCATTATATTTTATATTGGATCTTAATCGATTAACCCCCCCAAGATTTCCGGATCCACTCCTGATTGGTTAAAAAAAAAATATTATTATTAAAGAAAATACCTAGAAAAATACTTGGTCTATGATTTAAAAAAATACCTAGACATTTCACTGCAGTGATATTAGTTGGGAAGTACCTATCTTAATTACCATTGAGGAGTAGAGAGGTGGTCTATGTCATAGCTGGCGTCTTTTCTATGAATTAGTAATCATTGTAAGCTCTCAAAAGTGAATCGCAAAAGAATCATTAGACTACAGCAACAACAGAAGCCCGGATCGTTTGTTCCATTCTTCATCCGGCCAAAACAGTAGCAACTATAATATCCACTTGGCAAGACAATCGGCTGTACAATCAGACAGTTGAATGGTTCCTTCGCAACATCCAATTCAATAAAGTTTTCGCCGAAGCCTGACAAAAAGACTCCGCCTTCGTAATGCAGTCTGCATTCCAACTTACGGAGGATGTCAACATGTTCGTGATGGTGAGTGAAGTACACTGTTTCATCCGGATATGTTAACTTTCATTAATATAAAAGGGATGAAGACTAAGGTACTGACGAGCATGGGGATGGCGATGAGGGTGATCCTGGTGTGGATGGGGGGTGACCTGACGGCAGATACTGTCGCGTCGGGGTGCATTTTCAACAAAACGATGATGAGAGCGGCATCTTTGAGACTGAGGTGGGAAACGTCCCCGAGGGCCGTCGACGTCAGGTTGCGACCATCTGCGACTCTTCCGGCCTTTTCGAAGACATGAGCAGCCACCACGAGGTCCTCCAGTGTAGACGGAGTGGGTACCTGCACATGGAAAACGTGCAGTTAGGCAGCCTAAATTGAATGCTGGAGAGAATATAGTGGCCGGGGCCAAACTTTTTATCAACTTATATAATATATTATATTATATAAGTTGGCACAACGCCGTCGTCCTGCAGGCCATGTACACCATGGTGGTCCACTTCAGCTTCTCACAGATCCTAATTCGCAGCAAATTTCAATATGCACATCCTACCATGTCACAGTAAATACTGTACCTTGTATTTATCCTGCCACTGATGACTTCCCGTGTAAACCGGCCACAGTGACAAGTCACCTATGTGACCATTCCGCGACGTATAATCCATCCAACCCTGGTGCTTCCTAGAAATGGTTACACTAATATCATGACCATTGAGCGCTATAAAGTGAAATTTCAACCCCTTGACTGGCTCTACCTGCTGTACAGTAGTACATCCAGCGTGTGCCGCAGCTCCTTTGAAATAATAGAGTAAATAGACGCTTTACTGGCGACGCCGAAATGTCGGCACAGACGAGAGAGAACACGAGCTGACCACTCAGTCACAGAAGTCAACATGACTGAAACTGTCCCTCGGGGAGGTTCCGAGTCCCAAATTAGCGCCGTGATTGTAATACCTACGCACAAAGTAATCAAGTGGTGGAGAACAACAACCCAACTCCGCCTGGTGAAGGCAACTGACCATACGTTAAAGGAAAGAGTAATTGCATATTCAAACATTCAAAGGCGCACGTGTCTCGTTGCCCCATCCATATTGTGCAGCCTTCCTCAGCTTTAGGAACCTACGAAGTACCCAAAATGGGGATGTTGGTAAATGTTTCGATGATAGATTATGTCATCGAAACATTTACCAACATCCCCAAAAATCACTCCTTCCTGACTTTGGTAATTACTTAACTCGATTCCACGAGTCGGAGAAATTCTTCCGCTCCCAATCCTCCAGGTACCTCTCGGGTCGTGGTTTGTTGCGGTAGAAACTCGAGTTGCTGACGACCAAGAGGACGTCCCAAGCTGACGAAACCTTCTTTGTAGTGTAGTGGATCCAGTTGTGAAAATCCAATTCAGCGTGAGTAAGAAGCCGGCTGACAATATCTGAGTCGCCGGTTACGTTGAAGTATGTCTGCAACAGGTTAGAAATTAAAAATCCACAGGGAGAATCAACAAGTTGTTCACTCTGGTTTGACAGCATGGAGAATTCAGCAGCAAACGCAATATGACGTTGTTTAGAAGCCGGTTGAGCAAGAGCTACTGTAGTTTGTTTGAATCATACCTCGAGCATTATGGCGACAAAAGGGGGCCCACTTCTGCCAACTGAGTACAGCCTGTTTTCAATTGGGATGTGACCGATGTCTTCAATCAGGCCGCACAGATTCTCGATAAGCTCCTTGGCTGAGGTTAGCATCCCTGAGGCAACTAGTCCCTAAACGGAAAAGGGGAAAATCCAGTAATGAGTTGGTGTTATGATAACAGAATCTAAGCGCGGCCAACTTAACAGAGAAGATATAGAAATGATGCAGACAGCCATGCTAAAATGGCAGACGAGGAGATGCAAATCTAACTTGGATCAAGTTAACAGCATTGGTCATCAGTCATCAGTTACTTCCAGTCTCATTTCTCACTTGAAACAACCACCACGACTCGGTGTAATCCAACGAATTGGTCGACCCGTAAAATGGATGTCTAGTTGGAATTGAAGAGTGAAACCCCATTGACGTCTTTGCTTCAGGTGTCATGCTGTAATACGAAGAATGCAATTTCCTGTTGGCAGCGTGGAGGAGGTCGTACGTTTTATACGACTGGATGTAGCGGTCGAACGGTAGCTGGAAAAATTCAATAGATTCATCTCGTAAGCGCCGTTGTGAAGCACACCTCAGAATCCATTAAAATAACTTATGAACTGCTTCTGGCCCCCTCAGATTTTTTTTTTTTTTTTTTTTTTTTTTTTAATTCCTGAAGAACCTCCATTGCCCTTAAACAAATTAAGCAATAAGACGCTGAGCCAAAAGAAAAAAGAAGATTTCATCAAATTGTCGTACTCACCACAGCATTCCAATCAGGTGGCAGCGCAGGCTCGTAGCACGAACGGTTGACGAAATTTTCTCTGATGAAATTCTTAAGTGCTTCTCTTCCTGATTTTTGTTTCAATTTAAGTTTAGGTCTTATTTCCCGGTATTTCGCATGTATCTCCTTGAAATTCAATCAAAAACATGAATTTCCATTCGTATTACGGCCAGGTTTTATCTGAATACAAACCCGAAATTAAACGCTGAAATAATTATTATTATCAGGGCTGTCAGATCTCAGGGAGAACAACCCGCCCACTGGCTTGGACTTCAAAGGGACTTGCAACTACCCCATTGAATAAGTACTAATAATTTACATTACAGTAACTGTCTCCCAAATCTTAAAAAAAGGCTCTCGTCCCTTCCAAGGTCCCCCCGCAGACGTCTGAGGTACCTCTCAGACCGCGCAGCGGCCAGACCCTATAAGGTCTATAAGACGGACGGCATACCCGACCTCTCAAAATCGTTCAAATTAAACTCGCCGTCTAAATTTACCGATCGTCAGAATTCATTCTTTCCCGGGCTTGCTATTAAAATTTGGATCTCCAGGTAGGATACAGAGGAAACGCCGACTCATTCGGACTGTAAACAACCAAGATAGTAAGGGTTGTGCAGATTTGCGCCCGTTGGAAATTGCGCTCAACTTGCTTATCGGATGTGCAATTGGCTCGGGAATCCAAATTCGAGAACAAATTGGGAGTTCCCGTTTAGAAGTAGAAAGTTGGGCGCAAATGCGCACTTCAGGGAGATCTCAACTAATAGCTAACCGGTTCACGGAGACAGGAGAAAAACTCGGCGTATTTTTATTGCTTACCATTTCAGAGGAGAAGGCTTGTGACATACCCACATAGCCACGGACACGTTTTAAATTAGTGGTCTAGACTAGACTAGACTTTGGTGAAGTGCTTAGGCATTAACTTCTCTGAAATTATCTCTTAAATATTTTAACTAAACTACTAGCCTTTGAACTGCCGCTCTTTTCAGGGATAATTTATCTCCCCCTCCTAAACAGTCAAACCACTAATACAGAGATATTGTAAGAATACGGTAAGTGCAAACAACATGAACTGTACTTGTGATGGACGGGTAGCCCAAAGTTCCAAGAAATCGCGAGAATGAGAAAAGAGCTTGTTCACCTGCAAAATTCAATTACGACTTGGAACACTTGGGCTTCATTATGCCATCTAACAACATTTACATAATGGAATGAAACGAAAGCGTCTGGTTGTTAACAATGTAACCATGTAATTAATGTCATTAATAAAGTTGAAGAAATGAATTTATTGACTAATTGCCTCACTTGAACGTCATGCAAAAGTCTCCCTGTGCAGAAGACTGAAGATTCAGATTCATCGTGGAAGGCATCTACGTGTAAACTGAACCAGATAACGAAAATTTTGAGTGTGACAATCATCGCGATTTTAAATGGGTAAAAGTATTACGTTATTTGTTTTATTGATTTTATTTGGTGGTTTGGGGTGATTTACAAACTCCGTGGTGGTCGTAGATTAGGAAACCACTCGCTCCAAGCGCGATGGTTACAGTGATGTCATCACTGGCGGATCTCTTTGTCAAAGGATCACGCCACTGTTGCTGATGCTGCTAATGCTGAAAGTGATGTGGGTTGATAGCTGCTATGGAGACAATGACAATCCACCCCAACCCGAGTAAATAAATGGATTACGATCGAGAAAACGTTTCATGGGTGGTGACCGGGGGTAATTTATAGGGCAAATGAACTCTCTTCTTTGTAGTAAACATGTGAGAAGAAAAAAAATCATTTGAATGGTTGGGGGGGTTAGTGAGGGATTTCTGGTGGTTTCCGGGTGAGATTCTGGCGATTGAACCAGAGGCTTGTTTCATTTTAGTTAATGATTCCAGGGGGATGATGTTGAATTTTGTAATATGGGACATCATGTTCCTATTTCACGCCTTTAAGGGTGAGGTAGAGAATGGAGATTGTCAATGTAGCTGTGGACCCTTACCTGTTTTTTTTCACCAGGGCCGGAGTCTGTCTATTGTTAAGCAGCTGGGTTTAGCCATTGCACGCCTCAGGCCCAGAGAAAGGGACCACTGCACTCCCGATATCACAACACTCCCCAAATGGAACCCAACCGATACCACAACACAATTCATAGAGGCCATGGATGAGTTGGCAATCATGAAGGTGTTGACTTCAAATGCCTCTTGCCTTAGATGGTCCCAGTCCTGCTGGGGAAGTGAGTCTTTGCTTTACATCCAGGGCTTTGGAGGGGGCAAGGCAATTTCTTGAAGACTATCTGGGGCAGGTGGACATCCTGGCTACCAGGGGGTAAATCTGAGAAGGGCACAAGAGTCGAACCCACGTAGCTTAAGGCCACCTCGGAGATCCCGCAGAAAGTTTTCATTCATACCAGATCCCTCGTTTATCCAGAGAGGAATGAACCTGTCCATTCACAGGTTCATACGAAGACTATCAACACTGCAGTATTTCACTCCCGGTCGGTTCGTATTCCAACTCGATCCCATTTCTAGTGTCGGGGGTTGTAAGGTCGATAAAAGCGCTCCGAAAAAGGATGAAAGAACATCGCAGAAATCCTTCCCTCTTTTTTTTCCCCGGGTTTTAGTTTTCCTCAATGGAGGGAAACCCACGCACGTCCCCACCCTGGCGCCAAACGCCCCCTCATTCAGTCTACGGAGGATCCTTTTCCACGATATAAACTCTTCCGACTTTTTCAACCCCTACCACCACCAACCTTGGCGCCCTCTGTCAGGTCAAGAGGACCACGGCGGAATACCGGTTTAAGGCAGTTCGGGTCGGCTTAACGTTCACAGACTGCTGGACCACAGGGAGGTTTCAGACGCTGTAATATATCCAGGGGCGGATCCACATTGCTTCTGAGACCAGGGAGGCCATGATTTTTTTTCGATCTATCTGCACGATGGCCAGACGAAGTTTACGTTCTTCCTGGCGCCCTCTGTGACGTTCGATTGAGATCACCTTTGCTTCCACACAGGGGAACAAAGTTGGCTAACCTGATTGACAACAATTTGTCTCGTCGAACGTAAAAAACGATTCCTCGTTCACTATTGTCTGGTGAATTTTGAGAATTTCAAAAGGTACTTCAAACTAAAAGCAAAGACAATGCATGTGATGAGGGAAAATGAAGAAAAACCGTCGAAGGTGACTGTAACAGCTTGTGAAATGGTAGGGACAATGGGATGAGCCTCCGAAATTTGCTTTACGAGGATCACATTGTATTTAGGGAGCTTGCAAATCCAGTTTACTATTTTGCCTTTTTTCTTGATTTTCGATGTTAACGGGTTAAACTGGGCATTGCAATTTAAGCCCCCAAATTTGAATCGCTGTAGTCAAAACCATGAGTTGCTAGAGGCCTTTTAATTTTGGATAATGCCGAGCTGTTGCAAACTTGAGGACCTGTTTTGATAAAAACATCAACTTGCTATGCTCTTTAATGGTTTTAAGGAAATTTAAATGGTAAAAACAAAATGTGCAACTTTTTTAGTTTTGGTTTATTATTCTTGGAATAATAGACTCACGTGATCGCGACGGAGGTCGACAATTCTGATTGGCCTCAAAATTTGACAATATACGTTTCAAGATGTCCACATTCCAAAAACGAAATGTCCGTCCGCCGTCCGAGCTGTTTTGGGCAGTAGGAATAAAAAAAAATCTGTAATTTTGACAAAATACTCGGTTTAGTACCATCTAGTTGTGCCCGAAAGGTTTTCAGCCCGATCGCCCCAACCCGTGGGGCACTAAGGGGCTAAGATTGGGCTACGGGACGGGGTTTTGTTGGGTTTCGGCTATGGGGTCGAGTTAGGTGTCCCCAGGAGGTCAAATAAGGTGTCGTGACCCCATTCATGAAATTTCAACAATCGATCATGAGGGGTGTGCTGGTATTTCGAAACCCCCTCAGAGCTTCCAAGACATCCCCATGCTGCTGAGATTGAAACCACTTCGAACGACACACGTGTCTTGTGGTTTTCGCTGCTTCAGCGTTTTGCCACAGCAATAAGATTCCCAAAACTATATTTCGACTCTCACGTCCTTTACGACTCGCGAGAAGAAACGGGATTTGAAGGCGGTGAAGCCAAATAAGGAAAAACTTGGCAGAACTTGGCTTCTACCGAGGGAAGAAATACATGCGACAAGAGATAGTTCTCAAGTCTCAGGAAAAATACGCCCTCGGAAACCCCGGCAGGGAGAGCGTGAAAAAGTTACAATACTCGCATCCTAATAAATAGGGGGGGGGGGTCATCGCTCATTCAAAGAAGATATTCGGTATTCATTAAATAAAATAATTACTTGTAACAAACGATCTTAAGATATTTTATTCATAAAAAAACGACAACCTACAATCACACTAGGATAAAATATAAAAAAACAGTAGGCTGACATCTACTTGTACTAACAATTAGAAAATACAATAAAATCAATATCAATATAAAACATCCACCAGGCCCATACGGATTAAATGTTACCGTTTGCGGACGCATCATCACCCACCACATTGAAAATTAAGGGAATTGGAAATTACATTGTGATTAGGGTTGATTAGTTAAAGTGATGGGGGCTTGTTGCAGAGAATTTGATCAACAATTTAACATATTCAATAAAACGTATGGCCTTTTTTCATAATCATTCACGTAAAATCGATTACTAAATAAAATGATTATTGTATAATTCAAGTTCAACTAAACTGAATAATAAGTCTCATAAAGTAGTACATTTAATATGAGAACGTTTCACAACTTGGAAAAAATATTGTTTTCAACTGAGAACGTGAAAGCTAAGGTTTACTTTGGGTTTGGAGATTTTTGGCTATTCGTGATGTTCGTGAGTTGAAGTGTTTCCGTTGAGAGTGGGTTCTTTTTCTTTCTTGTCTTTTTTGTGGGGTTTCCGGGATTTGTGTTGATGTTGATGTTCCTGGTTGGCTTCGGGAGAGTTGAGAACGGGTTTGATGACGCTCGGGGCGGACGAGTTCATCTGTAAAAAGGAAAATAGTTCAGCGTGACGAAAGTATGAAAACTGTGCGCCAAAGCTCTTCAACAACCGCATACTGTCGCCAGTGATTGACAGGGTAAAATCGTAGAAAATTGAAAAGATGGTATTCGATATCTACAATCTTTTTAATTTGTCAAGATTTTATTTGATTCTACAATATTGGAGCTGAAACGCGAGGAGGACGAGGAGGAGAGCCACCTTTATTCCAGGGTACCTACTAATAAGAGTCTTTGTCTACTTATAAACTTTGATATTTGTCTTGAACAATTCAGCTTCAAGGCCAGTTTTAAAGGATGCTGTGTTGGGAAGACCGGATGGATGGGCCTGGCGGAAGAATCTGCGGAGGCGGCGAAAAGGTTCACATTCATTCTGTATTTCTTGAAAAATAACTCGCCTGGATCCCCGGATGCTTATTGTTTAGCCTACGGCTGAAATTCAAGGAACATGGAACATGCTTTAGTGACCGTGGTATTGAAACTCTGCGTGTTGGAATAGGAACTGTCCGACGCGACGATGACGATGCCGATCTTCACCTAACGTACGACAGGTGAGGGAGCTGAACTAGGAGCCTAACGTACGACAGGTGAGGGCGCCGAACTAGTGGCCTAACGGTCAGACAAGTGAGGATGCCGAACTAGTGGCCTAACGTACGACAGGTGAGGACGCCGAACTAGTGGCCTAACGGTCAGACAAGCGAGGCTGCCGAACAAGTGGCCTAACGTATATAACCTAATATATAAACGTGACATTCCCGCGTCTCCCTCCCCGATTATAACGTTTTTGGGCAGTTAGGTCACGGCTAAAACATGTTCCATGCTAAAAACTATAACATGGGATGGCGGATTGTTGGATCTGTGGCCAGGTGGGAAAGGTTGGGGGTTGGCTGCCTTTAGCCAGCATGGGGTGGCCCCCCTAGTATTGCAATGCGATGCGAGGCCTCCAATCGCAGAGGCCATTTTATGTTCAAAAGTACTTGGATTATCACACCCAACTTGGGCTCCTGGCCTGAAACCTTCAGAGGGAATTAAATTAATCAACAAAAAACTTCCTCTTACCATAGATTGGCGAATCAGCTGGTACAGTTCATTCAGTTTGGTGGTCATTTTGTTCAACTCGATCTCAGCTCTTCTAAGTGCAACTGCTCTAATTCCTTCAAAATGAGCTGTCTGAAACAAAGCATAAAATGTGTGGATCAACGAAATTCTCAAAAAACTCCAAAATCTCCAATTTTAGTCGTTCGGATCATTACTTTACCTTCAAAAGGGAATCCAGCAAGAGCATAGCTTGTTGGTTGGCGGTGTTGACGAGGTGAGCGATGTTGTTGGGGAGGTTGCCGGCGGCGACGACGGAGTAATTGACGGCGTGGACGACCCTGCGGGTGGCTTCTCGAGCGACGAGGGCGATCATTTGGTCCAAATTGCCCGGCGGGATTTGATTTTCGGGCTCGTCTTCCGAGAGGTGGGCCCAAATTTGGCGCATTTTGTTGGCAAACTCGCGAGGGTCTTTGATCAGCTGGAAAGGAAGAGGGAATAAAATTAGGAAAACAGGTGATAAGAAACTAGTTCCAAAGTACCTTTTCCGCCCACAAAACCGGTTTCTGCAAATTGACTTCTGGTTTGTGCTGATTGAAAACCAGTTTTTGCCAATATAAAACCATCTTCTACTCTGGAAGTTCAGTTTCTCTTTATTGAAAGCTAGTCTCTGCTTATTCTAAGACCCTCGAGGGTTTAGATCTTTTGATCAAAAGCTTCATGCCCGCTTAAAATAGAACTCTGCTCAGTTAAACCGGTTTCTACTTACTGATAACGGGTTTCTGTTCAGTTAAAACCTGTTTCTCCTGATAAAGAGCCCCTTAGAAGGCTTATGCCGACTGAAAACCAAATTCTATTCATTTGAAACCAGTTTCTTCTCTCAAAGCCCACTTTATGCTTATTGAGAACAGATTTCTCCTATTATGGCCCTTAACAGCTGTGTTCCTACTAAAAAGAGGTTTTCTCTCTTTAAAAACTGGTTTCGCTGATTAGAAGGCCCTTGAAAAGTGTATATCCACTGAATATCAGTTTTTTCCAATTTAAACAAGCTTCGACTCTCATAGCCTAGTTTTTATTTATTTAAAATCAATTCCCATTCACTGAAACTGGTTTCTGCTGACAGGAAGGCCCTTAAAACGTTTATGCTAACTAAAGATCGGATTTCTGCTCGCCAAAAGCCATTTTCTGTCAGTGTGTTTCAAGCTAAAATTTTTCTTAAGGGCAAAATCGAAGCGTTGAAACGACGTCAAAATTAGTTTTAGTATACTAAAACTAATTTTGACGTAGAGAAATATATTTCTCTGGTAGTTCAGCTGTTACACAAAGGATCAAAAAATGCATTATTCCACGTTTCATTTCAGAGCAAAAATAAAAAATAAAAATAACGTCTCCAGATAGTTGACGACATCCCTCATGAACTACTCACCAAGTCGATGGAAAAGTAGACAAACTGCCCGATGTCCTGGCCGGTTTTCCTGAGCGCCTGAGCTTCCGCGATGGTTCTTTTGGTCAGACGACGCTGCAGTTTCTTCGACAAGCGATTCGCGTGTTGGATCGTCCGTTTCGTTTTGCTGTCTTCTCCGGTTTGCTCCTCGACTGAAATAGAGCAGCGAACCGTCACAAAAAGGTGTAGCGAGTCGAGCGTGGTGTCGTGGACGAAGTAATTTTGGGTAGGAATCGACTCCGAGCCCACTCAGAACCGTCACTCACCTTTGTCCGAACTGTCGGTCGAGTCCGGCAAGTACTTGTCGACGTACTCGTCGGCCTTGTCGAGAGCGGTGTCAAGGCGGCAGACGGCCAACTCGCCGTACATGGACAACCTCTGATTGTTGACGGAGAACTGTTTGACGGAATCGGCCCGTATCAGCACCGGCTGGACGATCCTCGATGAGACCATGTCTTTAGTGATGTTGTACAACTGAAAATATCAACACAAATTAATGTTAATTTTGAACATCTTAATACCACTTGTTTAGATGATAAGTTCATCGAAATAGAAAGCAAAATTGGTGACGAGGAAAGCACCACTTTGATATGTATTTTAGAAGTGTTTCACGATCAGTAAGGTTTGCCTGAACAGGTCTGGGACCCTTATAAATTGATCCCACGCCATAAGTTACTTCGAGCACGTAACCTCACTCAACCTCTTGGCTAATATCCCCCAAGATCTCACCCACAGCCCCTTGAAAAATTCCAGCTCGCTAAAAACATCAGGTTTCTACTTAGTCAAAACCAGTTACTTCACTATAAAAACCGGTTTCCTAAAGCCATCTGCTTGCTAAAAACGGGTTTCTGCAGATTTGATGGCTCCTTGAAAGCTTCATGTTAACGACAAACCAGTTTCTGCTGACAGAAAACCACTTTCTTCGAGTCCAGAGGGCGAAACCCAAACGTAAAAACGCTGTACATTCTACACAAGAGTTTATTATTCTTTGAAAGGTTAATTGTGCAAAAATTAATTCTGTCATTAAAAAAATATTGTTGAAAAAATAATTTTAACAATTTTTTTATGTAGAATGTTTGGACAGATGTGGGACCTCGAAAAAAAACGGATTTTGCGTCCAAAATTATTTGGAAAACAACACCTAACTCGACCCCATAGCCGAAACCCTTAAAAAAACCTCCCGTAGCCCCATTTTAGCCCCACAGAGCCCCACGGAATTGGGAGACCGGGCTGAAAACCTTGCGGGCACAACTAGACGGCAAACCAAGTATTTATTCAAAATTTCAGATTTAAAAAAAAATTCCTACTGCTCAAAACGAGTCGGGCAATGGACGGCGGACGGACATCGTTTTTGGAATCTGGACATCTTGAAACGGATAATGTCAAATATTGAGGCCGATCAGAATTTTCGACCTCCGTCGCGATTACATAGGTGTATTATTTCAAGAATAATAAACCAAAATTGAAAAGAAGGTCTATCACAGTGGCTGTAACTTTGGAACAATATTGGTCAATAGGTCTTCTGTTATTTCGGAACCAACAGTATCAGGTAGTCCTCGAATACACTCGGTTTCGACAGTAAAAAGCCTAGTCCGCCTTTAGAAGGGGACCAGGTTCGAACAGCCTTAACGCGGTGGGGAGCTACCCTACCGGCACGACCCTACGGCATCGCGGGTTCAGCATCCAAGCGAAAAAGAGCAGTTTGGAAACAACACATTACTCGACCCCGTCAAAGCTCTTCAAAAACTCCACAGGTAGCCCCGCAGAGCCCCACAGTATAGTCAGACACGTCTGCCTATGCCGAAATGTCCGTCCGCCGTCCGGGCCGTTTTGGGCTGTAGAAAAATTTTTTTGAATCTGAAATGATGACAAAATACTCGGTTTACCATCTAGTTGTGCCCGCAAGGTTTTCAGCCCAAACCCGTGGGGCGCTATGGAGCTAAAATGGGGCTACGGAAGGGTTTTTTTGAAGGCTTTTGGCTATGGGATCAAGTCAGGTGTCGTTTTCGACGTATTTTTGGACGTAGAATCCATTTTTTGGGGTCCCGCAACGGTCCGATTTCACTGTAGTGATCTATAGGGCTTTCATGGGGCTACAAATGAGATTTGAAATCTATAAGAAATATCTATAAGAAATAAGAAATATAAGAAATCATTTCTTATGGAACCCAGGAGGACAAATATTTTTCAAGTAAAAAACAAAATTTCAAAAAAAACTGAAAAAAAAATTTTTTTTTTGACACAGAATTAAATTTCTGCACAAGTAACCTATATCAAATAATAAAAAAACCCTTGAGCACAAAAAACGCATGTAACATTTTACATGTAAAATTTGCAGTTTTTTATTTATTTTGAATTCTGTTGTTAGGAGTAACAAAACGCCATACCGCTTTTCCTGCCCCTCTCAGGTTCTAAAAACAAACTGAATATCTCGAATGTCAGCTCTATAACCGAAATTCTGTCATTACCGTCGCAATTTGTTTTTGTTACGGTAATGAATTTTGGAAGATTAATTTAATGCAAATTGGGAGGTGATGTTTAAATTTAAGGTTTTTAATGATCTATATGAATTTTGGTAGGAAACTGATTATTTTGAACCTCTGATTTGGAATCAAATATTTACCAACGCGACCGTTATTTGACACCATACCTATGAGTATTATTTGACTGAGAAATTGAATTCCAATTTTTTCTAATCTTCGTATCGCCACCAGGGAAGACCACAGACTAGGAAATCCCATGGTATCACCTAATTGATTCACTTTTATTTCGGAATTCGACAACCTCCAAATGGCCAGTTATCTGAGAATCACCCCAAGCTGCCCCCTCCCCACTTGCGCGTGAGCTTGAAGAATTTTCAACCAGTAAATCTGTACCTATATGTTAAGAGTGTCAAATCCGAGAACCAACTGAAAAATAACAATTTCAGAGAAAAATAACAATTCCTGGCTGAAGAGCCTGATCAGCGGGCCCACAAGAAGAATTTACCTGTTCAGTGGGGTAGTTGATGGCGGGGACGCGGCTTTCAACTTCGTCCAGAGTTTTGCAGACGAGCGTATCGACGACCCCCAAAGGCATCTCCAACATCGGCATAGACTTCACAGCTACTTTCTGTATCCCGCCTTCGACCGTCTCCAAGCTCCAAGTCACCAATGAGTTCGAACTCTGCAAAAACGTGAAGCGAATAAAATACTACACGCTGAAACAATCACAAGCGGCCATAAGCAAGCATTTGCGTTGTTCGTTAAATCTCAAGCTCTGTGAAATAGTCACCTTGAGTTTGAGGTAAACTCCGGTTGCAAATCCAAATCCAGTCTCGACGACCGGAATCTTCGCTATCCTCCCCACTGACGCAAATTTAGGAAAATTCTGCTCCGTTTGCACCATTTTGAAGTCTCCCTGTAACAAAAAAGCGTTCATAGTTAAAATTTGCTGCACGAGGACATCAGCTTGCACTGTTTCAACCGAGCGGAGGAAGGTGACCTTGAATTGTGTTTATCTCGACGAATTCTTCCACCACGTAATAAACAGTGACTATCACTCTCATTTGATCATTTCATATCTTTTATAGTGGAAAAATGAAACGATTAGAAGATGTCGTTTCGTCCGGTTCATCGGTGGAGGTCGTCGAGGAAATCCTTTGACCTCATTCGATTAGATGACCGCTAATCCGTTCGAAAGGTAATCTCCCAATTATTTCTGTCATATCGCCCATGCGACGACCTTCGAGACAATATCAGGGTGACAATTGAGAGAGAAACTAATAACTTTGACTGCCAATATCTTAGAACACACTTTTTGCTTATGGGCCCTTCTTCCACAGGTGCGTAGGTCTACGCCATATTATGCTTGAAGCGATGAAAATTTAGCCATTTTGAAACTTATTTCGTAAGTTCGGGCTACGAAAACGTCAAGCACGAATGAAAGTATGGCATACAATGAGGTGAACAACAGAGGTATTGTAACAATAATGGCGAATAGGCTTCGTGGACAGGGCTTTAGAGTGCTCTGGTGAGCGCATTGTGAGGCTGGTCAGGATTTTTTAAAGGATTTTGACCAACTGTTGGTCAAAATCCTTTAAAAAATCCTGGCCAAATTACAGGACTTGTGGTGTTCGTTTTCGGACGGGTCGATTCAGGAGTGTCTCAGAACTGTCTTACTTCGTAGTGGGGCTGCAGTTGGCCGTCAAGTAGAGGTTTCCTTTTTCTTCTTTTTTTTTTTTTCAAAAATGTATTCATCATACTCAATTTCTTCATTTTTATTTCATTTATTCATTTTCATCAATAGGATTTTTTTAAATCTGAATTTATGACAAAATACTCGCTTTACCATCTATTTGTATCCTCAAGGTTCTCAGCCCGATCACCCAAACCCGTGGGGCTCTGTGGGGCTACAGGAAGGGTTTTAGAAGGGGTTTTGGTTATGGGGTCAAGTTAGGTGTCGTTTTCGAAGTATTTTCGGACGTAAAAACCATTGGGGGGGGGGGGGGGGGTCCAGAACACATGGGGCATACAAATGTGGCTACAAATGGGGAATTTAAAGGATGCCAGGAAGTCGAATGAGGTGTCGTTTTCCGAGAAATTTTGGACGCATAAACCATTTTCCTGGGTCCCTCATCTATCCAAACTTTGTACAGGAAAAATATTTTTTTTAGTAATTTTTTGAATATTTCTTCATTAACGCTACCTACTAATTTTATACAAAGGTGTATTATGCTTTGATAATAATTTTTTAAAAGCTGCAAATTTTACACAAAATTGATATAATATTATTGATTCCCGGGGTTTTTTTTAAAGGGTTTTGGCCAACAGGTGTCGTTCACGAAGTAATTTGGGAGCTAGAATCGATTAATTGGGTTACCGTATCTGTCCAACGATGTCGTTGAAGTCCCACAGTGGGACTTCAAAGGATGGGTTTGTGAAGAAGGGTTTTTTGAAGGGCCTTCTCCAGATGATCGAGCGAGATGTTGTTTTCGAGGTGGTTTCAGACGGTTTTAGACGTTCGATTTTGTGCAGTAAATCTAATTATTTTGGGCATTTAGAGGCAATTATCGACGAATCTAGAAATAAATGTATCCTTTCCCTATTTTCAATTTAAAAAAAAAAATTAGAAACGGCATTAAATGCCATTAAACATTTTTTGTTTAATTTCGTTAATTTTTGGTTTTTTAGTTTATCAACTAAAAATGCTGCAAATTTTACACAAGGGTTTAATATTCTATGATATAGGTTACTTGTGCCAAAATTAATTTGTGTCAATAAAAAAGTTTGGAAAAAAAATTTTTTAAAAGAATATTTGACCTCCTGGGATCCTTAAAAAATCCCATTTGTAGCACAATGAAAGCCCTCTAGATCCCTATGTGAAATCGGATCGTTCCGGGTCCCCCAAAAATGGATTCTACGATCAAATGTAGGGTAAAGCCCCGTACCTCGCCCATGCTCCTACCTCGCCCCACCAGTGATATTACCTAGGTAGAGAAAGGATATAACAACTTTGAGCCACTGATTCGGTAGCTCTCTGAAAATGGTTGAATTGGCTGTGAACTTTTTTGTGATATCTAGCACCGTTATCTTAGGAGAAGGTTAAAACGTTTTTGAGGTGCCAGTTTGGGATCGTGGAGATTGTACATTTGATCGTCCCAGGGCTGAGTTAAGTCGTATTCCCGTACAATTGTTTGTTTAATGTGTTGTCCAATATGTCTGTTAAGCACTGAAAAAAAAGTTTTTGAAAAAATAGGATCTGTGGGTGTCATGACCGTTTTTCAAAATTGGTGTGTATGTACGTACCTTGCCCCACCTCCTTGTGCGTACCTCGCCCTAGGATTTTGTGATACCGTTGTGGTTACCAACCAATTCCTAGCCATATTTTTCTAATTATAATTTTTTTGTTCACTATGAACTTCAGTCAATTTTAAATTTTACAACTTTAAGCTTAACAAGAAAAGTATTCGTCCTTGACAATAATTCTAGGATTTTGTGATACAGTTGTGGTTACCAACCAATTCCTAGCCATGTTTTTCTAATTATAATTTGTTTAATGCATTAAAGTTTATATTCATTATAAAATAAACATATTTGATTCATTTTCCATACTTCTGAGCGCTCAATTTCGAGAAATAGGGATGGTGGAGCAAGGTACGACCCTATCCGGGGCGAGGTAGGTACTATTGTAAGCAACCTCGTGGGTAGCGACAGTCAGCTACTTACATATATGGCGTGTTTCTCCTGGGAAGCTGAAAAATTATCCCAATTCCACCTGTCCAATCTCGAATTAAAATAAATATACTATGGCCGGCTCCTGGCTCTCTCTGTCTCATCTCAATCCCATGCAATCCCACTTGGTATTTGGGGTGAATGATTTCGCAGATTTCAACAATGTTATATATTTGACAAAAAAAAGAAGGGAAATCCCGATACAAAATTAGGGAGATACTGTTGGGGAACGGAATATAACCCTTGGGGCTCGAATACCCAACGATTGCTAATAAGTGGCTTGGTTCCGGCTATTAACTGGGGACAAATGTTCCGTTTTTGGGTCGTCTGATAACTTGGGACAAATGTTCCGTTTTTGGGTCGAACGACAACTTGGGACAAATGTTCCGTTTTTGGGTCGAACGACAACTTGGGACAAATGTTCCATTTTTGGGTCGAACGACAACTTGGGACAAATGTTCCGTTTTTGGGTCGAACGACAACTTGGGACGAATGTTCCGTTTTTGGGTCGAACGACAACTTGGGCCCAAGTAACACGTCGGGAGCAAGAACAAGTGCCGGGAACGTCCCACCACTGTACCGTGAACCAATCCACCAAAATAACAAAATAACGAATGAAACATATACAAAATATGAACGCAAAAAATAAAAAGGGGAAAAGCTCTAACTATTACTGTCAGCTGGATTGAAATACGGGCAAATGGTCTTGGAAAAAGGTCAACAAATTGAGCGATTTTAACCTGATAGCCTTAGTTTCTTCGGGGTCGTCCTGACGACGGGGAGCTTGATATCCCCAGCAGAGGCGCCGAATCACAAAGCTGCACGGGTGAAGTCGCCTGCTAGCTCCAGGTTCTCCGGGGTCGTCCTGACGACGGGGAGCTTGGTATCCCCAGCAGAGGCGCCGAATCACAGAGCCGCATAGGCGACGTCGCTCTTGAAGATCCGCGGGTCCCGTAGGTATCCGCAGGCAAAGACGAGGGGAGGAGAAGTTCCAGGGAACTTCGCGCAACTGGGGGAAAAACGCGCCGAAAATAACGTAAAAGTCTCTCGCGAAGGCCTCGAAATTGGCTCGGAGGCATAGACATTTTATAGTCACTCACAACTGGGTTTTAGCACTACTGAGAACAACGACTTATAGCTGAAGCGCCCGTTTCGTCAGAAATGCTGAGGTGACTGGTGGGAAACGGGAGCTGCTTTTAGGTACATTGCGATGTTATAGGCGTAGAACACTTTACCGTCACTCACAACTGGGTATCATAAAAGAAAAGTTTCTGATTGGGACGAACGACCTGATGGTTGGGGAAAAAACGAAGCCCAGGGGGAGTGCGGTCCCACCTTAACAGCCCGGTGGCTGACGACCGACTGAGGGCCCGAGCTGAGGTCCTCGGGGTCCCCGCCTTCCGCCTAGGTGGCGCCACAGTCGAGGATGCCAGACTCCCTTCCAGCGTGGTAGGGCTGCTTCCCGCCCCAGGTTGCCAGCTGCAGGGCGGTTCTTCCCGCCCTCTTACACTATGTTCGTACCTGGCCCCACTTTGGAGGGTTTTAGAAATTTAGCTCTAGAAAACTCGAAAACTTGAAATAACCCATTTCAACACCTGGCTCTTGTAGACAACTTATTTCCCTAGCGATCTGTAAAAAACACTATTCGATCAGAGCCCTAGGGGTCTCCCAAGAGAGGAAAATCTGAAAAGTGGGGCGAGGTACGGGGCTTCGATAACGACACCTAACTCGATCCCATAGCCAAAAGCCTTCACAATACTCTCCCGTAGCCCCATAGCGCCCCAAGGGTTTGGGCGATCGGTCTGAAAACCTTGCGGGTACAACTAGTTGGTAAACCAAGTATATTGGCAAAATGTCAGACTTTTTTTAAAATTCCTACTGCCCAAAACGGCTCGGACGGCGGACGGACATTTCGGATTTGGAATGTACACCTCTTGAAACAGATAATTTCAAATTTTGAGGCCGATCGGAGTCGTCGACCTCTGTCACGATTACATAGGTTTATTATTCCAAGAATAATAAACCAAAATGGCCGCCTGTTGGGGAATAATGCGATTTATTGCAAATCGATGATGTCAGGTACTAATTGGGCCCTTGTAGAATGTTACATATTTTTTCCAGAACTATTACTCAAAAATTCAGAAAACAAGGATTTTTTTTTCCATTCCTCAAAACCTCAAGAATGGACAAAAGCCCTTTCTAAATAATAAATGCAATAATGTTATGTCATAATTATTATGACATAACATTCTGGAGAGTTCCGCGTTCGACGACTGAATAGCCGAAACGTTGGGAACCTAAATGATGGAATCAAATTTATCAAACTATTGTTAACAAGTAAAGGTAGGTGAACTTCGATTGAGATAACCGAGGAGTGTAGAACTAACAACACACACACACACCTTTTCAACAAAGGCTGAGCGGTCATGTGTCCTCAATGTGCTCTTATTGATTTTATCTTATCTCACAACTGGTTTCGTTGGAGATTCCAAATACATCGATTGCGTAAGCGGTCTGACTATTTTCGAGCAGATAACGGCAGAGATTTTCTTAATTACAGTCGATTTGACTGTGCATGTTCGGGGTCGCCAGTTCCATTCTGGTTGAGTGATGTTAGGATGAGTTGGAGCAAAGGGCGTTGAGTAAAATGTTGGTAGACCTACCTTACACTCCAAAGAGAGGAACTAATGGCCCAATTTTAGTAGGTACCTACACGTTTTTCATTATAAATATTCAACTTCTTCTTCAACTCCCAAGAAAAACTTTCAATAACCCCAAGTGTAGCCCCTGGAAGCCCCAAGAGCTGTGGACACTTAGAAACCGAAAATGAGTTCAAAACTCGAATCAACAGCATTCGACCAAAGCCCTTCAAAATCACCCCACCCGTAGCCTCATGGTGTCGTCAGGCAGCTCTGAAACCCCTACAAATTAATTCCTCGTCCAAAATTACACCATAAACAATACCCCGTGGCTAAAGCTCTTCAAAAACTATTTGTAGCCCCCTGAAAGCCACACAAGAGCCCCTTTGCTGCGGTCCAATATCACACCACATCAACCTCGATAACGAAATCTCACTCGGCAACCTGGCCCTTCAAACACCAAATCTTTAGCCCCCTGGCAGCCTCAGAGACCAAAGGCCGGACAAGACTGGGCCCGCCATAAATCAATTCTAAATCCTTTGGCCGAACCCCTTCGAAAACCCCACTGGTGGCCCCTTTGGAGCCTCACCGAACCCCACGGGATGAGGCATGGAGGCTGAAAACTTTGTGGAAAAAACTAGAACGAAAACCGCTAACACTACAAACAAAAAGCTAACCGATAAGAGGCTTTTATGGGTGCTGAACACGAATATCAAAATTACCTAATTCAGACCCTTGAGTCAAATTTGGGAAATTTTTGATGGCGCACAGAGAAATGGAACACGAAATTTGACCTCGGATTCGTGTTCAAGTTGGTGCACGTCACTGTACTGTTAAATCACACAGAATCTTCGATGGTGTCGTAGAAAACTTGATCGAGTGAATTGATTGGTTAATAATACAACTCAAAATCAATTTTAGAATACAGTTGAATGAATTTTGTTAATATAACGGGTTGGTGTTACTCACAAGTATAACGTGGTCTTTCACAGTTCGCGCAAGATATTTCTCGTTTTGTCCTGTCAGGTTGACGTTCACTCGGCCGGCAGGCAACTGAATCGATTGGTCTTCTGCGTTGAGTATATCACGATCTGTCGGTAGGAGGGAGTGGAAGATCCAAGAGGCCACTTGTTGCCGGTGGGGTCCAAAGTGCACAGGTTCAGATCCTTCATCACATGATCACATTGTTATGTGATAGGATGACCACCGAGCCGGAGCCCCCAATGAATCACGTTGATTATTTACGGAGGCTAAAAATATGAAAGTCTTAGTGAAATTTCTTCGCAGGCCCAATCCCGGTTGAAGAGCCGCAAAACAGCTTGTAGGGCTGTAGATCTATGAAACCCGTTTGAAGTGACAAAACGCTGCAAATTTTACACAAGGGTTTATTATTCTTCGATATAGCTATCAACCTAGGTTGATTCTGCAAAAATTAATTGCCATTTATGAAAAAATAAATTAAAAAATAATTTTTTTTCTATACAATGTTTGGACAGATGTGGGACCTTAAAAAAAACGAATTTTGCGTTCAAAATTACTCGGAAAACCACACCTTTGGGATTTCGTTTTGGGATTCCGGACATCTTGACACGTATAATGTCAAATTTTGACGCCGATCGGGGTTCTCGATCGATATGCTATCTACCACCGTGCTATGTATCTACAGTCAAGGAAATAGGGGATACTTAGGATACTTAGGAATGGGAAAAGGACCCGTTATCGTATCTGCTTAATGTTCACTCCATACGGAGGTCGTCATCGCCGCCGTGAGGATCAGTCGACGAAATTTGTTTATTTATTGAATAATAAATAAACAATTCTTGTTATTGGGGTCGAGCCCAATAACAAGAAATATAATGAGTAAAATAATTACACTGGATGCTGAATAAATTACACTGGTGATGAGCAAAAGAAAAGAAAATATGAAAAAAGCAATACGGTGTTGGTGGGGGGGGGGGAGGAGTTCAAAGCTGGAGGCTGTGATGCAAAAGAAGGTCGTGTAGGCTGGACTTGACAGAATGAAGTGGCTGGTGAAACAGGTCAATTGACGGGAAACTCGACGCGAGGAAATTCGCCATACGGAGCAAACGAGAGAGAGGACAAAGCTGTAGGTAACTAGTGGCCGAGAAAGGTACGGCAAACGGCTCGGCACAGCGGGAACCCAGACGAGGCGGGCGCAGTCCAATGCAGCGCAGGAGATGGGGAGCATCCAGACGGCCCGCCAGGAGTCCGTGGAGAAAAGAGACGTCCGCAACGAAGCGTCGATCCGAAGGCCGCAGGAGCCCAAGCCGAGTGCCCAGCCCAGCATAGTCAAGCTCCCCCAACGGGATATGGAGTTTGAATGCCATGAACCGCAGGAAAGCACGGTGTACACGCTCCAGGTGGTCGACATGACACTGGTAGAAGGGGCTCCACCCAACCGACGAGTACTCCATCACGGGAAGCACAAGGGCCTTATAAAGGGTCACCAAGGCAGAGACACTGTCAAACTCTCGAGCGCAGCGCTTCAGAAATCCAAGAGCCCGGAATGCACGGGCGCCCACTCGGCCACACGGTCACTGAAGGTGAGCCGAGAATCCAGTAGAATACCGAGGTCACGGACACTCGGCGACCCAGCCATCCACACTCCCCCAATGTGGTAACGATGAACATGGGGCGACATTGTGCGCGCAAATGTTACTGTTGAGCACTTTGACGGATTCACCTCTAGACCACTTGTAACACACCAAGCCGATAAACCGTCAAAACTCTCCTGAAGGAGTTGACAATCAGACGGGGACTCAATACGACGAAAGGTACAACTTGAGGTCATCGGCAAAGATGAGAAAGTCAACTCGCGAGAGAACTGAAGTGACATCGTTCATCACAAGTAGGAATAGTAGGGGGCCAAGATGAGAGCCCTGGGGAACACCGGATGCGGCAGTGAAAGTTGTTGTCAAAAAAGCTCTTGAAAAAGCTCAAGCTGTTGAAGGCCTCAAAAAAGCTGTTGAAGGCGTCTTTAGGGTGAATGGAGCGCCACCATTCCACGATTTGCGGGGTAGTAGGTAATGCCATAACGACTCTTTACGATTCGCCACAATCGTCTGTGTGTTGGCTCCAGTAACTGGGTCAACGATATTTTCGGAATGGTTTACCGTTCGGTGTACGAATCCGATGGAGCCGAGGTGGCTAGGCCCGCCAGCAATCTGACATGATTGCAGAGCCCTTTTCGATTTCTCGTAAAATGGTGGGCTGCAGAGTGGCCCTGTCCCGTTTTTTCACAATAAAAAACCGTTTTTCTAAGATGTCTTCTCCTTTTCGACGTTTTGTGAGACGTTCGGCTTATTAATATTGATTCAATTCAATTGAACCCGGCACCTCACACGGTCGATAAACCCGGTCACCGGTAGATCTTGGTTTCGAGCTAGATAGCATATCGATCGAGTACCCCGATCGGAATTTTCCACCTCCGTCGCGATTACATAGGTGTATTATTCCAAGAATAATAAACCAAAAGAAGCTACACATTTGAGGGCTTTAGTAACTACCATCTGAAGATCTATAAAACAGCTTGTAGAGGAATCTGGTTGAAAGGGCAGTAAAATTAATTTTGAGGAACTATATATAGTTCCTCAAAATTAATTCTATAGAACAGTTGAAGTAACACAAGCTCTGTAAAACCTGTTGTTGTGCTATAACGCCAGTTTGAGGAGCTACAACCAAGCTTGAGGCTTCATTAATCTACAATCATCTATTCTACGCTTCGAACTACTTCAAAAACGACACCTTACTCGATTCAAACACCTGTGGCACTTGCATGGCCCCCCTTGCAGCCAGTCAACCCCCGTCACCTCCCACCCACCAGACCCCTTCTAATCCCTTTTCAATAATGAATACGACAATCAACCATGAATACGACTATCAACCATGAATACGCCCAATATACTATTTTTGAAAGTACCAACGCAATACGACTCGTAATGTTCTACTCCTAACATCCCAAATCACAGGTTGATTATTCAGCTAACAATAAACCTCAAGCGCGCTTCCTTGGCGCAACATACCTAAATGTGTTGACCAAAAATCGTTTGCTCGGAGTGTACGACCTCCTCACCCCCACAAAACAACTCAAGTAGATTGCGCCCAGCAAAGACGTATAAATTATGCAGAGGACATAATTGTAATTAGATGTCAAAACGATCAATACCTGACACTTGTCATCGTGAGCTGAAGAACACAACTCCATGTATCCTGAAATAGTCAACCATTATCTTTCCACAATTATCACACGAACATTTTTTAAATAAACCAGCATGGACAATAAATATTTCACCAAGAGTATGCCAGAGAAGGTGGTTTCAAAAGGTAGCGTAAAATTCAAATACCCTCTGGACTTTTACACGTCACCCCACAACACTCCAACGGAAGATCATCAGTTTTTCTCCGAACTCAAACCGTTGATTTATGCTTTGGCTGCGTTTGGCCGATTTCCATTCCGCCTTGATTCTGAAAGTAAGTAGCAAATTTTCGTTAGCGATTATCGCTATTTTACTAATCCTAACGCTGCTGGTTTTCAAATAAATTGTTGCACTGAAATGAAATGAAACCACTGTTCTCTTTTCGTGTGTTTATCTGTAAACGAAACACAATCCAACACTCTCAATCAAACATACTCAATCAAAGTCGATGATCAACTATTGAACTTGCTGGAATTTAAAATCAACAGCCTGGAAAGTAAAATTTCATAAAATTACTAAATAATACTTAATAATTAATATTTTATTACGTAAAAGGGCGAATCCGCCAATTTGTAGATATTGGGAAATTGCGATTTTCTCTAGATGATTATTCTCACAAACGTCTAGATGAATATCGAATTGCGGAAATCGATTTTTCACAATCGAGGTTCCGGAACCTATAATGCACTAGTACCATTAGGTTTGTTCCAGGTTTGACGGAATGTTAACAGAAATCGCCGGAGACATGCGCAGTTTAGAAACTGCTGTTCCAGGTCGCTCGTAGGTTGGACGGAAACCGACTACTCGAGTATGTGCGGCCGGTTCTGTCGACAGCTGTCCAACTTCTGTCGCCAGACGCAGTCATACCTCGAACAAACCTATTAAATGCCAAATTTTGGATTGGCGACTGTAACACTCGAGACAACGTGCTACAATCGATATAAGGGAATCGATCATCCTATGAATTCAAGCTCCAGTGACGCGTTTCTAACTTCCTTCCAGAGCGGCTGCAGTGTTGCATACTGTCATACGGGGGTTTGTACTGGGCAGTCGCTTACTCACTGATGACAATAATCGCTTACAACCTGGCCGGCAATTGGTCCGCTCTAATCCTCAACTCCCACGATCGAGAAGAGGCGCTGACGGCTGTCAAAAACTCCTTCATCATCCTGGCACACGTTTTCATGCCGCTCAATTGGCTGAGCGAGTGGAGGCGTTTGGCTGAGTACATCAATGAATGGGACGGATTCCTGGTTGGTGCTCGACGGAGCCATAAGCTGAACCGATTTTTGTTCATCAATTACATTGTGTATAAATTCCAGGTGGAGTGGAAACGTCTTACAGGTGTCAGGCTTGACAATGGATTGAGACTGAAAGCAGTGATCACCATCGTAGTGTATCCGATCATCGTTCTGGCTTGTGCGGCCTGCGAGACATCCCTGGGAACGATATCTGGCCAGTTCTTGTTTTGGTGGTCAATTTGTGGAGGATTCTTTCATTCGACGATGTTTTTACTGTCGATGTCAACGACGGAAAAGATTTCGAACCACTTGAAGAACAGCTTGATCAGTGTGAGTACAATATTGCTTACAAATTTATAATTACTAGATTAATTATTATCATAAATAATAGATAATATAGAATAATAATTATTCTATTAATTAATTATCTATTAATTTTTAATAGATAATTATTACCTATAATATAGGTAAATATTTTATATTTACCAAGCTTGCCTACCTAGTACGCAACCTGTGATGTACTGTAGAGTAGGTAGTTCTCTTTCTACATTCCACCCTAGTTCCACAGTAGGTACACGTCTGACTAACGGCTGTAACGGGTGAGAGGGGGGGCTGAGGCAGTTGACAACAAAATCAAAAACTTTGTAAGCTAATGTAAGCTAAAAAAAGTAATGTAAACTGGATGTAGTAACCGGATTTGGTTCTCACAATGAGGCAGGAGTGAACCCCTCACGTTAGAAAATGTCTAAATAATTATTTGAATTAAAATTAAAATTATTTTATGATTGATCCAAATGACTTGCGCCTGACCGCAAATACCGCCCTCGGAAATCGTAGGGTGAAGGCAACAGATTCAGACACATAGGTATTTGTCCAATTTCACCTTTCCATTAAAAGGTAAATTTTACCTTTTGGTTCTTCAGAATCTTCGCCTATAGTGTCCGATACTGGTGCCTTCATCCGAACAAAGAATTCAAATTATTCAAACTACCTACAGTAAAGAGTTAGATGGATGACTAACAACAGCGTGAAATAGTTTTTGTAGCAAGAATGATCCGGTTTCAACATTTCGAAAGCTAAGAATATCGTACCTACCAATCTCTTCCTTTTCTGCCTCCAGTTGGAAATGTGGTCTAGGTATGGTCCTACCTATGCCTTGTCCATCATCTTTCAATACCTTCCTTTTGCAGATAGTGGGCAAGTCAAAAAACCGCATTCCCGTAAGTGCTGCTGAGGTTCGACTGTGGAAGTACCTTTGGGTCCGAGGGGCAGACTTACTCGTCAAAAGCGGGAACGCTATGGGCCAGTCGTGTTTGGTCATTTACTGGGCCAACACTGCAGTGGTCGTCGTCTCTTTGTACGGGATGATAACCAAAATCATCGTTGGGGATTTCCAAGGAGCCTACTACTACATGTATCTAGTTCTTAGTTATGCTGCGTATGTGGTTGTTGGATGCGAGATCGCTCATCAAGCTTCACGAAAGGTTTGCAGTTTGTTCAGACTAGTTTAGGTATAAATGTCACTGATTTCACAAAAGGGCTGCAACATATTCCATCTCACCCTGCTCAGATCATTTAAGCAGTAGTAGGTACTGTAGGTAGATCCTCCATACCGGGTGTGGAAGGTGTACCTACATGAGCAATTTTTGTACCTAAATTGGTTAAATTGTCCCTAGTAGTTGTTTTGTGTGTTTGGGAGAAGGCCTCTGGCGTAACCAAGATTTCGCTCCCTGTGTTGTTGGAGGAAGAGGAAGGAAATGCGCAAACACATCTATCTGGGGCGTTGCACAATTTGTTGTGGTTAGCTTGTCCAGTAAATAGTGTCGGGGCAATTTGGGGAATTTCGCAGTCCCCAATTTGACCAAACGGATTTAGCCTAATTGGGTCGCGTTCGTTCCCGGAAATGAGTCTGGTCGCAGGATCATCTGAAGACAATAAATTGCCTCCATCAGAACCGCGGCCCAGATCTATACCTGAGACAATCAGCTTCTGAGCTACACCGAGCGAAGTGTCAGTAGGAGTGGCATCAGAATCAGATTGCTCCTGACGAGGGGTAAATTTCCCGGCTGATCCGAGCGAATTGTCGGTAGGATCGGCCTGGGCAAGTACCCCGCGTGAATTTAAAATAGAGTCCGCTGAGCCGGCTTCCCCAACTGAAATGTCTTCAGAGGGGGAGTCCTGGCAAGCGGTCTCAGCAAAAAGTGTGCGATAGATATCCAAATCTACGATAAGTAGAATGGGGATCCCAAGCATTAAGATAAGGATGGCGCCGATGTACGAGAGGCCCGAGTGAACCATGGGGAGCTCGCGGTATCGGGAACGTAATCCCGCCGGCCTCCCGCACGTGGGCGCCGGGAGCTGCTGCCCCCCCGTGAGCGCGCTGCGAATGAATGCAGCGGCTGCCGACCAATTTTAAGGAAGATACCGTGGGGTCTATACTGAATCCCCACATGGCTCCCCCCAAAATTGGTCGGCAAGGGGAGACAGTAGTCCGAGAAATTTAAAAAAAAATGATGACCATGTAGGCCGTGAGAGCACCGAGTGCCAAAACGAGCACGCGGTCGGTGGTGTTTTTGTGAACTTCTGGATGCCGTCATTTGTCCCCAAAGAATGGGCTGGCCATGTCGGCCGAAAGGTTGGCATAGAGAGCCATAGAGATGGGTTGTGTGGAATGACTGCGTTTATGCGGCAACTTGTGGGGTCATGGTTACGAGGTCTAGGGTTATATTGCAGGGAGCATCCAATGTTAGGATGAGGCATCCCTTGCGTCAAACGCTGCCAGAACCTGTGTGAACCAGTTGACGAAAGTGTCCGTGCATACCCGCAGGGAGAACTGTCCTTCTCCAGGATGAATTAGGTATTGAATTTTGGGACTCGTGACGGCAAAAGTTCTAGAACCGACCGTGTGTGGACACAGTTGTGTGGCTTGAAGAAGCCGGTGCTGAAGATGAAGTTAAAAAAAAAATTGGGATGGTTCGAGTGACTCTCGAATGATGACGTCGAAAAACGCGTCGTTTTGACGTCGTGGAAGTCGAGTTCCAAGGCCCGGTAGCCATGGTGCAGAAACTCCGTTCTGACTTGTGGTCACTTGGGGGGACGACCCAAGATTCATTTGACGTTGATTTTCATCAAGGACAGTGGGAACGAATGTTCCATTTTGCGGGATATTAATTAGAGAAAGTGTCTGAATGTTGGTGGGGGAATTTGAATTTAAATTCTCGCCACCTGCATGTCGCGATTGAAGTGAAGACTGCGTCTTCTGGAGGGGGTCACCAATTGTAGGTAGACCCTGAGGCTGAAGCAAAGGCTCCATGTTCAAGTTGGGGTCACCAGTTGTAGGTTGACCCTGAGGCTGAAGCAAAGGCTCCATGTTCAAGTTGGGGTCACCAGTTGTAGGTAGACCATGAGGCTGAAGCAAAGGCTCCATGTTCAAGTTGGGGTCACCAGTTGTAGGTTGACCCTGAGGCTGAAGCAAAGGCTCCATGTTCAAGTTGGGGTCACCAGTTGTAGGTTGACCCTGAGGCTGAAGCAAAGGCTCCATGTTCAAGTTGGGGTCACCAGTTGTAGGTAGATCCTCCATACCGGGTGTGGAAGGTGTACCTACATGAGCAATTTTTGTACCTAAATTGGTTAAATTGTCCCTAGTACAAGGACAATTGTATTGTATTGTGTGTTGTAGTGTTTTGTGTGTTTGGGAGAAGGCCTCTGGCGTAACCAAGATTTCGCTCCCTGTGTTGTTGGAGGAAGAGGAAGGAAATGCGCAAACACATCTATCTGGGGCGTTGCACAATTTGTTGTGGTTAGCTTGTCCAGTAAATAGTGTCGGGGCAATTTGGGGAATTTCGCAGTCCCCAATTTGACCAAACGGATTTAGCCTAATTGGGTCGCGTTCGTTCCCGGAAATGAGTCTGGTCGCAGGATCATCTGAAGACAATAAATTGCCTCCATCAGAACCGCGGCCCAGATCTATACCTGAGACAATCAGCTTCTGAGCTACACCGAGCGAAGTGTCAGTAGGAGTGGCATCAGAATCAGATTGCTCCTGACGAGGGGTAAATTTCCCGGCTGATCCGAGCGAATTGTCGGTAGGATCGGCCTGGGCAAGTACCCCGCGTGAATTTAAAATAGAGTCCGCTGAGCCGGCTTCCCCAACTGAAATGTCTTCAGAGGGGGAGTCCTGGCAAGCGGTCTCAGCAAAAAGTGTGCGATAGATATCCAAATCTACGATAAGTAGAATGGGGATCCCAAGCATTAAGATAAGGATGGCGCCGATGTACGAGAGGCCCGAGTGAACCATGGGGAGCTCGCGGTATCGGGAACGTAATCCCGCCGGCCTCCCGCACGTGGGCGCCGGGAGCTGCTGCCCCCCCGTGAGCGCGCTGCGAATGAATGCAGCGGCTGCCGACCAATTTTAAGGAAGATACCGTGGGGTCTATACTGAATCCCCACAGGTACCAATTGAAAGCCAAATGTATTTGTGTTTAGTGCGCCTCATTACAGGGATATGATTTCACGGTCCGTTTCGCTCGTAAAATTGTAAGAAATGAGAGGAAAAGAAAAATTAAAGCCTAATAGAGACTGACTTGTGTCTCACCAACCTTATGTCATCCCGCAACGAACCCAGCCAGAATTACACTGCGAACGCAGCTATAGCCCACAATTTACCAACTTCCTTCTTCTTCTTCTTCTTCTTCTTCTTCTTCTTCTTCTTCTTCTGTACTAGGCCTTCGCCAAACAGAACAAGCCATCATAAATTTTGCATTCAGGGTACCTAAATTGCTCGGACAGCGGTATTAGCGCAAATTACGAAATCGCGATGAACCACCTGGAGCTGAACATCAGGCATCAATTCTGAAGTTCAAGCCCAAATTGTCAGGCCCTGAAATCCATGGGCTATGAGGACATTGGATCCCTTTACTGATGGATGGACGGTGTATAGAAACAATTTAGGTGGTCCACATTGGCTTGAAAAGTCAAATGATTTGGGGTGTCCCCAAGTCAGGCTGCCTCCTTTGGCTTAATGATTGAGATTTTAATCGCACAAGTGACTTTGTCTTACATCTCTCAGGCTCAATCTTTCCCTCAGATCTGCTGCCCTCCATGCCTGCAGGCAGACGTGAACTACCTACCCCATTCCCCCAGTTCGATTACGCCCCTCTGAGATAAGATGTTATCTCAACTTCCAAAAACTGTCACCGCAATCGCAGCGCTACCATTTCAGCGACCTTTTCGAAAATTCAATACCCTCAGCCCACGATAAATTGAATTGTGGAACGTGGTGTATAATATATTACCTATATTCTCGTTGTAACTTGACATTTTACCATGGTAATGCCATTTCAGATGGGAGATGACATCTTCGCTGCACTGGCATCAGTCGATGTATCAGGACTCAATGAAATAACTGCCAAGGAAGTAAGTTTCCATTATCCTTATTTTTGAGCACTTTTGAAACCAACTGCTCACTACATCTTTTCACACAGTTCAGCCTCCTTCTCCAAGTGGTGTCACTTCACCCTCCAGTAGTATCATGCATTGGAGTTTTCAACGTGAGCCGATCTTACTGGACGTCTGTAGGTGACATTGTTACGCTTTATCACCCACCTGGATTCGCAATTCAGAAAATTAAATCCGTGTTCTTTCTTTGCAGGCGTGTTCACACATTATCACTTACCTAATTATTTTGGTGCAATTCAACAACAGTGCCTGAGTGCTGCCTGAAGTACTCTCGACGTGTTTGTGCCCTGACCTCCAATCTCTGGTCGTTAGCTCTTTATGTTAATCCGTTTATTATTACTAGTTATTCTTTATCGTGTGTTTAGCGTTGTTGTTGTAGTTACTAATTAGGTAGGGCTCTCCAAAGCTCAAAAATGAAAAAGAAAAGTGTCAACCATTGCTGTAGGCCGTGATAGTATAATAATAATATTATTGTACTATCACGGCCTACAGCCGTAATATAATATAATCTAATAATATTATTATACATTGTGATTGGGCCATGGATTAACTTTGCACCTCATACCACTCCTCTCGGGTAAACTCAGGGTTGTGAAAAAACCACCCTTTCTGTATGATTTTCTTGTGGTTTTTCACCAATAAGACTAGGTAGGTACTCTTAGTTCCCAGCACCCTTCAAGAGGCACGTTTCTCTCTGGACTCAAGCATGACAACCCCCAAAGAATACCAACCTAGCTCATTATTGTGTATTCAGTGCTGCTATCCGTCATGCTGTCATTCATTCAGTACCGTTTTAACTTATGTCAATCATAACATGAATGGTTGACCTACTTGATATCATCAAATTCCTTCATGCGCCACCTGCTCGTTCGTATTGCCTTGTTCGGAGTTTTTTCCATTATCTTAATTTGATTATGACAAAAATGTCAATTTTCATGCGCTCGTGAGGCCAAAAGAGTACCTAACTGAAGGAAGTGTTGTATGCTCATCTTCCTTCAGTTAGAACGAGTCAAATGCAATAGTTCTTATTTGCCACTTTGATTCATACCCAGCCATGCGTTTCGGATTAACTGCGAATAAAAACCTTGCTAGTGAACGTTTCAAATACCCCGGAGACTTCACCAATTCTTACAGCCGCAAGTTAGACCCCAAAAAGAGGCACACGTTTTTTTCGGAATGTAAAGTTATCATGTACGCTATAGCGATCTGCGGGAAATTTCCTTTTCACCGAGATTCTGCGGGTATGTGATAATTATTAGCTAATAATAAATCAAGTTAGTTTGGGACGTTCGCTATATATATCACTTATACCTCAGTTTCATTTTATAGATTTTCAGCAAGTATGTAACATGCAGCGCAAACTAAGGAGGTGGATTATCTCCTAGAGGACCTCATTTCTGCAATAGCCTTAGCTAAAGGCTCTTTACTTTGCGCTGCATGCTACTTCGTCAAAGCGTTATTATTTATGACCTGGTTTTCCAGGATATATAAGGTATTCCTTGTTCTCATGGGCGCAACTCTACTGGATTTCTTTCTACGTGCTGATGATGGCGTCCGCCAGCGACATCTTCGCCGAATCTTTTGTCCTGATGTTGAAAAACAGCCGGGTTGACGGCGTCATTGCGCACGCCCGAAACTGCTGCGTCCTTTTGAATCTCATCCTCATCCCGCTGAACCACGTCACCGAATGGAGAAAACTAGCTGCGTACATCAACGAGTTCGATGCTTTTCTGGTACCTAACGCTTCTAAACCGTTGACCAGATGTTTATATTGCCCGTAATGATTCACCGGGACGTTTCACAGGTAGAATATCAACAGGTGACAGGTCGCAGCTTCAAGATGGAGAAGAAAATCCCCATCTACGTGTTCGCCTTCGCAGCTCCTTTCGGGGGGTTTTTAGCGACTCTCATTGAAAGAAATTCTTTGAAAGCCACTAAACCTTATCACCTGTTGATGTACGTGCTCGTCTTCTGTGGAGGTTTATACTGCTGGGTCCTGTTTCTATGCTTCCAAATAGCTTTCCAACAAGTTGCCACGTATATACAGTCTGAACTCGCGAAGGTAAGCTCCAACCCTCTATGAAGACTATATATTGAAGTAAAGACCAAAGACCCGTTAAATTGGTTCACTCTTTGCCCGTTTGAGTGGGAGACGAGCAGCTCACCTCATCTACACCATTTTGTCCAGTTTGTTCTTTGTCTAAAAACTTAATTTTCAAGCTATCTATGTATTACAAAAGATTCTGGACCGACTCATCTCTATTAATAATTGACTTATACGTTTGTCTTCAGATCGCTGGAAGATCCAAAATCCGCTCCAGAGTCAGACCCTCTGAGTTGCAAATCCTCAAGTATCTCTGGGTCAAAGCGACAAAACTTCTTCTCGATTCCGGAAGCGCTAACGGCCTGGCGATCCTCCTCATCATCGTCACCAACTCAATCATGATGATCATGGCGGCCTACGGCCTCATCGGGTCCATCGTTGACCGCGATTTGTTCGGCATTTTCCACCACACGTTCAACACTTTGGCTGGCATCATGTACATTGTGATCGGTTGCGAAGCGGGACACATCAGCGCCATAAAAGTTCGTACGGTGTATTTTTCAAGAAAACGTACTATCTGGGGTATAGTAGGGTCAGGCGGGCTAATTGAAATCAAAATTGCAATGTTTCAACTTCAACCTCTCCTCTGCTTGGGTAAACTCAGAGGGACCAGTCATGATCTCTAGTCAACCAGTGACTATCACCGGATTAACTAAAATCAAAATTTTCGCTCTGACTGCATTTGGGGGTGATTAAGAGCCTATTTACAACTACCCTATATCGTTTAAATTTACCTACCCTAGAATCTATGGGGTACAAAATTGTAAACTGGTATTTATCAGTCGCAGTCAGTTGATTAGTTGCACTTATCTGGACAGCGGAGAATCACTATCAATAATTATTATTCTCGCGATAAAAGCATGCGTTTACCCCAAATACTTGACTGTTTTTCACTCGACTTTACCCAAGCTGTTTTTCACCCTGTTTAAAATCAAATTAAATTTTCCAAGCATCTGAAGCAAATTAATGTAGTATGTTCAGTACAAAGTGACCATTTACGAAAAACTTACTTTGATAGCTCAAAACCAATGGAAATGCATAAAAACCATTTGTTGCGTATGATTCTCAGATGGGAATTTGAAATGAACAGTAACACCCATCTGGTCAATTTCAATTTTTTGACATTGGTATTGCATGTGCTAACTTGTTTTTTTATGCAACTCATGTTATAAAACCTAATCAAATTTCCCTTCTTTTCTTTAGATGGGGGAAAACATCATCTGTACACTATCAACGATCGACATCTCCGGTATTTCAAAGTTGGCAGCAAGAGAGGTAAGTTGCTCAATTTCCCAATGTAGGACGTATTCTGAGGTGAAGATGACTGTGACGGTACGTTTTTCAGGTGAACGTTTTTCTCCAAATCGTGTCTCTTCATCCTCCAGTGATAACATGCGCAGGAATCATCACGTTGAGCCGCTCCTTCATAACATCAGTAAGTTTGTTACCAGCTACCTGCCTAAACATGTCTGCAATTCTGTCTGATCGATCCACCCAGTGGGGACTGAAGGGGATCTGATGGGCCTTTTGGCCAGAGAGATAAAGGAGCTGTCGTTTTTCATGTACCTACCTACCTAGTTTTTATAAGCTGTCTCGATGTATCGGAGTCTTGGACCTGTTGGGCCGCACTGTGGGCCTCCTCAAAGGCTGCAGGTGGACTTTATGAAGGGTTCTAGCCGGGAAGTTGAGTAAGGTGTCTTTTTGAAGGAATTTCGAACCTGTAAACGATTAATTAATCGTCCTGTCTTTCAGGTCTTCTCCAATACCATCACTTACCTCATCGTCCTGGTGCAGTTCAAGACTACTGCGGAAACGCCGTCTGATGATTTTGGGCTGACTGGTTCCGCTGACAATGGGAGCCATCTACCAGATAAGAACCCCATTGACTGCCAATTTTTAAAATGAATTCTTCGCCCGTACCTATTCAAGAATTTAGCGTAAGTGACGCCCTCAACGTTTACTGCAGTGAGATTCCGTATGAGTCACCCCGTCAGCGGACCCGCTATATGAATTTCAACAAACCTGCAACAATTGTGTCTCACTTAGTCAGCGGAATCCCTAGTTAACGAGTTTCACGATGGAATACGATGCACCTGATGTTTCAATATTTCACAACCCATACGTAAAGTGATGCGTTAGTTATGAGTTTTGAATATTGTAAATTGACGATGACGATGTTGACCGTTTAAATGAACTTGGTTGGAAAGTTGTTGAGGGTCGTTCAAATAAGACGAGAATGTGCCGACGTTTCAAGAGATATCTGTACCTTGGAACAACAATAACCGATGTACAAAATTGTAGTTCTGAGCAATCAGCTTTTGAAGTTTTGGGCTCAATTTTTATTGCCCTCTGTTGGATGCCGATTAGTACTGTCTCAACTCCCGGATGTTTTCTCAAGGGTTTTTGCTTGCCTAAATCGATTGGAGCGGGTTTCAAAGTGATAAATTCAGTAATTACCGAAAAAATTGACATTGGTTGTTTTTGCCCGCAAAGGGAATGGAATAAAAACAGACATTGGTTGTTATTTCAAGAGCGAAAACTGAATTTAACTATAAATTTGTATCAATTCTTCTAAAAATATAGCCAATTAGGTACTCTTCTTCATCAGAGTCCACCCAGGGAGGCAATTCCTGCGCGGACGCGACTGGGCCTCATCCTTTTATAAAAATCTCGACTCAAAGGATGGATGTAATCGAGCAAAGAAAGCAAATCAGAAACTTTTTTGGGGGGCAAACTAACGGCCTTGTGAAGAGGTTCAACGTCTAAGTTTGAAAAAATATAACCTCTAGTTTTCTTTTGGTTTATTATTCTTGGAATAATACACCTATGTAATCGCGACGGAGGTCGACAACTCCGATTGGCCTCAAAATTTGACATTATCCGTTTCAAAAGGTCTAGATTCCAAAACCGAAACAGTCGTATAAAAATGCAGCTCGCGGTTGGTTTCGCTGTCGTCCAAATAAGGAAAAATTTTCCTTATGATGAAAATGATTATTTAATAATCATCTGCGTGGACAAAAAACTGGTCACCCCGACGACGATCATCAGCCCCCGGCTTCTTGTTGTGTCTATGGGTGTAATTCCAGGGCACATCAAGGCTTTTCGTTCCACCGTTTCCCTAAGGATAACTCCAAGGTGGAAATCGATGGAAAATCGGGTTTAAAAGAAGTAGTGAGTCGACGCAAAGCCTGGGAACTTCGACTGAAGATGTTTGGAAGTGTGCAGCCATCAAATCATTTAAAAACGTAATTAATCTTCATTTCAATTATTTAAAACTAGGGTCGAGTCGAGGGTCGTTTAAACCCTATTGGGTCGAAAAGGCCTAAGTCGAGTAGCAGCAGAGTAGAAATAGGGGGCCCGGCCACCCCCTGCTGGCTGCAGCCAGCCAACCCCCGTCCTCTCCTCCTGGCCACAAACTTCTACTCGCTTTTCAATACGACAATGAACGGACCATAAAACCGACGAATGGACCATGAATACGCCCAATATACTATTTTTGGAAAGTAGGTAACTTTCAACCCCCAACGTTCCAAATCACAGGTTGATTATTCAGCAAATAATAATCCTCAAGCCACCCTGGGGCAAAATTTGTGTTGCTCAAAAATCGTTTGCTCGGAGTGTACGACCTCCTCACCCCCCACAATACAACAGTTGTTGAGTTAGGTACTCAAGTAGATTGCACACAGCAAAGACGTATAAATTATGCAGAGGACATAATTGTAATTAGATGTCAAAACGATCGATACCTGTCAACGTGAGCTGAAGAACACAACTTGACGTCCATGTAGCCAAGTCATCCTGAAATACTACCATTATCTTTCTACAATTATAACACGATTTTTTTTCTTTTAATAATCCAGCATGGACAATAAATACTTCACCAAGTGGATGTCGAAGAAGGTGGTTTCAAAAGGTAGCGTAAAATTCAAATACCCTCTGGACTTTTACACGTCACCCCACAACACTCCAACGGAAGATCATCAGTTTTTCTCCGAACTCAAACCGTTGATTTATGCTTTGGCTGCGTTTGGCCGATTTCCATTCCACCTTGATTCTGAGAGTAAGTTGTAAATTTGCGTTAGGGCCCAGTGAATAGTTTATGCGTCCCTCCGTTATTCTACAATAATAATTATTGTAAGTAATTATTGCTATTTTAATAATCCTAATTTTCCTGGTTTTCAAATAAATTGTTGCACTGAAATGAAATGAAACACACTCCAACACTCTCTATCAAAGTCGAAAGAAGTTCAACTTGCTTTCAAGCAATTTCAGGTCTCTTGTATAAATAATTTAATTATTAATTACGTAGTACAGGGGTTCCCAAACGTTTTGTCTCGCGGACCCCTTTCACGGAACCATTTCTTCTGCGGACCCCTCTTACTCAAGTGGTTAGATTGAATCTAAATTTAAGAATCTTGAATTTAAGATTTTTTACATTTTAAATTTTACATATTCAACTTTATTTAGAACACAAAAATCAAATTAATTCGATAGGTAGGTACAACTATTTTACTACTTACGTGCAAATTATTTACTACCTACTTAGTTTTTGGCAAATAGGTACCTAGCGAAAAAGTTGCCTTTTTTCAGCGCGTTCTAGAGGCGTTACTATTGTTCCAATCTTTCATTGTAGCATATTAATATTATGCATTCTGTATGAAATTTTGTTTCCTTTACTTTTGCTAATGTGTTTCCGCGAGAAACGCTTAGTTTTCGAAATAAAAGCAAACAATAAAAAAATAAAATAACTTAAAAAATTAGAAAAGTTTCAGGTTATGTATTTCGACTTTTGCCTCGTAAATTGGGCCCTTAACTGCTCCTGTCTCATTTACACTCGCAGAGCTTAGAGGAGATTGCTGTCCAAGGTCTTGATCCTCCAGGCTCTTTCCAGATGGTCCATAATGGGGATGGGATGACGGACCGCCGTCTGGGGGATGGTGCGGAGCAAAATTTATATTTAATACCTAGCACCTTCTCTTCTAAGCCTAGTTGTCACATTTCACTGCAGTCGCATCACTCTTAAGCTAGTTTACTTACTCCTTATGCTAAAAATTCATGCCGTAAATTGAGTGGACTGGGGATGGATTTAACGAGTATCAACTTGGATACTGATTTGTATATTTTTATCCAAAGAAGGAAACGCAAAAAGTCAAATGATTTCATAAAAGAACTTTGATTGGCCTATTAATAGTTACTATCATCAGGCCAATCAAAGTTTTCATTCACATTCAGGCAAAATTTATGTTGGTTACCTATCAAGAGAATATTGAAATAATGGTGGTATTCCATCCAGACGGGGGAAAATATGATTATTTACTTTATTTGTTTATTTTTTCATCAGATGAATTTTGCAGTAAAATGAATTTTTGAGTTTTTAGTTATATTAATTCCCTCTACGTTTATTTTTGTAAGAATGTATTAATTTTTCACGAAGTTCGCCGCGGGCATCCTAGTGAAGGTCGCCTAAGGTAAGGCTACCAACTTTTGAAAATAAAATAACAGGACCACCAGCACGCTGTACTGATATATATATATATATATAGGTCGCATTGTTCAGAAAAAACACCGTTACATATCCAATGAATTCAAGCTCCAGTGACGAGTTTCTAACTTCCTTCCAGAGCGGCTGCAGTGTTGCATACTGTCATACGGAGGTTTGTACTGGACAGTCACTTACTCACTGATGTCGATAATCGTTTACAACCTGGCCGGAAATTGGTTCGCTGTAATCCTCAACTCCCACGATCGAGAAGAGGCGCTGACGGCTGTAAAGAACTCCTTCTTCTTGCTGGCGCACGTTTTCATGCCGCTCAATTGGCTGAGCGAGTGGAGGCGTTTGGCTGAGTACATCAATGAATGGGACGAATTTTTGGTTGGTGCTCGACGGAGCCATAAGCTGAACCGATTTCTGTTCATCAATTACGTTGTGTATAAATTCCAGGTGGAGTGGAAACGTCTTACAGGTGTCAGGCTTGACAATGGATTGAGACTGAAAGCAGTGATCACCATCGTAGTGTATCCGATCGTCGTTCTGGCTTGTGCGGCCTGCGATGCATCCCTGGGAACGATATCTGGCCAAATCTTGTTTTGGTGGTCAGTTTGTGGAGGATTCTTCCATTCGTCGATGTTTGTACTGTCGCTGTTAATGACAAAAAAGATTTCGAATCACTTGAAGAACAGCTTGATCAGTGTGAGTACAAAATCGCTTATTTATACGTTAATTATCTAGGTATTTACCAAGCTTGCCTCCCTTTTATACAACCTGTGATTTAGGTACCGTTGTGTAGTTCTCTTTCTGAATTCCGCCCACAGAGTAACAGAGAACAGACAGACTGATTCCGCCCTACTGGTGGTGTGTGTGTGTGCGCGAGCGATCGCGGTTGGGGGGGGGGGGGGGGGGGGCAGTTGACAAGAAAATTGAGGCAGTTGACAAGAAAATCTAGAAACAAACCGCTCTCATCTTTGAATGTAAGATAAAAAAAATTAAAATTAAATTAATTTTGTAATTGGACTTTAGTCCGTAGGTATCGTCAAATGAGGTATCGTTTTCCGAGTAATTTTGGACGTATAATCCTTTTGAGGGGGGGGGGGGGTGTCCCGTATCATTCCAAACATCGTATAGAAAAATTCATTTTTTATTAATTTTTTAAAATTACAGAATTAATTTTTGCACAATTTTTTATATTAAAAAATAACAAACCTGTGTGTAAAACTTGCAGGGTTTTTCATCAAATTAGTGTCCAGTAATATTGGATGATTGCAAAATCTTGGTCGGAATGGCACATTCCGAGTACCTATTACCCATTTCTGGTGGTGTCTGAAACTGGGTTCCAAAAGGAGCCAGTGCTCAGAATCATACGGGGTGTCTGATACTGGTCATTTCGACCAGTTGGCTTGTAGTTGATTTCTCGTGCTCCTATTTAGGATTTTAGAAACTTGAAACTCTCGCCCTCAATTCACGTAGCCATATCAATCACACGATATGCCACCCTGATAAATGTTTGATGAAATCACCACTTATTGTAGACAGCAACCTGAGAATCTTCGCCTACAGTGTCCGATACTGGTGCCTTCATCCGAACAAAGAATTCAAATTATTGAAACTACCTACAGTAAAGAGTTTGATGGATGACTGACTGTTGAATCAACAGTGTTGATGAATAAAAATAGTGAAATAGTTTTTGTAACAAGAATGATCCGGTTTCAACTTTTCGAAAGCTAAGAATGGTATCGTACCTACTACCACTCTCTTTTTTTTCTGCCTCCAGTTGGAAATGTGGTCTACGTATGGTCCTACCTATGTCTTGTCCATCATCTTTCAATACCTTCCTTTTGCAGATAGTGGGCAAGTCAAAAAACCGCATTCCCGTAAGTGCTGCTGAGGTTCGACTGTGGAAGTACCTTTGGGTCCGAGGGGCAGACTTACTCGTCAAAAGCGGGAACGCTATGGGCCTGTCGTGTTTGGTCATTTACTGGGCCAACACTGCAGTGGTCGTCGTCTCTTTGTACGGGATGATAACCAAAATCAACGTTGGGGATTTCCAAGGAGCCTACTACTACATGTATCTGGTTCTTAGTTGTGCTGTGTATGTGGTTGGTGGAAGCGAGATTGCTCATCAAGCTTCACGAAAGGTATGCAGTTTGTTCAGATTAGTTAGTAGGTATAATTATTATATATACCTACATATATTATATGACGCTGATTTCACAAAAGGGCTGCCACATATTCAATCTCGCCCTGATTTAATTCAGGCAGTAGTACCAATTGAAAGCCAAATGTATTTGTGTTTAGTGCGCCTCATTACAGGGATATTCACGGTCCGTTTCGCTCGTAGAATAGTAAGATGTCATCTCTAGCTCAACCGTCCCCTCCAGGCAGGGTTGAACTACCCTATTCCCCCAGTTCGATTACGCCCCTCTGAGATAAGATGTTATCTCAACTTCTGACAACTGTCACCGCAATCGCAGCGCTACCTTTTCAGTGACCTTTGTAAACGTCGATACCCTCAGCCCACGATAAATTGAATTGTGGAACGTGGTGTACATATTCATTGGAGCTCGTTCAACGAGACTCGTTGTAACTTGACATTTTACCATGGTAATGCCATTTCAGATGGGAGATGACATCTTCGCTGCACTGGCATCAGTCGATGTATCAGGACTCAATGAAATAACTGCCAAGGAAGTAAGGTTCCATTATCCTTATTTTTGAGCACTTTTGAAACCAACTGCTCACTACATCTTTTCACACAGTTCAGCCTCCTTCTCCAAGTGGTGTCACTTCACCCTCCAGTAGTATCATGCATTGGAGTTTTCAACGTGAGCCGATCTTACTGGACGTCTGTAGGTGACATTGTTACGCTTTATCAGCCACCTGGATTCGCAATTCAGAAAATTAAATCCGTGTTCTTTCTTTACAGGCGTGTTCACACATTATCACTTATCTAATTATTTTGGTGCAATTCAACAACAGTGCCTGAGTGCTGCCTGAAGTACTCTCGACTTGTGTGTGCCCTGACCTCCAATCTGTGATGAAGATTTACGAACCTCGTCAGCGGACCTGCTATATAAATTTCAACAAACCTGCACCATTTGTGTCTCACTTAGTCGACGGAACCGCTAGTTAACGAGTTTCTCGATGGTGTATTCGATGCACCTGATGTTTCTACCAATTTCACTACCCAATCGTAAAGTGATGCGTTAGATATGAGTTTTGAATATTATATTGTACTTAATATAAATAGATGATGATGGTGTTGCCAGTTTCAATGAACGTGGTTGTTAAATTGTTGAGAGTCGGTCAAATAAGACGAGAATGTGCCGACGTTTCAAGAGATATATTCTTCTATCATACGCTCCGAATGAAATGAACAAAATGACAGAACCTAGACAGCAGGAATCCTCACCACTACTCGGACAAACCCAGACTGAAAGAAAAATAGGGAAAATCATCAGGCGGGGCCTCCCCAACGAAAAAGTTCTGGCAACTTATTTGTTCGACGATCTGCTCTACCAAACCTCGGTTATACAAAAACCCTCTACGTAAATAAAACTACTGTAAATTTTGCAGTTGTTCATATCCAGTTTGTATTTAATGAGCCCACGCACTCCTACTTAATGTAGGATCCTAAGATTTGATTTGAATTTCTATCGCATGTCTTCCGTTGACCTGTAATTTATTGCTTCGTAAATTAACAATAGCATGGTGGTGGTGGTGGGCTTTTAGTATGGTTCTACCACCTGATAACGCTATGAGGTAGTCACACTCGCCATCTCCGTTGTATTATGGAGCGGTAATTATTTCTGGTAATACATGGCAAATAGGGGTGGGTTTCCCTTGCATGCAAAAGTTGATTCCAGGGGTCACGCGAAGATGGTTTTTTTTTTTTAAATCAGTCATACACGTATATGTATATCCGTCCCATGCATGTCAGTCATAATCCGTCTGTTGTCAATCATGTTGCCGAAACACGTGGTGCGGGTCAAAAAGGGGAAAATCCCCTACGGGTTTACCGGTTTTCGGGTGGGCAAAGTGGACTTGTCCGTTGAAGGGGGTCCAATACTTCAGTCTAATTTGTACAAAATTTCCAGGCCGGTTTTATGGTGTCAGATACTTCTCGGCAAAACACCGTATCATCTCGAATCAGGTGAGGTGTATCTCGGTCAGTGTGAGGCGTGAGCGAGATATTTCTGGTAGCTCGTCAACATTGCAGGGAACAGTATCCATCAGAATGTCCTCTACCATGTCCATTGTCCAGATTGCGGTGAGCCTGTTGGTAGATCTTTTTGAACATCAGTTTCCCACAAGGCTCCGGGATTCTGAGCCATTCCCGCAGTCCTAGTACAAGCTCGAAGATGCTGTTGGCAATGCTGTCCATCAGAATGTTCTTTACCCTGGTACAAGGATCATGTCTTTTAGTCGAACACATTCGAAAAGATCGCAGTGATCCTCTTGCCAGGATTTTTAGGACACACCACACCATATGGAGTTTGTCATTCCCACACTTACCTATGCTACGAACTTCTCAACTGGTAACTGGCGATCCTTCCCTGCCGTCGAAAAATCATGGCGACCCTCCTTCCCCATTAGCTTTTCCGCGATCCGTCCCCGGACGAAGTGTCTCTTGTTCTCAGTTCATCCCCAGCTTGGCACTAATTAGAAGACTACTGTAGCTCTGTGGCCGGAGGTTTTCAATGGGTTTGACCAGCGAGTCAAGTGAGGTAACGTTTGCAAAGTAGTTTCGACGTAGAATGGAGTGTTTCTAGACCCGTTTGACCACACGGTGAGGCTCTGAGGAGCTATAAAGAGGTTACAAACAGAGATGTTGTAGGGGTTTGTACCGCCACACTAACGCCATTCTAATATTATAATATAATGGTATTATTATAAGATAATTATCATATTCCTGTTATATTGGAGCTCTACCCCAAGGAGGAGGACGACCGAGAAGAATCATTCTTATTCTAAGGTACCTACTTCAAGAAGTCGAAAAAATGTGGAATTCGTCTTGAAAAATTCAGAACAGTGAATAGATGACAAGAAAAGTCTGAAAACACAAAAAAGTTGGCTCAATGTGGTGTATCTCAACTCCTAAAGTGGAAAAATAGGGTTTTAATTTATTTATTTTTTTTAAATTAGAAAAAATATCAAAAATTAGTTTTTGTGAGTATATACTATTATACTATTATACTATATACTATGTAAGTATACTTACATACGTAGATGTCAAGAAAAATCTGAAACCACCAAAACGATGCTCCCTAATCTTTTTCTGAATACCTAACTAACTCTGTGCGATTCTATTCAGTAACAATTCAGCCTACCTGATATGAAATGCCAACTTATTGCTGACCAATCGATTAGCAGTGGATTAATTACTTTTGCTCACTATTCATAATTGATCGTTGTAGAAGCCCTCCATTACTGTTGATAATCATCATGTTCCTGTTAGCTCAACGTCCGCTTAATCGATCCATGTTGTGCTTTCGTGTCTTGACTGTTCATGTCGCAATGAGTTCTCTTTGAGCCCACGAGAATACTTAGTTTTATGGCGTTTGGGAAATCGGTCATCAGGGGCTCAAAGAAGATAATGAAATTGAAATACGAGGGGAAAACGGAATGTTCGCACGCGAAATGATGTTAAGCGGATGCAGGGCCTCCACTTCAGTCATGTGTAGCACTACGTGTGAAGAGGTTTGTGGTCATATGGAGGGAAATTCCATCATTAATAAAAAGGGGGATGTCGAAGAGGATATTGACTTTAAAGTGAAACCAGCGGATTTGAAGGGTGATGGAGTTGTGAAGCAGTCGAGTATTTACCAGATGACTCTGCCGATGTTGTGGATCATGTGGATGTCGGGGAGGTTTTTCTACAGTTTAGAAAACGGTAAGTTGTGTATAACTTTTAGCGCTTCTTCTCCGACGAAATCATTTCAGCGTTTACAGATTCAGCGAGGGTTCTCCTCGACTTATGCAAGGGCCTTTTCCCAGGACATTTCCCTTGTGATCATCCTCAGGCCACATTTTGCGTTTTGTCCAGCTTTTCTAATGTTGTTGCCGAGGCTGTCACCATGGACTCCTCTCCACAATCCATCACTGGACGTGCATACGATTTGTATGTGAGAGCCAACAGATCCTGGTGAGCCCCACATTTTGTTCCTGCGAGCTGTTTTAGAAGCTGGGTTCGTTTGCCTCTTTTCACTTGGAGCTGCTCTGCATTTTTTATCCAGTTCAACTTGTAAAACGTCGCACCCAAGTACGTACTCGTAGCTTCATTCGTCTGCTGAATTGGATCCTGACTGTACCTCAGGGAGATTAGTGTAGGCTTAGTACAGTACAAGGGAGAACTAGAGGAGGAGCAGATGATATTATTTCTCCAGCATTTGCAGCAGCTGTACTGTAGGCCCTGACCAGCAGCAATATGCCCCAATAGGGACAACAGCAAAACCAACTGCACAGGACCTAGGGATACTACCCCGTAATAGAGGGCGGTTGTCAGTTGCTCCTGTCCAGGGTGCCAACCCTCTTCCCCACTCTGATCGTGGGCAGAAGGAAGTGGAGACAGGCGGTAGCCAAGGGCTCCCTGGTGGGAACATGCTGATAGTCCCACGAGCTCTACCGCAGTGGCCACTCAAAAAAATAGGATTATGCCTTGGGACTGCAGAGGCGCCCTCGATTGCAACTGTATTGTCAGGTACCAACATACCTCTACCACTCGGGTGTTTCTAGGTTGGATGAAATCGAGCTTCAAGAGTCTTCCCTTCGCCTATGCCTTTTTCATTGTCATGCTCAACTTTACGATGCACGGCTACTACAACGAACATTTGAAACATGCTCTTTTCGACCTCACCGAAGCAATCACCTTCAGCCGGATGCTATTTTCGGCCTTGATCGTCTTACAATCGATTGGCGTGTGGATGACATTGTTCTCGTTGATCTGCGAGACGCCGAGTGTCGTCAGGAATTACAATACGACTGCTGTGCTTGAGGTACAAAACCAATGTCTTTGTTCAGGTAATCCGTGGTTGGTTCAACAATACATATGTGTCATCTGTTTAGAGGAAACTGTCCCGGTTGATGCCAATCGGCGTGCTCAAACCGATGACGAGAAAAATCATCGCCATTTTACTTGGATTGTACTTCGTTGGGCTCATCATCACCACTTTGCTTTTACTTGTGACCCGCTACAGGAACGAACCTATCCCAGTATTGCTGACATTCTCATTTAATTTTGTCGGCAATCAAACTCACACGGTGATGTGGTGCGTAAATAACCTCTTCATCCGGACGTTGGCTATTCAACTTGGGAATCACATGATAGAAGTAACGTCTGTGGGGTACTGATGTGGATCATTCCAAATTGTGGCGTTCCAACAGTTTTTTTTTTTTTTTTTTTTTTTTAAGAGTATGCGGACAGGAGGAAACCGTGCACACAAACTCCGGATGTGCCGCAAAGCGTGGCTCAGCATTTGGGAGCAGTCGATGAGCAACACGGACGCTTTTTCGTCCACGGTCGTGTGGGCCATGCTCGGTTATAGCGTCACCTTCGTCACGTCCACGTACGGCTTGATCGTCTCGTTGAGGAATTTCGATGAAGACGAAGTTATCGGGATAATGCCCTACTTCGCGTTAACACTGTTTATGGTCTTCATTATCATTGAGTCGGCGCATCAAGCCAAACATAAGGTAATATATTACCTGAGATATATATATCTCGTGTGAGTGGGTCTTCATTAGCAATATAAACGTTACAGTTGGGTGATGAATTTCTCTTCAACATGATCCATTTGGACAAAGACACGATGGACTCAGAGTGCCTGATGGAGGTAAGAAAATGTGAAAAAAATCTTTTCAAAAACCATTCTGCTGCTCCACGTTCACTACGTACATTTTCAGGTGGAAAAGTTCACAAACGTGATTATGCTGACTGATAAAGCCCAATTCACGTTGAAAGGTTACTTCATAATTGGGCGGCCTCTTTTTGTATCGGTACGTCCTTTCCTTACAAAGTACAATTCATGTTTGGTATTCTTCACGTTTTCATCTTTCCATAGTTCTTGTCCTACACGGTGACCTACTTGATCGTCCTGCTGCAGTTCAAACAATCGGAAGAACGAGTTGCGAGCCCCCAAGGGAGTCAGAATGTCACCCACTAATTTGCACTAGCCTGAAAATGAAAAAGTGGTTTCATGATTGGTAAATAAAAAATTTTAAAAAAAATTGCTAACGGAGATTTCAATGAAGGCGAATCCTTTACTCACACATTCCTTTTTCCAGATCGACTAACATGCACGCAACGAGATTGTTTTGGGTCTTTTGGAAGAAGAAATCTCACTTCTGGCTTTGACCAAATGGAACGTTTGAAATAAACAATAATGAACCTGTGATGTTGTTTTTTAATAATAAAAGCGTTTTGGTGAGGTACGTGAAGATATTATTTTCCTTTCGTGTTGGGGTACGTTGAATTTCACTTTTCATTGTTATAAACTAGCACTCTGACAGGGGGGCCTCGCTTCGCACGCCCATTTGAATAATCAGCCAAGTGATGATTTATATGCATTTTAAATGCGTAAAAACCTCCCGACCTATTGAATTCTAATCCAACCCCCAGGGAGTTGAAAATACCTAAAAGCGGATCGTTGGAAAATGTCTCGCCCATGTTGGGAGACCTTTGCAGACCTCACCACCCCAAGCGGGGCCAGCCCCTTTAAGGTCCAACGTAATACAAAAACCAGAAGGTCTAAATATCGTTCAAATTGAACTCGCCGTCTAAATTTGCCGATCGTCGGAATTTGGAATTAAAATTTGGATCGTTAGGTAGGTTACAGTGGAAACGCCGCTCAATTGGACTGTAAACAACAAAGATAGGAAGAGTTGCGCGAACTTGCGCTCGTTAAAAATTGCGCTCAATGTGCAAAATTCAGACGTAAAATTGGCTCAGGAATCCAAATTCGAGAAAGAAATTAGTGGTTCCCATTTAAAATAAGAAAGTTGGGCGGATTTGCGCGCATTTTGGGAGGATCTCAACCCCCCCACGGTCAGAATTAGACTAGCACACGTGACAGGGGGCCTCGCTTCGCTTGGCCACCATTTTTTCGTGCAGGGAGGGACCTCGTTTCGCTCGCAACCTCTATTTTCAAAATATCCACATTTGACAGTTATACGGCCTCCTTTACAGGAATTGCAACATTTTACAGAGGAATGGCAAACTATTCTAGTTGCATACGTTTGCAAACTATGGACATACAATTATGATGTCAAAGATGTCCATAGCAGACCATTTGATGAGTAAACGAGCCTTTGTAGTTTTATGGAATCTCAAACTGAACGACTGTGGTTACTTGGAAACGTAGTGCACCTATAGGGTGCTGAGGAGTGGAATATCGAATTATTCAAAGTAGACTGAAATTTGGAAACAACTCAGCTGAAGAACTTACTATTAGCAGATATATCTGCTTTTATAAAAGACCAAATTGACTGGAAGACTGGCCTATGGAAAAAGTAGAATTCTACTTTTTCCTATCAGCTAGTCTTCCAGTCTTAGCCTTAAGAAGTTCAGTAGAAGGCAACCTGAAGACCACAAACTGAAGGGCTGACTGGGCCAAGACAACAGGCTAAAGACTGTTAGATTCCCAGATACTTTCAAGGCTGAATAGTACCTAAACAGCAGGCCAAACTAACAAGAAGACCAGCCAACCCTGACTTGGGTGTAGGTAAAAGGCTGAAGACTGGAAGATCTGAAGGCGTTGGGAAGCTGAAGAACTGAACGTTAACAGATTCAAGACCAGAATGACCGAGTTGAAAAGCTTCACCCTCCGCTATATTCACATGGCCTCTGAACCCTTGGGACAACTTCTGTTCGCTCTTTCTACAAAGGGGATTAGGCTAATGTCCGAGCTTGCTTCTTTTTTAGAATCGCACTTTCTGAGTCCCATGCTGCTGATTTCGTAGGCGACTTTCTCCACCACGTCGGCTTCCTCGCGCTCGATTTACATGACGTACTTCCACTTAATGCGTACAATTGCCACTGGGTTTAATTGCATTTTGAGGTTTCTCACCCTCGGATTAATCGCGCTCGATTTACTACCGTCCGATGAGTATCAAATTCAACTACAGGCACCAATTGAACGCGTAGTCTTTGTTTCGCCGGTAGCAGTTTGCTTTCTAGTCCGTTTTGTCAACGAAATCGAATAATGTCGTGTCCGGACAGACAGCATTTAATTTTCACGACATGTGACTTCGTTTATGAAAAAGCTCGTTAAACTTGGAGATAATGAAATGGCAATGCTTTTATAGATTGGAGTGACACATGCAAAGGTAGAATCTACATCTGATGTTCTGTTCAGTCACGCCCGGGACTACGCAATTGTCCGAAATGGATAAAAATTCCGTCATAATTGATTTCAAACGTCCTAAAATCTACACGGAGAGTTTCAAAGTGACTCCTAGCGACTTTTCCCAAACAGTGGATTTGACCCAATCCTGCGCGTACGACGTTTCGCGGCCTTTATTGTGGATGATGCGCATTCTTGGAAGGATTCACTACACCATCGACGAAAAAGGTAAGATTCAATAGGTACGTTGACCAGGTCCATCTTCAAATTTATCGACTTTATTCTATCGTTTACAGGATGGATGCAAACCAAATTAGTGTCTCTTCCATTCGTCTACTCGGCGACTGTTTTCGTCTTCAACGTCGGGCTGCACTTTTACTACCGCGAGCATTTTCAAATGGACTTGTTCAACTTGTCGGAGAACATCACTTTCAAGAACTTTCTTCTTGTGACGATGGTCTCTATGCAGTGGATGGGAATATTTACGATTGCGTTCTCTTGGTATTTCGAAGTGCCGGCGATTGTGAGGAATTTCAACAGGAATGCAGTCCTTGAGGTTGGTAGACATTAGCTTCTGTCGTTATTTGCGAGCCCTATTAATATGGCCGCAATATTGGTATTACTACAAACGACGGGAACAAGTGGGGGATGCAGTCATCACTGTGTCATCGCGACCTCAAAGCGGATCTCCAAGTCTAGTATCGTCTTTTATGATGTCGAGTGTATCCTTAGTCGAGGCTTCCATGAGGTAATGTATGTACCTACCTGATAGAAGTGCCGGAATGTAGTTGCGGCGGCGGGACATTCGCACAGCACAATGTCATGCTCCGACAGTGGGACGAAACCCGAATCTAGTGGGTCAAAAGTTTATAATGACATAAAACATGCATGGGCCTGTAATGTCTTTTTAATGGTATGTAATTAGGTTTTGACGTATTTCAGTGAAGTGTAGCTCCCACCACGAAAAATAGAATCGAACATGTTTTTCACACTAAAATGAATTCTGAGTCCAGAATTGTAAATGATCGCAGCTGAAATGTTTACAAGAGCTTCCCTACGGTGTCTAGAATTGAAGAATTGAGCAGCCAGAGCGGAGGTCGGTGGAGCTTTCGTTGAAAGCTGAGAAACCCGGGATTACTCGTTAAAATTGTCATCGAAGCCTAAAAAAATCCACATTGTAACCCCCACTTCAACCTGAAAATAAAGTCGGGGCCCCAACAGATACCTCCGCTCCTGCCGTAATTTTGTAGGGTTCTTCCCTTTCGTTGCTGTTTCCATACTGGTATACTGACCTCATGTGATGAGCATAAAATCTTGTTTCAGAGTAAACTAGCCGACGTTTTTCCCACCACTGCTGTGGATCGTTTTGGACGCATCGCGTTGAAATTCGCCCTCGTCATCTACTGCATCAGCCTCGTCATCGGCGACATGTTTCTACTCCTTTGCAGATATCAAGACAAACCCTGGCCGATGATGTTGATGTTCATATTCAACTGTGCCGCTTACCAGTCTTACACAGTGATGTGGTGCTTGAACAACCTCTTCATCCTAACAAAAGCCATCAAATTGAAGGATCTCATGAAGAAGGTAATTTATTCATTATTTAGTAAGGAAGGAATATCTGATTTTCTTGTTAAATCGTGTCAATAGTATCCAATGCGTTGATAATTATTTTGAGACATGCTCTATCCGAGATAAGAACCGTGTTCTACATCACTTCTGACATCGTAACCTAGAAGGCTGTGGCAATGTTTCCCCTCACAACCTTTTGGATTGCAAAAAGGGGAAAAGACAGGACAGTGACTGTGAATGTCAAGCATATTAAGCGATTCTAAGGAGGTAGACGTTCACATTCGTGAAGAGCGAGAATAAAACTTCCGAATGGTTGGGTAATATGTGGTTCTCTAGACGAGCATCAAGCGCTGCTACCTGGTGAGGTGATCGGCGATCACTGATCACTTTCAAATGCAACTCATTCATCAACTGAGTCGTCCATTTCCTCCATTTACTAGACAAACTACTCCTTCAACATTTCCTCAGAACCTGCACTCCGGGATCAACCGAGCTCAAAAACTCGCCATGTGCCGCAAAGCGTGGACGAGCATTTGGGAGCAATCGCAGAAATACGCCGACTCCTTTTCGACGACTGTCATCTGGTGTCTCGTCGGGCACAGCGTCATCTTCGTCACGTCCACGTACGGCTTGATCGTGTCGTTGAGGAGTTACGACATGGACGAGGCATTGGTGTCGGCTCCGTATTTCGTCTCTACCGGGATTATGGTGTTTTCCATCGTTGAATCCGGCCACCAAGCCAAAAATAAGGTAAACATAGGAAAGTGACCTTTAAGATAGGTACCATGCATTACCTTCATGGGAATGTTTTTCGCATTTTCAGTTAGGGGACGAATTCATTGACCAATTGATCGATTTCGACACTGACAACGTAGATAGAGAATGTCAAGAGGAAGTAAGTGGTTTCTCCCTTATAATCGATAAATTAAGACGTACAACCCTATAACAGGGTTGAGCTCTGGGAATAACACTGAATCTCCAACTCGAATTTCCCACTTATTCAGGAAATACTCCTCGATTGGGGGTCGTAATACCGCACGATTTTCAATCCCGCGGGATCCTGCGCTGGATTAAAATCAATCCCGCGGGATTGTCAATAATAGAATAATTTTGCTTAAAAAAGGCATTATTTTGTAAATTTTACAAAAGTGTATTTAAAAATATTTGAACAAATATTAAGACAACAGGCACAAGGAGGATTTATAAGATTCACATAAATGTGAATCACAGGGAATGAGAATGTGATTCACAGTGTGCAGGCTGTGATTCAAACCACAGAAAACGCAGCTTTTTGAAACGAGAGGAGTCCCGCATTGCGAAGTGAAAATACCACCAAAAGGCTTCTTTCAATGTTTAATACACAAGAAAAATATTAAATATGCTCACCAATATATGGGGGCGATCGCAGTTGTAATTTTTAAAAGGCCTCAGCCCGTGGTGGATCGAATTGTGCAGGAGCATGGGCATTGGTTCTCGTTGAAAATTGACTTTCGACGATGAAACTACCACCGTGAAGACCGCTATCGTCATCTTGTACTATTTACAGGTAGAGAAGTTCATGAATTTAATAATCCGGACGGACAAAGCCCAAATCACCCTCAAAGGCTACCTGATCATCGCCCGACCGCTTTTCGTCTCGGTATGTCTTCATCGGCGTCTCCCAACGTAGTTCCAAATTTACCAGCATTCATTCGGTTTGTTTTTTTATTTTTCCCCCGCAGTTCCTGTCAGTCACCGTCACTTACCTGATCGTCCTCCTCCAGTTTCGTCAATCAGAAGAAACCTGCCACACAAACGTCAACGCTTCACTAACTTGAAGCCGCTACGCCAAATTCGACTGATTTGGGATGGACGTTAAAACATGAAAAATTAAAAAATATACAAATTTATTCCATTAGGATTTATACACTGAGAACGTTAAGATTCATTTCGTAAATAAGTGGTTTCAAACACAATTAAAATTAAAAATAATAGGAATTTTTACTCAGCGAACAAAATTGCATCTGGAACTCACTCAATTGAGGCCAATCTCAACAAAACGTGTCCCCATGAATTCTTATTAAAAATATACCTTTTCTGTTACTTTCGAACATCATTTGGACGGAAGACGCACGTTTGGACGAAAATGGCCAGTTCACACCGGTTCACCAAACAAATCCAACCGAACAATTTGTTGGGGGGGGGGGGGGGGGGGGGTTGTATTAAAAAGTGCGTATCAGCACTTCATCAGGAGAAAATAAATTTTACAATTATTGTAAAAGCCGGTAAAATGCGAGGTAAATCTACTCTTGTCAAATATTTTAATAACGTCAAAAGTATAAGATAGCTAATTCATCTTCAAATGTTTAACCATCAGCAACGGAGCCAATTTTATAAATGGGTTCATCTTCCGAAATTTCTATTGTAGAATTCCCCTAAGTCATTCTGCACCGGTAATATATAAGTTTAAACTGCCTCCATTACAGCTACTTGTTGTGTAATATGCCTTCAGTATAGGCTATTTTGTTCTTCTGGACAATGTAATGCCGAAGGTCCTGGGCGCCGGTTGAAAATGAGCTTTGGTCTTCTTTCCCTCGATCCTTCCGAAGTTGAAGATTGTTTTTTCCTAGACCTGCTGCCTATACACGGCGGTAATTTCACTAAATATCATAGCCAATGTGAGGATCCCCGTTTGAGCCGCGTTCGAACGTTATATGTTCAGCAAATTTTGCTGATTATTTGACAGAAACGTATATCACATCAGAGTCTCAATTTCCCCCACCAATGTGGGGATATTTCGGAAGAAGTTTGACCCATTCTACCAATTCGTGTGGATCGTTCTATTCCCATTCAGCTAAGTCATTCTAAGTTTCACACCCCTCAATACCCCTTTTGGTAAAAGTTCTAGTGGACTTCCAGCTACCGTAAGTTTAACAGTATTCATCGAAACATCATCAAACCGGTGACGAAATTGAAATGTATTATTCAGGTAATTAATACGTATGGAAATATTTAATGAAATATAAAATATTGAATTGTTTTTCCCTTCTCCGCAGAGAAAAAGTCATATCACGAACCATAACATAATCATATTATGATAGTTGGTTTTTTAAATTATTATCAGCCAAATAGCGCGCATTTTATCCAACGTCGGTATATTTAGTAGTTTGGTAAACCGATGTGACAACATTAAAAATACCTCACCATCTTCAAATTTGTTCATATAGCGCGGGGGGACTACGCTACATCTTTGGATATCACAGTTACGGTTGCAGGTTTTCCTGAAGGCTCTTCGTACGGTACCGGGATGAACATGCTGGCTACCCCACCAGCTGCAACAGAACGTTCAGGTTAACAAGAGAGCTTGTTGTTGTTGTTTTCAAAGAAAACGTGGAGTTGAAAGCTTTACCGAAAATGAAAATGGCGCACATGACGATGGGAATTGAGCAGGAAATGTCCATCAGGAGGCCGAGAACAACGTTGGAGATCATGGCGCCGATTCGTCCGATCATGATTGTGATGCACACCGCCATCCCACTGAAAACAGTTTATAGTTAATTGTGGATAATAAATGCCATAAAATGTTTATTGAAATGAATAACATACCTAACTTCTGTGGGGAATATGTCGACAATGAGGGCGTTTTGAACGAGATTTGCGGTGCCGATGTTGAGTTGGAACAGGGAATTGACGACCAAGTGTTCCACTGATGTTCTGACTAGAAATAGGGCCATCACGCTGACGGACGCTCCAAACATGAAGAACGCTGTAAATGGACGTGGTAAGAAGAGAAGTACGTAGTTTGAAGTTAGTCATGCCGAATGGTGTTGCATCTTAACCGCTTTTGGTTTATTATTCATGGAATAATACACGAATGTAACGTTATCCAAAATTTATACAAAAACCTCACCTGGCATGAAGTTCCTGGGTAAACTCGAAGACAACATCGCAGCGACCAAATTCCCACCAACGAGGAAAATTCCAGAGATGAGCGTGTCGACGAAGACTGTCGGGTCGATTTTGGCGCAGGCGACGTCGTCCATCAGCCCTTGAGACCGACTCAGGTCGCAAACTGATATCCTCGACGTGTCGTTGGAAGCTTCGTGGGACTTGTAACGATTGGAAAGCTCCGGCATCCATAACCCTAGCCCGTAGTAGCTGCAGCAAATGGAAACATTAGGACAAACCTGAATCATTCGACAAAGACAAACTGTGAAAAGCCTCGAGAAGTCTCTTACCCGAACATGTTTGTGAACCAGAGGAGACACGTGAGGGAAGTCATTTGCAGAGCCGGAGCGTTCAACAGGGCTTTGAATTTCTTCAACGTTCTGACGACAGGCCTCCAAACTGATAAACTTTCGCATTTGAGAGCCGGCGTGTTTTGTAGCTGATCCAAAGATTTAACCTGAAAACCACGAAATTCTGTTAGCTCTAATGGGCCAGCTGACTAGGTGATGATTGAATACAGGAAGTGGATTGCAAACACTCACAGGATAATCAAACGGGGTCAATCCCTTATTTTGAGCGTACACTTTGGCCAACACGTCTAAAGCCAAATCCGTCCTACCCTTAGACACGTAGAACTTGGGCGATTCGAACATGAAGGTGGAGAACAGCGCTGGGACGGCGTCAATCACGCCTACGACGGCCAAAAGGAGACGCCAGGACGGCATGTGGACGCCGAGCGAGGGCCATTCCAGGGGTTCCAGCGGGATGATGACCCACGCCAGTCCTGCTGTGACGACCCAAGAGACTGCCCAGGTCAGCCCGATATAGCAGAGAGTTTTCGCCCGAAAACGTTGTGGAATTATCTCTCCGGCGTACATCAGCGCCACGGACGACGGCCCTCCGATCCTGAAAACCAAAAAAAGTTTCGTTCAAACTAGTGGACGTCAGAGAGCCACATCCAATAGACGTATCAATGCACTAGCTTAAGACAATGGTTCACTAGCAGTGCTGCCACTTCATCGTGTTAGTTCAGCCATCAGGAAGTCAGTTCCTGTAGGTAGTGTGAACCAGTGACAAAAAATTAGAGGATTATAAGCCAGAAGCCAGTAGCAAGGGAATACAAGAGGCAGGAGTGGGAGGCAGAATCATCAGCATCAGAATGGATGAGTCTAAAATGCCGAAGATAATATCATATTATGTATGTCTCTCAACTCTCGTATCTCTGGATTTAAAAAAAACGAGATTCAACTGGTTCACCCAAATGAGAAATTTGGTCCGTGACTGCACTGGTAAGGAGGAAAAGATTCCAACTGAGGCCTCGACCCTGACTGCTGCAATCCCGGGGATAAAAAGACGATTTCAGACGAAGTAGTCTATTTCCACGATTAATAAAATAACAACTTGTAGACGCGTTTCGGTTTACTAAACCATCATCAGTACAATACAGAATGAGGAAGTTGTGAGAAGTTCCTTATATACATAAGTGAATGTGCCTTCTTATGGGCGTGGCATTAGAAAGGTGGCAAGAAAAGAGAATGTGAAAGGCAAATAGGTGAAAGGAGAACTCACAGGAAAATATCGATTAGAGGGGAACGCCTAATTACATCCAGGTCATTTACTGATATTCCTAAATTGTAAACTTTCTGAATTTCCAAAGATTCTAAAGCATCTAGTTTTGGACCTTTTTGGCAAACATGAGCTATCCCAATGGCTGGATTATTATTACCTATCTCATAACTGATTCTATGGTTTTCTTCTGACAAATGTTTTTCAAAAGCTTCCCTACCCCTTCCCAACCTAAGATCATCACTATGTTCCTTCAATCTAATTTTAAATTTTCTTCCAGTTTGTCCTACATATTGAATCCCACAATCACATTTTAATATATACACACCCCCTTTATCCTCTAAAGGAATTTTATCTTTCACACCCCCTAGTAATTTCTTTGTAGAATTCTGTGAATAGAATCCTACTCTGAAACCCCTATTTTCTAAAATGCGACCCACTTTCTGAGTTATATTCCCATAAAACGGTAAACTAACCCACTTCCTATTATCTGGGTCCCTATCTTCCCTTTCCAAATTTGTGACTGCTAATTGAAATTTCTTCATACTAATCTTTCCCCAAATTCTATCTATAGTAGCCCTATGATAACCATTACTCTCCGCTATAGAGTAAATTACTTCTTTTTCTTTTTGTAAACTTCTTTTTCTTTTTCTGTATTGTACTGATGATGGTTTAGTAAACCGAAACGCGTCTACAAGTTGTTATTTTATTAATCGTGGAAATAGACTACTTCGTCTGAAATCGTCTTTTTATAGGATGGATTCCCACTATTTCGCCGCATCTACCTTACGTTAAATCCCGGGGATTCTCGATGCTTATCCCCCCGAGCGTTAGAGTACGTAATAATAATAAATTTCACTTTATCGTGTACCTAGTATATTATCAATTATGTAAAGTTAAAGTACAGTAAAGTCGATTTTATTGTGTAAAGCATCGCAGTAATCACACGGGGCCGAGATAAACCCATCTGGCTCTGAACCTGAATTATACTTCATACTCCGTTCTGAGACCTTAGGACGGACCGAAATTAATCGAGGGCGCTGCGGGACTCGAACCCACTACGTCAACCACTACAATCGGCCACGGTCTTGATTGAGCTACGACGCTCCCCGAGTAATACAAATGTACATATGTACAATAATTTGATATGATCCGAAACGCTTACATGAATCCGTTGAGGAACCGAAAACACATGAAGATGTAAAAGTTGGGTGTGAGCGAAGACAGGAAAGTGAGAATGGCGTCGATGAAGAGGCCGTAGACGAGGACGGGGTTTCGTCCTATCGAGTCGACTGCTGCTCCCCAAACGACGCCTGAAAACATTCCACCTAAAAAAGAAAAAAGAAGTGTTTTCAAATAAATTCAGGTGAGTTTTCTCAAAGGTGCAACATGAAGGGCTACCTACCTGATATGTGTGTATCCAGTAGGATCGGAGTATCGACATGGGCGAAGAGAGCTGAATCCGAAAAACGAAATTCAAGCCCTCCGAATGTCAACTACTAGAGTTCACTTTTGGGTCTACATTAAAAGAGAAGAGCTCACACTGAGAGTTATGGGAGATTTTTTTTTTTACGAGTTTAACGAATTTTATTTTGGTTAAACGATCAGGGGATTGATCCCATATAAATTTCATGATGGTTGAATCAGGGTACACTCTGTGCGAACTTTCTTCTTTTTTTTTTTTTTTTTTTTTTACAGTTCGTCAATTCTGTTATGTCCTAATAATCCACAGAGTAACAGAGAACGAAATGTAATAATCCAAATTCGGCTGTATATTGGGATAGTATTTGAACGTGAGGTCCTTGGCAGTGTTGTTTTTTCTCCTCTAAAACATAGTCCCTTGGTGCTAGAGCAGTCTGTATTCTTTATAACCTCTTTTAATATGCTCGTAGAAGAGGAAATCTCGATAGAATGAATGATCAGAAATGTACCTAGATATCCAATACCGATATTACTTTCTTCGATACCCATCCCTAGCTCATAAAAAACAAAAAAATCACGTAAATCTCCGAACGGCGAACGATCAAATCGATTGTACCTCTTCATCGAGAAGTGATTCGATTTGAAAAGAAAAAGTCATCGCAATCAAATCAAATACCTTCACGGTGATTCAAAACACTTCAGAAACCTGCCACCGAAGTCAACGAGTCACAATCAATTTCTCGCGGATAAGAAATGCTGTCACAAAGAAGAGACGCACCAGGAGCCAAATTCATCTCTTCATTATGGATTTTAATTCATCGTGGTAATTCAATAATCAATAGGGTCGAAAATTTTATTGGCCTTAACCTTCAATTGGTTTCATGATGTAGAGATTCGAATAGCGTAACGAAAAAGGTTTTTAAAGATGACATTTTGACTAAACACTCCGGTTGATTACTAAATTCGTTGAGGTTTTCGGCCCGATCTATTGAGATTTAGGTGAAGGGGCTGATGGAGAGGGGTTTGAAGCGTTCAAGCTAGAGGTTGAGTTTAGTTGTCGTTTTTAAGTAATTTTGGAGTTAGAATCCATTCAAGGGGTTCCCACACTGTCTTGCTTCACCACCGAATTCAGGGTCTTCCAAGAGGCTACACTGATGTTGTTGAAGGGCTTTGGCCAGGAGGTCGAGTGCGGTTTCGTTTCCAAAGTAATTTTCGACGCAAATCGATGTATGGCACCCGAAGACCTGTTTGACCTCATCGTGGAGCCATGTAAGGCTACAGAATCTGATGGATTTTAATGAAGGGGTTTGGCAAGAGTGATGTTTAGGGTGTTGCATTCGAAGAACCTAATTTTATAAAATTAAAATTCCTATGGGAGTAGAATCGATTTAAGGGGTTCTCAGTCCCGTCTGGCTACACCATGGGTGAACCTACTCTAAGAAGCTGTAAGTGAGATTGATGAAGGGCTCAGAGGTTTACTTTTCGAAGTAGGTAATTTGGGGCACAAGACCCATGGATGGGAGTTTCCAGACCAACCCAACCACATTCTGGGAATCTTGAGGGTTCCTACAGGGGTTTTTAAGTGTCATGGGCAAGGGATCGAGTCTATGTTTCCGCATTTTTTCGACGCAGAATCGATTTTTGACGTTCGATGCCCACCCAATATAATCTGTGCTTTCATTAGTAAAAAGAGTAACTCTTGACAATGGTAACTCTTGTAAAAAGAGAACAACTATAGTATCTAACACAAAGTGAAAAATTTGTAGTATTTTTAGCGCAACCTTTTTCCAAAAAATGGAAAGGTGCGCTCACCTCCTCGACATGTATGTTTTTTTTTTTTTTTTTTTTTTTTTTGTTTGTTTGTGTACAGAGCATCACGCCCGAGCGGCTCAACAGATTTTCATGAGGGTGGTCTCATTGTCATCAGCGAGTTCCGGGGGTGGTTATAGGCTACCTTGATTTTTCCTCCCTCATCCCCTTCATCGGTTTTCGGGAGGTCCTTCACGACGAAAGTTGTTTACCTATCTCTGATGTGTAACTAAGGAGGTCTCAAAAGGGGGACGAAAGTTTTTGTCCGATTTCGTTGGTACAAGGGTCTATGGAATGAGCTTTTCAGGCTGATTCCAACGACTCTAAAACGATTTTTGCAGCCTGAGCCGTTCGTTACCTCTGATCGGCATAAGGTTTTATTACGCATCGGTCGTTAGGGTGCAGTTGTTTACGTAATGAGCATCACGTGGATGATGTGTTGGGTGGCATAGTTTGGTCGCTAGATACCTACTGTTTCTTAGTTTCTCTCGCTCATTAAATATATCGTAATAACAAAAAGGTTGCGCTCATCTATTCAATTCAATTGATGGCTTGTTTATCTGAGGGTTGTTCTCTTTTTACAAAGCGACTAATGACAGCACAGAATCTAATGATTAGGAATACAAATTCTTGTAACTATTTAAGCTCATTATCGGGGCAATCAGCCAAAACACGATTTGATTTTTTACGACCCGATTCAGAAATCTAAATCCTCTTCGTCTGTAATTAGGGAGTAATCATAGTGAAGGTTATTCGCCCCGAAATTGATGCCCCGCTTTCTCCAATTCTACTTTTTCATTTTTACATATCTTCCAGGGCAGTAAAACGCTGTTTCCGGTCATAGGCATTTCTAGTCTCTCTCCAGTTGACCCGCTGTTGCCCATAAACGATTAACTGCTGGATCTAGTTGAGTATTTTTAGAACTTAGTTGACCAAGTAGGTACCTGTAACGGTGAAGACTCCAGTCTGAACGAGATTGAAAACCAGCTTCCATCCTGAATCGGACCCTAGTTGTTTCTTTTTCCCCCTCAACGTCGATTGTGAAGCGATTGTGTCACAAAGGCTTTTCCGTTATCACAATCTAACGGAAAAGGTCCCCCTTCAATATTAGGAATGAGTATCGTTAATCAGAAATACCGATATTTCTACGAAAATAACGGTATTTACACATCGATATCCATTACACTTGATTCATCTTTATCGTATTGTAATATCGATATAGGAAGGTATCGACTTTTTTCAAGTCTAAAACACAGTCCCATGGTGCTAGAGTTATCTATTTCCTACTAAAACTTTGATATAGAAGGAGAAGCCTCGAAAAGATCAATGAAATTAGCGACAACCAAGCAACGAACCAACCAAGAGAAGAAGAAAGGAGATTTTTATTTGTTTCCCGGTATACTTTTATTGGGCTGTTACAAGTTTTGCTATTCAGTTGTTTAGGCTTGCTTTAGTGGTAAACTTCGTTATTATTTGCCACAAAGCCCATTTGTTTTTTAGTTTTTATTATTCACGTGGGTCCAAATGGTATCGATATTTTGTACGTCGATGCATTCGAATATCGATGAAATGTTTAAAAATGTATACAGGACCCTTTGCTTGGATGCAGATCCCTACTCCAAAGGGAACTCACCCATCAAAAAAGCTGCATTGAGGAGCCCCATCTGAGAGCTTGTCAAGCCCATGTCGCATTTCAAGGAAGGCAGGATGAAAGCTATAATCCCATTTTGAACGCCGGCAGCCAAAAATGCCAAACCGGAAACGCAAGCGAAAGCCAGTTGGTGTCTTCCGAACCCTGAAAATAAGTTTTTGAAACATTAGGAATTTTAATTGAACAATTTTACAATAAATAATTAACTAATTTTAATTAGGGCGTTGGGTACAAAGGGCCTAAGTGCCTATTTTTCAAATTAATTTTGACCGAATTCATTAAAATGTATACTTATATTTTTACCAAAAGTAAGAATTAGTTATCTTGATTCTTAAATAAACCATCAAATCAATTGTTGATTTAATTTACTTTTAATAATTAATATAATAAATTAATTAAAATTGTATAATACTTTAATTATTTATGTAATTTCTAAGCTACGTTGTGGGATCTTGAGGTTCAGTCAAAGATTCCCACAACGTAGTTCTGAGCCTAGCAGTCGAGTAACCCAGCCTTATTGTAATTTCTAAGGGCACTCAAGCCCTTTGTACCCAACGACCTCCAATTGATTAGTCACCTTCCCAAGATTGTATAGGTACTCTCATTAGCTTTAACAATCAACCGTGTAAGCCGTTTTCGTTTGCCACTATTGTCGATAAAGCATCCAAAGGTGTGAGTGATAGCGATGTTCTTGTCAACGAGCAGATAAGATCCAAGAAAAGGAAGAAGTCTCGCAGAGTAATGCGATAAGGAAATTGATGGTGAATGAATCGTAATGATGAAGAATCATACGTTACGAATGATGATTTGTAACGTTGAGATTAATGAATTAGCAGTGGACGTACCGTAAGATAAAGATTAACTATTTTTTATAGTTCGGCTTCCGAAGGACACGAAAAACAAAGTTCTAACTTTGATTGCATAAGCGCACGAATTCGTAGGATTCGTGGAAAATTATAAATTGAAATCTGCAGCAGGAAAAAGGGCTCAATTTTTCAGGTCCACCTGATAATGGCATTCCATGTTAATAATATTGAACATCAAAATTGTTAATAATAAGGTTACAATAATAATTATTGTTAATAATAATGTTACAATCGTAACTACACAACGATCGCAGGTGCTCGAAAGTTAAAAACGAACTATGAGAAATATTCCAATCTGTTTGCCTTTCCGACTTTTTATTTCATCATTCATTTTATCGATAATGATCATTCCAACTACCTTTAGAGTAAGATATTTCAACTAAATTAAAAATCGCAGGTGAATGGCAAATAACACACTTTTTTGATAGATGATAATAATTATCATCTATCGAGCATTCATAATTATTAGTGCTCCCTTTTATCATTTTCTGGCAATATTTTTGGGGGGCAAAAATCGGGGCCCATTATGAACGTTTCTGGATCCTCTCTAGCTCCTTACTTCGTCATAATATCCTGTTGCTTGTACTTACGTAACTGCTTGGCCATAATAACTATGACGAATTATCAATTTATTATTTTGTAGTTGGTTAAACTAAACTATTGATAATCGAATAAAGTCGGGCGTACAAATTATTGAGAAAGTTAATAGTAGCATCTAAAATAACTCACCCACGATATTGATGGCATCTTCCAGGGGGGCATTGTATATGGGCTTCTTTGAAGAACCTAAAACAGAGAAAATCAAGAATTGAGAAAATGTTGTGTAGGTATTGGATTACTTGTTGGGCGCCTCTTCTGCTTTCCGTGTAATTCTAGATCAGAAACATGTTTATTGGCCTGAAAAGGAACAAGTCAAGGCATAACCGATATTTATGATGTATATTACTTTCAACGTACGAAAAGAATGGGCTAGGGCAATCTCGACTAATACTTTTTCTGGAAGACCTTCATATTGTGAAGCAGTAGCAGTCAGTTTTGGGCTCTTACGGTGTAATTCACTTTTCCAGGACACTATCGAAATTTTCAATTTTGTAGCTCCTCATTCCTATCGAGCAAATCGGCCGGCATGATATAAGTTCACCCCAAGGCTTCAATTCCTATATTCTGCACCGAGAGGTTTAAGATCGTCTCTACTAGACAAGTCAAACTCTCTCAGCGACAACCTGATGTGCTACGATGGCCGAGTCAAATGCAGCGTTTCAAGTAGTTTAATCACAATCGTAATACCCTCTTGATCGTTGGAATTCCAAGAGCTAATCTGGATTCCCCATAAACTACGAATATAACAGTAGTCACACCAATTTGAGCGGGATCTTATCTCGCCTTTAGGAGACGGCATTGATGGGGAGGTTGTGACAATGTCACTTTCGTGCCAGAGACGTTCTTCTGAAATGTATAGATCTTCTTAAAGGATAAAAAACTGTTTTTTGCCTATTGCATCGTTTGCTCCTTGCAATTTCAATAATACCTTGAGACATTTCAACAAGTGCGAATCGACATCATCAACTGAGATGACGTCAAACGTGAGAGTCCCATTGAATAGACGCATGAAGTCTTATCAGGTGATCAAGCCAATTGTTGGCGGAACAGATCGGCGAGCTCTGCTCAACAGGGGGTCACTAAATAACCAGAGCGATCGACTTTTTCCCAACTGGCGAACTTGTTCGTCGGAAGATCCTGTTGTATCGAACATTCTTTGTCACTTCAAACTAAAGAACTTGTTAATTTTGGGTTTTTGAGCCCTCAGAGCAGGAAGAAGAACTGCGGAACTTCACACTAATTGGATTCTCTACCTTTCGTCCATTTAAATTGGTTTCCGAACTAGAGAAACGAGTGTGGGGTAAAATCGTCCCTCAGCTTTATATTCACACACGCCTGGTATGAAACCTTGTCCTATCAAATGGTTCCGGCTCGCCTTCTCCAAAAATGCTTCCTATTGACCTCCACCAACTTACCTATTCCTAGGACCATCCGAACCGACATAGCCGAACGAAGTAAAGATTTGACGTGGACGTTTTCCACAAATTCATACATACAAGCTTGTTCGGAGTTTTGATTTCACCTTGAATGTTAGTTGGAAGCCTTCAATCGCTGAAAAGACTCATCTCGAGGCCCGTTCTTACGCCTATATTTTGGTTCATTATTCTTGGACTAATAGGTACACCTATGTAATCGCAACGAAGGTCGAAAATTCAGATCGGCCTCAAAATGTGACTTTATCCGTTTCATGACACGTAGACTTCAAAAACGAATTGTCCGTCCGCCGTCTATATATATATCGAAGAATAATAAACCCAGTAAAAAAACTAAATTTTACACGAGGGTTTATATAGATATTATTCTTTGATGTAGATATCAAAGAATAATAAACCCCGTGTAACATGTAACTGTTTTTTTCGATTTTTCAAGTCAGCTTATTTTGTTTTCTTCAACAGACTTCTAAGTGATTTGACGCAACAACATACTTCGAATAGGTTCACTCGCGTTCGGTGTCTTTTTTTTTTTTTTTTTTTACTTTGGGTGTGACATGGAACGCGTCGATTTGTCGATACCTGGTCAGCGGACGAGGTGAACAGAGCTGGCTAATCAATAATCGCCCAGCTATTGTTATTGGGTAGGTGAACAGAATGATATTTCAGGTTCACTTCACTTTTGGCAAATGATCTCACAGGGTCATGATCAGCTAAGTCGATTTGAGGCTGTTGGGCATTCACCGAGTGCACACAAATGTGCGGTGAAATAATTTTGTCTCAGCTGCAAAATACCTGATAAGTTTCGTCGTACGACATTATCGGAAACAGCTGCAGCTGATAGAAACTTATCAGGTAGTCCTCCCTTTATCCTTTTGTTTATGTCAGGTACCAACCAATCTACTCCTCTTATAAACTGGGTCGCAACTGGACCCTTTCAACAGCCCCGTTCATCACCAGGGTGTGGCCTAACTGGTTCGGGATTCCCTCAAATTGACTCCACGTTGAAACTAGCTTCGAAAACGACACCTCACTCGACCCTGCTTCACCAAAACCTTCAAACCACCACCGTTAGCCCCTTAGCCCTCATTGACCCAAAGAATTATTTTGGAAGACCAAGTTCAGAGGCGATTTTAGGTGCTACATTTTTATTTTAAGTGTACTACGTCGATTTTTGGTGCTACATTTTTTAGGTTACTACGTCGTTGAAACGCCTATTTGTGTTTTCCCTATGGACTTCCATTCTTTGGCATTACTCAAGTTATACATCAAGTTACCCCTGAAAGATTTTTCTAAGATGATTAGTCAAACCCAGCGTAAGTTCAAGATGGTGGTTCTCAAACTCGTGATGATTGCTCGTTCTAAAACTGACTTTTTTTGGTTTTCAGCAGAGAGAGGTGTATTGCCCCTTTAGTCCCCATGCAAAGATTTGATGAAGAACGTTCGATCCACTCAGGGTCGAGTGAAGTATCGTTTTCTGAATAATTTTGAGCATAAAATCGATTTAATGTAGTTCCGGACAACACCATTTTAAGCGGCTGCTGATGAAATTTATGAAGGGCTTTGGCCTCGAAGTCAAGTGAGGTGTCGTTTTAGGTATAACTTTGGGCGTAAAATCGATTTATTGAAACTCCAGACCTTTACAACACCATTTGCGGCTCTTTGGGGGAATTTTTGGAAACAGTTGAGAAACATGGGTAGGTAAGTAGGTAATAATAGTTATCGGTGAGTGAAAGAAAATTCTTTTTTTACGGAAACCAGTTCAGGAAAGCAATGGCCTTAAGGCGCGTGTTGAGTCAGGTTGGTAGTTCGGAAGATACAGGGCCTCTTTTCAGAACGCTGAGAGCAGAAACAACTCAAGTCAGTGACTGACGTAGTTTCTGCACCTACTCCTCGCACGATCATGGCTGAAACAGCTGTTTTGACGCTTTTCAGTTTGCAGCCTTAATAATGTTCGTTCTCCGTGCTTCAGTCTTCGTGTAGGTATTTCTTTATTGTTTAAACGTGTTATACGGAGGATGCTCATTTTTATTTTAGGGCACTTCTAGCTGGCGGAAAAAATCTGAAATTGGTCTTGAAAAATTCAGCTCGGCAAGTAGACAACGAGAAAAGTCTGAAAAAAACAAAAAAAGTTGCTCGATGTGGCATATAGCTCCAAAAGTGGAGAAAAGCAAGATTTCAATTTTTTTTTTTTACAATTTGAAGAAAAAAAATTAGTTTTGGCGAGTAGGTGACGAGGAAAATCTGAATCCGCCAAAACGTTGCTCCACAAGTGGTCGAAAAAGGGCTGAAGCAGTTGAGGCTGCCCCCCCCCCCCCCCCTTCAGTTCCAATGATTTTTTCAAATTCGATGTTTCGAGGGAAAACACCGTCAAAACGTTGGTTCCTTTCTGCTGAATGCCAATACTGAGTTGCCCATCACTGCGATGCCCTTATCTCAAAACCCCATTTTTGGAAGTTGGTTCCTTGCTGCTGAATGTCGTCTCCCACCTCCTTTCGATGGTATCCAAAAAGATACGAAATTGTTCTTCAAGATAACAACCAACCGGACAACCAAGAAGCCCGGTATTTTTTCAAAAAAAAAATCTCGCAAAATGCGCCTGAAAATAAACGCGGAATTGAACTTTGAAAAAAAAACATTCTTCGGGCTTTCAAGGATTAAAGGCCCACGGTATGGTTGAATAGATCTAGGATCCCCTCAAATTGACTCCTCGTTGGAATTATCTTAAAAACGACACTTCACTCTACCCAACTTGACCGAAACCTCCAAAACGCCCATCTTAAAACACTTTGTAGCCCCATAGAGCGTCAACTTTCCGTCCACAATTTGGAAAAACCAACCCCTTGCCTCTTTATAGCCCCACAAAGCGGCAAATAATCAGGAGGGTGGACTGAAAACCATGCAGTAACAGCTGGGAAGGGAACCCCGAATCAACATTTTAATATTAAGAAAAATTTCAAACCTACCTACTTAAATTTTAGCCTGGTAGATCTTCGTACCAAAACGGTGGTGCTCAACAGCAACTCAAAAACGCTGCAAATTATACACAAGGGTTTATTATTCTTTGATATACGTTACTTGTGCAGAAATTTAATTCTGTCAATGAAAAAATTTAAAAAAAAAAATTTTTTTAGATTTTTATCTCAAAAAACTTTTTTTTGGATTTTTTTGTTCAAAAATGTGTTTTTTTCAAAAATTCCGTATTTTTTACTCGAAAAATATTTAACATCCTGGGATCCTTCAAAAATCCCATTTTTAGCCCCATGAGAGCCCTATAGATCGGCACAGTGAAATCGGATCGTTCCGGGACCCCAAAAAATGGATTCTACGTCCAAAAATACTTCGAAAACGACACCTTACTCGATCCCATAGCTAAAAGCCTTCAAAAAAACCCTCCCGTAGCCCCATTATAGCCTCATAGCGCCCCACGGGTTTGGGCGATCGGACTGAAAACCTTGCGGGCACAACTAGATGGTAAACCAAGTATTTTGCCGAAATTTCAGATTTTTTTAAAAATTCCTACTGCCCAAAACGGCCTGGACGGCGGACGGACATTTCGGATTTAGAATGTAGACCTCTTGAAACGGATAATGTCAAATTTTGAGACCGATCGGAGTCGTCGACCCCCGTCGCGAAAACATAGGTGTATTATTCCAAGAATAATAAACCAAAAGTCGGGGTTTTCACTTCCATGAATGAAAGTTATTTAATTGTGGGCTTATTTTGCCCATTTCCGACGCTTCACTCGTATCCAAAGTACATAGATCAAGTCAAGTGCCCTTGAGTAGGTAGGTACCAAGATTAATATCCTCAACGTCCGACACTGGTTCAAATACCCATCTGAAGAGCAGAAAATTGGCTGGACGAACGGCTCCGCTCGATTTGGCGTTGTGGGTTTCCCCGGCGAATCTGGTCGGGTCGGAGTCGTCGTAAAAAAAGTCTAGACGTCAAAGGAAGGTACAAGTGCATATAAGAGGCGCCAGAAAACTTTCTCGTCGTTTATACCGGAACGTGTGATTAGAGCGAACACCGCGATTAGGCGGCGATTGGATCGATCGGAGATGAAACTACTCAAAGCCCAAGAAACTGCAATTTTCGGTAGTTAGCGAAGCAGGTCCCCATTTACAGGAAACCAACCGAATACGCTGGAACGGTAACAGTACGCAACGAAAGCCGTTTTGCAAATGGGTGTGGCACATACATACCTTCCACACGGCTTCCTCCGAACCAACCTACACTAAAAATAAAGCAGAAAATTTAATTTAATTTAGTTGAAATGGATGTCCCACGGAAATAGGGTTGGAACACCCGAATGTAGAGATGTCGAAAAAGTATCGATAATTAACAGTATCGATACTTCCGGAAAAGTATCGTTTTTATCCCTCACATGTACCAATTTCAACACCTACGACATCAAATAAATTTTATAACACAATGTGTTATATGTCATATAACTTGACAGTACCTATACCTACCTCTACCTAGATTGCTGGGATTGCTGGGAGACCGAACACTTGAACAAAGTAAGTACCCTTTGTTGATTTACCACGGCCACCTCCAGCTGCTAGACGACATTAAAATTCAATTGTAATGTAATTGTAATTACATTTAATGTAATCGGCCTCAAAATTTGACATTAGATATACATTTCAAGAGGTCGAGATTCCGAAATTTTCCACCCATTTTTGAAAAAGTATCGGAAAGTATCGATACTTCAAAATATCCTTTTTGGAGGTAATGTATCGATATTTGTGACTATCTAGATGTATCGATACAATATTATATCGATTACATCCCTAGCCTAATGGCAACAAAATATCGATAATATCAAGGTGATAGAATTTGATACAAAATTGTGACGTAGGTAGTGCTCATTTGTTTGCGTTTGTTGGCCTCTTTTGATAATGTTTTTTTTCTCGTACCTACTGTGATAACATCTAACCGCCGCTCGTAAGCATACCCGGCATTAAAATAATCGTTTTGGCGAATAAAATAGTCGCATTGACTGACATAAACCACCTAATCAGTGTCACCTTAGTCACCGGTTCCCAATCTAATAACAGATGTATAAACAACAGATACCATTGGTGTGTTTACCCGGAAAACCTCTTTCTTACCAATGACCGGGTTGTTCGCTGGAATTAATCAAAAATTGAACAAAGTGGATTGCAAAATTTGCAAACCTATTTAATAGGTTTATAATTGATGGACGAACATCATAGTAGTGGGGTCGGATAGGATTGGAACTCCTCGGAATCGATTCTACGTTTAAAACTTTCTTTCAAAACGATACCTCGTTCGGCTCCTTGGTCAATTTAAAAGGCCCATTGAGAACAACCTTGTGATCACAAAGTAAGGTAGTAAAATGTGGCTTGTGATGCGGTCAGGGAGCCCCGTAAATCGGTTTTTCCATAACTTGAAGGTAGGTACCTACCTAGCTGTTCAGGCTTGGGGCTCCTTGAGTTTTTCCGCTAGAACTCTTTATCAAGTTCCTTATTAATAATATTCTAGACCCCCTCAAAGTACTCATCTTTTCGTCATATTTCAGGTCAGCAGTTATTCACAAAAGAATAACCCGTTCAACTAGACTCCGCCTGTGCTTAAATCGTTGTTAAATCTCAATACAATTCAACGTTTTCAGTTTAATTCAGAGAAATGGGACCAGAAAAGTGAACGCAGCTTAATCTGCCGTTTTAAATCTTGTTGGTACCAGCACTGACGAATTCTTTTTCGTAAAAATTATGATATTTCAACCTAGGTTTGAAGTTTTTCTTTTTTTAAACTGTGCATCCGTAAAACACTCTTTTTTTCAAACAAGCAGTGATAACATGAGTGGACAGAAACACAATCGTGAAAATCCGTCATTTTATACTGCGATAATATATTTATCGCCGTAGACTCCATAAAGACAGCGTATGTTAACGAGAGATCTTATTAATAAGAAGTTAATTAACGCTCGGGCGAATCATGAGTAACATGATCATGAAATATACCTACAGCCTCCGAGAGTACACACTCATGTCTGAGTCATCCAAAGGATGTTCATGATAATCCCTTGGCCGTGCTTGTCTCTACTGTTAAGGATGCGATCAAGGCTGACCATGAAAAGCTAAGTTCGGTAGCCCACAGCCGAAACCCTTCAAAAAAGCCCTTTTGAAGCCACTTTTCAGCCCCAGAGAGCCCCACGGATTTAGGCGATCGGGCTGAAAAACCTTGCGGGCACAACTAGATGGTGAACCGAGTATTTTGCCAAAATTTCAGATTTAAAAAAAAGTCCTATTGCCCAAAACGACTCGGACGGCGGACGGACACTTCGTTTTTCGAATCTAGACCTCTCCTCTGAAACGCTTTTATGCATACATTATAACGTCAAATTTTGATGCCGATCAGAATATTATTTATTCAGAATTATTAATTCTGATTAAAAAATTATTTTCGACCCCCTTCGCGATTATGTAGGTGTATTATTCCAATAATAAACCAAAACCCTGTGCGCATGGTACTACTCAGTGGTTTTAATAATTATTATTGTCGTGTGTAAATTGTGCAAAAATGATTCGACATCAATAAAAAATCGTTTTAAAAATGAGGGTGTAAATAAAAATTAAAAATTATACCGGTAGAGTAGGTACCCTAAATCCTTCAAAAAAAAAACCCTGCTGGCTCTTTTTTAGCCCCACAGAGCCCCTCAGATGGAAAACGGAGTACACCGTCAATATTTTATAATACATAAAAAAAAATTACTAAACGTAGATCTACTTTTTTTTTTAATTGCGAAAAAAATTACTTTTTTATTATGTTGTTGACTTGTTAACTTATTTAATATGACACCCGTCGCAAAATCATGGCAGATTAATCCGAGAATGCTAAACTATAAGAGGTAATCCCACAAGTGGCACAACATTGTTGAGCATTTACGTGTAGGTATGCCAAAAATTGCCCCCTCGACTCACATACCCTGTCCGACGCAAAGTGTTCAAAGATACTTACAAGTTTTGCTCAAGTCATTTCCAGGCTCCATTGGACGTCCTGAAGGAGTACAGCCGGGCGATGTCCGGGAAGACGTCGGTACTTGTCGTCTGTCGAGTCTGATGGTTTCTGCTCAGCTGCTGCGACCTCCACAACAGCGTGCAGGTAGACCTTGTCGTAGGTCCTGTTAGGTGTATGTCGCCCGCTGCCGCCAGCCCCACCCCATACAGAAGGAATACGCGCTTTAATTTCCGATTTGGCGAACGAGAAAGAAGCGTCGACTTGGTCTCGATAAGCGATCCGCGTTTGATGGAAGTTTGGGCAGTTTGGTTAATTATTCTCAGAATAATCAAACAATGTTCTCGCAACGGTGCACAGTGCATTCTTTGATCAATTTAGCGGAAGGAAAATAATAGGTTTTTTCCAGGTGTGACTGCATCTGTCGACAGAAGTTGGATAGCTGTCGACAGAACCAGACCGCACATACTCGAGCAATCGGTTTCCGTCCAACTTACGATCGACCTGGAACAGCAGTTTCTAAAGAGAGAGACATTGTCTCAGGCGATTTCTGTTAACATTCCGTCAAACCTGGAACAAACCTAATAGTATCTGAGCGATTCGATATATCGGGCTGAAAATCGGTAGGTTTAAGTTTTTGGACGAGTAGAATTAAAAAAAATCAAGTCAAAAAGAAGTCAGGTGATGATTTAGTACATACACGTTACAATGGTTTTACATGGGGGGGGGGGGGGCAAAGGGGACATTAAATGTTTTTCCCCGGGCCCGCACTTTTACATGGGGCCCCAGCGGTCCTAGAAAAATAAGATAAAATGGAAAAAATCAATTGATGGACATATTCTTATACAATATTGTCTAGTTGTTTAAAAATTTGAACAATTTTGGGTTTTTTGTTTGAATTCTTTTCCGGGGAATTCCCAAACCTTCGTCATCGATATTTTCGATGTTTCGTACCAAAACCCAAAACATCGTTTAGAGGCTGCGTTCTCTCGTTCTCTTTACAGTAGTACCTATATTAAATGAGGTGGTTAGGGTGAGAAATGACTCCTCTGCTGAGTACTAAATTGTTTATGTCTCAGCGGAGGAGTCATTGGATTAGACCTCTGCACCGTCGTCCCGAAGGGCCGAGTTTTATTGCAACTTTCATTTTTTGATCTTCCTTCCCCTAAATTGCTCAAATAATGTACCTACTGTTCGGAGGTCAGAAAGTTGAGTTTGTTGAAGAGCTTTGGCCTGGGGGTCGAATAAGATGTTGGATTCGAAGAATTTGAGGACGCTGAACCGATCTATCGGGTTCCAAGTCGTGTCTGACCACACCGTTGGGCTCTAAGGGACTATTATAGTCATCTATATTATATCTATATAGTCATCTATATTATATCTATATAGTCAGACTATAATAGTCATCTGTATGTATACAGATAAGATTTTTCAAGAGATTGGTCAGGGGGTTGAGTGGGGTGTCGTTTTCACAATACTTTTGGACTTTAAATCGTTCCACAGGGTTCAAAGACATGTCCAACCCCGCTCGGCGGTGCAACGGGTGAGGTTGTTGAAGGGCTTTGGCCAGGGCCTCGAGTAAGGTATCGGTATCGAACTGTTTCGGGGCGTAGAACCGATTTATGTGGTTCCAACCCCTGTCCGACCACACCGTAGGGCTACATTTGGGATTTTTCAAGGGCTTTGGCCGGAGGGTCGAGTAAAGTGTTGATTTTGGGGTCATTTTTGGTGTAGAATCGATTAATGGGGTTCTTCCATCTGCCCCACTGTAAATGTGGCGCTCCTGACGAGCTATGTTTAGGGTTGTTGAAGGGCTTTGGTATGTTGGGTGTCGTTTTCGAATCAATTTATGGGGGCCTCAGTCCCATTCAATACTCCGAAACAATGTTCGACCTATACCGAAAATTAAAAACATTAAATGTTTCTAAGTTTTGGTAGGTAATTAGAAATTTCCTAATCCTATTCGCAGCGTTTGTGTTTTTTCCCTACTAGACTCGCCCCGTTTCGATGTCCTTGTTGTTTTTGGGTCCTCAGATAATTACCGAACGCGGTGAGTCAAAGGTATGTTCGCGGAGGAGGAGCTATAATCAAGAAGAAATGCAGAATGTTGACAGAATCGCTACGGCGGTTGAGTGCCTCATGAGAAAGTACTAACGCCGCTGTTTATAAATAAAATACCCCTTATCACAAACAACATTGTTGTGATGTTTTGTCCTTGTAGTTGGCTTTTTATGAGGAATACCCAATCACGTCAAAGAGCAAAATTTGCTTGAAAACATTTAATGTTTTCATAATATGTGTTCCTAACTGATTAAACCGAAACTTCGTAGAAAATAGCACACGGGATACAGTTCCCAAAGTGTGCACTGCGCTAAATGAGCTGGAATGAATTCACTGGGGGTTTTTACGTAGGTCATGAATATCTACTCTACCTGCATGGACAGACGGCATCAAACTAAAATACACTGCCAAGGCAATGGCACATGAGCTTCCTCGTGCCAAGTTCAAAATGAACGTAACAACTGTAACAAGAAAATTACGTTCGCGCATGCGCAGGGAGTACCACTGATTCAATCATGATGAAACTGATAGGGAACCATCTAGGGCTATACCCACACAATTCCTGAAAATTTGATGGAAATCCGATCAAAATTGTAGGAGTTATGGCTGTGGCAAGGAAATTGCGTTCGCGCATGCGCTGAGCGTACCGCTGATTCAATCGTGATGAAATTCGTATGGGACCTCAAGGAGCCTTATCCGCATAATCCCTCAAAATTTGAGCTAAATTCATTCAAAATTGTGGAAATTATGGCTGTAACAAGGAAATGCGGACAGACCCACAGACCGACAGACACGAAACCAAATTTGTTCAGTAGGCTATGAAACGCAAAATGCGAGTGGAAATTTTGAATTCGGACAACAACAAATTTTTTTCTCCCGAAAGTGAACACAAGGCTTCCGCTGCTTCGCAGACTCGGAAGCAATACTATTTGAAAATCGACAAATTTCTCAGGGTAGAAAGATTTGCTTGAGGGTATTAAAGTGCGAAGTTTTTGGCTAGGAGGGGTGAGTTAGGTGGCGCTTCCTAAATAATTTTGGGCGCAGAGTCGATTTTAGAGGTCCCATTCAGTCCGACGATAATCACGCTACGACGATAATCCCATTTGCTGCGTTTTCAAACATTTCCAACAGAACAGCTAGCATTTTAACAATGCTACCACCCACTACGCTCTTTACCCACTCGGCCATTCCAATCGTACTTGTTTGTCGAACTAAAAACAGACGACCTCTCCCGTCCTTCTCCAGCAGGAATTACCTCTTCAGTGGGTTCTTGTTTGTTCGCCATACCAACTTGTTTGCCATCGCTAGTGGATTTATGGGGCTCGTCAAACACGGGTGGAAATTGTGACTTAATACGGGACGAAAACTGTACCTTCAACCTAGACGAAGCCAAGTTGACACCAATCGCAATGCACGTGAACGTTCTTGAAGCTGCAGTTGAGCATCAATTGTTTCAATTGTGCCAAACGTTGTCAGATGTCGGCCAAGATAGGCAAACATTGTCGTCAGATTCAGCTCTGTTGAACGCCCAAACCCTTTCTCAACGGCACAACAGTTCAATGTTGTATGTCATACAGACAGGGGCAAGGAGAGTCCAATGTATCATGCTGACCACCGAAAGATTTGCCTCATGGTTTTTCGACGATGGAGGGTTGTCTAGTTTTTGCTAACTATTCCCTATCCAACTAACCGTTGTGTCTTGTCCCAGCCAAACTCCAGGGGTTATTTTTCGTCACAGGTCGAGGGAGCCACTGCAATCCCATGGGCGCCACACGCATCAGATTCTGCTTACTTGACTGCAATACTGCCTCGGTTGACACCAGCAGCAGATAGTTTAACCTGCGTGGTGTACATGACAGTATTTAATAGAACTACAATGTTTTATGAAATTATGAATTATGAAAGAGCCAGCATCTCGAAGATAACTACAAGAGCAAAGGATGAGGGTTCCCCAAATCGCTACCCGGGACGCAAATGAAAAGTACCTATCAACATAATTAGGTTATTTTCTCCAGTCTTACCAGACGGAATAGACATGAAGAGTATTCGGCATTACACAAGGCAGGAGGCTCTACCCGTAATTACCTCATCGGTCTTCGGTCTTCCACCTCCTGAGTTGTAGGCAACTATAGCTAGGTCAATGGATATTCTTCGAAAATTCCTGGGAAATCAGTTCTCAATACAGAAAACAACACGAGGGAAGAGAAGCTCGGAATCCTTGTCATTCATCTTTACGAAGAAGGGGGGTAAAACAATCTACTACGTACAGTAAATTGTGTGCTGAAGACGCAATAATTACAATAATTGTAATTATTATTGTTAAATGCGTTAAAGTTAGAGGTTTACTACACACCACTAGTAGTGATTTTGGTTTATTATTGATGGAATATTTAAATTATTTAATCGCGACGGAGGTCAACAATTCTGATCGATCTCAAAATGTGACATTACGTTTCAAGAGGTCTAGATTCAAAAACGCTGCAAAATTTACACAAGGGTTTATTATTCTTTGATATAGGTTACTTGTGCAAAATTATTTCTGTAACAAAAAAAAATTATTTTTTGGATTTTTTTCTAAAAAACATTTTTTTTTTTTTTTTCAACAATTCTTTATTTTTCACTCGAAAGTATTTAACCTCTTGGGATCCTTCAAAAATTCCATTTTTAGCCCCATGAAAGCCCTACTGATCACAACAGTGAAATCGGATCGTTCCGGGACCCCAAAAAATGGATTCTACGTCCAAAAATACCTCGAAAACGACATCTAACTCGATCCCATAGCTAAAAGCCTTCAAAAAACCCCTCCCGTAGCCCCATTATAGCCCCATAGCGCCCCACGGGTTTGGGCGATCGGACTGAAAACCTTGCGGGCACAACTAGATGGTAAACCAAGTATTTTGTCAAAATTTCAGATTTAAAAAAAAAAAATCCTATTGCCCAAAACGGCCCGGACGGCGTACGGCGGACGGACATTTCGGATTTAGAATGTAGACCTCTTTAAACGGATAATGTCAAATTTTGAGGCCGATCGGAGTCGTCGACCCCCGTCGCGAAAACAGGTGTATTATTCCAAGAATAATAAACCAAAATGCTATGTTTGACGCACAAAGCACATTTTATTATGAGGAAGAATCTCATTCATCTTCACAGTCATTTTATTCACACCAACTTCATTTTTAGTTCCTAATGGACTAACTTAGTCTAAATTCTACATTTACTGATACTTTAGTTGCCACTCTCTTCAAAGATCCAAATACAAATATTTCTACAAAAATTAATATACATTTCATGAGCACAAAATTGAGGCCAAACAAGAGGAACTACGCAAGCTCTGTATGGACTCTTAAATACAATGTAAAAATATATTACTTGGCATGATAAGTTACAACGTACCTCAGTACTGAACACCTTTTCACAGTCTATGAAATTTAAAGATACACGTGACCCGGTAAGTAATGAGGCGAAAGCATACCAAAGTGGTGCTACAAGTCGGGTCTCTCGAGGATTGGGAGAAATAGGACCTGAATAACAGCCATGACGTCACGTCTCAACCCTCTAAACAGTATAAAATGCTCCATAACTGTAAATAATTTTCACTTAACGTTGTAAATAATTTAACTCGTTGATCACACGAAACAGCACTGCAGGCTGATTTGTCGGAAGGCTATGGGAAACTTGCCAGTTTTGACGACACTATGGAGTCCCAGTCGATTGAAGTCGCGGATAATAAAGAATTATATACATACGCCTCACGTCTCTTTGGGTTTGTCTTTGCGGAGATCCAAATTTTTCATGAGTTGGTCCACTTCGTCGACGGACTTTCTGAGTTTTTGAGGTTTCGTAAAAACCACCACGTTGTCTTCGCCGAGATATGGCAATTCGAAAAGGGTCTCCAGGCGGGGCGACCAGCAGGATTTAGACCTGAAAACATATGATTGGTCAAAACAGCTCCCGTAATTTTGCAGTTTCCCAAAACGTGTTGGTTCTACAGCCTGCACGAGTCACGTTGACAACTTTTTGGTCTGAAACCTTTTGATATCAACTCTCCTGACAATACGGAATTGAATACTCCTACTGAATGAGGGATTAAAAATGATCGTATGGGGGGTTCTACCTGTGGACCACTGTGCGCCGGTTCCCTATATGGATGCATGACGCGAGATTCTACATAATGCATACAGTAACTTGTAGCCATAACATACATAACAGTAACCATAATATTCATAAAAAGCATGCAAGGCCTCTGTAAACCAGCCATAGCGCCAGTTGGTAAGCCATGAATGAATAACCCCACGGTATGCCCTGGCAGAACATGGCACCCCTTACCTCACAGGAGGGAAGCCATAGAAATAGGTCATAATGGACATAGCTCCAAATGATAACTAGTCTACCCCCGGGATAAGCGTTCGTAACATATCCAGTAACCTATCAGGGAACCGTAGAACTAGGTCAAGCGAGCTCTCCCTGCCCAAGTAAAGTGGCCCTCTCATCGGAAAGTGGCCAAGCAAAGCGAGGCCTCCTAATGATATTCACTCCTTCCCCACCCAATGACAAAGCGATGTAAGCCCCTCTATCTGCGGGCTAGTGTTGACAGACTTAAGAAATCCCCTACTGATAATTGTGACGTTAGGAATCTACAAGCCTTGTTCTCATTTTGAGCGAATTTCCGAAAAATATTCGCTTGCTCGCTAATTCAAAATTTTCAAGTTTCTGTTTCATTCTCTTTGAACGAACCTGTAACAGTAATAAACGCACTACTAATAATGATAATTACCTTGAGTGAATGCGGCGGTCATATGACATGTGTTGTCTGGCCACTGAAGAAGGTTCGGAAAACGTCATTCGCCTCACCCGTCTTAATCTTTTCACAGGAAACCGAGTGAGACGGAGGTGGTGTCTCCTCAACACCATCAAGTCCACATCTCCACAAGCCCTCTGAACAACCGCATCCTAAACAGAAAAGAAAGTTAGGTAGTGTGATGGGGTAAAGGAAAACAGTTGCCACCAACAATGGAATGAAAAATATTAGCTGCTCACTAATTCAAAATTGTCTACAAGGCGACCAAGTTCGGAAAATTAAAAAAAGAAAAAAAAGGACGCCCAGCACGGTGTATATATATATATATATATATACATTTAGTGACATGCTTATAAATCATTAATATAATATATTATATTCTATTATATTATGAAGCTAATATTATTAGCTTCATGAAAATATTATTGACGTGGAGCAACGTGACAACCGACAATTGGAAAACCAGAGGGAGCAGAGTACCTAATAGTGCTGACAGCGCGACAACCAGTGATGGGAAAACTCCAACTTAGGTACCTATAAGAAGAGGGAGCAGAGTACCTACCTATCGGTGACAATGTGGACTTGTATGGTGACCACGGAAGTGCAACCACTGAGAAACCGAAAACTGCAAGTTATAAGAAGAGGCAGAAGAGTAGGTATACGGTCTGTTGCATTCCGCAAAGTTGCGGTAGTTCTACCAACGCACAGTGGGCCATTTCCCGAAAAACCCGATCAAAATTGAAAAAAAAAAAAGTTCAAAATCGTCGCCTTTTCTGGTGTGGTTCGTTTCCTAACATCCTAAAGAGTTCATGTGTGCAAAGGAACGGGTCCAGGAGTAAGCCGTTTAGATGCACAGCATGCAAAATCATGACGCTCTCTTATCGCCGATATTTTCTCATCGAACAAAGGGGCATTCAATCGCGTCTCAGTGCTCGAGGAGTGAAGTTATCGATCTCCTTCTGTGATGAGCTCATTGCCTGGAGGTATGTTAACTTAAAAATTATTTTTTCAAGTTTTTAAAACGATTTCTTAAATGCCATACAAGGGTGGCTATCAGACCCAATTTCAGCACTCGAAATCTCAATACAATCGAAAAAACGCGCATGAGTTCCAACGAGTTCAGCTAAATCTCTGGCAAGGCGTTGTTCAGGAAGGTCTGAGGGTTGAGAAAATGCAAAAAAATCCTGCCAATACCAGCCAATCTCTGAATGGTGCTCACTTTTGTCCAAAAAAAAAAGGCAAAAAATAGAGAAAATCACAGAAATGATTCCATAATAACGCACAGGACTCCTTAATGATTATGCAGGGTATCATTTTCAATGTATTTTTCCACGCTGAATCGATTGGTACCATCCCCGTCTTCGTAGCTTGCTCCTGAGCCGAGCTAGAACCAGAAACGTACAAAAAATTACCGTTTTTTCGTGAAGAAAACACGTTTTTCGACCTATAGCGTGCTCCAGACCGGCCGCTATTGCACCAAGAGTGCTCTTCTTCATGTTCAGTCTGAATTAGCCCCATAGGAGTCTGCTGTAAAAATTTCAGCTTTCTAGAGTAAAATATGCTACCTGTAATAGCGCGGATTCGCACATTTTGTGCAGGACAGTTTTCATGCTACCGGTAGTTTTTTTTTAAACAGAACTAGCGCAATAATAATGTAATAATTTTCAATAAATTAAATTATTTTCAATTCGGAAATTCACTAAAAAGCAAAAATACCCACACTTGCCTAGAGAATGAGTGATAATCCTTGAATAGCTTGTAAACTGAGAAAAATAAAAATAAATACCTAGATATTAAGTAAATAACCAATCGAACTGAAAGTGAACTGATTCTTACAGGGTCGTCTGACTCGTCTATAATAATAACACGACAACAGCTATGCGAGTGGTTATGGGAGGCTCCTGAAGTGGATATTAAGTTTATTTACCTGAGCGAGAAGGTTGAATCAAGAGTTGGAAGCTCGAATGGAGATATCGAAATAAGACTGAAAAAATTCAAACATGAATTCCATTCAAGATGACACAAATGTTCGCGCTGGAAAAGCCTCTTCCTATCGAAAAACCGTGACTGGTTGGAGGGCAGCTTACATTTTTCTGTTCCAAAAAGGGTCAATCCGAATGCCGGGCGACCTCCTGTATCTTTCAGTGGATTGAGTGTGGTGAGCAAACGAAGAAGGATCAGCGGTTTTATGAAGAAACCAGTGTTTTGTAACGTTTTACATGTTTTCCGGCACACCGAATCGAATAGAACTACTCTTAGCGAGACCTGAGACTTTTTAATCATATAATACTCATATACAATGCCTAACCAATACTTTCCAAGCCCTAAATAATTTTGATCGGGTTTTTCGGGAAATGGCCCACTGTGCAACGATCCGAACACCACAAGCTATAAGAAGAGGTGGCACAGTAGGGAGGTTGCGATGACTCCTGTCCCGCCCAAGAAATCGGGAAAGTTATCCCTGCAAAACCCGGCACCATCCTGTGCCAATGCCGTAATTCCTATTCAAAAAATGAACGACGAAATATTTATTTCCACCCTATTTCACAATATAGATAACTTAAGAGCGGAGAGCCATTTTCCTCTGACGTGAATAAAATGAAACAATTTTAAGAAATTTCAGTGTTTATACAATTTGTCTGAAAAATCCCTGTTTTGCATAGGGATTCCCAATTAATTTGGATATTATCCAAAAGTTCCTACGAGTAGGGAAAAATCCTTACGTCAGGCATCACTGGTGTCATAACCTAACCAAGTAGGTAACCTCTCTCCTGCCTCTTCAGCTCGATTGGTTTCTATTTCCCCACGGAATAGAAACCCCTTTCTATTCCGTGTATTCCCCCCAGTAGCTGAATTTTCCCCTAGCTGGTGGGTTTGAACTTCAGTAGGAACTTGCCTGCTTACCTACCTCCCAACAGGCAAAAAGCGGGACAAAACACGATTTTCTCACAAAAAGTAGGGCATAACGCTTGGCAGGACGGAGGTCTAAAAAACAGGACTGTCCTGCCAAAAACAGGACGGTTAGTCGCCTTATTTTAAGAACTCATCTAACCTCATCCAAAGATTTTGGCGAACGCTGCACCTACGTAGGTTAAAGTTGAACAACGTTTGAGAGGTAAGCTGTTGCAGCTGGATCACAAAAATGCAACCGATACACTCGACCCTAGTGAGTACACTGTACCGCAGGCAGTCTAGTTGATCATGAGAATTTATAGACAACAACCCCATTTGCCCTGGGTCTAGGGTGCACTCTACAGCAGATCTCGTTTAACATTACATGGGCCATCTTTATCCCTTAATACCTGCACGACGTAAATAGGAGGATTCTCTTCAGCAGTCGATTCTGCAGATGCTGAAGCTCCATCGGAGGTTGTCGAATGGCTGGACGTGTCGCTCAGAGAATCAGCAGCACTTCGCTCAGAAGGGACATCCACATCCATGTTCTGCCTACTTTTACAACCTACTTTTACTCCAAGTTCGTCTCAAGCTCGTTGTTATCAAAAGGGAATGCAAACTCCAACTTTGGAGTCTGACTTGTAAAACTCACTGTAGGTACATAATAATATTATGTATTATATTGATATGAATCAACATGTGATACACAGAATTGGGACCCGTAATGTGTATTTCAACGAACGTAAACAACAACGGGGATGTAAACATCAGCAGGTGATCAGGGCTGCCAGGTCCTAGGAGGTCAACCCGCCCGTTGCATTGTCAAAACCGCGATTTCTGCGAAGTGAGTTACATAATAATAATATTAGGTACAATATAGATAAATAATATTATTAATTATTAATTTCGAGTGACATAACGGATTATGTAATTATAATATTATTATGCCGACCATTGAGAGCACATTCATAAAAATACCGGCTTGATGTGAATGGTTTATATTCAGGAAAACAAGTGTTTCTGCCGTTTCTGGACTTCCGAGGGTGGGCGTATTCCATTTATTTCCTGGCTCACATTCAAGGGATCGCGAAAAAATAATGCATCCCGCATTCCAATCCCTCAAAATCCGCCAAAACTTTCGACCCTAAAGGCGGTTTTCCGTCGCCCTTGGCGGGGTTCTGATCGGTGATCGCGTTGATGAACAACGGACTCCAACGCTAGGATTGGATCCTATTAGGATTGTCATAAATGACAAATTTGTGAAGAGAAAGGTGGTACATGAGGACCGAGAAATCAGGAAATACGCAAATGGACATGTATACTATGCATGCATACCTACCTACCTATGCACATACCTATGGAATAATAGGTTTGTTCCAGGTCTGACTGCGTCTCTCCGAGAGACTCTCTCGACAGAACCCGACCGGACATACTCGAGCTGTCGGTTTCCGTCCAACTGCTGTCAACCTACTATCGACCTGGAAGTTGCAGGCTGGAACAGCAGTTTCTAAACTGCGCATGTCTCCGGCGATTTCTGTTAAAATTCCGTCAAACCTGGAACAAACTTGATACACCCAGGTATGTAATCGCGACGGAGGTCGAAAATTCTGATGAGCCTCAAAATTTGACGAACGAAATGTCCGTCCGTGCTGTTTCGGGCAGTGGGCGTTTTTTTTTTTTTTTAATCTCAAATTTTGACAAAACACAAGGTTTTCAGCCCGATCGCCTATGGGGCTAAAATGAGACTACCAGGAGGCATGTGAGATGAGGCCAGTCTGTTACTTATGGCCTTTTTTTTACGTCTGGTGGTGATTTCGCTTATGATTGGGACGAGTTTTATTGTGTTTTACGTGGGAAAGGGCGCTTCTCTGATTGATAACAGTTACTGGCCATTTTGAGGTTGTCGAATTCCGAAAAAGTGAATCAATTATGGGTTTTCTAGTCTGCGATCTTCCCTGGCGACGATACATAGGTTAGAAAGAATAATTCTATTATTGGAAAATCAATTTCTCCGTCAAATAATATTCATAATATGAATATTATGCATGGTGTCAAATAGGTAACGGTTGTGATGGTAAAAATAATTTTTATTAGTATTAGTAAATAGGTGGAGGCTTTTATTAGGCTCCACCTATTTACTAATACTTAATCAGTTCCCTACCAAAATTCATGCATCCAATATTCAACCTCCAATTTGTATTAAACTTTAATTAATCTTCCAAATAATGATTTTCAATTACTGCGGTAATTAACATTCCGGAAACACTACCGTAACAAAAAGAAATAATTTCTTTATTGTTAAGGTAATGGCAGGATTTTGGTTACGGAGTTGACATTCCAGGCTGAGAGAGGAAAAAAAACGGTAGGTACCGATCGTAGGTAATAGGCGTTTAGGTTAATAGGTTTGTAATGGCGTTTCTCCTTACAACAGAATTCAAAATCCTAAATGAAAAAAATGTTGAAGATTACGCTTTTAAAAACTTTAGTAAACTGTTATGGTAATAATGAGTTGATAAGTAGGTGGGTCCTTCCATGTAGGGTCACCTACTGAGCGCTACCTATTTATGTATTTGTGGCCTCCTGACCTTAAAACTATAGACGACAGCAACATGCCGCAACACCCCCAACTAGGGATGGGTATCGATGAACAAAACATCGATGTTTAGACATCGATGATTTTAAAAAAAGAAACATCGATGTCTCAAAAACATCGGAGAAAAAACATCGATGTTTCGATACATCGATGGTTTTATATGTATGACAAGGGGGGGGGGGGATGTTATGAGAAAAAAATTCTTTCCACCGTAGTTTTAGTAGAAAATTCTTAAAAAAAGTCATTAAAACTTGAAACGATGAAAATAAGTAGGCAGTAAAAAAAGTCGGTAAAGAATAATATTATTTACTAAAAAAAAAAATTTACGCCAGTTCCTTTGAGAGACGATTTCTCAAGGAGCTTAAAATTAAGCCTGCTTAAGAGAATAGCCTCTCAGAAGGAACTGATGTTGCTACGTTTGGTTCATTCTTGAAAACAACTTCGGAAATGATAGAGTTGCCCGCAGTTGACCATCCAAAACCCCAAAGTGTTCTGTTCGATTTTTTCGTTGGGAGCGTTCAAGTACAGCGAGAGCATGAACACAGATAACGACAAGTGATAACGAATCGACATTAAAATTTAATCAACATTTAATGTTGATTAAAATTTTAGATTTCCGATAACTACCTATAGGTAGTTACATACTGTTCGATCGACACATCGATGTTTCTTGAATCTGTACCTATTATTTTTATTTAAAAAAAATAAACAACCGAGTAAGCATTTATAAAACATGAATAATTACTGTTCAGGTATAAAAGTATCTGGGTGATTCCTAAACTACGGGCAAATTCGGGTCTACAACCTGTGAAATTTCACTCATTCGACCTATGCCCTTGATTTTTTTCCCCAATTGCAGGTTCTGATGAGCTCTTCAATACCATTTAGGAAAAAAAAGGACATTTGGTTTCTGAAGAAACGTAACAAGGTCATTTACCTACCTATTCACATTGTCGTGGTTGGTCTAAAAGTTAAATACTCGACTCAGTAGTTGATTTTCATCCTCCTATAAGTTTTCTATGAATGCAATTTTTTTCCTCATTCAAGTTTGGGATCTTAGGTCTTGAAAAGAGGGCTTGCAATGCTCATGTAAAAATCATGTCAACAATTATGATCAACTCAAAGCTGTCCACAACTTTTTTCAACATTGTCGTGGCTAAAAGAAATCCTCTGCTGGGCAAAGGGCATTCAGGATATTTTGGAAGTTGAAGTTCGTCACATGTAGGGGGCTTCCTGTCGGTCTTTGCCATCATGCGCACCAAGTGCCAGTGGCCACTCAGTGCCGAACCAACTCTTACAGAGGAAATATTTCAGGTGCGCAGGTTTATTAGTAACATTGTCATGGTCGCATCTGGTTCTATGATTTTAATAATCAAAATTCAATCCAATGCATGTTTTCACAACGTCGTAAGAGGCTCTTATTAATTAGCGTTGGAAGAACTTTGAAACATGAGTAGTTTTGACACAATGTGATCTTGAAATTGAAAATAACATTGTCGTGGCTTTTAGTATTTAACATGGTCGTGGACATTCAAAATTATCAAAAGTCCACGACAATGTTAAAATTAGGTAGTAATAATATTTTTTACCAACCCTTGGTACTATGTAGGCACCACTACGAAGGTACTTGTTTAGTGACTGGCGCAACTTATGACTTAAAGTGTAAAAATGGGGGAGCAGAGAATTTCAGAAGAGTAGGGGTTGAGAAGAAAACGAGAAAAATTTTTTTGTTTCAAAAAAATTTGTTTTTTGGATTTTCTTCTTCTTCTTGTGCAAAAATTAATAATTAATATTATTTCTGTCAATAGAAAAATTTTGAAAAAAAACCATTTTTTTGGATATTTTTTTGAATTTTTTTATTCAAAAATTCATTTTTTCTTCGAAAAATATGTAACCTCCTGGGATCCTTCAAAAATCTCATTTTTAGCCCCATGAAAGCGCTATACATCGCCACAGTGAACTCGAACCGTTCCGGGAACCCCCGAAAATGGATTCTACGTCCAAAAATACTTCGAAAACGACACCTAATTCGAAGCCTAGCTAAAAGCCTTCAAAAAACCCCTTCCGTGGCCCCATTTTAGCCCCATAGTGCCCCACGGGTTTGGGCGATCGGACTGAAAACCTTGCGGGCACAAGTAAAATTTACTTGTAATATAAATACTAGTGGTAAACCAAGTATTTTGTCAAAATTTCAGATTTTTAAAAATTCCTACTGCCCAAAACGGCCCGGACGGCGGACGGACATTTAGGATTTAGAATGTAGACCTCTTGAAACGGCTAATGTCAAATTTTGAGGCCGATCCGGGTCTTCGACCCCCGTCGCGAAAACATAGGTGTATTATTCCAAGAATAATAAACCAAAACCAAGATTACCTACACCAAAAATTTTTTTAACCGGCTAGTGACGTCCCTTAAGAAACGAGTTTTCCAAATACAATGCTGTTTTTTCATTCCATCAACCCAAGAAAAAAATTGTTACTCCCACGAAAAGAAATCTATCCACATTGTCGTGTGCCTCAATTCACATTGTCGTGGACCCGAATTTGAATTCAAATTTTGGAATTTTAGAAGTGATTCATGAGCTGCCATTGCGTTTTTTGCTTTAGGGGGGGTATCTAAAATCCATATAAAAAAAAAAATTCCGGTAATTTTCAAAACTCATTTTCCAACATTTTTCTCCGATCAAAATTGCCCCTAGTTTAGGAATCACCCATCGTAAACAACCTATTTTTACGTAAACAACCATCAAAACAAATTTTTTTTTTTTTTCGCGAAAAAACATCGATGTTTGAGGGGAAAAACATCGATGTCTAAAAAACATCGAAGAGTAAACATCGATGTTTGAGAAAAAACATCAATGTTTTTGAAACATCGATACATCGATACCCATCCCTACCCCCAACTGCAACCTCTCTGGTGGTTACGTTTGGTGCTTTTTTTCAAATTCAATACTTGCATACTTATTCTGTACGTTTATTTAATTATTCATTTGAAACTTTTGTAGTTGTGTTTGTGTGCAATTACTCACTCATTATGACAAGAATTTAGTAGAGGGCGGAACATAGGAACTATACCAGAGAAGCTATCTAGGAATCCACCCAGAACCCAAATGATATCAGATATCGCAGCGGCTGTTGCATGCAGATTCTTATGATCAAGATGAGCAAGTGCTCTAATGGGCTTTTGGATTCCCATTGAACCTTCACTAAGAAACCCTGGATCTGCCTGAGGTCGGGTCCTGGTGGAGAAACCCTCCTTTTGAGTTCGTGGAATTTCGATTACACGGCTCTGATGGGTATTGAAGAAATTGTGAGTAACAAGAAGTAAAGAAAATTGAATTAAGTTAAGAGCTCCATAATAATGGGCTCGGGTTAGAACGTCGTCGGAAGCGCCTTAGCAAAGTCATTGAGCATAAACCTTTTTTTGATTTTGTTTTTTAAATTTAGAAATCGGGCACGCGACTCGTTGGGTGTACCTACTGCAAACTTATACTATAGTTGGACATTCAACGCTGTACAAGAACGTTCGGCCGGATGGGGGGATCTGTTGATCATTAGACAGGTATTATTGGCCTTAAATCTCGCTTGCGCCGGATATAATGGGCTTGTGGGTGTTGCCCCACCACTACCAGGAATATATCCTGAATCCGCCCCCGCGCGGGATGGCTTAAACCCGTTTGGTGGCCAAGATGACTGGGTGGACGATGAACTCACCGGGGGATTCCCTGGAGGTCGGCGAAGAGATGCTCGCTGGAGAACTGACCTTGTACGACATCGTTTCCACCTCTGTTCCTCCTTTGCACCTAAGTCTTTATATTCACGCACGGCCTTCTTACCATCTTAGTCGAAGCTTCGGGGAGCATTTGCGCGGTGGTTACACATCTACTTCCCGAGAAACTTGGATGAATCAACAATAGTGAGTAGGTACTTTTTTTTTTTTTAAACTCCTACTAAGCCAATTTTACCTAACAAAATAATTTCAATTTTACAAGGTTTTGAAAAAAAAAAAATCCGAAACGGTAGGAATACATTTATTGGTTTCATCATTTTCTGAACCAACTTGTTTTCAAGACGGAGGTGAACATGATGGTCTCAAAATTTGTGTAAATTCAATCAATCAATCAATTCTATAATGGAATGCCCATCCGTGTTTGGTCATAGGATTTTTTTTTAATTTGAAATTTGTATAATGTACCTAACTACTCTGTCTTCCATGTAGTAGTGACTGCAAAGTTTTTACCCCTATCGCCCTAACCTACGGGGCTACAGAGGAGGTGGTTGAAGGATTTAGGGAAGGGTTTCGAGTATTTTCGAGAGTAGAATTCATTCGTGGGATCTCAGACCCATACACTGTGGGGATCTAGGGGTGCTCTTCCAATGAGCGCCTCGTAGACCCTCGGGTTCCAAAAGCACTCCACATTACTACAAGTCTTGTAGTACGAAAATGGTTGCTTATTATATTAGACTCGGCGGGGAAGAATCAGAAAGTGTCATGCTCCACACAAACCTTTCACACCTTTGCACGAACGTGTTTGTTTTGTAATGAAAAGGATGTGCGCTGAAAGGCGAAGTTGAATGTTATCTTTATTAAATAAAGATAACATTCAACTTCGCCTTTCAGTGCACAACAGTTAAATTTTAACTGTCATGACATTGTCTTGGCGACTGTTGAGGAAGGACGAGACAGATCTCAAAGAACTTTTCCGTCCTTGATCATTTATGTGGGGCGCACATTGGATGAGCAACGATATATGAGGGTTGCAAAGGGGGCTAGTCGGAGGGAGGTCAAATAAGTTGTCGTTTACGAAGTCTTTTTAAACTCAGAATAGATTGGAGTTCCGCCACCTGCCCAACCCTTTACTTGGTTTTAAGGGGCCGCTGTAAAGATTTTTGCCCGGAATTTAAATTATACCTGTCATTTTCATAGTAGGGGGGACCTACTTCGCTGAACCCCCTGACCGATTACCATACTGCTAAAATCTATTGTTGTGAAAAATAAATCTATATACAACAAATATCTGTATACATGTATTCGTACTTTTTCGATTTAAAATTTGCTAATAAACATGATACTATTTGATTATTTCCTAGGATATGACAGTAATTCGTGGGTTGGCGGTTTGCTGCCTGGTGGGGTTCGTTGGAGCCCAGTATGGTCCTCCAAAACAGACAGGTCCTATCAAACATCGAACCACGACGACTACCCAAGTTCCACCGTCAGCTAATGAGATTTTCCCTGAATCAAGTAAGAATCGAGACCAGTTTCAAATGAGTTATCTAAACAAAGCCGATTATTCAACTTTTCGTATTGCGTTGCAGGTGATACTGCTTATCAGCAATCCCCCGGTTATCAGCCACAACCTCAACCTGCTCCTCAGCCTGGTCCTCCTGCCAGTTATGGAGTACAGCCAGGGCTGGTGATGGCTCCTCAACCTGGCTTGCCTGGTCCATCGGGTGGAGCCCCTCCGCCCTCTCCTGCTGCTGTGAAGCCAGTGGATATATCAAACAACCCGTTCATCAATGCTGGTTTATCAGGGAGTCCCGTGTCTACTGGGACGTACCAACCTCAGCCGGGGTCGCAGCCTGTGCCTAGTCCTAGTCAGCCTCCAACTGGGTACCCTAGTCAACCTTCGCAAGCACCTCAGCAGCCTCAACCAAGCCCAGGTCCTGCTCCGGGGGCACCTCCGATGAAGCCCATCAATATCCAGGGCAACCCTTTCCTTTCTGGAGCCGTCAAGCCTCAAAGGCCTCCCCAACCTGGTGCTCAGCAACCCCAACCCGGCTATGGACCTCAACCTCCGCCATACAAGCCACAACCGAATCCACAGCCCCAACCTCAGCCTAGTCAACCTGGTCAACAACCCTTCCCAAGTGCTCCTTCACCGGGTTACCAGCAACCTCAGCAGCCATCTCCCAGTTATCCTGGACAACAACCCCTCCCTGACGACTCCCAATACAAACCAGGTTCAGTAAACCCCCAGGCTCCTCAACCAGGACGTCCAGGGTTCCCCAATCAACTTCCAGGACAACAACCTCTCCCAGACGGTTCCCAGTACAAACCAGGCTCAGTAAACCCACAGGCCCCTCAACCAGGACGTCCAGCATTCCCTAATCAAATTCCAGGACAACAACCCTTCCCGAGTGCTCCTTCACCAGGTTACGGTTCCCAGCAGCCGGGCCCTCAATCCCCTCAGCCTCAACCTCAGCAGCCATCTCCCAGTTATCCTGGACAACAACCCCTCCCTGACAACTCCCAGTACAAACCAGGTTCAGTAAACCCACAGGCCCCTCAACCTGGCCGCCCATTCCAAAATCAATTTCCAGGACAACAACCTTACCAACCCAGTCAGCAACCATCACAACCTGGTTATCCCGGACCAGCGAGTTATCAGCCAAATAACCCAAGCCCACCTCCTCCATATTGCAGCAACCCCGGAACTGTATGCGTCCCATCTTCTTCCTGCTATAATGGCGTCATAACGGATACCATCACACCCACATCATCTTATCAGGTAAATTCCTATATTGAATGTACACATTTGGAAAACCCTGTCAGGCTTTGAAGATGCGTGAAATGGACCCGCTTTGCCCAACAAGACTTAGTGTTGGACGAGGAATTGAATAGCGTTAAGATGTACCCGCTGACCATGTGAAAATGTTCTAATTTGTGTGGCAATACCGCCGTCCTGTGGGTATTAAAGCCAGATAGAACTGGACTGGAGGGGGACATATGTGTCATCGTCATTGGGGCGTATTCCAAAGTGCAGCAAATCAAAGGAGGAGTGCATCACTTTTCGTAGAGTTCGGGATGTACACGCCATAAGATGGATGTTTCGAAGCGCTTTCTCTCGAAACATCCCTTAGCATTGATTTTCAAAACTCATACCTGAGTAAAATTTTGTGATAGGATGATGATTCTGGCCTCAAAACGAACAGACTATTGTAGGTATTGAACAAAAATATTCCCCAAAATTTGATTTCTCAGGCAAAAGGTTGCTTTTCCCTTTACGTATCTCTTTAAAAAAAAAAAAAAAAAAAAAAAAAAAAACCTTTGGGATCATGGAACCTGAAGGATTTGATATTTTCGAAAACCGCTTTGAGGGTGTTCATTTGGGTCTATGTATAAGGCATCAAATTTTCCCTTTTGGAACCAGGAATAGAACCTTTCGGAAAATCTTTAAAAAAAACACCTTCGGAAAATCGATTTACCCTAAAGTGTAGTTTTCTCTTCTGTTTTTCCTTTTTCTGTTCCGCTTGTCCGAGGCTTCCAACCTCCTTATGTCTCTTATTTCCCCCACATCTCACATTCCTCCTTGGGGTCTTCATTCGTCGTGGGCGCACTTTTCATTCCGCTCGGCGTTTCCCCGGAGTTCCTCTCCAAAACGAACTTGTAAAATTTGCGTTCCTTTTCCTTCTTATTTGCTCTCCACTAGGCTACTGTAGTTTTGGTTTATTATTCTTGGAATAATATGCCCATGTTATCGCGACTGAGGTCAAAAATTCTAATCGGTTTCAAAATTTGACATTACACGTTTCATGATGTCTTAGAGTCCAAAAACGAATTCCGACCGGCGTCTGTCGTTTTAAGCGGTGGGAATTTTTTTTTTTTAATCTGTCTCCAATTCACACAATGTCATGATAGTCCTTGTAACAACTGGATCCTACTGCATCCTGGAAAATCTGCTCTCGTGCCTGGTACTGCTTTGTGCCCGAAAATGGTCTATAATCCATGTTATCAAGGCCGTTACACGTTAGGTGAAAGATCCACTATGAATCTCATCCGATGTAAATAGGATACGAATATATGAAAGAAAAAACTTTCAAACTTGAGTAAATTGTTTACAGAAAACCTGGGGTATGTGTGTGATTGATATCAAGCCCCCGGTGGCAACGCTTCTATAATAATTATTATTTGATTTCACTGCGTCGATTATGCAGTGTTACCTATCTCCTCGATATTCATAAGAACAAATTTAAACGTAAAAGGAAATTTGCTCTCTTTACGGGTTGATGTCATCAAATTCCCCTAGCGTGTCGTTTTCTCATAAATCCTTTCCCCCCTAAGTGGTGCTTTCTAGGCTCCATTACCCCTAAACAGCTACCCCCGTTATCACTGTTATGTGCAACATTTTCCGTTGTGGATATACATTTGGTGATATCGCCGGCTGAAGGAGGTTGTACATTTGATGTTACCGCGGGAATCATCGAACCATCTCGGCGGCATCCGGGTGGTAATTATTCCCGCATTAATATTCACCTCGGGTTACCTGGAGAATCCTGTTTATCTTCAATCTCCATCTCCCAACTTAACGGCAAATCGTGACCGACCATTAAATTTTGGGCGGCGTAGTTGATTGTTGTACAAATTATGCATGCCCTCTGCAAAAGAACAAGTCTCGTGTTGTCGAATTTGCATTTGTTTTCTTTTGTATAAGGTTTCTTGGAAAGAGGTGATTCCAGGGGCATTAAAGAGACCATTAAATGATATCGACCATATTACAATATTATTTATACGGAGTTACTCATTTTACCTTGTGTAATTTTTTCAGTCCGGACAGTGCAGTACTGGTCAAATTTGCTGTAAGCCATCTGCCCAACCTCAGCCCAACTACAATCCAGGTAAACACACACGAAAAACAATAGGTACCTACCATCATAGTATAATGTGATGTTATCCAAGAAGTAACATGGATGATGATAGTCAAGCTCCATTTGGACGTTTCCCCTGGAGCTTATATGTCGGAGGTTGCAAACATTTATTTTATGGGTTGCATTCCCGTATAGGGCTTTATCCAAAAACAAGAATTATTAAATGATTTTTTTCCTGTCTAGAAAATACGCCTGAATTCTGTTGAATTTCCATTGGGATTCCATCATTCTAGGGATTGATTCATTCTTGAACTTCAACTTTCTTTTGGCAAGATCCAAAGTGTTTCATTCAGCAATAACAATTATTTTTGGCCGAGGAACGGCAGGACTGGCAGAAATGAGGAAAAAACGGCATTTTGACATTATTTCAAAATGCCTTTTTTCCTTTTTCTTGCCAGTCCGCCGTACCTACTTCAGTCTATTATCTTTATCAAGGATGTTTTGGAAACGTAACAAAAATATAGATTGTATAGAACTCCCATTAAACCATTAATAATCAATAATTGATAATTATATAAGCTAATTATTATAAGATAATATTATTATATAATAAGATAATTATTATCTTCTTACTGAATGCTATTTTCAGCCGTTCAACCGTTCACCGATTCCCCCGTCCAAAAGTACACCGGCCCGCAGAACACGGAGACGCCCAAAGAATGCGCTGCGGCACTCAAGTGCGTCCCTGAATCATACTGCGATGAAATGGGAGTCATGCGTGACGCACCTGTGGCATTAACTCGGGAGCAGCAAAACAACAAAGTTCCCCTTTCTGTAAGTTGTCAAATGTATATTTATTGTAATTAACTTAACCTTTTCTTGTGGAACTTGGGAGTGGCATTTCTGTTAATTTTTTATATCGATATACCGAGACAAAAAAAACAGGTATGTAGCTTCGATTTGGGTATGGATACTATCTCTCTATCTATAAAATCGGGGTCCCGTCTCTCTGTCTGTCGTATAGGCGCATAATCGGCTGAACGGATTTCGACGGTTTTTTAAAAAAATGATCCGGGGTGCGATTTCGCACAATATAGCCCTATACGAAATTCCCGCGCGACGCAACTTTTTTTTTTTAATCGTGGATTCAGATTCTACGTCCATAAACCCATCGCCCATTTCCCACCCAGAGCTCAAATGTGCGCCACTCTTCCTATCTTAAGTTGGGACCTTTTCCGTTATCGTTCCCCCGGCCGCCAGACCAACCCTCCTGCGCCCCAAGCACCAGTGATGTCCCTATAGGAAAGTGGAAGTGAGAATAATTTAAATCATTTTAACCTCATGTAATGCGTCTGACTTAGGCTGTCTATGAGCTGCCTAACAAAGGACTTGCTTACGTAGGGAAGAAGATAATATCTTTAATAATAATCGTTAATATTATTAACGTTGGCTAAAAATCTAAAAATATATCCGAAATAAGAACGTATCATTCACTTGGACCCCCCTCGTCCGGTTCATCATCACAGAAACGTTCGGAGTATGAGTAATTTGGTTTAAATTAAAAATATAATAGGTATTTAATAAGAAATATAAAGATTTATTCAGTTCCTTCATGAGGGTCGGTTGGTTCACCGTCACCTCTAGCTCCTCGACGACAAAGTCATGTTACCTTATGCACTTAGCTTAATCAAAATCTTTTGACAGGAATTAATTTTGCGGTTTTACCGTAAAGAGTTGAATCACCCACAAGTTACTACGTCTTCTACATCTTCTACACTGCTATCTTTTTTTCTTTTGTTTAGGATTGTTTGAATCCAGAGACAGGTGTGTACGGAAAATGCTGCAGAGACCCGAACTACGAAGATCCATGGCCTGCTGGTATGATGATGCCTAAGGCTACCGACGGCCAAGGTTTTGACGATGGTTCGTACAAGCCAGGGAAGTATCCAGAAGGACCTGCGCAACCTGGTGTGCCCCAAGGTCAAGTGCCGTCATACTATCCTGGCAACGTCCCAACGATCTCACCGCCGAATCCGTTTACCATTAAGAAGCCATTGGGAGTGTTTGGCGGGAACGTGACGCCTTTTCCGGTCGCCCCCAAACCCGGACAGACACATCAGGAGGTGTTCCCGCAGAATCAAGATAAGCTGAGTCCCTCGGGGCCCGGTCCACAGCAAGTGCCGGCGCCCAACCAGATTCCAGGTTCACCGACTGGGTATGGTCCACCTTCTGGACCGTCGGGATTCCCAGAATCTGGTACTGGATCGGAAGACAGCCCTATGATATTCCCTGGGCAGGCAACACCATCTGGGCCCAACTCGCTGCCTGGGAGCTACCGGCCACCACCAACTCAGGCCGATGGATCCGCTCCGTCCCCAAACCGGCCTGGCATCCCTGGTCCAGGATCACCAAGCGCTCCTAAACAATGCGGTGTCAGACGACCAGTAAGTACCCTCGTTCAATAACATTGCGTTTCCCTTGAGAAAGCAGCTGTCACGTAGTCTTCACGGCCTATGTATGAAATATGTACCCATGCAATGCTTTCGATTGTCAAAAATTAGATCAAAGAGAAGGGATGATGAATGTGAGAAATGATGAGATGGATGAACAGACTCACAGAATCTGATTGGCTGGCAAGTTTGACTTCTTCTAGGCTTGAAAGTAGATCATCTTCGCCCAGAGAGCAAATTGTATACAACATTGATGATGAAAAACGAATAAGACGATAGTTTTCCCATGATAATTGATCTCAGAAGATTCAAGATGGTTCAGCTGTATTGTTCTTGATGAGAAGGGGTTTTGTACGAGTATATTATGAGTTGTGGAGTTGCAGAAACAAACAATAATTGAGGTGGTCGCAAGCAAAAGGGGTTTTCTCACATTAAATGTGAGCATTAGTAAATTTTACTAAATTTTCAAAAAACCTCGAAAAACGTTTTTCTAAAATTTTAATTGTGATATAAACATGCTTTTTGTTTTGTTGTGCCCAGTTTCCGGGCTATTTTTAATTAAAACAAAAAAATATTAAAAATCAATTTTTCTAGTAGGTAGTGAAAAACTAAAAATTAGTAGGTACCTATGGAGAAAACCCCTCTTCACTGAAGTTTTTGCCAAGCAACCTCAAATTTGGCAAATTTGTGTATCCATGGATTTTGTGGTGCACCAATTAAAAACAAAAACAAAAACATAAACATAAAAAGGCCGGCTGCATTCGTTTGCCCTTCAGCCCGGCGTCTTATGCTCTTCTGGGCGCCGTCGTACTCCGTGGTGACTCTGCGCGTCCTCAGCAGTCAATGGTTTTCACTCGTCGTTTACCCAGTGTTCCTCTACAACACCGGCCCCATCTTCTGTACCAAGTGACCTTAGCCGCCGTCGCGTATTCCGGAGTCGGAGGTTCACTGCCCGGATGAGCGCAATTTGGGTCTTTACTTTCACCCAACCAGACATTACGGAATATGATCGGTCCCATTTCTCTGCCAGGGCGTGGGCCAAGCGCTTTGTGGTGCACCAATTGTTCATGAACAAGAGATAGAAACTGGCGACTTTTGATTTAAAAAAAAAAAAAAAAAAAAACGGAAAAAGTCAAATTTGTGACATTCTAGTATTAAAAAAACTGAACGATCAGCTGGGGCTATCTGATTGGCTACTACATGGAGAAAACTGGACGAAGGAGAAACGCCCTTTCGCACCAGACTGTTTTTTTTATTTTTTTTATGCCATTCTAAAAGAGGACATTTTTGTATCCTTTTGTTTGATTATTTATTGGGAATTTATCTATCCATTTTGGCCGAGAATTCCATTGGATAGCTCTTAAGTTGAGAGTCTCAACGAGAAGAACAAATCCCCGCTTCAAACTCATTTTCGAAAAAAAAAGTGAGAAACCCCCCTTTTTGCGTGCCACCTCCTCAATTATGTAAATTGTATACAACATTTAATCATTAAAATTCAGAAGGGTCAGACTGTGATTCAGGCGGGCACGAAAATCTTTAGCTCCATCCCCTCACCAACCGAAGATTTCCGTGTCTAACCCTTCTGACAGCCCCAATCGCCCGTTAATTCATCCTCGTGTTCATCAATCACGGGTCTTTCTTCCATCGTCATCTTCAAACCTGTTCATTGGACGTACAAAACCGACTTGGTGCGACGTGATTTGCCGTCATCGCTCAATTGGACCTCTCGAGGTCAGCAATCGGCCTTGTCAGTGAACTCTGCCGTTTCGCGTACACGGAAATTCTTGAGATGGCACGTTCAAGTTCTGTGCAAATCGTAAGTCGCAGGTATGAATTTCTGGCGATCTAATTGCCTGCGTCGCGTTCTTGGCCTCATGATGCGATTGTATTTTTTGAAAAAGAGGTTTTCTTCATATAAAGAGAACCCAGCTAGTCCCTCATGCATTACATACCCTACATTATAATGTTTAACATGCTTCAAGTACATTATAATGTTTTTATAAAAACTTTACAAAGAAGTTAATTACAAATTTTGTAGCGTGCCGAGAAGAGATTAACGTTGTAGGTAAAACCATTAAAAAAGTCAATTAAAAAAAATCATCAATATTTCTCTGATTATCGAAATTCTCACTAAATTGCAGTTATTAAATAACTTTTATCCATAAATAAAATAAATTGCAGTTATTAAATAACTAAAAATAAATTTTATCTATTTACTTATCTTCGTGTTTGAATAAATTTTATTCGTTAGTTTTCTTCTTTTTTTTTTTTATATCGGTGAATCCCTAAACCTACAGCTAAAATTTCAAACTTTTTGGTGATTCGAAATTTAATTTCACGTCAAGCATCATTCAATTTTCATAACATTTCTCCTTTACTGGGAAAAAATACGGACTGGCCATTTTCATGGATATTAATAATTAATATTACCTACGATAATTGTAATATTGGATGCTGAGCTCAAAAATAATTATTATTGTTGAGCTCAGCATCCGTAGCACCGTACTGTTCTTTTTCCGCAAACCATATTTCATTCGGCGTGCGGAAAAAAATTCTCCGTTTTGGATTCTCTGGGGGGTGGGGGTGGGGGGGGGGGGGAATCCCTGGGCTTGGGGAAAAAATGCCCAGGGATAACAGTGATTGTAGGCTGGCATTTTTATTAACAGTAGGTACCTACTTATTTAATTATGATATTATAATTTTATTCCCCCCTCCCAGATTGAATGAGATGGATGAAAACTGCAAAACGTCAGATCCACCTCTACCACTTTTCCGGTTGAGAACATTAGTGATGGTTGGCCCTTAACCAACCATTCGAAAGAGGTGCTTCTGTGGAGCACTGTATTCAGCGGAAACTTGGGTTCCTACGTAGTACTGATAGTAATTCCATCATGTATTCCATTCCCGGCCTGTATTCTAATTCTCTGAGTGAGGAAAACTTGAAGGAGTTCCCTTAGCAGATTAAATTTTTTGGAGCTGGCCCAACTTTACACGATCGACCACACACAGGTGGAAACTCTTCAGCACTTGCGAAGCGAAATTTGAGGATTTTTTCCGGGGATTTCTTTTCCACGGAAACATTCATTTCATTCGGATGCCAATTCTGACCTTCCACTGGTTGTGATGCATTCAAATAGAGAATCGGAGTTCTGTTCGAATAGTAGAAGCACTAGGTTTGTTTCTAATGACACCTACCTGAACTTAATTCAACAATTTCTTAAGGACCTATTGTCAATTTCAGGCCCAATCATCCCAACCGGACGAAACTGGATTCGGCGAATTCCCCTGGCATGCTGTCATCCAATCTGCCAACAACAGGTCTTCCATTTGCAGTGCTGTCATTATCGCTCCCAACGCCGTCCTCACTGCTGCTCACTGCCTCAAGGGGTTAGTTAGGTCTATTTGCCTCTGTGCTTTATTCATAAATGATTATGTCGAGTGTGCACAGTCTCGTAGAATTGATCAAAAGTCTCGACTTCCGACCCCTGTGGGTTGGCATCTAAAACACTAATTCAGAACGTGTCTGTATGTATGTCACAAGCCTACTCCTAATGAAAGGAAAGTGATAAAACGCCAATTTTTCCTGCCGTCTCGGCCTCTCTGTCCCCCCTACTGATATGGTTGAGATCCCCCCGAAACGCGCGCAAAACGCCGCACTTGCGCACTTTTTTCTTTTTTTAATTGGGAACCCCTAAATGTTTGCTCTGCGAATTCACCATATTTGATTTTTCGTCATGATTGTTTTAGGATGAAACCAGAGGAGATTGTGGTGAATGCTGGTGAGTGGACATTAGGGCGTCCTGACGGTGTTCAATCCAGAGTTGCTGGTGCTACGGCCGTCCACCCTGTCTATGATGCCGGATCGCTCGTCAAAGACCAGGTAATCGGCTAGGGAGCTCTCCAAGTTTTACGAAGTGTTGATGATGTGCTGGAAGCCACTGATCAACCCCATGAGTGGTTTTTCTATGCAGGTAATAATTGTTTCTTTTTGCAGGCCATTGTCGTCACTGAAGTGCCTTTCCAATTCGACCAGCACATCGACAAAGTTTGCCTGCCATCTTCTGGTGCTGGCGGCTACGTGCCCAAAACGGGTTCCTGCTACCTTACAGGCTTCGGAAGGCCACAACTACAAAGTAAGACTGACTTCATCGTTGTTATATTTTAATCTGAGGCTTTGCAGGTCTGGGTGGCTCTTTCTAATACAACAAATCTAAAAGGATCGATGCCTTTTTGACATTCCTAGGCCGTATCAACCGCCCTCCTCCAAAGGATCGATCTCTCTGCTACTCGGAATGGTCAGACAGGCCGTGTATTTTGTTCAAAATATCGCTTGAAGGGTGTCTCATACCTGTTGAGAATTACGTACAAGTTGAAGAATATTGCAGTGTGTTAAAATGAGTTTTGTTGCTGTGTTAGCGAGTAAGTCCTACGCCTCTGTGTCTTCAACTAGACATTTGGATTGTGTTGTTATTTACAGATAACGCTCCAGGGAGTGTCCTGCACAAGATCCCAGTCAACATCGTTCCCGGCGACCAGTGTGAAAACAACCTGAAGCAAACGTACTTGGGAAAATACTTCAAGCTCAATGATGGTTTCACTTGTGCGGCGCCGATAAGCGAAGCAGATCTGTGCAAAGTATGTGGCCACAATATTCAAGCCGTAGTTGAGATTTTTGAGAAGTAGTCATTAAATTTTAATGATGTTCTCTAGCGTGGAGTTCCTGGTGTATTGGTGGTTTGGGATGTTATTCAGATGTTTATTGTTGTTGTAATAACATTAGTGATTCAGGTGCTAGCTAAACGACAAAAGGTTGACCGAATTGAGCCCCTTGCTATGACTCTACTTTCTTATTTAAATGTTCAGGTGGACGTGGGAAGTCCTCTGGTCTGCGATCGCGGGGACGGACAGTACGAAGTCGCTGGGATCTACAGCTGGGACACCAAGTGTTCTTCTGCTCTGCCCGGCATTCTGGCGTCTCCTGATACCGACTGGATAAACCAGGTAATTTGACCCTGAGCGTCAAAATTCAGAATGCTACAGAAGGTTATATTTCCTCTTTCAAGATAAAAACGTTCATTATAAAGCGTTATAAAGCGGCAACACCAGCCATCTCGATTTTGATTTATCGAAATCTGGCTTCACCAACCAACCCCTAAAATCGACTCCAGAACCGTCAAAACCTGACGTGACGCTCCATTTCGTAACGCTTTTCGAATTTATGTGCCAGAGTCAAGACTTGAAAATGTCAATAGGATCCCATAATATGGATAGGTATTATTCTATATAACCTTTGTATAACCTCCAGCGTAGGTTATATAACCTATAAAAAGACGATTTCAGACGAAGTAGTCTTTTTATGAGATGGATTCCCACTATCTCGGCACATCCATCTTACGTTATATAACCTCCAGCATAGGTCATGTAACCTATATGTATATAACGTCCAGTGTAGGTTATATAGGTTAATAGGATATTATATAGCATGTTCCATGCCGTTCTTTTGAAGCTTTTTGTACATGAAAATGTCAACATGATGAAATTTTTTGTAACACTTAATTTCGTGACATTTTTCGAGTTCATGTGCCAGGGTCGAGACATATAAATATCAAAATTGGGATTGCTGGTGTCGCCACTTAAGCAACGACATATACATACATTATTATTTATTAATTTTGGGATAGTCAATAAATAGCTGGTAGAAAATGCCATCGCAGTCGCAGTTTAAATTATATCGATAAAATGTATCGATTAATCATTTAATGATTAAATGAATACAACAGTTAACAAGTTCGAAGTGGAAGGGATAATGTGCCCTCTTTAGGTTATCAGGTGCCTTTTCTTCATCGTCAACTTCTACTTTGCTTGGTGTTGGCTCACCAAGTTGACGATCAGTGGTGGCAGGTCCTTTGCCTTCATCACCTACTGATTCAGCTTGGCTCAGTTGCACAGTTTAGCTCCCTGCTCCAGAATCTCTTGTTTTGATTTCAAACACAGCTTCTTATTGGATTTGGAATGGTATCAGATCGAGTCCCTCGTCTACTGTCAATCCACTGCTGTTCTTGTTGGTTCATCACACGAGCAAGAGATTACCGCCTGAATTTCTTCCTGGCGATGGATCTCCTCGCCTCCCAGCGCTAGTCACTACGCGGTATAACGCTATATTTCAAAATTAATTTGCCTTTTTACATTTCAGGTCCTCGACAAGCCCGTCGACGTCCTTCGGGCCGAATCCCAACAGCAAGTGCCAGTCGATCACGTTCCCGAAGACGCTGAAAGCAAACCCGGTTTTGCCCTCGGCTACGGCAAATGATACCGTCAAATGGTCGAAGACTGATCAGCAATGTTTCCCCCGTGATTCAAGTTTTTGTCCGCTTTGTGTGCAAATTGCACAACGGAGCGAGGTCGAAGGTTATTTTGTTCACGCGTGAATAAAAACTACTGCCTCTTGTAATTCTTTAAATATATTGTGCCCTACTTCCTTGGTGAGACTCCACAATCAGCACGCTCCAGCGGAGGTTGGCGCGTCACCGATAGATACCGTCTAGTCCTGAAAAGCATTTGAAACTTCGTTGCAATTCACGAGACATCGTTATCCAATGAACCCCCAGCCTGAAGTTGTCATTTTCATCTCAGAACCAAAGTCGAGGCATCACTCGATTTCAGAAATTGGAACTTCAGTGGGCTAGCAGCCCAGAAATATAATATTTCATATAGTATAGCAGATTATGCTATTTTCACTATGATCATTATAATGAACTAAATACTATAATGAAGCCTTCCAGATAAAAGGGCAAATGACTATGTAATTTTGAGAAAATTAAGTGGTGTCACATAAGTTATCACTAGAAACCTCATGCTACCCGACAGAGATACAGTGAAATTAATTTTGACTTGGATTTAGAGGGTTTTTGTTGTTTGTAGGTCTAGTTTTGTCTACTACAAAGTAAGCAAACAAACAAATTTTTATGTAACACTCGCTCCTTGTCAACATCTGACAAGCCGCTTTCTTTTCATTATTTACTATGCCACGTTCACTAATTTTTTTGGTTTTAGAAAATTTTGCGCGGGAATTCCCAAGAGACGTTACAATGTAACATAATATGTCATATTATGCCCTTTTACCTGCCACCGGTGCACATTAAATATTAGCAAAAGAAAATAAAAAATAATAATTTTTTTTATCATATATCTTTTTTCTTTCAGAATCACTTTCAACAGCACGAAAAAATGGTTTGTTAAACTCAAAAGGTCGATTAAATCTTGCAACATTCGGCCTTTCACCTGGAAAGCCATATCCTGATCGTTTAACGTCTAGTTGGGGAATAATCGTCCCAAACTAGATAGTTGCTGCTGCGTAACCTTCTCAAATTGGGTGTTCACAAGTCAAAACAATTAAGGACGAAATGACTGTATTGTGCTAGAATTTACACTGTTTTGCTACGGTAATCATGAAGGGGAAGGAGGGGAGTACAATGTGACGGGTCTCGAAGGACTGAAGCGATGTTTTCAATGCACCAAATGATGTTCGATGTTCCACTAAACGGCGTTTTCTTTGGATGATGCTGCCGTCTATTTTCCGCTGCCGCCCGGTGATTTGCAATCTATTTGTGGTGCTTCGTCTGAAAAATAAAAATAAAACCTCCGTTCGAGAATGATGTAGAACACGAGTGAAAAGACATGATGCTAAAAGGTATTTTAACCTAGATAAAATCCTCGTCACAACCTGAAAAACTAGAAGGGAGTTGGAAAAAGACTCGGGGACATCATGACTCATCACCAGAACTGGAAGCAAGAGACATTTCCACGGGCTCTTCGGAAGGTTCACCAGCCAAGGCCACCCTCGGCAACCGACCCAGGTCAGACCAAAACTTTTGAACCAAAATTTTTGAGTAAATAAGAATTATAAACCTTTTAATTACCACTTTATTGAAAAATAAAGCAAAGCTTTTCGGCTAAATTTTAGCCATCGTCGATATTGGTAAGGGAGGTTACTCTCATTCCAATCCTTGTTCTTTTGTAGTTGCCTGACGATGGCTAAAATTTAGCCGAAAAGCTTTGCTTTATTTTTCAATAAAGTGGTAATTAAAAGGTTTATAATTCTTATTTACTCAAATATGGAGAATTACCACACAAGGTCGCCGGCCACTTTGGCAAATTTGATTTGAACCAAAACCCTAATTGTTTCTGACAGGCTGTCGCCATGAGGCTTCGGGTAGTGCAAGTTTAACGCATTTAAAGCTTATTTTATGGCGCGGAACTCAACGTCCGTTGATAGGCTGGTAGCGCGGCATTGGTAGTAGGCCCCTTGTCAGGTTGATCCATCGCTGAGCCAGCCTTGAATGTCGGCCTTCTCGTTCCCTTGGATGAGCCAGTGGGACCCACTTAACCTCCTAGGATCCTTCAAAAATCCCCTTTGTAACCCCCAAAAAATGGATTCTACGTCCAAAAATACTTCGCAAACGACACCTCACCCGACCCCGTAGCCCAATTTAGCCCCACAGAGCCGCGGGTTTGGGCGATCGGGGTGAAAATCGTACGGGCACAACTAGATGGTAAACTGAGTATATTGTCAAAATTTCAGATCGTTCAGTTTCAGATATTTCCTATACATCGATATCCATACCAGCTGTTCATCTCTGAAGAACGGACTTTGGCAGTTTTTACTATAGTGTGCTGGGGTAGCCAAGTTCTGCCTGGTGGGCCGCCTGTAGACCTTCTCTTAGCCCCAAAGAAGAAATGTACTCAATCAGGTAAATTTCGAACGGCAGTCAGTATGGGAATTGAGATACAGCCCTAATGGCTCTACTAAGCCGAAGGTAAATGCCCCAGAAAAAGATGCAATTCACTGTTGCAATAAAAAAAAAAGCTTCCGTTGAGCTAATATTCAGCCTACTGATGAGTAACTTCATTTTGATGTAACGGGCTTCATTCGATTCATACCACAGACTTTGGCCATTGCAGGGACTCTCGCCCCAGTGAATCAAAGCCTTTCCGATGCATACTGGGAGGGGGGGGGGGTGAAGTCTACTAATCAATAGCGTTAAAGTGATGCCAGTGTTGAAAGCCTAATAAGAGTTCTATTAGGCTTTACAATTACTGCGACGAGCCAATTGCTCCATCGGCCTGAGAAGTGCTTGATGGGAGGAATGTTGGCAGGAAGAGTTCAGAGCCAGATGAGAGCAGTTGGCATTAGTAACAAACGTTAGGTTAAAATACCAGATTCTGCGCCGCATGTCTTGATTGGAAATACTCCAATACTTCTCCCTCATCAACGGTGTATCGCAAGAATCTCATGATGGTGACTTTGATTTTGCTCTCTTCATACAATTCGCTGAGCATCCACCAGCAGGTTGACTGCTTACATCACCTGGGGGTCCAGGGAAAGACATCGCGTTGTTGGAGCCAGGAGTCAAGGGTTTCGGCATCTCAGAAGGGGGATTTTGCTGGGGATTTGGTGCAGTCGAATTGGTGTTTGCATTTGGTTGAACTTGGCAAGCCAAAGGAGACGATGGAGGAGATGATGGAGAAGCAGATGGAGGAGCCTTTGCAGCTTGAAGATCCTGTGGCGCGTTTGCGGGAGACTGTGCAGCTATAGGAGAATACTGTGACTGACTTGGGGGACAGTCTTTGCCTGAATTGGTGTTGTTAGTATGGGTCTGTCTATTGGAGTCTTGGCGTTGTGCTGGCCTTTGGCGCATTGATGAAGTATATTGTGGGCTCTGCATTTCTCGCGGGTTGTAGTTAGATGGTGATTGTGCAGCAGGAAAATGTGATTGACGTGGAGGACAGGCTCTACCGTTGAATTGCCTTGCTTGTGCACCACCTCCTCTGTTGTGAGGCTCTGCCTGTCTTCTGGTGTCTTGAAATTGTGCTTGCTGCTGCCGCAAGCTGCATGGCGGATTGTGCATTTCTTGCGGGTGGTAATTTGAGGCCGATTGCATAGCTAGTGGAGAAAGCTGTGATTGACGCGGAGGACAGACTCTACCGTTGAACTGCCTTGCTTGTGCACTACCTGCTATTGATCCCATGTTTTGAGGCTCTGCCTGCCTTCCAGTGTCTTGATATTGTGCTTGCTGTTGGCGAATTGGTGAATTATATCGTGGGCTCTGCATTTCTTGCGGATTGTAATTCGAGGGTGATTGCATAGCTATTCGAGAAGACTGTGATTGACGTGGAGGACAGTCTCTCCCATTTAAAAACCTTGCCTCTGCGCTATTCACTCCTGATTGCATGTTGTGAGGCTCTATCTGTCTTCTGATCTCTTCATTTTGCGCTTGCCATTGATGCATGCTAGTCGATGGAGACGACCGAGTAGATTGTGTGCTCTGTATTTCTTGCGGAGTGTAGTTTGCGGGTGTTTGCATAGCTCGTTGAGAAGACTGTGATCGATGGTTTGATTGACGTTGCACGCCATCCGCTGCTGATCCCAAGTTGGTAGTCTCGATCTGTGCATCTATACTTCGTATATGCCTTGGGTGAGTTGTTTTTGGATCAGTTCCTGCATAAGGAATAACCGGACAAGCCAATGGTGATGATGGGGTAGATTGCTGGGTAGCTTGATTGTGAATGGGTTGTCTCGGAAAAGGCTGCGATGCTGGTTGTGTCTGTCCACCTGAGTGCCTTGCCATGCACGCGCTCCGTAGGGATTGTTCAGATGCTGGCATCGCGTTAGCTGTTTTGGACCCATCATTCCCCCCCATTGTTAGCCCTCTGGGATCAGACGAAGTGCCAGATGGTGACGCGGTTTTATCTTCTATTTTTTGCGTGTTTGGAGATGAAGCGCCTACCGAGCCCTTCCCCCTGGCACCAGGTGACGCCTTAGAAGCTGGGCATCTCCTGCCAGACTCTGCTGCTCCTGCTTCCCTTCGACATTCATCGTAATACGTGCAAAACTGCCTTGAAGGCGGCCTGTTTTTTGGCCTTTCCTGCGGCAGCGGCATGTCATCCAGGTCAGTCGGACTTCGTGGGGTGATCTGAGATTGTCGTACGTCTGTCTGACTTTGTGGGGTGATCTGAGATTGTCGTTCGTCTGTTGGACTTTGTGGGGTAATCTGAGATTGTCGTTTTTCTGTCTCCTCCCTCACCTCACCACCCGTGCTGGAAGATCCTTGAGAGGTAATCTGAGACTGCGGGTTTTCTGAAAGATTTTGTGAGGTAATCTGAGATTGTCGTTTTTCTGTCTCCTCCCTCACCTCACCACCCGTGCTGGAAGATCCTTGAGATAGATCTTCCGGTTGTTGAGCCACTTTACCAGTCAGAAGGCCACCCTGAGCTGATTTTCCCCTAGTGATTCCTCTCTTTTCCAAACAGCGTATCTTCTCGTTAACTTTCTTCCAATCGACATCAGCTAAAATAAAACAAGAAAACTCAGGGAACTGCTTTGACAAGGCACAAGTTCTGATCCTTTTAGGAGTAGGTGTACCTTTGTGCTGCGTACCTACACACTAGTTGTTATTCAAAGTAATACGCTAGGTTGATGATCTCTGGTACATAGTTTATTTTGGCACAAAAGTCTCCAGAAAGGAAAATAGCGAAGGGCGGTACTGCAGTGCTGTTGTCAAGAGCTCGTCGAGGCTAAGTTTACATTCTCAAGGTGCTCTACAACCAGGTGGACCAGATGGACTGGTTGGACGCCTGATACATTGTCGCTTGTCGGGCTCGTCCAACCTTTGAACCGCTCCTTTTCCAACAGTCATTTCAGGAGACTGTGACAAGGCATTCAACTTCGACCGTAACACCACAGTCTTTGGCAGGCAATCTTCATGATTCGAGGAAGACACTCGTTTAGGGATGCACCCTTTCACTCTGCACGCCTCTCTGTAAGATTTCTTCTTCTTTGTTTCTTCAACGGGCTTCCCCGCTGCGTTTTCTCCACCGTCGACTCCCAATTTTGTCGCACCAGTCACGCTTCCTTTCGTACTGATTTCCGTGGATGAAGGAGGTTTGTTTTCCAGAGAATCCCCTGAGCGACCAGTGCCCCCGCTTTTCCCAGTGCCGAGACAAGGCGGCCGCGTAGCACTTTTCAATTTCTTCCAATCGACATCAGCTAAAAATACAAAACAAAAGTCTCGAAGTAGGATATAAGCAGTTTTATTACAGTACATTAATGGTATTCCAAAGTAGATGAATTCAATGTACAAGGCGTTCTTAGGAGGTGTGTATTGTACAACAAAAACATGTATCACTGATAATTCACTAAAAACTGCTACACTGCACTGATGTCTCTTTATTTGTTTCTATGAAGTATTGAGTAAATTTTCGAGAAGGTTGACCGTCACCACATCTGTGCGGTGCGAAATCTGCTGCAGTTGCCACAGACGAAGATCCGACAGGAAATTTTCCTCATTATGATGGTCAACAGGTTTGACACGTGGCCAGGGTCTTGACACGAATGTCCTGTAAAGGATTTTCTCGTAGGGGGATCAGCCGGTGTCACGATTGCATTCACTTCAGGTACATCCACTCTTGGTCGGTCCACCTGGTGACGTCGACGTCTTCCCAAGAATCCATCAATGCGTCCATTTGGCGTACAACGCCGCGAATCACGAATGAGTTTCGAATATCGTTGTATGATCGGAAAGGACTGGGAGTGCCGGGTGTGAGCACCTCCAAAAGGAACTAAGACTTGAAAGAAAATTCACTTTTTCGGGAAATTTGATATCCGAGCAAAGGTCGCCTTCACTCTGGATGATATGGCTGAGCAGTTGCGTCTCGTGCCTCAGAATTCGTGTTGCTACACTCGCATGAGCTCGAGGGGGGTACCCGTTCTTACCCTACTTTCCACTTTCCTACTTGGGTTAAAATTTCAAAAATTCGGAAAACGGTTATGTTTAGCAATTTGCGCCAGATTTTGTCAAAAATTCATGCAAACACCCAAAGAGGAGCAAAAATAGGGCTGTCTTCTTCCACTCCTTGGATAACATTGAGTTCGCATCGTTTCTACAGGTACCACAACTTCCCATTTTGGTTTATTATTCTTGGAATAATACACCTATGTTTTCGCGACGGAGGTCGACGACTCGGATCGGCCTCAAAACTTGACATTATCCGTTTCAAGAGGTCTACATTCAAAATCCGAAATGTCCGTCCGCCGTACGCCGTCCGCCGTCCGGGCCGTTTTGGGCAGTAGGAATTTTTTTAAAAATCTGAAATTTTGGCAAAATACTTGGTTTACCATCTAGTTGTGCCCGCAAGGTTTTCAGTCCGATCGCCCAAACCCGTGGGGCGCTATGGGGCTAAAATGGGGCTACAGGAGGGGTGTTTTGAAGGCTTTTAGCTATGGGATCGAGTTAGGTGTCGTTTTCGAAGTATTTTTGGACGTAGAATCCATTTTTGGGGGTCCCGGAACGATCCGATTTCACTGTGGCGATCTATAGGGCTTTCATGGGGCTAAAAATGGGATTTTTGAAGGATACCAGGGAGTTAAATATTTTTCGAGTAAAAATTAAAGAATTTTTGAAAAAACACATTTTTGAAAAAAAATCCCTCCAAAAAATTTTTTTTGAAATATAAAAATCCAAACAAAAAATTTTTTAAATTTTTTTTATTGACAGAATTAACTGTCTGTACAAGTAACCTATATCAAAGAATAATAAACCCTTGTGTAAAATTTGCAGCGTTTTTCGATCTGCTTTCACACGCAATAAATAGTAAATTTACTTGTTCCAGACGACTTCGACCAATTCATAAAAATCCAGATAACCGAATTGGTACAATTCCGAAATTACAACGATGAAATATAACTTTGTACTACTAGTTTCAAGTCTAACATAAATAATAATTGTTGTTTTGAAAAAATTCGAATTTGTGTTCACCGGCCCAAAAAACTTACAGAGCCTTGGAGATTACGACTAGGTACTAGACACAAATAAAGCAGAGTGTGTGAAGCTCATTACGAAACAGAAACTTGGGAGAAAAGCCACGTAACAGCCCTATTGGCAGCTGGATATGTCTCAATACAGTAGAAAGCACATTCGTTCAGACTTTTAAAACAAGCGAAGGCAATTCTAGTAGCATTACGAAAATCGTCAAGCAGGAAATCATGCAGCAAATGCTCGAGATCATTAAGTGAGCAAATCATAATTCACAAATGAAACAACAGACGTCCATGCTGAGGGGCGAATTCAAAACGAAGCCATCCTGGCGCCAACTAGCAGAGCAAAGAGTAAGACAGCAATGGACAGCCATGCAGGGACTCGAACACAAGCGAGGGTTTACCTCGTCCTCTCCAGGAAGGGGAATGTGAGTCGGGGTGGCCGTAGGAGGAAGAAGATGAGCCGTTGAAGGGACAGCGTCCGGCGGCGGATGAGCCGAGTCGCTGATGTTCAAATGACCGATAGAAAGAGCTGGCAGTTGGTACCCAGTTAAGTCCTTGGAAACTGCAGTTAAAAATGAGCCATGAAGAGGAAGAAGGGAACACTGACAGTCTGAGTCCGGGTTTTTTATTTCTTCTTACAACCCTGAGAAATTATTTTCAGCTATACCAACGCAAGAAACTTACCTCCATTGACGAGGTGATATCCAATGACAGCGTATTTCTTGAGTTCGCATAAGACCTCCTCGCTGTATTCTCGGGCCTCGTTGGGATAAGCGACGCTAGCGATGACGCCGGCACCGGCGGCCGAATAAAGCACTTTCTTTATGATCCCTTTACGGACTGCCAGAATGTAACCGGCCAGCGCGCCAAACCCGATGGCACCCAAACGCGGCAAAAGGTTCTCCTCCTGTTGCAAATAGCTGACAGCATCTGAAAATAGCGAGATGTAAGTGACATTCTCGGTGGCCGCCTTTCGCATGAAAATTGCCTAACCGGAAGTTTCTTTCTTGACGTTGTCCACCAGCGTAGCCGCTTCAGCCTGGATGTATTTGGCTTGCTCAAGAATCGCTTGAACTTCTTGACGGGCGCAGCGTATCGTCGTCAGGAGGAACCCATCTTCGGTCTCTACCGTGTTACTACTACAAACGTAAACCACAGTTATAATTACAGACTGATGAAGCGGCAAAAATGAGAAGCTGAACGTACCAAGTTACACATTTTGGAGGTTCTACGTAGAGTGCGAGGTCTCGGGGGCGAATAAGCTTTTTCGTGTTGTCACACTCGTCATCCTTTCCCTCAGCCCGCACCACGCCAACACTGATGGAAGGCAGGATCAGGCTCTTCATTAACTGTAAAAAAGCCGAGCGGTTAATGGAGTCACCAGGTTTCAACCAACCAAACACAAGTGAACTTAACACTTGAAACCGTTCTCTACGCTCATTTAGAGTTAAACCTCAAGTTTTTCAACCTCAAAAGCTGACATTATATGTTTCAAGATGTTTAGATTCCAAAAAAACGAAATGACCCTACGCCGTCCAGACCGTTTAGGGCAGTAGTAATTTTTTTTTTTTTTAAATCTGAAATTCTGACAAAATACTCGGTTTACCATCGAGTTGTGCCCGCAGAGTTTTCAGCCCGATCGCCCTAATCCGTGGGGCAAAATGGAGCTACGGGAGGGCTTTTTGAAGGTTTTCAGCTGTGGGGTCGAGTTAGGTGTCATTTCGAAATATTTTTGGACGTAGAATCTATTTATCGGGGTCCCTGAACGATCCAATTTCACCGTGGGGATCTATGGGCCTTTCGTGGGGCTACAAATGGGATTTTTAAGGATTCCAGGAGGCCAAATAAGTTGTCATTTTCGTAGTCTAATTTTAGACGCAAAATCCATCTTTCGAGGTCTCACATCTGTCCAAACATTGTACAGAAAAAATTTAGTTTAAATTTTTTCAAAAATATTCTCTCATTGACACGGAATTCATTTTTGCACAATTAATCTTTAACAAAGAATGATAAACCCTTGTACAAAATTTGCAGCGTTTTCAACCCAATACCCTACCCCCTGGGCCTTGTGAGGCTGCAAAGGGGTTGTAGAAGGCTGGTTTGAACGATGTTGGGTAGGGGGTCGAGTAGGGTGTCGTTTGCGAAGCGATTTTGGGCGCAGATTCCTTTGATGCCGATCTCAGAACCATTCAAGGTTGACTTTCTTAGAAGGGCTTTGAGTGAAGGGTCGATTTAGTTACAATTTTAGACGTAATAGAGGACGTAAATTGATATTGAAGATCCCATACTGCGCCGCCAACATCGTACAGATCTGGAGAGCGTTCACGGGCTTTTCATCATTGAATTGCTGCGACAGCATTGTTTTTCCCTTGCTTTTGGTGTCGTACCCCCCGGAATGGCCCAGTCCATCAGTGCCGCCCTCAGTGATAAGCGAAAAAACTTTCCTCGGCAGGCAAACCTGAGACTGTCGGTCGTCGGGGACAATGAAAATCAGCTTACCGCTCGAGTATACATGGTCGACAGAGGCGAGGAGAGTTGATGTCGAATCGGAAGAAATATTAACGAATTTCACACACGTCCTACACAGAGTTCATCTTGCTTTATGACTAGACTGGCCTTGTCCCAGGTGCTATCAAAATATCAGCTGATAATTTTTAACGCGGCAACGATTCGAATTTGTCGAGTTGATGACAGCGGATAATCAACGTCAAGATGTTAATTCGTCGAACGAAAGGAGCAGGGAAATAAATCGGGTCAATAAGGGCAATATCACGGAGAAATTATTATTATTAAGCCTCGAATAGCTGTCATTCTCGATATGATTATTGATACTATTGCAAGGACTATCGATACTATCTATCGACGTCCGCGGACTATCGATAGTACTATCGGAACCAACAGAAACCCGCTCCTTTTATTCAAAATTTAAAAGGACGTTTTCCCTGTGCAACAACAAGCACCGAGATTACATCAGTAGTTAAATCTGTGTATCGAACACGACGATTATTGTTCTCATCCCGCTAGAATTCAAATGTGAATCTTTCGAACACATCTTTGAGTAGGTAGGTACTAAGTATTGCTAAGTCTTAGCAATTTTAGAACGTTTAAGTATAACTAAAAGTATCACTAAACAGTTTTAAGTAAGTTTAACTAAAAGCAATTTTTTTTTTTTTTTTTTTTTTTTTTTTTTTTTTTTTCAGTTAAGGGATTTTTAGACATAGGTACCTAGTACACGAGGATGCACTTCATCAAATCATCGACGTCTATGATTGCTTTACGGTCATGGGCGTACGCAGCTCTTCCTTTAGGGGGGGGGCTCAAAAATATTGCAGGTAGACATGCTGCCAGCAAGGGTACCTAGTTAAATTAAAATTTAAAAAGCTGTAAATTTTACACAAGGGTTTATTATTCTTTGATATAGGTTACTTGTGCGAAAATTAATTCTCTGTCTTGAAAAAAAAGAGTTAACACAAATTATTATTACTTACCTACCTTTTTTTTTTTTTTCAAAATCTTGTTTTTACATTTTTGTTTTACTCGGAAAATATTAAATATTTTTTATAAATTTTGTAAAAAATATTTAATATTTTCCGATCTCGATTTTGATCTCTTAAGAGATCAATTTTTGATCTATTGGTATCCTTCAAAAATCCCATTTGTAGCCCCATGAAAGTCCTATAGATCCCCACAGTGAAATCGGATCGTTCCGGGACCCCCAAAACTGGATTCTACGTCCAAAAATACGTCGAAAACGACAACTAACTCGATCCCATAGCCAAAAGCCTTCAAAAACCCCTCTCGTAGCCCCACAGCGCCCCACGGGTTTGGGCGATCGGGCTGAAAACCTTGCGGGTACAACTAGATGGAAACCACGTATGTTGTCAAAATTTCAGATTCTTAAAAAATTCTTAATGCCCAAAACGCCCCGGAGGGCGGACGACGCACGGTGGTGCAAAACGGCCATATTTGGGGGGGGGGGGGGGGGGGGGGGACTCTGAAAACCCCATACTTATAGTATTCGTAAATTTGACGCTGATCACGAATATACCCCATGTCCCTGTACCTAAAATGGATTCTGAGCCTTTTTTCCCCAAAATACCTTTAAAAAACACGTTTTCAGTACATTTTCCAGTGTGCGAGCCAAGTAAGGATTCTCCCGAAGTTTGTACATAAAGAAAAGTAGTAGAGCAATAAAATTGAAAATTACTACAAAAATGAGGAGGTCGAAGATAATTATGATCGAACACTCCTATGATTTCTGATGGAACCCCGTAACATTGGTGAATTCCATTGAACACCCTAGAATTGAAATTTTTCTACTTGAAGACGGAAAATTGCTGAGCCAGATTACTTATTTTCATGACTTTGTAAGGTCACCTTACACACATTGTTTTAAAACAATGTGGCCTTTTAAATTAAATTTTGTTTCGAAGGTTCGAGCCAGAAATATCTCGCTGTAACTTATTATTTTTTATCCACTGCAATGACCCTAAATTACTTTCTTGTAGCTGAGTAAAAACTGAACAAATTCGATGTCTAACGAATTTTTTCACGTGCAAAATGAGTCGGCTACGATTCTCCGTAAATAGGTCTAATACTGCAGCAGTAATTAGACCTATTTACGGGAGCAGCTCCCGTCAACTCACAATTTTCCAAAATCGAGATAGGTACCTATACTGCCCGAGGCAGGTCTACAGTTACTGTACGAGTCACGTTGATGACTTTTTGATCCGAAAACTATTCATATCAACCCTCCAACTAATACTGAATGGAATATAATGATTTTGAAAGGATTTAAAAATATTTTTTGATTTTTTTTTTTTCTCACCTGTGGATCACTGTGCGGCAGCGGTTTTATTTCGTTTTTGCAATCTGGACCTCTTGAAACGAATGATGTCAAATTTTGAGGCCGATCCAAATTTTTGACCCCCGTCGCGATTACATAGGTATATTATTCCAAGAACAAACCAAAATGATCGTAACTTTGCATGTAGGTATTTGGAGTGTAGAGTATGGCGTGATAGGTAGGTACCCTATATCGTAAATAATATTACGTACACCGCTTGAGTAATAATACAAAATAACATACAAATCATTTTTACAAAATCAAGTGTTGTAGTTCACTTTTTCCCCCTCTTAATATAAAACCTTTACACAAACATTTTGTGTAAAGGTTTTATGTGGTATGTTGTGTACATTTAATGTACACAACATAAGTACCTACCCAGCAAAATGTCAAGTTGATTTTTTTCACTTTAAATTTAAACATGAGCCGCCTCGGGTTCTCTGCGATTTTGTCAACCACTACTTCCTCTTTTTCTTTATTTTTATCTGAAAGTGTATATATATTTTTCGTTTGTCTAGGGGGGGGGGGGGCCCCTAGCCCCCCCTTGCGTACGCCTATGTTTACGGTGCTGGCCATTTACCACTCCTGTGAATACTACAGCTACCTATGTGTCATTTCGTTCAAAATCTCTACCCTAAATATTTCAAAAGCCCCTTCTGTAACCCCTGCGCACTTCACAGGACGGGAGGTAAGTAATAACCAGAGAGGGGAGCACAACCCGAAGTGGAGGAGTTAGCTATGAACAAGTATGCCTAGACGGTCGGTACCGAGTGGAGAAAGGATAAGAGGGTGCTCACACGTGATCCCGAACGTCTCGTTCCAGACGCTCCTGACGAGAACCGTTTCAGTAGTACTGAATCAGTACGTTGAAAACTGTCAGAGAAAGGACATAGCGATGGGCGACACATCGGGCGCTCCCGCCACCTATATCAAAGAATACGTGAAGTGTGAAGTGAGAAGTGTGATCCGTTTTCTCGCCCACGAAGGAATCGTCCCCAGTGAAATTCCTCGTCGACTCGTTCAGGTATATGGACCAGACGTAATGAACTGCTCATGTGTCGGTAAATGGGTACGAGATTTCCGAGCAGGAAGGATCAGCGTGCACGATGCGGAGAGGAGAAGCAGAGGCCAGCCATTGGTGACCAATTCGGTTGGGGGAAGTTTTGTCTGTGGTGACCAATTCGGCCCCGATTGATTACGATCTTCTCACCAAGTTAAAGGAAGCTTTGGGGGAGAAAAAGATTCGACGACGAGGAGGACCTCAAACGGTTCATCACCACCGGAGGAGGCGGGAACGGAGTACGACGCCGGCATAAAAAAAACAAAAAAACAAGCCCACGTCATCAAAAATGCTTGGATCTTGACGGCGAAAACGTTGAAAAATGATGAGATAATATTATATGCCTACCTTTATATATTATAATTTCCTGCATTTTTTTTTTTTTAAATAAAATGTTTTTGTAGGTGCCTATTTTTGGGAAGCCGTGTATCTTTAATTTCCGGACGTCCCACGTATTAGGTACTACTTTTTATTAATACATTTATTATCGGCCGGATATGTACGCCGAGAGTAGACACCCTTCAAGTAACCTTGTAAAACCACGGCTCCTGGTAACTATTTACCTACGTGCCAGTGTTGTCAGCGCCCTTTTCGGAGCTTGGTCTCAATAGTGGTTTTCAAAACAAATGTCCGTCCGCCGTCCAGGCTATTACGCATAATGCGCTTTTTCCGAATTATACTCACATAATGAAACTAACCCGTTCCGTTTATAATAAAAAGGCCATGAGGAGAAATTCAGGCTAACTTGGATAAAATTGACAGCCTGTGACATCCAATATTGGAGAGGTCTATGATGGCGAAAGTCAAGCCACACATTTCCGGCTAGATGCAATTTTCAACCGGTTCTAAATTTATTTCAACCATCAGAAGAACATCCCAGGAATCGTGCTGATGTAGGGAAAATACAACGAAATCCAAAGTCGATAATCACTATTACAATGTCTTTTTTCATGAAAATGCGGGAGGTTTCACAGCTAACGTATATAACAGTAACCACAAGAACATCAGAGACGATCAGACTGCAGAACAGGTAACTGCGAATAGAAACTCCCACTGCCGAGGCTGCTGTAGGGATCAGAGTGTTGCAAAGGCAGGCGGAAGATGTCGTCGTCGATCACGAAGTCCTGGATGTTGAGGACGTCGGCGGACAAAGGGAGGTCGTTGGGGTCGCCGAAGTCGAGGGAGGGGAGGGACGACGGCGGGGAAGCTGGAACGTCAGGGTTGTTATGCCGTCGGCGGACGTGCTTGTTGTAGTTGGCCCAATTGGTAAAAGTGCGGGAGCAGGTGGTGCACTTGTAGGGCCGCTCGCCCGTGTGCTGCCTGATGTGCCCCTGCAAACAGTTACAAGTAGCAGGTAAGTAGGGTTTGGTCTCTTTTACTCTGAGGTTTGGACAGCAACTCTAAGCGGACATGAACGCAATTTGTGGGACACGGTGATGATGTCCCAAGTCCCTCAGCCGGGATTTATTTCATCATGAGATAGAGCCAACAGAACGGAGAACTTTCTGGGTCAACAAGTTCTCCTTTGAAATATCCTCCGTAAACTACTCTTAATATAGAATATGAGATAAGCGAAGTAGAGAAGATATTATGGATGTTGCTTCTGAAGGATGGCAAGAGGTCGAATGCAGCATCGGTTTCAGAGTAATTTCGGGTATAAAAATATTAAATTCTATATATTTTAACGGAATTTTCAAGCACATTTAACAGCCTGATGAAGTTTTCGAGCATGTCTATCGATCATAAAACACGTGTTTTATGGTACTCATTTCTTCCCGACAACCTTAATAAAAGGGACTAATTTATATCGTTTGTTGAATTCTATATTAGAGTTGTTCACGGAAGATCTGTTGACCCAAAAAGTTGTCTAATGCAAATTTTTGCCACTAGCGATAGCTACAAACTTACCGTTAAAATTCCTCTAAATCTGAAGGCCTTTCCGCAATATTCACAGACATAAGGCATTTCGCCCGTGTGTATCCTCGCGTGCTCTTTTAGGGCGCTCCGCTCTCGAAATTGCTTCCCGCAAACGTCACACTGATGAGGCTTCGCACCCGTATGAAGAGACGAATGTTTGGCTAGCAGTCCCGCCGTTTTGAACCTGCGACAATTTGGGCGATGTGAGTAGTGAATGTCAACGGAAAGGAGAAACCCAGTCACGGGTACTTACGATTTTTCGCATAACGTGCAAGAGTGATTTTTGACGTCGTTGTGGGACAAGATGTGATAATTTAGGGTGCTTTTGGCGATGAAACGTTTACCGCAAATGTCGCAGGCAAAATTCTTCTCTCCAGTGTGTATCTTCATGTGGTTATCCATCGTGTGTTTAGATGAAAATCTGCACAAATTACAAATAAACTTATGAAAATTACTACAAAAACAAAGTACAATGATGAACACGCACCACAAGCGGCAATACACACCACAGGCGTCTTTAAAAAAAAAAATTAAGGTCTACTAAGAAAAAACTCATAATCTTTTCTAGCACTACCTTGCCTGCAAATAGGTTTGTGAATTGCAGTTGGTTTGTGTGTTTGGAGTGAATTTGAATAAAAAATACTTTGATACCTTTAAATTACCACTTTATTAGTAATAAAGTGGTAATTTAAAGGTACCAAAGTATTTTTTTATTCAAATATGGAGAATTACCTACCACAGAAGGTCGCCGGCCACTTTGGCAAACTTGATTGAATTGGAGTGAGATTTTCTCCCTATCGATGTTATTGATACACATGCCTCCTGTGAACTTACATTTTCTTGCACACAGGGCAGTGGAATTTCTGCTTCACCTGGTCGGGTAAATGAGATCGACTGTGAAGATACAAAGAGCTGAATTGCTTGAAGGCTTTGCCGCACTGTGGGCAGACGTGAGGCCGCTCTTCGGTGTGCACTGTGCTGTGCGATTGGAGGACCGTCTTTTGAGAGAACTTCTTCCCGCAAATTGGGCACCTGGAAGAAATAATGGTTTTAAAACTGAGAACTAAGATGACGAAAATTAGGGGGTTTCAAGATCTGGTAGTTTCAACAATGAATCAACGAAAGGGAGCTTTCCACGAGGCTGAGGGCATCGAATTTTCAAAAAGGTTGTCGAAAGTAGTGGTGCGATCGCTTCCTTTTCAAATCGGCAATAACCTCTTATCACGGTGACGATTGTTCCTTCGTGTCCCTACCTGAATCGGCTTATCATTGATTAAGCACTATGCCACAAAGAGCGCTACGCTCTTAGATTTCCTATATTTTGACGGGAAAACATTCGATTTCGATTTACCTACGACCCTATTGATATTTGTAAGCAATCGGTTATGGCAGGAATCTTTAATGAAACCCATATAAACTCGGCAATTTATTAATGTTAAGACGGGCATTTAATTACAGACAAATTTCCCCAAGTTTTAATGGGGTTAAATTAATAATAAGATAATTTTAATTTAGGCGTGCAAGTGAGTGCAGTGAATGTGAAATTTGAACTCCATCGGGATAAAATCCCCCCTGCCTCCTTTCCCAAATCCCTTCATTTTTCCCTCCATTTGGGATCATCAAGCCGCACAGACGACATCTGTCGGCTATCAGCTAAGTCAGCTCTCGCTCGGAGAAAAATCTCCAGTCCGTACACAGCACCTTACGAGCAAGGTCTCGTCCGCGGCTCCGTGGGGTTCAGCCAAACCCCCACGTAAATTAACTTCGGCCGATGCACCACACCGAACTCAGCCATCGACATGATTCCGTCGAATCAATTTCCATCCTTGGATCCGCCGATTTCCACACCTGGATCGGCTCCCACGACACGTCCGTCATGAACACGACGGCCGTGCCAACCGCTGACGTCAACCAAACCGTCGTTCAGCCAGAACCGCCATATCTACCCCAAAAGGTTGGTCAATAAGCGCTTTCCTAAATTCCCAATCCTTCCCAAAATTCCTCAACACGGATTCACTTCTGCGAGGACCTAAATCAACTGTATCTACTTCTCTGCAATTCACCGACTACATTTCGGTCTCAAGAGACAATTCATAGATCAGGTTGAATCGAATAATTAAGGGTAATTTTAACCCATACAAATTTTGGCCCCCTTCTGGGGCTTGTAACCCAACCAATGTATTGTTAGCCTACAAATTTATACGGCGAGTACATTCGGTAATTTTAACACGTTTTATTAATTTATACCCCACTGCTTGGTTGGGGAGAAGGTTCTGCTTAGGAATTAATTTTCTTTATTAATTCACAGTTTTCCCATTCATTGGTTCCCAAATACCGTTAAATTTGGGTGGTAGCAGAGTTTAAACCGTACGCTCATCCCCTTCTACATTTATCATAACTCTTAAAAGTAATTTAAAACCCCCTTCGAGCCCGTAATATTCTAGAGTTCAAATTCACCGAATTCTAAATATAGGCGGCGCCAACAATTAACAAATCGATTCACAAGCCAACATACGCGTATCGTTTCGGTTCATCATGCTGCTTGTAGTGACGAACGAAACTGCGATAGCGGTTGTAGATTTTCCCGCACTTGGTGCATTTGAAATCCGGCAACTGGTTGTGAATTTCTTGATGGTGAGTTTTCAGGGTGCCCAGAGTGGTGAGCTTTTGATTGCAGGCTGTACATTCCCACACGTAGTTATCAAACACTCCTGAAGGAAAAAACAAGAAGGTAAGGAATAAGCAGAAACAACTTCCAAGACTCGACAATCAACTCACTCCCAAGTTTACCCAATTCTCACTCTATTTGCTCTCACTTTTGCTGGATGAGGTCTGTCCATCACTAAAGCCATCATCCTCATTGTCAGCAATCTCAGCACTTTGTTTTTCATTTTGAGCTGTTTCTGGAGCCTTAGAGCCTTCTAAAATTTCCACTATTGGCTCCATGACGACTTTCCGAGGGTTTCTGAGCTTCCTCTTGCATTTTCGTCTTGCACCTAGCAAAGTCAACATCAGAAGTTTGCAACAACAGCTGTACCAACTTAACACCAGGGAAACTACCCCCTTCTCCTAAACGTTCTCAGACAGGGATAGTACCATAAGATAGATTACCTTTCAACAGAATATTCAGGTCACTTGATCCACCTTCGGCTACAGCCGCAGAATTCGACCCAACCTGGAACATTAAGTAAGGGATAGTGAAGAGCTAAAGGGGCTTTGCTTGTACATTTGCGCGCATGCCAGTCACCAAATAGTGTATGCATGGGATCCAAACAGGGAAGCCTTGCTTTTTATGGCATTTTTAGCAAAGGGTGTATGAAAATATGCGTTGAGAATCTGCCACTTGCAGTAAGAGCAACAAAGTCAGACATCAGAGATTGACAACACACTGACATTCCATGGTGACACTTGGATCCTTCCTTGCGCGGAACTGTACACACACTGTTTGATTGAGGACGAATCGGCACGGAATTGTACCATCGGAAAATATTGACCGGCGCGGAACTGTAGCGCTCCCTCCCAGGCAACGAATAAGTTGACACTCTGGCTAGAAAGGGCTCTCAATCCCGTTTTTACGTCCCGAAGCCAGCTGTCGTTATACCTAAATCCCCCGTCAGAGGAGCCATCAGCAGGTGGATGTTTTCACAAAACACCGAGAGATGACGACGAGGTCACGCTCACGGCAAGAATGGTAGCCAAACCGAACTAAGAAGGCTAGTAGGTTTACAGGCCGGTTTCGCCCTCCTGCGACTTCATTTGAACCCTCTACTATTATAATATAATACAGTGCAGACTTACGGCAGACTTCCGACTTGAACCATCTGACGACTGGAACAGTTCGGCCAGGGACTTTTGCGAGTCAGAGCACAATGTGTAGAACTCAAAATATTCCCGTAGCTTCTCGCAACAAGTGAGGCACACGTCTTTGGGCAACAAGTCATTCGCCGAGATCTAAAAACCAATGGTTTGGCAAAGTGTTTTGGATTTGGGCAACACAAATTTCAAGACCAAATAGAGACTTACTTCATAAGTCAACAAGATACACACCTTGATTTGCAAACACTGGCTGATCGTGTTGATCAGATTAAGAGGCCCCACTTCCTCGTCGAATACGTTGACAGTTTGTTGACTTTTGGCGGCGCACAATCGACAAATCGTTTCCTCTGCGATAGAAGTACACAGCAGGAAATAATCACAACTGGGCGGCTCCATTCTGAAGGCAAAAAGGTAAATAACCAGGTTGTTCTTAAACAAAGTGTAAAAATTTATTGATGTCAATGAATCACGTTTCCTCACAAACCTTTTCAGAGTATCCACTGCTTGCCTGAAGTAAATTTCAAGTTTTAACGATCAGTATGTGAAACTGACCGTAGAAAAAGAACGGCAAGGCAAAATAAGAACACGACATGTGCGAAAACAGGGACGCACAATAAACAAAACGGTCTGAAAAGCCGATGAACAGTGAAGAAACTATACAATGAATGAAGTCTTCTCTGAAAGTTAATTCACCGGAAGCTGTCGCGTAGCGGATAGTTCTCAAGGAGGATGAGCCGTTAATTGACATTTTTACTTCACTTTTAGTTTAACCCTTGGTGTGGCATAAAACATGCCAACAGAAAAAAAACGACTTCACTAAAGCTACCGCAACAGTCTCTTTAACGCGGAATATGAAAATTGCATGGCTATATTATAGCTAGTTCATAACACTGAAATACGCGGAATAAATTATTTATGTACAGTAGGTAGGTACACGAAGAAGTTTACAACTAGTTTACGCCTTTCCGATTATCTCAACGAGAAGTGATAAGGGATATCGTAGTCGTCGTCGGGAGCAGGGCTGCCAGATAGACTGAGGGCCAGTTTATAAAACACATTAAATAATAATGCACGTAATACTTAATCAACTCGATAAATTTTATCGAGTTGATTAAGTATTACGTGTTTTTCTGGGAACACGTCGTTTCTTTTTGGAATCTAGACCTCATGAAATGTCAAATTTTTAGGCCGATCAGAATTTTCGACCCCCGTCACCAAGGCCGTACCCAGGAAAAATTTTCGGGGGGGGGGGGGGGGGGGTTGTGGCACCAGGCGGGGTCCGGAGGCCCTATCCAATAAAACTTTAGAAAAAAAAACGCTGCAAATTTTACACAAGGGTTTATTATTCTTCGATATAGGTTACTTGTACAGACATTTAATTCTGTCAATGAAAAAAAAAAAATTAATTTTTTTTTTAGATTTTTATATTCCAAAAAAAAAATTTTTTTGGGGGATTTTTTTCTTCAAAAATGTGTTTTTTCAAAAATTCTTTATTTTTTTACTCGAAAAATATTAAATATTTAAATAGTTAAATTTTAACCTCCTGGGATCCTTCAAAAATCCCATTTTTAGCCCCATGAAAGAAATAATATTTTTATATTATAGATTGCCACAGTGCAATCGGATCGTTCCGGGACCCCCAAAAATGGATTCTACGTCCAAAAATACTCAAAAACGACACCTAAATCGATCCCATAGCTAAAAGCCTTCAGAAAACCCCTCCTCTAGCCCCATAGCGCCCCACGGGTTTGGGCGATCGGACTGAAAACCTTGCGGGCACAACTAGATGGTAAACCAAGTATTTTGTCAAAATTTCAGGTTTTTAAAAAAATTCCTACTGCCCAAAACGGCCCAGACGGCGTACGGCGGACGGACATTTCGGATTTTGAATGTAGACCTCTTGAAACGGATAATGTCAAATTTTGAGGCTGATCGGAGTCGTCGACCTCCGTCGCGAAAACATAGATGTACCTATTATTCCAAGAAAAACCAAAATTGTCAAATAGGTAACCCATTTTTAGGCCATTTTAAGCTTTCATTGACAAAAGTTAGAACGACACTAAGTATATAAAGGGGGTTGTGGCACCAGGCGGGGTCCGGAGGCCCTACCCAATAAAACTTTTTAAAAAATTGTCAAATAACCGATTTTAAGCTTTTATTGACAAAAGTTAGAACGACACTAACTTAGTGTCACTAAGTATATAAATAATAACATAAAAATAATTTCCCCTGTTAATTTGGTGGCTAGGAAAATAAATAGATAGACAATACAAATAGACTCAACATTGTTTAACATATAAAAACATAATATGTTTTTATATGTTTTTATATGTTTCAATATTATTGAACATAGAAAAACAACCTACAGAATATAGTCAGGGATTTGCAAAGACGAATGGCGGTCATTTTTCGTGCTGCTACCTATCGTAATACATAGCGCCAAACTACATGCTTTACGGCAACTTCCGTAATGGAACGTTTGGGTCTACGCCGATAGCGGCGGACCGCGTCCATCCACGTACGCGAATGGGTTTGTAAAATTGTAATACATTTTATAAATTATTTACGTATACTTTTAACTAGAAATTGTTTTGTACTCTTCTTTATTTACCTATGAAGATCAATTATAACTTGAGTAAATTTAATTCCTATGTGTTTGAAAATGCTTATTTTTGGGAAAAGTTCGGGGGGGGGGGGGGGGGGGGTTCCAACCCCTCTGACCCCCCCCCCCCCCCCTGGGTACGGCCCTGCCCGTCACGTATTATTCAAATAATAATTTAAAAAAAAGGGTATTTGAGAAGCAATAGAGTCAGCGGACCCACTACTGCATTATTTAATTTGCACGCACCTTGTCGGGGGATCCCCAAAAGACGGTATTTGAAAAAGCTGCAAATTTTACACAAGGGTGTATTATTGTTTGATATAGGTTACTTGTGCAAACAAAAAATTCAGTGTAGGTTAGCCTCTAGAATCCTCGTTAGCCTTAGGATCCATTAAACCATCGGGTTATCGAGGTACAATAACGGGGTATTTTTCGTATTCTCGGTTCTTCATCTAATCGTTCCCTCAAGCTTTTCAGTCCGATCAGCCAAACCCGTGGGGCTCTATGGGGCTAAAAACGGGCCTCAGGAGGGGTTTTTGAAGGTTTTCGACTGGTATATCGAGTGGGATGTCGTTTTCGAAGTGTTTTTAAACGTTGAATCCATTTTTGGGGTCCCAGAACCATCCGATTTGACCGTGGGGCTCAATGGGTCGTTCATGGGTCTACAAATGGGGATTTTTATGGATGCTAAGAGGTCGAGATAGGTGTCGGTTTTGAAGTATTTTTGGGGGTCCCAGAACCGTGCGATTTCACCGAGGGGGTCTGTGGGGCGTTCATAGAGCTACAAATGGGACTTTTGAAAGGTACTAGGAGGTCGAACAAGGTGTCGTTTCCCGAGTAATTTTCGTCATAGAATCCATTTTTAAGAAAATTATTTTCTTATAAAAAAAAAAAAAAAAAATAATGCAATTTTTGCATTTTGAGCCAAAAATAAATTCCCTCAGTCTCCACATCTCTCCCATTTTCCCTGCTGCCCAATTCCTAGAACCCTTACCGTAAAAGTGGGATTCACGTTCCCAATAGGTAACGTGCATGCTTCCCGATAAAGTGGATTCCTTCCCGTAAACGATCACTGGGCTCCACAATAACGAGACATTAATATATCTTGCACAAGACATACCACAAGATAATAAAACCATGCGCTTTGTAAAGAACCAAAATCATAAAATCCAGCCCCGCATCGGATGAAAAAGCTTCAAATAATCTGTGGCGATTCCTCGAAAATTAAATTTCATTTCAACGTCGTCTTGGCTATCATCATTTCAGGATCAAACGAATTTAAACGTATTACAATTACATATTATAATATGTATACGAAATGCGAACGTTTTAACTTTTCAACATTTTTACAAAAAGTTTGTTATACTATTTCAAAATATTATGTGGCCGGCCCAGAAACTTTTATCAGGCGAGACGCTAGTCTCGCATGCCAAGCTTAAAACCTTTAAACTTCCTTGCTGTACCACCTTTTTCGCCTCACGGGGTACAGCGATTGGGATGAAACCCTGGCGGACACATTTAGAACCAAATAGGCATAATATAATGTAATATATATTATAGAGGCATAATCTGAAATTTAAAAAAAACTGAATCAACACAACATAATTTTTAATTTATAAGAAATACTGGTATTTCTCGAGTTGTATCTCTCCAGGCTAACTGAAGGCCTATTTCACTGTCTCCGTGAAAGCATGGGTTATACGAAAGTTCAGAGTCTACAATACATCAATGCAAATAAATTGTGTGACACTCAAAAACGTATTTCGAGAGTGAGGGACGATACATCACATCACCTTCCACTGAACATGAAGGATAATAAAACACGTAGCGAGGCGAAGTTTTCAACTTTATTACTGTGAAAATAGTTTACAAAGGATCACTTTTACAACAACGTTTTGAACAACAGACAGGTATCTCTTTTCAACATCTCTATTGCCTAACACGAATCTTCAACTACTAAAATTTGGACTTGAAAAGAGAGAACGACTCCTATTCCATGCACACTTGCCTTCAATTTTTATAACCCCCAAAAACTGTACGCATAATAATCATATTAATAATGTTAAAAATTAGTAGGTATAATAAGTACCTAATTTTATATTTCTTAATAATTCACGAACAAATCCGTTTATAATAAAATTGAAGGGGAAAAAAAACAGTGAGATTTTTCATGAGTTTTCGCGTTTATGGCAGTGAATTGAGCACGTGAAGAAAATTTAAAGTCCAAAACAAGTTATACAAAATTAAGCCTAGGGTTGTCACACTGTCCAATTCGAACTGATTGGTAAAATTTGGGTTCACTCAATCCATAGACTTGTAGACACTAGAAATTGCTGCAAATTAATGCGTTTTAAAGCATTCCTACAACAATACGCTCCAACGAGCAGAACAATTTTGCGCGCAGCCAAAGAGAATAAACTTGGTTTCCTAAAAAGAAGGAAATGGGCTGAACATAACAACCAGAAGGTGTAGTAGGTTGGATTATGTCTCAGGGAGGGTTGGGCAAACTGACGTTGGAATAGATGATGAATAGGAGGGGGGAATTTGCAAAGCCTGATACAGAATGATGTTGCATGGCAAAGGGTTTACGCTAATAAAATCATTTCAAAATTTAGCTTTGTGTGAGATATTTTTACACCCCCTAAAAATAAGTAGGCAAATAAAATGTACTTAAGTAGCATCTAAAGAGAGCGCATTGCTAAAACTCCGTTGCAGCACAACCTTCCTCAGCTTGGCGGGTACAACAACAGGTTAGCGATGGGTCGTTCCAAGAGGACTAATTTCGAAGAACCTAATCAAAGAGCCGTTCTGGCGACAGTTATTGAACGCAATCGAACGATGGGACATGAAACAATTCATCAAAACAGTGTCAGCAGCACAGCGTTTTGCATAATCTAACAGCAGAGCCTGGGAGGAGTGTGAAGTTGAAACGCCACCTTGAACAGTTGTGGTCACAGAGGATGACAACGATTGGAATGGCTCCTTCGGAACTAAAAGAAATGTTGGGGACATGAAGATGCTCCAGTTCAAACACTCAGGGTACCAGTTAAAAAAAAACAAACAAAAAAACACGACCTTTAGGGGGTTCCAGCTACAGTTCCATTGTTCGCAGGGCTGTGAATAAGTAGCGCGACAAATGGTGGAGGACCTGACCACTTGCAACATTTCACATGACCTCCTGGTTATAATATATATATTATATAGGGGCCCCTTCCAGGGGATCTACGACCTCTTGAAGGGACATAGACGTCTGAGGTCGGCGCAGAGGACCTTGATCAAGGTTACCCGGTCCTAAAGGACTGTATCCATAGCCGCAGGGCGGGTCCTCGCCGGGAAATTACCCATAGAGTTTGAGGCTGCTATAGGCGACCCATTCAACTGCTTCAGCTTTGAGCCCAGGCCTCTACACCTCTACATGGCAAATGGCCATGGCAGGAATATTGGGCTGCCGGGTCCACTGGGAGACTTACTTTCGAGCACTGGCCAACTGCTCTAGCTGTGTGAGGTACACAGACCTAGAGGGCTCGGCGAGGCACGAGCTTCGTACTGTCCTGGAAGCTGAGGTGTTCCCCGACAGCGCATGGCAGGAGTGGAGCAATTATGTTTTCAGTCCTTCTCGCTACAAGGCGTTCATGCCTCTGCAGCAGCCGCCTTGAGTCTCGACAGCAATATCAGGCCCTCAGGAGGACGACAACTGGTCGATCAATGACTCCCAATAACCCCCCATCAGTTCTCTTGGATCACACCCCATTATAAGGGGTGGTCGAGCAGTGGCTCCCACCCAGGGTTGTGCTTCCCACCTCCCTTCCCTTTCTTTTCCTCTGTCATCGTGGCGCTCCCCCAAATTGGAGGGATGTGTGTGCTTATAGCTCTGCAGAGCTACATACGCCACATTTCAAAATAATAATTATTGTGAATTATTCTTTTCACTTCTACTGACCAGGGGCTGTGAATTAAACAAAACAAACAGTGCGAATCTGCAGACCATGAGTCTCATTTATAATATTCGGGTCTGCTGAGTGGGGGCCTGCAAATCATGATGAAAATACGTTATAATATAACGATATTATCGTATACGGTTATTTCCTGTAACTTTTTAATGACTCAAAACTAGAACAGTTCTACACATGTAACATGGAACAGTGACCAACCCTGGAATCCTGGAACGACCCATCTCTACACCTGACGAACTTAGTTCACTGCAACGTGCGATATTCCCACGATAAAAGTGCCTCTACAACAACGATCAATAACTTTTTTGGCTGACAACAACCCACACTAAATTTCGGCGTTGCTGAACATTTTTCTACATTCGCAGCATTGCAAAGTCACATAGAAGAACAACTTGAAGAACAACTTAAAAAAAACGCCGAATACACGCAAACAAAACAGCACAGCAACAAAATGTTTTTGATTTTTGGACGAAGGTAAAGTTTTGTTTTTACAATGTTAAACTTTTCCATTATCACACCGCTACGAGTTTGAAAGTGGATAGCTTTTCCTCTTTTATTTAAACTATTTTCACAAATCTCAACCTGAGAAAATTTGACTATGTCAAAACTAAGAAAAGTGTTTGAATAAAAATGAAAATGCTAGGCACGTGTAAACTCTTTTTTTTTTTTCGCTATTCTATGTACAACAGGGTTCCCCAAGATTTAGATCAGTCTGAGTCAAAACTTGAATTTCAATCCAAGGCAATGGGGTTTCAATGAACACGTCTATTACATACATATAACAAGACACAAATTTACTAACTATGGTAACTATTGAGCGGTAGAGAAGATTTGGAAGAGCTGAATGGATTTTTTTGATCATTTAAGCGTTGAATGGCTTTGTGCGGTATTCAATGGTTCGGGTAATTGTAAACACATCGAGCAGGTAAATTGCAAGGAAGGGCCATCCGAGTTGCCATTTTGGAGGGAATAAAAAGTATCAACATCGTTAGGTATAAAATCCTACCATATTTTTTTCTGAACCCAGACATGCATTTTGAAAATATCAGCCAACTTGTCATGCCACGAGGTCAGCATGTAGATATGTATGTCTGTGATTTATACCTAACAAATCCAGGTATGACGGAATTGTGGGAACAATACAGTTCATCAACAAATTTGGGGTTTTGGTCCTCTTAAGGGATGTCGTCAGGGGTGGATCCAGAAGGGGGGGGGGAGGGGGTCACAACCAGTCTGGATGTCAGTAACTGAAAACAACTGTTGTTTTTAAAACTCCGAAAGGTAGGAGGGGAAAGCAAAACATTAAACGGGTTTCGAGGTGTTAAAATAGGATTGGGATGGTGTTAATTGTTTTGGGTTTAGATGGTGTTCAGGTAGGTCGATTGGGAGTGAAGGGGAGTCAAAAGTGTTAGGGACAGTATTAATACAGGTTTGGGTGGTGTGGCAGGAGAGTGTGTGCCGAACCGGTAGATGGTGTTAAAGCAGGTTAGAGGGTATTGTAATCAGCGGTAGAGCTCAGTATTAGAGCGGGGAGGTCAAAACGGGTTTGTAGGATAATGAAACAGGTTTGGGTGGAGTGGAAGGAGTGAAAACCGGTTTAGGGGAGTTGAAATAGTCACTATTTAATAGTGGTGTGGGATGGGCGGTTGAGGAGAGGCTGCCGCTGCGGTAGAACACCACACCGCACGCCCTTACAATCTCTTTACAGTTTGAATGGGGAAAGGAGTACCTAGTGGTCTCTAACAATCATTTGAATCTTGAAAAGAGAAGTGATTCATTTTTTTTTTTCAGCCAGTCAAACAAAAGGTGTATAATAGTAAAATGAGTTTGGTTAGGGAGAGAGAACCCTATTCAGCAGAGGAGTCGTTCTCTCTCCCTAACCAAACTCATTGGATTAGACCTCTGCACCATCGGCAAACAACCACTTTGTGTATAATAGTGTTGTAATCAAATTTTAGTGCCAATTTGTCATCAAATGAAATTACCCACAGCGTTAAATCAAAATATTGCTATTGTTTTGATCGTGTCCATCATTCTCAAAAAACGCGTAATTCAAATGTCATCCTTCCAAGATGAATAGGAAAGAAGCAACCCTCATGGCTCACCTACCACCCACGAAACGGCAGAAACGCTGATATCAGTGCATATTAGTAGGTACTGAAGCAAATAGATCTTGCGAGTAATTTTGACGTTTTTACTGCAGTTTTGACGTCGTAAAACAGTGCCGATCTAAATAAAAAGACAAGGTTGTTCCTCGAGTTACCAAAATTGGTGGGAACTAGTCAGTGTCAAGCTTATAACATTCGTCACTAGGTTGCGCTGACGCTGCTTGGCCATTTTACCACAGCGGTAGCCTCTCCTGGGCGGTTGGGGGTCGAAACAATGGGGAGGGTATTAAAGAAGGTTTGAGTGGTGTGGCAGGAGAGGGGTGGGAGTAAAACTGGTTTAAACGGCGCCCAAACCAGTGAGGGGTGCTCTAGGGGGTTTCGAAGGAGGCAACAGCCCCTTCACGTTAAATTCAACTTTGATTTTTCCCAATAAAAACAATAAACGGTCATGAAACGACCACAAAACTTTCTTATAGAACGTCCGTGATAAACATTTCAAACAAGCGCCCTTCAAAAAAACGACATCAAAACAGTAATCTTCCGGGAATGACCAAATGACGGCATCAAAATGTAATAATTTACGTCAGTTATCAATGAAATCCCACAAATTCGTGGGGGGTTTAACAGAGTGCAGCACTGGGCACTTCCACAATGATCACAAAAATAAGAAAATGTAATACTGACTATCCCATAATCCTATACGTCATGAACCTACTCTAAAATATTCCACTAAACTTGGGTCGCCCTGAGGATGTGTTTCAAATAGTACGAGGAAATGAAGTATTTTCCCGCTATTTCATTTTTAATAAGTAGGAAAAAAGTTTTCATTTGAATTGTACCAGAAAATGAAACACCTTTCAAATTTAATTCTAATATCACATAAACAATATTGTTTTTTGTTTTCTTAAAGTTATTAAAAATCCCGTTTATTTCGAAGTGGAAAATCACACGCGCCGACAGAAAGAATTAAATAATAAAAAACCGTAGAACTGTAATTATTACAAAGTCCTTTTTTTTTCACTAGATTTGACTATAAATTACTATGATTCGATTATCACGATGATCAAACGGATAAAACCCTTCAGTCAGAACTATTAATTTTTTTTATAGTTTTAAGCAAATTGTCTTAGCTTAGCGATTAAAATACAATGATTTTAGATACATGTAATTATGAAACAAAACAACGCTAACAAAATTACCAGTTGCGGTTACTGGCGTGTCCAAGCTAATTTATATTTACATTGGCCGGGTCCTATCACCAGAAGCCTATGACGTAGCTGTTGGTGTTAAGGGTCCAGGGGTGGTTCGTCAGGCGGACGACGATGTGACGGTCGTCGACCCACATGTCCTCGATGGACTCCCGAAGGTAGGTGTGGAGCTTGCACCCGGATGTCAGGTCCCACAGTTGGAGGGAGGAGCCTGAGAAAATAAAGGTTCTTGAGACAGTTCTTTAGAGAGTGAAAATCACCTGTCAGGAGTCACGACGATGAAATACAAACCTAAATTGAGGACGAGCAGGTTCCCCCAAATGCATTCCAACCCTTGGAGACGCCCGTCAACTGAGAACTCCACGTCCTGACTCGGGTCGACCAAACCCCGGACGTAGACGGTGTAATGTTCCGAGTAGATGAGCTTGTCGTCCGATGTCAACAGTACAGGCAGGCGTCTGTTCGTACATAACAGATCCACTTCAACCCCCGTGTGCACCGACCAGACTTGGAGCTCGCAACTCTTCTCTAACTGGTTCACCGTCATCTTCGAACAGAAGAAGTTTTTCGACACCACCAGCTGCGACGATTGCAGCGACGTCTCCACTTTGACGTCGACTTTGTCCGAGTTGAAATCATATATGAGAATGAAGTGAGAGTCGTTGAGGCTGTAGGATACAAACACTTTGTCGCCGAACGCTTCGAGGCAGGTAAAGTGAGGACAGGGATGACCCGTGTAGGTGTGGAGCTTCACCTGAAATATAATTCAGCCAATAAACATTCAGACAAGTTCAAAATAGGGTAATAGCGTCAGTTCACGTGAACAACATGAACAAATGCATCTGCATTAGGGGTCTTCATGGCCTGGAAGTTTGGATGTCGAATCGTCAAAACCCAAATTTTAAACAAGAGCCAGTACAATGTACCAAAAGCAAAGGGCAGTGATGCTTCGTAAAGGTCGTCTAAGTGGCGATAAGGAATCTCGGAGCAACAAGCTTATTGCCAATCTCGCTGTATGCCACTATTTGCCTAAATTGTCGGCGTCTCAACGACAAAAACCAGAGGAGCCTCATGAAAGTGTGATTTACGAGGATTCGACGCGTGAAAAAAACCATGAATAACCCTATTATAGTTGAGTAACAAAATATCAACGTTACCTTGCGGAGAAATTCTCCGGTTTTGTAGTCGTGAAACTGTAAGAAACATGCATTGGTTTTGTCTTGAATGACCAAGAACCTGTCGGTGATTTTTAGGGAGAGCAGGGACTCCATTGCAGACCTGAAAATGTAGACAAAAATTAATTAGATGATGATAACCCTCATAATGCTACAGGAAAAAGAGGACGGCCTGGTGTACAGTCCTAGAGGGGATAGGAAGCACAGGGTTTGTTACGAAGAGTTTCACTGGTAGTCTCCAGTTACTGTATTCCGCCAAAGCCCTACGGCAGGGCTTCCCAAGTTTTGGCTGGCGGAGCCCTTTCACAGAAAAATATCTACTGCAGACCCCTCTTACTCAAGTATTCGTTGGCCTTTGTCAGTGTGCTCTAGCGGCCTTAGTATTGTTCCCATTTTCAACAGTAGTATAATATACTATTCATATTATGAATTGAGTAGGAAATTTTGCTAATAGTGTGTTTCCACGAGAAACGCTTAGTTTTCAAAATATAAACCTTTCCTTATGGGAGTGATTTTCATTTGTATGGGACAGGAGCTGAGGGAAAGCTACCGGAACGGAGGGACTCATAATAGCCAGCAGAGAGGAAGAGCTAGGTTAACGCCACAATTTCGAAGCAAAACAGGTAGGACACCGTCAGGACCCATTCCAATATCCAAACCGAGCAAAGCCTGCCGAACCTCATCCTCCGTGACCGTCAGAGAGCCCATGGGCACCACGTACTGGGATCGAAGTGAAGCACATGGTCCATTCTAGGATCGAAAACTGAGGAAGAATTCTGGGCAAAAAAGCGATCTCCGACGGACTTGACGCTGTTATATCCTCCAAATGCATCTCTGAGGGAAAGCTCCCGATTCCTACCCAATTAATTTTTGGATTTTAAGCCAAAAAATCTCGAACCTTCTCTACTTAACGGATAATTGAAGCGAGGACCCTCTTTCGGGACCGCCGTTCTAACCCGGGCTGGGAAAAGGCTTTGCGAAGGGTGATTCGACTCGTATTTTGAACATTTTTGGGTTATCAATATTTTCACCGAGTCTTAGGGCGTCCAACTGTCGTGGAGCTCTAACTTAGGGCACTCAAGTGTTGTTCATTATTCAAGTGCCAGTGCCAACAAGTGGTTCAGCTAACAGAAGACGTCCTATGGGCCCATTAAATTGGCAAATTTTGCACCCCCTTCCCGTCAAAACTTGTTGGGATGCTGGTTATTCGAAAAGTCACTAGTACTACTATTGCTTATAAAAACCCAGTTTCTGCTCATTAAAATCACTAGGTATCAATTATTTACCCAACCAACTCTCAATCTCTTAACAGAGGCGAAAGTACTTGATCTGAGTATCTGGACAATGAGAGGAATAACGTACCGGTGATTACTGTGCTGCTTCAAGTAGTTGGTAACGGTGATATCGTAGTGTTGGGTGAAACTGAGGTTCTGACGTTTCATGCAGATGACTCGGTTTTCTTGAGTGTAAAAGAGCAGGCCGTTTTTCACGCGAACGGCGTCAACGCCGATCGCGGGGTCGGATTTTTTAATGAACATGGGATCCTGAAATATAAATTACAAAGGTACATTACAGGAAAACTTGCCAAACAGTAATTTGTGACGGTAAATATATTAGATTTTATAAATATAGATTTATTCGACGTGATTGACACAACGCATATTCTCGCCAAAATTGACCTAAAACGTGAACTTTTTGAGGGTGGAACCATTATTGTTGTCACACTATTCCCTCCTTCATTTTGATACCGTAGCGGTATAGTGTGGCACTATGGCACCATGACTGTGTAACCGAGTCTCACGGGGTCGGATTTTTTAATGAACATGGGATCCTGATATATAATGGAAGAATTCCAAGCAGTAACCAGATCCCTGCCTTTGTCGGTATACATACCGACAGTACAGTACACGTACTGTTGCACAGACCCAACTAGGTTGGGAAGGAAGGAGCTCTGATGAGCAAGTATCGGGCAGAGTGGAGTTGTGGATGAGCAAGTTTCATGGATTGGGCAGGGTGGAGCTGTGATGAGCAAGTAGTATCAAGGAATGGGCAGGGAGGAGCTGTGGACCAGGAACTATTCCTGAGTAGAACTTCCATCCTAAAGGACCACTTCTTACATGGGGCTTTATAACAAGGAAAGAACCCCATGGAGCGACTGCGTAGATTAGTGCGATGTTTGAAATACCCCAGTTGGTGAAGTTATTGAACCAAAATTCAACCTCAAACCGAATCCAGACCTCCACCAATTTGTCATAGCACTAACCATCTTCAACTCAAGTGGTGAAAGCCACCATTTGCCTTACTATGACCATACCTTAAGGTTATGAATGCTGTACACTGCTAGTCCGTTAGGATCTATGCTGATGAGCAAGCCGTCAATGTAGTGTTCAGCAGTCACCGCACTCCGTATAAGAGAATAGTTCCCCTTCCTCCAGTTCCTTTCGAGAAATTTGTACCGGTTGTAGTGAGACCTGAAAACCCCATCGTGTTAGTACCAATCAACGACGTCAAAATAGAAAGGTTCGTGAATTCCAACAGTTACAACCTCCAGTGGCAAGGCATGGAAAACCGGGTGTCATCGGTGTCCACTTGGTGCTCCTTGTAGGTTTGGACGGGGTTGGAAATTAGTGACCAAGACGTCTGCAGATACTCCTTCCGTAGGATCTTCTCTCGAGCACATTGTATCGCCCAGATCTTGTTGCTATTGACGACTTCCCGCCACTGCAGCGACACATAACTGCACCTTACCAAATCTTCTCGATCCAGATACAGGAAAATTTCTTCGAGGACTTCAATGGGAAGCTCGCTAATGTAGTCCATACCCAGTTCTGTGAAGCAACAATTTCAACTAATTAAAACCTTTGATTTCAGAATACTAGAAACCAGATTCTGCTCATTTGAAATCGTTTTGTGATCACTAAAAGCCTGCCTTAGCTAGGTACCTAAAACGCTGCAAATTTTACACAAGGGTTTATTATTCTTTGATATAGGTTACTTGCGCAAAAATTATTTCTGTGTCCAAAGAAAAAATGTTGGAAAAAAAATTTTTGGATTTAAAAAAAAAAAATTTTTTTTGGATTTTTTTTTTCAAAAATTCTTTATTCTTTACTCGAAAAATATTTAACCTCCTGGGATGCTTCAAAAATCCCATTTTTAGCCCCATGAAAGCCCTATAGATCGCAACAGTGAAATCGGATCGCTGCGGGACCCCAAAAAATGGATTCTACGTCCAAAAATACTTCGAAAACGACACCTGACTCGGTCCCATAGCCAAAAGCCTTCAAAAACCTCCTTCTGTAGCCCCATTTTAGCCCCATAGCGCCCCACGGGTTTGGGCGATCGGTCTGAAAACCTTGCGGGCACAACTAGATGGTAAACCGAGTATTTTGTCAAAATTTCAGATTTTTAAAAAAATTCCTACTGCCCAAAACGGCCCGGACGGCGGACGGACATTTCGGTTTTGGAATCTAGACCACTTGAAACGGATAACGTCAAATTTTGAGGCTGATCGGAGTCGTCGACCCCCGTCGCGAAAACAGGTGTATTATTCCAAGAATAATAAACCAAAACCAGTTTCCGCTCAATAAATATTACTCCCAAAAATCCAGTTTCTGCGTGCTCCATTATTGTTGAGGCCAATGGCCGTGCCACGTAAATAAATCCCTGGATAAAAGAGAGAATGACAGATCTGAGTACGTGGTACGGAATATTTGAACCGACTATATATGGGGTGGTCAAGGTTGAAGAGAACTTTCACCAAGAGCTGCTCAGGCGGGAGTTCATCAACATAGGTATGGTGAATGGCTTGTCTTTTATCGAGGAAAGAAGCTACATCTGCCAAGGTAGGTAGTTCAGGATCACGATTTTGTGCTGGGGATCATGAGACATAGAACTGCTCCTTGAAAGATGTTCAGGCCCCGGTTCAAGTGTGCTACCATAAGCAGTTGATCTTTCCAAGCAACCACTCAGTAGATAACCGAGACTGCCCAGCGTATCAGCGAGCGCTTAAGCGCTACCTGGGCACAATCATCCGAATGACTAGCTTCATCGACGTTGGATGCAGCTAACAGCGTCACCACAGCCAACAGCCGAGTGAATTAAATCTTTTCGATACTTCTTCTTTAATAGTCAAGAGTATTCGAATTTTTTAGAAGAACTTGTAAATCGGAATCATGGTTAGTTTTGATGTTTACCTTGTCTCGCCGGGAGACTTCTAAAAATAAATCTTTTCGTTCATTTCATTTCAATCTCAAGACTTCTTGCAACTTCTACAAGTGAAAAACCCCCAATATTGCTGGTCTAAGTTTGAGTTAATAGAAATTGGTTCAATAAAAACAGAGATAATTCAGAAAAACTGCACAATAATTTGTTTTCTTCAGCTATTTGCTATCTTCTGTTTTTTTTTTCAGGTAAGTTGGTAAATATTGAATATTTATATAGAAATTTTCTAACAGTGAAGTTACGTGATCCCTTGTCAATTTTTGTTTGTACTAGGTTGAAAAACGAAGATGTAATTTTGCCCCCGAGTGGTGCAATACAACAGAACGGGAATGGACCTGCATTTTCTCGACCTCTTTTTGAACTCTGGGATCAATTAACACCGATTAGGCACGTTTCGACAGCTTTTTGCAGGCTCAATCGGTACACGCTGTACGGACTCGCTGATCGTCGGCTGATGGGCCTCTATTGTATTAAATGGAGGAAATTTTCCTCTTTCCCTGGAGGAGTGATTCGTCGATTAGAACTTCCACGCCCATCCCGCCCATTTGATCATACATTCTAGCACATGCATCCCTACACAAATTGTACCAATCAGTAACGGTTTGCCTACATCACCCGCTCCACTTTACAGCATCACTTACACCTACTAGATTACTCCAAAACCAGACATAAAAATAAATTACTATTCACTTCCCGTTGATGTAAAAAATCAGTTTTCAAACCCCTTTTTGTGCACCGCAGCATCTTAATTTTAATAGCCTCACTTTTTTCATTTGCTCTCTTTGTTTTCTTGAAATCTTCCCCGAGTTCTCCACCACACACCTCGCAGCGCCCATTATCAATCGGTAAAACGATCTCGTCTGGCAAAAAAGATGTGCACAATTCATCATTAAATAACACTTTTCTATATAATCGACCGAAACTCATTATCTGTGGACTGTCGCACGAATCAAAAGACACGATTCAACTGAACAAGAATCCAAGAGGACGGTAGAAGGGCACCACTGACATCGACAAAGGTTTCGCTTATCACGGGTAGGCAAAGAGGGAGGCTGTAGCTAAGACGTGTACCGCTCGATCTTAGGACCCGAATTCTTTAGCGAACAAATTATAATCGAATCAATGGGGCACAAGAGAGTTTAAAATTGCATTACTAATAAAATACGCGATTTTAAGAAGCTCGTCATTCAATTCAATTGCGAAAATTTTGAAATTTTTCTTCTTTCTAATGCTATAGCGTAGGTAACCAGAAAAAAATGTTCACCTCATCATGACTAAATATTTTTAATAAATAAACAATTTTGATGAACCTACTATTATTTTTACCATTTCCGATTCTTTCGAAGTATAATATAGATATTATCTGCTTCTATAAGCCTTCTGGTGAACGCAACGCGCCTCCAGTCATTAGGTAGGAATAGAAAAAATACGTGAAGAATTTTTCTCGACAGATCTATACGTTTGGGGGGGGGGGGGGGGGGGGGGGGTGCTGAATCCGAAAATTTGGTCATCTACTAAATTCATGAAAAACCGTAAAGTTTCGGCACTTGTTTGGTTTTTCGCTTATGACTCGGAAACCATGCCTACGAGCGACATAACTTTTCTACACGAAATTAAAGCTGATTAAATGTCATAAAATAGGAGACCAAGAACGCGTCGCTAGATTCTTCCGTTTGGCCGCTAGAGCGCGCTGAAGTTTGACCATTTTTCTAAATTAGTCAAATTTTCGTATTCTCATAATACACCACAATCTAACCCCCCCCCCCCACACAAAATCACCTCTCGCGAGTGCGCTGTCAGACATTATAAAACAAGAAACGCCCAATTTAACACCGCTCGGTAAGCGAAAAACCACGTTTTTCAGAACGTTTACTTGAGATATTTTTTCTCGGATTCACTACTTAATTCTGGATTCACAACAAATGACTGGACTATTAGAACTCAAGTTTAGTTGGCTCGAGGTGTTGCACACGTATTCCCTTGAATATCCCATTTGAACAAATCAAACTTGATTCATGAGCGCTTTTTGGCGATTACGTATCACTGAGCGATGGTGCTAACTCAGATTTCTCACATTTTTCAAGCGCATTTCGAACCTGAGACAGCGTCTGATTCAGCGTTAATTTTGAAGACAGCGGTTTTATGCTCGATAAATTTAAATTCTGTTGGTTCCAGAGAGAGTGAAATACTACCAAAAGGCTGGTTTCCTCTACAATGTTGTATGTACAGGAAAAAATATACAACTAGAATCCCGACCCCTAGTTAATAATCACCAAAAGAAGAAATCTGTCACTACAGCGCTGCTTTCATCGACCTTTTAGAATATTGATTGTGGTAAATAGAATGGTGGAAAGTATAAAACTTGACTTTCGACGATCCGACGTCAAAGCTACCAAATCATGCAGACTATTTTGTTTTCGTACATTTCACATTTGATGTAGGGCACTAAAATGAGGGTCATTCACCAAAAATAAATTAAGCAAAAGAATAATTAATGACAAAATAATATTTTGACAAAATAATAGTATTTTTGACACATATTATGTGTCATTAATTAAAAAATTTATAAAATAAAGAAATATTTTTACTGTACCTACAATGTTTGTACAGATGTGGGACCAAGGAAGAAGGGAAAACGACATCTAATTAGACCTCTTGGGATCCTTCAAAAATCCCATTGTAGCCCCATTAGATCCCCACGGTTGAAATCGGATCGTACTGGGACCCCCAAAACTGGATTCTACCGTAGAGTTTCTAAATAGCATTCAAAAATAGCTCGAAAACGACACCTAACTCGACTCCACAGCCAAAACCCTTCAAAAAAAGGCCCTTTTTAGGCCCCATAGCGCCAAGGGTTTGTGCGAAAACCTTGCGGGCACATGATGGTATACCGAGTATTTTGTAAAATGTTTTGATTAAAAAAAATTCCTAGGTCCCAAAACGGCTCGGACGGACATTTCGTTTTTTGAATCTGGACATCTTGAACTGTATAGGTAAGTAATGTCAAATTTTGGGGCCAATCAGAATTTCCGACCTCCGTCGGGATTACAGAGGTGTATTATTCCAAGAATAATAAACCAAAAAAATCCACTGTTCAGGTTCTATAGGTTTTCCAAGGGTTTTCAATTGAAAATTTTTCCCAAATGAATTGAGGATTTTCCAAACCTAATTGAGAATTTTGCAAGTGAACTTTTCGTTTCAATTTGAATAGAAAATTCTTAAATTGAAATGAAAAGTTCTCAATTCACCTTGCAAAATTCTCATTTCAGTTTGGATCATGATCGTGAAATCAATCGTATCGAGTAATGTTGTGAGTAATCTTCAGCATCATCAGCGTAATGTAATCAGTTTTTAAATTCAAGGCTCAACACAGTTTCAGAAACACTTGAGAAGAGCAGATTGTGCAGGAACTTAGATCAATAGCGGGCAGACTTGAGATGAATCGATTGGGCCAAGCAGCTCAGAGTGAAATCTGAGCACACACATTGGCAATGCCTCATACTGATCGGGACATAGTGTTAGCGTAATGTGAAATCTGACAGGTCAAGTTGAAACGCACGTAATCCAGTGAGGATTCTAAAAATGAGCTTCGTTAGGACCGTCAATCACTTGTGCCAATTCCGGGCGAAATGCGAAAAAGTAGATCAGACTCCAGACAGAAATAACTAAACGCGAAATAATTCCATAAGCAGAAGTTTATGACGAGGCCCGAGGAGCTAAAGGGGAATAATTCTTACCCGACGTCGAAGTTGGGAGTTCGGGCGGACTGACGATACTTTTTGTCGACTCCGACGAATTCGAATTGCCCGTCTTTCGAAGCGTTTGACGTGAATTTCTCTAGCATTACTTTGACGGGAACTGAGGGACTTGATTTTTTCTTTCACTGAACCAGCAGCAAAACAAACCCCAACATCTGGTAACTAGGTGGCAGACATTTCTCAACTTTTCTGGATTAGGGGTGGGCGTCGAAAAACGATACATGTTGAAAATCGATACTCCACCTGTGTATCGTTATTTCATGGCGTTACCATAATCAAGTTAGGTAAGTTACCATAACAAGTCTTGAACTTGCCATTTGAAAATTTCAAATTTTCATACATAACACCGCATGACAATGTCATAAGGACTTCAGGTTTTCAGGGCTTTGAAGAGTTTTGACCAGGGTCGGGTGAAGAATCGCCATAAACGTCATTAGTTTATTTATTAAACGTGGTTTTAGTTTATTAGAATAATAGGTAGGTACACCTATTTATTCTAGGCGGAGGCCGAAAATTTTCATCGGTCTCAAAATGCGTCACTATATTGACAAAATACTCGGTTCACCATGTAGTTGTGACCGCTAGGTTTTTAGCCCGATCGCCCAACTCAGTGAGGCTTTGTGGGGCTAGGGGAGAGGTTTTGCAGATTTCCGGAAATTATATCGAGTGGAGTGTCTTTTTCGAGGTATTTTCGGACGCACAATACACTTTTTTTGGAGTCCCACATCCGTCCACAAACTTTGCAAGAAGAAAAAAACTTGTTTAAATAATTGAATGAGCTATGTACCCCCATTGTGTGGAGTGGGTGGATTTTTTGTTTTTTTTTTCAAAAATGAACTATAGAATAGGTATTAACACTTAATTTTAAAATCTCACTGAACGTCACTAATAAGACTTTGTTTTTAGGTCGCAAAAATTAAATTTTATTGCTACACACAATCATTGACAAGCGGAGCTTACAATGTAAGCTACATGTCATGTATTACATGATGTTGACATTAAATCGATGAATCGATATTAGTGCAAACTTTTATTGTTGTAGGTGGTCGATGTTGCATATCGATACGTGTGTGTGAAGTCAATCAATATCCCACCCCTAATTTGAAGTCAACTTGTTGCACCTTCAGGGGGTAACACTGGGTGAATGTTAACATAATTGAGAGACACGGTTCATTGATTGAGAAAAAAATCAAGATTGTTAGAGGTTTTCGAAAAATTTAAATCATCGACATTATTAATCGCGTAGGAGGATTTGCCGCTGCGGTTGTGACGTCATGAGTAAAGTGGCCGCTTGGCGAATTTCAATAATCGAATGCCATAATCGGACTATGCGGATGACGGATTAGAATACTCAAAATTTGATGCTCATATTTAATACCATGTCGCCAGTTATTCACAAATCAGATTAGGCAATCAGAAAGAAGTGGCTGAAATCAAAATAGGTACCTAGGTACCTATTATAATTCAGTTAGGTTACCGAACCTACCTAACAGCAACTTTTGGTAGGTAGTACTGATCAATAATTACCGATAAATCAATATTATAAAACTTCAGTAACTGTAGGGTTACCTATATTGGCCTACTGCAGCCCCTAAGACCCAGATGAAAATTTCATATTCTACCTACTATTTACGGTTTAGTAGGTATGAGTAAATTTTAATCAAACGTTACGACCAGAATAATTCTGGTCGTATTATTGGCAATTATTGCGGAACAGGTAAGCAATTAACTGTATGAACCCTCATATTATGACATTACGAATGAAGGCAGACGTCGATCAAATTTTGTAGTGTTTACGTCCCAACTGCAAGTGTTTTGGGAGGCACCAGGGCAGCGGTCTCTCCGATCGATCACGTCATCCCATCCCACCAGCCCCCATCCAAGAACCAGTCAGTGGATTAGAGGCCGCCAAGAGAAATCGGTGAATTGCGAGGGACGGCATGAAAAATCTCAGCGTATTAAATATCCTCAGTGTAAAGCAGCAGACCAAGAAGTGCAATGACTCAAACAGCACATGTTTATGAAATTTTCACTCGTAATCTTCTATTTATTTTATGAAGAATACAGTTTCTTAAAATGGTCTACGCTCACAAAATTTAATTTTGAGAAACTGTGCCATCACGCTAACAGACTAATCAAAATGTGAATCGGCACTACACCGTGAGACATGGATTTGTCTTCTGGCCTCAATTGTAAGGCTGTGAAATGTTCAGCGTGCTCTATAAAAATCACGATGAGATTAAGCCTCATGGTTACAGCATAGTTAATCTGTTCGAGCAAATTTAGGATGAAGAAGTGACATTGAAATGTTTACTGTCACATTCGGTAAATTCAGCCTGATCACCCTGGAAAGCTGAAATTCGGTAGGGAGCCTCCCTGAGGCAGAACGGGACGAATTACGAGACAACCAGATCAGCAGCTCAGGAACATAGAGGTGGAGCAAAAAAGTTTTGATTTTTAAGCCAAAATTAGGTACTTCGAATTTGCTTTAGGTTTTTCTAAAGATCTTGGCTTACAACAATTTCATTAGGTAGGTAGGTACTACGGAACTTTATCTTCGCCATTTTTCATCGAACAAAAATCATTCACCACTTTATGGGCAGCTCTTGATTTATGTGACACTTTACCACATCTCACCCTGCCAATTTTGGTATATTATTCTTGGAATAATACACCTATACATAGGTGTATTATTCCAAGAATAGTACATGTACTCGCGACGAGAGTCGAAAACTTGGATCGCCCCCAAAATTGGACATTATCCGTAGATTTCAAGATCAAAATTTGACATTAAATGTCACAGTTTCAGCACCATCACCCAAACTCGTGGGGCTCTGGGGGCGACAAAGGGACTACAGGAGGGTTTTTGAAGGGTTTCTTCTACGGGGTCGAGTTAGGTGTCGTTTTCGAAGTACTTTTGGACGTAGAATCCATTTTTGGGGGTCCCAGATCCATCGGATTTCACCGTGAGGATCTATGGGGCTTTCATGGGGCTAATAGGATGCCAGTAAGTGGGATGAGGTGACGTTTTCCTAGGAATTTTGGACTCATAATCCATTTTCCAGGGTTCCACATCCGTCCAAACATTGTACAGGAGAAAGAGTTTTTTTAAAAATAATTTTTTCAACATCGGGGAGCCCTGGGTGAAAGTGGTCATGGGAGAAAGTGGTCACTGGCTGTTTTTGCGGCTGTGGTCATCATTGCAAGCGCCAGTTTAGATAAACATTTTATCCACGATTTAATTCATCTTTGGAGTGTAAACCTAAAGTAAAAGAAGCAGAAAGTTGTTCAGATAAGGATTGAAAAAAATCCAAATTTTGGTAAGCAATGGTGATGTGATGTTTTTGTAGAGATTAACCCTGTTCAAACCAGTTTTGAATCCTCGTACAACACGTCATTCCCGAGCTGAATCCCCCCCCCCCCCCTACAAACTGCACAACAACCACCACAAACCCATTTCAACTAGTTTTGAACCACAAGCCGGTTTTCAACCTCCGTTGACTTTTTTAAACCCGTCACACCACTTCAAACTTGTCTTAACTCCCTCCAAACCGGGTTTAAAGCCCTTATACCACCACAAACCCGTGCCCCTCTACCCCTGGACCTAACTTCATATATGATCATGTGATTACATAATATGTAATGATATTATCATGTTATCTATAGATATCATCCTCGTATTAAAGTTGAGGGCACGGAAGAGAGAAAATCTTGTCTTGTTCCATACATAACCAGTCCACCAGTGCATTCTTCATATGTATTGGCTGTCCCCATCACTGGCTGTTCTGCTGATTTGGCGAGCGGTTTTGTTTCAATGATGATGTCTTTATGAAAGCGCTCGCCACGAGTACCTACTTACAGCCACTGATGACAGACTACACGAATATGCTGGCAGATTATTTACCTTCAACGTACCATTGCTAATTTCCCAGTTACACGCCGCAACGGTTTTTCTCGGTCTCTTGCTGCACTTGGCGAATCCCCCGCGGGAACGCGCAACACCGACCGACGACGTCATAAACACCCCAACTCGCAGCAAAATATACTTTGAAACAACAACGATAAAAACAAAATCAACAAACTTTGTCAACTTCAAATGTGTCCACTACCTCCCCGAGCGATTTTTTTTAGCGCCGATTTCCGTACGAAATTTGTCTTATTTGTTTCTCGCCCTTTCGGATAAAAAATAAAAAAATGTCAAAATTTTGTTTCTTGATTTCTACAGGGCGGTGGCGATCTGGGAGATCATACGAAACATGGTCACATGATGTGTGCAGTGGTCGTCCAGGGGAATGTATGTAGCACTGTAGGTACCTACTCATTCTTGACGGTTTAATTATTACGCTGGTTATAAAGCAATTTGATGTCAGAAAAAAAGAAGGAAAAGAAAAATGAAAACGAACACAAATTTAGAAAGGTAACTCAACAGTGGTAGGATACCAATCCCCAAAATCAATTCTACCTCCAAAACTTACTTAAACCTCTATTTTAAAAAAACCTACTTAAACCTCCTTTAGCACCCTTAAAACCCCCGAAAACGACTTGAAAACCCTAGAACCGCTAAAACTCTTAAAATCCCTTAAACACCATGAATAACCGCTTAATCGTCATCGCAGACTGCTTGTCCCGAAAATCTACAAGCTTGGAATTAGTGGCCGATTGTTTGCCTCGTCCAGATCTTTCCTTGCCATAAGAGTGCGCTACCAGGACGATCTTTCAGACAAACCCGTAACGGTGCACCGCAGGGATCAGTCATTTAGTCCGATTCTTTTCTACATAATGATAGATGATGTGATCGCCTCGCTTGCAGCAGTTCCCAGGGTCAGCGCGCTCCTCTATACAGATCTGGTCATCTGGGCAACATCAAGCTCTGTTCCCACTATTGAATCTGTGCTGACTGAGGCTCTGGGACGCTCTCTCGGTGTGGGCTAAAGCAAAACGTGTTCTGCTGAGCCGGAACACTGGCGCTATCTAGCGGCCTTTGAGATGGCCGGTTTTGAACAACACAGAAAAGAGGATTTGGACGATTTTGCTGCAAACCAGAGATTTCCAACCTCCACAACCGGTTTTGATTATTATTTGAATTATTTAAATAATAATAATAATAATAATAAAAAAAACGCCGTGTAGGGGAGAAAAACGAATTTTCGTACTTTTCAAAATACGAAATGGCTGTTGGTTCAACTTGCCCAGGTCTCCCCTAAGGCCTTTAGTGATGCTGAACATAGCATTTTGTGAGCTTAAAAAAATTGTGTTTTCTGTGATGAATCTTCGTAAATTGTGTATATTTCATAGTCCGATATATAGGTAGGTAATATACTATAGTACTTACCTATATATCGGACTATGAAATAATTTCATTGTGTAAACCATGACATTGTCTTTTTCCGGAAGTTTGATGGATCAAGGGATTTACATTCTATCAGAAACACTCATAACCTTATTTTCGAAAAAAATCGGACTTACATGGTTTTGCTAATTTGTGTCGATATGTTGTTTTTCAACTGGCGGTACTGAAAAGGCTGGGATCGGAGACTCATGGGGGCGGTCAAGAGAGATCTCACCCTTGTTGGTGGGGGTGGGGGGTGGAAATGACGCGGGTGTTATCGTTGAGGGTGGAGCGGGGGCGGGGAAGAGGGCAAAGGGGCGGTCTCAGAGCCCCACGCCGCAAGAGACTTGACTTGCCAGAAGAGCTCCGCGCCAGTCGGTCTTGTCGTGCCGGCGGGTTTGGGTCTCGCGAGACGTTCCGTGCCGGCGAATCGTCGTGTTTTTTTCGAGGAAACCAAGACCGGAAAATCGTTTTTCCGTTTATACGGGAAGGAGAAAAAAAAAAAAATCGTTCGACGCCTCCGGCGGAAAAGTGTCAACTCGGGAAAATCCCGTCGGGTTTCACAGTGTCGGCGGTCGCCCTCGGCAGCGGCGCCGGCCGCGATGTCAACATGAAATTGGTGGCTTCTCTCGGGCAGGCGGTTCGGTCCCTGGCGGTTTTCCTCCTTCTCGCCCTGTCCGCGTCTGCTGACCTCAGCGTCGTCAGCACCATCCAGGACGGTCAGCGGGTGTTGTATTACTTCGCGGGACGAGCCGCCGCTAAAGAAACTCCCCTCTCCGGTTACGCCATGTGAGTAATAATTAATTATTTATAACAGTTACCTATTGCTGTAAAAATTATTGAAAAAATATTTGGAACGCGAAAGGCCAATTTGGCGTGCCAATGTGGGGGAAATTTAAACCTCGTCACAAAATAACAAACTTAATTTCAACGGAAGAGGTTGACTTGTCAACAATTTTGATTCGCACCAAAATTTGTCATTATAACTCAAGGAATGCAAAATTGCATTTATAAATGCAATTTTGCATTCCTTGAGTAGGTAATATTAGTATTAGGGTAGGTATTAGTTGTTTTTTTTTTTATCGAAAATTCAGATTGGCCTCAAAATTTGACTTGACATTAGGTATACGTTTCAAGAGGTCTAGATTCCAAAAAAAAATTTCCGTCCGCCGTCCAAGCCGTTTTGGGCAGTACCTAGGATTTTTTTTTTTTTTTTTTTTGGATCTGAAAATTTGACAAAATACTCGGTTTACCATCTAGTTGTGCCCGCAAGGTTTTCAGCCCTATCGCTCAAATCCGTGGGGCTAAAAAGGGGCTACGGGAGGGCTTTTCGGCTATGGAGTCGAGTTAGGTGTCGTTTTCTATTTTTGAACGTGGAATCCATTTTTGGGGCTCCCAGAACGATTCGATTTCACCTTGGGGGTCTATGGGGCTTTCATGGGGCTACAAATGGTATTTTTGAAGGATCCCAAGAGGTCAAATATTTTCCGAGTAATTTTGGGCGCAAAATCCATTTTTCGACTTCTCACATCTGTCCGAACAATGTACCTACCTACTAATTTGTTTTTAACGTTTAAGGTAGGGGGTCGAGGGGGATACCGGGTGTCGTTTTGGAAGTATTTTTGGACGTAGAACCGATTTATAGGGAACCGAGACCAGCTCGAGCAATCCGTGAGGCTCTGTTGGGCTTTTGAGGGGTGTTTCGAAGAGCTTAATCTACTGGGTTGAGTGTGGTGTCGTTCTGAACGGTTAAGAATTTGGGTTTGAAGGGCAGAGGCCAAGAGGTCGAGAGTGGTGCCATTTTAGAAGTAATTTTGGAAATGGAATCGATCCGCGGGGCGGTCGGAAACCTGCCCAAACAATCCGTGAGGCTCGGTGAGTAGGGCCTTTGAGTGGCAAAATATCGGGGTTGGCAAGGGTTAGGCCGGAGGGTCGGGTGAGGTGTGGTTTTCGAAGGACCAATTCATGGGGGGGTCCGAGACAGCTACAGGTGGAATTTTTGATACGATTTTGAACTCAGAATCGATCTACGTTCGATTATCAAAACCAATAAAACCCTTGTGTGATCCATTTTGTGGCATTTTTATTTCACTACCCTGAAATTGATTCTCCCTCTCGTGGGAACCACATTTTGTATTCACAAGACAATTAATCAGCTCCCAACCAAATCTATTCCCGCGTATCGAATTCGTGATGTTATATCGTAACTGATCCGACAGATATATTAAACCTCATCTAAATCTTGTTAGATTGTAAATTAACGTCCTGTTTGGGGGGATATAAATTTCGAACTGTATCGCTTCGAGATCGCCGGTAAGATCTTCCTGGTCTGATCATCTTGTGATCATCAGTCATAGTGTTGTGCCAGGGCAACTTTCACAATAGAGGAAGGAAGAAAATTTACTAGCAATGCACCGCGTAGGATGAGAAGTTCTCCAGGGTGAATCATTATTTTAGGATTTTTTTTTTTTTTTTTTTTTTTTTTCGTCAATAAACTCATTCTTGTCTTTGTAGTCCGCATCTTCGCAGTTGCCTGATTTAATTTGAACGTTGTTTGTTACATCGCCAACCCTGTGCGTTTCAATTAGTCCCATTTAATGACAACGATGGCACTCGACTGGCCCTTGATAACTCCACATAACGCTATAAATTTCACTTGCCGGTCGTAATGAGAGGCGCCTGGAATATAATAAATGTATACGAATTACCAGCACGCGCAATCGTAAATCAACTAGTCTTTTTCTGTTGGAGTTCGTCCTGCTTCAATCTCCATAAATTTCTGTGAGGCGCTATCAGGTTGAAAATCCCGGGGCTTAAGGGCTTTTAGGGAGCATTTTCTGATATGTGCTCGAGTAGGTGCAGTTAGTTATCTAATGACATCCAGTGGAACTAGGGCCGATTTCAACACCTGAGTTCTCACGGGCAGTATTCATACAAATTAATTCCGTGTCTATAAAAATGGTTCAAATTAAAAGGAAAAACTATTCGACAAACACAAAAGGACACCTCATTAAACCCCCTAGCTAAATTCCTTCAATAGATGGCCTCATAGAATCCCATCCGAAAATGGATTCTACGTCCGAAATTACTTCAGAAACGACACCCCACTCGATCTCCTGGCTAAAGCCCTTCAAAATCCCCATTTGTATTCCCATAGAGGCCCCACAAATGGGCCTGACACTCCCGAACATGGATTCTACGTCTAAAATTACATCAGAAACGACACCTCATTCGACCTCTTGGGAAAAGCCCTTCAAAAGCCCCATTTTTAGCACCATAAAGACCCCATAAATAGCATCAGTGTATAAACTATAGTCGGATGGATGTGGCACCCCTAAAAATGGATTCAACGTCTAAAATTACTTCGAAAACGACACCTCATTCAGCCTCTTGGATAAATCTCTTTAAAAGCCCCATTTGTAGCCCCACAGAGACCCCATAAATTCCCGCGGTGTAAGCGGATGGATGTGGCACCCCAAAAAATGGATTCTACGTCCAAAATTACCTCGAAAACGGCACCTCGTTCGACCTCCAGGCAAAAGCTCTTTTAGGAGTCCTGTACAGACCCCATAAATCCCCACGGATAGGTGTGCCACCTCTGAAAATGTTCTCTACGTTCAAAATGACGTCGAGAACGACACCCCACTCGACCCCTCTATTCTGAAACCTTCAAAAGCCCCTCCTGTGCCCCCTTTTTAGCCCCACAGAGCGCCATGGGTTTGAGCGATCGGGCTTAAAACCTTGCGGACACAACTATAAATGGATAACATAAATAGATAAAACTACGAGTATAAAGGAATTTTATAAATTAATAACTGAGTATAGGTACCGTAAAAATGTCACATTTTCAAAAACTCGTGCCGTCATTGCATTTGTGGAATTTTAGGTCATGAAGACAAATTTTGAGAACCATCAAAATGTGTTACGCCCATCATGTAAACATCGATGAGAGTAATAAATCAAAAACGCTGCAAATTTTACACAAGGGTTTATTATTCTTTGATATACATTACTTGTGCAGAAATTGAATTCTGTCAATGAAAAAATTTAAAAAAAAAATTTTTTTTTAGATTTTTATCTCAAAAATTTTTTTTTGGATTTTTTGTTCAAAAATGTGTTTTTTTCAAAAATTCCGTATTTTTTACTCGAAAAATATTTAACATCCTGGGATCCTTCAAAAATCCCATTTTTAGCCCCATGAGAGCCCTATAGATCGGCACAGTGAAATCGGATCGTTCCGGGACCCCAAAAAATGGATTCTACGTCCAAAAATACTTCGAAAACGACACCTAACTCGATCCCATAGCTACAAGCCTTCAAAAAACCCCTCCCGTAGCCCCATTATAGCCCCATAGCGCCCCACGGGTTTGGGCGATCGGACTGAAAACCTTGCGGGCACAACTAGATGGTAAACCAAGTATTTTGCCGAAATTTCAGATTTTAAAAAAATTCCTACTGCCCAAAACGGCCTGGACGGCGGACGGCGTACGGCGTACGGGGTACGGCGTACGGGGTACGGCGTACGGCGTACGGCGGACGGACATTTCGGATTTAGAATGTAGACCACTTGAAACGGATAATGTCAAATTTTGAGCCCGATCGGAGTCGTCGACCCCCGTCGCGAAAACATAGGTGTACTATTCCAAGAATAATAAACCAAAATGAGTTTTTAACTAATTTCTTCGTCCTCAGCCTTATTAGCAATCTGGTACTATAATGTCATTCTTTCCTATTATAAAACATTGATTTGCGCCTTAACGACAAAAATCGCGTCGATTTTGACAAAAACTATGTTTGATAAATAAACGAATATTGATTTGTGCCTTCTCTTTTAGTTCTCACATATTGTACGAATTGAATAAGGGCGACAGAGCTCATCAAATGCTCACATTACCTCCCACACGACTAACGTCACTGAACTCCGACCATTTTTCATCTCACCATCACCCGAAGGGCTCACCTAATTGGAAAACGTTGTAAGCACACGAGATAAAAAATGAAATAGGCAATCAACAAAAAACTACCAACCTTTACAAAACTACTTTTTCGACGTGGTGGTTCCAATCACCTTGATATTATTTTGAGATGGAGGCCCTCAGTGACTGTTGAAAAGGACCAAAATGCTACCTGTTTCGTTTGAGACCGCACGTGCAAACAGATGCAAAGAGATGCAAAAATAAAATGACCAGTCAAATGTGTGTAAATCTGTATACGAGGAAAATTCCTGAAATCGGGTTTTAGTTGACATTTGACTGACGACCTTAACCTTGCATTGTTTGAGTTTGCGCAGCTGAATGATTAGTTACGAATTGTACAAATCACAGTTTTGCATCGCTTTATCTAAAAGCCCATCTTCATGTGATTCTCCAACGGATCTGTGAATGATGGTGTTTTGTGATTCGCAGCAGCATTGTCATGTTTGAAGGTAGGGGAAGGTGCTGTATCTCTGGCCAATCGCTATTTCTACCCCAAAGCGATGTCATAAAAAATTGTTTCTGAGGGACACCCCCTATTACGGATATTGGGTGTGTACCTACAAGATAATAAAGCAACTCTTGCATACGAGTCTGCAACACATTAGTAAAGACATAAAATGAAAATAATATTATGTATTATCAGGAATGTATTATGTTCCTAATTGCTTTCAAGGTTCAATAATATTATTGTTGTGTGGATGGTGGAATGCCTCGAGCGTCATGTGACATGACTCATGTGTAGGATAGGTACGCCACCGGTGTCTTTGAAGGAAGAGGAAGGGAGTGCAGGAATATCCCTATCTTGGGCATAATGCGATGTCGGGATCTGTGGGCCTGTGACACATCGCATTATGCCAAAGATAGGGATATTCCTGCACTCCCTTCCTCTTCCTTCAAAGACACCAGTGGCGTATCCTGGCATCCTCAGACGAGTTGTCGACAGAGGATTCCCAGACGGCGGGACCAACCAAAAATGCACTGCGATTATTCATGTTAGTATAAACGGTCAGTGAAACGATAATCAGCGGCGAGATATGTGACCGTCGGGAGTAAAAGAGGAGAGTGCTCATCGTGCAGCTACCGTCGGACGCACAATGACCGACAACGCTCTCGCTCCATCCGTAGATTTGAGTAGTTTGAGTGGTTTAATACAGGTACGTGATGGTGTGAGAGGAGTTTTTTGGTGGGGAATATCTCAAGTTAGGCTTTTCTGCTATTTTGGGTTTGGCCTTTGATAGGGCGTTCTCTATTCGCAGGATTGGGGTTCTTTAAAATGATTATAATTATTAGGTGAATGGTTCTCAACGTAGGTATTTACGAAATCTTAGTCATTTTCGTTTGAAGGAGAAACTCATAACACCGTCTTTAAGGATGGACTCACTCTCACAAGTCTGAACATTTTTCTAAGTTTTTCTTCTCTCCTCAATAGTTAACCACATTGAACATAGTTTCTCGAGAGTCTCAGTTAAAAACTCGAGAACTGTCCAGCTCAGATAGCCGAGATAATTTTAACAGTTGAAAGGTGTACCGGAGGAAAGTTGTTCGCATAAATCACAGGTTTGACAGGTCGTTGACGAGGTGAAATTCCTTTTGGATGACCACAAAATATTCGAGAACGAGCAAACGCCTCCCGGTGAAAAATTCTTGTGTGAAAACGGTTGAGACGGATTGTGGGGAATCGCCTCCATGGGTCAACGTCAGCGAATGGAGGGTGAAAGTGGCGTGCGGGAAATGGAGGGTCCTCCTTCCCCACACGTCAGTTTCAATTCAGGTTCAAATCGCCTCAATCCCGACCGACGATCCACTTCGACGACTTCAAGAATGCGTCAGGAAGGGAAGCGTTAGCTGAAGATCCGTTGGAGATGACTCATCTGTAAGCTCCATATTAGACTCGACATTTTAAGCTTGATTTCATCCTGATATCATCTAAATTGACAGTTTGCGAACAACTCAAAATGTGTCCTATCCTGCTGCGTCTCTCTGAATGAGCTCAATAGCTTCGACGCAGCTCTTAGGTACATCAAACTGAAAAGGACTTTGCCCAAAAGGCCTCTAAAAGTCTCCTGAGCAACATTTTGCAAAAATCTGAACCATTAATCGAGAGGTTAGGTACCCCACCATCAAAGCGTCCGCATATCTCAGATCTGATTTGACGGCCGTTTCATGAACAAGCAACGCCCCGCAGTGAACAATTCTTGTACGAATATGGTTGAGAGAGACTACAGTCTCTATAGACTATAGAGATATATCTAGCAATCGGCGATTCGAGATATACCTATTGACGCCACTAAGTCTTGGCTTCTTAATTTACTTTCACTTCTTCAATGGCCAGAGGTCCTGGAACTGGGCCTATGGAATGGCAAGCAGCAACTTACTGATGTTACTGTTGCTCCTGCGGTGCCTTACCAGCATTAGCCTGGTTGCATTGATGTTTGCTATGGGGATGCTAAACTCGTTTTGCACGGGTATCGTTACCGGCTGGCAAAGCTGCATGTCGTGTACATCAGCTATCTTCAAGGTTTTGGCCGGCTGTTTGCATCTGCCGCACCAGTACGTCGTCAAAGACAAGGGAATCAATCACCCTTCTGGTTTACCAATACGCGCTTCCCGCCAGCGTACTCGACGAATGTTTTGCATTTCCCCTGCCTTCGAACACGTTACATACGTACATCCAACTGAGGAGGATTTGGTCCTTATGGGATCAACAAGTCTCCTGGAAGCTTCCGCTCAACATGGCTGGTTGGCAACCCTCAACGTCATGAAAAAAAAATCATAACTCGTCTGAACCGTCAATCAACGAGATATCCCACCACCACCCTCCTGCCTATCACAGGTCTGATCTGACGCCCTTTTTTCTCTTCCATCCAGTGCGTGGGCCACCATCTGAGATGTAATTCAGTATCAGGCTCGAAAATCAACTCACTCGTCAACAGTTTTGATCACACTGAGCCTGTTCGTCTCCTCGCCCTCATAAAGCACAGCCCCAATACCGGTACGAAAATTGCATTATTTGAATTCATTCTCGCACGTTCCAAAGCCATTCAACTGTAATACGGCTTCACAGCTTCACTCTGCGAGTGTGACGTCAAAAGCGTAGTCACACCAGCTGAATCACACGCTCTGCTGTTCCACGCTATGACGCACCTCCACGGAGAAGAGCTCTTTTCTAGGTGGTGTTTCTGAAGTAAACCAATAAATTTCCTTCACCGCTGAAATGGAAAATACCCCAATTTCATTTCTAAACAAACACGCCCGTTCGGTGATTACTTTCGGGACAATAGAGTTCCGAATTTTATTGGTCAGCTAAAAAACGTCTGAGAAGAAAAAATGAATGTGAAAGATTCCAGAATGAAAGCTTCTCAATTGTTTGTCGTGATTTTTAAAATGAAAAGCTACATGTTCAGCTATACCTAGCCATGAAAGTATACATTGCAGAAATTCGGCAGTTAGCGGACCTCTAATAGCGGTAGATCAGAGAAATTCCATTTTTGCAAAGTTGAAATAAAAGCGTTGAGCATCCCCATCGCAAACTGGCTGATGTTAGTGAGGCGCCAGAGCGGCAATCCTCCATTTGTTCAGCTCGGGAAATTTTTCACGGCAGTGAAAACCATGTTGCCCAAATTCGCGTCTCGAGTGGGCCAGGTGGCCGTAGACAAAGCCCTTAAACATTCACACAAAGCCGCTTTTGTCCGCCATCGTGAATCAACTTCCTAGAAAGCACTTGATAGCGGTAAATCTCACCATTTTTCGTGCCTTCGAGATAGGGATATCTTGAGGAAAGGTCTTGCTTTTTTTTAATCTTCTACCGCAGTCAGCTTTTTTATCGTGTGAAAAATATGCTTAGTCGTGAGTCCCTGTCAGAGATAGTCTACGCCTGCGTGCACTTTTCAACGGTTTTTGGAAAATGCATTGATAACTATTTTAACCAGTTGACGATTTTCTGCAAACTTGGTGTGTGGCACCTGGTTGTGGGGCTCTCTTAATTATAATAGAGTCAATCTTTTCCAAAGGACGATCATTGTTCACCTTCAGGCGTTTTAAAAAGACAATACTCATTAAATAAACGTTTAATTAACGCCCTGTGTGCCACACCAGTAAGAAGAGTTAGGTGGGACGAGCAGGGGTATTAATGACGATTATACATATTTGTCAATGAATATGTCACCTCCCTTGCATCGGGAACGTTATTAACATATTAATATGTCTGGGAACGTTAGTTGGGTCACGCCACCCACAGCTGTCTGGTGGAGTTTGAGAGGTTGTGGAAGTTATCGAAAATGATAAACCTAGTTCGATGTTCATGATAAATCATTATCATGATAATATGATATATTATATCATATTATCTATTGATAATGAGCGCCCATTGGGCAATTCGCATGTTTTTATTTATCTTTTTAATTTTTATATTTTTCCTTACTTCCTGACAAAGTAAGGAAAACAATAGTCAGCCGCCTGAAATCGCTTTTCGAAAATTTAGATAATTTAACGAAAATTACTGCGTTTGAAGAACGCGGAGAAACAAGGCCATGGAGGAAGCGTGACGTCACATCATATTGCAGAGCGCTGCCAACCGAGCAGAGCTGAAGAACGTCGTCGTTTCATATCGGGAAACTCGCGGCATTTAGGCACCACCCTAAATTCAATATCAATTCAAATAATTATTGCTGAATAGTTACGTTCTCGTTATTTTACCCGTACCAGAAATAAGAACCTCGAATTAAAAGGATAATTTCCCCTTCTGTTTCAGGCGTTTCCCCTCACTTGAAAACCAACGAGCCCCTTATTATCGGCAAAGTGTAGCCAAGTGACAATAGACCGGAAGTGATGTTGACCTAGAAGGGAACATCTCGGGAGCACGGTCTTGAAGGAGGGGAAGAGGTAGTTCGACTGAGCGAACTGAACGGAGGAAAAACTTCTTCTTTTTTTTTTCAAGTGACATTGTAATACTCTTCGCGAAGAAAAAGGGGGGTAGTATTCGCGACGGGAAAATCTGAAAACGGGGGAAGGAAACTCGTAAAAATACAAACCCAGCCGGCTCTCCCCGTTTTGGGCTAAGTGGGCTCTCAATGTAAACAATTAAACAACAAAATGAAGCAGTTTCTCGCCCTTGTTATTTTTTTTTCTCTTTTATTGTCTGCATTATAAAGGATTTAGAGGAAGAACCGCTCGAGCGATCGCGTGCAAATATTTGACGGTTTTTTCCGCGAGCTTTGTCGCACTAATTGGGATGACAGCGGAGAGATTTAGAATGTAGAGGTTAAAAATAGAATCTGACATGCCTGAGAACTTTCATGAGAGTAATTATTCTCAAACAACGTCAGCATCAGATGTGGAGGACTGATAGAACCACCCGAGCGCATGTCCAAAACTCCAATTTCCGAAATAGTGCTGACATACCCCGCAATCGTATTTATACGGTTTGTTATAACATCAGGTCTGAGGCAGGCGCTAATCTGGCGTTTCTATTGTTTTGATTGAGGGCGGCGTTTCAATCACGTTTTGTCTCACAATTCTAATCTAATTTTAGTGTGAGAAACCTTCGGCAAGTGGCCGCAGAATTTAACGAACCAATTCTTTGTGTGCAAATAAGTGAAAATAGTCCTACACTCCTACCTATACAACGTGGTGAAACATGGAACAATTCGACTGGGTCAGCTGCCCAGGCATATCCAACATTACCGGATGCACACCACATAACCCTGTTTACAAATAACATTAAATGTTATTAAATAACAAATAACAAATTTTGTAATGTTAAAATTTAATTAAACAATTATTTGTTTAATTAGTTAACTTTTAAATTGTAATAATATTATTATTACACTTTAAAAGTTGGGAAAGGGGGTTGAGATTAGGGCTGAGGGCGGTAGTGAAACTCACCAAGATCCAATTTCAGAAATTACCTAATCCAAAATCTGGAAAAGTTCAATCACAAACCCCTTCTCTCTCTTGGGCCTTAATAACTGGTCTTTTAAAATTAGCAGTCAATGCCGGTGGTGCACCTCTCGCCTGTTTCTGTTTTAAAATTCCAGGCAGACACGCCCCCCTTACTATCTTGTCACCTACTCGACTAGCCTAAAAACTACATTTTTTCATGTGATACTAATTTCTGTGCATACCCGAACTAAGGTATATCTTTACCTAGACCTATATTTCAACAGTTGATTTTTTTCGGGGGAAATATTGCGGGAATGTGGATCACCCGCTGAGATATGAACGGAATCCATTCAACGGTTGAAGTCTTTAGAGAGCGAACGATATGAACTATCAGGAGAGCTCATCAAGAGAGCTGTGCAGCACCACATTAGGGGGCCTTCCTCAGAAATTGGATCTAATGAAACGGTCGGCCTGTTTCCGACTAACTGCGGACCATTTCCGAGTGAGAAATGACGAATAAAAGTCGGAACTGAGGAGAGATAGTTGAATGAAATTGAGGTTTCGTGAGGCCGAGTGATTACCTCTCATCAACGACCTGAGATTAGCACGAAAGTTCAGTAAGGAAGTGTGAAGTGGGTGTCGACTATTGTAGCGTGTACTCTACGCAGTAAACGCGCTTGCTAGTACGAGCCGGCGCGTTTAGGCGCAAACGCACTAGGACCACTCCTTCCCAACACGATGGTGCGGTCGTTTTTAGGGTAGTCCTTACGCGATCCCCCTTCGGAAGAGCCCCTTCCCCTCTGGTGCGCTCAGCTCGTGCAAATACATGTGTAATTATGGCTGAACGCATTGGTTTTGATCTCCCTCCCTGGTACCTGGGATACATGTCCTAGGTATCTATGAAACTCTAGTGAAAAGACGTCAACCAGTGGTACCCCCAACACTGTTGCAGGAGCAAATCTGGGATGGAACCTCAAAGGGTCTTCTCCAGCACTCCTGCTCCCTTCCTCCTTTGGCGATGTGATCGAAATTGACAACACACCTGATCTATGATGTGCACTCTCGCCGCTTCAGCCTGCTATCTCCTAGTGACTGTAGCTTGTGCGCTTATGTGTCGTTCCTTCATGGTCTGCTATCGGGACGGATTGATTCTCCTGACCTCCTTGCTCGTGTCGGTTTCCTCGTGCCTCGGCACTCTTCGCGTACCTTTTGTCGTATTCCTTCTAACCTTCTCTCCACGTCCCCTCCCATTATTGATATTCTCTCCTCAATAAAATCTCAACTTTTCAGTTTCCGTAACTCACAGCCTCTCAATGGCCCTGGTGACTAATTGTGCTATGCGCGTGTGTCTTGTTCTATATTCTAGCGACCTTTTACTTTGTTGTATTTTTGATACTACCTGTCTGTTTGGGCTCGTCCCGTTTCTTCGTAAATAAAAAATAAAAATAAATAAATAATGTCTTCTTTAGATATTATCTAAAAACACCCGGCGGGTCATTTCAACAATCTTCCAACAGCATTTTTAAGTGATATTTACTGGCCTCTATTTACACCCAGAACGATGGCGTGGGATTGGCATACAGGTGTTTAAGAAAGATTAAGCCGGTATCTGTCGATATTCTGTAAAAGTTGGCCCCGACGTCATCATTTAGCGGATATCGTCGGATCTCCTTGTTTATGGCTGAGATGCCCCTCCCGAGTTTTCCGATACATAAATAGGAAAACCATTAGCGGGAGTCACCCTACGAAAAAGTTGGCAAAGGAAACGGGAGATGGGAAGAGTCGAGTGCGATTATAACCTGCAGATAGCGTGTATGTAAGGCTTGAAGTGGGGGAAACGTCAGGTGGAGGGGGTTGATCATCCTCCAAGGAGGTCGAGTTGACAAGGATCGTGTATTCGTGGGATAAACCAGGAACGATTGATGGCTTCTGGGGGGTAGGGTTTCAAAACTGGTTTGGAGAGAATTTATAACCAGTACCAGTTCTCGTAGAAACGGAAGTAAAACAGCTTTGGTTTGGGACGTCTGGCGTGTAATGTAACGATCCCTCTCTGGAGGCATTGAATAGGCAGTTGGGAGCTCCCCCGCCGATGGTCCATGCCTTATGCCACATACGACAGGGACCTCTGGGCAGAGCCTGAAGGTCGGGGAGTGTGAGACCATTTTCCTCCAAATTCTGGGGGTTTAGCCAATACAGAAGAGATTTGCAAATCTCACCAAAAAACTCGTACGTAGTCATTTTGCAACTCTATGGGTGGTTTCAACGTTGAAACGGTAAGCGAAGATTCGGCGAGCAAAAGTGTGATGCATTTGCCAGAATTTTTTCCACCACGAGCCTAATAGCATTGAATCTTCAACAAGATCGGTTAAAGCAGCGCTGCAATAGCAGTGGCAGTTTATGAAAGCAGCGATAACCTCTTATCCCGTTGATAGCCTTCCTTCGTGTTCCTTTTACCAGTTGAATAATTCAACTCAATTATTGAGCTTTTAATATTGTTTTCACTTCCTTGAATTCGAGGTTGTTTATTTCCCCCAAGTTGGGTCAAAGTGTCGTCCCTAGCTTGCTTATTAGTACCTACCTATAACTTTGTCTCTAACAACTGGTAGGCTCCAATAATTATCTATGTTATAAAATTAGGGGCAACACAAATGAAACGAATTCTTTATGTAAATGGCGGTTTTGGGGGGAAGAGGAACAGAACAACATGACATTCACATTGTGAATACTCGTGTCCCCCACTAGTGCTTTGCCATCGCTCAATGCATGAACAGTAGCACCTTTTGAGATTCAGGATGAAGTTGTTTATTTCCCCCAAGTTGGGTCAAAGTGTCGTCCCTAGCTTTCTTATTAGTACCTACCTATAACTTTGTCTCTAACAACTGGTAGGCTCCAATAATTATCTATGTTAATAAATTAGGGGCAACACAAATGAAACGAATTCTTTATGTAAATGGCGGTTTTGGGGGGAAGAGGAACAGAACAACATGACATTCACATTGTGAATACTCGTGTCCCCCACTAGTGCTTTGCCATCGCTCAATGCATGAACAGTAGTACCTTTTGAGATTCAGGATGAATTTGCAGAAGAAGAAGTCAAACTCATCAGTCATAGAAGAGTTTGAGGCAAAAATCTCCTTGAGAATGTTGTCACTTGATGCACCCAGATACATCATCCTGCTAGAGCCTTTGGAAGAGAAATCAGTAGTTCCTCCATAAGTTCCAGTATACTGCTATAGCCTGGTGATTGGTTGAGGGTCTGATTTCCTCTTACTCGACGTACTCTTCAGGCCCTGGAAGAAAGAATTCATCATCAGGCGCTCAGGGCTACAATGAACTGAACACGTAGATTGTTGTCGCTTGAGGACTTAAGAAGACCACCCTGGACTCGCCAACACGGTACCTAGTGCCAAGAAGCAGCGACGCCCCTGTGCCCTTAAGCTCTTAAGGCGGCACATAGGTGTACTAGCCTCGAAAAATTTAAACAGGGAGTATCTATCGATCATTGGTTCGCCGTAAATGTAATTGCTAAAGTTACCGAAAACTTAATGAAATTGACTGTGTTTTCCTTAGACATGATCGATGATCGTCATGACTTGCATGAACGTTTTCGGATGTGTCTGAGCCACAGCTGAACTCGCACATAACAGATCCAGGTAGTTGAGCACTGAAACCCCCGAAGAATTCAAGTCAACCGGGCAACTGCAGAGCCCTTCCCTGCAACCTCCTTGGCACCCAGCTCTCCCTCACGAAAGAAATCGCTGTAAATATTGGGAAAGAAGGGACAAAGTCGAGGGGGAGTGTATCAACCCTTATCAGCATTTGGGTCAGTGAGGAGGAACTGCGGGAGGCGTTTTGATCCCGCAGTACATCAAATTCCCTCCTTAGCACCCTCTTTCCCCCCTTTTGCCTGGCTCTATTCTTTCCTTGCCGGCTTCCTTTCAGGAAATTTGGCGACCAGGCGATTTATAACGACGTGTAGGCCCCTTCGAAACGTCTGATTTTTACCCAAAAAGTGATAGTTCTGTGTGGCTCCTCCCTATAACCGTCAAAAATCTAAATTCACTTAAGGTGCATTTAGACGACCCAAATGCCAGTCTACAAGACTTGGACTACTACATCAATAAGGAAGTCAAATTTAGCTCGTTACTATTCGCATGGGAAGTTCCCCGACGATGAATCTTTTGTTGTGAGACTGAATAGCGCCAACGGCTAGCAAGACAGCTGAACGTATACAAAGCGCTGATTATCCCGAACATATCAAATAATTTATAAAACGACCATTAAAACCATTGATTGACTCTCGGATGAGACCGTCTTCAAGAGTGGGATCATTCGTTGAACGTGGCGCCGGCACCTTTCATGGCCCCGGAATAACTGCCATGATACGAGCCATAGGGTAATGAAAATATCGCAAAAGGAAACACAACTGAAAGCGGCCGAGGGCAATAAAAAGGCTCGCGAGGACTCCACGGTCGTAAATTCGACTAATGATCTACCGATATATCGATTACGAACTGCATTGATGCTACAAAACGTCGAACAAAAAATCGGACTAATAGCTCCATAGAAGCAGCAGCATTGCCAAGTTGACTTGGTCCCGGAGAATTTTCGTGGTCCACAAAGTATTCCATAGCCTTCAGGTTTCCCAAGGTATTTAAAAATATTTCCAGAAATTTCAGTTTTTTCACAGTTTTTTTTATTGAAGTCATAAGTCTATTTGGCATATAAGATGTTATACTATTCATAATATATTATTATACCAGGGGCGGATAGGCAGGTCGGTCGATCGGGCGACGCCCGAGGGGCCAGTCGAAGCTGGAATAAAATTTTATCCTACCTACCTAAAATATGTAGGTCTACTCGAGACTGAAAAGGAAAATTCTGACTTAAAAATAAGGCTTTGTTCCACATATAATAGGGTGGTGGCAAGTGCAATAAAAACATTTGTGCTACAAGGTTTTAAAACCGTGCAACCTCATGGCCTCATCTCTTGTCAAGTCTCTTTTTGATTCACAAATATTTGGTAATGCTTTCTACGACCCGAGTCTAGTGTCAGAGGAGTTTTTCAAAATTGAAAATCATCAAAACAAGGATGAGGCAATCTGAGTGACAACAATCTGGAGGATGTCATGTCATAGGAGGTTCAGTCGTTTTCAGCCCTCCTCGCCATTACCCCACAAGGTGTTCAGCCGAATCGCATTAACCCATGGGGCTCTGAGGTGCTATAAGGGGCTACAGGAGGGGTTTTTGAAGAGGTGTCGTTTTCGAAGTATTTTTAGACGTAAAATACATTGTCGGGAGTCGCAAAAGCATCCGATCCATGGTCCTTCAGCCATCCAAACGATTAACATGAAAATTTAAAAAACATTAAATTTAAACAGATATAAATTTACCATGGGCCTATAATTCGAAAGATATGAACGAGCAGGGGACAAACGTGAGAAGGGGTGGAGGGGTGATGGCGAGGAGGGCTGGAAACACCCAAAGCCCCTCAGCTCAGTGCTCCAGCCAGATGCACCAGGGCCAGTCAAATTGAATCGCCCGGGCCGGTCAAAACCGCCTATTGACGAAGAAAATTAATTTTGTGTCATTATGAAAATATTGTTGAAAAAATAATTTAATAATTTTTTTCTCTACATTGTTTGGACAGGTGTTGGACCACAAAGAAGGATTTTTCTATTGTTTTCTGAAAATGTCAATTTTAAATTATGCTAGTTTTTTCTGCAACCTACAGTATTTTCATGATTAGTACGCATACGAGGAGGAGTTTGGTGGTACCAGCGAAGGTCATCATTCGAAATGGAACTGAAGGTTGAATCGAATGGAAATCTAAGGCCGACACAGTGATTGATGAAATTGAACAGAAACGGAAACCCGGCCGAGACAAACTTCGCCAAGTCGTCGACCCAGTCAAAATAAGGAAGGAACCAGAGCGCTTCAAGGTCTTGTCAAGTTCAGGCGGTAATTGCACAATAATTACACGTCTGGCAGCCTGAACTCGTTTTATAGGTACCGAAAATATTTCATAAATTAGGAAGTACAAACCGGATCAACAGCAAGTTGCCATTTCCTTACAGTGAACATCCCAAAAAGTGATTATCATTGTGAGAGCTTCCTACAATGTTCCCTACTTCAGCTTTGTTTCTTAACAAAAGTGTACTGTACTGGGGCTATCAGTCAAAATAGAAAATATTCTTCCCGTTTCAGAAGGGGATTTCACAAACTATGTGTGGATTCACTCTGGTATAAGTTTTAGTAGGACATTAAAAACCTAACGGTGTAAAAGGTGAAGGGTACAAATTTCAAACACCGTTCGTAATAATGACGCGTAGTTTCCAACCAGGTTTGAAGTAAATTGCTGGAGGTTTCGGAGTCACTGAGCTACTAATTTGTTATCTTGAGTCACCTGGCATGAGACGTCTTCTTATTGAGGGAGTTGACTGCTCTCAGAATAATCGCATGCCTCGTTACACATTTCAATTACTTTCAGGTTTAGGTTTATTATTGGCTGGGGGTCAAAAATGTGAATTGGCCTCAAAATGTTTTCCATATTGTTTCATGCACAACAGCGTTTTGGGGCAGAAAGAATTTTTAAACAAATTTCGAAATCAGGGCAAGTCACTCGCTTTTTGGTCTAGTTGCGTCCTCAAAGCTTTCAGCGTGTGGAGAAAACAGGTGGAATTTTGAAGAATTTGTGGTCTTTGTTTCGAGAGGGGTGTCGTCTCAGAAGGAATTTTGAACGTAGAATCCATTTTTTTGGAGGCCTCGGGTCCATCTAACTTCACCTGCAAATGGGATTTTGAAGATGTTTTAGGCAAGTAGACCTTAATAATATTATTAATTGCCAGAAATTGATGGCAGATAAGAGATCTCCATCTTTGGTTTCCACGGCTAAAATTACTATGAGAACGATACCTCATAATATAAGGTAGATCATAATAATATTATCTCATATTATGAGGTGGAAACCAAAGATGGAGATCTCTTACCTGCCATCAATTTCTGACAATTTTTTTTCTTTGACTTAAATATTTACTTAATTGAAGGGTGCAGAGAAAGAACAAGGATAGTCGCAAATATGTAATTTTGAGAAACGCTGATTTACGAGTTTGAAACATTGGGAAAATTTCAGTAGTCCTGAGGCAGATTACAATAGGACTGGTAGGAGTTGACCTTTTTCTACCAATTAAAGAAGTCATTTCCCACAACAAATCCGAATCCCCAAGGATAAAACAGGAAAAGTCACAATGATTTGTCACCTGTAATAGGTACCTTCTCAGTTTTTGGACACTAAACCAGAACAGTTTGGCAGAAACTTGAATATAATCATAGTACATAACAAACGTTAAGACAATGCACCTCTAAAATGTCATTTTAGAGATGCACCAATCAAAAGCTGTTGCCATAAGAACTGATGATGGACATTACTATCGGTTGACTAGTTTAAATCTTGTGACTCTTCTCGTTCTTTCCTTGAAACGCTTGGGCTCTCCTTGTTTCTTCCCAGTAGGCTGGCTTTTCATTTGTATAATTCTTATATTTGTATCGGATTATGCCGGTTTTAGCCCGTCGGTAGTTACCAACAGTTACTGAAAGTACTCGTCAAGGACAACAGAATGCGTTGAAAAATGCCCCCTTGAATGATTTCTTTTTAATTTTGTCCTGGAAAGGTCATGTTTCAAAAGTTACGAAAACAGTCAACATCGCAGAAAAAACGTCTCCATTATTTATAGGTCCTTAGGAAAAATAAAATATTTGCATTGCGAGGCCTGAGAGCCGGACGTGACGTTTTAATTGTCACCAGCATTTGATTGGTCAGCGAGATGCAAGTTAGCCAACCTTGCTACGCGTCAGACCGTTTTTGGCGTCATCCAATGTTAATCCAGGATTGTAACTACGAACAATCCAAAAATCTTCCTGAAGAACGAGGGAAAAAATATTTTGTAAACATCGAACACCTTTCACCCACCCATGAAAGGATCCCCCTGGCACCCAAAGGCATGACCTTTCCCCCTGGCATGAAAGGATTGCAAGAAGTTTTGTTTTGGTTTTCTCCTTCTTCTTTGGGTGCCATACCCGTAATCGGGCGTTGGCGACCTCTCGCTACTAACTTCTGTTGAGCGAGTTCAGTTGGTTTTCTGCATTGCAAAAACTTCCATACTCGGTCGATATAACTCTGTAGGATGGTTTTAAATTTATCGGTGAACCCAAAAAATCCAAAACGAAGACTTTCAACAGAAATAAATGGCTCCATTCTGCTGAATCAAAGTATGCCGTTCCGGAAAGATATAAATCTCCACACCCACTAAGTTAGGAGGGAGAAATATGTCGGGTGAAACCAAAAAAATGGGTGTCGAGGGGCGGTTCTCAAACTTCCCGGGTTCTAACTACCTGGAACGTTTCTTGTGCCTCAGACGGGGCTGTTAGTGAAAAAGGCCGCATGAAAATAAAGATTATGCTTTTTTTGCGAAGACCTGTCACACCGATTTCTAAAGCTTCCTCAGGTTCGTTGAGGATGAAGAATGTTTTGAGAAGAGAACTTGTTCTGCCAACTATGACGTTCGCAACGTTTGAAATGTACGATGGACCAAAGTAAAAGATTTCAATTGAATCACCAGGATTACTTGAGTCACTTCGGTCCTACTTAGCATTCGTCAGCAGAGTTAACGTCAGGCAAGGGTGACCAACTTGTTGGTATCTCAAAAAGTCGAAAAAGAACAACCAGTGCGAAGTCAGCAAAGTTGAAGCGGTAAACTCTGACTGGCGCCACTGAAAAAAAAAAGAAGATAAAAATGTGGTCGGGATTCTTACCAGTTTCTCAAGTTTTTCTCAGTCAGATTCGCGTTATCCATTTCGATGCTGAGGACAAACCATTGCTAATTCCTGATACATCACTGTTTACACATCTCGACGTCTGCTCATTGCACCTTCGTGCAGACCTTTTCATGAATGGAACATTGTAAACAACTTCTGTAACTGTGGCAGGTACCCCATGAGGTGTCACATTGACAACTTTCTCGGAAGATTCCACTTTGGGCCGAACATCTTTTCACCTGAAAGATCGTGAACGGTAGCAACCTTGACAAAGCGTACCGCTCAGGCGATGCACACCAGAATTTACCTACTGGAGTCTCGTTGTGTTTTCTTTCCATACGCAGTTTCATTCTTGCTCGAACAGTTGGGTAAATAACCCACGGTCAGAAGCGTTCAAAAGAGAGCCTTCGCCTGATGGATTTGGAATGGAGAGGAGAAAAAAAGAGAAATTTGATTGTCCAACAACTCGTACGGTCACCATCAAGCGAGACGCTTGGAGTCGCGTCGCCTGTATTTAACAATATAACTTCTGAAAGGGCTCAAAATTTGACATTATTCGTTTCAAGAGATTCCAAAAACGAAATGTCCGTCCGCCGTTCGAGCCGTTTTGGGCAGAAGGATTTTTTTTAATCAGAAGTATGACAAAATACTCGGTTTACCATCTACTTGTGCCCGCAAGCTTTTCAGCCCGATCGCCCAAACCCGTGGGGCGCTAAGGGGCTGAAATGGAGCTACGGGAGTTTTTTTTTTTTTTAGGTTTTGGCTATGGAGTCGAGTTAGGTGTCGTTTTTGAAGTATTATTGGACGTAGAATCCATTCTTGGGGGTCCCAGAACGATCCGATTTCACTGTGGGGATCTATAGGGCTTTCATGGGGCTACAAATGGGATTTTTGAAGGATCCCAGGAAGTCAACTATTTTCCGGGTAAAAATGTTTACTTTAAAATTATGTTAACAGGAAAAAATAAATAAATAAAAAATAGAAAAATGTTGCAAAAAAAGTTTTCAAAAATAGAAACTTTTGAAACTTTAAAACAGAGTTACCCAGTTACTCATGACCAAGGTACTCGGGAAGATACATGATTGAGTGATCACCACCGCATTCGGCAATTAGATAAAATTTATCTATTTAATATTACCTATGTACTTATTACAAATTTTGTTTATATTCAACTAGGTGATTATTACCAAGGCGCATCAATAACATAAACGAACCAAACAAAGCTGTCACTAAACAAAAGAATGGCATTGAGAAAATACAACACATGATTGATAGAACAATCACAGGTTAGAGATGATGGTATTACTGCTGCGTGTGCGGTTTAAGGTGCAAGTTACAGACCTTCAAGGGGATGGGGGGTGTGGTAGCCCTACAATTGACTAAAAAGGGTCCCCCCCCTTTTTAAAGCCGACAATTGTTTCCACCCCCTGTGGCAGCAATTACACCTCTAATTGTCGAGGAACATTTTCCACCCCCGTTTGTCACATCCCTTCCTTGAATGGGCATCCCTTTTTCGTCCCCGTTCTGAAGGGTTGCGAGGGGAAACCTACTGAGGGTGAGGTATGTTTCACTTTCAAGTGACCTTGAAAATCCACTTCCGACGAGGAAAAAAAGTTCCCTCCGAGCTTTCTAAGCTGCTACTTCAAGGGAAAACATTGGCCAGTTGGTCTCTTTGTCAGATGAAACGGCTCTTCTTTTACTAATAGCCTTCAGTCAACTTTTGGTTAATTATAATTAATTATTTCCATAATTATCAACCTATTTGCGATGGAGAACATCAATTCTGATTGAGCTGCAAAATTTACCCATTTGTACTTCGCACGTATTTAAAAACGCAGACAATTTCAGGCATTTTAAAACTATTTACTAAATTAATTAATTTAAAAAAGTATATTTTCTGCGTTTTTATGGAAATTATTTTTGCACAAGTACAAATTTCGTTTTTGTGCAAAAATAATTCCATGACGTGAAGCAATTACAGAGGGATTCCACGCCAAAAAAAACTTCGAAAACGACGAAAACCCCACCTCTAGCCCCATTTTAGCCCCACGGGTTGAAGCGATCGGGCTGAAAACCTTGCGGGCAAAACTGGGTAGAAAACCGAGTGTTTTGTCAGAATTTCAGATTTTAAAAAATCCGACTGCTTAAAACTGCCTGGAAGGCGGACGGAAATTTGTAGACCTCCCGCGCGAAAAAAAGTCATTATTAAAATTTGAATGAAAAGCACAGGCTTGCCTCCTATCCTACATAACTTGAATATCCAACAAATTAAAAAGGCGCCTACCAGAGTGAATCCGTTACAAATCCTCAAAATTAAAAATTTCTCTTTTGAGGCACCGCGTCGAGACGACACATAATTGGCAAGGTAAGAAGATCCCTTGAAGATGTCGCCCGATACCCCACTCTGGTTAAAATTCAAAAAACCAGACCAGGCTTAAATACAAAAAGCGACTCCGGTCCCTTGGAGACTTCAATAACCGGATTCGTATAATTTGCGGTGATGATGGCAACCCTGTTGGAGGGACGTGGAATCCGTAAACAGTGGCTTGGTGACACAATTGAATCTGAACGGGAGTTGATATTTTTACTCCCGATTCAAAATACCTTCAAGCCTCCTGTCCGCATTTTCTTCTTACAGCCACAACTTCCTCAATGCGATCTGGTTATTAACTACATTGTAAGTACGAATATGGCGTTTCGTATTCATTTTCCGCCATCATCAGATTTCGCGAGGAAGGTATTTCCGCAGGTCACCTTGTGGAGGACTATCTTTTTGTAATGTTCTTTGTCTCTCCCTAAAAGGTCAGTAAGACTCAGCCAGTCCTTGGCTACGCCTTCGGTTGGATTTTCCCTCAGAACAGTTTTCCTCTACCTCGTCCATCCGGTGCATGTCCTTGACAGGTTGGGAGTTCCCGCCAGGTGACAAGCAGCTTTCTTGGGCCATTGAGCCATCAACCCCGCTGGTTTTTTCTCTCTCCTCGCAGACCATCTTCATTGTGTTTATAAAAGCGTTACGATGTTGTCCAACCTCCTTCGTGGACACTAAAATACCTTTCAGGTGTCAGCCCCACCAGTCTATGTGGTCCCACCAACCAACGAGGCAATTTTTGGTGGTTTTGATTCAAAATTTAATTCTATATCATAGAATTACATTTTTGGCCATTTATATCAAATAATATAATAATACAATTTATTATTACCTATATTATTTAATAATAAACCCTTGTGTGAAATTCACATAGTTTTTGAGATTCTCGTGCAGCTCATACTAAACGCAGCAAACCCACCTTCTGGTTACAACTAGGATAAATAGGAGCCCAGAGGCGTTCATAGAAACATCTCCTTAGAGCTACTGAACTATCCATCTATTAGGAATTCCTAATTAACTAACTAACTAACTTAAGTTAGAAAGGAAAAATGATGAGTATGAAGTTGAAAACGCCAAATTCTCACCTCCAGAAGATCCCTAATGGGGGAACGTGAACCCAGATGGCATCCCAACAACAGTACCTACTAAATTCAGGAGGAAGAGGTGCATGCTCTGGGGCTGGTACAAGCCTTGCAGTAGCAGTTCTAACCAAAGAGCTTGGAGGAGGGCCCATCTCGGAAGATCTGTTGAGGAGTAATCTGGATTCTGAAACCAAAGAACCGAGAAACAAGCTTCAGTTAGATCAAACAACTAGAAAGTTGTCCAGAAGAAAAGGATGAATGCGGCATTTGAAATCAACAGTCATGAAACGTAGGTATAACTACAAGTTTTGAGGTAACGCCAACTTATTTTTGGAGGATCGGGAGATGATTGGGCTAGGTTAGCTTTCCCAGGTACATCAAATTGACTTCTCACGCGTAAAGTCAACATTTGTTCTGTAATGTTATTCTTCAGATGGCGACCCTGCCGGTGACACCAGCTTCGCCACCAGAGCGCTCTCATTTCTGTCCTGTGCTCGATACCTACAGCGGAGTGAATATTACTGACCTCGCACGAACGGTCGGTCTTGGGATGGGCCAGAAATCCGAGTCGAATGCACCTATGAATGATGAAGTGACCTCCACCATGTTTGGAATGAGATTCGTGACGTTATCCTGTCACGGGTGTCATGTCACCTTTATAGGCTGTATATTATGCGTATGCCGTCAGCCTTGTGAGGTAGTGCCTGCTGTCGAGATGGCTTCGTGTCTTGAGCTGATGCATGGGAAAGGAAAACATTTTGATAGATTCGTGAAAGCAAAACTGCTTAAGTAGGAGAGGATTTAGTACCACGACTCATGGGATGATGGATATGGACCCATTTCCAGCTGGATCAACGGCATGGTGTGGGGGGGGGGGGGGGGGGGGTAGATTAGATAGAATTGAAAAACCAAGGCATTAATAATAAACCATCATCAGGGCTATTAGGACACACGATTTTATGAATATGTTCACGCTTAACCTAGGTATGGATTTTGTATTTAAGTCCAATCATGTGAGTCGTTATCTAAAGCTGGAAAATCTTTCTTATAGGCCCTGATGATGTTTTATAAACCAACCGAAACATTGGCCTAGAAGACCTTTTTTTTTTTTTTTTTTTTTTTTTTTTTTACTGAACCTCGCCACCCCAAAAATTTACCACTTTATGCAATGCACAGTTTATAAAAAAAACTTAATTCTGGGATTTTTTTTCCTTGTCCTTCGGGAAGACTTCAGTGGTGCACAAAATTTGTGCAAGGAACCTGAGGAAGGATTTAATCCTTCCTCAGGTTCCTTGATACTCACAAACAGACAGTAAGGAAAATCATCAGACCACTTCAAATCCTAGCAGAGTGACGGAACTTGCTCCCCGCGCCAGAACTACTTAATGTATTACTCGTTTGAATGAACCCCCTCTAGCGTGAGGTGACTTCATCGGGGGCCTCAGGTTTTCAGAAAGTAAGATACCTTCTAGGCTTCTAATATGCGTGAGAGAAAACTGTTAACAAAAAACGGAGCCTACACAATGGATGTAATGACTTGCTTGTACATAAAAGTCTATAACCTCCAGTCACACCTTCCGAAGTAACAGCGTTACATGATAGGAATTTGAGCATTGATCGGTGCACGCCATTAGAGACAGTTCAGGCATGTAGAAATGGTTGAAGGGGAACAAACGTTGACGTGAGAATGCATAGGTAATATGATGCAGAATGAATATTACCTCTATTCCAATTTTCATGGAAGATACTATCTTTCCAACATTTCAGCATTACTGGACTATCAGATAAGACATAAGCAATAATGTGGAGGTAAATTAAGTTTGTGTCAGAACAATTTTCTAACTGGCCAATCAATAACCACAACAAATAACAATTCAATAAAATAGAATTGAAAATTCAAAATTTAATTTTGAATTATTCAAGGCAATGAGCAATCAAAAGTAGGTACCGAAATAAAAACTATGAAGCAGGGAAAAGAGTGGTGCATACTCGAGAAGATCACATAGGTACCTAACTTGGAAAACTTACCATTCGAAATCGCTATTTCCCCCATCAAAGTAGGGGTAAGTAGTTGAGGGTACGACTGATATTATACTTACTAATGTTAGATGTAAACCAGAAGAGATCTCCTTTTTTTTCCGCCGTTTTGGGCAGTAGGAATTTTTATAAAAATCTGAAATTATGGCAAAATACTCGGTTTACCATCTAGTTGTGCTCACAAGGTTGTCAACCCAATCGCCCAAACCCGTGGGGGAGGGGGGGGGGGGCTAAAATGGGGCTACGGGTGGGTTTTTTTACGGCTTGTGTCTATGGGATCAAGTTAGGTGTCGTTTTCGAAGTATTTTTGGGGGTCTCAGAACGATTCTATTACACTGTGGGGATCTATTATAGAATTATAGATCTATTTATCGGGTTCAAGTGGGAAAAATCCATAAACGTAAATAACAAAAGTTTGATTTATTGTTCATGAGCAAGACAAATGTCATATCACATCGAAAGCCCGAGGCAAACTATTGGGCGAAGCCGGGTGAGTGTGAGTCTCGAAGGAAAAGGCCTAAGGGCGGCGGGAGGGAAGGGGTTGGTCTGGAACGTCCTAGTCCTCTGAGGGCTCCCGAAGGGGCCCGAGGGGGAAACAATAGGGATGTGACGTAGAAAAGCCGTATGGTACGAAAATGCACAAATATATGAAATGATGCTGCTTTGGGGTGTATGAAATAAATTATAATTAACTAAAACCCGATACGGCCATTCTGACGTCATCGTAGTGCCATACGATGATCCCCGTAAAACACAATTGGAATTGACCTACCTAAGGGGCCTACACAAGATGAGACTCACCGTTCATAAGCCTCAAGTTTATGACTTTTATAAGAAGTTAATTTTGGCTAAGGAGAAAAGCACTGAACGTAGGAGTTCAATAGCTTCCACAGTGAAAATATGAAGCGAACTACATAAAATCACAATAGGTAGAACAATAAACACCTACGATCAGGCAAAACCAGATAACACGAGTGAACTCAGTGTTACCACCATGAGCACAAATAAGAACCTAACCCGGCTTAGTACTTAATAGTAACAAGTAGGTAACATATCATATTATCAGAATAAAGATTGCTTTTCATTTATTTATCCAAACTTCATATAATAAGAATCAACAAAAAGGATTAGAAAATGTACAAAATTTTACAAACATAACCCATCACCTAACTTTATATTAAACCCCATCGCGAGGGTATTGTCGAAAGCGCCGGCTAATGCGCTTAAGAACCTGAAAGGTAAACCAAAAATAATTTAGTACAAAATATTTAAAGTGATTGACTACCCGAATCAGAACCAGTGTATTAGGAATAACCGGAGTTAAGACACCGCAGCTAGTGTCCACAAAGATTTCGCAATTGAGTAAAACGGTTAAACTGGTTCGGGCAGGTGAATGGAAACTTGGTCCACTCGGCCATTCTGCATTAAAAATAATTAAATTCATAATTGAAAAACGAGCAGGAGAACCAGGGAGAGAAGTTCAAAATCAAAAAGTATACTTTGATTGAAAGAAAATGATAAAATTATGCTGGGTGCTGAATCGATGATAGGACTTGGAGTAGTGGCCCAACGAATAATACGAATGCAATGCTATGGTTTGTATTAAAGGTGGTACGGTCGCTAACACGGCTGCAATACCACAATAATATTATGCATTAGGATCAAGATGTATCATAGGATGTTTCACACCATACACCTTCCATTACACGAAGGAATGATAAATTGTATTTTGGGAACGAAGCACAGCGTCCTGTGTTTCGTAAATTATATCGAACACGGCGTCCCGCGTTCGTCGTGCGGAACCCGTCGCTAACACGGCTGGAGGTTCTTCACACCTTCGGGTCCGTCGCTAACACGGCTAGAAACCCGGCATCAGACCCGTCGCTGACACGGCTAGAAGTCTGGCATCAGACCCGTCGCTGACACGGCTAGAAGTCTATCATCAGGCCCGTCGCTGACACGGCTAGAAGCCTGGATTACAGTAATATAATCTTTGGCTTTCAATGTACCCAAAGCTTGGCGTAAGAACCCTAGTGGATCAGCACCGTCATTGGACAGAGCCTTTGGTGCGTCAGCCGTTCACCCAAGTTGAAGTACATCGTTGCCTTCATGTATTCTCTGGTATTCAATGTGCAAGTGCACTTTTACACATGATACCAAGGAGTGACCGAAGTCATAATGTCTAATGGTAAATGTAAGGTGTTACAATTTTTTTTTTTAAATAATAATGGATATAATTAAATTCTGTACGATTGGGCATACTCGTAGTCCGGCCGAATAAAATGATTAAATGTGATCTTGGCCTTCAGATTCGGATTCATTGTTGACGTCAGAGTCGTCTTCATTGATCAACTGAGGTAATATGCTAGTGTCTGTAGCAATTTTTCGTAGTCTTTCATGTAAATATTTCAATCTGCGGCCAGTTAATACATTCTCTATTATATAACGGTCATTGGGCAAGATTTCAACAATTTTATAGGTGCCTGCAAATTTTAGGGAAGTTTTCTCTCTACTCCGTGGTTCCACTTCGCGCACGCATAAATCTCCAATTTTGAATGGAATTACTGAAGCCTTTTTGCCTACAAATCTCTCCAATTCATAAGCTTGAGATTTATCAATTCTTGTTTTTGCTTCAGATCTGATCTCATCAAGATTAGAACGGGCAGGAGGATTGAGTTCTGGGTCTACGTATAAAATGCTAGGCAGTTCAGGTTTTCGACCTGTTAAAAGTTCGATTGGGGAATAACCTGTAATGCGATTGACAGAAGAATTTAGTACAAGTTGAATTTGAGGCATGATTTGTTTAATTGACCGTTTTTTAAGGTGTTGTGCTACTGTAATTAATGATGTCAAAGTTTTGATCTGGATCTCGATTTGTGCGTTCGCTCTGCTCCCTCCTGTAGCGATGGCGTGTGTCTGTATATTATTTTTATTACAATATTGAATAAATGCGGCTGCTGTATATGATGTTCCCTGATCAAATATTATACGGGTCGGAGCACCAAAAAGGGAAACTAATTCTTCTAAGGCATTCACAGCTGATTTAGCAGATAAATTTCTAGTATGATGTAAATGTATATATTTAGTGAATGCACAAATCTGAACGATAAAATAATCAGGGGTACTACTTTGGCCCGACAGTCGACCAGTGGTATCAATGTGGACATCATAGAAGGGAACGGGAACTTTAGGTATAGGATAGAGCTGCATTTGTTGTTTCCCTGAAGGGGCTTTAGCTAATTTACATGTAATGCAGTTATCAATAAATCGTTTAACAAATTTATTCATATTGGGAAACCAAAATTTGGCCAAAATGGCATCCATGGTTTTAGGTAATCCCAAATGTAAAATAGACTCATGGATGGCATTAGTTACGACCCACTTGTAAGCTTTAGGTACTATGGGTACTGTGTGAGTCTTTTTTCTATACTGTATCTTCTATACAGAGCACACCATCTCTAAGGGTATATGTCTGAGCTAAATCTGGGGGTAAAGTTTCATTTTCAAATTTTTCTAAAATTAGCTTTATCTCTTCATCTTCCAATTGGGCTATCATCAACCATTCTCCAGTCAGGTCCAATAAATGGACGGATTTCTCTACCTGTTTCATGCGTTCTTGATCTGGAAATTGCTTATGAACCACAGTTTTAATAACATGGTAAGTTTCTGGATCATGAATTGGTGAATAATCGTCGACATTAGTTACAAAAACATCGACGTCTTCAGGGTCGCCAACTGGATAGCGACTAAAAAAATCGACTGTACGCATAGTCGCACCAGAACGGTGGATTATCGTGAAATCGAAACTTTGGAGGTACGCCCACCACCTATGTACGCTGGTAATAAGGTCCTGTTTGATATAAGAAGCTTGAAAGCTTTTACAATCAGTCACTAGGAAAAAGTGATTATATAAAAGAAAGTGTTTCCAGTTCTTGATTGCTTTTACCGCCCCGAGTGTTTCTAATTCATAAGAATGATATTTAGCTTCTTGAGGAGTAGTTCTTCTGCTGAAATAACCTACGACCTTTCGTTTATTGTCAATTATCACACCATGTCACATCATGTCATACCAAATTTCAATTTTCGCGTTTTGGTTAAAAATTGTTAGAACTTGGTCGCTAGTAAAAATTTCAATTAGTTTTTGTCTAATTTTTTCATGTTCCTCCGTCCACTTGAATTCAGTTTTAACAGATGTAAGTCGGTATAACGGAGCGCATAGCTCAGAAAAATGCGGAACGAAATTGCGAAAATATGAGCAAAACCCTAGAAGAGCTCTCAAAGAGGTGCGATCCTTAGGTGGCGGTAATTTTGTCAAAGCTTCAATACGTGAATTATGTGGGCGTATCTCCCCATCTGAAATTTGATATCCTAAGTATACAATGGAAGTCTTAAGAAAACTACATTTATCTGGATTAAGAGTGAAACATGCTTGAGATAACTTTTCTAGGACCATTTCTAGTCTTTCAAACGTTTCCTGTATAGTAGTGCCAACAATTAAAAGGTCATCCAAATACGCAAGACAGTATTTTTCCGCTAGATCACCTAGAGCATTCATCATAGCCATCTGATAAAAACATGGCGCCTGCTTTATACCGAATGGCATTTTCCGATAAGTATAGTGTCCGTCAGGGGTAGAAAAGGCTAAAATTTGACGGGTAGACTCATTGACTTTAATCCCATAGAAACCCGACGCTGCGTCCAGGCTCACAAAGTATTTTTGTCCGGCTAATCGAGCTATTTGGTCTTGTATGAGAGGAATAGGGAATCTTTGGTCTACTGTATTTTTGTTTAAAAGTCGGAAATCTGTACAAAAACGAAGTTTACCGTTCTTTTTAGGTACTAATAGACAAGGGCTGGACCAAGGACTATTTGATTGTTCTATAACGCCTGCTTCCAACATTTCTTTAATATATAATCGCACAGCTTCTCGATCGCGAGGGTGTAGTCGGTATGGTCGGCGATTCACAATTTTATTTGGGTCTATTAAGGTTAAATTTAATTCAGCTGTGGTTATAGTCTTTTTAGGTAAGCCTCTTGTAAAATTATTTTTATATTTATTTAAAATATTTCGAAGGATGGCAATGTTATCTAGATTAGTCAGATCGGTATCTAAATTTTCATGTAATGGATCAAAATTCTCATTTTCCTTACTAGTGGAGCCTTGTAAAATTGGGCGCCTGTTCAGCGGTCCCTCGGTCGCATTAATACTGTCTACTTGGAGCTCAATGTGTCTAACTTTACATGGGATCAACGGGGTTTCATCTTGAGAAAATGAAGAATCACAAGAAAAAACACATTCAAAGTTTTCATTTTCATTTGCGCGCGCATGCACTACAGAGTTAGAAGAAGTAGAAGGTTGATAGTCTATACTACTAGAAGGATCTAATGAAGTAGGTGGGAGAACCGCTGAAGCAGACTGACTTCTAGACTGATTTTCATCAATCTTATTCCTTTTTTTATCTTCGACGACATGGCCAAACTTTTCTCCAAGGGGAGTTTTCTTCTTTTTAATGAATTTCAATTTTGAATCAGATCTTTTAGGCTTAGTAATTTTTATAAACTCCAATTTATCAGGAAGGACACTGACAGAAATTTGATTTTCAAGAACATCGCGACCTAGCAGAATTTCTGATTTTACTACATCATCTGGGACTATAATAAAATTTATTGCAAGGTCTATTCCATCTATAGTTACTCTTGTGGAAAGCTGTTTTTTACAGAGGATACAGTCTCGTGTAATACCTACAAGCGTAACGGGATTTTCATAAAATTGACCATTAAAATGGATGGAAAAGCTTTCCGGAAGTAGCGAAGCCTGTGATCCAGAATCGAATGAAAATTTCCATAATTTACCTTGATTTTCAAGCTGTCCAGTAGGATTGGTAGCGCATTGGTTAACACGCCTGGTTTCGCCCTGTTGTTGAGACTGTCCTTGTTGACCACCTCGGCTCTGGGGGCGCCTTGCCCCGGTACCTCGGAATGGCGGCTGCTGCTGCTGTTGAGATTGTTGTTGGGAACCTCCTGGTTGATTCCATCTGCATTGGGAAAGACTGTGACCTGGGCGTTTACAATGGGTACAGTACTGCGGCTTTCGGAATTGGCCTCCACGTTGTTGTTGTTGTTGGCCGCCTCTGGATGTAAATCCGCGGCCTCGCATGACGCCTCTTTGTGATTGTTGTGCGGTAAATGTCTTCTTAGCTGGAGGGGCACCATCAGTCTGACTGTCCAATTTTCTCTTCATCCCTTGGTGTTGTTGTTGACGAGACTGTTGTTGTTTCTGTTGTTTACGATAAGACGTAACCATCCGAATTTTCGTGGCAAGGGACAGCTCGTCAATTTGGTCGGTTCCGTAGCAAAAATCAAAAAGCTTCTCATCGTGGTTGGCGGCGATGGCGGCTGTGAGTAAAACTGAGCACTGTTCGGAGTCGAGTCGAGCAAAAGCTGAACGAATTTTGGACAAGTTGAAGGTCAGCAGAGTTTCCAAATCTCCCGCTTTCGGTGGTGTGGTGAGCGCTTTATGAATTAGTGAGGCTGGGGTTTCGGGACAGCAGTAATGGATGCGAAATTTCTCGGCAAAGATGGCCCACGTAATATTATTAGAATATACTGTGCTATACCACTGCGCCGCTGTTCCTTTGAGTGCTTTCAAAATCTCTTTGTTTAACTCCTTAGATGAAAGCTCAACACCTTCCATGAAAGATGTGTTTACATCAATCCACAGACGAGGTTCATCTTTTTCGGGATCGAATTGGGTCAGGATATCCTTGTCAATAATTTTTGATGTAACTTGTGCCAAAGCCGAAGCCACTGGGGCCGATATGGCTTCAGGGGTGATAATAATCTGTGGCTGGAGAACAAATTGTGTATCTTGATTGGGCTGTTGTTGTTGTTGTTGATTTGGCTGATCGGTTGGTTGGTTTTCGGATTCCATCGTTCACTTTTGCACGAGAAACATAAAACAGTTGGAGAACCACAGTACACAACTTGTTGCACCATCCGACACAACTGCACAAAACTCGTTAATTTTGCACAAATGCGGCACTGAATTCAGTTTCACAAACCACTGTTCAACGTGAATTAATCCCACGACTGATATCGGGTTCAAGTGGGAAAAATCCATAAACGTAAATAACAAAAGTTTGATTTATTGTTCATGAGCAAGACAAATGTCATATCACATCGAAAGCCCGAGGCAAACTATTGGGCGAAGCCGGGTGAGTGTGAGTCTCGAAGGAAAAGGCCTAAGGGCGGCGGGAGGGAAGGGGTTGGTCTGGAACGTCCTAGTCCTCTGAGGGCTCCCGAAGGGGCCCGAGGGGGAAACAATAGGGATGTGACGTAGAAAAGCCGTATGGTACGAAAATGCACAAATATATGAAATGATGCTGCTTTGGGGTGTATGAAATAAATTATAATTAACTAAAACCCGATATATTATAGATCTATTATAGCCCTATAATAGGGCTGTCATGGGGCTACGAATGGGATTTTTGATGGATCCCAGGAAGTCCAATATTTTCCGAGTAAAAAAAATTATGATTTTCCCAAAATTTTTTTTATTGACAGAATTAATTTGCGCACAAGTAACCATTATCAAAGAATAATAAACCCTTGTGTAAAATTTGCACCGTTTTATTCTGAAACATTTTGGGCTCAACGTTTTCTCTAAGCATGAATTTTATGGTTTGTTTTTGGACGATTAATTACCAAGACCTATTTAATACCCATAGGTACATGTCGGTAGAACCCATGAGTCATCTCAAATGACAACAACGTTTGAAAACCTAATTTTATAATTCAATGGGATTGAACTATTACCTTTCAAAGTGAACATTACGCGTAGTAAGTACCTACAAGTGTATTTTGCAAGTTCTGATAAGCGTCGGTCCGTCTCTGACGAAAATCGTGACATTGTTGACTTGGTCGCAGCAAAACAAAGTATCTGAAGTCCTCTGCGAATTTAGCTATGTGAGGAAAACAAGTCGTATTTCCCCAGTCAAGTGTGATAAGTGTAACGAAGGTAAGAAAAAAGTGGCATGTCGTCCGTCCCCAAACCGAGATTAAATTTTCTGAACGAGCTCGAAGTTTGTCAATTCAGCGCCGTGTTAAAAAGAAGACTCCAAGCTCGGAATAGATCGCTCGGGAAATTTGTAGTTGGTTTATTTTTCCTTTCTCGCACTTCACTTTTCACTGGGACAGTCGCTATTTACTGTTAGACATTTTCGTATTTTAGTAAAATACGAAATAAACGCGAGCGGCGGGGGACGTAAGTAAAATAATTTTACCGCTCGCGCTTCAATCGCAACTCCCCCCCCCCCCTCCCCGTTACCACGACCTTAATAAATCATGATACTTTCACCACTAGCTAATTACAAGACATATTAAATACAAATTTTGTACAATATACAATGTAGGAGGTAAATACCTGTGAAATTAAACTTTTCACGGGAGAGCCGTTAGGTAAGTTTCCATGATGTTTGATTGCGCACATCATGTTCTATTTCCACTCTATTCATGGGTCAATCATTTTCAAACGTTTTCGCGTTATTCAGTACCTAACTAATAATAAACAGTCTGTGCCATGAAAAACATCCAATTACAAAAAGAAAAGAAAAAAAACAGCCTTAAAACTTTAAAAGCTTGCATTTCGCAGTATCAGCTCAGCTGATACAGCTGATTCAGCTGTTATCACTCCGTCTTGTCCACTTTGCTCTCTGTTACTCTGTGGTCTTGTCATTTGGAAAACTGTTGTCGCGGTTTATTCGCTTTATCTTGGCAAACACAATAAAAAATGACGCGTCTTTTTATTTACCGGTATTTATTTTTCTTTCTGCAATAAATAGAAGTTTTTCTGGACTCGAGACATACATAATTAGATATTAGGTATCTAAAATATTATGACATAATATTAAGACATTGTCTCTCTGCATTCTTAGATTGATGTTTCATCAAATTTATTTTCTTTTTCATTTTCTACTTTTCTACCTACACTACTACCACACTTTGTGACCAAGTGTTGTTTTTAGGGTGTTCAGTGAATTAAATAATTTTAAATTCAATTTTAATTTGAGTTGTGGGTTTTTCGTAACGTTATGTTTGTGGTGCTTCTAGCGTGCGAAAAATGCCATGAAGATAAAATTCTCGTTTTTTTTTTAAAAAAAAGAAGAAAACTGGTACCTATGCAATTCCGCCCATCACAAGTAGGACCATTTGGTGAGGTGTAGGCACTGAATCACTGCCAGTGATGGGTACCGGAAATATTTGTTGGAGAATTTATCAGAAATATTCCCCTAAATATAAATTCCCGGCAAAAACGGGGAATCTATGTTTTTCCATTTTTAAATTTTTTAAATGATTTTTTCTTGTTTTAAAATATTTCACGCCACATAAGGCCAACATTTAAAAGCAATGGTGCCAACGGGTAGGTCTTGCTCACATTCAATAGTTGTTGCGTAAAATCTACTTTATGATTGAAAACTTACTTAGGTAGGTAGGTACTTAATTAATTGTAGGTACTTAATTACTTAGGTAGGTAGGTACTTAAAATTGTGAAAATTTAAGATCACTTTTTTCAACTCTTGCTTTAAAAAACCGTTATGAAATGACGAGACGTTTCGATCCCTATAATATAATATTATTATATTTCTGCTTTGTACAAATTGCCTAATAATAAACCCGCATGTGACATTATCAGAGTTCTGACGAACTGTTCGGGAAATACTCGTGACATTAACATTGATCGTGGTCAAGAACATGACATTGTGACTTCGGCACAACCAACATCGCTCTGTTCATCTGATAACTACCCCGTTCATCCGGTGTGGCCGCATTTCCCGGAATTGCCGCATTTAAATGGCCTCATCAGCGTCAAAAATGTTCTTCCTACCTTATCATAATTTGCAATCAAGGATGCGCAAAGTTCATCATCATTAAACTACTTGCCATATTTTGGTAGTCCGATCGCCGGTAATTTCACATGTACGATCATCCATCTTTTTTCGAAAAAATGGATCCATTCTACTTAAAAAGAGATGGGTGACAATCGCGAACAATAAGGAAGTTAATAATAACGGCCTGTTGAAAACGTCGACTGATTCAAGGTGTCTGAATTCCAAAAACGAAATGTCCGCCCGTCGTCCGAGCCGTTTTGGGAAGTAGGAATTGTTTAAACAATCTGAAATGTTGACAAAATACTCGGTTTGAGAGATTACTCCCAACTCCGGCAGTATGCCATACCTGCCAGTGCATACTTGATTATGTCTATACCAACTTCTCGATTAGCTCGTCATCTCATCTCGAGTGCAGATGTTCTACGAGGGTGTGTGTAGTGTGGCACCCCCACGCATTGTCTTCCTCACGTCGAGTGCCTCACGTCTCACCCCTTTTGTCCACGCGTTGGCTTTCCATATCGACCGACAACACGCGAGTGTTTCTGATCGCTTCTGGGTCAAAGTCATCTTCGAGATGGACAAAGTGGCAGATGAGGGGTCAACGCACGCGGGGTTGTCCAGTCCTGACCACATCCTGACAGCGAAGGAACCCTCCTGACATCCTGACAATTCTTAGGATTGGTACCTAAGATCTTTGGGGGGGGGGGGGGAGGAATTTGGGTCCACCACGGGGTAGATTGTCCATTCTTGGCTCTCATTTTCCTGGCTTTTGCATAATGGCATAGAACCGGCGTGGTGTCGGACTCGTCCATCCACCAAAAAGGTGCAACCGTCGAACTGGCCCACCGAGATCGTTCAGCTCGTCCTCCTGTGCTCTCTACTCCAATCGGGGAAACACTGGCAGATTTTTAGGTCACTTTACACTCGCTGATCAGAAGAAAGTGGCTTCAAGTTGTTCTTTGAGGTTGCAATTTTCATTCCTCCTTCAAATGCAAAACGACACTGTTATGAGAAGCTCATATATATATATATATATATATATATATATCTGTATCTGTATCTGATATACAGTCACGTGAATCACCGTGAAGTAATTACTAACGCTACAACAGTTTATTGACGATTCGGCGTTCCAGGTCTGGCGGTGCGCTGTTGGAAGGAACTCAACAGCGATTCTGAAGGCCTTGGGACAGCCGTCGATAGACCTGGAACAAACCTACTTTTACATTAAATGTAAAAACTTTATCTGTTAGATGAATGGGAAGAGTCTAAATTCCCCAAGTCCTCACTCATTTAGGACCATACAAACAAACGGAATCCGTTTGTTTGTATGGTCCGTTTAACGTATTCTTTGCCCCAGTCTGGGGTTTCTCGGGGAAACTTTCCCCCTTAATCTACATCTAAAATGTCTTAATCGTGTGAAACGAGCCAATCACTGCTGGACCGTATAAACTGAGAGCGCGATTGAAAAGATCTTTCCATTCGCTCGAGCGGCCTGCGACTGCCGACTACGACGTGTTGGGAAGAAGCGGTTGACGGAAAAACACTTCTGTCTTCTGTTCACTGATTCTGTTTATAGAGTACCGACTTATGGGTGATTTCCCACTCTCGTCTTCGTCATTGTGGAAGACTTTAGAAACTATGGTTTAGAAGTCTGGTTCAACTTCATAATCATTTACCCTATGCAAACCATGATTGTGAAGGTCCATATTTTACGTTCGGCTAGGCACTGTTTTTACCAAACTTAGCACTAGAGGTTTGGAATAAAATAAACAGTAACTAGAACAACAGTTACTGATGTTCTACGTGTTTACATGAGCAAGGTTGAGTAGGTATGGTATTCAATTGCATCGCCTCTGTTTGTGTTTGTTATTTGTTTTTACATATTTGGCTGTGGAGCATACACAATTAATAATCAATGAGGCGGGGATGATGACGTTTTTTCGGCAAAACATCGCTCATCGAATGCGATACTCCAGGTGCTGCACTTGACGTCGACGTGTCTGAGTTATAACGACCTTCGTTAGGGCGGTGATCGACTCGTTATCCCCCAAAATGCCGGTTGGAGACGAAGATGAAAAGAGGGGTCCGGCATTGGGAAGGGATACCTTTGGATAGAACATACGGGAGAGATTCTGTAAGTGACAACCCGGCGGGGGTGTGGGGAACCCATCGACGTATTAGAACTGGACAGGGCTGCCCTGTCCAGTTCCTGTCAGGGCATGGAAAAAAATAAAAAAATATAAATGAAACAAGGGATTTTCACGTTTGGCTAGGGGGCCACTCCCTGCTGGCTACGCCAGTCAACCCCCGACCGTATCCCACCTGGCCTCTGACCCAACAACTCGTCATGGGAGGTATTAGTTGTTTTGTTTTTTTCCAAGCGATTCACGAAATTGAACTTCAAATTTTAAAGATTTCTGTCGTTTTGGAACAAGATAAACGACCCGAAATTTTGTAATTTCAAGTTATTTAGAACTCAGAAGTGCTCCAATCATTTTCACTCATGATGACGAGACAACAATTAGGTGCCCAATCCTTTTTTTATTTATTAAAAAAAAAAAAAGAAAAGATTATTGCCGTTTTTAGACGTCGAAGAAAACAAAAATTGATTCAAGAACGTTGGTAGCTTTGAGGTTTTCTAAAAATTATTTTTGTGATACGGCCTTCAGTTGTGGCCTTAATAAGGCCGCCTTATGTAACTACGAATCGTAAATATTGGGGGACGGACCTGTAGATAACAATCAAGTCGTAATAAAAAGGATATTTCCAATAATTAATGTTATTGTTTCCCCATCGCCTCGTCCCCCTGGGTTCGTGCAGGGCACAATGACTCGAAATATTCATGGCGGTTCACCTGAAAAAATATAATAAGAATAACTTAAATTAAAGCTGAAAAAAGTGGCCCTTGACAGTCTTTACGCCTCATAAAATTGAAGCTGAAGCGAAATATGATCCCAAATTATGAATAGAGCAAAGAGGTTCTGATATTTATCATATTTCGCTGAATCATTTTTAATCATTTAATGAAGAACTCCGATAATGAAGTAGGTAAAACATAAGGTGCCTACATGGGATTTCGAGCCAACTCGCCAATCCGTCAAGTTTCACGTCCATGCATGAGACCCCCTCAAGGGTTACAGATAGCCCTATTACACCTTCGTACTATGATACTTCTCTCTTGAAGGGGTCCACTATGCAGTTGAATTAATCAAGGAGGCTGTGAAAAGATGTGCCGGGGGGTGGAGGTCTGACCAAAAGAAGCCCTTTTCTATTAAACAGCCCCCTTCCTCCCCACATATTCTCTTAGTGCGTTTTCCCCTCATTCTATTTACGGGTACATTCCTCGAGGGCACGATGATTGCCCGGCCTTTCTTTACCTGACAAATTGCACTTACTGTGGCCTCCTCGATAACAAAAAAAGTTGCAAATTTTGAGTTACCCAACGTGTCCTACCGGTACATTATGAAGGACCTGAGGATGTCTCCAGACAGATTCCTGGCGCAGAGGGTGGCTCGATCCGAATGAATGTGGGTCCTCAGGGGGGTTTCACCAGGCGAGTGGCGGAACGAGATTGTTGGCCCCAACGAGCATGGAGACTGCAGCCAACACATGGAGGAAGAGCTGGAGGAATGACGAATCTCTTGAAACGGCCTAAACTGGTGGGACAGCACGATGAAACCATTATGTAGTTACTTTCTGAAGAAGTTTGTGTGTTCAACTTCTAGAATTCATCAAGCCTTCCAAGTTATGAGGTCTGTGTAGTTCAATTTTTTTCGATTCCCATAATTGTCAGTTTTCTGACAACTCGTTCTAGCAGTGGTGCCAATCGCCGACTTTTTTTGAGCCCGGGTCCTCCTCTCGGATTTATGATCAGTCGCCATAGAAAATCTGTGATGGGATAGAAAGAATTTTACGGTAGGGCTGATTCCCCATCTGGCGTCTCAGCCGTCGGGTTTCTGCTTTTCGCACCCCCACACGTCTTTCTGATAGACTTCGGGCGACGACTGTCGGGGCTCTCACGCCTAAACCGATTTGCAAGGAAATAGAACCCGTCGCGGAGCGTCGGGTAAGGAGCGGGGGTACGACGAGAAGAGAAATCGCCTTTTCCCTGCTTCGATGGTCTTTTAAATAAGGTGCTTTTCCAAAGTCTAGCCTCCCAAAGGCAAAAAAATTAATTTTTTGGCGCCATTCGTACCCTACTGAGCATCAACTTCAACTGACCGTTTTTGCCAACCTGCGAACGAGGAGGAAAAAATAGTCTGAATGGGTCAGATACCTTCTAATCGGGCTTTAGGTCTGGTTCAACGCTTTAAATTTGGCTCAGAGTAGTTCTGTAATATTAGGCCTCGCACGATGTCTATTGGACGAGAGTCAACTACATCTCGTCAAAGCGAAATTTATTGAGCAGCTTGCACGTGAACGCTCTAGAATGCTACACGCCTGCCGTGGACCAGTGTCTCAGTTGCAATCAGGCGCAAACCATAAACTGCTTTTCAGCACTTTCAATTCCAAGGAATCGTTAGCAACTGAACGAAGGGAGGCAACAATGGGTAGTCTAAAGAGAAGAAAAGGGATTATATTCAATGTGATTAGTGTATTTTTAAAACGCTTCAAATTTGTTGAATGGAAATCGTTTAAAAAAATATAGTACCACATTATTTCAGGGCCAAAAGGGGAAAAGTTTATAATTGTATCGCCATGAAATATATACTAAGTAGCTTTAGTTGACAGGCTTTGTATGAATAAAACCACTGTATTATCAAATAAGTAATTAGATTCGGGGCGTAACATAATATGTTGTAAACTTACGCCAATATATTATATTGGCGTAAGTATACAAACACTCAATGTATTGAATGATTTATGACAGAGGTCTAATACATTTTTGAGTTTAATGCTCCAACGCCTTGAATCACCAGCAGAGTGCTCTCACTAGTCTCCCACAATAATTTATAACACAATATTCATTCAAACAATATTACAATGTAATATGTCATATTTATAATTATTAATCCAATGTTCTAGTAAATAAATAAATAATAAATATAAGTGGGTGATGAGGTCAACAGAGCATGATCTGAGTTTTGCAAAACTGGTCCCCCACACACCAGTTAATATTATAACTTAGTGAGCATCAATTAATTTTTGGGAGGCAGAAACCGGTTTCGAGTGAGCAGAAATCGGTTTTGAGGAAGCAGACACTTGTTGGAGGAAGCAGAAACTGGCTTTGAGGCAGCAGAAGCCGGTTTTGAGGGAAGAGACAGCAGCGTTTGGGAAGCAGATGCTGGTTTTGAGGGAGCAGACAACTGTTTTCAGTGTGCCGACACCAGTTCGATTGTCTAGAATTTCAATCAATTGATATTAATCTCTCAATCGCTTCGAAAACGACATCTCACTCCACCAGTGGATAAAACCATACTGAATCCATGCATGAGAAAAAACTACAACATTTCAGCGTGAAGCTGCAATCGTCTTTCACAGCCTATAGCGTGTTTAAAGACTGAAACGGAATAATTCGCAACGAGGAAGTGACAGCTGTCGGCCTAACTGTTCCAAGTATAGATGGGATATAACTCCTGCTAACAATAGTTTTAACGCCCGGCACTCTTGGAGGAGAATCATCGACTTTGTGGGTGTGGACAAAATCCATTTAATTGAGTTCTAATGTTGCCTTTAAGTCAATGTTCAGATCAGACGAACACCACAGGGGAAAACGCACCATGCATTTCTCGTTTTGTCGGCAACGGTTTTGTGTCCTTCGATATTGTATAATAATTTGGTATTTTCTGAATTGTACTCTTAAAAAGTTTTAAAATCCTTTACTTTGTCATTGAGCGAGCTTTCGTGGAAGGCTTTGTCCCCTTCTTCAGGATGAAACCAGGTTACATTACAGTGTCAGTCCTGAATAATTAGCATTGTTGTTTGTGGTCAGACATAAGAGCAGACAATTACTTTATTCTAACCAGGTATGTAGTTCATTGGCAGCGGATGATTTCGGACGAAGTTGGCAAGCCAACGAACTACCTGGTTAGAATAAAGTAACAATTATTGTCTGCTCTTATGTCTGACCACAAACAACAATGCTAATTATTCAGTACTGACACTGTAATGTAACCTGGTTAAAGCCTGAAGAAGGGGACAAAGCCTTCCCCGAAAGCTCGCTCAATGACAAAGTAAAGGATTTTAAACCAACTATCTGGCTCTCTCTTCCTCATAATCAAAATGATCGCAGCCAGTCAGCTCCACTACAACAAGTAACAATTTGATGTACTTAAGTTCTAAAGTAGCTCATGGATTCATTACAACTTGAATTGTCCATCCTCTCCACCTCTATGGAAACATGTGCAGGGGCACTCGACTGTACACACCAATCAGAAGATCGCGTGATCCAAACGGCCTAGTCGTCCAAGCCGTGAATCCCTTTTTTACCCGACGTAAGGTCAACCCGTCTATTTTAAAATCGCATTTAAATTGCACGGGCGGTTGATGTCTAAGATCGACGGCGCGCCAATCTCGATTGCCGTGATAATAATTTTAAATCCTGGGTTTTGTTCGCAGGGATGGTCTGAAGCTGCGAGAAGTGACCAACGGGAGGAGGCTCGTTCAGGCCGTCTACAAAGACAACAAACTGCTTGAATGTGAAATTGTGAGGAGAGCAGGTGAGATGTTTTGCACGAAACAAAATTTGTCACTGTTTAATAGTGACAATCCATATAGCACAAAAATCCTGTTACGAACTCAACTACAAATATGTTTCCCAGGGAAGAAATTGTGGAAAGAGGCGAAGGAGGTGCATAACAAACATTTCAACAGCACGTCGGAGATTAACAGTTTTGGAGCGGGTTTGGCCTGGTTGGATTTGGCTGCGCTCAGCAGGGATTGTCGGAGAAAGAAGAAGCAACTCAGCAAAAACAAGTTCGTTCAAGCTCATCATTATGAATAACTCTAGACATCAAATTACGACTTTTTTCCGCCCACATTTTACTTGAAACCACCGTCTACTGTCCCGAACACGGCACGTCTCAAGACGGAATTCCAACACGTTTTGGCACGGAAAGGCCCGAAGACCACCCGGTTCTAACTATTCCTGAAACTGGTGACAGACACTATTACCGATGCAAACGGTATAGACAGACGATCACAGAGAATCTTGGGGTTGTTATGCACAATAGCCAGGGAATGCGGCACTAGCGCTGAAATGGCGGGAATCAAAACTTCTTGTTCTATCATTGGTTCTATGCAGTATGAATTCCGCTTTTCGACAGCCTTTCTTAATCAAATTAAATTTTAACCCAAATTTTGGGTTAAATGTAAGCAGTCTGTTTTTATGCCGTGCTGTTGCCTCCTTAGATCCCACAGCGAATGAAACATTAAGTGCTCATTTTCTCCAAACTCTGACAAAAATAGATTGTCGCAATAAATTGCCAACAATAAGTTTCTTTTCGTGATATACCCCAGTCCCAATTGAGTCAAGGAATGGGAGATTCGCCAGACGACTGTGGGTGGAGCGAACAGTCCCACCTGCAGTTGATGGGATCGGCTGCTGCGACGACATTTTGTAACGACTGACGTGGACCCGGGCTTATTTTGACCGTAAGCAACACCAAACTCATAAAAATCTCTGCACCCTCCAAGGAACTAGTAACCTTACTTTCTGGATAGGTAGCCCTCGTATGTGTAGGTCCCCTTTAATAGTCCACAAGAGATTAATTCAAAATTATGCTTTTGCAGGTCAAAACAGAATTTCCATTTTGGAACCAACCCAAACCAATTCTCCACGACGCTCCTCAAAAGTGCAACCACGAGGTGAGTAATTCACCGTGTAGGCTCGCGCCTCTGCTAGTACCGGAAAACCATAGGAACAAATTATTCCTTCTCTGAGGCCCCTGCAGGCTGGAGTACCTGGACAGGCCTGGCGAAGTTGAAAGTGTCTTCTGCCTTCAACTCCACAGAGATCGTAGACCCAGGAAGTCACTCTCTGACATTCAACCAGGGAAGCTGTTCTTGGAGCCCAATAGCGAGCCATACACCTGCCGGTTTTTTCGACGCGCCACAGTTATTTCATGGAAACCCGCACGGTTGGAGTGGCGAGTTTCCACGAAAAACCCGTGGCGCGTCGAAAAAAAAAAAAAAAATCGACAGGTGTATGGCCCGCTATTGTCATTTCCAAAACACAAAACGGCAAAAACCTGAACTTAGCGCCTGAGTGCCGAAGTACTCTAAATTTAATTAGCCCTAGTCAGGATCCCAATAAAGGTCAAGCATTGAAACAACAAAGGTTCATCCAGATCCGTCTAGCCACGTCCAGGTAGCCAGAGCCCTAATGTAAACGAAAACCCCCATAAATATAGATTCCCCATTTATGCAATCGACTTGTTGACGGATCCACGTCAAACCGGAGTAAGAATTTGGCCGCATAATCTTCGCTGCATTATACAACAAAATTTGCAGATTTAATCCTGCATAATCGCATAATCCTGCATCTTTCCGAGTGCCGAAGCTTCGTCCGTAATCCAATTTAGCTCGCCTCTGGCGACTTAGTTGAAACTGGTCAGACGGGGTCATTGTCTCATTCTTCCCATTCATTGATTCAGCTTCTTCCCAAACAAGATACAAGCAATCAAATTCCCTGTCAATATGGATGCAACCTGTCTTACCTACAACTTACTTGTAACAGAAAACAGTATGCAACAGATTAGCGTCGAGTAAAGCATTAAAACTGCTCTATTACATGTAGCAACCACCCTTCAGCGAATGGTTTGCAAAGAAAATTATTTAATTAAAAGACCAGAACTGACTGAGTGATTTATTTAATATTAATTAATTAACATTTTATTGAGTTTAATGTGTCAAAACAGAACTTCGAGTTTTATTTTAGTTCAATGGAAACAGTCGCTATTTTGTTTAGGTATTTAAAAACTGCATAGCCTACCTTTGCACGATTTCATCATTTTTGAGGCAGGGGATCTTTACCCCCACATAGAAATAGACCCTGGTTGCCAAAAAGGGACAGTTATTCAGAGAACAACTAAAACTGTTAAAAGGACACGTTAGAACCAAACAGTTAGAATAATGATTATTATTACGAATAATCTTAAAGACGGGATTACATGTGTCACGAGTCCCAATAAGCCCAGCGCCCATTCGAAACCTTTTTAAACTTGCGCAACGTGGGATTGGAAAGTCCTTTTATCTCACCGATCTTTTGAATGAAAATTGAATCAATTAATAGATTGATTTAACAAAACGTTAGTCGGACGGCTTCTTCTCACTCGAGCGACCCAGATAAGACAGATTGTGGTCAACAAGAAAAGTTGAAGTCACCTCACAAGAAGGGTTTCATTGATTTTTATACGAATAAACCCTATTTAAATCTAAAATAATCATTTTAATGATTAAAAGTTAAAGTAGAGTTTGTAGAAGAGGAAGAAGTTGAAATGTCTCACAGTATTCCAGTACATAAAACGACATGCATTCGAGAATCTGCGATCAAGTTTGGCCGATTACCAAAATCTACTATTTGGATTACAAAAAAATTCTTTTTTTCCTGCCCTCAAGTTCTGCCATGAGAGACGTGTCTATGGAACTTGAATAACAGTAAGGCGTTCAACAAGTGTCCTCCATTCTGTACTCTCGTTCAAATCACTTGAGCCTCCGAATGGTGCACCCCTTATCGACCAGGCCACCCCCTCAGCCCCCCCCCCCTCAATTCACAAGTCCGGTTATGTTCAGTTTTGGCAGAGTCGACTATGTAATACCTGTTTGGGTTTACAGTTAGATTACGAGAGTTATTATAATTATCGTCACCCTAGAATTGTCTACATTTTCATTTTCAGGGGGTCCATGTATAGAAGTCAACCTCGACGTCACAGCAGGTACCGGACGCAACTGAAGGCGGTACAGCTAGATCACATGGCCAAAGGTCACAAGTAAGTTGACATTTGGAATCATAAACGAACGAGGTTTATTTCTGGACGTCTAATAAAACAGCAGAGCAATTACCAAACACTTTCAAGTTGGCCACAGGCTCCAAAATGTCTGACACGGCGTTAGTTAACTTCTCTGGCCCATCGGTGTCGCCTTTGGTCAAGTTGCTTCGCCGGATGTCACCTCAATCTTCCAGTTTTCTCAACTGGTTCCATAATGGGAGAGGAGACGTCTTTGAGCCTGTAAAAGTAATTGAAAACAGTAAGTGTAAACTTACGACCGGTTTCCGAGATTTAACTTTATTAAGGCGTTTTAACATGTCTTCGTTTAAATCGTCATTTTAGTGTTAAATCCCAGCTTTAATTTTCGGTGAGACCGGGCCTTAGTTATTACGAGTTACTGGGATGTAACGTGAAAAGGGGAACGATATTTGATGGGTACCATTTATCAACGTTCATTATGCTAATGGCGAGCAACTAAGGATTCGGCGGGGACACAAATTGGTAGCCGTTCATTGCCAGAGGGCATCTGAGTAAGTTGATCTCCAAAACATTTCAGCTATCTAAACATATCCCATAAGAAAACTTCATAATCAAAGAAGAGTCGTCATAGCGTTAAGAGAAACCGAAGCTTATTGGCGAAGGAAATTGGTTTTGCAGTTCTGCTGTTTCTGTTTCCATCCAACTGATTCAGTAGGGGTGGGAAATACCCAGCGAGCTCTCCTCCAGCAGGAAAGCAGCAGGCCGCCCTTCCTTCAGCTGGCTGAGACCAGGACTGGGGCGAGGAGTCTGGTGACCCTTCGTCCGACACTGCAAGAGTTGGTATGAACTCCTTTAGATCCGCACCCTTGACAGGACCCTCGGGTGATCCTGTGAAAGCGGCAAGGTCCGAGAGAATCAGCAGCACCAGTGGGAAGGTCCTTTGCACTGTGCAAAAGTGCAAAAGTCCTTGGACAAAAGTACATGGACCCAGGGAAACCAGGCCAGAACTTAACCCACCACGCAAAAGCGACAGCGTGGACATGGAGTCTTCGGAACCCACAAGACAAATTTTACTTTAAATCTAGCACATCCGCACTTAGGGGTCAGTTCCTATAAATTATTATTCACTTGCATTTCTGTCTGGACAGGCATTTGGCCAAGCAAGACATAATCACGCCGGGGACGAAATGGTGCGGTCCGAGCAACCGGGCGATGAAGTATACAGACTTCGGCGGTTTTTGGGAGCCGGACAAATGTTGCCGGACACACGACATGTGCGCCATGAGCATCCTGCCGATGGAGCACAAGTACAGCTACTCCAACGTCGGTCCTTTCACGCTCAGCCACTGCTCCTGCGATAGGAGGTGAGTGAAAACTGTTGAGTATATCTTCTTAACTTTATCTAAATGGTAGAAGAAGGAGTGGAAGAAAACGACCTAGGTAAAGCCAAGCCTCCGGATACGGTTTACGTCGCAATAATGGCAACCCAGACGGAGCTCTCGACTGAAAATTACATTCAGCAGGTTTGTAGCTGAATTCGAATATCAAGCGAAAGATGATCATTAAGCTTCGAGGTAGCCCATTATGTACACCACAACAGCACCCCAAGATCTTGGACCGAGTTCCCTTCTTTCCTTAACTCGCCCGACATTCTACGCCCAGTGAGTTGTTATAAAGTTAAGACGGGAAGCGTCATTTTGAAAAACCCAAGTTTTATGATCCTACGACTCGTAAAAATATGCAGATCTTAAAAATACTCGAAGGCATTCGGCGGGCACCTGAAGGCCATAAAAGAAACGAAACTGCCAGTTTCGCTGGAATAGACCCGTCACTAACTGAATAAGACCCAGAGTTTGTTCAAGTGGTACATCTACCCAATCTCCGTGAATTACAGTAGGTATTTTATGAGGTTGAAATATTTCTGAAAGATTGGGTTGGATCTGGGACCCAGATTTATTTGGTGCTAATTAGACTTCCCATTACACACAACGCTTCATTATTCTTTTGCGCAAAATGTTATACATTTAATGTGCAAAAATTCAATTCCATGCCAATAAAAATAAAAAAACATTTAAAAAGTTCATAAGTATTGGGACAGATAAAAAATTACCTGTTCAGTATTAGGACATCTCGGGACCTCCAAAAATGGATTCGGAAACGACACCTCGTTCAAAAGCACCCCTGGAGCACAAGAGGTTCTTGCACACCTGACGCACATTTCTTCTGGTCATAATTTAGATTAGAAATACTTAACACAAATCGGGCTCAGATGTAAAGCCCTGTATCTCGCCGCATGATGAGTGTATTACAAAATGTTAGGGGTGGAAATTGAAGGAAAGTTGATACCATACAAGAATGTTCTCGGGTGCGATTGTTGAAGGGTCGACCAGGACCGAGTTATCAAGCAAAATTCGTCGTTAATTACTGATTTGTTACGGAATCACCATCAAAATTAGCATTGTGCTTCCTCTTCAGGCAGGCAGCCTCTTCACTTCTCCAATCAGCCATAATTTCTTCCGAAGTGTTCATTTTGCACGTGCGAGAACGTTTGGCGTTTGTCACTCTCTTCTTCAACCAGAGAGTTATTAGCTGGTGGAGACTTTCAAGAAATTCTCCCCATCGAAGACAAGGCGTGCTACAGATCACGAATCGCTTGGTGGCCATTGGAAGTCGATAGCAGTTCGTCTATGTGCCGCTAGGTGCGCATCGTAAAATCGAGGGGTGCCACTCCTTCCTCGCACGACGGTTCAGTGGTTCCAGGGTAACCACGAGCATGCCAATCTTCACAATTCTCGTTATTGGCTGAAACATGTCATTTAAGGGTATTTAATCAGATCAAGAGGAAACTCCGGATGTGGTCCATGAGTATGAGGACACTATATACCTACTCGCATTTCCCGAGCCATCAGAACCCGCAGCAGCTCTCGTATTCAAGGTCAAAACCGCAGAAATTAATTACCCCCTCTGAAGACTTGTGCTGGATGGTCTCTCGAGACGTTTCCAGTGATGCCATCCTTGAGGCCCCATCTTGCCCTTCATTCTCCGGAATTGGGACAAAACTAGGTACCTACACCTCAACCCAAAGGCACGCCAAATTCCTCAAACTTCAGTCAGGTTCCCAAAACATCATGTCTCTCAAGGCTCATCTGACCGTAAGGTGCTCTCAACACTCCGCAACCCACTAGCGCCTTGTTATTGTCTCAGACCCAAGAATTATAAGAAAATTTCGAATTTCTTCAAATCATGCCTAGAATGGCGTATTTTGCACATTTCGATCTTGAAACGCAGTCTTCTTCAGTTTGAAAACAACCTCCTGTGTTCCTGTCCTGTAAAAACGATTTATTTGACAGCCCAAAATGCCGTTTTGATATAACAATCAAGTTTTATTTTAGGCTGCGATAACGAGGTTAATAAAAACTCAACGACAACGTGCTAAAATCACTAAGAGCTCAGTAGGGGTCTAAAATATACAGCCTAACAAGAAAACGGCGAGACAGACCATGGAACTTCCATTTATGGACCACATGATTTAATTCATGACATTTTTTTACGGCGGGCGCGTCTACAAACATGAAATTTATTCAAAGAATTGAAAAATTCATCACGAGCGACTCGAACAGTATATGGGGATTAAAATTAGACCCAATGTTTTCTCTTTCCGAAACCACCCCCCCCATTACTTAGCCTTCTTTACAAGGTTCACTGGTTGGGGAAAAGGTCGTGTGGCCACTGGATCGTTTTCTGGCTTCTGAGAAATCTTGACAACCGCGAATTAGCTCCTCGAATTATGGCTATTATAATATTGTCCAAACGTCTATATTGCCTCGTTAGTCTAACAAGTCTGGTCAATCGATGAAAGTTAAGCAACATGTTATTTAGGTTAGTGATTGGGCGTTCGTGTTTGCTCAGAGGGTGACAAGATATATCTATAGCGATGAATTTAAAAGTACGCAATTACTTGTACTTTCTAGACCAGTGGTTCTTAAACTTTTGACCAGTGCCCCTTCAGAAAACGTACTCAATTTTGCGCACATTTTGCGTGATAAGTACCTAAGTCGAAACATTACAACCAGGGTTGCAAACTTGCTTGACAAGGTGCCGATCAACGTACCATCGACAAGGTATCCCCAAACTTGTACCAAGGTACCTGAAACTTCAAACAAGCCACTTCTGGGACCCTCCAACTCTGCCAATAGGTGTGGGACATCCCATGCAGCGGGCAATGGTTGTGTACCTACAAGTGTATGTGCTTCTAAATTTGAATTTAGATAAACTATTTTTTGTGTTGTGTGTTTGGTGGAAGGCCTGTGGCGTAAATCAACGATTTCGCCGCCGGTGTTTATGGAGGTAGAGGAAGGGAGTATGGAAACGTTTCTACACTGGGCATAACAGGAATTATTGTCGTGATCTACAGACCAGGGGGAAGATGGAGCCACAGAAGAGGAAGACTCGCTTGCTCCAGGCTTACCTGATATGTCAGCATACTGAGGAGAGGCAGAGTCTTTGGAAGGGAACGGAGAGGAAGACAATACCCTACACGATATGTCGTGGCCAGTATTGATTCTCCCGGGGTTCGCAGTAATCCGAAGTCAGGTGCTGCAGCTACATTAGACGAATTTTTGTCAAACGTGGCCTGGCCGGCTGACCCAGTCTCACATGGGAACATCCCAGTGGCTTCCTTTAACGGAATGTCGCCAAGGGAGGCCTGGTCAGTGGGATAAATCCCTGAAAAAATACTGCGATTAGACAATGTGATTTAGTCATTGTGATAATGACACAGTGAACGGCAATTGAATGCCTTTAATAGAGCCCGTCTTCGAATGGGAGGGTTGAAGTATGGGAGTATCTTTGTATGGTATCTCTGGATTCCTGAATTTGTGCATCACAAGATCTCGGGATTTCCTGAATCTCTGGATTCCTAGATCTCAGGATTTCAGGATTTTCTGGATTTCTGTATTCCTAGATTTCTGGATGTTTCGGATTGCTGCATCTTTCTGGAGCTCTAGATCTCTGGATTTATGGATCTGAGAATCTCTGGATCTTTTTTCTGGATTTCTGAATCTCTAGCTCACTGGATCTCTTGATCGTCTGAATCTATGGATTTCTGTGCCAAAGGTCCAGTGAAGCCAGTCACCTATTCGCTTTCCTTCTCCTCGTATTCGCTTGCTGACCCCAGTGGAGGTTTTCACCTCGTCGTAAAACTCTCCCGATCGATAAAATTGTACAGTATGGAACATTTGATTTGAGAAACGTGAGTCCACCGCTAGATCAAACTATAACAAAGAAAGTAACTGTAACAGCTGAAAAAGGAAATTCTGCCAAAAAAAAAAACACGCGTATCGGCATATTTAACAATAACCAACTTCTCGTCAGAAATATTTCTTCTAGTGATGCATCAGTAAGAGACAAGCACTGTAACTAATAGTATGCAACGATGGTTCCATTATTTATAATATCTACGATCCACAACTGCTTCAACGCCCACAAACGGGTCCTTCACAAGTGACCGGAACTCATCACACATCCCTATGCCCTTTCTAGTCCCTAATTCTCAACGAAGGACGGTAAAACCAACAAAAGGCTTCCCTAACAAATTAGGCGGACCTCAAGTCGTGATCGTGACCACCTTTTAGCTCCCACCTATTGTTTTTTTCCTGGTAATATCGATGGAAGATATATTTATAATAAATGGTCCGAACCTAGGCTTTTGTTGACCCGTTGGAATCGATGATCTGATAAGTTCGGTGTGGGGGTGGGGAGGTTCTGGCACCTCCTACTTGTTGAACGCATTTCTTGAGAACCTCCTACGCTTATGAAGTTGAACGCCAACTTCTTCCATCAGCCCTCATCTGGAAAACATTTTTCAAGCATCATTAACCAGCTCACTTTGTACTTAGCAGGTACAATTTCAGCAACAGTGAAAATAGCTTATGAAAACAGCACACGGCGTTTGAACGCGAATTTCTCAATACAACATGAGTTACGGATTATGCCGTGGTGCCCAGGCAATAATTGGAACTCAAAATACAAGCTGTCGTAGCTGAGTAAAATTAATCATCTCAGTACGAGTTGACATCACACCAAGAAATATACACAATGCAAATAGGGTTGCGAGCATTAAAATTAATGAATTTAAATTATTCCGAGATCAAAAGAGGGTGACGAAAATATGAATGAACGGCGTAACACGATACGACTCAGACAGATACAAAGTGGCCATTCGTTACTTGAGTGAGGCTAATGCTTGTTTTTAAAAACGCTTGAAATGAACACCATTTGCTAGCCCGCCATCAGAACGAGATCAAGGGATTGAGGGGCATAGGGACAGTTAGGGTGCACCGTGGGGTAGTGTTGCAGTACTTTGTGAGTCAGACTGTCCCTGAGGGAGGAGGTTAATTGGGCAGAAACGTCTACGCTTATCTACAGCAGTTCACTTACTGATCCGCGGCGACCTTCGTACCAGCAGGGGAGAAAAATTGGATCTATTGAAATATACAAGTACGTTGTAGATGACCTCAACATAGGGGTGGGACATACTTTCCCTCGATGTATCGATAATTTTCCATTGATGCCGTAAGGCCATAATGTTGGGTATTGAAACTTGAGTTTCTGACAGGCTATATTTTCTTCTAACACGGAATGTGTTTTTTCCGAGGGTCTCCCAGTTTGAAAATGTACCCGTACGTCCAATCAAGCCCAAGCATACCTGCTTCTCCGCTCTCTACGCCCTCCTTCACGTCACCCCCTCAACCACACCACTGCCCTCGGCGGAATTAGGTACCAAAAACGCTGCAAATTTTACACAAGGGTTTATTATTCTGTGATATAGGTTACTTGTACAGACATTTAATTGTCAATAAAAAAAAATTTTTTGGATTTTTATATTTCAAAAAAAATTTTTTGGGGGGATTTTTTTTTCAAAAATGTGTTTTTTCAAAAATTCTTTAATTTTTACTCGAAAAATATTTAACTTCTTGGGATCCTTCAAAAATCCCATTTTTAGCCCCATGAAAGCCCTATAGAACGCCACAGTGAAATCGGATCGTTCCGGGACCCCCAAAAATGGATTCTACGTCCAAAAATACTTCGAAAACGACACCTAACTCGATCCCATAGCTAAAAGCCTTCAAAACACCCCTCCTGTAGCCCCATTTTAGCCCCATAGCGCCCCACGGGTTTGGGCGATCGGACTGAAAACCTTGCGGGCACAACTAGATGGTAAACCAAGTATTTTGCCAAAATTTCAGATTTTTAAAAAAATTCCTACTGCCCAAAACGGCCTGGACGGCGGACGGCGGACGGCGTACGGCGGACGGCGTACGGCGGACGGACATTTCGGATTTTGAATGTAGACCTCTTGAAACGGATAATGTCAAATTTTGAGGCCGATCGGAGTCGTCGACCCGCGTCGCGAAAACATAGGTGTATTATTCCAAGAATAATAAACCAAAAACACATTCTGTGTTTCATTGGTTTGATCCTCGGTCATAAAATTTACAATCCGTGGGTTTGGGGGTGTCCCCCAGTACTGTAGTAAATATAGGTAACCATACCTACATAGATACATGTGGCGTATTTTCATAAAATAATGAACTGAGGAAGGTAGGAACCTACATAATCGACCGGGAGTTTGGAAAAAACCAATAATTGATGTTAATTATTAACGACCAATAAAACGAACGTTTCAATCGATTTTTTATGCATTCAGAGGGACAATGGAATTCATTTGAGTTTATGCCCTGCATTTAGTGCTATCAAATTGAAAAGTTTTCCTAACCAAAAGAACGTCACCTTCTCCGGCGAGAAAAATTAACGTATGAAACTATCAGTCCTTCCAATAGTATCAGAAAAAAGTATCGACACCAATAGTTTGCTCGCCAGTAACGAAACAAATATCGGTGAAGGTACGAAAAATCGGTGGTATCTTGATTTCTTATACTCTTGTATCTACTAACGGTCTTCCACTACCTTCCTCTTTTTTCTCACCCTGCAACTTTTCCTATTTCCCCAACTTTCAGATCTTATTTCCGATTAAACACAATCCAATTAGACAACAACAACAAAAAAGTGAGAACACAGATCAGTAAGGTAAGCTCAGTAATTGGTCGAGGATTGGGGATCTACCAATTTAGAAACTCAATTTATGGGGGATCACCAAATCGTCGATCCTTTTATCAACGAAAATCAGAAAGGTGCGAGAAACAACATGTTCTACCCACAATAGACAATGAAATTCTTTTATACTGAATGTTGAGCGATGTGACTTCGAATATGAACAATTAAAACCGTTTTTATCATAGCAGACGATTTGGTTATTCGATAAGTAGCGCCGATACCTGCTGGAAGACCCTTTTTTCGGCACCCCCAATAGAAAATTAGAGAAGTAGGTAGGTCTGAGGTATTAATTAAAATGAAATGTGTGGTCTTCATTAGTTTAGAAAGGGTTTCATTGATTTGTACGCTATTAATACCTGACGATAATAATTATAATGACAGGACGTTAAAAAGTAGTAATTATCTATACCGTCATTTTGAGATAAAGGGAATTTTTTACTATTGAGGTTAGATGCAAACCTGGGTTAGGAGTTGTAAGTCTGAGGTAGTTGGACTGTTAGGGACTCCTATAAGTCGATGGCGATCAATATTTCCACCCAAAAACCTCCAAAATCCCGCGTTGGGGTAAACCTTGCGGGACAAACTAAAAGCAGAATGGAGCATCATCTCATCAAAACTTAAGAATTGAGAAAAAAAAAAAAAAAAATCCTTAGAATCCCTCTTACGCACTTGCACTGTTTTTGCACTTCCTCCACCAGATATTAATGGTTTTCCAAACTGAACAGTCAGCCGTATACAATTTAATTCAATTATTCAATCAGAAACGATATCAGAAGACTAGGGGGCGCTAATTGTGCCACTAAGAACGTTGTGGCTTAGCGAGCCGCTCTCCCCTTTTGTACAGAGATTGGAGAGCCATACATTTCCATGTCCAGCGCGAAAAAAAATCTACGGGAAAACGAAACTGATGCACTCTGTTTCAAAAGTATCGACCTCGTATTTGGATTCACATTTTGACGTTCGTTACATTTACGGAATAATGAAAATTGATTAACGAACGCATTTCATCTTCGAGGCGAAACACACATTCATTCACAAGTACCATTCAAATCCTACAAATGTCAGCCAGTCTATCGAAGCCAAGAAACCAACATCTCTGATTGGTTCTAATTAGACTTCATGACAGATGAGATTTGTTCCCAGGTAACTCAGCCCACTTCCCTAACAATTTCTAATTGTTTCGGTTATTTCCTTTCTTTTTTCTGTCAGGCGCCCTCAAGAAAACCCTAGTTATTATCATATGAGTACGTGACGACTTGAAACATTCTTGTAGACCACCCAGGTCTTGGCATTGTGTCCTTGTTATGGAGAAGTGAAAATTGTTTTCTTCAAATTATAGTTTGCGAGTGCTTGTGATGTGTTCATTGCATGTTGTTGTTTTCGACATTGTTTTTGACTTCACAATCCACGTTTGGCGAGGTCGTCCAAGTGCATGTTTTACGCTGACATTTTTATGGCAGGCATTTGAACAAAATGCACCTCACTGATTTTTTGTAAATCTTATTTTACAATATCGACGACCTTGATAGTGAAATGAGAATGATCCGTCTTCATTGGAATGCTTGGAACAAGTTAACTTAAAATTCTCAGAGCGTAGGTCAGTGATAAGAGGGGAGGCCACCGAGGGGAGTTACTGAGGGCAAAAAAAGGCTGTCATTTCAAACAGGTCATTAAATGTATTGTGTGGGGAAAATTCTCATCTGATCTGACTATCCTCCTCAGTTCACAAATCGATCCTCAAACTCTCCCTCTTTCAGGGGAAGGCGCTCCTATCAATCGGGCTTCCTTTCTTCACCACCAAGTTTACTGCCGTCGATATCAGGACACACTTCATTTCATTCAAATCTAAACCCCCTGAAATCACTTGCTTCTCACTCACCAACATTGTTCATTCAAGTGAATTTCAAGTAGCGGTTTATTGTTCTAACTAATGTTTGCAAATTATAAAACTCATGGGGTTGTCATTTGAAATACTTTAATAAGGCATACCTACTACAGGGATAGTGCAAAGGACTGAAATGAGAGCGCTCTGGTGTGAAGTTACTGGCTTTTACAAGAAATGTACAAAATTTGTAACTATGTTCAATATTTGTTTACTGACTAAAAAAATACTCACAGTATCAATCGACTAGGCTTCAGATTATGGGGGAGGTGCCATCTTATCCAACTCGCACGTTCACTGAGGATGAGGTAGGATCGAGCCCGCCGATGTTGCACTGTTTTGCCTCCTTAGTCGTAGTAGTCGAACTGCCCGAATATTGACGCTGCAAATTTTACACAAGGGTTTATTATGAATAAAAAATTCCATTAAATTTCCTATTTAAAAAAGTTTTTTGGTTTATTTGTGCTATATAAAAAGCTCCAAGTAGATGAGAAGGAGTATGCTCATCTTAATTATTTGGCACTTCTAGATGTCGGAAAAATCTAAAATTGGTCTGAAAAACTCAAGTTTGGCGAGCATAGTGTTGCAGCTCCAGTATAGTAGAACTAGGGGGCCACCCCCCTTGGCTAAAGCCAGCCAACCCCCGGCCTCTCCCATCTGGCCTCAGATCTCTTCTAATCGCTTTTCAATCATGAATAGTTCTTTTTTTTTTATTAAAAAATACTAGATGAAGTTGAAAGGTTCAATTGGAAGGTGAATATATTTTTACCCTTCTTTGGCCAATTTTGTAGGTTTTCCCCTCGCTAGCCCCCCACCAACTCCCCATCACAGCAGCCTTTTATTGTTCTATGTGAATTACGCAGGGTTTTTTACGACCTCTGAGTTCGCACTTGCATACACGTACCTATACGTGTATAGGGGATATGAGAGGTTGAGGGAGTGAGCGGTAGCGTACGTATAAGGGATAAGTATCTGGAAAGGAGGGGCTGTGTAAGAGGCACTCCAGAAATTCCCAGAAAACACCTAGTGTTAAATAGTAAAGAAGATATTCATGTGTGGTTGAGAAACAGCAATATAAGATGTTAATGTGCAGTTTTTTCTTTCAATACATAATCGCATATTACCTCATTAATCCTCTAGAGTCAATTTACTCGAATATTCTTAATAGACCAACTAATTCCTCGAAGACTGAGCTAAAACTCCTAGTCCTTACTAAAACTCACACAGAATACGAGTCCTCAGTGGCCTCTCAATTAGCTCAGCTCCATTAGAAATGCCAGCCTTTCCCATAATAACTTCAATGGCGGTCTTTGACCATGTCTTCGGGTGGGCTGGGAAGGTGGTTGTTTTCTCTGCCTGTTTGTCCCGGCGTTTCGGGTTTCAAGGCGCTCCCACCTACACGGAGGTCTTCCGTTTGGTGTTTGCACGAAGGCAAGTTCAGAAGTGGGTATTTTTCTTCAAGTTTTTGCTTCGTTCCAGTTTGTGGTATCCCTTATTAGCCTGTGAAAGGATGGAACCGTCGTGTTTGTTCAGGCGTTTTCAATACTGCACCTTGTCAGCTGGTCATTTCAGGGACGTCGAAGGGTTTTCTGAAAAGGACGACTTCGATTTCATTTCAATGCAACACCTTGATCAGATATAATTTTTTTTTTAAAGAACCTATTCGGAAATCAACTCCGTGAAATGTACGCCACAGTCACACACAGGCCTTGAGGTTAAGAACTCAATTGGAAGAACGCCTCAGGAGCTCACCACATAAACGTCACTCAGTCTGAGAGGTCAGTCGACGAGATCTATTTTTCATTTCAACCTTTCTAAGTGGATTAATCCTCTTTTAATGGCCGTAAAGTAAAATGTTTCTCTAATTAGAGAACGAGAAGAAAATAAAAGGGCGAGGCAGTTAAAAGGAAAAAGAGAAGACTTGTTAATAACATGGTGCACTAACCTAACAAGTGCCCTCAGAGCACTCTATTTCAGAAGGAGTAGGGGTGGGGGATGTATGAAAAGGACACGTACATGGTGATGGTTAGGTCCATTGGGTGGGGTGTGAAACTTCAAAAGAACGTCAGAATAAAGTTGTATGCGACTTTGGATTCCAGCAGGTTACGGAAGGTTAAAATAATTTTAACCAATTAATTCACTGGCTAAGGGTAAACCCCTTTGATCAACAACTAGAGTATACCTGATGCAGGTTTGTTCTGATCATCATTTAGATGAACTTCATGATACTCCACCATGGTGTGACCATCTTCCAGCATTGTACTCCTCTCGAGGGCAGCCTCGTCGGCCCCCCTCCACCTCATCGTTCCTGCCATCGTTTTCATCTTTTGGCGTTTCTCACTCTCCTCTTCAAACAGAGAGTTGTTGGCAGTTGCTAAGGCTTCCACTAATTTCTTCTCCTTGAAGACATAGTGCAGAAAACGAATCGCACGGTGACCAATGAAATCTCCAGTGGAGCACTTCAGCACCTAAGCGCATAAAACCGATAATGCACCGACCGGCATACTTTGTGAAAACGTTCCAGGGTGAAGATAGTTTTCTACTGTCATAGTAGTGCCCTACTGTAATAAAGGGCATGATCATCACATGACCAGCAAACGCAATTTGAGACTCTATGACTCTGTAAAAACAATACTTACGAGATGAGTTGATTTTGGATTATTCAACCGTATGATTCTCACGGTGTGTAGGTAGGTATTCAAATTTCTCCATCCCAAGACGACACTAATCTGTTATCAATTCGATTAATGCACCGGTTCCTGCTTCAAATGGCTTAACATTCTGAAGGACAAGCTTACGGACCATTTGGCAGGCCGTCCCAGCAAGTCTTCATCGGACTCCTATTAGTTGAACTGCTCTGAAATAACACACTGAAAAGGAAGATTGAAATCGTGAAACAGGTAACATTCAACTGCCCAATAAACTAAAAAGTATTGCGAATTGAAATTTTGAAAAAAAAGGTTAAAAAATTGAAAATTGAAAAAACTATATTACTATATTACTATATTACCGTTTTTAAACGTCCTATAAAAACTTAAAAGTCCTACAGCGTTAGGATAAATAAATAAGGGACCCTCCAATGCCGCCACCGCCGCCGTCTTCGCTCAAAATTACTACTTAAGTATTAGTGTGGAACCATTATCATATAACAGTTATATGCATCGCTTTTTGGCAGATAAAAAGGAAAAGACAAAAGTAATGAAGAGATCACTGGCAACAAATTCAAATCAGAATAGAGGCAAGAGATAGCACATCCAGTGCTATCAGCTCTCCCAATGATTTCCCTTTTTCAACCCCGAAATTCCCGTTTCCACAAAAATTTCCCACTTTTCACAATTTTATTTGAGAAAAAAAAACATGCTGGTAGTTGCCTAAAACAGCACAGAAGCGGGTCCTCACAGGATGTACTCACTATTCAAAACAGAAGGGCCACCTTAAATTTAACGCATTAGATACAAACATTTGTTCGTAAGATACCAAAGTGGAAACCCGCAGAGCACTAAGTTACCCCCCTTTTCTCCTGAACATTAAATGTACAACATGAACATGTAAATGAACATTAAAAGTACAAATTTTGTACTTTTGGGCGTTCGGCATAGTTTTCTGACTCGACAACGCTCAATTTGGCCCACATAAACTAGGAGTAAAAGCGTTTTCCGCAGTAAAAATGCTCTCCTGAAAAGTTGACTTTTCCCCCTTTTCCCTTGTGGTCTTCAAGTAATATAACGCAGCCAAATTTTGATTGCGACAAGTTTCCCGAAAATGTTGGCGTCAGGCTAGCATTTAGTCCTGGTAATGATGAAATGACACTAATGAGATTTTTTGGCAGATATTACCAACCAACGATTTAAGACTCATCGCTCGAAAATCATGATTTACTAGCGTCCAACTACTGATTTCCTCCGTCAACGTGATGTATGCGCCACATCTATCTGATTATGTATCGGGTTTCTCAACACAATGCACTAGGTGAGGGGTTGTTTTGCTTGCGGCGGAGGGGTTTTGATGGCGCCGAGGGATGTTTTGTGGCCACTTGTCAGACGATCGCGAGGGGGTTGGTTTGCCTGGTCAACCGCCTGGAAAGATACCGCTTTTCGCCCCGGTACGGAGAAATTGATAGAGAATTGAGATGGCTTGGAAGGGTCGATCTGCCGCTCCCTCGAAGTCACTTTTTGCTTCGTGCCATCACTCCCCTCCGAGTTCTTTCGTTAACTCATTTGAGACGCGCCCTCTGATATGTCGGAGGAAATAAGTTCTCGTAATTTGCTGCATTCGTGGAGTTCCGTCCAACAGCGCACCGGCAGACCTCGAACGCCAAATCGTCAACACGTTGGCTGAACGAAGCGTTACTTCACGTGACTGTAAATTTCCGACGGTGTAGTTTTCGAAGTATTTTTGGTCGTAGAATCAATTTTTTGGGGTCCCAGTACCATCTGATTTGGGGATCTATGGGTTTTTCGCGGGGCTACAAAATTTGTAGCCCCACAAGCGACCTGGAACAGCATTTATCTCAACTGCGCATGTCTCCGTCGATTTCTGTTAACAGTCCCTCAAACCAGGAACAAACCTTTTCAGTGATAACCTTCTGTGGAATCGACTTAGTGGTTATTTGTAATCACCATAGAGTCCACCAATTCATCCCTAACTTTGTCCGGCAAGTCAACTTCATTAAGACTCTACTTTGTGGTTGGGCAAGAAGGTCGAGACATTTTTTTGGCACGAAAAAAAAAAATGTCACTAGCGGCCCAACTCGCTCTTTAAGCTCATTCACCAAAAACCGACAAGGAGGCAACGACTCGGAAGACTTTCTAAAATACACCCAATCAACGTTGAAACGACCACTTGAAATTTATTGTGTGTTCGAGAAATTCACCGGGTCCTTTTCGTGTTTTAAGATGAAATTCAACATTCCCCGGGATGTTATCGGTGGAAAAGATCTTGTGAGGATGTTCATAATTTTGGAAGGCCTTGTAGGCAGGCAATCAGTTGATTTTTTTTTTTTTTTTTCGAAAGATTTACGTTGACTCCGTCCAAGTCGTTGGGTAATTATGCGCTACCGAAATGTATGATTTTTCAGCGAGTTTTCATCAAAGCAGCATCTATAGCGTCACTACAGAATAAATGAGAAATATGTATATACCTATCCAGCGGCAAAAGTCTGTTGATATCGTTGCAGATGGACGAAACTGTTCCTCGGCTAGCCTTCGAAATGGAGACAACGTGGACAGATTCTGCCGAAACGATAGCTATACAACCGAAATTAGCTTTCCCCCTGCCCAACTCGATGTGGCACAATCCAGGGCTAAACCCTCTCAAATGAACCATCTTTCTCCTTAATGAGGCGTCTGTCCTGAAGGCCCTCCTGCCAAGATCCCCATAACGTATTTCAAGATCATGGAATTTCCATAAAGATCGTGACCATCACGGTTTATTGGATGAGCCAACTTAATTCGGTGGTTCGTGTCAAAAGCCTCAAAAGCAGTCACGACGCCTTTGATAACAATCGTTGGATAACGATACACGGAGGTTTATAAGTCCTACATTCAGTCTCAACAGGCACACTTTGCGTTTACCACGAAGGTGTTTACAGTAAATCTATAGTATTTAAAAGAGAAATTTTGAGAGCCATTATCTACGATGCAGGTTTTTTTTTTTTTTTTTTTGGAAAGTTGCCACCTTTTCAATTGGTGCCTACTTACTCTGCAGGTAATGTGCCCCATGAAAAAATGCACATCATCGGCAGGGTCGTTCCTACAGAATCTGAATAGTGAGGAAGCCATGTATGCACTTTTTAGATTTTTTTTTTTTCAATGAGTTTTGCCAAGACAACAAAGAGGACGACGGAAGGACGGCGGAAGACGCCTAGAAACGGGTCAACATGCGTTGTTACTAAGAAAAATTACGAGTTGCTACGGGTATTCCGAGTGAAGCATGGGTTGCATTGTTGATAGGTGATAGACGGCAATATAGTATAATATTATAATTAAATAAACTCAAAAAGGATTGGTAGGTGCCGGAATTGCAACATGGATCATTACAACAGACTCGAGCAAAGCACAGGGTTCCTGCTAGTTTTAAAATAAATTTAGCTTGAAAAACTAAATTTTTTCTATAACAACAAGTTGTTTTAGAAAGCTCACGCTTTTTCTGGTTAGATTATTTATCAATTATTGAGCTCTAAAAAACATCCAGTCGTGATGGCGAAATTTTTATTCGAATCTCACCTCCTGAGAAGAAGAAGTAGTCTTGTTGTTGGCAATACTTTATGTGATTATGAGAGAAATTATCCATGTTTTGATGGTATCTGTGTTTTCATTCTGGCAATTCGCATTAGCTAATAAGGGAGATTAATAAACGCACAAACTTGCAGTCGATGACCATAAATCTAAATGTTGGTAGGTAAATCTTGAGTCATTGGTTCCTTTTATAAATTGGCCCAGAGTCTAACAGATATATAACACTAAAACGGTTATTTAAGCAAGCATAAAGCTCTTTCAGCTTTATTTTTAGCTCGTCTCGTGACACATTCGATAAGAGTCAAGATCGTTATTAGATTATCCTGATTTTCCATCTCTGATTGGGGTCTTTTATGTAGGTATAATATTATATTATACCTTCCAATAATACAACTACATATTATAGTAGTTAGAATTGAAATTAAATTGAAGTTTTATCAAACTCCTAAGGTCATTTACAAAATCAAATGTCAATGATTGTGCTCCAATGAATGTCGGCAATATCAACGCCACATAACTGGCATATTGGCCATCCATGACCGGGGACTATCTGTAGACTGCCATGCAAAAGAACTGTCAAATATTCAGTTCAATTTAGAGGAAGCCTCCACCAAATACAAGTAAACGTGAACAGATAAATAATCATCTGAACTCAGCAAAATATACACTTGACGTTTGTATGTTCGCAACAATTAGAGACCTCTAGGGGCTTGGAAAGCCCCAATAGAGTGGGTATGTTTGGACATCGTTTACGAGGTTATCGTATGAGGCCAAAGCCCCAACGAAGTGAGGCAAAAAACTTTGCAAAGTCTACTAATTTAGAGATTCTAAGTGAGGAACAAACAGGAAAAACCATAACAACGCAGTCGTTCGGGCAACGTCGTTATGAAAGTCTGAGTTGAGGCTGAAGGGGGAGGTTTGGAAGAAAGACGACAATAATTATTTTGCAATAATCACGGGGACTTCCCGATTTCAATGAGCCGCCTAATGTTGAAATCAGTCCACGGCGGGGCTTAGAATTCCGAAGGACAATAACCAAATTATATATAAAGATTAGCGACTCTATGGAGATGCAGAAGCTAGATTCCTCCAACGTTTTAAAAATAGAGCCGACAGCATTTAAAGGGAGAGCATAGTGGTCAGCACTCTTTCATCAACTATCATGATGGAGAGCGACTGCTATGCCAACTTGTGGGTAAGTTGTGTGATTATGCATAGGTATATTCACAAGATGTGGGGAACCCTCGAGAAAACGGCACACGGACGGCGCAATGTGAGGCGCCCAGGCAGGAGAATCCTCCTCCGACCGTCGACATAACAGATACCTCAACGAGGTCCACAGTCGCCCGGGTCGATTGCGTCATCCGCCGTCAGTTGTTGTCTTCCTTCTCGATCCGCCAGAACTCGTCAATCGCCGGGGTATATAAGAAGTTGGCGTCATCGAGAAACGTCGGGGGGTCCGATGCGATCCATGTGTCACTTCGTCAGCAATGACAAACCATGAATACAGAAAAAGAATAAAGATAATGAAAAAGCTATGATAAATAGTAACCTCCACACATCGGGCGCAGAATTGACCCTCTTTTTTCGATGCATATGATATTATTCTAACTAGTACCTACTTTTTTTTTTAGCCACGTGCAGATCATCATGTTTAGTATGGGACGTACAAAACAAACTGCGCACAACGGAGATTTTAACGTAACCTGTTGGACTACCTCTATTCGTTGTTTCAAAATTTGAACAACGTCATCAAAACCGCAAAATTATGCAGTTTCAATTATGGTTTAGAAGAAGCAAGAAAACGGCAAGTTCTACTTAATAACTTATTTATGTTGTTAGGATCATTCCCAGTAGTGTATACCCAAGTTCGCAGCTTCGAAAATCCTTGCCAGTTTGTAGCATTGCGAGGAAACTATTAGGCGCACAGACTTCGCTCTGCGCTTAAAATTTTAAAATTTAAAATTTATTTTAATTAAAGCTAATTAAATTTGCTACAACATCTCTCTCTATGACTTTACCTGTAAAATGGGTATTTTCCCCGATATTAGGGACCAATTATTGGTTAAATTTCAAGTTTTTCGAAAAAGTGATCTTTTGAAAAGCTCGGAAACTATTAGACCTACAGAGCTGCCGTTGGTCTCAAAAGTTGGCAAATTTTGTCTACTTTATAAAAGGTTGGAGTAAATTGTTTTATAGGATGCACCCCTACGGAGATATAAACCAAAAATCACAAAAGTCCGAAAAATTGAGGTTTTTCGACTGTCACGCAGCGAGCACAGGCTTTTCGTAGCTGTAAACTTGAGTAGGTATACACTACTGGGAGTGATCCTAACAACATTTAAACAAAAAAATAGAACTAGGTAGCTGTTTTCTTGCGATTTTAATGTAGGTACTATTTGTCTGGCATATGGGTAGGTGACGCACAATAGGCGATACAAAATCACTCATCATTAGTACAGTCAAGCAGATAGAAGAATGCGAAGGGAGCTACTTCATCTTCCCAACAGATAACCGAGTATTTCACAAGACTTTCGGAACAAGAACACTTACTCTATTTCGAATAAACCCAAATCAAATCCCTAGAATCTTAGATTAAAGCGTTTTATGTGCAAAGAATTGGACTATTCAAGTTCCCCTCGTGAACTACATTTGTGACGAGGTCGACCTTCTCAACACGAAAACTGCAACACCAGCAACGTGACAAGCTCGTGTGACTTACAAGGGTGAAACCACACACCCACAAAAAAAAACCAATCGACATCATGCCGACACCCAAGATGCTGTGCGTGTACAAACGACAGCACATTTGTCCGCCCCTGTCTCTTCAGGCAGGTTGAGGTTTTGTCTCCAGGTGGCGTTTTTTGTGAGGTTCGGACACCTCCTTCATCACCTTTTCACATTACACCGGGGCACTAAGTACTAACGTCAGAGGGGCCACAATTACGAAGCTAGTGACAAATACGGGGTGTCCTAAAACAGGAGATAAATAAATGTAGGAATAAAGTACCTGCATTCCGATCCCTTCATAAGTCAGTCCATCATCCAAAACCAGTGAGTCCACATTTGAGCCGCGCTGTATATTGTAGCAGTCTCTAGCTGTAGTATAACTCTAACAGTAGCAATCCAAACTCCTGCAAATAAATGAACAAACGTAAACTTGCAAAGTTTCAAAGAGCAGTTCTCATTGAGAGAATTAACAACACAATGCGATATCTAAGACGAAAATAAGAAGGAAACTGGTCGAGGGACATTGGATGTTTTTTTGTCTTCAACTATCGAGACTGATACTAATCAGTGATGGCAGAGTGGTGATGTCAATTAAGCGAGTCCCCAGATTTATAAGAAGGGGTCGAAACGACAACACTTCTGGGTACCTGCATCCGATTTAAAACCACAACACAATGGAGTTGTCAACGGGAGACAACCGTAACATTATTATACGAGTTCTGGAGGGTGTTGAATTAGTCAAGAGGGTTCAAAGGGTTCACATCAGAGTTTTACCACCTCGAGGTGATCCTACGTCAACCTGCGCACACAAAATACCAAGTAAAATCCCATGGAAATGAAGATTCTTTACTGTTCAAAGTTTCGAGCGAATCTATCCAAATTTCACAATAGGTCTTCAGTGATCCAGTAGAATCAAGCTTCACTTCATCATTAAATGAAATTTTCATGATCAGTAACGGTCGATAATGTCACACACATTCTTCCTTCGCTATTGTTCGCAAGCTTTTGCCTAAAATAAAAAATAAAAAATAAAATAAAAACCATAACACTATTTACAAAGACCAAACATTGACCTACAAAGTTCAGATTCTGAAGGAAAGATCCCATCAGGGTTGGGCACTTTCGTCGCCTTTGGTGAGGCAGTTGAAGTGCACCTTGTATGTAATGGAAAATGTACACGGTTCCCTCTAAACTTAAATCTCAACTGCTGTCACAGAAGATTTCTGAATCTAATCAATAGTCGTCTCTGTAGCAGCATGAAACTTTGCCGTACGGTGAGATAGGGCGAATGGTTGATTAAGGAAGGATCTCTACGTCTCAACTGCAACTGCATATCGTCCGCTCAAATTCTGCAGAATAGACTGATTGCACGATAGCTTCTCGTGTCAGGGGCGAAAACGTCAGAGAACACTGGAATCTAGTGCGGCGTCTGATGTGACAATGGCACTACGTAATTGCTGATCCCCGAATTATCGTTGGTTCTCAGAAATCCCGTCTACAATCACTGTAATTCAAAGGCCTGTTGTATAGACGGGATTTCACGCTGAATCGAAAATTGCTCGCTCGAGTAAGCCGCTGATTTGGTTCCCTCCATCCCCGTGATGTTTTGTTCCCATTGGAATGTCTGCGCTTGCCAATTTAGTAATGGACCTCTTCTTTTGCTTTGTCATAATATGACAGTACATATTATGTACTGGAAAAGAACAACTTGCAGACCACCACATTAATTGCCTAATCATTCATTATATAGTTAAACGAAGCAAACTTAAAGCGTTACTCAGCGTAGCCTTTAATCCTGATAACAAAAGCATGATATAAACCAGCCTTAAAACAACGGTTTCTGTTGTCTCCCTCAAGCACAAATAAATACATACTCACGACTGTCGTATTTTTCATCCGAATCCTCCATAATAAGTATGGTATGGCGGCAGCATCCACATGCCGTCTAGACAGATCCCCATCTCAAAGTGGCTTTTTCTCAGCATTTCGGACGATTAGCTAACTGTTGTAACAATTAAGTTAGAGCTGTAAATGTATTCTTACCGATACATCGCTACTCACGCCGTCAGAAATAACCTCTGGCCACTCAATTACGTTGATCCGGTCATAACACCTGTTGGAGTTTTTTCCCTGCAACTGCCCCTAATTTGAATTTATTTGGGACGAACTGATTGCAAACCTGATTTGTACCTGTTTCTTTGCCATCAATATTGTTAATCAATTCGACGTTATTGACATTTAAATTAGAAGACGGACTCGAGCCATACAATGTATGTCGCCATGTATGTACGTCGCCGACGACATGTCACAAACATTTTTTATCACCGATTGACGCACATGAAAAAACAATCCAATAGAGATGGGCGATATGATATCAATAGTTTGGATTTGACACTTCGATGCTTGAAATCGATCTGACACCGATATATTGGGATATCGATAACAAAACCACTAAATCGGATCGTATCGGATCTCATCAAAAGATGGGCTGGGAGACCTACCAAACTCCTTATGATTCTTGAACCAAAACGCGTTGCAGTGATGACAGAACAAAATTTGCCTCTTCTGATTCTGGGATTTTTTTTTAATCGATAGAGACTAGTTTCAAACGATCACGTTCATCTAAACTCCAAAAGCCAGTGAAAAAGCTCATTTCGTCACCCAGCCCTGCGACCAAATTTCCACTGGCTTTAGTCCTGATGATGAACGTAATCGTTTGAAACTATTCGTCTGCCGATGTAGGAGAGCCACATTATATGTACTATTATATATATCCAGTTCATGGTAGGTAGGTCGATTTTATACAACTGCAAGACACCCACAGGTGCTGTAATACAATACTGTCTAATACGTGAGCTCGTTTATTTACTCTGAAACCCACTCTTTTTTTTTGTTGTCATTTTTTGAAATTAATTTTTTTATAAATAATATTATTGATATGTATCGATGTATCGGAAATTATATCGATGTAAATTTGACACCATCCAAACAACGCCTTCGATACATCGAAACAGCTGACTGCTGCAGTCAGTAGGTTTCCTCTCTGTTACTCTGTGCAGTAGGCGGTCGTTGATAGAATTCTCTCAGCCACTCCTCAGCGACCGAATTAAATTTATTTGCATTTTGCCTTCCTCCATGAGACCAGTCATCCTGGGGGATGAGGAGAAAAGGGAGTTCGACATCACACTCATATTTTAAAATATGACCCCGTCGTGGCCCAGTCATTTCATCAGGAGCTAAACAAACCGCTCGATTCTTCAAAGAATTCGGCAGGACAAATCGAGTGAGTAAAGTTCGATTCAAAAATGGATTTGTCTAAATCTCGGATACCGTATCTGAATCTGATGCCCACCCCTCTCTGTTACTCTGTGGCCCACCCCTAGTTTGTTTCCCCGCCGGGGAATCCCCGGCTTGCATAAACTTTGTCATTGTGCCATCCCTCCGAATAATTTGTTGCTGTTTTTCCGAAAAACATCAACAAACTTTTTCGTGAAAAGTGGTACCTGTGGAAGAGCTGTGAATACATGCTCGCATTTGGAATTTTCGAACTATTTTCCCTGTGTAGGCCCATCGATGTGTCCTCCTATGAGTGAGTGCACCGATGTAAAATAGGAGTATTGTTTTGGTGAATATCTGATTTGTGTACCTATTTTATCATTTAAAATTTGTATCAAATGGACGAGAAATTACATACAAAAAACTTTGGTTACCTTATGATAAAATTTTCGACATTCAGTCGTCATCAGTATCTGCTCTCCTTTTTATTTTCCTATTTTATCATTTAGGTATTTTAACTTCAATAAAAACGGATGTGTTTCTCTTGTTGTACCTATTAGTTTTATAGCTTTAAATAGCAGGGGTTAAGTCGAAGTCGGGTTTGAAGGGCTAGAAACTCCTCAGGTAGGTACTTGAGGGTGATTTTCTCAACAACTTAATCCCCCCTCCCCCTCCCACCACTCCAATAAAAAACCTACTTTTCGGACCCTCAAAATCTAATTCTCTGTAGATTTGTGTCATGCGTATTTTCCCGGAGGTCTTGTTCGGCTGCTTTATGGTGCTGAAAACGTCCTTCTGATTAATGACGCGTGTGTCGGTTGGCTGGCTCTTCTCAATCCCAATTTCCACTCGACCCTTCCTATGTCGGAAGCGATTTGGGTTAACAGAAAACGACCCCAACTGCATCTGTCACCCTCTTTGGCTCGGCCTTGTGACTTCGTCCTCGAAGATTTGGTTTGTGACACAGAAGATCGAGACTGGTAGCGATTCTTCTGGTTGATTGTTTCCAGGATTTTGTATGCAGGCATGCGATTTATTCTTTATTTGACTGTTTGAAACAAGTAAATCCCCTTATTGAAGGTAACCATGTCCCGGACGGCTTATGACGTTTTAGGGCTTCATTTTACTTTTGAGCTTGAATGTCTACGTGGAGGCGAGATGGGATGCGCGCCATAAAACCCCCGTTTTAACGACGTTGCGTAAATTATATTCGCTGCCCTCTTATATTACGTCCGCCTCCTGAATGTCCCATCTGGCCAACGACTGCCCCTCAAATGACTTGTTCCTCTTCTTGGTGTTTGTGCAAAACCTGAGAAATTTATGTTCAAATGCGGGTTCCTCTCAGAAGGTTCGGATGCCATTTGCAAGCGCGCCTTTGAAGCGGCTCACCTGCTGTGGCTTCGTTGACGAGGTGCGAAACATTGACTGCAGGATGGAATGGAGCGCAACCTATTCCAAATGATATGGAATATCAAGCTCGAAGTACAGGCTGAAATGATACTGAGGTAGTAATGAAACATCCGATTTTAGTTCTACATTCAAATGCGGCATTCTATTGTTGAAATCATTCGAATAGAGAATGCGAGATAGAATAGAGAATAAGCGAGATCTCAACGATTCGAAGAATTTTGCATTCGTTCCCTAGTTAAATGTTTTCATCCGAATGCTGGAACTATACGTGTACCGTACAACAGTGGGTGTACCCACTGGTTGTTCTGCATTCGTTTAGTAGCGAAACTGGCAGTACCCCAGCGAAGCTCTCGCGAAGCTTCTATAGAATAGAATAGAATTTTTTGGTTCCCTCAAATCTGAGACTTCTGAGTGGTTCACGGCATTTCTCTAATTACACTCAGGAGGCCTCAGGGATTTGATCACAGAGTAACAGAGGATTTGATGTAGGTAGTGCCACCTTCCTGTTGAGTCGGGTTAAGCGTTACGCACACGTCTAAAATGGGTGTTCTTTGGGATTTCCAGCAGGCTGTTGACTCCATCCCTGGCAAACAGATTCAGTCCTGTTTAGATGTACGTCTTCAAGTCAGGCGATTGTGTGGCTCGGCTGGTTAGTCCATCTTCTCCAAGTACCGGCCTTGCAGGATAACCAGAGTTAACTCCTGCGTCCTAGGTGAAACCTCTCCTCAACCTTTGGTACCTACTTCACTTGAGAGCCATCAACTACCCACCGAACTTCCCGAAAACCCCTTTCAGGGGATTTATTACACAATTTGATGCCTCCGGAATTTTCAGATCCCATGGATATTAAAGTTGTTAAGATAATTATCGCAAAATCACAATTTTTCGCTATCTGGAAAATGGAAAATCAAGTTGAAGAGTCAGACGTCACGATTTTCCACGTTCAGATTCACTTAAGCCTTTGTTGGTTTTTATCCTTCAAACCCTCAAATTTCCCAACCGGCTCGGCCGTTCTGTTGATTACTCCTCATGATGAACGGGACCTTCGTCTTAACAGCTTTTAATCAAGTGACACTACGTCCGTTAAAGAACTGGCAGGTCGTTCGGCTCAGTGATGGGATGGAACTCTTGTTGGACGGCTGAGGATCGTTACTTTTTACTACGGCATTTAATCCTACGCCCGTTTCCTTCTGTCTTGAGTGATACCTGGAGAAACCATTCGACTTTTTTTTTACTTCTTGCGCGTCAGCAAATGGGGTGAGGCTAGTTTCTGGCGATGCTTTGTTTTCATTACTAAAGACTTGCGGCGAATGCTGTTTTGGCTTTTTATTTGGTAGGTATCAGGTGTATTTACGACGGGGTGGAAATTTTCGTCCTTATAGGTTCCCCCTGCGTTGTGGGATTTGTTTCTACTGATGGATTATAACAAAATTTGCTGACACCCTTGTAACGCTCTCCGTTACTCCCCTAAAATGTCGATGTTATTTCAGGATTGATGATATTCAGGACAAGAGCTGAAAAGACATGAAAATATCAATAATAACAAACCCTTGTATACAATCAGCAGCGTTTTTCAAACTCAAGTTTGTTCCTAACATTGGGTTTTGCGTCATCTGCATCCCCCAATCAATCAATGAGCCGCAATTAGTGTACGAATCATTCAACCTCTTCCAATTCTCGTTTCAGGTTCCGAGCGTGTTTGAAAATGACCAAAACCTCGGCGTCGGACTTCGTCGGGAAAATGTTCTTCAACGTCATTCAGCGCCAGTGCTTCGTCCTCGAGCCGGACAAAATATGCGTCAGACGGAACTGGAACGGCAAATGTCAGTCTTACGAGGTTCGGAAGAAGGCCGTGCTCATCGACAACCAGCCGTATTAATTTGGAAAACCTTCGAAAAAATGTGCGACTGCAGGCCTACCAACCGAAGGAGAAAATGTTCACTCGCCAGGTGCATAATGCGAGTCGTGATCGCTGGCTTACGTGGTGGTACTTAGAAAACTATTTTAGGTTATAAATTGGTCATTCTTGTTATGATGATTTGTTGGATGAGTGATTTTGAAGTTGGTGACAACTCAAGGAAGAAGGTTCTTCCATGGGGGAAACTGTTGTATGAACCGTTGAAACCGGTGTTGCAAAATGGTCTTGCTTCAAATGATGTTTTCAATCGTATTCTATTCCAACAACTGTTAATGGCTCGACATTCAGCAAACTGGACGATTCAAGTAATTGTGAATGGATCAGTCGTAAACACGTCTCTGTTGAATTGTCCACATTCGGTTTCCTTCAGATACCATAATTTCGAAAATGTTCAAAGCGACTGACGAACCATTATATTTGAAAATGTATGGGAATATAGGTCGGAGCAAAATCCCGTAAACATTTTCCTCTCGTTTCCCATTTCCCTACTTGGTCATTTCGTGAAAGCAATTAAATGGCAAGTGCTCTTTTTGTAATGTATAACATCAGCCATTTCTCTAAAGTTCCTCACAAAATTGGCACACCTGACGTAGGTGACATTGACTGATGTCTTATATCTAAACTTCGGGCCTAAGTTAATAACGTCATGAATATTGTGGACTGGATTTTAACGATATCGTCTTTGTTGAGGTCATCGCACAAGTGAAAGGGTTTTGTAAATAGATAACTATACGTAAAAATTAGGTATCGTGTTTATCTGGTCAAAATTCGGTGCAAATTAGTGCGATTAGGAGGTGTTATGTACCATAGGGTTTACATCATCAAAACTATTTATTACTATAATAGATCATTTCAAATCTTGTGTTAGAACTTGTCAACTTTTGTTTTTAATGTGTAGATGCATGAACGAGTGAAATACTGGCTGTAATATGTTGGGTAGTTTAAGATTTAAGGTAGATTTCGCTCAAATGTAAGCAATATTACCTTATTTCGTACTTTGAACAACTGTGTCAAATTGAGAAATAACAACATAACTGTAATTATCGTCTTTGAGTTGTAAATATGTAAAACTGTACTTATTTCTGGGAAAGAGGAGATCATTTGACGTAATACATCAGTACCTATCGTTAGTGTTTTTTTTATTTATGTCTTTCCATGATGACAACCGATTTACCTTTTTGGTTTATTATTCTCTGAATGGATCAGTCGCAGGCATTTTAGTAAATATTTCGACAAACTGGATGTTTTTCTATCTGCTTAGGCACCATAGGGCCTGATATGGGCCTGATAGGGTTTAGGCTTGTAGGTAAATCAATGAAAATCAAAGTCCACGTTAACTTTTTTCACGTACCTACTATTCTGTTGGAGCAAGTGACACTTGAGGACTCGTGCAGAACCGTTGACACCCGCCATTAAGGAATCTCTGGGGCCATGGTACACAGACGGCTCCGAGATGTGTAATTGGGCCGGTGCGGGAACGTATAGCCCGCATAGCAGATCAAATGGGAGAGCGCCACAGTATACCAGGCCGAGCTCTATGGCATAAAATCTCATGGCTGAGAGTGAGAGGAGGGCCCTCGAGAGAAGGCGGATCCACGCATTGTCAGATAGCCAAGCTGCTCTTAAATTACCAGCGGGAACATCTACCAACTCCAAACTAGTACTTTACTGCTGGGAGTCCATCAGGGTGTTGGGGCCTCTAATGAGATTATTCTCAGATGGGTCCCTGGACACGCTGGTATTCCAGGGATCGAGAAAGCAGACGCCCTGGCCACACAGGGCTCCAGCGAGGAGCTTATAGGACCCGAACCCTGCCTAAGTATCACGGGGGCGCTTTTCCGCGAGGCTTTTGGCCAGTGGCAGAGATCACAGCACAGCTGGAGAAGGAAAAGAACCCCGCATCAGCAGCATCCACACCATGTTGGCTGTACCGGACCATAAAAGGGCGAATGTATGTCTCCATCTCCGGTGTACACAACTGAGATTCATATTGGGTCTGTTACAGGACACGGGAGCTTCAGGAAGCAACTAAACAGGATAGGGGTCTAAAATGATGAACCCGCCAGCAGGTTCTGCAGAGGAGTCAGCGTATCACCTCATCTTCGAGTGTGAGGTCCTGAAGTGCAGAAGGTTTCTTGCTCTGGGATCAGTGGACCGGGAGAGATACTGTCGCAACTGGTAGGAGGGCTATTGAACCTTTTCAAGAACTCCTACCACAGAAACCCCAAGAGGCAGCACGATGGGTCTACAGGCCTAGGTATGGGAAGTGGGACGCCCTTCAGGAAACCCACTTCCATACCCTCTCTGGTATTAATCTAATGTAAGGAATCTCTGGAGGTGAGTCGTTTCTAATAGTCTTTCATAAACGCTGATGATTGCCCAGGATTCCTTCTACCGCCGGCGGCAAAGTGAGGTCTGGATGTTACTTTGACAATTTAAACAAGCATCGTGGGGGATCTATCCCGGAACCGTTCAACCCTTCATCCAACCACAACGACGCGTGAACATGGCGTATGCGCCTTTGGGACTCCACCAACCACACGACACAATAATCACTATAAATATTGATATAGGATCACCTTGTAACAGGAACCTCACTTAATCCAGACGGCCCATTGTGCTGCCTCTCGGATTGTCTAGGTCGTAGGAGGTTTTTGCTCCTACGACCTATAGATTCAGCACCCTCTTCCTACCAGGTCCCTTTGCGCCAAGATCTCCCCCTGCCCTGACGATCCTGTTCGATACCATCTACGCTCCAGGGCCTCAATACCCCGTCTAGTGTTTTTCCTTTTTTTTTTTTCGGGAAGATGAAAAAAAGCGTGCCAGGATTTGCCTGCCCTTCAACAAACATGTGAGTTTGTTTGATTTGTCCGCGGACTGAAGCCCCAAGCCAATCGCACCCTAAAGATATGTGTATATAGAATCCGACTTGGTGCGGTCAGAGGTAGCGCCGGGGAGGGGAGTTTCCGATCCCTGTTGAAGATCAAAGGCTGAAAAAGTGACCACCAGGTGGTATATATAGGAAGGAAATCGCCAGACTCGCCCATCATTTCGGACATGGACAGGTGAGTGGACACTTCGCTAAGTGGAGTTCAAATTTTAATTAGGTTACTTCAAATTACAACTTTTTCATAGACAAATTTTATTTCGCACAAAGAAATTTAACTTCACGTTGAAACGGCGAGAATAGGGACGAAATCGTGTTGTTCAAGAAGGTTGGCCGTGAGGGTGGATTTCGGAAAATAACTACCTACCTTAAATGTAGAGCTTCATTTTCTCAAATTAAAAACTTGTAGCTAATGTCATTCAATTACTCACATGAGCGATGAGAGTGGTAGTATTCGGAACTTCTTTTTTTTAACATTAAGGGCATTTTATGAAGTTTGAAATATGAGGGAGAAAGAGAGGGGTTTCCTTCCATTTTTTTTTCCTAAGCCGTCTACTTTTTTCTTCTTCGTGGTCCTCTAGTCTTTTTATGTAGGTACCTTTTGAAACATAGAACCAAAATGCATTAGGATACATTTATAATAGTCGATACTGCTCATTACCAACCAAGAGGGGTACAATTTGTACCGTACAAAAATTAAGGGACCGCGATGGTAGTGCTGCAAAAAAACGACATCGTTATCATTTAAAAAATCGATTTTTTTTAATCAAAAAAATTTCCTATTACAGTAGATTAAAATCGGACAAAACAGACCAGTAAAGGATAAAAATTAAAAGATCACTACTGTTTTATAATTATCGTCGAAAAATTGGGATTTGAAAAATATATCAGAGTAATCCAGTTAATTCAGTTAATAAAATTATTATTTAGTTCAATGTTCTCGGTCAACCTTTAGGTTGGTTTGAAAAATTGTCAGATATATATATATATATATTTCTTTTTACAAACTGGTCCACTGTGTCTGGCAGAAAGCAGCTACAAACTGTAGTCCACTGTGTCTGGTAGTAAAAACCTGGCAGTAAAAACCAGTGGATTTTTTTTTTTTTTGCTGCTGTTAATAAATTGGTGGCTCCTCAGTCATGGTGGTCATTGCAATGTCCATGGACAATCCCTTGTAACACCACCATGATTGAAAATCTCCCAACTCATGTAAGATTGGTTTCGAATGTCACGTATGAATTGGAACGTTTTTTGATTGGGCTTTTCGATTTTTTAATAGTTTTAATCGATCAATTTTTGCACAAAATAATCCAAAAATTTGAAAGTTGAAATAATCGATTTGTTTACGCAATGAACAGCAACCCTCATAACAACAACTTCTCCGGGTAAATCGATACTCCCTGATCGATCTCGACTCCTATCCCGACTGACCCCAAAGTGCCCAAATGAGAGCGTCGTCGGCAGACGATTCAACTCAACGCAAGTTTATGTGGATCCTTTCTCTGGAGCAAGAATTAAATTCTTGCTCCAGAGAAAGGATTCACATAAACTTGCGATTTTAAATTTTCTAAACCTTTTCTACTGGAGTGTGGACCAAAAAAGTAATGAAGGTAGCGCCCATTCGAGCACTGTAGTACGATAGGTGGTACTTGATATATCGATCGAGCACTATGCATTTTTAGGTAAAGTATCTTTAGTTCAGTTTTGAGTGAAATAGATCAGATAGAAAGGGAGTAGGTAGCCTTTGACGGTCACCCTGCATTGAGGCCCAGAGGAATTTTCCTTCCGTTCCCTCGGCCAACCCAGCCTGATTTCCAGCGATTTTTTTTGGGGAAGGGAGGCGTTATTAAATTAAATTCACACTGAAATTAAATTCTAATTATGAATTTATTTAAGTTATTACAAGATCAGAAGGGGAAGGCCGAAAAATTTATTGGACCTCAGGTGGGACTCGAACCCACAACCTTCGCATTACTAGTGCGACGCTCTACCAATTACGCCACTGAGACCAGCAGTCATGATAGAGCATCGGAGATTGAAGGCTCAACCTTCAACTAGTAATGCGAAGGTTGTGGGTTCGAGTCCCACCTGAGGCCCAATAAATTTTTCGGCCTTCCCCTTCTGATTTCTTGTAATAACTTAAATAAATTCATAATTAGAATTTAATTTCAGTGTGAATTTAATTTAATAACGCCTCCCTTCCCCAAATAAAGCACTGTATGAGGGAAGCAGTTCAAAATTCCCTCAAGTCATTACCTAGCGATTTTTTTGTAAATCATGAAATAAAGCATCAACCTACATTATGACATTTTCTTTTAGTAAACGAGCTATCTTCACAGTCGCCTTAGCTTCACTGGCTTGGCTTCTACTAATCAACTTAAGATTCTCAGACGCGCAGGTAAGAGGCTCGCGATTGATCTTGCGAAAGCCAACTTTCGTCGTGTCCAGTTGACTCGTCAGCGGACTCTATAATTAAGTTTTTCATTTTTTGTAAATCTGCATGATGGTGTATTCAACCAAATTGGGTGCCATAATGGTACGACTACCTCACAAATTTAACGCTTTAACGTCCTGTAGGTAACGTTTTCAAGAGACTGGAACGCAGGGAAGCGGTCCCGCTCTCTCGCAGAATGTGCAACACCGCTGAGATCAGCCGCTGGGGTCTGTCAAATGCTCGTGGTAAATACGAAGGGCAATTTTGGAATCAGAGTAGGTAATCAAAGCCATTTCAACGATAATTAACAGAGGTTTGATCTTGAACTTTTTCAGAACGAGCTGAGGGCCATCACAAGCTGTGAACTGAAAGCCCTTCTGGCGAGCAAAGCGGACGAAGATGCGGAGACGTTTTTCCCTCAAAAGGCCGTCTGACACCCGGACGTCAACAACACACCGACACCCTCGACGTAACGTCAGCAGACCCTCTGCAGTCACCTTTTTGCTTTGAAATGCCCGTTTCAGAAAACCCACCCACAAACTAGAGTAACCAAAATGTAGAAAATAGAAAAAAAATTGCTAATGATGAGAGTTTTATTTTAAAACACCATTTTCTCAGTTATAGTGTCATAAAAGAAGGCTGCAAATTTCGCCATTTTGGAAATACAACTCGTTGTACTCCAAGCCAGGTCATATAAATGAGCTAAAAACTACACAAAAACCCAACTATTATTAAAAACTGTCTTTTATTTCTTTATGTACAGAAATAAAGTATAAAAAGAGATGAAGTAAGGACTTCACACTCTGATTTTTAAGTTTCTATACAAGGAAAATATAAAAGTACACAATGAATATCAAAGGTATTTGACAGATTTCTCGGTCTGAAAAACAATTTAAAACAAGATTATCTTCGACCATTTCCAGCTATGGTACACGAATCGGTAAACAAGTAGGTTTTGAATAGAAATGCCCTTAAACAGAAGCTGTCAACATGCAACATTACCACAGACTTTACAAACAATACATAACAGGGGAGGGAGTGACAATAGTTTTCAAAAAATACGTTTATATCTATAAATAGTTGTGTAAAGTTGATTTTATTGAATATTTTGAAAACGCGAAAAGCCGCATCGCCGCGGACGAAATCAAGCAAAATTAGCTCGTTTCAGAATACATACGATATTTTTGGTTCAAAATCTACGACTGCAGTGAAGTTGAACTCTGGCAAAGTTGACGGGTTGTTATGTCGATTTCAGCGTTCACGGTGGCGAATAAATGAAACAGGCGGTTGAGATTAGCGGTAGTTTCCTCTGTGAGCCGCAGGGCAACCTCGGCAGGTGAATAGGGATGTTCATCGTGGGGTGGTTCAAGTCAAGACAAAACAAGAACGAGAGCCAATGAGCGAATTGTGAAGGTCGAAAGTAGCGCTATGATCGCAGTGGCAATTTTATAGCCTTTCAAGAGGGTAACAACTGTTCCATTACCAACTGACTTAAGTTGATCAATATGGGCTAATCTCGCCTTATGCCACAAGGAACGCTACATGCAGATTTTCAGCAGTTGACAGTAAAAATCGGACGAGCCTCATGAAACCCTCACCTTCGATTAACGACGATTAAATGAGCAAAGCGCTTCATGAATACCCCTCCTATCATAGCATGGTGAAGTGAAGAGCCGTTAAAAATTCTTACTGCCAAAGACAGCGGTGGACGGAATAGGGCAAACGGACAGCATTTTCGTTAATAATTCTTGATACGATTTTTCGTTCATTTTTCAACGTGTTTCAAATTTAAGAAAACAAAAACAATGCCCGTCGTCCTTTCAGCCGCTTTTGGCAGCTAGAGATTTTGTGAAAAACTAAAATTTTGACAAATTTCTCAGTTCGCTCCTAGTGTAACCGCAAGGTAAAATAAATAAATGAACGAACTGTGCAATGAAGAAGTGGTAAATTTTTTTGGCTCTGTCTAGTACAGAGGTTCCCAAAATGGGCGAAGGGGTGTCAGGGAGTAAGCGGCCAACCGATCCAGTATGGTGCCAAGTAGTCGCATCACAAGTCCTACGCAGGGCCCTGGCGTATGGGGGGCGGGTGTAAGGTGGGCCAAAGTTCACGCTACCTGCGGAGGGGTATCTCATACGTAAACCGGGCCAACGTCTCGAGAAAGGTAAACAGTCACAAAGGGTAAACTCAGCCAAGGCTCTTCAGTACGGTGATAGGGGGCCAATCCCTGCTGAATACGACAGCCAACCCCCGATCTTTCCTACCTGGCATCTCACCCAACGTAAGATTGTTTTCCGTAAAGAAATTCAGGATGAAAGGGAAGGGATTCATTTGGAAGGCAAAATCTTTACCCTATTTTAGCCTATTGGGAAACTTTCAGAGTTCAGATACACCACATGGATGAACTTTTTGATGTTTTCAGACTTTTCTAGTTATCAACTCGCCCAGCTGAATTTGTCAAGACAATTTTTCCTGTCTGTAGAAGTACCTTGGTAATAATGATGATCCTCCTCCCCCTCATTTTCCTCGGGCTAGAGCTCTTACATAGGTAGTATGTAGTAGCCGAGGGGGCCACCTCCTGCTGGCTAAAACCAGCCAACCTCCGACGTCTCCCACCAGGCCTCACTGAGCTGAATTTTTTTGAGAACAATTTTACATTTTTCCGACTATTAGAAGGACCTTAGAACAAAAATGAGCATCCTCCTCATTCTCCATGGTCATCCCCCTCGGGCTGGATCTCCAATATAATAAGATACTAGGGGGCAGGTGATAACGGCTGGCTATCTTAGCATAGTGGGGAGGGTGCTGTCACTATTTGGTTGGCCCATTTACATACAAGGGGGACTGGCGAGGGTCGCATTGGCCCACCTTACGATCGCCCGCGTATGGCAAGGACCTTTTAGAGGACTGACAAAGGACGTAACGTGAATTAAGGTAGTCGCAGATGCCATTTCAGAAGTCAATATTATCCTGTGAAGTACTAGCAGAGTGATCCAGTAGCCGTCTTCTTTCAAAATCTTATTTTTCCCAAGTTCATTTTTTTTTCAATTAAAACTAAAATAAAATTAGCCTGGTTTTTGTTTTGTTTTCATTCAAAAATGAAGTAAATCGTACATAGTATCAGTAAAAGTCTGAATCGATCGACCCGTATCGATTTTAGTTCTGGTTACTATTACATTTTCACGTGAGAAGACCATGAAGACACCTCTCCACACTACCGAGGTTGCAACGTACAGTATTGCCACAAGCACCAAATCTGAAATCCCAACTAAAACCCAGCGATTCACCTATTTTCACAACACAAAAGCGAAACGAGACCAGCTCTTTTTTTAAGTCTAAATAGATTTTCGTTTATTTACAAATTGGATAGCAATAAGTCTTACACAGACCGACGCGCGTTCGCGCTCAAGTTCAACAAATACAGAAATTTCCCTACTAATATTACTCATTATCAAATACCACTGGGTAATAAATTAAGTCAAAATAATTTTCAAGTGGTCGCAACGAAGAAAAGTAACTTTAAAAGAAAAAAAGAACGAGAAGATAACGTGCGGTTTGCACTACATTAATTTCTACCTACTGAAGTTAACGGAAAATGTTTACCTAAAATTAGAGCATAGGGTTGCCATGAAACTAGATCAACGGAGATTTGTACAAAGAACAGGTCTACACGTGAGTTAGCGTCTATAATGGTAACTTGATATCGAAGAGTGTCCTTCGCAAAGATTCTCACGCTAAACAATGTCGGGCCCTTTTCCACAGTGTTGCCAACTGTGCGATTTTCGTGGTTGGTTGAGCTCATCGTTGGTGGTCATCACAGCAGCATGAAATCGGCAAGCAAAAGAACAATTTACCAAGTTTTCGAAAACTGAGTTAGAAAAACCGCCAATTTTTATCTAAATCGATTTTTTATAAGATTTTTCGAACAAGGAAGAAGAACTGATTTCTTTCACATGAGGTTTCAGCTGCGGTTATGGGCTAGTCGTTCTCAACTCAACATCACCAGTTTTCTTGAGTCGATTGTTCAGTATTTTCTTTTGGCTTTTCTTTTCTTGAATGTCTTATGGCGGGGGTCAATCCAAAATTTTGTCGGCAAAAATAGGTTGTGATCAAGATTGACAGGGAATTTTTAATGAATTTTGTTTACTAGTCGTCAGATGGGGATAAACGTTTTTCTGGTGGACCAGTCAAAACATGCCTTCATTTGCTGAGAACGTTAAACTAGCCACACAATCTTCGAGCTTGGGGGGCAACTGTTAACCCTGGGAGGGTGAGTAGGTATCCCCTCCAAACCCCCTTCAAGCCGAGTAGACCGCCCTGGAGGGAGCAGAAGGGGGCCAAATCAACCCCCCTTCCCTGAAAGATCCATCTCGATGGTGCTCAGAGCAGTGGGTGGGGGGGGGACCAACCTCCCACCCCCTCCTCAGCCCCCTGAGTAGTCGCAGTAATAAGACGAGTATTAGATTTTTGAAAAAATAAATTCTTTACCAACAATAATTATTCTTAGTTAAGAAGTGGAATCGATTTAAAAAATCTACACGTTTATTTAGTGATTTCTCATCTGTATAAGATCAAGTTGAAGGATTAATGACTTTGAAGCACTCATTTCTGGCTGATTCGTGACGACGATGAAAGCAGATGATGAAGAAAAAAAATAAGAAGAACACCTCCTCTACCTCCCTCATCGTCCAATTTCACAAAATGTCAATATTAAATATTGACAAAGTTTGTCAATGAAATATTCTCACGGCTCATGTAGACAACTTAGATAAAAGAAAAAACTTCGAAATAATTTCAGAATTTAATATTGTTTATTGTAGGAAATGATTCATTTCAAATGAAGGTCTAATGTGTTTTTCCAGAATAGCCAACCAACAACCGCACCATTCAAAGTGTCAGCACTACTTCACTGCTAATTGTTAGACCACCTTGGCTTGAATTGAAAAGAGTAATTGAATCAAATAGATCACCCTTAATGGATTGAATCATATCAAACATATCAAATGGCAACCCCAAAATCATAATAACATTCAAAATGATATCACAATCTGCCAAAAAATATATCTTAGGTAAGTATATTATAAAATATTTTCGTTATCACAATGATTTGTTTTTATCGAAAGTTACTGGTTAGAAACAAAACTATTGGCAATGAACCCAGCTCGTGGAGTGCTTTGATGCACCTTTGACATAGAAGATTGCACATTGAGCGCTACGGCATTCAAAACAGGTTGAAAATGTCCTACAGAGGTTTCACACTAATTTCCCAACCAGTTTTTCAACCTGTTTTGCACACATCAGCCTCACCGGACTACGTTTACAACGTTTCAAAAACTAAACACTTGTTTTATACGACAAGTTCACTTCAACATACATACACTCATAATTACACAATAATCAACTTATATAATACAAAAAATGGAGGGCCCACTACACGAACTGAGCAAATGGTTTTGCCAAGACCGTTAAACATTTTATTTTGTTTAAATAAATTAAAAAAGAGTTTGCATTCTAACATTGATTGGGAGGAGCCCTGTTTGAATCCAGAACTGTCGCCCTAAGTTTTTAAGGTGCGGAACTCGCACTACAATATAACCATCCCTCGCTATAACAATAAGGGGGAGATGGTTGTCTTTAGTTTTTCTTAAAATGCTAGTTACATAATTTGCTTTTTTTTATTGTTATCATTATATATAAATATGTACAAAATACAGTAGTAGAAAACGTATTGAGGCTCTACGTACGGTGCACGAGCAATAGCAAAAGTGGTATATACAACTGCGTAAATAACACTGTACATAATCTATAAATATTCGCTGCCAAACGTCATGGTCTGTGAAACCTGTAAAAAGAATAGTTTATTTGAAGATTGGAATTACGGGTTGGTATGTCAATAGTTAAAGAATGATAGATAGATAGATAAATCGTTAATTATTAAAAAGAGCAATGTCTAAAGCGGCGTGATTTTATAATCCGTCTATAAAAATAATTTTTATATCATTTAATGATAACAGTAAACTTTGAGTTAAGGAAGAGAACAAAACAAGATCTAAAATCATATTTGTATATGCCAGAAGTACAACAATAAGGAAGACCAAACAGGACCATTCAGAGTACCAACTGATTCATCGTTGTTCAACACAGGATCGCCAGAGGTTGCACCTGTTGCTAGTCAGTAACTGAGAGGTCTTATAAACTAGGACCACCAAAGGCACCTACAACCAGATGGGACGGACTCCCAGTAGAGTTGGCAGCCCACCCCTGCCACTGGCCTGAAAGAGCGTCCCTCACAAACCTACATGCTGCAAAGCAGGGAGCCGCCTCAACAACAACAAGTAGAACACCTGCAAAAACCTAGTGTCATCCTGATGAGGGCCGTCCTCTGCACCGACCTCAACCTCCTGAGGTCTTGAAGAGGTCAAAGATCCCCCAAAGAGCTTACAGCGTGGCCCTTGTATAACCCAAGGAGATCAACCCACCTGAGGCCCCAGTTGCACCGTGCAAAGCATTGAATAGGCTGCCACGGCTTTCACTTAATCACCCTCAGCGTGCATAGCAACGCTCATTCGCTCCTGAAGCACCACAAATAGGAATTTCACTGGCCGGCGGGAGGTCAGCAAAAGGCCCCCGGACTGTGGAATAGCCAGATGTAGCCATGACAGCAACTGTGGCAGGAGCGCTTTCTGCCAATCCGAATGCTACATAGCCAAGCTCCAAACAGTACGACACTGCTCGGCTATGCCCAACAGGACCAGAGAAGTAGGAAAAGAACGACTTGTTAGCACCTTGTGAATTAATCCCCAAAATGTTCGTGCACATCCCAAGATTGTTTACCTGGTAAGATGTCGGCTCTCTTGGTGAACCTCCATTTCGGAGCTTTTGAATTCGTTCAGCTCCTTCCGTATGGCGGCCTTGTCTTTGGGAGTGAGTCTTGTCCACGGCTTGTCGGCTCTCCGGTCGTAATCGTGGGCCTGAGTCACCTCGATGTAGTCGTTGAAACGGATGATCTGAAATTAAGAAGAAATTGTCAGCTCATATAGTATGATGAACAGTCAAAATCACTTGGCCGTAGTGTGTATCATCCCGTGGTGTGAAGTTAATCCCTTTAACATGTCAGTCATCAGTGCCACGATACTAACCTTCTTTTCCTTAAGTTCTTCTACAGTAGGCCTAAAACTGAGTTTCCTCAGTAACATCCGCTTCTTCTCCTCTTTTAGTTTCTTTTCTTCGGCTGCAGTTTGTTCTAAAAAAAAAAAAACATCATCACATAACGTCCAATACCGAAAGAATAAATTAATAACAAAATAAGTTCGTGAATAGCATTTCATACTTTTTAAAATATTTCTGTCTTCCAATTCCTCTTGCGTAGGCCTCATACTGAGCCTCCTGAAAGACGTCAATGTGAAAATTAGAACAAAAGAAGAAGATAGATAGATCCATCAAGCTAACGGAATGGCAGTGCAATCGCCTGTCATTAAGAAGAATAAAAGGGAAATTTAGCCATATAATGCATCTAGTCCCCTCTGTAAAGCATTTCGGGAGTGACCTCTCAACTCAAGATCGTTAGTTCTGCAAAAACTGAGACGTGGAGGACCCAGAGAAGGTGAGGTGCAGCCCGGATTGGGACAAGTTGTTACAAGTCTTCAAATCAGATAGGTACAAGAAAAAATCACGTCCAAAAACACTTCTAAAACGACATTAACTCGACTCAATAGCGCGCTCGAAATTGGTAGAGGCTGAATGCTGAGCTCAAATGTATGACGGAAAGTAAAATGCAACACGTAATCCGTAAACTTAAATTGTTGAAATTAGAATCGAAATGTCAAATAAGGTGGAAAGATTTTATTGATCTCCTCTAGCTTCTTTGATCTTTTACGATGTTGTGGCTGTTTGTTAAATAGGGGTGATTTTGTTGTTATGTCGAGTTTTTCGAAATCGGGGAAAAAAAACGAACGATAAAAGATAAAGTTGGGCTACTCCCATCGAGTATTGCCTTTGGACTACAACATTGTCCTACGGCCTGAAGTTTCACGGAGGTATAGGGGCCCCTATACGGCCCGGGCCGTATCTCACCATAAAAACCGGGCCGCACCTCACCCTAATTAAAAATGTCAGTTAACTAAGCCGGGCGCATCTCACCATCGTCCAGACGACCTACGACGCAGATAGCAAATTACGGTAGCATGATCTTACCTAATCAGTCTTGCGCCAACGGCAGCCTTGTTTTCCTGTCTCTCCTTTTCCGACTCGACTTGGAGAATGTTCCTGTCGATCAGCTCCTGTCGGTCCGGTCGCAGAGCCAACTTCAGCGCCAAGCTGTCTTTACGGGCGATTTTTGCTGCGAGTCGACCTGTCGCATTGAACAACACTTAACGATTCACGAACATGATGTCTGGACAAAAAAGAATAGTCATTGAGGCTCGCTCGGCCGGCACTTCCTGGTGGAAGCGTGCGGCCAGCTGATTGGTTTAGCATGACCCATGCATTATATTCTATAAGCATGCAGACATAACAGGGAGATCATCCGCTGGAGGGCCAATAAGAAGGTAACTTTGGATTAAACTCCGAAAGTATAACTGAATCTTGAGTGAAACTAAACCATCTCGTAATAAAAGCACGGATGTCCCCTAATTCATTGAGACGGCATTTCAATGATTCTACTGACTTCCTGGTGGACGATGTCCAGGCACTGATACAACACTAGGACTGGCAAGAAGCCAGGGTCTTGGGCCCCCACTCAAGTCCTAGATTGCTGTAGCTGGTGCTTAGCTAAACGACAGGTCCGCCAGAAATGTTGGGCTATGGTACTTGAACTCCTTCGATTTTATGTGTTAAAGACTCATGTCTGCGACCTTCGTGGCAGGGGGACAGTGTACACCAAGGAGCATGTAACTGCTATTCTATGAGTACGGAGTGGTATCGTAACACTGCAGGCAGCCCACTCTATCAGTTTACCCACAGACAAACGCACGGACCATGCCGTGCTCGTTGGCTGGTGGCAGTAGGAGTCCACTGCCAAGTCCAGTAGGAGACTCACTTTTGAGTTGTTCCCATCTGTGACTCAATGGTTGCGGTTGCGGTTGCTGTTGGTGGTCCCCATTGAATGGATCAACGATCCTGGCTGTGCATGGTGCGGCGGCTCAGCGGGCTCAACCAAGCAAGCTAGGGATTTTGAAACGGAAGGACCGTCCTGGAGGCTGAGATTCGCCTTGACGGTGTGACAGAGGACTGGAGCAAGTATGTGTCCCGCCTGTAGCAATACAGGGCATTCGATGGCACTGAAACCGCCGTCCTGAAGGCCTTGGCAGGCAGCAATGGGGACAGCTGCTCATAGTGTTCTCACGGCCCTTGGATAGAGATGCTCCCACCCATGGAAAGTCTCCCTTCTCCCGCTTTCACCAGGAGTGGCAGGAAATGAAGCCAAGTGGGCTGCCCCCACGGGCTATATAGCAGTTTCCAATATCCAATAGGCATTGTCGTCCCCATAACGTGGGAAAACAATGAAGAGCAAACCACGACAACGTCAAGATTCAGTTACCCTCGATTACAACAATCAAGGCGATTTCCACAGACATCAATAAAGCGATTCATAACGTTGACATCATTATGCAAATCGACATAACAACCCATCAATGACACCGAATGGAAATAGAAGTTGTGCAACTCACTTTCGGGGGACTCGTCGTCATCTCTGTACAAAACGGGGCCGTCGCCGGATGAGTCGCTGCTGTTATCGTTGTCGTCAGACGGTCGAGAGTTCTCTTTGTTTTCTATCGTGCTCGACAACGACAGCCCGAACCTAACGGGCCGTTTACTGCAAGATAAAAATGAAAAATAAACAATAAAATAATACAGAGTTAGATAGATGGAGTAAATGTCTTGTTCAGAAAAAAGCAACAGACAAAGGTACCGATAACTATGTAGTAGGCCAAATTTCTACTAAGTGGTGAATGCTGTAAGCTCATGTACTTAGTTCGGATGCTTTCACTCACGTGTCGCCAAAAATGTCGTGAAGTGACAGCAAGTGACAGATGAGTTTCTCACAATGACAGCAAGTGACAGATGAGTTCTCGGTGAATCGTCCAGTATTTTGTTTTGAAATGAAATTTGTAAAAGTTCAAAAATGGCCAAAATACTGCACGATAACACGCCAACGGTGATGATGATAGCCAAAGAGCGACATGTGATCCTAAATGATTTGCAAAATACCTACTCGTCAAAGCAAAAACAAATTCTAGTGAAATACGTGAGCGGTTCTTTTCTATGTTCAGGTCATTCCAAAATTACCAAAGTAAAATCCTAGGTCGAAGAGGCGGCCGTCTGCAGCACCAAACAAAGAACAAGAAATGTTTGTGGGGGAGGGAATTTTGAATATGAGTAGGAAAGCGCTTGCTAACTTAACCTCTAAAAGAAGAAAAAAAGAAAAAAGAATTAAGAATGATTCCGGATTTCGAGAAATTAGGAATGGGAATCGTAGAACTAGTTTGAATGAACAAGGGGGAATACGTGGCAATTTTTACACCACAATTCATTATTCTTATGTATAATTTGTGCAAAACCTCATTCCCAACAAGTCGTAAACAAATTGAAAATATAAAGATAATACAACATTACAGTGCCTGAAAGATGAGTGACCCCCAAGATATATGTACGGTTTTATGGCCACTCACTTCAAAAACAGCATCTTATTTGAACTCCAGGCCAAAGCCCTTCAAAAGGACCAGAAGGCCCATCGATTCCTACGGTCTAGTCGAGTGAGCCAGAGACCCCCATAGTAGGATTCTACGTCCAAAAGTACATTTAAAACGACACCCAACTCGATCCCTGACCATAAATCCTACAAACATCCCTCATACAGCCCCTATTTAGCCCCGAGTTAGAGCGATCGAGCTGAAAACCTTGCGGGCACAACAAGATTGTGAGTAACTATTATTTTGAATAAATTGTGCAAAAATTGATTCTAATAGATCGATCGATAGTAAAAGTATAAAAGTCCATAAATTGAAAAAATGGAAAGAAAATCAAAAAATAATAGGTAATTAGGCGGTTTTTTCTTTTTCATTTATTGAATTTACAATCACCATGTCAAAAAAAAGCTGAAAATTTTGCACAAGGGCTTTTTATTTTTTGATTAAATTAATTTAATTGTCATTAAAAAAATATTTAAATTAAAAAGAAAATCCTGTCTGTACAACTTTCGGACCGACGTAAAACTTCGAAGAATGGATTATGCCTCCAAAATTGTACAGAAAACGACACCTTATTAGACCTCCTTGGGGCAGCCCCACTTGTAGCCCCACTACAAAGCCCCATGGAGCCCCACGGTGATATCGGATCGTTCTGTGACCCCCAAAATTCTTCGAAAACGACACCTAACTCGATCCCATAGCCAAAACCCTTCAAAAAACCCTCCCGTAGCCCCATAGCGCCCCACGAGTTTGGGCGATCTGGCTGAAAACCTAGCGGGCACAACTAGATGGAAACTGAGTATTTTCCTTCCTTCTGCCCAAAACAGCCATCAAGCTTCTAATAGATTATGGTTCTCAACCTTTCAAATATTTCTAGGGTTTGCTGAAGATCATAAGAAGAACCGTCGACATCTTCGGCACTTAGTACACTTTTGCAACTTGAAAAACACCTTCAAGGTCAAGGTTTTACAAACAGACCGAGAAGAAGAAAAAGAGTCTCTATATCAACGAGAGAAGGCATACCTAATCACGTCATGTTGCGAGAATCTTTTTTACGGAGCGAATACAAAATTGTAAGTAAAAGTAAATTCTGATAGTTTTGCTTCCAACTTGTTGAGAAGCAGCATTGAAACCTCTTTTCAACGTTTTGAAAACAAACTGCACGTCACGACATTGGCAGAAGACTGGCGACGAAGTTTAGTTGAGCCTGCGGAGTTGTGGGTGTTGAGGCTAATTATGAAGAGGAGTAGCCGAGACAAAAATGTATGGAAATGAAGTCTCTCGCCTCGGCAAAATAAATGGAACGAGATAGATAACAACTGTTTCGTTTGCTCCGTAATTTTATTTTGCAGAAATGGTTCGTACAGTAAGCCCATGAGTCGATAATATCAGGCGAGGGCGGGCTTGTTGGTATAGGTTAATTAACGGCTTGAACTGACGCCCAGTGTCGGCCACGTCAGGTGGACGTTTCATCAGGGTTTTGACATTTCTGAAAATTACAGCAATAGTTAGCAGTTCAGAGGTGGGCGCGCCTAGGAATAATAGGGGCAATGAACACTTGCCCCACTGCAGCAATTGAGACCTCATTTGGTCTACCAACCCACACATATACGGCCGGATACCAGCAAAGTTACAATAAATGGGAGAAAACTCGCTGGATGTTATCGTTTGCTTGAGGAAACAGCTAAGAATTCCTTAGTAAGGACACCATGCCAGCGAAAATTCTTCTTTTTTTCCCAAGCCAAGATCCTAGCCAAGGTATGTATCTTCTCGCTAGAGGCCCATTCGTACAAGTCCAAACTGGCCTGAGAAGGCCGTCAAGCCCTTAAAACTGTGGCAGTGCACAAAAAATTCTCCCTGGTCATTGTGCTGGACGTGCTTTGAGCCTGGATCAAGTGTCTGCGCTAATCGACCACGGCAGGGGAAGTGGCTGGGCAGTTTGAGATACAGCAGGGAGTCCCAGAGAACAGTATTTCTCAGTGAATGAGCAGTATAAGGGACCCATCAAACTCGCTGGTCCTGGCAGACAATCCTGGCGTGCATGGTGCACCGACCCGGAGTGCTCAGTTATGTGCTAGGAGCTGCTTGCTATGGAAAGGGCCAACCTGGAGACGGCAAGATGGAAGATAGTAGCGATATGTCTCCAGCCCATCTTAATGCAGGGCGTTCGCTGGTTTTGCAGTGGCTGCCCTGAATGACCCAGTGGCAACTGCGCTTGGTTGGAAATTACAGTTGTACGAATCGCAGCTCTCATAGTCGTCTTCATGGGCCCTGGGGTCATTCCACATGATATGGAGCGGTTGAACTGTTGCTCCTTCCCCGGGAAGGGAAGTCTCCCCACCCCCTCTCGTTATGAAGACAAAAGGAAGTGGGGCCATGTGGTCGCTAAGTCAGCCCGGTGTCACTCCCAGGAGGGAGCTTGCTGAAAGCCCCTATGCCAGGGGCCACTAAAAAACACTTCGGAGTATACAGGTTTTGGGAGGAATGAAAAAGTTGATAGTGTTGCGAAGAAGGGAGCAGAATCCCTACCCGTTGGACCAGAACCCACTTCGGGGCTCCCAAAGTCACTTGGTCCAGGGGGTACCCAATGGGAGAAAAAGCTTAGATCCCAACAGACTGTATAGAAGTTTACAAGAACACTGGAACCATGACAAGTTTCCTTACTGGTCACGGTCCACCTTAACTTTGATTGGCAAGTTGAAAAGAATCGAAATTGCTCAGGCCCCGCTTTAGCCGCGATAATATCAAATATTAAAGCAATGCCGAATTTCATTTTATCTTATTTTTCGAAAAATAAAATAAAATGAAATTAGGCATTGCTTCTTTACTCGTAATGGTACTTTTCACTATAATAAATCCATGTGGGATGCTCCATTATACAACGCCCAGTGAACAATTTGCACTTGGAAATCGAACATCACGTCTAACACAACTTAAGGGCGGCACTCACTTGTACTGTGGCTGTGGAGACTCCTGCGTCGGGGTTGGGGGCTTCTTGAGGGCAGACTTGAGAGGCACGGCGTGGAATTTGGGCTCTTTGGCGGGAATTTCTTCGACCCGGCTGGTGTCGATCGTTGGATTGGGTTGGCCGAGTCGAAGGGACGACGTTTCGTCGCAGTCTGAACCCTCGCCGTCCGAATAGTCGTCCCCATCAGGGCAGTCTGAAAGAGAACCGACAGAGTTCAACGAAGATCAAAGCAGTCAGGGATGGATAAAAAGTATCTATACTTTTAGATTTTTTTCGATTTATCGGAGAATCGAATATTCTCGGTCCGGTTCTTTTCATTTTGATGGACAATTTTTGAAACCATTACATAACCACTGCAAGGGAATAGGATGAAGTGAAAATACTTCAAGAATCAACAACAGTCATCAGTGCTTAACTCAATCTAATGATCCTGTCCATCGTCCATGAGGAAACCAAGAAATGTGAAACAACCACCTCAGCATAACTCGACGTAACTTCCCTTTTTTTATAATTTTATATTTCGTTTTGTACAAGTTGGTTTTGTGGTAGGTAATTAAACTCAATATGAAAGAGATAGGTAGTTAGAAGAAAGAAACTATATGAATTAGGTACATTTTAGTCATTAAAAATTGCTGGTGAATGTACCTACTCTGATTTGTATCAAAATGTGAAGAAGTATTGATTCTTCGAAAAACCGATACTTTTATGAAACATCGATACGATTTTTCATCCAACGATGGCTCATTTCAAAACTCGAAAAAGTATCGATACGAATATTTTAAAGAATCGACAATTCTTTTCGATTCTTTCCAAAAAGATCGATAGGCCTTACTTAAATCGATTCTTTTTTAAGACATCCGTACACCCGACTGGTTACTAGCGGTGGGAACGCGAAAGATCTTGACGTATTACCGAAAAAAGTAAGAGCAGATCATCACCAACTGATAGTAGATAAGCCAAACCTAATAGGGGTGAGTATCGTTATTTAATATTTGATTTAATTAGAACTTTTGGATCAATTTTATATTGCAGCTATAAATTCAAAATTGGCGTTTTTTCGTTTATATATCTAATATATTTAGATGAGGGCGCAACGGGCCCAACTCCTGCTGGTAAATTTGTCAGCCCGCCACAAGTGGTCCTGAGCGGGTCCGCGGGAAGCGCTGCGGCCGACGGCGAGATCGTGCTGTCCAGCTTCTCCCGCAAGCAGCCGCATCTTACACTGACCTTTTACATTTATTATATGTATTCGATGTGATTTTTGGTTGGAGTATTTTCGGAGGATGCTAGGACATGGTGCCCAGGCACCTACTAGCGACGCATTGCATGTGGAGTGCCGGGAGAATGGTCCTTCGTAAGATTCGGTCAACTGACCAGAACTCTTTTTTCATGACGTTTCACTTATGGAAGCCGGTCATTTGATTTCCAATGAAACTACGAGCTGTGGACGAACTGAAATCAATCATGACGCGTCATGTTTGAGATCCGAATCTCCACAATCCCATTCCGAGGATTGACACACTCCAGGTTGGAGCGCGCGGATCCTCCTTTGATGCACCGACATCTCTAACTAGGTCAGCAGATCGCGACATTAATTCGCGTTATGCCCTAGATCATGGAAGAAGGAGATCTCCTTCTTCCATGGCCCTAGATAAGGATGTTTCTGCACTCCCTTCCTCTTCTTCCAAAGACACCTGGAGCATAATCCTAGATATCACGCTCGAGGCATTCTCCGAAACACACCACACTAATAATAATATCGAACCTGAGAAGCAATTAGGAACATATTATTATCATGTAGATACACCCCAAAATCCATAAGCGAAAGCTGCCCTCATCATCAAACACTTCCAATCGGCATAGCAAATTAATTCTTGATTTTATTGAGCGACTAAAAAAAAAAAAAAAAAGATTCAAATTCCCATCCTTACTACTAACTGACCGATCGGCTTTTGGCACAATGCCCAACTCAAATTTCACAGCGTCACGTGATCAGCCTCTAGAATTTGGCAGGGAAATTAAAACAATAATTGTTTTATTATAAAATTATTTTATAATGTAAGTATTCTTTAATTATTCTAGCATCTGTGAGAAGTGAAGAAAAAACCATACCTCGGAATTTGATAACAATCACCAATGCTTGTTGTGAAAGTCAATATTGTCAATATTGTGAATATTGAAACAGTGAATGATAAAAAGTGAGAAAATAGCAAGCAATGAATATGTTAAATAAAAGGCAAGCATCTATCTAACTAGCAAGCACAAAATTACTTAAATTGGTTCCACCTATTCAATAGAATAAGAAAGTAAAGTGCTATAGTATAAAATCGTAAGTACCAGTGGGAACCTTTGCTTAGGTACCTATCGTGCAATCATCGAATATTGAGTCGAAACGTCGGGATGTAGGGGTGAACCAAGGTTCTCTTGTTTACCTATGCGACCAACTTAAGCTTTTGGAATTTTGAGTTCACGGTATTGTCTCTATTTCAACTTGGTGAAAATCTGTACTCAAACTATGGCCTGTGTTCGAAGAAAGTGATGGCGCCACTGAGGATTCTTGATTCAACAGGTTATCTACACGACCCCGTTGAACGGCCCATTCGAACCACCAGGTCTTGGGATTTCCCCACCGCTATTGACATTCATACGTACCTTCGTAGGGGTATTCTGGAAGATCGTTGGGTGGGTGGGCTACGTTGGAGAACATTGGAGGGGGAGGGATGGGGCCGATCTCGGACACTGGTATAGGCGGCTCTGGCAGCTCGGACAATGTGAGGTGGTGGAGGTCCCCCGGAAGCGGTGGGGGGCTCTCCAACCGAGGCGAGCCATCATTGCAACCTGCTGGGACAGAAAAAGAGAAATAGATTAGTTGTTGAGTCATTAAATGATACTGGGAGGGGTGACAAGGTTAGAATGCCGATTGCTCTTTTTTGACAGCAGACGTGGAGAGTCATGATTTGGACGAAGATATCCTAGATTCGAACGCTGCATTTGGAATGTTTACTCTGAATAAGATTCAAGGATCTACTAGGCGCCACCTTCCTGCATCCGTGTCTTCTCCTTCGTGTTAAGCGACCGCACCTCGTAGCCACTCCCCAATGGTCTTCAACACTGAAGGCTAGGGCCAGCTCAAGCATTTCCGGCCTATGATATCAGAGCTGCTTGGGGAAATTGGTATTGCAACCATTATCAGACATATATGAATCCATTTGGCACGTTTTTGGTTATCAACAGACTTCATTAGGGAGTGCCACAAGGCTGACTTGGCTACAAATGGGGGCTGATCACCAACCTGGTAAAACTACACTAAGACAATCCGGAGGGCTCAGGAAAGCAAGTGCATTGGAACCAAGGTCTCCAACCTTGCTGGATACATTGCATAATATGCTGCCTTTGCAGCAGCAACAATGGACCCAATAGCTGTCCTCATAGGGTAACACCTGCTGCTGGTTTTGTGCACAGGTGTCCACATCAAGGGTAAACAATGGCAGCTCATTTCAAGGTTAAGCGCCATAGCGGGAGGAAGAAACTCAGGAAGAAATCCTTCTCTATGCTGCTGGTGGGGATCACCTGATATGTTTAGGTCATGGGTGTGCATATAGAGTCCTCTCTGAGGTTTAAATTTGATGATTCGTACCTATAGGCAGCCCACCGCTTCCCATCCTATAGGATTCTTAAAGGGTGCTGGGGCGAAGTTTTGGGTCAGGGCCATAAGGTTGGCTTGAGGTGGGAGGAGTGGGCCGCAGAGTCCACTGGGAGGTTCGTCTTTGAGGTCGATCCATCGATGGTTCAGGAGTTGGAAATGCCATGGGCGGTCTCATGGCCCCAATCCGAGGACCTCCAGTAACTAAGTAGGAACCTCCAGGCCAACGTGCACTGCCTAATTCTGCAAATAGAGCAACCTGGCCTCAGCAAAGGAGAGGTATGGAGCTACCCAGCATTGGTGACGGCTGTCCAGGAGGCCGATATACACGTGATGGAGAACTGGATCAGCTTTGTCTCCCACCCCTCTCGATACAGGGAGTTTTCCAGCTTTACAGTAGCTACCCTGAAGGCCCCAGCAGGCAACAATGATCCTAGTCAGGAACGACAGATGATCAGCTTCCACAAGCCAACATCTTGATCTAGGGCCCTGTTGTCCCTCTTCTTAATATGGGGCGGTTGAGTGATTGCTCCCACCAAAGCCTCAAAGTATGCCTATAAAGGCAGGGGTTGGAGCAAGACATTAGCCAAGTCAACCCTACAGGTGGTGGAAGCCTGCCTAGCAAGGGCCTAAAAAAAGACAACCAAGAAAACAGACCATGTTGCGTTTTAAATTTTCACCAACCCATTTTTTATATTTCTGGTTTTGACGCCAGTACATAACATAGGCACCTCTTGGCACACTTCAGCTACATACGAACAACTCCAGTTCCACTTTTAAAGAGAAAAATAAGGCTGTTTAGTTCTGGCTCTACTTGGAGATGGTGTGATATTGAGTGTTCAGTTTTCCCTAGACCCGTAAATTGGAGTTTCGTGAGAGTCAAGAGATTGGTGCCTTTCGTGGGGGCCGACCTCAATTTATCGCCTTCTGTTCGGATTCCATTTCGCCGCCCCACTTCTCGCCATCGCGATCGACAGAGGAAATTGTTGCCAACCTCATTGGATGGTGGAACTACATTTGTTATATTATGGCGTACCTATAATATTAATAAGAATGGATGTCTGTATGTATGTATGTCGAGCGAGTTCCAACTTTAGATAATAGGCTATAGTAGATTTTGCAAACACTCTTCCTTCATCGTGAATGAGGCTTTTCTTTGCGTCGAGGGCGAGGCCGGGATTTGATTTGAGATTTTGATACTTGTCGACAAGAACCAAACGGGTCAACAAGGTTGGACGGGTTGGATGTGCTTGCGTTCCGAGTGAAGGATGGATGAATTATTGAACGGGAATTTTATATTTTATATTTCGTGCGAAGCACGGGTGTCCAAGCAAGTTTTTCAATAATTTTCTCAATTGTAGAGACTCTTATTCAATGTTTAAATAGAGCACATAAAGGAAAATCATTGAAAATTTTACAAACGAAAAAATTTCGGTTAGAATCCCCACGATGCAGATGTTGAAAGGGAGCATTATTCCCCAAAGGGCTGTGGGGAAACTGCAACTCCATCGTTTGGAAATGTTGTTTTATTATTCAAAGGTAGCTAACCACCTCGTCTAAGCTTGACGCCACCACTAGGTGATTCATGGCCTTCCAAAGTAGCAACTTATTCCATCTTCCACCCCTCAACCCTCTTCCCCATTCACCAATCAGGTCCCTCAAGCCCTACTTATTTATTCACGACCTAACTCTCATACTTCCTTACTCAAATTCACCCATCGCACCACCCAATGACCACAAGGTCACAAAATACGGCAGTGCTGCAAAGAAAAATCAGTCACGTTCTTAATTTTGCAGCATGCAGCTTCTCTCTGCTGTCGAACCGTGAAAACTAAGAGACTTGTGAATTGCACACATGGTGCAATTCACCACTAGTACTTTGCTTTGGCGATGCTAATTAGTGCAATTTCCAAGCCGATTTTAATCCTTCCCAACTTTGAAAACGGGAGATCAAGTCCTCTTGTAGGAGGGAACTGTTCAACGGAGCGTGTAACTTCCTTAACTACTGACAACTGGAGCAGTTTTACAAGTACCCTCAGACAAGCCGTTTCCTGAAGGGCTCATTCAAGTTCTCCCGCTGACATACGCTGTGTCCCGACTTTAGAAGTGTTTTCATGGTCGTAACAGCCACGTAACTACTCCATGTCAAAAGTGAAGAAGTGGTGGAGAAGCGGGGGTTGCGGTTTGGCAGGATAGGCCTTATTAAAGTTTTTGCTGCCGATTGCCTGACAGAGACGTGAACGGCTTCATGAGTGGAGTGAGAGGTAGAAGACTCTGTGAGAATAGTTTCACTGGAAGCGTCCAAACATTCAATTACGTCAGGGCGTTTGGAGGTAAAATCACAAGTTCCAGTGATCACAAGAGCTGCCGAAGGTTCTAGTGATTGTGAGGAGAAGGATCTGGCTTCCCTAAATCCAAGCGAGCAATAGCTGAAACAGAAAGAGGGCTCCCACGGTCCTGGTTCAGGGCTAATTTTCAAGAATCAGGGAATGGTTCAGGTTCCTTAAATTCCCAGAATGCAGAAGAGTGGGATCACCCCAAAGCCACTATCAACGTGGCCACTCCACAGAAGGCTTTTGTAAAATTATTATTGATGATCAGTCGACTGCTGTCACTTGGGATCAGACTTTGATAGTAAGCAACGATGCATGTCTCTGTTAACTTGAGTACCTTCATGCAGAATGATACCATCCAAATATGTTGGCACTCACTCACCACAGCCTTGAAATACACCAGAGACAGTGCAAGAGATTGCATGCGCACTTCACGCTCTGCTGCCTCCAGAAACAGCACTGTTCGATGCTTGATAGTCCTTATGGAGGTGACACTGGAGCATGCACTGGCCTATTAGAATGCCAACAAACAACTATCACTCCTATCTGTATTGAGCACCTTCCTTGCTCTTGGTTAGGAGATTCTAATGAAGAGTCTCACCTACTGCTGACTAAGGAGCCTTTTCCAGTGCAGCGCTCTGTCGCATGACCCTTTAGAGGGGCACCATGCAAGGATCTGAGCGATCTGTTCCTCCTGGCCTGAAAGTCCCGTTCTGCTGCCATGCAGCCATAGTGAGAGGGGGCAGCAGACATGACTTTGAGAGCTGGTAAACTGCTGAAAGTTACCATCAAACCAGGCTGATCTCTTATTTCCTTCCTATGAAGCGCAACTTCAATGATGGATGGAACTTTGTCTGCTCCAGAGAGGACCCAATATTTCTAAAGAATGTAAGAGTCTGGTACTGCTTGCCCCGGATTGGGCTTAGGCCATGAACCCTGTCCAAGCATGGGTCTTTCTCTGTTTAGGTTTGTCACTGAAATTGTGATCAACCCTTCCTGTGTTGCCTGAAGAGCAACTACGCCAGTAATGTGCTCAACCAGGTCCTCCAATGGTCGTTAGCGTCGCTTCTGGTAGAAGACGAGGGTCACAATATCGAAATGTTACGCATGCTTGGAAACAAGACACCAACACACCAGCTGCCCGCTCTGGACTTCTCACCTGCATGAGGCGGTAAACTGGAAGGGAGGGTCGGGGATGAGTAGAGGTCGTTGTGGTAGCAGAGCAGCCTTCTCGTAAGTTTCGACGGACCGAGTGAAGACGGCCGCTCGGGTTTGGCGGTCGGAGGCGGCGGCGGCGGCACATCGTCGGCTCCTCGACAACTCCCGTTGGATTCGCCCGTCGCTCCTTCACTTTTCTCCTTTTTCAATTCTGCAAAACGACAAAATATTCCAAAAAACCCCGTTTAAAATTGAATTAAAAGACGACGACGCACGCGATACCTCTCTCTCGTCATAAGTAAGACAAATAGTTCGTTGGCACCTGAATTAGAAATTAAAATTAGCTAATGTCGACCTGAATTACTCGAAGATGGGAAAATTATGGTCCAATTTTTTCACGATATCTTGAGTCATCGTATTCTCTTTTAAAGCTGGTTTCTGTGATTCATCCAATAACCTGACCTGCTCAAATTCCGCTATGTCGTAAAGGTTTTTTTTTCTCTTCATTTTGTTATACAAAATACCGAGTGGAGAGTGGCAGTGAGCCAAAACCCGAGACGTTTTAAAATATATTTCGTGATTCCTCTCAGTTGGTCTGAATTGCTAGTGATGGATGGCTGCGAATTCCTTGGGGGGAATCGGCTATGATGCCTTTGACTCGGATAAAGATGGCAGAAGGTAATTTAACACGTTAAGGTATTTGGGGGTTTATTCATCACTTGCAGCACCTGAGTTACTGAGAGTTTAGCGTTAAAGCCTAGGTTAAACGTCCGGATTGGTTAGTTGGTAACAAGAGGTCCTAACATGGGGTACCGTGCAGAGCTCAGTCAAATTATAAGGCCCTCATACGTAGGAACTGCGAAGCTCAGTCAACTTTGCTGAGAGGGTTTAGTTGGTGAAAGAAGCCCTAAGCGATAGAATTGTCCACCAATTTTTATGTGTTCTTAATTACGGGGAGGTGATAGTGGAGAGGGAAGGATCCAGAGCGGTTAAATGACCTTTGGAGTGCCCCGGGGGAAGGAAGGCTGGCGGCGGGGTGATGGGGTCGTCCACACAGCCGGCGACGAGATCGGGCGGCTTCGTCTCGACGGGCTCCGGCCGCCGTTTCCGCCTCCGGGGTGTGAACGTCTTGACGAGGAGGCCGACGCCGCTCATCGTGCCGTTCAGCCTGGCGGTCTTCAGAGACGCGGACAACTGCCCGACTTGTGACGCCGTCTGCCGCCCGGACACTGGAAGGCCATAACTGGAGCAACTGGCCGTCGGGAGAGTCTCAACGACTGAAATGCATCACCCTCTTGACAATCTCTTCAGGGAGATAATACAAATATAAATATATTGTATCTCTTGATGTACGCAGTCTGAACTTCCAGCCTTGTGGTTTGGATTATATTTTAGACAAAACTTAAAATTATACCAAATTACCGAATAACGCAAGGCTTTGAGGTGAGCAAGCAAGTTGAAAGGATACTAAAGCTAAGTGATCATATCCGCCAATCGTGATATTCAGAATCTTCAGTGAAAATCGCGACACCAGGAAATCATGCAGCTACGTTTAAGTGCAGAAAACAACTTCAATTCGAATATTTACAAATTTACATTGAAGCTCATTACAATGAAATTAGCTTTTTGACATCTTCATTCGTCACTACAAGCAAAATCGTGAGTGCGCGTAAGGCCTAAGTTGCTGCAGTGCGTCGAGTGCAGTGAATAAAATCACGCACTCATTCTCGGTTTTCCCCCTTTGTCGAATCATTAAACCCTGCAGCCTGCCTGCATTCATCTCGTAGAGGGAGAGAAAAGAGATTTTACGGGGACCTCGGAGGGATTTTATGGGACGTAGGCTTTAAAGCAACCAGACTGGAAGAAAAACGCAAATCTTACAGAAGGGCTTCACAAGAGATATTTACTTTGGGCCAATAGTGAATTGCGCACCCCAAAGCGGGTTCCTTGCCCAGGTGGGTTACTTCGAAAATGGCACCTCCTTCGACCTCCTAGCCAAAGCCCTTCAAAAGCGCAAAGTAGCAACTGCGACCCCTAAGGTATTACACAGTCATAGGGGGCCTAGAATCTCAAAGCGGATTTACGTCCAAAAATACTTCAAAAACAAGACCGTTTTCCTGAAAATTTCTCCACTTGAACGCTTGTACCAAATCCTTATCACTAGAATCCCCTCCGATTGGGCTGAAGACCTTGCTGACCGCTCACCATCCGGGTTAACTGTGGGAGGAACCGTACGGAGCTTGGATTGGCAGAGCAGATAGGGGCCCTAACTTGGGCAACTGTGCAGAGCTCACTCAAATTCACGTAGCAGTGAGTTAAATAGGCCAGACGGTGAATAAAGTACATTGTAAATCGACCGGGTCAATAAATCCGCGGAGAGATCCATAGAAATGAGACGAGAGGGTCCTGGGGGCGGCAATGGAGCTGGCAGCGGAATCTGACGTTATCTTGACAGCCTCATCTCACACGAGTCCGCAACCGGTCGCGATCGTCTCCCGCGAAGGAACGTTGGAAGTTCCAACAACAAACAAATTTGGACAATCTGCACTTGACTGCATTGAGAATAAAGGTTTATTTTGTTACACTCCCGTAATTCTTATATTAATAGAGCTTGGTACTGGCGACGGATTAAGTTGACTGAGGTTCAGATAATCGAGGAATTTCTGAAGAGAAATGAAACTGCCCGATACATCAGGTTTGATTTTGGAGGGGGCCAAAATCAGCCCACATCCTCATCTTTCGAAATTAATTTCAGGGGTGTCAACCACTTTACCTTCAAGTTGGTTGGGTACCCTGACATGTCGAAGCGATTCATTTTGACGATTTAAAACTGGTCTACTTCGATTCAGAAACCAAAATAAGGGATGAATGAGGACTTTTGAAGGACATTGCAGTGTCGTTTCCGAAGTGATAAATGACGAAGAATCCACTTGAAAACAAGTGGGGCTCAACGGGCCTAAAAAGGGGCTATACTATTAAAAAAACTGACCGTCTTGAGCCTGAAGGCTAAACAATGAGAAACGTAGAATACGTGTTTACGTTGTAATGTAACAATGGAAGGGATATTAAAAATTGAAAGTAGAAATGTATAATTAATGAGTAATGTATTTTCTGTACATGTGCTGGATAAAATTCTCCACTTCAAGGAAAAATGTTGAATCATGGATATGTTTCTACTCTAGTTGCTGCATAGTAACCAAATAATTAATGAGTAATGTATTTTCTGTACATGTGCTAGGTAAAATTCTAAAGTGTTAAAGAAGTTTCGTTTCCCTAGCAACGGTTACGTGACGGTTTCTTGGGTCGCTTTTTGGCAATTAGGTCTCCGTAAAAACGAATTCTATAGAATTCGTATACGTTAACGTATACGATTTAACGTATACGTTAAAAAGGGCTTTGGAGGATTTAGAATAGGGGGTCGAGTGGCGAGTCATTTTCCAGGTATTTTTGGACGTAGAATCCATTTATGGTTTCAAAGCAATCCGACAGCACTTTGAGGATATTTTGGGGCTACAAATTGGGTTTTTGAAGGATTTTGGCCAAGAGGATCATGTTTTTGGCTTCAGACCCATCCGACTGCAACGTGCTAAATACGTACGCACAACGTACATCGATGTAGAATCCATTTATGGGGTGTTTCAAAGCAATCCGACCGCACTTTGAGAATCTTTGGGGCTACAAATTGGGATTTTGAAGGATTTTGGCCAAGAGGATCATGTTTTTGGCTTCAGACCCATCCGAATGCAACGTGGGGCTCTGTAGGAGCTAAAAACCGGCTACATGAGGGTTATAAAAAAGGTTTCCGGCCATGGAGTCGAGTATTCAACCTCACCAAACCCTATGAGGCTTCTAATGGGCAACATATTCAAATTTTGAAGGACGTCAGGAGGTCAGGATTTTTTTAGGGTCTCTTATCTGCCCAATACAGGCAGGTGACAACTGTCTCAATTTCTAATTGAAAAAATAATAATAATAATAATAATTAAAAAAAATATTGACCGAATTAAATTTTTGCCGGTTTTATACAAAATAATAATAAAACCTTGTGAAACATTGGCGGCGTTTTAATGTGTTTCATAGGAGTTGAGCAACAAAACGCGTCGAAAATTCCAATAACCGATCTATGATATAACATTTTAGAGGGTACCTGTTGCAACATTCCGAGGTCAATGTCATCAAAATCGGGTCAATATTTTTATTTCATAATGGTATGGTCTACCTGTACATAATACGATATTAAATATCGTAAATTTTACTGCATTTAAAAAATGAAATTTAAATACCGTAAATTTTACTACATCAAAAAATGAAATTTAAATATCGAAAAGTTTTACTACATTTAAAAAATAATTTTGCTTCAGTTTAAGAATAGCTTCTAATTGTGGGCGAAAAGTCTTGCTTTAGAACCTTTACATGGATATTAAAATTTTTGTTTTATTCTAGCACATTGGTTGGTATTACTTACTGATGAAGCATGAACGCTCGATGCGTACACTAGCGAGAAACAAGTAGCCGAAAAAAAAAATTCTCAAATTTTAAAACGGTTTACTTCCCGGGAGCACAATACGGAATTTTCGGAGTATATGAGAAGAGATAACTCAGGAAAACGAAATATTATGCTGTTTTCTGGAATGGTCTTTCTTCATACTTGACCGATTTGGATGAAATTGAGCTCCCAGCGGACTAGAGAATTTCACCTCCAAAATTGGTCCTTTTCCAAGAAATTACGCAGGTATCCTGTTCGCAAAAAAATTGCGCTTCATAAATTAAATTTTAAATAATCTTCTCATCAGGAAGGATCTTATAATCTAAAAATTGGTTACCAGAGTTGGTGGAAGTTCCCTAACAAAAGGTAATAACAGGAAAAGAAATGTCGCCCGCTAAACAGCCTTGTAAAGATGTAATCTGCCTCCACCGACTTCTCCTAACGATCGAGTTCCTGACCTTACTTCGTGCTTCCCGTCCTTTCCTGAATCCCCGAAATTTGCCGATGAAACAAATTCGAATCAAAACAAGAGACCCAAAAGCCACAAAGAGAGAAAAAAAACGGAACAAACGGGTTGAAAAGTTCGATACGAATACGGAACAACAACAGTAAAAAATGGGACGATTGTTCAGCCAGGAATTTCCAGCAATATGTCAGAGGAGACACGCATGCGCAATGCCCTTGGTTATTTTTAGAGATCGCAATCAAAATTTTGACTTCGTAAAAATCAACCAAAAAACCACTAACGAAAACAATAAAATTTGAAAATGAAAAAAAATAAAATTAAAATAATAAATCAGAGTTTTTTTTTGTCGTGGTGAAAAACAACGAGGTCCCACAGTAAGACACGGAATGGTACAACAGATGCCACAGGGTTACTAGTTCGCAGCCCACTTTCGCATAAATGACAATTTTGAAAACTTTTTCGCTTCAACATAAACAACTAAGTTGTCCGACCAGCATCCAAACCACAAGACAAGTTCGACCTTGACACCAGTCGAATAAATTCAAGGTCACTGTACTTTATAAGCCAAACAAAATCAAGGAAGAGCGTTACTTACGATACCCGGTCGGGCGGCAGGTTGTACGGAAAGGCTGACTAGTGGAAAATCAAACAAATTTTGTTTTGGTGAAAGCTACACCTAGCGAAGGTGCAGGAAGATTCAAAGAGCCGTCGTCGGCAGGCGCTGGCAGACTGAACTCCCGACGGCAAGTAGTGCCAACGTGAAGCCGAGAAATGTCCCGTCGGAGGGGTATTTTCACGGAAAGGGAATTTCGATTGGCACTTTTATTATTAGCAATTTTCAAAGATTAATTATTGGACGACTTCAAGAAATATCAAACTGTTTTCGTGGCGCGGGCCGACAATTTGGATCCGAATGAAAAATTTTCGTGTCACGTTTAACAACTGAAGGGTTCAAAAACGATGCAAATTTTACACAAGTTTATTCGTCTGTTGTACTGAAACCAAATGTAAAAAAAAATAAAAAACCAAAAATTAAAATTAAAATTTGAAAAAATTAAAAAAGTTCTACTTGTATAGCGGTAACTACATGACATCCCAAAAAATGGAGTCTACGAACAAAATTTCTTCTAAAACGATACCTCCTAACTCTTAGAAATGCTCCGTTTGTGGCTCTTTAAATCTCCTTGAGATCCCTACAGTGTGTTTATGGGTCTGAACACCCCATGAATGGTATCTAAGTTCCAAAAAATACATCGAAAAACGACACTCCCGTTCGACACCTTCAAAACAATCCTGCAGCCCCTTTAGCCCCTCGGAGCCCCACAGGTTGGGGGGATCAAAAGGCGAGAAGGGAGATGATTATAAGCGGATGACACCTGTTGCTTAAAAGCTTGGCTGAGACGTGTTTACGCCATGTGAAGCGCACACACAAAATGAACTTGGAGGAAGGCGTCGTACGATTCCCTAAGGACTGATGGGGCGGCGGAGGGCTCTGCATTTTGAAGCGGAATTACTTCGTTTGTATGCGGTTTTTCGAGAGTATGATTCAGATTAGGTCAAACATCGGAATTATAAGCGCTAGGGGACATCTTTCCCACCATTTTCAGTCCGAATTAATCAAAATGTGGTGAATATTGAGGGAGATGATTTAAGAAAACGAAGTAGATAAGCGATGGGACAAACCACTTGTCTGGCCTCAAATCTGGTCCAACACCTGAGATTGCCAACGTTGCTGGAGACAAAGGAAGAAATAAATGAAATAAGGATGTGTTTTTCTTTGGAGGTTTTTAAAATTTCGAAACATTTAATGTTTTAGAGGTTTTTAAAAATTTTTGAGGTTTTCAAATGTTTTTTTAAATATTTACAAAGAAGTCCATTATTCCAACAAGATGGATTAGTGAAATCGTTTTTCAACACTGCCAACAAAATAATTTTTTCGCACACTAACTTGAAGATCCATAATACCAATCACACACTAAGTTCCTATATTTATACCTTTCCACCTGTAATACTTTCATTCAAGAAATTTTTGTACCAACCTTTTCCACTTTTTTAAAATTTACAGTTTAGTAATACACCATTACAATGTAGGTCTACAGCATGACATTGCCATATTGACATATTTTCGCTTAGTTGGAATAGGGTTGGGCTCAACGAGCAGCCACCTCACAACAGGATAGGCAAAACCAACATGACGCAACGGACATGCGTAACTGTATCGGTGAGCCCGCTGACTATAGTTAATTTCACAAAAACTTATTACGCACCCAAGTAATTACCAAAATGTTCCCGAGCAGCTTTATTTAATGTGTGCCCATCAAGACAGCCACTGTGATAGGTTTTAGAAAATTCTCGAGTGTCCCATAAAATACTGTCCGAGTAAAAATAATGAATAGGACGTGCCTACAGGTCTTGAGGGGACTTTTTGACTGAACGCATTCAATAGTGAAAAAAACCCTGTTAACCCTCTGGGGAGCTGAAAACAGCTAAAGAAAAAGCAGAAAATTTGGCAACATTCCGCGGTTTTGTGCCAACAAAATGTATGTTCATGAAAGATTATTTGGACAATTTTTAAAAACTTTTCAGTGATAGGCTTTAAGAGAAACTTCGAAACACCTCATTCGATCTCCGGGCCCAAGTTCTCTGAAAAGCCCCATTTGTAGCCCCATAAATTCCCATGGGGGGTTGAGTTCATCAAAAAGGTATCAACGATCAGAAATACTGTTGAAACGACTCCTCACGCGACCCCTTCGAATCCTTCAAAACGTTATCCTGCAGCCCCTTTTGAGCCCCTCAGAGACCCCTTGCGGAAGAGCGATTGGGCTAAAAACATTGCGAACACAACTAAACGAAGAAGCGAGTATTTTGTCATGTTGTCAATTTTCACTTGTAAACAAAAAATAAAAAAAATTAAAATAAAAAGAAAAAACGCTGCAAATTTTACACAAGGGTTTATTATTCTGTGATATAGGTTACTTGTACAGACATTTAATTCTGTCAATAAAAAAAATTAAAAAAAATTTTTTTTTTGGATTTTTATATTTCAAAAAACATTTTTGGGGGGATTTTTTTTTTTTTTTAAATGTGTTTTTTCAAATATTCTTTAATTTTTACTCGAAAAATATTTAACTTCTTGGGATCCTTCAAAAATCCCATTTTTAGCCCCATGAAAGCCCTATAGATCGCCACAGTGAAATCGGATCGTTCCGGGACCCCCAAAAATGGATTCTACGTCCAAAAATACTTCGAAAACGACACCTAACTCGATCCCATAGCTAAAAGCCTTCAAAACACCCCTCCTGTAGCCCCATTTTAGCCCCATAGCGCCCCACAGGTTTGGGCGATCGGACTGAAAACCTTGCGGGCACAACTAGATGGTAAACCAAGTATTTTGCCAAAATTTCAGATTTTTAAAAAAATTCCTACTGCCCAAAACGGCCCGGACGGCGGACGGCGGACGGACATTTCGGATTTTGAATGTAGACCTCTTGAAACGGATAATGTCAAGTTTTGAGGCCGATCCGAGTCGTCGACCTCCGTCGCGAAAACATAGGTGTATTATTCCAAGAATAATAAACCAAAAGAAACCGACCGTCTTGAGCGTCGGTTTCGTGGGTCGCTTTTTGGCAATTAGGTCTCCGTAAAAACGTATTCTACGTTAAAATAATATTTAAAAAACCCTACCAATAGAAAACTATTACGACCTACTGACGTCCTTCAAAAGCCACATTTCATCGCTGTAGAAGCAACACTGCCTAACCCACTATCGGGTTAAAATGAAACAGCTGTTTCATTTAATGAAAGTTAATTGGAGCAGTTAAAAGGAAAATTTACATGAGACAATTCGTTACATGATACCGTTTAAATGAAATAGTTTTTGGTGTTTCTTCAACAGCGACGATTTGTAGCCCTAAACGATCGAATTTGGAGGTCGATCAAAATGCTTTTAAAAGCATAGGTTATTAAGTTATGAGAATAATAAAATTCATTATTTAATAAGAACACTCGATCTATGATTAAATGAGATTAAAATGGTATTAATTTTATTTAACATTAATTATTCATGTTTATTTTATATTCAAAACGGACCTTCGCAATAACTTATCAGTTCCAACACGTTTACACAAAAAGTCATCAAATCCACGTGGACAAGCGGTATTGAGCCGGTAGGCAGTTCACCAGTGGTCAGCCCCGAGAAAGGGAAAGTTCGTTCGAGAGTGAAACGCGGGGGGCCGTAACACAGACGGGGAAAATGTAGCCGCGGATTTTCCCCTACGGCGTGCCGGTCTGGTCGAGCCATTCACAGGGAAGAGGCGGATCAATGGCGAAACTCCCCCACCATCATCCAGCATGTCCCTCGCCCCCGCACTAATAATAACCCGGTGCCCCCTACCCCCCAACAGACACATCCCCCTCACCTGATATCATCAGCCAAGTCTACAGTTTTTTTTCATTTCCTACGGATTTTCACAATCGGAATAAAAACCGGAACCAGTTTAAGACACACTAACAAAGACATTCCCTGATAACCCTTAATTAAATCAAACTGCACACTAAAGCCTCACAATGCTCGAGTTAGGCCACTTACCAACTTTTGAGTCATTCAAAGTTCCAAACACGCCAATCCAACTGAGCCAGAACTGAGCAATTATTGCTCGTTTGTTACTAGGAAGGGCATTTTGAAGAGGCACGACCATTTTGTCATGCCGCTCTTAGATAGGAGGTTACATAATGCGGAAAAGGTCAAACATTGGACAACTTTCCGAAAATGTTAAGCCCAATTTCATTGACATCAGTTATATAACTGATTTTCTACATATTAAGTAAACCGCTCTCAAAAGCGACGTGAAAACGTGGTCATTCCGCTTCAAAATGCGAGGCCAATTTAGTTGTACATAGTTATTTGTTAGTAAACTTTTATCAAGTTTATTGACGACTGCCAGGAAAGAGGAAAAGGTTGAACATAAGTGGACATACTCAGTTTTACGTTGATTTCGTATATTTTGAAAATCCGCCCTCCACCCTCCCCTAAAAGCAATTGAGACGGGTCCGTTATTGTACAATGGCATTAAGTTTAGACCAGCAAGCAGGGCATCGACATTTTGGTGGCCGAGCGAAGCGAGGCCCCCCTGTTTGCATTCTAGTATGCACAGAAGCTTTACCATGATACTGATATTAGCTGTTTCATGATGTGTAGATTTCAAATTTCCGCTTGCCGTCCAGACCCGTATTGGGCAGTAGAATTTTTTCATATTACTTTTTTTTTAATGAAAAGTTGAAAAAATAGTCGGTTCTCCTCTATCGAGTTGTGCCCACAAACTTTTCAGCCCGATCACTCAAACACGTGGAACTCTGTGGGGCTAAATAGGGGAAACGGGAGGGGTTTTTAAGGTTTTCAGTTCTGGGGTCGAGTCAGGCGTCGTTATCGGAGTATTTTTGGGCGTAGAATCCATTTTTGGAGATCTCAGAACCATCCGAATTGACTGAGGGGATCTATGGGGCGTTCGTGGGGCTACAAATGGGATTTTTAAAGGATCCCAGGAGGGCAAATAAGGTGTCGTTTTCTGAGTAATTTTTGACGCATAAGACATTTTTCGAGGTCCCACATCTGTCTAAACAATGTACAGATTTTTTTTTTCTTTCAAAAATATCTTTTTAATTACCCAGAAATAATTGTTGTATTAGGTTGTATAATTAGGTAACCTATGACGAAGAATAATAAACCCAAGTGTAACATTTGCAGCGTTTTTTTTTTCTTTCTCCCAAATCATCATTTAATGATGAAGTGAAAATTTTTCATTCTGACGACTCATTGTTCAATTTTCAACACAAATCGAACAAGCCACGATCAGCTCTAAGCCATTGTACGAGGATTTGGTTGACTTCAATTTGCTATTCCATTTTCCTCCCTTTCTCTTCCCGTTTCCCTCCTTCCTTATATCCCTTTTTTTCGTTGCCCTGGTTCACATCTGAAACAGGGTGAGAAGATCTTCGTATGGTAGCTTTTCCTGGGGATTTTTGTTTGACTTGCTTCCAATCTATTTTCCGATTTTTCTTCTCTGCCGCTTCGAGCCTTATTTGGGACAATGCGATCGTTCATTTTCACATTGCTGCCGTCTTCATTTCGTCCTGCACTCCATATCTTACTATGTCCATATTATGGCCTCTTAGGTCCAACCCCTATCACTCGAGGCTCCTGGACACGCTCAGAAGCTGCAGCGAAACGGACCTTGCAAGAAATATCCCTCAGCGGCCAGCAAACCATTCTAGATCTCTTGCCAACCACCCAGGTGGTGCACCCTTGCACTTCCAACATGGAGCATTTTCTTCAAGATTTGGGCCAATCGCTTTTTCTGCGTCTTAATTTTCACAATTTTAGCCGGAAATAATTTACCCTTTAACGAATGGAGCATTTTCTTCAAGATTTGGGCCAATCGCTTTTTCTGCGTCTTAATTTTCACAATTTTAGCCGGAAATAATTTACCCTTTAACGAATTAACAATAATTCAAATTTAGAAAGAAGCAAATTAGTATCTTAAAATACCATAAAAATCGTCTCACAAGCCAGAACGAAAGGTGGCGAAGTGACCTGTGAAGGATTTGAACAACTAAAAGTCTCATCGGGTTTCTGGTTGAAAGAGTTGCCAACAGGTAGCTCTGCCGTGCCGCTGACGGGGAGCATCGCACGATTCATAGAGTTGTTTTCACTGGAGTAACAGTGGAAGGAATAATTTTAACTCAGGGGTCAATTTTAAATACTTGAGTTGAGTCCAAATCTGAAATAACGAAGTCAGCGCACATTTGAGCAATTTTGATCCATCGGCGATAGTTCTGGCGATCTGGCGCTATCAATTTAGTGGAGAAAGTATTATTATTTTGTGTTGCTTGCCGGGTAAAAAGGGTGGACTATCCTTTTGTGGTTGCTCAGTATAAAGTGATCAATGTTCAATCAAATGAAGTTTAGGGGGGACTTGGAGGAGGGAAAACGGTTACAGTTAAGAAACCCCATCCCATTAGTGTCAGAACCAGTCGAGGAAATGACTTTGTAGCGATAGTCCTCCATGAACTACACCCATCAACTACAACCCCTTCAGGAAATTGCGGCCCATCCTCGTTAAGTAATCTAATATCAGGCAGAAGGATCAATAGTAGTGTGATATGTACCCCAACAGGTAAATCGTCTTAAGCCCATATTTACGTTTTAAACTGGAGGCTGGTTCAGAAAAATGCACAATGTGATGGTAAGGGCCTAATCGAAGCTTAGATAAAGAAAGTTCAAACCTCAACCTAAATATTTCGCTGTGTATACATTATATAGAATACTCCTCGTCATCCCCAGAATGGATTTAGGCCCGCGAGAGAAGTGTTCTACTGTGCACGGCCATCAGCAGCATCGATACTCTCAATGTCCCGAGACTGGAGCACCATGCACTCTGTTGCTCCTCGCAAGGGATTTCAGGTGATTCATACCGCCTCTGACTAGCTGCGATGTGTTCAAGAACGATGTCGACTTCAGACCGACCTTGCCTGTCAGGTTGACTGCCTCCATTTATGCGCCGATTGCGTAGTCACAGGCTCCATTGGCGTTTACTTCAGCCTGAAAGTAGCCATGGCGGCAAGGGGATCTTATAATATAGGATATTATCCTGATTCTTGGGTCAATATTGTCTGTCTCTACCCTATATGGCAGAAGCGGTGTGGAATACCAGAGCCCAATTCTTATTTGGGTCTCTCCTTCCATTCCAACCAATCATGAACGACAATGGTGACTTCTTTTTCTTTGGGCACCATACCTGTAATCATTATTACAGGTAGTTAGTATCAAGAGGTCCCCAACGTTGGGGAACTCATGATACTAACTTCTGTAGAGCGTGTAGAACAGCTATTACAGAAGTAGTAGGGACCAACGCCGGCTCCGGACGGCAAATGTGAGCGATTTTCCAGGGCAAGATACTCTCGGTGGTTTGCCATTTCCTTTCGAGAGGTGATTATCAGTATAAGGACGATGTCGAGCGGCTGCTGGGATCGAACCAGCAACCTTTGCCTCTGCAGTCCGACGCTCAAACCTCTGAGCCACTGATAACCACTTGGTGACCAATGGTGACTAGCGCAGCATAATTTGCTAGTGTTTTCGTAAAGCCGTAAAGAGCCTCGTACTCTACCTAAGCTAAGCACAGAACGCAGAGGCCTCACACTCACAGCACAGTCGATATCGCTATTGATATTCCAAGAAAACAAAGAGAAGGAAATTAATCAATGGGGGTGGACAGAGCAAAGGATTGCGGGTAGTCTGGAGGGTTGATGTCCTTGTTAAAAAAAAAACTTTGATCCTGCAGTTGCTACCTCGATGTCATCTCCTTGTGATTTGCTGCAGCATCTCTTCCACCAAGCCTGATGTCTTTGGAGAGGTCCTCGGAGTAACCCGGCGAGCATTGAGGATTTTTCCCTGACAGTGTTCTGACGGGGTTGGGCCAGTAGTGGTGTAAGATTAATGTTAGAGTATCATCCATCGACCAGTTGCTCCGTGAAAGATGATCCGCCAGTGAGAAATGGCCGCATCGCTCTGCGGGTTTCCGCCCACCACAGTTCGACCCTCGAGAACATAGTCACAACTGGGCAAAACCTGGTCTTTGCCAACAAGTCACAACGCGAGAAGGAGCAGTTCAGGGAAGGAAAGTAATTGAAAAGAAAAGCCCTAGTACAGGGACACGACAAGAGGAGATCTCCAAAGCATCAAGAGAAAGAAAAAAAAAATGGAAAAAACATTGAAGAGGATAACAAAGGGAAATGAAAGAGAAACTGGAAAGAGGAAACGAAGAATATTATTAACTGGGTAAGGGTGGAGGGGGATAACAGAACTCAACTAACTAAACTCTGACAAAATGAGAGAGAAACAGTCACCATCAACAATCGCGCCAACTCAATTTCATCAAGATACAAACATTCTACTTACGCACGAAAAGAGAGAGGTATCGAATACGTGAATAAAGACAAAACTGTAGCTGGAACTAGGGAACTCACCTGAAACAAAAAAACAAACGAATCAGTAAAGAAAATAATTATTGAGAAAAGCCTCAAGTTGCACGATTTTAGGCCATATTATTATGGGAACTGACTCAGTGGCGGCTCGTGCTACAACCAAAAGGGGCTTCAACAGCAAAATTTAATACGTACTGCCGTATAACATGACATAACATTGTTATGTGGTTAATACACATCCGAATAATATATATCATAGTAGGTCTGCTGACCGGGAAACCTTAGCAAGAAATCTTGTTCTAGAAGAAAAATTAACACCTTTAGTAGTTTAGTAGTTTTTTCGAAAGGAATGGAATTTTCGATAGAATATTAAAACTTTTTTATATAAGCAAATTTCACAATATTATGAAACTTGTTCCAACAAGATCAAAAACTCTATCGTTTAAGAAAACAAGATTTGTTAGCATATTTGATGATACAAAATGTGCCTTTGAGACCCTCGATATAATGACATTATCCCGGAAACCCCCCTAACGAACACATATTTCACGAAAAAGAGTAGTTAGCTCGGTAAATTGTCGACCACAACTGGGAATATCTCACAGGCGGCTCAACGAGAAAGAAAAATCCCTCCAATGTTATTAATGTTTTTCCCCTTTTGTTGCGTTCAGAGGGGGAAAAAAACGCCGAGGAACGAGTGAGATGGGCAAGAGAAAGGCTCTCTCGTTAAGCCTATCAAAAAAGGTTTGCCGGGGGAAAGACCAGTTTACCGACAAACGTCAGGCTTAAAACCCACTGCGATCCCCGGATCAGACTGTCGGGCTAGGGCGAATTATTTCCATCTGAGTCTACGGGTGCGATTAAATATACCGGAGGTTCTACAACTTTAGGTGAAATTTGGATGTAGTGAATGCATCTCAGCATTTCAAAATTAAAGAATAGGGTTCTCAGGTCTTCGGATGGAGAAGAGTGCACCAGCAAATTGCAGTGTCACTCAGACTGTGTGGGACCTAGAAATGGGTGAAGTTCCTGAGAATGGAGGATAGTAGTGACCTCCTCATTTAATTTACCAGCGGCGTTCTTCCCAGCAGGGTAAACAACTATTTAAAAAATATGTATGAAATATTATTTAACAAAAATTTAAAACAAAATTAAATTGAACAAAATTAGCAAGAACAATAGGTACCGCTTTTTATTTATTTATTTATTTATTGTTTTCATTTCAATTGAATTGTTTTTGATTTTTTTTTTTAATTTTTCATTTAAAATCATTTCTAAACATTTGAGCACATCCATATAACTCAATTTCTCTATCGAGCACGTGTTCAATTATATTTTATCTATTTTAATACGTAGAATATATAAATTTAATGCACAACATGAGTTCCTAACTCTTTAATAGGTCTATCATTAATTGTGTTGTGTGTTTGGGGGAAGGCCTCCAGCGTAACTGGGGTTTCGGCCCCAGTCTTTTGGGGAAGATGAAGGGAGTACCTGAATATTCCTGCACAGGGCATAACACGATATGTCGCGATCTGCTGACCTGGGAGGCAGTATCGAGGCATAAAAGGGAGACCCGGGATCTCCAGACTGGCAGGAAGTGTCGTGATGGTGTGGAACGCAGTGGTCTGCGGAAGGGAGTCCAGGGGAATCTAATGTAGAAGAGGAGAGAGGCAGACATCAACATTTAATTAGCTAATTTAGCTCTTCCTGGATCCGCAGCTAACACGGGAATCAGATGATTTGTCAACAGTGGTTGCCTGGGCAACGGATTTGTGCGTAAAAATTGGGTCCACTGACCTGGCTTCCCCAGACGAAATGTCGCCAGGGGAGGCCCGGTCCTCGGTCCCAATCGAAAATTCACTGCGTGGAATCATTCTTATAAGAATTTTCGATAATTAATAAATTTTATCAATAAGAATAGATGGTAAGAGCTGGATCGAGAGAGACCGGGTAATTAGCGGTGAACCCACTCGCGAGAGAAGCTGGACTTCCCGATCACGCTACCGAGAGTGGCTTACCGTGGTGCACTATGGAGTTCAGGCCAAGGGCCACATATATTATAGAATACGAGAATATAGTATATTATATACTAGAGCTCGATAAAACGTTCAATATTCTTCATACCGAACTGTAACCTATTTGATACCCATTTCTACTGGTCAGTCTGAAAGCACCCTTCGGATCTAGTGTTCCAAAATAAAATGACCATCTCGAGGCAAATGTAGTACTTCGAGCTCCGTCACGAAAACCGGTTCATTATTTACGAAATATTAACGATATGAGCGCTGCATCATAGTTTTACGTAATTAACTAATCCGCCGAAGAGTGCGAAAAAAAAAAAATCCACGCGATCCCCAAAGAGTCGGTCATAAAGCGGATCACGTATGAAATGAAAATGACGTAACGACCCACGAAAAATCCCTAAAAGAAAAACTTTGTTTCACATAGCTCACGATCCTACATCGGCCTCACCCCTGCTACGGTCGAACTCTTTTTTCGCTACATTCAGCAAGGATGAAAAGCGCACGGGAGATAAATTGTTCTCTCACTTGGAAACTTTTGGACTTTTTTGGGGTGAGAAGCTCTCTTGCTTTTATTTTGGTTCGTCCATTCGCGTGCCAGGCAACGTAATGAAAAGACGTAAATAATGCGTTAGAACCTCTAACTTAGGGATGAGATTGGCCGTTAGGGCCGGAAATTCACCCCTCAACTTCACTACCCTTTAGGGGTTATCCATCGCCATCAGTTTCGTCGTAATTGACTCATTTAGCAAACTTTTTTGCCCTCAATGAATTTTCTTTGTTTTCGTCAACACCGCGTTACCTTACGAAGCAGCTCATTTTTAGACGGAGAAAAACAAGCTCGTACAGAAATAAGATTGTTAGGTAATATTCAAAATTTCCACAAAAAGGATTCATTGCGGCGTTAACTTCAAGAAAAAACACTGTTTTGTGTCCCATGATCAACTGTTGATTGATGATGGGAGCAAATGCGAGTTCACCGATAAGCAAAATAACGAAGGAGTAGTACTAAAGATAAAAGATCCCCTCAAGCTTATGCAGCTTTCTCCTGATTTTCTGCGGGCTCTAGACTTATGTGTACGCCGGTGGGAGGGGTAATGGTCGTTGTCGCTATCTCTACCATCCACGAGGCGCTAATCATCGTCAACTGCCGTCACCCACTAAAACACCATCATCATCTATTACACGGCCATAAATGACAACGCGGTAATAAAGGCCGCACGTTATAATACAACTGGGGACACATTTATGGGAAATGATATCGTGGAAAAACGTAGCGATTACGGTGAAATCGTTGTGATTGAATAGCTTCCCATAGCACGGAGTCACAGCCGAAAATGTTTCCAACATTGCTGTTCCGACTTAACGTTATCTCCATGAAGGTAATTTAAGCAATAAATGTTTTAGGATATCAAATTTTGAAAAAGTAGTCTGAAAAACCAGCGCAAAAAGGAAGCGCCATGGAGAATTTACAAGATTATCATTCATGTTAAATCAAAAATTATTTTAATAGGTAGTAACATTTAATGGTAGATAATTCATTACAAAAATCATTAAAATTATTTCAAAACACTGTCAAATGGGTGCAATTTTTAACAACTAAGAATGATGAACCAAACTCTGCCCAACATAGGCGATGTTTTGATCCGCCCTGGAAGCTCCTACTCGTTTAGCTCTACAAACTGGTGATTCAGCTCCTCCACCCAGCTTCATAGCTCCTCAAACCGGTTTTACAGCTCCTCAGACAAGTTTCATATCTCATCCTACCGGTTTTATTGCTCCTCAGACCAGTTTTAGCTCCTCAAACAGGTTTTATTGCTCCTCAGATCAGTTTTATAGCTCCTCAAACCGGTTTTGTTGTTACTCAGGCCGGATTTTTTAGCTCCTCAAACAGGTTTTTTTGTTCCTCAGGCCAGATTTTTTAGCATATTAAACCGTTTTATAGCTCTTCAGACCAGTTTTGTAGCTCATCAAACCGGTTTTATTACTCCTAATGCAAGTTTTATAGCTAATTACACTGGTTTACAGCCCATTCGTAGCCCCAAAGAAGCCTCTTAGCTACTGAGAGAGTAATCGAAGTTTTAGCCCCATAGGGACCCCTATATTCCCCACAGTGTGATTGACCCCCTTCAATAGATTCTACTCCCAACAAAATACGTCGAAAATGACATCCTCCAACACCCCAAATCCTTTAAAAACTTCTCCCGTTACCTAGTATAGCCCCTTTTTAGTGCGAACTTTTTTTTTTTTTTTTTTTTTTTTTTGTAGTTGAGCCTGAGTTAACGTCATTGTGGAACTTGAGGCGATCAGAGGGAAATACATGATTTCGTGGCCCCCACCTCTCACGACACTGTTAACTCCAAGTTCGCCCCCATCTCTCACCCCCCCACGATAATGAAGCGATCGATGTAGAGCTCGTTCCTCTAACCTTCAACCTCCTCTTCCACCACTATCGCCCATTCCATACAATCGCAAGATTCATGACCCTGAGGTGTCCTAGATGGGGAACTCTAAACAAGTGGAAAGGTCACCCCAGGCTGACTGATTTCTGACAAGGTGCTAATATTGGCAAATCATCTAGGTATATACGTTAGGCCACTAGTGCGTCGTCGTCACCTGTCGTACGTTCGGCCACTAGTTCAGCCTCATCACTTGTCTCACCGTTAGGCCACCAGTTCGGCGTCGGACAGTTACCTTTTACAACTACGGTTATTAAAGCATGTTCCATGTTTCTTGACTTTCAGTCGTAGGCTCTAAGCAAAAAGCATCTGGGACTGAGAAACGTTCTCTATGTTGAAGAGAGTATGTTGAAAAATATTCCGAAAACGACATTGAACAAGCAAGACACAGAATAAAATTTCAAATGGTTGACAATAACCATACCTTTGGAGAAGCAGGAACAGCCCATAATGAATCCCATCATCGGAGCTGTTTTTCACCCTGGAGCCGAAAAGACACATATGACACCATGACACCCCCGACACATCCGCGACAGTTTCCAAAGTCATCGCACCCACGTACATCGAGATCTATCTCTAGGAAGCATGTTCGAACCAATTCCGCGCACTCATAGAAACAACCGGTGAGTCCCAATGTGGTCGTAGTCGGCCTAAGTTCCATCCAAGTCAATCCTATTCACAAGTTGATGTTTCAGTAAGAATCAAACTACTCAAACTTCCAATGCCGAGCTTTCGGGAAATTTATTGCCATCACAGGACTTAGGACCTAAGTTAGTTTTACGTAATTTTACCTTCATACCTACAATATTATATTCTCAAACGTGGCGGCACCCGTCACTGAGAAGATGTTACATAGCACTAAAATGTTAAATAGCAATAATTATTATCTCATCACAGCAGTTGGTAAATTTTTAACTTTGGTGACTCCTCGTCATGTTACCCAACTCAACTATAGGGACGACCCTACGTTAAGTTTGAAAGCTCGGCATTGGAACTTCGAATAGTGAGTCGATCCATCGCCTTATTCGTTTTGATTATGAAACCTACGAAATGGACCCCCATTTAAGATGTCATTTTTCTATGAGAATACGTACGCTTGACAAATCATTATCGCTACCATGATAAACAAAAGGGGATTGAACTCAAATTGCGGATTACTTTACTTTATTACATCATGAATATTTCAGGGAGTGAAAAGCAAAGAGAAAAGAGATTTAAGTGAGGGGAGTACGTATGTTACGTATTCGCCAAACAACTCAATAATACCAACCCCCACAAACGGTCGAATCCTTCATCAATACCAACACAAATTTGGATCAAAAAGAATCATCAATGAGCAAAAAACGTATAAACTTGAAGAGTACAGGAGAAAAAGAGTAAGGCATCATTTTATAAAAATGTTCAGGAACGCAAAAATAATCTTTAATAACCCGTGTTACAAATAGTATATTCAAGTTAGAATTTTATCTTTCCTGAACGTTTTTGTGAAATGGAGTCTAACCCTTTTCCCCCTAACCCTTCAATTGTGAAAATTAAAGAGAATTGGAAAACATGGAGTTTATTGAACATAATTAATCCTGAATTCCAATTCCTGATAATGCAGTGTACATAAATAATTCCCGAAAATGTAGCCATTACAACATTGCCATAGTACCATTAATTAACGTAAATTTTTACTTGTAAATATGTATATTTATTATTTTTTAGTTTCTTAATAATAATCCTAATAATAACGCTGCTCTACTAAAACCTTTTAACCTTTCATAGTAGAATCGTGGTGTTAACCAAATATTAGGTAGCTTTGTATGTAATATGAGGAAGTTTCCTTTGCCTAGTTGGCAAATATATGTATGAAAATCTTCATACCTACTGTAAGAGATTTAACAGAGTAGTATGTGCAATTATGAATTCATGAATATGTACTATTCGTAGTAGTTTTAGCACAATTGTTGATGCAGTATGACTCGATGGAAAAAAAAAGTATTTAATACCTAATTTAGGTAGGTTTCATTTGTTTTTGTGAAACACAAAGTCAGTCAGGTGCAGTAATTCTATGTTTTATAATATAAACATATTTATTAAGTGCCTACGTTACTTCCATGTTCTATTGTCTATGTCTATGTCTACCATATTTCTGTCTTTGTCTATTCTATTGTCTATGTAACCATATTATAATATTAATAATAACTATTATGGTTCCAATGATAATATAATAATTATATAATAATACCGGTGCTAAGAGCATAGAAAATAAGTCTTTTTTAATTTGTCTCCCAGCCCACCTTTTGATGAGATCCAATATTATCTGATACAGTTTTTGATAATATCAAAATATATTATATCGGTACATTGGCGAGCGCAATATATTTTTTAATCTTGTGCAAGATCGAATCTCTCAGTGAAAAGTTTACTAAAAATATTTTTTTTGAACTTGGTTGGGAAAACTCATTCTTCTCTCTGGTGATATTGGGCCGAGTTTCAAACCTCAAGCAAGGTCGCGGAGTTTTTTAAAATATCTCTTTCGCATTTTTCTCTAATTGGATGTCCGTAGTTTTCCGCAGTCGACGACTTCATGCAATCCCGCCGAGTTTGCACTTCGCCTACTTGCTGTTGAAAACCATCTCTTGTTTTACCACCTCCGACCCCGTATGAGAGTTCTATTTTTGTCTCCCGGCGAAGGAAAATCTCTGGGAAAAAAAAGAAGGTCCCCACTCGTCAACTCTCGCGAAGTGGAAAAAAAGAAGACGAGAGGTTGTGGACGGCTCTTCAAGAAGACGTAAGCTGAGGTGGGGGGGGGGGGGGGGGGGTTCTATCAAGACAAGACCGAAGAGTGCGGTTTCCTCCCCCTCCCCCTTAGCGGTTCTGCTTTCTGGTCGATTCTTCCACTTACCCCAAACGAATAACTGAATTAACGCAACTTATCTTTCCCTCTCTCGTTATCTCGTTTTTTCAAATTAATCCTGCCAGAGTCGTACCGACCTTATCGAAGAACGTTTTGAGGGAGCATAAGAGTAAATGAGGGAACGGTTGATGGACGCAAACTTGCGAAAGTTAATTTCAACAAGGCATTCTGGTTTATTATATCTTTAGAGCGATGTTCTGAAAATTCCGGTTCCCATCCGAGCGGATAACAGTTTTTACAACACTTCAGTGCTGGGCATTTTGACTGTGTCTGATCAAGTTAGTTTTGCTGGAAAGGGGGGAAACCCCGAATTGGAGCAGAGGCTCTGGAGACTCCTTGTCTGATCTCATGAGAGCCGGCTTGGACATGAGTGTAGGTTCCGCTGTTCTGGCTTCCTCAACTAAAAAATCTCTGCGATTAATCATTGTTATAATGTTAAACGGTCAGTGTACGTTAAAACCGGCGGCGAGAAAGGGACGGTCTGTGTTGTAAGTGGTGAGGCCGCTCACGGGACTCGCCGTCGACCTCAGCGCTTCCCGAGGGCCCATTTGGGACCACCTGCGGCGGGCTGACAAATTTAGCAGCAAGAGTTGGGCCCTGTGCGCCCACAATGGGTATCCCAGATCCTTCTAGGGAACCGTCGCCAGGACCCTCTGGGATAAAGACTGACCATTCACAGGTGTTTCTGTGCAGATTTGGACAACTTCCAGTGGGGAATAGGTCTCCATGGACTAAATGTTGAGGGGCTCACGACGTACGCGAATGATCTGTGTCTTAGCTACGTTGAAATGCTGAGGGTGTTAGAGGCTATGCGCTCTTATTGCGAGGTAAATCACAAGAAGTCAAAATTTGACTGCCGTCTGAATACAAATTTAGATACTATGAACTGGAAATACCAATGAACAACAATCATTACTCATATTTGGGTGTTAGGTTCTTTGGTATGTGTCTGTTTGTGCGCCATGCCTCGGATGTAATCAGGAGAGGTGAATCAGGTGCCAGGCCTATCATAAGGTATTTTTTCTTGGTGGTTAAGTCTTTGGTTCTTGCCGCCTCTCTTTATGGGGTGCATCATTGTGTACTGTTCTTCAAGTCTACTAACGTTTTACCCAGTTTCAGGGTCCAATTTATATGCTAGGCGAAAGGCATCCCTCGACTTCATCTTATGAGATGTCCACCAACCACAAGGGGCGGCGTGATTATGGACATAGCGGCCTCACTTCCAGTTTATATCCCAGCCAAGAACACAGAACAAGGGACGCATTAACTTTAAAATATTCCTGCAAAAGCGGACAAATCTCCTAAAGGGCGCCGAGACATTCGGAATATTCTCTCAAACAGTATACTGTTTGTATCTGTCTGTATACAGAAGTCGTTTGCTACTTTCCAAAGTTATTTTAACAAACGATGAGTTGAGTTAATTTAACCAGCCAGTTTGATTATACTTTCAAAATCATCGATCTCATAAGCCTTTACTAAAATTGAATACCAGGCCGGGATGGAAAATTCTTCGGGAAGATAATTTTCGGTCCGACCAGAATCTACAAGAAAAACATTCACCAACTAGGGCAAACTCTTGAAGTCATTAGGGAATACGCTACATCGCAATAAGTTCTTTAGGGGGGGGGGGGGGGGGCACTGAGGAGATTTTAGGCAAGTTTTTAGGCAAAACTGGAGATAAGGGTTTAAAAGTAATTTGGGGGTCTGATGTATCAGTAACTGAAAACTGAACTGTTCATTTTGGAAAAGAGGTCTCTTACTCAAAATAGTTTGGGAATCCCTGATCTATGCAAACACAACTGTCTGTTATACCAAACAGTGGAGTATTTCAATCGACGTATTTCGCGAAATGATCTGGAAAATACGATCACTCAGCCACCTCAACACGTACGTTTATTCTGGTAACCAAACCAGCAGCTGCGGAACTTGATTTCAGATCGTACAATACATTCACCTCATGCCTACCCAGTCCGTCATGCGATTTCCTCATTTCCCGATATGACGGGGTCGAGTCAGGCGTCAGGCAGTGTTCCCCTTCTCAAAACCCTTCAGGGCTCGACTTCCTTCGGTAGATTTGATGCGAAATATGTAGTTCGGAAACGGTATTCAAACGTTCAATCAACAGAATCTCTTCTGAGTGCGTATTATAAATAATATTTATAATATTTATAAATATAATATAATATGTATATATTATGATACGCTCTCAGATAAATAAACCTAACTCGTTTTATATTGAAAAACGAGTTTGGTTTATATTTTCATACCTAATCTGCCCTACCTACTTCGCTCAGTAACAAGGAAGAGAACTCCATAAATTTTGCTGTGCTCCGGTGACCTTCTTTGGACTAACTTATAACTTGAATTGCAAAACAAGAAACGTTTTTACGTCAATCCTAAAATACACAATCGACAGGCACTAAGATCGATCCCTCAACGCATCGACGGAACCCTAAGTCCCACTTTTGCATCGTTCTACCTTACAACTCTTTTCCAAAGCACAAAAACAGAAGTTTTTCACAGGGTTCGTTTTGAAAAGTGGAAAAGGGACTGCGGATCTCCGAGGGAGGAAAATGTGAGAAGGGAAATTGAAACGCCAGAAATTCATTTCTTTCCAATGTTTTTTTCTCGCTACGGAGGGCACTACGATCGATTCAAATTAATTTCAACGAGGCACAGCAGAGCGGACCTGGTGGCGGCGGCTAATTAAGGAAAAATATCTGACATGAAACTCAATTGCGGAAAATGGACAATTTTTAGTTGGGCCACAACCTCATTTCTCAATAAAATCTATTTATACTACGCGAGATAATTGAAACGGAAAGGTTAAGCAAAAATTCTCTATTTCCCTTTGAGGGCTTTATTTTATACAAGTATAGATTTAAGGGGAGGAAAAACACTTGGCCAGTTTGAGATCAAGCTTCATTAAATGTACTTGTATTAAAAGCTACAAATTTTGTAAAGCTGAAATTTAAAATTCTTTCTTTCTACGGTAATCAAAATTTGATTACACTATTTAGTATTTAATACACTAATATCTCTTTATTTCACCCACCATTCGCAGACTGAAAAACGTTTACAGTTTAGCCATAGCTTAGCAGCGTGAGAATAAAATGTGAGAAAACCTAACAGAAATCGTAAAACTCAAGCATAGGGGCTCTAACCTAATTTCTTCCGATATCTGATATCAATGAAATCAATTATTGCGAGTGGCATCAGAAAGATATCAATAACAGTTATTGATATCTTTCTGATATCAAAACTGAAAGCGAAAAGGGACCTCTTGTCGGCGTTGGTCGAAATATTGAGTCAATTATTGAGTTATTGCTACTTTCAAAATCTGTAGAGATTTCTGAAAAATTTAAGACCAAACGCACCCTTGTAGCTCAAAAACTGACGAAGCTGCAGCATTTTAATGTTTTATAATAGAAACGCTGCAAATTTTACACAAGGGTTTATTATTCTTTGATATAGGTTGCTTGCACAGAAATTTAATTCTGTCAATGAAAAAAATTTTTTTTGGGGGGATTTTTTTTTTTTCAAAAATTATGTATTTTTTACTCGAAAAACATTTAACCTCCTGGGATTTTTCAAAAATCCCATTTTTAGCCCCATGAAAGCCCTATAGATCGCGACAGTGAAATCGGATCGTTCCGGGACCCCCAAAAATGGATTCTACGTCCAAAAATACTTCGAAAACGACACCTAACTCGATCCCATACCCCAAATCCTTAAAAAAAACCCACCCGTAGCCCCATTATAGCCCCATAGCGCCCCACGGGTTTCGGCGATTGGACTGAAAACCTTGCGGGCACAACTAGATGGTAAACCAAGTATTTTGTCAAAATTTCAGATTTTTAAAAAAATTCCTACTGCCCAAAACGGCCTGGACGGTGGACGGCGGACGGACATTTCGGATTTTGAATGTAGACCTCTTGAAACGGATAATGTCAAATTTTGAGGCCGATCGGAGTCGTCGACCCCCGTCGCGAAAACATAGGTGTATTATTCCAAGAATAATAAACCAAAAAAAGTGGATTTTGAGAAAAGCGACGTTAAACTTCAAAATGCTACCCTCTTGTTATTTTTCAGAGGATGATTCAAACTGCAAGATTCACTTCAAGTAGTGCTGAATGTAATTCAATGGAAAAAAACGCTGCAAATTTTACACAAGGGTTTATTATTCTTTGATATACGTTACTTGTGCAGAAATTTAATTCTGTCAATGAAAAAATTTAAAAAAATTTTTTTTTTTGGATTTTTATATTTCAAAAAAAATTTTTTGGAAGGATTTTTTTTCAAAAATGTGTTTTTTCAAAAATTCTGTATTTTTTACTCGAAAAATATTCAACATCCTGGGATCCTTCAAAAATCCCATTTTTAGCCCCATGAGAGCCCTATAGATCGGCACAGTGAAATCGGATCGTTCCGGGACCCCAAAAAATGGATTCTACGTCCAAAAATACTTCGAAAACGACACCTAACTCGATCCCATAGCTAAAAGCCTTCAAAAAACCCCTCCCGTAGCCCCATTTTAGCCCCATAGCGCCCCACGGGTTTGGGCGATCGGACTGAAAACCTTGCGGGCACAACTAGATGGTAAACCAAGTATTTTGCCAAAATTTCAGATTTTTAAAAAAATTCCTACTGCCCAAAACGGCCCGGACGGCGGACGGCGGACGGCGTACGGCGGACGGACATTTCGGATTTTGAATGTAGACCATTTGAAACGGATAATGTCAAATTTTGAGGCCGATCGGAGTCGTCGACCCGCGTCGCGAAAACATAGGTGTATTATTCCAAGAATAATAAACAAAAAGTGGAACAATACAAAATTAAAATACCGAAAAAAAGTAATTTGATAATTTCGACCTACTTTCGCTTAATTGGATTTTTCTCCGCATCAATTGTGCCGACAAGAGGTCCCTTTGTGCTTTCCGCCTCAGTTACTGATATTTGGTCCAAACCAAACGAGAATCTGATGGATTACCGTACATGTGGAAACGATTCGGATATTTCCATTGTAATCAATCACTAGAGTTGGGGGGGAAAAAGGTCATTTTATTTCGTTCGTGGTTTTAAATGCATGTGATAAGGGTTTTTTTCCATGAAAACATTTCATTTTGAGGAAAATACGACATTCCATTTTACAAGGCACAAGTTGTTTCGGGTGTATCTGGAGCTCTGTCATTCACGACTACTTGGCTCCGTCCAGAAAGGGCCCTGCCCTGCAGTGCAGCTCTTCTATGTCTAAGGAGTAGGGTTGATACATAAAATGATTCTCTAAATTACGGTATTTTCGCGGAATGAAGCCTGCTAACTACATATCGACCTTCATCCGAGTTTGGAAACCCCATCGTTTTACCGCGTTAACGCGCAATATGTATTCACACGAATTGAGTAGCTTTAGTAGTTTGAGCCAAAGTGCCCCCGCAGACCTCTTTCACGGCAAGCAAGAAGGAGTTTTCTATATTAACTTCCATGGCGCTGGAAGTGGATCCTCCATCTCTAGAACTCGATAAGGGCGCCAATTATTAGGGCTGCCGAGAAGGAAAACGCTAATACTGTTACCGGGAAAGCCCAGCTTTTCCAAGACTATGCAACAAGTAAAACCTTCCACTTTCAGCAGGGTAGAAAATTGATTAGGTATCATTATTAATATAAACACTTTGTTCTAATTAGGGATCACAAAGAGAACTTGGGAGCTTTCAAAGGTGGTTAAAGAACCTCCTAACAAAACCTTTTTTCTTTTTTAATTTTCCAAGAAAATGGGATCTTAATAATCTCAGAATATTGGTTTTCAATGTTGTTGATATTACTCTCATTAAAATTATTAGGGTGTGGGTAACTCTGGGAGCTTAAAAGTATCGTTTCGTTCGTTTTACAGTTTAAAATTGCAGTTCTCCATGTCTACTTGTGTGACGCAGAAAGGTTGCACTCATCTATTCATTTGATGGTTTGTTTCAGGCTGAGAGAGAATGAGGACCAGACTTTTCAGGTAGAACTGAAAAAGATCGCAGAAGTTGATTCCTCACTAAACAACGAAAAACGGAAAAACAAAACTGTATCAAGAAAATTCATAACAATTATTGATGAAAATAGTAATGAAAGGAGAACTATTTCTTCTAAATTTTGAAGACTGGACTATTGTATGAGCAGGTGGTTTGTAATGATAAACCCCCAACACGAAATAACAGCGGATTTGAAGCATAATCCCGTTCAGTAAACCCTCATATGAATCTATTTGCATCGCATTTGTGTAATCGCCGTTGCTATTCTCAATCCTGCATTCTATGAAGCCCTTCTGTATTTAGCAAAATGAGCCCGACATGATAATGCAAACTGTCATCCCAGGAATTTCACAAAAGGTTAGAGGATCATTCCCAGAATTTATCATTATGATGATCTGAATTGGCGTTTTTGTTGATCGTGAATTAGCAAGGGTCGGTCAGATCTGTCATAATACCATCATAAGCCAAGGAACAATTTGAGGTTTGAACCTACTGAGGATTTTGATGGTCACGAGCCTCGGGTGTTTGAGGATGCAACGAAGCCGGGAATCCACTTCAAAATGGATTAAGATTGCAATACGCGCAGTCAATTAAAATCCACATATGGTCAGATACCAAACAACCGCAATCTACCACATCGGATTAAATGTTTTGTACACTGCAGTGTGCGCAACTAAAGTTCGAGGCCAATGAGGGAGGTCCAGTGATGAGAGTGTCCTGTTAACGATTTGGGATGCGGCTCATGGCGTCAGACTTCCTGGCACAGTTTGCTCCTTGTTTGGGGACACTATTCCGACCCTTTGGACGTGTTCCACGGTGGAACTTCCACCAACCCCGTCAAGACTATTCCTCAAGAGGCTACCCGTTCAAGATTTTCTTGAAACTGATTCCTGATTCGAAATCCGATTTCTAATGACTAATTTAGATTATTATTTATACCCAAATAATATTTGGGTGGTATTTATTAGCCAATATGTTCACCTTATTGATTGACATGGATATGTCTATTGGCTCTACGTGAGTATGAAAACGATGCAACGATGAAAAAAATGCAATGCATCAACCTATAAACAAATCAACCAAGAATCCACCCCTTTGTTAAAATTGAATCGTTTTCAAGTATGCCATAGGGTTTTACCAGTCTCCCTAAAACGATTATGAACTCTGCGCTGGAGGTAAACGGATAAATCCAATATACTTATACATATCCGTATATATACAACCTTGAATGTACAATCCATTTCGGAGGGTCTCAGAACAATGGAATTTCCCCCTGGGGTATGAGCTTTTGAAGGATGTCAGATAGTCGAATGAGGTATCGTTTTCTGTATGTCAAGAAGTATTGGTTTTTATGGGTGCATAGTATGCACTGATGGACTCCATACGTAAACACGTTTTCTAGGGGCACTGTAGCAAGAGTTTAGGTGAAAATTTTTGGGGGAAAAAAAAAAAGCTAAACATTTTTCGAAGAAACTGTGGCAGAAAAGCACCATAATGTTAGAATGACCCTTAAATAATTGACTTTGAAAAAGCAATACTTTTTTTCTTTATTCTGGCTGTTTAGATCCTTTGGTCTCAAAAGTAGGCTCAAGTATTATTTTCTGTTCGCGTCCGCAGTTCTTAGCTCGTATCGCGAAATAAAAGCGTTGCAAATTTGGCACGAGGGTATATGGTTCTTTTTTATAAATTATGAAAATATTCTTAGTCAATGAATTTTAAACTTGTTAAATTTAATTTATTCTAAACTTAAGAATTGAAACCATATAAATTTTTTAAATTAAGGTACAGTGCAAGGGACTCCCGAAAACAAATACTACGACAAAAATTCCTCCGAAAAAGACACATCACTCTACCTCCAAGCCTTGAAAAGACTCATTTGTAGCCCAAACTTGTGGCTTCAAGGCTCAATCTTGAAGACATGAGACCAAGTGGATTCTCTGTAATGTCTTGAAGAACCCCGTCTAATGGATGTTTTCGTTCTCAAATACACGTACTAGTTCGCCCACCTAGTAGAACCCTGGTCTCTCAGTGACTAGTCGTGAAAAAAAGGAAAAGGGGGCATTGAATAATGTATACTCCCGAGGAAGCCATTTGACCCGAAGTAGCCACCCACCCTTCTTCGTCTACCTGTTATTCATAAAACTAGATTTACTCCATCTCAAAAAATAGACGATTCTTTTTTTTTTTAATTTTTTAATTTTGTCCAAACCCGTCGGCCGGTTGACGTATCCTTAATGATATCATAACACGGCAATGATATCATACTTCCCAACAATGGTTGAAAATTCCACACCTGCGGTTAGCAGTCGACAAACCTCCTCGTTAACAGTCCTACGATGACGAACGCGGAACTGATCCGCTAATCCCGAATTGGGCGATACAAAAAAGGGATTGGTTACTGATTAAGGGATGTTCCAGGACGTCTCCTACGTGTTGTGGTTTGGGAATAGGCTCGGCCATTGTTCGACATAATGAGAGTTTCCTGAGCGAGTCTACGATATGAGGGAACCCGATGTGCCATTTCCAATCAGCCCTCTCATGATTTGCAATGAACCGAACCGTAAACAAAGAATTGGTATAAGGCTGAATGAAGGGATGATTCCTCTGGGAAGCGCTTATAACCTCTGATTGTGGGATTCGTTTGATGTCAGCTGATGATTTCCCCCTCTTTTGTGAGGGCCGTAAACTCAAAGGCTCGTTGGCCCTTCCTGTACGGACTCGTTTTCTTTCACAATGGACGAATAACAATGATAAGGAAGGCCCCAGTTGACTTTCAGATGACATCAAAGTCTTTTTGTACACTTTTTATTCAATAAAGTCTCAAGAGATTCCCAGAGAGCATTACGTAAGGCCTCTCGAACGCACCAAGTTCGCTGACCATCTTTCGCCTCTAACCTTTTTCGATCCATTCAAGCCAAGCTGGGTTGAACTCGGTAACGTGATTCATAATGCTGAAAGGGTCTCCGTGTTAAGTCCTCCCTCGAAAAAAAAGCTCACACGCGAAACTAACTTGATCGCGACTGCTAAAGCAAAGACCGAACTTTCATAAGAGGTGGTTGATAAAAAGGAACGAGTGATTCAGGCAGTTTTTCAACACGCGACGCCTCAATGCCAGTGCGGATCATTAATAATATCGTTGTGGCTATATGCCGGTACAGTACCGACGACTAAAAGGGTATAATATTATGCCGGTACACTACCGACGAATAAACGGCTATATGCCGGAACAGTACCGACGACTAAAAGGCTACATGCCGGTACACTACCAACGAATAAACGGCTGTATGCCGGTACAGTAACGACGACTAAAAAACTACATGCCGGTACTCCTGAAAGTTTAAGTTTTTTCATTCCTTTAAGTCAAATAGGAAGCTAATGAAGTAGTGTTTACAATGATGAGGAATGTAATGAGTTTAGACTGCTGCTGTTTACGTTTCGCTAGGTTACTACTGTTTTATCTCTCTACGTTTTCATCCTTTTTTCTGTCAAACGGATTCATTGTTGTGCCTGTCGATATAATGGTCAGTAATTTGCATGATATTGACCGAGAGTGGGAGGGGACGTGTTCAGTGAAAACATTTCAGCTGGAGACGTATTCGTTCTTTTCGTAGCCTCACACGCCACACGCGAAGACAGCTTTCTTATCCGCTCCGTAAAGTATTGTTCAAGTGGACACATCGTTTGATTTTGATTCTTCAAGGTTTCTGCTACCTCAATCCAGCAACTAATAGAAGTGAAATGTGTGCGCTGGCTTTCCTCTCTAAAGATTACTGTACCGGCATCTAGCTTTTTGGTCGTCGGGACTGTACCGGCATCTAGCTTTTTGGTCGTCGGTACTGTACCGGCATATAGCTTTTTAGTAGTCGGTACTATACCGGCATATATCCTGTACCTAATAAATTATTAGTAATAATATTTGAAAGATTTGAAAAACGAAAACCTTCGGGGAGGAAACGCGGAAAATTTTGTCATACGTGGTCTTTTTTATTAATAATAATCGAACATCAGGATATAGAAATCAGACATGTTGGGTGCCGCCTACACGCAGGCTGCCCACGAAGCCTGAAGTAACATCACACTCAGCCACTAGATCGCACCGGCTCAAGCGAAAGCAGAGGCCGCCCTTCCTCGCACTACGTAGACAGCCTGGTTAAAAGAAAGTAATGAGCCACTTTTAACGTCCAAATCACACAATCATTTAGTTATCATACTTTTAAGAAAAAAAGTAAAGAGGATTTTTATTGTATAAACCAATTAGGTTTTCAGAACGGAGCAGGAGCCGACCTGGCAATTTGAAACGATTCTGAAATGCCTTGCTCCTAAGTATCGCTAACCCCTTGAAAATTTTAATTGACGAGGCTGGACGCGAACCCGTGTCCTTCTGGCAAGTTCATCAAAGTTATAACGCTTTATCCTTCTCGGCCTTGCCAACTGGAGCAATGTGAGCCCTTTCAAAATAGGTGCACTGACCAGGATCCCACTTTCGAATACGATTTTCCCAACTCATTTTTGAAAGTCCTAGCAGATTAGTAAACTGCTTACGTACAAGTTGTTCGGTGAGGAGTGGGAATCACGCCTTCAAGTGCTCTCACACCGCCTAAACCTGTAGATATTGGAGGGGAATGCTTGGGGGGGGGGGACCTACTGACAAAAGCCGACATCTCACAAATGTTTTAGGCCGATCCCGATTTTCAACCCCCATCCATAAACGGTGATCAATCTATTAATAATTTTCATAGCCCACTATTTCCCCCACGTTAACCAAACCCCATTGTTTCCTCTTTTATTGAATTATTTCTCAAAATTCGCTTAAAATGCGTCTTCAAATATACGCCTCCTCGCCAACTCCATGGAATCTTCTCTCGCAGGCCAAGAAACTTTCGTTAGGTTCGTGTATAAACGACGGGAGGGCCAACAACGCCTGAGAAAACAAGGAGATAGATAGCACTCATTTTCTGCTCCCCTCAGACAAACTTTACTTCTTGAGCCCTGCGGACGATTAATTTTTCAAGTAACCAACAAAAAATGCATGTTTCACTTAGTATACGCATTTTCACATTGGTTGAATTTCCGCTGAACTTACGTTGTACAATGCAGTAAAGGATAAAAACGGTACAGTAGGTAAGCGGAATTTGACAGCAAATAGAAAATTATGGGCTCGAGCTTACGGTAAGGCACATTATTATTTATTGGCCCTTCCCCTCCACCCACCAGTCAGTGAGGTTCGTGACCGAAAAGCAATGGCTTGCCAAATAAAATCCACTTAGCTCTTTCCATCCACTTCGTATGGGGTTCGTGTATAAAATATATTGATCGATAGACGGATTTTCACAGATCTGAACGATATGGACGGGGTTGTTTAACTCCCAGAACGTCTCTCTCGTGTGTGAGCCTGACAATCCGCACGTTGTGCAAATCGCTCGACAAAGAGTTTGAATCTATTACTCAGCCTTTGGTGGTTATCTATTCCTGGCAGGGAAAATAGAGCGAATAAACGAGCGTTCGTTTCAAAAAGGGCTCCAACACAGTCAATAAATGAGAGTAATTGTGGAGATCGCACGTTATTTTCGCGTAAATCGATGAGCGTTAAAGCACACCGACAACAAATCGTGCGGGAGGCGATACATTATTGGCGGTTCTGGTAGCGGATTTGAATCTCAGTCCGGACCTCACACCATTGATGGGAGAATTTTCGATCCCTCTCGCTTTCGGGCTCTGCAGTGATTTATTATCCATTCAAACTGAACCATCCGAGTTTACTAAGCCGGTGCGTCAACAACCGATAGATAAACCAAATCAATGCATCAGTATAGTAGACAGATGGGAAACCGGGGATTGGTAGTGAAATTGAGCCTTGAAGGAGTAGCTCATAGGTTATAAGTCATAACCAAGTGTGGGGAAGAGCTCACGAATGTCACACCTTCAACCATACACTACTCACCATGTAGAAGGAAAACAACGAATGCATCTGATCACAATAAACAAGCAGCAATGGTGAGTTTCATAGGGCAAAAATTGGAACGAAAACGGGAAAAATAGGAAAACAGGAAAAATAAAGCCAACGATACTAAATAATTGAGTAATATCCCAAAGTAATATCAATTTGGAAAATCAAATTTGTTCTCAACCAAATAAAAAGGGCAGGAGACGAAACAAATTAATTTGAGACAGCATTACGAATTTATTCTAGATCAGAAGGATTATTTGAAAGAGGGAATTGGCCCATTGAAATGTACAGCCATGTGAGCTTTCCAACGAGTGCTGAACGATTTTAAGGGGGTGGGGAACCAGAAAGTTAAATTCTCTTGGTGGCAATCGTGACATTTTTTCAGTCGGACGAAAAATAGGAATGACCCCCAGAGCTAAAGCGTATTCAAATTAAACGCTACAAATTTTACACAAGGATTCATTATTCTTTGCTATATAGGTTACTTGGGCAAAAATTAATTCTGTGTCAATGAAAACAATTTGACAAAAAAATCTTTTTTATTTCAAAAATTTTTTTCAATTTTTTTTTTTTTTTTACTCGGAAAATATTTGACCAAGCCGAAAGCCCTATAAATCCCCACACTAAAGTCGGATCGTTCCGGGGCCCCCAAAAATGGATGCTACGTCCAAAAATAATTCGAAAGTGACTCCTAACTCGATCCCATAGCCAAAACCCTTTTAAAAAACCTCCCGAAGCCCCTTAGCGCCCCTTTGGGCGATCGGGCTGAAAACCTTGCGGGCACAACTAGATGGTAAACCAAGTATTTTGACAAAAATTTTTTTAAACAAATTCCTTCTGCCCTGGACGGCGGACGGACATTTCGGTTTTGGAATTTAGATCTCTTGAAACGGATAATGTCAAATTTTGAGGCCGATCGGAGTCGTCGACCTTCGTCGCGATTACAAAGGTGTATTATTCCAAGAATAATAAACCAAAATGAAAAATTGACTCCTGCCGGTGTGAATAATTCACTCCCTGCTCGGTGTGAATTATTCTCCCTTGTCAGGGAAAAACAAAAGATCATGGACGCCAAGATCCGAGTTGACAACAGTACATCACCAGTCTGCTGTAATTGAATCGATTTCAGGCGTGTTGCATGCCAGTTTTCATTGCGGCCAATCGGTGCGGCTGCAATCGAGAATAATTCCGTTCGGGTCAACTCGGCGTAACTATGACGAACAAGGGGCAAGGATGATGGTGACAGGTTCGCATCGTCTTGTGAGGCCTTCCGGCCAACTGTGGCTATTATCCCTGCGAGTAGCCATGAATAATTTTGACATCCAAGACGGTTCACTCTGATATTATCTCCGTGAAATAAGACCCCATACCATCGGTGAGTTGTTATATTAATGTTATGCGGTATCGAACCGGTAAACCACGATGGAGAATAATTCAGGCAACTAGCACATTGAAGATGATACCACAACTGTTGCGGAAAACTGAACTTTGATCACATTTTTTTAACCACCACCCCCGGATATGATAAGCCTTTTGGGGGGAAAAGTTCTAAAATTCATTTTAATCCGATAATTAATTTTAACCAAAACTTAAAAAATAATAATAAATTAATGGATAAATTAATAATTTAAAATTAAAATAATTGATAAACTATTGATTCACTAAATAAATTTTCCCAATGAATTCAATAGAGAGTTCCTAAAGCCACTTTTTGCCTAACGGTGATGAGTTACGGTCGACGTAACTCGAGATTTCGCGCATGCGCGGAAATAACGGTGATAACTTACGTCCTTATGCCTAACGTCGAACGTTATTGCCGTAAAGTTACGGCAATAAACTTACGGTCTTAAGGATACCGCCGTTAATTTCGAGCAATAGAACGTAAATAGCGGCACTTTAAATTTAGCGTGACTTTTGATAAGACCGTAGGGAGTTCCTAGTGGTGAGATACGTCGTGGTATCTCTATTCCAGCCGTATCCTACTCCGGCAGTGCGCATGCGCGATCGCCGATGGTATCGTATCTGCGATCCGTCGGTGGTATGTTTACGGAAAATACGATACCACCGGGCGATACGGATGATGGTATCTAGTGAATCCTTATCGCAAAGTAACCTGCCTAATTGATAAACAGCTTCCAAGACAACAACAACGAAATCCGAGAGCAGCACAGCTGGCAGCTCAGTGCTGCCAGTACTTTCCTCTGTTGTCCTGAGTTTGTTAGGTGCCGTTAGGTGTTGTTTAGGTGCCGATTTCACGAATCACCGCGGTTTCATTTCACACCCGTTCGTTCGTTGTTGAAAGAATTTGGAGAAGCAACGAAACATTACACTATTGGACGCAGCAATCCAGATGAGTTAAATGTTACAATCATTGTAGGTAACTCAATAATTATTACTGATTTGAGGAGCTGAGCTTCAAATCTCTCGCTCGTTCCACTCAATCGCAATTTCCAGAAATCACGATAAACTCCGTACATACTTGCAACTGATCAGATCAAAATGGTTATGAAGTTTAATAAATCTAATAAGTTTCCTAAGGAGGCACTTTCGACGACAAACCCCAAAAACAACTCCACTTCGAATGGTGAATACCGCGGCGGTATTACCGCCTGATGTTAATGAACTTGTTTTAATAGTAACGTGACCCGTTACTCCAAGATCCTACTCGGAGATACCACCTAAAAATGCAAAATGGTATCTCAATCAATTTTGGTTAGCATCGCGCTTGGTTTCCCTAGATACGGCATCCGTATTCCAAGTGGTGGTATCTCGATCGTATCCACTAGGAACTCCCTAATCTATCTCTGTTACGGTCTTATGTGAAGTTAGCTTTTCTTTGATTCTCCCTAGACGAATCCCTTACGGTGATAAAAATTAACGGTCGACGTAACTCGGATGTTTCTTTAGGAACTCTCTATTATTCCGATAGTAAAAGTGTTAAATTCTGTAAGTTTAATTTTTTCAATAACTGAAATAACAAATTTAGAAAAAAAACCTAAAAAACAATTATTTTTTATTTTTATTTCAACTTATTGACTTTTGGCTTGGGACGAATTGCGACACATAATTTTCGGGGTTCCCTAGGTCGGACCCACGAAGGGTCGGATTACGCTTCGAACTCGAAGTCGTCATTAGCACGATCGTAAAAATGACCGTTCTGAGTAGGTACCTGTGATGGCCCTTTGAGACACTCTATAAGCAAGGCCCACTACACGAAGCAAAGCTATATTATGAGTAGGTATTTAGGGGTGAAAACGAGACTACTAGCGATTTTCCCACTAACATACTTAATATATTAGTTATATATTAATGTCAAAGATGGGCGTATTCGTATTCGCAAATACGAATACGAATATCACCCAAAGCACGCCCAACCTGCGAATACGAATACGAATTTATTCGTATTCTCAACTTTAAATACGAATATTCGTATTTCGGACGTATAAATACGAATATTCGCAGAAAAAATTTGCGAATATTCGTGTTCTCGATGATGAAATACTCAAATAGGTTCAAACTACGTTTGAACATACCTGAAAAAATGAAAATACACTCGTATACCGTCGTATTCGCAGGAAAAAATCCGATTCTCACTTATCCAAATTAGGGATGGTCAGGGATGGTTTGGGATGGTTAGAGATGGTTAGGGATGGTTAGGGGGGTTTGGGATGGTTAGGGATGGTTAGGGGGTTTGGGATGGTTAGGGATGGTTAGAGATGGTTAGGGATAGTTAGGGATGGTTAGGGAGGGTTAGGGATGGTTAGGGGGGTTTGGGATGGTTAGGGATGGTTAGGGGGTTTGGGATGGTTAGGGATGGTTAGAGATGGTTAGGGATAGTTAGGGATGGTTAGGGGGGTGTGGGATGGTTAGGGATGGTTAGGGGGTTTGGGGTGGTTAGGGATGGTTAGAGATGGTTAGGGGGTTTGGGGTGGTTAGGGATGGTTAGAGATGGTTAGGGATAGTTAGGGATGGTTAGGGATAGTTAGGGATGGTTAGGTGATCCTGTTGGAATAATCTGCCATAACTGGCTAAGTAAGAATCACCTGGATGAGTGAGAATTACCTGGATAAGTGAGAATTAACTGGATAAGTGAGAATTATCTGGATAAGTGAGAATTACCTGGCTAAGTGAGAATCACCTGGCTAAGCGAGAATTACCTGATCCCTAATGAAAATCTTTTTTTTTCCCCTGAGAATTTTATTGCTCGAAGTAAATAACAATATTGATTTGTGAATAGATACCTAACGCACGGCCTGTCGCTTAATGGTTTCATTGACTGTTTCGATTTTCTCAGCTAATGAATTGACAGCAATCTGAAAAATAATTTAGGAGGACATTGGATCATAGTCTAAAACGGATATAATATATTATGGGGTCGTCGATGGTGTAGTGGTTATAATGCCAGGTCCACACTCAGGGGTCTGGGGTTCGAGACTGTCTATAATAAGGTTTTTTGTCCTTTTCCTTTTCACAGTTCTCGTTGAACTTCCAGACAAATACAAGAATAAAAAGTGGCAAAACATGCAATTCCGGCGGCTCTATCTCATGTTGACATGTGTATGAGATAAAACCTGGCCTAGGGACTTAGGACATCAACACATGGATGCGTCGAATCTGAAGTTCAATCGCGTACAATCAGACCACTAGAGGACTGCCGTGCCGTTGGGGATCAAAATCCTGTCAGGATGAAGGGGCACCATCGTCTAGCCATGACGGTGGGCTTGTCCCCCCTGCTTCGGGATTGTGATTCCCAAGTTTGAATTTCAGAGCTTTTTTTTAAAAAAAAAAAAAAAAAAAAAAAAAAAAAACGGATATATAGGCATCGAAAAATAATGAAAATATTACGATATCTAGAAACTTAATATATTTGACAGATTGTAATTATTACAGAAAAATAAGCTATTTAGATTTTAAAAAGACGATTTTCGTCTTAAATCGTCTTTTTAAAGATGAATTCTCACTATCTCGCCGCTAAGTGATTCTCACTTAGCCAGGTGATTCTCACTTAGCCAGGCGATTCTCACTTATCCAGGTGATTCTCACTTATCCAGGTGATTCTTTTGTGCGATTCTCTTCTATGTGTCCCAGATTGATGGTCCACAAAAAAAATGTAATGGAAGTTGTTTGGTTCAATCCAAAAATTCCTCGGGGCCAGTTAAGTGAGTAGTGTAATACCGGTTATGCGTGCTTTTTCATTACAACTTGGAAAATTGGTGATTTATAAACAGTTCTGGTTAGTAGTATACATTTGAATTTAAATCTGAATTTTACACTCAACACGACTTGGTAACTTCGGACATATTCAGAATGTTTTTTGGTTTATTACTCTTGGAATAATCGCGAATGTAATCGGAATGTAATCGGAATGTAATCGCGACGGAGGTCGAAAATTCTGATTGGCCTCAAAATTTGACATAATCAGTTTCAAGACACGAAAATTCCGAAAACGAAATGTCCGTCCGCCGTCCGAACAAACTGTGTCCGTGACAAAATACTCGGTTCACCATCTATGGTACTACTAGTAGATCTAGTAGGGCCTGCAAGGTTTTCAGTCCGATCGCCCAAACCCGTGGGGCGCTATGGGGCTAAAATGGGTCTACGGGAGGGCTTGTTGGAAGGGTTTCAGCTATGGAGTCGAGTTAGGTGTCGTTTTCAAAATATTTTTGGACGTAGAATCCATTTTTGGGGGTCCCAGAACGATTCTTTTTCACCTTGGGGATCAATTGGGCCCTCATGGGGCTACTTATGGGATTTTTGAAGGATCCCAGGAGGTCGGTCAAATATTTTCCGAGTAATTTTGGACACATAGTCCATTTTTCGAGGTCCCACATCTGTCCAAACAATCGAGTTTTCTCTTTTTTTCAATATATTTTGTTATTGACATAAGTATTTGTTTTTCGCACAAGTAACCTATATCGAAGAAGAATGAACCCTTGTGTAAAATTTGTGTTTTTTTGTTTTGTTTTTTTTTTTGAGCAGTGTAGTGGGTAAATCAATATTACACTAGTTAACATTACAATCTATAGCTTAGTTAGCACTATAAATTATTACCTACTCTAAAGTAATGCAAAGACAGATTCTTAAGTATGATAGATTCTTGAGTATGACAGTATCATAATCTATCACTCGGTCGAATTTGAAGACCATAATGCGTAGAGGTTTTTGGACAAATACAACCTTAATTCTAATGGCTTAATTTGCAATGGCTACAAGAAGGAAATAAACGAAACCTGCTGATGAAATTTCTAAAGACCAGCGGAGAAATCCAAACTGCCAATAACGGACAACCTCCGGCCGCTGAAGTTTTCCAATTTACCGCACTAGGTTTCAACAACGGCGGAAATCCCCTCCGGACTTGAACAATCCAAACCCGAACTCCAAAACGGAAACTAGTGGAACAACGGCGGCTTGACGGGACTCCTTTTCCGGGCTAAACGTCAACAAAGTGTGGCGGGCTTACTACTAAAAAACAAGACACCGTTGGATGGTGACGGGAGGGAGTGGCACGGCGGGAAGGGGCTGGCAATCCACATGCTCCTAGAAATGGTAGTCACTCAGAGCGCGAACCAGACGCCAACCAGTTTGAAAGAACCAGGAAAAACGATGATTATAATATAAGGTTTCTGAATTTGTTTAAAATTTAAATCGTAGTATGATTATGTTATTATTATATTATTATCATCTGTATAGTTTTGGACAATTAAACCCACCATCATGTAAGTTGACCATGGCCTACTTTATGGAGTACCTACCTGCATATTTTTGAATCCATTAGAATGAAGATACCTAACCCCCCACTAATACCTACCTGTTTTGAAATATAACTGGTATAAATAATATATTCAGTTGTAGGTGACTTTGAGAATACCATTCCGTTGAAATTATGTACACCGATTATGTAACTTATTACAGGAAAATCTGTGGAACAAGTATAGTCTTGTTATCAACTGTTAGTCACCTACACTTATGTCAAGTCCTTTGTCAGTCGACTTTATAATTACTTTACCAAACATGGTTCAATTCAATTCTGGCCTCGCGCAGAACATATTTGGAACGTAGTGAAGGGCCGCGGCACATTGAGGTCATACTGAGTGATTTCAAGCAGCTTGATCTTTAATACATTTTCTAAACTTATGGATTGACTTTTTTTTTAGATCGATTGCATTTTAGTCACAAACGTATGATAGGAGTCAATATCAGATATTGACGCAGATTCTGCTTCATGACGAGTACATTTCAATAATCAAGTCTCCATCCGCCGTTCAGACCGTTTTGGGCAATAGTATTATAATGGTATTTTTCCTTTAAACATAAAATGTTGACCTAATCAGATCTTCTTCTAGTTGTGTTCGCAAGGATGTCAGCCCGATCGGTCAAATGAGGGGCTCCGTGAGGCTAAAAAGGGAGGGCTTTTTTATGGTTCCTGGCTAAGGGGCCGAGTTAGGTGTTGTTTTCGAAGTATTTTTGGACGTAGAATCCATTTTTACGGGCCCCTGAACGATCAGATTTCACTGTGAGGATCTATAGAGCTTTCACGGGGCTAAAAACAAGACGTTCGCCTGGAGTCCGCATGTGGTTTCGTTTTCAGAGTAATTTTGGAGGGAGAATCCATCTTTTGGAGTCACAGTCCAAACACGGTAAAAGAATGCAGTTTCTATAACGTTAAATAATTTTATATAGACAAAGTATTACCTACATTTTGCACAATTTATTCCAACGAAAATAAACCCTTGTATAAAATTAGCAGCGTTCTTTGGTTTCTTAAAACGCGTTCTTCTGTATTTGGTTTATTATTCTTGGAATAGGTAATCAATTGATGTTCTCGTGAAGGGGATAAAAATTTTTTTAATATGCCTCAAAATTTGTTTCCCAAGATATTCAATTTTCATCGTTTTCGGCTGAAGGATTTTTTTTTTTTTAATCTGAATTATGACAAAATGATTGGTTTTCAATCGAGTTGTGTCCGCAAGGTTTCAGCCCGTGGGGCTCATGTTGGTTTTGATGGACTTCAGGGGAATGAATGGGGTGTCGTTTTCGCGCTTGAGTATCAATATAAAACTACTTTCTGGGTGAAAAAAATCCCCTGGGGGGGGGGGGGGGATTCCCTTGTCTTGTATTCTTTATTAAAAGGACGGGGTGGGGGGGGGGGGCTTTTAAAATGCAATAATTGTCCAATTATTGTTAGCTCGATTAGCTCGCGGGTAGGCTGATTGCTGAAAACACTAGTAAAATTTGATACCGTAACTCAGCGATAATCGATATAACAAACGCATTCGATAAACCCACCCTAAGAGTAATTTACTGAAGATTTACAGCCTATACTTTGACCGTTGAAATATCACTCTGCACACTCATAGGTGGTACAGGCGCCTTAGTTTGAGCAATCCGGATAGGGATATCTACAGCTTTCACTTGGATACTGTCGGGCCCGTCCGGATGAGTTCGGAAGTGTTCGTGACAAGGGGGTTTCGACCCGCGGGGGCGGGACTGACACGGGAGGCGCACCGAACTCCCCCATAGCCGTCTCAAGGGCAACGCCGAAAGTACATCAGGGCGTTTTTCAAAATTCGATAAGTACCCACAACTGTAGCAGCAACCAAGAGCAGCATCGTCAAGCTTACTGTAGGCACGTACCTTGATATGTGGCAGGATTCAAACACTTAAAAGGATAAAATCGGAAAATACGGCGAAATCACGGTGAAATCTGATGTTTCTGGGACTCGCAAAAATGGATTGTACGTCCAAAATACTTTGAAAACGCCACCCCCATTCGACCCCATTGCAGAAAAAAAGAGAAATCAGTGAAATTTCGTTTTTACTAGCTGTTCATTTAAAATAATGTCATATCTCTTTTAAAAATGATCAGCTAGGAATTTGCACAAAGAATGAAATTCGCTGGAACCCAGAGAACACAAGTGTTCTAAGTTTAGATTTAGCCCGCTGTAAATGGTGCTCGACAAACTTGACCTTTCAGGACCATAGAAATTAGCTTCAAACCGACAGGGCGGCAACCCAGTGGAATGAACACTCGGAAGCTCGACTCGAGTGAAGCTGACAGTGCACACATTGAAACACCTTGTGGATGACGTGTGAGAGGGAACAACATTGAATGTCCTCAAGTCGAGCAAACAGTGCGGCATACGGCATAACTCGAGAGAACTGACTCAACCGAAGAGAGAGGTGTTGTTTTCGGTCGTAGCATCGCATCGGCTTGTTCGACAATGACATTCGATTTTGAAGCATCAAACTTAGCAATGAGGGTTTAAGATAAATACGGCGGATTGTTGATGGCAGTAGATTTGAGTGTTTCAGAAAGCCCAGGTAGACAAAGCCCCATGGAAGCCCGGTGGCCCAAAGTGCTATCGCAAGTAAAGTTTTCCGGGTCCGATCCTTCGATCTTACGTGTTGAGGACAGATGCCTTTGCTGCTGTCACCAGGGAGTCTCCTTGCTGACAACAGGCCGAGGTCTTCGCCTGAGAGTTTTCGAGGAGCAGGTTCTGACGGTGAAGATCAAGAAGAGTTAAGGGTGCTCATGTTCGCTAGACCGGACGAAAGGTCAATGGACTCCTGGCCCGGGTCAGGGGTTTCCCTCTCTCCCAGCAAAATATTGCATTATTATCACTCCATAATTTCGTGCGGGGAAGGGCGGCTTCCTGGTTTCCACCACGTGTGGGTGCCCGCTTCTAGCGGGTGAGCGACAAGTCCTTCCAGCTTCCGAGTACACTGTAGCCCGTGAGTGGATGATTCCCCATGATCAGTTTTGGTTGTATCGTGACAATGAGAGGTGTAACACAATAAGAGAGTTCCATTTTTAAATAACAAAAACCACTCATCGGGAAATTTTATGCATCCCCAAAGCTTCGAAGATCCATGATGCGGATCAAATCATTGTATGCAAATAGGCGGGCAAGTTTTATTAGATTATGGGAGACCGGGGCCGCGCAATAAATCCGATCGGCTAGATGAAGATGGACGATCTCTGCAGATTACGTCAACTGTGAAGTTCATTGGAGGGGGGACTAACACAATGAAGATTGAAGGGCTGCAGTCAGCCTCCATGAATGTCGTGGGGTGGCCTCATGAATTTGTGCCATGTGCTCCCTTCACGTGTAGTGTGTGCTTAGTCTCCATTGAAAACCGACTTCTACAGCGAGTTGAGAAAATGGAACAAAAATCTGCCTTCAGCACGACAAGAAACTTCCTCAATTAATCTTGAGTTGCACTTGAATTAATCACCAAACTTACAAAAGTGACTGCAAAAGGGAGTCATTTATTCTAAGAAATGGATACCGTGTTGTGTAACCCGGAGTTGTGGAATGGAAGGTATTCTAGTGGGCGAAAAGCCCTTCAGAGCCCCTCAGAGCTTCCGGCCAACAAAAGGGATTTAATTTTACAACACTAACGACAGTAGTGAAGGATGCCCCGGCCGGGTTTGCCAGCCCTGTGGGCAAGTTGAGGAGAAGCTTTTGTCGAAAGAATTCCGGGAACGAGGCGACTTGAAAGTTGGAATGCCAGAAAAAACTTTTACGAAACATTGGAACAGCAAAGTGGTTTAACCAGTCAATGGTGATGACCCTGACTTCCTTTATTATTGAGAATTATTGATCGTGGGCGTATCTTCCATAATACACGTCGAAGAGGACAGTAGCGATGTAATTTTTTAGTCGTTTTAAAACAAGAAACTGGAAGAGACGACTTTAGGATGAAAACTTCAGAAACCTAAGAAATCAGCTTGATGAATGTAGTTTAAAACAGTCCTTAATCTCTCTTTCACAATACCCTTCATGGGTGGAACCTAATCAAGCTCATAAATATGCATTGGCAAATGAGGAGACGATCAAAACAAGCTTACTTTGTTCAACCAAGTCCTTAAGCCAGTCTGAACATAGAAACCAGCTAGGGGGCGATACGGCTCAATATCATCAATAAATCATCCAAAGAATCCACGACAATGCAATAAGTAGTAATATTTGTGGGTTGAAATGTACGATTTCATCATTTTCAACGCAAAACTATTAATCACCCTATCAAGCGACAAACTGTGCGTCATCCCCCCAACGGTAGGTCCCACGTTCGTGCGGAAGGTGTCCGCCTCCCTGATGCGATTTATGGTATACCATAAGCTATAGCATAAGATGAAGCGTGCTGGTAGTATAAGATTGTGATTGTCCGCCTCCTTGATGCGATTTATGGTAGTGTAAGATTGAAGCGTGCCAATCTCCTTGAACTGCTTCTTCTTCGTCTTGTCTTGCGCAGGCCATTCATCCATGAATGTTGCCACCGCCCAATGGACGACCACTTACCTGTTACATTTCCTTGAAAACGAGCCGAAGTAGCTCATTTTGCTGGACGTCAGCAGTAACTCAAGGCTCTTCGCCATTCTTGCGAGTACCACTTCATTGGTGACCTTTGGACCCACGGTGTTTCTGAGCATCGATAGAAATACATTTTCAGGGTGTTGATTCTTTCTTCCATCACCAGGCAAGCGCCCAGCTCTCAGACCCGTAGAGGACTCTCAACGCGGATCGGACAAAGAACTTTCCTATATTGAGGAATCCCCTATGAGCCATCTCCGCTCTGCCACGACATCTGAACACCCGCTCAACCAGAGACCTGTCCATCACGATGGTCACAACTTCTGGCAAAGACAAAAGTTGAGAAACCATCGCTTAGGTCTTGAAGACATTCAATAAGACATACTTTGCAGCTCAGTCTGACTACTAGCAAGAACTAGCGTGTCGTCCGCGTATCGTTGGACGACTCCCCAAAGGCCTCCTAAAAACCTGCCTCAGAATAGAAATTAAAAAGCAGCGGCGATAGGACACACACCTACCAAACTCCCTCCTGATCAAGACTTCCTCCGAAGTCATGCAAATCCTGCAGTTTGGAACCAGTAAAGTTGGCAATAACCTACGTATCGTTGATCCAAGCCGGCACACAGCAGTATACTAATATTCTTACCATGACGCACACAATTGAAGACCTTCTGGTACTCAATTAAATGGGGCATGGAGGCATCACATCACCGCTGCGGAAGCAAAGTGAGGGAGGACAAACCCTCACGCGTACCAATTGCATTTCGAAAGCCAAACTGGGCCTCATTCTGCAGGTAGCATTTATCGTAAATCCTGGGGTATACATCACACTTATAATCCGATAACCATCTGAATTCGCTTACTAGTGAGTAGTGCAGTGAAGGCAACATAATCAATACGAAAACCCCCAATGAATCTTGGGTTTAAGTATCGATGTTATCAGAACAACATTACACTTGGAGCAATAATACTGTCCAAACAAAAACAAAGAACTCACCAGGGGGATGAAGCGGTGGAAGACTAAGTGGTGGCAGCTGGAACTGCGGTGGGTGATTGGTATTCACGTTGATGGGATGAATTGGTTGAATACACACCAACGGCGAGCCTTCGAACACTGTAAACCACATCATAGTCAAGTAAAACATTTGGACATTGATCAAAGTAGCTCTCATGAATTACGATGGAAGAGATGACATCAGATGGGATTTTAACGCTTGCAGATTCTGTATCTGCAAGCGTTAAAATCCCATTTGAAATAATTACAGGAACTATTCTGAGGGTAGACTTATTTTCCACCTCCCGTCTAAGAATAATAAACCAAAAAGATTGATTCTTAAGATTTGGCCATCTTTGCAAAACGTGCATTGGTACTACAAACTGGAATCTCGATGCGTTTCTCTGTATTTCGTATTTCTAGTGTCACGCTTATCTGTAATTCGTAATTTTCCTCGTATCGTCGGTTGAATGTCGGCTATTCTCTTCAGGCTTCTCTATCAGTTTGCTACGTGAGTTCTAAGAAGTACAAGTGCCTGTTGTCAATGGGGAAAAAGAGAAGACTAGTGGCGTCCACAGAGAGCAATGACAAGGAGGACAAACCCAAAGAAACCGTTCGGATGATCAGTTTCAAGAAGGCAAAAACAAGCCTAGAACGGTTGAGAAAAATTTGGCATCGTTGGTGAAGTAGAGATTTTAGGCGCAGAACCTAAACACGTTGGCAGCGGCCGTCGACAAGGCTAGAGATGACAACCTCGTCAAAAAATTGATTTAATTTATTTATTTTTCAATGAATTATGAATCTATGTAGGTATCAGGTGGTTAGAGATGTCCTGATGTCATAAGCAGTTGAACTAACACTAATTTGTTTTGCACTCCGAGTGAGAAATATTGGAATTTTCGAACACAGTACCAGACCGTGCACTTAGGCGTATACTGGTAGAACATCTAACATGGTTCCGCCCAACCAGTTTATAACCGAGGGCTAAAAAAGTGTTGTAGTAATTCAGGTTGAGCTCGGATTGGACTGGAATTCCAAATAAGTCCATTTCTCCCTCTGAAGCTATTTTAAATACGCCTAGTGGGGCACAGACACAGTAAGGTGGTAAAGAGGGCACAGCTGAGTTGCAAGAAAATAGTTTTTTCTGTGACCAACGAAGGGCCGATTGCGGAGCTCGATTCCTTCGCCAAAATCCACCATTAATTGATATTGAAATTGTAATTGTTACATCTGCTTACCACAAACAGAAATAATTATGATTATTATTGATGATAATAATATTATATCGAATATATTATATTATCTTCGTGCTTAATTCGATTCAAATCTTATATTTGGGGTAATTGCTAGGTGGTGTCAGACCAACGTAATCAGATGAGTTTGAGAATTTAATGAATTAATAAATTGTATTATGGGAGTTAGGCGTTTTTGGCCATTTCACCCCAAAAATCGAAAATTCATGAGCGCAGTTTGAAAGATAATGGAGTGTTTGCGTAGCTCCCTTTGTAGCCCATTGAGTAGCACCTAACCGTTACGAATTTGTAATGGAACGAAATGTAGCAGAAATGTCAAGGGGTGAGTCATACACATCAGCTGATGTAGGCCATGAATCGAGAGGTGACGGGCAGGGGGGTCTGATGCTAGTCTGGAAATCCTCCACCCTGCGATACCTGGTGACCTGCGGGCCAACTAGGTCAGACTTTAGTTCTTCGGGCGCCCGGCAGATCATGCGGACTCCGGTAAGGTCATCAACCTTGACACGATGGACTCGAACTGAAGAAGTTGGCGGTTCATTATGTCACTTCCCCGCCACATCAGTCCCTACGGTTGTTTCCCCTTTGAAAAATGACGATTTCAAATATTTTTTCCGGAATTTCGTGGCGGTTTCAGCCTGTTTCCGGAGACGTCTACTGCAGAAAGCTCGTCCATCTCTCTGACGTCTACCGAACCGAGTCAGCTGTCTGCCCCGCCCACGCAAGATACTACCGCTTCCTTGACGCTGCCCTTCGACTCAAGAGCTGGCGCCGGCTTACCAGGTGAGCGCTCTGGCATCTCGACAGAACCAACATAACTCGACGTTTCCAGACTATCGACACTCATCTTTTCATAATAGCGCTATGAATACAATAGGATTACACATTATTTTTAAAATTCTTTAAGAACTTGGACGTACCTACGAAAGGTGGCCTGATTTTTGACGAAGGTTTACGGGACACCAGAGGCGGTTCCAGGATTCCTATTTGAGTGGTGGAAGGGACATGGCCCTGGGGGGACACTGAATCGTACTCCTTTTGCTCATAAAAACAGTAGAACGTAACATTGGACAGAACTGAAATGAAAGTTTCTATCTACGATAAGATCCAACCTGCAGGTTGCTAACCTTGGATTCTTCTTCATTCAAGTTTTTTGAACAAAAAATTGTTCAGGAGAGCTTGTGAAGTATCAGGCTACACGTTGAGAAGATGGAGCCCTTCGAATTCTACAATGTAATTAACTTGTGACGAGTGACTTTGTGCGACGTGCGTATCAATACCCACTAGGATAGTTCAAATTATAAACTGAAACGAAACTTGAAAAAGACGCTTCCATGTAGCATCGATGGTGATTAATTTTTAGGTTTGATGAGTTCGTCCAACAGATGGTTTTGCTGTCGCCTTATAAAATCTTCGCTGTATCAGAGTGGGGGGAAGGGGTGAGTTTGAAATGCACCTATGACTGATGTTTCCTAGTTAGTGAACTTGTCAAGGAGACAAGAGACTTCTATGGGCATAGGTGGGTGAAGGTCAGTGAGAACTCAAGTTAGATCAAGTCATGACCACATCGGGTCAAGTTAGACCTACATGCATCCTTTACTAGCTAGATATTCAATTTACACCAGCTATAGACCAGTAATAAATAAATAATAATGATAACATTATTATCATTTTAGTTCACCATCACGCATTCTTTGTCATTTATGAATTTGTTATTTATTTACATAATATTATTGCGAATTTATTTGATAAAACGTTTTTATAATATAAAAACATTATGTGAAGGAGACAATTCGTGTGACACTCGATGACGCGAAAAGGTGGCGGAAATTCGCCAAATTAAAAACGCGTCTAGCCGTTCGGTTTAATGTTGATTCTTTAGCTGATATACATACGAACAAAGAACCATACTGGGTTAGTCGTTTCGAGCTGTTCACCATTTATACATAATTGTACACTGGTCATTCGGATATTATCCAAACAGTGACTTACTTCGGCCCTGAGGTAGACCTCCCGGCATGGGAGAGGTGGGACTATCTAGGAGGAGAATCCCCTTCTGGACCAGCTCATCCCGAGGCGCCCTCACAGATATCTTTCGTTCAAGAGCTGTGAATAACATCATCCAGATTAACCCATTTTTCAAATATTACTCTCCAAAATTACAAAACCGTATTGTGGTTGTTTGTGAACTTCACTTAATCGAAAAGCAATAACAAATTAATCAAATAATACAATATGATTTATGGTTGTTATTTCCTTACATCTGGAGGCCGCTTCGAACTTTTCGCTCTTCTTTTTCCGTTTCCATTTCCAGGGCTTGAATAACCTCCCAAAAGCGGAAAACTTGCTCTTTCGTTCTAAGGGAGGGGTTCCCGAACCGAGACTGTTGGTTCGGAGGGCGGTTCCGTTCACCTTCTTGCCTGCAACAACAAAAGATACATTTCTGTTTTAGAACGAATTTTGTAGATCAGGATTTGAGGGATATTTGAGGGATTCAAATGTTAACTCAAGAGGAGGCTATTCTAAGGATGATGCTTTCCTATTTTGGTTCATTTTTCTCATAAAAGTCAAATGATGTTTTGTGACGTGGCAGAAATGTTCGCTTGGCCTCAAAATTTGCCTTTTTCTAAAATTTATGATTAGAAGATTTCAAAAATGAAACGTCCGTCCGCCAAGCTCTGCGGATTTAGCCGAGACAGGAGCGGGAGAAGGAGTGATTTGCTAACACTTGGACCTCGGCATTTTACTACTATGGCAGAAAACTGCCCAGATTTTAAAATGTTCTCTCAGGGTATTCCAAAAGTCAAGCCGACAGTTTCCTTCATTAGGCCCTTGAAGGACACCATTCACCCCATTCTGCATCTGACGCCAAGTTGTTGATACCTCAAAATACACCTTCTCAGCTACACAAAAATAGGTGCATCCAAAACTGAGTCATCCAAGATGTTAATTTACATTGAAGATATTTATATTGAAAATCAGATACATTTACATAAGTGTGCTATTGATTTTGGGCAACTGAGCAGGGCGAATTGGTCACCGAAGCCAGAGATCTAATCAAAAAAGATAACAACGCGACCACTCGGACTGATGAATGGAGTTAGCGGTTCAATTTCCGGTTTATCTCTCTTATCTTCAGAACCAAGGTTGATTAAATTAGGTTCAAATATTCAATAACCGTTCAAAACTAACGTTAAGTAGGCTCAAAATCAACCCCCACATTTTTTCAACCAATAACTGCAAAATGGCCATAACGGAAAAATTGAGTTAGATATAGATTTTTATGTAAAACGGCACGAGGAATCGATTGGGGTCCGTGGTTTGTCAAAACGAGACAAATACAACGTTAAACGATAAGTTCGAACGGGGTTGCCAAACAGTACAATTTCGTCGAGTTTTTTTTTTTTTTTTTTTTTTTGGAATCAGATAATATCTGATTATTATGGAATATTGATCCATATTATGGAAGAGATAACGCCGTCAAATAAATGGATATAATCTAACATTGAGCAGAGATTTGGGGAAAATGGAAAACATATTGAGTTATTAGAACCATTTTCCCCAAATGCCTGCGTATAAGCAAAGGGCTGAAACGTTTTTTTCAATCCCAAAAATTCACTCTTGTTAAACATCCGCCCTTTTGGAAAACTAAGCCACAATTCAAAATTAGGATAAAATCTAGAAGAATAATAAACCTAGCTGGATGATCGAACCTGCTACGGTACTATCAGCCTACCAAAATGCCTGATAAGGCAATGAGAGTTTCTTCACAGTTAACAGTTAGGTAACTGTTCACATCAGCGTCCATAATGTCTAGCTGGATTGTAATAACGGCAATGAGAATCTCCATGTAAATGAGCTATCTAATGGGAAATCCCAGGAATCTAATCGCCACAATTTTAAGCCTCTAGTTTCACACACCAAAGGCCGACCCTAAAGTTAACTACCCTTTTCCCAGCAATTGGAATTCGTATTCGTCGTTCGTAGGGCTCGAGAAAACGGCTAATGCGAGCACTCATTAACCACAAAGGGCTCTCCTCAATCAGCAATTAGAACCCACTTTTAATGGCGTACAACTGAGTAAACCTCAACAGGATCGCGGAATTGAGGTGAGTGAGCGTGCGCGAAATAACTTGCCTGTTCTTGAGAAGAAAGTAGAAGAAATAGAGAAATGGTAGAGAAGAATAGCAGATCTTCTTTGAATTAAAAAATGACTAACTAGAAAATTTCTATATATTTTTTTTTAATATGAACCCTTCACTCCTACAAACACACCTTCAAAAGGAACCAACTGAGAAGTAGTTCGCAAGGCTCCATAAAAATTCGTTCATCATTAATTAAACCGCCCGAGGTGGTAAAAAGGGAAAATGCAAAAGCATTCTAAGGTACGACGATAAAAATCTGAAAAGAAAGGAGGCTGGTGAGGTCAGTTTTCCATCCGATTTCATTCTCCTTTTCTCAACGAACAAAAGGGACGGAGGTTTGTATTCGTGGAAGAAAATCGTTTATTCACGAGGCTCGAAGAGCAGCTGAATAAGTGTGCTCTTGATTTATTTATGTGCGTTTCTTGCAGAACCTACCCTCTTTTTTTAGCATGAAATTGAAGAAGGCAACAACGCACGAGGTACAGCATACATTACAGGAGGAGAGGCAAGGCACAAGTATTGCAGTAGAATGGAAAGTATATCAGAGTCAAAAACAGAAGAACAGAGTTTTTTTCTGATATTCATATAGACACATCGTGGGAAATCATCCACTTCATTTTTGAGGAGCTGGACACGAATCAGATGCCCATAAAATTGAATGCGAAGGTTTTCGAGACAACTGGCAGCAGCTGCAAGCATGTGCACTTTAATAATAAAATTGAGGTTATGAGAAGTTTACAAACCGCATGCAGATCTTGTTCGTTAACAAACCACCACCGGAAAACTCCCTTCATTTTACTTGGGTGAAGAGAATAGTTTACCTATTGTTTAGCATCCGCTTCACCTACGTTTCGGAACTTCCTTATAGGAGATGTAAGTAGTGATATCCCAACGCACTTAGCTTAAATGTAAAACTTCAAAATAATCAGAGGAAGTGGGAGATACCGGCATGCATTTGTTCATTAACGACTTCATATTTGGTAGGACAACACCCGCATCTCCAAGACGACAAAAGCGAAATAAAACGTCAAGTTATATAAAAATGGAGTGATACAGGATTTTCTCCGCTGTATCGAATGGGATCAACTTCAATGCTTAGGTTTGGAGATTCGAAAGGCGATTACTCATTTGGTAATTTGAAAATGGATTGACTTTTCGATGGCATCTACTATGAAACCGTTTTTATGACAAGCACTCGGCCAAACTGCTGAATTTCGAAGTTTGAAATGGTCTTAAGTATTTTTTACCACGTCACTGAATAGCTGCAGTAGTATTTTCTAAGGAAAAAAGCAATTTAATATTAAATTGCTTCCTTTAAATTTGGCAGTTTAGTGTCTCCAATTTGCCGTAGTTTTGTCTGCTTTACGCATAGACCATCCTATACGCCTTTGCAAACCAACTAATGGGATCTTTTATCCTCGATGACAAGTTGCCGTAAACTACTTACCCAAGGATTTTCTCTTTTGTTTTCCGTAAACGCAAACTGGACGGAATTTCGCGTCTCAGCACCGAGGCTGAACGAACTGCCGAGGGGTTGTTTCACGAGGAAAATAACTACTTTCATCTTCATGAAAGGAATTCTCGAGCTCGGATGTGTTAGAACTGTATATTTCCGAGCGCACAAACTACAACTCGTACAAAATCATAACAGAACTAATCTAGGAATAATCACAACTGTTAGACATTTCGTTGCCTAACAACCAACAGATTCTTGCTTGTTTTCTTTCCTTTCAAGCCCTATGTCCTTCAAGACAGCTTCGAGCTTGAACCTCGACAACGGCTTAGTGAATATGTCAGCAACGTTTAGGCGCGTTGGAGTATACTCGAGCACTAATTCTTCCTTCCTGACCATGTCCCTCAGGAAGTGGTACCTTATGTCGATGTGCCTCGAGTGTGAGCTGACTCGGTTTCCTTTTGCAAATTCAATTGCCGACTGATTGTCACAAAGCGCTTTGGGGATTCCATCAAGTTCGTGCCCCAACTCTTTCAGCACGCTTCTCAGCCAAATAACTTCCATCGCTGTTGACGCTACAGCCACAAACTCGGCGTGCATGGTTGACAGTCCAATGCACGTTTGCTTGTTTGACTTCCATATGATGGGAGTACTGCCAATCATCACAGTGAATCCTGTGGTTGATCTCCTGTCATCCTTGTTTCCCGCCCAATCCGAATCCGAATAGGCTACCATCGAATTACCGTGGCTATGAATGATGAACTCCTTGTCTTGCGTCCCCTTCAGGTAGCGGAGCACCCTTTTTGCTGCTATCCAGTGTGTCATCCCGGGATTAGAGGAAAACTGTCCAAGTTTGGAGACTGCAGGTCTGGTCTTGTTGCTTGCGACAGGTACATCAATTTCCCCACTAGTCTTCGGTATGGTACCCTTTCCATTTCTTGCTTTTCTTTAACTGTCGTTGGGCTATGTGACTTGCTTAATTCCTGGTATGGGTCCATTGGTGTCAGGGCTGGTTTACTATCTACCATTCGGAATTCACTCAAAATTTCTTTTATGTACTTTTGTTGATTCAGTTTTATCGTTCCATCTCGTGATCTCATGACTTCGATACCAAGAATATACTTGAGTTCTCCTAAGTCTTTTACTTCAAAGTACTTTCTTAGCATGCTCTTCAAATATGTCATGCATTCCTTACTTGACGATACCAATATCAGGTCATCCACGTAGACCAAAATTATGCCTACCCCTGACGCTCTTTTGCTTACGTAAATACAAGGCTCTGACTTGCATTTTTCCATTCCACCCTCGAGAAGTTTAGTATTGAGAGTTTCGTACCATGAACGACCTGATTGTTTCAGCCCATAAAGACTCTTCAACAGCCTGCAAACTTTTTGGTCTGATACGACTTCTGATAAACCTTCGGGCATCTTCATATATATTTCTTCTTTCAAGATTCCGTTCAGGTATGCCGTTTTGACGTCCATCTGATGGATCCACCAATTTTTCTTTACTGCTAGCTTCAGCACTAATCTTATGGCTGGCAAACTGATCACTGGGCTGTACGTTTCGTTGTAATCTACTCCTTCTTGCTGGGTAAATCCCTGGGCAACCAAACGGGCTTTGTAGCGCTCCACACTACCATCAGCCATGTACTTGGTTCTGAAAACCCACTTGCAACCCACTGCTGATTTTCCAGGTGGCAGGTCAGTCAACTCCCACACGTTCATTGTTTCCAGTGACGTCAGCTCCTCTTGGATTGCTTCAGCCCAAAGTTCCTTGTCTGGTCCAGACATAGCTTGTTTGTAGGTTTTCGGATCCTTTCTTTCAGCTGAATTCGCAAATCTTTCTGGTTTCTGGAGTTTTGTCCTGTCCCTTAACTGCATTCTATGATTTCCGTTGTTTTCGGGCTCTTCTGCCTCTTCTTCCTCTTCTACAGCTTCCTCTTCGTCGTCTTCTTCTTCTTCTGGTTCTTCTTCGTGTTGCTCTTCTACCAAAGCCTCTGGTTGAGTTGCAACTGCTCTGCCAGTTTCTTCCTCTGCATGGTTTCGGATGAATATTTCTTCATCTTCTGTGTAGACCTCTGCTGTCTGGTTTTTTCCCTTGAATGGGAATTCGCTTTCCTTGAATGTAACGTCACGACTAATCAACACTTTGCTGCGTCCGAAGTCCCATAATCTATATCCTTTGGCGGCCCCAGCGTACCCTAGCATTGCGCATACTGTCGCTCTGTCGTCCAACTTCTTCCTCTCAGACTCCTTTGGTACATGAGCAAACGCTTTACACCCAAATGGTTTCATGTGCTTGACGCTTGGTTTCCTGCCGGTCCAAATTTCCTCAGGTGTTTTTCCATTATCTAATGGACACCTATTCCTCACGTAGCAAGCCGTGTTGACAGCTTCCGCCCAAAAACGTTTAGGCGCATTGGATTCAATCAACATCGACCTCGTCAGATCTAAAATGGTTCGGTTAAATCTTTCTGCTAATCCGTTCTGTTGCGGGCTGTATGGACAAGACAGCTGACGAACTATTCCACATCGTTCCAATTCCTTCTCAAACGCTTTGTTGATGTACTCTCGTCCATTATCACTTTTCAAACACTTTATTTTCTTACCAGTTTGATTCTCGGCTATCGACTTGTACGTTTTGAAGCAGCCCAGAACCTCATCTTTGGTTCTTACGAAGTAAACTGTAGCTCGCCTTGAGTAATCATCGATAAATGACACAAAATACTTGAATTTTGAGTACGACTCCACGGGCAAGCAACATACGTCCGAGTGAATAACTTCCAGCAACTGTGAAGTAACCAGCTTACCGATTTTCGGAAACGGTTTACGTGTGTTCTTCCCTATGATGCACGCTTCGCAAGTATCTGGTTCCTTCAAAACTCCATCGTCAAGTCCCCTCACCGAGCCTCTTCTGTACATCAATTTGATCAAGTCCTGATTAATGTGGCCGAGCCTCTGATGCCAACCCTGATACTTGGTCCGAGTTAAGCATGCGGATTTGATACTTTCCTTCTTCAGAGAGTACATGTTGGCATGATTTCGCGGAGCTTCCAACACCACTAAACCATCTCTGTTGAATACTCGACATATTCCATTTTGAATAACTACTTTGTAACCCTTCTTTTCGATCGTCGCAATTGAAACCAATCGAAAACTGAAGTCGGGTACATGATACACTTCTTCAAAACGAATGGTAAACTCCCCATCACGAGTTTTTGTGGAAACAACCACTAACCCTTTTCCAATGACCGTGCAATTCACCTTTGATGCTAGCGATACAATCTGAGGGGTTGTTAGTTCTTCATACGTGGTGAAATCTGATCTTTCCGGAGAGAAATGGGAGCTTGCACCGCTGTCCAGCAACCATTCGTCATCCCGCAAAGCTTTACCCACATTCAAACATACCACATTCAGGGACTGTTTAGGTTTGACACTCGCACGAGTGTTTTCATCCTTATTTTGCTTGCATGATCGGGCAAAATGACCAACCTGACCACATTTGTAGCACTCGATAGGTTTTACGCTGCCAACCCGTTTTGTGAGTAATGCGTTATTAGACTCACATTCTTCTTTCTTCATCAATTTCCTTTTAAATTCACCACAAAGTATACTTTCGATCTTTTCTGGCGTATAATCCGCATCATCGAATGCGCATATCATACTGACGGTTGTTTCAAATTCCTCAGGTAGTCCATTTAGAATTACATTACATACCTGCTCATCGTGGATTCTCATACTGCCAGCTTTCACGATCTCCGATGCATACCCCAGCACTCGATTGATATACGTTTCCATATCCTCAGCTGGTAACATCTTAGCAGAGTACAGGCTTTTTGAGGCTTGAAGTCTTCTCAACCTAGTCTTTGGCTGGAACCTCCCAGCTAACTTTTGCCATAACACCCTTGGGCACTCAATGTCTAAAATAGACTCTTGAATATCCTCAGTTAGAGTTCTTGCGATCAGTAAGTACGCCCTTTCTTTCGCTTCCGCTGATATCTTGTCAAAGGCGTCGTCGTCGTTCGTTGAGACGACTTCCCACAGTTTTCTACTGCGTAACTCAAGCTTGAGATTGAACGCCCAAGTCTTGTAGTTTTTCTTATTTAGCTTAACGATGCCACTCACCTTGTCTACTTTCATGTTCTCCGACGGATTGTCCATCGAATCAAAGAATCTTTCGCCTCCTTCAGCCATAATGCGGGCCGTATAACCCTTGTTAGAACTGTATATTTCCGAGCGCACAAACTACAACTCGTACAAAATCATAACAGAACTAATCTAGGAATAATCACAACTGTTAGACATTTCGTTGCCTAACAACCAACAGGATGGACAAGTCCAGTCTTGTGAGTAGGATTGTGAGTGAGACCGCTGAAGGAACGAAGATTTCACTTTTCATTTCAGATATTTGATATCTCTTACGTGAACGTTAGGCAATCTCTTTCATCGAGGTTTGAGGTGAATAAAGGGCATATGGGATTAACAGGGCTGAGGAGGAATTCCCTGAAAAGCACCAAATAAATCTGCTAAAGCCAGGATTCCTCGAAGAGGATTTTGGCAAGGTACCGGGCGAAGTGTTTGTTAAGGTTAAAAACCCCTAACCCCAGGGATTTGTGTTCATCGACCCAAACCCCTTCAAATTTACGTTTACGACTACCCCAAAACGTTCCTCTATTTGCCTTAATGGTTCATTATATTTTCCTAACCATTGTGTTTGGGAACAATAAGATTTCCAGCTGCGAGTGTTCTCAAATTGTAAACTAAATTAGTTTTGTGTGTAGGTCAGAGGTCTCAAGGCGCGAAGGAGTTCCATGTTGAATTCCCCATTTCTAGCAAAAGTATCGTAATTACGCTTAATAAAGAGCCAATTAAGAGTCACTCCTGCACACCGCAATGGAATGGATAAGCGAGAAGTTACAAGTGGCTTCCGAGCAGCCCGTGATAAGATGATTTGCCACAAAAGCCTTGAACATGAGTAGAAGATCCACTTCTGCTTTCCTCATAGCTACATTTGCACAAGCCACTAGAACGTAGCAGGATTCGCCCCAATTGAATACCTAATGACCTTTTGGGACCATATCGTTTCCCAACCTTCTCTCGAAGCCACACCACACCGGAACTGAGATTTTCCCAGATTTCCCTCGAGTGCGTTTGAGATTCCATAATGTAATTGTGTAGGCTGGCGGGTTATAAAAAAGTGACTCTAGTGAACCATTCATTTTTTATCATCATTACATATATTAATGCAATGAAAATCTTCTTTGTTCAACCAAGTCTTGTGCAAAGTTGTAATTTGTAATTAAATGTGATTAGGATCATTTTTCCTAAAACACATAGTTGGGCTTGCTTTCTGCATTACTGAAACGTCATAGAAACGGAAGTATCTTTTAGTTTTTTAAAAGATACCTGTGGTCCTGACAGGCGTCTACAGTATTATCGGCTGAGTGGTTCCATTACGCTCAACCCTCTTCTATACACTCGGCATTCTTTTGCCCACGAAAGCTGCTGCCCTAGCCAACAAAAACTTCTTTTTTTTTCGCCCATTCCTCCCAAAGGCAGTGCGGGGACAGGGCTTTTTTCAGCGTCCCTCGGTTGATCTGGATCGTGTAATAGAGCCTTTACCTGAGAAAAAGCGACCCTGCCTAGAAACCCACATAGTCTAAAGTCGACCCTCTTAGCGCAACGTCAAGCTGAGAATAAATACTAAGATTTTGGCATGGATGGATCAACTAGTTATCCGATCGTCTGATAATGAAATACCGCTAAACATTTATTTTAATGAAGGAAAATCACTCATTTTGACGAAGGAAAATAAAACTTATTATCGACTACTTAGATATTTTTTGGTAGTAGATCTGAAAGTGATAGTAGACTCACTGATGGGGTTTGCGATCCGGGACGATTTTTGACAATTTTAAATCCTGTGATTCGAGAATTAGTTGCACCTCATACGTAAATTGATCAAGTCTAGTTGGAAAAAATCATTTTATAACGGAAAGTAGTTCGAGCGCTAAGTGATAGTGCTCTAAGATGAAAACTTTGAATCGCCCTGAAGAAAGAATTCGGAAATCGATGAACCAGCCGGTGCCAATGACGAAAATTCGAAAAAATTTATTGAACATACACTGAGAGAAAAAAAGGGCCTATTCTAGGTTATTTTTCGATTTTTTTCTAGGTTAAATGCTGCCAACCTAGATTTTTTTTTTTTTTTTTTTTTTTTTCATTCTAGGGTGGAACAATTTAGTCTAGGTTGAATATAATTTAACCTAGATTGAAAATACTGGTGAAGTTACCTTCCTAAAAATGCAAACAACCAAGATTTAAAATACGCCACCCCCACACTGTAGTTCTAGGTTAAGTTCACGGTGTGTGCCGCCGCCTCCATCCATTTACAGTCTAGGTTAAAAACATTAATGTCTTGGTTGTCTCACCCTGGTATTCAATGTTTTTCACTTTCATAGACGGTTGATTTACCCTAAAACAAAAACGTTCTCACCCCACCTCAAACAATTTACAGCCATGACGCGTTAACCTAGAACCCTTTTTTCTCTAGGTTGTTCCCCTTTATTTACGAGGTTGTTTCATTTACTATTCCTGTTGTACCAGTTAAATTTCTAGGTAGCTTCCTATTCTTTTCAGGTTGGTCCTAATAAATTACTAGGTGGTCCACTTTTCTATCTAGGTTTGCTCCACTTCCATTGCAGGTTGTTTCTATCAACTTCAACTATCTTTCTGGGTTGTCTCTGTTTCCAACTCAGTACCTACGAAAATTTGAATGTGACGTCATAATATGACTGCACATAGTGACCGAAATTAGATGATTAGAATTTGACAAAGATTTGGCCTCAACCCCACCGGCTGAATAGCAGGGGTGCCAAGACAACGAGAATTAACGCCCACCGCCTACAGTGGCGCTCTCCGCGGCCACTTAGCGTACTGTAGAAACAACCTGGAATTTATTGAATGAATTACAATCACTGTTGTTTAAACCTAAAACTATTTGTGGTACTACGGTAGTTTTAACCGAGACTGAAAGTCTAACTTTTTCTTCTGGGTTGTTACCTAAAGTAACAATCTCGCCTTTTAAATCTCTCGGTTGTTTTCAGTTGTACAACCGAGACTTTAATGGAGGGGAATTATATGGAAGGTCAAATCATTCAATTCTAGGTTACCCCACTTAAAAGTCAAAGGTAGGTAATATATTTTCTAGGTCTTCACAATGTCAACCTAGACCAAATGTGAACTTCACATTTGGTCTAGGTTGACACTTTTTTATTCCAGGTTGTGGTCAGAGGGCGGGTAATAACGGGTTAGGTTGTTTCTATATGGGTCTAGGTTGTATTAATATTTTTCGATGTTACTTTAACCTGGACCTATTTTTTTCTAGGTTGAATCAATTGATTCTAGGTGGTTTCAATTTCTTTTCGCGGTTATTTCGGATTTAACCTAGCCACTAAAAAAATCTTTTCTCTCAGTGTACTTATTATTAAAAAAGAAACGAGCCCGTTCAAAAATGGAGGCAGCCGAGGCCACCACAACCGAAGTATGTAGGACCATCTCACTAACCTCCGTAGATGCTGAGAGGGCATTTTCCGCAGCAGGGCTTTTTTCGACTAAGTTAAGAAGCAAATTCTCTGATCCAACTTTGGATGCATTATGCTTTCTAAGAGCACAGTACGTAGGAAAAATTGTCCCTCCATGAGCGAAGTAATAATTACTTACAACTGTTTATTTAAAATTATTCTAAATTAAAAAGTTTTTCGTTGATTTGTAATCAATAATTGATGAAAATCAACATTTTTCATTAAAAAAAAAAAATCCTCTAACTTCGACTACATACTGTAATACCTTTGAATTGTCTGATGGAATAGTACGACCGAAAAATATTTGCCAAGCGAAATTGAAGATAGTAATTTCTCAGTTTGATGATGATGAAATACAATTGATTTGTTATTAATGACTGTAATTATGATTGGCCGCCTAAATCTCCTGTTTAGAATGACAGTATCTGATTTGTGGAGGTGACTCAATGTTCGATGAGGATGGCAATCACTAACGGTTCCCGGCTAATGTTCCCTTGGGGAGCACTTGACGTTTTCACAGTTCGTTCAAGTTCATTCTACTTGTTCTTATTTCCTTTGGTTGGCACCTACAGCGGTTCGTTTTCTCTGACAGGCTTTTGATTCGGTTTTCGCGAGCTCTTTGTGTCAGAGGCGGCGCTCCACACAGCAACCCGCGGTTAGCTCACGGCTTTCGAAATGAAGACAAGGAAAGATTCTCATGGGAAACTGGGAATGTGACCTAAGCACGACTGGCGCCGCTCTGGGGCGTTTCACCAGTTTCAATGTTGAAAGGGGAAATTTGTTCAGTTCATAGTAACGGCACAATGCCAATTCAGAAGGTGCCTTATTTTCAAATAGGTCTGAAAGCCCCAAAAATCGATTCCACGTCCAAAACTACTACATAAACGACACCTCACTCACCTCCCAACCCGAAATGCTTCAAAAACCCCCAGAGCGATCGGGCTCATAACCTTGCGAGATGAAGAGCCTGGTATATTTTCAAAATTTTAGATTTAAAGAAATCCTTTTCTCCAAACGGCATAGAAAGCTGACGGACATAAGGACAAATTGTGAAGCCGATCAAAATTGTTGAACCCAGGGTGGCCCACTGAAGTAGTCCCCTAAAGACTAAGGCGACAGTGTTTCCTCTGATTACAATTCAATCGGAGAACCAATGTTTGACTAATACAACTAATATAACGGGATCAATAAAGTGTTGTACTGCGCTGTCAGAGGACATTTGCCCGAGTTCATGAGAATCCGTCGAGATCTAATTGAGGTATAATCAGTTCCACGAATATGCAACTAAACAATTACGTTTACATTTAAAAATTGTTGAACACGTCGCGAATAATGAAGTGAAAATAACTTACCCAACAGAAATGTAGAATTACCGAGGAGCCGGTTCTCATTTAATTATCTCTGATAGTGGCGTGGGAGTATATTGTCGAAAGTTTGATAGGAAATACTTGAGTATCAAGTTACGATTGGGCGGAAGGCAGAGAAATTTCAATCGAACAGCCTTTAAAGTCCACGAAAGTTTTGAGCAACAGGGCTTGCTAAAAACCGACCAGATTCTCGGTCGTAAACTAATTTCAAATTAAAATTCGGTTGGGTTCGATTCAAGTCCTGGGAAACAATTTTTGATTCAAATTGACACATGTCAGCAGCAGAGTGTTAAAATTAATTTCACAAATTGATTTTTCACATCAGGTCGGTTTATAATATAATTATAAAAAATATTATGTCCTGACACCTGCAGCGAGAAAACCAGCAGAAAGGAGTGAAGGCGAAACGGCTGAGCAGTCCAAGCGATGAGATTTTATGACATCCTTTAGAGACAATTGTTCTACAAGGTCCGGACACTTCAGTCCGTCACAATGGCCGCATTAGAATTCCACTAGCGTACCGTGGATTCCACTAACGACGGCTCCATTCCGTATAGCAACTATAAGTCTTCCGTCGTGCCAAAGGTTGGCGTCAAAGAAAAAGTTAAAGGTGGAAAAATTGGCAGGATGAAGATTTTTTCCGATTAGGCAAGACCGTAAAATGGCGAAGATCGAGTAAGTCCAAATGAAAAGGAATAGCGATGACGAGACTGAAATTTAAGAAATCTCCCTAAGGCATGACCCACATAGATGTAGTACACATATGTACTGTACGTTGTAGGCCTATGTTCGGAAAGCGAAGCTTTTTCTGATCCTGCAGGAGGAAAGTTTGCGGGGAAGGATTTGCCAGTAAAACACGGTATTTCCATTTGCCGGCTGTTCCATTTCCCACAGCGGGTGGAGTCTATTACCTTCATGAGGCCTCCTGGGGCACGTATGCAGCATGGGATGAGTGTTGTGTGGTACCCAGGACACAGTGAGGTCAATGTTTTGGGGGAAAAATAATTTGGAGGTGTACAACCCTGCAAGAGGACCGATTATGTGTTCGTTTTCACCTTTCGGGTGGTTCAGCAACTGTTCGTAAGGGGAAAAACCTTCGATAATAACCATCTGAATTTGGTCCGAAACTTCAGGTGTTGTTAACGGTGCAATTGAGATGGCGCTTGAACTCGTGAGGCTTGAAACAAAGGTTATTACTAAATGTTGAACGAACCATTGGGGTCAGATCCTATGTCGGAAAAATAAACCCCTTTCCAGTGGCCCGAAATAAAAGGTTTGTCACGAAAAGGAAATAATTTTTCAGTGAAGAGAAAATCGCGAAGGAAAATACCTGTATTCAAACCCTACCGGGAACCTTTTTCCAAATAGGCTAAAACTAATCCGCCAGAGGGCACTAGCAATGAAGTGAGAAAAGAGACCTGATTTCGTGGTTTGTTTTGTTGGTCAACTTGGTTTTTGACAGTAAAACGCACTTTAGAGTGACGCGCATTTCGATACCTACTGAGCGCCAAAGAGACGCGAATCTGACGATTGTTCAGGTTGTTGCCGTCGAATTCGAATCGCTCGAACATTTACCGACCATTCGACAACACAATTTACCGAAAAATCACGGTACAGGAAGAAATGTTTATTGAATTTTAATTTATAATGGTGGTTATCTACTTGAATAACCTTAATGAGACCTCCGCTTCTGAGCTTGCAGCCTCCCGTCCGAATTTTCATAGGTCAGTGAGTGGCTAATCACACAGCTTTATACTCCGAAGCCGAGTTCGCAGTTCCGTTTAAAAAATTAATTTTTGGTAGCTCGCCAAAAATTCACATTGCACTGGAGGGGCCCAAAACCCACTTTTCTCGTATCCTGACGTGAAGTACGTTCTCGGAAAAATCAAGATCAACACACGGTTCCGGACCCCATTCCGACAATTGGGATTGTTTTATGACGATATTCATTGCGACGAGCAGGTTTCCTGAGAGAAGGGTCCGTCTGCTCACCTGCCCGCCAAGCTAGAATGGAAGGGAGACTCCCCTCAGACCCAGGCTATAGGGATGGTGACCAGCGAGTAAACTAATTTATTTCTGCAATTACTTCGAATACTCTCATTTTAGTAGAAGTATACTTGGCAGCAGGTACTCACTTCTCCCCACATCTCCCGCTTTGATACTAGGTGTCCGGGCGCACGAATGGCAAAGCAAAGCAATGGCGGGTAGCAACGTGACCTCAACCGTGATCAATTCCTCAATTGACCCGGAAGTTTTGAAATCAACTTCATCTTTAACACATAAAAGAGTATATTTCATGTTCCGGAAGCTGTGTGAACAAACTAACACGGTTTTCAGGAATGCGCTTCTAATCCAAAGAATATTTTACTTTGATTTGTTTCATTACAGCTTAGTAGAACCTCCGAAAGTATTGGATGTACTGCAAATGGGGATAGTATTGCTGATAGTCGTGAGCAGAGATTGGTAGGGAGTCGTAGGACGAGTAGAGCTTCTCATCGTAGTCGTAGGGGTATTGCATGCACTGGTTTGGCAAAGATCCCCCTCCACCACCACTTCCGGCCATTTGAGGACTTCCGTCTAATTTTGACGAACCCGAAACGACGTAAGTTGGGAGGACGACTAGCGGGATTTGGCAGTCTTTTTCGGATTCCATCGGAGTAAACGGTTTGGCGTTGGGGTTCAGATGGAACGGTTTTTCGGTCACATCGGCGTAATCTTCCAAGAGTGATCCTTCGGGCGATATTTTAGATTTTCTTATATGCATGTAGTCTCTGTTGTCGTCAAAAGCAGAATCCGCCTGTTCGTCGGCTTTATCGTAATCTGAATGAGTATAAACCGACGAGAAGCTTGTCAATCCCTCAGGGTATTCCGAGTTGGCAAAACCTCCTTTGTGAGTCTGCAAAAGCTCGTTCCATTTGCCGAAGTTTTCTGCGTTTCGCTGATTGTCGTTCCAAATTTCGCCACTTTTCACGGACATGTCACCGGGAAAATCCAACCGCTGCGACATATCCAACGCTTCTTTCAAATTGACGTTGACGCAGGAAATACTGATGATGTCTTCCGGCTTTAGGAAGATGGTGCTCTTGTCGATCCGGTCCCGGAGCGGATCATCCTCGCCGACTTCTTGGCTCAGGTCGACGACGACATCGAAATCAGACGTCAAGGTCGAGAATACCCCTTCGTACGTCGACCCTTTTCTGGTTTTGACTTTGACGTTGTTCCCTATCAAAGACGTTACCGTTTTGGCGAAATTCGGAAGGTTGAAAATCCCTTCGGTCGGTAAAGTTGGTTCTGGCGATTGAGGGTTTTTCTGGCTGGACCTGTCATCTTTCTTGATTGACATTCTACAACCAATCTTGGTGGTTTGTAGATGACCGATGTGACACTTGACTTTAACAAGAATTATGATAACAATCAACGGATGTGTAAACGAAAACTCTTTTCGGGTTTGCAATTAAAAAAGTATATATATTAGGTTGTTTGAATCATGTGTCGGGTGGCATGGCTCGTATAATTTTGGAGAGAAGCAGCGTTAATGCATCCGCAGGAATTTGATGACTACCTCAGATAAAGGCTTACCTAAAAATGGTAGACTGCTTGTAAATTTAAAAAAAAAAATGACTCGCACACCCCTCAAAAATCAATCCCAAGCCCAAAATTAATTCGAAAATGACACCTCACTTAGTCCCCAGGACAAGCCTTCAAAGTACCCCTTCAACAGGTTTAAATTTCAGGGAGTGTGAAGGCGTTGGAAGGATTTTGGTCAAGGAAATTAGTGAGGAGTCACTTTCAATGTAATTTTGAACGCAAAATCGATTAATTGAAGTCCAAGACCTGCCGTGCCATTCTAATATTCAACTCTAGAATAAAATCAGTAGTCAAATCTTGTTGCGCTATTGTTCAGTCAATGAACGAGAATTACGCCAGTTACTAATTTTACGTGTTTCATTTCATCCCACGTTTGCAAACATTATTTTTATTTGTTTGACACACTGACAACTATTGTCAAGGTACCGAATTTCGTTAATGTGGTAGAACAACAAGAATGATGAATCTTACAGATCGGCGGAGTAATGGTGAATCCTCGTGTCTCCAAAATGCTAACCACAAGAACATAGGCAGGAGACAGTAGGGCTCTACAAGGTCCATCTGACCTCGCAAGAAGGACGTGCACAGCTACCAACCAACTACGAACTTTCGAAGGACCGCCTCGACGCATCAAGGTTGAAACAAAACAGTACGACAGCATTCAGGCCCGTATTCGATGCATCGGCTCAAGAGAAAAAGGGCAACAACTTCAATTCTCGAAGCAATCCATCTCAGAAGAACTCCCAATTTGAACTCCGAGGTTAAGAGGCAGAGCCAGACCTAAAATAGTCCAATCATTGCGCTGAGTGCTAGAGTTTTGGTATCTGGTGGTAGAGAAGCTGCCTCCACTTCCTCGGGGACAATGGCTACTCGTAACAGGAACAACCGAACAGCCGACACGTTGAGCTGTGGTTGCTGATATTGTGGGATGGTCCGCAGTGATGGAGCCGACATTGTGGGATGGTCCGCAGTGGCTCAAAAGTGGAGCGATCACTTGGCCGGTTCATCTGAAGGGGCACTAAATGATGAGTTTGGCAACAAGAAGAAGAAAGAAAGGAACAAGAGGAAGAAAATTTTGACTCACGAAATTAAATTTACTACTAGGTGTGATTTAGTAAACAAGAATGAACGTAAGAGCAAAGTGCTAACGGATAGTGGAGCGCAAGAGCGCTCATTTGCGCCAACTTGCGCCCAACTTCCATATTTCGATAGGTAACCCAAGCCTGACACTTCATTCCACTGCAGTGATTCATGAATCTGGCGCTTTTCAAACTCATTTCGGTATAATATACAGATATTATCTGGCGCCTAAAAGACTAATTCACACCTTCGGTGGGGGATGCTTAACAGCACGTATGCGACAGTTTTGCCCAATTGACTCCTGACCCCTACTATGCCAAGTTGGTTTAGGACTTGCACCCACTTTGTGCGACACTGCATTTTGACGGTGCAGCGGAGAATCCTTGTATTCCCGAGGAAACTACTCTCCACATAAGCAGCGGCCGATTCGTGAACTTGGAGAGCATATTATGCTCTCCAAGTTCACGAATCGGCCGCTGCTTGCTCTAAAAACGATAGATTACCTCCTGGATGGAACAACATTTTCGTTAGGTTTTTTTGGCGAGGTACGTAAATTTTTCCGGTTGTGAGCCAAAGAAACAATCTCATGTCTCTAAAAATAGTTGAATCTATTGAAAAACAGTCGGCAACCCAGAAGCACCCATTCTTCAAAGCATTCCCACGTAATCGTAAAATTCCGCCCCTACTTCCGTAACTGTTTGAGGCCTGAAACTCCAACAACTTGATATTTTGAGGGCCGTTAACGGATTAACGGCTTTTTTTTTTTCTTTTTTTTCAAAACCCGCTTCGTCAGTTTTTCCTCTCAATTCTCCGAAGATTAGGATGAGACAATGGAACAATGGAAAGCGAAGTCATATTTAGCTGTCCCCAGGATTACACCTATCTCCCTCACGGTTTTTCAAGTGAGCTGGTCCAGCCGTCACTCGATATTTTAAGGCCCACCAACTGATTCATGGCTGAGAAGCGCCAATCTGAGTCATAACGCTGATCGCGCAAGTGTTGCTAGTAATTTTGCAACCTCACCGCCTTCGAAGGCAGCGGCGAATTATGGACCACTATCGTATGATTGGTTTCTGGTGGGTTTCTGGAGCGGAATCAGACGAAGCCAGTAATCGAAACAAATGCAGATAATGTAAAAAATCGATCTCCCTCATCCGGTATGAATACTACCCACATTCACCGAGAATGCATCAGAGATGGACCGATATGATGAAACACATTTCATAGGTGGGGTTCACACACTGATTTTGTCTTTCATAATTGTAAAAAAAGAGTAAAATTTTAAATGGCAGCATCCCAATTATTTACTGCTATATTAGTAATGCGAAAAGAAATCCGATAATCATACGGTTATTAATGTTGATGTTGACAACTTCCCACCCACATAATAATCATTATTTTTGAACGGTCCTGGTGGTAGCTACATGCTCAGCTTCCATTTCTTCCTGAACAAACCCTCGATTCCTGCCCACCTTACACCGTGACATCACGTATTACGCTACGCCTTTATACTCTTCCTCTCTGAATCCATTACCGGACCAACCAACTGCCCAGACCGGTTAACTCACGCTGTAGCTTCTTTTGCCAGTTATCGAAGGTTTTTTTTTTTTTTGCACTTTCCATTCTCCTCCTCGCACTGCCAAGTCCTCCTTCAAGGTGGTTCAGTGTCATTCCAATACCAAAGCCTCAACTGTTGTATTTCACAGACCTGGCGTAGTTCGATGCATCATTGATTGGATGAGTTAAAATGTTGCAAATTTTATACAAGAGTTTAATACTCTTTAATATCAAAGCAACAGTGTCACTAAAATAATTTAACTTTTGAGAGTAATTTACACTCTCTTGAATGATTTTTTTTTTTAAATTCCTGGAAAGGTCATGCTTCAGAAGTTATGAAAATGGGTCAACATTGCGGAAAACCCGTCACTACTATTTATAGGGCCTAAGAGAAATATAATATGTATTTGAATTACGAGATCTGGTGGGGGTACAAGACGGGGCCTGCTTGGTCATCTTTTGATTGGCCGAGAGATGCAAGTTAGCCAACTTTGCACCGCGAAAAGCCGACCCCGAAAATCGAGAATCGGGTTAATCATCAGAGGTCATTCAAAAATCGAGCATTGAGTTTATCATCAAAGAAGGTTATTCGAAAATCGATCCGGGCCGAGTGTTTTTATTCCGATTCCGTTCAAATTTATTATTCAGCGCTCTAGCGGCTCTGTGCCCAACTAGTCAGTGCCCAGTGTGGCGAGGTGTGACGTCACGTGCCCTCCGCTATCAGTTCAAAATCTCCAACATTTCTCCAAGTAACTATTCGGATTTTCGAACTAAAAATTTGTGTAAGGGGGTTTTAAATGGTGCTGAACCCGAATATATCGTTAGAAATTATGAATTCCGACCTTCTCAAGGTGCCCTTTTTGCGGCTTTTTCTTATAGTCAAATAAGCCAGAAAAAAAAAGCGTGGACACTGTCCATCCATCACTCGCTGGGTGAAGTTCAGGAAATGCGTACTTCTCAAGTAACGGGTACTTCACGCATGCCAAAGCAACTGTGTATAGCGTGTTCCCACCACAAGGACCGACCCACATATTGCAACTGCTCATTAGGAGTAGTCCCACACTCTGATAATGCCCGAAATAGATGATCACGAAGATTTAATTAACACGCAGCTTAACGTTAGCTTGTAAATGGCTACAGCAGAAGAGATCCATAAAGGTTGTCAATCGCTCCAAATGGAAACGTATTCAAATAGCTTAGAGAATTGGGTCGGAGGCGACAATCACACCTCTTAATCGCATAATTTTCTCTTTACCTACTAAGTTTCTTTCATTTCTCACTTTTGGCGTCGAAGAGACTAAACAGGCATTGCCCCTTTTTGTTTTCGTAATCCGATTACAGACGTGGAAAGTGATTCCGTTGACGCTGGATCACTGAATACGAAGTGATCGTGAGAAAGGGATGGCCTTTACATCCGAGTAACCTGATTCACCCGAACGTACACAACGTAGAATAAATTAGTATTTCGTAGTAAGATCGAACATCGTTTTCACGCGCTCAGAAAGTTAAACTTCGCAAACTTGCGATCCTCCTCCTCTTCTTTTATTTATTTTTATTTTTATTATTCTCTCAATAATTTGCGAAGGGGGTCAAAAGCTTCGATCGACCGAAAAATGTGTACGAAAATTGAAGGCCCCTTCCGCCGCACACTGGGGCCGATGACGTTAAAAAGATTTTGGCCATATGGTCGAGTGGGATGTCGTTTTCATTTTAGACATAGAATTCGACTTTTAGAGGTCACACACCTGTCCGACAACACTGTGGGGATCAATGGCGCTAAGAATGAGGTCTTGACAAACTTCTGCTGGGAGGTTCAATGAGATGCTTAGAAAGAAATCTACCCAAAAGAAAATTGTTAGTAAAATTTTAATTTCCAAATGAAAACAGCAGTTTTAAGGCGTCGGTTTCCCACCTAAAAGACCAGCCTTACTCCAACAACTGATGGCAAGAGTTGCACATAAAAGTGACTATTATGTTTGGTACATGCTTTCTGACAGAGGCAAGCTGGCTGGAAGAGCGGTACGCAATTAGCATAAGTAACGACTACACTCTATAGGCATAGAAGGCTCTTCTAAGAAGAGCAGCGTCGAGCCCAAGTCCATGATGTCCCCCTGTCGGCCTTTATTTCGTCTCATCTGAGCGCCAGTATAACCAGGTGAGGGGGAGCGGGTTTAACTGTGACAGGTGCGTAGAAGGCTAGACTTCCTCTCCTCAACAAACAACTTCGTTAGGAAATAATATTATAGATAACATAAAGCTATATTATAGCTCTGATTCGAAAATGAATAGGACGTTTTTGCTTTTATATTAAATTATTTAAGTATAAATTTTAAACTAAACTAATCAGGGGTCTCCCGCAATCATAAGATAAAAGCGTTGTTTGTGGGTGAGATGTTGTTGAGGTTCGGTCAAATAAAACCTATCATCGAAATGGTCAACATCATCATCTGCAATAGGATATAAGCAAAAACAATCAACGGCGGCTTTTTAGGTTTTCAATTGAAAATCCTCTTAGAACTGCACCGAGTGTAATTTAAAATCAAATCCAATAAACGATTCACACAATAGAGATTAATCTATAAAGTGCTAAACTGTTTTCAGTCTCATTATCGGATACGGTTTCGCCTCACTGCAATCCTACCCGCCGAATAACCGACTAGTCTGAACTGTTGAATTAACGATCCAAAAGTAAATGAACTGCGCAGTTCTCTCCTTATTAAAAAAAACATTAGTGTGCGAGCACAATGTCATGTTATTGCCAGAACAACAGATGAAGTCCCTAAAAATTTGCAAACTAAACTTTAAAGGCTTAATTCTATTTGAAACCTTCCGAAAGATTGATTTCAACAACAATTACTGTCATCAGTGAGGACTCCTCACAAAGTTACAGAATGAACGAACGCCAGCCTAAATATACAACGGAAACTACCTTTCAGGGTTCCCTCCGATTTTCCGCTGACATTTTACATCGGCCTTTTTCTAAATTAATTTCCTTTTGGAAGTCGACCAGATCTTAATTCAGTGCGACCCAACGGAAATGAGATTTTCTTTTGGGGAAGAGGGAAAACCTCAGGAATTCTCGTAGAAGTGGAAAAGGTGGACGAGATGACAACCGTTGGCTTACGACATGAAAGGTAGAAAGAGAGACGAAACAGATTGAATCAATTTTAAACACAATCAAGAATATGTCAGGTTGAATGTGGCAGAATGAATGTACTTGAGATCCGGTGCAATCTTGTTATATTGCTGAGACAACCGTGTTGATCACGTATACATCAATGAATAATCCAGACGACGTCTGAAAGCGAAACTCCTTTTTTACAATTCTTTTATACCGTACGGCATATCCGAGCACCGAACGGGTTTATTTGACCAGAAATGGCATTGGAGACTTTTTAAGGAGCATGGTGGTGTAAACTGATTGCCGAAAATGGGACGCGAAGTGAGCCGAAACTCCTCCCAACGTTAACGAGGCAATTTCCAGAGCGTCAAAAAAATGCATTTTCAGAAAAATTTAAATTTTACTACTTATTTTATTTTATGTAATCGTCACGGAGGTCAACAATTCTGATTGGCCTCAAAATTTGACACTATCCGTGTCATGAAGATTAAAAACCGAAATGCCGTCCGCCGTTTCGAGCTGAAGGGGTTTTTTTTTTTCATCTGAATGTTTGACAAAATACTCGGTTTCTATCTAGTTGTGCCCGCAAGGTTTTCAGCCCGATCGCTCAAACCCATGGGGCTAAAATGGGGTTATGGGAGGGGTATTTTGAAGGGGTTCGGCTATGGGATCGAGTTAGGTGTCGTTTGCGAGGTGTTTTTGGACGTAAAATCCATTTTTAAGGGTCCCAGAACGATTCGATTTCACCGTGGAGATCAATGGGGGCTTTGATGGGGCTACAACTGGGATTTTTGAAGGATCACAGAAAGTTAAATAAGGTGTAGTTTCCCGAGTAATTTTGGACGTATAATTCATTTTTGAGGTCCCACATCTGTCCACACATTGGACAAAAAAAAATTTGTTTCCCCCAAAAATTTTATTAATGACAGAATTAATTTTTGCACAATTAACCTATATGAAAGAATAATAAACCCTTGTGTAAAATTTGCAGTTTTTTGTTGTAGTTATTTAATTTAAGGTATGGAAAAAAGTGAAAAAAAAGCTTCTGTCAGGTTTTAAAACGGACTAAGGTGAAAAAGGTTCCGTAGGGCTCAAAATAAAGTGGTTTCAAAGAGAACATTTTCAGCTCACAACTTGTTTGTGTGTGTGTTGTTTTTTAATATATTCGTTTTCATTTCTAATAACGTGGTTGTGCGCGAGGGTCCCCCACTGTCCTATGCACAATAAACTTAATTATTATTTTTAAAAATTACAACGAAAACCCTGCTAAATAAGAGACAACATTTTAGGATTGTTCTTTTTTTTTTGTGGACAAATTGGACTCGAAAAAATTCCTAAAAAATATCCTCGGATTCGTTCATTGGGCAAACAATGATTGGAAAAATAATTGTAAGCGACGGGAGAATATCCCAAAATAGAAGGATTGAACTGTGATTAGCACTACCGAGGATGAGAGCTGGGGGTTTTAGGTCCGGCCCCTGGGAATCATGTCCCACGGCTGAATGAATGAGAATGGTCCCTTTCGAGAGGTTGGTATGGGACAGCTTTAGGCCTACGAATAGAAGAGAGAAGCCCCGTTAGGAATTCGGCAGAGAGTTGGGTCGTCAGTGACAATATATCATTAGGGCCAGGAGATGAAGCAATGTCATGGCTTAACAGTGATACGAACATGCTCAGACCGACCGGGCCGAAAGTCGTTTGGAGCGGTAGACCGCAAAACGTGAGACGGATCGGAGCGATCCCGGAGATGGCTGGGAAAATCGCGGACCGATTAGATTCAAAGTTGTTTCAAATGGGCCACTACAGTCTTTGAAGGATATCCTAGGAGGTGGCATTTAAGTTGAACAATCCACGTTGAATCCCGTTCGTGGGAAATTATCGATCACTACTGAGATTATGGGAGGTATCGTCACTCCTCCGGTGAACGTCGGAGCACGTGTTTCTGGATCCATCACTCACTCTAAACCGTCTGGTGATCTGTCATTGTCGTCTGACGTTGAAACGCTCGCTTCCATTCCCTTGAAATATCTACACGGAACCTGAAGCTTACGAGCTACCTAAGAAGTTCAAAAAGGCGTGGAATTGGAGGAGCTTCTACTACCAAAACATGATTATGGCATGATTGAGGACCAAGTGGTGGAAGGTAAGAGATTTGTAGCTCTAGGCAGAAATTGTTTTCGAGAAGACTCGAAAAAATGATAATGCGATACATCCAGCGACGAAAGCCTCCTACAGGTTGCCAAACATCGTTACAAGTAGTGTTTTCTTTAAATCCGCAAATTTACCAAAACATTCGGTTTTTCCAATTCAGGAATTAAGAAGAGAGACAAATTTAGGTCGGGGACCGGTTTCGAACTGTTACGCTGAACGACAGCCCTAACAACAATAATACTTCTTAGCATTAATATTTTTAAACAAATAACAAATCAACTATTTTGAAGGTAGGTATACATTTTGATAAGTAAATCCAATGATCATTTTACGGACGAAATTACGGAATTTAAGAGTTCGGCTAAGCAGCTCGAAACCGGACTCCATTAAATGAACTGAACGAATGAACACATTTTGTTCATTTTCAGTAAGAAATTTGGACCAATAGCAGAGAATTTGTGGGGCTAGAGGTTTTTTTTGAAGATTTACGTCAGGAGGTCGATTTGGGATGTTTCAACGTATTTTTGGGCGTAGACACCATTTTTGGAAGTGTCAGACCTCTAGGAGGCTTGGAAATCGGGCTTTGAAGGACTTTGGCGAGGAGGCTGAATGAGAACGAAAGTTTGGGGGAAATGTTTTTATTTAATAATGATGTAGGTCGAGTGATGTGTCAATTTTAGGCGTAGAATCCATTTCGTGGCGTCCCTTATATTACTCCCAACACTATTTTTTCAATTAAATTTATTCACAAATGCAGACACATAAACATTTACAATTCATTCATATTCCAAATTATTATTAACTCATTCCCAATACTTAAGTCTGGGCCTATAGGTCGGGGATCTGTCCAGGCCTCATTCTCTCCCGATTAGTAAGATAAAAACGCTGCAAATTTTACACAAGGGTTTATTATTCCTTGATATAGGTTACTTGTACAGACATTTAATTCTGTCAATAAAAAAAAATTATTTTTGGATTTTATATTTTTTAAAAAAATTTGGGGGGGGGGGGATTTTTTTTTTTTTTTTTTTTCAAAAATGTGTTTTTTCAAAAATTCTTTAATTTTTACTCGAAAAATATTCAACTTCTTGGGATCCTTCAAAAATCCCATTTTTAGCCCTATGAAAGCCCTATAGATCGCCACAGTGAAATCGAATCGTTCCGGGACCCCCAAAAATGGATTCTACGTCCAAAAATACTTCGAAAACGACACCTAACTCGATCCCATAGCTAAAAGCCTTCAAAACACCCCTCCTGTAGCCCCATTTTAGCCCCATAGCGCCCCACGGGTTTGGGCGATCGGACTGAAAACCTTGCGGACACAACTAGATGGTAAACCAAGTTTTTTGCCAAAATTTCAGATTTTTTAAAAAATTCCTACTGCCCAAAACGGCCCGGACGGCGGACGGCGAACGGCGGACGGCGGACGGACATTTCGGATTTTGAATGTAGACCTCTTGAAACGGATAATGTCAAGTTTTGAGGCCGATCCGAGTCGTCGACCTCCGTCGCGAAAACATAGGTGTATTATTCCAAGAATAATAAACCAAAATGTATGCAAAGAAACAAAAAAGTTTTGTTGGCAAGCATAGATCGGTGTGAGGCATTTATACTAAACCTCTAACTTATGTTAACTATTTCTAGACACTACAGCAACAGTGTGGGACCTAAATAAATCTTATAATAAAGTTTGCAGAATTGAGCTGGCGTTTCGACTATTTTTCAAATAATTTTTAGCTTCATTCTTGAATGTTTTAGCTTCATTCTTGAATGTTCGAAGCGAATGTACCTGTGGCGCAAGCCAAGGTAATTGCCTAGTAAAGAAATCATAATACGGCCGAGGAATGTGTGTAGTTGCTGCTGGGTCTAATGTTCGGTTGCACTGGCACTGGCAAGCGAGTACTTATTACAGCTTTCTCTAGGCAAAACTATTTTCGAATCAGTTGGCTGGCCAGATGTTACATGCTTTGTTTTTGACAAATTGATTGTGAGGCTGTTCAGGTTGTATAATAATATTATATTATTAAATATTATAGGAACCTATATCTTTTTGTATATTTCTTAAATGGTTTTCTATTGACGTAGAATGAATTTCTAGAGCCCCAAATTGCGCATGTGATGGCTCAAAAAAGGTTTCATCCGATGCTGTACAGAACAACAGTAGGATATCGTATATTTATTACAACCCGTGAAGAACGTTGGAAATCGCCAAAAGTCGAACTTGGTATGAGTGCTGGAAAGGAATGGATGGTGCAGAAATCGGTGCAGTTTGGGGGGTACAGTAGTAAGTAGGTAGTAGATTTGCTTCCCCTGAACCCTGGGTATTCGCAGCGTTTGAAGGAAGGAGCCAGAAAAAATGGTAAAAATAGCGATTTGTGACCTCATTCATGACTTCAAAATTCATTCCATTCACTTTTCTAGACATCTCGCCCCAAGAGTGCGTCTTGGGTGAATCAAACATCTAACATCCTGACGAGATTTAGAATAAAACTTGAACCTGGGAGGAAAGCGGGGGTCCAAGCGCCATCGGGATAGAATGTAAACAACGAAGATACAAATATATTTGTAACTAATGTTGCGACAATTCGCGCCAACCGAAATGAGAAAGCTGAAAGCAAATGCACCCATCAGCGCGGATTTGCGCGGGATCACACCCCACCCAATAGTAGAAGGCAGGGAGGGCTCGCTTCCCTCGCCCATTTGCTTGTCGCTGATCCGACCCCACTGCGGCATACATTTACTTCACCTGAAAGGTCAATATTGGGTTGTGCCCGTCCGCAGCCAGAGAAAATCCCTAAATTTGAAGTATTGAAAACCTAACCTACTGAAGGCAAACCTCATGCCACACGACCGTTGACCCCAAAGCTCAGAAGGGCCCTGGAAAGGTTTTCTCTATCGCGAAGAAAGAGACACTTCCTCGGTCGTGAAGCGAGGACCGTGACGGTGTACACAAAACCGCCGACCTGTTTGCACCTTAAAAGTGAACAGGGAAGTGGGGGTCGGCGTCATTAAGGGCACGGGTTGAATATAAACAATAGGGCGGGTTAAAAGCCGTACGGGAAGATGGCTGACAGCCCCTCCCGGACTTTTGGGGAAGTGATCGTGTTTTGCCAGACTCAGCTCAACGATGTGAATTTCTGGATTGATCAAGATGTACCATTACAGGTTTAGAGGATTGGTATACAAAAAAAAAATTTAAAAAAATTGCGCAGAACTTCTAGGCCAAAGCGCGTCTTTTACCTCACGGACCACTTTTTGCTCTTCGCGTCCATTGCCACATAAATTGACAGAATAGGAACCCTCTCATTCTAAAATAGGAAGATTAGGAGAGGACGTCGTAAATTTGAAGATTTTCCTCCGTATCAAACTAAAATCCTTCCAGATGATATGAAACTTCCAAAATTGAACCGGGCAGGCGTTTACAGTGATTTTCGCGAAGTGCTAAAACCATCCCGTGTCTTTCATGCACATCAGCCGTCTGTTGCCCTCAAACGAGAAGTCGGGAGTATTTTTAATGTATGAAACATAACTCTTCTTCTTTAGAAGTTAACATTCTAATAAAATTGAGGTAGGAATTTCGCACTAAGATAATATCAGGTTGACTTTCTTTAATTTTCTACCACGTTGTGTTTGATTGCTTCTAAATTGTCTCGGCTGTAATGTGAAAGTTCAGATTTTTCCTGATCGACCAATCCCTAGTAATGACGGCAACACGCGTTTTTGGGAGACACGTATTTAGATCATTTCATATCATAGGATATTTGTTCACCTTCTATTTTTCATACAATTTACTAGTTCTTGTCGATATTATCCGCGGACCACGCTTCTGGCCGTGATGATGATGGTTTACAAAAGGACCGCAACGTTGGCCTAGAAGATCGGAGCAATTTTTTTTTTTTTTTTTTTACTAAACCTCACGACCCACAAATCATTGATTGCAGCAGTCGATAAACCTTGGGTACCATTTAATAGCATCGCATATAAATCGTAGCCTTCGAAATAAATAATTCATATTTTAATTACGCGATTTAGAAACTATTGGCAGATGCTGGCTCATAGGCCCTTTCCATCTTTGTTGGTTTAAAAAAATGAAAAATGACCGAAACGGCACTAAGCCCTCTATACCGCAAGCCCTTCAATAATTATTGAATTGAATAATTACTAATTATGAAGACACCCTTTCGGTGGTATTTTCGACCGGAGGTAGACGGAAAACACGTAGCCCAACGTGTGACTTATGCTCATGAGAGGATCTGAAGATTCAAAAGGCAGGAAATCGACTCGACAACGGTGTCGCTGGCGAGGAACGATTCTAAATGCAAGAGAAGCGGCTCGGCTATCCCTTGCATCACTCCCAACATACCTGAGCTGACTCGTCCAATCACGTTCCCCAAGTCTATTAACTACCCGAGTCGGTTGGTAATCTCAGAAATGCAACCCCTCGCACTCCCCGTCAGTGGAACAATCATCTTCCTCATAGTTCAAGCTGACCGGTCGGTTGGATCAATTCTACGTGAAGATTGAATTCAATTCCACGTCGAAGGGAATTTACCAGACCGCGATATGAATTGCCCATACGAGCCAGCATAATATTCGCATTGTACATTCGATTAGCTAGGTTCAAGCGTATTTCATTTGCTCAACCCACCGTATAGTCGACTGCAAAGAAACGTATGAAATATTAATGAGATGTCGTGACGAGATTTAGAAATAACAAGTCGAGTGTCCCCAGGGTTGCCAGAATGTTTTGGCTCATATATTTTATAAAATATATTAGTTTGGGGGGGGGGGGGGGGATCTATAGTCGTTTTGGGGGGAAAATATATCTTAAGTAATATAACTTATATTATAAGATATGATATTATCTTATCTCGTACTATTTAATATATAATTTCCTTAAAACACAACTTTCTTATTGTAGTATGTCGTAAGTATACTTCATGTTCCTTTATCGTTTTCTTTTTACTTCAATCAGGTATTTTTCAAGTTAGTTCCATATTAGACCATTATTGATAATGTTGCATCGTTAAATGTACAAAAATGTCTGATATGGGCCTATCGAAAACTACTTCGATATCTCAAAAAGCCATCAGTTTTTGAAACTGAGTACATGGCTTTAAACGTTTGAACAGTTCAAATGATGACAAATCAGCCAAATTCTTAACATTAACTAAATTAGTTAAACATTAAATGCTATAGCATCGCGCACATACGAAATTATGTATCTAGAAATGAAACTGGATGAACAAACAAATCAAGTGGAGGAAAAATGATCAAAAATATGAATTATGTTTTTGGCTGGATCTGAACTCACGTGGAGGATCACAGCCGTAATTTGGATGCAAGTGTGTCTTTTTGCAGGTTTGGAACGGATGCTGGAACGCAAATTGGGATCCGTTCTTGTTGACGAAAAGAAGTTATTGGAATTGAGTGTGAGTGGATGCTGAACTTTAGAAGGAATTAGAACTTGGATTGTAAAGTTGCACGATTTTATACGGATTCATGAACTTGCAAGGAGGATTCGTATGTGTTGAATAGATCTGAATTAAGATTGAGTTGGTAAGGATGCGGGAACCCAAGTTGGGAATCCTTAAGTGTTGGTTGAGTGTAGGAGCAAAGGAGAGTAGGAGTAAATTACAAGGCACTGGTTTAGGAAAATGTACGAGAGTAGAGAGGAGCGACTAGCTAATTCAAGAAATTAAGTTGTACTGAACGAGCTGGCCCAGATCCAGCCTTGATGTAGTTGGTCACCCCCCTGCGGTGCTCACCCCTCTCTTAGGTTCTCACCCGTAGAGATGGTTGAGTCTCGTTGGTGGGGGATCCATGGTGAAGCCCCTACCCGTGCAAGCATCCAAGCATTGCACTCTCTGCCTGCTCATCTGTCTGCTCCTTTCCACTTGCTTATCAAGTTTATTCAGGCTTATTTTTATTTATAATTTATGTGGGGGCACCACACAACTCATCTTCTTTTTCCCGCAGAAAGAAGTGCACAGGTGATGCAACTTAATTATTTCATCGACTGAGAAGGTACCCACGTCCGTACCACTCGGTCAAGTTAACACTTCCATCATCGAAAAAAAAAATGCAAATGCAATGCAAAACAAATGAAGAGTCCAGGGGAAAAACCCCGTCATCGACATTTTGGGGTGAATCAGGTACGAAGTGGTTTCTAAAGGATTTTGAGGCGTAGAATCCGACGAAGCCCTCGGTTTTGGAGAAAAAACCCATCATCTCAGCGAAATATGGGTTGAATATTAGCAGTACTGGGGAAAAACCCCGTCATCGACAGCGCGTGCAGGGAAGAACCCCGTCATTGCAGTCATTGAAGGCTCCAACCAACGCTGCGGCGTGCGCCCCTCCTTATCTCATCATCTTGTGTGTTGCCGTTTTGGGCAGTAGGAATTTTGTTAAAAATCTGAAATTTTGACAAAATACTCGGTTTACCATCTAGTTGTGACCGCAAGGTTTTCAGTCCGATCGCCCAGGGGGCGCTATGGGGCTATGAGAGGGGGTTTTTGAAGGCTTTTAGCTATGGGGTCGAGTTAGGTGTCGTTTTCGAAGTCCCGGAACGATCCGATTTCACTGTGGCGATCTATAGGGCTTTCATGGTGCTAAAAATGGGATTTTTGAAGGATCCCAGGAGGTTAAATATTTTTCGAGTAAAAAAAAAAAATTTTGAAAAAAGAAAATCCAAAAAACATTTTTTTCCAAAATTTTTTCCATTATTTTTTCCATTGACACAGAAATAATTTTTGCACAAGTAACATATCAAGTAACATATATCAAAGAATAATAAACCCTTGAGTAAAATTTGCAGCGTTTTTGAATCGTACCTAGTTTTCGTTCGTAAAAACCTTTTTTGTTTGGTAAATTTTTTGTAAAACCTAATACACAGTGTACAAATTGTACAAAGCATTTTTTTTTTTTTTTTTTTTTTTTGGTATTTTGTGGATATCAACATGCGTTTTGCATTCTTCAAAATACTTTATTCTCTCCATTGTTTGGTTTAGGAGTAAAAGAGGGTTAAAATTCGGATTATAAGTTCAGAATTATGTATAAAATATCATTAAATAGTTTGAAAAAGTGTTATTCGGGAAACATATTGTGAATCTGCATAGTTGATGGTTCAAATAAAATTTTTTTTGTATTTTTAAAATCGTTTTTGAAGTTTTTGTTAGTTGGTAAACTTTAAAATTAATTTTTCTCAAAATCAGCTTTGTATCAATGACGGGGTTTTTCCCCTGGACTCTTCAAATAGCAATTGCATTGCACCTTTTTATGGATTGAGCCCATTTACTGTCTTTTTTTTTTTTTTTTTTTTTTTGTAATGAGGGGTCTCCACTAATTCACCCTCTTATAATAGCAGGCATTTTTTAATTAATAAAGAGCAAAACTATGTAAACAAATTACAGTTTAATTGCACCGAGCATTCGACTTTTAATAAAAAATGGAAACATTACTTCCAATCAGGCAGCATCTAACCTGTAGATCCAACGGACTTAATAATAAATAATTTACAATTTACCAATTATTGGTCATCAACAAATGTTCAGGGGAAAAATTTTTTCCCCTGAATTACACAATGCGATCTCAGGTCACCCTGCAATCAACGCATACGCTCCACAGACCCAGTATGCGATCTCACTAGTTTTACGTTAAAATGCGGTTGTTGGCAGTCTCGCTATCATCATCGTCGGGCTGAGGTTTTGCCAAATTTCGTCGATCGCTCGCTAAAAGTCCCCTATTATATTTTCGTTTGCCCCGAAAAAGGGACTAATCGATTTGTACCCCCACACCTGGACCACCCATTATCTCGTTTTTCGTTCTCATCACATCCCGACACGAATTGTACCAATCAACCAGTGTTTTTAGCACTGCCAGTCCACTCCGACACGTCCAACTTTGACTAAATTGCTCCTGAACCATACCAGCTCAACAATCACAGTGACAACCGCCCGTTCCGGCCATAAAACGTGAAGAATTTGTTAGTTGTTTGTTAAAAACCGAACGTACGTGTCACCATTAAAAAGAACGATTGAGAATAAATCGCGGACGGGTATGTTGACGGCTGACCGAAATTGCAAACTGGTCTCTCAAAGAGATCGCATATTGTACAGAATTTTCCATGATATTTTATATAGAACAAATATTATACATGATACGAACCTAACTGTACATTCTGAAAGGCATAGCGGTTTGAACATGTATCATCCGGTTGTAACACCTTGCGGTCAAACCATAATTCTTCATCCAAATGGTAGGTATTTCATTAGGTTTTCCAACTCGTGAACCGCATATTCCGGTCAGGTCATCGGGTCTAAAAGGGCTGTGGGGGACTGAATGGGTTTGTGGTATCTTTCTCTATAGTCGACGTGGAAGGGTTTACAGTGGAAATTATAGATGGTATTCAGTTCAGAAATTATAGACGGTATTCACGCTTACGTTCAGCTTTACCATCAACGGTTCAGCACTACCTCGTAATCTACCATGTGGAGTGTGTTCATTAAGTCCTGGAAATTCGCCCCTACACCAAATGGAATCTACTTGTTTCTGTGAAGTTCATAATCATGTTAACCAAAGATCGGAAACTTCGCCCAAGGCCTCCGCACAAGTCGAGCGTCACAACCGAACTTGATGTCCGCGGCGAGCATCGAAATTAGGAATGGAAGCGTTTCTGGATTATTTTTTTTATCGATAGAAGGCGTCCAAATAATACTAAAAATGGGGTTAAAACACAAACTGCAAGCTCGTATGAATTTATAAAATTTATGGAAAAATTGCTATTTGAATTTTGACGGGAACCCGAGGTCAGCTCCTATTGGTCGACACGTTGGCCACCATTACAAAACTAAAAACTAAAGAATCGGTCATTGGTTAAGTTAATTTATAAATATCACAAATAAGTTGAGTAAATAAGCACGATCACATTCAAAACAAAGCGAACACGGCCATTTTCTCGTTACACCAGTGTCACTAGAGCCAAACACCAAGAAAAAACGCTGCAAATTTTACACAAGGGTTTATTATTCTGTGATATAGGTTACTTGTACAGACATTTAATTCTGTCAATAAAAAAAATTAAAAAATTTTTTTTTTGGATTTTTATATTTCAAAAAAAATTTTTTGGGGGGATTTTTTTTTCAAAAATGGGTTTTTTCAAAAATTCTTTAATTTTTAGGAAAACCCTACTCGAAAAATATTTAACTTCTTGGGATCCTTCAAAAATCCCATTTTTAGCCCCATGAAAGCCCTATAGAACGCCACAGTGAAATCGGTTCGTTTCGGGACCCCCAAAAATGGATTCTACGTCCAAAAATACTTCGAAAACGACACCTAACTCGATCCCATAGCTAAAAGCCTTCAAAACACCCCTCCTGTAGCCCCATTTTAGACCCATAGCGCCCCACGGGTTTGGACGATCGGACTGAAAACCTTGCGGGCACAACTAGATGGTAAACCAAGTATTTTGCCAAAATTTCAGATTTTTAAAAAAATTCCTACTGCCCAAAACGGCCCGGACGGCGGACGGCGGACGGACATTTCGGATTTTGAATGTAGACCTCTTGAAACGGATAATGTCAAATTTTGAGGCCGATCGGAGTCGTCGACCCGCGTCGCGAAAACATAGGTGTATTATTCCAAGAATAATGAACCAAAATCGAAAATAGAAGAAAAAAATCAAACTGCACTCTGGTGTCTTTTGATTGGAAACCGGAACACCTGTAGGTGACGTCACTCACAGTGGTTTTTGAATCGGCCTGAATTACTTAAGATGATTGTAAACTACGTGAAAGACTTTTTGTCACAAAAATGATGTATTTTTCCCTTTTTGACTTCTAACAACACGGTACAGGATGATTTAACCCGAAATTCGGGAGCACTTCCATTCCTAATTGGGGATTCACCCAAAAATGTATCCTGTTGTGCTAGTTGTATAGGATTAAAAAAAATGCATTGTAAGCAACACCTGGAATACAACTTAGATTGTCCTTTGAAGCTCCTGAGCCTTCCTGGTTCCTAATGCGGTTAAACTTTGAAGCAAAATCATGTCACAAATCACTGACCCGAACTGTTTCAGAATCGTTCGTCAAAAATTAACGCGGGATACACCGGATCAACATTACGGTTGTGGAGAGCGAATAGAACCTTTGAAGTTTACCCACGCACTGAAACAGCTGCATTCAACCAGCTAAATTGAATTTGAGACCCTCTCTTTGAACATTGATTAATATACAACAATAATAAAGCCTGACTGCGTTCACTCGGCACATAGCAGGCGCTCAAAGCAAGATCTCATGGAATAAGGAAGAGGAATTGTCAGTTGATAGGATGAGGTGGGCTTCCCGCCAAAGACTGCCGAGAGTAACGCACTCTGAACGAGTATCCTTTGTCACTAGTAAGTTTACCAGGAGCCCGCTAGGTGGTTCGGGAGTTGTCGGCATGTGCGGTTTGGGAATATTCGGCGTCTGCCAGACCCATGACGCTGAGGGTTTTCGACTTCCAAGAGATGGGTGGTTCCATACATTTTCATCCCTGGTTCCAAAATTTGGAACCATTCAATGTTCAAGTGACACCAACATGGTACCTAACACTCCCGAAATCTTTTCTCCAGCCAGAAATAGTTAAATTCGAATAACATTCGGATTCTTTTCCTTTTCATTATTACATTCTCCCCTCTACTCAGTGAAAATTAATTTCCTTATTATTTGTTAGAATGACATATTGTGTATAAATGTAATTGGGCTTGCCCGTAATAAATGAAATAAGAAATAAGAAATTCAAACGATAGGAGAGGGTTCAGTTAAAATAAAAATTGAAATTAAAATTCAGTTAAAATCCTACATCAGCGCTCTCCAAACTTGTTACAATGTCAATGTGACTTTGTTAGTCTACTCACCTAATTTGTGACGTGAATTCTTTTTTCTTCGTGCAATTTATTTTTTGGCCGGTTAATGATTAAACTGACTTGCAAAATATTTTTGAGTTGTTGATATCCTTTTCTTCTCGTTCAATAAATTCTTCTGTCGGATTGGCTTGTTCAGTCGTTAGAGTTATTTTAGAGTAGGTAGTGAAAGCGCTAGTCGGGCTTTCACTTTATTCTGGCGGGTGATTAAATTACAGGTATTCTAACATATTAAATATTAATAACATTATTAAATTTTAATAACATGACTTAAAGTTTGTCACTCAATTGAAGTTCGGAACTTGAAATAATAATCGCCTCAAATTTCAAGCAATTACACCTACCAAAGAATAACAAATCATTTTAACAATACCTATTAAAACATCTGCATTTCAGTTTAGTGTTTGGAAAGTTTTTGAACCCCCAAAAGTAGATTCTACGTCCAAAAGTACCTTGAAAACGACAGCTAACTCGACCCTATGGCCAAAAACCCCTCCCGCTTACCCTATTTAGCCCCACAGAGCCTCACTGGTTTGAGCGTTCGGGCTGAAAACCTAGCGGGCACAACTAGATGGTAAACAGAATGTTTTGGTACCTAACATTTTAGAATTAAAAAATAATCCCTTCTACCCAAAACGGTCTGGACGGCGGACAGCACGCTGCGGCGTACATACCTACCTACAGCAGATGGGCATTTGATTTCGCGACATGAAAAGAATACCTAAATTAGGTATTCTTAATATATTAAATATCTACTATAATATACATAGTACTATAATATAGTACTATATTATATTATAATAATAAACAGAACCGGAACTGTAATGGAAGAAGGAAGTTGTTTCGCGGGACTCTGTTTTATTAACACATGGAGCCGGTTCCATGATTCTCACCTCGTAGCGGTTCCACTTGGAACGTCACATCTCTACTGCTTCGCTAAGCGTCTTCCTCGTTTGTTTACCTGTATCATGCTCCGACTTATTCGATTTATGCGTAGTAGAATTATCATCTTTCAGTCATTAGTAGTCAATTAATATTATCAGTGAGTTTAGTTCCCAGTAGTGATAAGTGATTCCCTTTCAAGCTTGCCTATCGAGGCAAGCAAAACGAAACTTAAGTGTTCAGTAACTTGGTGCGGCCGGTCCGTCAACCAAGCTCAGAACATTTCCCTTCACTCTCCTCCAGCAGATCTGCAGAGGTAAGTTTATAATTAATAATTTTCACTTTCAATTGTTGCCTTTTCAAGAATGAAGTACCTAATTGATAGACGGCGATTCATTTCAGGCAAAAGAGCTGGTTGGATTTTATCAATGAACCTCAGCTGAACGAACGCTCTACGGACTACTCAATCAAAATTTGATTGTAAATACGAAGTTATGTGCGAGTGTGCTCTGTTCACTTCCAAAGCAGAGATTTCCGTACACCAAAAGTATCTTTCCTTACGCCTTTCCTTCTGTCCGTCAGTCCAAGAACGAACCCCCTTTTGATAGTTCCGTAGATTTTAAATTGTTTCCTCAGTCATCACTCATCATTCTTTCAATATCCCCACCTCACATTCCTCTCCCATATCAACCAAGCACTCTCGAGGAAACTGTCGACCGACAGTGAGTATTTATTTCTTTAATTATTATTATTTTATTTTTTTCGAACCACGGTGGGGATGTGTCATAAATTAATGTTTCTTTTTATTTTTCCAGTTGATTCGTTCTCACACGATGGAGGTAACCCAAGTATTAATACGACTCAGACGCCTGTATCATCCAATTCGGGGATGAGGAACGTTCCGCGAAGGTCCCTGACATTTTCATTGGAAAATTTACCATCTACTTTTGCTACACCTGCGAGTGGTAAGTGAACTCGTGTGTGTACTTTGATATTTTAAACTACAGTTCGGCTCTGACTACAGTATTTTATTTCCAGATGAAGAAGGTGCTTCATCGAACATGCTTAAGGCATCACATATTTCTACACCGAACCGTCCTGCTTCAGATATTTCAAGGGCATACCCACCTGCACCACATATATCAAATTTGGCTGCCCCTGCAAGTGGTAAGTAAACTCGTGTGGGTAACTACTCGCAGTTTTGACATTGTAAATTGGAATTTGGCTCTGACTCCAGTCTTTTATTTTCAGATGAGGGGCGTGATTCATCGAACATGCAACTTATTTCAACTCCGTCCCCTCCTGCTTCAGATTTTTCAACTTCGCGCTCTCCTGTTGGTAAGATGGTTTTTCTTTATACATACTAGGTATCTTCGTAGATTCACATAATTCGAGTAGGTATAAACAATTCAGTCTCTCAATAGGTAAGTAGGAAGGTACACAAGTCTTGGGTGAAATTCGCTGCGTTTTAATTGCACTGGCTAAATATTCCTGTCTCATGAAAACCACCTTAGGAATAGGTCGCAACTAGGTGTCGCAATCCCGCGGGATCCCGTGTGGTTTCTAATAATTAGAAGAATTACCTACTCGTAAAATAATTTTGCATTAAAAAAAATTTTCTTTACAAAAACGCTGCAAATTTTGCAAAAGGGTTTATTATTCGTTAATATAGGTTAATTGCACAAAAATTAAACTTAATTAGATGGTAAACTGAGTATTTTGTGAAAAGTTCAGATTTAAAAAAAAAAAAAGAAGCCTACTGCCCAAAACGGCACTTACGACGGACGGACATTCTGTTTTTGGAATCAATACATCCTGAAACGTATAATAGCGCCCCCTCTTTCCGCTCTGATAGATTAGATAGTATCTGGATCTATAGATCCTATCTATATATAGATAGGATAGTATCTATAGATACCACAAGAATAGCAAAAGAATTGTGAACTACAGGCATGAGGAGGACTTATATGAATCATTGGCAATGAGAATGTGATTCACAAGACAGAAAAAGCTGTTTTTTTTTTTTTTTTTAACAAAATAAATCCTGCTGTATCCCGCGTTGAGAATCCCGCATTTGCAAGATTGGAAAAACACCGCGGGATTGCGACCCCTAGTCGTAACCTACATGCTAAGGGTTTTGTTTTTGTTTTGGACCTGAAAAATGCTAGGTAATAATACCTGCAAAATTTGAATCAACGTTCAATGTTTCCAGGTGTGATAAACAATTCACGAAGTACTAAAGAAGAAACTCTACGTAAGAAGTTGCTTCAGTCTCAAAGGCACTGCCGCCTGCTGAAGAGGAAGTTGAGCCGAGCAAAGAAAATAAGTATACACAGTAATAAATAAGTATGCACCCTCGTCTTTGATGAAATATCATTGAAGGGGCTGGATACTGAATATCTGGTGTTCAATTATTTTGCGTGAACACTTGGTTGCTAACTATGGAATTCATGAAGACTTCATGACTTAGTCAGGACAAGGTTATTAAACCAAGATTGTCTTGAGAATGCATTCTCCATAGTTAGACAGCAACACTGGTGTTCAGATCATCCAACCCCCAATCAGTTTGAAAGTGGGTTGAAGTCATTGTCTCTTTCGTCAATGTCTAAGCTTCCAAGCTCTGGTAATTGTGAGGATGAATTGGGGAAAATTTTGGTCTGCGTAAGCAAGCTAAAAGCTCCAGCAACACCACACAATTACCAGAGCTCCACCAATGAATGTCATGAGGAGCAGGAAGACTGGATGGAGGAGTCTGTTGGGACAGTGCCAATGGGGTCGATTGAGGAGAATTCCTTTCATTATTGTTGTGGATTTATAATTAAAAAGTTTTTGAACCGCCATAACTGTGGCGAATGTAAAAACGTATTGCTCAGGGGGGACAAAATATTGTCGGAAGATTATCAACTCTTCGCCTATTTCAAAGCTTTCAGTGACGTTTTAGGTGAAGAGTTTGGCCATTTAAGCCTTCCGATCCAGGCTGCTTACATGTTTTTAAGGGCTTGTAAGCTGTTTTTTTTTTCTCGGTTTCATACCGTCCTACATCGTCCTGGAATTTCACAGATGTTCCAGGAACATTTCAAAAAGAAGGGGTGATCAATAATCCCTTGTGGTTCAGCTTCAGAAGAGTTTTATTAAAATATTTTTAAAATATTGAATATTTTGGGAGGTCAGGTCCCTAAATAGGAAATTGGGGGATCCTGAATCTGCAAAGGGAAGTTCTATTAACAAATTGAAAAAAGTAGTAAAATAAAATAGTAAAATATTTGTAAATTGAAAATAGTAAAATAACCTAATTGTAAAATAACTCTTTGTAAAATATTTGTAACATAATTGTAAGTAATTGTAATTTGTAAAATAATTTCCAAAATTTGTAAAATAATCATTGTAACCTTAGTAATAATACTAATTGTAAATACAGTTGCCTTACGTTTGAAATGATGAACTTCATTTACTCTCCCTACTTGTTTTCCTTAATTATTCTCCTAGAGAGATCGAAACAACCTTTTTTTATTTTGTGAAGACATTAAATGTCTTCACAAAATAAAAAAAAGGTTGTTTCTATGAAATTTTCAAAAGGCGGGTTGGCCGAAAATGACAAAGGTTCATCACATGAACCAAATTGTTCCTTAAATGAAATCCAATTTTGAATATTTGGGCCCAAAAAAGTGAACATTCGAAATTTAGCGGCAAGACGGTAGTGGGTCTAACCTGGCGCGATCTGTGGACGTGGAGGCAAACTCCTTGTTGGGTATTGGCCCTTAGTAGTATCGAGGATACTCGCGGAGGTGTCGCTAGCAGTCGAATGTGGGACAAATGGGGGGGAATCGTTGAAAAGGAGGGGAGCTTTTGGGCACGGCTTCTAACGCTGAGTGGCCCTTCCTCTATTTCTTCCATGGCAAGATCTGAAACTAATAAAAACCGCTGCCAATTTTACACAAGGGTTTGTTATTCTTTGATGTAGGCCACTTGAGCAAAAATTAATTCTGTGTCAATAAAAATAAATAACCCCCTGGTGGGGCCCTTTTTTAGGGCGATCGGACTGAAAACCTCGCGGGAACAACTGCATGGGAAATCGAGTATTTTGTTAAAATTTCAGATTTAAAAAAAAAAAAAGAAAAAGCCTACTGCCCAAAACGGCTCGGATGGCGGACGGACATTAAATGTTTTCGTTTTTGGAATTTAGACATCTTGAAACGTATAATGTCAAATTTTCAGGTCGATCTGAATTTTCGACCTCCGCGTCGCGATTACATAGGACCTGGTGAATTATTATTCCAAGAATAATAACCCAAAATAATGCCAAATCGTGACATACGTCCTGGAAGTGTGTCTCCAAACAGTGAAGGTTTCGAAAAGGATTCAAAAATTACTTTGATATCTGACAGATCAAACTCCTTTATTCCTTTCTGCGGCGTAATGAACAGGCTCACCTGACGAGCATCTTTGATAAGACAGGCCGAGAACGTGGAAAACATCCGATTTAGGGCATCGCTTCCGCTCCCCCCCAAGCCCAATACTATTTGTACGAGGTTAGCTAAACCCAATTCTGAGAAACTGAACTCCACCTCGCCCCGAAGAGGTTAACCGAGCTCCACGAGAGAAAATTACTTTCGGCACAAATCACGGCTGGGTCAAACCACTGGGGGTTATTATTGAAGCCGAAGGAACACCTCCCTCGTCTCTATTCCCAGCAAAATGTCTTTTGAAAATGAATAAACCAACGAGGACCGAAAAGATTCTAGTTCATTTACCATTCTACAATTTAACCACACAAAGATAATCAAATTTATCTTGATAAGCAATTTATTGATTAGCGAGTTAGTAGTCAGATACAGGAAGTTCCAGTGTCCAGATATCGTAAATGATTGAAATTCGTTGTACAGAATCAAATCCAAAGCGTTGGGAAACGAAGGTGTTGTGTTTCTGTAAGATAGCAAGTTGATTTACGAGCTATTTTTAGATGTCACGCGAATCGCAGAAGTGGAAAACGAAACAACGACCAAGATAATGAACGTGTGGCGGTGGGACAACCCAGAACAGAAACCATTAAAATCCGGCGTCTAGGAATGCCTCAGATGCAAATTTTCTCATGGATGGCATTTCCAAGACAATAGAAGCATTAGGAAACGTCGAGGAGCCCGCAAACCGCCCGAGTCCTTGAAGCAATTAGGAATGTGTGACGAGGTTGTGTAATTTTGCAAAAGGGATACCCGATACTGGTGGGTCCTACACGTTCATCCGCATATACTCCGAGAGTTCTACGGCAGAGCTTGTAAAGGCCTTGCTCAACACATTGGAACCCCCCAAGTCCTTCGTAGCTGTCATTGAGCCTACACAGCGCCATTGTATGATAAATAGTTTACTGGAGCCTATAATATATTTTTGGTTCACAAAAACTCAATTCATTGGTATAGGACGATAATTTGCCATGACGCGAGTGGGTTCACGAATTTGAAAATCAATCGTGGGAGGATGAGGTAGAAAATTGAGTTAAAAACTGGAAACATGATTAGGATTAGATTAATTACAAAATGCTCTACAGAATGGGATTCAACTGAACAAAACGCTTGCATACAAGTCTGCAACGCATTAGGACATTTCATGCCTACCTACCTCACTTCTACGAATCATAATAATCATTGAGCATATTTCGTTACGTAACGTAACGTGACATAACGAAAATTTGGTTGTGTGCCATAGCAAAGACATGAAATGTCAAAAATATTGAGTAAAATGAGGCCGATTTTCGACGGAAAACGGGAAGCATTTGCGGAAAGCTGGACATGGTTTTGATCGCTCCTGTTGAGCCTGTTACAGTAAGTGAGGAGTGCGATGCGCACCATCATGGGAGGTGAACTACCTAATAGTGTCCCAAAACATTTCAACACTTTTTTGGTTTTTGGAAATTTTTACCCAGAAGTAACAGACAAGAAAAGTTGTACAATCCTGTTTTTTAATGGGACACAATTCTGCGTCGAATTAGTACCCTATCGACCCAACCCGGTTAAGCGGTCTGGCCGAAACCGAACATCAAAGATGTGCAATTTTTTCCCAAAATGGGTTAAAAGTGAGTTATGAGCCACTTTCAACGCCCAAAGCATCACAAACCACCCATGCATCCCATAATTATGTCACCTGAAGTAATTAAGAGAGTTTTCAAGATGGGTCCGCTGACCAGGAACCCAATTTCAAGCAAAAGGGATGCGAGAAGCAATGAGGAGACCAGCGTAAACAGTATCACCGTGCATGTTACACGGGCCATTATGATAGCTCTGAAGATGTTATTTTCATGAGAAGAGGACAAGAGTTGTTGATCAATGAAGGAATTTTGAAAGTGAACTAAAATACATTTCTGGTCCATTTCGGATGTACTTGATTCTCCATGGTTACTCGAACCCGTTGAACATGTCATTGCCGATCGATCACTCAATGGAGGTAGGTTGTTTTCACGCCCACAACTCATGTCAACGGCTATGTGCAGTTGGGTGCGTCATTGTTCCGCACTTCGGTCGTGAAAAGGTTCCCCTCAGGTTAATTTCACTGTTCTGTTCTGTTGCACTTCCATCCCCCTACAGATACTATCAGAGCGTCCACTTGGTGCAAACACAGAAAACCGATTACCGATTCATATTCGCGGCAGGATTTTCCAATAAGGCCGTTAAAAGAAGAATTCAACGTGGTACGTTCGCTATTTATTGTTAATTTCAAGTATTTGATTCTTTTTATTTGCCTCACTTCAAACCAAATGAATGCGAGATACAACGAGAAGGGGTGCCTCAAGAAGTTTCGCAGCAAGCCAACTTCAATAATTGAAATTATTTTGACGCTTGGCAGAATTCGTTCTTTAGAATACTCAGATTTAAAAATAAAAAATAAAATAGTACCTACCAACCGATACATACTCGTAATTAAACGGCAACACCCCTCCTTCAGAAGAGCCGCCAATGGATGACCTAGCGAGTAGTCCCGGTTTCTTAATTGGGGCCAACTAGGGGCAAGTAGTTGATTCGTGCGGACAAAAGTTGAAAGAGACCATTTCAGGCTAGAAACATGCAGTGATGTCGGAATTCAACTATCATTCGGCAAACGTAAAGCTATTAAATCCCAGATAGTAACAAACATCGTACTTATATAGATACCGATATAATTTTCGAATAATCTTTTTAATTGGGTGCCTGAGATCTTTTAGCATGGAACAAGCTTTAGCCTTGAGCTAACTGGCAAAGAGTGTCACGTTTTGGAATTGACGCGGACGGGTGAAACGGAGAGGGTGACGAAATTAAATTTTTCTCATGATTTTCACGTACAACCAAGCCGTTTCTAGGGAAATGAAACTTCCTTTTCATCGGACAAAATTCGTTCTTCATTCGTTGGAAAGCTCTCGATTTATCACGCATTTCTTTCGTTATATTTATTTATGTTATAAATTGATATAGTAAACAATGCCGCTTGTTTTGTTGTCACGTTGTTGAGGATGTCATCTTGATTTATAGTTGCAGAAACGTAGCTTAACCAAAAAGCGAGGCTAAAGCATGTTCCATGTTTCTAGAATTTTAACCAAAAGCAAATCAAAAAGCATCCGGGGGTCCAGGGGGCTTCCCTGGCGAGGCGCGCAGCGCCGAGTTTCATAATTAGTTTAATTTCAGGCAATTTTCGTTCAGATCCTTGAGATTTTTTTTTTTTTTTTTTTTTTTTTTTCGCCGGGTTCTTTTTTGACCGTGTGGGGAAATGGGAGAAAAGTGTTGGTATGATAATTAGTGATGGGTTCAGGTGTCGTTAGTAACGGCATTAGAGGCATTGAAACGTTGTGTTTGTAATCTCTCAAACATTAGCACAGTGTAACTAACAACTAACTGCGTAACTTGTTACGTAATAACGTTTCGAAAATAACGCGACGCAAAAACTTCAACGTATATTAAGAGAAGGTAAAACTAAAACAAACAAAAAACGCTGCAAATTTTACACAAGGGATTATAATTATTCTTGGATATAGGTTACATGTCCGAATATTAATTCTGTCACCAAAAAATTATTTCACTTTTTTTTTTTCTTTTTTTTCAAAATAATTTTTTCAACTCGGACAATATTCGACCTCCAGGGATTTTTCAAAAATCCCATTTGTAGCTCCATGAAAGCCTTATAGATCCCCACAGTGAAATCGGATCGTTCCGGGGCCCCCAAAAATGGATTCTACGTCCTAAAATACTTCGAAAACGACACCTAACTCGATCCCATAGCCAACACCCTTCAAAAAAGCCCTCCCTTAGCCCCATAGCGCCCCACGGGTTTGAGCGATCGGCCTGAAAACCTTGCGGGCACAACTAGATAGATGGTAAACCAAGTATCAGGTATGTAAAAATTTCAGATAAAAAAAAAATCCTACTGCCCAAAACAGCTCGGACGGACGGACATTTGGAATCTAAACCTTTTGAAACGAACAATGTCAAATTTCGAGGCCGATCGGAGTCGTCGACCTCCGTCGCGATTACATAGGAGTATCATTCCAAGAATAATAAAACAAATCATGTGGAAAAAATGACACGAGAGGCTTAAAATGACAACAAAGTGACAACAATGTAACAAAGCTTACCATCTAAAACGTCGCCAAGTAAGATATTATGCCACACAGTAAGAATTTGCTTAGCTATTGATTTCGTGGTATATATACATATATATTACATGTAATCTAATTTGAAGATCTACTCAAGTCATAATATTATGTTAATTGAGAATGTTCTAAAAATTAACCCATACCCACAGATTTCTAAATGGTAAAAATTAATGGTTATTTGTAAATTAACTAAAATTAACTTCTCTCGGAACATTTTCATCTTTGCAACTGGTTTAGAAAACGAGAAAATTATTGCCGTAGCGTAACGTTCTGAGGAAGCCCGCTAACATTCAAGGTAAACAACAAAAATAAGCAGACAGACAACCAAACGTACAACTACTAGGTTCATATTTATGAACGTGACAGCAGCTTAACTTGGAGACACGGTCGATACTGGTAGGGCTCCCTTAGCCAACTTTTCGTATTTGCGAAGCTTCCTTATCTTCCCGAAGGACGCGACATAAAAAGGTCAAGGAAGGGCCATCTACTAGGATAATCCACACACCTGTCAACGTTAATCTCTCGTGAGTCACAACCCCTGAGAGTGGGATCTGATATACCAACACGATATACGTGGTTTTATCACGAAAATAAAATATAAAAAAAGCTCCACCGGGGAACCGACTCGTTTATTTTTGAGAAGAAGTGGGTACCAAGGTTGTAAACTGATGAAGAAAGATATAGAAACCCCGAGTCGCTGCACTTGGAGACAATCTCACATCAGATTCTACCAAACCTTGCGGCAAACCCAAATGAAGCAATCAGCTCAGTCACATTGACGTGTGTTTTCTCACGTTATTTTTAGCACGACCTTTTTAAACAATGATAGAGCACCATGTCACTCTATCATCTAGTAAGAATGTCTATAACTAAAATGAAAACGTTAACAATTTTACCAAGGGTTTGAATATTATATTTTGTATAAAAACGCTGCAAATTTTACACAAGGGTTTTTTTAATTCTTTTATGTAGGTTAATTGTGCAAAAATTAATTCTGTGTCATTAACAAAACATTTCTGAAAAACATTAAAGTTTCTTCTGTACAATGTTTGAATAGATGTGAGACCTCGAAAAATGGATTATGCCGCATAATCCATTTATTAGAATAATAATAATTATTATAATAATTATTATTTTGGACGCTTAAATTATAATTTAAGCGTCCAAAATTACTCGGCAAATGACACCTTATTTGACCTCTGGGATGGTTCAAAACCCCCATTTGTAGCCCTATATAGACATATAAGCACCACTTTTATGCTAGTTGATAATTTCTGGGAATAATAAACCAAAGTGCCTCCTTGATTCTTGAGCCATTTCCGAAAGCGCCACATCCGGTGTTTAATGAGTGAGTACTAGTGAGAAGCGGTCTGTCGGCTCTAAGTCAAGTCATGATGTAGCCTCAAATGACGAACATCGCATGACCAATAGAGCCATGTATAATTCAACATGTTGCTTGCTATCAAGCTGCTACTAGTGGTCAGTTCTGGATAATAGAAATCAATTTCGGGCTTCTTTAAACAGTTCTAACGTAGGTACTAGACACCAGATTGATGTTAAGTTGTGGAGTGGGTCTCAACGACGGTTCACACGCGATCTGGATGGTACAAGTTGAGGCCTATTCCTTGACAGCACCACCCTCAGGCTGGCAGGCTTATAGAAGATGAGCCCAGCTAATATGCCCTTGAAATATTCACCCAACCCTCAAGCAAAACAGAGCTTTAATAGCACGGCGAATATTTCATAGGCTCTCTTCTGTCCTTTTTCCTCATCACCATGAGTGGCGTCCCCAATTCCATTGACGATGGTTTTTTTTTTTCGCTAGCGGAGATGTTTTAATAGAATATTTTAGGGAGATTTAGGGAGAAGCCGAAAGAAAAACCGTCCAACTAAAAACTCAGAGAACATTTTTTCGGTCAAGCGATCATTGCAAATGAAAAGTTGACTTTTGGAGAGAACGGAATAGGAATGCTCGGAAGGCCGCCCTATGACTGCCGTCAACGGGGAAGGAAGGTCTGCGATCTAGCGGCTGAACCTTCCATCTTCAGGTGACAACATTAACTGATTCTGGTAATACGGCAACCCTTGTGAGAGTGATTTTTCGCGAACCCAATTTTGGAGAGCTGAAAGATTAGATTGACTTCCTTACTTCATCAATGTTGACAAATTTAATCAGAAATGAAAGCATGGGTTTCTCTAAAGTACCTATAACTTATGGAAGTAGGTCCTTATTCTCCTTTTCACGGGTTCAATAATGTGGGAAGACTCAAACTCCAAAAGTAGGACCTTCAAAAAGAACGTCTATCATCAACGTGTCCTTATTGTCACGTTGAAGGCATAATTCGCCTCAGTGTTCCCAAACTTTTTTTTTGGCCTTTGTTATTGTTTAGCTTGTCGGCCACTGACATGGCCACAAAGTTCGGAGATTAATTCCAATCTGTGGCTAAAAAGTCTGAATTATGACGGTGCCCGTTCACCAATTTCGGTGACCCTCCAGGTGATTCTCAGACCACATTGTTAACACGTGGAATCCCCTTGGGGTACTGAACGAATGAGAATATCCACGGTCGGGTATTACCGATTTAAAAACAACAATGAAGATTCTGAACCCACGTGCGTGGCTCTGGAATCTCTTCCTCATTATAACCCAACGGGACTCTTTGGGGAGGGAACTATCGCTTCAAGAACCTTTTGTCGCGCACAAGTTCGTCACGCTGAAAACGGAGGGAAAATACACCATCAAAAGTAAACTCGGCGTTTGTCGATAAATAATTGAGCATAAGTAGCCGTTGCATGACCCAAATACTTTCATAATGCGGAGCTGAGAAAGAGTTTTCCAGGGCCATATTTCTAAAAATGAGTAGTTCTGCTGTTGATCTCCTTGTACCCACATGACAATGTAAGCATTGTGATGATCAACCTAGACCATACATAAACGAACTAAATCGCAGGGATTGTCGATGATCAGGGATGGAGTTTTTTCCAGATTTCGGAATGTAATGTGCCATAATCAGTGCTCGAATGGTTAGTTTTTGAGGAGGAATGCCAGGATATCACCCCACCCGCAAGCTAAACGTAAATATCGAGAAAAATTTGGGCCAGGCGCAAATGGGCACAACAATTTGCTGCAATGTATGAGACAGGTTCGATCATCACCCCGCCGAGTAAGTGTATGCTACCCTAGACTCAAAACTCTGTTTCTACAGCATTTCCTCAACTTTGGAAACGATTATATTCCTCACTAATTTCAGATTGTAGGTATTTTCACAGATCAGGACAAATTTTGAAACATAAAACTAATCAAAACAAGTCAAAGCATAATAAACCCATTGTTGAAAGACATTTTTTTCACTTATCTCTCGAATCACCGGCCACCGGCATGTAGGGTAATACCTGCTGTTGAAGTGCGAAGATAAGAAAGGTGAAAAAAATATCTCAAAATAGCCTAACACGCAAATATCTAAAATTCTTTTACGTAAAGCTGTGACAAATTCAATTTGAATACCCCGGTCACGTGCTAATTCCCCTCAACAGTTTTCAAGCAACTGCAACAACTCGTCAAAATATGAGCGGGATTCCAGATTAACGGACCGTCACATTATGCGTGAGTGCTGACCTACTCAGGTGGGTTTCAGCTCTTTTTATACGGCAAATACGAACTAGAATGCGTGAGAGCACTCGAAACAGGCGCAGGCATTCAACATCAGGCGTATCTGATGGGATTCCTCCGTGCCTCGACACCGTTCGACGTGCTTCAATACTGTGTCACAACGTGCCAGGCGCACCTGAGAAACTGAACCTTAGCTGATTTTTCCCCTGCGAGACACGAGCGTTCTTTGAGTTATTGGGGACTTCGGGTTCATTATTCTCTGAATCGTTAACGTTTTCTCGAAGGGGTTTAAAATTTTGATTGGTAGCGTTCGCCTGCCAGGTCGTTTTAGGAAGTAGGTATTTTTTTATTCCGAAATTTATGACAGCACTCAATTCACATCCAGTTTTCAGCCGGTCGCCCTTCACCGTCGGGCTTTATTGGGCTAAGCCTCAGCCGCAAAGGGCAATTTAATAAACGCACCAACTTGATTTTGTTTCCTACAATGCGATCTTTCAGAACGACGGAAAAGTATTAAAATTCCTCCATCGATGACTGAACGATCCCTCATTGGAACTCTGTCGTTTCTTTAGCGTTGTATGAACGTTCCAATAACGATTTCTGAAAATATGCAGCGTTTTTTAAATGAATAATTCATTATTGTTAAGGACGTGGAATAAATGTTTGCACAATTTATACAGCAGAATAACAAACCCATGTGTTCTCTTTTATCATTTTTGCATTTTCTTCTTTTTAGCGCAACCTTTTTCCAAAAAATGGAAAGGTGCGCTCACCTCCTCGACATGTATGTTTTTTTTGTTTTTTTGTTTTTTTTTTGTTTGTTTGTGTACAGAGCATCACGCCCGAGCGGCTCAACAGATTTTCATGAGGGTGGTCTCATTGTGATCAGCGAGTTCGTGGGGTGGTTATAGGCTACCTTGATTTTTCCTCCCTCATCCCTTTCATCGGTTTTCGGGAGGTACTTCACGACGAAAGTTGTTTATCTCTGATGTGTAACTAAGGAGGCCTCAATAGGGGGACGAAAGTTTTTGTCCGATTTCGTTGGTACAAGGGTCTATGGAATGAGCTTTTTAGGCTGATTCCAACGACTCCAAAACGATTTTTGCAGCCTGAGCCGTTCGTTACCTCTGATCGGCATAAGGTTTTCTTAAGCATCGGTCGTTAGGGTGCAGTTGTTGACGTAATGAGCATCAGGTGGATATTTTTGTTGTGCTGTGTGGCATAGTTTGGTCGCTAGATACCTACTGTTTCTTAGTTTCTCTCGTAATAACAAAAAGGTTGCGCTCATCTATTCAATTCAATTGATGGCTTGTTTTACTTTCCTATTCGGTCCTAGGAGGTTGTGGTTTTTTAATGTATATTAACATTATTACTTTATTAATAATAATACGATGGCTGGTTTGTGAGAGCCTTCATTCTCAAGAGTTGACTCTCTGGCTGTTTATTCGATATCAGTCAGAAAAACTTGAGAACTATTGAATTTTGGGGAATATATTGTTTTAAACAAAACTTACCACACAAATATTATTATGAAGAAAATCCTCCGCAAAGTTTTATTTAACAATATTCTCCCCGAAATTCAACAATTCTCAAGTTTTGCTCACTGATATCGATTCAACAGCTAGTGAGTCAACTCGTGGGAATGAAGGTTCTCTGGGGCGTACAAACGTATAGTAAACAATCCAGCCATCTGGAGAGCTCAACAAGGTGGGGTTCCTTGAATGAAGCTCGGTGATCTCGATGGAATGCTATCTTGCCTACCTTGCCCACTTCGGCCAAGGCTACTCCGCTACTGGTGACTGGCAATTTTTTTTCTCCTATTTATTGGGGTACGGTTCCACTTAACTACGTCACAGCCGTGGGCAATTGACGACCCCTTTCTACCGAGGCCTTCTGCTCGGACGATCATGACTCGAGTGGAAATCGTCAAGTTTGAAGAGGGCTAAAAATTCGAGATTCAAACGAGGTAAAGTAATCACTACGGAATGATTCAACGAATTAGCTTCGTCTAACTTGTCTAAAATTTAGACAAGTTAGACATTTAATGTTCATGAACTTTGAATCGAAACGCCGGCCGATTGTACAGCTCAGAATGTGGCGCCTTCCTGCGCTCCGTCAAACTACTGCTTTCGGAATTTTGGTTATCCCGGGTTTTACGTCGATGACAGAAACTCAGCGGCACCGTTTTCATCGTTTAGTTACGGTGTCTTATCTCGCCGAGCAGCAACCTCCGTTTGTTTGGCGAACCGACTAATGATCCCTAACTAATATTATACAACGTATCTTGAATTTTCCGTTAAACAAGCCTGATCTTGCTCATTGCTAAACTCAACATAATCGTTTTTTAACTCATTTGGTACGCGAAAGGGACCCAGAAACACATTCAATCCCCAACGATTTCCAAATCAAACCCGTTTGCAACATATCCACTAGTAGTATTACTAAGAAGCCCATTTGCGTTAAAACTGCAGCGCGTTTTCTTCTTTCAAAGCAAAACTACTGCGAAATTTTCATATTAAGTCTGCAACAAATAAAAGAGGGGATAATGTTCAAACAATTAATAGATTAACACCCGTATTTGAAGACATTTGGGAGCAGTGCGGGAAATTTAAGAAGTCGATAATCAAAAACCGAGACGTGTTTTATTTCAAACTCCCCAGCGCTAATTTCATCGCAGACGACTGCAGAATCAAAACGGTATCCGCCCGTGACCCAACCACCACCGACCTTCGACCGGTCGATGTTTCCTTTTATTTGGCTCTTGTCCAGGTCACTCCTGCTTCGCATCCTGCCAAAAATAACTATTTGGAAAGGGGGAAAGGGTGAAGGGGAAGGGGTTCAAAATAGGAACGCCGCATTTTTAAAAAAAGTGGGAAAGAGGTTGAATACTTTTTAAGGAATATGAATATTATGCACTTCATCGGGCTGGAACGACGGACCTCTATTAATTCTGTCATGTTTCTCAATTTCATCTCAATTCTCCCTAAATGCTGTATTATGCATTTTGAATCTTCGACATGAAAATCTTCCATCCTCCCCACAATAATCCCATTCAAATCAAATATTGCGCTAACTCGGTTTTCAACTTGCATTGCCTTTAAACTCATCCTACACTGAGAGAAAAAATTTTTTTAGTGGCTCGGTTAAATCTGAAATAACCTCGAAAAGAAATTGAAACCACCTAGAATCAATTGATTCAACCTAGAAAAAAATAGGTCCAGGTTAAAGTATCATAGAAAAATATTAATACAACCTAGACCCATATAGAAACAACCTAATCCGTTATTACCCGCCCTCTGACCACAACCTGGAATAAAAAAGTGTCAACCTAGACCAAAATTTGGGTTCACATTTAATGTGAACTTCACCTATAGGTTGACATTGTGAAGACCTAGAAAATATACATATTACCTACCTTTGACTTTTAAGTGAGGTAACCTAGAATCGAATGATTTGACCTTCCATATAATTCCCCTCCATTAAAGTCTCGGTTGTACAACTGAAAACAACCGAGAGATTTAAAAGGCGAGATTGTTACTTTAGGTAACAACCCAGAAGAAAAAGTTAGACTTTCAGTCTCGGTTAAAACTACCGTAGTACTACAAATAGTTTTAGGTTTAAACAACAGTGATTGTAATTCATTCAATAAATTCCAGGTTGTTTCTACAGTACGCTAAGCAGCCGCAGAGAGCGCCACTGTAGGCGGTGGGCGTTAATTCTCGTTGTCTTGGCACCCCTACTATTTACTCCGTGGCCTCAACCCCACCGTCTATCTCTGTCAAATTCTAATCATCCAATTTATGTCACTATGTGCAGTCATATTATGACGTCACATTCAAATGTTTGTACTGAGTTGGAAACAGAGACAGCCCAGAAAGTGGAAGTTGATAGAACCAACCTGCAATGGAAGTGGAGCAAACCTAGAAAGAAAAGTGGACCACCTAGTAATTTATTAGGACCAACCTGAAAAGAATAGGAAGCTACCTAGAAATTTAACTGGTACAACAGGGATAGTAAATGAAACAACCTCATAAATAAAGGGGCACAACCTAGTAGAGAAAAAAGGGTTCTAGGTTAACGCGCCATGGCTCTAAATTGTTTGAGGGGGGTGAGAACGTTTTCGTTTTAGGGTAAATCAACCGTCTACGAAAGTGAAAAACATTGAATACCAGGGTGAGACAACCAAGACATTAATGATTTTAACCTAGACTGTAAATGGATGGAGGCGGCGGCACACACGGTGAACTTAACCTAGAACTAAAATGTGGGGTGGCGAATTTTAAATCTTGGTTGTTGGCATTTTTAGGACGGTAACTTCACCAGTATTTTCAATCTAGGTTAAATTATATTCAACCTAGACTAAATTGTTCCACCCTAGAATGAAAACCAAAAAAAATCTAGGTTGGCAGCATTTAACCTAGAAAAAAATCGAAAAATAACCTAGAATAGGCCCTTTTTTTCTCTCTCAGTGTAATTACATAAGGCTTAGGGGCCTGGAAGAATTTGTTTTTTATTCAGATACGAAATCACCAGCCAAGACTCGTACTTCAAATTTCACGACATACTCCCAGTTCTACTCCCACCCACATTCGCTCTGAGTGTGCATCGACTTTGAAACCGTAGTCCAATTTATAGAGTCCCAAGGCAAGATTGGTACTGGGCGACGCCCAAGTGTCACTCAACACCCCCTTATTCAAGACCGTCCCAAAGGGATGCGTAAACATTTCCCTGACGGTTACCAGCCTTCTCAAACTTCCGTCTTTCATCTCCTGTCCACCCCAATTAGCTGTTTCATGGCGCTGAGTTCTTGCATCTCGAGGGATCGATACTCAGAACGTGAAGAGTAAAACTTTCGATATCGCAGTAACGTGGCAAGCAAATTTTAACTGCCTCTGTTTTATTAGAAAATTGTCCTTCCGTAAAGGCATTTCGCCCTCCAGACTTCCCCTGACGGAAACGTACTCTTCCACATTCTACTTTAGATTGCACCGTCTCTCTCCTCTCGAAAAACAGAGAATGAAGACCTCATAAAACATGCAGCCGTTTCCTCCCGAGGGATCAACTACACTCCCACCGGCGGGAAAACTCTTTTCACCAGACAGCTTTTGAAAAGGAAACTTGAAAAAGCATGGTTAACCTTAATACGCAAGTTGCAACAACATCCACCCAATATCAATTTAAGAATCAATGAAATAACAGGTTTGTTCGTAGAGCGTGAGTGTAAGTTGAGTGTGAGTGTGAGCATGAGGGGATGTAGTGTGGGCGTGAGGGCGCTAACGCGCTCACGCTGCTGGAACGGATTTTTCAAGGATGAAGGCATACTTGAGCATTAACGAGTGATGTGTCGTTGGAGTGACGTGAAACTCTGTCGCCACAGCACCAAGGTAACAAAATTCAACAACCAACGCTCAATTAAACAAATATCTGAAGTCACGTTATAAGAGTTCTGACCAGGTTACACAAAGTTATCAAGCGAGTTGTAGAGGGGGTTTAACTTCACACTCACATGCTCACAGTCCGAAATGAATTTTAACTCCTGGGAACCTTAAAAAATCCCACTTGTAGCCCCCTGAACGCCCTATAGATCCTCACGATGGATCCCCCAAAAACGGATTCTACGTCTAAAAACACATCGAAAATGACACTTAACTCGACCCCATAGCCGGAAACCTTCAAAACCCCCTCCCGAAGCCCCTTTTTAGCCCCACGGTTTTGGGCGATTGGGATGCAAAGGTTGCGGACCAGATGGTAAACCGAGTATTTTGTCAAAATCTCAGATTGTTGAAAAAAATTCCTACCGCCCAAACCGGCTCGGAACGAACGGACATTTCGTTTTTGGAATCTACGTGTCATGAAACGGATATACAATTTTGAGTTTTATTCCAAGAATAATAAACCAAAATCTCCAATCTCAATAATGCTGTTAATGTAAAATATCCTTACCATAATTTTCAAAGATAGCAACGGGGTCCTTTTCGCCTGAAAAAAAAAAGAAGTTCATTGTTAAACGTCATATTCGTAAATGGAGATAATCACCTATGATAATAAGGCCGCATTGTGAGAATTTTGGTCGTTTAGGAAGGTCACGTAAAGAATGGGACGTCCGAAGCAAACCAAAATCGGGTTCAGAACTTCCTTCAATCGTCAGGCCACTCCGATCATTTTGTGCGATTTTCGGCTGTTACGTAAAAAATTCCGCCAATTCATTTGCTGATTTCCCACGCTAAAGTGTGTGTTCGTGTACATGTGAATTTCTGTCTAATGGTGAAGGAAAACGCTTAGAAGTGCAATTAGCAACCAGTGTACGAGATTTCCTTGTATACTCTCGGAAATGGCCATTTGTGTAAGAAATGGGTTAAAAAACGAAGTAAATCCACGAACTCCAAAACCTTTATTTATTTATTTATTTACGGTCAATTTCTACACCAAGAAAAGGTTGTATTGTAATACATGTACTGAGTGGAGCAAGGGAAAAAATTTAGTTCCACGAACGCATCCGAACACACCGCGAATTTTTTTAAACCTGCTGCTCAAATTTCGCCGATCCCCTAACACTCAAATTCATTCTATCGTACTTTTTTCAAATCAGATTAATTTATTTCATTTTTTATTTATTTATTTTTTGTTGTCTCACTATGGTTTTCTATATTCCCTGGGGAATTAGGGATAGGATGTAACAGGTTTTTCATCGGTCTGAACAGTTTGATTTTTGCCAGATGTCGCGGTTTTAGGCCCACTCCCCCCACTGTGCGCCGTCGGCGGAGCATAATATATTATGTTAATGTATAAACATTATGTTAATACATTATGAGCATATATTATAGGGGTTAACGATCCCATCGCGTCTTCAGCTGCCCCGTCAGTCATACTTCTGGTGTTTTGCCTTGGTTGCTGCATGTGCCGTAGAGATTAGGCGTCGGCATCAGCATTAAATTTTGTAATGCGGTTGTCTTTTCTGCCCTTTCTCGCAGCACCGGCTCGAGTGCTACTCCCTCTAAGGCCGTCTCAACAGTTATTTACATACCTAACAAGACAAACATGGCAACCTGAAATCCCAAACAATATTATACACCAATTCAGTATACATTCGCCAGTCCCAAACAATATCAGCATATTCTTCGACCGAACATATTCACCACCCACAGGTATTCCTGAACGGAACGTTTTGAAAATCTTAGTCAAATATGTGTAACGGTAAATTTTTAATTAAATAATCTTTTGGGAGTGAAAGTGAGTTTTAGACCTTCTCGTATCGTTGAGATAAATCCGGAATGTTCCCAGAATAGCCCTCCGGTAAATTATTCCGCTCAAGCGGAAAATATAACGTGGAACAAATAATGAGAAATATCTGGGAGAAATTCTTATCGCCGTTGTGGAATTAAAAACTTGAGTTGCATTTTTCCTGAAGAATGCTGCGAACGTTTCGGACCGAATTTTTACCTAATACATGATTCGGTCCGACTGATACATCTACATGATACATGATATTATCTGGTACCGTGTCTTCATGCATCTCTTTTCGGTGTGTCCCATATTAGTGCTGCAAAAAAATCGTAATTGTAATCAATTACCTAATCAATTTTTCCCAAAACATCGACAAAAAAATTGTTCTTAAGAAAATTGCTTTAAAACGGACACAAAAAAATCGACTATTGCTAAAAAGGAAAAATGAATGTGCCTAATAATATTATTTTGAAAGATACATTTCATTTTTCCTTTTTTGCAAGAATTATTCAAATTGTTCACGTAGTTTATATCAGCGAAGAATTGGGATCAAAACAATATAAATTTTATCCAATTCAGTTAATAAAAATTGTATTAACTGAAATAATTTAATTATTAATTCAACAAACGAGTTGGTACAAGATATTGGCAAAAAATTGTTATTATTCAAAATACAATCAACACTCAGCGCTGATGGCACAGCGTTTGTGCTTAGCCAGTTTATCGCCGCCAACTGAGGCGCAGCTCCTGGGACGTTCTAATACGCATACATAATATTATGGATGTTATTCACTTTCAAGATATATTATGGCCTTTTGAGGAAGAATCAGACAAATTGTTGTTTCAGTCAGGAGGGAGAATCTCGGATTTTGGGTAAGCACTGAGAGTGGTTAACAACTTTACGAATATCAGTTCAGTCGTCAATATCAAATTTTAGGTTTGTTGGAAAATATTTAGATTTTTAGAAGAGCGGCTCCGCTTGGATGGTATTTCCAGCCGAGCTGAAAATCCTTATTTTTCGATGTTAATCGATTTATTGTCCAAAATAATAAAAAACTATCCCACTATTCATAACTAGAGGAGACACAATGTGTTATCTATTGCAAGGTTGGTTATGTTTAAAAGGGCCTACAATAATAAAATGGTCAGACTAGACTGGGATCCCATTATAACGATTCAACGTACAAAAATACTTCGTCACCTCATTCGACTCATTCTGAAACTCTCGAAAGGCTTTTCCTCGCCAGAGCCCATTTTCTCACGAAAGAGGGTGAAATTGGTGGCAATCGATTCAACGGAGAAGGAACGAAACTTGAAAAGACAAGGAGGAAACTGCAATGATGATGAACGTCACAAACGGTGAATTATAAAGACTCTTTCAAAACACCAACTGCAGAAGTTCTCTGCACAATTTAACGCATAATTAGGCAGCTCAAAATAAAATTTATTACTATACCATGAAGTTAGAATTCTAAGTATGACTCCTAGTTCACAAGAACTTCGGGAATCGAATTGAGGGAAGTGGCTCCGGTGTTTATCAGATTCAATGATTCTTATTGCAATTCCTGGATTACCAGAAGGGCCAATGGTTAGAGTACGTACGAAAGAGGGGGGCACGCAGTAGCCGAGCGGGGAAGCGGATCGATGTTTCACGTCCCCCTCCAGAACTGAATCTCTCCGATCCCAGAATTCCCCTCTCATCCCGACAGCACATACAGAAGTAATGAATCTGGAACGCCGCCGGATAGAAAACTCATCCGAGGAGAGATTGTGCTCTGAATCGCGACATGTTTAACCTTGAAATTGATACCTACCAATACTATGTGTTCAAGAAGTGTGACAGAAGCGGTTGCTCATATTAGAAACGGCAAGTTCAGCCGGACACGTCAAATTATTGGACTTGTATCCCAAACGTAAAGATATGAATTGGCCCCACGAGAACGTTAAACTGGGAAAACCCATCTTCAAGTTCTGGTGGTTATTAAAGGAAATTTCACCGTCTACATACACTTACATAAGAGTTCAATACCCTTTTCCATAGAGCCATTATAGAGAGGTTTGCTGTGGGCGAGTGTTTTAAACATAGATTTTAGACAATAGGCATTTAAACAATTATACATAAACAATAGACACTTAAACATAGATGGCAACACTGGACTGACATTTCAAAAGTTGAACCAATGTACAACAGTAAGCAATGACAAGCTGCCCGTTTCAACATGCAATAATGAATCGGTAACTTTAATCATTAGTAAAAATGTTCAGCAAGATTCTGGGAATGTTAGAAAGAAATCCCACCTATCCACTGTCATTCCATCAATCACTTTTGGAGGTACAATTTTCAAACTGGAATTATGGCAAAAATAATTATGTACACAACATGACACATTGTGTGCCGCCATGGATCGTTCAAAATCCTTGATTTTTTTATAATTTTTAGAAACCAATAAGGACGGTGGAAGAAGATTCCATTCAAAGAAACCCAGTCCCAATCATAATACGATTCAACGTTGTTGACGATTCAAAGAGAACACGGCTAGGTTCCTTTAAACCATATCATGAATATTATGTGTTTATAATAACTGTTATTGCATAAACCGGGATGCTTATTTGGAGAGCCCGATAACCGCACCACCCTCAACATCCATTCCGCACCACTTCATTCCATACATCTACGTTTATGAAGTTCCTTCCGGAGGCCCTCCAAAGAGGAAATGGTACTGGAATGAAGAGGGAGGGTTCATCCGCGAGCCCAGTTCCCCCCCCCCCCCCCCCCTTCCAACACAATACCAAAACTTATCCCTTTTCGCCAAGTTCAGACTCCACCATACGCGAGGGCGCTTTCAGCACTGCTAGTCCCCCCACCCCCCACCACTTCGTACTTGCACTATTATCAACTTCTCCACTACGAACTCAGGTGCAAACGGAAAGGTTTCATTGTTATCAACAACTCCGGAACCCGCAAATTAGTATTTCAGGCACCGCAACCACAAATTAAGATTAGAATAATATTTGCATTTGCCCGCCTTATCACGAAAACCCAAGAGTGAATGTTTCACCACCAACACTCAGATTTTATGCAAATATCAGATTTTTTGTTTCGTATTTCAACTACAAAAACGCTGCAAATTTCACACATTTATTATTCGTTGACTAGGGGGCCACCCCCTGCTGGCTATGCCAGCCAACCCCCGACCGTAGCCCGCCTGGACTCAGACCCAGTAACTCGTTTTCCTATATTGTGCAGTTTTTTCCTTAAAAAATACAGATTTTTTGGTTTATTATTCTTGGAATAATACACCCATGTTTTCGCGACGGGGGTCGACGACTCCGATCGGCCTCAAAATTTGACATTATCCGTTTCAAGAGGTCTACATTCAAAATCCGAAATGTCCGTCCGCCGTCCGCCGTCCGAGCCGTATTGGGCAGTTGGAATTTTTTTAAAATCTGAAATTTAGACAAAATACTTGGTTTACCATCTAGTTGTGCCCGGAAGGTTTTCAGTCCGATCGCCCAAACCCGTGGGGCGCTATGGGGCTAAAATGGGGCTACGGGAGGGTTTTTTGAAGGCTTTTGGCTATGGGATCGAGTTAGGTGTCGTTTTCGAGGTATTTTTGGACGTAGAGTCCATTTTTTTGGGTCCCGGAACGATCCGATTTCACTGTTGCGATCTATAGGGATTTCATGGGGCTAAAAATGGGATTTTTGAAGGATCCCAGGGGGTTAAATATTTTTTCGAGTAAAGAATAAAGAATGTTTGAAAAAACAATTTTTTTGAAGAAAAAAATCCAAAAAAATTGTTTTTTCCAAATTATTTTCTTTTGACACAGAAATAATTTTTGCACAAGTAACCTATATCAAAGAATAATGAACCCTGGTGTAAAATTTGCAGCGTTTTTATTTTTGCTCCACTTTTGAAGCTTTGATGCGCCACGTGGAGCAACTTTTTGGTGGTTTCATATTTTTCTCGTCATCTACTCGCCAAAACGGGTTTTTGGTATTTTTTCCAAATTGTTTAGAAAAAGTGAAATTTCCGGCTTTTTTCCACTTTAGAAGCTCAGATACGCCACATGGAGATGTCGCCCTCGCTCAAAACTCGCCTTGTTCCACTTTTGAATCCGTCAAGCGCCTGGCGGTGGCGTATCCTCTCCCTGTTAATAATAATAACACGTCAACCTCTCCTCGGTGGCGTCCACATTGGCACTATTTTCCCCGCGGACACCGCCCTCCACTCTCGCAAATTGCGTCCTCGTCGGCCTTCGCCATTTTTTCTCCCTATTTTGAGCTCCGCAGTTTCCGCAACTGTCTCCCTTTCATCAAACTCGTGAAGAACCTTCTGCTCCACCCCCGCCTACTTTCAATCCCACTTTCCCAAAACCTGTCCCTCATTCTCCCTCGGCACCATTATGATCCCATATCAAAACATCATGTTTTGTTTCTTTTGGTAGTTGTTCTGTTATTCTCAGACATTCTGCTCAATCAATTTAAATAAATTTGATATACTGGTGAGGTTTGAACTGGAAATATCGCACCTGCTCAGATATACAGTCTTCATTATACCATGTCTATTTGACCCAATGACTGACACGAAGTCTGGCAAAAGTCCCATCATCAACGTTTGAGGCCTAAGTGTTGTATTGATCAATTCTGGTTATAAAGGGAGGGGGTACTGCTTTACGACCCCTTCAACCGGAGATCGTGGTAACCTCCTGGACCCTCGCACAGACTTCAAACCCTTTCGGGATCGATAATCCTCCCCCAACCTAAGTGCAATGGCCCTACAAACATAAAATAATTGAATGACCTTCCGCATTCGGAGGAAACAGATGATTTTTCCACGGATGCTCTCCTTTAGGTTGACTTCAAGTCATATGACTTGAAGTCAACCTAAAGGAGAGCATCCGTTTCCTCATCCTTCAACAGCCAGATATTGAGTCACTGCAAGCTTTCAAACGAAAATTCGGACTCCTTATAGGAAAAGATCATCGTAGAATAAAACCTAATTTCTCCATCGTCACAGAAAAACAAAAGATCAAGGATACGTGTTCCCAACCTGGAACATATCTACTTCAAAATAAAAATAAACTTCCATATAATGGAGTACCTAAATAAAACATTTTTCTAAAATTATGCAATCAATATTTTTCGACACTCAAATTGACTCACTGCCATTCAAATTCGTTGTACCTATGTAATAACATTTAGAATTGGAAAACCAGCAAGCTGACCGGAGGGCCTCTCTTAGCTCAGTCGCCAGCACAAAACAGTGATGGGCTCAACCAACAGGCATGTAGCTCAAGAAATCATTATGAGTGGCGGCACACATTTTTCTGGCAGCCTGGGGAAGTGTCCAGATAACTAAGAATTTCTGTGTTCGGGTTAGGGTAGAAGGTATCAAGTCCATTTTCGTAGAAGCACCTGCATAGAATACAACGATCTAACAAGAGTGTTTCTAATTCGACTATTTTGGGTGGTGTGCTGGGCACAGTTCTGAAGGTGTTATGTTCAAAATCAGGCCACAGTTTGAGGTTGGAGGAATGAGCCAGGTTGGCGCTTCCAGGGTCCACACTCGAGATCTTGAGAGTTCCTCTTGGGTTCGCTGCGTAGGCACTTGAGGGAGGCGCCGTGGGTTAGCTGTGTGTTTTCACAGGAATGTCCAGAATATGGCACAGTTTCTAACGCAGCCTTCCGAAGGGTAGAGGATCACCACAGGGTCCACAATGGCCACCGGGCGCTCCAATTCGGTCCCGCTTTCTTATCAATCACAGAAAAGAGTGAGGGAGGGCGCGAACGAGACCGACCCAGTGGTGGTTGTTTGTGTCGTCCAGGGAATGACGGGGTCCGTGGATGTTGGAGTGTGCGATGAACCGCTTAGGACTTTAGCCCGCGTCCAGAGTTCCCAGAAAAATCCCACTCATCTGGGCCCCTCATGTGAGCCTAAAATGTCACTTTACGTAGATCCACCCCTAAATTGAGGTTTATTGAAGTTTACAAAACTAAGCCACTTATGGAACACCTTCCAGTGGTCGTTAGCCACTGCCGGTGGGTTCCGTAAGCCTCATTAGTCCAAAACGTCGGAGAACCGTCCCAACCCTACAACCAGCACACATAACCATATCCCATCTGTACGTGAGAACTACTCTGACCCAATTACGGGGTTCGTCGAGTTTTTTCACTCAGATGGGAATCCAGTTTAAGGTGCTCAATCTACCCAGTCGGTTGGGCAAATTAGACAAAAACTACCCTAATTAGCCCTGAAAAAGTAGCAGTTGCTCATATTCCGAGGCCCTTGCGAATAATAACCTCAATATACACAAGGCCAATAATGCGTAGAACCTAATGACCTACGAAATGGAAACATTGTCTGCCGAGCGACCATAGAAGCTGTATTAAAGGAGAGGTTTTGTCCTAGAAGAGACCCAGTAGGGGGAGGTTGTCGCCAGAAGATCGATGCCAACTGTGGAGGGTTTCCAGAACAGGAGAAGTGAAGGAGGCTGCACAACAAGCAATATCAGGCACCCTATTTTAACAGCACCCGTGACAACAAGCTTTCATAACGGCACGGCTCGACGTAGTTCAGGCGGGGGAAGCAGGGAACTGTCACGACGAAGAGGGTGCCAAGTAAAATGACTCGCGACGACCATGCAGAATGGCTGAATAATTATTTCAAACGAGCTGAGAACTTGTATTGTTTTTATCGGTTCCATAATAAATAAAACAGAACCTGAAAAGTCCAAAAGTGAAATTAAGTAAAGTCCAACTAAACGTGGGCGCGTCCATCCATCAACAGCTCCCTGCGGAGAGGAAAGGAAGAGTTGAAGGGAAACCTTCCGCAAAAATGATTCCAAGGAACAAACAAAGGAAAAGTTCAGTCACGTCAGATTCATCCGGAATACCGAATTCTACAGCTTCATGAACCTCTAAACCGATGCAAAAATGTGAGATTCAGCCGGGAGAAAGCCTATTCTCCTCCATTTTCATCAAATACCAGCCACAGTCGACGGTTGTTGCATAATTTTCAAGCGGCTTACAACTTACCGATAATACTCCTCATACAAGACTTGTAGTTACGCTGCCGGTTCCCACGTCTATTGTTCCTATCATTCATCAGGTGATCGGGAATGGGGTCAAAAAATACTCTACTTCGACTATGTAGTGCCGAGCTGTCGGGAACCAGCACATTTTTCCACAGGGAATCATCGAACAAAACGTTTCTTTATAAAACCCTGCACATCTTACACAAAAGTATATTATTCTTTACTACAAATTGTGCAAAAATTACTTTTGTCAATAACAACAATAATTGTTTTAAAAATAAAATTAAAAATTGAATCAAAAAAATAAATTTAAAATTGAATTAAATCAAAATAAAATTAATAGTAAAAATAAATAAATACGTAAATCTATATCACTAATCCTCACCGTCTCTGTCTCTGGCTGGCTGGCTGGCTGGCTGGGTATGTCAATCGCCTCCTCTGACTAAACGGTAAGCCCTAAAAATACGCCGATTTTTCCTATCGTCTGTGTGGACCGTTTAAGAGTATCTAGGGGGGTCGAGATTTTTCTAAAATGCGCTCAAATCCGCGCAATTGACATCAACTTTCTTATTTCAAATGGGAACCCCTATTTTTTTCACCGGATTCGGATTCCTCGACCAATTTTACGTCCGATAAGCGAGTCGCGCAATTTTTTTGGCGCGCGCGAATTCGCTCAATTAATTTTTGCGTCTTATTCCGCCGTTAATAGACGGATTTTTTTCGCGTTTCGTCCTACGCCTACCTAGAGATCCGAATTTTAATACTTGATATCGACCAAATTCGTTCCGACGATGAGCGACTTTTAAGGGCGAGTTGAGTTTTGCAGTTTTCTTTAATTCGCGGGGCGGGCGACCCGTCGGGTGAATTCTGGCTCGGCTTACCAACTTGCCGATACCCCCCCGTCTACACTCTTCACTCCGAGCGGGTGGGACATCAGCCTTTAAGGGGTGCTCCCTAGGTCTATGCGCAAGGTCTCCCAGAAGGAAATGGATGTAAATTAAATGAATCGATTTAAATTGAATCGATTATCGAGAAAAGTAGAATCGATTTAAACTGAATCGATTATCGAAAAATGTAATTTAATTGAATTTAAAAAATAAAAATTAAAATAAAAATAAAATAAAAATTAAAATAAAATAAAAATTCAAAAATTCAGCCACTATTGATTCGATTTTGATGAAATGATCTAAATTCTGAGATACGTTGAGCGCCCTCAAGGATTTTTTCCGTTTTCCCCTCCTTCAACTAAAGAAAAGGAGTGGGGATTTCAGCCACTATTGATTCGATTTTGATGAAATTTTCAGGGAATCATTTTATCCGCCAGGGGCTTCTACGTCCAAAAATACTTGGAAAACGACACTAACTCTACCCCCTCGCCATTTTAGCCCCATATTTTTTCTTTGTTTTCATTATACCGGCCAGGGGATTCAAATGTCCTACCTACCTACATATTTATATGTAATAAATATGTAGGTAGGTCAATAATAATTATTGACCTACCCTCAATAATTATTATTGAGGGTGGACTTTACAAAGGGTGGAAAATACTTGGAAAACGACACTTAACTTTACCCCCTCGCCATTGTAGCCCCATATTTTTCCTGTGAGTTTTCAACTATGATTTGATTTCACCTAGCACTATGACAGGGTGGGAGGGGGGGGGGGGCATACTTCACTCGGCCGATCATTTTAACGGCCAGGGGACTCGCAATGCTCGGCCACCGACATAGGTAGTTCTATTATTATCAAGGGAAGGCTTTGCAAATTTGATTTCACTAGCACTATGACAGGGGGCCTTACTTTCTCCAAAAATACTTGGAAAACGACACTTAACTCTACCCCCTCGCCATTTTAGCCCCATATTTTTCCGGTGAGTTATCAACTATGATTTGATTTCACTAGCACTATGACAGGGTGGGAGGGGGGGCATACTTCACTCGGCCGATCATTTTATCAGCCAGGGGGGTTGATGTTGAAGGAGCAGTTGACCTTGATGCAGGGTTATGAACGTGTCCATCGATGCTATGCACCCCACTAGGGTTACTCAGCTGGGTGCGTAGGCGAGCAACTAACTATTGATGGCACCCCAGGGTTTCTTTCCTGTGAGTTGTCAAATTTGACACGTTGCCAAGGGGGGGGGGGGGGGGGTTCTCGCTCGGCCGATCAATTTACCAGCCAGGGGAGGCTTTTTTCAAACTTTTCAAATGACAGGGGGGGGTCTTGCTTCGCTCGGGCGATTATTTTATTAGCCAGAGGGGTCTTGCTTTGCTCGGCCACCAACATAGGTAGTTCTCCTATTATTGATGGTGGAGTTTTCAAATTTGATTTCACTAGCACTTTGACAGGGGGTCCTTACTCCCCCCCCCCCCCCCCCCCCCCCCAAACAAGGATCTATATGTACGAGCGATCAAGCAAGACCCTTATAAATAATCTATATCACTAATATATATAATATTCTTGAAAATCTCGAGAAATTCAAAAATGCTCTACGTTCTGAGATAGGTTGAGCGCCCTCAAGGATTTTTTCCGTTTTCCCCTCCTTCAACCCCCTCCCTTCCAACGACACTTAACTCTACCCCCTCGCCATTTTAGCCCCATATTTTTCCTGTGAATTTTCAACTTTGATTTGATTTCACTAGCACTATGACATGGTGGGAGGGGGGGCATACTTTACTCGGCCGATCATTTTAACGGCCAGGGGACTCGCTTTGCTCGGCCACCGACATATGTAGTTCTATTATTATCAAGAGAAGGCTTTTCAAATTTGATTTCACTAGCACTTGACAGGGGGGCCTTAATTTCACTAGCACTTGACAGGGGGGCCTTAATTTCCCCAAAAATACTTCCCCTTTCCCCAAAAATACTTGGAAAACGACACTTAACTCTACCCCCTCGCCATTTTAGCCCCATATTTTTCCTGTGAGTTTTCAACTTTGATTTGATTTCACTAGCACTATGACAGGTTGGGAGGGGGGGGGGGGCATACTTCACTCAGCCGATCATTTTAACGGCCAGGGGACTCGCTTTGCTCGGCCACCCACATAGGTAGTTCTATTATTATTGATGGTGGAAATTTGATTTCACTAGCACGTTGACAGGGGGTCTAATTTCGTATAGCCCCATGAAAGCTCCATAGGTCGTCTCCAAAAATACTTGGAAAACGACACTTAACTCTACCCCCTCGGCATTTTAGTCCCATAGCGCCCCACCGGGTTTTTTACTGTGAGTTTTGATTTGATTTCACTAGCACTTTGACTTACTTCGCTCAGCTAATAGACTAGCACTTTGACAAGGGGGCCTTACTTCGCTCGGCTAATCATTTTCGTACCATGATTCACCCAAATCACAGGCGGCAATATACAACCACAGTGGGCAATACATCCACAAGCGGCAATACACCCACTAGGGGGGGTCTGGGGGGCGGCAATTCACCCACAGGCGGCAATATACACTCACAGGCGGCAATACACCCACAGGTGGCAATACACCCACAAGCGGCAATTCACCCACATGTCTGCTTAAGCGATCGGCCTCGCGAAGCGAGGCGCCGGCCTCGCGTAGCGAGGCCCACGGGGGGTCTGGGGGGCGGAGCCCCCCAGCTGGGTGCGTAGGCGAGCAAAGCGAGCCGGAGCATCTAGTAAAGCTAAAAATTAAAAACTAACTTGATAAAAATTAAAAAAAGGATTCCCTTGCAGTGATTGGACAAAAATACTTCGAAAAAGATACCTAACTCGACCCCCTAGCCGGAAACTTTATACAACTCCTCCCGTAGCCCCACAAAGCCCTGCGGGTTTGAGTTATCGGGCACAAGAAGATCTTGAAACAAGTGTTTCGTCAGCATTTCAGATTTTTTAAAAAATCCAACCACCCAAAACGGTCTAGACGGTGGATGGCGGACAGACGTTTCACTTTTGAAACCTACACTTCTAAGTACGTAGTGTGGTTTCCAAAATTTGTCCCTACAATATAAGTTATAAGGTGGGATTATGTAGTTTAATATTAAATATTCTACAAATGTTGTTAAGGAGGCGGCACCTGCGCTACAATCGAATAGTTTTTGTTTCAGTCCCGATTTGTTATCCTAGACAACATAGAAATTTAGCCAATCAAAGTCAATGTTAGCCCGGTCGTTGAAGAAGGTCAAGTTGGCGAAGAATGTTTATGAAGACACAAGAACCGGCGGTCATGCAATGCCACGGACACGCGAGCAACCCCAGCCGGTCCAACAAAGCTGATGAATCTTGATAAAAACCCTGTTGATACGCTTTGCCTGCAGAATGTGGGAGCCTAGAGACCAATGATTGATCAATTACAATTACAATAATTGATCCATTGCCGCCCCCACGGAAGGTGTCAGTGGTATGACACTCACGCTTTGAATGCCGCCACTCAAATCATGTTAGTAAGCTAGGTTATTCCGTAAAATTGGCGAGATCCACAAGGCCCATGATGCTTCAAGGATACATCCAGGAATGCTCCACCGGGAGGTCTGGAGGCGAGTCATTTATTTCGACTGTAGTGAAAACACGCTGACCAGGCTGAACAGGAAAACACCACAACATCGATGGAGAAGCGAATCCTGGATGCTACCTCGGCGCTTTGAGCACGCATACCGGAGTCGAACCCGAAACCCGACACTCCCAGCACTTTCCTCCACAACATGGCATTGTGAACATGGAGTGTGCACCTTTGGAACTTGCCAAATTCACGACACATTTAAAATTACATAAGGACAAAACCTAATAGGTACTCACCAAACACCTATACCGGTCCTGTTCCTACACTACGTATCAAATTACGTACTCCTGTCACGTAACGTATCAATGAAAGTTCATAATGAACTTAATCGCGAGGAGGTGAAACATTAAATGGAACAAATGTTTCTTATTTTGGCTCGCAACTAGAAAGCGATTCTCCGTCGTGAATTGAGTTCCTTCCCAGCTGTTGGTATAAATAGAATTCATCCCTTATCCTTCCCTTGCGTTTGGTGTCTGGCTCACTATCCTACTCAAGAGCTGCGGCCCTTCCGAATCGTCTTGAGAACCCTGACCTCACTGACCTCATCTTCGCTTGCTCACGTTATACTAATAGCTTCACTTGAAGCGGAACCTCTAAATTCATCTCATACCCGGTCGTAAATGTTTAAAGAACGGTCTATCATGCAACCGTAAGTGAAACAAGTTCGTGACCGGAATGTGCAGAAGTTCAGAATACTTTGAAGAATCTACCTGATTCAATTTGTGTTGAAGATGAAGGTTAGCGTGAAACATTAATTCCCATGTTTTTGAGCCGACTGAAACCACCTTCAATTTCGCATTTAGTAAGAGGACCGAGATAGAGAGTTTCTTCATCACAATGGGTGAATTAAACCCACTTATAATGATTTGTCTTATCTAATTTGATGCTTGGTGACTTCTTCCGTCCGGAACAAGAAGAAAAAATAAAAACGTCCGTTCGACGTCCACGCAGAGGCGAAAGTGAAACCGTAAATAATGAGAGAAGCTTAAGGCGTGAGGAATCGAAGAAAAGTTTCGGTGAAAACAGAAGTCAGTCAGCCTTGTAGGTGCTCACTAGGTTGGCATTGGTGGACTGTACTGACGACTTTCTAAGCTGGAGCGTCGGACAGTTCGGACAATCAAGTCTTACAAGAAGTTGAGTGATTGCGATCAATCACATTAGCGGACAATGACCCTTTGGGTGGCCGACAAAACGAATCCCTTCGGGTCAAACCAACCGCACGAAAGCGGTCGAATAAATTAAATGCAACAATGAACCTGTAGGGCACGTCTTGACTTCCTCCTTGTAAGGTCTTCCAGAGTAAAAATGCTGAAAATTTTACCACAAGGGATTATTAGGTATTCTTTTAGTATAGGTTACTTGTGCGAAAATTAACTCTGTGCCAATAAAAATATTAAACAAAAAAATTCTGTACATTGTTCGGACCTCGAAAAATGGATTATGAGTCTAAAATTAGTCGGAAAATATTTGCTCTCCTGGGATCCTTCAAAAATTCCATTTGTAGCCCCATGAAAGCCCTATAGATCGCCACAGTGAGATCGGATCGTTCCCGGACCCCAAAAAATGGATTCTTCGTCCAAAAATACTTCGAAAACGACACCTAACTCAACCCCATAGCCGAAACCCTTAATTTTCAAAAATTGCGACCAATAATGAGGGCATGAAACTGGGCCATCGTCAGGGGTGGAGGTTGGAGACATGGAGGAAAGAGCATCCATGGGTTAGAGGTGAGGGTATCGACGTGTCTACGTCGGTATGCGTGCCACGATCTTACTCATCTTACTCGTGATCGGAATCACCGGAGTCCCCTACTACCAGGGATCTGTTATATCTACCTACCCTGCCAACTACCTACTGGGCGATTAGTGCCTGCCATTTGACATTCTTTCACATGTTAACGCCTAAATACACCCATCGAGCGCACTTTGCGCCCAGTGTAAATCGGCGCAACTATTTGCTTCTTCATTATTTACACTCGCGTCTTCCCCTTGATCTACATTGCAATACTAAATTTTAAACGACCCGATTCCAAAAGTCGGGAGGGATTTACCGAGTTTAAAATCGAACGATGATCTCCAGGCCGAGCACCATAGTGATGTATGAGGACCTCGGTACGATACCCAATGACGAGAAATGTTTGGCTTCCCATGAGCCAATGATAAAGATAACTCACTAATTTTGGATACATTCTGGGATTTTAAATATTTCCACCATCATAAATCACGACCGAGCAAAGCGAGCCCCCGCCCGCGTGCTAATTACCTCAAAAACTCAAAAACAACAAAACCAGAAAAGGTTATCGAATCAGTGAAACTATTCCGCTCTTATTATTCACGCATTTGTCGCTCCACGAACAAAACTCGTTGAAAATTCAAGTGAAGAACACCTTAGCTGTTGATTCTCACGACAAAAAAAAAGAGAGCCAGTTCTATTCTAATGTAGGCGATAATTTAGCAGACGCTTGTCAAGGTGAAGGCCAAGGTTATCTCCCATCGACACTATACGGCTTCAAGCAGTGTAAAACGCTGACGAAGTTACATTTTTAACTAATCAATAGTTAACACCTATTCCGGTAACTGCTGAAGCTACATTATTTGTCATATTGTTTCACATTTCGATGATCCAATCGTGATATTCGTTCAGGTGAATTTATAGTACGATGGATCGTCATTTTAACAAACGTTCTAAATACGTATATGTAGGTAGTTAAAAAAAAAATTTACCTAGATTCCAAAATATTTTGACCGAAGGTCCTTAGCCCATCTGACTATTTAGCGCTACAAGCCATCCATTTTCGTATTGAACCTGATAAAGCTGAATACCTGTAGATGGTAATTTTCTTAGCTAAACAGAATTGGGGACCTCCAGCTAAAAGAGCTCCACCACCTGTTTTCACTGTTTAGCTCTTTCAGGATTTAAATTCTTTCTGTAATATAAACTCCGTTGGAAATGTGAACATTACAAGGTTATTGAGTCCGGGTAGCCGAGATTCTGCAAGCGAACCTTTCATCCAAGGGCTTAACCAACCACGGTTCATAATATTATAATATCGTGCCAGCTGCCGCTTAGGCATGTCAAACGATCCGATTAATAGAAATAATGAGCCCTCGTGTAATAAAAATGACAGCGATATGACCAAAGTGGCGGTTAATTGACGTTAACGTTCGAAATATCGTCGAAAAATACTTCACATGCCTCTCTGGTAAGTGCCCCCAAGACCGAAATATACGAGATGGAACAGTTGGGAAAGCTAAAATTAAACGAACTCTTACTCCTGTAACTCACGCCTCTCTTGCACACAAAAAAATCCATTCGATTTTTCCGCACGCATTTCTAGTTTTTCCGCGGAAACTTTGAGCCTATTCGAGCGTTAACAGATAGCGTTATACTGCGCTTTACTCCGTTGCCAAGAGACTTTTCCCCTTCAGAAAATTTGATGTAAAGGTCTCTCTCAGTTGCAGGAAAACATACGCCGCTGTTACAGTACCTAAGGCAGTTTTTGATTCTCTGAATAATTATTACCTATGGGTGGGTGGGAGCGTCGTTTTCGAAGTCGAAAGATAAAAATCTATTTTTATGGGGTCTCGGAACTACCCAACCTCACCGACATTAGTCAGGAGATCGAATGAGGTGTCGTTTTCGGAGTATTTAGGACGTAGAATCCATATTTTGGGGTCCCTTCTCTGTCCTAGCACTATGCAGATATTTGGTAAAATTATCTGTTATTGTCATAAATTCAATTCGGTTTTCGTATAATTTATGCAAAATAATCATAAACCCTTCTGTAAGGTTCAAATTCGAATGTATTGTGTTGAACATCTACGGTAAGTATTGGTGCTGACCGGTTCATAAACTGAAATTGGAGACTAAGTCTTGTAGTTGGGGTCCGGTGGGGGAAAAAAACGCTGAATAATATTATGCTGTTTCACAAAATTTACTCTTCAGGGCATAAAAGTGCAGTCATTCAGAGAGTAACATCCCAAAACATTGCTTAAATTCGTTTCACTCAACTTTCAAAGGAATTCGGAGCAGTCCTTGGGATTTTCTTCTCTTTCAACACCATGAAAATCCGCGAGAAGCTCAAACATCTGATGGGCTCAAAGCGTTCAAAAGACAGGGACCGGCTTTAAACACTACTTGGAATGTAACCCTTTGGAACCACCCTCTATGCCGCGTTAAAAGACTTTCCCTGACGGTTTGTGCATTCAAAACTCCCACTAACTTGCATAAAGCTAAATGAATCGCCTTCGAGGTTTAAAAAAACCAGTCATTTGGTCACTAACCTTTTTCTTAGCAAACACTTTGAATAGAGCGTTTTGTGGTCAGTCTCAATAGTCACATCAAGGGCAAATATTTTTAGTAAACATAATATGTTTACTAATTATACTATTATTATGATTAATATTATAATTCGCTCACTAATTGCCATGAAGCACTAGGTATTTGGCTCCCGAGAATCGAAAGTAAAGTTTCGAAATCTGCATTAAAATTTATCGTTGATGGAAGAGATTACAGAAAGGAAGGAAACAAACATCTGTCTTATTTCAGCGATCATTTCAGATGCGAAGCTAACTTTCAACTTTTTTTTTTTTTTTTTTTTTTTGGTCTGGTGATATTATTGGTTTGCTGATGCATCGTACAATGCTTTTATGTTGCCTTAGGGCCCTTCATAATTTCTCATGATAAGTTTTTAAATTTCTTTGTTTTATTAATTTTTTAACGTTAAGAATGGATATTACCCATATTGATATACAGAGCGTTTTTTGGAAGAAAAGGCCGGGTTGTTGTAGGTATTTCTTTTAATTAAACAGATGTCGAGCTTTCAGGGTTTACTGAGATCCCTTCTTCAGGACCTTAGATTTCAGAATTAGATTGGATTTTTAACAATCATCGTCTCGGGTGTTCTACGGGATCACATTCGGTTAGTCATTTTAGAGTATACATCCCATCCTCATCGTACGGAGATACTATATTATTGAGGTTTAACATATATCGGCGACTCGACTCATTTACACTGACTAGAATTCATTTTAAATGCCTACAATTTTAATTTTATATGAAATACTAGTGGGCCCGGTGCGCTTCGCTGCACTCCGTCCATCACCTTTATCGGGCGTCACCACCAAGTGACAGTCGCTCAATGCGCTAAATTTAGGCTCTACCGTTGAGGCTGGGTAGCGTGGATTAGACACAGCCAGCCACAGAGACGAACAACTTTAGTAGTATAGATAGTTGGGACACCCGTGCTTCGCACGTACTATCACATTCCCGTCCATCCCCCATGCAAACACCCTTAGTAACTTTTCTTAGTAACAACGATTGTTGGCCTCTCGTAGTGAAGTATCGAATTCCCGGCTATCACCAACTATACCTATGCAGCCCATAGCAAAAGAGTTGGCGAAATCTAATACGGCCTACGACACATCCGGGCCTACGCGGAACCGACTCGAAAAAACCCCGTCTCTCTAGGCTCTACCGTTGAGGCGGGTTAGCGTGGACAGCCAGTCAGTCCGCCAGTCCGAGACACGAACAACTTTAATAGTATAGATTCACCACTTTGCGGTGTCAAAATGTTTCCAAAAACGCCCAGTAGAAACAAGCCGGTTCTCCTCCCCTACATATTGATATACTTGAGCTCGTTAAATAGAAGGTACAATATAATGCACGTATAATAGAAAATTCAATACAACGTTTGGACAGATGTGGGACCTCGAAAAATGACACCTCATTTGACCTCCTGTATGTTTGTGGACCAATGAAAGCCACATAGATCATCCCTACAGTGAAATCGGATGGTTCTGGGACCCCCAAAAATGGATTCTACGTACAAAATTTCTTTCGAACGACACTTAACTCGACCCCATAGCTGAAACCCTACAAAAACCTCTTTCGTAGCCCCATTTTATCCCCATAGAGCACCACGGGTTTGGGAGATCGGGCTGAAAACCTTGGGGGCACAGTAAACCAAGTATTTTGCCAATTTCAAATTTTTCTTGAAGTAGAGAGATCTGGATAAACGGAAGCGGGGACGCAGGGATTCAAGCTGTCAATCATTATGGTTGAGTCTCCTGTGCAAGAAGCTCCAAGTGAACGGGACACGTAGAGCATTTGGCTTATCTGACGTCTCGGACGTAACGATGAAATCTCTGAAATCACCCGAAACAATGGAGCTCGGCGGGGTTATCGGTAGGAGTTAACTGTGTTTCGCAAGCGGTTCTCATTTTTTATCCGAGTTCAGACTCATTGAGAATTTGGCTAAACCGAAGTGTGCGGGAATGAGAGCCACTTAAAATTACAATATGCGGAATTCAAGGAGTCTGGAATTACCGTAACCGCAGTTTTGGCGTGAGGTAATGAGTTTGTTGGTATCTGGAGGGGCCTGAACTGCCGGGGCGGCTCTCGCCCAACCGGTTCTTACGTTCGTTCCTTTTTCTTGTTCTTTTTTATCCCTCTTCCAGTCCCTCTCTGTGGGCTTCATTTGAATATTTCATACTGAAAAATCCTCCAGACTCCCTCACTGAACAGCTTAGGCTCCGGTCCGAGCGCCGAAGACAGTCTTTTTGCCGAGGTGAAACACGACAAAGACCAAATCCGGATGGAATTCCCATTTTGTCATCACTGCGTGACATGGCATCGGGTCTTCAACACCCCGCGATATTGTCAGCGATCCTGACATCTTAGCTGGAGAATTAAAATTTGCCGTCGTGGAAATCAATTGCAAAGCTCGTGATGATTGCAATAGTGTTCAATGAAGAGGAGGAAGACCCAGAGAGGAAGGAAAGAACCGAAAGCGAAATCAAGAAAGCAAATTGGCCTGCCATTTCAAGGCAATGTAATCAACACCGATTGCCCAAGCACCAAATTAAGCATTATTTTATCGTCCATAATACGATTGTATGTACAATATGAAAAGTGCGTAGCCGGCTGTCTTTACTGTTTTAGCATGGCCCATGTGTACCATTCTGTGACTGGGTTACACGACCCAGACCGAAGCAAAGAACGTAGTCGGGTCATTTCGCAGCAAATGGCACCTAGGCGAATTATGAGACATCCATACTATAGTATTTTTCGTGTTTTCAAAATTTTCCCGCGTAGAGATGTTCTCAGGAGGCTGAATGAGTCAACTGGAATGCTGATAATATGCCCATTAAGTGTCATAAAAAAATCCATGAAACGCCATTTCTCACTTCTATGGTGTGTCTGGTGGTAGAGTTTCACTACTGTTACGGTCCTTTCTCGATCTGCGTTTGAAACTGGGTGGGAATCCTCGAGTGCATCTTGTTCTAGATCTCTCAGCAATGCCATGCTGACGAGGAAATGAAGTAATTAATCCAAATTGAGGGGGTGGGGAGCTAGTTGAAGGCTTGTTCATCTGTTTGCACCTCACTTCCCAGGGAAGTTTTGAAGTTGGCACAAAGCGGTTTTGAGGCATTTTTTCCGTTGGCATCCCTGCTCAGGTCCCTCCGTTACGAATTGTCCCCTCCTTCTTTTTTTTGTAAGATCATCGTTGTTGTTTTGATGTCGTGAGTGGTGGAAAGTGTTGTTTAGTTGATCAAATGCCCTCACTTCTATTTGCCTGCTGAATAAACTCATGTAAATAACAGATTACCCTGAATGCTACTAATTGGCGCTTTTCTAGAAGTATTATCTGGTAAAAAAGAAAAAAAACTTGGTCGTTGACGACGTTGAGTAGGAGGCCCACAGCTCATATTTACAAAGAAATCCTCACTTCCATGGCAAAATCCAGAGAGTTGACAAAAATACCATTCTATGGTGATCTTTTTGGGCATTTGACTTCTAACCTGATCAGAAGACAAAAGTTGAAAAATAAATCTTTTCGTGGAAGTAAATTTCATTTTTTCTCCCATGCCAAAGTTACAACTTCTTGCCAAATGAGCCAGTCATGCTTCCTCCAACTTCGTAACCATTCAGGGCTGAATTTCTTGCTGGAGAAGTAAAATACTATGAACAAGCTGTTCGGCGAGGATTGGCGACAGAACGTGGCTTCGACTGCTGTCTCGGGTAAGTCAGCCTTCAACTAACCTCAGATAGACCGCAGGGCTTGGACGAAAATTCTCTTCCATTCCCTACCACCACCCTCAACGTCAGGGAACAGGCCCCTATGAATGCCTTAAATAATTTGGGACGCTGGTGGGACTGTATGTCAGTAACAGTCTAGTGTGAATTTACCTTCAAGGCGCATCACCAGGCCTCCATTAGGGAATCCAAGGACAAACCCAGAAGAGACGAATGCCTCTTTAAATCCACGACCTTGTTAGTCGTGCGTTTTTCGACACTTTAATATACACCCTTCGGTGTCTATTCGTTTTACCATAACGACTGGGCTGGGACTCAGAACGTGTGAAGATATACCAGAATGCAAACATGTAACATGAATAACGAAATTCTTAGGCACTACTAGAAATGAGAAAATTCCTAATACCTAGTAGTATTAGAAAATTAAATGAGCTGGCCGACGGGCTGATATTGTCACCAAAATTTCAGGCTGGTAATATAAAACAATGCTGCAAACTGAACACAAGGTTTTTTTTTTCTACTTTTTTTGGCATTAATGTTTCAATAGTTATTTCAATAGAAAATCACTTTTTTTTATGTTTATTTGTATAGTGTTAGGACAGATAAGGGGCATCCAAAATAGACTCTACATCCAAAAATACTTCGAAAACTCCTCTCGCTCCCTTTTGGCCTACAGAGCCCCTCGAGTAAGGACACTTCGGGATGAAAACTGCGGACACATAGATGAAGAGCCGACTAAATTGTCAACATTTCAGATTTGAACAAATCTACATTGCCCAAAACGGCGGACATTTCATTATTGGTATTAACGCATCAAAAGTCGTGAAGGGTAAATTTTGAGGGTGATCAAAATCAACCGACGTCGCGAATTGGTTGTGTATTCAAAAAATAACAAACCAAAACTTGACTATCGTCAAGATTGCGGGTTCGTATTAAAATCCCAGGCGGATGATTGTGGGAATACACACACCGGGCAGGGCAAGTAGGCGTACCCTTTGTCCAAGGCACTACCTTTGTAGCATACGAAGGGAATACCAACATTATCATAATATGAATCATATTAGTAGTTACAGATTATGTTGTCTCTAACGATTCTTACAAGTGAAGCAGAACGGATCAATAACTGCTATGTCGGAAATCAGGTGAGATTCAGAATGCAAGGCTTGGGACGTGTGAGGTTTCACATACAAGGCTTCGTTTCTTAGAACTTGAGCTCAAGATATTTTTGTGAAAAATGGGAAAACAGTGTAGTACCGTAGAGACTTCCTGAAGTGGGCGACGACGGGCTGGTAGCGGTTCCGCCCCTGTTCAAAAAATCCGTCAAAGATAGCGAGGAAGCAATCAACTGGCGCTTTTCTTCAAAATTGAGGATATCCAAACTGCTGGAGCGGTGAGGCGTCACTATGGCAACCGGGGGCTTGCTCGGTGGTTCCTTCTCCTGCTGGGGAGACGTCGTCATCAGCATGCCCGTCACGCGCACTGACATAATTCACTTCACCAGAAAAAGATGCGTAAATCAAAAACAAAAACGGGGAACGTAAAAAAAAAAAAAAAAAACACTTCGCGGACGGTCCGGGGCGGACGGTGTCGTCACAACACGCACAACCCGGGAGGCATCTCGCGTCCGACTGACTCCGTCCCGGGTTGGCCCGTTCCCCCCACCACTAGACGTGCTGGCCCCGGACCGCCTCTTGTACTTATGCATGTTGGTCCTCCAGGGCTGGATCATTGCTCTCCTCAGACTCGCACACACACTGCCGACAATCAAATTAGATACATCGAGCAGAAGGCAAAGTGGGGGTCATGGCCAGAGGTTTACCCTAGTCGGGTGTGAGGTATCAGTATCGAATGAAATTTGACTTAAAATCGACTGAAGATGGCCCAGACATGCACATAGTACAATCAGATTGCCGCGTTTTGTTTACTTGGAAAAGTACACCTACATTCCACACGGGGCACAGTGTACCGAGTAGGTATGAGACAAAATTCATAAAAGTGAAGTTTTGAATCGGCTCCCCTAATGACTATGCCTTGTCATTAGGGGTAACCGGAGGATGGTTGAAACGATAAATAAATCGATCGAAGGCGAACTTATCACGTCTGCACGAATCAAAGTAGGGAGGGTCGGCGGTAAGGTGAAAAATACGTTATCATTATCGTTAATACAGTCGAGTTCTCCGACGATGGACACTCTTCCACAGGGTGAGTACATAAAATGCAGAGTATTTTCAAAGGAAGATTCCGTGAAGATTCCAAATTTTTAAAATGAAACGTCGTTTTGGGAACTTTACATCTTCAATCATAAATGTTGACAATATTCTCAGTTCATTTTGTGTCCGGAAGGTTTTTGGTACGATCGCCCCATCCCGAGGTGCTGCTCTATGAGACGAAAAAGGGGCTACAGGTGAGGTTTCTGGAGGATTTAGGGTAGGGGGTCGAGTGAGCTATCGTTTTAGAAGTACTTTTAGGCGTAGAATCCATGTTGGGGTCCCTTATGTGTCGTAAATATTTTCTTATACGTCCAAACTATTTTTCAAGTTATTTTAATTAGGTTCAATGATTTCCCACATCAAATTAGGTAATTCATATTTAGGTAAGTTCATAAAAAACTGTAGCAATGCACCCTAAAATTTGAAATGCAGTGCGCTCTCGGTTTTAAATTATGCATATTTTGCTCTACCGACTCCAATGCCTATGCGGCATGATTCGATGTCCGATGAAGCTACCTTGTGCTACCAAGCAGTTAGAAAGGATCCATTTGGCTCGACCGCCAAAGTCCGACCCAAGACTGTAGCTGCAAGGACGGGCGTGTGTCGAAGGGGAAAGGCAAACAAGTTCAACCCAGCTTCATTCGTCCACTAGCTGGCACAAGTAATACCTACGTGGTGTTTATTTCTGCAAATGCTGCAAGGCAGCTGCATGTGTCGTTATTTACCATCAAAGCCAGACCCCGGAAGGTTAGAGATAAAAACGCTTACACAAAGGTTTATTATTCTTTGGTGTACCTAGGTTACTTACGAAAATTAAATCTGTCAATAAAAACAAATTTTGAAGAATTTTTTTTAATTTTTGTTTTTTCACAAGGAAAATATTTGACCTCCTGGGATCCTCCAAAAATCCCATTTGTAGCACCATGAAAGCCCCATAGATCCCCGCGGGGAAGTCGGATCGTTCTGGGACCCCCAAAGATGGATTCAACGTTCGAAAATACTTCGAAAACGACACCTGACTCGACCCCATGGCCGAAAACCTTCAAAAACCCCTCCCGTAGCACCATTTTAGCCCCATAGCGCCCCACGGTTGGGGCGATCGGGATGAACTAGATGGTGTACTGAGTATTTTGTCAAAATGTCAGATTTAAAAAAAAGTCCTGTTCAAAACGGCGGACGGACATTGCGGTTTTGGAATCTAGACATCTTGAAACGTATGATGTCAAATTTTGAGAACCTCCTACACGAATACACAGGTGTATTATTCCAAGAACAATAAACCGAAAAGTGTTGCTTCCCGTGGGTGTAGTACTGCTTGTGATTTGCATTAGCATGGTGCATAATAATATTATGATATATCTAGCATGGTCATAGATATATTATACCTATGAATGCGTGGTCCCCCTCCCCAAGATTAGTTTAGTTGCAAGGATCAAACAAAAAACATGGTACACGCTTTTCCCAACTCTGGGCGTCATTAGTAGTTGAAATTAAAGGAAAAGGACCTTGTCATCGCGGATGACGGGACGTCGAAGGTGGGTCACAGATTTTCAAGGACCCTGCAGGTTGTCTAAAAGAGTGTTCTATGTCTATGGAGTAGGGTCATTACAAACATGAAGGGCGTTTCACTCTTGAGGCCCCGGCAAAAAGCATGTGCCAAGCTAAAATCCTATCTACCAAAGTGTTTTCGTATAAATAGATACATTTATCTCATGAAGTTTGATTAAACCAACTGATTAAAACCAAATTTTCGTCGATTGGGCGTATATATACGGACGCAAGATACACGACCATATATGGACATAAGACCGCATATATGGACGGAAGATACACGATTCTCGTAATAGGTTGCTTTTTTATGGATTCAACTCCCCACCACAACCCCATTAATCGACAGGTTTTTATCCAACGTCGCATCAACTTTTCATCATGTACACAATCGCTAGAAATGACATCGGAGGGAGGGAGGGTTATAAAAGGACAAAATGGCTGGGAAGAAACGAAGGTTCAGGGAGTTCCGGGGTCCCCAGGTGATAGTGGTGGTGGTGAGAGATTGAAGAACCCGAGATTTATGGGAGCCGATTCCAATAGCTGGGTCACGTCCCGGGAGGGAAAGCCCGCTCGCGTTTTATCGGGAAGAGATAAGTCCGTAAACTAGGGAGCTATATTAGAGGTTTCTCGGTACCTCCAGAGATTTCCACAGAACGTTCCCCTGTAGATTCACTCTTATAATGGGTGGAATCCGGTGGTGACTTGCGGCGGTGACACCAAAATGAGAAATTCCGCTTCCTATCTATACAATTTATAACCCCAACCTACGATTTCATGATTAAACACTCACAATGAGCGATTTTTTAAAAACACTGCACACAAGAGATAATTTAACACAAAGAATGAATTTATTCTTCAGAATGAATTGGTCAAACATTTTTCTATGTCAATAAAAAGTCATTATAAAAAAAGTCATACCTATAATATAATATTATATTATTATAGTGTTAGGACAGATAAGGGACCCCTAAAAATGAAAGCTGATTAGATTTACTACAACTTCACTCGAAACAAAATTTCGATATTTAATATCCTCGTAGAATTACTTTTTTGGCTGTAATTTGTGTCTGAAGGCAAAAACTTAAAATTGGATTTTTTTTTTTTTTTTTAATCTATTGAATAAGCGAAAATTTTTCAAAAAGCTGTATCTTGACAACTGTTGGTCGCACAGAGCTCGTGCACAAATTGTAACTACATGAATGCATAACAAATTCGTAAAAACGCTAGATTAGGAGATGTAATCAAAAAACCAAAACAAGTGCCACGGTTTTTCGAGCAGCTCACAAAGTTCCCGACTTTTTTTTTTAAGCTGCGAAATTTGTTATGTGCTTCTGGTACCCTAACAACATACCTATCACAAAATCAGAACTACCAGTAAGTTTGCGATTTTATTTTATTTTTATTTTTTCAAGTGTAAAATTTGAATGGGCTATGAGACTATTGCGACACTCCATTCCGGTCGTATTGACCACTATAAATTCCCAAATGTTCCAAAATTTGGAAATTTAATGACCAAAAATACATCGAATCCAAAACGAGATTAATCCTTAATTACATGCCATTACATTACATAATAATTATTGTTGATGTATTGTTTAATCCCGTTCGGTTACGATGTAGTTTTGTTCTTTTGGATTAAATTTCCAAATTTTGGAACAATTAGAAACTCAAGAGTGGTCACTGCTACCAATTATTGAAGCCGAAATCCTCCTCCACGTTTGAAAAGATTTCTGACATTGACATGCTTCATGCTTAAGAGCAAATTTTGCTATTCATTCATAATTCGTCTTCTCGCCACTCTTGCTTTTCGGTTTTAATTTCCATTCGTTCTTCTTGACTTTCAGATCCGCCACACACTTCAATTAGTCCAATCTCGCATCCATCTTTCGCTTTTGATCTTCCTCATACACGTTTCTACTGCGTTCTCGTGCTTATTACACTCTTGACCAACTCCATACGACTTTTCGTCTTCTCGACTTCAACAACCGCAACATTCTACAACCACGTTTCAACCAGCGCAACAAGATGCTGCAACCGATCTGTACCAAGACCAACTAGAACAACCAAATGTTTCGTTGAACGAAATTTCAAATTAAAAAAGAAAAACCCAGACAAAATTTTCGAATTGAGAAAACTCGATACTTTACACCTTATCAACCATCAAAATCATGATGCATAAACAGAGGCTTGCATTTACCAACATTATACTTGCACATCCTCTGGTATGATCCCAACACCCCCAAGCACCTCGAACCTCAGCTTACCTAAATCGCCATTTATTTTGTTGTCGTCAGCATCCGAAGGAGTAGCGACAGGCTGAACCGACTCTTCCACAGGGTTATCGGTCGAAATACTAGAGGAACATTGTGCCAAGGCTGGAAAGAAATAATTCAAGAGTGGTAAATGAAAGGACACTGACACATCTGTAAAAGATATTTGAAAACATTTAATGGTTAAACGTAAAAAATGCTACATTGCAGGAATGAGTAACAATAATTGTTTAGAAAAATGTATACAATAAAAATTTATTTTGAAGCATTTAAAAAATTGGAATGGAAGTACTAACAAAATGCAAACAGACTCTATTCAGGATAGCGGGTTGTATCTTTACTTTTCGCCAAAATGGGCGTTTTTATTCAGCAAGTTACTTTGGTAAATGAGATCTCTCGCAGAGGAGATAAGAAGTGGCGAGGGGCCTGGGAAATTTTCCAAAATGATAAAATTGAGCATCATACGATTTATTGACATCTTTCAGTCAAGTCAAGAGTTGATGGTTGTCTCAGAGCTGAAACTTTTTTTTTAGCTCTACCGTAAAGAAACCGATTTGGAGATACCACCATTCTCTACTGCACCTATGAAAAGATTACATAATCACTCACTACAAAAAATTCGAGAGGATTACCGCATCACACAAAATGGAATTGGATGTGGTTTTCATTATAAGTGAAATAGAGAAGTTGCTTCGTCAATGAATCGCCTTGAATAAAAAAATTCCTCTGCAAAGTATTCTCAAAATAGAAAGCGAAATGAGGGAAGTTCAGCAGGGAAAGCGGCTCGTTTATTTTCGGGAAGAAGTGGGTACCAACAAGGTAAACTGATGACGTATGTCTGGGTCAACGACTGCTCTCACCGCTATTTGAGGCGACCTTAAACACAGATATCATAATATGAGAGTTGCTGTGCAAATAGACGTGGTAAGCGAGTGACAAGCAACTGGTTGGCTCGATGGTAAGGTATAGTAGGTGTGAGATCGCCTCAAATGGCATAGGACAACAGTGATAGTAGACCCAGACATACGTCATCAGTATACTCGCTTGGTACCCACTCCCCAAAAATAACCAAGTGGGTTTCCCAAGCCGGACGTCCATCGTTTCGTATTAAATATTGAGAATAGGTTACACAGGAATGTTTTCAAAAAAATTCGTTAACCAAGCAACTTGTCAAGTAGGTATATCTCACACATGCAATATTAAATATTGCATGTTACTACATAACAATAAAAGTCCACATTATGAGAAATTTCTGAGAGTACTTGCCTAGCCGCAACATTTTATTCAATTAAAAAACGTCAATTTCATGGGTTTAGTTACCTATTACATTGTTTCTTCCTATTTTTAATTGGCTAAAGCTGGATACTAATTTTCTACCCTCCGCCAATAAAAATTGACCTTTATTCGGTCAGGCGCTTCAACGACAATAAAGTTCTCCCATCGAATAGTGTTGAGTGAAGCGACAGATAAAACCCATTAAATTGCTCAATACACTTTACTGACGAGGATGAAGGATGTAGTACGAGGGTTTGGGGGCCCATAACCGTGGAAAGCGGATGAACAAAATTGTTTTTGTGTTCCACGAATTACTAGGAAATGGTCAGCAGTGCGGGAGCAAAACAGTAGACAGTCCGTAAGACAAAAGAAAAATACAACAATAAGTTAACTACAATAACAAAAAGTTCCAAACCCCATTTGGAGGTTATTGCAAATTTCATACATCATGTACCTAATAATATTACATTATGTATAAAATAATACATTAGCTATTATTACATAATACATTTTGTACATAATACGTTTACAACAAAAAGAAAACAATACGCTAGTTACTAGCTATTGTTGTTGTATTGTTGTTGCTGTATACTAGCAACTGTTGTTGTACTGTACAACAACAATCATTTCAAAATACTATAGCCTTGAACACTAAATTCTAGAGACTATGTAGATGTAGGCCTACTATAATGAAAAGATGGCACTCCATATTCGTTGTAATTTTTTATGATTGATCATTACTTACAGACTATGGATGTAAAAACAGTATCGGTTTGTTCCGATACTTTTGAGCAAAAAAGTATCGTTATTTTTTTCCGGTATCTGGAAAATATTGGCTACAAAGTTTTCTACCTTGATCTAATTTAAATTTTCAAAGTATCGCTACTCAAACGTATTGATTATTTAAAAAATATTGAATCAATGCTTTTTGATTCTTTTATGAAATATTGATACGATATGTATCGATACTTAATGAAGTATCGAGCATCCTTGGCAGCACAAGCGGGTTGAGCCCTCCAGAGATGTCCAATACTTCAAAAAGTTTCCTATACATAATGATAAAAATCGTATTGATGTGCATATTATACAAATAAATAAGATATTTAAAAAGAATCAATACCTGTATTGAGTATTGGTAATTATTTTTAAAGCAAATTTCGTCAAGGTCACATGCTTGAGTTACCAACAATTCTTGTACATCCCTGTTGCAGACTAGCTAAAATAAATCAATTTTTGTATTGACTCTGTTTTAGATCCAGTTAATCAATAATACATATTATTATCCACAGGATTGATTATATCGATCCGAGGATACAATACTCCTTCTACTTAATATTATTACTCAATTGGAACGTTCGATTTTTAAATTTGTTCTCTTCAAGAACTAGAAAACGAAAAGTTATTCGAGTGATCATAACGTTACACTCAAAATCAGGCTGTGCACAGTAGTATGGGACAGTCTTAAGAAGTAGTCCAAAATGAAGACTGACACGAGAAGGAGGAAAGTGCCAAAAACTCGGACCGAGTCAAATCTGATAGAGGAAGAGTTGTAGGCGAATATAGCGACTATGACCATTTTCATTTGGAAATCCAGAATGTAGAAAATGGACGACAGCGTCGACAGGAGGCGGGCGTTGATCTCCCAGGAGGTAGAAGGCTCTTCAAGGGAAAAGGCGGTGTCTTCCAGGACGACTCGCCTCCCTTCGCCCATCAGAAGGACCTGAAAGGACCAAAATGGCACTGAAATCTGAGATTTGGAAGATGTCTACACGAATGACCTTCCGTTTTGATGAATTGACGACGTTTTGGTAGTGATGGCATGTTTGCAGCAGTACGTTCTGGTTAGGTTGACAATGAACACAGTATTAATAACTTCACAAAGCCATACAACCCACCAGGGCCAGTGATTGCACTAACGAGAGCCTATCCCACTCGACACTCTCTAGGGCTTTCATTCACATGCAATCTTTGGAATAGTCATGTAGTACTGCAGGCGGTGTGATCCGACATCTCAACATGTTTCACCTGAATAGCTGCAGACGCTCCAACATTTTTTTTTTTTTAAATAAAAAAACTTATCATCGGGCATTTTACGAAAACATATTGATCCGAGATTTGTTTTCATGAATTTGAATATAAAAAATGGAAATACGATAAAGTAAACGATACAACAAAAACTACCTTGATTGAAAAGCTCATTTAGACCCTGCAAAGAGAGAACGAACTGATTCATGCCATAAAACAGACATTCCTTTACTTCACAAATATTCGATATTCCTTAAGCTAACGAGTTGAACTGAGGCTTCCATTTTTTAAGCGTATCGATAAATAATTTGTCCAAATCAACAGTTGATGAGGCTTTGGTATTACTCATGCGCAATTAATAAGGAAGGAATAACAGTTTAGATTACTGCTACCTAACCTAAATTTTCACAAACATATGCGTGGGATAAGGTTCAAGATTCAAAACACATCACATTTAAGGAGAGAATTAAAATGACGAGAAAAAAATATGAGAAAAATAAAATCATGCCTTTCTACACACTTGCTGGGGTTAGTGAAAGTTTAAAAAAGTGCTGATTTTACTTCATCTTATAGAAGTGAAACTTCTTAAAATTAGTTAAAAGAAGGTAAACTTCTTAAAATTAGTTACACGATACGAAATAATTATTATTCTCAATTCCACCTGCTTGGATTCGGTTTATTTATCCCTGAATGAGAACCCATGTTTTTGAGAGGGGATAAACAATTTTATAAAATTTATAATACAAGGAAAAATATCAGTTTCGTGGGAGCATACTCCAGAAAATTGGGCAGTAGGAATTATTTAAGGATCTGACATGTTTGCAAAATTGTATTTTTATAAATTATAAAATGAATTTTTATTGACCGAGTTAATTTTCTAACAGTTTATACAAAAGGAGCGTTTTTAGCGGTTTCAACCATCTTCTTTCGAGATCACCAAGTTATGAGAAAATCAGGGCCACTCCGCAGTTTTAGAAACGCGCTTGGGCTTTCACTATCTCGCCTCAAATGCCGCACGATATTGTAAACACAGGAAATTAGAGGGCTCTCTTCACTGAAATGATGTGGATAAGAAGGAAATAGTTGGTTACGTGCGGGAAAGATTACGACAAAAATCGTTTCTAACTCGTTAATCTTTCAAGGAAAGAAGGGGGTTTGGATTGGAAGTCGTAATAAAAATATGTTTTTTAGTGACACTGGGTATTTATGAAAAATGGACTGACAGCCGTCCCGACAGTGAAAACAGGGCCAAAACCCTATCAAAAATTAGGTCTGTCAATTAGACAAATTGCGCGGCCAACTAATCTTCATGAAACAATTGCGCTGTAAACTACAGAATGTAAAATTCAAAATGAGGGAAGTCTGGCTCCGAGACCCGGGAAGAAGTGGATACCAAGTAGGTAAACTGATGACGAAAGTCTTGGTCAATCACTGCTACTTTAGGCGACCTCACACCTAACGTTCCTTGCTGTGGCATCAAATACAGATATAATCAGAGCGTTGCTGTGCGAATACACGTGGTAAGCGAATGACAAGCAATCAGTAGATGTGAGGTCGCTTCAAGTAATAAGGACAACTGTGATTGACCCAGACATACATCATCAGTTTACTTACTTAGTACCCACTTCCCGGAAATAAGCTAGCAGGTCCCTCGTTTCATATTAAAAATTGAAAATATATTACACAGGAATGTTTTCAAGAAGCTTCGTTGACCAAGCAAATTGTCAAAATAATGCTGAACAAAATGCTATTGAAAAATGTGGAAATTAAGTGGAAAATATAAACTACAAACTGTCAGATACAGACCGAAATTTTCAGCGCTTACAGGTTATGAAACACGAAAGGAGATCACCTTCCAAAGTTAAGGTAGACCCCCAAAAAGTCAAAACTAAGTTTTCCCTCTACTCTCATACCTTCAAGGAGCACCAGAAATAGAAATAATTTCTACTTGCATTTCATGAAACCCAGAATTGCAAATCTGCATTGGGAACAAGGGCTCAACTCTTTGGGTTGATGACTGGCCACACAGAAAGCAGCTTCCCAGGGTGATTTAGGCCCAATCGAGGTAACCTCCTACTTCGGTTAGCTATTATTTAGATGGTATCAATCATAACAAATGGCCAACCATAAGCCGATTGTACTTCAAAATGAGTCCGAAAACAGGTCTCTGGTCAATATCCTTACTCCACAAAACCCCCGAAGTTGAGGGAGCAGCTACTGACAACCTTTCATTCTCCAGCAAACCTGCAGTGAATTTGGTCAACAGCAAGACAAGAACTAGTGTTAAATACGGCCCTATTACGTTCGACAATAACCACATAATACACGAAGGCAATCAACTAACGCGTTTTTTTTCACATCTCATTAGGAATTCTCACAGGTTTCACAGATGAGTTTCCCTGACGCCAAGCCACAGGCTTACTTTTACTCGAAGTCCCAGGGGACCCTATTTTTTGTGCGAAGTCTCTCCTCGTAACTACCGACTTCGGAGTGCAAATACAACCCTGGGAAGAGATGGAAGAAACATCTTATCTCCTACAGCATTCATCGCATTTCTTTCAACAAGGAGCAAAGAGCCTAGAAAAAGGGGATACCATGCCTTTCCAACGCAAACCAACGAATCTCAAAAATACAAGAGGTAATTTTTAGGGTCAGCACCGTAGTAATCATTTTTAATTTCATCAATTTTATCGATCGAAGTATTGATAGGGATTTACTTTACTTCTCACCTCCAGCCGACATGCTATAAAACAGGCTTCTCCTGCTCACATTATAATGAAACTTTGACAATAATAATTAAATAAATTTGTAAATATAATTACGAACCAAAATTGTTCATAATTATTATCAAAGCAATTCAAACACAAATTACTGCGGCCGATCAAAATTGTCCCCCTCTCCAAAAATTAGGGTCATTATTCTAAGAATAATAAACCAAAATGAGCAAGTTTACAGTACAGAAAATCATTTAATATGAATATTTCATTGAGCCTCACGGCTAAACCAAAGGGCATTTGGTGCTAAAGATTTAAATACATCTATTTGGACAAAGCCACTTGAACTTGTACGACACAACCACTCATGAGTAGGTAGGAATTTCAAGAGCCAGGAAACGGAATCGCTCGGAAAAAAAAGTGGAAGAGCAACTTGTGGATTGGACAATAATTCATTCAGTGCTTCATTCACTAAGCAGAATGACGTTTTGTCGATGACGTTTAGTTGCCTAATTGAAGCGCACATAATATCGTCCACATTAAAAATAATAAGCATAAGCATAGCGTAAATACAGTGGTTTAACATCAAAATAACAATAAACATTCTGTAAACAACAAAACTATTACGGTTCATGCTGCCATAACAAGGAAGAAGGTATCAACCCGTTTGAGTGGGCGTACAGTGTAGGTATTAAACAATATCGCATGAAACAAAACTGCTAAAAAATAAGGTATTACAACATCTTACATGCTCTAATGATCTAAAACTAGAATGGTGAATAGATCTGTTTGCATAACGATTGATTGAACTGGGTAAGAACTCTTGACCCACAAATGAGCAAGTGAAACTACACATTCGTTTGTAGGATGCTGTGGCTGTTTTCTACACATTTAATCGGCGTCATACTGGATCTTATGCTCATTCAATTTGGCTCGATTGCAGAGAGGTTAAATACAGCGATTTCAGGAGCAACGAAGGGTTTTATCTAGCATCAAAACAAAAAGTAAGATCATGTTTACCATTTTCGTGAGCTCCACAGTTGGACGCTGCAGGTTCTACTTTGGTGCCCGAAGAAGTGTCCGCGACCGCGTTCACAACACTACAGTTGAAAGACATTTCAAGTTATAACACATAATATCGTCAGTTAATTCAAATTCGTCAGTAATTCACGGAAATACACAGTAATTTATCACAGGTCCTGTGACACAGGACAATGGAAAACCTGAGGCGCCGAGAAAGCCTTCCAGCAACAAAACATTGACCTACAGGAAACTATGTAAGGCCTAAGGAACACCGCTGGAAGTGCGCACAACCGAACAACTTTTTATTCAGAGCTACGAAATAATATTTGGTGGTGAATTATTTTATGGTATTGATAATTAAAATTAAAATAGGTATTCGGAAGAGAGCTAAAATGACAGCTACGGGGAATATGATTTGCGCCTCTCCAACATCATCGTCCAACAATCAAGATTTACAAAACTTCTTAAGAAAGTTAGTAACTGGAACATTTTTTTTACATCTTGAAATGATTCAAGATGTAAGAATTTGATAAATAATATAACCAAGTTTGTTTACAGCAAAGCTTACACATGTAGAATGTGGTTGTGCACACATCCAGCACGTAGGAGTCCGCTGAAATGGTCCACTGGAGAACTTGAATAAAATTTACATTTAATGTCAACTATATAGAATAAAACTGTAATAATATTACATTTTAATATAGATAAGTAATGTTAATTCAATGTAACGCCAATTATTGAATATTATAGGTACCTATGCACTGTTCTCCTCTAATGTGAAGAGCAGAGCAGTGGAGACCTGTCTAGTAGACAGTGTCTACCATTACGTCCAGCAGCACAGACAGCTAACTTGAAGAAGAAGTACCTCTATTTTCTTTTTTGTGAAGGGTATCGATTCTTAGAAAATATCGAATCTATCTAATTCGATACATTATTAGTACCAGATGAAGAATCGATAAAATTATCATAATGAAAATAACTCGAAAAACGCTGCAAATTTGCAAATTTGCTGCTAACCCCTGCAACACAGGGGTTTATTATTATTAAATGTATCTTCGGATAATTTATAACACATTTTGGTATAAATTATCCGAAAATTATTCTATAAAAATTATTTGAATAAATAAAAATCTGTACATATTCCTACAGTGTTTGGACGGATCTGGACCCCAAAAAAATTAATTCTACCTAAATATGACTCGGAAAACAATACCTCATTCGAGTTCCTGGCGTCCTATAAATGTTCCATTAAAATTTGCAGCCCTTTGAAAGCCCCACAGACGATGAAATCGGATAGATCTCGGACACCCAAAAATGGAATCTTCCTACGTTCAAAAATACTCCGAAAACAACACCAAACTCTACCCTATTTCCTAAACCCTTTAAAAAACACTCTCTTAGCCCCATTTTAGCACCACGGGTTAGACCGATCGGGCTGAAAAACGTGCGGGCACAACTAGACCTAAAACCTAAGGTAAACCTAGGTAAACCTAAAAAGAGTATTAGACCTAATACCTAGGTAGGTACCTGTATGTCAAAATTTCAGATTAAAAAAAAAGTTCCAACTTACTGCCCAAAAACGGCGGACGGACACTACGCCCACCTGTAGACGGTTTTTGTAGGTATGGGAACTCGAAAAATGGATTATGCGTCAAAAGTTACAAGGAAAACGACACCTTATTAAATAATCAAATTTTGATCTCCTGGGATCCTTCAAAAATCCCATTTGTAGCCCTATGAAAGCCCCATAAATCATCACAGTAAAATCGGATCGTTATGAGACCCCCAAAAATGGATTCTACGGCCAAAAATACTCCGAAAACGACACCCCACTCGACCCCATAGCCAAAACCCTCTCCATAGCGCCTTCATTGTAGCCCTATAGCGCCCCACGGGTTGGGGCGATCGGACTGAAAACCTTGCGGGCACAACTAGATGGTAAACCGAATATTTTCAGATTAAAAAAAAAAATTATAGGTATGTACCTACATCCCAAAATGACTCGGACGGCGGACAGACATTTTGTTTTTGAATCTACATGACATCTACAAGACATTGTCTTGAAACGGATAATGTCAAATTTCGAGGTGGATAAAAATCTCCTACCTCCGTCGCGATTACATAGGAGTATTAAATACTCAGGAGTAGGTATGTATTTTTTCCAAGATTAATAAACCAAGATCGGTCGCAGTTAGGTACTTTGTGTCCGACATTTTAACGAAGAAAAGGAGGAAGATGAATTGGAGTACCACATTATCTTATCAAGAAGATCGATTCTCCGAACATCGATAGTTTTCTGTTTCCATTGGATTTATTTGTGTGCTAATCAGTCAGAATTTGTGCTCGTTCTGCGTTTTATTGTTCACTTTTTTTACTTTAACAACCGTTCGGAGTTCTCCAAGAGAACGTCTGATGACGTTTGTTAAGCAGTGACTTCATTGTCAGGACACGTGAAAGGAGCTGAGGCCAGCAGAGATGGTTGTGAACTCCGGCATGTGGAACTTCTGCAAATCTTTAAAACCCGGCCGAGGGTTCCCTGTCGCTGTGAGGGCCTGCTGGAGTTCTGCGGCTGATGGTAACGCGACCGAGGCGCAGAAAAGGGTTCTGAAAATAGCCGTCATTGGGCTGCCCAATTCGGGAAAGAGCACTCTCGTCAACCAGATAGTCCAGAGGAGGGTCAGTGTGTTGTACGGTTGCTGTGTACTTTCTGTGGGGTATTGATGTACTTTTTTGTGGAGTTTAGAATTTCGTACAGATCCTTTGTTAGTACTGTACTAAGTCAAAATCGGCTAGATGTTTGTTCTTTTGTACCTGATGATGGGAGAAGAAATGTAGGGGATCTCCATGAACACAATGTCATGCCCTCCTACGCATTTGCACCCCATAATAGGATAATTATTAACTTATTGCGAATGGAAACCTCCAATCTTTGTGCTGGATTCAGATTCTCAGCCAAATTTTATGTCCAATGCGCCTATCGATAGCAATTTGCGATGGGCGCAACAGTTTGCATCTGAGTTTGCGCTACCTGCACTTAGACGTACGGATATTTCGACAGTAATGGAGGGGTCTCACGGACTCGATTCAGCTTGTATGTAAAGGAACTCTACGGACTAGTTATCACCTAGATAAGGGGTTATTGAGGCTTTCAAACCCTGCCGCTGCAGTCTCAGCTCTACTTCTGCCACCTCTTACGAAGAATCGATGCTCTTGGTCCGTGGTAAGACAGGTGTTACAACACATGATTGAATTTTGGTCAAACATTGGTGTTAGGCCCTGGATTTGAACGAGGCTGATCAGCGCTCCGACTGAATTGAAAACAGACGAAGCTCTGTCGCCTTATGCCATCGGGCCACCCCCCCTCCTAGAAAGTTGCTAGCTCATTTGCCTCACACTTCCAATTTATGATTATTTGATGAGCAAAGCAGACAATGAATATCCCTATTTAGGGCCGCCGATGGTTTAGTGGTTATAATGCCGGGTCCACACGGGGTCTGGAGTTCGAGACTGTCTACAATTAGGATTTTTGTCCTTTTCCTTTTCACAGTTCTCGTTGACTTCCAGACAATTACAATAATAATAAAAAGTGGCAAAACATGCAATTCCGGCGGCTCTATCAGATGAGATTCTCATGTTGACATGACATGTCTGACATGTGTATGAGATGGCCTAGAGACTTAGGACATCAACACATGGATGCGTCGATTCTGAAGTTCAATCGCGTACAATCGGACCACTTCAGGACCGCAGTGCCGTTGGGGATCAAAATCCTGTCAGGATGAAGGGACACCATGGGATTGTGATTCCCAAGTTTGAATTTCAGAGCTTTAAATATACATATATGTCCCTATTTGAACCTCTCAGCCTGTGGTAGGCCTAAATCGAATCATGAAGAGTGCTTTTGTCGTTACTACCAGATCATGAAGACCCCTATTGTTTGACTCTCGAAAACCTACGCTGATGACCAAATTTAGTAAATTCGATGCAGCTAACCTCAACGTAACCTCAAAAGGCACTCAAGTAAATTAAATTTACTTGAGTACAAAGAAATTTTCTTTGTTTAGCTTCAGGTGTGCTCCGGACGGTGTTTCGTTGTCGCTAGGGTTGGGTGGATCATCGTATTCCATACTTTATCATCGCTGAGTCGGTTTCCAAAAGGCTGATAGGTTGCAGTAATTGTTGATACGATGACGCTATAAATTTGACTAATCTTTCAGGTGTTTCCGGTCTCTAAAAAAGTGCACACAACAAGATGTCGTGCCAGAGCAATCTGCGTGGAAGGGGACGCGCAGTTGGTTTTCTTGGACACTCCCGGCCTCGTAACAGCGACTGAATCACAAAAGTAAACATTTCAAAACTTCTCTCTATTCCACAACATTGAATGTTCCCTGGGAAATTGTGAACGTTTGAAACTCATCCTAATCTGTTCTGCAATGTTCCAGGTACAACCTTCAGAATGAATTCATGACTGGAGGAGAGGAAGCTATCAACGAGGCGGATGTGATCGGTGTCGTCCACGATCTTTCCAACGGTTTTACCAAAGCACATCTTGATCCTAAAGTTCTTCGTCTCCTACACCTTTATCGCCCTAAACAATCATTTCTCGTCATGAATAAGGTAACCATGTTGGTCTGGTTTTGTGTGCCGTTCTGCATGGTAGCAATTTCTGCAAACCTACTATTTGGTGTCTTAATTACAGATTGATACAGTAAAATCCAAGCGGTACTTGCTGGATCTTTCAGACCTTCTGACCGGAGGCCACTTGAATAAGCCCATCCCGCCGTCCAGCCAAATATCTGAGAAGCTCGTCGCTGAAGTGGTTAAAAGACAGTCCTATTGGGAGCATTTCAGCGATATCTTTATGGTTTCAGCGCTCCTCGGTCAAGGCATCTCAGACTTGAGGGTTAGTTGAAGGCTAAAATCTAATTGGTGTTCAAAATGGCACTGAACTCTGAATTATTATTATATCTTGACGAATTTTCTCTTTCTAGTCGTATTTATTGAAACTGGCCAAGCCCGCGGAATGGCCATTCCCTGAGGAAACTTTCTCGGACCAAGGGCCTGTTCGGCTTGTGGAGGAAACCGTGAGGGCCTCGCTTTTGGACAGCCTGCCCAACGAAATCCCTTACAACTTGAGCGTGACCCTGGAATTCTTCGACATTGACGACCACGGTAAGTTGCAACCAGATGCAAATCTTCACGGCAAGCACCAAAACCAACCAAAAATGTTTTCATTCAGTCTCTGGTTAATTTGTCTTCTTTGATGAATGAACAAGAAAACTGCATTCCACTAGCCCGTATTCGAAGACATGGTCATCTGCTGGGGGGAACTGTGCATTGACTTTTTTCTTTGCTGTAAGTACTTCATAATTCGGTATGAAAGCGACTCAGTCAGAATGTTGTCAGCATTGTTTGTACAGAATTGTGTCACCTCTGGCAGATTCACAATGTGAGAAAAGCACGTGTACGTGTGAGGAAGTGAAGGGCAGGTATTTTTGAGCTGTAGTTAGGCAACCCTGGGTACCAGATTGGGCTTTTGGGAGGGGGAACTCTTTGCAGACTAGAGAATGCTTGACCATGGTGGGACGTGGGTAGTTGGAAGGGGATGGGAGAAAGCGCCTTCTATAGACAGGGGGGGGGGGGGGTGACACTTCATCACAACCAAGTTACTCGCAAAGAAAAAGAGCAAAAAAAAAAACTCCTTTTCGTGCGAGTGCACTCTAGCAGAGAGGTTAGGTTCCAGTGGTACAAGAAAGTGGGTTTTCCCGTTTTCTTCCACCGATGTTTTACGAAATTCATTTTTCTTGCTGGGTCGGTTGCTTGGACTTCACAATATGGCTTGTCTTACGAAGGTGACAAACAGGCTGCCCGGGTTCGAGGAAAAACAAGAAATCGAGGTGTAGGCACCTCATCTATCCCAGAATCGTGTGTGTTGGCTACATGCATCCAAGAGAGTAATATTTCATGTAAACCCTTAACAAAACGTGCACTGTCTATTGCGAAATCTGAGCGATTTAGTCGTGACTCTGGTTTGCATAATTTACCTATTTTCTTTGTTTCAGATCAAGTTAAAGCTTGCGTACTTATCGGGTGTAGGTCTCCTCGGATTCATCGTCTTGTAGTTGGTAGTGGCGGCGAAAGGATCAAAGCTATCACTGGTAAAGCCGAAGCCATTCTCGAGGATTCCTTTCAAAAAGAAGTGATTCTGAAGCTTGTTGTAACTGATCGTCCAACAGGTAACCAATTTCACCGTTGGTGGCCTTGAGTGTTAATCGTGATTATCGTTAACTTTGTTGGCAATTTCAGATAAAATCAAAGAAAACGAAACCTTGCCAATAAGGAGATGGTACAGCTGAGAGGAACAACTCGGACAACCCACCGAACTCCTGAGGCACCTAGGCATCACGTGGTCAAAGTTTCATCGCTAACGTTGTTACGTGTACTCCTGGGAACACACCGTTGTTTATTGTATAATATTTACTCTTGTGTAACTATAATTGTTGGGAGAAATAATAAATAAACTTTGTAGTACATTTCTCCCACCTAGAAAATCTCCTACAGCTTCATTGTTCCATTTCAATTGCCGGTAATGGCTTAAATTTTGGAAATCCTCATGAGAGGAACCCACTTAAGGAAATTAATAACTCGCAATCCAGTTTCAGGCGTACCATAGTTAGTTAACAATTTTGCAGTTACGGAAGAAGTTAACTACTTTGCTAGTCCTTACCAGTCATGGTCTTTTTTCGATTTGACGAACGTCTTAGGGACACCCCCATGATAGGGTGTTGAGCGTGTACCTAACTAATAAATTATTCGTTTTGTTGGGTGGTTGGCGGAATGCATACAGCGCGTAGTCTGTGTTTACGCTGCCTGTGTTAGTGGAGTAAGATGGAAGGTGCGTAGTTGGGAACTTGCCAGGGGCATGACACGATAATTCGTGGTCTGCAGGCCCTGGAAGTTTTCCAGCTACAGTAATGGAGGGCCTGGGTTCGGCAAGCTTACTCGAATGGTCGAGATGTGACTCCAGCTGCAGGTCCTCAGAGGGTCAATGAAGTACTTCTTCACCTGTGTTGGGTGAAGTTTCCATTCACTGCCTCAGTTGTACCATGAGTGGTTTTCTGGCTTCCAAACTTGAAGCGTCAAGGATGGACTCCTGGGCAACGTGCCCTTACGTCTTTAGTACCCCCTCCTCAGTTTCTTCGGCCGAAATGTCGCTGAAAAATCCCGAATCAGCGGGAGTAGTACAGAAATAACTGCGATTAAGCATATTAATTATTCGAATTATATAATGGACTACAGAAGCTAAATTAAGAGTTTATTTGTGGCCAGCCTGGTAATTAGTGGGCCGTGATATGGAGAAGAGGGCCATGTCAGCGCGCTGAGCGTGATTCGCCCGAACCCGCTCCGGTGGGCTGGAGTTGGCCCTACACCACCTTAAACAATCTTCTCCTAAAACTCTGCTCTAAGTTTCAAGTTGTTCCCATTACGAGGAAGTCTTGCTCTGCTGCTCCTAATTCCCTGAGCACTCCCTTACTACTGTGTTGGTACTGTGTACAGTCCTATGGTATCATCGGGAGTATGACACCCAGGGATTGCGTTTACTCTAGTTGCCGTTTACCACAACACATAATAAACCTTGCTTTGGGACTGTTGTTGTTTTGTAGAATTATTTTCAAGGGTTAACAAAACTGAAATGTAGATGAACCATCTTGACTCTTGTGTGATCACATTAAAACTCTATCATTTAAAATTCTCTAAACTCTATTTTTCTACCTCTATTATTTAAAAGCGAGCTGGTGTTTGTAAACATACAAACCCAAACTAAATTAAATGTCATCGTTATCTAGGTCCCTAGTTCAGATAAGTTTCTCAGCGTTATGTTTCCAAATCATGTCGGTCCGTTCATTGAGATTTTTTTGGGAATCTGAGGTCGGTGTGCTGGTAGTGTTCTTCTATCCATTCGTCCATCCGATCTTTTAGTTCCTGCCTGTATTCTGACGATCCACGTTCTTTTCCTGAAAGAAATATGAACACGTACAGTCCATCTGGAGGGTGTTATGTTTGGCAGTATGGATCAGCAAGTAGATTCCTAATGTCACTTGCATGCTGTTTGTCTCCAGTTTCCTGTATTCTTGTATCAACAGTGTTGATTCAGTACCTTGCCTGACGAATCCTTCCCCTGTTTTATCCAAAATTCCAAGGTCCCGGTGGGTTTCGAAGTTGACGGCTGGATTATTTTTGAAGTTGCTGATGTGAAGATGTTCTGCTAGCCGGTCGACGTCGTCGTCTTCCATCGTTTTCCCGACAAAATCCGCTACAAGCCTTATCGCTCCCTTCATATCCTGAAAATGTCACTGGATATTGTTTCCGAGCGTAGTTTATATTATGCGGTGGTGGTGTTTCATTGTCAGGCATTACCTTCACAATGTCTTCATAAAAGAGAAACAAATAGTTCTCCTGATGACGCTTGTCCCACCCTTCTTGCACATGCGCCCAAAATGGTGCCCATGGAACTGAAAAATAGTGATATAAAGGGTTCATGTAATGTTTAGGGATAGTTCATCTAGATGATGGGGTACATTTGTAAAAATGTTGAAGTCTGACGAATCTGAAATTTACACGAAAACTGGTCTGCTCCTAGTTGTGTCCACGAGATTTTTAACTCGATCTATCTGTGAGGCTTCAAAAGGGCTACAACTTCACCTTTTCAAGGGCTTTCGCCTGTGGGAGGAGTGAGGTGTCTTTCTCCATAATTTTGAATGGGGAATTGAATTAAAGTGACGAAGTGTTGTTTACAGACGGTGCAGCGGTCTAATCCAATGAGGTGGTTAGGCAGAAGTGTTCTATCTAACCACCTCAATGAATTAAGGTGATCCCAGACTCGTCCTACCGCAATTTAGTAGGTACTTTGTGGGACTTTTATGAGCAACAGAAGGGGGTTTAAAATGTTTCTAACTTAGGTATTTAATCACCGACGTTCTGACCCGTTGGTGATTAAATAAGTTAAAAAACGACCCATCTTGTTCGATCGATTGTTAGGAATATAAACCCAGGGGCAATCCAAATTGCGGATTTTTTCTACAAAAGTGGAAGTTTTTCTGTCGAATTGGCTGGCCATAGCATGATTGTATGAGGAACATCAGGAGACCTACCTGTATGAAGGAAGGAGGACTTAAGTCGTTAACAACTGCAATCTTACGGCTATAATAACATCAGCCTTCTAGTGTAGGTTGTTATTACGTGTCCTCGTTAGAAGACGTCTCCCCACCAGATCGCCTCCACAAATACGTATTCTACGTTAAAAAAAAAAAACGCTGCAAATTTTACACACGGGTTTATTATTCTTTGATATAGGTTACCTACTTGTGCAAAAATTATTTCTGTGTCAATAGAAAAAATTTTGGAAAAAATTTTTTTTGGGGATTTTTTTTCAAAAATTCTTTACTTTTTACACGAAAAATATTAATTTTTACTCGAAAAATGAGTAAAAAGTAAAGAATTTTAACCTCCTGGGATCCTTCAAAAATCCCATTTTTAGCCCCAAGAAAGCCCCAAGATCGCCACAGTGAAATCGGATGGTTTGTCCAAAAATACTTCAAAAATGACACCTATAGGTTATAACTCATAGATGAGTTATAACTCATCCCAAAGCTAAAAGCCTTTAAAAAAAACAAAAAACTCCTAAGCCCCATTTTAGCCCCATAGCGCCCCACGGGTTTGGGCGATCGGACTGAAAACCTTGCGGGCACAACTAGATGGTAAACCAAGTATTTTGTCAAAATTTCAGATTTAAAAAAAAATCCTACTGCCCAAAACGGCCTGGACGGCGGACGGACATTTTGGATTTAGAATGTGGACCTCTTGAAACGGATAATGCCAAATTTTGAGGCCGATCGGAGTGGTCGACCCCCGTCGCGAAAACATAGGTGTATTATTCCAAGAATAATAAACCAAAACCTGTCACCCTTGTCACAATATGTACAGATTCATGGAGGAAGGTACCCCTTCCTCCATGGTACAGATAATATACCTACTGAACATGTCAGTTAAGTTTTAAACCATGGTGACCTTGTTGGGTTGGCTATTTTTTAAGTGGGTACACTTGGAGTTGGGATGATCATGAAAATAGCCAAAACTGAAATGATGAGATTTCCATTAAAATGATGGGTTACGCAGTTAGTATTTGACTCGGGTTGAGCAAGCGGCCACTGCATCTTTGTCGAGTCAATAAAATTTATCGACATTAAATGCATACCTCCTTTTACCTTTAAATAGGTACCTACGTACTTTTAGCTACTCTCTTGGTCAACCCAACTTCCAGTGAATGAAAATCTCCTAGTTTCACAATTTGAAACGATAAGACCCCACACGTTCAGACACCTGATATGATCTGATACAACTTATTTTATTTTTTATATATATATAATAGAAGGAATAAATGAAGGGGCGGGTAAATATTATTTACACCCCCCCCCCCCCACCCGTGCATTTATTCCTTCTACGGATCGGGTGATTTTATGCCTGCTGCGTGTAAGTTTTATACGATTCCTACTGAACGTAGGGGTACTCACACTTTACCTTGGAATTAATTACACTTTACCTTGGAATTAATTCCAATGCTATCCCTTCCGCGTGCAGGCTATAGTATTTCTCGAGTGGTTTCGCGCAAGCAAATTTCTCCCCTTTTAAGTATCTGTTTTATTGTCATTCGAAGGTTCATTGTAATTGCAATCTGCTATCCACCGAACTTAGATATTTTGAGTTGAGTAGACACTCATAAACATTCATTGAGTTTGCGGCCGGGTAATCGAAAAATGCCCTTATTTGATTATAATATATTAAAGGTATAGATGTGTTTCGTACTATGAAACCCTAAATAGAAACGCCCTTCATTTAGAAAATACTTACCGAGTCCATCAATAAATTGTTGCAAGAATCTTTCAAAAGTATTGGCATAACCTGAAGTCCTCCAAAGCCTGAGAAGATGGTAATACGATATGACTACGTCCTTTGGGTTCCGAGCGACGTATATTACCTGGAATAAAATCGATAATTGATTTGATTGAATGATAATTATTGCCATTCAGTTCATTTCTTCAATGAACCCCTTCGGTAAAATTTGTAGCGTTTTTCTGAAGCAGCAGCTCACCCACCTTTGCTCCAGTTTCGTCCAAATCGTTTGGCAAGAGCGAGGGAGGAAAATGTGTTTTGATGACCCGCGGAGAATCTATTTTGTCAATGTATTCATAAGTTGGTGTAGACATCCCTCTGATGTATTCCTGGTTCTCAGGATTCCCCTCATTTTCCGTCAGAAACTTCTCTCGTGTTTCTGGATGAAAAAATAGACAAATCCTGCGAATGGATGAACTCATTTTAAAATTTGTATTTGGTAGGGGTGTTTATTTGATAAAATAGCGTAGGGATTGTGACAGCCAGTAGTCAACACAGGCTACGAAAACGATCAGCATTTGGCGAAAGCAGTCGATAAAATGTAACTCCAACAAACGCAGATTGTTACTGCTTTTGAGTTATTGTCCAAAAGGTGGTCACCATTTCGGTGCAATCCTTACTCCATGAACGGCGAACGTTCCCACAATCCTCTTTTAGCGCCTTCATAATCGCAATCGTTCATAACCATCCAAACCAACTCCTGCGTCAGTGTAGTGCCTGAAATTGTTGGTAACGAAAACTGTTAGACAAATTCTCTGAATGTTAGGCACTTCTCTAAAAACGGATTGGATCGTTTGGATAAATTTGGACGCACCCTTGCGTGAATAGTGTTGCAACTCAAAATTCCTCTTTTTCGGAAAACGCGAATAACGTTTCCTGCCTTGAAATCTAGTTAATTAGTACCTACCTACACGAATTCATTCCATACTATGACATAGCCTTTAAAATTCAGGATTGAATCCTTTCTTGGTGTCCCCACTATGTAACAGATCGTAATTGTAAGAAAATTCTCTCTTTCCGAGTTAGGTATAGCTATGTTCAAGATTCTTCCTGGTGTTAGAAACAGGTTCTGTTTTTGTATTATTTCGAGTTGCGACTAGTTTCGATTATTTTCGATCTTAAATAGGTAGTGCTCTATTTCGGCTTACCCAACAGGAAACTCCCAACTCCAATCGTCAAAAAGGTGAACACCTTTTTGACGATTGGAGTGGGGAGTTAGGTAACTCGAGATGTCAAACGCAACCTTGAACAGTGGAAGTTGTCAACAGCGTTTAATTGTTTCCTGGTGGCCACTGGAGTCCCCTTAATTGAAACATTTCTTTACAATCGATAGAGCTCATTTTTCTGAATCCATCGATACCAATAACTCAAAAACACTAAATTTTGAGTTGACTCTATCTCACGCAAGGGTGCGATATCGCATACTTACTCATATGAGTAAAGTATTCAATGATTCCCGAGCATCATTACAAACCTAGACGTGCGATGCAAAATCAGAGATGAAAAAGTCAAAAGGAAAACTTAATAGAGCATCTGATGCTCTATTAAGTTTTCCTTTTGACTTTTTCATTTCAACCCACCCCGATTTTTGGGAGGAAATCAGGCAATCTTGAAGGGATTTGGAACTTCAAATGACGATATTTTCAACTCAAGAATAAGTACCATCATTGTAGTAAGTCTTACTCTTTAAATAGTATGAAATGTGTTGGTGTAATCTTGTTCCACCTACCAGACCGAGGAAACGTTGATATCCAAACGTCGTCCGGCCTAGTTTTGACGTTAATAAAATTCTCTGCTTCAGCGGCGTATCTGCTCGGAAAACAGAATTTGTTGGGTCCCACTACGTACCAGCCGGTTCGTTCGCCTTTATGGTCTTCCAACAACTCCCGGTTCCTCTCGTCGTCCAGAGAAATGATGTCAGGGATGATTGCCATTGCACTGAAACGGACTATTTTTAACGCTAATTAAATACTTCGTCGTTCTGTTGGGTAATTTTTTTTTTTTTTAGGAAAAATAAAAAAAATACGTGAAATGTATACCTCGTATTCGCATACACTGAGAGAAAAAAAGGGCCTATTCTAGGTTATTTTTCGATTTTTTTCTAGGTTAAATGCTGCCAACCTAGATTTTTTTTGGTTTTCATTCTAGGGTGGAACAATTTAGTCTAGGTTGAATATAATTTAACCTAGATTGAAAATACTGGTGAAGTTACCTTCCTAAAAATGCAAACAACCAAGATTTAAAATACGCCACCCCCACACTTTAGTTCTAGGTTAAGTTCACCGTGTGTGTTGCCGCCTCCATCCATTTACAGTCTAGGTTAAAAACATTAATGTCTTGGTTGTCTCACCCTGGTATTCAATGTTTTTCACTTTCATAGACGGTTGATTTACCCTAAAACAAAAACGTTCTCACCCCACCTCAAACAATTTACAGCCATGGCGCGTTAACCTAGAACCCTTTTTTCTCTAGGTTGTGTCCCTTTATTTACGAGGTTGTTTCAATTACTATCCCTGTTGTTCCAGTTAAATTTCTAGGTAGCTTCCTATTCTTTTCAGGTTGGTTCTGATAAATTACTAGGTGGTCCACTTTTCTTTCTAGGTTTGCTCCACTTCCATTGCAAGTTGTTTCTATCAACTTCAACTATCTTTTTGGGTTGTCTCTGTTTCCAACTCAGTAGAAAAATTTGAATGTGACGTCATTATATGACTGCACAATGTCATAGTGACAGAAATTAGATGATTAGAATTTGACAAAGATTTGGCCTCAACCCCACCGGCTAAATAGCAGGGGTGCCAAGACAACGAGAATTAACGCCCACCGCCTACAGTGGCGCTCTCCGCGGCCGCTTAGCGTACTGTAGAAACAACCTGGAATTTATTGAATGAATTGCAATCACTGTTGTTTAAACCTAAAACTATTTGTATTACTACGGTAGTTTTAACCGAGACTGAAAGTCTAACTTTTTCTTCTGGGTTGTTACCTAAAGTAGTAATCTCCCCTTTTAAATCTCTCGGTTGTTTTCAGTTGTACAACCGAGACTTTAATGGAGGGGAATTATATGGAAGGTCAAATCATTCAATTCTAGGTTACCCCACTTAAAAGTCAAAGGTAGGTAATATATTTTCTAGGTCTTCACAATGTCAACCTAGACCAAATGTGAAGTTCACATTTGGTCTAGGTTGACACTTTTTTATTCCAGGTTGTGGTTAGAGGGAGGGTAATAACGGGTTAGGTTGTTTCTATATGGGTCTAGGTTGTATTAATATTTTTCGATGTTACTTTAACCTGGACCTATTTTTTCTAGGTTGAATCAATTGATTCTAGGTGGTTTCAATTTCTTTTCGAGGTTATTTCGGATTTAACCTAGCCACTAAAAAAATCTTTTCTCTCAGTGTAGGCAACCCTGAACACTGGTCGATTTTACGTCCAAAATGATCACCTTCTTGGAATGGTATGTTTGCTTATTCGGCTTTTAATGATTTTCGCATGCGGGGACTTTCTCTTGTTAGCGTTTGGCTGCCAAAGCCTTGAGAGTTACGGCACCATGATAAGCTTATATATTGCCTAATCTTCCTCAACCTCTAGTAAACCTACTTTTGCGACGGAGGTCGATGACTCCGATCGCCCTCAAAATTTGACATTATCCGTTTCAAGAGGTCTACAATCCAAACCCGAAATGTCCGTCCGCCTTCCGAGCCGTTTTGGGCAGTAGTTTTTTTTTTTTTTTTTTAAATCTGAAATGTTGACAAAATACTCGGTTTACCATCTAGTTGTGCCCGCAAGGTTTTCAGCCCGATCACTCAAACCCGTGGGGTGCTATGGGGCTACGGGAGGGTTTTTTTAAAAGGCTTTTGGCTGTGGGATCGAGTCAGGTGTCGTTTTCGAAGTATTTTTGGACGTAGAATCCATTTTTTGGGGTCCCGCAACGATCCGATTTCACTGTCGCGATCTATAGGGCTTTCATGGTGCTACAAATGAGATTTTTGATGGATCTCAGGTCAAATATTTTTCAAGTAAAAAAAAAAAAAAAAATGTTGAAAAAAAAATTTAAAAACTTTTTTGAAATAAAAATTCAAAAAATTCTTTATTTGGAATATAAAAATCCATTTTTTTCCATTGACAATAATTTAATTATTGCACAAGTAACCTACTTATATCATAGAATAATAAACCCTTGTGTAAAATTTGCAGCGTTTTTTTAAATAGGTACCTATGTGGATGTGTGTCACATATCACCTGGATTCCTGAGATCATAATATTATGCTGTTGTTACATAAGGGCTTATTGTTCTTTTGTATAAATTGTGCAAACATAAGATCGGTAGTTTTTTTAAACTAAAAATTAGAAAACTATTTAATACTCGTTCAATACTTTGACAGTCTCAAAGACTTTAATAATTAAATTATTTACCCATGAGATAAGTGATTCAGTTAGAAAATCCAATCTTAATTTTCCATTAATTTAATTTCTAAGTGTCTTACAATTCACGAGATGATTTTTCCTCTTCCGATCTGAAGTCCGGCACTGTCACGCAACGACTCGGCTGGGAACTGAGGCGACTACATACGTTTAGCCCACCGCCGCCGGTACCAAAGGTACCTATTAGCCTTGGTCGACCTTGTCTGTTATTACAGCAATTTATCCTGCAGGTCTCAAATGGGGATCAGTTGAGTAGTAATTGTCATTCGTAAAAGTTGAATTTTCCCCGGAAAGCATTCCACTAATAAACCTAACTAGCCTTACCACCGTTTGAGTATAATGTAGACCTGTAGAGAATAAATTTTATTCTTTGAAAAAAAGGGGCCTGAAACAAGCCTGAGCCCTATTATACCTTGATAACAGCGATTTATTATTAAAGGTACCTTCTTACCAGGGTGTAAATACAGTGATCCTCAAGCAATTCCTTGTATTTTACGAAGATTGGCATTGGAATAATCTATATCAATAAATAGGTTCCTGATTGTAATGTAAATATATTTGTCCATTCACAGGTGAGTGTGCTCAGTTAACTGCTGCCCCAATCTCCACTAGCATGATACACAATAAAATTACCCCTAGCAAAAGGAAAAATAATGATTTCACTTGCGTCACGGGAAAAATGTTAGTCCTCAGAAATCAGTGTCCTCTTGCATTTTACGTTCAATCACCATCCTAACCAAAATTTTTAGGCTCTACTAATTTATTCAAACGAATCATTTGGGTATAATTTTGGGTCATTTTGGATGGGAGACCATGGTCTCAGCAAAGGTATTGTTTCGGGCTCTAATTTTGATGCCGTGGAAACAAACTCTCCATTAGAAAAGTTATGACGTCATTCTCCGCATTGCTGAACATTTGGTTCCAAACCGGAAAATTCATCCAGCAAAATAAAACCCTTATTGTCTCAATGCCTGAGCAAGTCAAATGGTTATAGACAATAAAGGTGGACGTACCAAGACTTGGTATGTGGTAATTTTGATTTAGTAAAAGATTTTACTGAGTATAAGCAATTTTTACGAATAAATGTATTTTAGGTCTAAAGTGGTGTTTGATTCCATTAAATTGCACAAGGGTACACCTGGGAGTGTATTTTCTCTGGTAGATAAGCAATTTTTTATTCGTGTTTCACCCAACCTTCTTATAAATTATGGGTAACACAATTATTTGAACTGAAATTTATATCGATTCTTTGAATTTTTCCTTATTTTTTAAAATGCCTTTTTTCCACTGCTAAGACTGTCGTTTCAAGTACCATTTTTGAACGTGAGTTCGTAGTAAATTAATGTCTGTTGTTTGGACGGAAGATTAATCGAAACTAGTCTCCATCAATGAAGTATTTACCAGAAGAGCATCTATCGTATTGAACTTCCTTCTGCGTCCGGCTCCATCCCATGAATATTATTTACGAGTTCGCCCTACGTGCACTGGACAATAGTTGGCACGCAATATGACACAGCTAGAGTACAACTAATTTTCAATCGAAAGACTTTTCGAATTCCTACTCACCCCACAAATGGCTGGCGTTTCCAGGTTTTAACTCGAAAGTCGTCCTTTGTAGCTGCGCCCAGGATCAATTGATTTTAAAAGGTTCTACACTGCGACGGAGAAATAAATCGATTATTCTTGATTTTCTTTTCTTGGAAACAATAAACGCCTAATCCCTCAGTTTAAACTTAAGGTAGGCGCACACTGATCGTCATCGGCCGCTTCGCAGGCATCGGACGGATCGGATTTTATGATTAGTAACACTGTTCCTAATGGGAGTGCGTTCACCTGTCGGCATCGTACGTATCGGACCTCGGCAATGCCGACGGGGATTCGCGAAGGGGCATTCAATCCGAATGGTGCGAACGGAGCGGGCATTGACATCGGGAATTCCGAACTGTGAGCGCACTCCCCCTCCACTATTCTCCCCCTCCAATTCTATAAAATTACCTCGGAGAAGATCCTTTCACTGCGGATGCCACTTTACAACTGGGAAACCGAGTCCCCGAACAGGTAAGAAATGCGGGTGCTACGAATCCTGTGTGCGCAGTCGATTAGAAAAATTCCGATCCGTCCGATACCTGCGAAGCGGCCGATGACGATCAGTGTGCGCTTACCTTTAGTCAGCAGTAAGCAATAAAATAATTGAGAAATTGAAAAGATAGACCTCCATTAATAGAAGACCTCAATAAGTTTTCATGATTCATGGGGCTTGCATTTCAAAAAAGAACTGCATTGAGAAATCCTAATTGACAATCACGAAACTAAAACGCAGCTATCTTCAAAACTGAATCAACAATTCTCAGGCGGCCTAACCACAGAGCAACAGAGAGCAAATAGGAATGTGGAATAGCTACAACTCCACAGCAGCGTTAACAACCTGTAGAGACTGTTTATACAAACCTAATAGTGTTCAGCAGCCTGTCGCATTATTTGGACTTCGGCTGCTGAAGGCTAACATTGCATGATTACACTTCATATTCTCTGGCAATATCCGATTGGGGTTGTTATTGTCCTAAAGATAGAAACGTGGAAAAAAGCTATAGTTCGTTTACGGTAATTTGTACGTCGAACGTTGCCGCGTTTGAATATATTTTGAGTGTATTAAACAAGATTTCGAAAAACAATTGCCGAAAAATGACACGAACACTTTAAATATTTCCCGGATGGAATATTCGCACGTTCCGCTCGGAGAGTTTGTAGTGGTACAAAGTGTTCAACCAAGATTCAATAGTTGAATTGTCTTTAAAACTCAGCTCTAGTGAGCCGCTGACGTCTTGAGATGTCCCGGTTCGCAATGGGGAGATGGCCATTCGCAAATCGGCAACGTGCCATAGGAGAGCCCCGACATCCAATTCGTCAGGATCTTCGGGGCTGACGTGCGTCGAGACTACAGCAGTCACCGAATCTCTTACGACGGTACGCAAATAGTACAGGAATTTTTTCACTTGGGACGCCGTGTAGCCGAGGTACAGAAGGGAACTGAGGTTGTCCAAGAACAAATAGATGTCGTGGTGGTGGGGTTTGAGTTCGTCGATTCTTTTTTGAATGCCGAGAAACAGAATTTTGAGGGAGTCGTCGCTTCCGTCCCCGACACCTGAGAACATAGGGTCGGCCTCTTCGTCGTCGATGAATGCCTTGCCGAGCTCAAGGACGACCACTCTTTTGCTCTGAGTGGTTAGGTTGAAACCCAACTTCATGCCAACGTGGTAGTAGTGGTTACAGCCTCGATGAACTGCCAACAAGCACATGGCGTTGTTTGGATTGGTCAAGCAGTGACTCATGAGGCAAGTCAAGCAGAAGTTGCCGTCACCACCCGGTTCTTCACGTATAGCGAGGAACTTCCCACTCAGGTCCAGCTTGTCGAGCTCGAGCCCCTTAATGAAGGAAGCCATGTTCTAAAAAAAGAAAAAAACCGCTTAGAGATCATGTGAACGTTTCCATGCATAACTCACACAAACGAAATGTTCTCAAAGTGAATGAACGAGATGCTTATAAAAAGGAGGATTCATGGATGTTTTAAGGGATTTCAGCCAGAGGGGTCAGGAGCCAGGGTTCTTTCTCGTTGAATCGACTACTGGACGACCACCATGCTAACCGTATAAGAACTTCAAATACACTGCCAAGGCAATGGCACATGAGCTTCCTCGTGCCAAGTTCAAAATGAATGTAGTTGTCACTGTAACAAGAAAATTACGTTCACGCATGCGCATGGAGTACCACTGATGCAATCGCGATGAAACTGATAGGGGACCATCTAGGGCTATACCCTCACAATTCCTGAAAATTTGATTGAAACCCGATCAAAATTGTGGGAGTTAGTGAAAGTTATGCCTGTTTCAAGAATTTCACGTTAGCGCATGCGCAGAGCGTACCGCTGATTCTATTGTGATGAAATTCGTATGGGACCTCAAGGAGCCTTATCCGCATAATCCCTCAAAATCTGAGCTAAATTCATTCAAAATTGTGGAAATTATGGCTGTAACAAGGAAATGCGGACAGACCGACAGACACGGAACCAAATTTTTTCAGTAGGCTATGAAACGCAAAATGCGAGTGGAAATTTTGAATTCGGACAACAAAAATTTTTTGGCTCCCGAAAGTGAACACAAGGCTTCCGCTGCTTCGCAGACTCGGAAGAAAAAAAGAAAACCTCATCGATTTCCCATCGTTTCGTACAAATGCATTGCGAAACAGAGGAAATTTTTCGGGCGATTCACCATAATATGGTTTAATATTATTAAACAACCGCGAAGAAAGCAAGGGTTAGCTAACCAATCAAATAAAAATACCTGGAACCTTGCTAGTCGAACTGTACGAGACAGAAAAGTCTCAAGCCTTAAGTCTGCATAGTGAAAATCGCGAAAACGCGAGATCATTCAACAATGACCAACAGATCACAATGATTGTCATGATGTGTTCACTTTTTCGTTTAGAGAAAGCAGGGGCTCTCTTAGTTCACACTTACCACAATCTGCAAGGAGTTGTAAGCTTACATCTGTTGTAAAGATTGAACTACTTTACTCAACTATACCACGCACGCCAAGAGCGAAATATTATTTCTGAGTTTCTGATAATAATATTATGAATGAGAGAAGAAGGCGCTTTAAAACGACTTGCTATGGTTGATACGAAGGAAGAAACGATAGTTGCGAAAATAAGGTTGTTCAGGTTCACGTTAACGTCGCTTCACTTATCGTAATAGAATGATATTTCTCATTCGATTCTTGTACCTATTCCATCGATACTAACCATTCGATAATACTACCCAAATCAAAATAATATTATCATAATATGATGATATTAGGTTTGTTCCAGGTCTGACTGCGTCTGTCGACAGCTGTCCAACTTCTGTCGACAGAACCCGACCGCTACTACTCGAGCTCTCAACCTACGATCGACCTGGAACAGCAGTTTCTAAACTGCGCATGTCTCCGGCGATTTCTGTTAACATTCCGTCAAACCTGGAACAAACCTAATATCATCATAATAATATTATTATGATGATAATTATGATTATGATGATGATGATATCATATTATGATGATAATTAAAACTTTTAATTATTACCGACGGATTTATTATTATATTATTATTATATCATAATATTATTATTATGATCTAGATTAATATTATTATTATTAATAATAAATAATTAATTACGGTTTATTTTTAATTTTTATTGTTATTATTTTTGATGATATAGAATGATAATAGGTATGTATATTACATTGTAGGGATAATATTATTATAGAAGGTATATGAACAAGTACAAAATTTGTACTATTTAATAGTGTAAAGTATAACTGATGAAATCGGTCGAGAATGGTGGTAACTTGAATATTTTCCTTGGCCAACGAGATTTGGACAGACGCACGAAACAGGTTACTATAGTCAATCATGTTAAGGCTGAAGTAATGGTTAAAGTAAACTATCATTTTCCGTGGATTTTTACAATTACTGTTTATCTAATAAAAAGCTGCTAAGGGCTGCTAAGTCACAACAGAAGTATACTAAGATTCTTGACAATACTTTGGCCAACGAGTGAAAGTGGTAACTTGACATTGTCATTTTGGAATATGGACCCCACTGTTAAAATTGACTCCATGACTGATGGCCAGTGAACCATTTGAAAACCAGTAAGCCTAACTAGGGATGTGCGATACTTATCGATATGGGTAAAGTATCGGGTATTTCCTTTCGATACCGGGTACTTTTGGTATCGAATCCTGCCATTCGATACTACTACTGGTATCGATTACTTTTCCAGTATCGGAAAAAATACCCAAATGGAAACAGATGTACCTACTTGAAACTAAAATAACTTCACTTGAATCGTTTATTTATAAATTTATAGGTACTTGAATCACAGGGAACCTCTCTACCAATAAATTATATAGGAACACTCACACACTTAAGTTATGTGACAACGTCTCGTCTGAGTCTGATGTTGTAGTTGTTACTGTGTGTACTATACCTCCTTGGTGCTATAACCTACACGAAAAGCGAGGAATCTACTCGCCACGCTCACCTCTGTCGGCCAACACAGATTAGAGAGATTATCAGTCAAACCTAGAGATGTAAGGTACCTACTTCAAAATGTATTGATACATAGGTATCAATATACCTAATATGTATCAATACATTTTGAAGTGATATCATCATGTATTGATACATTATCACATCGACATTTTTGATAAAAAAGTATCAAAAAGTCTTGGATCGATATTTTTCAAAAAGTATCGATACTTTTATGAATCGGTACTTTTGGATACTTTAAAAAATTTTTTAAAAGTATCCAAAAGTACCGATTCATAAAAGTTATAATGTTTTAGTTTAGTCCAATGCATTTAATGCATTGGACTAAACTAAAACATTATAACCATGGTTTAATTTTTTTTCTATAAACATTATAAGCAAGGAGTTTTTACTGACGATAGCGACGCTAGACTCAGGCGGTGTTCTCAGATTGCTTATTTTCATTAAATGAAAATAAAATAAATTTTATCTTATTATTTTATTTTTTTTAATTTTAATAAAATAAATTTTATCACAATCGACCTCGTGGATGATTAGGTAAATAATTTTCGACCAAATTTATTACTGAATTTTGAGAAAAGGAACATTCTCGGTTGTCACCAAAATATGTTGACAAATTGTGTTTTCTGTGAGGCACAGACGACGAATGGTGGTAGAATTATATTTTATATACAATATTTTCTTTATTAAATGAATATAATATCATTCTTCTTCTGAGTCTTTGAAGTAACAATAATGATAATAATAATAATAATAAATAATAATAATAATGATAATCCAGGATTCGATTTTCAAACTGCCCCTATTCAATACAGAAATTTTCTTTTTTCTTAATTAAAGTACCCATATGATCCAATACTTGTAGGTATCGAATACTTGCTTCCGATACTTCGATAGTATTGCATACTTTTTTCGATACTAGTATCGGGTACTGGTATCGGGTATTGTATAGTATCGCACATCCCTAAGCCTAACTGTTAGGCTATACTACACTACTGAAATTAGAATTGTTTATTATTCTAGTGGCAAAACAAATACATAGGTACTCAATATGTTAGACCTCTGCACCATCGGCAAACAACCACTTTGCAAAATTACCTACTTCGAAAACAACACCTCAATTAAGGTTTGGGGGTCAATTTTAACTGCCTGGTCCAAGTCTTTCATACCTACCTAGGTATCGGATAGGTCCTATCCCCGGTGTGTAGCCCCAAACATACCCAAATAAACTCCTTCCCCACCAAACGGCCGAGCGAATCGAAGCCCTCCAGATTCTGGGTGCACCAGGGGCTGTGACACGTTAGGGGGAATGAAGTGGAAATGAACACACCCATCCGAGTCTTTGTGATCAATTTGACAAGCGACAGGGGCTTCAAAGCACAATAACATAAGGAAAGCCACCAATGACATAAGTGTGAAACCCACCAGGAATAGCAACAGGCGTCCTCCTCCAACCTTAAGCATTCGGAGTCAGAGTCAAGAGTCAAGAGTTTTTATTGCAAAGAACACAGAGTGCAAAGTCAAGTAATCGGAATTGCCTTTACCTACTCCGTAAATCGATTTACGAAGACACTTAGTGAGAATGAAATGCATTCAAACTCTTTCGAGGAGTGCCAGGAACAATGTTACGCGATGTGAACGAACACTGACGATTCGGGTTTGATAATATCATGTTTAATATTATGTTTTATGACGTCCAAGAACGACATTCCGATCTTTTCCACAAAATCCAATTTTGAGCTCCCAAATGTCCTGTTCGAACTAAGTGGCCGGTCCTCACCTTCTTCCTCACTACACCCTTCTATACATCCCGTGAATGTAAGTAGGGTTTTTCACCACGAGCGGGGTCGTAATTGTGTTCAAATGGGCGAGGGAAGTGAGGCCCCTCTGTCCGCGTGCTAGTTACAATAAATTCTACCGTAATAACTTATGTATTACTAATAAGTATGCCTAACAACAATAATAATAACAATAATTATTATTATTATTACTTCTGAGATTCCCATAACTTATTTTATAATCAAATATTATTATAGTGTTGATGATTAGATTATAGTATATCGATAGTGCTTATTTGATAATCGATCTGTCAGAGTAGGTTATAAGATTACAACGGGGTGGCTGTTGTCTATTTTCAGTATCCTGTCAGTTTTTCACTAATGTCATGAAGGATATGAGCTTGTGAATCTGTCGTTATTCAACGTCATCCATTCTACTTATGAGCGCATACAAGTTATATATCAAATTATTAAATACATGTTGAATATTTGGTGAACATTTCAGTTGGTAAGTAAATATGTACCTAGATAAGTAGAAAGGTACAGACATCCTGAAGGAGCATGAAAGTAGCTTAGCTTTCAGTAGAACAACGTAATTATGTTAATTGAGTTATTGAACTGTTATTGAACTAAGAAAATACCAAAAAATTAACAACAAACGTCTACTAGAGTAAATTTCTAGTACCCATCAATTCGCTTCTTTCAAAGCAGCCAACAGCGCATGCGTCAACACAAAAAAGTTGTGAACGAAAGGCAGCCATATTGCAAAGTCTGATCGTCGAAAAGTGTTTTTATGGACAAAGTTCATCGCCGGCGGCTTTTTTGTGACACTTCGCCGTGATATCCGCTTTCCGGGAGTGACAGTGTGTTATCAAGAACCAAGTTGGTGTTTAGCTCTCAAATATAGCCGCAGAAATAGGTAATGTCAGCGGGTGTGACAGACCAGGTGAGGGGCCACCACTTTTTTCTCGGGGCGGAAACGTCTCCTTAGCTGAAGATTTTACCGAAGAGATTATTTGTTTGCCACCCAACTGTATCGGAATGTTGATCATTTCCTTGGTCACGCGATTAATCTGTGGTTTTGTTTGTTTGATTTGTTGCATGGTCATCAGCGAATGAAAGGACAAGGGAATCAAGGTATGTCATTTGCACCATACGAATATTTTCCTTAGTGAACGATTTCTCCAGCATTGAGGTCTTCAGAATCGTTATTATTGTAGTTCACGGCGATCATAGAAACCGATGAAATCTAAACCTCATCTGGAGTATTCATAATATTATCATGTACACAAGGTATAAAAGTAGTGGCCTTCGGCGGCAATGGAAAGCTCGGAATGTCGTCCTTAGCAACAACGTCACTGTCCATTCACCGAGAGCTGTCAGTTACGTTTATGTGTAGGTATGACGCTGATTGCTGATGAGTGATTAAGAGCGAGAGGTGTGTGAATAATGGAAAGGAAAATTCCTTTAAATTTCATAGAAATAGCGTAAATTCCTACTAAGGAAGGAGTTTTCCTTTCTAATTTAATAATGTAGTCTACTGCGAATATTACAGCAACCGTGCGATCTGCTTCTCATTTCTGTATGAATGTTACCCCATAACGACCAAAATTCCGAAATCGCTGGAACTTTTTTAACCTAGAAATTATGTAATTATTCACAATTATTCGACGGTTTGGCTGAGCCGAAAGCGAAAGTCGCTAGACCAAACTTCGGAATTAGCTCCGTTTCTTGACAAAAATTTCGGAAACCAATATAAATTCACATTAAAGTTTTGGGATTATGACATTGTACTAAGTGGTGACCCCGACGTGATCCTCCAGAAGAAGGAGACTGTTTGAGACGAATTCATTCTGCAGGCTGCTGTTTTCCTCAAAGATATATACCTCGAGATATATCTTTGGTTTTCCTATACTGCGTCCACTCTTTCTTCGCAGTTCGACTACCTGTGGCGTTCCTTACATCCGGCAGCGCTGTGCTTTTGAGCTTCTTCTCACCCCCTCAATTAACTCCTTGTGTACTGTGGTTGTCTCCTCTACGACTAACCAACTTTTTGGGATTACGGAATTGGTCATTATTCCAATAAAAATCAAACCCTCCTGTTTGTCAAACCTGTTTATTTTTATACAAAGAAGGAAACGCAAAACGGCAAATGATTTCATAACTTTTAATAATATAATATAATATTATATTAGATTATCAGTCCAATCAAAGTATTCGTTCCCATTCAGGGAAAGTGTGGGTTGTATGAAAATAATGAAACATTGGTGGTATTCCATCCCGATGGGGGAAAATATGGTTAAATGGGATGATGAACATTTACATGAGAAGTTTTTATGTTTTAAGATGATCAGATTAATATTAAATCATTATTAATATTAATTAATAATTTATTTTTTATTAATATTATCTTCAGATTAATATTAAATTAATCTGAATATAATTACAATTTTAATAATAAATAAGTAATAATGTTAATAATATTATTAATCCGATCCTATTAAAAACATGAAAACTTATCAAAAGATTTTATAATTTTTCCGATTAATTTCCGAGTTGATTAAATTTCCTTGGTGATTTTGGGGTAATTTCATGGCAACAATGGCGCTCACTTTGCTATGGTCCGGCTACATCCTTCCAAGTGATAGAAATGTCACCGTGCATGGGTATTTCAGGTAATTAAGCGTACTTATCAGGCATTCGTCGGTTCTTCCCTTGCATTATGCTGTTCTCCTCGACGCTGAATTCCTTCGATCCTGACCGGGAGCGTGCAGAACTTGATCCTCCCGAACGGCGTTATGAATTTCTTTTGCAAGATTCTGATGCCCAAATACAAAATCCATTTGCCAACTGTCCTGTGAATTTAATGAAATTATTATAGTATTGTTCGGTCATACCGAGGAATAAAATTTATGATCGTGATGGTTTTATCTGGTTATTAGCAGTAGACATTCTGGATGATGATTCTACATTTTACTGTGAAATGAACAGGGATTAAAAGTTAAAATTTAACATTAAAAATTTAACATTTAATATTTAATTTTTTTTTTTTTTTTTTTGCAGTGACGAATGGACCTAAAGAACACGTGAACGAACATGAAGATTTTGACTCATGGCGGGCTTCACAGCATCAGGTAAGAAACACAGAAGTGACGCAGATTTCGTCAGAAGGTCTTCACAGTGGTGGAGGAGGCGACCCAGTATTAAATACTAAAATAAATAAATTTTTTTGAACAAGGGGGAAAACGTTTTTTCCATCTACTCATTTTTCTTCCCTCTTTTCACAAAACTGCTCTTTTCCCCTTTTTTCACAAGACTCCTTTTATTGTCTTTTAAATTTTATCAATTTAAAAACTTTGTGTACTTACGTCTTAAAAAATTTTCCCAAGTCAGTTACATTAGTTAATAGTCAGTTATTAGTTATAGTTAATAAGCCGAAACCATAGAAATCTTTCATTCCTTTCAGTGCCCTCATGTTCGTGTGCCCTGTTCTAAGGATGGGAAATCTGTAAAAGAATCGAATTTTTTTTTCGATTCAAAATAGAAAGTTTGGATAAAAAATATAAAAAATTGAAAAAATTGTTTACAAAACTTATTGTTTACTATAATTTTTGTAAAGAATCAAGTTTACAAAAAAATTGAAAAATCAATAAAAATTTAAACATTTAAAGTGGGAAACAATAAATAAAAAGAATAGTCAAAGTCAATTTTAACAAATATTCCTGTAAAGAGTCGGTTAAAAAAAGTTTGCTGTATTTGTTGACAACTAGCCGATTTCTGTCGCCAAACTATTTTAACCATAAGTTTACAATCTTGCGTTTCTTTCAAGGGATACACTACCACTCCGATTTCCACGACGATGGCCTCGGACCCGTATATCTCTAACTACTATGGCACATCATTCCCGTTTCAAACCTTCGGCGTAGGTGATGGAACTTGGTCGAACAGCGAGCCGGTTACTTTCCTCAGCAACTATGGAGGCCAAATGGGACACGATTCTTACGGTAAAGTTGTTGTGTAGCGTTGTTACTTTTGTGTGTACTAGCTCAGCCGTTCTTCCTTCGTACTCCGAATTGTGCATGAAATGTTTTTTGGTCTACCAATGAGACCTTATCGTCAACGGTAGTGTTCAGGTTTAACTGTTACTTCGTACCTATACTTCATACCTACCTTTATACGCCTTGTGTATTTCTTCGTCTTTTTCTTCCTTCACTTTTCTGTTCCTCTGTCCAGGGATGGATGGCATGTTTGGCGGAGCTTTTGGTCAGGCTGCTGCTCCGGCTACCGGCTTCAACTATTTCCATGGCAATGGTGACTACTCGACTTGGGGCAACTCAGCCGCTATGTCTAGGAAGCCGCACTATGACGAATATTACCGCCAGGAAAACGCCATCTATCCTGGTTATTGAGAGTTCCAATTTCTTCTTTCCGTTGTTTTTCTTTGTTGACTTTGAATAAGTAGTGTAGTCGCCTTTGAATATCTTTAAAGTTTCTGGAGCCGATTGTGGTGCTAGCAGTTTTCTAAAACTCCGTGTATAGCTCTGAGTACCCACGGTCAAGTATTGTTGGAGGTCACCTTTTTCGTTGGTAGTCACTCCTTCGATAAAAGTATTCATGCCTCGGCTAATTTGATTTCCCTTACAGGCGGAGAAGCGCTCAAAGGAATCGAGCACGGGATGCAAGGGCTGGGGTTGGCAGATCCTAAGCTAGAAAACAAAGAAGTTAAAGACATGGGGCAGGTGGCTCAGCCGAAGAAGATGACGTGGGCGACCATCGCTAGCCAACCAGCAAAACCTCAACCCCAAGTCGGGACAAGCAGCATCAAGAAGAAGGGACCTGGTACATGCAACATTTGACATCATTGAAAACGCTGCAATGTCATTACCCTTGTGTTTATTAAATTATCGAATATCTGTTAGGGCGGGTTTGTCTATGATCGTAAATGCCGATCAGGCATGGCTGATGTTACAGTTTTATACTTTGATGGTGAATTTCAGGTATGCCACCCCCACCTATGGTCCCTGGCAAGCACAATATGGACATAGGGACGTGGGAAGGGAAGAATGGAAACAGTGCAGTGGTGAAGTCCATTCCAACGCCTCAACCCGCTCCACCCCAGAATGTTCGCCCGAATGCGTGGGGAGGTCCGATCCGCCAAGCGGCTCCCATGCAGACAGCCCAGGCGTTCATGCAGGCTCATCCTCCGCAGGTGCCCCCTCAAAGGCATCCGGTGACGGCTCTCCACCCTGTGCCTCCTCTTCAAACCATGCCTCCTCCTCAGGTATGTAATTACTTGTGCGAACCCAGCATCAGCCTTCACAACTTGCAAAGAACGAAAATTGCTGTTTCAGCCCATGTCCCAGATGCCTCCTCCTCAGCAACAAATGCTTCAGCAGCAACAGCACCAAGTGCAACATCTTCAACAGCAACAGTTACTTCAGCAGCATCAGCCACCACAACAGCAGCACCACGTGCAACAACAACAATCGAATAGCACCGTCGGACAAAGTCATCCAGTTCTCGAAGAGCTGAGAATAAAGAACAATTACAATCCCACGGAATTTGACTTGTCCGCCAAAGGCGCGAGGTTTTTCGTCATAAAGTCATACTCGGAGGATGACATCCACCGCTCCATCAAGTATGAAATCTGGTGTTCGACGGAACACGGTAACAAACGGTTGGACCAGGCTTTTCACGAAAGGGAATCCAAAGGTTGTGTCTACCTGTTTTTCTCTGTGAACGGTTCCGGACATTTTTGTGGTATGGCCCGAATGACGTCTGCGGTCGATTATAACGCGTCGAGCTCGGTATGGTCCCAGGACAAGTGGAAAGGACAGTTCCGGGTTAGGTGGATATACGTGAAGGACGTTCCGAATGGGCAGCTCCGGCACATTCGTTTGGAGAACAATGAAAACAAACCTGTCACTAATTCGCGGGACACGCAGGAAGTGCCGTTCGAACGAGGGAAACAAGTGCTCCGAATAATCCATTCTTATCGGCATACGACGTCCATCTTCGACGATTTCATTCATTACGAAAGGAGGCAGGAAGAGGAGGACAGCAAGAAGGAGGCGCACGCTATTGAAGCTGTTAACCATCCGCCACCTCATCATCACAAGGTATTACTCAATTCGTGACATTATTATAATAATTTTATTCAACATGTCAGTGCGCACGGAGACCTTTCCGGATCGTTAACGATTTAGACATTCTCAGGGGTCCTACTCCATGCCGTGAAAAGCCCTACCAGTCCTAGTTCACCTATGGGCTGCTGGGTGCTGCGCCATAACCGGGCACAGGGCGCATAACCTCAAAAACGATAGTTTTGCAAAAATGTTCCGATGATTTATATAATACATCAATCATCCCTGAAGCCGTTGTTATGGAAGAATTTATTTTCAGCTTGGAGTGAGGAGTACAATGTGGAATTTCTCGAAGCTGCGAAAATAGGCATTTACAAACATAAACTTTGGAATATTCCTCTGTGTTCATGTTTGAAGATAGGAATCTGTAATTTTTTGGGTCTGTTCCTAATATATTAAAGAAAATTAAGATTGTTCAACCCGTTACAAATACCATGTTCTTCATGGGGGGGCTGAATAATTTAGTAATTAATCGTGGTTTTAACGAGTAATCCCGGAATGTTTCTAATCTTTCAAAAAGCTCCACCAGTCTCTGCTGTGGCTAGCCATAGCCCCACAGCCCCAGCCACTTCCGCATTTGCCCCAATTGGTGGGGCAAATGTGGAAACGGCCAGTGAAAACCATAAACACCTCAAGTTGCATTAATTAATGAGGTAAAAGCACACAAAGCCCAATTCACTGAACAGAACATATACTTTTTTTTCAAAAATTTGTTTCTCCTCCACTTTTAGGCAAAATGAACTTTTTTGCGTCTGGTTGTTACTACTGGTAATTTTTTATTTTTTTTATTATTTTTATTTTTTCATTTTGCCTATTTTTAATGACTTATCCATCCATTTTCAAATGTCTTTTTCTTGCATTTCGCATTTGCCCCTCTTTGAACTTCCGCAATTACCCCACACTGCAATTGGGCTGGGGCAAGTGCAACCCACGCTATTATTTCTATAAATGAAGGTGATATAAACCAAATCAGATTGAAAACTGTTGTACTGACTCTGCTGAAGAGGTTTCGAGTGGGACAGATGTTACTGACCCACTTCACTTCCTGGAAAACTTATTAGATGCAAACAGCACACCACGTCTGAAGAGATAAGCACTAGGAGAAGGTGAGGACAAAGCTATTGACTGGCGGAACCTTTTCCGATAGGTAAGGGTTACCAACGTATCTGAGTAGGTACACATGGTGAAGGTTTCTGTGGCAAGGCGCTCGAATTTCGAACCATTTCCGCATTTGCCCCACTCCACCCTACAATCTAATCATTGCTTACTGAAAGCTTTTTTCCAACCTCCATTTTGAGGTACAGAATCGCAATAATCGTTATCTCTGTATCGATTGTTGGGGAAATTTCTTGGAAAGATCACGAATAAGTGGATCTTTATGACTCTTTAATAGTTCAGTCTTGAGTTTAAAGTCAATTTGGGTCAAATTCATTTTCAGGAGCACCAGCAAGGCGAAGGACGCCGTGGCGGGCGAGGCGGGCGGAACCCCAACAACTAGGCGTTCTCACCAGGTCGCGCTCTCTTCGCTTCTTCTATTTCTTTTTTTTTCTTCTTCACAGCGGAAATACAGATTTGGTTCCCCTTTCCCTCCCAGCACCCCCTTCCCCCCCGCCAGAGCCTACGATTTTACGTGTCCCCCAAAACTCCTCCTTGGACTCAGTGTTTCTACGCATACTTTTGTGGAATATAGTCTTCAACCAAACTGTATTTCTGCCCTTATCTACTAACAGGCGTGAAATTGTCAGTTTGCAAACTGAATGAACTTAGACGTTAGGACTAATTGCATAATTTTATGTGCCTATCGTATTTATATAATTATTTAGGGTGTTACTCTGGTGAAATGAAAAAAAGAAAAAAAATTATCTCCAACGTTGAAAAAAATTGCATCATCTCTTTTCGTCTCGTTCTCTTTGTACGAGTAGCTTTCCAACGTGCAGTGATTGACGTGGTATTTTGTGGAAAGGTTCCTTAATGTATTTGTATTATCTTTTTTTTGTTTGTTTGTTTATGAAAACATTCAATGTCAAATTGTTGACAGATCATTGTAATAAAAGTGTAAGGCACTTCTTTGGATCTGTGGAGTCTTTGGCTCTAAGCCGTTTGCCTGTATTGGGGAGGCGGTAATTACTGAAAACCATACTGCTACTGTACTATACTGTGATTGCGAGCTTGCAAAGTTGATATTAATCTGATTATCTACTTTTCATTATAAATTCGGTGCCCTTGGACGAATTTCCCTCAACCAAAGGGCAGATAGTCCATTAGAGGTGTATACCTTTTGTTTGTGTCGCTATGAGCTCTGCAGCGTCAATTTATTACTGATTCTATCAAATAGCTGAAGTTGAGAAATGATTTTATGTTCATAGTCTGTGTTTTTCCAAAGAGAAGTTGCTTATTCAACGGAATTTTCTAGTAAAATTGTAAAATATTTTCACTATGGAATACAAAATGAGAAGTCCAATTCGGTCCATAACCTGCTCATTTTTGGGAAGAAGTGTGTATCAAGGATGTAAACTGATGACGTAAGTTTGAATCGCTGCTATTTGAGGCAACCTCACACCAGAGCCAACAGCATATCACGAGCATTTGCTGTTGCTTGAGTCCACAGCGCTGCATTGTTCATAGTTCTGGGCATTGCTTTTCTGGCAGCAGACGGCCCAAGTTCAAGAGGATGTGGCGCTTTCTGAGCGCATTCCTATACAGAGGGGTGTGCGACAGGGCTGCCCTCTGTCGCCAGTCTTGTTCAGTTACTTGGAGCAGGTGTAGATAGTTGTGACGTAGGCATCCAGCTGATGTCAGAGGACTGGTTATTGCACGGAGTGTAGAGTGCTTGGATTGTGATCGCTCGTGCAGCATTATTAGGATGAGACGCTTTCTGTGCAGCCGAGATGTGCGTTCCTCCTTGCTGGACGATGGTGAACTGCTACATCCTTTCCCTTCTGTTGTATGGTGTTTAATGCTGCAGACGTCAACCAGTTTGAGGCATTTTAGGCGTGGTTGATCCATAGGATGTTGAAGATCCGGGCGGTGCGTCCGCGGAACGAATCTATTCTGCAGCAAAACAATTTGAAGCAGGAGCTCCTATCCTGCATAAAACGGCAAAAGTTTGCATATCAGGGCAGCATTATGAGGAACCCGAAATACTGTCTGATGCATACCATTAAGACGCTGGGCGCAGATGAGTGGGCCTCAGAGAGCATTGTGGCTGCTGAACATTTGTCAATAGAGCAGCAGATCTTTTTCAGTTCGCACGGTATAGAGATCGTTTGGGTGAAGTGGTCGCCAACCTTCGTTTAGGAGAAGAAGACAGAAGGATGAGAGAGCAGAGATTTCAGTGTGGAACATGCTTTAGCTGTGACCTAACTGCCCGAAAACGTTAGGCGGGAAGGGAGACGCGGGAGTGTCACGTTTATAATATATTATATAGGATCCTATACGTTTTTGATTTAAACAGGATTTAAAAAAAGAAAGAAAAAAATTATGGAAAACACTTCCTTAATTTTCGTCATAAAGCTGGCTTCCCTCCAGGATCCTATATATAGTATATAGGATCAGTATATTCTAGGATATGGGGTTCTATGTGTAGGATATGGGATTATATAAATAGCATCCTCCATACAGGAATATATAGGATCCTATATTACCGTTAGGCCACTAGTTCGGCGTCCCACCTGTCTTACGTGAAGCCACTAGTTTGGCGCCGGACAGTTACTTTTTCATCACGCAAGATGGGTTTCTATCTCACACGCCGAAAGCAAGTATATAATATATTCTGTAAATAAAGCATGTTCCATGTTTCTTGAATTTTAGCTGTCTGCTCCAAGCAAAAAGCGTCCAGGGGATTGTTTTTTTTTTTTTTTTTTTTTTTTTTTAAAGAAAATTCGTTGACTAAACAACTTCTCTATTCTTCGCCAGAAATATCTACTTTTGTTTTTGTAACGTTACGTACCTTTCTCCAACTGCGTAGGTATCCGCAGACTGAACATTGGGAGTGAATTGACGATATTCAACTGGTTCCACTGGAGAGATAGCATAACCGTTTAGTTTTCTAATCAAATAAGGTTTAGATTTTAGCGTTAATAGCGAAAAAGTCAAACGTGTTGACGTCGTTTTATTTCAATGGCAGTTGACGAATTTCGATTTGCTTGGTTTAATCGGTGGTAATGAGAAAAACCGTAGCTGGTGAATGTAACATCGCCTCGAGACTGGATTAGTTTTATCATCAAAGTTATTTTATGATTAATTGATCGACATTCGAGTACAATTTTTTTTTCTCCCAAATACATCCCATCCACGTATCTTACCAAGTCTACTTGTAAAATTCGTTCAAATGGTTTTGTTTAGGTGAATATCTTTCTGGCTCAGTGAACAAACAGATTTGAGTCTCCCTCGAAAACGAACGTTGTTGTTTTCAGACGGGTACTGGCAGATGAACTCACAAGACTAATCTCTCGGAGTTACGTGGGAATGGGGCCAGTTATTCACAGTGGACAAACGTACCTAATTTTCCCAGACCTTGATATTATTTCTTTTTCATAGTAATGTAAAGTATCTCGCAGTATGGGGATTTATATCCCAACTGTTTACTCTCAAGTGTCATCCAAGGTATAGATTGCTGGCCAGTGTTGACTCTTGAGCAGCTTCACGCAAGACGTCCTAGATTCAAGGCCTACTTGTATACTAGGATTGTAACTTGCATGCCAAATCGATGCTATTTCTTCACCAAACTTGGACCGTCCTGTAGCTTTTGGTTCTCTATGATTCTGTGAATGTACCCCAGCTAAAATCCCCAAGCTCTCATATCAGTGTAGCCTATTTAAGCCACCTTGACTGACAGTAATTACCCTTGTGTCGCTTTAAGGACTAAGCTAAGCCTCCTCCCTCGTTTTTTCCTCCCCCAGGGATTCAACAGATGGCAGAACCTACGAAAAAAAATCAACGGCCGCCTCCACAAAGACCACGATGGACCTTCAGGAGACTTGCTCCCCTTTTTTTACGAAGAAATTTCGAATTGCCCCCACCCTCCAAAAAACACCCCCTAAAGACGATTTTTGTGCTTGAAGTGAACACTTCGCGAAATGAATGTCTAAAAAAGAACTTGAAACCGGCATTAAAGTGGTGAACCGTGAAAACTTAACAAGACTGGCCGATAACACTTAATTTTATCAGCGTAGTTTGATGAAAATAGTGGATGGACACAAAAATCAGAGAATATTTTTGTTAAAACTGTTAATTTGAACTCAGATGTAATATTTTGTTACAACTTTTCTCCTGACGGAGTGGTTATTAAGGCCTGAACGGAAAATGTTTTTACAATTTCAAGAGTAAGTACTATCGCAGAAGTGCAATGTTGGAAAGAGGGAAAGAATAATTTCAATGGCTACTTGGAATATGTATTTAAAACTTTGTTATTATTGTTAAAGGAATAAAACATTATTATTTAATATTGAACAAGATTTTGAATTATAAATTTTAAGACGTGGTTTGTTCTTGAGAGAAAATTGTAACTTTTTTAAATTTTTTTTTTCTTTTTTTCTAATCCTGGGAAAGAGGCAGTACTCATACGATATTTATTATTAATGGACATTTTTTACTGAGAACCAATGAAAAGGTTCTTCAAACTGGTCCTCTTGTAGCAAATTGGCAAATTCTAATTTTGATTTCAGGTCTCTAACCGAAAAATGTTCCTCGGAAAATTCCCTTTTAAAACATGAGAGATATTTTCTTCAAAATAAAGCAGAAGGCGAGAGGGCGTTTGGTCGATCTCGCTCGCTAGCTACCGCGTGACCGTCAACTGTTTATACCTACTTCATTGTAGTTCAGAGCGGCCGATGAGAGATGGCGTTAGTACCGGCACTGCCATTCTACCCTTGGTTTGAAATAACACCCCATTACCGCGGATTCTTGCATTCTACTTCGCCCTTCAGATAGCAGCAGTGTTGCCATACTAAAATGAGCAAAAGATTTTTCAGAAAAACAGCGAATAACCGGATTTGAACGGCAGACATTAGACAGTTTCTGGATGCTTGATATTTATACGATGGGATACGGATATCCTGATAATTTTGGTTTTCCGTCCCTAATTTAGACCACCCAGCAGAGGATGCTCTCCCTGTTCTTCTGCATCGTTGAAGTGGCGAGTCAGAATGTTTGAGACCATTGTTATCTTGGCCTTAGTTAACGCGCTTGGTAAATAGGTTGAGATTGTCGAAACAAAACCATCGGGTCAAAACCATTTATTGAAAAAATGTACAGTCTCATTGCAACCGGTTTCTCAATACTAAAACAATAAGTAGCACCGTTCCACGATTAGATCAACCAACCAAAAGTTCGCAACAGTCGAAAACTGCCAAGAACACATTCAGAGCACAAATCGCGAAGTATTTGACTAGGTTTGCTCGTGGCGATGTACCAATTACAGGAAAGGTGGGGGAGTGAGGTTCATTCCCCATCTCGATTGTGTACCGTCAAATCACTGTTTTAGCTGCTTCCAACAATATTTAATATTTTGGATTAAGGCCGTCGCCATGTTCTTCATGGGCTGAACATAAGAACATCGCTTTGAGGGTATACCCCTTCGCTCCCGCAGATCGGAAAGGGAGCGGCGTGAAAGTTGTTTCCTACTCGCACCCGGCCGTTTCAAAAAGGACTGTCCTACTCGGCAATGACACACACGTTCAATTGTTATTAGTGTTGTATTATGTTCATCTTGTGTGTAATTTACTAGATTTTACCTACCAGGCTTGTCTCAAGTGGAACTGCAGCCAACTAAGTTACTCTCAGGTCTGAGCTGACTGTATTTTGCAGGCCCTTCTCAAAGTCTGTTACGCAGGCTGTCGGGTAAAAAGTCATCCTGTGCATCTATCACATAGAGCCAAACTACCTGGATTTGTCTGCCGGGAGCGAGGAGGACTTTCCTTTTTGAAACGGCCTGTAGCGAGTAGGACAAATTCGCCGCGCCTGTGTGGAAAGCTGTTCAGCCATTAAACTTTTGGCAGCCCAATATAATTTTGCTATCTTCGACCAGTTGCAAAGTTATTCCTGATGTCCGCGAGTCGAGGGCAGTCGGAAAGAGTGACTGACCACGACGACCAACTGTCTGGTCATCAGGGTGTATTAAAGATTCCGCCAGCCGATGTCATTAACGCGACGGGTTAAGTGCCCCGACTCAACCCAGCACATTCAGACAACCTCAAGATTCCGCCACATCGTGCAGAACATGTGTCTACGTCATTTTTTACCCTAATGAGGTAGGTAGTATGCTTTGGGTGGCGGAATTTGAGATAGCGTTAAGGTGCACCCCGAAGGACTTGGCGGAATATTAAGGTTTCGTTAAGCTCCTTAAATCTCTTAATGACCGTGGCTGGAGGAATCTTGAGCCGCCCGCTTATTAAGTCAGTAAGATCAATTCCTTCACTTATTAAAACTATTACAACGAGATGTTGGTTTGATTCGTACATTGCACAAAAGTGAAGAAGATGACGGGGATTCGCTTTGGGTCAATAGCGCCGATGACAATGAACAGATGAACATACGTAAAGAAAATCGCGGAACTAGAAATACGCTTCTGCTATACATCAGGCTGTCACCGGATAATATTGAAAACTTAACAATTGTAAAAACCAAAATTTTGAATTTTTACATTTGAGACAACCATCACAGTTTGTTAATAAAATAATAGCAAAAAAGGTCCTTTAAAGGCTCAAATAAATATTTACAATTTGCCAGAAATTACCGTCGCTCACGTGGCTATATTTACGTTTGGGTTTAGGTACGTACTAAAATTTATTTACAAATTTACGAAATCTATTTACAAGTCAGTCAGTTAGGGCAGCCGCTTCGTGGAGCTGTCCTGGTATTGGGGAGGATCCATCACTAGAGATCGAGAGGGTTCCTTTGGAGGATGGAGGCGATCTCTTTGTCGTCCATCACTCGTAAGAAGCTCGTCTGTTTGGTTTGCTGGACGATGCGACCCGTCGTGACGGCCGGATTCCGCTGGACGCCTGAAGTGGACGTGACTGGCGTTCGGCTGACCTGGAAAAATTCGAGAGACCTTCAGTCCCGAGGGGGATGGGATGAAAATCGAGTTTTTCGTAAGCGCGAGTAAACTTTTCGAAGATGCGGACTGAGGTTAAGAACCCTGGGGTTTGTTGCATTGTTTGTGTCGTATAACTGGTCAATTGCAACAAAAAGGTTATGTATTCGTTGTTCGTTGACCCGCACAGGACATAGTCATCTTAGCACTGGCAGTGAGTGTGGCCGGCTGGTCTGAGGTGACCTCCACCAGCAGACTTTCATCTGGCTCTTGTTTCCCTGTTGTATTATTGTAACTACCTGAACATCGATCGCAGGTGCTCGAAAGTTAAAAATACTAATTTCAACAAACTGAGAAATATTCAATCTGTTTGCCTTTCCGACGTTTTATTTCATCTATTATATCATTCCAACTACCGTCAGAGTAAGGTATTTCAATTACTAACGTAAAAATCGCAGATGAATGGCAAATAGCACACAGTTACCTCGTTCGACTATGACCTGATTTGAACTCGATGAAAATTGGAGAAGAGTATTCCAACTCAACGCCTGTCCCTGAAAAAACTCAATCCGCCTCCTTTCCCCGAGTTGACCTACCTCGATGGAGGGGGAAATCTTGACGGAACCCCATTTGGCTAGCGACGTCAGCCGAGCGGCGATTTTCCCAGTCTGGCTCAAATCACTTGAAGAAGAACTTACGATGGGTCGGGGAACTGGTTTCAGCGCCGCTTGGGGTTTTTGCAACACCTGCGGCATCCGGGGTTTGGGCGAGTTGATGATCCGAACTGTCCGGCCCGGTTGGACGATCTTGTACGACGTCACCTGGTCGGTTATTCTTTGGACGGGCGGCGTCGGCGCTCCTGACGTCTTCCCAAAACCGGGTATCGAGTAGCCAGATAGCTGGGGAGCTTCCGCAGACGTAGAAATATCACTCTATCACAAAAAAAAAAGAACAAATGCGTCAAGTACAGCTGGGCAATTTTGAAATCCAAAGTGTGGGATTGGCTCTACACTGGTACCCAACCTTTTGTTGGAATATTATGTTTTTAGCCGCATTGAATTTAGTAGTTGCCATTTAAATTGATGCTACTCTTATGTATATCAATCATATTATGTAAGTCCTAGTCTGGTGTATTCTTGTTTTTAGTTGGTTGATTTGTTGGAATTTTATTTAGTTGTTGAGTTTTGGTTAAATCTAGGTAGCAATTTGATTTTTAGACACACCAACGCTGGACTCCCTTCCTCCTCTTTCCATCTCTTCCGGTGAGCCAACATGGTAGTGAAATGCTACGTGCCTACATAAGAACCTACCCTGTTTGACTTTCGCTACTGTGCAATAAATAACCAACATTGAGCTTGTGATTGAATCCACCCCGAAGTGACTGGGAGGGAATCCTGTAAACCAACCGACCGCGACTGGGAGGTAGCCGCTCAAGGCTTTTAATGAGCACACGGGACAGAGTCCCCCCTTATTTTCCCTCCAGGCATTTTTCAAAATTGTAGACCCATGAAAGCCCAATAGAGCCTCACCAGGGTGGCCGCCAAGCTGGGAAAAATTAATTCCCTGACTTTTCCCTGCAAAAATACCTAATTTCCAGACCCGAAATTATTCAAAATCTGAGATTTTAATAATTTAATTATTAATAATAATAATTTAACCTGACATTTTATTAATTCTGATAATTTTAATCGCTAAAATTTTTTTTTTGTTATTGAAAGTTGATTAGAAAATACATAAATTTTTACACCAAACAATTAAAACCCAGGGAAAGTAGATAAGTAAACTGCGTTTTAAAAACTATTTATTTGACAAAAATAGTAACACTTGAAAAATAAAAACGCTGCAAATTTTACACAAGGGTTTATTATTCTTTGATATACGTTACTTGTGTAGAAATATAATTCTGTCAATGAAAAAATTTAAAAAAAAAAAATTTATTTTTACCTCGAAAAAAATTTTTTTTTTTGGATTTTTGGGTTGTCCAAGAATGTGTTTTTTTTTCCAAAATTCTGTATTTTTTACTCGAAAAATATTCAACATCCTGGGATCCTTCACAAATCCCATGTTTACCCCAAGAAAGCCCTAAAGATTGCCCCAGTGAAATCGGATCGTTCCGGGGCCCCAAAAAAGGGATTCTACGCCCAAAAATACTTCGAAAACGACACCTAACTCGATATTATAGCTAAAAGCCTTCAAAAAAAAACCCTCCCGTAGCCCCATTATAGCCCCATAGCGCCCCACGGGTTTGGGCGATCGGACTGAAAACCTTGCGGGCACAACTAGATGGTAAACCAAGTATTTTGTCAAAATTTCAGATTTTTAAAAAAATTCCTACTGCCCAAAACGACCTGGACGGCGGACGGACATTTCGGATTTAGAATATTCTACATATGTAGACATAGTCTACATATGTAGACCTCTTGAACCGGATAATGTCAAATTTTGAGCCCGATCGGAGTCGTCGACCCGCGTCGCGAATACATAGGTGTATTATTCCAAGAATAATAAAACAAAAACAATAGAATAATTTATACCTTAATTGGAACGTGGTTGTATCCATATGACATGGAATTACTAGGATGGGATCTATTACATCTAGTCACATTGTTGCATATTACAGAGATGAATTAAATATATTTAAAAGACTAGTTAGATACCTTTAGGTACCTACGGTTTTAGAGAGCCCGACTGCCTAGTCACAACCACAATCAGAGATCAACATTTTCCCTACTTCCCCATCAGTTTTAACGGATTTCCCGATAATTTCTCCGTACATTTTTTCTAGCTAAAAATAATTTTCGAGAAGCCAGATTCTGCGAATAAAAGCAGGGTTCGGGTACGTACCCGAACAGAAAAAAATCTTTTTAATTAACTAGTAATGATTACAAGGACAGAGATCTCGAACCAAAATACCAAGTGAAAGATTGATAGGTTACTTCGTGGGTGAAGTGGAACATTCCATTATGAAGAGAGGGATATTGGTGCATGAAGTGGGACTTTTCATCGTGTGAATGGGGATATTATATCTGTAACGGGAATTCCGCCAACTCATTGAACTTGTGCGGGCAACATGGATGAAGAGTGAGGGGAAAACAAACCCGGCAAAGTCGCTCCCACCAAAATTCAAAAATTATCATCATTTTCGGGACGGAAGAGAGGGACAAACTTGACACCAAACAAAATTCGTATTTTAATACAATTTTTGATTTTTTTTTTTTTTTTTTTTTTAATCAAAAATTTTTCCCTGACTTGTGACCGATTTCCCTGACTTTTCCTGAAATTTTTCATTCCCTGACTTTTCCAGATGGCGGCCACCCTGCTCACGATAAAATCGGATCGTTTGGGAACCCCCAAAAATGGATTCGACGTCTAAAAATACTTCGAAACGACACCCTACTCGACCCCATAGCCGAAAACCTCCATAAACCCCTCCCGTTGCCCCATTCAGCCCCATGGGTTTGGGCGATCGGGCCGAAAACCTTGCGGGCACAACTAGATGGTAAACCGAGTATTGTGTCAACATTTCAGATTTAAAAAAATCCTAATCCCAATACGGCTCGAAAGGCAGAAATCTTGAAACGTATGTCAAATTTTGAGGCCGATCAGAATTTTCGACCTCCGTCGCTATTAAATAGGTGTATACTACCTACGTAATATGTAGGTATTATACAACTATTATATATCATATCATATTCTTGGAATAATAATTATTCCAAGAATAATAAACCAAAAATATACTTTGTTTACTAACCACTGAACCGTTTGGCACGGCAAACAAACCATTTTCTACCGTCACTTGGACCAAATCTCGACTTTCAAACAATTCAACTTGAAAGCGGTTTTTTTTTTTTTTTTTTTTTTTGTATTTTCACCCCACTGTGCACTGCCTGATTGGACAGACTGAGTTAACACCACGTTATTTCCGACTATCTTGAAGGTTTTGTGACGTCATCCCTTTTCACCTCACATTGCCACGCAATTCCAAATTCCACGACAGAGACTCACTTCCAAAATTGACGTGCGAGGACCCACAAGGATTTTTCTTCCTTTGTAAGTCGCAGGTTTGGGTTTGCCGGGCGGATTGCTTTGAACGGAGACTGCTACTGGCGAATCAATAAGGTCCTACAAGGTGATAAACACGATATTAGAGGAACAGGGAGAACGTTAACGAAACAAATGGCATGGATCACAAACTTTAACGGTATCGGTAGGTAGATACAGCGGGGGTAAGCATTTTGAAGTATTCGGGGCAGGGAATTAAGTGGGGCACTGTACTCGATAAGGACGGGTATCGACAACCTACAAGAACGATAATATCGGTGAATATTATTTCTTCACTGATACGTTGAAGCCATCCCTAATAAATATACCCTTCCTCTCCACCACTCAACCACAGTACCACCACAGATGACACTAAAACGTTCGCTATGTGGAGTCAGGGTAGAGGCCATTCAATCAGTCTTACCAACATTCTTTGCTGGTTCGACAGACAGGCTTCCACCCTCCAGCCTTCATCATTAAATCCTCCCAGTCCCACACCACACACTGTTTCATCAAATCTGTTTATAAAAAGTTATGTTAAATCTGTATACCCCCACACCCATAACCTCCTTTTGGTCGTAAAAATTTAAAATCCCAAAGAGGCATAGCACATCCACACATCAAACCTGACTTGCATACGTTTTTCTGATCAAGTTTTGAACTAAAATAAGTGAATTTTAACATCCAATATAGTGATGAATTTCGGGCAATTTTTTTTCCTAAATCGAGATTTATCTTTCGATAGGTATGTCATCCAGTATGGCTAGATTGTTGTTTTATACCCATTCTTAGTCCTCAAGAGTATTTCGACAGCCACGTTGCAAACACCTGTCAGTGCACTTAAAATGGCGGCGTTACGATAGCGAATGCTACGATTGCGAACGCTTCGTTTTTTCTACCTGGGGGCCTGCGACGTTGCCAGTTTTCCAGGGGTTTCTCTTGTGTGCTGCACTTTCCATTTGGGTCAATGTTGGTTGAGGAAAATCAATGCTATACGGGTATAATCCGGGTAATACTACCCTACTTCTACCTTTTGACGTAGATCATACTTACGTAAAACTGATTTGATCGTTTGGTTACCGAATATGATAGAAATTTGCCCAGACCTTGATAATGGCTTGAAATTGGCCCAATATGTTTACGATACGTATGGGCCGGCCTGTTCTTTCCCAACGACTTTATTAGTCCAGTCAATCTAGCCCTGTAAAGGGGTGTTTGCAAACAAAAGGTCGGATGTTGTTTCTAAATTTTCAAACATTTTTCAAATGTTAAAGTTGGGGTAGCCATTCGATGCAGAATTTCATGCTCTTTCATAATGTAAGGAGTGATATTTTCTGTATCACGTATACTTTTCAAGATATAAGCAAAAAACCAAAAAAAGGCCGAAAATTTCGAGGTTTTTAGGCCCCCAAAAGTTCTCCCGAGAAAAATTTTGTTGGATTCGCTTAGTTTCCCACTATTGGGGTGCCAAGACACCAATCAAAATTTAGAAACATAACATCCGACCTTTTGTAAGCACCGATGTCTAGATTGACTGGACTATATGGGCTGCCGCACCAGCGGACAGACCTAGGACGACTATAACGCCCAATTTACGAGTACCCATCCTTCTATACATAAAGTGCTGCAAACGATCAAGGAACGATTCAAGTTGACACGATGACTAAGTTCAATAGTATAGCAGCTGGACTTTACTAAACCCACGTAAACCATCAACTGTTGAGCAGAATAAGGAATTGTGGGAGCAGTATGAACTTATGAGATTACTGACAACTACTGACGAGTTCATCTCTACTCATCCTACTCATGAACGAAGATTTTCATAATGACGTGAGTAGCGACTATTTCCTTCATTTTTTTTCTTCTCTGCATTCTGATCCATGTGAGTACACCTCTATGATTCCGTGCCACGTATTGGCAACGTCGCGTTCGCAATCCTCCACTTTTTCGGATTAAAGAGGGTTGGTTCGCAATCGTATACTTTCCTAGCGTTCGCAATCGTAACGTCTCCCTTAAAATAAAAGTTGAGTTTTCGTGGTTTAATTCTGGGACCGGGTTTATTGATGTTTTCATTTTTGGCCCCATTGTCCAGGTACTGACTTGGTGATCTGTACATGTTGATAACATGTTGATGAGTTTTTGTTCTGATTTTGAATTTTCCAATCCTAAAGCATCATTGATTTTTTTTTTTTTTTTTTTTGCACTAGCCTGGTGAATCCAGAATAAGCGTTCCAATGATTGAACAGGCTGGTTACACTCTTACCCCTTCAGTGGGGTAAGTGCGTAAGTTGGAATTGGATAGCTATTCTGATCATAATGCTCCAGGCTACAAAAAATCAACGGTAAATCAAAAAACGAGGGATTCAGAGGTATTCAGGGCAAAAATAAAAATTAACGTCAGCGGCTGATTTGTGAGGTTTTGTTGAAGTTGAACATCAAACCATACCACGCACTTCCCCCACCTTACCTTACAGGTGTTTGCAACGAGGCTGTGGATTTATCAACGAAGAATCAACTTATGGGATAACCAGACTTGCCTGGCAACGGGGCTTCTAGAGCTACAGGATGGGTATTCGAAGGTCTTTGGCCAGACGTTCGGGTGAGGCATAGTTTCAAGGATGGTAAAAAAAAAGTTTAGGCGGATGAGATTAAGGTAGGATAAGAACTCCCACCTAAATCCCATTGGCGAAAATGAGGGGTTGAGTAAGTTAGCGGCTCACTTGAAACATTATTTTCTTAGAGTGGCTGTTCATCATCTGCTTTTCCAACAAGGCTTTGAACCTAGGAGATGCCCTGATGTACGGATCCGTAGCAGTCATGTTATACTGGGTACAAACTTTCGTATGCTCAGCCCAGTCAGTTTTCTGAAACAAGAATTCATGAGCGAAGTCAGTCTATTTGTAAACCGCGCTCAATTATCCAGCAAACTGGACTGTGTAATTTTCGTTTCCCCAGTTGGGAAACAGGGATGTGCACCAAATAATATTTATATTATGTAGGCGAAAAAAGAAGTTTGAATAACTACCACTCCGCTCCAAGGCCGGCTGTCCACATAGCCACCTGGTAGGCATAGAAATTGATCAATAACAAAACCAACCTGGCAATCTTCACAGCAATAGTTGTAGCCCCAACAGCAGTGGAATGCCGCCTCGTTCCCGCACAATATGCACCACTGCTTCTTCTTGACGTCGGCTATGTGGGCATCAACTTGCTTTCGCAGCCGGCCCTTCATTTCCTCGAACACCAAGTTCTTGTTGCTCTCCAGCGTCGTTTCGACGGTGTTCAGGGAGGCATCTGAGGAGGTAAAAACCAACGTCAAGATATATAACTCCTGAACGACAAGAGGAAAGAAACGACGCTATGCGCATTGTGACATGAATGTGTCTTTTGGTGGGCCGAGTGGGGTGTGGCTTTCCAAGAATTGTTGGGCGTGGAATCCTTTGATGAGGGCCCATCCAATCACTTTGTGGGGGATTTATGAGGCTGTAAATTGGGCTTTTGAAGGAGTATAATTAGGAGGTCGAGAAGGGTGATGTTTTCGAAGCAGTTTTGGATTTAAAATCCATTTACGGAGTTTTCAGAGCCGTCCGAATAAAACATGGGGATCTATAGGCCTACCTCATAAACATAACTTCGTACCAGCTATGTGTTGCAGCAGATCCATGTGTGAGTCATACTCGTGCTGAATCTGGTCGAACAACGCGTATATGTCTTTTTTCAATTTGGCGGAGATAAACTGGGATTTGCTTTCGATCAACTTCCTAACGTCGGTTAATGTCTTCTTCGGTTCGAAAGGCGGAACCATCTGAAAAACAAGAAACAATGTAAGTCGAGAAAATAATATGAGAAAAAACCGAAAGTTATTTCTCAACGGCAGGCGATATTATTATGAACTGTTTCAAGTCAATCTACTGGGTTTCTCCTTTCTCTTTATCGTAATGATACGTGTGGTATGGTAATCTGGAACTCACATTGAATTTGGGAGTCGAGCATTCTTTTCTGTTGCTGGACGTCGGTTCGATTTTTTTAGGTGACCGAGGAGGTGGCGGCCTCTCAAGCAGTGAACTCATTTGTTTGAGTTTGATGGTCGGCTTCGGCGTTTCCAGAGTAACTGTGGGAGTTCCGAGACTTTCGTTGGCGTCAGGATCAGGTTTAATGATTATTGGTAGGGCTGGAAATGAAGAGAAAACGATTGATGAGTATCAACAACATCAGAATGGACAACTGAAAAGAATTTGAGCCGGAAAAAGGGGCGAATAACTACTACTACTAACTAACTCTAGTCTGTAGGCAATGACGTTTGGCTCCGGATCCCGATCCCAGCGTCCGACGAGACAACCAAAAAAACGGGGAATTTCCCCGATTTGTGCCATTCTTCTGGTGATTTTATTCTTTGAAGCGGCACACATGGAAGAAGTTTCTCCCCGCAATCCAAGGGCCCTTTGTCTGTAGGTTAACCTATCGATTTCACTGATGTTTACTGTTATCTATTATTTTGACGACTAGACCGAAACAATAAACTACACACGTAAAAAATTTCTGCGATTTTACTAAAAATGTAAATAGCAGTAAGCAAACAGACGGAAGCCAATGTGACCAACAGACCGCAGCAAAATTCTCGAATTCTGGTCGTACTTCACGCGTCAGCCGCTGGGTCCGAACCCCAACGTCATTGCAGACAGACTATAACAACTATTAATATGTTATGCTACTCACGCATAGTAGTGGCGTTCTGGATAGGTTTTTTGGGCTCAGTCCCCTCCTGAGATTCTGGCGAAGTAGCGGCAATGCGTTCCTCTGCTGATTTCCTGGCGTTTGATCCGTCTGCTCGGATCTTACCGGGCGCTGATTCCAAAGCCTTAGGATTCAAACTCATTGACGAAGCTATTTGCAAACCACCGAAAGAGTTCTCCGGTTGATTCCTCAGTTCGGACGACCGCCGCCTTTGTACGATTTCCTTGGACAGCGTGACCAATCCCGGAAGTGGGCGAGGTGGCTTTGACGTGGAAGGGACGATTTCCAGTTCGGGGGTTTTCAGAGCGACCGGCGTCTTAATCTTTGATATGCTGTCGTCACTGTCCGAACCCAAGTAACTGGATGATTGCCTGAGCCGGTTGAAAAACTCTTCCGTTTCTTTGGTGAGCCCACGTTTGGGTTCGACTAATTCAAAAGATTTCATAATTTGATAATCTTCCACTGTTTTGTCAAAAGAAGCACCAGGATGAGCCACATGGCACATGATGCAAGTACACTGGGCATTGTCTGCATCACGGTGTTCAGCTGAATTAGAAAGTTCGTCAGACGAGTTGACTGTCTTTGGTTCTTCAGAAGAGGGAGCTATTGCCGTTATTTTGGGAGACTCTGATGGTATAGGTGCTTCACACTCTGATGGTACAGGTGCTTCACACTCTGATGGTACAGGTGCTTCACACTCTGATGGTACAGGTGTCTCACACTCTGATGGTATAGGCAGCTGATTCACCTGATCACCTTCACTTGGTTCAGCAGTGACGCTTTCAACGGTTGAGATAATTTCTGGCTCTGGAACTGTTTTTGGAGATGGGGAACTGTGTTCAACAGGAGAATCAGAGTCTTCTAAATGCTCACCGTTAGAGGGTCCATTTGAACTGGTCTCTGGCGCAACTTCATCATCCAGGATGACTTGGCCAAATACGGGCTCACTATCATCGTCTTCTTCTTCTTCAGGTGGTTCAAGATCTTCATACAGGTGCGAAAGGTCACCATCAAGCATGTCTAGAGAAGGGATATTTTTCGTCCCGTCTTGTCCACCTCTGGTCAAGCCATCGGTACTATCAGCACGCTCCACTCGCTCAGCAGATGACATTTCTGCATGATTGACATTTTCGGTTTGAGACGTCGAAGACCCCTCTGGAAGACTCTCTCCAGACTCTGAGGTACATGTTACATTAGAAACGTCTTCAACCGCAGACTTTCTAGAATATTTTGCCACACCAGCGGTACCTTCTTCTTCGAGACTATCACGGATACGAGCCACCTTGATAACAGGGACTGCCATAGATGCAGGAACCTGACTTATTGCATCCAAGACTATCCCCTTTGGCGGAGAACTAATTGGGGATGAATTGGGCGTGGCATCTTTCGAATTGTTATTTTCCATAGACATCAGTTGAGCATCAGTGCGGTCATGGGCCTCTTCAAGGATTACATTTTGGGGGACACGCGGCTCTGGCATTTTTACAACGGAAACTTCTTGATATGTTTGTTCTTTGCACTGCGCATTGCAGGGAGTGGAATCATCATCCGGGATTATAACAACTTCAGGCTGGATGTCTACGTCCTTATTCACTGAAGCAGTTTTTATTTCATCAGCAAGTGACTCATTCCCCCCAGGAGCATATCTTTTTGGCTCAGATAGCTCTGCCACTCGACACGAGTCCTCTACATCTTCATTCACAATCACAGTAGTTTGACCGCTGCCAACAGCTTCAGGAGACTCCGTTAAGGATGCAGTCTCCCTTTCAACAGTGACATTTACGTCTGCAGAACCAGTTGGCGAGTCGGTTATAGGCTGAACAGCCGTAGGTTCAGGAAGCTCTTCAGATGACACTAACTGCTCACTACTCGAACCTTCTACCGAATCAATTAGTTCACTGTCTGGCTGTACATTAGTTTGAGCATCATACGATGACCTCAACGCCCTTTTGCAAGCTAGAGATATTTCCTCCACAGGCAACTTACGGGATTCTGTTTTACCGTCAGCAACGACAAACTCAGCGTCCGTTGTGTACTCTAGTTTACTCGATTCCTTCGATGGTCTCCTCATTTTCTTGTTCGGGGCTGATTTTACAGATTCAATGAGCACTTCGTTCTGCACTTGCAAGTTGAACGAACTCCTTGTTCTTCTCGGAACAGCAGACGGCACACTGTCCTTGGCTTCTGCAGAGGGAGGGGCTTTGCGAATAATAATAGGGTTACGGTTAGGAATCGTTGGGTTACCAGCATTCAATAGGCTGTTACCCGAAGGGAGGTAATATTTCCTGACCAATAATTTAGCTCCCAGCTGGTCTCCCATCGGGGGTTTTTCAACTTCAATTGATGGTTTGAAGTGACTTGACGTTTTGACCAAGTCCGAAGGAGATTCTTTGTCCATTACCGCATTGGCGTCACTGCTCGACTCTAAGGTCATTTCTTGCTGGGCGTTCGATAACCGTTGGCTGCTTCTAGTGACGCTTTTCTCACTTACGCTAACCACAACCTTTTTGGGCGGGGTGAACAATTTCCGAGACAACGACTCGAGTATGCCAGAACTGCTCTTGGGGCTGAGGGTTTCGGGAGAGATTTTGTCGCAGAGCCGAATCTCATCCTTAGGAGACCTCGCCAGCACCTGTTTTATCGTCTCGTCGTCAACCTTCGTTGGTGTCTTCAAAACGCCATTCGTTTCTGGCCGACTTTCTGCTACGGGCAAGTTTGCTTGACGCTTTGGAGATGAATCCGACTCGGACCCGGACACATTCAAGATGGCGATTTTCTGCCCTTGCGGTGTATCAATTTTAACCAACTTCCTCTTCATTTCAATCAGTTTAGACCCCGCGTCGAGACTCTTTCGTTTCTGAGGTAGAGATGGCCTTTTGGATTTCTCATTGTCAGTAATGATTTTCTTCATTTCAATGTGAAATTCTTTGTCCTCTATCATATTTTCCTTCCTCATAGCCGTCTGAAAAAACGTTCAAAATTAGTTTCGTAGTTTACGTTAGTTGTGGGCTTCTTCAGCTAAAATACGGATTTCACACCCTTTGAAGAAGCCACAGAAAAAGGCCTATCGATCAAAACAAGAAAACTTACAACTTTATCCAGGAACTCCGGACCTTCGTCATCGATTGGAAACTGAAATTATACACAAATAGACGATAATATAAAAAAATAAATTACAAGCTCCAAAGTATTTCGTGAAACAATTGTGCAACGTTTGATCGAATTAAAAGGTGCATGGGCGGGCGACTCCAAAAACTCGAAGACAAGAAGACAGCGCCAAAACTCACGAGCCTAGATTTGGGGGTTCAAAAAGCCTATCCTACCAATTCCACCGAAAACCTAAAAACGGAAAACACTACTAAAACCACAAACTGGCAGAAAAATTTAGGCCGAGTCAAAATAGCGACTTCGTTTGTTAAAAATTTAATTCATAATTGAACGCATACCTCAGGGAGCTGTAGCTTACGCATGCAGTCATCCTCCTTAGCCACATACGGGACCCGGTACTGAGCATAGCAGAAGGCGTTGTAAGTTGATTTGAGGTTATTCACGTAGACTTCAGCTTCCTATAACCCAATGCATTGGTTATCATGATGACCGTAGAAAGTGGGCTCTTTAACCCGCACAGATATTGCAAGCTGCAATGGTTCCGAATCGACAATTTGGTGAACAAAAAACTGGCCACGCTTTCAAATTTTTATGTCTCTATTTATCTTAACTAGCGCTCAGACAGGGGGGCCTCGCTTCGCTCGGCCGATCATTTTATCGGCCAGGGGGAGCCTCGCTTCACTCGGCCAACTACTTTCTCTCTTTGACCTATTATAGGTCAAGTGATGAGGTAGGATACAGAGGAAACACCAACTCAGTTAGACTGAAAACAACGAAGATAGGAAGAGTTGCGCGGATTTGCGCGCATCAAATAGGTATTGTGCTCAATGCGCTTATCGCGCACAAAAATATTTAGGGGTTCCCTTTTAAAATAAGAAAGTTGGGCGCAAATGCGCCAGTTTGCGCGCATCTCGGGGGGGATCTCAACCCCCCTAGTTTTGGTAAATGGGAGGCAGGGACTGTAGAAAAAATCGGCGTACCTATTTTAATCACTTACTGTTTCAGAGGAGAAGAAGACTTGCAACATACTCAGCCAGCCAGATAGCCACAGACACGTTCTGAATTAGTGGTATAGATAAGAAAAAATATTTGGATCGATTGAGAGCCATTGTAGCACACCTAATTCCAAAGTCCAACACGTTATTGAAGACGTCTTCAATAACGTGTACATAATATTATTAGGTACACCACCCCATCAATATTAACCTACACTTCTGACCGATGAAAACGTACCTCAATTCCATTCGTTATTTTTGAACTGTGTTTTTTGCTTTTAACAGAGCATGGCATAACTCGACTGTACAGAAAACACGATGAAGCAGGAACATTAGCACTGAAAAAAAAAAAAACCAACAGTATCAGCAGGTGAGGGCTCCAAAGGGAATGAACCTGATACACCGACGTGCAGCTATGTGGGAAATTACCCAAGCAAGACGGAAGCAGTTCTGGTCAACTACATCGCGAGCACTTGTTCCTACAGAAAAGCAGATGACCTTCCGCCAAACTGAAGGATTCTCACCAGAGAACTTACCGAGTATGATCTCCGAAAAATCGGACGTCAACGAAATCGCTGTTTAATTGCCGCATGACTTTGCCCGGCCAATACGGAAAGCCAGACAGTTGCGCCCAAACCAAGACATGAGGGGTGGACTGCAAACGACGTAATCGTAAAACGATGAAATGAATTGATAAACTATAAATAATAAAATGTGACTTACACAAGGTTCGGTGAACCAATTATCCCCCAATGTGCAAGCATGCATGTAGCACTCCGAGCAGTTTTTAACTTCTTCGCACTCTTGTTTGGCAACGTTCATCATGCTTTTCGCAATTTTGGTGTAGATTGAATGAACTGAAAGTACAATCGCGTGATACAAACAAGAATACATATAGTGAAAATGTGATTATTTTAAATTCACCAACCTGAATTGTAGACGTAACTTGCATGGACAAGCCACCTGAAATCCGCTAGGAAACTTTCAACACTGCTGTACTTGAGGGCTTCAATGTTGCTCCTTAGTTTGGGCAAGTCCATTGGCTGAATGACGTAATCCAAGTAATCGTGCCACTTGTTGGTGTCAACCGGCGCGGAAAACATGTCCACCTATAGTGAAGGAGGCAGTAGGTTTAAATTAGGTTTAAATAAGGGCGGGTGAAGCCTGATTCCCACATAAGCTAGATGGGTGGTTCTCAGATAACTGGTGGTGTCCGGTAAGGATAATTCTCCCATTTGAAGGGCAAAGCTCAATTTTGGTCAAGGGTTGGACGGTAGGATGTCGTTTTGCCTCGAATGTCAACTCCATAACCGAAATCCTGTCAAGACATTTCCAGAACATCAAGCACCTGAGTATCATTATTTGGAAGATTAACTAAAATTAATTGTGATGTCGAAATTGAAGGGTTTTTATGATGATGTGATGTATATGAATTTTGGTAGGAAACTTACTTAGAGCCTCTGCTTTTGAATAAAATATTTACCAACACAACTGTTATTCGACACCATATCTGAGAAGTATCCAGGTAGCGAATGTAGTAGGAAGGGCGTTTCAAAAGTAAGGTTCCGTATTTTCTCACTTGGGTGGAAATCGTTCAACAATCGGGAAATGTAGACGGAATGTTTGTCGGAATGGAGTAGCAACGCATGATTTTTGTCGCATGATTTCTGATCAATAGAGTGACAGTAACACCTCTGTAACCAAGGTGATACCCAAAGATGGATTACGTTCCATCAAATGAATCAGTGATAACATTAATCAAGAGTTAGATTCTACCTTCGCGGAAAAACGTACGAATTAAGATGGAAGATAAGGCGCATATTGGGCGTTCTTATCTTAGAAATGCTAAGTTTTTGGCCACCGACCATATTCACCTGATCTGGAAGCAAGTGACTCTTGCTTTTCAAGGAGGGTAAACATAAATTGCCCCCACAGTCCCAAAAGTGCATCGATTGGGCTGGAAATTATAGTATTATAGAAAAATGATACGATTGTACTTAACACAATGCAATAAAAACATGTTAAAAAAGTGTAAACTTTTCAGCCAAAGAATACGTTTATTCTGACTTTTGATACGCCCCTAGTGTAAACGCTAGAAAGACTGATCTTGAAATAAATTGATAGCTAACAGTACATTAGGTGCAAAAATAAACTGAAGATCTCATGGAAAGGTTCAAAATAATTATCAAGTCAGCGTCATACTTCCTTGAGAAAAATTCATCCCGAACACAAAGCGATCGAGTTTCGTTCTGTAACGATGCACTCGAAGCAAGTAAAATAACTTACCCCATCTACTCTCTTGACTCTCTCAAGAACGAACCCAAGCAACTTCGAGAAAGTGATCTTATGACCAGGAGATGAAGGCCTGCAATTATGAGAAATCCATGAGTTTATAACAGTGGACAACATGTCACAACCAATGTAATAACATTATACTAACGCAAGGGTTTCGGCCCGCTGGACAGTGTCGCATTCGGGGCAAATCCAGTTTTCGCTGGGGTCGGGGATTTTCTCTAAATGACCGCATTTCAAGTGGTAGGCTCTCGGGCAAGCGGAGCAGGTGGCGATACCGGTGGTGCTGCTCCCAGGCCTATGACACGTCCAGCAGAAGACGTCTTTATTCCCGGTGATTTTTGGGTACTGCAAAAAAGACAATTGGAAAGAGGTGAGCCAGCCGGGAAAATCTTCGCTACACTGAAATATCACTCATATTCGCTTCAAATAAAAGCATACCTGCTTCTTATTCCTTTTCGCGGTACTCTCTTCGTCATCGCAAGTGGAAAGAGAGCGTTTTCCCTCCCTTGACTCAGCAGCTTTCATTTTCATAGATGCTGAATTCAGGATGTTACCGACGGCCCAATCTTAGGTACATCTGCGTCGGGGATATTGGGGATGATCTCCCCTTTCCTGGAAGCAAAACGAATTAAAATAAAACCAAATAAAATTCAACATATCGAATTCCAAATTACAACGAAAAGCAAATTCTTATTCTTCGAAGAAGTGGCGCCTGCTACTGCGGGTTTGAGAAATCGGAACGACGAATTCTTGTTGGAAAACCAACGAGCCCTCCCCGCGCTACCACTTCCAGTCGAAGGGCTGGCTGGTGGGTAGTGTGTCGAGGGTGGTTCACTTCTACCTGAAGTGATTCACCGCAGAACAATGTTATTGTTCGGCTGTAACTCGGAAGCCAAAATACCTACTGGAGTCCCCAAACCTGAGACAATTTTTGACGAAGGCTGCCCCAGGAGAATTAGTCCAGTCGACCAAAACCTAAATCGAAGACGCATTAATTGCCGTATTTTGCTGATAGCGCCTAAAAGATCATCCTAGCGGTATAGACACTAACAAAACCATTAAATTTGCGATAATTTGAGCCCAAGTGCAGCTCTGTGGGACTTATAGGTTCTGAGATACAGCCCTTCAAAAATAGGTATTTTTCGGCGGAAAGTGCAGTTTTCACCCATTTTTCGTCTTTCACGGCCAATATCTTGGTTTGGATGAATTCTGACCCCTCCACTAAGGAGTATGGGTTGGTAGCAAATCTAATTAGCTATCATTTTAGCACTATTAGAACTCCGCTGCAGACCATTTCGACAAATTTTAATACCTTCCATGAAGAAGTACCGCATTTTCACCAACATTCAAACTTTGATCCTATTGAGCAACATGACAAAAATCTCGCGCCCCATCGTAGTCAGAAATAAGCAAAGGTCATCACCGATTGTATCCTCAAAATCGATAATAAGAAATGATCGGAGCATGACAATCTAATGTAAAACATCGATAATCACAAACCAAAATTTTTTTTATTGTCATCGATACACATTCCCAGGGAAGACTCTTCGAGAGGCTAGCCGGTGCGGAAGAGACCCTCCTCCATGCTTGAGAGGTAGATTTCAGAGACGTTGGTCAGATCTGAGCACGACTTGAGATCGCACCATAACTCATCAATGAATGTCTTTCATAATAACTATCAATGTCGAATTTGAAGTTTGTTTTGATTATGGATCCTTTTTTTGTTGGCCAACCTGCACAAACGGGCTCAAATCAACCAAGGCACTGTCGACCCAAATTCTTCCCGCCAAAGATTTGAATTTCCAGTTTTTCATAAATTCACTCGGATCGTATGTTCACGCTATCAGAGTTTTGACTTCATATTCAGTATTATTTGGAAGCATCGATAAAAAAATCATCTCGATCCCTTCGAGCACGTCCCATCTTGAATAAAGGATTATTAAAGGATTAACTGCAACCTACGCAGGAAGTTGGCGCAACCGCTGGATTTGGATGTGAACAGCCGAAACGAGAGAAGTTTATTCCAAGATCATCGCAAACCAGAGTCTGGAATTCAGAATCAAACGATATACAGTTATACGAATGTAATATGTTACCGCACAACAATAATGGCCTTACCAATAATAATTATTATTACTAAAACAACTCATAGCCCTTACAAATTTTTTATTATTTTAAAGTTTTATTACTGAAACAACTCAGAACCCCAGTAAGTAATTCTAGAGGTTTCATGAAGGGAAAAGTAGGTACCTACCCTGTACGCAGCGTCCGGCATGTGAAACGGTTGTATTGTACCAAACCGACCACGTCAATCATGGAAACGTGACAACCCTGGGAATTCCATAATATGGATATTGAAATATTATTTCAATAGAACACTGAGACTTGTCAGTTAAAGAAAGGCAACCCCCCGCACATTCACCTACGCAAGCTTACAATTCCGCAAACATCACATTTTTTGGAGAGTAGATTTTCTCGTGACAAAACATCTCTGAATTTCTACGTTCAAGCCCGTTACAACTCTTTTTTGTGCCGTGCAGGAGTGGGGATGAGTCGTCTACCGGTCGGGCAGGTCTGAGACCCTCAGAAAATTTCTCAGAACAATTCGATTTAATCGAATCGTCATCGAAAAACGCTGCAAACTTTACAGAAATGTTTAATATTCTGTCGAATAACTTGTGCAATTCAGTTATTTAGGCAATAAAGAAAATATATGCTCCACCAGCAAACACAAGTACGTAAGAACTTATTAGGACCTGGGACCTAGATTGGTAGACGGGAGTTGATAATGTACAATATCACGTTGATATGTACAATATTCAACAATATTCTTCGCCTATGTCATGTTATTCACAAATCAACCCCCCCCCCCCTTCCTCCACTCATCATTCCTTCAAACCTGAAATTCCTCTTATGAAATAGCCGAGAATCACCGCTCGAATAAGACTAATGAGTTGACAAAAGCATTTACCGCCCGCCTCCAAGAAAGAAGAGTGCCAGACACTGCCTGTGCGCCGAACGCCTACAAACAACTCCGATCCAGGAAACTATCATTTGGGAGAGCCCTTGTGCTTGATTGAAGACCCAGGGACGTACGAGCCTCGGCTCAACTCTGACAGGATGTCAAGAGGCGGAACAATTTCCTGTATTCGACCCGGCACACAATGCTTCAACGTTCGGTTAGCCCTAAGTATGAAGGAGTTATCCTTGTAGATCCATCAAGTACCTACAGGAGTACAGTATGCCAACGTAGGAGTATTTCCGCCCACTGCAATGGATGTTTCTTTGATGGGTAGGTATACACCGTTACTCGAACTAACAAGATGACACTGAAGCGAGGGTGTGTAGAGGGAACGAATGCTACGGGAGCTCAGCCCAACATGCTTCACAATATGCTCAACTTCTTTCTCTTACTCCGCCAACTATAAATTATATCTCCCACCAACTCACACCGTTTCACAGTGCAATTGCCAAAACAGCCGTCAATACTGATCAGGCAAAGTAACTCGACGGGTCCAGAATACGTGCATCGATCCTAATGTATACAGTCATCATTCTACAGTCGGCGTTGGCACTTGTGACGAAATAAACTCACCGTTCAACCTTCAAGAGAACTCCATGTTAGACGAGACCTGATTAGATGGAGCATTAGCATACTTCAGCGACGTCAACGGAAATTCGAGACGTCACAGGCCTTTGTCGGAGAAACTTATTCTACTTATAATGCGACATACTCACCGATTACTTGAATCCAAGGATTAATACGAAACTGAATTTAAAAAAAAATGCGAGCTTCAAGTAACCACTAGGTTAGTTCACTGGAGAAATCTGCGAAACAACGCAGCCTACGAAAGAAAAGGGAAACTGTACAGTGCTGCCACCTACAGGATGACCTGCAACAACGTAAACTTCCCGTCCCTGCTAGATCTCTACATCAGCTGTTTTCTTCAAAGCGTCAACGTAGAACGTGGGTTGTGTTCACAGAGTAACAGAGAGGAAAGGTTGTGTTGGATTGTTATCGTTGAAACCTAAACATTTGTCTGTCAAAGTGGCTCGAGGTGTGTTTTTCAGTTTGGGAGTTGACGAGTTCGCCCGATCACGAACCGTAACAGTCTTCAGTCAGTTCTAACAACCGGTAGTCTCACGTTCTTTTTGTGGAACTGATCGACGTTGGTAAGCCTTGCTCTTATTTGACGTAGTCTGGCACGTATCAGTCGGATACCATCAGATATTTTATAGATGCGGAGCTTCGACCGGTTGGAAGGTTTAATTATGGCTGCTTACGCTCCTTTAGCGGACCATGAGGTGACAACTATATAAAATGGGTACCTTCTATTAGTTAATCGTAGAATCACCAGGAATCAGGTTTACCTGGATAGTAGGATCTACCTCCTCACGAATGGGTAGTTCCGCCGGAGGGGCGTATACAGCCGTAATTAAACAATAATATTCTTCAATATCGGCCTATATTATAGAGCTGAGTGACGCTTCTGCATCCAACAAGGGCCTCGATTAAAGCCCCACAATCGAAAGAAGTTGCTTTGGGGTTTGTAACGTTGCCTTCGGTCATAACGTCTCAAGCGGATGATCGTAGGCCTCACGTGTTATTATCTGTGCTTACACCACAGAGTAAAAGAGGCTGACTCACTCTCGAGCGGATTTATCACGATCTTGTAGGCGTAGATCCCAAGGCAGGAGATACCTTATCACGGGTGGGCGGTATTTCTACGGCTGAAGAAAACGTCAAGCAGCGCAAAGCCGGTTTATCACTGAAATCACATCAGATTGCTCAACTTGTACCGAGCTAAAGCTTCAAACCAGCCCTTCTGATCAAAGCAACGAGGCCATTTGGGAGAATGACTATTGATCACCAGCTTGTAATGTGACCCAAGTGTCCGTTACTGACAGCTACAGGAAAACCCTTTAAGGTTGTGATTGTGGACGAGTATTAAAGGTTTCCCACGTCTATATCCGCGTGCATCGACATTGATCAGTCATTTGATTTTCAGTCTTTGTCAAGCCAACGAGTGAAAGGGGTGGACCGTCCATGTCCCGGGAACTGAAGACGTTTCTTCGGGCAATAAGGATGGAAGTGGGCCCGTCATCGACCGATACCGGTTGAGATCCTGAAAGATGCAGCCCAGTCACAACCGGAAGTGCGGTTGGAGATATTTATTGCTTGTCTGGCAGAGGACATCTTCTCTGAGCGATGGAACGTGGCGAGGTTGGTGCTAATAGGAAAGAGGAAGTTCTATCCAAACACTGCCTCGGCCCATAGTCCGTTATGCATGCTTGACAGAGCTGGGAAGCTCTTTGAAAAATTGCTTAAGAGTAGACTGATCAAGCTGACCACTAGGGTCTTCCTAGCTATGCTGATACGCTGAGACGGAGGTGGAAACTAACGACCTGGTGGATTGAACGGGTTGTCCCGATGACTGTGGACAGTCGGACCATCGTCGTGTCTCCCGCAATAAGATACCTAGGAGTGATGCTGGACAGCAGAACTGACGTTCTTCGAGACAGTCATCGAGAAGATGATACAGAAAAAGGCGAACTGGATGCTGTGTGCACATTCATGCTAACAGTGCTTTAGCACAAAGAAGAACATCAAGAATGAGAAGGCTAGGATTAGGCCCCCATTAACTGAGAAAGGAAGACAATGAGCAAGGAATAGAAGGAAAGAAAAAAAAAGAACAAGAACGGAAGCAGCCAGATGGCAAGAAATCGTACTGTCCCGAAGTAATACACCAAGTAGTCCCGGGACAGTAGGTACTAGAAGAAGGGGACGGGTGTTTTAGTCGGGGTTGCTCCCTCCTCTTTGTCTGTAATGGATTTCACCAACCCCAATAAAAAAAAATCAAATAAAAAACTAGGTAGTTGAAGTTTTTGAAAGGCTTGACTTGGTAGTCGTGTAAATTGTCGAAGTAATTAATTGACTAATAACTAGACCGGTGAACAATGGAAATGACTTAGGTACTATTAGCTAATAGTAAGTCATTTCCATTGTTCAATCGGTTTATAGGTGTACCATAACTGCGCTCTCTATGAAGTATTTGGTCTTTAAGTCTTAAAGAGTTCCTCCTCCATGTAGAAAACGTACTCTTGGCTCCTAGTGGTCTCACTTTCCTATGACTACTCTCTCTCCCATCTCAGAGCAAGAATTGTGATTGGGGGTAGCATTCACTTCTAATCTTTCTACTCTTTTACAGGCACTCTGATCTTATACAACATGGCCAGGCTACCCTGTTTCCTCTAAGCCCGAGGATGTTTTCATTCAATTTCGGCACTAACATCAAACATGAAAATCACAATGGTATGTTAGCGTATTACCTACAATAATTTCGTAAGAGTTACATTCTGTATTACCGCAGCGTTGCATTATTACTGGTCATCAATAATTTCGAGGTTCTTCGTTTTAAGATGAAGTTGAAGAAGAACCTTCAATGGAAGTTTCATCGGCTGACTTCCGTTTTCCGGACGAAGTGGTCACCACGATCAACGTAGAAGATTTGGATATAACAACCGTTGATTCGACCAAAATCGTTGACTGCTTGAAGAACCTCGGATGTGACAAATTGTCAGCGCTGGAAGCTGATAATGACAATTCAGACCTTATTCCCGGTGTATACGAAGGTAGGTGCCTACCACGTCAACATAATGTATTACTACCTATATACAAAAATAGAGATGAAGGAAACTCACTCATAAATTATTATACCAACATTTTTAAATTTTGGTAGGTAGATTTTTGGTATAGTGTTTCTATAGACAAACAAGCTCTCAGTTATTGTGGTTTTTTCTGTGAACATTCAATTATCGAACGTATTTCGGGTAGGGGGTCGAGTGGGGTGAGTTTGTTAAAGTAATTCCGGTGGACGTAGAATCCATTCTTGGGGACTGACCCCATTCGGCCACAATGGCCGCTCCTCAAGGCGGAACGAGCGAGGGTTGGCTGGCATCGTAGTTTGTTCGAACGCCTGTGGCTGAACCTTTTATTATTCTTGGAACCTCTGTATTGGTGTCGAAGGTCGAACAATTTTGATCGGCCTCAAAATTTGTCATTAAACGTGTAATTTTGAGGCCGATCAATGTTTTTCTACCTTCGACCCGAATACATAGGTGTATTATTCCAAGAATAATAAATCTATCTTGAAACGTACGTTTCCAAAAACGAAATGTCCGTCCGCCGTCCGTGCCGTTTTGGGCAGTAGGAATTTTTTAAATCTGAAATTTTGACGAAATATTTGGTTTCCCATCTAGTTGTGCCCGCAAGGTTTATTATACCCTCGTGTAAAATTTGCAGCGTTTTCGTTGACGGAATTATTCTTTGCACTATTTCTCTAAAACCCCTTGAGTAGAATTGGCGGCGTTTTGAACTACTCAACATACCTAAAAACTAAAATTTAACTGTGATATTTTTTTTTTCTCAGGTGGTATGAAGATTTGGGAGTGCACTTATGACCTGGGATCGTACCTGGTAAAGAATCTTGTCCCATTAAAAAACCGCTCAGTGCTGGATTTGGGATGCGGAGCTGGGATTTTGGGAATAATTGCCCTTAAACTGGGATCTAGCTGTGTTCACTTTCAAGACTACGTAAGACTTATTGTTATAAACATTTGGTAAGGATTTATTTACCAGGGGTAAATATTTTTCGCGGGTTTTCCGTTTATAAAGTCGATTCCCCCACACCACTTAAGTTCCATTTGGTCCGATGTTACCAAAGTCCAAAGAGTCTCTAGTTTAGAGAGCGCGTGCAAATTTTCATATTAGAGGGACCCAAAATACTCAAACTCAGTATTTAATGCCTTGTGCTGGTAACTATGTAGCTTACCTGGTACATTCTTTCCTCCTATCAGAAGCAGTAGTGTAATTTTGTGTATAGCATTTTTTTAGCAACCACGTAGAACAAAAAAAAAAAAAAAAAAAAAAAAAAGGTTGAGAGGCTTGACGATATTTTGTGAGAGGAAAAATAAGGGACACCCCAGGAAGTGTTATTTTTCTAGGTTAGACCGAAGGGCAGCTCATCATTTGTACTTATTTCCGGCCGTTTCAATTTTAACACGATTGTTTCTCACCCTTTTTCCTCATTTTTAGAATTCGGAAGTACTCCGTTACCTGACAGCCCCCAACGTCTCGCTGAATGTCTCGCACTTACCAGATTCCAGTTATAAATTTTGGTCTGGAGGCTGGAAAAGTTTCGAGGGAGCCGATAGTACCGAGTTTGATGTCATACTGACGTCTGAAACTATTTACAACCCTTCAAACCACCTGAAGCTGCACAGTGTCCTACGGAAAAGGCTGAAAGCTGGAGGGTCTATGTATCCTTTTAATTCATCGAAGAACTCATTCACAATTAATGCTCCAACACGAGGTTGGAAATCGTCTTCATTCCGGTTCACTCCAAATCGAAAGAAAAACATGCAAAATATATCGATATTTTTATAATGATGAATAGTCCGACAGTATCAGGTATCGATACTCAGTGATCGATAGTTTTGGCCGATATTAAATAAACGTAAAAAAATTTTTCATCCGATATAATATAATATCGATTTTTGATATAATATATGTAATATCGATCGGTTCCGATAGGGAGGAAAAGATCGATATTTCGATAATATCGACTATCGATGGCTATTCCTGACTATATAGAAGGGCTGTACGTGACGTCACGTACGTCCTTTTTTAATCGACCAGAACAACTTTGTTAAAACTAATGAGTCCTCTACATCCATAATCCATCAATGATTGTTTCGTTTTGGCTCACATACGGTTCACCGGTAAAGGTTATTTTCTAGTGGTTATCTTTCTTTCTTAACCTACGAGTAGATTTATTGCTGGAAAGTCGTATTACTTTGGAGTGGGAGGCAGCATGAAGGGATTTAGAGAAGTCGTCGAAGCGCAAGGAGTTTTCACCTGCGAAACCCTATGGACCTCCGACAAAGGTAACGTTACATTCCTAGTGAATGGTTTACGTTGCGCCAACTACCAGATTGTAAGAAATGTTTCCGCATTTGCAGGCGTCAAGAGAGAAATTGTGTTGCTTAAACATCTGAAAACCAGTTGATATTCGGATTCATTCGTGTACAAATCGACAACAAAATCTTCATGTACTTCACGCTGACTTCTCGTTTGGTCAATGCCAGTGATTGGCGATTCCAAGTGCGATCTGTTTGACCCAGGTTTGACAATCACGCAAAGGCAATATAATACTGATACCACCACTGTTGCTAAAATATAACTAATAAACGTAATAGAATGTGTTCGACATTCAGGTGCTGCAGTACAAAACTTTTCTATTGCCCAAGAGCCCATTTCACTTTCTCTTAAATCAAATTTTTAATTTTGTTTTTAATTTAATTTTTTATTAATATTTTAGCATGAAACCTCACTTCTAAGAATCATAAATGCTTGCATACGAGTCTGCAACACATTGGGACATTTCATTGAGCATATGTCGTTACGTAACGTAACGTGACATAACGAAAATTTGGTTGTGTGGCATAGCAAAGACATGAAATGTCAAAAAAAATCCATATCGATGTATTGAAGTATTTTGGTTTGATATTTTAATCAAAATATCAATAACCTCCATATCGATACTTTTGTATTCAATACATTTTACCGCTCAACTCCTCATCTAAAGGCACCCTAGACGCACCTTGTCCTTCCAGTCCATGCCACGGCAATGGCTACCGATGAGCTCCTAACCCTGCAGCGATTCGTAGGGCTACGAATATCCATGTTTCTATATCTAGACAAAGGCCTGGATAAATTGTGCGGTACTTTTCCGTTATACCGCCCCCACTCGATTTTGGTTGCCTTTCAGCCACTTTGGGTGCCTTAAAGCCAAGGGGTGTGCAAGAAACTCGAAATCGATTGGGGGCGGTATAACGAAATAGTACCAAATGTGCTTGAGGTGCACTCCCAGCAAAAACGAAAACATGGATTTTTTTCAAATTGGCAAACCGTTGAGGGGTCGCAGGAGGGCTCTGCATTTAGAAGAGGAAGGACCACGTTTTGTGTTTTTAGTTTGCCACGTTTTGTGTTTTTTAGTTTGCCACGGAATACCTGCGTGGAAAAGGCCCAATATAATTTATGTCAAATTTCATAAACATTGGTAGAACAATATTCTATCATAATAATATTATTAAAAGAGTAAATTCAGGAAAACGAAAATTCGGTATAGTTAATTATTAAATAACTAACTATACCGACACAGGTATAGTGGAAAACTTTTTTTTTTACCAACTAACCTCTGCAAATTGGAGCTTGGCACTCTTAACAATCGGTTTAACCTGGGCGTTAACGCTAAACCCAAGGTAACTCAGATGGTGAAAGTGGCCCTTAAATGGTTCTCTTTTGGGGATAACTATTAAATTTAACTTTTTGGGACTAGGAGCTTTAAACCTGGATGCCACTGTTGTCGGAAGACGTCCTCACAGTTTTACTTTTAATTTTATTCGAATGCCTACCAATCTGTTGAAACCTGTTAACACACTTGTTAACCTGCATGTGCCTTCATGCCTTCCTAGTCACCAAATTTGGTCACCAAATATCTTAAGATGTTTATTTTTGCATGTTACACTCTTTGTTCTGAAAAAATTACGTTGACCCGCCGCAGTATGACATACCCATGTCAAAAATCTTACCACAAGCATTCAGGTTCTTTTGCCTATACAATAGTTGTCAACCCTTCCAACTTATCGTTTGACCGTTGCGTGTATCTTGTCACAACAAGGCTCGGATCCTGTAATTGTTTGGTGGAAAGGGGGGGGGGGCTGTTTTCGTCCTCCCCTCGCACTCGTAAATCCGCCCCGATGTCACTCGAAAGGTCAGGGCCTCCGAAGCCTGAGTAGTCTATTTCAGTTTGCCGCTGACTCGGCTGCGCACGAAAACGTGATAGGCGTTTCACACGGGAAACTAAACGAAAATCCGACTGTGGCAAATGAATCGTTGGACAATATTTTGAACGGATTGCGATCTGGCAATGCCTTTCGTTTGATACGATGTATCAATTATAATACAAGTGATTGCTCCTTTTCACAACGTCGAAACTACTCGCACAATCACGATTCTTCACACGGTAGGTGCTTTTAGTGGGGCCCAGTGTTTCAGATCTAAAAACTGCATGGCTCTAGAGGTGACGTTTTGCCCAAATGTACAAGGCTTGATTTTGAGTCGGCCACAGCGCTTCCCGTGGTCCCGCGGCGGGCTGGCGAATCGACCACATAGAGTGGGGCCCGTGGCTCCCGCAGACAGCTTATGACAGGAAAATGGGTCTGTGATTTTCTGCCGTGTAGGACGTTTTAGCTTTGTGCAATTTACAGAGGACATTCCAGTCTAGTACGAATTAAGTAAGAGCAGAAAGAGATTCAGGCGACGAAGGACCAGAATAATATTATGTTGTATAGCCATAAATGATAGGTACTTAAGATATTGTACTTTTAGAGTCAACGAATCTTGGAAAAAAAAATATCGATTTAAATCGAATCGATTTTGAAGCGAAGTCTTTTATATTTAAATACGCACCCAGCTGGGGGTAGGGATGTCCGATTCTCAAAAATGAATCGATTTAAATCGAATCGATTATTTAAAAAAGTATCGAAAATAATCGCGATTATTTTTTCAAAAAGAATCGATACATCTGGGAATCGATTCTTTTTCCAAATTATTTATTAAATTTCAAATTTATCAGAAGAAGAAGAAGCATTATTACATTATGAAACCTGAATTCCAATTACTAATACATCCAACTGCTAACCAGCACTATTAAGTAGGAAAAGGTAGGTAGGAAAGCTTCAGTGGTTGTTGTGCAAATGTTTCCATGTCTTCAGCTGTTACCTATGGTCGTTGCAGTGACTCAATTTAAAAAATAATATTGATTCTTTTAAACATAGATCTGTTTTGCAGATTAACTGAATATAAAAATACTTGTTAAGAGCAGAAAAGAATCGGTTTTCGATTCTGGAAATTTAGAATCGAATCGGGCCGATTCTTCAAAAAAATAAAGAATCTAAAAGAATCGATTATTTTTTCAAAAAGAATCGATTTTTTCAAGAATCGATTCTTTTTGAGCATCCCTAGCTGGGGGGCTCCGCCCCCAGACCCCCCGTAGGGCCTCGCTTCGCTCGGCCGGGGGAGTTCTCAAAGCAGACAGCTTAATCAGACATAAGGCCTCGCTCCGCTCGGCCGAGCGCTTATTCGGACAGGGGGGTCTGCGACACCCCCCCCCCCCCCCCCCTATTCGTAGCTAAAAGGTCGGCAAAAAAAAAAGACTTCGCTTCAAAATTTCCCCGCCTCCTCCACCGTTGTAAGGTCCATGAAGCCCCACCCGTTCTGAGTACGTCTTTCCGACTTCCTTGACAGCGGCGGGTTGGAAGGCGGTGACTCACGCGATCACTATCACGAAATTTACTGAGAGACTACCCGAGCCGTGAGAGGGGGGGCGTCCGTATAAAAGACTTCGCTTCAAAACGCTGTAGATTTTTACCTGTAAAATACCTACTTATCTGATGATAAACCGAGTAGTTTGTCAAAAATGTTTAAAATCCGGAATCCAGAATGGACGGTTGACGGACTTTTCTTTTTTGAAATCTACGCCTCATGAAACGTAAAAGTTAAGTGGGATTTTTTGTGGTTCTCACAATCGGGGCAGGAGCCGAGCCCGCATTTGTACGTTGAACCGCTTTAGAAATTCCTTGCTCCAGAGAAAGGATTCACATAAACTTGAGTTCAGAAGTGAATTGTCTGCTGACAAGCCAGGTATTACAACACGTGATTGACTTTTGGTCAAACATTCGTGTTCGTCCCTTGACTGTCCGTGTTCGTCCGCTGATGTCTGATCAGCGCTCCGACTGATTTGTAAACAAGCGAAACGCCTTAATAAAAAAAATTATAATTTTGAGGCCGATCAAAAATGTCAACCCCCGTCGCGAATAGATGCATAGATCTGTAACAGATATCCCAAAGAATAATAAACCAAAAAGAGCTTTCATTCGATGAGTGTGTCCTACGATAGAATGAGTCACTACAAGTTGTTTGGCTAATCTGATTCTTATCTTATAGTTATGTTGAGGTAACACTCTGGTTTCTAGCAGTCTACATTTGCTTCTCCTTTGTGACAGAAGTACATTTTTCTTGGTTACAGAGTTATCCAGAACATCATCAAATAGGTAAGCTGGAAATCCCTACCGAGTGATACATAATGTACACTGAACAATGTCGGGCAGAACAGCAATGTCGAGTCCCAAGGGGTCGAATATTTTTAACGAATCGATCAGCTCATCTCGCTCACACAGAACTAGAGCGTTTTTGGTGTGAGTAGTAACTTTCTAGTAAGTACGCCTTTGCCGCTGCATTTACTCTGCGGCCGAGCGAAGCCGATATCATCTTCTGGAGCTACAGGTGGGGGTTGAGTGATTGTGGATACGGGGTCGAGTGGGGAGTCGTTTTCGAAGTAATTTCAGTTGTAGGATTGCATCGATTCTATTCTAAATTGAATCGGTCCCTAACATTCACGGGTGACTCAGATCTGTCCTACTACCTACATTGTGCAGCTCTGAGACTGCAAATTGAAAGTACCTGATCGATAGGGGGTGGTTCATTCTACAAAGAAGGGGCATTCTCAGAAAAAGGGCAATTTTGATTAATCATACGAACTTTAGACCTCATACCAGCATGAATGAGCAAAACTGACTTTTTCCTCTCATTCCACTAGTCCCCTAGTAATTTGCGCACCCATAATTTTTCTGCGGAGTAGTTGTAGCGTAGCACGGGGTAAAAGTGGTCATGGGAGAAAGTGGCCACTGGTTGTTTTTGCGGCTGTTTTCATCATTGCAAGCGCCTGATTTAGATAAAATTAATTTTTGAACTACAAACATGAAGTACAGGACACAGAAAGCTGTTCGGATAAGGATTTGATAAATAGTGATGAAGTTTTTGTAGAGGTCCAGATATCTTACGGGTCATAGCTTTGGATCGCCTGGAGGGGTATTTTTCAGCGAAATCGTCTGCCTTAAGTTCCATTGTGTTTCATTAAACACACTAATGAGCTCATTACATAAATTTTAGATTCCTTGAATTTTCGAGGTCGAACTTTCAGACTTTTGGAAAAATTGCTATGGGGGTGATTGCGGCCAGTCTGACCACTTTCTCCCTCAGGCCTGGAGGGCATATTTTTCGGCAAAACCGTCTGCAGTAAGTTCCATTGTGTTGCACTTGAACCCGTTGATGAGCTCATTGCATAAATGTTTGAAATTTGAAGTCGAATTCTCAATTGTTGGAAAAATTACTATGGGGGAGATTGTGTCAGTTTGACCACTTTCTCCCATACCCCTGGAAACTTACTCATCACTTACTCGCTTTTGATAGTTGGCAGTATTAATTTTGTATAAAACTTCACTATTTTTCAAGAATAAAATCGTTTTCATTGAGATTTGTTGGTTTTTGAATGGTGCCCATTTTATCCCACATCCCTGGCCATTTACTTCCCCTGGGTGGGAGATAATGGTCAAATTTGCCATGATGTAATCTTGAATTATGAGCATGAAAACAATTTATTGGAAAAGTTTGAAATGGAAATTGCGTGGATCTATCGTAGACCATAATCACGTGACTTACCAACTAATCAAAAGTGAACAAAAACCACTAATGTGTTCAATTTTACGATTTAATAAACACCTAGCCCGCAACCCCGCGGTCTGAGAATCTCAATCCACAAATTTGTTTTTTCCACAAGTTTCCTCAATTTGGATTCTGTGTGGGGGGGAGGGGGGAATTGTCCATATTCTGAGAATCGCCCAGAAGCAAACAATAATATCTCCTGTCGAACCGCTAAAAGACTTTCAAGGTTCAGTTATGTAACCGGTTAGTTATTCTCTTCTCGTCCCTCAATGACCTGCTCACTCCACTTGGGATCAGCGCATCTTCAAGGTGAGTGCCACAACGGCACTGTAGTACAGTGCACAGCGCGGATATGATGTTCAGTAATGTGTTATGGTCACACTCACTGAACATCCTAATCAGAATGCCGAACACTTACAGCTGTTTGGAGGGAGAGGAAACAGTCAATCGTCTCTTAAATCTTTTTTTTATTGAGGATCCACTTCGAATCAGTTGCTTGGTCCTTTCAACAACAATTTGTCCCTTAGGCGAAAACTAGGACACTTTGACGCCTTTTTTCTTCTTTCACCGCTGTTAAATGAAACAATCACTCGCCAAATACGAAGCGCGGAATTGAAATAGGACATTAATGATGAATTATTCATCATTCGCCTAGTTTTCGCCTTAGGGACAAAATTGTTGTTGACGTTATTGTAAACCAAATAACGAGCATAATATGCTCATATTATCAGTATAATATGCTGATATTATCAGTGGTTTATTTTACTGCTATTTATCGACTCGATGAGTTTGGTCACCTATTAGCTCTACAAAGACTAAATTAATTCAACAATATTTCTCATTGTTGAGAGCTGACAGGTACTTTTGAGTAGGTAGCTGACCAACATGATATTACGTCATAAATCATTTTCTTCATAGGTACGGACCATTCCACGGAAAGCGTGAAATCGGACGACCTTTTCGCTTGAAATATATAAGTTGTGTATCTGCTCAATTTTTTTTTTATTGTAGGTTCTTCTGATAAGTACTTAATATTCGGACATATGCGACCGTTAGTCACGCTAAAATAACGTTTGTTACCGAAATTTTAATTTTTTTTTTTTTTTTTTTTTTTTAATGCCAAAATGAAGAAATTCTGATTGGGCTCAATATTTTACATTATGGGTTTGTTTTAAGGTGTCTAGATTCAAAAAACGAAATGTCCGTCCGACGTACGCCGTCTGAGCCGTCTTGGGCAGTAGGAATTTTTTTAAAGAATCAGAAATGTTTACAAAATACTCGGTTTACCATCTACTTGTGCCCGCAAGGTTTCCAGCCCGATTGCTCATGGGGCTAAAATGGGGCTACGGAAGGGGTTATTGAAGTTTTTCAGCTTTGGGGTCCAGTTAGGTGTCGTTTTCGAAGTATTTTTGGACGTGGAATCCATTTTCGGGGGTCCCAGAACGATCCGATTCCACCGTGAGGAAATATGGGGCTTTTATGGGAATACAAATGGAATTTTTGAAGGATGCCTGGAGGTCAATAATAATGGAGCGCGGGCGTGGAATAGGTGTCAAATACAAAAAAGAAAAAAAATGAAGTAATGATGAAAATTCTGGGGACACTCGTACTTTATTCAATAGACTAAAACCTTAACTTATTATTGAACAAAGTGTTCACGCATTTGAAACTTCATACATTGGGGAACAAATCATAGTTGCGAAAATGGGGAAAATTATGTCTCATGCAATTGCAATTCCAAGTTGACCAAGTCGACCTGGGACGCGATGAAGTAATGCCGTTTGGAGCATTTTTATTGAATTTTTTCTATCACATATTGTATCTCCGCTGATAAATGGTCATGTGTCAGTTGGAGCTCAACAATATCTACGATATTAAAAAAAGAGTGAGAGAGTAGGAAAGATGGAGCATTCTACGACCAAATGTCGAGGACATTCAATTACACGCTTTCCGTGGAATGGTCCATATATTATAATATAATATAATTCTTAATATTATTAAGAAAATAATTTATTTTTGAGAACGTTGTAATTTGAAATCGCTTAAGCCTATTGCTATTTCGGGTTGTTATTGAATATCAACCCGATTAAACGTTGCAAATTTAGTTGTTATTTTCGACCTACAGCATTCCAGTATCAAGAGATTAATAAATTTACACTACAAGAAATCCTCATATCTGATAAGATAACACCTTTTTTCATCCAACAGTTACCGACAGTCCTTCCACAACTCAGCGCGAACGTGATCCATCGAGCTGAAACATGGCCGAGCAGGTTGCCAATTTCTGCTGCATCAGCGAGTTCGAACAGTTGGCAAAGAAGAAACTCCCACAAATATGGATGGATTACTACAATTCCGGCGCCTGCGCAGAGTCCACGCTGGCGAATAACAAATCTGCTTTTCAGAAGTAAGATTTTTTTAAAGCGTAAAGCGAGCGCATTTAATAAATATCAATTTTGCGCAGCGAGTTTAAATCTTTTAATTTTATGTTCAGGCTAAGAATCAAACCCCGGATGCTGCGGGACGTGTCTAAACTTGACACCAGGACAGGAGTTCTTGGTAAAGAAGTTCCCTTGCCAATCGGAGTGTCACCCACTGCAATGCAGAAACTGGCATGTCCCGAAGGTGAAATCGCAAATGTGAGAGGTATTCATATTAAATATTATTTAATATTACAAATTTTGTAACACGTACACATGATTCGTTCAGAATTAAAAAGGCCACGAGGTAGTCCGTTATGTTGTACCGTTATGCCAAATAAGGACATCAGTAGATAGAAGTGGCAAGGATTTAGTTCCTGGCTTATAAATACATAGGTTTACAATAGAATAAAGGTATTAAATGAGAATCTACGTTGATATTAAGGTGGAATTTTGCAAAACACTCAAGCCTGGTACATTAACCTAAGTGTACAGTTGTCCTCATTTGAGTGAAGCACGAAATTGATTTTTATAAATGAAGAGGTCCCCCTAAAAACGTTCCAACTGACAAAAGTCAAATTTTGAGGCCGATCAGAATTTTCGACCTCCGCCGCGATTACATAATTGTATTATTCCAAGAATAATGAACCAAAAAGTTCCACACGAGGTGTTTAATGAATAATGTTCCTCTACACTCAGCATCCTTCATTGAATGTTTGATTCTTTTCAGCTGTGGCGAGTACAGGTTCCATCTACATACTCTCAACGTTGTCCACCACCAGTATAGAGGACGTGGCAGCCGCAGCACCCAACACCACCAAATGGTTTCAATTGTACATTTACACAGATAGGTTGGTAACTGTGCTCGAAGAGCTCCACTTTAATATCATCGTTAACGTGTCCATTTTATAAGCACATTTTTTTCCAGAGAAATTACGAAGAACTTAGTAAGAAGAGCGGAGAAAGCAGGGTTTCAAGCTGTGGTTCTCACAGTCGACGCTTCGGTGTTTGGCAAACGGTACGCAGACTGCCGGAACAAATTCAGCCTTCCACCCCACCTGGAGTAAGTAATTTGCCCAAATTTATTCATTGGTACGTGGGAATAATAATCAATGGTATGGCGATACATTTACTATCTAATGAAGCTGATCTTTCGTCAGGTTGGCCAATTTAAAAGGAATAACTTCATCCAAATTCCAAGGCAATGACGGATCAGGTCTTCAGTCCTACGTGAACTCCTTGTTTGATAGTACGCTCACTTGGGACGATGTGAAGTGGCTTCAAAGGTACCTAACACAATAACAGTTGGTAATGATGGTATTAAATATCTGTAGCCTAATTGCATTTTGTTGATATCAACGTTAGGTTGACGAAATTGCCGGTTATTCTGAAGGGGATTCTCACGGCAGAAGATGCGGTTACGGCAGCAGATCTGGGAATTCCAGCCATAATAGTGTCGAATCATGGAGGAAGGCAACTGGACACGTGCCCTGCTTCTGTGAGTTTTGCTATCCAGCTTCATGAAAAACGAAATACTGAACTGAAAATGGGCTTATTCCAAGGATGGAATATTGAGCTATTCAGTTTAACTTCAGTTCCATTCTGTAGGGCAACCTGCATAAACGGATGTTGAAGGTGTGCCTACCTTTAGGGTCCTAATTGATCGTGTGTTTGGGGGAATGCCTCCAGCGTTACTGGGATTACTTATTATTGTCACTAATGGAGGCCAGGCCCGCTGACCCAGTCTTATGGAGGTCTGATCTCCCAGCTACCACAATCATTTTTTCGATAATGGCGGCCTGGGCAACAATTCCTTCAATTTTGGTTTATTATTCTTGGAATAATACACCTATGTTTTCGCGACGCGGGTCGACGACTCCGATCGGCCTCAAAATTTGACATTATCCGTTTCAAGAGGTCTACATTCAAAATCCGAAATGTCCGTCCGCCGTCCAGGCCGTTTTGGGCAGTAGGATTTTTTTTAAAAATCTGAAATTTTGGCAAAATACTTGGTTTACCATCTAGTTGTGCCCGCAAGGTTTTCAGTCCGATCGCCCAAACCCGTGGGGCGCTATGGGGCTAAAATGGGGCTACAGGAGGGGTGTTTTGAAGGCTTTTAGCTATGGGATCGAGTTAGGTGTCGTTTTCGAAGTATTTTTGGACGTAGAATCCATTTTTTGGGTCCCGGAACGATCCGATTTCACTGTTGCGATCTATAGGGCTTTCATGGAGCTACAAATGGGATTTTTGAAAGATCCCAGGAGGTCAAATAATTTTCCAAGTAAGTAAAAAAACAAAAACAATTTTGAAAAAAAAAAATCAAAAAACAATTTTTTTTTGAAAAATAAAATCTAAAATTTTTTTCAGTTAATAGTCACAGGGGACGATGGGCGTGCGTAGAAAAATTTTTTGCTGCTTACTTGTTTATTGGACAAGCTTTCGGCTACATGGAGCCATCTTCAGGTCTAAAAACAGACGCGTCGGAATAGGTACACATTAGAGTTTGTCGGGGAACATGTATTATAATATAACAAAACATATTAATATTATGTTAATTACCAGGATACATACCGGTTTAACTTAGGTAGGTCTCGATCCACATCCGTCCACTCCAGCTCAATCCGCTGTCCTCTTACGTTGTTTGTGGGGTCTTTGGGTTGTCGGAGAGGCGGCTTGAGTTTCTTTACTGAAATGAATGCTATTTAGTGGAGGTATTGCGCAATTATGTTGTGGTGACATGTGGTTCTTGTTTACCTTTGGTGGGTGAGGTAGGCTGGTGTTTTTAGTTATACAGAATTACGGTAAGTGTGGAGAAAAATAAGTGGTCGTGGGCTAACCGATACGAGGTGAGTATTTTGGGGGGGTATTAGCGTTGAATTTATGGCATTTTATAATAAAATTACGCACATAATCCGTCCTCCGCGGAGGTTGGATGTTGAGCGAAAATTTTTCTACGCACGCCCATCGTCCCCTGTGACTATTAACCGGCAATGACAGCCCGATGGGAAAACCAAACTTATACCTAGTAAATTTTTTTCATTGATACAGAATTAAATTTCTGCACTAGTAACCTGTATCAAAGAATAATAAACCCTTGTGTAAAATTTGCAGTGTTTTTTCTTGGGATTCCAAAAGGGACGCCAACTCTCCCAGTAGGTACTGCAGGCCATATTCAGGTTGCTCCCAAAAACAAAATGCTTTACCACATGTTCAACTCTCTTTAATTGCTATCATCTTTATGAGGTAAAATTAACTTCCAGATTGAAGCCCTTCCTGAGATAGTCAACGCAGTTGGGAACCGCTGTGAGCTCTACTTAGACGGAGGTATTCGTTATGGTACGGACATCTTCAAAGCGATTGCTTTGGGAGCCAAAATGGTGAGTCCTCAAAGGGAAACTACACAACACTCATCACGTGACAAGACAAGATTTGCTCATAACGATTTCACGTATCCGCAGGTGTTTGTGGGTCGCCCAGCTGTTTGGGGGCTCTCGTGCGCGGGTGAAGAAGGCGTAAAGAAAGTGCTCAAAATCCTCACCGAGGAATTTCGTCAAGCCATGGCCCTATCAGGTGACTTCTACAGTACAACTACGAGCCCTTCGACAGATGCTCAATTTGATGGCTTGAAATGAGAGATTAACAACAATAACCCATTGTTTCAGGTTGCACTTCCATCAATGACATTCAAAAGGACATGATAGTACACGAAGACGTATACACCAAACTGTGAGAATAGAGAATAAAATTTTTATTGTACCGTAAAACCCAGTGCTTTTTATGATGACCCAGTTCAGGGATGCATTTCCTCACAAATTGAAAAAGTTTGTACATTATTGTATTTAACCACTAAACAAATATCACAGGCATGCAAAAAGCTAGAAGATCTTCTGTTTGCGTTTCGAAGGTTCAGACTTCATGAAGTTCCAATAGTATTTGGTGACAGCGTAGATGATCCCAACCGAACAATAAAACGATGTTATCATGAGGTGAAGAAATGGGTACGAAGACGTCCATCTGGCGAGGTCGTACAGTTGAATTATCTCGCAGGCGAAGATCAACGAGAACCCGATAGCGTAGACTGTCTCGAAGGAGGTTAAAAGCGGGAGCGCCAAAGCCGGCTTGGAATGGCGGCTTTGGAAAAGGTTTTGGAGGGAACGGAACGAGTAGATAGTGAACAGGAGGTACATAGAGGCCTTGACTAGGAGCATATTGGCCGGATACAAGAGAGGGAACAAGGAGTACAGGCCGGCTAGGGAGAGAACGAGAAATGCTTCGGCTTCAGTCCTCCACAGAACTGCCATGAAACTGGAAAACCAACAAATTAAGATGAGATGTAAAAGAGGAAAACAACAATAAACTGTGCTAAAAAAATAACTCACCACAAAGGCAGTAAGGCCAAAAGGATCGCCTTTTCGTGGACGTGCCACCCAAACAAGAAGGAGCAACTGGCGCAAATGATTATGCACCTGAGGAAGTGTAGTGGGTTACCCGGATGTGTCCACAGTTTCCACAGGCAGGGCTAGAAAGCAATCACAATGAAAAACTGGACCACAAACTATTCCTACTTCATACATTTTATGGATGCAGTTCTTACCAACATGGAAGCCACAGTGAGCAGTAGTGTGGCTGAAGGCGAAACAGAGGGCAGCACTGCATGTGGATATTCTTGTACCAGGCCAGCTGTCATTGACCCTTGTACGTTGGTGATGGGCAACCCAAGCCGCCTTCCTGTAAAAGTTGGGGAGAATTTTGTATGACGAGTCACTACAAACATTCCTTGATTCAACATTGAACTAACCTAAAATTGTCAACAGCTTGTCGGCAATGTTGTACATGACCCAAAAGTTAGGAGCCCAATATGAATGACAGAGTCCACGTTTGAAGGGAAACAACCGCCGGATCACCTGCAATTTCAAAACGTCAGAAATGCTACGTTTCCCTTTCATATTTGTTAACCCCTCCGTCGAATACCACAAAAATTGTATAAGGCAATAAATTTTAATAGGTAATGTCAACCACGTTACACACCACCATCAGCTGTCCGTTGAGTATGAACGGGCCAAATGACAACAACGACGTTACTATCACCACAGTGGCCACCCTGGAGAGTTTGGTGAGGGATTTGCCGACGTCCAGATTGCCATTTTTATCCACAACGACGCAGTAGTTTCTCAACAGGTACACACCGTACGCTGGCGCCACATAGAGATAGATGTGTTTCATGTTCAACAGGACCGTGAAGTAAAACGAGCCCCTCAAGTGGTTACCCTGAAATAGGATATGAGCCAAATTAAATTCTTTTGTTGAAGAGGGATTCTATTGGGTAATTGACAAAGTGCCCCGCAAATGGAAAAATGAAATTCGGCAAGCACTTTTGCTTCAAACTTATATAAGGCCCAAAAAAACTTATATAATGTGTGACCAAAATTACCCATGCATGACTAAAACCTAGCTGACCAAAATGATTATTTTGTGTTTGCGACGACAAGTTGGAAATGGTGAAGGGAAGACTGATAAACTGACTTGGCCTCTCACCACTATGCAAGAGAAGCAATCACCTCACCTAAAACAGCTTAAATTCACTCACACTAATGAAGAGAAGTGTCTTTAAGACGAAAATGACAAGAAACACGATAATTAAATTTTAATTTAAACCGTCCATGGCCATTGCCACGACGTAACCGAAGATGAAGATGGGTGTAGAAGTGCTTTAAGGTGGCTCGTCTAATAACTAGCGCGCTCAGCACTTATGGTCCCCAAACTGACGCTAGATTTCGGGACACACGTTTTCTCTTCACTCTCCCGAAATTCAACTACTTCATTCATTCAGGATGGATTTTTGCATTACCTAATTTTCAAAATTAAATATCAGTGCAGTTGTGAAGGTTTAGGGTGTTACCAAGGGACAGTGACCAAAATGACGAATTTTAACTTCAGAGTTAAATTGCTATTATGGACATTATCCCCAAAAAAGAAACGGACAATGTGGATAGTGGATAGGTTGAACGGTCCAAGTATAATGAAACAGCCTCCTATTTGAAAATGCGGAAAGGGCGAGAAAATTCGGGATGACCTCGGATCCAAAGATTCTTAACTGAAAGATACAACAAATCTGTCAAACGGCTGCATTTGTACCACCTTGAGCAACTAACCAGTAAAATCTCTCCGATAGAGAGGAAAAATAGTCCCATCTGAATACCATTGTACTGGAAATGAACGTGGTCGACCATAAGGAGGCCAGCGTTGCCCAAAGAGAGACAAAGGAACACAGTAGACGGTGAGAACCACTTGTGATTCTGGTGGGAGCACTTTCTCAGAGGGTGTGTCGACAAATAAATCGACAACCTGAAACACGGAAGAGGTAAAAATAGGTTGAAAGCAGTTGAAAGTGATTTTGTTGGTAAATTTAAGTGGAGAATTATAAACCGAAATGGACACTGTATTTTTTTTAATCACCCCACCACTTTGTGGTAAGTCATCCCACACACCTACCCGTGTCAGAGTAAATGGCATGAATTACGGTCGATCCACACATTTCAGTGTTTCAGTGAATTCGTGGCCATCAGTGCTCCGGGCTGCATGTAACGCTGTAGTGTGGACAATTTATCATTGATGCAATTGGAGGACACGGAGCACTGCTATCACAAAAATGCGTGGACCGACCTTTACACAGCAGAATAATATCATACTTGTTATTTTAAGCATGTCAAGGCCTTTCCGGCGTATTATAGACGGATAGCATTACAGGGGAACTCAAGGTCCACTTCGCGCTTTGTTAATCAAAAGTTAGTTTAAGACACCTCCAGTTTAGCGCTCTTTGTGGCGTCCTCTAAGCTAAATGTTTATGAGCTCGGTTCAGCGAGTAAAAGCTACACGAGGCCGTTAACATGCTGATCGCAGCGCTGATTTAAACGACCTTTCGGAGATTCGATGCCCTAGGCCAGTGATAAATCGAATCGCAGAAAGTGTCAAAGCACTCTCGTTGAATGTTCAAAAGCCATGGTGGGGCCTCGCTGTCTTCACCTGAAGGGGAGGGCAACGTTGGGCCACAGGTTTACCACTAAGAGCGCCTTAGGTTTTGGGTTTATCCGCATGTTGGACCATGAAGACCCCTTTAGGTAGACCGAAGTTCAAGCACTTACTTTCTAGCACCGAGCGCGAGTACAAAATCGCTCAAAATAACCGTCAACCTCTGGAAAACAACTGTTGATCGAGAATCGTATCCAAGGTTAGTGACACGGAGCATTTCTGAGTCGGCGAAGTACGCCAACTGTGAGAGGAAGTATTCGAACCAGGCGAAGAACGGAGGATAGTCTAGAGTCCATATCGAGGTATCGTTCACGTACCACTGGGAAAGAGGGAGCGAATGGGTGATGGCCAGCCAGTTACGGTGCACCTCGAAGTCCGTGGATTTGCTGCAAATGAAAATTGGATGAATATAAGGCGAATTGCTCTAGGCACTAGAAGCCCGCTCAATATTAGGAAAACCGGTAGTAGACCACATGTGTTTAGATCAAGGGTGTCGAGACGCCTAACTCGGTTCAAGATGTTGTACCATAGTTTCTCAGACAAACTGAGTTTCATTCATTCAGTACCTGTACCACTAAAGCCGACTCCATCAAGTCGTACCATAAACGCCATTCAGACATTTGTTACACGAAGCAAGTCATCCTCAAGAATGTATTAGTTATTTAAATGCAGCGAATATTCTACCAATTCCAACCATAATATTATTATGTACGTACATCAACACACTTCATACAGCTAAAGAACGAAACTTACTACGCGTTAATCAGAAGAAGCTTAATACAAGTTACAAGTCCGAACACCTTTAACCACATGGTGCCTCTTTTATTCAAATAATAATGTCAAAATCACATAGCTAATCCTCAAATAAATTCTCAACTTGTAAATAGATACGACGTGGCTGCACCATGTCAGGGGGGATATTTGTTTACGTGTGTTATCTCCAGTACCACTATCATAGAAGTTCGACACTTCTTCTTATTCACCTATGCTGTTTCGCACTGTTGCCAAATGGCTTCGTTCGGAAAAGGGGGACTTCTGGACTAAAAAGGGGAAAACGGGTACTTTAATACCGAGGAAAAGGGACAGTTTGGGGGACAAAGACTTTGTCAAGTTGGATAGTTGGTATTAAATATCCAACTACTTTATTAAATTTTAATAAAGGAGTTGCCTCCAACCACTGTGGCCAAATTAAAATTTTTGGTTGAATCATGAAAATAATCCCAAAAGGAACCCCTCAAATGTATCGATGCACAGGAAGTAAACAGCTAATGTAAGGTTATAACCTCCTCGTGTTTTGAAGGTTGACATTCCACTGATTTGTGGATTCCACTGAAGTGATGAGGAATAAAGTATCGATTTTGTAAGTCGATGAAAAATCGAAATTAAAAACATTTTTCAAGACTGTAAAAAACCGATGTTTTTAAGGCGTCAAAATCGATTGTTATCATTTCTTAAATGATTATTAACTTTCATCTTTTTTGTTTGGTCTTTCAAAAGCAAATTTTAAACGTATCAATACGTTAAAATTATAATTATTATATTTATTTTCAAGTTGAGAAGAACATGATTGAACAAGAAAACAAATGCACACAAAATTGTCATTCATGAATACAAATTGTCATACCTACATAAATACAAAACGCTGAATGCAAAATGCCAAATTTTGGAGTCAGACGAGTCTGATACACCTTGAGAACGCAACCATCCCCCCGCACGGGGTTGTATTCAGCCCGCTCTCCGCTATTCCGTCAGTAGTTTAATCTGTGGCCAGAGAGCACACACCAAAAATAGAAAGCCTGCAAAGTGGTTGTTTGCCGATGGTGCAAAGGTCTAACCAACTCATTAGAAAGCCTGCTACAAAAATTACTTTTTTATGGCCACCAACATCACGAAACCATCGATGTAGTAAACTAACATCGATGCACGAAACAAGGTGGCCATAAAATTAACGAGAAAGCCCGTCCTGAACTACCCATTTCCCTGACCGTGTTTCAAAATTTATGAATCACGGTCAGGGAACTTTCAATGTAATTGAAAATGTCGAAAGTGTACTTACTGGAAATTCCACCGTAGGAGCCCCAAACTCACTGCTACTGCCTCAAATAATGTACGTAATAGGTAGGTAGTTCTTTCATAAAAAAGTATTAGTCGAGATGCGGTTCCATAGGCCATTCTGAAAGTGCTTCTATTTAGTCCAAAACTGTATTTTATTGAAATGATTTTGAAGCGAAGTCTTTTATACGGACGCCCCCCCTCTCGCCGCTCGGGTATTCTCCCAGTAAATATCGTGAGTCTCGCGATATATATATCGATACCGAAATCCCAACATGACATAATTGATTTTGGCAGCTTTTCAGGAGAACAAAAAAACTGTTTCATTTCCTGTCTATTCAACTTGGCATAATTACATGTTCCCACATTACCTACAACATAGCACCATTGCATGTGCACGCTTTCTGGGTGTACTGCGTTGATTCTGGCATTCCAGGCCAAAGAGAAATAAGGGATCATCATTCAGAAAGTATCTAATTAGGTGGTTAAAAAAGAAGTTTGAATATTCATCACCAAATAATAGCTTGAAAAGAGGAAAACTCACCAAGCCTCCGTCAGAGCCGCCATGCTTCTTCTGACCTGTTGTGTCATGTTGGACTTCAAAACACTTTATGTCATGTTGGTCCGGTGAAACTAGCGCACCCAGTGGAAAACTGACGCCGCCATTCGATTTGGAGCGTAATTTAACTTTCAGAAACGCAATAAAATTTTTTTCTAGAAATGCAGTTATGTCATGTTGGGATTTCGGTATCGATATTTGATGTAGATGGGGAGCGTTTCAACCCTGCCGCTGTCAAGGAAGTCGGAAAGACGTACTCAGAACGGGTGGAATCCTGTCATGGACCTTACAACGGTGGCGGAGGCGGGGAAATTTTGAAGCGAAGTCATTTTTTTTTGCCGACCTTTTAGCTACGAATAGGGGGGGGGGGGGGTCGCAGACCCCCCCGAGCGTAGCGAGGCCCCCCTGTCCGAATAAGCGCTCGGCCGAGCGGAGCGAGGCCTTATGTCTGCTTTGAGAACTCCCACGGCCGAGCGAAGCGAGGCCCTACGGGGGGTCGGGGGGGCGGAGCCCCCCAGCTGGGTGCGTAGGCGAGCAAAGCGTGCCGGAGCATCTAGTAGGACACTATACTGGCAGCTGATTTTTGCAAAATGATAAAAGCTTCGCTTCCTTTTTCATTCTCCCGAGGAATGAAAATATTTTTTTCACTACAAACGATGTTTATTACCTATCGTATTATTAATAAAAAATTCAGTTTTTTCCTGGTAGAGAACGTCAATTTTTGTAATCGTTATGGAAGAATCGATTAAGTTAAAAATCGAAAACTTCACTATCGATTTGTTGAAACATCGTGAAACCTTTCTCATCCCTCTTCCACTGCAGTTTCATTGAGTATTAAATTGTAAACGATTTGTGCCTAAATCAATTTGACGTTAGAGAAGTAACAATTTTAAAATTCTTGGAGGATTTCGGGGAGACAGTGAAGATATTGTATACAGCTGTGCTCCTAATCCTCTGAAAAATGGATGTGGGTGAGCTGTTGTCGTTCAAAGTGAGTTTAACCGTTTATAAACACTTGAGTACGCCTGATGATTATTCTTTTGAGTGATTTGAAATCATTAATTGGTAGCCGAATACGGAATGTTTGTCTTGGCGGTGTAGACTACACCGTTTAGTGCTGAGGGCCGGGGAGAGTACTGACAGCCGTTGTCCAACATCTTGGAAGAGGCGAGACTTCTTGTCGCCTACTATTAGCCTATCTATTAGCCAGTATCTGATGAAAAGAAGTACCTGACGTCCCCTCCAACTAATTGTTACTTTTTGCTTCAAGCCGGTCGCCACTCCAAAACGTCCGATGCCAGGCGACGCCGATGAGGACAGAGAGGACGACTACGACAAGCCCAAAAAGTACAAGAAGCTCGCTAAAATGAAAGCTTTGGAAATTGAAAGGATGGAAAAACAGCGGAGGGAGAAGTTGGAAGAAGACAAGAAGAAGAAGGATGAGCAGCAGGATATGATTATGAAGCTTGTTGAAAACAGTGAGCCAACTGAGGTAGGTTAGCTAGGCGAATTGATAAATGGTGCAAATTGGATTACACGCTGTTTATTTTTGATCGTAAACCGATGTTGAAGGTATGGTAGGAATCGGTAGTAATTCTGCGCCCTAAATATCTCCGACAATGACACCTTCCTCGACCCCAGGCTAAAACCCTTCAAATTCTCCTGCCCCTAAAACCACAGGTGGGTTCTTGAACGTTTCTGCAGTTGGCCCCTGTCACAATGTGGTAACATACTCGTGCTGACTCGACAGGGGAATGAGCTTGCTTCAGGGCTACAAACGGGGTTTTTGAAGGGCTTTGATTAGGTTGTGTAAGATGTTTGGTTTTAACTTTGGACGAGAATTTATTCAAGTAAGGGAATCCTACACCCACTCGTCCTTGGAGCTGTAAGGGGCTTCATGTGGGGTTTTGAAGGGCTTAGGCTGAGGTGCTTTATTTTTTAAAGTCATTATGAACCAAGAATCGAATTATAGGGGTCCGGATCAGTCTGGAGCGCTTTGTTGAGCTTCTAAGGGCTAAAAGTGAATATTAGAGCAAACTAGGGGGAGTGAGATAGGTGGCGTTTTCGATTAATTCAGGCCCATGAGCTCATATTCGCAGAGTCAATTCATGGATTCTGTCATATGAATCGAAGGGTGTTCTTTGATTAAGAATAAAGAAGCCAAGAGAAAAGGACACATATTGTCATCCTAATGGTACCCTTCCAGAGATGATGCCTCTGCCTCTGATCGTGACATTTCACGCCAATCCGTAGCTCATCTCCCATTTATGAGGCTGCATTCTCCCCCAGGTCAGTAGCTCACTCAATTCTTGCGACTCCCTGGACGGAGGTGTTTCCACACTCCCTTCCTCTTCCTCCAAAACACCGGCGGCGAGAACGAGGGTTCACGTCTCCAGATCTCCGACAAACACACGAAGCCTAAATTTAAGGAATTTAACTTCTGAATTATGTACACAAAAACACGTAGGTTCACACCCAGCAAATGAAACTGGGTGTGTTCCTATACTGGTTGTTAACTCTAAACCAAGCATTCGCAATAGACGCCCAAGGTTTTAGGAAATTAGGTGATCTATGTGCAGCATTTTCGTCAGTTCCGGCTCTCAGTCACCCTTTGTAGCCTTGTCAAACTTCGTTACGTTAAACTTTCTTCTTTCTGCAGAATGACGTACTTGATGAAAACACCCTGAAGAGGATGTTGCTGTTGTTTGAGAAAAGGGCTCTCAAAAACCAAGAAATGCGCATCAAATTTCCCGACTCTCCCGACAAGTAATTTTCTAGCAAATGTGTGGCAAATATGGCGATCTTTGAATCGATTGATCCGTCTAACGTTTGATTGCTCTGGTTCAGATTCATGGAGGCGGAACTAGAACTACACGAGGCAATTCAGGAGCTCCAAGTTGTTGCGACGGTGCCAGATTTGTATCCCATTATGGTGCAGCTGAATGCGGTTTCTTCTTTGTTGGAACTCCTCTCTCACGAGAACACAGACATAGCCGTGGCCGTGGTGGATCTGCTTCAGGTACCTACCGAGACAATTCGATGCAGCTACACGTAATTTTACCGTTTTGGTCATTAAACCATTAAAATATCTCGATTGACGCTTGCAGGAGCTCACAGACGTAGACATTCTGAACGAGAGCACCGAAGGGGCCGAAGCTCTCATTGAAGCTTTGGTCAGCCAACAAGTGACGTCACTTTTACTCCACAATTTGCAAAGGTTGGACGAAACTGTTAAAGAGGAAGCGGACGGCGTGCACAACACGTTAGGTGAGAAATTGAACGTCAATATGTATTCACTCAAATGACAACAACTTTACCCGTTTTTTTTTCTCTCTCTCTTCCCAGCAATCATAGAAAATATGATAGAGCTACGACCGGAACTAGTGTCCGAAGTAGGAAAACAGGGCCTTCTCCAATGGCTGCTCAAAAGGTTGAAAGCAAAAATCCCCGCCGAACAAAACAAGTTGTACGCCACGGAGATTCTGTCGATTCTTCTGCAAAACAACAAAGAAAACAAGACGCTGCTGGGCCAGCTCGACGGAATTGATATTCTACTGCAGCAACTTGCAGTAAGTAAAACGAGATCTCACTCGACCCTTCGTTTATCCCCCTCCAAATACCCAACTCTCATTATTACATTCCAGCACTTCAAAAGACACGATCCCACCACAAATGAAGATTGTGAAATCATGGAAAACCTGTTCGACGCGTTATGCTGCAGCCTAATGATCCCGGACAACAAGGAGTTCTTTTTGAAAGGCGAAGGGCTGCAACTGATGAACCTCATGCTCAGGTAGCTACTTTATAAAAAATGGTAGCAATTTTTTGCCGGGAGAACTTTTAGCGGCCAAAAACCCCAGTTTGTCGCCTATATCTCGAAAACTAAGCATAGTAAACAAAGTTGAAGAGCATGAAATTCTGCGTCGAATGACTTCCTTAAACATCAGAATCGGTTCAGCCGTAAAGCCACAATCAAGCGTCAAAACAGAGTCAACTTTCCCCTCAAGTTTCAACTCGTGTAATTTATGAACAGCTACCTATTAAAAATGTATTGGCTCAAAATTTATGTTGTAGAGCATCAAATTCTGAGTTATGGGAGCACCGGAAATTCAAAATTCCTCCACTTCTAACCTGAAATAAAAATACCCGAAAGTCGTCGTAGCGCCAAAATGTGCCAAGCGGTTTCTTGTGGGACCTAATTATGTTGAGCTCAAAATCATTTACGTCAACGGTTTGTCAACAGTTCGTGGGGTGAGTCCACAATAAACACCGGGAGAATAAACCTGAATTCTCTCGCTGGTTGTAGAATTGCTTTGGAAATGACGAATACTCGGCTCAAGGGGATCAAAAATCTCACACCCCGACTGGGTTTCGAACCCAGTTCTCACCCATACTGCTTGCTTGGCCGTCGAGGGTTTTTTAATTCGCCAGGATTTGCACACGGAAGTTGCACACAGTTTATGTTGTTTTAGGGAGAAGAAACTGAGCCGCAATGGATCCCTCAAGGTGGTCGACTACGCTTTGATGGGTCAAGATGGGCGGGACAATTGCAACAAGTTCGTTGACATTTTGGGCCTCCGGACGATTTTCCCGCTGTTTATGAAGACTCCAAAGAAAAACAGGAAGAAAATCCTCACTGCAGAAGAACACGAAGGTGATTAAGTTACTTACAGCTTTGTCATCACAAATAAACCTCATTGCTAAATCCGGTTATACTTTCAGAACACGTGGTGTCCATCATAGCGTCCATGTTGAGGAATTGTCGAGGACCTCAGCGAGCCAGGCTGCTCAGCAAGTTTACCGAAAATGACCACGAGAAGGTCGATCGCCTGCTCGAGCTTCACTTCAAATATATCGAGAAAGTTGACATAGTTGACAGTGAAGTGGAGAAACTTCTCAACTCGGTATGCTACTGACGGGTTTGTCGTTTGGATGAAGCGCCTAGTCGTCACCCGCTAATTACATCATGATTATCTTTCAGAGAGATCAGGATTTGGATGAAGACGAAGTCTATTTGAAAAGGCTCGAAGGGGGTTTGTTCACTTTGCAACTTATTGATTACATCATGTTGGAGATATGCGCCAGCGGTCCACCTACCATCAAACAACGGGTTACTCTCATCCTCAACCAGAGAGGCGCCTCCCTCAAGACAATAAGACACATTATGAGAGGTCAGTTGGTTGGTTCAGAATGAGCTAGGGAACAGCATTTCTACTAACATTTTTTTCTGAAAGCACTTCATAATTTGTAGCAGGAGTCGTGAGTTTTGGGCTCCTACAATCTAATTTAAATGTCCAGGACACTTTCGAAATTTTCCATTTTGAATTGGAGTGGTGAATGAAGTAATGAATTATGAAGTTCTTTCAGAAAAACAATGATAGTCGAGATGCAGTTCCCTAGCCCATTTGCTTATGACGAGTATGGCTACTTTTGGCTCATATTCTTAATAATTAACCTACGTTTCATGACTTGTGTCGTGACTTTTGATCTACTCTTGTGTTTCATAATGAGTAGATTCGACAAAATTTAATGCAATATCCGTCCGCCGTCCACCGTTAAGTATAGGCGTAGGATCGACGTAAGGGGTTACTAGCCCTAATAACATCTGTGTGGGGCTTCAAAGGGCTAAAGAATAGCCTGGCCCTAACGTAGTGCGCCCATTAGGCAATAAGATTTCCGAGCGTATTTTCTTCAGTGGTTTTAGTTAGTTGCCGTTTACGGGTTAATGGACGACGAACCTTCAATATTCTTGACTGTAGAATCTATTTTTATGGGTTCCATACTTGTCAATTGTCGACCTAAATTTTGGAAGTGGCCGATTTTTAGGGGGTTGAGACCGGTCCAACAGTTGGAATAGTTACTATACAATAAAGCTCTATGAGGCTTTAGAGGGGCTTCAGTAAGGGTTTTCGGGAGGATTTTGGCCAGGGGATCGTGTGAGGCTTCGTTTTCAAAGTAATTTCACTGCACCTTCCCTCCGCAATTTCATCATAATTACGAATGTCTCATTTCAGAGTACGCTGGGAATTTGGGAGACGAAGGGGACAGCGACTGGAAGCAGATGGAACAGCAACACATCCTTCAGCTTGTCGACAAATTCTAAACCAAAACGGTATGACTCAGAGTGTGTGCGATTCGTGATTTTTTATATATCAAGTGCTTGACTATTTAATTTAAACCATGAAAAATTCTGTATATAACAATTAAAGATTTGAATACGATTCTCGTTTTTAAATTAATTTTCATCATATATCCGTTGTATAAAAAAAACAGACGGGAACTGTTGGCTGCAGCAGCCAAATGCAAGCTAGAAGCACTCAAACGAACAATGAATAACGCTAATTACAAAAGCAAGATTGAACGCATTCCTCCCAGAGGCAACTTCAATGAGTAGGTACTCCCTGAGTGCACCAGTATTCCGATAGCAAAATGACAAGACTCCCACAGGCTTTTTATTATAAAAATAATTTGTCTATAATAGACAAAGAATAGATTTTTACACACTCAATACAAAGAATAATGAATCTTCTTGTAACGACGTTTATTAATCAGGGAATAATACACTTTGGTTTATTAATCAGGGAATAATACACTTATATACATACATATTCGTGTCGGAGGTAGAAAATTTGGATCGGTTTCAAAATGTGCAGATTCCAAAAAACGAAATATCCGTCAGCCCTCCAGGGCGTTTTGGGCTGTAGGATTTTTTTTTTTTTTAATCTGAAATTTCGACAATATATACTCAGTCCATTTGTCCGCAAGGTTTTCAGCCCGATCGCCCAACCCCGTGGAGCTAAAAAGGGGCTTCGGGTATGATATCGAGTGGGGAGTCGTTTTCGAAGTAATTTTGGACATTAGAATCCACTTTTCGGGGTTCCGGAACCATCGGATTTCACCGAGATGATCTATGGAGCTTTTTAAGGATGCCATAAAGTCGAATTAGGTGTCGTTTTCGGAGTAATTTTGGGCGCGTAATCCATTTTTCGGGGTCCCGCATCCCGAAATTTAACTTGAATCAATTTTTTGATTGTTATAGAATACATTTTTTAGGGCCTATTTCACCAACTAACGGCTTCGCAAATTTGACCGAGCTCTGCACGGATTCCCATGCTAATCGGTGCCCCCTCGAGGGTTTAACTTGGGCGTTAACGCTTATCGCTCGGTAACTCGCGTGGTGAAACAGGCCCTTGAATAATAAACCTTTGTGTAACATTAATGTTTAAGTAAACATTAAATTTTGCAGCGTTTCCCCTTTATTTTCTCATCACGGGAATGGTGGCGGTGGTGGTGCTGCTGAGTGAATCAATCCCCTGTATTTATAACACCATTATTGGCTACCGGCGGCCGGATAAGCCGTGTGGTTCTGGGCGTTAGCCACATCGCGCTGCATTCTGTTGAGGCCACGGGTTCGAATCCCGTTGAAGACCATGGAAATTAAAGTGCAGCTGGGTTAAAGTGATTCATCAATGCATTAGCGCCCAAGAGGTCAAAAATCTTGACGTAAAACTCACTTTACCCTTTACCATTATTGGCTACCTTCTGTGCTGAATAGGGTAATAACAAAACAAAAAAACTCACATCTGAACGTTAAAGAAATAGAATAATTTATTACAAAAAAGAATATGATCCAAAAAAATGTGTTTTTCACAACAGTTCGGCTGATCAAACAAACCTGCAATGAATGAACAAAAAAAAAATACACTTTTTCAACAAAATAAAACAGTCCCTATTAAGAGAATAGCGTAAAATGAATTGCGCAATACCTTCACTTACAATAAAATACATGAATAATCACACTACATAAAAGCTAAACTGTGTCGCCATCACATCCTCATCAACTACAATAAGCTAGCTCTAAACATCAAAATTCAAACATCGATTTATCGAATGGTATAATGCTATTGATTAGCAAGGTCGAGAGAAAAGACGCGAGTTCAACTGAACCGCCGTCAATAAAACACTAATCATGCAGGGAATTACGATAAGTGAGTAAATTTGTTTAGATAAATATTCTCATGGAGTAAGGAAGGAGGTATGAAAAATGTCCGATAAAAACGAAATTTCTTATTCAGTTCCCTAATAATTGTGCTGGTGAGATAGATTTTGTAAAAGATAATCAAGCTAATGTACGCTGAACTAAACAAAAGATGTGGCGAATCGAGGAACAAGCCATAAAACGCGTAGGCGCTTTGCACAGAACTGTCGGTAGGTTTTGGATTCCTCAAGTAGAAAATACTTTATTTTCCATTGGGGAATTCAGCCCATGATTGTCACAAATAAACCACTTTCGCTCTGCACAAGCCCTACGCTATTCGACAATCATGCTAAAAAACATTAAGAATCACTAAGGGTAGTAGTTCCATAAATAATGACCAAGTTAAAGTACTAATCCAACCATCGATTAATAATCTTAAATAAAATTAGTCTGTTAAATAATAAGTTATAAACAAGTCGAATTAATGAAAAAATTTATGGCATCACTCAGTGCACGTTGATAGGCCGAGGAAGATGAGTGGCGGAGTGGAAGCTCAACAGCGTTATTCGGTTCAAAACAAGAAAAAGACAACGTTGGAGTAAAAATGTTATTTATCAAGCGGTAGAGAATGAGACGGGTTGAGTCGCCTGCCTTGTGGCAGGATGATGGTTTCAAACCTGTTTCGGGATGAACCCAAGCCCAAGAAGAACCCATGCCCCACGCCCCATGGTGTTCGTCAGAAAGAACGGATGCTACTGTTCAAAGGTGAAAGCCGTATGGCAGTTGTTCAAAAATGGTGAATCCGTCGTAAAGACGCAGAGAGATTTCCGCGCCGGAACGATCTTCGCAACACAATCTTGTCATGTGTCTTCACCTTCAACCAGATGGGTGACGTCACTACACCAATTGGTCCAACGCATCAAACTTTACTTTTTCGAAAACGCCGCTGGGCAGTGACTGTCAATTCAGATCGTTATGTTGAAATTATGACAGATATTTACTTTCCTGAGATTCGCCGTCGACGTCGAAGAAATTGGCTTCAACAATTATTGTATGAGACCACATCCCACACTGCTAATGCCACAATGGAATTGTGCGGGGGAAAATGAGAGAAGTTCCGAGGGAGATAATGGTCAACGTGGCGCGCTCTCTGGGGGAATCCATCCAATAGCTCATGGGCATCATATGAACCACGTTATCTTCAAAATTTGATTTTTTTTTTTTTTTCTCTTTTTTTTTGTACAACGTACATTGCCTAGGTTTCGTAACATTTTGAACCAATAACAAAAATGCAATCTCAATTACATTTGGAGCACCCATATTTAGAAATCAACAGTTGCAATTAAGAAGAAATTGCTGTTGATTTGTACTGACAGACAGAGGCGGTTTACCCCTCCCACAGATCCATCCTTGGTGGTGTGAGCGGTTTTTTTTTTCTTCTAACAGTTGCAATTAAGAAGAAATTGCTGTTGATTTTCGGCAATCACCAAGTAGTTACTACTAGCACTCTGACAGGGGAGGCTCTGCTGACCACTTTCTTGGTCAGGGTAGGGGAGGCCTCGCTTCGCTCACCCATTTGATTAATAGGTCAAGCGGTAGGGTAGGATACAGTGGAAACGCCGACTCAATCGGATTGTAAACAACGAAGAAAGGAAGAGTTGCGTAGGAAATCGCGCTCAATGTGCTTATCGGACGTAAAATTGGCCGGGGAATCCGCCTTTGCCAAAATTTAGGGGTTCCCATTTAAAATAAGAAAGTTGGGCGCAAATGCGCCGGTTTGCGCGCATATCGAGGAGATCTCAACCCCCTTAATAGTAGCTAAACAGGAATCCGAGATGGTAGCGTATTTTTATCGCTTACTGTTTAGGAGGAGAAGGCTTGTGACATACTCTGTTAGAAAGCCATGGACACGATCTGAATTAGTGGTACAGATTCCCCTAACAAAGTTGAATTCGATGTCTTTGCCTGGGATTTTGTAGAACTTCAGTCACAATTCTCTATCCGCTAACATTCAACAGTTCGTGCCAACTGACTTGTACTCGTACTGTTTCAGCAGAAACAACCACCACTATGACCTACCTCGGCCTGTAACATAACCTTCTCTCAGGTCCGCTTTCACCACACGAGTTACCGACAGTTTAGCGTTAACTCCCCACGTTAAACGCCCGAAGGAGCACCGTTTGACATGGGGAAACGCGAAGCTGGGTCAAATTAGTGGAATGGTTAGTTGGTGAAAGAGGCCCTCAGGACCAACCATTGGTCACAACACTTCCGGATAATCTCAATAAAAAAAATCCACACTGTTGAACGACTGATGCCTTACAGAATTACACCTAACAATTAATTAAAACGCAACCGCAATGAGCTAAGCAGTCCCATTCAGTGAATATTGCAAAGACGGTAAACACTGTGTGACTTTTCCAGTATTGACGACTCAATACAGATGAGAAGAGACCGGTATGATTTGTCCGAAAGTCATCAATACAACAAGAGTCATCAAGTAATCAACTAACGGAATATCTAATGTGGGTAGAAGAAAGTTTTTGAACATTCAGAAATGAACCTAACCTTTTTAGTAAAATACAATACACAAACAGCAAGAAGAAAAATCACCCCAGTCACACACAGTGATGCCACACAAATCAATAAAACCTAAAAAAAATGGCGGAAAGAAGGGAAAACGGGGTGGGGGTAAAACTTCTCTTTCCATCCTACGTTGATTGCGTGCTTTTCAAGCAGTACAGAACTATTCAGTTAAAAACTGCAGTCTATCACCTCACATTTTTTCCAATCGTCACTTATTTCATTCTTGTTACCTTCGCAATGTTCAAGGGGGGAAAGGGGAGGGGGGTTGATTTGAATTTCACCGTACGATTTTCATGGAGGTACGCAAAGGTCTGAGTGATTGGAAGAAAACTATAATCACAGAAATGCACAGAACGTAAACTTGATGAGGAAAAAACCTTTTTCTAAAAAAAAAGCTACGAATCACAGCCACAAACTAAAAAAAATAATAATAAAAGTAAACATGATGAGGTCTCACCGGCCTCGTTTCACACAAAAAAAATCACGATTGGAAAGGATGAAGAAAAAGTGAACGATTCTTGACTAGAAATAGTTTTTCAACATAATGTCGAGACGTGAATGGATTTTGACGGTTGGAAGTTGTCATTTGGAAGCCAACGAGTTTGACGATTTGCTAGGTGTAGTTAAGTCTGAGTATCAAACTTTCTTGGGATCGCAAGATGGTAAGACTGAGGTGGGAACAATTGAATTAAAGTCCAAGTGACAAGTGAATCGAAGATGTAGTCAAGGGTTAGTGTGGTGGTGACAAGAGACACTCGTGAACAAAATTACACTCGCGCTGTTTTCCTGAGTAAAAATAATCTGGATTTGTAATTTGGACTTGTTTGGAGATGATGAAATGACACTTGATCTTCCAGATCAGTTGGGGGGTATTAGCAATATCCTGGCTGGAGAGTGTTAAGAGGCTATTGTGAGAGCGGGAAATCCGATTCAGCAGCACAAAGATTCCTCAACCTTGCAGGTTTTCTCTGAAGGAGCTTCACGTGTTTCCCACTGCATTGTTTAGAGTCACTGTAAGTCATTTCCCAGCCACAAGTCCACCATTGCACATACCAAAGTCATTAAACGGACTTCCAACAACGCAAATGAACCTCCGAAAAACCTCATCCTTCTCGACAAAATGTACACCTTTCAACTAAAATACTGACAATAATGTTCTCGCTTGCGTTGTCCACAAGGGAGGGGGCAGGCAAGGGTTCGAAACCCCAACAGCTCACAGGCTACTCGCACCACTACCGACGACAATATAACTCAAAACGCAACCAAAAATAAAATATTAATGCAAAATGGATTTTTCCTGCTTAGCAAAAATACTTGGAGGATTTTTTTTTTCAACATTGTTGATAGCGTTGTAATAATTCTCGTTTGTCTGGACGGTTTTGGGCGTGATACCAAAAAGTTAAAATCAATTATCAGTAGTTAAGCAGAGAGACAGCGCTAAACGCGTTAGCTGGTAACTGAAAATCGCTTTTCCATAATACTTGCAATAAATACGAACTTTGTAAAAATAATTTAACTAAATAAAAATTAAATATATTTAAAATACGGGGGAAAATCACAGTCTGACAGTCAGGATGAGCCAGATGGCGCCAGTTGAGATGGTCCAGCTTGGTTTTAGGGAATGAAGCTATTTTGTCAGCCATTACCACGTCACGCCAATGGAGTGACTCCATTGCCAGTGAAACCTTCCGGATTAAACATGCCACAAGGTGCACACTTTCGGCTGAACTTTTTTTTTGTGCGAATGTTACGTTCATGGAAATCGGCCCACACTGGATCCTCACCAACTTGACTGGCCTCATCAACTTAGGTGACAATAGTCTCATTTGGGCAGGTACGAAATAAAAATTCGAACGAAAACAACAACAATAAATAAAATAAATGATAAATTGTCGTCTTCCGATATTGCAGTAGGATTAATACAATAAGGCGGAACCTCGCTTGGGTAGCAGCTCTTCGCATTTGCCACGATCTCACCTGAAGGGGTTAATTAGGTTCAAACCTTCGAGAGGTGAGACACAAAACTAGTTGTAACACCGTGCGGTTTACAAGATGGCCAATTCAAAGATGATCACCCTGTTAACTAGACGATGTTGGAAATTTCACTCGGTGTAAAGTTTTGCAATTTGAGATTTAATTTTGTGTCATCCCTTGAAGATCTGTTAGCAACAACCCCGTAAGGCCGAGGGGACCCCAAGATTTGAATCCCAGGGAAGAGGGGAATTTCTTTCGTGCTTCAAAGAAATACCACGGTTTCACCATGCTTCGATTTTGCAATTTAGTTCATTGGAATTAAATTATTTCATCTCTTTCATCAAGTTGTCACGCTGCAAGAAAACGGGTGCCCCCACCCTTGCGAGGACAACATAACGCAATACTACGAAGTGGACATCAACGCAAAGTAGGATGGAAAGAGAGGGGGTCTACGACACCTACGAACATCAACGCTAATATTATGACACTTACTAAGGGTGGGACGGGGGGAGAGAGAGGGATGAGACGGCGACGGATGTGCGGCTGTTAGTCACAGGATGCTGTCGCACATGGCGCAGAGCAGCCTAGTAGAAGGCTCGATGGCGTCCGGCCCCGAGTGCCGCTGACCTTGAAGAAGCTCCACGTCCTCGTCACCACGCCCAACTGTCAACAAAACATCAAACATTGTCATCACAAAGACAACAAATTTTCAACTCCACCGCAGAAGCAGTACTTACCCAGCAACCACCAATAATTGGAAAGATACCGACGTAACCCTGGTACGGCCAGGAGCTGGTTCAGAGACTCACGATCGTTACGCAACGCCTGTAAAGACAGGAGCTTCAAAGACACTGGATGAGAGACAGACAGAGTGACTCTCATAGCGCTCTGAGCGGCAGTGGAGCAAACCATCGGGTACAGCACAGTGTTGCGCAAAGAGCGAAAAGCAATCCCTGAAATCAAATCAAATGTTTAAAACACCAAGTCACAACAAACAAGCTCAAGCTGCCATTGGCTTCAGTGTCACCCAGATTGGTTATGTCGGTCAATATTTGGAATGGTATCAACAATAATTGTTGGTGCTTTAACCCTATGCAGTGAAGTTAGTCTTCGTAATTGAGTGATTTTTGAGTAAATAATTGAATAGATAGTAACCTAATGAAGGACAAAAAAGCACTTCAAGTATTATTGAATTTAACTTGGGGAAACTTGAGGCGTTTTAAAACTTAAGGGATACTATACTGAAGTATTCTTCGTATTAAAAGAAGGATTCCCAAATAATTTCCTTCAGATTCTCCATTAAAAAAGAGGAATTTACAACGACGACAAAATTCCGGTTATGTATATACAGCGGCATGTACGGTTTTTTTTTCGTAAAAAAAAAAAGGACCCCCACTCTTCTTCAAATAACTGCGCACCTAATCAATGCATTTCCATGTTATGGTCTCGTTCGGTAGGGGATGTTGTCCTCTAAAAATTCTAGTAGGTTTAGATCAATCAATAAGTCAAAATTTCGAAGCTTTGCTCCAAAATGCAGTTTTTCATTTTCCCCCACCACAACCTACCTGATGAAATTGCATCTTGAGCCTACTAGATTTTGCAGTTCAGGTATCCAAGAGTGCCAGGTAAAAATTTCAGCTCAGTATCTCAAATAGGATCCAAGTTATTTCAACCTATCCACCGAAACAGATTTAAAAAAAAGCTGTTTGCGGGAATCGCGCTTCAAATTTGGGGCGATCGAATCGAAGGCCACTAGTGATAAGGCCTGGATAATCTATAGTGAACTTATTCCTCTTCAATTTTTTTTTCAATGCAACTCGGACATATCGATTTATCGAACGTCCACTTTCGACTCAGCTGTGCGAAGCTGGGGAACCCAAGAGGAAAAAAAATTGGTTGTCACAAAAAAATGCCCTTTTCTCCTGAGGGACAACTTTTGTGAAAAGGGAAAAAACATACAACCTTCAGAACTAGTTTCGCCCCAAGAACATATTCTGCAGATCCCAAAGGACCAGAATACATCAAAAAAATAAAAATCAAAAATTCCAAAATTTTCCAGCGAAATTTGTAGTAGGTACCTATCCCCTTAAGAGGGAATTCGGAGCATTTTTTGAACACCAATACTTTTTCATCAAGAATTTAGATAAGTTTAACAACATAAAACTTAACCCCCAAACTTGAAGTAGTTTTATAACTTCACGACATAATGAGCTGTATGATATTTTAAGACCAAGAAATTGAGAACTCTGAAATATATGAAGTCGTGAATCAACCATTTTAGTCACCCATTTTCCGCAACCGTCAAACCCGGTCACCGGTCTTTTGGGTATTTTGATATCTATCATCACCCTAGTATAAGTATACGTTACCAAGAGGGCGACGGTTCAAGAAGAACTCCAGAGTTCCGCGCCACATGTCCAGATACATCCCGATCACACTGCCTTTGCCAAAAGGAGGTCCGTACCATTCGGTTTTACCATTGTGCTGTAGACGACCTGAAAAAAAAAAAAAAAGAAGTCGCAATGTGTCATCGAGTCTGTCGCAAAAGGATGTTCAAAAATGAAAAAAAGGTTGACGATTTTCTGCGGAAACATCACGTTCACTTCAGTTCAAAAATTTACAACAGTGGTCAAGCACACAAATGGTACGTGAAACGCCAGCTCTTTGTATAAAATTATATTTTATCTCAGTAAGACAGTTAGTAGAAGACCGTCTAACTCTTGATTTATACGAAAATATCATATGGACTTAGTATGCGGTGACATGATGTGTTTCTTACCAGTGTAGGAGAACCCCCATGATTCCTTGTCCGACCCCAACAAACTGCAGAATTGGTACGCCGAGTTGTGCAGTTCAGCCGCCTTCGTTCCAACGCCCACCATCTACGACAAACGACAAACGTGAGATTCTCATTCATCGCAACAGGTCACAATTGGAGGGCCAACGTACCACGTCAGTGCCGTAAAGGCAAGTCAGCATTTTGATCTCCCAGTAATAGACGTTGCCGCGGCAGAACGGAGAATCCCCGCGTATAGCGGCCGTTCCAGAGCTGTAGCCCGGGTGGAACCTGACTTCGCGATTTTGCTTGCTGAGGAGAGTCGCCGGCGATGCAGCTTCGTTGTCCCAAGCCCACTCGTGTGCTGGAAATATGAGAGACAGGTTGGAAAAGGTACCCGCGTGAGGGCCATTTAGGCTTGAAGGCCTAAGGGAGGACACTTCGGTATCCACTTGATCTTAGAGTCATCTTTTAAACCATAAATGGCGTGGTCGTTAATGATACCAGGACACAACAAATCTTTTTTGGCCTCAGAAATCTGTCAGCAGTGGAACGGAATCCATCGCATATCGACAAGTTAGGGTTATAATAATACATCTATGTAATCGCGAAGGAGATTCCAAAAACAAAATGTCCGTACGCCGTCCGAGCCGCTTTAGGCAGTAGGTTTTTTTTAACCTGACAAAAACTTGACAAAATACTCAGTTTACCATCTTGTTGTGCTCGCAAGGTTTTCAGCCCGATCGCCCCAACTCGTGGGGCGCTATGTGGCTAAGGGAGGGGGTTTCGAAGGTTTTCGGCTACGGGGTCAAGTTAGGTGTAGGTTTCGAAGTATTTTTGGACGTACAATCCAATTTTTGGGGTCTAGAACGATCCGATTTCACCCTGGGAATCGATGGGGCTCTCATGGGGCTACAAATGGGATTTTTGAAGGGGTGCCGCCCAACTGACTTCCGGCGGCCGCCAAAAAGACCATATGAATACCGGGCAGAACGAAAATGAGAGAGCTCATCTGACTCCCCACGAGCGAAAAAAAAAAACTTTGAGAATTGTCCCAACTGACTCCCTAATCCTTTTCCACAAATTTTCGTTCCCTTTTTCCACGAGTATAACGTGCAAGGGCCGGTGTTTGAAACCATAAGTTAAATCCGAGTGGTTTGATGACCACCATAAAACGTGATTTTAAGCTATTTCGTCGGTGTTTTTAGCGCAACCTTTTTCCAAAAAATGGAAAGGTGCGCTCACCTCCTCGACATGTATGTTTTTTTTTTTTTTGTTTGTTTGTTTGTGTACAGAGCATCACGCCCGAGCGGCTCAACAGATTTTCATGAGGGTGGTCGGTCTCATTGTGATCAGCGAGTTCGTGGGGTGGTTATAGGCTACCTTGATTTTTCCTCCCTCATCCCTTTCATCGGTTTTCGGGAGGTACTTCACGACGAAAGTTGTTTATCTCTGATGTGTAACTAAGGAGGCCTCAAAAGGGGGACGGAAGTTTTTGTCCGATTTCGTTGGTACAAGGGTCTATGGAATGAGCTTTTTAGGCTGATTCCAACGACTCCAAAACGATTTTTGCAGCCTGAGCCGTTCGTTACCTCTGATCGGCATAAGGTTTTCTTAAGCATCGGTCGTTAGGGTGCAGTTGTTTACATAATTATATCTAATTAAGAAACGCCTCATATCCGTCGTTAGGGTGCAGTTGTTTACGTAATGAGCATCACGTGGATATTTTTGATGTGTTGTGTGGCATAGTTTGGTCGCTAGATACCTACTGTTTCTTAGTTAAATATATCGTAATAACAAAAGGTTGCGCTCATCTATTCAATTCAATTGATGGCTTGTTAAAACCAGTCACCGTTGCGTCAGTTAACCCGGGCAAGTGTGGTTAAACATTTGTGGTTAGTTACGATGTCTCATCATTAAAGTTTGTGATATTAAAAAAACATCTTGTCAAATACCTAACCAACACTGCAGTTTTGGGAGGTGGTTTCTATCGATTTTCCCAGTTTCAAAGTCGTATCTGCACAGAAAATGCCTCAAAACCGTTCTCTGTTACTCTGTGCTCAAAACACATCAGATTGGTGTACGTCGTTTTGTTGCTATTGACGGCCAAAATTTTGGGTTTTGTCCTCACCATGTTATTCAGCGAGAAATTTCCATCATTTGAGTGCCCTGCGACATTACAACAAAAGAGATACTACGCCAAAATCGAGAAACGGGATAATAATATTCTTAGGACGGCAGTATAGTTTGCGATATTGAAAAATATCTTATCGAAGACCTAATACCTAACAAATCATTAATCTTCTCCAGCAGCAGCACCACGATAAGAAACGCATCAGATGCGTTTCTTAAGATTCTAAAGATTCTTTAGATTGTTGACAAATAGACCGTGCAAGGTCCCAATGTGCGTTTCACTTTTCATTTTTGCAGGAGTCAGATGGGATTGCAGTGGTTAGCGTTTTCGTTCCCGCCCAGGGAGTCAGATGGGCTTGCCAAGAGAAAGTGCCCCCACGTTAGTGATCCTCTGGGATTCAGTTAAGTATCGCCCTTTTGAAGAATCCCAGGAGGTCAAATAAGGAGTCGTTTTCCGAGTAATTTTGGACGCATAATACATTTTTTGGGGTCTCCCATCTGTCCAAACATTTCACAGAAAATAAAAATGTTATTTATTTATCTTTTCCAAGTTATTTTCTTTTCAACACAGAATTAATTTTTGCACAATATTTAATATTATATAATATATTATCCCCATCAGCAGTGGGCACAAAAGCTTTGATGTCTCCACGAACAGGTCCCCATTTAGGGCTTACCTACATTGAAGGTAATAATTACCTTAACAACAATTATTGTTAACTATTGTTAATTATTAACTAATATAACTATCGCTAATTAACTATGTTAATTATCGTATCTGATATCGTACATTGTAAGCCTTTTTTCATTTTCAAAAAAAATTAACTTTTGAAATATCATCACCGTTCATTTAACAGGTAACGCAATGATATCCTCGTCAGGATAACCATTAGCTGAACCAGAGGGGAAATGCATCCCGTTCTCAAGGTCCCGAAAAATCGAACACGGATCTCAGAATAGACGGGAGAAAAAGGTGATGGGGGTGGGGGTGGTTTAAAGGTACGACACAGTAGATAGACCAAGAGGCAAAAATTTGATAGACAACAAAAATAAATAAAAAAGTGTTGCTGCGACTTAAATGAGTGAATAGAAGAAATTATAAAATTGTCTGCCAGATTTTGAACGGCAGTGACCTCTCCCCCTCCTATCATGACTCACCAAAAACATCAATAATTCACGGCGCTTGTCCTGGCTGACCCAGCTCAACCCTCGGGATATGCAAATTGAGGCCTGGATGGGGGAACCCCGAGGGATCGATCCAGCCAAGAAATTAACCAAAAAAGTCATCCGGGAAGTGACAGCGAATCCGGGAGAAAAGAGCCAGAGTGAATTTACAACGGCCGATAGTCACCTACGGGGGATCATCCCTTGATACACAGCCATTTTGCCAAACAGTCCCGGGGACTCCTGGCCGAAAAAGTCCCTTCGGGGGCCCCAAATGGACGCAACGTAACGCCGTGAAGTTTCAAAATGATATCGCACGCGAGTAAATTCGACAAAACCAAATCAATATTACCCCAAAAGGTCAAATATCCAAACCAACACTCACAATTCAGCTCTTCGCCGCAGTGGCAGAAAATATCATATCGACAAGCGCACGGCTCGCTCTTTTCCTGGGTTTTCTCGTCCACGAAAGTGATTTGTCGCTCGACGGTGGCCATTTGGAAACTCAAAATTAAAACTTTAAGAAAAAAATACTTGCGCAAATTGCGACTTTCAGCTGTACCAAACACAAAGTACCCTTATTCGGATGCAAAACAAACAGTCAGCTGAGACCCCTTTTAAACTTTCGGAAATGATCTCAAGATGGCGAGAGATGGCCATAAATTTGCAGGTCCTTTACGTTTAATGCGCACAAATTTATTTAAAATTATGACGATTGATTAATAAATGCTGACACAAATTTTTGTTTAGAAAATCATTCATTGAAAGCAGCATTTTATTTAATTTCGTAAGGAGAGGATAAAGGAAATGAAAATTAAAAGGTGGGCTTGTAGTGAGTAGAAGTTAGGACAGCTAAAAAAGAGACGAAACGCAAGCTTTCCGGCGGAAAGTTTCCGTCCCCTCCCGACAACGATGAAGAGCGCTGATAACTGAGGCGGTAAACCGTCTTTCGAGCGGATTGGCGAAATATGTATTTTGTTGTAGCCTGAACCAGTCAGATAGTTATTTATATCCAAGGGGTTATTTATATCTTTAGGGCATATAAGTAAGTATAAGTACATAAGATCCTTGGTAAATAATTTATTTATTAGGTCAGTAAGATTATCATTTATTTATTCAAGTGTACCGTGTAGGTTCTTCAGGTCCTTCTCTATGTAGTGTAGGTACCTACAATTGAAACCACAGAATTTAGATGATATTGGCAAACATGGCAACTATTATAGTAACTTATAACAGGTTATAACCCGTTTTTAGGTATGTTACGTTTTTGAAACTTTTGGAAAAAACTCCCATGTCGTTAAAAAGATCAAAGCATCCTATTTTTGCAGATTTTCCAAGAGCGAAGAACAGGACACAGAACACACAACAGGACGAAGAACAGTTTTTAGGAGTTTTAGCGATTTATTCAACAAGGGGAAGTATACCAAATTCGTTCACACAGTCCCTTTCAAAAAAATCAATTTTCCAAGTTGAAATAATTATGATGAACAGCTTCATTTATCCAATAAAATGTATTTGGATAAATAAAAGCGTTCACTCGGCCGGCGAACTCTCCCCAACCCAGGGGGGCGAGGCAATCCGGAGCCATGAGTTCTATCGTCAGAACGAGTTGCGACTGACAACGTCCACGATGGCAGCAGCCATTCCATTTGTTTTTTTCATTTTGGTTTATTATTCTTGGAATAATACACCTTCCTATGTGACAGAGGTCGACAATTCAGGTCGAAATTTACATTTGGTAGGTACACGTTTTAAGATGTTTAGGTTCCAAAAACGAAATGCCTGTCCACTGCATTGGCATTGGCCTTAGGCCATCCGAGCCGTTTTGGGCAGAATACCTACTACCTAACTATAAAATTCCTATAGGATTTTTTTTAAATCTGAAATTTAGACAAAATGGGTAGTAGGTAGATGTAGATACTCGGTTACAATCTAGTTGTGTCCGCACGGTTTTCAGTCTGATCGCCCAAACCCGTGGGGCTCTGGGGGAATAAAAAGGAGATTTTCTGAAGGGTTTCATCTATGGAGTCAAGTTAGGTGTCGTTTTCGAAGTATTTTAGCATTTATTTTGCATGGGCTACCAATGGGATCTTTGAAGGATCGCAAGAGATCAAATAATATTTGATCCAATTTACTCTGAACATATTTTGTTTGAGTACCTAATTTTGGATGCAATATGCGCAATAATCCATTTTTCAAGGTCCTTTTTTTCGCAGAATTAATTTTTGCGCAACCTGTATCAAAGAATAAATCCTTGAGTAAAATTTGCAGCGTTTTCTAATAAGTTATCAACATCACCAAATCGATTTTGAAATCACACCCAACAGGTTCCTGGAAAGGTTGTGTTCTCTTCAAGTTTTAATCCCTCATTTGGTACTTTTCCGTTATACCCCCCCCCCCCCCCCACTCGATTTTGGTTGGCTTTGGGTGCCTTAAAGCCATCGGGAGGGGGTCGAAATCGAGTTCGGGGGGTGTGGGGTGGGGGTGTTATAACGGAAAAGGGCTCGAATTTGGGTAGTTTAATCTGTGCTTAAAGCCATCGGGAGGGGTGTTTATGAACACGAAATCGAGTTGGGGGGGGGGGGGGGGGGTATAACGGAAAAGTACCCCTCATTTTGCATGTATGGGCATGTTGTTTGGGGTGTGTTTTGTATGGGCTTTGGAGGTTTCTCATAGTTTGGTCATTTCGTGAATAGGTAGGTACCTATAATGATGCTTTCATAATAATATTATATTAATATAATGCATAATATTATTATCCTCCGCCTCGGCAGGGCGGGTGCGCGGCGGTTGTGAAGGCGGGATGACCTCCGTATGACATGGCAGCCCTGATGATTTTAAAACCTATGTGATAACGATTTTTGATTAGTTTTTGTTGTGGCGTTGGGGTTGTCAGCAATTTCCATTAGAGACCCGCAGTTTCGCAGTCGCTGAAATCAGCAACAACATGAGTTCGCCTTTTAGGTCTCCCATCCGCTCCGATAGTTTGCACAGTTTGGACGGCGGGCTCAGCCCTATGGTTCCAAGCCCTTTAGTCACCAGGAGGACCCGGACGGACTCCACGTGAGACACATTTTATTACGTACCTGTATATTTGCTGTAAAAACGTGTGCACTTAACACGGTGAAATTTCGACGTGGTAATTGGATAAAGAAGTTGGGAGCAGCCTCACCAGGTCAAGGCCGTTTCGTAAGGACCATCAGATGGTCCTTACAGATTCTGTAAATGCGCATGCGTTAAAAAAACGATACTGACACTTTTTGAGTCGCTGCTGATCTCTAATTTTTGAACTATTGACAGGGATCGTTCTGCATATTTATGGAATCTTATCCGTTGTTTGCAGCTCTGCCAGGGCCCTGATGAACCCACAGGAAACCGGTGTGGTCAAATCATTTTGCCGATCCAAAGGCCACGGATTTATCACTCGGGATTCTATCGAAGACACCCTTTTCGTACATATTTCCGAGTGAGTTTTGTAAAAGTTGCTGCATGACAACAATTTTGAGATGAAAGAATCGTTCAACTGTCTTAATGCCATAGGTAACCTAGCAGGGTTGCATGATTTAAAAGTCGATTTCAATCAGCCAATAAGAATCGTCCGTCAGTGAGGCTCTCGAGTGAATAACTAATTACTTATATAAATATACCTGGTGGTGGATCCAAGTTATCACTGGTATGTCTTATGCTTGTGACAAGCGCTTTCGATGTTAAGACATCATCATCCCAGCGGTGGTTGCAGCGGCGGTGTTGGAAAATGAGTAGTTCTATCCGATGTGTCTACATCAATAGCCCTCGTCACCAGCACTATAAACGGTCAATGAGCACTGACTCTACCAACATGACATGACATACATTGTATAGTCTGTTCATCATTAGATTATTCCGTATAATATTTTATACGGAAATGACATTGTATAATATTTTATAAGTTGATTTTTAGTATAGAACATGCTTTAGCCATGACCTAAATGCTCAAAAATATTATTAAGGGAGACGCGGGAGTGTCACGTTTAAATTTTACGTAATATATATAAATGTACGGTTCGGTATCCTCGCTTGTCATACCGTTAGGGCACTTGTTCGCCGGCCTCACCTGTCGTACATTAGGCCACTAGTTCGGCATCCTCACCTCTGGGACCCCAAAAATGGATTCTACGTCCAAAAACACAATAGTACAATACAGTACGATGACACCTAACTCGGCCCCAAGTAACTTTTACCACCATAGAAATGACAATGAGTTCTTTACGGGCTAACGGTTAACCTCAATCTGTTCTTTGATTTGAATGCTTCTTCACTCACCGGCTCAAACGTTATGTTTCAGTATCGAGGGAGAATACGTCCCTCTGCCAGGTGACCGCGTCAGGTACCGGGTCTGCCCGATCCCACCCAAATTCGAAAAGGTTCAAGCTGTTCACGTGGAAATCATCGATTTCGTCCCCGAAGTGCACAAGCGGTGGGATTGTCCCGACATCAGTTAAACGGCGGGTTAACCCGTACGAAAAGAGCTCCCTCGCATCGTCAAATTTGGTCTTCACTTGGGGCGGCTTCAAGCTCGCAACAGTAGGTTACGTTTGGCTATAGTTGCATTGTGTACAGTCATGTTTAGTACTTTGTGATTGATTTACTCACTGCGAACAATAGTTTTTAAGTGGTTTATGTTTTTGGAGCATGTGAAAGAGAACAGTTTGTATTCAGTGCTGTAATGATTGGCAGTGAACGGCTTAAAGGCTCACCGCTTTGCTGATCAGTCTTCAGTCACCTACTATTAAACAACGTATCGAGTTTCAAATCAGAGCATTAGATAGTACTTCGAATTTTGATATTAAATATCAAAAATGAGCAAATTTTGCTGTTCTTTTGGATAAATTCAAAATAGCGGCTCTTTAATTACAAGAACTGGATGTGTTTGTTGGCAGTTCACAGCTCTTGATCGCCTTATTCCCTTTATTAACCTCTCCACAGTGTTGTTCGATTACTCTTCTACCAATTTCGCTGCAATTTGTTTTCACCCTCTTTTTCTTGTTGGCTGTTCGTAAAGGTTGTTAGTGGGTCGCCTTCATAGCCAATCACATTTATGCAAACTTTTAATTGCCAAACAACTTGAAGCATATTTTGAATTAGATGAATGGTAAGTTTTTTCCACTTTTTTTAATACGTACGGAGTTCGAGGTTCACTTGGAATATACTGTTTCCGCTGTCCAGGTGCGTTACTTATTCAGGCTTACTCAAACTTTTTCAGGCTGAAATTTAATATGAAAATCAAACCTCACCTGGACGCTTAACACAAAACACGAACCTTAAAAAGTTCGACCTTAATAGGTTAATTATTCGCAGAATAACAACGACTACAAAATTGAGAAACGAGCTATCATTGGAGAAAATTGAACAAAGCAATGGGCGATGCCAACATGAAGGAGGATTGTGTAGTTTTTTCCATTCCGCCTATCCAACCAGTGAACCGTGAATGCACTCATTTACCGAACATTTCCTTACTGACCGCTGGCTGTTAACGGAATGTTGACCTTGTTCTCTGAAAGCATTTATTTATTTTTTTATTTATCCTACTTTGTTCTGGATGAAGCATTTCAGCCTGTCAAATTCTGTTGCCACAATGAGATGACCTCCCTGTTTTCAGTTTATTGCCTACTTCTCTAATAATTTATACTGAGGCTTGAAACGCCTAAATAAGACTTGCGGGAAAATCCATAATGATATTTTGCCCACCGTATTTTTGCACAAATAAATGTATTTTTGTCGCTAAGTGAATTATTTTATCGAGAAATTTTGGAACAACGATTGATGCAATCGAACGGATACAATGTCGGGCTCGAATTATCAGCACTTTTCGTCATTTTCTGTTATTGTTAAATTATGACCATTTTCATTAACAGCACTGCCTGCCATTGTCTGCCTAATCGAACAAAATGTTAATTACCCGGATTGTTAAATTTTGTTGTTTTGCTCATTTGTTGGATGTGTATGATTTTTTTTTTAATCAAGTTTATTTCACGTACTATTGTTGTGGTAATGATGATATTTGGTCTCCTTAAGTGTACCTACCATGATAATAAAAAGGTAACGTGCATTGTAGTGTTCTAAGTCCGTCTCGGAGTTTATCCCTTTCCGATGATTTCAGGTGATTTGTATAGTATGGGGCAATCAGAACGTAATCCTTGGAGATGGTTTCCAGCATGATGGGTAGCTTCCCTGGTGGAATACGATTTATTAATAATTAATAATTAAAAATTATTTTTATTCATTCCGCATAGCGACATATTCACAATACCTACATCAAAAGCATCGGCTACTCTGATTAAAATTAGGTATATGAACATTTTAGAAGACTTTACTAGCTTACGATGATCATCGAGGTCAGGAACTTGGCTTCAGAAATCAGAAGCTGATCGAAATCAGTTGAATCGGTAGATTCCTTGGTGCTCGGGGGAAATTCTGCTGCGGAGTCATGTTTTACATATGTACAAGATTGTGTGTCACCAGGGGGTCCGTTGTCCATAAAGCAAACCCAATCCACTAGTGAAAACATAATAGGTAGATCAATATTTTGTATAACCGTCAACCAAATGACACTAACCTGATCCCCCTTTTCGACATTTAAAATTTAAGACTTGCTAAAAGCCGCTGCAGGCTGATTCGGTAAAATTACCACTCCACACATTCTTTTTGATTTGTTTGGGCGCTGTCTTCTAGCATTAGGTAAAAATTCGTTTTGGTTTATTATTCTTGGAATAATACACCTATGTTTTCGCGACGGGGGTCGACGACTCCGATCGGGCTCAAAATTTGACATTATCCGTTTCAAGAGGTCTACATTCTAAAGCCGAAATGTCCGTCCGCCGTACGCCCTCCGCCGTCCAGGCCGTTTTGGGCAGTAGGAAATTTTTAAAAAATCTGAAATTTCGACAAAATACTTGGTTTACCATCTAGTTGTGCCAAGGTTTTCAGTCCGATCGCCCAAACCCGTGGGACGCTATGGGGCTATAATGGGGCTACGGGAGGGGTTTTTTGAAGGCTTTCAGCTATGGGATCGAGTTAGGTGTCGTTTTCGAAGTAGTTTTGGACGTAGAATCCATTTTTTGGGGTCCCGGAACGATCCGATTTCACTGGGGCGATCTTTAGGGCATTCGTGGGGCTAAAAATGGGATTTTTGAAGGATCCCAGGATGTTAAATATTTTTCGAGTAAAAAATACAGAATTTTAGAAAAAACACATTTTTGGACAAAAAAATCCAAAAAAAATAATTTTTTTTGAGATAAAAATCAAAAAAAAAATTTTTTTTAATTTTTTCATTGACAGAATTAAATTTCTGCACAAGTAACGTATATAAAAGAATAATAAACCCTTGTGTAAAATTTGCAGCGTTTTTTTTTTAATGAGCTGGTTGCTCATTGACGTGATGGGGTGGGGGCCTGGCCAGACATTACCCAACCATTAACTCTCCAACTGCAAGAGAAGGAATGCAATACTTAGGCATGTATTGTCTGCTGTTTGGCTACTTTATTTTATACTTTTTTTGTAACGTTTTTATATTAAATTTGAAGGTGAAATTCGTAGACCTTCACGACCTGGTGGTTTGAGGGTCGCTCCCTAGACAGCACGACGAATTAGAGGAGTTTGTTGTCAAACATGGATCAGGTGGGGGGACGTCAGGCCTGCGCCTAAGCGTCCACGTAGGTTGTAGAGTTATCGCGAGGACGGACTAAATATTGCTTTGATTTCAGAATCCTGGATCCTGTTAATTAGAGATGTGTAGATCGTGTGGGCTATACAAGCGTCTCCCAAGAATCCCATACGTAGCAGATTAGGTACCAGATCGAGAACAATACGGTTAAAAATTGGAGGTAGGTATCCAGGGGACCATTTTGGGCCTAATTTTGTCAAAATCAGTTGACAGATAAGTGTGTGAATTCAGGAAAACGAACCTTTCAGGTCTGGACAAAGCCCATCATTGCCCCGGAGCCAGGGCAATGATTAACTGCTGTGGCCACCCCACGACGAAGTTTTACTCGGTAAAAAAGAGTAAATTTACTCGTAAAATTTTGACTTTTAAAAAATAGAATAAAATTAGGTAGGTAATTATTTTGTTGGTTTATTCCTTAGATGTTTGAAGCAGTTGATGAAATGTTTTGGTTTATTATTCTTGGAATAATACACCCATGTTCGCGACGGGGTTCGAAAATCTTGATCGGCCTCAAAATCTGTCATTTTACTTTTCAGGATGTGTAGACTTCAAAAAGTCAAATGTACGACCACCGTCCGAGCCGTTTTGGGTAATAGGATTTTTGAAATTTTGAAGAAATTCCTACCTCCTCTTTGACCCGTAAGATTTTCAGCCCGATCGCCCAAACACCGTGGGGCTCTGAGGAGCTACGAAATTGCTACGGGAGGGGTGTTTGAATGTTTTCGGCTGTGATATTGCTTGGGATGTCATTCTCGAAGTGTTTTTGGGCGTATAATCCATGTTTGTAATCCCAGAATCATCGGATTTTTTAATCCACTGTTAAAACTGTGGGGCTCTATGGGGCTATAATGGGTTTTTTGAAGGATGCCAGGAAATGTATACGTTCTAAACAATCCACTTTTGTGGGTTTCAGAACGATCCGATTATACCGTGGGGATCTACGGGGCTTTCATGAGGCGACAAATGAGACTATTCAAGGATGCCAGCAGTTTGATTGAGGTGTCATTTTTCCAAGGTACTTCACTCTCGAACGGTGGCCCTCAGGCAGCAGCAGGCCCCGACGTTGGCAACCCTGCTGACAATCAGCTGACTTCATTGGTACCCCTGACGGATTCTCCTTTCACATCTCCTGACGTGCCCCCTTGGCAACAGAGAGAATCCAGTTCTTTGTGTAATTTAGCTCGATTATTGTCTCGGGAAAGCTAATCTGTTTCACTCTCACACTTGATTCATTACAAATTAACTTGAAAGGCTTTCATCTGAAGTGTTTCTGACCAGCTGCAGCTCGATAGGAGGAGGCTCTTAGTGTATGCCAAAGTATGCCAAGTTTCGATTCCAAGTTGAAAGTTTCCTGCAGCAGTCCCACTTCTTGACAATAAGGTGAGTTCACTTTTAGCCATTTTGTGCCTTGTTTTAATTAATTCCTAACTTCTCCATCTCACTCTAGTTAGCTTTATACGTAATGCTGTTTGTGATTGATTGCAGTTTACTTGTGGTGAATTTATCTTCGCTGTCCCACAGAATCTGAATTTTGACATAATATGAGATATTATCGTTTGAGACCTGAGGTACACTCGAGAATGGCATTTTTATAGTCTTTTTCACTTTTACTGCTATGTCGAAGGTGACGCAGGTTGAAACGACTGAATGGTTTATCGCCGCTCTATGCCTTTCAGTTGGTGAAATAGCTTGTCTCCACCGAACTTACTAATTACACGATTCTTTGACCCTTTTCTCGTCGAATTTTCCCCTGTTACATACCGTCTTGGTTTCACCTTCCTCCGCAGAGCGAAGTATCGAGAATTTTGAGTTGTACAAGGCCTCCCCTCTGCGATCGGACTTTCACTCCAAACCCGAGTTTAGTTGAGCACCTCGCCCTTTGTAGCCTGCTAGACACGCTGACAACAGCTGTTTCTTCGGCTAGTGGGGGCAAAATTGCCCATAAGGGAAAATTTCCTTAGTGATGTGTGGTCGTTCTATACGTTCGCAAATTACGACAGTCAGTTGGCACCTGTGCTATTATGGGGCAATAGCGCGAAGATTAGGAAGCGAGTAGGTTCCTCAATCACGACGATTGCGTTGATGGCCAGTTTTAATCATTACCTAAGTTACTGTATTAAAACAAGGCGGTGCCGTGTGTATTAAATACGTGTAAATTTTACACTCGGTTTGGCCGCAGTTCTGAATCAAACAATCACTCTTGTCATCTTCTTAGTGAGAAAATCGGCACTACGACGCGCTGCTAGGTGCTGCTGGCGCTTCATCTTCATATTGCCAGCACTCGGGTAGAGGGACCATTTACAGATAGGTCTAAGGAACTATTCCCTAAATTCTTAAATTGCTGCCCAATAATTAAGTCTTTGAAACGTTTCCCTTGGACCTTGAGCAACTCTGGGATCTCCCGTTGCTTGTCTTAATTTTAGTTTTCTGAGAATCAGTGTAAATGTTGTTGTAAATCCAGTTTTTCTAAAGGTGTTTTTTGCCCCGGTGACAAACATCCTGAAAATCGAAATTGCCGGTTACAGACAGATTAGATGGACCTGTAATAGACACCTTTGGTTGATGAAAAAAAAGAGACCATAGTGTGGACACCTCCTGGAGCAGTCGCACACACCCCATGTCTGATACTGCCCTTCACCTTCTTCATAAGAAAAAAAAAAGCGGCATGTACATCCCTTTTTTTATTCATTAGATATAATGAGAAATTATAGTGAGAACCAAAAACCTTCCAAAGGAGACAGTTTCAGACATGGGTAATCTACCACATCTTTTGGGATGAGACAGACCAGAATTCCTCAAAATGAAGTTAATGGGACAAAAAAAAAAAAAAAAAAAAAATTCATATGAAAATCGAATTGCCGAGACCCGAAATTGCTTTATGCGAAAAATCTATACCTAGTACACGTTCTACAAACAAAAACCTGCAAATTTTACACAAGGGTTTATTATAGGTTAATTGTAAAAAAAAAAAAAAATTATAAATAATTATGGGTCATTGAGAAAATATTTTTGAAAAAAAAAAATTTTAAAAATCCTGTACATTGTCTGGACATATGTGGGACCGCATGGATTATGCGTCCAAAATGACTCGAAAAATATTTGTCCTCCTGGGATCCTTCAAATATCCCCTTTGTAGTCCCATGATAGCCGAATAGATCCCCATGGTGAAGTCGAATCGTTCTGGGACCCCCAAAAATGGATTCTACGTCTAAAAATACCTCGAAAATGACACCTAACTCGACCCCATAGCCGAAACCCTTCAAAAAAGCCCTCCCGAAGCCCCTTTTGATGCCCACGGGTTTGGGCGATCGAGCTGATAACCTTGCGGGCACAACTAGATGAGTGAACCGAGTATTTTGTCAAAATTTCAGATTAAAACAAAATTCCTACTGCCCAAAACGAAATTTCGTTTTTGGAATGTAGACATTTGAAACGTATAATGATAAATTCTGAGGCCGAACAGAATTTTCGACCTCCGTCGCGATTACATAGGTGTATAATACCTGGTGTATAATTATTATTCCAAGAATGATAAACCAAAATTGAGTACCTATCCTTAACCATCCACACAAGAAGCTGACTGGCCCTCATTGTGGGGCACTTTCTGCAAATCGTCAGATACCACTCAATAACATCTCCTACCTCTTCTTCAACTTCATCATTGTTGCTGGAAATCTTTCCTCTGAGTCTGGGAAAAACGGGGGTAGCTAATACCGCCAGTAATCTTATTATTCAACTTTGTAGCTGAGGCTGTCTGTCACAGGGTACCCTGCTTGAAACTGGTCCTCTACCAGAGTTTGTAAAATCCTCTCATCTTGAGACTCTTATTGAGTTATTCATCGCAACTTTATGATGGTAAGAAATTGTATCAACCTGCGATCTGAGGATCACGGGTCATGCTCTCAGGGTTCTGAGTCCTTTTTAACAATCCTAGGCGAGCCTTGAGGATGTGAGAAACTTGAACTCTCTTCCTAAGTCGAGGCTGAAGATCGTCGGCTCTGGGATAGTCATCATCTCCAAAGCCTTCCAGTACTCCTATTGACTTCTGGCTGCCCCCCAATCCATCAAGAGAGAAGACCCTAGAAGCCACTGGGATATGTTCAGCGAGGAAGCGGGGAAACCTAGCTCTCTGTGCTAGTCTCTGTGCTGAAACTTTACAAAACTCACTGCAACAGAAACATGGACTCTGCCTTCGCCAACCTGCCATTCCATACAAAATTCTCTTCCTTCGGGGTCGCTAAATTCCTTAAGACCCTCAATGTGGTGTTTATTCTGCCAGATCGTGCAGAATCCTGTAATACCCACTCTTGAGAGTACACACACACACACACAAACACATTTCGACAACCTCCACCCGTGCAATCTCCAGTCAGCTTTCTTTATTGTTCGACAAAAAGGCTTCACATCTGTACCAATGGGAGTAAACGGGCATGTGTGATGTGCCCTCCATCATGTTTTGCAAACTTCCCAGGGTTTAACAAGATGCCAGCCGTCAAAAGCCCTGATATAAAAGTTATTCCTTATCGATTGAAACTGTTCTCTCCAACTTTTCCTTCTGACCCCAAGTTGCTTGATGAAACGTATTTTAAATTAAACTGCCGGACAAGGGAGGGAGGACATTCGTTGGGGGGCTCATGTCGCTTGGTTCAAATCTGTTAAGGGAAGTGATGTAAATTGTGATTTAGTTGGAGATGGTTAAATATTGAAGGTAGCTTCTTGGGGGTTCTTCCTCACGACCATTTGAGCCGATTGGTCACAACTTGTGCCCCCAAGAGACTTTTGGTAAAAATTAAATGGGATCCAGTGCAATATTATCTTCTGATAAAATCCTACTTCAAAACACTTCAGAGTGAAGCAGGAAGGTGTATTTTTTAAACACAAGTTAGCGTCTGAAAAGTTTCCAAAATAGAATTGTGACTTAACAGAAACCATTCCGCGCCACTCTATTAATCTAAAACTTATGTTGGGATCAATGAGTATGGCGTCTAGTGATGGTCTGGAACGCCGATTCGATGCTGGAGAAGTTCTGGTGGGGATGTCGGCTCCCTGGTAACAGATATCGTGTGATGACGGGGGACGGAGGGGTCTTCGGAGCGATGAACTGGCTCCCCGATGCCGGCTCAGGGGGACTCCCTCTCGAATGACCCTTTAAAGGGGCTGCCAGCTATCGAGAGGGGCAAGGCATTTAAATTGTCCTGCGGTAGGTATTTAATAGTAATTTGTGAGCTTTAAAGGTCCCCCCCCCCCTCCGCATTACTTGGAGAAGATTCGGTCTAAAAATGAAATGAAAATGAATCGCCGCCTGGATGATCGGGTTCATCATTCTTTGAATACTGCCTATTTGTACAAAGTAAGGCGTCAATCCAAAATCAAAGAAAAACGCTGCACATTAAATTTGTACGCCTTTTTTTACGAAAATTTCTACGCAACCACCGCACATTTTTAGCACCAGGTGATGGCCAAAATGGGTAAGGCAAATACCTGCAGTTACTGCATTTGATCAATACTAGCAAATAGCGAGTTGTGGAGTAACACAGTGGCGCCTTATTGATTTGTGGCAGTTGTGTCGAGATTACGGTCGTTTCGCGTACTGTCGTCATATACCTACCCGCATCCGGAGGGAGGGCCAATCAAACCAGAAAGTTTTGGACGTATAAACGGTTATGGAATCTGGAAAAACACGTGCGCCATCCCTAGATACCTCCACATATCTGTATTGCGTCATTGGGTGAATCTCTTTGGAATCGATTATTATCACGGAAACCAAGCTTCCTCTTTGGTCTATATTCTAGGATTCTAATACATTTACTTCGAAGACAACCAAAGTTTTCGTACGCTTGAAACTGGACACATTGGCGAGCTCACACTAACTTGACATTGCTCAAGTTCGCGTTCAACGGGCGAATCAATTTCGTCAATATTGTTAAGCCAGCGCGAAGGCTTCAGAATGTAACCAGACCTGTAGTGCCATCAGATGTAGCGAAGGGAAACCAGCTGACGTCCTTGGGGCACCCCTACCTCATAGACCTTCCAGGCGATAATAGGTCCCACGTGAGGTCTACGCCCCTACCACCGTGCAGGGCTTTTCGCCATTCTATAGAATACAAAGGATGAACTAAACACGCACCTAATTGGTTTACTGTTTTTCTTTTCAGGATTTTACTATAGTTTTGTTCACGAAATTCATTTCCTTTGTTGTTGTAAGTTCTATTGGCTTGGTTTATTATTCTTAGGGCATGTTAATCAAATGCATTTTTCACCTCGATTAAATCCCCTAGTAGGCAGATTGCTACTGAGTAGTGCAATCACAATTTAAAACCAACCTACACAATAGATCCACTCGAGGTCGCGGTGATGCTGGGGACGATAGCATCCCCTACTCTGTCACATACATTTATCATTGTATACATACAAAAGACTACAAAAACCACGAAGGAAACGTGTTTTATGATTATTTCTTACATCATGAAAGGAAAAATTTTTGACTGAACGTCGAGTAATAAAAAGTGGGATCCCCATGGCGAAAAGATAGGTTATAATAATCGTAGAACACTTTGTTTGATTTTTTCCATGACGGACAAGTAGGGGATGCTGTTCTTCCCACATACTACGCCGCACAGTGTTTCGACCCTATGTATTTAGGTAGAAAAAGTCAGGAACAGCAAAAAAAAAACCAACGAACTGATGATATTGTTCTATTAGCAAATTTTTAAAGTAGGTATGTTTTAAAATATTTTCTCCTTGGCTGGACAACTTTTTTTTCCTCGAAATTGCGATTTTGGGCCTTAAAAATTTTTAAAAAAATATGTATTTGCCAAGTCGTGCGAAAACATCGGTTTTAATCCTTGAAAACAGCATTAATTTCTCTAAAAGATTCTTCTAATTTTAAGTCTTGACATACTTTTACTCCCATCTTTTTTCATTGATAACTTATATTACATTATTCATTCATTCAGTTATTACTTAGATTATTAAAATAAGTAGGTAGCTCTTCCAATCTTGCAGATTCATTGATTTTATACGCAAAATACGCGACAAGAGGATATACATAGAAGTAAACACAGGCTGGTAGGTTAAAAATTTTGATTTGTTGAAGAGGGTTAGGTATAATTTTGCCAGAGCATCTGCATTATGTAGCTCTGCAATTGTAGTGATTTAGTGACTTCGCGGACTTCGGGACTCGTCCACTTGTTCCGTTTTTACGGATGCTTTGTTTCCTTCCAGAACCCGCAGAACACGACCTCCATGTCGTTCCTACTGTGGTAGGTTCCTGATAGCAGTTCTGACCTCAGGGCGGTTGGAAGGGGAAGCTTCCCGACCGTGATGGGGGGAACCTTGGCCCAACTACGCAAAACGGACCTTTTTGATATCCGCCAAGTCCGGAGGGGACTTCCTTGGAACTTCTCAACCGCAAGGAACTCCTTATGGAGACTGAGCAACCTAACGTTGATAGCGATCTCGATCTTAATCTAATTATGATTTAACGACCGTGTTGGTGTATGAACGAGGAACATAACAAAACGAAACGAAAAGGTAATCCGTTTTGGTACAAGTGCCTACCAGAGGTACATTACATTATGTCACCAGCTGTATTACGTAATATATATTATAATATTATATATAATACAGCTGGTGACGTATATTTAGAGTCGAATGAGGAGTCGTTTTCGAAGTATTGTCGTACAAGAAATCCATTCTTGGGATCTCAGATTCCGACTACACCATGGGGATCTTATGGGGCTCATGTGGCGCTACAAATGGAGCTTTTGAAGGACTTTGGCCTTTAGGTCGAATTCACCGTAACGATTTCGAAGTAATTTTGGACGTGGAATTCATTGATTTACTTTATTTCTTGGGGTCTCTCAGCTGTCCTGACTCTATAAGTAGGTATACAATGGTTCTAAGTTCCCTTTTTTCAGCTTTTTTAATTAGAGAGTGTTGGCACAAACACAACATTAAGTTTGTTGTATAAATACAACATAATGATAAACCCTTGTGTGAAATTGGAAGCTTTTAAAAATATGAACCACACAAACTGCACATAATAGTTATGACACCTTTCAGAGTGATGAAATGGAGGGCGCAGCCCAGGACTTCAGACCACCCTCGCATTGGGCCTGACGTAGGTAATGTGTAATGGCTAATGATGTCCACCAAGGATCCTCTCATGTGGTTTCCATCCCCCCTTGAGGCTTTTAGAGAGACCGGTTGCCGCATCCTCCCATTGGCTTGTGATTACTTGCCACGATTGAGCTCATATAACCATTGGTTAGTCCGGATTCTGTGTGATGAAAAATTGGAGCCCTTGTTCCATCTGATTGAGTTTCCTATCAATTCTACAAACTCACGTGTACGTGCACGTATAGTTTTGACTTCACGGTTAGTGTGATGGAAGCATTATATCGATAAACAAACAGTAGCCTCAACGCCGTTTCCTTATTGCTGTGAGCCGTCTCATTACCATCAAATTGAATAAAATTGCTGCACAACAGCCTTGAAAGTTGTAGCTTTCAACTGCTTGCAGGTCCATCCAACAAACGTCAAGCAATCGAACACACCATCACGCTCAACTGGCGCCAATTATAAAGTAATTTCGAGAAACTCTCCTTTCGACTTCCCAGACAAGTCATAACCAACATAATAACCAGAAGGTTCGCAGGTTGCACAAACGAGTTACGTGACAACACCGTTTAGCTGTACGTGAGCGACGGGCCAATCTTATTTGAAGTTTCACGGGACCCAACTCGTGCCTTTTGCTAGAAATATGAAATGCGGGAGAGGTACAATGGGAAATCACACTCCAAATTAGTACTTGAAAGGGAATTTAATGAAACCTTATTGGGGATAGTGGCCGGATTTCGATCCAGATTGGGACAAAGGAAACGAGGGAATGATAGGCTCTTACGATGTGTGCGTAATTCAACTAATAAGGTATTTTATAGGCGACAAGGTGTTACGGCAATCGGTCAGTGGACAGCCTTGACGAGTCCAACAAGTTGTTACAGCAACATTTGCGAATCAGAGCGAAAACCGGATAGAACCAGCCCTCAAAATGCGGTGTACCAGGAGCTGCATAAATTGAATGCAACGACTGATGTATTCAGCTCATAAGGTAAACTTAGGTTTCCTTTTCAACGGCTGAAGTGTTCAGCTCATAGGGGAAACTTAGTTTTCCTTTTCAGCGGCCCGATCAGAGCATCCGACATCCCTCCTTATAAAGAACTGTTGACTAAAATTAACTGTTGGACTTGTTCCACGGAGTAGGGATGCGATCAAGAACCGTCTAATGATGGCTGAGATGAGGGGAGGGAGAAGCAGAGGCCTTCGGATAGTAGACAGAAGCAGTTTGGGCTTTGAAGAAGAGGTGCCTGGAGACGTTTGTATTCTTTTAGCTGGGCGCACACTTTAGCAATGAACTACGTGCCGAAAATGAGTCGCAAAACAGAACCAACTATTTTTGTGGGAACGTACCCCACGGGTAGTAAGTGAACCTACGTGTTGGTGTGTTCTTGACAATTTAAGTTGTGTGAGGTGTAGGTTGGAGCTCTGAAGGTGCAAAATCCAAAATCATGACGCCTGGCCACTTGTGGCTTAAAGAATTGATGTCCGATGATCTTCTTGTGGGTCGATCGCCATTTCATCGATTAAAGAATTGGCTTGTGGTTAGCCTGGTTGGTTTTTCCAGGGTCCACACTCGAGGCGTCGAGGGTTCCTCCTGGGTCTGCCGCGCAGGTAGCTGTTTTCAACGGAGTCGTCCAGATATGACACACCTTCTGGCAATTTAAATTTAAATTTGTGGTGAAAGGCTCAAATCTATGGGTTGAAGTCACATAGGACCTCCTGTTAGTTGGTGATAAGTTCCCAGTCAATGAGAACCTGTGGTAACTGGTTTCTGCTTATTAACATCAAGTTTCTGCTCTTTTAAAACAGGTTTCAAGGTGAAATCACCAACCATTGCGCTGGTTCCTTCGCAACATCCGCTCTGAGTTTATCCCTTGTTCCCACAATTTGAATATCTGGTTTTCAATAAATTCTATAAATCCATGCCCACCTTTGTTCTTGTCTACGGCACATGGTGGTAGGGTTGTCTACCATAATATCATACCGGGGGCGGCTCCAAGAGGGGCTTGTCCCTTCACTATGACCCTGACTAGTTTGCTCCAGACATTATTGGCTTTAAAATCCATTCCAGAAAGAAATCCTGGACCCGCTCCTGACCATACTCATCCATCCATTCAACATCCTCTGACGGGCAACGGAGATGGTTCAGTGGGAGAAGGGGGGGCTTCCAAAGTGAGAAAAAAACCCACCAGCCTCTCGTGCAATCGCTTGTTTACCATGTTAACATAAAAAAAAAAAAAAAAAAAAAAAAACCTCTGGAGGTTCCCAGCCCTCGAAATGGAAGATTTAGTTCTGAGTTGGTCAGGTAGGGTTTCGCATATGGCCCCATGTTTTACTTTTTACATTGTAAACCATGTCATGGTTTACATCAGTTATCACTTATCATAGCTCTAGTCTATTGTGCCATCATGGCACTGCCATGTCAACTATCAGAACCTGTGCATATCCGCTGTTGATATTCCACGACACGGTGAAGGTCTCATTTTCTGGCGTTCTTTATTCACCACTGTTCGTGTTCATGACCCTCGACCTACCTTTCCATTCCACTCACCAAGTCCGTACATATTTCAAGAGGTTAGAAAATTAGAGCAATAATCTTGATTTTTTAAATCTTTTCTCACAGTCAATTCAACACACATTGTTCGCAGTTGGCAACTGCCAGTTGCTTCAACTTGGGAGTATTACACTTCCCGGCTAAAAATATGAAAAGCCTGGAGTGCGGAATGCTCCAAGTGCTACAATCCTTTACGTTGGTTAAAAACGTTTGTGACTGACAATTGTGGCAGAAGATCTAGAAACTTTTGGCGTCCCTTGGTCACTTGGGAATCGGTTGATGACCTGCTGATGACAAAATAATGGGTCTATGTAAGTTTTATTGATAGTTATTGTGGCGACACATTCCTCACTTTCGTGAAGGAAAAGTGCCAAACCACGCAACTGCGCCGACAACTTGTCCCAAACCCCCGTTCTGGGATTTATTACATTATTTGATGCCTCAGGAATTTTTTGATCCCTCTGTGGTTTCCACCATATAACAGTACAGAGTGAGAAGACTTCTTAGCAGAGTAATAGGCCATAGAGGAACGCCTTCTCAGAACGGCGGTGCTGACAGGTTGTGACGACACCTCGGCATTTCCTTCCCCTATAATCAGTTCAGAACTGGGAAGTACGACTTATATCAGCTCCAAAAGAGAAATTTCGTCGGACGGAATCAAGCAAACAGGATCCCCTTGGATGTTCAAGAGACAGCGATCCCCTTGCCTGTTCTGCCCGCACATATTATGTGAAAAACCAAAAGAAGTCGAAAAACATCGAAGAAGGCGCAAAAATCCTTATTATTCCCAAAACGTACCGCTCTGTGGTGCTTATCAGTTTTCCACGAATTCGTCCGTAGTTGATGTAAACGCTTGCTGAAAAGGTAGTAAAAATGTGCTGGGACGCATTCTGGTGACGATATAAAAATCAACTAAAAATACATATAGCTCGGTTAGAGCCTACCTGATTCCAGAAAAATCACCGCAAATATTAAAGTACACAGGTTTTCCGTGGGTACAAGCTAATTTAGGGAGGCAATTTTCGTGAAAATCGCTCGCAAACACTCAAAAATCTCCTTCTCGCGTTGCTCCACACATCATGACTGACCCCATACACGTAATAGGTCCATTCTCGTTTCTTTCAGACATGTCTTGAGAAGATACTGTAGAAAAAACTTGCATTTTTTCCACCTAGATTGTGGAAGTTAGCCACTGTGCGCCTCCGATTGAGCGACTCCAGGATGCTGCTTTGACGCTTCAAACATGCAGAGCTCCCAATCACAATGGCAGGGTAAACATGGAGTATGGGCCTTCAGAACTCCGCTAATCACACAACCCAACCGTAAATTTACGAGTAGGTTTATTGATTGAGGAACACCCCTCACACAGATACACAAAATTCACCAGATTCGGGTCCTGTTCCTACAATTACTTACCATAGTGTTTGGAGACTTCAAGAGAAGTCATGAGGTTCCAAATTGATACGACGTTGCCCTAGGTAGCCCCCCCTTTGAATGCTCGGAAAGATAAGGTACACCCGAAGAACTATAAAATCCTCTCCCGTCTGATACGCCATTTAAGAACGCAGGGGAACTCTTTTAAATGTCGAGTCAACTGCGTGTGGCAAAAATACCAGATAAGATAAAACCCTAGTTCTTGAGGGTGTTAGAAATAACCAACGACTCCAGTTTGAAATGTATTGTTGATTCTAAGGATTTCTTATTTTTCAGGTGAGCTCACTAGTCCTTGTTCATGGAATTCTTCGTACGTTTGAGGTAATGTATTATGACATTATCATCTAGTTATCGTCAAGGGTTTGAGGAACAACCAGTTGGTGGTTTTACTGGATGTGTCCAATGAACCCAATCTGTGCCGCGTGCCGCAATTACGTTTGCAGACAATAGAATAACAAGATAACTAAACAAACATGTTCATACAGACTGGGGTTATCGGTTTTGTCAACGTATTAGTTCAATAAAGAAAAACGGCCGGTACAACCTCAATACTAAAATAAGAAATGTACCGTTTTTTTTTGGATCGACTCCAAATATTACTTCAAGTCAAAACTCCAAATGCAAGTGTCTCTAATAATTAGTGATGCAATTATTGCATGTGTCTCTAATAATTAGACATGCAATTATTGTATGTCTCTGATTTTATTCTAATCGTGTCTGAATTTATCGAAAATGAGAAATTCGGATCGCTGGTGGGAACTAGGGATCAAAACTTAGGGTTGAAGTCACACAGAGTCTTGTTTCCAGGACTCCTATAGGAGTTTGCTTGCCACAAATGAGCTTTCATCACCAGATAGATCGTTTATGTGTGACGTCAACTCAGAGTTGAGCCCCTTGTTCCTGACAGATTTAAATTTCTTGTTTTCCATAAATTCGTGCCCCTTAAAAGCCTTCTAAGTCTGATTTTTCCACCGACGTTCACAATTTTTCCCATCTGTCTGAGCCACATTCATTTACACTAAGTGTACACACAAGTCTTGTTCCTAATACTGTGTGAGGCCAAGGGTGTCCGAGATAACGAAAACAAATGCCTGCTCCATGAAATTTCTTCACTGGGTCATTATGTGGTACTTGACATCATTATCAGTTAGAAAAAGCAAACGAATTGTTGACCTGGTTCTCTGGTAATGTTTCATACGGCTGAGATATGACATGAAGTGAAGACCTGGGAAAATACACTTTATCAAAAATAGTGTAATGTATTGAACTTTGGCAGTTGTGTAAACCTTCCAGCTATTCCCGTCCCCAATGTGTAGCTTTACTACTAGCACTTGGGTTGGAAACTGTTTGTTTTTGACTGGCATATGAGTCACTGTATTTCTTATGGCTGGCCCATTAGTTACTAACGCCCCTACGGCCACTTTCGCCATCCTAGATACTGATTGTTTAGCGTTAACGCTCAGCTCACACATCAAGAGTGTTGTTCAAATGACCCGCTAGTTTCTTGTTTTAACGGCCCAATAAATTCGCTTATAGTCTGTCTGCAGTGACGTTGGGCTCAGGACCTGATCCCAGTGGCCGACGAGAACCAAAAAATGGGGAATTTTCCCGATTTGTGCCATTTTTGGGTAATTTTAGCCCTTGAAGCGGCACACATGGAAGAGGTTTCTCCTTGCAATCCAAGGGACCTTTTCTGCTAGTTAACCTATCGATTTCACTGTTGTTTACTGTTTAATATAACATATTTCGAAAATAAAATATTTTCACATTGAGGTCGGGAAAAACAAGCCATCAATTGAATTGAATAGATGAGCGCAACCTTTTTGTTATTACGATATATTTAATGAGCGAGAGAAACTAAGAAACAGTAGGTATCTAGCGACCAAACTATGCCACACAACACATCATCCACGTGATGCTCATTACGTAAACAACTGCACCCTAACGACCGATGCTTAAGAAAACCTTATGCCGATCACAGGTAACGAACGGCTCAGGCTGCAAAAATCGTTTTGGAGTCGTTGGAATCAGCCTAAAAAGCTCATTCCATAGACCCTTGTACCAACGAAATCGGACAAAAACTTTCGTCCCCCTATTGAGGCCTCCTTAGTTACACATCAGAGATAAACAACTTTCGTCGTGAAGTACCTCCCGAAAACCGATGAAAGGGATGAGGGAGGAAAAATCAAGGTAGCCTATAACCACCCCACGAACTCGCTGATCACAATGAGACCACCCTCATGAAAATCTGTTGAGCCGCTCGGGCGTGATGCTCTGTACACAAACAAACAAAAAAAAAAACACATGTCGAGGAGGTGAGCGCACCTTTCCATTTTTTGGAAAAAGGTTGCGCTAAAAAGTATGAACGTATTTTTCTTACATCTCAATAAGAGAGGATAACAAAGGAAACCAAATTGTGAAACAGGTCGTTGACTTCAAATTGAATTGTTTAATTGAAAAAAGTATAAACATTTTTGTTTAATTGAAGGAGAACTTTGAAAAATCGTGATCACACCCGTGATTTTAGCAGTTTCGTCTCGAAAATTGACCAGCAGTTTCTGAACACCAGCTGCGTTCGCAGAGTAATTCTGAAAATTCCCGAATTCTGGTCGTACTTCATGCGTCAGCCGCTGGGGAGCGTGTCCGGAGCCCAACGTCATTGCAGACCTAAATAAAAAAAGAAAAGTCACCTAAATAAGAGTTCAGTTTTGAAATTGGACTTGGTGTACTAGATCTTGGTTCAATTTATTTCCAGTTACTAAAATTGACATTTTCGATGACCCTGGCACGGTCGTGTTTTATCTAGTTGTAAGGTGAGGTATGTAGGTATATAATATATACATATTATGTGAATGTGGCAAGTTCCTACCCATTTCCAGGGTGATCGACCCTGACCCAATCCGGAACAGTTCATTCTCGTGAGGGGGACACGGCAATTGCAAAATCCACTCCTCCCCTTTCAAAAGCTTAAATTTTTATTCAGGTAAATTTTTTCTACTCAAATTAAATAGCAAAAATTAGTAATTAACGTGTCTTTCAACGACAAAATTTTGTTTAGTAGGTATTATGATACGAGTAGGTACGTTGCGTAAACCAAAATTGAAATTTATTTGATGAGCGTAAAACGGAATTTTGATGCTCTCAGAATCCTCCCTCTGGCGTTGAGGGTATTGGATTCGGGCCACGTTGAAGCTGTGACCTGCGCGGGATGTGAACTAGGTCACCCCGAAGTGGGTCAATTCTAACTGACTGTAAAATTTGTACGTCCAAAAGATCCCGTGTTATATAGGACAGGACCGTTGTTTGTTTAGAACTCTTATTCTGAAGATGAGCTTTGGGGTTGTGGGAATCGTTATTGGGGTTTATTTTGAGAATGAACCTCCTACGTGTTGCGCATGTTGCTGGGAAGTTGGAAGGAAATCAGTTTAATACAATTTTAGGGGAAAAAAACTTTGAAAATGGTGCCCTACTCGACCTTCTATCTTAAATCCTTCAAAAGGCTGTTCTGTAGCTCCTGGCGATCGAGATGAAACCCTGGCGGACTTGAAGTAGAACCGATATTGTCGAAGTTTTGAGGCCGATCCAAATAGTCGACCGCCATCGCTTAACAGATTATTCAGACATAATGAACCAAAATAAATCGTTTGCTCCCATCGTGGCTGCAAAAATTCCATAACAGATCTCTTAAGGGATACCTATTAATAAAGGATACCTATTAGGTAGTTCCTGCCGAGCGTCTCAAAGTTCCTGAAGGCCTTCATAACTAAACACGACAGATCTAACTCGATTTCTTCTGAGTGCTTTCTGAAAGTTGCAATGACATAATATGTATAAGAATATTATCATTATATTATCATTTGGTTGGTTACAACCGAATTGTAGTAAGCAGAGTTTCAGTGCATTAGCCGTGCATATTATCAGACAAAACGCTGACAGTTCATTGTGATAGTGTAATGGCCAGTATGGCCGACATTCAAGGCCATTGGGTTCAATTATGCTTACATAATCACTCGTCCGTGACGTCACGAGAAAACCATCTTAAGGGTCCTTTGGCTCTAAACATGACTTAGTTTCGCACTCCTGAAATATTTCAATGAGAACAGTCTTGAAAGATTCAATTTTTTGTAATGCATGTTCTTTGCTACTCTCCCCTTCAAACTGTGTGGAAGTCGTTATGACCCATATAACCATATTTTCCCCCCACTCGGTGGCATATCACTATTGTTTTATTATTCCCTTTGGCTATTAAGAGACTTTCCCTGAAGGGGAACAAAACTGCTTGTAGCTGCATTACCTATAAAAATTGCAAGGCTCCCCGCCGAAAGATCGCAATACGTTTGGTAGCTGTACGATTGTAGCTTTTTCAATCTAGATTGTTGAAGTGTATTAAAAGTTTCGTCATCTCACTGCCGTCTGGGTCTCCTTTGCCATTTCAAGCGGTGTGCGTATTTTCAAAATCGCGCCAATTTCCCGTCTGAATGTAATTTTCAAGGTGTTTTCCAAACTGATCCTCATTCGACACGAGTGGGCGTGGTGGCTATATGGTTAGTTAATTGATTGGCACATTTGCATGGACCAGCGCACACGCCCTTGGCCGTTGGGAAACCGTGACCAACTCCGCCCAGAGGCTTTATTTTCTACGATTGCAATTTGCGCCAATTTCGCATCAACGGAACGAGCAACTTTGCCCGTAAATTGAGTTTATTTAGAGAAAATTTACACGTGCGGCTATAAATACTTCGACCTGAAATACCCCAAGAACATCAGCTGTTGGGTGAGGCTTAGTGGCACGGGGAAGCCCTAGAAAAGCCCATCCCTGACCTCGGTGCAGCAGGGGGGTGGGATCAATGGTGGGGAGCTACCCCACGTGTACTGCCCCAGAACCTCTGGGGGCGGCTGGAAGGCTCATCGATCAGTGAAAAACTGGGTTAACATCCGCCCAATCCATCTTGGAATTTGTTGGCGTTAGCAGGAAAGTACAATAAATGAAGACCAAAGCTCAACTCAACTGCTATTATGACATTCATTTTCCCGAAAATTTTAATAATTGAGGGTGCTGTATACATACCTAGTACGAGAATAAGAAATGGACGTAGGTACCTTGAAATTATTTTATTACTGATAAAGTGCTTATTGTGATGTCCAAATAACAATGATGCTGAAGTCAAAACTGAAATTTATTCAAAGACCTCGCGGAAAACCAGAAATTGAGATTAAACAGGAAAACACAGCGAATTTTATATAAGGGTTGTCATTTGGTATTAATGAGCTCCTTGAGAAGGTCGGAGTTCAGCATTTCTAACAACGTATTCGGATTCAACACCCTTCAAACCCCCTTTACGCACATTTTTAGTTTGAAAATCCGTGACCTTTCCCAGAAAAAAAAAAGAAAAAAATCATTCATGGAGCTCTTTTTGCAAAAACCATTCCTGTCAATAAAAAATTATTTTTAAAAAAACTTGGAAAAAGAAAAAACCACTGCAAATTTTACAGAAGTGTTTGTTATTCTGTGATATACATCAGTGTAGCCTCCACCTTGGCCGAGGAAGCTAAAGTGTTATAACTTTGGTGAGCTCGCCAGGGGGACTGGCGTTCGCGTCCCAGCCTTGTCAATTAAAATTTTCTTAATAATTATGACGTCTATTTTTTTTTTTTAATGACAAACGTTAATCAACCCTAAGTTCATGAAATACCCTCAAAACTGAAAATTTTCTAATTGATAATGTCGGGGTAAGGCATGATTCTAATTCTGCGGTTGGCAGACTTCATACGTTACCTATGCTTGATAATCACGAAATAATATCGTGCGATTACTACAAAATTTCATATCACGTTCCAGTTCGAATTGCTGCCAATTTGAAAGTAACGTCTTCGGAATGGCAGACAAAGCTCTTCCCAGAATAGACGATATTTTTTTATAAAGTTTCTTCAAACTTGGGGTGTCCAAATTCAGTACCTCCAGAGAATGTATTCAGATTGATCGTTATTTTTCTAAACGAATTTATGCTTCCCGAATGAAAATGGTTTCAAGCCAAAATGTTTCGACATACCTAGTAAGAAGCTACGCGGTCTCTGAGATATTGCATGAAAATCCTACTCTTGTTATTGTTAGAACTAGCGACCTGCACCCCAATCAGACCAGACAGGTCTTGTTTACAAGCGAATTCGTTAATCGTCAGTCCTCATTGTATTGATATCGCCGTACAGTCTGTGTCTGAGCTCCCAAGTGCGTCGTTTTTCAATGTCAGCGCCCAACGTCACCGAATCGATTTCAACATGACCACTTGAGTCAAAGGTGTGCTCGGTATGGCTTTTAATGCCAACTCCATTTCCCAACGACAGGTGTTTCAATTGACTCAAAGTGCTCGTCATGTCCCCACCAGGTCAGTACTGATTTGACAGCATGAAATAGACGTAGTAATGTCTCAGGTATGATTCTCTCAGATGACATTTTAACCGGAGATTTTGTTTTTAATTATTATGGCATCCAAATTATCCTGAAGGTAAAATCTAAACTGTAATTGCGCGTGCTTATGAATTTATGGAAATCTAGACATTGAAATCTGCAGCAGCTACAAAGCTAAACTCTTTGGGTTGACGTCACACCGAAACCAGCTAGGGATGTGCGATACTTATCGATATGGGTAAAGTATCGGGTATTTCCTTTCGATACCGGGTACTTTTGGTATCGAATCCTGCCATTCGATACTACTACTGGTATCGATTATTTTTCCAGTATCGGAAAAAATACCCATTTGGAAACAGAATCTGTTCAGGTACATCTGATGTACCTACTTAAAACTAAAATAACTTTACTTGAATTATTTATTTATAAATTTATAGGTACTTGAATCACAGGGAAGCTCTCTACCGATAAATTATATAGGAACATTCACACACATAAAATATGAGACAACGTCTCGTCTGAGTCTGATGTTGTAGTTGTTACTGTGTGTACTATATCTCCTTGGTGCTATAACCTACACGAAAAGCGAGGAATCTACTCGCCACGCTCACCTCTGTCGGCCAACACAGATACTAGAGAATCTCTAGTAGAGATTATCAGTCAAACCTAGAGATGTAAGGTACATACCTACTTCAAAATGTATTGATACATAATATGTATCAATACATTTTGGTGTGATGATATTATCATGTATTGATACATATCACATCGACATTTTTGATAAAAAAGTATCAAAAAGTATTGGGTCGATATTTTTCAAAAAGTATCAATACTTTAATGAATCGGTACTTTTGGATACTTTTAAAAATGCATTGGAGTAAACTAAAATATTATAACCATGGTTTAATTTTTTTTTCTATAAACATTATAAGCAGGGAGTTTTTACTGACGATAGCGACGCTAGACTCAGGCGGTGTTCTCAGCTTGCTTATTTTCATTTATCACAATCGACCTCGTGGATGATTAGGTAAATAATTTTCGACCAAACTTATTACTGAGAAAAGGAACAAATCGGTTGTCACCAAAATATGTTGACAAATTGTGTTTTCTGAGAGGCACAGATGACGAATGGTGGTAGAATAATTCTAAATATTGTATATAAAATATAATTATTATATTTTATATACAATATTTTCTTTATTAAATGAATATAATATCATTCTTCTTCTTCTGACTCTTTGAAGAACCAATAATAATAATAATAAATAATAATAATGATAATCCAGGATTCGATTTTCAAACTGCCCCTATTCAACACAAATTTATTAAGAGAAATTTTCTTTTCTCTTAATAAAAGTACCCATATGATCCAATACTTGTAGGTATCGAATACTTGCTTCCGATACTTCGATAGTATTGCATACTTTTTTCGATACTAGTATCGGGTACTGGTATCGGGTATTGTATAGTATCGCACGTCCCTAAAACCAGCTTCCCATTTGGTGATGAACAAGTTGGCCAACAAAAAAAGCCCAAATCACCAGCCAATGGGAACTCAGTGTGACGTCAACCCAGAGTTGCGTCGGTCCTTGACCCTCCTGGTTTTTGATGAAGTCTATGAATACGTTTGTAGATATTTGACTTCACCTATAACGTTATTTGGAAGCCATTTGTGGATGACGAAATAAAATTCGCCTATCCCTCACTGAACTGAATACAGCTGGGAGTTCGTGTGACTTTATTTCGCCGAATTCCTCCTGGTTAAATAGCCCAACTGTTTTTGGACCTTTTCCATTCGGTTCAGCGTCTCCCCTTAGAGGCTATAATTAGTTTAGTGTAAGTCCAAACACGTCTTCACAACACAACAAATCTCTCGAGTGAACAACATTTTGAGAGAACCCATCAGCAGCGAGCTGGTTTTGTGTTTGAGGCTGATTTTGAAATTAACTGTAACGAGGAAATGCTGACAAACATTTTACGTTTTGTTGGTACTATTCCCTTGTAGGCAGCTAGGAATTATCCTAGAAAAGGTTGTCCTTGTCGGAACTGCGCGTGCGAAGCGGAGGCGGTCTTGTTAGTCCAGCTAAACGGTGGTTTGGACAAGAAAAAAATAGCGGCTTTAGTTTTATGACTGATCTTTATGTTTTCAGGTGTGCTGAATCCGAATCTGAAGTTTGCCGCGCGCTATCAGGTCCGGAAGTTGCCTAAATTTGACAATTTAATTAAATTTCGTGGTTTTTGTTCGTTTTTTCTTCATAAAAATCGTGGTAAAAGTTTTTAATTCTTGATGTTATGGTAATATATGTTTTCAGGTGTGCTGAATCCGAATTTCACCACCCCCACCCCCTACAACCCCAAAAAAGCCCCTAAATTGAACAATTTAGTTAAATGTAATCGTTTTTCTCAGTTTTTCGGCAATAATAATCGTACTGAATGTTATTAATTGCAAATCCGCGTTGTACTTTATGTTTTCAGGTCCGCTGAATCCGAATTTAACCACCCCGACCCTCTCTGATGCAAATCGGTACTCAAAAACTTGAAAACATGTCAAAAACACCGATTTTCAACGTATTTTCCAATAAAACGTCGATAAATGTTATCTGTTCCTCTACTTTCAACGTGTGTTGGTGTGCTGAATCCGAATACAACTCCCCTGAGCCCGTATGGGTGACTTACATACTCAATACCATGGGAATGGCAGAATGGTCCAGTTTTTGGATGTTTATATTTCAATGAAATGGTGTCAAAGAATTAAATAATAGTGTTCGATTTCCGCTGAATCTCGGCATTGGAGTGCTGAATCCGAATGTCAAACCCCTCGTCAAACAACATGGAATGTTACTCCATGAGTTTCAGGTGACAAAGTGAGGTAGCAGTGATAATGGAAGTTCGTAAACAATGGAGAAGTGAAAATGATAATGTAATAACGTAACGTCACAATGTAATATAATATAATGAAATCAAATCGCTAATATTTTTCTTCAGTTGACGACTTCCTCTTCCTCTTTTTAGTTTTCTCTCTAGGGAGGGTTCCCAATGTCGATGGTCCAGGTTGATCGGGGTCATCATAGTCTAGAATAGAAATTATTGTTCAAGAATTGAATTGAGACAAGAAGTGGAGGACATACTATGTGTTAAGGTGTAATGTATCAAAAGCGTATATGTAGTAAAAATGAATTGAAGGAATGTACCTACATACCGTGAGATGTCATGGCAGTTGGTGTGCTGGAAGGTCCAGGCATAACGTGGATGCTGACAGGGTCTCATGTGCTGGATGGTTCTGCCTGAGGGTCATCTGAGTCTTCATTGCCTACAAAAGAAAATATTTAAAGATTGCATTGTGATAATGTGGAACATGGTATAGAAATTATATTGCATACTTCTATGTATGTACTCTTACCTTCCCGAATTCTTTCGTCGTCGCCAAAAGCCTCCACGTCCTCAGCCACTAGCCCCTCCTGCTCTTCCTCCTGCAGCAAATCCACCTATTCCGAGTTGCTGCACCTTCCTTCGCATGACTTGCACAGGTTTGTGCATAGCAACCTAGCACGTCGGCAGCCACAATTCCCTGTGCAGTTTTTTTTTTTTTTTTTTTTTGCAGCCACACAAAATTTTGGCCAGTAGGTAGGTCTTGTGGCGCAGGAGGCTGTGTAGTCAGGATGGGGAGCAGTCCGTCTCGGCAAGGTTCCCAACCCCATTGAGTAGGTTCGCTGTCATTTCCATGCCACCCTTGCACTTGGTGGAATGTGCGGTATATGTGCTGCTCTGCAGCAGCACTGGTAGGGGGAAGTGTGGCCATGTTGCAGTTGATTTTGCATGCAGACGTTACGTACTGCCTGTAGCGCAACCTATTCAAGGGGGTGATGTGGTGGGAACCTCCGTATAGGGCAACAATAAATCGTTCCCCAGCCTCGACTAATTCTTTCTTGTCAGCCTGTGGATCGTTGAAAATCTGAGAAATGGTCATCAGGTCTTTGTCCTTCGTCAGAGTTTTCAGGCATTTCACCTTCCCTTGGTTAAAGAAGGCGGAGGTTGCATCGCACCCACTGATGACATGACGGAAGAGGAGTGATTCTGCCACATCCTCATTCACTGCAGTGAGTGGATGGTACAAAGAGGATGAAGCTGCTCCTCTTCCTGGCTTCAAGAAGAGCACGTTGCTCTGTGTCTTTCTTCCTATCATTATGACTGGGAGACATCCTCACCCACAACAGCCACAGTTTTGTGAATAAAAGTAGGTAGGTATGCTAACGAGTGTCCTATTACAAGTCATACGGGAAGAGGGAAAACGAAAACATATTCAGCACGATAACATGCTGAAGTGATACATCTCATTACATGCCACTTAATGTGAATGTACATGTGTTGCTTGACAGTTAACGAACTTCCATTATCACTGCTATCTCATTTTGTCACCTGAAACTTATGGAGTAACATACCATGTTGTTTGACGAGGGTTTTGACATTCGGATTCAGCACTCCAAAGCCGAAATTCGCCGGATATCAAACACTATTACTTAATTCTTTGACACCATTTCATTGAAACATCCAAAAACTGGACCATTCTGCCATTCCCATGGTATTGAGTATGTAAGTCACCCATACGGGCTCAGGGGAGTTGTATTCGGATTCAGCACACCAACACACGTTGAAAGTAGAGGAACAGATAACATTTATCGACGTTTTATAGGAAAATACGTTGAAAATCGGTGTCTTTGACATGTTTTTCAAGTTTTTGAGTACCGATTTGCATCAGAGAGGGTCGGGGTGGTTAAATTCGGATTCAGCGGACCTGAAAACATAGAGTACAACGCGGATTTGCAATTAATAACATTCAGTGCGATTATTATTGCCGAAAAACTGAGAAAAACGATTAAATTTAACTAAATTGTTCAATTTAGGTGCTTTTTTGGGGGTCATAGGGGGTGGGGGTGGTGAAATTCGGATTCAGCACACCTGAAAACATATTGTACCATAACATCAAGAATTTAAAACTTTTACCACGATTTTTATGAAGAAAAAACGAACAAAAACCACGCAATTTAATTAAATTGTCAAATTTAGGCAACTTCCGGACCTGATAGCGCGCGGCAAACTTCAGATTCGGATTCAGCACACCTGAAAACATAAAGATCAGTCATAAAACTAAAGCCGCTATTTTTTTCTCCAAAATGGCCTTTCATGACACCGTTTGCCTGGACTATGTAGCGTTCACGTGATCACACACCACCACGTCTGTACTCAGGAGACGACGAAAGGGGAGTTGAGACAGTCAAAAACTCTGTTGATATTGTTTGTTGTGTTTTGAGAGCCTTCAAGGACTACTGGGCGTCAAGGAATTAGCGCTGATGGACGTAGTGTTGGTCAGTACCTACTTGTTGGACCTCCTACAGTTCAAAGAGGTTCAACCACGTCTTTTGATCAAACCCAAATACATCTTTTGGTGGTCCTTGGTGTGGCTTCTGATGTATTTCGGTGGCATTGGGTATATTTAGGTCGTGAAGAGCTCGAAGGGAAGGGGCATAGAAACGACAAGGGGAAGGGAGGGCATTTCCTGCTTGTCCCAATATTATTGCAAACACCCGCAGACCCTAGTTCTAAATTTTGAAGAATTCGGAATTTGAGACGTGTCTTTATTATGTATTTATACTTATTGATCGAAGGCTTCCAAATATCCCCAAAAGTAAAAGACTTCGTGACCCTATTAGTTGCCCCGTAGAATTCCCGTAGATTCCTCCGTTGAGGTCCGTTCGGCCTCGAGCCCACAAAAAATGGAGTCTACGTCCAAAAATACTTCTAAAACTTCACCCCGCTCGACCATATTATCCTAAATCCTCCATAACCCCTCCTGTTGCCCCTTTTTGGTTACACGGGTTGGAGGCAACTGACTGAAAACGTTGCGGGCCCAGTTAAATGGAGCTTCAAATTTTACACAAGGTTTAATTATTGATTGAGCAAAAATAATTTTTCATTGTAAAAATAATCAATTATTGTCATTTTTGAAAAAAATTTCTGTTTAATATTGTACATGAAAAATGTGGCAAAAACATAGTTTGACTCTGAATTCAGAGGGATTTTCATGATTTATCCCCAGTCTTGGCTACTACGTTCCCTTGTCTTCTCGGTACCCCCCAAAAAAACCTGCCTCAAATGGCGGTTTGATGAGCACACTGCGAAAAATAACGATCCACGGTCGAGCGTACCATTTCATAATCCTCCAAGGTCTTCCTGCATATTTCTGAGGTGTACGGACGCATTGCTTCAATTCCTTCCTTCAGCGGGAGACGACGGAGATTTTTGTAATTTGCACTAACTGGTGGGCCAAAAATAAACTCTTCGTTCACAGACCACAATTAACAGGGTTGAGACGTAGTGGGCCGCCTTGCGTCAGTTGGCGACAAATGCAAAAACATTCGCGAAGTGCTCACCAGGTTCCTCACAGGGACAATACCAACCACAGCAACAATCCTGGGGACTCGTGTTTATCAATCTTTTTGAATAATTCAAAAACATTGATATTTTGAACACCAATTATTGTTATGAAAAATAAAATGAACAACAACAGATATGTTTGAGTCGTTTTCTAAATCAGAACGAAAGACCGCATAAAGAATGAATGAAGTCGACAATCGGTTCACGGTAGAGATGGGCAAAATGATATCGATAGTTTCAAGGTGACATTAAATATTTTAGTATCGATATGACGCTTACTGATATATCTAGATATATCAGCAAGGATATGCTGCTAGATATATACTATATATATCTAGATTCTAGATAGATTTTGGGGCTATTGCTTTATTACTCGTGGAATAACACACCTATGTAATCTTGACGGAGGTAAAAAATTCTGTTCGGCCTCAAAATTTGGCTTGTATACGATTCATGAGGCGTAAATTTCTAAAATCAAATGTCCGTCCTCCATCCATGCCGCTTTGGGGTCTGAGATTTTTTTTTTTTTTTTTCAATCTGACTAAATTTTGGCTATAGGGTCGAGTCAGCTGTCGTTTTCGAAGTATTTTTTGGATGTTGACTCCATTGTTAGGGATCCCAGAACCAAATCAAATGAGATGTCGTTTACCGAGTAATTTTGGACGCATAATTCATTCTTCAGGGTCCCACATTTGTGCAAACGTTGTACAGGAAATTTTTTGAAATAATTTTTTATTGACATGGACAAACCACTGTCTGAAATTGTTTATATTAGGCAGCTTTTTATGTTATAATTACAATATTATAATATAGGTAATTCAAGCATAACATTAATAGTGGATCCGCTGACCAGGGCCCTCACGCTGGGTTTGGTGGGTGCATTCAATGATATTAAATTTTGTCAGATGATGACCGCTGCGGCGAACGCTTTAGCGCTTCCATCTGGTCGAAGAACTTGGTACACGCCACTGAACACCAGTTTTTGGGGGAAATGCTGCTGACGTCAGAGCAGCTTTTAAGGACAATTTCATCTATCAAAATTTGATTTAATCTCCTCCTTGAACATGTTTTTCACTCACCACTTCTATAGCTGGAATTTATACAGTCTACTGTCCCGCACACTTGGAATTTCAAATACATCAGACTAGTTTATTTTTCTTCTCGGGTTATCAGACGAGTTCACCTCTACCAAAATCCTTTTCATTTCGTCGCCCATATATTTTCCCTACTGCTCGGCTGCTCATAAATTATTAATCGCAGCCTTGGGGATCGACAGGCCAAAAGTTTTCGTTCCAGTTGGTGGTTTTCTCGAAGCAGACCGAAACCGTCCATTGTGTGATGGCCAGGTCGTGAATCGGGAATGAAAGTCGGTTAATCTCTACCGTGTGCTGTTTCGTCGACTGGGGAAAGGAATCATGAGGAAGGAATACTTTTGCACATCTAGAACGTATTCCCAGGAGATTATCCATCCGTTAACCGTTGATGAACTCGATACTTAGGACGTGCTTCACTTTTCTGTTTGAACTCGGGCTGCGACATCGACCAAAAACTCAAAGCACCGGACTGAATTTCATCCCAATAAAAACTTCCAAGCAATATGCAGATGAACTCACTCCTGATCTGAGAAAACTTCCACTACCATAATAATATCCTAATATCATCATCATGGTAACGAATTGTTTAGATATTATCTAAACAATTCGTTAGCAGATTTGTATTTATAAAACGCTGCAAATTTTACACAAGGGTTTATTATTCTTTGATATACATTACTTGTGCAGAAATTTAATTCTGTCGATAAAAAAAATTAAAAAAAATTTTTTTTTTTGGATTTTTTTATTTCAAAAAAAATTTTTTGAGGCGATTTTTTTTTCAAAAATGTGTTTTTTTAAAAATTCTTTAATTTTTACTCGAAAGATATTTAACTTCTTGGGATCCTTCAAAAATCCCATTTTTAGCTCCATGAAAGCCCTATAGATCGCCACAGTGAAATCGGATCGTTCCGGGACCCCAAAAAATGGATTCTACGTCCAAAAATACTTCGAAAACGACACCTGACTCGATCCCATAGCCAAAAGCCTTCAAAAACCACCTTCTGTAGCCCCATTTTAGCCCCAGAGCGCCCCACGGGTTTGGGCGATCGGGCTGAAAACCTTGCGGGCACAACTAGATGGTAAACCGAGTATTTTGTCAAAATTTCAGATTTTTTAAAAAATTCCTACTGCCCAAAACGGCCTGGACGGCGGACGGCGTACGGCGTACGGCGTACGGCGGACGGACATTTCGGATTTTGAATGTAGACCACTTGAAACGGATAATGTCAAATTTTGAGCCCGATCGGAGTCGTCGACCCGCGTCGCGAAAACATAGGTGTATTATTCCAAGAATAATAAACCAAAATGAGACACAAAAATTCTAAAAATGTTTAAATGTATAGTGTAAAAAAAATGTATAGAATGAAAGATTTTTAGAAGAAAATTAGACGGCAGTAGCTTCAGTCTTCTTTGTCCATAACTTTATATTCTACTATTCCAGTTTTCTAGACTTCTATTCTAGTCTAAGAACTTATAGGACCTATTTTTGGCGGTATATAATACCCGATCAACTTTCGGGTATAACTTGCAGCTTTTTGATCGTCGTTCGATTTGGACTTTATTAAACGAATGGATGTTCCTCAAGCCTCAAAGGCTTCCAATTTTTTAGCGTAATTTGGAAGTTCCAAATTACGCTAAAAGTGAAGTCAACACTCCAATGGCAACACTTGGCACAGTATTTTTCCTAACTGGTGTTCACACAATGTGTCATGCACCTGGTGACTGGACACAATGCAAAAACGAACATTTGCGTCGCAAATGAGGCCTCTTGTTCCTCGCAGGGCCGCCATGAAAGATTCACCTCGAAACTGGAACCTCTCAGTTTGGTCTAAAAACCTCGTTTGTATCAGTGCGAAGCAGTGGGCGTTTTTAACGTTGAGGTACTCGGTGTGTCTTTTCCGCGCCACAGGCCCTTCCCTGGTCGAATGCACGGTTGAAACACCTTTCGAGTTCCGAAATGGGTTAGGGACCCTAACTTAGGGTGGAATTCCTTCTCTGGAAACCCTAACCGTAGTGGATCAAAATAGCTTTGGAGGTTACCGTAGCAATGCGTTCCAATTTATTTGATCAGACATCCTGCTGCGAGAAGTGAAAGGGGACCCTCTGATTACACCTTTTGGACCCCTCGTGACCCAATCCACGAGCTGCTCTTTCACAAACCGTTGCAAGTTATGAAGTGGAAGAAATTGTCTTCTGTGGTAACTGACACCAAAGTGCGGCTATCTTGTGTAGGTACTGAGTGTTGGGGTGGGGTACTAAAGGCGCTTATTCCACGCGCACCATGCCTTTTTGTGGAGCATTGGTTCGGGCTTAAGATTCCGCATGCTTCATCTAGCAAGGATTCTTCCTGGGTCTGCTGAATAGGCGATGATGGTTAAGGTAGCCCTGGCCATGGATGCCCCCACTTTCCAGCATGGGGGAGCCGGCGCTCGCGATCTTGCGGCTGAGCGCGGAAACACTTCAGTCTTCCATTCACCTATTCCGGGTAGAGAGTAACCCGAATGTGGGTGATTTCCCATCAGATTCTTCATTCAGAGATTCAGAGCAATAATAAATCGATTTATCGTAATATCGGTAGTTTTAAGCCAATATTGCTTCTACATTTTGTTATAATATGGCGCTAATCAATACGACATGGTACAATACGTCAATAAGTCAAGATTTTTGAACTCTTGGACCTGACATGACGGGGCGCTAATTTATTGATGAATCACTTTAACCCAACTGCACTTTTATTCCCAAAATTTCCATGGTCTTCAACGGGATTCGAACCCGTGGCCTCAACTGAATGCAGCGCGAGGCTAACGCCCCGAACCACTCGGCTAATCCGGCTGCCAGATTTATTTGTGAATTTAAAAAATTTCACAGATTTATTTGTGATTTTAAAAAGTTCTCAGGGTTTTTTGTTTGTGAATTGTTCACAAATTTTTTGAGAATTTAATTTAATGTAGGTACAGAAAAAAAGTTGTGATTGTGAATTTACACATTCACATTTAAAAATAGGTGAAGTACGAATTAATTCACATCCACAAACAAAGCATGATGTGAATTAATTCACAACCTTATTTATAAATAAATATGTAACCCAACTCTGCATCCTATAACAATAATCCTATTATAAGAATTATTATATACCTATTATAATAGGTAATAACATATAAATATGATATTACCTATACCTGTACTTATAATACACACTATGGTTGACGAGTATGCGAACGTGTCATTGGTAGAGGTTCCAATCACAGATCTCAAACAACAAAGCCTCAAAGGTGATTATATAAAATGATGTAAAAACAGAGAATTATAGGTAGGAATCCCGCATTTTATGTTGCCCGTGGGCGTACATTATTTTCTCATTAAAAGCCTTTAATTACGTGAAAATCGATAGGCTTTGATATTCACCGTTTCGATGTTATAAGCTCGATTCAATGAAATACCGATTTACTCAATATCGTTACTTTCAAACTCTGGAAACGCCAGTTATGGTCAGCTTGAGCATTGATCGACAATGACTTCACGTGCGAAGATTGGGACATACAAAGACATAACAGGGATGGTATACAAGGTCTATGGATGGTGCTCATGATCGTTGTAAAGAGGTAATGTCAATTTTCGTGAATAGTTTAACCAGCAGTGATCCATGTATGTTGAAGGCTACGGAAATCGAAGGTGTTTATAATGGTGTTTATTAATTCTTACCTACGGCAATATTGGTATTGACGGGAAATACAGTGAATATTTGGTCACGACTGATCCATGCGTACAAGGTCCCTCGAAGTGGGTTCACTTATCTCACACCAACTCAGCTGATTTCACCCCCCTTCCACCAGTTCCCAGCTGTGTCGATCAGCTGAGCTCCCCCACCACAAACGTCAACACCGTCCCGCCCATCCGACGATCCACTGACCCACATAGCAACTCCTCCCCTTCCCCAACAGAAGAATTGAACATACTCGCCCGACCTTCCTTTTTCTTCCCCCGTTTTCCGAGACAGCATTGCGACAGAGCCACGAGCCGAGTGGTAGAACTGGTGAGCGCCAGGGGCTTGGCCAACCCTAATATGACCACTCGGCTCAACTATAAGTCAAGGCTAATAAAAGAAACTTAAGATTGATCAGGTGAAACTCCACCCTAAACATACTGGGTCAATCCTGGGTGAACACCTGGGGCTAGGTGTAAGAAACCTTGCTTTTGATGGTGTAGTCCGTAGCATTTCATGGAGATAAAACACGCGCGATAATAATAATTGAGGGGTTCTGGCAAAAAACACGATTAGGTTAAAAAAAAAAGCTGATTTTTCAGGAAACCAAAAAAAAACAAAAAAAAAAAACGTGTTTACACACTATAATAGAAATTTGAACTTTATCTGTACCTGGTTTATAGTCAGGACATGCCAGAATAGTTTGGGCAAGCTTAATTTATTATTTTTGATGGGATTGACGAAAAACGATTTGACCTGTTGCGAAGAATTTCACTAATGCCGGATTTCACCAAGTGTAGCTTAAAGTTCGTTTTAGCTAAATCTCGGATTTAACGTTAAGTCCGACTTAGGGAAGATTCCGTTTCACCATTAGACTGAAGGTGGCGCTTACCTAAGCCTCGGTTAGCTTTGGAACAGTTTGCCCCAGACTCGTGTTCCCGCGGAAAACTCGGTAATCAGTGACAATAAAGTGATAAGGCCGTGATAAATCGTCACGTTAGTGGCAACATCTGCTATCTCATGTTTCTCAGGTTTTAAGGAGAGCCTAAAAACTGATTTCTGAATCCCTGGACCGACTTTTATCGCAAGTCAGCTTAGGAAGCTTAGGACAAGGAGGTCCCGAATGATTGATTTCAACGTAAAAAACGCTGCAAATTTTACACAAGGGTTTATTATTCTTTGATATAGGTTACTTGTACAGAAATTTAATTCTGTCAATGAAAAAAAAAAACGACACCTAACTCGATCCCATAGCTAAAAGCCTTCAAAAAAACCTTCCCGTAGCCCCATTTTAGCCCCATAGCGCCCCACGGGTTTGGGCGATCGGACTGAAAACCTTGCGGGAGATGGTAAAGCGAGTACATAATATGTTGTCAAACACATATTATGTTGTCAGAATTTCAGATTTTTAAAAAAATTCCTACTGCCCGGACGGCGTACGGCGGACGGACATTTCGGATTTAGAATCTAGACCTCTTGAAAAAGATAATTTCAAATTTTGAAGCTGTTCCGAGTCGTCGACCTCCGTCGCGAAAACATAGGTGTATTATTCCAAGAATAATAAACCAAAAATCGAAAAATAAATAATAATGAAAATTCAGCTGAGATAGCCGGCGTTGGTGTTTGCAAGGTTATATTAGCGGGGATGTTTATTCTGAGATGTATCTCAGGTATACCTAGCGTGTGTTGTAGTTTACTAGGTATATTATGAGATGGCCGGTGTTGCGTAATGAATAACTGCATTATTATTTTTAAATAATGAAGATTATTCATTACTTAATTTTAAATTTAAATGAAATTAATCCAAGTTTTCAATGAAAATCCAGAATAATTAAAATGATTAAACTATTATCGTACAGAAATATATAATTCGCTGCAGGAATAATCGATATTATTTTCGAAAAATCCAAGTAATGCGTTGTCTTAATTCGTATGAAATCTCAAAAAGAAGTGGGAGAAGAACACGGATTATTCTTATTTTCAAAAATTATTGAATGCGAATTTTTGTGAATAAGTTCGCATTCAAAGGAAAAGGTTGATAAATTGAGAAAAATTAACTTTTTTCAGGTAATTTAATTTATTATTCAAAAGATAGGAAGGCGAAGGCACTTAAATTACAAATGAATCTCCAAAGTTTCTGCATATTTCAGTCGATAAATAGATAAATCGATAAATGGACTAGTCATTAAAAAAATTGGACTAGGGTATATTATCTCATTGAGGACGCTACCCAAATTTTTCCAACAGTTGACGAAAAGAGAAACATAATTCGATCTGTTTGAAGACTCCCGGCCGCCTTTGCAACTGAATAATCATCTCAATTTCCTCGTCGTCATCCTAGAATGTAATTCTTCGGTATGCCATTCCCAAACACGCAGTACGAACGAAATAATTAACACTCTGGTCGAAAAAGCGAAAATCACACCGTTCGAGGATAAATGATAATGAATAAATCCAACTATCATGTCCGATATCAACGAAATGGGCACTGCTGTTGTTGGTGATAATTGTAACAACAACTACAACACACGCGTAAATCTCAGATTTAACGCTTAAGACGTGGATGAGTAGGGACTAAAATCTGAGGCTTAACCTCAGACCGTAAACCGAGGTTTAAGACTAAGCGGGAGTGGTGAAACGCATCTTTTTCTTATTCTTCGGCTTACCAGTAAGCCGAACCTTAAGCCGAGGTGGTGAAATCCACCATAAGAAGACAAATCAAATATTGCTCCATTCATGGAATGCTGGTAATTGAACAGAAATAACGATTTTTTTTTTTCATTCAACATAGATACTCAATCAAAATATGCTTTAAAATATTTGGCAAAAAAAAACACACACACACACACACACACCCTCTCACACACACAAAAAAAACATTTTCCCCCAGTTTGGCGGCTATGTTGCATCGATGCACCTTGGAACACGAGAGAAATTTCTTTTTTTTCCCCCTTTTCAAGTTACATAACCCTCACCGACACTCAAGTCGAGTTTACACAAAAAATCAATTATTTTGACTTTAAGCCCCAATTTAAAACTTGATTTTCGGGGAAAATCCTTGCTGTATTCTGTGGTTAATATACTGTGAGAATGGTAAACCTGATTATCAAAATCAGCATGTTCGGAAAAGGGGGGTTTTACCGCTCTTGCACTATGTGACGTCCCCGCAGAGACAGAATAATTCAGACAGTCTCTGAGGGAAGGTCATAGGATTATTAATGGTTACATGTTAGAGTGTCATGCCTGGGGCTATCTATCGGAATATCGACTGTGAAGGAGCAAAACTTGCCCAGTCGATTTTCCAGCCTTCAGGAAACTCAAAAAACTACTTGACGTTCAGGAGCCCCACCAACCAAGATGGGCGCTATTAGGTACTATTTTCTTTGTTAGGTCAGATAGTTACCTCAGAATGGTTTCGGCTAAGAACGTAACGTGAATCAGCTGAACTTGGTAATTTTGACTTTTCGTTCTGGTTTGACCGTTGATGCTTCAGGCAATTTTTCTCGAATTTTTCGAAAATTCCACCGATTGACCATTTTTGGACCTTCACAGTCGATATAAGCATTACGGCTCTTGAGCCCTCATTTGCGCCTCTTCCTACTCCTTCCACTGATTAAAACCGCAATTTTATTGCTTACCATTTAAGCGTACCTACAAGCCCTGAGACTTCCCCGCAGAAATCGCATGAATTGGTTTAGATGCCAGATATAACCAATTCCAGCAGATTTGCCAGATTCAGTCCAATTTAGCTGGTGGCGTCAGGCTTGGGGTTTACAATCAAAATATCGACGGTAAAGGGTAAAGTCAGTTTTACGTGAAGATTTTGACCTTTTGGGCCTGACATGAATGGGCTCTTATTTATTAATGAATCACTTTAACCCAGCTGCACTTTTATTCCCAAAATTTCATGGTCCTAACGGGATTCGAACCCATGGCTTCAGCAGAATGCAGCGTGAAGTGGCTAATGCCGAGAACCTCACGGCTAATCCGGACGCCAAATATCGACGGTGTTTGGATGAATCCTCATATTTTTCATGTATTTTTTGTGCGAAAATGGGTTATGATGAAGAGAATCAATCGCATTTACAGCTTGCAGTGGAGAATTCGTGAACTATAAGAGCGTGAACTATAAGACTTATAGTGACACTTGGTGATGTGTCGAGTTCCTCGTATATTTACCCTCGTATATATGGAGGCGTCAAATAGCGCCAGGTGTAAGTTTTTCGCTATCCTGTAAAGTCGGGATTTTAGAGATGAACCTTTCTTTTGTTATGGAGGGTTCGCCCACTTCAGATTTATGCCTCTCCCACCAGCTGCGCAGGCAGCACCTTTTCAGGGGCTACAATCCCGAACAATCTCAGTCGTGGACCCTCATCCTTTTACGGAGGGGGTCCTTGCTTGCATAAGCACTACAGGCGGGATGGAGTGCTCTTGCTCACTCTTCGAGCTAGCGGGCTGGTACCAGAGGTTGTCGCAAAACTCACTTGAGACTGATTACTTACTAGGATACGACCGCACCCCAGCTTCCCTCGTCCCTTGCAACAAGAGGGTTACCAACCAACCACCTGTGTTAATTCAGCACCATTTGAGACGGACGACCATTGGTGCTTTGCGATTACAAGGCACCAAAGTGGCAACGTAGGCTCCCCTTACCTGAGGATTACTGCATTGGAGGGTGGAAAAGCCACGTCTTCCAAGCCGCTCCAATCGGGGCTCGAGGCAGACAGGTGTAGTCTCCTCTGCCGCTTGCTTGATAGCCCGAACAGGGTTTCGCATGATGGAGCAATGCCACGTACATCAGGGAACTAAATGGTAAAAAGCACTCATCTATTCCTGACATGAACCGCTGCATCCATCGGCACCAACTGGACATGACCTTCAATTTTCTGGTCCATCCCTATCTTCCGCCACACAATAATTTATAATTATCATAAATGTCCCTTGAGCTCCTCAGCGCCAATATCGATCTTGATCAAGTGTCTAACAAACACAACCCATGAAACTATCATGCTGATTTCGTAATATTGCGGTAAGGCCCCGTGCGGCGCCAAGTTTTTCCATGACGTCATAGGGTTTTCCTCGTACCGGAAGGGCGGACCTCGGGAGCTCTCATAGGATCGATTGGACCCAGGGCTTTAAAGACGATATTGCGTGAGAATAATTTAGCTATTCCGGCGGGGAGTAATGACCTGTACTCAGCCAACCCAACGAGTATCGGGTTGATCCCGACAGTTTTCCGTTCCAACTCGACTTCACCTCGTGCTCTGTCAGATCCTCCGTCATGGCACCCAACTCACAAAGTCAAGATGTACCGGTGAGATATTTCATGACTTTTTACAGTTCGTCGCTTTGTGTGGTTGAGACGCGCTGAAACCCTCAGTTTTCTCTATCCACCGAACGTAGATTAATTAGGGTGTTTCTAACTTCTATCATGAGGCGAAATGTGAGAAGAAATGACCGTAGGGGGTCGAGCGGGGTGTCGTCTTGAAATATTTTTGGACGTAGATTTCATTTATGGGCAAGACGGGCCCCAACCTGATCAGCTGAGTGACCTACATTTATTATATTAAAGTCTACTATAATATAGCCGCAGCCCGAGGAGGAGGAGGAGGAGGATCATTAAATGATGATGACCGCTAGAAGTGCCCTATAATAACAATGTTTTATTCTAGGGCACTTCTAGGGGTCGGAAAAATCTGAAATTCGTCTTGAAAAATTCAGCTCGGCGAGTAGATAACGAGAAAAGTCTGAAACCACCCAAAAGTCGCTTCATGTGACGTATGTATGCTCCAAAAGTAGAGAAAAACATAGTCAAACTTTTTTTTTTAAATATGGGGGGAAAAAAATCCAAAAATTGGTTTTGGCGAGTAGATGAAGAGACAAATCTGACAGCACCTAAAATTGCTCCATGTGGCGTATCTAAGCTCCAAAAGGAAGTCAAAAAATAGGGCTGGAGCAAGACAAGATGTTGGGAGGGGTGTCCAACGGCGGCGGGGATGTCACCCAGCAGTCATATTGCATAATAAGTGCCATGATGAACACACATCACAAGCGTTGGGTGAACACACACAACTATAGTTGTCCAGTTTTCCTCCGTTTCTCCGGTCGGGCGCCCGTATACAGCGTTTCATGTAATGTGATAATTAATTCGTTGCGGAATTTCTACTAAACCACCACCGACCAACTGCGACCATTGTGTTCGCGTTTCTTTTCTTGTTCTTGAGCTGGCCAGGGTTCAAGAAAGGTGTATTTTTCGAATTAATAAAGGACGTAGAGTCTACCGCCCCTTAATTAAATTAGCAGCTATATTAGCTAACGTAAAATTAGCAATTTATAAGGATATTTTATATGACTTCTTGTAACGATTTAACTCGATGGAGAATGGAAGCTTCATTCAGTTCTCGTGGGGAAGTTCTCATATTTTTCCTCCTTTCTTCGCCATCCTGTCACTCGATAGCTTTCAGAGCTCGACAAAATGATAGCTTACTGTGGGAGACGCGTATTCGATACCCACCTAAGTCCGTCTCGAGTTACTTTCCACTGAATGATTTTCGGTAAAAAGATAGGCTTGCCCTCAATCCCAGTATAAGTAGCCTGGAAGTCGCTAGGATGTGCGATCGGAATTGCACAGGGGGTCTGACAATGCTTGAAATGTTTACTGCGACTTGTGGTCATGTCCTACTAGCAATAATGTTCATCATCACGTTTTAACACAGAATGAGTTTTTCCGGAGGTTATTTGGTTTGAAGTCAGAAATATCCCACTAGCCACCCACCGATTCGGTGACACCGACCAGACCCGACAGCCTGATCCCCCCCCCCCCCCATTCGACGAGAACCGCAACTCTTTCTAACCTCACCCCACGCCCCGAGTCAATCCCCTAGCGGAATCACCAAAGAACACACTAAATAAAAATATCCAACCACCTACACCAGAAAACAACCAGTCGCATGTGGGACAGTATAGTCACAAGCGACCATAAACCCCACTTTTTTTTAATTTTTAATTCGCTCTTTCATTTATTTATCTCCTTTTTTTCAGAGAATGATGCCTGAGGCAGGAGGTGCGAAGAGGACGGGGGATGGGTCTCTGTTTTCGGATGTTGGGATAATGGTGGTGGAGGGGCGGCTGGCTGGGGGCAGTGCTCCCAGGGGCTTTAAAGAAGGCCCACATTGCCCGCCCCTCACCAACTCCCCCTCCCATCATGCCTGCGTGGACACTGCCTTCCTGGTAAGGACTTGGAGGACACCCGTAATGTAAATTTCTTTCAAGCAGTGTATGATTTTATTCAAATTTGTTTTAAAGTGTGAACGAGCTGACAAGTTGAGACAGCACATGCGGCTTCTAAGTGAGAATGGGGCGCCACTCTGCGTGGAGGTGTTGCTCTGTCCGAGTTGTCCCTGCGGCTCTGCTCGGGCGGCCTCCACCAACATTTGCCAGGTTCCCACATCAGAGGATCTTCTTCTCGAGCAGTGGACGGTTTCCATTGTAAAGTAAGTTTTGAGAGTCATTGTTGGGATTCAGTACAAGCAAACACCGTCTTCATGGGGCGTTTTCTCCAGGGAGTCTCCTCTGAAGGCGAACGTGGTGGACGACAGGGTGCTCCTGCAAGCTGTCAGATCTCAGCTGCACTTCTCACAGCTAGCAAGCTGGTGCTCTCTGGGGGGCGTTCGGAACGTCACCTACCGAGTGGCGCACCCGCCCGTCGGCGTCGCAGGTTTCACCCGTCCACCCGTTACCCACGAATTCCCTCAGACAAAGATCTCCGCCACTTCCTGTCTCAAGGTATTAATTTTAACCAAGCCTAGCTCTTACGGCACCCAACTCACCACACTCACACTTGTCTTACATTTCTTCAGGTATCTCTCAAATCGCTCCCACGTCTAGAAGTGATGCCGTCGTTGGTCTGCACTCTCCACCACGCGCCGCTCCACGAAAGCAGCAGCTCTTCGGCCCTCAACGCTACAGTTACCGTTTTCAAATCCGTCTTCGCCGAACTTGGTCAATGCCTCCTGGATCCACCCGCTCGTATCCCAGCTGTACGCAACGGTGAGGATCGCCTTTACTTGGTGAACTGCCAAACATTGACGGCTCAATCTAGCTTGTGAAATTTGCATGGTAGTAACATTTGGTTTACAAGGTTATGGTTTTTACTGTTGAGCATAATTCTTCGATGCTTCCTATAGTTTTCTTTACTTCTCTAATTTGTAGTTACTGAGTACACTCAATTTTCTATGTAGTTACTGAAAATGTTTCTTCCTTCTAGGGTTCACTATGTGGAGGGAAAGCAAGTCTGCTACCAAACCTTCTCCAACTTGCAATTCTCAGTCTCCAGGTTGGCATTTAATTTAGCGTTAGTCATTTTTGAATGTGTAACTCTTGGCCTGTACTTTTGAACTAATTTGGTGGCAGTCTTGAAGAAACTTGGTGTTACCGTTGGACTAACTAAAGGTCTACGAGACCTGTCGAAAAATACGAATGAAAATATTTGCCTACCTTTCAGAAGATTCTCTTATCATCAGGGCATAAAAGTGCAGTCAAGAACACGAACGCTGGAGTATTCGTTTGTTGAACAACGACTGACCACTTCACGTTCTGCGCTTGACATTGCACTTTTCAATGTTTGTGACGAGAAAACCCGAGGAGTGCCGTTGACCCTCAAAAAATTGAATTTGAGGAAACAGGAATGGGATTTGAGGGGAAAAAAAAAGGAGTAAAAGAGGACTCGTGAAATTTGGTAGGCAAAACTTTCGCCAACTTACAGTGACGTCACTTTGAATTTTTGCTTGTTCTTCATTGCCACTCATTACAGATGGGGAACGATTTACCTATTTAAATTTAACTGTATTTTTAGCTCTGAAAATTCTGAGTCGAACGAAAATGGACTCCAGGTCCAAAACATCTTCGAAATGCCAACTCATACGACCATCTGGTCAAAGCCTTTTAAAAGCCCCATTTGTAGCCCCATAGACTGCCACCATCTTTCGAGACCTCCACCATTAGCCCGTTTATAGACCCACGGTTGCCAACTGGAAGGGGAACCGAGTACGAGCCAAAATGTCATGTTGTCATTCTAACGGCTGTTTTCCTTGCCTCAGGAGGGAGGTCAGTTGGGCTAGTTGACGATCGTATGCAAAGTGGCTGCCAGCACATAGGGAAGCACAGGTGCGAAGATGACGACAACCCGGGTAACCACAACCGCAACTGCAGTCGGGGCGAACGTACAACTACGTCGATATTTTCCGCTCTCAGGTGGGATTCAGCTTAACTTTGTGTGATGCTCGAGCAGGGAAGGTGATCTAATCGAGTTTAATCAGTGGGAACAGGTGCAGTCAGTTTCTCAGCAAGACCCCGAGTGACGACTCGGAAGATGAGCCGCTCGAGGCTGAACTCCTCCTGAGCTCGTTGCTTCGTCGTGGCGCTCGAACGGGAAGTCCTGGAAGGAGACCGCGACCTCCAACTCTTGCGAGCGGAGGGAGTGCGCCGAAGATCCGATCTCCTCCTCCAGGTTGGAAGCAGTTTTGACATAGTTGGTAGAACTGTGCAGTGTTGCCAATGGAGCTCTACTATTTCGTTGATTTCAGGTTGTGCAAATCCTTTGAAGAGGAAATGGGCTACTGAAAGAGGTTCTGGCTCAAAGAAGCTGCTTTCTGACTCTGACCCATCTGGACTCGCCCGACTCTTCAACCGCCTCGATATCACACCATCTTCCCTTCGTGTGTCGGTGAGTGATAAGGTCACTTAAATCAATTAACCCCCATCCCATTTTTTGCGGTTTTAAAAAATATGCGATGTTTTGTCTGTAGATCGATCTTCCCGTCAGTTCTTCTGGGACTGCGAAGACTGAAAACGACACTATTGAAAAGGCTCCGTCACACCCCCCAACACCAACGCCACTGCCCCGTCTCAACATCCCTCGACAACCGTAAGTTGTGAATTCTCATGAATGTGGCAACTGCCGCCATTGTTGGCACTCTTGGTCCTCACTACGGCAGCATTAACATTCACTCTACAACACTCAGCCATACACAGTCTGACCCGTAGATGACGTCTCAACTTGAAAGCAAACTAATCTTCCATAGTGGTAACAATTGTCATATTTATTCCCCCTCTAATGGGGTTATCACACTGTCGAAAACACCCAGCGAGCCGACAAGCTGTCGGAGCGGCCATTTATGACATCACAATCACGACCCCCCCCCCCCCCCCCTCTTTTGTTAACGCCCGACGTCCGACCAACCGTGAGAACAGTTCTGACTACATAATGGTTTGTCGGACGTCAGGCCTTCGCAGTTGAGGGAGGAGAGGGTCTTGTGAGTGTGACGTCAAAATGGCGGCTCTGACATAATGGTCGCTGCGACAGTGTTGTATTTTCCCTACTCGGCGCCATATTTCCCTTTTTCCCCTCACTTGTCGTCGGTCATCATATCTTTCCCGACAGTGTAATAACCCGATAAGTCACAAAATTCCATGAATTGAGTTTTTTCTTTCAGATGTTGGACGGTCGGGCCTGACTCGAGTTCCGAAGAAACTGAAGGTGAGAGCCCGGTGTCAACGACAATAAAAGTAGCACCACCATGGAGTTCGTCAGCTCAAAAGACGTGTCCTCCCTCGCCATTAAAGCACCGCCGCCGCCCACCGTCCAAAACCTCGAAGCCTCTTTTAGGTAAATCCTCTGGCATTTGGTGTGCTGCAACCTCGAGAATTATGGTCAGTTTTGACGTTGTATGTTTTTTCAGGGAATTTCGAGGAGAACATTCTGGGAGGACGATTGCGGCCAACGTCAGTTGTTGACGGTTTCACTGCCGATTTGGGGGCCAGCGGCTCCTTTTGCCCCCAACACCTCAAACTACCCGTCACTATGTCTTTCTTCAGTATCGAACCCCATTCAGCCCCTTGCCTGGTAAGTTGCAGGATTTGGAAGGTTGTAGCGTTGACTTGGTATGCTCACTTGGGTTTTGCCTCAGGGTGAAATGCGCTTGGGCAAGAAGGGCTACACTGTCCCGTCGGCTGGGACGATCCAGCTCACCCTGCTCAACCCCCTGGGAACCGTCGTTAAGATGTTTGTAGTCTCCTATGACGTGTCCGACATGCCGCCCAACTGCCACACGTTCGTCCGACAAAGGTCTACACCCCCGTCGTCTAACAACTTCCTCATACACCTCAGGTAAACTAAAAATACGCCCAATGCCGCCAACCCCACGAGAGCCATAGCGGTCGTTCATCAACTATTTCTTTTTCAGGCTGCGAAGCTCAAAGTCCGGCAGGATCTCATTGTGGGGAGACGTCAAGACGCTGTTGTGCCGCCGTCAGTACGACTGCGTGGCGTCGGCGGTCCCGTTGGACGAACAGGACCAAACCGTCGTCATATTACCATCCTGCCCCCGTTACACTCTCATCAAGTGAGCGAGGTCTCCCCACTCACCACAGAACCACAACGCCACGCTCCAGGACTGCCAATCGTGTCCTTGGCCTCGTATCGTAGCGTAGACTTCTCGTGGTTCCACCCAACCCTCCCCTCCCTCCAACTTCCCTCAACTATATCATCGTTGACTGCGACAAGTTGACATTGTTTTGGTCATTCGGACGTCTGAGCACTTCACCGCCGAAAACCTGCGGGTGCTAAAGTCCACTCTCCGTTACCAGGTCTACTTAGATTCTTCACTGGAGTCGTCATTGACACTGGGAAATATCTTATATCTTTAAACAATGATCAAGTTTTTCTTTTTGAGCCGAGTCAAAGGTTTATATTGCGGGTTATGTTGTTGTAGTTGGGACAGTTGGCAACACTAGTAAGATCAATTTCAAACCTCAAAGGTTTGTGAAATAAATGCAACGACAACGCCACTGAAACACGGTCATTCTTGGGTTCAGTTCAGAACTGGATTTCTGTCCGTTTTTCTATGTGGTGGCATTTCAGATACAACGTGCAGAGCACATTCTCAAAGAATTTTTCAGTGACAATGACTGCTACAGTCTGCACAAGTGCAATAGTCATTCGACCAAGTCTTTCAATCCTCCCCCCCCCCCCCCCCCATCTTACCCGTATTGACGAACGAACGGGTTTCATTTTGCGAGCTCCATACTAATTTTTCTCGATTTAATCTGTGATTCGACCAATCATCCCCTCTCGTAATTCACCCCCCCCCCTTTCCCCTTGTGGCACATAACGCCATTTTATTTTTGTATCATATTAAAATTTAGAAAATCCCCCAAAAAAATCTTTTTTCTACCAGATCTCATTCAGAAGTTGGTTAAGTTAAAAAGCGCATGCGCTCTTCAATTTTTCCCCTCTATGGCTTGTAGTTCTCTCTCAGTAGTAAGCGTAATTTTTTTTCTTCTAACTAGTGAAATTTCCCCTGTGCACGGCAGTTACGGTAAATTGTAAGCATCCTCATCAAGTGTTGCAGATATTGAATGTTAGCGTGTTAAGTGATAGGTGGAAAAGTCTTACGGCGGAGTTGCTACCCAAGTGACTCCAAACGTAATGTTGATTCTACTCTGCAATGTTGGCTACCCTGATCACACTCAGCCCTTTTCGCTTCACTACCTTACCGAAATATTTCCATTTATTCTTTCCCTCTTCTAACTCTTTCGCCTACTTGCCGACTTAGGAAAACTCGAGTCGCCCGCCATTTAGTGAAAAAAAAAATTGTATCCGACTACCTCAATACCAATTTCAAATCCAATCTGTCATTTCGCCTTACCCGGTTTGTGTGCTGGTGTGAGTTGTAAAAAGTAATGTTTCTTTTATTGTTGTAGATTGTGGGTATTAAGTCATGAGAATTACTTGAATAATGAAAGATGTTATACGATTTCAAATTATATATATTAAAATATATTTAGAGAGAACTAGAAAATAGTATATATTTTTTTGAATGTGAAAAAAAAAAATCATTACCTATTATGTATGTGCGTTAGAATAGACATCGTAAAGTTTTGCTTCGAGTTGTAAGTCGTGTTATACAGTTGAAAAAATAATAAAAAATGTGTGATGTGTATCGTATGAAAAAGGAAGAAAATACTAAAGATGAAATAGGAGAAATAAATGTTTCTGCAAGAACAGTTTTGTTGTTTTTAACCCCAGTGTTGGATTGGAATAATGGTTTATTCAAGATTGGAAATGTTCCTTTAAGATTAATGCTATGGTAAAATTTAATGTTAGGCGCAAAATGCAAGATGGCGGTCCAGCCCTTGGAAAGTAGTCCCAATCAGGCCCCTGCCACCGCCAAATCTCACCCTCTGAAAATTTCAGTGGTTTAATACGTTTACCTGTTGAATTTGTCAAGATATAGAAAAATGAATTACCAGGGGCCCAGGTCTTATAAAAAATACTTTTACAGAAGAATAACGAGACTGTGACCGGTGGTGGGATAATTGAGGTGTCGGTGGGAAAGGAGAGGGTGGGAATTATTCGAAAAGGTCTCTGGCATCACTGTTGAGAAGGAGTCCTTTATTGTACCCGCTTATGCCGAGAAACGATACACACTTGGACGGGGATAAATAGGGGAGTATTTTACAAACGTCCAAAAATTATTTTGAACGTTTGTAAAATACTCCCCCATTTGTGAGGGGGGGGGGGGATCACGGAAAATACCAACGTCAACATTTGGAAAAGTACTGTAGGCCAAGGGGAAGGGGTCTCAGGACATCCGTCATTCCTCTTTTGACTAGGTGGATACGTCACAGAGGATTGTAATAAAGCTTAACACCATCATTGGAACTTACTAGTCAATTTGCGCCCACTTGCAAGGAAATCGGTGCAACCGTTCGGACATTAATAGCGGTCAAGCAAACAAATTTTCTGTCATAGTATTTTTAGGGATAGGGATTGTTGTAAAGAGAGTGACAAGGCAATGTTCTGCACTTGCAATGGATATAATATGCATATTTGTTCAAAATAACACATTGAAATAAGGTTAACAAAAAATAGTCTTTTTGAGGCTACAGTCTAACAGTAAATATATTGTAACATAGGTATTATGTGCCCACTGGGGAGGGTGCACCTCACAGAAAAAAACACTTTTCTGCCACTCTTAATTTCCTACAACTATTCTTAACTAAGCTCAGAAAACTACCTCTACAAAAATTAATACCTTTCGATACGAAAATAAATAGAGGAAAAGCAGTGGACAGAACGGCGACCCCTGCCATGACTGAGCCCACCCAGGGAACTGTGAGCCCACGTCACTCACTCTAGGAGACGCATACAGCTCAAATGCACTCTGGCTGATGCGGCGGACACTGAGTGAACATGGGGACTCGACGTTCTACGCTGACTGGCACTGGCCGATGATCCTGGCTGCGCATGGTGCGATGACCTGGAGGGTCCAGCAAATTGTGCTTTGGAGCGACCTGGCATTTACAAGACAGAGGGGGGTCCTGGAGGCTGAGGTCGTCCTGATGATGAGAGGGAGGACTGGAGGAGAATTGTATCTAGCTCATCTAGATACAATTTGCTGCCTTTGCAGCTGTCACCTTGAAGGCCGTGGCAGGCATGAACCCAGCTGGGGACGCGACTGGACGGCAGCTGGTCGAGCAAAGCTCCCAATAGGCCCTGGAGTTCGTCCCCATTATAAGGGGCGGTTGAGCAGTTTCTCCTGCCCAGAATGAAAAGTCTCAACTCTCCCTTCATAAATGGCAGGAAGTGGAGCCAAGTCGGCCTGCCTGGTGCCCACCTGGGAGCCAGCTGAAAGTCCTACGGGCTCTACAGAAGTTGCCACTTGAGAAAAAAAAAAAAAATGCGGTACAATCCCTGTTTTCAGCCAGACGCTAAACCTTCGACCCACCAACTCTCTACAATAATGCAAGTCTTGGCTCTTCCTGCATCCGACGAAACAACCTTTCGCTGCTATCTATGTTGAGCGGCTACAAAATACACACAGTTGACCACGTTCTGCTGATGTTCCTGGGTGCACTGGGATTTTTACGCCTGAGGTCCCGTCCGCCCAACCACATTACATTATTACAGTTAATGGAAGGACATAGTTGAAGCTTGTGGCTTAAGTCATGGAATGTAAGTCTCTAAAGTTACAGTACGACTTTTCTTATCTACAACTTTGATCAACTATAGTTTTAATTGGAACGGTCATACTACCTAGAACATTGAGACCTCACTGAAAACAAAGATTCACTCTCCTTATAAATACGAACATCAAGGTCATTGCGGCTCTACATGACGAGTCTACATTGCACATCGTTGATGAAACAGGCTGTCTCAAAGAGCTAATAGTACAAGTAGATAATCTCTATTATCACAACACGTTATAACCTCCTAGGGGTTATCATCATGGCTAAAAAAAGTTCTCCACGTCACCTAAATTTCGAAAATAACCATTTTTTGGTGAGCTCAAATGGCCAAGTTGAATTTTTAACTAAATTTCCACATCACATCAGTAACGCTGCGGTACGACTAACATTTCCTCTTTTGCGCCGGCTTTACTGATTTGATCAGCCCGAAGCCCGGGATTTGAGCAGCAGCTTCTGAACGGCCTTTAGATTCTGTTCGACGTTTTTCAAATCGGAATTGAGCGTCAGCGCCATCTTGTACTGCTCTTCAGCTTCCTTGTACTTTTTCCAACGGTGGTACAAAACCCCTGAAACATTATTAACGTGAAATTTGTCATTGGTTGAGTGTTTGACGTTTGAAAGTTGTTGTATTTACCCAAATTGGTATGGTAGAGGGCCATGTTGGGCTTGAGCCGCGTCGCTACTGAGAAATGGTACTCGGCGTCTTCGAACTGGGATTTCTTGCCCAGAGTGTTGGCCAAATTGAAATGTATGGCGGAGTCGTCGGGGATTTGACTGAGAGCTTCTTTTGCCAGCAATTCAGCCTTGTCCAGCTCACCTGAAGGAATAAGTAAACATCTGAAGATGATTTAGGGGCGTAAAAAGAACACGTCGGAGGGATGGTGCTTACCGAGGGAGTCCATCATGACGATCATGTTGTTCCAAGCTATTGAATGTTGAGGTTTTTGCGTGGTAGCCATTTTCCAGGCATTGTAAGCTTCTGTGTACTTCTGCTGAGCGAGATACTGCAAAAAGACAATCAGCTATTTATGAGAGGGAATGAATCAACCATTTACGAATCCAATCTTAATCCAACTCTTGGTGTAAGCCCAGTCCGACCCAAGGACAACTCTAAGATGAAGTCTTGTCTGGTTCAACTGAAATCGAAGGTAAGGAGCTACCGATGGATTCTGAAGGTTTGTGCCGAGGGGGTTCAGAAAGGTGTGACTTTCGAAATAATTTTTACCGTAGAATCGAGTCTGTCAGACCAACCCGTGGGACTCAAAGGCTTCTAAGGGGATGAAAAGGGCAGTTTGAAGAATTTTAGCAAGGGAGTCCAAGTGATTTTGAAAGTACAACATGCTTATGGGGGTCCCGGATCTCTTTAGAATTTTCGAATAGGTAGTTAATACCTTTCAAACGGCGCTTTCAGAGGGTTTCACTCATATCACGCTTGGAATGCAGGTCCTGCGGCGACTAACCAAAGAAATTGATGCTGACAGTGTGGGGAATCCCCCACGTCTGTAGCAATCTTGCCAGCCCGCCAGAGTTAGTGCCAGCAGGAGGAGTGGGTTGCGCTACAGTCGCGGCGCGATCGTGCGAACCCCTCTTCTCCCGTCAGCAGCCCATCTTTCCATTGGAAGACAGATGGCATTTTAAATTAAATGTTGCCATTTATTGTTCTTTTTATTGTGACATTAACGTATATTCATTAGGCATGCAGTGAATTTAATGGGATCAAGGACTTGATTGCCGACAATTCGGTTGTGGAAGCTGCACCAGTGGGAATGATCCCGACGTTGCCCTGGACTTCATTGTTGACATCTAAACTGTGGAAGGTCCCATGTAAGGCCAGGCCATCAGATGGCCTAACGATTCTTTAGTGACAAATCACTTGAGGTATCTGCAACAGCTGATCTCAGTTCCGCTGCGAGCCCAGGGTGAAACAATACCAGCCAGGACATATCGTGTTGGGTATTAGCTTCCCCTCGGTTCTCTTCAGAAGATCCAGCACCGTCACAGTAACCTGAAATAACAGGTAAGCCTGGCGAGTGCGGCTCTTCCGAAACTGTGGCTGCTTCTTATTCTAGGTAAGCAGACTACAACAAATCGTACGATGCTCAAGAAAGAAATGTTCCCATACTCCCTTCACTTTCCTCCACAACAGAAAATTGCAATGCAATCTAAGTTCAGTTCAAACCCTGTTCGTTCCAAGAGGAACACTTCAATTTCAATCTAACGCCGAATCAGTTCCTTACCAAGTTCCCTAAATTGTAGTAGCAGTCAGGGTAGAACCGTCGGTAGTTGAGAGCCGTCATGTAGCAGGAAAGCGCTTCGTCATACCTCTTCTGATTGGACAGAACAATTCCCAAGTTCATCCAGGCAGCTGCGAAATCCGGCCTGCAACATGAGCATAATTCCATACAAACTGACGTAACTCTGATTTTAATGACGTAATCTCATTTTTCATTCGCCATTTCCTCTCGCCCCTAGCGTACAAACTCACCTAATGACAACAGCCTTTCTCAAAAGCGTCTCCGCCTCCTGGATGCCGCCATTGTCCCGAAGAACGTTTGCCAGGTTATTCAGCGCTTGCTCGTAGTCGGGGTTCAATCTACAGAACAATTAAACGGTGGTAGAGGTGTTGGTTTGCATTGATAGTCACTGGTCTTTTTTTTTTTCAATTTTATTAAAAATCAAATCAAGGTTTTTTTATTTGCAGAGGCCAATATGACACAGCAAACGTCAAAAATGAGTTGGTACAAACACGAAATACATCAGGCAATTGCATGGTACAAGGCAAAAGAAAACAATGGTACATGATAGGTGTGGTCATATAAACAAACTAAAACAACTCAGGACGTAAGTAGAAACATGACAACAGATGAGACAAGGCTTCCCCATCCACGATCCACTCAACTCAAGACAAATCGCTCCATGAAATACCGAAAAACTCCTCCAAAGAGTAGAGTTCGGCTTTGAGAAGATGTGATTTTATTACGTTATTAAAGGATCTATCAGGGAGCTGTTCTATATGATTTGGCAGGGCATTGAAAAGACGAGAACCCACTTGAATTGGGTTATTCCTCAAGGCCACACCCCCCGGGGCAAAAGAACCCCCAGGATATTTTGAGAAAGAGAGATCCCTTCAACATTAAATCAATCAAATTGAAAATAAAATTTTATTGTTGAAATCACACACTACAACACCCTTAGACCGTTTTTACGACACAGAACCGAATTATAACAGTTAATAACTGTTATAATATAACAGTTACTGTATAGCCGGGATTCTGGCTCGATCCTCCAGACCCAAACATCGTAGTTTCCGCCAAAGGAAAACAGCCCAACGCCAAACTGGGCCCAAACTCGAACCCATCCAATCACTTGGTAGTAAAGTGCCCAGGCTGAAGAAATGTATCGAACTGGATGGGATACATGGGATGGCACATACTTTCGAACATAACCTGCATCTGGTTGATTTGTTCCAACCTTTTCAACTCGATATCTCGTAATTCCACCACTACCAGTCCCATATTTACACGTTTCGTCGTGACAATCACCTCAAAGCTTCTCTGTAGTGCCATATGGCCACCGTCGCGTTGGAAGACGTTTTGGCCAAGTTGTAGTGAACTTTGGCGTTCAGCGGGCACACGGCGGCGCCGGATTTGAAAAGGCCCCGCTCGGTCCTCCAATCCAAAGACCTCTGGTAGCACCGAGAGACGTTGGCCATAATCAAGAGAACGAAACCGACGTAGATGAGCTGGAAACCATAAGAGCCATAGTGGGACTAAGGAAATCATTCAGGCACCACTGAAACATCTGCGTGGTGCTCATGGCGGCAGGATGAAATTTTTTCCCCAAAAACATTCTAAATTCAACACAACCTCAAACCCAACTTCTTATTCATATTCTAGTAAAGTCCCCATACTAACCGTTTTTTTATCGGTTTTATCGTGCAGGTACTCCATCCCGAGAGCGACCAACATGCAGTACCCCAACGACGGCAGGTACAGGATGCGTTCGGCTATCACAAACCCAACCCGGAAGAATAAATTTGATGCTGGTAGGAAGGGAATGAACACGCAGGCCAGTGACATGGCGATGTTCCTAGAACACAAATTGAGGTCACAGCTGTAAAAAAATAACCCTTTAAATCAGCAAGTTTCTCTGCCACACCCTGTACCCTCAACCTAAGCTTTGCAACATGTTTGTCAACCTCCCACTTCCGAATGTCAATGTGTCCCTGGTCAATGTTTTCATCTGAGACAGTCGCTCATTTTTGGTCATTATGGGGAGTAGAGCCTCCCGCCTTCTGAAATGCCAGCTACTATGCTCACTCTAGCTTTCAATGGGTTGACCGAGAATTTCTTGACTGGTCAACCTCTGAAATTGTGAACTGGTGTCATTTGCCAGCCAGTCCAGCTAAGAAACTAAAAGGCGTGTTGCCGCAAAAAGGGACTGAGATCTCATCCACCTCGAGGTGATGTTGGTTTTTATAAGGTAAGTCACTAAAAAATGTTATTTGTCATTTTTATAATTGAATTTAAATCGTAAATAGAGTAGAAATAGAAAGGAAGACTTGCCACAGTTCAGGCTTTACTTAGGCCCGTCCACAAAACTTTGGAAAGCTATAGGAAAGCTACCTACCTAACTCAGATGAAAACCGTCAGTTTAGGTTGGTACTTACTGCGAGAGAGAAAAGCTGTACGTCAAGTTGAAGATGGTTTTGATAAGTCCCAAGACGACGAACCAGAAGAAGAAGATTGCTAAGAGACGAGGGTTGGTGAGGAGTTTGTCTGGTTTCAGGAGCGGGACGCAGCCCATTGACCAATCGAAACAGAGCCATTCAGGGCACAGCAGCAGCCAGGCGTTCAGTGAGTAGATGTAATTGAAGTTGATAAACTAAAAACCAGCAGAGGCCGACAAGGAAGCACGTTAGATATTGCAATGTTGAATAACGAAGAACAGTTGAATATTATAAGACCTTTATTGTTAAATTGCTTGTTCGCCTCCTTTTCTTGGTTTCCCTCTTCGATCGGATTAGGGGATAGTATAGATCGAAGAAAATACCCAGTCAAGATTTAAGACCATTCTTGATCGCCACAACGATACGATCACTGTCAAACGGTCGGAACATGCTAAATTCATCAACGTATCTGAATACCAAGCTCTCAACCTTGACCAGCGTTGTATTCAATCATGACTGTAACGGCATCCTTCACATTCTGGTACACCTTTTTATGGGAGGAAAGACGATCTTCAGAAGCAGAGATTCAAACACCAAGTGGGTTTTTTTGCCGAAGGTGCAGAAGTATAATGGTTCCAGGAATAGCAAATTTCAACAATGTGATGGGGAAGACTCACCCGAGTGAAGATGCCGTCAGCAAAGGATGCCGGGTTGTCGACTTTTTGAAAGGTGGGCGTCTCAAAAGCCATCACCCAACACCTCAGGTACATGGCGGTGCTGCCGAAGAAGAAGAGAATCAACTGCCTCCAGAGCATGTACCGGTACTGTTTACGGATGAAGGCCTGGTAGCCGGCGGCCCTCTTGAACAAAATGATACCGCTCCTGTGGATTTTGAAATCCTTCGAAACTCGCCCGAGAGCCATCACTATGTCCGAAGGGAAAATGGTGTTGGCCACTATGAGATCGTAAGCGCTGCAGAGCCCCTGTCAAAATCCAGAATTGTTTGATAAGCAGCAGTCTTTTAAACGAAATGTTTAGCACATCAAGGCATTGAATAGATTACAAACCAGAGTAGTGATCCCTTGTTCCTTTGACAGTGTTGCCAGACTAGAAAGAAAGCACGAGACAAAAGTCAAGTGCAAAGACTCGGCGCTTTCGTATGTCGACGCTCGTGCATAAGTGAGTAAAGCCAAGATTGAGAAGACCGCACACAGAAGATCTGCTCGCCCTACGATGCCAGCTACCTGGAAAAAAGTTAAGACGTCACTATAGTCGTTGTTCAAATTAACACAATACCGAAAGAATGACGGATTTTTTCCACAAACTTACCGCTTCTGTGTGAACAGGATGAGTGGCGAACAGCAGCGAAGCTACAAGCGGCTTAACGTCCCAGGTTCTTGTTTTGGCGAACAAAGCGCAAAATAGCGGGAACGTGAGGCCACTAGCGAGCCCGTGGAGGCCGATGTTGAACGCGTGGAAGCTTTCCGGCTGGAGGACCCCGCCGCACAACCACACGTTGAACCTGAAGGACAACACTGCAATGGGGCGGTAAGACTTGTGGCTCATGTTGCTGACGAGCTCGGTGCCCCAGAAGTCGTTGGTGAACGTTTTGTACAACGGAGTCTCCAGCTGGACGTCCTTGTTGTTGACGACAGCTTGGACGTCGTCGAATATGAACGAGCCATCGAGCGAGCTTTGAAAGCATACCATGCCCACCAGGGAGATAATCAGACCGATTATGCAATCTGGGGAAGACAGAAACCACTTAAAAGTTAGAACCCATAAGAACAGTTGCTCTCCAGATGAGACTTCACTTAGATATTATATATGTGTATATTATACAAAGCTGCAGGTCGACAACTCACCAAGAAATTGAGCGTACGTTCGATACTTCATTTCAAAGGCAGCTTTGAGAATCTGTCAAGAAGAAACCACTTCACCAACAGCACCCTTTACAACACCGTCAGCTCGCTCAGCGCCATCCACACATCCGAGGACCTGAAAAATCAAACATGCTGACTGATAGGACCGCCTAGTTCGAATCGAATCGATTTTAATAAAAAATTTAAATTAAAAAAAAAAAAAAAAAACGCTGCCAATCTTTAAGAGGATTTATTGTTCTTAGGTGTAAATTTCCGTTGATTGATTGGTATCCACCCCGATGTAGGTACGAGAGGTACCTATGTTTCATGGTAGGTACGAGGAGATGGTGCAGGCGCATAGGTCCCATACAAAGCTCTTCCGTGAATCCTTTCAACTAAGGTATTCAATAAATGTCAACAATAAAGTGGAAGCTACCTACTCTTAATTATTAAGATTAACTTCCACTTTATTGTTGACATTTACACGGTGGGAAGCTTACCGGTGTGTTGAAGGGATCGAACCAATCTGAACTCTTCGAAGCTTCGCCTTATCATGCGTGGGACGAGAAATTCGAAGATCGATCCTGCCAATGCGGCGCTGCCCACTTTAACTAATTCACCATGACGACAAACACTAGTCATGCACCAAATGGATTACATTAAGTGTAAATGTAAACGACCCGAACGTCGTAAAAGTTTACAACGCACAACAGTTATTTAACAGACATCAGAAGGGTGTTACCAGTCCTGACTTATCACGCAGTGTCGCCGAACTTCCAGTAAAAAGCCCCGTAGCCGAAGCCTTCAAGCCCTCTCCGCCCCAATTTCGAGCAAGATGTTCCCGTCAATCGAAAGAAGGATTTGAGGGTACCTACTTTACCAATTTAGGTACCCCATTATATTTAATAATTATTTATAGGCGTCGTGATTTTGTGAAAGGGTATTTATTTAAAAATTATACCAGAGTCGTTTGGCATGAACGGGTACCTAAGTAAACCTACCGATAACAACCCTGGTTTGTACCGTTGAGCTTCAAATTTAAATTGAATTATTGGATAACGAATTCAACTGTTACTTATAATTTAATTCCTAATATTGATAGATTTGGTTTGTTCACAACCTACTTCATGAGTTAGGTGTACCTACAGGTATTCGGTATCCAAGTCCACATTAATGTAAACATGTCGACGCTTAAGCGGCAACATGACCTATCAACATTTTTGGGCATTTTGAGATATTAGCGCTCCAAGCAGTAATTTTTCGCGCCTGACACGCTGGTTACACTGTTGTTTTCCTACAACCACCAGGAGCGCTTTAGTGATAAGCCATTTAGTGATCTTATCTTATCAAAAATCATTTGTCAACAAATCGTATCAAGCCGGTTTTCCTTTGTCCATGACTCCGCTTTCATCGTTCGTGCTTTTGAAAGGTGAGTAGGCAATTATTATCGTTCATATTGTCCTCATTTTTACTCAGAGGTGATTATTAACTGTCCACCCAACGATGTGCACAAAGGTTTCCAAGGATACGCGTGACCCGAGAGGTATTATCAAGGAAAATCTGAAATTGTTATTGATACGATATTTTGCAAATAATGGATTCACATTGATACGATAAATTGCTTCCAGGCTTAGCAAGCTTTTCTCCTAACAAAACCTCAATTTATGCTTGCTTTCGTGATTTGCATTTCGTCAACCAGGCATTTCCTTGTAGGCACTTCTGAATCACCTACCATATCAATTAATCCAACTGTTCTGTGGAGATCTGAAAAAATGGGGTTTATGTTGCAGAGGAACAATGCAGTCAGACGAAGCGCCCTATAGGGCTGTTTATCTTAACTACGATTTCTTCCTTCAGTTTGGAGCTGACGAAACAATGATCTATACCTACCTGTATACGACCAGGGAATGTGAAAGGAGATCCAGTAGTCCAGGATCTCCGTTTATTGCAGTATGAGCCTCAAGGGCATATTAAGTTCAAGTTGAAATTTGATGAAGAACTCCAATTGCTTCCACGACGTCCCAGGATCAAAAAAGAACGCAAGTTTGAGAAACTGTACAGCCAATTAAGACCCCTCACGTTCGATCAATTCAAAGACCTAATGTTCTTGGCCGAAAATCTGCTGCCGAGAGACTGCCTGCAATATTATAAGACACTTCCCTCGGAGGGGAACAGTATCAGATTGGAGAGGAAAAGGGAGAACTTGAAAATGAAGAATCCTAATAACAAGAGAAAGAAGAACGAAGCGAAGGGTGATGACCAAGCAAAGAAGAGAAAGTATCATAATTAATAGTTCCTATTCCAAGTCACAGACACAGTATTCCAGTAAGGACTTATTTCTGCTTAGATCTCGCTTAGATCGTAGAGATGTTGTTCGATGTTGTTAACCATTCAACTCTCAACAGTTGTACAAGTTTAGTTACCTAACATGTTACCTGTACATGTAGTTACTGTCACTGTAAGCTTTCGTTTTCCAAGTTTGATTTTTTACATTTAAGTATTAATTTAGGTACCTACGTGCTAGGTGGTTGTTCCACCCAAGTCATGCCTTATTCGTATTGATACTAAGTATCTTGATACTACGTCTTCGTCCAATTAATATGTTGATGAATATTGATGACTCCTTACTTTATTTTATATAATTCGTACCTGAGCATGTGATAACGAAGTACAAAGACTAACAAAATGTAACAAAAAGACTTGAGCAAAGATTAAAATTTAATGATTCAGTAGATTCAGTATTTTTCTCCCTTTCTGTTTATTCATCCCGAAATCTGGTTTAACAGGTCACAGTTTAGAGTCCGGTGACAGATATTTTTGAAATTAGACTTGGATTAGACTCGATTTACCTACTTCAGCAAACATTTTATTGCCTGAAGGTAAATAAAATTGTCGTATCAAAAGAAGATCATTGCGAACATATCCTATCAAAAGGTGTTAGAGGGACAACAAATCGTATCAAGCATGAGAAATTATGGCAACACGACCTATCAAGCCTAATTTTGTGTCTGCATATTAAAACGCAAAAACTCTCATGATATCCCTTGGGAAACTGTGAAAGGTTTACACTTGAGTGGCTTTTGACGAAAATGAGTTGCTAGTTTGTAAAATAAACTGTTTTTTGTTGCTCCTGAAAACCTGCAAAAAGTTTGATTGGTCATGTTGCCGCTTAAGCGTCGATGTAAGTCCACATGTAGGACTAATGAAATTACATGTGGACTTACATGTTTACATTAATGTGGACTTGGATACCGAATACCTGTAGGTAGACATTGTGTTAAAAAAATTAACCATGTTTTGGTAACCGATAAGTACCTAATTTTTGTTTAAAACAATTGTTTACATTAGAAATTATTTCTAAGCATTATTAAGTACCTACCGGTAAGTAAGGTATCGCTTTATTATCGTGAAAATTTTGCTAAGCAGCACGATAATAAAATTTATTATTATTTAAAAGGCACATTGAAAAATGATGATTATTTTTTAATCTTTCGAAAGCAATCAACTCTCATGAAGCCATTTTCTTCCTAGGAGGGTGTTTTCATGTACCTACATGAAGCGTTTTCTTAATATTTTTTGAGTTTTTTTCGACCTATGCCATACTACTGTTCCTTCAGACTGTGCATACATGTATATTTTGAAGAGTTTGAGCCAGGCATTTGAGTAAGTTGTTGTTTTCAACGAAATTCTGTACTCAGAATAATTTATGGCTTTTTCATGTATGTCCGTTCAGTCGGTAGGAATCAATAATCAGAAAAGAATCTAAGGTTCTTTAGAAAAACGGCGGACTTACCCTTCAAGTTCCTTTTTTGCTCGAATTGCCAGGAAACTTGATACCCCTTATTTGCCAGAATCGTTTCAGAGGCTTCGCCGAATTGGCTTTTGGATTGGGATGAGGAGGTTTTGCTCCTGGCACGTCCCCTGTCAAGTGAATTTCAGTCAAGCTGGGCCATTATGGGTATTGTAGTCCCCACACACTTGTTCCTTTTCTTTTGTGAGGAAAATGAAAGAAAAAAAACTCCAACTCACAACTTGACAGCGACCCGAAGACGGTTGCACAAACGTAACTCGCCCCTAGACGGCAGGACTTCGGTTTTATGTTGGAATCCATTGCCGAACGATTAGGAATGGAAATGCACCCGAATTTCGGGTTAAAATTTTACATCCTGTACCATGTTGTTAGAAGTCAAAAAGGGAAAAATACATGATTTTTGTGACAAAAAGTCTTTCACATAGTTTATAATCATCTTAAGTTGTTCTGGCTGATTCAAAAACCAGGGTAGGTGACGTCACACCGGTTCCGGTTTCCAATCAAAGGTCGATTTTCAAATTTGTTCTTGATTTTCTTGGTGTTTGGCGCTAGTGACACTGGAGTAACGCGAAAATGGCCCTGTTCGCTTTGTTGTGAATGTGATGGTGCGTATCATGGAGGAAAGAAAAAAGAAATCTTTCCTCCATGGTGCGTATTGACCGATCCTTCCAGAATTCCAGCTGACCTCGGGTTTCCGCCAAAATTTAAATTGCAATTTTTCCATAAATTTTATAAATTCGTACGAACTTGCAGTTTGTGTTTTAACCCCATTTTCAGTATTATTTGGGCGCCTTCTATAGGCAAAAAAAAAAATCCACACACTTTTCCATTCCTAATTGCCCCAAAACCCTCAAGGGACGTGAATAAGTAACAATTCTATCCCATTTTTTATTGCTTTATTTTCAGTGTACAGTTTTAGCGAGAAACGAGATCAAGACATCATGACATGTCACTTCTTTAAAATTACAATACTTCAATATTGCTAGGTACTTTATTGTCTAATCAACGATGAGAAGAAACTTGTCTAGAAGCTGACAATCTAACGGGAAGAAAATGGTGTTCTGACTTCATCTAAAATGAGGAAAAACGTGGAAATATTGCGAGTTTCGTTCGAGCGTTCACGTAAAAGAAAACGAAGTCGACAAACGCAACGTATTCAGCATAAAAGAGGGATATCCATCAATCGGTAGACAGCACACGATAACTTTACAGCTTAGTGAGGCTTGTTGATTGGCATGAGTTCATTCTGTTGTCAGTCGTAAGTGACCCTAACGAAAAAGGATTCTGCAGGATGGACTGCAATTATACAGACTGGGTTCGTACACGTTGCTCAGTAACCTACTATACAAGATGAAAATATGCTTACACTATTATTTTCCACCGTGAACGTATCTATTCAAATTTCGCACACTTTTCAATAACGAAATGAAGTGGAATTTAGGAGAAGTAACAGATAAATAGTTCTAGAAACGCTGTAAATTATACATAAGGGTCTTTTGTATACTTCAAACAGTGCAAACAAATTAAGTCTGAGTCAATAAAATCATTAACAAAAATTGGAAATTCACGTCGGCGCCTCAGAACCCCCAGCCCCTGTGGTGGTGGGGGGAAAAACTGTCGATGAATTATGATGGGGCTTCCCTGGGAGGACTACCGGAGCTTCTGGAGACACTGGGCGACATTTTCCACAAGGGTTACTAATACAATGTATGTCATACTTTTGTATAAATTGTGTAAAAATTTTTTTTTAATTAAAAAAAAAAAACTGTTAAGCTTTTATAGTGTTAGAACATATAGGAGACCCCTACAATGGATTTTACTTCCAAAATTACTTCACAAACGACACCCCACTCAACTCCTTACCATAAAATCCTTCAGAAAGTCCTCCTGTGAAGAGGTTAGAGCAATCGGGTTTTCCCTTGCAGTAGGTAGGAAGAATCAGATTACAGATTCTGTAATAGCAATTTCGGTACTAGTGCATTATCGGTCCCGGAAACTCGGTTGTAAAAAAATCTATTTCCGCCATTCGATAAGGAACGTTTGATTACCTGTCCCTTCATTCTTAGCCCAGACGAAATCGATTTTTTTTACAATGGAGTTTCAGGGACCTATAATGCACTAGTACCGCTATTTCAACTCTGCGCATTACAGGAAAATATACTAAACACTTTTTTAGACGAAATGAACCACCTACAGAAATACCACATAGTATTAGGCCATTAATCTCTCTCGAGAACCCATAAGTAACTTATTAATTGTAACTGTTACAATTAAAAGGAATTTTGTTAAAGGACAATCATCAGTTCTTGTGGTATTTCGCATTGTATATGTTATAAACCAGGGGGAAAAAAGTACAGCCAGCAACAAAATTTGTTGTTGTCTTATTAAATAATATTAAATTTTAATAAGCCTTGACTTCCAGACTGACATTGAGGTGTTGCACTTGAAACACGACGATAGCTCAACGAGATTTCACCAATTGCCGATCATGTACCAACTCGAAATGCTCTCCAAAGTGGCAAAAACACTCCACCGTTACCGCAGTTATCACAAATTTTTCCAGGATGTTGAGTTTTACAGGGTAAAAAATAAACCTAACGCGTACAACACCTAGGACTAGAATTGTCTATAAGGCAGATAAACTTTAGCACCATCTGCCGAGAGCTACACGAGCTAAAAGTGCAAATTACAAGGGGAATTTCTCGTCTAGTTGTCTCTAGTGACATTCTCGACAAGATCACTTTGGTTTCGCAGTCAGAGCGGAGCCCAACCGGAGTTCTTCGTCCAACATCAACGACGCAATTTGTTCATCGCTCAACATTTCATCACTGAAAATAATTGAAAATCACATTAGGAAAGGCAATAAAGGTTTTCTGGACCTTGGAAGGTTCACTATCGTCTCATATAATGCTCGTAATTCATAGAACCAGAGCTTGAGGGATTCCTAAAGGTGGCTCGAAGTGAGTGTGAATGTTATTCATAGACGAGAGGCGAGGGCAGCCAATATCCTCATTTGGGGGGGGGGGGGGGGGGGGGGGGTTCCTCTTGAGGCACTGCGACCTCTCAGGCTCTGCTAAGTACTGTAACAGTGCTCGGGTGGAAGCAGTTCAGAGAATAGAGCTGTGTCAGGACCTGCAGCTCAATTGGAATCTGGAGTTATACCGATCTGCCTGCGATGCATATCGACAGTTACTGTAAATCAAGAAGTCCTTTTTCTTAAACTTTACAGGAGTAAAAAAAAAAAACTGATTTCACAGCTGTGAGCAATACTTGAAGCCTAGTTGTGATGATAATGAGTATAAAATCATCTTTCCGGTGATTTGGTACTGTAATGTTGGAATAAAACTGAGTTATTAACATCAATAAATTAGGACTTACGAGGTTTCATCCGTCGCCAGAAATTGGTTCATTAACAAGAAACCCGTCAGCCCGCGTTTGAACCACTGCATTGGTATCCCCTGGAGACCTTTACCCTAATTTGCATTCACTTCAAAATGGCGGCGGGTTTTAATCCAATGAAGATGGCGCTGTGATTTCCCTTGGTTTTTCTCTCACTTAATGAAGTCGCGCTGGACTCACAATAAAATGATGTCAACTGAATGAGGGCGGGGTCATCAGAAACTAGATTTTATGCACTGTGTAGGCCCTGAGGATGGCATAATATACTGCCGAAAGCAATAGTTTCTGCTTGATCCCACCCCCAAACATTTGGACCTCACTTTTCTCTCACAATCAAGAGATGGTGAAAGATAGATGGATCATTGTTGGATCATGTGTTCCATCTTCATGGTTTGAAAGTGGATACAGTGTTTCCAGATTTGACAACAATGTGGTCTCCAAGGTTGCCGTATAATGATTGAGCTGAGGGATTTCTCCACCCGACTACGGATAACATCCTCCAGTCTCGAGATGAGGGCCCCCTCGATCAAGACGAGAAATTCCTAGCCCTGAGGCTGATCAATTCCCCGGAGTTTCAGAGCACGGCACCAACATCTTGTTGGCGGAAACAGAAACACATCGTGAAAATATTCGAGAGATAATTTTGAATCAACTGGCGCGGCCAAACATAAAGATTGAACTGCTGGTATGGGAGCTAATAAGGGGTATTATTACCTCGACAGAGGATCCTCGTTGGAAGAAGCTCCCTCGTCGGTGCTATATCGGGACGAGCTGGAGGATGGCCTTTGAAGACTCCCAACCCTTCTTCGACACGATTCAAGGCTTCCTCGCCGCTCACTTATAGATCCTATGTTCAATTTCATGATCCCCTGGAAGAAATATTTCAACGTTGAGGATTTTAAGGAACAAACTGATTGCGCCAGGCTTCAAAAAAGTACACACCTGAGAGAACATCTCCTTGACTTTCCCTGTACTCGACAGAAGAGCATCAATACTCTGTCGTCGTCCGATTTGCTCGAAAGTCGATGGATTTGGATTTTCAGAGTTTTTCACTTCCTCCAGCTCTGACACGCGGGCTTCTTCGGCGGACAGCGGGATTTCCGACCATTCTTCTTCCTCTAAATAAACAAAACTCATACGTTAAATATAAGAAAAAATTACTGAGTGAAGTTACAAAATTTAAGCGACAACTTGACCCACCACAATTTTTACTCTTCCGGAATCATATTAATTAATTAATTATTCATGTATCTATTTTTCAATTTACTCGCCAATAATCAATCTTTGTGTCACCTGGAAAGTTGCTAAAATTGAGAAAGATCGTGCCTTTTACAAGTATTGTGCACCTGTCTGACTGTTGGTAGCATTGGGGACGTTGGAAGCCTGCAGGTTCGACGAGGAGGCAAAGGATGGCGGGTCTGAAGGTGAGAGCTGAGCTCGACAGGGGTCGATAGGAGACACCTCTTCCGATCCACTCGCCAACTTGTTGTAATCACACTACAACATCAATCCAACTATGAACTCTTATCACTCTCTTACAAGCTGTAGTAGTTTAGTATTTTCGCCGGGTTACCAAATAGAGGGATTTTCCATGCAGATAACAACAGATATCATGGAAAACTAACTATTTCGTAAGTTTACAGACTAACTCAACGCTGACGGGTTCAATTTAAGACTACCTGAGGGGTCACAGGGGATGCGTCAGGACGTTCGGGTAGCCGGAGATAATCATCATGCGGAAATGAGTCTGGTGAGCCAGTGGATGCTGTAACAAGAAAATCGTTGCACACAAACGGATTTAAGACTAAAGTTGTAATCAGCCAGGTACCCAACTTGCTCCATTGGGAACCTTGAAGACCCCCAACGTAGCAATCCCATAAATCGATTTTACGGTTAAAAAAAAAAAAAAAAAAAAAATCAAGGAGCTCATTCTACGACCAAAATGATGTCGATCCCGTGGTATTTAAAACCTCAAATTGTAGCCCCTTAGACGCCCCTTCAAGCCTCATGGTGTAGTTGTTTTGGGCCTAGGAATATCAAATTTTGACTGTGCATCCACAATTACTTCAAAAACAACACCTCGCTCGACTCCCTGGCCTAAACCCGTCAAACCCCCCCATTTGTACAACCATCGAGAAAAATAAACCATACGTACTTCCAATATAACATGTTTATCAAACCCACCGGATGATGTTGTGCTTGAAGTGGCATCTGGAGAGTCAGCCCTGGCTTTGTTCGAATGCCTGTGGATCCCTTTCCTCGACTGCAAACAACACAACCCCGACAAAGTCTATCAATGTACTCTAACCAACGTCAAGATGTTTACTTCAAACACCTTGATAATCCAGAATACTGACACTAAACGACCAAGTTACCTTGTGGATTTCATTAGAGATGGACTCGAGATTCTTCAAGGCGTCCGCGTAAGTAGCTTTGGCACTGAGAACACGATTTTCAAGGTGGACAATCCTCGCCTTCTGTCCATCGAGCAGACCATTCAAGTTCGCTTTCACTTCATAGTACGGCCTGAAAAACCAAAAAAAAAAAAAGGCCAACATGGAGACATTATCGACAACCATCAGACAAGAAAAAAAGTTCATCCCAGGAAATTAAACGACGAAATTAAATAAAAACTGACGGTGACAAAACGTGGGCAGTGAACGAGATAAAATATACGGAAAAAGTACAAAATAATACCAACAAAACAACTTACAGGTTGCGTTGAAAAAGCGTTCACATGCGTGGGCCGTACTTTATCTATAAAAAGTTCCAAATACATAAAAATAACGAAACAAAAAAAATTATTTCTTTCTGAAATGTGACAAACGTGTTCACCTAAACTCGTGCTTTCTAGTCCGTGCTAATTAAACTACTGTGCGTAATGACGGTGCCATGCTAATCCCAACGAAGTTGCTTTGGGAGGATGTTTGAACCGGTAGCGGACTGTCAGACCGGTTTTCTTGTGGTTTCTATCGAGGTACATAATGAATTGATTAAGAGAATCTCTTACTCAATATCTGATATTAATTAGAAATCGATAATATCTGATATTATATATATATTCTACTTAATATCTGATAATAAGTAGAAATCGATAAAACCAAAACTACTACAGCACTAACTGAACGAAGTGAGAGACTGACGGAATCGACGTTGATTAAAATTATAGGGAGTGATGTTTTTTTGGCCGCGTACGATGTAAGTCCTGCGCCACAATGTGGGTCCGTAAGTGAAGCTGGAAATTAAGATGAAGAGCGGGATTTCAAAAGAATTCAGCAGACTGTGGTGGTTTTGGATCAAACACCAAAGAAATACAGCAGGTAGCAGGGTGATGTATAGAGGTTATTGTTCCTTCGCCTGACACTTATTCCTTAGCAGCACACTCACGAGCTGACGTCGTCAGCAAAGGCACACCAAAAGCAGCTGGGATAAGCTCAGTATCGATCCCTGAGACAAACTGGAGTAGGGATGTTCCCGAAGAGGGAAAAACAAATTTTACCGCTAATAGACAGAAAAAGAGGATTTACTGACCCTTGAGAAATGAGAAATTAACTGATTCCTGCACTAAAGTCAGACTCTATGGTAGCAATAACTTGTGAAGATTTCTGATTGTTGGCACAGTTCCGGATTATAGTGAAGATGTTGAGGTGGTTCCATATTGCGGAGAACCTACTTATCGAAGGAAGTCAAGGGATAACACGATATGAGAGTGGAACAAAATTTGCCCCACCTACCTCTCTCGGCACAGTCGAGCCAACTCGCCTAGCACAAATCCTTCCTTTTTAACGCACATTCTACACTAATTCTAACATTCTAATATTGGACGAGACACATTTTTTCTCTTAATGAAAAACTGTAGTCATACCTAGAGTTAAGTTTTAAAAACATAACGAACCTTGATTTGGCGATGACTTTTTTCAGTTCCTTCTGCAATTGTGTAACCTTGTTTTGGGCTACTTGGTAAGCTGCAGTTGCTCTCTGGTGGTGCGCTTCACTTTGTGTTCGTTCGGCCTCGCATTCGTTAACCTGAGGATCACAATCATCATACAATAATATAAAATTGTGTTGGCCGACGGCCGTGTGGTAGACGGCCGTGTGGTTTGTTGGTACGGGATAACGCGTTCCCGAATGAGTTTTTTCACTTTCCGCTCGCTGGCCGTTTAGGGGGTCGAAAAAATTACGAAAAAATACGAGCCGTATAGATCAGAACTGGTGGAAGACGTCGGTCAAATCGTAAATCCGAAATTCGCCCGGGAAATTCGTCGAAAATTCGTCTAAAAATCGTCTTTCTCCCGTTTGTCCTACGTTTTCCACTTTCAACTCGCGCCAAAGGCCGTTTAAGGGGTCGAAAAAATTACGAAAAAAATAATATAAAATTGTGTTGGCCGACGGCCGTGTGGTTTGTTGGTACGGGATAACGCGTTCCCGAATGAGTTTTTTCACTTTCCGCTCGCTGGCCGTTTAGGGGGTCGAAAAAATTACGAAAAAATACGAGCCGTATAGATCAGAACTGGTGGAAGACGTCGGTCAAATCGTAAATCCGAAATTCGCCCGGGAAATTCGTCGAAAATTTGTCTAAAAATCGTCTTTCTCCCGTTTGTCCTACGTTTTCCACTTTCAACTCGCGCCAAAGGCCGTTTAAGGGGTCGAAAAAATTACGAAAAAATACGAGCCGTATAGATCAGACCTGGAGGTAGACGTCGGTCAAATCGAAAATCCGAAATTCGCCCTGGAAATTCGTCGAAAAATCGTCTTTCTCGCGTTTGTCCCACGTTTTTTCGGGTTCAAAAATACCCAGTAAGGAGCCATTTTTTGGGTATGGTATCCGCGAACCAAATGCGCGCCAAAATATGGCCAATCCGATTCCGAAGTCGGATTTCAAAAAACCGAGGGGGAGGGGGCGATTTCACGGTGAGAAGACAATTGGATCGTTTTAATTCGCGCGGGGCCAGGGGAAATTCGTCGAAAAATCGTCTTTCTCCCGTTTGTCCCACGTTTTCCACTTTCAACTCGCGCCAAAGCCCGTTTAAGGGGTCGAAAAAATTACGAAAAAATACCAGCCGTATAGATCAGACCTGGAGGAAGACGTCGGTCAAATCGTAATTCGGAAATTCGCCCGGGAAATTCGCCGGAAATTCGTCGAAAAATCGTCTTTCTCGCGTTTGTCCCACGTTTTTTCGGGTTCAAAAATACCCAGTAAGGAGCCATTTTTTGGGTATGGTATCCGCGAGCCAAATGCGCGCCAAAATATGGCCAATCCGATTCCGAAGTCAGATTTCAAAAAAACCGAGGGGGAGGGGGCGATTTCACGGTGAGAAGACAATTGGATCGTTTTAATTCGCGCGGGGCCAGGGATCTTAGAAAACGGAGGGTCCAGGGAACTTTGATAGATGGAGAGGCCTTTATTTAAAAAAAGTTGAATTGAATTAAAAATAATAATTTCCTAAACGGTAAGCCCTAAAAATACGCCGATTTTTTCTATCGTCTCTGCTACGAATAGGAGGGGCCGAGCGGAGCGAGGCCTTATGTCTGAGTAGGGGTTTGAACGTGTCCATCGATGCTACGCACCCCACAGGCGGCAATACACCCCACAGGCGGCAATACACCCCACTAGGGGAGCGAGCGAAGCGAGCCAGAGAGACTAGTAAAGGGTATATTTTGCAAACAGTTAGATACGTGGATATTTCCACGGGCATACCCGTATCGTAGCGTGGTTCAACATCTCCTGCCACGCGTGGTCGAAAGTTCGCCCTTCCATTGTGAGACCTTCCTCGGCAAGGAAGACCATTTCTTTGGCAGCCGAATGCGCAGAATTGGCTTTTTCAAGCCTAACTGCGGCCCTTTGGGCTTCTGAGTGAGCCTTGAAAACAGGAAGAACACGTTAGCAACTTATCTTGACGAGTTTTTGACGTAACTTCTTCAAGGAGATGCAGAGCGTGCAATTTGGAATAACAACCTGTTTAGCTTGTATTCTCGCTGCATAGTAGGGTCTCGCCTTCTCCACAGTCGTTGGTCCCAATCTCGTACATAGTGACTCCGTTTCGACCATCGACTGGCGCAGCATTTTGTGGAAGGAGGCCCGGCTTTCCTAGGACAGGAGTAGAAGACTAATTCTTGCCAAATATCTGGTCGATTTTTGCCAGGGAACTGGGTGATTATCGTTTTTCAAGAACTTTTGGAGGTAAATTTTAATCTTAAGTATCGGAGCCGCTACTCGAAGACTTCCTTAACGCTAAGGAGCGTTCTTGAATACCTACGGCCCTAAGAGGAGGAGAAAAGTGACGTTTTATTTTATGGTAATCTTTATTCTAGTAGGTACATCCGGTATTCAGAAAAATGTGAAAAAGAAAAAAAAATTACCTATGGAAAGAATCGGCTCGGCTGTACAGTACGAGAACAGGTTTTTGGCTTCTTGACAGCAACACAATCAACATGTACGGTCATCAACAACACAATATGGAATGGTTGAAGCATTTGCATAGGTTACAGATACTTACCCTACTACATGGGTTACCAACTGCAGATCTATCAGATAGATCAATAGATTCTATTGCTGATGCAATCAAAGACTGATATTTAGTCGAGAAATATCGATATTTTTTGCCCGATATTATAGTTTGTCGATATTTCATCGCCAATATATCTATGGCAAATAAATTGTAACAACAAAAGCCAAAAGCGATGCCCCGAAAATCAAACGACACAAAACCAACGAAGGAAAAACTTCAATGGTTGCCACCAGGGAAGAAAATTTCTTGTGTATTTAATACAAGCGAACAAGGACTCACATCGAGCTCCACTTCGAGCTTGTTGATCTCATCTGTAGCCGAATTTAATCTCTCAAGTTCAACCTGGAAAGATATTCAAAACTGATACAAAACCAACGATGGAAATCAAATTTACGTAGTCTTTAGGCGTCGCACAGATAATCCAAACGATGGGAAGTACCTAAGGAGAACGACTCTGCTGCTGGTTGTGATGAATTGCTTATTCAACAAAACCCGGAAGTAGGTATATCTGTTTCGGCACCGAGGCCCATCTTCATTGTCATCAGTCCTGAGCCGCTACAAAACCTGGACTGCTTAAAAAAATTATTTGAACTTGTTAAAATTTCCACTATTAGGCGACGAATGGCCTACGCAGACTCAGACTCCTCAGGCGGGCTTCAGCAGATTCTTGCATCAACTCAGCAGTTGAAGATGTTTCCTACCTTTTGTTTTAGGCTGCCTTTTCAACCTCTTTTGCGTCTTCCGATTTTTATTCTGCGTCATTATCATCCCGTCCGTGATCAACAATAATTTAAATTATTTAAATATCTTTGAGGTGGTAGAAGGGACCGCTTGAATCCGGTCTTCCACACTAATAATCTCTATATTGTAGCAATCTTTCTTCCATTACTTATGCGGAGCAAAAAACAATAATTGAAGAATTAATTATTAATTCAGTTCGACCAGCACAGTAGTCATCATCCTAGTCTCTCCACCATTAGATCGCGTCTGCACATTCCTCAAATACCAAACCAAACTGTACCTTGACTCTAGGATCCACTTGCTGATCCTTTTCAGACTCACTCCTCCGTAGAATCATGCGGGAGGGAAATAATGTACTCCCGTACCTGTCTAATGAACGGTGTCTCAATGGATACTCAAGAAAATTTAATCAATAGCACCATTTTATGAAAATACTTTCAACGTGAGACACACAAACTAATGGACACCCGAATTAACCCAACAGGAACTTCACCGTTTTACAAAACAATCTTCAATGCATTTCAAGAGGAAAACGGAATAATTTTCGCGGAAAATGCGAACCAAATCACTACAAACTGCATTCTGCTGCAGTTATACAAAAGATGCGCGCGCAACTTTGACAGCTGCTATCGGAAAGTGATAAACGTTATCAATCTTGTTGATTTTGTGTTTATGAGGGTAAAATTAAATTTTTGCTCATAAATAAATTATTGCATTGGGGTATCCTCCCCCCACTTTTTTAATCACAAAAGATTAACGACTTTAAAAATGTTGACAGGCACAAGACAGTTCTGGGTGGAGGCGCTAATCCCGCCCAAAACCACCCAACTTCATAGCCGAGGGTTCCGTACCTATTTCAGAAGGCTCATTCCCGCCTTGTTTCTGTGGAATGAGCAACATAAACGTGCGAAACTTAACGAGTGAAAAGGCTGTCGTTGTAAACAACGTTTTTGGGGATTTCTTGCCAAACATTTTCAGTCCAGAGTAAAAAAAAAATTCAGACGAAGTACTTAGGTAGTTTATTTCCACGATGAAATAAAATAACAACTTGTAGACGTGTTTAAGTTTATTAGACCATCCGAAACACGTCTACAAGTTGTTACCTATTTTATTTTATCGTGGCAATAGACTAATTCTCTGAAATCGGATTTTTTAAAATATAAAAATAAGACTTATAAATAAGATGGATTCCTGCTACCTCGCCGCATCCACCTTACACAATGTTCAGTCCAATTACATCAAATGGCTGAATTTTAAGGGGGATTTTAGATTAAATCTAAAATCCCCCTTAATATTGCCCCTTCTTCCACTGGATTTAAATGTAATTGAGTTCTACCACAATAATTACATTTAAATCCAGTGGAAGAAGGACTTTCCGTGAGACACTAAAGAAACGCACAGTGCATGTCATTAAGCTGAAAGTTATGGGCTAAAACTAGTTGTTACAGCTAGTTGTATAAAATATAGTGACATTTCGCTTCAATCGATCTTGTATAAAAAGATCAATTATAAAATTTAAGAAAAAAGATTTTTATGAAATTTATTTTAGTTAGTCTCCTTTATTTACTGATATTAAATTTTCCTGTTAAAAGTGGCTATGTACATTAGGTGGTTTTGCAGGGATCATGATATGGGGTAGAGTGAGGTGTCGTTTTCCAAGTATTTTTCGATAGAATCCCTTCAATTCCCTCCATTCCTTGAAGGATTGATATGGGGTAGAGTGGGGTGTCGTTTTCTTAGTACTTTTGGATAGATCCCTCCATTCCATTCATTCCTCCGGCCGCCACGAGTTCAAACAATGCGAAGTTTAATCAGTTCACAGAAAAAACGACATTAGTAAACAATTATTATTGTTAAGAGAGAAGATCATTTTTCAATAGAATAAATTTATTTAATAAACCAAATTATTCTCAAATTAAATAAATTTACCTATTTAATAAACTAAAATAATTTTATTTAAAATATTATAAATAAAATTAATATAAATGAATTGTATTAAAATTTAATACAATTTTTATACAATTATGAATTGTATTTAATACAATTATGAATTGTATTTAATACAATTTTTAATAATATTGAACAGGTGAATATATACAATTGTATATTATACAATTAAATACAATACAAAATTGCGCCTTTGATGATAGCTCTTATTGTGTTGAAGGTGGACTTTTTGCGGCTTTCTAAGTACTTCGAAAGAACGGATTTTCTTTACTTACTGAGCGGGTTTTCGTAGAAAACTTTTCGACGGTTTCGGCTGCGGTGAGAGGCGGGTTGATTCCCCCAGTATCTGGCAGCCATGCCTGGAACTGGACGCTGTAGACCTTGTGGACAATTCACGGTGTATATTCATTACGTCTATGACCCCTTTGGCCTGGAAGGTGGGAGAAACTCGAGATTTCACGGCGTCTGTTGGCGAACTGTTGTCAGTTTGTTTCTCGCCTCATCCTTCTGTCGTGTGCTCCTTTGATTCCTCACTTTTGTGTATCTATTTTCCGTTTAACTTTCACGGGCCGTTTTTCCGTTTTGGCCAGCTGTTCTGTTCAGGACAATATCAGGTGAGTTTTCGTACTTTGTTGTCAAGGAAGTTGAAGAATATCCGTCATGCAGAGGACCCTGTTCCCAATCACGTTCTCTTGCCCAGATTGATAGTTGGATACAACTCCCAACTATACCTTCCTGAAGATCCATTAGTCATCAACCTTTCCACCTCCTGTGATTCTGAATCTTTCTACCTATATTGATGTCTTTCCGTTGGTCGAGTTACTATGGAGAATATTTGCACAGCGGTCTTAATACAGGTGGCTCCTGTCTCTCTTTCTCTGTGCTCCTGTCTTTCCTAGGATATTTTCCACTTTATGGAAAACGATCATGGACATCTTAAGGCAATGTCCCTTTCGTCAAATATTTCAATGAATGTGGTGATTTTCTGCGATCTTTCCCCCATTTCATTTCCCATGCTCCACGACTGCCATAATTTTCCTGCGTTACCCATACCTAATCATCTAATAATTCATACTGGACAATACAGCTCCACTTTAATCAGCTTCAGATAAAATCAAAGGTAGTTCTACTTAGGAAATAATTTAGAAAAAATGGTTTTGAATTTGATATTATACCTATTCTTTAAAATTGCCTACTTACTCCAAATTTGGAGTTGCAAGTTGTTTTTGGAGTCCGACAGAGGGGGTACCTAAGTGTTGCTTACCAAGAATAATTCTTCAATGATTGAAGATTTGGGTGATCCGAGATAACCAATAACAGTTACTGTACACGTCTTTCCTGTGCCCAGGAGCTGTTTTTTGTGCAAGAGTTGCTGTTTTACTGGACATCGATTTTCAGTATCTCAGGTGGCGCATACTATCTTGTGCAATATTAAATTAGCAAATTTTGCTAAGAAACCTACTATAATATTGGATAATATTATTAATTTTATCCAATGAGTAGATAATATCTACTATTCATATATTATTCATATTGTATATATTTATTGTATATTGGCCACACACCCACCATAATCTACTCGAATGGCCTTTCTTATTCTGGAAGTACCTACTGGAGTATAAGTGACTGACGTATAAGTGTTGTTGAGAAAGGATGCTAACCATAAAAATTATCAGTATCTAGGTGGGCAGTAAATTGGCCACTTGCTAATTTTATTGAGTGTGAGAGGGTTTGGAACGTTCATTTTTCGATTTGAAAGGTCATTCGAGCAGATTACGGCGGATTTGTGGTCATGAAGGTTTGTCATTGGTGAACGTCATTTTCATGTGCTACTCCGGTCAATAGAGGAAGTTCACCCTCCATCAAATGTAGCATTTTTTTAAATGTTTTTAAACAAATGGGTAGGAGTGGGGGCAAATTTAACAAAAACAGAAAAAATGCCTATTTTGTCATTCTGCTCTGGAGAGTTTATCGTTTTCATGAAATTATATTAGGTATATCGCTGTGACAAGTATTGTTGCCTGGCCAGAATATGGCTATGCCATGAGCAAGAACCGTAGACAAGGATTCTGCTGCATGCTCTGCCGTACTTGATCCTATTTCCGTCTCACTTCCTTACCAACTCGTACGAATCGTGGCTAAATTCATACTCCAGGCGATGTGCAAGGTGGATGACATTGTATTCCTATTGGTTACTGTGGTCTATGAAGAATGATGAATAATTATTATTAATAATTAAATTATTTATGATTTGTTAAGTAAATTCCGAAAAATTGTTTCTTCCCCTGGATGGGCCAAGAATTGCAACTTCTATGTTATGAAACGAATAGAGGACTGCAGCAGTCCATACCCATTTTTTTGTATCAGCTTTTACCACGCCGAATGGCCTTCTACGTCGCGTCTCAACACTTTTTAGGTCTTACGATTGTAGATGAATTTATTTATAATCATTACGCTGTCAAGGATCGAACAGATACCCTGGGAAGTTGTAGCAGATGATGTAATCGGATCAGTTTTTTAAAAAGGTGTTACTCAATAAATTACAAAGCGCCCTCCGTGAGCGGAAGGGGTTTAAAGAGCCCCGATAGGAAAAACGAGAGCAAAAATACTTCTTTTAAAACCTCGACGAAGAGTACGAGGTTATCAGAGGTAGACCACACACTGGCAACACCCTGGGGCCCCGCCTTATAACTTATTACAGGCTTGCCCTGCGGGCCAGTCGGGACATGATGGGGGGAGCCACAGCCAGACGACTCCGAAGGGCCCGATAGGGCTGTGGGAGGTTTGTTACCTGAACGAAAAAATCCTTGAGAAGATGATACCTGAACAAAGAACCTGTGATGATAACTCCTCAGCAGGCCCATCATCGCTCAAGTTTCTAGTTTCAAATGTCTGAAGTAATGATCTTATTATCTGCAGTTCTGATACCTGTTTTTAAAGTTTTGTTAAAAACATTGAACACGGAGTTACGTAATGGAATATTTTCCAAATGTGTTTTGTTAAGAATCTTCCAATGCGGATCCACGTTTTTATAATTTCTTGTCTAAATCACAATCTTATTTATTTAAAGAAAACTGGTCTCTTAGGAGCTAATGGGTTAACGCCCAATGGACGTGTAATGTGGAGCAGTAATGGGAATCAACAGTCTAATGAGAGCAGAGGAGATGTCCTAGTCTAAAAACACTCATTAGTTGACTCCACACCTACTGAAAGAAAACTTACATACTCAAGATTTGGTATACTTACTTCATTTGAGCACGGAGGGTTATTGCTAGCCTTTACGATCTCTTATATCTTTACGATACGAGAAAGTTTCAATTTTGGAAAGCTGGCATGTACGTTCTCGTGAGAATGACCCAAGTGCTTTTCCTCACTTTTCGTATAACGAGACCTCAAATTCGGAAAAGCATTTTCGCTGTTCTTTGCTTTGATCATCGATCCAAACTAAAGTACAACCACCATTCTCCGTATCAAGATGTCTAGATTCCAAAAACGAAATGTCCGGCCGCCGTCCGAGCCCTTTTGAGCAGTAGACATTTTTTTAAAAATCTGAAATTTTGACAAAATACTTGATTTACCATCTAGTTGTGCCCGCAAGGTTTTCAGCCCGATCGCCCAAACCCGTGGGCCGCTATGGGGCTAAAATGGGGCTACGGAAGGATTTTTGAAGGTTTTCGGCTATGGGGTCGAGTTAGATGCGTTTTCGAAGTATTTTTGGACGTAGAATCCGGTTTTGGGGGTTCCAGAATGATCCGATTTTACTGTGACGATACATGGGAGTTTCATGGCGCTACAAATGGGATTATTGAAGGATCCCAGGTCAAATAAGGTGTGTCTGTCAACGCAAAGAATTCAAATGTACATTGAATGTATGTTGGATATCAAATTCAAATGCATGTTTAAATAAGCTAAAAGTGAAGTTGAAACTCTGATTTCATGAATATGTTCATTGCTTTATGAACATGTAATTAGATTTATTACTTTTAGGGGTATATGGAACCCTTCTATTGAACATAATATTATATATTATATAAATTATCTTCATGAATGTTCGTTCCTTATTGTTTGAGGATCAGGAACGTGAGCATCCGCGATTCACTCAAAACGTTCCATGATTCGAGGTTCGATGATTAGATGATGACTCAACACCAATTGGGGTTGAATGGTCTACTTACACGATGGCAACTCATTCGGAACGTTATTTGGAAAATAGGCGTTTTTTCGAGCGTTGTCGCTTGTTTTCCAAAGGTCCGCCGTGGCCCTTCGGATTCTTGCTGGGCATTTTTGAATGGGGTTAAATGAGAAGTCTGGGAGAGACGACAGGAAACCACAAGTGGTGTCTGAGCGTGTTTTGAAGCGACGAGTGGAGAGGTAGATCCTAAACAACAGGAAGACGTTGGGGCTTTGAACGCAGGTCACCCACAATTTTCTGACGGGGTTAAGGGCCCTTTGTAAATGGAGGGGAAGGTTGGGGTCTCACGGCGGCTTCAAAGTGGAGCCACTAACTATACAAAAACAGGAAAAATACGAACAAAAAACCATCGAGAAAAGGTTCCCATCCTGAAAAAAAGAAAGAAAGGACGAAACTCCAGGGCGTGGAGCAGGAACACAAAGGAAATGAATAATACGGGATCTGGAAAAGGGGGAGTGGTGAGGGGTACATGATGCATAGTGGGGAGGTGGGGGTACACTAGCGCCTGTGTAATTATCTTCAACAACAGAGGCCTAGCCGATGGCCCACACTGCTTCCCCCTTTTTACTTCGTCGCCCTTTCTGGTCATAGACACCGCAGGCCCAAAGGGGTTCACACATAGACTCTAATGAGATAACTCCAAGGTCCGTGTGGTGGTCCAGCGTGCGTGTTTTGTTCCGCACTTGAGTGTTTTGTTCGAAAAGGCCCGATAGGTTGGGAAACAATCGAGGGCGACGTCCACCGGACATCCCAGAGGCGAGTCTTCCTATTTGGAAGAGCTCGGTGATGTAGAAACAGAATTTTCATCATGGAAGTCCAATTGAGACCGCTTTGTTGAGCCTTGAGCGTGGCACTGCAGTGGTGCCACCACTGGCTGTAGTAGTGCAATGCATCTGCAATGCTGATTCTGCATAGTGGTGAACTGTTGCCCAGACCTTGTTACTAGGTATCTATACAGAATGAAAAATGTTATGGACCTGTTGCCTAAGCAAAAACAAAAACCAGCAGTAGACTTAATGGGTAGACCATCTTTTCCTGAGAGATAATGTGGCCCAAAGCTGGAATGGATGGCGCGAGGTTTCGCTAAAACGAACTTCAGATATGCTTCACTGGTGCATGACTCCATTCTGCCAATTTTTTTTCAATCGACCTCACCAATATTATGCAGGTTATTCTTCTAACCACACACTTACCAACGCTTCATGCAATAGTTTTAAAGCACAATATTTCCTCTTCATTGAGAAAAACTATTACCACAAAACAAGGTCGCCATAGTTCAAAACCTGACATTCACTCTAAAAATAACCTACCCCTACTTCCGAGCAACTACTTCTCATAGACCTACAATGGACCTCTCTTATAGACCCTGTAAGTCATAGCAGAGTTGTGGTATTGTTTTCTTTTAAATAGATTTTACAAATTGTGTAATCTTCGAGTAAATAGTTTTGTAATCTCCGAGTAAATAGATTTTACAAATTTTGTAACCTACTGATTGTTGCAAATGAAGCCTAAATGGTGGGGGATGTGGTCACCAAATTTTGGTCGTGAACGTTTAAAATTTAATTTCATCCATATTGAGGGGACATTTTCAATCAACTTTTCAAGGTTTTTCACATATTTGAATGAAAACCTCCTTAATATCGTTAAATAAGTTAGATAAATTAATATTCTTTACCAAATCCCTTACGATCGTGGCTTTGTTTGCCCCCATTGTAATCTTTGGCTGGTCTCCAGAAGGGCATGAGAAATAACATTCCTTCGACTTCTGCCACTAACAGATAAAGGTCTATTTTAATATCCCTGTGGGTATGCAAATCCAGCTGAGCAGCCTAGCAGCCTTTACGTAGTCAGGGAAGTAACAACAGAAAGGTTGATGGATCTCGCATTCAGATCTTCCAACATTTTTGTACAACATGTCTGTTCACATCACTTTCGCACGTTCTTCAGATCCGTACCAAATAACAGGGGATTGTATGCAATTACAGATGTAACCACCATTATGAGCTTGGAGAAATGGAGAGATGATATCACGCAGTGTTGCCAACCAGTGTGGAACAAAAAGCGGGAGAAAAGTTGCAGAAAAGCGGTAGAAAGCGGTAGATGTATAGGTATCTTTACAAGAAAAAACTGCAAATTTTACGCAAGGGTTTATTATTCTTAGATATAGGCTACTTGTGCGAAAATTAATTCTTTGTCAATGAAAAAATAATTTTTAATTTTATTTTATTTTTTTTTATTTTTTTACTTTGACAATACATATTTGACTTCCTGAGATCCTCCAAAAATCCCATTTGTAGCCCGATGATCACCCCACAGATTCCCACGGTGAAATCGGATCGTTCCGGGACCCCCAAAAATGGATTCTACGTCCAAAAAAACGACACGTAACTCGATCCCATAGTCAAAACCCTTAAAAAACGCCACCTGTAGCCCCATAGCGCCCCAGGGTTTGGGCGATCGGGCTGAAAAAGTTGCGGGCACAACTAGATGGTAAACCCAGTATTTTGTCAAAATTTCAGATTTTTAAAAAAATTCCTACTGCCCGAAACGGCTCGGACGGCGAACGGACATTTCGGTTTTGGAATCTAGACCTCTTGAACCGGATAATGTCAAATTTTGAGGCCGATCGGAGTCGTCGACCTCCGTCGTGATTACATAGGTGTATTATTCCAAGAATAATAAACCAAAATCGGTATGATTCAGTGCGATTTGAGAAAAATGTCGAAAAGTGGTAGATTTGAGTGCCAAAGCGGTAGAGTGGTAGATGAGATTGAAAAGCGGTAGATTTACCACAATTGTGGTAGGCTTGGCAACGCTGATATCACGAAAGTAAACTTTACCAGGTGTCCCAACACCAGACCCCCACCCCTAACAACAAAAACTTATTCTTTTTTTATATTTCAGCACCAAGTAGCAATCTTTTCCCCCTAAATGACTGCTGTACTGCAGGACGTTATAAAATTTCAATAAAAGGTCCAATGCGGACAGGAGGTACATTTTACCATGTTTTTCGGAAATGAGATTAGAATGGTGGCTAACCTGACATTTTGTTTTGGTTGTTGTTCTCCGCTTGGAACGCGATTTTTGATTCAGTTTGCATCACACGGCTAAATTTAATTGATATAATAATTATATCAATTATTACTGGCCTGTGCTCTGAGCCGGGCGTAAATCTGAATTTCATAGTGTATGAGTAGAAATAGTTTCTTTTGTAACACTGGAATTCAATTCAGCTTCTCACACATCCAGTGTGTGTATCAGCTTCTCATGCTAAGCGTTTCTTTGGTCTACTCTCAGCTGTCTATCAATCGGCCATACTTGGGCCCTTGCCTTTCAAAACCGCTATCTAACTAGATGATCTTTGTTGATAAGTTTTGGCGGCATTTTCCCATCTAAAAAAAGGCCATTTAACTGACTCACGATTCCTAGATTGGGGTTCCACGTAATTACAGGCAGGAGCGTCTGCGGGAACCTGATTATAAGAAGGGTTTCGTCATCAAGAGTGGGAAGCGTTCAAGGGTTAAACGGAGGAATCGGGGAATTGTCCAACACACCAACTTTTTTTGTATGTGAGTTCACCCCACGATTGTACCATTCAGCTGAAAAAAACACCCGTCCTTTCCAAAAACTGGTCTTCGTCTAGGATTTCTTAGAAGTGGAGAGTGGGTATCTAGTCGCCTTCCTGTGTGCCGATGCGGGGACCGGGAGACCCCATTTTTCGCTCACTCTCTCCCGGCCAAAAGTCCTTGGCCGCCTTCGGCCAAACCCGACACCAGCCTCGGCCCAGGTGACTGACCCATCTGGCTAACATCATATGGCCAATTTGTATTTCATGGCCTTTGACTGGGACGGAGGCCAGGAGGTTAGCACCTAACTATTCCCACACTCCCAAGTCCCTGACCCCCACGTCAGTCCTGTCGTTCCAGGCATAAATGGTGATCAAAACTTGATGAATAGACCTATGAAATGTTCAAGTATCTGTACCTATTTAATATCATTAATATAAATAATATTAAATATAAATTTTATATTCTGTCAATAAAAAAAATTAAATAGGTATACTAAATTTACTATTTAAAATATATTTATTATTAGGCATACTTAATAACATAATACTATATTTAGTATTTACAAATTTTTTATTGGCAGGATTAATTTTGCACACTTTATGTCAAAGAATTATGAACTCTTGTGTAAAAATTGCAGCTTTTTCAGTTTTACTTGAATAGTAATAATTACTAAATTAAATAATAATAATTATTATTATTTAAAAAATAAATAAAAAAATTTAAAAACTGCAAGATGTGGTCTGATAAGGGAGCCCCGAAAATGGATTCCACGTCCAAAATTAACTCTTATGACCTCCATTGATCCCCACAACATATATACGAGTATACTCGGATGGGTCTTGCCGAGACAAATAGATAGAGACCCCCAACCATTTCCTCCAATCCCTTTCCACTCGCGCATAAAATCACCAAACATTCATATGTATACCAAGAATTCATATGTATGCGCTATCAGTGCTGTTACATCACCTTTCACGTTATTTAGATGCCTGCTATCGGTTGCAAAACAATCTTCCAGCACTTGCTTTCCTTTTTGTGAAACCGCGATTCTGAACCTGATAGTTGTACTGTTTTGGAACCGCGGCACTAGTTCCGAAAACTGTTTCATCGTATTTTCATACGTTGCTTCATTTTTGTTCCTCAACATTTGTCCCTGTTCCCACGTCCGTACGGTTCGCGAGTGCTATTTTACCTTCAACGGGAAGACCGACACGAAAAACCTTAAAAACTCTGTTACCGAACAAATTACCCAAACCTATTAGCGGCGAGTGAAGGGAGTTAGATGGAAGAAGGATGATTGTCTTTTGAAAAATATTTTGTTTGAACGTAAAAGCTATTCCGACTTGACGCAGTCTTCTTGATTGGAACTAGGACAAACTCACGTTCACTCCCAGAGTTGACTGACCAACCATCATCTCAAATTGGTCGTTCGTTGGCCATTTAATGCAAATAAGCAGTTGACCTTCGTAGATTGACCTCACCCCATGGCCGAATTGATGTCTCGCCGACTTCGTTGAGACTATTAGTTGGGAAACGTTTCAAAACAGACATGCCTGGAAGTAAACGGGTTTTGTTTTCCATTAGTATAATAACCGTTGGGAATCTTCAAACACTTGGAGGTATATAGGATATTGGTGGGGTGGAATTCGTTACAAAGATAAGAAAAGAGAATGGAATCCTAGTCTGGACGTTCTTCACGGTGGTTAAATGAATATTTTCTCCTTAACAATCAATGTAATGATGTTATCGTTGAATTACAGAGTTTGCTGGTTGTTTTTCGTTGAATTAGTTGTTGACTGGTAAACAATAATTTGCGATGAAGTCAGGCCACCATGATTGCACTGAAGTTGGCTGCAGCTCATTGAATTCAGCCACCAGTTCCTACACGTTTAATACGAGTTATTTTGTATTGTTAGTTGCACAAAGAAGAAGGGAGCTTCCACTAAATCCTGCTGTAGCATAAGAAAATGAGACAAGGAGAAAAGCTAGTCAGGCAATAAGAGATGATTTAAAGGGGTGTCTGAAAGGATCAAAGTTCTTCCTACTTCAAATTTGGTTTTTACATTTTCTATTAATTTATATTGTTTGAAAAGAAAAATGTATCCCACCTACATAGATGGGGGCCCGTCTTCCTCATTTTGACGTAATTCACCAAGCCGTTTCATTCGCGACCACGTAGGTCAATTTCCAGTTGCACAACCATTTAAATGGTCTTCAGCCACAGTTTTATGAGCCGATTGATGAAAGGCGGAGAAAAAAAATCTGCTTGGAAAGTTAGCCGTGTCGAGCCAAATGAAGAAGCTTCTACATGGGGCTCAGTACAGATACAAATCTAGCTGAATATCACGATCAAGTTGTAGCACTTTGGTAGTGAGAAACTCAATCGAAAAGTGCTTCCAGATAAATTATCTCTGCCTCCTCTTCTCTAGAAACATCCAAAGAAATCGTAGGACATTGCAAAAAATCCATAAAATGTTAACTAGAGAAAGTTAAAGTGGCCTTTTTCTCAGCTTTCTCGAGGGATCTCCAGGGTTGACACGTAATTGTGTCAGAGCGAGACTTATGAGACACGTAGAGAATGACAACCGCCAGGGACAGACTGTGACATCAGAAAATATCAACTTTCCAGATAAGACAACCAGGAGAGTTCTTTCAGGACTAGAAAACATTTCAAGTGTGTACTTTAGATCTTTGTCGACACAGCTTGAGAGTTTTGACTCTCTAAGACGGATGGATCCTTCTGAATGTTTACACCCGAATTTGCGGGATATCGATGAGCTTGTTGGGGGGGGGGGGGGGGGGGGGCTTCAGGGGCTATTCCTGTCTCCTGCAGGTTTGGTTACTTTCTCCCATCGGCTTCATTCAACCTCGACTGGCTTTTTCTGTGCTATAGTGGCACAAAGTACCTTCTTCTGATAGTACGGTTCTCACAGTTTGTTGGTCCGGTACCTCCAGGGATGGGTGCGGAACGGGAAAGCGTCGATACATTTGGGGCGATCTTAGTCAGTGAAGGGAGAAATGATTCCGTAGTTGATTTCTGGACCAAGTCAGACCCCACATCAATTAGGTACTTGTGAAAAGAGAAAAACTACCTTGGCGAAAAGAGCGAATGGTAGAATCAATGTTTTTCTCGCCTCGATAGGTGAACCGCACCAATGAGCACCAAAAGATTACCTATATTATAATCACTTGGTGCTCCTTGATTTTCGAGATTGTTGTCTGTCCTTTCTTGAGAAAGACAGTTGCCCTTTTCAAGTTGTATGGCTGGCTGGAATTGCCATTTATTTCGCCGCAGTAGGCAGATGAATGAATGAATATAAAGTGTAGATTGATTGAGTATTCGTTGATTCGTTGATATATGAACGATATTGGGCAGCTAGATAAGTGAGCAGAGCTCAGTGCGATGATCCTCCTAGCGTAACACATGAAGCCCCGGACTCTCAGAACCCAACGCAAGAAAAACATTGAGGCTCTCTGAGTGTTAACTGTCAGATCGACATACCAGACCCCCATATCGAGGAATCTATAGATACGGCTCGTCGATGCCTCTGCCCTGGCCTTTGTTGCCTACATCCACGTATCCTGGAAAAAATGGGGAACCTGCAGTCTCAAGTTAGATGGTGCAGTCTGGTGTGCTTCTTGGCAGGTGAAAACGCTCTTTACAAAGTGCAAAAGCAAACTCGATATGGGGCTTATCAAATACCAGGAAAGGCCAGGGATGGTTCCATAAAGTATCGGCCGGTCTAAGGTGCTCTTGCACCTATCACAATACCACTAGGCTGCCGACCTGACAAGGTGGACTGATAGTCTGACCATCAGGCTATGGTCCTGAAGAGATTTTCCATCGCCGGTGCCAGGCCAGTTTTCCACTTCTTCCGCAGTTTTTTAACTGTGACCAGCGTTCTTGCAAGCCAGCACTGAGATTCCCCAGTGATTGCGTTGGATGATGTCTTTCTTAAACTTCTGATAACGTGGAAGTCTTGCTTGGAGTTGAAGGTGAACGCATGTCATCCTTCTCCCTCTCTATGCCACTCGTCTTTCCACTTCTTTCAACTACGTGCAATCGTTTGCTCGTTCATTTTTTGCTCATTCATGCACCTGGCAATATTTCGCCTGGATGTTTCGACTTGATGCTGCTCACCGGTATTTATGACTGTTTTTACCTCAACACAAGGTTACGACGGTTTTCTATTTGGCATTTCCCTTTTCTTAAAGACGTCTGCCGCCTCACCATCTCACTTTCTCTTCACCAGATAACCAGGTATCCCGTCGAGGCAAGCAATTACATATCGCGCTTACCAGGAGAGCGAAAAAACCGCTTACGATCATACGGAGGTTTCAACGGGGTTTCTTCGTTTCTTCAGGAAATTATTGACGTTTTGTTAAAACAAGGGGGGAGGAAGCACTCAAGGTGAAAAACGATTGGTCATGTACAACTTGTGAAAGTAACGTCATTTTGTCGAAGGAAAGGCGGTAATTTCCGTTTCCGTTGGCGGGTGCCATTGTGAGTTTCATTCAATCCCCATTTGGGCCTTCTGTGTGGTTTGGAGCAGCGCTTCAAGTACGCACACAAAACCGCCAAGCACAATGTCATGCAAAATTTTCCATCGCAATTGAATGGCGTTTACTGCGTTGATGCCAAAAACTATGTACAGTATACAGTGAATTCTGGTGGTGCAAGGAATCATAGCACATGAAACTCAAGCCTAAATCACAGAGAAAACAAATACAGGCTGTGTCAAATCTGCTTTATCTACATGTTGTGCTTCTAGTTCCGAAACCAGAAGTGGAAACACGGCAAAGGTAATACATTACGAGGCCCTTCTGATGCTAAACAGGCCTCCTCGAAGTGAAAGCTGATAACAAAACTCGAGGAACAGGTGGGACATTAAAAAAACTGCTACTTGAAGACAACCCCAAAGGGGGTCGACTTTATAAAGAGAGAAAACTCTGGAAGGAAGCTAAATTTAACGAATCGGGTTTTTGACGGGGTAGCCTTGTATACATAATCTTGTGCGACTCAACCTTTTTCTAGGAGACGCGGATGTCTCATGGGTGCATCAACTTTTACTTCTAAGTGGATCGACAGGAATCCCTTCCCGGCGGAAGTCGATAGAAAGGCGTAGATTATAATTTAAGGGTTAATTAGTTAGTTTAGTATAAATGTATGTTACTGTGTTTACGAGTGAGTCTGGTAACCAGTGAACTTTAAGGGAAAGGCCTGACCGTCTGGTCACTGGGAATCGGCTCTTTAGATTAACTCGCGTTTGCGGTGATTTGATGGTTTCAAAAACCGGCCCTGAACATGGGGTTGGTATAGTCTAAATTCCTTTGGTTACTTTCGACAGTTGTTTTTCGCCTCCTGAAAATGTGAGAAAACCTTCGTGTGACTTGATCATCGTCGGTATCTCACATTGATGTGCACCTGATGGCTCAGAAGGGATAGAAAGCCGACGAAAACAACCCGAACCTGGAGAGGCCTAAGGCCGAGAAATCTGGGAAATAATAATTCCTGGCTATCAGAGGAGGGTTCATTTACATTCAGAAAACGATATGGTGAACCTGCATGCTAAATGGTTCGATGATTTGAAAATCAGAGTTAGAAAGAGTCGAAGGTGTTTGGCAGCATAGAAGTTTCACCGTTCCAACAAGTGCCCGATTAATTTCTTGGTAAAATTCATAGTTACTCGTTAATTTTCATTTTATTTTTGTAAAGGGTACCACTGCTGTTCCTTAGAGTCTGATTGTAGCGTTAAGTTACTCGGCTGCCCAAGTAGGGATGTATAATATACATATTATATTATAAAAAAATATCCCAAATTTGATTGTTTTGTTTTTGCTTGTTACTTGAATATGTATTAAATTATGTAATACCTAGGTATTTAGCTCTAAATAGCGAAAACTGATGTCTGGAAAAAGTATTGATATATTTGTGTATTTTTGATTTTTAGACCTTAGATTTTTTTCTTTTTCGCCTTCGACAACACCAAACAGGGGTGGATGGGGAGTTTGGACGTTTGGTCGGCGAACTTACGTTTGAAAGAGCCTTCGCCTGAAGACAGGAATTACTGTTAGGGCGGTGAGAGGCCCATATTATCGTGCAGGCTAAAAAACCGTCAACTTCCCTCCTCAGCTCGTTTAGTTCCTAACTGTATTTTTTGCTCGTAAACCAATGTTGGAGAACCGCAGTGGTGTGCAGCTCTAGTCGGAGTCGGAGCTCTCGGAATAATTTCATTAATTAACCCCTCGGCTCGATCGCGTGTGAAACAACCTTCTACGAAACCTCCGCAACGGTTCACCTCCGCTGCCCTATGTGACTCAGTTCTTTGACAAAGCTGCATTGGTTGGAGTGTCCGCAGGAGACGTCCATGTTTGACTTGTGACGTCTCTTTATTTTGACGCTATAACAAAATATTTCAGGATTTTACGGTCATGACTTTAAGGATCAGAAGGGAGTATTTCGCGTCCTCTAAAATGGTTACATGAGGTTCCCTTAGGCCTCACCTACAACCCGCTTCGTGAACTCGGGTTATGAGACTGTGCAACTCCGCATATGTCACGATTGCGAAACTCACTCGAAGGGGCGATCGATAGACCTTACAGTACACCAGTACTCGGGAGACTGTCGAGCCTTGCCAAAAGGTTGAAAACGTGTTCAGTAGATCTGATGAAGAAAAGGTTTTTGTTGCCCGAGTTACCCAATTAAGAATTCGGAATTATAAAGTAGGTGGCGTGATATCTGACGGAAAGAACTTGCAATAATCCTCAATCATGTCTAGTCTCTCCTAGTTCATTTGAGCATTGTAGTTCATCTAGATGTGGAAATGACTCAAGATTATTTTTATCGGCAAAAGCCTTCAGAATAACTCTTAAAGTGATTTGAATACTCTGATTCATGGTGGGGCGAAACAAACAGTGCAATAATTGCATTTTTTTAATCGTCCTTGACAATTATTGTCAATTATTGTGAAGGACGATTAAAAAAATGGCGAAACTTGGAAAAGTGCGGTTTGTTTTATTTACATTCCATTCATTCCATATTATAAGTCATTTTCATTTCTCACGTCCTAAAGATTACATCAGGAAGGTGGTGGCCTCCAGTAGCGTAGCACTGATGAAGGCGATTTCTGAGTGCAGCCCTCTGGCACATATCGACGGAAATTGTGGTGATTTATTTTGTCTTTCGGGCCTTAGGACTTCAAAATTGATTTACATGTTTAGGAGGAGCCATCATTCCTTAACCATCACTGTTGACTGAGGATTGACCGTTTGCATCTTCGGCAAACATCTCTGGTCTTGAAATATCAATAAACTAGTGCAGTCGGGGATGAGATGACGATGCTGGTAGAGATGTGGTGGAGTCTTTTTTGAGCCAGTTTGCCCGATTTGAAAGTGGAAAGAATCTGGGAGACCCAAGTTCTGCGACAACCACATTACAAAGTTTTTAGGTAATGCTGGCGCCACTTCCTGCCCAACAAAGACAGCTGAAGATGCAGCAAAAGCGAGGAGGGATGTTTACGACTCTCCCTTGAAGATGAGAGGGTCCACCATCTTCTTTGTAGGCCCGAGTGGGCCTACAAAACGCCACAATAAAGACAGTGTTGCTCAGTTGTGTCCCTCCCCCTAATCGCCGTATTAAGATTAGACCTGTACTTAAACCTAATAATGATTTTATTTATTACGAACTTTAAGGTGGTTTGAGGCGTGAGGGTGGTTTGTGTGAATTTCCTAAATTTATTCTCTGACTGAGTTTTCTGCTCCCAATTTGCTATTGCGAACTTCCCACAGAAACAATATTAAATGTTGTTGCTGTGGGAGTTATCAATTGGGGTACTTCCAAATTTTGGATTGATAACTCCTGGGTTCCAAGTTCACTCCTCTCAGGTCTCCATCTTTCTATGAAACATTGTAGCCAACTGCTTTCAGGTTTCCATTCATTGTAGGTTGTCGTTGTTTTCTTCAGTTCAATATCGACCGCTCCGTAGTTCTGCTCTGTAACTGCCTCCTTCACGGTTATGAATTTACTTTATGAGCAAGAATACTACGCCAGATACTCCAAATGACGTAAATATTTTACGACTTACGGCGCCGAAGTGAAACCTCTTTTTATTTAAAAAAAAAAAAAAAAAAAACAAAAAAGGCGTTTGTCGCTGCGAAATAAGTAATATCCGAAATAATCATTGTTGGATTTGACTTAAGGCTCTTTTTTTACGGGAGTCGATGAGCGGAATAACTGGAATTTTAAAGTGGATTGAGTAATTCACCATAAAGCCTACGGGAACCTTCACGGTCGGCTACAGAAGAGCCCAACCGACCCTGACGAGAAGGATTACTAGGCCACCGACTCTGGTTGAAATGCCAGAGATTCGCCCCTAATCCTGGCGTCAAGAGCTCAGCTTGTGAACATGCTCAGGTTGCGGATGCGAATCCAACTGTTTCTCGTTTCTTCTGAGCAAAGTGGGAATTGAATTCGATAGTAGGAAGACTGTCAGGGCCACTTCCATGAAGTAATTTGGGCCATAAAGTTTTGTATTGTTCCTAATAGGAGGTATTATGTCATTCATGTCTCAGCTATCGTAAGTTTTCATTTTCGACCTCGCCGGAGGGACGAGAAATAAAAAGATGAGCGGCTGTGTATTTTTACCGATTATGAAAGCGTGATGAGCCGTGAGTTGGGATTGAGGCGTGTTGGTTCTTATCAATTGATAAGAACACAATTGTGTTCTCCTCAGGGGGCGATAACGGACTGAAGTTATTATTCAGCTCTGAATGTTAAACTGCTGTTCTGATCGTCGTTCTGTGCCAGGCCGTGAGAAACCCCGAGCCAGTCGGTTTCAGAAAATTGACATACATGGTGGATCCACCAAGAAGCTGCGCAGACGGTGTTTGCCACGTCACTCAACAATTTATAGTTTATTATGTCATTGGATTTCCTTTTACCACCCACCGTTCGAATCCTATTTTAATACTGTATTTCGAACGATAAAATGTTGATCAGGAGGGTTTTGTGACGAGTTGAAAGTTTTGACCATCCTGAGGTGAGCTAAGAATGGGGAGAAAGCATCAATGGTGAAGGGGAAAGAATTTAGGAAGGAGACAATTTCTTTTGGGCATTTTTTGAAGTTACGTTACGTTCACTCTCATTCCTTTAGTCTGGCTCGCTGATCAGACGACTCACTGACCATTAGAAGAGTAAAGACTATTATGTAGTATGTAAATTGTGGGGAAAATTCCCTACGTTGGGGGATGTATGTGTTTTGCCGTTCGGAGCCGGCGTTAAACAGTAGGTCCCTACTACTTCTGTAATAACTGTTCAACACGCTCAGCAGAAGTTAGTAGCGAGAGGTAACGCCTGGTTACAGGTACGGCACCCAGAGAAGAAGAGAATGGGATGTATTGCCAGCCCGCCGGATGTAGTACCGACGGGAGGAGTGGGTGGCGAGCGTGCCAAACCCCTCTTCTCCCGTCGGTGGCCCAACCTCCCCCCTACAGAGCCAATGGGAAATTTAATATTCAATTTGATACCTTGCTGTTCACTTATTGCGAAATGTCAATAAGCAGTGAGAGAAATGGGATTGGGTCCGCTGGACAGGCCTTCATTGCCGACACATTGATTGTTGAAGCGGCAACAGCAGATCTGATCTCGACGCCCGGGTCCATTGCCCAGGCGTTCATCTTGTCGACATCTTGACATGAAGGCAAGATGTCGACAAGATTGTCGACATCTTGAATATGGAAGCCAGTGACGCGATCTGGGTAAGACTGGATTAATTGGTCTGGCCGTATTCGAACCTAGGGCGAACTAATTATCAGCTGATACCGGCCAAGACATATCGTGTAGGGTATCAGCATCTCCTCGGTTTCCTTTCGCTGATCCAGCACCGTCACAGTATCCTGACATATCAGGTAAGCCTGACGAATGCGGATCTTCGATTGTGGTTGCATTCTATAATAGGTCCGTAGACTACGACAATTCGTACGATGCCCTAGCTAGAGACGTTCCCATACTCTCTTCACTTTCCTCCACAACAAAAAGCGGCGAAATTGTGGATTCACGCCACCGGCCTTCCACTAAACACGCAACACAAAATTTGATTACTTTAAATTCAAATTTAGGAAAACAAATTCATGTAGGTACACCCTCACATCCATTTTACAGGGTGCTCCTACATGTATTATATTCTACGGTCAACTGGTAGTATTGTCTTTTCGTACCCCCTGCAAAGTATCTTCTCATGGCCCTCCTGAATTGACTTCGTAGGTTTTCCTCCACCTTCGTTTAATATACTGTTTGAAAGGCGCGACCTGAAGCTTTTTTCCCCTCCTGGTAGCTCCTTTTTTTCATTTTCCCAGAAAGGACGCCTATTGTTGGGAAGCAAGACAATAGTCACGAAGGGGGACATCCAGTTGAGGCCACAGGACTTACAGAATACCTGCATTGAATCATAAAGTCTGGAGCATGTAAGTGGGTCGAAACGCAGGGCTTTGGGCTGGATTTTGGCGTCACGCTGTATGTAGAACGCCATTTTGTTCGAAACCCATTGTTTGTTGTTGTGCCAGTAGGCTGTTGTGTACAAAGGTAATTGAGTGTAATCATCAGAGTAGGTCGCCTGACGATTTTTGTTGCGATTTAAGGTAGACTCCCAAATGCGCAGCATAATTACGAGCGCATGCCTGAAATACGTGATTTCTGCTATGAAACCCAATCGTCTCCGCGCATTACAAAATTCGGGCCTGGAAATGCTCCTCCTTAGTAGATTAGATAAATAATTTATTTACCAGCTTAGGAGTTGGTATCGCTAGTTCCGGTGATTTTGAGTTTCCAAATCTGACCACTACCTGCCAAAGAAAGCTAGCATCAGATAAATTATTGTCTAGGCTGGATTTCTTCCTAGATAGGAGGTCCTTCAGTATCTCACCTTGATCGGAGGCTCTCTCGGTTATATATTTCATCTTCCTCATATTAGTTCCTTATTAGGCCTCACCAGCTAGCCGCAAGGTAGCCTTGTTTTTAATGAAATTCCTTCCTCTCATAATTATTTGATTGAAAATATTCCACCGATGAAAACCGAGATTCATCCACCCGAGACGTCATCGCGTCCACGACTTAATCGCTTTTGCACACTTGCAACGCTTGCGAAATGCACATCCTGGTGCGGAGAATAAAATGTCGCCATTAAAAGCCACCGGGTAATATCAACGAGAAAATGTCGGGCCCTGCCTGCTGCGTTGGGAATAAAATCTGAGATAGAGATCGTAACATTCGTTCGTCATTGCCCGTGCATTGCAGTCAGCCATTGGCATAGTGTGAGACCAAGAAAAATAGTACTACCTGATTTGAAAGTACCTGTGTCTCTAAATTTTGTGCCGGGTCAGCTCCTGCTCCAGCGTGAGAAGCTAAAATTCGGTTACTACAACAAAATCCCCTTTGCGTTTTACTTTTTTTGTGTGCCATGCTGTAATTGTTATGATAACCCAGGTCAGGAATTCCACTTAAGTGTAAACCATGAACAAAACGCCGATTGGAGTAACGCGATTTATGAATAAAAATCTTGACTTGTTTACAAGGATTCACAGACAGGGAACAATCGAAACTACATCGGCTGATAACAGCGGTAGGGAGGGCCAAGTGGCTGAATCTTGGGAACGTGGAGCGCTCAGTCGGCCCATTTGACAAATAATATGACAGCAGCAATCTAAGCTGCAACTTTTTTTCCATCATGTAGTGAAACACGAATTTAACCGAAATTCATTATGGCCGGAAGTAGGTACCCTAGAGCAAAAGAGAATTTTACTCCTCCTCCTCGTGTTGCAGTTCCAGTATAGTAGAGACTAGGAGGCACGAAATTAACACTGACATGTTCCAGAACAAAAAAAGTGGATACCTGCTAGTCCTTAGATCTTGAGTCATAATATGACTTGAATATTATTCAAGATGGTATTTGAAAGAAATTGCGATTCCGGCCAGAACTAGCTTCCACCCAAGATAATATTATGCCGTGTAGGGGCTTCTTGTGGCTCTTTTGTCAAATTTTCAGGGGTTTCAAGTAAATGCATCAGATGAAAACAGATTCTGTTAGATTGATTGTCGCTCGTTTTGATTTCAATAGTCCAACTATTGAAAAAGAGGCCCTACGCTTTTCTGTAAGAAGACATTCCGGTGTGAGTACCGTATGTGGCCCTGTGGTTTCCCCTATTAGTCGTGGTGGGGGTTTTGTTGTTAAGGTCGACTCTTGATAGCCAGACGACGGAACAGTTCTGAGCGAGGTGGACTCGTAGTGTGTTGTACCGTCTTAAACGTCACATGCGTTCGTAGTGATATATATCAATTTTCTTCAGGTGAGAAAAGTAAAAGCAACTTTTATCATTGATGACTGTGTCATAAATATAGCCCAAACAACCATACCCCCTGGAATTATTACGCCTAAAAAATCCGTCTACCGTTCGCCCTATTCGTCGACTCAATACAATCTAATCTGTGAGCAAACTTAGCTTTCAGTTACGTAAAATACAAAAATTTACACCCATTGTCAGCTGCAGGCATTAAGGAATCGACATACTTTTTTGGATAATCTAAAATTGCTAGAAGTCTTCAAAATAATACTAAAAGTGAACTCAAAACTCTTATCACTAGTAGGTACATGGTCAGAAAATTTAAATTTCTGGTTTTACCTACATAAATTCATACGTACATGCTAGAGTTTTGACTTAATTTTAGTGTTGTTTGGAAGCCTTGCAGCAATATTTGAACATCAAAATGTACGTTTATTCATTATTGACTTGATTTAGCGTCAATCTTAAGGGTTTACGAAAAATGAAAGAGTTAATTAAATAATATTTAATTAATTTCTTACTATTTAGATATTATGTTACGTATTATAATTGCATCTTATGTTAAATTTTCACAAAATTTGCGTGGAGTGAATTGCTCCAGCGGCAGCCTGTGGATCTAGGGGTAGGTTCGGGGTGATCCTTTTGCTTCTGTTTCTGACCGGCTGAATTGTGGGAGAATCGGTTTGTTTAAAGAGTCCCCGCAACAATGATTTTTGACAATGCCACCAACTCGAAAATTACTGAGTTTGGAACCGATCAAACTCACTCCTACTGGTGGCATTTTCGCGGTGGTTATCTCGGCAATGATCTCATCCAAAATGACTCTTTACTACGCTAGAAATCCTTGTTATATCAACAACCTTGTAACATTCAACACTGCGTTGCTGCTTACCCCTTCGAATGTAGAGTTGAGAGACAGAATTCGCCTTCTGATTCCAGTTCCCACTCGCCAGAACTCCATTGCAACTACGCAGTACCAGTTTTATGTGCAGCGACTGCCTTAGCTAGCCATTTTTAACGACCTACTTCCTCTCGAGCTCTCCCTTTTACAACATAATTGTTCGCAAAATTAATTAGACCATTAATTACTCCGCTGTTTACTACTTTCCTTCAACTTATTTCAACAACAACAAACCTAATTTCCTCATGTGAACAATACAACCATTGAACACATTTACGGTTATAAATCACCTTGAGGCTGAAGTTGATGTTAAAGGATAATGTTGTTTACTTGAAATTTTTTCGCATTGCCCAAGTTGGTTACTTTCGGTGGCAATGAGGTACTTTCCTATGAGACAAACCACTTAGCCCATTTGGCAACTATCCACCAGAGATTTCACGGTAATGAACGGTTATTAATGAAAAAATTTCTTTAATAACCTGTCATTACATTTAATGTATTCCACCGTGTTCACCTTGTTGGTTTACCTTTTACTAGTAGTTGAAGGGAAAAACGCAGTTTTAAGAGTGTAGCTGCCTGGCCATTCCGAGCCTTTGCGTACTCCACTTTCGGAGTTCATATTCCATGTTATAACCAGCCGTGTTACGTTGTATTATGCCGAGCAAGGAAATCCCAGAGGATATCGAGTGGCCGGATCGATTTACCGAACTGCGGTCAAACATCGAGGGTGCTTACATAGTTACATAACTGAGCAAAATGCGGCCGGTAGGTTGCGGTAACTCGACTGCCTCGTTCAAGTTGGAAGAAATGTTCGAGAAAATACAAATGACGTTTTTCGATATTAACGATCTCGTTTCAAATGTTGAAACGATGGCCAAAGCGATATGCGAAGTATTTAGAAATTACACCTAATAGCTCTGCATTGTGAATTCAACAAAACGCGATAAGCCATTAAGCGACGCTGCCAAGCTTCAAGAGAGCGCGCCAAATTTCAGGTTCATGTCAACATCATAATATCACATTATTCATGCTTAAGCTCGACAGAGCGCTCTGGCGAGTCTGTATGCACATTATGCCGCTCCTCAGTCCTTCAAAACTTTTCAGCAACGATGAACATGAATTGTTATGCATAATTACCAACAAAATTTAATAATACGCATAATTAAATTATGTTCCTCTTGCCCTTAATAGCTTGATTGAAATCAATCCCGGTACTTACTTTTATCTCCTGGCTGTAGGTTCTAGTGATTGGTATGAGACTAATTTCTTAATCCTCTCATTTTCACATTTTTTAACATTGGGCTAGAAACCGATAAGAGGAACGCCAGAAATCGTCAGGAACATATTTTCCCTTCTATTTGTAACCTTTCTCAGTGTTATGCAGTCGAGTTCTTTTTATTTCACACTCATGATATTTACGCGACCTAATGTGATCAATGGATTGTTGCAGGATGGGCGAGCGGAGAGGAACGAAGGCCTTAGAGGCATGGTGCAAGAGAGTCACTCAAGGCTACCCCAACGTTAAGGTGGAGAACATGACCACATCCTGGAGAGACGGACTTGCCTTCTGCGCCCTTATACATTACTTCCGTCCTGATCTCATGTAAGTAAGAAAATGACGGTGGTGCAGTTTGAAACGACAAATTTGTATACTCGAGGGGGCTCAAGGATGTTTCAATTGAGAAGATGGCCCTAATTCTTCGACGAAACTACTTGGAACAAGTGGCCCACCAGAAATGACCGACCATTTAGGCTCATTTTACCATTTAACGCCTCTCCACCTTACATAATTTATCTCGCGTATTTTTCAACATAGCCTTGGCAATTTTCTGCCTCGTTTAACTTGGGTCAAACCACCAGAAAAGAAGGGGTAGAAACTCTGCAGCCTCGGAAATCAGAAGGGACCGAGTAAAATGCCAGAGGGCACGCAGTAATTAAGGGGAAGGATAGTAAAACAGCCATCCGTTGGAGCCAAATGCGGCCATCATGATATCGACTGTGCATCTGAACCACAGCCCAGCACACTTTTGGAAATAAGTCAAAAATGTCCCTGTGTGTGGAAAACTCCATATTCTCTTGATTTAAGTGCCGATAGAGCCGCTCCCGCTTGTGCTGAATAAAGGGCGGGAAGCTCTGGTACTCCCTGCTTCCTGGGGGAAACCCCAAATTTATCACAAGGATTTGCAAAGCCTGCCGAGAACCTACTCCCATTGGAGAGCGGACCGACAGGGATCAAATCCTAGTTATGTGTTAGGACCTGATGGGACTATGGGACTAAACTATTGAGGCGCCAGTTTCCCTGCTTGTGAGACAGGACCAGTGCCTATCCAAACGCTTTTAATGACAGCACCAGGACCATCTCACCATTTACTGCTTCGCATAATTATTATTCGAGTAATACACCCGGATCATCTTCACCAGCACTCCTGGCCCCATCCTCCCAAAACACTGGCGGTGTGAACATGGAGAATGCGCCATCGGAATGCCGCCATCCACACCACACAAACGATAAAAAATTAGGAAATCTACCTCTTGTAGGATACAGCAAACACCCCACATATCGAGCTACATCCAATGAAATAGTTAAGAATGGAGCAACACTGCTGAATCTAAAGGTATACCTATATTAACACAGAAAGTAGAGTTTCTGGAAGTGGTCTATCATGAAAAAAAGTCTTGTGGCAGTCCTCAATGCTAAGACACAAACAAATTCATTTGCAAACTCCACTGCATGCTGTGCCCGTTAAGTTGGCCCTTGTGAAATCCCATACAGTTTAGCCATGTCGCTTATTCTGCGAAAGATTGTGCAACAGAACTGAGTATCAACAATACCTACATCACATTGTCTTGTTATTCAACGCATAGCGCACAGTTTTTTTGCACTTCATTATGTTGATATTGTATGATAATGATAGTGTAACCCGCCGCCACGAAGGTTTTCACGGTGGAGTCATATCAGGGCCTTCCGCGATTCTCACGTTCCCATTGAGTCACCAGAATCGTAACCCATAAACCGTAAAGTAGGTCTCAAAAGTCACTTTGAATGATGATGAGCCCTAGGTCTGTTCTTAGCGACAAACGTGAATCTCCCCCCTGAGTTGGGAAATAATGAACAGGAACTCCTACGCCTGAAGACCTTCGCGGATAAGGTTTCCGTGGCACAAGGTAATCCTATTTGCTTTAAGGAAAACGGTGACACGGAGGTGCACAATTTATCGGCAGAAAAAGGAAATCTTCTTTCGATGGGGCGAGGAAGACGAAAAGCAAGTTTCCATTTAGGGACAAAATGGTGAACGGTTGGCCTTAAATGGTAAGAACCTGATTACAAAGCGGCCTTGCTTCGCCTAAAGGGACTCCAAAACCAGGAAAACTGTTGGGAGACGAGACGTGGTTGGCGATTAGACGCACCCTTAAATATAAAACAGTTCCACACATTAAAGATTATAATACCTCTCGTATACGGATTTTCAGGGTAATCTAGAAAGGCGGCAATGACCTATTATAGTAGACCTATAATAGTCCAATAGTAGAGCAAAATTGAATTAGAATTTTAATTGTTTTTATGTTTTCAACTTTGAGGGAAATTTCTTAAAATTTACTTCAGGTAATATCCTATTTACTACTTAATGTAATACGTTCTTATGAATATTCTTGATGAATACGTAAAATAAACTCTGAATACCTCAGAATGGAGATTTTTAAATAGTGACTAGTAGGAGGCATCGAATGGATGGGTACGTATTGCAATGTCGCGGCTAGGTTTGCAGCGAGTTTTGGGGTCTCAAAAGAAGATGAAGGTATAATATACTATATTCCTGTATATTCCTGATAAAGGTATAATATTATTATACCAGGAGTTCGGTGTAGAAGAATGCGCTGAATGAGATCACCTTTGTAGTGCGCCAGTATATAAAAATAGCTGCAAATTTTACACTTGGTTAAAACAAAGCATTGGAAACTTATAATAATTTAAATAATAAACCGAAATTATACCATTGGTGTCCCACACATTCATCGTATACAGGAGCCTAGTAGAATAACCCTGAAAATGATAAATTTAGCTCCAAACTGGAAGGATCCTCCTGCGCTGACAAGGTTTTAATTAATACTCATGAAACAGTGTTAAGTGGCCTTCTGGGGGAGATAAGCAAGCCGGGTCAGTTAACGAGTGGCTATGAATAGACTGGCTTTGGCTTTATTGGGTGTAGAGCTTGAATGATGGGATGCAAAAGCTCAGGATAAATATTAATGAGCTTTCAAGAGGTACGATCAATTTCACCTGCGGAGGTTCTCTCGCGAAGTGCGAAGTCCCTCCTGGGCACTCCATTGAACCGTGTCAAGAAATTTCGGGCTCCTCCAAACTATCAGTCAAGTTCCTATTATTAGGACGATCTGCGCGAAGTCTAAATTTCACATTCCATGGAAACGGTGCACCGTTTTGTGTCACGTTATCAGTTGTTCCCTCTTCTTGTGTTGGCGGTTTATTATTATTTTTTATTTTTTCAATATCTGCTGAAAATGTATATTGATGGCGAAAACAATTCAAAAGGCTCACCGCTATCGTCAACCCAGTCACAAGAAAATGCTTGGTAAGGTGGTTTGTGAGATACGGGTTTCTACAACTTTCCGAGAAGTGAACTGCACCTCTTTGAGAATTTTTCTTGCAGCGACTCACGTTTCCTTAATTTTTTGAACGTTTGAATATCGGAATCACCTATTTAGTGTAGGTATTTTACGCACGGATAATAACAACAACATTTTTACGATATGGTGCGTTATCTCCTCTGAAGCTTTTTTGTGATATCCGTTCGTTATCTCTGACAAACATTGACTTTTTCTCGTGTTCCGTTTCGGCGCTGCATTAAAAAATGCCTGTAAGTTCTCGCGTGTTAAAAAAAGAAGAAGATAACCCTACCCAGTTGCAACCTCTCTTATAAGTTATGAGTCATAACCTTCTCACTTTATTTTGGTGCTCGGCGTGTCAATTTGTCATCTGGAAGAGATGAGAGCGAGCGGACGCTCTGTAACTATAGTCACGTGATTCACCGTGAAGTAACGCTGCAACAGTTCGTTGACGGTTTGGCGTTCCATGTCTGCAGGAGCGCTGTTGGACGGAATTCAACAGCGATTCAAAAGGCATTGGGTATACAGCTGACAACTTCTGTCGACGGACACCGTCACTGACGGTCCGTCAGACCTGGAACAAACCTACTGATACTTCGCCTATAAACTTTTGACTCAATTTTTCATAGAAAATCGGTTAAAGACGAAGTTAACGAATACAATATGCTTTAAAAATAATTTCGACGACTTCTATGTAAAAGTCAAATAGTATTGTTGTTCCATATTATGCAACAAACCTTGGAAAATTCATGATGAAAGGAAATAGGACTAAGTACATTAAAGTAAGGATGTGCATATTTATATAAATGGTTCACGTGCAATACGCTACCAAATTAAATGATTAAATTATCATTATAAGAATTTCTCTTCCGAATTATACTGGCCTTTAAAATAATTAAAATTATTTTAATTATTAAAAGGCTATTAGTCGCGGCTTGCACTTCTAACAGTTCAGAACATGATGATTTCTGATTTATTTATTAAGTAATAAACAGCACTTAGTGTTGTATATTTTATTAAGACTTAATAAATAACAGACTTAATAAACCACAAATTTGGTGTTGTGTACCGTTCAGGAAATCTCTTTCAGCATAAAACCCCCAAAATTGATTTTTGTGGACACTGCGGCCCCTCTGTGCTTAATTAGACAATTCGATCGGCAATCGGAAGCCAAAAATCTGGGGGACTCCAGTAGAAGCGGAGTGGACATTGTTGATAGGATCTTTAAACTTCAGGAATTTTGATTTAACGAGGGGGGTTTGCAAATATAACGGCGAATTCATGTTCATTGTTAACCCATGCGAGGAGTGAATTGTCTGGGGCCTTTCTTTATTCATGACGCATTCAACTGCGGCGCTCATTTGCGCCTGAAAAGCTGACACGAGCGTCACAAATCGAGCAAATAGAGAAAATTGGAAACTCGTCAGTTCTTGCGCGCTTGCTTACCTATCACATCTGGCAAGAATAACGTTGTTGAAGAGGTCTTCGAAGAAAACCACGTCTAAACGGGTCTTCGCAGAAAACCACAATTTACGTCTGCCATCAGATACCTAATAATATGGATCTGATTCGCCAGAAATCAGATCATATCAGATCATATCATTGGACTGGCGAATCCCTAAGATTTTCATCGGAGGTTGAAGTTCTTTTTGCGCGGTTTCACTCTCACTCGGGGACTTCAACTTCACTTCTACTTGTCGAACTTTCTAAACAATAAGTCACGTCGATGCGTTGGTTGTCGGTAGCTGCGGTTTAATCAACTGGAGTCATTGAGGTGTAGAGGTGGACAACTTTCGTACTCTACATGTTCTACATAAAGAGAAAAATGTTGAATGGCTGACAATGTCACTGCGCCAAGATTCGAATGAACACGCCAAATATGCCAGCGGCCCCTGACCAAGGGTCTCGCGACACATACTCAACGTATCCATCTGCCTCACGTCTGTTCCCCACTTTCATTCACGTCTGCACCGGTCCTACGTATTGTTGACGGCCCTAACGGGGTTTTGGCCAGGGGAAATCCTCAGAAAAAAAGCCGAGCTTATTCCGAGGCTTCTGAGTGTTTTTAGGCAGCTAAAATGCCTGTAGTCGATTGTTTAAGCCAACGAAAACCCCGGATCATTCAAACTCACCCAAAAACCTCTGCTCCGCTCCTTGAAAGGTTTTTTTGTTTCGTGAATGAGAAGAGAATTTTGAGATGGTGATTATTAGACCAGGGACCGTTTTTCTCTCTATATACTTGTTGACTTTTGAAATTTGTTAAATAATAGCCAAATGACTGGGCTATAAACATCCCTAGTGGATCTCCTTGTACCTGCAACTGCCTTGTTCGCCCAATACTAATTGTTGTATTTTCTTGATTTCAGCGAGTTTGACCGACTGGAGAAATCCGATGTGATTGGAAACAACGAGTTGGCCTTCAGCATAGCTGAAAGACACTTGGGGATTCCGGCGCTCCTTGACGCTGAAGATATGGCGGAATACCCAGTGCCAGACCGTCTCTCGATTCTCACCTACCTGTCACAATTTTACCAAGTCTTCTGCAACCACAGTAAGTCGTTTGGTGAGCCGTGGTGGGTTTGTTCATTTTCCTCTAAACAAAGATGAACTACAAAATTTGTCGATGGTCCGTCAAATAGTATTAAATACCTTCCCAAGTTGAGTACCCGCTAAACATGGCGCAGTTTTGTGCTTGGTGGAGAACGTCGTTCGTCTCTTGACATCTTAACGTCTTAGCGGTAATCCAGCAGGTAGTAAACTGGTGACGAGAGCCCAATGACGACCGAGTGACTCATAACGTAAACCGGGAACTCAAGTTTTGCTGCACCACGTTTGAAAGAGGACTTCTTCGAGGCCATAAATAGAGAAGCTATTTGGTCACCAAATCTTCTTGGAAAATAACCTCCGTGTTCCACTATATAGAATTCAAAACGAGGGAAGTGTAAAGTGACAAAAGTTCGGGTCCCTGCTATTTGTGGCAACCTCGCGCCCACCATGCCTTGCAATATTCGCTGATCACCCACTGCATGAATTAGAGGCATTCTTACTTGAGAATGAGATGGTAAACGGGAGGAAATCATGAAAGAGAAATCAGGGGCCAATTTGAATATGAACAAGCCGTCGTTATTGTGGGTGCACAAACTATATAGGTAGGTAGGTCAGGCGGTGTAAATGTAAACAAGAGCTAAATGGAAACAAGAGCCATTACCGCCCCCGGTAGTAGATCGTTGAACAAAATTTCAAGTAAACCTTTATCAATGCAACCTCGAAGAGAGATGCAAGTGAATTCCCATGTTTTCTGAACTTTTTTTTTTTTTTTCAAGTGGCAACTGCGTAAGCTCATTCTAGCTATCAGTAGGCCCCCACATTTAGGGAGCGCCACGACAGGAGGAGACGGAAGGGAAGAAATGGAAATGGGAGGGGCGGGGTTAGCAATACCCAGGGTGGGAGCAACTGCTTAACCACCCTTATTATGGGGGTGACCCTAGCAAACCCTGGGGGCGACTATTGGGAGTCAATACTCGACCAGCTATCGTTCCCCTCAGGGCTCACTGTTGCCTGGGGCCTTGTTGCCGCCTTGAAAGTGTTTTCTGAATAGACGAGTGTTCGTAGCCTTGTGATAATACTTAATTGAAAATCGAACTGGACACTGATGACCAAGTTGAAGACCCGGTGACTGCTTTTGAAAAGCAATCTTGTGTTTTTGTTCATTCTTGTGGTCACTTTGTATTGAACATACTACATTGAATGTAAATTTTCTTTCTTTCAGATGCCTGGAAAATTTAATGTGATCTAGGGTGAAAAACAGTCAGTCGTTGGGGTAACAACATGCTTTTATCACGAGAATAATTCAAAGTGATTCTCGGCTGTCCAGATAACTGACTGCGACTGATAAATACCGGTTTACAATTACCCCCTAGTTTCTGGGGTAAATGTAAACGCTATGGGGTAATTGTAAACAGGCTCTCAATCACCCCCAAATGCAGTCAGAGCGAAAATTTTGAGTTTAGTTAATCTAGAGGTAATCACTGGTTGACATTAACACGCAACTTTGTCCCTCTGAGTTTACCAAAGAAGTAGAGGAGAGGTTGAAGTTGAATAATCGCATTTTTTTTTTACAATTACCCCGCCTGCCCCTACTAAAGAATAATGATTTGAAATTTGCAGGCTTTGAAAAAAAATTACTCCCTCGAACTCGAACTCGAGTTCTTTAGGTTTGCCATCTTAAGCGAGTCTTTGTTAATTTCAGGTGCCTCACCTGGCAAGAAACCCATCGACTCGGATTCATCAATATCATCCCTGTCTGACGTCCCATCATCGCCCAATATGGTGAGAAAGTATTTCTCATTAGTGATTTTCTTCGGTGGTTCTTTCGTGCACTTTTTTGGCTTTTGGGCTCTTGTGAAAGTTGCTGTGTTCGTAGGTAGTCGATTTAAATGTTCTTTCGATATGACTTGAGGTTGACACTAAAATTTCATTATCTTTTTCATGTAGTACACGCTTATTGGAATGTGTAGTGATTTGAATTCAAACGTTTGCACTTCTTTAAGGGCAACCAGTTTGTCCAAACTTGCATAGTTTGAAGTTTCTTCACCCACAGAATGATCTTTTTACTTGGTGGAGTTTGCTTTCGGCAAATGTGATCTTTGTATTGTACTCACTACTTGTGCCTTCTCTATACGGAGATATCTCACAGTTTGGAATTGGAACTTAGGTAGTTCACTCAGGGTCCTCATATACTTGAATAGGCCTCTCGTCCATTTACCTCTCAACGTGACCCGCCCATTACCGCTAATGCACTAAAAGAATTAACGCCCCAAAGCCAACAGGTCTTGAGGCCCTCTCTGGCGGGGTTACAGCTGAAGAATGATAATGTACAAGTTTTCTGAGCCCGAATGGTAATGCGGCCTTCTCTTCACTCACGAGCTGCCTCCTGTCTCCGATGAATACAAATTAATTTCCGCTCAACGAGACAGCACGATTTTCTTGGCTCCTTCTTACCGCCACAACGGTGGTTTTCGGCTTCAAGTTTTCATTCGGGCCTGGAAGTCGTGGAACTAGAAAGTTCCATGAAAGACCACTAAGGCACTGCATCAAACTGTTAACCTAACTTTTATTCAAATTTAAAAATTTAATGATAAATTTTCTTAGCCCCCCCGCAAAAGTCTGACAAAATAATTATATAGGTACATGATTAAATATCTGCACAATTCATACGTTCAAAAAATAGAAATAAACCCTACTGTAATTTCCAGCTATTTGAATTAACGAAAAATACGATGTAAGAAGCCCTATCATCAAATCCACTGCTGGTTGTCTCCATAATTCTGTGGTACGTTAGAACTATGCTAAACGACAAGAAAACAGAAATGAAGAACAAGAGGAAAAACAGCAAATCGATGGGGATGGCGTGTCTCCCTGTTTCTCAATTCTCACACCCGTTTCACCACTTGGACTGGATCGACTCAAAAGCAATTTTCTGATTGCATGTTCCAATTTGTCGTTTTCTGCCAGCTCGCTGTCAAATGTTTCTTTCCTAAGGCGATGGATTTTTTCCATTATTTTGTAACAGATGATAGGTTGGCACTGTAAGGTCTCTTAATATGAGTTATTATTCATAATTGCCGCTACGTTCAATGGAGACATGAAGATTTTAATTTATACGTTGCGTGGCTAACGAATCTTCTTGTAAAAAATCCTGTGTAAACCTTTCTCAATATTTTTTTTTACGAGAAAATCCATCGACCATTAACCAAGCAACTTGCTCCCACCGGAGAGTGATTTTCTAATGTGTTCAACACTCTGCACGTTCGAGGGCCAGTCAAGATGCCATCAGATGTCTCACAGTAATGAAAATGGAGCAATCTAGAGGAAAACCTAATGATTTGTTCTTCATCGTGTGGTTTCATCCTCCTGGAAAGTTCAGAATAATAATTATTACGTACCAGGCACAATGATCGTGTATTATACTGTATATACACAGATTCACGTGAGGAACTTAGGATCAACAGAAAATATTATCATCTCCCTCTGACATTCCTAAGCCGTTTTATCGTATATGTTATCAATCATCTCTTGCTTTGTATTACTTGTACGAGTATATCCAGAATTTATCTCTATTTTACCATTTGTTTTGACCTCTGCACCTATATGATGGTGATGATGGTGTAATATGTATCCCAAATCATTCCTTTGTTCAATTAGATTTGCATCTGAGATGTCAAAAGTCTCTGAAATGATTACAGTGTTAACCTCTGGTCTTCTTTTGGTGTTATGGTTTGGAAATAGTATTCAGCTTCTAAGATATTTTCTCATTCAAATATTCAGTTAGCGTATATGCCACTTCATATGTCACTTTAGCATGCATCTTATTTCTTCTGCTTGATATTTCTCTGTGTAGACTGTAGAAAACGGTTTGAGCTTAACAAGTAGTCAACTGGGCAAAGTTCGGCGGTAACGATATTTCCTAGCACTTCGTTGGTGTTCTTAGTTTTGTAGATTTTGATCGTTTTTCATTCAGGAATTTGAAATTTGCAGTTTCCTGAAACTTCGAAAAACTCTTAGCTGACTGAGGACTGCACTGCACTTATAAACGTGTTACTCTGTACATTTTTTTTTTTCAGCTTTGTTTTCGTAACTGGAGTAAACTACCTGCTTTCTTCGTTTATTTGCTTAGACAACGCTGACTGATCAATCAAAATGTCAAGTTTCATTTTCATCAGATGACTGACAAACGAGTGTGGACTAGATCGTGCTTATTTATGTCTGCTTTATTCATTAAGTTTCATTCCATAGCTGCATGCTATTTCATTTTTTCTATTTCTTGTTCTGTGAAAACCTATTTTCAGCTATCATCGCATCATCTTCTCTGAAGGAAATGAGTAACACACTCAAATCCGTTGATAACCTCGTAGATTTGGCTGTGTTACTTACTTTCCTCCCATCATTAAAGTTTCATCAATTCTTACGTTTTCTCATCATAGGCCCACATGCTTTTTCATTTTTTGATCTGACGACAATTTCACGATGTACCACATCGACTGGTAGTACTTGATAATATAATTTGATAGAATACTATTTAATTTATACATTTGTAGGCGTGGAACTGTTATGTCTAGAAGAATTACCCAAGAAAAAATGGCCACGGTGAGAGACAATTTCAGCTTTGGGACGGCAAAGCATCGCGGGTCATTCTTCAGAAATGGTACTATTTCATTTCCAGGCACATTTCCCCCCAAATCCAGTGTCCTAGGTTGCCCCTAATTTTTTCCAATATTGGCCTCATAGCAGGCAACTTGTGCATACTAGTTTTGTTTTCACTATCACAATCTTGACATAATTAGTGCTCTCTTTACATTTATGACCGCAATTTTGCTCTTCCTGGAAGCTTCGTGTGTATACAGGTGGAAAATGGCTGATTTGCCTGTCCCTCCCTAGCCTCAACAAAATTGTGGAACGTCTAGGGAGTGACCTCAGTGGCCAGGTAGGCCTTCACAAGCCCCATAATGTCAGTCCCTAGCTTTTTTTTTGAAAAATGTTCATCTCCAAAACTACAAATAATAGTGTGCGCCGGCTTACTGAGATTATCAACGACCGAATTTTGAAAGCATTCACAGCAAAAAGTTTGAAAATCGGACAGCTGAAAGTGTTCGAAAAATGAACCTCAAATAGTACCTTTTCCGAAGAATGACCATCATACCGTTAATTCTATTAAATAGCCGGGGGGGGGGGGGGGGGGGGATTTATCAAATTTAATCAAATGATGAGAAATTGAAATGGTAAGTTTTTGGGGACGGGTCTTGCTAACCCGTTGAATATTTACGATTCTGTCGTTTTCCTCAGTGAATCCCTTAACTACTGATTTCGATGAATACTTTAACTACTGATTTCGATGAAAGTGTTCGGAAAGATGACCCCATGATTTTATACCTTCAATAATTGATATCCACGTGTCTTGTCCCTCAGGTTCAAAACCCCCAAAAGTGGACACTCCTGCGTTTTCACGTGTTGTCTTGAACTTGAGTATTTGGAAAAGATCAAAATGCATAATAATAATTAATTATTTAATCCTGGAGATATAAGTTCTTTGAGACATTATGCAGACCATTCTGAGTTCGGTTACGTCAAAATTGGCTAAATATTAAAGGAGATAATGGTCAGGAAATCGGCAGAACTTTTGATTTCGCGCGTTATTATCACATTTCATCTTTATGAATATTGACTTGTGTGATTGCTTTGGGTTATTTGATGGTATAATAAGTAATGTAGCTATTTGATTTATGGTAGGTACTCAATTAACGTTTAAATTATCTCAAAACTCCTGTCTTCCTCCGTGAGCGTTTCTCTCTCATTTAATTCGGAATTATCATCTATGTTTGTCATTCCCGCAAGTCACATTGAGTCAAGCTGTCACATTTGAAGGTTGTGGGCAGTTTTGTTCCCACAATGTTGAATAATCTTCACGTGGGCGTCGAACGTAACTGTTTGAAATGTGGGTGTGTGGGGTTGTAACTGTGACATTCATCGTGTGTTGTCCTCCAATTGTGTTAGTTTGATTTGTATTCCCGTCACACGAGGTTTGACCTTAGGACCCTATAAAACGGACAAAATGCTGACAACTTGTTGAGTAAGTAGTTCACTAATAGCGTTTTCTATGTTTTCATCTGTGTACGGCATCCACAGACGGACTGACTGGAGCAAAACAATATTTTTTTCCTTATTATGTTGAAAGTGGCAGAGATTTTTCACTTGTGTGTCCTAGTGTGCCAAACTGATCAGCTTTTTTTGGAGCTTCGTGCACTAACCCCTCCTTGTTTTGTCCACTAGGAAGAGTCACTCGACCTTATGGGCCAATACAAACCAGAAATTTTCTGCTAGAAGGTAAACGAAATTTTTGTTTTTTAATTTTTCTCCCTCTAAAATTCGTTCGTTTTAATCTCACGTTGTGCTTTGGAAATGATCGTTTCTAGCTTCACTAAACCTTATTTGTAGTGCAGTATAACTTATTCACTGCTTACGGTTGTGCATGTTCACCGTTGGCTAAAACGTATCTGTTTCGCAAGGAACGACGTTCCACCATCAAGAGTGTTGGGTTATTTGTGCAGTTTTGTGTTTAATGTTAGTAATGTGTGTAATTTTCTGGTGTTCGTGTTGATATTTCTTGTACAAGGAAATCTGCCCTATACTTTTCTCGAAAATTTTCATTTTGCTTGCACTGAATTGAGGGCCGACGGTCTCAACAGAATGCACCGAGTTTCAGAACTAAACCACTAATTCAGAAGGGCTCTGAATGTCATCGGTGTCTGGGTGTCCACGAAGAGGTTAACCACATTTTGTTCTACTTAGTTCGCATGAGAGAAGAAAATAAAAAATAGGAATACCTTTCCTACTCAATTGGTAGTTCCCGCTTGATGTAGGCTACCGCACTGAGTCCGAAAGTGCTCAACTTCGCACTAACTTCGTTGTTTCAATTCGGAGCTTCGTGGGGTAGATGTGGCAGGGGAAAAGCTCAGTGAAAGAGACGACCAGCACTTTCCGTGTGGAATGGTCGAGCGAAGCGAGCCCCTGTCCAGATGCTAGTCAAGGTAAATTTATTAGGCACAGCATGTATTTTGCACTCGATGCTCGTAATACATTCTGAATTTGTCTAATGTCTTCTGCTTGTACATTGAGCACACTTACACGAGCAGCACGTTATTTCACTTTTCACCTTGTCGTTGTTTTTGTTCAAACAGGAGCCCTAAAACTTTTTTTATTTTGTGTGTGTGAAGTGGATGAGATTTATATCGTTTGAGTATTGAAAATTTGAAGTTGTTGGGCCTTGAAATGGGTTTCCGGTAACGGTTCTAGTTGGAACGACACAAATGGGGATATTGACCAATTTGCACCACCCTCGTGCGTTATTTAGAGCATGTGTGTCAGTTTTATTGGGATTAGAGCCAAGAACGGGAAAACTACTTCATTTGCCGAGCTTTCGAGCAGTCTTTCTCAGGTCTCTCTTGTATAGCTGGAATCCAGCTGCTGGATGGCTTGGGAAGATTTTCTCAGTGCGGCATTTCAGAAGAAACCAGCGGCGAGATTTGTCTAGGACAATTTTCGGTAGGGCTATCAAATTCGCTATCTTCTTCAGATTTATTTTACCTTCTGTCCCATAGCGCGTGTCAATACGATATCGTATTGTAGAAGGCCATAATGCCTGCTAGATCCCAGGTTTGTAGATGAGAATAGTGGAGTTTGACCCAATGGAGTGTATCGCCGCTGGTTTCTTCTTCTGAAATGCCGCACTGAGAAAATCTTCCCAGGCCATATCTGATATTCACCCGTAACTTCAACTGTGTTTTCACTCACGTTCGTCAACAATATCCGGTATGAAGATGACACCATCCTTATAGCCTGCAGCAGCTCGTCAACTTAGTGGCTGAGTCTCCTCAGCCTGTAGATTGGCCTAAGGGTCAACATCTCAAAGACCAAATGGATGGTAGTCGTGCGTGGTGACGAGTTGCGTGCAGGGCAGATAAAAGTTGGGGACGTCTCACTGGAGCGCGTTCAGAACTTCGGTTTTCTTGGAGTTATTGTGGAATCCCAAAGTCGAAATTCGCGGCAGGATTGAGCAGGCCAGAGCGGCGTTTATTTGAATGAAATCATTCTTCTGGGTTAAGCACCTTAGCTTTAGCACTCGCTATCGTACGCTTTGGTGCTGCATTTGGTCGGTCCTGCCCTACGGTGTTGAGACTTGTGGTCAATTAAGATTGCCTCTGTGAGTCGCCTGGAGGCTTTTGAGATGTAGTGCCTCCGTAGGATGTTTCAGATCTCGTAGGTTCTGCGCCGAGCAGGCCTTGAGGATCGTCAGCTCTTCAAAGATGTGAACAGGCGGAAGGTAGGATACCCCAGCCACGTCTTCTGAGGAGATCGTTACACCTTCCAGCGGTTGGTTCTGGAAGGGAAGATAAAGGAAAGACGTGGTAGGCATCAACCAACTCATGTGGCTTTGGGGCATCCGGAGATGGTCCGGACTCCTCGACTTCGCCACTCTGAAGACTGGAGCGATTGAGGGGACACTGCGGGCTGTGTTGGGGAAGAAGAAGGATTGGTCGCCAATGGATGGTACACGTCTATGGCACCCACAGAAGAAGAAGCAAGCAGCTCTGCAATCCAACCTGTAAACTCCAGACATTTGTTGCAAATCGGGTATCGAAAATGCAGGAAAAGGCAAGGTTTCCGCCGCGTTTGTGAGTTGCAACCGAAATTTCCTCGGAATGAACAACAAACATCTGTGAGGGTTTTCACGCTAAATAATATTATAATCAAAATTTCTCAACTGCGCATCCTCATATTTTAGTCCGAACCGGCGTAGTTGATTACCGGCGGTGCTGACTATTTTTTCGGCGGAGTTGAAGCGCCCCCGAATATCTAGTTGCACTGCACTAATAGCGAATTTCGCCTTCTCCCATTTTTTCCAATATATTGATCGATATATCGATCTTTATGGTGGGAGCTGGGTAACGCTAAAAAAGTGTCAATCTTATCAAAATAAGTTATGCACGTTATTTACTTCCGAATGACTCACCGACGGTCACTATCGTATAAGGCAGCCAGGTATCGGTAAACAATCCGAAAATGCCTCTCCAGTCTGTTCCCCGAGTGCTAAATTTAAAAGCTCTCTCCAAAGTGGGGAGCTCACTTGGCCTTGCGTCGGCCGACCCAACGACCCTGGGGTCATGGATGGAGTGATTTTTGTAAAAGTCGCTGTTGGTCGATCAGATTCAATGGGTTGAGGATTGTTGTTTTGTTTAATTTCACCCTGTTTTACATGAGACGCCTCGTTACCAGATTCCGCTTCAACTGGCCTCGTTCAAACTCCCCCACTTTCGCCTAGCCGATCGTCGTTGATGCTCTCATCCGTACAACATCCTTGTGGAGGTCCGCTTTCCCGTCAGTCCCCGGGATCTCTGCATTATTGGCGGATCAGTCGCGAGTCGCGATCGTCAGATCCTGTCGTAGTGTCGTCATCGGCCTCTAGTGTCCCGGTAGTCCTTAGTCGTCGGAAGTGTGAGTCCTTTGATGGTCCAGTGAACCTCTTCAGGAACACTTAGCTGGAATAACTTGCGCTGCGGTCATCAGTTCTACACACGCTCCACACTTCTGATTATCATCCGCTTCCTGTTTCATTTTCCAATTCAAATCCTCTTTCTATTTATCATTATATGAATTTTCAGCGTGAGACAGTTTTTCAGAGCACTCCAAGTCTCTTTGATTGTGTTTGAATACTCTCCTATGCCCTTGTGATTTTCATTATCCAGTCTCCTTTCATTTTCTTCTTAATCCTCTGACCTATTTTGGATTATAATTAGCGACAGGACGGGTGGGGGGGGGGGGTTCGCTTCGCTCGGCCATTTCGGTGAGTAGGTTCTGAGTAAAGCTAGCGTGAAGTCCGAAAATTCGTGGAGACTCAGTTTTCAATTCGATTAGAGAATAAGGATTAGGAAGAATTCAAGTAGCGCCCAAATCACACTGAAAACAATGAAGATAGAAGTTGGGTGCAAGTGCAAGTAGTAGGAGGGGGCAGGGTTTATTCATCTTTCTATCAATTGAATTTAATTCATGTTTATTGACGTACAATTAAATTCTGGGCTGTAGGATTTTTTTTTTTTTAATCTGAAATGTTGACCATCCTCTCGGGTTTTCATGTAGTTGGGTTCGCATGGTTTTGAGCTTGATCGCACTAAAGCTGTTAGGGGGGTTTGAAGGGCTTTGACCTGGAGATCGAATGAGGTGTGGTTTTCGGAATAATTTTTTGAAGAATCCATTTCTGCGGGGCCTCTCATCTGTATCAACACCACACGTACAGTTTTTTTTGTCAGAATTGTCTTCAAGTTCAATCTTTGAGCGATTTTCCATTTCATCGCCAGAGCGTCAAGTCAATTTCCGCCACACTCCCCTCTCCGAGAGTTCATTATTTTCCAACTCGCGTTCGGCTCAGCGAAAATTTCTCCAGTCGACGCCCCACCGGATAAGAAACATCTCCTATCGTCCTACGCTCTTATCGGCCCACTTGAGACAAAACCCGCCGTCCGCACATTCAGTTACCTCACAGGCGATGATTCTCGATAACGTCCGATAATTGACGATTCCGCGTTGTTCGGGTGGGAAATTTCCTCCAACCGTCCAGTTGCTCGACTGATCGTGTATGGTGATTGTGCCTGCTCAGACTCAAAGTTCGAATTTATTTATTGAATGAATACACTCATGCCTGTGCCTGTTGAAGATCCCTCTGCGATCCACGGGGTGAGTCGATTTAATCGATTTGTGTGTCGCTTTGATTGAAAAACGACTTTTGACTTGGTTTTCACCTTTTGTTCAACTCGTTGTGTTGGAAAATTCCTAATTCGCTATTTTGTATTTAATTTAACAACATTTTCCATTAATTTCATACTATTTATGGCAATAGTAAAACTGCTTTGAATAAAATTTTAAATAAGTTACTTAAAATAAATGATATTTTTCGTATTATTTATAAATTATTTCGGTGCCTGCCTTATCAGGAAAACATTTCCTGTGTAATTTTACACTTGTCCAATTTGAGCGAACATTGTGAAACGTCAATTATCATAATATGATAATTGTGAGATATTATCTGACGGGTGTCATAGATAGCGTGTGGTCAAAATTGCTGTTTCAGATAAGTGTTCTGGTTCACTGGGTCAATCTTTGTTGGCGAATCGTTTAGATTCAATTGGTTAATTGGCTTCCCATGTCGTCGATTAGGCTCTCTCGATAATGGATGCTTGTGCGGACGGTTTTCACTTGCCGTCTAATGAGAAGTTCGTCACAACGAGGAAGGTTTGGCAGGTGTGGTCCGACTGGAGTCAGTGCTGCCACTTGAGTCTAGTGACGTGACGCTTACGGCAACTATAAATATAGGTTTTCCAAGCTCAATTGATAATTTCCCAAACCTAATTGAGAGTTTTTCAAACTGAATTGAGAATTTTCCAAGCTGAATTGAGAACTTTCCATTTCTATTTGAGATTGAAATTGACAGAAATTGAGATTGAGAGATTGATTAATTTTTTTGGGCTTTTTTTTTATTTATTTTTTTAAAATCTTTTTAAAGTGAAATGGAACTTCTCAATTCAGCTTGGATAATTCTCAATTTATTTTGGAAAATTCTCAATTGAGCTTGGAAAACCTATAGTTGGGGATAGGCCAGGACCCTCCCACCACTCCTTTCCAATATCCTGAAAATTTGTTAAACCATAAGTTTCAATTGGCTATTGAAACTTCCCGGAGTGGCGCTGCCACCCAGTGAGCTGATGTGATGGTCCTGTGGTAAGCATTCTCTTCGCCTTTATTTTTCTAGTTTTTCTCATTTATGGCTTCTTCTGATCCTTCCAGTCGTATCTGGACCGTCTTTTCGCTAATAAGAAATCCTCCTGAAAAATCTGTAGTCCCTCTGTATGGATCGAATTGTGAGTGATCAGTTCCAGATTTTTGCTAATGATTCAGAGCAGCTGTTCAGGAATTGCGTCCTCCTTTATAGGAGAGACTCTCATTGACCCCATTATAGAAGTTGTAGAGACAGACATAGTTCAGGGTGTTAAGCTCTTGTCATTGATGTCCTCGGGCCTCATCCTCCGGCTGTGAGCACCCCAATAAAAGTAGAAATTGAGGCAAACTGAGGAGTGTTAATACGACACCTTAACAAGACATGTACTTAGTACAAGTACTTCTAATTGTACTTCTCTCTTGTTGCAAGTAAAAGTACACAAATGTACCTACTTGTACTTATATTTTTCAAGTACTTGCACTTTGTACTTAGTTCTTGTAAGTATGATTTATTCAACTCAAGTAAGCGTTAACAATTTCTTTGGTTTTTTCTTTTTCTCTCATTTGGCTCTGAAACTAGTCACCACATCTCACCTGAACTTTGATTCAATACTATCAATATTTTTGGTTGAATTTCGTTCTCAATGACTAGGATCTCTGCTCCATTAATTTGATATAGGCCCCAGCCCTTGTGTAAATGACTTTTAGCACGAAAAAGGTATCCCCCCCCCCCCCCCCCTGTTGGGATCCTGAAGTTGGAATTAATTAATTAGCTGTTGAGTTGGCAACTCTCTTCAGTACGATCCATACAGGGCTGGCGGTGAATTAATATCGCTAAAAAAAGCTTTAAGATCTGGAGGAGATTCTTGTTGTCAGGTGTGCTAAACGGGAATCTGAAGTCTAATTTCGAAGTGGCTGAAATGCATAGTTTCGTTTTGGTAGAACTTCTATTTGGTCTTCCTCAATATCCTTCATGGCACCGATGTTGACCAGCGACATCCTTGACAGGGTGCACATGCCTCGTCAGCGGGCTCTCGTCGGGGGGGGGGGGGGGGGGGGGCACCGGATCTCCTGGCAGCGGTCCCGCGGATATAGAAATAGTCTCCCCCTCCCCTCGTCACTGGCTGGCGTAATTGTCGCCAGCGAATCCCGACGTCGTCCGACAGTTTCCGATCCGTTTCCTGTCACCCTTTTTCGTGCCCGGATTTCCTCCCCCTCTCCCTACCCTGCTCGACGATTTCCGGAATGTTGTTCAACCTGTGCTCTCGAAAGGTAGGCTGGTGTCGGTCAAGTTTTGCTGTGTAACGGCGACGGTGTTGGTTAACAGTGTTTAGCTCACTCGGACCGTGTTTATCCTGGCTTATCAAATTTCATGCTCAGGCAAGTCACTCGTGTACCACAAATCCTCTGTTAAGCCAGATATCGTAAATGGTTTTTTAAAAATAAAAATGAGAAAAAACGTTGTGTAATACACGTTATTATCGTCCCACATATGAGTGGCGAGCTGTAAATATATTCTTGGCGCATGCGCGTGGGTGTTGGTGAGAGTCTTTTGCCAAGACTTTACTCCCGCGAGTTCATTCGTCTCTCCGGTTGATCAGCCGTTGATTTTCTTTTCAATTAAGGCTGTTCGGACTTGTCTTGTCGATGAGGAAAAATTGCCTTATAAATGCCCATAATATGTCGGCATACTCATTAACAGAGGGCGCTCTAATTTTGGTTTGTCATTCTGTGAATAATCAAAATCAATCATCTTCTGTGTTCGCAAGGAGGGCCACACTTTGGAGCGGCCTCAAATGGTGTCCTTTTCTATTTCATTATACTTGGATTCGAACAATGCACGTCCAGCCATTAGGAAAATTCCTATTGCCAGTTTGGACATGGGAAGGTGCAGGCGCTGTCCGCGTTATTTCCGTCATGTGTGTTTTGGGAAGTCAAAACATAGAAATCCGGTAAAGGTTTCCCAGTTCGCTTATCCAAAGCGACTGAGGAGCTTTATGAGTCTACTTTCCGAGAGACGGTGGAGGTGGAAGGTTCTTTAAGAGTGCTTTCACATGAAGGCCCGGCGCACTCCTCCAGAACTTTCGGAGATGAAGCCGTCAGCTCATGTGGGTTTGCTCATAAAGGCGAGAGCTGCCACGAAGTCTGATGACTTGGTGTTTGTTTGTTAAAGAGAAATCTGGTTCTCTAATTTCAAAGAGAGCAAATTTCGAAAAGGTTCGAGGTCCCCAGGTTCTTGGACCAGAGTGTTCCTCAGCTGCCTGTTGCAAAACGTTATTATCATTCACTATGATAAGCATATTCCATTTAGAGGGGGGGGGGGGGGGCTTCAACCCGAAAACGTTCACACCCTGTGCCCTGTTTTGTGAATGCGGCTCCTTGCTGGAACTAGACCGGGAAGGATGGAGCTAAGAAGTATGTATGAGTATTAGGGTGGCTTGATTTTGGAAAAAACCGGTTTTCTCAAATTTTAGGACCCAAAGTTTTAATGCCGTTTCACCTGAGAAAACAGCCTCCAAAAAGAGAGCGCTTACAAAAATTTTCTTCAAGTTCATAATCATATTGACATTTTTATTTATAACAACTTATTGTTATAATAACTGATGAGCTCTTTTTAATGAAATTATACTATAGTGCTGTAAGGTACAGCGGGGTAAGTGCGACCTATTTTTTATAATTTTGACTGAGCCATGGATAAGATCCATGGTTTTGTTCCAATCAGTTTCAAATGTTGATGAGATGATCTTCTACATATCCTTGGTATTTTGGCCTATTTTCTAGTGAATAGTTTCACCCAACTGCCTGTATCACAAAAATTACAAAATTAATTTGGGGGTCGCACTTGCCCCCCGCCTAAGGAGGGGTATGTGTGACCATTGCCCTTCCTAACTGTAAACTGAATGGAAAATGAATGTAAAGGCTATTAACGAAGAACATTAACGTAAATACGCTAGAAAAACGAATTGGTTTATTTCGAGTTACATTCTCTTGGTAGAAATTGCGTTTTGAATTGAACTCATTTTGTGAATGTAAAAAATAGTTGATCTACATTTGTATGAAATCAGTCAAACAATCTCGTATCTTCTTACTAAGTTTGAGCGGTTACATATTTCTCATTGTAATCGTTGGAGCCTTGCCTGGTAATTACCTGGACCCCCACTAATAGATTGACTTGGTTTGGTTTCAGGAGGGAGCACCACCGTGGCGGGAGCTTTGCGTGGTCTGCAACCACCCGGTTTATTTGGCGCAGCGGCTGCGAGTCCAGGGCCACCTGTACCACCGGACCTGCTTCCGCTGCGCACGGTGCAGCGCTCAACTGACGCTTGTCGACTACTACGAAACCCACGACGGCAAGTTCGTCTGCGAGACCTGTCCCGACGAGAGGCCCGCCGAAGTGACGACGGAACTCCCCGCCGACACCGGCGGACTCCCGAAGGACTCCGACCCGGGCGAACTCTCGCCGACGCGTCAGTCGATAGTCACCATGCGCCGGATGTTCTTTGACACTGACGACGCCAAGCTCACCCGCTCCGAGACCCTCCGCGCTGATCTCCCTCCCGCCGAAATTCCTATCTCTCCAAATGACCGAGTCAAGCCCCAAATTGTACAAAGCCCTTTAGACGTTGAGACGAGTGATTCACCACAAATTGTTGAAGATAGTGTTTCACGTAGCATAGAACTGCCTAACACCGGGGCTTGTGTCAAATACCAGTCAGACAACGCTTCACCCAATAGTGTTAGTTTAGAAGATAAGTCAAACATTAGTTTGAATTTAGAAGACAATTTAGCTGATACGTCAAACAACCTGAGAACCTGCAGACTAAACGAAGATCCACCCCAACACTTAGACATTTCTAGTTTTAATGCACAAATTTCACCTACTAAACCTCCCCAAAGGACTGACGACCACCCCGAATTGCCTAAAAATGACAACAATTACGCTGCAACGGAAAGAGATGAAAAAATTGTTGAAGAAACTCAAATCGAGGTGTCCGATTCTAAATCGGAACAGCTTAACGAGATCAATGCAGAAGAAATAGAACACTCCTTGGTTGAAACCCCAAAACCTTTGAACTTGGGTGAAAATGAAGGCGAGAAAGAGGAAATTGTGGAAGCCGTGAACGACCTGGTGGCGCCACCGAGGCCGAAGCGGCGACAGAAGAGTCCGAAAACGCCGAAACCGTCCGGCGAGTACCCTCAGGATTTGAACCCTTTCGGGGACGACGACGACGACGAAGAACCCGCCGGAACGAATCCTTTCGGGTCGGATTCGGACGACGACGAGCCAGCGTGCACATCGACGCCAGTTAAAGCCCCGAACAAGTCAAGCCCTTCAGTCAGCCCCAGGGCTGATCGGGGGACGGGATTGTCGCCGATCCGGAAGGCCCCTTCGCTTAACCCTTTTGAAGATTCGGACGACGAGGAGCTCGACCCAAAGCCTGCCATGCCAGTGCCATTACCCAGGTGAGTCATTAGTCATAAGCCGTTCAGTGCTGTCCTGTACAGTGGGGATGATTAAGGGTGGTACTGGTCTGAGGGATGAGAATCGTTATTCTGAAAAATCGATTTTGTATCAAAACTTGAAAACCCGATTCTCAAAAATGTTGACGCTAACTTTACTGATCCAAAATTTTATCTTTAGGGTAAAGTTGCTAAATGTTTCACAAAATTGGCTTAAAAAATCGATTCTCAATTTAATTGAGTGGAAATCGATTCGAAAAATTTAAAGATAGATTTTTTGACTACCTAATCGATTTTCTTGAAAAATCGGGAATCGATCCACATCCCTTACTGCATTTTGGAAGGATGCATCTTCCCGGATTTTGGAGGAAGGTCCACGTTTTCAGGAGGTTTTGGCGTTATCAGGACTAGTAATACATTGAAATAATTAAATATCGGTGGTACAGCATCTTGGGGGACATCTTTCCGTTCATTACAAGCCCAACTTAATCCAAAACGGTTCAATATTGATGATTAGGGCTGGGTTTGATATGCTTGATAAAATGGTTTTTGAAGGTGTTGGTCATTGGGATGTCGTTTCCGAAGTAGGTTTAGGGGATATGTGGGGCTTCTATGGGGCTACATAAGTTGCTTTAGAAGGATCGAGGAGGTTGAATGAAGCGCTATTTTCAGAGTTATTTTGTAGGATCTAGTGAGGTGTCTCTATCAAACTGATGTTAGAATCCGATCTTGAAGTATTTGGTCCAGGAGGATCGAGTGAGGGATTGTTTTGAATGTAATTTGCATAGGTAGTTTGAACCACAACTGCCTCCTTCGCTTCATGACCCTCTCTGGGTTGCGTCGTAGTGACGTTCAATCCTTCATGAATTACACTTGACTCTCAATCTTTAAATGTGTTGTACTCGTATAGAAAAACAGCCCCATCCCCTGAGCCGATGCCGTTCCCAAGAAGCGCTCTTCGTGCCAGCCAAAGGTCCATCGCCTCCACGCTCTCAACAAGCTCGAGGAAGAAACGGCCTGCTCCACCCCCACCCGTGGCAATCCCCGCTCCACCTTCACCCACTATGACAATCAGAGTAAGCTTACCTCTGATGATTGATCAATGCGCATTTAGGTACGTTGGATGTTACAATTTGTTATTCATTTCCAGAGCACCCGGTCAAGGAAAGCTCGCCGTGCCCCGCAACCACCTGGAATGTCATCGTCGCGCCTCTCCCTCGCCAGCGACACCATCAGCCTCGGTGGAGAATCTCTCTACAGGGCCGACGCCCCTTCCCACTTTTCCGAACAAGTGTCTCAAGTTGCCGACAGGATATCCGAATGGGTGGAAGCTACCAACGTGGACGTCAAAGCCCTCGAAAATTCCGTCAACGACTCGACAATTTCTGAAGTCAGCACTGACGATGCTAATCTCAGCACGAGCCTCACTACGTCGTCTCCAGTGAACAAAACACACCAACCTCCTAATCATCCCACAATAGAAGTTACTCAAGAAGACATTCCCGTGTCGACTGAATACCATATCGAAGTGCCCAAACCTGCTCAATCTCCAACCCGCAAAGACCAATCCCCGATCGACAATAAAATCCTCATCACGCCCGAAGACGTGCAATGCCTCAAAAAAATGGACGAAGACGAAAACATTAAAGAAACGTCTGAAGTTAGGAAAAGTCTCTTCGAATCTTCCTCAAAGAAAACACAACCTCTCGAACCATCAATTTCCATCATGAACTGCAACAGCTCAGTCGATTCCGACGTCGAAGACTGTCTCTTGTCCAACAAGAAAAACAAAGATGACGTAAACATGACCCGAAAAATATCAGGTGAGATGTCTAAATAAGCCCCTGTTCTTGCCTATTTTTCGCTGTATCTAATTTTTGTTGTTATTCAAGGTGGTAGTACTGGGAGCAGTAGTGGGGGTTACAACCTCCATAAGAGCGCTCACGGTCAATGGAAGAGGAAGTCGAAAGCACCGGCACCTCCGCTCCCGCTCGTTCCAGACAACAGATCCACGTTGACGGGCTCCCAAGGGCTTCCTCTATTCAAGATCAAACAGGAGCTCAACGACATCGAAATAAAGCAGCAGGGGCTCGAGCGGCAGGGCGTCGAACTGGAAGCGCGGATTAGAGACAAATTCGATAGTGGTGAGTGATTGTGTGAGCAACGAACGACGAAGATCATAAGCCAAAGTTGTAACTAAGTGTGGTTTCAGATGCCAGCATAACGCCCTACGTCGAAGAACTTGTTCTCCAGCTGTTTGAACTGGTCAATGAAAAGAACGAGCTGTTCAGGAAACAAGCAGAGCTTATGTACCTGTAAGTATTTAGGTCATCAACCGGCCAGGGTGGAATTTTCAAAAGAAATACTTCAACTAACGCATCGTTCTTTCAGACGGAGGCAGCAGCACCTGGAAGAGGAGCAGTCGGAACTGGAAAAAGAGATTCGAGAACTAATGAGTCAACCCGAAGTCAATAAAACCGATTCCGACAAGGAGCTCGAAGAGCAGCTCATTCAGAGGTCCGTCAAACAGATGCCGCTTCAAATCAGGCTCTCCTCCTTTATCCAGCAATCCCAACTTACATTTTCCGACTTTCGTTTATTCCAGACTGGTGGAAGTTGTAGAGCGTAGAGACGCCATCATTCAGTGCCTCGAGATGGACCGAATTCGCGAAGCTGAAGAAGACCGCAGCATTTCAGCTCAGCTCAACGTTTTCACAAAAGGTATTAAGTAACGGTTAAAGCGCTACATGTGTACCACTAATTCAGACCGTCTGTGTATGTATGCTACCAGCCTTCTCCTCCGAAACCATAAATGATAATAATACGCTGATTTTTTCTACCATCTCGGCCTCCCAGACATCTACTTTTTGGGGGGGGGGGGGGGGGCACCCTCAAAATAAGCGCAAACAGGGCGAAGCGAGCCCCCCTGTCCGAGAAAGTGATCGGCCGAGCTAAGCAAGCCCCCCCCCCCCCCCTCCCCCTTCCCATCAGCGTGCTAGTTATTCATAATAATCGAAGTGAAACAAGGGACTCCCCCTTGATTTCCGTCTGACTGGCTGCTGCCGTTATGGAACTCGTTCTGACGATTGCACTCTTATCTCCCCATTACCCCCTGGGTTGAGAACTTCGTTCTAATTTCTTTTCATTATGTGCAGCTATCGCGCCAGAAGACAAATCAGCGACGTCGCCAAAGAAGAAGAAAACCAACCCAGATGGCTCCAAAAAGAAGTGGTACACGTTGAGCCGCTCACCCAAAAAGTCCCACACGTGATGACACAATCAAAATGGCAGTAAAAAAAAAAACAAAAAAACAAAAAAAACAGTTGTCCTTTGGTTTAGTTTGCAAGATATTTAAATGTTTTGAGATTATCACACTGGAGAGACAGCTTTTAGATTTAATCGCTGCAACAATAAGAGGGATATCCTAGTTTTGATAGACTGATAGCAAAATTTTGTGCCTTCAGCAGTGCGAATATCAAGTAGCTAATGAAGTAATGAAGTTTCATGTTTATTGCTTGATATAAGCAATGATTGTATAGTTATGTAGTCGAATTGTGAAATTGTGCGATAGAACGTATCCCAGTGTCGCCGTCCAGTTTACATGTAACACGCATAGTTCCGCTTTCTATGCGAGAGTACAAATTGGTTGTTTTGGTTCTGTAGTTCTTTTCTTCTGTAAGGTACTTTATCTCATTTGTAATAGCTTAATGTGCTAAGTTTATTTACCAAGAGTATTTGCCTAGTTTGTCATTTATGTGTTGTCTTTTTTTCTAAGTGTTCTGGAACGACTGAAACAAATTTCAATGTACATTCGTTCTAAGTTATTGTACGTAAAACGCTTTTGACAGAGACTGATTTCTTTTTATACCCTTGGCAATCTTCTGAAATTGATTTGCTTGTGGGAAGAAAACGCTGAGCCTGTGTCATTAAAGCTGGTTCTGCCTCTGTTCTGGAGGTGGGCGAAATGACAGAACAGTGTTTCTGGTACGTGAGAATTTCTGGTCTATCTACGAGTAGAAAACGTTACAAATTGGTAGGTATTCACAACGGATCATGATTATTTTATTAAACCGAACATATTTTTTCCTGGAAAGGTCAGGTTTAAAGGTTACAAAAACTGATCAACAGCGCAGAAAAACCAGTTCATTATAACGCCACAGTAAAAATGAATGTTGGAATGACGTGACGTGCACTTCGTTGATCCGTCCGAGAGATGCAAGTTAGCCAACCTATACTGAAAGTATTCGAAGAGCTCTGGGATTTTTAAAAGCTGTATCCACCACATTCAATTCCATCAAATTTTGTGGGACGCCAAACCCCTCAAACTTCTTGTCATTCAACCAAACCAACTGATTAGAGAAATCTTGTCACACTTCCACAGACAATGTGTGCTCTAATAGGTTACAGACTCAGATCACCGCTCCAGAGACTCAAAATGACTCAGAGAAAAGCAACCATTTGCCGCACGTACCAGCATAGTTGGAAAAGTATCATGAAAATAATTAAGAGTTGCGAAGGGAAGCTCGTGCTCTCAGGCTGTAAGGCACAAGAGACCACCACCTGATCCAGAGCTTAGGAACTGTTGACTCCAAAGAAATACGATTGAAGGATTTGAACCCGACATGATCCCTTATGTGAAATGTGAAAATAATGAGCGTTAACCCTGGCATTTATATAATTTATTTCTCCCATGTGACCTCCTCCTACCCACATCTATGACGTGGGGGTGGTCTAAATACTCAGACCTTCCTCACCAATTAATTGGTTAGGTTACTAGAACAAAGTGTGCGGAAACACACAGAATTAACGTTCAATGAAGAAAAACAGGTGGTAATCGTTCCATGAAGAAAATATGCAGTATAAACATTCCATGAAGCAAATTAGCGTTTCATGAAGAAAACAGAAGGTTCTGATGGCGAAAATTCCATAAATAAAATGTCCGTGCGCCATTTTGGGGAAGTTGGGATATTTTTAATCTGAATTTTTTACAAAATACTCGTTTTTCAATCTAGTTGTGTCCATCGCCTAAACTGAGGGGCTACAAGTGGGTTACAGATCTGTTAGGGGGATCTCTGTTTCATTTGAAGGGGTATCTGTAACCCCAGAACCACCCTTCGAAGGAGTTTTGTTCACATGTGAACAAGTGCACTGTATTACTACCTATTTCAGATTCTTTTGTTTCTCTTGGATATGCCCGCATCTACCAAAATCGGTGTTTCAGATATTGCAAAAATATCACGTACCTACGAAAAATTTGTTTGACGACAGTTTCGAAATATATTTGTGAAAGGGACAAAATAGATACTGTAGAACACGATCATTCAAGCATTTATAAAAGGTTGAAATAAATTTCAATTGCGGGAGGGGGGGGGGGGGCACATCGATGAACTCATCGTTTCTCACGTCAACGTATTTGAACCTCTAGTTTCATAATATTTTTATATTTCGCAATAAAAAAATTCGCCATTTTGGAGAAATTCCCTTCCTAAAAATTTAATTTAATAACTAACCAACCTATTCAATGAAGACACTGTAGTTCAAACACCTGGTAAGAACCGTTTCATTTACAATAGCATCAGATTCTGACAACTCTACGGTATATACCATCGACCATCTACGGTATCGACCATATGGTCGATGAACTCATTAATAATATGGAGTATTTAGTGGTGATTACTTAGTCGGTAAAATTCTGCAAAATAGATATCATCCATTTTGCCGAATTGTAACTAATCCCCCGTAATACTCCAAAGCTGACCACAATTAAATTATTAAATAATATCAAAATTTGATATTATTTAATAATCAAAATTTAATTTTGATGTTATTAGAAATGCAGCCGAAAGACGGGGACGAAAGGGATACTTCGAGCCCTCGGGTGGGACTTATTAGTAAAGGTATATGGCATCACTGCACGACCCTACCTGCTGACCAGTGTGGCCAGACAACTCGGGCGGTTTTATCAAACTATGTTTGACAACGGTTGTCAGACAACCATTCAAGTTGAATGATTCAACAACAACAACTCAAACTAGTTGACCGGGTTCTGACTATTTATACAGACCTAAAGTATATAATATATTATATTGTATAGTTTACAAACAAATTTCATTATTTGGTAATATTAATTGTTAAACCGGTGCATAGACCTCACTGTACTGCTCGGCGTTTTATGTCGTGCGCATCTTCTGCACTGTCTGCCTTCCTTGTGTGTAACGTTAATAATTGAATTGACGCCTGAGGATGGATTCATCCGGCAGAATAGGTAAGTGTTTACCTGCAGCTGTGTTTTTTTCGAAAAACCACTACTCACTGTGACCAATACGAGTGTCAGATTACGATGAGTAGATGGAAATACGTACAGGCAGGTGTTGATTTTTCTTCCAGATGTTGAAGGCCTGTCAACGCCGAAAAAACACAAGCGGCACAAACATAAGAAGCACAAAAAGAAAAAAGAAGTCGTCGAAGTTATCCACATGGAACCGGCGAAGATCAAAAGCCCAGCGACGATGGCGAGCAACAACGCCCTCGAAAGGTCTGTTTATGTTTAATAACGTCAAAGTTAGTTTAGCGTGGAATTATTCACAAGTTGTTGTTGATGTCGTTTGTACTGTTTGCAACATTTACCTTCTTGCGGTTCAATGAAATTTACGCCCGCCGTCCAAACAACTAACTGATGGGAGTCGAATGGGGGTCGTATTTAAAGTACTTTTGAACGTTGAGTTTTTTTTTATGAGGTCTCACACATGTGGTCTCCGGAACAATAGTGGTATAATATACCACTATTGTTATAATAATATTATCAGAGATATACCACTATTGTTCCGGAGGAGCGACATCTGACTATCCGAGGAGGTCCCAATAGAGGCTCAAGGAGAGGGTTTTGAAGGTTTTTGGGCATGGGGTCGAATGGAGTGTTGTTTTCTAACTACCTATTTTTGGAAGTAGCTTCGATGGGGAACCCCGTATATTATACGGGGTTCCCCATCGACCTCATCGCGGTTCTGTTCAATGGGGCTGCAAAATTAAATTTCTTTTATTATGCAAATTTTGTATAATTAAATTATACGAAATTTTAATGTTGCTTTTGAAAGACGTTTGGAGGTGGAATGAGGTGTATTAGGAGAATTACTCCAAGATAGTCGACCCCAGTCTACACTAGTCTCCTCTGAAGACTGCAAGCCTAGTGGATGAGTCCTCACTAAAACTCATTTCCATTTTACTTGAACACCTTGACAACAAGTATTAATCCCTGATCTTCCTATAACATTTATAAAGGTTCCTTTCTATCTTCCTATATATAGGAAGGTTCGGTATAAGTGCACGTACCTACTTGACCGACCAAGACTGCTTGAAGGGAGTGACATTTCGCTTGTGGGAGTTTTGAAGGTTTTGCTCTATTGCTCTGGGTGTGGTAGATTCAGCATTTTGTGCTCAAGTAGGAAGTACCTACTTGAAGCCCTCGGCCAGTTTTTCTCGGGAATTCCCGATTCCTGATGGCACCGTTAGATGGTGAGGTCGGTGGGCCAAACCTCCGATTATACAATTTTCTCAACGTCAGTATTTACGAACTTTTCTTTTTCAATCCTGCAGCATATCGAAGAACATGGAAAAATCCTTGCAGCTCGGCACTTCACCGAAAACTGCTTTGAAAAAGAAGAAGCCCAAAGGTGGAAAAGACAGTGGGACATCTAGCGATGAAGAACGTTGGTTGGACGCCATACAATCTGGAAAGCTTGAGGAGGTAAGTGAACAATTTCTACGTTCGATACTCACACCTAATTTTATATGGAACCAAAATTAAATCTTATTTAATAAGATAGCAAGTTGATTTTCATGAATCTTTCAGGTTGATGACGAGCTAAAAAAAATCAAACCCAAAGACCCAAAATTGATGACGGCCCGGCAGAGAGCCATGTTGGAGCGAAAAGGTGACAGCGCTCCTGACCCATCTGCCGAACAACTGCTGTCCCTCCCCTCCGGTATGAACAATACTTCATTACTCACCCCCCACCCACTTCTTCACATGTATATTACAATTTTGTGTATTTCTCCGAAGGGTACCGAGAGAAGGTTATGACTCCTGAGATGATCAAGAAGGCAGCGTTCAAAAACCTGAAAAGAAAGCAGCTCCTGGACGAAAAACGAGAAAAAGATAAAGTGAGTTAATCAATAATAACTATTATGACTAGTCTGTAGTGGTGGCTTACTTCGTTTCTTTAAAAGCTGCTGGTAAACAGTTGCAGTAAGGAGAAAAACTATGCTAATGTACAAGGGTCGTTAGTTTGCCAATTTTTATTACTTTCATTTTTTCAAGGAGAAAATTGTCTATTATTCTGAGAATAATTAACCATAAGTTCCTTGTGAAGTCCCATTTCCCTCAGAGTTGTAAAGTTGTTGACGATTGTGCAGAAAAGGACGGTCGAGCGCTTGCTGCGGAAACAGGACAACAAATCAAACAAATCGGCTGTGAAACGGGCGGTGAAGAAGACTGGCGTCACCATCACGTACTCAAACAGCACTAACGGCGTCAAGATGACTCTTCCTCCTGGCGTGGAGTATCCGCTGGCTGCCAAAACTGCGTAAGTTGAGATGTTAATACAATTTCAAAGAAACGTAGGCTTGTGAATGTGACATGCGATTGTTTCTTTTTATGGGCAGTTAGTAAAATTAGGGAATGTATTGCTGATAGCTTTTGTGTTATGAATTAAAACAATGTCAAATAGGCATTCTACGGTTTTCGAAGTGATTTTGAATATGGAATCCTCTTTTGGTATCTCGTGTGTGCCCTAATACTATACAGTATTGAGTTTTGTAAAACTTGCAGCGTTCTATTTCGTCTACACTTTTTGCAGGCCGCCGCCTCCGATTCCGAAAAAATGTGGCGTGGAAGGCTGCTCCAATTTGAAAAAATACTCCTGTTCCAAAACCGGCGTGCCCCTCTGCAGTCTCGAGTGCTACAAGATCAACCTCGCGAAGAATCCTCCCTGAAAAATGCACCGTCTGTACCCCTCCGACTTCCTTGTGATGAACATTATTTTCTATTTTGACTGAGTAATTTAACTTTTGATGAGTACAAACAAGTTTGATTTTAGAGATACCAGTTTTTTTTGTTAGTTGGCAAATAAAATGAGCCCTCTGGGACCAAAATGGATTTAATCCACTTTTTACCAAGAAATGAGCTAAGTACGGGCTTTTATAGTGTATTTCTCGCCCGAGTGTCTGTTGGTGAGCTCGTTTTGATCCCAAGGTGTCTCAACCGATAACTCATTACCGACACAGTTGACTCCTGACGTTGAAGGCATCGTCTGAAAAATTTGATGTTACTGTTTGTTAAACTTAAATTTGGATTCTTTTTTTTTTTTTTTTTTTTTTTTTTTTTTCAAGTAACGTGCATTCCGTACTTTGGAAAATATAGGACATTCAAGTTGAAACAAAATTGAAATCGCAATCTAACGAAGAGCAACAGCAAAATGATCTTCTGAAGATGCATTCAACTGTTCGACAATGGCGGAATCGTGGCCTTCCAATAGCTACAGAACATCACCCTTAAATTTGATACCCTCCTCTCTCTCTCTCTCTTTCTGACTGAATTCAATTTGTTCGACTGATGGTGTTCCACTATCAACATTTTCAGTCATACCGTAACTGGCAGTCTCGAGTCTGCAAAAAATGAAAGGGAAAATGTTGTAGGTAGGTACATCCTCCGTTCGTTTCAGGTGAGAGGGTGTCTAGTGAATTAAACATAATATTTTAAGAATAAATTTTGAGGACGATCAACATTTTTGACTTCGTCGCAAAAATAGGAGGTTAATTATTCTGAGAATATAACAGGATATCCTCATTCCATTTTCGGGGAATCGTGTAGGTAAATCAAAATGTGGGGAAATTTTCAATATGGAACTTAATTATCTTGATGGAGAGATCAGCACGCTCGCTCCGAATCTGTGATTTCGTACAAACTCACTAAGTGGCTCAGACCACTTTTAATAATTAAAAATAATTTCCAATCGGTCGGCGTGAGTACTAACGAAGTTTGTGAAGATAGCGGTCTCACGCCACATTCGTCATGCAACGTCTGTCAGCCAACTGCTTTAAGGTTTTCATCACTGTTGACGGTACGGCTGAAATGGTAAAATGAAACGCCATACGATACAGTTGGTGTATATTTTGGTTCTGTTCGGTTGGTGTGCGATCGAGAGAATTTCATGCAACGTCGATAACATGTACAAGGTGATCAAAGGCGACGTAGAACTACTTGAAGACGCGATAGAAGATTTTGAAATATTTTTTACTTACGCTTTGCCGGAATGTCCCTGTATACAGGTGAGGATTGCTATAGCTTGTATGCTCGAAGTAAGGAATGGACTTACCTACCTCGAGATTATTTGTTCTCGATGGAAGGCGGATTACCAAGTAACGCTGAACTAAGGGGGGGGGGGGGAGTTCAATTAGAGTCCACTTCATTCTGTGTGTAATTCTATCGACTATAAAAAATAAAAATATAATATAATTTTGAGACTCGCCCATTCTTTTATTCCAGCCTTTCTCAACCCGTTTCCCTTTGCAGGTGATATCAGATCATTCACCGTTTGCTGAATACCACTTGGATGACTTGCACCAGTGCCTGAGCGTCCCTGCCTTAATCAGCGGCTTGTTTAGTGGAGACGAAGGTTGCGAGGTGTTTGTCATTTTGACGTCATCAATCGCAACAGTGCCGTCAACTTTGGAAAAATTATTCTTGCATGCTGAGCACAGATTCGTCGTGATTGCTCCCACAATGGACATGAGCAACCTGGTGGTGGTAAGTCGGGCGGGGGAGATGCTTCATGTCTTTACTTTGATTTTTGAGCTAAACTGAAATAATCTGGCGGTCTAGGGATGCTCCCCAGAAGTCAAAAGACAATACACGTAGGTACCATGATGATGAACGTCACAGGTTTTCACTAGGCTCACTGTTGTGTATGGATCGACTACTTCTGAAGGGACTCCGCCAAATGACTACCACTGCCCTCAACTATCTAATATCAAACTGACGTTAAACAACAATAAATCCACGATCGTTCCAGTTGAAATAGTTGCTTTACTGTCTAGAAATAATTAACATTCGATGAAAAGCCTCTCACCGATCTATGCTTGCCAAAACGCTTTTTTGTTTCTTTGCATACATTTTTATCTTACTAATAGGGAGAGAATGAGGCCTGGACAGGTCCCCGACCTATAGGCCTAGACGTAAGTATTGGGAATGAGCTCATAATAATTTGGAATGTGATCAAAATGTACCTGTGTCTGCAGTTGTGAATAAATTGAAATTGAAAAAATAACGCTTACAGCAGGTTCTCGTGTTCATGTTGACAGGATAACCAGCTAACGTACGGGGAAGCAGAAATCCTGATGATTGCCACGCAGAACTTATCGGTCGCGTTGAAACTTGGGCAGCCCGACAGGGACCGCTTCGAAATAGTTGACAACTTCACTGTGCCTTGGATAGTAAACAGTCCTCCTTTTGATAAAAAATCAATTGAATTGTATACTAAGTATAAAGTCTTTAAAACAGGAATTGACGTGCCTTGTGATTAATTTTCTTCATCGATTACGGTGGCATGGGCAGAGACTGGCATTTCATGTGTCACGAAAGTAGGCATTGCATCGCATATTGTAAGGCATATTGCATCGTAACAATAGTAGCGGAAAAACGAGCGCGTCGAGAGCGTATTATGACCGTAGGTAATACGCGCCGAAGAATTTCGATTCTCATAGAGTCATAAGGTACCTACAATCATAGCTGACCCAAGGTACATGTAAGATCGTGCCTTAGGTCATAATACCCCCTTATAATAGTATTATAATATAATACTAATATAATAGTATTATAATATAATACTAATATAATAGTATTATAATATAATATTATTGTATAACATACTACTTGTTGAATGAATATTGTGCTTACTCCAAGTTCCACTGCTGCTCAGGTTACTTCCCCACATGTTTATCGGCAAAGCAGATTATTCGCAGCCTGCTTGCTAGGAAAATTGACGTGGAACAATGTACTCAATGTACTTGACTTTACACTAATATCAGATTATGAAAGAAAATCAAGATGCAAAATAAAATGTACAATTACATTTGTACAGCAGGCTTCCGGATATTTGGCTCAAATGAAGAGGTTGAAGTGGCGGAAGGTGTTGTGCTGGACCGTACAGTTGACCTTCACACTCAACTCTCACCTCGCCTTAAGGCTTACCTATCTAAATTATCATTTTTGTTTTTAAATGCCCAAACACTTCGATGAAGAAACAAAAAACTCGAGGCACGTCCATTGCTAATCGTGGTAGGTTTTTGATACTCAAGGTTCATTAAATGACTATTTTCATAATTTTGTTCTCGCATTCAATAATTTTTGTATTAATTTTAAATTATATTTAAAATAGCGCATATTATGCACCTATATGTAACTAGTAAGATTCTTGCCTTGAGATATCTCAAGGCCATATGGATGCGTCCTAAGGACTTACCGAGGCTTAAATAAAATGTATTTAATCATTATTATTGAATAATAATGTAATAGACGCACAACCTAGGTAATATTGATAATGCAAACCTGGAAACAATTATCTTTTCAGCCAGCAGTTACCGTGAATGACTTTCATGGTCGCCCCATCAGAGCTCTGACGTACAATTGTTCGATATTGTCGCAAATCGGCACTCTCAACCCTGACAAATCTGCAAGTAAGTGAGCATAATATGAGGATTACCTAAAGGTCGTTTTCCCAGAAAGGGACAATCGATGTCCGATTGCCGAAGAGGATTCCGAATGCCCTATTATGAGTTGAACTTAGAAACAACAGGTCCATAATACTACCTATCAATTTGGCTCTACAACGGGCAATCAATAAAATAGATACGGATATATTAGGCACTCTAAAATATAGAAATTTAAGTTTAAACAGCAAAATGTCTACTAATCTGCCACGCACGAACCCCTAGGTTGTCCACTTTTCTTGAACACTGAGATTCACTGCAGTGACCCAAATTTCTAGAAGAAGAATGGGGGATTTTTCCGGAGGCAAGCAAAGGGAGCAGAGGAAAAAATTTGTGCTTGTGACTGTGTCTGTCATCTGCCAGTAACGGTGGCAAACTTGCTGATGAATTTTCTTGATTTGGGCACAGGAGTCTCTTCTGCCATGGGTGTCTTTACCTGCTGAAGGGTTGTCTTCTACAATTTTTAACTAATTAATTAAGCGCCCCACCTTTGTTCTTCAGTTTAAATTCAATCAGTAGGTGTGAGGTTAATATCTGATTTTTGGGAGAACTCAATTCCTACTTTAACCATTCTGAAATGTTGAGGTATGGTTTGGTCCTTTCTGGGAAAATGACCCATATTTGTGTTATTTCGAAGATATCTATCAATTGAAAAAAAAACAAAAAAAAAAAAAAAAAACAAGGCGTCCATTCGTGTGGCTAACTGATTCTCCATAGATTTCACACAAGGAGCCGAAATGGACATATTTACGGACATAGCGCAAGTCCTGAATGTCACCATACAATGGATGGTTTTGGACAACATACCAGTGCGGAGCATGTTCTTCAACACGGACAAATGGTACATCATCCCGGTGACGGAAAACACGTCTTCGTCGACGGCGGCCGACGTCGCGTTCTGTGGGTTGACGCTGTCTTACAAGAAAATGCTCAGTGACATCGACATGTCGTTGCCGATCCAGAACATGTGTTTTGAATTTTTGGTTCCTCGTCCTACAGTAATACTGGTAAATTTTCACTTGTCAGTAGCAAGGATGATACCGTAGTTATCAGTATACGGCTATAGCCGTGCGTTATTGTATTTACCTGATGGCTGTCAATACCTATCTAATTGTTCAATACTTTTTCCAGGCGCAATGGAATAGCATCTTCCGGGTTTTTGGCATCGAGGTTTGGGCAACCATCGGCCTCTCGTGGATGATTACCGGGTTCATCCTGCAGAAAGTGACAACTCTCACTAGGCAATACGTCGAAACTGAAGGAATCCGTAGTAAGTCCAAGTACCTAATCAGTTGTATGACTAGTTCAATTATTCGTCCAACTCTCTAAATTTTATTTAGAATTAAAACTCTACTTTTGGAGGATAAGCTCGCTAGAGGTTGCCAGAATGTTTCGGATAATATGGTTTGAAGCGAAGTTCGCACAATTAGTTTGGACTATTGACAGAAATTACTTTCTTCACAGAATACAATAAACTTGGTGGCAGCACACTTCAGCTTCTATCGATCCTCGTCCTCGCTGATGTCCCTCCATCAAAAGAGTCGCAAGGAGCCAGCAGATACATTCTATCCTTGTAAGAAATTTTGCAAAAATTAATTTGAGGTATTCAGCACCCTCGCTATATAGCTGAACTAGCCGTCCTGACTGGGGGGCCTCGCTTCACTCGGCCGACCATTTTAAAAATCGTCGCAATCCGTTTTTAAACGGTTAAAACCGTTTAGGCGCCTATAAGGCACGACACACAGACAGACAGAAACCTAATTTTATAGAATTATAGATAGATAGATAGCTTGCTCGTGCTATCATTCAAATGATTGATAAGGCACCTGCTCTAACCTGCAGGTAAAGGGTACCTACCGATGCAAACGTTAGTCACAACACAGGTCTACATGTGTACACTGCAGTAACAACAGTTGGCAGTTCTTTGTTTTGGGTGCTTAACTTGTAAATTTGTTCGTTTCAGTTGGTCCTTCTCCGCTATGATTTTGACCACTTTGTTTTCGAGCGGTTTGGTGTCTCACTTGACTTCGCAGACGTACACAGAAAAAATCAACACCATTCAAGAGTTGGTCGATAATAAATTCTACTGGGGATTCTTGTACAGCCCCGATTATTCGGAGCTTCTCAACACAGTAGGTTATTTAATCAATAATTAACTCGTTAAAATAAGTCAATATACCATCATTCATTATTGTTATATTAATTAGGAATATTCAGGGTCCGTCAGAAATAACGGATGTTTAAACATTCTTGAAATTTCTTGAAATGCTACTACTCGGCAAGGGGTGGTCCGATTGGGGTGGGGTTGGTCGCGTTATAAAGAGAAGAATGGGGAGTAACTCCCCTGGAGTTTTTGTTTGCATCATGGTGTGGAGTGTGGAGGAACGCGTGTACGATATGCCACATGGAGTACCTCGACTCTACTCGTCAAATTTAAGAAGAAAAAAAAAGAAGAAGCTGTGTTTAAACCGCTAGAAGCGGTTTTTGACCGCTAGAAGCACCCTAGAACTATTCTTCTATAGAAGAATATATATATTCTATAGAATCAACTTAATATCTTCATTATAAAGATCACCGAAATCGTGTCACTCTCCTCCTCCTCGTTCTCCTCGGATTTGGGCTTTACTGTAGTCGATTTACACGTACCTATGCTATTCGAGGTTTGCCTCTCCTTTCGGTGTAAACTTTCTAACTTGTTAGAAGCCCTCCATCGACCAAACAAATAATAATCACGCACGTCCATTCATAATTTTTCTTTGACATTTTTAGCAAGGAAACGTGTTTCATCGCAGGCTCAAAAAAAGAGCGAGACAGTTGAAAAGCATTGACGATCACATACTTCGCTTGAAACAAGGAAACTATTTTCTATGGGGAACTCGAATTCAAAATTGGTTCTTTGTGCCCGATGAAGAAATACCTGATTCAGTTTTGAGCAGATTTGAAGCCGCTGAGTATTGCTTCATAGAGTATTTCTTGAGCTTTGCTTTCAGACTTGGATCTCCATTCCACCCCGCTTTTAATAAGTAAGTCCTTATTTCCTTATTTGACGCCACCGGTCAGGAATCGGTTGCTAACTGATCCAACATTACTAAACGATGGATGAACAAATCGGGCAATTCCGCTAGACCCTTCTTCAATAAAATTTTCAGCCACAGCTTAAATTTGGAATTTAATTAGCAGTTTCAATTTTTTCAGGTTCATAAATGTCTACAAAGAAGTGGGACTTCTATCAAAGGTATTCGAGCATGAGCTGTTCGTGTACTCCAGAAAAAGGCATTACGTATACGAGGCACTCCGACTCACCACCCCCAAATTGTCTGGAGGTCCTCTGAAACTGGACAATTTGACTGGAATCATAGAAGTTTGGGCTGTTGGAATGGGCGTTGCCACAGTCGTTTTCATTCTCGAAATACTTCAGAAATTCCAGATTTAAAAATAATGTTCTCGCATACACTGCAAGCCATCAAAGAGCGTAGCTGCAAAAAAATGGTCCGTCAGCCTTGCTTGGGCGAGGAGTCTTTTTATCTGAATACCCAGGTCTGAGTTTAAATAAGACAGCAACCCACCGTCTCTACGAGTGAGTACATCTTGTAAATTTGATTAAAGGACGAGCTTTCCACGCGCAATCTGTTATTATTTTTCCTCATCATCAATCATTTTTACAAGGCGAGTAAGGTTGAAGTCATTAGAGGAGGTCAAAGAATTAAGCAAAGGTAGCCGACATTACAACATGTTGTATAACAGTTATACAACACCTTTTTACCTTTGCTAAATTCTTTACTGCAGTTATATTTAGGTTCCTCCTGAATTTCGTTAAGTGCAATAAGATGCCGAAAACTCAGGTTGGAGTATTTGGAGTACTCCATTCTTACCTACCACAAACCTCAAGTATTCTATTAGGTAGGTACATATTAGGTACCACTTGAATAATCAACAATTTCTCATTTCAGTAGTGTACCTAGTATAGGTACCTACTAGGTGATCAGCGGCGGTAATGAAAATTCTCACTTTGACACCTTCTCATTTCACAAGCTGCTATTCTAAATATCAAAATTGCATTTATTAAGGGTTTTTATAGAGGCTATAAATAGCCTAATTGGTTTTCAAAATTTGAAAACATTTAATGTTTCACTGGCCATCAGTCATGGAGCCAATTTTAACAGTGGGTCCATATTCCAAAATTACTATTGTCATGTTACCACCAATCTGCAATAGCTTCATCAGTTATACTTTACACAATATGTACTTGTTCCTATACGTTCAGTATAATATATTTTTATGGTTATCTCTGGTGCTAATGACTAATGTTTTCTTGTCAGGGCTGTAGATAAGCTTAGTTGCTCGAGCTCGATAGAAACCGGTCCGCACGCTACAAATTGTTTATAGTTGAATAAACAATTTAGTATGCAAACCAGCAGAGGAGTCGTTTTCTCTCCCTAAACACCTCATTGGATTAGACCGTTTTTCATCGATAAAATTTGGATAAAAAAAAAGGAACCTAAAGGAGTTGATATTTTCGAAAATCGCTTTGAGGCTGATGAGTCCAAAAGGCAACAAATTTTCCCTGTAGGAATAAAAAAGCTCAGAAATTCGATTCACTCATCACATCAATGTGTAGGTAGGTAAATGTAAAATCCTCTGCTGGGCGGTTTAAGCAGGGCTACGCGGCAGGTTCTACCCGCCGGGTTGACTGCTCGAAAACCTGGCAGCCCTGAACAAAACGAAAGAAGAAGTTATTGTTTTTTTTGTTTTTTTTTTTTGTATTGGAAAGTGAAATGAGATGGGACTTACTGTGGGGCTTTTCCTCCCATGTTAGATATTGTTGGTAGAATTTTCTCCCCTACATCGTTTTGTTATGACTTTCTATATTTGCGTTGATCTGTAGACGTGTCTTCATCACTACCAGTGGAGGTCTGCTGGGAAGCGCCCCTTCGCGCTGTAGGTCTCTGTATGGTTGTCTCGGGTGCCGCCTGCCTTGTATTCCTCAAATACTGAGAACGATATTAACGGTATCTGTAGCCGCATTTGTTTCTCTCGCGTGACGATTCGCGATTTCCGTTTCTTTGAATTCGGGGAAGATGGTCGTGAGAGGGAGCTACAGAAAGAACGTCAGGATCCTCCTCCTCGGCGATCGGGGTGTCGGCAAAACGTCCCTGATTTTGTCTCTCGTCAGCGAAGAGTTTCCCGAAGACGTACCTTTTCGAGCGGAGGAAATCACCATACCACCGGACGTGACACCTGAAATGGTTCCGACTCACATCGTCGACTATTCGGGTAAGCAAAATAATTTGATGATGATAATGGACGACGCATAGCGGTCCCTAGACTGTTCCCACATTAGGGCAAGACATAAGAGCATAACTCAAGTATTCCACATTGAACACAACAACAAGGAAAGACAACAGGAAGGAAGTTGAAGTACAACAAGGAAAATCTCCAATGTTTGACCATTTCCGCGTATTAGTAGCTCGCTCTGAAAAAACCGCACGAAACAGCGTTACACTACTACATACCTACTGTCTGTCAGTATCTGTCTTCGGAAAGGGTGAGAAAAATACTGAAAACCTTTTAAAATACCTACTTATATCGATTTTATGATCATTCATAGAACTACAACTAAGTACACGACTTTTTTCTGAAGTAGTTTCCAATCAGGAAACCGAACGTTGCAAAATGGTCATTCTTTGAAATATTATTTAGTATATTATTACCTCAAGAACGTAAAAAACCAAACTATAGTTCATCACGGTCGACGTACAATATCAACTATATTATTACCTACCTATTAGGAAGTACCTACTATTATTATTTCATGGCATTCATGTTATTCTAATCATGTTATACTACCATAACTATTCAATCGAAGTAGGTTCAAGTCAGAAAATTTTGAATAATGGAAATTGAAAATGTTGTCAAACTCAAAAAAAAGTTGCTCTGTTTGGCGTATCTGAGCGGTCAAAGTTGATAAAGTAAAAGGTAGACGTCGTATAATGTGAATATTTTAGGATTAAATCCTAAAATATTTTTGCCTTATTTTTTGCAAATTTTGCCTCATTACCTCTTCAGAGATGAGAAGCCAGTCGCCTCAGACACCTTCCAACAACTTTTCAACTGGTGTTGCCCCTATTTTCTGTACACTTTTTGAACCAATTAGAAGTATAGTAGAAATAGGGGGGCATCCTCTGCTGGCTTCGTTTGTTAGTGAACGAGAAAATTAACTACGTGAAGCCTCGGGACAATTACTTTGATTTCTTATGTTAAATAATCTATTGAAAATGTCAAGCCAGACAAATTTTGCCTGAATCTTTTTACGATCGATTTTTTCACAATCGAATTTTCAAAAAACCGCCTATTGTTCATTCTGTGATTACTGGGACTCCCAAAATGACATTTCATTCCATAGGTAGTTCCTTTGTATCATTTTCCCATATCAACGCCAGGCAAGGTAACGATCATTGTGTAATGGGGGGCAACAAGTGTAAAAAAAAAGCCGCAAATTTTACCCAAGGGTTTATTATTCTTTGATATACATAAATTATCCAAAAATTAATTTTATATCAATAAAATTAGAAAAAAATTTTTAGTTGATATTAAAAAAAAAAATTATTTGATTTCCCCGCGGTTTTGGGACCCTAACAATTGGATTCTACGTCCAAAAACACTACGAAAATGACACCCAGCTCAACCTTATAGCCGAATTTCTTCAAAAAACCCTCCCGTTGCCCTTTTTAGCCTCACAGAGCCCCACGGGTTTGAGCGATCAGGCTTAAAACCTCGTGGGCACAACTCGCTCGTAAACCGAGTAAGTATTTTGTCAACATTTCAGATAGTAAAAAAAAAAAAAAAATCCTACTGCCCAAAACGGCTCGGACGGCGGACGGACATTTCGTTTTTGGAATCACCCCTTGAAATAACAACTTGAAACGTATAATGACAAATTTTGAGGCCGATCACCGCTGACACGAATACATTGGTATATTATCCCAAGAATAATTAACCAAAATAGGAAAATAGAAGAATGGGAAGCATAGAAAGAATGGCTCTCCAAATAATGTATCCATTTATTTATTGTACGCATTAGAACGAGCGGGGTCGTCTGGCCGACAGGTAAATATTTATACGGATCCCTTCGAATCAATTGTACGTGCTTGATTGTTATTGCTTCGGAGACGACACCTTTAGCGACTCCCTAACTCGACTTAGTAGCTTTTTGATCGCAATGGTGAGTTGGTCGTTGCCTGTTACGGTATTCACGGCCGGAATTTCTCCCTCGTAATATGGGAACCAGCAGTTTTCACGCCCTCATGTCCGAAGAAAAGGACGTTAACCTCGACTAACTCAACTTTCTCGCTTAATTGTGGTGTTTTATTCTCTGAATAATCAAATTACGTTCTCACGATCTCAGTAGAACTGTTTTTATCGCATCATGGTTGTTGTAGATGAAGATACAAACTGTTCTGACTTCATTTTTTATGTTAAATGGCTATTATTGATTAAAAAAGAAAAGAAAGAATAATAGAGATAACATTAAATGTTAGATGTTAAATTTTACTGCTACTAGTGGGGGCTTTGGAGTAAAATGAATACAGTTCAAATCAAATTTCTTAAATGTTTTCCTTTTTCGCATGATTTTATTTATTTATTGTCTCTGTTTCTATTTTCTTCAGCGCAAGATCAAACCGACGATCAATTGTTGGAAGAAGTTCGGCGAGCTCATGTCATCTGTTTGGTGTACTCAGTAGATGACGAGCGAACTCTTTTAAGGATCACCACTCACTGGCTGCCGCTGCTGAGGGACGCGATTCCGCACAACCGCTGTCCCATCATACTCGTTGGCAACAAAGTCGATCTCACTGACGAATCAACAGTTTCGGTAAGGTTCATCGGCAAATTGATGTAGTTGGTACAAAACGGTGAGAAAGAACCCTACGAAAGGGTCTGTCTGTCTGTATGACTAAGTAAGACTTGGTCGTCACCCAAACTACGTCCGTGTCTCCAATAAAGGAGGTGTCTCCAATGAAGGAAGGCTATTGTCAAGTTAATTTTGTTATTGCCTCTCAACGCTTATTTCAGAACAGGATCGAACCAACTAACCAACCCTCCAACCAATTTATACTTTTCGTATTGTTTATTTGTAGCTGCATGCCTATCGGGCAATTTGCATGTATTTTGGATTTTGAATTCTACCCTACCGTTCTAATATATGGCTCAAAAGTAACTTGTACAGCCTTCAATACCAACGAAAAAAAAAAAAAAAAAAAAAAAATCATTGGAGGAGATATAGCGAAAAATCGCGCAGTTTGAATCAACGGGGGTTTGACCGCGAGTCTCTCCAACATCAGTGTCGTCACAGTTCCTGCGAATACCAGGAGCGCTAGTGTCATCAGCTTTTGTGATAAATTTATCGCAATCATTACTTGAGACGACGGAAAAAAGAATTATTCATAATTCACGATTCGTACGGTTTAAATTAAACCATTTAATGCCCTATCAGTAGGATTCACGGCGATTAAATTTTATTCTGTGATGAGTTGTGAAGTATCAACACTGGGCGGAACAATCCCCCAGGATTTAACGTCACTTTCACGCATAACGCTTTTAGCGTTGTTTATGTGGATTTTTATTCTATTTTTAAATCTAAATGCCGCGAGTTGTCCGACATGAAAATACTATCGACGACTCTCGTCAGCTCTGCTCGGTTGGCAGCACTCTCTGCAAAATGTTGTGACGTCACGATCCCTCAATAACCGTGTTCTTCCCGCGTTTTTTAAACGCCGTAATTTTCGTTAAATTATCTAAATTAAAATGAGGTAATTTTTACTCAGGAAGTACCTACTCTCAGAAAAATAAAAGAAATAAAAAACGTGTAAATTGCTCATTATAGATAATAAATATATGTACTTAGATCATGATCATCTACTGATCCTGTTATTTCATTATTAAATAATTGTGTTAAATAATACATGTTTATAAACCGTACGAAATACAAAATTAAATGTATACCATTACAGTTGGTACCTTTTTCTCTTGTTTTTAGGCGGCTCAGGAGATTATGGAGGAATATCCAGAAATAGAGAGCTTTGTAGAGGTGAGCAGCCACTTTTGCGTACAGTAGGCCACATTAACATTATGATATTATACAGATACCTTTTTTAAACTCGGCCCCTCTTGGCTAAGGGCTCTTGCTCCACCATTGACACTACGTTCGTAGCCATACCTTCATGCTATGTTTTCTAGTTACGGAGCGTACTAGGAACTTTTCCGTTTCCTTGGTAGGCATTATGTCATTCATTAGTTTGTGATTCAGATTTCCTTTCGATAAATTTCCCTCTTCAAATTTTTATTGGCTACACATCATTTGTGTTTTAAAAAATACTTTAATACCATTCTACGGCCTTGTAAGTAGGAGGTGAAACAGTATTCTGTCTGGTGATAAGTTGTGCGACGCCCTTAAGAAGCCAAATTCGCACCACACAAGAAACCAAATCCCTAAACTAGTGACCCCTACGGTACATAATCACACTATCTCATTATAGCCCGTTCGAGTGATATTGTTTTTAACGTTGGATATTTTATTTTGCAGTGTTCAGCCAAATCTCTAAGGAACATTAGTGAAATGTTTTACTACGCTCAGAAGGCAGTGCTGCACCCTACTGCACCCATTTATTTGGCTGAAAAACTAGATGTGAGTTTAATTTGTAGTAAGTTAACGTTAAGGTGCCCTAGTTTGCTCCTAGTTTGAGGATGTTATGAGTAGGAGCAAAGATATTGATTCCCCCTTAATCTCAATCGTGATCTGTGAACACCATAAAACGCTGCAAATTTAGCAATGCCTGTTTTTATCGTATTAAATCGACTAGCTGCTGAGAGGTAGTGTAAGTCTAGAACCCTGAAATGAATGTGACTTTAGCCAAACACTGAGCGTAACTTGCGCCATGGTGCGCACTTATATAAACAGTATAGGTAGTATACTTACTCCCTTTTCTCTCTTTTCTAGCTGACTGACGACTGCAAGACGGCACTTACAAGGATTTTTATGGTAAGCAGGTGATATGTGAAAGGCTTGAAGCTTAAAAGCAGCGGTAAATCTGCTACTAATGGGCCTACTTTGGACTTAGTGTCCAAAAATAAATAAATGAAAATTTGGTACTCTTTTCGGGCCGCACGCTCCGAGAGCCGCAGGTGCCCCAACTAGGGATGGCTGTCGGTAGTCAAAGGTTGGTCGGTCGGTAGTCTGTGGTCATCGGTGTCATGTGAGAACATCTCATATTTTTCAAATTTTAAAAGAGAAATTATAATAGGAAGCACTAGTTGTGGATGATGATAATTATTATTATAGTATTGATGGTGGATGAAAATAAAACTAGTTAAGTGTTTCACTCCATCTAAACTCGGTCTCGGTAGTTACGACTTTCTGTTCCTCTTGGCCTTCATCGCCTCCGGGAATTGTTCCTTTGCAGAGGACTACCCGTAGAGACCCGGAGAGACGTTAACTATACACATTTCTGTTATTTCATCATTCCTTATAAATGTGACAAAATTGTTCTCACCTGTCGGCAGGTTTGCGATCTGGACAATGACGGTTTGCTTAACGACTACGAGCTTAATGCTTTCCAGAAGAGATGCTTCGACATGCCACTCAGACCTGAAGCCATGGAAGACGTCAAGGAAGTTTTGAGGCGCAACATCAGCGGCGGGGTGTCAACCAACAATTGTATCACCCTACAGGGTATTTATTAATTTTTTATCTGCAAAAATTTTACGGGAATCACATGGAAAGGAGAGCCCTCTTCCCAGGCTCTCATCTGGGCCCTGGTTTACCTTTGTGTGTTGGACAGTGTTCCCAATGCACTCGATGTTCTCGCCGTTGCTTGTCTGTGGAGGTTTGTTTTGGATCTGGTTAGCTTTCCCGGGGTTCACGCTAGATGTAGAGGACTCCCTGGGTCTGCCCAGGCATTCGTGGAGGCAGTGGGGGCGAGCAGTGTATCATCAGCAGCTCTACAGATAAAACACCTTCCTCCCTCTGCCTCAATATCGTCGTCATTGCCCTCTGACCTTCCCATGAAATGAGCGTTGTGTAAGCTGATGGTTCATGACTGGCATTCCTCACTTTACCATTTCTGTGTACCAGGTTTCCTGTACCTGCACTGTCTCTTCATCCAAAGAGGGCGCAGTCACACAACATGGACAGTGTTAAGGAAGTTCGGATATAATGATCAGTTGAATCTGACCAAAGACTTTCTGTTTCCTCCGTAAGTTATTTTTAATACATTTTATGATATGTTAAGTTTTGATAGAGTTTCTAGGTCATGATTGAAATCTGCTCATTAAACGTATAATCGTTATTTTCCGTTCAAGGCTGAAATTACCTGGCGGTAGCACAGCAGAGTTGAGCCACAAAGGATCCCAATTTTTTACGAAACTCTTCTGGAGGTTTGATAAGGACAAAGATGGCGCTTTGAGCCCTGTAGAGTTAACGCAGCTGTTCGCTACATGCAAATCACCGGCTTGGGGTCCTGAAATGAAAAAACTCGTTCCAACAAACGATGAAGCAAGTATAGTCAATTTATCGTAAAAATTTGGTGATGAACTGTTATGAACTAGTGAATAAGAAGGGTCAAGAGCCTGGAGTGTGGCTGTTAGGAGCTTTCCCATCGGCTCACCAAACTTCCATTACTGGCTATGCAGGTGTCAGTGAACGTGTGGTGCAGGTGAGGACCGAAATGGGCCCAACAAATTTGACAAGGTGTTGGGCTTGACCGAAATGGGCCCTGGTTTCCAGTTATTCAACTAGAGAGCCACCCCCTGCTGGCTAAAGCCAGACAACCCCCGACCACTCCCACATGGCCTCAGACCCCTTCTACTCGCTTTTTTGATAATGTTTAGTTATGTTTTTCCTAAAGAAATTTGAAGCTATCGAAACTCAGATGCGCCACATGGAGCGACATTTTGGTGGTTTCAAACTGTTTGTTGGAAGATTTGATCTCTGTGAAGATGGACAACTGCAATATAGCTGCATTTCGCATTTACGTGCATGATGGCTATTTTCCCCGTTCCATTAGTGTTTGCTTTACTAAAAGATAAGCGTGAAGAAACGTACAGTGGGCGCAATGGTCCATCTCGTTGTTGCGAAGCATGGGCGCAATAGTCTAGTTGATGGTCACAACGCAGGGGTGCAAAAGTCTATTCTGTCCGGGTTGCAAGTCTTAATTGAATGGGGTATTTACCATGAGGGATTTCGGCGCAATGGGGCTCTGAAGCCCCATAATTTGAGAGAAAACTGATCGGTGTCTGGGAGGTTAGCTTTTTAGCGCAACCTTTTTCCAAAAAATGGAAAGGTGCGCTCACCTCCTCGACATGTATGTTTTTTTTTTTTTTTTTTTTTTTTTTGTGTACAGAGCATCACGCCCGAGCGGCTCAACAGATTTTCATGAGGGTGGTCTCATTGTGATCAGCGAGTTCGTGGGGTGGTTATAGGCTACCTTGATTTTTCCTCCCTCATCCCTTTCATCGGTTTTCGGGAGGTACTTCACGACGAAAGTTGTTTATCGCTGATGTGTAACTAAGGAGGCCTCAAAAGGGGGACGGAAGTTTTTGTCCGATTTCGTTGGTACAAGGGTCTATGGAATGAGCTTTTTAGGCTGATTCCAACGACTCCAAAACGATTTTTGCAGCCTGAGCCGTTCGTTACCTCTGATCGGCATAAGGTTTTATTACGCATCGGTCGTTAGAGTGCAGTTGTTTACGTAATGAGCATCACGTGGATATTTTTGATGTGTTGTGTGGCATAGTTTGGTCGCTAGATACCTACTGTTTCTTAGTTTCTCACGCTCATTAAATATATCGTAATAACAAAAAGGTTGCGCTCATCTATTCAATTCAATTGATGGCTTGTTTTTTTTCGTTACCGTCTATTCGGCTACTGAGATGACGAATCCACGATACGGGCGTTTCGTAATGGAATATGAATTACACGCATTTTTAATTAAACAATGTTTAACTCAAACTTCAGAATTTTGACCTCTAATAACTAACATTTGCAGCAATGGATTACTTTGCCCGGGTTCATGTGTTTCTGGGCGTACAAAACTGTAACGGATGTTCAAACTACCTTCGAATACTTGGCGTATTTCGGATACCCAATCAATGATTGCGAAAACCAGCTGTCTGCCATCCAAGGTTGGTTGATTTTGTTCCTTTGCAATTGTTGATGTGCATGCCTCGATGGTTTTTTTTTTTGCTAAACATTTGCTCGTTCCTGTAAAAAAAATCGGGCAGATACAATCAAAGAGTTCAACTCGTTGGGCTGATCCAATAGTACCTCATGTGTGATTTTCCTGTTGACAGTGACTAGGGAGAAGAAGCTTGATATTTTGAAAAAACAGTCGACGAGGAATGTGTACCAGTGCCATGTGATTGGAGCTCACGGAGTGGGCAAGTCGGTTCTCACCCGGAAGATCCTCAACCACAGTTTGGAGGTTAGATTGAGTGTATGGGGGGTGTACCCTTGGGCTGTTGTTCTCCGGCCTCATATTTGGCTCCGAAGTGTTGGATTGTCTCGTGAATGTTGCATTGCCGCCAATCTATTAATTGATCATTTCCAGACGATCAATGAAGAGCAGCGAGATGTTGTGCAGCGATCGGTGAACATTGTGCACGTATATGGTCAGGAAAAGTATTTGGTTATGAAGGAAATCGAAGTTCGCAGCTTGTCCGACCCATTGTTACCTGCTGACGTGAAATGTGACGTAGCATGTCTCGCCTACGATTTGACCAACCCCAAGTCTTTCGAATACGTCGCAAGAATCTATTTGGTAAGTTGGTAACTCGGAATGCCATATTAGAGCGGTCAGTTGTTACAGTAATTCAACATCAATCCGTTTCTCCATTTGTAGAAATATTTCGAAGACACGAAGGTTCCTGTTTTGTTCGTTGGGACCAAAAGTGATCGGACCGAAGTGCGACAGGACTACCTCCTTCAGCCTGGTGCCTTCTGTGATGCGCACAGACTCGCATCGCCCCACAAGTTTTCAGCGCACTGTGAACAATACCGAGACGTGTATCAGAAGCTGGCGACCATGGCAGCCTTCCCGTGAGTACCCGTAACGTTCTTTTTAGTGTGTCTGTTCCTTGATTGCCAGAAATTGTTGAACCTTTTGATCAAACCTTGTAAACGAAGATGATGGAAAGAAACTGCAAGCCAACTGTGCTGGGTTTGATTTCATTTTGGCTTTAATGTTTTTTCTACACCTCAGTCACGGTTAACTTACGTTACTTGGGTGTTTCTCTGAGGCTCTCCAAAGTAGGGATGGTCATCGGTAGTCAATACATATAACAATGTACCGATGTTTGATAGTGTCGTGGGTGAAATATAGATACCAATATATATCGCACTTAAACCATCGATACTCTGTGCCACCGACAGTATTGAATACAAATATCAACAGTTTATTAAAAAGTAAAATAAAAATGAATAAATCATTCTTATCTCTAGCTTACTTATTATGACCACAAACGGTTTTGATTATTTGACATTATTTTTCAAATTTTAAAAGAGAAAATATATTAAAGCCCTCTTATGGATTATTATTATTATTACTACTACTAGCTGGGACACCCGTGCTTCGCACGAAATATCAAATTCCCGTTCAATAATGCGTCCATTCTTCACTCAGAACGCAAGCACGTCCAGCCTGTCCAACCTTGTTGACGTTTCTTGTCGTGAAGTATCAAACTATCTCGAATCGAAGGCCCGTATAATACGATAAAATTACCTGTCCATGTAGGTTTACTTGAATAATTACTTGTCCGTAGGTTAAAATTACCTGTCCATGTAGGTTTACTTGAATTGATCCTCATGACGTTGTGCCCGTACCAAATTTTAGGGCTCTGGGATGAGCAGGAGAGAAATTCGTTATTCCACAAAACCCCCTATCAATAATGCAACCCTTGCTTCACTTGGAACACCCGTAGCAACCCGTCAACTTTCTTAGTAACGCTTGTTGACCTGTTTCTTGTCGTGAAGGTTGGCAAGTGCCCTCTTTAGCCCTTGATGTATTCATTGTATGCTATGTCCTTTATGTGAGTGTCCACTAACCTAATTGTGTGTGTCAGTCGGTTTCACGCTGCGTGGATTCTCTTCTATCGTCATGCGAGGTTAGTAATGGGACTGAAATTATTCATTTGTTGTGCACCGGTGGGGTTACCCATCAGGGTTCTCCATGTTGTTGAGACACTTCTAACAATTCTTCTGTGAAAACTTAAAAGATGATTGGTCTCTTGAACTGGGTGACGTCCCTACGGATATGAAATTGGCTGAAGAATTATTGATAATTTTTTTATTATTTGGTTTTTACCGAATGGGTCTCATAATCGACTAGCCAGCATCGACCCTTAGAAGCCTTGTTATGTTCCAAGTTCTTCATTATGACTTATCGGCCTTTGGAACTCTGTTCTGCCACACTCTCGCCCACTTGAAGATCAATGATCAGCTGTTTTAAAGACTAGCTTGGCCTCCTAGATTGCCGTTTTTACGGTTTCATTGTCTTGGGAGTAATTTCAATTAACGGAACACTTGTTGTCTGTTGCAGTCATTTGACGGAACTCAGCCTCCTCAGCGGAGACTCCATCCTGATGAAAGCCGGCATCGGCATTGCCTTCGTTGCTGCCATTGGCGTTGTCGTTTCCAAACTCATGTCCAAGCATGATAGATGATCACTCTGCCCCTGTCAAACCTCTTTTTGCTACGCAAAAAACTACTGCTGTGATGTCCTTCTTATTTTTTTCTAGTCAACCGTCAACAATTTTGTCCGAAAAAAAAAAAAACACGCTAAAATGATTTCTTCTTTCATGTCTGTATAACCTCTACTTATGCTACTGCAACTGAACTGTAATTCATCCTGTAAACCATAAAATTCCTCCACCCCTCGTAATGGAATTTCAATTGTAGATATTAGGACTGTATGGACCTCGATGGTCTAAGTAGTTTTGTATGGTTGTACATTTATTTGAACTTTTTCGTTGTAAACTTTTCACTGTAGGAGGTATTTTGAAGAAGTGGCGGGTATCAACAACGAATGTACCCGTTTTGTACGCACAATAAGGGTTTTCATGGTATGGTATTTTCGAAGTCGAATGTCAAAAGTCAAGTTTTGACGAGAATCGTCGGTCTTAAGCTTCACATGGGGCGAAACGAAGCGAAACGAACATTCCGGGAGGACGGAATGACGGAAAACCCAGTGGAGGGGGGTAGCGGAGTCGAAGAGCGTTCACATGGTGCACAGAATCGGAACCTTCCTCCTGATCTGATCTTCCCGACACTTCACAAGATCGATTAAATTTTTGTTGAAAAACGTAGGAATGGGCGCGTAACTACAAATCGACGCGAAAATATTGCAACCTCTACTAGCGGATACAAACAGAATGTACATTGCGCATGCCCGCAGAATGTTGGAAACGGTATAGAGATTTCTTCCATTGACCACTGTCTGCCCGCTCCGACAACATGGCGACCAACATTATCCACTGCGATCCAAACAGCCAATCAGATTGCGTTCCCGTCTTTCCCTTTTCCGCCTCTTTAAGGTTTTTCCTCGGTATTTTTTACTTGAAATGGTTGTGATAAGTTGTAAGAAGTTGTTCAGAACAGCTGTTAAAAACCGTTAGTTACGTAATCAATATGGATTTACTATCGTTGGTAGCCTCTCATTTGTTTTACGACGATTCGATGAGCGAAGTTTACCATGAATACCCCTATTGTGATCGTGCAGATCTGTTTGTCTGGCGTATTTCAGGGACGGGGTCAACCAGAGTACAATTTGTACAATGGGGAGTTGGCATTGTTTTTTTTCTATTTTTTTTCTGAAAGTACTCCCTGAGAATGTAGGGAAAACAGTAGTCAGCCGCCTGAAATCGTTTCCAGAAAATTCAAATAATTTAACGAAAATTACGGCGTTTGAAAAACCGGGGCCATGGAGGGAGCGTGACGTCACGTCCTCAATACAGCTGAAGAGCGTCGTCGATAGTGTTTTGTTCTTGACAGGTGAGGGGATTGTTCCGCCCAGTGTTGCTATTCCACTGCTCATCACTTAATAAAATTCAAGTGAGCCGTAAATCCTTCTGATAAGGCTTTAAACTTCAAGTATCATGTATTATAATTAAAAGTTAATTATGTTTTCCGTCGTATCAAGTTATAATTGCTATAAATTCATCTTATAAGCTGACGACACTAGCGCTCATGGTGAGAGATTCACTGGAACTGTGACGTCATGTCCTCAAACAGTGACTGGTGGGAAACGCCGGCCGATTCAAACTGTGCGTTTCGTTTTTTCGTTATATCTCCTACAATGATTTTTTTTCGTTGGTATTGGAGTCTGTGCACGTTACTTTTTAGCGATATTATTGAATGGTAGGGAAGATTTCCAAATCTAAAATCAATGCGAACTCCCCATTGCCAAACAAGATAATATCTTTATAGGCTTGGGAACAGTATTCCTTTTGACCCCGACCCTGACGTACGTCTGGTAACTGCGTGTCGATATCACACTTTTCTGTACAGATCTGCAGCCCCTGTAAATAAAGTACGAAATTTAGCCTTTGGGCAAAACTTAAAAAAAAAAAAAAAAAACCTTAGAAGCCACACAGATGACCCGTTTGGGCTGAAAACCTTGCGAACAACTAGAAGCACACAGAGTATTATGTCACAGACTTGGACAAAGCTTCCTCCCAATACGGTGTGATCGCGATCTGATATTGTATTTTTCACACGGACTCATACTGAAATCAGGAGACTTCATTGCTTGACTCGATAGTATAATATGATTGACAACTCGTACATGTAGGAATTGGTGCCCCGAGTACGATTTTTTTTTACTTTTACGTAATATGTTCATTTTATCGTTGATTTTTGTATCGCTAGGCTTAGGTTAGGTGGAAGACTGTTCCTTAATAAACTTTGATTCAACCTGAACTTCGTTATGAGTTCTTCTTTTAATCCCGCCAGTAATGGGTTTGGTGATTTTCAAAAGCGCGAGAAGGTTCAAATCTACCAAGTAGTTTATTTTCAAAAGCGCGAGCTCTGTGGGCCTTTTTGTGGTCGGGCTATAATAAGGCTTCATGTAAAATGGCTGAATTTAAAAAATAGGCGGCGACATGATGGAACGTCCGACGTTAATGGGCAACGGACCCACACGTCGGGATCATTCGGGTCTGATCTCTGAAAATTTACTGCATGTTGACATTGTGTAATGTCGCAATAAATGAGCAGTAAATGGCAAAATTAGTTATTAAATTCTACCCGTCTTTGAACGGGGATGCTGGGCTGCCGGTGGGAGAAGAGGGGTTTGCACACATTTTCCGAATCTGCACACATTAAAATAGAACATTTGTCATGTTGGTCCCCCGTCAATTGCAGTCACAAGGGTTGATTATTCGGGGGTTGATGAACCAAAAGTGCTGGTAAGGAAAATTATCATCACAGAGTCGATTGAACTGGTAGAAATAAAATATTTATTCTCAATTCGAAAATTTTTCAAAAATAAACAGGCCCTACCTACAAAACAAGCTATGTAACACTAAATGGACACTTGAGTAGCTCGAAGGGTGCCTGGAATGTTCTTCTTTACTCTAGTAAAGACACTCTCTCCGTTCAAACCTTAAGATATTCATATTATGTCCAATTATAAATGGAGGTTACATAATTCGAATTTGTGTACAGGTAACACGTTTGTGAGGCCCATATTTTCAACTGGGAAGCCTCAAATGTCCTATTTTCATTAAATATTAGCTCAAAAATTTGATAGAGAACTTGACATTAAACCTCTGTTATAACTCAATACATATCAAATTGGAAGACCCAATGGAAGACTTGGATTTCTTATCACGTTACCGGATAGACTTTACCAGTTCTGCTGAATCGGTCCGCAATACCAACAGTTATACTACTTAATATGGCACGTATACATATTTACAGACAAATTATAATAAACGCAATGAACGCCGTATGCTTGTGTACGTACGGTAAAACGAAGTAAAAAAAAAAAACTAAAACGGTAACAGGAAGTCGTATGACAAGCTAAATAACATCATGCTATCCAGCTTGCAAATGTTAATTAGATTTTTTAAATTCTTGGTTGAGGGAACCCAATCCGAGCACCAGCGGCACATAATATAAGAGAATAGTTCATGCGAAGGTGGGTGAGGGGAGGAGGGGGGTCAGTTCGGCGTTGGAAGTTGTACCTACATATCGTATGGCGTCATTCGCATTGATAGGTTAGCGCAAATCTTTTTTTTTTTTTTTTTTTTTTTTTTTTTTACAATATCGCTAGTGAAGTTAAAGCTAGGTTTAAAACTAAACATTTCATTTCATCTCGGAGAGAACTTTGTCGAGTTTTCCGAGGTATATGTCAGCGTGGTGAGGTTGGAAGATGAGCGCCGGTCGGAGTCTGATAGCCAGGTCACCGCAGCCGGCAGTTATCACTCCTGAAAATAAGAAAACGATGCAAATTAATTTGCTCGGCTCGTGCGAGTAAAATTGGCTTAAAATATGAAAATAATATCCCTCGATCGACGGAATTGATCATTCGAAATGTATTAGACGATGACCATTTTAAATAAGAAAATTGGGTTCAAGTGCGTGCGCTCGCTCGATCCGCAGTCTCAATATATCATTATTTATCGGTCACCTTCTAGTTTCATCTTGTTGACGATTTTGTCTCGTTGAGCGGAATTGATGGCATTGAAGGCCAAGAACGTGCCCCGCCCTCTCACTGAGTTAATGTGTTGAGGATATGTCTTGGCGAGCGAATCCAAACCTCCTCTGAGGACTTTTCCGGTGTCGAGAACAAGCTGGAGAAGGTTATCCTTTTTAATTGCCTCCATGACTCCTTGGAGGACGACGAGTTTGCCCGGGTCTCCCAGCCAGGTGTTGAAAATCCTGTAGGCTCCTTTCACCCTGAAAAAGTGAACCTTGAATTGCGTAGGACTCACTCGACCCAAAGATATGGGCTGAATGGCTAGCAAGGAATGGAAACTACCATCGGCAAGGCCCGATGGAGGCGCACTGTCTGGCCGTTTTGATCTAGCAGGATAAAAATCCAAAAACCAACACAATTATTTCCAAGTGAAAAGTCGCTTAAAGTTACCTAATTATACCAGAAAGAAAACAGGCGAAATAGTTAGACAATCCAAAGGGGAGAAACACGTCTCGGATGTTGTTGTGCTCCGATTCTTTTTTTTTTTTTTTTTTTTGAAAAAGGGTTCACGTCGCATGCAAATCCAACCTTTTGATATGGTTCTCATTCAGAGAGGTAAGTCGCTTTTTTTTTTAGCCAATTACATATTATGTTAACTTTAAATTTTTTGTTAATTGAGGAAACAAAATTTAATAAATAATTAGGGTCAAAAGCAGTCGCATTCAGCAACCTTGCCAGAAATTCATTAATCTTTATTGACGCACATGAATTCTTCAGTGTGGTAGAATCCGCCCAACTGCATCTTCTTGCTGAAGGTGACTACGTCCGGTGGGCTTTCCAAGTTAAACCATTCGTGGCACCACATTTTGCCTGTCGAGCCGCATCCCGTCTGCACCTCGTCGATGAGCAAGCCGGCTCCATGCTGTGGGATAAAGACCAGGTAAAAACTGGCGTAGTAAAAAAATGGCCCATTCCGTCGACATTTTTCAATTATGGAACTTACCTTCTTCGCAATCCTTTGGAGGTTTTGGAAGAACTCGGGGGAAGCTTCATTGTCTCCTCCTTCTGATTGAATGGGCTCAACAGTTATTCCAGCAACCGGAGCGATCTTGGCGTATTTCTCAATAAGCTCCTCTACCTGGGAGCAATGAATATCAAAACACACTGATTATTCGCTGACGAAACGACAGAAAATTTATACCAACCATAACAGGAATAAATCTGTTTTGGTTTGGTTGGTATAAATTCCTAATAAAGATTTATAATACTCAACCTTCCTTCAACTATAATATTTTAAACACGGGGCATCCTGTACCACAAATCCCTGTATGTGGACCTCGAAAGTGAAAAGCAGCAATGAGATTCCGACGGAAAATCGAGGAAAAAGAGCGCTTTTAGCTTGATAACAATTCATAAGAAATTGGGTTACCCCCAGCCTTGAAACTCCTTTTCTTTTATTTACATTTAGATTTATTCCCAAAAATCATTGTGCAGTTAGTGAGGAGCATGATGAGAGGTTTCACCAAGATATCAAAATCAAAACATCTTCGATGCCAACTCAACGGGCAGACGAAGATGTTTTCACATCGAAAGCAAATTAACATCCTATTCTCTTGGTCGGATTCGACTTGCCTCATTCAAGCACCTCTGGTCCTCCTGTTGGTTTTCTTTCACGTTCTCCTCCAGCGGATATTTGTATTGTGGGAAACGAGCGATCGGCCAGTCGAAAGCAGGAACGTCCAACTTATGAACAGCTTTGCTATGTGTCGTTGACAGCACTCCCAAAGTGCGCCCGTGAAATGCACCTGCAAGGCAATCGTTATTCTCAACTGTTGTTTTGGTGTATCTTTCACATACTGCGTGATTTTACCGTGCACCTACCCGCATTAACGTTACATAGTACTAGCGCTAAACCTTCGGCAGTATCAAGTCTTGTGTGTGATGCCTCTGGCCTACTAAAGACAAGGATGACCTTCCAAACCTTCTCGGAGAGACAAAATTAACCCACATTCACTTTCCACTCTTTGAAGGTCTGGGTAACGCAAAGTTGTCCCAAAGGAAGTCCTCCCCTAAGCTTAGGTCAAATCTATACTCACCGTGGAAGGATAAAATGCTCAGCTTGGGAGCGCCTGGGGGCATGTTAATCATGCAGGATTCCATTTCCTCCTTCGAGAAATCATCTCCTCCTCGTTTCTTCTTCATGAAGTTCATGAACAACATCTTGTAGGCGTTTTCGTTGGAGCATGAACCGCACATCATAGTGGTCACTTGATTAAATCCAGGGGGCGCCACCTGTACATGAGATACAAAGGTACGTTCATTATAACAATATATTATTTATAACTAGCTGGGACATCCGGTCTATCGTGAACACGAAACAAAACTGAATGTTCCAACAGGAGAGATTTTAGCACTGGACGGAATTCTCGTCATTTGAATCGTCTCTTGTACTCCCAGAAGGGCTCCCTCTAACATTTCAACGTCCAAGGGTGATCGGGAGAGATTTTAGCTCACTCAGCTGATTAGGAAAATTCCTGTGATTTGAATTAACAAGTCTAAAGCGTTTACTTCGTTTTAAATTAAACTACTCCGAGGGTCTGGGGGTGTGTCCAAGTCATATATGACTATTATAATAGAAGTTCGTTAATAAAACACTGACAGGAGGCAATACATCCATTTTTACAGTATTATGGTCGCTTTTGGTATTCCATTAATTATTTCGGTTCATGATATCATTAACTGACTATCTTACACTTATTAATGTCAGCATCTTACACTTAACAAGACGGACTTCAGTTTGTCTGGCCAGTCAGCACCTGGCATCACTCCCAGAGCCGGCCGGTTAGCGATCGTCCTCTGAAAAAAGAAAGAAAAAAAAAAAAGAAGGAAATCTTATTAATAAGATTTTTGATTGTGATATGAGGTAGGTCAATTGAAATGTAGTAACTGGTCATATTAAATATGATAAGTTATGGTAGTATTTTTCAACTCCAAGCTCGTTGTCCGCTTTACTTAAACCTTGAGGCTTAAGCAAAGAGAAAACAGAAGGATTTCAGGAGATCGAATGCGGAATCGTTTTCGATGTAACTTTGAACGTAGAATCATTTAATTTATGCAAAATTTGCATAAATTAAACATTTAATGTCACGAACTGGCCGAAAATGAGACGAACGCAGAGCCGCCCTGCCAGGGCGAACACAAACAAGTCTCACATCGAAATAATTTGAATTATTTGACTTGAACTAATAAGTACGGGTCAAACGAACACAATTTTAGGAAACATCGATGTTTCTGGTTAAGACAGGAACTTAGTGTTCGATGTTTTTACCATCGATGATTGAATGCCGATGGAAGGAACATCAATGTTTTTGTCCAATGTTTTCATTGATGTTTTTAATTTTTTTTTTTTTTTCTGTACGGAAAATAGTTTAAATACATTGGTACTACATTCAGTAGCCACTTGTACGTCGCTATCACTAGACGAGAGTAACAGAAGCACCCCACAAAGAAAAACAATTTTTTTTCAAACATTTTTTATTGACATTTAATTTTCGTACAAGGAACTTATATCAACGAATAATAAAAATTTGCAGCGCTTTTTTTTACTTTTCACTGATTCATTTTAAAAACCTAGAACGACCCATCGTAGCAAGACCAGAAGTGTCACCGCTCTTGACGGGATTCGGTTACAAGTAACGCAACAACCTATCCCTACCTCTTCGAACGACCTACCCCTACTCCTGTCAAACGCTAGCGTGACGGTAGCACAGAGAGGACTGCAGTCCGACTGTTAGCTGTTTGCAAAATAGTTTTTTGGTGTGTTGTGTGTTTTATCATAAAACTTTTATGTGAGGTTTCATGAATGAATTCTAATGAATCATTCATTCCGTGAATGAGAACAACAAAACATTGTAGGTAAGAAGAATTTGAATAATACCGTCCGTCACTGAAAACTCAGTACTCAGGTACCTAGTTTGTCAACATTTCGGAGGTAGAATAGTATTTTTTAAATTTACAATACCTATCACTGTTCCTCATTTGGTGGAATTAAATTTTGCGTTTTGATTTCAAAATTCCGTTTGTTTTATCGCGTGTACAGGTGCGATCGAAACTCCTATCTCCGATGTACCTATTTACATTCTAAATTTGTATGAAGGTTCCTAGGAGGGCATTTATGTGTATTGTATTTAATACTATACCTAAAAATGCTCTCCTAGGAACTCCAAAATACCATTTATAATACAGACAGACAGACAGACAGAGATTTAGTTATGTATAGATGGTTATTTAATTTATTGTGTGATGCTACAAAGGGGTTTTGGGGTTCTTGATCCGTGAAGTAGAGTGGGGTGTCGTTTAAGATGTAATTTTGAACGAGAGGGTGATTTACGGGACCCCAGCTCAGGATTGAACACGGTATGGTACTCTATGGGTTACATCTGGCGAGGGGGTCGTGTTTATTTTTTAATCAAGCTTTAAAAAACATTATAAGACATTTAATACATCAGTCACTTCCCATTTCGCGTGGGTATTTTAATTTGAATGGGTTAAGTGGGTGGATTCCCGTCGGTGGAGTGCTTTCGATAGGAGATCAAAAAAACCGCCTGCATAAAAAATTTGCAGTAATTTGAGATTGCCTCCTACAACAGTTTTGGAGTAAATCTCATCTAATCTCGCTGTGTTGACTCAACACTGTGAGGTAGGTGAGCAGAGATAACAGAGTTCTCAACGCTCAGCATCAGGAGATTATGCTGTATAAATATCACGAGGTGCTTCTTAGATCATTTTCTTTACAAACCGACCATGTTCAACTTTTGAAGGCTTTTGGCTATGGGATCGAGTTAGGTGTCGTTTTCGAAGTATTTTTGGACGTAGGATCCATTTTTGGGGTCCCGGAACGATCCGATTTTACTCTTGCGATCCATAGGGCTTTCATGGGCCTACAAATGGGATTTTTGAAGGAGGTCAAATATTTTTCAAGTAAAAAACGAAAAATTTGTGAAAAAAAGTCCAACAAAATTTTTTTTTCCTTCTAAAATAATTTTAGAACAATTATTGTTTTAATTGACACAGAATTAAATTTCTGCACAAGCAACCTATATCAAAGAATAATAAACCCTAGTGTCAAATTTGCAGCGTTTTTTTTTTCTTGAATCCCATCCTTTCCCCCTCTTTTTTGAGGGCTCACGGCGCTCCTCGGCCTGCTACCCCTGCATTAACCAAAGTCACCCGGAAGATCTCAAATCTTGAGATCACGCTTGATATGTATTTTATGCCCGTCTTAAGGCAACATAAAACAGACATGCATTCATTAGGATTATTGCGAATGGCCAGCGAATTCAGAAGACAAAAAATCTGATTTACAGAAATGGGAGAAGCTCTTAGTTGGGAAAACTTCGTCTCCGCTGCCAACGACTTGCAAGCCAAATCCGATATGGTCAACGATGGTTGGGAATGGATTGAAATATCCGGAAAGTCCGCTCCGGGAGAGAGTTATCTCCGGAAAAAGGTGAGCACGAATTGTTGACTGGGTCTCGGTGTTGGTCGACTATATCATACATTTGAAATATCCTGACATTTATTCTTTATGACCTTTAGTTTCGCGGGAGTGCTCTACATTTTGATGAAGTTAGGTAATTCGTTGCGGAATCTAAACTCAAGGTGAAGTTTAGAGGATATTTTGCATGATGAATTTGAATTGATTGAATTTTCATGATGAGAATGAAGAGCGCTCTCGCGGGCCCTCATTTTCCCTCTCTTGTTGTTGAAGGAGCTGAAGGCGACGGAAAAGGGCCTAACATCTTGGGAGTTCCACGTCCTTTACAGTCCCAGCTATTCGGCTCCAGTTCTATATTTCAACGCTACCAACCCAAATGGCGGGTTTTTGGGGGTAGACGACGTCGTCTCACAACTCACTCTGCCCCCAGGAGTCGTCCTTGGGAACCACTTGAATGTCATAAGCCAATCAGAACACCCCATCTTACGTAAACCTTATTGTTATTTACATCCGTGCCACTCGGCGGATTTACTCCCCGGCCGGAACACCGGCAACGTCCTAATCGGCTGGCTCAGCGCGGTTGGTCCTGCCGTCGGATTGGAGATGAGTTTGGACTACGCCAAATGTGCGAATTGAACTCGTAGCATCGCTTGCTTTTTGAAAATATTGACAAGCGAGACATTCATCGCCCTGAAGGCCAACAGCTTGTTCGCCAAGGCTGCCAGCTTTTCTCGCCCCTGATTGACGGTTCGACCGCCCACGACTGAGAACACTGAGAAATTTCAACCCGGAGTTTGGAATTTTGATTAAACGTCCGAAGTATGTATATTATTTTGTCAGTGTGACTTATGCTTTGCGAATGCTGTGAAAACGTTAAGCCTCCTCTTTTTATATAATGCAGCCTCTCGAACCAACCGTTGGAAACGAACTCCTCCATCGGCGGATCTTCCCTCAATTCATAAAGACTACCCCATCCACTCATCGCCTAATATGATTTAATTTTTACTAGCTGGGATTTTATTACCCTTGCTAAGTAAGCTTATGTGTGTTGTTACCTAACATTAAATGTAATTTCAAATTTACTCGAATTATAAGCTTAACAATGTCACCAAAATGTAGTGTATCACTATAAATTTCAACTATTGTGAAAAACTGCAGCAAACTGAATTGCTTGTGGATTTTAATATTTTTTAATATTAAGAATAGTAATTATTTTAATATTACTATTCTTTTAAGTACTGCGGGGTTGTATAGAGAGACGCCGCGGCGCGCCGGTTCTGGGGATCGATTATGTACAAAAGTACCTATAGGTATACTTACTTCGAAAATGAAACCACTCCCCGTTGTTCGAGTTTAAGATTACTTAGGTAAATACTATCATGGAAGGTCCTGTAATACATTATTTTCTGTTTTATATTAAAATTTAATAAATACATTTAATGTATTGAGTAAAGAGCAAATTTTGTCGTTCAATTACATACTCCCCGAGCAATCTTGTGTGGGAGTGCACTTCGTTAATGATTTTCAATGTGGAGATAAGGGAGAAGGATGACTTCTCTGCTGTTGTAGGTACTTTATTCACAGTAAACGTAGCGTGGGACCGGTTTCGAGCAACTAAGCTCACCTACAGCCCAGACTGTCTTGAATCAGTTGAACGTATACTCAGTTTTTTTGGAACAGCAGAGGAGTCATCTTTCTCACTAATCTTCACGTTGGAGTGGACCTCTGCACCTAGTAAACAACCACTTCCAAATGATTTTCGAAAAATACTTCATTTGAGTTGGCAGATACCGGTGAATCAAGCATTGAATCAATTACCAAGATTAACCGTTAATGTAGTACTTCAGAAATGACAAGACTTCACTGCGCGCTGCAGATAGAATCTGTCAATGAGGCTATTCGAAACCAAGTCATCAACCACCTTTTGAGGCTCCGAGATCATGTCAATGAGGATGTGGTCCAGCTTCTCAGCACAGATGATCTGCTCAGAAGGCTCAAGAAAACCAAACCACGAACCAACTCTATAACACTTTTATAGTGTGAGCATCATGAAGTGCAAAATACTTTACATCACAACCACGAGGACAATACTATAGTGAAGTATCTTAGTTTTTAACATGTTCCATCATGTATCAGAATACTGTTGCTTACAAGTTATTACTTAGTGCAACAAACAAGTTAAAAAAAAATATCGTGTGACCTCAGATATGATGATATATCGTCAGTTATATTACTGACCGGGACGTGCCCATGTATGCTCCTCTAACTATGCGTTCGGTTCGAACCGGTAACCCTTTTGGTTTATTATTCTTGGAATAATACACCTATGTTTTCGCGACACGGGTCGACGACTCCGATCGGCCTCAAAATTTGACATTATCCGTTTCAAGAGGTCTACATTCAAAATCCGAAATGTCCGTCCGCCGTCCGCCGTCCGGGCCGTTTTGGGCAGTAGGAATTTTTTTAAAAATCTGAAATTTTGGCAAAATACTCGGTTTACCATCTAGTTGTGCCCGCAAGGTTTTCAGTCCGATCGCCCAAACCCGTGGGGCGCTATGGGGCTAAAATGGGGCTACAGGAGGGGTGTTTTGAAGGCTTTTAGCTATGGGATCGAGTTAGGTGTCGTTTTCGAAGTATTTTTGGACGTAGAATCCATTTTTGGGGGTCCCGGAACGATCCGATTTCACTGTGGCGTTCTATAGGGCTTTCATGGGGCTAAAAATGGGATTTTTGAAGGATCCCAAGAAGTTAATTATTTTTCGAGTAAAAATTAAAGAATTTTTGAAAAAACACATTTTTGAAGAAAAAAATCCCCCCAAAAATTTTTTTTTGAAATATAAAAATCCAAAAAAAAAATTTTTTTTAATTTTTTTTTATTAACAGAATTAAATGTCTGAACAAGTAACCTATATCACAGAATAATAAACCCTTGTGTAAAATTTGCAGCGTTTTTTAATTGAACGGATAAAAAGAAAAAAAATTGTCTTGCTGGTCCCCGAACAAGTTCTTAGATACTCGCCCATAATTTCTGAGATGCGGCGTTTCCATTTCGGAACTATCTACTTCAAATTTACAACAGAAAACAACTCAACACGTGCTCAGTTTCTCTCCTCGAGGGTTTTTACAAGGACTAATCCCAGATAATGTGTGTAAATTAAAGAGAAAAATAAAGATTGAATAAAAGAAAACGGGCGATTATTAGGAAAATGTTCTCCTACTTACCACATTATGGGGGTCGCTCAGTAGTTTAAGGACACCGGGGTGGTTATAACCGACGGGGATGGAGGCTATTTGGGAGTAGGCATCCAAGAAAACGTTGTCGTCCACGTCCACCATGTAGTTCCCTACCGACTTGTCGTAATCAGCAAACAGCTGAACGGAGCCACTTTGCTGCAACAGGGGGATTAAAAAGTCAATACAAGGTTGAATATACGATAGAAAAGTTGGGCATTTTACGGAAAACATGGCACCTACGCTTCGTTTGTCTGCACCTAGTTGACGGTTATTTCGACCGTACAAATCCAGCCAATAGACGGTTTGTGGCTTACCTGAATTTTGCCAAGTTCTTCGATCAGTTTTTGGGATTTAGGCCCGGGGACAGAGGCCGTCTTGACCGAAGGTCCGCCTGGTTCTCCAGGCACCAAGCTCAGGAAGCGACCTAGAAATTTACCAACAGCAGCTTGAGAATATTAGAAAGAAAACACTGTATATTGGCATTAAGTGTGAGACCTGCATAAGTTGATAACGTGGGTGATTCCAAAAAAAAAAAAAAAACGGAAATCGGTGAGTACTCGCCTCTGTAGCTTCCAAAAATTACCCAATCTTCCAACTTTTTTTTTTGTATAGCTCCACACGAAATGCTGTACCACTCTAAATACTTCTGAATTATTTCGGCTAATGTACTAGGAGAAAATCGAGATTTACGGGTTCATGTGGCGATGAAAGCCCAGTTTACCCTTCTGGAACAACAGAGTTAGCTTGCCAGCCATTTTGAGATACTTTCTCATGACCGTCACACTCAAAACCTTCACGCGACCATCACGTTTTACCAAGTCAAACTTGTGAAGGTCATGAGGGATTAGTGAAGGTTTGGATGATTTAATAACCTATCTCATTGACTTGACCAAGTTATTGGAGTATATATGTACGTATATTGTATTACTACTAGGTAAAAGGCAAGACCATTGTGAAAAACTCATGACCTTCACTCAAGAGTTCATAACCTTCACACAAAAGTTCAAGACCATCACGAAAACTCAAGTCCTTCACGCGTAGCTTTCTCCATTTCAGTAGCAGAAATTGACCTTCAAATCTAGTTTCTAACCCTAATTATATTTTATATTCGGTTACTGGCTACGGATACTGAAAGTAATTGGGAATATATATTGAGTTCCTCAATAGTTATACCAACACCAATTCATGTGATGGTCTTGAGGAAAGCACATAAATCCGTCGTGGTTTTGTAGTGATATCTTTTAGGGGGCTACATAAAGTATCTCACCCTATATATTTTCGAAAACTAGGGCTTTCCCTGGACCGGAATCAATAACACGTCTAGAGAAAACGATGGAAAAATTTTCGGCCTAAACGAAACCCCAAATTTCCGTTTTTTTGGAATCACCCACGTGTCCCAAAGTAGTTCAAAACGACACCTCACCTCACTTGAATCCCTGGCCCTAACCAGGGATAAACCCATTCATAAACACTCCTTATAGCTCCACACAACCCAACGGTGAGTCGCGATTATGTAAGTTGTGTACGTCGAGATAGCGGGAACCTATCATTATATAAAAGACGATTTTTGACAAACTTTGAAATGGACATCGTCGAAAATCGTCTTTCATATGAGGTGCGATTAGTCTGAAAACAAACTAGAGGACCTCTAGTGGAGGATCAATCAATTTGTGAACGACTAGACCTGCAATGCGTGAACAACAACAGACTCTCCGATCGCTGAAACGAATAGGTAGGTAGGTGCAATTTGGTTTATGTGAATTGAAATGTCGCTGCACGCCACTGTATAAACCGCGAATAGTGCTCAAAGAGCTCGGGAGTTTGGTTTGACCAATGGAGTCGCCATGAAGAGTGGAAAAAACTGAAGATAATAATTACCTATTATCTGAATAATATGAATTATTCATAGGTGTATTTGAATATCCGAGCGAACCAGTGCAAAAGAAGATAAATAGGTAACAAATTGACCTCACTGAAACCCATATCTCACGAATAGAAGGCAACACGTTCAAATGTCAAATGTACGGGGTATCGCAAGGGTCTGTGCTGGGTCCCTTTTTGTTGAATTGAACAGTTTTTAAAAATGTTGGACGTTCTAATTCTCGTCAGGACTTTTTAAAGATTGAGCCCATCTTCCAAAATTACTTCTGTAAATTTCCCGACACTCATTTTGCACCGGTACACCCACCACCCTTAAGGGACCTTTAAACAGTTACCAAACGTTTTAATTGCCTTCATTATAGACATTTGGAACACTGATAATGCTAATGATTCTAGTTAAGGGGTGTAGATGAGCTTAGCAGATCGAAACCGGTAGATTTGTGTATTTTTAAAATTTAGAAATTTTAATAACATCAGCGGAGGAGTTATATTTCTCCCTAATCAACATTTGGATTGGACCTCTGCACCTAGCAAGCAACCACATCGTGATCGGTAGATGATAATGATGATGGGAAATGAATTGAAACGTCTTGCCCCGCTCATGTGTTTTGTTGGTTTGGCTCCTCCATTGTCAACTTGGCTATTACACTTCAGAAACATCCCAACAACGTCGCAATAAGTCGCATTTTATTAATTTTTCATTGAGCACAATTTTTGAAAAATTAAGGTGACTTACATGGGTTGTTCAGGACTGGGAGAATGTTCCTGGACAGCATCACTCTGTGTAAACCCATCGGGGGTCTTGAGATATTCGTATAGGTAGTTGATAGGCTTGAAAGGGTCTTTCAGCTCGTCGAATTGTTATCTCCGGTTAAACTGAGCCCACTTTTGATCGTCCTTGCATTAGATTTAAGCTCCGCCTTCCCGACCAGTCGCCCCCCTCGAATATTAAACTGAACACAGGAGAGGAGTAGGGAGAGGTTCCAGTTTTGAAAATCAATGAATTTGAACCTGTTGATGAGCACAGCGGTGCACTCTAGCGGCGCCAGTTTGGAACTACTGCGTTCAGTGAGTTACAATCATACAGCCTTTGAAGAAGAAGTTTCTCTTACAAGAGAAAGTTTACTTTCTAATCCTTATCGCTTCGTGTGATCTTTTCTATCGATCTATCGATCTTTTCTATTAAAATATCGGTCTGATTCGTACGATATTCGAAAGGTTCGGTATTTAATATCGGTCTGATTGGTACGATAAATTATTTTCATCATTTCTTATCATGAACTCACTCGTTCGATCCTCACCAAGTGCATCAGCACGAGTTTTTGTACACATTATTGTAAACTAATTCTCTTCTCTCGCCCTTGGTAAATAAATGAACCACGCTCACCATTCAGAAAATTTATTTTCAGTTGTATCGTGAGTTCTACAAATAAAAAAATCCGAGACAAAAAAAAAAAAATTAATAAAATACATAGTCAACCCCATTTGAACACTGATAATAATGATTCCAAATCGCTAATTGACTCCTTCGTAATCCTCATTTTTTTGTTCCAGCTGAAACGGATCGGGTAGCGGGGTTACGGGTTCTTGCCAATAATCGACCTTGTAAACGGACTCGTAAAGCTCTACAACCCAAGGCAACGTTGTGTAAACGCCAGGCATATCTCTAAGGCCGCAGGAAGGTGCTGTCGTCAGAATGGCGTAGACTGAATTGTTGAATGACGGACAGTACAGAGCTGCTCCTCTGGCTGTGGGGCAGACGTCGACGAAAGTGGTCGACTGGAAAAGCAAACAACTGGCTGTACCCAACTTGAAACAGAACTTACAAATTGGAAGTAATGTACCTTCTAAATTATTAGGCTATTTTAAACTGAATATAGTTGAAGTTGCTCAGGCCAGAAATTTCTTCCTTCGATCGATTCAACGTGTTTAATTACCTACCTACTTTTAAAATAGCACCAGTAGATTGAAAGTGCCTCGATTTTTTTAATCGATAGAAGCCTTCCGAATAATCACAATGCATGCACTTGTGAATTTAAGGAAATTAGAGTTTTAGGTGTTTGGTGGTAATCGAGGACTCAATTTTTTGGGTTGACGTTTTGGAAACCTGGCTTTTCACTGGTTGGTAATTTGAGCTTGTTCCTGGAAAAATAACCCCTACTCTCCGTGTGTGACGGCAAACCAGAGTTGGACTCGTGTTCCCGCCGCAGAATTGAATTTTTGGTTTCTCACTCACTCCTCTGCTGATCAGCCCTTCACCCACTCTGCCGTGAGAAGGAAAAACGACTCAACTCCAATGTTTACGAAAATGGGATTTTCACACACTTTCACTATTTTCGACCTGCTCTTTCCGATGGTGAAGTCGAAATTTCGAAATTCGATTCGGAAGTGTGGGTTATTCCGACCATAATAATCCGAAATTCGGTCGGTTTGAAGGAGAAACGCCTCATCGACGCGCTTTGTAGGTAAAACACCTCAACTTCTTGATTGAAATGTCTCAAGTCACTGTTTATTTTTCAATATTGTGACGGTAAAACACCTCAACTCGGCAAAAATTGCGATGAGGCGTTTTACCTTCAAATTATTTGTCAATATTGGCTTCGAATTTGGAGTAAGGCATTCATAGAAATTCTTGAGGCGTTTCTCCTCCAAATGTTGACTCAGCTGACCGATGATAAGGCGATTTTTCACGGCTGGTAACTGGGAAATCACACGCCTACATTCATAATTATTGTGAATGGCGTCAATGCCACTTACTTTGAAACAAATTTGATAGGGTTTTTTTGGGTAAGTGTTGCAAACGCCTAACTTCCAATTGCAGAATAACTCGAGGCAATTCGTCTCTTCGAGATAAGACACTTGGTGATAGCGGATCTTGTTGGTGGCATGGCTCCAGGAGTAGGTGACGCAAAGGTGTCCCGCAAGCTCAGGAAGTGAACTGGTGTAGAGAGTGCTCTTGAACCTTTGAGTAGCGTCCGCCAAATCAGGACGGTTATTGAGGGGTATCGGTCGAACGTATGGGCTCCAATTCCATGGTTCGTTGAGTTGCAAGATGCCAACGTTGAATTCGACTCCAATTCCGTCCACGGGTGCTGTGTCAAACTGCAACGGCGTCTCGATATACTCCCACTTCTGTGCAGATTTCTCCTTAGAACGTTTAGTCGCCACGTACATATTGACGACTCGCCGCAATTGGGCGACAGCTGGTTTAGCGCTGCTTTTACCAGGATTCAAATAGTTGCTCCCGGCCCATACGTACAGCTCATTCAATACTTGATAGAATTTTTTACTGACAACCGTCCCATTGAAGTTGTCGGGGGAAACTAATACGTTCTTGGCGTTGAAAATGGAGCAAGCGCCTAATAGAACATCACTGCTATGAAGTACTGCGCATGCCCAAGGAAGATGAAACCAATATTGTTTTTCGTCCCCAGTTACTGATGACAGGGTCAACAGGATAATCGCTCTCCAGTCCATGGCTTCTGTAGTATATCTGCACAATAATTGTTAATTAAACATTAATAAATGATGCTTGAGCAGTAAGTTTTGGGAATTTTGCTGGAGCTCGTGGCTGTGAGATTAGTGAAAAAGATCACGGAGACAGTAGTCAGACAGTACTAACAGCAAGGAGGTTCAACCGCGAAAAAACCAACATCCCCCGAAGAGATCATGTTGGAGAATATAAGTTAGGTCTAGATTTCATCAGAACCCGGAAACTAAGCGAAGTTTATAGGGTTGGACCCTGAAAGTCAAGAAATCATAATCAAAAGGGAACTTATTTCAAGATGGTTTTTTTTTAGATTCATTATGAAGGAACAATTTTGCCACAGTCCTATAGGGTGCAACAACAGTGTATCTGTCTATTAGGAGCCTTTCTTCACGGAAGTTCCTTCTACACTCTAGCCATAGTCCAACCCCAGTTGTCCTATATCACAAGGGTTCAGTGCCAGGGTAGAGCTTTTATTCGACGTTCGTTAACTAATGCATGGCCCCATGGCGGCAAGCTCCAACACACGCCCCGGTACACATCTGCAGTCACACTCACCTTGTTAAAAATCCTCAATATTAACAAATTTGTCAAGGGTCAACTCATGTCACTGCACAGAGACGCTCTAAATTTACCAGTCGCCAGGGGTAATGTAACGCTGGAGGGGTAGCAATTATGAGTAGGTAGCAACAATGCTTTTGAGGACTGTTCATGGAAATGAGACTGCCACTAATAACTGCCATAGTGTCATCATGATGATATCCATATGAGCGAATTTGAATCAAAACTATTATCAATATTAAGCTACTTTAAAGATTAGCGTAGAGTCTTCTTCTTCTTGCAGTGCCGTCTCCGTCATCGAAGGTTGGCGATCACTCCAGCAAATTTTTCTCTATCTTGGGCGAGGTGAAATAATTCTGCTGCTCGGCGTATACCCGTCCAGCTCCTGATATTGGCAAGCCACGAGGCTCTCTTCCTCCCAACTCCTCTCCTGCCCATCATGATTGTCTGCAGCAGTCCATATTTTTCTCCTCTCATGACGTGTCCCAAGTACGCTACTTTCCTCGTCTTGATAGTTCTCAGTAGCTCTCTGGATAGGGAATTCTGCTCAAGAATGTAGTCGTTCCGCAGCCGAGCAGTCCACGGGATTCTAAGCATACGACGAATTAACCACATTTCGAACGCTTCTAGCCGGTTAACGTCTGCTGTTTTCAACGTCCATGTTTCCACTCCATAAAGCAAAATCGACCAAATATAACACTTGACGATACGCCAGCGAAGTGGAAAGTCGAGATCTCGGCGACATAGTAAGGTACGCATACTATTGAGTGCTGTCTCAATGCGACATCTGAGCTCCCCCTCAAGCGACCAAGTCTCTGACAACCATTGACCCAGGTACTTGAAACGAGCGACCTACTCGATTTGCTGATTATTCACCCGCAAGTTGACCCTGGGACGCCCACGCTTGGACATAACCATCGACTTTGTTTTAGAGATGTTGATCGATAGGCCGTAGCTCGCACACGCCCCAGCCACCCTGTCCAGCAGGGTCTGTAGTTCTAACTCGGAATGGGCGAGAAGCACTGTATCATCCGCATACCTCAAATTCGATACAGGTAAACCATTCACGAGAATGCCCGACTCACAGTCATACAGACTCTCCTTAAACACCTGTTCCGAATAGATGTTGAACAAGAGCGGCGATAATGTGCAGCCCTGCCTTACGCCCTTTTCTATTCCGACCCGATCCGAGAGTGTCCCGTCGATCCGCACCTGCGCTGTTTGCCCCCAGTACAGCGCAGAGTAACACCAATTAAATCTTAATGGCATTAATTTAGGACCTTGAGGGCTCCTACCCGCATCATGCCTGAAAATTTGACTGAAATTTGAGGACGTTATGGCTGTAATAAGGAAATCCGGCCAGATACACAGGCTTGACACGGAATTGAATTTGCTCAGAAGGTCAATTTTTTCGATTACCTACCCCCGAAACACATCAGTTGGATTTTTAAAGCCCACTAGAACAGAGTGAGACGAGTCCAATCAAGATGTTTTCCCATTCAACGTCAACACCAAGCTCAACTTCTATCCACTTCTGAAAATCGACTCAATATAAAACCCAAAATGACCTCGGAATGGTTATTTTTTGTGGTTCTACATCAAATATATTTATTTGCAGGAAATTGAAATAGCAAAACTCCCAGTATGGCCAAACCCCACTCTGTGCGCCGCAATAAACGGCTGCTGTATAGACGGTTCGGTTCGTGGCTAAGGGTTCAATGCTCCCCAACAGCGGAATTCAGGAAGAGCGTTTCCCGGCACATTATATCTAATCTCGTTTACCTCAACGTGTTGTCACTCAGGTAGCAATTCCCGTCCTGCCAGTCCCGCTCCGATATAGCCCCACTTCTCTTATCACTTGTTTACCTAGGGCCGGTTTTTGAAACCATAGTCAAATCATCGCAAACGAGTGGTTTGGTGACCACCGTCAAACGCGATTTTACAGCCGCTATTTTGTCGGCGTTTTTAGAACCATAGTCAGCGTTCCGACAGCTGACCACGCCGCTAAAATTTTGGCGCCTTGAATATTTTCCCTAGGTGAAATTTTTTCGTCATTGCGGGTTTTGACAACTCATTTGTGAGGAAGGAGTTCACATTTCCCGCTTCTTCTGCCTTCAACATGTCATTATTTTGAGCGCTATTTGAGCGAAAAAAGTAAACAATTATCTCCATCTCTTTCTACCACTCCGCACCCTCCGCACCCTCCGCGCCGCGGAGTCCGCGGCGGGCCGTCTCGTCAGTCAGTTGTTCCTCGTCAACCAATGAAAGCGGTGGTCACGGCTCCGTAAAAATTTGACCCCAGGGTCCTGCTGTGGTTACCGTTTCGTAAAAATAGCGGCCCGTAAAACGGAAACTAAGGTTCAAAAAACGCTTTTTCCGTTTTACAGCCGTCAGAGTCGTCTTTTACGGCCGTCAGATTTAACTATGGTTTCAAAAACCGGCCCCTACTAAGCTTTCATCACCTCCAGTGCTACCAGTCTTGCCAACCGCTATCACCTCTACCAACTACTTTTCTCAGGTTTGTAAACTATAATTAGAGATCAATGTTGAAAAACATGATCAAACGTCCTGAATTCATGTCATTCAGTGTTGCCAAATGTTGTCAGTCTAATTAGGAAGCGTTTGCATGTTACCTCACTGATGTTTGATCCGTAGCTTCAGAGCTTATCTGTGCTAACAATAATTGTTAGCAATTATTGCTTCAGTTTCTCATAATTGGAAAACTCACAAGTACTGTTTTGACTGAAGTGATTTCGATTTTATGGCCATGGCCAGATAAGTCTTGTTTATTTTGAGCCCCACGTAAAAATTTGAACCTGCCACTTGTTAAACCCTACGAAAATCTACTAGGGGACCTGGTACTGAAAGGTGAAGGAAAACACTCAATATCGACAATAGAAGACGACGTTAGGTATTCAACCCAAAGAAAATCAATATTTTCATCACGTACAGTCTAAATTACAAAAATGCTTTTGAAATTAAAACGTTATCAACGTTGCCAAATAGTTCCTTTGATATGAGTAAATATGAACCCCATTCACGACAATGTTTAAAAAAAAAGGCGAAAAACATTTCGCCGACAACATTTCAAGTCGTGTTTTTGCCATTGCTGTAGTAGATGTCGTTGTCGATTTCAATACGGAGCGGCGAGGGGTTGAACTTTTTCGACTTCTTATCCTGATTGGCTTTGATGAGTTTGGCTTTGTGCTTTTTGCACACTTTCCCGTGGGCAGACCGCTTCATTTTTTTCCGAAGCTCGGCGGACTCTTCCGAATCGCTTTCAGAGGAGCTCGAGGACGAAGACGAAGATGAAGAGGATGAGGAGGAGGACGAAGATGAGCTGGATGACGAGGACGTTGACGAGCTTGACGAGGAAGAAGATGACCTGTAACCAGAGGAGAGTATTCAGGGTATGCTACATTTGCGGCGATAACACTGAGTAAAAATGAAATTTTAATTTAAGAACAACTGTTTACACATTAAGGGCCGGTTTCACCAACGAGTGAAAACAAAAAATATAAGTTTTAGTTTAGTTTTATTAAACTTTGTAGAATAACAATTTTGATTAATTTTGTAACTCAGTTTTGATGTTGGAGAAACGTTTTGTAAATATATTTTGAACATAAACACCATCTGGGCACAGAACTCAAAAATGATTTTGATTTGATGATAAAAAGTCAGGTACTACTATTCTTTTTTAAACCTCATAAAATAGCCAATTTCTTAAAATACACGTCATAAAAGTCATAGAATAAATGTTACAAAATCAAAAAATAAACGTCGTAAAGCTGTGGTCTCTGGCAATTACTATAGCACATACTACGTATTTACAACATACCTATACAAAGATGTGTTAACAAAATGAGGCGTCAAATAAACTGTGAAGAGGTACTACAGAATGATGGCTAGTTAAACAGTGACATACGACGCAGGCTATTGAAGCTGTGAATCGGTAAGTATGACTACGTCACGGCCAAGTAAGTGGCGAGAATAGCGGCATATAAACGCGTTATATAAAATAGCGGTATAGACTCTAAGAAGCACTGGGTGGATAAACCTTTTATGGACTCTATGGAGTTGACGGTTTATGGGTTCGCGCAGTCGTCTCCGTCGACGTGGAGGGGAGCGGAAAATCCAGACAGCACATTCTGGCGGTATTTTCCACCCGGTAGGAAACTCGGGTCTTGCAGATTGAATCAAATAGTAAAATGCAGCCCATGGTTGGCATTGGTTTACTAAATGAAAAGTACAGTAAAGTGTTTTACTAAATGAAAAGACAGTAAAGTGACAAAAACACTTGAATATTGTCACGAGAGCAAGTAGTACATTTACCACCCTATTCATTCCAGTCCCACAGATTATCCAGCCAAAATCGGAGGGTCCTCTCAGAAAGAAATAGACTGTGCGGCACTAGGGGATGTAATGATCAGGTGCCTATATTAAGGTTTTTTGTCCTTTTCCTTTTCACAGTTCTCGTTGAACTTCCGGACCATTACAATAATAAAAAGTGGCAGAACATGAAATTCCGGCGGCTCTATCTCATGTTGACAAGTGTATGCGATAAAACCTGGCCTAGGGACTTAGGACATCAACACATGCGCCGAATCTGGGGTACAATCGGACCACTCGAGGACCGCAGTGCTGTTGGGGATCAAAATCCTGTCAGGATGAAGGGACGCCATCGTCTAGCCAAGACGGTGGGCTTGTCCCCCTTGCTTCGGGATTGTGATTCCCAAGTTTGAATTTCAGAGCTTTTTTTTTAATAAAAAATATATATATATATATATATACCCACACAGAAACAGTCGAAAATTTCATTTGCCTCAGGTAAACTGAGGTCCGACGGTATTTCTTACCCTTCATCCTGCTCTACGGTGCGACACGACGTTATGACGAGGTTTTCTTCTTCTTCTTCACTCTCCATGATGTCGCCCTGCTCGACGAGCTTTTGAATCACTTGGTTTAACGTGCTGCCCACGTCATCTTCACGTCCTCGCCGTCCGTCCCTTTCCAGCCTGCCCCGCTTCCTTGATATCCGATCCCTCAGGTCGAGCGTCCGTCCACCGACGTTCCTAAAAGAAAAGATCCAAGTGGGCAACAACTTAGTTAGGCGCGTGTTTGTTCAGTCTTGTTCAAAATAACCCGTAATTTTAAAAACCCTATGCAAGCCAAACATTATTATTATTATTATTGTTTTTTAAAATCCAAATACACTACACGAAATCCACATTCCAATACATCATCCGAACACCATCAAACTTTAGCTCTTACAGTGTCCTAGTTTTCATTTTCTGCTCTTCAATGTCAGCAATCATTTTCCTTCTGATGGCCGGATGGTCAGCACTTGGTGGTTTGGAGATGAGCTCTCTGGCGTCCCGGATACCAGACGGCTCCCATTTGTTGATCTGCTCCCGAGCATCTCGAAACTTTGGTATGCGCGGCTCGTTCATGGATTTTTTCACAGCCGCTGGAAAACAAACCATAATTGTATTATAGGTCTACCATAATAATAGTGTAGGTCTACATTGAGCACATCTGTACCAGGGTGTGAGTCAATTTAGGAGTGTACGGCACGATTGTCCCCAGAAAGTGAAAGAGGGGCCCGAGGTCATTGGTGAAATGGTAGGAGTGTCCCCAACTCAGCGGGAGTCCAAACCGCGTGAATGCTACGAGTGGCCCCGTACTTATTGAACTTGAACAACAAATTTTAAAGCAGGTGTACCTGATTGAACTTCGACTTTGAACGCACGTGATCTTGGTTGGGCACGTGGTCTTTGGTCGATGATCATGGCAAATTTGTAGAGGGGAAGAGGCAGCCGCGTCGCCTTTGGACACCCTTGGCCCACCGCTATCCCAACATCCTGTCTATTTATGTACCCACCTAACACTCATAACAAAAGTAGCAGGGGCAAACCTACCATTCAGGGAAAAGCGTACCAAAAGTAGCGGGGACACTCATACCACACAGGGCCACTCGTGCATATGTGCATTAGTGGGGACACTCGGTCCTAGGAGAGCGCACGTTGGGGACACTCCTACAATACCTGAGTTAGGGAGGCAAAATGGATATACAAAAAAAGGAAATATCTTGAGAACCTTGAGCCAGAGCAATGAAAACCACCTTGTAGGTTCGTTTGAGGCTTACCGGCCATTGTATAAAAATCCGTGAAAGATGCCAACCAATCGATTGAAACGATAATACCTACGTGATTATGGAGGCCAACATAAACCAACATGAAACTCTTTAGTTCAGCCTTTTGTAGCGTAAAACTTTTTTTTTCCTCCCGCCACAGACTTAAACGCGGTTTCGGCGGCAAAGTCGCCAACCGGGGGTCATAGACCTTACGGAGTCTGTGCCCAGGAGCTCCACCGGCCAGTGGAAGTAACCTTTATTTTTCCGTATAAGTGTGAAAATGTTCTTGGCCGAAAATACAAGAAGGAATTTATTATTTTATTCCCGTTCGTCATCATAGTAATCATCAGATTAAGTGTGGAATTATGGAGAAACTCCGAGGAAACTGTCGCGGAATGTTGGTCACCCTGCTTCAGCCGACGAAGAGTAACCTTTTTTTGTCGGCAATGGAATATTTTCCCGTTTTCGATTTCGAAGCCGAGATTTTGTCTGCCAAATTTCACCGTTATATTGGAGTCCAGTTTATGGAAGTTTCTCTCAGTTCTGCCATTTAAATTCTCTCTCTCTCGCTGTCTATCTTCTTCAAGCCGTCGATCGAGTTCTCAGTCCCTTTCGATCTCTTCTTGAATCTGCCGACAACTAACACTACAAGGGAGTCCGCCTACTGGGATTTGAAGACAATTCGGCTGAGAAATTCTACCGTACCGTTTCAGATTTTGGACTGGAAACTTCGACTTTGGGAATCAGGTTTTGTGACGTCATCCTACGGCCTTTCTATCAGTTCGTCTTCCAACTCCGTCGATCTCCGTCTTGCTTCCCCGCGTCATCAAAATTGTAGAAAATACCTTAATCAGCAAGTCCCAATCAAAATCAATTGTATGAGACTGATAACGTTGGTACCTACCTCGATATATTTTATAATTTAAGTCCACGGCCGTTGGAACAGGTATTTATACGAAATAATTATATTTGATTCCTTTCGTCTGTACCGCTACTGGTTATACCTGTGACTGAACCCTGAGAAGCTAGTAAAGTTAATTTGTCTCGTAAAACTTAAAAATTCAGAGTCGCTATTCATTTATTAATTTCTATTTTTATTAAAAGTCTCTATTTTGATCTACCCTGTTGTTGGTTTTTGTTACTTCATAGCCCAGGGTGGATATCAGGAAATTTAGCAAACATTTTTCTGACTTATTTTCTTCTAGTGGGTTCATCCCCACACTTTTCAGTTTACCTAATTATTGCGTTGTCACACTTTACACGTTCCTTCTGACCATCCAGGGATCGCTACGGGTTGCTTCGGGTGCTCTGAGTGAAGCATGGGTTGCATTTCTGATAGGTGATGGACGGGAATTTGAAATTTCGTGCGTAGCACGGGTGTCCCAGCTAGTAAATTTTGGAGAATTATAAACAACAATGACGTCCCAGACGACGTGCAAGTTTCATTACCATCATCATCTTGTCGAGCCAAAAGTGTGGAGATGATAGAGATAATGAGTGTTTGGCTGGTGGTTTACAGTATGAAAATTACTTACATTTATGTTCAAAGTGACCCCACTGAAATGCGATATCTGACCAAGGGTTAGCAGCGTCCGCTCGAACTCGGCTTTTAGTTACTTCGTCCCCTTCATCAGCAAAAACGATGGGTCTCCTGTTATCCCAATCTGAAATAATGAAAAATGTTTCACCAGCGGAACCATCATTTGAAAAATATAGCGACTGTACAAGCGAACGATGCCGCTCAATACATGAAGCTCTGGAGGTGGAGTTGCCTTATCAAGACTCCGCAGAAAGCACACTGACCATTGTGAATGGGGGGTTTGTGGTTGGATCTCTTGTCAGAGGTAGTTGCGTAACGGATGAGAAGCCTGGGGGCTATGAGCGTGGACCTCCCTTTGCGCCATGTCCCCGGAGGTAACGCCATCCGAACGTCAGCCAAACTTAGACTTTCTTCTTCCTAAAAAAAAAAAAAAAAAAAAAAATCCATTGCGGATGTGGCGCTCGGAGTGGTACAGGTTTCAGGGGTCAAATGAAATAGGTACCTCATCATCATAATCAATAGATGCCAGTTGCCCTCTGATGTGCACCGAGTACTTCAGGAGCGCTTTTGCACACTTATCTTCATTCAGCCAAATCACATTGCCTGTGTCGGAGAGAAATTACGAAATGAGTGCCGTCCCACAAGAAACAGAAATAACAAAATTTAATGGTAATGAGAAAGGAGCAAGGTAAGGAGATTTAAAAAAAGCGTTGCTGCCTACGGAATAATACACCAGGTGTATTATTCCAAGGTCCTATGTAATCGCGACGGAGGTCGACGGCCTCAAAATTTGACATTATCCGTTTCAAGAGGTCTAGATTCCAAAACCGAAATGTCCATCCGCCGTATGCCGTCCGGGCCGTTTTGGGCAGTAGGAAGTTTTTTAAAAATCTGAAATTTTGACAAAATACCTACTTGGTTTACTATCTAGTCGTGCCCGCAAGGATTTCAGCCCGATCGCCCAAACCCGTGGGGCGCTATGGGGCTACGGGAGGGTTTTTTTTGAAGGCTTTTAGCTATGGGATCGAGTTAGGTGTCGTTTTCGAAGTATTTTTGGACGTAGAATCCATTTTATGGGGATCAAATGGGATTTTTTAAGGATCCCAGGAGGTCAAATATTTTTCGAGTGAAAAACAAAATAATTTTTTTCATTGACACAGAATTAAACATTTGCACAAGCAACCTCAAAGAATAATAAATCCTCGTGTAAAATTTACAGGGTTTTTTATTTCTTTTTTGTATACGCCCACTTTTCTGTATTAACTCTTAGTTACGCAGTTCACCCAGTATATCTTGAAGCCAAGATGCCCAAGCGTAAATCCGGTTTCAAATGTGGATTCCGCAAGAAACGTTACTACAGGAAAGCTTGGTCTCATTAGTGTTCTCGAGAAAATAATATTATCCTCTTTGTAATGAAAGTTTGGTAGTAGGTCCGCTGTGCATACGATAGCAGACTAGGTACTATTTGGTGTCACCAAAGAGATCTTCCTCATATCCGGACGGAAGAGTCACAAAAACTGCCTTGAATTCAAAACATCGACCGACCCGTCAATCTTCCATATTTTAGTAATTGTATTAATTACAATTTTCTTCTTAGAAAATAGAAAATGATTTTTTTTTAACGAGGAAATCACGATTTAATCACGAGTTAATTCTTTAAAACCCATGTTTTTTCGAGAGCAGAATCCGAATTTGAAACCGGATTTACGTTTTAAGATAATAACCCAGGTGTCCTTTCATCAAATGATTTAAAACAAGCCATCAATTGAATTGAATAGATGAGCGCAACCTTTTTGTTATTACGATATATTTAATGAGCGAGAGAAACTAAGAAACAGTAGGTATCTAGCGACCAAACTATGCCACACAACACATCATCCACGTGATGCTCATTACGTAAACAACTGCACCCTAACGACCGATGCGTAATAAAACCTTATGCCGATCAGAGGTAACGAACGGCTCAGGCTGCAAAAATCGTTTTGGAGTCGTTGGAATCAGCCTGAAAAGCTCATTCCATAGACCCTTGTACCAACGAAATCGGACAAAAACTTCCGTCCCCCTTTTGAGGCCTCCTTAGTTACACATCAGAGATAAACAACTTTCGTCGTGAAGGACCTCCCGAAAACCGATGAAGGGGATGAGGGAGGGAAAATCAAGGTAGCCTATAACCACCCCCGGAACTCGCTGATGACAATGAGACCACCCTCATGAAAATCTGTTGAGCCGCTCGGGCGTGATGCTCTGTACACAAACAAACAAAAAAAAAAAAAAAAAAAAAAAAAAAAAAACACATGTCGAAGAGGTGAGCGCACCTTTCCATTTTTTGGAAAAGGTTGCGCTAAAAACTACATCAAACGCTTACAAGATTTTTCGTTGAGCCATTCAATGGATGCTGGCGGGAATTCTTCAAAATATTGGAAAACGTCTTCCGTTGTCATGTTGTCGGTTCCGTGCAAGTGGAGCGCGTCGGTCCTCGCGTTCGGTCCAAGTCCCATCCTAACGAAACAAAGATTATGGGTGAAAAAGATGAAACCATGCAAGATATAAACAACTCGAAAACGACTGCAACAGTGCCTGTCCAAAGCTAGAACGTCCTAGGTCCATTTTTTAATTGTCGAGAAAAACGCGTTTTACTTTCAGCTCCCCCGCCATTCATATTAAAGCTAGGAGTAAGTTGCTGTAGCATTGATGCACTGATCAGTGGCTGAGCTAGTTGAACTGAAAACTTGATGCGCAGCTCCTCAATCTTCCGCCCAAGAGCCAAAATGACGATCGATCCATATTGAAGAAAACCAACCCGCACGCACCGCTGGTACACTGAGAATAACTATTTTTAAACAATCATGTAAACACTGAACGATTAGGGAGACCGCGAGATAATCTGTGATAACTTTGGACGCGACTCGATGAGAGGGGCGTTGAGAAGCCACCAGACAGGCGTTTAATGGAGGTGCCGGGTCAACGGTCGCGGCTAATTGTCACTAATCTGACGTAATCTGGTGAATAACTTACCAAACACAACACACACCCGCACTAGTACTGACACTTGAATGAGCTAGTCGAAGTCACAGAATTTGCACAAAGCTATAGCGTCCTGTGTCCCACTTCTACTAAGCTAGACTGTCCCATGTCCATGCCACTTGGCACATTTTAACCTAGTACGCCTCATACAGGACATTCTAGCTTGGGAAGACATTCGGGCCTTCATCGCACGTCCTTTGTAGGATGGACTTATGTTGACTATCGTTTCGTCGCACTGCACATGTATCGGTCCATCGCTGGCCTCACGCTCATCTTCAGTATTGAGCCGAGAGTCGAGACGGACCTCCAACTCGCGAAAACAAGCCGTTTAGAAGGGTCACTTTTCTTCGGAAAGTTGCAAAACAGAAGGGAGTGTGATGTAGGTAGGTGAAATTTATTAAATAAACCACCTACCTACAAAGTTTGTATAAATCGACAAGAGCCTACCACAGTGTCGTTAAAAAATCTAAAAGCCCTGCAAAATGCATTCAGGGTTTATTATTATTGACATAAAATTTTTATGTCTTGCATGTAACCAGCGTTACATGCAGCACGGAGCACTGACGGCCACGGATTCACTGAAACACTGAAATGGTGGATCGACCTTAACTCGTGAAAGAACTCATTTTCAAAGAAACTTCGCTTTACAAAAAATTATTCTTTTAAACCACGCTTGCATACCTACGAGTCTGCAACGCATTATGACATGTCTTTAGTTTAGTCGTTGCTAGGGAACCAACCGTAACGCTTTTTTCGTTTATGTGCCAAAGAAAGACATAAAGGACTTATGTCCAAAAGAATAATAATTGGCTATATATCGGGGAGGCCTTTGCACGCGAGGAAGCAACGTGCCGTGTCCCCCTTGACAGTGTATTTTGGTTTATTATTCTTGGAATAATACACCTATGTTTTCGCGACGGGGGTCGACGACTCCGATCGGGCTCAAAATTTGACATTATCCGTTTCAAGAGGTCTACATTCTAAATCCGAAATGTCCGTCCGCCGTCCAGGCCGTTTTGGGCAGTAGGAATTTTTGAAAAAATCTGAAATTTCGGCAAAATACTTGGTTTACCATCTAGTTGTGCCCGCAAGGTTTTCAGTCCGATCGCCCAAACCCGTGGGGCGCTATGGGGCTATAATGGGGCTACGGGAGGGTTTTTTGAAGGCATTTAGCTATGGGATCGAGTTAGGTGTCGTTTTCGAAGTATTTTTGGACGTAGAATCCATTTTTTGGGGTCCCGGAACGATCCGATTTCACTGGGACGATCTTTAGGGCATTCGTGGGGCTAAAAATGGGATTTTTGAAGGATCCCAGGATGTTAAATATTTTTCGAGTAAAAAATACAGCATTTTTGAAAAAGAAACATTTTTGAACAAAAAATCCAAAAAAAAAATTTTATTTCTTTATTTTTTCATTGACAGAATTAAATTTCTGCACAAGTAACGTATATTATAAAAGAATAATAAACCCTTGTGTAAAATTTGCAGCGTTTTTTCAGTTGGATTGGGTGCGATAAAACGACGAACTGCGATGAAACGTCATGTGCGATGAACCGAAATTTTGATCTTGCGTAATGGCCTTAGGCCTAAGCAATTTTCTATTCTTTACCATGGACTGGAGACGCTCTTGGCTACTCAGATGATGTGACTGATCTACAAGGACAAGTTCTACGAGGACAAGTCCTTATCTTAAAAAGTGAAATAAATGACTTTAATGTTCTAGCTTTGGACGGCAAATTACTGATCACTCACTTCCTTTGAATAGCGTACACATCCGGATCTTTAGGTTTAGCAGCATTACTGTTGCTTATTCCGAAGCGCTTAGCACGGAGAATCTTCTTTTCTTCTTCCTGAAAATGGGAAAACAAACAATTACAACAATTTGCAGCGAAAATGTTACGAAAAATTACGCTTAATGTAAGCCTTCAAACCCCCATCTTCATCCCCACACTACTCGTAGTGGACCCTTCTAGAGCCGATAAGTGCAACCAAGAATCAAGTCAAGAACATCTGCGCTCCAGGAGAGGCCCACAATCGACAGTTTTTGGGTCGAGCTGCTCGCATCGCATAAACGAGCCTTAACTTTAGAAGTTTCTCAATCATAAACATACCGGCGGTAATGAAGGAACGAGTTCCTGAGGTTCGTCGTCGATCAACTCGCCGTCTTCCAAGTCGGAAATTTCACCGATTTTGAATGGATCGTCGACCATGACGTCCATCATCGCTGAGTCTAAAATCAAACTTAACCGTTCATAAATATCCGAAAGCCTCTTCCATAAATCGGTTTGATTCCTTCTGCCCAGCAATTCCACGACACTTTTATCGCCAAGAAAAAAGAACCACAAGCAAGTTTTGCATAAAACTTCAACGAAAATCGGGACTACAGAATGCAAAACAACACATCGAAGGTGAAAACGTGAGGTTATTCATCCTCACAGAGTAGGTAGTTCATCCTTCATCAGAAGTAGAGGTGGGTCGAATATTGAATAGCTAAGATAGATACCCTGTTATTTGAAAATAACGAACTTTTTGTACAAAATAGCGATTCATAGGTAGGTACTATTAATTATAATTATTAAGTAGGTATTATAGCAAACATAAAGTAAACTGGTTGTTATTACATTCCTATATGAATATATTTCATTTCAGATTAAATCATTCATTCATTCATTTGCAACACAGGTAGGTAATTTACCAATGAGGTGTTTAAGCGTTACGATTCAACTGGTCTGAAGGGTACTCGCTGACCACCTGAAATAGCCGGCAGACCACTATTGGTTTATTATTGGAATAATACACCTTTCGCAACGGAGGTCGACGACTCCGATCGGCCTCAAAATTTGACATTATCCGTTTCAAGAGGTCTAGATTCCAAAACCGAAATGTCCGTCTGCCGTACGCCGTCCGGGCCATTTTGTGTAGTAGGAAATTTTTTAAAAAATCTGAAATTTTGACAAAATTCTCGGTTTACCATCTAGTTGTGACCGCAACGTTTTCAGCCCGATCGCCCAAACCCGTGGGGCGCTATGGGGCTAAAATGGGGCTACGAGAGGGTTTTTTTAAGGCTTTTGGCTATGGGATCGAGTTAGGTGTCGTTTTCGAGGTATTTTTGGACGTAGAATCCATTTTTTGGGGTCCCGGAACGATCCGATTTCACTGTTGCGATCTATAGGGCTTTCATGGGACTACAAATGGGATTTTTGAAGGATCCCAGGAGGTCAGATATTTTTCAAGTAAAAACAAAAAATTTTGAAAAAATAAAAAGTTTTTTCATTGACACAGAATTAAATTTCTGCACAAGTAACCTATTTCAAAGAATAATAAACCCTCGTGTAAAATTTGCAGCGTTTTTCATTTCTTTTTTGGATACGCCCACTTTTCTTACGCAGTTCACGAGTACCTACCAGAGACAACGCTACAAAATGTTTGGGAACCCCTTTAGGGGTAACCCCTACCAAAATGAACGTGAATTTCCCTGTGTTTGGCAACACTGTTCCGCTCTTACTGTTTTTCTGCCTCATGTTTCTGTGGCGGACGAACCACCTCAACGGCATCGCCGATCTCGTTGTTGTCTCTGCTGTCCTATGTTTACGGTTACATCTTCAATTCTGAGTTGCGTTTACGAATAATTCGTAATATTAGTAAAGGATTCTTATGGTAAGTCTTCAACTGGATACCCCATGTACATTATTTGATGGTTAACACATCGGGGTTTCATTTATTAATCCCCTTATTATCGACAACCGTTTTGATTGAACCATAGAAAGATTTTACTTGAATCAAAGTCCCTTCAAATTTTAAGCTCCTAAGTAAGTATTTCTGTCCGCCGTCAAATGGGCATTTGAGATTTTGGTTCTTTGGTAGGTTCTAGGTATAATGATTATGATCGGCTTCAAAATGGGGCTTGGGAGGATTATGGCGAGGTAGACAAACGCGGTGTAGTTTTCGATGTGATAATTTTGGGCTTTGCTCGTTTTACGGAGCATTTTCGTTTGACACACTTGGTACCTATCTGCTTACTTACTTTTCTCCCCTCTTATCGGGATTATGCTTCATACAATTTTAATGGTAAACCATTAAATAGTGTTAATTAAAATTTAATTTAAACCCTGTTCTTGTGGATTTACCTGCTATTTTACTGAACTATGACTTTTTTTTTTACCTAACCAGGACAAATGTTTTCGTTTCAGGTCAGTTGAATTAGAAAAATGAAGTGGAAGACCTCCGATTTGCGGAAGAACTGGGGTATATTCCGTCTGGTGAATGACGACTTGCTTCACGAAATTCGGCTGTTTCACGTTTTCCCCATTTGCGATGGCTACATGACCTCGTCGCTGTCGGTCATATTTGCAACGCGGTGCCACGATGTGTACGCTTTGGGGCGCAACCGGTGCATGATGTTGGGGCTGTGTAATAAGAACGCTGTCCAAGAGCCACTCCTGATCAACGAATTGACAGGAGTGAACATCCAAGCTATTGACTCTGGGTTGATGCACGTTTTGGCATTGACAGATATGGGGAAAGTCTGGTCGTGGGGGTTGAACGTGGAAGTGCCTTATAACCATTCGATACGCACTATCCATCCGACTGAATGTGATTGGCTGAAAACTTACAGAGTACTGCAGATTGCATGTGGTAGCTACTTCAACTTGGCGCTCACTGACACTTACACTGTGATGTACTGGGGTTACTACGACATAAGTCAAGGCCCCATGAGGAGACCCATCAGTTTCCGGGACGAGCCATCTATACTGTCATTGTCAAGCGGATTGCTCTTCTCAGCGGCTGTCGGCAGCTCGGGCAAAGTGTACACATGGACAGGACCCCGGCGGGAAGAATGGATTTGCAGCCCCGGAATGTCAACGTATGACGTCAAAACCAAAATAACTGACGTGCCGCTTGGACGAAAAATGACCAAGAAAGAACGACCGCTTGAACCCCGAGCCATTTCCTTCCCCCCAAACCGCTCTGGGTTACCGCTCAAAGTGGTGTGCACGATGCGCTCTCTATATATCCTGATGGACACTGGTCACACTTACGTGACAGGCTACGTACCAAGTTCCTTCAAACTCTCACGAAATGAAGATATATCACCTGAGCATGATGACCGATCTTTCTGCGACTCTCTGCTGTCTGTCACTTTCGCTGGCTATCAGGTGGATATTGTAGGTATGTATTAACAGGGTGAATATCTAGGAAATTAAATAGAGTAAGAACTGGATTCATAGTTGTTCGGGACTTTGGGAAGTAAAGGGATGCACTCCACTACAATCTTCGAATTCATACTTCAATCCAAGTGTTCACTTAAGCTGGGTTCACATGGCGTAAAAAACTCGTCTGTAACGCGTGCGTTCAGCGATCTGATTGGATTTTCCCGCACAGATTCCCTCCAATGAGATTGCCGAACGCTCGCGTCACGGACGAGTTTTACTAGAAATGGAAGCGCGCACTCGGCTCAAGTGGACACTTCTCCTTTCGTCTGGCAGTTTCATGATGGGAAGGTTTCCCGTTTAGAGGGAAAAATGACGGGGAACCTTCCCTTCTCATTTCCGAACTGTATAGACAATCTCGGGAGGTTATCCTGGGAGCACCTTCAATCGATTCTACGTCCAAAATTGCTTCAAAAACGACACCTCACACGGTTTTGTGGACAAAACCCTTAAAAAATCCCTGCTGTCCCATAGAGCCCTATAGTTTGTCCTTATGAGGCTGGGACCCAGGTCCTGGCACCTACATCAATCAATGGTTTCGCTCTTCGACTTGCTCGTTAAACTCGTCATCCCACTCGTCAAATTCAAAATAAACCTCAATACATTTTGAGAAGGTAAAACCGACATGGGAAACGGCAAAACAAAAGGTCCTTAATACTTATCAGTAAAAACAGAGGCTGAGTGCCCACTTTAGGGACCTTGTGAGTAACACTTCACTTAAGTCAAGTATGGTTTATGAAAGCAGTAAAGTGTGCACTCGGATTTTCATTGGAGTGGGGCCCATAGTGTGTCCTTGAAACGTGACTATGAATAGCGCTAAGGGTGCATCCTCACTTAAGGGTGCACTTGCACTTTAGTGATGTCTGTGAATCCCGCCCTAAGTGATTGCATACAGAAGGCCTTGGCTGCAAACAGATCGGCCTGGTGGGTTACATGTTCTACCCTGACGGCGTACTTTCAACGCTTTTCAAGGCAAATTACTTCGAAAACACCTCTTTCTGGTCCCCATGTCGAGGTCAGTCACCCCGAAATTGATTAAACACTCTTAACTATTTCAGAAACGACACCCCCTACCCTGAAAACCCCTTCCTGTACCCCCTTTTCAGCCCCACGGGTTCTGATACTGTCAAAACTTCGGCTTTTCCATGGACGGCAATATCTCGTATAACTCACGAAACATTTCTTTCTTCCTCTGATCGCAGGTTCGAAATGGACGGATGCCCTTGTCACGGAATGCATCAACCCCGACAACTTCTTCGTGTTCGACGACAACCTCCGACTCCCCGCCAAAGCAAACAACATCGCCCAGGCGTTCGCTGACAGCCCAACGCCCCAAATGCGGTCCACCTACATCGTCGACCAAGACTTGGACGAACCGATTTACATTTCCCCCCGACTCGATCTCAGCAAGGAGCTGTTCTGTTCCGAGACACTGAGCGATGTAAAGTTGAAGCTGGCCAACAACATTGAGATCCCAGCTCACAAATATGTCCTGTTATCTCACTCTCAGCACTTCCGGAATATGTTTGGTGGCGTCTGGAAGGAGACCAAGTCGGACGTCATCGACGTTAGCAAATACAACCCAACCGCCTACAAGGTTTGTTTACCTAGTTCATGTCTACCAGGACTCAGGTAAGATGTTTGTATGCAGGCTTTTATTTACTTGGTTGGTTCAGAAATTTAAGTGGGCAAAAATATTAAATGCATCTAAAAATAAATTGAATGTAAGGATTTTGATATAGTGTTAATGTACCTGAACGTGGTACCTATGTGAAGAATTAGTTTTGTCTAATTGAAGATTACTTGCCCTCATTCCCTGAAGATGTCATATCGTGAAACGTTGGCAATAAAAACCTGCATACAAACATCTCACCCGAGTCCGGGTAGACATGAAGCTACAAATGGATGGTTTGTTTAGTTGTTGTTGAGGTCCATTTTATTCACCAACAGTTTGTGAATAGAAGTGGATCTTACGGAGAGAGAACATCATAATATGCGTGGTAATGGCTTGAAACTAAACTTCCGTACGCCATCCACGTTTGGGCAGCTTTTCTTTTTTAATTCTGAAATTTAAACAATATTCTGGGACCATGTAACTTGTTTCTCTGTCTAGTTGTGGCTGCGAGGTTTTCGGTCTGATAACTCGAACCCGTGAGGCTCTGTGGACCTGAAAATGGGCTATAAGGGCTCATGGGGTCGAGTAAGAAGGTCGTTTTCGAATACCACTAATTCTCACTGTGTCCGTGGCTAACCTACTAACTGGCTGAGTATGTCAAAAGCCTTCTCCGATAGGGCGGATATAAATACGATTTTTTCTACCGTCTCGGCTTCCCATTTCCCTATGAATAGGAGAGTTGAGATCTTCCTGATATGCTGTCTTCGTTGTTCACTCTCCAATTGAGTCAGCGTTTCCTACCTGGAGATCCAAATTTTAACACTAAACCCCGAAAGAACGAATTCTGACGGTCAGCGAATTTAGACGGGGAGTTAATCCCTAATATAATTTTAGTGATGATTCATTATTAATAATATTAATTATTAATTGAATAGACTTAACGGGTGTAGAGGGCGCACATGTGAGGGAATGGAATGCAAAAAAATGAAGGCAACTTCCATGCATGTTTTCTTAATTTTTCCTGTCCACAGCAGTTTGGCGAGAGTGGCAAAGAAGCTTTGCCTCGGTCAAAATTGCTTTGTTCTTTCATTTTTGTGTTAGTAAGTGACCTTAGGACTTGACTAATTTTGATATATCTGCTTGATGGAATTGGTGAATGTGAAATGACTCTTGAGAGGCGCTATTTTAGAGGTTTTTGAGCACTCAAATCTGTTCATCAGATTTTTTCATAGCTCTCAATGGGCTACTGGTCGAATGAACTCTGGAAAGTACCGTGTGGGGCGATGTGAGGGACTGAAAAATCACCCATTTAAGATCATATTTAAAATAGACGAATTATTAAGCATTCGATTAAAATCAAACCTCCTGTGCCCTTCTACGGGAGTCGTTTTTCTCCCTACATATTTCGTATTATGACTGCTAGGAGATACCCTTAGCCCCCCCGGATGCGCCACCTTGAGCCTATCGCACCTGATTACACCTTTCGTTGCAGGCCTATCTGAAATTTCTCTACACCGGCACGCTCGACTCCCTCGACGTGGTCGACCTCCTAGAGCTCTACCACCTGGCTGACGAGTACCTCGAAATCGCCTTGAAGAAACTCTGCCTTCGGGAGATCACCCAATGCAACATCGACTCTTCCACTGTCGCTGAACTATATGACTGGGCGCTCACGAACGACCTCGTAGCCTTTGGCAGGAAGTGCGTCCAGTATGGCGCGGCTCACCTACAGGACGTCCTCAAGAGCGACGGGTTTGCCAGTATGGCCGGCGAAAGACGCGAAGTCTTCGTCAAAGAACTGTTCAACTGTGATAGAGAAAAGAAGGACAAATCCATTGTTTTTTAATCAATTGAAACTATTTCGGTGACTAATCTTTTTCTCAAAGATTTCCCCATTCAGGGTTGAAATGCCAAACGAGATGATGTGTTCGTGTAATTATTTTTTAAGAAGGAAATTATAATTTATCGGTAATTTTGCCTAGTGCCGTCAAATGGAGTACACGAAACGAGCGTTTTGGGATGTAGGAAGAAACGTATTGATGAATATTATACTTTCGTTACCAGTAGTATTTCATTATTTTGCGTGGAACTTTTTATCCCGGTCAATGGGTTGACCTAATTATTGAGTAATGTATGCCTAAGGCTTGGGCCACAAGCTATAATAATTATAGCTTGTGGCCCAAGCCTTAGGCATACATTACTAATACATTAATTATTATTATTATAGGCCATGATGGCCTAACCCATTAAGGTTGAATATGAACAAGCAAAGAGCAGTGGCTGATCAAGTACGGCAGATAGTGGCGGAGAAGAACGTTGCAGGGTTGGCAGTACAGGAGCCCCCTTCATCGCCGAAGTAGCAGGGGGGGGGGGGGGGGGACAAAGCCGGTCAGAACACCTGATAGCCTTTTTAGTTTGAGAAGCTCTTCAGTAGCCCTGTTAGCCACGATGCGCCTGCTGTGAGCGTGATCTTCGTGTCGCCATCTTTTGGAGATTTGTAAAAACATCCACCTGGCGCTGGCTCCAGGCCATCAACAGGCAGTGCAGGAAGTAGGTAGTACCACAGTGATCACAGACGGTAAGAAGTATTAGGTTTGTTCCAGGTTTGACGGAATGTTAACAGAAATCGCCGGAACATGCGCAGTTTAGAAACTGCTGTTCCAGGTCGATCGTAAGTTGGACGGAAACCGATAGCTCGAGTACGTGCGGTCGGGTTCTGTTGACAGCTGTCCAACTTCTGTCGACAGACGCAGTCAGACCTGGAACAAACCTATTATGGATGGGCTCCCTGGGTTTGACCCTGCAAAATGCTCCTGGGCAAGGAACAACATCGCATGCAAGGAAATTAAATTTTGCAATTCGAATGTCTGCTGGAGGTTTGATGAAGGGTGGGATTTATTCGCACGTCCGAACAGGACAAACGCACGACAGCAACGTTTCGCAAATCGTTGAAGGAAAAAACCTGCTCTGTTTCTTGACAAACTACCTATCACTGATCGGCCGTGAATATTAAATATTGTGTTTATCTTTGTTTATATTCTGGTCATTGGTTGACAGGTTGCTTGACCACTTGTCGCTCCTTTCACTTATGTACGTGTGCAGTTGCCTGTCGTTGTAAGCCCGTTTTCGTGGCGTGCTAAATTGCTCTTTGATGAATGTACGTTTCGTGGCGTGCCATATATTGCTCTTAGATGAATGTACCACACGAGCAGGATCAAACGTCCATTACATGGGAAGGGTTGTTTACAATTCCACCGGAGCGGGCTCATTACTCGTAATCCGACCTTGCGATCCCGCTTGTTAACTGTATGTAATCTAGTGGACCTTATGTATCAATTACACTGGTTACTAACACCATGTACCGACTTGGCCGGGCCTCAAAGTCGTTGCCTAAGGCATTGATGATGGGGTGGCTGCTGGCACTGGCTTGTGCTCGAGCCAAGGACACTTCAACTCGTCGTTCAGGTCCATCGGTCAAGTGAGGCTATGCCAACTGCCTCTGCGCCAGCACCAGGAAAGACTTTTCGTCCAAGCTGTTGCACTGCCCTGGCAAATGCTGCCTACTTCGGGCCCCTGCACTCGCCTCCATCTTAAGAACCTGGCTTGATTGCCATCCCTGAATTCCATCAGATTCTCCAGCTGGTAAACCAACTCCCCATAGTCCCGCTCTAGAAAATCTTGTGGCACACATAGGGCAGCCCCTCGTAGAGCTGATGCAATAGTCAAACCTGCAGCTTTGCAATTCCACGCGTAAGTCATGCCCACTCTTTCAAAATGGGCCTTATAATTCGACCACTGTGATACTGACGTCTGTGATGGTTCCACAGCAAAATAACATAAACAGGATTCATAAATGGATCTTCAGCAAATAGCAGAGCAGTTAACATCCAACAGTTTGTTATCAGGAACCCAAACATCCGTCGGAATTGATAGCACGTCCGAAGTAATTGCAAAAACCCGCATGGCCCATGGAAATACGTACCACGTTAATACATTTTTGTTTACATTGACAATCCCTACATTATGAGTAGAAAAGTCAACAGTACGGTGCAAGCAGACAAATTAGTCTCCCCAACACTACAAGGACCCTAATTTACCCCACGGCTGATGGGGTTTATCGATTCCTTAAGGGTTAATGGAATGTCTCAATCAATCATCAGCGCGATGAAGCAACGTCTGACTGATCGAGATCCTGCTAATTCATGTAAAATGACACTCCGGAATTGTGATAACATCGCGAGGGCGTCAGAGCAACACCACGCATCATCATTCTTATGCATACCGTTCGCCGCGTCTTCTCGCGGTGAATCGATCAAACTTGACAGTTTTAAAGAAAATTGATTGGAAGGGGTATTGCTTTAGTGGTTTTTGGGCTCTCCTGAAAAACTTCAGAAATGATGAGGAGTGTTGCTCTGAGGCCTAATTTGGCTGTTAACTTGTTTTCTGCCAGTGTATACAATCACGTTAAAAGCTAGAAATTCCATCTTTCTTCATCAGAGACATACCAATTGAATGAGTGCATGATATCATTTTCGATTATGAGAGATGGGCTTTAGCGGGATGCTGCCAGTTGTTACAAATTGCCGAGGAAAAAATATGGACTACTCAGCCCTCAGCTAGAAGGGTCCATGTTGTCACTCAACCTCAATTTTATATCATACCTACAAAGAACCAGTAGGTATTTCTAACCGGGGAGACAACCTGTAAGAATCAATCAACAAGGTAGTGTTTTTTGTTCGACGATTGAAAATCTAGGGGAGACAAAGTGCAATTTCAAATAAACCCACGAGGATTCGACATATCAGACGGGATCGTTCGGTTCGACAAATTTAGAAGCACATTGCGCTGACATCAGGACAAGGAATCAGGTGGGCTGGCTTTGTTCCTCATGTCGTTGTTCCAACGTCGAGTTAATTAGATACACATCCGAAACATTCTCAATGCTCCCGGATTTCCACTTTTACCGACGAAACGCTGCAACCACATCTCATTGTAGGTTTTAAGGTACCAGTTTTACGAGGAAGCTGCTGGTTTTACGGATTGGCTTCGCAGAACATCGAAGCTCCAGCCCTCCTAGTGTTTAGTTCTGTACATAATATGTACAGAAATTCCTTAATATTATTAAGGAACAAGCCGGACCTGGTGCAGATGTAAATTGAACACGAGGATTTTTTATTCATTTGTACAAACTGCGCAAAATTTGAATTAGAAATTTAAATAATAGATTCCTGTAAAAAAAAAAAAAAAAACGCTGCAAATTTTACACAAGGGTTTATTATTCTTTGATATACGTTACTTGTGCAGAAATTTAATTCTGTCAATGAAAAAATAAAAAAATAAAAATTTTGTTTTGGATTTTCATCTCAAAAAAATTTTTTTTTTTGGATTTTTTTGTTCAAAAATGTGTTTTTTCCAAAAATTCTGTGTTTTTTACTCGAAAAATATTTAACATCCTGGGATCCTTCAAAAATCCCATTTTTAGCCCCACGAATGCCCATTTGTAGCTACATAGAAAAAACAGGACACTTATGTTAAAGTTAAGGCTAAATGTCCCCCTCATAGTTCCAGAGTTGGCAACCACGTCGCAGCACCAAAATGAAGCAATTTTACTTGGATTGCTGCTACACGAGTCACTCGATTTTCAATCCGAATATGCGAATCTTTTCCTTTCCTCCCCTTTGTTTGGGATCGGTGGATGGGGGGGATCGCAGCCGTTTAGGCGTAATCATTCAAAGTAAATTTGACCCCATACGTGCTGCCAAAAAAACCAATGTCGGAGGACATTCAGCGGCTGAATTTCAGCCTGACATGATCCTACGCCTGATAACACATCCTCACGTAGCCAAACAATTTACACCCGGTTCGTTCGTCTCTGGGTCCTTTAGCTACCCTTCGGTTAACAGTATACTTTAGAACCTGTAGATGTACCTACTTCATAACGAATCTTAATAAAGAGCACCTATTTAATATTCATTAATACGATTCGGCGCTCCAGAGTGCGGTACAAACATAGTATGTGAAATGGGGAACATCGGCTGTGCGTGATACCTGCCTATCGATAATTAACTGGATACAAGGCATGATAGCCTATCTTGATAGGGGAACGTAGGCGTGTATTACAGTGTACAACAGGTGGGTGGCATAGCGGCGAGAGGGGGTGCATGCGCCTCCCCTATTTTCCCGATTTCATCCCCTCGTCAACCCCACAACCCCCCATATCAGCCGGACCACTATAAAAGGCAACCCCCGGCCCCTTCGCACCCACTTCAATCCTTCTGCGTGTCCAGCTACCATCCCCTACCCCGTCTGTACTGTCAAACCAAACAGGTAATCATTTCAATTACAAATTAAAATTTTAAAGGTTCCCGGACAAGACTAGCTATAATAGCTAGGTACTATAGACCATCTTTCAAATTCGCCAAGCGAAAAGCCATGTTTTAACCCTACCAGGATCCTCAGACGTACGTAGGTACGTCAAAATTCCGTTCAGAAATTGCATGACCAATTCAAATTCATTCGGTTCACCCTGCCGGAAAACCACGAAACCACGACAAGCTGGGTACCTACGAGGCGGCTGCAGCATCACGTCACCGTATCATACAGTTTTGGAGGCTGTTGGTGGGATTGACTACGTTGACTTGTCATGAGACCCAAAATAATTTAGTAGGTACCTATCCACCATATTCACGCTGAGGGTGTGTCAGCTGGTGGACTCGCATAACGCGCTCCTTGAATGATTTTTTCAACAGTTTTCCCTGGAAAGGAAACATCGCCGAAAACCCGTATCTTCGGTATTTACTTGGGGAAAAATTGAATTCCGTGACGTTTTAATTGTCATTCATCCGAAAAATGCAAGTCAGTCGACCTTGCAGCGTCAATTCCATCCAATTATTGCTTAAAAAAAACGCTGCAAATTTTACACAAGGGTTTATTATTCTTTGATATACGTTACTTGTGCAGAAATTTAATTCTGTCAATGAAAAAATTTAAAAAAAAATTTTTTTTTGGATTTTAATCTAAAAAACATTTTTATTATTATTTTTTTTTTTCAAAAATGTTTTTTTTTTCAAAAATTCTTTATTTTTTACTCGAAAAATATTTAAGATCCTGGGATCCTTCAAAAATCCCATTTTTAGCACCATGAAAGCCCTAAAGATCGTCCCAGTGAAATCGGATCGTTCCGGGACCCCAAAAAATGGATTCTACGTCCAAAAATACTTCGAAAACGACACCTAACTCGATCCCATAGCTCAAAGCCTTCAAAACACCCCTCCCGTAGCCCCATTATAGCCCCATAGCGCCCCACGGGTTTGAGCGATCGGACTGAAAACCTTGCGGGCACAACTAGATGGTAAACCAAGTATTTTGTCAAAATTTCAGATTTTTAAAAAAATTCCTACTGCCCAAAACGGCCTGGACGGCGGACGGCGGACGGATATTTCGGATTTAGAATGTAGACCTCTTGAAACGGATAATGTCAAATTTTGAGCCCGATCGGAGTCGTCGACCCGCGTCGCGAAAACATAGGTGTATTATTCCAAGAATAATAAACCAAAATCACCTCTCAACAACCTTAAAAATCTTACGTCCTCAAATTTCCGTCAGTCATCACAAAGAACCATTCACGTTTGTGATGAGAACAGGGTTTTAAACAATGACATCAAACATGCCAGAAACTCTTCATTTTCTCTAAAATGGGGCTAAGGGTGCGGGTTTTCAACTATGAGGTTTTTTGTTCGAGTTTGGTGTCGTTTTCAAGTATGCTTTGACGTGGAATCTAGGAGGTTTCAGAACGATCCGATTTCATTGTGGGGATCTATGGGGCTACGAATGGGATTTTTGAAGGATCCCACGAGGTCAAATAAGGTTTTCCGAGTACATTTTGGACGCAACATTTTTTCGAGGCCCCACTTCTGTCTCCAAACGTTATACAGAAAAACCTTCTTTGTTTCAAAAATATTTTCCTAACGACACATTATTTTTTGCACAAGTAACCAATATCAAAAATAATGAACCCTTGTGTAAAATTTGCAGCGGTTTTTAAAGGTGCCTGGAAACGTTTGCCCCCACCCACCCAACTTTTTATACGGATTTCAATAACAGAATATTACACAAATTTTATAAATGTCTATATTCATTGCAATCAATTCTTCGAAGAATCGATTCGGCCAACTTCATCAATCAACCGGATGTCGAACTTCGATAAGTCTTTTCAATACTATCGGGACTTCTAAAAGTCCGCGACAGATCATTATTATAGCATCAAGTGCTTGTTAAAGAGGTCCTGTCGGAAACTGAATTGACTACCACTTCTGAATGTACACTTTCCTCCGGAGCCCATCACTCCTCAAGAGGGCTTGTTAGGAAAGGATTCAATATTATGATAGGATTATTTTCTTGTCAATTCAAAACTTAGTTTTTAAAAAAAAGCTGAGAACACGAAAGTATAATATACTTCTCAGCGTTCAGCTTTTTTAAAAAAACTAAGTTTTGAATTGACAAGAAAATATTTTTTTGATGTTTAAACCACAATCAAATTTTGTTTTACTTCTTTATTACCTACTTATAAATATTTTGAAATGAAAGGCCAAATTACTCTAATTGCAACCTGACGTAAAACATTTCAGGCAGAGTCGGTTCAGAGGCGCTACTGTTTTAATTCGTTTGTCACACCTTCATTTCGGTAAATTACTCCTGCTCTCCATTCCTAACTTTCGGAATCGTTGTTTCGATCAGCGGAGGTGTTTAACGGAGTGACATTAACTTCAAACAATCGCCGAGAATCCTGAGCTGAAGAGGGAAACGTCTTTAGAGCGGTGAAGCCAAGTTTGTCGGAATAAAGGGAAACTTGCCTTTGATTTGAAAACTAATTGTGAACTCCTAGAAAGTTGGTACTTCAGATTTGCTCTAAAAACCGCGAAAGAAACAAAACGTTGCGCGCTGGATTACACACAAGGTTGACTGTTTAATAATAATGGCAGAGGTGTCGGTTGGTCGGACAAAGAATCCCATGAATCAGGCTTCTGTGTCCAAGATTACTCCGAAAAGTATCCACCATTAGACCGCCAGGCCAAAAAAGCTTCTAGCGACGTTGTGATTTTCAAATGCAGACACTATGAAGTACAAAACGACCAATTTTATGGCGGATCGAAGTTCTCAACACCCGTCAACGTTGATTACTCAGAGAATAATAAACCAACACGCCTGAGGATTCCGTCCTGACGCCCGAGTGCTCATTCCCCCCAGGGTTTGTCTCGCAAAACACCTCACGTGTTTCTTCACTGGTACAAACAACCAACGGATAGAAATAACAACCCTAACTAGACCTGTCACGAGCTGAAATGCCAAACAGGCGCCCGTTCGAATATTTTCACGACGCTTCGACTTCTCCAAACCCACCAGGAGGATTCCTTTAACTCCTCATATCTATGCTAATGGGAGCAAACACTTTCCTTCGCTCTGAAATGCGAAGCGCGGCATAAAATTGTCCCTACATCTCGACTCAAGCGCGACTATTATTTCAGTTACCTGGAGGGTGTTTTCCTGGCGAAACCAAACAAGCTTTGAGCTCCAAGTAGGCATACATCCTACCCCAACGATATTGCGTTATGGTGAATGTTCCTGTAACAAGACATCGTGGGAGACATTAGAGAGTTCCTAAAGAAACATCCGAGTTACGTCGACCGTTAATTTTTATCGCCGTAAGGGATTTGTCTAGGGAGAATCAAAGAAAAGCTAACTTCACATAAGACCGTAACAGAGATACGGTCTTATCAAAAGTCACGCTATATTTAAAGTGCCGCTATTTACGTTCTATTGCTCGAAATTAACGGCGGTATCCTTAAGACCGTAAGTTTATTACCGTAACTTTACGGCAATAACGTTCGACGTTAGGCATAAGGACGTAAGTTATCACCGTTATTTCCGCGCATGCGCGAACTCTCGAGTTACGTCGACCGTAACTCATCACCGTTAGGCAAAAAGTGGCTTTAGGAACTCTCTAATAGAGAGGCTTTAAGGTTCTTTGGTTAACGCCAGTGCACTGGTTTTTTTAAACACAGAATATGTTTTTACCCGGGAGTGAATAATTCCAAACCACTTATTGGTTTGGAAATGTCTGTCCAATATAGTTCCGCCCCCCCCCCCCCCACCACCTATGTCATGAAGCGTCACCCCGCCAACATATTAGAGAGTTCCTAAAGAAACATCCGGAGTTACGTCGACCGTTAATTTTTATCGCCGTAAGGGATTTGTCTAGGGAGAATCAATGAAAAGCTAACTTCACATAAGACCGTAACAGAGATACGGTCTTATCAAAAGTCACGCTAAATTTAAAGTGCCGCTATTTACGTTCTATTGCTCGAAATTAACGGCGGTATCCTTAAGACCGTAAGTTTATTACCGTAACTTTACGGCAATAACGTTCGACGTTAGGCATAAGGACGTAAGTTATCACCGTTATTTCCGCGCATGCGCGAAATCTCGAGTTACGTCGACCGTAACTCATCACCGTTAGGCAAAAAGTGGCTTTAGGAACTCTCTATTATGATGGGGCTCAAAAAATGTGATCGGCCTCAACATTTGGCATTAAACGTTTCATGATGTGGAGATTTCAAAAAAAAATGTTTTTGAGAAATATTTAATACTCGGTTCTCAATCGATTCACCGTGGGGATACATGTATGGGGCTTTTGAAGGATGCCAGGAAGTCGAATAAGGACTCGTTTTCTGAGTAAACTTGACAATTCATTTTTTGGGGCACTTCATCCACCCAAACACTTAACATGAAAATCTAAGTAACAATTTTTTGAAAATAATTTATTAAATATAAACAGATAAGTATAAAAGGTTAATTTGGACAGATATAAATTTATCATAGGCCTGAGGTTGATCCTAGAATTCGAAAGAAATGAACAAGTGGGGGACATGCGTGAGAAGGGTTGAAGGGGTGATGGTGAGGAGGGCTGGAAACGCCCAAAGCCTATTGGCTCAGGCTCAGTGGTCCAGCCAGATGCTCCGTGTTGCAAGCCTTCTTTTTTATTGTTCACAGGCTGTGATAATGTACATGCCTAACTGAAGAAATGTGCAAAATGCATCCTAGCTTGAAGCGTTTTTTTGTTTGCATAGATGGTACCAACTAATTCACATATCAATCGCCACGTTTAATTTTTCTAAATATAGACGCTGTTATTTTTCTCTTTCACCTAAGTATTAACTTCACGTAGGTATTAAAAGTGAGGTCTTGTGACAGGTAACTGTGTGTGTGTGTGGGGGGGGGGGGGGGGGGTTAATATTGAATCGCCCGGGCCTGTCAAAACCGCCTATCCGCCCCTGCATACCTACATATTATGTAGACTAAAGTCACAAGTGGCAACACACCCCACAGACGGAACCCCCCCTTTTTTTCCAGCAACGGAATTTTTCCCCTACGCAGGTTCTCCAAGCTCAATTGATAATTTACCAAAATGAATTGAGAATTTTCCAAACTGAATTGAGAATTTTCCAAGCTGAATTGAGAACATTCCATTTCAATTTGAGAATTTTCTGATGAAAAAAAAAGAGAGAAAATTCTCAATTTATATTGGAAAATTCTCAATTGAGCTTGGAAAACCTATCAATATGAGATGAAAACGTTATCTTTTGTCAAAGAACATAAACATGCCTTGACCTGAACCATGAATCAGTTCATGAACCGATAACATGTATCATTATTGATTATCACTATTTATGAATATGAATATCACTATAATGAATTTGTGAGCTCAGAGCAACAATTCTATGACGAGAAATTACCGAACTTGGGTCATGAAATACTGCACCACCAGTTTTATAAATGATACGATCGTAAAAATAATTTCTGAGCCCCTGAAAACGATTGAACTCATCAAAGCGTTAGTGAGCTGAGCGTTGTGCACTTCTATAGGCAGATCGTAGCTTTGATGGAGCTTTGATTCTCGTGCCAACCGTTGAGCCATAAAGTCTCGATGGAACTGCTAAAGGGATTTGATTTGGAGGAGATGGGCGTTAGAATGGGAATTAGCGGCTTCAATCCTCCAACCATCAGAGGGATTCATTAGAGGCGAGAGGCGTCCTCGGTCTGACGTGTTGACGTTATTGGCGGAGCCGTGTTATGTTAGTGTGTGGTATATAGTTTGTGACGGCCCTGCATCCTGGACTGCCGTGTTCATTAATACCGTTTCAGGCTTCCGACGTCTACAAGACGGTGCTGGTGCTTAATTGGTAGTAAATGCAGCCGCGAAGATACCAGACGCAAAACGTAAAGTTGTTTCAGCGCCTACCCATTTCACCCATTGGCGCCAGGCAATTTCCAATTTCGATAACAGGCAAATACGATATCCCCGAGGCTAATCTACGGGTTAATTTCGCTAAAACCCCAAGTCGGCTAACGCACACCAACCCCCAGCCAGAGCAATCTAGAACATCATACGTAATGCATAAACAAATTAAGATTGAAATAGAGTAATGCAGTGAACCCTATCATTCACCCCTCGGGTAATTTCCCCTACATTGAACTGAGAAGTGCATAGAACTGCAACACAACTTATCAAACAAGTCCAATGGGGTTTCTTGAGGGGCTGTGTCACGTAATATTTTAGATGAGTTTCAGGGCGCAGTAGAAGTGTAGTAGGAGAGTTTCTGGTGGCAGGGGCACGAAGATGCCATAGTCGATCTCAAAATTTTATTTAATAAAATGAGTAGCCGAATAAACAAATCCAGGCCACTCCTGTTACTTTTTTTGTCACGACGCACAGTGGCCAATTTTCCGGATCTAGGTGGAAACAATTATTTTATGGGCCTATCTTGTAGGAAATTTAACGCTGAACACGAATATACCATATATGATGGGTCGCAAATGCCTTCTTCATACGTTTTCTGGCAAAAAACTACCAAAAAACGTGTTTTTTACCTATTTTAGGTGGTTTTTTTCCCCAAATACTCTCTGAATCACGTAAAAAATTATTTTATTGACTTTCCTAACACAGAATACATGGCTTTTACAAAATACATAGTTGGCACGTAGTGGTGGTAACACTTGTAAATTAATGGTAAATTCATGATAATTGAAGGTAACACTTGTATATTAATGGTAATACTTGAACATTCATGTTAATTGAAGGTAATAATGAAATATACCTAATATAATAATATATAATAACACATTTACATTTTAAATATAATGATGAATTAATATAATACAATAATGAAATATAATCAAAACGAATGATGAACTGCCATAATTATGCGATAGAAGAAAAACAATAATTGTTTAATAATAATTATTATTGCCACCTTACAACCCCCCCGTTAAACCGCTTGACTCATTGTCAGACGAACCACTTGATGAGTTGTTGGGGATGGTCTCGGAGATCGTGTCTGGGGCTATTAATGGATCTGATGAAACCAGAAGCATCACTAGCAAATCATGCTTAACATACTTCCCTCCTGTTTTCCTGGTATTATTCAATCTAAATCAATCGCCTGCAGTCCTTGTTCCGAGCCTCTTCACTCAGCATTCCTATAGGCACCGAAATATGGTAGCGTATAATTTCAGCAGTATGTTCTAGTATTTTATGAACTGTTGGGACACACAAACACTCCTTCCCTCACACAAGCACTCGCACACGCCTGCAGCACAACCAAGCTTAAAGCGAAACCGCCTTTTTTTAGCCTTTTTCTCGAGCTAAAAGTAGAAAAAACGGGGTTTGCGCAAAAAAGCGCGAAAAACGCTTGGCAGTTCTAAAAACTAGAGTGTCAGACGGAAATTTTAAGACTAAAATCACTCTGGGGACTCGTGGGGTTCAATGAAATTTTTAGCTTTGAAGTTGAAGTTCTCTTAAAAATTGACTAGATTGCAGAGTAAAAAGCTTGAGTGCTCTCCCCCTGCTGAGTTTATGTCCTCAGTTAATTTTTTTAACAATAGAATACATTGTACTAGTCACAAGAACACCCTTCATCAGTTCTAAATCCGCTTGTGAAATCTGGTGGAAGGCAAGTGAAGTGGACACAGATTTCTCCGTCGCAGGCCAGAAAGAGTCGTGTTTTCCTGACTTCTTACCTCGCTCCATCGTTCATAAATGACTTTGGACAGTTATTATTCACGTTTTCCTGTTTCATAGGATATCGTTAACAATATGTACTATCAAAAATCTTGAAAGCATGACTTGAATTTTTTCCACCTAGATCGGGAAAATTGGCCACTGTGCGACGTTTCGCAGGACTTTGAAAAAAAAAGTAAAAAATGTGTACTTTATTTCAATTTTATTCATTCATTTTTTTTTTCAATTCATATTTAATATCATACAAATCAGAAAGTCACGTTGCACGAGCAAGAAGCGATGTATGACCAAAAGTCAATCACGTGTTGACCTGTCTTGTCGACAGACAATTCACCTCTGAACACAAGTTTATGTGAATCCGTTCTCCGGAACAAGAATTTCTTGTTCCAGAGAAATTCTTGAATGTTGAATGTTGAATGTTCCTGAATCCGTTCTTCTGGGACAAGCTTTTCAAAGTACAGCACGGGGTCGGCTCCTGCCCCAATTGTGAAAACTCTTGTGCATCTCAATGAACAAGATGGATGTATTTATGAAACCGGTAACCTGTAAAATGGAAAAAACGCTGCAAATTTTACACAAGGGTTTATTATTCTTTGATATACGTTACTTGTGCAGAAATTTAATTCTGTCAATGAAAAAAAAAAATTTTTTTTTTTTGGATTTTTCTCAAAAAAATTTTTTTGTTGGATTTTTTGTTCAAAAATGTGTCTTTTTCAAAAATGCTGTATTTTTTACTCGAAAAATATTTAACATCCTGGGATCCTTCAAAAATCCCATTTTTAGCCCCACGAATGCCCTAAAGATCGCCCTAGTGAAATCGGATCGTTCCGGGACCCCAAAAAATGGATTCTACGTCCAAAAATACTTCGAAAACGACACCTAACTCGATCCCATAGCTAAAAGCCTTCAAAAAACCCCTCCCGTAGCCCCATTATAGCCCCATAGCGCCCCACGGGTTTGGGCGATCGGACTGAAAACCTTGCGGGCACAACTAGATGGTAAACCAAGTATTTTGCCGAAATTTCAGATTTTTAAAAAAATTCCTACTGCCCAAAACGGCCTGGACGGCGGACGGACATTTCGGATTTAGAATGTAGACCACTTGAAATGGATAATGTCAAATTTTGAGCCCGATCGGAGTCGTCGACCCCCGTCGCGAAAACATAGGTGTATTATTCCAAGAATAATAAACCAAAATAGAGATTAGAGGTAGTTGTGAGTTTTTATGGGTCTATAGGTGGTATTTCGTAATGCTATCAGTGAGCAGTCACCCTAAAGCATATAACGGCTCTCAACAGAGCGCTCAGATGCCTGTGACCAAAGCTGGTTCTCTCCAGTTCCATCTCCTTCAAAACGGAACCTGAAAAAATCATGCATCATAGGTAATTATGATTAATTATTGTACAATCCATAATTTCTCAAGAACAACCTATGGTAGAGACTGTGGAAATATGACAGTTTTTCAGTAATTCCCCAAATCGGGGAACACACAACGTCGTACACTTGGGTTCTGAGGGGAGTGTAAATTGTAGTGGGTCAATCCCTAGACCCCCTAAACCATTCAGGACGGAACATATTGAATCGGCCTGACGTCAACCTGCAGGCGATGATTGATTGGTGAACGGCAATATCACAACGGTCACGTCAACTGAGAAATGGAAATGTCGGTGTCGATTATAATACTGAAAGCTGTCGTTTGATAAAATTCGTTGCATTTCGGAAAAAAAGTTTGATTGCTTAGAACGAAATTGACCCCACAGGGCAAACAAACCGCAGGATGACCGCCTGTCGGCGATAACTCCAACTAACACATTGTTATTCGCACCTGGCACAATCTACGGGTGCAGATATATTTGGCGTGGACGGGTCGTTTCCAATTCAAGCCATTTTCGCATTGAGAATTCCGAACCGGTGCCGAACCTTCACGAATGTGCAAATCTTTAGGGGGACCGCTATCATTGTTCGGGGTTTCCACGTCGCCCGTTTCCGTCTCCCGAGCGGTTTGAAATTTTCGCCGCTCCCGATTTAACCGATTCAGAACGGAGACTCAACTAAATCAACTCCATTTCTCTCGTGATGTCGCCGCATCTCAACTGCAACTTCGGCGAGCCCCAACTCAAAAAATAAAAAATAAAATAAAATAAAAATAAATAAATAAATAAAATAAAAAACGCACCGTTGCCCAAACATGACGATAGATAATAGTCAGATTTTCTAAATTTTTCTACTAATGAACGTGTACACGTACGCACGTCTCTGTCGCAACCAAACAGGGTAATTGCTAGGTTCTCTCTGATGAGGCTTATAAGCAGCATTTCGTTTTCTAAGAATAAGCTTAAAAAAAAAACCTCCGATTTTTTGGGAAACGTCTCTCCAACATGTACCTACTTTGGAAGAAGGAAACTATCATCTCGTGCCCGATTTTTGAAAATGTCGATTTAAAGTCAATTTAATTAAGGGTTTTAAAAAAACTATTTTTTTTTTAAAGGATAGTTGGGAATAAAATTTTTTGTTGTTGTTGTAATTTTCGTCCTTTTTATAGTAGGGAACGAATAAGGAACTTTACTTTAAGTTCCTATAGTACGGATAAAGTTCAGTGACAAGTGGATTACCGTCATACCTACTAATTGTGCTAGAAATGAGAAATCTTAGGAAATTAGGTATTTTGGATCACGGTTACAGGTTTACTTTATAGGCTTGAAGTGATAATTTTTTTACATGTTTTGTATTCATTCGGGTGTTCATTTCTGTAACCAATTTTTTTACATGCCTGCATGTAGCTATACTTATTACAATAAAAATAAATATTGATAATTTAATGTCAGATGAAGTTAAATATCATGAATTTGGAGATTTATTTGGTGGAATATGAAAAAGAGGAAAAGTAATTTTCTTTCCTAATCAACATAGAAAACTCGTTATAATGGACTCATTTCTATTAAAACCCTTGTTTACAGCCGCGATAAGCTGCATTTTGATAGTAAGATGACAAATCAGAGCCCACCCTGAAAAGGTGGAAATTTTTTAGTCAGAAATGCAAATTGGAAACACAATAATGAGTCAAAACATGTACTAAATCACCCCTGACTTCTTTTCGACCTCATTTTTGGATTCTACACAACCAAAAACATAAATCTACCAATTTTCTGCCCGATATGTCGATGGGCTTAGATGCTATGATTTATGATTTATTGCTATGATGATTTACCTTCCCCTAAATGGGTGAAATATCGCACTGCCCCGTTGCAAATACATACGTGCATCATTCCAACAATAATAAATCAATATTATTTCAAAAATAAAAAACCTAAATTCACTCCACTAATTACGTGAATATGTTTGCGTCAAATGATGCGCTATTGATTGGAAAAATATTCATGGCTATCAGGCACGGGATATTAGGCTGGGGAAGATTGCAGATTGCTTTCGTAATTAAAGGTTCCTCCGTTAAACTGCTCTTTTCCACAAAATCTTCCCTCATGAATGAGGCGGTTGAAAGCCCGCTAATTTAATCCTCAATTTCGCTCAACCCTCCGGCCTTAGAATAAGCCATCTATCACGCTTTTCTGTGATTAGTAAAGATAAATTCGAATTATTAAAAATTTCGTTTGATATTGAGAAAAATTAACCTTAAAACGTCCAGTTAACGCTTATCAATAGATTTCATGTTTCAGTCACCTAATTAATTTTATCAACGTGCTCTTGAAATGCTCGATGGCATTGACATCTATAGGCTCATTTGCATCCAATTTAATTCTTCAGCAATTACCATCTACTCCCTTTTTTTCCAACCTCGTGACGCGTTTTGCCTTTCCGAACGAAGTCCTCTTCAAGTAACCTGCTCACGTCCTCAGTAACGCGGTCATAGCCGGACGTACAGCTAATTGTTTTTTTGGCAAAGGGAGAAAAGACCGTTTTTTCGGCGGAGGTGAAGAAAGAAAAGGGTCGTCAGAAAACTTGTCTAGTGAAAACGACTGTCAGATGTCGTGGACTAGCGAGATTGGACTTTTTGGCATTAAAAAAAAAAAAACAAAAAAAAAAAACGGGGCTTTTAGCCTCGAAAAACTAATAATGAGTGAGTGAACCTTTTTGAAGCTTTGCTTTCTCGGAACACGTGGAAGTAGGTACCTACCTCAATTTTCAAAAGGGTTCAAAGAAATGTTTACGATGAAATGGGCGATCTCACAGGAATTGCCGACGTAGCTCTCAGTGAATATTGACAGGAGAAGCCATTCGAGGTGAAACGCAGCTACTTTGGATGTCCGAGAAATTGGAGAGCGACCTGTAATGATCGATCGAACCCCCATAATAACTTCCGAGAATTGAACGACGGGCGAGTGGATTTTCTATAATGTCCACATTCGAGTGGATCTTCAGCTCCTCCGGTCTCCAAGTTCTGGTTCAAACTACGGGGTACAACATAGAACTCGTCTAATTAGGGGGCGATTGAAACTTGTCCGACAACCCCCTGCGAGCCAGCAAAGTTCGCACGCCCCCAACCCATCAATTGTTTGGGTCGCGTTTGAAGAAGTTTTTGTTTTACAACCAATAGCAATCCAATCAACGGTGTGATGACCTCAAAGGAACGCGCTCGTCAAAAGGACGAGTTGAAAGTGAGAACCAAATTCCTTTCAAGTTGAGAAGTAGAGTAACGGCTAAGTGGATTGGGCGAAAAATTGTCACGGCTGCTGAGGCCTTAAAAATTAACTTATTGAGAAAATTAATTAGGCAGACGTTATTGATATAGCTACATCGAGCTTCGTTTCCAAAGACAGCACCGTTCCATTCAATAAACGTCACTGGAACGGGTTTAGCTGGCGTTCAAAAGGCAGTAAGTAATGAATTTTCATCGCCAGACTGATGGGGTCTTATCCCCCCTTTTTTCTCTCTAAATTAAAAAACAATATTTCAATTTCTCCACTCCAAGTCGGAATGAACGAATAAAACAATCATTGCATTGCAAACAAGCATTGCCGTTCAATTCACTAGTCCCGAAAGACTGAAGAATTACATCTGCCAGGACGAATGTAAGAGTAGAGCACGCTAATTACTTTTCAGAAATTTTCAACATTGAAGAACATCGCACTTAGCAGAGGCGTTAATCATTTCATCTCACTACTTTCCCATTAGGTATGCTACTCAAGTTTTGCGCCGGGAACAACCCCCTTGAAGTGCCTGAAAAGCAGTTTCGAAGATATCCAACGTCAGAGATGAGAAAGTTGTGAGGGGTTCAGTCGATGTGGAATTATCTCAGTACAGATTCCTGAAACATGGCATTTCTGAGTACCTAATGCGATATTCGCAGATTCATTATTTAATTAATTTTTCAAAAGGTCCAAAGAAGGGCTCGTGGAATTTGAATGTAATCGCTATCGTGACCACAAGACTATTAAAAAAATAAAAAATAAAAAAATAATGTGAGCACAACACACTCAGTACTGTACTCAGAAATGTAACATTTCATCGAAAATTTGCCTGAGGGGATGAATATTTGCGGGGTTAATTGGTTTGGACTCGGATTAATTTTATGAGATATATTTCGCAAACAGAGCATAATATTATGACGTTTTCGGGCACTTTTGAGTTTCATTACCTAAGCTAAAAACTACACAAATGCTGAAATTATGTTGGTAATTCTGAAGGTTCTTCGTCTCTGTAAAAAACCCGCTACTGAAATGAGGCCCCCCCCCCCTTTACCGAATTACTGATGACAAGACGATATGGGGGTAATCACCTAGCAACGATTACCACGCTCCCTATCGATTTTCTTTTAAACCGCCAAGTTTGATCGATTCGCCACGAACTGAAGCACCCTTCAAATCTTTAGCGAGTTAGACGTGCTCGTGATGAAGTATGAAGACCTGGGCTCGATACCCACATAGGGCGAGATATTTTTTGGGTCCCGTGAATTGAGAGTAATTCATTTTCAAGGCTAGGGGAACAATTTTACTTCACGCTCCCTTAATATGACGTTTTTGGGAACTTTTTTTTAAATTTAATTTTTTGAATTTGGCCCTAATAAGCAAGGCAAACGGGCAAATCATACTTGATTCTTTATTACCTAATGGCCCCAAAGCGAAGATCCCCCCCAAAAAAATCTGTGATTTTGGTTAATTTCACCTATAGCAGAGTCGGATCGAAGGAAGTGCGAGCAAATGGGTGAGCGAAGCAACCCCCCCCCCCCCTACTGCATGGGCTAGGGACGAACTCCAGGAAGAGCTTAGTTCTTCACTAATTTCAGACACATATGGAGATTTAGGGTAATTTCTTCACCAGCAGCTTTGGATTGGGACATGTGCGCACAAATGAGCAAACATGGCGAGGCTAGTAAATTATTAATCCCCAAGCGTCCTTCAATCGTGACACACACAAGTGGCTTTTGACCCAGTGCTCTTTAAACAAAGAACCATTCGGTTTCCAATCAAACAAGTGGTTTCGCCTTTTAGAGTCGTCAAACGTTGGGCGAACGGAAACAAACTCATAAGGTCATCGGTTCATTGCTCTATACCAGAGAGGGTGATATGCGACAACTGCAGCACCCATATAAGCCCCCTCGTCCACGCTACTGGCCACCTCATTCGTCACAATCAGCGGCAGAGATAGATGTTCACCGAACCTCTTTTCATATGCGAGTCAAAAACAGCTACGAAACGAGCGGGCATTTGATTGCCCACAACGCCAGCAACAATAAAGGCCACGAAGCATCTCTAATTCCAATTCTAAATGACCAAAAGCGTGATCTTCGGTGACGCTCAAATGTGTTGGGAAACTACCTATCGGGTTACTGCTTATACGGCGGGTTCAACAACGATCAATTCTCAATTGACGGTGATCACCCAGCTCATTAATCCAAACGTGAAGATGAGAAGGTGGCTTGATTTAATGGTAGCAATTATAACCTGTTTACTCCTGTAGCTCCCGTCGAACTTGATCAAAAGCCAAGGTATGATCGACGATTGACGACGGGACGACGGCATATCGCCTAATGAGAGGACGACAAATCAATAGATCACAATCCCCCCCAGACCCCGGGGTCGAAAACAATACTATGACATCGTTAACCCCCCTAATCAATCTCTCCGGACGTAATCCGGAGGGTTTTGATCCGAGTCGATTCGAGTTCAACCAGTTGGAAATTCTAGAACCGGCAAATAACCGCAGGCAATCTTGAGCTCAAACTTGATACAATGGTGCAGGAGTCTTTTGAACAACTCAACAAAGGAAGGCGTCTAAATCTACAACCACTTAAAATCGAGACTAGATTCTTTCATAAAAGACGAGACTTTTGTTCGCAGCAAGTCGAGGATCATATCATTGGAGTTCGCTCGTACGGAGGAACGAACTAATGAACTCTCTCCTATAGGAACCGCCGCAAAATGGGGCAAAACGGCCGCATTAAAACAATAAAAAATAAAAAACAAACCTCTGAAAACCCCATACTTATAGGAAATTTGACGGTGATTATGAATATACCTACACCATGTCCCTATAGGTACCTAAAATTGCTTCTTAGCCTTATTTTTTCCACAAAAAAAAGGTTTAAAGTAAAATAATATATTATACTTAAATAAGTATATATAAGTAAATATAATATATTAAGTATATTATACTTAAAACCTTTTAAAAAAAGGTTTAAAGTAAAATAATATATTATACTTAAATAAGTATATATAAGTAAATTATACTTAAAAAAGTATATTATACGTAAAAGTATATTATACTTAAAACATTAAAAAAAGGTTTAAAGTAAAATAATATATTATACTTAAATAAGTATATATAAGTAAATATAATATATTAAGTATATTATACTTAAAACTTTTTTTTTTTTTTCAGAGTGGAAGTCAAGTAAGGATTCTCACGAAGTTTGAACGCAAATAAAAGTTGTAAAGCAATAAAATTTATGTTGCGTAGTTTGAACACCCTAAAGCACTTGTTTAGGATAACGTAGAAGGAGCGACAAGCAAATTTAAGATTCAAAGTTGGCCTGGATCCTGCCTTGATATAGTCAGTCCGTCTGCACATCTCCACTTGCTTATTATGTTTATTCGTTCTTTACTTATTTCTAATAGTATGTGGGGGCCTGTGATGTGCCCTGGGAATATATCAATTCCCCAAAAATAAATTCCCGGGAATTTGCCCATCACTAGTGGGGGCACCACAAGGATTTTATCAACCATTGCTTCTTTTGGTTTATTATTCTTGGAATAATACACCAATGTATTCGCGACGGAGGTCAACGACTCCGATCGGCCTCATAACTTGACATTATCCGATTCAAGAGGTCTAGATTTCAAAACCTAAATGTCCGTCCGCCGTCCGGCCCGGCCCGTTTTGAGCAGTAGGAATTTTTGGTGGTCCTCCTCCTATACTCATCCTAACTATACTGAATTGAATACTACTACTGAATGAGGGATTTAAAAATGTTTGTATTTTTTTTAAATTTGTTTGTTTTTTTCACCTTTTTTTTTATTTTATTTATTTATTTATTCATAAAAACATAAAAACATCTTCACAATAAGGCAGAGAGTCATGATTTGTATACATAGGAACCAATTTTTCTTGATTTGGCCTATAGGTCTTTGACCTGTCCAGGCCTGTCATTCCCTTAATAGCTATTGAATATTGCATACCAATTAAATTTACAATTTATAGCGACTTAAAATATAATTTGTATTTTCTAAATTCTTAAAATAAAGTAGCGCTTCTTTTTTGAAAATTGATGTTGACCTCGCGGTCCTTAACGAGAAAGGCAGGGTTTCAAATAGCGCAGGCGCAAGCCAGGGTAACTGCCGAGTGAAGAAGTCAACTTTTGGATGAGGAATTCGCAAAATGGTTGTCTGACTAGTCCTTGTATTTTTTACCACCTCATGCTGCCTAAACGCGTCCCGAGATTTGAAAACGTAATTTACTAGTCTATAAACATAAGTTGCCCTAGGTGGTAGGACATCGAGCTTGAAATACAAGGTTTCTATTGGTGTGCGCTGGTCGGATTTGGTTGCTATCCGTAGCACAGTGTTAATTGCCACCTCAATGCAACGAAAGTTGCTTGAGTAGGCACCACCCCAGATTATTATGCCATAAATTAGAATACTGTAAACATACGCATTGTACATCATGCGGAGATTATCCCTCGATAAAAAATTTCTTAGGATGATGAAGAAGTGGTAACATTTTTTAATTCTCCCCTCCAAGTTCTGAATGTGTTCATGCCACTTTAGATGTTGATCCAGTGTAAGCCCAAGATATTTTAGGCTTCTAACTTTTTCTAACGTTCCACAGGAGCATGCTGTTTTTTGCGCGCACTTATCTTTGTGAATCACTAATTTCGAAAAGTCTGGCTGACCAGTCTTATTGATAGAAAACGTGATGTACTTTGTTTTAGTTATGTTCACGGTTAGGCCATTCAAGTGAAACCATTTCAGGACTTTCTCCATAACTCGTTCCGCCTCTGAATGGACTTCTTCCCATGAGTTTCCTTTCAATAAAATGGCTATGTCATCTGCAAAAGCAACGAATTTGCCTGAGACATCCAGAGCAAACAGATCATTGACGAATACAAGAAATAAAATAGGGCCTAGTACTGATCCTTGAGGTACTCCATAACTAATTATTTCTTCAGTGCTTTTAGCCGTCTGAATTTGTACAAACTGTTTTCTGTTCGAGAGGTACGATCCGAACCATCTTAAGGCCACTCCATCCAGCCCAAGTCTTTCCAATTTTAGTATAAGCCTTGATATTTCTATGGAGTCAAATGCCTTGGAGAGATCTATGAAAACTCCCATTATTTTGAGATTGTTGTTCAATGATTCTGCGATATCTGCTGTTACTTCCACTAGGGCATCTTGTGTACTACGATTTTTTCGGAATCCGTATTGAGTAGCAGCTAATAGGTTATTTTTTTCCAGGTAGTTAATCAGTTGGGCTTTTACTATTTTCTCGAAAATTTTGGCGAAATTTGACAGTAAAGAAATAGGTCGGTAATTGTTCGCATCAGTTTTTATTCCTTTTTTAAATAGAGGCCGCACTAACGCGATTTTAAGAGCATCTGGGAATTTTCCATTCAGTAGGCTGAGGTTAATTAAATGGGTTAGTGGAGAAGTTATTGAGATGGCCACGTTTTTTATTAGATCCGATGAGATTCCATCCCACCCCGGACCTGTTCCTCCTTTGATTGATAATATCGTTTTGTATACTTCTTCTTCCGAGGCCGAATTCAGGCTCATTGTTGATCCCACATGACTCGGCAAATCTTTGCTCGGTTCATAGCTTTTGAATTCAGAATTTAATTTACTTCCGATAGTTGTGAAAAATGCATTTAATCGATTTGCGATATCACTAAGTTCGGTGAGATGTTCCCCTTCACAAATTAATTTTTTAATTTCGGTCACTCCGTCAGTATTACGGCCCAATGCGATGTTTACAGTTTTCCATACTTTCGAGAGAGTATCTGACAAGGTGATTTGATGACGGAAGTATTCGTTTTTTGTTTTGAAGAGAAGAGCTCGCAATATATTTCTATACCGCACGTACTGGCTGCGAAGTTGTGCATTCTGCGGATTCCTCTGTGCTAATCGGGCCAGCGAATCGCGTCGATTGATTGAGTTCACTAGAGCAGCGGTAGTCCAGGGCTTAAGCTTACGAGACTTGTGATTAGATGGTTTAACTACGTAAGTGCATAATTCAATGGAGCTGTTCAGAATTGATTGAAAAATTGCATAAGCCTGATTAATATCAGCCGATGAATAGACTGGACTCCAATCAACTAGGTTCAATAATTCATTTAATTTTTCCTTATTTAGTTTTTTAACGGTACATTCTTCTGCTACACCTTTCTTAGATATCCCCGAGGATGACATTGAAAACGCTACTGGATAGTGATCCGTAATACTAATCCTTGAAATAGCAGATTTTGAGGTTGCAAAGACATCACGTGAGGACTTGACCATTATGTGGTCTAGACAACTATTTCCTCTCGTGGGTACATTTATCCAGCTAACATAACCAAGTTCATGCAAAAAATTATAATATTCAGCAACTTGTGTGTCACCATTTGCCTCTAACAGATTTATATTCATATCACCAGCTAGCACCGTTATTGCACATTTGGGTACATTGATCATCATGGTTTTAAAGTCTGTTACAAATTCTTCAATTGTGCCTACATGTGAGCGATACATACCTATGATTAAGAGTTTATGTTTACCAGTCTGAAGCTGAAGTGCTACCGCTGAGGCCCCCTTGATCTTGAACTCTTCTTGCGATTCAATGTTTAGTTCTTTGGCTGCGAAAACAATCACTCCGCAGGCCTTGTTGATAGTTGAAGTGCTGACGAAGGAGTTGTAACCTGGCAGTTGGAAGATCGTTGCATAATCGCAGGACGGCGAATACCATATCTCAGAAAGAACAATGACCTTCGGCTTTTCTTTAATTTGTTCCAGGTAACAAATTAATTGATCCCAATTGGCCTGTATACTACGAATATTCAGAGCCCAGATTGAAAGGTATGAATCTGAGAAAAAGATGTCCAGCGCCTTCATGTCGTCACATTCAACTGGGGAATCCCCCGGTTCATGTATAAATGGCTCAATTTCCATAATCGGTTCTGCTTATAAAGCCTTTAAGTGCGTTTGCATAGCTCGGACAGTCCTTGTCGCTGGCCGCGTGTTGATGGGGCAGTTTGAAATTCTTGCAGTTCGCACAGTTGGGTGGAAGGGCTTTTTGATCGCATGCTTTGGTATCATGATGTTGTCCACAGTGCGCACAGACAGGATTGGGGGCTTTACAAGTTTTTTGCACATGATTGAATCCATTGCAACGGTAACACCGAGAAATCCTGATGAAATCCTCAACCTTACAGGAACTCCAACCTAAATACACTCTACCCATGCTCAGCAGTTTTTTTCTAAGGTCGGGCGTCACCTCGATTGCTAGATTGGCCGTAATCCCATCCTTTTTCCCGAATTTGAAAGCGTACTTTAGTTGCTCCTTAACTTCTTTTTCATCCAAGTGATTTAGTTTGATAAGACTATCCTCCATTTCTTCCTGGGTAATTCCTACAGGAACCCCATATAGCGCTAACTTAGGCATTCGCTTAACTGGCCGAGAGACTGAGAGACCAATATCCTTCAGTTGAGTGCATTCCAATATCGCCTTCATGTCCTTCTTCTCCGCAGCGCGAATAAGAAGACCCTTCTCTCCCAGGTTACGCACTGACGAGATCTTGATACCCTTGTCAACAGGGTTTAGTGCTGCCTTTATGTCCTGCCTCATTTCGTCCGGTTTTTTAGACGACGTTTTATCAGTAGGGTAAATTACCACGCTATTATCTGATTCCATCATTTTCTTCTGTAATCCCCGCGATTTAACAGTTTGTGCAAAAGAGACGGGTTCACTTTCCCGTCTCTCCTCTTTTTTTGATAATAGATCCAGAATCGAAAGCGAATTAGCCTCTAGCGACGCGCACACTTGTTCCCTGCCCCTTTTTGCTTCAATATATTTGCCATTGATTTCACTCAAATGCAGTGCCAGATCTTGGACGCGCTTCGTTATTTGCTTAACAAATGCCGTAATCGCTTGCGTTTCAGCTTTTCCGATTTTATTGTCCTTATTTAGGCAAAATTGCGTGAGGTTTTGCTCATTTGAACTCACCTCACTCATAATAGTCCTGACCCACGTACTTGTATCCATGGTCGCTGTGTTAGCTGCCATGATTCGTTATCCGGGGACACGAACCCGCACAAGTCACCTGCACGGAACCGAGTTGTTTTGAAAATACAGTCTCGAGGTCGAGTTGTTTCCACTTCAACAGCTGAGACCTGTGGACCACTATGCGCCGTAACACCTCGCGGAGTGAAGCTGGTGGTAAAAATTCACACGTTGCATAACTCAGCATTCACTAAAATTTAGTGAACTGTTTAGTGAACATTTAATGCAGCACAACCAGTTCAGAATAGCCAGAGGTCCGCTAGATCGCGCGCCACCCCTTCCCCTCACGTCGGCTGGAGCGACTCTCCCCTCGGCATCACCTTTGACGTTTTTAAAATGGCGGGAACCCGACCGTGGAACAGTCACATTCTCTAACAAAACCAGCAGCGAGAAGTTGAACTTCCCATCTCCCATCACTCCCACCAACTTTCCACCCTTCACAAAAAGCAATTTTAAATTCAAATAAAATTGTAGCAACAACTCAACAGGTACACACCCACCTAGGGTTCAATTCCCACAAAGGTCGCCGATCGAACAGGGTCACCAATTGTGGAGTTGGAGTTTTCTCTGCAGCACCCGTTGAATTCAAGATCCCCTGGTACTAACCTATCCAATCGGACGATCACGTTGAACTTGAGACGGCAGGCGTTTACTCGGCTTAGCTTATTGGATGAAACTGGAGCCCCCTGGAAAATTGCACTGAATTCCAATGCCCTACAACACCCACAGAATAAAATGAACCCAGGATTATCTCTCCCCGCGTGTCCGTTTCAACTAAAACTACACTAGTGCTTGTGGCATTAAGAAAGAGTCTTTGCAAATTGATGCACGATTTGACACCGAATACAACGACTAATATAACTGTTAGCATCGTAGGGTGAAGAGAGGATTTAAGAACGTTTCGAGAGCCAGCTCTGCTCGCTTTGTCACGTAGGAGCTTTGTTGATGCCAGACAATGCCGGATGGGGTTGATTAGAAGGTGCGAGAGTGCGGCGGCTCTTTTGGTTCGAGAGAAAATGCATTTTCCCTTCCAAACCCAAAAGGGGGCCTCCCCAGGAAACTCCGCATTAGGAGTATTGCCACACAGAGCCTAGGAGGTTTCAAAAGCGCCCTTGAGGACCGGCTTTACTGTTTCAACGAGGAATATCTTTTTCTTTGTTCAATTTTCCGCCAGTTCAGCTTTTCCAGTCCCCGGTGGGTTCTGCGGTTCTCCACATTAATTTCAAAATTTCAACAACAGTTGATGAAATGTTGTGTGAAGGAAGCCCCAAGCATAATCAACTCAACGTCCAGTTACTGGTCGATTACGCTTAAGGATTCTTTGTTACTGTAACATTTCCGGTTAGTCCTACTTAAATATAAAAAAGCTAGATGTATTTGAGGATGTCCAAATCCCCCTGTACGATCATGATCGATTGTTGATCAACAATTCGCCAGACCTTGTACGTCTTTCAGAAATATCGATCTGTGCACACTTGAAACGTGGGGGGAAAATGTCGCGAACCCTACAATCTACCCTCAGTTTCGGGCGCCCTTTTCAAAATACCACCGAAAGGAAAATAGGAAATCGATAGAAGAAGCCACGTGTTACAAAAAGCCTCGTTCCCACCTTTGATCCAAACTTGGGCAACTCATTCACACTCGAGAAACTTTTACTGGGGCGATAGAAAGAACCATGTTCAATTCAATACGTGGAAAGACTGTTCAACCACTGTATCAGTTTAAGTTGAGTCTGAGAAATGTTGGAAATGGCAAAATGTCCACGTACTCGACGAGGTTGCATGTTTAACACAAGTGTAGGGCACAGTGGGCACGTGGACAAGATGTACCTACATGCACAAAATGACTTCCTAATTGTTTAATAAAATTATCATTAACTGTGTTGTGTGTTTGGGGGAATGCCTCCAGCCTTACGCCCCCGGTGTCTTTGTAGGATGAGGAAGGGAGTACCTGCAGGTATTCATGAATACCCCTACACAGGGCACAACACGATGAATCGGTATCTGCTGTCCTAAGAGGCTGCATCGAGGCATTAAAAGGATACCCGCTATCTCCAGACTGGTACGAAGTGTCGAGTTGGTCTCTGGAAGGGAATTCAGGAGAATCCGATATTGAAGTTGATGACACATTGTGTCAACATCAATATTAGTTCTCCCTGAATCCGCAGTTATTATGGGAATCAGAGGGTTGCAGCGGATTTTTGTAGGACCGTGTCAGCGGGCCCAGCCTCCCTTAGCGACAAGGGCCATGGCTTCTCCAGACAAATTGTCGCCAAGGGAGGCCCGCTGACACTGTCTTAGGAAAATCCGCTCTCCCGGCGACCACTGTTGAATTTTCAACAACGGTTGGATCTGCTGACCTGGCTTCCCCAGACGAAGTGTCGACAGGAGAGGCCCAGTCCTTGGGTTCAATCAAAAATGCACTACGTATAGACATTTCAATTTTATATTAAAATAGACAGCCAGTGAAATGATAAAGTCAGCTGCGCGATCGGGGACGTCCGAGTAATTATAATTATAATTAGCGGTCCACCTGCTCTCGAGAGAAGCTGGAATTTCCGATCACGCCGTCGAGAGTGGCGCATCCCGTGGCCAGCGACGAAACGCTGAGGGGGAGGCCGCCGAATTTAATGATTGAATGTGGCCCGTGCGGCCACAACACGTAAAAACAACAATGACCGCTTTGGTGGTTTCTGAAGCTCTAAATGTTCAAAGACATTCTCCCCTGCAAAGCGGGTTTTCCACTTCAAAAATCTTCTTTGCCGAGTTGAAACCACTACGAGCTACCATTGGAAGCCGTGTACCATTTAGATAATCCCGTTTCGGGGTCAGAAAATATAATCTCACTCAGATACAAACAAGAAGAGACCCAAACATTTCGCCCAACATTCACTCCCCTAATTTTTCATGCATCGGAAGTAACCTAAGAAATATCTCATCTCAGCTTTACAGTGAGCCATCTCTCCCGTTCAAGGCTTATGACGCCTCATTTCACATGTATAATAGACAAGTTAAAACTTTGGCGAAGTGGGCTTCGCCTTGGCGACCTTTTTTTTCTCTTTCGAAGGGCTCATCAGTCATTCTTGGCGCGCTATAGAAACCTGCCTACCGTACGCGCTTCTAGAGGCCTATGTGTTGCGAACTTATAAACTCCCCTGGAAGGCAAAAACGAAATTCTTGATTAACCCAGTTACACCGACTTCAGTTAAAATCTCCACCAACATCACAATACATGGTTCTAAATGGCTTCAAGATTTCTTGTTTCCGTCCACGTAAAAGACCGACCTATTAATATTAACATGGGGTTTACTACCCCAATAATTTTATGTATTAGGTCATGCATATGGAACAACTTTAAAATGCAAGAGCAAAGCTGGTTAAGGGAGCACATTACAAGAGTCCGTTTACAACATTCTTCCATACTGAAAAATTAATTTGAATATAATATTAATATTATTAAGAAAAATGTTGCGAAGTCACCCTAATAGATACATAGCGTCAAACAGCTTGCGAGTTCATGAAACGAAATGGGAAACGTTGTAAACAATTTGTAAAGTCATAATTTTAATGAACGAGTCCACTCCTAGAAAGATGAGAGTCAGCTTTTCTTGAAAATGTGTAAATCGATTTTGAAAGTTTCAAGACTCATTCTGCTATTAAGAAAATTATAACATCATGAATAGGTTGCGCAAAAGGTTCCCTAGGCCCCTAAGATGCATTCATTCAATTTCAGCCTCCTACGTCCTTTAGAAATGAAAGGGGCACACACACTGCTGATCAGAATGGACATTGAAGACAATCTGCTGATTGGGATGGTGTCCGTGATCAGTCGGTCAAAACCCCCCATACCTAGTGCCCCTCTAGCACCCGAGGAATTATGCGAAAAAGCTTTGCAGATTTTACTGTCGCATTTTACTGACGCCCAGCCTAATGTTGCAAACCAGACAGTGGTTGTGGCCCACAACTTGTGGGACCAACTCATAACCTTCCTGCAGAAATATGACGCTACTGACATAAGCGCAGAAATGTGACGATACTGACATTCATCCTTTTCTCATTGTAGGCCGAGACGCATATTCTTTTCTGTGATTTTGATGTCACCCACAGAAAGGAGAAAGTATGGCCAACGTAACCCCATTTTCAAAAAAGAAGCCTTTCATCTTTCTTGGGGTGGACGCTTCAAATGTTAAGATATATCAGCGTCTAAATTCGTTAGAGTACCTACATGACGTGGTAGTAGGTTGTTCGACAGGAGTGGTTTAGCTGTGATACAGCACGATGGTGGGTTAGTCTAATCCCTTCTGCCCTTTATTATAACTAATTGACAATTACTCGTAGAGGAGGGAGGGATGAGGGGGTAATATCATCTTACGGGAAACACGATGAGTTCCCATGTATCAAGGAATTTGCCCGGCACACTCATGCCAGAACTTGGGGACACGTACTGGCATGTAATTACCCGGACAACCTTCGTCGATTTAGCTAGTCAAACAAGCGAGTGCGTCCACTTAGTGTTCGCGGGGTGACGTGATTGATCTTGTAAATTTGAACAGACCTGACTTAGTAGTTGATCCAATTTGCGTTGTAGGGTTCGTTGAAGGTATCACCGCATTCTGCTGCTACGAACAGCACAACATTGTTCTTTTTACTTCTTTCTTTCAACAGAAGTCCGTATCTAATCTTGTTCAGGAAATAGAGACAAGGGTCACTTTGATACAGGTGTGCTCTCCCAAGTTTTTCCATCTCATGCTTCTGAAAAGTTCCACATGCGTTCGACCGACGACCGCTAATAAAAATGCAAAAGTCTGCAACCCCTTTTCCTCGTAATAAGTTTAGGTCAGAGAAAAAAATCTAACATATCTGGTATTTTCCATTCGAAAGAGACCGATTTTTTTTTCTTGTACCCCTTTTAACCGGTGGGATATGATGAGATATTTATTCAAAAAGCCGAGATAGGCTGGCTGATCCCTTCTTAGGGCATGGCCGAATAGATGAGAGATAACCAGGTTCGCATTATACAAATGGGTTGAGCTGAAGGTGGAGAACAGATTTCTGACGAGGAAACTCCCACAGGTTGCTTACCCAGGTAACGAGCTCCTACTTCTCTGTCATTTTCTGCGCACTCCGTACATCCCCCCAAGACCCTTATCACTGACATGGAGTCAGCAGTGCTTTGAGCAAATTACTACATCATGTCTACAGACAAATAAGAGTAGTTATTCACCCCTCTACCTAACTACGAGGATGTACGAAACGTATCACATTGTAGCGTTCCGCAAACATTTAACTCAGTTTACGCAACATATTTCCCTACTAACTGAATGTTGTCACTCGCAGCCCAATACGCCCAGTTTTCCTGACAGCTTGACACTCTCCTGCCACACAACTTGAAAAACCACCCAATAAATCTCTCTCGGCACTGCTGTATCTGCCAGTCAAATGAGCCCATGTAGAAAAGTCCTTGAGGGAGCTGGGCGGCGGGAGCTTTGAGTCCTTATCGGCGGCCTCGAGGCCTTCGCGGGGACTTAGCGGAAATGATGTTTATGGTGGGCGGAGCTTGATATGAACTACAGGAAGTAAGGGGAAGTGAGGGAATCCTCCAAGTCCAATTTGAACGAATTCGCCCAAGGGGGAGAAATGTGTTCAGATCGTCAATAGACGGAGATTGTTTTTAGTACCTAATTCAAGCGGGAGCTGTTTTGTGCGTAATCCAGCCATCATGCCATCGCCTGATTTAACAAAATAACAAACAAAATTTGTATTTAATAGTTCAGCTTTCAAAAAGTACTTTTCACTGTCAGCAGCCTAGAAGCGGTCAGAGATTCGCAGATCAAAATACTTTTCTGCGACATCACTCCTCTCGTAGTATCAGACGTAACCCAAGCCATTCCTGAAAGACTAACTCCATAGGAGATTAAGACCGTAAAGGGTCTTTAGCTGCACACTCGTATTAAAAAAAACGCATAGAATAACCAAGTATACTTGGTTATATGGTACCTATAGGTACTCAATAAGTCCAGAGAAGGAATAATGATCAAGTGAAGAAGGGGGTTCACCAAAAATGTGCTATCTACTATCTACCTACTACCTAAATATTCTAACCTCCTTGATTACCTACCAGAATCTGGTATCTGATACAGTAATTCAAAGGCAAATAAGAAAATAATATTATAGCCATGGAATGAAAACGAACTTGTCATGACGATTGGATATTTATATCAATATGTATTGGAAGTAAAATTCAGAAACCCTGCTCTGAAATCTGAAATTTTGACAAAATACTCGGTTCACCATCTAGGTAGTTGTACCCGCAATACAAGATTTGTACAAGTTGTACAAGATTTGTACAAGATGTACAAAATTTTCGGCTCCGATACCGATTGGGGTGTCGTTTTTTAAGTTTTTTTTTGGTCGGGGAACCCCTTTTTCGCGGGTCCCAGAGCTATCCGATTTCACCGTGAGGCATTCATGAGGCAGGAGCTTTTTAAAGATGTATCAGGATTTCAAATGAGTAGTAATTTGGGACACGTCCGTGTATAATCCATGTTTCGGGGTCCCACATCTGTACTTACTTGTAAATGCAGATTTTTTTTTCTTTCAAATTATTTTTTCATTAGTTTTCGAATTAGTTTTCGCACAATTTCCCTAAGTATATAAAAAAAAAATAATGAACTCCTTGTGTAAAATTTGGAGCCTTTTTTTTTTCATCTTACCGCCCAAACATTTCTCTGAAATTGCGAAACGGATCTTTACCAGGGTTTTTACCGACCTTGATACGAACCCTTTTTACCCGAAACTCTTATTTTTACGGCAGCTCGTGTTTTACTCTAACAGGTCCTTCGCTGCTTTTTTCTTTTTTAACAATACCCTCAAAAGACCATTATTAGGGGCAACCGTGTTTATGACACTCTCCCTTTCGTCGTTAGCCGTGGACAATTCTGGTGAGCCGAAAGTGTTTCGCGCGTTTTACCTTCAGAATTAACAGTACAATAGCGCCCTCCCACCAGCCAGTCTGTTGTTGCATAATGTATGGAGAGACGGCCCACTCGTACCCTAATAAATGTCGCATGCAGAAAAACGATGGCTCCTGTTCATTTGAGTTTGATAGTAACCGTTTATATCAACGGTTCTATCAAACTCAAATGAATCACCTATAGGTGATAGGTGCGTATGAGGGGGCAGCATTTTATTAATCTGAAATAATTACTGGAACATTGCGGAATAGGCAAGTCATTATGTACACAAAAGGGGAAATACTTGTGCAAAAGGTGGTGGGCAAAATTTTATTTGTGGTAGTTACCTACTTGTTGGTATGTGTACTAGAACGTAAATATAAAAACTGGTGTCACGAAAAATGGGGGGAACGTTGGTGGCCAAAAACCTTGATTATTTCGGACATATTCCAGTTTTCCACCTATTCATCGCTATAATATTAGCTAAGCATCGCAAAGAATACTTTTCAGGTGGATACCTACAAAGTTGAAGAGCATAAAATTTTGCGTCGAATGACCTCCTTTCACAATGTGGCTTTCTAAAGTCATTATAATCGGTTCAGCCGTTTAGCCACAATCAAACGTCAAAAATAAGCAATTTTTTCCAACTGCGAACGTTTTCGGCTGTAGCGCGGAAACTATTGGCCCGATTCCAAATTTGTTTCTTTCTCGTGAAAGTTGATTCTATGTGAAATTTTGATTCGAGCTTCGATAAGGGGGGGGGGGGGGGGGGAGGCATGGCAAACAAATGACGCATTTTGGCAAAAAAGGGGTTTTTCGGACATTTTTGCCCATAACTCGGGAACGATTAGTCCGATCTGAATTCTCTTTTCTTTCTGGTGAAAGATGATAGAATTGTATATGAGGGACGGTACATTGCATTTCTGTTGAGACAACAAAAGTGCCATTAGTATTCGGCGGAATGGGTGAAAACGGGAAATTTGATGACCTTCGACCTCGTTTTTCAGAAAATTATCTTATCTCCTTCCGGAACTATTTCTCCGATCGAAATTTCATTGTCCCCACGCAAAAGCTGATTAAATTTCCTTTTATAACAGATATTAGGATTTTCCAGGAGACCTCAGGAAAATCCCATATAATGTCTCCCCAAATAGGTATTCTTGAATACCTCCGCAGAGGGAAAATTGCCAAATCCCCGCAACATTTTCAAAGGGCTCTTCCAGCAGTTATAACTTTGAAATGATTAGTCCTAGCCAAAAAATACATAGAATGAAAGTTGTAGATCATGAAATTTGTCATTAGGAGATCATCCTATATATAGTTTTTTCCTATAGGAAAAAACTATAGTTTTCAGATTGGCTACCGCAGCAGCCGCTACCTGTTACGCCAAAGTATGATCACTCCCCCCCCCCCCCCACCCCCCTGTAAAATATTTCCTATGTACGCCACTGACCCAACCTACCCCATAGGTACTACTTACCTTATTGTTCTTTTTAAAATAGAGATTCAAACCGTTCCCCTTCGTGAAAATTATCAGCTTATTAAAAAAAACTCTTGAATGTTGCGTTATCCCTTGCGGGAGTCCAAGAGAATATCAGATTAACAGTTAATCGCAGCTTACAGTTGCTGTAGGCTGCGGAGAGAAAGAATAATTTCCGCTACGAAGAGAGTCCTCGAAATATACGGTGTTTCGTTAATGGATCCCTCTGGTCATTTTCCACTCCCTTCGAAGAGCTTTCGGAAGCGCCTAATGCAAAAGCTTTACAGACCTCTGCCAGGTGTTCTGTAGTAAGGCCCAGCCGGTTATAAGGTTCCGTTCAAATACTCTCTTTGATACCTAAGTTGAGAATTCAATTTGCAGCGTTTATTAAATAGGTACATCCAGACGAGTCCGCCGCATCCCAGACGGTTGGTGCTTGATGCCTCTTCAGGGATTACGTTATAACTCGGAATATATACGGCGGAATCTTTGCCCTATTACGATGTTTCTATTAGCAAATATATGCTGAACGGCGGTAGCATTCGGGTTAGAACCGGGTTGAGAACTCATCCTCCTAAATGGACCGAGTTGGAAACGCCCGAAATGCAAACAGACCATTACCTATATACTGAACGTCAGAATACCACTCGTCTTTCCCTGGATAAACTGGGGAATTACACGCTCGTGATGTTATTGACTTAACAATCTCACTAGCGAGAAGCGCAAAACGTTCTGGTGAATAATATTCCTATCCTTCAAGAGCAGAAATAGGTCAAAGTGACCAAATTTACAGGACCTAGGCATTGATATCGAAATTTCTAAAAAATTTCTATCACAAATTTCAAATACATTTTACGAGTAAAAAGAAGATGGAGACGTTTTATTCCTCTACTTCTGTATTTCTGGGAAGAACCCAAAAACGTCCGATATACCTACTGTATCTACTTCGGTATGTCATTTATTCGGAATTTCGGCAATTTATGTCATTTATTCGAAAAAATGCCATTTCAGTATGCCATTTAATCGCTGCCGGAGGAAACAATTGTTTGTAAGAGAGGAATTCAATAAATGAGTACTCACATTTAGGAATGACGAGAATCCGGGATTTAATCATGAAACACAAGAAACGAGTAGCACACATCGAGACAGAGCACAAGCGGTAGCAGAATCCGAATAGGACAGATTAAGATGGCCGAACGGCCAATTCCCAATAACCGATGCCAGCTGACTAATTATAATAATACATCGAGATCGTGATCGAGATGGTACATTGATTAAGTGTCACCACTGGTGTGACGTCACATGAACTGATGTTTACTTTGTCACTCCCTCCCATCAGGAAAGGTGAGCGAATACAGTGGTGCTAAACATTGAGAGGCAAACAATAGGTGCCTTAATACAAACATTTCTCTAAGTCTGTGAGCATTACAATGTACAGCAGAAATGTTACAGATATTGCAGTTGCTTTTTCATTACAGAGGATTGATATCATGCTGAAATTAGGGAATTGAAACTGTTAGTTTTGAACATCAATTCAAGAAAACGAGAGATCACCGAATATTGAGAGATCGATTGTTCACAGTAGAAACGTTAATTCATCAAGTGTTCTTTTGTACTAATCGAGCGTTCAATTTTCAATACCATTGTCAGAGCAGTTACATTTATAGTCATCGAGCGTTTAACTTTCAATATACCAAGTGTAGATAGAACGGAGAAATTATCGAGAGTTCAATTCTCTGATTTCAATGTCTGAGCTGTCGTATCGAGAGTCCGTTTCAATTAAGAAAATGTGAAATCAAGTTAGATTTCAAGACATTGGTTTCAGAGCCACAAGTAGATCGTGGAATTTTTCGAATTGTTTCCGAGACAAATATGATGATACGAAAGTACATAACAAATCCAGTTGTCGAGTATCCGTCAGGATGCCTGACGAAAACGTATTTTATCGAGAGTCACGCCATCTGGTGGAGAGACCGCCTCATCGTTTTTTGATTTTGATTTCTCACCAGTAAGCATAGGAGTATTTTAGACTTGTACAACATATTGGAATGTTCAAACATAGCATGAATGTGACGACCTTGATTCGAAAAGGTAATTTCGATTCCTGAGAAGCGTTTAGGTTCCCCCCAAGTCTAGCTTTTCGGACATGCGACAAGTTTGGACTGACGTGGCTAAGATAACCAGCTGTAAAGATAAGTCTATTCACACATGGCACTTGCCACGGCAGTGGCGAGGTCACTTTCACAGCACTGCACTAGACTTGCCGCTCATGGTTTGAGTCCTGGATGGAGATTTCCGTTGAGTCCCAAGTAGAAACGTTTGAGTCCTTGGTAAAGCTGCGTTCCGGTAGTTCGTACGTAGTAGCTTGCTGTCGCTGTGGGTAGCAGCTCCCTCCTTTCAGCGTGCTCCTGAGCATCAGGTGTTCCTGAAACTTCTTCAGATGAGCCAGTTCAATCTTATCTTGGCGAGCTCTTGAGGTTCTGAAACTTGGAGAAGTATGTTAACCATAGTAACTATGTCTGCAACTGTTGCAGACAGACAGCTAGCAAAGCCAAGTTAGGCAAACAGAGTTATGTCTGTCACGACGGCAACAGTGACTGCACATCTAACTTTTACCACCCGTTGACAATTTTCTCTTTGGACGATGGCCTTCAGGATGCATACGGCGTCAGTCCTGGACGATGAACCAGCAGGCTTACAAATTCCATATAGAACTGAAACTAAACTTCTTCACATCATATCCTGTACGTAGAGGACAACCTTGCAGAAGAATTCCGATTCATCAATTTTCTGTTTGGAGTTCGAGGTTAGCAGGATGTTGTCAACATAAAGCAACAAAATAGCAAAGGTTGTGCCTTGACGCCAAATGAACAAACACTGCCGAGATTCCTGAGGTGTAAAACCAATCGCAATAATCGAGTCTCTATATCGAATGTACGACCGTTTTGGATGACCTTTAAACCATAAAGGGTCCTGTATGACTCAAAAACATGAGTCTTGTTAAAAGAATTTGGCTTATCCAAGTACTTCGAGAGTCCAGGTGGGATTTCCACACAAACACGTCCTTCGAGTGAGCCGCTAAGACACGCCGTTTTAGCATCGTATTGTTCAATGTCAAGTCCGAATTTATTCGCAACTATCAGAACGAATCGAACATCCGCAATTCTTGCCACCGGAGCATAGGTTTCTGAAATAGGTACTTTCTATAATACTAAACATCTACCAATATCTGCTCCTGAAACGGATATTTCCGTTTATGTACCCATCGAGATTTAATTATTTTGTGTTCTACAGGCACTTGATCCCTAGAAAATATTTTCCCCTTTTCACATTTGTTTAGTGCATCGAATTCTTCATTTGTCGCGCACTTCTCCCGATCATGACATGACATAGCTTCTTCGTATGTCAGTGGTTCCAAATCGTGTTGGGACATAAACACTTGAGCAAAATCACCTATCGAGTTTTTCACTCATTTCAATTTCTTTGTTTAACAAAATCCTACTGCGGATTTTCCCAAACAGGGAGGTTTCAGGTTCTCCCACTGGTTCCCCAATTTCAAACTGTTCAAATTCATCGAGATTTCTATCAGCTAAGTATTCCGGTTTATCCCTATTTACTCGAGATTCCCCAAAATCAATTTTGATCGAGTAATCGTCCGTTTTCGACTATCCAAAAGTGTGTACCCGGTGCTGTTACATTCCAACAGGTCAATCAGAGTTGCCTTGGACGCAAATTTGGAACGATTTGTCGAAGCGTAGCTTCACAACCGAATCTCCTAATATATATCCCTGATTTTGGACATTGTACCTGTTACTAGTTCTATAGGGGTGCAAAATTCCAGTGAGGCATTAGGTGTCCGATTATGAATGCAAATAACATTCCGAACATAACGGAAGATGGAACTTGGTCCAGAAGATTCTAAACTCACTCTCACTTTTTCTACAATTTCTAAATTCAGTCTTTCAGCTAATGCATTATGTTGCGGGGTACGAGGTTCAAGGATATTAAATTTTGTTCTTGTCTAAGAATTGTTGAGTTTTGAAGAATTCTTGTATAGTTATTCTAAGCCACTATCTGTTCGAACTTCGAAAACTTTAGTTTGTGGGCCTTTTAATTTTTAGTTTCTTCAAGACAGATTTGACTTCAGTTTTGTTTCCCATTTCACACACAAACGCGTATCGAGTTTTGTCATCTGAGAAAGTTACTACATATTTACTTTTCGTCGAGCAAACACTATTTCTGATTTAGATCTAGTGATTCCCAATTTAGCATATTCAAGTTCAGGCACAAATATCAAATATCAGCTAATTCTAAACATCGTTTACGTGAGGGGCATGATCTAACTTAAATCGTACTTCCATTCTCCCTCCTAAGTTAGAATTATGACCAGAATGTCAGAGTTCACTGATATAAATGACCGACTCGCGAGTAGCTGGTAAGAGTCACAGTCGGAATAAATTTTAATAATTAAATTTCAAATGCATATTAAATTTTAACAGCGTTTCTAAGGTAGGTTAAATTTCAACAGCCAAAAACCTCCCAGTATAGTGTGCCCTTCAAGGTTTGAGGCTTAAGAGAATCAACGAGTAAAATTCGCGAGTTGTGAATTTTTCCTTTTGCGAAAGCAGATTACCTATCAAGTACATATAGAGACCATTTTTGTGAGCTGAATAATTTGAGGAGTCGACAAGTACAACTTTCTGACATTAACCAATACATTTAAATTATTCACCGTATCCGGTATCAGCAATAAATGTAATTGAGGTTGAGTTCTCACCTGAGTATCGTCCTAGTAAAGAGTTAATCTAGCTTCAGTGCCCCGGTCAGGGTTTTCATCAAGGTGGACATGTGGGCAGGATTTCAGCTGCTTGATCCTATAGTCAAATCGTGCCACAAAAGTCCGAGCTGTTTGTGATCGAGAATCAAAGTAGCTGTCGAGCTCCCTCCTAATCGAGTGTTCGTGGTGAATCGTACTTGGTCTACAGGCGTTGAGTAGGATTCTTACAACTTCCCGAGGTGTCGCAGCGTCACAGACTAGCATCTGGTAATGCGGATCAAGGTTGGACAGTAGATAGGCCATCACGATGTGCGATAGCCGCTCCCTCTCCTCAGGGAGTAGTCATAGGTTGGTTCCTTCTTTGAGTCGACTATGAAGAGACAGTCGGACGCGAGTAGTTGTGTTCGATTCCCACAGGGTGCAGAGTCTGATGTCTTATTGGCAAATCACACTCATCAGCCCAGTTTCCAGATCTTTCGTGCCGCCAGGATCGTTTTTCTTTGGGTGCTTCACCAGGTGAACCGGCGTCCCTTTCCTGTTGTATGACTTCCAGTGCCCGGGATTCCCTTTCCGGTGGTCCGGTGGTCTCCTTAGTATTTTCCTTCGAGGTTCCTTCGGGACGTCTGTGTTGCCCGTAGATGACGTCGTCAGGTGTCAGATCATCGAGGTTTTTAATGAACGTTGCGAAGAGCGCATCCATTCAAGCTCTTTGCTTCATGACGAGCTTATCGAGAATCGTGAAGTGTTTTTCCATGCTTCCCTTTTCATTTCTTGTTTCCAAGTTTCGAGTCTATTTTCAATGGCCGATCGAGAGTCTGCTATTTGCACTTCTCTTTCCCTCGCGGGACTTCGAGCGTCAGGTCAAGAGTCAGATCGAGAAGCGAATCGAGAGTCCACGTTCTTATTTATTTGATCCATCTGTCAAGCAAATCAAATGTTGTATGTAATAGAATTTACTGAAACTTTCCAGACTAACGAGAAATTAACGCAGATGCACCACTGTAGGGCTTATCGAAAATGTTCTGGTCCCTAAAGTTGAAAACTAACGAGTACACATCAAGTACTCCTATAGCATTCGAGTACATTATTTCAAGTAATCGAACAATTTCAAGTAACCTTAAAAACATCAAGCATTTAAACACACATCGAAAGTCCAAACATTCAAATTTCTCATCGAGTTTTAACATTCACATTTCAAAAATTCAAAGCTCATTCACTGGGTTTATCGCACCACGGAAGAACAGTGGTCCAGCGCTGAAACTCATCTGAAATGAAGACTGGGATCTTGCTCCCGAGTTCCCACTCTTCTGAGTTCACGATGCGCCTAGAGACAGACCAGCTCCCTCTGACCTGGCCTTTACGTTCACGAAAGTGAACACGGCTCTATTCCTCATGCCACGATATCCCAGGAATAGCCATATTACTTCCTCTTTAGAGATGAGAGTAGAATTCGACCGTAGATTTTCGAATATTTCGAGTATTTTATCACTCGAGCTTTCAATACGATTGTAGGCGCTGCGTTTGGTCTCTACAAGGGTTCAATCATACGAGATTTTCAATGTCACAATACCGAGGGTCCAAGACGAGTATTCGAGCGGTCCAACTCGACCTGGTTGCTCGAGATGCCAAGCACGAGATGCCAAAATCAAATCACGAGAACTTTGGTATTCTGTCAGCATCGAAAAGCCATCTACAATGTAAGGAAACCAGCAAGACTTACGTCCGAGAGTTACCTATTGCTACCGCTCTGTGCTCTGTTCTGTTCCGAGACTTTCATTAACATTATTTCAAATCGATGGTATACCAAACAAACGAGTTGACAGTTCGTTCGTGTTATCACTTACTTCGGTTTACTACCAAACTCGCTTTTGATTCATCAAGTTCTGACACGGGCAAAATTTGCCAGAATTAATTTAATTAATTCTGTTTGTAAACAAATCGGAAGGTTTTCAGGAGTGAGGGTTATCCTCTATCAACTTCTACTGCCCGAGTCAAAACCCAGCACCACCCGAGTCAAAACCTGAGATCACGAAATTTCATAAATTCGATTTATCAAAATGGCTTCCGTTTCCGAGAGAGAGCATCTCCGATCGAATTTCCGAAAGTTACCTTCAATCCGAGAAACTCCCTCCTAGAGAGTCAACCACTTCGAGCTGTACACAAAAGTTCCACCACAATTTCGATCAACCCGAGAAGTTCAACACGAATTTTCTATTCAATCAATCCTAAAATTCGTCCCGAGGTTTCCTGGTTTCTTTCGAACTTTTAAGTACCACACATTTTCTGAGTCCGAAATTCCTACTTTCTTCAGCCACCGAGAGTTCGATTTGGCTTTGTCAACCCCGAGTTGTTCCAATCGAGCGAGTATAGCTCGAGGTGTGGATTTTCTCCGAAAAGAGGATTTTCCGAGTTTTCGCGGGCTGTGGCCACAGCGCTAGACCTGATCAGGGATTTTTTCCGAAGGTATCGTCAGACCTCATTTTCAACAAATCAACGAACTGACGTACCGCCGGTTGACAAGCCTATCGAGTTTCCCTTCATCCCAAATCACGAGCGTTTCATTGAGTTGTGGCTGAAGAACCAAAGCTGACAGAACCCATCCGAGCATTTACTTTTAGGCCTTTTGCCGAATGGATTTTCGCGTCGCGGTGACGCTAACGTTTAGATTATCGTGTGAGAAGGTTATGCGACTTACGGTTTTTGTTTACTTGGAATTCCTGTTGAATACAGTCTTCCAAATAGTTTACTCCTCATCCAAATACTCTCTTGTCTAGTTTCGTGAATAATTTTTCGAATCAGCCGTTATCACTACCTCAAAACATGTCTCGGGGGGAAAAAGTTTTGCTGTTTTGGAATCTGCAACAGCTCCTGGATATGACCCAACAACCAAGTTCTACAGATTCCCTCAACCGTTTTTATTACTGCAGAATTCTCACAAGGGTTTATTATTCTTTGATATAGGTTACAAGTCCGAATATTAATTGTCAACAAAAAATTTTTAAATTTTTTTGTCAACTTTTTTTTTCAAAACAATTTTTTTTTAATCGGAAAATATTTGACCTCCTGGGATTTTTCAAAAATCCCATTTGTAGCCCCATGAAAGCCCTATAGATCTCCACAGTGGAATTTGATCGTTCCGGGACCCCAAAAAATGGATTCTACGTTCAAAAATACTTCGAAAACGACACCCAACTGATTCCATTATGGAATATGGTAGTCGGTAGTCGTACTATGATAGTCGGAAGCCTTCAAAAAGCCTGATCCGTAGCCCCTTTTTCGCCCCATAGCGCATTACTGGTTTGGGCGATCGGGCTGAAAACCTTGCGGGCACAACTAGATGGTAAACCAAGTAGGTATACTGTCAAAGTTTCAGATTAAAAAAAAAATCCTACTGCCTAAAATGGCTCGGACGGACATTTCAGTTTTGGAATCTAGACCTCTTGAAACGGATAATGTCAAATTTTGAGGCCGATCCGGTCATCGACCTCCGTCGCGATTATTCCAAGAATAATAAACCAAAAGGAACTCAATAAAACTATCAGTATAAATTTTTTTACCTATTTATGTTCGTAATAAATAGCAATAATAAACAATATTATAATAAGAGTATAGCTAAGTGCTAGAATATTATAAACCAATTATAGACCACTGACGCGGGTTTCCACGAAAAAACTGCCAGGTGTATGGTATTGAGTCGGATTTTCCTCTGTATCCTACCCCATCACTTGACCTAGGTATTATTCAAACGGGCGAACGAAGTGACAACCCCCCCTTCTGTCTGAGTGCTAGTCTAAACCACTACCTAATTCCAAACCAGCAGAAACCTTCTCAGCGAGAGCACTGAGTTGTCACTCACCACTCAGTTTGGTAGTCTGGCGCCTGCTACATCACCTTCATCGAGTTTCACTTTTTTCAAGGGTATCTGCACAGCCATGACCCTCACCCACCACAGTCACTAAGCAAAAGAGCCGATTGGAGAGTCTGCGCCAAATCAAAAAACTTCAGTAAACACTTTGACAATAGGGACGGGTCAAAACAGTCAATCGCATAACCTTGCGCTTGAGGTTATACCAGTCGCGGTTACACCTCCCCGTCCGCCATTCGGCAAAAGGCCTATAGGCACGAAATACCTACCAAGCCTCCGCCATAGAGGTTAGAACCCAAACGCAAGCGCTACACATCCAACAATTTACTACAGCACTGTTTTCAGATAACCGTCTCCCATTGAGCTCATAAGAGAGGAATTCAATAAATGAGTACTCACATTTAGGAATGACGAGAATCCGGGATTTAATCATGAAACACAAGAAACGAGTAGCACACATCGAGACAGAGCACAAGCGGTAGCAGAATCCGAATAGGACAGATTAAGATGGCCGAACGGCCAATTCCCAACAGTGTTGCCAAGGTGCGGCCGTAAAAAACCCCTGAGGCAACGACAAAAAACCCCCAAATCCCCCCAAATGAAGAAAAAAAAACCAAAAGGTAAGGATGAAATCCTGATACAAATAAATAACTGAAATTCTTTTAATAACCTAATATTATATTTGACACACTCCGATCTGCCTCAAAATTTGACATTATCCGTTTCAAGAGGTCTACATTCTAAATCCGAAATGTCCTTCCGCCGTACGCCGTCCGCTGTCCGGGCCGTTTTGGGCAGTAAGTAGGATTTTTTTTTTAATTAAAAAAAAAAATTCCTACTTAATTTCCAGATTTAATCTGAAATTTTGACTAAATACTTGGTTTACCATCTAGTTGTGCCCGCAAGGTTTTCAGTCCGATCGCCCAAACCCGTGGGGCGCTATGGGCTGCGGGAGGTTTTTTTTAAGGCTTTTAGCTATGGGATCGAGTTAGGTGTCGTTTACGAAGTATTTTTGGACATAGAATTCATTTTTGGGGGTCCCTGAACGATCCGATTTCACGGTCTATAGGGCTTTCATGGGGCTAAAAACGGGATTTTTGAAGGATCCCAGGAGGTTTAATATTTTTCGAGTAAAAAATCGATCAAAACATTTTTGAAAAAAAAATCCCAGAAAACAAAAACAATTTTTCAAATATGAAAATATTTTTTAAAAAAATTTAATTTAAAAGGGTTGTTCAGGAAGGATAAAGCCGCTAAACGGCTTTATCCTTCCTGAACAACCCTGCAAACATGCAAGCCGGTTACTCTGACACAAAAATTTAAAAGGAATTTAATATTTCTTTCATTGACAGAATTAAATTTCTGTACAAGTAACCTATATCACAGAATAATAAACCCTAGTGTAAAATTTGCATAGTTTTTACCTGCTGTTATTTCTTTAATGACTGATCCATTTTTTCATTTTCCCCCAAATTCCCCTGACTCATCCGTAAAAACCCCCCAAAAAAACCCCCAAAAAACTTCACCCCCAAATTCTCCCTCTGATGGAAAAAAACCCCCAAATTTGGGGAGAAACCCCCCAACTTGGCAGCACTGATTCCCAATAACCGATGCCAGCTGACTAATTATAATAATACATCGAGATCGTGATCGAGATGGTACATTGATTAAGTGTCACCACTGGTGTGACGTCACATGAACTGATGTTTACTTTGTCAGTTTGCCATTAAATGGCATACTTAAGTGAAGCAGTACCTAGAAGACTGCTATTCCGTATTTTGGGGTTGCAGGCATAGTGATAGTATACTCGTCCTTTCGCGCCGGAACCTTTTTCTACTGCTGTACTTCGGAGGAAAGCCCAAAAACGTCCGATTTATGTCATTTATTCAGAATTTTGGCAATTTATATCATTTATTCGAAAAATGTCCACTTTATGTCATTTTAGTATGTCATTTAACATTTATGTCATTTACTCGTAGCTGGTTATAAGTGATTGTTTTTTATTGACTTCTCATCTTCTCTCTGTCTGCGAAAAACGTTTCTTAGGAAATGGGTGATAAATTTTACCTCATTTTTTTGGCTCTCAATTGTTGCGGAATTAATTCCACGATTCTCTAAATGATTTTTCGTTTGGGAGATTCAGTACCTACCTAATTGAATCTAATTATAAGGTAGTGGAATGGTTTTTCGATTGTATTATGATTGTTACATTCATTTATGTATTTTCATTTCTCCTTTTATCACGCATACCTAGTTGTTGACTTCATCCTCTGATTCGATTCGTAGGCTAATGCATAAGCCTTCCTCTCCAATGAAAACAGCTCCCTTTACTCAAGATCTCTCAAATACTTTTCCGTGGACGAGTCCCAAATCTATGATGATTTACCATAATGATATTATGTACTTTTTATTATTGGTGCACCTCATGAGCTGTGCTTAAAGTAAAGTGAGATAGAATTTTATTTCGTGTCTACATTTCAAACTATGATTAACGATGTTATGGGAAGAGAATCTTCGACGAAGAGAGTGGTTAAGATATTTCAGACCCTGGCGGTGACGCCGCAATGTTTTCCGTAAGTGATCGTAAGGCATAAAAAATAATTTTCGTTACCTATTAAGGTTGCGCTAAAAAGACGATTTTCATTTAATGAATCTTAACAACCGCTAATGTCATAGTATCATTTATGATATAATTACTATAATTATATATAATTAGCTCTGGTATTGATACATTCCACGGAGGATGGAGGATTCCTTCGCCCATGGATAGCAATCCTAACCCCTCTTGCCCTACATCGGGTCGAATGGAGATCGTCAAATGTGGTTTGTTGCGTTCACGACGCACCCCTTGTATTCCTATTGCGGGATTTACCGTTCAAATAGGTAGTCTCTCGGAGAGGAGCTCGCCCGTAAAATCGGTGCTTGGAATACTCCGAGCTCATTGAATGGTAAAAGCTACCCCCCATCATAAAGACCAATCACTGCGATCGTAAAGACCACCTCACGAAGAGCTTTTCACGATCCAGCTCTGTAGGTCTCTTAGGTAAGTGTTTGATGATTCTCATAGTCGTCGAATTGGTAGGTACAGTCAAAAAATTTACTCTGTCCTTGGGCAACCAGGGGCAATTCTACAAAGCTGCCTTCGCCACATTGTGACTGGACAAGTAATTCAGCGGTCGTAGTTTCAGTTCCTGTTCCTCCTCCCCGTACTGTTTCTCACGAAAAAATATCCTACCCAGCATCTCTCCTTAGACCAACATGGGTCTGGCCCGCTGAAATTCACCCGATCCACGTCAACGAATAATAACGCTTGTGTTTACACAGAAAGATGGAAACGGGGTTCTACAAGCCCACAATAGGAACGGAGGTGATTGAAGTTTTACGTCCCAAGAGAATTACGCGAGTTCCAATCAGTCCTTTGGAATGGAGTACCTCCCTTTCTACCCAGAGCCCTGAGAAGTTCTGCCAACTAATCCATTATCCTATATATTATCACAATGGGAGGTTAGAACAAGCATTATCACGGCTGATTGTGAAATTTGAGCCGTATGAAATTCCACATTCATCCAAAGCGTGAAAGAGCCAGCGTATCTATTCAATTTTTTCATTTCGGGTTGAAATCCACTCCATTCAATACAGTATTTCATTTCCGTATTCCTCATTAGTAAAGTTTTATAATTCACTTTGATCGATTCCGTTCTTTTTAAAAAGCAAACACGCTTTTGAGATCTTCGTGTAAATTCGTTATGCATCCTTGAAAGACCAAGAAAAGTAGGACTACGATCGATTTCAATTTGCATCCTTCGTTTTGAATTCACTTCTTCGCTAGATACACAAGGCAGTCGATGAAAAGAGCTCAATAATTGAATCGCTTCATGCAAAAAGGGTCCTTAGCGCCACATTCGGCCGAATCGAGATTATACTAGTCTTTTCCCTCGGATCTACCGATACATGCAGTACGGGACCTTCTCCACGCATTATAGAGCCCTATTCCGGGATTAAGGTCCCTTCTTGCACGAAATCATTACATATTTTCCGGAAAATAATTTGCTTCTGGCGAGTAAATAATCACCTGGCGAACGTATTTAGCCAATCAAGAGGACAATGAAAGAGAAAATGAATGACCCGCACCTGAGAAATTTAGTAGTGACCTGCACAATGAAAAAAGAAAGAAAAAAAACCCCTAATCTGTTCTGGTAAAACTTGAAAATGTGAAAACTTACCAATCTTCTATTAAATAGAAGACAAATTTTGTCCAATCAAAAGTGTTCAAAAGTTTTTTGTTTCTTTTTAATTATTTCGCACTCTGCCGTGCTAAGCAAAAAGGCCGTGCATATCTCAAATTTTGGCTATTTTCGGGGTTTTTTTCAGCTACGGATTCTGTAGGAGCTTCTCCATCTTATGATTATGCAAAAACCCCTAAATCAACAAAATAAAATAAAAATAAAATAAGGAAAAAAAGGCGCAACTCAAAAATTGTGTCAAATCCTAAGAAAATTGGGCTTATCTCAGTTTTTACGGTTATGAATAAATAAAATAATAATAATAAAAAAACATGGGCACTTAAGGAGCTAGTAGACCTAGTAGGTCTACAAATTCCGTTTAATGCTTTCAAATCGAAAAAAGAAGGTTGTTAACTTAATGCGAAAGGTAAATAACTAAAATTGCTTCTACTGAAAAGTTCAAATATTTGAGATACGCCTTTTATTCCTTAGGACAGCAGCTGGTACCAGCGAGGAACGCGTAGTAAAAATTTCATTGAAATAACCCACATCGTCACTCAAGTTCTCTCTCTAAGTTTCTCTCTAACACCTAATTGTCATTTTGATGAAAATGAGTTTTTTTCCATTTGATAGGTAGGTATTTACATAGCCATAAGTAATCATGCAAGTTCACCTGGGACGAAACGAGGAAAACGCGAAAATGACAACTGCGTGTAGGTAATTGATAAAACGCAAGTTACGTTACGTAACTGAGAAAAACAGCCTGTAACTGATAAAACAACCTAGCTGATAAAACAGCGCGAAACTGATAAAACAGGGAGTAACTGATAAAAACAGCGGGTAACTGTTGAAAAAGTTGTTGCCTCTCCTGTGAAGTGGCATGAATATCAATTACGTGGTGTTAGAACTAAAGTTAAGGGTGATATCTATTTAAAGAGATGGCCCGATTTTTTCGATTATCTCAATACAGAATAAAATGCGTAAGGACACTTTTTGCTTGAAACGATTCGAGCTCGAAGAAAATTATTTTCGATAAATGAGCGATTTGTTTGACGTCATTCCGATAAATATTTTCAAGATGAGTCGCAACTGTTTGAAAAGATTGCCCATTTACTGTCAAACTCCACATGGTTCACTTTCATCCCATGGGATTATCCTTGTAGGTAATGATGTTGGTACACCGGGGATGAAGCTCAATAAAATACGTACGTTTACCCCCAACGAAGGTCTAACTAACTCAACGTTTTCTAAAGACATATTTACCGCCGCACATAATTACTGGCGCATAATTCATTTCCGAGGCGCCGTGATTTAATGAAGACGACCCTCGAGAAATCTTGCAAGGATCAAAAGATTTTCCTTTTTTCCGCTCTCCTCCAAAGGGGTGTAAGTTGAATCCAGGTTTAATGAACCGGAGATAACTCGAAAAAAGGAACCAGAGATGGACGAAATGGGGTAATTATGGAGACTTGCACGGAAAAATTGAAATCACTGCTCAGACGGATTAACTACGTGTAATTCTGTTAGTAATTTCTTGTTGACACGTGTGATTCCTCAGGAAATAATTTTTTTCTTGGTGTGATTCGCACGATGCAGGACTTTATATTTTCATGTTTATTCTCTGCGAAAGAACAACTGGTTTATTTCTTGGTGTCCTTTCCGCTGTTATTGTACGCGGACTTTTTTTTCTCTCCTTTCCACATCAGAGGAGATTTTATTTTTTTCATCTGAGGGCGCAGGGATGTCATTCACTTTCATCCCTTGTGACAATATCCCCAAAGAGAAAAGCTCTTATTTTTTCTCCCGTCTGCATGGGTGCAGAAGAAGTAAACCGTTTGGAGTTCGTAAAATAGATATAGGTGGGATAAAATTTAATGATGGAGTTGAAAATGACGTCATGGCCAACGATCCCGGGTGTTGAATGACCTTTAAGCTGTAGGTGGTTTTGTCGCCTTTATAAGAACATCAAATTTTTTCTGTTGAAAGAACAACTCGATTTCCCTCAGAATTTAAATTTCATCGTCTCCTTTTCCTTCCACAATACCAAAACGAGGAAATATGAGTGCCGACCAATAACAAATATTGGAATCCCTTGCGGGAGATGGTATATGAAAGAACGTTGGATACAGTCTGGGTTCCGCCTTTGGAGGGTTGTTATTATTTTTGTCATCTCCCTTAGTGCTTTTCTACCACAAACTCTACACCGCCTTATGTGTAGGCCAGTTCTGGTCTTGCGAATAGGAGAAGTAAAGTGGCTGAGTCAGAATTTGATTTGCGGTTTTTGAGAAATACTTAAGGGGTTTTCACTGTCAGGCCACACTCATGTTTATTGCTCCAAGAATGAATCCTCCGAGTTTCTCTTCATAGAAATTTTTCGTTTTCGAAAATTCTGATGACTGTAAGGTTGCCTCCATATCAAATTTTGATGTGGAAGTGGATTCAATCATAAATGCCAAAAAGTTCGTGCAGGAAAAAAGTTGTAACTAGCTATGATCATAGAAAACCGAGCTAAGCTGAAACAATTATTTTTTAAAATAAATTATTATTATCAAACGAATTTTCCTACAATATTCCCAGTTGACCAAACAAGAGACAAGTTTACTAATCTCTTATATTCGCGTACGATTTCGTTGACCCGTTTCAAGAACTTTTAGGCAAGTTAGATCTCTTGTTCTGAATGGGGCTGGTCACCCAGGCGAAATCTCCACGCAGCATTCCTTCCGATTCCCCCGAGGCCGAAAATCCGGTCGCAGTTGGCAAAATGGGATTAACTAAAGTAGGAGTCTCAACTCAATCGACTAACTACAAATTAATTCCTCCGACGGGAAGAGGATTGCCTTTGCATTCAACGTATGAAATCTACGAAAGGGCTGCCACGGGATAACCAACTTTGAACATCAATTGCTGTCATAATTAAATTTGCGTCAAGTTGGAAACCCTCACGCGGGAACTAGCACATAATGGGTCGTATAAGACACTAGGTCCTTAATAACGACTCTGATTTACACCCGGTAGACATAAATTTAGAACATTCCTGAATAGTTTGAGACATTGGATACTTCATTGGAGGGCACCGTAGTAGAACCCAAGACGCTGCAACTACAGTAGAGCTGTACTTCAGAGGTATGATAGCGTAGGAAACTTGTTCAGATATTGATTAAGAGAAGTTGATTTGAAAACTTGTTCCCCATCATGAAAAGTTTGCACCGGTCCTGATTGGTCATACAATATAATATTATGTAGCATTTAAATTCAACATTAAAATTAATAATGAATTAATTTAATAAATTCATTAAAATTCAACATTAACATTTAACATTTAATGTTAAAATTAGACAAGGTAATTTTCAAAACACCCCAGGCAGCACTCAGTAGGTCTGTTAAATCAAGAAAAACATGTTTCTCCTGCAGGAGAAGCGTGCGTAATATGATTTGAAAGAATTATCATGATTGTAATGAGAAGAAGTATGAGATAAGATATACAATACACCTAATTGTACCAACTTATCTAATACATACTGCTTCTTCAATCTTACAACTAACCGTTGGAAGACTCGGCCTGAGGAATGGGTAGGTATCGATGAATCGGAAGTATCGAAACGTCTACAAAAAGTATCGGTATTTCCATATCGATATCCATTACACTTGATATGAAATGCTTATCGATATTTTTATCTCGATATATCTCCTTTTGGTTTATTATTTTTGGAATAAAGTTCAAATAAAGTGGTGACAAGCAAATTATTTCACATTAAATGTGATAAATAAATGTGACATAAATTTTATGAACTGTAGGTGAGGGGGACTCGCCATCAGTCACATCTACACCTCCTCATGAGATTTTTTCTCTTGAAACTTGGGCACCGTCTGGCTTTTGAGCCGCAAGAACTACTCTTTTTGGGGTCCTATTTCATTGAGGTTAAAATACCCGAGATCGGGCACTTACCCAGAAAACTTAATATCCTGGTATTTTACATCTCCGCCCAGAACACACGAACGGCGCGGAGTTCTTCCTCACCGGCACGACACGTCTTGCGGGTCAGTGTTTCTCTCCTGACAGTCTCGCCACTCCTAAGTTCTATTCTTCTCTCAATCTCAACTCCCTCGACGTTTCCGTGACGACCCACGTATCGGGGCTACCTATGAAGTAGATGGGCAAATAACGTCCTGTCACGCTCGTTCGACTTGCTAAAGGATTGAGTTGTGCCAGTCGGGATTCTCCGAGTTTTACTCTCACAGACGGAAGAATTCAAACAACCTAACCCCTCGCATTTTACTGAGAGAGTGAGGAAATAAACGTTATTAGCTAGCCGAAAACCCCCGGCTTTAAATCCTGTTTTTTTTTTTTTTTTTTCGCTCTTACCCGAATCAGGAATATTCATTAACTTGAGAGCCGGAGCCCACTTGATTCTCCCGGAACGCATCGTTCGTCGGGAAACCTCTCAGAAAAGCGCTCAACTCACCTACTCACAAAAGCTATAATTATAATACTCGTTCCAATAAGGCGATGGAGCTGAATTTCCCAATCCTTTTGACGAGAAACGGTGAAGCACGGTATCACCTACTTGAGAGACGAGATAGATTTGGTATTCACCTCTCGCGTGCACTGAAACTTTCATCGCTTTAATTTCCAGCTTAGAAGTCAAGCACATTTTGAGTTGAAAACAACTTTTGAACTCCTAACGAACGTTGGTGTACATTTGAACAATGTCATCATTTGACGGGACGACCTATTTTTAAAATATCCCTCACTCCTCCCGACTTCACCGTAATGGACATATTTCCTGAAGGCAACCTCCTCGAGTGGGGCCTTCCAAGTACCTCAATTTTTTTCCCCCCAAAGAAAGATGGATGTTACGGCTGGGACAGTTTTTCATCCTCCCTTCAACAAGCTGGTGTGTTGGCTCCGATGAGAGGGTGGGGGATCCCGGTAATAGCATAAAAAAAAACCAATTATCCCCTGATAGGGCTCAAGTTCCCGCAAAACTCGGGTGCAGCTGACCACCTTCACTAACAAGTTCCTCTCAGTTTTGTACCTGCCATCAAAGTTGACTTCTGGGCCTCAACTTTTTTTGGTGTCTACAAAGGCATTTTATTAATTGTCATATCTTTTCAGTTCATGTCTTGTTTTACTAGTAGCCCCCTCCCCCACTGTGGTTTTCCCTGGAGTCGCCAAGATTTGATACGTCTCCAGCCGCCGATACGTTTCCCTCGTGGGATCGCCAGAGGACCCTGGAAGTTTCTGGGTTCGTCAAGTCCTTGCCCAGACATTTGTCCTTGGGAGCAGACAAGGAGTTCCAGGTGGTGCTGGGCTAATACAGATAGTATTAAATACTATCCAAATTTTGGTGGACTATTTTTTGGTATACCATTCGGTATACCGAATCGCCAGAACACTCCTCGATGTTGGCGGATAGTTTTTCAGACGTTGAAAAAGTCCAGGGAAGACGTAACTATCAAATGGAGATTGACAGCCGAGAGAATATTTTGTAATTTTTCATTTTTATTAACTTATTATTCCAGTGTATTCATCATTCTGAGATCCTCGCAATTTTCTACTCAAACACCAAAATTCAACTTGAAAAGCGTATTTCTTTTGAGTTATTTCGTTTGGTTGATAAGGAAAGCAAATCATCGAGCCTTGTGCTTTCAACTTCAAATTCAAATCATTCAATATCCTACATCACCCCTATTTGCTTTGTGCATATTGAAATGAAAGTTAAAAAGAAAGTTTACACAAGACTTTCTGATAATAATTGTCAGAAATTATTTCACAACCAAATTTAAAGAGCAAATACGATATTGATAATAATTATCAAATTATTGATAATAATTATAAAATTATTTTATAGGGGAAGTTGTATGACTGAAAATTATCAATAACTATCCGATAACTATATCGATAAGTGTTGAAACTATTGATACATATTGATGTAGTCAAGAATATCGATATTAACCAACACTAGTCCCATGACTCCCTCTCCAGTCCGGGGTTTCTTAATTCCAGCCAAGACGCCTGTTATTAATGAGTCGTGAATGAACTAATTAGTTAACTTGTTCAAATCTATCGGGCGGGTGCTATTACAGCACTGGAGAGATTCCCCACACCTGATCTTGGGCAAATAATTTGGTATGTGTACGTGCTACAAAGTTTCAAAATAAAAATTTCATTTTTGACGGAACTCGGGCGAGATGAGCTCCGTGATTCTTTCCCCTTACCCTTCATTTCTAGATACCATGAAATTTTCTCCTGACTATAATTTTTCCGTTCTGTTCCAGTTTAAGCCTTAGGTTATTTTAGGCACTAAGATCTTCTGCAGGAGTCCCCTCAGCCTAATAGTGCAGCTAAGATGGGAGCTTAGATTGTGCTTAGACCTCGCATTATTTCGTGACCATAAGGATTAGACTTAGGAAAGCCCGGAGCCCTATGGAGAATTATAATTCCGCATTAGCACTGAACCCATCTTCCAATACAACTATTTCCCTACAAAGTCTGCCTGAGTCTTTTTTACAAAATTACAGAGAATCAAATCTGATGAACAAATAATCATACAAGTCTAGTTTTGCACACTTTATTCAATCAAAACTAGAAACTTCTACAATTTCTTTTTGTCTTTAAGAGGGAGGTTTAACTTTGTAAAATAACTGCCCTTTGCGGATTCGTCGCATAAGTTCTTGACGGAGGAGGGCTTTCTCTTTTTTGACTTTTTGAAGAACTCCTTTATTCTCTTGAGCTCGTCGAGACAAATACGGCAGAACTTCAGCCACTGGGCCGTACGGTACGTACTTGTAAGCGGCGTAACCTGCTTGGCCAAGCGGGAAAGTGATGTAGTCGCACATGCCGAAGAGTTGGCCGAACCGAACCATTTCGGATTCGGGTTTGATTTCGTGTTCTTTCATCTTGTTGATGGCTAACCTGACGGAATCTTCGTTGTGGGACGCCACCATGAAGCTGCTCTTGCTTCCGTCGTTGATTTCTTTGGTGTACTTCATGACTTCTTCCACGCATTTCTGATACATTTCGGAGGTGGCTTCGTACGTTGGGTTGACCGGGTCTGGATAGTTCATGGCTTTGGCTCGAGCTCTCTCTTGATCCAAATATGCTCCTCGGACTAGCTTGCACGCGAAGTAGAACTTCTGCCTTTTTGCCTGAGCCAAATCCATAACTATTTCTTTGTGTGTGTCCTTTAAGTAGCACTGGTACGTGTTGAATATTATTGCTCGTTCTTTATTCCATTTGTTCATGAGCTCCATGGTGATTCTGGATATTGCTGGTTGAAAATACGTTTGTTCTGCATCAACCATTATACGAACATTAAGGTCGTGAGCCATTTTGGACAAGTCGTTCATTCTCTTGATCATGTTTCTGAACATATCTTCATCTTTTTTGGATAGCTCTGAAATCAGGCGGACCATCCGGTGTTCTTTGATGCTGGGGATCCTAAATGTGTCGTTGAGCTCCAAGTCTTGGTTGATGAGACCGCTCCAAGGGAACAAATGGATGACGCCTTCCCTGTCTTTGACGACTTTCTCCAGGAATTTCTTCGAGTCCTTGATTCCAGCTTGTTCCAGACGTTTTCCGAGCTCCTCGCTGGTCAGATGTTGCCCCAACACGTTACCAGAGCCTCCCATCACTTCGCTGACAAATTTGCGGGCTCGCATGATGACTTCGGATATTTGCAAAAGCAATTGTGGTCTGCCCAAAGCTGTCAATTTTATTGCTGTAAACGCCGTACCGTTGGTGTATTTCGCTGACGTTTCTAGGCAGTCTTTGAAAATTTGGAGATTTTTCTCGCAGCTTTTTTCATCCACGTAAAAATACGTACGGGCGCTCTGCACGGATTTTCTTCGATCTGCGAATTCTTTTATTTGGGTATATTGTGGCATCTCGCCGCCAGCAAGTGTAGATTCCTTTTTGGACAACTCTTCGGCTTTCGCTCCTCCAGACTCTTCTGTGGTATGGGTGGATTCCATTTCTCTTTTTTTGGCCTCTTCTTCAGTCAAATCTTCTTCAACCGAATAATCCAAAATTGACCTCACTCCGAAAGCTTGCATTTTCTGGACGTTCGGTAGGATTTTGAAACGATCTTCTCCTCCTACGAAGTGGCCGTAAAAACTGTTTTTCATCGACCAGCTGAACAACCGATCACCGAGCAAGCCTCGTCCGATTTTCAACAGAGCCATGTTATGGTCGACGAGAAACGACGACGAGGTCATCATGTACACGATGTACGCTCTTAACACCTCCCAAGTCGTTTTACTCTTGAACGCCTCTTCTGCATTGTTGAAACTCGTGTCTAAAGGTTTGACGATTTTTATCACATTTCCTTCAGGTTTTGGCGGAGGGGTCGGAGGCACGGGAGAAGCCTCTTTTTTACCTTTGCCTTTTCCAAAAAACTCCACCTTCGGCACTTGGTTCAATCCTGATTTTACAGTCACACTACAAAGTTTTCTGCCGGTCGCATACATCGAATCCGGTTGTTTGAGGAAATTTGCGAATTTCCCTAGCGATAAGCGCTTCGAGGGTGCCAATAAAAACAGTTTCTGCGTGTACCAAAATTGATCGTTCTTACCGCTATGACATTTTCACTCAGTTCACAAAATTCACAAAATCACAGTTTTTCGTATTGTCTCTCTATCACTACACTAATCACTTTTCGCAATAACACGTCGCGTTGGTAACGAAAATCCCGTCGCCCCGCGACATCACCAGGTAGACAAAAGAAAAATGACGGGTTGAAATCAAAATGATTCTGAAGCCTCAACCGGGTGGGAGTTGAATATCGCGACTGGGAGACGAGGCAGGAAGACTGGAGACTGACCCACTAAACCTTTCCACAAACCGATATTGATCTTTCCGAAAACAGAAGCCTGTTAGAAGGTATTCGATCGCTGGATTCGCGGCTGAGCCGTCGGCAAGGTCGGGGTTGAATATTACTTATGAAGGACACGCGTTCGTCTGGCAAAGGAAAGCGGGGTCGATAATTTTCCAACCCCCTTTGGGAGCCTTTGATGTCAAAAACAATACTTTTAGCGCGACTCTACTGAAAATTTCAAATGTCGTTTACGGTAATACTGCATCAATAGGTAATGTTTATAAAATAAGGGCCAAGTTCAATAAATAAGCGTTTCGCATACATCCACCCCCCCCCCCCCCCCCCCCGCCTATCGTCAGTTATCGCGCGCTCGGGTCGGGTGATCTGACAGGAGGAGGAGAAGAACAGTCCCAATCAAAGCGCCGTCAAGATCGGTTGATGTCAAGTGCCGCAAATTAAATACCCAGGTGAGCCTAGTTTCGATGTATGCGAAATCGGCCGAATTATAAAATTAAGAATAATACAGTCCACTTTGAATCAAATTCACAGATATCCTGTAAGCAACCCTCATCATTCTGATAGGGCCTTACATATTATTACATTGGTCATTACGAGCCGGAATTTTGTAAACACTCGGTTGTTAATTATTTCTCGATGCCTGCCATCATCTGACCTGCCAGCTTGTGTGTATATAGCCTGTCTTAAGCAATAAGCGTTATATTAAATAACAAATTTTGTTGAGCGCCATTTCGACATTTTCACTTTCATTGTGGAATTGTTTCAGTGAGAAGGACCCTCAAGTAAATATTTGATTGCAATAAACAAGCCTAGTTTATTAATCCCGATGTACCCATTATAATCGAATGGCTGCTCTGTTAGATTAGGTTAAATTGATAAATTTTATCAGTCTTGTGCTGAAGTCCAGGAGCTGAATAGCGTGATTTGAGTGCATGTTCGGACGCTCGGTTGTTTATGCGATTCAGTTTGCTATCAAGGTAGGTGTAGATATTATAAACCTAATATAAAAGTCCGCTGGGTCACACGTATTCGGTACGATAGCAAAGTGCTTGGACTGATCAGTTTCGTTGTTTTGCAGTTGAAGCGCCCTCACAGTTTACATTCGTACAATGGGAGTCATAGATGAATTGGTCTCTCCTTGGTGCCCTATAACCAACGATTTCCAGTTATCCTCCCCAAGGATCATGCACTCACCAATTTATTAATTGATCATTTTCATCAATTCTACATGCACACTGGAGTGACCCACATGAGGGCTCTGATTGGACGAGAGTATTGGATTGTTAAAGCGCAATCTGCGATACGCAAGCGGTTAGCCAAGTGCGTGGAGTGTTTCAGGGCCAAACCTCGATCTGAACAGCCGCTTATGGGAGAGCTTCCTAGGGAGCGAGTCACACCCTCAAAACCATTCTCTGTAGTGGGAGTGGACTATGGTGGGCCACTGGAGATTACAATGTCGCGGGTGAGAAAAGCCAAGATCCTTAAGGCCTACATCTGCCTTTTTGTGTGTTTCTCAACCAAGGCCATACACTTGGAATTGGCGTCAGATTTGACCACGGAATGCTTTCTGGCAGCTTTGAGGAGATTTGTGTCCAGAAGAGGGTCTGTTTCAATCATATACAGCGACTGCGGTACAAATTTCGTCGGCGCAAAAAGAAAATTAGAATCTTGGGACGTACTTGTGAGGTCTGACGAGTATAATGAAGTTGCTGGTCGTTTTCTCTCGAATTGCAGCGTCGAATGGAGACTGAGTCCCCCTGGAAGCCCCAACTTTAATGGCCTCATGGAAGCTGGGATCAAATCTACTAAGAAGCTGCTTCTCCAAACAATCGGGTCTCAACGCCTCACGTACGAGGAACTCAACACAGTACTGGTTCAAGTGGAGGCCACTCTGAATTCCCGCCCCCTCGTACCCTTGAGTGCGGACACTGAAGATGTCCAGGCGCTAACACCCGGTCATTTTCTGATGGAAGCTCCCAGCGCACTAAAGGACCCTGCAGTTCCTGTTGAAGATGTGCTACCCAGAGAGCGCTGGGCACTGCTACGCCAATTGGTCAACTCCTTTTGGAAGCGATGGTCCCTGGACTATTTAAATTCGTTGCAGCAAAGACCAAAATGGACGGCGCAGCCACCAAACCTGCAAGTAGGCACTTTGGTAATCATCAAGGAGGAAAAGTTGGCGCCATTGCAATGGCACCTTGGTCGCATCACCAGATTATTTCCTGGTGACGATGCTGTAAGCCGTGTGGCCGAAGTAAAAACGGCTACTGGTCTATTTCGGAGAAGGACAGCACAGTTGTGCCCTCTCCCACTAGATTAAATCAGTAATTAGTTAAATGCGCTGCCAAAATTCCCTACCCGTCCCTGTTCCGTTGGGCTAGTCCAAAATCCCTTTGTCAAGTGCTCATACCATGGCCCCGGATGAGGTGAAATTTCTGTTAGGTACCTTTCCTGTCCTAGCTGACCTCTCTTCTCCACCCCAGTCTTTAAAGAGAGATGAAGGATTTGGCAGCGTTAAAATTAAGTTGCATGCTCGTTTATGTTATTTTTGTCAAGTTGAGTTTCCCTATTGTTAATTTGCCTATTGTGTTTATTAATGTAATATTACATTGGGCCTTGGGCCGCTTAGTTTATACATTTTCGTTTTGTTCTTTTGATGCAACATCATGGTTTGCATCTAGCTGTTGATTAGGCCTATCTGTGACTTCGACAGCAGATAGGTGCATGCAACTGATATTTCCTTTGACAGGTATTGTCTTTCGCACAAGCTGGTAGAGCTGATTCGCTGGCTAAAATTGATTTTGGATGAAGGAACTCTAAGAGATTCCTTGGTGGGCGGAATGTTTATAAAATAAGGGCCAAGTTCAATAAATAAGCGTTTCGCATACATCCACCCCCCCCCCCCCCCCGCCTATCGTCTGTTATCGCGCGCTCGGGTCGGGTGATCTGACAGGAGGAGGAGAAGAACAGTCCCAATCAAAGCGCCGTCAAGATCGGTTGATGTCAAGTGCCGCAAATTAAATACCCAGGTGAGCCTAGTTTCGATGTATGCGAAATCGGCCGAATTATAAAATTAAGAATAATACACTGCCAAGGCAATGGCACATGAGCTTCCTCGTGCCAAGTTCAAAATGAACGTAACAACTGTAACAAGAAAATTACGTTCGCGCATGCGCAGGGAGTACCACTGATTCAATCGTGATGAAACTGATAGGGAACCATCTAGGGCTATACCCACACAATTCCTGAAAATTTGATTGAAATCCGATCAAAATTGTAGGAGTTATGGCTGTGGCAAGGAAATTACGTTCGCGCATGCGCTGAGCGTACCGCTGATTCAATCGTGATGAAACTGACAGGGGACCATCTAGAGCTATACGCACACAATTCCTGAAAATTTGATTGAAATCCGATCAAAATTGAGAAAGTTATGCCTGTTTCAAGAATTTCACGTTAGCGCATGCGCAGAGCGTACCGCTGATTCAATTGTGCTGAAATTCGTATGGGACCTCAAGGAGCCTGATCCGCATAATCCCTCAAAATTTGAGCTAAATTCATTCAAAATTGTGGAAATTATGGCTGTAACAAGGAAATGCGGACAGACCGACAGACCCACAGACCCACAGACCGACAGACACGGAACCAAATTTGTTCAGTAGGCTATGAAACGCAAAATGCGAGTGGAAATTTTGAATTCGGGCAACAAAATTTTTTTTTCTCCCGAAAGTGAACACAAGGCTTCCGCTGCTTCGCAGACTCGGAAGCAATACAGTCCACTTTGAATCAAATTCACAGATATCCTGTAAGCAACCCTCATCATTCCGATAGGGCCTTACATATTATTACAGGTAATCTTTTGATATCTTCAACCATTATCCTACCTAGGTACCTACTCATGCAGTATGTACACCTACTGGAGTATAAGACTTATATGCTTAGTATACTTGCAATTATGGGTGGTGAATTTCATGAAGTTCGGAGAAAGAATAGGATAGGTATGTGAAACAATATTCCAACTTGTTGCAGATTGCAGATTTCGAGAGCATAAACTGGGGGTTATTATTATTTTATTTCATTTTTTCTCATTTGAGCATTTATTTTCATTTCTTGATTCATAATAATTCATATCATTCTAAATAACATAACATACATAATAATTATGTAGGTTATGTTATTTAGAATAGGTAATTATTATTATTATTGTAAATTTTACCCATTAGTTTTTATTTTATTTTATTTTTTATCCCTTTATTCCATAAGCTTAGTTATTTTATTACCTATTATTTTCCTCTGTAAGTATTGCTATTTTTTATGTAATTTATTGTATTTAATTCAATGAATAATATTATGACATATTAAATTTGTTTATTTAATTTTTACATGTTATGTACTCAAAATCTTTCTTCAATTTGTTTAGGTATGTTTTAATTTCTTTATTTAAATTTTCCTCCGTCTTTAAATTATTTATTTAGCCTTTTACCTTCGTTCTTGCTACTAAAAATTTGATTCGTGGAATTCTTAGGCAATTTCCACAAAAATAGTTTGTAGGAATCATAACCAAGTGAAATTTGCTTAAAATTTAAGCTAATTGCATTTAATGCAATTCCGGTGAAAAACGTCACTCTTACGACTTAAAAAAAAAAAAAAAAAAAAAAAAAAAAAATTCAGCCGTTTGAAATCACCCTGTGTGACGTCTCAGTGGTTAGCCGCTCCAAAACAGAATCTCATGTCCACAGGTCCCATATGTGTGGCCATGGACCTTATACTGGACTGTCAGAAGCTGTAATATTGAATATTAATATCAAATTTTGATATTACACGGGGGTAGGTCTATGCAAATCCAGTCGTCGCCTTCTTTAATATATTAAACGTCTATAGTCTCGTTTGCCCCAACGCTTTCTGATCAAAATGAAAAAAAAATCATTGAGGCAATTTTGAGGCGTTGAAGGGTTTTGGAAATGGTGAACCCGAATATGAGGTCGTAAACAAAATTCCTACTCACCGAAGAACCGCGTTGTATTGATGTGACAATTTCTTAAATCATAATGCAATTATTTTTCTTAATTTTCTTTGTTTCAGAATGAAAGTCGCATTAACATTCATGGGTTGTTTCCTGGGCACTATGATATCCTTCGCTCCTGAAGCATTGTCCGCACCTAATTCGCTAGATTACGATAGTGAGTATTCCTTTACACAAGCTGTTTGCTCGGTTTAATTTGGAGACCAATGCACGAAGGAAGAAGACATTGCGACTTAGAGCAAAAGCTGGCCTCAAAAGAGACGGTTGGAGCTGAACCTCAGACCTCATTGTGTGCCGTCGATCGGCTCCCCTCTTTTCATGTTCTTAGTGAACGCTTATTGCGAAATCTTCAATTTTCTTTATTTGTGGATCGGCGGGAAAGTCAGAGAAAAGCAAAAAGACTCCGGTCTGGCTCGGCTACAAGGAAATTGGATACCGTGAAACGACTGTGAAAGAGGAACTTTTAGACTCCGTCCTTTCATTTCTTATGCAATAACATTTATTTTCACCTAACTCAGCTTCTTGATGTAACCTTAGGCAGTATTATGAGGAAAGGTATGAATTTTTCTGCTCGGTTGATTATCATGATGGTGTTAATTATCTCAAGAAAAAATCCACCAAGTTTTAAAAACAACATAAAACTCTGTTGTAGTACTACTACTTAGGCTTTTTACGCTCAAAGTATTATCTTAATATTACACTTTTTATACCAACGAGAGTAAAATCTATTCAAAGAGAACTCCAAACACGGGTTAGCGCTCTGCAATAATATCCATTAAAAGCCATTCCAGAGTTTAAAATGAATAATTCTCCTAAGTATAATGTTTGCTAGCAATTCTCGAGGGACTTTCCAAACCTCAGGTCCTGTGGAAGCACCCGCATTTCCGACATTGCACTAGCATGTTTAAAGGCGTGGTTTGCCTCCATAAACTGAATCCTGCTGTGTGCTACCGTATTTAATAGAACAATAAACGATTGTTTTTATCTCAGGCGTGCGAGATTTGTACGAAGGACTACTGAAAGCCTCACACCCAGACTGGGACCACCGCTTGGTGAGGAAGGACAACAGAAATCCACAATTCAGGTTGAGATTTGGACGAAGAAGCGCACCGTCGGTGCCGGTAAGATAATTCATCGGTTTTTAGCTCAGTCAGCTGATCAGGAGAATGCCCGTCATTTGAATCGTTTCTTGTAATCCCAGAAGGGCCCCCATCTCACATTTCAACGTCCAAGGGTGAACAGGAGAGATTTTATCAGTGTACGGATTTTGAACATTTTTTACTTGCGTAAAGTGGCAATGCGATACTGCTTCGAGTTCGATTGCTGTGAAAGACACTGCACCTCATTCTTTAGATATCTAACCTCTTGGAATTTTTCATGTAAAAGGTCTACAGAGCTCTGTGGTTCCGCAAGCGGCCTACAATTTAGTGTAGGTAACAATGAATAATAATAACTATTATTCTTAGTTAGGTATACCTAAACTAAATTGTTGACCTTTCTGGGCCTCAACAATTGCCCTTAAACGTCTCATGATGCAAAAATTCCATAAATAAAATGTCTGTCTGTACACTGTCAGGACATTTTGGGAAAGTAGGATTTTTTTTAATGTCTTTTAAAATTTTTTTCTACTCGGAAAATATTTGACTTCCTGGAATCCTTCAAAAATCCCAGTAGTAGCCCCATGAAAGCCCTATAGATCCCCACAGTGAAATCAGAACGTGGACCCCCAAAAACGGCTTCTACGTCCAAAAATACTTCGAAAACGACACCTCACTCGATCCCATAGCCCCATAGCGCCCCACGGGTTTGGGCAATCGGGCTGAAAACCTTGCGGGCACTAGTAGATGGTAAACCAAGTATTCTCTAAAAATTTCAGATTTTTGTACTCAACAGTCAAAATATTCCCTTGAATCTGAATTTTAAAAAAAGCACCGCCTTGGTTTCTAAAATTTTTAGCTGCCTCCAGAATTTTTTATATTCAGACGTAATTCTGGCACAGGAGGCAGTTCTCGCCGCCTTCGTTACTCCGTGGTTAACAAACTTGCATTACAAGGGCATTTCACTGAGGGCCGCGAATAGGAAAATTGTAAAAACCAAAGCTTCTTCCTCTCTACGTTCTCAGAATAATTCCCAGTTACGCCCGTCGGTCCAACTCCGAATTCAATCAACCAGCGAGAACTAATGACCCTGGTTTCAGATTTCAATACTTTATAACTTCTTGTAGCTCTCCCCGTGGACGTGGAAGCCCCATGGGGAATAATATTTTCACCCAGTGTGATTGAATCGGGTCATGAATATGGGGATAAATTCTGTACACCCAAAGACACTGCTTGAAGTGGACACGGGGGAGAGCTAACTTGCCGGGGATCGAGCTGTCAAAATACGAGATAAGCGTTTATGTGGATGAGCTGTGGGATACCCTTTGAATCTCCATCACATCCTTCAAACTTTTGAAAGTATGCCTCCCATGCTGGCAACCACCCCGTAAAAATAAACTTCTTCCTACGTACCATAACTGTAGTAATTTAAATGTAACGATTCTCTTGTGTTTCTTTCCGAGGAAAATATTTTGATGTGATGCTTGTTCTGTTAATTAGTACTACGAATTCAAAGCGTGTATTTTTTTCATGAATCACTGGTTCAACCTCTCTTTCGACCATTACCGTTTTTTAGGGGGTTTCACCGAAAAATATTACACAAAGAGAGTTCACGCCGAGAATCCACTCTGCTTTTTCAATTTTTTACTTTTATTACTTTTTGTTCTCGTAAACAAAGAGCACCCGTAAAAACGTTGTGCTTTGTCTCTTTTTTCCCCTCTACGTGTTATTGACTTTTGAGATGCCAAAGTTTCCACTCTCAAAAATGTGGCCTGGCAGACCCTGGAAGCCTAATGGACGAAATAAGAAACCCACGAATTTTGCTATTCTTTCCTTATGCGTTCCCATTAACTTTTATTTTTATTTCCAGGAAGAACACCGTTTGGAACCCTCTAGATTGGACTACTTTGAAAAATAATGGCAGACAAACCGGCGCTTCAAGACAATAGCGTGCGATCCCGTAGAAATAGTCAACTTCTCCCAAGTCATATCCCAATAATTCTTCCCGATTGTAACCCCCTATGCTTGTATTGATGTCCCTTATGAATACCTTTGTGACATTTTGTTCGTTTATTAATTCACAATAAAAAGTGATGTATTTTCTTAATATTTCACATGGATGTCGAACCCTATAATTCTGAATTAATATTACATGGTAGCGCTGAGAGATTTTGGTCTGTTATGTTTTGCCTTATCCTGCGTAGGTACCACTAAATAAAACCCTCATTCTATGAAGCATATTACCTCCCTTTTGTAACTCTAACGGAGCACTCGTCCGTTGTGTATAACTATAAAGTGGATGTATATTATTTTTAGACATGTAAGAAAATAATATACCTATTTAAAATTTTTGTTGTGATGTGTTAAAAAAGAATTATCCAATTTGGATTAGTTTTCAAATCCTCGTTGTTTCGCTTTCGTTTATTATGCCTCCTTGGGGGTATTGAAAAGTGCCCAAGTGTGATTGAAAGAGCCAAGTACTGATGAGGAAGTGTTCAAAAAAAGTGAGGAAGTATATAAATATACTAAGTATATTTATCAGAATTTGGTTGCAAGATTTTACTTAATTAACTAAGTCTTAGTTAATTAAGTAAAATCTTGCAACCCAATTCTTATCACTATTTAAAAACGCTGCAAATTTTACACAAGGGTTTATTATTCTGTGATATAGGTTACTTGTACAGACATTTAATTCTGTCAATAAAAAAAAATAAAAAAATATTTTTTTTGGATTTTTATATTTTAAAAAAATTTTTTTGGGGGGGATTTTTTTCTTTCAAAAATGTGTTTTTTCAAAAATTCTTTAATTTTTACTCGAAAAATATTCAACTTCTTGGGATCCTTGAAAAATCCCATTTTTAGCCCCATGAAAGCCCTATAGAACGCCACAGTGAAATCGGATCGTTCCGGGACCCCCAAAAATGGATTCTACGTCCAAAAATACTTCGAAAACAACACCTAACTCGATCCCATAGCTAAAAGCCTTCAAAACACCCCTCCTGTAGCCCCATTTTAGCCCCATAGCGCCCCACGGGTTTGGGCGATCGGACTGAAACCTTGCGGGCACAACTAGATGGTAAACCAAGTATTTTGCCAAAATTTCAGATTTAAAAAAAAATTCCTACTGCCCAAAACGGCCCGGACGGCGGACGGACATTTCGGATTTAGAATGTAGACCTCTTGAAACGGATAATGTCAAATTTTGAGGCCGATCGGAGTCGTCGACCCGCGTCGCGAAAACATAGGTGTATTATTCCAAGAATAATAAACCAAAAAGTAAACGTAATTTAGTTATGTAGGTACCTATTCATCAACTTAGGTGGTGGATGATTTGCAATAAATCTGGATTGAGAAAAGGAGTGTGCTACTGAGGGAGAAGTTATCCTACCCGATGGAAATTTTCGAATGACTTCTAACAAGGTTTTACTAGCAGAATTTCAAGCTGCATATCACTATGCGGAGAAGGTTTTTTTCTTTTTCAAAACGAAACCTACCTACCTAGTCATTAAATGAATAGGTAGGTTAGAGAAGTAAATTTTTCTTAAGAAACGTTTGGAATATTGATTTTTCCAAATTGATTGAAAATTCCTCATAACCGTGACTTTCCTATTTCTTCATAGACAACAAAACATGCATTAAATGCATGGATTGGTTGCCGGTTAAGTAAATTTTACTTAACCGGCAACCAATCCCAGCAAGTTGATGTTTTATCAAATTGGCATTAAATGCATTAAATTTTATGCGATGAGTATTTATAAATCCTCAAATTAGCAAAACAAAACAACAACAACAAAAAAAAAAAAAAAAAAAAAACGCTGCAAAATTTGTGCAATTTGTGGATTTAATGTTACACGAGGATTTATTATTCTTTGATATACCTACCTATTTTGCAAAAACTAATGTCCAGTTTTTTGCAAAATAGGTAACAAATTTTGACTTCCTGGGATCCTTCAAAATTCTTTTTTGTAGCCCTATACATCCCCACAGTAAAATCGAATCGTTCTGAGAGCCCCCAGAAATGGATTCCACGTCCGAAAGTAGGTACGTCAAAAACGACACCTTACTCGACCGGGAACACGTGTACGTTGGACTCATCGGTTGGTAAAAAGGCATACAGGGGGAAAAAAAGCACAAGAAAAAAAAACGGATGAACTGAACCTTCGTATTAGAGGCACAGTAGGAACATTTACAACCTACATAGAAACATTTACGACCTTTGCCAGGAACTCCTAAGTATGTGGACGGATGAGGAACTCCGTTTTGGGGTCCAAAATTATGACGAAAACGACACCTCATTCGACTTCGTGGATCCTTCAAAAAACCCCTTTTGTAGCCCCATAGATCCTCACTGATAAATCCGAAAGTTCTGGGACCCCTCCAAAAAGGATTCTACGTCCAAAAATACTGTGAAAACGACACCCGACTCGGTGCTAGAACGGCGCCGGTCGGTAGGACCCACACCGAACTAGCACCCCAATTTGAGGTAAGGAGTAAACTAGTCTACGCGAAGCACAATGTTATAAAAACTGAAAATTGCGGGGCTTGACCCCCCAATTATTTATTTACAACCCCCAATTATTATTTTTACACAAGGGTTATTACCTACGCTATGTATACCTGTGATACAAAAATCACTGTGATCAGGTAGGTAGGTATACCGGTAGGTAGGTTTACCGGTAGGTATACCTACTGTGTGTTTTGTTCAATTTTGTATTGATGGAGGAGTTTGCATGCATTAGTATAGGAAGGTAGGTAATAACCCTTGTGTAAAATATCGTGTCTCTTTGCTCGTGTTTTTGGTAGGGAATAAAAATTATCGGGGAGAACACTAAGTGCCTGATTAGGTCAAAAATCTTGGCATTCAAGTCTTCAATGCCACGATTTTTGACCTAATTAGGCTGACTTTGGATTAGACAGAGGTTGGATTCGTAGTAGGTACCTATCCGTTTTACTTTTCAATGGGAAATTGCTGGTAAAAATTCCATGGGATTCGAATCCGTGTTTTCATCAGAATGCGGCTCCAAGTGTCAAATTCCCGAAACCACTGGGGTAATCCGAAAGCACATAATTATATTACATTTTAATATTATTAGAATTTAATATAATTAAAAAAAATTATTTCAGGAAATTTTATAAAATTTCATATTTAATATTTTTGTTCGATTGATGGAATGAAGATGCATTTTGTGCTATCTGACTTCCTCCTCCAGGGTGTGGCCGTTTAGTCCGTCATGGAAGAAACAGTAACAACGTGGAAGAAGAAGAATTTGATAGCGCTTGATAAGCTGTCATTCGCGCATGCGTACAACGTTCTACGACCAGTTTGTTTACCTGGGTGCCGCAGATTTACTTACGTGTCATGTTCTCGTTATCCGGTAGTCTTCCTACGTGATTAACGTCGGTATTTGATATCTAATCCCTGCCAATATTGATAATTGAGCTACTTGGTGAGCCGATGTATCGAGACTGACAGCTCCTCTGAGATATTTTACCGGCAACGCCAACCGATCGCCGTTGTGTGGGTTGATGGTGGTTGTCTCAACGGTTGTGAATAGACATTAACTATTATGCTCAAGTACTGCATACTTTATTACTTGGTAAGATGTAGTTGACTGCTTTTGTGACAGGCATTTGTTTTATGTTTCACTAAATAACCTTCTTACTAAGAACTTAGTATGGAAAGGGAAGCTGTGCAAACGCTACGATACTGTACATTGAGCTGAGCGTTTCTAACGTTCCTATCCGGTGAGTGCGGTGACAACAATATCGGACTTGTCGCATTAGCGAAGAGACTGTGGTAGAGACCTGAAGGTCATGACTTGGAGCGACGCTAAAACGAATTTATCCTGACGTACGAGGAATGCACCCTTCAAAAAGTTGACGGGTTCAAATCGGCCTGTACCGGTGCATTATCGGATTGCTCTTGTGTCGCAGCTACTCGGCTCTCAATGGGGCGGATCGCTAATAGCTGGACAAAAGTCCGAAAATTAAGGTTCACATTTTGATCATGTAAGACTGTGTGGCCCTATAAGGGCTTGGAGAATAAGGGGCAGCTAGAGTTATCTCGAATAATAATCAGCAGAACACGTTTGAACCTATCAAAACCTAACACTACTAGTCTGTCTATTTACGTAAAGAAGTTAGCCTCATTTCAGTCACTTGACCAGTGTGACAGAATCTGTCACATCTGATGCATCTTTTATATTTAATTTCCAACAAGGAGAGGAAGTCAAAAGGTAAATATTGGAACATTCGCTTTATTTTTAGAAGCCTGCTTATTGGATTGAAATAAATATTGCTCAAAACGGCAATAAAATATTAAATACGAGGCATAATATGCAGGTATTATCTGTTTTTTTTTTTTTTTTTTTGTTAATGGTAACGAGTTAGGTAACGAAGTATCATAAAATTAGCTGCCAGTTTTTCCCTAAATGACCTGCCTAATGACGAAAACCCGAATATTTCAAGAATAGAGCTTGTCCGAGCAATGAAGCCCCCCCCCCCCCCCCCAGATACCCCGTTGTCAGCGTTGATGTCGTCAATACTTTTTTTTTTCAATATTTTTCAATAATTGAAAATCATTTTTTTGTTTCTTTTTTAAAATAGTTTAGGTCAAGTTCCTAAGTATGTACCTAATGGAGAAAAATGACATTAAATCACATTAAAAGCATTTTGTCCAGCTAGATTAGCAATCTAGTAGAATGCGTCCAAAAACCCCCCGAAATGTAAGGGGGGACCGGCGTGGGACACCTGGCGGTTTGATTGTAAACACGAAAGTGAAAGTCACATTGACGTCTCTATCGAAGACACACCAGGCAACTCATCCTTGTAGCTTGGACACCCGGGACAATAACATTCTGCGAATGGGTCCTCGACATGCCTGACATTTCTAGAGCAACTGACTTCATGCAATACCTTCACGACACATACGTTTCCGACGACGCCTTATTTCCACCTCTTGTTTGGGCATGCAAGTCAGGGGAACTCACGAGGACGACCAACAACTGCGAATCCTTTCACTCCTACTTCTACTCCCAACACCCGCACAGCTATACTTTCTATACTGAACTCTTATTCCCTTAGGTGGTCTTAAGTGTAACTGATGGAGCCAAGCCGAGTTTTAAGAGCAATGCGGTTCAAGAGTTATCGGACCCTAAAGAATGGAAGAAGCTCCTAAGAACTAAAACGAATGTCCTCGCGTTGTTCGTTTCTTCGCCCAAACAGGCTTCTGGCATTATCAAGACTTTCAACGAAGCTGCCGAACAAGTGAAGGGCCATGGGACGATGGTGTTTGTCGATTGTTCAAGGTAATGCATGTTAAATGAAACGTATACTGATTTGAAAGTCGCCTGTCCTGCGGATAATAATTTTTGCGGTCTTTCTCAAGTGCGAGTAAGATGTGCAAACAGCTGAAAGCCTCTACCGATTCGCACACGCTCCGCCATTACAAAGACGGCGATTTCCACAAAGTGTACGACCGGAAGGAAGCGGCTAGCAGCATCGTCAACTTCATGAGAGACCCCACGGGCGATGTTCCCTGGGACGAAGACGAAAGCATCGGCGACGTCGTTCATCTACCCGACATTTTAGTAAGCACGTTGGAATAATCCCAATTATTGCGTGACGGTAGATTCTGTTCAGACTTGTGGAAATGTTCATCGTCGTTTTTATAATGTTTATTAGGCCCTGGTGAAACTATTGAAAAAAGAGCCCAGACCGGTAATGATCATGTTTTACGCCCCTTGGTGTGGCTTCTGCAAAAAAATGAAACCCGACTACTCTGCAGCGGCGGCAGAAGTGAAAGACGTCGTCGTATTTGCAGCAATCGACGTCAACCGACCCGAAAACCAAGCTATCAGGAGCACTTTCAACATATCCGGCTTCCCCACCGTCTTGTACTTCAAGTAAGGGCTCTTAAATAGCTGCCCGGTGAGAGTGGTGAGAAAGAGGGACAACCAGGGGACCACTTCCCTCACCAGTCCTCGATGGTAGAACATTGAACGAGTTTTTAAAACAGAATGTGTTTGTACGGAGGTTATTTGGTTTGAAGTTGTAAGGTTAGGTTAGAAATATCCCGCCTGTCGACCCGACACCCCGATCCCACCTCCCTCCCCCTGCCGATAAGCGCAACTCCTTCTAACCCCACCCCACGCCGCAAGTCGATCCCCTCGGCGGAATTACCGAAAAACACATACTGTGTTTCATTGTTTAATCTGACGATATTTGCAGGAACGGAATAGTTCAGCACACCTACGAGGGGAACAATAAGAAGGACGACCTCGTCAGGTTTGCAAAAGACCCAAATTCCAAGCCGCCAAAGGAAACAGACTGGGCTGACGCTGAAAACGACGTGATTCACTTGACTTCTGAAAACTTTAACGAAACGCTGAAGGTATGAAACACTCATTTTGTGTGGTAAACATAGAACAAATGTTTTGATGAATTGTTTTCATAAAATGCCTATGGACGTTTTTTTTCCTCCCATTTTACAGAATGCTGGATCGGCCGTTGTAATGTTCTACGCCCCATGGTGCGGACATTGTAAAAATCTCAAACCAAAGTATGAAAAAGCTGCTACGGAAATTCGGAGCCAAAAGGTAATTTGGGTAGATGAGCTGTTTTTGAGCACGTGCGTTTGGAACAGTTGAGTTGTCCTGTAGTGTGTCTTTCCTCGGAACGGGGCTGTGGTAAATCCGGTATCAAACACGAAGTGTTTTTTCAAGTTATCAAATTTGATTTGATTTCACTAGCACTTTGACAAGGAGGGGGGGGGGGGGGGGGGGGTTTCTCGCTCGGCCGATCATTTTACTGGCCAGGGGAGGCTCGCTTGGCTCAGCCACCCACATAGGTAGTTCTATAATTATTGAGGGAAGACTTTTCAAATTTTATTTCACTAGCACTTTGACAGGGTGGTCTTACTTCGCTCAGCTGATCATTTTCTCGGCCAGGGTGCTCGCTGCCTAGGTGGATTTTTAAAATTTGACTACTTTAACAGGGGTGGGAGGGCCTTGCTTCGCTCGGCCGATCATTTTATCAGCCAGGGGGGTTGATGTTGAAGGAGCAGTTGACCTTGATGTAGGGTTATGAACGTGTCCATCGATGCTAGGGGGTGGGTAGGCGAGCAAAGCGAACCAGAGCATCTAGTCAAACACTAAGAGTCGTGGATGGTATTGATTCTACCACAGCTCGCATTTAAATTTAAATTTGATGGACTGGCTTCCCTAACCGAATTATTGTCGGCGTGGGAGGCCTGGTCGTCAAATTCAATCATACGAAGGACAGTAACTGTTTTCCTGGCTCCTAACAGCTAATTGTCGCCTATAGGGGCCTGGGCAGCTGTCCCGCGCGTCATTTTCATGGAGATACTTACTTTCTGACTATTTTTGGGGCGCATTTAAACACGTAATTAACATGAATTCGCTGCAATGATTGACTTCTTCTAAAATTGAATCGCTGTGAATCCTTCTGATGAGGCATTAAACTATAAGTATCGTGTATTAGGTATGAATTATTTTTCCCGTCATATCAAGTAATGAGTGGGATAAATTCATCATAGAAGCTGATGATACTAGCGCTCCCGGTGAGGTATTCTGGAACTGTGACGTCTCTGATAGACGAGAGGCTCGCGGTTAAATCCTCGCTGATTCAAACTGCGCAATTCGTTATATCTCGTCCAATGATTTTTTTCGTTGGTATTGGAGGCTTTGCAAGTAACTTTGTAGCCATAATAATATGTATATTATATTGGAACGGTACGGTAGAATTCGAAATCTAAAATATTTACATGCAAAAAGCCCAATGGAGAGGTGAACAATTAACTTCGGATTGAGTTCTGTTGTGTTCTGATAGTCTCCTCTGGTGGTTCAAGACAGATAACTGATAAACACATATTGGTGTACAATGTACCATTGACGGTTGTATAATTTATTACTAGGATGAAGTTACTTGATCGAGGGATTTGGAGTTGTGTCGTGCTGAGAAATGCAAAATATCTCCTTTCTCCAGGAGCCCTTTGTTAACGATGCAAGAAGTGGGTGGATGTTGGGTTTTAAGGATCGTATTTTGCAAGTTTGTTAATGTAGTAGCGTCCCGTACGTATTTCAGATCAATGGGATTCTTGCGGCTCTGGACGCTACAAAATATCCGGACGTCGGCAAGCGGTTTGAAGTCAAGGGCTACCCGACGATCAAGTACTTCAAGAACGGTGAGCTCGTGTGGGACGTCAGCCGTGACCTTAGGGAGGCCGATGCTCTGGTCAAGTTCATGAAGAACCCGACAGAACCTGCTCCACCGCCACCGCCAGAGCCCGAATGGGAAGAAGAGCCTTCCGAAGTGATACATTTGAGTTTGGACACTTTTAAATCAACTTTGAAGAAGAAGAAGCACTCCTTGGTCATGTTCTATGCTCCTTGTACGTATAATGAGTGACGGCTTAACTGATGGTTTGAATACTTGTTAATCTTATACCGATTTCAGGGTGCGGCCATTGCAAAAGAGCCAAGCCAGAATTCACAGCTGCCGCTGAAAACTTCAAAGATAATTCCAGAATAGCTTTGGCAGCTCTCGACTGTACAAAGCACCAATCCATTTGTAAAGCAGTTGGGGTTGAAGGGTATCCAACGTTCAAGTACTTCAGCTACTATGATCGCGACATGAAGGATTATGAGGGTGGTCGGCAGGTTAGTACTCTTTAAGTAACGAAACAAAAGAAGCTGGAAACACCACTGGGAACAGCTGGCCACGACCCTGAATTGCGTTTCCTTTCTTTTAAGAAACGTTCAGACAAGCTTCCTAAGACTGCCGTTCTTGCTGCCTTTCAATTCAGTTTTTCAATGTAGCATCCTTTGCTCGCCACATATCGCGGCATTCAGTCAATGGAGAGATTTCAGAGCAATTGAAAGCTAAGCTACTGGGAGGACTGCAGGGCGATGCTTCTGAGGAGCTGGGAATACATACAGTACCAGCCCTGTACGTACATCCTCGCCAGCCTCACCCCTTTCATACAAAAAATAATTTTACATAAGGGTTTATTATTATTGTACTGATGATGTTCCAGTCAACGAAACAGAGTCTACAAGTTATTATTTTATTTATCGTGGAAATAGACTACTTCGTCTGAAATCGTCTTTTTATCGTCAATTATTGTCAAAATCACTCAGTGCAATACGGCAAATGCTACCCTTTCTGATCCTGATTAACAACAGTGCTGCCATCTGTAACGTTGAAAGTATAACCCAATTTTCTATTTTCTCCTACCAGAAATCTGATTTCATCAACTTCCTCGCCAAAATCGAAGGGGAAAGCAGTGCCCCAGTACAAGACAACACTGTGTCAGCCTCGGAGAAACACAGCCCAGGCACCAAACACCACGACAAAAAGGCTCTGGGCAACGCTGTTAACCTCAACGACGCTGATTTCCCCGCAAACATGGAAAAACACAACTTACTGATGGTGCTGTTTCATGATGGTGAGTCATTCTCCACTGTCGCGACATGTCGCCCTAAAAACCTTGCTAGGTAACGACACTTGCAAGCTGAGTTGCAAATAACGACACGAGCAGCTGAGTTGCTAAACTGTTCAAGTCCGGTTCATTTTGAGAAAAACGGCCAAAACGTTTTGAGATAGATTTGTGTTCAAAATCAGACATTTGATGGTTCCTGGTGAGAGATTAGGCCCGTATTTATAAACGACCGTATAATCCTCTCTGAATCAAAACCTTACGTAAACTTTCATAAATGGACCTAAAATTCGATGTAAACGTTTGGACTTTACCAGTTTTGCTTCAAAACTCTGGATCTAACGGATAAGTCTGATCATCCGCCACTTTTCAGATACGGCGCCAAGCGAGGCGGCCAAAGCCGAGTTCGTCAAAGCCGCCGACGCCTCCAAAACAGTCGTCCTGGGCGTCGTCCACTCGTCGTTCAACAAGAAAATCACCAAGAAATACGACGTCTCCCGGTTCCCGTCCATCAAAATCTTCCGGAGAGCCAAATTCGTCACCGACTACACCGGAGCGTTCACCGCCGAGAAGATCGTCAACTTCGGGAAATCGCTAATTTCCAAAAAGGACGAACTGTGAGCTCTCCCGACTGGACGCTTCTCTGGGTGATGTGATTTCATTGATGCATTTCTAACGTAACCTAATGTGATAATAAGGTTTACTTTTTCCTTTTCGTAAATGTTGATTATTAGGTGTTGTCTGTTAGCGATCAAATTGAGTATGTTTTGAGAATTTCATAAAAGCCAGCTCTTCAGTCATTTTTACTTACATTTTAGGGTTGAAAATGGGAACTGCATAAAGCGTCAATTAATTCGTAACATCCCATTCCTCTTTTTTTTCTCTCTCTTCGTACCTACTAGGTAATCTATGTTTGTTGTTGCTGACAGGCTGGCCACGAATTACAAAACCTTGTTGCCAATTACGGCTGTCATTATATGACATAATATAACCCATATTATGGGGGTCAGTAAAATCCCACACACTTAACTTCTTCCAACATACTAAAATTCACTCTTGTTTTCCTCGGCACTGTATGACAAGTTTATGGTTCTGTCGGCGCTGTGACGCCTTTTCACATCACATTTCTTTGCCCGTTCTCATGAAATGCGCTATAATATACAGAATATTATTCTGTTTTGTGGATCAGCCTGGCCAATTCCTTTCTTCAAAAGATCTGTTAGGTTATGTGTCTATAGTTTATAATCGTTGATTTTTAGAGATATTTGTGATCCGTTACACTCCGAAGTATTCGTAGGAACAATATTGAGACCGTATTCCGCTGCTAAACGTTCACTGTCGTTTTCCATGGTTACAAAACGCAGTTTGAAGTATTTTAAGGCCTACCTGGGAAAAAAGAGTTCGCAAACCTAAGTCGGACTGGGATAGGAGTTGAACACTCAAAATAGCTGGTCTGTAGTTGATGTTTCACTCTGAAAGTTTGAATATGAGGGGCTGAAAACTTCTTTTTTCCACTGATCCAGAAATTGGTGTATTACGGCCTATTTTGAAGGATTACATAGACGTTTCAGATGTGTTTCAGGGAGATGCGAAATTAACGAGAAAAGCCTTTTTGACACCATTCAATTGTTTGACCTCATTGACTGCTTCATCTTATTTCCAAAATGTGGCGTGACTTCCCTTTAGAACAGAAACCGATTGATGTTTTGAACGACATTGGCCACCTTTGTCGTGTGTATGCGTTTTTAGGGAGGCAGAGTTGATTTTGATAAAAATAATTACACGTAACTCCTCGCCAATGAAAAGGGTCTACCTTTACGAAAAGGGTCTTCACAGTTGAGCCTACCGTTTCGAAAGAAGAAAAATTCGTCATCATGAGGCACTCAGTGTGTTAAACGTGTTATCATGAAGCAGGGAAAACTTGAAGGGGAATGTAATTTGAAAGAATTATTATGAGTGCAGGGCCAGCTTTTCCCAATTTAACGTTCCTAAAACTGCTCCTTTAAATTTAGAGCTCACTGGAGGAAGACCGTCATCCCTGCTTTGCCCTAGTTAATTAATATCCGGGTATCGGAGATCCGATCGGATGAATATGATGCATCCAGAAACGATCCGATGTCTGCCGTTCAAATCCGGATATCCGCTGTTTTTCTGAAAAATCTTTAATTTTGCTTATTTCATGACAACATTATGACAACACTGCTGCTATCTAGGGTGAAGTAGAATGCAAGAACCCGCGGTAATGGGGTATTATTTCCAACAAAGGGCCGACCTAAAGCTACAAAGAACAGAATGGCAGTGCCGATACTAACGCCATCTCTCGTTGTTCGCTCTGTGCTACAATGAAGTATGAATAGTTGACGGTCACAAGGTAGGTAGCAAGCAGTGAGATCGAGAATCGACCTCTCCCCTTCTGCTTTATTTCGAAGAAAATATCTTCGATTTTCAGAATTTTTGAAAAAGTACGGATATCCATACACATCAGGTTACTTGATATTTCAACCCACTTCTATCCAGATATTGAAAAGAAATATCCGGATATCGGTTATATCCGGTCACGGTCTTTCCATCCCTACTTTGCACCAGTTACTGCAACTCTTCACTACACAACTTTTTTCGCACACCCTGTTGGTTTATTATTCAGGCAATAAATAATAAACCTATGTATTCGTGTCGGGGGTAGAAAGTTTGTAATTATACGTTTCAAGATGCGTAGATTCCAAAAATGAGAAAAAATGTCCGTCCGCTGATCGAAGTTTGAGTCATTTTGGGTAATAGGATTTTTTTTTTTAATGTGAATTTTGGCAACATAAGTACTCGGTCTACCATCTAGTTGTGCCCGCAATGTTTTCACTCCGATCGCTCAAACCCGAGGGGCTAAAAAGGGGCTACAGGAGTGGGCTTTGCAGCTAAATTCTCTCCGGTTCCCCCCCGAAATCTGCAAATCGGTAGGGAGCCTTTCTAAGACAGAACGAGACGAATGACATGACCCAACCAGGTCAGCTGAGTTTTTTTTTGAAATAGGTAATTTTTTATTGATGCAATTAATTTTCACAAAATGTTTCTATACCTAAGAATAATACACCTTTGTGTAAAATTTGCAGCATTTTTTTACATTGTTGACATTCTTAAAATTTTACCTTTTCATAAAACCGAAAATGAAAAAGTGCTGGTGCTGACAATGTTTGGTAAACAGCTGGAGTTGAGCGGCCATTTTGTTTTGGCAGATATCACGATAACACAGTTGTTTTCCTCATTTACCACACGTCTAGGGCGGTTGTTGACATATTTACGGCCATTTTTCTGGAATCTATCGCTTATGAAATGTACTGATATAAAAAGCCTGACTGTGAAGACCCCACTTTTTTTTTAATCCGTATTCTTCTCAGCTAAACCTGAGGAAGCCATGAAACGAAAAATTGTCTAATTTGGATGCCGCGGGTGTTTTCGCCAGTTCAGTCTTAGTTCCTGAAAAGCCATTTCGATTGGATACCCAATCTGACCTCATCGATAACCATCAGATTCGATTATACATGTATCTGCTTTTATCCCATCACCTCGCCTGAATTGTCGAATGCCGCTTGTTATTTGTATCTCCTCGAAGATAACATCACTTTCGTGGAGAATTACCCTTCAGGAGTCAGTACTGAAATGCTAAGAATTGTTTGAGCTTTCCGGTTTGATGTAATTCTATCACTTCGTATTTACAAATGTAGTTCGGTTGATTTTGGTACTGTCGAATTTATTTATTTTCTAGTATTTTAGCCTGTAATGTTAAGGCGATGTCTCAATTTTTGGCTGATAGAGAACAGACACGAGCTGAAGCAACAAACGTTCGCGTTCGAAAATACGGTGTGCCTTATAATTTTAATAAATAAATGTAACAGGACTTGTGTTTGATTGACCTGATTGGGCAGGTAATTTGTCAACGGTGAATTCTATCAATTTGGAGACAGCATCAGTTACCTGCTTACATAACGGGGCGTGGAATCACGAGATGGAAAATAATACTCGTGTCACGTGGACGTGATAGCAGATCATATCGGGTGTCAGCCATTCGGGCTTGACGTGGCAAAAGTTGCTAAAAATTCGACCGCGTTAAGTAACGTCTACGGATTAGAATTCTCAATGCCGACGAGATTGTGATTAGAAAAAAAAAAATTAAAAACCCCGCGAAAAAAAAAACTGCTAAATTAAGTCGAGTCCATTTGGCTGCGTTGTCTGTTTTTGTGGTCCGATGAGGTCAATTTTTTGTTTTATTCAATGAATAAAAGTTCATGTTTTTTGACACGGTTTCGCGTGAGAGCGTTGGAATTTCCGATAAAAAAATTTGTCTGTCTATTTTTTCCTATTTGGGTCCCAACTCATATAATATAATATACGTTAAGGCGACCAACCGTCCTGTTTTTTGCAGGATAGTCCTGTTTTTTATATGCTAGCGTTATGTCCTGCTTTTTGTGAGGCAAGTACGTTCCTACTTCAAACCTACCAGCTAGGGGTAAATGCCACCACTACTGGGGGAAATAAAAACTAATCAAGCTGAAGAGGAAGGAGATAGGAGACCTACTTGGTTATGTTATGAAACCATTGATGCCAGACGTATCTTTCCCTTCTGGTAGGAACGTTTGGATGTGAGAACGTCCTACGGAACCCCTACGCAAAATAGTGGGTTTTTTCTGACGAATTGTATAAACACCGAAATGTCCTAAAATTGATTCATTTTATTCGTTCATTTTTTGAATAGGTTTCATAATTTTGTGTGTGGAAAGAATAACGGCACTTTACAGCAATCATGGTGGATTCGGGGTCACTATTAAGATCCTGCTACTGGAGAAAATGGCGTGCACGAAGTATTCAAAAATAATTTTTAGCTGTGAATGCATAAATATGTGTAATGGTACGGTTTCCTAGCGACGCATTTTTTGCGCCGTGGTCGACGTGATACACTGAGCGTTTCACGTCGCCTCTTCCGAGGAATTGAGAGTGGTTTCCTAGAGGGCGCATAACGTCCGCGTGGAAAGTGTAACGTCGGCGCAGTTGACCCGCCTGCTCCAGGAGAGAGTAAGTTGCGCAGCGCGCTGCGCGGTACACATTGTTTTGGTCTCAGAGGTCACATTTGTGTTCGGGAAGTGAGTTCGTTTTTGCGGTTTATTATGAAAATCTTTACCACTGATTCTCACCGTGTCCCTAGCTATCTGGCAGAGTGTGTCACAAACCTTATTCTCCTAAACGGTAAGCGATAATTTTTTCTACGTGTTCGGGGTCCCGTTTAAAATTCGGTAGGGGGGAGAACCACCCCTGAGATGCGCGCGAGTAGGCGAATTTGCGCCCAACTTTTTTATTTTAAATGGGAACCATTTAACTCGAATTCCGATTCCTCGACCAATTTTACGTTCGAAAAGCGCGTTGCGCGAATTTTTTGGCGCGCACGAGTTCGCGAAACTAATTTTTTCGAATTATTCGGTCGTTAATGGTCCGTTCGATTTGGCGTTTTCACCTTATCCTACCTAGAGATCCGAAATTTTATACGAAATCCCGAAAAAACCACTTCCGACAATGAGCGAATTTAGACGGTGAGTTTAATTTGAATGATTTCTGGAGATCAGGCGCGCATCTTGGGAGGGTGGCGAGAGAGTTCCAGGGACCTCGGAAAGACGGAAAGGTTGGACGTCAGATCAAGACGAGAGATCGGGGGTGCCAGGGACCTTTGAAAGGTGGTGGTGGCGGGGAATCATGGGGGGGGTGGGGGCAGTTTTGGGAAATGGTTCATTCTACGCTAATTTCGGATATATATTCTGGTGTGTGGGAAAACGAGAACGAGAAATTGGTGATGCCCGATAAAGTGGTCGGCCGAGCGAAGCGAGGCCTTATGTCTGAATGCTAGTGACAAGAAATAGTCATAGGTACCAAATCCCTTGCGGTGAGGTTTTCTCCCGACAAGGACGACTGTCCAATTGAATTTGTTTCACAAAACCTGAAAATGAAAACTGAACGAAATTTGACGACCGTCTACAGGTTTTCCAAGCTCAATTGAGAATTTTTCAAAAAATTTAAAAAATTCTCAATTGAGCTTGGAAAACCTGTAGACGGTTGTTTAATGAAATGAGAACTTTCCATTTCAATTTGAGGATTTTCTCTTTCAATTTGAACAGAAAATTCTCAATTCAGGTTGGAAAATTGTCACTTAGGTTTGGAAAATTCTCGATTGAGCTTGGAAAACCTATATTTGAATTTGTCTCACAAAAACTGAAAATGAGCAACCTACATTGGCCAAAAACGCTGCGTCTAGGAAAAGACTTTTGTAAGAGTTTCGTTTTCTCTCCAGTTTGTAGGAACCACCCTCTGGTAGAGAAACCCAAAACTTACCTTTGGTCACCTGCTCGAGATTTTCCCAGGTCCTCGGGTTTTTTTTAAAAGAAATGCGTGAGTTACAGATTCCCTCTATTGATCAAAAGATTAGGAGCAAGACACAAAATGCATAAATCTTTCTACCTAACCGATCCTCACAGATTCTTTTTCGCGCGCGCGAAGACCGACGGACGCGTAAACGGGACTAACCTTTGTTGAGCGGTGATCTTGGACAGACGGCTGGCTAAGTCGCGTCTGGGCCAATTTGAGAGCGTGCTTCCACTTGAATAGTTTTGAGGTCTTCCAAGGGAAGTTCACTTGTTCACTTATCACTCCAAAAAGACACTCCTTCCAGGGTGACTCGCGGTTTTGTTCACTGGGAGTGCCCAAAATTGAGGAGGTCCTAGACAAACCAATCGTTTCTCTAATTTCCCCACTCAACTTCAATATTTTGAGTGGAGAGAGTATTTTAAGGAAAACGGCGACTTCGATTGGTCATCCTTTCGTATAATGACAACCCCGTGCGAATTTGGGGTGCTGTCGGCACGTGCGGTCAGTTGCCTTCCCAACCCACTGATTCAGCATTCCCGCGACGATGCACCGAAGTTTCGTGGGAAATGCAATGTCAGTGAGTTGCTTGGCTGACGAGTCTGACAACTTTCACGCAGCGCAAACATTTTACGCTCCTGCCGACGCATTCAAAAAACGCGTCGCTAGGAAACCGTACCTTAATTTCCTATCGTTAACGTTTTCAACAAACTTTTTGCTGTTTTCACTTAGTGTTTAAAAATATAGTTTATTTATAAAAACAGTTTTTCTGACAACAATATTTTCATGAAGTTAAAATATGAAAGATTTATAAACGTGTAACTAAGGATACGTACATATAATATATCCTTAGTTACTTATATTATACATCGTGCTGGGCGTCCTGTTTTCTATTTTCAGAAGTTGGTCGCCTTAACATACATATAATGCAACGCCAAATTAACGTGGTTTTAAAACAGCACTATTCATCTTCTCTGCGGTTTTGGTAGCACTATTTTGAAGTTGTTTTTCCTACTCTCGTGGATCTTGTTTGGTTTGCAAAAAAAAAAAAAAAAAAAAAACAGCTCGGTCAGCTCCCCGTAAGGTCGACAAGGATCCTCCTATTCATCATTAGTCTACTGTCACTTATTACCTAATGAGTAGTTAATTATAAGTGCCGTTTGCCTAACTCGTGTAATGAACTAATCGCTCAAGGTGTTATATAATCGGTAATTGGTGTGTTGAGTTTTCTAGGTGGAACATTGTCAAGAGGGTTGTGGAAAGGCGTTAAGGGAGTGCGAACTACGTTAACGAGATATAGTGCAATACCGGATTTGTTTCGCGCCTTCCAAAATAACTAAATTGTCTAAGCATTGCAAAATATCGTTTGTTTCTACTATTTGGCCTGTCATATTTGAATTTTAGAAAAAAATCGACTTGCCCATAGCTATTGTTTTTTGTTAAATTGGGGATTACGTAAAGGCTCGTCTAAGCTAGATGGACCTGCTCCGTTGGGAGGGGATTACGTAACTTTTACACTCTTGAAGCCTCATTTGAGCAGAAAAAAAGTACAAAACTGTTTTTCTCCCTCTCTCAGTCGTAAACTTCTCAGCCGTACCCTCAAATAGGGGGACCCCGAGGGGGGAGGGGGCCACGGCCTCAGGGTGAGGGGGCTCTCACCTGCCTGACGTTCAGTTCGGTCAACCGCTCACACAGTGCCTCATACTATTAATATCTAGTGGTCACGAGTTAATTTTTTTTTCACGGCATCGAGAATCATCATCGACTATGAATTATCACGTAAGTGTTACAACTCAATATTCACGCCCAATTGATTTATTATTTGACTCTCAACTCTTCGTACCCTTAATTAACAAAGTTACACTTACAAAATTTTATTATTACCGACGATTTAGAAATTACGATTTGTCACTTGTAGAGCTCAAACTTTCAACACTAGCGTAACTGTAATTTTTCTATTTTAGAAAATCTGTCGCCCTATTTAACCAATTCAAAGGTCAGTTACGTAATATGTTGTGCCAAATCCTCAAAAACCGGCCTTCAAAAGTTTCACCCAAAAATTCCTCACCCAAAAATTTCAACAAAAGGAATCACTTTCTGCTTACCTCCAAATACATTTTACGTGAAATAAAAATTGTCTGTGTTGTGAAAAGTTATTACTCTTAAATGTAAAAATTTGTATTGTATGGGCCAAACTGGTTCCGTTGGTCTTACATAATGTACTCCCTTGTGATTGCTAAACTATTGGTACACAACCTATTACGTCATGAAACGTCTAACAATCACAGTAAATACAATCAACGTTAAAAAAGTCTTTTTTTTTTTTTTTTTTTTTTTTGGGGTCCATAGGGAATTTCCCGGTCCGTCTAACGGCGAAGGAACATTCCGAACGGGCCCGGAAAGCCGGCATATGGAATCGTCAGATGCCTAATCGCTGGAGAAAAAAAAAAATTAAAAAATGAACAAGAAACGGATGAACAAGGACTTGCACCGACACAACTCATTTCGAAATCCCGCGGGAAAAAAAAGAATAATAAATTAACGTGGAAAATAATTACCTGCTATCATTTTGATGGTAATTAAGGGCAATTATACGATTTTAAGTAGATAATTACAGTAAACCATGTTTAATTGACTATTCAAGGGACCGTCCACAAATTGTCAATTAACCAGGTTTTTCAATTAACTAGGTTTTGGTGGATCAATTCGTCAATTAAGCCAGTTTATTCGCCATTTTAAACAAACATGTCATTTTAAATCAATAAGTTAAAATTCAGTGTCCAACTTTTAGGTAGAAGAAATCGGGTATCTTCATTAAATTTTGTTTGGTGGGTTGCACATTCCTGACGAGTTGCTCCACACCAAGCAACTTGTCCCACACTCTCAATTTCTTGTACTTCTTCACTCGTCTCCGCTGTTGAAGTGCCATCAGTGAAGCCACATTTACGGAAACAGTTAGCAACTGTTCTGGATGTAACATAAAACCACGCTTTTTTCGCAAAACGAATGGCTTGGAGAAGAGAAATTTCATAACGATCATTATTTCCTTCCGTCATGCAACGATCGATGTACCGAACGATTTTTTTTCTGTAATGACATTTGAAATTTTGCATTATGACTTGGTCAAGAGGCTGCAAAACACAATTATAGAGGTCCTCGGAGAAAATATCTCCGTCAATTAAAGAGGTAGGGCCTCTGTCAATTACAGAGGTTTGGGCCCTCCAAGGAGTCGGGACCACGATTTTTCTGTCAATTATCGAGGTTTCAATTAAACAGGTTTCACTGTATACTCATTATTGTTCAAGATCGTATTTTTTTCAAGAGGCCTATAAAGAGAGAGTTTGCCAGTTTACTCGACGGTTCAGGGCCATCCGAGATTTTCGATCTCGGAGAAAAATTCATTAGTGAAAACAACTCAGGAGATTGCCCCATTTTGTTGGCAAGCGTTCAAATTCAAATACAACTGCGCCAACTTTGTTATTTCAAACTGGGGATCTATTTTTATTTCAGATTCGCAATTCATGCGAAAGTAAATATTTACTTATTTTCTGAAAGTAGCTTTTGTCCGTGTTTTGTTTACTGTTGACTGGATTTCGTCAACGTGTGATGATTTTCCACTGTTTGTCACAACCAAAAAAGACGCCATCAGTTTTTATTGAGCACAAGCACGTGGACAGGGTTCGCTTTGCTTGCTCATTTGCTAGCAATTGCCCCAATCCAAACGTGCAGGCGGTGAAATTACCCAAATTCCCAAAATGTATCCGAAATTAGGGATGAGTTAAATTTTCTCCTTCCTGAAGCCTGTCCCTGGTCCACCCATAATTGCTAGCAAATTATGTGCATGGAGACAGGGAGGACTCAGCTCGCCCACTGGCGCTCACTTCTCCCGATATCCAACCTTGGTGTTGAAAATAATATTATAAAATAATATTATTATTATAATATTATAAAATAATATTATTATTATAATATTATAAAATTATATTATTATTATTATATTATTAATTGGGATATTATCCCAAGATTTGTCAATGCTTTAGAAATTACTAGTACCTAGCTCTGAAACCCTAGTAGGACCGAGGGTAGCAAAACATCTCTCGCCCCGAGTGGGTATCAAACCCTGGTCTTCATGGAATTATTTAAGTTTTAAATCGTAAATTTAATAGTTCAGAATGTAGCATTAAAATTCGACTCAAGAGGAAGGTGCGCGTCCAAGCGCCATCTGGATCAAACTAAACAATGAAGACACAAATAGTTTAATTAAATGCGCCCGTAAATTTTACGCGCGGCGCAAGTTGAGCTCAATGGGCGTATCTGTCGTAAAATCCTGTCTGGAATCTGAATCCGGCAAAAAATTGGGGCATCAAATGGTCATGGGGCCAGGGATCAAGAGCCGGTAGACGAAAAAAACAGTAGTAATTGAAATAGGCGCCCTCGTATGGCATGGGATGTAGGCCATTAGGTAAAATTCCGTGTGGAAATGAGCTAAAAAAAGAACCAGGTAAACAAACAAACAAACACTCAAAACTTAATATCAATGTTCTGTTTACAATCGAGAATTGCTCATTCAGTATTGATTCAGAAGATAACATGACATGTGTTTGCACCGTATGGTTCCAATTAATGAAGAAATTATATTTTCACTGTCACGTGAGCTGATTTGGTAAGTCAACATTCTTACTGGAAGTAAAATTGTCACAACACTCTACCCAATCACAAAAAAAATCCATGACCAAAGACAGCGACGAAAATAGGCCGCACTGCGACTGACTCCGGCCCGTCAATAAATTATCTTTACTTATGGTTTGTTTCTAATTCATTCCATATCTTCGCAGGAATGGATGGGCATCGATGCCCTAAACGGGAGCCTCCCTGTGGACGTGGACGACCCTCTTTGGACGGACGGCCTCACCAACATTTTCTATCTCGCCAAACCAGAACGTTACATGTTCTCAACCCCCGAAGAAGTTCCGAATCTCATGAAAAAGGTAAGTTTTTGAAAGTTTCGGAGAGGCTGGTTCCGAATTAGCGTTGGGGGTCACATTTTCCCGCAAAAACGACGTCCAACTAGTTATTTTTAACGATTCGAATCGATGAACAGGCGTTAAAAAGTGGATTTTAACGAGCAACTTCCGAATGGAAGAAAATGCGTCGACTTACGATTCCTTTCTTGAAGATTTCATTAGACGTTGGGACCAACTAATGGATCGCAAGGTGTTCCAGTAGAACCTGATCACTTCCAAACTGACACGCGATGTAGTACCGACTTGAAAATGTCGCGTTTCCTGAGTTGCATTTCTAGTCGTCGCTGACAGGAAACGACGGGCTAGTGAGTTTGATGCATTTCCCTATCAGTGCTTTGATTAAGGGTTTCCTAAAATGTAACCCTCAAACCATTTGAATAAAATTAATCGTATAAAATCAAGTAGCAGAATAGGCAGAAGGAAAAAAAGCATTGTTTGGTAAAGGAGTAGGGTTTGTGTGAGACATCAATGATTTACCTTAAAGTTGGTGGTGAATTTTTTGAGGTTCAGTAAAAAAATGAATTTTGAAAAAGTGAATATGTGGAAAATAAAATCCAATTCAATAAAATTGAATATATGCATATTTGGAATGTTTGCTACAGTAATAATATTATACGATGAGCTTCCATTGCTTGTATAAGTGAGAAGTTCGTTCGCGTATCAGGAATTAATACTTACAAATTTCTTACGTATTAATAATCAAGTAGAACCTTTTGTACGAGTGGTGGTAGTTCGCCTGGTTAGATTGGTGATCAGTCACTAAAACCTGGTTGTCAACCACTTCGACCGCAAGTTCAAACTGGTTATCAGACTAGTTTTGATCCCCCTTGAAACCTGCTATCAGCACTTGAAGCGGGTTGTCTACCAATTCAAGCCTGTATTCGGCCTCGTCAAAGGGGGTTTTAACCATATCAAACCTATTTTCAACCACTACTAATCTATTGTCTTCATAGTGGTTTTTAGCTATTTCAATTGTTTCAAAACGGTTTGCATCAATTTGTTTGCTGCATTTCGAAGGTCTCAAAGCCACATTTGGGCAACTTTGCTTCTTTTTTTTTCTTTTTTTTTTTTTTTTTTTTTGTAGCATACCCACCTCATCATGTTTACCCATCCCTGAATGAACCGTCAGTGTGTGAATCTGATTTCGGTTCCTCAGAATCCATTTTCTCTGAAACAAAAATGCACAACCAATAGGTAATTCGTTTTCTTAGTACCATTAGTCCAGTCAAATAGTGGTTTTCCCGAAACAAAATTAGGGAAGTTTTTCTCAACGGATCTATATGTTTTTTGGGGTGCTGAATCCGAATATGAAGTTTTTTGTCTCCTCCGGTCGTCTTCACATTAAAAAAAAAACCTCAATATTTTAGCCTTTTTTCGAATTTTCGTTTATATACGTGAAACTATATAATATATATTATATTATAAGCATTTTTCGAAGATGACCACTATAATAATATTATTAGACAAAATTAAAGTAGACAAAACTTCCCTCGAAAAGCAGTGGTCATAATTGATGTTCGAACCAGTGATCTTGGAGATACAGCATTTTGAAAAACAGCGGTTTTTTGGCTCTTCAGCGAAAAGGTCGAAAACGCCCACTTCCACCCCCTGGAACCCGATTAATATGCATGATATCAATATAAAAAATTATTCCACGTGAAATCACACTAAATTTACCATAAGAAACAACTCTGTCATCCAGTTTGTTGGGGTGGAGAGGAATGGAATGGAATTAATATAAATCAGCAGTCCAGTCGACAAAAGAAAGCAGGACACATATACCTATATGAAAAAATACGAGTTACAATAGTGAAAAGTAGAATTTAGCAGTATTAAAATAGAAAGTCAATGTAGAGATTCACTGCCTTATCACGAAGAAGATATCATCGAGTAGGTATCAGTTCATCAAAAGTCATTGAGTAGGTTTAGGGTTTTCAGAGAGTGCGCAGCCACTTCGGATCCCCGAAAAACTCTTGATTGTTTACATTTCGAATGTAAACATAATACCTTAGATACCACTCTTTTTTTTTTTTTTTTTTTTTTTTTTTTTTTGAGGAAAATTGTTGAGGCCGACTCGATGGGAGAAAAAGAATAATGAAGGTACATGAAATGAAAGCAGGGCGTAATGTGTAATTTATATATTAAATAAATGAAAAATACAAGTTAAAATAGTGAAAAGTAGAAGGTTTTGATATTCAAGGGGCAAGCAGTGTCACTCACCTGAAAAACGCTGCAAATTTTACACAAGGGTTTATTATTCTTTGATATAGGTTACTTGTACAGAAATTTAATTCTGTCAATAAAAAAAATTAAAAAAATTTTTTTTGGGATTTTTATATTTCAAAAAAAATTTTTTGAGGCGATTTTTTTTCAAAAATGTGTTTTTTTCAAAAATTCTTTAATTTTTACTCGAAAGATATTTAACTTCTTGGGATCCATCAAAAATCCCATTTTTAGCTCCATGAAAGCCCTATAGATCGCCACAGTGAAATCGGATCGTTCCGGGACCCCAAAAAATGGATTCTACGTCCAAAAATACTTCGAAAACGACACCTGACTCGATCCCATAGCCAAAAGCCTTCAAAAACCACCTTCTGTAGCCCCATTTTAGCCCCAGAGCGCCCCACGGGTTTGGGCGATCGGGCTGAAAACCTTGCGGGCACAACTAGATGGTAAACCGAGTATTTTGTCAAAATTTCAGATTTTTAAAAAAATTCCTACTGCCCAAAACGGCCTGGACGGCGGACGGCGTACGGCGTACGGCGTACGGCGTACGGCGGACGGACATTTCGGATTTTGAATGTAGACCACTTGAAACGGATAATGTCAAATTTTGAGCCCGATCGGAGTCGTCGACCCGCGTCGCGAAAACATAGGTGTATTATTCCAAGAATAATAAACCAAAAGTGTCACTTATCATGAAGAACATATCTCCGAGTAGGTTTCGGTTGATCAAACGTCATTGAGTAGGTTTAGGATTTTAGCAGAGTGCGTTGGAAGGGTGTTGAGGTTTTGAAGAACTATATTACAGCAATGTCGTGTTCGTGGAGGATCAATAGGGTACTTTCAGTTGCAACAACAAGGGTTTCAAATAAAACGGTGAGAAACGTCGTGAATAAGACGTGCCGGGAACCAAAGAAAAGGTAACAAACAGAAAAATAAACATCTTTCTTGTAAGCAGACATTACTGGAAGGGATAAGCCCCTTCCCTCGTTGAAAAGCACATCCTATTTACAAGGCGAAAATAAGGGTTGAAGGGGAGTGGGGGAGAAAGGGACCCGCAACACAAAAGGGAAACATAACAGACAGTAGGAAGGAGAAGCGACCTGGCGGCGCTCTAAACCTCCACCTCCCTCCTTAATCGGCCGACCGGAGTCAGTCAGGCTGGGGCTACCCGGGAAACGGGATGCTGCGGGGAGATGTATGGACCGGGAAGGGTAGTGACCAAGACTCCCAGGCGCCAGGGATATCTCCCTCTTTCGGGGATCAATATTTCTCTTATCCCTGCTTGCTATTCCTCGGCGCTCGCGGGTCCTGTGGAGCGAATTTCATCCGATTGGGAGGATAATGAATTCCTTGGAATGGCCCTGTTGAAAAATTGGCTTTGGTTGGGAAAAAGAAAAACTGTTAGAGGCCTCATGCAAAGATTTGTACTGTATTGTTAGGGAGCTGAAACACATGTATTTTAATTCAGTTTCGATGTGTTTTCCTGAAAATGGTATCAGAAGTGGGATGTGGGACATATACAATAATCAATCATTGAGGGGCTGACATGGGGAAGACAGTAAGTCACGAAAAGTAAATGAAGAATAATAATAAAATGAAACAATAAAAAAGGAGAATAATGTGACTTACTGTCTTCCTTTATTGGGAACAGCAGCGGTGAAGACGAGACTAGTTGCAAACCAGTCCAAAACTATATGGTGATCGACCCTCAGGAAAGACCTCCCGACTAAATGCATGCGAATTGTTTTTCCTTTGAAAGAGTCGAGGAGTTCGTTTATCTTGGCTCCTTGGTTACCCAGAACAACGACTTGGGAGTCTGAAAGGGATTGTAATAGTCAACAAGCATTTAATGCTAGTTTGCAGCGTTATTTTTTGGGCATGAGAGGATTTGGATCCTATCACGTACAGCGAAGCTCCGTTTGTGTTAGACGCTCAGACCAGTGCTCACCTATGATTCTGAGACTTGGACGATCTCCAGAACTCAAGGAACTTAATTGATACGATTCGATAGCAAACTCTTTAGGAAGACTTTCGGAGCCATGTTTGAACAGAAATATACCCACTCGACGACAGGCTGCGCAGGGATGTCTGGACTGACGCACAGGAGTTCTTGAATGGAGCAGCAACACCGAGATGACTAGCGGTTGTTGAGCCAAGAAAGAAGAAAAGAAGAGATATCTGTAGGGTAAAACAATGTGCCAACCCTGAGAACAGTCAGAATCGCCAGTCAGATAGATGTGAAGCTGCAGAACTACCAGAAGCTGCAGCGCTGTTGTGGGCCCTAATGTGGAAGTGAGTATCACGCAGCAAAAACAAGGCACCGTGGAGAAGCAATCAGTGGTGGAGGCGTGAAGACGCTGGTAAGGTTACAGTAACTGTTAACAGCTGTTGGTAGCCAATTCGATAAGAGCAATGACAATGCAATGCTGATGTGTGTTAGATGAAAAGGGTGATTATGATGAAAACGAAGAAGACTACACTAGTGATGCGTTAGTTGTAACTGTGTGACACCCTGATGCAACAGCGTCCCACTTATAATGAACAATTTTGGATGCTGCATACTGGAAAAAACCGACTGCAGTGGAGTCCTCAGGAAGCACTGAGGACAGGTTGCATTAAACTTGGTAAGAAGTCAAAGGAGGGCCTGTTACAGGCCCTACAGTAGGTCTCACTCATGTTTGGGTAGTGCCATCAGGCTTTTACACGCCAAGAGCAGCAAGAATACGCAACGGTTAAAGACTGGCGACTACTCGGCAGCTGGATGAGGTCAGCAGGGTAGTCTGAGGCGAAACTCGAGAACCATCCACCAACCATGCTGGTGCCGAGAAGTAATGGAGAAGGTGTTGAAACACTAATTAAAATGTAAAATGTAAATACGCTGGTTTCGAATTTTGAAATTACAATCAGTTTCGATGTATCTTAGTAGTGTTTTCCTCGGGACATCCTATAAGTATATTGCTTTTGGATCCGTTCCGTTACGAACCTCCTTCTACGTGCCTAACGGTGGTAGTAGAGAAACCGCATGCGTAAACAATTGAGTGAGCCAGTTGGTCATCGAATCTACTTCGTTGTGTTCAACTTTCGGTAACGCAACTTACCGTTGCTGACTTGGCGGGGGTCGAGTGAGGCGTCGTTTTCGGAGTAATATTTGACTTATAATCGATTTTTGGAGGGTGGATGGACCTCCGATTACACTGTGGGGTTCTGCTGCAGTACAGGCAGGGTTTTCAGGGGACTTACAGTTTTTGTTTGTCTGATTATGCAGATAGAAATACGTTTCAAATAACACTGTTTAATTTTCACACACAGAACTTTTGTCTGCATGACCGATTTAAAAAAATTCATTTGTTTTGATTTTGCACGCATGTACCTTTCAATAATGTTTATTTGGCTTTTCAGTCACTGCCTTTCTTCTTCATGTTGATCCTGGTGGAAAACGTCGTTCTTTGGCTGGAGAGAAAACCGATTTTGCGGATCAACGACGGCATCACCACTTTTTCACATGCGATTCTCGTCGAACTCTCCAAGTAAGCGGAAAGTCTGGCATAAAATATCGTTTCCCGCTCACGTGTCGTGTACTATCTTTAAATCTATAAATTATTCAAACCCGTTGAATACATTATAACGCAAAAACTGGACATGTGGAGCCTCTGGGCGAACAATGTCTAGCCGGCGGTATTTATGGGCCTCGAACATGATGCAGTTTCTTCAAGTTTTCTCATCACCTTGTTTACTGTCAATAACTAGTTCATGATGCTTCCATTTATACGGAGATGGTTGGGATGAACAAAACCGGTGAGTGGCGTGCTCGGGTTATGTAACTGTTTCATCATGCTATTTGATATGTTTGTTTACTTCTTTACGCGGTGTTTATCTGGAGATTCCTTTGTATTACGGTCCTGGGGTTGTTAGTAACATCATCCTATAAATATGCAAATTATATGTTTTGCTATGCAAAGTGGGATGGTTAGTTTATTTCAAGAGGTGTTTGAACTTTTTGTGTTTCAGGTTGCTGTATCGAGGCACAGAGAGCGCTGCGTACGTTTGGATTTATGATAACTACAGGATAGCTGAGCTACCGTGGAACTCCATCGCGACGTGGTACATCACGGCTATTGGTGTTGATTTTTGCTACTACTGGGTTCATCGAGCGTGCCACGGTAAAAAGAAATTTTAAATTTTCATTCAAAACCATGTCGAAAATGCGTAGCTGCTGGTACTGATTGGGCACCAAGCGTAACCTCTACTGTGTGAGTGGTGTTCAGATCGGCCTCAAAATTTGACTTTAGCTGTTTCCTAGTATCCAAAAACGAAATGCCCGTCCGATCCGTTTTGGGCAGTAGGAATTTTGTTAAAAATCTGAAAATTTGACAAAATACTCGGTTTGCCATCTAGTTGTGCCCGCAAGGTTTTTAACCCCGATCTCCCAAACCCGTGGGGCTAAACAAGGGCTAAAAGAGGGCTTTTTTGAAGAGGTTCGGCTATGGGATCGCGTTAGGTGTCGTTTTTGAAGTATCTTTGGACGTAGAATCCATTTTTGGGGGTTCCAGAACTATCCGATCTCACCGTAGGGATTGATGGGCATTTCTTGAGGCTACAATTGGGATTTTTGAAGGATCTCAGGAGGTCAAATAAGGTGTCGTTGTCCGAGTTACGCATAATCCACTTTTCGAGGTCCCACATCTGCCCATCAATGTACTTACCTACTGACTTTTTTTTTTGACATGGATATGTCTTTTGGCTGTGGGTCATGGAAAAATTTGCGTGACGAAATTTTCACCCGCGACGAAATATTCACCCCAGTATCTAGGTTAAACAAAATCATTGCTAGTGTACACAATCATAATTGGTGTGATGTACAATTCAAGATATGTACATGATCTGATGTTTTTCCCTGAAGGGGAATTTTTTTAAATTTTTTTAAAGTGAAACTTTTATTACATCGTCCCAAAATTTTTGGTCTGTGTGTCGTTTTGTGTAACATCACGCTTAAAGCGTCGTTACTAGGGATTACTAGGAAAATAAATGTTGCCATCAGGATCAAAAGCAGCTCATTCCCAGCTACCACCTTCTACCGCCATGAGTAATGTGATTGACTACTAGAAAAACTTGGAAGAAAAAAAAAAACTTGAAAACCCATTTGACGCCAATTAATCAGGAAAAATAAATAAAGAAACCAACTTGAAACCCCCTTTTAATAATAAATTTAAAAAATCGCATTTTTGCCACAAAAACCAGCTCCATTCGTATCTAATTAGTCTCCCTTGGAAATTATTGTAGGGTAAAAATTAAAAACGAATTCAGTTATACGTCATTATACCTACAATAAGCGGAAAAAAAACCGCGGACTTGGGAAGTTTTTCGTTTCTCCTGTAAAATTTGAGAAAATGGAGAGCTGGTTCTGATTGCTTACTTCATTCAGGCATTGTGTTCAACGACTAGTCATTGTACCTAATGTCAGTGTTAACCATTGCCGGTAAACTAATTACTGCAGCACGCCCTGTTCGTATGTTTAATCGCCTTCCTAATTCTAAATTAAATGAGTATGTAATAAATGTTTCAATTTTTCAGAGGTGCACATCCTGTGGGCTCAGCATCAGGTCCATCACAGTTCCGAAGACTACAATTTGTCCATCGGCTTGCGGCAGTCTGTGCTCCAAGGATGGTGTGGATTCGTAAGTGTCGCTGCATTGTTTTAACCGCTATTTATTTGTATGTACACTCGAGCTCATTCGAAAATGAATTTCCAGGTGTTTTACCTCCCTTTGGCGCTGTTCATTCCACCGTCAGTATTTCTGATACACCAGCAGTTCAACGTGCTTTATCAATTTTGGATCCACACGGAGATCGTGAGGAATCTCGGGCCGCTCGAGTGGGTGTTGAACACCGCCCGGCATCATCGCGTACATCACGGTAAATTAAGTCCCTTCATATACATTCTGATGGCTAAGATCCTGTTATTGTTGGGCAGATGCTCGAAAAATATTCCGGTGCAACGTGACTCATCTGTAATTCAAACACGTTCAAGGCTAAGTGAAACTGAATACGAAACTTCGTTTACAGGAAGCACTCTGAAGTGCCTCGACAAAAATTACGGAGGAACTCTCATCATTTGGGACCGGCTGTTCGGAACTTTCGCCGAAGAACCCAAAGAAGAAATGGTTTTCGGGCTAGTGATGAACCAACCCTCATTCAATCCCGTTTTCCTCCAGGTTAGCACGTTTTCAAGTATCGTAAAGTGGTGTGAATAGGCTCACTTTTTGATTTCAAATTACTGCAACGTTTTTAGCAATTAAGTTAGAAAAGTAGTTCCAACAGCATGTGTCCTGGCGTATTTTCGATTCCTCACCTGTTTTAGTTTGGCTCATCCCTTCAATGTAACGACGTAAATACGTTTTTTGTTCCCTGAGCCGATCGGTCCTCCAGTTGGGAAGGCTCACTCAACGTTTTTCAATGGAAAACAACCCATTGTTTCGATTCCACCATTGGAAGGAACATTAGGCACCGTCGTAATGCGACAAACGAAGTTCAACGATGCCAATGATTTTAAAAAAAAGTTTAAGGCCGATTTAACTCTTTTAACGGAAACTCGTTAAATAAATCTTTTAAAAAACTCGGCTCTTTGAGCCTTAAAGATTTGTGGGAACGGCTACCAACCAGAGGAGAGACTACGATGTTTACCTATCAGGTAATCAACGGAGTCTCACCTTGAACTTACGCCCGGACGGCACATTGTTCACTGATATGGTACCGATGACTCTATTTGCCCTCTGGTGGTCGAGGTCCAATCCCTAATACAAGACTTATCACTACGACTGTAGGTCCATCAACAAGCCGGATCCGCGGCCCCCAGCTCTCCCCCCTCAGTCGTAGATTGCTGTGGCTAGTTTAACGTTCTCAGCAAACGAAGACAATGTTTTTTTACCGGTCCACCAGATTTTTATCCCGGTTCGAGGTCCCAAGAAAACAGCTGATGTGGAGATCCAATGTTACTTACTCTCCAGCCTATACTGGAACGCACGATCAAGTAATTGATCGATCCATTGTTATTAGCGGTATTTTTAGCAAAAAGTGAGCTTATTCGCCCCATTGAGCCCATTCACCTCACTTTACGGTGTAATAAATTTCAAATAACGGACAATTTTATTTCAACTGCAATATTTTTTCAGCTATTCTACAACATCAACGTTATTAATAAGTTTAAAAGGATGGAAGGATGGACGAATAAGCTCTCTGCAGTGGTGAAGGGGCCAAGCTGGCTACCAGGAAGGCCGTGGACTGGTGCGGATGAGGATAAAATAGACGTAAGTTCTGCTCGAAACGCTCAAAACTATTCATATACCACGTTCATGTATCGTTCGAATTGCTCATTTCTGTTTTGTCTCAGGTGAAGAGCAGGAAGAAGTTTGACGTTGAAATCCCCACATGGTGTAACGTTTACATCATTTTACATTTTGTGGCAGTCGTTTTTGGTTTTCAAGATCTCGCTTATCGCTATTTGGTAAGTGAAGGTTGCTGTAAAAATGATTTTAGAGTGATGTTAGTGTGTTGAGGTTTAAACGGATTTCATTTCAGACGTTGGATCCTTTGACGGTGGTGATGTTCGTCGTTTACGTCCTGGCGTCCATCACGATGATCGGCTTCCTCTTGGAAAACCGGCCGAACGCCTTCCTTATGGAATTCTTCCGATGCCTCTTCATCGCCTCGTTAATACACTTCGGCATCCTCTCCGTAGAACTTCCCTACCTCAAGTGGTTTTTCACCTTCTCCGTCGTCTTCTGGCTTTTCCACTACTTGCGGTTGTTCCAGTTCTCGGCGGGTCAAAAACTCCGCGAGTCGTGAGACGCTGAACGCCGGAAAAAATGAAAAATCACCCGTTGGTCAAGTTGCCTCACGTTCGGCTCAATTCGGCCGATTTCGCCTCAGGAACCAACAACGTGCGCAGTCATCAGCACCGTTCAGGTTAGACACGAGCTCAACTACAAACAAGAGCACGATGTGACGCTCTTAGCTCAACAAGATGAATGAAAAGAAGTTAAATAGTTATTAGTTGATAAGGAAAGGACAATGAAAATGGAATATTGATCGTTTGGTTAATGTACAAAGCTGTGTCAATGTCTGGGAAGAATTAGAAAATGAGTTGTAATGTCATATAAATGCAAAATTGCTTCGGCAATAAACCTTTTCGGAAGAAGGGGTTTTGAGTGTAACGGAATAATATTATGAGGCCGTCAAATTCTCACCTTCTGAAGAACCCAATTTCTCTCAAAATAAGTACTACTAAAAAACTTGGCCTGTGATTGAGTGCAATTTAATTCTTTGGCTGAAATATAAAAATTGAAAAATGAAGGTTGTACTACGCACGCTCAGCTTGTAGGGATCTTGAACAAAAATGCCGACAAAAGCGGTTAATGCTATAATTATAGCAATCCTTTAAAGGATTGAAAGACGAGTCAGATCCGCCAACCTGGAATAAGGGACCTGCTCGCGTATTCAAAATTTGGCCATTTTTGTGTCTGTTTTCAGGAATGTAGGGTTTTTGAGACAAACCTTCCATTCTTTCAGTCAGTCAAAATATTGAAAGGAATACTTTTTTTTAATTATTTCATTGACCAAATTATTCAAGGGAATTTTTAAAAAATTTGAAAATTGGAAATTTTAAAAAATGAAAAAATGAAATTTTAAAGAACTTAAGAATACTACGAGTCATGACCAGAGATGCCGCTTTTGACTTTTATATTTTCAATTCATGTCCTTTATTTTATGACCTATGAATTTTATTTCCCTGTTTCAAGACGTGTAGATTCGAATAATCCGTTGACGGATTCTGGCTCGTCTTTCCACCCTTTAAAGCCCTATATAACCGGTATTTTTGTTCAACTTGAAATCCCTTCAAACTGGTTGTGCAAGAAACAGTCGCATAATGGAATAAAAGGAAAAATGATTGGTGTGAGGCATGTACTTGGATAATTTTGCGAAGTCATGTATGGAGAAAACCTAATTGGAAGCTGGCATTAGAAATGATATTTTAGACTTGACTATGAGAACAACGATGCCGTCCTATTAAAGAAACGCAAGAGTTTTTATTTTTATAATTCATTATAAAATTGTATCATAAAAGTAAAATTAGGAAAACATGGTTCATTATTATTTAATTAAATTCATTTTTTTATATTAAATATCTACTCGAGTAGTCCTAAATATTCAATGTGTTCTTAGATGAGAAAATCAACCTATTCAAATGTAGCTCATAAATTAATTTTAGCAAAGTAGGGAAACAGTCACTGATTGGTTTTAGTTAACGTGAAGTGAGATTCGTGCCATTTGAATCAACTAAGTAGGTTATATCTTCTATACTGAGTCTAGGAACTGACTATTAGCCGTAAATAAAGTGTACGTTTTTTTCAATTTACGCAGAATCCAATTTTTCACGCTGTACGGCTCTAAAACAACGATTGTTGTATTGAATAAAGACTATTTTGTAAAATAATTACCTCACGTAAATTTTTGTCGTATTATAGTTGAAAATGGATAATAAAATTTTTATTCCTGAACTTTTCTCTCACTAATTGTTTCCTGAAGTTCAGGTTTTTTTTTATTTTTTAATTGGGTTTTTTTTTAATTTTTTGAATGCTGAAAAAGTTCCGTAATCGTGTCCCGTGATCTGTGAACGGTTTACTGGGGTGACGATGAACGTCAATTACATAAATGGATTGAGGGCGGTAACAGTAACAGTTGGCGGTCCAGAGCCTGTCAGTAATGACATGTGGCCGCTGGATGCACCCTCGACGCGCAAGACATTCAAATCTGATAACAGCTCCATTCCGTATATTAGTTCATCGGGCAATCAGGAAGTTTCACTTGGGGGTTGTGCAATGTGGGGATTTGTCGTAGGGGAGTATAAATATAAATCTGGAGCTATCTGAAGATGTGGTTTTTCTTTTAATAAAATCTTCCAAAACGAGTTTCGACCCTTCGCCCAATCAATCAGATAAAGTGTCACCCTCTCGACTGGAAGTGCGATAAAAATCTCAACGAAGCTTCCCTTGTTGCTCATTCTATTTAAAATGATTTCGTACAACAATTTTCCAAGCCATCAGAAACGTGATGGTCGAAGCCGTGATGAATCCCGAAGGAATAACTTCCTGATGCATTAAATGTAAATGGGAATTTCGGTTGCAGCTGTTTGTACTTTGCCCAAACTTACACTTATTCCAATTTCCGGTCTGGAGACAGCGGTTGGAACCAGGAAGGTCATCTTCGCTACCGAAGAGCCCTGAAAGAATTCGAAGAGGAAGTGCGGTGAAAAAGGAATGGGAAAACGGGAGAGGCAAAAAAAGGATGAAGGAAAATCCGGGAAAGGGGATTGGCCGGGATGTTCCAAGAGACTATAAGTGGGCGTGGTCGGCTCAGCTCCAGTGCCATCCTCCAGAGATTGGAATACATGGAATTCTCCCAGCGATTTCTTGCAGACGAAGACGAAAACAACTGTCGTGCCGGAAGGCATACCACGGGCTATTTACAAACAGGACGCTAGAAATTAATGGCGCTGGCCGAAAACCACCACTTGAGCATCGGTTCTTTCCAAACCAAATCCCACACTCTTGAGATTTATTAAAATCAATATTATAATAATATTATAATGTTATGATAATCATGTCACCAATGAAAGATGAGATTTTTGAGCAGAAATGGTCCTCTTCTCTCTCCATCGTGAACATTGCGCTGTTCTAATTCAGAACTTCTGAATGTAGTGATTGATGCTAAAAATAATCGATACTCTTTGATTCAATACTTTTCAATGCATGTACTTTAAGATCTCTTCTTAGTGCATGAATTTCTGAGCTTAAAGAATCAATAGTTTAATTCTCTAACCTTCTTGTACTTTTCAAGGTGTTATTGATAGGAATAGATATTATCAAATCAATTAAAATCTATTATTCAGAAGACATACGGTAGGTAGTTAGAATCAGTAATAATTAAATGTCATTGAAATCCTGAAAATGAATGATCACTCAAATTAATAAATTTTAGACCTAATAATATTATATTATAATCTCTGCAAGGTGAGATTTTTGTACAGAAATGGTCCCCTTATCTCTTCAGTGTGAACGATGCTCCTGATGAGGTACCTTCTGAATGTAGCTGAAGATAATCGATACCCTCTGATTGTGTTTTCAAGGTATTGGTTTCTTTGTTGATAGAAAATAATATTATGTTTAAATCACATCTAATCCACCTTCAGAAGGCATTCGTTCAATTTAATGATGTTTAAATTATGCTAATGTTTTCTCTAGAAACATGAATTTCTGCAGCGATGATACGCTTATCTCCACGGTGTGAAGGCTGAGTATGAGGCGATCTCTTCTGGATGCTTTCAGTATAGATTTTTTTAAACCCTATAAAACTTCGAAACGTTTTAAACATTCGTAATACGGATTCCGTATTGTCTCAAGCTTCATATTGTTCTTCCCTGTTTTGTTGTTGTTGGGGCAAAGTGCTGCGGTAGTGATGATAATTCAAGTCATAACTCACGACGGAGAAACATGGGGCGAAATGGTGGGCAATTAGTTCAAAACTTCAAGATGAGTCAGGACGTCCATCCTAAGTGATTCCGGTCCATCGACTTGGACGACATCCAGAATTATGATGCCGCGATGAAAAGATCCCCGTGTGGCGGTGGTGAGGGGGGGGGGGATGGAAAACGGAAGACACTAATCAAGATGAAGTAGCGCTAACCGCCTTTATCGGATTAACAATCGGGGCATTTAATCCATAACTGTGAACCGGAGTGTGTTGGGGGAGCGGCCCTCAAGTGAGCTGTTTGTCGTTAATCCAATAAAACTTAAGAGTCGGAGAAACACAAGCGGGGTGGGTTTTGTTGATGGGGTTCGGAAAACGACTCTGCCCATTTGAAAGAAGAGGGTCGTGGATGGCCTGCACACTATAACTGTTGTTAGTGTATATATACTATACGAGTGACGCACTGACTCCTATTTCTAGCGTTTAAATGTCACGTGTCATCTTAGATTTCTCAGGGAAGGTCAGGGATTTTGTGGTGCAGGAAATGAGCAGAAGAGAAGAATTTTTCTGCTCGTTCAATTTGACTATTCAAATCGGTCAACGCTCCCAAAATGAGGAACAGAAGATGAAATTATATTCTCATCCTGGAATGACCTTCGAGATAGTTTCAAGACGCTGAAGATCTTTACCTTTGGTATCCTCACTATATTTGGTTCATTTTAAATTGGCACACCAAACGTGATGAAACTTCGTTCTCAAAATTTGAGAGTGCATTTAATGCAACTGCAAAAATCTCTTCAGGGGGAGTGCGCGCAGGCTCCGATTTTGAAGAGGAACACATTTTCACTCGGTTTTTTGGGAGTGTGCTTCGTAATGAAAGGCCAAATATTGGAGGGGTAGCTTCTTGAGGACATCACTCGAACATTTTCTGCCCAATTTAATTTGAAGTGGTTCAATATTAATGTGCACGTTTGCACATGGACAATTAAGGAAATAAGCAGAATTTTTTCTCTAAAAATATATACCTAGTACCTAACAGAATCCATTTCGTGTAGGTATTTGTCCAAATCGGCATATGGCATTATTTCATGGCGCTATGGTAATGCGGCATTTGGCTTTGTATGATTGAGTGGGCATCAGTAAATTTTCTGTAACGGTAGGTGCTTTATAATATGAAAGGAGAGGGGGGGAAAAAGTTGTTGACGATTGGTAGAATCGAAGGGTGGCGCCTGGAACCATAAACCCCCTCCACAGCTGACAAAACTTAGTTCAGCAAATACTCTGTCTATCGCTTCTTTTGTGACATAAAAATCTCTAGCAATCATCTCGCCGACTTAGTTTTCTTCCGTCTCCTTCGAAGTATCGACGAAGCAGAGGAAGTGGTGAGAGGAGAACCCTCCCTTTCTTATTCTACAACTGGGACGAAGGAGTTTCTCCGAGGAATGAAGAAGGAGAATATTTTGTACTTACATATTAAACATTTTAAGTTATCAATTTAACCATTGCAAAAATACTTTGTCGCGTAGTATAAATATATGGGTTGATTTTCTATCTATAATTCAAGCAGACAGGGGAACAAATCAGTTCCAACGTTATCGTGTGAGATTTTGGGGTGACGGATCCGAAGCGAAACCCCCGAAATCTTCCAAACGCGGGAATCTTCCCCTCGAGGACGATCCCCCACTTCTGGTTCAATCGGCATAACAATTCGCAACAACTTTATTTATTGTCGTATTAGTTTCAGATAGGGAAAGATAATGGTGTAGAACTTCCCTCGATCTCTTTTGTCAACCCCTCGTTGTATATCCTGTTTTACGACTTGGGGCTCCTCCTCGGGGTACACCCCTGTTTTTCGTCCGTTTTTGATTGATGGTCCAGAGCCCGAAGGCCTTCTTGCTTTTCGGTCCATTCTCCGTCATTTCCGATCCCTCGCCGACTTCTTCGTCGTGGGTGGGTGGATTTTCTGACTTGCCAGCTCCCTTTTTCGTCCATTTTTCGTCTTTCCCTTGGCTTCCGGTTTCTCGGCGTTTCCGCTTCACGCACCATTGCCTCCGTCCTTCCCTTTCATTCGTCCCTAGTTCGCCACCCAAAAATCTCTTCGCTATTCGATTCCTGCTCTCTCCTAATAGTAACTTCCCTCACTAATCGAAACGCTGCAGAAGCTTTATTAAGGGTTTCCGCCGAGTCATTTCCTCGTAGTAATGTTCTTAAGTAACATTTTGGCTACCGAAGTACCCCCGATTAGACCAGAGAGTTGAGAAGTTGGGAGAAATTTATAGTTTGCACATGGCTGACACGATCTGGTCGTTTAGCGCAGAAATCAAATCATGGAGGATTCTAACGATTTAATTCTATTAAAACTGACCAGCAGCTTTCCAAGCGACTCCCTACTCGACTTCATGGCCAAAAACCTTCAAATTCACCTCCAAGCCAGTTTTTAGCACCACACAGCCACACGGGTCAAAGCGATCAAGCTGAAAATATTGCACACACAGCTAGATTGAGATTCTAGTTATTTGTAAGAATTTCTGATAGGTACCTATAAAAAATAAAATAAATAAATAAATTTAAAAAATTGGCATGAACGGCGGCCGACAATTTTATCGGCTCACCAGGTGCAGCGAACTAAATATCACAAATAGAAAGGGTTCAAGGTCCCCCCCCCCCCCCCCCCCCAATGAAACACCGAATTTGTCCGTATAAGTGGCAGATTTTTCCATTCTAATTTTACTTCAAATAGGTAACTTGAAAAAAAAAGAAGAAAAAACTGCAAAGTTTACACAAGGGTTTATTATTCTTTGATATAGGTTACTTTGTGCAAAAATTAATTCTGTGACAATAAAAAAATTTTGAATCTGTACCATAACGTGTAGTTAGTTTAGGTAAGTAGGTACTTATTTGAGAATGCAATGTTTTTCTTATCGAAAAGAAATCATTAAAAAGGCCAGGAGCGTCCTATAGCATCAATAAAAAATATATTTAAAAAGCATCCGTCACTCTAATCTATGGGATAATATAAGTGCAAAACATTCGCGCATCAATAATTGATATCTAACCCCGACGAATTATGATGACTTATCACAATTTTTTAGATTTCAAACCTGGTCAAAATGATTTCTCTTCGCATTTGAGGTAAGTTCACCTGTTTGAAACTATATCTAGGGAGGATCCTGCCAAAATGTGATGTAATTTTATCAGAAGATTCTTCCTTTTTTCTTTTTTTTTCCTCTCTTTCTTTTTTTCCCTTTTTTTCACCTCATCATTCCCCTCATTCATTCCCCTTAATGAGCAGTGGAAGTATGTATTTTTTGTTTTCTTTTCTCTTATTGTTTCCTTCAGAAACCTTTATTTATTTATTTCTCTTGTACCTGTTTGGTAATTGTTTTTGTTTATTTTTCGCCTTTAGTCCTGTAACTTGTACATTTGTACACTATGAGGAACTACCCTGTTCTATGTACAATAAAACATATTATTATTATAAAATTTGGGTCAAAAATGGCCACGCAGTTTTACTTATACAAAGAGGCAATTTGAGAAAATTCAGGGGCTAATTGAGAATAGTTTTTTCGCGCTTTTTCGTCATGTGACAGGAAAATCGTCTAAATTAGACATTAAATGCTATGAAAGGAAGTTTACGAACCACCAAGGGCTCGCACGCCGCTCCTACACCACAGAAGCAATGAAGAAAGGGGAGGGTTTTATTTTCTGGGTTTCAGTCGCTTTGATCGCATGATTTTTTTTTTTTTTTTTTTTTTTTACAATAATAATATTTTTAGCTGATTTTCTTAAAAAAAAAAAACACGTTGTGGTTCAATCTTTTAAACGTTCAGACTAATAAAATTTGGTCAACGTAGCTTTGTGATGTTGTAAATAATCTGAAAGGTTATTTAATATAATATATTATAAATAGTAAGTTATTTATATTATAAATAATACCTACGTTATTAATAAATAAAAAAAGCTACCTATTTATATTATAAAAGTTATTTCGATTATAATCGATCGGATTTCGGAAAAGACCCGTTTCTTTCCAAATTATCGGAATAGCTTCTGAATGATGGTTTTAAATTGAAAATCGTTCTGAAACAAATTGATTTCACACTTATGAAAATGACTGGCTGAAAATGTCCTGTTCAGCGGACTCAGTAAGTACATGGGATGAATTTCAAATCGTCACTGGATACGAGCGGGAAGCCTTGTCTGAAAACGACGTCTGCGCGTAGCAATTGCTCACCAGACCGTCTGAGAGGAGCAAAATGTTGCTAACGTCCTCTTATAAACGATTCATTATCGTGTTTCTAGCTAAATATGTCGTGTGTTCTACGACCAGAAGAAAATACTGAGACAGGTTAAAATGGAATAACATAAATTTATTTATGGCAATTTATGCAAAAACAAACCCGTTCAAATAAATCTTTGTTGTTTCTTGAGGTTTACATAGTTCTTGAATAGGAAAATAACATCCTTTAAAAGTCAATTAAAGAAATGAAATCTGTAGAGTGGCATGAGTACTTCAGATGTGAGTGAAAAAATGATGGCGTGACGTCATTTGATACACCACATTTGGTTGGGGGTGGGGGAGTCCTACTGGGTGTGTTTAGCTCCTATTTCTGTAACCTCTAACTTTTTGCTGCTAGTTTGTTAGATTTTCGTGTTGACAGTTTTGTTTTCGTGTGTTATTGATAAGGTTTGTACCGTCTTTGAATCGTTATTAATTGGATAAGTGAATTTCTTCGACAGTGACGTCTCCTAGCTTGTTGGTCCAAGTCGGAAGAAGTTGTTTGATGTTTTCCGGAGCTTCTGTGATCAGATGTCCTCGCAGGCTGTTGGTTGAGATTGTACAGTTTTATCCGTTCGAAGGGTTTTTGTGCACTGTACTTGGTACAGTGTGCCGTGGCGTATTATGCCAGCTTACAGTAACACGATGATGAATTAGTTGAAGTGTGACCGTTGCGTCTCGGGCTATTAGTGGTTTATCGATTTTATTCATATCTCCGTGACGCAATCACAGAAGCTCCTAATGACTCAGAACCCTATCAGTTAGTTATTAAATATTCGGCCAAATCGTATTTATAAGGTCTTATAAGGAGTTTCACGTATGGAGCCGTTCACGAAAAAAAAACAAAAAACGCCTTATCAGTTAATTTAAATATGTACACAACAGATCAGGGCAGATAAAAATGACAGTGTCGTCTGTGGTTGAGGCAAGATTTCGCCTGAATTATTCCTCATCGTCGAATAATTTTAAGTTCTGAATTATGGACCAGTTTGAAATGAGCTTTCGTCGTGCGAAGTGTGCCGTTTGTTGAACCTCGTCAGCGGAAACAGAAATGTTTCCACATAGAAATCTTTCCAAGTCCAGTTTCTCCAGTTCGTGTTTCAGTGTTAGGTATAGTTTCCAAAGGGGAGAACTGTTGTGGAGACTCGGGGTACAAAAATGAGTTAAGGTGTGATGTGACAATACACAGTAATAGTAAATAAATAGTAATAGTCGATGAAACTATGATGACAAAATTTGTTATTTAATAATGGGCTAGAGAACGAGGTCAAAGAAATGGAGACATTCAGTCGAACATAGTTAAATGGTAACAATCGTGTGTGCGATTAGCCTGAGAAATCAGGTGTCTGAATGGGGTTCTTGCCAATCCTCCGGCCTTCATTTACACAGTGAAAAAGATCTATTGAAAGGCTCCCCCAGGTCCGGTGTAACTTAGGTGTAACCTACCGATCTTATAGACGTAGATATTGAAGGGTTTGAGCCAGGGTCTCAAGTAAGTTGTCGTTTTCGGCGAGTTTCAGTAGGTACACAGAATCGATTTGTGGATTTTTCATGTCCGTCCTGTCGATAGGGCTCAATGATGTTTCTGGGGTGTTATAGACTTCGATTTTTAAGGTGGATTTTACTTGCACGAAGCGTTTCAGAGCCGTCGCCTAATTGGTACTTGGTTCGGGATTAGGAAGTTTTGCTCCTGGCATGTCCTACGTCAAGTGAATTTCGCGGCATTCGCTGGCCCATTTTGGGTATCCAGCACACTTGTTTCTTTTCTTCCGAAAATTTTAACTAGTACGACGTTACAAACAACTCACAACTTGACAGCTCGACACAGGGAACCCACTTTCCTGACAAAGGGATGGTTGCAAATTCATAACTGGCATTGCGACGCTAGCATCTCAAAAAACGTCTATACCACCAGATGGGCCTCCTGATAACAAACTGCTTGATGGGAACTGTTCTTTATTTTGCTATGGATGCATCACAGTCGTCAGTATCTATGGGGAGGGCGATTATCATCTCCACCCTAATCCGTGGCGCGAGCAGGGATGAGCCGTTCACAGACCCTAGTACCTACCTGCTGAAACAGTAGGTGAGAGTATGATCACTTGCGCCCATTGGACCGTGCCCTTCCAACACCTTTATTTCCCACCTCAAAGAAGGCCTGTGAGCAGTCAGTCCTCTGTCTATAACGTTCTCCTGGTGCGCTCTCCAGTGGAGCTATCCAAGTCTCGTCCGAAAGAGAGCACTGTGGCAGTTTTGGGTCAGCCTCTTGAGCGTTTTGATCTTTGGCATTGAGTCAGGGACGCTGAGACTACAGGCATCAACCGGCTTGAGGCGTTTGAGATGTGGTTGATGCATGTTGCTTGTATGGGTCACGCTATGAGAAACACGACGAAAGACGAATAGCTGAAGACCATCATGATGGGCAAGATTGCTATGTGCAGAGGAGTGGGCCAACGGAGAGCGTCGACGCTGCTGAACATTTGTCAATGAACAGGAGTTGTTAGAGCAGCAGATCTCTTGCCAACCTTCGTGAGCGGGAGGGTATAAAAAACGACCAATTTTATCGAAATAAAGGATTTCAGCCGACTGCTGTGGGCTCTTCTGGATCGATCTATGTGATCGTAGGACACAGGGGCGGAAGTGATGACTGCCCCTATGGGTAGTTGGTTGACCTGGAGATGGATTTTGGGGATGACAATCAAATCTATTGTGCCGGGTTTCTAATGTGCCGCTCCAGGGGCGAGTGCGGGGCCCTAAGAAGACATTGCAGCCTTTGCCAGGGCAGTGAAACAGCTTGCATGGAAGGCCTATCCTGAGGCTGGCGCAGAGGTTGGCGTAGCCTCGCTTGGCCAATTTCAGGTGGGCTCTGCAGTGAGCGGGTGCGAGAAATGGAACTTTTGGGAGCACCTGGCTCATCGAGGGCTGCTGTGGACCTGGAAGACAAGTTGAAGTATCTCTGGCTTGGGCACAAGCCAGTGTCTGTCTCTCGTCGCCTCCAGCAGCCGCCACCGACTTTTCTGTCCGAGGCGAATTGTGGGACATTCACTTTTTCGTGTTTTCAAAATTTTTCCGATGAAGAGATGCTTTGAGGGGGCTGAATGAGTAAACTAGAATGCCGATAAAACGGCTGTACAGTTTCATAAAAAATCCATGAAACGGCATTTCCTCACTTCTATAGAAGTGAGGAAATATGGCGTGTCCGGTGGTAGAGTTTTTCTAATGTTTCGGTCCTTTCTCGATTTGCGTTTAAAACTAGTCGGGAATTCTTGATTGCATCTTGTTTCGAGGTCTCTCAGCGATGCAATGATGACGAGGAATAAAGTAATTCATCCAAATTGAGGGGGTGGGGGCTAGTTGAAGGCTTGTCCATCTGTTTGCACCTCTATGGGAGGTTTTGAAATTGGTGCCAAGGCGGGAATATCGGTATTTGGAGGCATTTTTATTTTATTTTTTTAGTAGGCATCATTGCTTAGGTCCCTAAAACGAGTTGCAACCTTCTTATTTTTTTTTGTAAGGCCATAGTAACAGTTGTTTTGATGTCGTGAGCAGAAGAATGTGATATTGTCTGGATCAAAAGCCCAGACTGCTATGTGCCAGCTGAATAAACTCATTTAAATAACAGATTACACAGAATGCAACCAATTAGTGCCTTTCGAGGAGTATTATCTGGTAAAAAAGAAAAAAAAACCACAGCTCATATAAATATTTGATTTCTTTGTACATTTTCAAAGAAATCCGCACTTCCACGGGCCTCACTTCTATGGTAAAATCAATAGTACAATGTACGATTTGCCAAATTTGGAATCTACGCCAAACATGTAATCTACGGACATTTCGTTTTTTGGAATTACGAATAATCGTTTGGCATATTACGAATAATCTCGAATTTTGAGGCCGATCAAAATTTTCGACTTCCATCACGATTATATAGATGTATTATTTCAAGAATAATAAACCAAAAGGCCGATATAGCGAGATGAAAATACTAATGAACGATATCAAGCGTACCGGATATCGATATGGAAAAACGCTATTTTTTGTGGAACTGTCGATGTATCCGATTTATCGGTATATCGATACCCATCCCTAATAGAAGGGTTTGTTATTCTTCACGCCCAAAATTATCCCTCAAAACGACCAGAGGGTCAAAGCACTTGAAAACCGCCATTTAGAGACCGTTGGAAGCCTCACAGCTTGGGACGTACCTACCTACCTACAAATTTAGTCAAAAACTACACCTTACACGACCTCTTTGAGGATTGCCATTGCCATCATCTATCGACCCTATAGCCAGTGAGTTCTATAGTCTTCTTTGTCTGTTCCAGAAACTGACCCGGTGATTCGTGGTTATATGAGGGCTATGCACTAACGTCTCTTCACTTCGACCGAGCTGGTAAGTGTCGCTTTTGCGTGTATATGGGGGAAACAAAAAGAAAAGAGTTTTGTGGGTGAAGAAACCTTGACGATGAAGTAGCACCAGTCTGCCAACTAAACGGTTTTTTTTTTACTAGTTTGCTATGACAGGTGACAAATTTGTACAATAATTGTACAAAAATTATTCTGTTTCCTGCTAGTTGCCATTCGTAGTATCAATTTCATGGTGTTCCGTACAAGTGTCCTTAATTTTCCCACCCCAATTATACAACAAATAGGTAGGAAATTTGAAAAAAAAAGTGATTGGACGAAAATGCCCCCTGCCCGAAAAGTTGGCCGAGCGAAGCGAGTCTGAGTGCTAGTAATAAAAATAATTTTAAAAAACGTTAGGATCCGTCCCCTGTAGTCTGGGGAACGAACGCTTAAAAATCGGTCTAGGTGGAAATTTCGAGAGCATAAGCGATTTCTTCACCGATGTTTTTAGACCCATGGGGGGATTAAAATACTAAAAGTCCCCGAACCTACGAGTTGAGCGGGGGGTGGGGAGGCCGAAGGTCAGTTTTTTCGTATTTTCGCTCCTAACTCAAAAACGGCGGGTCCTACAGAAAAACCATCTAAATTTTAAAAAAAGCTCACCACATTTGCTACAAAAGTGTCCCTATCCATTTTTCGTGTACCAATAATAAATTAGGAGATATTCAAGCTTGAAATTGGTAACATTTCAAAAACACGCTTTTTCGCACATTTTATTGTTTTTTGCTCACAGCGCCTAAACGACGCATCCTGGCAGTATGAGTACTAGTATATAGATAATCAAAACTACATAAATGTCCTACAATTTGAACTCAGGTGCTGCTCTGTAGGTCTAATAGGAACCGAGAAAACGTAACCAAAACCAATCGTAAGCGGAAAACCAAATTTTTCAGAACGCTGTACCTCAGAAACTATTGGCCGGATTCCAAATTTCTTTTTTCTCGTGAAAGGGTCCCATCCGCAGCTATTCTATGTGAGATTTTGATTTGAGCTTTGATAAGGAAGCGGCAGGCATGGCAAACAAATGGCGAATTTTTTCGCGTTGTTTTTGTCTTGTGTTTGGCACTTTCGTTGTCTCAACAGAAATATATTGTACCGTCCCTTATATAAAATCTGATCAACTTTCGCCAGAAAAAAGGAGAATTAGAATCGGACTAAACATTCCTGAATTATGGGCAAAAATGTGCGAAAAAACCCTTTTTTGCCAAAATTCGTCATTTGTTTCCCATGCGAGCCTCTCCCTTATCAAAGCTCAAATTAAAATCTCACATAGAATAGCTGCGATGGGAACTTTAATCAGCTTTCACGAGGGGAAAAAATGGAATCCGGCCTGTGTCTAGCTGTATACAGCCGTGTCGTATACGTTTCGGCTGTATACAGCCGAAAACGTTCTGAAAAACGCGGTTTTACGCTTACGATTGGTTTTGGTTAAAAATCGTTTTCTCGGTCCCTATTAGACCTACAGGGGGTGTGTTTGGGTACTTGTGGTCAAATTGTAACAAATTTAATGTAGTTGTGATTATATAATAGTGCTCATACCGCTAGGATGCATCGTTTAGGCACTGTGAGCAAAAAAAAAAAAAAAAAAAGTGCGAAAAAGCGGGTTTTTGATTTGTTACCCACTTCAAGCTCGAATATCCTCTAAACTATCACATCTACGCAAAAAATGAATAGGGACACTTTTGTAGCAAATGCGGTGAGCTTTATTTTTAATTTAAATGGTTTTTCTGTAGGACCTGCCGTTTTCGAGTTAGGAGTGAAAATACAAAAAACTGACCTTCTTCGGCCTCAACACCCCCCGCTCCAGTATACAAATACACCAACAGTTTTTTTGAAAAATGGCGTTAATATACTTCAGTAAAATTTATTGAATTTTAATGTTTCTGACGTTTATTTGCTTGGTTTATTTTGAAAAAACGGAGACGGCAACCCTATGCTAGACTTTTCTTGCAGAACACATGCAATTTTGCGCTGATTACGGGAAAATATTGAAAAAATTGCCTTCATTGCAAGGAAAAAACTATTGAAAAATATTTATGTAAACAATTTTTGAAAAATGGAAAAAATATTGAAAAAATAAAATAAATATATAGAAATTGAATTTTGATGAGACCACATCAACACTGCTTACGGGGAAAACCCTAAGTAATACCTTCATTGACCGGACTAGTTCAATTCTTGAAATATTCAGGACTTTATCTGAATCAAAATGTTTATTATAATTATAATCGAGTGCGCAAAAACGGGCAGCTTAATATATCATAATGTGATAAAATTAGCTGCCCTTTTTAACCGAAATATATTATATTGTTACCTAATAGGTTACGAAACCCATACAAGAAAATGGAACGAGATGACAAGTGCCTCAAACGTTGCCTCTCTTGGCCTCTTTCCCCTGTTGGATACAGAAAAGGTTAGGCCTACGTTTTGTTATGTTTCATATTATGGAACTCACACTCCTACAGAGGCTCAAATAAGCCATGTAACCCACGTTCTTATGTAACCAATGGAACTGACTTAAGGAAAGAATTTTGGATAATCATGTAGTAGCACTATCACCCAGAGTAGGATGGAGTATGCGGTTTTTTATAGTTGGCTACGTTATACATAATTCTAATTCGTTCTAATTTCAGTGTTAACACGTCTTTAAGACATCTTTCGACCATTTTGAGCCAAATCTCATCAAAATCGGTTGAGTATTAATTCGGAAAGACGAAAATTTCTGCCATGTTCCTTAATTATTACTTTACCACTTATTACTAATTTACGTTTTAAATACAATGATTGTAAGATGTCATTGTGTGGGTGGAAAGTTGCTGAGGGTCGGCCAAATAAAGCGAGAATGTGCCGACGTTTCGAGAGATATATTCTCCTATCATCGGGGCCTCATGAAATGAATAAAATGACAGCAATCAGAAAAATAATTTTGGAGAACATTGGAACTGAGTTAAAACGGATTTTGAAACATATTGAAGGTATTATCAATGTGTTCTAAAATCCTTCAAAATCCTTGAAACCTCGAATCCTTGCTTTCTCTTGAAACGTCGACACATTCTCCTCTTATTTGACCGACTCTCCACAACTTATCACCCACATTCATTGAAACAGTCACCACCATCATTAACAATAAGACATCTTATTAACTACATTAAATGTAGTTCACTCAAATTGTGAGTAAGTACTTAACCATTTTTTTCAACTTCATTAAATAGAAATGAAGTGTATGCTAGTATAATTTATGGAGGAAGTATTAAATTGTAATACTTCCTCCTTATTTCAAGATTTCAAACTCAATTATTGGGTTTTAAATAAATAAACTTAAAAAAAAAAAAAAAAAAAAAAAATGAAAACGTTTTTAATCGATTACTTGTGACCAATTACTCGGTACAATGGATTTTTGCTTTCCGATTGTACAATCGATGGTAAAATCGATTGTTGCTCGTCGATGATCCATCCCTAGTTGTTTATCTTGATACAGTCAGATGAGCATTAGTTGGAACTCAAAATTGGTTGTCTAGTAAACTTTCTGCGGGTTGTAGAAAGAAGGAGGATGGAATTAACTTTTCTTATAAGAACATTAGTTTTGTTCTGAGGAGATAACAGAGTCGTTTTTCATACGAGAGGCATATCAGAGTTCGGGAAGGGCCAGCGAAAGAAGTCCCGAAAGCTGAGTAAACACCCGGACGGTGCGGAGTAATAAATTCTCCCGGGGTTTCCCGAAATCTTCCTCTTCGAAGAGAAAGAGGAACTTTCTCTTTGGCTTCCCCTCTTGAGTCTTTCTCTTCCCTCGTCAATCCCGGGGGAGGAAAAGCTCCGCGGAGGCGAAAACACCGAAAAGGAGCATAAAGAAAGTGGCTGGGGGGGGGGGGGGGGGGAAGAGGCGATCTTGTGCGAAAATGCGGGGCCCCTCTTCAACGGCGTTTTCCTCGGGTTCCCATCCGACGGTATCGAGCGCGGACGGCGCGGCGCCCGTCATGGAGTCTCCGGAGGCGGCCCGGGGGTGGAAAAAGAGGAGTCTGGCGCCGGGACGCCTGGCTCCACATCTGTCGCAGCATCCCTCCGCAGAGCTCCCCCGAAGCCCTCCCCCCGCCGGATTCTGTTTTCCAACAAACGACGGAGGATGCGACGGGGGCGGCCTGGAGAGAAGGAAAAAAAAAGGTCCAATCCTGGCGACCCTCCGACCATTCGAGGAATAATGCCAGTAATTAATGCCACCTCTTTTCCAACCCCTCAACACTCCCTTTTCCACCCCGAAATTAATTATTTCAATTCAACTTCCGCTCACAAATATCCAGTTTACGGTATCAGGAAACGAGATGCCTCGATGGAAGCCAGAAAAACAACTTTTAACGCCATTGAAAACCTCCCTCGCAGAGGAGAGAAAAACTGTCTGAATATTGTTTGAGGAGTACAGGCGAAAAACGTGTTAACGCAGCTTTTTTAAAATTTTCAGAATTGCCATTTTTCTTCAAAAAAAAAAAAAAAAAAAAAAGAAGAAAAAAAACTAAATAATTTACTGGAAAAATTCCAATTTCTGGCTTTTTGGGCTTCTTTGGGTGTAAACCACATAATGTGAGTACCAAAGTCATTGAAAAATTAATTGGCAAGATGTTATGGAACAAATATAGAGAAAATCCCAATTTGTACACGGAAAAAACGTGTTATGATGTGTGAGGCAGGCTTTTGAAAAAAAAAAAAAAAAAAGTTTTGCTTTTGAAGTCGGATTTTCTTGGTTCTGGACGTTTTGGAGTTTTTGGTTCTGGATTTTGTGCTCTGAAGTAGGTTTCTTGGTCACTCCACTCTTTCTCCCAGTCACTTTCCGTCATTTTGCGACCTCGGAAGCCGACTAAAACATTCTCTAACGCACGAAAAACAACGAAATTTTCGCACTTTTTATATTTTTTCCCGCTTTTGACTCTGAAGGACCCCCTTTTGGTTTATTATTCTTGGAATAATACACCTATGTTTTCGCGACAAGGGTCGACGACTCCGATCGGGCTCAAAATTTGACATTATCCGTTTCAAGTGGTCTACATTCTAAATCCGAAATGTCCGTCCGCCGTCCGCCGTACGCCGTACCTACGCCGTCCGCCGTCCGGGCCGTTTTGGGCAGTAGGAATTTTTTTTTAAATCTGAAATTTTGGCAAAATACTTGGTTTACCATCTAGTTGTGCCCGCAAGGTTTTCAGTCCGATCGCCCAAACCCGTGGGGCGCTATGGGGCTACAGGAGGGGTGTTTTGAAGGCTTTTAGCTATGGGATCGAGTTAGGTGTCGTTTTCGAAGTATTTTTGGACGTAGAATCCATTTTTTGGGGTCCCGGAACGATCCGATTTCACTGGGGCGATGTTTAGGGCATTCGTGGGGCTAAAAATGGGATTTTTGAAGGATCCCAGGATGTTGAATATTTTTCGAGTAAAAAATACAGAGTTTTTGAAAAAACACATTTTTGAACAAAAAAATCAAAAAAAAATTTTTTTTTTAATTTTTTCATTGACAGAATTAAATTTCTGCACAAGTAACGTATATCAAAGAATAATAAACCCTTGTGTAAAATTTGCAGCGTTTTCGATAAAAGCTTCTGTATCCTTTTTTGAAGTAGATAAAATATAGAACAATTTGAGACCAGTTCGGTTTTTCTTGCATTCACAGATTTCGAGATACAGCTGCTCAAATTTAGCACATTTCCCACATTTGGCCAAGTTTAGCGATATTTACGTTTTTCTCACTCGGGAAAATTGCACGATAATTTCAAATATCATGAAAACCCATTCTAAAGCCTCAGAGGGGTCTGATAGGGTTTTCACCAACCCCCATTTAAAAAAAAATTTCTTTATTACATTTTAATATTGATTTAAACGAAGAGCATGAAACGAAAAGGTATAGAGGGAAATGTTTGGAACACAATTGTTAACTTGGTGACATTGTTTGGACTAATTAAGAGGTTAACATATCACAAGTCCCCGCCCCAAGCCGTAAAGCGATTGGAGTGGTGAGCGGGGGTTAAAGGTCCCATTTTGTTCGGGTTTTCTCTAATATCTCGGAAAGGGTGCGTACTAGCGACATGGCCACTTCATACAAAATGAAAGCTGATCAAATTTGCTGTAATTGAGAGTCAGTCACATTTTTCAATATCTTGTATTGCTTTAGAGTTATCCGTTAATTAAGAAAAAAAAAAAAGTTTTTGCCTCTCAGTTTTAGCCCTTTATCCCTTCGGGCTGCCACAGTCATTCGTCCAAAAGCAAAAAGAGGTGGTATGTGGATGCACTGGTGTATGCAGGTTTCACTGGTTCACTACTGGACTATTTCGATTCCTCCAAAAAAACGCGATGACCTCACATGTGACTGGCGCTCCTCACGTTGAAGGTTTGTATCGCATAGATTAGGCAGGATATCCGTAATTTGCTCCTTTCCCAATGAATATTAACCCCGGGTGACGAATTTCTGAGCTCAGCGTGTGGATAGCATACAAATCATAATTTGACTTGGGGGGTCAATGAAAAGACAGAAAATGGCGATAACGATGAACATTTTTCGCAACCAGGAAGGTTGGTGATGAATAAAGATTGGAATTTTCATGTGTCTTATATTGTGTATATCTTTTCGGTCTTCAACGACCTGCAATGATACTTGCACTTCAGAATGGCGCGTATTTCGGTACTGATTGCCAAATTGACGCGAATCTGACGATTGTTTTGGTTGTTGCCTTCGAATTCGAATTGCAGGAACATTTACCGACCATTCGACAACAACATTAAATGAAAAAAATATTAAAAAATAAAAAAAAGTAAATTTTACCGAAAAATCGGTGTTTTTTCTTTTATTTTCTGTTTTGTGTCCTTTTAGGGGGTTCACGTTTGGGCACCAGACTGCCGATATATCAACTATGAATAATTCATCATCCAAGTGTTTCCGTTGAGTCCGTGACACGAAATGTTGACGCGATTTGCGCCGACTCACAGCATCTGCCCCAGATTTCCGTCGTCAGCTCCCAGGGTGGGGGGGGGGGGACGACGACAATTATTAAACAAAATGAGCTGTCTCCACGGAGCAATGAGATAACGGGCCTTGTTCTGGATATGGATCACTGGGTCCGATGGTGAACTAAATGTGTAGAGTTTTGATACTTTCCAAGGTGACTTTTTCGCCACCGTGGCAAACGCCACTACCTGAGCCACTTCCACAAACTATAGTTAACTGTTCAGCAAATGTGAAAGAGCTCAGCAAAGTTAAACGGAGCGCCTGAGCGCTATCACTGAAACCTCGGTAGCTCAGGTGGTGAAAGTGGGAGGGTTAACTCTTGAATTTCACCATCTGAAGTTGAAACTGTCGAAAGGTCACTGCCTAAACCCCGGATCAAAAAGTTAAATCCCCACTACAGGTGGTCAAAGGTGGCCTAATGGCCGAGCTACTGAGAGTTTAAGCGTTCAACTTCAACCCTGCTACTAGCAGAATTAATGTAGAAAATAATTCATGTTACAACACGTGCGAACCATTGTGCCCTGGCCAGCCACCTTCCAGGACATGAACTGGGTAACTCTGGAGGAAGTAAACCTAACGTTGGCGTTAAAACTTGGATTCACGCCTCGGGTGGTGAAAGTTGCCCTAACTTTAGTGTTAACGCTTAAATGTTCACCTCTAGTGGTGAAATTGGCGCTAACTTGGGTGTTACTGCTGAAAATCAGTACCTCGGCGTGGTGAAAGTCATCCTAACTTGGGTGTTAACGCTGAGCTAAGTATTTTGGGTGGTGAAAGTGGCCCTCACCTGGATGTTAACGCTTAGACCAGTCTCAGGTGGTGAAAGTGGCCCTAATCCTGATTGTTAAAGCTCAAATCAATAATTCGGATTGTTAAATGAGCCCTCAGGCTCCCGAAATTCGTGCTTGATTGGTGCTCCTCCCGCGCTTGTTCGTTACCGGAACGAGCTTTCATCTTGAAAGTACGTCAGAAAAATTGAAACACCCCCTTCGAAACATTTCAACGGGGCCGTTAGAATAACATGACCTGGAAACGTCTTGGGACGAATAATAATGCGCGAAGGAGGGAAAAATGGAGAGGAATGATTATGAAAATGGAAGCAAAAAGGAGGGGGGCGTCAAATGATAAATGGATGGGCCGTGAAGCGGACATAGCTACTGACTGCTACTAAAAATGCGATTCTTCCCACGATGAGTCAGCCGAGAGGGACATAAAAACTTCCGAAGAAAAATTTTTTCCCCTCCAGCAACCAACGAAACATCGTGAAATCAATAACGTCTCAAAATCCTTTAAAATGTTGAGTTTTTTCTTTCCACATTGTCGGGTCATTGACTGAACGTGTTCGATCACCGCGTGTTTCTAATCACCGTAACTCTAAACTTGGAAAAGACCTAACATCTGCGTTGAGCTCAACTCAAGCAGAAAATAGATCTCCGACCGTTTGATAGGATTATCCACATCTTGGGATATTCTGTTTGGCGTTTTGCTTAATTTGAAAAACTTGGAACTCATTTACGACACTCGTTTTCAAGGTTGACCTTACTCATCCTGAGCTCGACTATCTTCGCCAATTCTCTTGTCCAATAGCTTCAAGTTGAACTCTGTGATCTCAAGCGTGAAAGTAGGCCTTCCGTTTACGATATGACTGACCTACTCTGCAATCGCCCGTCAAGGACATTTCTTTTTTACTCCGAAGGACTTGGAAACCCAACAGGTTCGTAAGGTTCAATCGAATTAATTCCTTCTACCGTAACGAAGCGTTTCAACGCCCTCGAAGCCCTTTCGGCGTCCGGCTATTAACATAAAATTGCTTCGGAACGACATGTTGGGCGCTCGTTCTCCCACTAGTTCCTTTACGAGAGCTATTGCGCAAGGGAATTCGCCAGGAACAGATGGCACTCATCCCTTGGCCTTTCAAATGATGTCAAGCGTAATTGCAATTTTAATTATCTTGCATTTCTCCTTTTCGACCAATTCCAACTTTTTTGTCGTCAGGAGAATTCTCTCTCATTTCGCCTCTCAAAACCTGCACTTTGATGCTCTCAGGTTCAGCACAGACCAGATTTGACCTCCTTATATTAACTGGGGAAGTCCCTTTAGAGCGGATGGCGTGGGACGTTGGGCGTTTCAGCGGGATCCACCTGCGAGGTTGAGTTCTTTTTTTAGGTTTCGAATCTTTTTTTTTCGTTTGACACGGTACGTTTCCTCACGTTAGCAGCGGCCCTTCACGATGAAACCCATCGTCACACCATTCGGGTAGGTTTGTAGGATCTGTTAAATATCAGTATTTTTGACAAAGTAACAATTTTTTCGTGTCTGTGTCCGCGTGGTTTTCAGCCAGTGGGGTTACATTAGGGGATTTTGGAGGATTCAGGGAAGTGGTCTTTGTTAGGTTCCGTTTTCGAAGTAATTTTGGACGTAGAATCCATTTTTGGAAGTCCCCTATCTGCCTTTTCATCACGCAGATTTACTTTCTTTTTTATTTCATCTTTTTTTATTGACGTAGAATTATTGTTTTGCAGATACTATACTAAAGTATTATCCAATTATCTCTATTATTTATCATTTTCAGCGTCTTTTGATTCTCTAGGTTTTCATCGTGTTGAGGGTGGACCGATTTTGTGAGCTTTTACGCTGTTTTACGATGTTTTACGCTTTTATCTTTATAGTCCAGTCTAATGGTGTTTATAAGTGACGCTTTCGTAGCAAAAGTATGCTGCCTCCTAGCTGGCCGGCGTCAGGTCGAAAAACGAAAAAAAAAACTCTAAATTTTGGACGTTTTATCGGGTTTTCGCTTATATCTTCAAAACAAAGGATGTCACGTAAATTGTCGCCGTAATCAAAGTTGAAGAGCATAAGATTTAGCGTCGAATGACCTCCCTATCTTCCACTTTCGACCAATGTATAAGCTTATTTTTTCCAACTCTTGACAACTTCCATAAGCATAATGGATTTATCATTTATTTAGCATTTATGGATGGACCACTAGTTTGGTCACTTTGTCCCTTGGAGGCACACAACTTAAAACTAGTTGGACAAATTTAATCAATGTGTAATCATATATATTAATTTCTATGTAGGTATACTAGAAATTAGGGGTTTCCATTTGAAATAAGAAAGTAGGACGCAAGTGCGCACATTTGCGCGCATTTTTGCCGGATCTCAAGCCCCCAGTAGGGTATGTCTGGGAGGCTGAGTCAAAACCTCCTGATCTTCGGAATTCGCTCTTTCGGGATTTACAGTATTACAATAATTGTAAATTATTTGGGTCTCCAGGTAGTGTACAGAGGAATCACCGGAATGTAAACAACGACGAGTTGCGCGAATTCGCGCTCATCAAAAATTGCGCTCAATGGGCTTATCTGACGTAAAGTTGGCTCGGGAATCCAAATCCGACATAAAAATGAGGGGTTCCCGCTTGAAATAATAAAGTTGGGCGCAAGTGCGCACATTTGCGCGCATTTCCGCCGGATCTCTACCCCCAGTAGGGTATGTCTGGGAGGCCGAGTTGGTAGGAAAAATGCATGCGTATTTTTATCTCGTCTGTCGTATCGGGATTTGGGTCAAACGAACTTCAGCACTCTTTCGCCGAGCTTTCGAAAATTATATTTTCTTCTTCAGGGCCTACAACATATTATAGCATTAGAGCAGTAAATTATTTTACTGTATTATTTTACCGTATTTTTATCACTTATGGTTTTGAAGGAGAAGGCTTGTGACATACATACAGAGACGGTCTGAATTAGTGGTATAGATCAGGCAGGTTATGCTTCAGTAAAGGATTTTGGCTCTATTCTTTCAAGGACGTTTCGCAGAAATTTTCCCTTCTTGTCGTTGGCTGCTCGGGTCGCGCAATCTCTTCTCTCAATTGAGTTGATTACGAGACTGAAGGGCTCATTTAGCGACTGCTCGGTATCTGAGTGGAATAGTCTCTTTTCGCCCCTGGAATACTCAGTGGCCCTCTCCGGTTAATTAGTGACCCCATTAATCTCACTCGGGCATCCGTTGGAAACTCGGACTCTCCCGGGACAGTTCCTGGTGATCTTCTGTGGACAATTGGCGTATCCATCTGGTTTCTAAATCCGGACGGCCGCCCTGGCCAGGTGGGGCCTCAACGGAAACGTGTTGGCGTTTCGGGTTCAACTTGCAGATTGAATGTGGGTGCCCCGTGAGCTCCCTTCCACAGCATCTACCTACTCGTTTACTATTTGGCGTCTTATATAGTAATGATAGCCCACCGATGAGGCCTCCAAGTGGTTTTTTTTTTTTCGCTTGTTAGATCCCCATTCAAGTCCTGGCCTCCCTACTACGGCTTCTTAGCGAAACGCCCCACCTTCCGACCCCGCGATGCTTCCTACAGTCCGACCCCGACATATCCCGCGAGCAGGCTTCATGTTCTTACCAGCGATTTTACGCGCCCCCAAAGTGTCGTAGAAATCGGGCCGGGAGTGCCAGTGTTGTGCATGTTTTTCTGTGTGTGTGACTTCTCTTCCACTCGAGGACCATAAAAATGACTAATCTGAGCAATTCTTTTGGGAATATCACCCTCGTAAGTTTCTTAAGAGTTTTATTACTTTTTACTTCCCCAACTTTCAACCCCTTCGCTCCAAGTTTTAAAAGGAAACTTGAGACTCCCGCTGATAGATCTTTTTCGTCATCCTCTCTTGAAAAACGGGCTGGAAAGGCAAAGTGATTCCAAAAACTCCCAAAGTATTATATTGATTACTTTTTGTATACACCCACCACGAAGTGTTCTTTTTAGGAACTTGTGGTTTCATTTTGAAAATCAGGTGTTTCGTTGTATATCTGGCTCCAAGATAAGCTGAAAAATGAAGAAAGACGGCCAGTTTCACTCAAATATAGACACACAAATATAGAATTTCAAGAGAACGTGCCTCACCGTTCCAGCCTGGTGCGAAAAGGCTTATTCGGTTTTAAAAACCTAATTATAGCTTATTCATTATATTGTTAGTAATAATTAAGAATTATTCTTAAATCCTCGTACGGGATCGATCATTATCACTAGCACGCCGGTAAGGAGGGCCTCGCTTCGCTCGGCTACTTACATCGGTCAGGGGGCTCGCTTTGCTCGCCCATTTGCGCGCTCAAAGTGCCCCCGTCCCACTCGAATTTCAAACTCGCCGTAAAACCCTCGTTCATCGGAATTTAGTTTTAAAATTTGGCCCTAGCGCCATGTGGATTGGTCTGTAAACAACGAAGGTACACGTAGTTGGGCCCATTTCCGTATTCACTAACAAATTAATTATTCGAGACCTGAAATAAGGAAGTTGGGCGCATGTGCGCCCATTTGCGCGAGATCTCACCCCGCCCAGTAGGGTGGGATGGGAAGGCGGTTGGAATGAACCTTGTAATTGTATTGCTTACCATAAATAATCACATTCTAGTGGGGTCAATATTTGACAGAATTATCCTGTCCAGAGTGAGTTCTATTCTAATCATGATGGAGATTTTTTGATTGATCAATCCTTAAAAAAATAAAAAAATAAAATAAAATAAAATCTTCTATTTAGAAACTAAACTCTTTTGGGAAGTGCGTATAAATTTATAGAAAACAGAACATTTAAACCTGAAGCGGGAACAGGGACGCTATCTAGTCTGTGGTTTGACGACACAATGAACCATTCTTCCATTGGTTGTAGATTTTTGCTCGTTCGTGGCAGATTGGCCAACAAAAAACGCTGAAAATTTGACACAAGGGTTTATTATTCATTGGCATATAAAAATTATATTAAAATTAATTCTGTGTCATCAAGAAAATATTTTTGAAAAATTAAAAAAAAATTTTTTCTGTACACTGTTTCGACAGACGTGGGGCCTAGAAAGATGGATTATGCGTCAAAAGACACCTTATTGCTGGGCGATTTTCGGCGGTTTTAGCTCGGACAACGGGCTTATTGTTTTCCATGGTAGCTGGTTGCTGGGTCTTAGGCCATACTTACGTGCTGGCGTATGTGCCTAAATTATCGAACTACTCTGTCGTCTATTCGAACCGCACGAATAGTCTATTCGTGAAACTCACATGGTAGCGGAATGACATCAGTACGATTTAACCCAAAATTCAGATGTAGGTCGATTATAGATAATAGAATCTATTATATAGAAGATCTGATCTATTCCAGTCGTACTAACAGATTATTGTAGTAGTGTAAGCTCCTTTATAAAAGTTCCGTTCTCACAGAGTGTACATACCTCCATGCACAATTATAACTGAAGATTGCATTTCCCAAACCTACTATATCCGTTTTAGTAAATTTTTCAGCAGAGACGATTTTTGAATCACGACTTTACTTTCCAACTTGAGATGTTCATTTTTATACCAAACTTTCATTGATGCCCATTGTCAGTATTACAATGTTGAATCGGATCTAGACCAAATATTTTTGACGATAAATTTAACTAAGTTTTCGATATATTATAGGTTTTCCAAGCTCAATTGAGAATCACTCAACAACAACAACTCAAATCCGAGTTTTTACAAAAAAATGAATGTGTGTAGTACCTTTTGGAAATACACTCCTCAACTTCTCATCTGATTTACCTATTGAGTTGGTCCTACTCCATTCCGCTCCAACATTCTCCAATTTTGACTGAACGCTCTTGCTGCGCGTTACGTGTCCACCCAACTTGAATAGGAAGTAATTTGACTTCCTCGTCGCTTAACCCCTCATTTCCTTATTACGAATTTTCATTCATATCTAATTACTTTCTTACACAGTTGACGGTAGTTGATGACTTAAAGAACCTTGAAATCACCTCCTTCCTGCGTTCGCCGAGTTCAAAACTGAACCCAGTTTTCATTGTTATCTCTTGATGAAGCACGTATATCTAGTATTAATAATCAACTTGAGGTACGGAGGGAGCGTGTAGAAAGCTTTTCCCCGCGTTATCGTCTCAGTAGTCGCTTCACTCTTGTCAAGGCTACTTCAGTGTTATTGTTTTGATATTCTGGCGCTCAACGTGCGAAGGTTTCCTATTATTCCCATTCACTGAAAATCCCATTCACGCACCGGTTACTTTATTGAACACAGCACTTTCTTCTGCATGAATCAATATGGTGGGAAAAGTTCACGCATAGAAACAAAGAATTTATTGAGTTGAGGGCTGTCTCGTAAATGGAATGATTTTTTTTTTTTTTAACCGACTACTGTGATTTTTGCAAACGTATTTTTTAATTGATACTTATTCATCATTTTAGGCCCAACTTTGTATTTTCTATTTTTATTTATTTTATTTATTTTACTTTTTATTGATTGCTTGAGTTTTTTGTCTGATGGGTGATGTAGAATGAATCTCAAATGAAGTTTCGAGCAGAATGACAAAGAGCTTGGGGGATAATTATTGTAGTGGTAGTCGAAGGGGGATTGATTGCACACCCCTGAGAGGGTTGAAAGTTGCGTACTCTCACCACCGCGAGGCGCCACCTGCTTACATTTAGAAGCAACAAACAAGGATTTCTTTAAAAAAAATAAAAAATAAAAAAATAAAAAAACCGCGTACGGTACGATGTTTACGCGCTCAAATTTTGTCGGGTTTTTATTCATTTATTTTTTCTCCTTCCAATTTATAGCCTACGGTTTAATCCCCCCTGCCGTTAATCCCTTTCGGTCCGCCCGTCCTAAAATCCATCCCATTCTCTCCGCATTTCACCGATAATTGTCCAGTAAATCCCTTCTGAAAAAAAGTCGGGAAACTGGCTCGCGAAAATACTTTACGGTTTTTTTTTTTTTAGAACCTCAGTTACTGACTCAGTTTCCAACTTCGTGTTGAACATCCTGTTCTTTATCTGAAAGGGTATTTGTTGTTAAATTTAACGAGCGAGGTGGTCAGAAAAAATTATTACATTTTAATTTAATTACCGTAAAACGGGGTTGAAATGGTACACTACCTTTTTCTCGTGATATTGTCTATGTTGAGAAGCCCTGTAACATTGCCCCCCCCCCCCCCTCAATACGCCTTTCAACAGATTCCGGCTCAAAAATTAAAAAAAAAAAATCCCTTCAGAAATTCAAAAATGGTTTGTCTTCGATCCCTCCAACAGCCTCTTGAACTTTTCCTCCTAAATAAATCTGTTCTAATAGAACTTGTGAGCTGATTAGGGGCATTTGCAAGTAAAAGCACATGGAAATAAATGTAAAAACCGTCACTTTCTTAAAATAGGACAAATATCTTCCAAAACCTCACTTGAAAATACAAGGAGGAATGAATTTCTTCTTGTGAGGTACTTTAATACTACTTGTAGGTACTCTTTAATGTATAGGTACTTTAATACTCCTAAAATTAGTACTGAAAACAATATCAGATATTAAGAGTAGAGTATTGAGATTCTACTCAAATGAGTAGATGAGTAGATTCTACTCAAATTAATACTTAAAATTAAACAAAAGGAGCTGTAACATTGACATCCTGTCAAACGCAAGAGTTCAGGTTTTTCTGTCATTAAAAATCACCTAAAAACAATTTTTAGGGTTTCTCAACGGATTTTGGTCGACAATAATTGTAGATAATTGGTAAAAAATACTAACTGGCTGCACGAAAATGTTCTCTTGATGTCTCATGTGCACTTTGGCATGTTAGCGCTAAAGGAGAGATATCAGCTGTTATCAATCCAGCACCCACAAAACGAAAACAACACTGGAGAAGGCAAATGACGGACACAACTTCTTCTTCCACATTGGTTGTTGTCAGGGAAAATTGCAGGAGCCCGTTCCCGCTATTTTAAGGTCGCTAAGTGAATTTGAATTTGAAAAAACGTTGATTTCCACCCCATTTCCGGTAAATCAAAAAATTTAATTTAATTTTATTTAAAAAATTTTAGTAATTTAAAAAACGTTGCTGCCTGTGGGGCATTAGTTTAATCTGTGCTGTGGGGTGTATTGCCTCTTGTGACTATGTCAGTATGGTTATTATTAACTATATTTTTACTTTAGTACTGGGGGACACCCTGGATTGTTAATGTTATGATAGAGGATCAAACCAGTGAAACAGAGAATTTGTTTTTCGGTAATTCCCCCGAGGGGATCGACTCGGGGCGTGAGGTGGGGTTAGAAGGAGTTGCAGTTGGGAGTGGGGGGTTGGGCTGTCGGGTCGGTGTCACCGATTTGGTGGGTGGCCGGCGGGATATATTTATTTACAAGTATGTATATTATATCTTGTGGTTACCAGTAGCTCAGTGGTTTGAGCGTTAGACTGCCGAGTCAATGGTTGCTGGTTCGATCCCAACAGCTGGTAAACATCTTCCTTAAACTGATAATCACCTCTCGGAAGGAATTGGCAAACCACTGAGAGTATCTCGCCCGGGAAAGCCTGCTGATATCTACAGTAACTGTGGTATTGTGAGGGGGGGGGGGGGTGGTAGCGTTTCTTCTCCGTAAAAACGTGTACCATATTTTTAAAAATGGTACATTTGTAAGGGATTTTAATTTGTTGCAAATCGCCTCATTACGTTAACCGTCGATAACTCGTCGGGCAATTAGCTTCTGTTGCTTTACGTGGTTAATTTTTATCGGGGTTTGTTTCTCGCCTTTTTACACCGAAAAATTCCTAATCTGGAACAAGGTACCCCGGGGAAAACGGCTGCACCCTTGTTTGTTTTTCACCCCCCCGGGGGAAAAGGTTTTTCCCTCTAAAAAAAAAGCGGGTTTTTCCAATAATTAAGACGAAGGGGGTTCGGGTTGTTAGGGAGGACGATGACAAGAGATATGGTTTCAAGGGGGGACATCCCCTCCCGCCGTTTCCATCTCCCCACTTTCGGATGCCACCCCTATTTTCCACCCCCAACTGGCGCTAGCTGGGGGCGGCATCACCCCTAACCCTCTCAGTCTCTTGCGAAGCGCACCCCTGCCACCATCCCAAAATCACGATGCTCTCGTAAGATTTTTTTTTTGTCTCTGTGTGTGTGTGCCATTGTAGATTGATGCTTCAACGACTGTAAATCGTTGCGTGCACAAAAAAATGAACCAACTTCGCGTAAAACCGACACAAATTTCGAAATTTTTAAAGAAAATTTCCACTGCTCATTTGAAGCTAAATCAACTTTTACCCCATTTTACATCGTGTAAATTTTGATTTTGCCCTCAAATCACTCCTGTACTGTTCTGAACACAATTTAAAACATTTGACATTTTGAGGGCGGTTCAATTTTGCACCATAAACTTTTTTTTCCTGAGCAATTTGCTATTGTAGAAAGTGGGGGATAAAGTGCTCAATTCAGGAAGTGACTTTGAGTTGTTCTCTGCAGCGACAGTGACGAATGTGAAACTGCGAAGGGAGGAGGAAAGATGAAGTGCATGGTTTGTCTTATAAAATGAATCAGGCGGATTTCTTTTCTTTTCTTTTTTTTTTTTTTTCTTGACGTGTTCGTCTTGTTTCGTATGATTTTCCGCGTCGTCGTCGGGTTATTTACAGCGTATTTTTTTTTCGGGGCCGGTACACACGTAAAACCTTCCAGGAAGAAACGTTAGGGAGCGCTGCCGAGGGGGGGCGGCCGTATTGAGCGAGCCGTTATCATGGGTGTGAAGTGCCCCCCTGGCAGCATCCCCTCCTCTGGACCGGGAATCGAACTCGACCGAACCTTAATTTCCACCGTAATTCGCCGTTTCCCTGGGCGTCGAACGACAAAACGTCAAAAACAAACCAATCGGCTATTCGTTATATTGTCACAGTTCCGCGTAACTTAATTTTTTTTTCCCTGTTCCTAACACCCTTTTTTTGGTCTTCCCGCACCGGATCGATATCTCCCATCATATGTTGGACGCCCGCCAAGCATCACGCCCATAGTCGAAAATCCCTGGCTCATCCTTCGCCTGGAAAAAAAGTTATTTTTTTGTTAATTCGACCGAACGAGCTGATATTTTTAAAACTCTTTCCAGATGACACTTTCATTCCCACGGGATCCAAAATAGATCTCCTCTAATTTCCCGTCATTTCCCTTCTCAGATTTGTTATCAGGGCGGCCTGCCACGTTGTCTTCGAATTACAAACGTCAATGATTGTTTGGAATTTTGATTTTATCGCCCCCTACTGTCTCGATCACTTTCCAAATAACTTTGAAGCATATTTTACTCGTCATCGACATTGACTCGCTGTTCAACTCCAGATAGTTTCGAAAGGGGCAATTTTGAATCGATGTTTTAGACAAATTCACAACGAAGCCACCCTCGTTCCGCCCTGTGCGCAGGGGTTGTTGCGGCCTGGCAGCTCCCCCAATATACTCTGATATATGAAAAAGTCTTCGAAGAGCCGTTTCTATGATTCAACCACAAAACTTTACCTGCATTTTATACTTTTTTGCTTCCTAGTCGAACAAAGGTAGGTAGGTAATTTTGCATTGTTTTCACTTCCGGGATCGGAAAAATTGTGGTCCTCCAAAATCAAAATTTCCACGTACATTGCGTTTCACAGCTTCCTGAGAAAATTTGGTTCTAAGTCTGTGTGTCCGTCCGTCCGCATTTCCTTGTGACAGCGATAACGTCCACAATTTTGATCCGATTTCAGTCAAATTTTCAGGGTTTACGCGGGTCCCATATAAATTTCGCTATGGTTGAATCAGCTGTACGCTCTGCGCATGCGCGAACAAATACAGTCATAAATTTTGTGATGACCTAATAATCCAGACTGGATGTCGGGGTGGTCTTTGAACGCGAGGAAGCTTTGTGCCATGTCACCCTTGGCAGTGTATTTTTGGAATTCCAATTACAAATTTGGTCTCAGCGTGACACAATCCACTGGAAAGAGATACAGAAGAATAATATTCTAATACTAGAAATGCAACTGGTCGGCGGCGCATATTATGTCAAAGTTTGAATAAAGCGGCCAGTTTTCCGATTTGTGTTTTTTTTTTTTTTTCTTTCTCTCTGTGGTCAATCAAAATCAATTACCAACAAACAAAACTAGTGTGGGGGCCTGTTTCGATCCCCATACAACCCTAAAAATAATATATTACCATTAACATTAGCAGTCCCAACAAATAACAATTTAACTGAGTGCAACTATTTTGAAGTTGATTCATTTGATTTAATTTGATGAAAGTAAAATAGCAAACTATGTTGACTATTTGGAATGGAAGTCCAACATGATAAGTCCTACCTCTTCAAATCACTCTTGTAAACTCCTCTAGATCTTTAATTTTCACCACACTTGTACAAAATAGAAATTTGTGTAATGTGTGATCTAGATAATATCTAATATTATTATCATCTAATATAAGATCAAATATTATTTGATTTAAACTACAAGTGAATAAGCCAATATTGTTTCCTATTTTTAATTATTATTGTATAATCCTCTGCCATTACTTTTGAACTTTCATTGGATTTTAACTTCAAAAACGTTGCACAGGGAAATTTTTCTTATTTTTTTAATAAAGAAAATTATAATGAAGCGGTATACTTATTGCTGGTGCTTTTAGCGCAAAATCGGTTCTCATGCTAGATTTGTTTGTTAATGAACAATTTAGACCAATCCTAGAAGAGTAATCGCTCTCCCCATGAACCTCAGCACCTTTGGCAAACACTCACCTAGCTAAAGACCCCGACCTAAAGGGTGAAAACTGGTGTGTAAAAGCTAGAAAACCAGTTCTAAATGCTATGTAACATTCTGGAAGAAACTAAATTGTGAACTCGATCTTGAGGCTGTAAAATTTATTGTGGTTCTGAACTCAGGCTTTAAAAAAAAAATAAAAATAAATAAAATAAAAACTACCTTGTTCTTGAAGCTGTCAATCTGGTTCTTTGCTCCCAAACCGGTTCTCAAAGCTACCTAACCTGTTTTCAGAGAATTGTAAAAAATTGTTCTTGAAGCTGTACATCCGGTTCTCATCGACAAGCTACATACATAACCTGTTTTCAAAGCTTTAAAAAACTCGTTCTTGAAGCCGTCAGTTTGGTTCTCATACTGTAAATCTGGTCCTCAAACCCATCTATCCTGTTCTCAAAGCTTAAAAAAAAACTCGTCCTTGAAGCTGATACAGGCTTATATTCGGTTCTGCTTGCTGTAAAACTGGTTCTCAAAGCTACCTAACCTGTTCTCGAGGCTTAAAAAATAAAAATAATAAAACTCGTCCTACAAGCTGTATATATACAGGATATATTCGGTTCTCATTGATATAAAACCGGTTCCCAAAGCTCCTAACCTCGAAGCTTAAAAAAAACTCGTCCTGAATATATATACAGGATATATCCTGTTCTCATTGCTACCTATGGAAATCCAATCGAGGTCTAGAAACAACTTGATCTTGAAGCTGTAGATCCTGTTCTCATCGACGCAAAACTTGTGTTTTAGGCCGCAAATCCATTTCTTGAAGTTGGCATAACTTCTCCTCGTGTCCATGTTATTAATCAATAGGTGGAATCCTTTTTCTTCAGTTCTCGCGTGAATTTTGAGCGCTAAATAACGTTAATGCTATTGATGTGCTATTCTTGTTAGGGCTGCCGATGGTCTTAGCAGTCCCAATTGTTTATTGTTGAAACAATTAGAGCGGCTAGAGGAGTTCTTTCTCTCCCTAGAATGCGCGTAAAAGACAATTTCGCCTTCATATTCATCAGGACTTTTCAAAATCCACTGATATTTAAATTTTTTTGGCGAGAAATCCTGTATGGTTGTTGTTTGAAGTTTGTGACGTCACTAGAAGTGGTATTTCGTAGTCGATTTACCTATCCGAGACCTCTTTCAAGGCTTCTCGAGGCTCATTCAAAGTATTAAAAGCCTCTTTTTATCAGAAAATAATACAATATGAGTTGTGGCTCCTTGGAAAAGCTTACCGAGTGTCACCGTGTTGATATTTCTCATTGTTTGTCGTTCGTATCGCGTTCCCACGTCGGTAACTGATCTACAATGCCGGATTGATTGTCAGTAACAGATTCGTTTCTTGTGGTTTTCGGGTCGAGATGGGGATTTCTCGGGTTACTCGTAAATTTTCATCTGTCGTCCCCTGGCCGCGGGTACGTTGACGATTTTGTGCGTGCTGTTCAATGGGATGTTCGGATGTGTGGTTTTTTTTTTTGTTTTTTTTGCCATTATCATATTTATGTCGGGTGAGGTAATGCTGGCTCTAAGACGTCAGCGATGTATTAGGCAATAAATCCGATTACGTCGTTTATGTCGCTGTTTGTAATTGGCAACACTGTCGCGAAAGATCGATAAATTTTGTTGTTATCGAAGGGGATTAGGTGCTAAATACCTCCCTATTCGTCATCTTCAGTAATGGCCAGCTTCATTATGTGTTGGCGTTGCTGAGTTATGACTTTGGAGGAATCGGCCCCCTCATATTAGGTGTCCTCATATTAACCCCTTTCGTAATAATGTCCGAAATACCAACTTCCTTATCTTCACTCGGTAAATTTGAGTTGTGTTGTGGACGTTGAGAGAAGTTTGTGGGTGAGGGTGGAGGGTGACCCTTGAAACCGCCCCCGCCCGCTGGTATGTCCGCCCTCCCGCCCTTCAGCTACTTAGGTAACCCGAAGGGCGGTTTTGGTCCTCCGGAAACTCGCCGCCCCCGCCGGGAGGTCTCTGCGCATGTTTTTCCACATTCTGAAAGGAGGAAAAACGGGAGTCCGCCTTTCCCCCAGTTTGACCCGAGTTTCCTTCTCCCGTTCGGCCCCTCTTGCTGTTCGCACCTCCGTTTGTCGCGGCGTCGAGGGCGTCGAGGGCCTTCAGCTCATCCGACTTGGAGTTTGCCCTGACGCCTGCCGTCAGCAGCTGATGCTCATTTGGCTCCTTTAACGCTTTGACATGTCCGTAACGTCCGTCACTCCGTCCACGACAGGGTCACTGATCTGCCAAAGATGTCGCTGCTCGGAGTGCTGCTGCCGCCAGTTCCTCCTCGCCCATTTCCTTCCCCAGCGCTCAATCAAACGCGTGAGTTATTCGGCTTCGCTTGCGTTATCAAGCTAACATTGCTATATTTGCAGAATGCTGTTCTTCATTGGTGGAAGATGACACATTCTGATTTGCTGCTATATAAATACAAGACAATGACGTTGCTGGATTGGCTACTTCTGAGGTATATTCGGTGATAAGGTTGACCAAACGGTAGTCAAATTGGTTTGCCGTACTCTTCAAAGGTACATCTGATGTGTGAATAACCGCATACTTCCAATTTGTCCGAATAAATACACAGGATCCATTCCACTGACACCAGAGACATCTGAGGGTGATTCTCATAAGCTACCGAAGATTCGCACCCGCGTCCCTAGACGCTAGGAGGACGACGAAGTTCGAGTTGTCTGATGAAATTTTCGCTCTTCATTTGATCACGAAATGACGGTACAACATTTGATTCCCCTTCAATATTGCGAATATACATCTCAAAAGAGACAATTTATTTGGAAAATTAAGTGGTTTGCTTTACAATTGCAATTTGATGAAACTTAAAAAAAAAAAAAAAAAGCAGAGGAGCGGATGATGAATTTACGAAATCCTTTGATTTTGATTTGAATTTGATCAACTCCGGAGTAAGACAGAAACTCGTTTTGGTTCATTATTCTTGGTACCTCGTAGGTATCTATAAAACTTTTTGTATTCAATGTTGTATTTAATACAACATTTTTCAGGAGAGACAAAAACTTCTGGTTGAGATAAATTCAATGAAAGTATGAAATCTATTAATATTATAAAATATAAATGCAAAATATGAATATAAATAATATATACGTAATATAAATAAAGTATAAAATAAATAAATAAAATAAATAAATATCAAACATAAATAAAAATTTAATGCCAGCTTCTCATTCAGAAAATGCAATAAAAGGGAAAAGGCCAATGTAGGTACGAGGTTATTATGACATTGTGGAAAGCCCCTAGTTCAGTTTTAAATCAGATAAACTTTCTCCCTTAGTGGGAAATCATCGATCATTGATATGTTTGGATTATGAGGAAAATCATCGATCATTGATATGTTTGGATTATGAGGAAATTCATTAAACAAATAAAAATTATTACATAAATTTCATGATGGAACTGTGCATTGTGCTAAGACTTGAAAACAGAAATAAAACATTCAAAAAGGCCGACATTACGATAGAATCGGTTGTTTAGCAAGCCAAATGGAATGCGCGTCCCCCTTTTGGAATCTCTTTCTTGACATTTCGGACCATCTGTCCACCTTGCGACCTATCAAATGACGTCAGCGACGTCTTTTCGGACAATTTCGGGTTCGCCGGCGACCTTCACGCGGGGCCTCCCTTTTAATTCCCAGTTGAAAAAGAAAAAATATCCCCATTTGGTAGTCAAATCCCCGAGCTAGAGTCCGGATCTTGGGGGGGAAACATGTGGAATGAAAGCCCCGACGTGAAGAGTCGGACCGGGTTGCACCGTATCGGGAGAGGCGGACGAGCTCACCGCTAACTTGACCATATTTGTGCTCCTTCAAGGTGACTACATTTCTTGACGGTTCCGTCCCACTTTGAAAAACCCTCTCTGTCCTTCATCGAGGTCATTTCAGCTCCGGGGGACGAGGAAGCTGTCTTGGTACAGATGAACTATTTTTTTGCAAATTATGGCGTTTGAAAGTTGCGAAAGATTGCATTATACGTATTGCATTTCTCAATTAATTACTACGTACCTGCATTTCAAACATTTTCAGTTTCACAAAAATAAACCTTTTTGAATCCTATGCTTCAGTTACTTTGAAAAATAGATGCTTTTGAATTCAAATTGGTCTTCGTAGTTTCTTCAATTTCGTATAAATTTGCTAGGGACCTCTGTCGACTAATATTTTGTTCTGGAAGAACTTCATAATTTGAAGCATGAGCTTTGGGCTCCTACGGTGTAAAACAAATTTCCAGGGCACTTTCGAAAATTTCAGCTTTGAATCTGGAGGGAAGATTGGGTGCCTCAGGATGGGCTCTCTCATTGGCTGTTCGTCAGCCATTAAACTTAAAGCCAGACATGAGATTCCCTAGCCCATTACAGGAAATCAGCATTGCGAAAGAAGCATTAAAAAACCCAGAATTCAGCAAGTCAGAATAGGGTGGAGTGGGGCAATTGCGACCCAAAATTACAAATTACAAATTACCCCAAATTTTCATCCTCTAGGTATAGCTTTCCTTTGAAAAACGATATTTTGACTTCTTAGCTTAGAGTAGCTTGTTTTACGTAGATAACGATGCGCTATTCAAGCTTTACAAAAGTTTAAAGGTTAAAAATCTGTATTTTAAAACTTCCGACCAACTTCCGCATTTACCCCACCAACTGGGGCAAATGTGGAAACAGCCTGCAAAACCCAAAAAACCCTCAAGTTTCCGGAGCAAGGCGCCATTTTCAATACCATTTTCGGGAGACAGGGTGGCCCTGTGGACTACGGCGTCAGTGAAACGTCTGTTTACAAACAGTCGGGGCGCTGATCAGCCTGGTTCGAATCTGGGGACGAACACCAATGTTTGACCAAAAGTCTTGTCCGTACCTCTGAACGCAAGTTTATGTGAATCCTTCTATGGAGCAAGAATTTCTAACTCTTTTTCAAGTACAGTACGGGGTCGGCTCCTGCCCCGTGAAAAGCAGTTGGATAATAAAAAATAAATAAAAAAATAAAAAACCACGAGACCATTTCCGCATTTAGCCCATTTCCACATTTACCCCACTCCACCCTTTAGACAATCTATATAACGTGCATGTTTCATTCATTTAAGCCGAAGGCCCAGAAGTCATTAGGCAAAATACGTACCATGCTGAAACAATCACAAGCGGCCGTATTGTTTAAAATGATTTTTCAAATATTGATGTGCTTTGATATTCCTCAAATTGACACTATCCTTGGATTGGATTAGACAACAAAATTGTATCAACAAACAAAACATCTTTTCTGCATTGTGTTGGTTTTTACCAAAAATTCACATTATTCACATTCCTATGATCAAAATTGACGTTTATATAGCGAACTTTCATCATTCTCAAAATTTGACTTCGGTAGTTGGAATTTTCCAAAAAGTTTGAAATTATCATAAAAAACTGTTCAACCATCGTGTGGCTCTGTAGGGCTACAAGAGGGGGCTTTGAAGGAGGTATTTATGGAAGTAGAATCCATTTATGGCAGTCTCAGACCCGTCCGACTACACCGTGGGTTAATAGTATCTATAGATACTGATAGTATATGATATATCAGAATCAATTTTTTTCACAGTTAATTTGAAGCATTTACTCTTGAAAATGACTAAACTTGCCATCTTCTACACTTACGGCTAATCCTCTCGAATCTTCAAAACACTCCGAAACGATTTCCCTGCTATTTCTAGGTGACTTTCGTTTTGTTTATCCCCCGCGGCGTTCCTTTTGAGCCGAAATAGACTTGATTATTTGTCTATTTCTATAGTTTGAAGCCCGTTCTCTTCGCCAGCTCGAGTGCATTCATCTCAGTCTTCCTACTAAATCCAATTTTGCCGTTCGTTTCAAATTTGCCTACAGCAGATTGGGGGGTGCAATAAACGTCACCTTGTCAAGTGATCAAAGGGAAGTTGAACGTTTGAAATTAATTCTGAAAAGCAATTTGCGTCCGAGGTTGAACGTCAACGAGTTGAACTGTCAATACAGTCTATAGGTTCGTTGGTGCAGCACATGTCACTTTTTATTGATTTCCTCTCGTCGCTTGTAGAACAAGAGACAAACCTGTTTTTGCACAGTTTCTGCTCCTCTTTCGCGAGAATTTATAAATGTATAGAAGCTGTGCAATGTAGAAGCGATTTAGCCGGATGCAATAGATTCCATTTCAGTTGGTTTACGGTTAATTATTACCAGCGGACGTTTTGTAATGTTCGAGCTCGATTTCCGGGATTTCGTTGAAACGATTATTTCTTGGCGACAAAGCTCGACTCGATTCCGAACATCTTCGAAGATGAAACAAAAACTATATTTAGGCGGTGACTCGGTTGGCGGTAAGTGGGACGGCGGCGGCTTGGCGGCCTTCACAGCATCTTTCAGCGGAACAGGCGGAACTTCAGTCGGCGGAAAAACCGCCAGTCTCGTATGAGATGTGAAACCCAGTATGAAGAGGGTTATGATGGTGAGGGGCTGCGACGTCTGGGGGTCAACCGTGTGACGTCAGTTTTTTCGTTTACTCCTGTAAAACAACCTATGGTTTTCTGCAGGTCAGAATTTTTTCGAGGGATTCGTGTACAGCGCTCTTTCAGCCCCTTTCAGAGGAGTGCGTGGCATCATTCAGGCCTGAGGATAATAATTGGAGGATTGGCTAGGGTAAAGCGACCAACTTCTAAAACAAAAGAAAAAAAAAAACCGGAAGCACAGCACAGTGTATGTATATATAGGTATACATACTTATGCCGGATTTCACCAACTGTAGCCTAAAGTTCGTTTTAGCTAAATCTCGGATTTAACGTTAAGTCCGACTTAGGGAAGATTCCGTTTCACCATTAGACTGAAGGTGGCGCTTACCTAAGCCTCGGTTAGCTTTGGAACAGGTTGCCCCAGACTCGTGTTCCCGCAGAAAACTCGGTAATCAGTGACAAATAAGTGATAAGGCCTTGATAAATCGTCACGTTAGTGTCAACAGGGAGAGCCTAAAAACTGATTTCTGAATCCGTGGACCGACTTTTACCGCAAGTCTGTAGCTTAGGACAATAAGGAGGTCTCCAATGATTGATTTCAACGTGTAAATCGAAGAATAAATAATATTGAAAATTCAGCTGAGATAGCCAGTGTTGGTGTTTGCAAGGTTGAGTTAACGGGTGTAGCACGCAAAGTTTATTATGAGATAGCGTGTGCTGTAGTTTACTACATAATTTATGTTATTATGAGATAGCCGGTGTTGCGTAATGAATAACTGCATTACTATTTTTAAATAATGAAGATTATTCATTACTTAATTTCAAATTTAAATGAAATTAATCTTTCAATGAAAATCCAGAATAATTAAAATTATTAAACTATTATCGTACATAAATATATAATTCGGTGCAGGACTAATCGATATTATTTTTCGAAAAATCCAAGTAATGCGTTGCCTTAATATGTGTGAAATCTCAAAAAGAAGTGGGAGAAGAACACGGATTAATTATTTTTATTCTCAAAAATTATTGAATGCCAATTTTTGAGAATAAGTTTGCATTCAAAGGAAAAGCTTGATAAATTGAGAAAAATTAACTTTTTCAGGTAGGTAGGTAATTTAATTTATTATTCAAAAGATAGGAAGGCGGAGGCACTTAAATTACAAAATTTAATGAATCTCACAAGTTTCTGCATATTTCAGTCATCGATAAATGGAGTGGTCATTAAAGAAAAAGGACTAGGGTACCTATATTATCTTATAGAGGACTCTTCCCACATTTTTCCAACAGTTGACGAAAGGAGAAACATAATTAGATCTGTTTGAAGACTTGCGGCAGCCTTTGCAACTGAATAATCTTCTCAATTTCCTCGTCGTCATCCTCGAATGTAGTATCCTAATTCTTCGGTATGCCATTCCCAAGCACGCAGTACGAACGAAATAATTAACACTCCGGTCGAAAAAGCGAAAATCACACCGTTCGAGGGAAAATGATAATAAATAATAATATTATTATTAATAATAATAATCATTTCATCATGATGATAATCATAATATGATTATTATATGATATATTATGTCATATTATGATTATTGATGATCGATTTGATTGTTTATATTTATTTATTGATTTTTTAAATTTTTATTTTTATTTTTAATAATATTTATTATCATTTTCCCTCGAACGGTGTGTTAACATAATATTATTATGTTATCATAGCCGATATCAACGAAATGGGCACTGCTGTTGTTGGTGATAATTGTAACAACAACTACAACACACGCGTAAATCTCAGATTTAACGCTTAAGAAGTGGATGAGTAGGGACTAAAATCTGAGGCTTAACCTCAGACCGTAAACCGAGGATTAAGACTAAGCGGGAGTGGTGAAACGCATCTTTTTCTTATTCTTCGGCTTACCAGTAAGCCGAACCTTAAGCCGAGGTGGTGAAATCCACCATTAGTTACCTACGTGCTTATAAATCTTTAGGTAATATACTACCTAACTCCATGAAAATATTATTGGTAGGCAATACCTACCTATGTTATATAAATAAACTATATTTTCAAACACTAAGTAAAAACAGCAAAACATTTTTTTTTTTTTTTTTAACGTTGAAGACCCTCGTATTTATGCATTCACAGCCATAAATTATTTTTGAACACTTCGTACTCGCCATTTTCTCCAGCAGCAGGATCTTCATAGCGACCTTGAACCCACCATGGTAGCTGTAAAATGCCGTTATTCTTTCCAAAAAGAAAATTATAAAACCTAATCAAAACATGAATTAATAAAATGAAACAATTTTAGGAAATTTCATTGTCTGAAAAATTCCTTCGTTTTGTATAGGGATTCCCTATGTCCTTCTCACGTCCAAACGTTCCTACAAGTAGCATCACTGGTTTCATAACCTAACCAAATAGGTAACCTCCCTACTTCCTCTTTGGCTTCATTGGTTTCTACTTCCCCAAGTAGCAGCATTTTCCCCTAACTGGTAGGTATTTGTCTGCTTACCTACCTCCCATCAGGCAAAAAGCGGGGACAAAACAGGACTTTCTCATAGCAACGGGCTCTATAGGTCGTCGAACCAGGTTGTAGATCCCTTCAAACCAGTTCTGTTGCTCCTTAACCGGTTTATAGCTATGCAACCGATTCTGTAGCACTTCAGGGCTTTCGGACTGGTCCTGTACCTCTTACGCCAGTCTCTTAACGCATCAAACAAATTTTAAGACTCCAAGCCGGTTCTATAGGACTTCAAACTAGTTATAATACCCTTCAAACTGGTTCTACACCTCTTCAACCAGTTTTACAGCTCTTCACACTGGTTTTATAGCCCTGCAACGATTTACTGGACTTGAAACCTTTGAAACCCTGAAATGTTCAACTCGGGAATGAAAAAATGCATCGAATTTTATAAAAGATAGTTTTCACGTCGAAATCTTTGACCTAACTGCCTTGTCATGTCGGGGCACTGATTTGTTAATTATTCACTTCTCACTTCACTTTCCATCCGAAAAATTCCGCGGTCTTCATCGGGATTCGAAGCCGTGGCTTTATCAAAATGCAGCGCTAAATGACTATCGCCCAAAACCACTCGGCATTATTATGCAACTCTTAATAACAACAAAACTCACAACAGAACGATTTCAATGATGAATCGATTGGGAGCCGTCTCGAGAACGATATGGAAGGGGTGGGGCGTTGAGTGTGGCTGACTGGCGGGGGAGAATCTCCCCAACGCCAACAACGGCAGGACTGTGGAGGGAGGGGGGGATTTTATGGTCACGCAGTCACGCTTTTCAACCAGATTATCCCTGTAAAACCATGTACCATATGGTACAGGGATGCCCATCATGGCCGAGTTATCAACTATTAACATAATATGTTAACTATTAACATAATATGTTAACTATTAACATAATATGTTAACTATTAACATAATATGTTAACTATTAACATGATATGTTAATAGTTAACAACAACACAAAACAATAGTAACAGGTGTTGTAGTAACATAATATGTTAACTATTAACATAATATGTTAATAGTTAACATATTATGTTAATACAACATAATATTATTATGTTAATAGTTGATAACTGGGCCATGATGGGCATGGGCGCTTGAAAAAGAGGTAAATCGGTACTCACGTTGTAGTTAGGTACGTAGATCAAAGCTAAAATTTTGGATCAGGACTTTAGGAAAATTGTGACAGGACGGTCGTGTTGTGGTAAATCAGAACAACTGGGAACCCTACTCATTTTGCTCCTTTTGGATTGTTGTGATTTCGGGTCAATAAACCTGAAGTCCACTGAAGTAGCACGGCGTGTCCTTACGAAAATCGCCCCAAGTTCGGTTTATTGTCTAAGTCTGGACCTCAAGTCGCGTCAGTTGTGCACATACATGACGTCACTCGCCGGAAGGGCCTTCGGAGTTATGCGCGATCTTGGCCTCACTTGAGCCCTTCCCCCTCCCCACAACTACACACACCCTCCCTACCCCTCCACACCACCACCCCCGCTTGAAGGCTGAACCGCGAAGCTCAGCCGACCCTCAAAGTGATACTCGACGCTTAGCTGACCTCACAAGTGAGACGTAACCGCATGCAGGGCTTCCCGCAGATTAGCTACCTTCGCAAACCAAACAGACCAACAACTTAATCCAAATCCGCAAATTGAGCCCGCTGACTTCTTACTAAACGCTTTAAAACGGTAACGCACCGCTGATCAACTCCCCCCACCCCCTTTTACTGTTCTCATTTTCCATAATATCATTTTTTTCTTTCTTTTTTTGTTGCAGAGACGAAGCCTTTCCGACATGGCGACTCTCCAACTCCGGATTTCGATCGTCGAGAAAAATGTCACGAAAACGATGGGCTTCGACCCCTCGACGACGGTTTACGACGCCTGCAGAATCATCAGGGAAAAGATAACCGAAGCCAACTTGGGCGATGGTGAGACCCCGAAATAGACGTCGCACAATTCGACCGATCGATTGTGTCGCATACGGGGCCCAGTTTGTGTTTCCAGCACGTTCCCACCGCTCATAACTGTAAACAGGGTGCTTTGTTCCTCCCAGAGAAAAAAGCGCTAAAAAGATGTATTTGCTCCCACGGCGGAAGCGCTTCACCCTTGACTAAACTCGTATAATAAAAAAAAAACGATGAAAAAACAAAACAAAAGAGTTCATTACATATTTTTTTGTTTAAAATGTGCAAAAATTTGAACCGGTCAATCAAAATTCATTTAATCAACATTGAAAAAAGTATACAGGTATACACGGGTCTGTGTAAGTCACAAGAGATAAGGAATCTCTGAAGATGTATTCTACGTCCCAAACTATTTCGATAACGACACCTCTCAACTCCCCTAAATCCTTCAAAACGCCCCACCTGTAGCCCGTTTTAACCCTATAGAGCCCCACCGATAGGGGCGATTGGTCTGAAAACCTCGCTGGTAAAACTGGATGACAATCCGAGTATATTGTCAAAATTTCACATTTAAAAACGCTGCACATTTTACACGAGGGTTTATTATTCTTTGTTGTAGTTTAATTGTGGGAATATTAATTCTGGGTCAATAAGAAAACATTTTTGAAAAAAAAAAAATCTTTACTTAGGAAAAGCGTATACTGGCTTCAGTTCCATGACGAGTCATCGAACTGAAGCCAGTGTGTACTTTTCCTAAATAATGGAGTTCTAGGAGGTGAATGGTGCAACAATCTAAAAATTCTTTACATTGTTTGGACAGATGTGGGACCTCGAAAAACGAATTATGCGTCAAAAATTACTCGGAAAACGACACCTTATTTGACCTCGCGGGGTCCTTCAAAAATCCCATTTGTAGCCCCACGAAAGCCCCATAGATCCCCACAATGAAATCGGATCGTTCTGGGACCCCAAAAATTGATTCTACGTCAAAACATACTTGAAAACGACACCTAATTCGACCCCATAGCCGAAACCCCTCCCGTAGCCCCATTTTAGCCCCATAGCGCCCGTTCGAAAACCTTGCGGGCATAAATAACTAGATGGTAAACCGAGTATTATGTCAAAATGTCTGATATTTAAAAAAATTCCTACTGCCCAAAAACAGAGGATGATAGAATGCTTTTTGTCCTCGGAAGTTTTTTTTTTTTTTCTTCAAAAATTAAACTAAGAACAAATTCAGTTTCTGACCTGAATCGAGAGTTAGTTGAACTACATTTTTAGTTTACTACCAATTCTGATTAATGGGCATTGAGTGCTCACGGCATAAGTTCCAAATAATTTTTAAATCAAGTTTTAATAATTTAATAAATTTTACTTTTTTCAATTATTTTAAGTAATACCCTAAAACAAATAATACAATAATTCACACCAATAGTTCAAAAAATATCAACTTCTTAATTAATTAATCAACTTAGAAATTTTAATAACTTTTTTAATTCTGGCATGCACTTAAATTTTCAATTTTTGGTCTCGGTCTTAAAAACATGAGTTGAATTCTGAAAAAAAAAAGAACCAAAATGTATTTTGACGCTGATTACAATCATAACTCGACTAATGGTTAAGATGAGTTTCGTCCTTTGCGAGGCATTTGTTGCTATAGTTTGTTTGTCATTTGTATGTTTCAGCCAAAGATTACGGACTGTTCTTAGCTGATGACGACGTCAAGAAAGGTGTCTGGCTGGAACCGGGCCGTGACTTGGAGTATTACATTCTGAGAAATGGAGTTAGTGCCGATTCATTTTCATTAAAATTGGCAGAGGACTGTAATATGGGGGGGAGTGCGAAAAGCAGTCTGTTGCATTTAGGCCAAAGTTACGGACATTGCTACAGTCGTAACTACTGAACTGTTCATTTTGTTAGGGTCGGGTGGTGAAGATTTTGCTTCCCAAGCTTTCCAGAGCTGTCCAAGGCGTGCAAAGTTGGTTTCAAGCTGCCCAGGTTTCCAAGGCTTGCCAAGATAGTCCCAAGCTTTCCAGCTTTTTCCAAGGCATGCCAATATGGTGCAAAGCTGGCTAAGGGTCTCCTGGGCTTGTCAGGATTGCATCTACGCATTCCTGGCCTGCCCAACGCTTACAAAGCTGGTTCTAATCTGGCCAAGGGGTTTAAAGGCTTGCCAAGTTAGTTACAAGCTTGATAGAGCCAGCCAAGGCTAAGGCAACTTTCTTTACTGTTTCAAAAAAGGGGTGTCGATAATACCCTGGAGTCCGCCGTTTTAACTTTGTCCGAAACGGGAGTCGGTTATTGACGTCCAGTGACGTCCACATTCCTGCTGATGATTGTGATTATAAGCTCAGGATGGCCACACGCGCTATGATCATGTATGAGCATGTATACATTTTCAAAATTCCCCACAAATATTTCCCTGCATTGGGCAACTTGACTTACTTTTTGCACAACCCTCGTCAATGAAATTTTTACAAATTTATCAATTAATTACAACATTTATCTACAGACTGATGTCGAAGTTCTTACTTCATTTTTATTTTTTTTATTTTTTTATTTTTTTAAGGATCTCCTCGAATACAGGAAGAAAATGCGAACCCTCCGAGTCAGAATGTTGGACGGCACCGTCAAGACGATGATGGTCGACGACAGCCAACCCGTCGCCAACCTGATGGTTGTCATCTGCACGAAAATCGGTGAGTTTTCCGGGGAACGAAATTTCCCGAAGAAATATTCGCTTTCACTGACAGTGAAATCGTCTTTTCAGGCATTACGAATTACGATGAGTACAGTTTGGTCTTTGAGAGTCAAGAAGATGAACTTGAGAACAAGCCGAATTACGGGACGCTCACGTTGAAGAGGAAGAAGGAGGAAAAAGAACGCGACGCCAAAATGGACCAGTTGCGGAAGAAGATAAGGACAGACGATGAAGGTTTGTTGCAGATTATTTTAATAAATTGAAATATTTAAAAAAAAACAACTAATTTTCGTTGTTGTTTTTCAGTTAATTGGGTGGACAGCGGAAAAACGCTGAGAGAGCAGGGAATTGGAGAAGGTGAGACGGTTTTGCTGCGGAGGAAGTTCTTCTTTTCGGACAGCAACATCGACTCGAGAGATCCGGTCCAGCTGAATTTGCTGTACGTCCAAGCAAGAGACGCAATTCTCAGTTCGACCCACCCAGTCACGCAGCAGCTGGCGTGCGAGTTTGCCGGGCTCCAGTGTCACATCCAGTTTGGACCTTACAACGAAAACAAGCACAAACCCCCGTTTTTAGAGTGAGTGTTTTGAAGATGCAGTGTTGCTTAATACCGTGTTGCCAATCATTCACACGTTGTCGTTTCCTCAGCTTGAAAGAATTCCTGCCCCAGTCGTACGTCAAAGTGAAGGGAATTGAAAAGAAGATATTCCAGGAGCACGCGAAGCACGTGCAGAAGTCGGAATTAGACGCGAAGGTTCTCTACACGAAAACAGCCCGGGGCCTCCCCACATATGGTGTTACCTTCTTCCTTGTCAAGGTATGACATAATAACACTAAACCCTGGAGCAGTGTCTCGTCAACAACATGGAAGGTTTCAATTTGGTGATCCAATTTTAGGAAAAAATGAAGGGCAAAAACAAGCTGGTGCCTCGACTCCTTGGTGTTACAAAAGATTCCGTCCTGAGGTTGGACGAACACACAAAAGAGATCCTCACAACCTTCCCGTTGACGACTGTCAGGCGGTGGTGCGCTTCACCCAACACTTTCACTTTGGATTTTGGTGACTACTCCGACTCTTACTACTCGGTGCAAACGACAGAGGGCGAGCAAATCGTCCACTTGATATCTGGATACATCGACATCATCCTCAAGAAGGTAAAATTCATGGGCCAGTTCGAATATTCGAATGGAAAGTGAAGTCGAATGGAAAGTGAAGTTTTGACGCCAGAGCGCTAAGCCGCTTTCCACGGTTTATTTACCTTCACAGCAACGCGATAACGTAACGTTCCTTTTACCATTTGAATCGAACTTATAAACATAAATCAGCCCCGCTCTTCGTGAAAATGGGAGGAGCTTCGTCAAACTCTCACTTTCGACTTATGGCGATTCGATGGTCAACGCGTACTTTGAATAACTGAGCGTAGAGCGCGCTAGTGCAGTGCCACCTTCCACCATTGAATTGTCTTCTTTGTTGCAGCTCCAATCCAAAGATCATTTTGGCATCGATGGCGAAGAAGGTGCAACAATTGTGGAAGACAGCGTTTCTCCATCAAAGTGAGTTTCGTGGTTATTTGTGTCTGTGATTATTTTCTATTTTTACGTGGGTCTTTCTCAGTTGAAGTTTTTCTTTTGGCCAGTTGTGTTTCCCAATTCTGAAAGGTGGAAATTAGAGGTGGAGATAAAAATCCATTCCAAAATCCAAATTTTTCATTGACAGCATTAAATTTCTGCACAAGTAATGTATATCAAGGAATAATAAACCCTTGTGTAAAATTTGCAGCGTCTTTTCAACTGTATTCTTGTACCGTGTTTGAACCCAAACAATGGATTCGACGTCCAACATTACTCAGAAATAGCACCTCATTCGACCTCCTGGCATCCTTCAAAAGCCCCATGGATCCCACGGTCAAATCGGAAGGTGGAACCTCCTGGAATATAGTATAATATATGAGGCTACAAATGGGATATTTGAAGGATCAAATAATATTTAATCAAAAAACCCATTTGTAGCCCCATGAAAGTCCTGTAGATCGCAACAGTGAAATAGGATCGTTTGGGAACCCCAAAAAATGGATTCCACGTCCAAATACCACGAAAACGATACCTAACTCGATCCCATATCCAAAAGCCTTCAAAAACCCTCTTGTAGCCCCATTTTAGCCCCATAGCGGGTTTTGGCGATCGGGCTGAAAACCTCGCTGGTACAATTAGATGGTAATCCGAGTATTTTGCCAAAATTTCAGATTAAAAACAAATTCCTACTGCCCAAAACGGCCCGGACGGCGGACGGACATTTAAGTTTTGGAATCTAGACCTCTTGAAACGGATAATGTCAAATTTTGAGGCCGATTGGAGTCGTCGACCTCCTTCGCGAAAACATAGGAGTATTACCTATTCCGAGAATTGCCTAAGCGTGATTAATTGCGAAAGTACGTGTTTTAAACACTTATAAAACAGAAACAGTGAGCTCATGACGAAGCGAACCCGGGGAGGAGGTTCCTGAATGCCCTACACAACGGTTCGCTCTAGTCTATCCTTCGCCATTTCACCGAAAATGCTGCGCACCCCAAATGAGACTCTTTTAACTGAGAATGACCCACATCTGAAATCAACATATTCATTCTCTTATTTACAATTTCAGAGCGACGATACTTCAACACGAAAGTAGCCGGGTGGCCAAAGTCAACACTGAGTCTGTCGCCAAACCTGCTGTCATGCGTGCTGTGGGTGGTACGTTTATCAATTCTTAATTTAGAATATCCCTTTTTGTGGATTCTTTGATGCACGAAATTCGGTTTCTCTGTAAATATTAATTTTCGTAGATGAAGCTGTAAATATTTTGATTTGAACGGGGTTTTTTAGTTGCTTTACGCCAGTTATTGTTTCGGTTCGGTATATTTCTATTTGTTCACTTTTATTTTCCCTACTGAATACACATTCTTCATGAATTTGCATGGTACACGGTTTTTCTTTTTCTTTTTGTTTTTCTTTAGGTGCTAAGCCATATGAAACTGGTCATGTCGGTGTTCCTCAATACACTACTCTTAAGGGTCAGGTCAACAAAGGCTCCAGGGCCAATGCTCCGGTAAGAATTTTATTACCTTTCAAAAATACTTACTCACAACCCCGCAACAGGCCACTGAATCCCGTTGGGGCAGATTTATTTGTTAAAAAGAAAAAAGTGGGCACCTACACGACCTCTCACGAAGTTTGAATGATTGTGAAGAATCTTTCGGGTGGTTTGGTTTGCAGTGATGCATCAGGACGCTGTTGAATTGAAGCATGATGAGTTTGAGCTGTTTCAAATCCCGTTGGGGGGATCGAATTTGCTTGTATGGTTTTTAGTGTGCACTGGTAGGAGCTTCAGTTGAGGCTTTTCAGCTCTGGCTCACTCTTTCGCTGCGTAGACTTTGATGTCTAAAAAATCGAGTCATTTTTCCTCATGAAAAGTGCCGCACGATGCAGTTCTGCACCAAACAGTGTAAAAATTTTTTTTAAAAATTACCTGGGAGTACAGTGTTCACTTTAGCACAGTGTTGACAGTTTATCATCTAACGAGCAACACGTTTTAACACTCCGCACTCTTTCAAGACATCCGTCACATTCACTTGCTCGCCGTCAGATCTACTGAGACACAACCACATCCAAACAACCGTCGCAAGAAGAAGAAACAAGAAGAGACACTACAGTGCACCTACAGTGAAAACAACCGCACAACCCCACAACACGTACTTTGAATTTGTACATTAATGCAATCCATTTGTACTGCAAAGAACTTTTTTCGTCAATTTTTCAAAAAGTGGCTCAGTCAACGTACAATAGGGTTGCATCTTTCTTGTGTTGAAATTAAATTGATGAATCATTTTGTACGATTTAAATCCAAGTTGTTTTATGTTTATTCCATGCCTCTCAGACGATGACAATTATTATTGGATAAGAGTATGTACTTGTAATAAGGAGATTTATCGGTGTTGTGGCCTGTGATTGCATGAAATGTGAAAATTATTATTTTGAAACAACTGTACACCATAAAATGCTGTGGAAAAGTGACGTTCATAGAGCAGTAGTTCTGAAAGTGGAGGGGTTTGATTGTTGTTCGAGTCAAAATGGCCAGAACTGCTTTGGGCGATCAGACTTGAACGCTTCCAGGAATCAAACCCTCCACTCTACTTTGAGAACTTCGGCTGCTCTGCGAACGACCCTTTTTTATAGCCCGTGGCGATCACCGTGAGATCCGAGAGGGGAATGAAATGCGCATGCAGGACATACCACTGCCGTCAGAATTAATTTGGTAGTTTGGGAAGTTCTAAAAAAAAATTTAAAAAAAAACCGGCTTGAGGGTTTGATTCCTGGAAGCCGAGGTTCACCCACTCTAGGCCGTTGCCAATGGCGCATGCGCCAAACGGTTCTGAATCGTCAGAATTGCTCTGTGAACGGACCTGTTCCTACAAAAGAAAAACAAATCCAAACATTGGTTTTATTCTGTTTAAATGTTCTTAGTCCTAGTACATTTACCTGTATAATCAATTTTGCTACTTTGAAAGCTCGAGGCTAACAGTTACTCAGGGGTACCTACGCTAAAAACTGTGATAAGATCGGACTTTTCTCAGTTTTGGCTCCGTAGGTCCTGAAGTATGCGTTCTAGCGCAAAAACCACTAGTATCTTTTTTAAACTAGATAAAATTCCCTGCAGTTTGAGCGTAATTACAGATCTCTAGGGCGAATAGTTTCCGAGATACAGCCCTCCAAATGTGCGTAGTTTTAAAAAAACCTCACAAATTTCGGGGGACATTTAGTCTTAAACTGTAGGAAATTTCATCTAGTTTGAAAATGATGGTAGTGGTGTTGACGCTAGAACGCATACTTCAGGACCTACGGAGCCTTTTGATATATCACGTTTTTTAGCGTACCCCTAAGTAACTGTTAGCCTCGAGCTTTCGAAGTTGAAAAATTGATCATATACTAGTGAGGCCACCCTAACAACACCCCCCCCCCCCCCCCAAACCGTATTATAGCAGTTTTTGCCATGTTAATGTATAAATGCCAAAGACTGTTCTCGAAATACTTTTTAAAAGAAAGCGGAATCTATTCTGAAGTAAGCTTCAGCATTTGCTGAAAAGCTTGATTCATGCCCGTGGTACCCAAATGGCCTTGATACTGCACTGAACGGTCCCGAATGGGCAGAATTGTTCTGCAAACTAAAGTATTGAGTTACTCCACGTTTTTAAACAATGGAGAAAAAAATTCCAAACAACCACTTGGTAACCTTCCAAGATCATGAAAATTACTGTCTGCATCCCCCATAGAATAGTTTCGTGCATGTGCAGTTCTAAGGCTCATTGGTTCAGTCCACATTTATTTTCCCGTATGAACTGCATGGTTAACACTGAGGGCGTCGAAGGCCTCGCGTAATTTCGCTTTGTAAACTGCAACGTTATTTGACTTGTTTGTGTTTAGATTCAACAAACTCAGGTGACCAACGTTTTGTCCGAACCCCAACGCGCTCTTTTGAGTACCATCACGATGGGTCAACAAGTCATCACCACCGTAGAAAGAGAGTTGCTCACCCGCACTGAAATCCCCGAATTGGGTACTGATGCTGTAAGTGTCATAAGCAAATTCATCGTCAGTTTATTATCGTGGCAATTGTTGGAATTGTATTTTTATTTTATTAATTGCAGGCTTCTTTGAAATGGAAAGAAACCACTGTGGATACGAACAAGCAAAATGTCAGCTCACATTTGGCTGCCATGAATGCTGCTACAGCTCAAGTCGTTACTCTCACTTCAGGTACAAAACAGTCATCCTGCCGACTTATACTCGACTTATACTAAACAGCGGTGCCTAATTGTATTATTTTGAATTAGGACCAGCGGATGAAGTGGACCACACTGCAATGGGTGCGGCCATTTCTACAATCACTACGGGATTGCCGGAGGTTTCCCGAGGCGTGAGGATGATAGCCGCGCTCGTCGACGACAGCAGCGGCGACAAACTGCTGGACGCCACTAGGAAGCTCTGCACTGCTTTCACGGACTTGCTCAAAGCCGCCGAGCCGACGACGGCCGAACCCCGGCAGAAGCTGCTCGAAGCGGCGTCGAGAGTCGGCGAGGCGTCGCACCGCGTCCTTACCGAGATTCAAGAGGAAGACGTGGGACTCCGAGATGCTCAGGATACTCTTCTCAGGCTGGGGAAGGACGTGGCTAACGAGGTGGCCGCTTTGGTTCTTCGCGGGAAATCCGTCGCTTCGGTGCTCGACCAACCTGACCAGAACAGGACCATTGGCGCTGCCACTCAGTGTGCTTTAACGACTTCTCAACTCGTTGCCTGTGCTAAAGTGAGTCTCTCTCCTAAATTTCACCAAAACCTCACACCTTCACCCTTACATAACTCTGGCGTCCCTGCAGGTTGTCTCTCCTACAATACAAAATGCCGCCTGCCAGCAACAATTGGAAGCCGCAGTCAAAGAGGTGGCCAACGCTGTCGAGTCACTGGTTGTTGTCTGCAACGAGTGTTGTACCGATCAGAACCTCCTCAACCAGTTGGGCGAGGCTGCTAACAAAGTCAACACCACGCTCAACCACCTCCTCCGCCATATCAAGTGAGCACAACACCAAATCACAAAGCTGCACCATTGAATTGTTCATTTTCTGAAATGCATTATTTCCATTGCAGAGAGGTGGGTAGTGATCGAGATAGAGAGACCATTGAAAGTGCTTCGGTCGAGCGGATTCTGATCACATCACAGAGAGTTCTGGAAGCTCACGGTGATCCTGGTGAAATGGTGAAGCAGGCTCGGCTTCTTGGACAGGCTACCGCTCAACTCATTCAGAGCATCAAAGTAAGTAACATAGTATTTATGAATATTATTCATTCTTGGATTTTGAACTTTGAATCATCTCCATTTCTTGATTTTAGGGCGATGCTGAATCGCAGGAAAGTGGCAGTCTTCAAAGGCGTCTCTTGGCGGCAGCGAAACTCCTAGCCGAAGCGACTGCCAAAATGGTTGAAGCGGCAAGAGCCTGCGCTTCCAACCCTCATGACATCAAAACCCAGAATCACTTGAGGCAAACTGTCGAAGATTTGCGAAATGCCACAACGATTGTCGCTACGCCTGCAATTAGGAAGAAACTCATCTCCAGCCTCGAGACTGCTGCCAAAGAAGCGGCAGGTGCAGCTAACAATTGCATATCAGCAAGTCAAGGTGCTGCTCGGTGTAATACCAACAAGCAATCGCAATATCAGTTGGCGCAAGACTGCACCACCGTGTCCAACAACATTCCTGGTCTCCTCCAAGGTGTGAAGCAATCAGCTGCCAATCCTGACAACCCATCAGCACAATTGCACTTGATAAGCGTCAGCCAGCATTTCCTCCAACCTTCCAGCAAACTGGTTACATCAGCAAGATCGATTTTGCCAACTGTCACGGACCAATCAACATCACTGCAAGTTAGCAACACTTGTAAGAGTTTGAGTGCTGCTGTTTCAGAACTGAGAGATTGTGCTGCGAGGGCTAAAGATGCTTGTGGATCGGCTTTGGAAATCCAAGCGGCGCAAGATTCCATCAAGACTATCCACGAAGAGATTAGAGAGACGATGAGCTCACCTGCTAAAATCCGCCTGCTGCCTGGAGAATCACCCGAATCGGCATGCCGGGACTTGAGCAACGCCAGTAAAGCGGTCGCCCGCAGCGTCAGCGGCCTCGTCAAAGCTGCGACTCAAGGCGATGAAGTCTACACGGCTAACAGCGCGACAGAGACAGTCACCGCTTTGTCCAACTTGTCAACGGCAGCACGAGCTGTCAGCGCCACAACGAACTCTCCCCAGCTCCAGCAGCAAATCTACGAATGCACCGTTGAAGTTGTACACAGATCTTACATGGTTATTCAAGAAGCTCAGAGGACGCTGCACGAACCTGAAAATGTAGAAAATCTCCAACAGGCCGCTAAACGTGTCACAACTGCACTCAGCGACTGTATAAACTGCCTCCCTGGTCACAAAGACGTCGATGCTGCTATACACAATATTGAATCGATGGTTCTCTACTTGGACAAAAGAGATTTCCCCAGGACCAACAAAACGTTTGCCGAATTGCAACATGACATTGATATCAAAGCTGAGCGCGTGAATGTTGCCAGCAGTGAGGTTGTGTCTTCGGTGTACTCTAACGTAAAATTAGCGACATCTGCGCACAATCTGGATGCAGCTGTTACTGACTTGATCAATGTGGGTGTTGAACTTGCTGGACAAACTAGAGACACCAACGTTCAAACGAGGATGGTCAATTCGTTGAAGAGCATTTCTTTGAATTCGTCCAAATTGCTTGGCACGTCAAAGGCCGTTTCTGCCGACCCAAATATGCCAAACTCTCACAGTAGGCTAACAGCCTCAGCAAGAGCCGTCACTGAAAGCATCAACAGCTTGGCTGAAGTGTGTACGTCAGCAACGCCCGGACAAAAGGATTGTGACAACACCATCAGGAGCATTGAAAGCATGCGGCCTCTTTTGGACCAAGTCAACCACCCTATCAACAACAAAACGTACTTTGAAAGTTTGGACACCGTCATGGACAGCAGTATATCTTTGGGCAACGGGATGACGGGTATCGCCAACAACGCCCGCGACTCCAAGTACACCCAGTTTGGCGAATCCGTCAAAGATGTTGGCCGGTCCGTCTGCGGGCTTGTTGAAGCGGCCGCTCAAGCCGCTTATCTGATTGCGGTGTCCGAACCCGGCAGCCGAGCTGGAGTGCCTGGGCTGGTTGACCAGTCTTTGTTCTCGCGAGCCTTGGTGGACATCTCTTCAGCCTGCGCCACACTCTGCAACAACAAATCTGACCGAAATGAGGTACCTACCTGAAGATGACTATTTTAACTTGTTGAGGGTCTGTCAAATATAACGAAAATGTGCCAACGTTTCAAGATATATATTCTCCTATCATCAGGGCCTAATGAAATGAACAAAATCAGTGTATAGGAGAAGGATATATTATATAGAAACTTAAAATATTTAACAAATTGAAGATTTAACATTGTACAAAGAGTATACAGGTGTAGATCGTAATACATATCTTAAATAAGTTTCAATATCCGTTTTACGAGTAAACTCTGTTCCAATATCCTCCAAAATTATTTTTCTGATGGCTGTCATTTTGTTCATTTCATTAGACAATAGAAAAATATATCTCTTGAAACGTCGGCACATTCTCGTGTTATTTGACCGACCCACATGAAACGATCAACATCATCATGACCAATGTATTATTATTTTTTAGGTAATGGGAGCTGCTACTGAAATTGCCAAGCATACAAGCGCTCTGTGCAATGCTTGCAGAGTGGCTTCTTGCAACACTTCAAACACAGTCGCCAAAAAGCATTTCGTCCAAAGCGCTAAAGATGTCGCCAATTCAACGGCCAACTTGGTTAAAGAAATCAAAGCGTTGGATATGCACAATGACTATCGGGAGGTCAACCGAAAGGCTTGCGCTGCTGCGACCAGGCCTGTCTTGGAAGCAGTCGAGTCCCTGGTTGCTTTCGCGTCGTCGCCAGAATTTGCCGGCGAGCCCGCCGTTATCGCACATTCTGCTCGAGCCGCTCAACAGCCCGTCGTGACCGCCGGGCGTGACATCATTTACGCCTCTTGCGAGATGATCAAGGCGGCCAAATCGCTCGTGGTGACGCCCAAGGACCCACCGACGTGGGGCTTGTTGGCTTCTCACAGTAAAAAAGTGTCGGATTCCATCAAGAATCTCGTCAGCTCTATCAGGTAAGTCATTGATTGTGCTCAACGGAACGATGCTGAGACAGGAGATCTCACAGGACGTGTATTTCAGGGATAAAGCTCCTGGACAAGATCAATGCGAGTCGGCTATTCACAAAATCACTGAGCAGATCCGACAAATTGACCAGGCAACGTTAATGGCAGTGTCTTCAGGTCTCGCTCCGATCAAGACATCTCCTACGAGGAATTACACTGAAAAGGCTCAGAGCTCGCTGTCTGAAATATCAGAGTGCATCGAGCCTTTGCGTTTGGCTGCCAAAGGTGAAGCTGAGAACATCGGCCACTCGGTAAGAACACTTTTCAGCAGCTGTGGTTGAATTGAAGGTGTATTCGTCATGGTCGACTTTGTTTTGCAGGTGAATAAGGTGACGGTATACCTGGAGCCGTTGGTGTCGTCATCTATTGCTCTGGCATCCAACATGGCCCACAGCAAACAACAGATGATGCTCCTCGACCAGGTGAAGTCAGTCGCTGAAGCATCCCTTCAGATGGTCCACGTCACGAAGGAGTGCGCTGGCAATCCCAAAGTGAGTGTTGGCTGGATGTTTGAAATTAATAGAACAAACAGGGTTCTATTCCCGTTGTACTTTTACAGAACCTAAAAATGCAACCGGAAGTCGACGAAAGCGCTGAAGGGTGTCGCGAGACGATGTCCGAACTGATGATGACTCTTGACAAAATGTCGACTCAGGATGGCATCCTCAGCGGCGTCATCGATACAGTGACGAGATCCATGAACAGGCTCACCGACATTTCCACGTCACATCACAGATCCTCTCTGGTGCTCGAGAGCGGCGACAGTTTCGTCGATTACCAGACTCGCATGGTCAACGAAGCCAAAGAAATCGCCAGATTATCTCAAGAAATGGTAAGATTTGTCCGCGGAGGATATAAACGCGTTGAATATGAATATTAACCGTTTATCTTGTTCAGGTAATCAAACGCCAAGGAGGCAAATTGTCTTCGGAAATGGCTCAGCACTACACCAAACTCGCCACCGACTGTGCTGGCGCCAGAGTGACTTCCAACAACCCCGAAGTAGCATCTAGAATCACCAACGGCGTCTTACAGTTGGGATCATCCATAAACAACATCACCACCGCAGCAGCTAATTGCGTTCCTAACGACGACTACAGCGTCCGAACTCTGACTGAAGCTGGAAGTGACATCATTGAAAAGGTTTGCTGATGACGAGGGCTCAGATTCGAGCATATTTGCATGTTGTTGTGGTAGAAGCAACACCGCCTAACCCACTTCGGTCGGATGACAAGAAACAGTTTTTACATGATACCGTTAAATGGAACAGTTACATGAAACAATTTTTTTAACGAAACAGTTTTTTTGTCACCTATGAAGTTAGGAAGATTTGGGTTAGGCGGTGTTGCTTCTACAGCGACGATATTTTATTCCTATATAGTTAGTTGTCATTGAAAGAAGCCTTTTGGTAGTATTTTCACCTCTCATGAAACCTCCTTAGTCTTCAGAATGAACGCATATGAATGCATATTCCCGAGGTTTCGTCTAAATAGTTTTTTCAAAGAATTTCTGCTGATTTCGGGCGCCTCAAGTTATTCAAAACCCCCATTTATAGCCCCATAAGTCGTAGATTTTTGAGCATATAATGTGATTTTCGATCAAATAAACATTTGTTTTTCGAGCATATTTGGAGATTTTATCAAGCTGTCACCGAGCTCTATTGACGTCTACTAGTTTACCCGACGACAATCTCTAACTTTTTCATCTTTCCAGGTCTCTTCAGTTCTTTCGGCTCTGCAAGCCGGCTCCCGCGGTACCCAAGCGTGCATCAACGCCGCAAGCACAGTCAGCGGCATTATCGGCGATCTAGACACGACCATCATGTTCGCCACAGCTGGAACTCTTAACGCGGAAAGCGAAGGCGACACTTTTGCCGACCACAGGGAGAACATCCTCAAAACCGCCAAGGCCCTCGTCGAAGACACGAAGACTCTCGTTGCTGGTGAGAAATTGTTCGGTTGAAAAACCCCAAGAGAATCTGATGCTGCTTATCGAGTTACTGACTGTCGTATTTGTCTACAGGCGCAGCAGCATCTCAAGAGCAACTTGCTCTGGCTGCTCAAAACGCAGTGTCCACCATCGTGACGCTCGCTGAGGTGGTCAAATTCGGAGCGGCTTCTCTCGGTAGCAATAATCCCGAAGCCCAGGTGCGTTTCTTATGTTATACACTAACAACTCAGTCAAGATTATAACAATTCAAATACTGTCCTGAGCAAATTTTGATTACTAAATGCGTCGTTTTCTGTGAACAACCAAGTACTGTGTGTCCTTGTAGAATTGAAAGTGGCCCTGACGCCCGCACCTTTTACGAGTCAGGGGAACAGAAAAGATTAATATAGTTTCACATAGTGGCGCAAGAGCGCACTGGCGTTGGCATCGATTCTATTCCTCAGACACTCCTGCACTTTTTTAGGACGGTATTTTCCGAGTATTAAGGCCTGAGAGGGCGTTCCTCCTGGAGGTGATGCCAGAATAATTCCCCCATTGCTCTCAAAATACCCTTCTTTTTCTCTCACCTTTTTCACCGTAACCTCGATTATATTTCAAGCTATAAATAGCTGCTGCCCATTTTCAACATTGAGTTGGTACTGAGGCGAATCAAAACTTGGGTTGAATATTCACAAAATAATAAGCCAAAGGGATTTAGCTTCTTGAAATTAGTTAGGCAAACGAAATAAACATCGGCAGGCGAACTTTGGCCGTATTTACATTAAATGTAAATTTAAAAATTTGAAATATTTAATATTACATTTTTAACAGTTACTGTAAATATTAAATTTTAATATTGCACAGTTGCTTTCAATCGATACTACAGGTGGTTCAGACTATCGATTCACCAATGCAGCGTTATCAAAGCCACTCGAGGACAGTTTTTACGATAGTGGGATGGAACTGATCTAAAAATCCCTCATTTTTGGCATGTTGCATACGAAGATTCTCTTAACAGCGGGATAATTCCCTCAATCTGGCATAACTGGTAGCGGGGAAATCCTGGGTGGTCCAATGTTCAATTCTACGACGACAGACAATATAGTATACCAATGGTTGTTTCCTGATTTCAAGAAACAGAGACAACTTTCATTCTTTTTGGCTCCTTACTCGGCTAGCTAGTTGTGAGCCGAAGCAATCAATAGCCCTAATATCAAACTAAGAGCTCAGGTAACTTCAACTGAGCTCCAACACAAATATTCAACACCCACTAGGAAACAGCAACTTCCAAACCGCTTCCCAGCATACTAATTCGTATTTCTTTTTCCCCCAAAGGTTATGCTTATTAACGCTGTCAAAGATGTTGCATCCGCTCTTGGTGACCTTATACAGGCGACTAAAGCCGCTTCTGGGAAATCAATCAATGACCCTTCAATGAACCATCTGAAAGACTCGGCAAAAGTAAGAGACGCCTGGCGAAGCGCTTTGTCGCATGGAGTATTGAAGAGTTGACAAGTAGTTTGGAATGATGGCGTAGAGTTGTGGAGCGGTGTCGTTTTCATGAAGCAACGTATCATACAAATTGTTCCAGGATGTTTATGTTTGGGAAACCTGTTGGTTTGTTGTAAGATATCCCATGAAAATGACCTTTTGCAGTGGAACATTTACTAAAATGTATTTTCATACAACTAAAAGAAAGCCCTAATCAATCGAATGATGTATCTCACGGTGAGATGAATCATTTCAAGAATTTGATAACAAGACTTTAGAAAATTCGTAATAGTTTTGCCTTGATGAGCAACTTGAAATTTTGTCTTCTTTAATTTTGTGTTTAGTGGTATTTTCGCCGTTTTCGAGATAAATGCAGGAAACTGGGAAAAGGGCCGATTCTTTCGAGGTTTTTGGCGTTTCTTGAAGTTAACTCACCTCTGGCAAACCTCAGATTTGGATTCGGCGACCCAAACAACATTTTAACGGTTGAGGAAAAGCTTCTTCACATGTCCTTGGAAAACCCTGGACTTACTGGACTATTGATAGTTGCTGGGAATAGTTCCAAAACCGGGAAGAGGCGCCAGTTGTGCCTTTCAGAAAAAGTCGTCTTCTGCTAAGTTCTGCCAACTCACCTAGATGGCGGGGTTGCCTGAGGTCTTACGCACTTGGTTATTCTCACAGTTCTGTAACTTGTGATACGTTGCTTCTTAGTGTGAAGACAATGAGAATTTGGTTATGAATAATCACTTAACACAGTACTATCAAGAGGTAAATTGAAGAGTATTACAAGCATCTGGATTCTCTAGTTTGAGTTTCAAAACCATAGTTTAGCTCTTACACAACGTATTCGAACTTAACTCTTCCCTAAAATCATAATTTTTTTTAAACCTCTGAATTCACCACATGAGTTGTGGGATTTTCGACACTCACATATTAGTTTTTTTTTTTAAATGATACCCTGCATCATTCCACCCATAAGTTCTCCAACATGCGAAATCGGTTCTTCAGTGGATCCTGTTTGTGTCTAACCTCCCAGTGCTCCGCTGAGTGGACCCGTTCACTGCAGCAAACCAACCAATCTCGTTGGCATTTCTTCTCTTTGATCTTTTGCTTTTGTTGTTGTTCTAATTTTTCATGTGTTTTTCTTGGTTTATTAGATTACTTTTTGAATTTTTTTTTTATCAAAAGTATTTGAACAGATGAACTGACTTATTAAAGACACTTAAGTAACCGTCGGAGTTGAAACTGCTATTACAAAACTACACTTTTGTTATTTTTTTGTTTGTAATTGTAAAATGACGCTGACTCGGAGACACCGTTTGATTGGTTGGTTTGCCCCAAAACAGGACGCTCTGGCACTGCGGTGGAAAGAAGATCTCGTGAAAACGTTGATCGGCTTTGGTGCGGGGGCGGATCCCAAGTCCAAATGAATTTGCTTCCCAACTTAGAACGTGTGCTTATTCGGAGGAAATCCTTCGTGCAAAATTAACGATTAACGCGATTCGTTCAGATATAAACTTTTCTGTCATGAGCAATAAAAATGTAGAAGTCGCAATTTTTTCTAGTTACTGTGCGAGTAACCGTCACTTACTTTATTCCAGACGTGATTGTTCCTAATTTGCCTGAAATAGTTCTCACGTTTTTGTTCTCTGTGCACTGTTATCCAATTTTATATTTATTTCCACTTGCTTTTGGTATTATGTAATGTGTATTCAAATCTGAAAATAAATAAAAAACAAATTAGCTTGTTACAAAATCAATTTCCTCTCAATTAAATTTAGGATTCGTTTCACCTATTGGGTACGTAATTAATTTTATTTTGACGTGATTGGGCTGCAGAAAAGCTAACTAACTCAAATGTCTGGATTCATGTTGTGTAGCAGTGGAAGCTAAATTCTGGCCTTTTTCTCATGTTTTATTTGGATGAATTATAACTTTATTTGTGACGTTTGTGGAATTAAAGCATTTACTAAAATCATGCATGTTTCGTGTTGTGTAGTTTCGAGGAATCTGGCGTTTAACATGTTTTCAATTTGCAATTATAAAACAAAACAGTGTGGATAACTGTGTGTGCGGTTTTCATCCAAAAAACCTTTAGACGTTTATATAAATTGTTGTTCAAAAACTTTCAACATACCTGGTGTCTAAAGTGTTGTTTATTACTTTCAGGTGATGGTGACAAATGTGACGTCGTTGTTGAAAACGGTGAAGGCGGTTGAGGATGAACACACGAGAGGAACGCGAGCTTTGGAATCTACTATAGAAGTCATCTCGCAAGAAATTCGGGTACGTTACAATGAGAAAACGCGCAAGCGTGCAATATTCAAGGTGTAATCGTGATTGTGTTGGCAGGCGCTTCGCTCTATCGAGCACGGTCAAGTTGTTGGCACCCCTGAAATGCTGGTGAGGTGTACCAAACCGATCACGCTGGCGACGGCAAGAGCAGTGGCCGCGGGGAATAGTTGCAAGCAGGAAGATATCATCGTGGCAGCGAACATGGGACGCAAAGCCATTTCCGACATGTTGTCCGTGTGCAAGGTAAGTTGTCATTTGTGTTATGCACTCATTGAAACATAACCAATTTACGATATCTCGTTTGTGATCGTCAGGGGGCGGCTCACAACGCTGAGACTCCCGAACTCCGCGAGAAGGCTCTGAGGACGGGGCAGCAGCTGGCCGACGAGTACCGCGTTCTGCTTCAGACCGTCCAGTCCGTCACGACCAAAGTGAGCCAAGACAAGACGCAGCTCACTCTGGTGTCACGTAGAATCGCTCAGTACGTCACAGAATTGGTCGCTGTAGCAGAGCAGCTCAAAGGTAATATATTGTTGTTGTTTGGCCATGATGGTTGTAGACAGCAAAATCTAAATCAATCCCTCTTTTCAATCGTATTCATATAGTAGGTTTTCAAATTTAAGATCTCCAAACCTCGTTGATTTACTTGGAATATTCATTGAGAAAAGATAACAAAAAATTCCCTTTTCACTCAGTAGGGTATTCTTAAATTAAAGCTCCCTAGAAATCCTTCCCTTCCATAATACAGAAGTCATCCCTTAGAACACCCCCCCCCCCCCCCCCCCAGCATATGAAAACGTCAAATTTTACAACAAGAGGAGAAAAACTTCTGAAATGTCGTAATTTCTGCTTGAGTAACTCGACCTTATTTTCGAAAAAATTCAACCTACGAGGTTTAACAGGTTCACTGTGTTATGGAAGGTATTCATACTGTCATGCTCACAAAGAATTCTTCTGTTTCATCATTATTCACACAGAAGCTAATAGCATCCTATAGTATCCTCCCAAGAATATACGTATGGTCGGCATTCAAATTTAAGCTCTCTAAATCCCAACCTCCTTGATTTACTTGGAATGTTCAAAATGATTGTGAAAAGATACCAATAAGTTCCCTAATCACTCAATAGGATATTCATACAGAAGGTATTCTTAGATTAAACCTCCCAAGGAATTCTTCCCTTCCTTAATGATTCATACAGAAGTTATCCGTTGGAATCTCCCCCGAATATTCTCATGGAAGGTATTCATACAGTCAAGCTCACATAGAATTCTTCCTTTTCATCGTTATTCACATAGAAGTTATCCTCCGAAGAATATTCATGTGGTAGGTATTCCCTAACCAGAAGTGATCCAATAGAATCTCCCCAGCATATTCATGTAGAAGATATTAAATGTGAACCCGCTTTATGTGTACATATTCACTTTTGGTAGGGATGCGCACATCGTGAAAAATATCGATGTTCGGTAAATCGATTTTTAACATTTCGAGCCTTAGCGAGGCTTTTAAGGGGATGCTGGCGGGGGCTGATGGCTTTAGGCCAGCAGCTCGAATGAGGTGCGTTTTTGGAATCTGAAGTTTTCTATTTTTCATACCTGGATTTTCTGATTTTCCATTTTTCCTACAACATTTTTTAGTTATTATTTATACCTTTCATAACATGAGTCGGAAAAGGAGCTTTTTTCGTCCAAGTACATTTTAATAGAAAAGAAGCTGAAATGAATCTATTTATTACAATAATTATTATTTCAGTCGAAGAAAGTTCCCTCGTTTGGACGATATTCAAATAGAATAGCCCCCAAGGAATCTCCAAACAAAAAGATTACCATTTTCTCCCCTCCTTTTCATCAGTGATTTACAACGTATATTTTCAGGCTCTGACTGGGTCGATCCTGATGACCCGACGGTGATCGCCGAGAATGAACTCCTGGGAGCCGCCGCTTCGATTGACGCCGCAGCCAAGAAATTAGCTAGTCTGCGGCCGAGAAAGTCCATCCAGGTAATCATTTTTACATTATTGAAAAAACAAAACCAAACAAAAAACACTTTCAGTTAACGAACATGGGCGAGCTCATCAGCCATCAGTTCTCCAACTCTGCAGTCTTCCGCCAACCCCTGTAAGATATGTTTGATATTCTTGGTTGTTATCAGTTCAACCAGGGATCAAACATATTATATAGTGGATGGTGTCATCGACCAGACTCGTGCTACAAATCTAATGATGATGATGAAGTGTAATTATGACTGATCAATTGCAAACTTGGATGTGTAGTAACTACGAATGTTGTGGATGTATGATTTATACGATCGTGTTTACGTCACATTTCAGATTTAATTTTAAAGGAAAATCGTTTTGTCTTGAAATGCGTTCAATACGTGTCAAATTATTTTTAAATTCGGTTGATTGTGTGTGAATTTGTTTCAAATGTTGTATTACTATGTAGACATGAGTAACTGTTAGTGGCGCAACTGTAATGACCATAATTTTGAGTGCTTTGGTGATACTGCATTGTACATAATTATTTGTCCCCAATTTAGGAGACGGATGACTCCCTCAACTTTGACGAGATGATCCTTGAAGCTGCCAAGTCGATCGCCGCCGCGACTTCCGCTCTGGTCAAAGCCGCTTCGGCCGCCCAGAGAGAGCTCATCGATTCGGGCAAAGTCAGCCGAAGGCCGCTAACGAGCTCGGACGACGGCCAGTGGTCCGAAGGGTTGATATCCGCCGCCCGGCTCGTAGCTGCCGCCACGCACTCTCTGGTCGATTCGGCCAACTGTCTCGTCCAGGGGGTCAGCTCGGAGGAGAAGCTCGTCTCGTCGGCCAAGCAAGTAGCCTCGTGGACGGCGCACCTTCTTGTCGCTTGCAAAGTCAAAGCCGACCCCAACAGCGACACCACCAAGCGCCTTCAAGTATGTTCACAACAAACGATCACAAACCACCCAACGTTTTAACTCAAAAGCTAATTTCCTGTTTACTTTTCAGTCTGCTGGTAATGCAGTAAAACGAGCTACAGACAACTTGGTGAAAGCAGCACAACAAGCCATCCAGCAAGAAGAAGAGCGCAGCCTCGTCCTGAACAAGAAGATGGTCGGTGGAATAGCCCAAGAAATCAACGCCAGGTACAAAAACCACCACCTTAAACTATACCCACACCAAAAACGCAGTTTCCAAAAACCCATCTGTTTCAGATCTGAAGTCCTTCGGATAGAACGAGAACTGGAAGAAGCCCGCGGAAGGTTGACTGCCATCAGACAAGCCAAATACAAGAAAAAAGACGGCAATGAATCCGACTCTTACGATGCAAGGTAAATCTCTATTCCGTGTACTTGTAACTCGCTGTTGTCCTCGTGTGCCCTCAAATACTCACCATGGGATTTTGCATAAACCCAGTGACATCTGAAATCACTCTAAATGTTTACTTTGCTGACAAATTGAAGGATTGAAGTGGCTTAGTGTTTGGGTGAGTTTGTAGCGTGTTGGGTTTAGTCAGAATAGTTGGTTTTAGACTGTTAGTTCCTTTTATCGACTGCTTTGTGAAGAATAAGAAAAAAAATTACGTTCATCATTCGGCTCAGTGCTGCCAATTTCTCAATGAGGAATGGACGTACTTTTAGATTTTTTGTTTAAATCAAATGAAGGCTTCCAAATAACCGAACATGGGATCAAAACTCTGCCCGCAAGCTCATATTGATTTATATCATTTATGGTATAGTCCAAGTTTGAATTAAATTTATTTTGGTTTAGCAAATTTTGGGACATTTGGAATGTCGTAACTTATTCAACTAGGCCCCTCATTGGTTAGTTATGTGACCAACTCACGGGTTGCTCTCATGACGTCACAGTTAGGAGTTCAAATCGTTCAGCATAACTTTTGATAAATTTTATCGTATTTATCTTCATCGTATCTGATATTTAAAATCAAAAACGTGAAAGACTTACTGTAGAAAAAAAAAGAAGATTTTTCACCCATTTTTTCCTCGTGCGAAACGGCCCCGAGATGGGTGTCCATTCCTCATTTTATACTTAGGTACGTTGAGTTTTAGAACCACTCAAATATCCCCAAATCATGGTAGCACACGGACAAAACTCAGCACTGTGTATAGTAAATATAAGCAGTTTGGGGATTAAAAAAGTGCGTTTTCGAACAGGGTTGGCAGCATTGACAAGCTCATCACACCCTTGCCCCATCAATGCACCAAGCTGTTTAGCACGATCAATCATTTGCATATTTATCATCCACCTTTTCATTGCTTTCACCAAAATCAAAGCACCTCATGCAAAAGCATCACACCTTGACGATTCCCCGCCCTAATAGACGTCAGTTGAATTGTGTCACGTAAACCTGTTTAGATTCAGAGAAGTAATTCAACATGGTACATGCTTTTACGGAGGGTAACTCGATTTTTCCGAGAACCCTACTCTCTCCTAGTCACAAGTGGCACAAAAAAGTATTAAGTTTTAATTATATAGAAGAAAAAATTGTCTGCTTCTTTGCTTCTCTAAATTACCAACTAAGTGGAAAGTGAAGTTACCAAACTATTTCGACGGTGTAGTGGGTGAATCCTCGTATCTGGAAAATCACAACGTTATGAGAGAGCTAAAAATTTGCTTTTGCACTATTTCATACATTCATACGAGGAACTCGACACGACAATAATTGTGAATTTGTGAACATTATAATAATTATTATTATAATGTTCACAAATTCACATCCGCTGGTTGTAAATTCGTTCCAAAAACGCATTTTAGTCCCTATGGAGATATCATAGGGTATTCAATTGTAAGCGATATAACTGTTTTGTCCAACTGACACCTGACACCTACCAGTGTTTCGCCAGTTTACAATTCAGTCGGAGCACTGATCAGGCTGGTTCGAATCCGGGGACGAACACCAATGTTTGTCTGAAGTCGATCACGGGATGTACGTAATATCTGTCTTGACAGGCAGACAGTCCGCCTCTGAACTCAAGTTCATGTGAGTCCTTTGACGGGCTCCCGTGGCGTCTGTCTTCAACTCACAACCTCTCTCGGGAGTCCTCAGAAATGTTTTTCTGGTGGACCCGTCAAAACATGCCTGCGTTTGCTGAGAAAGTTAAACTAGCCACACGATCCGCGGCCATGGGGGGCCAAGATTTGAAGGAGGGGGGATCACCCCTGAACCCCCTCCCAGCCGAGTAGTTGTGGGTGGAGTTGATTGGGGGGGGGGGGGGGGGGGGGCTCTGGATGGTCAGAGGGGCTGCGTCCAGCGCCCCTCTCTACCTCCTGAGTAGTGGCAGTGATAAGGCATGTATTAGGTAATTAGGAATTAGACCTCAACCCTCTGAGGCAAATAGTCTTTTGGATGGGGACTTGCGCCCCTTTGCGTGCAACTTTCATTTGTACAGGTGAATCTTTGTACGAGTGATTCGACTCCCTTGTACATGAACAACTCTACTCTTCACTTGAGCACTTGTTGCTTTGAATATTCTTCAAATTCGAAAAAAGGAGATAAGAGGATTTACCCTTAAACCGTCGATTTGCCTTAAATTAACGAATAGTGTTTGAATTGACCCCAATTGTGTGACGTTTATGTCTGTAACCTTCCCAACTTGTTTCCTGTTGTCCTGTACATATGAAGCATTTTTGGCATGTGTTTCTGTCGTTGTCCGTGCAGATATGACGAATCGTATTCGTCCCAACCCTTCAATTCCACCATGAACACCACCCACGGCTCGTACTCGCTCCACAGCGCTTTCGACTCGTCCCTCAACTTGTCCGACCTTCATCCGGCAACTCCGGACCGGATGTACACCAGTTCGACGGAGACCAAATCCAAAATCTACAGCTCTCCCCCGACGACCCCCCACCTGTACGGGTCCGTACCCGGGTCGCCCCAACACATGTACACGTCCACTCCGGGGCCCAAGTACCCCCCGCCGCCGCCGCCGCCGTTGGAATTGTCGTCCTTCTCTCAATCCCAAACGTCGCCTTACGCGAGCAATTTCTCCGACAGCTACACCACCGAATACATGAACGGAGACGGGACCATCGGCCACAAAACAATGAGATCCGTTCAGTCAACTATCACTTCTTCAAGGTCTTACCGAGTCACTGAAAGCTAAAAACTCTCCAAAGTCTAGTTATTTCAAAATTAAACGTCCTATCGCGTCCCTCTTTGCCACTGTGGCAATTTGTACAACGATTTCGGCTCTCGCTTTAGGACGTCACCAAAATTCGCCCTCTCGATCGTTCCTAGCTGACAAGTCTACATTGTAAAAATCCCGGTATGTCTGACATATCTACTTTTCACTGTGGATGAAACAAATGACATAATTCGTGTTCTAATTGGGTTCTAGAAACCTCACTAAACATATCATAGTTTAGAAATTGCGTTATTTTTTGTTTCTCGCATGTTTATCGACGTTATTAATTTCAATTACTAATCATTTTCCTCACTAATGACAATCAGACGCGACCTCCCCAAGTTTCACTCAGATCCGTGGCCCTGAAAAGGGGGAATTTTCTCTCAGGATGTTACAGTGTAGCCAACAGTCCAACCTGTCAAATTTGTCCCGTCTCTGTTCATGTTCACGTTCCCCTGCTAGCTGCACCCCGACTGCTTGCTGACGCTTGTGCTTCCAATGTACACTGCCCCGCTGCGCTTGCCCTGAAAACACGTTGAAAATCCATTACGGAGTCTTTGACGATTTTCCAACGCAGGTATGTTAGTTGGAAATGGATGGCATCCCTGTGTCAACCCTCGTTCTTGAATTTACATATTTGTAGTGCTATCTCGTTCGTAAATAATCCATGTCTAGAACGTCTATGTTTGTCTCTAGCCTTTTCTTCCATAATTTATGAACCTTTTACTTAACCTACTTTTCTTAAGTATGTTGAAACGTCACAATCCTGCCAATTGGTAGATTTTTAGACTACTAAGTGATGCCTTATGAAATGAAGTGCCTGTAATTTGTTTTTTGTAGCTTTTAACGGCCTTGAATTGGTCTGAAATCAAACATTGTTAGATCTCTCGCGTCAAAACCCCAAATTTATTTTTATTTACACCGTGTTTTTCGTTCTTTTCAGTTCTCCTTACAACTCTTATAGAACCGTGCAGATTAAAAGATGACCGGAATTTGTTCAGTATTTTTGAGTAAAATTTGGGGAAGCCCCACGTTTCAAATTTTCGATCACGAAATGTGCCTCATAGTTTTTGCAATTTTGTTAATTTTTTTAACGTTAACTGTCAGTTTGTTGGAATACATTTGTTATATTATGAAATGATTGGATAATTCATAGAATGGTGCTTTATTTAGTTACTTAATCAATTATTTTGCTATCAAGTCTTATAAATTAGTTTTATATATTTAATAATGACTACCTATATCATTGTATTATAATAAAACCCGTAACAAATTGTGTGATACGATTTTTTTGGTGTGTTTTCCTCTTTGCCTGGTGGGACATCTGTTATGGCAGATAGCTGGAAATTGCGTCACTCAAGTGCTCGTTTATTGGTAAGAGATTAGGAGGATTAAAGATGGGATCTGCACTCAAGTGACTGTAATCCGTTGTAATCTGTCTCCATTCCATTGAGAGTTTTTAATGAAAGTTTCCGGGTTCCTTGGGACATTCATGGACGTTGACATTCCTTTTCAGAAATAACTAGCAAGCGGACAGGGGGCCTCGCTACGCTCGCCCATTTGCGTACTTGCACTATGGGATGTAACAAGTTGGGTGGGGGGGGGGGGGGCTTTGTTCAGGCACTAGAAGGAGAAAATCTGAGTGACGTTTGATTAAAATACCAAAGTACGTATTATGTTTAAGATATTATCTGAAATAATGATGACCTACTGCGACGGAGGTCACTATGAGGAGGCATAAAATCGGTTCACTTCCTTAATTGCTATGCCTATGTCTACTTAACATGAAGAAAAAAAATATTAGCATGGAAGTAAGTGTAACCCACTGCTAAATCAGCGATCGTATGAGAGGGGACCCTCCGACTCCGCCAATAGAAGAAATGCAGTCGAGCTCACATGGGATTCTTCTCTTATCATTCCCCACACACAGAAGTTATCCTGACAAGAATATTCATACGAAAGGTATTCAAACAGTAAAGCTACAAACGAGCTTCCATCTTATTCTTCTATTCATCCAGAAGTGATTGAATCACCTCTGCATATTCATGTAGAAGGTACTAAAACAACCCGATTCTTAAAAGCGGGATTGTGAGTCATTTGTGAGTTCAGGTTTATTATTCAGCGCTCTGGCGGCTCTGCGTCCAACTACTTGTTGACGTCACATGCCTTCCGCTTTCATTTTAAAATCCAACATTTCTAAAAAACAGTTCTCCCCGTAATTATACGGATTTTCGAACTAAAAATTTGCGTAGAGGGGTTTTAAAGGGTGCTGAATCCGAATTTGTTGTTAGATATGATGAATTCCGACCTTTTCAAGGAACCCATTGTGCACAAATTAATAGGTAATTAATTATTCCGTGTCATTGAGAAAATACCTTCTTTTTTTTAAATTAGGACAAAAAATGTTTTTCTGCAGATATGGAATCTCGAAAAAAACGGATTTTGTGTCCAAAACTACTTGGAAAAAACACCTTGTCCTCCTGGGTTTCTTCAAAAGCCCCACATTTCCCCACGGTGAAATCGGATCGTACTGGGACCCCCCACAATGGATTCTTCGTCCAAAAATACTTTGAAAATGACACCTAACTCGACCTCATAGCCGAAACCCTTCAAAAAACCTTGCTGGCACAACTAGATAGATGGTAAACCAAGTATTTTGTCAGAATTTCAGAACTTAAAAATATGCCTACTGCCCGAAACGGCTCGGACGGCGGATTATTGTTGGAATAATACACGTAGGTAATCGCGACGGAGGTCGAAAATTCTGAACGGCCTCAAAATTTGCCACTATCCGTTTCAAGATGTCTATATTCTAAAAACGAAATGGGCTCAGTGGGGAAATTGGGGGTGCGGGAGGGCTTTTTTGGAGGGTTTTGGCTATGGGGTCGAGTTAAGTGTCGTTTTCGAAGTATTTTTGGACGTAAAAACCATTGTTTGGGGTCCCAGAACGGTTCGATATCACCGTGGGGATCTATTGGGTTCTCATGGGGCTACAAATGGGATTTTTCATTAAATAATATTTGATCCTTCAAAGATCCCATTTGTAGCGCCATAATATAGAATATATTCTGAACTCCTGGAATATAATATAATATATTATATTATATTCCAGGAGTTCAAATATTTTCCGAATAATTTTGGAAGCATAATTAAATTAAATAAATTTTATTTTTCGAGGTCCCACATCTGTTCGAACAATGTACAGAATTATTATTCCAAGAATAATACATAAACCTAAAGTGATGTCTAACTCATTTTTTCCCATTTGGTCGGTTGTCCTAATTTGCAAAATATTGCAAAAATCAGGAAGCTGGTGGTGGTCAGGAAAAAAGCACCTTTCATACCATCATGTACGTAGAGGAAGGCGTTCAATGAGTGAGTCTCCGCTAAGAACAACGAGACAATCCTCTAAAATCTGTCTGAATTCTGAATAAGGAATGACATAATGTTAACCAGTGGGGGGTATTTTGTGATAATGAGACACTAGAAAAGTGGTCTCACCACCACTAACTACTTTCCTGGTACCTGCCCAACTCTCCGTGACGTGAAAAGTCTCCCCCCGTCGCCTCCCCGTAGGTAGCAAAATGAGACGTCGGTGGGGGATTTCAAGGTCGATCGTTGGCAACGATTCGTTGCGCCGGTTCAGCCGCTCAGTGCCGATCTCGTTCAACGTCGAGTGCGTATCCCTTATAGGGACCGAAGAGGCGATTTTCTCCACCATTGTCGACCCTTTTTTCCACCTCGCGATGTCATCTTTGTCGGTGGCGAGGCCTTTACTGGGTCAGCTGTCCAGGTCCGGAGAGAAATCCCTCTGCCAGCTGACGTCGCAAACCAGATTGATGGCCACAGCCGCTGACTCTAACAATATCAAGTAAGATCATTATCTTATGCAAGCTGTTCATCACAAGCATCCTAGACAGCCTTTGCTCCTTGAATCTGATTAGTAATCAGATTAAAGGAAAAGCTGCTAATTGCGGCAGGTTATATATTGGGTTCTTATAAAAAGGAACCCAATATCTTAATATTATTATTATAATTGAACATAATATGTTCATAATAATATTATGTTCATATTGTGATATGACACACTACCACGATGTTCAATTATAATTATTTTATAATTTATAATATATATGTTACCGTTAAAGTGTGTAATTAAGTTAATGTATAAAATAACTAGTTAGTATATAGAATAACGAGCGGTTGTAGGTAGTGTGTATAATTCAAAGTTTTCTATATGCTTTCCCTAGGGAATATATGAAATAACTAGGTATTATGTAAAGTAACGAAACACCAATCGTTAAAGTGTAGAATCGACTGCTTTTCTTGGGAAGTCACTACTAAAATGATATTATTCAGGGGAAATGGAAGGATTGAAGAATTGGCATGCATTTTCATTACTAATATGTAATTCGTCGAAATAATAGAGTAAGGTTGGTAAGTAATATACACGTCAGAAGTCAAAAATTGTGAAATCACTTATTTGAACATGGGTTGCTTTGATTAAGTATTACAAACTTCGTTAGGTGATCCTGATACACGAAAATAAACTTGTGCTGACCATCAGATTGCGACTGCATGTCTATCAAATCCTTTCTTTTTATTTTGACAAACTTCACAGCCTTGCAAAAATATTGTCACTTGTTTCTGAGTGATGAGTTCTGATTTTTGTATTGTCGACCGATTTCGTACAGCATGCGATCCCGGCCTCCTACTCCATGCCCTATGCTTATGTGAACCGAGTATAAGATATCAAAAAGTTCCTTAATCATTACATACCTATCTGATTATTTTATCACTCACTTGAGAAACGGGACTGACCCTCAACCTCTGACTCCTCAACGAAATCCGATTCATACTTGAACCCAATAATATTATTATACACTTTCACGGCTGGCCTCCCGTTATTTTATATAATAACTAGTTGAAGTGTCTAATTCAAAAAATTGCACACTTTAACTGGTCTCCGTAGTTATTCTATATACTAACTAGTTATTTTATATACTAACAGTTAGTATATAAAATAACTAGTTAGTATATATCAGTTACTGATTTCACACTTTAACGGTAACATATATATTACCTGCCGCAATTAGCAGCTTTTCCAAACATTATTTACCCGCATTTGTGCAGTTTAAACTGTAGTAAACTGTATTATATCCCTAAACCATTGAAGACAATACCTCCCACGATCTGGCATAAATACGAATTTTATTTGTTCCCGAGAATCAATATCGTATCCACAGATTAGTATTTTATAGAAGTTGATTTAATGACCACTCTGTCGACGTGAAGTCATTTCGAGTTGCGGTGAGATTCAATTTGTGGCGAGATTAGGTATGCGTTGAGAAAAACAAAATTTGCTTTCCTCTTCATGAGTCACGAATAAGAATATAGTTTCTGCAATTACTGAAAGGCAAATAGTAAGTCATGGTCAATTAAACATTCTCAAAACGGTCCGACGGTTATAATTTCCTGTCGATCAAATTACAGATGCCGACTTTTGGTACTCGGAGGGGGTACCGGTGGATGCACCGTCGCTTCCAAGTTCATCCCCAAACTTGGCAAAAACGAAGTGGCCATCGTGGAACCTGCCGACGTAAGTGATGTCCGCTGAACAGGTGTCGTGTCTCATACGAAGATGTAGCCGCTTTTAAATGTTACTTTAATTTGTCTGATAGCCAATTTACGCTCGAGAAAACAAAAAAAGTGAATACTTCTTTTTTTTTAATGCAGCTACATTACTACCAGCCGATGTTCACCATGATCGGAGGAGGGATGAAGAAACTCGAACAGTCGTTCCGCCCCATGTCACAAGTCATCCCCAAAGAGGCCGTCTGGATTAAGGAAAGTGTCGCCAACATCAATCCTACATCCAACACGGTCGTCACGTCCAACGGGAAAACCATAAAATACGATTATCTGGTCATCTCACTGGGATTAGATCTCAGATATGATAAGGTGCGTAGTTATTGCACAGCGTAGAAATGCCCTAATGACAAGGAGCAATATCCGATTGGCCTAAGGGAGGCGTTGGAAATAACGGGACGATCTCTTGGACGGACCTTCAGATGGAAATAACGGGACGGACCTCTTGAAAAACAGCAGAAAATCGATAGAATATCCTCCCCCCCCCCCCCCACCCAAACATTAAATTTTAATTTTAAAATATGTACGTACCTTCTCCGTTGATTACTACTCGATTTTCGGGATCGGCTTTTCGCGTAGCAACGTTGGCTAACTTGCATCTCCCGGTCAATCAAAAGATGAATAAGCAGCCCACGTCACGTACCTACCCCCTCCAGACCACGGGTGTTGCGCGCCTATATTTAGAGATTCATTAAAATTGAACTCTAGAATATTTCGAGCTGGGTTGAATTTTTGTTGGGAACTTTATGAATTATGAAAGATGGGTTAGGGAACTAGATAAATTTGGAAAACTCTGCTACCACCCAAATTTAACGGTATTTGGGAACCAATGAATGGGAAAACTGTGAATTAATTAAGAAAGTTAATTCCTAAGCAGCACCTTCTCCCCAACCAAGCAGTGGGGTGTAAATTAATAAAACGTGTTAAAATTACCGAATGTACTCGCCGTATAAATTTCTAGGCTAACAATACATTGGGTGGGTTGCAAGCCCCAGAAGGGGGCCAAAATTTGTATGGGTTAAAATTACCCTTAATTATTCGATTCAACCTGATCTATGAATTGTCTCTTGAGACCGAAATGTAGACGGTGAATTGCAGAGAAGTAGATACAGTTGATTTAGGTCCTCGCAGAAGTGAATTCGTGTTGAGGAATTTTTGGGAAGGATTGGGAATTTAGGAAAAGCGCTTATTGACCAACCTTTGCGGGCGATGGCGACGGTTCTGGCGTTCGTCGGGTACATGACGAAATTTGAGGTATGGCGAAATCTCGCACGATTGTTGGTGCCGATCCAATGTGTGGAAATCGGCGGATCCAAGGATGGAAATTGATTCGACGGAATCATGTCGATGGAGTTGATTTACGTGGGGGTTGGCTGAACCCCACGGAGACCGCGATTTTTCACTGAGTGATTTTCCTCGACGGACTCGGGCCGATTTAGGTGTAAATCGGGTTGATTTACGTGAGGACGCGGGATGCGGTGTCTCCTCACGGAGCCGTGGACGAGACCTTGCTCGTTGGATGCTGTGTACGGACTGACTGAAGAATTTACTTCGAGATGGATGTTACTCCGCTGATAGCCAACAGACAGCGGTAGCGGTCCCAAGGAGGGAAAATTAAAAGGGATTAATTTTAAGGAAGGAGGCAGGGATGGTTTTCTCGCGGTGAAGTTCAATTTTTCACGCACTGCACTCACTGATTGATTATTAATTTAACCCCATTAAAGACTAGGGCAAATTTGTCTTAAAACTTGAGTGGGGCGGTAACATGCTCCGGGTCGGAAATTGGTGCAATTTACGAAAAATTTGGAAAAAACCAAACATGAAAACAATTGATTACATTACACAGAGGACAATGCGCGCAGGCAATGTCAGTGAAAAAAAATACAAAGCAAAACAAAGTAATGAACAAGTATGAACGCTGTCAAACAATTTCATACAAGGCTGCAAGGCTTCTGATAAGAATCCCTTGGGTGTGAATCCAATCGTGCTGCCTTAAGTCGTGGTAGGGATGGGTATCGATGTATCGGTTTCAAAAACATCGATGTTTTTCTCAAACATCGATGTTTTATACATCGATGTTTACTTTTCGATGTTTTTTAGACATCGATGTTTTTCCCCCCAAACATCGATGTTTTTTCGCGAAAAAAATTTTGTTTTGTTGGTCGTTTATGTAAAAATAGTAGGTACTTTTATACCTGAACAATAGGTAATTATTCATGTTTTATAAATGTTTACTCGGTTGTTTATTATTTTCCTATAAAAATAATACTTTAGGAACAGATTCAAGAAACATCGATGTGTCGATCGAATAGTAGGGAGGTAATTATCGGAAATTTCAATAGGTAGGTAACTTCAAGGTTGGTAATTATCGAAAATTTCAATCAACCTTTAATGTCGATTCGTTGTCACTTGTCGTTATCTGTGTTCAATCCCTGCTGAGCTCTCGCTGTAGGTACTGAACGCTCCCAACGAAAAAATCGAACAGAACACTTTGGGGTTTTGGATGGTCATGCGGGCAACTCTAATAGGAGGAACTGATGTTGCTACGTTTGGTTCATTCTTGAAAACAACATCGGAAATGATAGCTAAATGATGCTATCATTTCCGAAGTTGTTTTAAAAAATGAACCAAACTTAGCAACATCAGTTCCTTCTGCGAGGCTATTCTCTCAAGCAGGCTTAATTTTAAGCTCCTTGAGAAATCGTCTCTCAGAGGAACTGGCGTCAATTTTTTTTTTTTTTTCTAATTAAAATTTACTACAAAAAAATTATTTAATAATATTATTCTTTATCGAATTTTTTACTGCCTACTTCTTTTCATTGTTTCAAGTTTTAATGACTCTTTTTCGAATTTTCTACAAAAACTACAATGGAGAGATTTTTTTTTTTTTTTTTTTTCATAACATCCCCCCGCCCGGTCATACATATAAAACCATCGATGTATCGAAACATCGATGTTTTTTCTCCGATGTTTTTGAGACATCGATGTTTCCTTTAAAAAAATCATCGATGTCCAAACATCGATGTTTTGTTCATCGATACCCATCCCTAAGTCGTGGACAAAATGAACAAAATCCCAACGCAGGGGAGTGGCAAGCTAAACGAGCGCCAAGTTGAGAAATTAAAATTATGGGTTTGGTTAAAGTTTTGTTTTGCATCTGGATGAGATTACAGGAGCTCCTTTGGAGCACAATAAATTGGTAATGGTAAGAATGCCTGTCACTAATGTGAGTAGGCGATGGACAAAAGGACCCTCTGTGGTTGGTTTTATGAAAGTTAAACAATGGTAAGTACTTTGTTGCATTGAAAGTTAGTAAAATTTTAACGAAAAAAAAAAAAAAAATGGTTGGGGTGTAATCCCAAAGAATTCCTGCAAGATGGGTTGAAAGGGGTGAACTCTGAATTAATCAGGTCGTGATAACGTTCAATGCATTTTAGACAAATTTTGTCAATGTGAAAGAGCCGGAAAAATCTCCGGGGTGTGGATGACCGTGACCTTGGTCGGGATGAGATAACCAGAGGGGTTAGGATTTGCAATTGAAGCAAAGGAGGAAGTCAGCTGATCAATTGCAGCTGATTGGGTTTGCGAGTTTCATATTATTCCTTATTAAGGAACTTGCCAAATTTCAAAGAAAAATTCAGTTGGTCTCCACGGAGAAAACCCCCTTTTTGTGGAGTTGAATTAGTTTTGAACAGTTGTGAATGGATGATGTGGTTTGGTTGAGTGAGGGTGAGGGGGCAGGCGTAAGCTGCTGATCCCTTTTTACTTATCTCTTCGCTCAAGGACGGGAAGAGTTGACTTTATTCAAAGCGGAAAGGGCGATTTATTTTTCTCGAGGGGGTAGGGCATTTCAAAACTTGAAATGTCAGTTGAAAGAATTCATGGGAACTCAGATCCATGGCAAATGCGGTGGATGAACCAATGAATTTAGAAGGGAATCGAAAATTTGAATAGCCTCCCAGTTGGTTTTTAACAATGCCAACAAATTTTTACTCCGGGGTTCACCAGAGACATTGAGAATTTAACATTTAGGGTTTTACTTCCCTATTAGCCATGAAGGCTCACATACAAGAAATTTTGTAGGTTTACAGTGGGTCGAGAAAATGAATTAACGCCTCATAGAGGCTGGCGGACGGTTGAGAGCCGTCAGAGGCTGAATCAGCGTCTTTTAATCTGTCATGAGCGGTCATAAAGCTCGTGAACTAAATGGAGTCTTTGTTTTTTCTTGAGGCCCCGTGAGTTAAATATAACCAACGGGGACTCAATGATAGGCCAAAGGAATGAAGACAAATTATTTTTTCTTTACAAAAAAGGAGGTTTGACAGGGTTTGAGGTTTAATTAAAACCTCGATGTGAAGCGTCCAACTTGGTGTGATTCAAGGGACAGGGGCGCCAAGGAAATGAAGGCAAATTAGTTTTCCTGTACAAAAAAAGGGAGGTTGGACCGTTTTTGAGGTTTAATTGTTTTAGGTCAAAGAGAACCAAAAAAATGCGGTTCGGGGTTCAAAATTTGAATTTAATGAGGTTGATTGTGTTTGATGGAGAAATGATGGGATGTTGATCAGCAGATCAACTAGGTAAAATTTTAAATCATCCAAGGTCCAAATCTGACAACCTTGGAGGGGAAGCGATCCTAATTAGGACCTTTGAGCTCTCGGATTTACGCCGAAAATGAGGCTGAGAGCAAAGTTGGGTATAAGCCCAAAAGAATGAGAAGGGAGCCGACCAACCGGCCCAGAAGTAGTGGGGGTTCCCATTAACAAATTTAATGGGGATAGCCCAAAAGATAAAGAGGAGGGGAGGGAGGGTAGCCGACCAACCGGCCAGGAAAAGAAGTCGGGGTTTCCCAAAAGGTTTTTTGGGGTAGCCCGAAAGAGATAGAGGAGGGGAAGGGAGCCGACCATCCGGCCCAGAAGTAGTGGGGGTTCCCATTAAGAAATTTAATGGGGATAGCCCAAAAGATAAAAATAAAGGAGGAGTCCAAAATAGGAGTTCCAAAGGTGGGTTGGGGTGCCCAAAAAGAGGAAAATAAAAATGAAGGAGGAGTCCAAAATAGGAGTTCCATAGGTGGGGGTGCCCGAAAAGGGATTAGCCCAAATAGGTAGAAATAAAAGAGGAGGTTCCTGGGCTGACCAACCAACCCAGGAAAAGAAGGATTTCATGCAACGCATGAGACAAACCGAGGACTCCTGAAAATACAGGATTTTGACGCCCTCATGGGGTTTGTGAGATGAGTCAAAAAAGGACTCGGGAATTCTAAAGTTCCGGTGAGTTGCCAAAGAACTCCGGAAACAATAGAATTGTGGGTAGGTGATAAACCAGTTGTTTTACCCTATGCACTCGTCTGAGTAGCTCGGTGATTATGTTTAGGGAAATGCCAGAACCTAGCGCGTTAAAGAAAGAAGGGACTCTCAAGAAACAACCACAACAAGGGCTTTTTGGCATTGCCGGGGGAATTTTGCGCCCTGGGGGGGATAAAATGATTCAAAATAAATCAAGGTTTCAATAACCAGTGAGAGCCTTTTTCCCTGTTAGAGAGAAAAAAAAAATTGATTAGGTACCAACATAAATTTTCTATGTTGAGAGAAAATGCTAACATGCAGCAATTAAATGACATAATATTACAAACATATTATTTCGAAAAATACAAGTTGAAAAATGCAACAAGTTGTGGTGAAAATTTTTTCTAAATTACTGCTTGGTGAGGAGAAGGATCAAAACGTTTAAAGAAGGCAGATGGCGTTCCATGCTGGTCAGCGGGCCCGCTAAGGGGACCAGCTGTTGGGAGAAGGTCGAGAAAAGCCGAGACCTCCGAAGTGAAAAAAAACAAGGGTAGGTGCACTCCAGTGAAGGTTGGAGCGTGACTCAGACGGATCTCCCATGGGATGCCGTTGACGAAGTCAAGAAAAGGCGTTCTCAAGAGAACTGGAAAGTAGGGGGGAGGGGTGGTAGCAACCTTGAATTTGCCTCCCACCGAAGAAGGGAAGGGGAACCTCCTCGGGCCACCAACGACCCTGGAGAAAATGTAAATCACAGAGAAATAAAATCAGAGGCATTGAAATAAATGCAGACTCTGGGACCAAATTTGGTACAATTTTGGTTAATTTTAATTAAGAATCGAACCACGCTGCTGCTACCAAAATGTTGCGCGCCTATATTTTGAGATTCATTAAAATTGAACTCTAGAATATTTCGAGCTGGGTTGAATTTTTGTTGGGAACTTTATGAATTATGAAAGATGGGTTAGGGAACTAGATAAATTTGGAAAACTCTGCTACCACCCAAATTTAAAGGTATGTTAAAGTAAAGGTAAGGTAAAGGCCTAATGCACTGTCTTCGCTGTTTTTCGATAGATACCAGGACTCATTGATGCCCTCGAAAGCCCGGACAGCAGCGTCGCGTCAAATTACTCTCCCAAATACGTCGAGAGGACTTACCGTTTGCTCCAGCAGACGAAAAACGGCAAAGCAGTGTTCACGTTCCCCGCCGGCCCTGTCAAATGTGCCGGAGCTCCTTTGAAAGCCTGCCTCATCTCCGAAGATTATTTCCGTCGGGTAAGGCGACACAAATGGTAGACAGTTTCAAGCAGCTTCAGTTCTTGGTCACCTTCTCATCCGCAAAGTTAATTTGCAGAGCGGGAAACGCAAGAGCGTAGAAGTCCTATACAGATCATCCCTGCCAGTGATATTTTCGGCCAAACACTACGCCAATAGTTTGAACGAGCTCTGCGCTAAAAGGCAAATCGACGTGGGATTCCAACATGAACTAGTCAAAGTCGATCATAAGGCTAAGGTGGCTGTTTTCAAAAATTTGACAAAGCCGGACGAGAGAAACTCTATCGAAGTGAGTTAATTATATTGACAAGGTCTTAAGTAATAATTAATGTAGTAGATAGGGACAAAAGGTGGTGCCGCCGTCCGTTTATCAAGTTCTTCCATTGGCGTAGCTGTAACTACGGTTGAGGCCAGACGTTCGAATCAAATACCAAAGTATCAATACGGAGGATATCGATACTCTAAAATTCCGGAGTAGATTGCATCGGGAGTGGATCGCAATGGCCCAGTGGCCAGATTTCGTGTGGCTAGAGGTGGAAAAGCGGCGAGGGATGCGAAGATGATAATCACAGTGTGGACGACCAGCATGCAGGGAGTCAGGAGAACCCGTAGCCCGAAACCCAGGATGAGATGGAAAACTTCGAAAGATGCAAGTGAATGTGAGATCGTTGGAAGAACTTTGTAAATGGAGGGTCGGCCAGGTCCATTGTTGAAGGAAGGGGATAGTCATGTGCGATTGAGATCGACACATTTAAACATAAGTCGACTCCGTTTGGCTTTTGGAAAGGCAGCAAGGCCGATCGAAGCGCACTCTAGTTGTTTTGCTGCTCGGCCTAAAAGCGCGTCTGTGCTAATCGAAATGATTCGGCTCAGGCCAAAAGCTGGACCGAATCGTGCCAAAAATAACTAAGAGCAGCATTTCGACATCCCCAAATTTGTTTGATATAGTGTGTACTTAAGCCGAATCCTAGACTCAGATTGTGCTTTGCTTCGTTGCGTTACTTAGTTCTCCTTCCTTCACGTCACTCCTCCAATGGCCCCACCAGAGGTTCTCAAGACGGCTCCTGACTTAGTGGATCCCGCAGGTTTCGTGAACGTCGACAGAGCCACTTTGCAAAGTCAAACTTTCAAAAATGTCTACGGCATCGGCGACTGCACGAACTTACCCACGTCCAAGACAGCTGCGGCAGTTGGTAAGCTTTGTCGTAGCATTGCAGAGCTCTCCTCGCAGGAGTAACAACTTGAACGATTTTCCAGCCGCCCAGTCCGCAGTCCTCTACCGCAACCTCCTGAGCGACATGACCGGCCAGGGGGTAAAAGACGCGTACGACGGCTACACGTCCTGCCCCCTAGTGACTGGCTACAGCTCGTGCATCCTGGCCGAGTTCGACTACTCGCTGGAACCACTTGAAACCTTCCCGCTCGACCAAAGCAAAGAGCAGAAATCCATGTTCTACATGAAGAAAGACGCAATGCCGCTGTTGTATTGGAATGCTATGCTCAAGTAAGATTTCGTTCAGATCCACACCATCAGGTGTCACACCCTGCCACTAGAGAAATGGTCTTTTTGCTTTCAGAGGATACTGGAATGGTCCTGGAGCCCTCAGGAAACTCTTCCACCTCGGCATGGGGCGGTGACGTCTCTATTTAATACAAAATTGCCAATCAAAATGACTCCTCAATCTCCTCAATTTTTAAACCCAAGGATCAAATAACTGACCAACTTACTTAATAACTGTTGTGATGATAAAAAATTAATTAAATGGTGTATTTTTCAATATTATGCACTTCAAGCGAGAAACGTTTTTACGCAATAAACTTAATTTAAAACGCAGAACGTATTAATTAAATAATAAAAATGGCGTCGAGCATAACTCGTTCTTTATTGATGATATTCCGAGACGTGCAGAGATAAATACAAATTCCTCTTCAGTCCAGTGAACTCCAAGGAATTGGGTAAAGAAATAAGGGCGGAAAATATCATTCTCGATACCCCAATTTATTAGAATTTATTAAATCTACAGTTCCAGTAAACAGACTGCTCCAGAAATTTGAGCGTCTTCCGACAATGTCTTTCTTTTTTTTTTTTTTTGCCTTCTTAGAGTGATATAATGACAGTTCAGTTTTAGTGTATTATTGCATTATACTAATTTTTCTTATTTTTTACAAGTGGGTTAAGTTCGTGGAAACATTGAACACAGTAGACTGCTAAATATCAGCAGTGAGCGGATTCAAGTCCCAATGGACCACTCCAGGGGCTATTAGGAAACATGACCCTGACGATTTCAGACGACCTTGAGGTGAGATCCGAGCTCTGGGTGGGCCGCAATGGAACCGGGACGGACAACATGCCAACAAAATCTGCTCACCGCCAATTACCTTCGTAAAAGTGTGCTGCATGAAACGAATTGTTAAACCAGTTTTTACTCGCAGAGAACCAGCTCTAGCCTGGTACGTTCTGGATTGGCAAACGAATTTCAGTGGTTACTAAACACCATAATATGGTGTTTATTATATTATAATAGGAACATAATCTTTACGCACACTTTACCCCCCCCCCCTCCCACGATCCGACACGATTACATTGCGTATTTTTTCAGGGAGAAGCGCGCGTGCCCACCATGCCACCCGTAGGGGCAAAAACATTGCTTGAGACAAGCGGCTCTGCTGAACAGAAGGGAATGCAGCGGTTTTTTTTTTCTCGGGATAGCGAGCAGTTACGCCAAGGACGGCCAGTTCTACCTCTACCGGAGAAATACGCAATGTAATCGTGGTCGGACAGTAGTTGATGCACCACGTTATTGGGTTCAGTTGGCTACACTGTAAGCCCCATCCGTGTAAAATTACACCATGTACTTTCTTCAGCCTCAATCACTTTCTACCAGCCAGGTCCTGCGTGTAAAAATGGTTCCACAACTAAATATTCAAAATATATTCGAAAATCCCCCCTTGAAACAGCTTGACCCCACCACAATTAAAAAAAAAAAAAAAAAAACCCAAAAGGTGAAATCAATGAAAAGGCAAAATAAATGAGAAAAGAAATTCGCCTCCGAGAAGAAACAAGTGATGTACAAAATACTTTGTATATTTTTTGTTTTTATAAAAGTTTTTTTGTCGTTTTCTACATACTGTACACATAAATAGAAAAATTATGAGTCGCCAATAATGATTATCAACATTAATCCTTCTCCTAAAATCACAACCTCTGCAGAAATTTTCTTCGTTTTTTCCAACAGTTAAATTTATAATTATATAACTAGAAATTTAATATTCTTTTTACATGGTTTGAACATCTTCAATTCGTTTGCATGCTAACAAGGAAACAGTAGGATCTATTTACAAAGTAATTTTATTAAAAAAACTAATGAGTGACTGCCCAGGTACACCCCTGCAGTACTTGGAACGGCAAAACAGTTCATCTTCTAAGGAAAAAAACCGCACTTACACAGAAAAAAAAAAGAAATTAGATTTTCCTATTTTTTCCCCCCGATTAAGAAACACATCAGTAAAGAATGAACTAAGTCAGTCTTGTAATATAAAACCGTGAAGGAGGTTTTGTCTGAAACAGGAAAGAAACTGACGGACCGTAAGGGAAGAGAAGGGCGATTCGTCGGCTGGGAAATCGATTCTGGATCGATTCTTTTCTTCTTCAGCGCCCGAAGCGGAGGCTATCCGGGGAAGCTGTGGACGATCAACGGCTTCCGAAGGACGAGCATCAGCGTTGACTCTGGTCCGATCCAACCTGCAAGTCAACGGGTCCATCAGAACCGATTCTACAAGTGGCGGGTGGAAAATGAAGAGTTGAACCGGATATTACGAACAAAATCGAAGGAGTGTCCCCTTTTGATTCCAGAAACGGAGCTCTGGTAGTACAGCCTGATATTCTCTGTCTTCATTTTCTCATAATGTACAAAATGCGGCTTTTCAGGGCGTAGAATTTGTTGCCAATAGTGTAAGAATTTTCCAGCCAGTCAAAGAAATGGACAAATTCGGTCTAGCATAGTTGAAATAATAACAAACCAGGTAAGGCGGGGAAAGTGCAAAAACGGGGCAAGTGCAAAAACGGGGCAAGTGCGTAAGTGGGATGTGAAAATGCTACTCAGAACACTGTTAACTGGATGCCATATAGAGGCTACGTTTCAAAATAAGTATATGCCTGACATCCCTCATCCGCCAGATGGTGTCAACGCAAATGGAAACCTGGCTGGAAGGTTGTTAAGTCACTGTGGCATTTCTCTAGCCAAGTTCAGTGCTCCATTTTTATTGTGTTCCATCCTTCAAATCCGTAACTATTTTCAGGTGTTTTAAAGTTTGTCAGTTATTCTTCATTCATATAATTAAAAAAATTCAGTGTTATCTTTTTCCCTACCATGCACTTACCCCACAGGTTGTTCAAGAAGGGGCAATGTGGCAAGTATTGTGATAAATTCACAAGTTTCAAGTATTTCATACATGCTCAAGTTTGAGATTGATACCTCATATAAAGACTGTTTAGAGCAGATTTATTAAAGTTTAATGGGGTTTATTCATGTTTTCAATTTTTTTTTTTTTTTTTTTTCAATCCAGGTGCTGACTTGATGATCTGTAAAACTTGATAACTGAGCTTTTGTCAAATTTAAATTTTCACGTCGCTAAAGGATCATTGAGTAATGTCCTGTTTTGCATTTGCCCCGGTGAAACCAGAATAAGGGTACCAACGATTGAGCAGGCTGATTACGCACTTACTTTGATGGGGGCAAGTGCAATAGTCGGACTTGGAAAGCAATTTCGGTCATATTGCTCACAATCGTACATTAAAAAACGAGGGATTAGGAGGTATCCAGAGCAAAAATAAAAATGAACGTCAATGGCCGATTTTCGAGGTTTTGTTGAAATCGAACATAGCAAATCACATTGAGCAATTCCCCCACCTGACCATAATCAGCGCGATTAGCAACGAGAAATTAGATGTCTAAACGGAGAAAATGACTTAGCAAATTTGGCATTTTGAATTCCACCCGCTATTTGACATTAAAGCTGATCCGCAAGAGTGCACGCTCATAACTAGGTGTGAAATAAAAACGCTGCAAATTTTACACAAGGGTTTATTATTCTGTGATATAGGTTACTTGTACAGACATTTAATTCTGTTAATAAAAAAAAATTAAAAAAAATTTTTTTTTGGATTTTTATATTTCAAAAAAAAAATTTTTGGGGGGATTTTTTTTTTTTTCAAAAATGTGTTTTTTTCAAAAATTCTTTAATTTTTACTCGAAAAATAATTAACTTCTTGGGATCCTTCAAAAATCCCATTTTTAGCCCCATGAAAGCCCTAAACATCGCCACAGTGAAATCGGATCGTTCCGGGACCCCCAAAAATGGATTCTACGTCCAAAAATACTTCGAAAACGACACCTAACTCGATCCCATAGCTAAAAGCCTTCAAAACACCCCTCCTGTAGCCCCATTTTAGCCCCATAGCGCCCCACGGGTTTGGGCGATCGGACTGAAAACCTTGCGGGCACAACTAGATGGTAAACCAAGTATTTTGCCAAAATTTCAGATTTTTTAAAAAATTCCTACTGCCCAAAACGGCCCGGACGGCGTACGGCGGACGGCGGACGGACATTTCGGATTTTGAATTTAGACCTCTTGAAACGGATAATGTCAAATTTTGAGGCCGATCGGAGTCGTCGACCCGTGTCGCGAAAACATAGGTGTATTATTCCAAGAATAATAAACCAAAAAGTGCGCTAAAATGGTTTTATTGGTTTTGGGTTTTGGAGGTCAGCAAGGATTTCTGGATTCCCAGAACCTGGTTTGGGGTGACTACTCCTGCCCCACAGCAAGGATGTTGGCAGGAACTGGCTAAGAGCCGCCAAGCTCTGATTCGGGATTTCCAGGAGCTGGTTCAGCTTTGCCAACTCTTGCCAAATAACCGGAATGTAGGCAGAGACTGGCTTATGGCCACCAAGCTCTGATTCTTGGATTTCCAGCACCTGGTTCAGCTTGACCAACTCCAGCGTCGACCTTTCCTGGTGTTGGACTCTTTGTACATAACCTTGAAATGGTGGAGGGACTCCTCGTGCATACCCGCAGAAAAGGGTGCGGTACTGTTCACGCTGACCAACAGCCAATAAAAGAGCCCGTCCTGAGAGACCCATTTTTCCACTCTTATTTAGAAAGTATCCCGGAAATTTGAATTACACCGTAGGAGCCCAAAACTCTGCTACTGCTTCATATTATCTTCCAGAAAAAATATGAGTTGAGATGCAGTTTCCTAGCCCATTCTGTATTCGCTATCCACACGTTCACTATCCGTATGTAACTTCAACAACACCGGAACGACACTCCGAAGCAGCCGCAATACACCAATTTGGTAAAAAGAAGACTTACCTTTTAATCACGCTTCCTGCCACCAGAGTCGCACCAGACGTTTGTTCCCGCACCGGTTGGGGATAAAATTGGAAGAATTTGTAAAACTGGAGGGTGAGTGAGTGCTGTACAACAGTAATGCTCTTGGAGAAAATGTATCTTTTACGTCAAAATGTAACTGGCGGAGGTTCCATCCCCCCACATAATATTATAACCTCTCAGAATTCACGCAAATACGATAAATTGCGGAGCCAAGATTTCTATTTTTTGCGCGTTAGTTTTAGTCAAGATGACTAAAGTAGTGAAAACAGAATTCATGAGGGATTGAATTCAACATGGCCGCTTCATCGCCATTTTGCCTGAACTGCAAAGGCAGTGATGTTGAAGCCAAACGAATTCGTTAGACTACAAACCGCATTTCAAAGCAACTTTTTCCTTGCAATTTTCAAAAACCTCGCAACAGCTCAAAACTGGCCCAAACCAAAATTTTGAAGGTCACAAAAAAAAGAAAATTTCATTCGGCAATTGAAATAGTTGCCGCTTTGAAACGTTTCAAATTGTAAACTCATTTGAAGGGGGGAATCATTGGTGAGGAAAAATCAACAACGCTCACCACAAAAAAAGAGGATTAAACGTTCTAACTACTCGTGTAGAATTCACATGCACGTTGAAAAATTCCATGCCAAAACACTAGAGAACCGAACATGCCATGAGAAGAGAATAGAATGCTTGAAAAATGAAAACTGGATGAAAATGACGTGTGAAAAAAGAGAAAGTGAAAGAACGAAAGAAGACACGAAAAAAAAGAACGAAAAAGCCTCGGCTTATGAAAATTATTAAATGCACTGTCTTTTGGCAAATAAATAAATTCACATACTTTTTCCAAGCAAAATAATCTCAAACCTTTTTGGAACTGAAAATTTTCATTCAAGAGTCAAGAATTAGGAATTGATTAATAAACACCAATTTTTCCAGTGAATTTATTTATTTTAATATAAAAATCTGACAGTAACTTAACGATAAAAGCAAATTACATAGACAAAAAAGGCACATAGAGCAAACTTGTTCGAGTAATCGATAACTTAACAAAATAAAACCTCTCAATAAACTCTATATAACAATTAAGAAAATAATTTTTTTGTGTCTGATAAAAACAGTCTTTTTTTAAAACAAAAATCAACGATCTTTTTTTAATCCCAGTGTTAATATTATCACCCAAAACGACTTCACCGCGAACAAGAATCACAAAACGTAATTTATTTTACGTATAATATGTCTCGGTTTAAGTACAAAATTTATAACCCTACCGAATTTCATAAAATTACTTAAAATGAATGGTATGTTAGCTTATATAGAGAAAAATCATAGGAACTTACAAGTAGCTAGCGATCGTCTAGCGGTTAACAAATTTTTGTTTTCCCCCAATGGCACAAATTTGATCAAGAAGTAGAAGAAATAGGCAGAAAATTTTGATACAGTGAAACCTCCCAGACACCAATAGGTGTAGTGATGTAGTATAAAATTCAAATTAGGATTGAGGGAATTGATTTCTAGGCATTTTAGAATCAAAACTAGTCAGAGAAAGGATGAAGATTCAACAAAACTACAGGCGTATGAAGTGAAATGAACGGAGGAGAGGTACATTTGTGAAAGGTTCAAGGAGTTTGACAGGGAGATATTTTTTGCGAGAATTGCAAATTATTTGTTCAACTCAAGGTTAACACAACGCAGCGCCCAAACGCTTCATCCGGTCACTGTCAACTGTTTTTACTGTTGAATATAACAAACAAATTATAATTCTTGGGTTGTGATAAATAATAAGACACGGGAAATGAGAAAGTTTTGATAATAAAAGCCTAGATAGTGAGGTACAGAGGTGTTATCTAAATGCGGGTGACACAGGGTGAAAAGAATGGAGAAACCTGAGGTGTATAGATGACAGTGTATCGTTACCAATGAAACTAAGTCAACAATGGTAAATACACGAAGTAAATGGCCATGCAACTACTCCTACTGATGAGTTACTCATGCAGCTATGAGGGGGACTTTGTGTAATGAGTTGTGGCGAAAATTTGACTAATGGGCGTCTGTTTTCATCGTAGAGCGTTTTTTTGGGTGCAATGAGAGGGGTTTGAGAAATAAAGTCAGAGAAGAGTGGAGAAAACCGAAAAAATATCACAGCGGGTAACCTGATAAGAGCATTGCAGTTGGAAATTGGTAACATCAATATCGATAATATCAGCAACGTGAATACCACGAAAAAGACACAAGCAACCGTCATCGTGGAGCTCATGGGACACATTACACCAAAGGACAGATGATGCGAGAGAAAATTGCCAAAGCAAAGAGGGTTAATTTCGGGTGCCTATTTCAGCTGACTAAAGAAATTCTCTTCTTTATGAAGAAGGATCAAGGAGTGTCTGGGGAACCGAAAAGAGGCCAGTGCAATCTCGCTCCCGTTTGGGTAAACCTTATAAGGGTTGTCTTTCTTGCCATGTCTTATATCTCATTCGGCTTGTAGTTCAGTAAAGTAATGACTGGACCTGTGATAAATCCCAACAAACTGGAAATCGGTTTAATCAGTTCAGTTAGGCCTGAAAACACCTATTCCGAGATTACACCACCGCAGGTTTGCGGTTTTTATGACAGCCATAAAACCTCGAGATGTTCGTACTTTTTTCAGTTTTTCACTCATAACGTCTAAACTAAACTCGCTGGAAGAGTATCAAACTCTGCGCCGATTGACCCCCACAAATATGACCAATTTATAAGGTAGTAATCGACAGAAAACCGAAAATGTTTTCCATTTTGGTTCAAATGCACCACTCATCGACTTCCACTCGGTCAAACGATGTCGGGTCCGCGGACGTCAACGCCGATCTGACCTGAATCAGCGAACTCGGCACTCGTCCGATTGCCCAATTTGCGGAGGCCTCGAGTGCTGGGTTCGTGAAAAGGACATTCGGCGTTGAGCTAGCGTAGCTTCTGGTGACGATTTGGGATCCCTCGAGAATAGCTCCTTGAGGTAGTGGGGGTAATTGACTGATTGATTGCGACATTGCTGTACTCCAACATCCCTGCGCACACCCCTTATCTTAATTCTCTACGGCATCCGGAGAAGATCACCGCAGCCTCCACATCCCCTTGGCCAGGAGACCGAGTCGGCGAAATCAACTGTGAGAGGTGAGACAGCGAGGAGCATAGGATAGGATTTTGGCAACGTAATCAATAAACATAATCGCCAATACAAATGTCATTATTTATCTCTGACAACATTTGTACTGGTCCCACGGAAAACACCGACCGAATGAAATTTGCAGAATATAAAGAATATCATCCAAGCATTTTTTGGACTCATCCAACATTAACGGGCTCTCCAAATTTGCCGCTGTATTTGCTACAACTTATTTTATTTTTATTTTTTTAATAGGACGAGTGAAAGTTGAAGAATGGTACGTATGAGCGAACACGGAAAACATTTTCAGTTTAACCCCTGCGATTAGGTACTACCCAATAAATTGGTCATATTTCAACTTTTAGAGATCAATCGACGCATAATTTAATGATCTTTCGTCGACTAAATGGAAAAGCATTTGTGAAAAAGTTCTTAGTTTAGAAGTTATGAACGAAACCCTGAAAAAAGTGCACAAATTACGAGGTGTTTTGGGTGCCATAAAAAAACGAAGACCTACTACGATGGTGCAAACGCAGGATAACTTACTTGTTTTTTGACCTCCACGATTTCCAGCCTGACGAGGACCCCCCCCCCCCCCCCCCCCCGCCCCCGTTCACTCCAATTTTACTGGACTAAAATTACAAGTTGAAACAATATAAACAATATTTGGGAATATGAGTGACAACAGCACGGAATCCAGATGAAGCCAAGAAGTGCCATATATTTATCAATAATGCAGCTATAGAATGTTTTAAAAGAAAGGTGATATTCTAATAGCACTCCCAAGTCAACCAGAGGGGAATAATGAGGTTTCACAAAGCGGCGCAAGAGCGCACTGGCCTCGGTCCTGTTCCCCAGACACTCCGAGGATCAACCGACCAATCTCTTCTTTGTGAAGGAAGGTGGAAGCAATCAGAGAAATGAAGACGTAGACGAAGACGCAATCGATTTCATCCTTGTGCAGGACGAGCTAGCAATCGATTTTTTCCCTGTGCAGGAGAAGCTAGCAGTCGATATTAGGTTTGTTCCAGGTCTGACTGCTTCTGTCGACAGAAGTTGGACAGCTGTTGACAGAACCCAATGGCACATACTCGAGCTGTCGGTTTCCGTCCAACTGCTGATCGACCTGGAACAGCAGTTTCTAAACTGCGCATGTCTCCGGCGATTTCTGTTAACATTCCGTCAAACCTGGAACAAACCTGTTTTCCTTTGCAGGAGGAACTAACAATCGATCTCTTCTTGATGAAGCCAAAATTAACGTGGAATGTAGATAAACCAACTATGAGGATATCTTTGTCATAATGAGCGAATATTCATTTCTTCTTGATAAAAACAAAATCAACGTGGAAAGCAGATAAACCAATTATGATATCCGTGTCATAATGAGCGAATATACAGCCAAAGGAGCAATGATTGATAATCAGTGAATTTTTTACAACAATCCACGCCGAGGAGCACCGTGGACCCTCAAAAAATGGGAAAAAAGGAATGGGGTTTGACAAATGAGTAAAACTAACTGAGTCGGTAGCCAAAATTATTCGCTTACTCCCAGACTGGGAGTCCCAGTAACAACGTCCAGAATTATTAAATTAGGGATGGATTAAAATAGGACCTAACTATTTTTCAAAACATCAATTTATGAATCGAGGCTCGAGTGTGTGATTGTAATCGAAATGGGGGGTTTTTAACGATTTTTTTGAAAATTCGATTCTTTACCAAACGATTTTTTGTCATCAATTTTAAGTTCGAAAAAACGATTTGTCTACCTAATCGTTACAAATAATCGATTCTTTTTTTTTTACCGATTCCCATCCCTACAACTCAGCACATGAACATGAGAACACTAAGAGGGGAATGAAATTTTCATCCTGGCACTAAAAGTAGCATTAAATGAAATTTTCATCATAATATGATGATGACAAGAATACTTGTGTTGAATAATATTATTATTCAACACAAGTATTCTTTTCAAGGTCTACTATCAATCGACGTACTAACTTCTACTTCCTACATGAAGAAGGTCCTCAAGAAAAGTAGAGTTGGGGAAAAAAACCATGTCTAAATTCGGACAAAAAAGTGAAAAATTGCGTGTTTGGTGATTCAACGTGAGAAAGGAGTTATGCTAAATTTCCCGTTTCCCCCTATGGGTTTTAACCCCATTATGGGGTTATCACACTGTCGGATACAGCCGGACAGCCGACGAGCGGCCATATGGGGTTATCACACTGTCGGAGACCGATTCCAAGCCGGGACGACGAGTGAGGGAAAGTGGGGAAAAAAAAGGTAAATTTGGCGTCGAGTAGGGAAGAGATAACACTGTCGGACGATCAACTGTTCGGCGAAGCCGCCATTATCGGGCACCCTCTCCCCCCCTCATCTACGAACGCCCGACGCCCCGCAATCCATCGTGCAGTTCGGACAGTTCGTCCGAATCCGATTCGGGCGGACGGCCTGGCGCGCATGGATGAGGGGGGGAGGGTGTGGCATCGGACCGACGGCTCTCACTTCATGACGTCATTGGCTCTAATTGTGACGTCAATGGCCGCTCGTCGGCTGTCCAGCTGTATCCGACAGTGTGATAACCCCAATAGACGTCACAATCAGAGCCAATGACGTCATGAAGTGAGAGCCGTCGGTCCGATGCCACACCCTCCCCCCCTCATCAATGCGCGCCAGGCGTCCGCCCGAATCGGATTCAGACGAACTGTCCGAACTGCACGATGGATTGCGGGGCGTCGGGCGTTCGAAGATGAGGGGGGAAGAGGGTGCCCGATAATGGCGGCTTCGCCGAATAGTTGATCGTCCGACAGTGTTATCTCTTCCCTACTCGACGCCAAATTTACCTCTTTTTTTCCCACTTTCCCTCACTCGTCGTCCCGGCTTGGAATCGGTCTCCGACAGTGTGATAACCCCATAAAAATATGTAGATGAAATAAGGTGTGGGGAAAACGAGAGAATATTCTTCTTCTTTGGAAATCTATTGTCATCCCACCCCAAGTTCAAGAAAAAAAAAGAGCTTGGGAACTGCAAGCAGATTATTATTATTATTCTTCTTCTTCTCCTCAATCCCTTGCTAGACCTTGAAGGTGGCCCTTGAATGTCTATGCCTAGAATTGAGTGAAGTACGTCTGCGTGGTTTGTGTCCCCCCATCCATACAAACTAGTGCCCCCCCCCGTGAACTCCGACTCCACCCCACGCCCGAAGAGGTTCCCCTCCACGTTCCTTTGAATTGGCAGTTGCTCCTTTGAAAAAATAAGTAAGCGTGGGTCGGCTGTCCATGCGTCGATTGAAAAAAGAGAGTGCTCCTCGGCCTGAACAATCATCACATCACAAAATCGCAGCAGTGCCCTCAGCGGCTGAACAATCACGGAAGGTGCAGCTCAGCAAAGACGGAATGACCTACAGACAAAATTTCTACCACACGATACAGAGAAGTCAAAACCGTGCACAAAAATGCCCTTCCCCTAATAAGAAACAACCTGAGATTAATCAACGTAAAAATTTCACTTCTCGCGAAAAAAAAACTGAAAGGTAACTCTCGTAGTGCTACGCTTAATTTTCAGTCTTCCTAACCTCTCATTTTGGATTTGACCAAGTATGGTGCAAAAATGGTAACCGTGAACAAAGAAAAATCCGTATAATGTGAAATTGTCCCCAAAAAATAAAAAATAAAATCAGTTCTTCAACAAGAGCGAAGGACAAGAAATCCGATAAAAATGTTATAAAAAGAACTACATCCTCGCTGCTAAATTAAAATTGTCTCCATAAAATGATTACCAAGAATGTAGAATAAGTATGAAATGAGGTTTTATTCTGGTGGTGGTGGTGGTGGAGGTATATCTGGAGGGGGACCATCAGGAAGAGGAGGCGGATCTTTTTTCGAAGATGGCGGAAAATGTTGTGTGAATTGGGAAGCGTAGAGAGCCTGTTGAGTTTGAAAATAATGTTGCTGAAGTTGGGCGTAGTGTTGCTGTTCAACGTATTGTTGTTCAGTGTATTGTACCATTTGATGGTCCGTGTATTGGTGTTGGGTCATTGTTTGGGGGTCGTACTGGTTGGGGTAACTGGCCCTGGGGGCCATTCGGGGCCGGGGCTGGGAAGGCCTCGCCTGGTGCTGGAACTGGTGGCGGGCGGGAGGCCGCTGTTGGTAACCCGGGCGGTACCCAGGCCTCGGGGCCCACTGAGGCCTAGCAGGGAAGTCCCTGTAATACGCTCCACCTCTAGGCCTGTACGCACCGCGGCCCCGAGGCCTGTACAATATACCCCCTCTGGCGTTAAAATTAGGCTTTTGCTCCTCTGAATTTCTATTCCAATGAGATACATTTCGCGGAAATTCCTTACCATGAACACGCTTATCATCCTCATCAGGCCTACCAACCTTGGGTTTGTCACTTTCCAAGGGAGAAATTCTACTCATTTCTACTTTAGTCACCTTCATATTATCACCAGTTGATCGATGAGGTGAACACTCAACCTCTTCTCCAGTGTCCATATCATCAAAACTAACACTCGGTGGACTATGAACTTCCACAGTGACCCCATCAATAGTGCGTTTTTCATTTACAGCAAGAGGACGTTTAGTTTTATCTTTTCCCCCCCTCAAATTAAAAGGCGAAGGACTTTTGACGACTTTAAGAAAACTGTCAAAGTCAACTAAAGGGGAACTATCAGGGTGGTCGAAATTCACAGACGGAGGGCTTAGAGGAGCTTCAAAATCCAACTTGGAGTCATTATTGACAGACGGGCTGGGCGTTACGGGTGGAGGGCTGTGAATTTCAAATTGTTTGACCGGATGAGAGTCGAAATTGATCGAAGGTGGACTATGAGCCAAATTTCCACCGAGATCGTGCTGGTCAAACTGAACCGAAGGCGGACTATGAACTTCAACATTATTATACTGCTTGATATTAGTACAATCCACTAATTCTAAATCTTTTACCTGCAATGTGGTGGTTCCGTTGGCTCGGTGATACTTGGCAGGCATTCCTGGAGACCTCTCTTCGCTTCTATCCCGTTTTTTTGATTCCTTGATCTTCCCTTGCGATATCTTGATCTTCAGAGGCGATTCGACCGGAGCTTTCTGTGTCGTCGTTATTTTGTCCCGCGGGATCTTGATTTTCAAGGGTTCGGGCTGCGACGTGAGGGTTATTTGCTCTTTGGGTATCTTGATAACTAAGGACAGGCCCTCATTGGCCCGCTGTTGCGTAGGTTCGGGCTCTCGGTTTTTATGTTTGTGTTTATGTTTATCTTTATGCTTCTCTTTGTGTTCTTTGTGTTTTTTCTTCTCCTTTTTATGTTTCTTCTCTTTGTGGGAGGTATGCTCTTCGGGTTGGGGCTGAGCGAGAGAAATTGGAACTTCAACTGGCGCGGGTTGTTCGATAGGAACAATCAAATCGGGAGGTTTTTCTTCTTTTGGACTAATACTGATTTCTTGTTTGATTTCTACGGGGGGGATTGGCTCTAATTTAATGATGGGCTCCTCTTTAATTGTTACTTTTTGGAAGAAATTGGGAGCAGGATTGCTTGGAGGAGGTGTTGGCGGTAATGGTTTGATTAGACTTTCGGGAGGTGGAGTGCATTTTTCAGGACTAAATATCGATCTTTCGATTTTGATCGGAGGTGGAGGAGTCTTCACTCTAGAGGGGATTGGCGCAATTTTAGGCACAGAGGATTGTGGAGGGATTGGAAGGTTTTCTGGGGGCGCGGGAGGGTGCATCACCTGAGGAGCGATCTGTTGAGCCATTTGGTAACTAGAAGGTGTGGTTGTATTGAACATTCCGCTCCTACTCATCGGGTTGGAACCGGGTTGGGGGAATTCGTTGACCACTCCGCTAGGCACTTTATCGAACTTTTTATACGGAGGAGGAATATGCTCGTGGTTTCTAGGGTGTTTCTCTTCGGGCCTCCTGGGCCGGTGGTGGAGGTGTTCGGGCTTGCCTAAATTGCTCCCGTCGGGAGCGGCTGTTTTGGTAATCGGTCTACTTTGGTGACTACTGCTAACGGAGCTATGGCTAGACGGTTGTGTCCTTTGGGGCGGCCCAAACATACACGATGATTTAGACGATACGTTCGTTGCCTCCTGCCTGTAAACAAATAATGACAAATTACAAGACTGAACTGTCTTCTACTCAGCCCTATTATTATTATTATTATCAATATTATTATTTTTTTTTTTTTTTTTTTTTAAATAACCCAACGAAGACATACCTATGATGAGTGGACATATGATGTTTCTTATATTCTGGGTGGTGTCTTTGGAATTCCTGCTTCTTTTTCATCTCTTCAGCAGTGCTAAGCGAACAACCAGTAGGAAACAACCCTGAAATCAAAAATATAAAATTAATAGCAGAAAATCTACCAACGTTGAGAGTAAGGCCTAACGATAGTAACTCTTGATTATTAACTAGAATCTCGACTTGGGAGGTCTCGCTTTGCTCGCCCAATTTGAAACTGCCCGGACGACCGCAATCATTTCCATCGGCGCACGCATGGTGTTTTCAGCTCACTTGGGAAAAATGTATCGCACTAAGAACCTGTTTTCCATGAAACATCCCAAAATAGTTTAGAATCCGTACCGCTAGATGGCATCTGGTTCGTAATCTCATAAGCGTTCTAATTCAGTACCATTTCAAGAGCATGTGCGACAAGCCTCTCATAGCAGTGTGTCAAGAGGTAACGATTATAATGAATCACTACACTAATGAGTTCAAACAGTTTCTCCACCTAGTACATTTTCTCTGAACTACATTGCTTTCAACTTTATTGGTTGCAGATTCGAAAAATTTAGGGGCGTTTCATTGTTACCCCTCCTTTTTTCTCTCATATCGAGCGTTTTTTTCGTGGAAACACACCATATGCAAAATAAAGTAGACACAAATTTCTACAAAATGCTAATATTAAAGTTAAACTAGGACCAATAGTTAGGCCGCTAGAGCGCGGTGAAAAACGGCCACTTTTCGCTATCTTCCAAACCTGGGAAAACCTCTCTGTCACCACACTGCAAAAACCTGTACGTCGATTTTCGAAAACTTGACTCTGGATTTTAGATTTTTCGCGCCATATTTTCTGCATGCCAAATCAGAGATGAACATTTTGAATGAACATTTTTTTGAGATATGACCATCAGGTCCTAACATTCTTCGAAATGGAAATTGAGAGCCTGATTTTGAAACTTACAGGGATTTACACTGAAATTATATAGTCACTTAGGTTTTACACTACTTGCTGTCACAACAATCAAATTGCTTAAATAAGTTAAATAAGTGACTGGACAATAGCTGGCATAAGAAACGGATGTAAAATTCCGCAAGGGTGTAACATCCCGTAAGCTGAGTCACAAAAAGCATGGAGGTGGAAAAACCGGTACGTTGGCCATCTCAGAAACCTGATTATTTCTTGTGTTACACTTCCTCCCTGACTGTGGCTATGCAGTAAAATAAGCGTGAGTATATTCCTAAACATATTTCAATAACTTTTTACGAGATAATTCAAGAGAAACTCGTCAATACTTGCGTTTTACAAAGACCCGAGAGACTGATTTTTCATGAACAACACGGTAACTTACAGGTATTTACATCGTGATGAGGAGGTTAATGACTCGCAGGGTTCTATAAGACTAAGTTAGTGGCCTTGGTGAAGTAATGAAGGGCTGTAGGCCACTTTTCTCGGTCCCACAATGAACGCAAGAACTTTATCACAAAAGGGCAAAACCTTTATTTAGGCAAAAAGTGCACTGACAGTTTACGGGTATGGGCGAAATATTGTCTTCTCTTTACTGAAGTTTAAGAAATGATAAAGGTGTTAGGGATTTTCCCAGTTTTTTACACATTGCGAAAAAGTGACAATTTTTCAGCGAACTCTTCTTACTATTGGCACAATGTCCAATAATTGTAATGGGTATACGCATTTTGTAGGAAATTGTGGCCACTTCAATTCTGAAAATAGTGTTTCCATAAAAAATCCTTAAATTTCTCATTGGATTTGGGTCCGGACCATAACCAGGCTTATTTTGAGGCGGGTCCCGTAGGCTATCATGGCCTCCATAATGGAGGTTAGTTACATTGAAGTGGGTCCCATTTCGGCAGTCAATTAACGTGACCCAAGAGACCCCAGATGCTCCAGAGAAGGAGGCGTGCAGCATGATTCTCTACCACTAGTTAAGAGAGCTTGCAGAAAGAAGAAGAATCTGATGCTCTTCAAGGGGTCACTGGAGTGGGTTTTGGTGAGATTGACAGAAAAGAGATGTCGCCCCAAATTAAGCAACGAGATTGAGGAGACTGACAAGAGACTATCGTGACGGCGGATCCAGACGCTTTTTCCATGACGTACGCAATGTGAGGGAAGGTTATAAACCCCCAAGAAGTTTCTGAAAATCCCTAAGGTGCTGAATGGGTAGGCATTTCACTGAGCCCCCTCAATAGTGAAGAGACGGATTGGGAGATAGGGAACCGTTTAGTGCTCGATAATGCTTTGCTCGGTGAAGGGAGGAATAACAATGATGATGAGGTGGTACCACCGGACATGGAGGACCTGATAGACATCATCAACAGCCTCAAAAACAAGGCAAGCAGGGAACCATTGCTTTTGGTAGCTCAACAAGGTGCTCAGGAGATGAGAGTTGGCCGGGACATTATTGTTGTGATGAATCATATCACTTTTACACGGGACCCACCACAACAAGTGAGTATCAACGCTTCGGGACACACCTCAACGTCGTTGGGACCCAACTGACTACCAGCCCTATGGAGCTAGACAGTTGAGTACTTAACATTACCCCTTATTTTAAAATTAGATATAAATATACAGGAAACATGGTCCATTTCATTCCAATGAGTGGTGGAGAATGTTTACCTGCTGAAGAGCCCTCACCGTTCCTCTTTTTGTCGTCCTGCAAACAAAAACACAATTTCCAAAATAACAAAGGGTGGTAGGAAGAGTTGATGTAATGCTGCTTAATGGGGTTATCACTGTTGGTAAAGACATGATGACCAACAACTTGCCGGGACGACAACTGAGGGGAAAACGGTAAATATGGCGTAGAGTAGGAAAAATTCAACACTGTCGAAGGATCAGCTGTTTGTTGGAGCCACCATCATCATGACACCCCCAATCTATGAACGCCCGACGACCGGCAAACCGTCGTGTAGTGCGAACTGTCCTCACTACACGACAGTGTGACAGTCGTTGGGCGTTCGCATATTGATGACGTCATAATGACGGCGTCGACGTAATGATGACAATGGCTGCTCCTTCAGCTCGTCGGGCTCGCTGGGTGTTTCCAACAGTGTGATAACCCCATAATGGTATATTGATCAATAATGGTGTATTGATAAATAAAAACATTAAGAACGAACCTTATTCGAGTTGAACTGTGATAAGATGGTTGGATTTTGACTCTGCGATAAGGAGACGATCTTCTTCTTCAGCCGAGACGGACATTTCTCGAATATTGCCAAAAACTCCTCCGTCAGCTGTTCCAGCAGCTCTTGAGTGACCGTTTTGTCAATGTACCAGAACCACGGCTTCCCTTCGGTGCTTTGAGGAATCTAGCGGGGTCATAGAAAATGTGAAAATCAAGATGAAATGTTGCAATATCAAATTCCAAGAATGAGCCGATCCTCACCTCCCAGTTCGACCATTTACACGCTAGATGTATGCAAAAGCAGGCAACGACGGTCGGTTTGTACTGGAGGCACATCGTCGTGAGGTGTAAGCTAGAAAGGACAATATTCTTCTTAGTCGGGAGAACGCTCCTGATACCCTCGTCAACGACCTGATAGAAAAGCCCCAATTACCTGTTGGACGCCATGAAGTACGACGTTTGCGCCAAGTCCTTACTCGCTGCGTATGTCAAAAATTACGTAGAAATATCGTCCAAAGGTCGATGTGGCGAAGGAGGAGAACCAGGAACATCCAGAAACACACTTTACTGTCAGAGCCATCGACAACCAAGGGAATTTTTATGCAGGACGGAAAGAGGGGAACAGGATTGAAAATCGCTACAATATTTTCAAACCCGACGAAATTTACAGAACTTGATTTTTGCCAGAAATGATCAAAAGCTGCGAATCAAAAATCAAAATAAAGGAAACACAGATGTAGTTATTGTTTTATAAACACACAAAATAAATTACGAGAATAAAAATGAGCAAAATGACGGGAATTCTAACGGGACTTTGTTTGAAGTATCAATTTAAAATTGTTATGCAGCTAATTATGACGGTCTTTCAGACATTACACGTTACGGTGAACACATGTAAAGGGATTGATGAAAGGATAGGAAACAGGGCAATGAACGTATATCTTACATAGTTCATCAATACAATAACATACAACGATGAGTGCAAAAATTAATGAAATAGCGTAAATAGTAAAGGATACACACCTCTGACAAGCTGGCAGCACCTGACGACGTGGGTGTGGGGATGATCGATACCGACGTCGAACCCTAACGTTTGAAGTAGGATATTTTCGTTAACTACGAGCTCTTGAGCTTGCTCCATATATGACTGGAACATAAAAGGAACATTTTAGATGAAATCTGGCTTATGTTTAGCCGTAAAAACGTAAATTATACAAGTCATTTGAACTACCAGCAGTTTGACACCCAAGGTAAAAACCAAGAATAGGTGATTTATGGGCAACAAGCTAAAGTTATTTCGACAGCCAACTGGAGTTTCTTTCGCTATGAAAAATGTTTTTCGTCTAATCGTCTAATTCAGGTGTAGGATGATTTTGACCCCTTCGACTTTAGATGCGGCTTTTTTCATAGTAAAGGCGCCCTGCAGTCCCTTTGGTTTGTGCTCGTAAGCAGCAAAGTACGCCGCGGCTTGAATGAGTGCCTAAGCAGAAGCCAGCAGCAGTAGAGGATTGGACCCCAGATCTTTCCTCTAGATAGGAGTACGCATACCAAATATGTAGACTTCACAGCTACTGAGCAGCCATGGGGGACTCCCCGGCCAACGTGCACCGCCTAGTGATGGCTGAAGATCCTGGCAACACATGGTGCGGCAGCCTCAGGGTTGTCCAGCATTTGCGAGGGAGAGGACCGTCCTGGAGGCTGAGGTTTTCCCTGACGGTGTAAGGGGAGGGTTGGAGCAGGTTTGTCTCCAGCCCGACGAGATGCAGAGTTTGTTGCCTGTGCAGCAGCTGCCCCGAAGGCCCTGACAGGCCACATTGGACCTAGTTGGGGATGTCAGCTGGGTGAGCGACAGCTCCCAATAGTTACCCCCAAGGGAATTGAAGTTCCTCCTTTTAAGGAAACGCTCCCACCAGGGATGGAAAGCCTCCTCTTCAAGTCAAACATATCTCTTGCCCTTGATTTGGACATTCCATTAACAGTTTCGCTTCGCTTGCCTCTTATTGAACCTTTGCTCTCTCTCTCTTGCCTCCCATTTGTAGATTTCATTTAGTAGAAAACTCCTGATTGTCCTAAAGGCAGTCCGAGGAGCACCATGGACCCTCAAAAAGGAGAACAAAAATGAAAAAACTGTCCATAACTTTCGCTAATTCTCAGTAGGTAACATCGCTTTGAATTTTCGCTTGTTCTTAGAATTTCGACATAATACTTGACAACGAACATCTTAAGCAGGAAAGAATCTTTATAGTTGAATGTAGTTTTGGATTTTGGCAAAAGAGAACATGGACAAAAAGAACTTCTAGAACTGACCATTTTAAGAAGACTGAGAAAAATTAGAAAATTTAAGTACCTACGTGCTCTTAAATCTGTTTATCAAATCTTCGCCATTAGTTGGTGTAAAGATTTATCTTCTCAGATAGTAATAGCCAACAATATGCCACACCAAACAATCCCTACATTGTTTAATAAATCAACGTAGTTAGCTGTATGTTCTCTCTTCTCATTTCATCATTTCATGAAAAGTAAGTACAGCATTTATAGCAGGTATAGTATTCGAAATGGTAACCGGAAGAAAAACTCGGGGGGAAAAAAAAAATATATATCCGGCGTCAAAAAGTCGAACACCGAATAATCCTACCAAAGTCCTACTTGTAGCCCCATAAACAAGCTTCGTCCAAAAATACCTCGAAAACGACAACCCACTCGATATCATAGCCTCAACCGAGTGTTACCTATGTCAAAATTACAGGTTTAAAAAAATGCTTACTGCTCAAAACGGCCCGGACATTAAATGTCCCTTTTCCCTTTTGGAATCTACTCATTATGAAACGTGTAAGCACAAATTTTGAGGACGATAAAAATTTTTTAACCACCGTCGCAAATACATACCTAGGTGTTTTATTCCAAGAATAATAAAACAAAAACATACATTTGTGCTGAACTCACGTATAATTTGGCGATGAAGTCAGAGTTTCATGACAAAATAATTCAACATTACTTCAAAAATAGCCGAAAACTATTAAATTAGTAAGTCAATAATTTTACCACATTTAAGTACCTGGATATCTACTTGTTATGTTCAAAATAAAAACGAGTCTTGAGAACCAATTTTACAATCCTGGCCCCTGGGAGTTTTCGTTCCTCGGACCATTTGAAATATAGTTCTACCCAGATGGGTCTTTGCAGCATGTCAATTTCAAGTTAGAGCAAACTTTTACCCAGGTGGGTCGTCGCGAGCTGAGGAAGGTGTACCAAGTTGGGCAGTAGTTTGACTAGGATTGACCCAGATGGGAGCCGCCTAAGCTATCCCTAACCCCCTTCCTGAGCACATCCGTATCTACAAACCTTGTCGACCCTAGAAAAGGTTCAAACCCATAAGAAGACTTGCTGCATTTGCAAAGCTCAGATTTGTACTGAGTGCCTGCAGAAAAATATTATACATGACATAAAAACGCCTCACGTCACCCACAAGAACGAGGATCGTCCAACTGGGTACTTGACGGCCGACACCCGCTCTCCAGCGATAGCGCAAGTGAGCTACAAGAAGCGGTTTGCGGAAAAGATATCCCCGAAGTGACCCCCTAGGAAAAAAAAATCATTCTTCGTTTCGTAACCAGTTTGGCTGTCGCAGGTCAGGGGAGGTGTACCCCAGTCAGGCTTATCAGTTTTTGTACCCAGTTGGAATCAGTTTTGCCTCTAACGTACCCAGTTGGATATCCCTCACAAGAGCTCGACTTACCTCAGATTTGACGTCGGGAGGCGCCACATCACGGTGGAGACATATCTGAGCAACTTTTATGACGTGTTCCAATTTCCGCGGCTGCTCTTCCACTTTGGCGGCGAGGAAAAGCGCGGCGGCGGCCATCGCGTTCCGATGAAACCGGGAGAAGGAGTGGAACATGTAGAACCGATGCATGTACACAATTGCCGTGTTGATGCATAGTTGAGTACTGAGAAATGTTTGGGTTAAGGAAAACGGTGAACACGATTAAGTTTTTATATTACCGTAAACAAGTGCATTAGAGCGTCATTGCGATCGGCGTCAATTTGCAAATTTTGATATTTTCATGTAAGTAGCACAACGGAATTAACGCACAAGGAGAAAAGCCTATTTGGAGTCAGCCGTCAAAGTAGGACATTATGGAAATGAGCGCGTCTAAAAAAAAATCAAACGAAGCAAATTACCACGCGGAATAACGGGAACCCCAACGGGTAAATTTACCTGCGACAAGGGTGGTACAGCTTTTATCTGCTTATCGTAGTGCATCAAAGGGTCGTTCGCTTTGAGAGGAATTTCTATTTCCGGTAACAAAGGCACAATGAATCACTCGGAAGCCTTTCAGGAATTTTCCAGGGTCTTGTTTGCTAACCCATGACGGCCAAATTCCGAGCAAAACGATTAAAATAAGCAAGCTCCCATGAATCCACCAGCAGATTCTTAGATCAACAAACATATCAAAAATCAAACAGGAAGAACCCAACGATAGGTAACTGTTTTTTTAAAAAGATTTTAGCCGGTCTAACTGGGGAACGTTTGTTGTAATATTTCGTTTTTGTACAAAATAACCAAGATTCAAACCCCTGACTTAAAATTGAATAAAATGTGCCTCCTAAAACGAGGAAAACCTATTTCGACGTCAAGGAAGGTGATAACTGGCTATCATTACGTAAATAAACATTTCGAGGACGAACGGTCACAAGGAAACGAGGAAATTCTACGAATGTGTTCGACGTAGATTACTCTGGGAATCACGAGAGGTGACTCACCTTCAGGCTGGTGTGTACAGTCACATCAGTCGAACCCAGCAGTTCTCGCAAGCATTCACGATTTTGATCCAAATTCGACGGGTAAGTTGAATACAGACCTTTGGAAAAGCGGAAATCCGTCAAGGAAAAAGGCGAGCCTTTCTACTACCTAAGCGAAATTAGACCATACCCGTGGAGACACGGGGCCACCATCTCGACCACTTTTCAAGTCATTTACGCGATAAAAATGCCCCATTACCTGATTCCGTCGAATGAAACGGCTCGATCGCAACACAATCCAACACAAATTCAGCATTTGCACCACTAAAACCCGTCGAAAAAGTGTGAAATTGCCCAACATTACTGAGGTGAAAACCGAGGTTACCGTAGTCTCGCAAAATGCTTGAAAGGATACACTTGAAGGCGCTGGCCCATATCTTGGATGAAATTCGCAGCTTGCTGTCTACACGATAGTTCTTTATCCACATCGTAGTTGTATTTTCTGCTCGGAGCACACTGAATTTGTTCTTTTGTGAAATACCATTTTTCGTCAGCCGCCATTTAACTAGAAACCAAAACCAAGACAACACGAACACGAACTCACTGAGCAGTGTTGCCACTTGACCCGATTATTTCCAAAGTGCCAACTTTACGAACGCACAAAGTCGATAAATCCCCAAATTAATTTTTAAAACCGTTTATTTACACGTCTAACTGTATTTAAATTAATGAAATAATTATTTATCAAGCAAAATGTATTTTTGAGTCACCCGTGGCGTCAGTAAATGGGAGCAATTGCAAAACTTTCAGTGTGATGTCATCATGGCGGCTAGCGAAGGGGTGTGACGTCACTTTATAGGTCTTTTGATCATAGACTTTACGTGGGGTTCCCAAAAAAATGTCCATTAACCCCTTTCTCATATCAAATTTAACAATGTGACCGATGTATCGGTTGTCAATAATAATTATTGACAACCGATACATCGGTCACATTGTTAAATCAATTATTGATATCGATATTGGCGGATTTTATGAAAAGCTATAACCAATATAACCCCATGAGCTCCGCTCTATTTCCAAATATGTGAACTTCAAGAAAGAATTTAAAAAACTTCTGGGACCGATTAGAGCAATGCTAAATATTACTAATAATATTATTAAATTGCAGCATTTTTCTATTATACTAATACTAATTTAATACTAATCGATGAAATGGCGATCAACCCACAACAAGATGATGTCCAATGATTGGGAGCAGGGTCAAACAGAAACTTCAATGCTTTCGCCAAGCTTTCAGCATTAGATTATGCCCTTCCTCAGGCCTCAGCAAAGGTCACTGTGATTGCGTCATCACTCGTCAAAACCAAGGCACCAGAAACATCAACGATGATGAACTCTTCATTCTGCAGTGTAAAGGTTTATCAAGAAGGGGGGGGGGGGAGAATTATGTAATACGTTTTAAATTGCAATACTTATACAAATAAATGCATCTTTCTTGGGGGAAAATAATTGGTGATAAAATAGGTTTGTTCCAGGTTTGACGGAATGTTAACAGAAATCGCCGGAGACATGCGCAGTTTAGAAACTGCTGTTCCAGGTCGATCGTAAGTTGGACGAAAACCGATAGCTCGAGTACGTGCGGTCGGGTTCTGTCGACAGCTGTCCAACTTCTGTCGACAGACGCAGTCAGACCTGGAACAAACCTATTATTGACAAACTTTAATAGGTACCAGCCAAGAAACGTATCGATACATCGAGAGCAAATATCGATAGATTCGATATTCGATAGCAAACCTAACAATGATACGACTCCTCTGCTTTTCATGAAATTTATGAAAAGCAGAGGACAACGCAATAAAAATGAAATGCATTTAATTTTTATTGCGTTGTCCATGACTTATATTTCCATTGTGACACCAACCGATTTGAACTTTTTCGCTTGTTTCCATGCTATCTCAACGCATGCACTCTCCCTGCTGCATCTTCGATTGCGTTTCGAGGGGTAAGTCCAGGAGTGGGTTTCTGGGTCTTAGTGTCAAGGGGTGAACATGGTGGAAGGGTTGGTCTGCTGGAGGTGGCAATCTCGTCTTCCCCCGGTGAGGAAGACGGCGGTTTCTCAGTCGGTTGCCTCTCACTTGAAAGTTTACCGAACCAAACATGGCAGTGGCATCAATGACCGTCGGTATGCTGCTGCTGACTGTCACCAACGGGGTTAAACTTCTCAGTGAACAACGTGAGTCCTGGTTTTAGTTACTTTCTGCTTGGGTTTTCAGTTATCGGGTGGCGGAGTGTCACATGTATGCTTAGGTGTCTCATGGCATGGATTACCTTAAAATCCACATACGAAATCCCCCCTCCCTTTCATGATGAGCTCGAAATCGTCGATCTGACGGGAAGGGGAAGTGAGGCTAGAGCCTGATTTTGAATACAGCTGACGATAACCCTTCCCTCTCAAGTTAAACATCACCTTAACCGCTAATCCAATAGGTATATTAAAGCCGCAACCCGTGGAGTAGAAGGAGGAGGAGTAGGAGGGTGACCCGATTTTGGTCATCTTTATTCTAGGGAACTTCCAGATGTCGGAAAAATCTGAAATTGGTCTAAAAAAATCCAGTTTGGCGAGCATAGCGTGAGAAAAGTCTGAAACCACCAAAACGTAGCTCCATGTGGCGTATCTGAGCTCCTAAAGTGGAAAAAACGTGAAATAAAACTTTTTCTAAAAAATTTGAAAGAAATTCCAAAAATCCGTTTTGGCTGGTAGATAACGAGAAAAATTTGAAACGACCAACAATTTGCTCCACGTGGAGCATCTAATCTCCAAAAGTTGAGCAAAAATCAGGGTTTGGAGCAGTTGACAGGGAATTGGGATGGTGGTGGGCCAAGGAGTGACGGAACTTCCGTCACGGAAGGCTACGCGGCTACCTCCCCCCCCCCCCCCCCCGCGAAAAAACACGAAAATCTGTATTTTCAAGAAAAAAACTACACAATATGGGAAAACGAGTTGTTGGGTCTGAGGCCAGGTTGGGTACGGTCGGGGGTTGGCTGGCGTAGCCAGTAGGGGATGGTCCCCTAGTAATGTCATATTATTAACTCCAGACATGAGGCTCTACTTCTATTACAAGATGTTGGAAGAGCCTAGGAGTGATGGGAAAGTGAATCTGACGACATTACCCATCAAAATTTTACAGCGTTACTTTCTCTCTCTAAACGGATAAAAGAATCTTCAAATCGACTTGTAGTAAAAGAGTTTTACTTAGCGAAACTCCGCACCATCAGAAACAAAGTTATTGCCTCTCACTCACCTTTTGGTTCATTATTCTTGGAATAATAATACACCTACCGTATTCGCGACGGGGGTCGAACATTTGTATCGGGGTCTCAAAATCTGTCAAATTATGTTGTGTTTCAAGGTGTGTAGATCTTGGGGCTGAAAAGGAGCTACGGGAGGGGTTGTAGCAGGTTTTATAGTATGATATCGTCTGGGATGTCGTTTTTCGAAGTATTTTTGGACGTAGACTTTTAGGGGTAACTGAACCATCAGTGAGGATCTATGGTGCTTCCATGGGACCAAAATGAGGCTTTTGAAGGATACCAGGATGTCGTTTCAGAGTAATTTTGGGCGCCCAATCCATTTTTCGGGGTCCCACATCCGCCCACAAACTTTTCAAGAATTTTTTTTTTTCATAATTAGATTAGAATTTGTTTAAAAATTTATTTTTTTTAAACAAGTTGATAATTCTGAGAAAAATATAATCTACCAATACAAAAACGCTGCACATGTTTCACAAGGGTTACACAATTCTTAGATATAAATTGTGCAAAATTAATTCTTGCACCTGTGCTTCCGTGGTGGGGTCCAACAATTTTCATCGGTTGCCAAATTTGTGGTTTGAGCGTATAGTAGGATTGCTGAGCCAAAGGTTGCTGGTTCGATCCCAGCAGCCGCTAGATATCTTCCTTATACCTACTGATAATACACCGTTGGACGTCCAATTGGACCCGGCGTTAAACTGTATGTCCCTACTACTTCTGTAATAACTGTTCTACACGCTCACCAGAAGTTAGTTGCGAGAGGTTGCCAACGCTTGGTATGACACCCCGAGAAGAAGAGCCAGATTTGTTCAACAGGTTTCGTGATGTAGAGTCCAAAAATGAAATGTCCGTCCGCCGTCCAGGCCGTTTTGGGCACTTGGATTTGTCGTTATAATAATATTATAACGACAAATCCAAGTGTGGTATATTATACCATTTTAACAATGTACCTACTTGGTTCGCCATCTAGTTGTGCTCGCAAGGTTTTCAGCCCGGACGCCTAGTGGGCTAGTGGGGCTAAATTAGGGCTGACGGTTTGGGGTTTCAGAAGGATTTAAGGTTCGGGGTTTATTGGGATGCCGTGTGGCAACCCTTGTGACAACTTTGTTGTGGACTGCGGGTCTTTTGAAAGACTTTGGCCAGGATATGAAATTATGTGTTGTTTTCGAAGTATTTTTAGACGTAGAAGTCTCCGAGGATGACTCCTATGGGGCTGAATAACATTTTCTAGGAGATCGAATGAGGGATCGTTGTGGGAGTAATTTTGAGCATAGAATGCACTGTTGGGGGGGGGGGGGGGGGCTTAATTGACCTAACAAGAGAAGGTAACGAGTTTGGGTAACCCCAGATCACAGAGTACCAGAGAGCAGATGAAGGTTCATTTTCCCCATTGCCCCAGATGAAGGTTCATTTTCGAGTGACGTCGGGGGAACGGAATCTGATATCCACCCATAGGTTCGATCTGATATCCAACCCTCAAGAACCCTAACAGATGTTGACCGAAGTTCCGAATAATTTTCGTGGACACGTGTAACGGCACCTTCCCTTCGGGAGTTTTCCTGGTGGACAATGTAACTAAGTCTTACCTTTACGTTTGTTTTGGGTTCTTTGTTAGTGTCGCATTCCTTTTACTGTCCAGTTAATCCTGAAGGGGTGTTTTTCCCGCGCCTGATGATATGAGTCATACGCATAGAACTATAGTATACTGCTCCTACACGTGTGCTATTTCCTTGAGAAATCTACTAATCCGGCGTGCCCATTCTGACCTCAAGCATACGGTGGACTCTCAATGGTTTTACACTTACAACCGTTATAATCCACATTTGGTACCTGGCCCAAAAAATCGGATTGAGTTTCCACAAATGCCTTCTATTACCTCTAGTGCCTTGTATTATATTAAATATATTATTAAATATAAACTGCACTAACATAAATTTTATAATAGTGCAGTTTAAGTCCTCAGGAAGAGGGAAAACATTGTTTGGGGAATACATTGTCCCCATTCAGGCTCAAAATTTTCAATTTAAGGTTATTTAACATTTAATTCAATTTAATTAAGGTTATTTAAAAAAAATACCTGACTGCTTCCGACTAAGAAAAAAATGTAATGGTAAATAATAATTAATTATTATAATTATTATCACTCGTGTGCGTTCATGGTTAGTGAGGGTTCTTACAGGTGAATCATAATAAGATGTACTACGTTATAGTGCCAAAGGCTATATACAGATCACGGGTTAATAGTCCAAGATTAACCAGTTGGTGAAAGCTCTTGATGTCCTTCGACGATAAGCGCATGTGAGCTGTAGGTACTTGTTTAGCCCTGGTTGGCGGCTAATTTAGATGCACATCAGCTCGCCAGTGTATCTGACAGACTGAGAAGAATGGGTTCCGTGCCAGGGAAGACGTTCCAAACATACGTATCCTTTTTTTTTTTTTTTTTTTGGCAAGAGTTCCACTGATCCCAAATTCTACCTTGTGCTGTTTGTGCAAAAATAAAAAAATAAATTTAAAAAATCGGTGCCAAAATGGGACACGCGAAACGGGGTTTTTTATCTTTGAGTTGTATAGGAAGAAGTATGTTGTGAGGCCTTGGACCGACATGGGATTATATAAGGGGTGGCAACTCCAGCCTTTGGCCCTCCTGTACCACTTACTCCCTGGACCACTGGGTGGTTTCAGAGAAAGCAACCGAGTAATATTACGTTCTGAGGATTATGTAATGAAGGCTCCAAGGGGGCTTCCACTTGCACCTTCTTCAAGTAAAATCTTCAATTTTCCATTTTCCGATGAGGCCTTCACCTCCTCATGTAGTGTTCATTGTCAAAGTCATTTATACGAAAATTTCACGCCGAATCGTTCGCCAGCCTCTCACGTCCCACATCCATTCCCTCAACACCGAGTCCAACGCAATCATTTTATGGCCGTATCGAAATTGCGTCACTGCGTGAACTTTTGAAAACCATCGCAGCATACTAAGTGTGAAAAAGCATCGAGAATCAAGTTATGGAACAGGTGGCTACTTGGTATTTCAGTATGAATAGAGAAAGTTTCAGATGAAAATGAACGAACCAGCGAAGAATAAACTGCATTCCAAAAAATATTTCTTTATTTTTCTAAATTATAAAATTGAGCTCGTCGGAACGCTTGTTTCGACACCTGTCGTCAAGGTGTAAGTCGTCGTAAATCAAACTCATTGTTCCCATCTGATAGTGATCTCATTTTTCAGCTGAATGGCTGAAGACGCCGTGTTCAAGGAAGGACCCCAAGGTGAACCAGTGTCTTCTTAACACTTTTCAAGGGTTGTTCCCTTACATGGCTCGAGGTATTTTCATTCATGGCTCTAAATTGTAAACGTTAAAATTTATTGAATCAATTGGATAAGATAATATTTTATTGTCGAATTTTCAGGCATTCCAGAAGTGGGCCTTCCCAAGTTTGAGCCGCTGTTCATCGAGAAAATCGGGATAACGAAAGGGCATGGAGCGGTGACTCTTTCCGGGAATTTCAACAACGTCTACGCTCACGGGCCGTCAAATACGACCACACTTTACACCAAGTAAGCCGGAAATGTCTGTGGTCTATAACGCCTGTGGAGGCCCTTTCTCGACATGGCAAAAGGTGGCTGATTCTTCTCTGTATGTTGTTGAATCCGGAAAACGCATAAGTATAACCAAGCGGTGAAAGACTCTGTGGGGCTAAAAAGCGTCTTTGAAGAGCTATGGGGGCCGACTTAAATTGCAGCACCTGCGTCAGCAGACCCAGAAACGCCTAATTTGAAAAGGCGTTACAGAGTCAGCGGACCTCAGGACCCAACTAGATGGAGAACCAAGTATTTTGTCAAAAACATATTTTTGAAATCGACACATCATGAAACATTTAATGTTTTACCCCTGTCATAAAATGACAACCAACATAATATGTTGGCAGGGTGACGAGTCATGACGGGGGTCATGGAAGGAGGGGATCGACTCGGGGCGTGGGGTGGGGTTAGGAGGAGTTGTAGTTCTCTTCCGAGGGGAGGGGGGGGGGGGGCATCAGGGAGTCGGGTTGGTGTCGTGTGGGATATTTCTATTGTTTTTGTAATCTAGACATCTTGAAACGGACAATGTCAAAATTTGAGGTCGATCAGAATTTTCGATCCCAAATAATAAACCAAAATGGTTCTCGGTAAAATAAGTAGAGTAGCAAAAGTTAAAACCCGACGCATTTGAACACACTCATCAGAGGGTGGTTGACATTGTATCGTTTTTTCATTCATTCTGCTTGCTAGGTTATTATCCTACCTAGCTAATATGTTATATTATAACAATATCTATGTCATAGATATTTTTATTATCTAGGGTGACGCTTTTGTGACTCGTATGTGGTTCCTTTATTTCTCTTATAGTTTGGACGTGGACAGCGGCAATTTGGACATTGGTCTTCAAATTCCCGTCATCAGAACCGAGTCGCAATACGACCTGAAAGGAAACATCCTCCTATTGCCTCTTGTGGGTGTAGGAGACGCCAAAGTATACCTGAGTGAGTTGTTTTGATCTAAACATTAATTCTGCTTTCATTTTCTGCGTTCATTAAGTTGCTTCATATTGAGAAATGTCTCATCGCCTGACTTTCTCTGCTAGAAAACGTGTCGACTGAAGTTTTCATGAAGGTGACCTTCCCGAAAATCCAAGGAGAGGAGGTTATGAGGGTGGAGAAAATGAAAGTCGAATTCAATCTCCAATATTGCCGGGTACATCTGGACAACTTATTCAACGGAAACAAAGTTTTGGGTAAATATGGTTATTTGGTAATACATACAAATTTTATTAACGTTGACTATGCGAACAGAAAACTATTTACGGCCAGGTTTTGGTGTATAGTCAGGCCCGGATTAACGGGGGGGCTAGGGGGGCTATAGCCCCGGGGCGCACACCCCAAGGGGGCCACTTCGCCACCGTTGATTTTTTTTTTTTTTTTTTTTTTTTTTTTAATTAACAAACAGCTTTCCTTATTCCTATGCTGATCTCCAAAAAATTGTTTTCCTGAAAAAGAGGAAGGTGAACGGAAAGTTTCAAGTTACCTAACTTCCACTTACTACTCGAAAACCGGAACACCTCATGGAGTCGTCTATAATAATATTATATATTATATTATATTATATCATATTATGTCTACAAGGTTATATGTCTACACTCCCAACGCGAGTTATAGATATCACGGATTTTCCACACTGTTGCGGTGGTTCAGACTGTGCTAAGTGGGTTGGACTCTGTACCGCATTTGGTTCATAAAAACAAAAATAATTTGTTAAATTTTTGGTTTATTATTCTTGGAATAATACACCTGTTTTCGCGACGGAGGTCGATGACTCCGATTGGCCTCAAAATTTGACATTATCCATTTCAAGAGGTCTACATTCCAAAACCAAAAGGTCTGTCCGCCATCCGCTGTACAGAGCTTCTTAGGTTGTGTCTAAGGCCATTTCTGGCCCATCACAACCTTTCTCATACCTTCTCCTCTCTTTCTTCCCCCAGAGGAAGTGCACTTATCGTTGCTTAAATCTTCTTTCTTCTACCTTGTTCTTCAGATCTCCCCTAGTACAGGGGGAGTATAGGGGGAGTACAGCGGACCCCCCTGTCCCCTCCAGCGTTAGCCACACCGTTCTGGTGTTCCTGGGTTGGACCAATGTGGAGGCGCCGGGGTTTAAAGGAGGTCTTATCACTGTAAATTGGCTCGAAATTCTTTGGGACAGGAGTCATCGCAGCGGACCTACCTACTATTTCACCTCTTCTTGAAACTTGAGGTGTTCGGGTGGTTTGTGGCTGCGGAATGCAGCAGACCGTACCTACTCTTCTACCTCTTCTCGTAACTTGTAGTTTTCGGATCATGGGTGGCTGCCAAATGAAACAGACCGTACCTACTCTTCTGCCTCTTCTTGTAACTTGCAGTTTTCGGATCATGGGTGGTTGCTCTCTCCACGTTTACTTGTCTGGTGGAGGGCGAGTATACTACCTATAGGTACTTCTACAAAATTTCCTCCCCTCCCTAAAACTAACACGACCAGCCTAGCCAAAAATAAAATCTGATCACACATAAAATGACTCACACTGAAATTGAGAAATTCAATTCATTGACACAGAAATAAATTTCTGCACATGTAACCTATATCAAAGAATAATAAACCCTAGTGTTAAATTTGCAGAATTTTTATTTACTTACTGTAAAAAGAAACTTTTTTCTTAATTGTAAAAATAGATTGCCTGCATTCGGAGCGGTTTTTTGACTGTTTTGACCCAGTTTTTGGTTGTGAAAAGAAAGACGCGATTTTCTAGTGGTTTTTACGTGATACTCCTGGCCGGAGGATCCACTTTCATATAGGTACAATATATATGTGTAGGTATATGTACATATATATAGGGGGCCACTTTTAAGTCTCAGCCCCGGGGCCCACGAGAGGTTAATCCGGCGCTGTGTATAGTTCTTATGGTTTCTTCACGTTGAATCCGATGGTGAAATCAAATTTGGGCTATGTTGAGCCGTATAGGAAATACGCGTGGGGATACCAAGCCGAATGAAGAAAACGATGTTTCCTAACGATAATATTTTATAATACCTATATATTTTATAATACACTCCTTGTTTTGCTTCCAGGTCACACCGTCAACTCCTTCTTGAACAAAAACGCTCTGGAAATTGTGGCCGAGCTGAACGAAAACATCGGCGACAGTTTGGCTGTCGTCTTCATGCGAGTTATGAACGACGCTTTCGGAAGGATTCCCACCAAATTTTGGCTGTCCGCCTGATTCCTGCCTCGGGGTTGAAAGCCGAAATCGGTAAAATGTTCTTTTGCCAACTATGGTGCCAGACTCTGTTTAGCTTTCACATTCTACAGTGAGGTGTCTTGTAAAAATGTTCCCTCCAGCAGTGCGGTGCGTGCATCCTTTTAACACACCAGGAGTTGAATCTCCCCTTGCAAGGATTTTTCCTGCTATGCCAAATAAACTACCAATTGGAGCGTATTATAGATGTAAAGTAGGTTAAAGACTTAGTTTTAAGACTGATACTTATTAATTGATAAACTCGTTTATTTTACGGAGTTCAAAACGTTAAAAAATTGTAAAAAAAAAAAGAGATTTTTCAATCGCCAATATGACGTAGAGAGATCTCACATTGAAATCTAAAAACTGCCATGACGTTTAGTGTGAGCTTTTCAAAGCCTGCAGTTTAGCTTGCTGACGTTTAGTTTTAGTTTTTCCTGGAATTTGTTTGTTGTATAATGATTCTTGTAAATAAAATTTTGTATATAAAACAGTTATTTTTTTCCCAACTTCGTCGTTACATGGGTTACATACGAAAATAGTTTTCAGTCTGTTGAAAACAACATTTAACAATATTATTGGTAAAATAAATGCATCACACAAGTCAGTTAAAATATTTCAAAATCATGTAACATGAATTTATTTATCAATTTTTTTTTTCAATGAACGGAACACTCATTTTGAAATTATGTGCTTCACCGTTACCAAAATAAAGTAAAAACAAAATCAACAATACAGGGTATACACTAGGTAAACGACAGATCTTAACAACAGTTGTACTCAAAACTGGAGAGCGCCTTGGAAAAAAAAATCGTTTCTTATAAACTACGACGTATGTTGTTTATTTTGCATGTTGTACACTTTGAGGCGTTACTTATACTTTCTTTGCACTCTCCGTGGGAAGATTTGTTGTGAGATCCTTTGTACAAAATAGTGCGCCTTACGTTCGTTCCAATTGTGGCGAATCCACTTGTCATGACACTGACCGATTACGCTTAAGCCTACGCTAAGTAGATTTGGTTATTTTGAGTTTTAACATGAGTAGGTATTAGAGTTCGGTTGTTTCAGCACCTGCAAACAGTGAAAACTGTGTACGTGACAATGTTAAGCTGCGGTTCTGATACCAGTCAGATGGCACAGTCGTCATGAAATGGGTATTCAAGTGCGGCAGAAATGCGGTGGTTCAGTCCACCTCAAGTCAGCGCATTTGCAAGAACCATATTTCTAAAAATTTACTATGAAAATGCATGAAAAGGTCACGTTTTCAAATTTTACCAGCAGCTTATTGCTCGATAATTTTGAGGGCTTTGGTGTTCATTTCGAACTAAGTAGCATTCTGGGAGATGTACCCAAATCGATTATTACCAATCACGTTGGCACTGATACAAAAAATTGCACTTCATAACTTGTAGAATTAGATATGCAGAGTTTTTGACGTGCTTGTTCAACAGAGCACGCGCCAGTCTCACATTTGTGGGAAGGAGAGTCTTTTGATCCCCAAGTAATCATTGCCACGTGGGCAGCACTGAGGGGATCACTCTTTCAGCCAGACGGCGATCGGAACTTGTAGGAAGGCCCCGTTCAAAAAGTTCTTGAAGTGTTTGCCGATGGCGGCCGTAGCGGCAGGTTTCATTTCTTCGATGATCTCGTTGGCGTTTTGGTTGAGGAACTGGTTCATGGCTTCACCTGAAATAACAAATTTGTCCAATCGCTAGTAAAATTGTCACATTCATTCATTAAAATTACTAATTAAATAGTTTACCAATAACGTTGTGCCCGTTGAGGTGGTCTTTGATCTTGAACCTCGATTTTGTCAGTTTGAAGTCAATCAGGAGTTTCTCTGTCTTCATAAATCTGATTCCATTTTTGACAATCTCTTTTCCGTAGAGCTTTCCGGATGCCGTGATGTTGTCTGTAAACCAGAAAGAAAATCAACGCAACAAACATTTACCATTGAGGAGTAATTTAAACCACCGGGATCAAACTTCTCAAAAAAAGCGCCACCACAGACGATAAGTGAAAATCAGTTTTTTCCAGTTTTGAAATGAGTTAATTATCACGAAAGGGGTCTTCACGGTCAGGCCTTTCACGACGCGTAGGCGTTTTAAATTTGATAGAGGCAGAAAATTGGTCGTGTGCTACGTGTGGGTGGAGAAGCATAGGCCGAGGTAAGGTTACTTTCGTCGCGCTATCGTGCTATCGACTACAACAAAGTGGCTGCTCACCCTCATATACAATTTTTTTCCACAGCTTTCCTACATTCTGGAGAGCAAACTGTTGACATTTGAAGTTGATTCCTATAGTAGAAAAAAAAAATTGAAACAAAATATTTTGATTCTCCCAAATCCAAATGAGCTAAAATGTTAACCACAATATGTCATATTCTAAACTACGTGCCAAATAATTCCAACAGACGGTTTTCAAAAATTACGTTAAGCTATTGTCGGCATATACCAGTAGAAGAACACATTTTCCAAGCTCCAAAAATTTCCGGTACTCGTGAAAATCGACTTGTTCATGTTTACTATATTAAAATATCATCAGTCAGGGTGCTTCTTAATGTCGGTACGAACGTTTCAGCCATGCAAGATGGACGGTTCGGGAGTTAGAAAATCCCAACGCGTAAAATTATAGTCTCTCAAAAAGAAAACTTTTCCCAGTATTAGCGAAAATACTTCTAAAACGGCACCGTATGAAATGTGCAGTAACGTGAATCACCATGAAGTAACGCTACAACGGTTTGTTGACGGTTCAACGTTCCAGGTCTGCCGGTGCACTGTTGGACGGAACTCAACAGCGATTCAGAGGGCATTGGAAGACCTGGAATAGACCTGGTGGAGTGTATGAAAGTTGGTGCAATGAATAGAAAAAACGGGTAACTCGGAACCGGTAGTCTTCATCCACTTAGTTGTACTACCTAACTAATTTTTTGAGATTTGGAACTGAATGGAGGAAGAGAGACTTTTACCTAAGTCAAATATTGAAATTACCTGCGTCACGAATCGAACGTTGTGGCTTTTTCACGGGAGCCGCTGTCCAGGCCTTCAACGCCGACACTTCGGTTAGCGAAGCGGATCAGCGGATTCAAAATTTTCACCCGGGACAGCTGCCCAGGCCCCAATTCGCTATTAGAAGCCGAGAGAACTGCCCTTCGTATGACTGAAGGCCTCCCACGCCGACAATTCAGTTAGGGAAGCCAGTGACTGGCTGCCAGTCCATCAAATTTCGATTTAACTGCGAGCTGTGGGAGAACTGATACAATACACGACCCTTCGCGCTTGATATCAGATTCACCACAGCCCCATTCCAAGGAAAGACACACTACAGTAGGTACAATTCGACTCTTCCAGCCATCCTGCAGCTCGCGCTTCCTCCAATACTGTATCGACATATCCGATTAAGTCCGGAGACCACGACCTAACTTCGTGCGACGCCGTAATTCGGGATGTTCATACACATCCCTCATCCTCCTCCCCAAACGAGGGCGTAATTCTAGATATGACGGTAGTGGCATTCCCTCCAACGCACAAAACAAATTATAATATTACTTCAGAGAAGCAATAAGAAATACATTATAATCATGTAGGTACACGCCCAACACTTGCTTCACTGGGCGAACCTACAGAACGCTCGACCGCGAAAACCCCAAATTTTTCATCAACTCAAAATAATTTTGCATAATTATTGTATTGCGTTGTTAATTGATACAATTATTGTGTGTTACGGGAAATAACATGTTCGACTGGAGATCACATAACTCGCCCTGCAGATGCAGAATTTTGTCAAATATCGCCAGCCTCTTGTGGCTTTGCTTTTTGAATTATTCAAACTCATACTTACAAAACGTGGCCCAAAAATCACCTCGGGACCTCACTGGGAAGAGGAGGACATTACCATTGACGTCATAGCTTCCCGTCGTTTCAATTCTAGGGATCCCTAAAGTCAGTTCTATCTTGTACGTTGTGATGTTTCCCCTGAACAAAATCACAAGAATCAATACGATCTTTAACAAAATGGTGAGTTTAGCGCCGAACCATTTTAGTAAGCGAAGTAACGTTAAATATACGGCTTGTTTCAAACACATCTCGATTTATAAGATAACTTTGTTGTTCATAAAAGCTGTATAATAATTTTCATCTCAGTCTGAATCCTACATTTACGAGGGCTCCAGGCTCCAGGCTCCAACAACACTTTGAAGCAGCGCTGGTTTAGTCTATCTCTGATCAATACGGAAAACCTATTTACCTCTTCGTAGGGATTTTACCTCCTTGTGAATGACAATATATACATAACGTGTGCACCAGCGAATATAGTCGGCTTTGTAATTATACGTTACGGCTGATAAAAATGCCTAAAACTGGTGAAAGCCATCGTTTTGTTTGTATTTTCAGCGATTTTGTTTGTCAATTTCTGGATTTCTGGAATAACAATTTTTCGTAAGTACTTGCACGAGCTGAATAAATCTATTTTCTTTGTTGGTTATGATATATTTCAATTTTCGGTTAGACGGAGAGGTACCTGGTTCAAATTTGTATAACTAAACAATTTTATGATTATTTAAAAAAAAGCTTTGTTAAAAACAAAATTACCAAACCCCGCTTTTTATCAAACTCAACTTCCTACAGTTACAATCTACACAGCTATAAATTTGTTCATCATGGCTCACCTTTTGGAATAAACGTCGTGAAAAGCGGACGGAAATTCGGAAACACGAAAAATGGTATCTACAGCTCTCGCTTTTGCGGTTACACTGATATTATTGCTAAAATACCAGCAGTCATTATAAATCCGAACGGGTCTGACACAGGAAGACAGAACAGAGTAGCCCGTTTTCAAAACCCCCAGTTGCAGACGAATTTGAAAGGAATTGAAACGTGCTGAAGGTGAACTACTCCAACCCGCTGAACCAATTTTGAAAATCTGGCATATTCGCTGAGTTTAAAATTTTTTTTGTCTGTATATAAAATTTATATACAGCGGCGAGGCTGTTCATCTAAATGCATTGTAACGTGCATACCGTGCGCTGCTTGCTAAATTGCTTTCGTTCCGGTAGGTGCAGTTCAAAACTGCAAAAACTACTTGTAGTGTTTGCAGTTTTGAACTTTCTACCATAAGTATGGGTGTAGTCAAGGTGAAGCCGGGGAGAACCGCTTATATGACAGCAGACACTCTGCAATCAATAAGTGCATCAAAACTCGTTTGGAATCTTCTAGATCTGATTCATTTTGGGAGCTGGAAAACTAGGATGCCGCTCCTTGTACATGTCCATTTGGTGTGCAAAGCTCCATTCAAACTGAAGTGACTTCGTGAATGCTGCCTCCCACACAGCAGAGTCTGAGAGACGTCTCACTCTGGGCTCAAACGGGGCGTTAATTTTTTAGTTGTTTCGAGTTTCATTGCTTTGCATTTGTTTTGAGTTAATTTCTTACAAGTTTCAAATTCCAGTTCGAGCCACACATTTCAGTGTTTCAATGAATCCGTGGCCATCAGTGCTTCCTGCGGCATGTAACGCTGGTGTGTGGACAATTTATCATCGATACCACTGAAGAGCACGGAGCACTGATGGCCACGGATTCACTGATATCACTGAAATGTGTGGATCGACCATTAATCGTTGAAATAGAACTTGAAACGAAGTGCAATTCCCCTACTAACAACAGGAAACGAGGAAATTGAAACTTAACTCAAAACTAGCGCCTTGAAACGTAAAAACACTTGATAATTAAAACACTCCCTGGGTATCGTTAAATCACTACTCCATTGTTTCATTGTTAATAATTTTTTTCAATTATAATATAATTTTAAATATATTAGGAAACTAATATTAGGAAACCTTGCCTACGCCCATGTACATAGGTATGATCTGAACGCTTCTCATTAACTCAAAATAAAAACTATTCTAGCTAAATTTTGACACGATACGTGCGTGCAATAAGTTTTGGGTTGTGTTCACGGCTCAGCTTGCAGGAGAGGTGTAGGTATATATTCCATGAGCAGTGGCTCAAAACAAAAGTGGAGGTAGGTTTTGAAAACGGGCTACCTATTTAGTTCATTTCGACGAATTTTCATCAAAAATCATCATTAAGAAGCCACTTTTCTGTGTTCGCCCAGAAAGGCCTTTTGCGTCGGCAGCTTCCTAGGATTGTTTGGCACTTTAAAAGCGACAACGTACTTGACGTCCAAAATTGTGTAGTTAGTGGCACCGTAGACGGTGATGTTACTGAACTGTGCTCGGACCCGTACCGCCCCGTGGCCGTTGTCCATAACCATTTTGTTGATCCTGAGCGGCTCGATGGACTGCAGCTTTATCTCAGGGATGCCTGAAATTCGTTAGAGTTTAGAGCCTGCCAAGTCATAAACGGCGGGTCACACTGTACTGGCAAAAGATCCGTCTGGGAAATTGGTGGAATGATTGGAGTCAATATTTATAAGGTAATAAATACAGAACTGGATCACCTTTAATGAGGTAAGGCCGAAGGTGATCGAAGGAATCTTTGATGCATTGGTTGAGGTCTGGATCGACTTTCCGACACGGCTTAATGTAAGGAGCTGTAAAAAGAGAAAATAAATTATACGTCAGAAAGGTAGGGGAAGACCTCCTCCCTTGGTCAGGTCCCAACCTTGGTCAGTTGATAGTTTGGGTGGTATACACGAGGGAAATATTTTGTCCTAAATTTTTAATGTTTTGTGTAAGTCAAGGCAACACTGCGTCAAAAGTGTTTTCCCGCTTTTCTAGCCCTGATAAGCTTTATTTGGTTATCAAAGTTTTCGAGGCGTTGTGATGTTGATTTTGACAACATAGTTTTCGACAGCTGACGAAGAAAGTACGTAAATTTCGGTAAATCTTTTTGGTTTATAGTTGAATTCTAGTCTCGATGTATGAAATGCACGCATAATTTCGCAAGTTCATGTCGAATTAATTATTCTGGAGCCAGTTGAAGATTTTTGGAAGTTGACCCTACCTTGGTCAGGCAGGTCGTTCCTACCTTGTTCAACTTCGTAAATGGTAAGTGAAAATCATATTAGGTATCTTTTCGAAAATAACCACTTTAATAAATATTTTGTGATGTAAATGGCATAAAAAATAATCGAATTAATTATTTTAGAGCCTGTTGAAGATTTTCGGGAGTTGACCCTACCTTGGTCAGGTAAATATTACGATATCGTCCCTACCTTGGTCACCTTCGAAAGTCAAAAGTGATAATCATAATATGATATATAATATTATTAGATATCCTTTGGTAAATAATCATTTTAATAAACATTTTGTGATATAAAGGGCATAAATGGCCAATAAACCAATTATTTCTGATCAAAAATATCTTCTGTCAGACAGTTGACCAAGGGAGGAGCACGGTTCCTACCTTGGTCAGTTTGGAAGGGTTTGGAAAAACGGTCTCCACAATTAATTAGTGATACTAAAATGATTAGTTCTTCGTCCATTCAACAGCCGAATAGTGTTGCTATCAAGATTCATACATCGTAGGTCCAAAAAACCATCCTAGGTATGCTTTGTTGAAAGTTAAAAAAAAGTGACCAAGGTAGGAGGTCTTCCCCTATAGGTAGTTTGACAGATGGTGATGTGGTTGCAGTGCGACGAAACGGCGTTAAAAAAGCTCCAGTGTTCAAAGGAAAAACAACGAGCATCGTCGTTATTCAACTAATTTGAGTGAAGTTGCACAGTGCTTGCCAGAAACATTACAATAATCCGAAATAGGATTTCTTCGTATCTGAGACAAGCCTCCGAACCATCAACGTCAACACGTCGGTCAAAAGTGAAGACATTAGATGTGAAAAAACATTGCTTTTATTGTGTTGAAGCAGATGATGATAGTAGCTCGAGGGAGAGATGGCAAGTGAAGTATTGCAACAGTGACGAAGATCTTCGTGCAACAGATGCGTGGTATCTCCGATTTTGTCGGGAGTGGAGGAGAAAAGGGACCTCCTCCATTGAAAGATGTCGATGAAGCAATGGAAAATGATTTTTTCCTACACAGAATGCCAATTTTCTTTAGAGGGACTAATGAACGAAATTACGACTAAAAACGTTCCACAGCCAAGGACAGGGAGAACTAGACTCTTGGAGAAGTAGGTAAAGACGTATTGATAGTTAAAACTAAAAAAAAAAAAAAAACTCGACATAAACGATTATTTGAGTTTATGTGCCAAAGCAGACATAAAATGTAAAAAAAAAAAAAAAAAAAAGTAGTTTGTTTTAAAGATACTGGCTTCAAAATATTGAGCGATAGTTTCTATCAGAGCAGGATGTTAGATCCGTGAGAAGAGCCCCTCAGAATTGTACGTGCTGCTGCAGATATCCTTCGAGAGGACATCCGATCACAGGTCTATGAGACATCGCAATACTCCCCACCTGATGATTTCTTGAAGGATGTCCAATCGGTGATCCCTGAATCCATTTCTTTGCGTAATTAATTCTGAAATATAAACGACGAATTCTGGAAAATAAATCAATTAAACCGGAAAAATGAAAGAAGGGTGTGTGGCATTGTCACATGCAGTGATTTCTGCAGCAAGACTTCTTGTTGACGCTCTCAGCACAATTGGATTTGTGGCTCTAAATGCTGAAACTACCCCATTTGTCATCAATTTTACGACCGGAGCAACCTAAGCTAACCACTGATGGATTCCTCCAGTTCATTTTTGACGACGCCGACTTCAATATTAACACCATTTACGGATTGACGGATTCAAATGACGAAAGACGCTGCACCCGACATGCAGCTAAAGATGGTCACTTATTCTTGCGAAAAAGGTTGCACTGCAGCATGCAGGTGTCGAAAATGTGGCCTCAACTGCTCTTCTGCATGCAAACATCCGGTTTCTCCTGCGAACATGCTCCTGAGGTGGAATAATTCCACCTTCTGTCATCTTCCATTTATTGGAACATGACAGAAGAGTTTTCTGAGTGGGAAGAAGTTGATGCTGCTTCAATGGACCAGGAAGTGAGTATGCCAGACATGGACGTTTTCTGAGCCCGCGGGCTGGGCGATCGTAAACGAATTCGACTATAAATGGCTATAATTCCCATTTTGTACAGAAAATTCAAAGTAACGTTATATTAGTACCTATTATGTCTGTTTAAAAAAAAACCTATTAGGGTAAATACATATACATATTGAGGTTCTCTATACATTATTTTTCGATTCTTACATCCCGATTTTTCAAATAAGTAGACATGTTTATGGAAAAAAAACGGAGAGAATGTCCTGCTTTAGAATGAGATTCGTTGGAAATTTTGGATTTTGGGTGTTTGTATGAGCTTGATATTAACAAAAACTGGAAAACTAGGAACTCTAGGAACGTAAAAATGTGATTTTTTTTCATTTAAATGACTCAATTCAGAGCTGGAGACATGATTAGTCGCCTAGTGTGAATGTTTTCAGAGATGGTAAAAATAGTCGTTTTTCAACTTCCGATTACACCCATACTCCTGGATGGAATTTCAACTTTTAAATACTCATTTGACGCGTAATTTAATGCTCTTTCATTTTGATAATGGGCGTTATTTTGATAGGATGCGTTATTCAAAAGTTATTGGCCAAAAACTGAAATAAAGGCAAACATTTCGTGGTTTTTTCGGTCCGACGCAGTTTTTCCGAGGCTTAGGAGGTCGAACACTTTTTTACCTTCTCTACAATATAATATATTGTGTATTTTCCCTTCTCTACAATTTAATGTCTTGTATATCATACAAGATAAAATAAAAAAGCTTCAGCTTCATTTAGCGCAATTATAAAGTACCCCGTTACAGGACTAGTAGTTTTCACTTCAAATTCCACCTTCAAATGCCTATCGACTTGAAAATAGTAATAGAAATGTCTAGCGAATAACAAGAATCCCAGCGCATTGTCAGAAATGATGTAACTCGTATGAACCTAATTGAGTTTTATAATGTTTGAATAATCTTCAAATAAGATAACTTATCAATATTATTGTTTGGAAAAACAGGAAGTCACCTATGACGTAGTGGTGGTATATTGTGTGAAGCCGTACGCAAGGCTAATGTTACATTTAGTGAGCAGGCCCAGTGCCTAATTAACGTGATTAACGTCCTGCTCACGTATTATTGCGAGCCTGGACTTTCCAGAGATATTTTCAATTACTCGCAGATGGGTTTGCGAGCAGTCAATAAAATGAAGTAACTCTTTATATTTTAATTTTCAATTTAATCAAATCTTAGAGAAATCGATTGTAGTAGGTAATTAGACCACATTATTATCTTAACTAGCGCCCTGTTGACCCGATGAAGCGACCTTTGACCTTATCTGGGTTCGTTAACACGGAGAATAAACAAACTGGCATGGGCTAGTCACGTCGTGCGCAATTAATCAAATTGTACTATTAAATGTAGGATCACATGATAATGTAGTTTACTGAAGCTACTACTCGCATAGGTACACCCCTGTTGACCATCAAAATAACACAGGATGTGTATGATAAGGTATTGTCAAATTTCATCGTGCTAATTTCCGCATTTCTCTATATTTCGACCATTTCACTATTTAATATTTCTCACAAGCCCCCAAAAATTATTACATTATTACCTACATTCGCACAATCTCTCTCCAACCCCCCCTCCGGGACACAAACACCATTTATGTAAGAACCCCAACCAGTTACATGTTCCTCACATGACGGTCGCGACTGTCTGATAATCTTAAAATAGTAGGCTTTCGTAAATGGGGTTTGGCGAATCAAATAAGAAAATTAGCCTTCCTGATACAAGTCGGCGTCGTCTGATCCGGAGTCGCCGCTTTTGAGTTATCGCGATTATTTATTGTAAACAGAATTTTACTGGGGGAGCACCTCATCCGTGAAGGCACGAGATTGCTTCTGTTTGAACCGACAAACCGAAGGATAAATTGAAATCGTTCAATCTCGATTGAGCGACATTAGCGTGAAGAGTTCCTTTCCAACAAATCCGGTCGATAGTAGTTGGCCAACGACAGTAGCGATTGATAATTTCTCGGATCTTCATTCATTATTGCTTCCGAGTCTGCAAGGCAGAGAAGCATTGTTTTCACTTTCGAAATGAAAAAAATTTTTGTTCTCCAAAATCACAATTTCCTCTCATGTTTTGCGTTTCAGAGCCTCCTGAACAAATTTGGTTCCGTGTCTGTCTGTCTGTCCGTATTTCCTTGCCACACCCATAACTTCCACAATTTTGATCGGATTTCAATCAAATTTTCAGGAATTGTGTGGGTATAGCCCTAGATGGTCACATATCAGTTTCATCACGATTGCATCAGTGGTAGGTAGCATGCGCGAACGTAATTTTCTTGTTGTTTTCACAACTACGCTCATTTTGAACCTGGCACGAGGAAGCTCATGTGCCATTGCCTTGGCAGTGTATTTTTCACTGTGTATTGTATTTCGGGATTCATATATTCATATTATCCTGATTTCAAATCTCAATTTTAAGCTGGTATTCCCCATTGCTTTAAAATTCTGGGGTATACCTAAATGCAATAATTATGAAGAACTGACTTTTGTAACTTTCCAACCTTTTTAGGGATGAGTGAAGCGATCTCATGCCATACTTGGAGTGAGTATACACCTGTAGGTGCAGTATGGATAATTATCAGAGACGCCGCGTTTTTCCACTTCATGACCTTTTTTTTCAAGACTTTCATTTCCCTGTTTCATGACGTTTACCCAAATACCCAAAAGATTTAGGTGTAAACATGTATATAGTAATAAGCTAGTGGTGAAAATTATCCATGACTCTTGGACCAAAGTTAAGTTTTCACGTGTCGTATGAGTTGGGCACCACTGCCGTAAGTTCTTTTTCAACTGGACGTAGGTTCAAGTGAAGCCGGTATTTCTGTTCTACGTACAATAAAACATATTATTATTACTGGAAAATTCAGTGTAAAGGAAGGTAAAAAAAAAGGCCTTATTCCAACCTACTAAAAAAACCGTTATCATTTTCGGATTCAGCACCCTCAAAAACCTCTAGAAGGGGTAAAAAGAAGCCGGCAACTCGCAGGTCTTTTTTTTAGAACAGAGTAATAATTCTCATTCTAAGTTGAAGCCTTAATTAGTAATGAGGACTTGAAATTAATCGTCACGATAGGTATACCTTGATGCTAGACAGTTCAACCTAGTGTTTGAATAAGGGTAGTATTATTTATGTAAAATATATAAAAAATTTGTATAAGAAATGATCTTATTTTAAAGAAGATTTTTTTTAATAAGATTAATAATAAAGTTGACGAATTACATTTTCATTAAGAAGGTCCTCCTTCTACGCCTCAAAAGTATGGTCTCCCATGTCCAATGTTACATACTCAAGCAGAGGAATTTGGGTCAGAGTCATGATGGGCGACTTATTGTTACGCCCTGTGGCTATCAAGTGCGGGATTGAGCCCAATGTCAGCCCTCGGGACCCCCTCCGGCGTTCCCGTTCAGGACAATGCGCCGCCCTGCCGGAAAGAAATCCACCGGCCAGGACGCCGTCCAAGAAGAACGGGGGACGAGGGGCCGACCTTGGCAGGCCGGTCAAGGTCCGGAACAGCCCATCTTCTGGCACATTCCCCGACCGGGGGTGAAAAGGGGGAGTTGGAGGGAGGTCTCGCCGCGGCATGGAAGAAGGATGGATGGGAGAGGAGTATGCCTTGGACTCTAAAGTGTTCCATGGTGGTAAGAAGAAAACGCTACGTGCTCATCCTCATCACGTCCATGCTCCCATGGGTGTCGCAGCTGTGTAACCACCAAGTCTTGCCGCACCACATCACTGTCGCTATCATGTGCTCATGATGCGCTAAGGCGAAGGCCACAGTCAACAACGTCCTTTGTGAAAAAAACAATTTTTTGTCCTACACACGAAGGTTATTCCCGATTTAGCGAACAAATTGCTTGCTTCTATTGGAAAGACTTCTTAGAAGGATTTGTTTATACCTTTGAAATTATTCACCAAAGGCTGAAGACGACCTCTACGCGAGGCCATCGCTCTTTTGCCGACACTCCTCATGAACAGTGTCATGACTCCACGGATTTTTTGGGGGCAAATTGCATTGCATCAGCTTGAAATGGTTATTATTTACAGAGTTTGCCAAAGTCAAAGTTCCCTAAAGCAATTTTCTATGCCTTTTTTTTTAATAATAATTTTTTTATAGTTTTTTTTTTTCGAAACCACGGCCGAGATAAATAGGTGCGAAGCGTGTGGAATCGTCTTTCCGCTCTGTTGGCCGAATTATCACAGCCGTGCAAGATCACATCAAACACATCCAACATGACGTGAAGTAATCTGTGTCCTCATACCGGCTAAGACTTGAATAAAAATCCTTATCGCTGAATCACGAGTACCAGGTTGAAAGAGTGCCAGTGTTCCTAATTTCAATACAACGCGGCGCGCACGCAGTTTCAAAAGTTTTCGTGTTAGTACACGCAGGATCAGCTCCCGTGAAAACAGGATGTTGCACAGATCGCAGATCCGGGTTTGAAATTCAACATGCACCCATATAGAGAAGAATATTATTCTTCTCATTCGGTTTCATATGCACAGAATATCGTGAGGGTCCAATGAGTGAGGAGTTTACTTTCAAAAGGGCATAGGCCTAGTATGTTCGACTTTTAGCGTTTTCCTGATCACATGGAAGAACTCTGAATACAGGTGCATCGATTTCCCTCCTAAACCGTTTATATCCATATTAAAAGCGAACTGAAAATTGAGTTTGCCACCGAAATGGCGTATAATTTATTATGATTTATCCAACAAACTGTGAATCCGTTTTCACCATAGAGAGACTTATCCTGCAAGTTGAAAAGATTTTTTTTTTTTTTTTTCAAAAGCCACGTATCCAAAAAGATGTTTTTCCTGATGAGTTGGATTGTAGTTTCTGGGGTAACTAAGTAGGTACTCGAGCGCAGCACTTGTTGAGAATAAGATTCACCAGGATAACTCCCGAGCTAAACCAACGGCGATACACGGCGCCTCTTGTGCACTCGTGTTATTGGTTGTGCGCCATGATTACGGGCCTTGTGCCAACAATTTTTCTCGGCGTATTCGATAATTTAATGTTAATAGGGTTAAGCATCGCTAAACCACTAAGAAGATCATACTTCTACAGGATCATTAAACGAAATTTTCTGTAGTTGATTTTCAACACTTTACCACTAATTGTGGTTATCAGTGGCTCAGTGGTTAGAGCGTTGGGCTGCTGAGTCAGCGGTTGCTGGTACGATCCCAGCAGCCGCTGGAAATCTTCCTTACACTGATCATCACCTTTTGGAAGGAAATGGCAACCCACCAAAAGAATTCTGCCTATACAACCTCTCAAATTGCCGTTCGGAACCGGCGTTAAACAGTAGGTCCCTACTACTTCTGCGACAACTGGTCAACACGCTCAACAGAAGTTAGTAGCGAGAGGTCGCCAACGCCCGTTTACGGGTATGGCGCCCAAAGAAGAAGAAACCACTAAGCACTATGAAAACCACAACTGAACCTTGTCCCGAGATTGTTTGGGATGGGTACCAGTATGCTGGTATATAATAAAATCGATTTTTTGACTCGATTTTAAATTGGTTCATCTAGAAAGTAAGTTTACAACGGCTCCTGTGGCGAGGTGGATTTTTTTTAGGTGCACCTGGCTTGAAGGCAGGGTCATAACGGTTAGTGCTTCGTAGCGCGTTTCTGTAGACCATTTTGTTCAGTCACAGTGAGTTTTGACATTTTATGTCTTTACTATGGCACATAACATAAGAAAGGGCACAATTAATGCCGACGCTTACTGCAATACCCTTAAAAAAACTCAAAAAGGCGATTCAGAACCGCAGAAGAGGTATGCTAACCAAGGGGATCTGCCTCCTCCACGACAACGCCAGGCTATATGAGACTAGTTCGTACAGCAGCCAAGATATGGCTCTAGAATGTAGTTCCGCACTATGAAAAGTAGCAAGCCCGGAAAAAATTGATAAAAACCAATGCTTACAACTCTCATTTCGAGTTTGGTACGAAGACGGCGTCGATTTATCCACTTTTCTTCTGGGCTTGATACCTTCTCATTTGACAGAACTTGGCTACTATACGAACTAGATGTTGTGCACCTGTGCAACATCCTGTGTTTCTATCACTTTCCCAGTGTGGTGAAGGAATACCAAGAACTTAAAATAATTTTAAGTTCTTGGTATTCCTTCACCACTCTCAATTATTGAGAAACTTTGCGGTTGGAACACTTTTTTCTCAATGACTCCCTGGAGTTGTACCACTTGCTCTCTATATCTGGAGAAACGAGAAGCGAATCGTGTGGTAAGTTCATACAGATTCAGTTAGATCTAATTTAAGGTCAACTTCGGGGTCACATCATAACAAAATCGATTTTCGGGAAAACATTGCATTACTTGGCATTGGAAAAAATAAAAAATAAAAAAATAAATAAATAAATAAAGAAGTCAATATATTTGGGTGTGTCCCCAACAGTTGAATGATAATATTTTGCTATTCTGAAAAATACTCTGTGTTCGTAGGTAGGTAGTGTCTGTAGGTTTACTTTTCTCAGAATAATACACCTATGTATTTGCGACGGGGGCCGAAAATTTGGACCGGACTCAAAATTTGACATTATCCGTTTCATGGCACGTAGATTTCAAACAGCAAATGTCCGTCGACCGTCCGACCCATTTTGGGCAGTAGGAATTTCAAATCTGAAACTTTGTCAAAATACTCGGATTCTATCAGCAAGGTTTCATGGACGTATTGTGCACCCCTGCCACTAGAGCGCTCTGAAGCTCATCCCGTGCACGATCCCTCCCGACAATTTTTGGAAACTTCTTGTATGGAAAAATAGAATATCTCAATGCGTAATGAGTGCATGGCTAAAAGAAACGAAACCCAACATAGCTCCATAGTGTCGTCGGAAAGGCCTGATACGTCCATGAATTGACTCTGCTTCCGAAATTCTTTTCAAAACGACACTCCACCTGCAACTCTAAGGAAGCCCAAGAGCCTCCAATTACTGCAACTATCAACGTTAACAGAAAACTGTTTGCTTTTGAATAGGCTCGTGAGGGTAGACGCGTAGCGGTGGTTCATTTCGGCATATCGTCACACGCCAGATTTCGAGACAATTAAGAAATTCGGTAGTTTAACATTTGAGCATGAAATAAAGATGCGAAGAGGATGTTGCGGGTCGGGCGGCGAAGCATCTGAAGGAGGACTTACAATATGTCCCGTCATTATCCGCCTCGGCCTATGATATAATACCCCCTTAACACCCCCACCATCACCCTTCTCGTCTACCCCGTTCATACCTCCAGTACCTCTCCAGATCTGTCGCAACTTCTAGTTTAGACATCTTTTGTACCGTGACATAAAAAAAAAAGTTTCATCACAAGACGCGAGACCGCCAGTTCAACCTTTCTTGTGTTCTGATCGAACGTCTACAAGTCGGGATGCGGTGTAAAGGCGTTCCTGCCCGTCGGAGGAGCCACAAAGCCACAATACGAAAATGGCTGATGATATCCGGACAATGCGTTAAGGACGCTTGTACCCAATGCCAAATAGCTATCAGGTTCTTTCAGTCCTTTTTTCTGAGTACCTAATGAGTTTATCATGATGTTTTACTAGTAACTCGATTTTTCGATCATGAGGGACACTGAGGGATGGCGATCCTGAAAAAATCGATTCTTTTTCAAAAACCGGGGAAACACGTTTGGCCACGAATTCTTTCAAAGCGAGCCTGGAGAAGCAATACAATCGACCACACAAAGTTTCGTTAACGACCTGTTTGGCGGCATTGCGATCCACTCCCGATTTCCGTTTCTTGGGACCATCTTGACAAGCCTTGAATAGCTCAGGAAACGTTGGTAGGTACCATCAGATGGCCATCTTAGCAAGCCTTTGAACCCCTTCGTTAGCGTGGGAGTAGCTTTGCAAGCTTTGGACAGCTCTGGAAATCTTGACACTATCTTGGCAAGCCTTGGAATCCCATTGGTAAGTGATTCTCTGATGATATCAGTAATTTCGTGGCCAAAAGTGCCATTCATCTTGTGGCCAAACATGTGTCCCCATTTTCACCGTACTGGTTGCCAAACGTGTTGCATTCTCGTAGCCAAACGTGTTGCGTTTTCACCTCTCGGTGGCCAAACGTATAATAATAGTATATTATACTCCCTCAAAAACTGCAGCATCGAGGAATCGATTCTTTTCATCAGCTGGTTGAGAAAAATTATCAATACCAATCAATACCACAATGGAAAAGAATGAAGTAATAGTACTAAGTAGGTACCTATTTAATACTTCAAGAATCAAGATCACGGCTTAGCACAACCTTGTGACCCTGTCCGTCGTGCACGACGATTCACATGTGAATGACCAAAAAACTTGAAACGCCACCACCTCAACCTATTGTAATAACCATCTCCTCGTATTTTAGGTATCATAATATGATCCATAATAATCATATTATGACAGAAGATAATATAGTTCATGCGATGGGTGCGTTTTAATTACATGAAGAAGGCAGGCAATCACTCCTGGACAGCAGGAACTCAAGCTCCAAGCTTTCCTCCGCCTAACAACACCCGAACTCGAGCCCATCCCACCACATGGGAGGAACAGTTTGTACTAGGTACATTGTGTGAGCTGCTCTTCTGAGGAACGCATCGGATTTGCTGACTCTTTTTAGACCAATTTCAGATTTTTCCGACTGCTAGAATTACCCCAGAATAAAGATGAACATCCTCCTCGGGTAGCAGCTCCAATATAATAGGATTACAAAAATGATGCCCTGATTCCCTCAAAACAACGACACAGAAACGGGAAAAAGCATACAGTAAACGCGTCTGGTCAACACAACTCAACACCAAGTGAAAAGGCATAGTGTAGGTTACAGTCATTTCCTACAGGAGTTTACAGTAACCAACTCGAAACGAAACCATTTTTATACGACCAATGTGAGTCTGATCCATTTAAGTACACATCATTAAAAAAAAAAGTTTGAATTATGTAGAAGAAAGTCATAAGCAAAAAAGACATTGAAACATCGACAGGCAATCGTTCGTATCGCTCACCCCACTTCGTTCAGTCGTGGGCCAAGGGAAGCGCCACTTCTGGCGGCGTGATCGGGTAATCCATCTTCTCCCGCTAACGAGGGAGCAGCTAATAATTAGCTGTAATTATTACTCGGGCTCCCAGATCCTGCCGCCAGGCCAACATGACAATTCATGCCAGCCTCTGGATAGCGGGACATCTGCCTCAATACAGCCTCCCTGGATAGCAAATCGCGACATCTTGCGTTATGCCCTGGGCAGGGGTATGCAGGTACCTACTCCCTTCACTTTCCTCCAAAGACATTGGGGGCGAAATCCCAGTAACGCTGGAGGCCTGCCCCCAAACACACAACACAAATATCGATAGACCTATTAATCAACTAGGAACACAATAATAGCACGTTGGTACACCCCAAAAATCCATTTTATTGGGTGAACCTGCACATGCCATGCGGATGTGACAGGAGCTTGAGCACAACGTCCTGTTAACTTGAGAGTTGAGAATTGACAGCCTTCGGGGTCGTTAGCCTCTGGCAGACAAGAATTCCTAGTTTTGGGACAAACACAGATGATAGGAGAATAAAGAAGAGTAAGAACAAAAATACGGCTTGAGCCATGACTGAAAGGAGTACAAGGCAGAAGAACAATAAGAAATAATGCTATGTGGTTACTAATGAGAATGGCTTCCTAGGCGGTCACACTACCATGGCCAGACTCCCTAGTCACCATCTGTAAACGAGCTGGTTTTCACTAACACGATGCCACACTCAGTCCTGAAGGCTGAAGATCAGCCCGCTAGCCGATACATAACCAAGTTCCGTGAAACCAAAACATATCCCGTAAGGACGACCCATCATTTTCCCAATTCCAAAGCTGATCCGGGTGGCGCAATCCGTTCTGGATTAGAAAGGAACCCTCTAACATTCCTGTAAGACACAGCCGCTGGTGGTCCATAAGAGCCGAAGGGGGAAAAACCATTTCGACACCATCCCCCCGGTTTCCAGGTCACGTTTTTCAATCTTTGAATGCCTCCCCGCGGATGAATGGGCATAATAGAACCGGCGGTTTTGCGGTTTGGGCAACACACCTAGACCTTGCCATTAGGGAGTAATGTGCTATCTCCAGCGTTGCATAGGCCTACAAATTTAGAACAATCTCATCTCAAGGTTGGATACTATGATTTAGGCCGACCTTCAACGATGAGATAAATGGGTTTGCATGATGAAGATCTGATTAAATCCGCTTTCATAATACCATTAGGTTTGTTAGAAAATATACATTAAGAAGATAATATCCCTAATTTTCTTCTAAAAGCTTTAGGCAATAAAGACGACTGTTAAGACAATTGTCTTTCAGTTGGTTGATCACGAAGAAACCCATCAAAATTTAAGATCTGCGGGACTTGCAACTCATCGGTTGTGCTAATGAGACTTTCCAATTATTCCTAAATGCGTTCAAATTTGACCCGTTGATAATCTGACTTCGAGTTCGCAAAATGACTTCTTGTCTTGCAGTTGAAACAGCAACTGTCTAAGGTCCATCTCGAAGGTCACAAAGTATACAGCTTAATTACTAGTTGTGACATTCAGCGCCTTTCCTGTCACTTTCAAAACAAGTCGTAAATCCGTTTGCTGCATTTTAAAGCTGAACCAGGCAAGAGTCATGACCAAATTTATCAGATAGGTTTAGCATGACAATGCAGGAGGACAGAAGACATTTTATGGTAGACTCGCTCTGCTAAGGCTCGAAGCGACTCACCCTGACTGGCAGACTTTTCGCGTGAATGGCGTTGCATTTGGTTCTAGTCGGCTGGCCCGATCGGATTTTTTTTTTTTGCAAACACCGGGAGAAACGGGGACACGGGGACTCGGTCAGATATTCAGGTCGGAGGGGTCCAGATCGGGTTCAGGGGGTGTATAACCTCCCTGGAGGGTTGCAAGGATTTTGACCGATTTTCTTATTGCACCCAAATGAGAATGTCATTATCAAGCTGTGAAAAGAGTGCTTCCCTTGACCGACCCCCCCTAAAAAAAAAGTCGTGCTGTCATCTGGCGAAGAAGGTTCTTGTGATGCAGCAGAAAATATTTGCGAAAGTAGGCTAATATCAACGTAGAGACCGCTGCAGTAGCCACCAAAGACTGCAGGAAAATTTTGTGATGTCACAATTCCATCCCGAACATTTCGACTTAAAAAAATTCCTCCTCAGTTCTTGAAAAAAGTAAATTTCAAAATTTCAAAAATGAAGCTCTCGCAATTAGGGTGTGTGTCCTATCGCATCATTGTAAAAATTGGCAATATGAGATTTTGTTCATTTTTTTAATATTATAAATTTAAATTCTGAGTTGGCGTCCACTGAAAATGAGTAGTTTTTTGAAATATTGATAAAATGTTAATTTAGATTCATTTACGCTCAATTACATCACAATACTTACGAGTGGAGTTTACAGAAAGAACAGCAGATCCAAATGAGGTCAAGCATCCCAGCAAAAGAGCAGTGGCAAATATACACTTGATCATTTTGAAAAATATCAGTAGAACACTTAGCGTAGACCGCAAAGGAACGGTGCAGACCACTGCGGACCCGTATGTGGCGTCTGGAATGGGGTACGGTGTCACTGGTGTTACTGAAGTGTCACGGGGTTAGTCAGCAGCCCGTGGGGAGCACGGGGTACTCGACTTCGGGATACTGGGCTCCCCCTGGGGACCCCACTTCGGTTATGTAATCCTTTAGGGGGTTACCTGAGCTGCTCGAGCCTCATCGAGAGTGAAAGTTTCAGACGTCCCTCCCCCACGACCCCTGAAACTACCCCCGGACGTGGAAGGGGTTAAGGGTGGAGGTGGGCCGAAGCTGCGGAGGAATTTGCGAGTTGTGACGTCATGCAGTAGAGCTTGCGAACCTAGGTAGACAAAAACACCACGCAAATAATGAAAATAAACGTATTTTTCAAAGAAGTAACTATCAAAAACGCCCCAAAAAATAACTGTCATAAATGCTTGTTAATACACCTGAGAAGCTCAAGTCAAAAAATTAGCATCATTGGAACCAACTAAGCTTCAATGCTACTTCAAATGAGCTCCTTGAAATTGTCGGCATTTCTCACATCACATTCGGATTCAGCACCTTATAAAACCCCTTGATAACAATTTTCCATTTGAAAATACATATAGTTACGTTCAGAGCTGTTATTGAAATTTTTGAGATTTTGAACTGAGCGGGGAAGCATATTACGTCAGAGAGTGCAGAGATGTTTACCTACACCAAACACGCATGACACACAGTGTTTTTTTTTTCGCCACTCTAGCTGGAGAAATTTCAAGATAAAATATTCGTTCCAACGTTAAAAATATGTGTTTTGGCTGTAAATATGATTACTAGGTTCCACAGCCAGCATTTAATGGAGTGTGTTCCACGTAGCTCCAATGTTCAGCCGTTAGGCTCAAGGTGACAACATCCAGGAGTCTGGGTCCTTGACTCTGGGAGTGTCCCTCAGCAGTAATAATAAAACATAATAATATTATGTCGGCTGGGAGGTAAACGGGCGAACTCAACAATGTAATATTATTAGGCGATTTAGAAGTAGAAACAACCAAGAAGGTACCCTAATTTTTAATAAATAATGAAAATATATTAAATATGTTACTCTTCGAAAATTTTTAATGAATGATGAGTCGAGTGCGCTGCCAAGACCTAGTGTAGGCTACCTTTTTGAGCCAAAAGATTCTCCGACAATCTAGCTATACCATTTTATCTATCTACCAATGTAAATGTTACATCACTCAGCCTACAAGAAGTAGGTACATATACTAATCGTTTCCTCTCAACATAAGTTGTTTACTTTTACCTTTGATTCACTGAGTTGCTGCTCATTCGAATTCGATGAGGCGTTCTGATCGGTTGCAGCATGACGTAGACCTGTATTACCGTTCCTTCTACGAGATCATAGATTACAACCATGACTTTGACTCGTGGTGGTACCTATGCTTCAAAAAATAAAGCAGAACACCAGGTAGGTCACAACTAATTTAGTTGAACCTTTTGACCTTGAATCTTTGAGTCGAACTAAAAGATGCCGGAATCAAGTGAAAATAACAAAATAACCCCGCTTTGTTCTGTGTAACCTTGTTAATTTATATTTCCGCTACCTACTCTGAAAGTGACGCAAGTAGTAAGGTGAACATAGACACATTTTGTTAAATGAGAAAAGAGTGCACTCTCAGTTTGCACCCACCATCAGTAAAGTCACATTCGCTCTTTTACCGGTCAGCTTGAGACATTCGCCCCACATATTTTTTTTTCTTTTCCCTCAAATACCTTCTTTCCAATTGGTTGGGTGTTCGCGCACTTTTTAAATTCGGAAAGAGGAGAAAAAGAATGAAAAAAAAAAAAAAAAAAAAAAAAAAAACCTATCCTAACTTCAAATCACCAAATTGGCGGATTCGCCCTTTTATCTCCCAGCCGACGATATGTACCTACCATGATTAACACAAATCACAAGCGGCAACGCATTAAAAAAAAAAAAAAAAAAAATTAAATTAAATTAAATCGATAATGTGGAGGAGTAACGATTTTTTCCCCAACTGTTTTGCACTTTCGATTGACACACGGCAAACCACGGAGACGCAAATTTGTCCAGGAATGGATGACGTCATGGATCTAAGCGCTACGCGCGAGAGACAACTCCACGTCTGCGGTGATCACGCCACAACCCCTCCACAATCCAGGGAGGCCAGCCCGGCCCTGCTTACCGGGTAATGAACCCCTCTCACCCCTTCTACAAGAGGGCATCCCAAACCACCCTCATCCCCTTCCACGCTCCAACCACCGTGTCACTGGGCTTAGGTCGCCAAAATGGTTAGTAGGTCGTGTTTGGGCTGACACACATCCTCTTGAGGCACAGACAGATCGTGCGATTCATCCGCTTCTACAGGATCTTTTGCGGTGTAGCCACACATTATGGAAGGAGAATGCAACGCACCGCGACACTCCATAAAGAAATACAATTTGCAATGAACAATTCCCTCATCCTCAGGTTCAGCAGATCATCTTGAGATTGCATTGGCTTGCATCTCCATCTGATGCTTTGGCTCAAGTGTCTACCAAACGGTCCCAGATTAAACGACTATCTGGGGGAAGTTCCCACCAGTGTTTGTTACCGAAGGGAATTCAATCGTGCACGTCACGTCCGCCAACTGCTCATGACAGTAAACTTTCGTATCATTGTAGCCCCCCTGATACGGGACGGTAGGGGGGGGGGGGGATTGAAGGTTGAGGACGCTAGAACGCTAGCGCGAAATAAATAGGCGAAGGATGCGAAGGGTCTTGGAGCTCATAGTACGCCGTCGGGCGACGCGTCGGCGACTCTCCCCCTTATGTATTTAATTGAGAATAATAAGATCGAAAAAAGCCTCCAAAAGCCTCTAAAGCTCGAAAAGCCTCTATTCCTTTAAGAAAAAAAAAAAAAAAAAAAAAAAAACTATTCATTTTCGAAAAGCGTGAAGAAGTTGTCAAAGGCCAGGCGTGAGAGGTCGGGGTTGGCTGGCTTTAGCTAGCAGGGGGTAGCCCCCTAACTATATTAAAGCTGCGGAGGAGAATGCTCATTTTTATTCTAAGGCACTTGAAGTGCCTTAGAAGTGCCGCACTTCTAGATGTCGCAAAATTTGAAATTGGTCCTTCCAGATTGATTCCGACTGCCTCCTCGATTGTCGAACGTCACGCATTCATTTCCTTCTGTGATCTCGTGGAGGGACTACTATTTCGTTGGCGGAGGACTCAAGTTCTCTCCGTTTTAATTCCTGGAAGAGTTCGAGTACTGATTCGATTCCGAACGTCCAAAACTTACTCTGCGAACGCAGCTCATGTTTTTGGTAAGTGAGTTTGAATATCATGTCTAAGTAGATGTAGGTACTATACCTAGTAAGAGGATTTGGGAAGAAATTAATTTTTTCTCGTGTTTCAGTGAGTGATTTTGGCGAGTCATTAAAAAACCACCAGTGTGACGGGGTTGGAGGGAAATAAGGCATGTTTACTCGTCCAACTACATACCTATTGATTTTTATAACAATTATAAAAATCAATAGGTATGTAGGTATTATAAAAGGTATTATAAAAATAATTATTTTTTCAGTCCCATTGCTCAACGGTGATATTTGAAGGGGTACCATGGGGACCTGAAGTGTTGCTTAAAATGACATTTCATCAGTATGTTACTATGATTAATTATTTATTTTCGTGATGTTGTCTTTAAGTAGGTATTTTTAAATTTATACCATGGGGACCTGAAGTGTTGCTTAAAATGAAATTTCATCAGCATGTTACTATGATTAATTGTTTATTTTCGTGATGTTGTCTTTAAGGAAACGACCTGTGATGACAATTTAACGATTGAGACTGAAAGAATAATTCAATTGAATGTATAATGCGTAGGTAGGTACCCATAGAAAATCTCAACAACGCTTTTCTCAGGTGAAGTAAAACGAATCGGTAGGTATTTGGTTTTGATGATAACCCAAATATTTCCATTCTTGTTGAGGATTTGTCTTGCCTCGTTATCGTTGAGGCAACACTTTACGGTCAACGAGATGTGTGGATAATTTATTAATCCAGAATACATTTTTATTCCGTCTAGACCGACGAACGCAGTCATACATATTCCACGTTCACCTGACCAAAACGAACACATCTTTACGCAAACGGCAGCATAAATAAGGAGTTGGCGCAAAAAAAGGGCTTTCAAATCGTATAGGTAATTGGGAAGTTAACTTCAAATTAACCTCAATAATTGAGGTGATGTAACAAAGTTTTAAAATCAACAGCGTTAATAATTAATTTTGTTGATAAATTATTTAAGGAACGCAAATTACACGACAATAATTTCGTGTGTCGTACAATTATTGTAATAGACTAATGATAAAAATGCCATCATGTAATGAGCCTCCCCCGGACAAAGGCGATAATTTGTCTAGACAAACCTCGAAACAGCCCCAAATCTCTCTTCATTATCAATTGAATCTGGCCGGAGTGGGTTTAGTTCTAAAGGGCAACGTTCACAGATATCCTTCACGAATTTACACAGTCAGTTCACCCTCGAACCGAACGGATGGCACTTGGGATCTGTCCCGAAAAGAAGACCTGAAGCCGTAACGACGCAGGTTTCTAGGGGGGTTCAGCGGTGCCATTTTTCCCAGTTCTATGAGTGTGAAAATGGTATTAGACAAAGTGAAGTCCTTCAGCAAACGGCAAATCCTCACTTTGGTGGTGTTCAGTATAGCTGATTTCTGTAACGCGATTTGTGTGTCGCTCCAAGCTCCATTCTACCCCAAAGAAGTAAGCTACCAAGGCTAAGTAAAGAAAAGATTGATTAAAAAAAAGTTGCCGTATCCACTGATGGTTAAAACGTCTGCATTTTGGTTTCTCCTCTACAGAAACATTTAAAAAAAATTTGTTTCTGCGAATAAGAACTACCCATTAATTTACTGAATTCATTCAAATTAATTTCCAGGAAAAAGGTTGAAGTACCAACCTAATTTTAAACATAAAACATAATATGATATTATCATCATTACAGGCAGAAGCGAAAGGTGCCAGTGCAACTGAGTACGGTCTGGTTTTTGGGATATTCGAACTCGTCGTCTTCCTCGTCAGTCCCCTTTATGGGAAATACGTGAGTATTTAAACTTAACGACTTCAATGACAAAATTGGATGCCAAGTTTTAACTAAGTGACCAACCGGACAGGGCCACCCATTGTGGCCATTTCGGACAGGGGACTCATTTTTGGGTTTATTGTCCGAATAATTAAACTATGTTTTTGCGACGGGGGCCGACGATTTTTATTGGCCTCGGAATTCGTCCTTCTTCGTTTGGTTAAAAAAAAAAAAAAATCTTTGGAACCAACACATCATGAAATGAAGGACAAAGGTCCATTTTGGGCAGTTTTTGTAAAATTTTGAATTACTGCTCTCCGTCTCATTGTCCCCGATTTTCTGCCTGATCGCTCAAACCCTCGGAACTCTATGGGGCTCAAAAGGGGCTACGGAAGGGGCTCCCGACGGTTGTGGGCTAGAGTTAGGGGTCGTTTTCGAAGTATTATTGGAACAAGAGTCTATATTTGGGGGTCTCAGACCAATCCGATTTCACCATGGGGATTCATGAGAGGATTTTGATAGATGTCAGGAGTTCCAAGCGATTTTGAACGTAGAATCCATTTTTGGGGCCCAACCTTTGAGCAGGAATATTTTTTTAATTTTTCAAAAATAGGTACTCTTTCAACACCATTTATAACAGGGAATAATAAACCCTTGTGAACAATTTGCAGCATTTCCATTTTTCTTACTGAGAAGAACTGGCATGATGTTTCCTTTATTAAACATGTTTAATGTACCTAGTTGTTTGCAGCCTTGTAGTTCTTTCAGTAGCTGTTGACATAACCGTTAGGAAAAGTGGAAAATATTTGAAATTTATTCAAGAAAGTAAGATTTGTAAAGACTCCGTAATATCCTATCATAAATCAAATTTGTTTAAGTCCGCTGAAGTTTGTTATGGAACGGTAAAATCGGGTACATTCGGACGTGTTTGATTAATGATAGGATGTTGAGGAGTGTGTAGAACCCTTGAACCAACTTAAAATATTTTCCACTTTTACAAAAGTCTTCTTACTATTGTCTGTATTTTTCCTGATTACTTTCACATATTATTTTCATATATATTTTCATATATACTAACGAGAAAACGATAACTATTTTCGATTCAATAGTTTCGCCCAACTGTCTGTAAAACGAAAATTACAAAAGTGATTTGCAGTCGCACATTTCTTTAGAAGCATTTCAGTAATGCCAACTCACTAGAATAGTAGTTTACGGTTCTATGAAATGTTTTTAAGCATTTGTATTTCACGACTCTCCCATTATACGGCAGGAGTCAAAGGCAGTTGCAGTTACCCCGCTGCACCTTACTAAATATTTTATTCGAAAACCCTAGATTCAACTACTTCAAGTTACTCTGGGCTGTAGTTGAGCTTAATTGCTCGAAACCGGTCCCCACTTTACACAAGCAAAGGAGTCATCTCTCTCCCTAACCTCCATTTGGGATTAAACCTCTGCACATTTGACAAACAATCACTAAGTGGATAGTGATGATGACATACGATGTCTTCGTTTAAAAAAAATAATATTGTTTTTATGTCATATTTCTGGAATTGAGGATGCACGGAACATACAATCTTTGGTCCGGTCAATTCTAACCTCAAAGCTACGATAGCTCGGTTCTGATCGGCTAAGAGGACACAACATGCTCTATCCTCTATGATCTTTCAAAATTGGTGGGAAGGAGTAGGGGAGTAGTACGTTTTGGAACCAACGGACATTTCGAATTTATCAGGCGAAAACAATCTTTATGAAACTGAACCTAACGTTTGTAAATACTGGATAAAGTGCATTTTGAACCTACAGGGCTTATAGATTGCAACACTACAGGTACATTAAATGTACCGGTAGTGTAGGAAATGCAGATTTTGCATTTCCTTATAGCAGCATAGTTGTTTGTACTAATTCTTATTGGTTCGTAAACATCCAATGTTAAACCCGGGACATTTTTTTCTGTTACATTGGTAGCCTTGATTTTTCATAGTTCTGTTTTAAGATCTGTGAGTAGCGTTGTCGAAACATCGATGTTTGTTTACTACATCGATGCGTCGAAATCATTCGTTAGCTTGAGGCTTCTGTTCGTAGTAATGGAAGACAACTACGAAGAATCAAAGCTACCAACGTAACTTATTGTCAAAATAGTCTCTATGACATGTCTAAACTGTCTGAACTATAAACTATAAGCTTTTTTTTTTTTTTTTTTTTTTTCAGATCAACGTTATTGGCCCTAAAACTTTATTTAAATGTGGAATATTCACGACAGCAATATGCGTAATTTTATTTGGGTAAGGATGATAGCTACTTAAAACCTTATAAGAACGGATATTCCAAATGTTTGCGATAGAAATCTAACAGAGAGCTCCTCCGGGAGGGACATCTCCGAATAATTGTAACATCTCCGAATTCCTAATAATTGTTGACGAGAGTGATGGGCTTTCCATACGAAATCGGCAGCCCCCTAATTAGTTGTACAATTGTACAACTCAAACCAATGTTCCGACCCAATCTACACGTCTTGCTCTAGATTTCCATTCAGATACACAAATGCGTCAATGACAGGCTGCACAGGCCCAGCGGATTTCTCGGATTGATGAATTGGATTCAGTTCAACGTTTATCGAAACCCCTCAATTAGCGAATATAAATTGATTTAGATAAAGAGCTATGTCACAGCCTTCGAGTGGTCTCTTTCGGCAAGAAACTGACCTCAAGCAGATACTCTCAAGATAACCCCGCACAGTCCGGCGGTCTTTTCACTTTATAACTCTCGCACAGGGAAAATCAGTATCTCGATAGAGGTCAAGAACCCAGAGAGCTTCTAGTTTCTCATTAATGTCTTCGATAACGCAGACGAAAGCACGTACGAATAATTCCATAACAAATAATCTGATTCAATTGGTTTGCAGATTTTTGGACAAAGTCGATGGCCATCTCCCCTTCATAATTCTGTCGTTCGTCATAAGGATAATTGAAGCAATGGGAAATGCGGCATTTTTGACTGCAAGCTTTGCTATAATTGCCAAGGAATTCCCTGATAATGTTGGAACAACATTTGTAAGTTTCTCATTTTTTAATACCCTTTCTCAAGAGTGCCTTCCTTCTCCCTTTTAGCTCTCCCTAGCTCTTCATGTAAGGATTGGGCCATTTCATAATTTCGGTACATTTTAAGGTTTGTAATGGTTGTAAGAGTTGAAAGAAAATTTGTTTGTTCATGTGTTTGTACATATCTATAAGCAAGTAATCCCTGCTGATGGAAACGGGGAAAAATTCCCCAGTGTAGCCAACATGAAAAAGTATCTCAGCCAAGAGGAATAGAAAAACTCTTGCTCTGTGTTTTTGCGAGCATTTCAAGTCGTCTAGATGGTGAAAAAACCAGGTGACAGCTATACAATTTTTAGCTATTTTATATCGATGCCATAACTACTGCGTGTTATTTTAAGGTCATTGAATTGCATTAAAAAATTTTCTAAGCTAAAATATATATGTTTAGCACCAATTCTACGTTCATATTTATATATTTTTAAATTCAAGTAGCCTTTTAGGAAAAAACAAATATGTAAATCTTGCGGGTACGAAACACTCAGGCAGGGGAGTCCTCAAGTCCTGATGCCTAGTGGCTTATTGTACTTCCCTGAGTGACTGTAGACTCTATTTGCCTCCGGGTGGTCTAGGTCCGATTCCTAATTACCTAATACACGTCTTATCACTGCGACTACTCAGGAAGGAGAGAGGGGGTTGGACACGGCCCCTCCGACCATTCCGGGCACCAGGGAGATCGACCCTTTGGGCGAGGCGTTGATACGGCCCCCTTCAGCTCCCACCACAGGGCCGACTGCTATGGCTGGGGGCCGATACTGCCCCCTCAGCTCTTGGCCACAGGCTTCAGACTCCTTCAATACTGCGGGCCAAACTTTGGGAATCAGCAACTTCCCTGCCAAGGGTCTTGAAGGAGACTTGGACGTCTCCTGTGAAGATACTCTGATCAGACCTCCAGCGTGGTTATCAGTGGCTCAGTAGTTTAAGCGTTGGACTGCTGAGTCAAAGGTTGCTGGTTGGATCCCAGCAGCCGCTAGACATCTTGCATATACTGATAATCACCTCTGGGAAGGCATTGGCAAACCACCGAGAGTAACTTGCCCAGGAAAACCTCTCACATTTGCCGTTCGGAGCCTGAGTTAAACAGTAGGTCCCTACTACTTCTGTGATAACTGGTCAACACGCTCAACAGAAGTTGATAGCGAGAGGTTGCCTACGCCCGTTAGCGGGTATGGCACTCAAAGAAGAAGAAGAAGACCTCCAGCAGAGAAGCTCCGGACAGAGCGTGGTACTGGGTAAGCCCACCCTGGAACACTCACTTATTTCCACCAACACAAGCTGCGATAACATGAAGTATGCTCAATCAGATATCTTCCCATCATGCAACACAAATTTTAATTTTAAAAAATTCCCAAAACCTCAACCACACCCGCTAAGTTGTTTCTACATGACCCACCATGGCGCCCATTGTTAACAACATGACAGGAGTGAGGCCTCTTGGAAGATCAACAAAAACAGCCTAAATATGAGAACTTACTCCTGAATCAACTTTTTCAGGCTTCACTTGAAACATTCTTCGGCCTTGGACTCATCGTGGGCCCTACAGTAGGAGGCGCCTTGTACTCAGTAAGACAAAATGTTTTCAATGGAAATTTATATTTATCCCTCAAGCTTCGTACGCAATGACTGATCCTGGTCCGTTTGCAGATTGGAGGTTACGTCACACCGTTCCTCGTGCTGGGATCGTCGCTTTTTCTAGCAGCCATATTGACCGCATGCGTCCTGCCAGACCATGCTGAGCTTGATACAGATAAAAAAAACGATGGTGAGCTAAAAAATACTCTGGTAGTGTTGCAACTAACGTATCATTAAAAAATTTGACTTTTCAGGCAATTTGACAAACGTGTTGAGGATACCTGGTGTCCTCCTGGCAGCAGCTATCATTGTAGTGACGTCTATGAGTATTGGATTCTTATCAGCCACGCTAGAGCCCCATCTTCGTCAGGTAAGAACTTGTTACATACAAAATCCACATTGTCAACGGCTTGAAAATAACGTCGACTTTTGTAACAGTTCGATCTGTCGCCAATGATTTTGGGGATGATGTTCGTCATAAACGGAGGGACGTACGCAATTACCGCTCCAGCGTATGGGTGGCTGTGCGATAAGAAAGTTCAGCCCAAACTCGCATCTCTGACAGGCTGCCTCTTCATCATCATTGCTTTTTGCCTTATTGGGCCAGTACCGTTCATTTCCGACCACACGTAAGCGTCGTTTGATTTGAGCACGACTGCGACACAAAAAATTGAATAAATACAATTAAAAAGTTGTCTTTAATGTTTCCAGGACCCTGTGGTTGACCATTGTGGGACTGGTTTTCCACGGTTTGGGAATATCAGCCTTACTAGTATCTTCATTCACCGACGCCCTCCGGACATCAGTGTAAGACAGAACAAAAATCCCTCAACCTCTCATGCGGTTCATTAGGTGCGATTCCATAACGTTTCTTCGTTTTCAGAGCGTACGGATTTCCTCCTGGCGTCGAAACGTACGGGCTGATATCTGGATTGTGGACGTCAACATTCGCTCTGGGAGCCTTCATTGGGCCATCACTGGCAGGCATTTTGTTCGACACGTGGGGATTCCCGTGGGCCAGCATGGCGATCGTCATTCTCACGTTTGTTATAGTAAGTCGTGGTGAAAATCCCACTTGAGTGCAATCAAGCTGTAGAGCCATACAACAGGCTGAAGAAGTACGGAACCAGTCTGAAAGGCCTGAAGTCCTACAGAACCCGTTACAAAGCTGTAGAGGCGATTCGAAGAGCCATACAATCGCAATGAAATCGTATACTACTGACATAAGACGTACATAACCAGTCTATAGCCCTATAGATAGGGCTAAATAACTGGTTTGATGGCCTATTTCGATTGCAGAGCTACCGGTTTAAATTTCTGTAATATCTATTTGAAGTTATATAAGTCTCGTTAGGAAGCCATAGAAGCAGTCCGAAAGACTAAAAAATTGGTTTGATGACATAATACCAATTCTTTAATCTTTCGGACAGCATAATATGAATCAGTTGCAGAGCTACAGAGCCATAAAAATAAGATCTATAAAACTAACTAAGCCATAACATGGTTTGAAGCCTCAAAGCTGAATCTAATTTTTTGTGCTTCAAGTTTTTGGAAAACGTTAGATGTGTGGGAACATAGTAAATGTCTTGATTTCTGGGTGATATACTGCAGTGGCTTAGGTAAGTATGATTCTGGGTGCCCGAAGGGCCCGTGTGCAAGTCGGACTGAGAGCCGCCCCCACATCAGGTTTAAAAAAAAAAAAATTGTAGCTCAGTGTGGTGTTTGCCGACGGTGCAGAGGTCTAATCCAATGAGGTGGTTAGGGTGAGAAATGACTCCTCTGCTGAGTACTAAATTGTTTATTGGAATAAACAATTGTAGCGTGGGGACCGGTTTCGAGCAACTAAGCTCATCTACAGCCCAGAGTGACTTGAGGTGGTTGAACGTACAATTAGTTCTGAACTAATTGTACGTTCAACCACCTCAAGTCACTCTGGGCTGTAGATGAGCTTAGTTGCTCGAAACCGGTCCCCACGCTACAATTGTTTATTCCAATAAACAATTTAGTACTCAGCAGAGGAGTCATTTCTCACCCTAACCACCTCATTAAAATTGTAGCTCTTAAGTACAAAGCAAGCAGAAAAGAAAAAAGAAAAGCTCAAATGAATCGATTCTTTTTTAGAAAAATATTTTTAGTTTAAGAATCGGCCGATTCGATTCTGAATCTCAAGAATCGAAAACCAATTCTTTTCTGCTATAAAAAACGAGTGTTATAAAAAAAATCCCCGTGGGGGGGGGGGGGGGGGGGCTGAGGCCCTTATATTCACTTGTTCTGATTTTATCAAACTGAATTGGCAATCCTTGTAACTAATGAGTAGGAACACAATCGCTAATTGACGGAACTCTTGTTGACACAGGGTCTGATAGTGATCATCTTCCTCATCTGCTCTCGGCCCAGACGGAAATACAGGGAAATCGGGAAAAGCCAAGAGAACATCATCATCGGCTCGCGTCTCACCCCGACGTCCGGCCTGTCCGATTCGAGCGCCTCCAAATCCAAACTGTCCCAATTGCCGTCGACGGCGTCTTTGCCCTGCGAGCGGCCTCCGGGCATGTCCGGGTTCTTCGCTTGCAACAGCTACAAAAACCGTCACGGCACCTGGCACCGGCGAGACTCGAGCGCTCTCGTTGACAGTCCGTACAGCTCGAGTTTTTCAAGTTTAGAACCAGGGAAATATCGGTATAACTCTTTGGCATAAATTCAAACCGAATTGTTGCTCCACAGCCTAGTCCACCGTACCTAACCTATCCTAATTTCAACTAGGTATGACATGAACAGATGGGCGCACACCTATCACGACAATGTTGTAGGTACTTTCCTCTGGGCGGCGCATTTTGTTGCAATCACCAGCTCAGTTGTAAAAGCTGTTCAAACGTTTTAATAAGTGTTCTAATCTGTATATAAGTACCTATGTGATCTAGTGATGTAAATACATTTATTTATAGCATATCGATAATAAATTATAATATTTACGGGAAATAACTTTTCTTTGGATCATTTTCCAGCAGACGCCCAGCACTTTCAAATCAAGGCTGTTAAGGTAAAAGATAAGTTAATATTTTTCGATTTTTGAATATCTTTCTAGACAAGTTTGTTTGGGCGAGTTCAGGCAAAAGATGAGAAAGCGGGAAATTTGAAAACGCCAAGAGGCTCCTGGTGATGAATCGTGAGCGGTCCGGGTTTGGCAGGCGTTGAAGGACTAGTCAAGTAAGTTAGATGTACCCATTGTCGACACCTTAAGGAAATTTTGACAGGTTTTTGAATCCCACCCTCAAAATCGAGTTTTCACACTTTTTCACGGTTTACACAAATCCCTTCTCTATACGATGCAATAGTACATTTTATAAAAATTGGGGCTTAAATGGGAGAAAAATGAATTTTTCGAAAGTGTGTTTTTGCACCAGTAGTCGACATAAGGAAAGAAGATTGTTTCAGTAGTCGACAGGGTTATGCACTAGTGGTCGACATACGTGCGTTGGTAGTCGACAGGTGGTAGCCCGTAAACCGCCATATTTTTTTGGTTTTCGGTCATTTTCACCCAGAAAGAAGCGTCTGGATGAAAAATTCATTCCATGCTTTTTTAAAGAGGACAACATTCAGCGTCGAATGAGCACCCTATCGACCCAATCCGGTTAAGCCGTCTGGCTGAAACCGAACGTCAAAGATGTGCAATGTTTTCCAAAATGGGGAAAGAATTGAATTTAGAGCCAATTTTAACGCTCCAACAGTCACAAATCACCTAGTTGATCTACTAATGCAGGGATTCCCAACCTGGGGGGCGCGCCCCCCTTGGGGGGGCGTGAAGGGTTTCCAGGGGAGGCGCGATCGGGGCCCATAAACTGACAACAATTGAAGCCTTTTGGGACCAAAGGGCCAAAATAAATTTTAACCTATGAATGAATTTTAATGAATACTTATAAATAGTAATAAGTTAATTTAATTAATTTTTAAGGTTTTTTGGGAAAGATCCGTTTGTGGAAACAACGCCTGCAAGGCTCCACGCCCAATTTCTCGTCATTCCGTCGTCTGAAGGAACTTTTGGATGGTAAACCACCCAACAAATTATTCCTGGAATGCAAAGAAACCATAATAATATAATATTAATGATATTATGGTTTCTTTGCATGAAGTTCATCTTGCAGCCCATCGAGATGTTCACATAATAAATAAAATAAAAATAAAATAATAAATAAAATAAAAATAAAATTAGTCACCGAAAAACAAAGTCAAATGTCACATTAAGCTTAAAAAAAAAAAAAAAAAAAAAAAAAAAAAAATTGAATGAGCCATGAAATTCAATATTTTAATTAGGTACCTACCTACCTACTGTTAATAAAACGTTCCGTTTGAATTTGAATTTACTCATTAAATTATAACATAATTATACTTATACTTAGCATTTTTGAGGAGGGGGAGAGTACCTATACATACTTACATAGAACAAAAGGGGGAGGGGGGGCGCAATGGTGTTCACACCAACCTAGGGGGGGCGAGGTAAAAAAAGGTTGGGAACCCCTGTACTAATGGTATGTAACTACCTGTTAATATTATTGAAATTATGTGGCTTGTAACGATGGGAAACCATCCTGACGACTACTGACTCAGAGCAGATTACAGAATGATTCAGTTGTCGACACCCTCTGTCGACTACTGAAAATGAGCGGTTTTTTGTGTCGACATAGCCGGAAAACAGTCAAAAATCGTTAAAATGGCAAATATTTTTCCAGACTGCATTCTTCTGGCAACACTGACACAATCATATCACATAATATGTGATATCACATATTATGCACTGCAAATATAACCTTGCTCAACTGAGTTCAACCTTATGATGTTTTTCTGAATAAAAATGTAGAAATTCATTCTGAGTCATTAAAATTATGAAAAGTTTCTGAATTCAGGGAAAACAGTAGAATAGGGACGTTACAATAATATCCATTATACCGTGGTATCAATATTTCCAATCCACTATTATCGAGGTATGTATCGATAATTTTCTTTCGATATTACGATAAAATATCGAATCGAAACGAGTATCATACTTGAGTGGTATTGTAACGTCCCTACTTGGGAATGTCTGGAAAATTGCAGTCAGGAACTCCTAAGGGGAAAATAAAACGTTACAATACTTACAGCACTATTTATATATCACCAACAAAAGAAATGAACTATTACACTCTCTAGAAAAGGTGTAGCAACCAATTCGAAGCTTATTCGTGGATGTATCTGCCACCATATTTTCCTGGAACCCTCGGATAATCGGCTGGGAGCCCGGGAGTGGCGTCGGGGAATCTCTGGAAGTGAACGTGGAGTCACCAGGTGGTCAAAATTACCGTCAGTTTCAAATAAACAAGCAGTACTCACTTGGATCTCTGGAGGAGGAGGTTTCGGTCTCTTCGAGTCGTGAACTTTCGCCCTGCTGAAGTAACCCCAGTGTTCACGCTCGATGCCCAGGTTGTCCAACATACATTTGTCATAGACCGCCTGGCTCTTGCGGCACCTGCGGCAACGTGAGATTTACCACACACTCAAAAACCACTACAAATCAAGCCAGACATGATTCTGACTTACGGAGAAAATTTGAAATCCGTGCTGGACTTGTCGACACATTCAGCATAAACCTCAAACTGCTGGCGGCAGGCTTGTTTCATTTTCCTGAAAAACTCCAGGGAACAGCTAGTGACTACTTTTCCCTCCGCTAAACACTTTCGCGGGTCGTTGTTGTTTTCAGCACGACATAACATGAATTCCTGCAAAGTGAATAATCATCATACAATAATATAAAATCGTGTTGGCCGACGGTACGTGGTAGGTGGTAGACGGCCGTGTGGTAGCCGTGTGGTAACGCGTTCCCGAGTGAGTTTTTTCACTTTCCGCTCGCTGGCCGTTTCGAAAAAATTACGAAAAAATACGAGCCGTATAGATCAGACCTGGAGGAAGACGTCGGTCAAATCGTAATTCGGAAATTCGCCCGGGAAATTCGCCGGAAATTCGTCGAAAAATCGTCTTTCTCGCGTTTGTCCCACGTTTTTTCGGGTTCAAAAATACCCAGTAAGGAGCCGTTTTTTGGGTATGGTATCCGCGAGCCAAATGCGCGCCAAAATATGGTCAATCCGATTCCGAAGTCGGATTTCAAAAAAACCGAGGGGGAGGCGGCGAGTTCACGGTGAGAAAACAATTGGATCGTTTTAATTCGGCGCGCGCCTTTGAAAGGTGGAGGAGGCGGGCATCTTTGGGGGGGGGGGGGGGGCAATTTTGGGAAACGGTTCATTCTACGCTAATTTCGGATATATTCTGGTGTGTGGGAAGACGATTTTACGGCCAATTTTACACCCGTTAAATTTAGCGCATTGAGCGACTGTCACTTGGTGGTGACGCCCGGGTCAAATAGCGTCGTTGCCACGGGTGCATCACGTTGCCCGGTGATGAACAGAGTGCAGCGAATATTATAGAAAAGTGCATTTCCTATTGCATAAATGGCTTCGAAAACGACACCTCACTCGATCCCACAGCCCCATCAAAAAACCCCTCCCGCAGCCCCATTTTAGCCCCATAGCGCCCCAAGAGATTTTCCTGTGAGTTTTCAAATTTGATTTGATTTCACTAGCACTTTGACAGGGGGGCCTTGCTTCGCTCGGCCGATCACTTGCTTGGCCAGGGGGCTCGCTTTGCTCGGCCACCCACATAGGTAGTTCTATTTTTATCGAGGGAAGGCTTTTCAAATTTGATTTCACTAGCACTGTAACAGGGGGGCCTTACTTCGCTCAGCCAGTCATTTTATCGGCCAGAGGAAAATTCGCCCGGGAAATTCGCCGGAAATTCGTCGAAAAATCGTCTTTCTCGCGTTTGTCCCACGTTTTTTTCGGGTTCAAAAATACCCAGTAAGGAGCCATTTTTTGGGTATGGTATCCGCGAGCCAAATGCGCGCCAAAATATGGCCAATCCGATTCCGAAGTTGGATTTAAAAAAAAACCGAGGGGGAGGGGGCGATTTCACGGTGAGAAGACAATTGGATCGTTTTAATTCGCGCGGGGCCAGGGATCTTAGAAAACGGAGGGTCCAGGGACCTTTGATAGATGGAGAGGCGGGGAAACTGGTCGGCCGAGTATACAAGTGATTTCACTAGCACTCTGACAGGGGGCCTTACTTCGCTCAGCTAATCATTTTATCGGCCAGGGGGCTCGCTTGGCTCGGCCATCCATGTAGGTAGATAGCTCTATTATTATTGAGGGAAAAATTTTCAAATTTGATTAGACAGAGAGGGGGGGGGGGGGTTGCTTCGCTCGGCTGTTCATTTTCTCGCCAGAGGGGGGCTCGCTTTGCTCAGCCACCCACATAAGTAGAATATATATAGTTTCTTGAGGATTTTTTACGTTTTCTCCTCCTTCAACCCCCTCTCCTTCCCTAAAGAAGGGTAGGAGTGGGGATTTCAGCCAATATCATTTTATCAGCCAGGGGGTTGATGTTGAAGGAGCAGTTGACCCCACGTGAATTTGGCTCGGCTTCACTCCAACTGCCTCTAACCCCCCCCCCCCCCCCCCCCCCCCCCCACCCTCATTCTTCACTCTGAGCGGGTGGGACATCAGCCTTTAAGGGGGCGCTCGCTAGGTCTACGACATCTCTCCCCGACGGAAATGGATGTAAATTAAATGAATCGATTTAAATTGAATCGATTATTTAAAAAAAGTTGAATTGAATTAAAAATAATAATTTCCTAAACGGTAAGCCCTAAAAATACGCCGATTTTTTCTATCGTCTCTGCTACGAATAGGGGGGGGGGGGGGGGGGGGGGGGGCTGTCCGAATAAGCGCTCGGCCGAGCGGAGCGAGGCCTTATGTCTGAGTAGGGGTTTGAACGTGTCCATCGATGCTACGCACCCCACAGGCGGCAATACACCCCACTAGGGGAGCGAGCGAAGCGAGCCAGAGAGACTAGTACTTAATAATGTAATGTTAGACTGCATAACTAGGGGTATTCATGGTTCGCTTCGCTTGTCAAATCGCCTTAAATCGAAAATGAAAGTTCCGAGACGCCAGTTGTCACCATCAAAACGTCGATAAGTGACACCGGATGTATCAACAAAAATCAACAGTAGGTAACTGTTGATTTTTATCAGTAACTGCTACTACCGAGATAAGGAGATTATCGCTGCTTTGGAAAAATGTCACAGCTAAAATCATGGAGGACTTTTTCGACGATTTTATTCCCTCGGCCCACGATAAAACAATTCATCGAAAGCGGCAAAGATTGGCTGTATTCGAAAATTCACTTTTGATGACCCAACGTCAAAAATACCGTCATGAAGACACCAGACGAGCCAACGAATCGTCAAAGTGACGTTTAAATACGAGCCTGTGCTCATTAGGATGGATCGATTTTTCGAACTTATCTATTACATTGTAGCTCCAACATGAGGAGGAGGATGCTCATCTTTATTCTAGAGCGCTTCTAGATTTCGGGGGTGGGGGGGGGGGGGAGGGTGGTGTGTGTGTCGGTCTTCAAAAATCCAGTTTGGCGAGCATAGTACGAGAAAAGTCTGAAACCACCAAAACTCCATGACATGGAGTACAGGGTGCTCCAGAAGTGTTAAAAAATAGGGGCTGGAGCCGTTAACAGGGAATTTATTATAGGTAGGGAAAATTGGTTGCCTTTTGATCTCAATCACCCTCAAAGCGATTTTCAAAAATACCAACTCCTTCGGGTCATAATCCAAATAAAGTTTTTATACATCGACGGAACTTGCCTTCGGTGTATAGGATGTCATAAGATATAATCTTCTACGAAGAGAAGGGAACCTTTTGGGTCAATATTTGAACCGTTTTTTTTTTTTTTCTTGTTCAAGAGGCTATGCGTCATTTTTGGCCATTTTCGCTTTTTTACATTTTCTGAGTCTTCATACGTGGTTACATCGATTGCGATTGAAAGGAGTCTAACGTTGACCCATCCAAGGGAAAACCCGGGTTGAAATGTCCGACGTCCTTTAAAAGAGGCTACGTGCGCCACGTACACCCTTTCAAATGACAACTTGCTGCCTCTCAATGTCGTCACCGTGGAATTAAAGGGTTGTTGGGACACTAAAATTTACCGTAAAATTTATTTGAATAAATCCAAAGGTTGTTAAAATTGAGTCAGGCTGAGGCAACCCTGGAAACATCAGTTGAAGCAACTTCAGTAGTAACTATGATGGACTTTGACAGTGGGTCGAGTAAGGTGTCGCTTTCGCAGCAATTGTATGGGTAGAATCGATTCAGGGGGATTCTAGACCAGTCCGACCACCCTTTGATGATGCCTAAGGCTTTGGGCTGGTTTTGGCCAGGGGCTCGAGTGAGTGTCGTTTTCGGGAGTAGATTCGATTTTTGGAGGGATACAGCGGAGGAATAGGAGGGGTATTGAAGGATTTAACCATGTGGTTGAATGAAAGGCTGACGAAGGGCTTGTACAGGAATTCGGTTTCTCAAGTTTTCCTTTCACATACACACGGAAAACGACATCTCACTCGACTTCCTAACTTCCTTCAATAGTTCCGTTTGTAGCCCCAACAAAACCCCATATATCCGAACTGGGGAATCGGATCTTCAGGGACTTACAAAAATGACTTCCAAAAATGCTTCGAAAACGACTGCTAACTCGACCACAGCTGAATCCTTCAAAAACCCCTCCCGTAGCCCCACGGGCATTGGCGATCGGGCTGAAAACCTTGAGGACACAACTAGGTGGTGAACCGAGTAAGTCTTGGGTCAAATTTTCAGATAAAAAAAAAAGCCTACCCAAAGCGGCTTTAACGGCGGACGGACATTTCGTTATTGGAACCTACCTACACATCTTAAAACGCCTAATGACAACTTTTATAGCCAATCAAAATTCTCTAACCCCGGCGCAAATATAAAAGTGTATTATTACAAGAATGATAAACCAAAAGTGCTGCATGAATGGTAAGCGAGACTTTGAGCATAAGAAGGTGATATCCACTCACATTGTTGACATCCTCGCAGTACTTGCCGAGGTGGAAAGCGGACGCCCGAAGCACAGCCGAGCTCACATTCACCTGAAACAACGTTGGTGTGTATGCTGACTACAAAACGTCCCTAAATTAAGACACCACACACAAAAATGCTATAAAAAAAAGACCTCTGGTACTGTCAGCTCCTCGTACGTTGGGAGAGTCACGTCGTTCGTCACGACCATCCTGGAACTTTTTGATCCGCAATCGGATGGCTACGAAAAGAACAACGTTGTTCCGGTTAATCCAAGGAGCCTCCTAAAAACGGAAAAACAGTTGAGAAAATCCGTCGAGGGCCAGGGAAAATTCTGACCCAAAAACTGATAAGAAAAACAGCTGTGGACTGATAATGGCGAATTCTTATTCACATTTCTTGGTCGAAGAAGTGGCTGACACAACTATCCTGACAGCTTGCAGTCTCTCGTCCAGAGTGTTGACATCTTGTTTAATAAATTACTGATAGATTAACGAATATTTGGTCGATAAATTCATTTATTCATCCAACCATCCATGCGACAACAACAATAAAAGTGCTAAAGAATGACGTCACAACAATGCGTTCATCAATTTAGAAAAATCAAAGATGATGATCTTCTCAAACGGTGGCAGGCGGAGTGCTAGGGAGAGGTGGTGGCTGGGTGGTGAAATGGTCGAAATTGTGAACGAATATACTTACCTCGGTGTGACACTCACACCCCAGCTCTCCTTCTCAAAGCATCTCAAGCGGAAGGCTGCAGTGGCAAAGATGGCCATGAACTATGTATGGAGCAGTGTGTTTGCCAGTCAGTTGGTTCCTCTACAGGCGAAGTTGCAGGTCTTCCGTGCGGTTGTGAGGGCAATTCTTTCCTACGCGGCGCAGGTGTGGGGCTTCAGAGAGTATGTAGACGTCGAACGGGTCCTCCTGCTTTTCATCAAGAGAGTATTTCACCTCCCACGGTACGCGCCAGACTATCTGCTGTTACTGGAGACAGAGATGGAGACATTATCTGCGTTTACTCTGCGTCTCCACCTGAATTATCTCGTGAAGGTGGCGAGGATGCCAGACTCTCGATTACCTCGCATTGTGGCCAGGAAGGTCATACGGATGGGCATTGACTGGGCGGAGAACTGGAACATGCTTGCAGCCAAATTTGGGTCCAGTGGTGGCCTGGCTTCATTGGACGCGGCTCTTATGAAGTCGGACGTCGTGGAATTTGTCAGGTCTTTTGTGGAGGAGAAGACCTCCCACTTCAGAAATAAAGCTGTAGCCTCTGAAACGTTCACGCTTTATCGAGAGCTGGACTCATCGGTTAAAAGTGCAAGCCTGGTTCGTGATGCGGCGGCCCCAATACAGTCGATAAGATGGACATTCAGGATGAGGACTGAACTTGTCTCCCTCAACGCCAGGCCGTATCCGGTGGACAGGCCAGAAGAATGCTTCATCTGTGATATGCGGGCGCGAGAGGATCATTTCCACTTCTTGTGCGTGTGCCCTGCGCTCGCGGAGTTTCGTCAGGCCGCATTTGGCCGTCCTCTCCTGGATAGGGAGGAGGCTATCGGGATCCTGAACGGCCCTAGTTGGTCGGAGCTGGTTGAGTTCTGTAAAGCAGCGTGGAGACATAGGAGCTTTAGGATGGACCAGTTCTCTGCTTAGTAGGTTTTTCTTCTGGATTTGTCGCTGGCTTCCCGCCCTTTTGCCCTTCTGTTCTCGCCGAAGCCCCCCTTCTCAAAGCCTTCTCACTCAAACCCGAAACATGAATATTCAATTATATTATTTTATTTTATTTTTATTTTCTCCTTAGCATTACGGAGAGTTATGTATTGAGAGTTATGTATAAACTTGTTTTGTTCTTGTAATGTGCCCTCAGGCCCGAGCCTCCGGCAGACGGATTGGATCCATTGCCGTATTGTTTATTTTGAATTTAGTGTGATTTTATGCTTATATTCAAAATAAATCTCTTTCTTCTTCTTCTTTCTTCTTCAATGCGTTCATCACTGCATTGCTGCCAACTCACTTTTCGGATTTCTACTGATTTTGAGGGGTGTCTACCGACAGTCGGTGCCATCAGATGCTACCGATTTTCAGTGATTTTCTCCTTTAAAATAATTTTAATTATTATTGAAAACCCCAGTTTTGGTTTATTATTGTTGGAATAATACACAGGTGTATAATACATAGGTCTATGTAATTGCGACGGGGGTCGACAATTCAGATCGGCCTCAAAATTTGACTTAGAATCAATCAGTCGAGTAACCCAGCCTTGTTTTTCAAAATTTGACATTATTCGTTTCAAGAGGTTTAGATTCCAAAAACGAAATGTCCGTCCAACCCCGTCCGGGCCGTTTAGAGCAGTTTTACCTACTTGGTTCATGAAGAACTTTGTCAAAATTTCAGATTTCTGCGCCATCTAGTTGTGCCCGCAAGATTTTCAGCCCGATCGCCCAAACCCGTGGCGCTAGTATACGGGAGGGGTTTTTGAAGGGTTTTGGCAATGGGATTGAGTTAGGTGCCGTTTTCGAAGTATTTTTGGACGTAGAATCTATTTTTGGGGTCCCGAAACGATGCGATTTTACCGTGGGAATCAATGGGGCTTTCATGGGGGCTACAAATGGGATTTTTGAAGGATCCCAGGAGGTCAAATAAGGTGTAATTTCCCGATTTATTTTTGACGCATAATCTATTTTTCGAGGTCCCACATCTGTCCAAACAATGTATAGATGTTTTTTAAAATGTTTTCAAAAATATTTCCCCAATGACCCTGATTTAATTTTGGTACAATATTTATTCATAATTATAGGTAATTATTGACTAATTATTAATTGCACAATAATTAAATTAGAATTGTAAATTATTATATGGGTTAAATTCCCCTTGTGTACCGTATCTACCTCTTTTCCCCCGTTCTACAGACGTTTCTATCACGGCTACCGAAAAACGTGAAATATGTTGGCAACGTTGCTTTGTTGACAAGGCAACTTCCTTATCATCGTCGCTTTCCGTCACGGAAATTTTTAGGCTTCTGTGGGTTTTTGAGAGTTATTGCGTGTTCAATTAGTGCTCACGTTGAGTATATTCTTGCAAAATTCGGTCAACGATGGAATGGTATTCAGGTTCGATTGTCGAAGCAATTCAGTCGGCCAAAGCATCACAAGCTTATTTCGTGGTTTACATCGAAGGTTAGTAAACACCTTGACTGGATGACGTGTTGTGTTGAGAAACTTTGGCAGCGGTCGCAGTATGTTGAAAGGATAGTGAGAAAAACATGGTAGTTGCTGGTAATGAACGACCTGCGTCGAGGTCGTTTTTTGTACTTTTCTGGCACATACCGAGGTCACTGCAAAAATCCGCTGCAACTGGATTTTAGTTGGTGGCGGCAGCACGTCATCAGATTGGCACATTCTTCATAGTTTTGAATGGTTTTTAGGTTCTGACGATGCGTCCAAAACCACTTCTGTGGTCCTCAACAACTCGCCGGTTTCTACCAAATTGAACGGACAAGGCTTTGTTTGCATCAAACTGTTGAAGGACTCCGAGGGACATCAGCAGTTCGCCGCAATATGTAAGCTTGCGTCACCTTTGACGTCATGAATGTTACTCTGTAAATTGCAACTAATGATGGGACATTCGAATGCAGAATCGAATGCTACATTTCAAGTATTTGAATGTTTTTTCATCCGTTTTTGGGATGACCAGAAGGAGGCTTCAGGGGAGGGGAACGGATTCAACATTACTTTTAAAAGTCCATTAACTACAAGTTAGAAATCCAATAGGTAATACTTTGGGGGTCAATGATTGGAGCAGTCGATGCACCCTCCTTAGAAAACCGAATCGGTTTAACCGATTCGGATATTATCCTGATATAAGAATTTATCAGGGTTGAAGATAATATCTTCAACCCTAATAAATTATAAATAAATAAATAAATGATTATATAAATTAGATAAATTATATAAATTGATATTATCAACATTGGTTCAGCAAAATTTAATGCTAACTTGGTAAAAAACCTATTGAGAAGGATGATGCCCCGGGGTCTTACTTTCGGACATAAAAGCAGTTCATCGTGTACAGGAGTAAAATGAAATTGTATAATATACAATTCTATATATTGTATAATATACAAGTCTATATTATAGACTTGAATAACCTTTGGAGGTTAATTTAGGAACGAAATTCGGTACAGGTTCTATATTTTCGTTCTGTTCAAGTTTCGAACACTCGGCATTTGATTGTCTTAAGGTGAGTTCCCAGAGCAATTCTGGCAGTTTGGAACCATTCGGCCCATGCGTGTTTTTCGCAAGTAACTTGGCTTTCTGAGTTCAAGTCCTCAAGCCTGAATGCTCTGCAAACGCAGAACTCATTAGAATCGTTTGCAGACGTTTCCGGCTGCTAGTTTTCTAGAACTGCCATAACTGATTCCGACTGCCTCCTCGATCGTGAAATGTCGCCCACGCTCATATCATTAAATGAAATTTTCCTTCTTGGTGGTCACTTTATGCGAGCAGCCAAAGTCTAGAATTCTGAACAGTTCTAAAAGTGAAGTCTGATTCGTGGATTCGTTCGAGTTCTGATTCAGTTCCAAACGGCCATAACTCCGTGAATTGAATGTTTTGCTCATCGCTAACTGTGATTTTGCATTTTCAGACAAAATGGTTCCAGTGCCTGCCGTATTTTTCATCGCACCCCAAACTGGACTAGCAACCGATGTCGTTGTCGGCCGAACAGACAGCGCTGAAGTAGAGAAGAAACTCCTTGAAACTATTGAAAAGAGTCTAAGTTCGCCAAAACTAGAAGGTTGTGAAATTTAGTGAAATTAATTTTAATGTAAGGGTTATTAATAAAGGATTCCACATTCATATTTTTCTTTATACTTTATATACGTAAAAATTTGGCGTTAAACTACAGTTAATAATTTATCAATTAATGTTCTTTAATGTCTTCAAGTTGTTCATAAATCGTTGGAAGGATAACAATAATTGTTGAATTACGATGCTGATGATCTCGAGGAGCGTTGAAAAGTTGATGTGTTTATGAAGGGTTCTCTCTGAAAATGTACTTGAATGTATCTAGGTCGAGAGGCTGCGCCTCCTGTTACTACTAACGTGCCGGTAAACCAACCAGCTGGAGCCGCTTCCGTCGGTAAGATTTTAGAATAATCCCTCCTACGTATTGATTTTGTGGCGTCGCTGTTTAAAGTGAAATTATCCTGTGGTTCCAGCTCAACCCCAGCCGTCTTCTAGTCGTGATTCCGTGTCGCCACCTCGGTCTGACGTACGTGAAGCCTCTCCACCCAGTGACCCTACGTCTAACAGTAAGCTATTATATCTTGTGTATATCTTGGAGTTACTGTACAGACGCGGCAAGCGTGTGGAACTGCTAGTGGGTTATGATCGAGCAGGTTTGAAACCCTAGGAACGAATCGAAACCTACGTTTTTTTTTCAGGTCCATCCCTCGATGACAAAGTTGAAAAAGCTAAGCAGCTGATAGCTCTGAAGAATGAACAGAAACAGAAAGAAGATCTCGAGGTAATTTGAACTTTTAGCACCCTGCGTTCCTCACTTAGCCCCATCATCTGCGATGGCCTTTTAACTTTCGTTTGCAGAAAGCAAAAGCTATGGAACGGGAGAGGAGGCGCGTCGGGCAGGAACTACACAAAGCCAAATCGAGCAGGCAAGAACAGGAAATGCGAGAGGCTCTTGAAGAGCGCAAAAAGAACTCCGCTGAAGAAGCTGCAGCTAGGAAGAAGATTCTCGATCAAATAGCTCAAGACAGGTTCGCCAGCCTTTCTGGCCGTTTTCTATTGTGGGTCATGAAATACTGCTCATTCACACATTTTCAGGGCTGACAGGATCGAGCGGGAACGGATGAGGTCATCGGGAACTCCTCAAGCCCCAACATCTTCAGCTAGCGCTCCTCTCGCCCCACAACCCGTAAACGCGTAAGAATTAGAAAGTTTGTCTCAAATTTTGGTTCGTTCGTTACGATCCCTCATCTTCACTGCGCGGGGCAATACAATGATGGATATAGGTTGTTTCATTACTTTTTATGGCGGCATGGCATGTTTCAAACTCTTTCTATTTTGTTTCCAGAGATTCAGCTCGTATACAATTTCGCATGCCCGCAGGCGAAACTAAAACTCACGTTTTTCCGGCGGATACCACTTTGACGCAAGTCAGGCAATTCATTGACAACAACATCGTCCTACCTTTCAGGTATTTTACGTAAGAAATATGTGCGGGTGCAAAATCCGCTTATCCCTACTGTTGAGTTGGGGTTAATTGTGCACTATTAGGTGACCAACTCCGATTTTCTTAAATCGGATATTTTGCTCTCCTAGCTGTCCGATAAACATATCTAAAAGAAAAAAGTGTCGCAAATCAATAGAAATATTAACATTAGTAATCACCTGGATATCGGTGTCCTCATTTTCGTGATTTTCAGTGAAGTGAGGTAAAAAATGAGGTCAACTTTTGTTCATCCGCGGTAAATGCGATAAAACTAATCAGGGAGTTTTCACAACCGACACGCCCGACGCCCGATGGCTTTAAAGCAGGGATTCCCAACCTGGGGGGCACGCCCCCCTTTTGGGGGGCGTGAAGGGTCTCCAGGGGAGGCGCGATCAAGGCCCAAAAACTGACAAAAAGTCTTTCACGTAGTTTATAATCATTTAACGTGACGTCACCTATAGTGGTTCCGGCTTCCAATCAAAAAACACCAGAGTGCAGGTCGATTTTTTCTTCTATTTTCGATTTTTTCTTGGCATTTGGCTCTGATGACACTGAAGTTACCTACGCGAAAATGGCTGTGTTCGCTTTGTTGTGAATGTGATTATGCTTATTGACTCAACTTATTTGTGATATAAATTATCTTAATCTTCCGGAATGGAAACGCTTCCATTCCTAATTATTTAGGTAGGCTGGAGCGTGAGTGTTTGTCAACATGAATACAACAACAAATAAAAAGTTCCGTTTGAATTTGAATTTACTCATTAAAATTATACCATGATTATACTTATAGGTACTTAGCATTTTTGAGGAGGGGGAGAGTATAATTACATAGAACAAGGGGGGGGGGGGGGCGCAATGGTGTTCACACCGACCTAGGGGGCGAGGTAAAAAAAGGTTGGGAACCCCTGCTTTAAAGGCACCGCAAATTTCTATTCAGAAGGGAATTGCGTCGCACAAATGGGTGGGAGTTTTGGTGCCTTAAAACCATCGGATGGGGTGTGTTGAATAGTCAAACCTGTGAAGTGGCCTCTTTTCTAAGTACCCACTATTTTACCATTTTAATGTGCTTTATCTCCTCTCCAAAGTAAATGCGACACTTTTAAGAAAATCGGAGTTGGTCACCTAATAGTGCTCAAATACCAAATGTTTTAATGGCATTAAGGAATATTCGTTCAGATGCTTTGTACGAATGAGGTCCTTGAAAAGGTCGGCGTTTCGTATTTCTAACATCATTTTCGGATTCAGCACCCCTTTAAAAACCCCTTAAACCAATTTTCAGTTCGAAAATCTGTAGCCTAATTGGAAAAGGTGGATTTAAACCACTGCGCCTGGGTCAGCAGAACCCAAAAAACCTGATTTGAAAATGCGACACATTGGTTGACTGACTCTGGAATGCGGAGGGGAACCTCTCCGGGCGTGGGGTGGAGTCTGATGGAATCGAGGTTCTCAGGGTGGAAACCACCTGCTCTTCGGGGTGTGGTGGGGGGCAGGGGGATCTTACTTACGTCCAGGAAAAATTCAACTAACCTCCCTGGCAACACATTCTGTGTTAAAACAAAATAAAATAAATAAAACCTTGGCCCTTTGGTCCTCGCCAGGGGGCAAGCCCCCTGGACCCCCGGATGCTTTTTGCGTAGGTACAGCGTACAGGTTAGTGCTGTGGAGACTGCTATGGAGCCGTTAACGCGTACAGCGTACGCTTGAAATTCAAGAAACATGGGACATGCTTTATTAACCATGGGATTGAAACCCATTTTGCGAGTTGTAAAAGTAACTGTCCGACGCCAAACTAGTGGCCTGACGTAGGACAAGTGTGGATGCCGAACAAGTGGCCTAACGTATATTTATATATTACGTAATATATGAACGTGACACTCCTGCACCTCCCTCCTGGACTAACGTTTTTGGGCAGTTACGTCACGACTAAAGCATGTTCCATGCTAAAAATCATTCAAGGAGCTCATTCATGTTTTACGACCCAAGGCCCTCCTTAAGAACGTATCCTATCTATTAACAGGTTTATGTTACTTAAACCAAGGTTAAGGGGAGAATCCGTTTCTGGTCCCTAGAATCATGTTCCTGCTCCTGGTCTAAACTTATCGTTAGCGGTATTTACAATAGGCCTGAGGCCCTCTAATCTGGGGTCGAGCGGATTGCATTAGCAAGTGTACATAAAGTGGAGGTTTGATCCTGAACTGATTTGTTGTTTCTCTACAGTAAATGCAAGCAAATTATGCATTAAATTTTGCTTGCAGTGAATACCAGCTTGCTACTACTTTTCCTAGAAGAGAGTTCACATGGAGAGACAATGAACGAGATCTAAGAAGCCTTCAGCTGTTGCCGTCTGCCGTCCTTCTAGTTCTACCGGTGAGTCAACTTGATTATTTTCTAGCTGCTGTGTTGTCTGTGACGTCAGGTTTTTCGTTTTTTTTTTTGCAGCTTTCCGGAAGCGTTGTTGCGAGGCCGAACGGTTGGGCGACCGCGATGGTATCCTTGTTTTGGTCGCTCGTCGCTCCGATCCTGAACTTGGGAAATTACGTTTCCTCTTTCATCTTCGGCAGAAGGCCCGCCGCCGCTGCTGAGCCCGGCAACAGCTCTCAGGAGTCAAGACAGTCAGCACCTTCGGTCTCACAGCCCTCACAACTCTACGGGTGAGTGTTGCTGCAGAGTCTAGTGTTGAGGCTTAGCTTATCCAGTAATGAAATGTATTTCTTTCGTATAGCCGAACAACAATAAGGAAGCGAGGGAACATCCACACCCTCTCCGACGACAGTGACAAGAAAGACGACAACAACACCTGGAATGGCAACTCCACACAACAAATGTAACCTTTTCTTGGTGTCAACCGATTTCGTTCTATCACCTCTGCACCCCCCCCTTGAATGAATTATGAGTGACTTCTGAATTGAATTTCTATTGCGGGCTCTTTGCGGAAAATCTGAGGGAATGATTGGAAGTTCATCAGAATACGATTTCATGTATAGTGGTGGAGTGTGAGCTTTCTAATTTGCGTTATTAAAGCTTTCCCGTTGGCTTCGGCACCAGCTCATATCACCAAATTTGACAGCGTTGTGGTACTCAGTATTACGGATCAGTAATTGGATGCCTCCACCTACGCAGTCAAGCATGACGCAATTGATCATTAAATTAAATAAATTTTATTGGTGCAACCTCTTAAAGGTCCCTGCCACTGGGCGTTTCTTATAGCGTCTCCTTTATGAGCAACATTCACAACCAACGTATATTTACTTGAAGTAAAACTTGTGTAAATTGTAAAACAAAAATTATGTTATGTATTGCATGAAAAAAGATCCGATTTAAAGTTAAATGATATAAATCTGATTTTAATAAAGTATCAGATTAATTTGATTTTGTTTGCGAAAAATCGTGATTTTTTTTTCAACCCTGCTTGCATCGGAAGGCAGCCAGGGATTAATTTCCCACTAGCTAGGGATGGGGAGTCGGACCCTCACAATCGGTTCGGCCATCACTTGTAACATCACAGGTCAACAATTTATTTCACCGGTTAAATTTTAATGTCCCTCGGAGGGACTCCCTCCCCAATCGATAACACAGGTGAAAAATCTGACCTGCACGATAACGAAAAAAAAAAAAAAAAAAATTTGCCTCGAATGTTTTTTGGTGCGCTGAATTCAAATCCTAACCAATTTGCTCCATCACGTACAGATTTTTTGCTACATTGGGTTATCCTTAGTCGTCGGTTAAAAATAAGGTTCATTTCGCAGTGGTTTTTTATTTCAAAATTTATTAGTTGATGGAAAAAAAAGAAGAAATTGACCGAAACAGTTAAGATGTGTCTACGTTTCTCCTGTTGGCTCCGTTTCTTCTTCCTCTGAATGCTTCTCTTGGTGCTTTGCTTGGCGTATTTTTCATCAGGGATTTTGTTGTTACACCATTCTTGGTATCTTCTCTCTGCGTACTTGATGTCCTGGTGAAACACTGCACGCCCCCAAGGGAATGTAGTTAACACGCAAGAAGAAATTACGCCGCCAGGTGTTTTGGAGGATGGTCAGTCACAATGAAGGACCTACTGGCAGTAAATGTGTTGTCAAATACTAATTAGTTGGCGGGATCGTGTCGGGCCAGTCTCTTTAGCAGTGGGAAGTTTTCCCCATAAGACCCAACTCCACCAAACCGGAAATCACACGAGCTAGCGCTAGCAATGGATTTAGCCCCCCCCCCCCCCCCCCTCGCCCCGTTATAAAATGAATATAGTGGGATTGTAACATTCTATGTATGATGGTTCTAACGATGGCCGTTGGTGTACAAGCCCTGCACGAGGGAACCAGTAGACGCCATCTTGCCATGTGATTCTTTCCTCCCAGCTCTGCTTTGGTTCCCTCTCATTGGTTCTACGCATTTTCCCTACCTTAATGGTCAAATAATTATTCTCGTGTTTTTAATCTATTTTGGCTGATTTTCTCATTGTTTGGGTTCAGCAGGTATTGATGTTTTCTGCATTTTATTGGGTTCTGAGAATTAAATTTTTCTTAAGTCATGAGATGTGATATTTCCATATTTCCAGCACCTTTGTTCATCTACCTACTTGAAAATCTACTTTTATTATAAGACAAAGTATTTTTTCTGCGTTGTAGTCATTGTGTACATAAATGGTCCTTTGAAATTTCAAGGTGACAAAAGATGAATGGAGTGATGGATGCTTGGATGGATAATAATAAATATATTATTAATATTAAATATTGTTAATACAAAAATCTTTGCACTTATGTTCAGCGACTTAGGTTGATAGTGGCTCCTTCTCAAGAATTTGACTCTTTATTGTCTCTATTGTCGTTTTGCGTCAGCAGTGTATTGTTTTTGTAGTTCAGTTTTTTGTTGTTACTTTTGTCGGCCCCAGCTGGGAAGAACAACTAGTATTCGAACTCTGCTTACTAGTATGTTGTGGGTTATGAATAAATTTGTTTGATTTTGTCGTGGAGTTGGTCTGATTTTCCAACATCCTGGGCGTGAAGTCGGAAATGTTTACTGTACCTCCTAGTCAGCGACTTTCACTCTCTCTTCGTAGGCCTCCGTGTATTTGAGGATTATTCGTCCATTAAACGAAACCCCGAAAAAAGTCAACTCTCATCAATGACTGTCTCTCATGCACAAGACTAATTACGCCTTTTGTAGATAAATTTCAATAATCGGGCGTTTAAAAGTGATCGCATCATACTCAATTACGCCCAATGAATAATACATCACTCGATAAATATGGTGATTTGGACAAATACATAATTTATCAAGTCTCGAGCTTTCCCGCCCCCGCCTTCAGCCGTGGACGCATAATTCACAAAGGTCCTTCCCCGACCGAGGGCTGTAAATCATTTAAGGCGCGTCAGGTTTTTTTTAGTGCTCCCGCATACATGATGCGTTCATTCGTGGATGTTCCACATATGTTGCGCATGAATCAAACCCCATTTGGCGTAATGACGGGGAACCCCTCAGTATGAATTATTTAGTGATGTAGAGTGACTCCCGAGTCGATCAATTATTTACGTTAGAGTTCAAATGTTATTTTTGGAGGGTTTTGGAATGGCAGTAGCCTGTGCGGATAATATTATGCTGCCATCTTAGGTCAGCAAGTGGCTCTGCCGACACTCGCCTGAATATACCGTCAACTGGGGCGAAAGTAATCACTCTGGCCTTTTCTCAAAAAATCGATTATCCAGCCCTCTGAGGCGGTTCCAGCGGAAATTTAGAAACACTGGTGGAATGGTTATAATCTTTATGTTGAATGTCTTCCATGAGCTTTAGGGAAGGTTATGGAGAGGTTATACTGCAAAACAACAACAACAAGTGTTCACGTTTTCGCGCCAGTTGGTTCGTCAAAAAACTTCTGTTGCCGGTAAGTTTGTGCGAATTTCGGCTTTATCTTCTCTTTCTATAGGATGTAGAGATGTGATCCTCACGTTTTTAGCCACTTCCTTCTTGTTGGGTAGCAGTCGTAGCTTATTTAGTGAAAAAAAAGCGCAGGGATTGAGGTGAGTGGCAAACTTCCAAACTCCTTGTGTTTCAATAAGTTTTTTCGCATATTTCAGATCAATGGTGCGGAACTACAATAAAATCGTCGAGCCTGGGAGGAGGAAGAATTACGCGGAGGAGCTTATTTTAGAAAATTGTTCTCTTGCTTAAAATTTAAGCAGACATTCAACGTTTGTAATTTCATTTTTCAGTACTTTCATTCTGAATTCTTCAAAATTCATGTCGCTACTGGTTTATTCATCTCTGAATAGTGAATCTTCAAAAATCCGCTTCACCCATGCCGTCAGAAATGTTTTTAGCGCAACCTTTCCCTCAAAAAATGGAAAGGTGCGCTCACCTCTTCGACATGTTTTTGTTTTTGTTTTGTTTTTCACAGCATCACGCCCGAGCGGCTCAACAGATTTTCATGAGGGTGGTCTCATTGTGATCAGCGAGTTCGGGGGGTGGTTATAGGCTACCTTGATTTTTCCTCCCTCATCCCCTTCATCGGTTTTAGGGAGGTCCTTCACGACGAAAGTTGTTTATCTCTGATGTGTAACTAAGGAGGCCTCAAAAGGGGGACGAAAGTTTTTGTCCGATTTCATTAGTACAAGGGTCTATGGAATGAGCTTTTCATGCTGATTTCAACGACTCCAAAACGATTTTTGCAGCCTGAGCCGTATGTTACCTCTGATCGGCATAAGGTTTTCTTACGCATCGGTCGTTAGGGTGCAGTTGTTTACGTAATGAGCATCACGTGGATATTTTTGATGTGTTTGGTCGCTAGATACCTACTGTTTCTTAGTTTCTCTCGCTTTTAAATATATCGTAATAACAGAAAGGTTGCACTCATCTATTCAATTCAATTGATGGCTTGTTATGAATACGGTTAGCTATTTTTGCTTGAAAGTAGTGATATCATAACAACTGTTATATTGTTGTGATAATAATTGTCTTTCAATAAGACATCTCCAACTCAATTGTGACATCACTGACTGAATTCTAGTCAATAACTAATAATAACTTAGTAAATTCCTGCATTAATTTCCTAATGTTAGACACAATGTGTCTATATATGAGTCATATATGAGTCATATATGAGTCAAATAGGTACCAGTTGAGTTTTGAATGAACCCATCTAATGTAAGGTGGAAGTATTGTTAGTATTGATCAGGCAATCAACATTGGCGTCTGTGTCTCGCATTTCTTGTTTAATGCCCTTGAGAATTTGTTGTGGATCATAATATGAATTTGTTGTGGATTATAATATTATCGTTGTGTGTCGTGGGTGTATTGTCGAGAGGTTTCTTCTGGTATACATCTGTGAAATATTCAGTCTTCTCGTTGCATGATTGTACCATCGTCTGTTGTACTCCCAGAAGGGCTCGCCCTCAAATTTCAACGTTCAAGGGTGAACAGGAGAGATTTTAGCAGTGTACATATTTGCAACATTTTTACATTATCGTGGAAATTCGAGTTTGATGGCGGCGAAAGAACTGCACCTCTCCGAATTTCAATTTTGTTCATCCATTTGATGATATAATGTATCATCAAATGGATATTATCAAGAAGTGTCCATTCCCGCCACTTCGGCGTTGGTGTCGCGCTTTCCCCCGACTTCTATTACTAACTAATAAACTGTATTCCCTCTAATTTGTTAACAACAGTAATTTACTGTTACTGTTTCATTAGACGATTCGATTTCATAAAATACATTTGGCATCACGTGTAAGTATTTCAGGTTAGTTTCAAAACTCTGCAGGCGCGTTGAAGTATTGTTCATCAAATTCGTCGTTCACATGACGAGAGATTGGTTAAAATGTATGACAAGATATTGTCGTATTTCCCTTAAAACACCCACGCGTTACGGCTCTGCTCTCTCTCTATCACTTTTTGATCCGTCGGCAGTTTGAAGAATTTCCAGGGAGAAAATCGGTCGTTGAATTTTTAAAGTGCCATTGTGGATTGAACAATAAATATCGTGGTCAAGCAACGGGCACGATCTGTCAACCGTGAATGGGCGATTCATCTTACGGAACCTCCAAACAACAAGCGACCTCCCAACAGAAATCAACAGTTAATCATCCCGGAGGTGACGTGGGATCGTAATTGCTGACAAATTCACACCTTTTAAATCACGATAATAAAATTCGGCTTATTTTTTTCCTCGTTTGTTTGATCTTTTAAAGGGAAAATGGGGGTCACGCGCCTCCGCGGGAACGAGGCTGTAAATCACGGAAATTGGAACGTTTTGTTCAAACAAAGAGGACGAACGTGCTCGTAAATTATTCCGTCGAGTTTTTGAAAGGGTTTAGATGAGCAAGGGAGTTGAATCTCTGAACCAACGAAAAGCTTTCACTTTAGGTTTTCACCGTTATTTCACAATCATTCATCATATTCGATACCATGAACCAAGTCAAAATGAAAAACGCTGCAAATTTTACACAAGGGTTTATTAGGCTTTGATCTAAATTTTTCTAAAATTAGATCTATGTCAAAAAAGATTATCAAAAAATTATTATTAAAAAAATTGGAAAAAAATCATTTCCCTTTTGGTCCAATCCGAAGGTTCTGGGACCCCAAAAAATTGATTCGACGTGCGAAATTTCGTTGAAAACGACGCTTAACTCGTCCTTATGGTCAAAAACTTTCAAAAAGCCCTTCCATGGCCCCTTTTTAGCCCCATGGGTTTGAGTGATCGGGATGAAAACTTTGCGGACACAACTAGATGGAGAACCGAGTATTTTGTCGAAATTTCATATTACAAAAACAAAAAAATCTCTAGTGCCAAAGGGCCTGGTTGGCGGACGCAGCACTGTGGTTTTTGAAGCCTGCGGTCATGAATCGTATGTACCTATACGTTTTTATACGTTATAATGACAAATTTTGAGGCCGATCAGGTAGATTATTCCAAGAACAATAAACCAAAACTTGCGATTAAGTTTGTTCGTCCTTTGGTTCTCGATAAAGTTCAATGTTGAAGAAACATCGGGGTTTCTTATTTGACACAATCAGTCAGCTTGTGCAGCAAAATGAGTATCCGGCGTTATTACGGACCTAGAAAATCACCACCCCATCTCGTTTTGTCTTTCCGTCCATCTGTGGTACAGCGTTTTTCTTTGTCTCCAATACCCGGCCATTTGCGGGCAAAATGAGGATACAAGAAAGGCCATCAAAGAGGGAGGACGCCCTCGACGGCAAAAAACGTTATGAAATGGTAGAAACCCCGAGCAAACCGCAGAACCAATAAGGGCGCAGGCTGTGGGACATTTACACCAGAGCCATATGGTCCCATTCCCCCCCCCCCCCCCCCAGACAGTTAGAGCACGTATCTATTCTGTCTTCGTATATTAGCACCATCCCGCTCCCATCAAAAAGTCTCTTATCGCATCCCTCGCTTATATTTCCAGTCCCTTCCGGGCTGTAAAAACTTTTGCGGTGGGATACACAAATGGAAAGTCACGTATATCCCTCATATTGCTTCCTTCCTCTGTCGTCGTCTCTTCCGTGATTTGTTCCACACTTGGTCATGTATGACATTAGTGTTATATTGGGCTGCAACCGGATTTCCATACATGTACGCGTGTTGGCGTGTTTCGAAAATACGAAATGTAGCAGTTTCAACTCTACATTCTCAGTGCTGCGAACAGGTTTTCAACCCCTTCGCAGAGTAGGAGTCATGGAACAAGGAAATTTCCTTGTTCCATAGTAGGAGCGATACTTACAGGAAATTTGACAACCACGCTGATAACCAACGTGGGGCAAAACCAAAGGACGAACAAGCTTAATAGCAAAATTTGCAATTATTTCTTTTTTTAACATGGTACATGTTTTTACGGGCGTTATCTGGATTGGAATGTGAGTACACCGCCCGTAAACCGTCGTGCCTTATAGACGCCTAAACGGCTGAACGGATTTGAATGGTTTTTGTTTTCTAACGATCTCGGGTGAGATTGCCCACAACATAGGCTATATTAAAACCCAGCCCGACGCGCGCAACCCTGCGAAATTTCGAAATTTAAGAGTTTTTGGATGTGAGTACACCGCCCGTAAACCGTCGTGCCTTATAGGCGCCTAAACGGCTGAACGGATTTGAATGGGTTTTTTTTTCTAACGATCTCGGGTGAGATTGCCCACAACATAGGCTATATTAAAACCCAGCCCGACGCGCGCAACCCTGCGAAATTTCGAAAAATAAGAGTTTTTGGATGTGAGTACACCCCCCCCCCCCCCCCCCCCTAAACCGTTGTGCCTTATAGGCGCCTAAACGGCTGAACGGATTTGAATGGGGTTTTTTTTCTAACGATCTCGGGTGAGTCCACAACATAGGCTATATTAAAACCCAGCCCGACGCGCGCAACCCTGCGAAATTTCGAAATTTCGAAATTTTGTACTCACGGTACATGGTTTTTCCTCTCCTCCTCCTAAACGGTAAGCGATAAAAATACACCCACAGGCGGCAATATATTTTTTTTCTTCTTTTTGTTGGCCAGTTTAATAAACAAACATCCAAAGTGTTGTTTGGTGCCGAGGAGGTAAGGGTTGGTGTTGGGGTTTTGGATGTGAGTACACCGCCCGTAAACCGTCGTGCCTTATAGGCGCCTAAACGGCTGAACGGATTTGAATGGGGTTTTTTTTTCTAACGATCTCGGGTGAGATTGCCCACAACATAGGCTATATTAAAACCCAGCCCGACGCGCGCAACCCTGCGAAATTTCGAAAAATAAGAGTTTTTGGATGTGAGTACACCCCCCCCCCCCCCTAAACCGTTGTGCCTTATAGGCGCCTAAACGGCTGAACGGATTTGAATGGGGTTTTTTTTCTAACGATCTCGGGTGAGATTGTCCACAACATAGGCTATATTAAAACCCAGCCCGACGCGCGCAACCCTGCGAAATTTCGAAATTTCGAAATTTTGTACTCACGGTACATGGTTTTTCCTCTCCTCCTCCTAAACGGTAAGCGATAAAAATACACCCACAGGCGGCAATATTTTTTTCTTCTTTTTGTTGGCCAGTTTAATAAACAAACATCCAAAGTGTTGTTTGGTGCCGAGGAGGTAAGGGTTGGTGTTGGGGTTTTGGATGTGAGTACACCGCCCGTAAACCGTCGTGCCTTATAGGCGCCTAAACGGCTGAACGGATTTGAATGGGGTTTTTTTCTAACGATCTCGGGTGAGATTGCCCACAACATAGGCTATATTAAAACCCGTTTTTCCCTATCAGGTCTTGTTTTTGAGATAACGCTCTTATACCTATTTTCTAGCTACGTTTGAGTGTTAAAAATAGGTATCACTTCGAAAATCCCAATTAATTTTTCACTTTCAACCACTCCTACTTTGTTTTAGGAAGGTCAGAATCCAAATTTGAAACCCCGTTTTTAGCTATCTTCTTATATTCCACGGGAAACAGCGGTAAAGTTGACAAAGTAACAAAACCCCAAAAACACTGTTTCATGCATTTGTAAATGCAGTTTTTGAAAAAACTATGGCAGATAGAAAAAACCTGATTCCAAAATCCGATTCAGCATAAACAATACTGTAAGAATTGCTCCCTGTCATTTGTTAAATCTCAAAATTTACTGTCTGGTGAACTAAACTCACAAACAAGCGACACTTTTTTGAGATTTGACAAATGAAAGAGAGCCATTTGATTTTTCACGCTGAATCCGATTTTGGAAACCGATTTTTGTAGGTCTCACATCAGCTCGAACAACGCCCATTTTTCTTCTTTTTTTTTTTCAAAAATATTTTTTATTGACAAAAATTAATCTTCGAACAAATACCTACCTAACCTGTATCAAAGAATAATAAACCCTCGTGTAAAATTTGCAGCTGCTTTTTTTAAATAATAATTTTTTAATTGAAAAGTTCGAAAAAATAAATTACAATTTTTTTGACATCGCTAGACAATTATTGTTAAATTATTTAAATAATTTTACAAGGGTTTATTGTTCTTCTATTTCAGATCATAGAACAATTAACCCTTGAGTGAAATTTCCTTATCATAATATGATAAGGTCAAAATGCAAAATACTGGAAATTTCACTGAATATTATGAAGGGTACCTACAGGGGGGAAAGGGTAATATTTTACAAAAATGTTCAGGATCGCAAGATTAAACTTACATTAACTCGTGCGGTAAGCGGTCTATTCAAGTTGAAATGTTATTGCGTTTGGGGCTAAACGGTGTTGGTGACTCGAGTCAATAAAGTCTATTTTTGCGTTCCTGAACATTTTTGTAAAATGGAGTCTTACCCCTTTTCACCTGTATCGAATAGGATAAATGATCGTGACTCGAATCAGGTTCACTTCCTATACAAAAACTGCTTTATTCTACACTATTTTACTAAAGGCGTGCCCCACCAAAATAAATGTTTTCTACTAGATCGCATTAATGAGATTTCAATGTCTACACCGAAGTTAAAAAAAAAAAAAAAAACGGGAGGCATCCGACGGGTTCTCCCTACCCCGACGTGTATTTCGGAGTAGCCATGAAAGGTGTTGGCTGGTTAAAAATCCCTTCGATTCCAGATAGGAACCCAGACACCATTTAGGAAGTGACAAATTCGGGGCGAAATAAAAGTAAAAATTACTACAAGCCCTGCCTGATATCGTCGATAGAATGAAAAAAAAAAAAAAAAACGCGTTGAGTGAGTTAGGACGTCGAATAGGACCTGAAAAGGAGCTCTTAAAACGCCTAAAGCTTAAATACTACTAAAAAGGTTATTTCTGTCCTCTCTTAACCCCCTTCCGAACAGATACGATCGAAAAAGTATTTAAAGTCGGGAACGATTCCTCTCGAAGGGGGAATGCCTATCTGTTTTACCCTGTTTTTTGAGAAAAAAGGTAGTCGTGGCGGGGGGGGGGGGGGGGGGGGGGGATATATAGCCTTCCTGCAGATAGGATGGGTAGTGAAGAGGAAAGAACCTATTAGAACCTGGATTCGAAACAGGTTAGGCGATGGAACATCAATCAGACGGCCCTCGGTGCATAGCCTCCCAATACGATACCTCAGCGTGAGGGCCGGTTTCCATTACAGAATCGAATTTCATTACTGGTCACTCCAACCTTCGTAAAGATCGTTTCAGGTCTTCTGAAGGCGTACAGTTTTTGACGAGTGATGTTTAAATTACGTTATCCTCAGATATCAGTGGAAAAGGAAATTTGTAGTGCATACTTCCAGAAAACTTTTTTTCCGATTCTTGGGGTCCAAAAGTTCGATCGGCCTCTAAATTTGTCCTAGTAGAATACAGACAAAATTTAATTAGGTATGTTTCATAATGTGTAGATTTCAAATGTGGAATAGATTTCCGTCCAGTCCGTTTTGGTCGGTAGGATTTTTTTTTTTTTTAATACTACCTTCACCGAAAATCCACCAAAATCGACTGAAAATTTGGAATGGAATTTGGATTTGGATTTTTTATTAATTTTTATATTGTTGATGAATTCTGGTCCTTTGAGATTGACGACTCGGATCGGCCTCAAAATTTGACAAGCGAAATGTCCGAGCCGTTTTGGGCGGTAGGAATTTTGTTTAAATCTGAAATTTTGACAAAATACTTGGTTTACCATCTAGTTGTGCCCGCAAGGTTTTCAGCCCGATCGCCCAAACCCGTGGGGCGCTAGGGGGCTAAAATGGGGATACCAAAGAACAATAGTACTTTAGTAAAATTTTGTAGCATTTGTACTATAATTTTTATTGACATATAATCATTTTAATTGTTTTCTTGATTCATGCATCATTACTAATACATTCATATTATTAACATTAACCCATTAGTGACCATAATTTTTTTCGCCTAAATTTCTTCACCAAACTTTCTGAAATGGTTCTTGGGGCCTCCAGGAGGACCAGAAAAATATTTAAAAAATTCCACGTATCCTGGGGTTTTCAAAAATGGGTGTTCCCAAAATAGCCCGCTGGTCACTTGCAGGTAGTCCGGGTGAAAATTCAAGATTTTTATTCCAATCGATTTTTTATTGAAAGAACGGATTAAAATTATATTTAAAAGCAATAAAACGAGGAGAAAACTTTTGTTGTAAATTGATTTGAGTTGAATCGCGTCATCATGCCTGGAGTGGAATGAATGAAAACAGTCATTGCACAGCCTAACTTTACATTGCCTGCATTTGTGTGCTCACTCGGGATAAGCAGCCCCTTCCAGTACACACAGTACAACACACACTATAATCTAATCATCGTGGTCTCAGCGAATGTCATCAAGAACACGGACGATTCATCGTGATGCACGTGGGGGGAAACTGTTCTCAGTAAGCCTATGTTCTCAAAATCTCCTTCAATCCATTGAGGGCCACCACGTTTTGGACTTTTAGTTTTCAAGATCAACATTCATCTATAGTATACGCTTGTATTGCCACTCACGGGAAAGTCGTTTTCAGAACAGGTCGGAACCAGGATTTTCCTCCGGTACTTCTACCAGCGCTCTGGCAACAGGAGTATGACCAAAAGACATCACTGCAGGGGCTAGCGATTATCTGCCTGGTAAAAGTTACTGAAGAATGTCTCCCTCTTCATCAGCTTCATTACCTGAGTCTTCAGGAGACTCCAATTCTTTTTCAAGTGGTTCCACATATACATGCATGTATCAACGGGACCTAAGCCGACGGGATCGAAATTCTGGGCATCCTGGTTCCCCATCAGAATTTCAATTTCGTCTTGCAGTGACAGCCCAGGTCTGGAGAAAGCAGACAACGTGTTCAAAACACAAATAAATACATAATAAGTGAGCCGCGGAACGCTTTGACGAATTTTACTCTTCAACAGAAAAAATGCGGGCTAGTGACCAGCGGGCTAATTTGGGAACACGCACCTCGAATGCACTCTCCACTGCACAATTCCCGGGTTTTTGCCGAATAAACTGTTCCTTTTAATCACATAACTATCTACGAACAATGTGAAGCACAAAATCACTGGATAAAAATACATTTGGAGTTCTAACAGTAATAAATTTCGAAGCCCCTCGACGTCGATTGCTTCACTCAATTTTGGAAATATACCATCAGCACTGTTCAGCAGTTAAAACAAAACTAACAACTCCCCTAACATTGTGAAGGTCCACACTTGCTGTAAATTTCAAGAAACACGGCTTAAAGTCCAAAATAAACCGAGAAGAACTCGGAATGTGAACACTTGTCTGCCGTTCCCAAAATGACCACCTGGCCACTAATGGGTTAAATAAACACTTGTATGAGATTTGTAGCATTTTTATTTCCACTTTATTGATTGGTAATTCACTATTACACTCCACCAAAAGTTGCAAACAATAGCTAATTAAACGCGTTACTCAATCCCATAGATAAGCTACCTACTCAATTAAAAGCTGGGTTGCTAGAGTTGGGTTACTCCTTTTAAGAACCTATTAGCGGCGGCCGATGCTCTGAGGTTGCTTTGACAAGAAGAAAAGGGAGAGAGAATTCGCTTGCAAATAATAATGAGGGGACGAGGAAGGGAGGGGGTGTACTGTAGCAATTAGGGACCGCACACAACCCTCTTTCATCGCCGCAATTAGGTCGCTATCGGGCCCAGCCAGCGCAATTCCAGAGTTCGTGTTATGCGGGATCACGGAAACCCCTTTACGGGACAACCCCCCTCCCTCCATAACCGGGATGTTTCCCGGTTTCCCGTCCCTTCTAATTATTCCGTATCCCGGCGGGGCTAATTCCAGTTTAGTTTTCATCGTGGACGATCATCGGAGGCTGACGTCTAAATGCCTCGTTGAGAGTAATGAGGAAGCGGAATGGTGGAGATTAGCACATTCAAACGGTTCTTGATCTAATAAGTTGAGTGAGCTGGAAACTGGAAGAAGGTGTAATCGTGTCCGGCAGGTGTTCCTAAACGAGGATCTCTTTTGCCAACAGGCCCTCACATGATTACAGTTCTACCATATTTTAGGCGTAAAGTTTGGGTCACACGTAAAAATAAACTACTAGATAAGCAACTGTATTTTGCTTCCGAGTCTGCGAAGCAGCGGAAGCCTTGTGTTCACTTTCGGGAGAAAAAAAATTTTTGTTGTCCGAATTTTTTTTTTTTTTTTTTTTTTTTCTGCAAAATTTCTCAAATCTCATGTCATTTTATTCGACATTGTATCAATAGGTAAGACGTGTTTGCTACCACCATTCCTTGAAGTTGGATCAATATGAAATCTGCACCATTCGACTCAGCATATAGGGCAGTAAGTAGTCATTTTCGCGTTTTCCTTGTTTTCATGTTTCCAAGTGACATGCCATCGGCTTTGTTTAAACCTATCAAATGGAATGAAATACTCATTTTCGTCAAAATATCAATTACGTGGTGTTAAAACTTGAGTGACGTATATATTATCATGTTGTATTATGATAGCAGGGGACACCCTGAGACCCCCGGATACTTTTACTTACCTACTTAAATAATTTAAGTTATCCTCATGTTTTAGCCAGCTCAATTTTCAGAATGCTGATTTGCTGAATCGTGGGTTACTTAACCATAATAAACCCAAGTATACTTGGGTGTCAAAATTGTCGTTTTACATCCACTTCCCTTCCAGGTAGGTACCTACCGTTCAACGTAATAATATTATGGTCGGACCATTTCATGTTCATAATACGAATAGCATATTAGGTATGCTCTCGATCGACTTTCGCTTAAAGCGGTTCGAAAAAAAAATTCGGCTGTCCGTTCTACCCTCAGCACAATTTTTAAATCAGTAAGATTGTAAGATCACGTTCGCACTTGAGTACACAAATTTCACCTGCCTCGAGTAGAACTCCCGTCGCCTACTTGATGTACATTGACGGTAGATAACTTCCTAACATGCTTTTGCGGGCAGGTTTGTTGGATAGGTAGGTCTACAGGTAGGTCTACTCCTTTTTTTGGTTTAACCTTACAGCGGGATAAAAACTCACGTGCCCCATTAGTATGCCAAAATAACCTATAGAAGAGACTCCTGTATGCTAATCGGTAACAAGATTCTTTCATTGGGGGAAGGCCGTAGGTGCCTATCGATTGTGATAGATATCGGGTCGTTCAGGCAAAAAAGGGAAATCCGGGGTTTTTAGGTTGCTCGTGTTTTGACTCAAGATAGTCATCTACGCTACCTGGGTGGGCGATATCGGCACCTTTTGGGAAGAGAAAATGTTTTAAGAAAAAATATCCCAAAAAAAGAAGGACACGCTAAACAACAACAATGTCAAAACAGCCTACAAATCAGCCCTGTCGCAAGGGAGGTTACCTTTGAAGATGCGCCCGCGCCACCTTCAAAAGCCCCTATCAGTCCGAGCTTTGCGGACCTCTATAATAGGAACCTAAGCTATTATACCTGTTGGTGACTCGGTCATCTCCCCTGCTGTTGCCGGGCTCGTTTTTCCTAGTCGATCACAGCTGTCACATTCGTAGACTACACCGCAGTTTTATTAATTGCACCTTTCTATAATGGTGAGCTCCTCTCTTGTCAGGGATGCTTCAGGGGTTTTTTCTGTCTTGCCTTTGTGAAAGATCTCATTCACTGTCCCTTTTTTGGCAGATACTACCACACATACAATTCTCTACATAATTTTGAATTATGTTCAACTTGGTACTTTTTGTGGTGCTTTATTTGAATGCTTCACATTGTGATGTCCACAACTCATTATAGTGCATTACACACATTTAGAAACTAAACTGATATTTTCTCATAAAACGTCCGACTATACTGATATAATACTTGGCCATGAAAGGACAGAAGGCTTTATATTACTCCAGGGACTAGACGGCTTCCCCCTTTTCACAAAATAGCACCCAATTAGCGGTAACTAATGGTGGAGAAAGGAGGGCCCTCGAAGGCAGTGAATGTGCCCGCATAATGTCTCTTGTTTGAGTGAATTAGGAGGGTTTTGGGAGCACAATGGAACCCTTTCGAGGCTTTACAAAAGAATAATACAAATAAATTAGGTATGACGCCAAAGTGTGCCATTTGTTCGCCAAATGGTGGTAAAGACGGGCTTTTTTAATTTGCGGTTTAAGCAATGTAAGAATCTACGAAATGTAAGAATTAACAGAACTCCACCAGGCTCCTGCAATGTGAATGCAATAAATACGGACAAGCTAATTATGCGAGTAAAAGCCAGTTCCTTCGAATTCGAATCCAATCGCTCACAATCGATACTCCTTAGCAATAACGACCTCGGCTAATCGTTGCCTGATTGTTGTAATAGCCTTCGCTATCCCGATCATAAACGGCGATGCATTTTCCATGCACATGGTGGTTGCAAACGATCGGCGATTTGGCACAGGCCGTAACCAATCCGGGCGGATCGTCAAAAGGGTAATGACGTCGTAAAAATTCCGGCGTCACGATTTTGCTAAGCGGACCTTCGCCATGTTACAATTTCACCCTCGGGGGGCGTTGAAGTGCTGATTACACTGTTTACGCCGATTATCTGATAAAATATTGAGGTAAGTGCGGAATCTAGTAGATTCAATCTACCTCCCCTGCTTAGGTTCAGAGATACTGCGAATCCCCATAATTTTTAACGTTGTTAACGATGTATTGTTCGATGTATTCGTTGCTTTCAGCAGCCACTGGAAGTATCGTTTCTATAAATTTATGCATAAAATGCTTACTGTGTGAAAAAAAAAACCCATCCTTAACTCTCTAGAAACGTGAGGAGAAGTTTCACAACAAAGCGAACACGGCCATTTTCGCGTTAATCCAGTGTCACTAGTGCCAACCACCAAGAAAATCAAGAAAAAAATTGAAAATCGACTTGCACTCTGATGTCTTTGATTGGAAACCGGAACCGGTGTAGGTGATTTGATGTAGGTATTTTTCCTTTTTGACTTCTAACAACATGGAACAGGATGATTTAAGCCGGAATTCGGGTGCATTTCCATTCCTAATTCGAAGCCAGCTGACTGGCGCCAGTAAACACCACTGGCTTCATGTAAACACCACTGGCGTCCAATCCATCTAGGGATGTCCACACTGAAGAAAAATATCAATATTCGATATATCGATATTTATAAAAATATCGTTTTACTAGGTCGATATATCGTAGAAAAATATCGATATTCGATATATCGTTTAAAAATATCGATATATAGGATATTAGTCCAAATTTAAAAAAAAAATCCATGCCTTTCACGACTTTTGATTACTAGTAAATAAATTAAGGATATAAATTCTTCAAAATTTGAAGAAGATTGTTTAAATTTGTTTTTAAACAAAAAGATTGTTTAATGATTTGAAGATTAAAGATTTAAAGATATTTAAATTTGATTTAAATTGTTTAAAGATTGTTTAAATTTGAAGATTATTTAATAATCTGTAATGAGTAGGTAATTATTTGTAAAATCATAGAAACAATTTATTTGCTTAGTTTATAATGTTCTGACAAAACATTCAGTACATTGCACTAAAATGAATTGCGTGGATCTCCTCACCAACATTAATTAAGTACATTATTAACTCTTCACACATGTGATTGTGAACCAATTTGGTAAAGGGATTAGGAAATGAATTGAAAGCCGAGGTCTATTAAACATAGTATTAAATACTTCTAATCAAATTTTGATTAGAAATACTTTCAGTAAAGTTACCTACACGTTCTTTGATCCTATTTCTAGCTGGTGTTCGGATTTTTGTCGGATCTCTCTCAAAAATATCGGTTCCCGATATTTTAAAAATAATATCGATATATCGGTGGAAAAAATATCGCTCAAAAATATCGATATATCGGCGGGAAAATATCGATATTTCGATATATCGATATTTTTTGAGCATCCCTAAATCCATCTCGCTCTGGAATGTTTAACTTTTGTACCCAATACCAGTACTTTTGTTCTTAATACTGTATGAAACGAGAATAAATAAGCAAATTCTAGATTTGTATTGTATTTCTACGCTGAAGTACCAGGACGTCCGAAGCTGAAAGCCAATGGCGGATAAATTTTTTATCGCAAGGCCTAATGATGTGGTTGTTGGCCGAGGTGGAGAGTCCTTGTGCTTGGGAGTGAGGTACAACGCTGAATATATCGCCCTCGGAGAAATACGACGTCGTAAAACTCGCCCGGAGAGGCCTTCCCTAATTACGTGGCTTTCGGGCCGGCTGAAGGAGTTCGCCCTATGAGTGAATCCACCGGGGTAAATAATGTAGGGGCTCGAGGAGTTATTGTTGAACTCCATTTTCATTGCCCGGAAAGTAACCGAGTCAATGGCATACAAACACGACACCCAGCAACTATAAATTGTTGATAAAAATATTCACATAGGCCTAGTCTGTTTTGAATTTGTCTAATCTATAAGAATCGACTCCCTATCATCAATAAACCACTCAATATTATAAATTTCATAATAAGTATAGCTTCACGTTCTAACACCACCAAGTAATTGACATTTTGACGAAAATCTCAAATATCAAATTTTGATAGGTATTAACATACCTGTAGGCATGGTAATATGCCAATGTCATCGGAAAACATAAAAACAAGAAAATCGCGAAAATGACTACAACAGCGCGTAACAGAAAAACGTTTTTTGCCTCTCCTGTAAATTTGCGTAAAATTACATTTAATGTCAATTACGTGGTGTTAGAACTTAAGTGACAAATACAAATATCAACTACTCATAGGATGAAATGGGATAATATCACTCATATTATGAGCTCCAAACAAGGTTCAAATGTATGCCATTTCCTCCCCTTTCAATACTTTTTGATGAAGATTTTTTAGTAAAAATCAGCTACTCATCGATGATACTAATTTTCATAGTCCAGTATCGTTTTTGATTATTACTTCATACACAGAGAATTGAAAATTAATAATATATAATGATATATTATATCATTTTCCACCCAAAACTGTCTTACCCTGGACACCCCAGACCAGATAGATAGATTTTGCTAAATTAATAAGGTGCTGGACCTTATTCCCTTATTTTAAAGAAAGATTAGAATCATGAAGTTTTTAAAAACATTTACTGAGGAGCATAAAAAATGAAATTTAAAAAACGGTAATTATCGAATAATTGGCGGAAAGCTGGAAGTAGTAACAACAGTTACTGTTGTAATCCCCCAAAATAAGGCCAAACAAGAGGAATCTTGAGTTCGTGCCATCGTGCCACGATAGGGATGGGAAATCGGATAGGGATGGGAAATCGGTAAGAAGTATCGATTTTTTGAATCGATTCAGAATCGGATGTTCCGAATCGATTTCCCAAAAAAATCGCCATAGAAGTATCGATTTTTTGGAAAATCGATTCAAAAATCGGTCTTTCAAAGAAGTTTTTTTAATGAGTGATAACGGTAGATATATTTAATGTAGGTAGGATTAAAAAAAAATCGTTAAAACAATTTATTGAAAATTAAAATTGCATTAGTTTTCAAAAATTTTGATAATAAACATTTAATCAGACGAGTAATCATTTTCGCTGTCTGAAAAATGCTGCAAACTTTACACAAGGGTTTATTATTCTTTGATATGGGTTAGTTGTGCAAAAATTATTTCTGTCAATAAAAAATTTTGGAAAAAACGTTTTTTTTGGATTTTTTTCATAGGATTTTTTTTTTCCAAAAGAATGGTTTATAAAAAAATTCTTTATTTTTTACTTTAAACATATTTTACCTCCTGGGATCCTTCAAAAATCCCATTTTGAGCCCCATGAAAGCCCCATAGATCGCCACAGTGAAATTGGATCGTTCCGGGACCCCCGAAAATGGATTCTACGTCCAAAAATACTTCGAAAACGACACCTAACTCGATTTCATAGCCAAAAGCCCTTAAAAAACCTCCCGTAGCCCCATTTTAGCCCCATAGCGCCCCACGGGTTTGGGCGATCGGACTGAAAACCTTGCGGGCACAACTAGATGGTAAACCGAGTATTTTGTCAAAATTTCAGATTTTTAGAAAAATTTCTACTGCCCAAAACGGCCTGGACGGCGGACGGCGGTCGGACATTTCGGATTTAGAATGTAGACCTCTTGAAACGGATACCTAATGTCAAATTTTGAGGCCGATCGGAGTCGTCGAGCCCCGTCGCGAAAACATAGGTGTATTATTCCAAGAATAATAAACCAAATGCCATGGCGGACGTCGCTTGTAACTAGTGAGTTTTGTTGTTATTAGCTATTATCATAATTTTTAATCGACCTAAGACTCGAAATTTGCTTGAATCACTTGAAATAATAAAATAATTTTTATAAATGACGAATATCGATTCAAGATTTTTTTTTTAAATCAGTAGTAAAAAATCGATTCACGATTTTTACAAAAATCGGAAGTAAAAAATCGATTCACCTAAAAAATCGGAACCTGAAGATCGATTCAAAAAAAATCGAAAAATCGGAACAAAAAAATCGATTTTTCCAAAAAATCGGAAATCGATTCCCATCCCTATCATCGTGGAAGGCGAACTCTAATTATTTCTTACTATTCCAACATTACAACAATGCAGTATTTACCTATAAATTGTAGGTCCGTCATAATTTCATCTAGTGGACATATTTATTGTGTTATATACAAATATAATTGGCTCTGTTTCGATTCAACGTGGTGCGATATTTATAGTGATTTTTCAACAATAATAATAACGTGATGTGATTGGGTCTACCCCACGTGCCTTCTCGTTATGAACCGTCTCAGAGTGAATTATGTTTACCCCGAGGGTTTGGATAAACAAACAAGAAACCAAATGTAGCAGCTTATTACATCCTGTTCCAGTTAGTTGTTAGTTTATCTATGAAATTGTTTGTTTTTTAAATCAATTATTTTGGACGTTCGTCGAAAGAGGATATTAGTGTTGTGTTTCCAATATCTTTTTGGAGGCCTTCCAAACTGAATTTATTATCCATCCAGTTTTTACGCCTGGGACTGCATAATGGCTTCAACATCATTAGGAGAATTTTTAATGGAGGAGCACGAAGGAATTCTTTGATGCTCTCATTGATGTATTTACGAAGTCGGCTGGCCGACAATATGACCCATACAGTCCAAACTGCTTATCAAGATGGTGTCTTCAAATTGCCCTTTTTTTTCATTCTCCGGCAGAACGGCTGAATTCCTCGAGCGTTTTTCCTCTTCTTGAGAACCATTTTAAACTTTTCACGCCAAATGGTTCCGAGTGCTTCAATGCAACAAAACGGGTTTGTTTTTCAGTCCCGGCGTCTGCGCTCCGTGAAAATATTTCTGTAATTATTCCGATCCCATTAGAGATTAGGGCTTTCCATTTGGCGACTGCTGTTTCATGGTGGGTGGAATGTCGCGAAAGAAAAGGTTCAGAAGAAACAATTTCCAGCTCATGAATAAGGTCGGGGATATTCATACTCTCATAACACAAGCGGAAATGGCTGGTCATAACTTTTCTTTCCGGCGATTAGGTGTTAGTAAAATTTCTAGAAGAGGCTATAGAAACAAATAAGTAGGTACTCTGAAAAAAAAAGAAGTTATTGGGGTTTTTCATTTTTTTTTTTAATCTTGAGAGCCAAATGATCCATTCTTGAGGAATTTCGAATGTTCCCTATCCTTCAAAGGATTAAATCCCTTGAATTATGACCCAATGATCGCCGTATGATGAAAATGTTTCTTCATAAACCAGAAAATAATACGTCACCGGGCAGGTGGGAAATGACATCCATTTAACGCGTCCTCCGCACGCCCGGTAATAACGAATTGGAACACGTACACATTATTTAGGACCTCCATCTGCGTCGTAGGGTGTGGGATGTTGGGCAAACACAATCCCCAAACGGCTAAAGACGCAGCGCACATAAATCTCGGGAACGAGAAGCAGGCCAATTGTTAAAAGGGGTTTATTATTATTTAAAACTTGACGAAGAAAGAGTGCAGGGCGGTGCGGGTGAATAGGGCCTAAATTAATGGTCCCGACTGATTGTATTGACTTGACAAATAGACGGGGGAAAAGACCTCCGTTTGGGGAGGGTTTTGCGGTTTTATCGGGAGGCAGATGCGCCCCGGTTTTTCGGAGGTCTTCGTGACTCTGAATTAATGCTCGGCCGAAGCTTGAACATCGACCTCAACAATGCCCTGTAGCCCAGTTTGTTAGATCCTTCAGGGAGTCAATTGATAACGGTACGGTCGGTTGATATCGGCGCTTTGCATCTAAGTTGTAACGTTGAAATAATGACTTCCTATCTACAACGAGTACCTACTGCCGTTTCGATAAAAGTAATATTAGTGGCTTGGAATACATTTTGTAATCTGAAAACTAGGTTATTGTAGGATGTTTGTCTCTCTTGGCATGACAACGGCTCCACGATGTAAAAAAGAAAGATTTTCGCTGGAAGAACCGCTTGCTGGAACAATCTTCTCCTGGCTGAAGCTCCTCCAAGCTGAAATACAATCAAGTCCCTTCCAACCGTGAGCGGAGCCTGCTCTCAACAACCACTTTCCACGCCTCCAAGTCTGAACTCTTCTCACTGAATATGAGGTCATCAGCCAGATGAAAGCGATGCAACTATGTCCTCAGCCTGCCATGACCGCTCAGCAACAACCAGGAAAAGAGAAACTGCTCCACCAAACCAGAAAAGCCCCTGGTGTGGCTCCGATCTGCCGTCGACCCTTACAGTTGCTCCTGGACAGACCATCAAACACCACGGGCAGAGCCGAATCACCTGACATTCCCTCCGCCTGTCAATCCGCCTCTTCATTGCCCATCGTACCAACGTGTGCCGTGTACAGTGTACACTGTACCAGGCGCGACTCGGGAGGGAGGCAGCGTCGCAACTGCACCCCCTCGATGCAGAAGGGCGAGAGGGGGGCTACGTATTACCTACCTAATTAGTTACCTAGCTAAAAATGAATCAAAACTCGGCTCGAAAATCTACGTAAGTTCTTGTAGACCTTACATAGTTCGCGGAACGTCTGAAAAGCCAGTGTTGATAGTGGAATGATAACGGGAGCACTGCCCTTCTTGAGACGATTTTTTTTGCATGGACCTTATGGAACAACGAACTAAGTGTGAAGCCAGAAATGTCGAAATGTGGGGCAGTTCTGGGCACTGCGCACACCCTTCCTTCTCACCGATCACCAGATGTTAAATCACCTCCACAATCAGTGTTGGCAGTCTTCGTTCATGGGCAGGGAATTTTCGTTTGTAATGAGGGACTTTTTCAGGATCTAATCTGTCTCAAATCATGGAAAAAATAGGGGCTTACTTTTGAAATATTTTGAAAACTTTTTGGTGTTGCTATATTACTTTGTACGGTATGAAATCATAAAATTTCGATCGACCAAGGTTTCTGATTTTTTCAGTTTTCCCACAAAGGTATTTTTTACCAGAAGCAGATTCTGAGGGGATGGCATCAGGGGTTTAGTGTGCTTCCATGTTTTCTGGGAAGTGTTTTCTGAACTCGGTGATCTGCGTTTGTCTCATTTATAAATTTTTTATTCGTTCGTTTCATTCGATCGTTTCATTGTTCATTTCATAAAGCGTTTGTTGGATAACTCTATTGATTTCATCTTGAGGGAGTTTTCCCGTTTAGGCGTGAGTGATAAGTGTGACATTCGCGACATGGGACGGCCAACCTCACCTTTACCAGGTTTGCAGCGTGTACCCAGGAAATGAAAGGAAACTGGTAATAGTTAATTGGAATTTTTAAACAAACAAATAAATAATGAACTATAGCAAATCTTGATAGTAGGTACTTTTTATCTGTGTTGGGTGCAATAATATTTTCATAAAATATTATCACGAATCCGTGACTGCACCCCCTTGTTCTGCCATCACCAGTCAAAGTACAGTGACTGTACCCCACTGGGCCCGACTCGACAGACCCATCTTCAAAAGACAGCCAAGCGGCGCCGATGCAAATTGAAAATAGTTTTGAGCTTTTAATATCGAACGTGTAGAGTAGGCCGTACAATCAGCTTACGCTAACGCGCTTTCTTCTGCAACGCTACTGTTCGCTTACTTTTCGAGCACCTTCAATTTTGAGTACCAGAGATTTTGAAGTACCAACACATTCCTCACACACCGACAATCTATTCTGGTCATTTCACTACGGCTTATCCGTCATTTGTCTCGCCAGCGCTGACTTTTTTTTCTCACTTGATAAAACACCCATCAGCCTGTAACGACGGTAAGACACGCTGACAGACCGGAATCAAATCGCAGTGGGCGAGCACAATGGGCTCCAAGGCCTCGGTTGGTGGTTCGATTCACCTGAGATGGGATGCTGGGAAGATAATGTGATAATGCTAAGGTTGACGGAGATGATGGACCGAGGAAGGGGTATTATTCGGCTCTGCGGGATGTCCACTTCTGATGAAGTTCCACTACATTTCGGCCCGCCTTCCTCGGCCCATTATGAAAGAAGGACTCGTAACTTCACTATGGGCTGTTTGCTATCAAAATGGTGTTATGATTTTGTCATTAGTCGCAGTCATTTTTCATGAAACTGTAACTTCAATGCGAAATTCTGCTGCCTTGCGGGTTTTTAGCATAGAAAAACGGTTGCGCTAAAAACGACAGTAAGCCGTCTGGAATCGCTTCTAGAAAATTATTATGATTTAGAGAAAGTGGTGACGTTTGAAAATACGCGGGAGTAGAATCGATCAGCTGGCGTTTGGTAACGAAGGGGCTGCCGAAGTTGTTATCAGTGGTGCCATCTGGCAGCCCATCACAACGAACGTTATCAAATTACCGTCAATCTGACGTCATAAGACTATTATTTAACTATTATAGTTTAACGTCTTATGACGTCAGATTGACGGTAATTTGATAACGTTCGTTGTGAATAGATAATTCAGAATATTATGACACTTACCTATAATACGGGCACATCTAGATGATATTTTGTCAGTTTCAAATTTAAAAAAAATTCTGCAGCCCAAAACGGCTCGGACGGCGGACGGACATTTCGATTTTGCAATCTAGACCTCTTGGAACGACTAATGTCAAATTTTGAGGCCGATCAGAATTTTCGACCTCCGTCGAGATTACATAATATGTAAGATGTAAGATTACATATTATGTAGGTGTATTACCTACTCCAAGAATAAAAGAAGAAGGATGGCAGTCGAAAAGCGGACGTTTGAGGATTTTAATTTTGAAAATGTAAACGTTTTGGGTTCCCCCATATTTTTCTTTTTTTAAATAATTTTAAATAAATTAAATTTTCGGTTCATTAAAAATAAAACTGAAAAACATACCGTAGTATGTAAATATTTTCATTCCTCGGGAGAATGAAAAAGGAAGCGAAGCTTCATATCATTTTGCAAAAATCAGCTGCCAGTATAGTGTCCTACTAGATGCTCCGGCTCGCTATTCGTAGCTAAAAGGTCGGCAAAAAAAAAAAATTTCCCCGCCTCCTCCACCGTTGTAAGGTCCCTGAAGCCCCACCCCGGATTCCACCCGTTCTGAGTACGTCTTTCCGACTTCCTTGACAGCGGCCGGGTTGGAAGAGAGTATATACAAGTCGTGATCAATCTGACTCACTCACGATTTTTCACCGGGAGACTCCCCGAGCGGCGAGCGGGGGGGCGTCCGTATAAAAGCTTCGCTTCAAAATGTCACTGCAGTTCATGATCTCTTCTTACAGTCAACACGCAATTTTCGAAAATGCTCCATATCCGTGGGCAACATGACAATATCACTCTGAGTGGTCAATGTAGCTCGCACCATGTCACGAATCTCGGAGTATTTATAAGTCTTTATAAGACAATCCCACCGATTTATGACTTGACGGGTGGTTGTGGGGGCTTCAGAGCCAATGTTTCCGTAAGGATTGAGTTACGCCGCAGTTCGGTAATTCCTGATAAGACTCACGTACTCGCTGGATTTCATCGATAGCGTCGTCGACTCGAGTAGGTGTAATTTGAGTTTGGCCGTTCATGTTCTCGAAGTATTTTGCAAGGTCTTCTCAGGTCACCATCGACGTCCTACACAGCACATCTTCCTCTAAAACTTCGTTTATAATAACGAAAATACCAAAACGATAACCTCAATAAATTTCAAAGAAGTTAATCGACTTCGAGGCGGAGCCCCCTCAGTTTGTACATATTGTTTTGTCGGGCCGAACTTGTAAGGGGATATCCAATCAGATCTTTTGAATTAGGATGTTAGGCATTAAAATGTAAATAACATTTGACTATTCATACACGGGAGCGAGGGCTCCTTTTAAATTGTATCGGATTTGTCGGTGGGAGATCGAAAGGCAGCAATTGATCGATCGAACCATAATAAATTTGAACTTTTTTTTCGTTCAAATTAAAACATCCAATCAGAGCGAAGCGGCAGGCGAAAATAAATATTGGGAGAACCTCCCATGAATAATGTATGTTTTTAAGCGCTGTAAGTGAATTTGGTGAAATCTCGGCGACACAGAAATTTGAATGTAGACCCTGAACGTAATTATCTTACATAATGTTTCAGAATATAGATCCGTATTTAGATTACAACTTGGGAAACTGACAAAAACTAATATTAGAGGAACTGATTGGATCCGTATCGGAAGATTGAGAGACCCACGATGGAATGAGATATCTACCCACTCAGGTGCATCGATGGCTATCAACACGCCCCTAAAAAATTAATAAAAATGATTATTGGCTCCGATGCCGACGCTCATCATGGTGAAAACAAAATCGGTGTGATGTACAATTAGGACTACCGTGTAGGTGGGAAAAAAGGGAAACGTATAAGGTAAGGCGGGGGAAGTGCAAAAACTGGGCAAGTGCGTAAGTATGTAAAATGCTGCTTAGAACAATTTCCACTGGATACAATCTAGTGACTACGTTTGACACTATAAGCCTGACATCACTCATCGGCCTGATAGAGTCAACACAAATGGCAAGCCTGATTGTGTTGTCACACAGTGCCATTTCACTCGACTGCCGAGTTCAATGTTCCGTTTTTATCGTGTTCCATCCTTCAAATTGTTGAGTATTTTCAGGAGTTTGTTTATAAGCTCAATAGTTGTAGGCTACATCAGTTCTATAATTTAAATTCAGTGTCATCTTTTTCTATCAGAGAGCTGGGCCCTACCATGCACTTATCCCATTGGTTTTTCAAGAAGGAACATGTGCATGATGATAATAAAGTTTAAGATTGATACCTCACGTAATGACGGAATTTAACTTATCAGGGTTTAAATCGTACTTATTCAAGTTTATTGATGTTTTTTTATGTTTTCAATTTTTGCCACCATTGTCCAGGTACTGACTTGATAATCTGTAAAAGTTGATAACTCAGTGAGTTTTTGTTCCGATTCTGAATTTTCAAATCGGTAAAGGATCATTGAGAGATTTTCCTTTTTTGCACTTGCCTCCACCCTACATCGATCAGGAAAACGACGGCGAGCTTCAAGTGGATTGAAATACAATTTGATGACCTTCACAATAATTGTATCCACAGGTATATTATTGTTAATAGGTAAACTTCTTAATGTATTCCATTCACAGGTAAACAATTATTGCATAAAAATAAACTTCATAGCGATCTGGATCTGCATTTAGCCATACTTTCACATAAAACATCGTCTTTGAAGGGTATGATTGTTGTCGGGAAAATTACCAGGATCCCTATTTGAGAGCAGCTAATACACGTCGTTCATCATGCCATACCGATGTAAAAATTATTAGTTTTCGGTTCGACTGAACGCAGGAGGCCGCCGTTATGGGAGGTTAGCACGCGATATTTCTTAATAGATTCCATTCACAAAACTTATTCGATTGGGGAGCCCCTGACGGGTCCCGAGGTGATTTGTGTTCAAGCCAACCTATTGCCGGCTACCTCCCATTAGCGCTAATGTAACGTAACGTCGACCATGTTTGATGTCCCGTGATGGAGCCGATCCTATGGACGCCTATTCCACCAAATGCCCTTTTCTGTTTATTCTTCGCCGGTAAAATGTGTGCATTACTGATGGTCGATAACCATATCGTGCGGCACTAATCAAATACTCGGACCGCATTCGGTTCGGTAAATGGGTGAGCATTCGGACAAACAAGAAATATCATCTGCACCGTTGTTTTTAAACTGTTTGCCTGCTGGGAATCATACACTGTTATCTACATTAGAGCCTCTTCACAATTTTACGTTGCGTTCAGATGATCTCCTCATTACCGAACGACTCAACAAGAACAAGAACAATTTTTCCACTGTACTTAATGGTGAATATGGATTTTGTCATAACTTGTGCTCGGATCAACATGCAAAAACTTGAGGCCGCACAATGTACATGCATGTCATATACTTAGAATGACAAAATATGAAGTTTTAAAATAATTTTTTTTAAACTTACTAAATAAAATGTGTCTATTGATAATTCTCTCAAGCATGGGGATGAGGAAACAGCTATATAGGTATGTTCAACACATTAGTAAAGGTACTTGTTTTAGGTTTTAATTAATTTCAATTGTCAAACTATAAAAAAATGATAACATGATGAAACATTTAAAAAATCGCATAACATTAATTGTTTTTGCATTATTTACATTATAATTTATTTTTAGCAGCCTGGTTTTCTGCGTTCTTTTGCATTTGATTCTTGAGTGAGGGCAAGCAGCTCTTTTCGGTTTGAATTTTTTTTTTAAACAAATAACCTACCACTAGTTTTAGTTGATTATTGTAAGAAGTAAAACAAGTATGGCTTGAACATGAAAATTTGCTAAAATCCACATTTCGTAATTTTTTGAATTGCTCGGAAAAAGCGTATCATACACAAAACGTACATGTTTTGTCTATAATATAGATCAGTGGTATATTATACAGATTTGCAGTCTATAGACAGATTTGCAGAAAACCCCAAAACATGACATGTTTACATAGTAAAATTTCGTTTTTGGGATATGCGAATGACCTGGAAAAAAACCTGGTTGAAGGTTTAAGGCTTGAGAAAAAATTATAACATGTTAATTCCGAGCCTTAGACATAGCTAGGGCACCGAGTAAAGCGTTGCTATAGCTGTAAAATAGCAAGTAGGTACTGCACCTTTTTTCCATCTTGAAAATAAAACTTATTCAGCGAACTCAATTTTTCTGGGATTCACACTTTGGCAGCGTCATCGCCCTCAAACCACAGTGGGGTGTTATGTTTACCTTTCTCTGGGAAACTCTACCCTGCATATCTCCCACCGTCCTCGCACTCCATGGCTGTCACTCATTTCACTTCACTTCGATTTGTTCTTAGTTGTCCTCCTTTTAGTTTTCCCCTGATAGGTTAGCTGAGTGCCATTAAATAGCAAATTTTGCTTCTTGCTTTTGATTTTTGGTTTATTATTCTTGGAATAATACACCTTTGTAATCGCGACGGAGGTCGACGACTCCGATCGGCCTCAAAACTTGACGTTACCTATCCGTTTCGGCCATTCCGTTTTTTACGTGTTTCTCGTGCTTGAGGAGAGTTATTAATGCTTTTGCAACTTTTTAAAATTTCTATACAATTTAATACCATACAATATATACAATTCTATACAATTTAATACTTAGTAATAGTATTTATATGTTATTCATATTATAGAATCTCTAATATTACATTTTATAGAAATTTGGATTTTGCACCAAATCCAACTCATCATGAAGATAGTACGAGATGAAGATCAAAGGGACCGGCCATTTTGAAGATAAGATTGGACCTTAGTGGGACATCACCCAGGTTTTCGAAGAATAAATGGGAAAAGGGCCCCAAGAAAGAGCGGATAGGACGAAACGTCGGCAAAGAACCCCAGAAAAGATGGTGATGGAGGGTTCAAAACCGCCGAGCGATGGTCGAAGTAGTCGGCGTTTCACAGTAAATCAACCCGGCGCAGCTTGGGTGGTCCGGCAATAATTATTTTTCGTTTCGTGGCCGCTAGGCGCGCTTTAATCACTCGAAGTACCTCCCCGCTCCTTTTTCCCTTCCCCGCCATTTTGATTATTAGCTCACCTTTTATGAGCCCGGGTGTTTTTAAGGGCCTTCAAGCACCCCACTGGGAATGGACGTATAAAAGCCCGTGGTGAGAGGGGAGTCGTGAGCCCGAGATGAGATGTTGCTGACAGGATTTGAGCGAGTGACTCTACTTGTTGACCTCTTCTTCCCACAAAGGTCAACCCATCCGGCATGTTTACTCAAGTCAAAAGCGAAGGTAGGTACTTCATCGGCACTTCCCCGTTAGACCTATTAACCTTTAATATTTCGTTAAGGTATCACGATTTTTCTTTTCCAGCCCTTTCCAGGTAAAATCGTGCATCAGTCAGAGCGTCTCACAATCTGCCAGTCCATTGATAAATATGCCCGAAGCGTAAAGAAATGGCAAATAGGAAATGAGTCTGTACATTCATCATGTTATAACGGCGAAAGGTGCAACTAAACCGAACTGTGGGGTTGCTAGGGGAATATTGCCCAAAGATGTTCCGGAATCGATGAACAGAATGGAACTAGAAAAATATCATATTCCGATGGCATCACAATGTTATCATGTCGTGATAACCTCGTATCTCAAAAATACCACATTTTTCAGGAGAGGCCAATATTTGTAGGATGAGATAAATAAATAAATAATTAAAAAATAAATAAATAAAGACAATAAAATAAAATAAGTAGATAATAAATATAAAATGAAGATAAAGATTAAATAAATAAAAAATAAATTCGAGCTTCTCATTCAGAAAATGCTAGAAAAAGAAAACGACCAAAAATTGGGATACAAGGTTATCTATCATGTGATGCCATAGTAGCTGCGTTCGCAGTGCAATTCTGAAAATTCCGAACTGTTTTGCAAGAGCCGAGGGTGGGGGTACATCAGCTTCCAGGAATTTAACACTCAAATTCTGATGCTCTGCGAACGCAGAACTCGTTCGGAATCGATTCCGGCAGTTCTGATTTTTTTTTCTTCAAAACTTCCAAAACTGATTCCGACTGCCTCCTCGATTGTGGAAAGTCACTACGCGCGATTCATTAAATTTTCCTTCTGTGATCTCGTGGAGTTAACTTCGTAGGGACTATTTTTTTCGTTGGCGGAGGACGGAAGTTCTGTCAGTTTTAATTCCTGGAAGCTTTCGAGTTCTGATTGAATTCTGAACTTACCCTGCGAACGCAGCTATTATGTTGTTAGAATTACTCTGAACAGTTACTGTTACTGAACCTATTTTGCTTCATCCTACGCCGACAGGTCTCGCTTCTCTCTTTGCAAGAGGGAAAAAAGGGACGCCGCAACGAGGTCCAGAACATCCAAAAAGTTTTCGGAACTCATAATATTATTGTGACTATTTTTTTTTTTTTTTTTTTTTTTTTTTAAAGTTTTTGCCTCGAAAATGAGTAGATCTTGTGGTTGTTGAGTGAGTACGTTCCAGAAATAATGTATAAATACAAATGTATGACTGAATAAATTTATTCACTTTTGAGATTCAGAAAATTGATGGTCACCTTGGAATAATTTAATGTAATAATGTAATTATTATTATTACATTAAATATCAAACGTTAAATGTTGAACAGTTTTGCTTCCGAGTCTGCAAGGCAGCGGAAGCATTGTTTTCACTCCCCCCCCCCTTTTCGTTGATTACCTGAGTTTATTATATCAGACTAAAATGGAGGTATAAGTAGTTATGTACCTGAACGTTTTCATTAAATAATGAATTGGAGATCGACCCACAATACGATGATGTCCAAATGATTGAGAGCGGGGTCAGACAGAAACTCTATTGCTTTAGCCAAGCTTTCGGCACTATATTATGCCTTCCTCAGGACTCAGCAAAGGACACCGTGAGACTTGCGTCATCACTCCGCCAAAACAAAAGGAAACCAGAAACATCAACGATGTTGAACACTTCTCCAGTCTTCATTGCTTATAGAAAAAATAATAATAACATCATTTAATATACATGATTATAATAATCAATAGAAAACTCAACTACCTATCAATTATACTAATGGATATGATGATATTTATGTATGTATGTTGTCTTATTATGACATCATACTGATGGTTGAGATAAAAAGTCGTGGCTGGCGGACGAAACCTATGGAAGGGAGCTCTACTTCCGTGTTGTGGTGATCTATCTGGACCTCCCACTCATCAGAAGCGGCACCGAGAACAAGGACCAAGCGCCTTTGCACGCTTTGCATGAAACAATATTTGTTTAATGTAAATCATGAGAAGTTGCATTTGAAGTTAAATTATTTAAATTCAAATCAATTTTTGAAACACCCTCTCACGGTTGGTTGTTTTATGAACAAAAATCCTGGCTCCTACTGTCTACATTTTAATACCTGAAGATCCTCAGCCAACCGAGGATTGTGCTCCCCGAGTCGTCTATTGATCGATCAAATCCCCTTTGTTGAACGTCCTCACTGAAATAGTGATACAAACTCCCCTGAAGGTGCTCAGAAGAAATTTCATTATTGTGAGAGCCTGTCCCCGCCCAACAGGGGCATCAACGTTTCGGGGAGGGTGTTCGGAAAGGGGAGTGGCCTCGGATGATTTAATAAGGGCAACAATATAAACATCTGCTTTTTCTAACTGACATCATGACACATAGTTGACCGTGATGCCGATTTTCTCGAATCTCCCTCTTGTCATTTGACGGCCTCCGTTTGAGAGGCTTCAATAAACGGAAAAAAATTATAATAATAACAACAAGAGGAAATGAGGTACGATTGCCTTCTACTATGCTTGCTTGCAAAATACAAACTTATGAGTTTGTATTTTGTGCAATGTTCATACTTCGGATCTTTTGTTGTATTGCAATAAGTAGTGATTGTATTTCAGATCCTTTGTTTGCGTTTGTATTGTACAAAGCCAAAATCAGCATGATGTACTTGGTGATCAGGGGAAAATCAACTACTTAGCCATGCATGGTGTCCATCTACAAAATTTGAACTAAATTCAGAAAACTACACACACACACCCGCCCGCACACAAAAATAAAGTTCAGCACAAAAATCCAATCGTTTGTCAGACCAAAGTTTACGTTTATTAAATAAACGTTTATTTAATTTGGGGAAGGGAGGAGTTATTAAATTAAATTCACACTGAAATTAAATTCTAGTTATGAATTTATTTAAGTTATTACAAGAAATCAGAAGGGGAAGGCCGAAAAATTTATTGGGCCTCAGGTGGGACTCGAACCCACAACCTTCGCATTACTAGTGCGACGCTCTACCAATTACGCCACTGAGACCAGCAGTCATGATAGAGCATCGGAGATTGAAGGCTCAACCGTCCTCCTGCCCCCAACGCTTGATTCGGCCTTCTCATATTGTTGCTTATTTTTCCCCCTCTGAACCCTCAAAATTCCCTCAAGTCATTACCTAATGAAACTACTCCTCCTGGGGAATTATGGGACCCCTAGGAAGAGGGACAAAAGTAGGATGTCTACTGGCTTCATATCAGATCAGGGTTCAGAGGGGGAAAAATAAGCAACAATATGAGAAGGCCGAATCAAGCGTTGGGGGCAGGAGGACGGTTGAGCCTTCAATCTCCGATGCTCTATCATGACTGCTGGTCTCAGTGGCGTAATTGGTAGAGCGTCGCACTAGTAATGTGAAGGTTGTGGGTTCAAGTCCTACCTGAGGCCCAATAAATTTTTCGGCCTTCCCCTTCTGATTTCTTGTAATAACTTAAATGAATTCATAATTAGAATTTAATTTCAGTGTGAATTTAATTTAATAACTCCTCCCTTCCCCAAATAAAACACTGTATGAGGGAAGCAGTTCAAAATTCCCTCAAGTCATTACCTAACGTTTATTTAATTTATTATAAATTTTATAAACCATCATCAGGGCTGTGAGGACACCAAAGCATTAGAGAATGGCTCAAATCAAAATTTTTCACATAGAATCTTTACTTCTGTAATATCTGCACCCAACCTATCAAAATTAATATTGATAGGTTGGGTGCAGATCAGGTCGTCCGAAATAATTGGAATACGCCTAAGCCGATTTTCAGCCCGTAATGATCATTACCGCGAGGTCCAACTTGAGTGAAAGGTGTGTGAGAGTGTCAGGTCGTCCAACCAAGTTCGAAATCAGTCAGCTGGGCTGGCCCTGACTTAGTCCTAGTCTAGTACTTGGAACATTTAGAGTGATTAAAGAAGACGAAGCAAGTCAAGGCCTCGTGGTTCTTCAGTCATCTTGCGGATCTCATGAGCGGCTAATAATAAGGAGTTTGTCAACTACCTCAGGTCGACCTACCTAACGCCGAAATACAACTTTCCGCCAATGATGAGGAGCCCGATAGGTCATAATATTATCTGCCATTATCCAGTTAAATGTAAAATAACGACCTTCGGAATTTCTGACCTAATCAGTCGAATCCAAGTTAAGAAATGAAGAATTCGCTTGTTAACGACCGGTCCACAAGCAGCATGAAAATATCTCATTGGGTTGCGGTTGGGATTTGTACGCAAGCAGACTTAAGTTATTTTCGATAAAAATCGCTCAGTAAAAAAATAATTAGTTAAATTCGAGGGAAGCATTTCAACATGTAAAGGAAACTAACTCTGCACGCCAATAGTGCCAGATCTATTCGAATAGTTTGCGTTAAATTGAGGTCCTGTTTTCGTAAATTTCGAACCTATCTACCAGAATTTCAAAACAGTCAAGCAGGCTTGCTAAAAACGACTGCCTTCTTTCTTCCCTCAAAACCTCGAAACTAGTTTTTTACTGAATCTCCCGACCCCAACATGTTTACTGAATAAGTTCATAATAATTTATAACTCGTAGGTAATTTTTCATTTTTTGATAAAATTGTCTCGGATATACCTAACTGTTGGTTTATTATTCAGGGAATGATACCCTTATGTATTCGAGTATGAGCTCGAAAATTTTGATCTGCCTCTTACGTTTCAACATGACATCTTGACATCTCACCGTCTAGTTGTGCCCGCAAGGTTTTCAGCCCGATCGCCCAATCCCGTGGGGCTCGGCGAGGCCAAAAACGGGAGGGGCTTTTGCAGGTTTTCGGGTATGATATCAAGTGGGGTGTCGTTTTCAAAGTATTTTTGGGCGTAGAATCGATTTTTCGAGTTCCCACATCTGTCCAAGCAATGTACAAGAATTGTTTTTCAATTAAAAAAAAAAGTTGTTTTAATGGCATTTAATTGAAGAAAAATAAACTCTTGTGTAAAATTTACAGCGTTTTTTATTTTGTAATTTGTTTCAATTATTTGAATTTTATTATTTTGAAATGGAATGGTTCTGATGGAAATAGTTCTGATTCTCCTGGTTACAAACCCCCCCACCCGGTTGTATAACGAAATAACTGGAGCTAAAAAATATACGGTAACCCGACTTTTCTAACGTTTAAAAATTACCTCCCAAGATCTGAAAATCTTTTCACAGGATCAGCAGCTTTCTGTAATTAGTCGAAAAGCGTAATTGTTACATGAACCTCTTCTCTCGCACGACAATTTGTATATCCTGTCGTCATTGTGACATTTACAGCCACTATAAAAGAACGTGAGCACAACGACAGTCAAAGGCACTTCCTTAATCTAAGAGCAAACACCATTTCAACTTCCTTGCTTGCTCTGATGGGTTTTTAATGGCCGTTTAAACTGTATATAATTACCCGGGTAAAGTTTTTCCACGGTAAATCTCTGGACTTTTGTATTCGGCCCGTTTCGAATACCACAAGGCGGGGAGAGCCGCGTAAAAATTTATACGGGGAGGATTAACCGCATTATCATTATTTATTCCCGAGGTTCGGGGCCCCGCCTCTGACTAAATGAATTGCTCCACCTCGGCCATAGCCGGCTTTTCTCTCTCTCGTTTTGTGGATGTGGGACGGCCAAATGAAGCCATTTATCCCGCCTCAAGTAATCAACCATCATCTGATAACTTAGTGCAGAGCGGGTTAAGTGAGAGGGATACGTCTTTGCGCAACTCGGTCAGTACTTAATCTTTGCATCAAAGTTAATTACATAGCAGGCATCTCTACTGCATTTTCATTTTTATTTATTTATTTTATCACTGAAAATTCAAAGTGCAAGATTTTATTTCCATTTAAATTTTTGTTCATTTGTCTGTTATGTGCAACGTGTTAAACAATAGAGAAATAACTCTCCCACAACGTCGTAATTATTAATTCACCTCGTAAATTAGGTTTCCTGATTAAGGCGGGCCGCACCAAATAAAAAGCTCTCCCTTCACAGAATTTATTTACCTATATTGATATCCGCCGCGCATTTAAAGATAATGACCCGGAAAATTCTCTTCGGCCCACGTCTGTATTAAGGGACCCCCGAACTCTGTTATTAGAGGGTCACAAACCAAAAGCCCATTTTTTTGTGGGTGAAAATACGACATTATCATAGGTAATCAGGGCCGCCGGGGAGGCGGGTCCTGGGTTACAACGCTAATGGCGTGTTCGGGCACAGAAATTATTTTCGGGCGGAAAAGGGTATGGAATAAAAATGACTTATTTACAAATACAGCCCACAACATACTATGATTCTGGGGTTGATGATAATAGCGTCGTAAACATCCGCCTACAAATTACCGGAAGACTATTATCGTTGTGATTAAATTTTTATGTTTAAGATTTCCATATCTCAAAATATGGATTCGATATCAATAGATTAATTATCAACATTCTTTTATTTCTGTCATGAATTGTCTAGGAAATGATTTATTTTAAGGGGACGCACATGGATCGCGGTGCTGGAAAGCATGCTCTTCGGTTCCTCTACATCCTTTCAATTGTGAAAAAATCGACTCTCCACACTTCGCCCCCAGTGATTACAATCTTTTAAAACCACCCTGCATGCAAAACCTTTTTAGGTGGCCAGTGATTTTCCAATGCAGAAGTCGACGGTGCCGTCGACGCGTCGAGTGGCTGCACGGATTAATCCATACTCAAATTTGAGTAAAATGCTGTTGGTTGGACTCACCACACGGTATAGTACGCTGATTGCCAAGAACGACTCGGGGACTACGTGGAAACATAGTTCAGATCTTTAGCTTTCCGACCATGACAAATTTTAGCAATTATTTATTTTTTATTTTTTCGAAAATAGGGAAACTTACTTTTGGGACGACCCTCGTATTTTATTCATCATAGTGCCTTCATTGTGCCTTTTTCGTCCTGTAGTGTCTTTTTTTTACTAGCAAAATATTCACCAACAACAGCTTCTCAAAAATGATTTTTCGGAGTTGTTCTTGTTCGCGTTTATGACTAAGTCATAAACGCTAACAAGATAAGTCTTATTTCGATTTAGTTTTGAGTCTTATTTTGCATTATGTCGATACGTAAGATGATTCAGAGGAAATCCAAGAGACTTCCACCTTTGCTATAATAGCCAAACAATGCGGTAGGACTGATTGAAGTTGCTGATGTTTCGTCCGAACTAGTTGGTACCTACTTCGGGAGGCGTCCTTGGAATTCAGATGACAGACTCAAAAAATGTCTTAAAAGCTCCAGAGGGATCAAGATCCAACACCCAAAAAAGTGGGAAGACGCGTTTGAAGAGAACGAAGCTGAGCTCGAGCTCGGTTTGAGCCCTCACGATTTTTTTAGGTACCTATCCGAAAATATCAACGTATTATATTATTTTGCAACGGTTTCCCCAAAATCGGCTTTTTGAAGATTTGACCCATGAGTCAGTAGGATTCTCTACTCACGAAGGTATTGAATTCATATGAAATTTTTCATTGGGCAAAAGCATTCACTGGCACATTATACATATCACGTTGCCAGTTTGCAATCATGACCTTGGATTCCAGCCCATTCTCATAAAATTTCTAGTTTTCCCCCCATATTCAAAAATCTTCTTTTTCAAAATTTTTGTTTGTCTTTTCCCTACCAAAACTTCATCAAGAATCATCAATGGAAGGGCACACTTTTCCCACTTTTGACAAAATCGCCGAGAGGAAAAACCTATTTTTGCTCGAAGTGATGATCAAAAACGTCGAAATAGACGCGGATGTGTTGCTGAAATGTTTCACGTTCGATACGGACAAAATACGGTTTATAGACGTGCTTGCTAGAGTTCAATTTTCCACTTTTTATTCGCTGGACATCGACAGTCAAGGATTTCTCGAAAGAGGTAGGTACTTAATTCCACTTAGTAGAACCGTGATGACATCGAGCAACTGAGATCAATTGGCTAAGTACTTCGCTTTGAAAAGGGGATTTTCAACGTAGACCAGGATAGATGAACGGGTTCTCACCACAAAAATTAAGCATAAATGTCATCATTTTCAGGTCTAACCAGAAATAAGAGCATGCAAAGTTTTTCAAAAACGACTTTAGACCTAGAAAAGACGCCAATGATCAGTTCCAGTTCTCTGGAGTCCATTCCCGTCACGCAAGGAGGTAAGATCAAGACTTGATGAATGTTATTGTGCTGTATGGGAACTGGCTGGATCAAAGAAGTCTGACTTCCCAAAGTCAAAGCTGGAAAAGACAAAGAGTCATCAGTGTTCTCCAGATCTGATGAAAATTTTGTTAGCGACATAACCAACCGCTGATTAACAAAATGAATCGAGCACACTGTCAGACGTGGGAAGTCACCCCAGGCCTTGCTTACGGTGTGCTGGGCGACGTCATCAGTGAGTACGGTGAAATTAGGGAGAAAAAGGCAAATATAGGAAAGTTTTGGGATAGACGTAATCCACGTTGTTTTGGATCACCGAACACGGATTTGCGGTTTTTTACAGAAATATTGCCCAAAAACTTGTCAAAATTGCAAAAACCTTGAAATTTTGTCACTTTAAAAAAAACACGTTTGGTGCCGGCCCCACTCGTTCATACATACATTCCCGTTTTGGCATAATAAAACATAATATAATATAATATAATATAATATAATATAATATAATATAATATAATATAATATAATATAATATAATATAATATAATATAATATAATATAATATAATATAATATAATATAATATAATATAATATAATATAATATAATATAATATAACATAATATAATATAAAATATTATTTATTATGGCAAAACGAATATTATTCTATTCGACGCCGCTATTACAGCGCATGCGAATGAGTACCGTTTGGACGAAACTCAGGTCCATAGGACCCTCGTGCACATACAATGAATTTTAGAATGAAAAGCCCCATAGCATAATATGTCATATTATGACATAGAAAATATGACAATTATGCACTATTGGTTTTATAATAACCTGGTATCCAGCGTTTCGAGATTTTAATCCAATCTTTGGCACGCTCTAGAGGGCGAACGAAACAAATGTTTCATTATGAATACGTAGGAAATTTTTGTCTACTTTAATATAGTATAATATTATAGTGACTTTTGCGCTTAACCGCGTAGTTTTCGAGTTACATGCCAAAAATAAAAAAACGCTGTAGCTTTTACACACGGGTTTATTATTTTTTGATGTAGGTTACTTGTGCATAAATTTAATTCTGTCAATAAAAGAAATTTAATTTTTTTTTTTGGATTTTTATTTTTGAAAAAAATTTTCTTTGATTTTTTTTCTTCAAAATTATGTTTTTTACTTGAAAAATATTTGACCTCCTGGGATCTTTCAAAAATCCCATTTGTAGCCCCATGAAAGCCCTATAAATAGCAACAGTGAAATCGTATCGTTCCGGGACCCCAAAAAATTGATTCTACGTCCAAAAATACTTCGAAAACGACACCTGACACGATTCCATAGCCAAATGCCTTAAAAAAAAAAACCTCCCGTAGCCCCATAGCGCCCCACGGGTTTGGGCGATCGGGCTGAAAACCTTCTGGGCACAACTAGATGGTAAACCGAGTATTTTCTCAAAATTTCAGATTAAAAAAAAAAAAAAAATCCTACTGCCCAAATCGGCCTGGACGGCGCACGCACATTTCAGTTTTGGAAACAAAAACATATACCTATGAAATACACATGTGTATTAATCCAAGAATAATAAACCAAAAGTGCCAAAACCGTGACAGGGTTGCGGGCGAAGTTTCTCAGAAAACCTGAGGTTCGTGTTCTACGACCCTAAAAACATACGAAACGTAGTGATCTCGACTACCCCAAAATTTACTTTTGGGCTCAAGTTTTCCTAATGCCGCCGTACGAAGTTTCCTGAACGCAGTCTAGCGGCTTAGATGTAAAACCGGTTTTACCGCACTTGTTGAAGCGAAGCTTTTATACGGACGCCCCCCGCTCGCCGCTCGGGGAGTCTCCGGGTGTAAATCGTGAGTGAGTCTCGTGAGTGATATAACGCGATATATATATTTGATATAGATGGGGCGCGTTTGGCTCTACCAACCCGGCCGCTGTCAAGGAAGTCGGAAAGACGTACTCAGAACGGGTGGAATCCGGGTTGGGGCTTCAGGGACCTTACAATGGTGGAGGAGGCGGGGAAATTTTTTTTGCTGACCTTTTAGCTACGAATAGCGAGCCGGAGCATCTAGTAGGACACTTTACTGGCAGCTGATTTTTGCAAAATGATATAAAGCTTCGCTTCCTTTTTCATTCTCCCGAGGAATGAAAATATTTGAAGAGACAGTTCCCTTTGTTTGTCTTGGAGATGCTGTAGGTACTTTTTTAACTATGTCACTGCATTGTTTGGCAGTTCAGCCATTCGCGTTCTTGCAGCCCAATAGAGATCAATATAGTATATATACGGGCGAACTCCCCCGTCCATTTAAATTATGCTTTACTGTAGTGAACTAATCATCAAGATGGTATAATATACTAATATTATGGTTTCGCTATTTCCTCTTGCTACGGAAATTTTGTATGCAGGGTTGTTTGTAATGTCGAAGTTTGTTTCTTCTAACTTCAATTTTCCAAACAAGCGTTTATTGTAAACAAACTAAATTGACAGGAAAATCCTGCCTTTTCCCGATGAGCACGAATCAGTTGGTCAACGAACTTCAGAGTTGCCCGCTTTACATCGACTTGTTCACCAAAGACGAGACGGCCATTTTCCTCGGGAAAACCAAAATCCATTTGGGCAGCAATTTCGTGGACGTCGTCGAGAGCTCTCCGTCCTGCACGGATCTGCCCATATCAGCTTTCATGAGGTAAGCAGTCAATTAAGTTTTTTCCTTTTGTACAAACAATAAACAACTGAAATTTCAAGTTAGTCATTTCTGCGTAGGTCGTCTCTTCCGATGTACAGCGTTTTTGGAGAACCGAGTGGCCTGGTGGAAGTGTACATTAGGTTATCCTGTTTCGGCAAGTCGATTCTTAGTGATTTCAGCTTCATCCATTCAGAGCGAAAAAGGTCAACCAGCAAGAAGATGCGGTGCTGTGAAGGAGATAACATGAGCTAGAAGTAAACATGATTTGAGATGATATCAATTCGTTTGTGGGGGAATTACCACAGTGCACAATATAATATATTATATTCTACTATTCTCGCCAATAGACCGCTTCTTGTGAAAGCACTGTCAAGCTGAACAGCCAGATGCTATCGGTTATTTAAAGCCTTAACGTGGGTGGGAAAGATGTAATCTTTTATAGGAGGTCGCGGTAAACGATTTGCGGCTTGTCCCCAGTGTGCAGGGGTGAACCTTTCCCAGCGGGGTATGCTGGACGGCATCTTTGGGCAACGAGGACGTCAAAGGTACAGGACTCATAGGTACAACAAACTGGCTCACATGCCTTTCACAATAGACGTAAAACTGTTGTGACTTTTCTTAAACGCTCCGGCTCGCCTGTAAAGCCTTCTTGATGCATTCATGGAGTCGAAAAAAACTTCAAAGCATTTATTGTTACCTGGAGGATGGACACCGCAAAACTAATCGGACGTTTGTGGTCGGAGGCCATCTGTTGTGTTTTCCAACGTTGTGACCACCTTCGGTTCTTTTCTCTTCAAGCGCCCAGTCAAGGTGTCACATTACCTCGAGACCTCCTTAGGGATGAAAGCAGTTAAAGGTGGAGTCAAACCTCAAACGGGAGTTGCGGTTCGAATATCCTTTTTGTTAAATGTTGACAGTCATACCACGTGCTGTTTTTCCCTATGTCTTCTGTCTGTCTCCCAACCCAATTTCAGTTTTATGGGGTGAACTGGAGAGAATTTAGGCTCACTCAGCTGATTTGGTTGGAGCCCGTCATGTCAATCGTCTCGTTCTGTCTCAGGGAGGCTACCGATTTTCAGTTTTCTAGGGTGAACAGGGGGTTTGTTCCACGCAAAGTCGAGAAATGCAGTTGATCTCCAGTTACAGTTCCGCGCCGGCCAATATTTTCTGATGGTAAAATTCCACGCCGAGTCATCCTCAATCAATAAGAGTGCAGTTCAGCGCAAGGAAGGATCTGTGTGTCAACATGAAATGCCAGAACATAATGTAAGGTGGATGCGGCGAGATAGTGGGAATCCATCTTAAAAAAGACGATTTAAGACGAAATAGTCTATTTCCACGATAAAAATATATAAAATTGGTATTGTACTGATGATGGTCTAATCAACCGAAACGCGTCTACAAGTTTTATATATTTTTATCGTGGAAATAGACTATTTCGTCTTAAATCGTCTTTTTTTTTAATGAAATGCCAGTTTGTCGTCAATCTGTGATGTAATTTTTCCACTCTTTAACCGTGCTACATAAATCCCTAAACCTATTTCAATAACGATGATATATTATTAATTATCAATGAAAATCCAGCCGAAATCGATATACATCGTATGGTGTGCAATCTCACGAGGCATCAAATATTGCAATCTCTTAACCCCTCTGAGGATGGACTAATAAATTGTGCGCGTGTGAATATAATGATCCTCTCCTGTGGATGGAAGAAAGGAAGGGATTATGAAGAGGCGTCCAATGGGGGAGAGTGGAAAATGCCTCCCTCGATAAGTAGCTTGCCAACACAAATGTACAACCCCCAGCACTGTGGGAACAGGAACATACTCCGTTGTGCCTGGGGGAGAGACCAGATAGATACAGCTACTCATCCGAGGCCATAAATCCTTTTCGGTTCGCTTGGCGGGATTCGGGGAGGGGGCTTTTGAGATGGCGGAGACATTTGTACCTACGGGAGATTCAATCATTCAAAAAGGCCCGAGAGGGGGGGATGTTGGGAATCCTTTGCCGAAAACGCTAATGCGCCCTCATTGTGGGAAGTGGGAGACCGAACAGAAATAAGGCTTCCTAAGGGATGGATCATATATTACCTCAGTCATCCTGAAGTCCCGCCTGAAAGGAGGAGCAGCATTAGCTTACAAAGGCTCCCGGAGATTGACAGAAAAGCCTTGTAACAGATGTTCCTTTCCGATGCCATCCCACAAAAGTCTCCGGCGCATACGCGGGTTTCAGCCTTCCACAAGCATCAATCTTCAGGTTTGGCCGAGCTCTATACCTACAATAAACACAAACATCCGCCCCTTTTCACGATGATCCTATTTAGTTGGCCTGGGTGACGCTTTTGTCGAGCATAGGTGTCTTTGAATCATTCAGACACTCTTGACTCTCAAGTCACGACGACTGCTGGCGGTTTGACTTGGGAAATAACACGCCGATTTTCAGTCAGCAAGTTAGCTTGGTGGAACCTATTACGAAAGTTTCAGATACAAACAGGCGGGGGACTGGGACTCGGCACCCAGCATGTCAGAATGAGAGTTGCGTTGGGCACCCCGGGAAGGTCTCTGGTCTTGTGTAGGTAGGTAGAGGCGCCTGGATTGCGGGGAGAAACTACTCCCATGTGGGCCGCTTCAAAGAGGTAAAATCACTCGAAAAATCGGGAAAATTCCCCGTTTTTTTTGGTTCTCTCGTCGGCCGCTAGAATCGGGTTCAGAGCCCAACGTCATTGCTGACTGATTATAGTCCCGTCAATCTAGACTTCGGTGCCTACAGTGCAAAACTCCTTGGAACGCTTGGGTGCCCAACGCTATTGGTTGCCGAGCGCAAAAGTGCGTTTTTGGAAGAGCTGGCTGCCGAACGCAAGCGGATGCCGAAAGCAACTGGTCCACTTTGACCCGGCTGGGTGCCGAGCGCCACACTTTTTCTGGTCTGAGTGCCAAACCCTGAAACCCGGGTTTTTGACCCCTCATGGTGTTCCTGGATTTACATTTATGTGTTGTGTGTTTGGCAAAGATCCGAAGGCGCACTAATTTTTATTAAAAGCCTAAGCCATAGCGTCAGTAGCGGCCGCCATGAATATTCTATCTTGAATCATCGCCGACATCGGTTTTAGCTCTATCTTGATTGAATGGGTTTGTCTACAAAAAATACCACTTTAGGTAGTGCGTGATAGTAAGGGTAGCCCTAATGTCTGTTTCGTGGGGGTCAGCATGGCGGAGTGTTTTATCACCTCACACTTATCTTCCACTCCATGAATCCATCCGAGGCCACGGAAAGGCGCGTCTGGCGTTTCCTTTAGCCCGTGGAAGGGAAAATTTGTGGCGCGTTTCCTCTATGGGCCCGCTGATTGTTCTCCTAGTCCGCTAATTGATGATCCCCAAGCGTTTGTGGGGGTTTCGAAGTCTCGAGTGTAAAAGGGAAGGCCACTACCAGATAAGACAAGGGCTTTCCACCCCGCCGTTCACCTTAAAACCCTCGCCGAGAGAGTAATTTGGTTAATGAGCCTAAACAAGATTTATGCCCCGTTTTGCGTTGCCTTATTCGTCCGACTCGACGAAGCCGCTGGACTAACTGTAGGTAGGTACCAACCTACTAGGCAACCTGTTTCTTCAAGATAATCAACGCCCTTAATTCACAGCCTTGTGTATAATGTAATGACTCGAGACTTTTTGGATTAGAAGGGAGACTCCGACAGTGAAGAATCATTAAACTTCCTTAGGTGGTAGGTGTTCCAAGCCTTTATGAACTTCCCTTTGAAATGAAAGAGTTCATTATCCGCATTGGGTGAAATACAAATACACATAGACCTAAATTATCAGGGACAGCTAATTAAACGCACCAGAATTGTTTGCATGTTAGAGCCGATTGAAAATAGTAATTGGAATGAAATTTTATAGCTTTTTCAGTTAAATAAATTACTTCCACCGCTGTGAACGTTCACCTTTCAAACTCTAGAAACTTTCTAATCGTTTCTAAACGCATCAAAACCCTCATCTTAAACCACCCTCATCGGGAAACGTCCTGACCCTATCAGTCATCAAGAACATGGTCTTTCTCTGATTTTCGTTCCTGATGATCAATAATATTTCGATTTTCGTGATAACGCTGTACGAACTAGCAATTTCCTGTCCACCTTGGTGTAACCTCAAAAATTAACGCTGTTCGATCAGACCTCGTTTAGCCCAGCGAACCTCACGATATCGGACAATCTACCCTGCGTGCGAACTGCCTTACGGGGATTATGAAATCGTGCCAAAAAAAGGCCGAGTTAGTTTGCATGCTGACGCCTGTAAAAAGGCGCAATAATTACCCTGCTTTCCTGAAGTCGATTAAGTACTTCAGAATAATCTGGATAATAGTAGAATGGAGTGGGAAATGATAATATTATGGTCAACGCGAAAACTACAAGGGCCGTTCTAAAATTATTGGTTTATTTTTATTTTAAATTTACGTTACCAACAAGCATTAGAGTTAAGTAGTCCCGTGATCTTTGTGCATCTCAATTAAAGAAAAATAAATTAAAATGAAGACATTTCGGCTTATTGCAATATTAGGTATGGAAAAAAGAAAAAAGTTAGGTACCTACTGTAGAACTCCATGTACCTACTACTTTTCCTACTATTTCTCATCCTTACAACCACAATGTGCCACAGCAAGGCATGGCAGGGTACAGCTAGTCTTATCCGAAATCGTTTCCATAAAAAAAAAAAAAAAAAAAAAAAAAAAAAAAAAAAAAAAAAAAAAAAAAAAAAAAAAAAAAAATACTATGTATCTATCCAAAAAATTCATCACCTTCTCAACAGTTCATGACTTGAGCACTAGGAACAATGATCTTACCTATTTTGTCGAACCAAAGTAACTCGATTCATTCCAATGTAAAAGTGTACTTTATTGTAATGGATTATCCGCTAATATAACGAAACTCAAGAATTATAACTCTTATAGAAATAATTCAAATTTGAAGAGTTGAATAATTTCAAAATACCAGTAGTTGGCACTTTTTGCACAGCACGTTTCTATTTTCATTCACTTTTATATTTTTATACAATTACTTTGATACTCCTATTGGTTCTACGAATACTGGTTTGCTCGTTACTTGTAAAAACTAAAATTATTTAATAATTTGTGGTTCTGAAAAACTGTGGTGAGCTGGAATATCCTGCATGAATTGAAAATTAAAACCCCACCACGCCATGTTTTGTCATAGCCTGTTTGCCAACAGGCTATGACCTAAGTAAAGTCACATCATGGCCAAAACCTATCTCCCTAGATTCATTCAAATCACGACACTAGGGAGACAGGTTATAAAATGATTAGACAAGTCATAGAAATCAAAACCTACTTGCACGTGGTACTATAATGGTCATAACCATGTTCCACATGAAAATCCCAAAGCCCTGAAGATGGAAAATAAATTAATCCCATAGTTGTTAAAATATAAATAAAAAGCAATTTACAGCCGTACCATCCCAAAATTTCTCTCACTAGTCCTATAGTTTCTTCAAAATTCTATATTTTAACTCGTATTGGCTATCCGCTATTATTCGAGCATACGTTTATAAATTTTCCAAAGACGAAGTGCGAGTAAAAGTTAGGAAAAATTCATTTTTCACTCGCTTAAAAATTAGACCCTCAACTAACATGATAATAACTATCATGTTAGTTGAGGGTCTAAAAAATAAATTTAAAAAAATTATCATAATTATTATAATTTTTTTTTTTAAATTGTTTAAGAATGACCCACGTATTTATTGGTTGAATAATCTTTTTTTTAGGAAGAAAATAGCCTATTATAATTCATAAATTGATAAGGTAGCTTTCCCTGAGACAGCCACCCAGTTTTATTTCATCCCATTTTGCATTTACAAGGAGCGTAAATTTTGTAAGAATAGTTTTTTTCTGAGAGCCTTTAACATCACGGATGGAAATTTTCTCTTTCCCCAACTTCAGAAACCCCATAAAATACGTTCCATTAAAAATTCCGAGTTGTCCGATTCGTCGGTTTGGTTAATGATATTTTATGTAGGGGGATTCCCGAGCCAAATACAGTTTGACCCCGCTGGAAATAAGATAACACTCCTATTTAAAATTTATATTTCCTGTATACAAATTGGCCCAATAGAAATCCCAAGGATGTTGATAACCTCGATGGAAAAGTTTATAATCCCAATTTAACGCGAGGGAACCTGTTGGTGAGCCAGATGCCTCAAGTCCGTTGCCCAAAAGACCATCCCGGTGAAGCCGATGACTTGAGAACGACGGTTACCAACGTCGACGACGGGGACCCCCGGTGACATTTATAGCTGGAAGGTTGTCCCGGAGGTTGGACATCGAGATAAAACATATTTAAGGGTAAGAGGGGAGGAAAAAGGGAAAAAAGTGAACTTGTGGGTTGGCCTTAACTATCGGTAGGGAATCTAAGATGGTATGGGAGCTAATTATGGCTCCCGTAAGGCCTCTTCTTGAGCAGTAAAACGGGTCTGGTGTAGTAATAAAGAAACTGCTTTAGGTGCTCCATGCTACTTGGTCCCTTTCGTGTAACTCTACCCTAATAGCTTACCGGAGGCCCCCTGGACCCACACAGAATCCCCAGGTATCTCACAGAGGCATCTCATCCCATAAATATACAACCTGTTGTCGCCTGCCCCTTCCAGAATCAAGCAGCAGAATACTTTTTTTTCCATTTTTATATATCCACCGGGCATCACCCAGTCCCTTGACCTCCATTTTTCGAAAGCCACTAAGTGAACAAGCCCATCTTTCTCATACCTCATACTTCAGAGTATTCTTTTCAAACTTCCAGGGCGTTCCTCAAGTGCGTTCGCTGTCAACCAAACGTTAATAATAGTCATTAAATTATTTAACGAATAGTGGCAAAATTGCTTGGTTGTTGAGGGAACTGACGTCACATAACAGTGAGGGTGCTCAGTTTACCTTGCCAGGTTTACAATTCTACGAATTCTTCTTCGTTTTCATAATATGCTTGAACGTAGAAGATATTAAGAACGTAAAGATAATATCTTTTCGTTTTCATAAAGATAATATTATTATCTTTATGAAAACGAGGTTTAATGAAGATTTTCTGACTAAAGGCTTGTTGTATAGCTTTGTCAGAATTATTCAGCAAAACAGCCTTTTTGTTGACACGATTTACCAGCTAGGTACTTGATTTATTTGAACCGGGCTTTCTTCTCATTGCTTTTCCTATTAATACCAACTGTAGAAAAAGCAATGAGAAAAAAAAAGTTCAAACGATTAAATCTTGTAGTTAGAAATTTTGTCGTGGTTGACCGGCCCCCGCCGAAAACATTTTTTTTTCACACTTTTTCCCACTCCAAAAAATCTTTCCCGATTTCAAATAATTGTAATTGAATGAAAAATCCAAAGCCGTCGAGACAGCTCTGGTACCTAATAACTTCAGTTTCCCAAGAAACGGACTCCTATTGCAGTTTTTTGACGATTTCCGGCCGACGGTGGGAAAAGGTTTAGAAAATTAATACAATTTTCCTCGGAAAGGAAATTAACAGGTTTCAACTGGCGTTTTATCTGCCTCATCTAAGATTTATCAGCGGCTACGATTCGTTTTAAATTGGGAGTATAGTTAAGAGTAGGGAGGAAACTGAGGGCTGCTGGAATGATTTAGTGCTCAACTAGTTAAGACGAATGTTTATCTGAGATGATATCACTGCTGGTTTTGAATTTGTGTGTAGTTCATCTCAATGGTACAGGGGAAGATATTAGACAAAATATTGGTCATTAAAAGAGCTTGGAGGAAAATTTACGTAAAGAATATAAGCGTATTACCTATCTTCAAAAACTGGCCATACAAAAAATGGCCTTCATAAAGTCTCAAATCCCTTTAGAGATTACGATCATCCCCAACGAGCTCGTTCGACGGCCGATTTTGATTGACCCAACCTGAAATTAGAAGGAACCTCCGCCCGGATAATCACAGCGCAGATGGCAGGCGAGGCGTATAGTTTTTGCTAATCACTAAACCAAACTGCCAATGACCGCTGTGGGCGCTGTGGGAGCTCCGCTCTGACGAAAGGAAGAATGACTTCGTGAAAACCGGTCTCCATTAATTTCTTCATTACGTACCTGCCTAACGCGTGATGCACGATGGAGATAATTACAACATTATTCATGCCGGCCCCAAAGGGAGTTTTCGAGGCAGCTAACATTATAGACTGTAGCCTTTTCTGACTTATACCTGCTTTTAATAAGCCACTCCGGCCCCACGAAAAATATCTCCGTTCTACTCATGACAGGTATAACTAAAAAATTCACTTAAGACAAATTTTAATATGTTTATAAATTCAAAAAATCGGCCCACTATTCTGAAACCCCGGCGGACACAGATATGCGAGTATTTTTTTCATCATTACAGAAATTAAAAAGAAAGGCCTGGGCGGCGGACGAACGTCACATTTTCGAGTCTCCACAACATGAAGCACAATGAATATCATCATATTTGATCAATAAGCTCGTTCGTGTGTTAAAATAGAGTGAAATAGATGATATCGTTTCGATCGCGGTTCGGCGACGATCGTTAAATTTTACTGTAGAACCGTAAATTCTACAGTTCGTACTACATTGAATCCGAACCGGGGCTGAACATTTTAATCCTTATAATATAAGGATTTATATATCTCTCTATATATAAAAGAGAAGAGTATGTGTGTTTGTCTGTCTGTCTGTCTGTGGCTCGAATCACGCCCGAACGGCTTGACCGATTTCGATGCGGTTTCTTGCAAAATGATCGCAAAGTTCCGGATCATTCGAGGCCTTCTTTCATCGCGAACGGAGCTTTCCTTCGCGACGAGAGATGGGTCAAATAGCGTCGTTACTAGGAATCGCTAGGAAAATATTCGAAATTCCGAAACCCGGTACAACTTTTGTCGTCGGTTTACAACGAAACTACGTCTGTTAATACGAGCTTTTCACTCTGATTTCAACGAGTACAAAACGATTTCTGTGCGATAACCCGTTCGCAAATTATGCGAAGATCGTCGGGAGGTGGGTGATTCCAAAAAAAAAAAAAAAAACGGAAATCGGTGAGTACTCGCCTCTGTAGCTTCCAAAAATTACCCAATCTTCTAACTTTTTTTTGTATAGCTCCACACGAAATGCTCTACCACTCTAAATACTTCTGAATTATTTCGGCTAATGTACTAGGAGAAAATCGAGATTTACTACAGAAAACTCCAAGTACTTCACGCGTACTCGAGACCTATGAGCAAGTTTGGAATCGATTTTAGATCCCATATCATGGATTTACAGTCAACGCCTTCTCCCCAAGTGATTAGGAGATTCCATATTTCAATAGTTTACTACGTTCAAGGGGTTATCAATTATCTAAATGCAGAACCACCCTCTAAAAGTTGCGTACTCATGATGACTCAAGACCGGCACAAGAAAAAAAGTTAGTTTTTCATTTCGCCTGAGGAGCGCGTTTTTAACTATTTCGATCTCCGAGCTAGTCCGTTCAGTAGCCCAACATCCCTGGAAGGGAAAATACGGCTCGTGGGGGATCTCCAGCAGCCAAAGAAAAATTTTCACAGAGTTTACTGAGCTAAGTCATGTTTGTTGAGATACTTTTTTTCCAGACATTCACGCTCGTAAAATGAGTAATTCAAATTGTTTGATTAGATTGTAATCACCCGTAGAACACAAAACGGGTTCGTGTGGCGATGAAAGACCAGTTTACCCTTTTGGAAACACAGAGTTAGCTTGCCAGCCATTTTGAGATACTTTCTCATGACCGTCACACTCAAAACCTTCACGCGACCATCACGTTTTACCAAGTCAAACTTGTGAAGGTCATGAGGGATTAGTGAAGGTTTGGATGATTTAATAACCTATCTCATTGACTTGACCAAGTTATTGTAGTATATAATATATACTATATACAATATACGTACATATTATGTACGTATATTGTATTATTACTAGGTAAAAGGCAAGATCATTGTGAAAAACTCATGACCTTCACTCAAGAGTTCATAACCTTCACACAAAAGTTCAAGACCATCACGAAAACTCAAGTCCTTCACGCCTAGCGTTCTCCATTTCAGTTGCAGAAATTGGCCTTCAAATCTAGTTTCTAACCCTAATTATATTTTATATTCGGTTACTGGCTACGGATACTGAAAGTAATTGGGAATATATATTGAGTTCCTCAATAGTTATACCAACACCAATTCATGTGAATCACATACCAACACCAATTCATGTGCTTTCCTCAAGACCATCACATGATGTAAATCCGTCGTGGTTTTGTAGTGATATCTTTTAGGGGGCTACATAAAGTATCTCACCCTATATATTTTCGAAAACTAGGGCTTTCCCTGGACCGGAATCAATAACACTTCTAGAGAAAACGATGGAAAAATTTTCGGCCTAAACGAAACCCCAAATTTCCGTTTTTTTTTGGAATCACCCAGGTGCACCTACCTACCCATGGGTAGAATATTTTTTGCGAGCCTTCGATTTGTTTAATAGGTACATACTAGGTAATTTCATTTTGCGTTGATGGGTTGCTATGGGCTGCACATAATTGGCGATAGAGGAATTTGATACCTACTTCACTACGAGAAACCAACAAGCGTTGTTACTATGAACAATTAAGTTGACGGGTTGCCACGGGTGTCCTCATTCTAGCGCCCGTTGTATTCTAAACCATTCCTGCTAGTCTCAAAATATTTGAACTCGATAATATTATGCCGAACACTATTCTCCGTACCATCGTAGTCCTCAGCCTTTTCATTTTCTTCCTTTTGCGTCCTACTCTTTCTTCCATTCTTACTTCATTTGTCACAATTTTAAAGTGAAACTTTTATTTCGTTCTTAATTTTTCTTCACTTCCGGGCTTTCTCCACCGTCATGCACACTTCAATCAGGCCAATCCATTCGTCTACTTTCTTCCATTCCACGTCTCCCCGAATTGAATTATCTGTTATCTCGACTGACACATCTCATCGAAGTCGTCCCACCAACAAGAGGTAGCCAAATGAAGCAATGGAATGAACTGCAATAATATTATATTCTATAGCATGTTGGGGTCGGCGTCACAATGTCCCCAGTCTTTGCGTCGTCTTTACCCATGGAAATCATGTTTTACTAAGCCCACAATGTGTCATGGCATGTCATCATCCTGGAATACAAAATCTTCGCCTTCCCCTGGCACACCAATTTCCGCTTCCAGGTGATCGCCATCTTGACCTTTGAATTTGCGTAGGTATTTCAGGAATTCATCTGTGGTACCTTGCAGTGCTTCTACGTGTTATCCACGACGGGATTATCTGGCTATTGCCAAACAACATTCGAGAAATGAGCCAATTTCATCGATTTGAAGTTTTCCACCGTTTTCCAGACTATCCTTCTCGTCGGCCCAGAAAGGAAGAAGAGTTGCTTCGATCTTGCGAACCCTCCATACTCCTCAGCCATGTGTGCATGTGTGTTTGAGATTTCGGAATACTACAAAGGCTCATGTAGGTACTCATCAAGTGGTCTGTGACGGACACCTTCATAATTTCATGTCCATTGTCTGCAAACGTACCTATCAGCATCAAGAATAGTGAGTCCCACAGGTTTTGGGTCATTCCCATGTAAAATCTTGCAATTCCAGTAAAGGGGAAAGTACCAGGTACTTAGGTAATAGGTCCTATTACTGTTAAGGGCATTTGGAAAACGGAGGTTGCACTGAGAGAAAAAAAGGGCCTATTCTAGGTTATTTTTCGATTTTTTTCTAGGTTAAATGCTGCCAACCTAGATTTTTTTGGTTTTCATTCTAGGGTGGAACAATTTAGTCTAGGTTGAATATAATTTAACCTAGATTGAAAATACTGGTGAAGTTACCTTCCTAAAAATGCAAACAACCAAGATTTAAAATACGCCACCCCCACACTTTAGTTCTAGGTTAAGTTCACGGTGTGTGCCGCCGCCTCCATCCATTTACAGTCTAGGTTAAAAACATCAATGTCTTGGTTGTCTCACCCTGGTATTCAATGTTTTTCACTTTCCTAGACGGTTGATTTACCCTAAAACAAAAACGTTCTCACCCCACCTCAAACAATTTACAGCCATGGCGCGTTAACCTAGAACCCTTTTTTCTCTAGGTTGTGTCCCTTTATTTACGAGGTTGTTTCAATTACTATCCCTGTTGTTCCAGTTAAATTTCTAGGTAGTTTCCTATTCTTTTCAGGTTAGTTCTAATAAATTACTAGGTGGTCCACTTTTCTTTCTAGGTTTGCTCCACTTCCATTGCAGGTTGTTTCTATCAACTTCAACTATCTTTCTGGGTTGTCTCTGTTTCCAACTCAGTACAAAAATTTGAATGTGATGTCATAATATGACTGCACATAGTGAAAGAAACTAGATGATTAGAACTTGACAAAGATTTGGCCTCAACCCCACCGGCTAAATAGCAGGGGTGCCAAGACAACGAGCGTACTGTAGAAACAACCTGGAATTTATTGAATGAATTACAATCACTGTTGTTTAAACCTAAAACTATTTGTAGTACTACCGTAGTTTTAACCGAGACTGAAAGTCTAACTTTTTCTTCTGGGTTGTTACCTAAAGTAGCAATCTCGCCTTTTAAATCTCTCGGTTGTTTTCAGTTGTACAACCAAGACTTTAATGGAGAGGAATTATATGGAAGGTCAAATCATTCAATCCTAGGTTACCCCACTTAAAAGTCAAAGGTAGATAATATATTTTCTAGGTCTTCACAATGTCAACCTAGACCAAATGTGAAGTTCACATTTGGTCTAGGTTGACACTTTTTTATTCCAGGTTGGGTTAGAGGGCGGGTAATAACGGGTTAGGTTGTTTATATGTCTAGGTTGTCTATATGGGTCTAGGTTGTATTAATATTTTTCTATGATACTTTAACCTGGACCTATTTTTTTCTAGGTTGAATCAATTGATTCTAGGTGGTTTCAATTTCTTTTCGAGGTTATTTCGGATTTAACCTAGCCACTAAAAAAATCTTTTCTCTCAGTGTGGTAGCTCTGCTTACTCATGGATTCCACTCAATGAGGTGGTTAGGGTGAGAAATGACTCCTCTGCTGAGTACTAAATTGTTTATTTAAATAAACAATTGTACCTGAACTGATTGGTTCAGAACTGATTGTACGTTCAACCTACCTCAAGTCACTCTGGGCTGTAGATGAGCTTAGTTGCTCGAAACCGGTCCCCACGCTACAATTGTTTATAAATATTATGTTTATAAATAAACAATTTAGTACTCAGCAGAGGAGTCATTTCTCACGCTAACCACCTCATTGGATTAGACCTCTGCACCGTCGGCAAACACCACACTGTGATTCCACTCAACTTCGACTCCCCCTGATGTCCATAGCTTAGCCGTTTCATGGGATATAATTTTTCTTCTTCGCCATTGTTTATATCAGTCGCTGAGTAAAGTAAAGTTTGCTGTATTTTACATCGTCACCTAGAAGGGAAAAAATGTTAGAAAAACAGTTTTACCATCCCCCTGGATAATTCACTAGCAACAATTCCTCCAGATCAATAAACTGTGCAGCTGGTACCTATTTAGGTTTCATTCTTACATGGGGAAAAGAGCAATTAACCGCCAGAAAACATGCTATAAGTTGCCAAAGGAACTACAACATTTTTAGTGAACGTGATTGTTGCCGAAAGTTACCACACCTCGACCTATGCTATGGTAAGCAAAGCTGATGACAGAGATAACATACGCACGGCCATCCACGACTCTAGCCCATTAACAAGTCGAGAACGGCCTGACAGTGAAGATTTCCATTTTCTACGTGGACTTATGAAAATATATACAGTGAAAAATGAAAGCAACAGCAAACTTGGCGTCATCGGCGTCAAATTGGAACACAATGGACTCAGCAAACATAGTGGCACACATGAGCTATAATAACCCGTTAAGACCTTGTTCGGCCATCAATTTGAGAAATGTCTTCGTATTTCAGCTGTCGCTATAAAAATCGTATGATACTTTACAAGAGTAAAAATGGAACTAAAAAAAGCAATATCCCTCCTCGGGCAACTTTTAATACGTTTTGATGATGGTGAGAAAGCGGCGAGCCATTAGGAGGTATTGACCAATCAGCACTCGGCCGAAGAGACCACACAGCGTGTGGGAAGATGGGAGGCCCCCGGTGGACTATTTTATCGTCGGGGGTTTGATAGTTTAGTGTTGGAAGGACCTCGGAGGAATTTCGAGGAAATTAAAACCCCCGAGAGTCTTAAGGGTGTAAAAATGCAAGTCAGGACGAGCCTTTAAAGGGAGAAGGATTTTATAGCGTGGGCGGTACTGAAGTAGCGTCAGGAACAAATCAGAGTCACAGAAAAAGAACAAGAAAAAACGACGGCGAAGTGGAAGGAGGGAAGAAGAGAGAGCAATTACCTGGACCCTCTCACAGTTGAGGCAGCTCTCTGGGGGCCTCCCTACCAAGTATTATAAACACATTAGGCTTGGTGTAATTTGTGGACCCTATTTCTTTCTTTGCCTTCCTTCCACAGTACATTACCTCGAGAAATCGTCTTGAAAGAAGAGGAAGAGGAGGTAAGGAATTAAGGCGTGGGGTCGGGAGGTTTTTTGAAAGGTTTTCTCGGCTCTTCACTGCCAGGATGAGGCCATCTTTAGTTGATTCCCTTTCGGGAAGATGATAACCCGTTAGGGTTGGCTAGACACATTGAGTCGTGCTGGTGACGTGACCTCACCTATAACATCTACCCACGATGGGGTTTCATTCGATTTCATTAGATTCTCTCTTAAGTAAAAGGAGAGACAACAAAACATTGCAGTCGTTAAGTGTTTTAGCTGGTAGAGCGTTTTTTTTTTCTAGAAGGGTGCGAATTGCGGCCATCGTCAAAAGCGTGCCTGTCAGTGCTTAAAAGCAGCAATCAATACCCATTTGAGACTGTTTGGAAACGGTAGTTGGCTTTGTGGGCCATTAAAATCGTTTGAATATTCATTTGAATGGTTTGCTTGCTCAAAACAGCCCTCACCGATGACTGAACACGAGCCATTTCAACGAACGCTATCTGAACTAGTTAATGTGTGTAATAACATTCGTTTGCCAGCTCAAGTGGCAATCAGGAAAAAGGGGGAGAAGGTCTGCAAATCACGAAAATGTTTGAGCGCAGGCTAAACGTAGAACCAAAAACTTGTTTTGGAGAATCTTTCAAGATAGGTAATATCATAATATGAGATTATACGTATATTATACTCAATACGTACATAGGTATGTCGTCTTCATGTTTCAGCTGTTTGGTGACATTCTTCGCCAGCGCCGGCAGCACTGAGGAATTTCTCCTGAATTGGCGGTTAAATCATCCTTCTTACAAATCAGAAAGATTTGAATTCCTGAATGTGACGTCCTGAAGGCGACTCAGAAGTTGGACGAATCACCGACCAATTAAGGGCCAGTTGGCCAAGGAGGGGCTGAGTTGACCAATGGGGAGACAAAGATGCGTGTGTGACGTCTACCCTAACATTTGATCGCTTGTACTGCCATAAATTACCTACCTATATGAATTAATATGAACTTGATATCAGTGGTTTGAACCCATCTTCAGTGATATTTGAAAGCCTTCAATCAATTTAATAAATCGGTAAGAGTGTATAAGCTTATCCAAAACAAGAGCCACCGTCCAAACGAAGTTCACTGAGTCGCTATATATATATATATAGCTTATATATAGGTTATAACCATTTTACTTTGCCAACATTTCACTTTAGCCCAAAAGGTGCCAGCTTCTTTCTCCCTTTTTTTCGTGGATGCTCCCAGACCCAGCAGGGGTCGCTCACGACCTTTTCCATACCGTTTCGCTCGTCATAAAGCTCCCAAATCAATCGATTTTGTAGTTGAAAATACAATATTAACGTTCGATCCGAGAGGAGGTGAGCGTCCAAATCTTCCCTATACAACAAGAGTACCTAGTGTGAACTACCATAACAAAAATTGCTCCACCCACACCATTGTCTTCCAAAACACTTCAGCAAATTCAGCGGTTCACAATCAACGTCAAGGTTTCGGTTCATTCTCCACTCTCCCCAAATCGGGTCGGGAGTCGGTTGGCGGTGGAAGGTTTGGCCCCAGATGACGTGATTCCTTTCGCGCTCTGCTATCAAGTTCATCCACGTAATAAAGTCGTCCGTTCGGGAGGGATAATTATTCACAACGGCGCACACCGGAGCTAATGTTTTTATTATACGGAGTCCGCGGGACGTATTCAGCCCGGCGGGGTCGATACGCCCTGCAACGTAATCGCCAAACACTTCATAAACATGAAAACAGTAACTACAGCGAACACACGCATTTCCTGTTGTTTCCCATTTAGGGAAAATGGCGCACTAAAAGTATGAATTTAAGTTACTAAAAGTAGGTATAAATTCATAAAAAGTAGTCAATTTATTTAAACATTCGGGTCGATTTACTTTGCAAGTGATGTAAGAATTATGGGCCTTCACATTTGAGCATATTTAGTTAAATTTTGATGTCATTTAATGTCGTACCCTAAGTAAAAAACATAGTGATCTTCTAAATAATGAGGCATCCTAAAAGCAAGCTTAGACGTGTTATAACATAAATAAACATAGATAAATCACGATATAGTAGGGGAATATGTGAAAAAGAAGAAGAAAGGGACGCAGAAGAGATAATATTGGGCAAACAACTCCAAAATCTACGGGAGATTGCTTCCATCCTAGCGATGTGACTTGACTGAGATAAATTGAAATTTGAATTGATTGTTCAGGTTATCGACAGCCGGTCGCCGGCCATTTTGTTCGGGTAGATATCACCATAACATGGTCGCTGTCGAAATTTGCCACACCTTGACCCATGTTATGGTTAGTACAGAAAGTACAAAAACTGATGACACGGTTAGATAACATACAGTTAAGCAATTTTCTTGATTCAAGCAAATTAAAAGAGACCAGAAAATTGGTCAACAGTAACCTGAATTTTATGCCGAAAACGGCCCAGATGTGAAGACCCCTTTGTAGACCCTAATCTATTGTATTCCCTAATCAGTATAATAATATTTATAGATCAGAATAATATAATACATTATATTATATTAAAAACTTTTAATACAATCATGAATAATATTATAATAATGATGATTACGTATTGAGGCGGCAGGTGGAAAAAGAAATGTAAAATTCGCGTTTCGAGATAACATTTTTGTAAGTTATGATTTTATAGCTTTTACTTATAATATAATGTTACTCATTATATTATTATGATATAATATAATATTATACTTCTGGATAGCAATGGTGGATACGTACTTTTCCTCTGTCTTTATGTTGCAATGAATAGTCGAAATAGTATAACAATAAGATTCTATAAAAATTCCTAAATTGAGTTTAAAAATCGTCTTGGTGGTAGACCTCTTTACCAACCGTCCTGGTGGTTCCAACAATCCATTATTTAAAAGCCGAAAAGTACTAACCATTTTTTTATATTTTTTTCTATGTTAGCTAGGTAATCATTTAAATAATTTTTTCTTAATAGGTAAGTACCTTCATTTTGTTTTCCCACCGTAAAACTACACCCATGTCATTTTTTGAGCTAACAATTAAATTTGAAATTTGAAATTACAAAACCAAAATGGCATTACACAAATTAACATTAAATGTTCAAATTTCAAATGCCGTGAGGAAAAATGATCAATGCCATTTTGGTGTTGTTATTTCAAATTTGAAATTTTGGTTCTTTTCGTTAAGAACCAATATTTGATCATAATTATTACTTATATGACGTTTCAAGGGGAAGGTCAGCCTCTTGGAATGTTTCATGGTGGGTGTGTATTTTCCATAGTTGCTTGGTGAAGTTGAGATGAAGCCGAAGAAGATATTACGGCGGTCTCGAAGAGCGTTCAAACGAGAACCAAATACCTGTTCTCTCAAAATCGCCTCGAGGGATCATCTTCGAAAATGGGAAGAGGACGGGAACAGGCTCCATCTCTCTCGTAAGTAAAGGAATTCAATCCTAAAGACGCCCCGAAGCCTGACGTGAGTGTGGCGGGAGGGGAGGTAGGACGAGAGCGATGGGAAGGGAGGGGCCCCGTCCGCCATGTTTGGGTCCCCCCCGAGGGGCCTTCGACGAGACAAGGGGGGTTCCAGCTTCATCATCTCCCGTTGATTGAATCATTATTCTCCTCTCATCCTTACACGAGGGTGGGGGGGATTGAGGGGGGGACCTCGCGAGGGCCCAACCTGACAATGAACTAAAATAATCGGCGGAGTTTCTAATAACCGCCACCTGACGGCTTCATTTCCATGCGAACTTCTCATTTTCTCTCTTTGAAACACGTCCTCCTCTCTCGGAGATGAGATCCTCCAAAATGATTACATGGCGGGAGGAGATCCCCTTCTGACAACCCACTTCGATTTTGTTAAAATGGTGGTTTGATCACATTAAGCTTTGAACTGGAATCACCAACCGGCCAAATAAAAAACTAGTCCGCAGACTAAAAACCTCACACTTAAGTCTGATAGAAAAAAACGCTGCAAATTTTACACAAGGGTTTATTATTCTTTTATATACGTCACTTGTGCAGAAATTTAATTCTGTCAATGAAAAAATAAAGAAATACAAATTTTTTTTGGATTTTTATCTCAAAAAAATTTTTTTTTTTTTGGATTTTTTGTTCAAAAATGTTTCTTTTTCAAAAATGCTGTATTTTTTACTCGAAAAATATTTAACAATTTGGTTCCGTGTCTGTCGGTCTGTCCGCATTCCCTTGTTACAGCCATAATTTCCACAATTTTGAATGAATTTAGCTCACATTTTGGATTATGCGGATAAGGCTCCTTGAGGTCCCATACGAATTTCATCACAATAGAATCAGCGGTACGCTCTGCGCATGCGCTAACGTGAAATACTTGAAACAGGCATAACTTTCACAATTTTGATTCAATTTCGCTCATATTTTAAAGGATTATACGCACAAGGCCCCTTAATTATGAATGGTCTCATATGAATTAACATTCTGCTCCGCTCGGAGCAAAATTAATTTTCCAAGCGTGCAAGAGGTGGAATGCGTGTGACACCCGCGCGTTTAATGACTGCGATTCCCTCTCGATAATAAAGTGGGCGGACGTGAAAGAAACTACGTATAGTTAAACTCGTGCTGCGCCAACAATAACCCTTCCATTGTTTGCTCTACGATTCAATCAGCCCGAATAACAGAATAGGACACCCCCTCCACTCCTTCAAGACCGTGAGCCACTCCTTTGTTTTCCGGAGCTCCTTTAATGTCCCTCATCGGCTTCGAATCTTATCCACCACGAGTTAAGTGTACCTTCATTACAAAGTCGATTCCTTTTTTGAGCTCCTCTCACACAATGAGGAAATAATAAACAACTGACGCCCATTGTGGTAGAGACAATAATCTATACGTCTTCGTGAGGTCCTTTACTCAACGAAAACGATCAATGTCTAAAACTCAGATATCAATTTATAAAGACAACCTCAATGTGTTTTATAACCTTTTTTGTACAAAGAAACGAGCGAAGTGGAGCAGAGGCCTATTATTCTTTATGAACGAAAATTTGATTAACCGTACAGTAGTCACCATAGAACAGCCTTCGGCCTGTCGATCGATTCAAAATTGCTGCCCAAAAAGCCAAAGCCAGTAGTCATTTTATATAGTTGGTAGTCTAGGAAACACTGCACACAAATAAATCCGAGTAAGTATCCACGCTATAAGCTTATGTCCTATGACATATGTACTATGTTTGGTAATAGCTCTGAAAACTTCCAACGAACCATGTCGATTGGACGGGAATGCTCAGCTAAATAATTTTAAATTATTTTCCCGTCACAGCCACATCAGCAGAGTATTCAGCGAGGGTCCAACCGTACAATGCTGATGTGGCTCTTTGCTCACTACTTTTATGTAGTATAGGTACCACACTTATTTGTAACGTAAACTGTTAATAGCTGACCTGACTGACCTTTGGGCGGTTTTTGACCTGGCCCTAAAACCGTGTTCCGTCCAGTCATTGCCTTCTCCCCGAAAACATGACAATGGACGAGCATCATTTTTATAATGCCCGTCGGTTTCGGGAGGGGCCGACATAATGGGTACATACCGACAGCAATTTTCCGGAAGCCGGCGGGAGACCCCTGATGACCGACGGCGATCTTCAGGCGGATAATAGCGGATAATTTCGCGTGGAAGGAACGAACACCGCCACTTCTTCGTCAAAACGTCTCTTATGGCTGAAACTATTAGAACCAGAAGAAAGAAGAAAAAAAAAATTACGAACAACAACAAAAGCAGTTTCACCCTTTAAACGGAAATTGTTCGGCCGCTTTTGTATTTTCTTTTAGCTAAAATTGCGGTGCATTTATAATGAAAAATGGCGGTTGGGACGTTTCTTGGACCAGAAAAACTCCCCTCAGAGCTTCAAAAATATTAACGGAGAATTATTTTTCCGCATTAAATTTGAAAATACGGTATGCCTATTATAGGCATACCATTTTTACAAAGTTTACCATTTATGCCTATAATAGGCATAATTAGCAAATGCTTAAGTTCCATCATGGCCTATCTCAAAAAATGCCACTTTTCAGGAGAAGCAAAAAACAGCAAAACAGTTACTGTTTTGTAACTACAGTTTTCATGCAATGAACATTCTCTCATAATTATTCATCTATCCTTAAATAAAATTTATTTAAGGATAGATGAATAATTATGAGATGAATAATTATTTAATGCTTACAAATGTAAAGCACTCGCACTAATTGATAAAATAATTTTTTTTTAAACAAATTGCCTTACGGGACACCCAGGAGTTTGGAGATGAGTTAGGCCATGATTTGGAGATGATAGGCCATGATCTGAGAAGTTTCAGATAGGCCCACAGAGCAAAAGACAGCAAAATGAGTTAGGCCTTGATCGCGTTTCCCTTAATAGTTACGAATAAACACTGGCGGTAACTTAAGAACCAGTGTTATCATCCTATCCGGTGTAAAACAACGAATCCAGTGATACCAAATACTCAAAATCGCATTTTTTGAGATAGGCCATGATAGAACTTAAGAAATTTTCTTTGAGAGTGGGCAATGTAATGGGAAGACGAGGTCAAACACTGAGGAAACCTTGCCGTACATTTTAAGCCCCAATTTCTTCAAAATCGGTACTTTCTGTAATACCTATTCAACCGTTTAGATGAAATTATGCTTAAAATCGTTGGCAAGATGTCTCAAAGAATTTGAATACCCATATTAAACATTAAATGATCAAATTTTGATCTTTTTTCACTGATTTTTGACTTTTTTCACTTTTATCTTTGATTTTTTTCTTATTTCACAATATATGTTAAAGTATGACTTGAAGGTAGGTATGTCGTAATATGACATAATAATATAAGCAGCTTACTCTCTAAAAAGTGTGAAAACGTGGCCTCTCTCTTCAAAATGGGGATTTCTCCCGCACACAGAGGTTCTTTAAAATAAAATGATGCGTGAAGTGAATAATTTACAATAACTACCTATTTTTTTTAAATTGTCGTGTAGGTTTATTATAATAATTTTCAATTCCAAAAATAATATTTTATATTTTATAAAATATTATATTTATTATTATTTTTTTAATAATAATAAAAATATTATATTTATTATTAATTTTTAAATATTATTATTTTATATTATATTATAAAATAAATAAGTATATTATATTTTAAGAAAAAATATCGAACTGTTTAACTCGGCTGTAAGTCAATAACAAGACGTTATAAAATAAAACATTGTCCCGACGTCTACAGATAAAAAAATTTATCTCAGTACATTAAATGTACTGTATTAATGTATTAAATTTTAATGTAATGAGCTTTACTCCCAGCAGTTAAAACAAAGTGGACAGATTTGGAGTTGTGGTTATTGGGGTGTTGGGGAATGTGCGAATAGTGGTGATGTAACACAATGTTTTAAACAAAGTTAATGATTAATGATGAAGACCTCAGCGAAGAAGCGGAGATGAAGATCTTGAAGACCTTCCTGCAGTGTGCCTGTGGGGCTCGAGGGCGTGGTCTCCCGGAACATGGCCGCTCCTAACTTGATTACGACTTTCTCATTAAAGGGTTTCCTTTCAGTGGTATTTTTGTCGCAGGCACCCCGAAAGGCACTTAATTACTGGTTCATTAGCAATCAATCATTCCCCCCTTCCCGGTGCACATTGCTGCCAACAAAACAAATGAAGCCGCCCCACGCACTGCTAACATAATCTGAAACCCACGGGTAATCATCAAGTCGAGAAAGACATCGTGGAATCTCCGAACGAACAAATACGACCGAGCCGTTTCTAATTTATTTTCTTCATTAAAGATGAAGGGTATGTGGGAAAAAAGAAGGTAATTTATGTCGGAGGAGGCAAGTTTGTCAAAGCTGGAAATAAAAATAAAATGGGAGAGATGAAAAAAAAAAAACGTGATTTATGAACCAGCCGAGACCGACACGATGAAGGTGTGCTGTTGGAGGCGGGTTAGGGGTATGGAATGAATATATCGTGGTTCGTATAAATTACTGCAGGATATGGACGTTCGAAGTGGGTGGATCCAATTTTTACCTTCCACAGCTAACTGTTTCTGCGTGAGGTTCTTCTTAGTCGCAGAGGGGGGTTGTTAAGGATGACGAAGGTGATGTATATGTGTACCTGGGGGGTACGGGATGCAGACCAATCAGTGGGATGCAACACGCAAACCCTCCTACCTGATTATCGTTGGGATTTTCTACCTTGTGTTCCAACGCATTACAATCAAACGAACTTATAAGCATCAGTTTTATCGTACATGACGCGTACCTTCCTATTCACTACATGCCAATTACGATTGTTTGAATTTCCTTTCCACAGTACCATTATAGATACCGGTGCCATTATAGACGGCGATTTCGACTCTCCACGATACGTAGCTAAAAGCCGTTGTTCTGGGCCAGTATACCTTTTATATGCCGCGCCGCGTTCATGAAAGACACAATGCAGCGTCGTGCCGTCGTTGACGTCCTGTTATTTCATTATTTGCCCACGTAACGACTCGACCCCGGTGTTATTATCCCTTTATACGGCGTTAAATTATTCCTTTGGTGAAAGAGAAGGCAAAGCGGGGTTTCTGTGTGCGAGCCGATATGGCGATAATTGCCGTCATTATAAATGTTATGACATGGAGGCAGTTTCCTATTCAAAGGGACGGTTTTCACATTCGGCTTAGTGAACGGAGGATAAATTTCTAATATCTGCGACCTTGCGGGTATGAATGATAGGTAACACGTGAAGTAGGTATGTAACATGAAATGAAGAGCTTTCTTTCAAAACTGTGTTCATTCACTTACGATTTTTTCGGGAAATGGCAAAAAACGCCTCACGCTCTCAATAAAATGTTTTTCAATTCTCCAACTTACCTTATTGGGTAGGTCTGACATCCATTAGCAATATCCCCCAAACAGTAGATTTCAATCAAGTTTAAGCACGAAGTTAAAGTAGTTTTCATTTTGGATATACTGAGTTTTGGTGGAAAATTTGGATAAGTTAAGTTTTGGTGGAAAGAAAGGCAATATGATAGAGAAAAATGCTGCCAATTTTAGACAAGGGTTTATTATTCTTTTATGTAGATTACTTGTACGAGAATTAAATCTGTCAATAAAAAAAAAAAAAAAAAAAATGAAAAAACTAAATGTTTTAAAATTTTAAATGAAAATAAATTAAAATTTTTTTCACACCGAAAATATTTGAACTCCTGGGATCCTTCAAAAACCCCATTTGTAGCCCCATAGATAGGTATCTCTATAGATCTCCACAGTGAAATCTGATCGTTTAGGGACCCCCAAAAATGGATTCTACGTACAAAAATACTTCGCAAACGACACCTAACACGACCCCATAGCCGAAAACCTTCAAAAACCCCTCCCGCAGCCCGGATTGTAGTGATTATCACAACATCTACGATATCGTTCTTTTTTGTTTTTTGTTTTTCATGATTGTTTCGTAGACGTCATGACGAATCGATTTCGATTTCGAAATCAATGATGTCTTTCGCCCTAGAAAGTCGTTTCATAAGGTTGCGACTCATTTCCTCAAGTTCTTTTCCACACAAACGGTTCAAGGCACCGACCACTCTATTCATTTTTTTTTTCACCTGTCTTTCATTTTCAGAGCCTCCTCCCTCTTAGTTGGAAACAGATTTGAAGATTCGATTCTTCTCGCCTGTCAATCACCGGCTTCGGTGCTAATGAAACGTTGATAAATCGTCACCGTGATGGATTGTTGCTCTGATTCTCCGTTTGGGCATATCGTCTCGACCAAGTCGGTGAACGAAATTCTTCATTTCATCTGCAATACTTGAACTGAAATTTTTTTATAAACTAAAAGGATAGAGGAGACGCTCGTCGTTGAAAAAAGGCAAAGTAATAATTACTTGAGTTTACTTTCCAAAAAAACAAATACAAAAAACAAGGAAGCCGTAATGAACGGATATGAGAAGAAGTGAAGTTGACAGGCACTGGGGCAGCCATCAGTCGTGATATGTTTATTACTTTTCGTGCGTTCAAAGCTGTGAGCCATAATTAACTTGAGTTAACTATTTCTAGATTAATTATTCTGTTTTATATTTTAATGTATGCGATGAGAAATGATTCTCGGCATTATTCATGAAACTAGTAGCTGTGGCCCCACGAGAGATGAGAAATTTCTGGAAGGGTGAAAATTGAATTTCCGAGTTGTCTTTTTGCTACAATAAATTGATGAATTAATTTTTCAAATTCAAGTAGAGACGTTTATATCGTATAGAAATCGATTTTCAGGCTCAACCGAGTCGATAATCGATTTGAGCTCGTGTCGAACCGTGCAAGGCCTCAGAAAATTCCCAACTATCCTTCAACACCGCATTAAGTGCGTCGACACCGGCTCCCGAGGGTTTTGCTGTACGGTAGGATTTTTTATACACACATTATGCATACGTGGCCGGGCCGGAGCCTTTTACTCGCGAACAGAGGATTAGTTCCGGAAAGTTTTTCACAGGCCTTGAAGGATGTCTCAATACTTTGGCGGGTCGTTGTAAAGGCTTTTCGACACCGCTGAAAATGGCTTTTGAAAAAAAAAAAAAAAAAGAAAAAAAAAGAAGTGTTACCGCTCAATTGACGTGGGATTTCGGACGGGTAATTGATTTTGCCGGACGAACTCAGCCAGCTGACCAGCGAAGGTTTTGTAAATCCATAATATGGATAAAATACCTATCTAAAATATTATTTTAGAGCCTTTTAAACGAATGATGCCTTCTCTAGAACCAATAAATTTGGTTATTATTCTTAGAATAAGCCCACTTATGTTTTAGCGACAGGGGCCAAAAACGTTGACGCATAGATTTCAAAAATGAAATATCCGTCCGTCGTCCCTGTCGTTTTGGGCAGTAAAATTTTTTCTTAACCTGAAGTTTTGACAAAATATTCTGTTTTCCATCTAAGTAGTTGTTTCCATAAGGTTTTCACCCCTATCGCCCAAACCCGTGAGGCTCTGCCACAGTCCCACAGTGGGACTAAAAAGGCGCTACAGGAGGGGTTTTTGAAGGGTTTCGGCTATGGGCTCGTGTAAGATGCCGTTTTCGAAGTGTTTTTTTTTTTAATGTGGAATCAATTTTTTGCACCGTGGGCATCTATGGGGATTTTGAAAGATGTTAGGAAGTTGAATGAGGAGTCATTTTCCGTATAATTTTTGACGCATAATCCATTTTTTTGGTCCTTTATCTGTTCGAACACTTTTAAAGGAGTTTCAAGATCCATTTTTTGCACCGTTGGAGTTTTGAAATCCATTTTTTCCATTTTGGTTTATTATTCTTGGAATAATACACCTATGTTTTCGCGACGGGGGTCGACGACTCCGATCGGGCTCAAAATTTGACATTATCCGTTTCAAGAGGTCTACATTCTAAATCCGAAATGTTCGTCCGCCGTACGCCGTCCGCCGTCCGCCGTACGCCGTCCGCCGTCCGCCGTCCGCCGTCCAGGCCGTTTTGGGCAGTAGGAATTTTTTAAAAAATCTGAAATTTCGGCAAAATACTTGGTTTACCATCTAGTTGTGCCCGCAAGGTTTTCAGTCCGATCGCCCAAACCCGTGGGGCGCTATGGGGCTATAATGGGGCTACGGGAGGGGTTTTTTGAAGGCTTTTAGCTATGGAATCGAGTTAGGTGTCGTTTTCGAAGTATTTTTGGACGTAGAATCCATTTTTTGGGGTCCCGGAACGATCCGATTTCACTGGGGCGATCTTTAGGGCATTCGTGGGGCGAAAAATGGGATTTTTGAAGGATTCCAGGATGTTAAATATTTTTCGAGTAAAAAATACAGAATTTTTGAAAAAACACATTTTTGAACAAAAAAATCCAAAAAAAAATTTTTTTTGAGATAAAAATCCAAAAAAAATTTTTTTTAAATTTCTTCATTGACAGAATTAAATTTCTGCACAAGTAACGTATATCAAAGAATAATAAACCCTTGTGGAAAATTTGCAGCGTTTTTTTTTTTTTTTTTTGGAGTTTTGGAATCCATTTTTTGCACCGTGTGGATCTTATGAGGCTTTTGAAGGATGTCAGGAAGTTGAATGAGGTGTCATTTTCCGAGTAATTTTTGACGCATATTCCATTTTTTTGGTCCTTAATCTGTTCGAACACTTTTAAAGGATTTTTAAAAAAAGTTAAAATGTCAAAACGGCTTGTGGGGAATTAAACCCACTTTCATTATCACATCATCATAATGTCAGTTTATCGCAGTAACGTTTTAGAGATCGAGCCCGCTGTCCAGGCCTCCCATGACGACATTTCGTCCAGGAAGCTGAAGTAGCGAGTGGGATCCCAACGCACGGGTTCTCGCCCAGGTCTCTTTTGAAGACAATCCGTCTAAGGAAACCACGTGGGTGATTGTAACACTGGGTCAGCTGGCTTTGGTAAAACTGCGGGCCCTGGGCGAATCAATACCAGCCACGAAACTTCGTGCAGGGTATTGTCTTCCCCACAGTCCCCTTCCGAAGACTCTGCCTCTCCACAGTATCTTGACACTTCAAGTAAGCCTGGAGTAAGTGAGTCTTCCCCCTGGTCTGCAGATCATGACCTAAATTTGTGTTATGCCCAGGAAGGAAAATTTCCTTACATTTAATGTTCCCACACTCCCTTCCCTTTCCTCCAAAAACATTGGCGATGAAATCGTGGATTCACGCCACAGGCCTTCCGTCAAACACTCAACTCAAAATATAGTGAATCTAAATTCAAATTTAGAAACACTAACACTTGTCGGTCCACTCCCATCACCTGCAGCACGGTGTGTCCCACGCGGCGGTCCACTCTGTGGAATGCAATCGACTCCCTTTTTTGGAAACAGCAATAATGGCGGTCGAATTTTGAGCACGAAATTTCAGCCAGCATGTTCAGTGGAACTAGCCTTGCAAGCCTTGGACAGGCGTGGATGTCACCCTGACAGGCCTTGGAACCACCTGAAGAGCTTGTTACCAACTTTGCAAGCCTTGGACAGGTCTGGAAAGCTTGGGACCATCTTGACAAGCCTTGGAAAACCCCGAGTCAGCTTGAGAAGAGCTTAGCAAGCCATTTGAACACCCATCACTATGTCTTAGCGTCTTGAATTGACCTTGGATCAGATAAAAAAGGGCTCAGCACGGTGCAATGGGCATTTCGACATTTTTTCATAGGTACGCGAGAAGCGCGAAAAAACTTCGAAAACCAATTTCGGACCTTCCCACGTCAGAATTGGAAATTATGGCACGAACGGTTTTTTTCAAATTCCTCACCGCTTTAAATCTCTGATAGTCGGATTAACCTGAATCTCTTGATTAATTCATCTCTGCAGTCGGTCGGAATTTCTGGGACCTTCTCAATCGGGCTTGCCTCTTTTTTTTTATATACCGTGTAATAATTTGAGGTTCAGTGCCTCAATTAACGTCACTCCGAGAAAAGCGGTTCTCCTGGTGAAGGTTAATTGGTGGGTTTTGAAACACATTTGCGTACCGCCGCGGTCGAAAAGAGCGTCGACTTCCCTGCTGCCGCCAACAGGTTCGAAAAGGCGAGAGATTATGAACTATTTCAAATTGTTTCTGTACGTTGGAAAGGCTGGCTCTGTTTGTGGGGAGGTATCTTATTCAGATTTAGAGCGTTTTTGTTTTGAACGTTCTCACAAGTTGCCATGTTGTGGTTTGTGTTGTGTTTGTTCATTCCGTTTCCATTTGGAAAGTTTTTTTTTTTTTTCAGAATTTGAAGATTTTTCAATTTATATGATAAGAATTCACCTCTCACAATTCCGATTGCTTCGGAAATATCCGAATGTTGGCAACACTAGACTGAGAGCCTTCATTTTCACGGAGGGAATGATGGACTGGTTTATTTGTCGTGACCGAAAATCCCGTGATGGGTAAAACGTGAGCCCCGTGATGTTTGGAAGTGAGGCACGAAGTTGAAGACGAAGATGATCTCAAGAAGGAGGAGAGAACAGGTCCTGGGGTAAAGAGAAATGAGAAACACGCCACGGGGAAGAAATGTGGGGTTAAGAGATTGGGGAGCTTCATGGACTCTCAGACCTGTCAGCGGTCGATGGAGCTTGAGAGAAAATAAAATAAGAATAACCACGTTAGAGTGATTGAAATATTAAGAAAAGTCAACGAAGAGTTGAGCAAACTGTATCACAGTTAAAATTGTCCAAGTTAATAAATCTAAATACAATTAAATTTTGCAGTGTACTTATCAACCTATTCCTAACTGTCCATCATTTTAAGGTCCATGGTGGGGGCCAAAAGTGAGGAGGGATACCATTGGGAAGACATGAGAGGCTCACTGGATGAGAGGGCGTTCCCCGTAGATTGAGCGGTAATCCAAAGGAACGCTCCAAGGACCCCGCGGGCTCTGGATCTGGCCAACCTCTGTTATTACCAAGATCAGATTCTCCCTCCTGCAAATGGACGATTTTCTTGCTTAATTTACCCGCTCATCACAATAACTCTATTTGAGAGTCCGGCCGTGCCATTAGTCTGATCCTCCACTCCTCAAACTCTTTCGCTCCGGTGGTTCGCACGTTGGTCTTGACGAGCGAGTTTTACGGAGTATATCACTATACAAATCTTCCTCTGCCAGCCCTCGTAATTTGTATTTCCACCCAACAACGTCCGGTAAAACCTCTGCATAATATGCAGTTGTATATTATACAATTTTTACAGGATAGAGGAACAGAATCTTTGTTTTGTCTCTGATGTTTGTAAGATTAAAGACGTTTCTAACGTACCTAACTCGAATATTTCTGAAAAAAGCTCTGCAAACCACTCTGATTGAAAAACAAGGGAAGTCGAGTTCAGAAACCTGCTCGTACATTTTCGGAAATTTTTTAATTATTCTTTGATACCAACCTATCGATTACAAGTGCAAAAACTAACTGTGTCGATTAAAAAAAAAAGTTAAACTCGGAAAATATTCGACGTTCTGAGATCCCTCAAAAGTCCCAATTGTAGCCCCATGAAAGCCCCATAGATTCCCACGGTGGAATCTGATCGATCTGGTACCCCCAAAAATGGATTTGACGTCCAAAAATACTTCGAAAACGACACCTGACTCGACCCCATTGCCGAAATCCTTTTAAAAAAACCTCCCGTAGCCCCATTTTAGCCTCATAGCGCCCCACGGGTTTAGGCAATCGGACGGAAAACCTTGCGGGCACAACTAGATGGTAAACCAAGTATTTTGTCAAAACGTTCAGATTTAAAAAAAAATTCCTACTGCCTAAAACGGCCCAGACTGCAGACGGCGTACAACGGACGGACATTTTCGTTTTAGAAATGTAGACCTCTTGAAACGGATAATGTAAAATTTTGAGGCCGATCTGAATTTTTGACCTCCGTCGCGATTACATAGGTGTATTGCTACAAGAATAATAAACCAAAAGGGGATACCTACCTCAACTTTTTTAAACTTTTCAGGAGAGCATTTTCACTGCGGAGTAATATTACTCCTCGTGTGGGCCACATTGCAAAAATTTGAAAATAACTTAATTTGCCTTTCGAACTGTTGATGTGCTCGGGCCGATGCTTCTCTTGGAACAAAGAATCGGATAAAGGTGACCACCACACAGGATGCACTGTAATACAGCTTTGCAACGATTCGAACTGTGCCCCTTTTTCAACCAAGCAAAGCAAGGCCCCTTGCTTACCTTGATTTTCCACCTTTTCCTCACCGAGGTTCTTCGGCCTTGACAATGGTTCATCCAATTTTTGCTGACTGGCGTCGCTGGATGAGGTTTTCCTCGCCAACATCCTCCTCCTCTTCTTCAACTTCTGGCCTGAGGAAAGCAAGCAGAAGTCTCATCTTGTTAGGTTTCATGGAAGGAGCTTCTGGTGTGACGTCACCTTGAACAGAACCGAGGGGCTTACTTTCCTTTATCCAGTCCTTCAGAACAGAATGTGGTAGGGCTCACTCAACCAATGGGGTCAAAAAATGGGTGATCGCGATGAGACACTGCCGATGTGCATGCATGTTCATGCATGACCTCCCTACTCAAGGCGAGAAAAAAATTCCCAGCGACAGCGAGAACATGGACGCCTCTCGACTCTCGTCCCTTCAACCCACACTGTTTTAAATTCGAACAAAAAGATAAAAACACCTCGGTACACATATCACATGCCTCAGGTTCAATTCCCTCTAGAGCATTCCAGAACTGGAATCGCAACACGTTGGTCTTCAACGCTTTTTCCTTTCGAGTCCAAGCATTGGATGAGAGTACTCCATCACGAATCTCTTCAGGAAGTCACATCGTAGCGCTTTTGTTGATTCTCTTCGTAGGAGGTTTACAAGGATGGAACAGAAACGTCTGTAAAGGAAGTAGGTAGTTGTGTCGGCGGGTGACACGCTCTAGACGTGAACACGGTAGTCCTTGTTTTACTCGTAACTACCTTCCCCGACCTGCCTCAACACCTTGTATTTATTTTAAATCGGACCCTTTCCAGAAGGCTGACCATATTGACCATGTATTAAACATATCGCGTCCGCCTTTAACACGGACTCCTCTTGCTCCACACGGAGTATCCCGAGTCCTTTTCTTGCCCATCAAACGGGCCACTTCCCAGGCTGCGGACCGGCTTTATGAATTATTCAAGCGAAAATTTATATAGACAAGTCCTTTTCGCCCCGATGAAGAGGATCGGACACGTTTTTCTTGTTAAAGCTTTCGCCCTGGGGTTGTTCCTGCCTTCGTTTGCCACTTGTACATTCGCGGAGAGGTGACAATTTGTAACGGGCTGGTCCGTTGATGTGAAGTCACATTATCAAGGAAGGAGGCGTTCGAATGAGATCATCAGCCGATAAGCTGGTGTTTCCTTCAACTGGTTTTACCTGTATCACATACGACAGCAAATACAATTTATTGATAGCTACTTACGCCGATGTCTCGTGTTTTGGCAGGAGCAGAATTAATCTCGCAAATAGTAAAATAAGTCATTCTCAACCCTTTTTCAATCCCCATAAAATGAAAAACTAGTAAAAAAAAAGGCAATAGTAAAAAGTAACTGGTCGCGGTTCCGCTCGTTGTACTACACAAAACCTGCTCCGTCCAATGGCTACCCTTACAGAGTTATTAACATCCTAACAAGACGAGAAAGAACTTCATTTTTTTTCTTCCTCTTACAGCAGTTTTGCTCATTAGTGTGTAAACGTGTAAGGGCCGACGCCTTCAACAGTCTCGGGGAGTGGGAGCAACCCCGAAGGTGAAAAAAATCTTTATTCATGAGTTTAATTGGAGGGCAAAGCACGTATATTAGCGTGGCCGGCGCACAGTGGCCATTAGCCGAGTGAGAAAGCTTTTCTGGTGCGAATCAGGGAAAAACACCAATAGTCGCCTGAAGCTTGAGGTTTTTATCCGCTGGAAGGCTCAAAATGGAGTTTCGTTGGAGATTAAGGCCTTGATTGTGAAGTTCGACAGGTTGGACGCGCGCCTTATAGGACCATCTTTTTTTGTATGAAACTAAGAAGGTTGTTAGCAAAAGAAATACACTCAGCTCTATATTATTATACCTTGTAAGGAGTGAGAATTGCCACGCTGGGGCTGAATGAGCGGAACGAGTGACGGCATTCCAAATAGACGGGAGTTTATTCCAAATAAGTGCTACTACGAGGTTGGACGAAGACAGCGTTTTGGAGAGAGCGTTGCTGAAGCGATTCCACAGTGCAAACGGTAAAGTACAGTAGTGGAGCTCGGTTTGCTGACATTGTGTGAGCCTATTTTCCTCGCCCATTATTGTGTTACCGGTGTCTGGCGGTTTCCTTCGTGGCTGCGCCATAATGCGGTTACGAAGATCGTATGGTACGCATCATCTTCTCCTCTTCCGCAATGCTTGCAAGTGGGATCATCAAGCTTCTGGATTCTTGGAAGGGAATGCTGGACTCCTTGCACTCTTTGTTTCCTTTCGGTCCATCTTCTGGGGTTGACGACCACAAGCCTCCCATTGTGGAACGTCTCTCCCACTCCTTCTTCTTGATGGTCTGGGTCTACGCTTCGTTTTTCCTCAGATAATATATTATATGCGTCGGCGTTTTGCAGCCATCAAGCAAATCGGTATTACTCCAGACACTACCTGAGCAGGTAGGCCTCACACAGTCCTTTGTGCGCTGTAGATTCAACCTCTACCCAAGCCCTGTAGGTACTTTGCAAGCTTCAGAGAGTCGTTACCATGTAGCAGGATAGTGGTGCGAGGAGCCATATTTTTAGTCATCTAGGTGAAGGACCACCAACATTCCACCTGCTCAAATTGCCGACTGCCGTTATATTGCTGCTTGGTCTGTAGCTTTCTCTTGCACTTAGTACTACTGCTTGGTCTATTCTAGACACATTCTAAATGTGTCTCTAGTATGAAAGCTTGCTCAATCACTCCCCGCTGCTGCTTCTGTTGGAGCATGGGACTGGGAGTTCCAGGGTAGTTGTTCAAGGCATCACGTCAAGAGTAGGTATGTATGGTAGGTATAGTTGCCTAAATCGGAAGGTGTACCTATCGCCGTTCTCAGCAGCTTTGCTCATAAATCTGGGCGCTTCTGCGGCTCCCAACGATCTTGCAGTGTTAGACGAGTATGATTTCCCAAAGTCAAAGCTGGCGATTAGCTGGAAAAAACAAAGGACCTTCGAACTTCTGCACCGGATCCGAAGCAGCCTCAAGATCCTGTAAAAATGCTTCGATTAACGATGTAAATAAATCAATGATCATATCGCCCCTTAAGATGCCACGTGTGCTATCCCACTTTTAGCAACTCTACATGTAAAGTTGATGGGAAGAAGTTTTATGTCTCTCGTGTATACACGTTTCACTTGTTTGTCTCATTCGATACATTTAAAATTCAGCTCCACTAGGGAAAAAAGCCTCAGGCCGAAGTAATCACGATCGACGCAGGGGCAAGAGAGAGCTTGAGACAGGGGCTCACTCCATGGAGCCCATGTCCGTATACTCTCAGATAGTCAAGCGTCGATCAAGGCAGAGCTCGTGCAGAGTGGTATGTACAGCTCGATGAGAGTGGTACAAAACTGCGCAAATACTCAACACCCTGACGAAACGCAACAGGGTCTCCCTGGAGTGGGCGCCAGGGCATAACAGGCAACGAAAATGCTGTCACTCCAGCCAGAAAGGGATCTCAGACCCCATTCACTGGCCCAGAGCCAGCTGTTGGCTTTCCACCAACCTCCTTCAGAGGCGCCATCAACAGGTGGATGGCATTACAAACAGCCAAAAGATGGCAACTCCTCGAGGACTTTGGTCGAAGGTCACGTTCACAGAGCATGATGGTAAAACCCAACACCAGGAACGCTGATGAGCTAGCTACTTAAGCTAAAACGCGGGGAGCTAAGAAGGCTGCAGGTAGGCTTGATAACCGACCCCCCCCCCCCCCCCACAGGTGCACAGATTGAGATGCGGCATCTAGCGGCTTGCCGGTGATCTCAAACTGGTTTTATTGCGCTTTCGTGAGTACAGAGTTATCTGCAGAGGAGGGATGACAATACAAACTCACCATTGCACTTGTATTTCACGCATTGACTTTATCCCTGAATACAGTCAGCTCCTGGTACAAGGCATGCACTGCCGGGTTTCAAAACCGCGTCCAATCAATTACGCTGTAGTTCCACACTGTACAAAATGATGAAGTAATTTCTAGCTATCCCTCGGAGGAAAAAAAAACCTAAACACCTTCGCCTCCCTCTACATCTGCGTTTTAACGAGCGTACGTTTCACCATGGCTGGAATTCGTTAACATCTACCTGGAGGCGCCCAGCTGCGGGGAAAATCTAATTCCGACCAACTCTGCGTTTCCTCCTGGAGTCCTTTCCTCCGGCGTCCCTAATTTAGAAAACTTCGAAAACCAGACCCCCCGAGAGCTTTGGGACCTCCCATGCCCCGATGATGGAATATTAAGACCCCCTGAGTTCCCGTGTGAGAACAAAGACATTGAAAGGAGAATGGGGGCGGAGCCGAAGAAACCTGGAGCTACGAAGCTCAGGATAGGAAAAAACGAGTAAATCGAAGAGCGAGAGAGAGATTGGAAAAAAAGAAGAAAAGAAACGTCGAGGCTGCCTTCTTCTTCTTCGTGTACTCGGAGGGACTAAAAACAAACCAAAAACGAAAATCCCTCGAGGAGGTGGGTCAGCCAGGTTATTATAAAGCTCGTATAAGCAAGACCCTTATTAAAGCTAGGCTACAACAAACCCCTGACATATCGGCTGCTTCATCACCACCAAAGTATACAAGTATGTACCTATACCGATAGTTTTGAATAAGATCTACAGATATTAGAAAAGCGAAAAAAAGATCCTCGCGAGGTGGAAGCAGTTTTTAACCAGCTCCTAGTTAAAAAAGAAAAAAAAATTATACTTGAAGTGGTCCCCTTGCTCACGGCAGAACTACTGAGAGAGCTATATTTCAATTTCAGTGCGTTTTCTGCGTTCAGTCATCCAACTCCAAGATATTTATTGGAGTGTATTGATTAGTCAAACTGCATTAAACAGCGAATTTTGCTCCTTAAAAACCTTAGGCTCCTGATTCATGGTGAAAATTAACGTAGCTCTACCCTAGATAGGGTCTGTATGAAAAATTCAACTCTGTATTATTTTTATCAAGATTATTATCAATCAAGTTTTTAAAGTATATTCAATAATATTGACATATTATGTTTAATAATTTATTTTCCATATTCAATTATTGGGTCTGCCGAAGATTTTCCCCTGAAAAATTGATCCTTCAGCTTAAAACGTTTGGGAACCCCTGCTCTACACAAATCCAACCTGAAGTGTATCAACCTTGACTTTTCCGGACATCCACGTGGCTGCTAGCACGAAAGATATTAGCCGAACAAGGTATCTTATTACCGGAGATCACACTGTAGTAATTAAAATAATGAGTGGACTGTTCTGTATAATTGTTAATTGGATGGTAGGTATAACACGCGAGGTAATTACCGTACAAATCCACGAATTCTGCTGCCCTTGATGAGGTCTTCACAATTTCGGAGGAACCTCTGACGTGATCAACCCGGTTTCCACTCATATCCTGCGGAAACATAAAAGAAAATTGGTTTTGAATTGGACTCCTGGATTAGTTTTACACCAGAACTCGATAGAGGGGCGGCCAACGTGATATTCTTTCTAATCCAGCTGATATTTTTCGATCCTTTCGCGGGAGCAATTCAACGCCCACTGCCATAAGAAAACGCTCACGCACGGTAAGTTCTTTACTGTCTTGGCATCTTTGACAGCTTTATTAAGCCGGCCAGCTGCTGACCGGCTTTGGGGAACCGCCGGGATTCGACGGGTTTAAAAGTGAAATTACACGTTAGCGCTCCGAAGAAGTTCCAAAGGCGTTCACGCGATCGCTGAAGGGGGAAGTCGGAGGGAGATTGCTCGCATTGGAAATTGAGCTATCGTATTCAATTTCAATAACGTTGACCTTGTGGCCTTTACGTAACAACATTATCTAGATAAAGGAAGTTACCTCGAGTCAACGATATTGTTTATATCGGACAATCCCTGAAAATTTGACCCAAATCGGATCACGATTATGGAATTTATCGGTGTAACATGAAACTGTGGACAGACAGACAGACACAGAAAAAGCTCAGGAGGCTTTGAAACGCAAAATGCAAGTGGAAATTTTAATGTAGGAGGACAAACATTTTTTCGGTCTCGAAAGTGAAAACAATGCTTCCGTTACCTTCCGTATGTAGTCTCTGAAGCAAAATTACCCATAACCTATAGGTACTTATGGGTATACCGCCGTTATCAAACTTCAGCACAACAATGATGAAAATGAAAACCAGATTCGGGAGAAGCGGCGTGGTTTTTAGATTTTGTTGGGTCTGGAGCTCTCTGTTACTCTGTGGTCTGGAGTAACGAACATGACGGACCAACAAAACTGCAGGTACATACCTACCACGGAATATAATGATGGTAAAAAACGCTGCAAATTTTACACAAGGGTTTATTATTCTGTGATATAGGTTACTTGTACAGACATTTAATTCTGTCAATAAAAAAAAATTAAAAAAATTTTTTTTTGGATTTTTATATTTCAAAAAAAATTTTTTGGGGGGATTTTTTTTTTTCAAAAATGTGTTTTTTCAAAAATTCTTTAATTTTTACTCGAAAAATATTTAACTTCTTGGGATCCTTCAAATATCCCATTTTTAGCCCCATGAAAGCCCTATAGAACGCCACAGTGAAATCGGATCGTTCCGGGACCCCCAAAAATGGATTCTACGTCCAAAAATACTTCGAAAACGACACCTAACTCGATCCCATAGCTAAAAGCCTTCAAAACACCCCTCCTGTAGCCCCATTTTAGCCCCATAGCGCCCCACGGGTTTGGGCGATCGGACTGAAAACCTTGCGGGCACAACTAGATGGTAAACCAAGTATTTTGCCAAAATTTCAGATTTTTAAAAAAATTCCTACTGCCCAAAACGGCCTGGACGGCGGACGGCGTACGGCGGACGGCGGACGGCGGACGGACATTTCGGATTTTGAATGTAGACCTCTTGAAACGGATAATGTCAAATTTTGAGGCCGATCGGAGTCGTCGACCCGCGTCGCGAAAACATAGGTGTATTATTCCAAGAATAATAAACCAAAATACGCAGTTTCCCCACAAAAGTGGGAAAACTGAAAAACCTTGGTCGATCGTACAAAGTAATATATCAACACCAAAAAGTGTTCAAAATATTCCAAAAGTAAGCCTCTATTTTTTCCATGATTTGGGTCAGATTTGATCCTGAATAATTCCTTCATTCCAAACGAAAATTCCCTGCCCATGAGCGAAGACTGCCACCACTGAACGTGGAGGTGATTTATCATCTGGTGATAAAAGTTGGCCAATCACAGGAAGGGTGTGCAGTCCCCGAATCTGCACCACATTTCGTAATTTCTGCCTTCACACTTAGTGTGTTGTTCCACAAGGTCCATGCAAAAAAAAATCGTCTCAAGAGGTGCAGTGCTCTCAAAAATGGAGGATGAATCTGTTATCATTGTATTATCAACACAGGCTTTTCAGACATTCCTCGAACTATGTAAGGTCTATAATTTGGTTGTAGAACTTATGTAGATATTCGAGCCAAGGAGTTTTGATTCATTTTTAGGTAGGTCACTAATTAGGTAGGTAATAGGTAGCCCCCCTCACCCCCTTCTGCATCGGGGGGGGGGGGGGGGGGGGGGGGGTGCAGTTGCGACGCTGCCTCCCTCACGAGTCGCGCCTGCTGGCAACTAGTGCTGCTCTCCTTACAAGCGTGTTGCCAGGTTGTTTTGGTAAATTTTGTCTAGTTTTGCCTCCTTTTGGTAATAATAATTTTCTAGTCGTTGAATTTGTTATTGTCTGTGTGATTTTCGAGAGGTGAATACTGTTACCCGTCGCAAGAACATTGCCTTTGGCACTCCACCCTTAGAAGACAGATTGGAAATGAAACGCATGGGCGCATGTAGGGACGGGGAAAGTGAGTCGGTTGTATTTTTCTTCTAAAATAAGCCTTCTTGCTAAAGGTTCCCGGTCAGCAGACCTACTACGACTATACATTCGGGTGTGTATTAACTAGGTAATACGAGTATGTTATACGGCAGTAGGTATTAAATTTTGATGTTGAAGTACAAGAGTCGAACCGCCTCTTGTACATAGCCGCCACTGTCGTGTATGCACTTGTTCTTGTTGGTCTAATTCAGACCCTATCATTTCGTAAATTGTTCAACATTGGATTATGAATGTACTATAATTTAAACATGAATTTGTAACATTGAGCCCTTTGGAAACATAGTCTATTTGTCTATTATGTTTCTATTTGAAATGGTAGAGAAAAACGTTAGTTTCACCTGCAACGCTGCCGCCTGTTAGACCCACCTGCCTCATTCCCAGGAGTGGCGTTAATTTTCTAAATTGTACCCGGCAGCTGGCATCCACCCGAGCCATTCCTTTTTTTAATTGGATGGGAAGTACCAATCCTAGCTGGGCCTTTTATCATTTCAACAGTGACGAATCCGAATATATTTTTCAAAGTGAAGCGACGTCGAAGGGGAGGGGAAATTCAAAACCGTCCGAAAAAAACGACCGTACAGTTTGAGGCTTTAACATCAGGTTCTGGAAGTTGAAACGCCGCCATCGACCAAATCTTTCTCTAAGCGTCCGACCGTAAAAACAAACGGGGAGATATGTCTTGCCCGAAAAACGCTCGAGGCATCAACACCCCGGGACATTAAGGGCAGCGCCGCGTCAACCAAAATCATCGTCAAGAGGTCGTGTGGGAGAGAGAAAGAAAATAACAAAAAACTTCTTCCTTGGGATCTGATGAGATGGAGATGACGAGATAAGTCTCGTAATGGCTGGAGGCCTTCGGTCTCAGGTAACGTCTTGGCGCTCTGGAGAAATATTAAGGCACCCCCGACTGAGATGTAATCTTACGTAGTAGGCCAGAAAATAATATGGTGATAAAGGCAAGGGAACTGTGTATCTCAAAAGATGAAAAGAACTAAATATTTACGCACCAAATAGAATTTACTTTTTATGGGACGCGTTTTAAGTTCCCAAGCGCCAGGTATTTTTTGTCCGTTGATCAACTCTTCTGAACTAAACGTCTGGTTTTCTTGTAGGTTTGCTCATTCTGATGGCTGCGTTGAATTCTCCTCTCTCACTACTCTGCTGAAGTAGCTCCAAAGCTCAGTTCTGTCCTAATGTGGCTGCTCACTCACTTTTCGGCTTATTCACCTTCACATTCATTTCGGATACGTACCACCTTCAGTTTTCCGATTTCCTTTGATTTTCTCAACGACACCAAGCAACAAAATTTGTTTAATGACCACCATTGCATGCAAATGGTGCACCATTTTTCCCGGAAAACACGAAAGGTTCATTTCAAAATTTGAATGTGACACAAAAAGCAATGACGGCCGAACACTTTATTTCAAATCTTTCATTTTTCCGCAAACTTAAACATTTCGTGGACAACGTGAGATACAATAGTTGCAGAAAATATAAGCCGAATGTTTGGAAATTTGGTCGGGACGCCAGCTGGTGGGAAATCGACCGACACTGGTACTTCGTCAGCGGGGTCATTCGGCGAGGCGCACAGGTTGGGATAAGTCGAACTCGGGTTGCATTTCGTGCCGGAAGGACATTTCGAACAAGCAGCTCCCTTGGTCCACATAGAACCCGACGAGAAGTTACCCGGTGCGTAGTTGCATACTAGCTGTTTCCTCGGTTTTCCTTCATCCACGTACGAGGAGTTGATCAGGCCGCACCCGAATTTGTAGGTGTTGGCCCAAAGGAGATTCGTGAAACGGGTGTAATTCTCAAAGTATTCGAATTTGTCCACGAGTGAAGGCGAGGCCAAGTGAATTTCACCAAGCCACTGTCTGAAGAGAAAACGGGCGTCCACTTCATCCGGGTCTGAAAAGAAACTGGAGTTGAACTCAGACCATCGAGCACGTTCAGAGATTTAGCATTTTGAAACTCAAGTGGCGAAGGTAGCTCTGCCTCAACTCGCTACCGAGGGATCGACCGAACAAACTCTAAAAGTACTGTAGGTCATATATGAATCCCTGCAGCTTGTTGACGAATCTTAATAAACACATTAATCAAACACAAATACTTCATTTTGCCAGGAGGGAAATACTGTCAACAGTCAATCAGGAGAGTTCAGCGAATAGGTGTTTTTTTAAAAGTCGATGGTGTGGCTGGTTAGTGGTCATTAACCTTTTTTTGGAGGCAGAGGCAGAGTTCTGAGGGACCCTCCCTGTGTTGGAGGGGATGATCGGGATAACCAGGATAGACCCTACAGGACGCAAGCTCAAATCGTCGATGCAGCATCCCAGATTCGCTTGTCTGGTGGCGTTGGAGCCGCTTCCAGAGCTTCCGGTTGGCAGTCCTGAAGCGTCAATATCAGATGTTCTGCTTAAAGTCAATATCAGAGATTCTGCTAAGGGCCTCTCGAACTCTGCCGATTGATAGGAGTCAGTCTTCCCAGACCTTATGCCACCCGAAGTTTCCTTTGTAGGTAAAAATGTGTGTTCTGACAATGGCACGAATAAAAAACGATGCGACCTCGGGCACATTATGTAGTTTAGAAAATGACTCCGTAAAAAAAAAAACATTAAAAAAAAAAAAAAATTATCGGCGCAGAGCTGGAACTTCCTATTGGGCCAAAATATGAGGAATCATATTCTGAGTTTGCACGCCGCGATTTTTTAAAAGTAGTAGGTACACTAGACCAGCTTGCAATAGTGCACTAGACCAACTTGCAAGCCTACTAAGCTTTGATTTTAAGAGCCGCGTACGCTGCTCAACACATCTACACGAGATATAACTACATTAGTAAGGGTTAAAAAATTGTTTCACGACCCACAACGTACTCTCATCAAGAGCCGAAATCCAGAAAGAATTGCTCTGTCCAACTTCCTTAAACTCGGGCGTTATGCGACATCGGTCGTGGTTCGGATTACACTGGTAGCCCCACATTGACGCCGTTTCGGCGATAAAATCATCCCAAATAAGTTGCCTCATGTTGGACGCTGACGGCCATCCTTCAACCTTCCCCGCAGCGAATTGGTTGCGGATATAGTTATGAAGCCCAAGCAGTGTGTTCTTTACGTCGTTGGTCATGATATCCCTTTGATCTGAAATTTCTTCAACGTTATTAGCGTCCAACGCCTTTGACGACAAGTCGAATGTGTTAAACTCACTGTAGCAGAATTCAACCACAAAAATAGTTTCAACTGAGTAAGCGCACAGCGTATGCCTTATTTTCCGGCCGCAAGTCGTATTGCACCACACACTCTGAGGTGTAATTTGAGGCCTAACTAACGCCCCCACCCACAGAATCAGAAGGATCCCAAAACTGATCATTATAAATGTCAACTACAAAATTTTCCAGTAAATTTTCAACATAGTACCAAAACAAGGCCAAGTTACGAAAACACAGTATAGTAGACGTTTTCATAAGGACTTGAATGATTTATTATAAAAATGAAGGTTCCGATTCGGTGAGCCAAAATTGGCTTAAACTAAACAATCGGAATGGTAACATTTCTTTTGAAAAAAATAAATAAATACCTACCTAAATAAAATAAATAAATCAGGAAATTTCACACAAGGAAGTATCATTTATTGCTATAAATTGTGCAAAAAAGTAATTATATTTAAATAAAAATTGTATTGAAAATAATAATTATTATTTTTTTTTTTAATAATTCGTATTAAAGACAATTTTTCAAAAATGTTTAAAAATTATATTTTTGTAGTGTTTTGACGAATTCGGGGCCCCAAAAAGTGATCCTACGTCCGAAATTCCTCGGAAAAAGACGCCTTATTCGACCTCCTGGTATCAAAGCCCCATTTGTAGCCTTGGAGCAACTTGCATGAATGGTTTTGGCAACTCTAAAAAAGGATTCTTGTCCAAAAATACTTCGAAAACGACGCCTTACTCGACATAGCTGAAAACCATACTCGACATAGCTGAAAACCATCAAAAACCCCTCTGGCAGCAAAATTATATTTTTTTTTTAACACTGCAAATTTAAACAAGTTTTTTCTTGTATAGGTACCTAATTGGGCAAAATGAAATACCATGTCAATAAAAATGATAAAACTGTATTTAACAATTCATGTCTTTGCTTTGGTACACAGAATCAAAAAGTGTTACAAATATAATTATCACGTTACCCCATGTCACGTTTAAATCCTCGACAAGGATCAATTAATCGTCAATTATTGATTTTAGACATACTCATAACTTGCGGTACCTAAATTCGTGATCAGCGAAAAATTTCCTAAAGGACAGGCCCATCAGTTTTTGAAGAATCCTCAGGACTACTGGAACTAGGAAAAACAATCAAAAATAGACGCCAAAAACCCCGTTTTTAGTGCAACCTTTTTCCAAAAAATGGAAAGGTGCGCTCACCTCTTCGACATGTATGTTTTTTTTGTTTTGTTTTTTTTGTTTTTTTGTTTGTTTGTTTGTTTGTTTGTGTACAGAGCATCACGCCCGAGCGGCTCAACAGATTTTCATGAGGGTGGTCTCATTGTCATCAGCGAGTTCGGGGGGTGGTTATAGGCTACCTTGATTTTTTGTTAGTTTTTTCCAGTAAAAAAAAAAAGAAAAAAGTAATTTTAGACAATTCATATGTTAGGTATATATAAAATCGTGTTTCTGTCTGTCTGTATGTGTTTGGTGGTTCTGTCTGTATAGGCGCCTAAACGGCTGATCGGATTTCGACGATTTTTTTTTTTGATTTTTAATGATTTATTTTTCTTAATAATAAATCAATAATTGGAATTATTCCAGTAAGTACCATATTCATTTCTCATTTCAATTCCAGCTCCCGATGTGCCGCCAAGTTCTGCTCTGAACCGATCCGAGCTCATCGGCGTATAGTACCTACCCCACACGGCAAAACCGGCCTTTCCGAGGATCGAACCCGAGGGCAGGTGTTGCCCTGCAGTCTCCCCACCAAACTCCCCTCCCGGCCGGGCCCTAAACGAGAAAACATAACCGATGAAATGAGGCGGCCATTTTGGGATCGCTCGACTTTTTTTGTGGACCCTCAGGTTATAAAACATGGCTGATGATAGGTTTCTTCCAACTCCCCGCACTGCACCGGAGACCCCCCGACTTCGATTTGCCTTGATCCTTTAAAACGTCTCTGTTGAGAGCTTTCATAAGAAAAAAACCCTGTTTTTTTTTTTTTTTTTTTTGTTCAGGCAATCTTTGTCCAGCTTCTGATAGGGTGTCAGTGATAATGACTTAATAGAAATATTATCACTTGCAACAAATATTTATCCTTATAAATAACTATTACAGGTTGGTGCATACATCAAATACTCGAAAAGGTCTGCACCAGTTGAACTAAAATTTTGACAAGACAATCAACAATCGAGCACAATGATCGAGCGAAGCGACCCCCCGCTAGATTATAAACGCGCCATGATGATAATATCCTAATATATATTATGCTGAAGCAGAGAATCAGAATATTATAATATAATATGATATAGGTGAATGGGAGCCTCCCGTTGGGAGGTCAGGATTGGCATCCAAATGAAACCGCTTTAGCTCACTTTATGAGCCAATTCGAATCGTCCATACAAATGTAAAAATTTTACATTGAATGTAAAATTTTTACATGTGTATGGCGGATTCGCACATTAAATTTTAATGTGTGGTAGGTCACATTAGACAGTTTTATTGGGCTAGATCATCTGTAGCCCCCAACTGGCTTCTGACACACTGACGCAGGAGATGAGTTGATGTTGAGAAGATAGAGATGAGAACAGCCCAGATTTTGCAAGTTTCTTATTTCTTAGAACCTAAATTTTCTTTTAGTGGATGGGTACATGCGCAACACTCTGGGTACCTACAGGTGGTTTGCTCCTGCTCCCATGAACTGTTGTTACTTATCACTTGAACGGTTCCTCTCTCACTGTTACCCACGCCTCGCACATTTGATACTAAATTCGAGCTGGAGACTTCGCGCTTTATGAACATACTAATTTTCGCGCTTATGATACACATTCCAAGGGGATTAGCGCTTATGATACCCACCCGTAGATTCCATAAACAAAATGTCCGTCCGCCGTCCGAGCCGTTTTAGGCACAGGGAGTTTTTTTTTTTTTTAAATTTGAAATTCTGACAAAATACTTGGCTTACCATCTAGTTGTGTCCGAAAGGTTTTCAGCCCGATCGGCCAAACCCGTGGGGCGCTCTGGGGCCAAAGTGTGGCTACGAGAGGGGTTTTCGAAGATTTTTGGCAGTAGCAGTTAGGTATCGTTTCGGAAGTATTTTTGGACGTAGAATTCATTTTTGGGGGTCCCAGAACGATCTTATTTCACCGTGGGAATCTATGGGGCTTTCATTGGGCTACAATTGGGACTTTTGAAGGATCCCAGGAGGTCAAATAAGGTGTCGTTTTCCGAGTAATTTTGGACGCATAATCCATCATTTGGGGTCTCACATCTATCCAAACATATGTTTGTACTATATACCTAGTACAGCATTTTTTTTTTTTTTCAAAAATATATTTGTAATGACACAGAATTAATTATTGCACAGTTAACCTGCATCAAAGAATAATACCCTCTTGGGTAAAATTTGGAGCATTTTTATTTTGTTACAATCCTGAAAACGAGGTTGCGGTTCATGCTTACATTTCAATATTTTTGTTCCGCGGAGTTGTAGAACACAATGTCATTCTCTGTCGTCCCAACGAATACTTGTTGTTTCATCAAGTGCAACCACGACAAACATAATAGTCTTACATTCTACCGCTTCCCGGTCAGGGGGGGAATTCAGCCGCAGAAGAAAACAGAAAAAGCCTCCGCTGGTAATGTGTTGGTCGCGGTGTCTTGTGAGACGAGGACGAGTCGAGGGGGAACTCAACCGACATGCATTATTCACCAACTCGGCGAAAAAGGGGAGGAGAACTTCCACCAACGAACCCGAAGTCCTTTTTCCCCGAGATTTAGTTCGCCGTCATCTCAACAAAGACAACTTGCAGACATCTGCCCCGACATTATTGTTCCCGTCCGTTTCTCTGTTGTCTCTCAAGTGCAGATACTAATCTAAAATCCACTTTGCCTGCCACGTACGTAAATTTTGAACATCTCTTGACGACAGTAACTTGTGAAATATGCTGATTAGGATTTGAATTCAGAGAAGCCTCATTTTGTACCGTGCCACTCATAATGAATTTTAAACGTTTGCAAAGTACAAAAAAAAAAAAAAATTCAAAAAAGATTCTGCCTAAAGACATTTGAAAATCGGTGTTTGAAAAGAATGTTCTGGATAAGCATCAATGGTTGAATAGGAGCATTGGCAATTAAATCAATTATTATGTTTTCAGTTCTTTGAGGATTTGTTTCTTTATTTTCGCAATAAGGCTTTCTTGGCTAGTCAAAACCCACACGGTTGTTTTGCTGAAGTGAAAAACTGGCCAGAACCCAACGGGGAGGTGGCCGCCCGTCAATCCCAACCGAATTTAGCCAAGCACAACAAAATAGAGCATTTTTCTCCTGGCAACCAGTTAACCAGGGGGTTTTTTGGTTAGCAGAAATCACTTCTAGTTAGCACGAACACTTTAGATCAGCAGAAACCGGTTTTTGGTACGAAGAAAGTGGACAGCGGGCGCACAAACTCGTTTCCTATTTGCAGATTTGTATTTTTTTAAAGTTACACTTGCAATACTGTGGGAGTTTCTCAGAAGACAAATTAGATGAATAAAATAAGATAATTACAATGTAATACAATGTCATTATTTTTTACATATTTTTAAATTTAAAATAAATAAATAAAACGAAACATTGACTAATTTTTATTTTTTTTATTTTTTGTGTTGAGTTGTTGGGACGTGGTGAATACTGTTTTAAAAATTTTAAAATTAATTGCATTTAATGTACCGTATATTTTGCTCATAATAGGGACGGGTTTTGAAGGTTTTTGCAGGTTAACCACTAGAAATAGTACGTTTTTCAAACTTTTTATGGTTGGTACGTGTTCCTTACTGAATTCCCGACAGGATGACGTTGCGAAAGTGTAAATATATATATTCCTTGTATTTTTTTTTATTTTTGAAAAGTGTCCCTATTCTAGGTCACATGTGCTATAATAGGGACACACCTTTTTTTTAAGCTTAAACCGCTTCATAGCCCTCGTATTCTCAATAGGGACATAGTTATGCTTTTTAAAAAACTATTTTCCGATCCAAAACATCAACAAAAAAGTTTTTTAATGAACTGTTTCATATAAATACAAAGGGTTTCCCTAGAAAAGACTACATTTAAGATCCTTATCAAAATCACAGGTTCCATATCACATGTTTCATAAAAATACAAAGGGTTGCCCTATAACTTATAAAGTCGACGGTAATTTACGATAACACATCATGAGGGCTGAACTACGGGGGGGGGGGGGGGATCGGTTGGGGGCCAAAGAGAGGGCTCACTACGTTCGGCAAAACCGCGATTTTGTCTATAATATAGATTAGGTATATTATAAACCCATTAAAACACGCTGAAATGACGTTTTTGATCGAAAATCGGCCAAAACAGCTGTGTCCCTATCGAGAGACCGGGACACCCCTAAATTGCCATTTTGGGGAAAAACACTTGCCAAAAATCGCTCGTTTCACTTTTTTGAAATCTGACAACGGCTTCCCTCTAGTTAATTATGAGGCTAATAATAAATCCAGGTGACAACTTCCCAGAATGTCCCCTTGCACGCGAACCACGAGAAGTTTTTCGGTGAAACTGATAAAGCCCGTTATCACGTTATCACTGTTATCACCTACCTGACGGCGGGAGTTGAAAAACTTCTTCTTCTTTTGTTGTTGGCTCATCGTTAACATCCAGAAGAGATGAATTTCACTCTAAACATGAATTTTAGTGTAATAGGACGCCGTCAGCGGCGATTTTAATCTCGTTCTGCCAGTTCCGTCCCTATTCGAGGTACTGTCCCTATTATGAACAAAATACGTAGCGTTCAACTGGTCGTTCTTTGCGTGACATATTCTTTAATTACTCGCAATTACTTGTATGTTCCACTACTTACAAAATAAGAGAAAAAACGGGAAAAACGTGGATGGCATAAGAGCTCATACTTTCAATTAGCAGTCGCCAGATGCGTTACAAGACCTTTTATTTGTTTTCTTTCAAATTCCAAGAAGCCGAGCGATACGGACCGCAGACTAACAACTAGAGTAACTCCGTGAGAAAACGATGCGTCGAGACAATTATACATCGCGGAGGGCTGTAACGCACGTTCTGTATGGCGGCATTACTTCTGCATGAACTAACGCGGTGGTCAGACGTCTTTCATCCACTCGATGGTCGCCTGAGACCTCCTCAAAGACCCCATTAGCCGACCACGTGATGATAGTAACCGACCCCACAAAAGGCACTTGATAAATTATGCCTCATCAACGTCGTCCCAGGTACCATTTTACACCCCACATGTCAAAGGACGGGGCGGTTTTTCGCCACTAAACACCCCGATCAACCGGTGGTTTAGCAATTACAGCACCAGCTATTGTCGAGTGGACATGTGGAGTATAGTTTCCCGCTGACCGGATGTCCACTAAGCCTTTAATTGCTTCGGTTCTTCTCTAGTCTGGGGAAGTTACTTATGGGAGTTATGGATCTCTTACTGGTTAGTTCAGAAAGGCTTATAAATTTAAATATTATCATTTTATAAATGACTTTTTCAAAAATATATTGATAGATATACGTTTTTGGTTTTTAAAACAGAGGGTTTTTAGGAAACACTAAGATTATGGAAACAATTCCCTAAATTTTCGCCGTAAAGTTGGCTTCATCCAAGATAATATCTGGATCATATTATGATATATTTATCAAGCTATGTTTGTGGTTTTTTGGGCAATTTTTATTTTTCGTCCAGTAATACTAATTGCGTCTTACAAAATTTAATAGAATTTCGTTTGTCGGGAATCAAAGAGCGAGAAGCCTTAGGTAGGTCCTACCTGCTTCTTTCCCCTAACCCTTCATTTATTTATTAATCTATTGTTTATCGCAAAAGTAACATTTCATTATCATCGTGTGTTTATTTTGGTTGCATTTTCATGATGTCTTTCCGACAAGCTTCCCAAGACTGCCGTTCTTGCTGCCTACTATTCAGTTTTTCAAAGTAGGGCTGGATATTGCATCCTTTGCTGGGGCCACTCGCCACACAGCGCCCTTGTATTCAGCAGTCAAAGGAGAGCTGTCAGAGCTATCATGGGCCTAAACTATCGGCAGGACTGCAGAGATGCTTTTCAGGAGCTGGGAATACTAACAGTACCAGCCCTGTACATCCTCGCTTGCCTTACCTATGTGCGGAAAAACATCACCTCATTCCCCTCAGCCTCTCACACTCACAATACACGAAGTGCCAGTCAGCTTTCGTTGCCCCACTCTCGTTTGGACGTCAGTAGAACCTCTACATCGTGGTGGGGAATAAAATTTTTTAATGCCCTTCCAAAATCTGTCCGAGAAGAGCCTGTGCCAAAATTTAGAATCTCATGTCAATCCCGACTGTCACAAATGGTGCCGTACTCATTTGAAGACTTTTTTCTCAACATCAATCCAGTGAAACGTCTTTAACGTGTACATGCCCTTAATTCATCAATTTACGTTTAAAATTTAATGTTACCATCTTACTTTGTATTTTCAGGCCTAACTTTAATTAACCGTGACCATTGTCAAAAGCACTCTGTGTAATATGGCAAATAAAACGCTTTCTGATTCTGATTCTGATTCTGATTCTGATCTTTCACGAAGATTCAGGTTAGTTAATTTAGATTTTTATTTTTGAAATTAATACACTGTGGTGATGAACATTTTGCTCTTAAATCGAATGAGATCAACCGCTTCTTCGCAGGTTTTTAAGATTTTTTGCCATAGGGTCTAGTGGGTTGTAGTTTTGGACGTAGAGTCGAAGTTCTTTCGGACGTAGGATCCGTTTCTGGGATCCCTCGTCTATCTGGCCTTACCTCACGAAACGGACTACAAAAGGGGCTTTTGAACGACGCCAATGGAGGGGGGGGGGGGGGGAGCCGCGTAGCCTTCGGTCACTCCTTGGCCCACCACCATCCCAATTCCCTGTCAACTGCTCCAAACCCTGATTTTTGCTCAACTTTGGAGCTGCGTGGAGCAACTTTTTGGTGGTTTCATATTTTTCTCGTCATCTACTCGCCAAAACGAATTTTGGTTTATTATTCTTGGAATAATACACCTATGTTTTCACGACACGGGGGTCGACGACTCCGATCGGCCTCAAAATTTGACATTATCCGTTTCAAGTGGTCTACTTTCTAAATCCGAAATGTCCGTCCGCCGTCCAGGCCGTTTTGGGCAGTAGGAACTTTTTTTTAAATCTGAAATTTTGACAAAATACTTGGTTTACCATCTAGTTGTGCCCGCAAGGTTTTCAGCCCGATCGCCTAAACACGTGGGGCGCTATGGGGCTAAAATGGGGCTACGGGAGGTTTTTTTTTTAAAGGCTTTAAGCTATGGGATCGAGTTAGGTGTCGTTTTCGAAGTACATATTTTTGGACGTATAATCCATTTTTGGGGGTCCCGGAACGATCCGATTTCACTGTGGCGATCTACGTGGCTTTTATGGGGCTAAAAATGGGATTTTTGAAGGATCCCAGGAGGTTAAATATTTTTCGAGTAAAAAATAAAGAATTTTTGAAAAAAAAAAAAATTTGAAACAAAAAAATTAAAAAACATTTTTTTTAAATATAAAAATCCAAAATATTTTTTTTTAAATTTTTTTTATTGACAGAATTAAATTTCTGCACAATAAGAATAATTAACCCTTGTGTAGAATTTGCAGCGTTTTTTAAGACCAATTTCAGATTTTTCCGACCGCCAGAAGTGCCCTAGAATTCAGATGACTAAAATCGTGTCACCCTCCTCCTCCTCGGGCTGCGGCTTTAATGTAATAGAAAAATAATGTAGTTATAAGTATTACAATCAAGTCAGGGAAATGCGATTGCTTTGGTGCAGGGAATGTGGGAATGTGCAAAGAGATGGTGTGGTTGGCGAGGGGAAATGTGGCGGGGAGGGGGTCCTACATAGGGGGGGGATCACAATGTTGAGCACCCGGGAGCGGACGGCTACTTGGGTGGTCCCATCAGGCGGCCCTTCGTGGGGCTATTTCTTCTCCGCTTATCTTACCAATAAGTGACGTGCCAACATCGCGAAGTCTTCCCCTCCCGACGGGTACGAGGCCCCTTTTACAATTTCCTCGCTGGAGCCTCAAAAGTGCCGCCCTGGTGTTGGTCGAATGCCTCCGCCGCCGTCCGGGAGATACCGCTGGGCTGCCGATTTCGTCAAATTGGGCTGCTTCAATTTAATTAACAGCGACGAAGAACCTCAGCGTGAAACCCTGAGTAGGCATCTAAAGAACGAAACGCTGCAAATTTTACAAAGGGCCTTACTATTCTTTTATAAACCTAATGGATTCAAAATTTAATTTGGTAAATTTAAACAAAGTTCCTACCTGAATAAAAAAATAGGTATAAGGATCATTATCACAAAAACCTACATTTCGAGGTACCGGTGATTTTCATGTCTAGGTAAGTACGTCGGTTTCCCCCACTGGAAAGGATGTTTATGAAATAAAATTTAGCGCTCTTTTTGGCCTACCTCATTTCAAAATTATGCAACGACTGCTTGATTACAAAAACCATAATTATATTACTGAAAACTTACTTTTTTCAATGTCTCCATTCAACAAAGCCAAAGCCCCACGGGGGGATTTTATCATTTCGCAAAAAAGTTTTGTTTCATTTTGTCCCAATAAATGGGACAACATTTTTGTCTCGATTTTGAATTTGGAGCCCAAAAGTTACAAAATTTGTAACGAATTTAATTCGTCTTCAAAACCGTGGAGGCTCTCCTGGTGATCATCCACCATCCACCAACAATTCAGTATTTTCAGATCCCTAAAAGTACTTAAACAGCTTTCCACAGACAACAAACTTTTTGCGAGCGAAAGCGACACAGCCTAACTTATTGCACGAATTTGATTTGAAGTAGCGGCTAGGGATGAGAAAAACGTGATGAGAAAACTGTTTCATCAGAAAAAACGCTGCAAATTTTACACAAGGGTTTATTATTCTGTGATATAGATTACTTGTACAAAAATTAACTTTTTTTAATTTTCAATTTTTTTTTTTTGTCATAAAATAATAATTATTAATATATAAGTAAATAAAAATATATAAGTAAATAAAATTGAAAAAATTTGCATAACCAAATTATTTTATTATGCAAATAATATTAATGTTTTATACGTTAGAGCCATCGACGTCGAAATGCAATGTATTCACGTCTTGTTACGTGTCAAAGCGATAATAATTATCGCTAATTACTAGTGGGGACCCCTGACCAGAACCCCCCACAACAACCCATATAATTCTCCACCCTTTTAGCCCTCTAATTCTCCCCTCCGCCTCAAATACCCTTCATGGCTACTAACCCTCGAGTGTTTAATCTGCAAATTAAAAACATCCCCGGCTCTTTCAGTTATCTTGTCCTGGTGGGGACTGTTTCTCTCCCACTCGGTTAAAGGATCGCGTTTAAGACCCCGGTTAGGAGAGGGGGGAAGATTAATTAATTTAATCTCGAAAGCGGTTCCAGCCAGAGAGAACGTTAGTAAGTGAAGAACTCCAAGCGAAGGGAGGGCAGTTTGTGCGTTAGGGTTAATAATAAGGGTGTAATTCCAGACCCCCTCCTGCCTGGTGTATTCTACAATGTGTCCGCGTAGCTCTCCCACCGACCCCAGGAAATTAACTCTTGAGGAATTTACACAGCGCAAAAGAACCCTGCTTTCCAGTTTCCCTAGAAATTTATAATCCTCGCCGAGTCCGGCAAATGTATTCGTTTTTTTACCAATTTTAGAACCGCTTGTTGAAATAAGCCCACTGCAAACTGGTTCGCCCCAACAGGATATCACCGAGGCATCAAATGAACTGTTAAACTTTTTGCAATTCTCAATATTTAAAAAAAAATCAACTTCTTGAGAGCTTAATTTTGCTCATCCGGCCCTAATTATCCCTTTTAACGATCCTCCCCGCATTAATAGGGCGATCCGACTCATGAATAATTTATACCTAATGATAAGATTATGAAGGTTCACAAATTGAATCAGCTAAACGGCTCTGGAGGCCGCTAAGAGGTGCATTTGACGGTGTTTGAGGGCCTCCGTCTCGTCGGTGCAATTAATAGGTCATCAAGTATGCAAATACTGCACTTGTTCCTTCTGTAGGCGCTCGATAAAATGTCGACAATTGGTAAATTTAGATGGAACTGCCGTATAAAAATGATTTGCCGGCTAAAGGGTCTTGGCTGATTATGTCAGCATGCTGACATAATCAGCCAAGATTAGCTCGCAGATTTGCTCGCCAGACAATCGTACTAAATTTTGAAATTCCCGTTTGAACAGCTGAACGTCGACTTATGAGGCCTACTATACATTGTTGCAAAAATTACCCGTTATATTACACCCATCAAGTACTTATGTACCTTTAGTGAAAGTGAGGAAAGTCCGTATTTGCGAAAATAATTTTGTCAATGTAGGTACGTCGTATTTTTGAATTGTATTCAAATTTTCGCAGACCCTCACATGTCCAATAATTCGAGTTTTCAAGTTCAACCGTGCGCCCTACATTTCATTTTGTAAAAACAATAGGTAGTTAGTGTTAGCACACCTTTCCACTAAAGCATAGTAAATGAAGGGTACAGGGAAAAAACCAGCAAAGTCACTTTTTTTTCCAACTGAGAAAAACGAATTTTTAATTTCAAAACTTAGTTGCCAACACTCCAATTCAACATTAACAGATTTGACACGTGAAAAATGTCCCACCACATCGGTTTTACAGGAAGGAATACTGTTTGACGTCCTGAGCATGATGAAATATGAAATGAAAACCAAAATGCGATGTAACCCACAAAAAGTCAGGGAAAAAACCAGTTAAGTCAGGGAAAAAACCAATTAAGTCATCTGAATCACCTGCCTGATCGCACTGCCATCTGTGGGGCAATCGTTGACTTAGCTGGTTGTTTCCCAGTTTCCATTGACTTAGTTGGTTTTTCCCTGGACCGCTACACTTTGGATGCGTATAACTCTTGACCAGGCTTATTTTTTCCCAGTTTCAAGCTTTTAGAACCTGCAGTAGCCTGTTCTGAACACAGTGATGCCATTATCTCGTTTTCAGAAAAAAAGTGACTTCGCTGGTTTTTTCCCTGTAGGGTAGGTGGGGGCAAAACCCTGCGTGGGGCAAAGTTATGCAGTGGCTTTTTCAGTACTTCACAAGTGATTGAGAAACTGGCAACCAGGCAGCAGTTGAGGTTCAGCAACAGGTGTCTGTCATCAAAAGTAATGGCGTCTCTGAGGGCAATAGGCTGAGAAAATGAGTTCAGTTTGTTTTTCACCTTTTGTATGTAATTTTCAGGAACGTTGACGTCAATATTGTGTGAGATAGGGTTGCGCCAAATTAATCAGCTAATCATCAATGAATAGTAGTGCAATTGAGCTTCAATGTCAGGGGAGAACCGTTTCTTCAACTCACTTTTCCTAACCTTATCAAAGAGTAATTTCCAAACATGCCATTTGGGGCAAGTCCCTGCAGGTTGTTTGGGGCAAATCCCTGCACCCCTCAAGTGCAGGTCTTTGCCCCATTCACTACCAGCACGTATTTTGGCATTGTATGGAACATGTGGATTCAATAATGACATTAAAGTTGAACTGTAAATTTAAAATTTCATCATTTATAATTGAATGTCAATCAAATAGGTGCACATCACTTCCAAAGAGTGGGGAGCAATTGCCAATAATTGCCAGGTTTGATGATCAGAGATTCCTGAACAAATTTGGTTCCGTGTTTGTCCGTCCGCGCATCTGTCAGTTCACATTCCTTGCGAAAGCCATGACTGCACCAACTTTTATCGGATTTCTGTGAAATTTTCCGGAATAGTGTGAATCAAGTCCTAGATGGTCCCCTATGTTTCATCATGATTGAATCAGCGATCAATTCGGCGCATGCGCGAACGTAATTTTCTTGTTACAGTCACTTATGTCCGCCAATGTTTTGATGACCGATAATCACAGATTAAACTACTGATAATCCAGTTTGGTGGTAAATCGGACCGATTAATCGGCGTATTTGGCTGGAGTGGTTGAACGCGAGGACACTGTGCCATGTCCCCTCGTCATTTGATTTTATCCCTCCATTCAGGTTTTTTTTTCGATCATGAAGAAATAAGGAATTTTTAAATAAAGAAATAACTTAATTTGAGCATTTTTGTTCAATAGAATTTTTTTTAAACCCATTTCTACCTAGTTGGGGCAAAGCCCTGCAAAAATTTGTTTTCTTAAATATTCAATTTCTCCTTTACTATTGACAGGAGATGACTGTGTTTCCAAGGGGTTATAGATAATAGCCCAACCTAAAATTCAAGCATAAAATTGAGAGGAAATCTGCTTCAAATCGGTTGCAATGTTCGAAAAACCGGAAATTGCAGAGCTTTGCCCCCACCTACCCTATAAGTACATATATGTGTACCTATAGTGAAAATGAGGAAAGTCCGTATTTGCGAAAATAATTTTGTCAATGTTCGTTGTATTTTTGAATTGTATTCAAATTTTCGCAGACCCAATATTTGCTGTCCAATATTTGTCCAATATTTTGCTATTTCGCAGACCCTCACATGTCCAATAATTATTGGACTCAAATTATAATTTGAGTTTTCAAGTTCAACCGTGTAGGGCACATTTCATTTTGCAAAAACAATAGGTAGGTAGTGTTAGCACACCTTTCCACTAAAGCATATTAAATGGAACGCAGAATATAATATATTATTTATAAGTTCAGGATCAGGTCAGCAATAAGGTTTGTCCAACGATTTTTCATTATTGAAAGCAGACCCTCACACTAATTGGCGAAGTCTCCACTATGGCTATGACGTAACCACAAATTGCACTGTCAGGTGATTCTGAAGTTCGATTCTTCAGTCATTCTTGGAGTATAAAAACGAATAAAGAAATCTATATTATCCTGTAATAAGGTATATTTAACTACTTCAATGATGATGAAACGTGGCATTTATGTGAAGTTTTCGAGTACAAAACAGAAAAAAATACGGTAGGTACATACCTGAAAACGAGGAAATTGTCTCAATTCAAGATGAGACGCGTGAATCTCATAAACTCTCCTATTACACACAAGAACATCGTCACAAAGTTGTTCTCTTCACTGCACTGAGATCAGTCATTGTTCAAGAGCCATCACATTCCAATTGCTCACTCTAGCGGTTTTCCGTGCAACTACATTTGTGACACTTCCTGTTACAAGGTATGACCAAACCAATCCTATTTATGAAATAAAACGAAAATTGACATTTTTAGAGATGTGTCACTTTTCTTGCGGGCCGGCGATCTGAAGTTCGTCAACCATTCTCTATTGTTGGGTCAGCGACCCGTCTTTTCTGTATCTACGCTGATGGGGGGAGCAAATGGAATATTTAATTAACGAGATGAGGGTTGAAAGATTGTTGTTGAAGGAGCGATCAGAGAATTCCGGCTGGCACTAATTTTCAATTTCGTCGAATCATCGCCCTCTTTCCAGCGTCATGGTGATGATGGCGGAGGTCGGGTGTCGTCGGGGTGATCCTGGTGGGAATCTGGGCTCCCTCGTTGATTTGATCGCCGCAGGGAGTGTGCAGTGAGGGACGCTGAGGACAATTCGAGATGATGCTGTATTATTGATGGCATGTACAAAGGCTTAGGGTGAATTTTTTAAGGTAAATGTTTGTCTTCCAAGATTTAAATTGGATTGTAAACTGGTGTTGTATGGTTGGTGGAAAGTTGCAGGTGCACGTCTTTGCCAACTTTTGTGGAGGAGATGGCAGGGCGTTGCAGGATAGATTTTCCTAGTTCATCGAGGTGGCTACCATACGCATGCGCCAGTCAGATTAAGAAACGACTATAGTATGGGTAGGCGTAGGCTACTGCCAACCTCCCTCCCTGCAATTGCTATACCGGCCTGAACCAACTTAATGAGCTCATTACGCCCCATTAAACGCCCTTTTTCGGGCACACCGATAAGCGAATTCCTCGAACTTGAAGGAACTCGTTTTCGCGAGAAAAAAGCACTCAGGTTGAAGTTGATTGGCGGAATTCGTCGGCCTGCTAAGTACCCTTAGGATCGCTGGGCAAATGAAGTTGCGGGGTTTCTTGGAGGGTAGTGAAAGCTTATTAAGGGGAATTAACGGCGATTTGCCCGAGCAAAATCCCGCGAATTAGACGCCGTCCAACGGCTTCATTCCCCGCCGTTACGACAGGGGGATGCGAAATAGGGCGAGTTTTCTGCGCAGTGGGGCCATTACTGGGGTAGATCAGAGCTACCTGAGGCTCGTCAGGCTGGTTAATCAACTCGTTTTTCTTCTGACTATGTCTTGACCACTTTAGCCAACAACACACTTGAATTAATTTAAGATTGAATCCAACAAAATTTGATTTACGCTTAACGCAAACTGACGCCATAAGCAGGTGAGAATCACTGAATGTCTCCGAAATTAGTGAGGAATAAAATCGTCTCCTGGCCCGCTCAGCATCTGACTTTGAAGTGCTCGATGTCTTCTAGTAGAATGGCAGGAAAAGCAGGCAGAGTAATGTGTAGGACATGGCGGACAAGTGGAGAGAAGGACAGGCCGACAGGAGGACAAGCAGCGAGCCGTGCACGCCACCACACTCAGATACAGCCAATACATTATGTATGAGCCCTTCCGTTTTTCCCACAACTCCACCGAGATGATATCCATTAAGCGTTTTTAATCCAATAATAATATAAAAAATTCAGTCTTTTAACTCAATAAATTATACAGCCAATTCAATGTATGTATTCCAGCCTTTGCGATCATGTCAAGATTTTCAATGCATCTTTCATCCGTTTTCATTCTACAAATACGTCTTTCCTGTAGTTCTGTACAATGAGAGAAGAAATACGTCCTTCCAAGATATTCACAGCCTAAAAAAAACAAAAACAGGACGTGATGACAAGTTTTTAGGTGTTGACAAGAAACCCTTTTGTACAGTATTCCAATTGGATTCGTATTGAACATGTTGAATTATTGTGTTAATTACATCTTTCACTGTTTGATAAAACAGTCTGGGGATTTGTGTCCTCAACATTTGAAGGACCTTTGTCTTCTCATCTTCGTCCAGTCAAAATACTCTCGAAGTGGTCTGAAAAAAAAAGAAACAAACGAAACCCAAAGAAAATTTCTTTTGACATGTTCCGGTAAAGGCTGTGGGAACCAAATGAGAAACACCAAACTTTTTTTTGTCAAAATTGGTTTCGGTCACTCTTTATTAGTCACAAGCCTAAACAATAAGGAGGTTTTTCGAACGGACCAAATGAATCAGCCGATGCGTGTGGGTAATGTGGCCAAAGATGGATGTGACAGGTAACATTGAGGTTATAGCTAACAGGTACCTACAGGTAACGTGCGCCTTTGTGCAGCGTCTTAAGGCGCCACAAAGGTTCGCTTTTGTTGTGACACGGACTTATTCAAGGATGGAAACAACAAAAGTTGTCCACACCCTTCGACTTGGACGTTTGAATCGGCTGGAGTCCATTTCAAGGCGCAGATCCGTCAATAGTGTGGTGTAAAAGAGTTGCCGGAGGAAGTTCACAATTGTTGGCGTGACAATACGATTTAATCGTATTTATGCGGCGATGGAGTTTAATCGAAGGATTTTCAAATGTGTCGTGATTTTGAGATTAAATTCGGGCATTTTCAGGGGCGGGCCCAGGATTTCATTCTGGGGGGCCAACACTAAAAAACCCCATTACGTCTAGTGCAAGTGATAAAAAGCTAAATGAACTTAATAACCCATGGTAAGAAGTATCGAATTTAAATTTCATAAATTATCACTAACACCCTATATTTGGGTCAGATTTTAGTTGAAAAAAGCACATTATGACAAAAATACCTTACACAAAAAAAAAAAAAAAAAAAAATTCATAATAGTATAGCTTGACATCTTTCTTCCCAGTATTTGGAGCCCTTCAGCGTCATTCTTCATTGATTGGGGATGTCATCTATGAGGATATAAAAAAAAGAGGGAGATTATAAAAATCCATACTTCTGTGTAAATGTAACCTACTCATCGATATTTTCTTGCAAAGAAAATATCAGAGTGTCTATACTATTTTTCCAGTATTGAACCGATATTTTCAAATTTCGAAGTTTACTCAGAAAGTTGAGTTCGAAAGTTGACAAGTTGAAACTTGAAGAATGTCTGCCATGGGATATTCAAAGTCACATTTATTTTTTACATTTTGGTACATGTTTATAAACATGTACCAAATGGTAAAAATATCGATGCTTTTCTTTTACCCCGGGGTTAAGTAACTGTGAATTCTCCGTGTCTAGTTTGACCGCAGTCGGCAACTAGATTTTTTTTTTTTTTTTTTATATATATTTTTTAATGCTATCTTCTACTTCACCAGACATCATAACCTAACCACAGTTGAAGAGTAATGTACATCTTTTAGATTCCTGAAGGCTGAGGATTGACTGAAGGCAAAAAGGCAGATTTCACCTTATTAGCAGCAATTTGATTCTCAGCGGGTTCGATGGCGTGACGGGACTATATTACTGCGATGGTTGTGGAGAAGAATTCATAAGCGGGTTTCCCACGACGTGTCAGTCCGCCTGAATACGATTCAATAAGAAGAAATCAAACCGAGAAGGCTCGAGATAATACATCAAGGGGTTGAGGAGAGCTTGTGAAAATAAAAAGGTCGGGGCCTTTCAGAAGAAACTGCTAACAAGGTGGCAGAGGAGGGCCCCGACCATCCTGAGCTGACTATCCCTGTAAGGTGTCCGGACCAGGGTGGAAGACTCCATCACGACTCTGAACGGGGAAGTGTAACTGTACGGTGAAGTTGTGCATTTGGAAAGGAGAAAAAGAGCGGATTCCTTGAACGAGACATAAGAATGAGTATAAAAGTGAGCTGAAAACGGTGTATTTTGTGTACAGAGCTCAGTGTAGATAAATTTGTCTACACTGAGCTCTGTTCATTTTCGCCACCTCTTGTGTTGGAGGATGAACGCATTGGATTGGGTCCTAAATCACATCTTCAATACAGTTCACTCAAAACAACCATAGGACTTAAAATAAGTCCTATGGTAAGCCAATTTGGTAAAAGACGAATTGCGACACATGAATTCTGCCCATACCTGAACTTATACCTGGGCAGTCTCGAAGACCTTTAGGTGTCAACGGGCTAATACGATTTGACGAAGGCGAGCTGTTTATGACCTCTGCCAGAACCTCCTCAAGTGGTCAATACTCAATGGCTACCTAAATTCAAGTAAGAAGGCCGACTGCCCGGAGTCCAGGATTGAGAGATACTAAATTGCAGTAAAATAAAACTCTTGACTTAGGTCTTTTGGTATAGGTCATCACCAAAATTTCATTACTTATAATATAAGTAATGTTCAGCACTAATGAGTTACCACTTTTGGTTTATTATTCTTGGAATAATTTACTTGGAATAATTATTATTATTCTTGGACGGGGGTCGACGAATCCGATCGGCCTCAAAATTTGACATTATCCGTTTCAAGAGATCTACATTCAAAATCCGAAATGTCCGTCCGGCGTCCGGGCCGTTTGGGATGTATAAATTTTTCGTTAAATCTGAAATTTTGACAAAATACTTTTCAAACCAATGAATCAGGTACCTAATCAATCAGTGTGAATCAAGGGATTCTCACTTAGCCAGGTGATTCTCACATAGCCAGGTAATTCTCACTTATCAAGGTAATTCTCACTTATCCAGGACATTCTCACTCATCCAGGTGATTCTTACTTAGCCAGTTATGGCAGATTATTCCAACAGGATCACCTAACCATCCCTAACCCTCCCTAACCATCTCTAACCATCCTTAACCATCTCTAACCATCCCTAACCCCCCTAACAATCCCTAATCCTCCCTAACCATCTCTAACCATCTCTAATCATTCCTAACCCTCCCTAACCATCCCAAACCCACCTAACCATCCCTAACCATCCCAAACCCCCCTAACCATCTCTAACCATCGCTAACCATCCCAAACCATCTCTAACCATCTCTAACCATCCCAAACCATCCCAAACCAGCCCTAACCCCCCTAACCATCTCTAACCATCCCTAACCATCCTAAAACATCTCTAACCAACCCTAACCATCTCTAACCCCCTAACCATTCCTAACCATCCCAAACCCCCCTAACCATCCCTAACCATCTCTAACCATCCCAAACCCCCCTAACCATTCCTAACCATCCCTAACCCTCCAAACCATCCCTAACCATCTCTAACCATCCCTAACCATCCCAAACCATCTCTAACCATCCCTAACCCTCCCTAACCATCCCTAACCATCCCTAACCCCCCTAACCATCCCAAATCCCCCTAACCATCCCTGACCATCACTAACCTTGATAAGTGGGAATTACCTGGATAAGTGAGAATCGGATTTTTTTTTTTCCTGCGAATATGACGACGGTATAGGTACGAGTGTATTTTCTTTTTTCTGGTATGTTCAAACGTAGTTTGAACCGATTTGAGTATTTCATCATCGAGAACACGAATATTCGCAAATGCTTTCGGCGAATATTCGTATTTATACGTCCGAAAATACGTATATTCGTATTTACAGTTGAGAATCCGAATATTCGTATTTACAGTTGAGAATCCGAATATTCGTATTTACAGTTGAGTAACGACATCACTAAAGTTGTGAACTTTTTCCGCCTATGGCGTGACCTTCGCAGCACGATCCCTTTAGAAGAATAGACGTCTGCCAAAAAATATGTCTCTTTCATCTTTTTCGTTTCGCCGTCCTCTCCGTACTCTACCATTTTTTCCCCGAGGGGGGAGAGGGGAGGACTTCGAGGAGACGTCCCTCCGGCTAATGATCACAAGAAGTGGGGAGAGTAAAGTAAAACAAGAAAAAAGGCGGAGGAAACCGACGGACGGGGAGGAGATGGATGCGAACTCAGAAGCAACTTTGGCAGAAAATGATCACCATGAAGCGTCAGTTGTTAGTTTCGTTTCGAATTGCAATGGGTCACTGCGAAAATTCGTGCTCACCTACAACAATAATTGTTCTGGTAAGTATCGGAAGTAGCGGAAAAACAGTCGAAGATTACGATCGCGAAATCGCATTACGATCAAATAATTTTTGTGATATGACTGCAATGAGAAAACACAACATATTTGTTGTTGAATAGCTTCTTCCCTTTTTTTCTTGAAGTGATAAGACGCAGTAGGTTCAATTCGCCTCCATAACCCTCTTCGTCCTTGTGTTGAGGGAATCCGCGACTTGGGTGGTCCGACAGTGCGAGCGGCTACTTCAGGCGCCTTCGGCTGGAAGGACCAACAAGCGGGGGAGGTGGTGGAATTTATGGACCCGGCAGAAGTTGAAAATTTCGCCAACATTGTTGGCAGACCGGTTTCAGACGGTCGAATCTTCACCATCGTCTCATTACATTGCGCATCACGAGGAATCTTTTCAAGTTACCTCATTATAAATGCGACTGGGAGGAACGAGGTTTTTTTTTTTTTGTAAAATGCTCACTGATAGTCGGAGATTGAAGGAGATTTAGAAGGGACAGCATGGCTGATTGGCGGTCTTTAGATGAGGCAGGATGAGTCCATCGAGCAATCAACACGGGTCGTTAAAGACGAGCTTCCTCCGAAGGAAAAAGGGACGAAAGTTGCGACTGAAACCGAATTACGGGCGGGAAAACGGTGACGAGTGACTTACCCGCGTTTTGCTCGTCCGTTTCCCAAAGCGATTTTCGAAACGATTCTGTTCCGAGTAAAATCATCCGGGCGAAGGGGGGGTTTCGAGGCTAAAGGAAAAATTATTGCTTCCTTTTTCGGTGAACGAGCCGGTGATGGGGGATAATGACGTGGAACTGAGTCTAATGACACGACAACGGTGAGAACGGGATCGTTCGGTGGTGCCCGTGTAGACGACGTGGGGCAATCCTAAAACATCCACTAACTCAAATAAGACCCATTGGGTTTGGCAACAAAGTCAAAGGGTAGAGGAATTCGGTAGAACATTGTTAATATCTTGTTATCAAAGAGAACGAACTTTTCTTAACCAGCGAAGCGGAGGTGAAACCGTCGCACAGTGAGGCCGAAGACGCTAAAAGGTGGCGGAAATTCGAAAAATTAAAAACGCATCTGGCCGATCGGTTTAATTAAACATTAATGTTGATGCTTTTGCTGATATATAAATGAACAAGGAACCATACTGGTTTTGTCTCTTCGAGCTGTCTGGAACAGAGGGGTGGAAAGTAGGAAATCTGCATTAGGAAACCTACCTATCACCAGCGCCTACAGTTTTTTCGTCGTGGCGAGCCCCACAATGTGTCATATTAACATGACATAATTAATTAAGCCTTAAACCACTATTGATTTGTATCCAGGCTATGTATCTGCAGACATTAAAAATATTCTCTTCATTAAATTGGCCTTCATCGATTTTAAGGATAACAAAAAGTTGAAAAAAATCAGAAAATCGAAAAAAAAGTCGCGGTGTTCTCGGAACTACGCGGCGTTTTATTTTCTTTTGTGTGCGCACTGAGGACCCGAGAATCAGGTTCTGAAGTCAGATCGTGCGCAAGCGAGCGCATTGATGCGCTCATTGATCATGTTTTTGATCAAAAACGTGAAAAAGAGGAAACAATTATTTTAAATTTTATCGTTTTGCTAAAAAACAGCTAAACATTTAGCTTTTTTTAAACTGTGGCAATTAATAATTAATGAAATAAATGGAAATCAACAACAACTATCAGATTCGTCGTTTTCTCAACGATTTCACCAACGTGGGGCACGCACCTCATCCCCTAACTCAAACATCGACCAATTCGAAATGTATTCAACCAGGTTCCAATATAACAGGTTGCACCAAGATAGGGAATCTTTTCCTGCAGTATTAATAACCCTCGACGGTCAGCGCGATTAGCACAACTCGAACAGGCTCATTCCACGAGAGTTTCGTGCTGTTATAAATTTTAGTCAGTATAAGGTAGATAAATAGAAGGTGAAAATGTTCCCGAAGGCGGCGAATAGAAGACTTCTCTCAGCTCATTTACATAATACGGATGCGATACCCCTCTTAGACGGGTCCACTCAGGTTCAGGCTCTGACTGCTCTTTTCAGAGCTTCACACTTCACGACAAAAAAAAAAAAAAAAAAAAAAAAAAAAAAAAAAAAAAAACGGAATCCTTCGGAAGATCAAAGCCGCTTCTGATCCTTTCGATCCTCTTCTGCACACCTCTACCGCGTCCCGCATGAAAGGCTCGTTAGATTAGTGTGTTCAAGGAAAGCGGCAGTCACCATGCTCAATGTAATCCGCGCCTTATCTGGAATCATTACGGATTCTGTCTTGTGTTGGGCTTGGTACAGTAACTGTATGTACAAAAACTTTGTCATTCGCTATAAGGAAGTCGTGAGAGGAAATAATTTTATTTAATACAATTATTTCCTCTCACGAATTAATTGCGGTAACTTTCTTGCAAAATGAACAATTTTATTTTTTCACTTTGTTACAAAATAATATTTTGTATTAATTACATAATTACATAAAAAGACGATTTCAGACGAAGTAGTCTATTTCCACGATAAATAAAATAATAACTTGTAGACGCGTTTCGGTTTACTAAACCATCATCCGTACAATACAGAATGAGGAAGTTGTGAGAAGTTCCTTATATACAAAAGTGAATGTGCCTTCTTAAGGGCGTGGCATTAGAAAGGTGGCAAGAAAAGAGAATGTGAAAGGCAAATAGGTGAAAGGAGAATTCACGGGGTTGTTGCAGGTCCCCCGATTTCATTTGCAGCTCCCCCGGTTTGCAACTCCCCCGGTCAATTTCAGATTAGCAGCTCCCCCGATTATCAACTCCCCCGGCCAGAGGACTCGCCCTGGATGAACAGAGATCTGTTATTGCCGCGACGCATGGATTCGTGTTCCCTTCGGCCTTCTCCACCAGTTTCGTGTATTATGTAGTGATGGTTTCTTGAATTTTGGATAGTTGGAGGACTTCCAGGAGCAGGTCGTTTCTCACGTACCACGGGGCACCTGTCTGTTATGGAACGGATGATATTTATTGTTGTCGCTGAATCTGTTGTGTGGAAGTGTAGCAGGCTGTACCCCAGATCTCGAAGCCATAAGTCCATATAGATCTTATGAGAGCCGTGTAAAGGAGCTTCTTGTTCTTCAAGCTCAGCTTGGATCTCCAATTCAGCATTGGCCAGCATAGGAAGGTCCTCTTTTTCATAGCGTCTCTGACGTTCTTGATGTGCCCACATCCAAGTTAGTCTACGGTCTAGGGTCAAACCTAGATACTGAGCTTGACTTTTCCTTGGAAGCAAACCACCACAGAGCCGACCGTTCAAGACTACTAGTTGAGCACCGCGTTGCGAAGTAATATATTCGATCACAGCAGACATCATCAGCAACAATAAACAGTGGCCGGGGGAGCTGTCGGGCATCTATCTCACTAGTGAAATGTAAACAAGCGGAGTTGATACTTTGGATTATAAAAGTCGCTTTCACTTCGGGGGAGATGCAACCGACCCGAATTCACAGGAAAATATCGATTAGAGGGGAACGCCTAATTACATCCAGGTCATTAACTGATATTCATAAATTGTAAACTTTCTGAATTTCCAAAGATTCTAAAGCATCTAGTTTTGGACCTTTTTGGCAAACATGAGCTATCCCAATGGCTGGATTATTATTACCTATCTCATAACTGATTCTATGGTTTTCTTCTGACAAATGTTTTTCAAAAGCTTCCCTACCACTTCCCAACCTAAGATCATCACTATGTTCCTTCAATCTAATTTTAAATTTTCTTCCAGTTTGTCCTACATATTGAATCCCACAATCACATTTTAATATATACGCACCCCCTTTTTCCTCTAAAGGAATTTTATCTTTCACGCCCCCTAGTAATTTCTTTGTAGATTTTTGTGAATAGAAACCTACTCTGAAACCCCTATTTTCTAAAATGCGACCCACTTTCTGAGTTACATTCCCATAAAACGGTAAACAAACCCACTTCCTATTATCTGGTTCCCTAATGATTCCAAAAACGTCATAATTTATAGGAATATCGATCACTTTAATGTTTTTCCTCACAAAACGACATCAGATGTAGGATTCTTACCGTGCAACCCATAAGCAAAAATTGAGCTTTGCAAGTGGGAGAATTATCCATACCGGACTCTAAAATGACCAGTTATCTGAGAACCACACAATTGCACTACTTGTAGTGTTCCTCGCTTATTGGACGTTTTTCATAAGATCAACCCCCACGATAAATCCTGGATCCACCAAAGTTTTTTTAAACTGAATTTGAAACGCTCCTCATTTTCCGCACCTGTTCACCTAAACTGCGCGTTTTTCGGTTTGCGGTTAGGAAATACGATGCAAATGGAATATTTTGCATTTTTCAGACCGTTTCGACTTAAAACAAAAAAAGTTGGGAAGGTGACATCCGGGGACTGAGTCAAAACTGGGCGAGGCAGCTGCACAGTGGCTGCACGGTTGATGTACTGTAATTTTGAACGTCATTTCCGATTGCACCGAAACCGTTTGATTCCACAATCGTCCACATCCGTGTACGGATCGTCCAGACCGTAAATAAAATAGGTACCTATCTTATTATGCGTGATCGTAATCCACTCCCAAGTACGAGTTTGGCCAAAGTGAGAAAACAACGGGCGTGAGAATCGATTGGAAAAAATTTGATTGATAATAACGGGTTTCGTGATGTTATGAAACAACGAGGGAGGAACAAAGTAGACCCGTCGGAAAATACAAAGGGAAAATTTATCGTGGTTTTGTTTGTCTAACCGGCCTCACTCCCTCTAGGAAGTATAAAGGTGGTGTTGGTTGCCTGTTGTTGTGGCTCCCGCCTTTATCAAGGCATTTGTTTATGTTGACAGATAAATCGATGCCGGGAATTGATTCCTCGTGCCCTTTGGGAAGCCCCCCACAAATTATTACGTACACACAACCATCGTGCACGTGGACAATGGCGTGAGGCCTGTTTGAAAGGTGTGGAGCATGATGGGGTTCGAAGGTAATGTAAGTGGTGGGTCTGTTGACAAGGATCACACTTTTTTGGCTCTTTTTGAATCGTTTTTGTTCATTCGACTCTCTTTGTCGCGTATCGAATAAAAATTTAAATGGGGGGAAAACGGAAATAATTAGCGGAATGCTGTTAGTGGTTTTAATCCCTCCAAATAGTCCCAAAATTTGGGACTATTTGGAACATTTAATGTAACTAAGTAATTTGAGTGGACAGAAACTTCATCTTCTCCCTAAAGTTCAATGATATTTTGTTCGAAAGTCGCAACTAGGTTTTCTGCTTTTGTCAACTTCTTCAATTTCTGGACAATGTGATGACGGTGTTCAGATGCTCGTTTAATCCGAATTCGGGATACGTTGAAACGTACCCGAACATACCTTCTTCAATGTGCAGGTACGTATTCTCCCCAAGTCTCGAAGTTTTCATCTCCAAGCGGGTCGAAATCAATATGGTAGCAGCCCTAAACTAAAGTCTTAAGACTGGCCGGCCACCTCCTGTTGGCTAAAGCCAGCCCCCGACCTGTTCCTGGCCTCAGATCCTTTCTGCTCGCTTTTTCACGTTTTATTTTTTATTATTTTTTTTATTTTATTTTTTTTTTTTTTTTTTTGGTGTTTCAAGTTTTTTCCGTATTTATATAATTTTTACAGTTCACGTATACGAAAGCGAATGCACTTAGAACAAACGGTTTATTACAAACTCAAGTTTTTTCATGACTAGGTACAGAGACTAAATTGAACGTATTGACCAAAACTTGGAAAAACATACGGGAAGAGAGGAACAGCTGCTGGTCGTAGGGATTCTGAATCACTTTGGGGCAAAACACCATTGATGGGGGGGGGGGGGGGGGGCGAAGCTTGGGATTGTTTCCCCTCACTAGCACCCCTTTCAACAAATGGTCTCAATCCTATTTTTGAACACTTTTTGGTTTAAATGGACTACATTGAGCCAACTTTTTGGTTTTTTCAAACTTTTCTAGTTTCAAGACAAGTTTCAATTTTTTTTTAAATTTTTCCAACTTGGAGAATAAAGATAGTTCTCCTCCTCCTCGTTCTCCTCGGGCTGGAGCTCCAGTATACTAAATTACCGTTGCTTCAACTCAGTATGACCTCAGCCCAGGGCGAAGTTGAAAATCGCTGAAGTGGATTATCTCTTATGTGAAAAATACACCGCCCGCAATCCCATTACAACTCCCTCGGTTCCCCTTTTATACGGACAAATGATCGGGAAAACGAACGAAGGGTCCGACGATGGGATTTGGCAGTCTGTTGAACCCAAGTCGATTATCAGGCGAAGATAGAAACGGTATGTGGCCGTGTTAGGGGATGGGGTGAAAACGTGCTTACTGGAAGGGTGTTTTTCTCGGAGGGTATCCGATATTTTATTGGTACACATAAATCTGAACGTAGTTGAATTTGGGTGTACGACGAGATAACAACTCAGACGTGCGATGGTGTTTATTTTTTTTTTTGGAAAATAATTTATTGCTGCAAGCTGTGATCCCCAAACTTCATTTGAGCGATTAACACTATTATAATGAAAAAAAAAAAAAAAAAATGTCGCCCTACAGTTGAAAACAGTGGGATTCCCTCCTTATCTTTTAAGTATGCGGGATCTCCGACACTTGATTAACGGCAGGGTCTGAAATACTTGTGATTGAAATTTAAAATAAAATTAAAAAAATAAAAATTCAAAAAGGCATTTTGCAAAAGGCTATGTGGCGTTTTATTATTCGAGAAATGCCAGCCGATAAGAACCGCCTGTGCCGGTAATGCGGCCCGACTTGACACAAAGTGGGACCGTCGAAAATTTTCGAGAGAAACGCGCGGAATTTTAATTGTAGGCAAATTAGAAGCTGGTGGAGGATGTCGGACCCTTTTGAAAACTGAGAACGTTCTTGGAGAGTTGGGTCGTGATTGGTGGGTTATTAGCGAGCAGTGGTACTAAATTTTGGATTGCCCAATTGGCCAAACTGATTGACAATAAGCAATTGGATTGGATTTAAAAACTGTCTGGTTTTAGCACTCAGTATAGTGGGGAACTTGAAGGTGAAGGTTACAGGTGAAAATCTTCTATATAGTAAATTGAAGAGCACAACATTCTGCGTCGAATGAGCTACCTACCTTAAAGTTAAAATTGACCAAGCTGTAAGGGCGCGACGGGCCGTCATAAAATGTCGATTTTTTTCCAACTTTGCGAAAAATCAAGATAACTTCATGTTTGAATGTCTGCGGCTCAAAAATGGTAACTCCCACGAAAAAGCTCATTGAATGCAAGTTTTAGAGCGTCTAATTCTGCGTTCAGAGAGCACAAATAATATTACTTTTGGTCAAACGTAACTTTAAAAATGAATAAATCTTCGGAAACACTCCTGAGCGACTGGCTGCTTGTCCAGTCATTTATATATACATACACCCTACACATTATTATGTCGACCTGGAGCATGGAGGTAGCAGCCATTTTTAATAAGCTGTTACGACCCCTGCTGGGAGTAAGAATCCAGATTTGCGAGTACGACAACGTGTGGATGCGGCGGTGACAACGGAATTTTAGAAGCAACAAACGTTTTCCCCAGCCAATGTGAGTCTGAACGTGTTTCCTTGCTCGCTCGTGGAAGAAATTATAAGGGTTGAACGTTTGGGGTTGAGGCGGGTTTCTCCCGCTTGGAACTGAAATTTGGGCAAATAGCTGTGCAAAAGATAAGGCACGATCATCCATCTTGTTTAACTACAACCCCCCCAATCTTACTCTTCACGCATTCAAACAGCCGTAAAGCATAACTGAATTGGCGGGCTTATTTCATGTCAAGTTGTTTGTCTTGTATGAAAATTAAAAAAAAGAGCGATGCACGAGTATGTTTCTTGAGATGGCGATGAAACAACGTTCTGTAAATACAAATTCAATAAGTACGCTCTCAAGAAGTAGAAACTGATACTGGTGACTCGATTGTCGTATAAGGTTCGGTCCCATGTATGTATTTTAGAATTTAGAACCCGTCCGCAGTTACATCACAGCGATATATCGGGAGTTGGCGACGGGCGTTGAAGTAGCTGCTCGTAATTCACCATCTGCATATTGATAAGCTCTCCGGCGAGAGAAAACGGAATGCGCCATAAACTTCAAACATCGGGGTTCTTGAAATTGCTCGCTGATGGAGCCGGGGTTGGAGCCGGTAAAGGTAACAGTTATTTTTATAACTAAATCAATTCGCCATTACCTGTCCTCGGTCGGATCCAATCACGCATGAAACGAGAGTTTCCTTGGGGACGTCCAATCGTGTTTCTTTCTAGCCAACGCCTGTTCGCGACTTTCATTCCCAACACGTTCGATTTTACTGTCGTGAAACGTGCCTTCAGGGGTTTTCTCCAGCGTTGCCAGGCCCTGATGAAAATACTGTAGATGGCAGAAAAAAAACACCGGCCATGTTAGTGAATAGAAATAATGGGTCGACCATGAAAAAGCAATAGACCCAGTAAATACTGTAGACCTAACAACGCTAGTTTTCTCACCCAAAAATACATTAAATTTTACTCTGTAGAACCCTATCGAAATTGCCGTATTTGTCTTCGTATTCAGTTCAAGAAGGAGAGGAAAAAACGGATCACGATTTTGTCACCTTTTGGGCGCTGTTGCTGTCAAAAAAGGTAGCTAAATGATGAACGACCCTGTTGTGGTCTAAACTAGTTTTGACAGGAGACACCCCCGAAAACCTCGACGGCCTACGCCCTGCCGATATGACAGCTGACGTGCTTTTGAGGGTGGTTTTTTGAAAAGGGTGACCTCAGGTAGGTAATCACGAGGGGTTAACTTTTTTCCTTTTTTTTTTTTTTACTTTTTTTTTTTTTTTACTAGTTCTGAGTGAGGCTTTATGGCATGAAAACATTTAGACAGGCGGGCACGCTGCCGACTTAAGGCAGTTCGAACCAACTGTGCTCATGATGTCCTCAAGATGAACTTCAATGATTGATGTGGAGTTCATTCAAAATGGAGATTGTAGACGATTCAGGAACCAAATTAGCCGGGAAACCGACCAGACTAAACGGCTCGTGAAAAAAAGATCGGGCGCCATCTATCGTCGCGATTTCGTGACTTCGTTTTAACGGCCGAAATGAGTCGCACGATTTTGTCGGTTCGTTTCCCGGTTTTTCGACGGCTCACGTGCTCGAGCCCGGCAGAATCCACGTTTGACGTGCCTTAGCGGGGATGAAAATGAAAAATACCTACAGGGCATGTTGGACGAAAAGTGAAGACGATAAATTGTGGATAGTCGGAGAAAGTCTTCCGTTTGGGGTAAAGCTGGAATAGAACCTTGTGGCAACTTTACAGTTCCTTGCAGGGGTGGTTGCATTAAATTTTGACTTGTAGGGCTCCTTATTCTAAAATAATTTTGTAGAAAACGGAAATCTGAAAATAGGGATGTACGATAGGTACTTCAAAATGTATCGATATTTAAAAAAAAAGTAGGTACCAAAAAGTATCGGGTCGATATTTTCAAAAAGTATCGATCCTTCGATAGGTACATAAAAGTATCGATACTTTTAGAAAAGTCGACCCGATACTTTAAAAAAAGCATTGGCTGTACAAAATTTTAATCTTCCTTGGTTTAAACATTTTATTTACTAAAAAGCATCCTACCCACCTCATTATTTCATGCTGGTGGTGATTTTTTACTTGTGACCCTCAATTTTAGGGCCTAAAATATTATGACGAGGGAGCTTTTACTAGCAATAGCGACACTCACGCGGTGTTCTAGGATCGCGTATTTTCACTTTTCACAATCGACCTCGTGGGGGATTAGGTAAAATTTAACTATTATTTAATCATTTTCGACAAAACTTAGTATTGAATTTTGTAGAAAGGAAAATCCTCGGTAGAAAAGTATCGTGACACAGAAAAAGAACGAAAAGTATCGATAGTTTTTAATGAAAATATCGATATTTTAAAGTACCTATCGATATCTACTTTTCATACATCCCTATCTGAAAATAGTCGTCAAAGGCAAATTTCGAATAGGTATAGGTAAATATTTTAATCAATATTTTGAAAACCAGCGCTACATAATACATTTGCGCTACATAATACATTTTCACCAAACCATCAAGATAACTGGTTCCAGACTCAAAACCGCTGTAGATTAATTGCGACGGCCCCACAAATTAAAGCGTGGTAACAATGGCTCATCAAAAGCCTCACGGGTCATTTTAGTTCGCCATAAATCCGCTCGAGTTTCGTGAGGCGTCCGGGGCGTTTTCTTGCCTTCGGGCGGAGGCGGGTGATGGACGGCGGGAAACCGCCTTTATTAATGGAACATCGCATGACTCCCGGTGGCTCCCTCTATGTAAATAGCCGACGGAAAATAATTTATCTCCGGAGGCCGAGAAGGCATACCCTTGTTACTCTGAGTGCTTCATTACTTTTTAAATGGAAGAATTTTGATTCACCGTCGGCCCAGAGGGCCTTTGACCCAAATGAACTGGGCCCGTGACAGGCAAAAAATACAATGTACAGGCGGAACATACTTGCAAACGACATGTAAAAGGTGGGACTTGATTGGGACAAGATCGCTCCGCATCAAAAGAATCAGCCTTACTTAGTTTTTCAGGAATAAGAGCAAAAGGGTACGACCGACATGATGGCAAAAATGGATTTAGGTAACGGTTTTTATGTGAATCTTCACCAGGAATTGATTGGGAATTCCACCTTGAACGAGAAGGAGTGTTTGAAAGGTTTTGCAAAACGGTATGTAAGTAATTTTGTAGAGGTTTTGCAAAACAAAAATAATTTTGAATTTCTTGAAGAACACTTCAAAATAGGTCTCTCAGCAACGTTTCTATCGATTTAAATTAATTAATTTTTGTTTAAATGGATTCAGCTTTAAAATTTAAAATAAAAAAATAAAATATAAATTAAAATTAAAACAACTTTTTTTTGGATAAAATAAATTCACAATGAAATAGAATCTGAATAAAGGTCAAATAAATTATTACAGAATGCACAAAACCTGAGGTATCTTGATATCGAGTGAAAATAAACAAAATTCAGCTCTCTCTAGGCAGCTTCTTAGTACATAGAGGTTTTACTAGCGCAGTGTGTCCAGCTATTAGAAAGCAAGTTGGCATCCATGTTCGGCGCTTCTGAGTTTCTCATCTGGCATCTACAGCCTGGATAAGGGATAAGGGTTTTTACTTGACGTTCACCCCACACCTGTAGTCCCCCACCCCGTCAGCCAATCAAACCCGCAAACTCAGGGATGCCAACTCAAGAAACCACTTTTCCGTAGATCGTTCACATAAATTCAGTAGATTACGCAAAAAGTCAGTAGCTAGACTAGCGATCAAAAATCACTAACAAACGCTGCAAATTTTACACAAGCGTTTATAATAATTATTATTCTTTGATCCAGGTTCAATGGTTAAGTTTTCAAAGGGAACTTTGCTAGCAACCTGAGCTGCGACTTTTGGTTTATTATTCTTGGAATAATACACCTGTTTTCGCGACGGGGGTCGACGACTCCGATCGGCCTCAAAATTTTACATTATCCGTTTCAAGAGGTCTGCATTCTAAATCCGAAATGTCCGTCCGCCGTCCGGGCCGTTTTGGGCAGTAGGAATTTTTTTTAAAATCTGAAATTTTGACCAAATACTTGGTTTACCATCTAGTTGTGCCCGCAAGGTTTTCAGTCCGATCGCCCAAACCCGTGGGGCGCTATGGGGCTAAAATTGGGCTACAGAAGGGGGGTTTTGAAGGCTTTTGGCTTTGGTATCGAGTTAGGTGTCGTTTTCGAAGTATTTTTGGACGTAGAATTCATTTTTTGGGGTCCCGCAGCGATTCGATTTCACTGTTGCGATCTATAGAGCTTTCATGGGGCTAAAAACAGGATTTTTGAAGGATCCCAGGAGGTCAAATATTTTTCAAGTAAAAAACAACAAAAATGTTGAAAACAATTTTTTGAAAAAAAAAAATCCAAAATAATTTTTTTTTTTGAAACAAAAATCCACAAAAAAATTTTTTTCATTGACAAAATTAAATTTCTGCACAAGTAACGTACCTATATCAATGAATAATAAACCCTTGTGTAAAATTTGGAGCGTTTTTTTTAAGCATCGACGTGTTTGAAACACATCCCCAACAGAAACATGACTTCGAGTTAAGAGTAGAACGCAAGACCTTCAAGACAGAAGCGGAATGGGCGAAAGACTTTGCACAGATTTTGCAACCTATGGTAGGCATTTCGTCCAAAAATTCTCTACATGCCTACTAATCTGTCAACTAAACACCTTGAACTTGACAATTTGATAAAATTTATCAATCGTTATTCGGTATTCGTTATCATTTAATGATAACGAATACCGATAACAGGGAACGAAGAGTACCTACACACCGCATGACCGCGCCACTGTCGATTTCGGGGTGCAAGGTGGGGGACTACAGGTGTGGGGTGAACGTCAAGTAGGGTTTTTTTTGTTTTGGTTACGTTTTGTTCGTCGATTGGTGAGTGTCGAGTTGGATCTTCCGAGCATTTTGATATTATCAATAAGACTTATTATCTCTAATTAATATTATTATCGATACCATGAGTGACGAATCTCCAGATGCATTTCTGGAGCTGCTGATGAGTGAAGATGTTTTGAATGTGATCGTAGTGGAGACGAATCGATTCGCGTACGGAAAAAAGACACTTCTCTCAATCTGCGTCATTCGCGTGTGTGGTTATGGAAAGACACAACATTTGTGGACGAAGACTCATTTAATGTGGGCGAAGACTTGACTTGACATTCTTCTGCTCGTGCTTTCTCGCGATCGTCATATGGATGGGGATGATGGGCTTGCCGTCAATCGTACACTACTGGCGCACCTCAGGTATTTTTCAATGTCAAATTCCTACCTACATGACTAGAAATAGATATGAGGCTTTGCTCAGTAATATCCATTTGTGCGGCAATAACGAGCTTCCTACTGGCGACAGGATATTCAAAATTCGAAAACTGATTGATATGGTCACTGATACCTTTGTCTGAGGCATGATTCCAGAAGAAATTATTATTATGTGTATTGACGAGAGTATGCTCCTCTTTAGGGGACGTATCATAATATGAATATTATTCAGGCAATATTTGAGAAAAAAAGCTCATAAATATGGCTAAATAAATTTAGCAAAATTTATTTAATAAATCTGTAAACAGCAACATTAAAATTTAATGTTTATGGACATTTAATGTCCCCAGTAGGTAATAAACGAAAAAAGATTTAAAAAAAAATCTTTTTTCGTTTATTACCTACTGGGGAATTCTGGTGACTACCAAAAATTTTAATGGTAGGTCACCTCTCCGGCCAGTGAGTACCAAATTGATACTCAGGGGTTTCTATGGTTTTCATGGTTTGTGACGTCATCATTAAATTTGACGAAATTTTCGTCAAATATATATTTTTTTTATAAAATAAGTCTTATAAAACACTTAAGTGTTTCTTCATGTTTTTTAACGAATACTACGAGTTACTCATATTTTGGCCTGAGCGGAACGCTCGCCAATTTCGGCGTGTAAATGAGTTTGGAAAACCTTTTGGATAATGTTGGCCAGTTTTGACCATCTGAGCCAAATACAACCACTTCGAAAATATCAAACACTAATAATTAGTGTTATTAACTGGCATACCTACTGGGTAAATTATTTATGCCAGTTGGTTCTCACATCCTATCAATCGTTTTATTGTAATTTAGGTCAGATTTAGGTACCAGACAACAGCTAGGTAACAAACTATTTTATTTCTAAGAACACAATGTAGTCCTACTATTGTGAAACTTATTTGTTTCTATCTATTACTTTTAGGGATAGAAACTTCGAACTTCGAGAAGCGATATGTTGGTTGATGAAGGGCTTGTAGTTGCACTACGAACCTAACTTGTGAGTATAGTATACTCACAAGTTAGGTAATATTGTTACTTACTTACCTATATTTCGTATATAGTTCTGTTCAATATTTTGCCTGACCCCACTAGGCAGGTCGTTTTAAAATTGTAAACGATGCCTAGGTAGTTTGAAAGCTGGAAAGAGACCTCGCCAAAAATGGCTCGGCATTGTGTGAATGCGTAGGCATTCCATACAAACCTGGATTAAACACTTTGCCGCTAACAGAATCTGTTATTATAGGTAACTGATATAATCTAACCATTGAGGAAACAATTAAAGGAAAATGTTTCTCATAGTTCACTGTATACTTTTTGGATGGTTGCACACTTCACTTCATCGATAGCGGGAAAATAAAGAACTCAAGTCATAGAACTGAAGTCAGTTTTTTTATTTCCATTTCATAATAGTTCACTGTGCAAAGGGTTCAAACGTTTATTCGATTCCTCAAAATTCACTTCTTTTAATTGGCACCCTTCTCTTTTTATACTTTTAACAACTATTTTAAAATTATTTGTTCTATAACTAATACTACCATCATCATTATTGACATGTCTATGTCGAGGGGCCAGGAAAAATTTGTGTAATCACGGAAAACATGCAACTTTTTCATTGTTTACTTCCTGGTTACTACATACTTCTGTTGGTAGTAATAGGCGTTGTTTTGTTGTCATGACATAGACATGATCTAGAAGGTCCCCCCATAAGGGAGATTTATGGTTTCTAGTTATAATAGATTATTAGATGATTATTATTATTAGAGATTAATATTATATATAGTGTTAGATAATAACATTATAGATAATATCTTTAGTTTTCAAGGGAGTTTGTGGTTTATGAAAGTAGAAAGAAAAACAAAAATAATGAAAAAGAAATACAAAAGGTTGAGGCAGATGAAATGGCCACGTTCGAAAGAAAAGAATGGCCGTTCCATTGTTTCAAGGCATGATTTATTGCTCGAAAGGGCCTCGCCCACCTGGACAGCCCTCCTCTTAAGGGCGATAGTAGGCATCTTCACAAATCTCACTTGACTAAAAATATGATGTCACTGCATTGGCGGACACGATCTAAGGCACTTTCGTGTCGATAATTCCACAATGAACCGAAGCATCCGCTCGTTGCATTTCATGGACGTTCTCCGGTGCATTCGACCAGCCGACCGTAGTACACGTAGGTACCGCAGTTTGGGATAAAATTGCCCTCAAACACGCATTCCCACAACTGCAGAAAAATCCCCTGGTTTGGCGTTGTTTTCTAACTTTGAACAAAGTTATAAAAGACTTGAGTGTAATTATTCTTTCGAAAAATTCCACGTTTGAAAACTTTTTAAACATATAATGTTACATAATTGACGTTAATTATTTACAAAATAACGATTTTTCTAGGTAGTTAATTTAATTATCAATAACTATTTCCCGGTTGAATCATCATCCTAGTGGAAACCAATTCGAACTCTAACTATCTTCAACAAGGAAACTGCCCCGATAACAATCTGACAAAACCTAGTTAACTTTTTAACGAATCCCCTGACACCCTCTTTGTTTTTAGATAGTTGATCCATTTAATTGTCGAGATACATCATGGCACACCTATAATTGCAATTAGGTTTCCTTTCAGCCGAAATGGAGCTGGTTCTCGCGTTTGCGCGGCTTTATTATTTATGTAGCCGCTGTGGTCAAGGGTGTTGGACCGTGTAATTAACAATTTCTCATTAATATTCAGCACCGTAATGAATACATGCATGTTAAAGGGGGCTTAATTGGAGATGATCGCGACATTAAAAGCTATTGCACTCAAGGGGTATGAAATGGTTGGCGAATGAGCTATGAATATAATTACACAGCCATCTCCGGATGTGCTAAAGAAATTCGAATTGTTGCTTTTTTTTGTTGTTCGTTTTGAAAACTAAAACCGTTTAAACGCTTTGAACTATGAGTGTGGGCAAAATTCTAACGTGGCAGAACTCTGCTAGGCTCGCTCTGAAGTTCCGCTGGATGTCGCCTTTTGTTCATGGGGGGGGGGGGGGGAACGAGGCATCTTCCCCGAACGTCAGCAGGGTCAGGATGTGTGCGTGGGTTTGAAACATATTTTTGGCTTTTACAAACAATGTTCCGAACTTTTGGAAATCCTGGATTTGGCGGATCTGGAAGCTCCTCTTCTCTGTCAATGTTGGGATGCCAGATTCCTCCTCCATAGTACAATGAAATTAGAAAGCAAAAGGGAAAGCAGATGTAATGACGTGGTCATATTAAACCGTTGTAAATTTTACAACGTCTCTGTGTTCATTGGGTCGCTGAACAAAAAATACCGAGGTTCTCCGAAGGAAAATTTCCTGCTCACAACCTTGTCCAAATGGCCAAAAACCTCAATATTTTGGCACTTTTTTTGAACAAAACGGTTGGGTGCAAATGTCACGATAAACATACTAAATTAAAGTAGACAGAATTTCCTACATATACTTATTTGAATCGCTGAATGTGAAACGGGCGAAACTCGAAAAATTTCGATTTTCGATTTTCCGTAGAAATTTTTTAACTCATGATAGAACCGGCTTTAGGAAGGCCACAACCCCCTAGTTTTCGCCCTCAGCATGTTTAAAAGGCGATACTCCGGAGTTTCGCTCTTTCTTACATGCTAGAGGAAGCGGGATAGCAGGATTCGACCTTGGGCTCCATCTCGACTCAGACCACTGTTTCGGGCAGAACAAGAATGCATCGCTGCAAAGATTGCTTCTTGCATTTGTCGACTCTGGTAAATTACAAAAAATCGTTAATTTCTTCCCAGTCCGCGAGCTCAGTTTCCTACCATGCGACAAAGACTTATGGATCCATGGTTAAACGAAAAAAAAAAAGAAAAAAATGAATGAATTTCATCGATTCTTCAAAATTTGATGAATCGATGTAATTTAATTACATAAGTGATTGTGAGCAGCAGCGGCAATACCTGAAAATTTACTGTTTTTATGATGGGCGACAGTAGACAAAGACCATGGCTCAGAATGGTGGTCCCAATATTACAAAAAGGCTGTCTGCTCTCGAAACATCGAGTCAGCCAAAAGAAAGAAAGGTATTTTTACGATTTTCTCGGTTTTTTACCACTTTTACCATCAGTTTACCATCTAGTTGTGCCCGCAAGGTTTTGATCCCGATCGCCCAAACCCCTGGGGCTGCGGGAGGAGTTTTTGATGGGTTTCGGTTATCGAGTCGAGTTAGGTGTCATTTTCGAAGTATTCTTGGACTTGGATTCCATCTTTGGGGGTCCCAGAACGATCCGATTTCACCGTGCGAATCTATGGGGCTTCATTGGTAGCCAACAATGGGACTTTTGAAGGACGTGCAAGCGACCAAAGACGTTTACCGACGCGGATCCAGTCTGATGTTCTGGACTTCCGCACAGTTGTACTGCACCTGTCTAACTTATTCCGATGGGGCGGCTTTTTCTCACTTAAGACAAATTACGGACTGCAGAAACACTACCCAAGGCGTACAATGTCGTACCGATTTTGCTATTCCACTTACCACAAACTCCACGATGTTCTACCGGCTGTCGCTGCAGACGCCTGCAGGTCCGTCAACGCTTATTACGACGACAATTTATCTCAATCAACTTAGCTTCGCAGCGACACCGACGACAATGTGAACGGTATTAACAGCCTTCATTCTGATCCGTGTGTGGTGTGTTTATGTACATAGCTTGTGTTTGAGCAGTGCCAGATGGTACTTGGTAAGCATATGAGCTCCGGATCGAAGAATTTACGTTGGACGAACACTTGTTGAACCGTACACAATGTGTTCATGTCATGAAACACAAAACAACTAATTTTAATAATTCTGGGAATAATATAATAAGTACAGAAATAAATTCATTCAAAATTGAAAGTACATTATAATTAAAGTCAAACTTCAATTCGTGCTGATTTTACTATAAAAATTTTGAATTTAATTCATATCGACGTACAATCAAAGTTTCCCGAAAATGTATTTAAATGTTTACTATCCGATCGCCCAAACAGTGGGTCGCTGAGGGGCTAAAATGGGGCTACGGGTGGGGGTTTAGAACGTTTTCGATTATGAGGTGTGAGTTAGGTGTCGTTTTTGAAGTATTTTAGGACGTAGAATCCATTTTTGGGGGTCCCAGAACGATCCGATTCCGAGACAAAAGTCCATTTCGGCCGGTCCGATTCCACGAACGAGTCACTTGACTGAGGTGGAGTGACTTTCTAACACTTTGAGAACTCCAGTGGAGACTATCTCAAAGCGGTACAAAAAAAATTTTTTTTTCGACCCACCCTAATATCCATGTCGATTTATCGCTATATGCAGCTATCTGCATAATATGCAGCTATCTGCATAATATGCAGCTATCTGCATAATATGCAGCTATCTGCATAATATGCAGCTATCTGCATATATTATATGCAGCTCAAAAAAAAAAAAAAAAAACGCTGCAAATTTTACACAAGGGTTTATTATTCTGTGATACTTATAGGTTACTTGTATAGACATTTAATTCTGTCAATAAAAAAAAATTAAAAAATTTTTTTTGGGATTTTTATATTTCAAAAAAAATTTTTTTGGGGGGATTTTTTTTTTTTCAAAAATGTGTTTTTTCAAAAATTCTTTAATTTTTACTCGAAAAATATTGAACTTCTTGGGATCCTTCAAAAATCCCATTTTTAGCCCCATGAAAGCCCTATAGAACGCCACAGTGAAATCGGATCGTTCCGGGACCCCCAAAAATGGATTCTACGTCCAAAAATACTTCGAAAACGACACCTAACTCGATCCCATAGCTAAAAGCCTTCAAAACACCCCTCCTGTAGCCCCATTTTAGCCCCATAGCGCCGCACGGGTTTGGGCGATCGGACTGAAAACCTTGCGGGCCCAACTAGATGGTAAACCAAGTATTTTGCCAAAATTTCAGATTTTTAAAAAAATTCCTACTGCCCAAAACGGCCCGGACGGCGGACGGCGGACGGCGTACGGCGGACGGCGGACGGACATTTCGGGTTTTGAATGTAGACCTCTTGAAACGGATAATGTCAAATTTTGAGGCCGATCGGAGTCGTCGACCCGCGTCGCGAAAACATAGTTGTATTATTCCAAGAATAATAAACCAAAATCTGTCAGCTACTTCCCTGATGTAATGAAGGGTAGTTACAGGTGAAAAACGCTGCAAATTTTACACAAGGGTTTATTATTCTGTGATATAGGTTACTTGTACAGACATTTAATTCTGTCAATCAAAAAAATTTTTTGGATTTTTATATTTCAAAAAAAATTTTTTGGGGGGATTTTTTTTTCAAAAATGTGTTTTTTCAAAAATTCTTTAATTTTTACTCGAAAAATATTTAACTTCTTGGGATCCTTCAAAAATCCCATTTTTAGCCCCATGAAAGCCCTATAGAACGCCACAGTGAAATCGGATCGTTCCGGGACCCCCAAAAATAGATTCTACGTCCAAAAATACTTCGAAAACGACACCTAACTCGATCCCATAGCTAAAAGCCTTCAAAACACCCCTCCTGTAGCCCCATTTTAGCCCCATAGCGCCCCACGGGTTTGGGCGATCGGACTGAAAACCTTGCGGGCCCAACTAGATGGTAAACCAAGTATTTTGCCAAAATTTCAGATTTTTAAAAAAATTCCTACTGCCCAAAACGGCCCGGACGGCGGACGGCGGACGGCGTACGGCGGACGGCGGACGGACATTTCGGGTTTTGAATGTAGACCTCTTGAAACGGATAATGTCAAATTTTGAGGCCGATCGGAGTCGTCGACCCGCGTCGCGAAAACATAGTTGTATTATTCCAAGAATAATAAACCAAAATCTGTCAGCTACTTCCCTGATGTAATGAAGGGTAGTTACAGGTGAAAAACGCTGCAAATTTTACACAAGGGTTTATTATTCTGTGATATAGGTTACTTGTACAGACATTTAATTCTGTCAATCAAAAAAATTTTTTGGATTTTTATATTTCAAAAAAAATTTTTTGGGGGGATTTTTTTTTCAAAAATGTGTTTTTTCAAAAATTCTTTAATTTTTACTCGAAAAATATTTAACTTCTTGGGATCCTTCAAAAATCCCATTTTTAGCCCCATGAAAGCCCTATAGAACGCCACAGTGAAATCGGATCGTTCCGGGACCCCCAAAAATAGATTCTACGTCCAAAAATACTTCGAAAACGACACCTAACTCGATCCCATAGCTAAAAGCCTTCAAAACACCCCTCCTGTAGCCCCATTTTAGCCCCATAGCGCCCCACGGGTTTGGGCGATCGGACTGAAAACCTTGCGGGCACAACTAGATGGTAATCCAAGTATTTTGCCAAAATTTCAGATTTTTAAAAAAATTCCTACTGCCCAAAACGGCCTGGACGGCGGACGGCGGACGGACATTTCGGATTTTGAATGTAGACCTCTTGAAACGGATAATGTCAAATTTTGAGGCCGATCGGAGTCGTCGACCCGCGTCGCGAAAACATAGGTGTATTATTCCAAGAATAATAAACCAAAAGGGTAAGACCCAAAATACAAAAATTTCCAGGAACGCAAAAATGAACTTTACTAACTCGTGGTAAGTAGTATATTCAAGTTGAAAATTTCATTTAATGATCATAAATTGTCACGAACAGCCCGAGCAAAACGTCACAGGTTCATGTTGATCAAGCGAAACATCACAAGTCCAAACTTAAAATTTCCAGTATTCTTTCCTTTTTTGATTTGAAAGGAATTATTTTACCGTAATATTAGCCAGGAATGAATCAAAATAAAAAGAGGGAATATGAATATTGCTGGTAGAACTAGAGAAAAACTGAAAAATCAGTTACGGGGACCTATGCGCTTTCGCATGTTACCTCACCATTTAGACCTCGTCGACCCTCAAGATTTGTTTTCGTTTATGTTGACCCCTGGAAAACTTCAGCCCAGGTGGTCGATATATGGACCACTTGGAGAATCCCCGATTTATGCGAAAATCACTAGTATAATATACTGGAAATGCATAATATGCATAATATGCATAATATTATTATGCATTTCTATAGGTTTATTCCGAAGACTGCGATTTTATATGACCGATAAATTTAAATTATGTTGGTCCCAGAGAGGTGAAAATACTACCGAAAGTTCAATGTTTACTATACAGAGGGGGGGGGGGGGGGATGTATGCAAATAATATATTATGCTATATATATTATGCTCGAATCCGAGCTCCAGTGATTATGTTGGGGAAGTCAAGGTGTCCTGGTGTAAGTACTATCGATAAAGTTGCTTAGTTCTTGCTTCTTCTTCTTCTTCTTCTTCAAAACTGTTTTCATTCATTTTAATCCATAAAATGTATCCTCTGACGTTCCCTCTTATTTCTTCCTTTTCCATCAATCTTTATCCATCTCGAGGAGTACGTGGCCGGTGAGGGGAGAAGCAGGATCGTCTTGGGTGGTCTTCGCCTTTCGCCTTGATAGCGTCTTCCCAGACGTCTTTCTTCTAGCCCTCCCCCCCCCCCCCCCCCCCCCCCTTCGCTTCAACACCCCCAACGCTTACAATCGTAAAGAATTTAACGGCCTCCAAGAAAATTTAACAATGACGCGTTCAAACCTATTGCGCCGTGAACTATTCCGACGACTATTCACACCTATGTTGATTTGTTTGAAGTATTGAAAAAAAAAATGAAAAAAATCAATCGTAGAAAATAAATTTCATCAAAAACGTCAATAAACGTGGAGTGTGCAATACACTAAAAATCTGCCCCAACGCGTTTTGATCTTCAGGGAAAAATTTCACCTCTACATGTTCCTTTATATGGAAACCTGGGAACATTTACCACTTTGACGGCCGTAAAACAAAGAGAATTAACAGACATGGGGCAGGATGAGGAACGGTTATCCTCGAGGCAATCCATTGGCTGAAAGAAATGCATGATGTATGTACACCTGTGACTTGTCTCAGGTACTCTCATTTTGTTCTTATCGACAGCCCGATGAATATTGCATAAGGACATCATTACAACGCGAGCCCGACTGTCGTCGGAGAAAAAAGATTTTCCCCCCTACGGCGCACCATCCAATATGCAAGAAAATAATACTTTATCGCTCGTTATGAAAAATCCCTCGTCCGAACCCCCTTATGGAAATCCGTCACAAAATGGTTATGTTTATTTGATAAGCTCGCGAATGACGAGACCTTCAATTTTAATGATAACTAATAATATTTCTGTGAGAGACAGACGTCGTTATATGTGATGTATTGCAGTGAAAAATTAACGAGCCTGAGATTTCCGTTACGTATAAGGCTAATTAAGTCGATACTTTCTGAAAACAGTCCTCATAAATTTATGACGCGTGTCACGCAAAATGGTGAAATCCCTGTCTTTACTCCATAAAAGATTGTGAACGGGTTGCGAACAGCAGACCTAAAGATGTGCCCACTATTAAAAATGGAAAAGGAATTTCCGAATCAATGGTGACTTATTATGGAAATTGAACATGATGAGTGTTTACTTTATGTATGGAACAGTTGGACTAGAATCCATTTTTGGGGGTCCCGGAACGATCCGATTTCATTATGGCGATCTATAGGGCTTTCATAGGGCTAAAAATGGGATTTTTGAAGGATCCCAGGAGGTTAAATATTTTTCGAGTAAAAAATAAAGAATTTTTGAAGAAAAAAAAAAAAATTCCAAAAATTTTTCCATTGACACAGAAATAATTTTTGCACAAGTAACCTATATCAAAGAATAATAAACCCTTTTGTAAAATTTGCAGCGTTTTTTCCAGGAATTTTTGGAGCGAGTAGAGAGAGGAATAAAAAAAAATAAATAAATAAATAAATAAATAAAAAGTAGAAAAATGTGATTTTTGCTCATTTGACTGGTTTTTTGAGGTTTTTGATGGTTTAAAAAGGATTTAGACTAAGGGCGGAATTCATAGACCTTCCTCAAGATGAGATTTTTTCTCACTAAGCTGAGCAAGGCCTCATCTCAAGATGAGAGGAGGTTATTCATAGTGCGTTCTGGATCGGATTGAGGCCGACCTCAGCTTGAGATTTGTTCAAGGAAGGCCTCAAAACTACAGTGTTGCAAAACAGAGAATTTTTAAGAAAAAAAGGGAATAAAAGGGACTTTTGGACTATAGAAACAGGGAAAGTTCCCGCAAAGCCGGGGAATACAAGAATAACCGGGAGACACTAACCACACTGAGTTGTAACCTTTTATTAAAATGTTAAAAGGCTTTAAACTTTCGCCAATGTAAACAAACGACAAGTTTGAAACTTGTCAGATTATGGGGCCGTGAATCTTGGCTCGTTTGTAAGCTGATCGTAAAGCGTTAATTAAATATTAGGCCTGTCCTACATTACGATTGAATTTGAATGCTGAAGGTACGTGAGTTCGAGCTAAATTTCAGGATTACTGCAACCCGAAAGTATGTCAGGAAAGGGCACATATTTTACTGAGGTGGTTGGAGGCTCTGTTGGTCAAAATTTCGTTCATATTTCTCGCGGGTGCTGCTAAAAACCCCTAATCGTGTGTATGGTGAATATAAAAAATACAAAGGGTGTTGTTCTGACCGGCAGGCTGGCTCAGGATGGTTCCATCCTATCTAATTGCTACATACATAGATACATGTATCTAATTGCTGACTTTCAATGAAGTTCCTCATACCGGCAGAGCCATACCCTCTGGCCACCATGGATTGCTGCAATAAACAAGTGAAAACCCCCATTTCCCTCCCTCCAGAATCGAATATTAATATTTCCGTTGTATTATTTACACCAAAAATGTACCATAATATTATTATTAACACCGGATTATTAATAATTTTTTAATGGTATATTCGCAATATGCTATGTTCGTAAGGTAAATTGGTATTGCGTGGTTATCACAGAGGTAGATTTGAAGTAAAAGCGGTTAATATCTACGTGGATGTGTCCCAGTCAAAGCAAAATAACTCTTTTCTCTCGCTTTCGGATCACCTGGGGCACCCAAAGTGCGAGGCCGGCCCTGAAAATTCACTTCAAGGTGCCCTCAAGGTAGCATTTCACGTACCTTGATTTGAGGTCGCTTTTAGGTTAGTTCAAGCTAGGAAAATACTTGACTCAACTGTCAAATCTGTCTATGAATAACGTCCGAAAAATAAGGCTGAGGTCGACCTTGAGCAATGTTGACTATGAATAACTTGAGGAGCCTCTGAGGCCTCCTCAAGCGCTCCTCCACTTGAGGTCACCTCAACTGTCCTAACTGTCGTCTATGAATAACGTAAGTCGCTCATACTTCCTTGAGGCCACCTTTGAGGAGATCCTCAAGCTTGAGGAACGTCTATGAATTCCGCCCTTAATGTAAGTATATATTCGGAATCTACAGTAAATGTGCTGTGTACATGTGATGAGTGGCTTTTGAATAAGTTTTAGTGAAGCCGGTGATTACTGGAAAGTTCAATGTCATTGAAGGTCCAAAAAACCAAAAAAAAAAAAAAAAAAAAACAAGGCTTATTTGAAACGGCTATCATTTTCGTATTCAGCACCCTCAAAAACTCCTAGAAAAAGTGAAAAGAAGCCGGCAACTCGCAGGTCACTTCTTTTTGTAGACCAGTGTTATTGAAGAAGAGTTGCGCTCCCGACTGAAAAGTGCTCATTTTAACATAGGTACGACAGTTATAAGTTGGACATTGGACGTTATTACAACCCGAAATGTACAATTGCAACATGGACTCATTTAAATGAGTATTTTTGTTGGCCAGAGGTAAATATAAATATCGCTCATGTGAGAAATAATAATTATTGACATTTTCATGTCTTTACTTTGGCACACAACCGAAAAAAGCGTTACTTTTTTGAAGCGTTACCTAAATTGATCGCTTATTGTTTGGGGAATCGACGATAACAAGGACTTTCTTGTACCAGCACACCACCAAATTTTGGATCTTACCAGGGAGAGGAAAGTAACAGCAACATTTTGCTTCAGCGCCTTCCCCTACTTACACGATGCAGTGTTCCAAAAATTTTACTGGAATAATTATGTGGACGGGGGGGGGGGGGGGGGGGGGATGGGTGGTGGCGCTGCGTTTAAGACACCTTAAAGTTTCCCAGATGTCTCGTTTAAATTGTCAAAGATGGTGCCTGAGCATTTCCGCTGGTAGTACGTTGGAGTTGGGAAAAATAGATAAACGTTTTGGGGTAGGCGTAATTTCTACGGTTCTGTATGTTTTTAGGGTCGCTGGACAAGAATCCGTGACAGAATGTTTGCCCAGAATTGCAAAAAAAACCTCAAAACTTTGACCTTTTTTTGGCATGTAACTCGAAAATTAAACGGTTTAGCGCACAAGTCACTATATAGTAAATTAAAGTAGACAAAATTTCCTACATTTTTATAATAAAACATTTGTTTCTAGCTGCACTGCCCGCTGTAGCGCGCCAAAGATTGCGTTAAAATCTCAAGAAGCTTTTTGTTTCGGGTCCAGTTCCTACAGCGTGCGTTGTACTTTTTGGCCAACTGAGTTACACTTCACAGAATCATCAATCTTGGCGCGAAACTTGCTGAGCACGAGTACGCCTACACTAAGTCTCAGATCGATGTCAGATTAACAAAGTCCCCTCCCTCGGCTAAACTCATCTAAGTTGCACACCGATGTCTTCAAGAGGGTCTGGGGTTTGCAGAGTTAATTAATAATCATTTCCCGTTTGTCACCGTCTTGTCAAGTTTCCAAACAATTAACCCAAGCTCGGCCTCCTTAATCATCCCGTCGTTGTTATTAAAGTCGTTGACTGATGGAGAGACCGGAGAAGGGCCAACTCTGGTTCTGGTATTTTAAACTTCGAGGGTCTTAAACGGTGAAACAAAGGCGAAATATCATTTGAGCACACAATACAAGTTTTCTTCGAGTCATGGAGCTCCGAAAGTTGGGCACCTCAGCTTGTCCACAGAGCAATTAATCATTTTGTAGTTGTAGTTAATTACTCCACATTGTTTACACGGAGATAATTTATTAATACCCCACCTAATTGACGATGCGACGACTGTGACGAGTGAATGAAGGCTTCGACTGCAGTTTCAAACTCTTTCTGGTCAAGAGAAAATCCTCCGATTACTCGAAGTAGTGAGCCTTCCCACAAACATGTTCCGCGGGGCGAACTTCCGTTTCAACCGGTGCTAAAAACCGTCTTACAACCGGCATCTTGATCCGTGTTAACACCTGTAAGGATACGGTAGTTTAATTCACGGAAACACGAGGAACAACAAGGAAAACGCCGAAAACCCGAAGACGCACAACCGGCCATACAAAACCCAACACAATGGAAGTTTTTTTTTGCCGGCTTGTTATTCATCTTTTAGCTTATTTTCGTGAACTAGGTGAGCTACTGTGGGCCGACAAACGAGGTGAGAATCCCTCAATGGAAACGAAACGATGTTTTTTTTTCCCATTCAGATCGTAAACGCCGGAGGTGGCTTATTATGAACTAAAGACGCGGCCACATTCAAAACGTGAGAGAAACGAAAAAAGTTATGTACATAAAACATAAATTGTCAAAGGAACCCGCCACTTACTTAGCCCAGATCACCTTTTCTTCTTTCGTTTTTCAACAAAAAAAGAATCCTCTGGATCTTTCGAACTGAAACGATTACTTGACACAGATCCCACAGACAGTCAGCAGTTTCCCGTGTTAGCCATCTGCTGCGACGATTAGACCACTAAACACAGCTATCGTTCAACCATTTCATCTGCGCCCGATAAATAACTGGCATCCCAACGTGCAGGTATCTACTGCATGATTAACGACAGGTCGACAGGTCCCATTAGTCAGAGTATCGTTTAAACGTCGAAAGAGTTAAATTGAATTTAATGCGTAAATCGTTGTATTCTTGTAAAATTTGAAATTGATGTATTTGTGATTGAATGGCTTTGGTCAATCAACTCAACCAAATACCAATCAATCAACTCAATACTGCCTTTTCCCTGAAGAGAGATTCTTCTCTCGCAGGGAAATGAAATTTATCTTTCTCTGAGAAAAAGTTTGTCAGTCCTTCGCTGATGTCTTTTACGACCTGCTTGCCCATATCAAGCCAAAAGAAGTAGATTCCGTGTATCAGAGACGAGTTACCACATGGGCAGAAGAGGCCTGCCTGGCCAAAAACGATATATCAAGCAAGAAGAAGAGGCTTCCGGGGACAAGAGACGAGATATCAAGCCAAAAGAAGTAGCTTCGCTGCATCAGAGACGAGTTACCGCATGAGGAGAAGAGGCCTGCCTGGCCAAAGACGATATAATATCAAGCAAGATATGAGATTATCAAGCAAGAAGAAGTGATCTCCAGGGACAAGAGACGAATATTATGATATCACGACAAAGCGGGCCCATGAAATGTTCAGTTCCCACGACAACCAATGATGGTCCGTCCTTTAGGCCACCATGGACAGAAGGAACAAACCCCATATTATATACTGCGCGCGTAAATTAGCAATCCACATCGATTTGATTGAAAGGAAATGATCTTTCCATCCCGCAACGCTCCCGCTGCGAAATTCAGTGACAGCGCTATCTGTCAGAAATTTACAGAACTGAGGGCCCGTGGCCGGTGACGAGCAAAAAAACGCCTTCAGCACATGTCTAAATCGGCCACCAGGCCACCAGGCCACTGTAGAGTTGGGCAGAAGTTGGAACAAACATACATACAACATACAGAGGTCCATGTTGGCTTATTATTCTTGGAATAATACACAGGTGTCTATGTTTTCGCGACGGGGGTCGACGACTCCGATCAGCCTCAAAATTTGACATTATCCGTTTCAAGAGGTCTACATTCTACATCCGAAATGTCCGCCGGGCCGTTTTGGGCAGTAGGAATTTTTTTTTAAATCTGAAATTTTGACAAAATGCCTACTTGGTTTACCATCTAGTTGTGCCCGCAAGGTTTTCAGTCCAATCGGCCGAACCCGTGGGGCGCTATGGGAGGGGTTTTGAAGGCTTAGCTATGGGATCGAGTTAGGTGTCGTTTTCGAAGTATTTTTGGACGTAGAATCCATTTTTGGGGGTCCCGGAACGATCCGATTTCACTGTAGCGATCTATAGGGCTTTCGTGGGGCTAAAAATGGGATTTTTGAAGGACCCCAGGAGGCTAAATATTTTTCGAGCAAAAAACAAAAAAATCCAAAAAAAAAAAATTGTTGAAAAAAAAATCAAATAAAAATTTTTTTTAATCCCAAAAAAAAAATTTTTTTCCAAAATTTTTTCCATTGACACAGAAATAATTTTTGCACAAGTAACCTTATATCAAAGAATAATAAACCCTTGTGTAAAATTTGCACCGTTTTATTATTAGTATAGATCTAGATATAAAAATTTCATTTTGGTGACGGACGGCAATGCGATCGCCTTTATTTTCTGTTTTGATTAAATCGTTTTTACTAAATGTTTAAATTCATATGATGTGCTTATTACTTATTATTTATATTATGCACATCAATTTTTCGCCTAAAATTCAGGTATTGCACCTTAAACTTTGACCTCAATTGGATTCTCTCAGTGAAAAAAAAAAATTTCTGCACTCTTCAAAATGAACGCTGAGATGGCCGAGCAAAAGAAAAAGGGGAAAAAATCCCTCGAGAAATGGCCTCCCTTTTAGAAACTGCTCAATTACCGGTCTCCTCGTTAAGGGGAAAGACCGAGGGTTGGAAAAGTGCCACCAGTCGTGGAGGGGCTCCGGATCGTGATTATTTCTAGGAAACCTGGTTGGGACAAAAAATAGTTGGAATCCGATGTCGAAGGGACGACTCTCGGATCTATTTGCGTTTTGTTACGGCTTCGTTGGGCCGTTGAATCTCTGACGTCTTGGAAGACAGAATCGCGTTTGGAATTGTCCGGTTTCACTTTTGAACAAGTAAATGTCACAGATTGATATTCTTGAATGACCTAAATAAAATAAAAAAATTAACATTAAAAAAATTTGAAAGATTCAAAACGCTTAGTCGTAAATCCCTGTAAAAGTTCAACAATCGCCAAAACTCCCACAGCCCGCCCAGATTGGAACCACAAAACGGGTTGGTTTTTTTCTTCCTTCAGTTTTGTTCGAAATCCCCCGTTTCATCCATTGTTGACGAGCCCTCTATAAGACCTCACCCGATCCAAAAGACATCCAAAAAGCCACCACTCGAACGTGATTCCGTCACAATAACCAGCATGCGTGTTTCGACGGTATAATTCCCCGGGAACGTGCCCTACGCAGTAAGTTGGGTGGTCTTTTTTTTCTCTCTCTCTTTTCAAAACCTGCGGGAGTTCCCGTTGGAAGTCTACGGATATCTACGGAAATCTACTCCCGCCGGTGGGTTCGCAGAGGGTGGCGTGTCAACACCACACGACAAACGGCAGGAGGGCTTTAGAACTCCCAGAGCCGATTTCCATGACATTAAAAAAGGAATTTATCGTTGGTGCTTAAAATGCACCAGAAACACTACTGTTGGCGATTTCTACTCAATCACAATGAAACCCCATAAACAAAATGAACGATCGTAATTGCATTTTACCCCAACAACAATTAGCTGGTTTATTGCAATGATGGCATCACTTATAATCCAAAATTACTAAGATATAAACTTGCAGTAAAAAAAAGCAAACATTAAACGAGAACGTGGCACGAAAAACTTGGCAGACGTTTAATGGCGAATTTACGGAGATTCTGATGAGGCTGTCAGCAATTTCCCTGAGCTGTAATTGCTCTGTAATTATTAAGAATTTCCAACAACTCAGAGCCCCAATTAACGTTTATACTTCCCTTCGAACTTACTCAAAATCAGTGCCTTACGTAAATATTAGGAGATGAAGAATTAACAATAGAAATAAAAATAGTGTGTTAGTACTTAATGCAGAATCTGATATGCATGGATGTGTCAACAACGCTCAGAAGATCCAATAATAAATTGAACCAAGTACTCAGCTGACTGGGCTTCTCATTAAGTACTTAGCTGACTTAGCTCCTCATCAAGTATACTCAGCTGACTTGAATAATCATTAAGTTCTCAGCTGACTTAGCTCCTCATTAAGTACTCAGCTGACTGGGCTTCTCATTGAGTACTCAGCTGACTGGGCTTCTCATTAAGTACTCTGCTGACTGGGCTTCTCATTAAGTACTCAGCTGCCTGGGCTTCTCATTAAGTACTCAGCTGACTGGGCTTCTCATTAAGTACTCAGCTGACTAGGCTTCTCATTGAGTAGGGGAGAATGGGGCAATGCCGTATACTTAACTTTGGCAGGTAACTGAGCAAAGACTAAACACAGCGAAAAAATACTTTTCACTGTATTGGTAGATAAATTAATCAACTTTTAGTCCCTTACTCGTAATTTGCTCAATGTATTTTCCACAAATCGTTTTTTCAAAAAAATCGAAAAGAGCGCTCTTTACGGCATTCCCCCTACTGTCGGGGAATGCCGTACATGGGCAGGGGGAATACCATAACTGTGAATAAAAAATTGTTTTGACGTCAAATCAGTTTTTATTCTAGAGAAAATTATACAAATTAACAACTTGGTAACCTTATAGTTATATATATTTTCATTCAAATTGCACATGGAGGTTAACGTCAATTAAAGTAAGATGGTTAGGGAAATTTTAAAATGAGATCTCATACAGAGAAATAACTAGAGCTGAATCACATAGCTGAACCTTCTACATTTTCTTGGCAAATCGTGCACAGTTCACTGACAAATGTTTTCCAATTCCATCAGATTCAGCGTTGTTGACTAAATCTGTCTCCAAAATATTGTCCAAATCACTCTCGTTGTCTTCTATAAAACGACCAACAGTCAGGAAAATGTTGAAATGAGATAACATACAAAAAATATTTAGAGCAAATTGGCACAAAGATCGCATAGATTATTCATGGGTCCCATTGAGCAAGCCTGGTTACAACAGTGGCCACACGATTTGCAAGTCCACATGAATGCACCTTCTACAGTTTCTTGGCAAATCGTGCATAGTTCATCATCAAAAGTGTCTCCAATTTGGAAATCGGAAAAATCCAATTAAAAACATATTTAAAAACTTTATTGATTCGGGCAAAACCTTCTTCACAACCAAAAGGTGTAGGTTGGGGTAATGCCGTATACTTGTCAAAAATGTACGGGATTCCCCCAAGGCGATGTATGGCATTACCCCAAATGTTTACATTTTTTGTAAATGTTGATAATGGTGACAATTTTCAACGAAAACCAACTTTCATTGGATGGGTTCGTAGATGATAAATTTCTTAAGAAGACTACGTTAAAAAACTTCCCAGAATTAACCAAATTAGTACTTACTTTTGTGGAATTGAGATCGTCAAGCTTATAACAAAATGTTTATTCACGTTTGAACTGGAGTAACGTCAACGCGGATAACAATTAGGACAGACTAACATAAAAAATTAGTTACACACAGTGTTGGAGGAAATCTGAACTATTCAGCAACCGTTGAACTATTTTCAATTTTTCAGAACCTTCATATACGGCATTCCCCGATGTACGGCATTGCCCCATTCTCCCCTACTCAGCTGACTGGGCATCTCATTTAGTACTCAGTTGACTGGGCTTCTCATTAAGTACTCAGCTGACTTAGCTCCTCATTAAGTTCTCAGCTGACTTGGCTTCTCATTAAGTTCTCCGCTGACTTAGCTCCGCATCAAGTACTCAGCTGACTTGGCTTCTCATTAAGTAGGTACTCAGCTGACTGGGCTTCTCATTAAGTGCTCAGCTGATTTGTTTCCCCAATACATACTCAACTCATTTGGCTCTACAATCACTACTCTGCTGATTTCAGTTCCCACATGACAACCTCTACAATACAGAAGTTCGTCTGTGGACTGCCTCGGTTCCAGTTGATACGTCATTTTTAGAGGTGGGCGATTCTGCTAATTTTTTAATACTGTTGATCAACATTCGTTGTCGGGAATTAACTGTTTTCGTTAACGAAAACTGTTGAAAATTAACGGATCGAAATGAGAATTGAAGAGTTGTCTACTAATATTTTACCGGTACCGTAACTGTGACTTTGACTTTCAAATAAATGTTGAGGGTTAACAGACCATTGCCTCAACCAAAATTAGCAATTTAATCCAACCTTCTTGGCCACAACTGTTTTTGTTTCTCTCGTTCGTATTTGTTAACTGATGATTGAGAAACAGCTAAACTGTTCGTTCGTTTTTGGTTTATTATTCTTGGAATAATACACCTATGTTTTCGCGACGGGGGTCGACGACTCCGATCGGGCTCAAAATTTGACATTATCCGTTTCAAGAGGTCTACATTCTAAATCCGAAATGTCCGTCCGCCGTCCGCCGTCCAGGCCGTTTTGGGCAGTAGGAATTTTTTTTAAAATCTGAAATTTTGAGAAAATACTTGGTTTACCATCTAGTTGTGCCCGCAAGGTTTTCAGTCCGATCGCCCAAACCCGTGGGGCGCTCTGGGGCTATAATGGGGCTATGGGAGGGGTTTTTTTGAAGGCTTTTAGCTATGGGATCGAGTTAGGTGTCGTTTTCGAAGTATTTTTGGACGTAGAATCCATTTTTTGGGGTCCCGGAACGATCCGATTTCACTGGGGCGATCTTTAGGGCTTTCATGGGGCTAAAAATGGGATTTTTGAAGGATCCCAGGATGTTAAATATTATTTGAGTAAAAAATACAGAATTTTTGAAAAAACACATTTTTGAACAAAAAAATCCAAAAAAAAAAATTTTTTGAAATAAAAATCCAAAAAAAAAATTTTTTTTAATTTTTTCATTGACAGAATTTAATTTCTGCACAAGTAACCTATATCAAAGAATAATAAACCCTTGTGTAAAATTTGCAGCGTTTTTTTGGTATATTATTCTTGGAATAATACACCTTTGTTTTCGCGACGGGGGTCGGCGACTCCGATCGGCCTCAAAATTTGACATTATCCGTTTCAAGAGGTCTACATTCAAAATCCGAAATTTTCGTCCGCCGTACGCCGTCCGGGCCGTTTTGGGCAGTAGGATTTTTTTTTTTTTTTTAATCTGAATTTTTTTTTTTTTGGAATCGAGACCCCTTGAATCGAATAATATCAAAATTTGAAGCCGATCAGAATTTTCGACCCCCGTCTCGAATTATTCCAATTCCATTGAGTTATTGAGCCCCAGCAGTACAAAACATTTAGGTGCGTCAAAATTGAACTGAAAGAGATTTCTCGTTACCGGTACTGAATGACACTTAGTGGCTTAGTGCCACCACCTGACTCGAGATCGAAGTAAAGCGCATACCGCTCGTTGTCCTGATTGATTTCTGAACGTGACGCGCAACTCAAAACCGTTTCCTCTGGAAGAATTTTCATTGGCTCGATCGGATCTTCGCAGGGGGAAACGACACTTCGGAAATCCCTTTTTGGGGGGAAGAGCATCTCTTATGTTGCCGTAGGATTCTCATCACGGACGGGACCTTCCGTCACAAGCGTCATCAGCGTCAACGGTACGTCACCGGGAGAGGCCACAACTCTGAAACCTCGTTTATCCCCCCCGTCCACGGCAGCCGTCAATGAATCTTCTTTCATTGGTGTTCCACAGGAGAAAGAAGATTCTTTTCTTGCGCTCACATCGGGTTGGCCAATTACGAGACTACAATAATTATTGTCTGATATACATAAATAAAATTGCCTTATCGATATAAATTTTACAAAAGACGTTTTTACTTGGTTCTGACACTTCTGATTCTTGGAATAATACACATTTATGTGTTACTTATAAGTCTTATGTATTCGTGTCGGAGTTCGAAAATTCTGATCGGGCTCAAAATTAGGCCTAATCCGTTTTTATGACACGTAGATTCCAAATAAAATGTCCGTCCGCCGTCCGAGCCATTTTGGGCAGTAGGAATTTTCTTTAAATCTGAAATGTTGACAAAATACTCAGTTTACCATCTAGTTGTGCCCGCAAGGTTTTCAGTCCGATCGCCCAAACCAGTCGGTCACTGAGGGGTTAAAATGGGGTTACGGGAGGAGATTTCGACGGTTTTCAGCTACGGGGTCGTTTTCGAAGTATCTTAGGACGTAGAATTCATTTTTGGGGGTCCCAGAACGATCCGATTTCACTGTGGGGATCTATGGGGGTCTTTCATGGGGCTAAAAATGGGATTTTTGATGGATCCCAGGAAGTCAAATATTTTCCAAGTAAAAAAAAAAAATAAAATAAAAATAAATAAAAAATAAAAATTGAAAAACTTTTTTCAACTTGAAAAAAATTTAATTTTTATTTTCATTGACACAGATTTAATTTTTGAACAAGACTTGTTTTACACAAGGGTTTAAATTCTTCGATTTAGATTACTTAGTAATCTAAATCGAAAAATATAAACCCTTGTGTAAAATTTGCAGCGGTTTTCTTGATAAATTGGCGTTGAAAGGGGGTTTCAAGTTTTTTTTTGTCTTCTTTTTTCCCTGTTTAATTTGTGTTAAATGGGTTTTCAAGTTTTTTCTCAAAAATGTTTTTTAATTGGCCAATCATTACTCATGGTGATAGAGGAGGGGTTAGCATCTTGGAATGAGCTGGTTTTGATAGGAAACGCCTCATATTGACGAAAACATTTAATTTTTAATCGCGAATAAGTTGAATTACCTATTACGCAGTCGGTCTTGTTTCACTTCTCGAATTTTCCGAAGGAAGCGGAAGCATTGTTTTCACTTGCGAGATCGAAAAATTTTTCGTCCTCCAAAATTGAAATTTCCACCTGCATTTCGCGTTTCAGAGCCTCCAGAGAAAATTTGGTTCCGTGTCTGTCTGTCTGTCCGCCTGTCAGTTCTGGAAGTACCGTCAAGAGACGATTGAAATGACATTCTCCTGATCAGCAGGGTGAGCTAAAATCTCTTCCGTTCTTACCATCGTGCTTAATTTTGTCACCTTGTTGCTTCCGTAAATTTTGGTCTATGCATTTGGATGTTTATCGGGGTAGTCTTTGAACGCGAGGAAGCTATGTGTCATGGGCAGTGGTTTTTTTGTTTTTTTTTCAACATCCTGAAATAAAAACGATTGATGCTAAAGGGAAATTTTTTTCTTATGGTTTATTATTCTTGGAATAATACACCTGTTTTGGCGACGGAGGTCGACGACTCCGATCGGCCTCAAAATTTGACATTATCCGTTTCAAGAGGTCTAGATTCGAAACCGAAATGTCCGTCCGCCGTCCGGGCCGTTTTGGGCAGAAGTAATTTTTTTTTAAATCTGAAATTTTGACAAAATACTTGGTTTACTATCTAGTTGTGCCCGCAAGGTTTTCAGTCCAATCGCCCGAACCCGCGGGGCGCTATGGGGCTAAAATGGGGCTATGGGAGGGGATTCGTTGAAGGCTTTTAGCTATGGGATCGAGTTAGGTGTCGTTTTCGAAGTATTTTTGGACGTAGAATCCATTTTCGGGGATCCCGGAACGATCAGATTTCACTGTGGCGATCTATAGGGCTTTCATGGGGCTAAAAATGGGATTTTTGAAGGATCCCAGGAAGTTAAATATTTTTCGAGTAAAAAATAAAGAATTTTTGAAAAAATAATTTTTTTGAAAAAAAAAAAATCCCCAAAAGATTTTTTTCACTTACACAGAAATAATTTTTGCACAAGTACGTAACCTATAACAAAGAATAATAAACTCTTGTGTAAAATTTGCAGCGTTTTTTTAAAAGACAGTTGTTAGCGCGATAGTACATTTTTTGGTTTCTTTCAAAGTTGAGGGATTGGGTGCGATCCTTGCGGGATTGGACTCCCTTCATTCAATGGGTACACTGCTTATATTCGTTATATTATTCTGTACAAAGCAATTTTCTGACAATATGTATAATATACATTGTATATTTTTGGCACCAACTGAGTTTTTAAAGAGCAGATTTATGACCAATCATTTATCGTTGAAGGACTGTCGTTCATTTTTTGCCAGTTGTGATTTTTTGCGACTGAGGCAGTCCTGAGTGGTTTTGCAGGCAGGTCGTCGATTAAGAGAATTATGTTTGAACCAATTAAGGAGCGTCAAGATGTTCTTCTCTGTATAATTAATAGTTAAAGAGACGAGAGTTAATGTTAAGGAGCTAATGATTCCATCAAGGAGTTAATAAACATATAGACTTCAATCCTGTTACCAATATATGTAATCGAGGGAGAGATTAAGTCTGTAGGGGCGTGTCTAATACGACCCACTAATAACTTGATCTTCAAGTGAGTTCTTTCGTAGAGGGGGGAGATGTTGAAGTGAAGTTTCCATTATTATATGAGTGTCTCTGTCTGTCATGGGGTGTTTGAGGTAAGTCTGTCTTTGTTGGGGGATTGTGTGGAGGGGGGTGAGGCGATTGGGGATTGGTCGGTTGCGAGGCGCAGGCGTGGGGGATTGACGGGGGCGGGATTTGGGTGCACGGTGGGGACGGCTTCAAAGGGGGGATACTCTGGGGAGGGCGTGGTTGGCGAGGGACAGATTTCGAGTTTGAAATCTTAGTTTAAACCTGTCACTCGGTGACAGAAGCACTCAATTCAGCGTGGTGCGAGTCCCGCGGAGTACGGTTTTTTTGGACTGTGGTTTTTTGGGGTAGTCAGCGTTTTTGAACTTTGTGAAGTTTTTTTTGGATATGGTGTTGTGATGGCGTTGGAAAGCGAGAGGTCACCCGCCGAAGAGCGGCGGAGCTCGGCCTTCCACCGGATAGAACTGTTGACGCGGCCCGAGCGCTACCCGGTGTTGGGCGTTTTGCCGAGAATCGTCCCCGCGTCGTCGCCCCCCTTTGCGACGACGAAATCCCTCCCGACGTTCCCCTCGATCGTCAAATCCCCGGACCCGCCGACCCCGCCGGCCGAACCCGCCGCCGCCCCCGGGTTGAGCTTCTCCGTCGACAACATCCTCCGCCCCGAATTCGGCCGGTCGGTGACCAAAAGGCGGCAAACGTCTCCGGTCTCTCTGCCGTCGTCGTCGCCCCCGCCGAGGAAGCCGCACGGCGACGAGATTCCGTCTCCGACGAAAATCGACCCCGTCATCCCCGACGATCCGAACGGCCCGGTTTGGCCCGCTTGGGTCTACTGCACGAGATATTCTGACCGCCCCAGCTCAGGTAGGTTATAACCATTCAGTTACTTACAACATTATTATTCCGCTGACCAAGTGCATCACGTCTATAATCCTAAAATTCACCAAAACACTCAACACCCCCCATAATTGTTAAAAACATTTCCTACACTCCAAAACCGAACGTTCAAAAATGTTGTGCATGCGCCTTTTTGACGACTTAAATTTCGTCTTTTCCACTTCGTCTTTATGGCCAACATTTAATTGAGCTGCATGTTCCGCTTTAGATTGAAATATTAGCAAAATCGTAAAAAGCTCAACTTCGATCGTTGCATACAAAAATCGAAACCGCAAATTGGTTTTGGACAAATCCCGCCCACAACCTCTTTTTTCTACGTACACACCTCAAGATCAAGTTGCACGACAAAATGAGTTGCTGAATATGAAATCTGATAAATTAAAGGAACCGTCTTCAAAACGTAACTCCGGAATTGTTGAGTCAGGAGTGGTAGAAAGAATGAAATAAAAAAAATCGGTAACGTTGGTAGTTATTATTAGGGCTCGGATTGATATGCTCGATAAAATCAACAAATATGCTCGAAAAACACAGTTAAAATCTACAGAAACGAAAAAATCTGCAACTTATGTGGCTATAAATGGGGTTTTTGAAGGACTTGGACCAGAAAGTCAAATGACGCATCATTTTCGAAGTAATTTTAGACTCAATTTATTATGGGTCTCAAACTCATCCAGTGTGGCACTGTGGAGCTAAAAAAAAGCAACATGAGGGGTTTTTAAGGTCTTTGGCCATGGGGTAGAGTGGGGTGTCGTTTTCTAAGTATGTTTGGCGGTCGCAGAGCAATCGGACCTCACCGTGCATATGTGTGGCTTCTATGGGGCAGCATACGTCGCTTTGAAGGATGTCAGGAGGTCGAATGAAGCGTCGTTTTCTGAGTACAAAATTTTGAGCATGGAATTCATTCGTTTTTATGGATTTTATTGGCCTCTTATCTGTTCAAAAACTACACAGGTATACATTTTGTGTATTTTTAATTTTTTTAAAGTGATTTTTCATAGTCCGAGTCCCAAAACCAGAATCCCTTTTGACTTACCATGGTGGGGGGGGGTCATTCTGCCTTGATATTTTTGATCCTGAAAAATGTGCCCGAAAATTACTCGAAACTCCATTCGGCATTTAACCAAGTCCATGGACCTGCAAGATAAGGGACAGCTTGTTGGTCTTTATGCGGTGTAAAATGTATCTAAACACAAATCATTGGGAGCGTGTTTCTAACCTTAATCGATGTCCAATTTTGGGGAAATTTGAAGAAAAACAAACTATCTAGACGAAAACCGCTGGAATACGCATTTATATGCGTTTATTCCGGAGACCGAAGTTTTATGCATTTATACGCTCGATAAATTTAAATTCTGTTGGTCCCAGAGAGACTTCTTTCGATGTTTACTATACAGGGGAAAAAATGTGCTAATATGCTCGAATACTCCTGGTCGCTGCTATGTGTGCCTCAAAATTTGTCGTTATGTGCTTCAAAAATCAAATCCGTCCGCCGTCCAGGCTGTTATTCGTAGATTTTTTTTTTTTTTTTTTTTTTTTTTTTAAATCTGAAATTTTGACAAAATACTCTGTTCTCCGTTTACCGTGGAAATCTATGCGGCTTCAAATGGGGTTCGTGAAGGATGCGAGGAGGTCGAGTTTAGAGTCTTTTTGACTAGGTAGTCATTTTATCCATTTTTTTTGTGAATATACGAAAATTCAGTGTTTTCTTAATTAAAAGAAAAATTATCATTTTCAAAATAATTGTTTTTTTTTAAATTATTCACTATTCGCTATTCACTATCACACAATAATATCCATGTTGTAATTTTGATACCATACAACTACAATATATTTTGTGAATAAAAATGTTCGATGCTGAAATGGTATGTCATACCAACTCGAGATGATCTCCAAAAATATTAGGTAAAAACAGCAAATATTTTAAAATAAGTAATAAAAAATTAAATGAAAATGAAACGCACATTTCATCCGCGTTTTATGGCTTTGAAGCTGACGGTTTTATGGCAACCGATCCACAATTTGCTTTAAAGGGAGTTTTTCATATTGATATGAAACGATGCTGTAAAGTTGACACAAATTAAATTGCTCTTTTTCATTAGCAAGACAAAACTATCGCCGTTCAAAAGTGTGCAGCAACAACAAACAGTAAAAGCAAAATTTGTATAATTGCTGATTGTTTTATTGTTAATTTTTTTGCCACAATGTAAAGTTTCATTTTTAAGTATATATTTAATGAGTATACTTAATTAAATAATTGTTTGTAAGAGTACCTAATTTTTGTAAGTAATTTCATACATTTCAATCGTCCAATTAAAGTCAGGCCAAAGTACCTGAAAAGTACCAAAGCGCCACTGTCTACCCCTCATGCTCGAAACTCCGCACAATCCCGTTTTCCCTTCGTCCGCTATATTCACGTCGTTTGAAGTCCGTTTGAAAAGTATTAAAAGGCTGAGTTGGGATTAATCGCCACATCCCGGCACCCAACTGGTTGTCAGCCTCTATCGGTTAATGGTGGTTCAATTTTTTATTGCCCAGCCCGGATAACACGATTGCGGCAATTACAAACAGGATGCGATTATATTCTGGTGCCAATTCACGGTGGAGGAGAAACGTGATTGGTTATGACCGCGGAAATGTTTTACAACTGGAAATATTAAGACTGTTCGAGAACTAGGTACTAGAGGAATTCACGGGCTACCATTAACGCTAATTAACGTACCACGGTAAATGTCGAAAGTAGAAAAAGTGTGTAATTTTCAAAAATAAGGGCACCCAACGTGAGGACAAGTGAAAATACTAAAATAAAATCTCCTCACAGTATCTGTACTGTGCGTGCCTTGAACAAAAAGTTCAAATTGTAGGGATTGGACTGGTGATCCATCTTTAGAATGGAACTCACAAAGTGGTAGCAGAGCGTGGTTATCACAAAAAATCTTTAAAAAAGTGAAGGAATTAGAAATAATTACTGTAGTCTTTTGGTATATGGAAGTTGAAGGGACCTGGGAAAAACTTCGTTATACCGAATTTCGAATTATTGAGAGGGGTGAGGGAAAAGTTCGATATACTGAGAGTTGTCAGCGAAATATGAGAAAAGAGCGTCAGGCCCAACTTCCGCCTGCGAAGAAAATTTGTGGAGCTTTTCAGTGGATGTACAAGTTTCGTTCAGCGTTAAAAGTTGTGGCTCTGTGTCATCGTGAGGCCGAAGACCAACGTGAATCCACAACTTTGATTAGGTGGGGTACTTCGAAACTTCAATATGCTGAGATTTGAGCGGGTGGTACTTCAATATACCGGGTGTTGGCGGTCGGCCTTCTTACCATTCAGCTTCGATATACTGAGTGTACCAAAATGCATTGGAAAACACTTCTCAAGGGACCGCGATTTTACTCAAACCGAGTGTTTGAAATACTGAGAGTCTACTGTAACTTCAAATTGCTCCTTCAAACTTATGGCTTTGAGTTGGTAGATAACACAATAACATGATAACACGACAGTAAATGAAAGTAACTCTGCCTCTGCCTTGGCTATGGAAAGCGCATGCAGCACAACAGTTGGCAGAGTTTTATAATATATTTACAACCAATAGTAATATATTTACAATTTCTAGACTTTAACACATTTAACATGTTAACACGTTGAGAGCGAGCGACCCAACCGCGAAGACCCCTACTACGCATCAATTTGATGCTACAAATACTCACCAGTACTTACCAGTTCAAACTGAAATCTCTTATGACAAGAGGGAAATTCGAAAGCCGATAAAAAAAAAGAAGACGGAATAACAAGAGCGTTCCCATATAAATAATTCACTCGAGTTTTGGAAGGGGACTCGCCCGGGTCACAATAAACAAATCGTTTCGAGACGGGAATAGCACTCGTGGTGTTTGTGGGGTTGGCAGCCCCTCCTGAAGTTGGAAGTCGGTTTTGCGATGAATAAAAGATGCCCGTAAAGGCGGGGGTTAATTTGTGAAGGAGATAAGACCGGACAACAGTAGCTCCCGTTTTCAAGATAGCAGGATACGGCTTAACTGGGGCTCAGGAGGAACAATAAATTCGTCTAAATACACCAAGTGTTTCAAGTACCTACCTCAGTTTGGATTGTGCAGATGACTTTGGTGGTGCTGGGTGTAAATCATACCAGATGAATGGTGGTGGAATTCTTGAGGGTTGCCCGTATGTGAGAATCGAGCCCATACCAGGCCGACAATAATTTGGAACAACAGATTAAACTATTGAGGCTCAAAAAGGGCGAACTATAGAAAAGTTGAATAATGAATCAATGGATGAAAATGTACCCAGTCTATTATTTTTGTTTATTATTCTTGGAATAATAATCCTTTGTAATCGCGACGGAGGTCTTTTTTCCGATCGGCCTCAAAATGTGACATTGTCCGTTTCAAGAGGTCTAGATTCTAAAACCGAAATGTCCGTCCGCCGTCCGGGCCGTTTTGGGCAGTAGGTACGATTTTTTTTTTAATCTGAAATTTTGACAAAATACTCGGTTTACCATCTAGTTGTGCCCGCAAGGTTTTCAGCCCGATCGCCCAAACCCGTGGGGCGCTATGAAAAAGAAGAAGAAGAAGAAGAAGAAAACATGTTTAATAGAGAAAGAGGCAACACATGCACAAAATCAACACATTCACAACATCATCCACAACAACCAATAATTATTGGTTATAATCATAATATGTAATCATATTATGATTATAATATAAAGTGGTAATTAATATAAAGTGGTAATTAAAAGGTACAGTGTTCTTTCTTATTCAAACAATAATATGTATGATTAGTAGTATATCATAGTATGATTGGTAGTAAATAATATATTATATTATTTACTAAATACAAAGTAGGGCTTAACGTGTTGCCCAAGTGGGGGGCTACGAGGCTACGGGAGGGTTTTTTGAAGGGTTTTGGCTTTGGGATCGGGTTAGGTGTCGTTTTCGAAGTATTTTTGGACGTAGAATCCATTTTTTGGGGTCCCGCAACGATCCAATTTCACTGTTGCGATCTATAGGGCTTTCATGGGGCTACAAATGGGATTTTTGAAGGATCCCTGAAGGACAAATATTTTTCAAGTAAAATACAAAAAGAATTTTGAAAAAAATAATTAAAAAACATTTTTCAAAAAATGTTTTTTTAATTTTTTTTTCAAATTTAATTTAATCAAATTTCAAATTTCAGATTTAATCCAAAAAAAATTTTTTAAATACTTTTTTTCATTAACACAGAATTAAATTTCTGCACAAGTAAGTAACCTATATCAAAGAATAATAAACCCGTGTGTAAAATTTGCAGCGGTTTTTATTTTTTTCTCTCCGTTATTTATTTATTTGTATACCCCCTCTTCCTTATTTTTTATTTTTTATTTTAATCAATGATCTGCTGTTTCACACAAGTTAGGTACCTACTGCAAGTTTCGCCGAAGTTTGACGAATTGTCGGTGAATAAATGTAGAGTTGGCGGTCACCCAACTAATAAAACTCGACAAATTAATTTATCTTTCTTGAACAAGTTAAAAATACTCCGATCATCAAGATTGTTTTTCTCTTCCTCGTAACACTTTTTTTTTTTTTTTTTTTTTTTTTTTTTTTTTTTTTTTTTTTTGTTAGCGACATCGTCGTTGATTTTTTCATCTGAAAAAACCACCGAAGGGAATGAAGTTTTACCCAAAGGTGGAAACCCCATAAAAAAACGAATTGGAAAAGTGGTGATGTGGCTCGCCCTGACGGAAGGTGGAAGGATCACGAAAAACGTCATGTTCCTAATAGTTTTCGTGCCATCCTCTGCGGGTCACGGAAGCCCCCCCTCCCCCCCCATTGCTGGCTTCAGACAAGCTTAACATTTTTCTTAGTTTCGCTATATTATGTCGTGTCAGGGGCTTTGGAGTTGGGGTTTTGGGGGCTTACAGACGTTTCATCCCCAGGCAATATATCCAGGGAGAGCTCTTTGTTTTTTTCCTTTTAAACGTCACTCATACGTCAGAGATGCCATGTCTGTATGAAATAGGCATTTCCCTTGTGATGTTATACCATTTGGCTCGACATGTCATGACGTACCTAAACAGGTAACTAGAATGTTACCACAACAGTGGCACCAACAGTAGAACTTGCACTTTTTTTACAGCCTGTCGTATTTTACCGTTCCAGGGTATCTAATTCGAAGGTAGCGAAATGAAAGGTGATAAAATCCCGTCTGATTCAGGAGGCTGTGTGGGCGATAACGTTTTGTCTCGTTTTACAAGCTCAAGCGTGGGAGCCTCACCAGACCTCAGCAGACAATACCGACACTATCAACGCCTATTTGGAAAAATCTGAAACCCTATAAATAAAATGAAAGTCAGGTCGGGCTGACGGGTCCATTCCGTTGGGTGATATTTCATTGGGGTTGCTTCTGGTGAGATTTAACTGTCGTGCGGCGTTGCGGTGTGAATTATTGAAAGGTACCTACAAGTAGCTGATAACGGCGTAAGGTTATCATACATACGACTCCGGCACATTAAAAAGGTTAACTTGTAACATGATAAAAACGGCTCGACCGTGAAGCCCTCGATAATTATGGTGTTGCATCAGTAGTTGTGATGACGGATAATATCGTAAACCTTATGCATCCCCTGAAAACATTGAAGATCGGTCCGTTGAGTTTGAGTGACTTGAGGCTCTCAGATGGTCTTCAGTAGATCCAAACGTTTAATTCAATTTTATCGATCGGCAAGAATAAATATTATTCTTATTGATTGTGTCTTGGTATGCATAATATGTACCCTATTTTTATATATCTTATAAAATATTATCTTGTCCTTCATATAAGGAGCTAGAGTGGTACAGTTGGTGTGCTAGTTAAAATTTAACATTTAATGTGCTTGAGTTGAGAAAATTGATCGTAAATCCTATAATGTTGGATATTATGTTATCAAACGCCGTCGTAAATGTTATCAAATCGTAAATTCCTGTTTAAAACCTTAAATTTTATCAAATTGTAAATAGGTAATTCTAAACTTGGAACCTTAAATCTTAAATCCTAAAACTTAGATCCTCGAAATTTGAGGATTTTATCTTATCTTATCTCTAAGTCCAAGTCTAAAAATCTATATCTCTGAATCTATTATCTGCCAATCCAGAGAGTCCAAGTCTAACAAGCCATCAATTGAATTGAATAGATGAGCGCAACCTTTTTGTTATTACGATATATTTAATGAGCGAGAGAAACTAAGAAACAGTAGGTATCTAGCGACCAAACTATGCCACACAACACATCATCCACGTGATGCTCATTACGTAAACAACTGCACCCTAACGACCGATGCGTAATAAAACCTTATGCCGATCAGAGGTAACGAACGGCTCAGGCTGCAAAAATCGTTTTGGAGTCGATGGAATCAGCCTGAAAAGCTCATTCCATAGACCCTTGTACCAACGAAATCGGACAAAAACTTCCGTCCCCCTTTTGAGGCCTCCTTAGTTACACATCAGAGATAAACAACTTTCGTCGTGAAGGACCTCCCGAAAACCGATGAAGGGGATGAGGGAGGGAAAATCAAGGTAGCCTATAACCACCCCCGGAACTCGCTGATGACAATGAGACCACCCTCATGAAAATCTGTTGAGCCGCTCGGGCGTGATGCTCTGTACACAAAAAAAAAAAAAAAAAACATACATGTCGAAGAGGTGAGCGCACCTTTCCATTTTTTGGAAAAAGGTTGCGCTAAAAATCTATATCTCTGAATCTATTATCTGAATCTTAAAACCTATTTGAATCCTAAAATTGAATTCCTTAAATCTTACATTCCAAATCTTCAATCTTCAATATATATTTAAATCTCCTAATCTAAAACATGTAAAAATCTATAAAAAAATATAAATATCAAATTGATTGAAATATCAAAATATTACTACATATCAAAATATCTCTAAATCTAAATATCAAATTTCTAAATTAAAACTTTAAAATCTAAATCCTAAATCTTACGGATTTAACATTTAATGTTAAATCCTTAAACCCCTAAATCCTAAATGCTGAATCTCAAATCTAATTCTAAAAAATGTAAAAATTTATATCAGATACTCTCTAAATCTAAAATCATAAACTTATATATATATAACATATATTTAATCGTGAATATGTTTTCAAATCGAGTTGTCTCCTTCACCATTTCCGACTCTGCTTCTATCGTAATGTTCTGAATCTGTTCTCTCTGCAGAGCGTGCTATTCATCTCCGGACCATTTTCCAAATCAACGCAATCAATTTGCATCCTTTGTTGCTTGTCGGACTTGGTAGTTTGTTGACTTTGTCGGAATTTCGGGCGTCGGGTGTTGTATTGGAAGTTTGGAATATTGATGACGATTTGCATTTCAGGCGTTTCAACCGAATTCCCTTTTTCATGAAAAATCTTAGCTGGTTGCTCCAACATTTACAGCCCTTCTATCTTTTTTGCTTGTCACCTCCGTCCAGTTTCGACTACGTTGAGTTGCTCATGTTTCTGTTTTGGATCCTTCTTGTCACACTGCTTCTGTTCACATTCAGCAGTTACACCTTTGAAGCCGTTTTCAAATACTTATAACGTGCCAGAACACTCAGCCCAATGAAACGTAGAAGCTATTAACGGGAGGATGGCTGATAATGACGTCCAGCGCCTCCTTACCATAACATCGTGCTGAGCTCCTCCTCTTCCATCGGCGATGCAAATCGGCCTGATCAAAACCTGTAATTTGCCTTCACAATGAGGTCGGCAGATGCTGTTCCATCGAGATACAACATCCGTCGAACTTTATGACTCTGTTCTTCGCCACAAGATACGCGTGTCAAGACATGTCCGCACCAACCGCTCATAATGGACCATTGCGATGGCGTTGGGTTCCCACACCATTTGAAAAAAAAAAAAGGTCCGACGATCCGTTGAGGGTGAAATTAATAGGAATGATCCATGCAAATTCGCTACACGCCTCCGTACGTGAGAAGATCGTCCGATGAAGTGAATTGGTCGGGATTTACAATTTTTGGTAGTATTTCTAAGCGGTCTTCAATACTAACGTCCAATTTTTTCAACTCTAGCACGTTATCACGTTGTCAATACACTGAGAGAAAAAAAGGGCCTATTCTAGGTTATTTTTCGATTTTTTTCTAGGTTAAATGCTGCCAACCTAGATTTTTTTTGGTTTTCATTCTAGGGTGGAACAATTTAGTCTAGGTTGAATATAATTTAGCCTAGATTGAAAATACTGGAGAAGTTACCTTCCTAAAAATGCAAACAACCAAGATTTAAAATACGCCACCCCCACACTTTAGTTCTAGGTTAAGTTCTCGGTGTGTGCCGCCGCCTCCATCCATTTACAGTCTAGGTTAAAAACATTAATGTCTTGGTTGTCTCACCCTGGTATTCAATGTTTTTCACTTTCATAGACAGTTGATTTACCCTAAAACAAAAACGTTCTCACCCCACCTCAAACAATTTACAGCCATGGCGCGTTAACCTAGAACCCTTTTTTCTCTAGGTTGTGTCCCTTTATTTACGAGGTTGTTTCAATTACTATCCCTGTTGTTCCAGTTAAATTTCTAGGTAGCTTCCTATTCTTTTCAGGTTGGTTCTAATAAATTACTAGGTGGTCCACTTTTCTTTCTAGGTTTGCTCCACTTCCATTGCAGGTTGTTTCTATCAACTTCAACTTTCTTTCTGGGTTGTCTCTGTTTTCATCTCAGTACAAAAATTTGAATGTGACGTCATAATATGACTGCACATAGTGATAGAAATTAGATGATTAGAATTTGACAAAGATTTGGCCTCAACCCCACTGGCTAAATAGCAGGGGTGCCAAGACAACGAGAATTAACGCCCATCGCCTACAGTGGCGCTCTCCGCGGCCGCTTAGCGTACTGTAGAAACAACCTGGAATTTATTGAATGAATTACAATCACTGTTGTTTAAACCTAAAACTATTTGTAGTACTATGGTAGTTTTAACTGAGACTGAAAGTCTAACTTTTTCTTCTGGGTTGTTACCTAAAGTATCAATCTCGCCTTTTAAATCTCTCGGTTGTTTTCAGTTGTACAACCGAGACTTTAATGGAGGGGAATTATATGGAAGGTCAAATCATTCAATTCTAGGTTACCCCACTTAAAAGTCAAAGGTAGGTAATATATTTTCTAGGTTGACACTTTTTTATTCCAGGTTGTGGTCAGAGGGCGGGTAATAACGGGTTAGGTTGTTTCTATATGGGTCTAGGTTGTATTAATATTTTTCCATGTTACTTTAACCTGGACCTATTTTTTTCTAGGTTGAATCAATTGATTCTAGGTGGTTTCAATTTCTTTTCGAGGTTATTTCGGATTTAACCTAGTCACTAAAAAAATCTTTTCTCTCAGTGTAGCCTTACCGTGATGACCGTAAGGTACTGAGATGCATTGCTGTCACACACTAGAAATATTAGACTCCACAAAGCACAAGTTATCATAAACGTTAGTTTATGAAGGATACCTTATGCCACATAAGGTATCCTTAAGTTATGTCATCCTAAGCTATGAACACCGCACAGTTGATAACGGAGTTCGGGAACACGCTTACGACCCATTTTCTCAACTCTGGCACATTTAAAACATTAAAATAGTTGTTTGTTGTTTTTTAATAAGAAATAAACATCTCACTACACGTTGGTTTGACATTAAAATAGTTATTTGCGCAACGTATAATATATTATAATATAATTTTATATTATAAAACCCACCGTCGTAATTGTCCGGCAAATTGTCAGGTTTTTATCCCTTTTCTGGTGCCCCTCGTTATTTTCAATAATAATGACTTCGACTCGCTAACTACTTGCTATATCGATGTACAAGTAGTTTCATTCAACTCAACGCTATTATATAAATAGGGAAATTTGGTAGACCGTTCGGAATTTGGCCGGTGTTCGCTTTTATTAAAATTCAAAGAGGTACACTCTTATTTTTGATGGGATTTTCAATTGTAGGGGGTTCAATCGACGCGAAATTTATTGCGCTACAACTTTTCTTCGTGTTCAAACTTCGTGAGAATCTTTGTTTGGCTTCCACACTCTAAAATATACTGGAAAACGTGTTTTTTGAGGTTTTTTGAAAAAATAAGGTTAAGGAGCCCTTTTAGGAAGGGACATGGGTTATATTCAGGATCAGCGTTAAATTTCCTGTAGGTAAGGATTTTTTTCTTCAAAAGATGGCCATTCGGACCCTTAAAACCGGCCAGAAGTTAATTAATACGTGGACTATACCCGTCTTAATTGGTTCTCCGTGAATTTCGTGACAAAATAAACATGCTTTTTTTTTGTTTCGTTTTTCACCTTCTATCGAAGGCTTCGTGTAATATTTACAGCGCTAAGCCTCCTGTCTAACGCGCGTCACGTGACTGGGTTAATTTTATCCCATTCGAAGATTGAGTGAGGTTTTTCGGGGTTCGTGACTCGGCTGACGGGATATGAGTTGAATGACGTCAGTCAAGTGCCGTGATTAGTTGATTCGAAGCCATAACCCGAAGTTTCCCCCGTTTACGAAACGTCAAAATTTGAATCAATATCAGCCATTGTGCCGGTCTCTTCACGAACATCAACACAGGTCCACCAAATACACCCGCGTCGCGTTCAATTAGCAATTTAATTATTACTTGAAATTATCTTGGAACAAAATACAATCTATTTATTAAGCTATTTATTAAGTTATTTAATAACTACCACACCAGAATTCTAGAGCGAGATAGGAAACCTCCGTTAGGTCTATGACAAAGCGCAGGCTGAACTGTTACACAAGCATGAAGAACAACAAGGACTTGTCTTGTGGCTTGATTTTGCGATTAATAGTGTTTTCGGAACAGTTGTGCTATTTCTATGGAATTATGAGACCTCAGAGTCGATGGGGGTGTGTTGATACGACATCAGAAGTGGGATAGTGATTCTAAGCGTCTGGACAGTTGCAGCAGCAAAATGAAACTTTCCCCCTTGATTAGGCTTGTATCGAAAGTATCAATTTTTATAAATATCCTTACTTTCCTGGTATCGAACTGATACTTTTTTAAACGACAAATCTTTCACATTTTTAGGTTTATTATAAACTTTATAATAAAGTTTGAAAGGTGTAAAGTTGAACTTTGAAAAATGTCTTCCACGGAATATAACTTTCAATCAGATATCGATCTTTCTTCTTTCCCAATGAAAACTTGGGTTCTGATTCAGTAGTTTCAATTGAATTGAATGAAATTAAAACACTGCAAGTTAAAAATTTCAACTTTCGATCTATATTTTCATTTATTTCATCATAATAAACCTTTTTATATAAACCGTTTTTTACAGAAAGGGTACCTAACAGTTAGGTTTTGTCCTAACTTAAGAGAAATTTACAAAACTTGAAAATTCATCCTGAAAAAATATATCGATCCAATATCGATTCTTTTTTAAAATACCGTATTGATACTTTCAGATTATTATCGATCGATCTTATGATACATTTTGAAGTACCTATCGGACATCTCTACTCGAACCACCAAACAACCCAAACACGCCATGTTCGTCTTGTTACGTTTTCCCATCGATGTTTCACTCAAAAACATCGATGAATCGATGTTTTCATCATCAATGTATTACAAAATCAATTTCAAATAATGTATTACAAAATCGGAGGATTGTGGATGGATGGAATCACGTACCGAAACATCGATGGTGTACAAAACATCGGCACTCAACCATCGATGGAAAAACATCGGTCTTTCTAAAAAAAAAAAAAAAAAAATACGGTTCAGCTCGCAATCCATCATAGACCTAACGGATTTTTCTCCTGGTTCTAGAATGTTGGTGTGGTCATCATTTTGCTAGTTCATTTCTCCATATTTTAACAAACTGTAATCATACCTGCGACACTTAACGTTGTCAGAATAAGTGTGTGAGGCAAATTCAGCTGTATTTCCTTTTGCACTTTTAAACAGCCTGTGACTGGGCGATCTCACCTCATTTGCACAGTTTCGCTTTGAAAATGAGTACTCTTTCCTCATTCGGATGGCAATATTGCCGGGTAATAGCACGGCCGAGAAGAAATAACCTTTAACTGGCTGACTTCTCTCGTCATTCGCCATTAGAAGGTCTCGAAAGTGCGCCTCGCTAAATGCTTGTTCGTAAATTATTCCGCAGAGGCGGGCGCTTATTCGTAATGAAGGGTTCTAAAGGGATAATAGAAGAAGAAAAAAAGGGTTGACAGAGAGAAAAAAAACGGATAGTTATCGTGCACGAGCGGAGGTTTTCCGTAATCTATTCCAACACACACCGCGTCCATCAAAAGAGACCTCTGTGTCACCGTAAATAAAATATACGGGCGGTGAAACTATTACGGTTTTATCAGAATGGTTTTTGTTATGCTGTTTTCCCCCCTCTTAGAACAAAAAACGAACTGTCGCCTCCGGGGCCGGGGTGACATGACAATTTTTCGAGTATTTCCCTTCAGTAGGCAAAGCCATCTTTGTTAGGATATTCCGTGTTTTGACGTAAACAAAAGAGAGGCCCTGTCACGAGAGGCATAATTTAATTATTAGAACAAATTTCGTTCGTGTTCATGAGTGTTTGCTTGTTTCTTCGGGTCAAAGAGAATTTTTTATTATGCAGTTTTAACAGGTCATCATCATAACGCAGGAAATCTGTGAAGTTATTTTTCCCTTACAAATTTGAAACCTCAGCGCCGTCGGGATTTCGTGACTGGATTTTCTCATTTATTTTTTTTTTTTTTTTATTTATTAATTTTTTTTTTTTTTTTTCCCCTCTTTTACCGCTTCGAAATGTCCGCCAATCAAAGTGAACTGCGGTACAGGAAAAAAATGGTGGCATTTTTTAAATCTTAAAATACCCGCTCGTTGAATTGTAAAATCTTTTGAATCATAAATTGTTTCGGAATGGGAGCTGTTGAATAAATCAAACGCGAACTGATTGATTTGTTTCGCTCCGCATCTGAAAATCGAATGCCAACGAGCAGACGTTCTCTCAATGTGACAATAGCATTTGAAATTATTCCGATAGTGAATAAACAATTGAAATTGACTACCCTGTTTTGCTTTCGAGCCGGAGAAAAAAAAAAATTTAGATTGTTATCCCGTGGGTTTCTGGTAGCTTTCGAGACGTCCCTATCAAACGGTTGACAAATATCAGTCCATCCGATTCCTGTTCAACGTTTGTGACTAAGGTAGGTCCAGACGGTAGTAGATGAGCTCAATAAGTCTGTGCCAGTTCACTATCTCGACAGGTTTTTCCTTCCCGAGGACGTCAGACCTTTTTACGGCCCATCTGAGCTCCTGAGGTCTTCCGTTCTTGTTTCAGTTTTTTTTTTTTTTTTTTCTTTTGTGAGGAATCACGATTTGAAGCAGCACGTTCGTAAATGGTCACCAGGAGGGTTTTGGTTGACGAATAAAATGTACAAATTTAGAAAAAGATTTTCTGAAATATCCAATTACACCTGGTGGAGTCGTCAATGACTGTTTCCCTAATTCCCGTATTGAATTTCAAAAAACGATTTCGGTTTGTCATCCCATGTTTTCGCTATGGGGTCAAACTGATGGCTTTTTCTTCTTCCTTTAATATGAAAAGAAATTTTGGTAATATATTTCAAGATGCGTGGATTCCAAAAACGAAATTTACGTTAGCCTTTTCCCGTGGGGCTAAAAAGGGGCTGCAGGGGCGTTTTTTGAAGGATTAATAGTAGGAGGTCGAGTGGAGTGTCATTTTCCAAGGTTTTTTGAGCGTACAATCCAGTTATGGAGGTCTCAGACCCATCCGAGTAGATCGTGAGGATCTACGGGGCCCCATTTGAGGTTATAACTCGTGATTTTGACGGCCTTTCGACAGTAGGTCAAATAAGGTGTCGTTTTTGCTGTATTTTTCGTCGTAGAATCCATTTATAAGGGTCTCGGGCCCATCCGAGTACGCTGTGAGGATCTGCGTAGCCCCACATTGGTCCAAAACTCGTGATTTTGAAGTACTTTCGAGTCTTGGCCGAATGAGGTGTCGTTTTCGCTGTATTTTTCGTGGTAGAATCCATTAACGCTGGTGTCAGGCCCATCCTTACGCTGTGAGGATCTGCGTAGCCCCACATTGGTCCAAAACTCGTGATTTTGAAGTACTTTCGAGTCTTGGCCGAATGAGGTGTCGTTTTCGCTGTATTTTTCGTGGTAGAATCCATTAACGCTGGTGTCAGGCCCATCCTTACGCTGTGAGGATCTGCGGAGCCCCACATTGGGCCAAAACTCGTGATTTTGACAGCCTTTTGACAATAGGTCGAATGTGGTGTCGTTTTCGCCGTAATTTTGGTTGTAGAATCCATTCAAAAGATCTTGGGCCCATCCGAGTCCGCTGTGAGGATCTACGGAGCCCCATATTGGGCCGAAACTCGTGATTTTTAAGTACATTTCAGTGTAGATCGAATGAGGTGTCGTTTTCGCAGTATTTTTCGTCGTAGAATCCATTAACACTGCTCTCAGACCCATCCGAGTACACCGTGAGGATCCAAGAGTCTCGTATCATGGGGACTCAAATTGGGCGTTGTAAGGCCTTTCGACCCAAGATCGAATGAGGTGTGGTTTTCGGAGTAATTTGGGCACATTATTCATCTTAGGGCTTCTTAACAGATAAAAGTCCCCCAAAATCAATTCTGATCAGTGAACTTTTTGTTTCATTAAAAAATAATTCTGTTGAAATTCTTTATTTAAAAATAGGTTATTATTATTTTATTAATATATTATTTTAAATTTTTATCATTATTCCTTTAGTTTTTTAATTGATATCATTATGTACTTGTAATTTATTCACAAAATTGATTTTGTTCATTTTATTCTTTTTTTATTAGTAAACTATAACTAATTAAATTAAAATGTTCGACTAAGGAATTTTAAACCCTCGAGCAAAATTTTCATCAATTTTTCTTTTTTGTTTGTTGTACTTTTTTGGCGGCTAGTTCGCTTCGAATTGCTCCCCTAATACGTGCATTAGATACTATCTGCTTAGCCTGAATAATGAAGGGGACAAAACAAACTGAAAAACCGGTTGTTTGTTTTAACGTGGCCAGTAGGTTAATGCATTAACGCCGCAGATCCTGTCGGAAGGGAAGCCCTCGCTGATCACCCGCGATTTTTTTTTTTTTTTGTTAAATAACAAACAAGACTCGTGGGAAAAAAAAAAAGCTCAGCTAATGCACGGTCGTACAAAACCGAAACGGATTTTCAATAAGGCCGGCGGGGCCTTAATAAGTGGAGCAAACGAAAATTTCCAGCTTTGTTTGAAATTCAACGTCTTTGTGTAAAAACGGCCATTTTTTTACGTGAAAAAAAAAGGAAGGCGGAGAGTTAATTATGTAATTTCCCCTCTCGTGTTTTACGGTTGGGGATTGTCGCGGTTTTGTTAATTACCACGTAGCAGTTCACCGCGTGTGAAACAACCACTCAAAAAAAGGAAGAACTTCCAAGAAAAATGTTTCACAGGTGGACATCACTTCTTTCCTCATGTCGTAATACCCCATAAATTCCCACACCTTTCAAAAAAAAAAAAAAACCGAATGCGCTTTGGTCAGTTTCAACTTAATTTTTAATGCTTCAGTCATTTGTCACAAATAAGCTGATGCTATCTGCAAACAATTAAAAATCTACATAACAATTTGGCAAGCTTTAACGAGCAATTTTAAACAATTTATGTGTGCCGTATCCAATTATATTTTGCTTGTTTGGTTCATGAACTTTTGTCTGTGTATTATTGTCAATTTTTGTAGCACTAATCATTTGAATATTTTTTCTGTTTTAGCAGGCAAGTAGATGGCATCAGCCAATTTGTAAGACTATTTCATTTTTTTCCGCATCTTTATGTATACTGGCTGTCCCAGCGTAAACACTTTCATTTTTTGATGCCTTGTATTGCTGCATGAAATTGTAATATTAGATTTTAATAGACCTCGTAGATGATACTTTTGATTGGGCCATTATTGAACGTGAAATGACCGTTTGTTTCGTGGGAATTAACAAAAACGTTTAGTTGTTCTTTTAATCCAAGTTGAAATAATGTCCAAGTATAAAAAGACGATTTCAGACGAAGTAGTCTATTTCCACGATAAATAAAATAACAACTTGTAGACGCGTTTCGGTTTACTAAACCATCATCAGTACAATACAGAATGAGGAAGTTGTGAGAATTTCCTTATATACAAAAGTGAATGTGCCTTCTTATGGGCGTGGCATTAGAAAGGTGGCAAGAAAAGAGAATGTGAAAGGCAAATAGGTGAAAGGAGAACTCACAGGAAAATATTGATTAGAGGGGAACGCCTAATTACATCCAGGTCATTTACTGATATTCCTAAATTGTAAACTTTCTGAATTTCCAAAGATTCTAAAGCATCTAGTTTTGGACCTTTTTGGCAAACATGAGCTATCCCAATGGCTGGATTATTATTACCTATCTCATAACTGATTCTATGGTTTTCTTCTGACAAATGTTTTTCAAAAGCTTCCCTACCCCTTCCCAACCTAAGATCATCACTATGTTCCTTCAATCTAATTTTAAATTTTCTTCCAGTTTGCCCTACATATTGAATCCCACAATCACATTTTAATATATACACACCCCCTTTATCCTCTAAAGGAATGTTATCTTTCACACCCCCTAGTATGTCCAAGTAGATTTTCAGGAATTTAATAGACCTTTTTCGACTTCACGGGAAGGTTTTGTTTGGTTATCGTAGAGGCAGGTTAGTGGGCTCCCTGAACTGCCATGCAGATGCGTGACGTAGGGTTTAGAGGAAGTGTTTTCTTAATATTTGTTGAGTTTATTTTCGAGCTGTAAGCTTTTTTGGTTCGAAAATCTTGTTGCTTGGGGAGTTGGGAACAAAACTTAATTAATAAGGTTGGCTGAGACGGATGTTAAACCCGAAACAGTTATATTCTGAAAACTGTACAAAGGGGAAAAGTTCCAACGCTTAATTGCGCCCTAACCAGGAAAAGGCTGAAAGGAACTTCAACGAATTTGACACAATTGGTCACTGAAACAACAACGAAACTTCTAGGGGAGGGTTTTACCGTATCGATGAGCTCATTCCTGCAAGGCTTGATGTCCCTGAAGGCACCGGAAGTGTTCAGAAATCTTGACCGGGGAAGGGACAGCGAGCCCTAAGGTATTCGCTGGCGATTTTGAAATGGGAACGGGGGAAACTGGAGTTTTGAGTCTTATCTGTTGCCTCTACCCAGGCTGAGTACAACTGAACTGGTCATGTCGTCGTCAAGTCTGGCTGGGGGTCGCAGTGTTGACAGCTTACTCTGTGGACTGCCCAGGAGGAAAATCGCTGGGGCCGCTGATGGGGAATAGCCCTTCCAGTGTTGAGGGAGCCATGGCGGGGGGGAGGTCGATTTTGAAGGGTTGGAGCCATGGGCGTAGGCAGGATTTTGCCAAGGGGGGGGCCACCCCACTAAGAGCTATTTTACATATATATATATACATATAAACGCTGCAAATTTTACACAAGGGTTTATTGTTCTTTGACATAAGTTACTTGTGCGAAAATTAATTCTTTGCCAATAAAAAAATATTTTTGAGAAAAAAAAAATCTGCCCATTATTTGAACGAACAGTCATGAAACCTCGAAAAATGGATTAAGCATCCAAAATTATTCGGAAAATATTTGACCTCCTGGGATCCTTCACAAATCCCATTTGTAGTACCATTAGAGCCCCCGGTGAAATTGAATCGTTCTAGGAGCCCCGAAAACGGATTCTACGTCCAAAAGTACTTCGAAAACCTATAGGTCGAGTTATAACTCGATCCCATCGCCGAAACCCTTTAAAAAACGCTCCCGTAGCCCTTTTTTTAGCCCCACGGGTTTGGGCGATCGGGCTGAAAACCTTGCGGGCTCAACTAGATGGTGAAATGAGTATTTTGTCAACACCTACTTAATCGCGACGGAGGTTGACGACTCCAATCGGCCTCAAAATTTGACATTATCCGTTTCAAGAGGTCTAGATTCCAAAACCGAAATGTCCGTCCGCCGTACGCCCGCTGTACCGAGCTTCTTAGATTGTATCTAAGGCCATTTCTGGCCCATAACAATCTTTCGCGTACCTAACTTCTTACTCGCTTTCTTCCCCTAGGGGAAGTGCACTTATGTTTCTTCAAAATTAAATTTTGAAGAAACATAAGAAATCAAATTTTGATGTCTTCTTGTTCTTGATCTTCAGCACTGCCCTAGGGGGAGTACAGCAGGCCCTTCTGCCCTCTCCGGCGTTAGCCACACCATTCTGGTGCGCCCGGGATGGACCAACGTGGAGGTGGCGGGTTTTAATGCATTAAAAGACCCCCATGGGTCTTGTTCTACTTTCATTCGTAATTCTTTGGGACAGGAGTCATCGCAACGGACCTACCAGCCTAAAAATTCCAAGAGACCTCCTGTCGAATTCAGACTCCCAGAATTCGACCTGTCGAATATAATATTCCGAGTAAAAAATAATAAATAATTTTCCGAGTAAAAAATTGCTTTAAAGAAAAAAAAATTAAAAAAAAAAGTTTGTTGTTGTTCCAGAAATAATATTCGGACATGTAACCTATATCAAAGAATAATAAACCCTTTTGTAAAATTTGCAGCGTTTTTCTATCGTCTCGGGATCCATTTTAGCTACTCATTGGGGGGTTGAGATCCTCCCAAAATGCGGGCCTCATTTGCGCCCAACTTTCTTTTTTTAAATAGGAACCCCTAATTTTTTTATGCATTTGGAATCCACGGCCATTTTTACGTCCGATAAGCGCATTGAGCGAAATTTCTGACCCTCGCAAATCCGTACAACTCCTCCTATTTTCGTTGTTTACAGTCCAATTGAGTCGGCGTTTGTTCTGTATCCTATCTACAGATCTAAATTTTAATACTAAATCCCTATTATTCAAATGGGCAAGCGAAGTGAGGCCCCCATGTCGGAGTGCTAGTGTTTACAAATTCCAATAATTCCAATAATTTCCTTTACTTGCCCCTACCTACGCATTCTTTCTTTTGAGTTCAGCACAATTTATTTTTGTGTTCCCGAAAATTCTAGGGGGGGGGGCCGCGGCCCCCCCCTGCCCCACCCTGTATACGCCCATGGTTGGAGCCAGGGTTTCGAGTAATTAGTAATTTGGGGAAATTCTGTACCTAGGTACAACCTATTTTCTAACAATTTTCTAAAATAGGGTTCAATAATGCTTCTGAGGGGTTACATTTATAGATTTCGAAGGGTTGGCGCCAGGGTGTCAAGTAAATTGTTGTTTTCGACCAAATTCTGTACATAGAATCGATTCATGGATTTTTCAAGTATGTCCGTCCATTCAATAGGGCTCAATGTTGCTTCTGAGGGGATATAGACGTAGATTTTGAACCGTTCGAGCCAGGGTGTCGAGTAAGTTTGTCGGCCTAATAAGATGTTTGTTTTGCGTACAAATTAACTTTACACAAAACAGTTATCATTAGTTACTGAAAATGGAAGCGACAAAAACAACTGTCAGAAATGGGAAGAAAGTACGAAAGTAACTACTACCTGTGGGTGACAAAGGCACGTGTGGCTTGAGGCCTAAGACGTCAAAAAGGGGATTTCAGCCCCGCTTCCTTCTAATGTTGAATATCCTTCAAAGGGAAAATAACAATACAACGTCCGAAAAACCGCAACCTCCCCAACACAGGATGCGACTAACGACGTATTCATTTTCCCGTCAAAAAAAGCTCCCTTTCGTTCCTTCACCCCCTTAATTAAACGGTCTACTCTCGGTCGAAACATGCGAGAGCCATCTGACTTGTAGTCGACACTTAGTGAGAGAGAAAAAAAAAAAAAGTCCGGAAAATGAACAAACCGCATTCTGGCGACTAACAGGAAAAGTGTAATTGTTGGGGCGAGAAGTCGATGTTCGATGTGTTTGTACGAACGTTTGCCAAAAACCGCAATCGTCGTTCGATCGCAGTCGAGGCTCGATGACCAAATGCCTCACGTCAAGGAGGAAAAAGGCATGTTGACGAATCGAAGAAACAAACTCGTCGTAAAGCGGAGCAGATGTTACAGGATTAGAAGAGATCTTGCGATGAGCGAGATAGCGAAAGGGGTCGAAGGTTTTCACTTGGGTGGCTCATCCGAGGTCGCATCCACTCGAGATGGTCCATTCACGGAACCAACCGGCCCGAAAAACCGTCGTCAAAGGGAGTAAGAGGATTCGGCTTCGGCGTAAGACTCAGAAAACCGTTCGGTAAGAATGGAAACCCGAAAAAAAAAAACTTGACTTAACATTCCAAAAGAGGGCGAGCCCATCTTTTTGTCGTGGGGTGAGAAATCGTGCGTTAAAGAGTGTCGCCTATGAGAAAGCCATTCCCCTCATTTTTTATCCGACTAATATTTTTTTGATAGACCTCTTGTTGTCTACACTTTTTCAAATTCAAACTGAGCAATTGCTCAGAATTAGTTTGTGGTATTCTTCCATATTAATATTATGTACTGTTAGCTCTTGATGCTACGCTGGTTCACACATTGGAGGAGCTACTTCTGAAGCTACTTATCCCCCCATTTGACTTGAAGCATGAATCTACATTCAACGAACATATATTATACATATAACTATAGTTTTCGAGAAAAGAATTTGGTTTTCGGGAGAAAAATCCTTCTCCTCAAAAGGACATTTTGGACACTAGGTATCCGATTGATTGCGCTGGTGAAAGAACTTTTCCTTCATTTTCCAGAAGTAGCTCCTCCAATGTGTGAACCAGCAGCATCGAACTGTTGATGGTCTAGTCAACCGAAACGCGTCTGCAATTTTTATCGTGGAAATAAGACTACTTCGTCTGGAATCGTCTTTTTATAAGAATCCATCTGATGTATTCCCACTATCTCGCCGCATCCACCTTACATTATGATCTAGTGGTAAAGCAAAGAAGCACTTCCATCCTCCGCTGATGTGGCAAACAACAAAATGACTCGTGTGTGGGACTATTCCCACAATAATCACCTTGTCAATGGAATTTGAAGAAATATGGCATTCTGTGCCATTCCAAATCCAGCAGTGTTTCCGCTTTCCGACGCATTTGGCGTGATGGTGCACGGTCCCTAAAGAGCATCGAAATACTTCAATATTTCATCGGAATTACAAGACGGTTCGATTTTTACAAAATTTCACCAATTGTCTGTTTTGAGTTCGTCGGTACACGTAATTGAACAGTGGAAAGAGCGAACTGTTTTTTATTCTGACTCACGTAAAACAGGTGAAAAAGTTCCCGTTGAAACACCCAAACAAAACCGTCCGTTTAATTGCTTCGTGAATTAATCAAAAACTTCCAGGCTTATCCCTGAAAAAGGGCTCCGGGGGAAATTTATTATTTAAGCCGTGGCGGGCAGCCGGTCACGTCAGGCTCAGCCAATTGTTTTAAATGTGGCCTAGTCAAGTGATTGCCCGGTGATTACCTAATTAGGAGGGCTATTGACATGAATCGGAGGTGGTGAATTGGGTAGGTGTAGTAAAGGGGGTTCAATCCGGTGACAAAACCGGTGGTTACGTGTAGTTAGAGGCAGCTTGCCGGCTAATAACGTTTTTTATATTTAATGAGAATTAAAGTCATTTGCTGGTTATGCGTCGTTGATGTTAATTTTGACGGATTAGTCAAATTTTCGTGGGAACAGCAGGTTGCGAGTTTACAATCAACGTCATTTTCAACCAGTTGTGGGGGGGAGGTGGTTTGTTTTCCCTTCATGGCCCTCTCCAAATGGATTTGTCACGCCCCAAACACAAGGACAGGGCCCCATCCCTCTTTTTACCTCTTTGTCGAAGGCAAAAGTGAACTTTTAAAAATCCTTGTCAGGACCTCCGCTTGAAGGGGACGCGCAAAACGTCCAGAAGGCGGTGGACCGTGCTGAAAAAAAAAAAACTGACCACACGCGCCCGACACGGTTCGAAAAACGTCAACCGGAGTACGAAAATGACGGACAAAGTTGACAGCTGCAAACAATGTTTTTTGTAATGGCACAACGCCCAAATTGACCATAGCTTACGCCCGCAGAACTCAAATTTTCGAAAAAAACCCGATGGAAACAATAAAATCCCGATTGCCCCATTTTATACTTCTATTTCCACGCTTCTTTTCACTGCATCAGGAGCATGACGAGCACGATATTTGAATCGGTTAATACCGAAACGACGTTACGTTTTTACTTTTTGAGAAAAACGCACAAAACCGTTTTTAAAATTCCAAAGCTGAAAATCTACAATAATCAGGCGATGTTTTCAAGGAATGAGTAAAACACGTCTTCCTTAGTTGTAATAATTATTTCTATTGAAATTATTTCAATAGAACGCCAAATAGGAATTTTGATTAATTTTTCTCATGCACAGTGCAGTAAACACTGTTTTTCTTCTATTCACTCGTTTTTGTTTTGTTTTTTTTTTTTTTTTTTGGAATAACACGGTGGTGTTTTGAAAAGTAGTTTAATTGCTCTGAGATTTAAAAAATCGTAACAATAATGATGAAAAACGTATGCAAATTCTCTACTTTTTGGCAAAAAAAAAAAAAATCTTTTTTTTAACTAGGTAATCGATAAATTCTAACATTCAGTCTCAAATTCATCATCTGTCTCACTCAGTCAAATACGTTCATCAACTAAATCCATCTTCATTCTTCAGTTCATTTTAGTTCCACTCAACTTTCATTTTTTCATAAATAATTTCAAAAAATTTTCATGTATTTAAATATTTTTTGCTATTAAATTTATTTTTTACGCAAAAAATTAACTAATTTTGTAATTTTTAATCTTTTAATTTTCCATAATTCACTCGTTAAATCTACAATTAATTTAATTTTTATGCAATTCAAACGCATTCATCAGAAAAATCATTCTCTTTCATTCATACTCCGTTATCAGCTCCAATCTCAGTCTTCAGTTCATTTGAATTCAAAAAGTACGATTTCAGACGAAGTAGTAGACGTGTCGACAAGTTGTTATCATTTTATCGTGGAAATGTTTTATTAATGTTGAATATTTTCTATATTTTTTACAAGTTAGGCATAATTGTTCATGATTGAATTTCTTCGATTTCAATTTTCCACCGATCATTCATTTAATCCATTAAATTTTCAACTAATTTAAATTCAATTCTCCGTCTTCAGTCCATTTTGATGCCCTACATATAAGTACTAGGGGGTGCTGCTGACTACACTCATATGCCAATTCACGCTAAGTTTCAAATATTTAATGGGGTGGTTCGAGTCATGTGTTGTGCAGCTCAGGTTACTGGATTCGACTAGACACACGCCTTAAAAGGCACTTAGGTATTTTATAAAAACAATTTTGGGACCCTTGTTTGGGACCCTTGCTGTTCTTGCACAACGTGGGTGTCCCTTTGACACACAGCTTGGAGTCCTGGCCTGACCAATAGACTGGCTTAGTAGAGGCGTTCTGCCCTCCTAGAAGCAAAATGTGAGAAGAGAGGCTTTGGGATGTATCGCCGACCAATTTGTTGGATAGGAATGCGGAAATTAAAGTCATTCGATGGGTTTTGAGTTTCAGAGCTCTCTTTGCACGTGGAACAGTCCTCGCCAGATTTGTTCATTGCAATAGCTACTTCACTTCTTTGGGACCTGCCTGTTTCTTAGATCTGCTGGTATCTGCCTTGCCCAATGGGGGCTCCAGGTGGAGGGGATAGTGAAAATCCTAGCATTTATTACCAATTTATTAGCAGAAGCCATTCCTCCACTATTTAATAGTAGAATCAGATGGTTGGCGCCTGGCACGAATAATTATTTTCCTTACCCAGACTGAAGCCTCAAACTTAGACAGTCTCCTTGCTTGCTCTCCTAAGTGTTGCTCTGGTTGACGTCCTAATCCAAAAGCCATATGCCAGTACATCTGGCCAAACACTGTTGCTACTGCGTCATCATTTAACATGTCTATCTATCTATCAATATTGTTATGTCTTGTTCACAGGACCTCGGTCGAGAAGAATAAAAAGGAAAGACAAATCCAAAGAAGACAAAAGGCCGCGGACAGCGTTCTCGGGCGAGCAACTAGCTAGGTTAAAAACGGAATTCGGCATAAATAGGTAAGTACCGAGAAATGAAATACATCAATCAACTTGAATACAAACGCGGCAATTGAAAAGTCCCATGAAGACGAATCGGTTGGGAAGTGGTTGAAATTGGATCTTCCTGTACAACTATTTCATGGGGAATAGAGTTGGACCGTTCCCTTAATTGATTCATTTCGTGTTCAATTCACCGTGCGCTATTTAAGTAAGTATGGTTGTTACGGCTAATTTGAACGGATATGACATATGACAATACATTGTATTGTGTGACGAGAGGTCGGCTGATATCCTCGAAAAAAAAATGCTAATGCCAAAAACGGTCTTGAAACATAGGATGAATTTTGATTCAATTTCGTGAAAATAATCAAACAGAAATAAATTGGTCCTTCTTGGCCGGCTTACCTTCAGTTGTGATTACCACGTGTAAATCATCACTACAACTATTGGACACAACTGTTCTTCAATGCATAAGAAAATCCCCTGTTCTCAAGGAAAACCCGCTTACGGAAAACAGTTGTTTGACAAATGTGCTTTCCTTACATCAGTCGCGAGGTAGCGTGCGGCACGACAGGACACCTCCCCCCCACCCTTTTCTTCGGTAACATCCCTACGTTTAACCGAACAATTGTCACATCCTGTGTAAGAAAGCTAACTTCGGGGTAGACGACAATGGAGGGCAGGGTACGATGAGAACACTCCAAGAGGAGGAAAATTAGTTTCTAAGCGCATTGGCTCACTGAATCAGCAAATGAGAGAAAGACGCTGCGACAAGGCCTGATGTGATCGCCTGTGATGTCATTTTCCAAACTTGAATATGAATGGGCGGCGTTGTTTAGTGAAGCACTCTGTTCATGAAGCCCATTTCTTCTTTCCCGTCTATTTCGTTTGCAACGGTTAGCGCGGAGCCGGAATCAACCTGTCAAAACCTAGCCAACGCAGAGGAATCAATTACTTCGGACACGTGTTCTGATATTAACTAGAAGCTTATCCCCTTTTTAAAAGCCAATCAGGACAAAACGATTAGCCCAAACAACCTCAACTGGTTCCCCAACCCCGGTTGACGGGCTGAAAGATCAAGCGGCGAAAACCGTCCTTTTTTTTTCGGCCCCCAACTTTTAACAGTCGGTTGTCGCTTCGGGGCGCGTTGCGAGTGTTTGAGCTCGCATATCAGAAAGGCGATTAACACGGTCGGAGGCACCAAATTAACGGGGCAGGATCCCCGTGAAACTCCGCCTATTTGGAAATTCGAGAAGGCGACTCTTAGCGGATTTATCCGGGACGGCGGTCTTCGAAACGGGACCTGTCGCGAAATGAATTTTTTTTTTTTAATGGGTGCGTCAAAAATTTATTGGGTCGGTGGTTGAGTGAAGATTTTTTTTTTTTTTTTTTCAACTTTTGTGCGTTAGCTGCCACACATAGAGGGGATTTTCTACTTCCCCTTCTTGGGTCATTTTACCAGCCACAGTGGGACGAGAGCCTTATTTCCGCAGACATGACCCTTTCGTTTTTGAAAATCGTGAGAATTCGTCCAATATTTGGCCCCCTTATGTTTTCTAGGTTGAAAAACAGGATTATGTGGTTGAAATGGACAAAATTAACAAAAGAAAAAACCATAAATTGTATTAATTTTCATCCATGAATTTAACTTAAATCACAAAAATAAAATACGTAAAATGAAATATTTAAAATGATGTAAATAACATTTAAATACAATGGGATCACTTTATCTCGCCCTAAAAAATACAATATTAATTTGAATTACGGGTAGTGTTGACCGTTGAAATAATAGTTGTGGTGATTGAGGTTCGGTCAATGAAATCTCGGAGTTTAGACAACGTTTCTGACAATTTATTTGTCCATCTAAGAGAATCACTACAAAAATACACGCGGTATTTCGAGGTTCATGGATATGTCTACTTTTGAAAAAAAAATATGTTGAAAAAAATGGATATGTTCAGTTTTGGTGCTCAATGTTGGACAATTAATAACGGGAAGGATAATATCCCCCACATATTATGTCATGTTTAGTTAAAAACTATGAACTTTGACTGTATTATAACAGGGATAATATCCCTGTTATAATACAGTCAAAGTTCATAGTTTTATATATTACGTTGGGATATTTACATATTATGTTGGGATTTGGAAATCTATTTCAGGGCCCTTCGATGCCCACTTGGACGGAGATAGAAAAAATGCAATAACCCGAAAATCGCTCGAACATGGTTAATATCCATTCTATATTATGTCCGGTTTTGATTCTTAGCTCCTCAAATAAATGTAAACACTTTTATAATATAAAATTTATATTACATTCGGAGTAATGTATTATGTGATAATTTCCAATTTTAGGGCGAATTGCTTGAGGGCGAAATGGTCTTTTCACATTTAAGGCGAAAAATTCCAAAACTGAATAAAATTGAGAAAAATTGAATAAAAATGGTAAGTAAAATAAATAAAATGAAAACCAAATCAATTAAAAATAAATAAATAAATAAACAAAAAAAAAAAAACAAACAATAAACTTCACTTTGAGCCCAAAAATAAACGTGTTTTTACTTTTTTTTATCATCTAAGTAATTCCAATTTTTTTTTTTAAATCCCTCATGCGCCAAGAAACTCTCACCAAGAGAAATGGGAATGATGTGAGTCGTATTCAATGCCAGTACATCCAATGAATGTTGACCGTTTTGTGCTGCTTCCCCTTTCGATGCCGACTTTGAAATGAGTAATCTGCCCCCATGATCTATCGATGTTATTGTATTGAATCTTGAATTTGCCAGGACCTTTCAGAATTAATATAAAGGCATCATTCCCATGTTTACAAAAAAAACTTACTTTGTTCTTATTTTAAAAGCCCTCATAAGCCCGAGTTAAAGAGAGCAGTTTTATTTCTGGTAATGACTTGAGGGAATTTTGAACTGCTTCCCTCATACAGTGTTTTATTTGGGGAAGGGAGGAGTTATTAAATTAAATTCACACTGAAATTGAATTCTAATTATGAATTTATTTAAGTTATTACAAGAAATCAGAAGGGGAAGGCCGAAAAATTTATTGGGCCTCAGGTGGGACTCGAACCCACAACCTTCGCATTACTAGTGCGACGCTCTACCAATTACGCCACTGAGAAATAAGCAACAATATGAGAAGGCCGAATCAAGCGTTGGGGGCAGGGGGACGGTTGAGCCTTCAATCTCCGATGCTCTATCATGACTGCTGGTCTCAGTGGCGTAATTGGTAGAGCATCGCACTAGTATTGCGAAGGTTGTGGGTTCGAGTCCCACCTGAGGCCCAATAAATTTTTCGGCCTTCCCCTTCTGATTTCTTGTAATAACTTAAATAAATTCATAATTAGAATTCAATTTCAGTGTGAATTTAATTTAATAACTCCTCCCTTCCCCAAACAAAAAAAAAAGTTTTATTTCTTAGTTAGTTTTAAAGAATATCCCAACCTAGTGGTTTTTATCCGTTTCGTCCCACTTCAAAAGTGAAATCACGTGATGTACCTACTGTGAAGATTATTGTCATCTCGGGGCCGTTCGATATTTTCCTTTCGACTGATCTCAGGGTGTTGCAAAGGTGCAACTAGCTATTTGCTCCGCCGAAGTAAAAGTTGCACCGCACTTCATGTTGGGGCAAAGCGGTTGTTGGGAAAAAAAAAAAACGTGTGAGCATCAGTTAACGAGTGAATAGCGTTCCTTTGGCACCTCCTTCTTGTCTGCGGCCATCACGCGAGGATGCGGATTCAAAGTTGAGTTCCCCCCTTGTAGTATCGGCCGAGGAAAGTAACGGCCGGGTTGTGCAAATAACAATCATTCCGCCCTTCGCCCCATTAGCGTTCCCGACAACTTAACGGAGAGAAACTTGTAAAATGCAGCGCAGGAATAGGGAGTTTTTTGATCTTGAAATTAGATTTTTGCGAAAGGCATCCCGCCTGGGGAACATCCTTTTACATATCCGTCAAGGCCTTATTGCCATCTCAGGAAGAATGTCAACAGCGTTGTAACTCAGTGTAAACAATCCTTTCATTTGAACACAACGTGAGCCTGAAATGAAAAACCTAAATTTCTTCGAAAATAAAACCACACATGACCTTCGGTCCAAATCACCCAAAAGTTTCATCTTCTGCCCTTAAAAGATTTCCACTCACCGGAAGCTGGTTTTTCGCTGTTGAAAACGGGCTTCTGCTCACTGAAAACAGGTTTTTACTCCCTCCTAACTGGTTCCGGTTGATCTGAAACCCCCTTAAAATGTTCGTATTTCCTGGAAACGGGTTTATGGTCACTAAAAATCCTCGAAAGGACACTGAATTGTACTAATATCTGAAAATCACACTACCCGAAGCCTTTTTTTTTTTTTTTTTTTTTTTCAATAGTCCAATTTCTAATTATTAAAAAAAAAAAAAAACAGTAAATTCTGTAGAAAAGTGAAAAATAAATGTAAAAATGAGGATTTTTTTAAACGTAAAATTAGTTCATGTTGGTTTTTACTACAAACGGGTCTCACTAAAAACCTGATTGTGCTCACTGAAAACAGAACCCGGTTCCTGTTCCCTTCTAACTGGTTTCTGCTGATCTGACAACCCCGTAAAATGTTCAAAATTACTGCAAACTGGTTTCTGCTCACTGAAACCCGAATTTTGCCCGGTCCTAACCGGTTTCTGTTGATTTTAAAGCTCCTTAAAATGTTCGTGTCTGCTGCAAACTGTTGTAGGCTCACTAAAACCGGTTTCTCACCTTAAAAAAAAGGATTTTCGCAAAAGGCACCCAGCCATCGTCTCCCGTCGGGAAAATACTCCTTCGCTCCGATAGCTGGTCAGCTGTGTTTAAAAGCCATCTCAGGAAGGATGTCAACAACGTCGTAACTCCATGTAAACAATCCTTTCATTTGAATACGATGTGTGCGTTCGGCGCTTTTAAAAAAACCCACCTTTGGCGCCTTTCTCACCTGCTCCCGTTCGGTCGCGTCTCCCGACTGTTCGGGGATATCTCTCTGGGTGGTCCCCTTCCTTTTCCCAATAGTAAATACCTTCCGAGTGCATCAAACCCGAGGCTGATAAGTCTTGTACGCCCCCATAACCTGGAAGAACTCAAGTAATGTGAATTCCAAGTTTAATCCTTCTGCTAGTTAGTTTTTCTTACGACTCTCGTTAGGTTCGAATAATATCGGATTTTATTATCACTTTCGCTCTTACCACGCTAGTTACATTTTAATTGTGCCGTATTCTGATATATCCGTTGCCATTTGGCAGTCGTAAAATTTAACTTCCCACGAGCCAGTGGATTTTAGTACCAACTAAGATGAAAAAAGATTAGAAAAAAATGGCACTTGCGAATTTTTTCCCCCAAAAATATAGCGTTATTAAGTTAGAAAAGACCAGCTTAAATTTATTAAGGACCTTGTAAGTGAAATTTTTGAAACGAACTGAGGAAGAAAAATACTCCTGAGTTGAACGTTTAGTTTCAAACAAAGTTTGCGAGTTCTGGTGACCTCACAGCGTTGTGCGACAGAGAAGGGAGGCCACATAAACCAGCGAGATTTATTCGTTCGACGGGGAGAAAGCTGAAACCTCCGGCCGAGTCAATAAATATCTCTATGAAACCGTTTGTGGAAACATTATGCGCACGTTTTACCTATACCGATTGGCTATCGCGGATGATGGGTGTAGGCGGGAAGGATTGGGGTACCAAACCAAGTGTTTCACGTCTGAAGCCGGGTTGGCTTTGAGAATACCCCATAATTCACGGGTACAACTATGAGCCCAGTGGAACGATAATATCTGGTTGGTTTATGCTTCTGAGTTGGTCTATTAACAAAGGAAGAACATGAGTTTTTTCTTTTCGTTTCTTGGTTTACTATTATAAACTATGATTGCCACGTACGGGCGCCTAGCTTGACTAATTGCTGGTGTACTGTAATTTAGCGCAAAATCACTTGAGTCGTATAAAGTGGTTGATATCTGTAATTCAACGCCCATCGCGCGCCGGATGAAACGTGGGGAAGATCGCGTGCCCGGGACCTCCTACCATCGTGGCGAGCATCGATCCCACTGGGACGACCCCTCCGTCATCTGTTTCAAATGGATGGAGAAGGGATGGAGGCAAAAGTGTGAACCGTGGAGCCCAGATCGACGATTCCGGATTGGCTATTTGGATAGATGCCGCTCCGTATCAGCAATCATGAGCCTCAGGGCGCACCTGACCGAAACTGAAGAATACCATAAATGGTGGGAGGACCTCGAGGGTTTTGTGGTTCATGATTACTGTAACCATCACATGATTGCCGACTCTGTGATGGTACGTTACCCAACTCGACGAATAACCAACACCAAGCACCCAATCGCCCCAATTTTCGCATGAGGGTTTTGTTTCTCATAGTGACGTTCGGCTCTCGCAAAGTGGTTCAGAATCGTCACAAAGCGCTTGAAACCGAATTTTTCACAGCATTTTTCCCCCACCTTATCAACCCTAAATGCGAGCTTATAACCTCCCGAGGGAGTCATTCCTCGAGTTCCAACAGTCAACGATGGTTAGAGGACCGTTAATCGTTGTAATAATAAAATCTTCAACGGAAATAATGAACAATTATGCAATATTAACCATGTAAATTTAATAATCATCACAAAATCAATTGGAGAACTTCAGCTCCTCTTTTTTTACTTAGGTCTTAAGCTGGTAATGAAAGGGTCTGATGAAATCACGACCTGGTGAAAAACGTCCTCATTGGTGGCCAGAAGAGATAAGAACATTGCCGAGCGTGATGGATTCTGAAGTACTTGTAGTGCTTGTTCCTACACTGTTGGGCTTCTTCTGACAATGACCCGATGAGCTAAGACAAACTAAGTTTGTTCATTGAACGTCTGAGATTAGATATCGCGTTCGATGCTGAGTCGCTATCAAGGCTTCAACAGACCGGTTCTTTATTCAATCCCCAACACCGGCGCGCGGAGGGCCGCGATGAAACTTTTGCTATAGATGCTTCAAAGCATGCACTATGGTGGAAAATCAGAGTAAAGCTCTTTAAAGCTTTTTTTCCTGGTCCATGAAACCCAAAAACTGACTTCGCAACTCATGTTTGTAATTAAAAATATGGTCCTATTCAACGAAAAATGCTGATCTACAGTTAGTTTACACCTAAATGTACAACCTGACTTGGAGAAAAATTAATTTCACGATATTATTATTTATAAAGAAGTAGAATATGAGTTTACTCATGTAGCCAAGCGTTGATGACACCAATATCGGGGTTTTAACTTAATGGCCTCACCCTTTTATACCTATTTTTTTAGATAAAAATTGTTCGGACGCTTTCAACCACTGTGCGCTGGCCGCCGTCCGAGCCGTTTTGGGCATAAGGAATTTTTTTTTTTAAATTTGTAATTTTGGCCAAATTTACAATTTTGCATTTAATGGGATTTTTGAAGGATCCCAGGTGATCAAATAAGGTGTCGTTTTCCAAGTAATTTTGGACGCATAATCCATATTTCGAGGTCCCACATCTGTCCAAACATTGTACAGAAAACGTTTCTTTTTTTTTCCATACTAGTATGTGTGCACTGGAGGATGTCGAAGATGTATGTGAAGAACAGCGTCCTTCATTGTTTCTGTTCAATTCGTTGGTTAAAAATCGTGTTTAACGACATAATATAATGTTGGATATTATTGAAGTTGTTTGGGGAAGGGAGGAGTTATTAAATTAAATTCACACTGAAATTGAATTCTAATTATGAATTTATTTAAGTTATTACAAGAAATCAGAAGGAGAAGGCCGAACAATTTATTGGGCCTCAGGTGGGACACGAACCCACAACCTTCGCATTACTAGTGCGACGCTCTACCAATTACGCCACTGAGACCAGCAGTCATGATAGAACATCGGAGATTGAAGGCTCAACCGTCCCCCTGCCCCCAACGCTTGATTCGGCCTTCTCATATTGTTGCTTATTTTCCCCTTCTGAACCCTGATCTGATATGAAGCCAGTAGACATCCTACTTTTGTCCCTCTTCCTAGGGGTCCCTTAATTCCCCAGGAGGAGTAGTTTCATTAGTTAATGACTTGAGGGAATTTTGAACTGCTTCCCTCATACAGTGTTTTATTTGGGGAAGGGAGGAGTTATTAAATTAAATTCACCCTGAAATTGAATTCTAATTATGAATTTATTTAAGTTATTACAAGAAATCAGAAGGGGAAGGCCGAAAAATTTTTTTATTGGGCCTCAGGTTGGGTCCCACCTGAGGCCCAATAAATTTTTCGGCCTTCCCCTTCTGATTTCTTGTAATAACTTAAATAAATTCATAATTAGAATTCAATTTCAGTGTGAATTTAATTTAATAACTCCTCCCTTCCCCAAATAAAACACTGTATGAGGGAAGCAGTTCAAAATTCCCTCAAGTCATTACCTAATTATTGAAGTTTCAAAGGGACTTCAGGCGGGGTTTTTGAAGGGCTTTGGGGAATCGAGTGGGGTTTCGTTTCCGAAGTTATTGCGGAAAGCAAATACAACAAACCTGACCTCTTCTTGAGCTGCTAGGCTACACTTGTTCGAGGCCTTATCCACTGCTTGAACCCTGTAGCCCCTACCTGTAAAGGAACTGCAATCGTTTCTGGGGCTCCTCAACTATCTCGCTAAATTTATTCCGGGTTTTTCATCGATATGCAGTCATGACCTGAACGAGACGAAGCACTGAGAAAGGTGATCCACTGGTGGCAAAAAACAGGTCCCTGGCTCATTATAATCCGCAGCTTCCGCTAAGATTGTGGGTTGACTCGGATCACGGTCTTGGAGCAATTATCGGCGTACTGCACCTCAATGGTACGGACGAACCGCTTTTGCAATTAGATCACTAATCAGAGCAGCAGGGTAGGGATATGCCCAACTCCATAAACAGCCTGCAGCTTTGACTTTTGGGGTCTATATCACCGTGCTTGCTAGAGTCTGTTTGTTGCTTGTAGAGCTTGCTTACTTCAATGAGACTTGGAGGTTTGCAAACAAACTACTCCCTCCTCTCGCTCCGTCTCAACCCTTCTTCCACAACTGTGTTGGTGCACTATTTTCGGGCATACCCAAAACCTTTGAGAGTTAAACGATCATCTCGGAGTCATACTTTCTTCCCATATGGAGATCCAAGTTTTACACGCGCCCCCTTGGGACCATTTGGAAATGTAAAACGAGATTATTGTTAAAATTGTTTGTGTGTTGTAATTTTGTCGAACTTGGCCTATAACTGCAAAATCGGACTTTTCTTCCTTATTGACGTCAACGTGTGACCACACCGTTATTATTCACTCGTACTTTCCACGTAGCTTCGCGTCCATCTCTCGTTCTCCCTCAGTTACCGCCTCGTGCCCCTCTTCACTGCTGGGTTACCCCCCAACGCGCCTGCCGCTAATGGCGGGGCCCTGGATCCCTTTATCTGCCTCCTTCGCACCTCAGCCATTTTTCTTGTTAGTATAATCTGATGCTCCTCCAAACAGTGTTTTTAGGGAGCACTGAATTTCACTTTTCTCTCTTCTTTTTTTTTTATCCGTTCCCCTCCACCGCTATCTTGATCCGGAGGGAGAGTTGGCGTGACGCGGATAGCCCTGTATTTCAGATGTCATCCGAAAACGGGTGTGATCGCTCTTTCATGCTAGCATGCTTTCAGTCCATTTGTATTATAAGTTGGATTACACCTTAGAGCCGAAGTACACGAAAATCTTTACTTTTCCTTTATTGGTTCAGCCTAAACGAGGATACTCCTTGCAAATATGGGAGAAAACTTTTGGATATACAAACTGAAAAATCCTGAGTCTATAGAGTGCACAGAAGCTGGTCTCACTTGCTTCTAGGTCATTGGTTAAGTGCTCGTGGAAAATTAAATTCCCTAAAACCTGTAATTTTTAGAATTGAACTAACGAGACTCCTTTTCCTTACAGGTACCTGACGGAGCGTCGGCGGCAGGCTCTAGCGGCGGAATTAGGACTGAACGAAGCCCAGATCAAGATCTGGTTCCAGAACAAAAGGGCCAAAATCAAGAAGGCGACCGGAACGCGGAACCCGCTCGCCCTCCAACTGATGGCCCAAGGCCTCTACAATCACTCCACCGTCCCCATGTCCGACGAAGAAGGAGACGAAAATAACTCTTCCAACGGACCCTCGTCTTGTTAGATCTCAGAGCCACTCACAACGGCAATTTTCATACAGACGTGGATTGTACGGGTTTCATCGTTGTTCGTGCAGTGAGGCCAGAATCTAGAATTCTAGGATCAGTTTTACCCTCGTCGGATAAATAATAATATATGATATTGACTTTTTTTCATCTTTACGCTGTAAAAATTAAAACATGTTCCTGCCTTTGCAGCTAGTGTTGATGAAAATTTGGCATAGACTTGTGATATTGAAAAAAAAAAAAAAAAAAAAAATGAAAAAAAAAAACCATTCGCTACGCAGCATGATTGTAAAAACTCTAATCCTTGACAAAACCTAATTAGGTAGGTAAGTTATTTTATTTTATGGATGTACAACTGAACTGAACATCACCCCCTTATGAAAATAATTTTAACCCGCCAATTTGGAACTTGGAAAATAGAGTTTTGCTGGGGGAATTTCGCCGTTCAACAATTATTTTGTTATTTTGTTTTACGCCTTAGTAGACTTTCATACATTTTTTCTCTCAGCGCTGCAAACCAGTTTTGTCAAGTTCTTTGCCTTACATGAAAGAGAAAACCTTTAAAACAATACACACAAATAAGTAGTTAACTTGTTTTTCGGACTAGTCTGTATTGCGGTCGGGGGTTGGCTGGCTTTGGCCAGCAGTGGGTGGCCGCCGAGGTAAATTTCTTAAAAACCTCGAATTGAGTGCCACCATGGCAAAAGTTTGATGTGTATGTTCTTTTAAATAGGTAGATACATAAATATCACGATGGTGTCTGTATAATCATGAAGAATAATTCAAACCTGCGCGAAATACCATCAAATAGCATCATCGAAACATTGTGCGGTTTGATATTTGAATGTTTTCAGTGACAGCCTGATCTCAAAAAGTAAACGGAACGGTTAAGGATTTCGTTCGGTCCCAGAGCAAACTTACCACAAATTCAATTTCTGGGAGAATTTTGCTTTTGGATATAAAATAGAAACGAGTTAAATGTGCAATTAATATTCCCTATGCATTGATTTATTCATTTTATTTTTCGCAAATTAAGAGTTTTTCATTTGTCATCATTGTTGAGCAAAATCTTCATTTTTCTGGAAAACTGTTCACTTTTTACACTCTTCTACAGCCGATTTCATTTCAAACTTCAATTTTTTAGGGAAGACGTTGTACATAGTGTAATTAAAAATTGGCAAACGTGTACAAACCCACTGTTAACTTTTTAGTTTGGTCGTGCTTTAAGAATGTGTGTGTACATACCTGCATTATTGTTATCCGTATCAAAATATTGTCCTTGATACATGATACTAGTCATTGTAAATAGCGAGAAATAAAATTCGTATGTAAATAATCTTGAGGGCAATTATTTTACTGTTGAGTTTTTGACTGACGCCGTCGATGCCATAAACATTTTAGATAGTACCTAAATGCATTCATTGAATAAAAAAATTTAATATATTATAAAGAGTTGGATTGCTTCAGTTAATTTTCTACATATGGATATATTTAAATTATATACAAATATATTATTGGTTAAGTACCAAATGTCGCGGTTTGAATTTCCCGTTGTGAATTTTCTATCAAAAGAGGATTTTCCGAAATGGGTTTAAAAAATCGTAAAATTAGCCATTTTCGGATTGAAGTTGACGTACACAAAAGATACACGAAAACAATTTGTTACGATGTGGCAACTATGGGGGAGATGGGAGCAGATGTTGCTTTTCAGCAGGGGGAGAATTAAACGAGGGGTTGCGCCCTGGTAGGCGCGTCTAATCTAAATGGTGTTCCGTTTGTCTAGAGTTGTAAGAACGGGCAGAGATGGGGGTTCACCCCTCATTGAAAACCCCCTCCACCTACGGGCAAATAGATGTAGAGGATGTTGAGGTGGTGACGGCCATCTTCATAAGTACCGGAGGGAGGACAAAAAGCCGCAGCTTGCGTCATAAACCGGGACCAAGAAAAAAAAAGATGACACTGAGCCGACCGGCCTTCTGTCGGCTCCGATTTGATTCTGAAACGTGACAATCTCAATTGGCTCCAGCAACAGCTTTTTTTTTTTTTTTTTCGGGTTGACCCAACGGTGTACAAAAATTGAAAGCAACCAGGGGGAGAGCACCACTTGACCATTTAAGGCTAATGTGGACGACAAGTGTGTGAGAGAGAGGGACTGACCACTAAAAGAGCGAAGGAAATAAAAAGTATTACCTCAAAATCTCAGCAACCAGGCGTCCAAATGCAACTCTATAAAATTTCTCTGGCTCGCTAAGCTTTAAATCATTCCAATTATTAATCAAGGTAATTGTAATCATTTCTACAAATTTCAAGAAAATTACAAAATGTTATTTTATCATTTCTTCTGAAATCTTTGCTCTCAGTTCTAAGAATCAGGTGTAAACAAGATTTTTTCTTGATGCTCTCGGCATTTCCAGCCCTGATGGGACCACGTTTTTGCGACTCGTAAAAACCTCATTAATGAAATCATGTTCACGTGATCACAAGGAATCTTTGCCTATCTTGAGGTCTGATCCTATGTCGGAAAAATAAACAAGTTCGGCCGAAAATCTTTCCAGTGGCCCGAAATAAAAGGCACGGGTCGGTGACGAAAAAGAAATAGGTCTTCAGTGATGAGAAAATCGCGAAGGAAAATGCCTTCAAACCAAACCAGGAACTTTTCCTGATGAGCAAAAACTAATCCGCCAGAGAGCGCTAGCATTGAAATGAGAAAGGAGACCCGATTTCGTCAAATTTCGAAGTTTGTTGTGTTGGTCAACAGGGTTTTCGACGACATTTCACGTTAGAGTAACGCGTATTCCGAGGCTCAGTGAGTGTCAAAGTGACGCGAATCTGACGCTCTTGTTTTGGTTGTTGCCATCGAATTCAAATCGCTAGAATTTTCCTTTTGTTTAATAAAACATCCCCACCTAATAAAAACCGAGAAATGTCTGTCTGTTTCCCTTTTCACGCCTGAACGGAATGACCGATTCGCGTGCCGTTTATTGCGACCTGTTCCAAAAACCAGCTCGATGGTCATAGGCTACCTTGATTTTTCCTCCCTCATCCCCTTCATCGGTTTTCGGGTGCTCCTTCGCGACGAGAGACGGGTCAAATAGCGTCGTTACTAGGGATCGCTAGGAAAATTTTCGAAACGCGGAAACCCGATACAACTTTTGGCGTCGGTTTTGAACGAAACTACGTTTGTTAAAACGAGCTTTTCGCCCCGATTTCAACGAGCACAAAACGATTTCTGTGCGATAACCCGTTCGCAAGTTATTCGAACATCGTCGGTAGGTGGGTACGAGTATTTTTTTTGCAAGCCTTCGATTAGTTTGATAGGTACCGTAAACTGGGGCTACTTGAGAAAATTTTCGCGTTTAAACGCAAATTTAGGTACCTAAACATTTTTTTTTCAATCGGCTCGAAAAGGTTTTGGATAAAGTGGCCTCTGGGCTACCTTTCTACGTTATCAGAATTTAAATCCCCCCAATGGGGGATTTTATATAATTTTTTAAATAGCGTTCTCAAATCACCCCGACAGTTGGGGTAACTTGAGAATAGTGTTTTTTGCGGCATTTCCGAATTAATATCGCACGAGGGGTACTTGAGAGGTGACCCCAAATTTTTAAAAAATTGTTTTGACAAAATAGGACATAAAAAAAATTTTTTTTTTTGAAGAAAAACCTACATTTTATTATGAAATTTGTAAAAAAAAAAAAAAATGTTTAAGTTTCCTCTCTCTCTCTCTCTCTCTCTCTCTCTCTCTCTTAAGTGTTATTTATTACATTTAACGTTTAAGTACTGTAAATCACAGTGAATAGATCACAAAAGCAGACTTCTAAATCACAAAATAACTACAATCACTCGATCAATCACAAAATAGTAAAATGACTCCCTACAATCCAACTAGAGGTTTCCATTTTTTTTAAAGAACACCATAATATTTCCAAACTTGAATGAAACTTAAACTTGTCTTGACTCTACAGAGAACCAGAACGTTAACCGAGAACCAGAGCCGTCTTTGACGTGTCAATCATCCCCCCCCCCCCCACGCCTTTTCTAGCATTTCCTCCATGTACACCCAATATGGCTTGAACGATGCACCTTTTCTGTGGTTGCTGAACTTCCTCTTATAGCTACGAACCATTTTCTGGAATAAAAACGCGAAAAAAACGGCGTAAAAACACTTTCTCAAATTGCCCCAAGTTTTTTTCTCAAATTACCCCATTGTACAAAAAATTCAATAGCGTCGCCATTTTTGAAGATAGAAAGCTGCGATTTTGAGAGAATCTCTCCAAGATATCCTTTGAAAAGATAGGATAGTTGAACTAACCCGAAAATGTTTGAATCCTCTTGGGCAGGTAGAAGTTGTACCACGTGCCGTTAACCTACGAAAACAGCTGGAAAATGTGATAAGCCGCCATCACTATGCGTTATCAGGTGTGCGCTGATTAGTCACGTTAGCGTGTATAGCCATCATAGTAGCGTCGGGAAAAAATTGGATCAACGTCCCAGGATCATCCTAGCCTTTACAATGAATTTTTGAAAAAAATAAACAGCTGTCTCTCAAGTAGCCTCGCGATTCTTAAATAGCCCCAGTTTACGGTACTAAGTAATTTCATTTGGAGTTGATGGGTTGCTATGGGCTGCATATTACGCGAACGGAGCTTTCCTTCACAACGAGAGACGGGTCAAAAAGCGTCGCTACGGGTGCATCGTTGATAGGTGATGGACGGAAATTTGATATTTCGTGCGAAGCACGTGCGGGCATCTGGTAATTTATAAAGATAAATCTGGATTTCCGTCACAACCCGGACTACATTTGTGGTGAAGTTTAATTTTGGCTATGATGAATTTTAAACAAAGAAGTGAAATTATATTTTGGTTTTCTGTCCAAGAAACGATCATCACGAAAATCGCAGGTTTCCTGAGTGGTGCTTATAAATAACCTCCAGTAAATTTACTTAAATGACCTTAATCAAACCTGCCCGCTTGTGAGCTTGTGAGCTTGTGAGCTTGCAGTCGATTTCGAGCTTCCAGTCCGATTTTTCATTGGTCAGTGAGTGGCCAATCACACAGCTTTCTACTCGGAATCCGAGTTCGCGGTTCCATTCAAAAAATCAATTTTTCGTGGCTCGCCGAAAATTCAAATTGCACTTGAGGGGCCCAAAACCCAGTTTCAGTGCACTGAAGCGGCTAACCAATCGTTTTGGCGTTTTCAGAACTTGCTGAACAGTTTTTTCCCCTAACTAATCGCCAATTTCGTTTCGTATAAACAATCTTGAAACGGCGACGCTGATTCCGGGCGAGCTGCTAGTTCTCACCGTGACAATAATTACTGGTACCAACTGTACAAGGAAGGTACGTAAACTGAACAACACCTTGAAGCGAGAACACAAAACGATCTCATGTAGCAATTGCAAGGCAGTAAAGAAACTTCATTCAAGATCTTCATTACAGTAGTGGAATTTTCAGCAATTTGAGCCTCTCAGGTCCCTACTGTTTCTCGCAACTGATGTCGATGGATATGCTTCATTAGTGCAGGATGGCTTTTTCATCCTTTGAAGCTTCGACACGCAATTAGTGTCAATGCTGAAGAACTTATCCTGAGTGTTTCGAGCTTCTTTGGATTCCGTTATTGTTCGAACCGGAGGCTTGATTGTTCCTAATGACGAGGCCTTGAGTGATTTTCAGCGGTAATTCAGTGAAGGCAAGACGGTACCTTTCTAAGGAGAAACAATTCCTAGTTTGACTCCTACGGTTGTGCAAAAAGAAGCTTTTATTGGCGGAGATTACTCCCAGGGTGGGATTGCAAAGTTTAAACAGTGGGGAAAAAACAGAAGTTACTACTGTGTGTTGTGGTGGAGTATGTAGTGACCACCCAGAACTTGGAGCTCTATGAAGTTCGTCTAGGTAAAGCTCGACGCTTATGGATGTTTAACCGTAATAGTACCAATACAATAGATGTTTTCACGATTGGGTCGTTCTCAACGTGTTACCGTTTTAATTGTGATAGGGTCGAGAAAATTGGTCGTAAGGACGTTATCAGGCTAATCATAGCGTGGCCAAGGCGTGGTAACTTTCGATAGGTTTTCTCTCGTAACGGGTAAAATTGGAAAAATCTGGCACTCGACTCGTCTTTGAACGAGTTTCCAAATACGATTAATTCAATTTCAAAATACGTTCTATCGTCTTTTCAAAATATCCTAATCCTCATGTATAGAGAAAATAAGTCTATATTATTGACTTTTTTATTCAATGTACTTCTCTAGTTGAGTCCTTGAAATATGTAACTATAGCCTTGTTTTTCCTCAACCTTGTAAGTATCGAAACGCGTTTAAGGGTTACCCTCCTTCTTAAATTCACCCTCCAACGTATGTGAACCCACAAAACCCCAACACAAGAAGGGGGTCGAGATTTGTCGGGGGCGTCTTCGGGAAGAGGGTGAACACGCACTGTGTCGGTAAAATATATTCCACACCCTCGACATTAACCCACGAAAATCTTCTCCCCCTCGGAGTAAAAGACGTGCGACAATTAACTGATTGCATTTTGAGGGAGCGTCATTGGCCCTGATGATGCAACGTCATGGGCTCATCCACTAAAAACAAACATTTCTCATGCACCCCTCTCCGCAAAGCGTTCAACTTCCCCTCATGTAAAAGGTTTACTACAATATGTTGTTTATCTTGAGCTAATCTTTCTCCCTCAGCTACTTAGTAATCATGATAGACTGGAAACTCTTCATGTTTCTATAATGAAATGAATAGAGCGCCCTTTTCAGAATCAATCACTGACACAGTCCTTTTCTAAAGAAGGAGAGAATGTTTAGGGTGAGCTACAAATACACTAAAATCAGGGATTGAATTGGAGCGAGCTTTATTATTCGGAATCGCTCATTATCAAATTATGAGTTTTATTTTTCGATATATTTGATCACTAAATAAAATAATAATAAAAAATAAAAATACACTGCCAAGGTCATGGCACAGAAGCTTCCTCGTGCTCTTACTTGTTGGTAACCTTTCGGTTCTTGTTTCCCATGCTTTCTCATATTTAATGTACTAACTAATTTCCTCCTAAGCCCTGAGGAAGGCAGTAAATTTGCCGAAAGCTCGGCGCCAGAGGACATGTTTGAGTTTCTTTTGACCTAATTCCGGATAAATTGACAACTAGAGGAGACCTTACCTGCTCAGTCCCTGAAAATCTGACAAAAATCCGTTCAAAATTGACGGAGTTATGACTGTAACAAGAAAATTTCTTAATAATTAATAATAATTAGGAAATTATTTCTCATTTAATTACGTTCGCGGATGCGCAGAACGTGCCGCTAACCCAATCATCAAACGGAACGATATTTCGAGCCCTGAATGAAATATTCACCCAGAGCAAGTGGATCCAGGGGAATGACACAACAAATAACAAGAATGATACTTAAACAAAATAACAACTAACAACAAAAGAAACAGAAACAAAAACAACGCGTGGACTACTCGTCCCAGAACTGGAGGCCCGCTCCGTCTTCCAGTCCGAGACGCCGGAACTTTCTTCTGGTACCCCGCAGTCGGGATGCCACTGCCTGGACTACAGCGAACTGCAGCTTCACCCGAACCCATGCAGCAACTTGCGAAAATGGACGAGCACACTTTTCAGCCAATATACTTTTTGGTGAAAAGTTGAGTTTTATTTTTGGAGCGAAAAAACAAAGCACTAAATCCGATATTGATATACTAAGTACCTATATAAGTCTTCTTGCTTCAGCGCATTTCATGATGACAAATCAGGCCGCAACGTGGCCGCTTCGTCGAATCTGAATTCGTCTCTTTTTTTCGTCCTTTTCAGAGAGTTTTCTTGTCGAAGATTTCAGGACGTGAGAAAACACGCCGCCGCGAACTCCCTCGGGTTTTTCATTCTTTTTTTTATCGATCAACGGCGCTACCTTTGGGGGTCCATTATGAGCAGAATAGGGAGGCCGGCGCCGATTTACACCGGAACTTCTGATCGCACAAATGACTTTTCGTCTGAGGCTCACAAGGATAAGGTCGTCAATGATCAATGACTCATCATCAGGCCTCATTGTTCAGGTGACAATCCCCGTCGAATGGCCCCTACCGGTATCTTTCAGTCAAATCTGCGGCTCACCTCTAACGTACGTTTGAGCGGTTCACGAGGTATTTTTCAGGTCAATTTAGTTGGGTGTATAATTTCCTTCAGAATTCATATTTGTGGTGGGGTGAAACAAAATCGAATTCATTTTTTAATTGGTTTTGATTTTCGGTTCGAATTTGAATTTTGGAAAAATAAGTAAAACGTGTGCTTTGTGTTCTTGACTGAACTTGATCAGCGCGTAGATGATTAGTTGCGCCCTTCGAGAAGTATGAGTTGCGGCCCACGTTCCTGAAGGGGTGCTCGTCAGCCCATTTACCGAGACATTTGGTCGCGTCTAAATGCCTCTTTCTCGCGATTTTTGTGACGTTTTACTCGACCTTGACTCCGCCATTTCACACGCGTTTTGACGATTGATTGTGGCTAAACGGCTCAATAGAATCTAATGCCTACGGAGACCATTCGACGCAGAATCGTATGCTCTTTAACTTTGTAACAAGTAAGGTTTTTGTTGGACCCTGACTCCAGTAGTCAAGCGATACCAGATGTTTGATGAGCTTGACAACCCCAAATATTTGACGCGTATTAAAATGTTCAGTTTTTTGCCTGCCATTGCCTGAGTTATTTCATCTGGCGACGAGTAATTTTGAAATAGTTATGTCGACAAGGAGGAAGCAAAGAAGAGAAGCCACGCCGCCTGGGCAGCGAGATGGGGCTGGCCAGTTGATAACGAAGCTGAGGATTCGGCATTTCGACCCCGACGCCTTTGCGCATGGGCTTGCGTTACCGTTTGTGACTTCTTCGACTCTTTAACTTTAATGGGGACATCACCTGATCGTTTCTTCGAGTGTGCCATATCTGTTCCTTCAACTTCCTTCACCGTGCAAATTTCCGCTCCTGGTGGCAACGGCAGATTGAATGCCAACGCCCACTTCAAACCAAATAACGGGGTGTCATGCTTGTCAATGACAATAATCGGTAAATCTATCGTAGAACCGAATGCTTCAACTGAGACATACCCAATACCCAAAGTATTCACTACCAAATCAGTGTACGCACGCAGGTTAGGGTGAGGCTCGAGGGGAGGTTTCCCCTGGTACTTCCACATCTTCCGGCTGATTACAGACTGACATGCTCCGGAATCGAACAACATCTTGAGGGGCTTGTGGTTAATCCTCACATTAACCATAACTTTGGTACCATTCTTAGAAACCTGCCTGCATCCCAGCGCCGAACCTCCATCACTCTCAGATCCCGAGGCCAGCGAACTTGAATCTTCTACCTGCAGTTGATTGGCCCGCCATGCCTTCTTTCTTGATCCTCTCTCGACTTGACGATAGCTCTTCCTTTCTCTACACACGCTGTAGCTATATGATTTTTGCCCGTGCAAAGTTAACATTCCTTGCCTAGAGCTCTGCAAACTTCCTTCCCCCTGTGCTTGTATCCTCCACAAGCTAGACAGTGTTTTCCCGCATTCAAGATCAACGGAGAACGTTTCCAAAACCCCCTTGGCGGCCCGTCAACACGATTCAATTGCGCACCCGCCGTCAGTTCCAGTTTCACTAATTCGGACTGTGCAACCGCTCCTTGTTCCAGCTTCAAAGCCAGTGCCTCAACCTCCGTTAACGTGTGGGAGTTCCCGGGGAATGCTGTCAAAAATTCGTACTGCCACGCTCTGTTATTAATCCCCACAATCACCTGATCACGGACCCTTTCTGAGAGCGAGGTTCCAAATGCACAATGACCAGCCAAAGCCTTAAGATCACTGATGAAATGCCTTACCTTCTCCCCCTCGGTCCTCTTCCTAAGAGTGAAAGCTACTCGGTCCGTTGTGACACTTCTAGAATCAATGTAGAAACCATCTACTGCTGCAACTAACTCCTTATAGCCACACTGCACCTACGCCAGCCCGGACACGTTCAAGTTGAATCGGCACTCCACGGGGGGGAAAACCCTGCGAGTGCGACATCTGCTACCACCGGTTCACTCAGTCCAACTCCCTCAAGGCTCACAAGTTGATACATAGCGTTACCAGTACACGCCGATTTTCCCCAAAAAGGACGGCCGTGCACAGCTCTACCAACCGGTCGCCGGCGCTGATGATGTTCGGCCGGGAGCCGCGGACTCGCCTTTCGCTGTTGAAGCCAAACCTCGCGGCGCACATGGATGAAACTCTGCAACAGCAGCAGCACCAGCATAGAGAGGGCAGGTTCAAAGAATTTGCAGAGGGGGAAGACGCCTGGATCAAGAGGCGAAGACAGGACAAGGAATTCGTGAAGACCAAAGTGAAGGAGCTCACTGGACCGCTTTCCTACGTGGTGCTACTCGACGGCTTGGAATGGAGAGTGCATGCTGATCAGATGCGGAAAGCGCATCTTCAGATCAGAGGGGGAGGAATGTTGGACCCTGACTCCAGTAGTCAAGCGATACCAGATGTTTGATGAGCTTGACAACCCCAAATATTTGACGCGTATTAAAATGTTCAGTTTTTTGCCTGCCATTGCCTGAGTTATTTCAGTTTTGTCTAAGAAGCCTAGTTTTTGAGTTATAGACGGTAGACGGGAATATTTCGGAAAAAGTCGTGGTTTTTTTTTCGCCAAAAGTTCTCCCAGCAATAGTGTTTTGTTGTTCAGACCCATAACAACAATTTAAAAGAAAAAAAACTACTACACCATGACTTGCACGAGTCTTGTACAAATGGAAACCCGAATAATTCAAGAATTTTGCTTGTCCGAGCAACAAAGGCAATTAGGAGACGCTGCTAAATTGTGTACGCTGAAAGCCCTGGATCGTGCTGCCATCTAGCCACCCTGGGCATGAACAGCTCCCCCCCCCCCCCATTCAATCTGTTTGGTTCTGATTACGAGTCCAAAAAGTTTATGGATAGATAAGATCTGCTCATATAATGGTGACTTTCCATTTGCATCTATTGATGCTCAATTGCATGGACTACCAGTTAGAGGCCCATATTGTTTCAAAATTCCTGAGCAAATGTATCACAGCACCATGCCCTAACATCCTATTGACCGGAGGTTCGCTCAGTTGTAACAGTAGGTACATTCTTGACCTAGACAATTCACCAACTTCACTGATATTAGAGAGTTTTTGCAGACCTTTCCACGAATCCGTAGCAGGAAATCCGTATGGGCTGTCTAGGCCGACCATGACTGGAAGCTAACCACCACAACCACCCCACTACAGATTCCTTACGAATCCGTATGGAAAAATTGACTACTAAAGTGACGCGCACGTTGTTTTCACTCTCACATACCTCAAGAAAAAATGGTCGCCGTGAAGTTTTGACTTGTTGCGTTTGAGTATTTCACAAGTATTAAATACTTGTAATAAGAAATTTTCTTATTACAAGTACGAGGACTCCTACTGCCACTCGGTTTTTTGTGAAGAGGAAAATGGATGAAAATCCAAAAAAAAAAAGGTCGCCGTGAAGTTTTGACTTGTTGCGTTTGAGTGTTTCACAAGTATTTCTTATTACTAGGGTTGCCTGATGAGAGAAAAGGAAAAAAAGGACATCAAGATATATAACGTATAAATTTCAAAATGCACATACTATATTATAATATAATTATAAGGTAAAGGTTTTTCATCAATCAGATGGATGATGGTTTGTTACCTACCTAATCGGGTATTATAATAATAATTATAGAAAATGTAATAATATTATAGAAAATATAATAATATTATATTATAGAAAATGATGTAATTCTAATAGGAATAGAATCTACTTCAAGTTTTTAGTTTCAACATTCAACATAATATGTTGAATGTTGAAACTAAAAACTTGAAGTAGATATTATTATAATACCCGATTAGGTAGGTAACAAACCATCATCCATCTGATTGATGAAAAACCTTTACTGTGGGGACATGTAGTCAGTTCCTCTCATCCACTGAGAGTTCATCAGAGAAAAATTTTCTCTGATGGAATGAGAATATTTAATATTCTCTCGACGTTGGCATTATGGGCAGGAATGGCGAAAACAATTTGGCACAATTTGAGAAGCTGTGAGTGTTTCTCTGATTGGTCGACAAGATGGAAATATTCACACCATCTTTGACTGCAGTTCATGGCTTTAAATTTAGTGAGAAATTAGATTTAGGGAGAAATTTCTCCTTCAGTCTTTCAGTCAGAAAATCTTCGACTTCCTCCAACGAAGCTAGCACCTCCAAAACTGAGTTATGTTTGGCTTCCAATTTCTTAATCTTTTCATTGAAAGAAAACATTAATGAATGTAGAAACCACAAGTCACTTTCATTTTCTGGCTATTCAAACAGATTTTTTATTAGGATAGGAGGGTTGCTCTGAGACATAAAATACGACGCCAGAGGTTCATACATTTGAAGCACACGATTTATGCAGGGAAACAACGACAACCAACGGGATTTGGAGTGGCGAAGAAGCTGCCTGTATTCGATGTCAACGCCCACGATGGACATAGGTTTAACAAGAACAAGATTTTTTCTAAGCAGGCTGATCCAGATAGGTAGGTAGCCCAAACGATTTTCAGGTAATTTCGAGGTAATTTCAGAAAATGAGATTTTTAAAAAAAAAGAGAACATTTGCCCGAAAAATGAAAAAAGAGAGGACGCCCGGACAGGGTGTGAAAAAGAGGACATGTCCGGAAAAAAGAGGACGTCTGGCAGCCCTACTTATTACAAGTCCTACGAGGACTCCTACTGCCACTCGTTTTTTTGTGAAGAGGAAATGGGTGGAATAAAAATTTCCAATTCATCCATCGAGTGTAGAACAGAATAAAACAGAAGAGAACAAAGCGAACTGAGAACAAAAAATAACAAAGCAGAATACAAGCCCGTTTGTTTACAAGATAACATCTTGAGGTTACAACGGGGTTACACAAGCGTCAGGTTATGTTGCTTTTCATACAGATTTCTATACTGATTTGGTAACCCGTAGGAATAAGGATTCTTACCGCCTACTGCTACAGATTCCTTACCGATTTGTCCTCGCGCATGCGCACTCCCCCTTTCCTTACAGATTCGTACTACGGATTTCCTCCTACCGATCGGTGGAAGGGTCTGCAAAAACTCTCTATTTACCTCAACCCTCACTGAAGCTGTCCGGTGTCTGAAAAATGTCATCCCCACCCTCTTCCTCTTCTACGAAGGTGTTCTAGGGATGAAGGTACAGAAGGTATGTACCTATTGAGATCCGCTATGGTATCAATATTAAGGTAAGAAGGCGGCTCCGTGGCGTTCAACTAGGACATGCTAGTTTTGTTATAAAATCTATGAACGCTTCCTAAAAGGTCGCGTTCACTTTCTATATATTCCATTGTTTTTCAGCGTTTCAAATAGTTCGTGATCATTACAGGAGCGGCTCGCGGAATGTCGTGTTGGCGTGCGACCCTGCAGAGTAGGCGGGTAGATTAGGTGTAGGTAGGTTGGGGCGTAGGTAAGTAGGTATAGGTGGGTATATCGCCTTCCCCGACGGAGATATGATAAGAGTCGGCAGCCCACGAAACCATAAACTCGAACCCGATCACGAGAAATCGTGTCTCCGGAGTACCCCTTCCACGTAGTTGAATGCATCTCTGGCGATGGTGGAGAAGGGAATTATGGGGTTGGGAAGAAAATGGTGGGCTCAATTTGTCGGAAAGGATAGGGTGAATCTTTGGCTAGTTTCAACAGTTGTATACAACTGCGTATACGCAGTGGATCGCGAATCTAGCTAGATAAAAGGCCAAAAATGATGGTGTTTATTTTGATGAAAAAATCGGCTTTCTGGAGAGGTAAGGAGTTGGAGAACATGGAAAAGCAAGAGTTATCCCGAGAAAATGTCACCAGCACACATCAGAACCAGTCAAAACAAAGCATTACTTATCGGTAGCTGCAAAATTTGCATTTAATACTGTTTATGTTTATTTTCACTCTAAATTAAGAGATATCCCACGGCTTTTGTGCATTCGATCCGGAATAATTTTACGTTTTTTTTTTTGTTTTTTTTTTTTTCAATTTTTTAACTTTTGAGAATCATCCCGAGCTGACTTGAATGGATTGAAACACGAACGTTAATGTTCATCTGCTAGTCCCTCACTGTGATCTCACCTAAATTAACTAAGTGTTTCTATCATTAATTAATTGACAAGTTTCAGTTGATGGCCGGAGACCGACTGAAATCGATAGTCTGAAGGAGAAATAAATAGCGTAGAACAGAAGTAAGTGTAATCTTTCCCAGCCGAATAAATTGATAGTTATCGAGTGGGTTGGAACCGCTGCAGTTAATAGGACGATATCAATTTAAGCGTTCGAAGCAATGTAAAATTCAAAACCACGAATTAACCGTAGCGTATTCCAGTTTTTAATAGCCAAGTCTACAACCGTATCGGTTCTAATTGAGTGACGTCGGGTTTTCAATGAGCTTTGATTTGTGACGCAGCTTCACTTCCTCACGCATGCCTCCTGATTCCCTGAAGCCCCTCAAACTGGGTGGGGCCACCAATCGATAGAAACCCTGAAATTCTACGCCTCTCCGGCTCTCTTTTTCTCCTCTCAACTTCATCCCCTGAAGAAGAAAAAAAAAAAAAAAAAAAAACGGGCGGCAGCCATTCCCTGATTGAACATCCCAATCACTTTCTGTTGGCTTTCCGGAGGTGAAAATCACGTTTGGAATTCAATAGTCGGCCGCACTGTCGTAATCTATTGAGGTGCGTTGAGTCTCCTGTAAAATAATAATAATTAGGAATGGAAACGTGTCTGGATTATTTTTAAAAAAATTTTGTCGATAGAAGGCGTTCAAATAATACGGAAAATGGGGTTAAAACACAAACTGCAAGTTCGTGCGAAATTATAAAATTTATGGAAAAGTAGCAATTTGAATTTTGGCGGAAATCCGAGGTCAGCTCCTATTGGTCGACGAGTTGGCCACCATTAAGAAACTAAAACCTGAAGGATCAGTCAAGTCGAATAAGTTGAGTCGATACACACGATAGCATTCACAACAAGGCGAACACGGTCATTTTCGCGTTACTCCAGTGTCACCAGTGCCAACCACCAAGAAAACCAAAAAAAAAAAAAAAAAATTGAAAATCGACCTGCACTGGTGTCTTTGATTCCGGAAACCGGAACCGTTGTAGGTGACGTCACCTTGGTTTTTGAATCGGCCAGAACAACTTAAGATGATTATTAACTACGTGAAAGACTTTTTGTCACAAAAATTATGTATTTTTCCCTTTTTGACTTCTAACAACATAGTACAGGATGATTAAACCCGAAATTCGGGTGCATTTCCATTATTGCCGACACTTTCGGAGTGCCAACATTGTTCAGAAAATTCTGCGCAACGCTGAAGTTATTATCAATCAAGCAACTGAACCATGTCGATTTAACGGTTTCCCATTTCCCGAAGCAAATTGAGTGGAAAACCCACCGCCCACATATCGGCCGTGATTGGAGCGAGATAAGGCGGGTGATCGATTTTTTTTTATTGGGTATAAGCATTTTTAGCGCCCCAACGCGAGATCCAACGCTTGCCGGAGGCCGATAAAAAGTTCCAAGGGTGGGGCAGTTATTGAAGTTTACACGGACCATTTGACGTTATGAGAGAAAAATGCGTTTATCAGTGTAAACTCACATCCACACAACGAGCCAAACCATTTTAGCTTATCGCGATCGTGAAAAGGTTATTCCAACAGGTTATTTAGGTACACGCGTAGTTACCTTACCTTACCCCGTGGCGCTACAGCTCGTGAAGAGCCCTCCCGTATGGACACGCGTAGTTAAGACTCGTAAAACGCGGTGATGCAGATAGTTCAAACTTGTTGATGTTGTCGACGTCAAAAAGGCGGATGTTTTGATTTCATTCGGTTCGTTTCTAGTCGCCGTCCATCAGGAGGTTGAAAAGGTGTCCGCTGCAGGGGGTGACCGAAGATGCCCTTGCGAAGGAAACCCACCCACAGTGTCCAAAGTGAGCTGTTCGGGGCCACAAAGTGACGTTACGGGTATAAATGTGACATGGAGAAAAGGCGAACAAACCGAGGACTTCCCCTGCGCAAAAGAAAAAAAAAAGAAGGAACAATCGAATTTGAAGGGGAAAACGTTGGGTTGTGAGGCGTCTCGTGTACGAAGGTTTCGTGGAGGTTCACAGGTTCCGACGCGGCAGGGGGCTGACCTCAGTGCGACGTGAGAGCCGTGAAATCAACTCAAAAGTATTGAACCAAAGCGAATTGTTCGCTGAACAATGTTCGGAAACAACAACATACGACTTTTGAACTGATTCGGGCGGACTTGAAAGAAATTTGAGTTTGTTTGAAAGGAGCACAGGAAACATTTTTCACATTTTCGAAATCACTCTCCTGGCCAGCGGTAGAATACATCGTCCAAGTTTAATTTATAAATGCCGGAACATAGTTGTTCGCTTGACAGCAACCTAACTAACGTTGATGCGCGTTTATTCTTCGTGAACGTGTAATAAGGAAGGCCCTGTCAGGCTAGAAAATGTTTGTTATTGTTTTGACGTGGAACAACTCTTTACTCTGACATAACTGCAAAGAAACGAGAATATGTTATGAAAGAAGAAGAAGAAGAGAAACAGGCTTATATTTAACAAATATCTGAAGGAAATACTAGAGAAAAACACATAAGTATGAATGGGCTACGCCCGTCTTTCAGAGTTTCTCGGGAAGAAATAAGTAAATAAATAAATAAATTTTCTTTAATAACCAATTGATTACATTTCATTTATTTTATTTTATCATTCTACCCGGAATTTCTACAAAGAATATAGCACTGGGTTTAGCATAGAACAAGGCAACGAGAGCTAGAGAAGGGGATCCGCGCGACACTCAGTGGGGCCGCCACGGACTCTCAGCAACCTACGCAAAACAAACAGACTCTCTGAGATCGACCGCCGAACTGTCAGATCGACAAACCGAGCCACAAATCCAGGAATCTATAGTTCCGGCTCGTCGATGCTTTCCGATTTTGCTACTGTTAAAAACATGACAAATATTCTATGGAGTGGCAAATATTTATCTCACCCAGCGGATCTTAAAGCTCATCTGTCCCCCCCCCCTTCTAAGCAGTTAAAACGGCGTAACTGCTCAGATAACAAAAACCTCCCTTAAGCTGTTAGAAACCCTTCTCCCAATAATAACACCAATGTTTCAATTGTTCTCATTCACGCCCGCAACCCCTTTTATTGGAGGGTTGCGACACGATAGCTGGCTCATTGTTTGCCGAGGGGCACTGCCCCCCTTCGAGAAATTTGCTTCGCTATCATCGCCTTCACGCTAAACGCTGTTTATTAAAGCCAACCCTATTCGCCTCACCGACGTCCTCCCCCACTCGGTCTCATCTTAAAAGGGAATTTTTTAATTTAAAACAATTTGCGTCGCCGTTTCAGAAACACGATTCCTTTTTTCTCTCTCTCTTTTTTTTTTCCTTAATCTTCACCTCACCCCTCGTTTGACGCACTTGTTCGGTCTTGAACGTCAGATCAGTCACGCACTCTGGGGGAAGTTCCCGCTGCAACTTGAAGCAAATTCTTCCGATTTTTTTCGGAAATTTTCCAACCCCCCCCCCCCCCCCCCCTGTAACCATTCATTTTCCATTCCATAGCTCCAGTTTCAAATAAGACGCTCAGAAGAAATTAATAGGGGTCTTCACAGTCGATCATACCGTGTTAAATGCAGAAAAATGTTCTATTTAATAGAAAAGTTTTGTAATTTCAAAATTATGAGGCAACCGACAAAGGGGCGCAGTAAGTTGAACGGGTTCATCACGAAAAAGAGAGGGAAAACGTGAAGAAGAAGTAGAAGAAGAACGGACATAGAGTGATTGATTTCAAAGAAAAAGAAAAATTACTGGAAATATGAAACTATAATATAGTTTCATATTTCCAGTAATTTTTCTGGACGGCTTGATTTTTTCCGAAAATGGGGCTACGACGGTTTCTAATGCTTATCAATGGTCCGAACACGGTGGTGTAGTTCATTCAACGGAAGAACGTCTCAAAACCATTGAAAATAGCGATAGAAAAGAAGTGTACAGGGGAAAAACGACTTAACCAGCGCGGTACCAGGGAAGAACGACCCAACGTTGTAACTCCCGCTACCCGACTTTCACCTTTCGTTATTTTTCCGTGATTCACAGTAGGTACTTCACAGGACATCCCGTTTTCTGTTGTCCTCCCTGTTATTTTTTTTATTTTTTATTTATTTTTTGTGTGTGTGCAAGAGCGTCATATTCCTAATACGAGGCCACAGTTACATGGAATGTGACAAGGACATGGTATTAATAAATCAAAAATGTCCTGCAGAGACACCGATCGATTGGATGAAGGAATTTGGAAAAGCAAGGTGCAAACCAAGGCCATTCGTCGTTGAGAAAGTTGACAGCTACCTAGTTAGAGACTGGAGTACGTTCTTCGAGCCATCATATGCAAAAAAAGCACATATGAAGTTCAGTCAGGGAATTGAAAGTGGAAAGACATCACCCCAGGCTTATGTATCATCGTGATACGTACAATGGGAACTGGGTGGGTTCTGTTGTAATTCCTAACAGGAGTCCACTACCTAAAAGAAAGAAGAATTCGACCCGCCAAAAAATCGGTAGTATCGGTAAACGTGGGGAGAACGAATTTTTCTTTCCTCAGCGCGCTTACCATGGATTTTTGCCAATCTCTGAAGAAAAATACTTCGATTTACAACATTTAAAACGCTTTTGTGGGAAAAAAGCAAGGAAATACTTCAGCAAGCTGACCCGCAACACACGGAGTTGAGCCGTTCTTCCCTTGACACGTGTGACTTTTACGAGTTTATTAATTTTTTTATAATTGAATTAAATTTTCATTTGAAATATTGAATTTTGCTTTACATTCCCAACTACATTAAGTTATTTATGAAGAAGTTAAAACACCATTTTTCGATAACTAGAGGATTTTTTGGCGTTTTCGTAGAAAAAACAGTCTCCTGCAAAGTTAGTAAAAATGGACTTAGGTCGTTCTTCCCCTGAGCTCTTCTGCACTATATTATAGTACATAATCCACATTTGAAATCTCATCTCAAATGATCACAAACCTCAAAACAAATGATCGAAAATCGCAAAAAATATCAGGGAAATAATAATCCTCATTTGAAATCTCAACTCAAATGATCACGAACATCAAATCAAATGATCAAAAATCGCAAAAAATATCATAAAATCTCAAAACTGTTAAAAAAATTATTGAAAATTACTTTTTTTTAATTCGAAAAACATTTGGAAAATGCTCAACCAAATTTATTCGACATTATGGCATAACATGGAAGAAGCGGATGATGATGGAGAAGAAAAAAGAAAGGGACATACAATATATTATATTGTAGGTATGTCCCTTTCTTTTTTCTTCTCCATCATCATCCGCTTCTTCCACTTCTTATTAATACAACACTTATTAATACAACACGATGAACATTATAAAGATAAAATTTATATTATTATTCTTTAATAGATAACATTTAATGTGCCTATGCAGACGAAAACAGCTTATGGTGAGCGGCCATTTTGTTTTGGTAGATCACAGGACCGCGCCGGTGTTGTTGTTGTCAGTGGTTGTAGTTTAATCTGTGGTTGTCGAACACTATACCCAGGCCCACCGAGAGGGGGGGGCAAAGGGGACGTTTTGCCCCGGGCCCGGACTTTTGCATGGGGCCCCAGCGGGCCCTAGAAAAATGAGAAAAAAGGAAAAAGGGGGGAAAAAATAAGAACAAAAAGAAAAGAAAAAACGCTGCAAATTTCACAATTGGGTTTACTAGCACTCAGACATAAGACCTCGCTTCGCTCGGCCGACCACTTTATCGGGCATCACCACTTTCTCAGTCAGGGGGGGCCTGGCTTCGCTCAGCCAAGTGACATTCGCTCAATGCGCTAAATTTAACGGGCATAAAATTGGCCGGGGAATAGAGAGAGAAATCGTCTTCCCAACCGTAGCCCAAAACTGCCCCCCCCCCCCCCCACCACTTTTTTTTCGTATTAAAATTCGGATCTCTAGGTAGGATAAGGAGAAAATCCCATTTCAATCGGTCCATTAACGACTGAAGAATTACAAAAAAAATAATTTGACGAACTCGCGCGCGCCAAAAAGTTTTCGCAAAGCACTTATTGGACGTAAAATTTGCTGAGGAATAGGAATTCGAGAAAAAAAAAATACGGGTTCCCATTTAAAATAAGAAAGTTCGGCGCAAATGCGCCTACTCGCGCGCATCTCAGGAGGGCCTCAAATTAGGGGTTCCCATTTAAAATAAGAAAGTTCGGCGCAAGTGCGCCTACTCGCGCGCATCTCCGGAGGGCCTCAACCCCCCTACCGAATTTTAAACTGGATCCCGAACCAAGAGAAAAGTATTTTTATCGCTTACTGGTTAGGAGGAGAAGGCTCGTGACATAGCAAGCCAGCCAGCTGGACAGTGAGAATAATTCTAATTATTAGTGGTATAGATAAAATTATTCTTCGAATAGGTTACTTGTGCAAAAATTAATTCTGTCTGAAAAAACGATTTAAAGAAAAATTTTTTTTTTCAAAAAATTGTTTTAAATTGTTTTTAAAACAATTATTTTTTTCGAAATTGTTTTTCACTCGGAAAATATTTGAACTCTTGGGATCCTTCAAAAATCCCATTTGGAGCCCCATGAAAGCTCTATAGATCCCCACAGTGAAATCGGATCGATCTGGGATCCCCAAAAATGGATTCTACGTCCAAAAATACTTCGAAAACGACATCTAATTCGATCCCATACTCAAAGCCCCAAAAAAAACGCCTCCCGTGGCCCTATTTTAGCCCCATAGTGCCCCACGGGTTTGGGCGATCGGACTGAAACTAGATGGTAAACCGAGTATTTTGTGCAAATTTCAGATTAAAAAAAAAAAAAAACCGTACCTACTGCCCAAAACGGCCCGGACGGCGGACGGACATTTCAGTTTTGGAATCTAGACATCTTGAAACGGATAATGTCATATTTCGAGGGCAATAATAGCCAATTATTGGAGTCGTCGACCTCCGTCGCGATTACATAGGTGTATTATTCCAAGAATAATAAACAAAATCGCTGAGTTGCCACTTGGCAGGCAACGTAGTCTTCCGTGTGATTAGGCCTTGTAAAACTCAAGCAATGTGAATCAAAATAGAAAAATCGTCAGAATGAGGAGACGGGCGGCGGCAAAGCGGTATGAAGGATGTAGCATCGAAAGGAAAACATCGATGTTCACCATTATTCGTACCATCGCTTACATGGGGGCCCTATGCTCTCTTCTGCCCCGGGCCCGCTTTTTCTCTCGGCAGCCCTGACTATACCACATCTCGGCCTACAATGGTAAGCACAGGACAGCACGGCTGATGACGGAGTTTGATAACATACTTAGGTACGTCCAACAGTCTCTAGCGCATTTATATTGTTAACACGTAAAAATGTGCCGACTGAAGATCCCTAATGTAGAATCTATGCCGTCGCTATTATGTGTCTTTTCCGTCCAAAATCTTTTTGTTCAATGTTTTTCTTCGGCAAGATTTTGTTCACTGGGAGCAGTGCTGATCGTGATATGGCTTTCGAGAATGCTTTCTCTTTGCCTTTCTTTTATTGCCAAGTGCATCCCGCGTCGAACGTCCAATAAAGTGGAGCCCGAAGACGAGCATTTGCATTAGGACGGTTCCCAGGGCTGAATACAGATTTCACGAAATGGCGAAGAAGCTGAGTGCCAAGGATGGGGTTAGGAGAGATGAAAAAGTGCGGAATGGAAGGGGGTGATAAAGAGAGGGGAGAAATAAGAGTGGGAGAGAAGATTGAGTTTAGAGGAGATATCGACTGGATTTTCTCCCTCCTTCCTAAGGGCCTGTTTTCCGTTCAAGTAGCGAAAGATTGGTTGAAAGGATGAGAGGGGGAGGTGGTTTTCGTCCGAGGAAATCGGAGGGAATCACAAACACAAAAAGAAAAGTTGCTGGCGGAGAAGTTTTTATTAAGCAAATTACTTGAGGATGAAGGTGGATTTTAATTCTCCGGGATACGTCGAGATAGCTTGATAGGTGCTTTTGACGTCTGACTCTTCGGAGCCGTGTTTCAAGGCAGCTTTTCACTGGTGGTTTTTCCTCCACCAACCCTTACTATGAACATCTATGGAAGGAAAATCGCAGGGAACTCGTGTTTCCCACCTCCCGAAGGGGAATCTCCTGGGGAATCAATAGCTTCCAACTCCTTTTCCGAACACCAATAGGAACGCCAACCGACACCCCCACGTCCACAACTCCCCTTCATTCACTCAAGGGGTTTCCCTCGGGCTTAATTGGCACGTAACCACACGAGGCCTCTTCTCACGGGATTCCTGGCTAATTAAATCAGGAATCGGGCTCCCTCTCTCATTTCCATCACAGTATTGTTCAATCACGAAGTTCTCAGCCTTTAAATCTTTAGGGAAATTCTTTCGGCATCATCCCCCCACAGCCCAAGTATTTGAAATTGGGATCGTCGACGGGACTCTCAAGCGGCGTAGTCGGCGTTACCACCGGATGATGAATAACACTAGAAAGTGTATCAATAAAAATATAGGCAAACAATAAATCAATAAGAGATCAGGTGGACGACCAAGGAGCCAAATTTGATGGAAGCTTCCACATTGAACGAATTGATAAATAAAACGTATACCTACGTTCCTATAGGAACTGAAACCGATTCGGGTGAATTTTGTGATTCTAGATTTAAATTGGTATTTTGTGGTTGGCGGTAGGTTTGTATTGGAGGAGATGTGTTCCAGGACAGGTTTCCCAGGTTGTATGTTCCATTCGGGGAAGAAACGTCCTGCGTCTACTCCCTCGGAGGGTCCCACCGGAGTGTTTTCACATGATTCGTCCTGATGGGACACACCTTTTGAATCTTTTGCAGTCCACGCTTGTAAATATGAGATCTGCAGTGAGCACCGAGGACTTAGTGGTTTTTAAGGAGTCTGTTTTCCCCGGGTTAATGAAAAATGGATTTGTCGACATAATACATTCGAAAATGTGAATTAAGAGGGGATGATGTCGAACTGGGATGATGACTTCAGAATCGCCTACTTCCTTTGTTTCTCTCGAAATAAGAAAAACAATTTTTTTTTTTTTTTTTCAGCATTTAAATGGAACAATGTTATGTGTCCCTTGAAAATCGCTAATTTTAATTTAAGTAGGCCACGGAAGAACTTAACTGTATACGACTTGCAGCATTAACTGGACTTATGGAACTCCGCCAACTTATAAGTAGGTAGGGGGTCGACACGGGTGTCGTTCTCGAAGATTTGTTGGACGCAGAATTGTTTTATGGGGTTCCTCATTTGTCAAAACGTTTGTAAAATTTATCGGATGAAAAATGTGAACTTTTGCGGATTTTCAAGTTTGAGAGATTCTTGAGCATTAAATAAAACAATAAATATTATTGTCTTACAGTTTTAAATATTCGCGATGTGTGTACCTATTTGTTTCGAGACGAAAGCGATCAAAACGACCTTCGCGCAAAATTTTCCCGTCTGGTGGTCACCGAAAGGCTTCCATAACTGTGAAAATCAAGTTGTTTCCACAAAATGCAGTCGGTAGGCTCGCGAACGTTCCTTTTCAGGTCTTTCAAACAAATCACGAAACGTCGATCATCTTTTCAACAATAGACATCAGCCTGCGGGGGCACTCGGCGGAAACGGGGGAGGGTTTTTTTTCTCGTGAAACCGTCCGTCAATCCCGGGAAAATGGCAGTTGCCTCCAAACAACCCCCTCGGTGGTTAGGGAATTAGGAATAATGGTTATGGAACGTTCGCCCTGTCGGGTTCAAACGCTTTCCGTTTTTATTGAAACCGCGCGCACTTGAGTGTGATTGCTTCTGCCAACTATAAGCTCCGGAACAATAATTGAGCTCCATTGCCGTGCGGACTATTACCGCGTAACGACATGCGATTTGACTCGATGACAAGTTTTATTCAGCCATTGTTTGAGCTTTTCATGTGTTGTGAGGGGGGGGGGGGGGGGCTGTCACAATAGGCGCTTTCGTGTTGACAGCAACTCGCAGAAAAAAAGAAGAGAGGATTGAAGTAGATAATTAGAGTAGTAGGCAGAGCGGTTCTTTGCGAATATACACTTCTTATGCATACCTTTCGAACCCTAACTCGCGTTTTTAGTTTAGAGATTACTAGCACTCAGACAAGTCGCTTCGCTCGGCCGACCACTTTCTCAGACAGGAGACCACTTTTTCGGTCAGGGGAGGGCGAGCGAAGCAAGTGACAGTCGCTCAAGGCGCTAAATTTAACAGGTGTAAAATTGACCGGGGAATAGAGAGAGAAATCGTCTTCCCACACACCAGAATATATCCTAAATTAGTGTGGAATGGACCGTTTCCCAAAATTTCCCCCGATTCCCCGCCTCTCCACCCTTCCAAGGTCCCTGGCACCCTCCCAGACACACAGCTAACGCGCCTGGGATCTCTTCAAATCGTTCAAATTAAACTCGCCGTCTAAATTTGCCGATACACCTATGTTTTCGTGACGGGTGTCGACGACTCCGATCGGCCTCAAAATTTAACATTATCCCTTTCAAGAGGTCTACATTCTAAATCCGAAATGTCCGTCCGACGTCCGGGCCGTTTTGGGCAGTAGGAATTTTTTTTTAATCTGAAATTTTGACAAAATACTTGGTTTACCATCTAGTTGTGCCCGCAAGGTTTTCAGTCCGATCGCCCACACCCGTGGGGCGCTATGGGGCTAAAATGGGGCTATGGGAGGGTTTTTTTAATGGCTTTTAGCTATGGGATCGAGTTAGGTGTCGTTTTCGAAGTATTTTTGGACTTAGATTCCATTTTCGGGGGTCCCGGAACGATCCGATTTCACTGTGGCGATCTATAGGGGCTTCATGGGGCTAAAAATGGGATTTTTGAAGGATCCCAGGAGGTTAAATATTTGTCGAGCAAAAAATAAAAAATTGTTGAAAAAAAAAAAAAATTCAAAAAATCCTTTTCCATAATTCTATCTATCGACACAGAAATAATTATTTCACAACCTATATCAAAGAATAATAAACCCTTGTGTAAAATTTGCAGTGTTTCTAATTAAAATATTCACACTTGTTATTGTATCCTCCTAAAGCCAATCTCTACGACCGTACACATAACCAACTAATATGCTGCTGTTGTTGTAGAATATATTGAGAAAACATATATTCTGTTTCGTTTTCCACAAAGTTATAACAATAATAGTAAAATTTCTATAGTTACTATTGTAGCAGTGGTTGTGTGCCGATGGTGCAGAGGTCTAATCCAATGAGTTTGGTTAGGGAGAGAGAACGACTCCTCTGCTGAATAGCAGATAATATTCAGCAGAGGAGTCGTTCTCTCTCCCTAACCAAACTATTGTAGCAGTTTCATCCCTCAACACCCAAGTGTAACGATGCCACCTACGAGTTTACCAACCTGTCAATCACACTTTAAAAACCTCTCCAACTCACTGCACCCTCAATTTGAGGGCCTCATGTTTGTTTGAGGGCCTCAAACAAACATTGTGGCACACGCTGGTTTTCCGATATTTGTGATGCGGTCGACGGATGTCTCAAAAGTGCTACCTGGCTTTGTGAACCGTCTTGTCGCTCTGGTTTACAATACGGGAAGTGCCTGTGGGGTTTGGAGGGGAGTTACCGCTAATGGAAGGCAGAAAAAGGGAACCTGATAAGGAAGTGAGCATCACTCAAGTTGGAAACCCGACTTGGTTGTTTAGTCTTGGTAAGAAAAAAAAAGTTCGTTTCCTTTTTGAAAATCAATTTAAGCGGTGGAATTGGTTTTGGAAGGGTTTGTCGAGACGCTTATTTCGTGCTCTTCACGTAAACCGGGTCGAAAAAGTAAATATTTTTCAACTTGGATGTCGTCCAGAACTACCAGAATCTACACAAACGGGATAAGTTTACTCAACGACATCCGCTCTCAATGGTTTTGAATTTTTCTCTGGCTTTGGGCGTAGCTTGAGGTAATTGGTGCAATAATGTTAACCTTTTGTAATAGTGTTTCTGACCAGAGTGTTGAACACATTATCTTCCTGTGGAAGAAGGACCGGAACGTGTCCGTTACTCCCGGAAAGCTGGAAATCGTTTTAATCCCTTCAGTTAGTTCTGAAAACTTGAACTTACCTCGTAGGTATCTTAAGATTGAGCCTTCGCAAGAGGTCCGCGTCTTTTTTATGGCAACCAAAACACCTCGTAATTTTCGCACTTTTTTCCGTTTTACGCTTATAACTTCTAAACGAATCACTTTTTCACAAATACGTCTTATAAATCGATGAAAGAGAATTAAATTCTGCGTTGATCGAGCCCCTCAACTTTAAATATGAATAATTTATAGGGTAGTTATCGTCGGCTGAAAACTGCCACTGTTTTCATTTCGCTCAAAATTTAAGTGGCAGTGTGCCATTCACCGGCTGTAGATTCCAAAATACCTACCTACTTATTGATCGTATGAAAAAATAAAACTATAACGATAAAATGTATTCATTATTTATTTATTGTGGAGAGCAATTGCGGTGAAAATAAAAGCTACCCAGTGGGCAGCTGTTTTGTGACGGTAGACAATAAAATTATTGTGATTATTATTATTATTATTATTATTATAATTTTATGGACAATAAAATTATTTAAATCTGCTCCAAATCGGTCCTCATACGTTTCAAGATGTATGGATCCCAAAAATGCAACGTCCGCCCGCCTCAAAGTGGTCCAGAACCCCCAAAAATGTGATAAAAACGTATTTTTTTAAAATATTTTTCGACATTTTGAAAATGTTACAACTCTTCAGGTTACTAAAGGGCTAAAAAGGGGCTACAAGAGGGCTTTTTTGAACGGCTATTGGCTTTGGGGTCGAGTTATGTGTCGTTTTCGAAGTATTTTTGGATGTACAATCCATTTTTGGGGGTCCCAAAACGATTCGATTTCACCTATTGGGCTCTCATGGGGCTACAAATGGGATTTTTGAAGGATCCCAGGAGGTCAAATATTTTCCGAGTAATTTTGGACGTATAATCCATTTTTCAAGGGCCCACTTGATTTTTTTTTTTTTTTATGAATATTTTTTATTGGCAGAATTAATTTTTGCACAAGTAAAGAAAGCTAAGAATAAAAAACACAACAGACGCCGTGTTCACTCCACAAAGAACTGTTCTTCCATTGTCGAAAGTGCATCCCAAGTCACAGAAATTAACGTGCCTCGTCTCACTTTATCGTTATTCGAGTCATTTCAATGTCGGGCTCCTGGTCAGCGGCGTCGGGGAAGCGGACCGGGTTTTTTTGGTGAGAGCGTCGCGATCTGTCGGCGGCCGTTGGAACTCACCGACACCTGTTCAGTGGCGCCCACTCGCAGCAACCCGCCGTTCCTCACCTGACCCCACAAATCCCGGTAACACCCCGAAGTCAAAACGGAAAACATTGTAGGAGAGCAGAGAAAAGAATCGAGGAATTGCAAGATCACAATTTAAGGGATTCGTAAATTTCATCACTTTAATCGCATATGTACATATTTCTCAGATCAAATTTTAGATTGAAACATTAGGTATGATTAAATACGAATTTTTTTTTCAGAAACAATACTTCTACCGTCGACTATCTACCTTCTTCTCTAATCACATAGAAAATAGCCCAACTCGGTAGCACGTTCAACCTCTAGTTATAACCCGCGTGGGTAGTTGACACTGCGATGGTGGTGGCCGGCCAGGCATTTTTAATTAAGGTGGAAAGAATGGAAACAAACAAAAAGAGAGGAGAGAGAGAAAAAAAGAAGATAAAACTTGGGAGAGAGAGAGATGGAGAGAGATGGATAATCGTCGGAAGAGTTCAAACAAGGTTTCTCCTGTTGGGGAAATTTATATAGGGCGTGTGGAACTTTAATTATTGTCCTCTCCCCCTCATCCCCTTTGGATGTCCCATTTTACCCTCAGAAAGGTAAAACAAGAATGTCTTCCATCTAACGACCTCTTCATGGAGGCAATTCGGATTCAGGAGGGAATGACAATAAATTAACGAAATGAGAGCGTTCACAGTTTCTCTTTGTGTCCGCTGAGGCGCTTCAAGGGGAATTTATTGCTTTCGTAGTGCTACTGCACATTTAGAGAACTACTTTTCATAAATATAACTGCAACTTGAACACGCACTGTAGTATTTATATGGTACCTAGTGTAAAGAGCGAGTTTGACGGGTATAAAATAAGGCGGTTCAACTGGCATATCAAGTGCCCCATGAGGTGGACCGTTTAGCGAGGAATCCAACAAATTGGAATAATCTTCCGAGCTCGGCCATGCACGTAAAGACAAGGATGACTGTCATTAGACGAGAAAAGAGAGGATTGGGTTATGAATAAAAGAAGGTGAGAAAAATGTTGTAGGGTGGACTGCCCAGTGAATGAACGGTTAGCAGTTGGTACTACGAATTTACCACTTCAAAAATCCGTTTCAAGGTCAAAATGGGGCTAAATCTTATAAAAAGCTACTGTTTTGAATCAAGCAGTTCATCCCCACTTCAGGGAAAAAAAAATTGGGTCTAAATGTTAGTTCGAATTGAAATTAGGCCCATTTGAGTGAGAAAACAGAAATTTGCCAGTGATTGAACAAAATCTTCCCTCCGAATGAACACCTCCTTCCAGTAAATGAACAATGTAGAAACTGTGGATTTTTCGGAAATAGTCACATGTACTGCGCTTGAAAGGGGTTTAAAACTGGCTCACATCATATTAGGAACCAACTTTTTATTAAATAAAAAATTAAATTAAATTTTAGTTGCAAACAACACTTGGAACATGAGCTTCTAACATGAGCTTCTAACATGAGCCTCTAACTTCAAGCTACAATCTTCTAAAAGCAAAAACTCTGCAAATTTTACACTAGGGTTTATTATTCTTACTTGTGCAGAAATTTAATTCTGTGTCGATGAAAAAAAATTTAGAAGCAAATTTTTTTGGATTTTTTTTTTTTCAAAATAATTTGTTGTTAGTTACTTGAAACATATTTGTCCTCCTGGGATCTTTCAAAAATCCCATTTGTAGCCCCATGAAAGCCCTAAAACCGATTGCAATAGTGAAATCGGATCGATCTGGGACCCCAAGAAACGCCGTTCATTCACTGGAAAACAGCGACTTGGTTTGCCAGTAGATGAACGCCTTCCCAATGGCAGACGCTTCGGAATTACGCGTTCTTTTTTCGGCATTTCCCCGCCCAAACACCTAAATATTTCATCAAAACAACAGTCAAGTCCATACTGCTCTCATATAATTCACAAAATATGGATAAATGAGGTCATTTCTTAACTTACGAGTGTGTTTTCAGCAGGCATTCTGGGAGTCTTGTTGACAACCGGCATTACTGTTGTAAAGTAAGAAGGTTACTTTGTAAAAACACATGTTCGACCTCTGTGAGATGTTGCTGTAACTAGAAAGTGCCAGGAAAAGCTTCTAGAGCGCGTTGAAGCCTTATTATTCAAGTTTTAAAGTCGGTCGTTCATTCAGTGGGCATGTTCATTCACTGGGCAGTCCAGCCTATGGTAGTGTGGAGTAGAGACAAAAATTTTATTATTGCTCAGGTAACCCGAAATAATTCTAAAACGCTGCAAATTTTACACAAGGGTTTATTATTCTTTGATATAGATTACTTGTGCAAAAATTATTTCTGTGTCAATGGAAAAAATTTTGAAAAAAAATCTTTTGGATTTTTTTTTCAAAAAATTTTTTTCCAAAATTCTTTATTTTTTACTCGAAAAATATTTAACCTCCTGGGATCCTTCAAAAATCCCATTTTTAGCCCCATGAAAGCCCTATAGATCGCCACAGTGAAATCGGATCGTTCCGGGACCCCCGAAAATGGATTCTACATCCAAAAATACTTCGAAAACGACACCTAACTCTATCCCATAGCTAAAAGCCTTAAAAAAAAAACCTCCCATAGCCCCATAGCACCCCACGGTTTTGCACAACTAGATGGTAAACCAAGTATTTTGTCAAAATTTCAGATTTAAAAAAAAAAGTCTACTCTCAAAACGGCCCGGACGGCGGACGGCGTACGGCGGAAGGACATTTCGGATGTAGAATGTAGACCTCTTGAAACGGATGATGTCAAATTTTGAGGCCGATCGGAGTCGTCGACCCCCGTCGCGAAAACATAGGTGTATTATTCCAAGAATAATAAAACAAAAGTGGTTGATTGCCGATGGTGCAGAGGTCTATTCCAACGAGGTGGTTAGGGAGAGAGAACGACTCCTCTGCTGGTTTCCTTAAAATGGCTAAAACCTTAAAACTGGTCAAAGAACGTAATGAAATAATGCCGATTTTTAACCAACTGTAAAAATGAATAATTCATTTCAATTCATTCAAGAATTATTGTTAAGAGTCTAACGAAGTTGAACTGTGCAAAGTGTACTCTGTACCACCCCGTCGCACCTTATTTAATTCAATTTAATTTTTTTAATTAATTTATTCTTTCATTGCTTAACAGTTGTTCCCAAGATCTTATCGGATAATATTATTTAAAAAAACTAAACTCCAGAAGAGTATTTACGCGAACATGACATTGTCACTGAAATAAAATCACGGTTTTCTTTTGAAGTAAAATCACCTTTCGAAATCTTCTTATTTGTCTTTCCATTCTCGTTGAATGCAGCTTACTGACATGGCAAATTTCATCGTAAAAGATTTACTCACAGCGTAGAAGTCATCTGCCTGCCATTCTAAGTCTGAAAAAACGACGGGATGTTGCACACTTTCTCCGCATTTGTCGTGGGCGTCGAAGGGCGTGCACTTCGATCACTATAAAACCAACTTTTCTTTAGGTAGGTGTTGAATTCGTCGGAACTAATTCTTTCTTTATAAATTCCTTTAGGTGCCATCGTTACCGCTTCAATTCGGCAGAGGGATAAGGCTACAATGTCAATGACCAGCGATCCATCTCATTTCCTCGCCAATCCCACTTCTGACTCTCTCCCGGCAAAAAGATTTCATTCCCCTCGTTTCATCCCTTCTGCTCTTAGAAGTAAAGTAAAACTCGGGACGAATTTCACGGCTATTTTCCTCTTCCTTTGTCGTCGAATTACCCTGTTGAGGGAGAAACCCCCCTCTCGCCACGTACCACCGTCCTCAAGAGCTACTGCTGATGCGAAAGGCCTTAGGGATAAAAGTTAACCCTCTTCTAACTGAGCGCATTCCTCACCACCCTTCCTTCCATCATCAACATTTGCATATAAATGCCTTTCAACTGGTAGTTTTTATTTCCAACCTCTTGTCAACTCCCCTTTTATTTCCAAGTCTTATTTCAGCGTGACCGATCGCAAAGTCTATTAAGGAATTTCACTCAAACTGAGATGACGTAATTCGATTACAGATCACTTGAAATTTCTTCTGTTCACAAACTCTTATTGTAGCTTTTACCACTCAACACTGTAGGAGTGCAGCACTGCAGACTGGACTGCAGATTTTGTATTACCTACTTGAGTTCTTTTAAAATAATAAATAAATAAATAAAAATATATTCATACGAAATGATTCATTGTAATTTCTGCCAAACTATACCTACATCTGGGTCCGCAGATCAGGGGCCCCACCCGAAATCAGATAATCTGTTCAAATCTTACATTCAGCTCAGCATGACAAACACAGTTGACACACAACCAAACACTGTCTTTGTTGTTTGTTGCACTTGTTGACCATGTCGTCACTCCATCTGATTGGATAGTCCCGAAAAAGTTACGCAACAAATTTCAAGTCGATAAATTCGACTTCTTTGAAACGCGACCTAAGTGCTTGTATTAGCTAGAAAAATATTTGTGTGTCTCTTCGTCCAAAATTACTTTTAAAAACACCACCTCATTCGACCTTCTGAGTCAGAAGGTCTGAAGTTCTGACGTCTTAAAAGCCATAAAAGCGCCATTGGTGAAATTGGATGGGTCTGGGATTCTCAAAAACTGCTTAGATTGATTCTAAGCCCAAAACTACTTCGAGAACGACACTGAATAATTAAAGGATGTCATATATGCATAGGGGCCCAAGTTGTTTTCGAATTTGTTTTACTGATGGTTTTATGCTGGTTTACTGCTGGGTTTCTACTGATTTTCTGTTGATATTCTGCTGATTTTTTGCTAGTTTACGGCTGGCTTTCTGCTGGTATTCTATTGTTCTTTCCAATAGCGCCTGGGCCCTGCATATGAAATCCTTCAATTAGTAACACTGCTCCACAAACGTTGCCGGCCTCATTTTATCATGGATGGGGTTTTTCGAGGGTGCTGAATCCGAATCCGTTGTCCGTTTTTCCGATTGGACGATTTTTTTCGATTTTTCGACGTTTTTATGGTTTTTATCGTAACATCGCTAATTACTGAATCTGTTTTAATTCTTTCCAGAAGTGTGTACATACGCGAAGAATTTATTTTCTCCCATTCTTGTTTCTCAGCATCCGGGTATTTTTCATGGTATTTTCCTATTAGCTCGTCGTACAGCTCATCCTTTTTGTCGCGATTATGTACCTACTACAGTCTTTGGACTTGACATCCCACAGAGCCAGAAGTCCACGATGTATCTGATGAAAAACCTCCCGTACAAAGCTTGTACGAGAGTCTCACGGTCGATGTGAACAGTTAACAGGTGCACATCATCGCACATTGTAATGTGGAGGGGGATGTCGAGGTGACGTTGACACTCAACTAGAACTGCCGCCCGCACAATTGAGTGCCGGCCTATAATTGTTACCTACAAACTAACAACACAACTCAAAGTGTTAAGTCCCCTTAATGGCCGAACGCGTCGAGCCGGCTTTATGGCGCGTAAAACCGGGAGGGATCCTGCTTGTCGGGCATGTCCTTCTGTGTCAAGGCGGTAGAGAGGGCTCATTAGGGCGTAATTAACTACCCAACTGTCGCAGTGGGCAGAGTAAAGGACTCCACTGCCGGCACAGTCTGATAAAATGAACGTTTTGTGGCCGAAACTGACTCAGACGTTCAAGGTTGTTTAAGGGGGCAGTACCCATCTGAAGAACCAGGTTGACGCCACAAGCAAGGATGAGTATTATGGGAACTGAACCCTAGTTGCGGGCGTGTTGTGTGTCCAGGTGTTGTTTAAATGTATTTAAATTTGCTTTGTGCATTCGGTAGAGATCCTAAGGCACGTACTCCATGTTCTCGCCGCTGATTGTGTGGGTGGGAATGACTGGGTGTCCCAGGGTAGGTTTCCCAGGAACCACGCTCGAGTCGTCTAGGGTGCCTCTCATCCTTTTAGTGGAGGCGTAGGTATTCATCACGATTTAGAAGTTTACTTTCAAAAGGGCGTGTATCCATGTTGAGAAAATGTTCGACTTTTATTGTTTTTCTGATTTTACGGAAGAGCTATGAATACAGGTGCATCGATTTCCCTCCTAAAGCATTTCTATCCCGCATTAAAAGCGAACTGAAAATTGAGTTTGCCACCGAAATGGCATTTCGTCGCTGTAGAAGCAACACCGCCTAACCCACACCTTCCCAATTTTGCAGGTGACACAAAATAGCGTTTCATTAGCAGCACTTGTCGAAAATACCATTCACCAGGATAACTCCGGAGCTAAACAGTTGGCGAAAAATGGCGGCCCTTGTGCACGCGTGTTATTGGTTGTGCGCCAAGATTGCGGGCCTGGTACTGTTCTCAACACAACAATGTTCGATAACAGAATGTTTGATTCCGCCGAGGGGATCGGGGCGTGGGGTGGGGTTAGAATGAGAGCTCTCTTAGGGTGGGGGGGAGGACTGTCACCCCACTCAGGTATGAATCCTTCATCAAAGCGGGAGAGTTAATGAGGGGTGAGACAATGTGAAGGATGGTGGAGAGGGGTAGCAGGCAAGGGTGGTAGAAGAAACAAGGTAGGGCGCAGGGAGATGCCGTTGGGAAACAGTAGAGCAGTGAGTGGTTGAGGGGGGAGGGAACGTGAAGGAGGGCAGAGAGGGCGGAGAAGCAGGTATGCTTGGGCCTTGGCTGGACGGATGGACATTTTCAAACCGCAAGACCCTCGTCAAAAACTCATTCTGTGCTTAAAAAAAAAAAAAAAAAAAAAAAAGAAAAAAAAGCTGACCCTGAGAAAGTGGTTCTCTGTCACCATGAATTCACGAGAAAATTATTTTTCCCCGGAGACGTCCAATTACGATGCACCTTCAAGATCCTCGGCGAAGACGTCTCCAATTCCTATAGACGAGTTATTTAAATAATGAAAATAAAAATTTTACTTATCAACCTGTTAAATCAAGACCCCCTTCAACTGAAAATGTTCCTTCTGCCCCCGATTAGTCCAAAACCTCGATAAGTGCAAAGAAAATCTTGTTCCCTTGCGATTGCACTTGTTGATGTTTCACTGTAACTACCTAAATTAGTCAGTATTAAATACTGATTTTCAACCAAACTGTTGCCATACGTAAACTGTTGCCTGTTTTTACTCCTTTATAATCCACTTTGTTCAAGTGGAATTTCTCTTAAAATTCCTACAAATAACACTATTGATTTTCAATAAAATTGGTCTTTTTTATTTTTATTTTTTAATTTTTTTTAAATTGCCAAAAGTTGTTGTTTTTATGTCATCATTTTTCTCAATTTTTATTGTCTTTTTTTAATTTTCGTTCTATCGAAAGTACATATCGATAAATTTGAACTTTTTGAGGTACCTGTTGGTAGTTTTCGAAAATTACCGTATCTTAATGTGTATCGATACTTGAACGTCCCTAGAATCCATTTTTGAAGGTTCCAGTTCCATCCAATTTCACCAGGAATGGTTATCATGTCTTTATGTCTCATCTCTTTGTATGCCTCCTGTTAAATTGGTAGTGAAAACTGAAGATCATGTTGCCTTTTCAATCTCGATTTACAAATACCGAAAATGGGGTCTGATTTTGATAAAATACTGAGGAGTGGCATCGGGTATGTCCGCAGGGATGCCCTGTGGGGGTTCACCAGTAGAACAGCCCCCTCCCCCTGGAACCCCCTCCGTGATGGTTGAAAGGGCGGGGGGGGGGGGGGTTCTTCCCCGCGGACTCCTCTCGCGAAATAAAAAAGACAGCATATTTGTCGTGAAGGGGAGCACACGAGCGAGGGGTGGACAGGAGGGGAAGTACCACCGGACCACACACGACGATTCCAGATGATGGTGGGGCGGGGTGGAGGGGAGGGGGAAAATCCGCCGAGGACGAGCAAGACGAAGACGGCATGAACTCTCTTCGGCCCGAGTGAGACAACAAAACTAACATCGGCGTGACCGAGCGAGACAGACGTCTACCTTTAACATCCAATTAGGCCTCACCACCTGTTAAAATTATAGTAATAGTAACCTAATAACAATAATATTTCTTCGACTAAATCAACGTCAAACCCTTGATAATTAAATTATGAAGTGCAGAACTGTAATTTATGCAGACTCCTCATGTAAGACCTACTCAACCGCAAATTACGGCAATTTTCAAGCGGGGGAATTAATTAACGTACAACACATCTCACACGATTTAAAATAATAATAATTGATATTTCCACGCCATGGAGTTTTTTAAATTTTATATTCTTTTATTTGTAATTTTTTTAAATTTTTTTATTTTGTGGGTGGAAATAGGACGAGGTCGGTCAAATAGGACGAGAATGTGCCGACGTTTCGAGAGATATATTCTCCTATCATCAGGCCATAAAAATGAAGGGACAAGAGCAGCACACGAGCAGCACATTCGTTGAAACGGTCAACATCACGTTTTTTTTTGTAGGTGATGAATACCCAAACCAATTTTATCATTCAATACTAATAAATGGCGTTTCGGGGGGACTTTTTTCGAATGTTTAGTGTTAGTAATGTAGGGTTGTGTAGTGTTAGTAATGTTTAGTAAACACTTTTTACTTGTTTGTATCAGGCGCGAGGTTATTCTTTCCCGCAACGCATCCGTGTAGGTGAGGGACACGTGACTCAGACTTGTCAGAACGAGGATTCTGAAATTTCCGTAGGCCGTTCGCTGATGAATAATTCATTTAGGACTTATTCCTAAAATGACAATACATATTTACTCTAAACGAATGAAGGGCTAAGAGTACAGAGGGCCTCAGTTCGATTTCGCTACCAAGTGACAATTTGATAATTTTGGCGTGCTACACGCTTTTACCGGGACCTAACTATCAAAAAACGACACCTAACAACGAAACGTTGTGAAAAAAAACCATAGGTTCGGATTAAAAGCAAATGAAGCTTGTTCCACGTCCCTCCAATGTTTCGCCGACAGGCTCAAGGTGACAGCATCCGGGGGTCTGGGGCCTCCCCCCACACTGAGAGAAAAAAAGGGCCTATTCTAGGTTATTTTTCGATTTTTTTCTAGGTTAAATGCTGCCAACCTAGATTTTTTTTTGGTTTTCATTCTAGGGTGGAACAATTTAGTCTAGGTTGAATATCATTTAACCTAGATTGAAAATACTGGTGAAGTTACCGTCCTAAAAATGCAAACAACCAAGATTTAAAATGTGCCACCCCCACACTTTAGTTCTAGGTTAAGTTCACGGTGTGTGCCGCCGCCTCCATCCATTTACAGTCTAGGTTAAAAACATTAATGTCTTGGTTGTCTCACCCTGGTATTCAATGTTTTTCACTTTCCTAGACGGTTGATTTACCCTATAACGAAAACGTTCTCACCCCACCTCAAACAAATTACAGTCATGGCGCGTTAACCTAGAACCCTTTTTTCTCTAGGTTGTGCCCCTTTATTTACGAGGTTGTTTCAATTACTATCCCTGTTGTACCTCTTTTCTTTCTAGGTTTGCTCCACTTCCATTGCAGGTTGGTTCTGCCAACTTCAACTATCTTTCTGGGATGTCTATGTTTCCAATTCAGTACAAAAATTTGAATGTGACGTCATAATATGACTGCACATAGTGACAGAAATTAGATGATTAGAATTTGCCAGAGGTTTGGCCTCAACCCCACCGGGTAAATAGCAGGGGTGCCAAGACAACGAGAATTAACGCCCACCGCCTACAGTGGCGCTCTCCGCGACCGCTTAGCGTACTGTAGAAACAACCTGGAATTTATTGAATTAATTACAATCACTGTTGTTTAAACCTAAACCTATTTGTGGTACTACGGTAGTTTTAACCGAGACTGAAATTCTAACTTTTTCTTCTGGGTTGTTACCTAAAGTAACAATCTCGCCTTTTAAATCTCTCGGTTGTTTTCAGTTGTACAACTGAGACTTTAATGGAGGGGAATTATATGGAAGGTCAAATCATTCGATTCTAGGTTACCCCACTTAAAAGTCAAAGGTAGGTAATATATTTTCTAGGTCTTCACAATGTCAACCTAGACCAAATGTGAAGTTCACATTTGGTCTAGGTTAACACTTTTTTATTCCAGGTTGTGGTCAGAGGGCAGGTAATAACGGATTAGGTTGTTTCTATATGGGTCTAGGTTGTATTAATATTTTTCCATGTTACTTTAACCTGGACCTATTTTTTTCTAGGTTGAATCAATTGATTCAAGGTGGTTTCAATTTCTTTTCGAGGTTATTTCGGATTTAACCTAGCCACTAAAAAAATCTTTTCTCTCAGTGCAGCAGTCAAAATAACATACGTGTGTGTTCATATTATGTACTATGTAAATAATACACAAAAGATCGATATGCTTCAAAAACCCTTTTTGATGAATTCAAAGTCCCGACGGTTCTCGAACTGGTCGAAAGATCTACGCTTGTTAACAGCTTTAGAGATAAGATTGGAGGAGGGATTTGAGAACTAACTAAAAATCTAGGAACAAATTAAATAAATACTCATGTTACATTTCAAATTTTGTAATCTTGATTTTAATTTTATTATTATTATTTTTTTTTACTTTTAGGTTTTTGGTCCTTTTTTGTTCTACAAGCCCTTCAAAATTTGAATTTCATGATTTAATGTGGAGAGGAAATTATTGTCAGAACTAATTCCACGTATAACGAAACATGATAATTTGTTATGACAATGAAACTCATCATTATTTTGAGTTTCCTCAGGCAAAATAATATTAGTATAAAAACTGCTACATTCAAAGTCCTTCAAATCCCAAAGTGCTCAATTTAACGTCCATTTTCATGAATACGTTCCAGCTATTTTGACAGTAAAATGGGCCACAATTTTCTAGTTGCTTTGCACGCGAATTTATGTCTTAATGGGCCTTTTTTCTTCTCTAATTGTCATAACAGACTTTCAACCTGTCACCTTCCCAAAGCGATTTATTGATTGATAAACCCTTCCTCATTTAAAGGGTGTTTTATATCGTCACGAAAACGGGGAGGGAAACCAATAAATTTCAATTAACTCGGAGGGAAAAGGCCGTGTTTGATTTACCGTCTCGGGTTAAGGGGGGAAAAAAGGTCTCGTGGCGAGTCGACGTCTCAAAGCAAAAAGAAAGTTTTTCGCGTATTTAAATTGGACGCGATATCACATTGGCTGACTTTGGCGCTTTTGATCGCGGAAGGCTCTTTGTACGGTTCTCTTCCCTCCTTTTTCGCAGACCAATTACAGATTAAATATATAGAGGCAGCGTATGGCGCATGCTAATGAGGGTCGACGCGACTCCGCTCCTGACTTTCTTTGAAAATAACAGTACCCTATGAAAAGGAGAGGAAGGGCGTGTTATAACAGCTGCCGTGCGATAAATTCCTGCTAATGAAAAGGGAAGAGATTTCGATTCTCTTGTTTGCCGCGAGAAGGGAAGGCAGAGCCAAATTGACGGTAAATCCTCGTCGAAGGTTGTAGTGATCAGTAGGGGGGGATCGGCGTAGACGAGAAGGACGTCCGAATTATTGGGGCCTTGTATTGGAACCAGAGGGCAGCAGTAAAGCTCCCCGATGGTTCCAATGACGGATGAATTCGACATTCAGAGAGGGGTCCGACAGGGCTGCATTCTATCTCCGTTGCTGTGCTATATTTACATGGAGCAAGCGTTTGCTTCCCTCCCTGAAGCTTGGCATCAAGGTAAATGGCGTATTCGTCAACAATATCCGGTAGGCAGATGACACCACCCTTATAGACGACTCTCAAGCCAGCCTGCAGCAGCTCGTCAACATAGTGGCTGAGGAGAGCCTGTCGATTGGCGTAAGGGTCAACATCTCAAAGACCAAATGGATGGTGGTTGCGCGCTGCGACGGGTTCCGTGCAGGGCAGATCAGAATTGGGGACGTCTCATTGGAAAGCGTTCAGAACTTGGAGTTTTCGTGAACGAGAAATGGAATCCCGCAGTCGAAATTCGCGCCAGGATTGAGCAGGCCAGAGCGGCGTATATCCGGATGAAATCATCATTCTGTGATAAGCATCATCAGCAAGGCTTTAGCATTCGCTATCGTACGCTTCGGTGCTACATTTGGTCAGTCCTGCTCTACGGCGTTGAGACGTGGACAATTAAGATTGCCTCTGCGAATCGCCTGGAGGCTTTTGAGATGTGGTGCCTCCGAAGGACGTTTCGGATCTCGTGGGTCTAGAGGATACGGAACACTGAGGTTCTGCACCGAGCTTGACTTGAGGATCGTACGCTCTTCAAGGATGTGAAAAGGCGGAAAATAGGATACCTCAGCAGAGGAGATCGTTATGCTTTCCAGCGGTTGGTTCTGGAAGGGAAGTTAGAGGGATTGGCAGCAATCAACTCTCGTGGCTTTGGGTCATCCGGAGATGGACGGGAATCCACGACTTTACCACTCTGAAGACTGCATTGCTGAAGACTGCACTGCTCGATTGAGATAAGAGGACACTGCGGGCTGTGTAGGAGAAGAAGGATTGGATCCCGACGGATGGTTCTCGTCTATGGCACCCACAGAAGAAGAAGTAATGTTATACCATTATATACGTATAGGCCCAAGAAGAACATGGCTTAAATCAACTGTCAATAGGTACATGGAAACCTTGGATTAAGAATGAAAATATACAAAAATCATCTTTTCGTCCCCAACCAAGTTTAAGCATTTGAAAGAGAAATCCGAATCGTTGAACCAATTTTCAAAAACGCTCGGGAACAGGTTCAAAGCGGCGAGAGAACGCTTCTTACGTTTTCTGAACTCTTTTAGTTCCCCCCCCCCCCCCCCCCAAGCTGAATTCTATTTTGAAAACAATTCTTTAAAAACGCAGAATCCATTTTTGGGGGTCGCAGAACCGTCCGGGATCATCGTGGGGCTTTATGGGCTTTCCTGGGGATTTTGAAGGGCGTCTAGAGGTAAAAATTTACATTTAATGTGGTTTCGTGTGGCAATTTGTAATTTTTTAAATTAATTTTTAATGACAAATAACGTATACCAAAGAATAATAAACCGGGGCCGTTTTGTGCAGCTGGAGTTTTTTTTTTTTAATCTGAAATTTCTACAAAATACTCGACTTCCCATCTAGCTGTGTCAGCCAGGTTTTCAGCTCGATCTGTCAAACCTGTGGGGTTCCGTGGGGCTAAAAAGGGGCTAAGGGAGGGGTTTTTGCAGGTTTTCGGCTAAAGGATCGAGTTCGGTGTCGTAAAATTTACCCATTTACAATTGTAGCCTAATGCATTTTAATGGGTCGAACTTGGTGTCGTTTTCCGAGTTATTGTAGACTTGAAATCCATTTTCGGGGTCCCACATCCGTCCGAATGATGTTAGAATTTTTAAATCTTAAAAAAAAAAATCTGTATCAATAAAAAAAATTTTTTACACAATTAATTTTATAGCATTGTGTAGAGTTTGTTTCTTGATTCAAAATTCACCGACGCCTGTTTTAGAGATGAAGTATTTGAATTCGCAGAGAGTCGCTCAAAAATTCCAATTTGTAGGATTTTCTGTTCTGAGATTCACAGTCGAAGGCCAAGACCAAGTTTCTCGTATGTAACCACCCGCATTGGAGGCTGCCGCTCAAGGAGGAAAGGGGATAATTAAAACAATGATTTAGCGTCTGTGACACCTAATTGACAAGTATTATTTAATTGGAGGCGAACAGGTGGGCAGTTCAAAGGCGGTTCTCCGGTTCTTAAAACCCCACTACCAACACACACAAAAAAAATTAAATCCCAATCCCTTGAAACGCGGTACGCGGGGGTCTTCGGGAGATCGAAAAAAGATCACTTCTTTGACTACTTTGTACCTCCGTGGTCCACTATGCTGACTGCTGCCGCGCAAGACCATTCCTGGGCTCGGGTCACTCTCGCCGGCCTTTCGAGGAGAATAATTAAACCAAATTAGACCCCAAGTTCTAAGAAAATCATGTGACTGAGCGCTCGAGTTGGAATCTTACTGCGTTCTTGGCCTCACCTACCACATGAGGATGGATTTACACTGATCCGGTAGGAGGGTTGTAATTTAGTGGGGTTGCTGACGGGGGTCCTCACGCAAAAAATACCTAACGTTCACTTTCAACGCATTCATAACACTACTTAACTTGGGCCAAGGAACTAGGTCAGAGAAATGGGAAAATTCGGCCGAACATAGTTGAACTAGTAATGAACAAAGTACTCAGTACAGTTAGCACTGAGAAATTAGGTGTCTGAGCAGAGGAAATCACTAGTGAGTATTTGCCGCTTTGAATTTTCCCGCGGTGGCACTTTTACTAATCCGCCAGATGCGCTAGCATAAGAAGTAGAGAGTGTAAAAAAAAAAATGACAGCAGCCAATGAGATAGTAGCGCCACTTTTCCCTCCAGATTCAAAGTTGAAATTTTCGAAAGTGTCCTGGAAATTTGTATTACACCGTAGGAGCCCAAAACTCACTGCTATGCCTTCAAATTATGAAGTTCTTTCAGAAAAAAGTATTAGTCGACATTCGGTTCCCGGGCCCATTTAGGGGTGGCCGTCCATCCGGCCGGAGTTTGTAGGTTTCTTCATTATTAAATACCTTATCAAACTTTGATGTGCTGAATCCGAATCCGAGATCCTTTTTGATTTATTATTCAGGGAATAAATACACCAATGTTGGGGGTCGACAATTTTGATCCAAATTTGTCATGATACTTTTCAAGCCGCTTAGATTCCTAAGACGAGAAAAGCGTGTTGAGCAGAAGGAATTTTTTTTTAATCTGAAAATTTTCACAAAGACTAGTAACTAGTGCACAACTGTTGTGCCCGCAAGGTTTAAAGCCCGATCGCCCAAACCCGTGGGGCTAAAATGGGACTACGGGAGGCGTTTATGCCGGTTTTGATATCGAGTGGGGTGCCGTTTAAGTGCGAGCTGAGCACTTGATCGTTTGAGTCATCGAATCAACAAACTAAGCGTATTTCGTTAGAGTACCTGAGGGCTGTCAAAGACATCTTCCTTCATGAAGTGCACTTTCTCAGAGGCTGATTTCTGCTAAACCCTCCAAAGAGACGTTCCTCGCCCGGCTAACCACCGAAAATCAACATTGAAGAGCTCGAACTTTCATCCCAAGAGAATCTTTATTGAAACCCTACCTTGAAACCAGTGCAACTCAAGTTCCAATTGGAAAACATGAAAAAAGTCGGTCTTCGGTGCCTTTTGCATGGAGACGTCGGGGTCCACTTTCCGCCCGCCATCTTCGAAGCACTCTTCTGTAAAATCACGTTTTCTGATCTACACTGAGAGAAAAAAAGGGCCTATTCTAGGTTATTTTTCGATTTTTTTCTAGGTTAAATGCTGCCAACCTAGATTTTTTTTTGATTTTCATTCTAGGGTGGAACAATTTAGTCTAGGTTGAATATAATTTAACCTAGATTGAAAATACTGGAGAAGTTACCTTCCTAAAAATGCAAACAACCAAGATTTAAAATACGCCACCCCCAAACTTTAGTTCTAGGTTAAGTTCACGGTGTGTGCCGCCGCCTCCATCCATTTACAGTCTAGGTTAAAAACATTAATGTCTTGGTTGTCTCACCCTGGTATTCAATGTTTTTCACTTTCATAGACGTTTTACCCTAAAACGAAAACGTTCTCACCCCACCTCAAACAATTTACAGCCATGGCGCGTTAACCTAGAACCCTTTTTTCTCTAGGTTGTGTCCCTTTATTTACGAGGTTGTTTCAATTACTATCCCTGTTGTACCAGTTAAATTTCTAGGTAGCTTCCTATTCTTTTCAGGTTGGTCCTAATAAATTACTAGGTGGTCCACTTTTCTTTCTAGGTTTGCTCCACTTCCATTGCAGGTTGTTTCTATCAACTTCAACTATCTTTCTGGCCCAGAAATTCTGGGTTGTCTCTGTTTCCATTGGAAACTTTCCAACTCAGTACAACAATTTGAATGTGACGTCATAATATGACTGCACAATGTCATAGTGACAGATATTAGATGATTAGAATTTGACAAAGATTTGGCCTCAACCCCACCGGCTAAATAGCAGGGGTGCCAAGACAACGAGAATTAACGCCCACCACCTACAGTGGCGCTCTCCGCGGCCGCTTAGTGTACCGTAGAAACAACCTGGAATTTATTGAATGAATTACAATCACTGTTGTTTAAACCTAAAACTATTTGTAGTACTACGGTAGTTTTAACCGAGACTGAAAGTCTAACTTTTTCTTCTGGGTTGTTACCTAAAGTAGCAATCTCGCCTTTTAAATCTCTCGGTTGTTTTCAGTTGTACAACCGAGACTTTAATGGAGGGGAATTATATGGAAGGTCAAATCATTCAATTCTAGGTTACCCCACTTAAAAGTCAAAGGTAGGTAATATATTTTCTAGGTCTTCACAATGTCAACCTAGACCAAATGTGAACTTCACATTTGGTCTAGGTTGACACTTTTTTATTCCAGGTTGTGGTCAGAGGGCGGGTAATAACGGGTAAGGTTGTTTCTATATGGGTCTAGGTTGTATTAATATTTTTCCATGTTACTTTAACCTGGACCTATTTTTTTCTAGGTTGAATCAATTGATTCTAGGTGGTTTCAATTTCTTTTCGAGGTTATTTCGGATTTAACCTAGCCACTAAAAAAATCTTTTCTCTCAGTGTATCGTTACATGTTTCTCGGGAACTACTTAACCGAATTGAAAAACCTAAAATTCTGCTAAATCCTCAATTTGTTCTGAACCCACTGTTTTTTTTTTTTTTTTTTTTTACATTTTCATGTCTTTACTTTGGCACTCAACCGAAAAAAGCGTTACGGAAACCCGTGGCAACCCATAAACTAAAAGTGTTACCGAAACCCATGGCAACCCGTACACTAAAAGTGTTACTTTTTGAAGTGTTACTTTTTGAAGCGTTACCGAAACACTTTTAGTTTACGGGTTGCCACGGGTTTCGGTAACGCTTTTTTCGGTTGTGTGCCAAAGTAAAGACATGAAAATGTCAAAAACAACTCAATGGAAACTTCCGAATATTACCTTTCAGATGAAAAAAAAAGACAATGCGTCCGACATGTACCGAAAAATGGGTCTAAAACGCTATAAAACGCCAAGTTGCACTGCTCCCTTAAGTATTTAGATTATTTAATTCCATTGATGAAGATGATGATCCCCCGTTTGAAGGGGAAAATTGTAAAGGAAGAATTTGACCCTCAACAACTCAAGCATAATTTTGTGTCAAGAGATATTATTTAATTTCTCATTTTCATCCAATTTTCAATTTTGTCCCAGAACTACTACACTGTCTAGTAGCCGCCATGATCACGCAGTACACTGCAAAATTTATAGATCTCAGAACAGTTAACTCGGCATTCTACGTAAGTTATGGGATGTGGGTTTTCGCTATATGGCACAGTAAGTTCTGAGAGGTCACAGCTATTCTCCCATAAACGGATCTCAGGTGCGCGTCTGGTGGAACTCGCGAAGAAGTCGGTTTGTCTTTGAAGATGAGATCATCCTTCGTTGGGAACTGCTTGCCTGCTACGGTCGATTTAGTGCCCAGGCCTCGATCAAAGAGAGAAATGACGCTATGGGATCCGTCGATTTCACGTCCATCTCACGTCCATCTGCGAGGCTCGGCGGAGCAGGAACTGAGAAGCGCCAATGATCATAAAGCTTGCAAAACCCTCAATAACTGTGGCCAATAAATGTACGCAATCTGATTTTATTGCAAGCAGTAAACTTTTTTTTTTAAAGATTGCATTTTGATTAGTCCCTGAAGTTTGTGATTTGTTATAGTTCAGAATTTCACGTGGGCTGTGGATAAAACAAAAAAAACGCTGCAAATTTTACACAAGGGTTTATTATTCTTTGATATAGGATAGTTGCGCAAAAATTATTTCTGTGTCAAAAGAAAAATGTTGGAAAAATAAAATTTTTGGATTTTTTTTCAAAAAAATTTTTTTTTGGATTTTTTTTTTTTCAAAAATTCTTTATTCTTTACTCGAAAAATATTTAACCTCCTGGGATCCTTCAAAAATCCCATTTTTAGCCCCATGAGAGCCCTATAGATCGCAACAGTGAAATCGGATCGCTGCGGGACCCCAAAAAATGGATTCTACGTCCAAAAATACTTCGAAAACGACACCTGGCTAGATCCCATAGCCAAAAGCCTTCAAAAACCACCTTCTGTAGCCCCATTTTAGCCCCATAGCGCCCCACGGGTTTGGGCGATCGGGCTGAAAACCTTGCGGGCACAACTAGATGGTAAACCGAGTATTTTGTCAAAATTTCAGATTTAAAAAAAAAATCCTACTGCCCAAAACGGCCTGGACGGCGGACGGCGGACGGACATTTCGGTTTTGGAATCTAAACCACTTGAAACGGATAATGTCAAATTTTGAGCCCGATCGGAGTCGTCGACCCCCGTCGCGAAAACATAGGTGTATTATTCCAAGAATAATATACCAATAGGAAAAACAGGGTTGAATTTTTCGTGTAATAAAAAATAATTTTTCTTACGCGTAGGGGAAGTGTGGGGAAGTCACCCACACGCGTGTTATTCTGTAACTGGGATGAGCGAACGGAAGATAGAAGTAATTCCGCTTTCGGCCACTAGATGTCGAGCACCCGCTTCCGCACGTGGGAAATCGGAGACCACTCCTTCCCCGCATGCCCTTGGAAACTTGGACCGACACTTAAACAGTTTGGGAACCCCCTGCCCTTGAATAATGTCGTTCAGTCAAAATTATAATTTATTCTGTTCGATATACTTCATAATTTTGTATCGATCGTTAAAAATCAGCTTTAGGACCCCCGTCAAAAACTCGAGCCGTTAAGGAATTATCGGAATTCGTGGATTTGAAGGACTCGGGCCGCTCGAGTTTTAAAAATTCAGGCCAGGATTTCGAAATATTTTTGTAAAAGGACGAAAGTTGACGAGATCGTTAGAAGACTTGGAGATTTCCTTCTTTGAGGGGACCACACACGGAGACCCGTCCGAGCTGAGAGAGAGCAAAGATAGGAACGTGGTAGAGCTAGTGGAACGCACAGAGAAGGCTGAGGAGGGGGGACGTCGTTTGACAAAGTCAACATTTACATTGATCTTCCACAACTATGACTGTATCTCTTCTGGATGATGGAAATGGGAAGGCCCGTCTCCACAACTAGGACTTCTCTATGCGGCTTGTTTGCTCATCTCTTTGCTGTTCCGTTGCGGAGGGCCTCCTCGGATTCGATTTAGGGGCTGTTTGCTCAGTGAAGGCACCTCGTTTCCTGGCTGAAGTGTAACCCAGTATAAAAAAAAACCTCCTCAGCGATATTTCTTATTTAATAATTCCCCCCCCCCCCCCCCCCCGAAATCGTATGCTTCAGGGATTTGAACTAAAATAAACACGCTGTATTGCAGCTTCGAAGTCCTGAAGCTAATGTACGCTAAAAATTGCAATATTTTCGAACTCAGCTACTATTGAATGCGTTCCAGTGCCACACCCTCCAAGAGCATTTTTAAGCTAAATAAAATCTGCTACAGTATGTGGCTTAACTCTAGGCCCTTAGTTTCTGAGATCTTTACAAAGTTGGGCTATTCATTTCCAAAATTTACCAGCCCTTACCGAAAAATGACAATTTTCTCATCTGCTAACGACTAATTCGTGTATGCCGGGCAGAGTAAAAAATCCGGCCATATATTTTACTGCGGACATGGAAATATTTTCAAAAATATTAAATCCTACCCACTTCAATTCATTATTAACATTTCAGTAGCAGAGGAGCGACTTCTACCAGCAGCAATAAAGAAAACGCTGCAAATTTTACACAAGGGTTTATTATTCTTTGATATAGGTTACTTGTACAAAAATTTAATTCTGTCAATGAAAAAATAAAAATAAAAATTTTTGTTTGGATTTTTATATTTCAAACTAAAATTTTTTTTGAGGGGATTTTTTTTTCAAAAATGATGTATTTTTTACTCGAAAAACATTTAACCTCCTGGGATTCTTCAATAATCCCATTTTTAGCCCCATGAAAGCCCTATAGATCGCGACAGTGAAATCGGATCGTTCCGGGACCCCAAAAAATGGATTCTACGTCCAAAAATACTTCGAAAACGACACCTCACTCGATCCCATACCCCAAAGCCTTCAAAAAACCCCTCCCGTAGCCCCATTATAGCCCCATAGCGCCCCACGGGTTTGGGCGATCGGACTGAAAACCTTGCGGGCACAACTAGATGGTAAACCAAGTATTTTGTCAAAATTTCAGATTTTTTAAAAAATTCCTACTGCCCAAAACGGCCTGGACGGCGTACGGCGGACGGCGGACGGCGGACGGACATTTCGGATTTTGAATGTAGACCTCTTGAAACGGATAATGTCAAATTTTGAGGCCGATCGGAGTCGTCGACCCTTGTCGCGAAAACATAGGTGTATTATTCCAAGAATAATAAACCAAAACGGAAGATATTTTAGCAAAAGAAGTTCCAAAAATACATTCGAAAGACGAGTCCATTTTGGTTTATTATTCTTGGAATAATACACCTATGTAATCGCGACGGAGGTCGAAAATTCAGAACGGTCTCAAAATTTGACATTATCCGTTTCAAGATGTCAAGATTCCAAAAACGAAAATTTCGGGCATTTAATGCCCGTCCACCATCAGAGCCGTTTTGGGCAGTAGAAATTTTTTTAAATCTGAAATTTTGACAAAATACTCGGTTTACGATCTAGTTGTGCCCGCGAGGTTATCAGCTCGATCGCCCTAACCGGTGGGGCGCTAAGGGGCTAAAATGGGGCTAAGAGAGTGGTTTTCGAAGCTTTTCGGCTATGGGGTCGCGTTAGGTGTAGTTTTCGCAGTATTTTCGGGCGTAGCATCCCTTTTTGGGGATCCCAGAACGCTGTCCTTGCCACAGCTATAACTTTCACAATTTTGATCGGATTTCAATGACATTTTGAAGGATAGTGTGGTTTCTGCCCTAGATGGTCCCCTATCAGTTTCATCATGATTGAATGAGCGGTCCACCCTGCGCATGCGCGAACGTAATTTTCTTGTTACAGTCATAACTCCGTCAATTTCGAACGGATTTTTGTCATATTTTCAGGGATTGTGCAGGTAAGGTCTCTTTTAGTTTTCAATGTATCGGTCATTAGGTCAAAAGAAACTCAAACATGTCCTCTAGCACCGAGCTTTCGGATAATGTACTGCCTTCATCAGGGCTCATGAGGAAATTAGTTAGTACTTAAATGATGATAGAGCATGGAAAACAATACAAGTAGGTTATGGAATCCGTCGTCTCTGGTCTCCGAAAATTTTAATTGTCACACGTCGTGAAGATCACTAGGAAGCTTCTGTGCCATGACGTTGGCAGTGTATTTGTTTATCCCATCGGCCCAGATGATTACGTCTTCAGAAACATCTTCCTTCTTCTATTTCACCGAACCTCAACCACTTTACGTATATTATCAGAAAAGATGATCGCATTTTAACATGACGGGAAATCAGGAAAAATATGTATCCCATTAAATGGATTAAATGTTAAATTTTAACATTCCCTTCTTTAGGAGTGGTAGTTGACATGATTTTGATTAAACGTATAACAAACTTGGATGATTTTAATAATTTAAAGTTTGGGAATTTTTTAAAAGGAAATTAAAAATGGAACGAAACTAAGGGCATATTGGGATATTCTGTGGATCATCTAGTCCCATTTTTCAAGTTTTTTTTTTTTTTTCTCGAAAAACTCAGTAGGTATTTCAGCTTGGAACGTCCCGTATTCGCTAAAACAGATATGGCAGCCCTAATGTAGTAGCTTTGGAGAGCTTAAACTGTGGTAATTGAACTCGCTTCGTGAAAAACTCTTTCAGCAGCTTTATGAAGAACTAGCGAAAGCTGGTGTGAGTCTTTGAAGAACTATTAGGAAGACGTTTCTCGTTGACGAAGGAGCGTTTAAAAAGGCTTTCCAAATTTACGGTAGGATCCGGAGACAGGCGGTACTTACCAGGCAGCGTTTTCAGGAGACCACCTGACTCGCGAGGGGGCAAAGAAAAGGAATTGGAGCGGTGTTGAACGGTGGAGGGGGAAGGGAGGGGGAAATCCGAAATTCCTTCCCGGCTCCCTCGCACCTCCGACCTTCCACACTTTTTAAAAACCGCATTTTTGTTTATTAATTAATTTGGGGGGGAAGAAAAAAAATCTGCCCCTTCCTCGGAGAGATCGTCTCAGCCCCCCACCGGGGGGGGGGGGGACACCGGGGGGTTTATTGCCTTTTAGGCTTGAGGATTCGCGGGGACTATATTATTGGAACGGGGCTCCGGTACTCGACTATGCCTTATGGTGAGGGGGGGGGGAGACCACCCAAGACGTCGTCGCTGCACACAATTAAGCAATGACCCCCCTCACCCGCCTCGAATCCTTCACATAGTTCTTTCCCTCTTTCAAGCCCTATACAATCCCCCCCCCCCCCCCCCCGCACGTTTCACCCCTCGTAAAATCCGCGCGATATGAGTTTCTGCATTGCGTACTTTACTTGTCTAATCTATTTTGACGATCTATGGTGACATTTTGGTGACTAAGGAAAACGCTGCAAATTTGACACAAGGGTTTATTATTCTTTGATATTGTTTCTTGGGCAAAATCTGATTGTCAATAAAAAAATTTTTGAAAAAAAAAATTCTTTAGGTAGGTACATTGTTCGGACAGATGTGGGACCTCAAAAAATGGAGCATGCGTCCAAAATTACTCGGAAAATATTTAACCTCCTGGGATCCTTCAAAAATCCCATTTGTACCTAGTCCCATGAGAGCCCAATTGATCCCCACGGTGAAATCGAATCGTTCTGGGACCCCCGAAAATGGATTCTACGTCCACAAATACTTCGAAAACGACATCTAACTCGACCCCATAGCCGAAACCGTTCAAAAAAGCCCTCCTGTAGTCCCTTTTTAGCCCCACAGAGCCCCACGGGCTTGGGCGATCGGGCTGAAAACCCGCGAGGGCGCAACTAGATGGTAAACCGAGTATTTTGTCAAATGTTCAGATTTAGAAAAAAAATCTTACTGCTCAAACCGGCTCGGACTGCGTACATTTCGTTTTTGGAATCTCTTGAAACGAATAATGTCAAATTTTGAGACCGATCTGAATTTTCGACCTCCGTCGCGATTACATAGGTGTGATATTCCAAGAATAAAAAACCAAAAAATTGCCTTGCGGGGGTGTGTTATGAGTCAGAGGCAAAATTTGACATTTTCCCTAAAATCAAGAGGCTTTCGAAGGGCTTGGGCCAGGAAATCGAATGAGGCGTCGTTTTCGAGTGACTTTGAATGTAGACACAATTTACTGGGGTTTCAGACCTGTTCAAATCTGGCTCTGTGGGGCTGAGAAGGGCCTTGGGAAGGGACTGGTGGGGCTGAGAAGGGAGATGGTAGGGAGTTTAGACTGTTTTCGCCTGTGGGGCCGAGTCGGGTGTCATTTCCGTAGTAATTCTGGACGTAGAACCCGTTTTTAAGAGGTCTTAAATCCATCCGACTGCTCCGTGGGGGCTTCTTATAAGAAAGTGGAACAGCAATAATAAGAGACATGTCGATAATAGGTAGGTAGGTGCCACCACCCTATTTCCTTGTGGCCAAGTGAGCACAAAAGCTCTTGCCGAGGGGGCAGCTTTCGTTATAAATAAATGCGGTGTAAATGGAGCTAAACGCAAAATTATTGGTGCCAGTGTAGTGCCACATACGTGAGTGACAAACAAGGAAAAAACTTCTTTTTTTTAACTCGACTTTCAATGATTGCTATATCTACAGGAAAAAAGCAAATAGGTTGAAATGATGTTTATAACCAAAAGCGCACCTATCCAGAAATTAAAGATACCTACCGCCAGAATTCTGAATTGTTTCACTTTCTTCTCACTGGGGAGCAACTCGTTGAAGGTATAGTTTCTTAGGCCTTCTCTGATCTGATATCGGTATCAGTAGCGGAACTCAGCGTCAAATTGCTCAATTTTAAAAATCGTTTGTTCATTCAGAACTCCTCAAATCCTGGGTTTGGGCCAAACAAAGGGACAAATCACATCGCGAAAAAATATGTTCCCGAGAAAAATACAATCGTTGTCGTTTTTCGCAACCGAATATAAAAATTTCAGACAGCACGATGACCAAATTTCTTCTTTTTTGCACGAAAACGAATTGGAAGACCCTAAAAAATGCGTATTGAGAAAAAAGAGTTCCCATTAAGTGTCTTTTCCCCCATCAGATAGCCTTTTTCCACTAAAAACATATAAATACCAGATTTGGATAAAACTAAATTGCTATAAAACAGTAGTTTGCGATTAAACACAATTGAAATCTCAATTTTGATGTAATTTCTGGTCAGTGTCAGGCCGACATAAAGTAATTTTGAGAATTTAATCAATTCTATTGAGAGCTTGAGTCACTGTTGGCCTGTTTTTAAAATTAAAAAAAATAATTTTATATAATTCACTTTTGCACAATTTACACCTAAAAATAATAAACCCCCACATAAAATTTGCAGCTTTTTTTTTAGCTTGGGTATCATTTTAATTTTGTTGCAATCCGTAACATTGACCACGGTTTTTTGGAGTTTGAATTGTATCATCATTCCACTTAAATTTAAATCTCTTCGAAGTACCAGTTTCAAATGATTTGGGGCGTGGGGACATTAACAACCAAACTCTCAAAATAAAATGACTGAATTTTTATTTACAAGGCAAATATACAATTTCAAACGGTGCACTCGTGTGACGATACGCTATTTACACCTGTGACTTACTGCACGTTACCGAAATGTCGCAATTAGTACTCACTAACACAAAAGCGCGTCGAATTCAAGACATTTTCCACGCTGGAGAGAGCACACCTCAAAATCGCACAAACTCACAAAAACAAATTTACATTGATCACAATTCGCTAATAAATAAAAATCAGATGGCCTAATATAATTTTCTGCGTTTCACAAAATAGTGGGGGTTTGACTCTTACATCCTAAAAAATTCATCGGTAATTGAAATTAGCAAAATAATATAATTATAACGTATGCCATTCAGTAGAAAAATAACATTTATGATGAATCAGTACTTGAGTAACGGAAATTTCTTGCATTTTTCGGATTTTTCAGTTATAGGAAACTAAATTGAATATCAAATTCATCGCCAGAAATAGTTTCAGGGTACTTTTCGGTCAACAATTATGACATTAAAAAATCCATGAGTTCTTGCACAAGCCCTGTAATGGCCATAAATTGGACGAGCGGATAGTTTTGAAGCACATTGAACGGCTGAGAGCAAGATCGTATTTGGCACAAATGCATCTATCCAAGAGAAGAATACACATTTAAGAGCTTAAGTTTATTAACATTTTTCGTTGTTTAAAACGTTACTATTCAAGGTTCAAATGACTAAACAGAAAACAATAAAATTTCAACTACAGCTCAGAGCAGGATGAAACCAGTTGCCGTAACTTGAAAGGCGTCCAAATTGTTTGTTTTTTTTTTTTTTTGCCACAAATTCATTCGTCCTTGGCTGGTACTGTGGAGTGGTTGTAGAGGCCCTGAGCCATCAATTGGAGCGCCAGGGGGTTCCTCGTTCCGGTGGCTTTTTTGATTTTCGCTCGTTTGTTCTGAAACCAAATTTTGATTTGGGCTTCGTTCAGCCCCAATTCGGCCGCCAGGGCTTGCCGCCGCCTCTCCGTCAAATACCTGGAACAGGTGAGAAATTCGTTGAGTCGGGCGTTCACGGTTTGTACGGGATGTGAACCCGATGCAGGTGAAATTTTGGAAGTGGAGGGTGTTTCTACAACTTTATTCGAATTTAAAATGTTATGGAACGGACTCGCTGTGCCCAACAGTTTTTACCGTGAATAGTGAGCCTCTCAGGCCTCAACGACCTGTCCGTTGTGAGTAGAGGTTGCAATCCCGGTAGTTTTTCTGAATCCCGGGATCACGGGATTTTATGGAGCTTATTTATTTATTTTTTTTTTTTTATCAAAACATTTATTAAAAACAAGGAAAAACTTGTTTGCATACAATTAATTCTCATCTCTCACAGAGGGAAAATTTCACCTATGTACTTAAAAAATGGGCTCTTAGAAAGCATAATGCACTCAAAGTTGGATCAGCAAATTTGCTTATAACTCTGAGTCGAAAATAGCCCTGCGGTGGAAAAGGCGCTGTCAGCTTCGATATGTCTTATATCAGCTAAAGAATTAACATCAAACCGATCGGTCAGATGCGTTTTTAATTTTTCGAATTTCCGCCACCTTTTGGCGTCATCGGCCCCTGTGCGTCAGGCAGGGAAGGGGCAGCCTCACACGTGCATGAGAAGTTCCCTCCGGCTTCGATGCACTGATCTATGAGCCTGAATTCCCGTAACCGGCCTCGTTTTGGGGAATTTCATAGACTGATTTGAACTTACTGCACACTGAGAGAAAAGATTTTTTTGGTGGCTAGGTTAAATCCGAAATAACCTCGAAAAGAAATTGAAACCACCTAGAATCAATTGATTCAACCTAGAAAAAAATAGGTCCAGGTTAAAGTAACATAGAAAATATTAATACAACCTAGACCCATATAGAAACAACCTAATCCGTTATTACCTGCCCTCTGACCACAACCTGGAATAAAAAAGTGTTAACCTAGACCAAATGTGAACTTCACATTTGGTCTAGGTTGACATTGTGAAGACCTAGAAAATATATTACCTACCTTTGACTTTTAAGTGGGGTAACCTAGAATTGAATGATTTGACCTTCCATATAATTAAAGTCTCGGTTGTACAACTGAAAACAACCGAGAGATTTAAAAGGCGAGATTGTTACTTTAGGTAACAACCCAGAAGAAAAAGTTAGAATTTCAGTCTCGGTTAAAACTACCCTAGTACCACAAATAGGTTTAGGTTTAAACAACAGTGATTGTAATTCATTCAATAAATTCCAGGTTGTTTCTACGGTACGCTAAGCGGTCGCGGAGAGCGCCACTGTAGGCGGTGGGCGTTAATTCTCGTTGTCTTGGCACCCCTGCTATTTACCCGGTGGGCTTGAGGCCAAATCTCTGTCAAATTCTAATCAACTATTTTCTGTCACTATGTGCAGTCATATTATGACGTCACATTCAAATTTTTGTACTGAGTTGGAAACAGAGACATCCCAGAAAGATAGTTGAAGTTGACAGAACCAACCTGCAATGGAAGTGGAGCAAACCTAGAAAGAAAAGTGGACCACCTAGTAATTTATTAGGACCAACCTGAAAAGAATAGGAAGCTACCTAGAAATTTAACTGGTACAACAGGGATAGTAATTGAAACAACCTCGTAAATAAAGGGACACAACCTAGAGAAAAAAGGGTTCTAGGTTAACGCGCCATGGCTGTAAATTGTTTGAGGTGGGGGGAGAACGTTTTCGTTTTAGGGTAAAACGTCTATGAAAGTGAAAAACATTGAATACCAGGGTGAGACAACCAAGACATTAATGTTTTTAACCTAGACTGTAAATGGATGGAGGCGGCGGCACACACCGTGAACTTAACCTAGAACTAAAGTGTGGGGGTGGCGCATTTTAAATCTTGGTTGTTTGCATTTTTAGGACGGTAACTTCACCAGTATTTTCAATCTAGGTTAGATGCTATTCAACCTAGACTAAATTGTTCCACCCTAGAATGAAAACCAAAAAAAAATCTAGGTTGGCAGCATTTAACCTAGAAAAAAATCGAAAAATAACCTAGAATAGGCCCTTTTTTTCTCTCAGTGCAAATTTGTCTACCCCATTGGGGGGTTCGCATTGATTTATATAAATATATATATATATATTTTTTTTTTTATTCTGAAAGTACTCCCTGATGTAAGGAAAACAGTAGTCAGCCGTCTGAAATCGTTTCCAGAAAATTTAAATAATTTAAAGAAAATTACGGCGTTTGAAAAACGCGGGGGGGGGGGGGGGACACGACCACGGAGGGAGCGTGACGTCACTACCTCATTACAGCTGAAGAGCGTCGTCGATAGTGTTTTCTTCTTGACAGGTGAGGGGATTGTTCCGCCCAGGGTTGCTACTCCACTACTCATCACAGAATGAAATTCAATTTAGCCGTAAATCCTTCTGATAAGGCTTTAAACTTCAAGTATCGTGTATTATAATTAAAAGTTAATTATGTTTTCCGTCGTATCAAGTTATAATTGGTATAAATTTATCATATAAGATGACGACACTAGCGCTCCGGGTGAGAGATTCACTTGAACTGTGACGTCACTACCTCAAGACTGACTGCTGGGAAACCCCGGCCAATTCAAACTGTGCGTTTCGTTTTTTCGTTATATCTCCTACAATGATTTTTTTTTTCGTTGGTATTGGAGGCTGTGCAATTTACTTTTTAGCCATATTATTGAATGGTAGGGAAGAATTCCAAATCTAAAATCAATGCGAACTCCCCAATGGAGTTCTTTTTGACTATTTGTTACTGGAAATTCAGCTATTACTTAATTCATTCTTACCTATTTACGTTGAATTCAGTCTTCAGTCGCGCCAATTGTTCGCCGCTAAACGCGGTCCGCGGCCTTTTGTCGTCTGCTTTGTCTTTTTTCTTCGGCCTTTTCATCCTCGGACCTGAAACAAAGAAATTATAAATTTACTGTAAATATTTTCCATCAGATCAGCCCCATTCTTGTTCTTTGTCCATGAACTGACCCCTGTCCAGTCGTTCATTTACACCCCTCAATTCAACCGCCCTCTAATTCAGGGTGCACATGGTGAAGAATGTTAATAGCGCGTATCACTTAGGGGGTTGAAGGCATCAGTCTTTCCGGATTAGCATATTGGCAGAACCCGCGCATTCATCACTCCCTCACGACTCCTTCGAAGGGGTTTCTAACGTCCCTTTTTCCCCTCTCCTTCCCCGTCCATTTGCCACCTTAACGAGCCTGAGAGGAGCCCCACAGAAGCTCACCGTCTTGTCACAGATTCTACGGGTCTCCCCCTCCCCTGGCCACCTTTTGGGTTCGATTTGAAAGACGGCCCTCCCCGAGTTCCTTCCACATAGTTACATTCCTAATTACCGGGAAGAACTTCCCATCCATCTTTGGTGCTAACTGTAAACCTTCAAGACGATCCCGCCCTTCCTTATTGCTTGACTGATTGCCCGATGCTTTTAGTCCCCATTGTTTATTGAAATTCTTACGAGTTTAATTAACGAAGTCCTTAAAATGGTATTTTAGGGAATACCCCCAAACTGTAAAACTATGCAATCAACAGAGTGTAGCAAAACTGGGTCCGCTAGATATCGCTTCACATCTAATCTTATCTTATCACATCTTGTCTTATCTAGGCCACGGAGGAAAGTGGACGCAGAGGGGCAAACTGGCCTAAAACGCTGGTAAAAGCTCTCTATCTTAGAAACGAATAGCCGTATTGACTTGGGAATGGTCTCATGCGATAAAGAATGGAAAAATACATTAGAACAACTTTTTTTCTGAAAGTGGTTGTTTGCCGATGGTGCAGAGGTCTAATCCAATGAGTTTGGTTAGGGAGAGAGAACGACTCCTCTGCTGAATCAGCAGAGGAGTCGTTCTCTCTCCCTAACCAAACTCATTTTTTTCTGAAATATAAAACGACCATTTGAGTACAAAATTTTACGAATTTTGAAAAAATAATCTCAAAAAAAGAATCAAACTCATAAAAACGGGAAAAACGCATATTCTTGGAAACGAATAGCCGTAATAACTGCCTGAATTCTATCATCAGGAAGGTTAGAAAACTGTTTTGTGGGTGGTAAATTATTGAGATTCGGCCAAATTCATTGATACGGTTCTTTAGACTTTTTTTTCTAAAATGTGTCCAACAACGTTTACCAATGCTTGAAATGAAAAGCGTGACACAAAAGTTTCAAATCATCGTTGTTGCTGTAAAAAAGAAGAAATGCGACAGCAAAATTTAAAAAAAAAAAAACTAATTCGGTGTAGTAGTAAGAAAAAATGAAAATTTAATTTTCATTTTTTCTTACCACTACCCCCAATTAATGAATTCAAATGCATTTTACATAGTAATATTATGTTAAAAAAATTATAAGTAGGTATATTATACTTTTTGAATTTTTTTTCATTATTATAATTTTTTTTTATTATTAATTTATTTTTGTTTATTTATTAATTTTTTTAATTGTTGATATTAAATAACAAACATTTTATTTTTTATTGATTTTTTATGTTATTCATGTATTTTTAATATATAATATATTTTAAAAATTAGTTTGGTCCGGTAATGCAGGGAAAATCCCATTTTCGAAACGATTTAAAATTTTGATAATCATATAAGTTATATTTAATATTCAATTCAGTTTTTTTGCATTGAATGCAAATTTTGCTCCACTGTGCGCCTCCCCTTCCCCGTACGGCTCAGTCAGCGGGTTTTCTCTAATATTACTATATATACTATGTAAATATATATAAATATAAATTTATTACTATGTATATAAGCTCAAAAGTCTTATGAATGTTTCGAAAATTTCACCATCATTTTTTTTCGAATCATCGGCGGACTATCTGATAATATTTAATATGTCGTTTAACGCAATTTTCTCAGACCCAGAGGAAACTCATGCACCACCTTTGACTTCTTGGTATCTGGGAAACCTACCCTGGAACTCCCAGTCAGCCCATTGACTTGCAAGCGGCGGAGGGACCAAGCGTCAACACAACTTAAATCAAAATAAATTTTAAAGAAACGAGACACCCACATACAAACGATACACAAATTACACCCACCTCTGGTTCAAGTAATCGGCTAAAAAGTGAAGTCTGACTCAAATAGATTACCTACTAAAACACGTCGATGTGAAAAATAAGCTGTAAAATTCCTGAACTATTCCTGAATTAGATCTAATTCATCCTTCAGTAGCATTGGAGCAGAAGACAACAGAAGCTGCTGCAGAAGAGAACAGATTTTTTTTTTTTTTTTTTTTTTTTTTTTTCATGTGAAAATTTCTAAAACATTTTTTTCTTTGTTTTTCCATTTCTATCATAATCCTGAGACGAATGTAAAATTTTACCGTTGAAAAAAGGTCAATGCTGCCTTGCAAGGTCCCTACAACGAGTCGAGCCGGTACCAGAGTGATTAGAGGGGGTATGAGGGAACTTGTAGGATATTTAAATCCAGAACACAAGGTTGGAAGCCAGTCAAACCCCCACCCCTTTCACCTACCAACAGGTAAAACGAGGAGACGCGTCACTAACGACGACTATTAGTGTAGACACTAGTATTGGAGAAGACACTTGCCACTTGCTCTCTGTGTGGTCCCCAATTTACTCAACTTCTCGACTGCTCGACGTCCTCACGCATTTCTTATAGGCTGGTCGATCTTTTTTGTTATCTTCCGATCGATCACCTGATGAATCTATTAGTTCATGTTGATGGGAGATTTCAAACGATTTTTTTAGAGCAGAAGAAACAACATAAAATTGGGATACCATACAAAAAGGGAAGTGACGCTTGGTTGTGTAAATAACAATTTTGACTCTATTCTTTGCTTGAAACTAAAATCCTCCTTGATTGAAACTAAAATAGTTCGGGGGTCTGGGGGTGTCTCCCTGCATTCATAATACTATATAATATAATATGTTATATTTAGGTTCAATAGCTTTCGATATTCAGCGCTCCGGAAATTGGCAATTTCTTTCAAATCGACAATTCAACTTTTGACCCATTTTTTGACGTCATGAGAGCTGACACGTCATACGTGTGTACGATAAACACATACACATCACGACCCTAATCGAACTGTTTCGTTTTGAATCTTGATGTGTATGGAGTTGTATTCATTGTTCAGTTTTCTTTTCTTTTATTGTTATTATCATTTTACTCATTTCTTTTTCAGATCAGATTAAATCTTGGTTAGGTATTAAAAAAGAAAAAATCCGACTTATATCTTAATAAATTTAATTAAAACTGAACGAAGTGGCAGACCAAAATTTAAGTGGAGGCACAAAGACTTGTTTACCTGCCTACCTTTTGAAACACTATCAGTCTTTTGATTTTCTTTCTGTCTGCCTCAGCGCCTGTTGTGCATCCGAGTCAAGTGAGAGATCGGGCTCAAGCTTGAGTTACGACCAGATATTTTACCGATAATATCCGATGAACACGGTACCCAACACACAAAAAAACTTTTTTTTTTCGTCGTATCGTGTGAATGTTTTGGAACGCATCGCTCATCCTAACAAGCGAACTTGATCCGAAGATGAGTCAGGTCGATAGGAGTTATGACTTATTTGAGGCTAGAAAATTCACGGGTTTTAATATCTTGATGAGGTAGGGAGGAAACCACAGGATGCTAAAGTGTATCCTATTAGATGGAATATTACCGCGGGAGATAATTTTTACTAAAACCGCCGTGGAAATTTCCTTAACGTTTTGATCGTATTGCTTGCTGAGTCATTAGACAATTCACTCGAGCATTCTGGGTTGAGAAAGCCGTCATTAAATCGTTACTAATGTCAGAGCCCATTAGTAACAAGGCGAGCTGAGCTCCTGAAAGAAAATCGTCGATTAACAAGGGGTCTAAAGAAATTTTTCAAACAAAAAAATGTGATTTTAATTAAAGAGACGGGCCTTAGCGCTCCAGAAATTGATGGGTTGCCGATGTAAAGATATCTCAACACCCATCAGATATTAGCGCGATCGCATTTCGTTCGCGAGCTATTTTTTAAAAGGAAGGCTGAGCCTTTTTTCGGTCGATTCATATTAATATCAAGTTCGATAACCATTAACGCTGAATTTTGATGAAATCCGTCAAGATCTGGAAGATTGAGTTAAACGGGCTTGGGCGAAATGTGGACGTAACTCCGTTTTAGAAAAAATATTTTCTGGCATTTTGAGCAATTGAAGGCACAGAGTATCCACGATTAATAGACGTACATCAATGCATTTTTCTGTCAACAAAACTCACAATTTCTAATCAACCTCAGGGACATATTCCTTATGAAAGCAGCTACAATAGGTGACGGCCTTTCTATCAGAATAACTGGTGATTGAAAAAGGCGATATGCGTTCATAACTGTTAGGTAGCGCTAATCAGTCCAGTCCTGTAACTCCTACTAACTGGTGATTGATAAAGCGGCCATAAGTTCTGCAGATTTGTCTCCTCATACTCAGCAGACTGGGCTCATCATTAAAAGACTCAGCTGACTGGGCCCCTCATTAAGTACTCAGCTGACATTACAGCTGATTAAGGACTCAGCTGAGTGGGCTCTTCATTAAGTACTCAGATAACTGGGCTCTTCATTAAGTACTCAGCAGACTAGGCTACTCACTAAGTACTCAGCTCACTAGACTGCTCATTAAGTACCAACTCGGCTGACTTAACACCTCATTAAGAACTCAGCTGACTGGGCTCTTAATTCAGTACTCAACTGACCAGACCGCTCTTTAAGTACTCAGCTGAAAAATCCCCTCCCGTAGCCTCATGGGCGATCGGGCTGAAAACCTTGCGGGCACAACTAGATGGTAAACCAAGTATTTTGTCAAAATTTCAGATTCCAAAAAATCCTACTGCCCAAAACGGCCCGGGCGCCGGACGGACATTTCGTTTTTGGAATCTATACCTCTTGAAACGAATGTCAAATTTTGAGGCCGATCAGAATTTTCGACCCCCGTCACGATTACATAGGTGTATAATCCAAAGAATAATAAACCAACAAAAGGAAAGGAATTTTGAGGCGAAATTTGATTTAGAATTGTAAAAGTAATCCGATTAGGTCGAAAATGTAAAATTCCGACCTCCCAAACTACCCCATTTTGGTTTATTATTCTTGGAATAATACACCTATGTTTTCGCGACGCGGGTCGACGACTCCGATCGGCCTCAAAATTTGACATTATTCGTTTCAAGAGGTCTACATTCAAAATCCGAAATGTCCGTCCGCCGTCCGGGCCGTTTTGGGCAGTAGGAATTTTTTTTTAAATCTGAAATTTTGGCAAAATACTTGGTTTACCATCTAGTTGTGCCCGCAAGGTTTTCAGTCCGATCGCCCAAACCCGTGGGGCGCTATGGGGCTAAAATGGGGCTACGGGAGGGGTGTTTTGAAGGCTTTTAGCTATGAGATCGAGTTAGGTGTCGTTTTCGAAGTATTTTTGGACGTAGAATCCATTTTTGGGGGTCCCGGAACGATCCGAATTCACTGTGGCGTTCTATAGGGCTTTCAGGGGGCTAAAAATGGGATTTTTGAAGGATCCCAAGAAGTTAAATATTTTTCGAGTAAAAATTAAAGAATTTTTGAAAAAACACATTTTTGAAAAAAAAATCCCCCCAAAAAAATTTTTTTTTGAAATATAAAAATCCAAAAAAAAATTTTTTAATTTTTTTTATTGACAGAATTAAATGTCGGTACAAGTAACCTATATCACAGAATAATAAACCCTTGTGTAAAATTTGCAGCGTTTTTCAGTTTTGCTGACGAAAATTTCATAAATGAAGGAATATTAAAGATTCCTTGTAAAAGATCAGAGTAAAAATTTTTACTCTCTTTAATTTTTCTTCAGTGGAGCTGCATTTGACCAGGATGTAATATTTTACTGCATGGCTGAGTCTTCGTTTGGAAGAAACGGTATTCCTCCCAATAATAGTCGATTGATTTACAGTCGACGGCGTTGATAGGCCCCAAACGTACTACCGTATGCCGGGAAAATCGTGTAGGAATGACGGACCCCATGTAATGAAAGATCCGGGATTATACGAGCTGCTCAAGTTTGCGTGAGACATCAGAAACGACGTTTTATGGTCATCTGGGGAGACTTCCAATCTAGCGGTGACAGGACTGGAAGGCGCCAGGAGTTCTTCATTGGCGCCTTTCTGATTGAATAGTCATATATTCCCTGTTGAACAACAGCGGTGAATGGAATTCCACGTTCATGAACCCCAAGAAGAAACTCCAAGGCAGTAAAACTCTTGATAATAAAAATCTACCGTAGCGGGAAAAATTCAATGCGTGATGAATAATACATTACGTCACTGTAGTTTTGATCTTAGGAAAAGGCTCTTAGAGTAAAAGACATCTCGACAACATGCAATGTGGAAAACGTTCCCCAAGTCTCGCATGGAGCCAAAATTATGTTATTCAGACGTCTGCACCGGCTGATAATTTTATTTCGGGGATTTACAGAAAATTCCTTTTAGCCGAACAGTTACTTTTCTCAAGATTGATTTAGCTATCCCACGAAAATGAGACAACCGGCGGTCGGGACGCGTGTTGACAAGCTCTCAAAGACGTTGACAGAGGTACCATCTGACCCGATGAGTTTGTCACCCGAACCGCCTGTTATTTTTTCCCCCAATTTCCCCTCCTTTCCGTTGACTGATAAACCCACTCCCCGTTCTTCCTTTTCGGCGATGTCGAGTTAAACAAATTTAGAACCCCAATGAGAAGTGAAGAGAAAAGAATCTCGGGGAGTCCTGGTGCCGAGCCAAAAGTGTCAGAAGCAAAAGAAACAGAGGCAGAGTCGGCCACACATGCTGCAGAGAGTTCTGATCAGTCAGTTACATTAAGGGGAGACCTTCAAACGGCTGACACTTCTAATTCGCCCCAGGTCTGCAAGGACGAAATTGTTCAGATTTTTACATAACCGGCACAATGATTTTCTCTTTCATGTGAGCCTTTGATTATGACATTGAGAAATCGTGCAGGTTGTACGTTTTGGCTTGGATTTGTTCTGACTTGTGGTCAACCAAACGTTTATTAAGTAAAATAAAAGTATTTAAGGCCACAAAATATTTTGGTAACAAGGATGAACAGTTCTGGATGTAAGTTCAAAATTTAAGCGAAATTTCCGCAAAATAACTTCATTTCGATTTCTCGATCAGAATTACGGTAGCACCTCAGCAGATCTACAGTTGCACAACGGAGCCTATCCAACTGATACTTCGCCTACTTAATGAATCCGCTGCAAAATTGATTGCGCCGAAGTGACGGGTATTGTAGTTTCTTGACCGAATCACTTTACTAGCGTACACATTCCTCGTTTTAGGGAGCTTTCCTTTATACCAAACCAGCAGGAAACCCGTGCTTCGCAGGAAATATCAAACTTCTGTCCATCACCAATCAATAATGGTTCACTCCTAACCGACCGAACCTCCTCAGCTCAAGACTTCTCCAGTTGTCACGATGGGTCAGAAGGAAGAAACCCAACATTATTCTAGGGTACTTCTACGAGTTGAAAAAGTTTGACCTTTTTTGACTTCATGGGAGGCCACGTTTGGTTATCGTAGAGGCAGGTTAGTGAACAACCAAGCTAAAGCAGATGCGTGTTTTAGGGTTCGGAAGAAGTGTTTTCTTAATATTTTTCGAGTATTGAGTATTAAGGAAAACTCAGAGCATTTTATACAAGTCTTTAAAAGTCAGGGACCATTTCAAAAGGTGGAAAAAATAATGTAGGGGAAGGGCGGCTACCTTCAACCACTTTTTGCTTATTCTGATATTTCTGTTCTGCATTAGCGAAATTTGAATTGGTTTTCCCTTCTACAAACAGTTTAACTATTGCCCTGAACAATTAAATAGTAAAATCGTTACAAAATCAGAGTCAAATACCCGTATTCTATGTCCATAAAAAACCACCAGTGGGGTAGCTTCAACCATGATGTGGGGTACCTTCAACCACATTCATAGGGTAGGTAGTTGAACGGGTACACCCATTAAAACGCATGAATATCTTTATATTAAATATATTATATTTAATATTTCATCAAATTTTGATAAAATATTAAATCAACCTTGGTAAAATGAGGTCAGTTCTTCTCTAGTAGGTACCTATTAATAAAGATGCTTTTTCGCATCACAATAATGAAACAAAATACTTCAGCTTCAAAAATAAACTCAATGGGCTCCTTGAAAAGGTCAGAGTTCATAATTTCCAGCACCCTTTAAAACCCCCCTACATAAATTTTTAGTTCGAAAATCTGTATAATTACGTGCAGAACTGTTTTAGAAATGTCGGAGGATTTGAAATGAAAGCGGAGGGCACGTGACGTCACCAAGTAGTTTGGCACAGAGCCGCCAGAGCGCAGAATAATAAATCTGAAGGAATCTGAATAAAAACACTCGACCCGGGTCGATTTTGAATTACCTTCTTTGATGATAACTCGATGCTCGATTTTTGAATGACCTTCTCTGATGATTGCCCCGATTATTGACTTTTGGGGTCGTATTTTCGCATAGGTAGTAAAGTTGGCAAACTGGCATAGATGCGAGAGAGAGGGGGATTTCTCGGCCAATCAAAAATTGATCAAGCAGCCGACATCATATACCCCCTCCAGGCCTCGGAATTCAAATATTATATTTTTCCAAAGGCAGGGCCTTTAAATAATAAAGACGCGTTTTGTGCAATGTTGACTCATTTTCGTAACAGTTACTATTACTAGTTACTATTGAAGCATGAGCTTTCCAGGATTTTTTTTTTTTTAATCATTCAAGGAGCTCATTGTATAATTTATTTCTCTTTTTTCTAAAACTAAATATCCCAGTCTTTTGAAAATGTTCTTCATTATATCTGTGAATTCTCTCTTCTATTGCATCACAGCTTTGACTAATAACTAGTTTCATCACAAAGAACAATAGGAATTCAGAATAACTAAGCAATTTTGAAAGGTACCCAATGGATGGGGTAGATTCAACCACTCAAAAAAGTGGTTGAAGGTACCCCACTTCGTACTGGTTGAATCTACCCCACCACCACTTTTTGAACTAAATGTGACTTGACCTTCAAAAAGAGCATGCAATCAGAAAAACTCAAGTTGTTCCTAAAACTAGAGTAAATTATGAATCTAATGATGCAGAGTTCATTCCAAAATACATATCCTGTCATGTACAACAGAGCAACAAAAATTATGATTTTACAAACCTTGCACCGCTAGAAAACACGTTTTAATCTGCAGCAAGCCACACAAATAAGCTGAAACCTCCAAAATACAGTTACAATATCTTCTTCACTTCTTCTTCCTTTCATAATTTTCTCAGCCCTAAAAACGATCATCATGGCGGGCAAATTGCCAGTGGTTGAAGGTACCCCATGGTTGAAGGTAGCCGCCCTTCCCCTAGGTGGAAAAGGAAAGGATGAAGATGTTCGAACAATCTAGATGTTATGCAATACCTAGTGGTATATTATGTCATTTGAAATTAAAAACAAGTGGTAAAAAATTGTCTTTTTCCCTCATAGCCTGATCTTTTCTTGGGGTTGTGACTAGGGCCTATCCTGTTGTCCAGTAGGAGCAGTTTCATAAACAATGTATTACACATACCTATTAAAAAGGTTTGCTCTCCTTCATGATAATATTAAAGGTTACTAGGTATATGTGTATCTAATTTGAATTAGTGGTGATGTTGGCCGTCGTTGTGGGGACTGTTTCATTACCGAACCGCAACAGTCCCAACTATAGGTAGGTATGTCCACGAGTTAGGCTCGTACCCCCACCCGTTTTGGAACCCCCAAAAATGAATTCTTCGTCCAAAAATACTTCGAAAACGACACCTAACTCGATCCCATAACCAAATCCCTTTAAAAAAAAGCCCTCCCGTGACCCCTTTTTAGCCCCTACGGGTTTGAGCGAAAGGGCTGAAAACCTCGCGGGCACAACTTGATGGTAAACTGAGTATTTTGTCAAATTTTCGGAATTTTGAGAAAATTCCTGCTTCCCAAAACGGCTCTTACGGCGGACGGACATTTCGTCTTAGGAAATTTTCGACCTCCGTCGCCATTACATAGGGGTGTTACTCCAAGAATAATAAACCAAAATGGGGTGAAAATAGATTTCACTTTCATCCTGTAAGTGAAAAGAAGCACTATTCGCGAAAAAAGACATCTTCACTATCGAAAAGCGAGTAGAAGGGGTCTGAGGCCAGGTGGTTGAGGTCAGTGGATGGCTGGCTTTAGCCAGCAGGAGGTATACCACCTACTCATATTACTCACTTATTATGATTACATTTTATTTATCTAAGTTTTGTTGTGATTTGATACAATTAATGCATTGATTTGGCCTTAACATTCAATCATCAAACAGTCCAAAACAGTTCGGGTTCTGCATGATGAATGCATGATGAATCTCAAATGTGTGGACCCTGAGTAAATAACCGACTTAAAGCTCGAACAAGCTTTACCACAGCTGGAAACGGTAATGGCCCTGTAAGGCAGGCTCTAATGAAAACTAACAGCCATCATAGGGGACTGAAGGTGGTCGATACGACACTTCGAGACCCGTAAAGGTGGGGGAGACCCTCCGGCAACTCGGACAACAATCGGGCTTTTTCAATAAAAAAAAAAGACCTTCGGGGAGGCCCCCGGTCGGAATCCTGACAATAACTGACATAACAGACCTCACAGGAGAAAACATCGTGTAAATCACGGCCTCGGGTTTAGGGTGAGTGTGATTGGGGTTTTGTGGCTCGTTATGGACGCCGCGGATTTATATCTTGGGTTGAGGGACATTTGCGAAGTGACACTTTTATACGCGACCATTTAACCGAAGATGCATACCATGGGGGTTCTGACAAGAGATGCAGGATGACAGTAATCCTGCAGGGTGCCACAGTGATCCTGGTAATTTTGCAACAATCTACCAATACGTTAAAAAATTTATGATGTAGAAAATTTTCTCACTTATGCAGATGAATCCAACAGCCAAGCAGTGTACTTACTTCGTCCTAAAAACATAAACAAGAAATAACAATTAGTTATTACATATTGATCAACATTAAATTTTAATATAATTTTTCTCATTTTCACATGTTGGGGCAGCAATGGGCTCAACGCACGTGAAAAATGTGTGAAAATAAATTCTTTAGATATAGAAAACTGGACAGCTACACTAACTCAACCGTAATGACTGCCCAGGGCTGTATATCGATCGGTAAGCCCTTATCACCGTGTTTTCTGGGGGGCTCTGTCCCGCTAATTTGACTTTTTCATGCCACGCAGATACCCTCCCCTGCCGTTGCCATGCCCCTAATGAAGAAATTTTTAATTACCCGAACCAAATGCGGGAGAGAGTAGATTAAGCCTAATGGCGGACACAATGCCCTGCGAGGGGGCCGTAAATTAGAAACGGGGAGTCTACGTTTTCCCTCGACGCCCCCCTCGGTGGAAAATATCCCTTTTTCGTCGGGGTTGATGTAGAGGGTGGTGGGCCTGTTGGGAACCATTTCTTATCGTTATAAAGCACGCCAAACCACTTCATCACCCCGAAGGTGCCACAAGCCACGCCCTGGACCCCAACCGCTAATAATTACCTTCGTCCTCTCGACTTCCTCAAACTTGGGAGTCCTCTCAGGCGAAAATGTAGTCGTGGTCAAAGTTTAGATTAACGCCAATCACAGGATAGGAGAGCTATTATTTTCCAATCTATCAATTGACGGATTTTATTCACTCGGGGTAATACCGAAATTCTAAATAAACAACACCGCTCAAAATGTGTTTGGATTGAGCCAAAAAAAAAGACCTGATCAAAACAATCTGAACACGCATTCAATTTTCAACAGTTTTCTCATCTCTGACAAGGAAAAGGTGTAAAGGCAAAACTTTTCAGCTGTACGGCCTCTTTTTCAGGAGAACATCCTCGGTAAACCCCTGTCAGCCATTGGCATAAAAGACGATTTTCGCCGACGTAGTATATTTCTACGATTACTGCGAACACTTTTAGACCGGTCTTCAAGTGTTCAAGGTTGTAAAATAGAATAGTATAGTCGAAAACCGTGTTATATGAATATAGGTACATTCCCGCTATCTCGCCTCATCCACATTAAAACGTTAGGTTGACTATTTTAAATCGTCATCCAAATTGTGTTTAATTGATATCTTTTGGCAGGGGTTCATGCGTAAATTTCGTCGATGGCCGATAATATTAAAAAGAATTCCCTTTAGGTTTATTATTCTTGGAATATTACACCTATGTATTCGCGACGGGGGTCGAAAATTTGGATTGGCCCCAAAATTTGACATAATATGTACACATATATTATACGTTTCATGACATGTCTCATCTACGTGCACGTAGATTTCACAAATCAAATGTCCGTCCACCGTCCGGGATTGGCTCAAAAAAATCCTCAATCCCGGGATTGGCTCAATCAGCCCGAGATCACGGGATTCAGAAAAAGTCCCGGGATCCAGCTTGGACCCGCTTCCGTCTTCCGCTCGTCGAGTTACCTGCGTGTAGGCGATTCCTCAAAAGACATGCAAATTTCTGGCCTCAGTTGACGTGTTATTTACTATCGAGTGAAACACGTGATGTAAAAACAAGCTGGAGGGAATTACCTACGCGATAATCTTGCTGGGAGTTGGTAGGGAATCCGGTAGATCGCCCATAAAGTACCACCCGCCTCCTTTTCCCCAAAGCCATCTGAGGGTTCCTAATAAGCCGTGGCTAATTCCTCATTGTCCGGAGTGACGACAATAGCTACAACAAGCCAAACCCCCCTCATCCTACTAGACACATTGACGCAACAATAAGACGAAAACACTTATCGACATAGTGGGGATCAACGAGGGTGGCCTTCTCCGGCAGCCTTCGATTTAGGAACGACGACGAAAGTCTTTTACCGAACTGTTGAGCATTGCGGTGCTTTATGACGTGATTTATGATCCATCTTTCTAATCCATCCATGAACCTCAGTCAAAGACGGAAACGTTTATACGGAAACTCCGTCGTGGAGCTTCTGCCCGCCATTTATCCATAATTTACTCCTTCGTTTATTTCCTCCTTCTCACTTTCTCCTCAGTTATCACCGCCCACGTATTATCGGCCGGAAACGTGTAAATTACGTGTCGAGTATGAATTCACCTGAGCGTGAAAACGCTCGTCGACTCGAGTCAAAAGAACAGCTCCGGTTATCTTCGCATAAAAATAGCTCCCACTTTGCCAGAAGTTGTAGGCAGGCAGCGATAACACGAGTAAAATATAATACTCAGACTAGCGAGGAGGGGAGGGGGGTGCAGTTGGCGTGAAACTTGCCATTCCCATCATCACGCTCCGCCCCTTCATTTTCGGGAGGGGAAGGTCAAATAAACGCCTACGAATGGAAATTCTTTCGCCTCTCAACGGAACACCAATTTTTGTTATTTATAATCGTTTGTGGGGCTAGAATGAGCGTTGTGTTGAATACGAATGAACCCTCAAATGACTGGTTCTTGTACACCCAGGGCTTCCCAAAGATCAGGCCGTTTTGGGCAGTATGTTTAATTTTAAACTAATTTAAAATCTTCTTTAATGAAAAATTAATTTAGGATAAAAATTTGTAATTTTACCAAAGTTTTGCCCGCAAGGTTCACAACCCGATCGCTAAACGTGTGGGGCTCTATGGGGTTTTTGAGGGTTTTCGGCTATATTAGCGAGTAGGGTGTCGTTTTCGAGGTATTTTTGAGCGTATAATCCATATTTGGGGGCCCCAGAACGATCCGATTCCACTGTGGGGATCTATGGGGCTTTCATAAGGCTACAAATGGGTCTTTTGAAGGATGTCAGGAAGTCCAATGAGGTGTTGTAGCGCTTCATTTTTTTTTTTTTTTTTTTTTTTTTTTTTGAAACTTTTATTGCACCAAGTAAGCAAACTTATCAGCAATTTACAATTGATGTATACTAAATGACTTGCCAGAAGCGATGACACATAACACTGCTTCTATGCGACTTGTTGTTTTGTGCAACTGACGCACTAGTAATTACTCACTGAGCTGATAATTAGTTCACAGGGCACCCCACTCCCACAGGTCATGAGGTTTTGTTCTTTTCAGTCTTCTGAGCAGGCCTTCAACGTCGAGGAGCTGGACAACCTCGCTGTTGATGTGTCCCCGAAGCCTCTGCTGATGGGCTAATGCTTGTTTTTTGATGACTTCTTCGACAGTAGGAATTTGAAGTTCCCGGTGTAGTCTTTCATTCCTGGTGTAACGGTACGCATTTACGCATGCTCGTAGCACGTTATTTTGAAATCGCTGAATGATCAAGCGATTGCTCGGAGCGGTGCAGCCCCACAATTGTGCACCATAGGCCCAGACTGGCTTAAGGACCTGATTGTATAGTGTTAGCTTGTTGGGGATTGACAAGGATGACCGTCGCCCCATTAGCCAATACATCTTTCGAAATTTGGTGGTTAGTTCCATCTTCATAGCGCTTCATAACGTAGAATCCATTTTTCGGGGTCCCCATAACTATCAAAACACTTTAAAAGATTATTAAAAAAATAAAATTAAAAATAAAATTGTATGGTCATACAATTTTAGCGTTATTTATATCAAAGAATAATAGACCCTACACTGAGAAAACGACTCTGTTAAAGTTTGACAGAAAATACTGTTAGCGAGTAAATACTGTTAAACATCGTCGATTCCCGGTATTGCAATAACAGAATAAGAAGGTTATTGAGTAAAATGCCGCCCCTTGCCTTGTTTTCCCAAACTTTAACAGTGTTTTGGTGACAATAACAGAGTTATTCGGGTGCAGTAACTGTATAATACTGTTGATGAGCACACATTAGGCGTATACTCAGGGGGCGGCATTTCAATAACAGTATTCACTCATTAACAGTATCAATACTGTTGGCAGAGCATTACAGGATTTCACTGTTAAACTTTAACAGTATTTTAGGCCGTTTTTTCTCTCAGTGTAGAGTAAAAATTTTAATATGCAGTGTTTTTTTATTTAATTTAGGTATACCTAATTTCTATACATAGAAACATGGAGTATAATAGTAATCCTAATCAGCGTGAAATGTTCTGTAGGAATCCATTGAATACGGAATTTTTTCCATCCCACCATATCCACTCGCCGATCGGAGGGGTCGACCATCGTCGCGATTACATAGGTGTATTTTTCCAAGAATAGGTAATAAACCAAAAACCGAAAACATGAAATTTACTGTTGAACAAAATAATTACTACCGTTTTTGGAGTATATGAGTTGGACGCAAATTCTTCAAGATTCCCTTCAAAAATACGTCAGGAACACCAGGATGTAACCCGTTTTTGGGCATTTTTTGGTTTTCTCTCGGAAGTGACCAATTTGTGTCAGAAATCGTTCAAAACCGCATTTTTTTTTTCCAAAGAAATAAATCCACAAATACCCCAAAACAGTTTATTTACGGTCAATTTCTATATAATTAGTAGTAGGCATACTACAGAACATTACAATGGATTTTTCGTCATGAACAGAATGGAAAGGGGCGGGGGAGTTCCACGAACCCATCCGAACGCACCGCGAATCGAAAAAAAAAAAAAAAAAACACTTACTGCTCTAAATACGCAGATTATCAAGTTCATTCTACCGTAGGTACTTTTCAATTTTTTTTTTTTTTTTTTTTTTTTGTCGCCAATTTGTTTTCTATATTCCATGGGGTGTTAGGGCTAGGATGTAACAACCTTTTCGTCGGTCTGAACAGTTCGATTTTTCGCCCCGCTCGCCCCGCTGTCTAAATGCCTGCCGCTTTTGCAGCCTTATGAGGGCAGTGTTGTCTGCAGAGTAAGGATGATCCTTTGTACGCTCAAAACTTTGTTATAATTTCATTTGATACACAACAATAATTGTTTCTGTCAACAACATATTCTGTGGGCCTGTTCATCTGGCGACTCTGAGCGGCCCCGTCAATCGAGACAGAAATTCCCCAGAAGCGACCGATGGTAAAATGATGGATGTCTAGTCCACTTCACGGCTTTCAAGGGATTTCAAGCCGTCCCAGCGGGAACGTGATGGATCATCTTCGAAAAGTCTTGGAAGTCCTTCGACCTAAGTCCGTCTCCTAATAGAATTGTCTCCGTCTCTTCCCTCGATCCATCATCTTTGGGAACTCTCGTAAAGATGACGCGGGGCCCTGGAAATCTCAACCTGTCCTCCTCTTCATTATGCTCTTATTGTTTTTGTTCGTGGGACCCTCCGCCGAGCTGAAGATGTCACACGAGACTCGAACGATGCGGTTTGACGCCGTTTTTGTGGGCTCGAGATCGTTGGGGGTCAGGTATCGAGGAACGGTGGCCATCCAGGATGTAAATGAGCTCGTCCACCATATCCGACGTGTTAACTTATAATCTCGAGGTCGTGAACTATAAACCAACTAAAACCGACGGATTACACACTTCAAACCGGTTTTCAAAACTAATTGAAATATAAAACCTACTCTTGCTGCAGTGCAATACCGCTTTTGATGCCCACCCAGTGACTTCACCAGAGTCCTACAGGATCTGGGTCAGGCTATATTTCAGCCTTATGTAGTATCATTGTGGGTTTTCTTCGGCGATAAAATCGCACTAGGCCGTATTTCTTGACTTTTAACGGCTCGTAAAACACATCACTTAACGGCTAGGCACGACGTACGAGTGCACCTTTTTTCCACTGAACCGCCGAAGGAGATTGGACGTCATAGCAAGCCATCAGTCGACAATATCGTCGCTGTTGACCATTTAACTGCACGGGTGATTTTCACGGAAAAAAACTTTATCTTCCTTTCCAGGTTACGTGAATTCCTTTATGAAAAAAATAACTTAATATTGTCAAGTCGTCATCGACCTTCCCAACATCCAGTTTTTATAGGGTCTTTTTATTTTTGAGCTTGGTTTCGTTCTACTTTTCCTACAGCAGCCAATTTTTGGAAAAGACTTGGCACAAGGTAAAATATTTTAGCAAAACTCAAGTTTCCTAGTTCTTCCCAGAAAAATGAGGACAGGATTATGACGAAGAAGACACATACGACAAAGAAAATAGGACTATGACGAAGAAGACAGAGTTAGGACGAAGATGACAAGATTATGACGATGAGGATCGAACTATGAACAAGAGGACAGGACTATGAAGAAGAAGATAAGGCTATGACGAAGATGACAATATTATGACGATTAGGATCAAACTATGACAAAGAGGGCAGGACTATGATGAAGATGAAAATATTACGACGAAGAGGATCGAACTATGAAAAAGAGGGCAGGACTATGAAGAAGAGGATAATGAAGAGGATAATAAGGTAATGAAGAAGACCGAACTGTGATGAAGAAGAGAGGACTATGACGAAGATGACAAGATTATGACTAAGAGGATCGAACTATGAAAAAGGGGGCAGGACTATGACGAAGAGGAATAGGCTATGACGAAGATGACAATATTATGACGATTAGGATCGAACTATGAAAAAGAGGGCAGGACGAAGATGAAAATATTACGACGAAGAGGACGAGACAAGGTTACAAGTAAATGTAAAAAACTTGAAAAAAATCACTTCACATTCGTTCTACTAAAAACTGGAGGAAATACAAGACGATAAAGCGAAGGTGGAAATCGGTGGGTCCATGTCCTGGTGTCATCGGCCTGTCCACCTAAATTGTACAGTATTTTTTAGAATTGATAAAGGCGCTTCTTTTTGGAATGTCTTCTTTCACTTTTCCTGGTCGATACGAAAACCTTTTTTCTTCTTTTTTTTTTTTCAAAACGTTTTCCGCGTGAACGACCCGCATACAAATTAAGTAATTTCACCACCTAGATAAGTATCTAGGTGGTGAATTTGCCAAAGTGGAAATTCACTGAAAACTCAATAATAATTATTGAGTTTTCAGTGAGTTTTCAACAGCTCAATTACTGAGCTGTTGAAAATCACTTTTGTACTCATTCGCGTTTTCATCCAACAAAATGATCCTCATTAGAGGAGGTTTATAATTTTTCCTTTGTTTCAATAATTGAATTATTATCTCCCAGGAATCTACGGCGTTTTCGGAAAGTGTTTTTTAATGGGTGGGAAGTCGTGTTCCTTGGCCCTTGACAAGAAGAAGAGATAAGAATGAAGAACGACCCCACACGGAAAGCGCGCAGCACCTGTTTCTAAGTTGATAATCGATTATTTCCATGACGATCGCATCTGCACAGGCTGACATGCGATCATGCGGATTACGAGTTGAGAGGCACTATGCGTTAGTGAGTTAGTAATATTCATTTCATCTTGGATTGTGCAAAAGGTTTCTTCTCTGTGGCGCAGTGAACCTAATCCATTTCTACTATTTAGTTTTTGATTTTCCAATTACACGTACATCCGAACTCAAAGATGATCGTAGGTTGGATTACCTTGTCGGGAAGATCACGTTTTCTTGGAAACCATATCGGGTTGAACCGACGTTTGTCAGTCTCATTTGAGCTTGACGTGCTCCTCGATTCGATACCGTTTAAAAGGCCTCTGACGTAATAAATCAGTCCTCTCAATAAAACCCAGCTTTCAAATTGCATGTCAAGACGGTAGTCGCAGATCTCTGAGGGAGGTCTTCGCCTGGCTGCCCGTTTAAGGGCAGGAGGGCGACGTCGCAAATATGGTCAAGATCGGTTTCCGAGCAAGACCTTTGCGTGGGTATCTCTTTTTTTCAATTACTCGTCTAAAAGGCATCCCCCAAGGGATAATTACACCTCCTTAAACACCCCGTTCCATTTGTCCGTGGGGGTTGCGAAGTCATCATCTGAACCCGAACGCGAAGTGAATTTACAATTGGAAACAGAGCCTTAAAGTCTGCGCATGAGCGAGGACTCAGGTTACGCAAACAGGATGCAAGGTAGGCGGAGAGGACAGAGCTCAGCCACTTGGGTGGTCGCTCGGAATGATGTCATAATTGTATAGGCCATCTCCATCGAGAGGTTTCCACTCATCTCATACTGAGGGTTTAATTTTTTTTTTTTTTTTTTCAATTTTTTTTCTCCCCCTTTTTACGCGAACGCATCTCGCGACATTCTGCGACGCTAACGGGGCCATCTGACCCCTCTCATTGCTCCGTGGAAAAAGGTACGAAAGGTTCTAGCAATAAAAAGCCCCCTTTTCTTTGGAAGATAAAACCGCAACTACGAGACCTCACACGGAGACTCGACATTGTTTATAATAAACTCGGCGGAGCCTCGATACCAACATCTCCCGCTTTTCCGAAGATTCGTCAAACAAAGATGGATTTGGAAACGAGGGATTACTCCCGAATATCAACAATACCGCACAAGACGTTACGAGCGCGTTCCGTGTGTAAACTGCTTTTCTGTGAACGATGTAAACAGATAGTAACAACCGTCAAACGGAGGCGTCATCCGATGTCCAAACAAGTCGTAACATCGTGAAAGATCGCGCTGAATAGTCACTTCTCCGTCTGTTCTTTTTATCTTTGTGAAAGCGGTAGGCACAAATTACACAAGTTCACGACGCGACTCAGACTATCAAATTGTAAACATTGCTGTTTGAAATCGTCTGCGAATAATTAATATAATCAATAGGGTTTGATGAGAGTCTCGACATTGGAAAGTAGAATCGTATACCAAAATGGGTCATCACGAACGAGCCTTCCACGTTAATTGTCGAAAGTAGAAAAATTCGTAATTTACAAAATCATATAAGACACCCGATCCAAAGATCGTCAAACGTGATCACGAAAAAGCAGGGAAAACGTGAAGAAGAACTTGATTTCAGAGAATTATCACGAGTGGAGGGCTGATTTTTTTTTTTTTTTTTTTTTTTTTTTTTTTTTCAATTTCACTAAATAGGCGGCACACAGTGGGGTCGCACAACCATATTTTGGAAACAACCTCTAAAAAACGAAATTTGACGCTGATTAAACTAATGCTCAAATGTATGAAACAGTGCTCGGGGTCCGAAATTAGTTCTCCAGGAGTCTTGATGAATCCATCAGAAACGAAAGTTTTATTGCGCCCAGAGCAAGTGGATCCAGGGGAATGACGCAACAAATAACAAGAATGATTAAAAAAAATAATGAATTAATGATCAAGACCCCTGAAGAGTACAGGATCAGTACAAGCCTTGTTGCGCGTGGTAGAAATAGCTGGATCGTGTTTCAAATCTAAGTTGAAAGGGCCTCGCACGATTGTTATAGACGTTGAACTTTCTTCTGTTTTCAAATAGCTATTTCAATCTCCTCTTAGAGCGATTGGAATCGTACTGAGTACAGTAACTGCACAATCAACTGTTGATGCTCATTTTGTATGATACAATTTTTCAATAGTCCCGAAAAGTTTTGTAGTATAAGCCAACAAATTCAATGCCATAAGCTGTGAGGATTGCGTCGCAAACATTTTCAGGGCTCACCCAATAGCCCCAAGTCCATGAGAAAATTCACTTATATGTTAGTTTCATTAAATGAAATTTTCTACTGGACTTAGGGCATATATATATAATTATGCATAATAGTATAATTATGCCCCACTAGCTCCCAACTTCTCTAAGCTGATCAGGGTGGGTCCACACTTTGTCAAGGACTAGGCGAAAAAAACGCTGCAAATTTTACACAAGGGTTTATTATTCTGTGATATAGGTTACTTGTACAGACATTTAATTCTGTCAATAAAAAAATTAAAAAAATTTTTTTTTGGATTTTTATATTTCAAAAAAATTTTTTGGGGGGATTTTTTTTCAAAAATGTGTTTTTTCAAAAATTCTTTAATTTTTACTCGAAAAATATTTAACTTCTTGGGATCCTTCAAAAATCCCATTTTTAGCCCCATGAAAGCCCTATAGAACGCCACAGTGAAATCGGATCGTTCCGGGACCCCCAAAAATGGATTCTACGTCCAAAAATACTTCGAAAACGACACCTAACTCGATCCCATAGCTAAAAGCCTTCAAAACACCCCTCCTGTAGCCCCATTTTAGCCCCATAGCGCCCCACGGGTTTGAGCGATCGGACTGAAAACCTTGCGGGCACAACTAGATGGTAAACCAAGTATTTTGCCAAAATTTCAGATTTTTAAAAAAATTCCTACTGCCCAAAACGGCCCGGACGGCGGACGGCGTACGGCGGACGGCGGACGGCGGACGGCGGACGGCGGACGGCGGACGGACATTTCGGATTTTGAATGTAGACCTCTTGAAACGGATAATGTCAAATTTTGAGGCCGATCGGAGTCGTCGACCCGCGTCGCGAAAACATAGGTGTATTATTCCAAGAATAATAAACCAAAAGTTGCATATTTTACGATCGCACAAATTTTACTGAACCCAGCCTGAAAGACATATCCTTGTCAAAAAACGATTTGAAGAAACCCACTCGTTGATAAGTGCCAAAAGTGCCAAAAGTGAGATAAGTTCAAACCAAATACTTGCAGTACACTGAGAGAAAAGATTTTTTTAGTGGCTAGGTTAAATCCGAAATAACCTCGAAAAGAAATTGAAACCACCTAGAATCAATTGATTCAACCTAGAAAAAAATAGGTCCAGGTTAAAGTAACATCGAAAAATATTAATACAACCTAGACCCATATAGAAACAACCTAACCCGTTATTACCCGCCCTCTGACCACAACCTGGAATAAAAAAGTGTCAACCTAGACCAAATGTGAACTTCACATTTGGTCTAGGTTGACATTGTGAAGACCTAGAAAATATATTACCTACCTTTGACTTTTAAGTGGGGTAACCTAGAATTGAATGATTTGACCTTCCATATAATTTCCCTCCATTAAAGTCTCGGTTGTACAACTGAAAACAACCGAGAGATTTAAAAGGCGAGATTGCTACTTTAGGTAACAACCCAGAAGAAAAAGTTAGACTTTCAGTCTCAGTTAAAACTACCGTAGTACTACAAATAGTTTTAGGTTTAAACAACAGTGATTGTAATTCATTCAATAAATTCCAGGTTGTTTCTACAGTACGCTAAGCGGCCGCGGAGAGCACCACTGTAGGCGGTGGGCGTTAATTCTCGTTGTCTTGGCACCCCTGCTATTTAGCCGGTGGGGTTGAGGCCAAATCTTTGTCAAATTCTAATCATCTAATTTCTGTCACTATGTGCAGTCATATTATGACGTCACATTCAAATTTTTGTACTGAGTTGGAAACAGAGACAACCCAGAAAGATAGTTGGAAGTTGATAGAAACAACCTGCAATGGAAGTGGAGCAAACCTAGAAAGAAAAGTGGACCACCTAGTAATTTATTAGGACCAACCTGAAAAGAATAGGAAGCTACCTAGAAATTTAACTGGAACAACAGGGATAGTAATTGAAACAACCTCGTAAATAAAGGGACACAACCTAGAGAAAAAAGGGTTCTAGGTTAACGCGCCATGGCTGTAAATTGTTTGAGGTGGGCTGAGAACGTTTTTGTTTTAGGGTAAGTCAACCGTCTATGAAAGTGAAAAACATTGAATACCAGGGTGAGACAACCAAGACATTAATGTTTTTAACCTAGACTGTAAATGGATGGAGGCGGCGGCACACACTGTGAACTTAACCTAGAACTAAAGTGTGGGGGTGGCTTATTTTAAATCTTGGTTGTTTGCATTTTTAGGAAGGTAACTTCACCAGTATTTTCAATCTAGGTTAAATTATATTCAACCTAGACTAAATTGTTCCACCCTAGAATGAAAACCAAAAAAAATCTAGGTTGGCAGCATTTAACCTAGAAAAAAATCAAAAATAACCTAGAATAGGCCCGTTTTTCTCTCAGTGTAGGTACTTGGATTCTGTGGCTAATATACTGTGAGAATGATGAGCCAGATAAAAGAAATCAGCATGTTCGGAAAAAAGGGGGTTTTCCACTCTTGCCCCACTGAACGGCAGGACGTTGTCACTGTGCCTGGGCATGTGCCTGCCACTAGACGCTTTGGCTGCGTCCTGCCCTGTGCGCGCTTCCCCACGTAAATAAACAGAAGCGAAACATGATTACCCGTGACCCGCGTCCGTTTCCCGTCCTGTGCCTGCTTGTGAGCCAAGACCACTTTTTTGTCTCGTCATCTCCATAACACAAGGAAGTCTTGAAAACCCTTCTCGCGAAATATCATCGCTGGTCGTGTTTAAAACGTTAGCACGTCAAGAGCTGCCCAACCGTGAAGACCGTGCAGAGACAGAATAATTTTTTTGAAGTGAGTGTTAAGGAGTGTGGAGTCCGAGGGTCCCGACGGTGAAAAAAGAAGAAACGGTGAACATGGTAGCCGTGCAACGATGTAGCTGATTACTTTGGCGCCACTCTTCAACTAAAATTTGTGCCCGACTCACCGAAACGCCTTGTGAATTCCTAATGTTTTACTACACGGGCCCCACGCCTTACATTTGATCCGGGTATATGTCCCCATCATGGTTCAAGTTCACGAGTTATCACGGAACGTCCTTGATTTAGAGTGCCGGTGGGTGGGCCATCCCAAAAGTCTCAGATATCACACCTAAACCTTCTCATGTTGGGACAGTGACTCGGCAGCTTGGCCTACACAACTTTGAGGTCGTAAGATCACCAAATGGCAATCCCAACTTACGAGTTTTTGTGTGTTTCATGATGCACCGGTGGAAATCGCATAGCGAAGTGAAATATGACAGGCTCAAACCTGGTTGAAGAATAAACATCTTCAGTTGTAAACGCGAGTGTCGTAAGGATGAAGCACCTAATGAAATGAGCGTCTGAGCCTTGTTCAAATGAGGTTTGCCCATTTGGAGTCTTGCACGTCATGTCCTGTCTCACGCCCTCAGCTATAAAAGACTCCCTTCTTTGAAATCCGCGCTCCGAAGGGAACCATTTGAAACGGAAGGGATTTTATGCGATGTTGCTTATGGGTAATGAGAAAAGGTGAGAGGCCAGGGCAGTTGTCTCTATCCGAAATGAGTTCTCTACCGTGCTGAGGGCGTTTGCCACGTTCGAAAACACTTCAGGAGGTCATTTTCGACTAATTGCCAGGAGCCGAAAAAGTAGACAAAAAATTCCATCCGCACTCATTTCGTTTCTGATAATTAAAGCGGCTTTTACGGGTCAACCATTCGACACCTAATACGGGGTCTCACGCAAACTGGGTTTTGTGTTAGTGGAAAAAGTTAATTTTCGAATTAACTCGAGCGTGAACTGTTAAATAGTTCCAACTCCTCAAGTCAATGCTGTAAATGTCACTCACCGACTCCGCATAAGGTCAAAGGAGACAAAAATCACTCACCAACGACCTGATGAATAATTCAATGACAATTGGGATTCTGAAGGGACTGGGTGAGGTCCCGACGTTAATGGCATAATCAGAACCTACGTGGTTCACTTGATCGGTGTCGTGGAAAAAGGCTTCATCAATGGTTCATTAGGAACCGAAATAAGAATTATCTTGTCCTACACGTCTGAATAAACTTGAGTCCCCTAATGAATTGACTGTCAAATAAACTCGATGCTCAGCGTCTGGGTGGTAATTTCGTCCTCTAAGCATCAAAGCAAATTTATACGACGACAAAAACCGTTGCATAATGTTTTGTTCTTATGATTGAATAATATCACACATTTTATTGTCCATTTTTTAGAGACGGGCGATATTTTAGGTATCGATACGTCGTAACATCGACAGGGTGATTTGGTGTCGATATGGTGCTACTGATAAATGGAGATATCGATAGTACATAAGACCTCCGTTTAGAATCATATCGGATCTCAATGAAAGGCGGGCTATTTCCCTCAAGCTATTCAAATTTTTGCGCATTTATTTATTTATTTTATTTTTTATTTTTTTGTTTTTTTTTAGAAAGTCCTCCTGATTGACATCAAAATAATTATCAAAGCTCATTGGGTTGGTAACATAACTCAATATAGGTTCTAATATAATTCAACCCAGCTAATTGAAAATTCATCTGTGAGTGCTCAATACCCGCTTGGGGCGCTGGGAGTGTACTAGTAGGGAGGGGAGAGCTCAATACCTGCTTGGGGCGCTAAAAGCGTAATAATAGGAAGAAATTTATGTTGCCCAAGAGCCCATATTATTTTCTTTTGAAAAGCTGTTAGTTTTTTAATTTAATTTTTTTTCTTTCTTTTCATGGATATGCTTTGACAGCCCAAAAACCAGGCAACTAACTCTGAGACTAGTAAACAAAAGATTTGAGATGACAATGTGGGTTATTACTAATGACAAGACGATATGGGGGTATTCACTTAGCAATGATTACCATGTTCCTTTTCGATTTAGTTTGAAACCATCAAATTTGATCCATTCGCCAAGAGAAGACGCGTGGAACGGTATGCATAACTCATTTTCGCCAAAAATGACGATGTGGGGTGTTGCCGTGAGACCCTCGATATATTGTCATTTCTCGATCTTGTTAAATCACAAACAATATAATATACGAAAGATATCAATATATTATATTTCCTTCACATTGATAATTTTGTATTCGATACCTTCATATTGATAATAATTATCAATATGAGATCGTATGCAAAATTATTTTGCATACGATCTCTATAGTTTTTTTCTGTCAAAAACGAACTTTTCGTGCGGCGTCACACTGCTCATTATCTAAATCACTAATTTTGTATAAGCTCTGCGGTCCCTAAACACTCCTTACGACTAGATATCCTCAAGTTGAAGGGCCTGTTTATTTTGCCTCGCCCCCCTTTCGAGCTGTTTTGTTTTGACTGGGAACTTTTGCCAGTTAGATCTCTAAATCGGGTCGCCCTCTCCGGACTTCGTGGGTGGCCTTCAATCCCGCCTCTTCCAGCGGTTTTAATAGTCTCATGAAAATCTTCTTTTTTTTTCCTTTTTCGGACCCTCTTTTTCGGTTTCAAGAGGAATCAATCTTACGGCCAATCAAACAGGACCACCAGAGGCTTGTTTGTAGACGACCGGAAGGACTTTTGAGTTCAGATTGATTCATTTCATTACGTCAATTGAATAAGTACCGCATTCTCCTATTAAAATGATGATCATATAATCTTTCGGTATACTATACTGAATTAGCAGCAATAATTTGGCGATGAGGAAGTTGACCGTTTCAATGAATGTGGGTGGAAAGCTGAGAAATTTTGCAAAGAGAAATCAATTTTACAAAATTCCGATCTTTTCTAAGAGCCCATTTTTGTTAGAAATTTTCTAACATCACATACAGTTTCAGTGCCGTTTAAAACGCCCCGAAACCAATTTTAAGTTCGAAAATCCATATTGTTATAGAAATATTTATGATTTTGAGCTGAAAGCGGAAGCACATTACGTCGCGCATCAAAAGTTGGGCATCGAGCCGCCAGAGCGTGCAGTGTTGTTACTGTTCATATCTGTTCACGTCTTCAAGAGCTACGTCGCTTCCTTGCGTTGACGAAAATGTGAAAACATTCCTTAAAAACGCTGCAAATTTGACACAAGGGTTTATTATTCTTTGATATACGTTACTTGTGCAGAAATTTAATTCTGTCAATGAAAAAATTTAAAAAAAATATTTTTTTTGATTTTTATCTCAAAAAAAATTTTTTTTTTGGATTTTTTGTTCAAAAATGTGTTTTTTCAAAAACTCTGTATTTTTTACTCGAAAAATATTTAACATCCTGGGATCCTTCAAAAATCCCATTTTTAGCCCCACGAATGCCCTAAACATCGCCCCAGTGAAATCGGATCGTTCCGGGACCCCAAAAAATGGATTCTACGTCCAGAAATACTTCGAAAACGACACCTAACTCGATCCCATAGCTAAAAGCCTTCAATAAACCCCTCCCGTAGCCCCATTATAGCCCCATAGCGCCCCACGGGTTTGGGCGATCGGACTGAAAACCTTGCGGGCACAACTAGATGGTAAACCAAGTATTTTGCCGAAATTTCAGATTTTTAAAAAAATTCCTACTGCTCAAAACGGCCTGGACGGCGTACGGCGTACGGCGTACGGCGGACGGCGTACAGCGGACGGCGTACGGCGGACGGCGTACGGCGGACGGCGGACGGACATTTCGGATTTAGAATGTAGACCTCTTGAAACGGATAATGTCAAATTTTGAGCCCGATCGGAGTCGTCGACCCCCGTCGCGAAAACATAGGTGTATTATTCCAAGAATAATAAACCAAAATGGGATTGTTGTGGACCAGCGATTTCACATCAAATTTTGATGTCGCCAAAAACGGCTTGACGCTAAGCAAGGTTAACCTTAGCCAATTGGCTAACTTGCATCTCTCGAACTAATCAAACGGCCTTGTTCCTTGTTTATGTTTGTTTTTGATTTTACTTGTTACTCGTTTAAATAAATGGTTCAATAAATTAAAAAAATTAAAAATAAAAAAAAAAAAAAAAACGGACGAAAATGAAAGGTCACGTACCCATATTTACCCTAATTTATTGTTCCTATGGCTCTAAGATGTAAGTTTTTGTAACTTTTGAACAGTGACCTTTTCAGGAAGAAATAAAAAAAATAAATCAATCAAGGAGCTCATTAGTCCCATTTGGAGGCAAAATTGACAACCCCGTCACGAATACATCTAAGAATAATACGTTCAAATTTTAATTTCTCCCCTCCGATAACTTAACGATGACACTATTTATTTCGATTCTACCGTCCAATCCAGTCGGCTAAACTCTTGCCAGAAAACCGCAATCAAGCTGACGCGGAATAATTGGCGGTGCCCTGATTTAGATGACACCCTAAGACGTAAGAATGCGCCGATCTGCTCGAAATCGCTTTGGTGGGAAGCGTCATAAATTCTTGCAGAAGGAATTTCGTCCGAGTGTCTCAGAAAGGTACCGACCCCCGCATTCCGGTTACATTTCACGTGTCCGGCCCGACGCCCCAAGTCGATAATTCTTTGAGGGATTCTCTTTGACCGGTTAAGCCCACCTTCGGTATCTAATGGCAACGGAGCTCTAAATTATTCGGATCGCTGATTCATCAATCGCAGAAGAGAAGGGATTCGTTGTAATAGGGTTGGGTAAATAATGGGAAAATTGCATAAATTTTTTTCAATTTTTTTTTTTTCTTTTCGAAAGTATATCCTACGAGAATAACAATAACGACAGTCAGCCGTCTGGAATCGCTTCCAGAAAATTATTATGATTTAGAGAAAGTGGTGACGTTTGAAAATACGAGGGAGTAGAATCGATCAGCTGGGTCTGTGACGTCGTTTGGTAACGAAGGGGCTACCAACCTCGACGGGCTACCGAAGTTGTTACCAGTGTTGCCAACTGACAGCCCATCACAACGACCGCTATCGAATCACTGTCAATCTGATGTAATAAGACGTTAAACTATAAGTATAATATATTCTGAATTATTTATTCACTATATCAAAACCATTCAATGATAAACCTTCGTAAATTCCTTCTACAAGCTGTAGACACTAGCGCCCCAAGTGAGAGCTTTGCCTTGTTTGTGACGTAGATTGGTAAAGTCAGCCTCGCGGACAGACCCGGGGAAAATTCGAACTGCACTACTGCGTACTCGTTTTTTGCTCTTCTCTCCTCCAACATTAAAAAAAAACTGATTTCAGTGTTTCTATAACATATATTTCGGTCCTACAATACAACGGTAGGGTTAAATTTAAAATCGTAAGTTTATGCAATTTCCCCATTGCAGGTTCTCAAGTTGTCTGCAACCATTTTTAGGTAATCTTTAGACTCATCCTGAGCGCCTCATGAGTCATGAGCAATTGCATTAAATGCAATTGCTCATTTAAAGATAAAATTTTTATCTTTAAAAACGCTCAAATTTTACACAAGGGTTTATTATTCTTTGATTTTGGTTAATTGTGCAAAAATTAATTCTGTATCATTAATAAAATATTTTTGAAAGAATTAAAAATACATTTTTTTGTGTAAAATGTTTGAACAGATGTGAAACCTCGAAAAAAATGGATTTTGCGTCCAAAATATTCGGAAAACGACACCTTACTTGACCACCTGGGATCATTCAAAAATCTCATTTGTATCCTCATGAAAGCCCCATGGATACCCACAGTGAAATCGGATCGGGACCCCCAAAAATGGATTCAACGTCCAAAAATACTTCAAAAACACCATCTAACTCGACCCCATAGCTGAAAATCTTCAAAACCCCTCCGTAGACCCATTTTAGCCCAGGAGCGCCTCACGGGTTCGGGCGATCGGACTGAAAACCCAGCAATTAGAAAATGTTTATTGAAATCGTGTTAGACTTGAAGTCTTAAACACATTTGGTTGTCACCCAGCGACAATTCATGCAATTAATTTGACCCTAAAAGTATCTTACCGCAAACTGGTATCGACAAATAGTCCTTATTAATACTTGGAACCCCATATTAATCCCCCCCTCCCCATCCTTCCAACGCTAATCTTCTTCAGACACATCACAGCGGGGCGGACCTCCCGCTCAACGCAGATTACATAGTAATTTGTACTCTGTGATGAGACGGTGGGAGTTTATAACACTTGGAAGGTACCTACTTGCCTGATGGATGGCCCAGAGGGGAAAGAGGACGAGAAGGCCTCCAGGAGTTGGGGGGGAACCCCTCATTACTCAATCACGGGCCTCTCAATGGGATCCCCTCCAATCCGAAAAATCTTCATTCAATAATCCTTCCAAATATTGGTTTATGGCGGAAAAGACCTCGTTAGCAGCGTCAATGAAATCAGTGGTCTTTGTCACTTGTTGCTCCATCGCATTTTCATCCTGCGACAAAAGCCAAACCCGCACAATTCGTGACCACAATCGGATCAAAATTGCGGGATTGCTGTAACAAGGAAATGCGGAAGGACAGACAGACACGGAACCAAATTTGCTCAGGAGGTTCTGAAACGCAAAATGCAACACTTGCGTGGAAATCTTTTAGAGGACAAGCACTTTTTTCGAAATCGAAAGTGAAAACAAGGCTTCCGCTATCTCAGACAGAGCTCAGATACGCCACATGGAGCCAATTTTTTGTGGTTTCAGACTTTTCTCGCACTATGCTCGCCAAACTGGATTTTTCAAGACCAATCTCAGATTTTTGGTTTATTATTCTTGGAATAATACACCTATGTTTTCGCGACGCGGGTCGACGACTCCGATCGGCCTGAAAATTTGACATTATCCGGTTCAAGAGGTCTACATTCAAAATCCGAAATGTCCGTCCGCCGTACGCCGTACGCCGTCCGCCGTCCAGGCCGTTTTGGGCAGTAGGAATTTTTTTTTTAAATCTGAAATTTCGGCAAAATACTTGGTTTGCCATCTAGTTGTGCCCGCAAGGTTTTCAGTCCGATCGCCCAAACCCGTGGGGCGCTATGGGGCTATAATGGGGCTACGGGAGGGTTTTTTTTAAGGCTTTTAGGTATGGGATCGAGTTAGATGTCGTTTTCGAAGTATTTTTGGACGTAGAATCCATTTTTGGGGGTCCCGGAACGATCCGGTTCCACTGGGGCGATCTTTAGGGCATTCGTGGAGCTAAAAATGGGATTTTTGAAGGATCCCAGGATGTTAAATATTTTTCGAGTAAAAAATACAGAATTTTTGAAAAAAACACATTTTTGTACAAAAAAATCCAAAAAAAAATTTTTTTTAATTTTTTCATTGACAGGATTAAATTTCTGCACAAGTAACGTATATAAAAGAATAATAAACCCTTGTGTAAAATTTGCAGCGTTTCTGACATGTGGAAGTGCCCTGGAATAAAGATGACCAAAATCGTGTCACCCTCCTCCTCCTCGGGCTGCGGCTTTAATATATTAGATATAGGTTACATGGATTCTACGTCCAAAAATACTTCGAAAACGACACCAAACTCGATCCCATAGCCAAAAGCCTTAAAAAAAACCTCCCGTAGCCCCATTTTAGCCCCACAGGTTTTGGCGATCTGGCTAAAAACCTTGCGGGCACGACTAGATGGTAAACCAAGTATTCTGTCAAAATTTCAGATTAAAAAAATTCCTGCTGCCCAAAATGGCTCGGACGGACATTTTGGTTTTGGAATCTAGACCTTTTGAAACGGACAATGTCAAATTTTGAGGCCGATCGGAGTCGTCAACCTCCGTCGCGATTACATAGGTGTAATATTCCAAAAATAATAAACCAAAATCACCTTCCTGCGTCATTCTCCCTTCTGTTGTTACCTGTTAGTTTACTGCATCGATGCAGTAAACATAAATCCATTGAACAAACGTGCGATGAAACGAGGCCCTCCCGAAAATTTCTCCTCCAAGAGGGGAAACTACTCATTTTTGGGGCTCGACCCTCCGGTAAGTCTCGTGGGCTTAGTAGGGTGACATCAATCTTCTGGATCTTGCCCTGCTTTAATCACCCGTAAGGAAGCTAAATCTTCCCTCGCTGTAAAACCACGAGTGTTATTTTGATGAGGTTCCCAAGTTCCTTATTCTGTGACGTCGGGGAGGGATTGGGGGATTCATTAAGGGGTCGGTCCGGATCAAAAAGGCTCCCCGGAATCCCTCCACACAGGAGCCGATCTAGATCACAGATAAAACTCACAGATAAATCCGACGTCCGCCACTGCCGGAGTGGTAAATGTTTGGGACATCAGTGTGTCATTCATGGGATGTGGGAAGCTCATTTTTTAATGATATTCACTTAATCGTCGGCTGTTTTAGGGCTCGAACATCCGGCATCAATCCGATATGGACGTCACTGGGTCTTCCCTCTAATGACTCCTCGTGTTAATTTCTATGCGAAGATACTCTCTAAAATGGTCGAAGTAGACGTGAATAATATTCCTATTTTATGGAGCCCCAACACGAGGAGGAGTAGGAGGAGGAGGAAGAGGAAAGGGGAGAAGGATCCCCTTGGATCGCGATTTTTCAGGTCATTATATTCTGAGGTACTTTGACGTTGTTTATGCCATCTTTATTCTGAGGGCTTTGAAATTTTTGAAGAAAACCAAAACGAGTCAAAAGAGCGGAGAATCTCCTCATCATCTCATTCATCTGATGATAATCGCCCTCCGATTAGAATCCCTTGATCCATCAAATTTCCGTCAAATTCCACCAAACGTCTGGAAAAGATCCATCAAATTTCCAGAGAAAGACTCACATGGTTTTGCAAATTCACAACCAATGGGCCCGGGAACCGAATGTCGACTAATACTTTTTTCTGAAAGAACTTCATAATTAAATTATGAAGCCATAGCAGTGAGTTTTGGGCTCCTACGGTGTAATAAAAATTTCCAGGGCACTTTAGAAAATTTCAACTTTGAATCGGGAGGGAAGAGTGGCGCTTCCGAGAAGTGCTCTCTGGTGGTCAGCCAATGAACTAAAAGCACGAATTCAGAGAGATTCACGAGATCAGAAAAGGTGAAATCGCAAGGAAAATAGTCGTTCGGATTTGTTCTGACGCTAGCGTGACGGGACAGACCATATTCATGTTCACCAACATAACATAAACAAAAATAAAAAAGATTTTTTTTGTGCGAGTGCACTCTGGCGGATTAGTTAAAGTGCCACCGCGGGAAAATTCAAAACGCCAAATATTCACTAGTGATTTCCTCTGCTCAGACACCTAATTTATCAGTGCTAACTGTACTGAGTACTTTGTTCATTATTAGTTCAACTATGTTCGGCCGAATTTTCCCATTTCTCTGACCTAGCCCATTGCTCTATCCTGCTAAAAGCAGATCCTCCGTATGAGCAAATTTCCCTCTGCATATTGTCTTCAGCATACCCAACCAACCAGAAGTGCGGAGTGCTAACCGAGCCACGTACTCGAAAAGGGTGTCAAAAGTCCCTTCGTTCGAAATTATGATCTGTCTAACTGTCGCACGTCGTCGGAGCTGTTTTGAAGAAAGTGGGCGGAAAAACTGAGCCTTTGTGGGAGTCGCGCGAACAAATCGTCTGGCACTCGTTGCGTTGGCGTCGCAAATCTTTAAAATCCCAGTAAAATCCTCCGTGAGGATCAAATTTCAGTTTAAAAAAAAACGCCTTCAAAGAAAAAATGTGTTGTATCTTCAACTTTTTTAGAGGAAGTGCAATCAACCCGAAATTTCACTCGTCACCTAATTCAAGGAGAATATTTTTCTAGCACTAATTAACACGGGTTTCGCCCTCGAGCGCCTAGTCTTGCTCATCAAGCCTTTTTTCCTTCTAAGGAGTAAGACATCACTCTTTGAACCTTATTTACAATAAATTATATTTTTACGGTCTCTAATGACCAGCTGTAGACATGCTTCAAGGATTTCAAGGGTTTTCTTGTAAAGTTTAATCGGTTTTCGTGATCTGCAAAGCCCTCAGGAAGTACTCCGACGATGACCCTGAGGGAACCGGCGGTATTTATAACCCAAGTGACTCACTTATTGTAAACGGACTTGCGGTTCAAGTCGTCAATTTGTTGAGCGTTCCGGTTCAATCATAGAGCCACAATGTGAAAGCGTAAAAAAACAACAAATTTGGGTGAATTCAAAATAAACATAATTTTAGATGATTTAAAATGATTGGATGTTTAGCTAAAAGTAAGTATTAATTTGATCTTATAAACTTTAATTACTAATACAAACTCTAAACTATTGATTTTTTGAATAAAAATCAAATTTTCATTTTTTAAATAAAAATTATGTAATCGCGACGGAGGTCGAAAAATCTGATAGGTCTAAAAAAATTCTACATTATTCGTTTCAAGAGGTCCAGATTCCAAAAACGAAATGTCCGTCCGCCGTCCGAGCCGGTTTGGGCAGTAGAAATTTTTTTAAACATCTTAAAATTTAAGATTTAATGTGGGCTAAATATTCAGTTTACCATCTAGTTGTGCCGGCAAGGTTTTCAGCCCAATTGCCCCAACCCCGATGGGGCTGCGGAAGGAGGTTTTTGGAGGTTTTCGGCAATGGGGTCGAGTTAGGTGTCGTTTTCGAGGTATTTTTGGACGTAGACGATCCGATTTCACTGAGGGGATCTACGGGGACCCATGAAATGTAGATCTACAAATGGGATTTTGAACGATCCCAGGTGGTCAAATAAGGTGTCGTTTTCCAAGTAATTTTGAACAAAAAATCCATTTATTCGAATTTATTTTTTTGAATTATTTTTTGATGACGCAGAATTCACTTTGGCACAATTAACCTATAAAAAAATTATAAACCCTTGTGTAAAATTTGCAGCTTTTTATATAATACAAAACAAATATTTAATAGCCGATTGACCTCAAAATTTGACATTATCCGTTTCAAAAGGTATAGATTCCAAAACCGAAATGTCCGTCCGCCGTCTGAGCCGTTTTGGGCAGTAGAAATCTTTTAAAACATCTGAAATGTTGACAAATACTCGGTTTACCGTCTAGTTGTGCCCGCGAGGTTTTCAGCCCGATCGCCCAAACCCGTGGGGCGCTATAGGGCTGAAATGGGGCTACGGGAAGGGTTATTGAAGGGTTTTGGCTACGGGATCGAGTTAGGTGTCTTTTCGAAGTATTTTTTGACGTAGAATAAATTTTTTTGGGTCCCGGAACGATCCGCTTTCATTGTGATGACCTGTAGGGCTTTCATCGGGCTCCAAATTGGATTTTTGAAAAATCCCAGGAGGTCGAATATTTTCAGAGTAAAAAAAATGGTTCTGACAAAATTTTGAAAAAAAATTAAAAATTAAAAATTTTTTGTTGACAGTATTAATATTCGGACGAGTAAAATTTGCAGCGTTTTAAATAATACAAAACAAATATATATTTAAAAACAAAAACATTAGGTACCTACGTAAAAACTTTTATACAAATTATGAATAAGAAAATCACGAAAAATTAAAATTTGAACTTGATTGCTTGGTGGGAAATGAATGCAAAAAAAGGCCTTTTAAAGATGAGTCGTCCAAATGAAAGATATGAAGTCCCAGAAAAATCTGAAGAGGCGAAAAAAAAGGGCAAAAGGAAACGTTGACAAATCATTGAGGGGGGAAGTCTATGTAAATAGTAAGCGGGGGCCCGCGAGGGGTCCAGTGATACGAGATGTGGCGAACGAGCGGGGGGACCGGGGAGGGGGACGCAGCCTTGGTGGTCCCCGGTTGATGTCTATATTACGGGCAGCCACTCCTTCGCTTCGAGAGACCACACACAGTTTCTTCCTCTCTTCCCCGCTCCCTTGCTCGTTCCCTCCCCCGTTCCTCCAGCGTGTTTGAGGACGTTCAGTCACACACCCGTTTGCCGGAGGATTGAGGATCCGAGGATGAGGCATGTCTAGGATAGAACGAAGGAGGGGAATAACCATAATTGTCTTGGTGGGGGGGGGGGGGGGGGATTCTGAACATTACCGGTAGTGGGCCAACTCACCTCCGGCCGGCCTAGAAATTCTTCCTGCTTCCGGTCACTTGCGTGGCATTGGTGCCTAAGTTTCAAATTTGGCCCTCGTTAAAAAATATAATATATTATTTAATAATATACCAAAGTTGGTATAGAATTATTTAATTCTATGTTAATATCGACACCTAAGTTCTAACACCACCTAATTAACATTTTGACGAAAATGAGTTTTGCATCCCATTTTATAGGTATTGTCATAGCCGACGGCATGGTAACGATGCTAAGTTCACCTGGAAACAAACCGATAAAACAACGCGTAACTGATGAAAGGGTCATTCTCAGCAAAACGTAAATCTGGGCGTCCAGTGCAATTTCACCTATTTAAGTACCTCTTATTCTCAAAAAGTAATTTGTTTCCAAATGATATTTTCGCGCTCTACATGGTCCATATATTTAAAAAAATATATAAACTCATTATTTCTATACAAAAATTTGAAAATAATACCGAAAATGTCATTGGATCACCATGTCCCCATCAAGGCCTTGCCCACGATGATTGGGTGCAGCAATTTCCGATAAACATTTACCTGATCTTTCCACCCAACAACGTTTTAAATAGATTGAGAAGATAACAAATCTTGAATTTTATCATCACACATTTTCAAATCACATTAAATGTAATTCAAATCACATGAAAATTTTTCATTTTTTAAATAACAATAATATCAATTATTGATTAACAAAATATCAATTATTGATATTTTATTTTAAAAAATTAACGTTTTTGGTTTATTATCCTTGAAATAATACACCTATGTAATCGCGACGGAGGTCGAAATTTCTGATCGGTCTAAAGAAATTCGACATTATTCGTTTCAAGAGGTATCGATTCCAAAAACGAAATGCCCGTAGCCGTCCGAACCGTTTGGGCAGTAGAATTTTTTTTTAAACATCTTAAATGTGGACTGAATACTCGGTTTCCATCTAGTTGTGCCCGCAACGTTTTCAGCCCGATCGCCCAAACCCGTGGGGCGCTATGGGGCTAAAAGAGGTTTTTTGAAGGTTTTCGGCTATGTGGTCGAGTTAGGTGTCGTTTTCAAAGTAGTTACCTACTTTTGGACGTCGAATCCATTTTTGGGGGTCCCAGAACGATCTGATTTCACTGTGGGGATCTATAGGGCTTTCATGGAGCTAAAAATTGGATTTTTGAAGGATCACAGTAATTGTCTTGAGTAGAAAAAGAATTTTTGAGAAAAAAACATTTTTTGAAAAAAAAAAATCTGTACATGGTTCGAACAGAATCTGTCCATGTACAGATTAAAATCCATTTTTCGAGGTCTCACATCAAATCGAACAATGTACACAATTTTATTAATTTATTTAATTTAATTATTTTTTTCAAAATTTTTTTATTGACAAAATTAATTTTTGCACAAGTAACCTATATCAAAGAATAATAAACCCTTGTGTAAAATGTGCAGCGTTTTTCATCCAGGGGTGCCTAAGGGCAATTGGGCTAAAAACTTGCGAGCACAACTAAATGGAAAATTGAGATCATTGTCAACATTTGATATTTAGAAAAATTGTCCGAAAAGGCAGCTCGAAATTTGTGACGCCCGTCACCCGAAGGAGCTAATTCAGAGAATAAACTATTACGTACACAAATTTGTATGCCAGATGGTACAAAATGTGGTTATGAAGATCGTAATTGAGCCAGTTGACCGACTTAAGTCATATCGAAGCTAAAGTAAGGTCGCCCAGTAAAATCAGATTATAAACAGGCTGCCCTTTAAAGTTTCATAGAGTTCATCGTTGAGGCCCAAAGTGGTAAACGGAATTTTTAACGAAGTTTGCCAGGTCGTTTAACGGAATAATCAGAAAATTGACGTTTCACGTCATTTCAACGCAATTTTTTCGTTTTGACAAGCCGTGTTGTCTTCTTGATGCCTCACGAAATATTCACGACCGGAAAGTTTTTCCACAATCAGGCTCACTTGTGAACGTCTTCGATCGCTTATCGGAGCAATATCGTGAATGTCAGAAGAACAATACCGGTACCTGGCTACCCCGGCTGACCTTTGCCATCGTCTGACGAGTGGCTTACTCTGGAAATCAAGCCTTTTGCATAATGGGTGGTCGGGGAATGAGGCAATTACCAGGTTGTAAAACGCGGGTCTGTTAAAAAAAACGCAGATGGCTTAATTTTAATGCCGAAAAAAAACATTAAACTTCCTGGCGGAGATCTGCCTTCGGGAGTCGTTAAAAAAGGTCGAAAACGGTTTCCCCGCAAGACAGATCCGAATTGGAGATATGCTGCCGAGTTGGGAGCAGTTTTGTGATGTTATAATTACCTTTGGATGCGTGCGAGTACTGTTTTTTTTTTTTTTTTTTTTTTTTTTTTTTCTCCCCGTCAAGGACCTCCGGGGAAAAAATATAATTAATTTACGACACGATACGAGCAACAGTATTTGCAAGTCTGATTCCACCGCATTGGCCGGCGTCCAAGACGATGCTAGCAGGAAGTACGCTAAGGTATGAGTTAACTGTCGCGTTAATTAACGAGAAAGTCAAGTACCCCGAGAAAGTTAAATCGCAATCGCCGGAAATAGTCATTTATTTTGATTGCGGCGAGATCGATTAACGACGGCGGTGCCGTTATCAGCGGGAAAAAAACGTAGTTTTTATTTTATTTTTGCCGACAGGACAATTCATTAAATTGCCCACCGTCTCTATCGAGCTATTTTTAGTGGAGAGAGTGAATGAATGAACGGAGGGGGTGAGCGTGCTGAATAGGAACCCGGAATGTACAAAAGGAAGAGCCGTTCTTTTTTTTCGTTTACGTTTTATTTTTATCCTTATTTTTTGACAACCTTCCTCCCCTCGCCGTCCACGAGGCCCCCTGGGCGGTCGATTATGAAGAACGGGTCGAGCTAATGAAGATGAAGACGTTAAAGGAGTAACTGCGTCTGAGTCACCGTCTCATATTATCTTGGGCTACCCCACAGCCTACCATTCTGTACTTGGCATGGAGCTTGATGAGCAAGATTGCGTAAACGAGCCAAACTGGTCGAATATGGAAGCGGGAAAATTGTAAAATGTAAACAATGATATCTAGGGCTCGCATTCGAGCATATTAGCATACTTTTTTTTCCTGTATAGCATTTTCACCTCTCTGGGATCAACAAAATTTAAATTTATCGAGCATACAAATGCATATTATAGTGATTTTTGTCTGAATAGTTTGTTTAGCCACAAATTTCCCCAGAATTTGGACCTCCACTGAGGTTTAAAAAAAAAATTAATAATTAATTTTCCCACTACTTATTAGTGTGAAATTCGAGTTTTTAATTTCGTGTTATCTTTTATATCCAGCTGAATTCCCAAAAAAAAAAAAAAAAAAAAAAAAAATGTCGCTCATGTACCAATCACTCCGGTAGGTACCGACAATATTGCGTGGAGACACATTTTACACCGCATGAAGACCAAAAAGCTGCCCCCTCTCTTGGACTTGTGTATCTACTAGGAAATGCCAATTGGGAACTCGAGAAATGTTTGGGCACATTTTTGAGGATCAAAAAAATTAAGGCAGAATGAACCCCAGTCAAAAAGGTATATACCTACTCGTAATAATTACGAGGATTTTTGAAACTCAATTATTAAGTTTCAAAAATCCGCGACTTCGGAAAAATCGCCGTCACTGTCTGGTTTTGGAAATCGGTCAATGAAAAATCATTTTTAAAATAATCACAAAATGTATACCTGTGCAGCGTTTGAACAGTTAAGAGACCCCACAATGCACAAATGGATTCTATACCCAAAATTACTCAGAAAACGACGCTTCATTCGCTTCGAACTCCTGACATCCTTCAAAAGCGACGTATGTAGCCACACACATCCACGGTGCGGTCCGATGAGTCTGAGTCCGCCATATACCTAATATATTATGGACTCAACGTCCAAAATTACGAAAATGACACCTCATTCAACTTTCTGGCCCAAGTTCTCCCAAAACCCCATTTATAATCACACAGTTTTCACTTTCCTTACTGTAGATTTTAACTGTTTTTCTAGCATATTTAAGAGCATAATATGCTAAATATACCAAAATACATATACCTATTATTATGTATAAAAAGACGATTTCAGACGAAGTAGTCTATTTCCACGATAAATAAAATAACAACTTGTAGACGCGTTTCGGTTTACTAAACCATCATCAGTACAATACAGAATGAGGAAGTTGTGAGAAGTTCCTTATATACAAAAGTGAATGTGCCTTCTTATGGGCGTGGCATTAGAAAGGTGGCAAGAAAAGAGAATGTGAAAGGCAAATAGGTGAAAGGAGAACTCACAGGAAAATATCGATTAGAGGGGAACGCCTAATTACATCCAGGTCATTTACTGATATTCCTAAATTGTAAACTTTCTGAATTTCCAAAGATTCTAAAGCATCTAGTTTTGGACCTTTTTGGCAAACATGAGCTATCCCAATGGCTGGATTATTATTACCTATCTCATAACTTGACGGGTTATAGTGAGGGATAAGCCGTTGGTGGTTGGTTGTTCAGGGCGTATATTTGGATACATATATCGCCTCGAGGCGCCTTTCGCCCGTCCCCATGTAAGTATGGGGTTGAGGGCTCATCAGGAGGTTGTTTGTCTGTCGGATAATACATCGAGTGGTAAGTTCTTATAATACAAAAGGCATAGTTCAATACAGCAGCAGAGAAGTGTAAGTATAAGTTACCTTTAAAATTTTATCAGTAATCGCATGTTCAGGCGGCGCATCCATGTCTTCCGTCATGGCCAGAGTTAATTATAGGGTTGAAATCATTATACCGGTGCTCCCTATTTAAAAGGTATGGATTTAGTAGAATATTTAATATTTAGGTGGGTGATTGGCTGGGGTTATGGAGTGCTGTTGGGTGATTAGGGCTAGGGTGGTTAATTAAACTTGAAAATTTTTTATATTTTTACTTACGTTTTTAATAGTATGTTGTATAATAATATAATGTTGTAGTATAACTGATTCTATGGTTTTCTTCTGACAAATGTTTTTCAAAAGCTTCCCTACCACTTCCCAACCTAAGATCATCACTATGTTCCTTCAATCTAATTTTAAATTTTCTTCCAGTTTGTCCTACATATTGAATCCCACAATCACATTTTAATATATACACACCCCCTTTATCCTCTAAAGGAATTTTATCTTTCACACCCCCTAGTAATTTCTTTGTAGAATTCTGTGAATAGAATCCTACTCTGAAACCCCTATTTTCTAAAATGCGACCCACTTTCTGAGTTACATTCCCATAAAACGGTAAACTAACCCACTTCCTATTATCTGGTTCCCTATCTTCCCTTTCCAAATTTGTGACTGCTAATTGAAATTTCTTCATACCAATCTTTCCCCAAATTCTATCTATAGTAGCCCTATGATAACCATTACTCTCCGCTATAGAGTAAATTACTTCTTTTTCTTTTTGAAAAGCTACTTGATTCATTGGGACCGATAATGCCCTGTTAATCATACTGTAAAAGGCTGCAAATTTATGAGATGTTGGATGATTGGAACTATTATGGATAACCACATCCGTATAGGTTGGTTTCCTGAACACAGCAAATTTATGCCTACCCCCCTCCAATTTTATAGTTAAATCTAGAAAATTCAGCTCATTCCCCCCCACTTCCTTAGTAAATTGAATATGCTGATCTACAGAGTTGAGCTGATTAAAGAAATTAGCTAGTTGCCTATCAGTCCCATTGAAGAGGACAATAACATCATCAACATATCGATACCAATAAACAACATTATTTTTGAATTTTGTTTCAATGATCCCTTCTAAATGGTTCATATAAACATCTGCTAATAGCGGAGACAATGGCGATCCCATAGCTACCCCTGGTTGAGTATAACAATCCCCATTAAATTTAAAATAATTTTGATCTATACATAAATTCATCATTTGGGATAGCTCATCTTTCCTTACAAAATCAAGTTGAGAATTTAAAATTAATCGGTTAATTACATCTTTACATTGTTGAACTGGAATGTTAGTAAATAAACTAGTAACATCAAAAGAAACTAATTTTGAATTATGTGGCACATGAACATCTTTAATTTTACTTATAAGGTCCAAAGAATTTTTAACGGTAAATTTTGGAGTGAAATCAACAGAATTTTTAAAAATAGTATTCAGTTTTTTGGCTAACTTATAGGCAGGCGCATTTATATATGATACAACAGGTCGCATAGGTATTCCTTCTTTGTGGATCTTGGGAAGACAAGTTAGGAGAGGAGGTCTAGGGTTCATTTCAAATATGCCACGTTTCCAAACCCCTTGAAAAATACTACTGGAATTATTAACTATCCTTCTCACATCAGCCTGGAATTTACCAGTTGGGTCACTTCTTAACTTTTTACAATCATTTTTACGTATAAACTCCAATGTTTTCTCCACATACACCTCCTTCTTCATCAAAACAGTAGTATTTCCTTTATCAGCTTTCAGTACAGTCACCTTCTCATCCTTTAACTTTCTCCGTAGATTCCTTAGACATTTTTCATCTTCTGTTGATTTCGTTGTAGGTTGCTCTCCTTGAAGCAATTGGGCACAGAGGGACTTAGTAACTTTACCTTCATCATCATTGGCTATGACCGCTTCAGTACTCATCGCGAGATCCAAGATGTCGTTTCGGTCGATTTTGGTGATTGGGTTATGTTTCAACCCTCTTGACAAGAATTGCTCTTCTTTTGACGAGACAGTTATACCTGCCTGGTTATCTACTTTTATAATTACTTATATAATTTAATTAACTTTTATATTTTCACACAGGGCGGCTATTGCGAATTTTAGTTCCAAAATTCACAGTTTTTCAGGAGACAAAAAACAACTTTTGACAAGATTCTAGGCATTTTTTTTTAAATTTATTTAGGTATTCATTTTCATTATTATTATTATTATTATTTTTTTTTTTTTTTCAAGATTTTCAGATGGGGAACACGCTGGTCACATAAGAATGGAAGAAAAAATAGTCGTCGCTTTAGTGGCTGTTGCAAATTTCTGTTCCAAAATTTGACAGCTTTTCTTTTGACGGTTTGAGGCCTTGTTAATCAATGACCGAGTTTTTTGTTAGCACAGTTAATTTTAGAGGGGGAGGACAGCAAGAGAGGAAGAACCTCAAGGGAAGGATTGTTCAGAGGTCCGGAGGCCACCCACAAGCGCTAGGCACGTGGACGTCTCTCTGGGAGGATTATTATTCCTTTATGAAGCCTTTTGAGGACCCCCACCTCCCTTTAAGGAAAAGGGGACGGGAAGGGGGTCATTGGATTAACTTCCCAATAGCGGCCTTTTTTCGGGGGGAGGGGGGGGGGGGGGCTCAAATTGAGATTGATGGTGTGCGAGGTTTTTATTACTCCTCCAGCTCAACATCCTCCGTGTGGTCCCGTTGGACTAATTTTTCATTGCCTCGTCTGCTAATCGGTCGACTCGCCACAGCCAACGTGATAATTGCACATCTGTATACGTCACAATCAACCTCAATTTGTTTCGTTAAACGTGTTTTCACGAAAAAGCAGAGAAACAGCGAAAAAGAAGAAAGGGACATTGGAGTGTCTAACCCGAAAGAACCCCCCCCCCCCCCCCCCTCTTCCTACAGAAATGCTGAATGGCCGGAGAAGAGGGGTTCGCACGATCGTGCCGCGACCGTAACGCGACACGCTCTCCCCGCCGGTACTAACTCTGACGGGCTGGCGATCAGCGAGAAGAGAGTGGGGAAAGCTCCCCATGAAATCCCCGGTGAAATCGGATTGGTTCTGGGACCTCTAAAATGGGGTCCACGTAATATAGAAATGAAAATACTTCGAAAACGACACCTAACTCGACCCCATAGCCGAAAACCGTCAAAACCCCAACCGTAGCCCCTTTTTAGCCCCAATTGGACGATCGAGCTGAAAAGCTTGAGGATACAACTAGATGGAGAAGCGTGTATTTTGTCAAAATTTCATTTTTTTGTCAAACGTTTTAACACAAGAACGCCCGATTGTTGCCCTATTCTTCCGCGCTCCAACCTCACCAACCGACCTTGCCCCGAAAAACAAAGCGAAAATTAATTCGTGAGGAATTTTGGATTCCCTCCAACTGGTTCAGTTTTGGAGCACCTGCCCCTTTCAGAAGCTACGACATAATTTTGAGCGGAGTAGATTGAAATGTCAGTTTTACAGAGAAGGGTATAACTGCGCCTAGAGGTCGAAGAAACCGGCTCCGACCATGAAATTATCATCCCGGGAACGGGAAGAACAAACAAATTAATTTGAGGCGAAGGTATCGGGAGTTTTGCAGGGTTTTTTTCAGAGTTGGCGCCAGTAGGTTGGGCTTGGAAAAAAATCAATGCAAATTGTACTCAAGGGTTTATAATTCTTTGATATAGGTTAATTGTGCAACAATTAATTCTGTGACTAAGAAAATAATTTTGAAAAAATGTAAAAAAAAAATTATTCTATACAATGTTTGGACAGAAGTAAAAAAAAAAAAAAAGAAAGGATTTTGCGTCCTAAATTACTCGGAAAAAGAGATCTTATTTGACCTCCTGGGATTCCATTTGTAGCCCAATAAAAGCCCCATGGATCCCCACGGTGAAGTCGGATTGTTCTGGGACCCCCGAAAATGTGTTCTTCGCCCAAAAATCTTTCGAAAACGATACCTCACTCAACCCCATAGCCGAAAACCTTCAAAAACACCTCCCGTCGCCCTATTTTAGCCCCATAGCGCCCCACGGGTTTGGGCGATGGGGCTGAAAATCTTACGGGCACAACTAGATGGTATTTTGACAAAATTTTGGATTTAAAAAAAAAAAAAAAAAAAAAAAAAAAAAAATCCTACTGCCCAAAACTGCTCGGACGGACATTTCATTTTTGGAATCTAGACCTCTTGAAGCGTATAATGTCAAATTTTGAGGTCGAGTTGAGGCATAGGAGCATTATTCCATGATTAATAAACCAAAATTAATTCGAATTGGTTCAAACAGTCGCTGCGTGAAATCGAAATTAAGGCTGTTACGCCTCGTTTTTTAATCTCTTTGAACAAAACGGTCGATTTCTTTGCGTGAATCACCATCGCGGGGCGCGCGGAGGCCCCGTCAGTAATTGAAGGGTTTGGACGGTGTTGTGGGGAAGGGGGAGAGGGGGATGTTGTGGATCGGCGGAGGGGTCCTCCGTGTGCTCTACGGGAACGACTCCGTCTCGTGTGTGGTCCCGTAATAACACGGGGGACCCAGCGAGGAAACCTATTAGTACGGCTAGTAAGTAGGTAGTTCATAGTGGGTAATACCCATTAGGCACTAACCCATCATCAGCCCGCCAGTCAGGGGGTAGGAATGCCGAGCCCGCAACGCTTCGGAAGCCAAAAAGATTGGGCATTTAATTTGAATTGATAAATTAATATAATTAAAATGTAATTTAATTAGTTTTGAAATAATTAGCCTCCAAACATTTTTATCACCCAAAAAATTTGTCCTTATATTATAAGGCATAATTCCTTATATAATTTTTATAAACATAATATGTTGTATATAACATAATATGTTGTATATAACATAATATGTTGTATATAACATAACAACATAATATTATTATGTTGTTACCACAAAGGGGCTGAAGGAAGGGTTTTCTTTGGAAGTAGATTAGGGGGTCGAGCGGGGTGACATTTACGACGAATTGTTTGACGTAGAATCCAAGGATTCCAAGCTTTATGGGGAAAGGAGGGGTCTCTGACTCATCCGAGTACACCATGAGGCTCCGTGGGGCTACAGGAGGGTCGAGTGGAGTGTCGTTTTGGCAGTATGTTTGGACGGAGAGTTCATACATTGATGTGCTAGACCTCACCGTGGATCTATTGGGCTTCAAAGGACCAACATAGTACATACTACATAACATCTTCACCTGACACAAAGTGTTGGTTGAAGTTTCCATTTACTGCCACAGTTGTACCAAGGAGTGGTTTTCCGGCTTCCAAACTTGAAGTGTCGAGGTGGACTCCTGGGCAACAGAACCCAGCGTTTGTAATATTCCCTCCTCGGATTCCTCGAACATGTCTTGGCAGGCCGGAGATCGAGAGATGTAGATGTGGGGAGAGTTTTCGCCACAATAAAGAATAAATTAAGAAAATTAAACTTAATTTTTTATGCAAATATATTTTTATATACCTAATTTTTTTAATCATCATCTTTTTGGTTTATTATTCTTGGAATACTACACCTCTGTAATCGCGACGGAGGTCGACGACTCCGATCGGCCTCAAAATTTGACAATATCAGATATTGTTTCAAGAGGTCTAAATTCCAAAACCCGGATATCCGTCCGCCGTCCGGGTCGTTTTGGCCAGTAGGATTTTTTTTTTTTTTTTTTTTTTTTTTTAATCTGAAATTTTGACGAAATACTTGGTTTACCATGTAGTTGCCCCCGCAAGGTTTTCATCCCGATCGCCCGAACCCGTCGGGCGCTATGGGGCTAAAAGGGGGCTACGGGAGGGGTTTATTGAAGGTTTTCAGCTATGGGGTCGAGCTAGGTGTCGTTTTCGATGTATTTTTTGACGTAGAATCCATTTTTGGGGGTTCCTGAACGATCAGATTTCACTGTGAGGATATATAGAGCTTTCATGGAGCTACAAATGGGATTTTGAAGGACATCAGGAGATCAAAATTTCAAATATTTAATATTTTTCGAGTAACAAAAATTGATAAAAAATTTTATTGACACAGATTTCATTTTCGTACAAGTAACCTATATCAAAGAATAATAAACCTTTGTGTACAATTTGCAGCGTTTTTTAATCAGTTTACTTAAAAATAAAAATTATTGACGAAATTAATTTTTGCAGAATTTATACAAAAGAATAATAAAGAGTTGAGTAAAATTTACAGCGTAGTATAATTCCATTCTACGGAACATGACTTTTTTTTCAATTAGAGGCAAAATTTTCAAGCTTACTGCACTTAAAATTTTCAGAATACGCCCACTTGGATCGAGTCAATTACAACTAGCATCCAACCTCTGCGGTGGATCAGGAGCCGGTTTTTTTTCTAACTTTATTTCCAGGTTTTATTTTACTTTTTATTCCCACTCCTCAGGGTTAATCAGACGTCCCGAAAAGCTACCGGTCTTTTGCCCGGCAACCGAACGGGCCTTTCATCCCGTATATCCAAGTCTCGTCCCATTAGGTTCTTCCACAAGACCAATAAACTGTCCCCTTGATTGCTTCATTAAACCCTCTTCCCACCGCACAACTTTAGGTTTCTTGAAGGCCGGAGTGAAAAGTTAGATCGCCCGCCATAACACTAAAAAGCCGATGCCAGAATTTCTACGGGGTCGGAAAAAATAAAAATAAAAAACCATTTTCTCAAACTCCCTCCCTTTTTATTGCCTGTCTCTCTTTTCTCCAAGTATAAAAGTAGCTTCTCGGGTCTCGTCTAATCTATCAGAACGCCGAGTTTATCATTTCAAATGGAAAAATTATTCAAATTCATTGTTCGTTCGGCCTTTAATACCGTCTTCGTAGGTTTGTTATGGGGCATCAGATAAAACGGACGAAGGTATAGCTCGTAATGAGAAGCGCCATTCCCATTATCGTTACTCTTAAAGCATTTTTTTTTTTTCTTTTTTTTCCTATGTCTGTATTTTTCAAAGTCCTTAAAAGTCAAGTAGGTGCATTACAAGGACAAACTGTCCCGCTTTCAACTTTGGGAAAATTTCAAACCCGTTTGACAAGTCGATTTTTTGGAGCCAAATCGAATGTGGTTTCGAATCCGAATGAGCTGCTGGCGGCGTCTCGATTACAGGATTTGAAGAAAAAAAATTACAATAGTCTTCACGATAGAGCTCACCTTGTTGAGTGTCGAATGTAAAAAAGTTCGTAATTGCAAAATCATGAGGCAACGTTAAGTTGAACGGCTCATCGCGAAAAGCGGAGAAAAACGCGAAAAAAAGGAAGGGATGCAAGAGTGAATAATTATCCAGGTTTGTAACATTCAACTCATTACAATGAGGTAGGTACCACTTTTGGTCAACCAGCAGCTGCTGGTGTCTGCGTAAGAAGAGTGTCAGCCTAGCAGGCAGGGGCATGTGTCGCTGCCTGCCGCCACAATCAGACCCATCAGGGACTGCAATGGCGTCCATTCACTGTTTTTTTTGTTTTTGTTTTTTTTTTTTTTTTGTTTTTTTAAGAAAAAAAGTAGGTACCATTTTTCAAAAGGGCACCTACACATTTTAAAAAAGAGTGAATTTTCAGGCATCGAAAAAAAATTGCAGAGTAATATTATTGAGTTAGGTATGAGAAACAGTTTTTTCCAGAAATCGTCAGCTCAGTGGATAGTAGAATGCATCAGTACAATCTCGTAGTATATTTCCACGATCTGTATTGCACTGACGAAGGTTTAACCAACCGAAATCGGTGTACAAGTGTACGAAGAATATGATGATTTTTTGCCATTTGAGCACAACTCCTCCGCTAGTGGTGAAAACCACTTAATTCTCTGAATTTATGGAAAATTAGTGAGGAGCTAAATAGTCTCGCACGTTTAAAAACGACAAAATATTTGTCACACCGAATGGGTAAACGGGTAAAGTGAGTTTTACGTCAAAATTTTTGACCTCTTGGGCCTGACATGACGGGGCGCTAATTTATTGATGAATCACTTTAACCCAGCTGCCCTTTTATTCCTAAAATTTCCATGGGAACAGGATTCTTCAACGGGATTAGAACCCGTGGCTTTAACAGACTGCAGCGCGAAGCGTCTAACGCCCAGAACCACTCGGCTACTCCAGCCGCCTGGGTATCGAACCCAGGTCTCACCCATCACAGCTCGCACGGCCCAAGGAGAATTTTGAATTACAGGCAGATTACGATCGAAAAAAAATGATTGCTGGGTTACCAAATTCTTCTCCAGGTCGACCTCCGATTCTTAGGTTCCTAGCCTATAACCTACGTCTGTCCCCGGAACACGCGAAGCCCTCCAGAAAACGCTGCAATTTTACACAAGGGTTTATTATACTTTGATGTAGGTGACTTGTCTGTGGGCTAGCCGGAGCGGGGAGCTTAGTTCCTCAAACTGCCGCTCAAGCGCTGCGTGTCACCACTGTTGACACCTCTTACCAATGTTTGTTTTTTCCGTTCGGCCATCCATCTCTCATTTCTCGGCATGCGACATTCTGTTTAAAGTTTTTGTTAATATTAATGTTTTCGGGTCGTGTTTAGCTGTCAAAGGGCCTAGTTGCAACTCCGAGCGCTTGTGTTGTAGGCACAGGTATTTTTGAAGTTTCCTAGATACCGAGGCAATAGGTACCCTACCCTATTTTGTTTAAGTTTACATTTTTTCTTTCTGTTGAAGATTACACTTTATGTGATTTAACTTGGTGATACCTTTGCAATAATTAATTAACCGGCATAAATATAGGTATTTTCCAAGTTCCCGGTAACCTAGATTACCACCTGGGTACTACCTACCTAAGTATTTTGTGATCATTTTAGTCGGTAGGTAGGTACCTTTCAATCAGATAAATAGAGTTATTTTTTAGATAATTAGATATGTAAAGTTAATTTTTAAAATGAGTACCTACCTACCTACCTAGTTTTTTTTGTTTTTTTTTTCCAAAGTTATAAGTTGACCATGTGTGTGAATCTTAAGCTGTGATTTAAGCGAGCCTTTACAGATATCCTCGCAATAAAAATAACCTGAGCATTATTACCTTTGATATTTACGTTTCTGCTATGGAAGGTTGTGAGAAAAAAGTTCCTACCTAACTAAATAAAACTGTTTAAGAACCTGTGAGCATTGTTTTTACTCTCTGCTCAAAGATGTTTTGACATTTTATGTCTTAGTATGTCCCGTTGGTTTCACCTAATAAAACGCATAGTTTCAAGGATAGCTATGTGTTAAACGAACCAAGTCCGAAATTTTTGAGGGTTTTGGGCGTACAGTTTTGAGGGTACAGTTATAGGTGTACCTACTATCTAATTATATTTTGGTGGAAACCAGAGTCCCTTCCTATTGAGGCCCTTACTTGAGACAATAAAACAAATCAGCATATTATTTTTTCGTGTTTCGTGATCGGGTGACTATCTGGTTGGAGTTGGTTTTCCAGTTTCAAAAATGCGAGGCGAGGTTGGTTAAGTGACACGCAGCGCTTGAGCGGCAGTTTGAGGAACTAAGCTCCCCGCTCCGGCTAGCCTCTCGTGGTGACTTGTGCATAAATTTTATTCTGTCAATAAAAAAATTTTTTTGGTTTTTATCGAAAAAAAATTTAATTTTTTTTTTTCCAAACTTTTTTGTGTTTTTTACTCGAACAATATTGACCATCTGGGATCCTTCAAAAATCCAATTTTTAGCCCTATGAAAGCCCTTTAGATCGCCACAGTGAAATCGGATCGTTCCGGTACCCCCAAAAATTGATTCTACGTCCAAAAATACTTCGAAAAAGACACCTAACTCGGTCCTATAGCCAAAAGCCTTCAAAAAACTCTCCCATAGCCCCATTTTAGCCCCATAGCGCCCCACAGGTTTGGGCGATCGGGCTGAAAATCTTCCGGGCACAACTAGATGGTAAACCGAGTATTTTGAGAAAATTTCAGATTTAAAAAAAAAATGCCTACTGCCCAAAACGGCCCAGTCGGCGGACGGCGTACACCGTACACCGTATTGAGTGCAAAATTTGCACGTAATATGCATTTAATGCATTTACGCGGGATCTCAACCCACCCAGAACACAAAAAAATTAATTAAAAGTCAATGAAATATTATTAAAAAATTGAAAAAAAAAATTCTCTCGTACAATGTTTGGACAGATTTGTGACCGCGAAAAATAGAGAATAGCATAATATATTACATAATACAGTAGTATATGTAATATATTATATGTGTCAAACATTATTCGGAACGACAATCATTTGACCTCCTCACATCCTTCAAAAGCTCCAATTTTAGCCCCACGAAAGCGATACCCACGGTGAAAACGAATGAGTATGGGACCCCCAAAAATGTAATCTACGAACAAAAATACTTCGAAAACGACATCTAACTCGACCCCGAGCCGATCCCCTCCCGTAATCCCGTTTTCCCCCTTCAGAGCCCCACTGGTTTGGGCGATTGGACTGAAAACCTTGCGTCACGACTAGATGGAGAACCAAGTATTTTGTCAAAATTGCAGATAAAAAAAGTCTAATGATCAAAACATCGAATTTTCTGTTTTCTGTGATTTCGTTTGCCGGCTCTTGTTCTAACCTCTCAAAAACAACCTACAAGCCCTCCCACATCCCCAGAAGCCCACATATCGCTCAAGATTACCGAGACCTCCCTACGAGCCAATTAAAAACGCGGCGAGGACGATCGCCCCCAAACTCGAGAAACCTTTAGCGGTGGGTGCGAAGGATTTTTTTATTTTATTTGTACCTTTGTCAACACTAATCAGCCGGTCCCAGTGGCTACCGGTCTTAGCTCGTACTGGACGGTGAAGGGGTGAAGTAGACAAGATATACGAGGGCTGCCTTTTTTCGAGGGTGCGTCCATTGATGTCAGCCTTTTACCAACAAAGGAATTTATTGGATAATTAACTTGGTTCCAAGATTTTGAGCCGTTCAAAAAAATTTCGGCCCTTCGACGCGGGATTTGTCCAAGTTCTGGCAGTGGACAGTCGGGAATGTCGAAACAAGATGACGACATTTGAACTTAAATAGTATCTATTAGATTCACTTGGTAAGTCCTTCAAGTGCCGAGGTGGGGGACCACCCAGAAGGCCTTGCGGTCTTATATCTCTTCGGTGGACTTGCCTGTCATCTCGAGTTATAGCGCCCGCACCCGTCGCACGGTGGAGCTCTCAGCGTCGGTTTTTTTTTCTTTCTCTCGGACGCCCCGATCTGACAAATCGCTCTTTCCAAAAGGACCTCGTTCCAATCATTGATACATTGATAAGGGTCATTTCGGCGGGGCCATTAGGGCCAGAGATGGGGGCTTGGTACGCCCAATGGGCTTTTAGGATGGGGGTGGCCGTAGAGAAGTGTACCGACAAGAAGCTACTTAGTGTAGTTAGAGAAAATTGGGAATCACATCCCGCAGGAGTGGGAACTCACCCACGAGCGAGATAGTCTGTAACTCGAATCAGAAGACGGAAGTACTTCTGCGCTCAGACGCTAGATTTCAAGCACCTGCTCCTTCCCCGCAGGTCCTAGCTGTTGGCCACCCCTGCGTCCCCTTTCTCACTCAGTATCTTCTATTCTGTTTGATCAGGGACCCAGGACCAAAGTGGGGAATCTGTTGATACATTCTCTAGCCCCACTAGAGTGAGCATGGAGAATCCTCGTCAGGAACCTCAGGTGAATCTTGACGTTACTCAGACTGATGATCAGAAGAAACCTGTAGCTGAGATGCAACTCGTGACAGATCAAAGCCATTCAGGCAGTGCCCTATTGCACCCAAATCCCTCTTGATCGAATCATCACTTGCAACCCAGACAGATGAGCTGGCTGGAGCAACAGGTTGAGGAGCTTGGTCAGGATACCGCGGTTGGCCAGGAGCTTGCATGTCCGCAGCACGTTTAAAATTTAATATGGAACCTTATCCATTCAAACGATGTCAGGGATGATTGTCAGATAGTTGTCGGACACTTCTCAATGCTGGCTGGGCAGCACGAGCAACCCAGTCACACCTTATTGGATCAATAGACACTACTAGGAGGGATTCTGGCAGGACCTGTAATGAGCACTACTTGAAGCACTTCCTGCCTTCTGGGGGCAGGGTTGTCGGATAGAGGGACGGAACCCTAACATCCTGGGCGCCCAATCCCCGGTCTTAACACCCCTTGAGCGTGATTTTGGACATAGCGCCTTCGGAACTCACCTCATCAACCCAAGATTTAAACTAACTTTGCAATATATGTATAGGAACATACCCACACACAAGCACACATAACAGCTGCACTTCCTAAAACAGCACATCCTCTTCACCTTCTAAAAATCATTCCACGAAGATCCGCCCTCCCAGAACTCATCAAAATTAGTCACTCTCCCCCAACAACCTGTGGAAAGGCACAAATATTTTTAAAAAGTGGTGGTGGGGGGGGGGGGGGGGGGTCCCCAATTCAGAGACGTGTCCGGTTAGACAACCAGGGTGGGCCTCCCAATCTATTTTCCGACAACGTTAACGCGATAGTTAGCTACTGTTATGTTGGCCGACTGCCAAATGGTTCCCACCAGTCAGTTCGAGTTAGCCTTTGGTGACTTGTTAACCCCAACTCACTTCCTCAAATGCCAGGTCTGGTTTTCCTAGGCGAAGGTTAGGAGGCCAAATTAAGTGGCGATATTCATCCAAGGGAACAATATCGAATTATGTACAATCATAAAGTGCTTTTCGAGGAAAGAACCGTAAAAAAAAAAAAAAAGCTGCAAATTTTTTCAAGGTTTTGTTATGCTTTTGTACAAATTCTGCAGTAGGTACGTTGATTCAGTCATTGAAAAATTATTTAAAAAGTATAAATTGAAAAACATTACCTATATCTTGGTTTTGGACAGATGAAGGATCCCCCGAAATGGATTCTAAGCCGAAAATTACTCCGAAAACGACACCTCATTCGACCTACTGGCCAAAACCCTTCAAAACCCCAATATGGAGCCCCGTAGGAGCCCCAAAGACACCGTCACAGCGTCATCGGATGGCTCTGAGACTTCCATGAATGAATTCTACGTCCAAAAATACCGCGAAAATGATACCCCACTCGACCCCCTTTCCAAAATCCTTTCATAAAGCCCTTCTGTAGCACCTTTTAGCCTCGCAAAGCCCCTCTCTGACAATAATTTACCCGTTTCTCCATCTAGTTGCTCTCAAGGTTTTCAGCCCGATCGCTCCAACCCGTGGGGCTCTGTGGGACTAAAAAGGGGACACGGAAGGGGTTTTTTAAGTTTTTCGGCTATGGGGTCGAGTTAGGTGTCGATTTCAAAGTATTTTTGGACGAAGAATCCATTTTTGGAGGTACCGAAACCGTCCGATTTCATGGAGGGGGTCTATGGGGAATTCGAGGGGCTACATATGGGGCTTATGAAGGATGCCACGAGGTCGGATGAGGGATCGTTTTCCTAGTAATTCTTTTCATTTATTTTTAATAATTGGTTAATTTCATTGAATTAATTTGCACTAATGCATCAATTTGCAGAATTTAAACCAATGAATAATACTCCCTTGTTAAAATTTTCAGCGTTTTTAAAATCTACACAATATGTCATATTGAAACCTAAGGACAAATTCTGAGGCTGATCAAAATTTGAAACGTGGATTGATTATTATAAGATGAATCTGCCAGAAAAAAGGTGGCCCTTGAAAGGCGTAATCGTCCTTTTCGTCCAAATAAATCGAATGAGTCCCAATAAAATTCCCTCCTGCAGGCAAGGAAAATTTCGATTCTCCTTGTGATTCTTGACGCTGAGAAAATAATGATTTTAATTGTTATGGAGTTTGGTGGCGGGGCGCCTTTAGAAAATCGAGGAATAAAAGCTACGGTTCGTAGGTGGTAACGGGGGACAATGGGCTTTTTTCATTTTTTCTTCTCTTTTTAATGGAGCGCCTACAACAACAAAAAAAAGTCTCTTGTGTTATGTTAGGTAGTTAGTGATGAGAAGCCGTCAAGTGGCTTTGAAGGCGGATCCCCCGCGGCGAAAATTACGGCCTACGGCCACTCAGGTGTGAACTCTCAGCTCTGCAAACCCTTTTCGTCGGAACCATCGGGGTACGTGTCGTGGGCGTTAAACCAAACTGGGCCTGCTGGCCAGTTTTTTCGAAAAAAAAAGAAGTTTATTTCAAGGCTAATCTAACGTGGTACTGAAAAAACTAAAAAACGCTGAAAATTTTACTTGAAATGAAAAATGTTTATTATTTGTTTGTATAAATTGTTCAAAAAGTAATTCTTTGACAATTGAATTTTTTTAAATTAAATACTAGTCCTGAACAGTGTTAAAAAATTTAAAATTGGAGAAAGCATTGGAGATTCCAATTTTTCGGGGTCCCACAACCGTCCAATCACTGTCCAAGAATAGTTACGTACTTACTATAGTATATAGTTACTATAGTTACTATAGAATGGTTTGATTATACGGCAAAAAGTACTTCAAAAACGACCCCTCAGTCCACCACTTGACCTCACTTAATCCTTCAAAACTCTCACTCTCATCTAATAGCCCCACAGAGCGAAAAGGGCTGAAAAAATGGACATAGCCAAACATGTGAGGATTGTTCGCTTAAATTTATATAGGAACAAAATTTGTATAGGAACAATATTTAATTTTAGGGCCGATGAAAATTTCCCACCCCTATCGCAAAAATGTATACGTATACCTATAGGTTGATTATTCTGAGAGCAATAAACCAAATTTTGGTTTCAACTTTTAAAGTTGAAAAGCTCAATGATTAAATGAATTATTATGTAAATGGTTTGTCATGGGGGAAAAAATATTTCGCGAGCTTCTGATAATAAATTAGCCTGGATTTTTATCCATTTATTTCATGGAAAGTAGTTGAACTAATGACTGCAAAATATCAAAAAGGCCTGGATGTCATTCGCGGCAAAATTAACCACACCGCGGGAGGGCCAGTGGGGGCTCATTATGAAGGGGAATGATTTTCAGAAAAAGATATTTAGATAGGAGGAGAAGGGGAATACCGGGAGAGTGAACCAAGGTACTGAAGGCGAAGTAATATAAGGATTGATCGCAAAGGAGGGGACCACCCACGTCGCGACAAATCCAAACAGTCCGAGAGGCCGACGAGAGCTTGTCCGGTTGTGGGCTACCAAAAGGGTGATTGAGAAGGATCCGGTGGGCTCAGGGAAGATCCTGCGGTTTTCGGTTATTTCATTATTGCGGCGAGGCTCTCATTGAATAGCCCTACCGCCTCCGGTCTATACGTCAAAATTAGCAATACCTACTGCCTTCTTGTTTTGCAGCAACTATGTCGTATTTAGAAGAAGATTAAATGCAAGTACTGTCGATTGGGGTGTAATGAGAACGGATCTGCGTTATTTTGCGCTTTTTGTGGGCTCAAAAGATTATTACAACACAGAGTGACAGAGTTTTCATGGTAGGTATTTCTTCATTAGAATACGTCATGAAACAAAAATATTAGCTAAAGAGTTATTAAAGTTTTTAGTGATATCGCTATTAATCGCAACCCATCGAGTGAGAACATGGCAGTTTTTGATTTAGAAATTGCACGAATCCAATCTGTACCCAAAGAATGTTGACTTGCAATAAAATACCATTTGAACGCACTAGTACACTAAGAGAAAAGATTTTTTTAGTGGCTAGGTTAAATCCGAAATAACCTCGAAAAGAAATTGAAACCACCTAGAATCAATTGATTCAACCTAGAAAAAAATAGGTCCAGGTTAAAGTAACATCGAAAAATATTAATACAACCTAGACCCATATAGAAACAACCTAACCCGTTATTACCCGCCCTCTAACCACAACCTGGAATAAAAAAGTGTCAACCTAGACCTAGAAAATATATTACCTACCTTTGACTTTTAAGTGGGGTAACCTAGAATTGAATGATATGACCTTCCATATAATTCCCCTCCATTAAAGTCTCGGTTGTACAACTGAAAACAACCGAGAGATTTAAAAGGCGAGATTGCTACTTTAGGTAACAACCCAGAAGAAAAAGTTAGACTTTCAGTCTCGGTTAAAACTACTGTAGTACTACAAATAGTTTTAGGTTTAAACGACAGTGATTGTAATTCATTCAATAAATTCCAGGTTGTTTCTACAGTACGCTAAGCGGCCGCGGAGAGCGCCACTGTAGGTGGTGGGCGTTAATTCTCGTTGTCTTGGCACCCCTGCTATTTAGCCGGTGGGGTTGAGGCCAAATCTTTGTCAAGTTCTAATCATCTAATTTCTGTCACTATGTGCTCACTATATTATCACGTCACATTCAAATTTTTGTACTGAGTTGGAAACAGAGACAACCCAGAAAGATAGTTGAAGTTGATAGAACCAACCTGCAATGGAAGTGGAGCAAACCTAGAATGAAAAGTGGACCACCTAGTAATTTATTAGGACCAACCTGAAAAGAATAGGAAGCTACCTAGAAATTTAACTGGTACAACAGGGATAGTAAATGAAACAACCTCGTAAATAAAGAGGCTCAACCTAGAGAAAAAAGGGTTCTAGGTTAACGCGCCATGGCTGTAAATTGTTTGAGGTGGGGTGAGAACGTTATTGTTTTAGGGTAAATCAACCGTCTATGAAAGTGAAAAACATTGAATACCAGGGTGAGACAACCAAGACATTAATGTTTTTAACCTAGACTGTAAATGGATGGAGGCGGCGGCACACACCGTGAACTTAACCTAGAACTAAAGTGAGGGGGTGGCGTATTTTAAATCTTGGTTGTTTGTATTTTTAGGAAGGTAACTTCACCAGTATTTTCAATCTAGGTTAAATTATATTCAACCTAGACTAAATTGTTCCACCCTAGAATGAAAACCAAAAAAAATCTAGGTTGGCAGCATTTAACCTAGAAAAAAATCGAAAAATAACCTAGAATAGGCCCTTTTTTTCTCTCAGTGTATGCATTACATTTGTTGAGGATGGGGTGTGTTCAGTGCCTTCCATTTATCTGCATTTTATATTTTCTTCTACATCTTCTACTTATAAATAAAGTGGTAGATGTAGAAGAATATAACAATGAGAATATAAATATGAAGAATATAAATATGAAAAATTCCAACGACATCTTATAGCCAAATTGTAACAAAAACTTGAGAACACTCACTTTTTGCCTGGACGCCCAGTGAAATACGATAAAATTCAACACCTCAACGCAGTTTCTACGCCAGCACATAATGCACTCCATAATATTTATTTTCAAAATAAAATTATTATTTTGAACCGGCATGATGATAACGTTGATAAGAGTTCTCTTCTCGTAGCTGTCCGCATCGAAAATCCATCACGAATCGATAGCAATAATCGAATCAAGGATTTATTAAGCGGTGGCGCTAAAATTCAAAAACGTGTTTGTTCTCATTAAATGAGAGAATGTTCATCCCCTTAATTAGGGGATGTTCATCCCCCTAATTTCACCCTAGTGTTGTCAATTTCCTTTCCTCGTTGAGCGGTATAAATTATACCGTATAATAGGTATGCCATGACGATGCAGCAGGTTTTTTTGTTTGCTTTGGTTTTGTGTGCTTACTTGTTGTCGAGTGTCTCTTGCTTTGACTGAAATGTTGGTAATTTGTTAGATGCATATCTCTCGATAACGCAGGAGAGAGCTCACTACACTGGTGGGTAAACCACCTCTTGGATTTCAATGCCCCCTATTTTCTTGTCTTGACTGTACAGATTTCGTGATGAATCTTGATTTTGTGAATCATGTGGCTGTGTATTTTCGAGTTTTTACACCCACTGATTCACGTCGGGCTGCCGTGAGCTCAACGGGATCAATCGATAAGTGCATTGCGTGATAAGGAGTTGGTATAGAGAGTGCTGGCGAGGGGGGGGGGTTGAAGGTGCAAGGGGAGTCTTGTGGTTAACCAAACTTCCATCAATGAACCCGTCATTGTCTCACAAAGAGATAAGTATATACTGATAGGTATATATCTTTGGTGTCTCATGAAGAAGAAGAACTGTCATAACATTTCAGGTGTTTAAAAAGTTCACTCGCGTCTCTTCGACGAAAATAATTATGTTCCATAAATTCGTGAATTTCTTATTAAAATTTAATAGAAAACGCTGGACATTTTACACTAGGGTTTATTATTCTTTGATATAGGTTACTTGTGCAGAAATTTAAATCTGTGTCAATGGAATAATTTTTGTTTTTCAAAATTTTTTTGCTTTTTTACTTGAAAATATTTGACCTCCTGGAATCCTTCAAAAATCCCATTTGTAGCCCCATTTTAGCCTCATAGCGCCCCACGGGTTGGGCGATCGGGCTGAAAACCTTGCGGGCACAACTAGATGGCCAAGTATTTTGTCAACATTTCAGTTTTTTTTTTAATTCCTACTTTTGAGGCGGATCGGAGTCGTCGACCTCCGTCGCGAAAACATAGGTGTATTATTCCAAGAATAATAAACCAAAAGTGGAGGTTTCCCGTTTTAATTATCAATTAGTGGCATTAATTAGTGATTTTTCGTGGTACCGGTTTATATGTCTCCAAGAAAAGTGTAAAAAAGAAAGAGAGAGAGAAATCGTGTTACATAATTCATTACCTGCAAAAGGACTCGCCACAGTTATAAGTTCGAGTGCCGGCCAATTAAGTGCTGGAAGGTGGGGGTCGTTCCAATGAGCCATCTTTTCAATAACTGAACACCTGTTTAATTGATCCCGAATCAGACAATACAGACATTCAATCAACCCGATCCCACAATGATCAAACCCGGTTGAATCATTGATCGTTTCATTAGTGCCCGCTCACGATGGGGAGAAGGAAAAAAAATGATTCGTATTCATTCAATAATGAAAGAAGGCTCATCCGTGACCCTCTATTACGACGGCCCAATTAACGACCTTCCCGCGCCCGGAACGCCCAAATGACAGCCCTTTAGCGGAAAATACGGGTCTCCCAAGTTTCCGGAATATTCTCCCATCATGGTGAATTCATGTGTGTACAGTATTCATAACGTCGTATTAGCGCTAATTGCTGGGATTTCGTTCGAGCCGCGACGAGTCGTTTCATGGAATTCCATTGGGGCAAATGAAGGAAAGACGCGGGTAAGTCACTTTTTTGACGGCTGAAAATTCCGATTACTGAAGTTTGAAGGTGGTAGCACTTATCACTATTTTCTTGAGTAGGTATTTCACAGGATTTTGTGAAGTAATCAAGGTATTGTTTCCAGGGTCCTAATGCTGTCAAGAGATTTTTTTCCGTGTCTCACCTTCAAACAGAAGGCTTAAGGCCAGGCGGGAGAGGTCGGGGGTTGGCTAGCTTCAGCCAGCAGTGCGTTGTGCTCTAGTATTATACTATACTTCGTTTTAATACCCTTAGGAATTATCAGTGTCAAACGACTTGCCTGCTTCTGTCAACTGCAAACCCGATTTCGAACTTTGCATTAATATTGAACAGACCAGAGGGCCATTTTTGGGGGGTTCTTCCCGCAAATATATACCTATTTCAGCTTTTTCAATGTCGACTCCGCATCTTCAATCGGATTTTCGATATTCCAACAATAACCTGGCCAAAAGAGCGAGAGAAGCGAAAAAAAGTTGAAATCGGTCAAATTCGTGAGGTATTTATCGCTATTTACCACCCTTAAATTTCATTTCTTATACAAATCTGAATCACTTGTCCCACGGGATTTTTCACGCTGAGTCTGAAGTTGAAGTTGGTTTTCCAAAAACCGACTTCCTGAATAATTCAGGAATTATTCCATTGAGGCCAAAAAGACGGAAAACGAGTCTCATCTGTTGTAAAACAAAATTTGTTTAATATTTAATATTTGTTGAGGCATCACTTTGATTTTATTATTTGTTTATTTTTATTTTTATTGTTTGCCAACCTTCCTCTGTTCTCCTCCTGATAGCGGGGGGCTTAAAAATCAGTATAAAAATATGGAGTAAGGTTTTACCTAGAGTTACTCACGCTCATCAAAATCGGCGAACACTTCGAGCAGACGTTTCACGGATATCGGCAGATCCGATATCAAACTTTGGGTAAAAATTGATCCGACAAGATGGCAATTTTGGAGGAAGGTTTGCCTATCACATCGGTTTTTTTCTATGAAGAATCCGAATTTTAAATCGAATTTTCTAAATTCCATCATTAACAGTCAAATGAGCGAGAGAAAGCAAAAAAAAAAACTAACATCGGGGAAATCGCTGCAAAACTTGTAGATTCTCGCAATTTACGTTTCCCAAATTTTGTTTCCGAAACAAAATTGAATCATTTTTCTATACATTTTTCTCCCTGAACCCGAAGCAGGATTTCCAAAAAACCGTCATTTTTAATTTCATTAAGGTAATAAATGATATAAAATTTTTAATGAACCATATATTGTCATTCCATATCAGGTCCTGAACTTGCGTTTATGCTTATGGCGTTTCAAAATTAAATTGTTCTTCTTTTAAATTTTGTTTTTCTTGAATAGTTTCAAAAAGAGTTATATGATTTTTCTTTTTTGATTCTTTCCTTTCTTTCTTTTTGCCCTAGATTTATTTTTAATGATTTTTTTTTATTGCACGTTGCACTATGAGGGCGTTAAAAATCCGTAATAAATAAATAAACAAGATGAATTACCTGCTGCTTTCCCCTTGTCTTTGAAACTAGGTACCTAATTCTTAACTAAATTTCAGTGTGAATGTGTTTTTTTTTTTGTTTTTTTTACCCGACCAATTATTGTATATTATTTTTTTTAAACGGCAGTAAATTTTAACTTAATTGGAAACTTAGCAGTTATAGTTGTTCGACAGCGATTGCTCTCGCCGTACATAACAGTTGTTATGTCAAGTTGGAACTTCGGCGTCTTTAACGGTCTGAGGATGAGAGGCAGTGCATTAGGGAGGGAGCAATTAAATAGCTTTACGGTCCGACACCAGTTAAGGAGATGCACATCCAGTACAATAATCTTCTTGGGTGGTCTGAGCCCCTCTATTCGCTAACCTGCATCTCCTCGCTAATATCTTCAATCCCTCACCACCTTGTCCAGCCAGTTATTTTTTCTCCATTTCATTTCCAAAGTAGTACCTACACCATTAAGCAGACAACTTAAAGGATGTGGTCGTTACTCTTTTATTTATTTCTTTTTTCTCTAAATCGAAAGCTTTCAAAAACTGAATTTACTCGCATCTTTGGGCAACCCATATTCACTTTTAGGATGCCACCATGTAAATGCCAGGATGTAAATTTTACATCCTTTCGAACGTCTCACAGAGAAAAAAAAAGGCCATCCTGCAATTGTCACGTTATACCAGTGGAAATGCTCCCCATAAATACAGATTGTGGACGAGGACTTCTCAAAGTAATCTGACCACTTCCCAGACAGCTAATGGCCCACCCGAGAAGTAACGCTGGGAGGGCCCAGTCATGTGAATTGAATTAGGAGACCATTTGATTGGAAATTAGGTCCTATCATTTCATTTGGGATCATCTTGTCTCTTTAATTGTTTGATTCGCGAACCGTATAAGACATAATTGAGGTCTCCCGAGGAGTAGACGGCTTTATGGGTTTGACTTCCTCTAGAAGAAAAAAATTTTTTCTTCAAGGTGATATTTAATATCACCTTGCGCCAAAAGGCTAAATTGCGATGATAGTAAATAAGTACGTTTTTATGTTTTGTGTTTTTCCCTTTTTCTTCTTCTTCTTTTTGGAAGGATAGGTAATGAAGGAAGTTGTTTGAAATTTGCTCTACTCAAGCGCAGGAGAGATCTCACTCTTCTGATTTACATGGAGGCTCCCGACCAAAGTTCAATTCCTTGAGTGAACAAGGGAGATTATTTTGATCCTCCGATCATCATATTATGATGTTAATATATTATGATGTTAATGATAATAATGTTAATAATATTAACATTATTATTATTATTATTATTATTATTATTATTATTATTATTATTATTATTATTATTATTATTATTATTATTATTATTATTATTATTGTAAATTATTTACAAAGAGGTTACTGAATAACTTTAAACAACAACCAATCACATCAGATGTGCATGGTAATATGTCGTAAGATGTCGATTTTCAGCAAGAAGGTCTCCGTAAAAACGTATTCTGCGATAAAATGAGGCTTTTTGCAATTACTTATTTCGGGCATTGGGGTTTTCAAGACTTGAAACTTAGTATGAAAATAAAACTCTTCCAAAAACCATAAATTATCGTCAAAGAAAATAATTGACTCGTTCTCACCACCTAAAAGATGCCGTCAACATGATAAGTTAATCCCATGAGTTTTAGTTTTTTTTTTTTTTTTTTTTTAAAGTGAAACTTTTATTACATCGTCCCAAATTTTTTGGTCTGTGTGTCGTTTCTTGTCCCGTTGCTACGGAACTTCATCTTCGCCAGTTATAATCGTACAAAAATCTTTCACCATTCGTTGGAAAGCTCTCGATTTATCACACATTTCTTTCGTACTTGTTCTTTGTCATTATGTCCCCATTTTATATTTATTGATGTTATTAATGGATGGCATCCATTGGATGCAGTAAACAATGCCGCTTGTTTTGTTGTTATCAGGTGCCACGTTAGAAATCAATTTGAGAAAACGCCAAAATGAAGCCGTGGGTAGAGATACAAGGGTAGGTGAATGAGTAGGAAATGGGGGGGGGGGGGGACTAGACATAAAAAACGTGTCCATCGATGCTACGTACCCCACTAGGGGAGCGAGCGAAGCGAGCCGGAGAGACTAGTGGGAAAAAAGTTTCACTTTTACCGTGTTTTTTTTTAATTAAGTTTTTTCCAATACAAAAACAACTCTAAACTGAATACTGGAATAAACCAATTTAGAGTTGTAACCAGTTTAACCGTATTTTTGACCTACGATTGTTTTTTTGCATGGAATTACATTTTTGCAAAATTTATAGGGTCAAAAGAAAAATCACCAAGAGAAATTTTTTTAGCGTTTTAGATCATTTTAGCTAAAATAGTGGTTTCGGTTTTCACGTAATTATTACTATTAAATAGTAATCTTAATTTTAGATCCAAATTTTTCTTTTCATGCAATATGAAAGTAGGTACCTAGGTGAAATTTACCTAAAATATGCACTCTTCATGATAATACGAAATGAAATATCACTGACAAGAGTCATTGCTTGTATTTTTCTTTAGAGTTGACTCAACGTAGAACATCCTCAAGTTGCTTAATGTAATGATTTAATTGATTTTATTGAAAAATTCTGCGCACGTGACGTCAAGGTTGATCTTGGTGATCACGGCTTTTCCTTTTATGGGAGAAGAGTTTCTCTGTTTACTTCATAGAGCGTTGATTGAATCCTTTAAACGAATAACGTAAATAATTTATGTGAAGGCCTGGCAAAAATGTGGAGTACCTCCCTAGTAAATGACGCAGGCAGTCGAGAAAAATTATCTCCGATGCCAATCTGGAAATTCCACCCTACTCACCCAGTCCTGTTTTCCTGCTTTTCATCCTTGGCGTCCCAAATGGTTTGAGGGTTTGGGGGTCCCAAAAAATCGGGAAACAGTCATGACAGCAATCGGGACACTTATATTACAAATCAGGATGGGACGCCCGGGACGGATGGCAGCCTTTAATTGAATGTCAAAATTTGGTTGTACAACCACAAACTATACAAGCCTGCAGCGATACAATTGTAGTTAACTAACAAACAAAAGCGTTGCCGCCTGTGGTTGAATTACCTACCGCTTGTGACGAGGTTCTGAAATAATCAATGGATTTGCTTGATTGATTTTAGATGAAAAGCTATTGATGATTGTAAATTTATTTATAATATAAATATGATATAAATTTAACAATTTATTAGTTAGAAGTTAGTTAAAAGTTATTATAGTTAGAACTAAGTTATTATAGGTAGAACTATAGTTATTATAGTTCTAACACCACGGATTTTGACGAAAATGAGTTTTGACATTTTCATGTCTTTACTATGGCACATGAAATCAAAAAGCGACACCAAAAATTTCTACGCGATACCGATAAACAATCCTTCGTCAATGTTTACTAGTATGAAATGCGGTGACCTTGAATCCCTAGGAAAAGCGTACATAAACAATCCGTCGTCAATGTTTACTAGTGGGAAGCCGATAGTGTGACTTGAAGATGAATTCGGAAGATTTCAGTAAATTCGTGAACGATACTCCTTTCTCTTCACACACCACCGAAGAAGAAAAGTATCACCAATTCCTACAAACACGGTCATCGTCCGAACGGAAAAGGAAAAGGATATTAACGCCCAAAAGACAACGAGAATATTATGTACGTAAGAAACTTGCTCGTGATGTGGCTGCGAAACAGCCAAAGAAATTGAATCCGGACAAATGCCGTGAATATAGACTTCGTAAGAAACTTCGAACGAGTAAGGATACTGCGGAGAACCCTGCTGAAGCAACATGAAAATGTCTCACTGTGTTGCGGACTTGTACGCAAGTTTTTTCATACCATTTGATAGGACCTATCAATACCTGGTATTGACATAGCCAAAATGGTAACCATGCCAAGGTCATCTGGAAACATAAAAACCAGAAAAACGCGAAAATGACTCAGCGCGTAGGTAATTGATTTCCTAGCAAGTCATACGCATCACCACGTAAACTGCGTTCGCCGGTAGCTCCGTATGGCACGCAAATACTTTGGCATGCAAAATTTACGTTATAAATTATAACTTATAATATATCACGTTGAAGTACCGAACATTAAAATGTCGAAGACTCGCCCTCGCTGGATGTGTCATCCGGTACAAAGACGTCGTATAAATAAAATCATTGAATTCACGTGCTTACTGGTGACGAAGTAACTGAAGATTTTACCTTCGGGATCTAAAGTGCTTTCATGGAGCACCAAAATTTGGATAGAGGTTTTCCCCAAAAATGGGGAAAAATTACTCGGAAAACGACACCTCATTCGACCTCTTGTCAACCTCTATTTATACACTGCACGCAAATCCTATTAAATAGGATTCGTGTGCATTGATTCGTCAAAAATTAAATTTTTTTTTAATTTTTAATTTAATTTTCAATTAAAAAAAATTAAAACTTTTTGCACAATTTATACCAAAGAACTTATTTATAAAAGCAGATTACCTCCTAATTGCCTACCTAATTAATCAAGAGCAACACCACGAAATTGACAATCTCAATGAATAGCCAAGATCACGTAATTGAACAATTTCAAACACCATCACCACCTAATCAACAAATTTTTGTGAATTTTCTAGATATCCTCAAGTCAATACTGGGTTTCTGGGATCCTATTGAGATAACAATACGAGAAAAGTTGGAAAATTGACTTACGTTCAAAATAAAACAGTTTTTTGGTCTCTCCTGTAAAGTTGCGAAATTCTATCTTTTTTTTCTTTAATACTGTGAATAATATTCATATTATGCTCTTAAATATTTAAGTACATAATCGTTTAAAAACGAGTTCACAAGCATACAGGCAAAAAAGCTTTCCTTGAATTATTTTTAAAATGTTTTAGTAAAATATTTCTATATTTTTATAATAGGTAAATAGGTGTTCATTTATTGTAATATTCCATTCATTTCATTCGTGGGCAAGAAGTTGAAACATCTTGAACAGCATCGATTAAATTGTGCTTATATGGTGGGGGAAAGTGGAAGGGGTAGGTTATATTAGCAGGAAGGTTACCCCCACCCATTTTTAAACGAATGGCGGGGAGAGGGGGGATGTTTACGGCAACCGGCTGTCATTCGCGACATTTCCCGTTTGCGCTAGGCAGGATGAGTCAGGAGGGTGAACAATTATTTTGACGGCGTGAAAATTTGTTTTATCATTTCAAAAATGTACTCACCGGAGGAAGGGCGGTCGGAGTAGCGGGTGCAGTAGACCCAAGCGGGCCACATCGTTTCCGAGTCGGACTCCTTGTTGGAAATTTCTTCGGCTTTCGAGGATTTCTGGCAAGTCCCGAATTCCGGCCGGAGGATGTTTTCTATGCTGAATTTCAGCCCCCGTTCAGGCTGGTCGCCACCGACGCGGGTTTCTTCCGTATTTTCAACCATTTTCACAGGTTCATGTCACAGTTCCATTTGATATCACTTTGAAGTAACAGCAGGGAAAACAATGAGGCCACCTGATGGGTTGCGGGGTGGAAATAAAAGTTTGTTTTTTTCCCCAAGTTTGTTTGTTTGTCTTTTTCCCCGAAAGACGCGTGATTTATCAATAATTATGGGCGGAGCTTGTGCAGTATCACGTGTGTGTTGTGTATAGTGTCGCGACACCGAATGGTAGTGTGCAAGGGGACCGCGAGGGGGCGTGGCCTGAACAAAAGGGTGGGGGTGTAACTGACCAATGACGGGCCTAAGGCGGTACCTAAGTCGGGTGGGGAGAGGGAAAAATCTCCCCGTGACGTCACATCCCCCACCCCCCACCATTTCCTCGTTGACTTCTGGAAGTCCGCGGGGAGGTGAAAAAACAAACGCGCGGCGCATCAAATGAAAACATCCCGCCCCGACTCCTAAACAGCTCGTTAACATTCCTGGGGAGCATGTTACCTTCGGGGTGGACCTTCTGGTGCAATCCCTCCCGGTCATTAGAACTATCCCCCCACCATCATCCACAATACACCAGGAACACCTCTAGAGCTGTTGGCATCCTGGCAGTTTTCGGTACTGCGCAGGTAAACTGAGCGTAAATCGGCGGGGCAGAATTAACTTGTGGTAAGGGGTCTCAACGGAATATAGTTTTTCGCCGTTTACTTTTTGGTTTATTATTCTTGGAATAATACACCTGTTTTCGCGACGGAGGTCAACTACTCCGATCGGCCTCAAAATTTGACATTATCCGTTTCAAGAGGTCTACATTCTAAATCCGAAATGTCCGTCCACCGTACGCCGTCCGGGCCGTTTTGGGCAGTAGGAATTTTTTTTTTTTTTTTAAATCTGAAATTTTGACAAAATATTCGGTTTACCTTCTAGTTGTGTCCGCGAGGTTTTCAGCCCGATCGCCCAAACCTGTGGGGTCCGAAAAGGTCCTCTTCAACCCTTGGAGCTCTGTGAGGGTTGAAAAGAGGGTTTTTTGTAGGGTTAAGTGTAGGGAGTGTCATTGTCGTAGTATTTTTGAACTCATAATCCATTTTTCGCGGTTTCACGAACATCAAATTTCACCATGGGGATCTTTTGTGCTACAAATGGGGCTTTCGAAGGATGCGTGGAGGTCGTTTCCGAATAATTTTGGACGTTATTTTAATTTTTGTTTAAATAATTTTGTATGGACTTTTTGCACAATTAATACGTAAAGAATAATTCCTTGCCTAAAATTTGCAGCGTTTTTCATTATTTAATATATTTTTTTAACTCTTCTTTTTTAAATTTTTGAATTTTTTATCAAACGTTTCGTTTATCCTTATGTTGACAAATTTTTGGTGAAAATTCCTTTTCTTTGACCCTCCAAATCTCTTCTCTCCTGTCTTCCGCTAACCATGAGTTAAACCATCGTAGCCAAATATGAAACTAACCGACCGCCAGAACCTCAGCAGCTATTATTTTAAAATGACAGATCGGCAAAATGTTGAAATGCAGTCAATTTTTTGGTTTATTATTCTTGGAATAATACACCTATGTTTTCGCGACGGGGGTCGACGACTCCGATCGGGCTCAAAATTTGACATTATCCGTTTCAAGAGGTCTACATTCTAAATCCGAAATGTCCGTCCGCCGTCCGCCGTACGCCGTCCGCCGTCCGCCGTCCAGGCCGTTTTGGGCAGTAGGAATTTTTGAAAAAATCGGAAATTTCGGCAAAATACTTGGTTTACCATCTAGTTGTTCCCGCAAGGTTTTCAGTCCGATCGGCCAAACCCGTGGGGCGCTATGGGGCTATAATGGGGCTACGGGAGGGGTTTTTTGAAGGCTTTAAGCTATGGGATCGAGTTAGGCGTCGTTTTCGAAGTATTTTTGGACGTAGAATCCATTTTTTGGGGTCCCGGAACGATCCGATTACACTAGGGCGATCTTTAGGGCATTCGTGGAGCTAAAAATGGGATTTTTGAAGGATCCCAGGATGTTAAATATTTTTCGAGTAAAAAATACAGCATTTTTGAAAAAGACACATTTTTGAACAAAAAATCCAAAAAAAAAAAAATTTTTTTGAGATAAAAATCCAAAAAAAAATTTTTTTTTTCATTGACAGAATTACATTTCTGCACAAGTAACGTATATCAAAGAATAATAAACCCTTGTGTAAAATTTGCAGCGTTTTGAACAAAAAATCCAAAAAAAAATTTTTTTGAGATAAGAAAAAAAAATTTTTTTTTTCAATTTTTTCATTGACAGAATTAAATTTCTGCACAAGTATTGTATATCAAAGAATAATAAACCCTTGTGTAAAATTTGCAGCGTTTGAATAATATTCAAAACAATAATTTTCAGAATAATAATAATAATATTATGTAGGTAGTACCTACTAGGTACCTACCTAATCCTCAAATTTTTGGCTCAATTTTTGGTAGAACTGTTGAAAAACGCTGCTAATTTTACATAAGGTTTATTATTCTTTGATATACTTGTGCGAAAAATTTAATTAATTCTGTCAGTAAAAAAAATTTGAAAACAAAAATTTTATTCGGAAATTAGGTAGGGAATTTGACCTTGTTGTATCCAAAAATACTGAGAAAACGACACCTAACTCGACCCCATAGCCGAAAACCTTCAAAAACCCCTTCCCGTAGCCCCATAGCGCCCCACGGGTTTGAGCGATCGGACTGTAAACCTTGCGGGCACAACTAGATGGTAAACCGAGTATTTTGTTAAAATTTCGGATTAAAAAAAAAAAAAATCCTACTGCCCAAAACGGCCCGGACGGCGGACGGACATTTCGGTTTTGGAATCTAGACCTCTTGAAACGGATAATGTCAAATTTTGAGGCGGATCGGAGTCGTCGACCTCGTCACGATTAAAAAGGTGTATTATTCCAAGAATAATAAACAAAAGTTTAATATTGGTACCTAATGGGAAAGCTCATGAGTAGCAGATGAAGCTCATTATAGCTCAGCATCCGAGAGCTTCATAGCTGTTTTGTTCGGAGGCCAATTAGATGTTCAATGTTCAAATGGAGAAGAGTAGTTCTGTTCGAGTAATAGGTTCAGTTCGTCTGATCTCCAATACTGATTGATGATCATTCGGTTATCTAAATAATCATCGACTTACAAGATGTTCGGTGTCCAACGACTGAATTTCCTACGAACCGCTCATTCACCCTATTTTATTTTATTTTAAGAACAACTAATCATTATTGAAAAGCGAGTAGAAGAGGACAGAGGCCAGAGTCGGGGGTTAGCTGATTTTAGCCAGCACGGGGTGGCCCCCGAGTCGTACATAAATGTGAGCTATCAGCGTTACCCAGAGGACACCGCGAGGAGGTTGCTCACGTTGTCCCCCAATATCAGTGGCATGAGCCACCTCGTCAAACGTTAACAAAAAAGAAAATGGGGGGGGGGGGGGGGGGGGGTTGTGCTCATGAGTCTGAAATAACGTAAACCTGAATACAGTTTCCATAACTGTTTCCGAACGTACACCTACCGATACGTTTCAGTCCCAACAAATACCAACCAGTAGTTCCATGGAGGCGCCCGCCTAACACTCGTCCCTCCTCAAAAGAAGAGAGACTCCAAACTCCTTCATGCCTCCTATGCCTCCACCAGTTGAACACCTTGTCCAACCCAGCTACGGATGGACTACGAACAATTTAGTCCAGTTCTTTGATCTCTTCGAACTCGTTGTGTCCTCTTATGTGTGTTCAGATTTTGTCAAGGGGTTCTTGGTATGTGTAATAATGTGGTGAGGGGAGGAAATGTAACTATGTTCTCGACCTCGACGTCAGTCTTTGTAAGGATCCCTTATGTTGGGTAACCATAGGAAACCATTCCTGAACATTAACCAAATACCAACTGTAGGCACTTCACGAGAGCCATCCTACCTTCTACCTACCATCTTCCTTTCTTCTGCCAGCCTTCTCTTCTTCCCTTTGTTCTGGCTTCTTCCTCGAGCTCCTGTCCTCGTTTTTTTCTTCTGTTGACTGGGAAGCCTCCGGATCTGCCATGTTTAAGCCTCCAATCACTGGAGAACTGGTGACTCCAACGTGATGGAGTTTCTGTGAAATGTGAAAATAATGAGAAAAGGATCTAACTCCTGGCCCTGGCATTTATGTATAAAGGGAAACCCGTTTTTACAACTAATTATTAATTAGTTATGAAAAGGGGTTTCCCCCATGTGACCTCCTCCTACCCCCCAACTAAGAGGGGGCTTTCCCCAAATAGTCACACCATCCTCACCAATTTGGGTAGGTTACTGGAACAAAGCATCAATCCTACGGAAACAGGCGATAAAACGTTCAATGCAGGAAACAGACAGTATAAAGGCTCCAGGCAGCAAACAGGCAGTATCAATGCTCTGTGCAGGAAACAGGCAGTATAAATGCTCCAAGCAGGAAACAGGCAGTATAAATGCTCCGTGCAGGAAACAGGCAGTATAAATGCTCCAAGCAGGAAACAGGCAGTATAAATGCTCCAAGCAGGAAACAGGCAGTATCAATGCTCCGTGCAGCAAACAGGCAGTATAAATGCTCCAAGCAGCAAACAGGCAGTATAAATGCTCCAAGCAGCAAACAGGCAGTATAAATGCTCCAAGCAGCAAACAGGCAGTATAAATGCTCCAAGCCGCAAACAGGCAGTATAAATGCTCCAAGCAGCAAACAGGCAGTATAAATGCTCCAAGCAGCAAACAGGCAGTATAAATGCTCCAAGCAGGAAACAGGCAGTATCAATGCTCCGTGCAGGAAACAGGCAGTATAAATGCTCCGTGCAGGAAACAGGCAGTATAAATGCTCCAAGCAGCAAACAGGCAGTATAAATGCTCCAAGCAGGAAACAGGCAGTATAAATGCTCCAAGCAGCAAACAGGCAGTATAAACGCTCCATGAAGATCAAAGGCAGTATGCAGCACACAGTCTGTAAACATTCTATAGAAGAAACAGGCAAAGGTCGATCCAGCAAAGAAGCAGGGAAAGGAAGACGTTCCAACTATGGAAACAAGCGGTGATAACTTTTCACAGGCAACAGGCAATGTCCAATGGAACTACTTACTTTTGAGCGTTTCTCATCTTACCAGGGGCTGCTCAATATCACCTGACGCCAAACCCTATGGTCCTGACTGATTCTTGGTGAGCTTGAGGCGACGCGACGAGGGTGACCCTTCTTCAGTCGGCCTTCTGAAGAACCTGCCTGGGTCACCTTTCTGCGGCCATACGACGGACATGCTCGTACCGTTGGAGCTTCCTCGTGTCCCACGACCTACAGCACATTCTCCTTGAGGACGAAACTGTAACTACTCTCCCTCAACGTCTTCTTACCTTTCATAATTCGCCTCTCCTCTTCACACCGTTCTTCCCCCTCCATTGGCAGTATACTTTCAACAATAGCACTGAGGATGAGCTGTTTAGTTCGGCAATGAATTTCTCTGCTCCTCCACTGAAAGTTGAGAACTTGAATTGTTCCTCTGGCTAGTGAAATCTGTGTTTCACTATCCGATTTGCACACTTGTCAATGATGGAACCCTGAAACTTGAAAGAATGCCAACCTCAAAAACCTCTTGGGCAACCTATGGAACCCTTAAAGAAAGAGAGCCAAGAGTAGATAATCAGAACTTACATGTCTTCATTTTGTCAAAGGACTCATCTAAATAATATTTTTGTCAAAGGACTCATCTAAATAATACGTTTGTGAGCCCTCTATTTGAAGCCTTATATTATAAGGCTTCAAATAGAGGGCTCACAAACCCAACTTTCTTCAATAAAGACAAAACAATACCTAACTACTCTCCATCAACGTTCCTTCTTACTTTTCATAGTTTGCTGCTCCTCTTCACGCACACTTCCCCCACCATTGGCAGTGGCGTCAGACTGAAGACCCTCTGGGAACTTGGGGAGCGTTCTATAAATAAACTCACTAAAAGACGAAGCTATTTGCCAAATTATTTGCCTTCCTGGTGATTTCATGCAGAATTTGGTGACCATTGCTGCAGCAACTCTTGTCTGGTGTGTCGCTTCGCTGCAGAAAAACTGGATTGGCTCGTAGACAATGAGAAGATATATCTTGGTGGTCTTGTCATTCAGAGTACTTCAGTAATGACGCTGATGCTCCCAAGAAGTCTCCCATCGATGCTGAAATACAAAATGACCTTTTAGCAAGGAAATCCACTCCATATCTATTTCACTGTAGACAATCAAACTCACCATCAATGTCTTCTCTGTAAATTCAGTCAATGAAGGCAGCATGATGGCAGATGTTGAGGACTGTTTCGTGGAGTCAAACAAAATCCATCCAAGGAGCACGAAGAAAGCTACGAAGCTGAACGTATTGCTGCATCACCGCAGAATCACTTCGCTTCATGGCAGAAAAACTGGATTGACCCGTAGACGATGAGCAGATAATACCAACATAATATGTTATATAATATTATTATGTTGGTAGTCTTACCCATCATTCAGAGTAGGTGCCTGCTTACTTACTTCAGTAAATGACGCTGACGCTCTCACGTGGTCTGTCATCAGAGGCCAGTTACGAAATGACTGTTCTGCTAAATAAAGAAGAAGTAACTAAAGATGAAACAACCACCATGCCTGGTCGTCATATTCCCCGAACTGAGCACGGTCCACCAAACTTCACGGATGGACGACACAGTAAGAGATATTCGGTTTGCATAATGTAGAAGTCAGAGACAACAACATTATGCCCACAACATCAAATATTGTGCCGGTTGGAGAAGCCAACACCTGGCTCCGGAACCAAGCGTGAGAAACATGACAATCTACAGCAATTTGTTTCACCGACTACCAAACACAAGAAGAAAAGACAAAAACAGTGGAAACAACAACCAGGCCTGGTCGTCATATTCCTCGAGCTGAGCACGGTCCACCAAACTTCACGGATGGACGACACAGTAAGAGATATTCGGTTTGCATAATGTAGAAGTCAGAGACAACAACGTTATGCTCACAACATCAAATATTGTGTCGGTTGGAGAAGCCAACACCTGGCTCCGGAACCCAGCGTGAGAAACATGACAGTCTACAGCAATTTGTTTCACAAAGACAACTACCTAATACCCTAATTGCTTAAAAAAAAAAAAATAAATAAAATAAAAAATCCTTGGAGCCACTGGCATGCAATTTACTACAGAATATAGATTGATAAGAGAATGTTTGAAGCCTACCACTTCAAAACACAACATTAGAGCTGAGTTGTTCTCTCTTGAAGAATTTGGGGGGATACAGTTGAGTCAATTATGGGTGGGGTGGGGGTGGGGGGGTGTTGTTGAGTCAATTTATGGTTTGTACGCTGAGGCCACTAATCTATTGTAAACTTGTTGTTTTTTTACCAGCTTTTTTGAGTACATGTGCGTTTTTTTACTGGTTTATGCAAAAAGAAGTAGGGAGTTGTGGGAGTTCTGAAGAATATTCTAATTCTAATGAACGACTTCTACGCCTACATGGGTGACTTATTGTTTTGTGTATTGCAATTATTGGAAGTCTACTTAGTAGTTTTTGAAAATTGCTTGATTTGAAATGACATTGTGTTGTAATGTGTGTGCAGGTGTGTGTTGTATATATATCCTAGCAACCTATATACTGTTCTTGATTCTTGAAACAAACAAATACCATGTGAAATGTGTCTGTGGATCCTCTCATCATTCTTCAGCTGAAGTTCTTGAAGTTCATGAAGTTCAACATGCCAAAGGGGGGGAAAAGAGACTAATTTCAAACAGTGGCTCCACAAAATGGCATTCAGGTTGGGTAGTATTTAAGCATTGCTTTAAGTTCAGATTGACCAATTTGAGGAATTTCTTTAGGGGTTTTCTTGAAAACTCCAAAAAGTGGAAAATGAAAATCAAGTGATTAGTGACCACCAAAGTCACAAGAATGTTGAAAAGGAACTTGAATGCCATCTTGAATGGTTTGACATGGTTTTGAATTGTACCTGGCTCAATAATTGTTGATGAGCATGCCTGAAAAAAAAAGAATGAAATCGTTTTTAAAAAATGATGTGAAACTGTAGGACGTTTTAACAAAATTTACGCAGAATTTACTCACCAACCAAACCTTGTCTATGAAGCGTTCAGGAACTTTGGAGAAACTCGGAGAAGACCCCCACACCCACCCCCCACCAAAACGCCGCGAGACTTGGGAGCATTAACGGACACTCGCGTGTTGAATTGATGTGGCAGCAGCAGCAGCGATGGCGAGGTTGTGAAGTCGACAAACGCAGTGATGGCCGAGGAGGTCTGCACGTCTCGAGGTCTTGATTGAGTCTAGAAGTCTTCTTTTCTTCTCGGTGGTGTCAAAACAGGAAGTGTGTTCTTACACTAACATCACTGTGATAGCCCACGCACACAGACTGGCATTGACGCTCTTCAATCGTTACGTGCCAATGATAATATATACGCCTGACTGTCGAGTTCAATGCTACTGGTAATTAACACAGTAGAAACGTTCCGAGTTTTGTTTCTCCCTGGTTGGCGTACCTAGTCCCCCCCTCCCACCAGAGCCTACCTACACAATCAGCCCCACCATCCAGATCGAACCAAACTGAAACTCCATCACTGTGCCAGTCCACCACGCCTGCGACTAGCATCTGAAGTTCAGATCCGTTTACCAAGTTTACCAGCTGTTGATAATTGGAGCTGACCAACCAATGCAACCTTACTCTCACAGTGACCAACCCACTCACATGCGCGGCGAATCACCATGGCAGAAGCGATCTCCAGCCTTGCTAACCACTTCAGCCACTTCATCCGCCCTAAGACTACCTACCTACCCGAGACCTAAAGGGAAAGACTATAACTAACTTACAATCTATAATCCACGCGGCAGGCAGGCAAGGAGGCACAGCATCGCAAGCTATTAAATAATGAATGGCAGGCTGGATCCTACGAGCTGGCTTATCCTTGCTGCGTACCACGTTTACCTACTAACCGTCTCACACATCCTGTTGACACCACCCAACTAGCCTACGCGCACTTAAACACAACACTGCACTTTAACACTCCGGTGATGCCCAACGCGGTTGCTCCTATTTATGCTCCCAAGAACAACTAATTTCAGCCCAATCCCTGATTCACACTCCACTTTACTTGAATGTGAGAAATAAATTTTGATTTTTTTAAATAACTCTGGTTGATTTTGTCACCACTGATTTGGTGGTGGTGAGCTCTTTCAATTTGAAAACCTCATCGTCTGATCATTGATGACGTTATCACATCGAAAGCGCTCGCCACCACCACCAAAACAGCCCGTTATGATGGGCTCAACCAGAGTATGTAATCACTGGCGGGCTTAGAAACCCTTTACATTCAATACCATTATGATTTTTTATTCAATTTGATTGGATGGACATTGTGAATTATTTATTTTCTCGAGGGAATTTGGCGAATGATTTTGTGAACCGAATGACGCTTGATTCAGGGCAACAAAATAAGGCACCAATCGCCATATTTTTATCGCCTGAGGGGTTTACTTTTGTTTTAATGTGTACCTACTGAATAGGAATTTGAACAAAGTGGATACGAATTTTGAGTGGAGTTTTTTACCGAAGGTACAGAGGTCTAATGTGGAGGTTAAGGAGGGAAATTACTCCTCTGCTGTTGTGGGTACTAGATTGAAGTGTGGGAACCAGTTTTATTTAAGAAATTTACTTCCCCGGACATCCCCCCCCCCCCATTATACTACTGCAACAACAGACGATTTCTTTCCCTAACCTCCACATACTTTCAAGTTTGCCACGTTGCGAAATGACTGGCCCTTGCGGGCACATTTGTCAGAATTTCAGATTTGTTGACTCTAAAAAAGAAATCCTACCGCCTGAAAGGGCTCGGACGGCGGGGGGACATTACATTTTTGGAACTTACCCATTTTGAAACGTGAAATGACAAATTTTGAGGCCGGTTCCAAAAAAACTCCCGAGAATAATAAAACTAATTCATTAACGGTAGAAAAAAAGCTCAACAAGAGAGACAGAGAATCCCTCAATGAGATCAATTTGAGGCCAAACTAAATAAACCAGTCAGGAGGGTTTGTAATCTTCAAGAATAGAGAATACCGCGAGTGAGAAACAATAATTATTCGTAAACGATGAATTAATCATCAGTTCATACCAAATAAGTAAACTACGCGATTTTCGTCTAAAACAAGCCAACGCGACAAGTTTCTTTCAATTTGTTTCTCTCCCGGATGATAATATCACATTGTGCGATAAGTGGAGGTAATTTCAAATGAATTGGGCTGAAATTACATTTAAATTAAAAAAATTCCCCAACAAAACCTCCCCGTTGAGCTGCTGGGAGAAGACTGAGTGATGACGAGGACGGGCCACACCCTGCCGTTCGAGGTGGCATGTTGCACGAACCTCGCTGGTGTTCGTGTAAGGTCTACACGTGTATGTCTACTGCGTGTAAGGCTACGGCGAGTCAAACATAGACCCTTCAGAGACTCTGTGGTTCCGCGAGATGGCTTCAACTAAGTAGGTAACAATGAATAAAAATAATAACGATGATTATTATTCTTCGTTAAGTACCTATACTAAATTTTTGACCCCTCCTGGGACTCAACATTGCCCTTAAACATCTCATGATGCGAAAATTCCTTGAATATACGCTTATACGCTTTATAAGGTTAATAGTGTTACTATTCTTTGATAGGTACCTATGGGTTAATTATGAAAAAATTAATTCTGTACCAAAGGAAATATTTTTGAAAAAATTAAAAATTAATTCTGTAGTTACCAAAGGTAATATTAAAAAAAAAAATTAAAAATAGTTAGTTATTAGTTTGAACAAATGTGGGACCTCAAAAAAAAAAAAAAACTTAAAACGACACCTTAGGTATTAAACAGTTTTTTTTTTAAATCTGAAATTTTGACAAAATACTCGGTTTGCCATCTAGTTGTGCCCGCAAGGTTTTCAGCCCGATCGCCCAAACCCGTGGGGCGCTATGGGGCTAAAATGGGGCTACGGGAAGGGGTTATTTGAAGGTTTTCGGCTATGGAGTCGAGTTAGGTGTCGTTTTCGAAGTATTTCTGGACGTAGAATCCATTTTTGGGGGTCCCGGAACGATCTGATTTCACTGTGGGGCGCTATGGGGCTAAAATGGGTCTGCGGGAAGGGGTTTTTGAAGGTTTTCGGCTATGGGGTCGAGTTAGGTGTCGTTTTCGCAGTATTTCTGGACTTGAATCCATTTTTTGGGGTCGCAGAAATATCGGATTTCACTGTGGGGATCTATTGGGCTTTTTGGGGGCTACAAATGGGATTTTTGAAGAATCCCAGGAGGTCAAATAAGGTGTAGTTTTCCGAGTAATTTTGGACGAAAAATCTATTTTTTCGAGGTCCCACATCTGTCCAAACATTGTACCTAAGTACAGATTATGGTTTATTACCGACGGGGGTCGACGACTCCGATCGGTCTCAAAATTTGACATTATCCGTTTCAAGAGGTCTAGATTCCAAAACCGAAATGTCCGTTCGCCGTCCGGGCCGTTTTGGGCAGTAGGAATGTTTTTTAAAAATCTGGAATTTTGACAAAATACTCGGTTTACCATCTAGTTGTGCCCGCAAGGTTTTCAGCCCGATCGCCCAAACCCGTGGGGCGCGATTGGGCTAAAATGGGGCTACGGGAGTCGTTTTTTGAAGGCTTTTCGCTATGGGATCGAGTTAGGTGTCGTTTTCGAAGTATTTTTGGACGTAGAATCCATTTTTTGGGGTCCTGGAGCGATCAAATTTCACTGTTGCGATCTATAGGCCTTTCATGGGGCTGAAAATGGGATTTTTGAAGGATCCCAGGAGGTCAAAATTTGACTTTTGTTTTTTACTTGAAAAATATTTAATATTTTTCAAGTAAAAAACAAAAAATCTTTGAAAAAAAAAACCCCAAAAATTTTTTTTTCCAAATTGTTTTTCATTGACACAGAATTAATATTCTGAAAAAGTAGCCTATATCAAAGAATAATAAACCCTAGTGTAAAATTTGCAGCGTTTTTTTTTTTTTTTCAACTTTAATTAAAATTGTTATAACATGAACGTTCACGTAGAACATTTCAACAGTTGAAACCTGTAAATTTTATATTTTTCAAAAACGCCAGCGGCTTTAATGTTAAACCTTGTTCAAGGCACGTGAAAATGGTGTACACGTAATGTGGATACAGTTTGGCCAAAATAACTGCATTTTCACAATTCAGCTGTTTGGACTTGTGACCTTTGAACCAATCTCAGTTGGGCGATTGGAGCACTCTTGTTAAGTATACATAATATGTATTATACATGATATAAAACAGCATACTAAGCTGCTTCTCATAATCCATCATTGGTGCATTGAATATTAATTAACAAACTCACCTGCTAATAATTAAATTATTATTATTATTTGACTGCAGACGGGCAACAAAAAAGACAATTTCAATTTTTGAAACCCTTTTAATATAAAAGAACAGAACTTCAATTAACAATGCAACAACTATCCACGACATTTGCCCAATCCTAAACCCAACCACCGCCGCCTGGATCGCCCATCCAAAGAACATCAGATGTCGAAGATTCTTCAACGGCGGCGATGAGTCACAACCATACGAAAGTAACAACAAAAGAAATAAATACCGACTAAATTTGCAAATAATTCACAATATTTTCAATTCGCTCATTTTATGAAAATGGCGTTTGAGGGGGGAAAGGGATCGCTATCAGGGGACCGATTCGGGATAAAGGAATGCAAGAACTAATTCAAAGTTCAGTCTTTCTAAGTACCACAAACCCCTTCCTTATAAAATTATATGAAGAAACACACAAGCTCCTAAATGGGGCAGAAATTTAACAAGGGTAAAAAAAGCTTTGTGGCCGTTAACAGAAAAAGTAAGTTAACTTCACGATGAACATTAAAATTGTATTTATTTTAAGCAAAAAAAAAGCATAAAATTATTTTCAAAGTTATCGTCCCTTTTTCCGGCAGACGGTCACATTTTAAATGGTAATGCCAAACGTATAAAAGTATTTGATAACATGTAGATACTGAAGTACTATGAAACAAGGAGCAAATCATCAACCACAGATGACGATCATTTCATTAAAAAAGCCGTAAAATAAAAACTACCAGATGGCCAAATTGTCGACTATTCATGAAAACGAAGTTGCCAAATCATCATAAATTCGTTACGATGACAGTTTCTAATGAGCGGTCGAAATCGGGTTCCAATAAAAATTTTCACGGCGATATTTATTCAAGTTGGCAAGAAAAGGACATCAAGTACTAGTAGTTTCAGAGAGGTTTAAGGGCCATTTGGTCGAATTGAAATTTTATCACCGCGGACAAGAGTACTGCGTCATCCGAGAATGAAAATTGAACGGTAAATGTTGCAGCTTGCCAGAATTTTGTGCGATAATACCGTTTGGTGATGAGATGTAACGTGGAGGGCCATTCTAAGAACGATTGGTTCTTGTGGCGGATACAATACTACAGTGCAAAATATGGAAATATGAATCATGTCGCGACTGAGTTCTTTTCAAAAGGAGAAAAAAAAGTTTGTGCAAATCCGGAGAACTTCAGGTGCCATCCCACGTCTACCCAGAATGGTGAGGACCTGGCTTAAACAAGTCACTGCATGGATATGCTGAGACACATTTTCACAGTCAGAATCTCCCACCAATACATACATAGCAACAAAGCCCAGCATCACTAATACTCTGCACATCAAACGACTGACAACCGCACGATCAAACAGGCGAAAAAATAAATCTCTTATAAAATAATTAACTAGACACGAGAGAAAAATACCAGAGGAAGAAAAATACTTAAGGAAGCAGCTTCGATTTCGAAATTCACTAAAGAGGTCAATGAGTTGTATGCCACGGTTGTATTCAACAGTATCGATTAGGGAATGTTCGAACCAGGACATGAAAATTATGATCGAAATGAATTCTGTAGGTTGATTGGTAAAGGAACGCGTTGACAAATATGACACTGAAATTACTCAGAGAATTAGCCTAAACAGTTCATGTCCGAGGCCCGGCGCCATTTTGGTGGAGCTTCCGAAGTGGGACACAAATTGCGCCGTTTCGATGAGTGACAAATCCAGGAGGTTGTCACGTTGAGGGTTTTCAGTAGAATTTCTTAGCTTGCGACTCTTTGCTGTCCCTGGAAAAAAAATACGAAGGTGAAGGAGACTGACAAAGGGGAATGTTGCAGGAGCTGGAAATGCTGCCAAATTTCTGGCCACAGTGGGCAACATTTGTAAGCCAAATAGCGCCATGAACCCACGAAAAGAGGAAACCGTCGCTGTAGAAGCAAACACGGCCTAACCCACTTTCTGGTGAAAATGAAACAAACAGTTACTGTTTTTAAAAAGAAACAGCTTTTAAATGAAACAGTTGAAAGGATCAGTTAAATGGAACATTTAGGTACATGAAACAGTTACGTTAAACAATAATTGTTAAAAAATTAATTTTTAAACAATTTTTTTTTTTTCAATGAAACAGTTTTTGGTGTAACCTGTCAAGTTGGGAAGATGACATCTTGTTGGTTTGGTGGTGTTGCTTCTACAGAGACGACTTCTAAAACGCTGTACTACAACGCTGTACTACAACGCTGTACTAAAACGCTGTAGAAGCAACACTGCCAGAACCATTTTGGCCGGAAAATGAAACAGCTTATACAAGAAACGGTTTTTAAATTAAACAGTTAAATAAAACATCACAGTGGAACTGTTACATGTAGTTTTTTTTTTAATTTAACGTACCTACCTAACAGTTTGTCTTAAATGAAACAGTTTTTTTTTTTTTTTGGTGGGTTAGGCGGTGTTGCTCCTACAGCGACGAAATACTTCACTTGAGCGGTGGGGTGCTGGAGAGGATTAAATCATTCCCTCACTGGCAGGTAAAGCAGGAACAAAATTTTACTTCCTTCCCTCTCCAGCACCAGGAGGCGTTGTGCCCGCAAGGTTTTCAGTGCGATCGCACAAACCTGCGGGGCTCTGTGGGCCCAAAAGGGGGCTATGGGAAGGGTTATTATTTACACTGCCCCTGGGTCAGCATGCACAAAAACGCCTAATTTGAATCAGCGACACACGGTTAGCGGACCCACACTATTTGTTTTATTTGATTCACAGCCCCTGGTTCAGCAGACCCCAAAACGCCTAATATGAAAAGGCGACCCACACTATTAAATGAACCAGAGCCTGTGAATCCAATAAAACAAAATATTGTGTCGACCATGTGTCGCCTTTTCAGATTAGGCGTTTTGGGGTGCTGAACCAGAGGGCATTGGAATACTTGCCTGTACATGAAATAGACGAAGATGATAATGAGGTGACCGGCGATGGCGAGCAAGAGGACTAGCGGGGTGACGCAGGTTGGGCACGCGGTGGACGGCCCTTGAGACATCACGCGTTGGGCTACCGTTTCCGTGTCCCTTTTCACCCCGTTCAGAGCTTCCCGCACTTCGTTGACGATGTTGGCAGTATCGTAACCCATAACCTGAGCCGTTCCGGTGCCTCGGTCCTGCTTATCGATGACCCGATCCATCTTTGTGTTGACTTCCGCGAGGAAATTCCTGAGGAGCGAAGTTACATTCAACGAGATTCACATTGGTCCGAAATGTTTTGTCACATTAACAAAAGCAACGGTTTTTGAACCTACCTGATCTCTCGAGCCGCAGTAATCATAGTGTTCTGATTGGTCAGCAGAGCGTCAACTTCGTGCCGACGGATAGTGTCAACAAATTGCTGTTGGCCCATCTGAGCCGGAGGTACTCCTGAAAGAGCGAACGAAGAGTAATAAATTTAGCAATGAAAAAATAAATAAATGTAACGAAGGAAATCGACTAACCTTGCTGAGCTAAAACTTGACCGCCAGCTTGGTGCAGACTGCCGAGGAGCCCCAACGCCCTTTCTTGCCGTCCAACAACTTCATCCAACTTTTGACTCAGTAGGCGGACCTAGAAGAGAACAATGTGATTCTTGAAGTAACAAAGAAAGGCACCAAATACCAAAAGTTGTCCAGAAGCTAAACATTACCTGCTCGTAGATTTGAGATTGCCCGGAAAATATTTGCCGGAGTTCACGCTGGGAGTCACTTTCAAACCAATCCTCAAACTCACTTTCGCTGTCTTTCACTTGGGCCTCAGGATGCTCCTTTTTGTAACTGGAAAGTATACAATTTCGTGATAAGCGAAAAAAAAATCCAAGTTCAACACTGTTTGGTGTTCAGCTCACTCTTGCGTCTGTTGGTCCAGTTTCTTCTGGTAGTCGGCGTACTCTTGCGAGAGTTTCTTTTCTTCATCGGGGGTCACGCGAGCACCCTGGTCCGCCAATGGGGCTTGTCCCGGAGGGTACAGGCTGGTCGTCAGGAACTGCAGAACGTCATGGTCGTCAGCCAATCCCCCGGTCGCCGCCGAAACACCGAAAAAGCCGTTTTTCGGCAGGAAGAGGTTCTCGACCCTTAGACAAATCTCGTATTCGTTGTTGTTCGTCATCCCATTGTGGAACAGCACCTGCAAACGGAACCGTGAGAACAAGGCGAGGGCAGTCCTGAGCATTGGCAACACTGATATTACTCATTCCACTCACCGTCAGTGTGTTCATGTAGTACTCAATTTTCGCTCGCGTAGGAAACGGTTTGTTTCTGAAGTCCTTCACACATCCGGCAAGCATCTGAGAGGACCCATCGCTGCGCGAAAATAAAAACTTTAATAAGCTCTTGGGAAAATTTTTTCCTGAAAAGGTAATCCGTCAAAAGTGACGAAAACGAGCCAAAATTACAGAAAACCCGTCTCCATAATTTTTAGAACCTTAGGAAAAATATCAAGGAGCTCATTATCATCATATGCCCCGAACAAAGACATCGAAGGGGTATTTATAGTCGGTAGTTTCGTCGTCGAAGCCACGGCAATGAAGTTTTAACGAAAGCCAAAATGCACTCGGCCACTCTCCACCAAAGCATTCAATCTTCGAAAAGGTGGTTATTGATATACGGTAGTTTTTTTTGTTTTTTTTTCAAAATTTGAAATGCAATCATTATGCAGTATCACAAAACTGATTGTGATAACCGTTCCTCCGCATTTTTAAAAAGAATCTTTACTTTTGAGAACCTAGTGTTACTTATTTTTTCAAGATACCCATCCAATTTCGTCAACAACTTTCCCCCCAGTTCATGATTATATCCTCTTCACTCACATACGAGGCCTGCTATATTAAATGATATTATTATACCAGGTCCCGTTTTGAATAAATAATAAAAATTTTATTTTGGGATTCAACTCATCAACCATTGCAAACTATATCACACGTGTATAGGAATATAGAGTGCATTAGAATAAGAGCCCCAATAATTATTGTTGACAATATAGGGGAGACTCTTAAAATTCCGTCTTCAACCCAAGCGTTCAAGGAAAGACAACTATAGGTAGATATTTTGCCAGTTGGCACGTAGATGTGTCCAAACAACTGATGATCATCACAAAGATTTTTTTTACACTTTTGCCTTCAAAAATTCCAAATATTGAAAATTGCAGTTCCTAAAGTTGAAACTTATTTTAAATATTCTTCTTTTTTATGGCAGCATTCATTTTATGCAAATGATAATAGGTACTGTAGTTAATAAGAATCGTACGTAGTTAGTAAGAATCGTTTGAATTCCAGATAACTAAATACTATTTTGAATAGTATTAACACGTACGTAGGTACGTTTCCATCACCTTCAAAAAAACAAACCCGTCAACTTTAGGAACCGAATGTCAACATTGAGAACACGGTATGTGAACTTCAGGGTTCACTATGTAGAGTAAAAAAAATCCAGAGTCTTGATATACTTGACGATCAAAGCCAATCGTCCCCTGAGCAATTTAAAGCCAAACGATTCTCTTCAAGTTGCAACTAGTGTCAACCTTAGGATACAACCACGTTTCACGAAACCGGACTCCAACCATAACCATGTTTACCTGTTGAAATTGTGGCTTTTACGCTTGCGGCTTGTTTCTACTGTTATTCGTAGAGCATGAATGAACAGTATGAATATTCATACTGAGGGAAGTCGACTGTTATTTAACAGTCGACTTCCCTAACAGCATACCTTAGGAGCTATGAGATTGTGTGGCTGGAGTAAGTGTTAACGGTTGTAGAGTTGGTCAACCTTAATAATTAGGTACATTCATACTACTCGAGTGTGATAAATGAATATACGTGGCCAAATCCCTAACGATTCAAGCTTTTTTTTTTTTTTTGCCCCCAATCGCAACCTTTGGTCAAATAGTCGCAGCAGCCGAAATGAAAACTTGGTTCATGAAGTCAGACTGAAGAAGATATTAAATATCATCTATTAAATATGTGAAAATTTTCCATGGCAAACACACTATGATTTCCTAAATAAATAATGATTTTAAAAATTGAACTAAAATTCACACTAAGATGTCATCAATTTGCGATATTGGATATTCAAGAAACGTTTTGGTCAGGTAGGTACTGGGATACTATCGAAGTATCGAAGCATTGACATTGTTTAGCTCGGAAGTCCATCGTATTTATAATTTTTTTTAAAGTACCTAAGTAGTTTTTTTTTTTTTTTTTTTTTTTTTTTTGGGTGAGGGTGTGTGTGTTAACCAACTAAACTGGTTTTCACAATAGGGGCAGGAGCCGATCCCGCACTGTACTTGAATAAGCTTTAGAAATTCTTGCTCCATAGAAGGATTCACAAACTTGCGTTCAGAGGTGAATTGTCAGCCGACAAGACAGGTATTACAAGACGTGATTGACATTGGTGTTCGTCCCCTGATGCGAAACAGGCTGATCAGCGCACCGACTATTCGTATTTATAAATATTCATACTTTTTAATTTTCCTACGTAGTTTCAGCTGAATTGAGCAACATAATAACATATTATGTGAACATTGGTTAGTCTCGCCTGACATAGCATGGAGCGCAAGGTGCGCTTATTGTTTTGACATTTCTATGGTGACGAATCCTGAGCCTCACGGAACTTGATTAACGACGCTTCGACAAGTGGACCATGTATAACCCAAACGTTCAGTGGAGAACTACACCCCCCTTCGTTAAAATAAAATGCCCCGAATTACTTGGAATGGTCGAAATCTTTAGTGCCGTCGTTGACCATAGCCATAATGTACGGGTTGTTGTGCTTGTTGTCGTTGTCGAAAGAGTCGAAGAAAACGCCCAGACCGTTCCACTTGTCGGAGCTTCCAAACACGTTGCCATCGTAATTCCCTTGGTCGGCAGTGTACCAAAACGCCTAAAATGTTGAAAGAAGGAAGTGCGATAAGCAAATTGTTCATTTAAGTACACAAAAAAAAAACCGATTAGGGAATACAAATTTTGCTGAACGAAAAACAAGCTTACCAAACCGTCAGCTCCTATGCGCCCTCTACCGGTGACTCTGAACACTATTTCCACCTCCCACCAGTCAAAGTTGGTCCGGGATTTACTCCAGATGGCACCTGAATTGGAGACATGAATGTTAAGTGAGTGTCGCAACTATACGAGTAGGTATAGTATCCTTGGGACAGTGAATACAGCTCCTGAAGCAGTTGAGGGTCACAGATCCTAGTTGACAGTAGCAGAAGTAAAAAAAAAGTAGGTTCAAACTTGGAGCTTAAGAGCGTCACAAACAGTAATACAATTTGATAAATGCGATTTTTTTTTTTTTTTATTGATCCGATCTCTAGAAGAACTCTAAAATAAAGATGGTCAAATTCGGGTCACTCTCTTCCTCCTAGGAGGCCACCCAACGCCAGCCGAGACAAAAAAAAAAAAAAAAAAAAAAAACCAGCCAACCCCGACCCTTCCCACCTGGCCTCAAACCCCTTCTAATTGCTTTTCAATAATGAATAGAGATTTTAATATAAATACGGGATGAAAGTGAAAGGATTCATTTGGAAGGTGAAATCTATTTTTTGCTCTACGGTAGATTTCGACGAAATTGTAATCAGTCATGAACAGGCGGAAAAATAAAATGTTAAAAATGTCCTAAGGAGCCCGACTTTCTCCCTTATTTCTCCTACTTATTTGAAATGCCTGTCAAGGCAGTTCCGAAGCACATCTGGCAAACAGGGTTGGACCGCAGTGGTTCAACTTACCTTTTTGACTTCTCAACGATGGAGCCACCCTTACATTTTCCGAGCTGGCAATCGCATCTGAAAGCACGAATTAGATTTGAAATCATGCGCAGCATACAACCAAACGAGCGGGCCACGGAGGGAAACCAGACGTGCGCCACCTTGGCAGCTGAAACCAGCAGCTGGTATGACGAATGTACCGAAATGTGTCTCGTGAGAATTAACCCAATATTAAACCAAACGCCAAACGTTTATAGAATAACGTGGAGTGATCCATGAACGTGGCTGATACCGTTTTTTTTACAAACTTGAGAACTCCACTGGCCAGACCCACTTCGGTGGCACACATGTTGACTCAAAATCCTCAAACTCACTTCCTCCATACTGCCAAAAAGGTACCGAGCCGTCTTTCTGGGCCAAGTACGGCGGTTTGAACGAGTATTTGTACTCGAATTTCCGATGTGGCACCGACGCATCTGTCCAAATAGCGTTGAAAAGGGTCGCAGACAGGAAAGTCCAACAGGCCAACCGGAGCAAACTCATTACGACTAGGGAAAAGCCTACGCAGATCTCGAATACAAACTGACCAAAAGACTTGACAATTTCTCACTAAATCCCCAAGGGGGCCGACTGTTCGACAGCCTCGCTACTTTGACGACGACACGGCGACGACGGACAGACGGCAAGTTTTACACCGTTGACGTGGAACCATTAGAAAACGAAAACAAGACAGCATAAGTCGTTAGCTGTGAAGTAAACAGTTTCCTATCGATTACTAACTCAAACATATGTTTGTTTCTCCCACATTTTTTGTTTTTGCTAAACGCAATTCGTCACCGTAATCTGAAAAGTGTCTTTGAAAAAACCTCATTTCATCATCGACGTTGGAATTTTATGTATTTTTATTTTAAAAATCCCCTGAAAAAAATAACAACCTCAATCGATACAACAATCGACTGTCAGCTTCGATTGCAACATGGTAAAAGGCTTCTCTTCGGCAGGTTATATTCTGTTATCGTTTTTTATCAAAATCGTGTCGTATCAGCTTATTGTTCGTTTTGGATTTTTCGTCTGATTGTCCCATCAGTTTTATTGTTGATGTTTAGTTCAGCATGGCAAGTGAGGGTTCTCGGAAATTCGGAGAGGGACTGGCCAGTCTGTATGAACCCGGGTTGAAGGAGTTGCAACAGCAAATTTCCGAGCTCACGTAAGGCTTCGGTTGTGTAACAATTTTTTGCTTTTAACAGATTTGTTCCAGGTTTGACGAACTTTTAACGAAATTGACGGGGACATGCGCAGTTGAGATAACTGCTGTTCCAGTTCGATCGGTAGGTTGACAGCAGTTGGACGGGAACCGACAGCTCGAATGCGTGTGGTTGGGAGCTGTTGACAGCTGTCCACTTCTGTCGACAGACGCAGTCAGACAAATCAAATCAAATCAAAACTTTTATTTGCCAGAAACACAGAATGTATGGGCAATGGTCAAAAAATACATACAGGAAAAAAAAACAAGAAAAAACGGATTAACTTAACCTAGGTGAGCTGCAAAATTATTACCGTTCCAAATTCCTTTTGATCATATGACTGTGTTGTCAAGTCCAAATTCTCTCATTTCGGTCAGGACCTTCTTAGTGTAATTCCGTGTAATAAAACCTTTCTAAGGGTAAAGTCGAGCACAGTTTCATTACAATTTATTACACGGAAGCCCAGTGATCAGGCAAAGGCTGCTAGAAAACTCTCCTTCCGTATCGCTGACCGAAGCACACGTTCAAGCCCGTGCTATTGAATCCGCTCAACTCAACGCTAAATTCTACCAAGATCCTCATGACGTAGTGAACGCAGTAAACGACGTCGGCACTGTTGCTGCCCCAGTCAACAATTCGTGTTATTTCTGTGGCCAACCGAATCATCCTCGGAAACAATGCCCTGCAAAAGACGACATCTGTCCTAAATGTACTAAAGTTGGACACTGGCCAAACGTTTGTAGATCCAGTAAAGCTGAAACCAAAGCAAAATCCAAAGCTACTGCACACTCAGCACCGGTCTTGGGCTCACTTCAGACATGTTCTATTGCTGCTGCCAAAGTGAGAACAGTAGTGTTCATAGGTAGCAAGGCCTTGACTGCGATGGTTGATTCAGGGAGCGACATAAGTCTGATTAGTAAGTCCACGGCTCAATCACTCAAACTTGAAATTAAACCAGCAAAACAAGAAGTAGGTTTAGCTTCCAATGCTCATCGAGTGGCTATTGTCGGACATTGCATTACTGATTTGACTATGCTCAAAAACCATTATCCTGGGGTCGTACTTTCTGTTCTCCCAAATCTGTGCACAGAAATCATCATTGGAAGGGACATTCTCCAGCTCCATTCCAGTGTGCAGTTCGATTTCGGTGGCACTCGAGCACCCCTGGAGGTGTGCACATTCCAAGCAGCAAAAGTTGAGCCAGCAAAATTATTTTCCAGTTTGTCTGGGGACTTGCAACCGATTGCTGTCAAGTCCAGACGGCATTCCGACACTGACAACAAGTTCATAGAAGCAGAAATAAGGAAACTTATTTTTAGAAGACGGTGTCATTGAGAAGAGCATTTCGCCGTGGCGTGCACAGGTACATGTTGTCAATGGGTTTCACAAAAGACGGATGGTCATTGACTACTCTCGTACTATTAACAAGTTTACCAATCTCGATGCTTATCCTCTCCCACGCATCAGTGACATTGTCAACAAAGTAGCTAGCTACGATGTATTTAGTTGCATAGACTTACGCAGCGCTTACCACCAAGTCCCGATTCCGGCAGATGACCGTGAATATACGGCCTTCGAGGCCTGTGGCGAACTTTTTCAGTTTACCCGAATTCCTTTCGGCGTAACAAATGGTGTTGCTGCCTTTCAACGATGTATCGACCGGGTCATTCGGGACGAAAACTTGATCGACACGTTCGCATACCTTGACGACGTTACAGTTTGTGGGAAGACGCAGGAGGAACATGATGGGAATCTGGAGAAATTTTTTACTGCTGCCAGGAAATACGGTCTCACCGTCAACAATGAGAAGAGCACGTTTTCTCTTAGAACCATCTCTTTGCTGGGATACTCAATAAGTAATCACGTTCTTCGTCCTGACCCTGCAAGACTCAAGCCATTACGAGATCTACCCATACCTATGGACGGTCCATCTCTCAAGAGAGCATTAGGAATGTTCTCTCACTATTCCGGATTCATTCAAAATTTTTCGGAAAGGATACGACCACTTTCAAATAATTGCAAATTCCCATTGTCCGACAGTGCACAAAAGGCATTCCAGGCGATGAAGAAAGCTATCGAAGAGGCCAGCATTGCATGGGTAGACAACGAGGCTGCCTTTTGTGTCGAAACCGATGCTTCTGATTCAACCATAGCTGCTACTCTTTCTCAGGCTGGCCGGCCAGTAGCGTTCTTTTCTCGAACTTTGACAAGTTCTGAACTTGGACATTCTTCGATAGAAAAGGAGGCATACGCAATCGTAGAAGCTGTGCGACACTGGCGGCATTTCCTTCTTGGCCGTCATTTCAGGCTACTAACTGATCAGCAATCAGTTTCGTTCATTTTTTCAACTAGCCACAAAAGTAAATGCAAGAACGAGAAGATAATGCGATGGCGACTGGAACTTTCTTGTTATTCTTACGACATGACATACCGACCGGGCAAAACCAACATTGTCGCTGACACTTTCTCACGTGTATGTTCAATCGATTCAAGTGATAACCTCCGGGTTTTCCATCAAATTCTCTGTCATCCGGGAGTGACTCGATTCTATCATTGGTTGCGATCCAAGAACGTGCCAGTTTCAGTGGATGACGTCAAGAAAGTTGTTTCAACATGTAAGGTTTGCGCCGAACTAAAACCAAGATTTTTCAGGCAACAGGGTACATTGGTTAAAGCCACCCGGCCTTTTGAGCGTCTAAATATCGATTTCAAGGGACCTCTGCCTACAGGACCATCCCGCAATCGGTTCTTACTGACAATCGTGGATGAGTTCTCTCGATTTCCCTTCGCATTTCCTTGTTCAGATCTAACCGCCAATACTGTGATCACATGTTTGCTTGAACTTTTCAGTGTTTTTGGTGCCCCTTCATACATTCATTCAGATCGAGGGTCATCTTTCATGAGTCAACAGCTGAAAGAATTCCTGAGATCCTACGGTGTTGCTACAAGCCGTACTACTGCCTAAAACCCGCAAGGAAACGGACAGGTGGAGAGGTATAATGGAATTATTTGGAAAACTGTAGAGCTGGCGCTTAAGAGCAAAGGTCTTCCAGCCTCGCACTGGGAAGAAGTACTAACCGAAGCTCTTCATTCGATCAGATCTTTACTCTGCACTTCAACAAATTTGACTCCGCATGAAAGACTCTTTACCCACGAGCGTCGCTCCGCAAATGGAGGCTCCACCCCGACTTGGCTACTGAACCCAGGTCCTGTGTGGCTGAAGAAGTTCGACAGAAGCTCTAAATTCCAACCACGAGTCGAGGAGGTAGAACTCCTCGAGGGAAACCATGACTACGCTCATATTAGATATCCAGACGGGAGAGAAACTACTGTCTCAACTCGCCACCTAGCCCCTACTGGAGCTACGGAACAAGTTCCCACAATTCCTACCATGGAAGGGCACTCCCTACCAAATTCCGAAATCGTCGAAGATGGGCTCCCGCCCATCTCTCCGCAGACTCAAGACCAATCTGACGGTTCAGCGGAAAGTTCTCCACCTTCATTGAGAAGGAGTTCAAGAGAGCGTCGAGCCCCACGCTATTTGAGGGACTATGAACCTTCCTAGGAAGGGGCGATTGAGCTGCAAAATTATTACCGTTCCAAATTCCTTTTGATCATATGACTGTGTTGTCAAGTCCAAATTCTCTCATTTCGGTCAGGACCTTCTTAGTGTAATTCCGTGTAATAAAACCTTTCTAAGGGTAAAGTCGAGCACAGTTTCATTACACTAGGTATAACAAAATAAAATACAGGCACACTAGGATGGATGGAACAAACCTAACAAGAACTGCATGCGCTCAGGTGCACCCGTGTTGAAATGTTGCCGGTGTTTTTAGCTCCTTAATCAACTAGAGGGCCACCCTGCTGGCTACGCCAGCCAACCCCCAACTGTATCCCACCTTGCCTCAGACCCAACAAGTCATTTTCCCATATTGTGTAGTTTTTTCCTTAAAAAATTTGGGGGGGGGGGGGGGGATTTCAGAAACCCCTCGGCCCACCACCATCCCAACATCCTGTCAACTGCTCCAGCTGCTTTTTTGGTCCACTTTCGGGGCTTAGATGCGCCATGTGGAGCAAGTTTTTGTTGGTTTCAGATTTTTCTCGTCATCTACTCGGCAAAACTGATTTTCGGTATTTTTTTCAAATTTGTTAGAAAAAGTTTAATATTTTGTTTTTCTCCATTTTTGGAGCTTCCATGCACCCACGTGGTGCAACTTTTTGGGGTGCTTCCAGATTTTTCTCGTTCTATGCACGCCAATTTCACATTTTTTCCGACATCTAGAAGTGCCTTAGAATAAAGGTGGTCCTCCTAGGTCCTTCTCCTCCACGAGGTGCAGCTCCGATAATGGGGGGGGGGGGGGGGGGAATCCAACCGGCACCACAACGTATGGTAATGTTGTAAGGCCTTCTATCTGGCATGGCGCTGTTTCGACAGCCCACTCTTAAGGCTTAAAAATAAGAAGTTGTAACGTTTAGCATTACCTTTCAATGCCATTCAAATATTGTGGCTTTGTTTCTGCTCAGAAATTAGCCGGCCAAGGTACTATAAATACGACGAAGTAGGTACCAATAAATCATTCAATACAATTGGCATACAATGTTATAGTTCACGCATCAACAAAACTTGACGTCCCCAAAGTCTTCTGGGTTCGACACTGGACCTGCATACGCCCCGAAGACCATCTTCATGGCCACAGCAGCGGTGAAAAGTACCGATGACATTTTCATAGTGTCTGGAAACAAATAGATTGTTCATAACATTGGAAATCTAACGGTAGAAGATGCCTCAGTCCGCTGACGATTTCTTAAATTTAGCCTATTCGTATAACTTCCCTCGTGGCAGCCATCCAGGTACAAGCTAGGACCCCTTACCTGAAGGTACCTTGTCTTTATATTTTCCTACATTCTCCTCCTCCTTCCCTCTTTTCCTTCATCACATTTGCACTTTTGCTATTGGATTTTAACGAAAAAATCTTAGAACCGCCCCTGGATCTTTTTTCTCCCTTTCGGAAGACCATTAACTTCAAAGTGAAATTCATTAAATTAAACAAATTTTGTTCCAATAGTAGTAAATTCACTCTAGACAACACATCCATGCCATCAAATTTTTGGAGGTCCCTGAACGATCCGATTTCACTGTGGGGATGTACAGGGCTTTCATGGGGCTACAAATGGAATTTTTAAAGGATCCCAGGGGGTCAAATATTTTCCAAGTACAAAAAAATTTTTTTTTTAAATTTGAAAAAGAAAATTTTGTCTAAATTTTTCTTATTGACGCAGAATTAATTTTCGCACAAGTAACCTACCTATATCAAATAATAATACCTAAACCGTTGAGTAAAATTTGCAGCGTTCATTCCGTTAGGTCCTGACGATAGGAAAATATCTCTTCGGCATATTCTTCGTCCTATAATAGGACGAAATAATAATAATTTGACCGTACGTCAACATCTTTCCACCCACTTCCTCATTCAAACGATCAACATTTTCATAATCAAATAAAATTTGAATTTCAGGACGAAGCAAAGTGCTGTTCTAAAGGACCTTGAAAAAGAAAACTTGAAGTTCACAACAGTTAACACAAATGAATTGAACTCAATGGTTAGTACGCTGATGTGTTTGGTATACATATAAAAAGTTGGGTGAAGTTTTAAATTAATGTATTAATTACGGTTGCAGTTCATGATGATCAAGGAGTATCATCTAAGAGTGCACAACATCAAGAAGCAAATGATGGAACTGGCGGAGAGATCTGCAAAATTGAAAGTAAGCTTTCCATCTCAAATTATTGTCAATTCCCTTAAACTTGAATTTCTGAAGCTTTAACCTAAAAACGCTGAGTGAGTTTTTTTCTTCTTTTTTTCTGCAGAAACGAGCTCTTCGTTTGCAAGACTTTAAACAAAAAGAGGCCCTGGAAATGGCTCACTACCGGGAGGCTCAAATGAAAAGGGAACAAGATCTCATAGCGAAACCCGATCCCAACTTCAAACTTCCCTGATCTGTTTTTTCATCAGGTGTGAAAACTGTGGCACTTAACTCGTATTACTTTCTCACAGAGGGTTGTTCACATTGAGAATGAAGTTCATCAATTTACTACAAAATAACGTGATTGACGATTCAAATTACAAACTATCGTTAAGGGAAAGTAACTTTTTGTCAAATAACATTTTAGACTTTTCAAATACGTAAACGAATATCTCCTATTGAAGCCTAGTTAGGCATCATCCATTTTGCTCCATGTAAGCCTGAAACCTCTGGAGCTGGGCGGGAGTCACGGATTTTGAAGTTACGCGTAGTGCTTTGATGAAATCGTGAAGCTTGACATCACGAATGTCCATCTGAAACATTCATTGCATCAAGTGGTTGTTTGTACAGTTAAATATTAATTTTTTTACGTTTTATCTTTCATTAAACGCTTATATTATGGAAATGTGCATTTATTCCGTACTAAGGCTGTTGGGAGTATCGGCTGTGCTCTTGATCCTATTTGACTTGAGCTGGTAGGTTGTTCTTGAGATTCTATAATTGACAAAAGTCACCTCAACATTTTGTCGTGCTTAGTGCGAAAAAGGGTGTGTGGCTCTTCACTGCGAGCAGAAGTATAACTGGAACCGTATAACTTTATACCGACAACTTTACCGTGTCTCTGAAAAGTTTCTCCGACCGGCTCCTGAACTGCGTACATGACTAAATTTGTTAAATCTGCGCCGGAGTAGCCTTCCGTGTGTTTGGCAATGTATTTCCAGTCTTCTCCCGACATTTCAACGCCAATTCCTTTACATTGGTCTTGCAAAATTTGCAATCTCGCCGCCCTAACAGAAATAGCATTCAATGGATGTGTCAAAACGCTGGAACACGAATTACTGGCACTCCTTACTCTTCAGGGAGTGGGACGTAAACTCTACATTGGAACCGCCTGATGAAAGCTGCATCCAAATCCCAGGGGCAATTGGTAGCGCAAAGCAGAAAACAGCTTTTCGTACTGCTCAAATTGTTATCCATTTCAATCAAAAGTTGGTTTTTCACTCTGAAAAAACCCTATTTATCGAAACGTCGAAACATTGCTTAGGGGAGCACGGGGTGAAAGTGGCCATGAGAGAAAGTGGCCACTGGCTGTTTAAAAAAAGTTAATAATATAGTAATAAGAAAACTTTATTGGGCAAAGACAAGTTTTTGCGGCTGTGTTCATCACTGCAAGCGTCGAATTACATGAAAATGATCTTTGGAATGCAAACCTGAAGTATGTACAAGTAGCAAAACATTGCTCTGATAAGGATTTGATAAGAAGTGATGATCTGAAGTTTTTGTAGTGGTCTAGAGCAATTTTGGGCCATAGCTTCAGATTGCCTGCAGGGCTTATTTTTCTGCGAATTCGTCTGCAGTTAGAAGAAGTTAGTCTGAAGTTAGAAATTGAAATGTCTACTCTGTGTTGTACTTGGACCCATTGATGAGCTCATTTTAAACATTTTTTGAATCTTTGACTTTTTGAAGTTGAATCTTCAGTATTCTGGAGAAATTGCTATGGCGGAGATCGTGGCCATAGCCATGGCCACTGCAGTCTGACCATTTTTACTTTATTATATATCCCATATTATGGGATCCTCCAGATCGTTGTCACTCAAAGTAAAACTGTTTGCCTCAGCCTTGTTTTGATGAATTTAAATTTTGACACTCGTAGAAAGCGTTACCAAAAATTTGTAAATCAAAAAGAAACTTGCTTACTATTGGTTGCACTATTTTAAAACCTTGTAGCACAAATTACGCATTTATTGCACTTTCCATTCACCCTATGAGGAACAAAGCCAACCAGATCGTCTACTTTTGAGTCTTAGTTTTCCTTTTCAATCTCGAGTACAAATTTTAGGTTGAACAAACTTTTTTTTCCAGCTTCGACCAGCCGCGGCCGCGTCGCCCTATTGCCCTTGAGCAGGTTCACTTTTTGAACAGAAAATTTGAAGCTAAGTCGGTGATTTTAAGGAAGCTGAGATCCCAGGGGTGTTGAAGACAACTTGAATGGGTCCGAGCAATTTTAACATCAGTAAAAAAATACCACTTTCACCCCGTGCGCTACCTGAGATTTCAAAGTTACCTCCGACTGTAATCAGCTTCGCTGTCGTTTCTTTTACGGCACACGCTGTCGATTTCGTCTATGAAGACTATCGACCTCTTTTCAACAGATTTTGCCATTTCAAAAAGATCTTTAATAGTCCTGGAATGAAAATTGTGAGATGCCAATGATGATGACAGAATCTGTGAAGTTACATCAGATGTAATGGGGGTTGGTACACCTGTTGAGCGCCTACTTTTCAGATTCCCCGACCCAAGACGAGAGCAGGTCGGCCGAAGTGATGGAAAAAAGGGTCAACTGGGATTCGTTGGCGATGGCCGACGCCATTTTGGATTTCCCTGTCCCCGGAGGGCCGTAGAGAAGTATGTGTGTCCAAGTTTTCCTTTTACCTGTGATGAACTCAATTAATTATACCGACCTGATTAGAAACTACCAACGTCATAAAGTCACACCTGTGAATAAAGAAGGGCATTGCAGAGGGAGCAACACTGATTTTTTCAACACCATCTTGACGTGTTCCAGTCCGGCTATGTCGCTGAGCAACGTTCCTCCGTGGGATATTTGGACTGTCGAAAGAATAGTTTCTTTCCTGCAGATCTCAGCCGTAGCTTGCTTCTCAACTTGATACCAAATTTTCATGTTAAGGATGTTCTAATTCATGCCACCACATGATTCAATCTTTAGAGACGAATTTACCTTTGAGTTTTTTGCATTTTCTAACTTCCCCACTAGATTCTCCTTGTGAATCTCCTACAGAGCCGTAGATCGAAGAGTTGCATAATTTGCGCTGAGCATCAATCGAGCATTGGACTTCTTTCAAGGACTCCTATCAAAATCCTGTGGTTACTAAATTATTTTCAAGTTACCTTCCTTCAAACTATGATTAAAAGATGCAATCATACCAAAATATTTGGGTTCGTTTCAAATGACAACAACCTCTGAAGCTGCTCGGAACACTCGCGATATTTTCCCAAAATATGAGATGTTATTCCTAGACTTGCGCTTGATGCCAGCGATTCAAACCTTAAGCAATGAGTCAAAATTAATGCAAAAGTTGCCTAATCCTCCTGCCTCTCTACATATTCATTTCTGGAGCGAACGACAGTTTTGCCAACGTTCTCTGCTGGAAAGCCGATGTTAGCGGCCAAGCAAATCATACTATGTGAAAAAAGCACTTTTGAACTTTTAGCAAGCTTTTAAATTTAAAATGAAAAAAAAAAGGTTTAATTTTAATTTAGTAAACTTGTAGCAATTTTAATTTAGCAAGCTTTTACGAGGGTCACTCAAAAGTAAGTTTCTGCATTTTCGAAAAAAAACTTTACCTATGACATGGTTAGAAAGCTACAGACTTGAACTATACTCCCACGTATTCCCCGAGTCGTTCCTGGCACTTTGCGTACCGTGTGGCGAGTTTTAGTAAACGAACAGAATACCAGTTTCTGCCCCATCCGCGCTGCCACTCGTTGACGGCTCCCTCGACTTCTCCATCATTGGAAAAACGCTGGCTACCCCAAAAACGTTTTGAATAACGGGCAAAAGAGGTTATCAATCGGGGCGAGTAACTCTCCACAACTGTTGTGGAGAGTATGGTCGGTAGGTGAAAACGTCCCAATCAAACTTTGTGAACAGTTGCTGGGTCGGATTTGCTCTCTGTGGCCTTGCGTTGTCAAAGGGCGTCCACTACGCTGCTCGTCAAGTACAGCAATCTCCTTTCTCATACCTTTTACTCCACTTTCAGACCATTTGGACATCACATTGTCACCATAAGCTAGGCAAAGTCTATGATGAATTTCAATTTGGCCACAGAATGCACTTCACAATAGGACAACGACATGGTATCCATGTTTCCAACCAAATAGGTTATCAACGAGCAAACACCTGAAAATTTACAGGGCTACCACTACATCCTAATGGGATTATCACACTTTCGGAAAAGAGACCAGCGACAACTTGCAGGGACCACAAGTGAGGGGAAAGAGGTAAATTTTGCGTCGAGTAGGGAAAATACAACATAACACCCTCTTTCTCCTCCCCTCCACCAACCTCAATGAACGCCCAACGAATGGCAAACCGTTGTGTTACGCTACACAACTTGTGCAGTGAGGACAGTTCGCACTACACAACGGTTTGCCAGTCGTTGCGCGTTGATAGATTAGGGAGGAGAGGGTGTCGTGATAATGGTGGCTCAAACGTCATGATGGCATTGGCCGTGATTGTGACGTCAGCTGGCTGGGTGTTTCCGACAGTGTAATAACCCCATAACAAAAAACTTGAGACCATCCACAAGGTCCTACGCCTTCTTTTTTTTAAATTTGGAAACCTACTTTTGGATTGACCCTCGTAAAGTAAACAAAAACTTTTAAATTTCAATTTAGTAAAATTTTATCAATTTTAATTTAATTATAATAAGTAGCACTTTTAGCAATTTCAACAATTTATACTTAAGGCGTAGATCCTTTCAGTAGGGAAATGAACGTTGTTTAAGATTTGTGTTGGTTCTGGAAATTGAGGAGTCCCGTAAAGTGTCCAATTACTAGTCTTTTCAATTCTTCATGTACCAAGCAATACTCACGCCATTTCTGTTTCTGAAAATAGTAATAAAAATAGCGTTAGGTGTTTGTATTCAGTTTGTAAGAAATGGCTTCTTTTGGTGGCTTTACTGCTCAACGGAGTCAAGTGGGGACACAATGCTGCCAACAGGTAAATTTTGAAAACAAATATTTGAATTGCCACCTTTATAGCGTTGCAGTTCTTCTTCAGGCGAAATGTCAACTTTAGGATTGAATGTATTCATTTTGAATTTTAATCTTCAGCTGTCTGCAATAAGAAGTACAAGTACGAAACGTTGGTACGTTTAAATCGTAGTTTTTTCTTCGACACCCTGAGGCTTCTAAATAATTTAGAAGCCGAAATTATTTCTAACATAATTTTAGAAAAGGTATTAAAATTGTCTTTACAACAGACGTGCTGATTCACATAAATTTAATTATCACAATAACAAGGAAATACAAGACAACATCATACAACATAATATTGTAAACTTATCTGATAGTTTACGGACGTTGAGCAAAACAATACTGATAACATATTCGTAATCTAAAGGGTGGTTTTTTTTTCGTGTTAGCCAATTGGTTCTCACAAGTGGGGCAGGAGCCGATCCCGCACTGTACTTGAATAAGCTTTAGAAATTCTTGCTCCAGAGAATGGATTCACATAAACTTGCGTTCAGAGGTGAATTGTCTGCCGACAAGACAGGTATTGTCAACACGTGATTGACTTTAGATCAAACAATGGTGTTCCTCCCCGGATTCGAACCAGGCTGATCAGCGCTCCGACTGATTTGTAAACAGACGAAGCTCCGTCCACTGGGCCACCCTGTCCCCCGAATATATTCGTAAACCCAGAGAACTTACTAAAAACTACAACCACAAAGAGCAACTGAAAACTATAGTTGCAGTACATCAAAATTTCACTAACACAAGCACGAAGAATATCACAGACTTTAGCTGCACTCATCAAAATTTAGCAATCTCCTGCATAGACCAAACGAAGTAGATAAGAACAAATACAAAAATACCAAATTTACCTGTGGAAGGTGAACACGAGGTGGGTGAGAAAAATTCAAACCCAACCTCGATTTTTTCAGTCTCAAAAATTCTAGTTTTCCGTACTCAACGGTGGGCTTTTTAATTAATTACGGTATTAAATTAAACTTTGGATTTTATATACTTTAAAAAAACTGCGGAGACATTTAATTCAGTGAAATTAATTTTTTATCTCCCCAATACGGCAACATTTAAGGACTTCATTTCAAATTCGTTTAAAAAGGACAAAATGTTTTCTCCGACTATCACGGGGATGTTGAATTCGGGGAAGATCTTCTCCAGAGAGAGCAAAGAGCGATTGGTAAGGTCGATGAAGTACTCGCACTCCATCGCTTTGTCCTTGATGGTGGTGGAGTAAGGGCGGAATCGAGGGCCGCCTTCGGCTATGGCATACAAGTGACGGAGAATTGTCGGGTTTCTCGCGTAGCGACGAGCTTCCGCCGTTGACGCCAGTAGGAAGTCCAACAGGGTGACTCGACTGTTTCCGAGACGTTGGAATTTTATGGCGGGGACGCAACTGAAGCAGTCGGCGTAAAATTTGGCGAGGGTTTTGTCGCTGTTGAGGAGGTTTCGCTCGCTTTGAGACAATGAGTAAGTTTTGCCGTAATAAATTAAAAGGAAAATGTGTCCCATGAGAAATCTGTAAGAGTCGCTGTATAACGATGACAGTAAAAACGGTGTACACCGAGTGTAATTTTTAGCAGCGACGTTAGCCCCCGCGCCGACTAGAATTTGGCAAGCTCTTCGGGGTTTGCCGTGCCTTGCTTGGACAGCTTCGTGGAGTGGTGTTTTGCCGTCTGAATTCACCTGATTGACGTTCGCTCCGTACGCCAACAGCATTTTGACCAACTCAGGATTCCCATAGCTGCTAACAACGTGCAATGGAGTGGCGCCGATGTCGTTGGCGAAATTGGGATTGGCACCGGCGATTAGCAGCAAATGCACCACATCGTTGTCGACGGTCGGTTCATCTTTTACGGCGTAAAATAGCGGCGTGCTCATCGACCGGTCCCTCGCGTTGACATCTGCGCCATTTTTTATCATCAGTTCGATAATTTCAATGTTGGATTTGGAAGGAGCCAAATACCGGCACAACAAATGTAGGGGAGAAATGCTTTCAAAATTGGTGACTTTGCAATTGGCACCAAAATCCACCAGAGCTTGAACTGACTCGGCGTTATAATCCGACTGTAAAAGGTGGAGCAACGGAGTGTTTCCATGAATGTTCACATCGTTCACGCCGCACCCTTTTTCGACTAGAAACTCTACGATACTTCTGAAATGCGCTTGCCGGGAGCTGCAGACCATGTGCAAGCAATTATTGTTCCTTGCGTCGACTGCAGTCACGTTTGCTCCTGAATCGACGAGGTATCTCAAAGTGGCAACACTGCAGCACCGCTTTTTCAGAGCTTTGTGAAAAGGCGTGCAGAGCTTGTAGTCTGGCACGTTTAGCCTTGCACCTGCACGGATGAAGTAGGGCAGCATCTCAGGTAAGCTTCTGTCAAAATACTGGCACGCCATATGCAAAGGAGTGTTTCTTTGTTCTCGGTCCCGCCGAGTGGCTATGGCTCCATTACTCAACAGAATTTTTATAATTTCAACTGAACGTTCGTAATTAAATTGTTCGATAGCAGTTAAAAGTGGGCTGTTACCGTCAACATCGTCCAAATTCACGTCCGCCCCAGACTCCAACAAAAGGTTGACTTTTTCAATCACCGAGTTGCATTCAGAAGGAAGAAATGTGTCCCTAACGAACGGAACCTTTTTTGGATTTTTATTCATTGACATGATCACAGTGTGTAATGGAGTTCTCCCGAGTGAATCAGTACAATTTACAGTTTCCGGTGACAGTAATACTCTAATAGCGCTTATTGACTCATATCCGTCCATCCTGCATGCCAAGTGAAGCGGTGTGAGGGACGAACGTATCTCACGAGTTGCACCATTTCTACACGACACAGTGTACGCTATTTTAGTCAGGTCTGCGCCCGCATCTTTAAGGATTTCCAAAACTGTTGGCAATTCGTTAACTTTCCCGGGAAACCCAGTCTGGTGGAAGTCCAACGCTAAATGAATTGGAGCCACTCCTTGGATGTCCAAATAGTTAACGTTGGCGCCCAACTCAAGCAACAGCCGTATCAACGATATCAAAGAATCGCCATGCCCGGGAAATGTGCAATAGTATTCCAGATTGAAAGGGTTGAGAGCATAGTGTAGCGGGGTCCTGTGCATCGTATCGAGTACATTGATTGAATCAGCAAATTTTGCTGACTCAGCAGAGCACATGGATCTAACGGCGTCTGTTTGGCCAGGCGAGGGAACGCAGCAAATCAAATGGAAAGGGCTCCGGCCAGCAGAGTCTCTCTCCTTCAGGACGCTTTCATTTGTTTTAATCAACTCATCTATGCAGGGAATAGCATCATTTAGGGTCTCCCCGTCTTTATGTTGCAACATATGCAACGATGGAAACGTTCCCAAACCCCCTGAAGATGAAGTGGACAAGTTCGCTATAATACCGTTGTGGCTGGCGTATTGGCGGTTCAAGAGGGGAATGAGGAGGTTCTCTTTTGGCCGCTCTGGTCCATACATGACGTACGTATCTGAAATGAGAGAAAATTGAATTAAAATCGCAAGATATTTGGGAATATCAGAAATAAGAATAAAGATTTGTGAGGCAACCAGTGAAACTGAGAAGCACCCGCGCAACAAGTTTGTAAAATAAATTTTAAAAAAAATCATACCTACCTGCAGAACTGTCGGTAGACCCCAATCACTGGATGTTTTGTTGCTGATGACGAGTGCTTTCGATGTGCAAAAACATCGCCAGGACGTTTGAGTGATACCTCATGCTGGGTATAAAGAGAATAGGGAGAAAAAGCTCCAAATTTTACACAAGGGTTTATTATTCTTTGATACTTAGGCAAAAATTAATTCTGTGTCAATAAAAAAAATTTTGAAAAAAAAAAAAAAAAAAAAAAAAAATCTGAACCCAGTTCGGACAGATGTGGGACCTCGAAAAATGGATTAGGCGTCCAGAATTACTCGTAAATTTATTGGATTCCTGGGATCCTTCAAAAATCCCATAAGAAGCCCCATGAGAGCCCAATAGATCCCCACGGTGAAATCGATTCGTTCTGGCACTCCAAAAATGGATTCTACGTCCAAAAATAATTCGAAAACGACACCGAACTCGATCCCATAGCTAAAAGCCTTCAAAAACCCCTCCCAGAGCCCCATAGTGAACAGCAGCTTCAAGTCACTCAGGGCTATAAAATGGGTTTAGCAGCTCGAAACAAGTTCTCTCACGCCAAATTTGTTAATATTCAAAATTTGAATATTATAAACAATTATAAAAAAATTATTAAAACAAAAAGAAATTATGTAAACCTCTACACTACCAACAAGCACTATGAGAAATCTCATCTCTCGAACAGCCAGGCGATGATGTTTTCACATCGAAAACGCCCATCACCAACACCCAAACTTCCAGTGACGGGCTCAACCAACATAATAATTACGTCCCAATTAATTAAAAGCTTATTAAAAGAGGGCATGACAACCTGCGTGACGCTTGTGCAAAAGTGGCTGAACAGGGGGGTTTCCATAGAGCCTTACAAGAGGCAGATGGAACCTCCCCAGCCCTAGTTGCCGACATCAAAGTCCAGGGGATCTGGGAGAGTGAGAGATCGGGGTTTTTTTAACGACCGCATAGTAAATGCCGACGCCGAGCCGTCTCTTACTCCTCTCGAGACTGGGACTCTACAGCCAACAGCGCAGCAAGGGCTATGGTGCGGCAGCTGAGGACCTGAGGGGTTCATTCACGCCATTGGTCATATCATGCGACGGGGCTTGTGCAGGCCGAATTCGGATGTTTCTTAAAGCGCTTGGCCCACGCCCTGGCAGAGAAATGGGACCGACCATATTCCGCAATGTCTGGTTGGGTGAAAGTAAAGACCCAGATTGCGCTCATCCGGGCAGTGAACCTCCGACTCCGGAATACGCGACGGCGGCTACGGTCATGACCAGTCCCATCTTCTGTACCAAGTGCACTTGGCACAGAAGATGGGGCTGGTGTTGCACTGGGTAAAGACGACTGAAAATCATTCACTGCTGAGTACGCGCAGTAACCACGGAGTACGACGGCGCCCAGAAGGGCATAAGACGCCGGGCTGAAGGGCAAACGAATGCAGGCGGTTTATGTTTTTACTTGTTATTCGTTTAAATACAGTTATGTTTAATGGTTCAAAAAAAAAAGTATGTCCCAATTATTGGGCCGATGTCTCCAAAAACATCTACGTAGGAGCACACAAGACTTGTGAATTCACTTAGTGAATACCGGCAGGGCACTACAAACGCAACATCAGGCCGCCTTTGGTAGGTACCCGTTTGTGGCGTATTTGGCCAATCAAACTTTCGTGCAATGTGTGGATGGAACATCCCCAGTTGGCGACAATTACTCACCTAATTTCTCCCGAAGAATATAGCGTTCACTCCGAATTCACTCAGGCAAAAAATCGGCGTTGCGAATCATGTCGTCGCAGAACAAACACATCGAGACAAAATTTCAAGGAGAGTCTGGCCCACAGCGTAGAGAATAGGGATGGGAATCGATTTCCGATTTTTTGGAAAAATCGATTTTTTGTTCCGATTTTCCGATTTTTTTGAATCGATCTTCAGGTTCCGATTTTTTAGGTGAATCGATTTTTTACTTCCAATCTTTGTAAAAATCGTGAATCGATTTTTTACTACTGATTTTTTAAAAAATCTTGAATCGATTTTCGTCATTTATAAAAATTAGTTTATTATTTCAAGTGGTTCAAGCAAATTTCGAGTCTTCGGTCGATTAAAAATTATGATTATAGCTAATAACAACAAAACTCACTAGTTACCAGCGTCGTCCGTCATGGCTTTTTCAGACAGCGAAACTGATTACTCATCTGATTAAATGTTTATTATCAAAATTTTTGAAAACTAATGCAATTTTAATTTTCAATAAATTTGTTTAACGATATTTTCTTGAATCCTACCTACATTAAATATATCTACCGTTATCACTCATTAAAAAAACTTTTTGAAGTGTAAACTTCGCACCGCGTCGAAAACTTTGGTGGGGTGTGAATACGATTCTGCCGTCACGTTACGGTGTAGTATATAATATATTATACACTTCAATAAGTGTATATTATACACTTCTCCCGAGATGGGTTGGAGCTCGAATCGCGGGGCGGGCGTCCCCCTCGCTCAACCTTCACCGTCCAAACCTTCTCCCACAGCCATCCCCGCCATCCCAGCGCATTGAGCGACTGTCACTTGGTGGTAATGATACAGTGGTCGGCCGAGCGAAAATCGTCATAGAAGTTTACACTTTTTTTTTTGTAAGACCGATTTTTGAATCGATTTTCCAAAAAATCGATACTTTGACGGCGATTTTTTTGGGAAATCGATTTAGAGCATCCGATTCTGAATCGATTCAAAACATCGACACTTCTTACCGATTTCCCATCCCTAGTAGAGAACAGTCTGGCCGTAAGTAATCCTTGTCGGGTCTCAGCGCTACCTCTCCCTGCTTCAATGAACTAAGTGCTTTACCAGATGATCGTATCTTCCCGCTTGTTTTGAAAAAAAACTGCAAATTTCGTTTGATGGGCGTCTTTCGCGTGCAGAGCTAGGTCAAATTTTGTAGAGCCGTTAGTAGGTTACAATATTAATCTATACCACTAATTCTCAGTCTGTCTGTCTGTATGTCAATCGCCTACTCTGACTAAACGGTAAGGTGGCGCGGAATCATTTTTCACTTTTGAGGGCGAAAAGGTTTTTGTCTCCCAAAATTAAAATGTTCACTCTCATTTTGCGTTTAAGAACCTCGAGAAAATTTGGTTCTGTGTCTGGCCCCCAAAAAGGAGCCCTCAAAAATCTCATTTCTAGGCCTATGAAAGTCCCATAGACCCATGGTAAAATCGGATCGTTCTCGAACCCCCAAAAATAGATTCCACGTCAAAAAAAATAGTTCGAAATTGACACCAAGCTCGACCCTATGGCCGAAACCCATCAAGAACCCCTTCTGTGGCCCCATTTTAGCCCCACGGGTTAGAGCGATCGGGCTGAAAACGTTGCGGGCACAACTTGATGGTAAACCAAGTATGTTGTCAAAATTTCAGGTTTTAAAAAAATTCCATTTTAAAAAAACTGCGGACGGCCATTTGATTTTTGAAATTTATGCATCATGAAACGATCCTCATTATAATATAATGATTATATATTACATAATCAGGATATAATATAACCTCAGGATATTATCCTGATGCCTATCAAAGCTGTAAAAATTACAGCAAGGATAGCAAGGAGAGGTAGCGGGGCGCGAACAGCTGATACGAAATCTGAAGGACGGTACTTCGTTGAAGCGGCGCGAGGTAGCGCTGAGAGTCTCAGCCTGAGACCCGACAAGGATTGCTACGGGCACTCCCCTCAAATTACGAGTCAATCCTAGGGATCGTCGCCTGGATCAATCATTGATAAACACCGTTAATATCATAAAAGCTTACTGTAAGCTGCTTACACAAGTTCCAAAGCTAAAGATTGATGTTTTGAGAAGATAAAAAATTGATGCAACAACAATAACAACAGCTGATTATCAAAAGGTTATAGCCTTCTCTCTTCCATAGGGATACGGTACACCAAGTAAGACATCGATACTATACCTACTAAGGAAGTATCGATGTCAGCTTTATAGTAGTTACCAAGTATCGATACTGAAGACTTTGTTTCCAGTATTGAATACTAATCATTTCAGAAAAATTTTCTAAATAAAATTACTTCCTTCTAAAACTGGACGCAAAATTAGAAGAGCAACTTGTAGATAATTTTGCCTAATTAAATTTGGAATTCGTGGTCTAAAGAAAACTTTTTTGTTGTTTGTACAATGTTTCGACAGTAACTGTCCACAACCGTTGTGGACCCTGGAAAAAAGGATTTTGTGTCCATAAATACTCGGTAAACGACACCTTATTAAATTTGAATTTTAAAGTTAAATTTTAACCTCATGAGATCCTTAAAAAAATCCCATTTGTAGCCCCATGAAAGCCTAATAGATTCCCCCCCCCCCCCCCCGGCCAAATCGGACGGCTCTGGGACCCTCAAAAATGGATTCTGCATCCAAAAGTTCTTCGAAAACGACTACTAATTCGACCCCATTGCCGAAAACCTTCGAAACCCCCTTTCGTAGCATTAAATAGTAGGTAGGTCATGCATACAAATGTTGGCAAAGCAACTTGTTGGACATTTTGCCAAATGTGTTAACGTGTTAATTTTGGATATCATGGTCTACCTAGTCTCTAAAACGCGTCATAATAATAATTATTATTATTATAGGCGTCAATTATTGAGTTATGTACCTATTATTATAATATGTTTTGATTGTTCAGACAGATGGTACTTAGTAGAGGGAACACTAAAAAAGTATAAAAACAATTACCTAAATTTTCGCCGATTAGTTGGCTTCATCAGAGGGGTAGGAATGGTGGATGGCGGTCACTTGAAGATGAAGCTGGATGAAATGTTGTTGAGTTTGGTTAGGGAGAGAGAACGACTCCTCTGCTGAATACTAAATTGTTTATTCAGTTCTGAACTAATTGTACGTTCAACCACCTCAAGTCACTCTGGGCTGTAGATGAGCTTAGTTGCTCGAAACCGGTCCCCACGCTATAATTGTTTACCTGAATAAACAATTTAGTATTCAGCAGAGGAGTCGTTCTCTCTCCCTAACCAAACTCATTGGATTAGACCTCTGCACCATCGGCAAACAACCACTTTGGTACCTATTACTATAATAGTGCTTTTAAGCCAGAGGGGATAAACTACAAGATTTTTGGGTTTATGTGCCGAATCAAAGGCATGGACAATTCAAAACACTAAGTGTTTTGAAAAGTCCATGCCTTTGATTCGGCACATAAACGAAGTCATAAATGAAGTCTTCATAGTAAGTACACAGTGATGAACACTTCCACTCTCCACAAGAAAACTCCTAATACAAATACAATACAATACAAACCCAATAGATCTCTACTACATGCTAACAATGACAACCTACGACTCCCAGACTGTGTCGCATATTTTAGATAGGTACCTAATACAAGCACTTTTTTAATCATAATTACACGCTAAAATAAACCGACCACGAGTTAACTGAATGGCTTCTTGTAATCCTGGTTTCAGCGTTGGCCTCACGCTTCTTTCGATGCTTGATCGATACCAACCGAAGCGATACCAAGAGAGCATCGATTCCTAAAATACGAAATCGACATAAAAATATCGATGCCGTACTAATATCGATAAGTATCGCGTACACCTACTTCATCGTGTCCACAGAGTAACAGAGAGGAAAGTGTCACTGTTTACAATATTTCCCCGAATGGTTCAATTTTCCAATTTTGTCTGAATTAGGTATGCTTCGTCTAAAGGATTAGAGCAAAAGATTTGGAAGATGCCTCTAATCCTCATTGTTGGCCTGCCATCTACTGGCAAAACCACACGAGCTGAGCAACTGAAATGTTTCCTCGAAGCTGAATGTTCTGTGAATGTACATCTTATTTCTGACAACGAAGTCTTGAAGAACAAGAATATAAACAAAAACAAGCTTTGTTTTGGTAAGTTACCTGCCTCGCTTTTAATCGGTTCATTACTTCGGGGTTGTCATCAGATGATCCTCAGGAGATTCTCCTTTTTTTAACATCCGTTACACGAAGTCCTTATTGCTTAAAACCTTCATCTAACGAAGGAACGTAACAGTGCGACGTACAGAAGGGTAGCGCTTTGTGATCGAAGTTGCTAACCATTTACCGTTGACCTCAACAAGTAAGCAAGTTAAAATACGGGTTTTCAGCTCGTTCAAGTTGTATACGCACAGACAGAAATATTTACTCAATCAGGTTGGCCTACATGGAAATACTGCGTGGGGCACATTCAACCATTTTTCAGTAAAAGTTCTGAATGATTTAGTAGAAGAGGAAGAAGGAAAACGATCAAAACTAGGGAGAAGATGTTTCTTGTACGAACATTTGACTTGCTCAATCACAGAAAAACGAGAAATCGAAACCGCCACCCTTGGCTATGGATGGATGTCCCCTACCTTGAGCCATGGCGTTGAAATGTGATTGTATCCCAATAATGTAAATGAAGGAGACAATGAGAACTTGCTGTGTTCCACCGGCCAAAAATATGGACAGTCCAGTCGACACCATCAAATTAACGCACATGACAATGTCATGTCCTCAAAAAATACGGATGGATGGCAACCCTACATTACAGCTTAAGCGCCTGAAAATAAAGTGTTTTCGTTTTGCAGATTCCCAAAAAGAAAAAGAGGTTAGAGGCATTTTGAAATCGGAAGCCCTGCGGGTCCTTGGCAAAGACAACGTGGTGATACTTGACGCTGGAAATTACATCAAAGGTTCGTTCTTGTTTACTATCATTAAATTTTCCTTGTTGAAGATACGTACACGTATATTTTTGTTGTCCCAGGTTACAGGTATGAACTCTACTGTGCTGCGAAGAATTACAAAACCACCCAAGTAACGGTAGAGTGTGTTGTTAATAAGGACGACTCCTGGAAGTGGAACGAGCAACGACCTGAGCCAGAGAGATACGACAAAGAATCGTTCGACGCCTTGCACCTCAGATACGAAGCACCTGACTCTCGCAATAGGTGATGAATTGTTCCCAGGAAATTCTCACATTGGATTGACTTAGCTCATTTCGACTTTATTCATTAGGTGGGACTCGCCGTTGATTTGTTTGCATAATTCCGAAGACATAAGGAAAGAAGAAATCAAGGAGGCACTGTTCTCTAGAAAACCGCCTCCTCCTAATCAATCCACCCAGTCAGTAAGTACCACTTCTGGTATGTGCTCGATGTGTGTGTTCAAACTCAAGGCTGAGTTTTGGTATTTTCTTGTTACAGACTCCTCTGTCATCATCTGACTATTTGTACGAGTTGGACAAAATCACCAAGAATATCGTTGATGTAAGTGAAAATGTATTTAGGGGTCAGCCTCATGAAAATTTACAATCCAGAAGTCGTTGTTTTCTACGGCGTTGCCTCCAAATATGCGAGATGCTGCGAGTCCCAACGAATTGGTTATTTTCTTGAGTCCAATTTCCCAGAGCCTGCATTTCATCAGAAAAGACAAAGGGGACTTGGACAACTGCTCTGGATCCTGAATTGCCTCCAGATCTGAGCTCTTGGTTCAAAGGGTGTTATGAGCCTTATGGTTTCCCTCAGCCTTATAGTTTTGTAGGGCTGCTACTTGTAGTTTTGTAGGGCTGCTAGTGGTTTTCCCATCGGGTCACCTACTGGACTAAGTGATTCTTTGATAGCCTCACTATGGGCTCTGGTTCAATATATTGGGATCTTGCTCTCCTCTCCGCAGACTACCAGCCTTTTCGTGGCCCCCAAACCTTTGCGCGCCAGTATCCACAACAAGCAGATTCAGTGGTGTACCGCTACAGCTATAAGATTCTGAAGGCATTTCCAGACCAATCTGGACTTAAACGAGGCAATGATGGACTTAATAAAAAAGAATGAGATCGCCTACTGGGTTAATTTCACTTGTAATAGATGTGGAACTAAATTTTGTTTCATTCAAAACTTTGAAAACGGATTACTCTGCATTGTACGTCTTAGTATGAATGACCCTTATGTTTATATACAGGATGACGCAGCAGGATCGAACACGATTTGAATGGTTCTCAAATCATCAACTTTGAAGGTATCAGGATGTGATAAAGTTTACAACGTTGATTGTTCCTGATTATTCAAAGAAATTAAGAAAAAAAAGACATGCACCAAAGTTTCCCTTCCTGAGCGATGCATTGTTGAAGTTGGCTGCCAAAGCTCCACATGGCTCACTCAAGCACAATTTCAGCGTGTGATATCCTCAACTCCTCAAGATTTTTGGGTTTTGTGTAAACCCTGTTGCGGGGGAATTCCCATCCCCCCTCCCCCCACACACACACACACACGTTTCTGGCTGTATCGCCAGCCCGCCAGAGTTGGTACTGGACGCAATGCAGGCGCTGCGCGACCGTGTGAATCCAGGCCCAGCCTTCCCGTTCGAAGACGGGCTTATTTTCCATAATAAAATTACCATTTCCTGTTGCCAGCATTCATTGTAATGTCTAAGCGCAGTGATTTTACAGGGATCAAACCCGCTGGCCTGGCTTCCCTTAGCGACGCTTGGGGAAGCTGAACCAGTGGGAGTGAACCCAACGCATGGGTCCGTTGCCCAGGACTCCTTTATTGACACTTCATTCGAGGAAGCCGGGAGAGCAGTACCATGTAATACCGGGTCAGCTGGACAGGCCACATTTGGCGACAGTTCGTCTGAGGTAGCTGCAGCAGCTATTCCCAGTATGGCTGCGAGCCCAGGGCAAAGCGATACCAGCCACGACTTATTGTGTTGGGTATCGACTTCCTCTCGGTTCCCTTCCGGGGACTCTGCATCTCCACAGTATGCAGCCTGGTGTATGCGAGTCTTCCTATTCTGTGGCTTCATCTTCCACCAGGCCTGCAGATCATGACAATTCATGTTATGCCCTGGACAGAATGTTCCCACACTCCTCATCCTCCAAAAAAATCGGCGGCGAAATCGTGGATTCACGCCACAGGCCTTCCACCAAACACACAACACATCAAATAGTGAATCTAAATTCAACTTTAGAAACACAAGGGCACACCCATCACCCGCTGTATGGGGTGCCCCACACCTTGCTTTCAAATGTGATCCTGCTGCGCCACCCCCTTTGCTCCCAAAACTGCATGAACATAACTATTCTTCCTTTTCTTTTCAGGAGATTCTCAAAGCGCAAAAGCAGGGGCAATCCGTCGGGTCTCTTCAAAACTACTCCGACTGCGCCTTCGACCATCTTCCAGACAACTTGACCTCCATTCAGCTGACCAAACTGAGGCGGCAGTTCCTCAATTACACCAAACTCCATCCGCCGTCGTCGCAGGCGGCCGACCCCGGGAAAATGGCTGGATTGTTCGCGCAGTTTTTGAACAGTTCACTTTGCGGTTCGACGTCGTGAAATTGGTTAATGTATGGTTCGTTTACCGCCAAAATGCTTCTGCATTGCTGTTATGATGATTTACGACGATTTTGAAGGGCAAAACAAAATCAACATGACCAATCTAAGCACCGTGTATTCCCTCAATACACATCATTATTACAGTCATCACAGTTAAATAATTTTCGTATATTTCTCAATATTTAGAAGAAACCTATATTACAGTGATATTGTTACAAAAGAAATAAGGAATACAGTCTGATCGTATGGCTGATTTTCACCGTAATGCGAGCCATCAACGGACTGCATTTCAGTGGAAACCCTCCAAGTTTAACCTGTCCGACCGTTGCAATAAAAGTAACAATTACACCTACGTGACTAAATTGATGTTTAAATAACGTTAATAATTACGGAGCAAATCTATTTTGGACTAAAATCTTCCATTATTATGAATTTAATTTAATATTCACTAACTAAAGTTCTTGTTTTAAACGTAACGCCAAGACAAAGGTCCAGAAATTCATTTCTAATAAATAAGGGAGTAAGGATTGTTTGCAGTTCGTTAAAAGTGATGATTCGTTGGGAACAAATGAATTTGTGAACCAATGTCTTCGCTATTTTTTTACAAACTCGTAAAACGTGAAATGACAAACGTAATGCCGTCTAGAAGCGAATAGCCGTTAGTGGCGATATGACGGGCAAGATTTGTCAATTTCGATGTACAGGCAGCATGTGAAGCAGGAAGGGGGAAGGGGATGCCATTATGGCACGATTTTGGGCGCTACGCGGCGGACTCTTTTCGGAGCATGAAACTCGGTAGAAGGGTGAAAACCCAATCCATAAGGGAGGAAATGCTTCCTCTTAAACCCTGGATTCGCGGTCCCCAGTTCCGATGCCCCTTGCCGTTAAAATGAAAGCACGCGTCGAATTAACCGAAATCCATCGAAATTGCTAGTTCTAATGACTTCACAATGAAACAAAACGAAAATAATCCTTATGCTAACTGAGCACCTCGTGATGAGCCTGACAATCTTTGATTGAGGAAGAGCGAGATTACAACTATGACACAATACATTAAGTCAGAACGAGAATAAGGCAGTTTTAAATAGTTACGTAGCAGATGAAGAATACAACCGTTATTTGTGCATTGTAAGGGTTGTACGGGTCGGCAATGCTTACCATTTGAACAGTCATGATTACACTCACCATAAAAAGTGCAACAAACTGGCGATCGTTTTAGAAGATTATTTAGACTTAATTATTTGCTCATTTCGGCTAAACACCGACAACCCTCCAACTCACGAATACTCTGATATTCTACATTTGAAAGAATGAGTGACTTTCGTTAATTTACAAATTATGGCAATCAGATCGAAAAGAGATTTCCTCTCGATGGGCTAGTGTTCGAGGGTTAGCTGGAGTGGGAGTAGGCAGTGTTGGTGTACGGCCCGCTGTAAATGGAACTGCCGCTGGAGATGTCCTTCTTGCTTCGCCTTCGGGCGAGAAGGATCACAAAGGCGGCGATGACCATCAGCATGAGGACGAGACCGGCGATGGCGATACCGATGGCGAAATTCCTCTGGGAGATGCAGATGTTGTTCCCGTTGTCGAGGAACGTCTGGAAAATAGCAGAGTGGTTGAGGTCAGTAGGAGGCGTGCTGAATTGCAGCATTTAGGAGGGGCGTCTCTTTCAGGGGTTGGGGCGAAGCTTTGAGCCTGGGGCTTCTTGGACCAGGATGTGAAGGGCTTACTGGTAGGAGGCACGAGAAGTGGGCCGCTGAGTCCACTGGGAGACTCACCTTTGGGTTCTTCACAGCCCACAGTGGTTGCTGTTGGTGGACCCATATCTTAAGACCTCTCAGTTACTGAGCGGCCACGGGGACTTTGCAGTTAACCTCCCAACTCGCGCTGTTTCTGCAACTTGGAGGGCTAAGCGTATGCTTCAGAGCTCCACGGCATTTGTGCTCGAGAGGCTGGAAGCTGAGAATATTATGACGTTGAGAGGGAGTGGAGTGGCTACCTTGAAGGTCCCATTGGGCCAACCAGGCAGCAATGTGTCCAGTTGGGGACATCAGCTGGTCGAGCAACAACTTGTATTAGTTGTCTCCTATAAAATATTACTCGGAAAATATTTGACCTCCTGGGATCCTTCAAAAATCCCATTTGCAGCCCCACGAAAGCCCTACACACAGATCCCCACAGGGAAATCGGATCGTCCCAGCCATCGTGGTGTGTGCGTGCTGCTGGGGTTGTCCGTGGCACCACCTCGCAGAAAAGTGCCCCCATCCTACAAAGGGCGAGAACCCCATCCTAAGTGGTCCCTGCTGGACCCCTGCCTGGCCAAGGCGTCTGCTTTCTCATTCCCTCTTATTCTTGCGAGTCCCATCTAAGAAGAACCTCAAAGGAAGCCCTCGCAGCAAGCCTTCCAGCAATTGAACACCAGTTGGTGGACGTTCCAACTAGTGATTTCAGAGGGGCTCGGCTGTATGGGAATACCAACTCTATAGTTGGTGCCTTTTGGGAAAAAAGCCAGTGCTCGGTAGGATTGGTTTGGTTGAGAACCAGTTACGGTTGGAGCATCTGGCAACAGTTGATGAAATGATGTTACCCTTTCCCTCTCCACTAGGTCCAGTTGGTCGGGTCGTGCGAGGTCGTTCGCTTCGTTGACGTAGAGTCCTGTGTAGACTTCGATTGTAGCCGGAGCGCCTTCTTCAGCCGTTCCGTCATCCGGGCTCTGTCTTCTTCTCCTCCTGCTTTTTTCAGCAGTGACCAGCTCTTTTTCTTTTGACGAGCTCACTTTGTTAGCCGATGAACAGTCAGGTTCCTGAAAATTGTCACGTGTAAGTTTTTTTATACTGTAGGAATTGATGTATAACGACTGGATTCTGCGTCACCAGATCTGAAGACTTACTGGTGGGCAGCCATCGCCGTTCTTGAGACAGAGGTGGACGTTGCAGTGGTAGTACACCGAGTCTGTGTAAGGGAATTTGTGAGCTTGGAATTCGACGTGGGCTGAATTTCCGTCGTCGCTGTACTGGAAGGGTCCCATGATTTCAGGATCCACAGAGCACCTGCACAAGAGAACCCAATCGTTAAGTTGTGTCGATTTTGATAACTTTCCAGTTGGTTAAGCTTACCCGTCGTCGTCGGTGAGAGGTTGAGAGGCGGAATTCGTGGCGTCGGAGACCGAACAATGTGACAACCTTAGGGAGTACATTTGCTGCTGGTCTATGGACACTTTCAGCGTCAAAGGCTCTCCGATCTTCACGTTCTGGGCCACATGATCCCCCTGGTAGATGATCATTGAGCAGCCTGGCATTGGCGCAGTGCCCATCAACAGCGTTGGCTCTAACATGCTGAAAAACAGTTGCTTATAGTAAAGTGAGGCCTTTCGTGTTTTAACGTTGAGAGTTTCTATTAGCTTACTTGACGTTGATGTCGTTTGTGATCATCTTGTCTCGGGTGGTGTACTTGCACCTGACATGGAAGCCCTTCCCCTGACTCGTCACCAATTTCCTGTGTGGCTGGACGACGATTGTGTTGTAGTACTCAATTGTCCCGTCCTCCTGAAAATTACAATTTGTCATTTTCTCTCTTTGTTTTACGTAATATGAAGCTGACCACGAGTTGATTGGCGGTCATTTGAAGACATTAGCCCTGCAACTTCTTACGCCTCCTTTTTTACAGTTGAGTGGCCGTTCTGTCACGATTTCAACTCTATTACAAAGAGAGCTTAGAGGTCAACACCTCCACATCGCTAATGTTAATATACCATGAGATGGTTTTTCAACTTGCCATGTTCGAGCTCATGGTGTTGCAGGCGCTGAGAGGGAGATTGTAGTTGATGGGGCCCTTTGCGTGGGAATACATCGTCAAGCAGGAAGAATTCCGTCCGAGACCTCTCGGGTAGATCATGCCTGGACAGATTGCCAATAGAAAAATAGGTATTATCTGCGCCTTGACAAAATAAATTCGTTGTGCGATTGCTTACCGTCAAAATGGCCGCTCGCGCTCTGTACAGTGATTGTCATGTGCTCGCTCCTACAGGCTATTCGGACTTCCGGCATCCCAATTGATACATCTGGAACAAAAAACAAAAAAAACGACGTTACAATCATTCCTTGAATAAAAAAAAAAAGAAAAAAAAAACAAACAAAAAACGGATCCTGACATTTGACATGAGCACGCAGAAAGAGAAACTTCGCTCCGATTAAATCGTAACTCGAGTTCGTCAGTAGAGCTCCCACCTGCATGATAATCGCCTGAGTTCGACATCCACAGGTAGTTATTAGCCTCCATCTCATACAGGAAATGTTAAATTACAATACGCACTCTCCCTTTTTTGCCACTATATTCTCACCGCCCGTTTAGCGCTGTTTAGACGCTATTTTCGGTTCACGATGGTACTCACTTCCGCTTTTATTATTTTGTAACTATTATCTTTTCGGCCATGTTCTTCGTCCAGGGGGATCTCAGGAAACAAGTTTCTTTGATTGAAATGAGATCGCATGTTGACAGGTTCAATACTATCGCAAACAAAAAATCATTCTTGTCAACAATAGTCCACAGCGGCTTCTGGGCCTCGTCTAACAATGCCGATCTTATGGCGGGCTCCACGAACGATTCGTTCTGCCGTTCCCTTTTTCATTAGAATCTTCCGCACCGCCGACGCCGGATTGTTTTTGTCTAGCGACGGCTGAAAGCAGTGACTGAGCAGTTGTTGGAGCGCTTATTTCAAGGGACATCGTGGCCATTTTGCTTCTGATTAGCGTTCACTGAGATCATCCATCACCAATCGTTTATCAGCCGAATAATATTTCATCAGAGGTGACCGGCCCTGGGTCCTCACGTGGGGTCCACCCAAACCTGATTTTCAAGGTGAAAGTTCTCGATGAGCGCAATTAACAAATTCATCAACCTATCAGGCCCGATTCTCCCGCATTTATTTCCTTCTTAATTAACATCACTTTCGGATGTTCTACGCCTCCTTTTCGACGCTTCTGCTGTCAGAAAGCGCTTCGAGCCGGCCTGAAGCTTGCTGGTTGCCCTAACCAATTATTATGCCACATTTAATTGCTTGCCGTGCGTAGCAGTTGTGCAAGACAAGTTACTGCGGCCCATAAAGAACGCAGAATGGAAGCGGCAGCGCTTGATGCTCCTACTCGGGACTGCAGGGGGCGTTGTACATGGCAGCCGTAACTATTTGCCATATTTCTTCAACCCTAATCTAAAGAAAGATTTAAGATCTATTTCGCTTGAACAAGCTCCGCCTTAACCTCCATCTACCACAAGTCGGAAACTTTACTTTTTACTTTAGGGTCTCTTTCACCACCTAACAGCTCTGCCAATTTGAACGAGCTCCGAGCGATTCCCCAAGTAAAAACGAATGAATGGTTTATTTGGAAATATCAAAATTCTCAATGAATGGTATTGCCCAAAGGTTGACCAGGCATCTTTTGTTGGGTAAGAGTCGCTTAAGTAGCTTAGTCGCTTAAGACCAGTATAAGATGTATATAAGCTACCTAAAGTGGGGGAAGTGCGTGGTATGGTTTGTTTTCCCTGGATATATCTGAATCCCTTGCTTTTCAAAGTACGATTGTCTTTTCATAGCCTTGTCAATAATAGACAATTATTGTGAGCATTATCACGAAATAGCTGTCCAAGTCAGACTTATGCACTTGCCCCATCAAAGTGGTTTACTGGGGCAAGTGCAAAGAAGGAAATCTCTCAATGATCCCTTAGCGATTTGAAAATTTAAAATCAGACAAAAACTCATAGTTCAACTATTACAGATCAACAAGTAATAGACAACAATTCTTGAAAAACCAATGGGCAAGTGCCCAACTCACTGGTACAAAAAAGATAACACTGCATTTCAATTACAACCTTCCAGACAGGTTACCATTTGCGTTGACACCATCTGGTGGATGAGTTATATCAGGCATATAGTTTCAAACGTAGCCACTAGATGGCATCCTGGGGAAATTGTTCTTATTAGTTTTTACATCCCACTTATGCTCTTTCCCTGTTTTTTTCACTTCCCCCACCTTACCATACCTATTTAATCTACCTGTACGGTTGGTGAAAAGAAAAAACGCTGCAAATTTTACACAAGGGTTTATTATTCTTTGATATAGGTTACTTGTGCAGAAATTAAATTCTGTCAATGAAAAAATTTAAAAAAAAAATTTTTTTTTGGATTTTTATTTCAAAAAAAATTTTTTTTTGGATTTTTTTGTTCAAAAATGTGTTTTTTCAAAAATTCTTTATTTTTAACTCAAAAAATATTTAACATCCTGGGATCCTTCAAAAATCCCATTTTTAGCCCCATGAAAGCCCTAAAGATCGCCCCAGTGAAATCGGATCGTTCCGGGACCCCAAAAAATGGATTCTACGTCCAAAAATACTTCGAAAACGACACCTAACTCGATCCCATAGCTAAAAGCCTTCAAAAAAACCCTCCCGTAGCCCCATTATAGCCCCAGAGCGCCCCACGGGTTTGTGCAATCGGACTGAAAACCTTGCGGGCACAACTAGATGGTAAACCAAGTATTTTGTCAAAATTTCAGATTTTTAAAAAAATTCCTACTGCCCAAAACGGCCCGGACGGCGTACGGCGGACGGCGGACGGACATTTCGGATTTTGAATGTAGACCTCTTGAAACGGATAATGTCAAATTTTGAGGCCGATCGGAGTCGTCGACCCGCGTCGCGAAAACATAGGTGTATTATTCCAAGAATAATAAACCAAAACCGCTCGAAATTCTTTCTTTTGTTTAAAAGTAAACGCGAACAACTATCGGCGTGGATATTTGGACGCTCCAGCAGCCAATTATAAATAAGAAATATAACCTTCTTCATGATTTAAAATCTTGGCTTTACAGTAACTACACTACATTCTTCCTCAGTTAAGAAAATGAACTATCCATACCGCAGTGATTTTACAAGCATGAAGATACATACAATTTCCCCTGTGGCCCTGCCAGTAACGACTGCTTCACCGCCAGAGCGCTATCATCCCTTGCGCTGTGCCAGGCAATGAATTTGGATTGTCATTCGTTGAGACAATCTGAAGGATTGCATTATCTGAACAGGGCCTCTGGCAACAACTGACGTGATGGTTTCAAGGGAAGTGTTTCACCGTTGAGATGCAGGGTTGATTTATTAAGGGACGTTTCGAAGTCTAGAGCGAGCTCTTGACAAATCGTAGCGATCGAAATCTGACGTGACGAGTTGACGATGACTCGCGGGATCACGACAAGGCGTTGTTTTGAATAACGAGTGAGTTGACTTCGTGCAAACCAGTTTCACTAACCTGCTTAGTACAGAATTTGCGATAAGTTTTTTGCAGGAAAACTGCCACCGGACTCCCAAGGATGAGGGGTACAGCTGGAACGAGGTGGAACGTCCGAAAATCGATTGGACGCTGGAACGTGAATTCCATTAGGGCTGGAAGGACGATCGCCGAGTTGATGGCTTCTTTCCATTCGGGAAAATCGGCGTGATACCACGCTTCACCTACCAGATCAAAAGCGGCGGCTTCTGCGTCACGCGTGACTCACGTGGGCCCGATCAATTAGTGTACCCTTTTACAGGAAATGGTAGAATCTTGTGGTGCTGAGAGTGCTAAGTCGTCAATTCCACGTTCGATGAAGTGTAAAAACCAACACAACAGATGTACTCTAAAAAAAATAGGAACAAGGTTTTCAGATGTCGTGTGACAAAACAAACAATTGTGCCAGAGACGCCATCAGCACTACGTGCCTGTCACCGACGTTTCACCATTGCCTCACTGCCCCGGTTCGATCTGTGAGTTCCCATTTTGACACTCTGAAGACAATTCAATGCCATAACGCGGAAATGCGTGCCAAAAGGTTTGCCACTTTCTAAAGAAAATCAGGAAAAGGACCCGCCCGTTTCCACACAAACCACCAGCTTTTTGAAGGACCTTTAATCTGAAGCAGGCAGCAATCATCCTATTTTCTGAACAATGACTTTCCTGATATATTCCAACTCCAACCGTAGCTTCTCTTTTGTGCCTCGTCTTGCGAAACGCCCGGTTAAACGCCTTTTGTTGCGCTTCCCCCGCGACCGACTCCTTTCGACCTTTACGAAACTCTTAGTATTTTCCGCCTAAAAGATAAATCCCAACTTCCAGCCTCAGAAGGTACAAAGCTAATATTACGTCAGTCGTATAAACATATATGTCTTCTCGTCATTAGCGTTTGCATTTCGCAAAAAAAAAAAAAAAAAAAAATGACCCTAGAGTTCCTTGAAGGTGCGTCTTCCACTGGGCATTATCTCATCGTGTCGTATGAGTCAGAGGACTTGATGGTTGATGATTCCCAAATGATGCAACCCCGAAGGACGTTGTCCGGTTCAAGGTGCGCACTGTTCAGTCGACCACGTCCGTAATGTTCCCTCCGGCTGCTAACAATTATAACAAGTTAAGTTGAATTCAAATCATGGTCGGGCGGTTCTCTTTAACCTGATGAACGAGCTATCAAGTGTTATCAAACTTTCAAAAAATGGTTGTCTTGTGAAGGTGCAGAGGTACAAACCAATAGGGGATTAGGGAGAGAGATGACTCCTGCTGCTGGTAAAAATGGTTTGTTATTTATATCTAGATCTAATCTAGCATGGGGACCGGTTTCGAGCTCCAAGCTCATCTACAGCTGCAGTGCTATTGGTTTTGAATCTCTCTTGCACTACATCTTCATAATTCCATTATAACCATGTTCAAACATCTGCTTCAATTTTGGGAGGGCTGAAGTCCTTGTTGATCTTCCTTCTTCACAAACAATATCAAGTACCAATTACCGAATGGATGAAAAAGAAGTCAAGATATGGGAGCCCAGTGAGCTAAGGCGACAGAGCTTCGTCTGTTTACAAATCAGTCGGAGCGCTGATCAGCCTGGTTCGAATCCGGGCCGAACACCAATGTTTGACCAAAAATCAATCAAGTGTTGTAATACCTGGCTTGTCGTCAGACAATTCACCTCTGAACGCAAGTTTATGTGAATCCTTTCTCTGGAGCAAGACTATCTAAGACTCTCTAACTTTATCCGTAATTATCTGGGCGCATTGTGGGGTCGGCTCCTGCCCCACTTGTGAGAACCAAAAATGGTTAAACACAATAAAACCCACATTTTATCTAGATCTAATCTAGCATGGGGACCGGTTTCGAGCTCCAAGCTCATCTACAGCTGCAGTGCTATTGGTTTTGAATCTCTCTTGCACTACATCTTCATAATTCCATTATAACCATGTTCAAACATCTGCTTCAATTTTGGGAGGGCTGAAGTCGGTCCTTGTTGATCTTCCTTCTTCACAAACAATATCAAGTACCAATTACCGAATGGATGAAAAAGAAGTCAAGATATGGGAGTAAGGGACGCAGATGACTCCGCTGCTGGTGGTCCAAATTGTTCATCATTAGGTAAGTGGGGACTAGTTTCAAGCTTCGACACTTATCTACAGCCCCTGGTGTTTTGAAGTGGTTGAGTAGGTAGGTACTTGTTGATGTGCACCTTCGCCAAACACCCGCCTAGCAAGTGGAAATTTATACCTACGCAATGGTCACACATTAACCACAACCATTCCTATCATTATACCTACGAATTTTTTTTTAAAGTTGCGCCGTGGCTGTGGAAACTGACTCTGGCGGTCCGAACGAATCGCACATCTCTTGCTGGTCAATGGAATGGGAAGCTGATCATCACAAAATTCTACTTTACGTTCAGCAGTGACCCCTCATGCGGGTGGTCTATTCCAGGTCTAAGAGCCCACTTTCTAATGATTCTTCAGCAGTCATCCATTGGATCCTACACAAGACTACTCCAAGTCATTTGGCCTTCTTCACTGTCAGGCGCCACATTGTCATGCACATTAGGTGGGTAGTTGGGCGAGCCTTGATAGCCGAATTGAATTGAATGAGCCCTCATAGTTTCACCTCTTCGGTATGTTCCATTGAGAAATACTGTTGCATCAGTCTTTAGAACATTTTTGACACGTTTATGAATATAGAGTTTAATACGTACGGATAATTATACGAGAGGTTGAAACACAGAAATCGAGTCCAGTGCATCGTAATATCATAGTACCATAAACATTTAATGATGATGAAGATCATATTCTAAGGATAAGTAGCCAGCCGCCATTGCCGTTGAATAACTCTCTTGTACAGCAGCCTGACAAGCTATTACCTCAAGACCTTGAAGAAATTCGATCGGTAATAGCTCTTGTGCCATCGCAGGGAAGAGAAAGAGCGTTCTTCTTTATGGAGGCTCGTTAGGGCCGTAAAACCTCAGACTCGTCTGGAAGGGCCGCAATTGACCGTCCCTTTACTGGGCTCGTCGTTAGGACTCGTTTCTTGCTGGGAACGTGCTTTTCTTGGAACAACTTCGACTTCCTCCAACGCCAGTTTCTTGTCGCTAGGGCACCTTTCTACAAGAGCTAAATAACTGGCTTGTTCAAAAGCTTTCGTTAAAATACAAACCTATTTAGGAGGATTTCGGTTTAGTATTCTTGGAATAATACACCTACGTAATCGCGACGGTGGTCGAAAATTCAGATCAGCCTCAAAATTTGACATTTCATGATGTTTAGATTACAAAAACGGAGGAACCCCCATCATCATACAATCATATCATATCATCATACAATAATATAAAATCGTGTTGGCCGACGTAAGCCGTGTGGTTTGTTGGTACGGGATAACGCGTTCCCGAGTGAGTTTTTTCACTTTCCGCTCGCTGGCCGTTTAGGGGGTCGAAAAAATTACGAGAAAATACGAGCCGTATAGATCAGACCTGGAGGTAGACGTCAGTCAAATCGAAAATCCGAAATTCGCCCCCGAAATTTCTCCCGTTTGTCCTACGTTTTCCACTTTCAACTCGCGCCAAAGCCCGTTTAAGGGGTCGAAAAAATTACGAAAAAATACGAGCCGTATAGATCAGACCTGGAGGTAGACGTCGGTCAAATCGAAAATCCGAAATTCGCCCGGGAAATTCGTCGAAAAATCGTCTTTCTCGCGTTTGTCCCACGTTTTTTCGGGTTCAAAAATACCCAGTAAGGAGCCATTTTTTGGGTATGGTATCCGCGAGCCAAATGCGCGCCAAAATATGGCCAATCCGATTCCGAAGTCGGATTTCAAAAAAACCGAGGGGGAGGGGGCGATTTCACGGTGAGAAGACAATTGGATCGTTTTAATTCGCGCGGGGCCAGGGATCTTAGAAAACGGAGGGTCCAGGGAACTTTGATAGATGGAGAGGCCTTTATTTAAAAAAAGTTGAATTGAATTAAAAATAATAATTTCCTAAACGGTAAGCCCTAAAAATACGCCGATTTTTTCTATCGTCTCTGCTACGAATAGGAGGGGCCGAGCGGAGCGAGGCCTTATGTCTGAGTAGGGGTTTGAACGTGTCCATCGATGCTACGCACCCCACAGGCGGCAATACACCCCACAGGCGGCAATACACCCCACTAGGGGAGCGAGCGAAGCGAGCCAGAGAGACTAGTATTATTATAACACAAAGTACTCTCGTGATCTACTAACCGGGGGGGGGGGGGGGGGAGATACTGCCACAGAAAAGGAAGACTCGCTTGCTCCAGGCTTACTTGAAGTGTCAAGGTAGGTACTCTGGAGAGGCGTCGTCTTCGGAAAGGAGCCATGATGTAAACCATGCCGGGTATTATCTCGCCCTGGGTTTTTTGGCGTAGAATCCATCTTTGCGGGTCCCAGAACCATCCGATTTCACCGTGGGGATCTATAGGACTTTCATGGGGCTACAAATGGGAATCTTGAAGGATCCCAGGCGGTCAAATAAGGTGACGTCCTCCGAGCAATTTTGGATGCAAAATCCATTTTTTCTGTCCAAACATTGTACAGAAAATAATGTTTTTTTATCATTTAATAATGAGGACGTTTCCATTTGTTTCCGTCACGTCACGGGGGATTTTGAGCGCAACATGATCGCGAAAACTATAATCACATGATTGGTCTCTGGAAGTTTAGCGGTTGGTTACAAGTAGAGGGTTGGTGTAAAATTAATAATTTTTAAATGATCTGACTGTAGAACCATAGGTCTACCGTCCGTTTTTTTTTTTTTTTTTTTTTTTTTTTTTTTTGCGAAAATATTTTCTTAATGGCACAGAATTAATTTTTGCACAATTAACCTATATCAAAGGATATAGGTTAAATAGGTAACCCTTGTGTAAAATTTACAGCGTTTTTAAAGGGGTCACGCTCGGGTTACTGAGTTGTGTATGAACTGAACCACTGATAAGAAGAAACCCGTAAAAAGAGCTCAGATTTGTAGCAATCAGGGCTAGTCAATGAAGAGGCAGAACAATGCACAGTCACCTCGTGGGGGTTGATCACAAACTGTACGGATTTTCACGTGAATCCCCCAACAAAAGCACCGTTACAAAGCCACAACGCCTCGAGGCAACCTAACCAGCATCACGTAACTCTCAACTAATAGCTCACTTCAACGATCCAGACATTACTGTGGTATCCCATAGGATAAAAAGAAGAGGGATTTCCCATCGTTGAATTTCCCTTTGGCCATCTCAACTGTACCTGCATCTTGAAGTGAAACCTGCACTCGCCGAAATTTACAAGCATTTCAAAGACGACTTAGTCTCATAATATGAGAGATATTATCGCTCTATGTGGGGTAGTGCGTAGCACGTACCCACCCCAGACGTTACGTTCTGACGACGGGAACAACCTCAGAATCACTTTCACCTACCACGCCCTGGGCTACCTTGGACTAGATTTGCACCCAGCCGCTCACAAGAACTGCGGAAGAAAACACTGCGAATTCGTACGTGGAATAACAATCCTTAGCCTTGAAAGTCGTGTCACCTTCACCTCGAAAAATCCGTGAATAGCAGTCGAAATTTTGGTTCATTGACAGAAAAATGTAAATGGGGAACCGCCGTCACTCCATCATAACGCAAAAGTGGGACAATTTTTGGCGATGAGGAATATCTGAAGCGTGATCCAATCTCTCTTTTGTCTTCGAATTCACTTTTTAACGATAACAATGTTATGTTAACATGTCATGTTTAACACACCGAGTTCCCCACCGTTAGATGCCTCGAGATTTTTAAAATTAGGTATCTGCTTTCAAATTTTTGAAGACAGATACCTAACTTCCAAAATAAATTTAAATTTAATTTAATTGTAGATGTAAAGCTTGACTATGAATACTCCTATTATTGCGGCTGTTTGCCAACTGAGTGCAACCAGCGCTTAGAAGTAGGTGGTTTGAATGTTTGAACCATCGTTGTTACAGTTCCTTGCCTGCTGAAATTCGGTTTTCATTGTATTGCGGAACAGGAGTATGAAAAAGCTTTTCAGGGGGCGTTGTTCTAAGGCTGTTAGGTGTTTACAATCTCGAAAAGTAACCAAGAATGTGTGGTTTGTGAGTCAATAGTTTAGGAGATTGGTAGGTGTGAGATAATTTGAGCCAAATAACTACAAAATCAATGAGAATTTGCTTCCAACCTAGCATTGTTCTGATTTGGCAGAAATTGCATAAATTTCTACCAACCACATTATACTGAAGGTATTCGAACAAGTAATTGTGTAAAGTAAAACTAATGAAACCGGTGCAGAATGACGGTGGGGAATTTGACAAAAGTAATTTTTGGAATACGGTCCCACTTTTCCAATAATCATGGATTCATCAACAAAACAACCTCTTTTTCAGATGCCACGAATTCAAAGAGAAGGGCCACCAACAAGACAAGGACAAGGTTGGTTACAAGCACCTACAAGCAACTATCAACTTTCTTATTTTTGCGGCAAAATAAAAGTGAGTACGTGAGTTCCAAAACTCGCTTCTTGCAATTTTCACGAAAATCATGGTCGAAGTGGTTCCTAAAGGTTTTGTGTCCGATCTTTCAGAATCCGAGGTCAGAAATGAGAAAAACGTGTTCCTTCTCAATGTTATTGACCTCGAAATACCTAGTTGAGATCCAAAACTCGTTCCTTGGAGTCAGCTATGAGTTCCAAAACTAGCTCAGATGAGATTATGGTCGCAAAACTCGTTCCCTGAGCTGGATAACTGTTTGAACACGTTTTTCTCATTTCTGACCTCGGATTCTGAAAGATCGGACACAAAACCTTTAGGAACCACTTCGACCATGATTATCGTGAACTCACGTAGGTACTCTGAGGATCTGATTTCCAAAACTCGCTCCTTGCATGGTAACCCGTTTTTCAGAAATCGCAAAAACCTCTGAAAGTAACTAGCTGGATGTTCCTGATCCATGCCAGACTTAATTGTTTTCAAATTTAATAAAAAAGAAGTTTTACAACGTTATGTTACTGAGTTTTTAATGATTTTCACCTACCCATAATCATGTGTGTGCAGCTGGGTGAGTTCCAAAACTCTTTAGATGCAAGGTTTGGTTCCAAAACTCGCTCCTTGCAAATTTAAATTCGCTCCTACGCAGTTATTTGGTCATAGATTTAGTTTTCCTTGGATATAGAGCTCTATTGATGTAATATAAATCATGTGGTGCAAAAAAACAAGCGAATCGGTTGAACAATAAAATTTCAGAGGTTTTTTGCGATTTCTGAAAAACGGGTTACCATGCAAGGAGCGAGTTTTGGAAATCAGATCCTCAAGTTTTCCAGCATTTTATGAGAGTTTCTGCAGAAGCATGCTGCATATTACCACACTAAGGATTCATATTATGGTAGTTATCAACCTTTTTGGAGATTGTCTATTGAGATATGAATTTAGTTTAGCGGTGACATTGCATTGCACTCAAAGTGCTCCTCGAGCCAGTTTGCTAGAAAAAAAAAAAAAAAAAAATCGAGGTCGTATTCCACATAATAGTGGTATAGAACGCACGGAATAGAATGATTCATTCTATTCCGTGATTTCATCGAAGTGCAAATGTATACTTTTGGAGGACTGAGTGAGCAACCTCCTCGTGGTGTTTCCTGGGTTGGTAAAGTAAATCGCTCACCAGTTCACTCTGGTTCAAATATTACCCCAGAAATCCCCGGCCCAGTTAACAGAGCTAACAGAGGTTGGAAAGGTAGCCGGTTGGCAAACACCCTTTTTTTCAATGGGAGATTAGTTTCCACTGCCCCCGGGCTGGTCAAATCTGTACATCCGCCCCTGTCCGCAGCAAGTGAAACGGAGCCCTAGATGAAGTTTTACCAATTTGGAGAAACGATTTGGCTTGAACTCGTAGAAACCCCCTGTTGGGTCCATCATTCCAATCTATTTTCTCTATTTGCTCCTTAACTAAGTAAAATTTGGTTTTGAGCAGATTTTCTTTGAAAATGCCTCGAGTTCTCGTTTGACTGACGTGAACGTGGCACACAAGAGCTCTCCCCAATTCGTCATCGTCACTGAGTCGCGTCTCATTTCAAGTCACACCTGCAAGCCACCACCTTTCACCCCGAAGAGATCACGACCTCAGAACCTTCTCAAGGCTACACTCCACTCATACATAGCTCCTTACAAGAAAAAAAAAACTTTATTAATACTAGCTACAATTTCAAGTTTTTCAGCCTCAACTGAACGCTCGAGAAAATATAACGTGACGGTGCAATTGTCAAGTCAAGTACCGACTCCGTTGGGTCACTACACGGTCAGATCGGCCTCCAATGCCAACTTGGGTAAACAGCCAAAACTGCTGGACATGTTCATAGTCGGTTAGTTTCAACCTTCACGACTTTTGCTTGCTTCATCCCCGAGTTTCGCGGCTGAGAGCTCAAGATATTCAGAGGAACTTGCGGAAAAAATCGAGCGAAATATCGTTCGACTCCGATGAGTTTCCTCATAACCGAATCTAAAATAGAACTGCAGAGGCTTTTTTTCAGTTGAATAAATTGTTTTTAGGGGCACCGAAATGAGACTGACCTTGTTCCATAACGCTATACAGCGTTTCTTCTTTATATATAACTTAGAATGTACAAGAATTGGTGATGACGTTGTGAAGGTCAGCAGAAGGCCAGCCTCGTATGGCGCGGCTCACGAGTGTTGAATATCCTTCACGGCCTTGCCCTTTACTTTACCACCTAAGCCGACGACCATTTGGTGATTTTTCTTTTTTTTTACTCTCATTGTAATTCTTCGTCGGAACGAAAACGAGCCTGGAAGGACAGAGTAATTTGAAGACTAGAAAAGCGCCCAAGGATGCTGTCGTACAGTGCCAGAATACGTCATATTTGGAGGATTCTTCGGTCTATCGTGTGCTCAAATGTTCATGGATCATCTTCTTGCGTCACCCGCCGTGAAGTACATGACTTTCCCATCAACGAACTCGGCGAAAGGTCTTGAGGGTGATGATGAAGGCAAAATTAACTTTAAATGAAGCTTACATTGGTATTTATGTTGGTATTATTGTGAGAATTACCTACCGAGACCGGTCGCAGTATGAATTGCGTTTCGGTTTATTCTCAAAATAATCACTGTTTTCGCGTCTGGGGTCAAATATGTTGGTCGGGTTTAAAAATTTTCCATACACGTATTCGTTTATTATTCTTGAAATATAATACACCTATGTAATCGCGACGGAGGTCGACGCCTCTCACTCGGGCTCAAAATTTGACATTATCCGTTTCAAGAGATTCCAGACCGAAATGTCCGTCCGCAGTAGAAATTGGGCAGTAGGAACTTTTTTTGGTTGACATGTTGTTCTTTCCTCCGTGGCTTATCTGGCCTTCAGGGTGTTGTGGGGTAATAGGAGGTGTATGAAATGACTAGTCGTTCTTTGGTGGCCAAGCTTTCGGGTTATAATTAACCATCTTCAGGGCTCTACAAAGGAACAAACCTGCCGTTAGGGTCCAGATATCATTAAGCTGCACAGTGATTCTTAGAGTATAAATGTTACAAACCTTAAGTTACAGTGCGTTGTTACATTTCACTATTCCACTTTTACATTACATCCACTATTTAACACCCGATCTATTTTTAGTACAATGACAGCGACAGATTAAAACATGACATCCACCCACCCAGGGAGTTTTTGCAAATTTACCCTGGCGCTCTGGCATGTGGTCGACGTCTGGGACGGAGGAACTGAAATGTAACAACGCACTGTAACTTAAGATTTGTAACATTTATACTCTAAGAATCACTGTGCAGCTTAATGATATCTGGACCCTAACGGCAGGTTTGTTCCTTTGTAGAGCCCTGAAGATGGTTAATTATAACCCGAAAGCTTGGCCACCAAAGAACGACTAGTCATTTCATGCACCTCCTATTACCCCACAACACCCTGAAGGAACTTTTTTTTAAATCTGAAATTTTGACAAAATACTTGACCAAAATATTGGTTTACCATCTAGTTGTGCCCGCAAGGTTTTCTGCCCGATCGCCCAAACCCGTGGGGCGCTATGGTGCTAAAATGGGGCTACGGGAGGGTTTCTGCTTTCGCGGGGCTACATATGGGACGGATTCGGAATCCCAGGAGGTCAAAATTTGCACAAGGGTTTATTATTCTTAGATATATATATATATTCTTAGATATATATCTTTTCCTATAGGAAAAACGGAAAAACAATTTAAAAAACGCTGCAAATTTTACACAAGGGTTTATTATTCTTTGATATAGGATAGTTGCGCAGAAATTATTTCTGTGTCAAAAAAAAAGTTGGAAAAAAAAATTTTTGGATTTTTTTTTTTTTCAAAAAAATTTTTTTTGGATTTTTTTTCTTCAAAAAAATTGTTTTTTCAAAAATTCTTTATTCTTTACTCGAAAAATATTTAACCTCCTGGGATCCTTAAAAAATCCCATTTTTAGCCCCATGAAAGCCCTATAGATCGCAACAGTGAAATCGGATCGCTGCGGGACCCCAAAAAATGGATTCTACGTCCAAAAATACTTCGAAAACGACACCTCACTCGATCCCATACCCCAAAGCCTTCAAAAAACCCCACCCGTATCCCCATTATAGCCCCATAGCGCCCAACGGGTTTGGGCGATCGGACTGAAAACCTTGCGGGCACAACTAGATGGTAAACCGAGTATTTTGTCAAAATTTCAGATTTTTAAAAAAATTCCTACTGCCCAAAACGGCCTGGACGGCGTACGGCGGACGGCGGACGGACATTTCGGATTTTGAATGTAGACCACTTGAAACGGATAATGTCAAATTTTGAGGCCGATCGGAGTCGTCGACCCTTGTCGCGAAAACATAGGTGTATTATTCCAAGAATAATAAACCAAAATGTTTTTTCAAAAATATTTTCTTAATGACACAGAATTAATTTTTGCACATGCGTTTTTCGTCTCAATTTTAACGGGGGGGGGGGGGGGGGGGCATCGCTAAAACCTGTTTCCAGGTTAATACAAAATTAATAAATCATGTGGATAATAAAATAGGTAACCTAAAGAAGGAAATATAGAGGGAAAACTTTTTTTAAATAAATAAAAAGACAATATAAATTAAAATTTAAAAATAAAATAAATTGAAAAAAAAGATGGAGTCCTGATGGCCTCAGGGAGCCCAGAAGCCCTGAAGATTCATAGTATCATACTATATTAGAAAATTTCTAATATATTATAATAATATTAAAATATATTATATTATCTATTAGGCACCTAATCAAATTAGGTACTGTTTCTATATCTGTGGTCTCAAACATTCTAAACATCAATTACCCCAAGTCCCCAAAATTGCGCTATTTTGTAATAAAAATCATTGCATTACACCCTGATGGTATGGTAATACATTGGATGTTATAATGTTCTGAATGTTTGTCTGAAATGCCGGCATATTCAGCGTATCTTTTGACCGAACCTCAACAAGTCCATCACTCACATTCCATCGGTCACAACCAAAATTCTTCACAATTTTCAGTCATACATTTCATTCATTGCAATGCCTTTCGAAAGATAATAATTTTATACTGTTGCAACGAAAGATGAAAAGAACCGTGCGCAGCTAATGTTCCACGTCTGGAACAAAGGAGGGGCTCGAATGCGAAACAAGATGGTATCTCGTTGTAGCCGACGCAATTCCTGTCCAGTACACCTAGCGATTTCATCTACGCACTTTTCGTTGGGGCCCAAGCCAGAACTTACCCAAATTGATCTCGTAATAGGGAATCGTATTGGGCAACACGTGTAAACTACTTACTTTCAGTCGCCTGCGGGATCTGCGCGGCCTGAACTGCCAAGGAGATGATCTGCAAAAGAAAAAGCGGAAATCAGTTTGCGTTTGGAATATTGGATTGGGAATGTGGAAATATTGACTCTAACCTACCAACTGAAAATATTTTTAAAGACACTGAAACGAATAAACGATTAATTTATTATTCCGAACACAGACAAGCACTGCTAAGAGATCTTTGAATTCTTTTTCTTGGCCAAAGAGGTACTTGACTACCTCAGCCCGTTAGAAGAATGTTATTCATGCAAATCCCGGTTGAAAGGGAAAAAATCTACAATGGCAGAAATTCATGAACGGGGAGGAAAACGTGTAGAGGAATCTCAATTATTTTCACTGTACGTCGTGAACGGTGAAGACTCTTCACTGAAGAGCCTACGAAATGACGTTCTCACGATAAAATTGCTGTCCACTTGAAATGGACAGGTTTTGACCGAGCGGGAACCGTTAGGAGAGGTAATGTTATATAGAAAAAATCCCTTCCACAATGCTGAGTTTTCCACCTTTTACTCATACTCACGAGCTTCGTCTCGAGCGGAAGGAAACGAGCACCTCAAAGGACGTCACGATTTTTCATGCACCCTCAAGCAGTTTGCTAATCGTATTCCTCAGGTTTAATAAATTTTATGTAAGTCCACGCCTTGTTTCCATTACCTACCTACATAGATTGGAGGCAAGTGAAAGTGTTTAAAATGAACGGAAAGTTTGTGAGGCATTACGTTGAACGGAGATTTGATCTCAGTTTGTTCGAATTCAGAAACCCCACTTTTTGCAGCATTGTAACGGGGATGTCAGACCGACAGGGTCAGCAATCAGGTAAAGACAAACCTTACAAGCGTGCCGTTTCCGTCGAGATGGTTGAAGACAGCGAGAAAAATTGAAGACCCCGAAAAGACAACGGTGTCTCCAATTTGACATCTTCGTGTCCGGAGCCTGCAGAGGGGGCAATACCGTTGAGCAGAAAGCTTCGGGTAAGGCACGTCCGAAAAACCCTTTTCTGGCCAGGGACTCTAACGGAGAGATAACCCAACGGAGGTTTGTCTCTCTCTCGCGATTGGGATCTTGAGGACATTTTTGGTCCACGGCGAAATTGACGGCCCCGACGATCAGACCGTTGTTTGGCTCGAACACGTACTCCAATTGGTCGGGGTGACCCAGAAAAGAGTCGTTATACCATTTCGGTTTTTACGGAATCGAGGTCGAACTAATGAAAACAGGAGCGCTCCTTAACTTTAGTGCTCCAGAAACTCGTGTTAACAAGATAGAAATTTCTATTCTGTCCTGATTTTGAAGGGATGATTGTAGGAAAGGAAGTAACAAAAATAGAGTCGCTATTAACTAAGATGTTTTTCTGCCTTTCCCAATTCAGTCATCACTCCAATCGGTGTACCGCTACACAATCTTGTACCAGGTAAAATAACTCCTATTGAGCAACGTACTAGATATTGTTAAATTCTTCATAATAGTCACTTGTGATCCTTTGTTCCTCAGCAGTTCAATCAACGCTCAAGCCGTAAACGGTTCGGTTAAACGGTGACGACACGAATGCCCGGCAGAGGGGCGCAATTAAACGGCAACTTGCTCAACGATTTCATACTCGGGTAGTCGCCTATTAAAACAAGTGGATTACTGGGCAAATCTTGATGGCGCGTGACTGTTGACCTACGGCTCTGACGAAATTCGCTACTGGAAGTATACACGCCTTGCTCAACGATTGAGCTGCTGGAAGATGGTGAGTATGAAAGAGCGAATGGAAAACTTAATTTGTAAAAGCCTTCCGGCAAAGGTCATATTTTCTTGCTTGACAACAAATCACTGGAAGAGAAAGAGGTAGGCCAGTTCGTTATAGGAGAATTCACTAAAAAAAAGAAAACCTTTCACAGAACCTTTGCATCAAAACCCGGAATACTGTTTCACTCTGGTACGCTGGTCAGAATTTGAATAAACTTATTTTAATCGTCCTGAATTTCATGAACAAGAAGGCGCCGTTAACGCAGCTTGGGCTATCCGAAATCCTCCATTCCACACAGCCTACGATTTAGGGATTTTTCGCTCGGCAGGAAAAGCGTTATAAAACGAGTATTAATCAATATTGAATTTTAAATAATTCGATAAATCGATTTTAATGGATACTTGGATAAAGAGTTTATCCAAAAAAATATGAGACTTGGCCACTGGGATTTCCAGTTCACCTTATCTCAACATTTGCCGAGTCGGCAGCGATCTATGTCTCCCAAAGACCAAGAAAATCATCCCTGCAATAAGAGAGGAGTGTCTGCAGGGTGCCCTCCAGGCATCCGTGGGACGCGCATGCGCGAGGACTTATCAAATCGCCGCTATTTTCAAGTTAGCATCTTGTTGTTCCCCTTAGAATTAGGGATGTTGAAAAAGTATCGATACTTAAAAGTATCGATACTTTTCAAAAAAGTATCGATACATATCGATACTTTTTGTCCCCGATACATATCGTAGTATCGATACTTTTTTTCCGGTATCGGCGCCGATACTTTTTTTATCCGTCACATTTCATCAGATTCAAAACTTACGGCATATAGGTAGTTGACAGTACCTCTGACTTGACCAGCAATTGAAGAAAGTTGATGTAGGTACCTACCACCACCTCCTGGAGCTGCACCAGCTCTCATATCAGAAGAATCAGCCGTCCTCGATCAATGGCGGACCACCAAAATGTTGGCCCAACCAACCAACCCAACTCACTCATCACAGTAGAAATTAGTGTGGCCACAGCTACCTACACCAAACGAGGGAATGTTCCCCTTTTTTGCTACCTGTACCTACTCCCCGAGGCTTGGAGCAAGGTTTTCAGTCCGATCGCCCAAACCCATGGGGCGCTATGGGGCTAAAATGGGGCAATTGAAAGTTTTTTTTAAAGGCGTTTGGCTATGGGTTCGAGTTGGGTGTCGTTTTCGAAGTATTTTTGGACGTAGAGTATATTTTTGGGGTTCCCAGAAGGATCCAATTTCACTGTGGGGATGTAAAGGCTACAAAAGGGATTTTTGAAGGATCTCAGGAGGTCAAATATTTTCTGAGTAAAAAAAAAAAAAATTAAAAGAAAACTTTTTTTCAAAAATTTTTTATTGAGACAGAATTAATTTTTGCACAAGTAACCCATATCAAAGAATAATAAACCCTTGACTAAAAATTTGAAGGCGTTTTTGAAATGTATCGATACTTCGATACCGATACTTTATTGAAAGTATCGTATCGATACTTTTAGATACTGTCTGGATGTATCGATACGATACTGTATCGATACTTTAGAAGTATCAAACATCCCTAGGCTCATGGCTGTTCTGTTTCTGTCTTTCTTCTGTAAGTTGTGTCCGTGCTCATACAGTTTCAACTAGTGCTGCAAAAAAATCGATTTTTTTCAACTCTTCGATTTTTCGATTATTTTCGGAAACATCCGGAACGATCCGATTCACTGTGGCGATCTACAGGGCTTTCATGGGGCTAAAAATGGGATTTTGAAGGATCCCAGGAGGTTAAATATTTTTCGAGTAAAAATTGAAATATAAAAATCTAAAAAAAAATTTTTTTTTCATTGACAGAATTAAATTTCTGTACAAGTAACCTATATCAAAGAATAATATTATTACCTACACTTGTATTGTATTATAATAATGTAGGACTAGCTCTGCGCCTTCGATTGCTCACTTTCGCGCCGAACCCAAAAGCTCTGCGCCTTCGAACCCGCCTCTACGGGCACGTTACCGAGATGCTAACTTGAAAATAGCGGCGATTCGATCAAGGCCTCGCGCATGCGCCCCATGGATGCCCGAGGGCACCCTCCAGACACTCCTCAATAAGAGCGGAGATCCTCCAACATCATTTCAGCAGAGCTATAAGTCAATAGACTCAGGTTGTCCGCTAACTGTAACATTAAATATTCAGCAAGTTGCCCAAATATGCAATTAACAGAGCGGTGAGAGAACCACTAAATTTTAGTTCAGGAAGTTTCCCAAATATGCAATTAACACAACGCAACAAGGCGGAGGGAGAAGATTGCAGTGCAAAGCACAAACTGGTGAAGTATCACCTCCAAGTTTTTGTATCATCACCAACTTTTCGTCTGGGCTGATTTGGGCTTGATTTATCCGGTGAAGCGATACAAGAACGATTTGCATAATAGTCGTGAGCCAAGAATTAAAACTAAATCCTAATCCTCGATGTTCGTTTCAAAAGTAACGGGACTTTAAATCGTTCCGTGTAACACGAGCATAGCGATACAAAAAGCAAAGTCGCTGTCACTTCTCGCCACGACAGTGAAAATGCCATGAATGAAAAGTGTCACATCTTTCAACGCAACTTTCCAAACAGTCTGCGATAGGGGATTTTATGACAGCCGTGACTGCGCGCAGTAAATCCCCATCGCAATTGTACCGCTTGTAACCCCGATACACAAATACACCAAAAGCGCAGAAGGCAATCACTTCCACGTTACCGACGACCCATTAAAACTTGAGGCTTCGCAGCTCGTGGCCAAGGAGTGATCATAAAAGGGTAGCGGAACTTGATGGTACAGACAACGGAGCTCTAATGACTCAGACGATAGCCTGATGAAACGAGCCAGCTTAACTGTAGGTAGATTATTTTGGAAAATAAGTGGCCAATAAATCGGTTCATGGACGTATTCGTAGATAACAACATCATTTGAACAGTTGGAAGCCCCACCGACTGGGTCTTCAGACGGCGATTTCCAACTTGGAGAATTGGTTTGCTTTGAACCACCTTTTCCTGAATCCACCCAAATGCTCGGCAGTGACTTTCCATCGCCTAGAACAGCCGATAGCCCACGACTACACTGTGGCGCATCCTTGCGGAGGTCGGACGAGCTGGTTGATCTGGGGGTTCTCTGCGATGTGCGGCTGGGATTCTCTGGTTCTCGCGTTGGCGACCAGGGCAATGCGTGCGCTTGGTTTTATCAAGAGGAACGCCGGAGGATTTACCTATGTCGATGCCATAGTCACACTTTATAAGGCCCTTGCCCTGCCTATTTTAGAGTAGGTACGCCTCCACGATCTGGTCGCCCATGCGTGGGATCCACAAGGAGCGAGTCCAGCGAAATTTCCTGCGCTACGTGGCCTACAGATGTAGAGAATTCACATGAATCTCCAAGATTTATAGTAAATTCACGCAATATAACATTTATTTATTGCAAGTTTACTAGCCTAGGTTTATTACGTTCTTTTCAATCTTTTAGTTAGTGACATTCGAATCCTCGTCCAAGTTTGGATTCCGGATCCCTTTCAGTGACCATGAAGGTCCAATTTTATTAATTTTATTCCTGAATCCTTTATGGATCCTTTGTCCAGTAGACCTCCTACCACCCCTTATAGTCTACCCCTTTACCTCACGGTTTTATAAACCAGTTATGGTTTCTTTCACCACGTATCCGCGGCCTTTCATCGACATTTGGATCACAAAACCATTTGTTTTGTGATATCAATTTAGCACATACCTTTTTAACTCTTGCGAGGCCGCATCGTCTCCCAGTGTCACTCCGATCACCCCCTTTTGATATCAATTTAGCACATACTCATTTTAAATCTTGCGAGGCTGCATCGTCTCCCTGCGTCACTCCGATCGCGACACCAAACTACTCCTCAGTCAGTCTTACCGTAACTGACGCAACTTCTCCCGAAAAGCCGAGTCGCCATCTTTGTTGTTAGTTCACCAACTACCACCAGATCGCTCCCAACAACTAGTTTCTTTTCCCGCCTTTTCGGATTGCCTTTTGGCAACAACAGATGGGAATCTCCCGCGAGGACTTCAAGTACGATGTTCTCCTGCGTAGGAGGGGCTTGATGACTCTCGAGAGAAGAATGAATTAAATTCAATAATTGAATTATTTTGTCTGACCTCGTCCTGATCTACAAATTCGTCAATGGTCGTCTGACTTCTTGCACAGCGTTGCTCTCCAGGATAAATTTTCTGGTTCCTCGGACCACCTCTTGCTCACCATCTATGTTCAGCGTTCCCTTCTCGGCAACAAATTACGACTGAATATACTTCAACGAACTGCTAACCTTTTTCTCTACCTAAACCCCCAGCTCGATTTTGGTCTATTATTCTTGGAATAATACACCTATGTTTTCGCGACGGGGGTCGACGACTCCGATCGGGCTCAAAATTTGACATTATCCGTTTCAAGTGGTCTACATTCTAAATCCGAAATGTCCGTCCGCCGTACGCCGTCCGCCGTCCAGGCCGTTTTGGGCAGTAGGAATTTTTTTTAAAATCTGAAATTTCGACAAAATACTTGGTTTACCATCTAGTTGTGCCCGCAAGGTTTTCAGTCCGATCGCCCAAACCCGTGGGGCGCTCTGGGGCTATAATGGGGCTACGGGATGGGTTTTTTGAAGGCTTTTAGGTATGGGATCGGGTTAGGTGTCGTTTTCGAAGTATTTTTGGACGTAGAATCCATTTTTTGGGGTCCCGGAACGATCCGATTTCACTGTGCCGATCTATAGGGCTCTCATGGGGCTAAAAATGGGATTTTTGAAGGATCCCAGGATGTTAAATATTTTTCGAGTAAAAAATACGGAATTTTTGAAAAAAACACATTTTTGAACAAAAAAATCCAAAAAAAATTTTTTGAGATAAAAATCCAAAAAAAAAAATTTTTTTTTTAAATTTTTTCATTGACAGAATTTAATTTCTGCACAAGTAATGTATATCAAAGAATAATAAACCCTTGTGTAAAATTTGCAGCGTTTTTTCTTTTCTTCCCTTTCATCTCTAAAGACACTAACGAGACCCTCCTATATAAATTTTAATTGAAGCAAGTGCATCATTTCATTTCCCTTAATTAAGAATGACTTAATATTGTACAATGTAAATTGGGCTTGCCCGTAAATAAAAGAAATATGATGCAGCGTGCTGAATCAGATCCTTTGCGACATCCGCCGTCCTACGTGTACATCCCATACAAGTTCCAATTCTCAATGCCTCGACCGGAAAATGAGCTTACGTGCTTGGGACTTGGTAATCCACCCATTTCGTCCGCTTTGCGTTCCAGCTAAGACCTTTTCAGGGCCGAAAGAAAGCTATCTCGCGTGGATCTCAAAAGGACGACTCATATGAGGCTGAGATAGAAGAACAGAAGGGGCATTGTGCCTCTTGTCGGTCGATGCGCGATGGCTTCTTGCACGACAGCTACACGGACCGTGGACAATTAACCGGTCTTCTGTTCTGCACAAGAAATCGACTATTACCGTTAGAGCTTCCTGTCTGGTTATTCCAGGCACAAGGGACAATAAGAACCGGCCTGTTTGCATCCTGGTTTCTGTGTGCTGTTTTTTTCTGCGATGCTGATTTTTTTAGCTAGTAACCCAAGCAATAATTACAATCTGGGTTTCAACGGAATCAAAGCATAGGTACCTACTTATCACGAACCCAACTCGCAAAAACAGCTCACCACTGGCAAGTCGTTCACTGTCCCGCAATTTTCATGGTTGTAAACCTTTTTCTCCGGGACTGCCGAGTCCGGGATGTTAGCTTACGGACACCGACAACCTGCGCTTCCTAAGAACATAAACTTGAGCCTGTACAATGCCCTCCTGCAATTAAGTACAACTCCGAAGCCCGTAAAAACAATGTCCAACGCGCTACCCGGTGTTTTTTGCCAAGGGATTTTCCTTTCTTGTTCAGTCAACGGCACATCGTTTTGTGGGTCGAATAGTAAACTTAAGGACCATCTTGAGGCCGACATGCGACGGTCATTTTGTCAGGGTTTTGTTTAGTGTTGCTGAAGGTTTTAGTCACGATGAGGGGGTTGAAAAATTCTGTTTTCTTCTTCGACGTTTACTTCCTGTTCGGGATTGCCATCCCCGCTTGAAAGAATTTATTTGTCGACCGACGCATTCGAGTCGCTGCATTCCGTCGAGGGGCTCCGACAAGGAAGATGTTTCCACTTGTCTTTGTTGGAAGCGGTAAAATCGCAGGAATATTTTATCCGTCTTCGTCCCGAAGAGCGTAAAACTATCAAACCCGCCGCATTCTCGAGGCCCCTCTGCAGCACAAAAGCGAGGATTTAGTACTAGCTCGAACCGCAGTTTCCAGCTTGCAAGAATGCGGTTTCAGTCAGGCAAAAACGGCCGAGTTAAGTTTGTCAACAATTTCATGGTAGTCTTGACGAGCTTTTGGAACATTGCGCAACGGAACCGTAGGTCGTGATCACATCGACGGAAGCGAGCGGAGTTCATTTTCGGTGTGGTCCAGTTCATTATCAGCAATAACAATCGCATTGAAAGCAATCTCCTCCATCGATAGCCTTCCTATACCTTCTAGACCACTGTTCGCTCCCACAGCCACCTTTCACTGGTCAACGGTTATTACAAGACTTAGTCATTTGGTGATTGTCTTATTCAACGTACAGGAACGGTTGAAATGTTTACAGGCACTCGCCCATCGGTGTATCCAAAAAGGTGTTGTGTATTTAAGAGAAAAAAGTGTTAATATTGTTTGCCATTCGGTGAAAACTCGCGATAAGCTAATTTGCAATTCGTGAACAGTCTTCATTGTAACCCACACCTTCATTTGCAACCCCAGAAACGGGCTCGCCTTACGACCGCAGCGTCCGGTGTTCGAATGGCGTTAAACCTTATCCCGACCCTCTTGAAGTGTAGGCATAACTGTTTCCCACCTGTGTGGGCGTTGAGAGGACCCTTAAAATGTTTTTAATGCACGAAACCTGGTTGCCTCGACCACGAAACCTCGGAGTCGCCTCCGGGCCGGTTCACGAGTTCATCCAGCCTCTCCAGAATGGCCCGATGACCTCATCCTGACAACATTGAGGAGGGAAAATCAACCCACTGGGTTCAACGTCCTATAAAGTTAACCAAAAGAATACATCCTGACTCTTGGTCGGGTAGCAGAAATTATCCCCCCCCCCCCCCGACACTGTGTACGACGCTGTGATGATCCTTCTCCATTTTGGTTTATTATTCTGGGAATAGGTAATACACCTATGTAATCGCGAAGGAGGTCGACGACTCCGATCGGCCACAAAATTTGACACTATCCGTTTCAAGAGGTCTAGATTCCTAAACCGAAATGTCCATACGCCGTCCGGGCCGTTTTGGGCAGTAGGGTTTTTTTTTTTTTTTTAAATCTGAAATTTCGACAAAATACTTGGTTTATCATCTAGATGTGCCCGCAAGGTTTTCAGACCAATCGCCCAAACCCGTGGGGCGCTATGGGGCTACAGGAAGGGTTTTTTTGAAGGCTTTTGGCTATGGGATCGAGTTAGGTGTCGTTTTCGAAGTATTTTTGGAAGTAGAATCCATTTTTTGGGGTCCCGGAACGATCCGATTTCACTGTCGCGATCTACAGGGCTTTCGTGGGGCTACAAATGAGATTTTTGAAGGATCCCAGGAGGTCAAATATTTTTCGAGTAAAAAACAAAAAATGTTTGAAAAAAAAAAAGTTTGGAAAAAAATTTCAATAAAACTTTTTTTTCCAAAATTTCTTTTATGGATACAGAATTAACTTTTTACACATGTAACCTATATCAATGAATAGTAAACCCTTGTTTAAAATGTGCTGCGTTTTTAGCGCAACCTATCCAAAAAATGGACAAGTGCGCTCATCTCTTCGACATGTTTGTTTTTTGTGTTTTTGTGTATCACAGCATCTCGACCGAGCGGCTGAACAGATTTTAATGAGGGTGGTCTCATTGTGATCAGCGAGTTCTGGGGGTGGTCATAGGCTATCAAAATCACCTCCGTCGTCGACGATTCGTCCGATCCCGAGAAGATGACTCTCGAACGTTAGATAGGTACCTACCTAGTGTGACAAGTTACGAATTCTTAGTTACGGTTTTGGTTTCAATAAAGACGCGGTAATATTTCGTAGTAACAGAAAGGTTGCGCTCATCTATTCAATTCAATTGATGGCTTGGCTTACATTGAGTTAAAGAGTCATTTTCTTAATAACAACCTTTATTTTTAAATTAGCAACAAAAAATTTTCTTGTCGTTAAATAAAAATAAAATTGACAATTAATTAAAAGTTATTACATTATTTAAATTATTTGACGCTCTCATTTGTAAACTGGTTTTGAAAATTGGTTTGTTTGTGTCTATTATTATTATTGATTCAGTTGATTCATCGAGTAATGAAATGTTCATTAGTGAGTTACCTATTTTAGTGAAATCACTTGAGCGAAGCCACGGACATTGAGATTACTCTCAACTTCGGGATCCCTCGAGCTATGAAACCGCCGCATTACATTTCCGGGGCCAAATGAATAATTCACGATCTCTCGAAACCGAAAACTTTCCCTAGCCGAAATGAAAAGCAACCCGCGATGTCGAGTTTTCCCAAGAAACCCTATCTTTCCATATGGACCCCGCGTGGGAAGTTCGAATGGCAGTTTTTGAACAGACGGAGCTAATTGTTCGCGTTTTATCGCAATGTTGCCACAGAGTTGCCGCCATATCTTGAAACCTAATATTGAAAAGTCACCGCAGCAAGAGGAATTTTTCTCCCACATGAGACGTGACCGGAATATCGCGTGTTTCAAAAGCTCCTGTCAGGCGGAACAATAAACAACGCCAACTGATTATTGACGTTAATGAAAGTGTTGCCACGTAATTTCAAAATGCTTGGACAACGCTGGAGGCAGGAGGCAATTTCTTCACAAAACCCCCATATTTTATCATTTAACGGCCGGAAGAATCCGTTTGAATACGCCACCTTTTCCCCACGGAAATACAACCTGCTACTGGAATGAGGTCCTGTATTCATTCCGTTTCACGACGGCAAGCAAATGAACGTGACCGTTATTCGGAGTTCAGATATCACGACTTTTAGGTCCACGATTCCATCCTCAATGCAAGCACCTCACAGGACCACATAGCGAGGAACACGTGCGATTTTTAGCACCTCTCGCTACTAAATGGTAAAATCTTTTCCATCAAAACGAATTGTTTTCTCGCGATTCACGGCGGCTACTAAAACTGGTATGCCAGATGGCGGATGCAGGCCGTAATCATTGTGGCGAATTAAGGTGCATTCGAATGGGTAAATTTCTAACGATCTGACTCCAATCTTCATCGACATCTCATTTCACAGACTCGAACTTGTTTGCTCAATGGAGTCGTCAGGCTCGGTAATTTTCTCTTGCCCAGCCCAACCAGATAACGACCTCTTTCGAGGGAAACCAACGTCCAAAAATAAGAGTGAAATCATTTTTGTTTCCGCGTTAGTTTCCCTCAAATATGAAAGAATGAATACGCTTTTGATTGGCATTTTCAACTTTTAAATTTCCCGTTGAGACCTCAAAACCCTTCAATATCGCCCCTTCCTCTTTTTCCGAAGCCGGATAATTGCGAGTCCGCTATCTACAGGTAATTGTCGTCATGCGCATTCCGGTTGTTCATGACTTTCTTTTATTATCGCAATTTCTTCTTGTTGATCTTCGGCTATCAGTTTAGGTGAACCGAGTCGGGAAAGGGGTAACTGCAGACTTGTTCCAATCTACTATCATTTCTGAGTAATCACGATCCGGAATGTACCTACTCGAACTTTCATTATCGTCGACGCGGCCAAATCTCAACTAAGCCCATTTTCTATAACTAGGGCAGTATTTAATTCTGACAGCGGAATTAGCAACGCACGAGATGATTAATCGATGGGCAATTATATGTGCTTATTCGACTGGCTCACGTAGTGTTGTGTAACTCGAATAATCCGACGGTAGAAGTTACGCCTTGTGACGTTACGGCGTCTTCTGACGATTTGTTCCAGCTGCGGGGATCCGAAGACGAAAGTTCCTTATTTCCACTTGGAGAACGTCTAGCTGTGAACTGGGCGTAGTTAAAGGAGGCCTTCAATAATGATTGTTGCCAGCGCATTAGCATTATGTTTGTAATGAGCCGGGTTAGACCATAGTTATTCCATATCTATGGGTTAAAACCCGGTTTCTGCTCCCATGAAACCAGCTTCTGAAGATTGAAAACCGGTTCCTGCTCCCCCAAAGATGTTTATGTGTATTGAAAACTGGTTTCTGCTACATAAAAACTGTTATCTGCTCTCAAAACGAGAACCTATCAAACGTTTCGTCGCATGCTACGTTTCGTCGATTACTCTCTTGGTCGCACCATCCCTTTCCAAAAATCAACATCTTTTTGGGTTACCTGAACGTTCGTTCGCATGGACGACCCTATTTGAACGGGGCACCTCATCAACGTAACCCACAAATGAACAATTTGTAGCCAAATTATTTTCAAGTTGATAAAGAATCGCGAAACGTCTGAATCGTTCTGGTTCTGAACCCTGAGTTGTTCAAAATGGGTGGATCATAGGGGAGAGCGGGGCAGGTTGTCTAAATTTTTTTTGTTTTGTTGATAACATTTTTCCTAATTGAGATATCGCGGATTTTCTTTTTTTGACAAGTTTGTAGACTTAATCCCTATCTAAAAACCCAGGAACCAAAATTTACTAACTTGCCGAGAACATAATATTTCAAGTTTTTTGGAAAATGGCCAGGTGAGACTTTTTGCCCCGGGCTGGGGCAGGTTGTCTCAGTGGATGGGGTAAGTTGTCTCACTATCATTTTGGTTCAAAAATGCCATAATTATCAAGGAAAGAGAGTAAATGCCCTACGCAAACAATCTGTTACAAAGAGGCGTTGCGTAGACAGTAAAAAAATCATAAGTCAAAAGATTTTATTGATCTCCTCTAGCTCCTATGAGCTCTTTAGATTTTATAGCAGCCATACCATCCTTAAAGTTACAATAAGTTTGTTAGAGATGTTTTGATTACTATTGGAAGCTGGAGTAGTGATTTGATTAAGCTTACTAGTTGAGCTGACTAGTCAGCGATGTCCTCTTTTCAGTCTTGCTACAAAGCCTGGTGGATTCGTTATCTTAAGATTAAGTAATTACTGCGCCACCAGTTTCGTGTATTGTGTTCTGATTTGTGTTGAAGGTCTTCCTTACCTACCACGAGGAACTTGTGATGGATTGGATGATCTTGTTCAGTTGTCGTTGAACCTGTTGTGTGGATGCATGCACATGCTGTGCCCGAATCTCGCAGCCATAAGACCATAATACCTAGTATAGGTCTCATGAGGGGGGGAGCTCTTGTACATGAGGGCCATGTACAAGAGCTCCTTGTTTTCCAAACTCAACTTGGATCTCCAGTTCATCAACGGCCAGCAAAGGAAGGTTCGCTTTTTCATGGCTCTCCGGTGTTCTTGATGTGGTAGTTCCAAGTTAGCCTACGGTCTAGGGTCAAACCCAGATACCTACCGAATCTTCTCATACCTACAGCTTCCCCAGCAGAAGTAGCAAGCTGAATGGTCGATAGATAGCGCAGAGAGCTGTGCTTACGGTTTGTCCTTGGATCAGGACGCATCTGACAGCCTCGAGGATGTCTTCAGAATCTGATGTTCCCTCCCCACGGCTTGGTTTTAATTTTTATTTATTATTTTTATTATTTTTTATTTTATTTTTTATTTTTCTTCCTGACCATGACATGTAAAAACAAAAAGAACCCACTACTTAGGGACCATTAAATAGTCTAAATTTTATTAGATAGCTTTCACAACCAAAGAGAAACGTGACAGCACAAAATATAATTGAAACGGGGCCAGATGTCTCATTTCTGAGGTTGAGACAACCTGCCCCCTAGCAGTGAGACTTGTAGCCCCATTTTGCCATATTGTAATTTTCTAGTATGCCCAGCTTCTGAGATAATGAATAAAAGATTTGCTTAGTGTTAATTGAGCGTTGAGAGGTGCTCTATCATATAAACCAAAAGCGGTTGCTCCATCTCCAACCTTCTGAACATAAGAGATGGGAAAAAAGAGAGTAAATAGTATTTTTTCAACATACTAAACTTCGATGAGCTGCCTCTACCAACGTGATGCACAGACGCGCCTACTCACCAATGGAAACTTTGTTGGCGACTACCGACGTCACTAAGGGCCCATTTCCCTTTCCCTTCCACTCACCATTTCCCAGGAACTCGTCATGGGACATCTTACCCCTGGGACTTCTTGCCCCGCTCTCCCCTAATGGTATTGTCACAGGTCTGAAGCCAAAAGGTCAGCTCGTGGAACCAGCTTGTATGTGCTCAAGTGAAACAATACTGTCACGTATAGGTAGGTGGAGCTTGCCGTGTCCGAAAAGTCCGTGCTCCCGCATATATTTAAGATTTATCAGAACTTCGCCTTTCATTCTGAGGTCGGCGTCTGACGCAACGGCCTTCAGGTAACCCTAGCCAACTTTGCCTCTAATGGGCCGGAACAGTGTCCAAGTGACAGTATCCCTTTCCAGAAAGTCCATAACGATCATGGATAGTTATGGGAGTCCGAGGCGTACTAGAATCCTTAGAATAATGTGATTTGTAAGGGATGTGCGATGTTTGAGGGGGGGGGGGGGGGGGGGTTGTGGGCTTGTCTCTAAACCAGGATTCAAAATTAAATGTTTAAGAATATGGGATGATAATTCCCTAAAACTACACCTTCAATAGTGTGCTTGCAAAGAAAGATCAAATTTTAGTTCTCCAAATTTATGCTTGATGGTGCAACAGCACCTAAGTCAATTTTGGTAGGTACAGGTCCAATATGAGGAGAGACCAGTATGCGATCTCGAGTTTGGAATTAAAAGAGGTAACGCGTTTTACTCAAAAACGTAATGCCAACGGCCCAATAGTGAAAAAAAAAATTGTTGAGGTGTTCAAATAGGGATTGCCTCGATCAGATCACGAAAACTTACGAATTTTTCACCTGCTGTTACCGGAAGCCCTTTCCCACTGGTGCTATACCTAGTGGGTTGTCGCAAGTGACATAATAATATTATTATGTGACTATTATTATGACATATTACGTCAATATTATTGTTGCAATTGCAAATTTGGTGCAATTTAGTCCTGGTGCTTGGCTTTCCTAATAACAGAATTACATTGCGATATCCTTTGTAATATTTGACCAAGTCAAAAAGCAGCAGTTTAATTTTTCAACTAATTTCATCACGATTTATTATGGACACAAGTATGCCTTTCGTATTCCAACGTTTTAAGAAAAAACAAATTACGTTTCATGTGTTAAGACTAGGGTTGAACATCGATGTTCGATGTTTTTATCATCGATGTTTAGCTAGTCGATATTAACGGACATCGATGTTTTGGACCCAACATCGATGTTTTAGTTCGTGGTTGGGTTTTCTGTCTTCAAATCAGATCATAAGGTGACTTTTTTTTAAAGGAAGCTTGAGGCGCTGAATCGATTGTAATAGGAGTGCACAATGATGGTATTTCGAAAGCCTGAGGCGAGAACGATCTAGCTGGATCTACCCTTGATAGAGGGAAAATCAAGGGCTGATTTTTCGAGGCAAAAAATTTCTTAATTTAATAATGAAAAAATCTCGTTAGCGAGCTGGTGCGTCTAAGATCAATTTTTTTACCCTTAGGACTTCATGGTAAGCAATACGAATCGAGACTATAAAAATAATTCTGGCTATTTAAATAATATACCTAGGAGATCGAAAAAAAATTCACGATTAAATTTATTGAACATCGATGTTATATCGATGTTTTTGGGCCGATGTTTTTCTCACATCGATGTTGAACGTCCGATGTTGACATCGATGTACATATCGATGTTTTGCTCTCGATGTAATAACCCTAGTTAAGACTGCGCAAATTGTTCTGTTTGTTTAAGGGGGGTCAGCCACTCAACAATATGAAGTTAACACAGATGGTTGACCCTTAATTAAATAGGCTCGTTGTTTCCTTTCGTTACGTCAACTTAAAACTATTTATTACGGATTAGGATTTTCAATAATAAAATAATATGATTATTTTGTGGAGTGTGGCGTGCGAGTTATTAGTTAATAAAGTTCAAATAAATGCAAAATAGGCTTTTAAGGAGATAATTGAATAAAAACTAGGTTTTCAGCAGCTTTCCTCAATAAACAATTGAATTTTCAAGTTAAAAAAGAAGGTTCTTAATCTCCAATCGCGCATTCATGTATAAATACATATTAAATGTTTACAATTTTTTTAAACGGTATTGATACGGAATATTTGTCATCTTTATCCTGCACTCGTAATTACAATAGCTCTAGGATCATTAAATAATAATTTGGTAAAATTATTAAATAATTTACCCTTTATTAAATTATTAAATAATTATTAGTTAAATAATTTGGTAAACATTTTTACCAAAAACGAATTTGGTTGAAACTTGCGAAATTAAAATTTAATTCGCATTTAATGTTATACATTGGCCCCCAGCCGAAAGACATCCATGTCAAAACCAGGACAAATGGGTGGTCCAGATGTGGAGGTAGAATAATCGATGAATTCCTTTTTCGGGGCAAATGCAATTTAATGGAGAAGTAAGCTCAGTTTAACTCACTTTTACGTAAAACTAGTGGTGAGAACGCATATGGGTCCGCCGATCGCCTCAGATCGCATATATGCGTAATATATTGGACCAGTAACTCGATTTTACTCTCGTTAAGTGGTAGCAACCAAGAGGTGACCACACAGTTGAAGTAAGGTGTTTCTTAGAACATAATACCGTCAATCACGTCAAGAGATGCGTAGGCGATTTCGATTTAGCAAGCCTGTTGCGAATTCGGCCCAAGTGGGCGACCAATTGAGAATACCCGAGAAGACGTGATTGGTAGCGCCGGAGCCACGAAGCTCCTCGCCGCGGCAGAAGTCTACCTCATAGCTCCAAAGGCTATCCCCCATTCCGGGCTATCAAATACGGGAGCCTTGAAGGTCGATTTCGGGGCAGGGTGAATCGTTCGGGAATAAGCTCCACCGGCTAACCGCATTATCGTCGGCGAAAAACGGCAAGGTGGGCAGTCTCGGCCTCGCACGCCCCTCAGACATCCCAAACCGGATAATAGGTCGATTAGGACACAACCCAGTAGAGGGATTTCACAGAAGAAAAAAAACTAGGTAGTAACAGTTGTAATGACATTCAACGAAAAATCCTGCGGCTTGCCATTTCCTCTCCGATGGTAGGCTTGAGTGTCAAAAATTACAGTGGATCCAACAGTAACCGACCTTCGTATAATTTTGAGCGCTTATGGAAAATATACCACATGACCACTACCTTGGAAGACCTACTGATAATCGAATTTCTCAACAGTTTTTCTGCGGACTCATTTCAATGACCGAAACCACCGTAACAAGGTAGCGAAATAATAGTTCACAAGAGTAACGATGTCAACGGTACATTAGAACGCTACATTACCACTTCCTTAATGAAACTGGGTTAAATAACTGTTGTCTGTGCTGAAGAATATGGTGTTTTAATTGCCTTTAAAACGGAGTATTTTCAAGTAGAAAATTTTAACAGTTTTAACTTGATGCAGTCGCAATCAAACCTGACTTTAAAATTTATGTGATAAACCACTTCATGTGTTAAATCACGATGATAAATCACTGAGAAGTGGTCAGGGAGCTCCTTATCCTCGATCTTCATGCGGGGATGTAAATGAACTTCACGGAAACTGGCTCCCTCGTAGATTCAGTTAATTGACACGGGAAGAGCACTAAAAATGGTTACAATCTGTTAAGTCACAACTTTCTTGACGCGTAGGTTCAACCAGCGGAAAAAAGGAATGAAAGCTGGTTGCGCAAGGTGAAATTTGAACGGGGTTCTTCCTCGATAAAACACATACGGGGTGAGTAGTAGTTTTTCTGAAGGTGTGCAATATAAGACGTGGTGGAGGTGAACAAATGGGGAAACAGCACCTGCAGCAAATTGCCTGCATAATTTTTCCGCCCGATGGCCGCCAAGACCAATTTTAAACAACTCGACTAGTCTTCCAGAACGCTCATTAGTCGCCAAAGTTTCGTTACTCTGAACTTCGTCGTTCCCTCCACACTCAGCTGGTCAGCTGGTCAGTTCCCCGAGGATGACAGGACTTGGTGGTCAAGAACCACTCGGTCCATAACACTACGAGTCAGTTTTTTTTCTTTTCCAATCAACTGCCCCTTTCCGTATCGGTCACGGGCTCCCACGTTCTCAAGTCAAATGCCATTGAACCCATCGACATCCTCGGTATTGGTATCTACAGTTCTTATTGTCAACGCTTGCAATACGTAAGAGTAAGGACAATAAAAAGGTTTTCTTTTATTGCAGTAGTCAATCCTTTGGGGCAGTCAGTCACACAATTCCTTCTCAGCAGCCGCAGTGGATCGTTCATCCTGCAATGTAGCATTCTGCTGATCGAGGAATATGAGAGTATTGAAATGAGGGCGTTGAATAATTCACCTGTACCATATGTTCAGTTTGGCAAACTGCAAGTTGTGGCATTTCAAAGCCATTTGGAGACTCAAGTCAGCTCTTGCGATCAAACGCGAGTTTCAAAACGGATCGCAAAGGTGAAAAAAGTCGTGAGGTGTCCGCCTCGGGGTGAAATGATGAGACTTCGTCGGAAATCGACAAATCGACGAAACATCTGGTTTAAAGTCCCCGGCGGAGGTTTCATTAGATTTAACCCGTCAGGTTTTACCTTATACGGCCAGAGTTTGACGAGGTTGCGTCATTAGGGTGACCCACTGTGGACCTTCTCATAACGACCAGCCGAAAAGGGATCTAAACCACTTCATCACTTCGAACGACTTTAAAAACGATTGCCCTCTCCAACCGTAACCGGCCTGACGAATGAGTGTGGTCTAGTTCGCAATGATGTCTGACCACAAAGAGCATGATGAATACTTTCATGCTGAACAATTGAAATAGGGGACGAATCGGAATTAGGCGCTGACATGAGATCAGATGGCATTCGAGAATGATCACTTCCTACTTTCCCGCTCTCGAGGACCTTACATAGCTATGAATGTCACTATAACAGGAGCAGTGAATCAGGTCCAACATAAACCAGCGTAATATAATACGCTATACTATCATGGTAATAACAACCCCAGAGAGTGCCTTATGTCACTCTGAAGATCCTTTCAATACCTCTTCCTTCAATGTAATAGGTATCCAATTTCCGGCAAATCTGGTCGTCATTGGTTCAGCTCTCCCCTGACCCTGAGAGGAAGACCAGTATCGACGTCTTCTCATGCACAAGGCTGGAAGTTGAGCTGACCTTAACCCCCCAAAACGACATCCAGGTTCCGAACTAGCGGATGGTCGGAATAATCTTCACGGAAAAGCTGCGCCCTCAACACCTTAGTCCATGATTTCGAATCGAAGTTAAAACTTTTTTTGGTCCTCGATGCCAAACATAAGTTTTATTACTGGAATGACTGGTACAGCGTTGCACATGTAATGCAGAGGTTGTGGGTTCGAGTCCCACCTGAGGCCCAATAAATTTTTCGGCCTTCCCCTTCTGATTTCTTGAAATAAATTCATAATTAGAATTTAATTTCAGTATGAATTTAGTTTAATAACTCCTCCCTTCCCCCAAATAAAACACTGTACGAGGGAAGCAGTTCAAAATTCCCTCCAGTCATTCCAGTAATGAAACTACTCCTCCTGGGGAATTAAGGGACCCCTAGGAAGAGGGACAAAAGTAGGATGTCTACTGGCTTCATATCAGATCAGGGTTCAGAGGGGGAAAATAAGCAAAAATATGAGAAGGCCGAATCAAGCGTTGGGGGCAGGAGACAGTTGAACCTTTAATCTCTAATGCTGTATCATGACTACTGGTCTTCAGTGGCTCAATTGGTACAGCGTTGCACATGTAATGCAGAGGTTGTGGGTTCGAGTCCCACCTGAGGCCCAATAAATTTTTCGGCCTTCCCCTTCTGATTTCTTGAAATAAATTCATAATTAGAATTTAATTTCAGTATGAATTTAGTTTAATAACTCCTCCCTTCCCCCAAACATAAGTTTTGAAACTCCACCTTGTAGCCCAGGCATATTAGGGATAAAAAGGGCCGTGCTTCCCAAAAAATCCTAACAAGCTGGAAATGGTCTTAATCGACGTTGGGGCACTCCAATATGTGAAAATAGAAGAGTGCGACGATTTTCCTTCGGTGCTTAACTTTTGGGGGCCGAAAAACCTCGAAATTTTAGCACTTTTTTTGGTTTTTTGCAATTTTAACCTAGAAGGAAGCGTCTTACAGAAACGATTATACTTACCGTTTTTGTAGAAGATAAGATTCTGCGTCGAATGAGACCAAGAACGTCCAAATCGGTTGAGTGGTTTAGCCACAACCGAGCGTCAAAGTTTGACGATTTTTTCCAACTTGGTGTAAAAGTGAGATATTATCATGTTTTGACGCCGAAATCACCTTTATTCACCCACGTACCCCATATATCGAGTTTTTTATTATAATTAGACAATTTTAAAAGTGGGGCCGCTGTCCAGGTGCCTCACTTGAAATAACCAAAATTACTCATTTTGCCAAGTCACTTTGTCATTCTTTTTTATGCCTAAATAGATGTAGTTTTTCAACATCTAATTTGGTATTTGAGAAGTGTCTCCTCACCAGGAACCTCTCATAGTGTATATACAGCACACCCTCCAAATTTCAGTAGTGAATCGAATTGACTTTCAGTTTTTTTCAGTTTCAACTGTTGGGGGTTGAAGTTGTGGGTTTGGACACGTTTTATCCCTCCGCTCGTCCCTCGATGGGTACCTACCGTTACCTACGTCGCATCGGCCCTTCCTGCCAGCTAGCTACTTATTTTGTCCTTGGGCCATCCCCTTTGTGCTCCCCTTGCTCGCTCCCCCATGTTTATTTGATGAAGCCTGGGAGAGGAAAAATCAGCACAGCAATTTACAGCCCCAATGAAAGCAAGCTCTCAGAACCAGCTAAAAAACAGCTGCTATTTCTCCACGCGCTTAGCGGCTGCGACAGCACTTCGGCATTTTTCAGGCAGGGGAAAATGAAGTTTGTGAACACCTTTGAAAAGAACCCTGGGATTCAGAGAACTGTTTCCATTTTCATGGATCATAATGCCACACCTGATCAGGTCGCTGACGCTGGAGCGTAGTTCATAGCTGCAGTATACTTGGGTGCCAGCAACACACCTCTGAACGACCTGCGGCTCCACCATTTTGAGAAGGCCCTCTCAAAAGTTAACTTTAGCCTAGCCAGTTTGCCACCCACAGCAGCAGCTGTTCCTTCGGGTCTTCTTGCAGGTTGGTTTGTTTCTTATTAAATTTACTGTGGAATACATTTCATAGAAGTATATATGAGTACATACATAACTATACGAAATTGCTACGAACTGCTATTGACGACTATTTAACGGCTATTTCTATTGACGGCTATACGACCATGTAACATACATAATATGGTATAATATTATTATATCATTGAATCTTTACAGGTGCAGCTGTGGAAGGGAACCGCCATGGATCCGAAGAAGTGGGGATGGGACACTAAGGAAACTGGGCTCCAACCTGTCACCACACTCGAGCCCCCAGCCCCAAAAGATCTACTCAATAACATTTCCTGCACCTGCAAGAAGGGCTGTGGCAACGCATGTTCCTGCAGAAAAGCATCAATAAAATGTTCTACAATATGCACTTTCTGCAAGGGGCATTCATGCTCCAACTCCATCGACGAGGACCACGATACGTCATTTGACGAGGAAATAGACATCCTCAACGAAGAAGGCGACATGGCATCAGACGTCACCCCCGACGACACCGACGACATCGACACCGATGACGATGAAGAACCATCTCCTAGTCTCTCCGACTCTGCAGCACTCGCCCCCGGTCCCTCCGACTCTGCAGCGCCCGTCCCCAGTCCCTCCGGCTCTGCAGCGCCCGCCCCTAAACGAGCTAGATTTAATTAAAAACTATACATAAATATACTTGTAAATAATTTTATAATTCAGTACATTTACTCTCATTTTATACAAACCATGTTATACTTGTAAATACTTTTATAATTCAGTACATTTACTTTCATTTTATACAAACCGTGTTACGTCTATTTATTCTGAAAACCCCAGTTCTCATATAACACGTAAGGAACACAGGTAATTTGGTTTCACCTGTATTTTCATGTGTTTTATAGTGGTTAATTTTCAAATATTCAATTATCAAACATGGGTGAGTACATCAATTTAGGCATAAAAAAGAATGACAAAGTGACTTGGCAAAATGAGTAATTTTGGTTATTTCAAGTGAGGCACCTGGACAGCGGCCCCACTTTTAAAATTGTCTAATTATAATAAAAAAACTCGATATATGGGGGACGTGGGTGAATAAAGGTGATTTCGGCGTCAAAACATGATAATATCTCACTTTTACACCAAGTTGGAAAAAATCGTCAAACTTTGACGCTCGGTTGTGGCTAAACCACTCAACCGATTTGGACGTTCTTGGTCTCATTCGACGCAGAATCTTATCTTCTACAAAAACGGTAAGTATAATCGTTTCTGTAAGACGCTTCCTTCTAGGTTAAAATTGCAAAAAACCAAAAAAAGTGCTAAAATTTCGAGGTTTTTCGGCCCCCAAAAGTTAAGCACCGAAGGAAAATCGTCGCACTCTTCTATTTTCACATATTGGAGTGCCCCAACGTCGCTTAAGACCATTTCCAGCTTGTTAGGATTTTTTGGGAACCAAAAACATAATATGCTTGGGCTATTGGCTGAGGGGGCTACAGCGTTATAACTATAGGTTTGTTCCAGGTCTGACTGCGTCTGTCGACAGAAGTTGGACAGCTGACGACAGAATCCGACCGCACCCTACTCGAGCTCTCAACTTATGATCGACCTGGAACAGCAGTTTCTAAACTGCGCATGTCTCCGGCGATTTCTGTTAACATTCCGTCAAACCTGGAACAAACCTTATATTGAAATCGCCAGGGGGACTGGTGTTCGCGACCCAGCCTTGTCAGTTAAAATTTTCAAGGGGTTAGCGGTTCTTTGGAGCAAGGCATTTAAGAATCATTTCAAATTAAGTAAGCTCCGTTTTGAAAACCTTATCGTTAACACAATAAAATCCGCTTTACATTTTCTTTTTTACTTTTTAATAATTAGCTCAACCTATGGTAATACTAACAGAAGTGATTCCCTTACAAGACAAGTTTAAGACTCGATAGGACAATTTTGCCCGGTTCTCTGAACTTCAGGGATCATATAGGGTTCACCTCAGTCTCCATAATTCACCCTAGTAAACCACGCCCTGCCTAGACAATGCCCATTACCCAGCTCAAAACTGATCCAACACGACCGATACATAATTTTTCCCACAAGCCCTCCAGCTCGTCAGAACTCCAACAGCACTCACCAATGCAGGGATTATCTCTACCTGGAGGGCCCAAACCTTGCCGTTAGCAGTGTGGAGCCCTAGAAACGCTAATCCGACGAGTTACGTAACGGAAATTGTGAGAAGCATAATTCAATCCAGGAACAGTATCCGGCGGCAACCTTCACGCCTCAGGTGACTTTGCACGGGCTAAGTTAATAAAGGCTCTGCCAATGATAGCCTTCTGATCTAATTGTATTATACAATCCATTTATGCAAGTGAGAACAATACAAAAACCGTTATACGCTCGAATCGTACGTATATGAGGGTAAATACAAACTTTAAAAATATGTTTATAAACTCTTTTTATGATCCTTAATTTTCCCTTGGATGACCCTTTTGAACTGCAGAAAGTAACCGGTTAGTCTTCAGGACCGTAAAAAACTGTAACTCGATACGTTGAGATGCAAATTCGAAAGGTTATTGGGGCGGAAAAAATGCAACTTATGTCAAGGGTGCAATCGGCCGTAAGCCAAGACAGTTAGGCCAACACTATCGTTGACACAGCGGTCCTGGACTTGAGAAGATATGCCGTAGAATGCTGTAAAGACTATGGCCCATGTTCTTTCGCAAACGATCTCCCGGCTATTATTTATTAGCAATACCCACTTCCAGACCCAGCTCAATGTCTCGGATTATTCATGCCAGTCGTCACTCTATTTTTGCTGAGTACACAGAGCGCCTTGTCGCCTCGGGATAACGCCGGTGCCACGACGGGGAGAGCGGGGAAAATATCGAATTGACGACGTCGCTGCCGTCCTTCTGACGTTGAAATGCGCCTCCATCACAATCAAATCTCTCTATCAATGTGCGAACCAGTTGAGAATTAACGCGGTATGCAGCCACACTGTCCCCGACCCCATCAATCCTGACCTGGGCATTCCCGACTAGAAAAAACGAGGAATCAGGGGAGACCGCAAACCGTCCAAGAAAAACCAGAAAAGTCGGTTTACTGACTGCGATATGGCTTCTTGCCGCAGTTCAGTTGTCCTTGTTGATGGCCTCTTCTTTATTCATCGCAGAATGAGAAAAACATCTTGGTTTATTCAGGAAGAAAAAATTCCCATTCCCAGCTCCAAACGGTATTCACTTTGCTTTGACTACGGTATGTTTTTCTATATCAGGTTGACGCTAACGATGGCAAAACAGGAAATGGGGCTCCTGTGTGTTTCTTCCACAACAACCTTCCATCGAGGAGGTTCTATAATTTTAGTCATGATGCTTCCGCAATAGCCTTTTGCGAAGTGATGACAAGATGAACTCCAGGTTAACATTAACATCAGGAAAAGCGTCGTCATTAACTACTCCATAACTGGAACATTTTGTCACATCCTCAGCGGTTTCCGCAAGAATCAAATTCTATGGGGGCGTCTGACAAAGTGAAAACGCCGCGCGGGCGGACGCCATAAAATATAATTTCTATCTTATTTCGTAATTGCCTCGCCAAATCGCCCACGAACTGTAGTGGGTTACACCGGTGGGATGCCACTTGTCAGCGCGGGCCTACCATCTGATGATGTCATTGCTGGAGGATCCACAAGGACAGTCTTACGTAAACCACTATCCCCCATCGTGAACAACGACAGAAAAGTGATTTCCCTCGTAGTGGGTCGAAATAACCAATCCGCGGATACACTTTGGGAAATGACCCCACTGTGTGTTCCTGACGAGTGTCAACTGTAATGGGAGTGCTAAGGTTCGGGCTACCCCCAGCATGGAAGCCTAGTGGTTTATTGTGCTATGCCTCAGCACCCAAGTTTTAGTCGAAGATGCTTATTACCCTGGCGAGGGTCGTTAGGTGGTCGCGTGGGAGTGTCCATGCCCTCATAGGGGTAGATTCCCCAAGAAGGGCACATCTGCAGTATGCTAGCGCCGGGCACTCAAAAACTATGTGGGTGACGGTTACCTCCTCACACAGACGCAACGCACATACGCATATGACCACTCCCACTCTTATTCTTATTCTTATTTCATTTATTACGGGCAAGCCCAATTACATTTATATACAATATGTCATTCTAACAAATAATAAGGAAATTAATTTTCACTGAGTAGAGGGGAGAATGTAATAATGAAAAGGAAAAAAATGAAAATGAAAAATCACTGAAATGAAACTTGGGAGTTTAAAAATAAAGTTTTAAGCGATGAAAGGGGTGAGAAAAAGAAATCGAACTGGGGGTAAATAGACAGAAAAAGATTTGCACTTCTGGGAAGACGGTGAAGCGGTCGATTTCGATCGTAGTTGGTCGACGAGAAGGGGACCTCAAACAGTAGAGGTGAACGGGCTGTGGTACGAGGGACGTGGAGATCAATCCTCGACAGTAGAGATGGGCAGTAGATCTACTGTTATCTATAACGTTGTTCACAATTTTGAAGAGCAGTACGAGGTCTGTCAAGCACCTTCTCCTCTCAAGAGTGATGACGCCACATCTAAGCTGTAGAGACTCAAAGTCGACATCATCTGAAGCTATTCCCATCTTGTACGCTATGTAGCGTAAAAATTTTCTCTGCACTCGCTCGAGTCGATATTTATGGATTCCATACATCGGGGACCAGATCGTGGAAGCATATTCGAGTGTGGGCAGAACAAGGGCCTTGTAGACAGTCACGATGGCATCAATATAGGAGAATTCCCTTGTGTTGCGCTTTACGAACCCGAGTGCTCGCATAGCCCTGGACGCCAACGCCTCAATATGACTGGAGAAACACAACCGCTCATCGCATAGGACTCCAAGGTCAACCAATTTATCAGGGGTACTCCACAAAGGATGTAGCTGAACACAACTGGCCCGGATAGACGGTGGAACGTCACCACAAAACACTTGGCTGCGTTTAAAAAAAGGTGGTTTGCTGTACACCAATCCTCCAGACGGTATATCGAAGCCTGAAGTAACTCACAATCTAATGGTGAGCTCGAGTGGACAAAGAGCTTGAGATCATCGGCAAAGAGCAGACAATGTATCCCATTAGTGGTGATGTGGTTGACAACACTGTTGATCATTATAAGGAAACACAGTGGCCCCAAATGGCTACCCTGCGGAATCCCCGAGGAGGCAAGAAATGGTGAGGAAAGTGCACCACCCACACGCACAACAAGTAGACGTCCCACCAGGTACGAGCGTAGCCAGGCCAATAAGGATACTCTACAAGAAATGGATACTCCCTTCTCCGGGTGCCTCTCCATCACCTGGAGTTCTTCAAAACGTCGACGAGCTACAATATGGTTGCGAATCATTTCCATCGCATCAACAAAGATTCAACCTTCTCGCTGGCCTCGCCCCTTCACTTGTTCCGCAAGTCCTTCAAGTTATTCCTGATTGATACGGAACTATATTCAATTGGTGACTTCTTCACATTGACACGACGAGAGGGATGGTGCTGTTATTGTCTTGCAACGCCTGGCTGAGGATTCGATCGCATTGACAGGACGTTGACCACCATCTCAGACAAAAGGTCAGAGGACTCTTCGCATCAGTCCAGGGTTTCCCCGTTTTCATCCAAAACTTTGTGATTGTGAATTATAAAGAGCCAAACACTCATGGGTCGATAATACTAAGTCGTCAGTCTCGATCTTGGGTTGATTTGCCCCCTTTTGGTTTATTATTCTTGGAATAATACACCTATGTTTTCGCGACGCGGGTCGACGACTCCGATCGGCCTCAAAATTTGACATTATCCGTTTCAAGAGGTCTACATTCAAAATCCGAAATGTCCGTCCGCCGTACGCCGTCCGGGCCGTTTTGGGCAGTAGGAATTTTTTTAAAAATCCGAAATTTCGGCAAAATACTTGGTTTACCATCTAGTTGTGCCCGCAAGGTTTTCAGTCCGATCGCCCAAACCCGTGGGGCGCTCTGGGGCTATAATGGGGCTACGGGAGGGGTTTTTTGAAGGCTTTTAGCTATGGGATCGAGTTAGGTGTCGTTTTCGAAGTATTTTTGGACGTAGAATCCATTTTTTGGGGTCCCGGAACGATCCGATTTCACTGGGGCGATCTTTAGGGCTTTCATGGGGCTAAAAATGGGATTTTTGAAGGATCCCAGGATGTTAAATATTTTTTGAGTTAAAAATAAAGAATTTTTGAAAAAACACATTTTTGAACAAAAAAATCAAAAAAAAAATTTTTTTTAAATAAAAATCAAAAAAAAAATTTTTTTTTAATTTTTTCATTGACAGAATTAAATTTCTGCACAAGTAACCTATATCAAAGAATAATAAACCCTTGCGTAAAATTTGCAGCGTTTTTTAAGGAAATTTTCTTTGAAAATTCTTTTTCTTTTTCGCAATAAGGTAGCTCTTGGCAAGTCAGAATCCACTCGGTTGTTTTGCTGAAGTGAAAACTGACCAGTATCCAACGAGTACACCGGTTTTGACCCGGGGAGTCATAATGATTTTGATTTGATGAGCAACTCTATGATTTTGACTTTCCGAAGTCCTGACTGATGACAGCGCTATCTGTCATCAAATTTCGCAGCGATGCGGGAGCATTGCGGGATAGTATTATAATTTCATTTTGATCTTATCGATGCGGATTGCGAGTTAACTCGAGCAAAATAAAATGCGGTTTCCTCCTTCCTCCGTCCCACCACCACTGTACGTCGTGTGGGGAACCGCTTCCATCTTTCGTGCGCCAATTCCAGTAGGTATCCGACATTCCTTCAAGAAATGACAAGTGAGCCCTCGAATGACTAGAAGTGGACCATCGTGTGGCAACTACAACCTCTTTTTTTGTGGAAAACGGTGACATAAAGTGGCTCCCGCCGAGGCGTCCGATCTGTCAGATGACGGGACAGTCCGGATATCAACGGGACAAAAACTGTTTTGCGTCTATTCAACGTGAAGTCGTAATGTTTCGGCCCCGTTTCAGGCGATTTCCTGTTGAACGATGATTTTCCTTTCTGAGATCTCAATAGAACACGCATTTTGAAAGATGTAAAAGAGTGGGGTTTATCCAATGGGATTGAGATCCATTATACTCAGACAATAGGTTCCCTCGTGTTACCTACCTAAAAAGGTTATGTACCTACGTTGAGTTGTAATCGTTGGCGAATCGAATTTTTCCAAATCGCAGTTATAAACTCTCCAACTTTTAGCCATAACAAATAATCAACGTACAGTAACCATCGATTACCGCTGTAGGGGCGCGTCAACCTTCAGTGTATATTCTCAATATTAAGTTAGCTTGTTTTCATTCATATACTCATCACCTTCTCACAGTAATGTCGGCTGTGGGAACTGGGGGAGACCGACAACAGCCTGTAATGTTATTCAATCGAGGCCTATCCGAACAGTTTCCTTCACGCAATGTGATTTGGTTTCTTCATTGGTATTCTTTTGGTTTTGAAGCCGAACGTCGGGCGGAAAGAGGTGCGTGACCACAGGAAATCTGCAGATTTAACGGAGCGGGCTGTCAAGAATATGCAGTACATACCGTGCAGCCAAAAGGAGATGATCCGTGCGAGTTGATAAATAATGCTCGGTTGATAAATTGTGCTCGGTGCCTGCGGGGGAAATCCCGTGACGCCAGGAAATCCTCGAATCGGCCCATCAGAGCACAACGTAAACGTGATGTTGCCTGTTGACCAGGAGCGTATTCTGCCTGTAACGTCATCTGAGGCGTTGTGGGAAGATAGGCTTGATCCATTTGACCGAGTGAAACTTGGGCTCCTGTCAACCTTGGACCGCCTTGAGAGGGCTTGAACTTTACTCCAAACTGGGTTTCTTATCCGTACAAGGAACTATAAACAAGGAAATTGGGTCAGCTACCACCGTGACACCCTTTTCTGGCGTACCAGCGTCAGAAGTGCGTGCATGGCGTTGCGCAATAAAAAAATTCCCTGCAACCACACGGGGAGTCGATAGGAAACCGATTTGTCATCTTCTAGTTTGGAAGACCTGCAGTTACGTCAGCGGTGATTTTTTTAACTTGAGGCATAATTTTTTATGGGAGAACATTCACTTTGCTCAGAGCTGTTCGAAACCCCGAGACAGTGGAGTGAATTGTTGAAAGGCACAACTGGGAGCAGTGTGCACGCGCCTAACCCAGCATTCATCTCACTTCGAAAGGTCACATTGGGGAATCCCTTTTTGCCAATAATGAATACAGGACTTACATTTTTAATATGTACCGCGCTACATTTGGGTCTATGAAATAGACCCAATTTTTTATTCAGAGAACTTCAATAAATTTTGTTCTGGCGAACGTCACTGAATAAAAAATCAATAAAAGAATTGATGGTTTTTCATCAATTGCCATGGCGCCATACAAAAATGCCATAGTCTGCCGATTTTTGGTTAAAATGCCATATTTTGCCAATTTTTGGGAAAATGCCGTTTTTTTTGTTTTGTTTTTTCAAAATTCGTCAAAATTTGCACAGAATCCATTTCAAGTCCCCATGTGAGGTCTAGTTGTTCTCTCAGAAATTCAATCCAATCCAATTAGTTTTTGGGTGTAAAAAAAATCCTAAAATTCAGACAATTCGGTCAGAAAAGGGGTCTAGTTGTTCCTCCAAGTATTTCAATCCAATTCGATTAGTTTTTAGGTGCCCAAAGGCACAGAATAATAAACCCATGTGTAATTCAATTTGCAGCGTTTTTGCTCCCTATGTACTTTTTGGCTTGATTTTGGTACTTAGTGGCCCCCGAGCCCATTTCAATTTCCAAAACAAATTCGCTGATAGAGTTATGGCCGGCATGAGCAACATGACTGACTGTTTTTAATAATTGCAGTATGTTATTTAATAACTATAAAATATTTGCATTAAGCTTTTTAAAACAAATAAATAATTCAGAATAAATAACGTGTATCTACATTGTAATATACTCTCAGAATAGCCCGGGGGGTTATCGAGCAGAATAAGCCATAGAAATGTAATAAATATAGTTTTTAATTTCTACAATTTTAATCTTAAAATCCTGTTTATTATACATACTGAATTCTATCATACAAATAAGTGAATAAAAGTGAAATCCCTTATCTAATATTTATATATACATCCAGAAATAAATGGGCCTCAGCAGCATGACTCATTACATTTGGAGCCTATATTCATTGAAGTGTTCCCGAATTTCCAATTTTCAATGAATCCATAATGTTACACGTAGGTATCGCTTTGAGGCTTTCAATACAATCACTTTGTATTGAATAGCAAATTGAAATAAAAGTGAAATCCCTTATCTTATGAAATCCGAAGTACAGTTTAGTGATTGCAATCACTTGTGCGTTACATGTAACATAATAACAAGTTACCTCTCTTTACGGTACTGATGTGTAAAGGCCTCGAGGGTAATGAAGTCTGAAGTTAGGGTTTTTATAGACCCGGTAGCAGATGATTGACTGCCAAGTTGTCCATGTCCAGTGCATGTGAGATTTCTTCGCGCGTCCCGTTGTTGGTGAATTATTAAGTTTACTGTGAGAGAATTTGTACTGTTAGTTCGTCTTGAAAACACAACCTTTTGAACTAGAAGCTCAAGAACGTTGTTAATGGCCTGACAAAAGTCCCCTAATGTCGTTAATCACAGTGTTATCTGAGGTGCAGCGTGGGATTCGATGGATACCGATTAGATTCGCTGGAGTAAAAGGTATGATTACCATGTAAACGGTTATTGAAATGATGAGCTAATTGACGAGTTTTTTCCCCATGTTCCACACGATTTTTAGAACCTACGTCAGGATTTCATTGTTCAAATATGCGAAGGCGAAGTTCAGGACTTGGTGGGCATCGCGGTTAACATCGGCCTGCGATCAGGCTTGATGAGTCCTTGGCGTGAACCCAGGAGGTCCATCAAGGTCGGACACCCCCCAACGGAGTCTATGATGTCATCGCTAAGGCCTTCACTGCCGGAATTTTCGGGAGATGATTCAATCTGGTCGACCACAGGATTATAAGAAATCGCGTCGTGATGCTACCTGTCACAGCTTAACGAAGACTTCCTCGGCGCATTTCCCTACTTCGACAATAGTGGTGACATCATGGAGCCATTTCAAGGAAAACTAGCAAGAGTGAGCGTTGAAAAATATTTCCAAATATGATTAGAATGAATGAAATCGAACTCATTACGTGGTTCTGCTAATTTGGGCTTATAGTCGTATTTCAAAACGTACAACTTCATATTTAAGGCGAATTTTACGGTAATAAAAGTCTTTCAGAACCTGCCAACACTAGTTACCTAATATGGTGAAATTAGTGAAAGCACCTGAAATTCAAGGAAGTAACAAACCTCTTTAGTCTTTAGTTCCCAGACGTCAACAAAAACAAGTTGTCTAAACTGGACATGTTCCGAACAGCTCATTGTTTCACTAGCCAAGTCCCACACGATAAGAACACGTTCTGATGTCCAAAAGATTCTTACGACACCGAAGTTCCATCCATCAAGTGATCCCATAATAGCGCGTTTAGGAGCCCGCAAGGAGAATTTTCCGAGACACCACAGGCTGTTTATAGAAACAGTTCTGGATGAGGAGATATTTAACCAGATTGGTCAGTTTCTGGTCAATAACTGACCGCAAACTTTCTCGCTCCGCTAATCTATTGGAATTTTACTGTGGTCAGAATTCCAAACTTCTCCGGAAGGACTGAGGTCATAGCCAGGAGCTATTCCTTAGTAAGGAAGAATCTATTCGAACAGTAATTTTACTAAATCAAAACGTGAGACAGCAGATTTACCTCATTAGTGTGAGGATGGAGTGGACAGCCTATTTGGGATACCACAACGTCCTTGATGAAGACCTGGACAAAGAGAGCCACAAATCTCCATAAACCCGAGCTAATGAATATTAATGCACCCGTGGGTGTTTCATCATTGGCATCATATCGAATGAGTTACGAAGGCCGGTTCACTTGGACAAGGACGTCAAAGTCAGGGAGTCATACTGGCCATTTTACGAAGAAAAAGACGCCCAGAGTGGGGAGAAAAAAATAAAAACTGCGCTTGCGGGCACCCGACTAATCTCCTAGATTTTTAGCACCGGGGAGGGTAGTAGAGTGGAAAAGACAAGTTTGTGGTGATTTCGAGAAGGTCTGGCCGGCTAATTGGAGAGGAAGATTGGCGCAATAGGCGTCCAAAAGAAGCGGCCCTAAACTCCCCCAGGAGGCTTCTCCTATTATCCGAGATCACAACTCTATGACGACGAAGGAGGGATGGGGACGGTGAAAGTGCTTTGGGGTGGACGGGGGGTTTGTGGAACGTAAAGATCTTCCAGGGAGGATAAGGTGGATCCGCTGAAGGAGGAATACCAAGTGGTCGAAACACTACGTGAACTGTTTACTGAAGGCTGTCGCAACTTCGGGATGTGACTCACAGTCAGCGGATATTGGGAACTAAGTTTGATTCAACCTGTTGAAAGAGTTGTACGACGGCAGCACCACATGTCTCCTTCGATTCAGCTACTTGGGCGTTGAACTTCCGGTGATTCGATTCCTTAAGGCCTTTTCATTTCATTGTGCGCGGCGGACAACGCGGAAACAATGGGTGCGTCACGGTTCAAATCTCCTGCCTGAGGCCTCCCGACAATGAAGGGAAGCGAAAAAATAAAAAAAGGAGACCCATTAATTTCGGCTATTGCCGGTCATTTTCACATGCGAGCACACACAGACAATGCGAAACCTAATGGAAGAGCTACTTGAGAACTTTTACACACGAAGATGTTCCACCGGCCAAAACAAGGCCGACCTCAGTTCAGCTCAAGTCTCATGTGGTTAGGCCTTTTAGCAACGTCCTTGTCCGAGTGAACGGCCTTCAAAACATCACAGATAATGAAGAGCCGGAATTAATATTCATCAGCTCGAGTTTCAATGAGGATTCACAGGCTGTTACTGGCACTTTGTGGGATAGAAACAGTGATTGGAAAATTCTTATATAACCTGGCGAAGCCCCCGGAGAACTTTACTGTCCACCAATAAGAAACAGCTTGCCGGTTCGGTTTCACCCGCATGAATTTCAGTTGAACAGACTCATCCATAACTAAACACCGGGTGTGGAACATCAAAAACACTGTAATCGTTTCATCTAATCATTGCCCGCGTACCCCCATAAGAGCCCAAAGTAACCCCTCATTTCCAAGTATCTCCGCAAAAACGAAAACATTCCTTTGTTCGTTGGGGATTCCATTTGTTGATTTTTTGGGGAGGACGGATTCCCTATAATTAGGCCCGCAGTTGGATAAATCCTTCGCATACAGCCGATGAACTTCAATTTTACTGCAAAGTAAGGAATCGCCCTGGCAACTATCAAATCGTATAGTTATATTGTTACGAGCTTTTACCTAAAAGCGTTGTTTTTAAATATGAAAAAGAATGGACACGCCGGTCTGGGTACGTCCAGGAGTTTTTCTTTCGAGTTTCTTCATACGTGAGCACTACGAGGCGCGAAATACGTGCGTTGCTCTTGGGAACGCTCTGACGTAACGCCCTTCATGTGAAACGGGTCTCGTGTGACGTATAATCAATCGCACTTGATCTCCCGAACTCCCTGCTGACGTCGAATGTATACTGCAATGGAATATAATATAATATTCCATATTATGGAAAATTGCTATTCCATCTGTTCGAGAGAAGGCGCCAAATGTACACGTGGCTACGAATCTCATGTAGGTATATCCTTGAGGTAATTTTAGATAAGGTACACCGCAGTAAATAGATTTCCTACTGCTTCACTAAATTCAATGGCTCACAGATCACATCTTATATTCTAGTTCTATGTAGAACTAGATATATATATTAGTAGAGGAGAAAGTAACAGGTTCATTCGACCCTCCCATAACCATGATAATATTAGACAGGTGGGTACTGTTTTCCCCGCGTATGAAAATGTAATTGTATTCAATAAATTCAAGAGAAACCTATGAAATTATTGGAAATGTCAGACTACACAATCACAAGTGGGGTAAAACGATCACTTTCTCGTTGGCAATTCAAACCACTGCACCTACCGAAAATATGAAAATCCTGAGCGCAGCAGCGGCCATTCCTGCAACGAGAAAACAGAAAAATCGTCAGCGTCATAAAATTAAATTATCTATGTAGGTACTATATCTATGATAAAAGTGATATGCTTCTTGGGAAATGATAACGGGACAAAGACCAAGACATTTACTCGCAACCTCATTGAAGTTCGACAATTTACTCTCCTTCCAGTCAGGTCTTTCACCTCAATTTACTGCCTTCCTGGCACTTAAGAGTTTTATTCTTGACAGGCGATCCTTCAGAAATAAGTCTATTAGTTACGGAAGATTCCTGCGATTTCAGTCATATTTTCTTCGCAGCATCCAGACTCGCCGACGGTGGTCGGCCGGTTCAAAAGGAAGGAGGCAGGACTTTTTATTTCAAGGTATCTTGCCGCTAATGAGGAGCTTGAGGTAATAATGGATAATGCAGAATTCGTGGATCAAAGTTTTGGTAGAAGAAAACTTCAAAAACCGGATTTTGAATCGACTTCGGATTGTAAAGGCGTAGAAAGCACTTTTATAAACGGATTGCTCTTGATCTTATCCTTTCGTCGTCTCACTGAGCAAAAACATGTGCAGCCCCGACGTCAGATGCATCTTGAGCACGGGAAACGGGGCGCATGTCAGGATCCAAGGAATTTATTACCTTCCCTTCGGATAAGCTGCTGATATGGCAAGGAGAGGCAAGTTGGGGGCGTCGTCCTCTCCGAGACAACCCACAACACGGTCATAAAACTTGAACAAGAAGATCCGTGAGTGCAGAACAATAGCCTCATTCTGAGAGGGACGAAGACGCCGTAATGTAAAATTGCCTGTGAAGGTGAAGTTCAGGGAAAAAAGCTCAAATCGAAATTTTTTTCACGATGCAGCTTAACTAGAAATCCCATGTTCAGGTTTCACCCACGGTACCTATATATTTCAACGATTAAGGTCAAATCCTGGCCCATGGTGCTTCAAAAAACCATTTATAGACCTATGAGCTCCATAGACCCTCACAATATAGTCGGATGGCCACATGAATCGACTTCGCACTAAAATACCTTGAAAATGACACCATGCTCGATTCCCTATCCTAAATCCTTAGAAAAAAAAACCCTCATGTTAGCCCCTTTTTAGCCCCGGATTTGAGCGATCTTGCTGTAAACCGCACAAGTACAACTTGAAAGAGAACCAAGCATTATTACCAAAATTTCAGATTTAAAAAAAATCCTATTGACGGCGCACTGTGTTTCAAAACGCCAATCTAGCTGTTCAAAAGTCCTGACGCTCTACTACCAGAATTTATTAAAGATTAAGATGTGCATTCCTATGGTATTTTTAACATAGAGTGGATACTATAGTGAAGTTAGATTTTCCCTCGGATCAACCAGCAGGTATCACAAGGGAAATATAATATTGGTTTTTCGCGTGTACATTTTTATTATGTTCAATGGTTTAATATCATTTACACGGTACCGAAAACTAGAGCAGAGCAACAATTATACCGTATCACTAACCACATTATAATAATGTGAAGAATTATCTAATATTTAAATGAAAACACTAACTTGATTTTTCAACGGAATAATGAATAAGAATAATTCTTAATAATTATTACTACCCAATAAATTAATTAATTAATTTCCAATTGGTAAGGGTGGAAATGAGACCTGAATAAAAGGCCATGAAATTATTTTCAATAACTTGAAAATTAAATAAACTTTTATTCCACTTATAGATTTTTAAAAAATTTTCGATCGAAGCTCCGTGGTTGGTGATCGCGCATTGCGTTCCTGTGAACAAAGAGCCAGAGTTCTATGGGTCTCTATTGGTCTAAAACTGAAAGTAACATAGTTCACGATAGTAGGCTTCATGAGTTTCTGTTGGATTCCCTTCAAAATACAGGCTTCGCTTTGCTCTCCGAATTTGAGATTTCTCGTGAAATTGACACATTTGAGAATTATTCTATGAACTGACAAGTATATTTAAATAATGACTTCAGGCGATAAATGTTCATTTACCACTGGTACCTTCGAAATGGGTCCTTAATACGAAAAGCAGATGAGGAAAGCCGTACATACATAACCGTACCATACAACAACACTGAAAGAATGAGATGACAGTTTCAAACAGTCTTATGGCGCCTGGACATTGTAAGATCTCGTCAACTGCTCATTTCTTTCATTCTGTTTTAATGGCTTCATCTCCTGACTCGTACAATCATTTCCAATCAAATACGATCACATTTTTCCGCTTCTTGAACAGCTAGATTGAACAGCTAGTGAAACAAAAAAGATCAATTTGAATTTTCGACCCCCATCGCGATAACATAATACATTGATTATTCTGAGAATGATAAACCAAAAGGAATTTATTCGAGCCAGTTGGAGTTCCGCTGTGAACTGAGTGCAACGGTTACCAAACAGTTGTACAATCAGTCCAACTGTAATCGAGAGGGCGGCCATCGGTGAAAAGTATTCTGACCCTCAGGGAGTAGAAAAACGAGATCTACCTACTTATTACCACCCAGTCCAATTGAATGGAATTGGTCAAGCGAGACTTGCCAGTCATCCCTAGGGAGAGTAATAAGAGATGTAGACACAAAAAGAAGGTAAAAATTGTGTAAATTCGGCTCGTACAGAGTTCCATCTACTATGATAAATCTTTAAACCAATCTTTAAATCTTTAAACCAAACGTTGACCTCAGCGTTGGTTGTCAGTCGAATGGGTCGGGCAGCACGAGAACACGGCACACATCGGTGCGACTGAGGGTCACGACCTGAGATAGCCGCAGGCCTGAGCGGGGTTGACCATACAAGGAAACCCACGGGTTGGCGACTTAAACACCGGGTATAAAGGGACCCCTCCGAGGTCTCATGTAGATGAGGAAGCGATCGAAGACAACGAGCTAAAAATACGTTTTGACGAGTCTTGCGCAAACTTGTGATTCACCCCGTGGCAATCAAACGATTAGCCTTTGAAACGGGGAGCGTGCAGAAGCGCCGTTTGAAGGTTGATTGGGATCGTGAAATCAAGGTGAACTCTGCAGCGTTTCCGGTCACATCTTCACATTTTGCGTAAATAAGTTTCAAGGTTCCACGACGAGGTCTTCCCAAACTGCAAACCCTTTCTTTTGGCTGGCTGCGGTGACTTGAGATTCACTGAAAAATTCCTTCAGGAGCGAGTTGCACAATAGCTTAATAATATTGACTGTCATCACTGAACGTCGACGTTTCAGTAAATCCGCACATGATATTATCATTTGGGCCGATTGTAGGGGGGAGTCGAATAAGCAGTCACAAGTGATTTTCTCCTTCAGGACAGCCTCAGAAACTGTACATGTGTAAGATTGTGATTTAATCTTGACCTCCTTGGTGTCACTCTTTTAACTCAAGTTTCGGGAAAATGGAGTTATCAAGCCCATACTTTTGAATGAAATTATTTTAAGGGCCAGTATCACTAATAGAGTTAAAACTCCTAGTTGTAATCTATCTCATCTGTCACGCACTTGGAGTCATTTCCCTCGTACCTTAGTCATTTACCACGGTATTTGAGGGAAACTGCTCAAAATGGCTATTTCTGACCGATCTCATGACCTGTTGGGCTCATATCTCAAAACCCAACCATCGTAGCGACTTGCGGTTGGTGTCATTCAATTCAGCACAAGTCCATCTGAAGGATAGCTCCCACATCTTTTGGGAGTTCACGTTTTTCTGCATAAAACCGAGAAGTAAAGAAACTCGGACTTCAACTTGGTATCCACCAGAATCCATGGCACACCAGAATCCATGGAACTACGAACTAAGTGGTTCACTCTCAAAAAACGCTGCAAATTTTACACTAGGGTTTATTATTCTTTGATATAGGTTACTTGTGCAAAAATTATTTCTGTGTCGAAAGAAAATAATTTGGAAAAAAAACATGTTTTGGATTTTTTTTCTCCAAGAAAATTTTTTTGGTTTTTTTTTTTTCAAAAAATTGTTTTTTCAAACATTCTTTATTCTTTACTCGAAAACGACACCTAACTCGATCCCATAGCCTAAAGCCTTAAAAAAAAAAACCTCCCGTAGCCCCATTTTAGCCCCATAGCGCCCCACGGGTTTGGGCGATCGGACTGAAAACCTTGCGGGCACAACTAGATGTTAAACCAAGTATTTTGTCAAAATTTCAGATTTAAAAAAAAATCCTACTGCCCAAAACGGCCCGGACGGCGGACGGACATTTCGGATTTTGAATGTAGACCTCTTGAAACGGATAATGTCAAATTTTGAGGCCGATCGGAGTCGTCGACCCCCTTCGCGAAAACATAGGTGTATTATTCCAAGAATAATAAACCAAAACCGTTTCCCCCCTGAGAACCAAGTTGGTAAAAATTCTACACCAAAAGATCTTAAAATCAAATGAGATGCTCTCATACTGTTCGATTGACTCGATAGGGATTTACGCCCTCACGCGGTTGGTTGGGGATAAGGTTGGATCGCATTAGACACGCCTTGAGTCACAGCCTTGACTCCAAATCCGGGTTTGCTCCCAGCTGAATGGTATTGAGACCAGTTGTTCACTCGGAACACTTTTCCTAATCGGCTGGCCGGTGAGTCAGCTTGAGAAACGAAAGTTGAAATAATTTCCTAACTGTTAAGAAATTGATTGAAAAAAAGTCTTTGAAAGATTTGGTGTTAATTGGAGTCATTTTTTCACGGAGCCGAAATTGAGGGAGGCAGCGTGGTGAGGAGTTGAGGTGATATAGCGGTTCATAGGTACCCAAACCATCATGGACGGGCCTATCCAATTACCGGGCGATCAATAATGTAAGAGCCCGAAGGTGGAAACGTGACCAATGGCGAGAGCTCCTTTATATCGCATGCATAATGAAATCCTCCCAAGACGAAAAGGAGAGGAGGGAGGAAGATGCACATCCTGGGGGCCCATTGTGTCCTGGAAGCGTGCATGACACACCACGATCACGCTCGGCACTGCAGGAAGGAGCGAGGCTGCGACATTGGCCTTAAGAATCTTCTTGAAGTGCAGAGTGAGGTGGGGACTTTGCATAGCCGTTCTTCGATTTAACCCTGGCGTTCGACCATCTGCGTCATTATTTTCCCTAGCAATAGACAGCCACGTATCTTGCTTTTAGAAGCCCAACAAAGCCCCAAGATTTGGTCGGATTTCGTAGGATATTTTTCTGTACCCCCCCCCCCCCCCCCCCCAAATTGGGCAATTTGGAAAATATTTATTTTCACAGTTTAACCTTAGGCGTTCAATGCTACGAATCCTTGCATGTTTTCAATGGGGATCTCACAAAAATCGCCTTAGCCTCTTAACCACACCAACATTGTGACATCCCGAAAATGACTTTTGGGAATCCTTTTTTTGCGCAATCCTGCCGTGTTAACCTTTAGTTTGAGCTTGAACTCGTTTCCAAAGATATGGAGGCGCGGGCGTCTCTGCCACCATTAGATAAAATGCGTGGGACTGTGTAATGCGTCTACCCCACGGGTGTCCTCGGCTAGATTTTTTTTCTCTATTTTCTGAGTAGGTACCTCCCACGTGAGGACATTGCTCTTCAAGAACCAGTAGGACCTTATAAGTAACCTCGTAGCTATTAAACTGGCCCTTAAAATAAATGTATCAAAAAGTATAGGTTTGAAAACTCCCTTTTCCCGAAACATAAGAGGTTTTAAAAACCGTTTGACCCAAATCCCGATACGACAGACGAGTTTTAAAAACCGATACTTTTTGGTGATTTTTTAAATCCGATATTTCTGTTCATAACGAATAATATCCCATTCCCAAACCATTATGACGTTTATTACGAGCATTCGGGCGAATCGGTCAATTTTAAAATTGGAAAGGGCCATAAATGAAATTGACAGTTTTCCCAAATCCAAAACGTCACTTTTCGGAAAGTATGAGAGCATTCGACGCAGAATAGTTGTTAGTGGGAGCCGGTTTTATAAATTTTTGAGGAAAAATACCAAAAAAAACCACGGTGGCTTCATTTATGACCTGTGGAGTTCTTGTCGCTAAAACTATGCATTGCAGCGACTAGCGGCCTCAATACTAGTCTTAAGCCTTCTTAATAGGTATCATGTATACCTCATAGCTCACAAAACGACATTGAAGAACTAGGCGAATTAAAGTAAAAATTATAGGAATTAGGTGTTTCAGGATAAGTTAAACTAAAAAAGAAAACGCTGCTAATTTCACACAACGATTTACTTTTTTTTTTTAATTACAAATTTATAAAAATCTTCATTACCTACTTCAATGTTGGGACATATCATGTCCCACCAAACATAAATTCTACCTCCAAAAATACTTCAAGAACGACACCTCACTCGACCCCATAGCTGACCGCTATTTTCATATTAACTTATTGGACTGAAACTACCCTGAATAGTGATCCTATCTCAAAATGATGGATTCTCAGCCAACTAGATTCCCAACGGAGCCTTCATTCCAAATTTCAAGTCTCTACCACCACGGGAAGTGTCTCAAAAAGTGTGACTTTTTGTTTTACCCCAGATTCTGGACTGACCCCCTCCCCTAAAGACATATCTATGTCAAAATACCTAATACGCCGAAATCCTAAGTTGACGGAAAACGGACTCCAAATTCACACAAAACCACTCCTGAAAACATGGAAGACAACCGAGCGCTTGGCATCCTTTGTAATTCTGGAAAACGACAAATTCTGCCGTTTTCATAATTCGTCAATTTCCTCAATTCTTTATCCGACTTTTATGAAGCTGGCCTCAAAATGGTCCGGAAAATGTCCCCATGGAATTCACACACCTCATTGTTCACTTTTCGCGTTCTTGATACATTTGTTCATTTAAATGATTAATTTAATGAAAAATCAAATCAACTGGTTTCTGAAATTTTCAATATCATTGACTTTGGACCGACTATTCAATCAGATTGAGACCATGAGCTCATATTCATGAGATATAACTCCACCTAGCAACCTCCAACAGCCGCCCTCATCCCGATACGGTGGTTACTGACTTGCCTCTTCTTGACCAAGTCTCTCCTCTTCCAATGACGATCTCCCCCACAAGGGTAAGCCGAAACGGGGCCAAGGGGGACTTCACGTGACGTCACCGAGTCGGTTAAATAACTCTGTTCTGTATCACCCATCAGCCACTATGGTGAGGCCTCGTACAGATAACCTGTTCCCGAACCGACTACTTTATTTCACTCGGAGGATTTCGCCAGTCCGGCGGGCTCTGAGACGATTCTATTGTTCTCGTATGAAAAGCATTTGTCAAGGCATCGAGGATGTGGGAGAAACGGCTGCAGGAACAGTTTGGAAATAGCTTAATTTCATCAGGATGATTTGTGACAGCAAAACTGAAAATGCCGAAGGAATCAAGGTGCAAAATAGTCTTAGTACGCCGCAGCATTTTCAGTGCCAGTTCTTGTCATCTCAGTTGTATGCTCCAGAAGCCCACGCTACCACGCCCGAAATCGTCACAACCGTACATTATATGTACAACAGGATTTTATACATTTCCAAGTCTGAAGCGTAGGGGGGTCAGGCGACGGCCCTGGTGCCTACGCGGGTTTGTGACCTTGGAGGGCCCCCTTCGCCCACGAAAAACGCCCTCGCCGACCGGGCCGAGCAGTTCGAAAACCGTTTTGGGAATATACGAGGAGGGATTCCCTTCCCAAAGGCCTGTTATAACAAGATTGGGCGCCCCATACGGTTTTTTTCGAATATGGGAATCCGACAGAGGTAGAAAAAAATCCGGGACGAGTGTCAATAGTCGCTCCAGGCGCCTCGTGTGGGATGAAACGAACTGTTCCCAGATCGGAAAAAAGTTGCTGGTACCGTTTCAATTCCCGATTCGGCGTGTTTCCAACGGTGCTTTTCTCCTGATTTAATTCGAGCAACTAATTTTCCCAAAAACATAACGGAAAATGAGAGGATTTGAGCGTTTGGGAAGTCAAAACCGTGAAAAAACGTGCAGTTTTTGCATTCGTATTTTTTACCGAAGAACTTCAAAAACATATTTTTCCCCAAGGACCACTCAAGTTGATCGTTGAACCGTCTTCAAGCTGATCTGTGGCTTAGACTTTATTTTATTATAATATTAAATGCTTGGTAGTCACGACTATCACGATCCTTTCGGGAGGGGTTGGAGCCCCTATGGAACACTTTTTTTTTTTTTTCTTTTTTTTTTTTGCGACTACCGCCCAACAGAAAAAAGAATCAAGTCACGGTTTTGAAGACCGTTCAAAAGACACGCTTCCCAAACGTACCGACAGAAATAATAATATTTGCCAGGGAATGGAACAACAAGGTAAATTAAATTACGAGCCAGGTCATCGGAACTGTCCGTTTGATGGAACGGGATGCCGTCATGAAGGATCCCGGAGATTTAACAGCCGTAACAGGTCGATTTGTATCAGAAAATCGAAAGTGCTTTTGTTCAGCCGAGCTTGTAGAGATGCTGGATGCTACCCGTGAACCGTTTTCACTCCACAACATACGTCCACATCTGTTCCGCAATAGCGAAGGAGGCGCGAAACCGTACATGGGGTGAAGGCCCTCGTGTAAACCACAAGTGGATCCGAGTCGAATGAAACCAAAGTGAGCCGTATTTTTGACCAAAGGTAGTGGCGGATCCAGGCATTGACCGTGGAACAGATCTTATCGGGCTGAAGGCGTTAGGGCAAATCCTGGTAAGAACCTATGGGATATAAGATATAAAACGGCACCTCACTCGACCTCCTAGTTAATTCCTTAAAAAGGCCCAATTTTTAGACCTTAACGAGCCCCTTAGATCCCAAAGAGTAGTCGAATGGGTCTGAAACCCGTACAAAAATGGATTCTAAGTTTAGAATTACAGCAAAAACAACACCTCATTCGACTTCCTCGACAAATTCCAACAAAAGTCCAATTTGTATCCCTTTATACGGGCCCATGGATCCCCAAAGTGTCGTCGGATGAGTCTGAGACCCCCATTAAGAAGATCCGACTGAAACCCTTGCGGACACAACCAGATGGATTCCCGAGAATAGTGTCAAAATCTCAGATTACACAAAATTCCTATTTCCCAAAACGGCGAGGACGGCGGATGACCTTTTTTGGAATCTGCACATCGGGAAACATCATATGATTCATCCTCAGAAGGGAGAATTCAGCAAAAATGCCATTTTGAATGGCACCTACATAATATGTAAGATATTATCTTATTGGTTTTACCTCCTCTTGAGGAATCTGAAGAGAGCGCCACGTATGACAATGAAACGCACAAAAACCTCAGCATACGGTATGGTCCATACCATAATTGGGAAAATAATATTTGATACAAGGTGGGACACCCGGCCTTCGCACGAAATATCAAATGCCCGTCCATCGCCTATCAATAATGCAACCCATGGTTCACTCGGAATACCCGTGGCAACTCGCCAACACGTAATTTTCCATAGTCACAACGCTTGTTGACCCGTTTCTCGTCGTGAAATATCAAATTCCCATCCATCACCTATCAATAATTATGCATTGCATATATATATACAGCCCATGTTTCACTCGGAACACCCGTAGCAACCAGTTAACTCGTAACTAAATACCCCACATGCCGGCCCAAATAATAAGAGAGGGTAAAATTACCTGTCCATGTAGAAGCTGTACCCGTACCAAATTTTGGCGCTCTGGGATGAGCAGGAGATAAATTCGCTATTCCCCAAAACCACATATCAAATTATTGATATTGAATTATAGTATTAAATATTAATACGGCGGCGTACAACGTAAGGGCGAATACGACATGAAAATAGCGTTTTTCTATCAAAACTCCTTTTTTGTATTGATGTTAAAACAAATCCAACTACACTGTAGGTAGGTTCTGTAGTAAAATCTGGTTTCATTACAACTAGATTCATACCAGTTGATTCAATTCTTGAGGTCACCTGAGAAAATTGCAATTTTCCAAAATTCAGCTTTTGCAGGATTCGCCCTTCTGCCTTTAGGGGGCCGATACAAGGACAAAATTTAATTTTGAAGCCGATTCAAATGTTCGATGCCCGTCGCAAGACCTCAGGTTGAGGATTTTTGTCAAATGGGGAGGGGAGAGGGAACATATAAAACTCCGTTATGTGTGTGAGATTTAAAACCAATAACATCTGGGGCAAATTGGGTAGGGGGCCAGGCCCCCCCCCCCCTTAGATCAGCTACTTCCCGCGGCAATTACATAGCTTTTTTTAAACATGAAGAATTTTTACATCGATTCTTTTTTTTAGTTCTTTATTTAATTGTTAGAGTTTTTTAAGGGTTTCTTTTTCTTCTTCGCTACAAATATTTCTTCTTGTTTTCCAATCTTTGTCCTGAATGTCTTTCTTTTTCTTTGGGATTATTTTTACGTATGTTTCTTATTTCCAAATACCTGATCCCCTTCTGCATCTCATTCTTTCTGTACTCTTGTTTTAATTATTTTGGTTCCTCTGTTTCCACATATATGTGGAAACAGTGGAACCAAATATATATATGTATATATTCTGCTTCTATATAATATTATGTAACTTCCTCCTCTGTTCTCCTTCTGCATTTCTTCCTGTCTGTAAAGTTACAGAGTTCTCTGTTCTTTTGCAACCAACTTGTAACGCCAGAAGTCCACAATAGTTACATTTCATTTCAATACTTATCTAGATATAAACTACACAACTACACTCAGAACCAATTTTGCCTAATGGGATTTGGTTTTGAAGAATAATATAAATAAATCAGGTACCTAATGACTTTGGTTTCTAATATAGGTAGCTGTAATGGTCTACAGATTAGTACGTGTACCAATCTACTGTAGTCTTGATGCTACAGTTTCCTAAGTGGCAAAAGCCACTTGATTCATTCTACATCATCGTCAGGTGTCATCATAGGCAGGTCCTTTGTACCAGCAGGTGACTTGTTAAGACAGAACCTCCCCCGACAGGTTAGGTGCCGCAATGTTGCAGGGGTTGAATACAAACCGAGTATTTTTTACAGGGTGAACTTCAGGTGGTCCTTAATGGCCGAAGTGCAAATACATATAAATTCTATAAATGTTACTTACTAGCTTGTTTAGGGTGAGTAATCCACAAATTGCGAGTTCCTCTCGTCGATTCCTTTTTTTCCCTACGTATTCGTCGTATCACACGGAGAGCCGACACTTTACATCGGACGGTTTCGGTGTGGACAAGGCGATAAAAGAACCGGGAGAAGCAGCATTTTTCGGGAGGTTATTATTATTATTATTTTTTTTTACCAATCGTTATAACATCAGAACATCCACCGAAGTAAACACCGAGTATGACCGCACACTTTCACCGAGCGAGTCCCTGGCTCACAGACTGTGACTGAGGACCTCGAGGAAGTCGAGCCGATCGGGGTGGCGCGGGGGCGCGGGGGCGGCCTCTGGCGGGATCTCCAAGCAACCCTGAAGACACTCTGGGAAGGGGTGAGCGTGGGCTGTTGGATTCAGGATTGGGCTGAAATCGGCGGATTTTAAAGGCCTACTTTGACTTTGACACCTACACCAACTGAGACTTGCAGGAGGAATCGAAATGTCTGTGAAGTGAAAAAGGAAGGATTTCTTTCTCAGAAAAAAAGGAAGCCTTTAGGGACCCAATAGGGACCCTTAAGGGCCTGAATGCGAAATAAATTTTAATCAATTAATCAAATTCAATTCATACTTAAACGTAATAAAACGTAGATTTATAATTAAGTTTTGAATTAACAACCACTATGGTAGTGAATTATTAAATTATTTAAATTAATTAAATTAACTTATTATTGTGGATGGAAAGTGGTTGAGGGTCAGTCAAATGGATTGGAACTCATTTTCACATTCTATGGTAAAATTTAAGCGTGGGTGAAATTTGTTGAATTTTGAGAAAATGATGAGTTCTGTATTTTGTGGTAAGTATAGCTGTTATTTTAAAGTAAAACTATTTTTTTTAAATAATTGAACATTTCCAGCGTTTTAGTAGATGAATCTTATGTTTTTAGAGAAGATACGGGACCCACCAACAACACCTCACAATTCGTGGAACGGGGCCTGTCACAGAGGCCTGAATCCACGCAAACCGCAACCCCAATCTACCCTAATGCCGGTCAGCGGGCCCTGCGTTCAAGAAAGCCCCGAAGATGGTACACATGCGCCCTTTCGAGGGATATTCACCAAGGCAACAGCCCGACAAAACACCGCCTCTCGTGTGCCAGTTTGACATGATAGCTCTCACGCACAAGCTGATCAAGGTGTATTCCATTTGTAAGTCTTTCGAAAAGGCCCCCCCACCTGCTCTTGGTATTCTTCTAAACTGATTCCACACAAAATTTCATTTTGAAGGGTAATTGAACAACTGATGAAATGTCCAAGAGAGAGAAGGTCAGCCCAAAACTACAAGCTAAAAGGTGAGCTCATGTCCATGTTCATACAAAAGCGGTATTAGGACAATAAAATAATAATTATTTTAGTGTCCTAATACCGCTTTTGTAGAAGAATTATTCTTGTACCTATTTTATTTAATTCGCCTCACAGCACCAATTGTTACATTGTAGGTGGTTGAAGACTCCTCAACTTTTCTCTCATGAAAATAAGATAATACGTTCATTTTTTGTGGACTCAGGATAATCAGGAGTTCTGAAAACGATCCCAGTTCAATTGAAACTCCTCCTAATAAAGTGACGACAATTTTACGGTTAATATTCTGATTAAATAACAGTTCTTATAGTGTTGTAACTGATATACCACAGGAATTTACACGTAACTCCCATCTGCAACCCAAGCCATTTGCTGACCTAATAACTTCTTTTTTAGCCCACCCTCTTAGCTAAGTAGGCCTTTTAAATGGAGCACAATTGACCTATTGGCTGACAGGTGGCAAAGACTTGAGCGGGTCAATCGATTGGCCTTTACGCGAGGAAGCGGAGGTGGAGAGGCTAAGTGGTTTGTGATCGATGAGAAATGAAAGCTCACGCGATATCGTAAGATCAAAAAGCACGTACAGATGATAGAGCTTCTCAAGAAGTCAGGAAACGAGAAACGACTGTGTGTAGGCGTTGGGCTATGTTTTCTTTGTAACGAACGTTTGGATCATTATAAAAGCGATTTTTAAAAAAGGTTCAAACCCTGAGAACACAGTGGGTTCCTCCCTACAATTGTATAGATATGGAGCTAGAAAATTTGTCATTATAGGTGTCTAGATTCCAAAAACGACACGTCAATGTCCGAGCCGTTGTGTGCAGTAGGAATTTTTTACAAAATGTGAAATTTTGACAAAATATTCGGTTTACCATCTAGTTATGCCCGTAAGATTTTCAGCCCGATCACCCAAACCCATCGGGCTAAAAAGAGGCTACGGGAGGGGCTTTTAAAGGTTTTCGGTTATGAGGTCGAGTTAGGTGTCGTTTTTGAAGTATTTTTGGACTAAGAATCCATTTTTTTGGGGGTCCTAGAACGATCCTATATCACTGAGGGTATCTTTGGGGGTTTCCCTCTTTAAACGGCGAAGAGGGAAAATCGGTCTTCGGTGGAATATTAAGTGAATGAATTCAGGAAAATGGCAGTATTTTTGCTTGCTTAATTCAACCGATTTGAATGAAATGGGCTCGAAATGTTCAGAAAGTATACCTACAATATTTGCTCTTTTCCACGTATTATGTCACTCTCTTTCAAAAAAATATTGTGAAAACGTGTTCCTTCGTCTTCAAAATGCGGAGCCCACCCGCGACCCCTCGAATGGACGTGCAGCAAAGAAAATACGGCTGTTGGATGGGCATGTAAATAATGAGTAAATTTACGATTGATGTTCGCCTTTGTCCGATTCATTTTCAAACTGTCCTGAAAAACTTGTATTTGGTGTGCTCATCGCCCTATCAATGCTGCAAATTTCAAAACATTTCGGGTTTTGATTAAAATTGGCTCCTTGAAAGAAGAATTTAAAGGTTGTGGACAAATGACGGCTTAGCATAGCCGCAAAGTTGGCTAACCTGTACCTCATGAACCAATCAGAAAAAGGGATGAAAATCAGAACGTCACGCCCTTCTCTCAGGGTCCAGAATTCAAATATTTTATTTCCCCTAACACTTTAAATAATGGAGATAAATTTTCTGTGTAAGTTTGGCGTAAGTTTTGAAGGATGACCGCCCAAAAATCATTCAAATTTCATCGAGATGTATCTGCCACTTCATTCTTTTTTTAAATGTCAGGATGTCTCGTGCAGTTTTTGATTGTTTTTAGAACGTGTAATTTGTCAAAATTTAGGCCGCAGAAATTGTGTTTTTTTAAAGAATCAGCCATATGCCTATTGTACCTATTAGAATGATTCTCTGCATGCCTGACTCATATGAAAACTAAAGGATTCACTATTTTCACATCGTTTGGTTGGATTTGGAAATCATTTACTCTGGATACGTCACGACTTCCACAAACCAACAACCTGACAACCAAAACAGTTCAAATCACAATCAGTTACAATCACAGCACACAGCGGAGATCACAGCACACAAGCCACTCTAGGGACCATGCAAGAAGGATGATAGGGACGGTGATAGCACTCACCCAAGTTCTGCTGGTGCTGGTGCTCTACGGATTGTTTTCAGTGTGCGTCCTGACGTACGTTTTCAAATATCCCCCCATCGTATTGCCCACCACGCCGAACATATTTGTAGTCCAACCCGGTTGGGAGGTAAGGAAGTCGAAACGTATATGTAGAGGTGATAAAGGGGAAAGATCAAGTGACGTTTTATTTTCAGGGATTCCAACGCGAGTGGCGGCAGGAGGAAGAGTGGGGCGAGTGGGGACGGGGAGACGAGTAAGTGATGCAGCAGAATTTTTTCCTGTTTAAACGTATAGGTATAAGAAGAATTTATTATTGCCTACAAGTGAACTTGTAGATTATAAAATTCTTCACCTGGCATGCGGTTATGTTGGATGCCCTCTTCGGAAATGTCTTATACGGTCAAGTAACATCAGAGGTTTCCAGGCGGCGAGCGTCGGGTGAGCCGAGGGAGCGCGGGATCGGGAGAGGCATTGAGCGAGCAGCATCAGCAGCACAAGAAAGTATTATTCTCCGAGCCGGCGACGGTCAAGGACTCCAAAACCCACTCACAATCACCGACCGGCCCACTTTTAGAGCAACATCCATCCCAAGGTGAGAAATCAATCGAACATTTCAAATTAAAACAAGTTAAGCACAGGAAAAATTGCAAGGACACAGGAAATCAATGGAGTTACTTTTCGACCTTACGTCGAGTTTAGTCAGTCATGACAAACCTACACACTGAAACGCATTTAGAATACACTTTTTTTAGTGGATGCCGATACAATCAATCCTCAACTTCAGGATCTTATTTTATGAACACAATCTTAACTTGTGTGCCCGATTAGCTATTAGTTATATAGTGACTGAAGTAGACAATAAAGCATGTTCTTTTGTGAACGGGGTCAGACGAAGTAGATTCTCCTAAGAGTCAAAAGAAATCCGCCGTCTCCTCTTGGCGAGCCGCCTGCGGGATGACCAAAGATAAAACCAAAGACCTGCTGAAGAGGTGGAGGACGCTCCCGGACACGGGGCCAGAAGGTCCGAAGGAAAGACCGCCGCTCCAGGAAATCAAAGCGAACACCACCGGCGACCACAAATGGAGCGTCCACGTTTGGGGTAAGATGAAATTGTTGACTTTTCCAAAAGAGAATTAGACACGTCACTTCAAAATTATTCTTTTTCACCGTCACAGAGCAGTTGCATTGATCACAGCGTATTTTGAAAGTTATGGGACCTGACTCCGCAGTGCGGATGTGGCAAAGTGTGGGTGTGTACGTAAATTTGACGAAAATTAATTTTTCGGTGTTGGGCGGAGTTACAAAGCCGCTTTGTGGAGGATTGAGATGGCCGTTTAGATTTCCCAGGGTCCATGATCTGTCTAGGAATCCCCCTAGGTCTGCTGAGCAGACATTGATGGTGGAAGCGTGCAGTGTACCTTCAATCCAGATAGGACACTTGCTGCTCCTTGCCCCAGTCCGTACCCAAGCTCGTAGGACCAGACAAGTAGTCAACAGATCCGATCTGGCGTTAAACTCTTTCGAGCCAAAAGTGCGTGATCGTGCAATGGTAATGAGTCAAACACCAATGAGACGAAGAGATTCGTAGATTAGTGAGGACTTGCTCCGCAAGGGGGTTCAGGGTGCCCCCACAAAAGCCTGGTGGCTTACGGTGTGCTTCCTGAGCTCCCTAGATCTAGTCCAAAATGCCTATTCCGCTGCTGAGGGTGTTTAGGTTCTTGACAAGTTGATCGCGCAGGAATGCCCTCGTGAGGGCATAATATGCGGATGCTGGGCACTCAAAAATGATGCGGGTGGCGGTTTCTTCGTCCTCCTTGAATAGCCTGCACAGGGTTGATGATTGTGTTCAAGAGAAGGTGCAGGGGGCGAAGCGGGTTAGTAGACCTACCAGCCTTCTGAGTTCCCTGCGCTTTAGTTTGAGTAGCTCTCAGGTCGAAGAGACTGAGGGCTCGGTGGGAAAGGGTTAGAGGCCTCACACGCAGCTACAGAGTGTTTGCCTCCAGCCAAGCATAAAAGCACTTCTCTCTTCCATTCACTGATTCCCGTTGCAGACGTTACTTTCCTCCTAAGTTATTTTCCACTAAAGTGAAGCCATAAAAAAGTGACGCAACTAAATCGTATGGCACACGACACATATTTTAGAGAATGGCCCGGAAAACAGGCATTTCGCCACACCACCAGAAAAACCACTCAAGAGTGTTCTCGGTGCGCGCACTCGTGTGGGAAAATCGTCCTATGCTCCCTCGCAAATTACATGATGAGACTATATATACTCATGGAAAATAGGAAACAAAAAAATTGTAGACCAGTTTGCGCGTTAGAAGAGTACCTCGCTCGTTACTTCCCGACCTCGGAATTGTGAAACCCTCCTATTAAATATAAAAAATGGATTCAGTCTCATTGAGACAATGTGTTGGAGGTTCAGTAGTCACTCAGTGGCAATCTGACTCACCAGTTCGTAGAGGTTTTCGAATCAACGCCACTAGTAAAATTAGAAATGTCAACTTCCGCCCAAAAGTCGATTAGGGTAATCGGGTAAACTCAAATCATTCCATCATAAATTAAATAATGATTAGGGTTGATTGGCCTAATTGGATGACGTCGTTGTAACGGTATAAAACGTCGGGGCGCGTTTCGGTTTTTAATACGTTTGCCGACGTCGAGGAGGTGCGTTTTCGAGGATGCCAGGAAGGAAAAGTTGGGGAGTGCCAAGGGTGCGCTTCAGTTCAGCAAGCGAAGCTGGGAAATCCATTTTCGATAAACATGTGGGAAAGCAGGACGAACAACGCGGCAGGCGAGTGGACTTCGTTCCTAACATGAATTGTACGTATTTTCATTATAATTAAGAATTTTGTTCCAAAACCTAGTTATCTGGACTCACAGAAAAGGTGGTATTGGCTATTGTATGGAGATTCCTACATGAACCCTATGTTCAACATTAAAATTTTTCTCTTTTCAATGATTTCTCTTGTACGATCGGGATCACCTCAAGTAGCAGAACGTAGGGATGTCAGCTTTGTGGGGTGACTCAGGCGGTCAGTTTGTTCACGCCATGTTGACATTTTTCCAGGAGTCGAGAGCCTCGAAGAGAGCGATACCTCAATCCCGGGCGTTGGTATGTCGGTGTGGTAGCGGTGACGTCCCTACAGCATGCTTTATTCCAAATCGTACATGTCCTTTTACCGGCGGAAAATTAGCGTGAAAGTGAAGGAGCCGAGACGGCCATTTGAGCCGTTCGGGTTAGGTTACACGCAAAAGCTTTATAAATACGAAATGGTAACATCCGTTCAAGAAATGAGTGAATTGCACGGAGTTTCGGAGCACCAAGACATTGCACAAAATACAATGGTACAGAAGTCCAACGCCGACTTATTTTTTTATTATTATTATTATTTTATTTTATTTTAATTGCAGCGGATCAGCAAATGGTGATTAAAGATCCAATCGGAGGACTACGTAAAACCCATATGAGGACTACGTACTGGTAGTATTTTAACAAGTGATTATTCTGTTCCAGCAACTTGGGTGAAACGGTGTCCGTCGGATGATGAAACTTGCGACATGGACAAAGAAAAAGTCAAAAAGTGCGACAAGCTCACCAGTACACAGAAAGAAAAGCTGACCTATTTTTTTGCCCATGTGTTCGATATGGATCGGGACGACATCATCGCTATGCAAGATTTTGAAGGCTTCACAGAGGTGAGCAACAGGACTGTCCATGTAGGGAAAACACGTTTGGCCACGAAGACCTCTGAAGGGGGCCTGGAGAGGCAACACGATCGGCCACAAGAAGAGCAACCAGCGCATTGCGATCCACTCCTGATGCGATCTACTGCCAGCAATCGATTCCCGTTTTGGACAAAGTTAAAACGGCGATCTACTCCCTTTTTTTTTAGACAGCCTGGTCACGTCTGGAATGCGTGGAGGCCATCCTGGCAAGTCTTGGAACCACCTAGCCAGCTTGGATCAGCTCTGGAAAACTTGGGACCATCTTGACAAGCCTTGGAAACCCTTATCCAGCTTGGCACCAAATCGGCATGCCTTAGAAACTCTTAGTCAGCTTGGGACGAGCCTTGGACAGCTCTAGAAAGCTCGGTACTATCTTGGCAAGTCTTGGATACTCATTTGTTAGTGCTTCTCTGATGATAGCGGTAATTTCGCGGCCAAAAGCGTCATTCACCTAGTGGCCAAATTTGTCCCCACACTCGCCGTATCGGTTGCCAAACGTGTTGAGTTTTCACCCCTCGGTGGCCAAACGTGATACATGAGTTGGGAACGCTGGAGCGCGTTTTTGGAGCGACAGGTGCAAAATCTGTCCAACTCCGGCAAATTTCTGACTTGCCACATTAACTTCAGGGTGAAAAGGCCTTGTGCTCAGGACGAGCTAATTTTGCCTTGAAATCGCTGAATGACCTCGTCAAGGAGAGCTACGGGATGCAAGACACACTGAACGACGTACAGGGGCATTGCCAGGACGCGGATGATTCGTCCATTCATTCAGCCAGCGCTTTCCTTGCATGGCTCGACAACCCCAAACCAGATAGAATAGGTCGAATTTTGCAAGAAGAATTCAAACTTAGCGGTGAGTGAGGTAGGAGGCGCTGAGAACCACTCCCACCAATCGCCGACAATGTCCCCATCGTTTTTTTTTTTTTTTTTTTTTTTTTCCAACCTCAATTTAAAATCACCAGCTTACAATCTTGAATTTTGTCATCCTTACAGAGACTGAGGCATTTTGCAGAATGGTCAAGCAACTGCGGAGAGTACTTGATACTTCAACAGGTACAGCAAGGTCTAGCAGAAACTTTTATCTACCCCCTCAAGCAGGACGCCGACTCTTTTGAAGGTGAACTTCAGTCACTTAGTCTCGTCATCTTGAAAATCAAGCACGCACTGAATTGTTCACAAACATGTATTTTTAGGTGAAACCCAGGTACCTAAGGAGCTAGATCGTCTGTTCCTGGGGTTGGAAGACTGGTTGGTCATGTGGGGTGATATTTTAGAAAACAAGAAAGACTTCTACCAGTTACCACTGTGGTTACAGTTCCTTCCAAAAGTTATTTTTGCGGCAATCAATAAATCCGGTAATGTTATCATTACGCTGACACGTAATTTTAAGCTGGGCCGATTTCATCAACTATTTTCAAATTTTCAGGCACCGGGCAAATAACTAAGGAAGAACTAGGATCTTTTTACTCCTCTGTGATGGGCTACCCAGCTCAAAAACTGAACGAATTGCTCAATGATGCTTACACTGCCATGACAGCGGTAATTGGAATAGTGCAGTATCGATTTAAGGCCTCTTCGTACGCAAAGACCGGAATCAGATTCTGATTTGGTTACAGGGAGGAGACTTCAAATTGACGTACGACTGTTACCGTCTCTGTTTTGCCAACTTCCTGTTTGGACGAAACCCAAACGGCCCGGGACAATATATCTTCGGCGCCGCCCAGCGAGCGCCACCTACCCTTTTCCCGATAGACTACTCGGCCATGAACAGCTCACAAGAAGACATCGAACTGTACGACGGATCCCTCAAATCCAATCGAAGCTCAATAATTGTTTGAAGGCTCACTGAAAGGAAACATTGCATTGATTGCACCCCGAGTACAAACGCGGCTTCTTTCCTTAGGCGCTGTCACTGTCAACATGTTACATCTTTCAACAATCTTTCAGAAATGTTAAAATTTGTCGCTCTGGTATTCAACTAGTTGTACCTCTGCAAAAATTCATTTCCAAAATGAAGACTACATACGTCACCCATAAAAAGAGGTACAAGTAAAACGAGGCGTCTTTTCAATGAATATTGTATTGTAGTCTTCGCCCAGATCATGCTTGTTTGTGCGAAAATTATTGGAATGTGCTCATCAAACTCATGTAATAACGTAAAATCTTAAAATATACTCGCATATTTACAAGAACCTTCAACGTGGTTATCATATACTCAATATCACAGCTAATCATCCTAAAAATTAGTATTATACTGCGGTGCCTCACTTAATATTTTTCCGAGTACGTACATCACTAATCAGTTCCGGGCATAAAACTATCACAATAATTAAATCGAAATTCGTTTTATGAGCATTTAATGCTAATAAAATGGAATATCTGTATTAAACTAGGATCTACCGCTTACATGGTCACGCCATTTGACCTGATTAATAACCAGACTAAATAATATTTAGTTGTGGACATCGATTAAAAGAGTTAAGGTGGGGGAAGGGCGTGGTGTGGTTTGTTCAACTTCATCAAAACTTCGAAATTCGACCGTTGTCGTTGCTGCCATTTTTATTTTTGCCCTGGATACCTCTGAATCCCTTGTTTTTCTTTGTACGTATGTTCTATGTAATTGTGAGAATCATGACCAAAATAGCTGTTCAAGTCTGACCAATGCAGTTGCCCCACTGAAGTAGGGTAAGTGCGTAACTGGCATGTTCAATCTTTGGAATGCCTCATTCTGGTTTCACCATGGCAAGTGCAAGAAAGGAAATCTCTCAATGATCCTTTAGCGATTTGAACATTTAAAATCCAACAAAAACTCCGAGAGTTATCAACTTTTACAGATCATCAAAGCAGTACCAGGACTGCTAATGGTTACCATGGAAAATGAGGTGTTTACTGACACATGAAGGCAAACAGTTTGGTTGAAAACCAACAGGGGCTTAATGCGTGGCGTGAATTACTTACCCCAGGGGGGGAAGAGCATGGTATCACGCACTTTCCCAAATGATCACCACGCACATGACCCTTCTTGAAAAACCAATGGGGTTAGTGCATGGTAGGGCTCAACACACTCATAAAAAGAAGAACACTGAATTTCAATTATAGGAGTGATGAACAACTTCTGAACTTATACACAAACTTCAAAACACCTGAAAATACGATTTGAAGGATGGAACACAATAAAAATTGAGCGCAGAACTTGGCAGCTGGATGAAATGGCACAATATTGTACTTCACGCATATGCGACTTCACATCTTACCATTTGCGTGAACACTACCTATCTGGCGGATAAGTGTTGTCACGCTGCGTGACTCACCCATATAGTTTCGAACGTAGCCACTAAATAGCATCCAGTGAAAATTGTTCTGTAGCATTTTTACATCACACTTACGCACTTGCCCCACCTTACCTTCTACAGTTTTTTATGTCGTCTGTAAAGTTGGTTGCTGGACTAGATTTTTCTAGAAGAGCGACATCAGAGAACAACTGGCATTTTAACTTTACAGAAGGAAGGAAAAGGAATTTTACCTTAAAGTAAGACATATCTTTCAGCTCCAATCTCTTAGCTACTCTTCGTTTTGAATCTGCTGAGTGAGGATGAAGCCGCAAGAATTGATCGCCACAAGAGTAGAGGGAGATATTTTCAACCGAGGGAGTATCAAGTGTTTGTGAGGGGCCTTACTTCCGAGTTCCCAGCTTTTAACGACGGTGCCGCAGGAGCCCCGGATTTGGACGACCTTCAACCCGTCGTCGCTCGAGACGATGTTCCTGCAAATTTGAACAATCAATTTTTTTGGAGATCGATTGGTGCAACAACAGCCAAATAATTATATTAAATATGTTTAAATAAAGTGGAAGTTTTTTGTTTAATCTTGAAAAATTTGTTCTCCATTTGGTTGTTTTGTCCTCCCTAAAGTCCTCCATTCGTGTTTTTCTCCCTGGAAAGAACACGTAGAATCTACTTTCGGGGGCCCAAAACCATCGGATTTCACCGAGAGGATCCAAGGGGCTTTTTAAGGATGCCAGGAAGACGAATGAGGTGTCGTTTTCTGAGTAATTTTGGACACATAATCCATTTTTCGGGGTCCCACATCCGTCCACAAACTTTATAAGAAAAACACTTTTTTAAATAATTGAATTAATTTTTTTTAAATTGATATAGGTAGAATTAATTTTTGGAAAATTTATATAAAAGAATAATAAACCCTTGAATAAAATGAGCAGCTTTTTTTTGTAATTTATTGATGTGTGTCTTGTAGGTACCTTATAGGATCGTATGTGATAGTCGATGAATTGCGAGGTGTATCGTTGAACCACAAGTGGTGAGCCAAAATGGTGGCACAAGCCGAAGTGAGGGAAGTGAGGTCATCTTCCATGGGGTCGGAAGGAATGGCATGTCCAGATTTGCTTCTCGATAGTTTATGTCCAGGCTCAACTGACAGGCAAGGGACCAATACCAGATTATTTGTTTCGTCGATTTTAGGGCGACCTGAAATCAACAAAATCATTAATGAGATCCTGTTAATCTTCTTTTAATGTGCGAAAGCAAAGGTGTACCTTGAACTTCGGGAGACGGCACAGAAAGGAAGACTCGTTCGATATTGTCGAACCCTCGCGACATAATGCCAGTAGGCGTGTGGCCCAAATTGAACATGTGACCAACTTCGTGGCAAACAGCTCCGAGGCTGGTGCTGAAACATCCTCCATACGTGCCCCTGTGAACAAGACTTAGTCGTGTCTCCATACTGTCAACTCCCGAAATCTCCAAGACCCCCTCCGGCTCACCTGAAGCAGCTGTTATCCAACAAGTCAGCCTGGATTTTTCGCTCGTCGGTGAAACAGCTGACAATTTCCGAAAGACGAGAGGGCCATGTGTAAAGAGTCCCCGAGCCCAAAAGTGCTAATCCACCGCCAGCCAAAGCAGGATCACCAACAACTTTAGAGCCATCCCAGTGTGTGCACGATAAGAACGCCAGATATTTCCGTTTTTCACTCCCTGGAAACAGTCAAGTAACCAATTTTTAGTATTTCTGTCAATCCGGCAGGTGGCGTGAGTGGCGCAGTAACGTCAACTACCAATTTCCGACAGCATAATTTCTCTTCCAAGATGTTCCCAAAGGGCTTCTTGAGTTAATTTCCTGGCCTCGTCAATGTTAAGATTGCTGTAGAAAACGCGACAGATCGGAGAGTCCGGATACAAGTCGTTGTCGATCTGAAACGTTTTCCGAGGGAAGCCTTTTTCCCGCAGTTTTTCTGCATAGAGGCATTGTACCAGAAGTGCTCCTAATCCTATTCGTTGACATGCACTGTTCACCGAATTGTCGAAATCTGCCAACAGTAGAACACAGTAATTACCATTAGGTGTACAAGCTACAGACCAGAGCCAGATATGGACGCCTAGAGGAAGTGAACAAATTATTTCTCTTATGGGTGATTCTCCGAAAGTAGGGAAATCCAGGTATGTATCATTTTTTGAATAACTAATAGCCTAACCGTAACTAACTAATGTAACGTAACATTGTTGGCCAATTTTTCGTAGCATGCTATAAGGTCTACTGCCTGGAGTTGAAATTGAACAAATACATATCCTAAAATTCTCATTTTAATTAAATTGCACCGATGAGGGAATGACTCAAGGGTAGTGCACCTTCTCTCTGACCACTGATTGATAAGTAATCAGATCATCACTGTTGTTTTCTCAAGAAACCAAAACTCACATTTAACTCTTCCATGAACACATTCTGCACTTGAATGAGCTACACATTTTCAGGACCTCAACCTCACTTCAAACTAATGGGCGATCGGTCTGAAAATCTTGCGGGCACAACGACATGGTAAACCTAGTATTTTTTCAAAATTTCAGATTTTTACGAAAATTCCTACTGCCCAAAACGGCTCGGATGACGGACGGAATTTTTGTTTTCGGAATCTACGTGTTTTGAAACGGATGTCAACTTTTGAGGACTAGAATTTTCGACCTCCGTCGCGATTATATAGGTGTATTATTCCAAGAATAATAAAGGAAATTCGAGTCGTGGGACACGTGAGGGGCTGAAAATTCAGCCGTTTATTAATAATTTACACACACAATCGCCTTTTTTTTTTAAAGGGGTTATGTGTCATTTTTGGCCATTTTCACTTTTTTACATTTCCTGGGTCTCCATACATGGTTACATCGATTGCGATTGAAAGGAGCCTTGTAATATTAACGCTTCCCAGAGAAAAAGAGAGTTGAAATCTTCGATTTCTTTTGAAAGGGGCTATGTGAGCCACAAATATCCCAGTGAACGAGTGGCACTCAACTCCAAAAAAATTGCGGATTTGAAGAAACTCCTCAACTAAGTACCTACATCCCCGGCGAATACCGCACGTTTTTCGAAGAACTGGTCAATGATTGGCCGAGTGTGGCAGAGGATGGTGATGAGACTCAAGATGGATAAGAACCTGCTGTATTCTGACTTTTTTTGTACTTTTCGTTTCCAAAATATGTTGCTTTTGCCTGACAGTTGTAGACTGATAAATTTTTGGCGTTATTACCTGCTAATTGGATTAATTCGAACCCAATCACGGGGCAGTCATCACTTCTGCCCAAATCCTCTGCCAAGCCTCATTAAAACCCAGGACAGGTAAGCCCTAGGTGGGGTGAAAGTCATCACTTCCGCCCATGGCTCATTAGCCCATGGCCCACCAAAGTCATCACTTCCGCCCCCTTCACGAACTCTCTTTGGAGAGAGTCCAGGAGAACACTCAGCAGTAGGCTGAAATGGGCAGTGACCCTTAGCGCTCAAATCCCTCTTGGTCGAAGTGGTTACCACATTATACAGTATTTTGCGTCCGTGGGTTGGGGGGCTGGTACGTTGGTACACCCAGCGAGGTGAAAGTTACGTCGCCAGTACACCCAAGCACTTGCAAGCCTTGGACAGGTTTGGATAGCTTGGATCAATCTTAGAAAACCTTGGAATCCCTTATCCAGCTTGGCACCATATTGGCATGTCTCTTGGCTAACGTGGAACCAGCATGCTACCGCTGCGCTTTGGGTGAAAACCCCTATTGATGGTCTGCACATACGTCATATATCATTGCCAAACAGTATTCGAACGTTTCCTCAAGTTTAGACTGACTGATCACAGGCCTACTTTGAGGAGGGAGATGAGGCTGTTGGAAAGGCACGATCTGACAGCTGGTTCCAATGGGCGGAAGTGATGATTCTCTCCCCTACTGTTTCAGCAAGGTACTCGGGTCCTTGAACGGCTTATCCCTCCTCGCGTCACGGATTAGGGCGGAAATGACAATCGCCCCAATCACGTCCTGTTTTGACCGCAAAAAGCCATTTTCTTTTGAAAGGGGTTATATGCACGATTTTAAATTGCAATTTTGGGACACATGAAAAATTTGAAAAAACCTGAAACGATGCTGCTGCACAGTGTCTTACCTAGCTCTACCGGAATATATTTAAAAAATTGAAATTCCAAACTGTTATAGCAATTGGGGAAGTTTTTTGTGTTTTTCCAAAAGTTGGGAAATTGTGACAGCCCCTTTCAAAAAAAGCGATTCAAATGTCTCTGTCGGGGAAAATTATAATAGCCCCTCTACGCGGCCTTTATTTTAATCTCCCATACCTACTTCCAGTCCAAGGGCTGTTAGAAGCTCCGGATTGGGATTTCCCTACTTTCGGAGAATCACCCATATCATACCAACCTTCAGGCGCTTGAAACCGCCCATCGTGTCCTTCACATATGACGTACAACGGCAAAACAGATAGATCCGTGAGATTGGCTGAATACGACAACGCGATGATAGCGGTCATTTCCCGGTAGGAAAACTCCAGCGAATTTTCACCTTCGGCGAGAAGTACCACAGCCTTGAATATTCCAGCATGCACCGGCCAGTGGTTCTCTACGGACCCTTGGGAGGTTCTAATGTCGTTGAAACAGCTGGTGTCTGTGGAACCAGCGACACGAATACTACCACGGACGAGGATGACCCGTGAGTTGGAGACGTCTCCGTCCTTCCAGTTAGAGAGATGGATTTCCATTTTGTTCGTGCGATGTCACTCATCAATATTTCTGCTTTCATCTTACAGGTCCCCCGAGTCCTCGACCGGTAAGAAGCTGAGACTGTCAAAACCAAAATTTGGCTTGTACTGATAACTTAGGAGTGAGTGAAATGGCAGCTTAGTACTGGGCTTACTTTAACACCTCCATAACCATAGCAGTGGCACTCAAGCGTCGATTGTGAACTTGAATGAATGAAGCTCACCAAGATGCGGCGCTTAGTGCAGAAACGTACAAAAAGCACCATCGGGTGAACCAAGTAATCGGGTGAACAATCATCGTGGGAAAAGCTGCAAAACTTTGACATGAAGAACGTCAACAAGCTGGTGGTGGCGCACGAGTTTTACGTGCCTCGGAATAAATCTTGACTGCCACAAACTGTTGTTGCTGTTGTTAATAATTAACAACAACAGCACTTTACAGAATTTAGGGGTGGTCTTGCATCCGGCCGTAGCTTGTCGGTTTCTTACGTTATTTTGTGTGCTGAATCCGAATCCGAGGTCCGTTTTTTTTTTTTTTTTTTTTTTTTTTTTTTTGTTCAGCTCATGAAATGTGTGGAAAAAACGCTGCAAATTTTACACAAGGGTTTATTATTCTTTTATATACGTTACTTGTGCAGAAATTTAATTCTGTCAATGAAAAAATAAAGAAATAAAAATTTTTTTTTTGGATTTTTTGTTCAAAAATGTTTCTTTTTCAAAAATGCTGTATTTTTTACTCGAAAAATATTTAACATCCTGGTATCCTTCAAAAATCCCATTTTTAGCCCCAAGAATGCCCTAAAGATCGCCCCAGTGAAATAGGATCGTTCCGGGACCCCAAAAAATGGATTCTACGTCCAAAAATACTTCGAAAACGACACCTAACTCGATCCCATAGCTAAAAGCCTTCTAAAAACCCCTCCCGTAGCCCCATTATAGCCCCAGAGCGCCCCACGGGTTTGGGCGATCGGACTGAAAACCTTGCGGGCACAACTAGATGGTAAACCAAGTATTTTGTCAAAATTTCAGATTTTTAAAAAAATTCCTACTGCCCAAAACGGCCCGGACGGCGGACGGACATTTCGGATTTTGAATGTAGACCTCTTGAAACGGATGTCAAATTTTGAGGCCGATCGGAGTCGTCGACCCGCGTCGCGAAAACATAGGTGTATTATTCCAAGAATAATAAACCAAAATTAGGGTGATATTCGGAATCAGCGATACATTTAAATGTATCGTAAATTTACATAAGTTGGCACCTTTGGAAGGCATTTAATTCAGAAGTGTGTTCAATGAAAAATCCTGAAAATTTTGTGCGCCAAACAAGTGAAAACAAGCTATATCATGGAAAAACGAGCTAAAAAAAAAAAAAAACGGACCTCGGATTCGGATTCAGCACACCAAATAACGGAAGAAACTGACAAGCTCCGGCCGGATGCAAGACCTCCCCTAAATTCTGTAAATTATCGCAGTGTTCCCTTTCGGAGCTGCAAAGCAAGCATGTTGAAATAGTTGAAAACTTCAACTTTATTACAAATTATTTCAACAATATTTAATATTACAAAAAAAAAAATAAGGGGGGTTCGCTGGTAAAATAATATTGTAAATTTTACAAGTGAACCTTTTTAAATTCTTTTGTTGCTATCTTTTGCTACAATGAATGCACATAGCAATAATTGTAGTTAATTATTAACAAATTATTGTTTACCTAACTGAAGAAGCTAGTACTCAGCAGAGGAGTCGTTTTCTCTCCCTAGCCACCTCGTTTTTATCCTTTTTTTAAGGGTGTCTATGTAAGGTGTCTTACCTACTTATATAAAATAATATTATGCATAGGTAGGTACAATTCATGGAAGCATGTATTTACCACGTACTTTGCTTTGATCTAAACCGAAATGCAAATGGCTTGAGCGTGTAAACTGGCCTTTAGGAAGGGTGCGGGATCGGTGGGTTTTCCCCCGTCTCACTGGTCTAGAAAGAAAGGTGCGCGAATTGGATAATTCAGAGAACGTATCTGCGATGCGTGTGTGTCATCTCATGTGTGTTCAAGTTTTCTTTTGTGTTTAGGCTAGTCGTCATGGAGGAAAGGAAATTCCTCCATGGCTAGTCGTATTAGATGTATGGAGGGGAGGAAATTTATAGAAGTACCCACCCGCCAGCCACCAGACGTGGAGAGAGCAACCACCGAGAATCCACAAATTGCAAGTTATAAGAAGGGGCAGAAGAGTAGACCTACATACCTGTACGGTTTGTTGCATTCTGCAAACACCAACGACCCAAACACCACAAGTTACAAGAAGAGGTGGAATAGTAGGTAGTTCCGTTGCGATGACTCCTGTCCCAAAGAAAGAATTTCGAGCCAAAAACTATCAACTCCTTTAAAACCCAGCACCTACACATTGGTCCATCCTGGGCACACCAGAATGGTGTGGCTAACGTCAGAGGGACAGGAGGGCCCGCTGTACTCCCCCTAGGGGAGTGCTGAAGAACAAGAAGAAGGAGAAATTTGAAGCAGCATAAGCGCACATCCCGTAGGAGAAGAAAACGAGCAGATGAAGGCACAAGAAAGGTTGTTATGGGCCAGAAATGGCCTTAGAGACAACCTAAACGCTCTGTACAGCGGGTTATCCTCCTACAAGGTCACAACTAAACGCCCACCCTTGATTCGAGCCATGATTTTCTAGTTAGCGAGAAGACGACGCTTGCACCCTGTCCACAAGAGACGCCTAGGAGTAGGCCTAAAGAACGTGTAATTGGCATTAAAGCATTTCTAAAATAATTCTTTTAAAATAGTCGCTGGTCTAGTTCAATATTTACTCCAAGCAAGTATTTACGCTCTCGATGGTTGTGATCACACCATCTCGAGATGGTCTTCCACGTAAACCCTTACAATATTGTTTTATTACAAGGAATATAATATTTTAGCGTTAGGCTTCCTGCCGGCCTATTATGCTGGCAGGAAGTAGCCATAAGTATTGGCTGGTAGAGCTTTTTAAACGCTCCTACGATTTTCATTTTTTTTAAAGTAGGTAGGTAGGTAGGTACCTAAGTAAGTACGAGCCACATGAAAATTCGGGTCGTTTGTCGTTTGCTACTGCCCAAATTCAGCACAAATTGTTATGTAGGTACCAATTAATGATATTGCCTAGGAACTAAAGCTTTCTACGATACGATACGGTAAATCACCAGATTTAAATTTTGCCAGTTTCCTGAGTAGGTATTTCACTTTCAAAGAACAAACCTGCAAAAGTTCTTTTGCGTTTGGAGGGCCTAATGGAACGCGCAGTGAATTATTTTGCGGTAGGTGTGAGCGTTTTTAATATCGGGAAAGTGCCCTTGATATCGACTTGATTCAATTCATTTTCCAAATCGTGGTGACCCCATTAAATGGGTCGAACACATTTTGTTTGCAGAGGAGGATTTTGAGAAGGCGACGAATAGTGACGTTCAGGTCCCAATTTCTGAAGATTTTCGACTTGTACGATACTTGCTTGTGGATAATCACGTCTCTAGTGGGATTTGAATTCATGGACACGCTAGTTTCTATCAAGCGTTTTGGAGTTCACAGCGTGTACAACTATTTCATGGCCGCATTTTTATTCGTCATTCCACGTCAGTTGTTTGCTATTAAATAGAAAATAGCATAAATTTTATGTAGTGGTTAATTAATATACGAATTGCAACAACGTGTAGATGTAATGCCTGGGGGATAATCTTTTCAGTGTGGTGTTATTTGGAGTTGACGTCGTTGATTTGTTCCTCTGGAGGAATCTACCACTACACTTACTCCCTCATAAATGAATTAGTTGGATTCATCGCTGGATGGCTACAAATTTTATGTTCAGTAACATGTGCGTTTCATTAAATGAACGTTTCATTTAACGAAATTTTCGTTCGTCCACCGTTTTATTTGTGTTTGTAAATTATATCCTGGGGAACTGAACTAACTTTTGCTATTTTTCAGTCATATCATATACATCGGCATTGGGAGGCACTTTACTTGATCATATTCTATTTGAGAATGCGTTCCTCGAAAGTGTTCGAAAGTTTATGCATGTGGACTGGAGCGTTGACGTCAACTTTTACCTCAACAGGACTCCCCATTTCCTTGGCTTCTTCGTTTCAAATTTGCTTGCAGGTACCTAAGACATAATTTTTAAATGACCTTCATAAGTAGTTCTAGCCAGGTGCAACTGATCTCAATGTTTCAAGAAGGAAAAACGACTCGTTGTGTTCAACATCTAAAATTCCTACTTTAATTTTGCAGCAATATGTTGTCCCATAAAAATAATAAAACTGTCTCTGGTCATATTCTTCTATGTCATTGCCGGCTTCTGGATGTGTTTCATGATGCTCATTACGGCCTACATGAACTCGGAATACTTCGTTATCCCAAATGGAAACAGTGTGGCAACTTTCTTTTCAAGCTATTACGACGTTGCTTACATGTTCCCCACTGTATTTTCATTGGTGTACTTGGGTGAGTGTTATCTTGAGCCTTTTCATAATCATGACGTTAAATTTTGAACACTCTTAGCCACGATGGTCTGTTTAGGAGGAGATGTGATAGATGCAGAGAAAAATATACCCTTAGCCATGGCCATTGGTTTTGCGGTAGCTTGGGTGTTTTACTCGGGAGTCACCTTGCTCATCACTTTTTCTTGGGACTTTCAAGATTTAGTAAGTATGTAATTTGTCACTGTATGTGTATTTTATAATAATTATAAATGCTTTTATAAATATAATAATTATAATAATTATAAATAATTTTATAATAATTTTATAATAATTATAAATTTTATAATATTTATAAAATTATAATTATAATAATTTTATAAAATGCAATTATTGCATTGCCTATCCAATTATACTGGAGCTCCAGCCTGAGGAGGATGACCATCTAAATTCTAAGGCACGTCTATATGTCGGAAAAATCTGAAATTGGTCTTACAAAATTCAGTTTGGCGAGTACCTATACAACGAGAAAAGTCTGAAACCACCAAAAAGTTGGCTCAAAGTGGTTTAAAAAAATGGTTCAAAGTGTTCAAAAAATATTGGCTGAACCGGTTGACAGGATGTTGGATGGCGTTGTGGATGGGGGGGGGGGGGGGGGAAGAAGGCGCCACCGCGTGGGGAGGTTGAAGAGGTTGACGGGATGACGGGAAATAGATTTCACCTTCCAAATGAATCGTTTAACTCTCATCCTGTATTTCTTTAAGAATCAAAAAGAAAATATACAAAAAAAAAAAGCTAGAAGAAGGGGTCTGAGGCCAGGTGGGAGAGGTCGGCTATAGCCAGCAGGGGATGGCCCCCTAGTCCTATTATATTGGAGCTGCAGCCCAAGGAGGAGGAGAACCATCTTCTATCGAAAATGTGAAATTTGTCTTGAAAAATGAAGTTGGATGAATAGATAACTAGAAAAGCCTGAAGACACCATAAGGTTAGCTCAACGTGGTCCGTTTGAACCAAAAAGTGTTCAAGCATCAAGACGAATTGAAAGGGGGGGGGGGGGGGGTAAGGTTGGAGGGAGGGGGGATTTTGATGGGAGGCTTGTCTGCCTCCACCGAGATCGCTGGGGGAGACGGATAATCCACAATCATTAATGCACCTCATTCCCCACCCCATCGCGAGGATTGGTTGACACCGAAGGGGGGGGGGGGGGGGGTGAAAAAAGGGAGTAGCTAGGGGAAAACATCCTTGGGCCCGTCCCCTTACTTTATTTAGGTCATCTTTATCCTGAGGTACCTACTTCCAGTCAACAGAAAAATAGAAAAAATTTGTTTAGGCAAGCAGATGACTAGAAAAGTCTGAAACCACGAAAACGTTGCTTCATGTGGCGTATCTGAACTCCAGTAACTCCGAATTTCTTTAGAAAAACAAAACAAAGCAATTCATTATCAAAAAGCGAGTAGAAGGGGTCTGAGGCCAGGTGGGAGCCCCCCTAGTCTTAAGTTAAGCTTGACTGACGTGTTACCCTTGTGGTGTATTTCAATAAAAAACTACTATTGGCTAGCTTAAGAAACGCTGGATAACTGCCTCTCATTTACGTGATGAATTCATTGCAGGATCCATTCATCGTTTTGACTGACATTGCATTTAAAACAGGTGGCCACAATTTTCACCGAATAATTGACTACGTCGCTCTGAGTTGTATTTTCTCGGCGTGAGTACACCTCATGGGTTGAATAGTAATGCAAGATAATTAAGAAAAATCTTCCGGTGGTTTGGTTTTCAGGTTGTGTGTGTACATAACCACTGTGGTGAGGGTTGCCTTGTCGATGGCCAGGGACGGGCTCCTCTTTACGGTTTTTTCCCGAGTAGAAAGGTGGAGTTATTATGCTGCCAAACCGACTTTGTTGATTGGAGCCATAGCGGGTATCTACGTCAATTTTTATACTTGATTTCCGTAGTTCTTGGAACAAACCAGGAGGAAGCTAGTAGGCGTGGCCTGTCCTGGTAGGGGTCAGAAAGATGGGGAAATGGCAACAAGTGTGATCGCTCACAATTTTTTAAAGCTTCATTCAAGGTTAAAGGGATCTTGAATCATCAAAGTTGGTCTGTTTTCAGGGACTGTCGCTATTTTTGTGCGGAGAGCCTTCTTGGAGCGTATTAGTAAAGTATCTGAGCTTTACCTGTCCATGTTCCCACCCATATGTATCCTTTTCCTAAGGTGAGTAAAACTTGTAGTTCAGTCAGCTTAACGTGCAGGTAACCTCTGGTGTTTGGACACCTCAAGAGTCCGTTTCCTACTCGTACACGTATTTTGAGTTGGAATTTTCACGTGGATTGCGGAGTAGTGCAGGAGGAAAATCCTTTTTTCCAAACATTCAGGTTGGATGTTTGAGGTGAATCTGAGATATCCCTAATATTTCAGGTATACTGACGCATTTCATACTGTACTACGAGTAAAACAAGAATCCGCAGTTCTGAATGAGCCTTTTGAGCACATAGGAATCCTAATATGGGTGTTGGGTAAGTCACTAATGGTGCAGTATGGTGTGCCGTGTTGATCATAACAGGAACCCCATTAATGCTGCAGTGGTTTGCGTCATCGTAATGGGTTACTCCACTTCTCTGTGGGCGGCTAACTTCTTCATCAACCCTTTCTACGGTACAAGCAATCATGGGTACCGTGTCGCAGTCACCGGAATAATTTTAGTCCTGGCTACCGTACTGCTATTATTCCAGAAACAAAACCATTACAAGTCACCGTACAAAGTAACGTTCAAAACAGCGTGAAAACTTTGGAGACAGCTGTTTTGTTTTGTGAATGCAGCCATTGTGAGGTTGTGGATCTTTCAGGTGCCTCTGGTCCCATTCGTGCCTGTCATATCGCTGTTCACGCAATCGTTCATGCTACCGGTCGTCCCCATCCAATACACCATCACCATATTAACGTGGTTGGGCCTCGGTAAGTTCTTACCCTTACTATTGACCATTTACAGGCACACCAATGATACCAACCGTCTATTTCAGGTGTGGTATTTTACTTTTCATACGCTATGCACTTTTCTCGATTGCCATTGTTAAAATGAACAACGCTGATGGAACGTTTAAAAAAGCCAGCATTCACAATTCAAGAGAACATTTTATTGCCAAAAATGTGCAGTTACAAAAAATAAGGAAGTACCACAGTCTTTTCATACAGTCTAATTTTGATTTCAGTTTCTTCCTGTGATTTCATACAAACTAAGCAAAATAAAAAACTAGAATAATGTGAAGTGAAAACTAAAAATTTGACTCAATTATTAACCTTAAACTATAAAAATCACAAAAGCGTTACGACAAAACTCTCAATTCCTGTTCCCAGTGGTGATTTTCAGGGTCACGAGCAAAATTGGCAGATTAATTACTCAATAGAGCCATTTAATGAATGAAAGATTGGCAGAGAGGATATGGGAACAGCACACTTCTCTAGTTCGTAATAAATAAAGAGATCATGGACTACAGTCTAGTTTGTTTTTAGACAGTTACAAGTGTGGTCGTGCTGACCAAGAATGATAGACCAGTAAAAGATTAATACGAGAAAATAACATCAGGAATTTTTACGCATCAAAATTTATTCATTTTTTCAATAGTTCTCTCGGGAATACGAAACACGTCAGGGTACGAAGTGAATTAGCACATCAGCAGGGGGGTAACAGTTACCTACCTATTTATTATTCTAACGCCACGTCAACAATCAAGAATCTCAAGAAACGTTGACCGTAAGTACATACAAAGGGAGACGGAAATTTAAAATCATACATGGATCGGCCACCGGTTGAAACATACAGCAAAAGTTACATCAATTCATGTAACATCAATGGAAAAGTGAAAAGATGCATGAACTGCATACTGTTAGGATAATTCACGTCCACGGGAGGTTGTTCGAAAACAAAACGGTTCCCAAAATGGCGTAAGACATGAAATACGTGCTGATGACGACGCCGGCGGGCTTGATGTCGTCCGTCGACCGGAAAGAGGAACTTCGAAATACGACGACGGAATTTTGTTTGGTCAGGAACTGGGACGCGGCTATCCAATAGAGCAGTGGGGACGAGGAAGCGACCATACGCGTGGTCACTTGAACGTTGATGCAGAGGGCGCTGGTGAGAGTCAGGTAAACTGCATGCACCACGTAGACTAGACACCTGGGAGGCAGCCCGAGGGACATTGGTGGTCCTGAAATCGAATATTAATGTTTGAATAATTTTACAAACTGTGGAATTCTTTATAACGATCAAATAGGGGCATTTCAACCTCAAAACGTATTCACTCACCAGAGCTGGAGTATAAACCTTTTGGCACAAGAATCGACCGTTTGTTGTTCGACAGGAATTTCATTCCATAGTACAACACGAGGAAGATAACAGGAGATGCGAGGAGGAAATTCGGCAACTGTTTCCACTGGTAGTATCTGAGAAATCCGACGTCCCAATACATTCGCTGGAGCTCGAAATACGGCAATGTTACGGATCCGTTGCAAGTGATTTGGGCGGGCATCCCAACCAGAGGGATGCCAGAGGATTTGCTAAACCTCAACATCTCATTCGAATGGTTCACATTGGTCCGGACGCATAGAAGATAGTAACTGTAAGCCTGGAACGTTATGAAAAGCGTTGCTCAAAGTAATTTACCTACTACAGTAGTGACGGTAAGAAACGTCGTCTCCGAAATTATACCTGGAACAGGAGGAATGGCAACACTGTGGCACCGCAGGATACCATAGCGATGAAGACTCTTTTCAGGATTCTGGATCCAACAAAAACTCGGTTCCCTCTGAGATTTATCCTCAGCTGCTCCAACAGTTGGAAAATACAAAACCACTGAAAATGCAGAGCGTATCCAGCGTTGATGATGCCGTTGGACCGAGCGAATGTGGAAATGGAAAACCACAGAACAGACGCAGGCATGTTGTTGGTAGCATAGTAGAGCATCCCCTGCAATAAGTTTGTCTCCTTTAGCCTTTACTTGTAACCCCACAATTTGTCATCTTTGATCGCAGAGAAGGGTAATTGAATACAAGTAAGGTAAGGGGGAAGTGCAAAACTGGGGCAAGTGCGTAAGTGGGATGTAAAAATGCTGTTAGAACCATTTCCACGGGATGCTATCACCGCCAGATATCAACACAAATGTTAAGAATTCACATTGTGCCATTTCATTCAGCTGCCAAGATCCATCCTTCAAATTGGTGAGCATTTTTAGGTGTTTAAAAGTCTGTTTATAAGTTCAATATGTAGTTGTACTTCACGCGTATCATTGAAACTAAGTGTTATCTTCTTCTATCAGTGAATTGGGCCCTATGATGCACTTACCCCAAAGTATTTCAAGAAGGGGCATGTGGGTGGTGATAATCAAGTTTGAGACTGATATCTCATTAAACTTATTATTGTTTCAGATGGATTTATTACATTTATTGGTGTTAACTAATGTTCTTAATTGTCCAGGTACTGACTTGATGATCTGTAAAAGTTTATACTTAAGTAACTGTAAAGTTATAATTTTAAAAAACTGATAAGTTATACTCAACTGTAAAGTTGTATGGTTTTAAATTTTCAAATCGCTAAAGGATTATTGAGAGTATTACCTTTTTTGCACTTGCCCCGGAGAAACCAGAATGAGCGCTCCAAAGATTAAAAAGGGTCTTGAAACGGATAATGTCAAATTTTGAGGCCAGGCGATCAGAATTTTCGACCCCCGTCGCAATTATATAGGTGTATTATTCCATGAATAATAAACCAAAAGGGTCAAACTGCCTTTGAACAACTATTTCAAAACGCTATAAAGCAAGACGAAGCAGATTGGCCCTTTAAACTCGAGTCTTCTTGAGCCCTTCTAGAGGCTTGAAGGTCAAATTTGAAATACATAGTTATTCAAAAGCAGTTTGGCCATGAAAATAATGATTAGTTTCAAAATTATTCGGATATTGGTAAGGCCCAGTCAACATTAAAATGTTGGACATTTTCCTCTTTTGAACACAAAAATGTTGTGTCCCCAAAATCTGAAGAGGCATTAAATTTTGTCCCGCTCTGTCAACACTGCTTGATTGTGTTTTAGTTTTAAAGGGGATGTTCAAGGGTCTCCCAGCCCACCTTTTGATGAGATCCAATATGATCCGAGGTTTGGTTATCGATAGATATCGATATATACCATATATCGATGTCATATAATTCGTAGATCGACGATATGACGATAATACATTACCTACTTACCTTGAATGTGCAATAAGCGAACAGGGACTCAGAATATGGCGCTATGAAGAAGATCGTCGCAGGAGACAGGCAGAAGAATATTGCACTGTGGAAGGCGTAGAGCTCGTGTTTGAGAACAGCAAAGCTGAGGCGGTACAACAGGATGGCAGACTCGACAAAAAGAGCCGAGTTGAGCAGAACCGCCGACAGGAGCAGCCCAGACAGCGAATTCAGTCCAAGCAAAAACTGCAAATAGATAAGAATTTACGCTAGTAAATAAAATAAAACAAACCCTCAAATCAACCATAGGGCAAGATGTGAAATTATAAAACTATTTAGGTATTATCACCTGAAGAAGAACGCTGAGGCATTTGACAACGGCTGGAAAAAGTGGGAAAAAAGCGAATGCCGTGTGTGTCGAGTAGCCACTTTTGGCGATTTGTAAGAAATGTTGAGCATCCCACCGCATCAGTCCACCAAAAAGGAACCACACAAGTCTATCGCTGAAAGGATAACATGGGATAATTTCCATATCATAATTACATAGTCGACGATGGACACCCAACAGGGTAGTGCCTTATGGATGATGCCTACAGATATTATCGCGGGGGTCGATATCAGAAGGAATTTCCTACTTACCGAAACGACTCGTGGGCAACATTATCAAGCTCGGGGGCGACAAAACCGTCGCTTTTGTGATCCGGGACGAGGACGTTGGCTATTAGCGACAGCCCGATGAACGTCAGCCGGCTGGTGATGGCCACTCGGTAAACAACTTTGGTGTAAGCGCTCATGTAAGCGAGTGTGACTAGACTAGATTCAAAAACGTGATTTAAGTTCAAACCATAATACGAAAAGTTATCTTTTCTCTAGCGAACTATTCACTTGGCACTCAGAACCAGATGACAAGTGCTCGAGCTTGGAAAACAATTCTGTTATCTCTTATCGAGCGTTGTTATCATTCTTATCGTTCAAATTTATGGGGCGAGCGCGGCTGACGTACGAAAGATGTAGGTACATCGGTCAATGAGAAAATTTTCATAACAAGGTGGGAAAATTGTCCTAAATTTATTAATTGAACTTGAATTCAACGTGGCAGTAGTGCATCCAGATTTTGGTTAATTGTTCTAGGAATATTACACCCATGTAATCGCGATGGAGTGCACAAATTCTGATCGGCCTCAAAATTTGACATTTTACGTTTCAAGATGTCTAGATGCCAAAAACTAAATGTCCGTCCGCCTTCCGAGCCGTTTTGGGCAGTAGGTTTTTTTTTTTTTTTTTATCTGAAATTTTGACAAAATACCTACTCGGATTACCATCTAGTTGTGCCTGCAAAGGGTTCAGCCTGGTGGCTAAAAAGTGGCTAGGGGAGGGGTTTTTGAAGGTACCTATTCGTCTATGGAGTCGTGTTAGGTGTCCTGTAAAGTGAGGCCATTAGTTCCAAAGTTGGTTAAGTCCATTTTTGTCGAAATTCGATTTAAAAGCCATTTCTACGGTTTCTCCTAGCGAGGAATCGATTGGCGGTATTATTTTTCGTTAAAAGTAGTTAGATCCCCTTGTAATTCAAGGTTGAAAAGCGCGTTTTGTGTCAAATGTGGTTTAGTCCACAGTCTGTTTTGATTCAAACGTGGTTATAACAGATTTTGGGCTCTAAAGTGGTTAAGTCCACTACTTTGGTTTCAATAGTGGTTACGTCCATACTATCCACCCACCATTTAGAAGGTATTCTAAGAGAAAGGATTCGGTCTTTTACTAGTTTTGAACCTTCGAGTTTCTTGCTACCTGTAGGAATGGAACTTTTATTCTGGAAAGGTGGTCAAACTGCTTCACCCTGCTTTCAGAGTAAGAGTTCAAAGTCTTCTGTCGCTGTGAGGTGTTTTGTTTACATTTAATTTATTTAATTTAATTATTTTCAATTTTCAATTAAAGCACTATTACCTTTAAAACTGGTCAGTTCTCAGCATTTTAGTTTCAAAACTAGTTATATGCTTCTTGTTTATTTACAAAACTGGTTACGTCCAGACTTTGGTGTCAAAAGTGGTTAAGTCCCTACATTTTTATTGAATTCCACCTCTATAAATAGAGTTTTAGGCAAGATTTTGATTTGTTTTGATCTGGAGAGGCCCAATCTATGAAAAGAAGCCGTACAATGTCTGACTCGAGGCAAAAACTACCCTCAAACCGTTTTTCGTGTTTTACCAAGTTTGACCCGAAATGGACTTAACCAACTATGGAACACATGGCCTCAAGTAAAGTCCTTTCAATTCTTCGCCCGAAAAATACGTCGTAGTTACGACGTATTTTTGGGCGTTGAATCCATTTTTGGGTTCCCAGAACGATCCGATTTCACCGCGGGGTTGTATAGGGCCTCTTGAAGGATCCCAGGAGGTAAAAAAAAAGGTGTGGTGTTCCAAGTAAATTTGGAACACCACACTTTTTTTAAATAAATTTGGATGGTAGGTAGGTACCAGTATCAGACACTGGGTCCAAATCACAAATTATACTTCACACTCATTGAGACCCAGGGTTGCCAAATTTCCGAGGATCAAAACCAGGACACTGGTTTTGTTGAAAACCTACTACGTCAACGTGTTATACGCGATACCTAGGAATTTTTTGAAAAATCTGAAATTTTGACAAAATAGCTAGGTTGGTTTACCATCTAGTCAGCCCGATCGCCAGAAACCCAAAAGGTTTTTGAAGGGTTTCGGCTAGGGGTGGAGTTAAGACTTAAGACAGTGTCGTTTCGAAGTATTTTTGGGGGTCCCAGAACCATCCAATTTCACCGTGGGGATCTATGGGATTTTAATAGTTTTAGGTCGAAATAGAGCCGCTGGCGTTTTAGGTGTGTTTGTAGGTAAGATCATTTAATAAGACAACCTGATGAACTACTATTTATAGTATAATATACTATAAATAGTAGTTCATCACCTCAATTTTCATTAGTATATATTATATACTAATGAAAATTGAGGTGAATATCAATATTCACCTCAATTTTCATTAGTAGGGCCAATTCGTCAATACCCATTCCGTGTCTTCAAGTTTTTGCGCCCAAACCCATTAGTTTTGAGTGTTCCCAGTTGGCCCAATACCATTATTTTAGCTCCCAGGGGTGGGCCCAAAGCCATTGAAATTCTGGTCCAATTGGACCTTAAAGTCATAGCAAATTCTGGTCCAATTGGACTTTAAAGTCATAGCGTTTTGGCTATGGCCGAAAGTCAAACCCCCCCAAACACCCCTCGTCTGATTGGACTTCAGTATCGGACCCCCTAGAAATTGGTAAGAATAAATTGGTATAGTCATTCCGATCAACATTTCGCTAACAACCAACAGGACTTGATAGGTACTAATATTTGAAAAAACGCAGCACATTGATTTTCCGGGTGTTCTCTTGTAGGAGGGAAATTGAAAGAAAACAACGTAGTTTCCCTCTAAAAGCGAAGGAGAGTACCTACTTGGAAGGCAAAAACGACGGGGATACATGCAGTAGTAGTTATAATGGCCGACCTGACCGCCCCCTCCTGGCCAAAGAGTCGCTTGGAGATATTATCTCAGCTTGCCACTGCCCTCTCCAATAGTATATTATATTGGACGGACTGTGAGGAACAGATTCCTAGATGCAGATTCCCATCCAGATGGAGTGAATCTAGTTAGTAGGATTGTTAAGAACCTTCTGGATTTTTCAACGACGAAAAAATTGATGCCCCCAGGCCATGATGGGAAAAGAAACATAACATGAAGCTGAAGAAAAATTATAATCAATCCGTAAATTTACGATTTTGAATTAAATACACGTAGGTATTGACTGTTATGAGAGGAGTTCTCCATTTTCGAAGGTAATAACCACCGGACCTTCCCTGAGACACCGGTTCTCAGTTTACAACTTCCAAACTACTAATCTAATTATTTACAAAAATGAAACCCACTCGTCACAACAGTGGGCACTGAGTAATGCGAAGAATTAAGTCTTATTTTTCAAAGTAACACAAACGAGCACGTTCAGGGGAAATTTTACTTTAATCAACAGACGAGGGATTAAAACTTATGTACATCAATACAATGAAAAATTATACACGTTCTTGGGAGTTTGCTAGGAGATCACATTCGAGTTATTGCACACGCTTAGGCCAAAGATGAGTTGCTCCATCGTGAGTTAGCTTTGCACGCCTTCCATCGTCCCAGCCCAGTCACAGCACCTTTTTGGAGTGACTTCAGAGTGTTACGGAGGGACGTACTCTCGGAGGCGACGAGATTGTCAAAGAGGGGAGTTCCAAAAAGGTGGTCTAACAGGAGGAACCGCTCACCAGTCAATTCCTGCAACGAAAGAGTAAGATACACATAGTGTTCACAAAGTCAGTAGATAGCTCTGGGCCAATACCAGCTTTATCATCAGGATTACCAATTTTTTCAGCGAAGCCTGGCATTTAGGTGGAAGGTCCTTGACCATTTCAGAACACTGCTCGGGAGTCCAGGAGAGAATGTTGGTGAGATCCAATGCCGGTTCACCTCCAACTTTGGTTCGTATCCTGTTGAGAACATCGCCTGTTGCGTCCACCTTAGCCGATTTTTGGTTACTGATGGAGCTTCCGACTCGACCTAAAACAAAGTAGATTGTAGTGTTGGTTGAATTTCACTGGACTTGTGTGCTTGTACCAACCTTTGGCGGGCGATGCAGTCTGGCTAGGAGCAACTGCCTTAACGGGGAGAGAACGACGACCTTTCAAGTTTTTGTCCAGTTTCCGCTCAAATGTATTCTCTTGGGAGGTCAGCTCAGGGTCGAGGCTTCGATCTGAACCCCGCCGTTCAAACCTTTTGCCGGGTTGCTTTCTGCCCGAGCTTTCGTCGTCGGTGACCGCCTGACCTGAAGCGGACTTCAAGCTGGCAGGGGAATCACTTCTGAAGTTTTGGATGGTTGGAAGGATGAAAGGCGCACTTCTTTTGGGTAACTGCACAAGCGAACCGTCTGAAGCCAGTCGACCTTTGGGACAGGCTCTGCCTATTGCCTCGTCCAAGAATTTCCTATAAAAACATGGAAAGCGATCGTAAAAACTGGACAAGCGGCCAATGGAAAGTTGTAACTAGAAGCCACTTACCAGTTGCTTTCGGGATCTACGTCCGAGTCGCTATCAGAGTCATGGCCCAGTGCAGGAGGCCTGAAAAGTTCAAACACATTGAAACGAACCGACAGAAGGAAATAAGGACAACTGCAGTCATCCACGAATCATACTTCTTCTTCTCTTTGTTGGACGCGTTTTTACGATCAGCCATTCGATCTTGTAGAGGAGACTCAGCGTGCAGATGAACATTGGCGTAAGGGCAGTCATCCACTGTGGAGTGTTTGTCAGTGTGCAGTCCCCTCCAATTACCATCGCCAACGCATCCTGGGGTGGTGCACGATGAACTCAAAATTCGATAAGGCTCTACAAAAAAGGAAAAAGCGTAATTATAACGTTCAACTGCGTTGTTAAAATCCTGTTTACATCTCAATTACCTGGTGGCCCAGTAAGTTGGTGGCCCGTCTTGAGGCCCCAGTTGATGGGGTGAATGTCTGGACAATCGTCGTCGACCCAGTAGCCGAAATGGTCGGGAAATCCGTCGAAGGCAATCTTGATTTGGTACGGGAGGACATCTTTTATGGTGGCGACCCTGAGGAGGTGAGGAGCCCTTTTGTCGATGACTTCCAATTTCGTGTTTTTCTTCCATTCGAGGGGCGGACGGAGGGTGAAAGCGGCAAGTGGCGCCGCGTCAGATTTGGTCTCCTTGAGGTAGGCGTCCCACGAGAATGTGACCGGATTGTGATCTAGGGGCAACAACAATCCGTTAGGGGGGGGGGGGGGGATGACACTGGTTCGATAGTGAATGGAGAGCTTGACGTCATACTTACAATTTGGAGGTGTAAGCTCTCGGTTCCTGGATTTACACCATCCCACAGGATGGATGTACGGACTGCAAGTGTCAACCCAGTAGTCGTACACATCACTCCACGAATCGAAGTGGACCAGTATCCGGTTTTCAAGGACGCCCACGCAGGTAGCCACGCAAGTGAGTTGAGTGTTCTTCTTGTCGACGGCTTCAAGTTTCATCCCGGGGCGGAACATATTAGTGGAGGTCTGAAAGCACACAATGCTCCCGATATTCTCTTTATTGATGACACCCTATGACAAATCAACTTCGAGAGTAACTCACACACGAATTACGGCGAAACCAGGACAAATGGCACGGCCGCACTTTCCGGGCAGTTTGATAGGTGGCCCAGTTGAAGGAGTTCTTCTTCGTGCCACAGGGGGGCTGCAGTGTGAAGCCGTGCCTCTCGCAGAACCCGCACTCAAAAATGTTGGGGCTGTCGATGTTTGTCCAAAAGTCGTATTTATTCGAATAACCGTCAAAGTGGATTTTTAGACGGTGGCCTGCAAAGTGTCAAGTGTGATAGGAAAATAGGAGCACAAAGCGTATAAAAACATTGTGGATAAAGCCCTTGTGACTGTCCCCATTTTGGCCCAGGTTTCTCTCCCAATATCTGCGGTCAACTCCGTCATTTTCTACCAAACTAAAGCTGTAGCCCGAGAAGGAGAACTACTTATCTTAATTCTAGCGATGGGAAAATTTTGAAACAAATCATGAAAAACCTCCACCGAATGTGGGGGTGGGGGCTAATTCGGCGATCTTCTGGGTAGAGGAGGGGCACAACGTTCAACCATAACCCGGGATTTCTTTCAGGAAAAAACAAAACAAATGAACTTGGGAAAGCGAGTTGTTGGGTCATAGGCCGGGGGGGGAGGTCGGGGGTTGGCTGGCGTGTCCAGCAGGTGGGCCCCCCTCTTACCTTGTACGTCAGCAACTGTCGCAGCGCAAAAGAGACCCTGCCGCTCAGGATCAATAGCTTCCAGTTTGAACCCTATCTTGAAGGGGTTGGAAGTTGTAGGAATTGAGAACGTAAACAGCTTGATCCACGCAGGTTTAGATGCAGTCGCTACCAAGTAATCCGACCACGGGAAGGGGTCGACATTTTCATTTTTTATCTGTCAAAATAGCACTTCTGTCAATGGGAATCCGGTTATTATCCAGTAGTTCATAATCCCGTTGTTTAGAAACAGACCTTTTCATCGTCATCGGAGACTTCGCCCTCAAGATCCTGGCCAGCCACGTATTTAGAAATTGGTTTTTTGGCGAGACTCTCTCTTGCACGTAACTGCCTTCCTGAAGCAGCGCTTTGGGACGCATTGATGAAATCCATGCTCTTCAACTGAAAGAAAAAAAAGAAGTTAGAATTGCTTACATCACTCAGCCTGGAAATAAAGTTCCTGAAAAAAAATCTTCCAAAGTTCAAGATTATCAACTCCCAGTGAATTCTGCTTACAAAAGGTTTAGGCCAACATTTAATTTTTTCGTTCTTGGCGGGAACCGTTCTGCCTGAGAATTTTTCGTTCTATAGTTTTTAGCGCAACCTTTTTCCAAAAAATGGAAAGGTGCGCTCACCTCCTCGACATGTATGTTTTTTTTTTTTTTTTTTTTTTTTTTTTTTGTTTGTTTTTTTGTGTACAGAGCATCACGCCCGAGCGGCTCAACAGATTTTCATGAGGGTGGTCTCATTGTGATCAGCGAGTTCGTGGGGTGGTTATAGGCTACCTTGATTTTTCCTCCCTCATCCCTTTCATCGGTTTTCGGGAGGTACTTCACGACGAAAGTTGTTTATCTCTGATGTGTAACTAAGGAGGCCTCAATAGGGGGACGAAAGTTTTTGTCCGATTTCGTTGGTACAAGGGTCTATGGAATGAGCTTTTTAGGCTGATTCCAACGACTCCAAAACGATTTTTGCAGCCTGAGCCGTTCGTTACCTCTGATCGGCATAAGGTTTTCTTAAGCATCGGTCGTTAGGGTGCAGTTGTTTACGTAATGAGCATCACGTGGATATTTTTGATGTGTTGTGTGGCATAGTTTGGTCGCTAGATACCTACTGTTTCTTAGTTAAATATATCGTAATAACAAAAGGTTGCGCTCATCTATTCAATTCAATTGATGGCTTGTTTCGTCCCATCTCCGTTTTGCGTTTGAAAAACTGTTACTGTATGATATATGAAATTTGGAAATAAAATTAGGATCATAACAAAATAAGTGGAACAAAATAGGAAGCAACAATATTTCATCGTTCGGGTCAAGAACGTTTCTTTTCGGAATGAAAAATTCCTTTCTTCTCGAGAACGTTCTTCACCCGAACGATAAAATATTGTTCCTTCAAGTTTCAATCCTACTGGGAACAGTATTATTCAGAACATTATAATGTCGTTCTTATTCGAAACTTTATCCTAAAAATTCTAATTATTCGCTCTTTTCGGGATCGGAACAATATTCTGAGCCCTGCTCGGTACAGGTGAAATTTCCAGTACCTTTATTATTCCAGGTTTCTTGTCATCCGGTTTTTCCTGCGCCTGCAAAGATTTAGGTTTGGCTTTTTTGGCATTGTCCTGGTTGAAGTCGCCGGCGGGGGTAGACCCCTCTTCTGTTTTTTTCTGCTTAGAGGGCGCAGCTTCGTTTTTCTCATCCTGGAAAGTACAATGTTACCGTTGGAAATCGGCACTTCTGTCGAGGCACACATTTGAAATAGCGTTTCAAACCCACCGCGTCGACAAGTTTCCTCTTGAACGCTTTCTTGTCATCTACAGCTGATATAATCATAGGTTCGTCGAGCAATTTTGAAGAGATCTTATCGACAGCTGACTGGAACGAATCGTAACACGCGCCGCTACAGAAGTTTTCAGAGTTGAACTCCGAGAGGAGACCGTAACACGAACAAACGACGCAGCAATAAATTTCTTGAGGATCTCTGGGCTTGACGCATTTTTCTCCTGAAAATCCCAATGAAAGGTTTGATATGCAAAAATGACACGCAATAATTGGCTCCGACTTATCGGTGATTTCTTACCGTCCTCTTCGACGAACTCCATTTTCGTGAGCAGCAGAGGCTCGTGAATTTCAAGCATTCCAGCAAAATTTCGGGTAAACTGAAATTGCATAAGAATGATAACCAAATTTAGTCTTGTTCACTTATTCATAAGAACCAAGATATTGTAAAATAAATGCCTTACCCTAAGAGTACTTCCAGGTAGCATACCCAACCCCGCCCCATCCCACTTGACGACGTTTGTGATAGCTTTAAGGTTGTCCGCCCCCGGGATAGCCGTCACGAAACTACCTTCCAGCTGTTGCGTTCTTAACTGTGAATCGTTTATCTTATAGTCACATTGTATCATAATATCAGCGACATTTAAGTAGATTTGATTGAACCACCAACCAGTTTCTGCGGAGGATCGCCCACTGCGGATGGCTTGTGGTTGTCTTTCCGCTTCCGGGTCCGTTCAAACCCGATGGATTTCGAAGGAAGTGCCGTCACATCGGGGGAGACTGCGTTGAATTTCTTGGCGTCGACCCCGTTGAGAAGAGACTTTTTAAGTTTGGGTTTTGTACCAGAAAGAATCGTCGCCTTCCGCATGATGGGTTTCTTTTCGGTAGGAGCCCCTGCGTTCGTATCTGAAAATTGAAAAAAACGGGAATAAATTAGCAAGAAGGGAGTGTCCCAGAGTAACAGAAAATTCCCACCTTCCAAATATCGATCCAAAAATTGAATCCCTACAAAAATGATCACTAGGGTACATAGATTGATTTTTTTTTTTTAATTCTCCCATTTTATTTCAGGCCCCAATTGCAAAATCTTGTTGCCTTTTCACCAAAGAAAACGACAAGCAAATAAAGAGCACATTCACACACATTCTTCAGGTACCATAATATGTATCATTAGGGTGGATTGATTTTCCAAACTAAATATTATTTATTTTGAAATTTTTTAAACATCAAAAACGACTGCTGAGCTTTTTGATGAAAATAAAATATAGTATTGTGTTTACATTGATTTTGAAATGGGGAGGACAAGGAAAGACTGGGGGATTTCGGGTTTGAAATGCAGCATATTTTCCCGAATGGAACTAGGAATAAAAAGTTTGGAAAATCAATCCCCTATACTTTGGAGGATGCTAATCGATTGCTCACCTCCTTCGATTTTTACATCCCCGGATGATTTAGTACCACTAGATGAAATGGTGCAAATGGAAGTCTGGGAATCGAACGGATTCGTTGCGTTCGAGTCCTGAGAATCAGACACCGTGTACGGGCTGGGGTTCCGCGAATCGCCTGCTTCCAAGTCGCTTTTCTCGCAGTTTTCAGTAACCGTCGGGATTTTGGTCGTCTCGGTGGTGCTCCCCGCAGTGGCGCTTGGAGCTGACGGGACCAGAGCTCCTGACGAGACGTTGGCTCCGTTCATTCCCACTTTCGTCGCTGACGCAGCAGACGGTGACGTTGACACAGGGGCGGACGAGACTGATTGAGTCGCGCCACTGCTCGTCGCCAGACTCGTGGTAGTGATTACAAGCGGTTGAGATACCACCGGTTGCCCTTCCTGCGGGCGTTTATTTTGCGAAGGTTTCAACATGACTCGTCGGTCCGGTCCAACCCCTGCACTTCCAATCACTCTGAACTTCTGATTGGCTGTAACGGGGAATAATTAAAAATTCAAACAAACGGAAAAATATGAAATAAATTAGAAATCACTAGTGCCTTACCTTGAACAGTAACACACCGGCCTTGCGGTGAGGAGATTATTTTTCCTCCAGACTGATTCAAAACGTTAACAGACTTTACTGTCGGTTGACCTTTCTGTTGGACTATAGTGGTCCCGACGATTTTAGTTTGGCCATCCATACCCGTGGTAAGATACCCTGGGATGAGGCTTACGGCTTTGGCGAGACCAGTGCCGCTCGGGTTAACTATTAAGGTCTTATTAAGCTGCCTGCCTCCACCTAAAAGAACGCCCAGTGAAGGCGAGCCGGTGCCTGACGATGTAATCATCTGCAATTGATAGGCAAAAGTTAGAAATAAGAACATCGATCAGCTTTAAATGGGTTATGAGGTTGTTCCCACTCACCTGATTTTGTCCTGCGGTGGATGACAAGTAAACAGTCCTTGGGGTTTGGCTTCTAGGCAGTGCCTGGGTCCACTTGACCGAGGGCTGCGTTTTGGCAGTTAGTTGGTTGGAGGGCTTCACAGAAATTTTGAAATTGCCCGGAGAGCCGGAAACGAGGGTGGCTCTCGGGGGACCTGAACCGTTGGCAACCTGAGGGGAAAGTGTCGCTTGAGAAGAATATAAAATACGAGGAACACAGGACGAACGGTAAGACAAACTTACGGTGGGTCGAATTAAAATTGGTTTGGAAACGTTAGGCCTCACGTCTATCATCATAGTGCCTGCAGAAGCGGCGGTAGTCTTCAAAGGGGGGTCCCCACCAACACCGTCTACCTTTGGTGGCGACTGACCAGCAGATGATGGCTGCGCTGTAATCTGTTTCGAATAATAAGGCGATAATGATTTGAGCGGAATCGTACAGGCAACACCTCAAAACGTAATCAGTGCGATACAATCAACTCTCAACCACACTGAGAAGTTGTTACACTTCACTCACCCTAACTGGTGTTCCGTCTTCATCCTCACTGCTGCTGTCGTTCAGCACTTGCACCTCCATGAACTCACCGCTTTCATTCATGTTGGAGTCAATAATCTGGGGATAAAACAAATTCTAGAACACCTGTTGGTAAGTAGGATGTAACTAGGGAATGCGATTTTTTCAAGTGGGTGAAGACATCGTTACTTGTTACCTTAAAATTTAATACAGGGCAGTATGTCAAAAGAAAAAAACTTCCGAAATAGTGGCATCATAAAACGTTATAACTTAGCCCAGTAGATCACAAGGGCGATTTCCCATTGCGTCCAAATCCCTCTGGTGACGCGATTACGAGAGCACATTAAGCAAAGACGCTAGGAAAAGTGTGGAGGGTGGTATTGCCCTATTGCTCCCATCTGAAGGAAAATAAAGTGGACTTCGCGCCCAAGACTTCCAACTGCGAAATGACGCCGAAATGGGCACAACGAATTTGACAAGGCGTTTGGGTGCGACCGAAATGGGCCCATTTTAAGCACTATTATTCAACTAGGGAGCCACCCCCTGCTGGCTAAAGCCAGCCAACCCCCGACCTCTCCAAACTGGCCTCAGACCCCATCTACTGACTTTTTCTTGTGAAGAAATTCGGAGCTGCCGGAGATCAGATGCTCCACATGGGCCACCATTTTGGTGGTTTCAGACTGTTTGTTGGACGATGATTGAAGATTGAAAAAAAAAAAAAAAAAAAAATCTGTACAATGTCTGGACAGATGAGTGACATAGAAAAAAGGGGATTTTGCGGCCAAAATTACTCGGAAAACGGCACCATATTTGACCTTCCAGGATCCTTCAAGAATTCCATTTGTAGCCCCATGAAAGCCCCATAGATCCTCATGGTGAAATTGGATCGTTCTGGGTCCCCAAAAACGGATTCTACGTCCAAAAATACTTCGAAAACGACACCTAACTCGAACCCATAGCCGAAAACCTTCGGAAACCCCTCCCATAGCCCCACTTTAACCCAATAGCGCCCCACGGGATTGGACGATCGTGCTGAAAAGCTTACGGGCACAAATAGATGGTAAACCGAGTATTTTGTCATAATTGCGGATTTTTTAAATTAATATAATTCCTACTGCCCAAAACGGTTCGGACGGCGGACGGACATTTCGTTTTTGTAATCAAGACATCTATTATACATTTATAATAAATGTATAATGTCAACTTTTCAGACCGATCAGAATTTTCGACTCAGTCGCGATTGCGTTGGAAAGTGTATTATTGCAAGAATTTTAAACCAATAGTGGTACATTTAAAAAAATATATATATGTAAATAATTTACAATTATTGTTTTTATTTGCACAATAAAATAAACATTACGAAGATAGGTAATGAAGATAGGCTTGAAGATCGCGTTTTTATGGCACTTCGTGTGTGGTCACTGAAGTGGGGGTTTTTTTTTTTTTACCAATTTGGTTCTCACAAGTGGGGCAGGAGCCGACCCCGCACTGTACTTAGAGAAGCTTTAGAAATTCTTGCCCCAGAGAAAGGATTCACATAAACTTGCGTTCAGAGGTGAATTGTCTACCGACAAGACAGGTATTACAACACGTGATTGACTTTTGGTCAAACATTGGTGTTCGGCCCCGGATTCGAACCAGGCTGATCAGCGCTCCGACTGATTTGTAAACAGATGAAGCTCTGTCGCCGTAGTCCACTGGGCCACCCTGACGTGTGGTCACTACGTAACGCCGAGAAATTGGACGGTTTGGGGGGAGAAATTATCCACATCCGGATAATATGCGGTTACGAACTATTTTACTATATTATAGTAAAATAGATCGTAACAAACAAACTCAGATACCCGGAAAACTCCCCAAGCCGAATAAGAACTGGCAAATACCGTACCGTAGGGTTGTATTTAATTTAGTTGATGAGAAAAAACTTTAGATAGTTGCCCAGACAGGCGCAAGAGCGCGTTAACGTAAGCTCTTCCACAAAACTTGACATTATACGTAAATTTTGAGGTTCCCCTGATACTCCATCTGGGTTGCAAGTCATGTGTCAAGTTGGGTACATAACCACTCCCACAAGAGGGATTTGGGCGCAATGGGGGACTGCCCGATCACAAACCTCATAGGTATTTATATGAACGCAACAGTATGGTGACTGTTTTATGAGTCGGGTTTCGGTCGGAGTTTGTAGAAGAGCAGAATAAACTGACATTCACTTAGTTTGCCGCAAAGCTAACCAAATAACAAAAATGCGGCCAGGCGGAACAGGAGAGCAACTCCCCAATAAACAGTCGCTGATTAAGGGGTGAGCTCATATTATGACATATCATATTATTATGACATACGATCAGAGTATTTTTCGCAGTTGATAACCCCACAGCTGTTTCATGTTTCAGGGACGCCTGGCCAGCAGGCCCACAAGTACGCCCTCTTTAATTACACCGTCACAAATGCTCATCCCCTCATACAAAGCTCCCCGCAAATTGTCATTCGAAATAGTGATCAACAAGCGACACGACCCGCAATTGGGGTGCCGGCTTGTCGTAAATAACATGCCGTTATTAAAATAAACGAAACTGAACTGCAATGAATCAACCGACAGTAAAACCCAAGACTAAATAAGAATTTGAATTGCACATCCAACATTATTCCAATTCCACAACTCGCTGAAGAAATCCAATCCGTGTTAATGCAAGTTTAACATTATTCTCACCTTTCAATATGATGAATTCAAATAGGGACTAGTAGGTACACACGGGGTAGTCCACCGCCAACATCTACCCCCTCCACTCACCCCCTGCCATCATTTGAGAAAATCATTCGAAACCTATCGAACGAAGATTACTAATAGCCGACCACAATTGTCGAGAAACCGTGACGCGAATACTTTTGACAATTCAGAACGAAAAACTGTCGGAAATTCCGATAAAAATCAGCAAAACCACCTTGAAAAAGATCGGAATTTCCCAAGCTCTCTCTCGCAAAACACAGTGATGAGCCAACCTGCAGGGACAAATTGAACGATAAATTTCTCTACCGGGAGGGACCTGCTCGAAACAACGTTCACTAAAATTGAAGAAAATTGGTTTGCGGTACACAATTTACTCTAAATATTTGTTTAAAATGTGCAGGAATTTTTCGTAATGAACAAAAATTGATTTATTGCAATAGGAACGTCGCGGAATGACCGAACAGTGTTGCCTGCTGTGTAAGAGGTAAATGTTTTGTCCCTCATTGCTTGACTTCGTATTTCCCTAGTTCCCCTCAAACGACCCCTCCTCGCCCCCCGCCCGGGTGAGACGACTTCGAAGTTTCGCTATTTCAACGGGGTTTTAACATTTTAAGAGGGCATTGACGTTGAAATTTGACGTCAAATAATGTGGCAGACGTCCACACACCCGATGAGACAGCAAACGGTCGATGGGGCCCGAAAAATGTCGGTTATCGCTTTCAAGAAGACGTTCCACAGTTGAGGATTTTCACTGTCAAATCGGGTTTTGCAATTAACCAGCGTTCTTAGCGTGGTTTGAACACGGACTAGTTGACCGCTAAGAATGGATAAATCTAACAGAGCAGCATAGAAACTGATCCACTCGGACGGCCTCGTTGGTGGGCGGGAGGGGGACGTTCGCTGTTGGCAGACCACCAATTTTCAAAACCTCCTAAATTCGTTCGTAAATTGCCTTTTAAATTCCACAAAGGTCTCAATGCTTTATTTACTCTCAACTGAAGAACATAGCCATTCATGACCATCTGTAGAGCCGACTTTGGCATAAATTTGAGTTGAAATAGCCGCAGGATAAACCAAAACGTGTCTTCTAGATGGTGATCACTCATGTATTCTTCAGCTCCGAAAACCAGATGTAAACATTTGAAAAATAGCTTTCATATCCAAATTCGCTCAAAATACTGTCGAGCATGTGGACTAAATCCACTTGAGAATGAATCTACTACAAGGTCAAAAGGTGTCAAAACATGTTGTAAACTTACAACAACAAAATACACTGCCAAGGGTCACTTGGCACATAGCTTCCTCGCGTCTAAAGACTCCCCCGACATACCGACAGCCTAATTGGATTACTATTAGGTAGGCCATCACAAAATTGACAGACAGGTATGATTGACTTACCTATGACTGAAAATTAAGTTCGCACATGCGCAAAGCGACTCGCTGATTCATTCATCATGAAATTTATTAGGGAAAATTTTCATTCATCATGATATTTATTTATCTATGTACATTTATTATGGGACCTCAAGGCGCCGCACCCGCATCATCCCTGAAAATTTGACCAAAATCGGATCATCATTGTCGAAGTTATGGCTTTAACAAGAAAATGCGGACAGACAGACAAACAGACACGGAACCAAATTTGCTCAGAAGGTTCTGAAACGCAAAATGCGAGTGGAAATTTTATTATTTGAGAACAAAAATTTTTTCGATCCCGAAACTGAAAACAGTGCTTCCGCTACCTTCCGGTAGACCTGTGTAGACTCAGAAGCAATACCAGGTATCGCCCATTGTCTCCTATAGGTCCTATAGGAGACAATGGGCGACTTCATACATTCCGGGTTTTTGGGGGGGGGGGGGGGTGTTGTTTTTAAGTGCACTCAATCGATGCGACAAAATCTGCTCGGCTTGCCATATATTTTTCATCCCCTGTGAATGCAAACGTATGCCCGATATCATCAGCAGAGGAGTCATGGCTCTCCCTAACCACCTCATTGGATTATACTACTGCGCTATCGGCAAACAAACTCTTCAGAAACATAATATATGGCATATTATGCCCCTTTAGTGAGTTGGATGTACCCCTCCCCACTAGCATGCGGACAGGGTGGCTCCCTTCGCTCGGCCATTTAACAGGTAGGGAGGGTTTGCTTCACAACTCACCAACGCTTACAAAAAATCGTATATTTCATTTTTGTGGATGAGTTTCAAGTCTCTAACCACGGAATATAAATTTTCTGAGTATCTATAGAGAAACTTTCTGTGTATTAAAAATACTCGAGAACAACTAACACTAAATGCAAACTGTTCGAAATGATCAGTACCTATCCGACACATATCCATATTTGATTCTGAACACTGTTCCAGGACAGTGTTGGAAATCAGGATCTGAATTTGGAACCCAACATCGGACACCCTCAGTGCATTCCTAGCAAACATTTGGATTCATCAATAACACTGAACACTAATATTATGAAAAAAGATAAATAGGAAAGGAGAAATGGGGTAAATATGCCATGAAAGGGTTGCGCAGACTCGTTGTCAGCGGACCCCGCCATTAATTAGGTACTCTGGTACTGATCAGGAAGCTTAAGCGTCACTGAACTGTGCGAGGGCTTTGTTGGGCTGTTTGAGTCCTCAATTGCCAAACCTTTCTTGGAGCGCTCTGATCGGCTGGAAAGCTGTTTTGAACCTCAGTAGCCAGCGCACTGCCAGTGCAACCTCAGCTTTTAGAAAGAAGAAATAGGTTTCAACGAAAAAAAGACTCGAGGAACAGACTTCTCAAAACTTCTTCAAAAGCAGAAATGCACCAGCCAGGGGGGATGGGGGGCATTTGTTGCTCATAGGTTAAAAAAAAGGAGAAACGTTCATGAAGCAGATTTTATTATTAACAACCGTAAAAAATTTAAATTCATATTTTCACAAGATTCAAGTTTTTTATTATATAAAAATACAATTACAAATTATTGAATTTAATTTGTACACGTAGCTCGACTAGTCAGAATCGCTCAATTCAAATATTTTCCTATTCACTGGTTTCTTTTTTGGCTCTTTATGATTTTTAGTAGACAAAGGTTTCTTATCGAGTAGCATGGGCTGGCTCATGAATAGATGGCAAGTTCCACGGTCTTCGGGGGAAGTGATGTCACCGTCTCCCGTTCGGGAAGGACCGGCGACTTCGCACTGGCTCAAGAACAAAGCTTTCTGGAGGTCCTCTTCAAATTTGTCTTCGGCGGATTTTTTGGACGATGATTCGAGCACACTCAAACGGATGGCTTCCTTCAGGTCTTCGTCGGAATCTGAGGCATCTTTGGTAGGTTGGGCTGTTTTGAGGTTAGGGAGAGTGTCAACGGGAATGGCGAAAACCGAGGTAGCCGTATCAACTGGCTTGGATGCGACCCCATCTGAATAAATAAGGATTTGGTAAAACGTATTTTGAAAATGATTGGAAAGTATTTTGAAGCTCTGAATTGAAAAGTATAGTCTAACCTTCCATCGGCGATACGTTTCTATTCCGTGGCCTTTTCCCGGGAGGCCTTTCCGGAGTGATGTCCGAATCGGATTCCAACAAGCGCCTTTTGGGTTTCTGTTTCGGGACGGGAAGGGCCGTCAGGACGCTCAAATCCGCCACCCTTTCGTCACCGGAATCACCACTTTCAGGCCCTCTACGGTCGACCCTCTTTTTCCTCTTTTTCTTCGCCAGTTTCCGTTCGGCCCGCTCCAAAATCGTGGATTCTTCGGGGGGATTTTCCTCGTCACTGTCAACGCAAAATGAATCCTGAAAAAAAAAGGTGAGTCAAAAGAAAATAAATCCCCATAAATCCCCAGTACACAAACTTGTCTCACATTTTCATACTCATCGTCAATATTATTGACAACTTGGGAGTACACATTTTCCGCATAACGCTTGTTCATGGGTATTTTGAATTTCCCTCCGACCATTGGGCTTCTGAAATCAAAATCGCCGAATAGGGCATCAGGCTCGTCAAAATACTAAAATGAATCAATATTTACACGAATCAATCGACTGTCGTACTTGACGGTTTTTAAATAGTGCGCGTAGCTCATTTCTTGATCGCTTTCGTCATCAACGAAGCTGTCATCCATATCGTCAAGGCTCGAGTTGTCGCTATCGTCCGTTGAAACGGTTCCACTTTCGTCTGCTTCTTTTTCTATAAATGCATTTCCCTGCAAGCAAACGTGATACAGAAAATGTCCAACTAATGATGGTTGTTTAAAGGTTCCCGAGGTTCACTCAAAGGGAACTCTAAATGGTAACAATGCTGCCCTCGGAAGTTAAATCTTCGTATTTCCTTTTTTTTTCATTTCGAAAGAATAGTGTGCGGTCCTCGAACTTCATTCTAGCTTTCTGAACAATATGATTTGAAACAATTTGAAACGCAGGTGGAAGGTACATCATGACATCTGGACTTGATATCAAGTCTTTTGTTGCTCGACATTATTTTTTAATCACTGCGGGTTTTAGGGGGATATCAGTAATTTTGTTCAGTCCTGGGCGACACTACCTATGCAGGTGTCGATGCCTGATGAAACGTACTTCAAATGAAACTATCGCTCAAGGGGACCTCACTTCGCTCGGCCGTCCTAGTGATTCTTACTCCCCTATAATTATTATTATTATTATTATTAAAAAAAGGGAAATTTATCGATACGAAGATTCATCTTTACAGGGCAGAATGGGTGGATTCATTCACTGCACTCACCTCTCTTTTGGAGCGTGTTTTGGTTTTTTTCTTAGAAAGAGCTTTGACCGGGGATGTAGAGGGTGTGCTTGCATTCCGAGATGTATCTAAACTTTTGAGCGATGGCGAGGAAGAGGGTGGCGATGGCCGGGACACTTTGGCTGCGCTCTTTCCAGCTGGTCTGATGAAAATGTCTTCTTCCGGGGATTCGTCCAAGGGTGGAACTCGTTTTACAGACGCAGCCAAATTCAGAACAGCTTTGACTGGTTCTTTGGGCGGACCGAAGTACTTCGATGTGTCATCGTCAAGCAAATCTTCGAAACTCAACTTCCTCTTAGAGCCAGATTTGAATTGGCGTTTTTCAGGGGAGTCGTTTTCGGGTTCGGTTTCCAAATGGGAGAGCAGGCTTTTTCGCTTGAATTTCTTCGTATTTTGAGTAGGAGCTTCGGCCTCTTCAAAACCATCCAAGCACACCATGTTGAACACATCATCGTCCTCGTCAAGCCAACTGCTGCCGTTGCTCTTTTTAGACTGGTCGGTTTGGTTTTGCTCTTTTTGACTTGTCCTGTCATGAGGCGGCTCTGCAGCGGGTGGGCTGCTCGAATCTGAACCGATGACGACAATGGGTACATTTTGAGTCGACTTGCAGGAACCTCCTTTTGGTTCTTTCGAAGCACCCGGGCTTTCATCTTCCGAATCTGAATCAAGGATGTGAAGCGCCGGAATGGTTTTTTGTCGACCAGGAGCCAATTTGCAGCTTGTGGGGATCTTCAAATCAACACACGTTGACGGTTTTGGAGAGCCGACAGCTCCAAGTGTGTTTTGTCGTTTACGTAGTTTATCCCGTTCAATCTGGCTAACCATTTGCGTGATGCCGTAGAAGCTGGTTTCGTTATGAGTGTTCTTGCTCTCATGATCTTCTGGGATTTCATCTTCGAACAGATCATCCAAACACCAAACATCCGAAGCAGATTTTGGCCTTTCAGGCTCTGCAGGAGTTACTGGAGCAACTATCACCACGTTACTATTTTGGGATGTAGCGAATAAATCCTTGGATGATTGATGATTGTTGGAGTACTTTTTCGAAAGTTCATCCTCTTCCAAAATGTCGTCCAATAACCAGTCTTGACAGTTTGGTTGGTCCAAATGGTTTTCCTGAGTGGGCTTACGGGGGTTGATCGGAGTGGAGCTGATAATTGGCCTTTCAACGGGAGTACCACCTTTACCGATTGGAGAAATTTCGGCAAACACTGAGTTTGATCCCCAGACAGCCGAGAACTCATTGAGTTTGTTTATAGGTGAGGGTTCACTACGGTTGGTATTGGTGCCGTTTTTATTTGGAGTCGGAGTGACAGCGAGTTTTGGCTGGTCTAGTGAATCATCTCCGAAAAGATCGTCTACATCCACAAAGCTATCATCCATTTCAACCTCGTCCGTTCCAGACAACACATCAGTTGGTTTCTGTAGCGATATCACGCTGACTGTGTCCATAAGCTTTAGAAGCTGGTCACACTGGAACCTGACAACGTCTGCGCTGACGCATTTCGGCTTCGGCACAGCTGGATGAACGCTGAACATCTTGGCGAGGCGGAGGCACATCCCTATGTCAGCTTCAAGGCCGCAGAGCATATTTTCCGAGTAGAGGGCGTTCTCAAACTCCTCGGGGGCCATACCGAAAATTCCCGCTACGTCGAAATCGTCTCTCCTCGAACTTTCGGAAGGTTTATGTTTTTCGACAGTACGCATCGGCACGCAATTCAATTCGTTTTCCACGTCCACTTCCATCGGCTCATCTGCTTCCACGACAATGACGTCGTCATCGGTAAAATCCAACCGCGGCCTTTTATGAACTTTTTGCAAAGCCGCCATGCAAGAACGTATGTCCATCCCGTAATTCTTCCTAGGGGCTGCTTTCTTCTTGGTCTTCTTTTTCCTCTCGTCATCTTCTTTTACATCTGCACCTCCTTCTTTCGAACCTTCCTCTCTTGACGGGATATTACTACCAGTGTTGTATTCTGATGAAAAAAAAAAAAAATCGTGTATTAAGAAAACATAGATTATTGAACCGTATTTTTACAACTATTTACCTGCAATCAATTTGAGATATTCTTCATTTTCCTTATGCACGTCGTACGACATCAAATGACAGTAGGTTTCTGATGGGAGAGTATTACTGATGACGAACGGTTTATGGACTTCGGTATTCCAGTCATTCCAATAGGACAACTGATTGACGTCTCTGTTGAGAAGTTCGTCCACTCTCATTTGGATTCCTGCCCATACCATAAAAATAATTTCAATCACTCGGCTCAAAAGCTCAAAAACCCCAAAACTCACCAACAAAGCCAAACCGTCCTAACCTGATCTTCTATGCCATAACTCTACTTTGGAGGGCAGCTCGCGGTACTCCAACACGCTACCTCCCAACTCTTCTTCGACCTTTAACACGATAATTACAGAGTCAAAAACGATTTTTAATGAATTTGTTCAGTTACAAACTACGTCAGGTACGACCTTTTGAGCTTCTTCTTCCTTCAAGAATGGACGGCTTTCAGGCACAGCACACTCCCGTATGTCCATTTGTTTTTTACTCGCCTTGGCTGGTTTTGAAGGTGAAGGGAATGAGTGGACGTTTATGTGAACCAACTGCTGTTTGGGTTTATAACCTAAAACATCCAAGTTTTCATTGAAGTATCCCTCCAGATTCATCCACAATCGTGTTGTACACAGAAAGTCGTCGCGAAAGAAGCAACACCGCCTAACCCACATTTTTCACAAAATGAGATTAGGACGCTATCTTATTCAACATGAGTCGCTTGATTGACTTCTGAAGCCTGAAGTTGAGTTTTGGTTTATTATTCTTGGAATAATACACCTATGTTTTCGCGACGCGGGTCGACGACTCCGATCGGCCTCAAAATTTGACATTATCCGTTTCAAGAGGTCTACATTCAAAATCCGAAATGTCCGTCCGCCGTCCGCCGTCCAGGCCGTTTTGGGCAGTAGGAATTTTTTTAAAAATCTGAAATTTTGGCAAAATACTTGGTTTACCATCTAGTTGTGCCCGCAAGGTTTTCAGTCCGATCGCCCAAACCCGTGGGGCGCTATGGGGCTAAAATGGGGCTACAGGAGGGGTGTTTTGAAGGCTTTTAGCTATGGGATCGAGTTAGGTGTCGTTTTCGAAGTATTTTTGGACGTAGAATCCATTTTTGGGGGTCCCGGAACGATCCGATTTCACTGTGGCGTTCTATAGGGCTTTCATGGGGCTAAAAATGGGATTTTTGAAGGATCCCAAGAAGTTAAATATTTTTCGAGTAAAATTAAAGAATTTTTGAAAAAACACATTTTTGAAAAAAAATCCCCCCAAAAAATTTTTTTTGAAATATAAAAATCCAAAAAAAAAATTTTTTAAATTTTTTTTATTGACAGAATTAAATGTCTGTACAAGTAACCTATATCACAGAATAATAAACCCTTGTGTAAAATTTGCAGCGTTTTTATGTTACTTTGTAATACTGATCTTTCTTGATAGAAAAATGTGTCATGCGCCGGAATAAACAGCTTTTCTTCTCTCCTGAAAGATTTTTGAAAGTGGGTTCGGCGGTGTTGCTTCTACAGTGACGATGCAATAAAAACAGCAAAAACGCTGCAAATTTTACACAAGGGTTTATTATTCTTTGATATAGGTTACTTGAGCAAAAATTAATTCTGTCAGTAAATAATTTTTGAAAAAATCAAATCAAATTTTTTTCAAATATTTTTCTCAAAAATTTTTTTTTTCGAAATTTGTTTCTCGAAAAAGTCTTACCGGGAGGCATCATAACGGGTGAATATTGACAAAGACTGTTTTTAACTGCCTTAGATTCGAGTATGTTCCGAACGTAAGCTTTTCTGGATGCCATAGCTTCTTGAAATTTCTGAAAACATTCAGATTCAGTGATGAAGCATAAAAAGAATAGGGATATCCCTCGCCTTGGTTGATCACACCATAACTTACCGCTTCCTCCTTTCCCCTTGTCAACAACACAATACACCTGCCGCGACGTTTCCGCCCGGTCCGCCCGAGCCGTTGAACCAGCCGTACAGGGGATTTTTGAGACTCCATTAGCACGATCAGGTCGACTTCCCCGATGTCGAGGCCCTCTTCGGCGACGCAGGTCGCCACCAAGCAGTTGATTTTCCCCTCGCGGAAATCCTTCATGATCTGCGTGTTAAACATTGATTTAGTATAATATGTTTAAGAATACAAATACTCAACAGCGACATTAGTGGTAAGGTATTCGTGGTCCTCTTGGCTCATTGAATCGTCGTAAATCGAAAGTGAGAGCTGCATGAAGCTTCTCCAGCGTATACCATCGATGGGCAAGTAGGCCTCGGAGCGGTAAGTTAATGGTGAACGACAAGTTAGAAGGGGGGGGGGAGGAGGGATACAAAGTATTTCCTCAAAATCTCAGCAACCGGGTGTCCAAATTCAATTCTATAAAACTCCTCAGGCTCGTGAAACCAATCGAAGTGATAATAGCGATAAAAATCATTCAATTTCCCATTATTATTATTAATCAAGGAAATAGTAATTAATTCTATTATTTCGAGAAAATTGAAAAATCCCATTATATGAGAAGAAATTTTCTTCTCAGTACTTTGCTCTCGTTCCTCGCGGCGGGAGTAACGTGGCAAACTCCCTGATGCGCAGAGCAGAATAATAGAGGGTTGCAGAATTTAGTAATAGAGGGTTGCATTGAATTTAGTCTGCCTGATGTGGGAAGTAGCAGGTTTCTCAAAATCCAAATATGGATGCAACCCTGAAAAGTTGAAACGTTTTCGCTATTATCACTTGGTTCACGATACCAAAGAATTTTTCAGAATTGAAATTGGTCCCTTGGTAGCTGGGGATTTCAGGAAGTAAAATTGGCTTATTAGGGGGGGGGGGGGGGGATGGTGGCGCCATCTCTTATCTCAGAACCAAACCTCCTTCCAAATGAGCCAGTTGAGTCGAGTCTGAACAGTTCTGACAAAGAGGTTATAACAGTTACTGCCACTGCCTTTGTACCCCAACGTTCAACGACCTTTACGAACATGCCTACGGTAAATTGAATCATGGAAAGTGGAGGAGTCAACAATACCAGACCATGAAGACCACTATTACCTGTAACTGTTTCGATTGGGGCATCCCTCTCTCCTTCCCACCGGATTGGCCCACGAACAGAGCTGCTTGCACATGCGGCTTGGATTTGTTCAGAAGATCTACTATTTCATTAACGACGACCTTATACTGCAAGCAAACTTATCTTTTAAAGATCCACAACACCATTCCACAATACTACATTCAAACAATATTGGTTAAACAACTACCTGACAAAATACGATAGCTTTAGTCTTTTCTCCTTTCTCTTCGACCGATTTGAAATGTTCCGATAACGAATTGACTAATATCTTCAGCTTTGGGTGTCCCCATGTGTATGGGATATCAGAATTCTGAAATCATACCAACATTCATACTGAAAAGTTTCAAGTGAACGAATTGCAAAAAACAATCGTTAAGAGCATACAGGCTTGGGGTATAGGATGTCGTGAAGTTTCCGCAGCATCTGTTGAAGATCTTGATTGTTTTTCAACCGAGTGGTCGCCGCTTTGGATTTCTCTCCGCTTTCATCTACAATACACATAAACAATTTTCTATACCAATCTACATTAGGATAATTCGGATTTTTTTAAAATATTTTTGTTTTATAGTTTGTTTCGTTTTAGTTTGTAGTCCCCCCCCCCCCCCCCCCCCCAAAGTGCAGAAGAATGCTACAAATAATACATATTGTACAATTTATGGAGTATTCATATATCTCTGTGTACAATAAAAACTATTTTCTTTATTTCTTTCTTTCAATGAGAGTTTGGGATTGAGCACACGGATGGAACGTGCCAGTACATACCCGCCAAGTATCGGTAAAAAGCTCGCAGCCCGTAAATTTGCAGGAGTTCCAAAGCGTGGGCGAACGTCATGCACATCGTGAAGTCCGAAACTAAACTGCCTATTAGAGCGCTGGACATACCTCGCGGAGGGTTCGCTCTGAATTTCTCCATAGACTTCAAAATCTAAAATCACCCATCATCGAAAAATTTCAATTTCAATTTACTCGCCAAAATAGTAAAAAAAGGATTAAAAAAGGTTACCTGAAATTTAGATAGAAAAGCAATATTATTGGTGAGAGCGCGGTTTTCAATCAAACTCCTAGCAAACTTTTCGTAAACCTGAAACAACGAAATGTGGGAAATGTGGCCGATTGGGTAGATGTTCAGAGGCCTAAATTTAAAAAAGTTAAACATTACTCCTCACCTGCAAAAAATCTTGTTTCACTCTCAACAATTCAGGAGATAAATCAACTATGACATTCTCAATTGATTTCCCATGAGTGTATTGAGCCACATCAATAGAATCTTCACTCCTCATTTCCAAACAAGATATATTTAAATTACGTATTACCTGCGAAGAATACATTTTAAAAGAAGCCAGAGAGAAGGCGAATGAGGGACAAAAGTTAGGTTCTTACGTTTATCACAGCGTTAATGTCGTTTCCGGGAGTAGCGGAAAGTGCAAGCGTTCTGTACACGCAGTTAGCAGCAGCTAGTAGCTTTACAACCTAGAAATTGAATCGATGACCGTCTGAGCTTTTTTCGTGTGCGTACCAAAGACGCAGATATTGAACTTACCTGGCAATAAGCGAAATCCTTAACCGCTTTGTGAGCCTCATCAATAACGACACATTTGACTGTAGAGGCTGGACAAATGTTACTCCGCAAGTCGTTTGCCATAACTTGAGGGGTCAAAAAGAAAACGCGCTTCTCTTTCCACAGTTTTTCACGGACATCGGTCGCTAGAGCTCCTAAAACAGATAGTTGCGATAAAAAATACCTACAATATTTTGGGCGTTACGTCTTTGGGCCGAATGAAAGTGAAAGTGACTAAGGGCCACGGTTCAGCAACGATTTTGGGCCAGAGCGCAGTTTGGTAAGATATTGGGCGATTATTGATGTCTCAATTGAGAAGAAATTTTTTAGCCGTCACGAGAAAATAATGGGTTAAAAGGCCCCCACTTCCCGCAACTAGGGTTGTAAACCCGTTGTGCTACCTAACTCTCGGAGTTTACTACAGTAGGAGGTAAGTGCCCCTTAAGAGCTTCAATAGCCTACCAGGTCCTGTTGGGCCAGTATCTCTTCCCAGTCCACTGATCCCAGAGCAATTTACCTTCTACGTCCCAGGGCCTCATGGTCGAAGAGTTATATTTGTGGTTAACTATTAATACGTAATAAATATTGACGAAGTGGACCAAACCCAATACCAATTCCGTGTCTTTGGCCCAAAACCATTACTTTTGAGGGCTTCTAGTTAGCCCAACGCCATTATTTTAGCTCCCAGGGGTTGGCCCAAAGCCATTGCGTTTTGAAGTCGTTGGACCAAATTCAAACCGCCCAATATTTTTAACGTATTCGGAGGCCGTAGATATGGCTGTTGGCTAACCTGTCATCTCAGTAGTGTCATCAGGGGGTATACCCATAATGCTGTAGCAAGCTTTGATCTGTTGGGCCACCAGAGGTCTCGTAGGAGCCATGAACACAACTTTGCCTTGGGGGAACCACCTATAAAAGTTGTACATAACCACAGCGGCAATAAATGTCTTCCCGAGTCCTGGAACGTGGAATAAATTAAATAAAAATTCCCTGGCCTTGGAGGGAAAATCAATACATTTCCAATCTTTCCTCACCTGTGGGTAGACCTACAAGAGTATTCTTGAAAAGAGCACTTCTAACAATCGCAGCCTGGTATGTCCTGACGGGGTAATTTGTAGGGTAAATGTAGCTTGTACCGGCTGCCAGATGGAACCCTTCCGCCTCCTTCCCTTCGAACAAGATAGCCCCAGCTTTACCGCCGACTCTAGAAAAGAAAATTATAAGTTAGCAGATATAAGCTCACCTACTTACCAATTGACAAAGACCAAGATCTAGAGTGTAACACACTTGTGTGTTGAATTCATCCTACAGAGTACAATGTATGTATTACGTTGGTGGACAACTTGGACCACCCCCAGAAGAAAACTAAGAAAACTTACTGAGTACACAATACGCTTGTATCGCCGATAGCGTCCATCGAAATAATTCTAGATAAGCTGCTAGATTTTTCTTTGGGCTCGTCATCTCTGGAGGGCGACTTGGAAACATCGCTAGGTCCGATCGAGTCATCGCTGATTCTGGGAAGTTCAACGTCTCGGTAGAACCTGAATAATGAATGCTTATCATTCAAATGACGGGTATTTACAACACAATCTTACAAGAAAACCTGTAGCTACACAACCCACTACAGAATCTGTATCTGATACTCAAGGGAGCATACCTCAAACTTTCTTCCTGTACTTCAGCCAATATTTCATCTTCGTTGGCATTATCAACTAAATTCTTTAAACTCATTTAATGACCCACTAACAACTAAAATGTAAAATGTAATGCTATCCCAATTTAGGACTCTTTTAAACTTACAATTCGTAAGTTACGAACTAGTGTTGTCGTAAAGTAAACAAACGTAAAGTAAAAAAACCCGCTGAAGTTCAGCGGCTGAATTAGGGATGTTGAAAAAGTATCGATACTTTTAAGTATCGATACTTTTCAAAAGTATCGATACATATCGATACTTTTTGTCCCCGATACATATCGTAGTATCGATACTTTTTTTTCCTGTATCGGCGCCGATACTTTTTTTATCCCTCACATTTCATCAGATTCAAAACTTACGGCATATAGGTAGTTGACAGTACCACTAACTTGACCAGCAATTGAAGAAAGTTGATGTAGATACAGACCACCACCTCCTGGAGCTGCACCAGCTCTCATATCAGAAGAATCAGCCGTCCTCGATCAAGGGCGGACCACCAAAATGTTGGCCCAACCAACCAACCCAACTCACTCATCACAGTAGAAACTAGTGTGGCCACAGCTACACCAAACGAAGTCCTTCGTTTCCTGAATGTTCCCTTTTTTGCTAACTGTACCTACTCCCCCGAGGCTTGGAGCAAGGTTTTTAGTCCTATCGTCCAAACCCGTGGGGCGCTAGGTGGCTAAAATTGGGCAATTGAAAGTTTTTTTAAAGGCGTTTGGCTATGGGATCGAGTTGGGTGTCGTTTTCGAAGTATTTTTGGACGTAGAGTATATTTTTGGGGGTCTCAGAAGGATCCAATTTCACTGTGGGGATATAAAGGGCTTTCTTGGGGCTAAAAAAAGATTTTTGAAGGATCTCAGGAGGTCAAATATTTTCTGACTAAAAAAAAAATATAAAAAAAAATAAATAAATGAATAAATTAAAGAAAAACCTTTTTCCAAACATTTTTCATTGAGACAGAATTAATTTTTGCACAAGTAACCCATATCAAAGAATAATAAACCCTTGACTAAAAATTTGCAGGCGTTTTTGAAAAGTATCGATACTTCGATACCGATACTTTATTGAAAGTATCGTATCGATACTTTTAGATACTGTCTGGATGTATCGATACTTTAGAAGTATCAAACATCCCTAGGCTGAATACGAAGACAGGCGTTTAGAGATAGGCAATGGGGGTGTAGAAAACATATCGATACTTCCCAATTCATTTTTCTTTTCTTCAAGAAGTTACTTATTTTATAAGTAATTTAATAAGTAACTTCTTTAGTATCTTCTTAATATTATATTAAGATATTAATTTATTAATATAGATACTATAATATAATACTATTATAGTAGAATAATATTAATTTCAAGAAGTAGGTATTCAAGAAGGACTAACTTTTTCCATCGAAAACCGATACATTTGTCATAATATGGGATATTATCCCAATTTTTTCTAGTTTAGTTGCCGAAATAGTTATGTTAAGTTCTGCTCTCTGTTACTCTGTGGTTTAGTTACTCTAATCCTGATCACCTTCCTAAACCAACCGAAAAATTGCTCGAACGAAAGAGAATCTCTTCTGACAAATTTTGTTTCCGATGATCTTTCCCTCCGATATAATATAAATAACAAGAACCGCTTTAAAAGAACACCTTTATTGCTACTACCTTTATACGACGGAATTATTTATGAATTAATCCCAATATAATCCTTATTAATAAAAGGGTTAATAAATAAACCACGGAATAGAAATTCCGTGATAATGAACTTTACACAAGAATAGATTGATTCGATAATCGATAATCTGAATGGAGACACAAAAGGATACAAGTATTTCCGTGTTTGATCCACATTTCACCCCAACCAATCATGGTGGTTGGAATCAAGGGCTAGAACATCAATGAAACACATCGATGCCACCATCGTAAAGAAACATCGATGTTGGAAAAAACATCGATATTAGAAAAACATGGAAGGTTGGTTAAAAACGCTGCAACATTTAATTTTTCAAATTTAAATTAAATTTTACACAACGGTTTATTCTCTCTCTCTCTCTCTATCTCTATTCTTTGATAAAAACATTACCAAAAACTAATCCTATATAAAAAAACTAATTCAAAAAATGTTTTTGTTGTATTATATCAATAAAAAAATTTAATCAATTCAAACAAGTTTTTTATTTTCTTGTAAAGTTTCTAGACGTTTGTGAGACCCTGAAAAATTGGTTATACGTCCAATATTCTTCGGAAAACGGCACCATATTTTTATCCCCATGAAAACCACTCACGGTGAATCCAGATGGTTCTGCAACCCGAAAGAATTGATTCTACGTCCAAAAATACTTGGAAAACCTCAGTATTTTCACTATTTTTCCTACACATTAAATTTTAAATGATAAACATCGGACAAAAAATTTCGGACATTCAAACATCGGCAGTCAACCATCGATGGTAAATACATCGATCCAGAAACATCGATATCGATGTTTCATCTCTACACATAACCTAAAACCCATTTCTTTTCACGTTTCTTGTAATCTTCTAGCTGTTTGACTGTCTGCTGGTGAGTTATATTGTTCTGTATCCCCAAAACATTAGTTTGTAAATTATTCCCTGCACTATTAATCGTTGTATTCAACTTGGTTGGTTGAATGTAGACAAGGTTTAACGACGTTACGCGTTCAAGTTATTTATTCTTAGCTCTCGAAGTTAGCGAGAAACACGACCACGTTTTTGTTTGGATTCCATGCCGTTTATAAGCTTTGACAATTTTCTTTTACAGTTACCTGGATAAAAGATGGCAAAGTCGAAGAACCACACAAATCACAATCAAAGTAAGTTTTCATGATTCCTTATGATTCGTCGTTAGGTCGAGCTGACATCTTGTGCTTGAATCACAAGCTTTTGCTCTGTGGCTTGAATGGTGTAAGCGTTCGGTAAAATGACATTTACCTCCGCCCCTAAACGTTAAAATGACATTTCCTCTCTGTTACTCTGTGCCTCCGCCCCTAAACGTTCATTTGTATTTACAGACCGCAAGGCTCACCGTAATGGAATCAAGAAGCCCAGGCGCCACAGGCACGAGTCCACCCTTGGAGTAAGTACTTGATAGATTCGCTGTTTTATTATTATTAGTGCTATAGTGCTATAGATAACTGGGAGTGGAGGAGGAGGACTCTCAGCGATGAGTGGGTGGAGAAAAGGTATACATTTATGCTTGTAAATGACATGTTGTTCTTAAAATCATTTCCACCCCACGTTTTTCTGTGTGCGATTGACCCCACGGATGAATAAGGGTCAGACGACCTGAAAAATGTAGGTGTGCGTTTTTGGAAGTAGGTCCTATGTCCCCTTAACTGTCTATTACAACTAGTCCTGGTTGGCGGACAGTTGTCAGTAACGTCGCATATTGAAAAGTGACTTTCATTGAATTGGAAAAGACTTGGGTTAATTTACAGCCACCCTGATTTAAAGAGATGTAAACCAAACGTGCCCAATTTTAAGCACTGGGAGCCTGCCCAGTATATAATATATATTATAAAGGATAATATCCTTTAAAAATACTGGGCAGGCTCTCCAGTCCCTGTATATTATACAGCGTATATCTAAGTCATCCCGAATGTGCCATAGGTATTATTTACATTTCGAATACCTAGTCGCTATTTTATAATAACTATTTACTCTCTTCTCCAGGTTGACGCCAAGTTCTTGAGGAACATGAGATTCGCCAAGAAGCACAACTTGAAGCCCCACCAACAGCTGAAGCGAGCTGAGCAAAGAAAAGCCAAAAGGGACGCATTCGCTGCCACGAAGGCTTCCGCCGTTCCAGCTAAGAAATAGATTTTAATAAACCTTTTTTAATGTACTGAAAGCTTTTTATTTCGTACCTACAACCTTATGTATGTAACGAATGTTATTGAACGAAACAAATTTTTATGAAACCAACTTTGGCAAGACTTTTCGTATTTCTCGTTTTGTAATCTGTCTTGCCTGAGCTCGTGAGGAATGGCGCATTTTACGAGGAAGGGCCTTGAAAGTGGAAAAGGACAAAATTCATCTAATGGGTGTAAGCATCCAAAAGTTTTGGACTAAAACCAATCAACCATGTTTAATTCTGGAGTAAACAGTTTTTTATCTGGAACGAAGAACAGATGCCAGATGAGTGGAAAACGAGCTTGATTTTTTCCAATACGCAAGAACGTGAAAAGATGAGCTGCCAGCAATACAGAGGAATCTCCCTCCTCAACTTTGCTTACAAGGTGTTCTCACTGGTGTTGTTGGGATGGCCAAGGGGTTACTCAGAACTTATTGTGGATTATCAGGCACGATTTCGTCCTGGTCGACCAACGACGGACCACCTTTTCACCATGAGGCAGGCTTGTGAGAAATTCATTGAGCATGGATTGGACCTGCACATTTTATCTATAGACTACGAACGGGCATTTGACAGATTGAATAGAGATGCCTTCATGGATTCTCTTCTAAGGAATGGGGTGCCGGGAAAGCTGGTGAGACTTGTGAGGATGACTCTCCACGAAAGCTCATCAACCAATGAGTCTTGGTAGGTACAACTTTTTTTTTTTTTTTAAATTTAATTCGGGAGGGAAAAATACGAATTCAACAAATGCTACGAAATTGGATGAAAATTCAACAGCATCGATCTTTCATTTAGATACACTAAGCGGAGTGCAGAAGAGCAACACAATGATTGTGTCTCAAATTATTTGAGACTTTTTAACCACCCTACCCCTACACCAGTCAATAGCGCTACCATCGCTTACAACAGTATCCTCCTACCCTTCTTCTCTTGTTCCATGAATAGGGTCAATTAAATGGACTCGCATGACAGATAAGAAGAATAGGAAAGAGTGATACTGTTGGAATAAAGATGGGTACTTAAATAATGGAAGAAGACTCGCGTACGAATTTATCAAAATATATTTACAAAAATTTACTTACATAAAATAAACCTGAGTATCATCATTGACGTAAAAAAAAAAAAATCAAAAAAAAATCAGCACCATAACGGCAAATAAACGCAATAAAAATCTTGAGAGGTTATCTCCACGGTATATACCTACTAGAGTTATGGCACAGTATACAGTCCACTTCTATTTAACTTATGATCTCAGTGCATACATACAATCTACAATATTGGCACACAGATTTAACGTTCACAGAAACAGAACTTCGTCTTCCACGACATGTGCCGATTGGGGAATTTAAAAGTCAAGCTTCGAAAAGAAAAACGCTCTTCGTTCATTCGTAGAAGAAACTACAGAACACCCACAGCTACAAACAGCTTACACGTACCTACACAATATAAATTTTTTGCTCATTCATGCTATAATTATGATGAACGCTTAATAATAATTATCAAATTGCCACGAAGGGAATTCTCTTCAAAATACACCGGAGTGCTATGAAACCCAAAGGTATCAAGATACTAGAATCTAAGGTTTTGATTATAATGTAGAAAAAAAAATCATGTCTTTATACATCAGTCTTGCGTTGCAATCCATGCTCCTTAATCACTAGAATTATGAAACTAGGAAATAATTTGAGCAGGAGGAGTTGCACAAAAAGTAGGGGCGAAATTAACGGAGGAAGCAGCAATGAAATGAGACATGTCTAAATTATTTGGAGGCGATACATCAGATTCACCAGCAGAGCTCCATATTGGGCCTGGTCGGGTTGAGTGTGATAGGCTCAATATTTCACTTTTTTGAGCGGGGAGGAGAGAGAAAACGAAGGCCCACTACACAACTGGTTCGATCTACACTGAAATTGAGGTTCGCAACGTATCGACCTGCTTCCTGAATAAGAAAGTACATAAGAAACAACATCCTCCACGGGTAGTAGGAATATGAAAATCTGCGTACAACAGTAAAAACAACAGACAAATTCTTAAGAGCTAAGGAATGTCTTGAAATTCTTAGAACTATTTAAGCGTTTGGCATCAGTCATTTAAGATATTGAGGTCGGTGTGTGGTGTATAATGTACATGGTATTTTGATTTGTAAAATCGCTTTATCACATCGTGAGGTAATATTCAATTGTAAGATAAATCCAACACAAGTGGAAATGAAATTCGTCAACGGAACTGAAATTACCAAGAAAAAAATATTGTAGAGAACCTGCCAAATTTTGTCAATTGCCAAAACATTGTGGTAAATACACTTTTGGGTAATGGGTGTCTAAGTCGCTCATTTTAAGCACTTTCACCCCTTACAACTCTTCTCATCAAACAAATCGCAATAAAATAACAAACAAAAAAAGAAATAATCACTGAAGTTCCGTACAAGACGTAAAAACTTGGTGCGGAAGACTCCGAAAAAATTAGAGGGGAAAACATCACTTCATAGCAAAAATTAAATTAGGAACTGTAATCCTGAGGATAAAAATTATACTTAAGTCAGAGAGCGAAATAACGGCAGCACAATCCAGTAGCGGACGTGCAGCAACCCGTAAGTTATTGCCGCGGCGAGTTTGGAGCTAGGGACAACTTTGATAATGTTTGTCAAGCAATCAAAGCAAAATGGCAGAGGGGTTGTCCCTAGAGCTCCTGGCCTTCATACAAAATGGGGGTAACAAATAAGGAGGAATCCTTCCTGGGAATTTAAATGCAAACTTCAAAAATTAATTTAAAAAAAAAGAAAAAAACATCTTGGGGGTGAGGGAGTGACATTGTTGGCACTCTCCAACTTCTAGTGGGATCAGGTGGACTTGATTTGACGAGAGAACGAGGCGGTTTTGACTTTATCGAGGAGCTGACGGAACTGCATGAGCTGCAGACGGGTGATAGAGGGGTCCGAAACGCCTTCGAGCCATCTGAGGAAGAGTTCGCCGTGCTCGATGGCTTCCAAGGCTGACTCGTCTTCGATGTAGCGACAATCGGGGACGTCATCGGCGTACTGGTCGTCATTGTCGTCCGTCTGATGGGACGGAGGCGGCGGCGAGTCGGCGTTGCGGCTGTTGGACTTTTTGACTAGCGATAGTGGCTCGTCGGGGTTGATCTGAGGGACGTCGGAGATTTCGGATAACTGAAAAGAATAATATAAATGATAGAGAAAAAGTGTGGAACGTCAAAACTCATTTTAAAAACGACGCGTGGTGCACTTAAAATATATATTCCCCAAAATATAAAATACCGGCAAATTTGAGGCATTTATTTTTCCCCCCTTCTTAGGTAGGTGAGAAAAAAATAGTACACAGCCTTTTGGGGGGCCCAAATAAGGCCCGCCCATCTGAGTTTGCAACGGTTTCTAGGCTGTGCTTCAGATATGGGAGACTAAAACCCTCGAAATTTTCGCTCTTTCTTCAATATTTCGCTTATTACGCGAAATTTACGCATCCTACAGAAATATCTACTCCTTCATTTTTTAAAGAGGATACGATTTAGCGTCGAATGGCGTTTGTTGCATCGGAATCGGTCCAGGCGTTCAGCCGCCATCGCTCGTCAAAGATTGGTGATTTTTTGCAAACTTGGCTGAAAAGTTGACAATCCTCAACTTCCAACGCCTGTAAGTAGGTCGCAAATGACTGCCCCGATCGAAAAATGTCAGGGACCATACTTGTAGAATATTTAGTGTGAATCAGATTCATTTTTGTTGGAAGTTCGCACCCTTCAGTGCTAAGGTAGTACCTTGCAATGCAGTATTTAGTAATGAGGAAAACAAATGGGGGATATGGGATAAATTCCCATGGATTTTTCATCACTGGGTAGGAACCTATAACAGTTATAGGTTACTAAGGAAAAAATGTATACCTGATGTTGTCTGACTTGGTGGCAGTAGAGTTGGATCAAACTGCTGAAATCGTACGGCATTTGCGGTGGTTGAGAACTGGCGGTGCTCCCATGCGCGGCAGGGGGCGTCAGCTCGCTTCGATTATCCTGGTACCCATTCACGTCCACCTCAATTTTGACTTTTTTCGACTCCGGTGACACAGAAGATCTGACCGGCATTAGCAACCCTTCGTACTGGGGCTCCTTTTTGTCGGACTTCCTTTTCGCCTCCGGACGCTTGTTGACGGACAGGTAGACGAGTTTGTCTTTGTTTTTGCACCACCCCCGCAAAGTCGACTCCGGCACGCCGTACATCCGGGATACCGAAGCTTTCGTTTCGCCCAGGTCCGTCACTCGGCGGATAGCCTCCAATTTTTCGTCAATGGAGAGCTGCCGTTTGGAGTCCCTGGGGTAGGTATCCAATAGCCCCATCGTGCTCTTTCAACCCCTCAACAAATCCTACCAAAAGGGAATGCTCAGCCTCACTTAACTCTCTCGCATGAATTGTAACTAACTTCCAAACGAAACTAACTCAATTTCACTCATTAAAATGTACAAATTTAGATTAGTAAACAAAAAGAAACGTAAAAAATAGGAATGGATCAGCCGGGTTCTACATCTACCACCTACAACACAAACACACCTACAAAAATGGCGAAGGCCATGGCACAATATTGCCAACAGCTTCGCAAAGCAAAATCAGCACAGCGTTGCCAACTTACATTTCACGTTATTCGGTAACCGGGTTAGAAAAATCGGTAGAACGTGACAAAGATCAGTAGATCCCAAATTAAAAATCGGTAAAATTAAATTTTCGGCGTTATTTGAACGTATAATCAAGTCAATCCGGTGATTCTCGTCTTATCTATTAAACGTTTTGGTGAGTGAGAGGGGTTTTTAAGGCAAATCATTTGCCTTATTACTCAACAAGTAAGAACGTTATCTCATAGGAGCATTAAATTTTCTACATCAGGAAACCTATTATAATATAATGAGGTAGAGAGCAGAGAGAATCTGAAAAATTAACTAGTAAGACTAGTTTGTGGCTGAATGGACCTGCGCTGGGCCTTTTGCCTGCGTCGGAATTTATCTGTTTGGTTTCAAATTCGAATTCAGCACCATTTAAAGCCCGCGGATTGTGAATTAAATCAGTAACTGGGTGTAATGAGAAAATAACGATGCAAATTTTACAAAACGGTTTATTAGGTAGGTATTCTTTGAAGTTGGTAAATTGTGCCAAAATGGATTTTAGGTATGTCTAAAAAAAATTATTTACAAAAATATAATATATTATATATTATGCAGTTAGAAAAGAAAAGAATTTTCCCGTACAACGTTGGGACAGATTTGGGACCCAGAAAAATGAATTATACGTCCGAAATTACATGAACACCTCAACATCTCATCGCATCCTTCAAAAGCTTCATTTGTAGCCCCATAAATGCCCCATAGATCCGGGGTGAAATCAGATGGTTCCGTGACCCCAAAAATATATTCTACGTCCAAAAATACTTCGAAAATGACAACTCACTCAATAGTATAGCCGACACCTTAAACCCCCCCGGTAACCCTTTTTTAACCCCGTGGGGTTTGCACAGAGCCGGGTTGGGGCGATCGGGGTGAAAACCTTGCGGGCACAACTAGATGGTAAACCGAGTACTTTCCCAAAATTGAATTGAATGGTCCCCTCTGATGAAAATCGAGTCGTTATTTCTGTAGACCACCCCACAAATCGGTAGAAATCAGAAAAGTCGGTAGAGTAGGCAGCGCTGAATCAGGCTTGCAAAATCAGTGCACAAACCACAGAGAAGGGATTCTGCAAACACGAAGACGAAAAAGAAGACAGGTGGAGCGCGTTGTTGTTGTCGTTTCTAACCAATTGTGCTGCTCCCTTCTCAGCTGTCACCTACTGTTTATTTTATTGTCAAAATTTCAAAAAATGGCCTAGTTTAGTTAAATTCAATTAGTTCACACTCACATTAGTCCCGATACGTTTAACAGTGTTTCCGGTCACCAATGAGTTGCAATTCGACTTAGCCGCGCAGCCCGTTCGACTCGCCCTAATAAATTATGCAGTCCATCACTTGGACTGGGAGGATAATCTCACGTGCTTTGTGGAACGGGATATCGAACTATTCGACGAACAACACTTCGGCCGAAGCTTCACACAAAAAAAGAGAGCCGCACATACTCTCGGTGGTGTCCGGTTTTCCCAAAGAACTCTGCAAAAACACCAAACTCAAGAAAGGCCAGTTCGGGGACGATGCTTGGTTCTCTGCCAAAGTCAAAGCCGCCGACGTTTTGGGTAAATTTGTATTTTTGTCGTGTTTACATATCAATGCAAGAATGATTTGAACCCGGATGGGCGGTCATTCCGTTATAAATGGCAGTTTAGGGGTTCCTGTGTGCCCTCGCTAGACGATCACGAGGCAGTTTTAGCTGGAATGGCGCAGTTAGCTTCGCTCTACGGAAATCACCTATTCCCCGCTTTCCGTATTGTACCATGCCCGACCCAAACCAATTTTTGTTTTATTGGCAAAGAACTAAGTTCTATAAGTATTTACTGACGCTCACGTTCAGTTGACAAATTTAACGGAAGCTGAAGAGGTTTGTTTAGTCCATTTTTGTTGATAATCACCTGAATGTAGTTTTTGTACTAGAGCCTAGTACAGCTGGCGATAAAATTTATCTTACAATACCTATTTAATATTGTACGCACAATCCAACTCAAATGTGACACATGTATAAGACTTGGCGATTGATAGAACTTGGCCTTGAAATGTATTAAGGATAACGCTCAATTATATGGACACGGAATAACTATCTATGTCATTAATTACGTATTTCTAACTTGAATTAATTTTGCTTTTCGTAATGACTTTTCATTATGAGTAAACACTTGCATGTGATAATAAGTCAATAATATTGATTATCCTCAAAAAGTGGGCGTGGCTCTAAAAAACGTGCTAGTTTATTGCAGTTTGAAACTGATATGAGAAAATAATAATATTACCTATATAATATAATATAATACAATACAAGAATATATTATATAGTACACTCTTAATATAATATATTATAAGCAGATGAATGGTCATGGAGGGACGGGTAATTCCAGATTTTATTCCATGCTATTCCCGGGTGCTAGCGAAATGAAGATGTTGAGGGAGGAACTCACTAATAGAGATTTTTAACATAAAAACCCTGCAAATTATACACAAGGGTTTATTATTCTTTGAATAGGAAATTAATTCTGTCTTAAGAGAATATTTTTTGAAAAAAAATAAAAAAATAAAAAAATAAATAAATTTTTGTACAATGTTTGGACAGATATGGGACCTATAGGTCTATAGAAAAAATTGATTTTGCGTCCGAAATTACTCGGAAAACTACGTCGTATTTGACCTCCTGGGATTCTTTCAAAAATCCCATTTGTAGCCCCATGAAAGCCCCATAGATCCCCACGGTGAAATCGGATCGTTCTGGGACCCCAACAAATGGATTCTACGTCAAAAAATACGCCGAAAACGACACTAAACTCGACCCCATGGCCGAAAACCTTAAAAAAAACCTCCCGCAGCCCCATTTTAGCCCCATAGCGCCCAACGGATTTCGGCGATCAGGCTGAAAACCGTGCGGGCACAACTAGATGGTAGACCGAGTATTTTGTCAAAATTTCAGATGTTTAAAAAAAATTCCTATTGCCCAAAACTGCTCGGACGGCGGACGGACATTTCGTTTTTGGAATCTTGAAACGGATAATGTCAAATTTTGAGGCTGATCAGAATTTTCGACCTCGCGATTACACAGATATATCATTCCAAGAATAATAAACCAAAATTTGATATTCACAGGCGTCGCCGATGGTGTGGGAGGTTGGAGGAACTACGGCATCGACCCTGGGGAGTTCTCATCGTTCCTAATGAAAACGTGCGAGCGACTAGTCACTAGCGGGCGGTTCAATGGTGAGCAGCCTGCCAACCTCTTGGCTCGAAGTTACTATGAACTTCTTGAGAACAAGCAACCGGTGCTTGGTAAGTCGGAGAAATGCCGTGACAAAAATTGAACCCTTTTTCATTGTTTGACGTAGTATTTTACGTTTCAGGAAGCAGTACTGCTTGTGTTTTGGTTCTCAACAGGGCCACAAGTACCTTGTACACAGCTAATATTGGGGACAGCGGGTTCGTGATAGTCCGGCACGGAGTCGTCGTTCACAGATCTGAAGAGCAGCAGCATTACTTCAACACCCCTTACCAGCTGTCACTACCACCCCCGGACCACTCCCGGTCTGTTTTGAGTGATAGGTGAGTCTTTTCAAACACATTTTTTGATTGAACACCATGGCTACTCTGTCCCCCGGCCCTTACACTGATGATCTTCCCCTTCAGGCCAGAGTCAGCCAGCACAACGAATTTCCGCGTTGAAGACGGCGACGTCATACTTCTCGCGACGGACGGCGTCTTCGACAACGTCCCCGACCGGATCCTCCTCAACGAACTCAGCCGCGTGCAGGGCGAGAGGGACCCCGTCAAACTGCAAATCGTCGCTAACTCCATAGCATTTATGGCCCGGAAACTGGCCTTCGATGAAAACTTCGTTTCACCCTTCTCCAAGTCCGCCCGGAGCTACGGGATCAACGTCACAGGTAGGAATACTCACTAAGTTGTGAACAAAGCATTAAGCTGTGAGGCACAAAATCCCGGATGGGAAACTGCGTTAGCTATTTCCAAAACATTGAAAGGCTACTTGTCCGATTCCGTACTCTCCAGATGAGATTGCTGCTTTGAAATGCTGCCCCATCGTTTCTTGTTATGTTCAGCGATCTTTTTCTGTATTAAAAATGCTCCTGGCCGACAAGCAAAGTTTTAAAGTAGAGAATTTGGTAAAACATATCGATAGTAAAAGTGTATAAGTCCGAAAGTTTAATTTTTTCAGTACAACTGCTACGCCATGAAACACTTCAAAACCTATTTTTTCTTCAATACTAAGGGTAGTTTGCATATTTTAGTAGGGTTTAGGGTCATTTCATAATATTATTATATTTCTACTTTGTAAGATTTGTTGCATATAATTCCAGGCTCTAATAATCACAGTACTGTACAACAATGATTGTGTTCCTTTCAGGGGGCAAACCTGATGACATCACTGTTCTACTTGCTACTGTAGCGTTGTAGCCACCATCTTCCAAGTTTGTAGCCTAATCTGCCATATCCACCACCACCCGACACTGGAAATTCGTTCTCTCCCACTAGGGGTTGTTGCATCTCATAAGTTCCCTAATTAATTTGAAACCCCCAACTTCTCATTTATAAAAGTGTCGAGTACATAAGTATGCCATGAGTTTTTTTTTTCGCATACTGTAACGTTGTTCGTAGTTTTCATTCATTAGTGAAGTTTATGTAGGCACATTTGTACTAGTGTATTTGGTGTTTTCTTTTTCACGCGGAAATCTCCAGAAAGCCGACATTTTGTGTTGACTTGATTTCCAAATCTCGTGAGACGTATCAAGAACTCCTCACGGAATTTCTTATTCGAGTTTTAACAGGTCATTTTTCATTTTTTGTTCTTTTACTAGATCTTTTTTTTTCAAGTAGGACTGAGGAAATGAATGGCTGTTCATAAAAGCTGTTCGTCGCTTTAGGGGCTTGTCACTTCGTTTTTACTCGTTCGATCCCCGTAAACGACTTGTATGATTGTGTTTCTGTAACTGCATCACTGTGTACATATTCTTAGTTCGATAAAGTGTTGTTGGAAGTTCGTCTTGTGTTGGTCTTTCACCTGGTGATGTAACGAAGAGATGAAACTGCACTGCAAATTGTGAAATGTACTAAAAAAAACGAATGTAGAGCTCTAAAAGGTTTTGTGAAAAGCCGATTTAATCATTTTTCAACAATGTAATACACAACAAAAGGGACATCTGATTTGGAAAAAGACAATCCGGTAAATTTCTCAACAAGCTCTCGTCACTTATTCAAGCGTAATGGGAAAAGACAATACTTTTAAAGTTTTGGTAGACGCCGGCTTTTTCTGCTGATAAGGCTAAGTCTTTGGGAAGGGAAGCCAAAATGACGGTCACTTTCAGCAACCTGGTCCCTTGCTTCAGTCTCACTACCGTTACTCAAAGTTCACGTTAGCTCCACCCGTAGGTTTCAGGGTCAAGTGAAGGGTCGTTTTCGAAGTATTTTTTGATATAGAATTCATTTTTAGGGGTCCTAGAACGATCAGATTTCACCCTGGGGACCCTATGGGGCTGCAAATGGGACTTTTGATACCAGGAGGTAAAATAATGTGCCGTTTTCCGTGTAGTTTTGGACGCATAATCAATTTTTCGAGATTCCGCATCGATCCAAACACAATTCAGGAAAATTCCTTTTATTTTTAAATTTTTTTTTATGATAGATTAAAAAAAAAATTAATTTAATCAAAGAATAATAAACCATTGGGTGAAATTTGCAGCGTTTCAATTCAAGGAGTTATTTGCTAAAGAGAAAGAAAGAGAGAGGGGTTTCAATTTTTCATAATCTGTTGTTTCTATTGAATAGAAACTCTTGGAATAATACATCTCTGGATTGGTGACAGGGGTCGAAAATTTTGGGGAGATAGTACTCACTTCTGGGCACAGAGTAAGGTACCGTAGGAATCGCGTATAGTAGAAGGGACCGGGCTTCTTTTTCAATTTTAAACGATTTCTATTGTATACCTACAATATAATATATTATCGTACCTAGACAGTAGACGATAAAAACTGGGTTCAGTAGACAGTCTCCTGTATACGACAAATACCTAACGTCTTTAGAAAACTCTAGATCACCCGTCCGGCGTTGGGTAAACTAGGTACCATTTCCCTCGATCATCGAAGTTAGACCTCTTCATTGGCGAACTAGGTACTCTTTTTCCAGGGATACAAGGCTATGGGGAGCCTTGATATAAGTGCAATCGTCAGGACGAGTTCCGATCCTCCTTGAGAGGACGGCTGGCGACGTCCGCGACGGTAGCAGCCAGCCGGATGAAAATCACGACCTAGTTTTTCTGTAGATTGTTACTGTAGCAGATTAGGTAAACTGTATTCGTGTGTATGAACCCATTTCGTCCTACATATCACATTGAGCACCAATAAGGATAAAGGAATAAACCATTGGATTGTTTTTTGTTCCTCAGAATGAGTGAAAACAAAGGAATGCCTTACTATCACTGATTTTTAGGCTCCCACTCGACCGCAACTCGCATCTATGGTACGCAATGTCTACTATATACGATTCCTATGCATTATCCCCATAACACTTGAAGGGACCGCCGGTTGTGTCTACTGTATAATATATAGTAGTATATAATATATTATGCGATAGTCTACACTATGCGATTGTCTACACTATGCGGTGTCTACTGTACCCGATTTCTAAAGACTGACTGACTGACTAAGGGACGTAGTAGGCGCTGAAGGCGCCAGGTGGCACGTAGGCGAGGGGTTAACGCGGTGGAGCTCCAGACGCTTCTGTACTTCAGTGTCAGACCAGCCATCTTTGATTGATGGCACTTACTGCGAAAATTGTCGCACGACGTACCCCCCCCCCCCCCCCCCCCCGCAGATAGTTGGTGCACTCTCTGGTGCTCGTCTTCTTAGAACTGCGCAAACCCGCCGTGACCAAGTGAGAAAAATCGTGAATAAATCTGAAGTCGCGACAGAATCGCAAGTGGATGCGCTTAAGAATTGACATTACCTCTATAGAAAATAAAAAAAGGTGGCAACAGTGAAAGAACGTGAGATATTTTCTCTCAGAAAACAATGAAGATGTATGTACAAACATTGGTGTAACAAGGGGTTCGTTCAAATTCAGGATAAAGTAGGTACTTCAGTTCAATCAATTCATAACACTCCACACGGATATAAAAAACTACGGGACCCGATTGGCGATTCCCACAACAGGTTGTGGGATCAAAGGCTGAAGGCTATTCCTGTACTCAAAATAAAGTTTAGGAACCTCACGTGATTAGGTACGTATCGTCAATGCACACACTTTATTTTGAGCTGGTTTCTACTGCGGAGCCGGGGCGGGAGCTGGAGGTTGGTCACGGCCGCCCCAGTCAAATCCACCGGGTCGTTCTTCAGGCAGGGCCGTGTAATTGGGATCTTCGACGGGAGGATCGAAGATGTTCTTTCTGGAAATTGAAGACGAAAACTGTCAACTTTAGAGGTTCCTTCACTATTGCTTCTACATGCGTAGAATCAATTTAGCAGCAGATAGTGCGTGAACTTACAGAAACTCGGGAGTCTTCAAAATTCTGAACCCATTCCGCTGGTGGGGGAACACGTCCTCTAGGAAATAATAACTGTGGCCCACAGCCATGCCGATCAGGTCGACCCACACAGTGTTCCCCAACAGGACGGAAAAGCCTAACAGGACCCACGGTAAGTACGGAGCCTGCAAAGAAATTTGTCACCCATCAGACCATAGGACGTTTCAAGTGTAGTGGAGTAAGCAGAAATTAAACTCACTTGAAAATTCATGAGGCCGAAGAAATTCATACGAATGAACGGATTTCTCCTAGCCCAAACGTAAACCAACATAATAGTAAATGCCTGCCCTAAGAACAAAAGGTTAGCTCCCAAAAACGCGCAAGTCTGCATTGATGTTAAGGAATTAAAAAAATGATAATAAAGGGATTGGGTCTTGAATAACTATGGATGAATCAAATGTTCGTGTGGAAGGATACAGTCATGCAGACTCCTCCAAAAAGGAACATCATAACGAAGTCGGCCGTCCTTCCTCGAAAACTTCCCTCTTCCAGCATTCTGCAGTACCGATACGTGAAAATCATATTGAAGAAGAAATTGAACCCAAACGTGCCGAAGAAGGTGAATGTAGTAACCAGCCGCCATATCTAAAAACGGGAAAAATTTGTTCAAATAACCTGCCCCGGGCTCGATGAGTTGCAAAAAAGGTACGTGAAAGAAAGGTAACAAACCTGGTATTGCTTTATAATGAGGATAGGGTTGAAGTATAGCTGGAACGGTGAGACGATTTCCAGTTGCTGAAATATTGAACAACTCTTCATTAAAGAGGGATAATGACAATGGCCAAATTAACTTAATGGTATATTTTGTTAACACCGACCAAAACCATCCTACTGAACATCTTCTCCGAGGAGTAGGCCACTATGACGTCGCTAAGGCAGAAATAGAATCGTAGCTTGAGGCAGATATTGAAATAGGGGAGTTTCATTATTCCGAATCGCCAATTTGAGTTTTTAAATTTTATTCCTTAGCTCAGAAAATAAAACTCACCTTTTGATCGATCACGAAGTGGTTGTTTGCCGACGTTGCAGAGGTCTAATCTAATGAGGTGTTGGGGTGACGACATCAGCAGAGGAGTCGTTTTCTCTCCCTAACCCCCTCATGTTGAGCTATGTATTAGCTATTCGCTTATTTAGCTATCAAAAATCAAAATCAAATCTGACCATACAATCGAAAAGGACCTTCCTGGAACCAAAATAAAACTTTCAGGAAGACTTCGTAGGAGGAAATCTGAATTTTCGAGGTTTCTGCGTTAAATATCACCTTTTTATACCGTATCTTTTCAAGCTGAATGGGATATATGGGATGGTTATGCCTTGCTCATCATCAGCTGGCTCAGAAATAAAACTCAGCTCGCTGCAGTCCCGGCTCGTGGGTCTTTGCCATGCCGGGGCCCGTTTTGAATGGATAAGTTGAGGGACTGAATAGTTGAGTTGCCTTTCTTCTTTTTAATAGCAAATTTTCTTCAAAAATCTTCTTTTTAGCGCAACCTTTTTCCAAAAAATGGAAAGGTGCGCTCACCTCTTCGACGTTTTTTTTTTTTTGTGTACAGAGCATCACGCCCGAGCGGCTCAACAGATTTTCATGACGGTGGTCTCATTGTCATCAGCGAGTTCGGGGGGTGGTTATAGGCTACCTTGATTTTTCCTCCCTCATCCCCTTCATCGGTTTTCGGGAGGTCCTTCACGACATCTCTGATGTGTAACTAAGGAGGCCTCAAAAGGGGGACGAAAGTTTTTGTCCGATTTCGTTGGTACAAGGGTCTATGGAATGAGCTTTTCAGGCTGATTCCAACGACTCCAAAACGATTTTTGCAGCCTGAGCCGTTCGTTACCTCTGATCGGCATAAGGTTTTCTCACGCATCGGTCGTTAGGGTGCAGTTGTTTACGTAATGAGCATCACGTGGATGATGCGTTGTGTGGCATAGTTTGGTCGCTAGATACCTACTGTTTCTTAGTTTCTCTCGCTCATTAAATAGATCGTAATAACAAAAAGGTTGCGCTCATCTATTCAATTCAATTGATGGCTTGTTTTTCTTGCAATAAGGCAGCTCTTGGCAAGTCAGAATCCACAAGGTTGTCTTGCTGATGTGAAAAACTGACTAGTACCCAAAGGGCAGGTGGCTGCCTGTCAAGGGCGTCTGCCTGATTCCTTCAATTGAACCCACTCACCTTCCATCAAATTTTGTTGATGACGTTTATTTATTTCTTCCTATGAAGTCTGCCTGAAAATTTTAATTTGGTACTAGGGAGATGGGAAATTGAAGGGCCTTTTCAACGGTATGGTCGTATTTGATAGCTAAATAAGTGATAGGAGTTTAATTTTCTTAGCGGAAAAAACCTCGTAACCGGTGAACTCATAATGAGCGATTCCGAATAATAAAACTCGCTCCAAAGAAATGCCGTGCTGGAGGGAGTCATCCTACAAAGGTCGAACCAGAATACATCCCAGCTATCGTCTCAAGTTGATTCTAATCCATGCCGTTGTGAACTATTCGTCACGGATGCAGCTGAACACGGCAAGGTTCTGTGCCGTCACGTTACTTATATACATATGACATGTGCGGCAAATGAAACGAAAGTGTTATGGGGAACGGAAACACCGATTCTCTGGTCCAGTCGGTTCCTTCAGAGGAAAGAAAGTTGGGGTTGTTTCATAAACTATTCAGATAGGATTGTCCGGGTATATCGTCGTTTAAGCGATGTATCAGTTTTACCTTTGGCGCCCAAGCGAAAAGTTACTAACTAAAAAACTCAAGTCAGTGGCTAGTGGATACACCCAGAGGTCACATAACAGATAAACTCGCTGATTCAGAAGGATTAACTTACGACAGCCAGCGTAGTGACGACGCATGCTGTAGCGTACGCCCTCGTCACCACAGGCATCTGCAAGTACTCCTGCATCAAAGTTTGGTATGCCATTGCCGATTTCAGAAGTCGCGCTCATCAACCAAAATCTTATGAAAACGTCGCCTTCACTGTTCTGACAGTCTCATTTCCTCGAATCCAAACAGCTCACGACCCTCCAAACACCAATCCGAAACCACCTATAATCATGAAAGGAACGTTTTAGACGGAAGAAAAACACCTTTGCTGACCAAACACGAAACAGCTGTATCATTACGTGTACTCATCCGGCAGATAGGTAAATTTCATCGGTCTGCAGCAACTTCCTGACACTGAACTTTGACCCCTCAGATTCCAGGTACTGCCAAGGAGCGACTCAAACTCGAAATCCCACTGAATTTTCAGTAATGGCAATCAATTTTAAAAGAATAAATACTGATTTCGACAAAATAAGGTACAAATTTCTTGATCTACGTCAATCAGCGAATCGGACATTTTTGATAACATTCAGAGTTGCCAACGTTGCAACAAACACTTCTCTCTAGGCAACTTCAGGGCCAGTGGTATCAATTTTGTTAATTTTTTAGCAGTTCATTTCTTCTGGGTTGATTATAGAATGTAATAAATTTAATTAATGAAGGTTTTTAAATTATTTCCTGTTACGCACTTTGGTTGCCAGGTCACCAATTGAATGTCCCGCTTCCTGTTTAGAAAAGTATCCTGTGACATTGGAAAGCTCCTTTTTGGAATAAAAAAAATTACAAATTTTCTGTTAAATTTGAAAATTTGAATTTTTCACTGCTGGAGGTGTAAAGTTTCCGAGTCTTGGGGATTTTCCTTGGCATTTGAAAAAGAACCCACCGCAGGAAAAGTCCCTTTTTTAAAAGAAAAAGTCCCACGTTTAGGCAACCCAGCTCTTGCTAGTGCGTGCTTAATATCGATAGTCACGGCAGTCGATAGTTTCGATACTATCGGGGGAAAGCTATCGAGTTTTCGGTCCTCTGAACGAAAAGTGTTATTCTCTGCAAAATTTGTAATAGGTATTCAATATTGGTGAAAGACCGAAGATCCAACAACCGGTTTTTTTCGAGCACAACTAGGTGGTAAACCTATTGTTGACAGTTAGCGTTTAGTGACTAAACTTTAGTCACTCATATTCCTCGAGCTTCATTCACTCCTTACCTATTAAATTCCCCGAGGCTCCTGAAATTCGCCTTTTGACTATTAATGTTCAATACATAATAGTATATTAATAGTCAAAGAATTCCCCGGGGCCCGGTAGAATGTAGGCAGGACCCTTCATTCATTTGCATCTTACCATTTAAGTGGTCAGGTACCGACGTGGTACGTAGGCACCCATCTCCTTCTTAACTCAATTTGGGCTCCAAGTCTGTCAATTATTGGTCTGATGTTCCAACCCACGTCTGATGGTTTCTAAAATGGGCAATTATTTTAATTTTGAATGTTTTAAAATAAATTCCTTTTCAATTTTACCTGAAACTATCGATAGTTAAAAAACGACCTTCGACGGTACTATCGATATGCTCTTGCTTGCATACGTGTCGCGTGATGACGTCATTCTCCATCTTGCTCTCTGTGCCTTCTCGCAGTTTCCAAGAGGCATCCGCCTGGTTCAGTTCGACGTATTAGTTTTCCTGCTTCTTTCAAACCCCCGTTCAATATGTTTTGACTTTTCTTTCTCCCTCGAAAGAAAACCCTCAGTCTCCCGTGCTCGCAATGGTCGCTACCAAGTTTTGTCGTCGCCGATTGATGGTCAAACCCGAAAAAGACAAAATCCGCGAGATGATGATTGCATCAGCCAACAGCTACACCTACACCATTTCGCTGTCCAACGGCGATCTGGAGGTGAACGCCGAGCCGGAGGTGCCACATCCGCCGAGGAAAAGGAGGAGGTTGGACAATTTGTCTCCGGAAGAGAAATTGAGACGGAAGTGAGTGTCAAACTGGGACCCTAAAGTTTTCCTATCGGTTGACCTGGTTTTGATGATCTATGATGTTCTAGGGCTTGCACACTTTGCCTTATTGTGATAGTTTATCCCATTTCCAGAAAATTGAAGAACAGAGAAGCTGCCCAAACATCAAGGGACAAGAAAAAAGCCTACGTGACGCAGTTGGAAGAAACTTTGGAAGCCCTCAAAGAAGAAGTAATTAAAATTATTTTATCATCATCTTCCTTTCCAGCTAACAGTCAATGTTCTTAACAAGATCATTGGTCGGTAGTAAAATCAATGATCCCATTGATTGAAACAGTACTTAACATTGTGCCATATTGCGGTGTTGTGAATCAAGGTCACGCCTTGGGGTTTCCCCTTGTCGGCATGACGCAATTTCTTTTACGCGATGGGTCACTTGGGATAAGTAACTGTCAATGTAGTAATCCACTAACGGTGTTCGGCACAATGCAGCGCTATCACGGAGTGTGTTGTATTCGATTCAGGGTGTCAAAAAATGTCTACATCCTCCTGGAATCATTTCAGAATAAACGGTTGGCATGCAGCGTGATGGTGGTCACCGAGGAAAAAGAAGAACTTGCCCGCATAAACGACGCTCTCAGGCGAGAGTTGGAGGCAGTCACTGCCAAAGGGAGCGGCTCCCGGCCCGCAGCGCCCGCTAGTCCTCTGCAGAAGGAACTCTGGCCGCTCCCCAAGACGGTGCTGTCCACGACTCTCCCATGGATTTGGACTTTGATGTGGACTTGGAGGATTTCAAATGGCTCGACGACCTCGCCAACACTGATGCCAACCTCGAGGAGCTTGGGAAAATGGCAGACTCCCTGTCGAAAGAAGCCATCAAGCTTCAGGTGACCGCCGCGTTTTCCGAACTGGCTTCAATGCATCAAATTTGATTTTTACTTGATCACTCATATCTCTCTCTTCATTCCAGAGCGAAGAATCGTCACAAACTGGTCAGCTGGTGGGGCCCGAGCCAAAAAGCGTGGAACCCTCTCGCTCTTCGCCCGCCGAAGACGAACCCACTTCTTACGTCGTGAAAGACGAGTACATCATCATCACCGTCCCCGCCGACGACGATCTCCTTGTCGACGATGTCTCCGTTGTCGCCGAATCTGACGACTCTTCTTCCTTCATTAGCGCGGCATCACCTTCCAATCACTCGGATTACGAAACTGATTATTTCTGTCCTTCTAACGCTGACTCCTCTGACCTCGGATATGACTCACTCGATTCCCCGGAGAGTAATCACCTGAAAATGTTGTTCCCCGATTTATTGTAATGTCCATTAGCGCAAGTTATTTTTAAACCCTCACTTTCTTTTTTCTTAAGGCATTTAAATAATTTACTCAACGTAGCAACTTTTTTGTATTAATTCTACTTTATACGCCGCTTTCATGTTACTCATCTAACTGAAGAATATAAGTTTCGACCTGCCAATTAATTTTCTATATGGGGTTCATGTTTTTTTACGTTTAGTTTCTGTTATCTTCTTGGCTATCTGCTGGTCACTTGCAGCTTGTAGGTCGTTGAACGGAAGAGGCTATCAGTGTTATCTGTTAGTGAGTGGGCATATCGTTAGATTCTACTCGAAGTTATAATCGTACATTGAAGCTTGTTATTAGAGTGATTGGTGATTATGGGATTACATGGTTGATTTGTGCGTCTTGACATGTGTTGTTACGGTGTTTACTATGCACTATGTATAAAATGTATGTTTACGACATTCATTTCGAGCATCTTTGCCCCACTTGGCGTTATCTGTACGTTACATCACATTATTAGGATTAGGGTGATTCTGTGCTAGTTGAATGGAAATAAACCCAATTATCTCAACTTAGCTTTCTCTTTTAACCCCATTATCCACCATCTCAGTGCTCGGTAACTCAGTCTTAGCACAAACTGCAGTTCATGCGTCAAAATAGAATGAGAGGATGCAAAGTCACGTAGCAAGTGAAAAGAGCAATGCAACTACCGAAGTTTAACACCATCAAAGTGTACAAGGGCGTTCAATTAGGCGGGAGAATAGCTGGCCATGCTCGAGCAGATATCGGCTGATTTGGTCGGCCGATCCCAATTATCAGAATCTGATGTCGCTCACGATGTGAAAACCTTTCGCGCCCGATATCAGATCTCACAGACATCTCTTCGGCTCTAGTGGGAAGAGGTCTGGCAGATGAGTTTGGTTAGGGAGAGAGAACGACTCCTCTGCTGAATAAGTCGTTCTCTCTCCCTAACCAAACTCATTGGATTAGACCTCTGCACCATCGGCAAACAACCACTTGAGGTCTGGCAGAGTAAAGTTGTCGGTCGAATCTGGTGTTTCCTCAAAATCGGACGTCGAGATTACCTGTTTCACAGACACCGATTCGGTAGCTGAGGAAGGATGTCAACCCATCTGCTAGATCGTTCCCTAATATTGCTTGGCTGATCGTCGCCTAGTTTTCGTATCATCTATCTTTTTACGCCTACCGATTGAGTAGGTATTTCAAACTGGGGGTCCTGCTGTGTTTCTTCAAGGCGAGGGACTGTTGGGACTATCATAGGAAGAGGAAAAGGCTAGGGTGACGTAGTAGGCTATAATTTAAAAAAAAATAATATCGTGGTTGGATCTGCAGTGTTGTTTTCAATCTCTTGAGAATATAATGCACATGGCCCTGTGGTGACCTTTTAAATTTTTATGATTCCCAAGTCGAGTGAACTCGGGTTGGGAGGTAAAAATTTAATGCGGATGTTCCTCAACTGAGCAGTTGGGTGTGACGACGCGATTTTCTTGGCCCCTTCTGGAGCTCCGCATCCCACTCTTCCAACCACTTCAACGAAATTAAACTCTATAGATAATCGATCTTATCGATCGTATCACGTTTGATTCGGGAATTCCCGTTTTGTCTCATAGAAGCGGCAGTCTCCCTTATCAAGCGTCTCATGCAGGTGGACTTATTTGCTCTAGGGTTGTCAATGTGACCCCTCCCCCAACACGCGCATATATATCTACCCAAAGGCCTCACTTTGAATACCTAGGTGAACCTAATACTTAGGGGAAGAGAAAAATAACAGCGTCTATATTTAGAAAAAATGAAAGTGGCCCTTGGTATATGAATTTTTGCACTGTCTATACAAACAAAATAGCGCTTCAAGCTAGAATGGATTTTGCACATTTCTTCAGTTACGTTATCACAGCTTATCAACGATTAAAAAAAAAAGAAGGCTCGCAAGAGGAGCATCTGGCTGGAGCTCTGAGCCGAGAGGATTTGGGCGTTTCCAGCCCTCCTTGCCATCTCCCATCCACCCCTTCTCAAGTAAGTATGTCCCCCGGGTTCATTTCTTTCGAATTCTAGGCCCCAGGCCCATGGTAAATTTATATCTGTTTAAATGTACCTTTTATGTATAATATGTTATAATGTAGTTATTAACAATTTGTTTTTAAATATTCATGTTGTGTTTGGGCGGATGAAAAATGGATTGTCAAGATTACTCGGAAAACGAGTGAATGGTGAAATCGGATGCTATTGGGACTCCAAAAATGGATTTTAAAATACCTACTTCGAAAAAAAAATCAGCTTTTTAAATAAATCCCTACTGCCCAAAACATGTGGACGTACTTTTATTTCACCTCCATTACAAATACCAAAGTGTATTATTCCAAGAATATTCATCCAAAACGGGATCACAATGTTGTGTCATAACGCTCGCTGATGAGGGAGAAGAGACCAAGCGGTAGGTGATGGCGAGGAAGGCCGAAAACGACCAAAGCCCCTCCGCTCAGTGCTCCAGCCAGACGCCATCAACATGAGATCCCCCCCCCCCCCCCCACCCCCCCAAATTGTTTTCACTCAGAGTTTGCCTCGGCATTGTTTTGAAGATTTTAAATTTTGAAAAATTTGTAAGAAAAAAAAAAAAAAGAATACGATGACGCCATGAGGTTGTACTGTTTTTAAACCTTGTAGCCCAAATGGGCCACGGAACTAGGTCAGAGAAATGGGAAAATTCGGCCGAACATAGTTGAACTAGTAATGAACAAAGTACTCAGTACAGTTAGCACTGGGGAATTAGGTGTCTGAGCAGAGGAAATCACTAGTGAATATTTGGCGTTTTGAATTTTCCCGCGGTGGCACTATAACTAATCCGCCAGAGTGCGCTAGCATAAGAAGGGACCGACGGGAATCTGCCTGAGGTGACGGCGGAAATGGCGGCCGTGAGCAGCCAATGAGAGAGTGGCGCCACTTTTCCCTCCAGATTCAAAGTTGAAATTTGTATTACACCGTAGGAGCCCAAAACTCACTGCTATGCCTTCAAATTATGAAGTTCTTTCAGAAAAAAGTATTATTCGACAGTCGGTTCCGGGGCCCATTACGTGATCATTGCACTTGCCATCCACCCTGTGAGGAACAAAGCCAACCGGATCGCCTTCTTTCAAGTCTGAGTTTTCCTTTTCGGTCTCGTGTACATACATATTTTAGGTAGGAAAGATACAATTTTCTTCCAGCTTCGACCGGCCCCTCGAGCGTCACCCAATCACCCGACCGGCCTATTTTAACGTGTTAAATGAAATTTTGGCAAAACACTCGGCTTACCGTAGTTGAGCCCGCTCGCCCAACCGTGGGGCGTTTTATTTTTTTATTTTTAGGGGTTTCGGCTATGGGATGTCGTTTTTGAAGTATTTTTGGACAAGAATCCATTTTTGGGGGTCCCACAACGACCCGATTTCACTATGGAAATCTATGGGGATACAATTGGCTTCAAATCAGATTTTTTTAAGGAACCCAGGAGGTCAAATATGGTGTCGTTTTCCGAGTATTTTTTTACAAATAATTTTTCGAGGTCCCACGTCTGCCCAATGTATAGAAAATTTTCTTAAAATTGTTTAATAATATCAAGAAAATATTAATTATGACAAAGATGTTTATGTTTTGCACATTAAACTATGCCATAGAATAATAAACCCTTGGGTAAAATTTGCAGCGTTTTTATGTTTTGTACTACCATCTAAAAGGGATAAAGATAACGCATAAGGCTCTTTAAAGGATTTTATACTCTCTCTGATATAACCCCTACTGTATCATGAAAGTTAGGTAGATACTTATTTTCATCTTCACAAAAAAGGAAATATTCGAGGGCAGGCATACAAACAATAATTGTTTGTAAAATAATAATAATTATTGTGGTTGGAAACTTGTTGAGGGTCAGGCAAATAAGACGAGATTGTTTTGCCGACGTTTCAAGAGATATATTCTCCTACCATCAGGGCCTAATGAAATGAACAAAACACGAATTTACACTTTGAATTTAACAATTGATGAAACTATATGATAAATTTACAAAATTTAAAAAATTTACTTACAAGTGCAGGAAAAAGGGCAGCACACGATGTGAGCCGTCGCTGTCGTACAAATATACTAAATAAATTTTTTAAATTTTGTAGATTTATCATATAGTTTCATCAATTGTTAAATTCGTGTTTTGTTCATTTCATTAGGCCCTGATGATAGGAGAATATATCTCTTGAAACGTCGGCAAAACAATCTCGTCTTATTTGACTGACCCTCAACAAGTTTCCAACAACATTAATTGAAACGGTCAACATCACCATCAACTAATAATTATTATTGTTTCCCATTGTCATTCTCTCAGGATTTTTACACAATGAAGTTGTGGTGGCACATCCGAGAAGGTACTGGCTAAGTTTTCCATCTAATCGTAATATTTGCCGAATGAGAAGCTCGTATTTCGAGGGTCCAACAGCAACACCACGTACTGCGTTTTTAGCTACTTTTCAGGAGAGCCAAAAGAGTCTCATTGAAAATGAAGACAGTCCGTGGTGTTGCATCGAGTTCTGGTTTGACCTTTTTGTGATTTCTGCTGTATCTATTGAGAAATCATCCCAACTTATATTTTTACCTGATCCGCCGGGAGAATACGCTTCTAATGGTATCCTCAACTCATTTTGGCCAAAAATGACAGTCCGTGGTGTTGCTGTTGGACCCTCGATTTATTTATTTTATAACTGCTCGTTACTGAATATAATTTTATTAATCTCGACCAACATTTTTGTCTCTCCTGAAAATGCTGGTACTTTTGGTATGCCATCGACATATTATGTAATTATTACAAGTTTCAACTAAGGGCTAACAGAGGTCATTATAAGGAGTTTCCTTCAAGTTCGTGTAGAAAATTGAAATTCTTCAAAATTTGACTATATTTTCATTCACTTCAGCATAATATGCTGAATATTATTCACTATATTTAATATAGTGAATACCCACATCCAAAGCCCGGTCATACGAAGAAAGCTAAAATCGAATCGTCAAAGGTTTTTTTTTTCCTCGCTCAACTACAATTTTGGAAGATTGCGAGTGCTCCCAAATCGACCGAAACCAATAAAAAAGAAAATCTGAGCGCAATGGATGCTCCAAATATTGAGGAGCCGATTACACCTACCTCTATGGTACAGCTCTACTTCGTAGTGCAATGAAGAAGGGACATGGAAATCAAGCGTACGACCGTAATGAAAGAATATTTATTTGCGAATATAAGCAAAGAAACGAACGTATGAGTGAGTAAATTTGTCGACAACACCGGAGATTTCAAATTGCGAACGTAAGGATCACATAAGTGGTAAAAAACAAAATAAAAACCTACGCTCTTAACTTTTGAAAACCGTTCGAACTCAAAATACTAAAAAACATGATTGAACAGAAAACGAATACATTAGTCCAGGAAAGGGGAACTACATCTCACTGAAGGAGAACAATTGGTCATAATATGAAGTCTATATTATACACAAATTTCTTCGCCAGGACCCTACATCCCTCTATCGAATGTTTGCGAGCGTGAGAAAAAGAAAAACAACTCGTCCAAAATTATTCCCTCTTCTGAAAAATAATTGACCAGTTTTACTCGTTGGAGTACAACAAGTAAAACTAGTTTTACTTGATGTACTCCAACAAGTAAAACTGGTCAATGGGAGAAGAAGTGCATAAGAATATTATTCTTCGTCTCGAACTTGAATGAACGTGAACCTCAATCTGAGTACAAATTGGGTTATTTAATTGAGAAGAAAAAGGATCAGGATATACATCTAAAACATTTATGCACAACTTGAAGAAGACTTGTAGGATTAGTTGTCTTCACCTTCGTCGTCGTGGCCAGATGAGTGCCAAGTCAACCTTTCCTCATAAAACTGGATGACGATTTGGGGACACTTGACATTTGCCATTTTTGCGGGAACAAGATCGGCCTCGTCAGTTCCTTTCCTGTAAAGGACGCACGAGAACGTAAAAGGCCATAAGCATCAAAAAGTAACGGAAGACGGCGGGGAAAGGGTCTCGTACTTACCACTTCATCAAAAACAGGAGTTCCCCTCTGGCGTCAGTTGCTCCAACGATTTTTTCGGGCTCGAGGCCTCGGTCAAAGCCTCGGGGTTTCCCTGAGTCCTGCAAATGAACGGAAACGTAAGAATAGTCCAATAGCATGGCAAGGGTAACTGCCAGTACGGAAACAACGTTACCTCGGAGGGCTTTTTGGACTTTTTCGCACTCTTCTTCTCCTCCCCATTAGCGTCAGCCACGCTCTTCCGTTTTTCTGATTTTTTGTCCTCTTTCTTATCGGTCGCTTTTTCAGACTGCTTCTTAGCAGCCTCTCGGACCTTTCTGTCTTCTTCGTATGCTTGGATTAAATCGGGGCAATCCAAATTTTCCTCAGGTTCCCAAGTGTTGTCATTGCTGAAAATTAAAAACGAAAAACCATCAGAGTACGTGTACACATAACGATGCATAAACGCAGTACATAGTGAGTAGTCGGGAACTTACTCTGAGTAACCTTTCCACTTCAAGAGGTATTCGACCTTCCCATGCTTTATCCTTCGGTCGAGAACTTTCTCGACCGAAAACTCCTCCTCTTCCTGCTCAGGTGCATCTTCGGCAGCAGGAGAGGGCTCTTTGCCTTTGGCTGTAAATACAAATGATGAAATAATTATTATATGGACTGGAACGGTCTTGGGAATGTACTAAGATGTTAGATGAGAGCGTACTTTTCATGGTGTTCAGCGTGGTAAGGAGGATTCTGTCGTCAAGGGGAGTTGGACCTGGAACAGAAATAGAATAGAATAGAAACACATCTTAAAAGGGAAAAACACAGAAAATGGTAGTTAATTACGTCTTATGGAAATCTGATTGATTGGCCTTGTAAACACAAGCAGCCTGTTCCTCACGGCCAAAAATATGTAAGAGAGGGAAATTCATCGCAAAAAATAGTATTCATCCATATTGAATAGATAGTGATCATCAGCACTCTTTGGAGAGCAACAGTGCAAGGGTCAGGTTGCGTTCAGTTTTCTAGCCTGTCGCAGTACTCCGGGTGGGCTTGCGACATTTGGAGCAGTTTACTACGCACTGAGGATTTTGAGGCCGTTCAACTGGTTGAAAGGTTCCGGAAAAGTACCTGCGGGGCCGAGTCGGACGCCTCGTAAAGGGTTTCTCCCAGTTTGTCACGTCCTTCACGACGGAATGGGGGGGTGTAAGCTGTTATCGTAATTTCCCCCCTACTCGTAAACAGTAGGTCCTACAGAAATCTCATGTATATGAAAAATGAAGCTCACCATATTTGCTACAAAAGTGTCCTTATTCATTTTTCCCCAACCTATAATATTTTAGGAGATATTCAAGCTTGAAAGAGGGCAACATTTCCTAAATCCAATTTTTCGCACTTTTTTTGAGCTCACAGCGCCTATACGATGCATCCTAGGTAGGGTGGCCAGATGTACTGCAAAAAGCAGTACTGCTTTAAGGTATGTGATACTGTTGTACACAGAGACCCTTGTGTACACCTGAAATGTACTGCTTTTTGAAACTAGTAAGAGATTTAGGCTCGCTACTTCCTGCCAACTTACTTACGCACTTGGCAATATCTTCCAAAGAATGATGGTACCCAGACGCCCGGACCCTAAATTAGATAGAACACCTTTTATCAATTAGGAGAAGAAGAAGAAGTTGGTTGGAGGAGCTACGGTTTTTATGATTTTCAAACGGGTTCTCTAGTTTTTAAATGCAGCCGAATAGTATTGATCTCTCGGTATGGATCTCCTTTATGGGATGTAGATTATATCATATAGTCATAATATTTTTGTTACCAGTGGCAATGATTTAACCTAATGTGATGTTTTATTAGACATTGAAAAACTTTTTTTTCTCTATCTATAGACAAAAAATTTTAATGTCTAATAATAATAACAGTGTGGTGTTTGCTGACGGTGCAGAGGTCTAATCCAATGAGGTGGTCACCCTAACCACCTCATTAATAATAATAATTTTGTCTATAGACAAGAAAAGGCTCTTGTACTATAGTAGGTACTATATACACATAGACTATATATAGTATATATGTAATACTATAGTGTCCGACCACTATTTGTTTAATGTACTGCTTCCTCGAAAAAAATATCTGGCCACCCTAATCCTAGGCCAAATGGGAATCGAGAAAACGAGTTTTAACCAAAACCAATCATAAGTGGAAAACCACGTTTTTCAGAACGTTTTCGGCTTTAGCTCAGTGACAATAATAATTATTGAGCCAATTATTGGCTCACACCCAAATTTCTTTGTTTCTCGTAAAAGCTGATTAGATTTCGCATCGCAGCTATTCTAGGTGATATTTTGATTTGATAAGGGAGGGGCAGGCATAGCAAACAAATGACAAATTTTGGCAAAAACGTGTTTTGGCGAATAACAATGGTAAATACTTCTGTACTTTTGTTGTCTCAACAAAATTGTAATGTACCGTCCCTTAGGTAGGTATATTATAAAATCGAATCAGATTTTACTAGAAAAAAACGCTGCAAATTTTACACAAGGGTTTATTATTCTGTGATATAGGTTAGTTGTACAGACATTTAATTCTGTCAATAAAAAAAATTTAAAAAAAAAAACATTTTTTTGGATTTTTATATTTCAAAAAAAAATTTTTGGGGGGATTTTTTTCTTCAAAAATGTGTTTTTTCAAAAATTCTTTAATTTTTACTCGAAAAATATTTAACTTCTTGGGATCCTTCAAAAATCCCATTTTTAGCCCCGTGAAAGCCCTATAGAACGCCACAGTGAAATCGGATCGTTCCGGGACCCCCAAAAATGGATTCTACGTCCAAAAATACTTCGAAAACGACACCTAACTCGATCCAATAGCTAAAAGCCTTCAAAACACCCCTCCTGTAGCCCCATTTTAGCCCCATAGCGCCCCACGGGTTTGGGCGATCGGACTGAAAACCTTGCGGGCACAACTAGATGGTAAACCAAGTATTTTGCCAAAATTTCAGATTTTTAAAAAAATTCCTACTGCCCAAAACGGCCCGGACGGCGTACGGCGAACGGACATTTCGGATTTAAATGTAGACCTCTTGAAACGGATAATGTCAAATTTTAAGGCCGATCGGAGTCGTCGACCCGCGTCGCGAAAACATAGGTGTATTATTCCAAGAATAATAAACCAAAAAAAAGAGAATTAGGGTCGGACCAACCATTCTCGAGTTACGGGCAAAAATGTGGAAAAACAAAAAAAAAACACGTTATTGCCAAAATTAAATTTTTTGTTTGCCATGCTTGCCCCTCCCTTATCAAAGCTCAAATCAAAATCTCAAAGCTACGATGGGAAATTCGGTCAGCTTTCACGAGAAGAAAATAAATTTGGAATCGGGCCAATTGTCACTGAGCTCATAACGTGATCGTTATTTTGTAATTGTGAGAGGGGCAGAAAATAAAAATTCAAATTATATCTTTTACTTTGGGCAAGCACTTTTTATTTTCATTTAAATAGGTTTTGTACTTCCTAATCAAAGGTGGGGGAGCCTCGCAAATTAATTTGATTTTCTTCCAACAGCTCTGGGCTCGTGGCCTGACCTCTACAATTACTTAATAATCTTATTGCCGACACTCACCGTTTCGTCGTTTGATAATTGAACACTACCAGAACAGTGTTGTTGTTCAATCACAGCAATTAATCCCAAATTTGCAAAGGACACAGTTTTGGGAGAAAAGGGGCACGTGGAGACAGAACAAGTTTTAAACGGTCCGATTATTAAGGGATCGAGGAGCAAACTAACTCGATTCTTTTCCAGTACATGTCATGACATGACACATTGTGTTGGGGAGGTGGGGATGTCAGAAGCCTATCTGCCCTCATTGCAAAGGGCAGAGTCCACTCTGACAAGCTACGGCCGAAAACGTTCTGAAAAACGTAGTTCTCAGCTTACGATGGTTTTGGTTAAAACTCGTTTTCACGGTTCCTATTTGACCTATAGAACCGAACCTGTTCTCAAATTGTAGGAAATTTAATGCAGTTTTGATTATATATAATCTTATATGTACTCGGTAAAGCCCTGGAGATCCGGAGGAGAGGAGAAAAATATTTAATATTTCTCCTTCGGTAAGTAAGCGAATCCTAATTTCGTAGGTACTTGTGTCGTCTTATGCACGGTCCCGATATACCCCAAGTACGATGGGAAGAATAAACTCTCTTCTAAGAAATAAATGCTTACGCTGCTGCACCAGTCCACCGAGTAGATACCTAAGTAAGGTAAAAGAATCTTTCTACGACAAAACAACAAACGGAGAAAAAATGGCGGCTTGGTGATAGCGGACAGGATCAAAACGCGAAAGCGCCAACCACGCTAGGTAGAGCTCAAAATGCCAAACAATCCATAACAAATTGGTTGCCATTCAGTCATCAACATTCATACAACCGATAAGAACAAGTAGAGTTAAAACTTCGTCAAACCGATGCGTTCAAGTCGCTCAATATCCAAAGAGGGCAGAATACACCAAGATGTAAACACCCCACAATGCACCGATTCCCAATCAAAATCATTACGATTCTTGACAAAGGAATCATAGGGAATTTACAAAGAAAATTAATATACGGCGAAGGTTTAATGCCAAGAAAATGTACCGTTCAAACCAACGCCACAAGGAGACTGCCGGAACGAACGGCGTGACCACAGCGTGCACCACGAAGAGAAATTGACACTCAAAATAAGAATGATCAACCGAGAAAACGTAAGACAACTTACCAGTAGCGCGATGAGCGAACTTCGGCTAATATGGAAAAGAAAATTAAACTGGTAAATCCTCAAATTTAGGAGACAAGACAACGACGCACAATCTTTCGATGCTGAAGCTAGGAATGGTAGTAGGGTTGTGTCGTTCATAGTGAAATAGTTCCACAGCGCCGGTGACAGTTTGTCCTCTGTTACTCTGTGGCCGGTGACAGTGGAAAAAAGTGAAATTACCAGTTCCACTGGAACGCGCCAAATCATGGAAACTCTAGACCGTCCTCAGGGAAACACTGCCAATTTTACACAAAGGTTTATTATTCTTTGATATTGGTTAATTGCGCCAAAATTAATTATTTGTCATTAAAGAAATATTTTTAAAAAAATTTTGTTCGACGTACGATGTATGGGCAGAGGTGATTTTGAGTCCAAAATTACTCGGAAAATGACACACTATCAAATTTTGACCTCCTGGCATCCTTCAAAAATCCCATTTGGATACCCATGGTGAAATTGGATCGTTCTGGGATCCCCGAAAATTGATTTCACGTCCAAAAATACTTCGAAAACCACACCTAATTCGACCCCATAGGCGAAAACCTTCGAAAACGCCAACCGTAGTCCCATTTTAGCCCCACAGAGCCCCACGGGTTGGTGCGATCGGGCTGAAAAGAGCCTTGCAGGCTCAACCAAGTATTTTGTCAAAATTTCAGAAAAAAAATTCCTACTGGGGTAATTATTATTCAGGCCCATTGAACAGGTTTGCATCACCATTTTCTAGGTTCCACCAGCGCCAATTTCAAGCCTTTCTTGAATTCAACGTATTCATTCGTTTCAGGTTTTTGCTAACTTCAGGAGCTGTTTGCTGGTTGGAGCAGCTCCATGCGCAAGCGTTTGGAACGGCTTCAAGTAGCCGCTCCAGTTCAAAGAGCCTTTTAAAAAAGTCCTGGAACGACCCGTCTCTATGACGTAGTCGATGCTCCCAGTGTTGTTCCCGTTTGCTACAACGTTAAATGTCCCATTCCAAAAATTTCAAGTTATAAAGGCCTTATGTTTGCCTGAATGTGAATTATACCTAACTGTACCAATCCGAACCAAAAAATATTTAAAGGGATGAAAATTCAAATTTAAATTCTTTTTTATGTTACGGTGATGTTAAGATGTGTTTTGTCGTCTGAATGTAAGGACAACATTCAGCCAAATTTCCCACTATGAAATGAAAATCTCCCCGACTTTACAAGCTTGAACACGAACTGGCCTGCCTTTTGGCGGGTAAAATGGCATAAGAGAAACTATAATAATATTATAGTTTCTCTTATGCCATTATTTTTGTAATTATAATAATTATAATAATATATTATAATTATATTAATAAATAATAATAATATTATTTAAAAAAAAATATTATAATTATAATTATTATAATAATATTATGCCATTTTAGAGAAAATTTGACCTGAAACCAGAATTAAATTTGAGAGAAACTGGTGAGGCAATCGTTCTGGAACTTTCAGGTAATGCGGGACTTTCATGAGTTGAACACATGCGAAAATTTCATCATTTAATGATGAACAGTGGTGATGAAGAAGAAAGGTTTGTGTCAGTCATGGATTTGTTTCAAGGTAAGTAATGGCTACCACAACCGCTACATTTCTTCCAAGGTGCCTGCCTTTCTTGTTTACCTTTTTTTTCAGAATTTCCTTCGGCGGATAGTGTTTTTAAATTCTAATAATTCAAGTATATCGATTCACAAATGTTATCTGAAATCTTGCTTGAATAGGCCGCGTGGGATGGCGTTCTCTGACGACGATGGTTTGTCTTCGCCTTAGGTCATGTGGGTAGAGACGTCTCCCTCATCTCTGGACTTGAACGCCTGAGATGAAAGAATTTGTCATCGTCGACGACTGCTCACCTTGGCTCGCCGGTCATGCTTTCCGACGCCGAAAAGCTCAATGTTATCGACCTCCTGAACACGATCCCCCCGGAAGATTTGCTGGACATCGCGAGAACGACCACATCCGGAATTATAAGCGCCGAAAATCAGCATGGTGAGTGAAAACTGGTGTTTGACGTGGCCAAGCGAAGCCTATTTTTTGAGTAGGCTACTACTATATTAAAGCCCCAAGCCCGAGGACGAGGAGGAGGGGGATGAAAGTGACACGTTTTTGGTCATCTTTTTCCTAGAGAACTATGAGTATCCTAGAAGTCTTCTAGCGGACGACAAGGCGATTCCTTCCCGTACAAGTTGGACGTAGGGGCCCGAGGGAGATGGCGATTGCTGCCGATCAGTGAGTGAGCCAAGATTCGGCGATTGCCTCCCCTCCTAGTCTTGGAACCAGACCCGATTTTGGGTGCTGATTCCAGGAAAAGGTTTCATAGGTATAAGTTTAACACAATATCCTCCATTCTGAGTGAAAAGAGCTTTGTCTGCCATTGGGCCAAAAAGGCGATTTGGGTGCTGATCGCAGGATGGCTGATATTTTGTTTACTACTTTTTTTGTTACCATTCATAATCATAACTTTTGATGTCTGCCAACCCTAGAATGATGGGTTCCCAGGCAGGCTCAATTTGAAAATTTGTCATTTTGGAGGCCAAATTTTATGAACTTTCGGAAGGTCGAACGTTTGACACAGAAGTGTTGTAATATCTGTCTTGTTGGTTGACAATTCAACTCTGAACTTTTGAACGTTTATGTGAAATGAGTTGGTTAGTTGGAACGAAACCAGCAGAGGAGTCGGTTAGGGTGAGAAATGACTCCTCTGCTGAGTAGAGCTGAAATGACTACTCAGCAGAGGAGTCATTTCTCACCCTAACCACCTCATTGGATTAGACCTCTGCACCGTCGGCAAACACCACACAGCAGAGGAGTCGTTCTCTCTCCCTAACCACTCTCCCCACGTTCTCTCTCTCTCTAATCCAACTTATTGGATTAGACCTCTGCACCATCGGCATACAACCACTTTGTCGTTTATGTGAATCCTAGCTTGGTGGTCGGGAAGGAATCGCCGGTCCCCGCTTCAGCACACAATTTCATGCCGTTCCTGAAAACACTATTAAACAAATGCCGTACATTTTACAGGCATCTCAAGTAGGTAGGATGTTATGGTACTAGTTCGTCTGTTTACATTCTTTTGTAACTTGGAGCATTTTTCTCTGCAGATGCCGTGCGAATCATCATTCAGCATGCTGAAGATGTCAGGTCCCTTCTGGCGAGAAAGAAGATTACCAAAACTATCCTCTTCAAATACCTCCACAACAAGAGAGTCCCATTCGCAGCTGCCATTGACAAAGCAACACTTATTGATGCAACCATAGCTTTTTGGAAAAAAGTAAGTTAAAGTATTTTGTCCGGGGGTAAGTTAAAGCATTTTGTCCGGGGGTTTTCTAGTTGGCGAGCGTGACTATAAGATCGGTATGAACCAATGCGTTTTGCCGTGTGCAGCGGTGCGAAAAGAGGTTTCAAGAGCCGTGATGAGTGAAGTACCTACATAGTTTTCTTTATCCCTTGGCAGAAACTTATGGTATGTACTAAGCCTTATAGTAGGATGGGAAGCCATACACACCATAATATATATATAGAGAGAGAGTTTCGTATAACCATATAAGTTTTCAGCCCGATCGCCCAAACCCGTGGGGCTAAAAAGGGGTTACGGGAGGTTTTTTGTCTATGGGGTCGAGTTAGGTGTGGTTTCCGAAGTATTTTTGGACGTAGAATCATTTTTCGGCGGTCTCAGAACGATCTGATTTCACCGTGGCTGATTTCACGGGGCTACAAATGGGATTTTTGTAGGATCCAAGGAGGTTGAATGAGGTGTCGTATTTTTACCAGGATTAGTTCTTTAGTTCCTTACTTCTTCTTTTTCTGTTGCCATGTATGGCTGTTGTATGTATATACGCCTTGCCATAGTAGACAATAGTCATACAGTATACAGTTTATACACAAAAGTCACATTTGCCGAGAAGCACATTGACTGATACTATTGTGCACCAATAAGCATGTCCCGTGCACTTTGATTTAAACTGAAATATTTTTTAAATTGTTTTTCAAATGGGCCCTCCGACATGTTCCCTTTTATTGATTTTTTTTTCAGGGTGGGACGTCTGGTACCGCATCTTGTATCGATGGCAACCAACTAACCTCGTCATCCAATTTCCCACCCATGGGCCACACGGCCGTCGCAAATACGACCCCAAGCATATGCGACGAGCTGGCCTACAAATTCAGCGAGTGGTTCTTTGCCAAAATGAACGAGTCCGTCACGATGACTGGAGGGGAAACGGTAGTTGAAAACGACTTTTTCCAAGATGCGACTGCGTTGGTCACTTTAAAATCCGGCCAGGAGACGGTGCAACACTCAGCGGTTGGGAATCAAGAAATAGTCGCTCTGTTGAACACCCTTCAAGGCCAGCACAACCTCTATTTCTCGCCCAACTTATCTTGCGAAGGACTGCGGGCCAAATTGGACCCTCACGGGTTGGTGATGATTATGGTCTGTGGGACTCTTCATCAACTACATGGCCAGTGTGTTGGCATCTTTGAGCAAAAGTTTGGACTCATAAAGGACCCATTCGCTAGTGAAAATTGGAAAATCAGGAACTTGCAAATGCACTTACACAGTAAACCTGATGTTACTATGCATCCAGTGTTACCTCCAGAAATGTTAGCCATTGAACATTTGTAGTCTAACAAGTTCCAATTATGTGTGTGAGTACTTACAGTGTTAACGTTCATATTAAAAGAGCATTGTGTAAATATATGTGTTTTATTATGTGAAACAGTTGTTGCTCGTTTTCTTTTTTCCCTTCCACCATCCGCCACTGTCAGACCGAGGGGAGATCCTGGCGTGAAAAGAAATGGTAGGTATCAGGCTACTGATTTTTAGGGGCACAGACCTCATGCAGCTCACTCGGTTCGACGGCCAACAATGTCGTCACCAGGTGCCTATTTTTATGCATCGAATGGCAAGCATTCGATGCATAGTTTGGTGTAGAATTTTTCTCAACGGTTTTTTCGGGGTGCAGTTCATGAATTCCAAGCTTCTCAACAAAATTTGTGGTCCGAACACCGTAAAAAAAGAAAAAAAAACCACGAAATTTCGGCACTTGGTTTTTAACGCATAACTTTGAAAGGGTGCGTTATAAATATAAATATTAAATTTAGTAAATTACAAAGCACACAATTCTGCATTGACTGAGCTACATTAAAGCTAAAATTGAGCTACCCGTAAGGGCGGGACGGGCCGTCAAGGAATTTCGATTTTCTCCGGGTTTTCGAAAATCAAGATAACTTCAAATCTGATTGTCTGCAGCTCGAAAATGGTAACGCCAACGTAAAATCTCGTTGCTTGGAAGTTGCAGACCATCGGAATTAGATTCTAATAATGAAAATTATTCTGCGTTCAGAGAGCACAAAAAATGTTACTTTAGGTCACACGAAAACAATTATTGCTCAATCAAGCTGCATTCATTCAATTGACGATTGTGTTTTACGGTGTCGATATATTATAATATTATTGGCGATGGGATGGAGAAAGTAGCCTCAATGCATCCACAACTAGGTACTGCACAAAACGGAAACGTAAATTGTCAAATTTTGAGGCCGATCAAAATTTTCGACCTCCGTCGCGATTATTGTGTATTGTGTCCAAGAATAATAAACCAAAACGAACTGTGTCTACCCAGATTCAACTTTCGACAGCCCATAAATTGTAATCACGATAGCGTTGAGTTGTAAACAATAAGAAGGTTTCAAATTCACGTGTATTTTTTGTTGTAGTAAAATCGAATTTGGCTTTACATTTTTAATAAATAATTCCTCGGTATTCCATTAATAATTATAGTTGGTCATTAAAGTCCTTCGTGTAAGTATGTTAGCCTCTTCTCTGATATAGGAAGTTACTGGAACTGAGTGGGATCCTACCCACTTTAGAGGCTTTTTTCGTCCATTCGCACAGCACTTCTTAGCGAACTTCTTTTTCCGCGATGTCTTTCATCCGTCAATCATTGAGTAAGTATTTCTCAGTATTGTACGATTAAGATACAATCTCTGGACGAAATGGTGAACCTCCTGATCGTGCAGAGGAGCATAATATTATTATCCTCGAAGGTTTGACGAAGAAGATGACTCCTCTGTGAGGTCCTCTAATTTTTGTGCTATTTATGTTACCTAAATACAACAGGTAAAACCTGGCTTCGATGTCAGTAAGCTCGAATCTGACCCCTCCTATCTGAATACATCAGTTAAAGGAACTAACAGAGGAGTCACCTTCTTCGCCGAACCATAATAATAATTTAATATATTATAATATAATATAATATAGGTAATATTATTATATTATTATGGTTCGGCATATAATATTATTATAGGTTTTCCAAGCTCAATTGAGAGTTTTCCAAATTGAATTGAGAATTTTCCAACCTGAATTGAGAAATTTCCATTTCAATTTGAGAATTTTCTTTCAATTTGACCAGAAAATTCTCAAATTGAAATGGAAAATTCTCAATTGAGCTTGGAAAACCTATCGTATATTATATTAAAGTACCTAACGATGGGTGGGATTTTGAAAAAACCAAAAAAAAAAAAACCCATTGCTACCTTTATACTTACATAAGGAGTGGCATGCAAAAAATAGCTCCAATTGCCTTCAAGTTCCATAATCAATTGGAAAGTTTTGATAACGATAGACGGACCCTTTTCATTGAGGATAGACCATGTCATACATACTATGAGAATGTGGGTCAGAATAAAATGACCAAAATGTGGAAGACATGTCGGTATAATTCAGTTGAACGAACGACCTTGTAGGTTCGCCCAGTGAAGCGGGTGTGCTCGCGCTTGCTTGATTATAATGTATTCCTAATTGCTTCTCTGAATTTACATTATAATTTGTTTTGTGGGTTTGAAGGGAATGCCGTTAGCGTCATTTCTAGAATTACGCCCTCGTTGTTTGGGGAGGAGGATGAGGGATGTGCATGAACATCCCGAATTAAGGCTTCGCACGAATTTAAGTCGTGGTCTACGGACTACGGATATGTCGATGCAGTATTGGAGCTACTAATAAATACCATCCTGTAGGTAGTATGAGCTATTTTGGCTAATTTGGCTGGAAGAGTCTAGTTGTCCTGCAGTGTATCTTTCCTCGGAATGGGGCTGCGGTGAATCTGATATCAAGCATGATGAGTCGTGGAGGTATGGTATCGGTTTTCCCACAGCTCACAGCTAAATTGAAATTTAACAGGCTGGCTTCCCCGACCGAATTGTTGGCTTGGGGGGCCGGGCCATCTTCAAATTGAATCATAGGAAAGGCAGTTCTCCCGGCTCCTAATAACGAAGTATTGTCGCCTATAGGGGCCTGGGCAGCTGCCTCGCGTGAAAATATTGGGTCCGCTGACCCGGCTTCCCGCACCGAATTGTCGGCTGGGGAGGCCTGGACAGCAGTCCCAATCAAAAAGCTGCTGCGATTGTCATCGGACATAAAAATCGTTCGGTGAAAGAAGACCGCGCAGCACTTCCCGCGGCGGGCCGGTGAATTTTAATGGGGCAGGGTGGGGCAAAAGATACCTATGAATCGGTTTTGAAGGGCCAGGAATCGGCCTGTAGTGGGGGTAGGATGATGGGAGGGGTCTCATTGTAACCGTCACGTAACCCCGTTTTAACTAGATACAATGGTTTGGACCGGTGAACAACGTGGATTCGCAGTGCGCAAGTTTTTTGAAATGACCGTTCCGTCATCGCCACGCAGAGCGCCTTCCGACTTCACTTTACGCCGGCGCGCTCACCCGATTTGAGCATTAAATTTTGTGACTTATTTCTACCTGAAGGAAAAAGTTTTTAAACATCGACCTCACATTCTGGATGAGCTCAAGGTGAGAATCAGGGAGGAAATCAGGGCGATACTTATACAGATGTGCCAAAAAGCAGTGGAAAGTTTCCGAAATCGCCTCCATCAGTGTATTGCTGCTGAAGGCCGCCATATTAGTGATGTAATTGTCAAAACTTGATGTAATAAACGGGATTACCTACTGATTCAAATAAACGAAGGTTCATTTCTCTAAGTTGAGTAGTTTTCTTTCTACAACCTTTCAAAACCGATTCATATCTTTTGCCCCACCCTGTAAGAGAGTGTGGCCCATGAGTTCATGGGCGCTACAGAACTCAATATCAAATCCTCAATATTCCGGTAAATTATTCTTCGAATCAAGCTCGGGTAGGTAGGTATGGCTCTACAAGTAGGTAATGCAGAAAACGCTAAACCGTAAAAAAATTTAAAATCTAAATTTTCATCGATTCTTGCTTGCCCAGGCCCAGAATCAATTTTCCAGCATTGAATTAACGAAAAAAAGTTAGAAGCTCATAAATTAGGGTTTTCGAAACACTATCGTTGCCTGAAAACAAACTTAAAAAATGTTATGTATACCCCCGTAGTTTTAAACCACTCAGTGGTTTCAGCTCCTCATTCACCACTCTGCTGCCCAGCAGCTCCTATTTCCTATTTCACTTCTTTTTTTTTTGGATGAGCAATTACTTACCAGGGAATCAGCAAGTATTGAACGTATGTAGTGGGATGTTATCCATGTTCCTTGATTTTTACGGGCATCATGGATCGTTTCAAGTAGGTAATTGCTTCACTCGGTACGACACTTGTACTTCACACCACATGATCGCTATAGAAAAAAAGCACCTGATAGCAAATTGAACGAACTTTTCAAATTTGGAACTCTGCCTACTCTGTTAGATACTCAATTGAGTAAGTGATCAATCGGGATTTTGTGCGTGACTCTCGGAGAAAAATGACTATTATTATTACATGTGATGGAATTTGTAGCCGTTGTGAAAGTTGCCTCCTGGGTCTTCCTCAAGTTTCAGTATGTTGCTGTGGTTGTTCTCTGAAGACCGGCTCGTCAACTATTGGATGGGTGTATTTGAGTATATACTTAATCCTTGGCTGTTTGTACTTTGTCATGATAGCTGAGGTTCTGACTGAAGAGGAAGCGTCCCCTTATGATTTGCGGCGGTTGACGGTAAAAGTGAACCTCAGTCATAGGCAGCTTGTTATCTCAAGTTATATCCTCCATGGTATACTCGATTTGTGGGTGGCCTTCATGAGCGGCGTACTCCTTGTCGGCGCTTGTCAAGAAAACGCTTCGCTAGTAAAGTGTGCCGCTATGTTTTACTGGATCGTCGTTTTGATGTTGGGAGGGGTGTTATCAATAATGTTCATCGTATCCGGATTCTTCACATTACATATTTATTTGGCCGTCTCACAGCTCGTTAATGATCTTCTGCTCTGGGGACTGTCATTTTACTTCACGATTGTCATCAAGAGTTACTACGTGGAATTGTCCGGTAAATAATGACTCAACCGTTGAATTCTTCAGACGATTTCTCATCCGGCTTTCGTTAAAAATAAATGTTTTCATGTCAACTGCAAGAGTAAAATTTCTCTCAGAATAATTACCTATGATGCTATGGTTTCGCGACGGATCAAATATTTGAATCTACTTCAAAATTTTCCCCACTGCAAGATGTGTGTCCAAAAATGAGACGTCCGTCATGATGTTTTGGCTAGTGGAATTTTAGCATGGAACATGGTTAGCCTTCGACTAACTTGGCAAAAAATAGGTTTGTTCCAGGTCTGACTGCGTCAAACTTCTGTCGACAGAACCCGACCGCACATACTCGAGCTATCGGTTTCCGTCCAACTTACGATCGACCTGGAACAGCAGTTTCTAAACTGCGCATGTCTCCGGCGATTTCTTTTAACATCCCGTCGAACCTGGAACAAACCTAGTGTCACATTTTCGGGAACGCCGATGGGTGACGAAATTTTCTAATGATTTCCGCTTACAATGGAGCCGTTGCTGGGGGAATGAAACTTCTTTAGTTTTCATCGGACAGAAATCGTTCACCACTCGTTGGAAAGCTCTTAATTTAGACAAGGTTACTCAGCCGACTAGGCTCCTCATCATTTACTCAGCTGTTTGGGCTCATCACCAAGTACTCTCAAGTAATACAGCTGACTATAGTGCGCGAGAAATGAGAATGGGACCAGAAGTTCCCCCCCCCCCCCCATTTTACCTGTACCGAGGAGAGGCGCTTGTGCCAACGTAACAAGGAATTTCCCCTAATTACGCCAGTCCCTCAGTCTGCGTCTATTCTCGCAAGTATCACATCGGATCAGCGCCGGATTAACCTCTCCTGGGCCCCGGGGCTGAGACTTACAAGGGGCCCCCTTTATATGTACATATACATATATTATATATTAAAGTGGATCCTCTGGCCAGGAGTATCACGTAAAAACCACTAGAAAATAGCGTCTGTCGCTTCACAACCAAAAACTGGGTGAAAACAGTAAAAAAACACTCCGAATGCAGGGCAATCTGTTTTTACAATTAAGACTTTTTTCTTAAGAAGAAGAAACTTAGTTTCTTTTTACAATAAATAAAAATGCTATAAGCCCTAGTGTTAGGGTTTATTATTCTTTTAGGTTACATAAGCAGAAATTTATTTCTGTGTCATTGAGAAAAATTAAAAAAAATTTAGGGATTTTTATTTTTCAAAAAAAAACCTTTTTTTTCGAAAATACTTTGTTATACTTGAAAAATATTTGACCTCCTGGGAACCTTCAAAAATCCCGTTTGTAGCCCCATGAAAGCCCTAAAGATCGCAACAGTGAAATTGGATCGTTCTGGGACCCGCAAAAATGGATTCTACGTCCAAAAATACTTCAAAAACGACACCTGACCATCGATGTTAGTTTACTACATCGATGCACCTGACTCGATCCCATAGCCAAAAGCCTTAAAAAAACTCCTCCCACAGCCCCATTTTAGCCCCATAGCGCCCCACGGGTTTGGGCGATCGGGCTGAAAACCTTGCGGGCACAACTAGATAGTAAGCCGAATATTTTGTCAAAATTTCAGATTTAAAAAAAAAAATCCTTCTGCACAAAACGGCCCAGACGGCAGATGGCGGACGTCATTGTATGCGGGTTCAATTTCAGTGTGTGTCATTGTATGTGTGTTCAGATTTTATTTTGATCTAGGCTGGTCGTGTTAGTATTAGTGAGGGGAGGAAATTTTTTAGAAGTACTCGCCCTCCACCAGACAAGTAAACGTGGAGAGAGCAACCACCCATGATCCGAAAACTGCAAGCTACAAGAAGAGGTAGAAGAGTAGGTACGGTCTGCTGCATTCCGCAGCCACCAACCACCCGAACACCACAAGTTACAAGAAGAGGTGGAATAGTAGGTAGGTCCGCTGCGATGACTCCTGTCCCAAAGAATTTCGAGCCAACGACCTCCTTTAAAACCCGGCGCCTCAACATTGGTCCAACCCAGGCACACCAGAATGGTGTGGCTAACGCCGGAGGGGACGGGAGGGCACGCTGAACTTCCCCTAGGGGAGATCTAAAGAACAAGGTAGAAGAAAGAAGATTTAAGCAACGATAAGTGCACTTCCTCTGGGGGAAGAAAGAGAGGAGAAGGTATGAGAAAGGTTGTGATGGCCCAGAAATGGCCTTAGACACAACCTAAGAAGCTCTGTAGGTACAGCAGATGGCGGACGGACATTTTGGTTTTGGAATGTAGACCTCTTGAAACAGATAATGTCAAATTTTGAGGCCAATCGGAGTCATCGACCTCCGTCGCGAAAACATAGGTGTATTATTCCGAGAATAATAAACCAAAAATTTAACAAATTATTTTTGTTTTTTTGAACCAAATGCGGTACAGAGTCCAACCCGCTTAGCAAACTCTGAACTACCGCAACAGTGTGGAAAATCCGTGAGGTCTATAACTCGCGTTGGGAGTGTAGAGTCTACACTCTATGTCTACATAGACGACTCCATGAGGTGTTCCGGTTTTCGAGTTGTAGTAAGTGGAAGTTAGGTAGGTACCTAACTTGAAACTTTCCGTTCACCTCCCTCTTTTTCAGGAAAACAATTTTTTGGAGATCAGCATAGGAATAAGGAAAACGATTTGTTAATTTTCAAAAAAAAAAAAAAAAAAAAAAATCATCGGTGGCGAAGTGGCCCCCTTGGGGTGTGCGCCCCGGGGCTATAGCCCCCCTAGCCCCCCCGTTAATCCTAATATCCTATCCTAATATCCTATCGTTAATACCTACTTTTTTTAATCTGTGCCAGTATTTTTCTTGTATTTCTGAATAAAGTATTCAAACATGATGGGTATGAGTTGATTGAGACTTTTCCATTCCCCTTTCGTCTAAGAAAGGTAGGTAAGGAATTTAAGGTAGGTAAGCTCACCAATCATATTCTGCTGGAGGTTATCGAAACCCAAAGCGAATAGCACCCCTGGTTACCACATTGATACTTGTTAACAAACACTGTCTTGGCAACGCTTTTTTGGGAGACCAGATGGTAGTACTAAGTCTTATCGCTGGGGACATTCCAAAATTTTGTTCGCAAAAAAGAATAACACGTCATGTAGGTATTTATGTCAAAATTCGTATAAGGGGGGAAAATCCAAAGGATTGGGAACATAGTCGTATTGGCCATGTCGGTGGTCAGCCTGCTTCTCTGCTGCCTCAGAATTTGGCCATCTTCAGCAAAAAGATATTCTCAAAAAACTCAGTTGGCTACTAGGTTCTGGCGCATATCTTTAGGCGATCTTCAAAACTGCAGGGAACATCTCAGCCAGTAATCGCAAGTAATCGATCATCTAATTAGTTGAACCCTACGGACATCAGGTACGATTAATCGATACCTATCCCTAAAATTAAGGGGGGCCCTCCAACTCCCTTACGCTCACAATCTCTGAAAATTTGAACGAAATGGATGAAAACTGGCCGTAAGAACGATAAATTTTTGAGATGATAAGATGATTCAGGTTTTAAAATGACCTGAGTGAAGTTTAGTATTCGGAAAATATTAAAAAATGTAATTCAGTTTCACAAAGTGGTTGTTTGCCGATGGTGCAGAGGTCTAATCCAGTGAGTTGGTTAGGGAGAGAGACTGGCCATCAGCAATGGAGCCAATTTTAACAGTGGTGTCCATATTCCAAAATTACTATTATCAAGTTACCACCATTCTGGACCGATTTCATCAGTTCTACTTTACACTATTTGTACTTGTTCATATATGAACAACAACAGGTATATATACCTTCAGTATAATATAATTTTATGGTTTTCTCTGATGCTAATGACAAATGGTTTTCTTGTCAGGGCTGCAGATGAGCTTAGTTGCTCGAAACCGGTCCCCACACTATACCTAAATAAACAATGTCGAAAATTTTATCGTAAGGTAACAAAAGTTTTTGTATGTAATTTCTTATCCATTTGATACAAATTTTAAATAAACAATTTAGTATTCAAACCAGCAGAGGAGTCGTTCTCTCTCCCTAACCAACTCATTGGTTCAGTTTTGTTGTTTCCTCGAATTTTTGTTCCCCAACAAAACGCCCCCTTCCTCCCTTTCTGTAATACAATGTATGTAACCTGTCATGTTATGTACCAGGTACATAGTGATATCAAATCATAGTAGGTACATTGTACCTACTATGATTTGATATCACTTTTTTCGTCGATTAATAGAATCTTCATTTGGATTATGGAACCAGAAGGAGTTGATACGTCTGAAAATCGCCCAAAAGGCAACAAATTGTGTAACCTGGAATAAAAACTTCTGGAAACTCGATCCATCCTAATAACCATTCGATTTTCTGTGCAGGATGCTGCACGTCTCTCCCGTGTCGTGTTCAGCCGTTCAGCAGCAACCCCGCTACCTTACCTGTGTTGTCTGGTGTTAAAGCCAAGAGAACATCGCTTGACGACCCGGTAAGATTTTCTAATGCGGCAATTGAATGACATTCACTCGTCCCGCTGAACTGATTGTTAACTGATTGTTATCTTTTCAGACGAAACATTCCGACGATCACGTTGGTCTCTACTACACCATTCCGGATACCGTGAAGAAACAATTGTTTTCAATGGGCGGCCTGCCCAAGCCGTTCTTTGCCAACACTCAAACGTTCTCGGAATGCTGTTTGATGGTGCGAGGCCCAGCTGTTGAATTGATCAAGCGACTAAACCAAACAGATTTCTCAAGACCTGCTGTTCGTTATGTCCTATGTATCCTTTAGAACACTTTCCAGCATTCTTGAATAATGTTAGCGTGAAAATCGAAAGCCGATTCGTGCGAGCGTGCAGTTGGATCCTTAACCACATTCCAGATGGAAGACCTGGTTGCGGAAAGTCCCTCACACTGGCCCACTTGGTGCATTATGCTTCAGTCAACAAATTCGTCATCCTACACGTCCCTTGGAGTAAGACCTTTCATTTTAGCATAGAATATGCTTTAGCCGTGACCTAACTGCCCAAAAACGTTAGCCGGGGAGGGAGACTGAACGTCGAGTCACGCGGAATTCGCGTCGCGGATGTGTCACGAAATGGTAAGGTGGTTTTGGTGGTGTAACATACCACCTTACCTACGCTGGAGGTTATAGAGGTTATATAACCGACGCTGGAGGTTATCTATACCACTATAGGCCTCCCACGAGAATATTGCGCTGCGACAGTGCAGTCTGGTGGCCGCAAAGGAAACGCCGATGTGCCATCCTGAGCCGAGGACGAGCAAAGGGATTTCGAGTTTTTTGTTGGCAACATTGTCTCAGCTTGCTCGCCGCTTTGTGTACGTCTCCTGGTTGTGCAGTTTTGGTATTCCTAATTCTTCCTGATACAAAAGTTTGTGTAAAAGAAGAAAACTTTTCTCGGGGAAAGCAGTTGAGGAGTCAGGCGAGGGAAATTGTCTATGTTTATCGCCAGGGAGGAGGAAGAACATAATTAAGTGAACGTTCGCGATGTTACGGTTGTTTAAATTTTGAGGTATTCCTAATTCTTCCTAACATCTGCACAACAGCAAAACTAAAATAAAAAGTCGTTAGGTTCTATTCAATCATGTGAAATTCAAGTTTTCAATTAAAAAAAAAAAAAAAACCGTTTGAGGGGAGAAGAAATTTCGTGCGAAGATTGGTTTGATTTCTGCCACCAGAATGCAGTGTCGGAGCGCAATATTCTTGTGGGAGAACTAAAATTCTCACCGTGTCTGTGGCTGACTAACAGTCTGTTAGTAACAGAGTATGTCACGAGCCTTCTCCTCCTAAACGGTATAGTATAATATATAACGGTATAGTATACCGAGACGTATGTTGATCATATTATGATAAAAATGTCGTCTCGGTGACCCGTTTAGCTACTAATAGGGGGGTTGAGAGTTGCCTGAGATACCCGCCATTGCGCCCAACTCCCTTACTTCAAATGGGAACCCCTAGCGTTCTATTCTTGAATTTTAGCCGTAGGTTCCAATCAAACACCACCCGGGGGTCCAGGGGGCTTGCCCCATGGCGAGGCCAGGAGGGCCGATTAAAAAAAAATTTGTTTCCAGCAGCATTTAACTGGATATTCATGTTCTCTGTTGTTCAGCTTGGAACTGGTTTAGACGGGATTGGACCGAAGTCGCCTATTCCACCAAGAGTAAGCAACTTGTTGATTTGCCTATCATGGCCGCCCAGTGGCTGAAACACTTCCAAACCCAAAATGCGGATTTTGACGCCCTTAACGTAAGTTTTGGAAGAAAATATCACGAAGTTCACTTGGCGGTTTATTTCTACTATGCTAATTACGTTTTGGTTATTTTGCAGTTGACAACTAGCAATGAGTATGTGTGGAGTCAGAGAGAGAAAACACCAGCTGGGAGTCCGCTATCGGCGCTCATTTCGCACGGAATTGAAAGAGTGAAATTTGCTGCAGACTGCGTCTCAACTCTGGTCAATGAGATCAAATTAGCCTGCAATCAGGATAAGTGAGTTTACTTTGTCCAAAAGATACAGGAGGTCTGGCTTCATGAATGTGTTCCGCACACCCAGACCCACCAATTACCTATTTTTTTCAGGTGTAAAGCCTTCGTGGCTGTGGATGGGTTCAACGCATTAGTTGGAGATTACCTCACTAGACTTAAAACCGAAGATAGAACAAAAGTGAGGACTGGTATGGTCACTTTGTCGCACACATTTCAGGAAGCCACGAAACAAGATTGGGTGAGCCATCTTGACGCTAATTAACATACAAACGTATAATTGTAACATACAAACGTTTAGTGCCGATGATTAATAATAATAATTATTTGTTATCCAGAAAAATGCTGCTATTGTCGTCACTCTGGATCAACTGGCTGCAAAGCACCAATCCCTTGACTCACATTGGCCCATTTACCTGCTTGGGAGGCAAGGTTTTGAGCACCTCGACCCCTTCGTGCCGGTCAGCGTCACCGAATACAACGATCTCGAACTTAACAGCGCGTTGGACTACTACGAAGACAGGATGTGGCTTCAGCGTACGGAAGGAAGAAATGAGTTGGGTTTCCTCAGCAACAATAACCCTCACACGCTGATGACAATCTGTTCAGGACTGTAGTTATTAGCCAGGTTGGATTGTAATTTTTTTAAATAGATTGTTACCGAGCGAGCTTTTTCAAGTTGAATAAAGTCATCCAAGAGCGATGTTGACGTACTGTACTTCTTTTTTCTTGCTTATCTCCAATCGGAAGTCAAACAGGTCTTATCACCTGTCGTCACTGTGGATAAACTGGCAGCAAATGAAGTCATCCAATATCCATCCGAATATCGTAAAGCCAATAGAGATAACTAGCTGACGCATCCACCTACTCAAATGAGATCCTTTCCAAACAGGCCTCTTGCAGGAACCTAACGGGAGTAATAATTACTATCAATAATAATAATTATTATGGGGTCTCCAATCTCTACGACGAAAATAATAGCAGACCATCGGGGCTCCCAAGAAATCTCTCATCAGACGATAATGAATTTTCTCATTTTTAACAGACCGCTTCAATCCCATTAATTTCTTGGTTGACATACTTTACTCTGGCCGGTGAGAACGAACTTGTCTCACTTTACATACAAGGCTGACTGGCTTGTATGTAAAGTGACTGGCTAAGAAAGATCCCTGTTCAACGCAGGTAACATTCCCAGCGGGCATTCATTCGTCAAGGCATTTTCGGTTAAAAATGAAGGACTTTTAAATAATCTTGTAGGCGTGCGAAAAGAAAAATTCTGAATAAATTAAAAAATTTATTAAATAAAACGCAACAAGAAATATCACAAAGTCAAAGTTGAATGATACAGATCAAGTAGAAGTAATGAACATTTCGAAGATTTTGGTATTTCATAGTGATGAATGTAAGAGTCAAGTTCACCGGAATTTTTCAAACGTTGGAACTAGAAGGCGAATGTCTTCTGTAAATGAAACAGAATATGGTCATTTTGATACCCTAACATCAACTTGGAGGAAAATCTAATGCTGACTGTCTTTCCGTAAATTATCACAGGACGAAATTTGTGTACTTTCGAGCCTTTCAATATATAGAAGAAAGGCTCACTTTGAACAGTAACGGGCTGAATAAACAATACATAAGCGGACTGTGCAGCGTCTGTGCACTGGAAGAAAAACTATACAAAATTAGAGAGAAAACGATAATGGTATAATAGGAAACAATATGACCTGGCAGGAATCTTGTTAAGTTACATCAAGAGGAAGGGGGTTGAGTTTTTCTGAGAAGCCGGCGAGGCCTCGAACGTTTAAAGTAGTGTAATACAATGTAATTCACCCATAAACCTGAAAACGTATGGAGAATATTAAGTAGTATTCATAGTTCGCTACGCTTGTCGAATCGTCGTTATTAAGAGAAAGCGTGGTTAAGTTCCACGAGGATCTTCCGTGTTTTACGATCAAATTGTTGAAAACTGCACTCCTTGCAACATGCAGATAGACAATCAATGTTGATATGGTTGTACCTATTAGCTGTCAAGGGTTTGGTAAGATTCTGGGAACACTACGACCTGTAATAACATTCGATGCTCTCAATGCTCTCGATGCTTCTGCTGTGGTAAGGCACATGGGTCAGTCACAGTTAAAGATTCTCTTTTGGAGTGCAAAGAATTTTCTCTTGAATGGTGATGAGACAAATGGCAAAAACGGTTGTGTAGGGCACTATTCACGGTACCCCCCGCACGAGCACGAACAGCGTACCCCCATTTGTTCATCAATGGTGAATTTTAGAACAGTCAAAATGTAACTCCCCTGGGTGTCCCCCTCCATAGGTTGATTTCTTCACGAGCTCACTGATTGTGTTCTTTTAGTATTCAAACCATGTGCGGCAGCTCTTTTGGTCAGGAAAATCCAGCAGTTTACGAGCATTTGCATGAATAATTTATGAAATTGAGACCTGAAGGTTTGTGGCTCAAGTTACGGATGTAACCTCTCCTCGCCATTTTTCGCAAGCTCAGAGTCTTTTTACTTTTTGTAACAACCCTGTGTTGTGGTTGAGGGGGGGGGGGGGGGAGGAGAGCAGGCAGCAACGTTGGACACCCCTCAGCCCACCGCCCATCGCAATATCCTGTCAACTGCTCCAGCCCTTTTTGGACCACTTTTGGAGCAACTGATATGCCACTTAGAGCAACCTTTTGGTGGTTTCAGTCTTTCCTCGTACTATGCTCGCCAAACTGAATTTTTTAAGACCAATTTCAGATTTTTCTAGAAGTGCCCTAGAATAAAGATGATTAAGAGTTTTGTAACGCCCCTGCTTATCAGCGAAACTCCCCTGTCCGACCAAAACTAAAATTGTAATTAAATATTGAACCAATGAACTCGTAGCGCCCCCTGAGTTACAGAATACCCAGGGAATGTCTTGGAAGAGAATCATAGGGGAAAAATGCAAATTTTCACCTTTCAGAATTGGGAAACGCGACTGGAAACACTTTAACTGAGAATAACCCACATGCGCATTGACTCTCTTCGAAACTAATGGACCATGAAGACCTAACCACTAGACCTGTACAAAAAATGGTCCAAGTTATCCATGAGTAACGTACATTTTGTTGGGAGACATCTAATCTCTCCGGAAGCCTTTTCAGTTTAAGATAAGCTTCTAGTTTTTTTAGGCACTGCTAGAACCGAGGGACTTGATTGGCAGGAGATTTCGCATTTCAGTTTCAAAGGGGCTCCACGTATAAAACATCCAGGAGTGCTCAAAAGAGACAATAAGTTGTGGGATTTTTTGAGCACTCCTGGACGTTCGTTCACAGTGAAGGATGGGGATATGGGCTATTCCATCCTTCATTGTATCAACAACACTTTCCTACAAATGCCCACGCTTGGTGTGGCCTGTGCGCTTGTACATACAATTCGTACCAGAAACAACAAACAAGTCATATTGTTTCCGGGGACCCCACTTCTTCCAATAGTTGGAACAAAATTTGAAAGGATCACATTTTGTACGTTAAGTCAGGCACAACTCAGCTCCTTGAAAAGATAGGAATTCGATTTCTAACAACATATTAGGATTCAGCACCATCTTAAAGCCCCTAACACCAATTTTCAGTTTAAAAATTCGTATAGATACGTGAAGAGCTGTTAAAGAAATTTTTTAAATTTTGAACTGAAAGGGGAAAATATTACGTCACGCAACGTTGAGCACAGAGCCGCCAAAGTGCAGTGCAACCCCGATCTAGATGGTAAACGGCGGACGGAAATTTCGTTTTTGGCCCTCTTGAAACAAATTATGTCAAATTTTGAGGTCGATCAGAATTTTCGACCCCCGTCGCGATTACATAGGTGTATTATTCCAAGAATAATAAACCAAAAGTATAGAAGAAATCATTCAAGGAGCTCATTTGGGGTCCACATTTGAGTTCTAGAAAACTGCCCTAAGTGGGGTCCTGTCGTAGTAGCTATCAGATCAGTACAATGGGATAATTACTAGTCGGGCGCTTCTTCACTTCTGAATGTTCTTCTTCGCCTTCCCGTAGTAAATGTCCAGCGAGAGTCCGCCGAAGACGAAAACGATTCCCATCCATTGCCTCGCCCGTAGAACGTGGCCGAAAATGACGATCGAGCTCAAAACTGTGAAGAACTTTCTGGTCGTCGTGACAATTGAACACGTCAACGTGCCGAACTCTGTGATGCACTTGTAGATGCAAAATTGGCCGAAAGCAGCGCAAAGACAGGTGATGAGCATTTGCAGCATGACGACGGGATGTCTTTGGACGAATGCGGAGAACTCGAACACTTCGCCGGAGAATACCAGGGCGATCCCGAGGTACAATAAGGACGACTGGTTGATGTCGAGCATGAATTGGTCAGATTTGACAGGGTATTTAGCCATAACCCTTTCCTGTAGAGAATTTGTGACTCCATCCATTAGGAGTGACAAGACCAAAAGGAGTTCTCCCACTCCGAAACCGACGTCGGACTGAGCAGCTTGTTCTTCTTTGTGCACAAACAGGACGACTCCGATTACGATAGAGATGACCATGAGGTATCGAGCGATATGGTAGCTTTTATTACCCAGCAGCACACCCATGACCAGCACTGGAATCGGCTTGGCCGATTTGGCTAACACTTGCGCCGGATAGCTCACCCACTTGAGGGCCATTTGAGAGCTCACCATGGCCAACAAATACGTCAGAGCTATCGAATACTGGTACATAGCGGGCACTCTTATTTCAGACGTTACCTTCTGCATTTTGAGTATACAATACGAGTACAAGCAGCTGACCACCGTCGACAGAAACAGCAAACTCAGCACATAAGTAAATCGCTCATGTTCCGGGCCGTATGTCCCCTTGAACAGTTTTTCTTGACAGAGACCGAAAATCCAGAAAGAAAAGAAAATACCTCCGCCGATCATCAAGAATCTCAACGACATTTTGAGGTGGTAGGTAGTAAACAAATGCTCAGTCCAGAATCACTCAACACAAACTCCGACTTTCACTAAAATGTTCGCACGTTTTCTACTAATCGCAAATGGTATGTGACAGCCACATCAATACCGACAATAGTGATGTTAAGGTGGATTATCTTGTTCGGCGATACCGCTGAATCGGCCTTTCATAAATAGCCACGTAATGTCAATCTGAGAACAAGTAAACACCACCATCAAGCTGAAACCTTCTCACTGTTGTGGCCCCTCCAACTCTGATTTGCTCATTTTTTATTTCCCAATTATCTCTCTACTCAAAAATATCTAAAATAAGTTATAATACTTTTAAAATAACTGAAAGTCGTACGAAGTGTTTAACTTTGTACCTACTAGTTGAAGAAGATACTTTTCTTGGCAACATTGTTATTTACGCGCGACATTCATTGATAGTGATGATAACGAAATTGAATAGTATTCATTACTCGGGGTTTATGTGGTTGAGCGTTCTAAAAGTTTTGGATGTTATCGCGTTGTTTTTAGTTGATTTTGCTCTTCTTGGTGTAATATTTCAAGTTATTCAATGGATCTTGATTGAAATAGCGCTTTTTACTGTGGGCGTGTCTCAAAATCACTTGTTGCTTCTCCTGAAGCTCTTCCCTACTTTTTCGTCAAATTTTGACTTCGATGGCATCTGGTAAGTTTTTTATGTTGACTGAGGGAGTTTGGACTCCGCTGCGGTGACTAACTGAACAGTAAGGTCTCCTACTCATCCAGCAAACTATTTCGTGTACCTCGAGACTGGTGTCGGCTCAATATTCGTGTACACTCTCTCTGGCTACCGGGTAGGTACCTACATTTTTAAAGTGTTGAAGATGCAGGACCATAGGCGGGAAATACTGAGGTGGGTCCCACACATCTCAAACTCACTGATTGCGGCCCCGGCTGTAACCAGGCTCATCCCTCGAGGGTGTCCGACTCTCGTCGAGTTTAGGGTGCGGCTCCTTGGCGAGGGCGTCCTGGCCAATGAGAGAATGGTAGAGCTATTGAATGACGGGGACCATTGGATGAGTGTGGCACGATTTGTCCACTATGCCTGGCAATATAAAGCTCGGTTGGTGGCGGATTTTAATTGGGAGGAGTAGTGGAATAAAATATGCAATAGGAGCATAGACATACAAAGGCAAAAGTAACGAACAGAAACAAGACCCAAATTGAAATTTAAACCAGCACACTGACAGGGGGAGGGGGAAGCATCGCTCGCCCATTACATCTGGAGTAGCCAGCGCCCCTCGCAAGGACTCCTCGGGGAGTAGCGTCCTCTCGACCTCAGCCAGTCGGGAGCCAGTCCCTATAAGGTTGAAGAAATTCTTCAGAAGAATGCATCAATACGCAAACGCCACCTAGCTGAGGTGGTGGTGGGCGGAGGAGGCCGGAAACACAGGTGTGCAGATCTGAACTCTCAGGTCTGGAGCTCTGGCCAGTCGCCCCTCCATGGCCCCTAGTAAAACTACACAGACCTGACAGACCGTGGAGGGGCTGGTCCCTATAAGGTCTATAAGGCATGGCCGACCCACACGCAATCTCTAAAAATCGTTCAAATTAAACTCCCCGTCAAAATTTGCCAATTCTCGGAATTCGTTCTTTCGGGATTCAGAATTATAATTTGGATCACTTGGTAGGATAAAGAGGAAACGCGAATTTGCGCGCGTCAAAAATTGCGCTCAATTGGCTTATTGGATGTAAAATTTGCTCGGGAATCCGAATTCGCCAAAAAAGTTAGGGGTTCCCATTTAAAATAAAAAAGTTGGGCGCATTTGCGAGCATTTTTGGAGGAACTCAACCCCCTTATTCGGAGGTAAACGGGATCCCGAGCCGATAGAAATAATAATTATTAGGTATTGGCGTATTTTTATAATTTGCCATTTCAGATGAGAAGGCTTGTGACATAGGTACTCCATCCACTCCGGACACAGTCTGAATTAGTGATATAAGAGCCTCCATCTTGGCTGAGGGAGCTTATGCGTTATAACTGGAGAACTCGCCAAGGGGACTGGGGTTCGCGTCCCAACCTTGTCAAAATTTTCAAGGGGTTAGCAGTTCTTTGGAGCAAGGCATTTCAGAATCATTTCAAAGTAAAGTGTGGGGTCGGCTCCTGCTCCATTGTGAAAACCTAATCGGTTAATTTAATCCAAAATCCACTTATTTTATTAGTGGTATAGATTATATACTATATAATAAATATATAGGTACCTATTATGAAAAATTGTTATTGTAGGAAACGTTTGTTGTAAAAGTTGATTTGTTTATTGATAAGGAAATGATTTGTTATAATAAGTAGACCTTGAAAGGCAGCTCTAAGCCTCCCCCCGCATGCGCCCGAATTAGTTTATGCGTGTACTGTTACTTTACTAAACATTTTGGGGCCGCCAGCGACACATTATGAACATGTTTTCTATTCTATTCTACTCATCCAGCAAAAATTCAAAGTTGTCTCTAGTATTTACAATCTAGTAAATCTACGCACTCTTCTTTTAGATCGGAAGGAAAACTACGTTTTCTTCGAACGAAAAGTGAGGGACGATAAAGAGATTGAATCTTTGCTACTTGGAGATAACGAATCTGACGAAAATGATGAATGGGTTGTCCAAAAATCTGCCAAAAAGTTGACTTCAACTCCTTGTCACAGCGGTAGTAAAGGGCGCACAAGTCGTCAATCGTCTACTCTTAAATCTCCTTCGTAAGTATTTTTTTTGAAGTTTTCGATTTTTACGAAATACGTATTTCATTTTATTTGTAATGGAAAATTTAAAATCCCGTCATGCAGGAAGATGATCGACAATGGGATTGTTTCTCCAATCAAAATCAAGCGCAAACTTTCGTACGCTGTGACTAAAGTGGAAACTCCGCCAAAGAAACGACCTGACATAGTAAGTTCTGATGTTGAGTGTCTTCATACAACGACTTGTGACTTAAAAGTCCTAAAATGAAATATCCCTTCGCTGTCTACTCGTTCTCACATTGACCCCTTCATTGTTTTCTCTCTCCTACTAACTCAAACTTCGGTGCAGGTGTCGCCTATCCTCATAAAACGTGTCCCTGATTCAGGCACTCCCATCTACTCACCTTCTGCATGTCATAAGAAGGTTCGTATTGAGTACTGTGCCAAGGGTACAGCTATAGTGTTTTCCAACCAACCAGCTTGTGACTGCCAATCCAGCCAATCCCGCGCTAGAGATGAGTATCAATACCCAATTTTTCTAGAAAATTGATTTTTACTCCGAAAATGTTCTTAAATCAATTTTCATTATTCATCGATTATGCAGATTTTTAAAAATTTTATTGAGCTTATTTTAATTCTATTTTTATTTAGCTGAAATTCTGGGCCAGTAAAAGTAGCACACTTCTCAGCCCCTGATCCTCTGCAAAACTGATGAAGCAAATTAATTAGTAGCCCAGTTAGATCCAATATTGGGAAACTCCATCATAGGGGTGGTTCGTCCAGGGGTTCACTGGTTCAGAGAACCCTCTAAGATAGTGAGAGAGAGACAGGGAAGAAGAGATTGATCGAGAGTAGAGACAAATTTGTATTTAATACCCATCATATTTCATATCAGTTTGGAAAAAACGCAATAACAGCTTCCCATTGTGTCACTATTGATGCAAGTTGGTAACTGTAACTTATAGTTCATACTATTTTTGATAACAGTTTCATTTGACAAGGTAATGACGTCAGAATTTGGAGTTGAACTCGGTACTTGACCTCAGCAGAGTGGGGAGGGGGGGGAGGACGGCTAGGAAAGGGTCAGGTAACTTAGCAAAATTATAATGCTGGAAATAAAAGAAGAAGAAGAAAAGGAAATTCTCCGAGGGATTATTTTTATACAAAGTGCCCTCCTTACAAGCCTGTTCTCAACCTTCTCTTCCTTCCTTTTCTTCGAAAGGTGTGTATTTAACACCTACCGTGTGTTGTTTTGATTGAGTCCGACTCTAGTAACTCGAGTCGAGTTGTAATAATTATCAAGTCGTTGATTTTTTATTGTGTGCGTGATTTTCGATAGATGAATACTGTTAACCTTCTCCAGTGTGATGTCTAGGACTGGCTCCTAACAGGTGGTTGGAAAATACCTATAGCTGTTCAGTAATGTTGCTTCCATTTATGTTTCCCTTTCGTTTCATGTGAGCATGTTGTACTACATACGTACCCCTTACAGCCCACAATCGAACTCACGAGTTCCGACGATGAGGAGGGCACTAGAAAATCTAAAAGGAAAAACAAGGTGTGTCTCTATTTTGTTGTTGCATGTCTTTTCCTGTCCTCATGGTTATTTTGACGTTTAGCGGTAAAGTAAATTTGATGACAAATTTCTATAAAATAACCTTAATCTTACAGAAACGTGATCTCGATAAGTCTAAAAGTGAGACCAGAAAGACGGCAAATTCGCCAAAGAGTAGAATAACATACTTTGAGGTAAGCGGGCTCCGTAAGTCATACTGTTTTTTAGATATTTTCATTAAGGCTCCGGTGATAAGCTTTCACTGTGTGCAATTTCCAGGAAAGTGAAGATGATGAATTTGAGTTTTGTAAAGCAAAACCAAACCGGCGAATGGTGCGTTAAATGTTGTGCACCTTCCCCTAATTCCAGTGATAGTATTAGAGTGATCAGTTGCATGATCGTGTTGTATTTGTTTTTGGTTATAGTCAAATTCTTTGAGCTCCTGACTGTGAGTTGTGTACTCTTGTAGTTACCATCATTTGTGGTGGTGGCGGCCATCTTTCTCCCGTGACCTTGAAATCCTCCCATGTTTGCCCGTTTTCTGTCGCCGTAATGGTTTAGTATCGGATCAGTTAAGTCGTTGTACTTGCTCCTAGTGCTAATTACCCTCACTTTTGGATCTGCTTGTAAAAACTTGGAATTTGTGCAGCGTTGACTCAATTTACGTTTTACCCTCACCCTTAAAACAACCGTAGACTATTTTAAAAGTAAGCATTTTATTGTTTAAGCCCTCAAGAAAAGCGAGACCCTCGAAGTTGAAATTGAGTGGAAGTGATGATGATGAGCCAAGTATAAAGAAAACTCCGGGCCGAAGGTGTAAACTAAAACAGGTAACTAGATGTATTTTGAATGCATTTTTAAAAACTGGCGAATTAGTGTTGCCTCTTGAGTTCTCAGAGAAGCTATTTTGAATAAAAATAAGTAGGGGTATTCATGGGCTGCTTCGCTCGACGTAAATTCGAAATTGAGACTCCTCCAGTTTCTACTGTCGAACCATTTAAAATCCACTTGCATGTAGCAACTCCTTGCCGCATCCAACGAAATCGTTGATAAGCTCGATTCAGCTGGTAAAAGGAACACAAAACCACCTTTGAAAAACGGTCGTTGCCATCGCAGTTCTACTTTCGACGACCTTTTGGAACATTCAATGCCCTCGGCCTATGTCGCTGGTTGAAACTTCTATTTCGGCAATTCAAGGTGGAAACTACGAGATCACAAAGACCTCTGTGGGACAACCCCTAGATCAGGGCTACGGGCCCTTGACATGTCGACAGAGAATCTCGAATCAACTGGGATTAAACAAAGATACCTAACTGCGATTTGAATGGAGCTAGATAATTGCGATTATATTAACGTGCTGCGTAAGCAGCTATTGGCAAGATTTAGGGGTCGTCTGAGTGATGAGCCGCCGAGCGGTGCTTGTGGGAAGAGGGGCGTGTCAGCACGCCCGCACGCTGGAGCGTGCTGGGTGTGAGCCCCTCGAACCTGTTTTGGCAGGCCGGGGACATAGACATAGACATAGAGAGTTTTCCCCACAACCCCCATTAATTAATTTTTATTATGCAGTTGAAGGTGTGTTTTATATACAATTTATTCCATTTGAATTCATGTACGAATTTTTAGAACGCTCCCGTGAAAGAAAATGTTGAGTCGAATAGCGAAGAATTATTGTTGCCCTTAAGTTCCAAAAGGTCTCGGGTAAGTAGGATTTTGAATACATAATTATGCTTTATGAGTTTTTTTTTATCCAAATGTAATGTCGCAGTCTTTTTGTGAAATTTTCTATAAAGCCTGATCATAAATATAGCTACCTAGGGTTTTTACTAAAAGGCTGCAACATAATATGTATATTATACAAAACGCGTGATACACGTTGATTCTACTTGCATCCATTAACGATTTTTTAGAAGGCCCTTGAGAAAGAAATCGAAGACGACTCGAGTAGTGATGAATTAGTGTTGCCCCTAAGTTCTAAGAAATGGACTCAGGTAAACATCTTCCTACTGAACGTAGCAAGCTTCGCTAATTTGTGGTTTTTACTGATGAAGATTTTGAAATTTTAATTTGCCAGGGAAATGACCAAAGTGCCTCTACCGCTGTTTCGGTTACCCCTTTGAAAACACGAACGAATGGCACAACCAATGCGTCACCACGGGTTTCTGGCAGAAAGTGTTCCGTTTTGTCAGTCGATGACAAAGTGAGGCAGAGTGATGCCGGAGTTAGTTAATTTCCGCCAAGTTTTCTTGTTTTGTTGTTGTTGTATTGTTGACAGTTTTGTAGTAGCCGGGTTGGTTTTCATTACAGATATCGCGTGTGTTGAACGCCCTCGTAGCTATCGAACGAATGGATTTTGGAGTCGAGACTCCAAACGGATCTTGTGCCAAATCACCTTCTAAGCGGTTGGTCGACTCACCTTCTTCAGCTAAGCGTACTTCCAGGAGAAGTCTAGAGGATGTTTTTGATGCGAACCCTAACGATTCCGACGTACGTGTCATTATTCTTTCGCCACGTTGTTTAGTAGATGTAATAGATGTTTAGTTTTTTTTGAAGAAACTGGATGAAAGTGAAAGGATCCATTTAGAAGGTAAAAGCACAGTGAAATTTGGGCAAACTAATCCCACTTTTAACAGACTTAACCAGTTGATCATGGCAGATCCGAGCGTATCTCCAGGACCTTTACTGTCCAACCTAAGACCCTGTCCACTCTAGAACGCTGTCCAGACTAGTCTCCGCTCTCAACAGATTTCCAGGCAGCATAAGGCGCTTTTAATGAATGTAGATTGCACATTCTCAATCCCGTCAAAGTACATTAAGGTGTTCCTCACTTGGTGGATTGGTCTTACAATTTCAAAAACTAAGTAAAATCCTTTTTTACGGTTTTTTGTTATTCATTCTTGGAATAATACACGTGTGTAGTCGGAGGCCGACGACTCGGATCGGCTTCAAAATTTGACATTATCCGTTTCAAGAGGTCTAGATTCCAAAAAATGCGTTTTGGGCATTAGGATTTTTTTTCTGAAATTTTGACAAAATACTCGGTTTACCACCTAGTTGTGCCCACAAGGTTTTCAGCCCGATCGCCCAAACCCGAGGGGCGCTATGGGGCTACGGGAGGGTTTTTTAAAAGGCTTTTGGCTATGGGATCGAGTTAGGTGTCGTTTTCGAAGTATTTTTGGACGTAGAATTAGAATCCATTTTTGGGGGTCCCGGAACGATCCGATTTCACTGTGGGGGGTCTTTAGGCCTTTCATGGGGCTATAAATGGGATTTTTGAAGGATCCCAGGAGGACTTGTCCTAAAAATATTTGTAAATATTTTTCTAGTTAAAAAAAAATTTAAATTTCAACAAACAATTTTTTTCCAACTTTTTTTTTTTTTCATTGACACAGAATTAAATTTGTACACAGGTAACCTATACCAAAGATTAATAAACCCTTGTGTAAAATTTGAAGCATTTTTTTCACTAGGAACACGATGTAGTGATTTGATTTTGCCCCAAGATCACTCAACGATCGTCCCTCAGGGCGGAACGAGCGGGGGTTGGCTAGCAATGTCCGCAGTATGCAACGTTGACTCTGATTTCAGATAGAAAATGATTCTACAGCTGACAAATTGAGGCATCCCAAGAGAACCCATTCTCAATCGAAAACCCCATCGAAGCGTTCGTCCCGCGAGATTGGAACACCTGCTACCAAGAAGACCCCCGCCAAAATGGAGGCCTTGCGGAGTGCAGACGCGCTTTCCAAAGCCGACGCCACCCCTGAAAAAGGCTCCACTCCGGGGAAACATGCCGCCAAATCGACGAGAGTGACTCCGGCCAAAGGAACCACCCCGTCAAAGTCTACAACACCTGCTAAACCTTCTTCAGTGGTAAGTTTATAATAATTCGCTCTCAGATAATAAACGTTATGAAGACCATAAGTGAGAATTATATCGTTTAAGGTGATTCCTGTTTCATCCAGTGAAGATGAAGAAGAACTGGCTACACCGCTGAAGTCTAAGGTAACATCAGCTCTTTTGCGGATTTAATACCAAATTTAATGCCTCAGGATTTATTTTATTATTTTATTATTTTCTAGCGTTCTACAAGATCCAAACAGAATTTACCCCCAAAGGTTGAGACCCCATTGAGAAGATCTTCGCGCACACCAATGAAGACGGTTACTCCTGTGCGTAGGTCAACAAGAGGTGAGCGTGCAAAATCTTCTGTCTCAATTGGTGGGCGATAAAACGGTTGGTACTACTGCCTACCTAATCTCTAACTCATCGGATTATTGCAGTGAGTATGTCCCCATCGACGCCATCGTTGCGGCAGAAGGTGCTCCTTGCGAACACCCCCCGTTCGTCTTTGCCTCCCCTCAAGGACGAAACTGAGTCTGAAGATGAATTCGTCACACCCCGCAAAACTCCGAAAACGGCTAAGAAGAAGCTCAACTTGACGCCCTCCACACCCTCTTCGTGCCGGGTATACTAAATTAAAAACAGTTTTTTAAATATTTGAGTCGTATCCCTTCACTTTTAAACTTATCAACATTGTGTTTTACAGAAAGTTGGTCATGGTTTTTTGTCACCGGTCGTTCAAGAGAGGGAGAAACGCGGCGCTTCAACGCCATCGTCCGCCCTCGGTATCGCCAGGTACAGCTAACTTGGCCCATACGGCCACAGTTACGCACCGTATGTCGCAAGGGTTTTGGTTGATAGCAATACATTTTTGCAGAGCCCAGCTCCAGGTTTCAACTTTGCCCACAAGCCTACCTTGTCGAGAGAACGAATTCACCAATATCAAAAACTTCATCTTCAGAAAACTTCAAGATGGAATAGGAGGGTAAGTTGTGTTCGCTGAGTGAAGTAAAATTGGGGAAAAATATTTGCTAATACATTTTGTGTGGGATTCCAGTTGCATGTACATAAGTGGAGTCCCAGGCACTGGTAAAACAGCGACAGTTCACACGGTGGTGCGGAGTCTTCAAAAGATGGCCGAAGACCATGAAATAGCTGCATTTGATGTGAGTAGTAAGATCTGTGCTGCATGTTGACAAGTGTTACTAGCGTTGGGGTATGGGAGCGTTGCTCCTTCCGCGCAAGACTGTGTCGGTGGCATAACGTGCATTGATTTCCAAATCATAATGGATAGAATGAGCTGATAACTAGTTGAACTCTTGGAATTTTGACTCGAAATTTAAAAAAAAAAAAAAAATCGATGGCTGCGTAAACAAACCGACCTAACAACAAACTTCTTCCTCGATGCTGAGGATGATCCTTTTTGCGCCTGCGCACCGCGTTCTGCTGATTCAGTCGTCATAAAGTTTATATGGGACCTCAAGTGGCCCTACCCACCCAATCCTTGAAATTTGACCTAAATCGGATCACAATTGTGGAATTTATTGCTGTAACAAGAAAGTGTGGACAGACCGACAGACAGACACGGAACAAAATTTGCTCAAGAGGCTCTGAAATGCGAAATGCAAGTGGAAATTTTAATTTTGGAGGACAACAATTTCTTGATCTTGAAAGTGAAAACAACGATGCCGCTACCTTCGGTAGTCTCGGAAGCAAAATTAAATAATTAGATTGAAACTTTTTATTGATTGGTTCAGAATAATTTTTGGATAGTTTGTATCAAATAATAATAAACCATTGTAAAAGAAGACGATTTCAGACGATAAATTTGTCGTGGAAATAAGACTAATTCTTCTGAAATCGTTTTTTTAAAAAGATGGATTTTCACTGTCTTGCCGCATCTACCTTACATTTCAATAAACCCTTTTGTAAAATTTGCAGCGGTTTTGGTTTATTATTCTTGGAATAATACACCTATGTTTTCACGACGGGGGTCGACGACTCCGATCGGCCTCAAATCTGATCAAGATCTATCTGTTTCAAGAGGTCTACATTCTAAATCCGAAATGTCCGTCCGCCGTACGCCGTACGCCGTCCAGGCCGTTTTGGGCAGTAGGAATTTTTTTAAAAATCTGAAATTTCGACAAAATACTTGGTTTACCATCTAGTTGTGCCCGCAAGGTTTTCAGTCCGTTCGCCCAAACCCGTGGGGCGCTATGGGGCTAAAATGGGGCTATGGGAGGGTTTTTTGAAGGCTTTTAGCTATGGGATCGAGTTAGGTGTCGTTTTCGAAGTATTTTTGGACGCAGAATCCATTTTCGGGGGTCCCGGAACGATCCGATTTCACTGTGGCGATCTATAGGGCTTTCATGGGGCTAAAAATGGGATTTTTGAAGGATCCCAAGGGGTTAAATATTTTTCGAGTAAAAAATAAGGAATTTTTGATAAAACAATTTTTTGAAACAAATTTCCAAAAAAAAAAAATTTTTTGGAAATTTGTTTCCAAAATTTTTTCCATTAACACAGAAATAATTTTTTTACAAACCTATATCAAAGAATAATAAACCCTTGTGTATAATTTGCAGCGTTTTTTATTCTTAGCTCATACAATGTGCAGAAAAATGACAAAGAAGCTGGGATTTCCTCACACTTTTCGCAAGTTTTTTGAGAAAACGGGTGGTTGGAAGGGGTGCGATCGTGAAAATGATGATATTCGGAATCAGCGTTGAATTTTGCATAAGGCCTTTTTATCTGGAAGTCTGTTGAATGACAAATCCGGAAACGTGGCAGGGAAAACGTGAAAACGCGCGAAAAGCGAGCTTTAAATAAAAACGGACCTATGATTTGGATTTAGCGCATCAAATAACGTAAGAAACTGACAAACTCCGATCGGATGCATAACCACCCCTAAAGTTTGTAAAGTATTGTAATTCAGACGTTGCACTAATTCACTCGTACTAATTCACCTATTCTAGCTAATCGTGATTTATTTCCTTCAGTTTGTTGAGGTGAACGGTTTGCGGCTTACGGAGCCCCGACAGGCCTACGTTCGCATCTTGCAGGGCTTGACGAAGGAAAAGCTCACGCCTGACCAGTCTTTGAAGAACCTGGAAACTAGGTTCAACGGGAAGCCCAAGCGGTGCACTGTACTTCTTGTCGATGAGGTGAGTTTTTTTGGGCGTGTCTAATTTGTGTTCTGCTCATTTACCGTACATCTAAATAGAGCAAACGTCCCCGCAGCTGGACTATCTTTGTAATCGAAGACAAGATGTGATTTACAATATTTTGGACTGGACAACGAAGCGTTACTCGAAGCTTGTGGTTTTGACGATTGCCAACACCATGGACCTTCCGGAGCGAACCCTCAAAGGCAAAGTTACCAGTCGAATGGTGAGTAAACTATCGTTGTAATGATTCGTACCAGTTACGCCAAATCTACGTGAACATTTTGCCTTGCAGGGCCTCACGAGATTGGGCTTCCAGTCGTACAACTTCCACCAACTGGAGCAAATCGTCCTCAACAGGCTCGACGGGTGTAAAGCTTTCCATCCCGACGCCGTACAATTGGTAGCAAGGTGTGATTTCAGGCGGTTGGACTTTGGGCCAAAGCCGTCAAAACGTGATGACAGGGCCAAAATTTCAAAGTTATGGGTTTGGTCGTAAAACATTTAAGACACGGAATTGGTAATGGGTTTGGGGCCAATTCGTCAAATTTATTACGTCAATTATTCATTGGTCGTTAGTTCATTACATTGTCTTATTAAATGGCGTCTCAACTAACTCAATAACACACAGATAATTCGCCCAATATCATTACCAAACGGGCTCATCGTTGGAGACTCAACATTGCGCTCTGGCCCAAAATCGTTGCTGAACCGTGGCCCTAAGTCATGGCCTTCCGACGGCCTTTCACTTTCATTTGGCCCAAAGTTGTAACGCCCGTTTGTTCTTGGTATCTCCAGGCGCGGAAGTTGGTTCCTGGCGAATCTAATTTCTATTGATTTCACAGGAAAGTCGCTGCAGTGTCTGGAGACGCCAGGAGGGCGTTGGATATTTGTCGACGATCCACTGAAATCCTCGAGCTGGAAGGGCGAACGAACGTGTCTGTTTTGGATATCCAAAAAGTCCTGACTCAGATATTTGCCGGTTCCAGAGTGCAAGCTGTCAAGTGAGTCCCGTCGCGACGTTCTGTCCCATTTTCGTCAATTATCACCCGAATCTGTCCCCTTTTCTCTTGCGTGATTTTCAGGAATTGCAGCGTGATGGCCAAATTGGTTCTCCGAGCTATTCGAGACGAGGTCCTTCGGACTGGAGTTGAAGAAACCACAGTAGCGTTCATCCATCCCCAGTTGGTGTCCATCTGCGCTCTGGAAGGTAATAAAAAACCTTTGTGCCCTCCAAAGGTTCCACAAATCTCTTACAAACCTCTCCATATTTTTGTCCTTCTCAGGAAAACGAGAACCGACCATCTCGGATCTTCTAGCAATTTGTTCCAACCTGGCCGAATATGGTCTAATATTTGCCGAAAAAGGACGAAAAGATATCAACAGGAAGATCTCTTTGAACGTTGGCACTGACGACATCCACTACGCGATCGACTGCTAGCTCAGATTTCACAAATCTCTCAAGTTATGTTGTATACTATTGATTAGTTATTTATTCACCGTGTATTGTGTATGTGTTATGTATTCGTTATGACCAGTGATGTGCATCTTTTTTATTATCTTGAATATAATGTTTTTAAGCCATTTCACTTCGGGATCAGTTCCTAAAAAGTAGATTACCTACATTTTCTCATTATAATAATGGGTACCGTTATTTTTAACCAAGTCGATTTTTTGAATCGATTTTATGTCGGATCTAAAAAATCAAAAATCAACCACAGAATCGATGGAAATTCACCCAAAAAATTTTCTCCGAAAATCGGGTAACTCGCTATACTTGTCCCTACAGTAGTGTTAACAGGCAGTCAAGTTGCTTAGTATCTACCAAATACAGCTTAGTGACAGTTCCTTGTATTGCCTACTGCATCTTGATTTTCTTTAACTATCACGCTAAGTGTAATATTCAAGAAATCCAATGAAGTCCAGCTGGAAGAAATTCTGGTCTAAACTTCGGCCTCAAAGAAGGAAAAGAGACTCAGGTATCATGTTTGCTTCTTGATTGCTCTTTTGAGGTTGAGAGAGCGCCACCACTTTGACCGTTGACATGCATGTTTCAATCTTAAATAATTTCCAGCTCATTCAGCTCTTGAAGATGACTCCCACATTGTGGCTGATAACTTGCCGTGCTGTAGCCGACTCAACGGAACTCCAACCGTAACCAGCAAACCCGACGAAGAAATAGACATTCACGAGATAGATAAAAACCGCATTCGCACGTCTTGCAAAGAGGCTCTCGAAAATCTTCCTGAATTCCCCAGCAGAGAAGAAGTTAAGGAGAAAATTGAAAACGCTCACAAATATTACGGGGTCAAGTGTATGTACAATTATTACTCGGATGACCCAAACGGTGAAAAAGAGCTCAAACCAACTTGGTAATTATGCATATACCAAAATTTATTAGGAGGTATTTCAACTTTACGCAGATCTATAATCTCAAAATTTGCAGGTACTACATCCTTGACCGACCTTTGGTCGAACAATACGTTCTCATGAATAATTACATCCGGAAGCTGTCAGTAATGGCATCTTTGAAAGATGAGCAGATCGGAGCCCAAGAGGATAAAACCGAAGAGGAAGAAGTGTCGTCGATATCGAGTTTGTCTGACTACGAGGACTTCGCTCCTGATTCCAAAATACCTGCCAAATTGAAACTAATGAAGAAAAGTAATGCCTCTGCCTCGTCGCCATCTCGGTTGGAGAATGAATTGAATCAGTTGAAACAGAGTGGTAAGACTGAAGATCGGACCGTACGAACCAACGAATACACCATAGTTATCCGGGAACCGGCCAAACCCTGCGAGCAAACGGTGGAAGTAGCCAGTCCTTCGAGTATCGTTATTGCGCCAGAAGAAAATCAAGGTTGGTAACATTGGGTAAATTAGAGTCCTGTTCAAAAATACTGGCATTGGTTATCAAGACAAAATAATTTTGTTATTTATTACAATTATTGTAAGTGGGTGGATATTTTGTAGGACTGGAAAGTGAAGAAATGAAGTCTGATTTGAATAGTTCTGGAGATCATCTTCCTGACATGAAGGATTTCGACTTATCGTACAACTTAGTCGAGGGTCCGGTCGAGAAGAAAACTTGCCAAGGACGGCAACCTAACTATTACCACTGGCGGGGCAACAGCTCACCGACGAAAACGTCCCTATTGAACATGGACTGTCAGCCGCCAGTGAGGCCCAGGGTGCCCGGAACTGCTAGGGACTTTATGTCGTTTCGGAATCTGTCTTTATCGCCGGAATTTGTTGATTCTTGCAGGGACTACAGCGTGGCATTCATGGAAGAGTGCAGAAGTGCCTATTTGAAGGAGCTCGACAGCCCCGGAAGAGGCAACTTGGGTGATCAGAAATCAGTTCTGCCTCTTGCTTGGGAAGAGCCAGTTGGTAACTGCACGACTGAAACGAAATCGATTGTCGAAAGTGCGGTCCTTGCCTGTGACTATCATCGGGAATGCAATGTTCAGGCAAAAAATGACGATGACGCTTCGTCAGTACCAGATGACTCAAATGACATTCATCGAATTGAAGCCGAAGAAAATTTATTAGGATCGAGCGCCTCACAAACTGAGACCTGCGCTGATATCACTCCATCCGAGTCCGCTTCTTCCGTGGAAACCCAAATACTTGCTACGCCGCGAACTTGAACGAATATTCCAAATAAACTTTCTATCGTGTTTTCCTTTTATCATATAAAGGGTTGTTAAACCTGAAACAGGACTGATCGCAGAAGAGATGCAATTCATCGAGGTACACAGGAAGAATTCTACTTCAACATTTCTACAGCATAGGACGCATACGGTAGGAATGCAAAGCAATCAGAGCTGAGGACACCCTTGCAATGGAGGGCAGAGCATGCCCTCAGGTCCTGAGCCAATCCTTGGGACGACCAAGACCTTTCTACCAAATTATCCACCAAGAAGACATTTAAAAAAAATGTTGCCGCCTGTGGGGTGTTTTGCCGCTTGTGACTATGTGAAACAGTTAAATTTTTCTACATAGTAGGAACACAACTGCAGATTATGGAGATCGACCCGAATGTGTTAACTCGTCTGTCGTATCGGGATTTGGGTCAAACGAAATTTCACCACTCTTTCGCCGAGCTTTCGAAAACCTTCTACAGTGTTTCCCGGTTACCTACTCATGTTTGACATCGTTGTGAGATCCACACGATAACCTCCCTCTGAGTAAGTCGCCTTCGGGATTCATGTAATATAATATTATATAGCTTTTACTGCTGTAATGCTATAATGTGTTGTAGGCCCTGAAGAAGAAAATATACTTTTCGAAAGCTCGGCGAAAGAGTGGTGAAATTTCGTTTGACCCAAATCCCGATACGACAGACGAGTAGGAACACAACAGTAACTGTTGTGTTTTACAGTTACTGTAAAAACATAATACAGGATAGAGATGGGCAGGAATCGAATACAAATAAATCGATGTGAAAGAGTGACGATCTGGGTGCTGCCGTGAGACCCTCGATATCTAGCTACACTATTGGAAAAATATAAGAAAGTCTTATAATATAATATAATAAGAAAGTCTTCCTTTAGGGGGGGGGGGGGCTAAAAAATATTGCAGGTAGATATATTTACTTGCAGCAGGCAGCAGTGTACGAAAATTAAATCTGTCAATAAAAAAAATTTGAAAAAAGTTTGTTTAAAATTTTTTATTTCAAACAGATTTTCTTTTTAACTCTGAAAAAAGCCCCATGAAAGCCCTGTAGTCTATAGGCTATAGATCCCCACAGTAAAATCTGATCGTTCCGGGACCCCAAAAAATGGATTCTACGTCCAAAATTACTTCGAAAACGACACCTAACTCGATCCCATAGCTAAAAGCCTTCAAAAAAACCTCCCCGTAGCCCCATTTGAGCCCCATAGCGCCCCACGGGTTTGGACGATCGGGCTGAAAACCTTGCGGGCACAACTAGATGGTATGCCGGCCATACCTTTATCTACCTGCTCACTTCAATAAATTTGTTTTCTACCACCTCCCATCTACGAGTAAACAAACAACGTGACATTTTGCGTTTATTCGTCTGCTTTCATTTCCCGTTGCCTTTTTAAAAACCTAAACACCGGTTTGACAGCATTTTGGCGGAATTTTACGGCTTCCATGTCAGTCACTTCTTTCATACAGACGAGCTTGTGCGGTCTGAAACTGCGGGAATTCATGGTCCGTGGTAAGACTGGGATCGCATCCATTAGCCATTGTTTGGTTTCTGTTGGATCTGTAAGCGACTTGGTTTTCATTAGCGGACGATGGACGTCTTCGTTTAAATTTGCTTTGTCCGTGAATAGCAGTTCTTCAAGAGGTTTGTGTTTTTCTTCGCATTTTTCATTGGTGGCTGCCTGGGAGTCGCTAACTAAATTGTCACCGTCATTGGCTTTAATTTGTCCGTCTTGCCTCTGCTCTGAGCTTGAACTTGAATTCTTTTCGGGCTGACTTTCGCTGTTATGCATTCCCGTACTGTTCTCTTTTGGTTCACTTTTACTAGATCCTTGTGTCTTGTTCGATCCATCTGATTTCCTGGTCGCACTGCCTTCTAAATCGTCATCCATTGTCACTGGTTGGAAAACCGCTCTCGCCTTGTTCAGCTTTGCAATTCGATCCTCCGATGATGAAAAATACATAGACGTGTTCGAGTATATTTTGCTAGCCCTGATGACATCGATTTGGCTCCATTGTTGAGCAGTTGGGTCGTCCTGAATTGGCACAGAAGGTTTTTTGGCATTATCACTCTGACTGTCGCCTCTATTCTCAAGCTTTGCTGGTTTTATCGTATCGCTTGCTACTCTGACGCTAGCGATTTCCCATTTTGCCACCTTAGGGCTGACTTTTTCATCAAGCTTTTGCGTCAATTGGCTGGAAATTGTTATCTTTGTGGAAGCATCCGTAGGCGTTGGTTCGTTGTTTTCTGGCTGCCCAGCAAGGGCATGTTTTTCTTTGGGGAACGTAATTTTTTTGGGATCACTACAGCTATCTTCGACTTGCACTTCAGATTCTCCTGACATAGATGGCTTCTTTTCAAAAATAGTTTTCAGCTCGTCAACTGACCCAGCGATTATTGGCATATCTATGATCTTCTCTTGAGTTGAGGAAGTTTCCTTCACAGATGAGGGCTCTTCTTCTAAACTGGATAGCGTTCGCATGTAAAGTTTTGTCCGTCCCAAAGGCAGTTGATTCTCCGGCTCCATCAGCTGTTCAGGGCTTCTAATTAGCATGCCGTCATCAACGTGTTCAATCGCTGCTTCTCCTTCTATTTCCTCCATTACTTCAATTTCTCCCATATTAAGTGTTGGTTTGTGCCTTGGTATTTCATTTCGATCTTCAGAACAACCAGCCAATTCATTCTCATTAGTTTCATGTGTTGGAGGTGATCGTACTGCAACAGATGGGTTTTCCCGCAATGAGGGAGTGATCTTTTCGACGTTTCCAAGGCTTGAAGATTTGATTGCATTATTTACCGTCTGAGTTACTTTACCTTTTTCTTCTTGGCCGATGTTTTTGAAGTGTGATTTCGTTGTGCCACTATTATCCATTTTGTCTATTTTGATTGCAACTCCTGGAGATATCCTAAATATCTTTTTATCTGACAAGTCGTTCAAATTTCCTGTAACTTTTATGGGCATTATCGTGTTTTCTTCTTTTCTAGCACTGTTGTGGAAAGCCACTTCTTGGGTGTATTTCAGTGCTGTTTCCTTACTGGCAAAAACGATTTCGACTTGAGGGGCACTGGAGTGTGGTGTTTCGCTCAAGCTTGATAGTTCAGCATCAATTTCCGGAACGTCTGGGTAGAATTCATCCACCGAGATCTTGCTGAGGTCAGTTGGAGTGGCGACTTTGAAAAAGCAAGCTGGAGAAGGTTTGAGTTTCAAGAGCTCATTTGATGTGGAACTGCCTTCTGTATCGGTACTCTGTTGTTGTATTCGATGCTGTGCAGGGTTGCTAGTTTTTGGGATGGGGCTGAATCGCTTTTGATTCGAATGAGTGCTTTCGTCGACATGAATGAGTTTCATGCCCCTTGAATGTGTATTGTTACCTTCAGCCTGGCAATGCACTTTTTTCGTTTCAAGGGCTTTACTTTCAGCCTGAGCATTGGATTTTGGTAAGTTGGTTTGCTGGGCCTCAACAGCTGCATGGTTCTGTCGTCTCACAACCATTGGTATCATCCTATGCTCACTTACCTTCGGTTCTGGTCGTACAGATTTTGGTTTAGACTGAGCACTCAATACATGTGGCGATGCTGCTTGAATAATAGTTTCTGTTCCTCTACTCTCAGTGCCTTCGTGGTCGACCAGGTGACTTTCCCTGAGAGGATTGACTTGGTTACGTATTTGGACTATCTGAAGACTTATCGGTTCTACTTTGCTCCCTGGCTGCTGTTTTTGTAAAACTTCTCCATGCTTACTTGTCTTGAACTTATCATTTATGTTCTTAAGTACCTTCTGCTCAGGTACATGAGCTTGTATGTTAGCATCAGCTTTTTCTTGAAAGGCTGCATTCGTATCAGAAAAGTCTACATCGGGTAGTTCTTCAAACTTCTGAAAATGTACCTTTTTCGAGGGCTGATGAACCCTTGGGGATCTGCTCACAGTAACGTCAAGCATTTGCTTGTCGTCGAGTACCCTTTCACTGTGCCAATATGGTGGCATACTTACAGTTAATGTCTGGTCTTTTTTGAGGCCGTGCAAAATGTTTTCTAATTTGATTTTTCTATTTTGTTTGGATGTCTCCGTTGCATTGTTGTCTGGATGTTCGTTTTCGTTGGTGGTTTCTTCATTCAATTGATCATCAGGAGGGTTCGCTTGAAGAATTTTAGTAGGCACTGTTATTTCCTTTTCTTGAGGAATAGTTTCCACGCTTTGTTGCCCAGGTTTAGCACAGATTTCACCACTATAATCCCTTGGAAGAGCATAAACAGCGGCATCCTTATCAGGTCCTTGGTAATAGGTGACATGTGAAAAACTCACTTTTTTGTCTTTGGGTTTCTTATGTGTTGCAGGCTCTACCTTTTGCGTGTGCGGTGCAATTCTAGAATCGCTTTCGTTTGAAAATTCTTGCGGTTGAATGGGACGAGCCTGATCTGTACTTGAAGAAGTGTTCTTGTTGTTAGAATCATACGAGGTTTGATCTACAGTTTGCGGGTCCCACCAGTTGCCTTCTCGGTTGCTTAAGGTCTTGTCTGTTGCCCTGCCATCAAAATCCGATTGCAAAGGGGAACTTAAATCTCTGGATGTCACAATGGTTACTGCGGAAGGTTCTGGTGAATTTGTTGATTCCTCTGATTCTGGATACAAGGATATCTCACTGACTGATTCCTTTAGGTCGTCTCTGGTGTCTATTTTGAATGAAGTTTGCACCGCCATGTCTTGAGTTTTTGGCTTCTGAATTTTCTTTAAAAGTTCTTTCTTTTCATTAATGAACTTTTTTTCAAATTTCTTGTACTCAGTGTCACTCCCCGAGTCCTCTTCCTCGACAAATGTCATTTTAGGCTTATCTTTTTTCATTTCAGACAGAACTGACACTTTCCTGATGTAGTTGGTCATGAGTACGTACTGTTCGACCAGAGGGCGTTCCATTATGAAGCGCCAGCTGGGCCTCACAACTGTCCCATCAGCATCGTAATAATCTGCGTCATGTTCCAAAGCCACATCCGATTGTTCCCTTGTCGATTTCGAGCTCTTGACTCCGTAGTACTTGTCGACTGCTATCAGTTTCTTTTTTACTTGCTCCTTGGTAGGAAATTTTGGTGGATCTCTCATGCATTCCTTGCAAGAAGTGCGCACCCTGTCTTTGTCCATCATCATTATGTCTGGCACCTCTGCTTCAATGCAGGCGATTTCTTCAAACCCTGGAACTCCCATTGTCTTTGATTCTACTTCCAGCTCTACAGGAAATAAGGAATTTTGATAATATGCTGTTACACTTGCAATATGTAAACCTTAATTGCTACTTACTTACTTGGTTCATCGGTGTTCTTTGTTTTGAATCTACCCCACACGTCCCATAATTTCTTCACGGCTGTGCCAAAGGATGAGAATTTCACTCTGAACCTTGCAATCCCCGAGGCTTTTCGTTTCTTGAAATTCCTCTTGCTTGTCGTAGATTGTACTGCCGCGTGGGGCTTCTTCGTTGATGCAGTTGGGTCATTATCTTGTTTTTCGGCAGATTCAGATTTTTCTATTTTCGGGTACACAGGCAATTCACCCGTGCTCCCACCTTTGGGCTCGCCATTGTTTTCTTCCATGGAGAACTCACTACCCGCGTTCTGTTGGGAGTGAGTCCATCGACCTTATCCCAAAAGATTCATTTTGTCTGAAGGTTTAGTCGAAGAAAGTGAAATGATAGAATTATGCAGGCTATCCTAAGGTATTTTTATATTTTGGGCTGCTGGCAGCTCTGTAACCTACTTGGGAATTTTATGTATGAAACTGTTTAGTTGTCACTTGGTTAATTTGTAGAAATGGAAACGTTGGTGTCTTGGAGGGTAGCGATAGTTTTCCATTGGGGTTCGACTGGGGAACTATGACGTCCTGTTAGTAATTTCTGTGGTACACCCCATGCAGCGGGTGATGGGCGTGTACCTACAAGTGTTTCTAAATTTGAATCTAGATTCACTATTTTTTGTGTTGTGTGTTTGGCGGAAGGCCTGTGGCGTAAATCCACGATTCCGCCGGTGTTTTTGGAGGAAGAGGAAGGGAGTATGGGAACATTTACCTCCTGGGCAAGACACGAATTATTGTCGTGATCTGCAGACCAGGGGGGGGGGGGATGTATAAAAGGAGACTCTCTTACTCCAGGCTTACCTGATATGTCAGGATACTGTGGAGAGGCAGAGACTTCACAAGGGAACCAAGGGGAAGACAATATGACACGATATGTCATGGCCGGTATTGATTCTCCCTGGGCTCGCAGTTATTCCGAAATCAACTGCTGCATCTACGTTGGACGAATTGTCGTCAAAGGTGGCCTGACCAGCTAACCCAGTCTCACATGGAAACACCCCTGCGGCTTCCTTATTATTGTCGTCAAAAGAGGCCTGAGCAGTGGACCCATGCGTCAGGATCTCCCGCTGATTCAGCTTCCCTAGACGAAATGTCGTCAAGGGAGGCCTGGTCAGTGGGGTCGATCCCTGAAAAATTACTGCGATAAGATATTAAGTAAATGTTATAACGACAGTGTATGGCAATTTTATGGCGTTAAGTCCGTTTTCCAACGGGAGGGCTGATGTACCAGCGGGAGAAGAGGGGTTCGCTCAGCCGCGCAGCAACCGTAGCGCAACCCGCTCCTCCTGCCAGTACTAACTCTGGCGGGCTGGCGAGATTGCATCATAAAGTTGGGTAAATTCCCCAAACTTTCTAAACGAGATAAAGTAAATTTGATAAAATATTGAAAAATAAGTGTAATAAATTAATGCACACTTTCATTTCATACGTAGTTTATTCTACTTCATGGGTTAATGTGTACGGTGTAAAATGCCCGCACCAAGAACTAAATGGCACTCTTTGGGGAATTGCTAAATACGTAATTACAATTTAAAATAATCTCCTACGTCTGGCCAAGTATTTACTCGAACAATTCAAAAATGAAGAGGTCGACTCATATAAATATTTAGCCTAAAAGAACCCACCACTTCATTCCCGAATTATGCACAGTGTGATCCCATACTCGAATACTTGGCGGGGATCAGAGCTTTCCCTTGTAATTGAACTAGTCAACTGGGTAACTTCCGTTGTGACTGCGGCCTCCATCGAGCCTCTGGACACGGCTGCGACAAGCCCCATTTCATCTGTTGGCAAAGAAGGTCTTAGAACAAGTTTTTACACTTTTACTCAAGTTACGCAAGGAGCTTGAGTTTGGCTTCAATTTCAATAATTTGTTATTTTTCATTGTAAATACTTTTGGCTTACGTACTTTCTTGGATCTTAATTCATGAGCCAATCAATAACGTCAACGAGGTGCTTCGCTTAGTAGCCTACTTATGTTAGATCTTTCAGTCTGCATTCTGAAACAAAGTTTGAACTCAAAATCTACCAGTAGCAAGTTTTAATTTTACTTCTTTGCAGCCACAAAGAAGAAACAATTTTAAACCTGAAGAATTTTACCTTCTGATTAGAGATCAGTCTTATCTTGATCTTCTCACGTGCTAAACCTCTGTAAGTATAAATCGAATTGTAAACATTACTTGAAACTGTAAATATTCCAAAATTGAGTAGCAAATTAGGAACATTTTCACCTTTGTGGAGTTGACTGTCTAGCAGTGAGGTGCCATTGTGCTTAATGCTAAAAAACATCAAAATATAGCATTCAATAACTGCCCACGAGGGGTAGTTTGAGGTGATCGTTAAATCACACCAAAAACAAATTTGGTACAAGAGTGAGATGAACAAATTTAAAGCATAATGGTCAAATTCAAGAATGATAATTACTTGAGGAAACCTGTTGAAATGAACAGTTCTCAACTTGAGGTCAACTGGTTCCATCAAATCGCACATGCGATGAAGGTGAGGAAACAAAATGATATTTACCACCAACTCGGTTTGGAGTGTCAGAGCATTATCAGATTCTGGAATAGCCGCCACGGCGACGAAGTGCATACAGCTTTAGAGCGGGGACAGGGGTACCTGCAAGTTGTTTTAGTTGAGTAAATAATTACACGCTGACAGTTGGTCGAAGTTTATTATTTTACCTGGATAAACACTCGGCCAGCCGTCTGTCGCATTCACACAGCCGCTGACCGCATGAGTACCCCACTCCTGCAACATGATGTGAAACAAGTTAGATGTAGAGGCAGTATTTCAGGCGGTTTTGGAGGATTGAAGAAACTGAGGAAGTAGCACGACGGTGAAGCCGATTTCTTCTTGGAATTTACTTAGGGAGTGAATTTAGTTGGTTTCCTGCCATCAGTGGCCTCAACTCTCTCGGTCTCCCCTTCAATTGGTAAGTTTCCGCAGTCATTTAGGGTATTTTCTAGAGTCGAACGCCGCTTGTTTTTTTGTGGTAAATTCCTCATCTACTTCTCTCCTCGAAATTTAGACCGAGGATAAATATTGATGAGCCAATACATGGAATATATCATCGAAACGATGTCAAGAGGGATCGTTTGTAGGGGTTGAAACCATTCCACTCATCAACTATTGAGGGTTGGACGTGTGAAACGAGGAGGGGTTTCACTGGACTACACCAATTCGGCCAATACCCTCAAGTGCCCTCCAGCACACCACTTGAGGTACGTTGAATGTTCGAGACCTGCGAAATGACTAAAGCGATGTTCCCTCATAGACGTAAAAATATGGAAAAGTCACTTACATATTTCAGTACGACGAGATAAAAACTACATGCCTATGTTAAATAAACATTTCATTATGGTATATTTTACTCCTGCATCATACTATTTCTGAATTGATACAATTTCTTCCTCAGCTACTTTATTATATCGAGTTTAAGTCAGTTGCTCTTCATCCATGAGTTGACGTCTTTCGTTGTATAGCACCCAAAACCATGAACAGGTGTTGGCAGGTTCGAGTTCTACACTACCTTAGAGAAAACCTATTTTGCAATTCTGATTGGGATCGAGGGTGTACCGTACAAAACTTTTGGAGAGCAGGAGAGCTGGGAGTAATAAAGGTCAAACTTAATAAACCCCCTTCCTCACAACACTCGAACTACATCAAATGGAGGATGTGCACATTACGAATATTCGCTTTACAAGTTGTGAGCTACTGATATATCAGTGATAACCTACAGATATATAACTGTTATAACCTGCGCCTGAAGAAAAATTAATTGTGCGCCTCTTCAAAAAGCTTCGCTTTTTGTTATTCTTTCAGAGAAAATGGCAAAAAAGGGTCTTCCCAGCAGGAGAGAATTTTTTTTTTAAATTCCTGATCCTTCGAAGGCACTATAAAACTGAATGAGGGCAAAATATGTTTTTTCAAACAATACAAGAAAGAAAAACGGCGTACAAAATTTATTAATTTAATAAACACTTTTCTTTGTAATAAAATTCTACGTGTGGGTGTCTACAAATGGGAAAATGGACCACTTTTTTTTAATGTTCTATTTCAATTCATTAGTTTTGCCTCTCTGAGAATACTCCTGGTTTTTTGATCTCTTTGATGGCGTTTTCGTGGGATCCCATCCCAAGGATTACTCAGAGTCTGCTTTGAAGAGTTCAACCGACACAGGGCTCTTAGAATAATCCACCGCAAGGGGAAAAAAACTAATTTCATATATTTTTCATGTGCATCGCCCTCATCTCCTCTGCCTGCCTCCAGCCACAATACCATCTGCAGTAGATGAAATTCTCATGATGTGCCGTCGCTTTTAGTACTATGACTTAGTTTGGTACGAAGGTCAAAGCCACTCAAATAAAATCTCATCGGGCCCACGGAACGATTTTATGGCAGCAATTGGTGCGGGTTACAAATCGGAAGGTGATTTTTCTTGGTAGTGTTCTTTATTGAGTGACGCGAGTGTATTGCAACGTGTAGGTGAGCATCAACCCAGAAAAACGATGATGGAGCCCGATTACGTTCCCACCCCCAAGTTACGTCATATTTTATCCAAGCCGCCTCTGAAAAATTCACCCCGTAATTAGTCGAAAATTATAACCCTTGATAGAGTGTGTGTGGGAACTGAACCAAAATAAAGTAAGGCGTGTGTACCTAAGTGTGGTTGAGTTCCTAAGAGTTTTACTAAATTCGAGCAATTTTGCGTCGATTGAAAAGCCGATTGAAAATTACTGGAAAAATAACAGAATATTAGATGATTTCGATTGAGCAGTAATGATTTCTGATTGAACGCTCTAAAATTGGCGATTTCGATTGGACACCCTGAAATTAAAAATTTCGTCAAAACTAAGAGACGTTTTGGGTCAAAAAACATTTCTGAGCAGCCTATCGCCCAACTAAAAAAATAATTCATGTTCGAACAAATCCACTCGTTGAGTGAAAGAAGTTTGAAAATGTCAAACCATTTAATGGCACTGACACCCCAGCCGGTTCAGGCCCGTCATGGAATTAATATTAATGTCAATTAAAGTCAACATATGTTGACTTTCGAGGACAAAAAGGGCTGGCGGAAGGCTGCCATTTGACTGATTTAAAGTCCAATGAATTACATATTCAATTGTGCAAAATTTTACTTTTTTAACGTCAACCGTCTTTGATTTGTTTGAGAAGGTACCTGAACTGTGGGTGCCGGATAAATTTTTTATCACCTCGTTGTTAAGAGTATCACAGCTTAGTAAGTTTCAAATTTTTAGCTTTATTGGCAAACGTAACGGTTGTGGAATGTGTGTTGGGACGAATGGGTTTTATAGTGAAGAATGACGTTTTTTAGCTATATTGAAAAACTGTACTTTCAGAAGCACCCCTTCTATAAACAATAAAAATAAAAAAATAAAAATTCTGGCGAAGAAGCAACTTCTGCTCACTTTATATCAACCAATACCAAGAAGGCAACGAAGGAAACAACGTCGACGTTGATCGAAATCGAAACTTTTTGGGGGATTATTCCAGCCCTGCCTCACTAAACGGCGTCCCGCTCTTTGGCAAGACATTGAGTAACCTTCAAGTTATTGACTTTTCCCAATGTGCGCAACGATTTTGACCAATGCCGGAAAATTTGATTTTAAAAACAAAATTGAATTACCACACAGCGGCCTTCTGTGGTAGCAGGTCCAAACGTAGGGGACGAAGTACTCTGAAAACATCGGGCAGTTGGCCGTGTCGTAACACCAATCGTGCATTTTGCAACATCTGAAAAATGGTAAATTTTAGAACGTGGGCAAGTTTTCGCGAGGTGAAATTGTGTCTGCCATACCTGTCTATAGGGTCTGTAGGATATCCCGAGCCTAAGAACCCGCAGTAGCAGCCGTAGCCCTTGTAGCCGAGAGGGTTGCAGCCAGTTGCGCACAACACCATGTTATACAAATGCACTACACTTCGTTTTCCCCTGCAAAAGAAAAAAAACACATTAAATGATTTCCAAAGATTCCAAGATGACCAGTTGCGTTGCTGATAGGTGAAGTTGGCTGTAAACCTGTAGGTGCTTCTTGATTCGGCAAAGGGATTTATGACACTTCCGGCTATTCGAAACAACTTTATTGCCACTCTCGCCATTTTCAACTCCAAGGACGGTCGACAATGGAGATTCGTGATAACTCCAGGAAGAGAACTAACACTAGAGAAGGTTTTCATAGTCATGTCGACTTGGAAGGGTAGTAAAAAGCTATTTCTCGCCTCGTCATCGCCTTTAAAAGTTCGTACAGTCTGTAGAGGCTAAGATTTTTTTCAAGCAAACCGAAATTTAACTGATTTTTTTCCAAAGAAAAAGTTTGGATGGTAGCGATTTAGTTCGCATTTAATTTTCATGACATGAAAATTAACACCGTGCCCTCCGGAAAGGCGGTCGACAGATTTCCAACACCGCCTGAAGGGGTTCCCCTATTATGCATCGAGACCGGGAAAGGTCTTGTGTCTGGTTCAGCTGCTGAGTAATTGAGACTACTGGTCGATAACTCCTCCGGCTGAGCATCACCGCGGGCACATTGTTGAGTGTATTTTTTCAACGTGACACCACGCATTAAATTCACGACAAAGGCATTATATTACAAATGCGGGCCAACATTGTTCATTTGAAAGAAAACACCCAAAATTTTGATTAAAAAATTTGTTTACAGAAATTGGGGGAAAAATAATCACATCAGATCTTCCAGATTTTACCTACCTTGGTTGGCCTGTGAACTCCTTCAAGCTGCTGGATCGCCCCCAAGGGTTGTTACTGTATCCTATGTAAACATCTATTTCCGTGATGTTGCTCCAGTCTGCTCCCGAAACTGTAAGATAAACAATTCTGCTATGTATTGATGAATTGGTTAAAGAAAAGTCAACAGTTGCTTGGCAACTGATTTTTTTAACACCAGCGAGGTGAGTCCGCAGTAATATCAACGACGATCATTGGTTGGTTTATCTGTCATTTAGCTCAAAAACCCTCAAACGCCTGAATGGTCGGTCCTTGGTACGCTTTCACTTGTGGATTATTTGAGTTAATACCATGAAGGATCTGCTTTTAGATTAGATTAAAACCTATGATGACTGAAAACCCTGAAGACAATGTGCGGCCAATTGTGCTACCTTTCGGAGATTAGTGCTGTAGGAGGTCTATACCCTGCGGAACGCCGACGCATACCTACACCATTTAAGGAAAGATGAAGGACAGACCCAGGCCATCAAGAAGTAAGAGAGGGAAAAGACATTTCGCAGATCGGGAGAGTCCTGGTTTGCCTAGAGTCGTGGTTGATGGACGGCAAGACTGATCAGCAACCCTAGAATTATTTTAGGCAGCCCCTCACCGAGCACAGGTTCATCTGAGTCATTCTCGCACAAAACCGGATGACCTCACCTGTACTGCGGTGCATGCGTTCCACCTTCGTGTGCCCACAATGGGGCAGCCACTGCAGAGAACTCGATGCGAATTTGGGGAAGTGTCGCCAAAAACCATCGTAGGCTAGATGTTACAGAAGAATGAGAACTGGGAGGCGGACACAGCCTTTGTGATTTCCATACAACCTAGGAAAATGGACCGAACTGGGAGCAGTAATAAAGGCAAGGCGCGAACAGAGGAGGGGCCTTTGGAGCAGAGCAGGAGCAATATCCTGAAGTAATACCGAACAAGAGAGCCCGTGGTGGTAAGCAGAACTAACGGGGAGAAGCATCCCCTCCCTGGTGTGCATACTGCATTTCGCCACTAAAGGCGAGACGTAAAAACCTTAAAAAGATTAAGTAGCCCCCCCAACTGTAACCAGATATTACACTAGTCCAATGGTCCCAAGGTGAGACACCTTCTGCACTTCAGGTGTCAGATTCAAAGACGAGGTAAGCAGCTGTCTCCTCCAGTTGGATTCTTCGTTTATTATGCCAATACCGTTAAGAGATTATTGAAATGCCGTGACCTGTGATGAACCGCAATTGTTGAGACCAGGCCCGGATTAACGGGGGGGCTAGGGGGGCTATAGCCCCGGGGCGCACACCCCAAGGGGGCCACTTCGCCACCGTTGATTTTTTTTTTTTTTTTTTTTTTTTTTTTTAATTAACAAACAGCTTTCCTTATTCCTATGCTGATCTCCAAAAAATTATTTTCCTGAAAAAGAGGAAGGTGAACGGAAAGTTTCAAGTTACCTAACTTCCACTTACTACTCGAAAACCGGAACACCTCATGGAGTCGTCTATAATAATATTATATATTATATTATATTATATTATATTATATTATGTCTACAAGGTTATATGTCTACACTCCCAACGCGAGTTATAGATATCACGGATTTTCCACACTGTTGCGGTGGTTCAGACTGTGCTAAGTGGGTTGGACTCTGTACCGCATTTGGTTCATAAAAACAAAAATAATTTGTTAAATTTTTGGTTTATTATTCTTGGAATAATACACCTGTTTTCGCGACGGAGGTCGATGACTCCGATTGGCCTCAAAATTTGACATTATCCATTTCAAGAGGTCTACATTCCAAAACCAAAAGGTCTGTCCGCCATCCGCTGTACAGAGCTTCTTAGGTTGTGTCTAAGGCCATTTCTGGCCCATCACAACCTTTCTCATACCTTCTGCTCTCTTTCTTCCCCCAGAGGAAGTGCACTTATCGTTGCTTAAATCTTCTTTCTTCTACCTTGTTCTTCAGATCTCCCCTAGTACAGGGGGAGTATAGGGGGAGTACAGCGGACCCCCCTGTCCCCTCCAGCGTTAGCCACACCGTTCTGGTGTTCCTGGGTTGGACCAATGTGGAGGCGCCGGGGTTTAAAGGAGGTCTTATCACTGTAAATTGGCTCGAAATTCTTTGGGACAGGAGTCATCGCAGCGGACCTACCTACTATTTCACCTCTTCTTGAAACTTGAGGTGTTCGGGTGGTTTGTGGCTGCGGAATGCAGCAGACCGTACCTACTCTTCTACCTCTTCTCGTAACTTGTAGTTTTCGGATCATGGGTGGCTGCCAAATGAAACAGACCGGACCTACTCTTCTGCCTCTTCTTGTAACTTGCAGTTTTCGGATCATGGGTGGTTGCTCTCTCCACGTTTACTTGTCTGGTGGAGGGCGAGTATACTACCTATAGGTACTTCTACAAAATTTCCTCCCCTCCCTAAAACTAACACGACCAGCCTAGCCAAAAATAAAATCTGATCACACATAAAATGACTCACACTGAAATTGAGAAATTCAATTCATTGACACAGAAATAAATTTCTGCACATGTAACCTATATCAAAGAATAATAAACCCTAGTGTTAAATTTGCAGAATTTTTATTTACTTACTGTAAAAAGAAACTTTTTTCTTAATTGTAAAAATAGATTGCCTGCATTCGGAGCGGTTTTTTGACTGTTTTGACCCAGTTTTTGGTTGTGAAAAGAAAGACGCGATTTTCTAGTGGTTTTTACGTGATACTCCTGGCCGGAGGATCCACTTTCATATAGGTACAATATATATGTGTAGGTATATGTACATATATATAGGGGGCCACTTTTAAGTCTCAGCCCCGGGGCCCACGAGAGGTTAATCCGGCGCTGGTTGAGACACCTGCCAGCTCCTCTACGGTCCAGGCCAGCGTTCTTACCCATTTTAGGTGGTGCTGTGTTCTTCTGCTCTTCTGTTCCATTCCATTCCAGCGAGTCTAGGTATAGTAGTCGGCAACTCAGAAGGCGGAAGACCATGGAGTAATTACTACCTTTTGTCATAGTATCCCACAGTAGTAACTAATCCGAAAATGTTGACCATCTCGCTTGAGCCCGTGACTCAACGTTTTCAATGTGGTCAATGTTTTCATCTGAGGTGGTCGGTCATTTTTGGTCAATCATGTAGAACCTCCTGTAACGCCTGTCTCCCACCTTCTGTAATGCCGAATACTCTACACATCTGAGAACAATCTCGTCGGAAGACCCGAGTAGCCTCACAGCAGTCGAGCAACAGTTTTGAATTGGTGTATATCCCCCGATCGTGCTTTCAATGGCTATCCAGGAATATGTCCATTCACCTTCTCTCAAAAGCTCTCCTCACCTTTTCATGGCGTGGAGTTCGGCTTGGTATTCGGAGGCCCGACTGGCCAATGGGTGGGCGCTTTCCCAATAGACCTGCTGCTTCCAATGTTCCGAGCTAGCTCTATTCCATGTCCCCAAACAGCACTGTCCATCCTTCCAGCCTCCTCTCCTAGTTATGAAGACTTTCTGGTTCCTATACAGTAGCTTTCCATAGCTTTCCAAATACTTGTTTGTTTCCCCGTGCCATTTGGTTTCCATTACCCGCAGAAACGCCAGCGGCATTGCCCTGGCAGGATCTGCAAACTTGGAGCGGGTTGCATTTTTTTTTCTTCGAATTTCGAAGATAACATTCTCAGAATCTCAGTCTCTGATACTCTATAACGCTTAATGCGTGGTATCTACTAATGATAGAACTAAAAATAATATGAATAACTAAACATCCCCCTTAAAATGGATAATTTTTCATCGTCACGTTGCTAAAAGAAAAAGAGCAATTTGCGCATTTTGGTTCAAGCTCTCTACGTACCTGCCGTTTAATCCCGCTGAAGTCAGCAGCTCTTCTCTAACATTTCGACCATTTACCCCCCTTGGATATTTTAAAAGAAAAAAGAAAAACTAAATTGCCTTAATTATTCAAATGAAAGGAGAACGGACCCGCTTAAGTGACAAGCTCGGCTGAGGCCTCATCCAGTTACTTTATAATCATAATTAGCTTTTTTACCCGAACGCCTTCATCCCTAGTTAGAGCTGACTGACGGTTTTCCCTTCACTAAAGATTATATTAACTTCATTACAGACCGTTTTCCCTTCCACTCATCGTTTTCGTTGCAGCAGTTTACCGAACGTTATGACCTACCTACGTCGAAGCAAATATATCAGAAGCAATTAGATGTCCGCGTCAACATCACCTTTTCCAATAGAAGTAAGGTGTCCATCTTCATCTTCACTTTGAATATTGCTCCCTTTATATTCAAAATATCCCAGCTCTAGAAGACGAAAGAACCACGTAAATCCTCAACTTTTAACGACCGAAGTTGCCCCCAAGATCCTTCTTTACGCTCATTAAGGGATTTTAAACGAAGCATTCAGCGAGGTGGATTAATTAGTAATGGATTTTAATTAAGTCGGCATGGGAAGAAAATACGTTGGGACGCCGAATAAAAATATTAATTATCATGTTCATCAACTAATCAGCCAAATAGACAAAAACAAAGCTCCCGTTGTGTGAGGGGTTTGCAAGGGTGAAAATTTCGCCGTTGCCATTGTTTTCTTTCATCTCATATTATCTTTTGAGTTCCTCAATAACGTCTGTTTTTCTTTGGTGTTTTCCCGCCAATGGTCCGACGATGTCAATTTAAAAAATGGGTGGGATACACGATGGGTCCCGGAGGGGTTGAAACAATGTACACGATGGGTCCCACCCACAGAGTAACAGAGAGGATGGGTCCCACCCAATAAAACATTGTTACAACTCTGTCCGCCATTTGCTAGGGATGTTTGATACTTCTAAAGTATCGATACAGTATCGTATCGATACATCCAGACAGTATCTAAAAGTATCGATACGATACTTTAATGAAAGTATCGGTATCGAAGTATCGATACTTTTCAAAAACACCTGCAAATTTTTAGTCAAGGGTTTATTATGTTTATTACTTTGATATGGGTTACTTGTGCAAAATTAATTATGTCTCAATGAAAAATTTTTGAAAAAAAGGGTTTTCTTCTAAATTTTTTTTTTTTACTCAGAAAATATTAAATATTTTCTGAGTAAAAAAAAAAAGTCAAATTTTGACCTCCTGAGTTCCTTCAAAAATCCCTTTTGTAGCCCCATGAAAGCCCTTTACAACCCCACAGTGAAATTGGATCCTTCTAGGACCCCCAAAAATATACTCTACGTCCAAAAATACTTCGAAAACGACACCCAACTCGAACCCATAGCCAAACGCCTTTAAAAAAAACTTTCAATTGCCCCATTTTAGCCCCATAGCGCCCCACGGGTTTGGACGATCGGACTGAGAACCTTGCTCCAAGCCTCGGGGGGGGGGGGGGGGGGGGGGTACAGGTAGCAAAAAAGGGGAACATTCCCTCGTTTGGTGTAGCTGTGGCAGAGTTGTCAGGTGTACGGTAATTACCGTTTTGTACGGTAATTCCGGGCTCTGTAGGATGTACGGTATCACCTGTAAGGTATCGCCCTTTTGTACGGTAATTTAGGATTGAGCCTTTCTTCCTGGCGTTTTCAAAGATTTAAAGGAAAAAACACCATCCGTACAATTCAATAATAAAAAAATTGAAAAAATTGTTTTTTCCTTTAAATTGAATCCAAATTTTGGAATCTTCTTCAAAGAGTTCCAAAACGTACCTATAGTAATAAACCTTTTATTTTCGGTGTTTTCTTTAAATTCTGCGTCCCCACGCCTTCTCTTTTTGAACTCAGGAGTACCTGGTCGCCTATCTTCCTCCATTTTTTCCCCGCACTACCTACCAAACTTACACAGAAAAACACTTCACTTCATAGTATGTGTAACAAGTTGATTTTAATGTGAAGCGCTGAACCAAAGTTATTGATGTGAAGTAGGTAGGTATAATAATTATCCTACTTCATATTATTGTGATTATTATTACAGGCTTCACATTACAAAGCAAATACAATTTAGGTACAAACCTACAAATTACCTACCAAAAACCACAGCCAACAAATTCTCTCTTTTTTTTTTTTTTTTTTTTAAGTGAAACTTTTATTTTTTCAAAGTCCAATTTATTTTCCGGCTTTTTCCCTTGTTAGACACATGTCCAAAATAGCAGCGAATGTTTAATGTTGGTTGTTGTTTTCCAATTCAGTGTTTTTATGGGTTTTATAGTTTCTACAATGACATAATGCGTACGGTAATTTTTGGAGAAAAAAGGTAATGCGTGCGGTAATTTTGGGGGGGAAAGGGTAATTTTGAGAGGCTCGTACGGTAACTCAACCTTGCAGACCTGACAACACTGAGCTGTGGCCACACTAATTTCTACTGTGATGAGTGAGTTGGGTTGGTTGGTTGGGCCAACATTTTGGTGGTCCGCCCTTGATCGAGGACGGCTGATTCTTCTGATATGAGAGCTGGTGCAGCTCCAGGAGGTGGTGGTAGGTACCTACATCAAGTTTCTTCAATTGCTGGTCAAGTTAGAGAGAGGTACTGTCAACTACCTATATGCCGTAAGTTTTGAATCTAATGAAATGTGAGGGATAAAAAAAGTATCGGCGCCGATACCGGGAAAAAAGTATCGATACTACGATATGTATCGGGGACAAAAAGTATCGATATGTATCGATACTTTTTCAACATCCCTACCATTCGCACGGTAGGCAACAAGTGGAAAAATGTGAACGGGTTTCATCGCGCTCTATCTCCTATTCTACTGCGTCTACAATCGAAGTTGACCAATGAATTTTTATAGGGAATGTGATGCTCTATCACTTTAATAATATGGACGTTTGCCGCAGGACGCATAGTTTCGGAGTTATACGCAAAAAGGCTGAAAAAAAAAGTGCAGAAATATTACCAAAAACGTACATTTTCTTCTCCTGCAGGTCCGTAAGTAATGAAACCCTGCATTCAAAAGTCACATAATATGTGAATATTATCAGGTTTGATAGGAAATGAAATGTCGTTTTCGTTTTTGCTTTCACGTGGGGGGGGGGGGGGGGGGGGGAATTTGAATCGGACCAATAATTTCCGAGCTACAGCCCAAACTGCACCGAAAAACGTGGGTTTTCGTACGTTTTGGTGTGTTCTCGCATCACTAAGTGGTGTTGTGATGTTGTTCTCGTATCACAAGTCTTGTTGTTACAACTCTACCCGCCATTCGTACGATAGGCACTTTTCGACAAACTTTGAGTGCCTATCCTATAGGAAATTTAACGCTCTAGAACTTTCATTAGGTATGTAACATTTCTCGATAGGACGGCCCGTTTTGAGGGTTCAGCTGTTTGAAGTGCGAAAAAGTGACTTTTCGAATTCGAAAAACGTAAAAAGTCGCCCTTTTTCAAATCGCTCTAGCTGAACTATTGGGTCTACAATCAACTTAGATCAGTGCATTTTATAGGAAATTTAATGCTCTTTCTCTTTTATAATAGTGACGTTTGCCGTAGGAGGAATATTTTCGGAGTAAGAAGCAAAAAACTCCAAACCTATAAAAACAACAAACCAAATATCTGATATTTATTGGATCTCGTCAGATACGGATTCAGCATCCCCAAAAATATAGAGAATAAGGATTCAGCACCCCCAAGAATAAGAATATCGGTATCATCTTGATTTTCACTGGCTCGCATATCTACGATAACACCTCCGGTTACCAGGGCCCGTGGTGTATATTCTTCTCCCCTTCCCGGGACCCATCATGTACACTTCTTTTCACCCTCTGGACCCATCATGTACGATTATCTCTGATCGGGACCCATCGTGTAGAACCCGAAAAAAATGGAATAGGTCATTAGGGATGCTTTTGGATTCCGACAACTAGCCGACTTGATCGTCCATAATGGGCCTCCTACTCTCATAAGGCGCCACTTTTCAATTTGTATCGAGGAAACAGAAGTCGGACATGCGAGACACCTGGAACCATAAGAACATTGTTCTCGGGCCCGTTCCTGGTTTGATGCTTTCACCGCGCACGACTCCGTGATTCCCAAGACAGATCTATATCTTTCTTCCTGCCGGCAGCAGAAAAAAAAGGACGAAAAGAAAAAATAAATGTAAAAACACTTCGAGACGATACCTTTGAACCTCAGCTCCAACTGAATTATTCATGTCCCGCCTACCCCCTCAAGCCGCGGAATTTTCCACTTGGGCCGTTTTCCAAGCGGTTTTTTATCTCTCGAGACGCTAATGAAGTCAGATTTTATACTGAAATAGTTGGTATTTAAGAGAGCGGAATTACCTTCAGCTTTACCGCGCAACCTTTCATAGTGAAGACGCTCAGGAGCAATACTTGGCTGATTTAGGTCAAAATCTACCGGCAAAAACTGTCGTCTCGTGATTACATTTTCCACGACTGACTTCATTCGGTGCGATAAAATTTGCTACAGAGATAACTTTTTGCGCTCCCTCGGGATCTATCTGGTTATTTTGTTTGACCTTTGAAAATTGCCAACGTTGCGTGTTTTTAATAGGATTTCTTTGTCAGGCGTCTCGGAATAAGGAAGCAACAGGATAATGTCCGCGACGTCTACATGATGAAGCACTGCTAACCCCGGGAGTATCACGTTTGGTAACCGAGGGGTGGAAACGCAACTCGAATGGCTACGAAAACTTAATACGTTTGGCAACCAATACAGCGAGCATGGGGACACATTTGGCCACGAAGTTACAGCTATAATTAGAGAATCAGTTATCAATGGGTTTCCAAGGCTTGCGAAGCACGTCCCAAGCTGACTAAAGTTTCAAAGGCATGTCAATGTAGCGCTAAGGGTTTCCAACGCTCGCCAAGATGGTCTTATGTTTTTCCTGAGCTGGTCCCAAGGCTTGGATGGCCTTCATGCTTTCCTAGTCTGTCCAGAACGTTTCCACAAAAGGGAGTGGACAGCAGTTTTAACTTTGTTCGAAACGGGAATCGTTCGCCGGGAGTGGCCAGACTGATCGTTCTTCGCGTGGCCAAACGTGTTTCCACCGCTCCATTCATTGAGGCCCCAAGAGCATTATTATGGTCTAAGGGTCTCCCACATATCAACGAAATGCTGGAAAGATGGATTACTCTAAAGGGTTCGAGGGGTGCCTAATAAAATATTGTGCATCTTGACCCACTTGTAAGTTTCGGCCACTGACGGCCATCGTTTGTTCCTGCTCAATGAAATATTCATCCCGCGTCGTCACACTAGTTAAGCCCTCTGCTCTTTTTTCGCTGCAACTTTTGTGGCAACATTCCGGTCATTTCTTAGGGTTTTGTAGGAGAGTCGCCGAACACTCGGGCCGTTTCATGCGAACGGGTTCAGCGACCTAAAGCTCACCGAGTTTCCATTTCGATGAGCGTCGTCAGTGATGAAACTAAAGCGATACGCTGAGCTCTTGTGGTCGTTATAACTCAACCCTTTCGTAATTTTTATTAGCTGGTTCTTAGTTGGTATTGAAATGTAAAAACTCATTGTACGGTATTGATCTTGAAATTGAGTTCCCCCCATTTCACCGTCGTCCGTGGATTATGCAGTTTTAGCAGGATTAGATACGCCCGAGTTCAGAATCAAGGGTAATGAAAGATCAAAAGATCAATGTAGTTTCGCCGCCTTTGATAAGCCCTTGAGGAAAGCTCATCTTGAACTAGCCTCCTAAATCAAGATAATCCCTCGCTCCTCTCTCCGCAACAATCACATTGTAAGACCCAGTAGGTACCTAATTGATTATATTGGGTTGGTAAAGTTGGGGTTTGAGTGCCTGGAACCTCCTTACCATCTTCTGTGAACGGATTTTGCTAGGTTTACCGACTTACTTAGTTCCTGGCATTACTGATTTGAATATTCATCCAAATTGATACACAAGAATTGGTTTGCAGAATCAGGAAAAGCAGAGATTTTCGTAATAGGTTAACCGATAAATTGAAGGAGAGAGTAAGTGAGAGTATTATTTATTTGGGTGTCTTTACAAGTACGTGGATTTTAAAATTATTCACCTTTAAAAAGACAAATTAGTAGCTCAAATATATTCCAATATTCTTGGAATAATTACCCTAATAATCACATAATATGTAGCTGTATTACATTATTTTGACCTCCATATTATGAGGTGTAATTTTGGGCATAGAATCAACATCAAGAGACCCCGAAATGTTGATTCTATGCCCAAAATTACACCTCATAATATGGAGGTCAAACTTCAAAGTAAAATTTGATTCATTTTTAAATTGGGGAACCGACTAGGTATTTTCTGCCTGATTTTCGTTCCTCTCTGTCTTTCACAACGCGTCTATTGAGTTCATAGTATTTCGCAAGTCCCGAAAACAAAAGCTCGTGTTAGCGCGGAGAGCCTCGGACCAACAAACTTCTTATTGTGAGACCACTACGGTGGCATATGTGTGCATATCAAGTTAGCGATACTTTGACTAATGTACACTTCATACCGTATTCTGTGGTCGGGACGGAGTCGATGGCGAACTTGACAAGCCGCAAACAACGTCTGTTGACTTTTCAATCGATTAGCCTTCCCCGAGGGGGTGTATTTTTGAGTGAACGGAATGCAGAGCGTTCTGTCTTTGACAACAATCGCTCGCATTCACGAAGCAGGCCATGTGGGGGCAACCCTGAACAATAGGTTGTGTTCGGTAGAAAATTAGATTGTGTAAAATGTATTGGTGAGCTTTGCGATTTTCATTGTTCACGGATTCAGCTTGGTCCATACGACGAGCGATATCAGAAAACGAAGAAAATCGCTGTTTGCTGTGTATCCCAACAAGGTGGGCGCCCAAATCAAGAAAAAAAAAAAAAAAAAAAAATCGACCACACGCCGGGGAGATTCCACGACGTCCAGCCGTGAGTTACGGCTATGTGGTGACGTCATAAACTTCAGAAACTTCACTACCTGATGAGAGGGTCTGCTTTCAAAACAGAAAAATCGTTGGAAAACCCTTTTTGCTGACCCTGAACTTATAAATATATTCGGCATTCCTTTTACTATGCTCTAGCGGAAAGGTGTGCTAAAACAACCTACCTATTGTTGTTGCAAAATAAAATGTAGGGGGCAAGTTATGGACGGTTGAACTTGAATTATTGGACTGCGACATAGCCTAAATGAGCACAATTTAAAAATACCTACTGTGACAAACATTAAAAAAATTATTTTCGGAAAAAATGAAGGTAAAGTTGCTTTGTAAACGAAGAATTTTCAAAAAAAATTTATCTGATCAGAGGTCGCTGTACTAAGCTCCGGACAAGAATAACCCTACTTTCTGTGAATCACCCATTAACGGATTCCACGAGACTAAAACGCCGTAGAGCGTCGCATGCATGTACGGTAATCCTGCAGTGTGACGTAATATCAACATAACGGCGAGTATTGCGTACCCGAATATCGTGGGGGTCAACTTGAACGGGCCTTTTTCCATCGCCGTCTGTCGTGCTTTTTTTTCGCTCGACGCGCATAACAATGTGTAATTTCGTTCGAATGTAGGCAGTTTTTAAGGCTTGTTATCTAACATGATACCTTCGGATGGGGGGGCAAAATAGTGCGAACAACTTCAAAATAGTACGTCGGAAATTGATCATCTAGCCGGAGGTATCGTATTATCGGCTCCTGAACCTTCTCCTTGTCATAATCGTGCCCTGAACGGATTTTCTAAACCGACCTTCTCTGCTATGCCGAAGCTCTTAGTTGTTGGGGTATCTTAGCCTTTCGTGCTTGCGGTCGTAAACATCTGCAGCTTCCCCACTGGCTGGGAAGAAGCTTCTTGAAACATTTCGCGGTCGGAATAATCTGCCGAACGCACACTCTCTCTAATGTAACCTGTTGGTTCGTCTCGTTGTTGAAACACTCACGGCTTTCTTCTAACTAGGTTTACAGGAGGGCGTAAACTTGAACTCCAAACGATTCAAGGCCTAATAGGCCCGCTGTCAAACAACTGAATTACCGAGATTGTGCCAGGGGTGATAAGCCAGTACAAAATGAAGGACCTTCTAGTCACTAGACTAAGTCCTACTAGAATCAAGTGCAAGGCATATAAGTGCATAATATGCATCCTATATTATAGGACCTAGTGTAGTACATAGACATATAGGTCCCGGAAACTCGATTGTAAAAAAAATCGATTTCCGCCATTCGATAAGGAGCGGTTTTTTGGTTTATTATTCTTGGAATAATACACCTGTGAAATCACGACGGAGGTCAACGATTCCGATCGGCCTCAAAATTTGACATTATCCGTTTCAAGAGGTCTAGATTCCAAAACCGAAATGTCCGTCTTGGCCGGTTTTAGGCAGCAGGATTTTTTTTAAACTGAAATTCTGACAAAATACTCGGTTTACCATCTATTAAATAGATGGTAAACCGAGTATTCTGTGCCCGCAAGGTTTTCAGCCCGATCGCCCAAACCCGTGGGGCGCTATGGGGCTAAAATGGGGCTATGGGAGGGTTTTTGGAAGGCTTTTGGCTATAGGATCAAGTTAGGTGTCGTTTTTGAAGTATTTTTGCAGGTAGAATCCATTTTTGGGGGGTCCCGGAACGATCCATTTCACTGTGGCGATCTATAGGGCTTTCATGTGCCTACGCATTTATTGTGGTTTTTTGAAGGATCCCAGAGGTAAATTATTTTCCGAGTGAAAAAAAAAAACATCGAAAAAACACTTCCCCACAATGTCAAATGAATTTGGAAAATTCTCAATTGAGCTTAGAAAACCTATACTTATTACGTTGCCATATTTTGTGTTTAATCTAAATGGTAAAGAGCCTTGTATGTATATGGAAAAGAAATAGGAAGGAGGCTGATTATTCAGTAAGGTAATATCTTACATATTATGTCGGTCCCAACTAATGGATGAAAAGATGTCATAGTGGACGTTTATCTAAACGTCCACTCTCATATTCTCATTCCATTTTTCCATTCTCATATTATGAGAATAAGAATTAATTTCCAAAGGACTCAACATTTGAAGTTTACAAACTATGTTTATTTTTCATTTTCCGTTTTTCAAACAATAGAAGATTACATCTTGTTACAGTACAATTTGAGGTGATTAGGGTGAGAAATGACTTCTCTGCTGACTCAGCCACCTCATTGGATTAGACCAAGGCCGTAGCTAGGATTTTATTTCGGGGGGGGGGGGGGGGGGGGGGGGTTTGCGAAATTTCATTGGATATTAGATAGTATTGGATAGTAACTAGTAAGTAAAGTTACCTACTAAGTAAAAGAATTTTTTACTTAAGATAAAGTATTGTATTCGCAAAAAAAAAAAAAAAAAAAAATCGAATTTCTAAAATCAACTGATATGGTAAATTCTTAAAATGAATGTAGGAGCAAATTGAAAAAATGCCCCACTTCACTTGCATGTATATGTGTACTTTTATTTTGAAATATACAAAACATTATTTGCACTTAGCCTACAGTAGCAAATTCAATCGCCTCGCTTTTTTTTTTTTTTTTTTTTTTTGTCGCGAACAGTTCAATTACCTACCTCCTCTATCGAAATATTAAATCTACGATGGATGGTCATTAGTGCTAATCCAGTTAATCTTTCCTGGCCAGTAGAATTTCTTAGATACGTTTTTAGGCGTTTAAGAGTAGAGAAAGTCCTTTCTGGGGTACAAGTGGTTACTGGCAGGGTTGCAAATTTGCAAACTGATTAGAATATTTATATTCTAATCAGTTTAAAAATATTTGGAAACAAATGCTTATTACATTCTCCCAGAGCCTCAATCGCGCATGTGGGTCTGTTTGTTTCGTCCTCCTCTTGCCATTTTAGTTTCCAAAGATTGAGCTCTGCGTTTAGCACGTCCTCAGAATCCAAAAACTTGCTATATATTTGAAAACCATCACTATTAAATTCATTAATTCGTGTACACTCCGAAGGAATAAGCTTAAACAGTGCTGCTAACATGGACTTGTGGCTTGAAAATCTCAAATCCTAATCTTATTATCTGATTAATAAAGTCGTCTAAAAGTGGTATCAAAATAGAAATTCTGAAATAAGTTTCTGGGTCCTCGGTGTTAAAATTTGCACGATGCGTTTGTTTTTTTGCAATTCTGGGAACTTTTATGGTTTCGTCAATTCCTGACAGTAAATTTTGCGCCTCAATGAAAGTGCATTTAAATTTCGCTTCTGTGTTTCCCCGAATGCTTTTGAAAGTCTTCATTAGAAGATCCACATGCTGTAGTGCTGCTACTAGATCACATAGGGGAGATTGTAAAATTTTACTCAAGGGCAGCGTGTATGAAAAAATTTCTGCCAAACAACATAGGGACACAACGAAGTCTCCAGATGAAATCGACGTCAAAAACGAAGTAGCCTTTGATGCCGTCTCAGTGTCTAAAGCAGTACTTAAATCTTCTAAAGTCTCATGGATTGCGTAAAAAATCTCTCTGAATCTGATTTCCCTTCATGGTTTTCGACCCACTTGGTGTCGCGCGGAAATTCATGCTACCACCAGCTAAGACCCCCCGACCAACTGTTTTTATTTTCACAATAATTTTTATTTTTCCGTTCAAAATCCAATTCTATCTAGTGTCAAGCCATTTTCATTTCGGGGGGGGGGGGGGGGGATGAACCCCTATGAACCCCCCCCCCCCCCCCCCCCCCCCTGGCTACGGCCTTGGATTAGACCTCTGCATCGTCGGCAAACACCACACAGTACAATTTTTATACTTTCGACCCAGAGTATGGTAGACACAATAATACATTTTATGGTGGCAATTTTAGGCAAAATGGTCAATTCAGTGAGTGGAATTCAAAATCACCACTTTCAGTGTTAAATCTGTGAACATTTTTTAGTGATACTAGTCTACAAACATTAAATAATTTATTTTATTATTATAAAATGTATTTTTTTCATTAGGTAGGTATTATTTTTATTTAATATGATCTAATCCTAGTTTTAATAGGTTTAAACACAATCATTTCGTTATCTCGTAACTCAATAGCACTCGACAACTTTATTCATTCCGCGAAGGGGAGGACTTTCCCAATTTCGTACAAAAGGCATTTACAAGATCGACGGCCGTGGAATCCCACAATGCGTTACATTGAGTTTTGTTTGACATGCTTTGTCGCTGCCTCGAGCTGCGTAACAACGTGATATTGCAAGGTCGTGAAAAGCTCATTTTTCCCATTCATATTCCGTCACACCGGGAGACGGGCTTCCATTATTTTGGTACGACGATCCACTTGGAATCTTCTTGAGAAGAAAAAACCTGACTGCTGGTAAATGGGCGCTGGTTTGAGGTATAAGAAAATATTTGTGACCCATAAAAACGGCCATAAAAACTCGAACTACTCCCAAAGAGCCGATTTCTCTCGTAAATGATCATGACCGTCGCACGATTTCTGACCCCTCAAACATGTATGGGAAATACACCTGTAACTAAAGCGACGGAGGCCGTTCGGTGAAGGTGCAAAATTGAGACACGAGTTAGCACACAGGTGAAAGGTATCTCTTTAGAAGCTGGCATGTACACAAAAACCGACTTTTTACAGCCTTTAGAACCCTAAAAACGTCAAGAAAGTCATCAACAATTCTGATAGGCCATTGCAACAACGCATGAGATTCTCTTTTTGAAGTGATATGTTGTCTATGCAGAGATCCCAAGTGTATTATTAACCAAAACAGAGGAGGTTGATTTGAAACACATCTGAAAATTCTTCTTGTCTAAAACTGCCCAGTTGCAACACGTTGATATCAATATCATCTTCAATCTTGTTGATAATAACAGTCTTCAACCCGCTATTATCCTGAGGGCAGTAACCACTTTAGTAATCTAACTCGGAACCACCCCAAACGGCCTTGGCATTGAGATTTAGGGCTTGCTGGTCTTCGGGGGGCCTTGGAAGTCCAAACTCTTGATAGCCCTCTTGCTCAACTTTTTTTTTTTTGTCAGATGCACCGGGAAGTTTCGTGGTCACTTCATTAGGAACGTCGTCTTGAGAGATTTTCGAGCCTATTGTTCGCCGGCACCAGTGTGACATTACTTTCACGAGAGTCTGGTTTATGGTGTGTCAAGTGAATCCCGGACATTTTTCACTGGCGTTTCGTAATTTTCAACGGCGTTCACACTGTCATGAACCTTCCAAAGCGCACTGTTCTCTTTAGACATGAATGAAATTATTAAATTTTAAAATGAAATGTTGACAAAACGCTATGGGACAATTAATTTGACCAAATGCCTGCACCGACCAAAGTGCAAACTAGCGACAGCCAGTTAGTTCTATCATCAGCAAAATCTTATCGCCGGCAACGTATGAACCAAAGGTTGAGTAATTGAGGTAATGATGATGAAGGTGCACTGAGGATAATGAAACCTCCACCGTGCCGCAATTGCAAAATCCTTTTTTTTTTCGGGTTATCGTGACTACAGTGTGCGGGTGCCATCGTGTTCTCAACACCGAACGAATTATCTCGCTTTCACAACTCGCGAAATTCCTGACGGCCGACGTCAAATGGCTTGAAGTCCATAAAAGTGAATAAAAACCTACGACCTTTTGGGGGGAGAAAACAATTCGGTCAAGACCGCCTCTATTTACTGGAATTGGCGGCTTTTGTACGTGCGTTATAGTCATTTTCACGCATTGCAATTCCCTCCGGAAAATAAAAACGAAATAATTTCGGCCTCATAATTATTATGAGGCCGACCATAAAAAGTTTGCGTGACTCGAGTCTATGAAGAGGTATTCTTCCAGCTTTTTCGTCTAATTAGTTTTATGCTAAATATGTCTGTACTCAATAAGCTTTATTATTCTCTAAATTATTAACCTTCGTATAAAATGTTGATACGGTAGAACGGGGCAAAACTAATCATACGGGGTGATACTAATCACAACGACGAATTTTAAATTTTCTGCTCTTTGTAGCGAGCTTTGTACGAGTTTCAACGAATTTCAACCATGACCTGTCCTTCCGATGAAGGATGAAGTGCTCAAAGTTTCGTAGGGCTCCGATGAAAAAAGTAGTTGTCTGGGCGATTTTAGTGAAAAAAAAAACCCGGCTCTATAGAGTGAAGCTACACAGAGCTGAAACGTCGAGTGCACCGCTTGCTTCCCATGAGTGAATCAGGATTAAATAACGAACTCTTCAATAATTACACGAACTGTAATCAACGATTTATAATACGAAAGACTGTACAACACAGAAGAACGCAATAACTCGAGCTTGGAAGCCATCATGACTCCATCATAGAGTAATAAGCTAGGAAGGTTTCACAAAAGTTACAGCCTAGCTAATAGACACTGCAGGGCTTACATTCTTCACGTAAATAAACTCCAAAAATCATCGTAAAAACAGTATTTTAACGCCAAATCTCTGTTTAATAAGACAAGGATAGATATGACATAATATGTCATACATTATTATGACATGATAAGTAATTATACATTGTATATTATACACATTGTGTTGTATTCTACAGTAGTCCATCTGTCCATCATCTCGATGTTTTTGTGAGAAAATGACCATTTTGCAGTGATATAGACAATAAATCGCTATTTTATACTTGAAATTCATGTTTTCCTACATCTTTTTTTTTTTTTTTTTTTTTTATTAAATGTAAAAATTTTCTGTTGATCGGTATCGCCCCAGGAAGCGCCATAAAATGTTTTTACATTGATTTTAGGGGTGCTTAGCTTCGGGAGGCCTGGGCTCTTCACGAGCTGTAGCGCCAGGTTGGTAAAGGAAGGAATAACATTAAAATTTAATGTACCCACAAATTATGTAGCGCTTCTCTTTGATTAATTTTTCTCAATGTTAAAACAAAATTGAGAAAAGGGCGACGAAAGAGGAAAAATCGGCCCCCCAGAAAACACGTCTCCGAAACGAATTCCCTTTGCGGTACCTACCTACCTACGGGAGAATTTGTAACTTGAGTGCGTCCAATGATTTTGACCTTTTAGGAATTGAAAAATAAGTTAAGAGAAGTTTTTAGGCTCAACTTTTGCGGAAGTAATCTCGTCGCTCGGTGAAGATGAAAATGAGAGTACTCACGCGTAAAGGTTACACTCAGGTTATAATCCCTTCCGCGTCACTTTGGTTACGTGTGTACTCGAACAGGTTTGTACATTCGGAATGTACACGACCGTAAAGTCTTCTTTCGAAGCAGCCGGGCAACTTGAAAGCCGAGGCCGTTAATAAGGCTAAGGTAGCAGGTTCCGTACAAGGTCAAGGTGAGAAGGCGATGACTGTAATGCATAAGAGGAAGAAAGTGGAAGTCGAATGACATCTTCTACGTCGTGTTTTTTGCTCCAATGAGGTGTCCTCATGTAGTCGAATGGCTGTCGTTCTTCTTTGGAAAATATGCATGACGGCACACTTAATGCAAGTCACCAAACGCTAAAAGGAATTTAACACTAGCAATGACCGGCTTTTAGCCACAAATTGACATCTTCGCTCGCTTAGGTAATTGCCATTAAAGCCAACTGAATTATACGACCCTCCCGGTTTTATTTATGACCATCGAGCCAGAAAGCCCATTGAACGCCAGGTTTCCTCATTACGATTGATGGATTACCGGCAGCGCATGGTATGTGCAGATAGCGTTTTGAGCAGAAATTTATAGCGCAGGAATGCTCAGAAATTGAGTAATGTTTGCCCTTTTAACACACCGAATTTCCACGTCGATTCTACAAGACGCTTAGACGAAATCTCCCGGCTTCACTGCACGGTCTGGTGGGTGCCCAACAATTTGTGACTGGAAAAAGGAACCGTCAGGATTCTGAAAGGATCAAAGCCAAACGACGAAACATCCTGAAAGTGTTCCCTTTTTTGGCAAACGACAATATGAAATGGAATTCTCCCTCTTGGCATATTTCAATGGTGCAAAATTTTATTCAAAATCGCCACAAGCTCATTAAAATCGTCAAAGTAATAAATTTGGAGAGTGAAACAAGTCAGGGATTTGGATTTGGGTCAGGTAAGTTTTTTTTCTCGCAATTTCCTGACATTTTCCTAGTAGTCAATCACCGCGAGCTCTCGACCGTCAGAAGTCGTCTGCATTTGAAAACGGGGTCGATTTGGTTTCAAATGAACTTCCAGTGTCCCCAGAGGCCTCGAGGGCCCTTAAACGGCTTCTCAAGAGTTGATTAAATCTCATTTCCACTAAAGTAAACGCTAAAATTAAAAATTACGAAACGGTAAACAAATTATCCCGAAGAATTTATTTTCATAAAATATCTCGTTTGTGGGGTTTTTTCCTGGGGTCGAAGGGGAGTTGTGCGGTCGTGGAACGTTGAATCTTTTTTGGACTTCCGGCTCTGTCTACTCTGAACAATTCATCGTCTGGCCCCAACAAGCGGAATCTGCTCTCAGCTGGAGCTCTTCAAACCGTTTTCACTTTCAACGGTTTTATCTGAGGTTCATCTCGTTTTTTTTTTTTGCAAGGCCCATCCTCTTCCTCACTCACACGGAGAAAGCCCCATTTTGTTACCAGACCATTCATCACCATCGTAATTCGAACCCTCCTAATCCCGTAATAGGCGCGGGGCCATAAAGTCTTGGCCTACATGCTCAACCATGTGAGTACCGGTGTGTCAGTGTGTTACAAGACGATGCAAATTGCGGGAAGAACTGCCTTCATCTGTAGAAATAAAAACCATCGGCCCTTTGGGCATCGCCAGGGCGCCCCTGGACCCCCAGATGCGTTTTGCTTAGAGCCTTACAGAAATTCAAGAAACATGGAACTCGCTTTATTATCTGTGGGTTTGAAACCCATCTTGCGTATTGAAAAAGTAACTGTCTGACGCCGAACTAGTGGCATAACGGTAGGACAAGAGAGGATGCCAAACTATTGGCCTAACGTACGACAAGTGAGGATACCAAACTAGTGGCTTAATGTATGACAGGAGAGGACACCGAACTAGTGGCCTAACGGTAGGACAAGAGAGGATTCCAAACTAGTGGCCTAACGTACGACAAGTGAGGATACCAAACTAGTGGCCTAACGTACTACAAGTGAGGAAGCCGAACTAGTGGCCTAACGTACGACAAGTGAGGATGCCAAACTAGTGGCTTAACGTATGACAGGAGAGGACACCGAACTAGTGACCTAACGGTAGGACAAGAGAGGATTCCAAACTAGTGGCCTAACGTACGACAAGTGAGGATACCAAACTAGTGGCCTAACGTACTACAAGTGAGGAAGCCGAACTAGTGGCCTAACGTACGACAAGTGAGGATGCCAAACTAGTGGCTTAACGTATGACAGGAGAGGACACCGAACTAGTGACCTAACGGTAGGACAAGAGAGGATTCCAAACTAGTGGCCTAACGTACTACAAGTGAGGAAGCCGAACTAGTGGCCTAACGTATGACAAGTGAGGATGCCAAACTAGTGGCTTAACGTATGACAGGAGAGGACACCGAACTAGTGGCCTAACGGTAGGACAAGAGAGGATTCCAAACTAGTGGCCTAACGTACGACAAGTGAGGATACCAAACTAGTGGCCTATCGTACGACAAGTGAGGAAGCCGAACTAGTGGCCTAACGTACGACAAGTGAGGATGTCGAACTAGTGGCCAAATGTACGACAAGTGAGGATACCAAACTAGTGGCATGACAGGAGAGGACACCGAACTAGTGGCCTAACGGTAGGACAAGAGAGGATTCCAAACTAGTGGCCTAACGTACGACAAGTGAGGAAGCCGAACCATATTATGGTAGGCCACTAGTTTGGCATCCTCACTTGTCGTACGTTAGGCCACTAGTTCGGCTTCCTTAATATATTATATTAAATAAATTTTATTTCTTAATATATATAAACGTGACACTCCCGCGTTTCCCTCCCGGACTAAAGTTTTTGGGCAATTAGGTCACAGCTAAAGCATGTTCGATATCGAACTTATCATATGATAAAATAGTACTGTGTAGAATGAAGAACTGGAGGGAAAAAGAAAATGCAAAAAATGACCCAACTCTACATTCTTCCTGTAATGAGCGTATACTTGACGAGGATATTCTCCTGTTCCTGCAAAGTCAAGGTCTATCAGGGCAGCTTCCTGTAGAATTAACGGCACTGAGTTGCAGAGACAAATGTCTGGATGGAATACTCGATGTCCTTGTGATGTAAAAACGACTCAAGACAAAACCGCGGATTGCGAATCGACGATTGAACATCGAATTTGCATCAGATCGGGATAAAAAAAAAAAAAAAAAAAAACAAAGGTCCGGAAGAGGTTACTGGGCTTGGGAGGTGTCAATGAAGACGGGCGTGATATGATAGAGGTAGACACGATGGATCACGACATTTGGCGTATAGCAAAATTTGCTATTTCGTGTTTAATACGAAAAGAAGAGCGATACTTAATAATATAAGTTAATAATCTTCTAAAACCTCAGTGTCCCCTAAACGTTGCCTATCAGAATAGAAGTTATTACTTCTTCCAATTCATCAACAGCCTAAAATTGTTCTATGATGTTTGATGAAATTGAACAAATTCCTCGCCGGCACGCTAAGAAACCTGATGATACAGACCGTTAATAATTTAACAATACCATCCCGGTTGTAGCTGAGGCTTGCAGAAGCCCTGACGGGAATTTTCGCAAAAATGTTTGAAAAATTCATATGTATTGTATTTAATACGCCCTCAAGGGAATGAACCAGGTAACCCCCCGCCCCATCCCACCATCCCCAACAGGGAGAGGAAAAAAACCAGGTTAAAAAGTCAGGGTCGAAGCCTCATAATGAGACCTTGTTTGAGAAGGCGGAGGTTTATGTTCCCGTTGGAGCAAAATGCCTTGACGGACGTTCGGAAACGGAAGTTGTTCCACATTACTGGGACATTACGGATATTATGACTTTCATTAGAAGCCGTTTTTTTTTTTTTTTTTTTCGCTGCAGCAAAAACGTTCGGGAAGTCCCGAAACGGGTCAATTTCGAGCAGCGTCTGTTAGTCGTTTTCGAAGTGATTTTGAGCGTTTCAGGCTCCTGTCATGGGGGGGGGGGGGGGGGGGCAACCCAATCCGACAACACTGTGGGGCTTTATGGGGCTCAAAAGAGGCTACAGGATGGGGTTGTGAAGGTTTTTGGCTTTGCGGTCCTAGTGGGCAGAAATGCAAAATAGGTACCCGATTTGGGTATTTTTACTTCAATTGAATAGGATCACACAAAAAAAAAAAAAAAAAAGCATCAAACATTTTTACGGCTCTCAAAAGCCAGTATGTGTCCTACTTTCAAGCATTTTAAAGTTTATGATCATCCTCTAGCTAAGCAAAATCTCATGAAGTGGGTGCTCATGGATTCTGATGGCGATTTCCTCTCAACTAGAGCTCAACTAGAGCCCAATTATGATTGGGCCAAATCCATGTTGAACACAAATTACTTATGGAATGATCTCTCCACCGTGATAGGAAGAAAATTGTAGGACTGTGGACTTTTCAACTAATTAACCATTTGATCGGTGACAACAAATTTTTTAATTGAAAATGTTTTAAAATGAAAATTTTGAATAAAAATTTGGGAGGTTGGGTATTTATTCGAGGCTTGGGTAAACAGGTGCCCAGTTTTTAAATACCGCCTATCATCCCTGCGATTGGGGTATCGTTTTTATCGGTAAAGTGTTTTCGGGCGCAGAGTCCAGACAAAGAGGTCCCACACCCATCCGACCTCACCTGTAGTTTAATCTGACCTCACCGTGGTTGTATGGGGCTTCTATTATATTGCTGATGAAGGTCGCATCGCCATAGTGCCCTTCTTCAAATGTAGCTCCTATTGATATATTGATTTATCGTCGATAGAATAGTGGGGGGAAAACAAGTTTTGACTCAAAATGCCTCATAGGTGCCTGGGAATGAGCGCTGCAAATCTTTGGAGCCCGTTTGCTCGAAAAGCACTTTTGTCATAATATGTTAAGGTCCGTGCAATAATATTATTATGTGCCCTTATTGCACGGACCTCCTCAATTGGTTTAATATTTAACCCTACCTACTTGCTTCAGTACTAAAAATAAACTAATTGGTAGGCAAATTGAAAGTAGCTTAATACAGGAAAATTAAGTGAAATAGTTTTTCCTCTTTTTCTCTACCAGTCCTAATTTAGTTGAAACCCTTGGAAAGGGGAACTAGACAGAATTGAACCCTTCGGACGGATCAAGTGGTCTGAAATCGAACCTACCATAATAGAACCAATCTCGGAAAAGGGGGGGGTGAAACACCTGAAAAGACGTAAAAAGTTATCATGAATCCATTAAAGGAGGATATTGGGGTGCGGATTGCGGGTTCGTGAGCGGACTTGAGATCCTGATTAAAAGTATCGGTACAAAACTCTCCGGTTGCCTTTCGACGGATCTAAAACGGCCGGTTCTTCCTTTTGGCGAAGAGAAAAAATTTCCCCAAGTCCATAAAAACCAATAAAAGTTCTTGGGGCAACTTAAAAAAACCGGTGAGATCAATTTGTGATCAACGAGTGGTGCGTGACTCAATCAGAACTTTGGTAATTTGCGGTATGAAGTGGGGAGAGATCCTTCTAATGGGAGTATCATTCAAGAAAAGTCTATAACAAACTTCTACTAGTCTGAAAATCCGAGGAAATGATGAAAGCAATAGCAAGTGCCAATTATTTTTCGTAAATTATTAGTTTCACGTTGGTCCCAAGATGAAAATAAACTAGGGTCGTTCCGAGATTTTTTCCACAAAACAGATACTTTTTCCCTTCCTTGTAACCATGTTTTGACGTTTTGTTGTTCAGCATAAAATGATGGCATGAATTGAGAGCTTGCTAACGAGTGGAGAACGATTTTTTCAGGTGGAAAACCGACTGAGATAAATTTCTCTACTTAGGTACTAACACTCTCACGGGGGGGGGGGGGGGGGGGGCTTACTTCGCTCGGCCGACCATTTTATCGTCCAGGAGGGGGGGGGGGGGGCATGGGAATTTCTCGGACATTTGAATAATAGGGCTTTAGTATTAACATTTTGATGTCTAGGTAGGATAGACGCCAACTCAATCGAACAGTGAACGAACTTCGTTGAACGAAGATACTTAGGGATAGTTCGACAGATTTGCGTGAGTCAGAAATTGCTCTCAATGTGCTTATTGGACGTAAAATTGGCTCAGGAATCCAAATACGCAAAAATAAATTAGGAGTTCCCATTTAAAATAAGAAAATTGGGCGCAATTGCGCCGGTTCGCGCACATCTCAGGGGGATCTCAACCCCCCTAATGAACGGGGCACTGACACGGTAGAAAACATCGCCGTATTTTTAAAATCTTACCGTTTCAGAGGATGCTTGTGACGTGCCAGCCACAGACACGATAAGACTTAGTGGTAGCACTCCAGCACTAGCACTCGCTTCGCTCGGCCGACCACTTTTTCAGACGGGGGGGGGGGGGGGGGGGGCTCGCCCATTTGAATACTAGGTCAACACTTGAAATCACTTAGTGATGGGGTAGGATACCGAGGAAACGCCGACTCAATGGGACAGTGAACAACGAAGATAGGGATAGATGGGCGGATTTGCGCGAGTCAGAAATTGCGCTCAACGCGCTTATTAGACGTAAATTTGACTCATGAATCCAAATTTGCAAAAAATTGTAGGGGTTCCCATTTAAAATATGAAAGTTGAGCGCAAATGCGTCTATTTGCGCGCATCTCGAGGGGATCTCAACCCCCCTATTGGTAGCTAAACGGGAATCCGAAACGGTAGAAAAAATCGTGGTAACTTTATCACTTACCGTTACAGTAGCTTGTGACATACTCTGCCAGATAGATAGATACAGAGACGGTGCGAATTAGTGGATTAGAAGAAGATGGGTACTTTCCCAATGATTTCCGATTGTGGTAATCAGGGGTGCACACCAAATGACTTTAGGTACCTACTTACCAAATTCATTGAAAACAATCGAGTATGGCCTATTGCATGGTCAGTCCTACAACTGTGATGCCCGCTAGCCAAAGCTTCACGTTGATACATTGTGTCATGGACGTTTGGACCACCTGCTCAGTGCCAAAAGATAGGTAATACGAATGATATGATACGAGTCCTATAATATAGATCGACCTATAATATAATATAATAGTATGCATATTATGCATACTATTCATGTCACAATGTATCAGAGTGAAGGGTTGATGCTTGATTTTTTTTTTTTTTTAATGATTTTGTCAATACAATAATTACGCTCTATTATGCTCTATCAATTATTGATAGAGCATACCTAATTATGAAGAAAAACAATTAAAATTTTTTTTTTATAAATAAATAAAATAAAACTGTCAATCAATTAGGTATTGATTGATAGTTTTTAATTTAATTATTATTTTTATTTTTTTACACCTGACTGTTTGTGAAAAGGGAATGAAGTGCTTGAAACTGATTAGAAGACCGACTGACCTGACGAGAACAAAGTGACGAGCACTAAAAAAACTAGCGTCGCGATGTTTTGCGAATCCATAGCGAACTGTCTGCACCGCGCGATTGTGATACTTTCACTCGAGTGGCGCGTTTGAGTTTTGACTGTGCGGTCGTCGGTTGGCGTCAAGCCGGACTCCACGAGCTGCCCTTCCAGAGGCGACCCGGAGACCTCGGGGGCGGGGGACGATGCACTTCGGAGGGCGGGGAGGATTGCCTCGGGGTTTGTATTTCAAGAAGTGGGATGACACTAAAAGACAAGGTGGTAAAATCTTGGTACTAGAGACGGAAAAAATATGCACACAATTTCGTGTACACCAAAATATTCTTTCAAAATGAGCGAAATATGCAAAGCATGCACGTCAAGCCAAAAAAAGTTTTTAAAAGTTGAATTTTTTGAATACATTATCACGTGAGTCGAGCTAGAAGTAGGTGCAAATTATGGTTCTTTTATCATAGGCTAAAGTTATCGTTTTTGAGGAAGTGAACGTCCTTGTTCAAATTGCACTCCTCGACAAAAGTGAATATTGAGCATGCATGGCGAGGGTTTCAAAGGATAACTCAATTATTGAAATGTCTATTTAAAAACTGTTAAAAAACACTATTAAAAAAATACACTGCCAAGTGGGACATGGCCCATAGCTTCCTTGGATATTTTATGAAATGTTGAACGAAATTTTTCATCAATAGGGCACAAGTTATGGCTGTTAGCTCACTAACTCGAGCAAGATTTTAGCCCCCCCCCCCCCCCCCCCCCCCGAGCTAGATTTTAGCTCACTCAGCAGACCAGGAGAATACCCGTCATTTCAATCGTCTCTTGTTCTCTCATAAGGTCTCCTTCTCAAATTCAACGTCCAAGGGTGAAGCGGAGAGAGTTAGCAGATTTTGAACATTTTTACATTACCTACATATACTTACCTAGTGGCAGTGCGGTACTGCTTCGAGTTCGATTGCTGTGAACGACACTGCACCTCATTCTTTGGATCTCTAACCTCTTGGAATTTTGACTCGAGATTTTTAAAAAATCGATGGCTGCGTAAACAAACCATCCTAACAACCAACTTCTTCCATGTTGCTGAGGATGACCCGAATCACCATTTTGCGCCCACGTAACGTGTTCCGCTGATTCAATCCTCATAAAATCTATTTGGAACCTCAAGTGGCCGTACCCACACAATCCCTGAAAATTTGACTGAAATCGGATCAACATTGTGGAAGTTATGGGTGTGGCAAGGAAATGCGGACAGACAGACAGACAGACCGACAGACACGGAACCAAATTTGTTCAGGAGGCTCTGAAACGCAAAACATGAGTGGAAATTTTGATTTTGGAGAACATTTGTTCATTTGATTTTTTTTTTTTTTTTTCATTTCGAAAGTGAAAACAATGCTTCCTCTGCCTTGCAGACTCGGAAGCAAAATAAAAAGTATTTTCACACCATGCAAAACATGCCGATTCTAGGCTCCAAGTGATGACAGGTCACGAATTTCTGTAAAGTATGAAACATCCAACGCTTTTGCTGCAAAAGCTTTGGATACTGCAAAAGTTTTGCATTGTTCTAATTTAGACGAAATGCGTTGACCAATATTACTAAATAGCAACAACACGATTACACACAGCTGTAACTCATTAGGACACATTTGATGAACGGCTGAGCCCCATAAAAATCTGTAGCTGTAAAGCTCTTGCGAAACTCTATTTCGTCAAGCTCCATCTGAGATTTGGTGAAGGGGGTAGCGCGATGACTTGATTTTTTTCCCTCCCTTCAAAGCTCTTTACAAAGGTGGGGTACACTACGTCGCCAAATGGGGGTTAAGTGTATTGACCCGACTTGACGCGGCTCGTTAATATGCCAACTTTGCAATATTTGAGGACCTTGACGGGCTTGCTGGGTCACGAATCCATTCGTCCATTCTTCGTGAATGTATCACTGAACTTGCTTTGGTTCAAAACAATAAGATCGGGTTGGAGCGTATTCATTTAAGGACTCGAAAATTAGTGAAAAGATGAAAAAACCCGAAGAAATATTTTTTTCTTCTTCCGTTTCCCGTTTGTTTTCCTAGTGGTGGACACAAAAATTTCAAACAAAAAATTCCATTAATTTGAGCGGTAGTTATCCGTAATAATTGTAAAACGAATCAGCTCCGTTCTGTGGCCTGGTCCCCCCCCCCCTCCCACAATACCTTTGCTTCTGCGGCAAGAGCCCAAGTGCCATCTTGAACTGACTGAAAACAAATAAATTACAAATATTTGCGCCTAATGGGCGTATCGGACGTAAACTTTGGTGAAGGATACGAATCCAGCAACAACAAAAAAAATAAATAAATTAAAAAAAAAAATAGCGGTAAACCATTTGAAATAAGAAAGTTTGGCACAAATCACCCATTTGCGCCTGATCTCACTCTTCTCAGTAAGAAGGTGCAGCGATTGGGGCCCAGTAATTTTTTCGGTGATTGTCACCGAGACTGACCATCTGAATGAGAAGTTGACCAACATGCTTAAAATTGGTGTTCAAAACGTCAAATTTTTCCACCTATTTATATTTTCCAAAAGGCCTTATCAAGTTGTGATTTTTCATCAAAGTGTTGGGAGTTTCAGACGCTATGAAGGGTGATGTCAGAGGATATGATTTGAAATGAGAAAGTTGGGCGCAAGTGTGCCCATTCATGCGCACTTGCGCCTGTGTCTGATCAGGCGCAAGTGCGCATGAATGGGCACACTTGCGCCCAACTTTCTCATTTCAAATCGGCTTGGGACGAATTGCGACACATAATTTTCGGGGTTCCATAGGTCGGACCCACGAAGGGTCGGATTACGCTTCGAACTCGAAGTCGTCATTAGCAAGGTCGTAAAAATGGCCGTTCCGAGTACCTGAGATGGCCCTTTGAGACACTCTATAATCAAGGCCCACTACACGAAGCAAAGCTATATTATGAGTAGGCCTATAGGGGTGAAAACGAGACTACTAGCGATTCTCCCACTAACATACTTAATATACTTATTAGTTATATATTAATGTCAAAGATGGGCGTATTCGTATTCGCAAAATTTGCGAATTTAATACGAATACGAATATGACCCAAAGCACGCCCAACCTGCGGAAACGAATACGAATTTATTCGTATTCTCAACTGTAAATACGAATATTCGCAGAAAAAATTTGCGAATATTCGTGTTCTCGATGATGGAATACTCAAATAGGTTCAAACTACGTGTGAACATACCTACCTGAAAAAAATTAAAATACACTCGTATACCGTCGTATTCGCAGGAAAAAATCCGATTCTCACTTATCAATTTTAGTGATGGTCAGGGCTGGTTTGGGATGGTTAGGAATGGTTAGGGATGGTTAGGGGGGTTTGGGATGGTTAGGGATGGTTAGGGGGTTTGGGATGGTTAGAGATGGTTAGGAATGGTTAGAGATGGTTAGGAATGGTTAGGGAGGGTTAGGGATGGTTAGGGGGTTTGGGGTGGTTAGAGATGGTTAGGAATGGTTAGAGATGGTTAGGAATGGTTAGGGAGGGTTAGAGATGGTTAGGAATGGTTAGGGAGGGTTAGGGATGGTTAGGGATGGTTAGGGGGTTTGGGATGGTTAGAGATGGTTAGAAAGGTTAGGGAGAGTTAGAGATGGTTAGGAATGGTTAGGGATGGTTAGGGGGTTTGGGATGGTTAGAGATGGTTAGGAATGGTTAGGGAGGGTTAGAGATGGTTAGGAATGGTTAGGGAGGGTTTGGGATGGTTAGGGATGGTTAGGGGATTTGGGATGATTAGAGATGGTTAGAGATGGTTAGGGAGGGTTAGAGATGGTTAGGAATGGTTAGGGAGGGTTAGGGATGGTTAGGTGATCCTGGCGCACCAGAATGGTGTGGCTAACGCCAGAGGGGACAGGAGGGCCCGCTGTACTCCCCCTAGGGGAGTGCTGAAGAACAAGAAGAAAGAAGAATGAAGAAACATAAGCGCACTTCCTCTGGGGGAAGAAAAAGAGCAGAAGGTACGAGAAAGGTTGTAATGGGCCAGAAATGGCCTTAGACACAACCTAAGAAGCTCTGTACAGCGGGTTAGGTGATCCTAAAAAAAAAATGAATGAAAAGAATGAAACGTGTAAAAGCCGAAAGGCGTAGAAACACTTATGGAAAGCACTGACTGGTTAGGTGATCCTGTTGGAATAATCTGCCATAAATGGCTAAGTAAGAATCACCTGGATGAGTGAGAATCACCTGGATGAGTGAGAATCACCTGGATAAGTGAGAATTACCTGATTCACACTGATTGATTACCTGATTCATTGGTTTGGTAAGTATTTTGTCAAAATTTCGGATTTAAAAAATTCCTACATCCCAAACGGACGCCGGACGGACATTTCGGATTTTGAATGTAGACCTCTTGAAACGGATCAAATTTTCAGGCCGATCGGAGTCGTCGACCCCCGTCGAGAAAACATAGGTGTATTATTCCAAGAATAATAAACCAAAAGTGGTAACTCATTAGTGCTGAACTCACATAATATGTCATCACCAAAATTTAATTACTTATAATATAAGTAATGAAATTTTGGTGGTGACCTATACCTAAATCAAGAGTTTTATTTTACTGCAATTTAGAATCTCTCAATCCTGGACTCCGGGCAGCCGGCCTTCTCACTTGAATTAAGGTAGCCATTGAGTATTGGCCACTTGAGGAGGTTCTGGCAGAGGTCGCCACAGCTAAACAGCTAAACAGCTCGCCTTCGTCAAATCGGATTAGCCCGTTGACAGCTAAAGGTCTTCGAGACTGCCCAGGTATAAGTCCAGGTATGGGGAGAAATCATGTGTCGCAATTCGTCTTTTACCCTCAAAAGGGAACCCGATCAGTCTCTTTTGAGCCAACAGATCGAAAACCTTGTATTCAGAACCAAAAACTAAATTAGTTGCCTATCTATTGATTACCTACATCAGTGGCGTTGGGACCGACACATGACAGTTGGAAACCATCTTCGATGGTTTCTAGTGCGAAAACCGCTGAGGTACCTATTAGGCCATATTTCTGTTGTCAGAGCCATACTCGCGCGTATTAGTGCCAACCGTCCGAACCCATTGAGGTTCGGTTTCTTGGTCCCAAGCGGTTTAAAACCGCAGGATGCTCTGTCGAAACGGCCATACGGTCTATAATACCTCCGAACTCGAAATGCCCCCGGATTAGTACATTGGGCATTAAGGCGTAATGCGGAGTCTATTTGTGGTTGTGAAAAGCCGACATATCCAACAGAATGAAAGTCCGAAGGGGAGAACAGTCGGTGATCAGGACCAAGGACACTATTAAAGCCACACTGAGGAAAACGGTTGTGTTGTTTTTAATGTAGGTATGAATTTTTAATATAGATTTATCTCACCGTTTCCCGTGGGAATCGCCAGTAAACTTGTAGGCCTGGTTCCACATCTCGTTACACAATCCGCTGTCTTCTATTATATACTGGAACATCCACGTAGTTGTGAAGAGTTGGGTCAAAGTGCCATCAATCTGCATAATCTCTGTGCGAATGTACCAGCTGATGGCCGGGGGGGGGGGGGTATTTTGGGGACCTGGAAAAGTCAAAGGCTCGTTATGCAGCTCCTTCAGACTTGGAAGAGCTTCCCTTTGGGCGAAGAAAGCGGGAATCCTCACTAACAGACTTGTCAGAGCGAATCTCCCGTCCTCGACTGCTCACCAACTGTGTCGAAGTCTACCTATGCCATTTGTCAGGATTTGAAGGTCGAGGGAAAGATTTCTAATGTCAAGTTCCCCTAACCTTTTTTATTTATTTTACTTTATTTATTTCGATCCTCGTTAACACGAACACCACGGGACCGATAAATGACGCGTTCGTGTTATAAAAATCGCCGATTTGGTTGATGGTGTTGATGGTTGAGCTGTGATATTGGTCCATCGCCCTCATTGCCTGAAGAATATTCCACTTGGCAAGTAGGTATATGATTAAAATATCGATATATCGGAAGAAAACATTGATATTTCAATACTATCGACTATCAATGGCCAACCCCAGTACGGGACGCGGTGGCGCAAATGCGCCCATCTTTGAACTGGTAACGGGTTTCAGGACCAGATTTTGCGTAAATACGCAAATGGGCGCAACAATTAGTATCCCTGCTGTTTACAGTCCTACCGAGATGGTGCTTGGACTCGCGCCTTCCTTTTGATCCAAATTTTAATGCCGTATTTTGGAAGAACAAACTTCAACGATAGGGGTTTCACTAAGAGTTCAAAACTCAACTAAATCTTAGTCTTAGGGGATCTCCTTAGTGCGCCCTTGCAATGTGTTCGATCCTCACTCGGGAAGATAAATTACTTCTTACCATGACCCATGATTCTGAAGCGAGTCTAAGAAAGCATTACCTACAAAGATTTGGGCGACGAATTCTTTCTTCACGAATTTCGGATAGGTAGGGTTTAGGGCATTTTCACCACCATTGTTACACTAATTACAAATAATTATTCCTTCGTAATTATAATTACAAAATAGTAACTTGCAAAATGATGCAGCGCTTCATCCAGTGTCGAAATATATACCGTGGCATCCCGTATAACAAGCACCTGATAGTTCAGTCAGTTAATTAGTTTGTTAGGTGGAATATGTGATAGGCATGTGACGTAACTCTGATGAGTCTTACTAAACTAGATCGTATGTGTGGGTGATCAGGGCGATCGCCGGGGCGAGACCTTTGATGGATGCATTAGTCTTCGTTATGGCCTGCCAGTCTGAAAGAGTTGAAATGTACCATGTTGCAGTGTTTGGGGTGACAAGATGAGCTAATACGAGAGGATTAGTCAATCAACGCAATCATATAAAATGGAAAGAACCATCAAATGTCAAACTCATCAATCTGAGTTTTTTTCTCAACTGGGTCATTGACAAGAAATTTTCGACGGTGCACAACCTTGACATCTGTGACCTGCGATTTTTTTTCCACAGAAGTTGAAGAATATCCGTCATGGCGCGCTCAAAATCGCTTCGCTCGCCTTCCGATGTGTCTGAACGCTCCCATCTTGCTTCGCAGCTAACCGATCCGTCAAAGCTAATTCCTAATATGGACAAACCCCTGTTGAATAACAACGGGACCGCTGCGTTGAACCGTGGACAGCATAATCCCCCTTGTTATCCCCTCATAACCGTCATAACACATTTTCGCGCGATCCGCGTGAGAGCCCAACTGCGACATTCGTCCCGAACTTTTTTTTCGCCACTTCGTGCGTCGGAGGGAGCTGAGACGGATGAATTGAATTGGGGTTGCACCCGTGACTGATATATCGATTTGTTAATAATTGTTCATAATTCATTGCCGAAGAAATTCCTCCAAAATCCGTAAAATTGATCAATGGGGTCCGGAACCGTGTCTTCATCTTTATTTTTCCGAGGAAGTAACACAGTATACGAGTAAAGTGGGTTTTGGGCCCCTCCAGTGCAATGAGCTCCTTTAATGATTTTTTAAAATGTTTTTCCTGCAAAGGTCGTGCTTCAAAAGTTACGAAAATGGGTCCATATTGCAAAAAACCCGTTTCAATTATTTAAAGGGCCTTAGGAAAAATATGATATTTGAATTCCGAGGTCTGGAGAGGGTACATGACGTGGGCTGCTTCGTCGTCTTTTGATTGGCCGGGAGATCCCTCACTCTCTCATCTACGCAAGTCAGCCAACTTTGCTACGCGAAAAGTCGACCCCCAAAATCGAAAATCGGGTTAATCATTATAGGTCATTCGAAAATTGAGCATCGAGGTTATTATCAAAGAAGGTTATTCAAAAATCGACCCGGGCCGAGTGTTTTTATTCCGATTCTGTTCAGATTTATTATTTAGCGCTCTGGCGGCTCAGTGCCCAACTACTCGACGCCCAGCCTGGCGAGGTGTGACGTCAAATATGCCCGGCGTTCATTTCAAAATCTCTAACATTTTGAAAACAGCTCAGCACGTACCTATAAGGATTTTCGAACTAAAAATTCGGGTTTATGAGTTTTAAAGGGTGCTGAATCCGAATATGTTGTCAGAAATGCTGAATTCTGACCTTTTCAAGAAGCCCATTTGAACTTTTGGCGAGCCACCATTTTATTTCAGGCCACTGAAAATATTTTCGGCCGAACTTGTTTATTTTTCTGACAAAGGATCAGAGAACGACTTCGATGGATATGCCGAAAGCGATCTTTAATGAAAATCAAGAAATATTGTGACGATTCATTCCCACACATTTTACGAGCCCTTGTAGTACGAGCCCTAAGTTATACGATCTCGGTAAATACTGTGGGACCCTAAGACACGAATTTTAAAAGGGATTACACAAGAAAAGTATCATCTTGGTATCTTGGGCATTGTTGCGGTAATGCGGGCTAATCCGGTGTCTTCGGCCGAACCTGAGGGAGCTCATTAGCGATAAGTGCAGCTTTCTCTCGCCAACAAGGACGTAATCTGGTTCTTCTTTGTTTGTTACTGTTTGTTACTCGACCAGTTGAACTCAACTCGTAGATCTCGTAGAAATATGCCTATCTGTTTCTCGATCGGATTTGACAGAGTTGAGTTTTCCCGGACAAGGTCACCTCCGTCCGGGACCGATTCCCGAAATTGCGCAACGCTCGGTGGGACATTCCATAGAACTGTCACAAATCACAAGTCACAATCCCACAGTTGAACATGACCGTCAGAAGATGGACATAACTCAACGTTTGGCACGACCCGACGAAAGGACTTTTTTCAAGCCCGACGGAAAATCCCGGTGGTTATCTAAGCCGTTGCGTAAGTCGCCAATAGTTCTCCACCACCGAAAAAAAAAAACAGACAAGAAGTTGATTACCACCCCCGTACGGATGCTCCGCGAGTTCAGGTCACTATTTCGAAATTGTGTTCCTGTAATTTGGGAACAATCTACACATCGGATACAGCATATTGAAACGGTGTAGGCAAATAAAATGAGTTAGACTAACTTGCCTCATTGACCTCACAATTTACGAGACTGCCCAAACATCATACATCCCGGGCCATTTGTCGCTTTCTTCCAGACTTAAAATTGCCACAAATCGATATCATTTTCACCCCCCGCTGTGAGTTCGGCTGACCAAAAGGAAACAATTTTCCCCTCTTCAATTGGGAGATGCGCCGGTCCTTTTCAACAAAAGGCTTATGCAACTCCTTTCATCGGAGCCACCGGTCTCTTGCAAATCCCCCGTTATGCAAAAATGTCGCTTATTAGCCTCCGACAGATCCAAATTGACCCGAACAATGAAATCGAGAGAAGAAAAAAAAATTTGCCAACCCCAGATTCCTCAGAAACCTCCCCGAAAAATAAACACACCTTGTGAAATCCCTTCCACAAAAGTAGCCTTTTTTTCTCTCGCCAAAATCATTAGCCGGTAATATCGATTCATAATATCAATTTTCACGGTTCATTATTAGGGATCTCAATCGGGGCGAATGGCACTTCAACAAATGCGTTATGGAGGCTGGAGACCGTGAAGGCTGGAGGACTCAATTACCGTCCATTAGAGTCGCGTTAAACGCCTGTAAACCTGACAAAGCGGGTTAATACACCCATTTAAGGGCCATGATGGCTTCATTTCAACATGCAAATTTCCACATAGATACGAAAAGGTTAATTCAAATAGTTTAGAAAGGTTAATTCAAATAGTGTAGAAATCTAGTTTGAAGTGAACAAATACAACAGCTAGGTAATTTAATTAATTCAGTCATGAAAAACACTCTTGCCAGATAGATGCATGAATCTGTTAATTGATAGACAAGTTCATTCTATACCTAATAGGTGCATTGGGGTCTCCACGGTCAAACTTGCCATTTTGTTGGTCATGGCTTTTACCGGTGCGGGTACCACCAACGTAGGATCTCTTCATCTCACAGGATCCCTCAAAACCAAACATAAGGAAACTTCGTGTTCGTAAGGACGTCTCCGCAACCCTTGCCTGTCCTTTGTTTTTTTGTGGAGGTTGGCGTCGGACCAGTCGACATCACGCTGTGCCGATATCTGAAGCTCAACCACTCAGAAGCTGGAAAGTAAAGGGCGGGCAAGGGCTGTTCATGTCTCCAGGAACGCCACATTTGGAGCTCAGTTAATCCTACTCCGATCAGTCCAGTTGTCTCTTGATCCACTGTCTGTTCGTTGCTTGTAGTGGATTTAAGGGATTCTCCCCTTGCGGCGCGCCGCCTCATCACATCCCCTCTCCCAATTTGATCATGTGATATGTATCACAATACATATAAGTCAACGTAGTCAATAAATTTGAAATTCATCGAAAAATAGTAGTCATGAAGTACAATTCAAAATTTGTGTTCAAGTACCGACAGAAATGTACATAAAAATAAATAGCTTAGACATAATAGAATTTGTAGCTTACACAAATAAATCAATAGCGGCTGCCTCGGTATTTCAAAAAATTCGTCGCTGGCACGAAAGAGGTGTTGATCGCACCCTGGCGTGAAGAGCCTCGTTTTCGTATGCGGGGCCGAGCAGCGGCAGAGCCAAGGCCGGCCAAGGACAATCGAGGACGGATCGAGTCATCAGTCGAATAATCAGCCCCGATCGATCCACATTGGGATTCAGAGGGTTCACGTTGGGTTCGTGAAAGAGTCCCCCGTCCGGAAATGACGTATAGGAAGTCCAATCACCGGTTAACATTGTTACTGAAGCAGTTGGTTCCCGGTTTAGGCTGAATTAAAAATTAGGTTTAACCGCAAAGCGGCGGCATTGAACATTTATTTTTATCATTAGAAAAAAAAAAGAAAATGAGTTAGGTTAATTGATCGGAAGGTGGGTCTTGAATCCCTTGACCTTGAATCAGTTATACACATGATCAAGATTCACATTATTCGCTTCCGAGACGAAGAAGTCTTCCATATCCCGATGGCCCAGAATGTCCGAACTTGAAGATTTTCATCACATTTTAGATGGCAATCTCAACCTTCACTACATCCATAGTTGGATCTAACAAATCCGGTCTAGTCACCGCTTAATTGAGTAATTGACTGAGAGCGTATCGGACGTAAGGCGCCATCAGCGTTGTTGTGATTAGGTAGCTGCGTTCTCAAGGGGGCAAAAAAAAAAAGGTCCATCCGACATCACGTTCGAGGATTTTTCATGAGTGAGGTGTAGCGTTAGAGTGTAGTGACTTGCCAAGCGGATCGCAACAATTGAGCTCGCTTGAGCGTTTTTGCCGGAGTCTCATTCGTGTTCCGACTGCCGGACGCCAGGTGTCTTCTGTAACAGGTAACTCACTTTTTATTTTTTCCCATTTTCTCCCATATTTTGTGTGACAGGCATTGCGTTAACAATTTCGCAATACGATCTTGAACTATGGCATTTCCCTGGGTTTGTTGCAATTTTCTATGTTTAATTATATTGGGGTTGTTCTAGGACGGTCATGGTACTGGCTTCGAGCGTTTTAGTGCTCTCTTACGTTGGCATGTCAGCGTCAAATCACTTTGAATGGGACGGTTATAATTGGGGTCAGCAGAACCAGGGTAACTTCCACGACGAGTCGAACCCAACAGCTCAGGAAGTGCCTGAACAATTCCAAGGATATCCCAACTCCTTCTATAATGCAGTCTCCACGTCAACTGCAGTCACCCCAGCGCAGCCCGAAGCCTCCCAAGAGACACCTAAACATCGGATCCTGCTAAGACAACTATACCAGCAGGTGTTGGGTTCTAATTTTACTGGTCCGGATTTGAAACAGTTGGGTTTTCTGTCGTCACCACCGTCGGTGCCTCTTAATTACCAAGTTCAAGACTACGTACAACCGCAGCCAGAGGAGGCTCGATACGACTTACCTCAGTACATACTGCCTCCACCAGTCGACGATCAATTCAATTACTACTCCTAGCCGCTTCGAAAATAACTCATTTTTAACAACCATTGAACATTTAACGTGTCGACGTTACCGGTGTAATTAGGTTGAGTAAATTTCAACCTTCCACCCTCAACTGCCACCGACTCCTTTATCCCTCTTTGATGAGGGGACAACGTCCCCCGAAATTGTCTACGCGTGTTGAAACTCCAATTAACTTGTGTAAATACTGAAATCAATTCTACTTTAGCCTCGGTTCTCTTCTACTTTAGACCTTTTCATTCCCCATTGAGCAAAAAGAACTCCACTGTTACCATTTTCAAGTAGAATTTGCGATAAGGATGTTTAATTGTGAATTGTGCACAAATGTTAAAATTACCTGTAATTATGTATAAAATTGTAAACTTCTGAATAAATTATGTATTATCTTATCTTATTGGTTTCTTTTCTAGTACCTAATTCTCCTTAGCCTGATGCAACACAAGTTCATTTTGTTACCAACTAGATATTAAATTTTATTTCAATTATCTGATTTATACACCACAGTATTATTGGAGAAGATTTCTGTATTATTATTTTTCAATGATGATATTTCCATTAAAAATTAATACCCCAGTAATTGTTTGAATAGGTTCTCGGAATTATTAAGAAGAAAAATGAATACAATAATGCCAAAATAATTAGCAAAGCTCAGTGCTAAGTTTGGCTCTAACAGGGAAATTAATATTGTGTGTTAATCACACTATCAACCCATCACACGAGAATTATTTATGATAATTTAGTTGTTTTTTTTTTTAAATAAATGACACGAAACTTTTGGATTTAGCATTGTGAGAATTTTTTCTCTTCCTCCAAGCATTTTTGGTTATGTGTAAACACGTCTCAAGGCCCCCACATTGCCATTTATGAATACCAACGTCAGATTCCAAAGACGCAAACAAAAGGACCCTCCACTAATTCGCCGAAGTTGCTAATTTTCCTGTCAAACTAATTTTTGACTTGGGGTGTTTTCGCGCCTCAGAGGAATGAGGGTGAAACCACCATTGGGGGCCTCTCAGAACCTAATTAAAGGTCTTGTTTTGCAAGACTGTCGGTTCCCAGGGAAGTAAAATCAACACTGCTCTACGGCGCCTTGCCCTAGTCACCCGGAATAGTCTTGAACTGAAAATGTTCAGCGTGACCTACTGAATTCGATCTAAATTTAATCAACTGTTTCATCGTGCCATCCGAAAACTAGTACATTACAAGCAATAAAACATTTAAAGACAGGAACATTTGCGTTTCCCGTTTTGACAAAGTAATCAGTGGGGTCAGGGGTTCTGTAAGCTCGGGCATTGCGGCAACTCAGTGGATGCCGATGATTTCTCACTCAATCACTTCCCAATGACACGGCGGGACGTGGGAAGCTCAAACACGATTCATCAAGGCGGTTTCGGATTGAAAACGTCAGAGAGGAAAGACGGACTGCTCGTAGTTCACCACATAGATTTCGAAAGTAAAATGTTTGTGGCGAGAAAATCATTTCTAATGTGCCATAAATTTCTACCGCAGCATTAAATTGAAAAAAAAAGAAAAAAAAAAAAAAAGCTTTTGCTTTAACAATTTTAAATGGGAAGGTTGGGTTTAGAATTGCAAGTTTAAAAGGATGAGAATACAGCTCTGCACTCAAGAAAATTTCATTTAAATCCGACAGTAGCATCAATGAAAAAGCAATCGACAATAATTATTATCTAATTATTAGATAGGTATCCTAATTTAAATTGCAATTAAGAAAATTCGACTTTCACTGGCTGCAGGTGCTCCGGGGCATGTGGACCCTTGGAGGTCGGTTTGTAAAAAAATATGTATGCAATCGATTATGATCTCGATTTTTTTGCAGCACTATGTTGTGCTTCGTCTCCTGATGAGAGTCTCTTCTTATCCGATTAGGGCAGTGTTTCTTCCGACGGTTTTATGTATTTGATTTATCTGTCACGTTTTATTTCAATTTAATAAGACGTGACGGATAAATCAAATACATAAAACCATGTCATACTCTCTTTTATTTTAACGTCATGGGTCGTATGAAGCCTTCCGGTAAAAGGAACGTCCCGTGTGAGGTGGTTAGGGTGAGAAATGACTCCTCTGCTGAGTACTAAGTAACTGGGGACCGGTTTCGAGCAACTAAGCTCATCTACAGCCCTGACAAGAAAACCATTTGTCATTAGCATCAGAGGAAAAACCATAAAATTATTCAACAATGTAAGCTCGAAATTATATTATACTGAAGGTATATGAACAAACACAAATGGTGAAAAATTATAACTGACGAAAACGGTCCAGAATGGTGGTACATAACTTGACAATAGTAAATTCGGAATATGGACCCACTGTTAAAATTGGCTCCATGGCTGATGGCCAGTGAACCATTTGAAAACCAGTTATGGTATACTACAGGTACTGAAAGGAGAATTGTTTATTATTCTAGTGGCAAGTATGTCATCATTTTCTGTAGTTTTAACTTATCAATTGTTTTTTTAAAAAACGAATAATTCCAAATTCATCTTTCCTAGTACCAATTGATAACCTTGTCAAATGGGTCCATTTTTAAAATTATCTCTGACTTTCTTACCTCTAATTTCTCTTTGTCACTAATCATATATCAAGTAGATGTTTTGCCACTAGAATAATAAACAATTCTCCTTTCAGTACCTGTAGTATACCATAAATGGTTTTCAAATGGTTCACTGGCCATCAGTCATGGAGCCAATTTTAACAGTGGGTCCATATTCCGAATTTACTATTGTCAAGTTATGTACCACCATTCTGGACCGTTTTCGTCAGTTATAATTTTTCACCATTTGTGTTTGTTCATATACCTTCAGTATAATATAATTTCGAGCTTACATTGTTGAATAATTTTATGGTTTTTCCTCTGATGCTAATGACAAATGGTTTTCTTGTCAGGGCTGTAGATGAGCTTAGTTGCTCGAAACCGGTCCCCACGCTACAATTGTTTATTCCAATAAACAATTTAGTACTCAGCAGAGGAGTCATTTCTCACCCTAACCACCTCATTGGATTAGACCTCTGCACCGTCGGCAAACACCACACTGTGAACGTCCCGTGTGACAAAATTTGTCATCATTTAATGGATCTTTTAGCTACACGTAGGTTGCCTATGGGCATGTATACATAACACCTACCTACCTCAGATCCTGTCAATTTGAAATCATCCTCATCATCTTTCAGCGGATTAGGTAATAGTGATGCAAAAGAGTTTGTAATGCCGTGATGAGAATTCTATCAAGAAGCTGGAAGAATAGTTTGAGGAAATGGAAGGCCTACGTTCCGGGTGATTTGAGTCAAATATTCTGAGTAAGCAACCACTTAAAAAATAAATTTTATCCGAACCGAGTAGTTTTCGAAAGTGCGGGAGTTGAAAAATCGATTTTTACGCGACTCACCTTAGGTAGGTACCCCAAACATGTCCGGTTTTTTTTTTTTTTTTTTTTCTTTAGCAAAAAAGTGTTCTAGTTGTGAAACGTATGCATGTATGACATTTTCCTCGTCACCAGTTTAGAAAAATGTTGAGGAATAAAAATTTTTTAAGCTGAGGTGAAAAAGCTGGATACTCTTACCCAAAATGTAGAGCAACCCACGCTAATCCCCAGGCTAATTTCAAATTTTCTTCAGAAAATACGGAGAAATTAATGAGTGTTTCTTTCTCAGGGAGAGATGCGACTAACCCCTAGCAAAACCCTGTTGGACCCTTCAGAAAAAATATATAAGTAACCCTACTGAGTTTTGAAAAATAAGTACCTACCTACAATGAGAAATTTTGGGTTACCTAAACTTACTCCGGAGCCCCTTATCGATTATTATACTCCTTAGAATGCTTTTCTCTACTTATTTATGCTTTGCCGGTGAGGGTTTCAGCCAATAAAACCACAATTCAACCTATTTTAATTACACAAAAAACACTAATCAAAATTTGATTGAAAAATAAATGAACGGTTTTACTCTTTCGCAAATTTGAAGTTATTGACATTTTTAATCAAATCGAGAAAACTACTTTGATTTATACACACACAAAATATATCTATATTTATAAAATGCAATGTTTGTGGCGGGCGGGCGGGCGGACTGGTAGAGAATAAATTATAGAAGGTTTATGTTGGCACGGAGGCTGGAAAAGTTACGTTGAATGCATTAAAATTGAAAACCACAGCAGCTCAAAGACTATACTTTCATAAAGGGGTATTATATAACTTACATCCGCATGAGTTAGTAACAAAAGATAAATTGAAGCGTTTCCTTTCAAGCGGGCTTAAATATCCATTTTTGGAAGTTTTTTACGGATTCTGAATGAAGGAAATCTATCCCCTTACGTTCGAAACACTTTCTTTTTTTTAAATTAAAAAAAAAAAATTATCTACGTGGCTTTTAATAAAAACGCTACAAATTTTAAACAAGGGTTCATTATGATATTATGATGATATCGGTATTAAGATTATGATACTGGAATCGGATGATGATATTGGTATTAAGATATTACACAAGGGTTCTTTGATATTGGTTACTCGTGCAAAATGTAATTCTGTCAATGAAAAAATTTTTGTTTTTTTATTTTTTTTTTTTATTTTTTTTATTCTGAAAATATTTGACCTGCTGGGATCCTTCAAAAAACCCATTTGTAGCCCCATGAAAGCCCTATAGCTCCCCACAGTAACTGTTAGAGTCGACCCTGTCGCCAAGCAGGAAGATATTGTTAAAATGCTGTCCACGATCGTGTTGCTCATCGTGTTGAGTCGGTGCATGAAAAGTTTGATACGTTCATGGAGGTCAGTTGAATTCGAAATCTGCAGACAGTCCTTCTTCAACTATCATTCCCATACGATCCGGCGGGCAGTGACCGCCCTTCGTCTCAACGTTGGAAGCTTCACTGGCAGAATACAAACAGCCGCCCACCAGTGCGACTCGGGGCGAGAGATCATACCGGAGATTGAATCCCGTCTTTTTGTTTTCTTTCGGCTCCGCCGTTTCCCACAATCCTAACTCGGTCGACAATCCCGACACCTCAGGAACCTCCAATTATAACGTTTGACAGATAATACGCCTCTTCCGCGTTCCGAGTCGAGTGGTTTACCAGCTTCCCCGCAGAAACCGATTTCCGCGGAGGGCGGAAAACGATAACGACTGAAGAAATGAAAAAAAATATATACATTTCACTTTCGCGAGCATTTTTCAGAATCCGAGGTCGGAGTGCGATGCGTGGAATTGCTGAGGCATGTTGAAAATGGACAGCGACTTGACACAACAGTGAAGCAATTACAGCAGTTTAAGAAAGAATTAGAGCTGCTCTAATTCTTTCTTAAATTACAGCAAACTAGCTATCTCAAATGGCATCAAATGAAAGTGCATCTTTCTGTATACGAGGCAATTGCTGTCAATGTTGGCCAACAGAAAAAGTTTCAGAGAAAAATTTAAAGAATGGGGGTTGTCCTTCTATCGCAAAGGAAGAGTTTAAAGCGGATATTCGACTTCAAGAACATCAATTATTTAAAAAAAAAAAAAAGAAAAGATGTTTCATCTATAATTGCAACAACAAACGGCGCTTTGGAGCAGAATTACAACAAAATACGCAAATATTATCTTTTTCTTACATTTGCCCCCACTCCTATCCGTAAATTTTGTTTGAGATATGGTGACTCCTGAAAATTTTTCAGCATTTAATGGTGAAACTAATTCAATTTCGGAAAAAAGGCTACCAAGTTAATTTTATAAAAAGAGCAGTGAAGTTCTGCCAGCTGTCCATCGAAGACAAATCAGGAGTGGGAGAGCCACGGTAATCAGAAAAACAACGGTTTTTATGGATGGTCCTGTTAGAACGGATGTAAGAAGAGTATCAAAGTGATTATTTATTTTAATGGCACGCCACACAGTGGGGCAAAACGGCTGTTTTTCGGAAAAAAAACCTGTAAAAACTCTACATACACCTTTAAAAATCTGAAAAAAATCACACGTGGTCTTTGAGTCTCACTACGCATTGTACGTAGTCAGTGGGTCACATTGACCGAATTCACATGGGTCAATTGACCCACCGACTCACTATAATTCAACTCCATTATGAGGTACAACGCTGGCAATGTCACCAATCGATTATAAATATTAAATTTCATAGGATTATATATATTATATATATTATATATAGGATAGCCCGGGGTCAATTGACCTGTAGTGGTTCAATCGCAATATGCTCTAAAAGTAGAAGGTAGAATATTAAAATTTAGTTTCTGGGGTGCTGAGTAGAAGAGAGAACTCTCCAAGGTCCAAATAATTGTACACAATCTCTTGAGAAAAATTTTAGGTACATTTTAACTTATATATATAATTAATGAGAATAGTACTGTTTAGTCAGGGTAGTTGAATTGACTTCTGTTATACAAAATTGGCCAGAAAAATGATAATAGAATGAAAGTAGTAGAAAAACAACAAATGAAATCAGCCTCTGCTTGTAATATTAGTGAAAATAAAATTTATTATTTATTTTAAATTTATTTAATCTAATTTATTTAAAATTATTAAATTAAATCATTATTATTATTTATATTTATTATATTTATTTATATTTGTATTATTATATTATTTATGCTTCTATTATTATTTATATTTGTATTATTATATTTAATTTTTGTATTACTAACCACTGCGTCAGAAGTCACTAGGATCTAGCTCAATTTAGTTTCATTCAACTTCTCGCCAAATTTTTCTGAAATTGAATAATAATGATTTTTTTTAATTATTTGTGAATCATTCAGAGATTTGGTACAATGATAAATACTTGCTTGAACAACCTGGCTTGAGATAAGCCGTTCTACATTATTTGTTAATGACAAATCCTGATAAAATCAGCCAATTTACCTGCAACGAAACGGTCCAAATTCGCACCGTTGAGCAAAACCTCGCATAATTCGCGATATTGAATTATGAGCCCTAGCATTGTTGCGGCGACCACTTAGGATATTGAACTGACTAAATGAATGGTCTTGGAATGACATTTTATGTGAAAGGATCAAAGTTTCTACCGATAAACCTCCAGCTACGGAGTAAGCACCTTATATTCGATCAAGCTCGTTTATCTCGCCGAAAGCGGCTGAATCGGCCGTATGTTTCACACTAAAATCAATCCTGCGTCCAGAATTGCAAATGATTGCAGCTGAAATTTTTACAAGAGCTTCCCTAGGGTGTCTACAATCGAAAAATTGCCCTGCCAGAGCGGAGCTCGGTGGAGCATTTTTTGAAAGCTTAGAAACCCGAGATTACTCGTTAAAACACGATTAATTACTAAATGATTCAGCCCCCCATGAAGAGCATGGTATTTCAAGCGGATTGAAGGTTCTTAATTTTCTTTAATATATCAGGAACACGCCCAAAAAATTTCAGATTTCTATCTTCAAAAATGAACACACACGAATACTCCAAACTTTATGTTTATAAGTGCCTATTTTCGAAGTCTCAAAAAACTCCACATTGTACCCCTCAGTCCAAGCTGAAAATAAATTCTTCCAGGAAAACGGCTACAGGGATGCATTCTACAACTATTCAACATATATAAACCATCGGAAAAAGTTCGCAAAACTAATTTTCGTTTTTGAGGGTTTTTTCCGGCTTTGCCCCACTGTGCGCCACTGTGCGCCATGGACAGAATATTTTCGTTTCTTAGAATCACCCACCTTATCGCCGCGTGATAGACGCCGTTGAATACATTGCTTCTTTTATACCATACTCTTTTTTGGGGATGACCTACAAATAATTTAGGCCACTGAAATCATCGTTCGCCTCCATTATTCCTAAACGGAGGCGTCACAAATGTATATAAAATAGGACTTCCATGTGCGATAAGAGTTTTCCATATCCCTTCATGATCCCATGTAATCCCTGGATTTTACTACGGTATGCATAATATATTTCTTGAGAGAAGGCCCGTGAATAAGATACCTATCCGAGGGGATAACGTTGAAAGTATTTTCATTTACATTTAATATGGGACTTTGGGATATATTCACCGTAATATGGTGAATTTTGTTTCATTTTGTTCATGCTAAAGAAAGGGTAGAGCCGGCGTGTGAACTGAGAAGTTGGATCCGTTTCAATCGGTAAGCAAGGCTTCTGGCTAATGGATACAAACTCCTGGAGTTAACAACGTGCAGCCATTACAGGTGGGTGTAATAACGAAGGTACTCTTACCCTTAGCTCAGTTTCAGAACAATTAAGTACACTATGACGAAAGTGGATATCGATGTACAAACAAATTAACGTAGGTAGTCTATTTGGTTAGCGATTCGCCCTTGTTTGTTTTATTTAGTTTATGTAAACCCCTGGTTAATGTTTGTTAGTAAACGCAGTTTGATACTCTGATGGGTCTTGGTGAACGATTCTCTCACATGCGATTCATTCTGCTACGAACATGAGCGGGCCACACCCGAGCAGACATCCGCGGTCGATTTGGCGTTTTTAAACGATATCTGTGGGAAAGATCTGTGCGTTAGTGGGCGTTGATAAGTCGAAAGATAGGAAAATCATTGTCTGCAAGAGTTCAAATCTGGCTGACGGGAGTCGGCAGACGACGACCCCTAACCTGCAGATTTCTCGGAAGAGATGTCGTTGGTTCAGAGAACTGATCGGGCTGAGTCCATTAGGTGTCCACTAGTTCCTCCTAGAACTTTCTTCTTTCCGAAACCCAAGAATTCTCCCAAACTTGTATATTTTTTTTTTTTCCTTAGTCGCTTTATGGGTGATAAAAATAAAAATAAATAAATAAAAACGCCGCAAAATCGGCTTTTCAACGCCCACTAACGCACAGATATCGTTTAAACATGCCAACTCTGCCGCGGATGTCTGCTCGTGCCGCTAATGGCCCTCTATTGGCGATCTGAAGTGCTTTCTCACTCATGTGCTCGCAACCACCCGCGCCCACCATCACTAGTATAAATACTAGTCGTAAATTTACGACTCTTCCCATGGTTGACACCTGCATTATGTCAGATGACACTGTTTTAGCTGGATAGGGGGAAACCCCGGACTGGAATGGAAGGCCTGGTGACAACTGGCTTAATCTCACCAGAGGGGTGTAGGCCTGGGGAACCTGTCTCCATGACGATCCTACCTCTATGAAAAGATTACCTAGTAGGGTAGATTAAATTCACAAATATTGTAGATAGGGCGCTGGGCACACAAAAATGAAGTTTTGGCGGTTTCTTCGGCCTCCTCCCACAGCCTGCAAGATTAAGACTTAGTTATCCCTACTATGGGGGGGGGGGGGGGGGGGGGTTGATGTTTGGATAAGTCTTCGAAACACACGTCGGCTCACTCAACACGGTGAGATCAGTTCCCAGTATTATTGATAGCAATTGATTAGTTATCAATTTTCCTCACAAGGAAAACCACCAGGCGGGTTTTCCTTGAAACGCCTTTCTCCCGCAACTGGGCACTTGCCATCACACATCGGTAAAAGGAGCCAAACGGGCCGGCCTATTCGTCACAATTGCAAAGTGAGGCCCACACCGTTTTCCGAATGGACCTTTTCCACGCCGTATTTGCTTTCTAATGGGGAAGTGTCGCAACGGCTCTCAATCTCTTCAAAGGAGGAAGTGAAATGCATCCACCTGCCTCCTTCGGGAGTCTGCGAAAAGAGCATTGTTCAGGCTCTCACGGTCATTCCCGTTGGGATGAAGGGCATAAATTGGGCGACCCAGTCTCTACATGACTACTGGCCTAGGTACATTGTTTTCAACAACTAACGACTTCGCGTGAATTTTTGGGCGAGTTGATTATGTGAAATTGAGTAGGTCCTACTCTCAGGACGCGAATGACGTAAATCAGAAACACAATGCCACATACAGTTTCAGCGACTTCATAATACAACCTAAATTATCATTTTTATCGTCAATTTTTACCCAGCATTTTTTAATTATCCATTTACTTGACAAGAATTTACCGGAAAAATCCTGGTATCCACCTCGTGAACAAACAAAGTCACATAGCTGGCTGATTCTTTTCCTGAGAGGAAGAAAGATGGAGATTAATGTTTGCCAAACAGGCGGAGCTCGCTTTTTAGATTCCATTTTTAGCAAAAATCAATTGTCATCAACAATTCGTGTAAGTTTCAGGGAGGAATGAATATCAGACATTTCCAGCGTCAATTAATTGGCCACTTTTGGCAGGGTTGGCTAATTTCGGAAGTGGCGTAAAAAAATGGTAGGTACTTTTTTAAATGTATTATACAATTTTTTTGGCTTTATATGTACCTAATATAATATGTAGAAATCTATTCCTTTAGGAATCTATGAGAAGATTCCTATAGGAATTTCTATAGAAATGATTGTTTTTGTACCTAGGGACAAATCAAGTTTTGTACCTTGGCTCACTTCGTTTCATATAAATTCTCCAATTATGCTTATTTTATTAATTGATGTTGTTTTCTATTCAAATGCCAATATCAGCATGACGAGAGACCAAGTTGATGGTGGGACTAAGTCTTGGTTTTAAAAAGATTTTAAACGTCCAGCATGCTCCATTTTTCATTGATTGTCTTTATATCTGTAGGGTACCCTGTATAACGGATGTTGGGGGTGTACCTACATGATAATAATATGCTCCTAATTGCTTCTCAGGTTCGATATTATAAATGGTGTTGTGTGGTTGGTGGAATGCCTCGGGAATGCGTCATGAAACATGTAAGGACAAATTATGGCCCCATAAAAAAATTTTGGAACCTAAAATTATGAGTTCTCATTTGAAATAACAAAATAGCACTAATTTATCGCAGTCCAATCAAGTTGGCTATTGGCTGAAAGGTCCATTTTGGGAACTTTGATTTGAATTCACCGAGACATCCTATCGTCTGGCAGTCAAGTTGTATTGTTTGTCAGCCTGATAACGAGAGCTACCTATTAAAATAATAATTAAAGTTAGTTGAGACTTTGATAAACATTTACCGACCATGTTGACACGTTATGAACCCCTCGATTACGAAGAATATTAAAACCCCGCACTGCCACATGGGCGTCCATGTATGTAATGGGTGATTCTCACAAGGGACTGAAGTGATGTGAACCAGATGTGTCACCCCAACAAAAAAAGATTTGAGAGCTGCGAAATGGAGTGAAGGTTTTCATCCAGGTCCTTTTGGTTTATTATTCTTGGAATAATACACCTTCGTAATCGCGTCGGAGGTCGACGACTCCGATCGGCCTCAAAATGTGACATTATTTTTTTTAAGTCTCAAATTATGACAAAATACTTGGTTTACGATCTAGTTGTGCCCGCAAGGTTTTCAGCACGATCGCCCAAACCCGTGGGGCGCTATGGGGCTAAAATGGGGCTATGGGAGGGGTTTGCGAAGGGTTTTGGCTATAGGGTCGAGTTAGGTGTCGTTTTCGAAGTATTTTTGGACGTAGAATCCATTTTCGGGCGTCCCAGAACGATCCGATTTCACTTGTGGGGACTTATAAGGCTGCATCATGGGGCTTCAAATGGGATTTTTGAAGGATCCCAGGACGTCTAAATTTATTAAATTTTTTCCTAATATTTTCCAAGTTTAAAAAGAAAATTTGAAAAAAAGTTTTAAAAAATGATAATTTTTTTTTTTTTTTTTCAAAATTTTTGTTATCGACACAGAGTCAATTTTTGCACTCGTAGCCGATATCAAAGAATAATAAACCCTTGCGTAAAATTTGCAGCGCTTTCATCATATTCCAGTGATTTCCTTCATAAGGGAAATTACCAATATTTTGGTAATTATTTAATAATGAAGGAAGAGCTATTGTAAGGCCAGCACCCAGAAGAAAATATTGTTTCTCACGTTTAAAAAAATTTAATTTTCTCAAATAATAAAGGCGCTACAGTTTGAATTGCTATATAGAGAGCACTGATTTTGTATTGTATTTTTTCCAGTTCGGCTGGAACACGGAGAACCACCCAAATACAAAAGCTCTTTTTAAGCCCCTTCAGTTTCTCATGTAGGCTAAACCGTAAAACTGAGAAGATTATGCGGAATGCATCTGTAGGCGTAACCACTCTTACACTTCAAGTTCTGCCATACCTACGTTATTGACCATAATATTATTATCTATATAAATAAAATTGTTTGGACAACATTTAATTTTAATGTTAAATTTTAACGTTGTCCACACAATTTGTTTTTCTTTTTTTTCATCATTTCTTTACTCTTGCTCCTCTTACCAATCCGTTTACAAACGTGAGCTTCCAGGGCGCATCAGCGTGATTGGGTCACGTATAGCGCTCCTCATTCATTTCCGTCCATCGGGTAGTTCTGCCCTTCTGGAAAATGAAAGAAATTTTAATCCCATCGGGAAGCCGAGTGGAAAGTTATTAGTTCTCGCGAAATCTTTTAAACCTGGCAAAAACGGAACTAATCGGCGCTCGGGTGTTGGGTGGAAATCGAGCTGGTAGGTACTTCTGTGGGTGTAGGCGGGATGTCGTAAACACCAATACAAGTTGGCTGTAACTTACAATTTCTTCTTATGGAACTTTTCAGAAGTCCTAATTTTAGGGACGGTCTGACCGTCCTGTCCTGATTTTCTGCTAGGCCTAATCAAAAAGGGTAAAACCGAAAAACCTAATTGGAAAAAGAAACCGAAAAACTACCTAATCGAAAAACTAAAATCGGTAAGTGATAGCTTTGAGGTACCTACTCAGGACGCAGTGGGTACCAAAATGTTTCTTTGTCCTGTGTCCAACATGGCCTTATTATTATCAAAACCAAACAACCGATAAGCAATTTTATTTTGGATTTATTAGAGTCCGGACTCCGGAGCTAGCCTACAAAAAATCAACTGTAAAATGTGAAATTCACGTTCAATATGAAAATACAGTAGGTACCCCAAAACTGTTGTATCCATGATTCAATGAATTAGACATAATTTCGTGTGAAATGTTTAGCCATCCACACTAATCAAAGAATTCAGCGACGATTTCAGATTTCGATGGAAGGCCAGTTAACCTTTAGGCCGGTTGAAATGTTTTAAAATCTGGTTTTAGCAATGTGAGACAGGTTGAAGAGCTACAGAACCCGCCTGAAAGGCTGTAAAACTGGTTTAAAGTCTAACAAAATTGATTGCGGAGGTACCGCAATGGTACCGTATTGAGCCCTATTTGAAGAGCTAGCTTTCATAGCTATGAAATCGATTTTAAGTGGTTGAAAAGGTACAGAACTGGTTTGAAGGGTTTAAAATCTGGTTTGAAGTCTTATAGAACAGGTTGCAGAGCACAGAGCCTGTTTGAAGAGTCATAAAACCGGTTTGAAGTGATACGAGACTGATTAACGAGCTACAGAACCAGTCTGAAGGGCTGTAAAACTGGTTTGATGACCGCATAGCTCGTTATAGGACCAGTTGCAAGAGCTGTGAAAGTGGTTTGATGAGTCCCTAAACCGATAATTGGTTGGAGTACAACCAAGCTGGCGCTACAAGGCTGGACCTAGTTTTCAACTGTTTTGTGCTCAAAGTTGTTGTACGGGTAAAAATCGTGCTTGTTCTTTTTTTCTCAAAATGAATCTGACAACCCTCTTGAATGTAGATTTCTATTGTTCCTGGGCGTCTTGAATTCCCTCCAAAAACAAGAACCAACTACCTCACCGGTGAGACAGTTCTCAGAACGCTTGTAGATAAGTGAGAATCGTACGTGTGGTAAACTGGAATCGGAAGCTTCGAGGTAATCCACAAAGATGTGTATCCTGTATCCTCATGAAAGAAGAATAGCCCTACGGCATTAAGCGGCAGAACATGGACATATACAACCTGGAACACTGGGGCCATGTCGGAAGCGAGAGTACCGTAAACTAAAGCGGATTAATTGACGTAGAAAATTTTGTTTGTAAGTTTTAGTTAGTTTCAGTTAACGAGAGACTGTACGGTAGTGTTCATAACGTTCAGCGAGACGTTAAGGGTTAATAACTCGGTCCAAAAGACGAAAACTATATTTTTCGTCTAAATTTAGCAGAAGAAAAATAATTTAGGTTATCAAGGCGAACTAGCAATCACTTCGCTCCATCTTCGCCCATCTGTGCCCTAAATGACTGTCTCCGAAATTAGTGAGGAATAAAATCGTCTCCTCACAAAAGGAAAGGTCGGGGGAGTGAGAAGCTTGGCTTAAAATCCAACAATAACGATCCAGGTGGATTCATTTAAAAACTCGTGACAAACCCTTCTGATCGTCGGACAAAACCTTTTGTTCGTTCAAAATGCCATTGGCGGTGACAAATCTTTAGATTAAATTTCCGTAGTATTTAAACTTCATGCAGAAACATCAATACATAAGAGATATTTCTTGTTGCGTCTGTAAGATTCATGTCAACAACCCGGTGAGTAACTACACAATGTATTGGAACATTTTTCGTGATGGCGATTGTTTTTCTTGACCCCTGGTCAATACCTCAAGTTCCAGAATGTATCCGAAATAAGTGGGGAATAAAATCATCTCTAAAATAACTTTCTCCAGAAACGCGGAAATTACTGTTTATTGCCACAAACTGTTGTGTGTCTATATTCGTTAAAATTTCCCGCTCGTCGTGAGGCCCTCCGTCGATCGTTCAAAATGTACTATTAAAAATCGGATCGATAGGAAGGTGACTGTCTAAACGCCTTGTCAACCATGCAGTGAGTTAGAATCACAGATTAAACTGACACCTGGCAGAAAAAAGTTTACAGTGTTTTGCAACTTGTTGTCCATTTCATTCACATCTATGGTGAAGGTGAACTATGCGACCACTTGTGATAACATCCATGGCCGGCAAAACCAAAGTTGTCTACTTTTTCAGGGAAAAAGGACGACTTCTTGAGAAAACCCCAGGATCCGAGCACGTTTTGACCCTCCAGGGGTGGCGAGGGAGGTCTTGAGGGAGAACAGGGGTTCTGCCGCCCCCGGTCCGCCTCCGGTATATGTACCCCCCACCCCTTTGTATATATACAGACCGGACTCGCCCCCCGATCGCCTTTTCGCACGCCACCCGCCGCAAAAGCAACACCATGCAGCAGGCCGCACTTGTCGCTGCACTTGTCGTCCTCGTCCTCGTCTCTTGCATACAGTGCACACCATACACCGGTCAGTAGACATGTGAATAGGGTCCGGATTCTCAGGCTAATAGAAAAACTTCCCTAGGTACCCAAAATAAATTGCTAGAAAGGTACATCTTTTGCAGCTGTAAATTCACGAGGCAACCAGCCCTTTTGAACATCTTTTTGAACCTAATAATTCACTTCCTACTCAAATTCAAATTTTCAAATTCAAAAAAGGCCTTTATTCATCATTTTCTGATCTGAGGCGGAGTTCAATGTTCGCTAAAATAAAGATTTAAAAATTTATAACTTAAGTAGGTTCTTGCACTTCCTACTCACTCGGTTTTGCTTAAAGTTGCAACGTTTTGAAGGACTTCGTCTAGAAAGTCGTATGAGGGGCCGTTTTCGAAGTAATTTTGGGCTTCTTGTTAGGTTATTAGAAATACAACAATGATTTGATTCAAGGGTAGATTCTACAAAATTTTACGGAAACCAAGAGTCCGGGTCCAATAATATAGGCCCCTATAATTATAATAATATTATAATTATATATTATATGACCTTAGTATAAAATCGGACAAGATTTTAATAACAGGTTATTTGGAAAAGATTTTAATAACTGATTATTGTATTGTGTCGGTGAGGCAGCTATTCGCTAACTGGATGAAAGCAAAAATTACAAATTTTAAAAACCATGGAAATTCGTTCACCACCAGAAAATATTTCTATTTCGTTTTCAAGAGTGCTCAAAATTCATGTTTTTTTTTTTTTTTTTTTTTTTCAAGTATTTGTGAAATAATACACTTTTCTATTCGCGACGGGGGTCGAAAATATGGAGCTGCTTCTAAATTTGTCCTCATATGTTTCATGTTGAGTAAAAAAACAACACATTTTTGAAATCCATTTCAAACATGAAATGTTCGTCCGCCGTCTAGGACGTTTTGGACAGTAGGATTTTTTTTTAAGCCTGAAATTTTGACAAAACTCGGTTCACCATCGTAGTTGGGCCCGCAAGGTTTTTAGCTCTGTGGGGCTAAAAAAGGGTCTACGGGAGGGGATTTTGAAGGGTTTTGGCTATAGGATCGAGTATGTTGTCGAAATCGAAGTACATAGATTACATTTTGGGGGGTCCCAGAACCATCCGATTTTAATTTGGGGATCCAAGGGTCTTTCGTGAGGCTACAAATGGAACCGACACACCAATGGTTTTATCGGAGTGACCTTTAGGATCGCCCCTTAGGGTCATTTCTACTATTGCCATTTGACCGGGCACACGCTAGAGCTATCAAGCGTTAAAGGTTTAATAATTAATTAATTATGATAATAAGCGAAACTTTACCACAGATACACTTAGACTTCTCAAGTAATTCCTCCTACCTCCGTCAATGAGGTATTACCCTCCTTTCCTTGCATCCCGTTCTGTAGATGAACTTTCCATACCAATCAAACTATCAGATCCTTGAAAGAAAAAACGTCAACTTTTTCTATTTCCTATTTACTTTCAAATCGACTGCTATCTCATCCGTTCTTTAGTAAAATGATTATTCAAAGGTTTGACAGTGATTGTCATTTAACACGAACTCTCTCAAACTGGGGCACAAATTCAGTGGATTCTGCTTCTGAAAACTACAACCAACTGAAACTATCTAAAAAGCCCAATCGTTTCCAGTAGGGAGGAGTCGGGTAATGCGTTTTTTCAATAGTCCAACTTTGGACTTGATTTTCAGCCGTTATATTGAAGGGTAGGTCATTCCAATGTATGAGGAGTTTACTTTCAAAAGGGAATTTATCCATTTTTACTTGTTGCAGAGGAACTGAAAAAAAAGTTTTGTTGTCCATGATTAAATTGGAGGAGTGTGTCAAACACTGACTGCCACAGACGAACAACAGCACTTTCTCAACAGGTGCTCCGAATCCCAACATTTTCTGTGATAAGTCTCACTGGATCTGAGAGTACACACAGTAAGCATTTCAGCATTGCAGCTTCATTAGGCGCCATTTTATGAATCGTTAACACTTTTACCCCGTTAACACAATTACCCCACTCCACCCTACTCTACAGTGTCAAATGAGTTGGTGACGTCTCGAATTACTGCAGTCGGTGACGGTGGTTTTGAAGCCTCGGAAAATCCTGATTCCTTCCCATTGACGAAAAAATAATTACAAGGACGGGGGCTCGAGGTAAAGGCTCTTTTTTCACCTCGCACGAGACTGATTGAAGAGGAAATCTCGAGTGTTCTCCAGGCCCTCGAGGAAACTCTTTGGTCCTCCTTTTAAGCGATTAGGACCCTACATAGGCCGAAGTCTTTGACGACAGACGGCGTAGGTCCATTATTAATTTCTTCCATAGCAGTAGGAAGCCGGAAAACAGGTTCCACGAGGTTGCACTCCCTTAACAGACTATGAGTACATTTTTTTTTTCTCTCTCTCAATTAATGAAGGTACCTAGTATGAACACATGTTAGCCATTACTAAGTAATGAAGTCTTCATAATATGAAGCCGAGATATTATCTCGGCCTACTGAGTTGGATTTTATACTCCAACACGACACGACGACGAGGACTCCGTCGTTTGGAGAAGGAAAAGCGATGCATATTGGGCTGCTAGGAAGGAGAATCTGATGGCGTTAAGGCCTCCGTCCGGCGTAGGATTAAAAAAAAAAATTAAACTAGGTAATAACATCCTCGAAAAGATAGCCAAAACAAATCCAAGCATGAACGAAACATCTTGCATACATCATAAAAACTAAACCGTAGTGTTATGTTATAAATCATTTGAAAATACACTTCAAACTAGGTTTTCACAAAGGTGGCTTTAATGCAAAAATCTTTAGCCTTTTTCCACTTGTGTGTCAAAAATGATTTCAATATTCTTGGACGTGACAGCATTTTTTCAATATCACCTCCATTAGAAAGGGGAGTTTGACATGTGCTTCGAGGAAATCCAACTGATACGTGATACGTTTATCTGACAGAACCCCTCTGTGATTCAGTCAACAGTCAATTTTGACAGCTCACTCAGTAAACAGTGATTGGCAGTGATGTCAGTGGTGAACACGTTTAAACGACCTTGTTGAAGTAGACATTTTTCGCGGTTCAATTTGTGTGTTACTCAGTGATACGACCATTGGTGATAAAGCAGGATCGCAATATTAAATATTAAATTTTACGATCTAGTGAGAAATGCAGCGAACATCGCACTGTCACCCTGATGAACCGACACTTGTGTTCTTCATGCTCGTGGCGAAAGGTTGATGCCGAAATTGGAGGCTCCCAGTTTGGTTTTCGGTACCTACCTACTCATTCAGCACACGGGAATCCTTGTTCGCCCTGCACGTGCTCATGCGAAAATGGCGAAAATCAGCAGCATGATGAGTTTGCATGCTTCTTTGATTGTTAAAAAGCCTTCGACAATGTTACGCATGGTACATTGGAGCATATCCTTGAAGGCGTGGGTTTTATCTATTATGTGCGACTGATCAGGAATAGAACCTTTACTGGCAGTGCGGTGTTGCTCTTATAGGTCATATCAGCCTCTTGAGCAGCTTCTCAGCCGGTCATTGCACGGAGAGTTGAAGGATCAGATTGAGGTCGCTCGTGCAGCATTCATTAACCCGAGACGCTTTTCGTGCAGCAGAGATCTCTGCTGCATCTATGTGCGCTACATCCTTTGTAGTTTGTTGTATGGTGCCTGCCGTCTTGGATGCTTACGGCTGCTGACATTAATCGCCTTGAGCCATCTGAAATGTGGTCGTCTGAAGGATGTTGAAAACCCCTTGGACGGCACGGCATGCAGCACAACGATTTGAAACAGGAGCTCCTGACCATCGTAAAGCGGCGAAAGGTTGCATATCTGGGCCACATTATGAGGAACCCGAAACACGAACTGCTGCAGACCATCGTAATGGACAAGATTGCTGGGCTCAGAAGAGTGGCCAACGGACAGCATCGTACAGCTCTGCTGAAATTTCGTCAATGGACAGGAATGGCTAGAGCAATCGATCTTTTTCAGCTCGCACTGGATGGAGTTCGTTTTGGTGAAGTGGGCGCCAACCTTCGTTAGCGCACACGGCACTTGCAGAAGAAGAAGCTCGTGAGGCCTATAAAACACCGACGAGGGTATCGTACAGAAAGAAATCCTCTTGAAGAAAAATAAGAAAAACATCGTGTTTACTCCGTTAGGAAGATCCGGAATCGACCCCAAGAAATTGCCACTCAGTCGGCCAAGGGATTGAATTACACTTTTTTAAACCTTTTCCTTCTTCTTATGACCTCAGCTACAAGGCGGCCTCTACCTAAATCGGTCGTTCGAAATATTCTTTTTTCCATTCTTTCGAATCCGTCGTAAAGGGCGGAAAAGCCTGTTCTGCCAATTCATTTTTTATTTCCGTATCGGATTTAATTTATTGCATGGTTTAATTATTCAATAATATTATGATGTACAGAAGCTCTCATGTGTTAACTCACCTAAATCCGAGGAACATCGTTTTGACTGAGACTCTCACTGGTTTTCTGCTCAGCGTTTACTTTTCCTAATAATAGAGTACAATATCACTAGTTTCCAATTCAAGTTAGGTGACCTCTGTCATTCAAGTTAGGCAATACACAATTCGAGCCCATTCAGAAATGACGATTAACGTACTTATAACATTTCCGAAAAACTCATTAACCAAACCGAATGGACTGCTATCATTACATCGAAATGCCAAACTTAGTGGAGTGTTATCTTTCGATTTGACGTGCCAAGGGCTGAATAAGAGAACAATAAGGTGCGCCACTGGGTGATGAGTATCAGCAAATTGTCAACGTCTGTCTCTTCGGGCCTCTCAACGTCTCAACGTCTTCTCTTCTTGTCGTAGTTCAGAATAGAATCGTAACATTCACAAACGCCATCTTCGTCTCTTTAAGTTAACCAGTGGAAAGACGAAGGAGCGTTAATTAGAGCGGTATTAATTGTTCCGCGTAAAATATTACGCTTGAATAATCTGAGTTTCTTTCTTCCTTCCTGGCTTGTCTTTTCGTTTTTCATCTTCAGAAAACAGCCCGTAGATTTCACCGTAACCGCAGTTAATCCACTATAATTAATATTTGACCGCTGACTGTCGGAATTAATAGTCAGACTATAATAGTCGGAATGGGCTCCTTGAGAAGGTAGGAATTCAGCATTACTAACAACACTCCTTAAAACCTCCTTACACAAACTTTTAGTTCGAAAATCCGTAGGTATATGTAATCTCGTGCAGAACTGTCGTCTAAAACAGTTCTGCTCGTCACTACCTATGTATGTGTTGGAGATTTTGAACAGAAAGCGGAGGGCACGTGACGTCACACCTTCCCTCGCTGGGCATCGAGTAGTAGAGCACGGAGGGCTGAATAATAAATCTGAACGGAATAGGTGGAATTAGGGTTTTGCAATCCCGGGATCACGGGCGATTTTTTACAATTTGAAATCCCGGGATTTGTGGAGTCACTCCCGGGATCCCGGGATTCGAGAATTAGTTGCACCGCGTACATAAATTGCCCAAGTCTTGTTCCAGATCCACCATCATTCTGCACCGGTTTCGTCACTTTACACAATTACTTTTTTCCTCAACCTTCGGAATAATAATATTATTATTATGCAGCATAATATGCTATTATGTTTGTCTCTGATGCTAATGTTTTCTTGTTAGGACTGAAGATGAGCTTAGTTGCTCGAAACCGGTCCCCACGCTTCAATTATTTATTTAAATAAACAATAATTGTCTCTGCTGGTTTGGATTCTAAATTATTTAGAATCCAAACCAGCAGAGGAGTCGTTTTTCTCCCTAACCACCTCATTAGATCTCTGCACCGTCAGCAAACAACTAGTACCTACTTCATTTGTTGATTTTGACTTTTTCCCATCAAAATCGTAATACTCGAAACACTGTGCGAAAGGGATGAAAGTTTTCATCATTATTTTGATTCAACATAAAATTTATGTTGTTTATATTTAATATGTCTCTGTACTTAAGGTCTACATGCAACAGTTCAGGTCTGATGATTGATCTATCAATAGACCTACTGCCTTCTACTTCCTAAACGAAGACAAGTACCTACCTACCTAGGCGAATTTTTTATTTGGTTGACATTTGGTTGAAATGGAATCGAGTTGAGAGAATTCTTATACCTAATATATTACTTATACCTATAAGAAATATTCTTACGTTATAAGAATTTAGTTATTATACAAGAAATTTTTCACATTCATATACCTCATATACCCCCGTACAGAGGCGCTATAAGGTGGGACAAATAATTTTTATAATTATTATTCAACGTGACAGACTGATTGGTTTAGTATAAAAGAAGATGGGTTTAGTAAAAAATATAAAAGCTTCACTTCAAAAAATGCATAATGTAAATGGTCAGCTGTTTATTATCATTTTCTCAACAAAAAAATAAAATTTAAAGTAATTTTAGCATGGAACATGCTGTAGCCTTGACCTAACTGCATTCGTCATAACGAAAAATATCACGAGGAAGACGCCAAAGGCGAATGGTGACGCCAAAGGACCTACCCATAGAGGAGCTTCATTTAAAATGAATCATTTGTAATCCCAGAAACCACTGCTATGGACTGGAAAGTTGTAAAAAGGCTGCCTGAGTGGTGAGTTCATCACGACCACAGAGTAAAAGACAGGTAACAACCATCAGAAAGTTCATCCCGACATTATTGTCCCTAGTTTGTTGGGATGAGATTATCATCGTGAGAACCAAACGGTTAGAAGAAAACGACTCCCAGCAATTTTGTCTCCTTCTTTCCTTTTTTCTCCACTGTTGTTGTTACTCCTGGAATGGCGTTGATCCAGGTTTTGTTTGGGGACTTTGCCCATAAAATGTAACTATCGCAGTAGCTTTCGGGACTTGACTAATATTGTATCATAGGTACGCTGAAGTATTTTGAGGGGTCCATTCAACCAAAAAGGGTTTTAAACTAACCTAAAATGTTTTTAAACCTTTTAAAACTCCAATTTAGGGAGTTCAAAATCGGGCCTTGTTGACTCTCCTCCTCCACGATTGGAAGCAATAGGTAATCGCTTGGAAATTATTTCCAAAAATCAGGTGGAGGAAGGTAACGAGGTAGAAGAAAAGGAATTTAGTTGATAGCTGCTGCGACCAAAAACGTTTGGGAACCGCTGATCAGCATAATGCTGCGCGGAAACTCGAACGTGGTGGCTCTACTAGCGATGAGGGGTCTTGTGTTGTTTGTCTTCGGTCTCAAGGACACCTCTTTCCGAAAAGCCGCCCCCAACAGGAAATCTCCTTTGGGCCTCTCGAGAACGCGTCGAGATATGCTAAACACGGACCTCATGAATGGCCGATGAATGAAAATGCATATGTTTCCCCCGCAAATAGATCGCTGGGCCGAAAATATTCTTTAAAAAAGGTGCATCATACGACACCATAAACACCCTATTTTCACCGTAGATCTTCACAGTGGAAAGAATGTTAATTCTTACGAACCAATGTTGTTGAGCCTTGTTGGAACGATATAATATATCGATATTATCTTGATGTAGCCTACCCCTTCAAAATATGACTGCAAATTATTGCTTGATCCCACGCAATTTTGATTACTTCGAATAATCTGGATTTTATTGGGTTCGTATACCTACTAATTAACCACAAGAAAAAAGAGCAGATGACCATAGCTTCTAATTTAATTGGACCCCAATCGTCACCACGTCTGGTTTTAATCACACAAATTCACACTTTTGAAGAATGAACATCGATCACGGGCACATTTTCGACTAATTTAATTTCGAAATGTGGAGAGAAGGCGTTGGGTTTTGAAAATAGGCTAACTTTGCAGGCTTTGATGGGATAATGTTGCTGGCCACCCTCGTTGTTTTTGGCTTCGCTACGATCGCCAAGTTCATACCGTTGTTACAAAGTTTCGCAAGCCATACAGCCGCACCAGGTCCGAACGCGCTATTGCAAGAAGCCCTTGGTGGGTACGCCGACCCGGAACCTCAAGTTGAAAGAATGAGCACCGTCAGTGAAACAACTAGGTTCATCAAAAGCCAAGGCTTATTGCTTAAGAGTTGGTCGCGAGTCCAGCTGAGCCAATTTATTGAAACTCCTACTTGTAAAACTTAGGTAAGAAAATTCCCCTGCTCCTAATTGGTTAATTGAGAGTTGAGAAAATACGTGGAAAGGTCTATAGTCCATCCCTGGTGACACTTGACCTACAACCTACAACTACCTACCTTCTAACTGGCCACCCCAGTTGAGTTGTCCGTTAATTAATTTCACCTCCAGGGTAATCCATTAGGTACCCAAGCTGGGCCCCTATCCGGCGAAGTCCACAGGGCTTCTTCTGAGCGAATTTCTACTCTCTAAGACAATATTTCTAGTAACCGCGGTAATTATGGGGGGATCCTCAAAGGATGGACAAATAATGGAAAATTACGCTAGCTCATAACCATTCGGATAAGAAAAATGATCAAAATAAAAATCTATTCATAGAGTTTTGTGGATGATCTCATTACCCGCCTAATCGACAAAGTAGTTCTATTCCGAATAATATTCGGAATAGAACTATGTCATCATATTATGATTCTGACACATCTCTTCTTAATGAAGATAGACGCCATAGACGGTGCACAATTTCCTGAGGCTAATGACACCCTCCCGACTAGTAATATAAATCCGCAAGCGTTCATTTCAATGGTTATTTCTCTTTTTAACTGTCGTCACCATCGTGAAAATAAGAAATAAAGATTAAACGGCGCACACTTTCAGCTCCTTTCCCCACCCCCAAGGGCCTCTTTTAATGTGGGAGGCAAAATATTGAGCCCTGGGGGCTGAGGTTCGCATTGTTCAGTGGGAAAAATGAAAAGCAAAATTAGGTAAGTAGGAACCAGGATCAATAATTATTATGATAAGTCAAGGTGGATTTAAGACCCTATTAAATCCACCATATTGCGATATTAAATATAAATTTAATAAGAATCGAAACTTTTTACCCCACTAACGAAGCCTCTTTTTTGGGCCAAGCTTTGCACAGTTGTTGTTGACAGCTAGCCTTCGTGTGTGTGGCTGTCAACAATAACTATGCAAAGCCTGGTCCAAAAAAGAGGCTACCTACGTTAGTGAGGTAAAAAAAGTATCGATTCTTATAAAATTTATATTTAATATCGGTACTTTTCAGAAACAGGCTTTTATTGCTACTTGTGAGGAAACAGTTTCAGAGTACCTATCAAAGCTGTTTTCCTGGTATCTGACCGATATTTTTTTCTGGAAAAAAGGTTTTTGTCTTCAAAATTAAATTTCATAAATTGACCTAGTCTTTGAGTGAAAACCTAATGGAACTTCGAAAATTACTGTTCACTAGGGATACTACCTATTCGTTTTTATGAACGCCTCTGTGTGTCAGCCATGGAATATTCAGTAAGTTTACGGAATATGCAGGTATATATGTTTACATCCAACAACAGGTCCCTCTCACTGTGAATGAATGTGAATGAAAAATCTATTGGCAATTAAATCTTTTGATACAGAGCTTTAATTCAAAAGTTACCCACCAGCAAAATGGAATCTTCCACTCTTTTCAAAAATCATTCAGAAGTTATGGCGTCTCGTGAAATCCGCTTTTCTGGTTCGCGATGACGGCGGCAATAATTTCCTAATTACTGACAAGCTTCCTTTTCTTAGCCTTCCCAGCTACTTTCACTTGCTCTAAGCCCCTTTTGACCGACGACAAATCGATAGAGGATTAATATTCGCGGTTAGATTGTCAGGACTTTTAATTACTGAGTGAGATTTTCGTACAAAATCCGCTATAGCGAGTAATGACGAGTGTGTAATTATGAGGATGTTCGAAAGCTGTAAAAGGAATAGAGGGAAATGACGGGGCCGTCACAAGAATTCAAATTAGGGCATCACTCGAAAATGCGTCTCCCGTTCAGTGCGACACAATTGCGTTTCTGCAGGGCTATGAAACTGCCTCGGCTCAAGAACTCGCTTCCGGGACTTCATATTTACCCTGTTTGTATTTATTTTATGATGGAAATACGCGTTGTTTCATTCTCTTCAGGAACACTTCCTCTTCCACAACCGAGGAAATTTGACCCTAAAAAGAAAATGGAAAAGCTGTTTTGATAACTCACAGTGCTGATTATTCTGAGCGAATTCAGTTTTTGTTTTGATCTCAATTCCGTATGGCGTAGAACCTAAGCGATTAATAATTAATTGTAAAATCAGTGATGATGACATTGGGATTTAATTAAAATATTTAATCCCACAATGTTAACATTGTGTTGCGATGTGGAACTGATCCTGAGCCAGGTTCACTTTGTACATGCATGTACCATGAAAACCTAACTTATGGATGTGTTCCTAAATTTAAATTCAAATAATTTGATTATTGATTTAAGTATTCAAATAATCAATTATTGATTTTTAAGTAATATCCTAGATTTAGGGATGGGTATCAAACCAAATCGATTTTTCGAATTAATTGTCATGGCCCTAAAAGTCTAATCTCAAAAAATCGAGGAACCAAACAATCGATTCTCTCAATCATCAATTTTAAAATCGCAATCCTGAGTTGCTCTTGCTGATTTTACAAAAATTGTGGATTGATTCACACTGTGGAATGAGTACCAACTCCGACTTGTACCAGCTCCGACGACTGAAAGGGGGAAAATAACCTTATCCTTGGATTGAAAGGGGTTTAAGTAGTAACTGTATAATTCCACATGTTCTAGCTCTATAGTCCTAAATCTCTTATCTTAAATTATCTTTAATGATCAATGCCTCACGAGTCAAAAGGTCTATAGTCTACAATAATGAATTATTAATATTAGTAAATTGGATATCGATACCCTTCCCTACCTGGATTTGTTTCGTCGGAGTTGTTGGAGGCAGAGCGCCTGTGTTATATTTCACTTAATATTCATTGTGGAATAATCGAGAGAAACAAGGCATGTCGGTGTGGCAGGAGGCGGTTCCGTTGAGCTTGGATGGTACCTAGGTACCTATTTCCAGCCGTCAGACCATCGTCAGAGGAAGTTTTGTATTGTTCACTCGTAATTAATTTATTTCACGTAGTTCATCCTTGGCCATTCCAATTGTAGCTATTCCCTTTAATAAATCGTTTCGAATCTATCTTGTTTATCATTATTTCCTGCTTGTCATTATCAACTTGAGAGTCTACGAACATGAATTAAAATTGCAATTTTTAACTATTTCATCTTAAGCGTTCAAATCATGTAGGTATAAATCATACACCTATATGTACATATGAAAACCAGTGTGCTATATACTGGACGCATTCCAGAACACACGAATGGAACCATTCGAGAACCAATGTGCAGTATACTGCACACGCGGCTTGCATGATGTGCAGTGTTTTCGGCTGTTTTCCCCAGCTGAAAACTTGTTTGCAGCACTGATTTTTTATCGAAGGTAATGATTATGTTGAGTTGAAACCGCTACAATGATGAATTTCATTAAGCATTTAATGCCATTAATTTTGTTCGAATTGGATAACATATCAAATTTCTGGCTTTACATAAATTTTTGTTTGCAGGCGATCGAGATTTCGATGTCCCATTCAGAAAGAAGCCCTTGAGAAGAGGTGAGTTTATGCTGTGGGTATAGTTTAGCGCCCAAGACAGAATCCCTTTGTTGGTTAGTCTGCTGGTGATGGATAACAGAACCCTCAACCTCCTTCGTGACATCCATCCCATCAACCGAAGGGTGTACCTAACCACCAAGACGGTGTCGGTGCCTGTACAATACAACGCGGAAACCCCCTAACACCCTGAAGTTAAATTGACGTCAGTTATAACCGCTCACTTCCTATTTTGAGGTCAAAGGGAGGAAGATTAGTCGACCTGCCCCAAATCCGATCCATCTCCATTAACAGTCAGGAGGCTATGTTTGGCGTGTAATTTGTGACGAATGATCATCATCCATTTACTTGTACTATAATTTGACACGAAGAAATTAGAGAGCAAACTGTACAGCCTTTGAAAGAGCCATACTACCTACACAAGAATTGGGCGGTTGGGGGTTTTCTCTCGTGTCGGTGGTATTTCTCATCGATATGAAAAGTTTACCTTGTGAATTAGAGTTCCCGAAATGAAAGGTTGACATATTTCAGTGGAGGTGACAAACTTTTGAACGTTCAAGGGCGAGCTATGTGATGATCAAAAGTTCCTTCGTTTGCTAATTGTATGTGATTTTAATTAAAGGCGACACTGGGAGGCGGAATACAAAGGTGTGTTGGGTAAACTCATTGAAACCTATGTCACGAATTGTGTGAACCTGTGGATTTAAACTTTGACACAAGCAATAATTTTCTTTTAGAGTAATCGAGTTCTGAAAGGAACCCGACAGGTTTATTTTGTCCGAGTGACGGGCCCAATTTTACATGATGAAAATTTGTTTAGGAGGGTGTTCAGCGTTCGGCCATTCGTGCTTTGGAGGGCACGGAAAGAGATCAGACAGCAGTATGATGGGGCCCCCGCAGTTGCCGCTTTTTGAACAGAGGATTCACCACACGCTGCCCAACTCTGATTTATTCAAACAATGGGTGAGTTTATGAGCTTTTGTTCAAGTATGTGCGATGCGAGTCCGCAGCAGACTGAAATCTCCGGTTTTTCATATGCCGCCTAGTTGAGGTCTTCTGGCTCTTATTCAGCTTGTCATTAATTGCATTGTGAATTTTGCGGGCTATGTGTGAAATGCAGGTAATGGGCGACTGTAAACTGGGCGAATCGGATTATTAATTCCAGCTCCCCGGTAGTAAACTGAGCGAAAAGATTCGCAGGCAGACTAACCGATTGCCGGACAGTTGGTAAGTCCGGTCTTCTCATCTGCTCGATGGTAGACCACGGACGATTGGAAGTGTCTTCTTCAATGGCCGGACAGTACGATCACAATGATCCGATTATTTTACCCCTGAAGTCTTCGAAGTCCATGACATTGTAGTTATAAGTAGGCCAGTTTCTTGATTGTGGCTAAACGGCTAAACCGATTGATGGGGTGTAATGAACCGATTATAATGTGTAAGGTCATTCAACGCAGAACTTTATGCGCTTCAACTTAAAACGTTTCCTCTGCGATGGTTAGTTTTCGAGTTATGGGTGTTCTTCCAGCAAAAATTTTGCTGCCATTTTTGATATTATGTTGTTCAGTCCCATAACAACAATTAAAAAAATAAAATTTCTACACCATTTCTTGCACGAGCCATTTCTACGACTGGCCTAAAGAGCAGAAGATTAGGAGAGAAACGATCAATCTTGCTGCTACTAATTCCTTCCGAATAAAAAAAGTAAATGTACAAAGAAGTGCTCGTGGAGATATCGCACGCAGCGGTGGCTAAAGATTTTCCCGTGAATCCCAACACTATCGTGATGGATTTAGAGATTGGAGCCATGCACGCAGCAACTTCAGTTTTTCGAAATGTTAGTGTCCAAGAATGTAAACCCTCTTATGTAAACTGAGTACGTTCTCACCACGTTCTCACCCCATAGTAAACTAAGCAAAGTAGTTTTTTTTTCTCACTCATGGGTGGAAAATAAGCAACATTGGTAGATAGTTTTCGTCAAAATATATTTGCACAGGTCAATAAAAATAAAATAAAAAATGGACTTCGTCCTTCAGTCAAAAATATGAAAAACGCTGCAAATTCTACACAAGGGTTTATTATTCTTTGAAATAGGTAGGTTAATTGTGCCTCATAGATCCCCACGGTGAATTTAAAAAATACACTCAGCGGCTCTAAGAGGGGGAGGGAATCACTCTCTAAGTTGTATTCGCTCGTATTTTGTTTCGGTGAAATTGAATTGATTGACACTGAAACGGAAGGTATTCAGTTGTGGTCACTTTTCTTCCACCCTGAGGTTTCATTGATTTTATTTCATAGTAGCAGGATTCGACGTGGGCAGGCTCTAAAAACATAAGGCCGTAAAATATGTTCAGCCACTTCCCTACATCAATGGTTTGTTTGTAATCATTTGATAAACCTATTGTTTGGATTTTCCTCCACCATGCTTGGCCCAAAAGGAAACGGCATGCTAAAATTCAGGTCGAAGGCCATGCAGCAAGGCAAGCACGTCGCCGTATCTCGCTCCTTCTTGAATTAAGAGTTTGCTATTTCTTTGACGGACGCAGTTCAGTTTCAGTTAACACCTTTGACTTGTTTACTTCCAGTCCACCGTTCACTCAGTTTACAATGTAAACTTTACATCTACGGATTATCGAACAATCCCCAACCCCGACGCCAGAGGTCATTATTTTCGCCCAGCTTACATCCGCCCCAAATAATAAACGGAATATGATGTTATTATTTATATGTTGGTGTTATTGTTGGCAGGATGTGGGTGTTGAGTTTGTTGAGGTACATATATTATTATTCCAAACTTTCAGGTCCTAATGGCATGAACAAAATGTTTTTGCGATAAATATGGAATATAATATTCCATAATTCATTAACTGATCATGGAATTGTGGAGAATAAGCCGAGCAAAGTCCTGTTGTGGGATGATCAGTTAATGAATACCTACCAATCTCAAAATAGCCTACCTAATTCTTTATTCTGGGGTAGGTACCTAGCGTTCGAACAAAAATTTGGTTTTTGGTCTTGAAACATTCAGCCCGGCGTGCATAATACGATGAAAGTCTGATACCTACCACCAAAAGTTGATCCATGAGCCGTATCTAAGCTCCAAAAGAGGTGAAAAACAGGAATTCAATTTTTTTTTATTAGGAAAAAAAATCAAAAATTAGTTTTGGCGAGTTTACTCGCCTATACTAGCCTATAGGCTAGATGACGAGAAAAATCTGAAACCACCAAAACTTTGCTCCGTGTGGGTATCTGAGCTCCAAAAGTGGTCAAAAAAATAGGGGCTGAACCAGTTGACAGGATGTTGGGATGGCGGTGGGCCGAGGGGAGGCCGACTGCGACGCGGCTGCCTTCTCCTCCCCACTTTCCCTTCCGCCCCACCCCACCCCTGACAACAATTATCATTTAATGATGTAGTAGACCTATAAAAGTAGAAAATCTGTTATGGCTTAGCCAAAAATGTACCAGGTACATTTATTTACCTGGTAAATAAATTTTAAATTTATTGTTCAACTTTTCAGGCCTTGATGATGGGAGAGTTTATCATTTGAAAGGGCGACATTACAGTAACTGTTCATCTTCGATCGAACCTCAACAAATTGACCAATCATAAATTTTAAATCTCGTGAGCCAAGTCTGGGAACCCACTCGTAAACCCCAAACAAAACTAACGCTGACGGGTTTTAATAAGGAGAATCTGTTTTAAAAATCCCATCATTTCTGACATAATCCCTTTTAGACTTCATTAGCACCTCCGGGTGTGGGGGTAACGTCAAAATCACCCCCACCGGAGATGAATTTTTACTGGCCTAATAATTCGTCGACGCTGAACTTATGAGGGCGAGTTTGATCTTTTTAGGAGGTCTTTTTTCTCTCTCTCTCTTTTACATCATAAAGTTTGTTGAGCGAGAATTAAGCAACGGGGTTAATAACTTTAGAGGCGTGTCGTGCATTTCAAAGTATTTCGCGTCAATTAATCTTCTGTAAAAGTTTTGAAAATAATTTCTGTTCTGATTTCAGCTCCAGGCGTACCGGTCAAGCTCCCTGCTCGAAGGTCAATAGACATAACCACCTCAGCTCTTCCCATTCCCCTTGCGTCAAAAAAACCTACTTATTATAAATAATGTGAAAATTCCATCCCCTCGGCCCTCCCACAGTGTGTATAAAAGTTTACATTTCTTGTAATTTCTCTCCAACTAGACGAAAAAAAAAAAAACATTGATGGAATACGAGCCCCTAAATTTCAACACAACTTTTGTAACATTCAATATTACAATTTTCAAAAAAAAAAACTTGTTTTATGTTGCCTATATTGTGATTAAAACATACCTATAAGTAATTATATTATTTAGTTCAAATGAGTACCTAATTTGTATTTTTAAATTAAATTATTTTTTTATTGACATGATCTCTTCTTTTTTCTAGAAAGGAAAAAAGCTATAAATATGAAACTATACTAACGCAAAACATCAATAAATATATCAAGCATTGTGTGTTGTATGGACTACATAACGCGCGTAGGTTAGATACGCTCAACTTTTTTTCTAGAAACGCTAAATAAATGTCATATCTGTGACCTCATTTTCAGGAGTGTGTTCCTTTACAATTCAAATTTTAATCAAATTTTCGAAGGGTCGGTGAAAGTAATTATATCACCATTCGTCGGACAACGAAGTAAGCGTCTGGGAATCAATTAAAAAGGGATTGAAAGGTGGAACAAAATAGTGACAGGCTTTGAGGGTAACGATCCGTGAAAATCATGATTAATTCGGATTGGAGGAGAGGTTGAAGATGCTCGATCATTTCAAGTGATTTCAGCGTTACCGTTTGAACGAAATTCAAAGTTTGCACAGCATTGAGCTGTTGGGGTGAGGAATAATTTCGTTTTTATGGAGACTTTCTTATTATGACGATCTTCAATAAGAAGGTCATATTATGACGATTTTCAATAAGAAGGTCTCCATATTATGGCGAAGCAATGGCTGAGATCACTGCTGCCAGATCCCAGGAAGGTCAAACCACCTTTTTAAAGTTCTTCTTTTGGAAAGTTACAGAAGTTCGTGCTTTTAAATCTAACAAAAAGTATAATTGTTTCTTGAGATTAGAAATTTAACAAGAAATTTTTGATTCACATCAAAAGACGGATCATGTTTTCACGGCAGTACCTTTGTAAATACCAAAGTTTATGTATCCTTGCGCAGCAAAATGCAGATACTGGGTCAAGACCTTCTCATTCTAAAAGACATGTCATTCTAAAGACACGAATCAAAAAGTACAAAAACGCATGAAAAAGCATGAAAATCTATCTTCGCAGGTTGATGGAAATGTCGTCGCAAAGCAGCAGCCTAAGGTCCTGTTCTCGATGCAACACAGACGAAGGCTCTTTTCTCAATTTTTTCAGGAATCACAAAAAAAGTGGTTAAGGCTGTACGTATTCAGTACTAGTCGGTGGCAACACCACACACGCACAGTTTCTTGTGCGAATTATGCTCTTTTGGGGAACGCGCGGTGGGAAATTTTTCCCCCAGAATATGTTTAAACCTCATTTTCTGAAAAAAGTACGTTAGGCAATGTTGCTTCTCAAGCGACGACGTCATAAGATGACATTATTTCATGTCATAATATCATTATATCATGGAAAGAACTGTCCAATTGAACAAATTATACAGAAGCGTTCGGAAATTAACAAAGAAACTTACATGGGGAATTTGCATAATAGCTATACAATGTATTTTGCTATTAATTTAATCACATGTCACCTTGATACATGGGAGATTCTTTGTTAATTTCCAAGCGTTTCGACGTACCTAATAGTAGCGTTTCCAATCTTAAAGAAATTCCTATCGTTAGGAGCAAAAAATTTTGAAAATTATGGTCTACCAACAAAAATAGGTGCATAAACAGCTGGTGTTTACGCTCTACTGAAAAGGAGCGTATTTGGAGATGTGATGGTATACCTTAAGGTACAAAAATATTACTATAGGTAAGCAATATTTTAGATTAGTTACCAAACGCTTATGCCTTCTACGTAAGAACCTAAGTTATGTAGTAAACCCTTATTAATTATGTGGCACTGCCCTGATTGACGCGAGAAGAGTGAATTTGATACGCATCTTCTCTGGGTCATCAAGAGACAAATGAAGGGACGAGCTCCAAATCATCTGCGTAAGTTAAAATTTCACTTGAGCACTCTAGGAAGGTGAAATTTGGTTGGGAGACTCTCTGGAACATCTAGCGACGAATGAAACGACGAGCTACTATTCCTCTTCAAAAAAACCTCGCGTAGCCCCATAGCGCCCCCCGGGTTTGGGCGATCGGGCTGAAAATCGTGCGGGCACAACTAGATGGTAAACCAAGTATTTTGTCAAAATTTCAGGTTTTTACAAAAATGCCTACTGCCCAAAACGGCCCGGACGGCGGAATCTTTCTTTAGAATCTTGAAACGGATAATGTCACAGTTTGAGGCTGATCTGAGCCGTCGACCTCCGTCGCGATCACATACGTGTGTTATTCCAAGAATAATAAACCAAAAACGCCGTTTTTTAAAGGTTTTTTTTTTCGCAAAATCGCACATTCCTCTGGGTTTAGACCACAAGTAATTTATATATTCGGAATCAGCGATACATTTCCAGTAAGAAGAGTTTTTGTGGAATTTTTGTGCTTCTGTACGATTATCTGTGATTTTCTAAACTGAATAAGGACGAAAAACGATAAATCGCCAATATCTCGAAAATTTGGAGAAAATTCCGGACGCGACCGGAAAAAACGGAGGTCAGATTCGGATTCAGCGCCCCAAAAAACCTACAGACCGATGGTTTTTTCCGCGGCGCCTGAGAGTGACCTTTTTTTTGTAAACCAGTGTTATTAATATAAAATTATTCTATATCAATCCAAAATTTTGTATAATTTATGCCAACGATGTTCAAATTAATTTAATCAAAGAACAATGTTTATTATTGTTTGATTTTTTTCTAGAAATTAGTAACTCGGGCACTGATGATTCGAAAAACGCGTTTTCCTAGCAGTAGGCTTTCTTTTCTTGGTGAGTGATTCATTTCAAAGTACGATTTCCGATTGAAGTGGATCTCAGTGAATATCGTTCGAATGAGTGTTGGGTGGGTTAACTCACTCAAAGCTTTCAAATGGATCTCGAAGTTTTTCTCGCCCCGATTTTACGCCCTAGCGACCCTTTCAAGTCCCCCGAATGAGACGCGTGTTTGAAACGGCCTGAAAAAGACCCTTTTTTTCACCGTTGGGACGTCACCTTCGAGAGCTACGGCGGTACCGAAACTGTAACGATTTCCTTCGGGTGCAACTGCAGATTAAACAGGAGCTTTGACTTCGCACTTCTACCTACGAAGCAATATTGTCCTCAACCCAGAAGAATGGAGAATTAAGTACACCATCAGAGATTAGGTAGACTTCAAGTTGTTCCTTAATTCTCTTTCACGCCTAAATAGGTAGCCACTAACTTCCGAGCCTCTCAGCGAAGTTTACGGCCACCCCACCCCACGTCGAGAAGTCGACAATAAAGAAATCCGTGCAAAATAAAGTTGAGGTTATACTTTCCGTGGAGCATTTCCCCAAGTCCAATTAACTGGTAAAAGTAAGCAAACAAACAAAAAAACCTCAACAACCAGACTTGGAGTGCTTCGATAATTTTATCCTAAGTTCTTCATGCAGCTTGTTACAGCAATAACTTGAAGGATGAAGCTTTTTACATTTTCAAACAATTGTTTTTAGGAAGTTCCACGATAAGATTCTAGTCTTATCTGGTGTAAGAGATGCTGTAAAAAGGCGAATAAAACGAAGAGGCTATCAAGGATTTCCAATGATGCTCATTTCAAGTATTAAAATTATCATAGATCCTATGATTAGTAGATACAACGAACTTATTATCTACCGGCTCATGTTCTCCACAAGTTCATAAATTGCGCAGAAAGTGGTGTTAAAAGGGCGGATGAAGACGGCTAATTTCTTCGGATTCTCAGAGACAGTAGTAAATTATTGGTGGAATTCCATTATAATCATCCTCGTTGGATCCAAGGGATTGTTGAGGGAGCCAAAGTGCCAGTTACGTGTGTAAGAAAGGGGGTGGGATATGGGGCACATTTATATTAGTAAACGCACGCTTTAGGGTAATGGAGTTACGAGGCAGTAAATCTCACTTTCCCTTTTGTGAACATTTTCCTGGAAAACGGGTATTAACCAGACATCCTCGGAGAGCCATTTATAAGGATGCAACCTCAGTGTGGGTAGGCCTGAATACCGTACTGCATCACTTTTCATCGGAAATTAAATAGGTGATGAAAGTGAACTATGCTGCAGAAGATAAATGGGGAGGGGTTAAAACCTCTCGGTGTGGCGGAACCACAGTGGTCTGAGGGTGGCAAAACCCCCAATTTTTCAACTTGATTCTTGATTCAATTTGAATTTACAACTAATGTTCACTAATGTAATGGAGGAGTAAACTGGAATGCAGAATCGTTGGCCATGCCCAAGAGAGGATACCGTGGCTCGACACAAATAGGCCGTGGTATGTCATACGGAGAAGATTTTGAGGCGATTGGTCTCAATTTTCGCAGGCAAAAACATATATCGCGCTCAATTTTCCCTTCAGCTCAGTGGTATGCTCTTTAAAATTCAGGTTTCTGTCTACGCAGACACCCGAGAATTTCGTGGAGTTGGAGACGGCAATCGACTCATCTCCAAGAGTGTTGCTGGCCGAGGTTGAGGCTCCTCGAGCCCGGAAGACCAGTAGGTTTGTTTTGCTATCGTTCAGCAAGAGACGATTTTCCACGGTATTTCACCCTCGCCTAAAAGGCTGTGTAATGGAGAGACAAGACCAAGAGTCAAAATTAAAAATAAAGAGCAAAAGGAGATTTAGGCGATTAGGACCATATTGGACCATACGTGGTTCCAGAAACAATTTAACGGCTCAGTAAAGCTGTTATCACTTCAGAGCCTAGTCAGCGGACCCACTTATATCAACAATACCTAATTTGAAACCCTACGCTATTATTATTGTTAATTACAGATAATCAATGACCCATAACACCGCTCCGACATTCAGCTCCACCTGCCGCATAACATCTGCTCTATTGCCATGGGAACGAATTCAAACAGCGGTTACGGTGATACGCCGTTTATTTACAGTCAGGAAAAAAATCATAACAGTGTTCGGAATCAAAGGGGGTTGCGGCTCTAGAGAAAAAAAAGTGTTATAATTTACTTTATTTGTTTGTTAATTTATATACTTCATTGGGTCACATCCAGTCAGGTCAAGTGTTCGGCTGAGAATTCACTTTTCGGATAGATCCTGTTATAGGCGACAGATACGGACAGGTAAGAATAGAAATAATATTATTAATCAGGTAAGAATAGAAATAATATAATATTATGAAGATCACGCAGACTGGAGTTTTACGTGAAAATAAATGACTGGTTTTAGGCCCTGGCATTGAGCTGAAAACAAAAACCGTTGTTGATCCGATGAACGACCAATTGACTAATCATGGGGTTACAGTCGATGGTTATGCTTTTTCGGTAAGAGGTTTCACGCTGGCAATAAGTAGCTTGAAGTCACAACGAATGACCGTTCATGACCAAGATCACTCGACGTCAATCGGTTCAATCTTTGCAGTACATCTCAAAAAACGAGTTTGACTCCATTTTCAAACACGTGAAAAGAGAGAGACGGAAGAAACACGATGAGAAGCTTTGGGAACGATTCCTGGTGAAAAAGCAGGAGAAATCAGCGGTGAGCCCTCACAATCAAGAAAAGATCTTCGAGGAAGCTGTGCCAACGAAGGAAAAATCATTTGAAGTTATTGATGCTGAAAATGTCAAATTTCTGAAACCGCCAGCTGCCATGAATCAGCTGATTACAAAAGTACGTTTCCGAGACGTAAGAAATTTTTGGAAACCTGGCAAATGCGAGTAAACGAAGTTTTTATTTTAGGACTCCATTCGACAGGGCTACCAACGGACTCAGGAAGTCCGACAAGTTGCAGAGACAACTCAGAGCCCCGACTGTCAGGACTGCGCTTGCGTAGGACATCACGGGAGCATTAATGAACGCAGTAGCCTCAAGGTACTATCAACTATACAGTGGCGCTCATGGCCCACACTCTATTGTTGTCAATTCGCAAGCCCGCCACGGGAAGCGCTGTGACTGACGGTGAGATCGGGCGGCCCAGCTTCTTGGGGGGAGGCTTCACTTCCTATAACCCAGACTGTCCCTTATCTCACTGCCAGGTATCGTTTTAATTATATCATATCCGCAGTTACCTACTTTTTGAGTGGATCCGCAGTCCAGGCATCCCTTGCCGACACTTCAGTTGGGGACGCCGGATCAGCGGGCTCAATATTTACGCGGGAGAACTGCCCTTTGTATGATTGAATTGGACGACCCGGCCTCCATTAGCGACAATTTGCTTGTGGAAGCCAGTCAGCCAAATTTCAATAGAACTGCGAGCTGTGGGAGAGACGAGACCAATCACGACACTTTGTGTTTGATATTGGATTCCCCATAGCCCCATTCCGAGGAACTAGACTCTTTTAGCCATCCTGTAGCTCGTGCTTCCTCCCATTCTGTAACGACACCTTCTATTGAGTTTGTAGACCACGGCATTAATTCATGTGATGCCTTAATTAGGGAAGTTCATACACTTCCCTTCTCTTCCTCCACAAACAACGGGAGCGTAATCCTAAATCCAACGCTAGAGGCATTCTCCCAAACACACAACACAAATTATAATGTTAATCCAGAGAAGCAATTAGGAACACATTATAATCACGTAGGTACACCCCAACATTTGTTTCACAGGGTGCTCCTACATAATATGTAGGAACGCCATAATGCCATAATAAACATTTCAGAAAGCCAGCCGTGAAAATAACCTTTTTGAAATCACCAATTTCGACGAAGAATTCAAAAGGGTCGAAGAGCTCCGGGACAAGATCGTTTTCGCTCTGAAGAGCATAGAAAATGCCCTGATCCAGGAGGGTTACAAGAATCTCGATGAAGACGATCTACTCAGGAATAGAATGCGCACTTCGGAGTTTGCTGCTCGATTCAAGCGCAACTACCATTACCAAATCACTCGACAGGTAAAATTGGTCACGGTTTTGTGATCATTGATTGTTTTAGAAGAATTCACGCTAACGATCCCAATTCCAGGTAAATGAAATTAAAAAACTCAACTCGAACGAGTCTTGGAAGAAAACCAGTATCCCAACTGCAGTCAAGAAGTTTAAATCTAGCCACCAGGTGGCAGCACAGGGGCTACAGGTGAGGTTCTTGTATCAATGAAATTCGAGTTTAGTTTTACAATCTCAAGTTTTCAACATTAACAGGCGGTAGAAAAACACTTGCGAACAACCTGCGACAACAGTGCTCACCCCTGGCTTCAAGAATTTCTCTCTTCTATCTGTGAAATGGAGAATTTGTTTTCATGTGTGTTCGAGTGTGAAAATAACGAAGATCAAATGGTAAGAATATTCATAGGCATGCAATAAATAGCGTTGGCAATTTGAGTAATAGCATCCGTTTTTGTAGGCACTTCGAACTGTGTGTTCGGCAATTACCGTGCAGCTGAATTCAATAATAAGCAAACACCGAAAAGAGCCAGAGGTGAAGAGGAAGAAGAAGAAGCACGTTGTGAAGCGGAGTGACGCCAAAGACAACTTGTGGATGTACCGGACGCACAAAGACTGGAAGGCCAAAGCGTCTGAATTGGCACGAGTGAAGTTGGCTAAAATGAACAAGAAAAAGGTTGAGGCCTCGGAACGCGTGAGTAATTATTGGTTTACAGTAGTTTGATGGTTGAGTAAAACAATTCATTTTACTGCTTGTACAGCCTGACGAACAACCGTTGCCTCCTCCAGTGCCAGACCATTTGCCGGATCTCAAGATGGAAGTGAAACAGAGGGAAGGGGCAGTCCTGAGGAAACATGTGAGGTCCATGAAGGAGGACCAAGTTCGCACCATGATGGAAATTGTGCCTGACGCAACTGATGTGAGTCAAACCTTGAACCGACATGATGATTGATATGACTATAATCCAACTAAGCAATGAAACACTTACAGTCAGATCGTGAAGAAGAAAACGCCGAAGTGGAAGAATATCCAAATCCGAGTCCTTCGATTACGAAGAATCAGGTTGTTTGAGTTTCTGATCTTACAATTATTCCTGCCTTTTTAAATGTAAAAATATACCAATTATATTTTCAGGACCAACAACCGGTACAAGTGAGCAAACCTCGCACAGAGTTTCCCTCAACGTGAGTCCATCTTTAAACATGAGTTAACCTGACTCATCAGCAAGTGCTTCTAAAGCAATAAAAATATTCCTCTGATTTGAATTTTTTCTTGAAGTTCAAGTGTGCAGTAGAATCTCCAGTCCGGTTCCAAACTGTAGGGACTGTCCTTTTCAGTGGTACAGGTTAGGTCAGTACAGAAAGCTTGCAAAGTGATCAAGTGGTAAAAGCGCTTGGTGGAGGTCTTCCTGAGTTAAGATGCATGGTTGGGTTTTTGCTCAAGTTGGCTTTCAGCCAAGAGATCACCCAATTTATTGTATTTCAGGGAAGTTCCTGCTCAACGTACAAACGTCGGTTACATCTGCCTCTCTCGTGATGAAGAAGACTCGCCAATAAAGAGTGGTCGGTACCTAACGTGTAATACATACGATGCATAAACCAAAAAATAACCTCGATTTGTTTCAACAGGACGAAGCCAGACGCCTCAATTATCAAAACCAAACATGCAGATGGCAACCCAGTATAGGAAAGCCCTTCAGTCTTACCAACGTAAAATGAAATGGTACAATCCCAACGTCATCAGTTCAATCGACAGGTAGGGATTAGAATGTTATTTATCATGGCTCATTGCCACGAAAAGCCAAATTTTTAATTCTCAATTTTTCTTCAGGATGACCGATCAAATTTATGAAGAGCAACTAAGTACCGTCGCATCAGAAATAAATATCGACCACATTATATCCAACTTGATCGACCTGGAGATGCGAAGTTGACCTTCTCAGGGTGTAACGTTTTGGCTCCAAAATATACCAACTCATCTAAAAATCGTATTCCATTGACAAACCATTGAATGCTGTTTTGTGTCTTTATTCGTATTCAGTTGGTGGAGGCTGGTGCCGGCGAAACGCCTCGGTTCAGCAGTATTTCCATTACGACGGCCCCGCATTTCAAACAGTACGGATCGTCATTTATGGTTTTGAACTCCGAAGGTTCCGACGCCTCGAACGCTTTTTTGCACCTCTGCAACAACGGAGAAGTGACGTGAGATACAATGAAATCCCAACTGATGAACCGCCCCCTGGCAAGCATTCACTGGGCCTCGTTTGATACGAGAAATCTGCAAAATTCATGCAGCACACTAGAGGAGTCACTTCTCCGTTCCAGCATTGCTTCCCCATATCGACATTAGTGTAAGGAATGTGGCGATAACCAGCGTGAATATTTTTATTAGCCGAAACCAGTTTTCATTTCGGCTGGACTTCTTGTTTCATTGATGGCGAACAACACGATGGCGAACACTTGGAACAAATAGGCTCGTTGTTTACCACTAAGAAAGCATTGGCTTCGTTAAACGGTTCCTTACATTGCTAGAAAGAAATGCTGGCTTAGTTAGCGGTTGGAGATTTTTTCAGCCTGGGAAACCGGTAAGCCCGCAACATCGTTCTGAATGCGAAACAACTTACTGAGCATTTGAAGCAGCCTGGATGGTAGTTCTTCCCCAAAGCCAACATAGCCGTTTCAGTGATTGCGTTGTTGCACCCGGCACATTTCGGGGAGAAAAGATTTTCGAAGCACTTTTGACAAAAAGGGTTGTTTTCTTTCTCGAAGAAACCTTGCCCGGCCAAAGGTGTCGAGCATGTCTTGCAAACGAAATGTTCTCGGTGCCAGCTAGCTCCCAGCGCCTGAATAGTCACCTGAAAATTTTCAAGTGTTTTTACAGGGGCAAGACAAGAAGGAGAGGCGGGTTTGCTGTAAAACGTACATCCTTAATGGGCAGCCCGCAAGATCTACATTTTTGCAGAAACTTGATGGAGTAGTCTTGCTCGCAAAAGGGCTTCCCTTCGTGAACGTTGAACGTCTGGCCTGAAATTGGCTTCTTGCAAGCAGCGCAGACAAAGTGCTCCGGGTGCCACACGTGGCCGAGCGCGTGGATGGCCTGGAACCATACAAGATAACGTACCGGCAACTGATTTTTAAAATTAAATTAGGTTAGCGCTGCTACACCAACCTGCCCTTTGATTGGAGCCTGGCAGTTTTCACAAGTCCCGAAAGCCCCGGATTTCCTCTCCATCTTGGGCTGCTCCGGTATGGAGGTTTCAACCATTGTGTTATCGGCGGCACCAAGATTGGGTTTGATATCTTCTTTTCCCGGCTTCTACGAGATTAACAAAACAAGTATAGGTAGGCAAGTCCCACATACAATCCAGAATAGCCATCCTATGAACCAGATAAAGGAAATTTAACATCCATACTTACATCGGGCATTTTGAAACGATGGTCGACACCAGCAAAAAAGAATGAACAAGACGTAAACCCTGCGTGCTCGAAGAAAACTACTAAAAAAGTGTTTTTAATTTCGTTGTCAAGTAGGGTCATTATTTGAAGTGGCAGAGCACTATCGAAATGTGAAGTAGTTAACAACCCACTCTCAAGTCCAGGTTAGTGAAAAAAAAAATTTTTAACGAAAAATAGATGAACGTTGGCAATGACACGAACACTTTAATCATTCAATTTAGGAAATTCATGAACAATAACAAAGTGAGATGTAAATCAATAGGCTCCGCAACACGTTCTTTATATTTCAAACAACCGATAAAACACCAATTTTTGTCAAGTTCAGCAGTGAGAGAACTGAGCAGCTACTGAATACTTCACCACTTGGCTGACGGGCAGAACGCGTTGTTCAAACAGCGATCGCAAGATGGACCGACAGGCTTGCAGATGGTTTGACCGAACCCGACCAAAAGGTGGTTGACTTCGGACCAAAGAGGTTTCGGTAACCAGCTCTCGAGGCCTTCCCGGGTGTCTTCCGGCGTCAACTTCTTTCTTTTTTTCAACGCGTCAGGAGGCAGCCACCCGATCCTCCGACTAATCCTGTGAACGTGAACGTCGACGCCGATTCCCGACACGACGTTCCAGGCGCAGTTCATGCATATGTGGGCCATTTTGGGTCCAACGCCGGGTAGTTGACAAAGTTTTTCAACGGTGTCGGGGATGTCACCGCCGTAATCGTCCAGAAGAATTTTACTGGCCTTCTTAATATACTCGGATTTCCTCTTGTAGAAGCCAACAGGCTTGATCAAACTCTCCAGCACTTGAGTGTCCGTTTTAATGATGTTTTCTGGGGTGAGGCCGTGTTCCCTTAGCCTCCCCATGGCAGCATGTGTGACTTGGTCTTTGGTCTGAGAAGAAAGCATTAGGGACACCAATATTTGATATCTCTGGATCACAGGGGTGGTAGAAGTGTCATGGCATTGGTCACAGCCCATTGTATCCACTGGTGCCTCAACCTGAATAAAGCGGAAATTAGACAAGAATATAACCTATCGATTATAATTGCATTTGGTTTTAACGCTACCTCTTTCCTCATTTTTCGTATGTTGTTTAACGCCAACTCCCAATTCACAGGGTACCAGCCGTCTTCAGATTTCTCCTGTTTTATATTACACGATAAAGGACTGCTTTCCCCAGTGCATTCTTTTGGAACGTCTTTATATGCTGGAAATCAAGATAAAAAAACATAGATGACAGTGAAAGATCAGTTTTACGATAAAAGGCTCAACTTTGAAGTGTACCAACAGGTGTCTTTACCATCTTCAGGCTCCAATTTGATCTCAACCGATTTCCGCTTCTTCCCTCGACGTGTTTTGCCGTCTTCTGGCTGAATAGCGCTGTCTGTATGAATCAACTGTTTTCCTCGCCGAAAAGAGTATCGGGCAGCCAAAGCTGCCACTTTGGATGGTTTACTGGAGGCCATATTCAATGGATTTGACAACGGAGTTGCCTGCGAAAATAACAACTATTATTCTCTAATTATTTAAAGAGCAGACCAATCGCAGTCGGTGGCAACATGTCCTTAGGGCCGATTACACCAAACGTTTAAACCGGAAGATGGTGGAAAATAACGGAGTTTAGCCCTCACCGTCTCCCACCAAATCCCAAAATGGGTTCAACTCCAACGGGGGCGGCTCAAGTATTAGCGGTCAACACTCGAGTAGGTAGACCACACAGAGTAACAGAGAGGAAGACCAGTAGTTTAATTTGTAGTTTATCTGTAGTCTATCTGTGAGGTAGACGTACCGGTGAAGCGGTGATAACCCCACAGGCATGGGCAATAGTTTTGGCAAAACTATGAGCAAAAGGTTTTAAAAAAATCACGTATAAGAAATCACAAGGCCAAATAGGTGGCCCACAACACGCATTTTGGCCCAATAAATAAACAAAAAAGTTTAAATAAGGCGCAGAAGTACATTTTCTCAGCCTAGAACTAATCATGAGGGACATAAACCAACAAAAACGACTCTCGTGCTAGAGATAGGCAAAAAGTTCTGATTTTATATTTAGTATCGATAAGATGCTCATCGATGTATCGAGGTATTCAAATCAAAACCTCTGGGATCTCATCAAAAGATGGGTTTACTTCAAACCACAACTTCAAACCAAAATTATTTAATAACCTCCGTAAACCACTTTCTGTGATAAAACCAATGACACCACCCTATAATATAGGTGGGCTCCATATTATGGGACCCCCAGTTAATTTTCAATCTGTTATTATGCCTTATTGGTAGCTGTCAACAGATTCAGTTTGACAATGTATTATACTTAGTATAATACTACTGAAGGTCATTCAAGTGCAGTAATACAATAATTTAATGATTTTTTTATGCGGCTCCTATTCTGTTTTCTTTTCTTTTTGTGAATTAATAATTTATTCCTAAGTTTTTATTTGCCCGAGGGCCCGTATTATTTACTCTGGAAAAAATTAGTATTTATTGATTTGTAATTTGTTTTAATTTTCGAAAAATATCGATATTCCTCATAATATGATAAAATTTATCATGAGAAAAATTGTATAAATAATATTTAATATTATTTATACAATTTTTCTCATAAAATAAAATTATTTGAGCTCGTTAGATCGGCATACTCCGATAGATCGGAATTTTCAATATATCGATGTTCTCTGTATCGATACATTCGTATCGATATCCATCTCTAGCACGCGCCTTTATCCCATGGCAACACTGGCCATTGATAAGTTGTGCCCTTTTATGATAAAAGTTTATTTTGATTCTGTGTTTTCAGTTTCTCGAGTGCTTTGTTGTGAAGGTGTTGTCAAAACTAGGTCCCACCTTTATCCTCGAGTGGCTTCTGTGCCAAGAAAGCGTGTCCAATGAAGATCTCAACACCTCTGGCATCTTCCTAACGATAACACCGACATGTATTGGCCAGGAAGATTCCGCTCATAAAATGGCCAACTTCAAACGGCTGCTGGTCAAGACTGGACCCTGCGTGTTGCTTTTCTTTTTTGGTATGTCATTTATAATAATATCAAATAGTATTTATTTATGGAAGGGTAATGCACTTAAACTCTAATCCTGCACGTATTTTGTTTTATTTTTTATTATACATATATTTTTTTATGAGCCTTCTTAATGAAATTGCTCTTGTAGCATCAATGTGACGTATATCTATGACTTTTATAGGATTGTACATCGGAAGGACGTTTCTTCGCGCTGCGCTCCCTGATGATTGGGAAAATGTTAACGATTTAGCTGTTGGGAGCCAACGTTATGCACCCGCATTGGACTTTGAGGAGCGGCTCTTCAAAGAGCTGTCCGAGGCGAAGGAGAGGATATTCACGCTGGAAAAGAAAATTGCCCAAATGGGAAGCCGAAATCCCAAACGTTATCCTTCCGTTAACTTGCTCAATCATAAATCGAAAAAACGGATCTTGGTACGCCTGAAATCCTCTGAGGTTTCTATCTTGTTGTAATGATTCGTTGTGGACTAACATAATCCGCGTTTTAGGTCACCGGTGGGGCTGGTTTTGTCGGGTCCCACCTTGTGGACAAGTTGATGATGGCAGGGCACGAAGTCACCATCGTCGACAACTTCTTCACCGGGTCAAAACGTAACGTGGAGCAATGGTCTGGCCACGAAAACTTCGAGTTGATCCACCAAGACATAGTTACACCATTGTTTGTCGAAGTGGACGAAATTTACCATTTGGCGTCGCCGGCTTCGCCCCCGCATTACATGTTCAATTCCGTGAAGACGATCAAAACGAACACCATAGGAACCATCAATATGCTTGGTAGGAAATCATAGTTCACAGTAAACAAGATACACACACGATATTGCAGCTTGTAAGATAGGTACGAATTGGGCAATTCTACTGTTTCAGGATTGGCCAAAAGAGTCGGGGCGAGAATTCTCATTGCCAGCACTTCTGAAGTTTACGGAGATCCCGAAGTTCACCCTCAACCAGAAACCTACTGGGGACACGTCAATCCCATTGGTAAGTACCACCAACATCATAATTAGGGAATTCTTTGGTTCTTAAAAAGCTGTTTTATGCTCATAAATATGTGCTTAAAATACAAAAAATATTCTTTATTCTTTGGTGCCAACTATAAATTCAATTTCTAACATTGTTAGAAATTGAAAAATAAACTATACTTTACAAAAATAAAAAAGACTCGACCCATCAAAGCTCGTAAATATTAGGCCAAAATAGGTAAATACTTAAATTCTCAACACAGGAATAGGTAAATACTTAAGAATTTAATTCTCAACACGAAATCCCGAAACAACGAGTTCCGACGATGAGCGAATTTAGACGGCGAGTTTAATTTGAACGATTTGAAGAGATCCAGGCGCGTTTTGCCCATTAATGCGGGACGCTGTCAGGGACCTCGGGAACAGGTGTACGACAGACAGAACGGGAGAACGGGTGTGCCAGGGGCCATAGAAAGGTTGAGGAGGCGGGGAAACTTGGGGGGGGGGGGGGGGATTGGTTCATTCTACGGTAATTTCGCATATATTCTGGTGTGTGGGAAGACGATTTTTTGCTCTATTCCTCGGCCAAGTTTACGCCCGAGAAAGTGGTCGGCCTAGCGAAGTGCCTTCTGTCGAAGAAAGTGGTTTTGCCCGAAAAAGCGGTCAGCCGAGCGAAGCGAGGCCTTATGTCTGAATGCTAGTATCTATTAATATCCAATTAACATTTTGGAACACTTTTACACCAATAAAAAGAAAAAGAACCATTTCCTAGTTCATTGAGTAGGTAGGTAAGTACATGTGATGAAATAGTTGGTGACCAGAATCTTCTCAAGGTTGTCAACGGTGAAACTGCGGCGGTTGTCCGCGAGCATTAATTTGAATGCCCTTAAGAAGGAACGCTCCACATCAGTAGACACCAATGTACAGTATGTACTTCATTGCCGCAATTTCTGCTGGGGTCAGGAGGCCAGTATCTCCAGTTCCTCCTTCCAAAATGGTTTTAAAAAGCTTAATTTCTCCCATCCTGGATTATTTTCTAAAACAGCATTAATCTTTATAAGTTTGCATAAGTATATCAGCATAATATGCATAATATAAATAAATAATATTTATTTATAAGTTTGTTCAGTGCCTGAACTTCACCAGATGCTGACCAATTTGTTGCCAACTTTTCGACTTCATCGATACAGTGGCAAAATTTGATATTTAATATCAAGCCCCTGTGTTTCAAGATCCATCAAGGTTTTCGTCAGATCCCCGTAACCAGCCCCGTAGAGAGGGGGGGGGGGGGGCACTGGACCCGTTGCCCCCGGGCCCGGCCTTCGTAGGGAGACCCGGATTTTCTTGAGAATTCTTTTTTTTTTTTTTTTTTTGTTGAAAAAAGGGGGTAGGAGAGGCAAAATGGGAAAAGGGACAGATCAATATAAGAAAAATTTTCATACCCTTTTTTTTAGGGGGCCCGATGAATTTTCATACCTTTTTTTTTAGGGGGCCCGATGAATTTTCATTCCTTTTTTTTTTTAGGGGGCCCGATAAATTTTGCCCCCGGGCCCGGATTTTCTCTCCACGGCCCTGCCCGTAACGTGAGCAGATTTGGGTCAATGGGCGTTTTTGTTTGTCTCACCCTATCTTAGACATGGTTTAAACAGCCGCAGAGTCGTCAGGATCGAAAGTCGCATCTCGGGGAACGAAAAACTCGAAGTTTTGATCTCAAAACGTTCAAATGTGCAGTTGTATGCCATCATGTGCGAAATATGCCCTAAACCACGAAATATGCGTTTTAGGTCTTGATGTGGACATCATTCGATCCATTTTTCATGGAAACGGAAGAATCAGTTGGGAGCCTTCATAATTTGAATTTTCATATTTCCCCTCATTATATCATAATATACTTAATAGGTATTATTTCTTCAGGGGGAAAATATGCTATTACCTAAGAATCCGACCACTAATCATAATGCGCCCGAGCTTTTCTCATTGTCCAGATAATGTCTGCTCTGCTATTTTCAGGACCAAGAGCTTGCTACGACGAAGGGAAACGAGTGTCGGAAACGCTAAGTTACGCTTACGCGAAGCAAGATGGCGTCAGCGTGAGGGTTGCTCGCATTTTCAACACGTACGGGCCCCGCATGCATGTCGATGATGGCCGGGTTGTGTCCAATTTTATACTGCAAGCCCTACGCAATGAGACTATCACTGTACGTCTTATTTTCAAAATTTACCGTTTTATACCAAAAACTTTAAATACCAATCTGTATGGTATAATTTTCAGATTTATGGACGAGGAAATCAAACCAGGTCTTTCCAATATGTTTCCGATCTCGTGGATGGTCTTGTCAGCTTAATGGCATCGAATTTCTCCCAACCCGTGAACTTGGGAAACCCCGTGGAGTACACTATTTCAGGTATACCTGAGTTCGTAAAACACATGTTTCGAAAATTTAATTATAGTGTTCAAATTATTACCCACTGTTTTGCAGAGTTTGCTTCAATCATTCGAGCCATTGTGGGGAACAAGAACCCCATCAAGAGCGTGGATGGAATGGAGGACGACCCACAGCGACGAAAGCCCGATATTACCAGGGCAAAAAAATACCTGAACTGGGCTCCTAAGGTATGCTCGGTATTTTTTTACTTGTTTCTTCTTTTGATTGTTGTTTACTGAGTGGATTTTTCATTTCCAGATACCACTCAGGGAAGGGCTCATTCGAACAATCTCTTACTTTCGTGGTGAATTGGAGAAGTCAAAGCTGAGTCACTCAAACTGAAAAATGACGCACAAAGGGAAGTTAGCACATGACGGCGTGGCTTTGGGACCTGTGCTCTCTGGGACCAATTCTCCTCGGCCAAATGTTCCTGATTCCAATATGGATCTCAGTGATAGGTTGATGATAAACGGTGAAGCTGAATGTGCTGCTCAAATGTGATAATGCGTCGAATGAACGCTGCTACTTGAGGACTGTGCAGTTGTTGAATCGTGAAATCCTAGTCAATGTCTGGTGTAGCTTCAAGCTGCACTTTATTGTCAATCTGAGATCATCAATAAACGATGAGAATTCGATATTATTTTAAAATAAATTGTCTCAGGAGTCCCCAATCTAGGGAGTTGGGTTTGAGTTTGAAATCTCTTCCTTCGATGTTGTTCAAAAAAGGTACCGTACTACTACTATTCCAACATTTGTTGCTATCTTTTGAGGACGAGGAGTGACTACTTCTTAAGCACTTTTCCATTCTTTGTTATGTGAAGGAACCCTCTGAATTTCAGGGTCCCTTGAATTGGTGTAATCTTGGACGGTTCGGCAACTCCTTATGGTCTAGAATGGCCATAAGGAGGACCCGGGTCGTCACGTGGATGGCTCACATCTCTTACGAAATGGTGGCTGCCAAACCGCTTGTACGGATATATCACATTTTCCTTGCCTGGAGAATTAGGAACGACCATTTCGTAAACTGGTTCCATTTGACTCGAGTGCTAAAGTACAAAATTTGTACTTTAGCACTCGAATCAAATGGAAGAACAGTAGATCAGAACATTTAATGGTAGATCAGAACATTTAATGTTCTGATCTACCACTATTAACTACTGTTGTTGTCATCCGTTCAAAGTCCCCCCCCCCCCCTCCTTCAACTCGTGTTTTTCTTCTTCAATCAACTCCTTTTTAAGTTTTAGAATTTTTAGAAAAGATAAATAGTGTCCTGGTTGACATCTGCGATGATTAGAAGGCGTTTTGGCTCGAAAACAAGTGCTGTCCCCATTTAATGTTCTGATCTACCACTATTAACTACTGTTGTTGTCATCCGTTCAAAGTCCCCCTCCTTCAACTCGTGTTTTTCTTCTTCAATCAACTCCTTTTTAAGTTTTAGAATTTTTAGAAAAGATAAATAGTGTCCTGGTTGACATCTGCGATGATTAGAAGGCGTTTTGTCTCGAAAACAAGTGCTGTCCCACTTCACCCCTCCTTTAACATCAAATAAAAGAGGGAAAGTGCCCCCAGATATTTTTTTTTTTTTTTTTTTTTTTTTTATCCATCTGAAGGAGGAGATTTTAAAGATGCTAGTATCTTAGCATCATTTCATCCGTCAAATAGGACTACGTTATTTCTCGAAACAAAAAAGCCCTCAAATTTCGTCCAGCTTCACCCCACTTTACGGTATTGGCCCCTGTCACGGAATAGAATTCTATTCCGTGGGCCCCTGTCTAAACAAAGAGGCCAATCCCACCTTCTTCCTTTAGGTATAATTTCGGATAAATTCAGTGAATTTGAGTAATTTTTTCACTAGCTGGATCGGACCGGGGGGTCAGCACACACAAATGGGCGAGCAACGCGAGCCCCCTGTCTGCATGCAATTACCTAATGATTAGGTTCTAATACTACTGCATTATTTCCAAATATTACTATAGACTATAATATAGTCTGTAGTAGGTACCTATATTATGGCTCGACCCCATAAGAATTATTCTGATCGCCCTCAAAATTTGACATTATTCGCATCAAGATGTCTAGATTCCAAACCCAAAATGTCCGTCCGCCGTCCAAGCAGTTTTGGGCTGTAGGAATTTATTTATTTTTTATTTTTTATCTGAAATTTAAAAAAATCCTTGGTTTACAGTCTAGTTGTGACCGCAAGGTTTTCAGCCCGGTCACCCAAACCTGTAGGGCGCTAGTTATGGGGCTAAAATGCGTCTACGGGAGAGGTTTTTGAAGGTGTTCTGATAAGGGGCCGAGACAGGTGTCGTTTTCTAAGTATTTTTGGACGTAGAATCAATTTTTGGGGGTCCCTAAATGATCTGATTTCTCTATGGGTATCTATTGGGTTTTCATGGGGGCTAAAAATGGGATTTTCGAAGGATCCCAGGAGGTCAAATATTTTCCGAGTTAAAAACAATACCTATTTGAAAACAATTTTTTGAAACAAAAAAGCTTTTAACATGGATATGTTTTTGGGCTGGGGTCTTTCTAAAATTTGCGTAACGACATCCAAATTTGTTATGCAACATAATCGCGAAAACAATAATCACATGATTGGTCTGTAATAGGCTGGATGATAGTTTGGCGGTTGGTTACTAAAAACATCACACTATGGAGTTGGTGATATTTACCAAAGACATAATATTATCCATGATCTGATGTTTTTCCCTGAAGGGGAAAAATTTAGTTTCGGTGGTTTTTTGATAGGTACCTACCTACCTAAAAAAAAATTCCTTTCAAAATATTTATATTGGCACAGAATTAATTTTCACATAAGTAACCTATATCAAAGAATAATATACTCTTGTGTAAAATTTTCAGCCTTTTATTGCCGAATAATATTGAATATTATTTAATATCACCGCTTCCATACAATAAAGGATATGAGTTTTATCGTTTCCGTCCTTTTCCTTGCGTTCAATTTTTCATTTTCCATAACGCAGTATGACCAACCCAACACTACTCTCAACTTTAGTCCTTCCCCTTTTTTTCTCGGAATGGAAAGAGTTCGGAGTTTTATTGCATTTTAAGTACCAGTTAATTTTAATGTTTAACTGAGTTTATACGTTTGCTATCATCCGACAAACAACAGCAAATTCACTTGATTCTAAAATTTCCGTCGTTTCAGAGTCCAAGATCAAGTGCGATCTATAAATACAGCTGACACAAAGTAGCGATTTTCTACTATGTAATCTTCTAGTATTTAAATTTTCCTCTATTGATAATTTCCCTGTTTCTTCGTGCAATATCGCTTCCCATTTTAGGTAAGTTCATATTGTTGGTTAGTGTGCTGAGTGCAAGTTGATTTCGGGCCGTGAAAAAGGGTTTTTCGTGCGCAATACGCCGGCAGGTTCAAGAAGTGCAAGTGTTTACACAGTGTCTTGGTGAATGTCATTTACTTCCCATTCATTCCACCCTACCGCCCATCCCGTCATCCGTTTTTTGATTCCGTGAGACCGCGAGATTTTTTCCCTGCGTTGAGATATCAATTCCCGCAAACGCGTTCGTCTTGTGAGTCCTCATAGAAAATCGGAAATCGCCGCAGTTTCCTCAAAAGAGTCGCCATTTTGTCGTCGTCTATAAAATCCTGTATGCGGGTGATTATCAAACCATAGTTCTCTGATGTCTTGTAGTTATGTTTTGTAATTGTGATTAACTTGAAATTTTTGATTGCTTATTTATTGAAATTCCAGAGTCTCAACTCATTTGAAGTAACTTTCGGTCGGTAAATGCGGGTGGTTGAGTATACTGCACCACCTAACCCTATGACATGTCCGTAGTTCCCTGTGTGGTTTTTTCCACACTGCAGGATTCCGTGTTTGTATGAGCACATTATTCGTGTTATAAACCGTTCCGACGCCGTCGAAGGAAATTTCGTCGAACCATTTCCCCACTCCCAATAAATTGCATCTCGAGAGACGCAAATGCGAGCCGCCCAAGAGTGGCTATTGATCTACCCATTTTTCCGATGTTTTCAGGTCTTTTTATCGTGAAATGTGCCTGTTTGGATCGCTGGGGCTCTCCAGGGATTCGAAACTCCGCATTTACCCTTCGCAGCAATCGGCTGAGCGTTAGTTACATTTTTTGTGTTGAATGAGTAAGCACAAATCCGTGTAGAAAAAGGCACCACCAGGAAAATGACGATATCTACGAGGGGACAGTCCGTCGAACCTCCGGATGGGGAAAACAATATAGTGCCAGTGAGTATGAAAATCATTTTCTCGTGTTAATTTAATCGCATCTCTATCTCATTCTATAATCTGTATCGGAAACCTGATGCTAACATCCTTTGTTTGGTTTGGTGTCTATAAATAACAACCCAGATATCTGAAGGTTTTTCCGACAAATCCATATCTTACTATCGCTCGCCTAACGCTTATTAAGCGGTCTATCTGCATATTGGTTATGTTGATTGGATAAATTGTTTCTGATATCTTTCTAATTAAGGTTTGTGCTTGTGTACTATCTGAAAGCGGAAAATTATATTAACGCAACAAGTGTTCGCTCATGGATGTCGGGATGAAAAAATGCAGACCTCGTGATAATCTTAATGTTATTATGGTCATGACATGACTACAACCGAACTGCACTTGAATGGTGCGTCATGTTTTCCAGGTACAAGTGCAGCCGACGCCAAACCAAGTAGAGTCGCAGTCCCAGCCTCCTCCGGAAAATGAAACCGTCTCCTCGCCCACGCAAACTCAAACGGAAAACGTCCCCAATAAAACCGTCGTCGAGTTTCCGGTCCGCAAGCTTAAAGTTCTCGACGATAAGATCTCCAGCCCTCGTTGGGTCGTTCCGGTTCTGCCAGACCAGGAGCTCGAGCACCTCATGCAAGCCGCTATCAACCTATGCAAAACTGGTATGATGATTCCACCTTTCTTGTGCTAGCACGCTCTAATTGGCAAAGAGCATCAGTAGTTCGCCACCCCGGCTTATTTCCTTCATAACTTAGATTAGGACCGTTTTTTACGTCAATCTGCATCATATAATATTATGCGACACCACACTGAAACTATAACATTGAAATTACTTCGTCTGTGAGTTTTTGACGTTGAAGACCTCCGCTATATATCGCTAGCGTGAATTCGCTGTTCATGGTCTAGTTCAGGGGTCTCCTACCTACGGCCCGCTGAGCATTTTCATTGTTGAACTTCCTCAGCAGTCATTTTCTTTGAAGTCTATCAAAGCTTTTAAATGAAAGTGGCTTTTCTCGAAAAACATAGAGCTATGAAAAACCTGGTCCATTTCCCAATCTGCAACACCCTTAACATTTCTGATTACCCAATCAGAAAATGATGAATTGTTTCCGAGTGAATTTGCGGTAAATCTTTACAGGTGTCTGCGAGACCACTTCGAGTCCCGTTTTCAAAGTTTTGAGGAAGCTTCTTTGAACCTTAGGATTTTTCAAAACCCTTTCACTGCAGTAGTTGAAGACTTACCTCCTGTCCTTCTGGGGCTGCAGTCAAATGACATCTGTAAAGACAGCTTCCGGGATAAGGATATATAAAAATTATACGCTGCGCTTGCAGAAAAAACTATTCCAAACCTCAGAGATTAGCCCGCGCAATGATCGCGCTGTTCACTTCTATCTGTGCGAACAAACCTTTTCGAGGGTGGAATTCACAAATTCTGAATACAGGGCCAACTTTACTGGTCAACATTTGGAAGCGCGTCTGTTGATAGAAACGACAAAATTTGAGCCAGATTACGTAAATATTTTGAGTAACAAACACTGCCAAACCTCACGATAAAGTCGTCTCTATTTATACTGCAATATTAGGTACTGTTGAACGTTCTCAATAAATTCCATTCCTCTTTATCTGTAAACCTCTCTTTAGGTTTATTATTCTTGGATTAATACACCTGTCTAATCGCGACGGAGGTTGAAAATTCAGATCGGCCTCGAAATGTGACATTATCCGTTTTATGACACGATGATTTCAAAATTTCCGCTCGCCGTCCGAGTCGTTTTGGGCAGTAAGAATTTTTTTTTTTTAAATCTGAAATTGTGACAAAATACTTGGTTTACCATCTTGTTGTGCCCGCAAGGTCAAAATCCTGAGCCCGATCGCTCAAACCCGTGAGGATCTAAAATGGGGGCTTCGGGAGGAGGTTTTGAAGGTTTTCGGCTATGGGGTCGAGTTAGGTGACGTTTTCGAAGTATTTTTGGTCGTAGAATCCATTTTCGGGGGTCCCAGAACGATCCGATTTCACCGAGAGGAAGTATGGGGTTACAATTGGGAATTTTTTTAGTATCCCAGGAGGTCAAATAAGGTGTCGTTCTCCGAGTAATTTCGGACGCATAGCCCATTTTTCGAGGTCCCACATTTGTCCAAACATTGTACAGAATTTCTTTTTAAATACTATGTAATTTTTCTAATTTTTTCTCAAACGACACAGAATCAATTTTTGCCCAATCAAAGAATAGTAAACACTTGTGTAAAATTTGTAGCGTTTTTCTCCTAAATAATGCTTGGCCCATGCAATTGAGGAAAAATTTCAATTCGGCCCGCCCTGAAAAAAGGTCGGAGACCCTTGGTCAGTTCATAAGATTCATGCTATTCTTAGAAACGATTCGTCCTTAATGAAATGAATTTACCTTCCAAATTGAGTTACTTTTTCACATAGTTATGGAAGAATTTTAGCGAAACTCCTAATACCGTACAATAATCCTTAGGTGATGAAACCGCTCAAAGCCCAATAATTTTCCGTCCGACCAACTACTGTGCCATCCGTGGTTTTTTCTGTGTCCAAGTAGTTGGCTTCCTTTTTAATTTTTAATTAATTCGACTCCATTTGAGTAGTTTACTTTTAAAAGGGCATATATCGATTTTGGGGAAAAATTCTCCTTCTAGTGTTTTTCTGATCACAAGGGAGATCTCTTGTATACTGTGCATCAATTTCCCGTCTAAAGCGTTTAGTTTTTTTTTTTAAATTTAGTTTGCCACATAAATTGCAGTGTGAATCCGTTTCCACCAAAGAGGGACATATCCTGCAGGCAGGGCTTTTTTCAAAGGGCCACATAACCTCCTGATGAGTTTGATTGTAGTTTAGGGGATAACTAGCCACTTTTCAAGAGTATCCAGGATAACTCCCTAGCTCTACAGGCGACTCACAGTGGCTGTTGTGCACGACTGTTATTGGATTTGCGCCATGGTGGCGGGTCAACACACTTTGTCCGCTGCTTTAATGTTAATGGGGTTAAGAATCAATAAGCACGACCGGGTCCCGTGGGGAGTATGCCCATTAATAGTGTACATATGTGCAGAATAACGCGGTAACGCTTACCTATCACTTTCACAACGGGTGTCAACGGCACAAATTCCCAAAATGCAAGTTCTTAGGTGTCAATAGGTAGCAGTTTTGGCAGGTGGTCGTCAATGGGAAGACCTCGCGTTTTAGTTAGCTCATGTAGCGTTATAGTGACTTCTAATAACGTGCGGATAGTTACTTTTTAGTGTTAGCGTTTGTAATTTATTGGTCATTTCAACAGCACAGTTTCATAATCATTCAATATAGTTGATAATAATTATCCCTCTAAAATCGTTCCAACTGAAGCAAAAGAAAAAATAAATGCAATTTTATTGTTATAACCTTCGCGGTTGTCACAAGGGGTGGAGGTAAACTCATACTCCGTTCCGGGACCTGAGGACGGACCGAAATTGAGTCATCGAGCCCGCTCCGGGACTCGAACCCACTACGTCAACCACTACAATCAGCCGCGGTATCGATTGAGCTACGACCCAATGGGGCGGGATCTTGAGTGACTTATAGGTTCTGGATAGCGGAATCTTGAGGTAGGTAGTATGCTTTAGGTGGCGGAATCTTGGGGTAGGTAGTAGGCTATGGTAGGGTAGGCGAGTTACTGCTTACTTAATCCGGGCCTCAATCCGAGGTGGTGAAATTGGTCATATGAGTGGCGGAATCTTGTGGTAGCGTTAAGCTGCACCCCGAAGGACTTGGCGGAATAGTAAGCTCCAATAATCTCTTAATGACCATGGCTGGCAGGATTCTTGAGCCGCCCAGCTGTCCAGGAATCGAAGAAAAGTCTGACTACCCCCAGAACAAGTTTGACCTTTTCTTTCGCCAATTGAATGTATGTTTCTGGAATATATAGAATCTGCATTCACGAGTAGATACAGGCAAATTTCGAAAAATAGCAAAATATTTCGAGAAAAAATGGTTGGAACGTTTTTACTTGGACCCCTTCAATAATTCATAATACATTTATTAATTATTATTAATTTGTTTGAAGTTCTTTTCTGAAAGTTTACCTACATTTCTGAAGCTGGAGTGCCTCTCCAGCAATTTGATGGTTCCACTGGGACATTTTCAAAAACTATCTCTACCTTCTCTCTATCTACTTCATGGATTCATATGTGTTTCAGCTTAGTCATAAATTGATGGTTGAATGAATGAACCAAAATATGAAATATTCAAATAATCATTGAAAATATATTTTTTTCTAATCGGAAAATATTTAACCTTCTCGGATTTTTCATAAATCCCATTTGTTGCCCCAGGAAAGCCCAATTGATCCCCACAGTGAAATCGGATCGTTCCGGGACCCCCAAAAATTGATTCTACGTCCAAAAATATTTCGAAAACGACACCTAGCTCGATCCCACAGCCAAAAGCCTTCAAAAAGCCCCATTTTAGCCCCATAGCGCCCCACGGGTTTGGGCGATCGGGCTGAAAACCTTGCGGACACAACTAGATGGTAAACCAAGTATTTTGTCAAAACTTCGGATTAAAAAAAAAATCCTCATGCACAAAACGGCCCGGACGGCGTACGGTGGACGGACATTCGGTTTTGGAATCTAGACCTCTTGAAACGGATAATATTATAATGTCACATTTTGAGGCCGATCGGAGTCGACGCACCTCCGTCGCGATTACAAAGGTGTATTATTCCAAGAATAATAAACCAAAAAAGAGATATTGTCAATATCATATTGAGAATTGAGCCAACAATAAAGTTTTTATGAAGTCAATAGGTGAAAAATCTGCTCAAATAGCCAAGTACTGTTGCTCTTCCCCTACTTCAACATGTCGTTTTCTTCTCAATCTTTCAGGTGATGACGTCAACTCGGAAGACTGCCAACGATTTTTCCGGGAGGGGCTCACCATTTCTTTCACCAAAATTCTTACGGACGAAGCAGTCAATTCTTGGAAGTACAACATACACCAGTGCATTTATCAGAATTGCCTAAAGCTGGTTGAGTTGTGTGTTGTTAAGCTCAATGATGATTGGTTCCTCCTTTTGGACTTGCTTGCCATGGTGTTCAACCCGAATAATAGGTTTGTACTGCTGCACTATAATATAATATTATTCTATTGGGTACTGTTGTGCTCTAAGAATTTTGCAGTTCTTTGTTCGTTTTCCAGGTTTCACACTTTCAATGCGACGCGGCCTAGTGAGACGGTCCCTATTGGATCCAAAATCCCGGAAGAAGAGGTGTTCGCCAGGCCTCCCGACTCTCGCACCCCCCGTGGTTGGCTTGTCGATCTGATTAATAGGTTGGTAACGGCTTAGCCTGGCTTTTCCAGCGCTAATTGTCATGGAAGAAAAACACCAACCTGATTTCTGTTTTCAGATTCGGAGCGTTAGGTGGTTTCCAGATCCTCGTCGACCGTTTCGCGCCCGGAAAAGTCGTACCAGTTCCCGTAATTCATGCGCTCATCCGCCCTTTTGGCTCTTGTTATGAACTCGTGACTGTTCACACCATCGAGAAGTTTTTAATGCCTATCGTCGTAAGTAGCTCCCAGAACACTCTTTTACAACACCATGTCTTTATTTCAAATCATTTGATTTCACTGCAGTTTTCTTACGTGGCTGTATTGTTTTCAGGAGCGGGTCCCCCAATATCTTGACAACCTCACGGACGACGAACTAAAGAAAGAGCAGAAGAACGAGTCGAAAAACGATGCGATTGCTTCGATCATAAAATCCGCTAAGTGCTTGGTGTCTCGAGTTACTAGTCAAGAGGAAACTGTCAAACAACTGGAAATGTTTCGTCTGAAGATGATCCTTCGGTATTTTTTTTTTTTTTTTTTTTTAACCAGCTCGATGTTGGACACTTGTTATATTGCTGGGTTGTTTTTATGTGTTCATTATTTGCAGTTTGCTCCAAATTTCATCGTTCAATGGAAAAATGAATGCCCTGAATGAAGTGAATAAAGTCATCACGGGCGTGTCGTACTACCCCCATCGGCATACTCCGACCAATATGGATCCTGAGGGCGAATGGTTGACGCCTGAAAGAATGGCTGTAAGCATTTGGTTCCGTTGTGTGGTGGTTTCTATGTTCTGTACAACGGCACACCGGTTGTTAAATTCACGGTTCTTATTTATCTTTTCAAGAAATGGATCAAAGAGAACGGCGTCCTCCAAATCGTCCTCCGGGACTCGATGCACCAGCCGCAGTATGTGGAGAAGCTGGAGAAGATACTCCGGTTTGTCATCAAAGAGCGGTGCCTGTCTCTTGAGGACCTCGACAGCCTGTGGGCAGCACAACATGGGAAGCACGAAGCGATCGTCAAAAACGTGCACGACCTTCTGGCGAGATTGGCTTGGGACTTTTCCCCCGAGCAGTTGGACCACTTGTTCGAATGTTTCCAGTCAAGTTGGACGTCCGCGAACAAGAAGCAGAGGGAAAAATTGTTGGAGCTGATTAGGAGGTTGGCGGAAGACGATAAAGATGGCGTTATGGCTCACAAAGTAAGCACTGGTCGATGATGTTGCTACATATTAAACGTTCATGTTGTTCGTGTACTGATCTATAAATTTTATGTCAACAGGTCCTCACTTTATTCTGGAATTTAGCCCATTCTGATGACGTTGTTACTGAAATTATGGACCAGGCTCTTAGTGCTCACGTGAAAATATTAGATTATAGTTGTTCTCAGGTTTGTAATTTGAATGGCCACCTAATTCCACCTAAATGCTTGCAGCTTCGAATAAATCATTTTTTCTTTCAGGAAAGGGATGCTCAAAAAACGGTGTGGCTAAATCGGTGTGTGGAAGAATTGAACAAGAACGAAAATTGGGTTCTGCCGGCCCTCAAACAAATAAGGGAAATCGCATGTTTATACGAACAACCTCCCAACGCGAACCAGAGAGGCCACCATGTATGCTATAGGTGAGGAACTGGATTTTTTTAGTCTGAGTTAGTTACGTTTGAACCTTGGAACTCAAGAAAATAATTTCGGGCTGATGTGTTGCGCTTATTGATTCGTCTCTTCGTTTTCCAGGCAAGAGGTTATCAATAGACTGCAGACGGACCATCAATTAGTTGTTTTAGTTACGAATAATTTAACTGATTACATTGACAAAACGAGAGAAGTTGTTGCAGGTATTAGTCAATCTTTTGAATTGGTGATTTTAATTTCTGATTGGTATATCCCACAAATATTATTATTGAATTTTATTTATTTTTTATTTTTCAGAAAATCCTGACATTGATCCAAATTTGTATTGTCCGGACAAGAGGTACAACCACATTGCCCAAGTTCAAGAGCGCCTCAACTTCCTACGTTTTTTACTCAAGGTGATTTATTTTGAACGGTTATCTTTTTGTTTGGTTTGTTTTGAATGTAGCAGGTTGTAGTGTCAGGTAAGGATGGGTCTTTCCAATTGGCTTGGAACCTTATCAGAGGGGAGTAGCAGGAATGGAAAAACTGAATCCTTAGCAGTGTTGACGTTTCATAACCCTTTTAGTTGAAAAAATGTAGGGACATACCTAACCCTCTTGGGACAGACTCTCCTCCCTTCAATTTGCCATTAAGGCTAAATGTCCCCCGACATTGGTGAGATTTTTTTTCAACAGATCGCAGCACCTATGGGGTGAAATTTACTTCCATGATTAAGCCTAAATGGCTGCGATTTTTTTCACTTTTCTTTCTGATTATGTCTCAGGATAGCTATACCTTTGGCTCTAATTATGTTTGGGGCTGGTAGGATGCAATTAATTAGGTTTTCCAATTTCTATTTTTTAAACTATCAATTTTTTCGGAAAACGGAGATTCCACAGTGAATCTATGCACCTTGAGCAAGACAAAGATGCATCAAATCTAATTAAATTACATCTCCAAATGAATCAAATCAGCGCAATAAAGTGGTAATGAGAAATCAATCCCTGTCAATCAACATAGCTGGGTCGGAGCCTTTTCACATTGGCGTCTATGGGTTGTCAAACTTCCGAACACCGAACCCTCAAATCTTCAGTTTTCTACCTGGGTGAACCCCTCTCATTTTGAGGGTCGCATGCCGCAAATGGAAATCCTTACACTTGAATGTAATAGTTGTTTCGAGTTCCTTATATCCAGACGCCAAAGGGTTTGACTTCGCAAGAAATGGTGCCAGTCATAGAGTCAAAAATAGGCAATTTTTTCCAACTTGGCTGAAAAATAGGATTCGCTCATGTATCAACACGTGTAACAAATGAACGAGTGATGCAAATGAATTTGCACAAAATGTATGTTGTAGAGGGTCAAATTATGAGTCAAGGGAGCACCTGGAATTTAAAAAAAAATACCAACCGAGAAAACTAATTTAAACCAAAACTAGAAACACCCAATCTGACACCGCTCGGCACGCAGAAAACCACGTTTTTCAGAACGTCTTTCAGCTTAGAAACTATTGACCCGATTTCTTTTTTCTGTTTTTTAAAGTTGATTAAATTTGCCATTGCGGCTATTCCTTGAGAAATTTTGATTTAATCTTTGATAAGTGAGGGGTTGGCATGGCAAGCATTGGCAAATTTGGACAAAAACGCGTTTTCCGCAAATTGTTGCCCATAACTTGGGAACAGTTACCCCGACCTTGTTCTCTTTTTTTCTGGTGGATTAAATTTTATATGAGGGACGGAACTTTGCATTTCTGTTGAGAATGGAGTCACTGGAATCAACGCAGAAATACTTCAAAAACTCACATCTACATAATATGTAGGTTATATTATAATACAATGTGTTATGTCATCTTGAAATGTATACATACTGACAAATTTTGAGACCAATTAACATCTTCGAACCCGGTCGCGAATACATAGGGAGGTAGGTGTGCTATTCTATAGAATAATTCGTGCCTATATGAATAATAAATCTAACTCTTGCAAATTTGTGCAAAAGGAGCACGGGGCAAGGGGTTTTGTTTGATTTTATTTTAAACGGTTTAGGCTCGACATCTATTCTTGTCCACAAGGAAAAAAAAGAAAAAAAAAAAAAAAAATCGGGAATCGGCATAAACAAAACAATTATCTTTTTCCTGGCACTCTTCACTCCTGAATCTATGGGATATACTATTAAACAATTTTCGTTTGCACAACGTTTGGTCGGGGGGACCCCGAAAAATGTAATCTACGTATGATAATCCTTCTAACAGAACACCTACCTTGACCCCATAGCCAACAACCGAAAAAAAAACCTGTTTTTGACCATGGGAACAAGGAAGATTCAGGTGATAAAAGTTTTCACAATTTTCACTTCAAAGGATGTACCGATCGGGTATTTCCATGATTATATTATGACTACGAGTTGGGCGGCTTTGTGCCACCAAAGAGAGGTATTATCAGCGGGGTTACTGCAATGCGAAGTGGGAAAACAATGCCGAAGAGACCGATGGTAAACGGTGGCCTTTCACTCGCTTTTTGAATAGGTACGCATCCTTGCAAAATATGCGGCCATCAGAACGTCTAAGTAAGAAAATTTCTTAATGTTTTGTAATCTTTCATTTAATGTTTTGAAAAAGCTGCAACTTTTACACATGGGTTTCATTCTTAGATATAGGTATTTCCTATTATACAATTTATTAAATAGTGCAAAAACCAATTCCATGTCAATAAAAAAGGTGATGAAAATAAATAATTTTTTAAAATACCTTAATTATTATTAAACTTTTTTTTTTTTTGCACAACGTTTGGTCGGGAGGACCCCGAAAAAAAAGTAATCTACGTACGATAATCCTTCAAAGAGAACACCTACCTTGACCCCATAGCCAAAAACCGGAAAAAATCCTGTTTTTTGGCCATGGTATCAAGAAAAGTACCAATCGTTTCTCCAATTTTTAGTGAACCAAATCTGTCCAATTACTGTACGGGAATAGTTTTTTTTTTTTTTTTTTTTTTCAATTTTAAAATAATTCTTATTGGCAGAAACGATTTGTTCAAAAATGTGTTGTACCCCGATGTACTCGTCCCACTTGCGTTATACTTTTTGCTCTTTAAAAAAATCGAGACGAAATAGTTTACACACCTATTCATGTCAAGATTTGAGTCAGAATTCTCAGTTATTGAAAGCTGGTTTGCCCGAGCGGTCAAAAGATGTAAAAACGGGTGGCCAGGTATAAAAACCCAACGCCTTGGGAGAGAGGCGCCCTTCCCTTGATGCCAAAAATCTTGATCAAAATGATCATGCCGTGCCTCACGATTATCCTCCTAGAGACCTTACTATTGAACTTAGGACATTGAGATTCAGGTGATAAAATCTTGAATAAGTGTCCCACCATTTGTCTTTGGCCAGTTTTGCAAAAATGCCTCGTTTTAACTCGGTTTTTTGAATTTGAAATTCTCATCCCCCCTTAATTTAAATTTTAGCGATCCCAAACATAATTATAGCCAAAGGTATTACTGTTGGGAGAAGATTCGCGTTTTCGGATTGAAAATCGAGTGACTCTTTTAGCTGCTATCACTGAAGTAAAATTGCTTCATTTTGGTGCTGCCACGTGGTGGCCAACTCTGGTACTACGAGGGGGGACATTTAGCCTTAACTGTGTTTCAATTAGTCAAGTTTACTAATCGCAGTGCTTTGTTAGGGATCAATCCTGCCGACCAGGCCTCCCTTACCGACATCTTGGTTAGGGAAGCTGAATCAGCTGGAGAGATCCCAACGCCTGGATCCACTGCACAGGCCTCCTTTATTGACAATTCAATTAAGGAAGCCAAGACTGGTGTTAGCTGGTTTGAGGTAGCTGCAGCCACTGAGTCTGGTAAAACTGCGAGCTCAGAGCGAAACAATACCCTCCATGACACTTCGTGTAGGGTATTGTCATCCTCTCGGTTCCCTTCCGGAGATGATGCCTCAGCAGTGGATCCTGACAATTCACGCGAATCTGCAGCAAGCTCAGCTCCCATTTATGTGGCTGCACTCTCCCCCATGTCGGTAGCTCACGACAAATCGTGCAACTACTTGGACAGAGGTGTTTCACACTCTCCCTACCTCTTCCTCCAAAAGACGGGAGGCAAGAATGTGGATGCACGCCTCCTGATCTCCGCCAAACACACAAAACCTAACTTCTTTTTCCTCAAATCCCTCCTCGGCCTGAATGCTATCAGCATTGCCAATCCGCGCATCTCCATCACCAATAACGATACGTTAAAAACTTCCTTGCAATTTCATTTTAACCCCATCTGTAGCCTTTTGATGACCAGGACGGACAGTTATGGCTGTGTGCCCAACAAGCCAAACAGATATGGACGTGCCTCGCCGAAGGAGCCGTCTTCCCCTCCGATCGGGAGGCTTGTTTCAAATGGTTTTCCAAACTGATGGGCGAAGAACCCGATTTGGACCCGGCCATCAACAAGGACTTTTTTATCAACAACATCCTTCAATTCGACCCTTCTTTGCTTACTGAAAGCGGAATGAAGTAAGTGGAACGTTCGCGTCGTTCTTAGAGGTCTCCTTGAGGCACCAACTAATTACGAGTCTACCTGCAGGTGTTTTGAGAGGTTCTTCAAAGCAGTCAACTCCAAAGAAGGCAAATTGAAAACGAAGAAGAGAACGTTCCTCATGGACGACGTTGACCTAATTGGAAACGAGTACATATGGCGGGTAAGTTTTGTTATAATCGCTTTGCAAATTGTCTTCTTTGATTGTGCTTTGATTTACCCCACGTTCCAAATCAGGTGATTACTTCGGGTAGTGATGACATGGCCGCCAGAGCTATTCAACTTTTGAAGGAAGTGACGACCAATTTGGGACCTCGGTTGCAAAGTTCGACTGTCAATTTTCACCGAACTTACATCAGCGAATGCCTAGATCGTCTTCGAGCGCATTATGACACAGTCAACGCTTTGCGGGACTCGGGGCCGAGTGATTTTCAAAGGTACCTATTTAAAGAATTAGTTTGAATTGCCGTTTATTCCCAACCTTATTTGTATTAAAATGTTAAATTTTCCTCCAGCGTACAGCAAGAGTGTGTTAAGATGTGCCGGGTCCTCAAGGTTCTCAAAGAGTATATTAGTGAATATGACGGAGAGTTTACTGGTGAAAGGAACCAGCTTCCGTTGTACAGGTGAGACGTTTAAAATTTGTGTAAAACTTAAGTATATTTTATTGACTTTTTTATCTTACTGATGTTTTCATCGATAAAGGGCCTGCCATGGAAAACAAATGACTCTTGTGGTACGGTTCTCTCAACCTGGGAGGATGATCGACGATGTGGAAATTCCGACTCATGGCAACGAAACGATCGGAATGGCTAGGCGGTACATCCTAAGGAGGATCAAAGCCGGCGCTACGCAGCACGTCAAGTTGGATTTGTATTTCAACGGGGAGGTTCTGGACCCGGCTGAGGATCGGAGGCTCATCGCGGACTTGATGCTGACCGACAAAATAGTACGGTTTTCCCGTTTACGTGGGAGTATTGGCGGGGGAGCCCTTTGTAAATCAGTTGTTTTTTTTTCTTCAATTTTCAGCTCTTGACTGGTAAATGGAGCCAAGCTAACGCCAATATGGGAAGCTCGCCGGACTCATCTTCGGACAGCAGCACGAGTTCTCCTCAGCATCCTTACGAAGCGCCGAACATGACAGCCGAAAGCAGCCTGCCTGGGTTGGTAAGTGGTGACTACTAAATCAGGGTCAAAGCTAACTTTGAAGACAAAACCTCCAAGAATGTCTGGCAGCTTGTTCTGAAAGAATCCTTTTTTTTCTCAGCTTCTCACTCAACAGCACCAAAGAACCGCCAGCTTGTTGAAAGTCTGCGACTTGGCTTCCTCCCTAGGAAACACTACGCTCGCACAAGTGGCCTACTCCGTGTTGAATTTGTGTCCCCCCGACCACGAAACCTACTCGGGTCTTCTCAAGATCTTTTCCGGCGACCAAATCCCCCCCGCGGTCCTGGAAGACAGTCCAAACGTCGAGGTGGTCACGAACACCATCGAGAAGGTCCTTTACGATTCGCCGTCGCCTCAAGTTTTGTATAATTTAGAAGTGAGTGCTTTTTTCGTGCATCGGGGCATGAATGTCATCGCGAGCAGCTTCCAAGAGCTCGGTAACATTTAATTTGTTTTGCAGGTTTTGTACTCGATCCTCATGCCTGCTGCTGACCCGCTTTCCGAAAAAGCTTTCGAAAACCAGTTCAACTTTTTTAGCAGTCCCAGCTCGTTAGCACTCCTAGAAATATTAGTCAAAGAAGGCTTCATGTCCAACGCAGACGTTATTTGTAAGAGGTACGTAACTTGAAAACATGCTTACATCCACTATGTGGTTGGTCAACGGATCTTCTTTAACAAATTTCTCTGTAAACTCCGACCTCACACGTACCATAGTGTGCCGCAACCCTCCGAAATCAGATGGGTTGTTCACTCTCTGATGAATTCTTAAGCAAAAATTTTGAAATTTTAGCAGTAGTTTTAAGGACTCACCGTTAAAAATTAATGAAGAAGGTTAGTAAGCATTTTAATACTCAGAGAGTAATTGAGATTTGATTTATTGAAAATCTGGCTTCACCAATCTGGCCACTGTAACTACCATAACCATAACAAGAAATTTGTTCACGTTGAAATTGGCTCATCGTCCTCGTCTTTTCTCGTGTTCTTAAGTTTTTAAGTTATAACTGGGACACCCGTGCTTCGCACGAAATATCAAATTCCCGTGTATCACTAATGCATTCATCCTTCACTCTGAACACCCGTAGCTACCCGTCAACTCGTAATTTTTCTTAGTAAAAACGCTCGTTGTTGGATCTCGCTCGACAATTTGCGTCCACCCGCATAGAAATTGGTGCAGCCGTTTGGGCGTGATGTTGGAACAGACAGGCATTCAGTTTTATTAATAGAATAGATCGATTATTATTAATAATTATTCGTATGTGGCATTGGAACGATAACGGTTGGTCAGCAGTGATTCTGATTTCTGCACTCTTGGTTCCTGATCCTGGCCTCCCTCGTGTATGTCATATTGACAGCAGTTTACAGAGGATTTTGTTGACTGAGTCTTCTGACCTAGCAATTTCTTTCTGTTCTGTTCTGATTATGTTTCTTTCTATTCCAGACACGCTTACTTAACCGTTTTGAAAATTTGTAAATTAATGTTTTGTGTCGTCGGCCATATATTGTACATTTCCGGAGAAAACGATGGACAGTCTCCCAACAATTTAGTATTTCTGAAGCAAGCACTGCGCACCATTCCTAGTCCTACATCTGAAGCGATCGTTCGGAACGTATCGTTGAAAATTGCCAAAGTTTATGTAGAAAAGGTGAGTTCATCTATCAAATTCCCGAATTTTTCTGGAGAGAAAAAAGAAATCTTACAGGGTTTTGTGCACAAATTTCAGAACGGTTTTGATAACATATGGACGAAATGGGTACCACCTAAAAAGATGACGATTTCATTGACCCAGCTGGCTTGGGCGTCTGCTTGTGCTGATATAAATTTAGTGGGAACCGACTTTAGTGAGCTGCACAACCTCACCACAAAAGCAAACCCGCACACGTGTGACATTCTAGGTGAATTATTTTGGAAAGAAATTATCGCTCGTAAGTCTGTCCGGGTGTATTTAATTATTATGGTTTGATTGCAGTCTGTAAAGAGGCGCTGGAAGTTCTCACCCTTGCACTGGTTCTCCACCCGACGATGTTGGACGAACTGCTCGACGATGAAGGGTGGAAAACGTTCATTATTGACTTAGTCCTGATGTCAAACTGCAGGTTCGTTCATTCTCTCTTGCCTTCAGCAACTGGACATCTTGTTGCTCCTACGGTGGCGCCCTCTGTCGCGAGCGCTTCAACATTGTCATTGTTTCAGATCTGTGCGGACTGTTGCTGCCGAACAATTTCTTCACATGGTGTCTCTGAGGAACACCGGAAAACAACTGCAATTTGCCGTTTTGTACCTTTTTTCTGTTCTGGATAAGCAAGTTGTTGACAACGCGGAAAATTCCAACGAATATTTTCATGTAACTAATTCACTAGTTGGTTATCACATCATATAGAAGGTTTATTGTTTCTCATTCTATTGTTCTTTCCTTTACAGTTGTTATGCGGTTTGTTGAATTATATGTGCATGTATAGTTGGGTTCTCCCTACTGCCGACGTTTTGTTGCAAAATGAGATTCAGTGGCTGAAACACACTAAGGTTTGTTCCCATGTAAATTTTTGTTAAAATTCGGTTATTTTGCGTACTTTCATTCTGGTACATAAACATGGCGGTTTGCTCTTGTGTACATTCAGGATCTAGTCAAGGAAACGGGAGTTTTGGCTATTGAAGATGCTGTGCTAGACGGTCACTTGTGCATAGCCAAGGAGTTGTTTTCGTTTGTTTCTCCAGAGATGAAGCATAAATTGGGATCGGACGAAGAGTTGGGTGGAAATTTGATCAAGGTGAGCCTTTGATTTCACGCTCGTCGCCCGTTCAGGATGGCGGATGACGGTATTTTTTCACGCTTTTCAGGAGTTGGTCGAAGATTTCGTTTTCCCCGCTTCCAAAATGATGCTTCATCTCCAGAAGACAGGCGAGCTGATTCCGGAGCAAGCTGTACCCGTGTGCAACACTCCCAGCACGCTAAACTCCGCGTTCGATCTGCTCGTCACGCTGTGCAATAACTGCGTACCCAACATGAAAATTTTAGTGACCATGCTCACTGACATGTTTTATAGCGGTGAGTAAATTAAAAATAATTCCAATTTTTTCTAATCCTGTGATCTTCTTCTGTTTTTTTAAAAATTATTATTATTATTATTATTTTTATTTTTTTAAGATAACGACGAGGGTCTTCAGGAGTGGGACTACCTTCCGCCGATAGGGCCCAGACCCCAGTCGGGGTTTGTGGGACTGAAAAACGCCGGGGCAACATGTTATATGAACTCAGTGCTGCAGCAGTTGTACATGGTATCGAGCATACGGCAAGGCCTACTAGCAGCAGAGGGCGCCATCGGCGACACTGAAGAATTTTACAACAACGATTCAGACGTATGTCAATTTCGATCCGTTCGAGCGTTTCCCCTTTTTGGCGTCGTTTGACAAAAAAAAAAAATGTTGTGTTCTCAGAGCATAATGATTGCGACAGTGGAGCCTGACGAGAAAGCGTCGACGGAGGAATCCCGCAAGGAATACAATATCGGCATTTTGAAACAAGTTCAAGCAATTTTCGGTCATTTGGCGTACAGCAAACTTCAATACTACATCCCCAAAGGGCTATGGAGACACTTCAAGTGAGTTGACGAAATAGCTTTCAGACGTTCCCCCGGAATAACACCATATTAGTGCTGCTTAAAGGATTGCCTGATTACAATAGTAGTTTCAGGATGCCAACACCTGTTTAGCGCTTTTCGGGTATATTATGAGTCTACCTGCCCCGCCGTCTAGGTCGTCCCCGAGGGCGTAATATTTTTGATACATCGGCGGAATATCCATGAAACAACTGTTACCATTGTGGAAGGTTGGCTTGCTCTTTTGTCGATACAAAAGTTCCAACGTCTCCTACTGGCCTTCAAAATTATTTTCTTTCACCATGTAAATTTTTTTTTTTTTTTTTTAGAAGGAATTATTCCTCTAATAAAATGTCAGTTTCACTTCCATCACCCCCATTAGGGTCACTAATTGATCAAACAGTCCTCGTAGGTCTTTTAGTTTAAGCTAGTTGCCAGACTCAGCATTGTACCAGAGGAGTGGCTGGTATTAAATATAAGGGGCTTGACTAACTTTTTTTTTCTGAAAGAACTTCATAGTTTTTAGCAGTAGTAGTGAGATTTTGGCTCCTACAATCCAATTCAAATTTCCAGGACATTTTCGAAGTTTTCAATTTTGAATTAGAGTGGTGAATAGGTATCTCGGCAGAGGGGGAAGAACGGGATCTCTCATTGGTTGTTAGTCGTCGGGGACAGGCTGTATTCGTGGTCACCAACATAACAAAACCGAAAAAATAATGCTTTTTTAGCACTATTTTTTGTGCGAGTGTACTCTGGCTGAATTCAAAATGCCAAATTTTCTCTAGTTTTTTGTTGTGGTTTTGTTATGTTGGTAGCCATGAATACAGCCTGTCGCCGACAACGAACAACCAATTTGGGAGCCCGCCATCCGCCGAGACACCCATTCCCATTCTAATTCAAAATTGAAAATTTCGAAAGTGCCCTGGAAATTAGATTAGATTGTAGGAGCCCTATACTCACTACTACTGCTACAAATTATGAAGTTCTTTCAGAAAAAAATGTTAGTCGAGATGCGGTTCCCTATCCCATTCTTCCCATCTCCGGTATTTCGAGTTCATTATCCATAATTTAAAACCCCACAATTCTCAAGGTTGCAAGGTGAGCCGGTCAACCTGAGGGAACAACAAGACGCCGTCGAATTTTTCATGAGCCTCATCGAAAGCATAGACGACGCTTTAAAAGCTCTCGGACAAGAGCAAATCATGAGCAAAATCCTCGGAGGCTCCTTTTCCGACCAGAAGATCTGCAAGGGTTGCCCCCATCGGTACGTGTAACGAAAATGGGTTTCGAATTGAACAAATTTTTAGTTCGCTATTTCATACATGCGTCGATGCTTTCCACAGGTACTCGAAAGAAGAGCCCTTTAGCGTCATAAGCGTCGACATTAGGAATCAATCTACTCTTCAAGATTCGCTGGAACAATATGTGAAAGGAGAACTACTCGAAGGAGCTGACGCTTACCACTGTGATAAATGTAACAAAAAAGTAGGTATTTTCGCTCTAATTCTAACTATAATCCTCACTCTAATAATGAGATTTTGTGTAAATTAGTTCCCAGTTGTCACATTTACTCGATTTTTCAAACTGTTTTTTTCCCCCTAACAGGTAGTGACTGTGAAGAGGTTATGTGTGAAGAAACTGCCACCTATCCTCACTATACAGTTGAAGCGTTTTGAATACGATTTTGAGCGTGTTTGTGCCATAAAATTCAACGATTATTTCGAATTCCCGCGTGTTCTCGATATGGAACCGTACACCGGTAAATACCGTCACATCGTTCATAATGTTGACCGGTGTTTTCATTTGTCATAACTGAGTTCAATTTGTAGTTTCGGGGTTGGCGAAATTGGAAGGGGAAGTCGACTGCGAGGTGACAGAAGGGGCGAAAGACATGACCACCAAGTACAACCTGACGGGGATAATCGTACACAGCGGTCAGGCCAGCGGAGGACATTATTATTCTTACGTGCTTCACAGGTCAGTAAGGGTTTCGCTGTGGCGTTTTTGCTTGGTTTTTGGGGTTAACGAATTTTTTGTACAGGTCTAAAGACGGTACACCGCGATGGTACAAGTTTGACGACGGCGAAGTCACCGAGTGTAAAATGGAAGATGACGAGGAAATGAAATCTCAGTGCTTCGGTGGAGATTACATGGGAGAGGTAAATTCTACAAGTAATGTAATAAAATTAGTACCGTGGCGTGTTGACCCTCTTGGATTATATTATACCGGAGAGGGTATGGAAGTGGGTTCCTGAAGGGCACCCCACTTTCCACACCTAGACCTGTAGGCACATTATGCTGCCTCTTGGAGTTACTATGGTAGGAGTTCTGTGCCCTTGAAGAGGTTCAATCTCTCTTCTACCAGGTTCTGTTGTGCCAGTATCTCTCCCCGGTCCACTGATCCCAAACCTTCTTCACTCCAGGGCCTCACACGCAAAGAGAGGTGATCCGCTGTCTCCACTACAGGCGGGTTCATCGTTTATGACCCCTATCCTGAAGCTCCCGTGTCCTGTATACAGACCCACTATGAATCTCAGTTGTGTCCGCCGTAAATGGAGACATGTATTCGCCCTTTTACGGTCTAGCCCAGCCATCATGGTGTTTCTGTCCATGCTGCTAATGCTGGGTTCTCCCATCTCCTGCTGTGTTGTGATCTCTGCCACTGGCCAACAACCTCGTGGAAAAGCGCCCCCGTGATACCTAGTCAGGGTTCAGGTCCTTTAAGGTCCTCGCTGAACCCCTGTCTGCCAGGGCGTTTGCTGCATTGACCCTCTTGAACACCATTTCTGAATTTCCAGATTTTTGATCACATGTTGAAGAGAATGACGTACCGACGACAAAAACGATGGTGGAACGCGTACATGCTCTACTACACTCGGCAAGATGGAGAAGAGAGCGATCTAGTCAAATCACTTTGTCAGCTCTCCCTTCGTAAGTTCCTTTTCATTACCATTTGTGATAGTTATTCCCCGATTTTGTAATTTTTATATTTCGGCCTATTTTCAGATTCCAAAAATAATGGCATCATGAAAATGCCGGCGGCCATCGAGAGGAGCGTTTGTCGCCAGAACATTAGTTTCATGCACACTCGTAATCAATTTAGCTCGGAGTATTTTAATTTTATGAGACGACTAGCCACCTGTACAGTACCCCCGGCGAATCGTCAGCACAATGCAGATAAACCTGTAAGTATGAGGGAAGATGTTGCATGAACGATTATGTCAGATATCGACTGAAAAAGGTGTTGGTATTGTTTTACATATTATGTTATAATATAACACTCCACTACAGCTACTCGTTATATTATAACGAGTAGCTGTAGTGGAGGCAATTTATACTGATAGAACTACTTGGTGGTTCTTACTACTCTAGTACCCCCGACGAAATTTCTCGGCAATTATTTATGGTGGAGAGGGACACCTGCCCATGATGCATTAGTAAAAAAAATAGTCGGCCGAATACGAATATTAGTAACGAATATTAGTAATGAAGGATAGAGATTGAACCCGTGTGAGTGGACAATATTTACTTTCTATCCTTATATGGGTCATTCTCCCAACATGTCGGAATTCATGTCCCTTGGAGTTTCTGGGCTCCGTGTTTAACTTAGAGTGGATTTTTTTTTACGAACGAAGAATAGACACCCTGAGCTTGATTTCTAATCAAATTCAATCTCAATATTCACTCGTTTCCATATCAAAATTTAAATTCAAAGTGCCAAAAAATCAGTCCCTAACCTGTCCCCTGACTAAAATTTCTAACTTCAAAAATCAATTACTCTCTTATGAGTAATGGTAACCGATTTTTTCTTTCACAGAAATATCCCAAGAGATGGTAGGCACGCTCTCTAGCGGCCAACCCTACAATACGTAGCCTTGAACCCTTGTCCCCAGGTTTTTCGACGAGTCCCTAACTTTTTTTTTAACACGGCGCCACCACTCTCCAGAGCACAGCAACCAAGTTTCCAAGTGTTGGCTAGATTGGTCTGATTCCCGCCTAAGTGCGGGTAACCTTTTCCAGGGCAACCTACCAACTGTTCAGTTTATTTGTGGATGTCAAGGAAGCCAGATCGAGAATTTCCCATCAAACGTCCCTAACCGTCAGGTATCTTCGTCAGATAAGAGAAAGAAAATTATTAAACTGTGTCAGTTTGTGTGTTTTTAGAGGGAGTACAGATTCTCATATTTATTTTTCCTGATAAAAACACGTGGTAGGGTGCACGTCTGAAAAACTTGCAAATCGTCAGTCCCTAATGCGCGAGTCCCTAACTTTATTACTGAGGGACTGATGCCAAATAAATTAGGGACTGACGTTATTTACTCAAAGCAACAAAAAATTATATTTTGCATGATTAATTTATGAATTGGAATGTCTCCTCCTTGTAGCATTCAAGTAGGATGTTCAAATGTCGGGATGTGATAATAAAAAGGTATGTCCATGATCTTGAGGTAGTCAGTCCCTAACTATAGTGATTTTTAGATCATGCTATATCTCTTGAATAGTGAACTTCTATGATAGAATTTTTGGTAGGGATCATCACCATGAATTGGAATGTCTCCTCCTTGTAGCATTCAAGTAGGATGCTCAAATGTCGGGATGTGATAAAAAGGTATGTCCATGATATTGAGGTAATCAGTCCCTAACTATAGTGATTTTGAGATCATGCTATATCTCTTGAATAGTGAACTTCTATGATAGGATTTTTTGTAAGGGTCATCAGTAGCATGTGCTAAGAAGGAATTCACAAGAAATTGGTAGAAAAAGTTACTTTTAAAATGGTGGAATTTGAAACTCGAAATTCGGAGGTTTAGGGAGAATGACCCATATGGATAGTCCTCACACAACACCAGGACACCATACAATCATTTTGATTATGTTCCTATTATTGAGCTGCTTCATCTTCAGCTATTAGGTCAGTGCCCGGTGATTTGCACCTTATTAGGTGGCGAATGTGCCAGCGACTGGTTGACGTTCCGTTTTCTCTAACTCGGATATCACTTCAGATATACGGTGGCCACCCGTGCGATCATCACGTTAGTTTGAGTTCGTCGGGATACACACTTGACTAACGCCATAACTATATTTCAGGGCCCTGATGCGGAGGAGCTGTCACTGCTGAGCGTTCAAATCGTTTCAAAATTTCTCTTCCACACTGGCTTCCACACGAAAAAGTGTCTGAGGGGCCAAGCGACGGACTGGTACGACCCGCTCCAGTATCATCTCAGGTCTTTCGCCTCTGTCAGGTCCTGGTTCACACACAACATCCTCTTCAAACATCCCAACAGGTCCATACCCTTCGTTATTGCCTGTTTTGAATCGCGTTGGCAGGAGCTTATCATCAATGTTAATTTTTACAGGTTTTGCGAGTACCTGTTGAGCTGTCCAACCACTGAAGTGCGCACCGTCTTTATGAAGATCATTGTTTTTTTAGCCCATTTTTCGCTACACGATGGGCCCTGTCCTCCGCCTATGGTCAACGCCCCGAGTAAGTCTGATGAGTTAGTTCAGGGTTGTGCTGCCAATTTTACACGCACTCTTCGTCAATTCCGAATATTTGCATTACTTTATTTCAGCGATACTGTTCGACCCGGAAGCGACGATGAGTGACCATCTGCTGCAGGCAGTTCTGTCGATGTTGCATAAGGAAGTATCGGAGCATGGCCGTCACTTGCTCCACTATTTCATGCTGTTTCACATGTACGCTGCTCTTGGAATCATGGAAAAAACGCAACTCCTGAAGGTACGCCTATCGCCATTTAACAAACTTATCCCATCCCATATCTGGTGTGCAAAATGGGTAATTGCTTGCTATTTGTCATTCACTGCGATTTTCATGTAATTGAAATATCTTGCTCTGACGGTAGTTGGGATGATAAAAATTTTATTTAATTTTATTTATTTAATAAAAAGTCAAATGGCATGCAAATTGAGAATTTAAAAAAAAAAAAAAAACGAACCTTGGAATTCGTCGTCTGAAATATCCGGTTGTTAAGGACTGAGGTTTGTTGCATTGTTTGGGACGTATAACTGGCCAATTGCAACGAAAAGGTTATGTATTCGTTGTTCGTTGACCCACACAGGACGTATCATCTTAACACTGGCAGCGAGCGTGGCTGGCCTGTTTGAGGTGGCCTCATCAGCGGACTTTGATTGTGAGAAACTGATGTTTATCTTCACTATTCTCTCTCTTGTTTCCATGTTATTGATATTGTAACTACCTACACAACGATTGCAGGTGCTCCAAAGTTAAAAATACGATGATTTCAACAAACTATGAGAAATATTTCAATTTTTGCCTTTCCAACTTTTTATTCCATCTATTTTATCATTCCAACTACCTTCAGAGTAAGATATTTCAATTACATAAAAATAGCACACAATTACTGAACGGTGTTATTTTTGCAGTTGAACGTCCCTGCTACGTTTATGCTTGTGGCGATGGACGAGGGGCCTGGACCCGCCATAAAATACCAGTTTCCCGAATTCACTAAACTCCACAGCGTCGTTTCTCAGCTCATCAGGTGTTGCGATTTGTCATCAAGGACCATGTCATCCATTCAAGTATGTCGTCCATTCTATTCAGAGTATTCGAACTTGCGATGATGGTATAGTAATCATGTCATTGTTATTTCTAGGGAGGGCAACCAATGCCTAATCCTCACGGAGAAACGCCACCTGGCGAATGCATCATGGTGATTCAGCCGCAAGTTGAAGAAATTCTTTTCGGCCGTACCAGGTAAAAATTGATTTCACTGACTGTCACAATGTCAGTCCGTAATCATTTTGTGGGCACGGTGTACGAGTCGTTTCTGTTTCCAGCTACGTGAAGAAGGTCATCGAAGATTGTCAAGCAACGGAAGATGGAGGCAAGCTGCTGCAGTACTGCTGTTGGGAGAACCCGCATTTCTCACGGACGGTCCTCAGCGAGCTCTTGTGGCAAATAGCTTTCGCCTACTGCCACGAAATCCGGCACCACATAGACCTCCTTCTGGCCGTTGTCATGATGAACGATTCGTGGCAAAACCACAGGCTTCACAACGCTTTGAAAGGTAAAGTAACCACCTGGCGTGATGGTTAAAATTCCGACACATCAGAGCTTCTTTACGCATTTCTTTTCAACAGGGGTTCCTGACGAGCGGGAAGGTCTTTTTGACACAATTCAAATTTCGAAGAACCACTACCAGAAACGAGCGTATCAGTGTATCAAGTGTCTGGTAGCGCTGTTCACCGAATGCCGGCCTGCTCATCAGCTCCTCCATTCGAACCCAGAATTCAAACAAAAATGGAATCTCGCCATCGAGTGGTTGCAAGACGAGTTGGAAAGAGTAAGTTTATTACCAACTTGACCGCTTTTGTGTCCGTTACGTTGGCAGCATTTTCAAACTGTTCGCCGATTGTCGTTGAATTGCTATTTCCTGCGTTCCAGCGGCCTTACGGATCCAACGCGCAGTACAGCTTCAACACCAGCTGGTCGACTCCAGCTCCTTCGAACGAATCGGCCAACGGTTTTTATCTCGAGAGGTCCAACAGCGCTAAGAAGACCCTCGAGAAGGCTCTCGAGCTCTGCCCCGATGACGTAAGAAATACAGCAACTTGAAATCTGATTTGGCGTTTTTATGTATTTTTAGACAGATAAAAATCAATTTTAAAAAAGAGCAATTTTGAACAGATTGGTTGATGCTGTTGAAATTTGCGCGGTTCTTGGCTTATGTTAAAGGGGATACTTTACCGAAATCGACGGAAAAGTTTGGATTTTCTGTTTTTACAAAAGTTGTCCTTCAGCAGAAAAGGGCATTTTTTTCGGACGTCCAATTTTTTTCCTGTTGGGTTTCACATTCTCCCGCTTCACACAGCTGAATCGATGTGGGCGTTCGATGCATTGAAGAAAGAAATGGAAAGGAATAAAATGACTTATAAATTATTCAGGCGTTATCGCAAGTGGGCGTTTGATCCGAGCGCGTCAAATTCGAAGCGCGATTCCCGCAAACAGCTGTTTTTGCATGTTTTTCAGTGGATAGGTTGAAATAACTTAGGTCCTAGTTGGGGTTATGTGCTGAAATGTTTACCTGGTACTTTTGGATACCTGAACTGCAAAATCTTGTAGGCTCATGCATGCAATTTCATCAGGTAGGTTGTGGTGGGGGAAAATTAAAAACTGTATTTTGGAGCAAAGTTTGATAAGGTGTCATACGGTAACATACAAATAGGCATAGCAGACGGAAAAAAAATTCAGCGAGTGTGCTGAAGACGAGAATGGCACGGGATTGTCAAAGATATCATTAAGCTCTTCTTACTCTGATCGAACGAGTACTTTTCCAGGACCAGGGACTCGACGAAGGGTACGAAATGGACGCGTGCTCAACTGAAGAACCGCCCCAGGCCGACGTAGGGCATCACTACTCCGGAGAATTCGTCAGCAACATTGACCGACTACAAAGCGAGCGGGGCGAAATAAACGAGCGGGATGAGTAAGTCGTTCAATCATTTCTCATCACATGGCGTCGAAAACAGTATCCGATACGCGTCAAGTCGTCCAAAGGTACAGTGTGAGCTGTGGAAACTGCTTTTGAGCTATCAGCAGGCCCCCCGAAGGGAGCTCCAAGCCCCGCGGGGTCTGAACCTTCTGCGGGCCTCCACCTCCCAGCAGGCCCCACGCCCCCTCGAATCCGACACCAGTCCGAGGGGGGCGGCCAAAGACCGACAGGATGACCCCCCGATTAGAGGCCGCGGGCTCGCCCGAGGTACTGGAGAAGAGGAGTCGCTCCAAGCTCGGGTGTTAATGGGTGCGTTAATGGGAGCAACTCCTCCCCATTAAGGCCCCTCCAGTCAGAGGCCTGAAGGCTCTACCGCTTTACATGCCCCCAACACCTCGGCGTTACCGGAGGTGTCAGCCTGAACATTACAGGGGTGGACATGAGGGTTGAAGAGCCGAATCCGCCAGTGAGCTGTAGCACACTATAATAGTCGGCGTGTTGTAACTTCGGTGATGACCTTACCCTCTCCAAACCTCCCTAAGCATGCCCCACTCCGGTTTTCATGTGAGCCACCTGTGCACGAGAAAATTCCCTTTTACTTTCACACGTCATTCCAGCCTTCATTTCGTCTTGTGATTACCTACCGCTTACCAGTTCTCACTTACACGCATTCTATTTTTTTTTTTTTTTTTTTTTATCGTTTGTACAAACGCAAATTGTCTTCTTGGTTTAGATCTCGGCTTTTCAACGGAGTTACTCGATTATATAATTAGGAGGTAACAAGTTGTGATGGATTCGACGACGAGTTCAATTCACGAAATCCAGTCGCTTATCATACGCGGGAAACCCCTCAAATCGCAAGCTCGCAGCTTGGTTTTCCGACTGTGGACGTTCTTCCAAAAAGAAAAGGAACTACAGGGTCCTTTCATAAACGTCAACAAAGCGATGGAAAGACTTTGCGACGCCATTTCGTTGGCATCGTTACCCTCATGCAGATTTCAAATTTTGCATTGCAGGTGCGTCAAATCAATTCTGGACTGTTTCGCATCGATTTACATTAGACTACACCCCAAACGTTAATATTTTTAAAATGGGCCTCATTTTGAATTTCCGAAACAAAAAATTTCAACTTCGGGGAGTTTTTACAATAATTGTAAAAACATCCCAATGTAATTATTATTATGGAGACGAGCTTTTACATATTAAATATGTAAAAGCTCGTCTGCAAATTTTGCATATTCAGTTTTTAGGCTCTGAATGTTCATAGGAGTCCATTTTGAGCTGTTTGCAACGACTTGAACGCAATTTAATTTATCATATTTTCGTTAGAGTTAAGGCGAAGGGACTATCCATTATCATTCGCAATGTACCCCCCTCCCCCCTCCCTGAAATTGCAATAATTTATTTATCCTGTAACATTAAAAATACGCGTTTTCGGCGCCTGTGGTCCTCACAAGACAACAAAATTTGTATTTAATACTCATCATCCTTGGTAAAAACGTAAACTTTACTTTTCATTTTGACAAAAAAAAGGGAATATTTTCACCCTTGAAAAAAATATATTGGCATAGAAAGAATATAGCATTTTATAGAATTTTAGCATATCGATCTCGTCTCTAATAATTATCCCATTATAATGGGACTTCGACAAGAAACGGCCGGTTAACCAACCCAATGTAATAATTAACCGGCCGTTTCTTGTCGAAGTCCCACGAGAATGAGGGAATTTTCCCTCCTACTTGGCAGCAGTGGGCCATGTAAGGTGGAAAGGGTAGAACCTCAGGCGTCCAGTGGGCGGGGCCAATTTTTTATACCAACACCTAAGTTACAACACGCCGACTATAGCATCAACCTAAACAGTCCCCGAGTGGCTTGGAGCTCCTTTCGGGGCCTGCTGATAGCTAATCGCTCAAAAGCAGTTTCCACAGCTCACACTGTCCAAAGGGATAATAGGAAAACCCCAAACCCCTGTCATCAGCCAATCAGATCGTCGAACGCACTCAACCATTTTTGACGCCATGTGAATCCCGCTCTGCAATACCCCACAGACCATTTCCATCAACTTGACACACTCTCTGTTACAGCGATTTCGGGTAAGCCGTCTCCCATCCGCTCCATCAGGGTGCTCTCGCTTCCCGCTCAGTAACCTCTGCCTACCGTAAAGAACCTGTGTTTTGTCAGTGCTTGTATAGAGTTGTATCACAGGTTGTCTTTTTCCTAGACTCTAAAAAAAACTACGTATTTGTGTATATTGGGTGTTGTTTTTCCTAACCAAATGGAATATAAAAAGGTGCATTTTCACGGCAGCTGAATTAAAATCCACGAAAAAAAAAACATGGAAATTAGGGAAAAAACGAGAATACGTTTTTTTGGCTGTTGCCTAAGTTTATACCTTCGATTTTTTAGTTTCTATTTATTATATTTCCTCATACCAAATTGGTATATTTTGTATACTTATGTGAAGTACGAGTTGTTATAGAACCTGTGATATACGAATTCTGCAGAGCTTTGGACTAATTAAGCTTAGAAACTCACTTTTTGTGTGATTTCTACTAAGAAAAATTGATGTATCAGTTCAAGGAACTATCGAGACTTTTTATGAACAAACGGAAGCTCGTCGAAGAAAATTTAAAAATGAAGATGTATTTCTGCACTGTTAGATTTTGTTAATGTATTATGTTTGCATATTGTTGATATTTATTACCACTGCTTTGATTGGAGTCAATTTGATTTGCAAATATGACTGAATATCGCAACTTTGAGAAGGAAAACAATTTTCGAGTCTTTTTTATTATTGCAAGAAAATTTTGGGGAAAAAAAAAACTCATAACCTACTCTTTATCCTGTACATTATTATTGTTTGCGTACATTGTGAAAATATATAAATACACAAATTGAATATATATATTTGGATTATCGTATGAGCTCTTTGCTTTCTGACGATGTTTTATAGACCCTTCCCATGTTTTTTATTTATTGTGTTCCCGTCAAAATCACCTGTGTAAAATTTAGTTTCATAGCATTTATTCTGGGAAAACAAGTTCTGTGAAATTCACCTATTATGAAATTCTTTTGATTAAAAGCGGATATTTTAAAGAAAGGGTGTTAATTTTTTTGGTTGGTCATCCAGGAGGCAGGGTTGATGACGTTCCAACGTTTGGTTAAAGCTATATTTAATTATAATCAGGTAACAATAAGAGATTGATGACAATCACAATTGATTGGTAACATTTATGAGAAGACATATTAATGAAAATTCCAATTAATATAGGTAAAATCACTTGAAGCGGCTGGGAGGAGTAGGTGTGATGACATCACAAAGATTCACTTCGCTGAGCCGACTGAGGTAAAAAAAAAGAAGAGGTACGAAGGAGCTATCGAGATTAGGAGGGATTACTATGTAATACTACGTACAACTGCACCAACATAAGTACCTAACGCTGTATTCAGTCGTGAAAATGCTTTTTTTTCTGCTACTTTTAGAAATCCACCACATAACCCTCGCGGCACAAGCAATAGGAAAATTCCTATTTTTCAACAAAAACGAAAACGCTAGGCCAATGAAAAATTGATCGAAAAGAGGATGTTTAGTCGTCGTCGTCATCGTCTTCGGAGGGTACGAAGAGCTCGTTCTCTTCCAGGAAGTTGGCCATTTTCTTCGAGATGGTGGCACCGACGAGGAGGCCGGGGATAACAGCGCACACAATCCCCACCAACCCGAACCTGCAGTGGAAATTTAGGCAATTAGCGGTTGGAAAATGTAATATGAATTGCGCTAGAAGGTCCCACCCATAGAAGTCTAGAAGAAAGGGGACTGGAGCTGGGGAATACCTAACTTTGACAGGGAACAGAGCTTAGACTAAAAATCGCAACAACAACAAAAAGTGTTCACTATTGTGAGATAAATTAATCTATATTATAGATTCTATAATATAGTCCCCACTCGTGTTTTGCTTCAAGTATTTTATCTCCAACTGTTGATTTAAAAAAGCAAGAAAAAGTGCTCTTTACGGTAGGTACATACTAATAATATTATTATTATGGAATGCCGTGCCTAAACGTGAATAAACAATGTAAGCACTGCTTGCCCATGTTTTTTTTTAATAACTTGGTTTTATTGTCTCAATTTTTGGACAATTTTTCAAATGATTTTTACATTAGTAATGAAAATGTTACTATTAACTTGTACCCAACGTAGGTGCTCATTCTTGTGAGCAATGGCAACGAGCTCCAGCGCAGCGAGAGTAGAATTACCGTTTGAGCATCTTCACCCCTAGTCAAGCACCTGTGGAGCTGAATGCCTTGGCTCGACTTGGTTGAACCGGGAAAACAGCTGGTTTCATAGACCTTGTGGGGGGAGAGCCGCAGGTCCAGAAAGGCCGGTGGTACTCAAGCAGTATCGTTTATGCTTCCTCCGCTTGGGGCGTTCATCTGACTTTTCACTCATAGGGTCGCGGACATTGATCCTCAGTTGTCAACTTCTACTAGAGACTACCCATACACCTGACTCCCAATCCGCGCATGCGCAATCGCACTTTTTTATCGGTAATGTTTCGATGTTCGATCTTCGTTTCGATGTTCCATCACCTTCGATTATCGTCACGGCCATGTTATGCCAGACAGTGAGGCGGTTTCCTATTTTGAACTGCTCCCATGTGGATACACTGTGAATAACGAATCACATCTAGCCTCTCTGATCAAGAGGTTTCATTCCAAATCCAAAATGTCAACTCGACCGGGGCGCCTAGAAGTAACTTCTAAATAACTGTTATTTTCCTTTTGACCCCAAATTATATTCGGTTTATTTGTGCGAGGTGTTGTCGGATTTCGGGGCTGTCCAAAAAGGCGTCCAGACATTCGAAGCGCGAGCAGAGGATCGACTGTGGTGTAGTGGAAATCAAAAGCGAGGCAAGTTCATGTGGCTAAAAATGGGATTTTTGAAGGATCCCTATGTAATCGCGACGGAGGTCGACGACTCGGATCGGCCTCAAAATTTGACATTATCAGTTTCAAGAGGTCTACATTCTAAATCCGAAAGGTCCGTCCGCCCTCCGGGCCGTTTTTGGCAGTAGGAATTTTCTTTAAATTCTGAAATTTTGACAGAATACTTGGTTTACCATCTAGTTGTGCCCACAAGGTTTTCAGTCCGATCGCCCATACCCGCGGGGCGCTATGGGGCTACTGGAGGGGTTTTGAAGGCTTTTAGCTATGGGATCGAGTTAGGTGTCGTTTTCGAGGTATTTTTGGACGTAAAATCCATTTTACGGGGGTCCCGGAACGATTCGATTTCACTGTGGCGATCTATGGGCTTTCATGGGGCTAAAAATGGGATTTTTGAAGGATCCCAGCGGGTTAAATATTTTCCGAGTAAAAAACAAAGAATTTGAAAAAGAAAATGAAAAAACCGCCCTCCATTGTTTCAAGAGGCGGGTTTTGGAAGTTAAGGCAACATCGATTGAAACGCGTAGCGAACAATCGATCTTTCTCATAACGCATCGATTACCGATAAAAAAAAGTGCGATTGCGCATGCGCGGATTGGGAGTCAGGTGTAGGTATAGTCTCTAGTTCAACTTCTCCATTAGTTGTTTACATTCTGAAAGAGTTCTTTCTGTGGTCAATTTACTTGAATTTTACCTTGTTTTAGTTTTATTGCCATTATTATTAGTGTTCTTCGTTTTTTCTGTGTTTTGTGTATCGGGTGTGTGAAATCGGCAATCAGAATGGCTTCATGCAGCTGTGGAATACACGCACTGCTGCAGGCCCCGTTCAGGCTCCTTCTCTTTGAAGAGAAAATACGGATTGTTGCGGAGAATTCTCCGGGAGAATCCTCATGGTCCACAACCCACCCAGTTGAGTGCAATGTTATGTAAGTCCAGCTCACAAATAGGTAGGCAAGTAACCAGGCATTTTAACGTCAGCTTTTTCCAAACGTACAAAATTAAAGACGAGCTGCAATCTATTAAATGGATGTGTGGCTGCTGTTACAGCTCGTCTTTATTTTGCTGGTATTGTTTGTGTTTCGCCAAACCAAACACCAAAAATCTGTGGATTAACGCGGGCTATACTGACCTTAATAATCTGACCAATGCATGCAAAAAGCATGATTCCTCTTAAGCTCATATTAGAGCTTCCATGAGCTTCAAATCATTTGGAAGCGTAAACATTGCGACTGGAATAGATTTACAGCGAAATATAGAAGATGATTTAGAAGGTGAGGAAGGGGAGGGGGGAACCCAATTGTGTGCTTGCTTAGCCTGCCAGCTCAGGATTCGCCCCTGCTTGGAACGTGTATCATAAGCGCGGAAGGACGTGGTACGAAAAACCTCACCAATTTCGAAGTTAGGTACCTGGTTATATGAGGCATGGGAAGGATTTCCCCCGTACTGGTGTTGGTAGCTGTCCTAACTTGACCTAAATTGGACCCTCGCCTGCATAATGACCGCATTGCCTGGCCAAGCACCATCTTCACTGTGGTTCGAACTAAAACAAGGCCAAACGTCCACGACTTAGCTGACACATTATAACCCCTTGACAGCCAAAATAAACTTCGTTACAACTAAAAATAACTTACATCTGATATAACAAGGCGAGTTTGATAATACCTACTCAGCACCGTCAACCACCTCAAACCAATCACGATTTGGGAGAAAATTTCACGAGTGGACGACAACAAGAGACGAGGTGACTCGATACCGACTTTAAAAATAAAATATTATTACTCGATCCATTCTACAAGCAGAATGTAGGTTGGACTTGTCAACTTTTATGACAGACCGGAATGCTGTGATCATCTGCTCTGTGGCTGTGATGCTAGAGGCCTTGAGAAGAAATGCCCACCCGTCCTTTCAATATTCCCCTACATTTCCCATATTTCTCCCTCCATCACGAAGACCCTTCTCGGCCTTATTATTGAACTTATTTTTGACATTTTATGTCTTTACTTTGGCACATTTAAATAAAAACCGTCACGAAAAAGTGTCCACCAAAAGCGTTAAATTTTCTGATGATTTCTGCTTACAACCGAGTCGTTGCTGGGGAAATGAGACTTCTTTAGTTTTCAAGGGGGGGGGGGGGGGCATACAGATGTAAGGCGTTAAAAAATGCTTTATGCGTCCAAAATTAGGCTACTCGAAAAATGGCACCTAATTAAATTTTAATTTCATGATATCTTTCAAAAGCTCCATTACTTAAATGGAATTTTGTTGCACCACGAATACCCCTTAGATCCCCCACGGTAAAATCGCATCGTTATGTGTCCCAAAAATGATTTTTACCTCCAAAAATACTTCGAAAATGACTCTGAACTCGACCCCGTAGCCGAAATCTTATATGAAATAAAATAAATATTAAATTTTAATTTGTATTATTAAATATTCACCATAGGTATTAAATTCTAATATCTACCTATGGTGAATATTCATGTTATCTATGGTACAGCGTATCAAATCATGGATATTGAGTATGATCAAAATACAGACAATAGGCTTTAATTGGATTTTGGCTCTAAATTGTAGGACAGTTTGTTCGATTCTTAGTAGGAACTGATCGGTTTTCGCATCAGTCCCACCATCCCTCCCAGCATAGAAAGCCCCTCTGCCATGGTATGAGTTCCGCCAACTGGCAACACTGCCGTAATGTTACAGGCCAGCACCCAGTGTTACCAGTGAAATACTCAGCGATTCCCGCCTGGGGAACTGTCAGCACTGGCGATCAATACGCCATTGCGGCATAGAAGTAGGTGATATTGAAAAAGGCATCGATAGTAATTGTATCGATGCTTTTAATAATGATCTGGATTTTGGTGGTTTCGGTGTATTCTGACTATGAGCTTAGCTGGTCAAAGAAAATTAAAATTAATTAAATTTTCTTTCCTGGAGTAAAAGTATTACTAACTCCACAGCCACGGTGGGCACTTGGCTTCACCTTTTATTCTGTAAATTCAGGGGGTTTTCCGATCATTGCAGAGTTTTCGAAACACCGATGTCTGGGCGAGGTTCGTATTTGTGGTAAGTATTAAATACTTAAGTAAGTCTTACTCCAACGTTCAGATTCAGGAAAGCAGTGATTAGGGGGAGTTCTTCTTTTGTGGAAGTGTTTTCTTCCCTTGGGAAATAACGGAAACGTATCTCGATACCTCATGGAGGGGGGGGGTACATTAGTATCGATACTTTTGAATCAAAAGTTTTGATCCATCCCTATTGCGGCAACGCCATACCAGTTCCCCTGGCTTGTAGGGCACTTGGCTTCACCTTTTATTCTGTAAATTCAGGGGGTTTTCCGATCATTGCAGAGTTTTCGAAACACCGATGTCTGGGCGAGGTTCGTATTTGTGATAAAAACAATCGTTTTCTGACATTCTTCCGGGTAAGCGCAGATTTCCGGTGGGCAACGCCACCCTTTTTGTGCAGTCGGCAAAACATTTCCTGGCAGTTTATTTCATATTGCAAAACCCCTCGTTTATAAAAGGCGATTTCAATTCTACTCTGAAGAAAGCCCTATTGTTTATCGAGGATTTCCATTAAGTAAAAGCCCTCTTCTCGCCATGTGGGGTAAGCACCACCTTCCATTATTATTCAATTATCAATGTCCGATTAGTCTTGGTATTTACATTGAACGGGTAGTTACGGTTTCGAGGGTTTTTGACGTACCTATTGCTTATATTGGCGAGTGGTCAGGGCTGCCTGCTTTGGGTTTGTCCTGAGGAGGAAGTTGTGAGTCCTGACCTCGGAGCGTCTCGGGGGTATACCTTGGCAGTATTCGGTACAGCTATGTTGGTGAAATGCTCTCAGCTAGCTTCCTAGCTCAGTCTAGGAAGGATTTTGTTGAGTTCAATCCGTTCACCACTTCCGTATCTGTTCGTTTCTGATTGCAGGAAGATTCACCAGGAGCTCGGCTCAAAATCAGAACTACAACCAGAATGCTAAAACCCCATACGGCGCGAGGAACACCAACAGCTACTCCTCACCTGCTTATTCAACCCCCAGTGGATATCAACAACCAAAAAAGGTGATAAAAGCGAGTATTAAGCAGTAGGGGAAGGTTTCACATTTGTACGCCTGTTCTGCAGGCGATTGCCCTCATGAAACGTCCTACTTTTTCTACTTGATTTCATGTGTCTAATGTCATACAATGCATTATAATATTATTATTGTTACGTCTAGTGTCTCTCATCGTGTTTTGAGTTTGATTTTTGTGGAGCCAACACATTTCAAACTTGACTTTCGCGTGGCAAGAACGTGTTTAACGTGGTTTTTCCCGGCTGACCAGGTAACCTCGGAAAACTCGTTCTGGGCTGTTACAGCTATTCGTGGAGATAAGGAGCTTGAGAGCGTTTTCTATATTTGTTGATATACCTTTGTTTTTTGTTTCTTCCTGTCCCTCACATCATAGAGCTAAGCAATTTCCGGCAGGGGATCACACTGGCATGCTGCAATCTCCCGATAACGCAAAACTGTTTTCTAAAGGGGAAGTGTACGAAGTAGTTTAGCGTTTTCAGGTTCGTAGGGGGGTTGAAATTAGTCATTCATTCCTCAAAAAATATGAAGGGAGCAGTATTGTTTATGACTTTTCATAGATCCTTGTTGAGCTGTAGTCTTGGAAACGGGAGTTCATTTGGTTGGTTCAAACTGGAAGTAGGATTTAGTAGGCGTTTTGGGGGAAAGTTGTTCGAAATGGGATGAGCGGTTTGCCGGGTGTTGCCCCTTCCGTGTGAGTTTGTGCGTAGCATTCTGATGTGCAAATTTTAGCCCCAGCAACCGGCTTCCCAGCCGCCAGTCGCAGTCCAGCAGTCGACTCCTCAACGCCCGGCAGCGCAACAGGCTCAGACTCAGTTCGTCCAGCAGCAGCCCCCACAATTACAGCCGCAGGAGCAGCCTGTCCAGCAGAAGGTGGAAGTGCCTGTAGACCCGCCTAAGGCGGATCCTCCGTCGGCTCTGCTGAAGCCTGACGAAGATGTCAAGATGGACGATGGTGAAGCAGGAGGAGAAGAGGATGGGAAGAAGAAAGGCAGGAAGTGGTCACGCCGTACGTTAACTACTAATTCCCAACGACTCATAGTCCCAAATTAGGATTGTTTGGACCTGGTCCATCATCCTTTGAGTCCTAGATTTTTTTTTAGAACTTAAATGACTTTTTTAAATCGTGTTTCTGTTAACCGATTAAAACCGACTTTTCAGAAAACCGTCCGGACTTCAAGATCCCCCGAAGGATCAGGAAGAGGAGGCAGAACGCGAGATTGAAGAACTTGTTGGCACCCAAGAACGCAATGATGGTCCTGCATGAGCTCCACCCCGAACTGAAGATGAGCATCATAGAACAGCCAAATGCTCACAATCAGACTTCTTACACCGTGGAAATTGAGGTCAGGTTTATGCGGTTTTGTAATTAATTTTGGCCACGAATTAATTGTATTAATAAAATTGAATGGTGCATTCCTTTGTACAGCTTGATGGTAAAGTATTTCAAGGAATGGGCATGTCTAAAATGGCAGCCAAGCAAGCTGGAAGCGAAGCAGCTTTGAAGGCGGTGCTGTTGAAGAAGTTAGAAGAGAACAACTCCAAACTTGCACTGCAAAGTAAGCTTGTCTGGTTTTATTGGCCATTGGCCTAAAATCACTAAATACGGATAACAATGCGATTCCATATTTAGCTCCTAACAAGATTGAAGGAGGCTTCGACGAAGATGTCAGCATGACTGATGCCAGCGCCATGAAAGAAGGTGAAGACGACCAGAATAGCCAAAACGGTGGTCCCAAACAGGGCAAACAGATCCCCGAAGACGATGTCCCGTGGGGGTCCCTCGCCAGCTTCGCATTGTACAAACTCTTCTCCGAATGGCAATCGCAAGGGTTCCAACTTCCCGCCACGACTGGACTCCAGCACGTCGCAGCGACCAAAGTGAGGAAGCGTGCATTCGGTAGGATTTTGTCTTGAATGGTGAGTACCAAGTTGAATCTCATTCCAGGTACCCCAACCTACTCCTGCTGGACCCGCTCCGAAGAAGAAAATCCCTGACGACGCTAACCAAAAACATCCCGTTCTAATGTTGAACCAACTCAGACCTGGCAGCCAGTACGTCGAGACCCGAGAAGGAATGCCACCTAACTTGACCTTCACGTATACTGTCAAAGTTGACGATCTCGTATTTAAGGGTGTTGGTAAGTGATGATCTGATCATTATCGCCCTATCGCTGAATATTTTTCGGTACCGACTGTTTGCTTTGGTCTTACAGGTAACAGCAAGAAAGAAGCCAAGAAACAATGCGCCAAACACGCTTTGGAACACTTGGGTGTCGTCTATCCGGAATAAAATTGACGCATGAAGGAGGGGTATTCATCGGCTTCTCTCGACTCATATATTGACTTCAATTTAAACTCTTCTTTACCTTTAAGATATCGTTATTCATACAGTAGAATCGTAGACCTTAATTTTAATTTGTGGCCACCGTAAAATCACTGTCATCGAAGTCGCTCCTTTGTTTTGATTAGGGGAATTGCGAGTATGGGTAGCTTGCTGCCTGTATGATAATATCGTATCATTGTCTTGTAGAGAACGAATTGATTTTGTCGCCCTGGACTTGGCTTTTGATGTTTTGAGGATGTCATTTCGATGTGTTGTGAACAGTCGATCCTTTACGCATAAATAAACGCTGGTTCGCTACGTGTGGTTTCTATTCTAAATCCTGGATACTCTTTCTCCCATTTCCTCTCGTGTGATTCAGACAATTCGGACGTAGACGCCCGAAAATGTGGCTGAAGAAAAAGTTTTTTATTGTTAGAAGATTATTGTTGGTTACCCCCTCTTTTGAGCTGAGTGTTCAGGGGCGAGGGCAAGTGGCACTGATGGGCGAGCGGTTTCAAGCCGTCCCTGCCTGAGTAAAGTGGGCGAGCGAAGCGGGGTCCGCGTGCTAGTTTATTATATTTCATATTGTGCTGAGCATAATATTTTATATGTATATTCTCCAGTCGAACACAACGGTTTTATTCTGGGAAGAGGGAGAAGTCCTTAGGTTTAAATTTACCGCCCCCAGGAAGCTGCTCCATGGCAGCACTGTTGGCGATTTTTTTCTCTTGTAATTTAAACGACGTTATTGGAATTTATCATTTCTAAAAAAAATATTATATGATTTATTTGAAATCTTATATAAGATTTATAATTATATTATAATAGTGTTGATAGATGACTTATTGTTAAAGTAGGGAAATTTTCGGGGTGGGGGTCAGGGAATTCCTGCAAGCGTGCAGGATCGCCAGTGATGCCAGAGTGAATTATCCATCGGCTTGGAGACGGAGGGAATTTTCTTATGAAACGGTCCAAAAATAAGGGATTTGTAGATCAGTTCCAACCAGTCATAATAATTATTATGAAAATTTCATACCTAATTATTAGGTATTATTACTGGTTGGAACTTTTGGAAGTTTTGTTGATTATTTAATAATCAACAAAACTTGAAACTTTCGATAGCTTTCCTAAACGCTGACGATGGTGAATCGATATTCTGGACTACCTACCGTATCGACAGAGTAAAATTTACTCATATTTAATATGAAATTTGAGTTTTTGGTTTCATTTCTCACCCTAACCACCTCAATGTCATGTTGAAATACATGATTCTATTGGGAAGCAGGCCCCTACAAAAAAGTATGCAAAATTTTTTTGTATATTTAATATACCTACCTACATGCGAATTTAGCTTTTTGTTTTTACATTTTTCAGGCATCGGAAAATGAATTATCAGCGGCCCAGACCTCAGTCTCATTATTATTTTAGAGCATTAGAACAATAATTGTTCAATATAAGTATGTTTCTGTCTTTTCGAATAATTCCCACCCTCGCACTCAGGTGGTGGGAATGGTGAGGGATAAAGAGGGATATTTTGAGTGCGAGGGTGGGAATTATTCTAAAGGTCTCTGGCGTCACTGTGCATCGCCGTTTCCCCGGCCCCTAAGGCTTCGCTTCTGCTTATTTATTTGAGATATTTTTTTCCGTCATTGCTAATTTTGCTTGGGAAAGGCTTCAGAACATTTCAAGTCAGAGAAGATTTACTGCGCCGCGATGTCGATGCGAGGTTCGTAATAACCTTATTTCAATTGATTATTTCTTCGGTATCAGAATCCCGTCTGCCCTTGTGCTCTGTTGCCCCTGTGATCTCTGTTTCTCTGTTCCTTGTGCTCTTTGTCGCGATAATTTGTACATCATTTCATTCTCACTCTATTGTTGACGGTAGATTTGTTCCGTTAACGGAAATGGATGGGTTATATTGGCCGAATGGATTCCACTTTGATTCGGTAGCTCTCCAGTAGTGTCTGGCGCGTGTCCGTTCTCTGTTACTCTGTGGTCTGGCGTTAGTAGCCCCTTGTTGGTATCTACAAGGTCGGTTTAAGTAGGTATGCCAATCTGCCTCTTTCACCAACTAACGGCTCCGCGAATTTGACTGAGCTCCCATGCTGATCGGTGCCCCATCGGGGGTTTAACTTGGGCGTTAAAGCTTAACTTTCACCAACTGAGTTACCGAGAGTTTAGGTGAAATAGGCACTGAGTTTGTCAAAATTTGAATTTAATGCCTGGATATTTGTTATCTCCAACAACCTCCGTGTTTCCCGAGTCGCCGCATCGTTAATTTTAATTGTTTGTCCAAAGATAGGGCCTCCAGTCGTTCAGTTTAACTGCGCAGTTTTTCACGTGTGACGTCTTTTTTCTGCGATTTAGTTTGTGCCAACTGATTAAACTCCGGCCGTTCGACCGCGTATTTCTTTATACTTCCGATAAACTGCAGCTGCCTCAGTTAATCGGTCAGTTTCCCTCGACTCGAGACTTCCAGACACCAGGTTCCGTGCAATACGAAAATGGGTGACAACTGCTGCGCGATTCGCGTTTTCGCTGCAGAAGTTGTCCGCGCTGTGGTGGTGGTGCTATTGCCTTGGCCTCGCAGTGATGAGGACGTTGGCATTTGAGTGGTAAAGGCCGGTTTACACGCTCAAGCCATTTGCACAAACATGACAGCCGGTTCTACCCTCCCTCTTAAGGCTCGTCCACTCTCCCAGTTGAACTGTTCAAACCAGTTTGCGCTGTTAATCGACAGATAATAGATTTGTGGTTGGGTGGCATGAGCGTGAGGACGGCCCTTTACTTTTGTCCGGACATGTACATGTACATGAAATGCCTGTGATAACCCGATGGCTTCTTTTTGTAGGAAGGTTCAACACTAGGAGCTCTGCTCACAACTACAACCAGAGTCCCAGGACGCCATACAACTCCAGGAACAACTACTCTTCACCGGCGTACTCCACTCCTTCTGGGTATCAACAACCGAAAGAGGTAATCATTTCTTGGCAGCCGATCTCATATTATAATGTTGCCTCTAGTGCCACTTATCGTATTGTGAGTTTGATTTTTGTAGAGCCAACACAACTCAAACTCGACTTTCTAGGCAAGAATGTGTTTGTCGTGGTTTTCCGGCAGAACAGGTAACCTCGGAAAACTCGTTCTGGGCTGCTATTCACCCTATTCAAGACTAAAAGGAGCCTGTGAATGATTTTTAGATTTATTGATTTGTGTTTTTTGTTTCTTCCTATTCCACCATCACATCATAGAGCTAAGCATTTTGCGGCAGGGAATCACACCGGCATGCTGCAATCTCCCGATATCGATGAAATACCACTGGTTGGGGGCGTTAAAATGACACACGAATGTTTTCTCGCTAAAATGTCTCCCGTCCCAACAGTTGGAATTTGAGGGTGGGTCTAGTTTTGCCGACCCTGTTGAAATTGTCTTTCCCACCCGCTACTATTCGAACATGTCGATAGCTTGCCCAGTCATTCATGTAACTTCTCGTGGTTATAGTAGTCTCCAAGAGCATTTTGGGGAGTTGTAAATGGGATGAGCTGTTTGCCGGGTGTTGCCACTTCCGTACGAGCTTGTGCGTAGCATTCTGATGTGTAAATTTTAGCCCCAGAAGCCGACTTCCCAGGCGCCATTTGCGCAGTCAACTCCTCAACGCCCACCAGCGCAACAGGCTCAGACTCAGTTTGTCCAGAAGCAGCCCCCACAATTTCAGCCTCAGCAGCAGCCGATCGTCCAGAAGGTTGAAGTGCCTGTAGACCCTCCTAAGGGGACTCTCCCGACAGTTCAGCTCAAGCCTGAAGAAGACGTCAAGATTGACGATTGTGATGTTGAAGGAGAGGAAGGGAAGAGTCAAGGCAAGAAATGGTCACGCCTTAATCGTAAGTCTGATTATTCAGATTGATTTGGTTCACTCGGTTTCTTGTTATTAGTTTTTTTATCCAATATCTTTTAAAACGAACCTACAGGAACTCAGGACTTCAAGATCCCCCGAAGGATCAGGAAGAGGAGGCAGAACGCGAGATTGAAGAACTTGTTGGCACCCAAGAACGCGATGATGGTCCTGCATGAGCTCCACCCCGAACTGAAGATGAGCATCATAGAACAGCCAAATGCTCACAACCAGACTTCCTACACCATGGAAATTGAAGTAAAAATTAGTCCACTTTGTGTTGGTTTATGTAGAACATTTTCTGTTGCGTACTACATAAAAATGCTTCAATGCGTTTAACGTTCCTGCAGCTTGATGGCCAAGTCTACCAAGGCATGGGCATGTCTAAAATGGCAGCCAAACAAGCCGGAAGCGAAGCAGCTCTGAAGGCCGTGCTATTGAAGAAGCTCGAAGAGAACAATGTCAAACTTGCGCAGCAATGTAAGTATGCCGTGGAAATTCTTGTTATCTCGAACGTTTCTGATTCTTTTTTTTTTACAAATATTTGTCTTCAGCTGCCAACAAGACCGAAAGTTGCGATGAAGACATGGCTGATGTTAGTGACATGAAAGAAGGAGACGACGACCAGAACAGTCAAAACGGTGGTCCCAAACAGGGCAAACAGATCCCTGAAGACGACGTCCCGTGGGGGTCCCTCGCCAGCTTCGCGTTGTACAAACTCTTCTCCGAATGGCAATCACAAGGGTTCCAACTGCCCGCTGCCACCGGACTCCAGTATGTTGCATCTCCCAGCAAAGTAAGTTTCGGCAACCGTTCGCTGGATTACTTATATTCCGAACCATCGAATATATTTTTCCCCCTCTCCAGGTTCCTCAACCTCAAATCCCTCTCGCCGGTCCCACTCCGATGAAGAAAATCCCCGAAGACGCCAACCAGAAACACCCCGTCCAGCTCTTGAACCAACTCAGACCTGGCAGCCAGTACGTCGAAACCCGAGAAGGAATGCCGCCCAACTTCACCTTCACTTTTACCGTCAAAGTTGACGATCTCACATTCAAAGGCGTTGGTACGTTCTCCCCACGGAACATGTTCCCACTGGAGCAAAATGTCAGCTTTTTTCTCATCTCTGTCCTCTTTTACAGGCAACAGCAAGAAAGAAGCAAAGAAACAATGCGCCAAACATGCTTTGGAACATTTAGGCATAGTGTATGATGATTGAACTAACATCCATCGCGTGTAAAATTCAAACTACCTGTATTTAATTTTACCTTCAGCTAAAAAGAATCAAGCAACTGGCTGTTATTTTAAATATGATTTACGTTTACGTCTCTAAATGGTGTATTGTTTCAGTTTCAGGTCTTTTTTAGAAAATTCATTTTAATTTATTATGTCTTAGCAGTATTCTCTTTCTTCATTTCTTAAAGTTCTCTTAGGTACTGAATAAACTACCTATTGCTGTAAAACGGAGTTTTGTTATTATTTTATCCTTTATTTTAGGGTTTGCCTCCAGAGTAAATCCCCCTCACAAGGGAACCTACGACCCAATAAACTGAATAGAATTATTGATCGGTTGCGGTCTGGTACGCGAATAATGGAGACGATGTGAAAATGGAATAAAAAGGTTTATTCAACAAATATTGTGAAAGCCTTCCGGTGATACAAGGTGAAACAACATAAATGCTGGGTAGGGGAGCACGGGGTGGAAATGGTCACGGGAGAAAGTGTCTACTGGTGATTATATGAAGTTATTGTAGAGGTTCAGAGCTATTTTGGGCTTTGTATCGCCTGGAGGACGTATTTTTCGGCAAAATCGTCTGCCGTAAGTTCCATTGTGTTTCACATGAACCCATTAATCAGCTCATTACATAAATTTCAGAATCCTTGAATTTGTTGGGTCCTTATTTTCAGACTTTTGGAAAAATTGCTACGAGGTAGATTGTGGTGTCTAACCACTTTCTCCCTCAGATAGCCACTTGTTGTTGTTAGTTGTTGAGGACGACACCCCATTAATCGATTAAACGTAGGTACTAAATTATTTGTTTAAAAATTTAAGACAAAATACTTATCAATAATCATTAAATGATATTTTTTTAATATTAAAAAAATACCATTTAATGGCCCAGTTCAAGACTGGCTTGAGTGCAAATTTTGCGTTTTTCCGTTTTTGAGTCAGTCTTGCTCAATTTTTTGCGCTCTTTCTAATGGTATAAGCGGTTTTTTTCTAACTTTACCCAATCGCCGCCAGAGTGCACTTGCGACATTCCACACTGAACACAATCTCTCTGAACCCCAATGCAATAGTGGCTGATGTACAGTTTCGCGTTGACCTTGGAGATGAAAGGTGTGTTTTTCTGTGCAAGTGTCAAATTTTTTTTTTTTTTTTTTTTTTTTTTTTTGCCAATTTGCTTGAACGTGATGCCAATTGTTTAGAAGACTGATTCAACTCACATATTCGGTGATACTTGTTATGGTTGGTGGAAAAATTGAATGATTTTACATTATTTTCTCAAAACTTCTATCATACTCCAATTAAAACAATTCCCAGATGGATTTGTAATTATTATTCAAATATTATTTACAAATAAGTCGCTCTTGCACGATCTCAATTTTCAGACTAGCTCAACATATTCAGGACAATACTGTCTTATCTACTAATTAACTCTTAAATTACCAGACGGAAAAATCTCAAATTCGCAGGTAAGTATACCAAGACCATACTGAGTCAGTGGCCAAAGTTTCAAGGCGCTGGCTGCATTTGCTCCAGAGAAATTCAACATTGAATTTACAATGCTTTTTTAAACGCGCTTCCTGAAAAATTTGTGAATTTGCACTTAAGCCGGTCTTGAACTGGGCCAGCGATATATGATCGATAAAAAATTTTCCACGTGCTACAACGGCAAACGGATAGCATTCTTAGAATTTACCTACATGGTTATAAAATAAAAGATGTTGAGAGGAATTTTCCGAATTCTCTGCCAAATTTTGGAGTTACCTACCGCGGTAAGGGAGCTACAATCGATCCGTAAAGGATATACTCCTGATTTACTCATTTCGATCCCAATCTGCAATAGTTGAAGTCGAATAAACTTCCTCTCCATCAACCGCAGTTCTTTTCGACCAGTGCTGCCATTTCAGACGGAAACCCCCCAAGCGGGCGGTTTCAGGAACTCGGAGGCAGGTAAAATAATAGTATTATTTTAAATATTATTTAAAATAGTAAAATGTCCATAATAATAATATTCGATAATTTTGTAAATATCGATGTTCACGATAATATTAAAAAAATATATTGGCTTAAAAAAAATATTAGGTATGGCAGAAATAGATCCGATACATTACATCGGATATTTTCAAAGAATAATTGAACAAAATTATATTTTATCATCGATTTTTGTTGGGCGGTAAATTAAGTTTCTCATCGGTTCTCGGCATTGTGAAAATAATATCGACGAATCAGGAAAAAATAATATTATGTACCAAGGAAAAATATCGCTCCAAAATATCAATTTTTGCAGATTAACGGATTTTTCGATGTATTTTGATCATCCGTAGGTAGATTCGAGCGGGTTTTACTTCTCATCATGTTTAAATAAACATTGAAAATTTTTTCAATTTGATTGGATTTCAACGACAAATAAAAATTTACCCACCCTTCTTGAAGACGTACTTTACGTTCAGAAGAAAGAGGGACAAAAATGCTACTTTTTTTTTTATAGTAGCCTACCCGCCTACTACGTAGTAAAGGTAGTAAGAAAAATTTTGCTGGGCGGTTTTTTGGCCTTCGGGCTGTTCCGTCGGGCGGGTTGGCCTCCTGGGGTGTGGCAGCTCTGCTTTCCATTCCACGTTCTTCAATTTCTTCGTCCCGTGTTGGAAAGTTCACTGCGGTGTTCTTGCGGAATTTAGGTAAATTATTTGACTTTCCTGTCGTGTTTCGTTCTGTTATTGGTGTATTACTTCGTTGAGACTAAAGTAGTTCAATTTTCCCCCTTCGTTTTTGCAGGATTATCAGTAAAAATGGTCGCTCAAAAGAAACAGGTTAGTATCCACGTGGTCTACTTTTTACGAAATTTCTTTGTGTGTATTTTGCGGGTTTTCTGAAAGTATCAACAGATGGATAATAGTACGTTTTAATATAACTTTCAAAATTGTGGATACACTTGGTTCCTACCGCGAAGTGACGATTTTTTGTGCTTTTACCCCTTACAGAAAAAGGCGTTGGAGAGCATCAACACCCGGCTTGCTCTCGTCATGAAGTCCGGAAAGTACGTGTTGGGCTTCAAACAGACCCTGAAGACTCTGAGGCAGGGCAAAGCCAAACTCATCATCATCGCCAAGAACACTCCTGCTCTGAGGTGAGACTGAGAAGTAGGATACCTCGTTGAGGTTCCTATGGAGTAGTCTCATTGCCTTCGGGCAGCATCGAGGCAACAGCTCATGTTTCCTATGGTACTTGAGTACTCAGTGAATTTATTCACTGTTGATTAGGGGTGACTGGGGAGGTGTGGGACATCGCCTCAAATTCTGCGTTGAAATTTAATTGCCTAAGGCAGTCCTACATGAAATTGCAAGAAACACGCTTAAGGTTTCTTAATCATCAAAACCTATGTTTGTAGCCCATTTACGTTGAATAAAACTACCTCCACAGTCTCCCCTACGTTTTTACACGTAATGCCAATGCTCGTTAGTGGTAGACGACTTAAATGTTACTATCACCTCCATATCATTGGTATACCAACTAACCGCTGTCTTTGGCCGACTTTCTCTCGTGGGGATGTTGCTAGATAGATGTTGGACATAACGATTGTGAATTATGAAACCCGAGTTGATGGTTCCTTGGAGACTATTAATCAACGAAGCTTTGACCCAGCAGGATAGGTCTGAGCAGGAGAGCTTATGCCACCCATCACCACATGATAATACGGTTATTTAATAGTCCTATCTGGTCCCCATGATCCTGTTGCTGGAATTGAGGACAACTAGCAACATTTGCTAGGGATATTTAATATCCCAGTGTATTTCACGAGTTGATGCTATTGTAGAGTAGTCTAAGAAGTTAATGATACATTTTCAGGCGGTCTGAGATCGAGTACTACGCCATGTTGGCGCGAACGGGTGTCCACCACTACAGCGGCAACAACACAGAGCTCGGCACCGCCTGCGGTAAATACTTCCGAGTCTGCACGCTCAGCATCACCGACCCCGGCGACTCCGACATCATCAGGTCGATACCTAGTGAAGGAGGTGCTCAGTAATTTGACTTTTAATAAATTTTATACCAAACCCTTCGTTTTTCTTCGTTTCGTCCCATTCCTTGGAGAGATTGGTTGGACCTGCCAAGTCTTGATATGACTAAAGTGATATGAGAATTAATGCATATTACTAGGCTCGGCTCGGTCTTTAATCGCTGATCAGTCGAACAACGTTAGGGAAAAGGTAATGGGTGTGTTGGGGAGGTTCTGGACTCATCTCAACACAGAAAATGGGGTGAAATCACGGAGAATTTGGATCAAAGGGAAGATAGATGAGACAGTGAATTTGGAAGAGGTACAACAGCTTATGGTCCCACTAGATGATTAGTGAAACTTATATTATTCGTCAATTTGGGAGATTTGCTTCCATGCTGTCCCAGCGCTTTCTAAATGTTAGCCTATCCCGTGTTTTCTTTACAATAGTTGGGTGGAAATTGAATATTGGATTCGTTTTATTCGATCGATACAAAATTGATTCACTATGTGATATTTGATCTAGAACGATGATAGATTTGACTATGTATTAATCTCCTATGAGGCGATTTTGGATAAATAGGGGAGTGGGACTGGTGTTACGGGAGTTGTCAACAATGAACCCTATTGGCCCAAAACGAGTGATGGAGCGAGAAGAGGGGTGAAGCGAAGGAGTGAGTGAGTCAAAAGAAGTCGCTCTTTCTCAGGAGCGAGCGAATCCAGTCCTTCATGGAGGAAAGAATTTCTTTCCTCCATGCCAGTCCTTTTAGGGAGCGACTTCTCCCATCACTGGCGGTTGTAGCTTTGGGTATGTCCTCCCCTCCCCGTTCACCCAGACCCCTTCTCAGTATGTTAGCTTTTGGTGCAATGGATCTTCGAGTTGGCGATGGATCACAAGAAACGCCTCTCACCCTCAAAACAAGTTAGCTTCAGCGGGTCCCGAGGTTTTTTTAAATTTTGAGGAATTCCTAACTACACAACAGCAAAGCTATAAAATAAAAGTCGTTAGGCTCTATTCATTCATGAGAAATTCAAAATTTTTCATTTACCAAAACTGTTTGAGGGGAGTAAAAAGAGCCCATTGGGCCACGGAACTAGGTCAGAGAAATGGGAAAATTCGGCCGAAAATAGTTGAACTAGTAATGAACAAAGTACTCAGTACAGTTAGCACTGAGAAATTAGGTGTCTGAGCAGAGGAAATCACTAGTGAATATTTGGCGTTTTGAATTTTCCCGCGGTGGCACTATAACTAATCCGCCAGAGTGCGCTAGCATAAGAAGGGACCGACGGGAATCTGCCGGAGGTGACGGTGGAAATGGCGGCCGTGAGCAGCCAATGAGAGAGTGGCGCCACTTTTCCCTCCAGATTCTAAGTTGAAATTTTCGACAGTGCTCTGGAAATTTGTATTACACCGTAGGAGCCCAAAACTCACTGCTATGCCTTCAAATTATGAAGTTCTTTCAGAAAAAAGTATTATTCGACAGTCGGTTCCGGGGCCCAACCACCGCGAGGACAAGTCCAGGACCAAGTGTTCTGTATTCGCACCTGCTTTCGAACCTGTCCAAGACCAGTCCCAGGTTGGTCCTTATTTTTCTGAGGATTGCTCGCAGAGTAACACATGGAACGAGGAGTAAACAAATTATCATTTATAATTTTGAGGCATTCCCAATTCTTCTACTGCACAACAACAAAACTAAAATAAAAAGTCGTTAGGTTCTATTCAATCATGTGAAATTCAAAAGGTTTCGTTTAAAAAACCGTTTGTGGGGAGAAAAAAGAGTACTGCCTCTCAGAAGGGAAAAACGAGAGGAGTGGGGAAATTTCGTGCAGAGTAATTCAATTTCCGCCACCAGACTGCAGTGATGGAGCGCAATATTCTTGTGGGAGACGTATAGTCTGTTGAATGACCCTGTACCTATAGGTGTCATCTTGAGCGAAATTTACAGCGTGTAAAGTCTGCATGCGCCATCGATTTCATCCAATATCATAAATTTCGAATTCACAGAGGAAGTGCAATAGGACAGGAGGAAAATGCGTTTACTCAGTAACTTGTTTATTTTTTCACAATTGCCAACATTTTTAACGATTAACAACATGAATTGAGAGACACAAGGAAAATAAATTTTCAGGTTACCTTGTTTCGTTCCTGATGCTCTGCAGTGATCATGTACAATTTATATTTAAATCCTCACTTGACAGCATCCCATATCTCTCAACGAGGCAGTCTTATAGTTGGTTTATTCAACAGCAACCGGAAAATTGGGGGCTCGCCTAACAGGCCAGGAAGGAGCGCAGTGGAAGATCGATCATTTGACTAGATTCTGAACTAGTGGTATAAAATTATTCACTAACCATGTAGGTACCTAAAATAATGCAGGAATTGGGAGATGTGTTAGCGAGGCGCTTTGAGGGCAGCAGTGTCATTGTAACAAAACAGAAAGGGCATTTCGTTGAGTTCACGTCACTAATTGGTTTAGTAAAGGGATTTAGGCCACTAAAATATCAAAATGTTCAATAAATTCGTGAATTTATCTAATACACAGAACAAAATTTCGTTAGTACAGAACTGTGAATCAAGTCGACCTCTACGTTGATAGCAGAGTTGCCAAAAGCGTACACAAGAAACACTGATTGGGTAGTACCCCTAAAGCTAACAACAAAGGCAGTGAAGTCCAGAAAGCACCATCTCGAGGGCTTCAAAATCTTCAACGAGACCTGCATTAACAATACCAACATCCTTCCGAACGCATCACCCCAACCAGTCACAGTATGACTCAGTGATAGCGCCACCCATAATTATAATTCAATTTAAAATTTTAACGAAAAAAAAAGTGTCAACAACAACCTTTAACCAAAGAAAACCAAAAGACTCAAAACAGACTAGGGGGTGACGAAAATGACCAAAAAACACTATCCGGTGGAGAGCGTTGCCAGAGCACAATGAAATCAGGAAAAGTCAATTATTGCAATAATTATTGAAACGCAAGTTTTACAGCGTACTGGCAACATTAACCAAAATTTGGAGAATTTAACTCTCCACTGGACACGGCGAATCCCTCGTTTCCATTCTGGCAGAATAAAAATCTTTACAAATGTTAACAATTGATTTTTCTTTAATCTAAATTTCTGTCACTACGAAAAAAATGTCCAACTAGGAATAACATACAAAAAAAATTCGCGACCTAATAATTTCTTTGACTATAAACTCTACAGCGATTCTCGAACTAAAAAGAACAAAAAAAAACGACTACCTACATCTACATATTGCTAACTTGAACTCATGCTTCGCTACTCGTTTGTGAGTACAATTTTGTCAACTTCAAAAACCACAACAAATCAACGAGAAAAAGTTATACATCTTTCTCAGCATCTAGTAAATTTCTTACTTATTAAAATTTGTTTTTTAGCTCAAGTTCTTTTCCAAACATTTTTGGGAGGAGGGGGAACTTTTTCAAAATCGTTTCGGTTTTCAAAAATACAACCCAGTGTCTAAAAATATTGAAACAATTCAAACATTTTTGACGCAGACAATTCTTTGTTTCACAATTTTCAATCGTGTTTTGGACTTGAGATGTTTCCCGAAAGTCCCGGAAAACGACTTCGTGGGACTATGTTTTTTTTCCGGGAGCTATCTAAAGGTATTTACAGCATTTTGCGATAAGACCTCCGTTTTAGTGTTCTAGGGGGGAGGGGGGGGGGGGGGGAATTGTCACTACGATGAACTATGTACACTAACTGGCCGGCGCCGTCAATTATGACGCAAAAGGAGTTAACATACATCCAACTGGTAGGTATTTGATGGCGGCCGTTTCCAAAAATCTTGATGAGACTAAATTTGAACGAAGAAAAACACAACAGAACAAAGAACAAATACAAAAATTATACTTTGTAACGGCCAAAATTTAAGAAAATTTATAACAACTAAAAGTTAAGGGGGAAAAAAGGAGGGAAACGTACTAACAGAAACGTAACAGGTCAACTAGGGGATTAACTAAAGGATTAAGCCACTTGGACTTCACCAGTTGCAGGCGATTCGTCTCCTTTCAACTTCAGTTTCTCCATTTCGGCTTTGAAGTTGTCTATGTCTTGTTGGCTGGAAAAAATAGACAAAAAAGATAAATGCGAGCCCCAAGGGGATATTTGGGAGTTTGGATAAGACGACCAACCGTCGTCCTGTTTTTAAAACCTCCGAAAAAAACTCGAATCCCTGAAAAAGCACTTCCATATAGTAAATCTGACTTGCGTCACAAATTTCATTGAAATCGGGCTATCCATAACAAAGCCTCCCCCCCCCCCACCCAACCACAGCACCCCACCCTACTTGGTCATTCAGAACTTGAAAAGACACTTCCACACACCATATCTGACTTACATATCAAATTTTATTGAAATCGGGCTATCCGTAGTTTCCCATTTAAAATAAGAAAGTTCAGCGCAAATTCGCCTACTTGCGCGCATCTCAGGGGTAATTCAACCCCCCTATGTTGTGGTGGCAAGGGCACCGGATCGTTAGAAAAAAAAAAAAAAAACCCGTGGAAATCCGTTCAGCCGTTTAGGCGCCTATAAGACACGACAGACAGACAGATCCACAGACAGAAACCTAATTTTATAGAAGTATAGATAGATAGATTACCAATAATATTTTCATGAAGTTAATATATTTATAAACATGTAACGAAATGCATGAATATAATATATTATACATACGGTACACTGTGCTGGGCGTCCTGTTTTTTACTTTCAGAAGTTGATCGACTTAAGTTTGGAAGCTGAGTCTCTCTGTCAATGGCATGACAAACCCACAAGAAGTTTTTACGAAAAATGTTACCAACCTGATCTGAACAAGCAGAATGCCGTTGATAACGTTGAGCATATCGAGAACGCTGCCAGTAGAGGGCGGCTGGATTTGGATGGGTGGGAGGTTCGCACCGGGTTTCCCAGTGTAGATTTCGTTCATCTTCTTCTGAAGCACAACCGCTTGGTGCGTCAGGTGTCTCAAGCACTCGGAAGATTCTTTGGTTTTGTCGTGGTCCTCACCAAGCTGTAAAGGGCCAGTTGATTAGTCAGGACAGCGTTTGAAAATTTACAGGTTTTTCGTTAGGATTTCATACCTGATGCTTGTAAATGGCGTAAGTCTCTTTTTCGCTGTTGAGAGCCGATCTGAAGTCTCCCATACAGCTTTGCGTGCGAGCGACGAGATGGTAGCTGACTGCTACTTTGAGGGACTTGGGCCCAAAATACTTCATGTTGAGTTCCAAAGCCTTTTCGAGGAACCTCAGCGACAACTCGTATTCACCAACCGCGTGGAGTATCAAACTGATATTGCTCTGGAAAACGTATCGGTTAATGAAATCTGAAATCCCGTTAAAAGAGGCAAATGTATTTGTAAACAGGAGAAAAGTTCTCAGAGGGGGGGTATAAATCCTTCAGTGGTTGAGATGGCGATGGAACGTGCAAAGGAGGGCAGAGAAGCAGGTATGCTTGGGCCTGGGACAGGGACCGGTACATTTTCAAACTGGGAGACACCTGGAAAAAACACATTTTGTGGTAAAAAGTTCTTCACTTACGTCGAGGAGAGCTATTTCGGGGTGTTTTTCTCCACAAACCAGGAGCGCCAGGTACCTAGCTCTATACAGCAGCTTCAGGGCAGTGCTCACTTGACCATTAGCGAAACAGTACAGGGCCAAATGGGTCTGAAAAGAACATCCGCGTTAAACCTGGAATTTCCCTGGTTGGCAACGCTGGGCAAAAGATCTATGATGACTCACATATTCCGTAATGGTGTAGGGATGGTCGATGCCGTTCACCCTTTCGGACATTAAAACGGCTTTCTGTTGAATGGCCATCGCTTCAGCGTGGTCACCCATGATGTAATTGAGCCGGGCGAGCATTCGAAGACACTGGGCGATTTCGGGGTGCATAGCTCCGTACACGTTGTTGAGCAAATTCAGGGCCTCGTTGATCAGTTCGTAGCCTTCTTTGAGGAAACCTTGTTGAATTTTGTTTTGGCCAGTCGTATAAAAGTTGTACGCATCGCTAGCCTGGAAACAATATAAAGCTCCAAAAAACTGGCAAAACCTGGTTTTCAATTTATGACGAAAAATAACTCAAGCTTACCCGGGGGTTGATATGTTTGACGACAGGGAAAATGTTAACAATGTCTTCTTCGAAGAACGTGAATTTATTTTTTGTGTCAAATGTATACTCGCGAAGTAGAATTTGGATCCCAGTTTTTAGGCAAAACGATCTGCAATAAGAAAAACATTAATAAAACAAGTTTTCTGAGAGGGCGCTGTATAAACATTGACGGCTACCATACGTTTGCGCCAGTCAGATTAAGAAGCGACTACGTTTGCGCCGACACAGACAGCTACATTTGCGCGGAGGGTTTACGACTGGCGCTACATAGAGGAATTCGCCTCATTTTCACCCTTCTGGCGCAAACGTAATTTACCAACATTGACAACACAACGAGCCGTCAACGAAACCTTCAAACCAAAGTATTGACCTGAGCAGAGATATCTTCTGAAGGCCGTACACTTCCATAACCGAGTCGACATTGTCCGCTTTCAGCTCCCAGTCGTAGTAAGCTTTGAGCTCACTTTTCAATTGAGACCAGAGAGATTTTGGAGTGAGGTTAGCCCATTCGTTACTGTCCGCCAGCAACAAGTTCAAACGGCCTTTTCTTTTCCCGTTTTGCTTCCTGCGCTTTGACGACTTGCTAACCATCTGAGGAACAATCGATCGAATAAATGAAAATCCACCGAATGATTTTTTATAAGAGCAGCACCACTTACTTCATCGGAATTCTGTTGCGGATGATGAGTTTGGCAAGAAGAGAGGAAACAGTTGAGGAAATGACTGATAGCAGCAGAGAGGCTCATCATTTCGGTATTCTGCAAACAAAACCACAAAATAACCTCCATCCAATAGTTGCACCTCATTCGCCGTTCTAACAGTAGCAAACCTGCATGTATGTGTTGAATAAGTGTTTGGCGGATCTTGTGATTAGCTCTGACACGGCGATGCTGTGTAGGTACTCGAGCTGTGAGACTTTGGAGAGCATCGTCGTGATTTTTCCCAAGTATCGGATGTTGATACCTCGCGAGTGAAGACTATCGGAGAGAGTCACGCCGTCCATAGGAGCCGCCGAGTGGTCCAGGATCTCCCGAATCTGCACGTGAAAATAAAATGAGAAAAACTGCCACCTTATCGATAGAAATCACGCGAGAACGTGAACTTACAAAGTTGGGGATCTGGTTGAGAACCAGAAACTCCGCCGCGTCTTTGACCAGCTGCCTCTGTCTCTTCAAGGAGTCCGGGCCGTCCGGGTTGTCGACGTGACGCACGCCGGGGGAGTACACGTCAGGGTTGAACCGAATATCGAACTCGGTTTCCTTCAGGGAACCCACTGCGACAGCCGCCCTTTTGACGATCTCTTTGGTGCTTTCTTCGACTGAAATCATGACCGCTAAAACATCAAACGAAAAATGAAGAAAGCTCCAGGAGTCTGGGGTCGTATTCAGTTGAGTGCACCGACCAGAGCAATAAGGAATAGACTTTTGGGTTAAATCATTCTGTGCCACGTCATCATTTTAGTGACAACAAGTCTTTCACGATACGTATATTCATCTAAAGTTGTTCTGGTCGTTTCAAAAAGTACGTGCGTGACGTCACATATGGACCTTCCAGTTTGACGGCCAGGGTTGCCAACTCAGAAAACCATTTTCTCCGTAGATCGTTCCCATAAACAATCTCTTGACATTTTTAGAACTAAGTAATTAACAAATAAAAATAAACAGTTTTTCTGCTGCTCAACCCATGAACGATCAAAACAACTGATCAGAGACTGATCCTTCAGTTTTAATTTTTTAATGGCGGCGAACTTGGCAACATGACGAAATCGTCGACCAATGGGGGCTGATCGCTGGTTTCCGCAATCAAATTGCTATTTTTCCTTAAATTCTATAAATTCGTACGAACTTGCAATTTGTGTTTAAACCCCGTTTTCGGTGCTATTAGGAAGCCTTCTATCAATCAAAAAAAAAAAAATCCAGAAACACGTCCATTCCTTATTTCCCTTGTCTCATCTGTAGCATCAACTTCATTCATCACATCAAGGTTTAACTTTATGCACTTCCGACTGCTCCCCAACTGACATACGACCTCAGATAAATATAGTTAAAATGAAATGTACGGCTAGAGGCAACTCACATCCTTCCTGTTTGTCACCGCTTGTGATTGAGTCTGTGATGCTCTCCACAATTTTCTTGGCTTCCGCATGGTCCAAAGTCGCTTCTTCCGTCATCTTTTCCACTTCCGTGTTCACTCCTTGTTCTTTGGTTTCGGATTCCTTCTTTTTCTCTTTTTCCTAGAAAATAGAACAATACAATGAGCTCCTTGAGCAGGTCGGAATTCAGGATTTCTAACAACGAATTCATATTCAGCACCCTTTAAAACCCCCCTACAGAAATTGATAGTTTGAAAATCCGCATAGTTCTACAAAACTGTTTAGAAATTTTGAACTGACAGAGATTTTGAACTGAAAGCGGAGGACACATGACGTCACACCTCGCCTCGCTAGGTACCGAGTAGTCAGGAACAGAGCCGCCAGAGCGCTGAATAATAAAATTTATCTGATTTAATCTGAATGGAATCGGAATGAAAACACTCGGCCCAAGACGATTTTCGAATGACGTTCTTTGATGATAACCTCGATGAGAGAGAGATCTCGGCCAGTCAAAAGATGACTTAGCAGCTTTCGTCATGTACCCCCCTCCAGGCCTCAGAATTCATATATTATATTATTCCTGAGGCCCTAAATATAATAGAGACGGGGTTTCTTTTGAAATAAACTATCCATATGTACTGAATTGATCATTCACATTACCTTATTAGTGTCAATGATAGCCGGCACTTCCTTCTCTTTCTGCTTTTTGGCTCCGAGTTGTTGTAAATGGAAGGCTGCATACTTTATGAACATCATGTAGCGGGCCCTATAATACAATGGAGACCAATTAGAATTTGAAGTGAATTGAAAACGAGTTCTGTCATATATTGGCAAACATACTCGACGAAGGCATCGATGAGCTCCTGTCTGAGGCAGCACAGTTTGTGTTTGTGCTCGATGGGGAAGCCGAGCGCTTGTACTTCTTTGCTAAGTTCTTCACCTTCCACTGAAAGTTTAAATAAGAATTTAAAAAATGAAAAAATTGATGGTATATTAAATTGTCAAAGGAACTTACATTTTAGGAAATTAACGTCAGGAGGGAAAGTGCGAAGGAGGTCGAGAATATAGTGACGGCCGTCGTTGCCGATGATTCCTTTGCATTCCACGCTGCTGCAGAGCTCGACTTCTTCATTCTTGTCGTTGAGCACCTTGTGCGGGAGCATCTTGAGTTGTTGAGCCGCTTTGCTGAGAAGATCCATGTACTTGGGGTGGGAAATGACGGTTTTGCCGAAGTCAATGGAGCCGTAGACGACGGATTGTTCCTGTTCCCGCTCGAGGATACCGGGGATGATAGACTGGGCGGTGACACGGTAGCCCCGGTAGTCGATGACGACGGTTCCCAGAGTGAAGAGGTCGGGGAGGTCGATGGCGCTGTAGACTCGGACGCCTTGAAGGTCGTTGCGCTGAAACAATCACGTACGTTAGGTGTCGAACTCCAGGGAGTAACCAGCGCTGCAACAAAGACTTACAGGAGCAACGAACGCTGCAGCGTCTCCTCCCAGCTCCTTGTAATGATCGCGGACATCAAACCCGAGCGAGAAAAAGATGTTGTTCCAAATGAACATCTGCATTTTGGAATCCTCTCCAGGATTAATCGCCATAACGTTACCATCAATCACTGCCATAGCACCTCTAGTAGCACCGGCGACAAAGTCACTGTGAACCTGTCAACAAAGAATACAATCAGACTTCCCTTTTAATGTAAATTTTCCGTTTTAGCATCATCTGCGAAGCGTACCTTGAAAATCGCTCGCTCTCGAAGAAGACGTTCTGGGAGATTCTTCCTGGGAAGTTCGCGAGTGGTGTGGAGCTCTTCATTCCAGTCACGAGTTTGCCCAGGAATGTGCTCTTCGTATCCCAATTTAGAAGAAAACGCTGTAACACACAACGATGACATGAAGTTGCATCAGCCACAAGTTCAAAGCTAATTTGGTTGAAATATCCTTACTGTCTTCGGCACGAATCGCATCAATCGTGTGGTCAATTTGCGGGGAAGCCCAGGCGTAAATTTGGTAAGGCGTGGCGACCCTTTCGAACGGATGCCGCTGGCCCTTCTTCTTCTGGAGAATACTGAAGTTCCTTTTGAACGCGGGGCTTAACTGATTGAGCAGTTCGATCAACGAATGGCACAAATGACTTGGCACGGCGGCCTTGGGGTTGAACTCTTCTTCCGTCGATCTAGAAAAAGTTCAATTTAAAAATGTCCAATTCAAATTTGAGATATTTCCTGTGGCAGGTACTTACTGGTTGAGGAAAAACCCGCGCGTGCATCCTGTAATATGGTAATGTTTGTCTTCAATGGTCACAACATACAAGTACATCAGGTCTCCGTGGAGTTTCCTGTGTCCTGGCGGCGGGTTCCAGCCCGATGTCGTTAAGACCTGGAAGAATACGCCTGTAGTCCCGATACAGAATAACTACAAGTTCATCGCCCTGGCGGCTTTCTCACCTTAATGCACTGAGGCCCTTTCTGTTCCTTTGCCATTGGCTGGAGAGGGAGCAGTGGGGGCTTTTCTTTGGATCCTGGCATGATGTAATCGGGCGGAGTGCAGTCCACGCTTTCAGCCCGAGTCTTCTTTTTTTCTACAAGCAGAACACGTAGGCGTAGCAATTCGTATCGGGCCGACTACACTAACTCTTGATGGACAGTATTTTCGAGCAATACCTTGAGTGATGACGTTGAGGAAGCAGAGGGAATTGCAGTCGACACCGTTGTAAGCATCGGCAGGGTCAAGCGACTTCAGCAAGTCCCGTACATGGCGGACGTGGATACGAGCTTCTCTCATCGTGTAAGGCTCCTCGACGACCTAATCAAAACAACTTGGGATAGTCAGTAATCCGATATTAGAAAAATAACGAACATTTTCGAAGTGCACACTCACTCTGGGAGAGATAAGATTATCTAATTCAGATCTAAGATGTTTGGGAGTGCCAGTTTTACTGTAAAATTTAATCCATCTATCCATTGTGGAAAAGAAAGCCCTCACAATGTCAGTCCTCAGAGATATTTTGATCTTTAAACTGTCAATGTTACTATAATGGTTGCTATAGCCCTATGGTAACTAAAAATGGCAACTAAGAGTAACAAAATGAATACTATTATTATATCCAAACTCCCATTTGATCATGCGACTGTGTCAAGCACGAATTCTCCCATTTCCAAAGATTCTCACAGTAGTTTTGTGCGTAACAAAGCCGTTCCAAAGGTCAAGTCAGCTTTATTACACACACATTCGCTTGTGGAGAAAGAGCCATGGAGCGCAACTGGCGGCATTAATTCCCGCCCTTGTGTGGCGAGTGTAAATGCTTATAAAATATCGATAAATCGATATTTTGGGGCGACATTTTTTTCACTATTTATCGATAGAGGAGACTGGGTCCAGTTGGCATACTCACTTTAAAACCTCTCCTAGAAGAGTGGGAGGACTACAACTATCATCGCGTGACTCTCTAGTTGTATTACAGATGCTCACAAAGATTCGTCGGCATTGGAGGAGTTCGCGCCTGAAGAGAAAACCCGTTCTTGTGGGCTGTTCAGCGTGATAGAATTTTTTTTTTTTTTTTTTTTTTTAGCGTTGGGGCAGCCATTTTGGTAGGCATATTGGTAGGTATATTGTTAGTGTGAACTGAATGTCTGTAATTGTTCCCCATCTTTTGGAAGTGAAGGGATCCTTGGTAAATGATAACTGTCACTCAGCCTCAGTTTTTGACTCCTTTACTCATGCAATAATTAATTAATTTAAAAAAAGCTGCAAATTTTACACAAGGGGTTATTATTCTTTGATATAAGTTACTTGTACGAAAATTAAATCTGTGTCAATAAGTTTTGAAAAAAAAAATTTCTAAATTTTTTTACTCGGATAATATTTGACTTCCTGGGATCCTTAAAAAATCCCATTTGAAGCCCCATGAAAGCGCTATAGATCCCCACAGTGAAATCTGATCGTTCAGGGACCCCCAAAAATGGATTCTACGTCCAAAAATACTTCGAAAACGACACCTAACTCGACCCCATAGCGCCCCACGTGTTTGGGCGATCGAGCTGAAAACCTTGCGGGCACAACTAGATGGGAACCAAGTATTTTGTAAAAATTTCAGATTAAAAAAAAAGCCCGGACGGCGCGCGGCGTATGGCGGACGGTCATTTTGGTTTGGGAATCTAGACCTCTTGAAACGGAAAGTGTCCCCACTCAACACAAAGAATGGCATTTAACATGTTTTAAAAATCGATAAATAAGTATAATATACTCAACATTATTGATATTTTGGGGATATTTCGAATTACCAAAACGATATATTTTTAAGATGAGGTGACAGCTCGTCAGGGTAATGTAAGGATTACGTGACGTACTGGAAGCGAATGGTTAACAACCCACCTTGATCAGAGAGCCCTCCTTGAGCCCTTCAATGTTTTTCAATTCGGCAAAATTGTCAAGCGTCGTGTTGTCCAATTGGAGCGAAAAGCAAGTGCGATGGCAGGTTTCCTCTCTGTCAATGAGGAGTTGGTGAATTTCCTGAACCAGTTCCATGCTCGAGACCTGTCGGAATGATGAGTTGTATCAAATCAATCTCCCTCATTTTCTTGAAAATACAATTCAGACGAACAACGTACTTGAATATCGAAAGCCTCAGTCCCTGGGCTAACGATCTTCACGGTGAAACCCATGTCCTGGATGAAGACGACCTCGGCATCGTCTTTCTTATCACCGTTCACTTTCTCGCTCATTTCCATTTCACCTTTCTCCACAACATTTTCGTCGTCCTAAAACACCAAACAACAAATTTTATAAAATGACAGAATGTTTATTTTGGTCAAATTTTGATTCTACACAATTATATCGTATGAACCTTCGGGGAGACAGTCCCATTGGTTTTTAAGGTTTCATTTTGGCCCGATTTGGAGTCCCCTTCGGCTTCGGAATGGCCATTCACTTGTTTTCCGGTCTCTGGCAGGGCCTCCTTTCGATCGTCACCTGAAATAGAAGAGAACGTGAGGAGGAGTCGTGGTTGGTGCCCCACGGTAGAATTAGCAGCTGGAGATGAAATTGGGGGTTGTTTACAGGTCAAGTTCACCTTTACAGGTCCAATATTGTGCAGGCGCAGATCCAGGATGTCATTTCCCAAAAGTTCATTATATCAAGTGAGATTCAAAACTGATGGTATCTAGTGTAACCTGGTCAGCGTCTAAGGGGGATCGTGGCCCCCTGCCCACCACAGGATCCGTAAATTAGACGCCAAGGGCATTTTCCCCAGCCATACGCCATCAAAGCACACTTGCCCGCTCATGTACAATGTACATTAGGAATGTCATAATCATCTGTTTTGACAAATTTAAGGGGGAAAACTCCCATACTTTTACATTCGTAGTATTGCCAGCTCTAGAACTGTGGTTCAAACAAAACCGATTCAAGGCTCGTAAAACCCCCCTCATCTCTTTCTTCTAGTCTCAAGCACACGAAAGAAATTGTCATTGCTCTGGCACCCAATTTGGCAAGTGCGAAACAAACAATGAGGTGAAGGTAAGCTTTTTGGCGATAAATTGTAGGTAAAATGCGGTCAGGTTTATTATCTTCACGACCTCTGAACCGAACCATTTCTGAGATAGACAGGGTTGAATGAGCCCCGACAGTACGATAAGACCCTGGATTTCCAACATTGACCACACGTGTGCAATTACTGCTTGATCCATCTTCTAAGGTCAGGCCAACCGGACTTAGCGAAGAAAATGGACCAGAAGCAGAAAAAAACCTCCCTTCAAATTCAATCTAAATATAGTTTGGATGTGAGGTGGGTGACGTAATTTTTCAACACCGTAATTCCGATCTTCAGAAAACACCTGCACAAACGGAGGTTTCCAAGGAGCCGCATGGAAATAATTTTTAGATGAAAACCATACGCCCATGGGCGTTATCTACGGGTTGAAAAGATAAGGTCGTACAACTAATAGGCCACCTTATTAGAGGTCGGTAGTCCACGAGGTGGCTACGGTTTTACGGAATTTACAAACGTCTGTGTCAATTAAAATGAAACGGCATGGACGATTTTTTGCCAACTAAAATGTGCATTTTCATAGCCCATTAGCCGGTTACATCACGATTTTATCGACAAGAGGGGGGCTCGCCACACCGTGAACTTGCTGGGGCCCCCCTCAACGAAATTCCAAATCAAAATCACAATAAAAATACCCGCTGAACGCGAAACCGGTTACTTACTTTTGTTGTTCGGGGCGTCATTGTCGCAGGAAACCTCATTTGCCATCACTTTTTCGGAAAATTTTGGAGAAAAAAATAGGTTTTTATTTCAGGGGGGGAGCTGATATGAAGGAAAACCGCAGGGAAAAATCGCACTCTAGTGACCGCTCCAGCGACTACAACCAACAACTCCGCACTCTGCCGCTTACAAGCTGATTCTCTCTTATCTCGACTACAAATTCAACCTTCTCATTGGCTGACGAGGTTCCCAGCCCATTTTTGGTAAACCGCCATTATTCAAAGTTTGAATTTTATTTAATAAAATATTGGTGGTCAAATGATTTATTCTGCCATGTTTAGATAAAAATAGTTTGTTAACAATTTTGTGAAAATTTCGCAAAATCAATTGCAACCATTTATCCAAAGAGAAGGTTTACTTTTGCAAAGTGGTGTAAATAAATAAAAATGCCAATGTCCAAAAATACTTCAAAAACGACTCCCCACTCGATATCATACCCGATAACCTGCAAAAAAAACCCTGGCCCAAAACGACTCGGACGGCGATTTCGTTTTTTGAATCTAGACCTTTTGAAACGGATGTCACATTTTGAGGCCGATCAGAATTTTCGACCTCCGTCGCGATTACATAGGTGTGTTATTCCAAGAATAATAAACCAAAAGTATCAATACTCAACAATATCGATTCTTTTTAAAAGTATTGTATCGATCGAAATAGGAAAAAAATTTAGTTGGTTACTAGGAAAATAAGAAGAAAAATAATAATAATTATTATTTTGCTTTCTTTCTTTTTTCTAATTATTAGAAAAAAGAATGAAAGTTGAGAAAAATAATTGAAAAAAAAAAATTATCATTTTTTCTAAGTATTTTTCTAATTATTAGAAAAATGATTTTGGTTACTATTAAAATTTAATAGGGAAAAATTTGTCTCCCTCTTACTTGTCCCAAGTTTTGGACAATAGAATCGAGTGATGGTGTACTAAAATAAAAGAACTACCTACTAGTACTTTTGAAAACAGGCGTTGCAATGGTAATGATGTTCACCTTCTTAACTCTTTAACAACGTTAACATTTTCACTAATTTCCAAACAGAAAAAACTTGGTAACCTCGGATAGGAACCAAAGTCAACCATCGACCTTCAAAACATTGAACATCGAACCAGAAACATCGATGTTTTGATAACATGAACATCGATGTTCTATCCCTAGGTAACATACTTTTCTACAGAAATAAAACTGTAGTTCTGCGTATAACTACAACTTTAATAAACCTAGTGAGTAATACCTACAGTTTTTACTGTAGAATGACGCTGGCTTTTACAGGTTTTATGTCTTCAGACTATCCAAAGGAAATTTTACTCCACCTAAAAAATATTTTGTACACATTTTGTACATATTTTGAGTTTATTTCAAGCACCAACTTCTGAAGAATATAATTTCATTGGGGGAATTTGAGCAGGGTGCAACATCGAGCGAATCAAATATGGCGGTGTAACTCGAGAGGAAGTGGTGGAAGCGGGTTCCATGTGGCAGGAGAAAATTAAGGTCAGGCTTTTGGTTCAATGATATTTGTGGCATTATTTTGTGTTTCTTGAAAGCGTGCGATAGTTTAGACGGTGTAAAATGGATTTAGACGATTTTTTCGCGAAAAAAGACCGTAAAAAGAACAAGAGCAAGAAATTCGCGACGGCGGATGAGATCGCTAAGAAACTGGACGAGGCTGGAAAGCGGAGCGAGAAACTCAAGAAGGAAAAGACCAACCCCGAAGTAGACGAGCAAGGGAACACCGTTGTGCAGGTAATGGTGTAAAATATTTTAAATTTTCAATTTATTGTGACTCTTTGCACCCTGCTGGATATCGCTAGTCAATGATTGGGCTGATCTGTCATTTATCTGATCTCATCTGGTAGCCTACCACCTCCCTACGGATGCTGCTAATCACGTTGAAATAAACCTTGTTAACTTCTGTTTGGATTGGTTGATGCCTTAATGCCTTCCGAGTTTGTTTGACCTACCCTTTTCAAGTTAGTGGTTACGCAAGGGTGCAAATGTGTTTTGGGGTTGCGATGTATGTAGTCAATCAATCGAAGGTCATGAGATGAATGTGGAAACATGTGGTTCTCAGTGTACATATTGTGTGTACATGGACATTAGGAAATTCCTCGGGATCGCTCATTATAATATAATGATATTAATATTATCAATTTAACGTCACATTTTGTGCCCTATCGAGTCCACTGTGCTTGTCAAAAGATAATCACAATATTGTGGCCAGTTTCAAAACTGGTGCTTGGGCTTATCCAACCAAACTATTCTCATTCAACGTTTTTGTTTCTTTTCTCCTATTTCTTCAACTTTGCACACTCTTTCAGGATGAAGATGAGTGGAGGGAGTTCGAAGAAGAGAAAAAAGACTACACTGGCTTGAAGATACAGAATTTAACTCTCGCTGACTACGATGGGTCTGATTACGGTGGATCCGGAGGAGAAGGTGAGTTTTACGTAGACACTCGTCCCAAACTGATTGGGAATATACCTAGCCTACTAGGCTAAGTCCACGAAATTTATTATTATGATTGGGCATTTATTTATAAATGATTCTAGGTGGAAATGTTGAGAGCAGAAGCGATTTCTTCGCCGATGTGTTTCGACGTCCCTCGATTCTCGAAGTCCCCGACCCTACGAGCTGAACGGGGGGGGGGGGGGGGGGGGGGGGAGAGAGAGAAGGTAGGGTTTTTCGTATTTTCGCTCGAAAACGGTTGGCCCTACAGAAAAATCATCTAAGTATATGAAAAATGAAGCTCACCATATTTGTTACAAAAGTGTCGCTATCTATTCATTTTTTGCGTACCTATAATAGTTTAGGAGATACCTATTCAAGCTTGAAAGTGGGTAAAATTTCAAAAACTCGCTTTTTCGCACTTTTTGTTAGTTTTATGCTTATAGTACCTAGACGATGCATCCTAGCGGTATGGGCACTATTATATAATCAAAACTACATTAAATTTGCTACGATTCGAGCCCAAGTACGGCTCTGTAGGTCAAATAAGAACCGAGAAAAGTTCCGTAAACGGAGAAAACCAATCTTAACCGGAAAACCACGTTTTTCAGAACATTTTCGGGTTTAGCTCAGAAACCCCGAATCCAAATTTCTTTTTTTCTCTCTTGAAAGCTGATTACATTGCAGCTGTTATGTGAGATTTTGTTTTGGGCTTTGATAAGGGAGGGGCGAGCATGGCAAACAAATGACAAATTGGCACTTTTGCCGTCTCAACAGAAATGTATTGTACAGTCCCTTATGTAAGATTTAATTTCCTTTCACCAGAAAAAGAGAGACCTTAGGGTCGGACTAATCATTCCTGAGTTATGGGCAAAAGTGTGCGAAAAAACACGTTTTTGCCCAAATTTGTCATGCCCCTCCCTTATCATAGCTCCACTCAAAATCTCACATGAAATAGCTGCGATGAGAAATTAATCAGCTTTCACTAGAAAAAAATAAAATAGGAGCTACAACCGAAAACGTTCTGAAAAACGTGGTTTTAAGCTACGATTGGTTTTGGTTAAAATTCGTTTTCTCGGTTCCTATTTAACCTACAGAGCCGTATTTCTGCTCAAATTGTAGCCAAGTTAATGTAGTTTTGATTATATACAGTATACATGTAGTTTTGATTATATACAGTATACATGTAGTTTTGATTATATTCAGTACTAGGGCCCGTACATGATGCATCCCCCGTTAGGATGCATCCTAACCTTAGGCGCTGTGAGCAAAAAACAAAAAGAGTGCGAAAAAGTGGGGTTTTAAAATTTTACCCGCTTTACTTTCAAGCTTGAATATCCCCTTAACTATTATAGGTACGCGAAACATGAATAGGGACACTTTTGTAGCAAAATGGTGAGCTTCATTTTCCGCATACATGATTTTTCTGTAGGACCGACTGTTTTCGAGTTAGGAGCGAAAATACGAAACCTTTCACCTCTTTGGGTCGGGGATTTTTAGTATTTCAATCCCCCCCCCCCCCCCCCATGGGTCTAAACAATCGGTGAAGAAATCGCTTCCGCTCTCAACACTTCCACCTAGACCCATTTTTGAGCGTTCGTTTAAGATACATAGTAATATTGAGGTTACAGTACTGGAAAGCTTAATGATATGTTTTGTTAGATGACGAGGGTGGTATGGAAGAGAATGAACAAGGAGAGATGGTTCCCAAGAAGAAAGCCGGTCCTTGGCGGGTCATCCAGAACCCCACACCTGCTGCAGCTGAAGAAGAAGCATCGCCAGCCCAACCGCCAACGCCGAATCCGTCGTCAGGAGGCACATATGTCCCACCTTCAGTGGCCCGTAAAGCTCCCATTCCAGTCAGTAAGTATTTTCTTATTACTCCCTCTTTTAATGATTGAAAAAGAAAAAGAAAGAAAAGAACGGGATTTCTTCCCGATTGATCGTTCGGTACTTATTGGTCTCTTTGATGCGTTACAGATTCAAAATTGAGGCGTAAAGTAGCTCCGGACTTTAAAAGTGAAGTAACTTTTCCCACACTTAGTGCTGCGACAGCTCAAGAGGCGACAGGTGTCTCGGCTTGGTCCAAGAAGTAAGGCTACCCTCCCCCTCCCATCGCAACCACTATTCACTCGACCTTCAGGGAATTGAAAGTATTCATAATTTTTTCTTTCTCGTGTTTTTCGCAGAGGTAAAACTAATGCAGAACTCGGATTCGAAGAAGCGCGCAACTCCAAGTCCCACAGCGGGCGCCAAATCGCCGCACAAAACACCGTCTCCCTCGGCAACAAGTACGCCTCCCTGGACACCGACCAAAGCTGATGCTCCACTTCCCAACGCCCAGACTTTCTCGACACGACTATGTGAGCCTCGACCCCTATTCTCCTTCACTTCCGTTAAAATCATCTTCTCTTTCCACCTGATGTCTCCGATTCATCGGGTCTGAAATGTTATGATTCGCCATTTGTGTAGGTAAATAATTAATCACTTCCTTGTATAAACCTATTGAAATTCGCCATTGTGGGAGAAAATAGTCGTTTTTTAAGTAAATTATATTTGAACTCAACGAAACAGCGTTCATTTTTTTAAATGGTGGGGTGGGGTGAAAAAAAAAAATTTACTCCCTGTATTTGCATTCTAATCGAGAATCACGAGGTTTTGAATTTTACTATCAGCCAAACATCCGGCTCGCTAGGTTCCCTTATCGCTAGTCGCTGCAATATATATTCTTTAGCACTTTTTTGTACAGTGTTGTTGACAATCGGGAGGACGAAATCGGCTCGGTCCGAGCAAACAGGGGACTTGACGTTCGATGGTGATTCACTCAATAATTGAATTATTGTGAATGTGTTGTTGATTAGAATGGTTACCTTACCACTATTTCAGCTGTGGATTTGTTTACAAAGTGTTTCTCCTATGCACATGCATTGCGTATGTACTTTCACCCCACAGGCGCCATCAGCGTTGATTTTATTTTTTTAGCGCTATTTAATTTCTTATTTATCCAAATGGTTTTTGTTGGTATATTTTCTTTTTTTTTTTCGGAAGTCGATTTTTTTAAGGATATATCCCTCACTCCCGTTCCCCATTCTAGGATCTTTTTTGATATATATATTGTGTTTTGATGTCATACTTTTGAAGAAACACCGTGAGATACATGCAAATTATATTTGATATCATCGTCAGCCCCCAACGAGCTGACCCCAATTAGTGTTATTGCGGCTGTAAAGTATTAAATTGACTTCATTAACAAAATTATAATTATCACAATGTGCACTATGGCGTTTTGCTTTCCTGTGTCCATTACGATGCAACGGGGTTCTACGTCAGTTTTCGAAAATTTTGTAGGGGTCATTAAATAACTAAAGTAACTTCATAAATTTTATACGTTAGTTAGCGATGAAGTTAAGTTAGTTAAGAATACGCATGTAGGCGTATTTATGTACTTTCTAACTTGATGTGAACGTTTCCGCGAAAAAATTAACTTCTTAATTTTTGAAGTTATTGTTCGTTTGTTCCGAGTTCAGGCGCGTCCAAAAATTGCGTATTTTGCACGTCCAAAAATACTTTGAAAACGACACCTAACCCGATCCCATAGCCAAAAGCCTTCAAAAAACCCTCCCATAGACCCATTTTAGCCCCATAGCACCCCACGGGTTTGGGCGATCGGGCTGAAAACCTTGCGGGCACAACTAGATGGTAAACCGAGTATTTTTCAAAATTTCAGATTTAAAAAAAAATTTCCACTGACCAAAACGGCCCGGACGGCGTACGGCGGACGGACATTTCAGTTTTGGAATCTAGACCTCTTGAAACTGATAACATCAAATTTTGAGGCCGATCGGAGTCGTCGACTTCCGTCGCGAAAACATAGACCTATTATAGGTCTATGTGTATAATACACGTGTGTATTATTCCAAGAATAATAAACCAAAAATCAATAAAATGACTTCACGTGAGTCATCCGGCATTTTTCGGTCATGTCTCGTTTTGATATTTTGACGTGGCATACTAGGGTCTTTGAAATAGTAAATCCGATTATGAGGTCGAAAACGCCAGATTTCAACCTCCCAAAGAACCCCATTATGATTTTTTTTTTTAGGTACTAGCATAAAGTGAGATTATCGAAACATTTATTTTTATTTTGTACATGACGAGAAAATATCTTTGGTTAAACATAGTGACCCCTGGTCGTTGACCAGCTTAAAAAAATCTTCTCTCAAACATTTGAGTGCTGACATTTCAAAGCGAGCACTGCACGCAATGTTTCAAACGGAAAAATATCGGTGGTCAATAATATAAAAGCTTTGAAAGAAAAAACACAAAGCCAACGTTGGCTCGAAAAATAACAAATTACATTAAATGAGTCGCCCAGAATCAAAACGCATCCTATCCACTTTTTGAAAAAATTGAGATAATGGCGGTTTCTTATAGGAAATGTCATGGGGGATTCAATGGTGTAGTCTGTTGGAGTCAAAACGGCTTCCTTCCCTTAGAAAAACAACGTTGAAGGCGAGAGAAAACGGTAGTTGGAATCAAAGTGTATCCTATCCACCGGATGGGTTGCGTTTTGGCTCCAAGTGGCCCATCGACCAATCAGGTGCCTGAATCCTCACATGGTTGCTCTGTACGTATTTGTAGGTATTTTTGAGTCATGTTATATTATTCATTTTCAAAATTTGTAATTTTAAGTAACGAAATAATAACTGTTGTAATTTTGAAATTTGGGTGAATAGTTCTCAAAACTGATGAAATGGAAAAATGGATGTAGGGGTCAACACTGCTTCGTACAAAGTCCACTGCTGTTCGTGTTTTCGGCCAAGTTGGTGGTCAGTGGAGTGCTTCAGAGTTTTCAAACTTTACAGTGTAAAGAGAAGTGCGCGAGCGACGCGACTATTCCAGATGGAAACAGCGGGAAATTCTCAGCAAGAAGGGAAGAGTCGGAAAGTAATTCCTCAACCACAAAATTGGAAAAAGAACGTCGCAAAATGCAACAGGTACGTTCCCTTCCCTCAAGTCCGTACCATCAAAAATTTGATGAATATTCATGATTTAGCCCAGGATTTAGCACAACTTGCAAGTAAATAAATAGGACAAAACTTGCTAGGGAGTAAATTATTTATTGGCATATGTTTTCCTTCCAGACACAAGCCCTCGTCTCTACCTACCTTCCCTACATGCACTCACGACCGAAAACAGTACTACTGTAGAGATTTTCTGATGGCAGATTTGAAATACTTTCACTCTCTCTTTTACCAGAAGCCAGTGAAAAGCTTTCAAGATCAACTTCTTGTTCAACACATCAGAATGAAGACAGTTGAAAGAAGACGGGTCGAAGCAAGTCCACGGGTGCCTCGGAGTGCGACAGCCGAGTTTTATGTGCGACTGAGGAATCAAGAACTAAAGAGGGTGTGTCGCAAGGCTTTCATGGAAATACTCGGAATCACGATGAGGAGGATCAACACGGTAATAAAGAATTTCCGTGATTTCGGAAATACCGATGAAAGAAGAGGGGGGTTTCGCAAACGAGGCGAGTTTGATGAGAAAACTAACAAAATAGCAACCTTCATTAGTTCCCTCGATTGCAGCGAGTCTCACTATTGCCGGGGAAGAAGGAACCGAAAATATTTGCCTGCTGACTTAAACATTGAGAAGTTGTATAAGATGTTTCGCGACAAAGTTGAAGGTGGTAGTACTAACGTTAAATCGAGTTATTTCCGTATGGTATTTAACACTAAATTTAATATTGGTTTTGGTGCGCCGCGCACTGATGTTTGTTCCACGTGTCTGCAGCTTCAAGAAAAAATTAAAATCGAAGAAAATGAAAATGATAAGAGAAGCTTAACAACTCAGCTAGAAGTGCACAAAGGGCGTGCTGCAGCGTTTTTTCAGCTTCTAGACGAAGATGATTCCAACAAAATACTCATTCTGAGTTTTGACTGTGAAAAGAACATTGCTCTCCCTCGTTTGCCCGACCAGTCTGTTTATTACTCGCGGCAGTTTTATTCTTACAATTTAACTGTTGTCAAAGGCCCAAGTAAAAGCCCCCTCAACGCCGAAAATGTTACGTCCTACATTTGGACTGAGAACGAGTACCCCAAAGACTCAAACACAATCGCATCATGCGTTTTGGATGCCTTGAAATCGTGCCCTGACCTTTCGTCATACACATCTGTACGACTGGTTTCAGATGGATGTGGCGGCCAAAATAAAAATACAGTAATGGTCAGCATGGCAATGAAATGGCTCAACTTTTTTGCACCACAAAACATTGACCACGTTGAGCTAGTTTTCCCAGTGACTGGACACAGTTATATACCGCCAGACAGAGTATTTGGATTGATTGAAAGAGAAATCAAAAAGAAGGAAGTCATCGTGACCCCGGCAGAAGTGCATGAAATCGTTTCACACCATGCTGCAGTGAAAAAACTGTTCGAAAACTGTGAAGTTTTTGACTTCAAGTCAGCTGTAAAGGGGGTAGTGAGAAATTGCAGCTCTTGGCATTTCAAAATTTCACAATGCAAGAGAGTCTTCCTCAAAAGAAGTTTGAAAAATCCTCGAAACATTTTGGCTCGTGGAGAAATCTATTTCAGAAACGACACCGGGATGTACAAATCTCTCTTTGCCAGAGATAAAAAAGCAGACGATATTTCACTCATTCCTGCCCAGAAAATGAATAAAATTTCGGCTGAAAAGAAAAAAGACGTTCAAAAACTTCTTGAAACTCACTACGGAGACGACTGGAGATCACTCCCAGACTTGGGATTCTACGCCTATGTTATCGACGGAGCTGCGGAGGAGGATTCAAGAGAGGATGTTAATAATGTCTGTGAAGCTCCAGAGGAAGTTTACGATTGTATCTAACCATTTAAAATTTCATACTGCATTTTTCGCATTTTGTAATTAAAAATAAAAATTTAAATAAAAATTTAATAATTAAATTGGTAATCAGTTGCTTACCTACTACATTTTTTTACCAGTTTCTTTTTGTACATTATTTTTTCCGGTTTTCATTACGTTAATTTTTTTCTTGATGTGAAACCTGAGCACTTAAAAAGATTTTCACATAATAACATTTTATCCGTTTTTCAAACCAAGTTTTATCCACTACATTCTGTATCAAAGCGTGACCTGTCCACTCAACTTGGAGTCAGACTGAACCAAATCATGATTTGAGAACCAAAGTGTAACCTATCCAACCTGTTTTTCCCTTCTTTTTACTATTAGGACGGAAAAATCTTCAATTTTCCTATTCAAAAGGCAACACTGGCCCACTACGGACCCCATGAAAAAGAATTTTTGCTTTTGTGTTAATTATTACTTGTCTCACAGTTTTTTGCGGTTTGTGAGTTTTGGGGAAGGGTGGATGGGATGCGTTTTGATTCTAGCCGACTCAAATATTTGAATAAAATTACTGATCATACTTACTATACATACTTTGATATTTTTGTGATTCATGAAATTTTTCCAAAAACGGTAAAATCTACTATTAGATGAGCAAATCAATACAATTATTATTAATTGTCAATTATTGACTTAGTTATCAAGTTGGAATGGCGTCATCCAACGTCGGATAAGCTGCGAGCAATACGTGGTGCGGGACTGAAAGGAAACCGATGATGATAAAAAACAACAGTCAATAGGGTAGACCTGGAACATTATTTCACCGTCATCTTGATGTGTTACACTCAAATACTGATGTCCCTTGAATTTCTCTTGCACTCATTCTTCACTTAAATTACATATGTAGAGAATTATGTACATAATATACACGTTGGTAGTGGGGCGGGCGGAAGTTAACAGCAAATGCAGCTGGCGTCAATGGTATCCTTCCCGACGGCGGCGCGGACGGCTTCGACGAAGATTTCTTTGAGGTTCTCTTGCTGAAGGGCGGAGCACTCCATGTATTTAGCAGCTTTGATTTTCCTTCGGAGTTTCTTCCCGTCTGACGTCGTCAGGCAGCTGTCATCTCGCAGATCTGTTTTAGTACCTTTACACCAAAAAGATTGATGTTACGGCAAACTCAAATAAAAAATGGAGTGGCACGTAATAAATAGTAGTAGTGGTAATAATTATTATACCTATTAGTATGATGGGAACTTTGGGGCAGTGATGGTTCAGCTCAGGACACCATTTGCTCTCGATGTTCGCATAGGAGGTGCGGTTGTTCACCGAGAAACATAGGAGGAAACAGTCAGTCTGTAAAAAAAAAAAATTAATAAATAAAAACTGCGAAATGGACTAAATACGATTGGTCAGGTTTTGAACATGTTGAACCCTAGTGTACTGTAAAAAAAAAAAAATCCAAAGCAGGTCATTCATCTAAGCGCCAATAGGTGCTGCACATCGGTAACGGGGGCGACGCACAGTGGGACCAGAGATGCAAAACCCCCTTTTTCCGAACATGCTGATTTAGATTATCTGGTTCATCATTCACACAGTGTGTTAACCACAGAATCCAGGTACATGAGGAATTTTTCCCGAAGATCAAATTTTAGACCGTAAATTGGGGCTCAAAAGTCAAAATAATGGATTTTTTTGTGTGAACTCGACTTGAGTGTTATGTATATCGGTGAGGGTTATGTAACTGAAAAAGAGAGGGAAAAAATCATGAAAGTTTTCTTGTGTTCTGGGGTGTCCTTCTTTGCAACATGGTCGACAAAAGTGATGCGTGAGAGCAAATTGGGAATACCGCAGAGCTAAAAAAAAAAAAAAAAACGATATCTCGTCTCAGGCCCAGGCAGGCACTTCTTTTTGCTTGATATTTCGCCTCAGGCCCGGTCAAGGATTTTATTTTTCTTGATGTCTCTTCTCTGGCCCAGGCAGGGCACTTATTTTTTGCCTGATATCTCGTCTCTGATCCAAGGAGGCCACTTCTATTTGCTTGATGTCTCATCTCTGGCCCAGGCAGCCCACTTCTCCTCACGTGGTAACTTGTCTCTGATCCAGAGGGGCCACGTCTTCTCGCGAGATATTTCGTCGCTGGTCGTGAGAGAGAGTTAACATAAGGCTGTCATCTCAGTTTTATCGAATACGGCACATTCCGTAGATTGCTGCTCAGAAATGTAGTTTTTTGAAACACAAATCATCAAATTCTGCTGGGACTCTCATATTTTTGTAGAAATGTTCAACTTTAGGGTCAATCGAATTCATCAATTTTACTGTTTTCAATCAGAAATCATAATCATAAAATAATTTTGATAGTAAATAATTATTATTTACTACTCTCTTATTTTTCTAAGAATTTTCAATCGTGGGGTCTTCAATCGACGTAAAATTTATTGCATTATTTCTGTTTTGGCTTCCACACTGAAAAGTTTCCTGGAAAACGTGGTATTTTGAGTTGTTTTTTTTTTTTAATAAAGCTGAGGAGCAATTTTTGGTTTAGGGACATGGTTTTTTGTTATATTCCTGATCAGCGTCAAATTTTCAAAAGTATAGAGGTTTTCAGAGGTTTTTTTTTTCCAAAATCTTAATCCCGTCGTCACTCCTCCACTTCGGACACGCAACCTGAGAAACCTCAAACTCAGCGGCAAGAACTCGAACGCAGCGCCTGATCCATCAACCCACAACCTCAAACATAATCGTCAATTCAGGACGATTTAATGCGAGCTTTACACCAAATACACCCAAACTGAACTTGAAGTGACTATTTCACTATCTTGTCAGGCCGCCTATTGTAAAATCCGAAAATTTAACTCTTTCCTTCAACCTTGAAACCTTTTTGGCTTAAGATTTACTTACATGTGTGTAAGAAAGCGGCCTCAGTCTCTCGTAGTCCTCCTGACCAGCTGTGTCCCAAAGTGTGATGTTGTATTCCTGGCCGTCCACGTTGATGACGTCGGGGTAATTGTCAAAACTGCAAACCGCAACAGGGTGCATTAGTGAGGATATTTAGGTCACATTTGAACGTGAATGTTTTCTACTCACACTGTCGGAACGTATTCTGTGGGAAACTGTTTTTTCGTGTATGTGATGAGCAAACATGTTTTGCCGACCATGCCGTCACCGACTGCTGTGATTTTGAGTGGCTTTGTCTTTCCATCGTTCGACGACATTCTCCGCTTCCCAACCTGCAAATGATTTACTGGTCAAAAATGTGAAAGATACACTTTACTCGAAATGGTGTTATCTCTGAATGTGAACGTGGTGGCTTCCAACCAAGGAATGAATTGAAAATGCACGGAATGAAAAATTCACGTCATTAGCACGTTTTCCCCTCCCAAAGTTTGCTCAGATCTTAACATCGTTACACAATGAGATAAGAAGTCTCGAGATAACGGGTTAGTATGTGGTTGGATGGTTTACGTTGTTTTTGTTTGGGGTGTAACGAGTTACCCTAAGTTAGCAGATATGGGGAAAATTCGCCGTTAGGCATCGACATTCAAACACGATTTGTCTGTCCATGGATGTTATCTAGTACGAGTCGTAATTAACAAATGAGCAGGGGTTCTACAATGTGTTTGCCTAAATTAGAAATAGCCGCAAAGGGGCTCTCGTTCAGCGTGAGCTCAGCAGAACTGCTCCATTTGATGTGCTTCAACCATGTCGATCGCGAACCGTGTGGGCGCACTATGTGGTTTCATTGTTATGACATCCACTGGACCGTATCAATATAAATCCAAGGCCAGCATTGATATAATCATAAGCGGCTATACAAATGCTAACCTGTTGTAAGCCCCTACTGTCTGCGTACTCTGAGGCCCCTCAAGATCCGAGTAATACAAAAAAAGGCACCAAGTCTGTCTACCTCGTGAGTAGCGGTGAAATGGTTTGCCACTCGGAGTACTATATAGAAACAAAGATGAATGAGAAAAACCTTCCCTTGTCACCGCAGTCAGGTCTTATTCCCCATCATCAACGGAAATGTCAATATGAACTGCTTTCAACAAGCAGCTGTATTTCAATACCACAGCTGTACTAACGATCCTTTAGATGATATCATATTTCGTGAAACCCTCTTCGAAACCGCACATTTTCGGATTGAAAAAAAAAAAGGTGGAAATTATGCTCTCGTATTCTGGTTCGGGAGGGGAATCGGCTTGTGTACACACAAACGGTTGATTAACTTTCCTTCTTTTTAAAAGACGGTTCTCAGGGACTTGACGGGAGCGAGCTTTCACCCTGAAACTTTCTATAGGAAGGCAAGTTCTCAAGGTCAGAACCAGGTTCGCTGACCAAATCAAAAAACCAGGCGGCATGAAGGAAAATCCGCTGATGACCTTTCGAGGCGGTTCAAGTGCAGTGTAAACGATCGAAACTCGTCATCTTCGAGGGATCTTCGCCGAGCAGAAAAGTTGTGGCAAACTCCTAAATGGAGGTTTGCCTGCTTGAAACTGGAGGGTCAGTTGAGCAGAATATATTCACAACTACCTAAAATATAGTTCGGTAACGCTGGTGCGCGTGCGAAACCCGTCAAGACGAACCATTGGGGCTCGAATTGATAATGTCTATCATTTTACGATTTATTATCAATTATTGATAATTGGCCTCAAACCCATCCCGTTTACCTACTGCGGAGCTCCGTGGAGATAAAAAAAAAAAAGGATGAGAGGAGGTTTGGTCTTGGCCACGGAGTGTTGTTTTTGGAATATGTTTGGACGTATATAGGTACCTACTATACAGTTCGTATGTAGCAGTCTCATCAGACCTCACCGCGGATTTCTTGGGCTACATACGTTTTGAAGGATATCAGGAGGTCGAATCGAGGGTCTCTTATCTGTCACATTGCTTGAATTTCCATTCAATTCCCCAATCGGCATTTCCATGTAGTTACCCTAGTCCAGGAGCCACTGCAGCTTTATGGTCTTTGTCCAGTATAAAAATGTATCTAGTTGCAAAATTATTGGTAATAGATAACTCAGAACTTCCCTGGAAATAACGATTGATAAGTGAGTTTCAAACCGTTATCGGAGTTCTGGGAAGAAAACTCCCGGATAAAAATGCTACAAATCGAGGGCTCCACTGCAACACCCCACAACGTCAATTTTGACGTTTTGGAGTTTTTGGTACCACTGGAATCGCGATCTTACAACGGATGTGTTGAACTAGGTTGGTTGAGTGAAAATTCAATAGGTAGCGCTAAAATCGGCAAAATGTGTTTACGCCATAACGTCAGTCGTACTAAAAACACGCCACTACGTCAGTAGAACTAGGGATTATGTGAGGGTGAAGCTGAGCTCCTTGAACCTCGGGGAAAAAAGTTGAGTTTTTCAAAGTTTTAAATGGAATTTTGAGCTTTATTCTTGTTCCACATCAAACTTGAATCATTTTTCCATAAACTCGTCGGGTAGATTACTTGAATTTCCCGCGTATTTGAAGGATTTTTGGGAAGATGAATAGTGTAATGACGTTATGGCTTGTTTACCAGTTCCAAATTGACATTGTGGCCTGTTTGCAACTTAGAATAATTCTAATTATTGGGAGACGTTGCGGGGTGAAAAATAAATTCAAAGTTTAAAACAGAAAGTGTTAATATTTTATTCTTGTCCAATAAAAATTATTCAAGGTAATCGGGCCTAACGATCATAATGCATCGGTAATAATTTTGCTGAATTGGTTCAGTCATCAGGCCATTACGTCACAGCTGTGATGCATCACCATGGTCAACACGCCATAATGTCACGTTTTTTGTTTGTTAATGAGCCTCATAAGGAAAAATGTTAGTCAGATGGTAAACAGAGCTATTTGAGATGTGAAAAGCATCTTAAGTGTGTTAAGGGTTGTCTTGGTGCGGAGAAAATCATTGAGAACTGGTTTTTTGCCTCTCCTCGAAAGTTGCCAAAATGACGTTGTGGGGTGTTGCAGTGTAGCCCTCGAAATACTACACAAGGGTTTAGTATTCTTTGATAATAACTTGTGCGAAAATTAATTCTGTGTCAATGGAAAAAAATCTTTTTTAAATATTTTTGTTTTTTATCTGCCTATTTATTTTTTTTACGCGGAAAATATTTGACCTCCTGGGATCCTTAAAAAAATCCCATTTGTAGCCCCATGAAAGCCCTATAGATCCCCACAGTGAAATCGGATCGTTCCGTGACCTCCGGTTGAAGATTTAGGCTATGATATCGAGTGGGGTGTCGTTTTCAAGTTACGAAGAATCCTGTTCATGGGGCTAAAAATGGGACTTTCGAAGGTTTATCCGGTTTTCAATTTTTTGAAGCCGGGAGTTTTTTTCCCGCCTTTACCAAATCGCGGGTGTATTTTTTCCGGGATTTTTTTTTTCCGGTTACCGTTGTCGGGGCTCTAATTCTGGGGAAATTTGTTGAAAAACCAACTATTTAGACGAATACCTCTATGCAAACCCAACACACACTAACAATAGGTACGCATTTGTAAGTGTTTATTCCGAAGACCGCTGTTGTATGCATTTTATATGCTCGATAAATTGAAAATTCTGTTGGTCCCAGAGAGGTGAAAATACTACCAAAATGCTTCTTTCAATATTTACTAGACAGGAAAAAATATGCTAATGTGGTTGATTTCGAACCCTAGAAATGTCAAATGGAATAGCGAAACCTAATTTCCTCGAGAATAAAAACGGTGGTTTACAAAGGTAAACCAATTTTTGCAATGAAAACTTTTCATTCTCAACGTAGTACATCGTTAAGAGATGGAAGTTTTCTATCGCTTCTGGATGGCGAAATGATTAGAAAACCTCGCCACTTTTGAAGCAAAGGTCGTCGAGAAAGGATCGAAGTGATTCTTTTCTTGTCGGCTGCAGGTGCTCATAATAATAATAATAATAATTATTATTATTATCGTTATGAGTACAGTAGGTTTGTTCCAGGTTTGACGGAATGTTAACAGAAATCGCCGGAGACATGCGCAGTTTAGAAACTGCTGTTCCAGGTCGATCGTAGGTTGGACGGAAACCGACTACTCGAGTATGTGCGGTCGGGTTCTGTCGACAGCTGTCCAACTTCTGTCGACAGACGCAGTCAGACCTGGAACAGACCTATTTATTGATTGTGAGCAGCTGTTAACAATTGTTAACAACCATCCAGAAGAGATAGAAATTGTTTAGTAATCCTACTACCTTGAGAGTGAAATTTTTTCAGTGCAAAAAGTTGTTACTCTCATTTTTCACAAAATATTGTGTCACGTCATTATTTCAATCTCTTCTGGATGGAAGTGATTATAATCTCAACATTTTTATACGAAGGTTGCATCATAGAGAAGAGATTGGTGCGATTCGTATTATATGGTTTTTATTTTGTTTTTCTTTATGGTTAATTTATATTTCCTATTGTTCTGATTGTTTTTATTTTTGAAAATCATGATACCATTACACTCTGACGACGTTTTGTATAACTCTGCTCGAAGTGCACCAGCTATCAACGCAACTTCCGTTATTTTATCAATCGCCTTCCCTCAACTTTTGCAGCCCCATCCGCTGAGATTATGCCCCCTTCCTCAAAGATAATTTAGATAAGTGGCAAATCAGTCAGAGGGGGATGAGATCGGCGTTAAAGAGCTTTCATCCTAGCTAAAGTTAGCTGTTTAAAAATTAGTCACGTACTTGGGAGCAGTGGGTGTTTCACCCGAGAAACCCCTTAAAATTTGTTTGTCAGTTAAGGTCGTTCCGGGTAAGGATCGGTTTGGGGTTTTGGTAGATATGGGAGTTCCTTGGAAGTTGACAAGTTTTAATTGTGTTGGGAAACCGTGAGTGTTTTTGAAATACATACATAGATAATAGCTTTCCCTTGAGGATTTTGTTAGGGAAAGCTTTTACCAACGAATACTAAGGAAATGTTTGACACATTTTTGGCCGAATTAGTCATCCGTTCTGGAATGACAGAACAGAGCTTACAACTATTTTCTTCTGGGTCTCACAGCCAATTAGTGTACCTATTACCAAGGTTCAATTGCCTAAGAGGCACGACGGAGAACAGCGTCGGTTGTGCTGTATAATGAAGAGACAACCAGGAATGTGGAAGAGGGGAAGCCGCTCATTGTGGTAAAATGAAAGGGATAAAGCGGGTCAAAAAGGTCACTGAAATTAATTTGTTCCAGTGTGTGCTCTTGGGAGCCTCGTTATTTCGGGGGCATATGATCCGTGGGGGCATTGGTTTTTCCAGGAAGACTATTTCAGGTGAATTGTCATCCTGAAAGGTTAATTGGCTGTCGGTCAGACTTTCCTAATAGGTACAATTTACTTTCTTTAGTTCAGTGAAAAATCAAACTGTTACATTCTCATATTCTGCCGCCACCTATCGAGTAGAAGGTGAGATGAGATGGGTGAATGCGCCTTGTCCTTGGAGTTCTGACATCACCAGATGAATAATTAACATTTAGCAAGCTGTGGCGTGTGGACCGTGGCCTCCACCTCCAAACGAAAAAAATAGTGCGCAACGCCGCAACAGAAATTACAGTGGATGTTGTACACAGATTTGATGATTTTATTGTGCCGATTGCTGCCTTTCTTCCAGCCACGTGCCTATTGTGTTGAATTCCTCTTAATATTAAAAAAAAAAAAAAAAAAAAAAAAATCGTTCTGGGCACCTATCTAAGTAGGTGCCCGAAATTATACCTAATTGTAATTATAATTTTAAGTAGAGCACTTCAATTATTGCAAACGAGCCGTTGTGGGAAAAGACGAGGGGAACCTTATGTGTTTTCGATGACTCAGTGAATAGTGGATTCTGTGAATGTAACAACGCGGTCTCCCACGAAAACGAGCTCCAATCGACACGAAAAATGAAGCTCTCAGCACAAAAGTTGTTTACCTTACTGGAATCAGATACAAAGGAGACCAACCGCGGAGGAGTCGAGCCTAAAAATAAGCCCTTCGAGCAATTTCCGCATTTTTCGGTAGCACTTGAAAGCAACTGTTTCCTGGTGAATAGGCAGATAGTAGGATAACTGACTAAACACGAAGATAGTAACTAGCTATCTGACGTTGATTCTCCTAAACTGCGAGAGCATCGTTTGATATGCCTCATCAATTACACACGATAGTGGAAATTCAGCGATGGTTCCACAGTAGATCGATTTTCCCGATGGTTCGTGGTGGATCGATTTTTTAAATTCCGTTTCAATAGGGAAAAGTTGTTGCTTTTTTTTACCCAAACGAACACCCTCAAAACGATTTTTCACAATATCAGCTCCTTCATGATCCATAATATTATGACGTTTTTGTTTATCGATGCATGCAAGTGCAGTAGCATGTACCTCAATTTTGGAGGGACTCGAGTTGATCGAACGAAGGCAGATGACTAGCTTACAGCTCTATGATTTATCCAAGGCGTTTGACTGGGTTCAGTTTAATCTGCATGACATTGTCATCTGGTGCAACCTTATTTTTGGTTTATTATTCTTGGAATAATACACCTATGTTTTCGCGACGCGGGTCGACGACTCCGATCGGCCTCAAAATTTGACATTATCCGTTTCAAGAGGTCTACATTCAAAATCCGAAATGCCCGTCCGCCGTCCGGGCCGTTTTGGGCAGTAGGAATTTTTTAAAAAATCTGAAATTTTGGCAAAATACTTGGTTTACCATCTAGTTGTGCCCGCAAGGTTTTCAGTCCGATCGCCCAAACCCGTGGGGCGCTATGGGGCTAAAATGGGGCTACGGGAGGGGTGTTTTCAAGGCTTTTAGCTATGGGATCGAGTTAGGTGTCGTTTTCGAAGTATTTTTGGACGTAGAATCCATTTTTGGGGGTCCCGGAACGATCCGATTTCACTGTGGTGTTCTATAGGGCTTTCATGGGGCTAAAAATGGGATTTTTGAAGGATCCCAAGAAGTTAAATATTTTTCGAGTAAAAATTAAAGAATTTTTGAAAAAACACATTTTTGAAAAAAATCCCCCCCCCCCCCCCCCCCCATTTTTTTTTGAAATATAAAAATCCAAAAAAAATTTTTTTTATTGACAGAATTAAATGTCTGTACAAGTAACCTATATCACAGAATAATAAACCCTTGTGTAAAATTTGCAGCGTTTTTGGACAGTACCAGTGCGCCTGGCGTCAGACTGTCTTCCATAATGGAAAGAAATCTAAGGAGGTTCTTATTCCCTGTGGAATCAAGCAGGGATCGGGACTAGGGCCATGCCTTTTCATTTTATATATGAAACTATATGGACTTAGCGTAACCATGCCAACGACATTACAGCAATTGCCCATGGTCCATCTGAGGCCGAAGTTGGGGAGGATGTGATTCGATGGTCTATGTCCCATGTCCTAACTCCCTAACGAAGGGAAGACTCAGGGCTTGTTGGAGCTGATTGGAAAGATGACCAACTCTGTCAATCTTCTGGGAATTGAGGTCGATAATCGACTGTCTTGAGCCAGGCACTTTCATAGAGGTACAAGCTAAGCTTTCCTCCTGTATATTTATGCTGAGAAGATTGGTTGGTGCAGTTTCTCCTGAGGTTTACAGTTTACTGCGCTTGTTTCCAGAATAGAGCTGCGTACGGGATCCTTCTCTGGGGGAACTCATGAGTGAATCTCATGCGGACAAAATATTCGTTCTTCAAAAAAGGACCGTAAGAGCGATCAAAAAGTTGGGATGGAACGAAAGTTGCTGTGGCCAATTTAAGGAGCTCAATGTGCTGACCATCCCATGCCTATACATCCTCAGCTGCTTGGAGTACGTCCTTCTCAACCAGGACAAGCAGGTAAAAGGGTTCTACGCTCCATTCCCACAATACGTGAAACTTTTATGCCCACCAGTCGCCCGCCTCTCGTCAACTTTGAACTGCAATCCTCTTAGGTTGGTGCTCGTCTCATCTCATTTCGATTTGTTATTGTTTATGAAAGATTTTGACGTTTGTTATGCCTGTTGAGGCGTCTTACAAATAAAAACATTATTATTTAATAGTTTGCTGTACAGGAAAAGTTCCGTAAATCGGTTCAACGGGAGGGCCTGACAGTCTGATGGAGAAAAAGGTCGGTTAAAAAGGGCTCGTTTGACTCCCTCGCCTTTCCTCCATCTAATTGCGATGGGTTTCCTCCTACCATCAGGAAGCTCCCACTTAAGATCTCTTAAGAGAATGTCAGCTTCTTAATGAATATCGCCTTGAAGGGGACACCTCCACTTCGTGCAACAGTGCGTGCGGCTGAACTCTATGAGTGCAACAAAAAGGCGCTGGTTCCCCTATGAGAGGTTGTTGAAATTCTAAATGCAACAAGTTTTATAAGTGGCTCTAGAGTGGTCAGAACGTCACATTCTGATTACGACATACATAAAGTGATTATTAGAACATCCTGTTTCCGCCCGACTCGACATCGTTTTAGGAAACCCACCGCGAAACACTGAACTCCCAATTTTTTTTTTTTTTTTTTCACAACTCCGTGAAAACCGACCTTCGAAAAATACAAATTCAGGACCGGAAGAATTCGTGTATTGTCTGCCTGAGAGATTTCCATTTCATTTAAATAAAGAGAAATTTCCCCCGCTAGAAGTTCAAACTCGTGGGAAAATGCTGGACGTCGATCGGTTTTGACGTGAAGAGCAGATTCGTGACTGTACCGACCAACACGGAGATTTACGAAATGAAAATTGCTCGACTGTCCTTGTGTGTTATTGACACGCCACAAGTGTGTTCACCATATCAGATGGTGTCTTGCCTAAAGGAGCAGATTGGTCAGGGAGGAGATGATGTGCACACCTCTGTTTCATGAAGGTTAATGAGAAACTGAAAATCTTGATGATATCTTAATTTGCCCAATTTCAACGATGTACAAGTCCGCTAAAGACCTCATCCAAATCTGCAGCTACAACTTTCTGCCCCTATGCAGACAGCTCGAAGCGACAAAAACAGTATTAGGTATATCATAATATCAGCCAAAGAATCATCATCAAACAGATCGGCCAAATGAGTTTTTAATTTTTCTAATTTTCGCTTGGTACCTTCCAGCATCTTCATCCCCACTGTGCATAAGACTAACTTCTATTACCTACTTCATGTAACGCACCATCAGCAATGCATTCTCAGTGAACTGTGGCAAACTCAGATAACGAACAGGATCGCTTCAATTTAAGAAGTATTTATGCTTATAGAAAATATTTTAAGGCATTCGCAAAATCGTATTCCTTCATTCACATGACAAAATCATTCACGAAAACGAAGCCCGTCTTTCCTAAAAATAACCAACCACATGTTCCCCAAAGACGGTTCCTGTTTCGTATGCCTCCAACGGCCTTCCAGCGCCGCACGTGGGTAAATAATCATGCAACAAGTGGTGTCAAGTTATTCCGTATGGAAATGCATCCGCTCAGGACTCCATTGGGAAGGTATTCCAAAAGAAGCCTTGATTTGTGTGCTATGCGAATAAAATTCAACTTGTGTGAATCTACGAAAAGTGATATTTTCTTGTATGGGCAAAACATCTCAGGGTCTAAGAATGCACAATACCTTTTTCTACTTTTCCAGAGGTATTTGCTCTAAGTCGTCCATCTCGGATGGTTATTCGGTTCAGTATTTCATGGTAAAACTATGGTTATTTTTCATTCATCTGGCCTGTCCCCAGTATGAGGTTGTAAACTTTCAGCAGTACCACACCTCATCTACGAGGAGAAAAATCAGCCAGCGCATTACTATTGCCAACCAGCCTGAAGATCTCGAGTAAACATAGTAACTGCCGTCAATTATCGTTCAGTCCCGGAATTTGCATTCATTCATCTGGAACCTTGTGTTCATGCATGGACCATAGTCCCCACATGCTCCGTCGGCTTGACTCCGTGGCCGAAAGCCCCGTATACATGTAGCTAGCCTCCTTCAAGTCCTGAAGAGTCCACCGGTGTGATCGGACCGGTCGGCACCACCATTTATCGATTACCAGAATACCTCCAGAATATTTTGAAAACGACACCCCACTCGACCCCAAGGCCAAAACCCGTAAGAAACCTTTCACAAAGCCCCTCTTTTGCCCTACGGGGTTGCGGGCACGACTACACGAAAAACCGAGTATTTTATGCAAATTTCAGATTTAAGAAAAAACTCCTCGTTTCCCCAACGGACTGAACGGCGAACTCTTCATTTTCTCGGCGGGGTTGAAAATTGTAATGATTCTGAAATGCTGAAATTTGACAAAACACTCAATTTTCCATCTAGTTGTGCCCGCAAGGTTTTTTTGGAGTGCTGATCACAAAAAAAATGTACCTAGGTATTTAAAAAATCCCAGGATGCTTCCTTTGGTCATTGCCAATTGAGATTACAAAAAAGAAGGTTTTTCTTGATTTATTTATTTTTTATTGTTCGAGTTATTTTGAAATCTTATTAATCGAGTTTTTCTATTTAATCTATTTTTTTATTTCAATCATCTGTGAATTTACCAGTCTATCAAAAAAGGCTGAAAAGCCGTCCGCCATCCGAGCCGTTTTGGGCAGTAGGATTTTTTTTTTGCCCCTTGACAAATCTGACAAAATACTCGGTTTACCGTCTAGTTGTGCCCGCAAGGTTTTCAGCACGATCGCCCGAACCCGTGGGGCGCTAAGGGGCTAAATTAGGGCTGTGGGAGGTTTTTTTAAAGGGTTTCGGCTGTGGGTTTGAGTTAGGTGTCGTTTTCGAAGTATTTTTGGGAATGGTTTTTTTTTAAAGCATCTGTTGGGCTCTCATGGGGCTACAAATGGGATTTTGAAGGATTATAGGAGGTCAAACATTTTCAGAGTAATTTTGGAGGTACATCCATTTTGGACAATCCACTTTTCGAGGTTCCACAACTCCCCCCCCCCACACACACACAAATATTATTTTATTGACACAGAATTTTTATCTCTAACTGTTGTCAAAGGCTCGGTGTGTGGCAATGAGATCAAATGACGTCACTTTGTTTGAACGGAAGTCAGTCCTAAACGACGGATTTCGGATCAAATAACGGGAACAATGCGGGCTGGTCGGCTGTAGGTACTTAGTCAGTCTGGAGCTTCGAGGTAGGTCGTATCAAGATGAGTCAACTTTTAGAACTTTGAGCCATTCAGAAAGGCCGAGGAATTTCTCTTTAAGCGCCCGTAGTAGTGTGAGTCATTTCATCTGATTTTAAGGGGTTGGGGAGTTCCATCGGTCACTTTATTGAGGGAATGACGCTTCCCAAAACTGGCGCACCAGTTTACAAGTTCATAACAAAATGTACCTATAAGATAAACCCTCTAAATTTGCCAAACATGGATTGGAAATATTAATGCAGACAATGTGAAGCGAGTTGATTAACTCTTCATCATGTTGATTATCTATAGGAGTTGAAAATGTTCTTTGTTTAAGCCTGTGCGTTTTGATTATCATTTTAAAATGATCGAACAGAAGGGAACCCCTTTCAGAGCGTATCTTATTTTTCGTCGCACAGCGATAATTCTCCAGATATTAAGTTACCATTGTGTAGTAATGTCTTTCATTTCCATAAACCCCTTCTTCAACTGCCAAACGGGCAATTAAGTTGAACTGTAAACAACGACAGCTCATCCTCGATACTCTTCCCCCCAGTTGGTTTCAATAAAAGGTGTTAGAGAGGAAAAAAAAAACTAATCTCGAAGGATAAGGACAAATGACTCAACTCCATTTTCTACCTTAGTGCCTAACATCCGTTTATCGGAGGAAGCTGCGTTAAATTCAGATAAGCTGCTCTTAGAGGCCTTTCTGACCCTGTACATTCATCGATAGTTTATTCATCAATGCAGTCGTGTGCTCGGCTGTAATACGTTCCGCTGACACCAATCAACATTTGATTTAACGCACGTTCGGATGCATTGAATGCAGAAAAAAAGGCACCCTTTAAATTTGAAAGTAGGTAGGTAGTAAACACCTGGTCAATGCACCTTTTCGTTAAGGCGGAAATTTAACTTGAGGAATTTGACGGTTATGCTCGGGTGAAATTGAGCAGGAAAGAAGAGCACGCGATAAATTCAGGACGTACCATGTTGAGGGTGTGGGACGGGTCTAGCCGGATGTAGGCGCGTAAAATGTGGTCCGCCGCAGGAAGGGGGTCTCCTCTGCAAAACAAAACCCGACCGGAGGCACTGACGGAACGGAACTGACGGAAAACGCCCAGAGCGGCAGCGTCAGGAGTTGGTAGCAGACGCGAGGAGGAAGAGGGTTGGACGTGATGTCATTCTCCGGTTGTCCCTCATCTCAAGAACAAGCCGTAGAATGGGGGAGTCAAGTCTCGTGTTTTTTTATCCCGAGATATCTATCCGTCCTACTGAATGGCTTTGCCAGTAAGGCGTAGATTGGGGTTGTCAATGTCAACATAAGCGAGGATGGAGAGAGTGCCAATTTCAGCACAATTCAGGGGAACAGTAGAAATGTTCTGCAACTTAACCAGGGTTTGCAACTCCTTTTCTGCTAGACTGCACACGGATACCATTATGCATTCGGGCCGCAACCCGTGTTTTCCATGCATTTGCCTCACGGTAACATCCCTTGAAATTACTGATTCAGGAAAAGGAAATAAGAAGTCACCAAAATGGAATGTATTTACATCAACAATTTAACGTTAGAATAAATAGTCTTAAGTACAACCAATACAATATGGTAAGTACATAAAGATCTCATAAAGCAAAATAAAACGGTGAACTAAAAAGGTTGAGGTGATAGGTCGTATCAGTTATTGAAAAGAGACTCCGCTGTCCTGTACCTACCCGGTTCGGTGCATTAAAAAGCTCTCAACCAATAACTAATTAATAAAATAACTGCAGGAGATTCGAAATCATAATAATATTATTTCAGATCGCTCGATAGATTAAAATAAGCCCTAAAAAAGTTTCAAGGCTGTACAAATCGATATTTCTGCTACTGATCGGTGTACACTGAGGTGTCCCATATATTTTCGAAGTCAACTCTTTTGAAAGCATACCTTCTCGTTTTCTTCTCTTTGGTCCACAACTACAGCGTGCGAAATATTTTCGCCCTATAGGGTGACGTTCACCCGTGCGTTAATCGAATCGTCACCGAAACGCTCTAAATTTCCCCCTGCCCTTCCATCTCGTCCGATCAACTCGAACTTTTTATCATATGGTTGGGCGTGAATTAAAAAGCTCCGGTAAAAATTTGGAGCCGATTGAATGGTGGGTGTAGCGGGGAAAAGTGAGTATTACACCCTTTTTTTAGTAACGCCGAGGTTTTTTTGCTCTAATTATTTCTCAAACCTCTCAAATCATTTTTGTCACGTGACCCAAAATCCAGGCTATTTTATTAATGAATTTACTTTATTTAACTCAGCTGCACTTTTATTCCCAAAATTTCCATGGTCTTCATCGGGATTCGAACCCGTGGCCTCAACAGAATGCAGCGCGAAGTGGCTAAGAAACGCCCAGAACCACACGGCTACTCCGGCAGCCTCCAGGCTTATTGAGTAGAACTCTATATTTCAGACGTGGGTTTAGGGGAGACTTCAGTTCTACTCAGGAGCGCCTGAGTAGAACTGAAGTCTACCCTAAACCAACATCCCATTTTATTAGGGGGGGAGGGGGGGGGATCTTCGAGCGAAAAATGGGATGTTATGCGTTGAAAAGAGTTGACATCTAAAATATAAGGGACAACCTAATGTACACCTGCCTCCAGTGATTGGGATTGGGGTCAAACAGAAACTTCACCTTCTTTGCCGAGCTTTCGGTTATATATTAAACCTTCATCAGGGCCTAAACAGTAAGAAACCCTGAGTGATAAATTGCATCCCGTTCACTTACCTGTGAACGAGAAAAGGATGGCCGGCTTCCTTTCATGGACATGATGATCATCCGTGATGAGCTGGGAGTTTTGACAACGGAGTGGTATCGTAAACCATGCCCTTCTGACCGGAGTATGGATTTCAGAACCACCCATGCGTTTTCGAAAAGTGGCCTGTGCAAAGGAGCTCCTGACAAGGGTTTTGAGGCTGAGTAGTCCTCAATATCATGCACAAAACAGGAAGAGAGTAGCCTCACTCCTCAGAGAGAATGGCTACTCCTGTGCCCTTGTCTCCAAGTTGGTTGACGGCTGGTCGCCCCAGCCCAGTCGTCCTGTGCCACCAGATGAGGCTAGTGGGCATTACGTCTCTCTCATATATTATTTACCCTATTACATCCAACTATTTCCACAGTGTACCCGGTTTCCATGACTGATAGTGGTGCGCTGATCACATATAATTTTCCTATGAGTAAGTCCCGCTCTCTTGTCGGTTTAAAATGTGTAAAATTATATCAATACAACACTCAGGTTTTCTTACTGTTTAAGCCCTGATGAAGGTTTAATATATAACCGAAAGCTCGGCAAATAAGGTGAAGTTTCTGTTTGACCCCAATCCTGATGAAGGTTTAATATATAACCGAAAGCTCGGCAAATAAGGTGAAGTTTCTGTTTGACCCCAATCCCAATCACTGGACGCAGACGTTCTTCGTGGGTTGATCCACATATTTAAAGCTTATGTACACCCTTTGTAAGGACACTCACAATGACAGTAGTATTCTCAAACATTTGGCATTCCATTTGAACTGCGCTTGGATAAAAATATTTGCACTTAACGGGGCGTGGGAGGGCTCTGCATTTTGACGAGGAAGGCCTACGGTTAAGCGGTAACATGAGAGTGAGCAACGTAATACGAGGAAACATTGGAGGTTCTGGGGCACGTTTAACCGAAACATTCTGAACTAAATCATCAAAATTGGATAAATAATAACGAGAGTTAATTCAAGACAGCGTTATGATTACCAACCCCCCTTTTCTAAGTATTAAAAAGGTATTGATGAAATTGAGCTCAAACTGGTCGGCAAGATGACTTCTAGAACATATTATCGGAAAGTGGGATATCGGAATGCTCGTTTGTCCTTCCCTTTTGTCGGAAACCTCGGGGGACAATGGAGGGTATTAAATATCATTGACTCACCGACGTCACCTAGAGACGCCGACACCACGTAGAATCCTACATCCGGTGGAGGCGTAGCCACACACGAGCATCCGAAATCCATTCCGGTATTATATAAATCCTACCCAGCTCCAACATTTATCCACGAAGCCCACTCACATGAAACCTCATAAAAACGGTGGCTCTCCTTATCAGAATTCACAGGCTTCCCCTCGTGCCCTTAAACAATAAACCATCGAATAAACTAAAAATGTCTCCCTCAGCGAATTTCTTTTCTTGAAATTTTATAATTGATGGGAGTTGACACTTATTACCGTTTGTGTAGGTCATGCAGAGTTATGTACCAGAAAGTATCACAGGTCCCAGCTGAATAGGTGATGCTTCACTAACATGTCCCGAACACCGTCTTTGAGGGAGGGCTCTCCTCCAGCGTCGCGGTTCCTACGCATCAAAATGACAATGTTAACTAATAAGGTTAGTGAGAGTGCAATACAATAGTTGAAAAACACTGGATCATAAAAATGTCTTCACAATGTCGCGAAGTACTAACCTGCCAGATCTCAATTCCCAGTCTGGGTTCAAACTGAAAGCGAACGCCGAGAGGATCCTCAATTCACATTTGACTTGCACCCACCCGGGGGAATTGATGAAGCTCCACCCGTGGTACCATTTCTGCACCACGTCCATGCACGAACATAGAGCCTCCAACCACAGGTGGAGGACTTGCTCGTTCAGCCCGATGCATACGAGGCTTCTCAGTTTCACGTCCATCTGCGCGTTTGCGTGACTGGAATTGACAGCCTGGACGCATCTGTAGAGCAACTACAACAGACGTTGAGATCAACTAGCCTTGCAATACACCAACTTAGTAGTACTTCGGCATACTTGACACATACCTCTTCCGGCGTCAACACTTTGCCATCTTCATCGAGCCGATATGTTTTACATAAAACGAGCCTACTGTACACTGAGTTGAAATCTCTTTCTACTTCCTTCGTAGCTGCTTCTTCTATGAAAAGCCAAGGATGACAAGGCCCTCCTGTAAACCCCAAGGGAAAAATAAAACACACTGCAGTATGAACCAATCCCACAAGTGTCACGCAAACTCACCCAAGAAATGCGGCCGACGCATGCCATGTTCTAGTACTTGCTTGAACGCAGGGCACAAAGTACCCCTTACAAGATCTGTGATACCTTCATTGACCGAGTCGTCACCAGCACACGAGTATCGCTTGGAGCGCTCGTCAAGGACTTCAACGAACTTTGCTGGGAACCAACCTAAAGATTTCAACATTAGGATATCAAATTTATAAACATTTGAACGATTAATCAGTGATTTCAAATTAGTACCTCTCAGTCCGTTCAGCTCGCCAACCCAACAGTGTTCATCATTCTGAGAAACGATGGTTATAATGTCGTTCTTACGAAATCCCAATTCATCGTCGTCATTACGCTCGAAATCTGAAACAGTCAAAACCTCGTTCCTAACTACCTATTTTAACGAAGCATCGTTAGCAATCAGTCTCAGCGACTCACCGAGTAAGGCTTTAGCTCGTCGGCACCGGTTCCTCGACACACTTAGATATGCGTCCAAATCCTTGGAATGACTCTCAATCGAGTAATCGGCCACCAATAGATCTTCGTTGTACAGGTTTGGCTCCGTTGAGAGGAAATGGCGTGACACTTGACGGATCGCATCTCGTAGTTCTACGAGTATCTCTGAAAGGTTATGATCTGTGATTAATATGGAGGTTGTCACCGTTAGTTTAGAAACGTGGAATCATCCACGACTGATGTATGTGCACAATATTTACACAAACAACGTGTATACCTGTTTGCCTAACATTCTTCAGCTTCAAGTCCTCTTCAGACAGTTCGTCTCCAAATAAAATCAACTCCAGCATAGACTTGGATCTTTTTACAGATCGCCTGGAAAATGAGAACAATGTGGAATCCCCCAATATGGCGAGAGAAGGAAAAAATGAGATCACTCTAAATTCTTCACTCACCTGGAAACCTTCACATCTGACCAGCCAACCTCGGTGGCCATCTTGTACATGGCTTTCTGTTTTCGCAATGTGTCAATGAGTTTATCGTTAATTCCACTTGCAACTTGGGTTGAAACCTGGAAACACGAATTAGCGCACAATATAGCCTGCGTCCAAGTCTAAGAGTGCGTCAGTTGAGTTTCTGACTTTCATACTGTGTGTGGTACCCCCACATACTTATATATAATAACTAATGTAACATCAATAAATGCGAATAAGGTAGTAGGAAGGCATTTAGATAGATACGACGAACGCGCTCATAGAAGAGGAGGCTTTCCCTTTCCCTTTTTTCAGGGGGTTTCCCACACTGACGAGACTCAACCCTCTCTACGGTGACAACCTAGAGAGGGTTGAGCCCCAGCAGTGGGGTGAACTGATTATAGCAAGGCGGGATTAAGTACGATCCCATCAGTACGTTTCTGACTCTTGAATTAGCCAGCTCTCCCCTTCCTACGCACATGCATTATTTCTAATCAAGTGTCTGGTCATTCCTCCTCCTCTCCTCGTAGGACTTAGCCAAATTTCATCAACTTCAAACACGTAAGGATCTCCAACCCTGTGTTTATGCATCCTTATCAAATTGTGCATTCAATCTCCATCAGAATCAAGTAAGGATCCCCAGTCTTGGGTTAACGCATCCTCAATTATGTAGGGATCTCCATTTGAGGGTTTACGCATCCTTATATAACTTTGGTACCACAGAAAAGGATCTCCATTCGTGGGGTTTATCCGCTTCCTTATATCAAAAAGTTCATAATTACAATATCTTGTTAGTTTTGACCATAACACTGTGTAATAGTGTGATGTATCATATTAGGATTAAAAATTTTAATGATCATCAGTGCAAACTAACCTCTATAAGAGTATCAATATCTTCAACTTCGTAAGTGATGTTGGAAAGCCTCGTGAAAATCTGGCTTGTGTCTGTGGCACTATTGATGGTCGATTCTGAAATCAACAAATATGTTCAAGGGAGTGAACTTAATTTAAACTGATTCTCATAAAATGCGAAATATTCTGATCCCTCACCACACATGTGAAGCAGCCCGAGAGCGATGTTGAACAGCACTATGGAGCCGTCCAGGAAAAACATGTCCCAGATGCGCAGCGTGACGCGGATATGGCGAAAATATGTGGCAAAAATTGAAGAAAACCATGGCACTACTGCTAGCTTGAAGTCGACGTCGAACGTGTCCAAAGTTCGTGCCGCATCCGGTAAACAGCGTCTAGCCAGAGCGTCCAAAACGTGCATGTCAACATGAACACCTATAAAATGTAATGGGAATCATTTCCACAAAACTGCAAGTCCTCAGAGTGCCGTTTCATGATATGCACCCAACATACACGACATTCCAAGACGATTTCTAACCTGATAATGTTTTAGTGAAATAACCAGGAGGTAAAAGATCTTCCACGATAGTGCACATCATCCAGAAGACACTCTCTTCGTCCATAACTAGAAGTAGGTGAGAGCAAAATAGACTCATTCCCTGGCAGTAACTGTAAAGATGGGAACAATAATTATTGTAAAATTATAATTTTACTGTGCAAAATTTCTGAACTCGATATTGACAAATTCTCATTTTCACTAACCCTATTGATGGATACAACCAAGCGAGTGCCCTCAAGATTCGACGAAGGCGAGGGATCGCTGGTGAGCGGGAATTTTGGAAAAAATAATTTCCAGGCATGGATCTGAGAAGGTCTTTTTCAATTTCGACGCTAGAGTGCTCTGAGTCACCTCCAGAACTCTGCACCAGCTCTTCGTAAGAAGTCTTTGATTTCAGCTTTTTCTCGAGTGCTCCTGAAATTCATACAATCAATTAGTGAAAAAAAAGGTCATAGCTGTTTTGAGAAGGGGTTGTAATTGACAACTTACCTGAAAAACGCATGTAAAGTTGAGGACGGAGGGAGTGAGGGATTCCCTGGCGGACCATGCCGAGCAGTTTTTCCGTCTTGGGAAGAGTAGAAGGGACACTTTCCCACGAGAGGTCGCTCGATCCTACCGAACTGTTGAATTCCAGTTGGGCAAACCATTTCAGCCTGCAAAAGAATGAGACGGTACTCACAATAACCAACTAGAGTATTGGAGCTGGTTTGGATGTCATTTGATTTGAACAACGTAACGTCTTACCTTTCTTGTGGATCCTCTTCAAGAGGCATGTGTTTGTGTTTAGTAGGGCTCCTTCCCATAGTGAGATAAGTACCATCTTCTCCCAGAATGAATCCAAATTCATCAAACCTGTGAAAAAGTCATTGATAAGGGCTGCTCTCCACAAACACCTTCGACGTTTCATGTTTCTCCATACCTGAGATCCGGATCGTCCGGGTTCGCAGCCAGTTTGGATAAAATGTTCTGGGGCCATAGGGTAGGAGTGACAGCCGAAAAGGGCCCGCCGGGCGTGGGCTTGAGGATGCCAATGTCCCCGCAAGAGCCACGGTACGAAGAATAACCAGTCTCATCATCTTCATCTGAAACTGCCGTATCCACTATGTCCTGAAATCAACAATGCAGACGTTAGTGTTACAACAACAAGCACCCAATGACTGGTAGGTACCAATCACTCATCATGGACACATGTATTTGGAATGTGGACCGTTTCAATGAATGAAGGGGGGTGGATGAAACTAACCAAAAAATTAAATAAATAAAATAAAGAAAAAATAAAGATAAAATAAATAAAAATAAATAATAATTTAAAAAATAATAATAATGCAAGGCCTAAATGTTTAGCCGTTTATTATCACTTTTTAGCAAAAAAATGAAATTTAAAATAATTTTTTCCTCTTTTTTAATGCTCAAATTTGCGCAAGATCTGACTTTGGAGTCACATTCTGGGGTCCTTACTGAACACACAGAAACAAAAAACTCCGTGCACTTCGGTGAACACCGCGACTTTTTTTCGATTTTTTTTTTTTCAATATTTTTGATCGGTAAAATCGATGAAGGCCAATTTAATGAAGAGAATATTTTTAATGTCTTTTGATACATAGCCTGAATACAAATAATCGTGGTTTAAGACTTAATTTATTATGTGCGGCGCGCCAAGTCGAAAAACATGAACTGGTGAAAATGCTAATTTCCAAATTTCCGCCCCTCTGCTCTCATCCAGACAGCTCGAAGCGACAAAACCAGGTTCTTTGTTCATATATAATATTGGTTTTTATTCATAGCCGATCGGTTTAATGTTGATTGTTTAGCTGATATATGATGTGAATTTTTCGAATTTTCCGCCACCTTTTAAGGTCATCGGCCCCCAAGTGCGTCGGGACATTCTCGTCTTATTTGACCGATCCTCAACAACTTTCCACCCAAACACATGTAATGGTACTACGACGTTATTTCTGTTAAAACAGAAATAAATAAAAAATTTCATTTTGTCGAACGCGTCGAACCTACCTGAAAGTGTCGGTACTTAACGGCTGGTTACCTTACTAGGAATGTTTTATCCCTAAAACCAGGTGAGGCGAATACAGGAGCGCCATGGACCCTTAAAAAAGATCTTGCTTTTTCAGATGCATTCAAACATTAACGGGTTGTTTATAATCGATTTATGACTTATTCGATTATGCAGACGAGTGACGCAATTTATCTCACTCCGAGGCGCACCTAACAGGAAGTATCCAATGTCAAAACTCAAAACGTTTGACCTCCGAAAATACGGGCATATGTCGAGCTCCTCTCGGTCAGGGCCGTGTACAGTCCTCAAATCGATACCACTTTCAATTGATAAGCCTCCAATGAAAGATAAGGCCACAAATGGGCCACGGGGTAAGCCCGTTTGGATGGAGTTATCATGAAATGTGGGTCACAAGCCTAAACTTCAACTTCCAAAACGTCAAAACCAACTTACATTTTGCAAATCTTTTCGGCCCGCGTACCCGTCGTGAGGACGCCCAAAAAGAGATTTTGCCACTTCCATCAGGTTCTAATATATCACAAAGATTCACGCAGCGATTTTCCACATTTTCTCGATTTAACGACTGAGCTCACCGCTCGAAGCACCCAAACCGACGTACATTTCAAGATTACCAACGATTAACACAGAACATTTCACAAAACGAAGCTAACAAATAACCAGATGAAACAATTTCGAGATTTATATTGATTAAGTAGCACGTCGTTTGACATTCAGCGGATTGTGTAGGTGGTAAACATAACCTGCGTTTTGAAACCTTTTCACCCAACAGTGTTACCAAAACTACGGGCAAAAAAACTGCAGACCACTGTAAGTAATTTTACCCCATCATAATTTAACCCCATAGGTGCTCATAAAAAATATCTGAGAAAACGTTTAATTTATGTTTCAGATGGGTCCTGATGGCCAGGTCAACTTTCAAGAAAATATGGAATGTTTCTCATGACATTTTGTGTAATACAGTTGGCTAATAACTATTATGATCAATGACACTTTATTTTGATTTATTTACTTCAACGTAATTTTCATGCATTTAATCATTTATTTGAATAATTCAAATCTATTTAAAACGACTCAGTGTTAAATTTTCCTCCTATCGCTGATTCTCCACCATCTGGGCACCCTTTTTAACTATCTTGGAGGCCCTTCACAACTTACAACCACCAGTCGATTTCATTCATTTTATCCGCAGTCCCGAGGTTGTGTTTATTTTGCAGGGGGTTCTTCAATATTCCACGGATCCGAGGAGCTTCATGGACTTGAGATAAAATGCTTTGTGGCGGAGACGTGGGCTGACAATATTTCTTCTCGGAAGTAAGTAAAATAGATGAAGGCAGGATAAGTTGAGTAGGTACGATTAGGCCCTTGTTATCTCAGGTAAATTATGGAGTTTTGTAATTTTTGAACTTGCTACCGCCTATGTGTGATGTAGCATACGATAGCTCAGAATTATAATATGTTCACGAGCCCCACAAGTGCGTGTACAATCTGACACCCGACTTGCTTACTGAGGCCTCTGGGCGGCTTGTGGTACAAGCCTTGTACAGCCCTACTATAGTCCAGTCTAATGGTGTTTTTGCCTAACAAAATTGAGACGGCAGGTTTGAGTAGTTGAATCAGAAACTTAAGTTTGCTGCCTCCTAGCTGGTCGCCGCCAGTTCTAAAAACGCAATAACATCGTAATTTTGGACGATGTCTCGGTTTTTCGTTTATATCTTGGAAACGAACGGTATTACGTAAATAGACACCAGAATCAAAGTTGAAAAGCACGAAATTTTGCGTCGAATGGCCTCCCCTACTTCCAATTTCGACCAATTTGTAAGGCGTTAAAAAAAAGCCAATTTTTTACCAACTTGTGACAACTGCAATAACACATGCTTTTAGACGTCTGTGAATCGTAAATATTCATTCTATTTGAAAAACTCACGGAAACAAAGTTTAGAGCGTTAAATTCCGCATTCAGCGAGCACCTCAATTTTAAATTTTGATAACCCTATGCAGGTATATATACTATAATATAGGGTCGGTGGGGGTAAAAACTCGCATTTTGGGGTTTTTGCTATGTATCGAGCCTCAGTGAAGAGATATTGTCGCTGTAAAGCTTGCAAAATGTAGATTGGGAACCTAGTTACAGTTTCCCGAAGAGAGAGCGTTGTCGGATGACCAGCCATTTCACAATTTAAAATTTACTAAAACCCCAATTTGAGAGTTTTTGCCCCACCGAGTGGGGTAAAAACTCTCACTGAAATTTGGTGCGAGTTTTTACCCCAATGCCCAAAAATTAAAATAATATGAAAGAAAAACCAGTTCTTCCGTAAAAATAACATTTTATTGGTCATGAAGAAATGGTATCAACTTTATAAAATCTATAAACTGATTTAATAAGCGTGAAATCTTCTCTTACAAACGAAATTTATCTCTTTTCTCTAAAATGAGCAGAACAATAGGAATAAAAAGAAATGGAGAAGAAAGTTCTTGAAAATTAACATGATTTAGTCTTAAGATTAAGTCTTTGAATTAATAATGATTATATTATGAAACCTTGCAAGCAAGGTGAAGGTTTTGTTCTTTCTGATACTTCTAATGACCGTTATACATTTGAGGCCTAAACGTTATACATTTGAGATTTTTTGTTTTATAAGTACCAAGGAAAATCAATATGTTAATTAACCTATCGCGGCTGCAGCTCCACGACGGACAGCCTTTCTTCGAGAAGGCTACGAGCCTGTTCGAGGAGTGCTGGACTGATGTGCTTGAAATTTGTTTTCCTTTTGTAATTCCTGTAAACCAAAAGTAGGAATTACAACAAAATTGAATACGGTATAACGAGAAACCCCAACCAACCCTATTTTTTAAAATGTTATTATACCTACCTATTTTTCGTAAAAATATTATGCCTGATTCTTCTCATTTTTTAGAATGACTAATCAGTTTGTGAAAAAAAAAAAAAAAAAAAAAAAAAGAGATGGGGAAAAAACTCGCAGTAAGTAGTGAGAGTTTTTTCCCCACTTGGCGTGAGAGTTTTTACCCCAACACGTGGTCTATGACCAACATGTGATTCACATTTCTGGGAGTGAGATTTCTTCAAAAGAAAGGTGGTACTTTAACAATCCATTTGATGCTTCAATCACAGGAAAAAACAATCCCACGAAAATCATGCTCACTGATTTACAATGCACATTTGATTATTACAATATTACAATTACAATATTAATATTACATCAAAACGTGTAAAAACAAACTTACCGCATTGTCTTCCCGAGGGATGTATCCAGACTGGCGAGATATCAACAGGTGACTGATAATACGTTGTCTGAAGCGCAGCCTATCGAGAATTACGGAAAATAACTGTGGGATGGAAAATATGGCCGTGAGAGTTTTTACCCCCACATACCCTAATATTACATAGGTATATATACTATAATACACTATATATTATTTAGTGACAATTTATCAGTTTTTCTTCCAAACGCTGATGTCCAAAAGCTATGTTCACGTCACTTGCCTACTGCTTTTAGCGTAGTCCATCCAAAGTAGTTTTTTTTTTTTTTTTTTTTTTTTCATATCGCCATTAAGGGCTACCAGAAATGCTTCGGAAAATTAAATCCTTTAAAACAAAATCGAAACATCCTGAGCTAGAAAAGTGTTGAGAGATTTTGGGATCCACCACCCCAGCCAACTAAAATTGTTGCTGCTGGAACATTTGACTGAACTGTAATATCTTTAGTCCGCAGGGAACATAATATATTATAAATATTCAACGTTTAAATAAGGAATTTGCATCCTTTCCAGAAGTGGATCCTTGACCTGCCAAGATTTGGATTGCAACCTGGAGTGGTCTGAGAGGGGCCACATACCACCACTATCAACAGCCCTCCACAATACTTTACTGTAAGCATGTAAATTCGAAATTGTCTCTGATGACCCAAAGGTACGGCTAAATTAATGTCACCTAATATAATTTTGTAGGTGGAAGCGGCCGAAGATGGGGGGCAGGGGGCAACAAGAACAGCAGCCCTCCCCTACCCTCGACTGCTCAGAACTCTCTTGACATCCCAGAAAGCTCGGTTGCACAGCATTGCGGGTAGGTTTTTCATATTAGCGAGCTTGTGACCGCATCTGTCACCGGCTTGTGATGAATTGGTGATTTATTATGTATTTCATTTCAGTGTGATCCATAATGAGCGAATCCGGTCCCCCACGCGGGTCGAGGTGGACTCCTCGCTCTACCTGGAAGCCCCGGACGAAGCACCTCCACCTGCCAAAAGATTCAACTTATTTAATTATCTGCTAGTCGTCGCCCTTGCCAACACCACCGTCGTTTTTGTTAAAAAGAAGGTAGTGTACATGCAGTGGTATTGAACATATTGTGCTTGGGCTGCCATCTCCGTTTTTAAGGAGTACATGATTTTATGGGTATTATGATAATATTAAAATATCCATACAATCATGTAAGAAATGGCCCGTTGGGCCTCGCCAGGGGGCAAACCCCCTGATCCTTTTTGCTTAGAGCTTACGGCTGAAATTCAAGATACATGGAACATGCTTTATTTACCCATCCGTTGCTTTTCCCGTGTTGGAAAAGTAACTGTCTGACGCCGAACTAGTGGCCTAACAGTAAGACAAGTGAGGATGCCGAACTAGTGGCCTATCGTATATTTATATATATTACGTCGTAATTAAAAACGCGTCTCCCTCTGTAACGTTTTTGGGCAGTTAGGTCACGGCCAAAGTATGTTCCATGCTAATATATTATAATATATTATATCACTGCTTTGGTCAACATTGAAATAAAATTTAATGCTCAATACGGGACGGATGACTGTCCCATATTGTGGCCAAGTAATAACCTTGAACTTGTGTTGGTTTTTGGTTTTCAGCTGATGGAAGACGATGACGAAGACCTCTTTGATATCCTCTTGTTCCTGGGTCTGATCAATTTAGTTTTAGCCATAATATTCTTCGTATGTCCCTTAATCGGCACGTCCGTCTCGTCGTGCTGCTCGGCCCTGTCCAAACGCCGCCAGGGTCCGCTCCAAGTGACGGTGTCCCCTCCTCCCCAACCTCCAGCACCGCCACGCGAGCGGGAAGCCCCACCGCCTCCATATCATATAGCCGTTGAAACTTCCACACCCCCACCATCTTATTTCGATATTTATGATAAATAGGTAGATAACAAAAGTCTGATGTCACACGCTTGATTCTTCCAGTAACGTGAAATTTTTTGTATTGGCAATAAAAACTCAATAAATGTGCACTCGCTGGAATTTTGGAAAAAGGGATATCAGAAGAAACTTTACGAGTAAACATCTGGTTCACCATCCCACGTTTTGATAATATTAATATATGAGAAGCGGCACTGGAAGAGTGGCCCATTAGCGTAGCATGCTAGCAGTGTGACATCACTTCTTGATATTTTGATAAGATACCCCTAAGGGCTTAGTATTGTGAACTGATTCCCAGTCATTGCTAGCATTGCACAGGTAAATTTGAGCAGTATTGACTTGCTGTCGATGGCAGCTCGATCCTTTTGGTAATGATTGAAACTGTTGTGCTTGTATTACTGGGATGAGGCTCAAAACCATATTGATGAGTTAGTATCCGTTTTAGCTTTAACCGACAAGGTGTTATTGTAAATTTACCATGGATGAGGATTTTACATTATTTATTCATGCTTATTAATGATGTACACATTTTTATTGAACAACTTTCAGATGCCTCTCAAGCTATTGTGCTCATGTGCAGATTAGTTCCTTTATTTCGATTGTGTGTTCAGCAGGGACGGAAAACTTGTATAGTGGAGATACCTACCATTAAATGGTACGGTCTTGGTATGTCTTGCTCTTATCAGATTTAGATAAGGGATGTGTCAAGTGAAATAAAAAACCTGTTCGTCCATCACTTAAAAGTTCAACGCGATCATATCTTAGGTTTTATTATGTTCTTCCTAATTTTTGTCCTGTAATATTTTTCATTTTTCATGACTTTTTTACTTGCTTTTTCGACCTATTCTTAGTTTAGGTATGATTTAATCTTCATCGCGTTAGATAGTATTTGCTTATTATGTAGTGCGATGAAGAAATATAATATTATTCTCTTTTCTAAATTGATTGAATGTAGATTGAGTGTGCCACGTATTAGTTTGTACCCGTTGGTATGATGTATATTGGGCCAGAAGCAACAAAATGGATTCGATTTACCGATTGGTATGGGCCATATTGGTGCGTTGGTTTTTGGATCAACCTATCTGCAAAACCTTCAGAAATATTTTGGTAGCCTCCAAAATTACAAATCGTCGCCAAAATTAATTCAAGCTATTGCTGGACTCGGGTCCGTTCAGCTTTCAAAATTTGAAATATTTAATATAACTACATTCTGCAGCTTCTGGCTCGTTGACTGCATCCCTGATTTTTTACGGTGCATTGACTGTGTGATCACTTCAAATAGCTTTACATATAAGTTTTTACTTTGCATTAAAATTTAATGTTATATGTATTGATTACAGGGATTGATGTGAATTTCAAGAAGTTAAAAAAAGTTGTTAAATTGATCTCATTATAGTAGTGACGCAAAAAGTTACTTTGATTTCATTATGAATATATAGTATGGTTAGGTAGGTCCTATCGTATAGGTCCTATATAAAGATGGAATGGTTTGGTATCTGTTACACGCACATAAATAGGTGGTATATTGTTGAAAATGTTACAGGCAGAAGAGCATCATTTAGCGAATAGGGGATTATTAATGGATCATATGGGGTCCTACAATCAAAATATTTATTACCTAGCCATTATGAAATTGGGCGTTTTGAGGGTGGGGTTTCCAGTCGATTGCCGGAAGACAAAATTATGTTTTCGTAGAAACGTTATACCTTTTTATTTTACGACCAGGATCCAGTTGGTGAATTTCAGACCGACAAATTGCCATAGGTTGAACATTGTTGCATTACCTATGCTGCTACCTTGACAAAACTTCTCTTTCAGACCTCCTTGAATTGGGTTCATTTAGAGCAAATTCTGATTACAAAACAAGATTCGTTGCTTCAAGGCGTTTCAGCAATAGAATTAACTAACTCTTTCTTATATCTCTAGTCATTGTGCTTTAAATAATATATATTGCATTAAACCACCCCGTACTCATGCTCATGTGATTTAAATAATAATACAATTTAAATTATGAATGTTACTTCATTTAAAATGAAATATGGCAAATATTGAAAAAGCGGCTTGTCTATTTAAATACACCTTATTCTTCTTGGGGGATTTTTTTTTTCACGAGATGAAAAATCCTTTATGGGCTGACGGTGGGGAAGTAGGTATGTTTCCCCCACCCTTCGTGTGGAACTTCTGCCTAAATCCACTAAAAAAACACCTCGATTTCTCTCAGGAAACTGCCCCAGAATGCGATTGCTTTGGTTAGCCGGGTTTGGTCTCATTGTAGTCGTGTAAGTCCGTGTCTCCTGGTTTTTTTTTTAGGGAGATAGGGATAAGTGTGGGAGGACGGGGAGTTCTTCAGCCTTCCCACTCCCTACCTCCATCCACCTGATCTGCCGGTTCCTCTCCTTTTCATGGAGTGTTCATCCATCAGATGAGAGAGGAGGCGAAAGGGAGAGTTGGTCCAGCATCAATACCCTCCCACTCCCTGTCTCTCTCTTGTCTTCATTATTGCTGTACCTAGGTATTTTCCAACCACTTGACCAGGACAGGTTACGGACAAGAACGCATGTGCACTAGTGTTATGACAACCAAGCATAATCCAGGACCAAGTGATCTGTATTCCTACCCGCTTTGGAACCTGTTCAAGACCAGTCCCAAGTTGTTGCAGATTTTCGGGAGGACTGCTTGAGGACGCCCCCCCCCCCCCCCCCCCAATCGCCCGGGATGTGTAACTACGAGGTTGGGGGGGGGGGGGACCACTTGCAAAAGCACATATTTTATCTTTGCAAATTATTGTAGTACTTACCTTTATCTTTGAATAATATTCGAGGCTTTTGGAACGTTCAAACAACAATAAAGGTACCTAGTCGATAATATATTAGTGTAGGTAAGCAGTAATAATTTTCACATCACTCGCTATCCTCTGGTAGCACAGACACCCCTTCAAGCAGGGGGAACGGTTCGTCTTCTTCATCAGAACAATTCATCGCCTCATCTTCAGATCCCGAATCAACGTCATTTTCCTCCAAGTGGATTATCAACTGCTGGACATTCCGCTCTAACCCAATCTCTTTCTCCCAGGCTTCGTCAATGATTTTTTTCACGTGCCTTACAGCGTTAAACCAGTTTGTTGGAGTCACATTTTCCACGGCTTCTGCAGTAAGCCGCTCTACAGCATTCAGGGTGAACTCTTTATTTTGCCTCGCCACTTCGTTTTTGATCTGAGCCCAAATGAGCTCGATCGGATTGTATTCGCAGTGATAGGGGGGCAGACGTAAAACTGTGTGGCCCCGTTCTTCTGCGATGGTATCCAACTCGTACTTCTTGAATCGCGGCTCGTGTATTTTAGCAATTTCCACCAGTTCTCCTTTGAGTGCTTCAGCGGGGTAAGATACGCCTTTAGACTCCAACCACAGCTGTATATCGGCTTTCTTCCAGGAGGTAGTAGGTGATTTCTCTGTTAGCACGCTATGGTATGGCGCGTTGTCCATGATTATAACGGAATCAGGGGGAATATTATCGAGCAGCTTGAGAAACCACATTTTAAAGAAGTCAGCATTCATATCCTGGTGGTAATCGCTCGTTTTCTTGGAACGGAACATGGAAAAACAATTCGAAATGAAGCCATGCGTGTTGCCAGCATGAGTGATGATCAGTCTTCCTCCTTTACCAACTGGCTGTTTACGTGCTGACTCCAGGGTCCCGTCGGCCCAGGAATTAGCCACTGTGTGACCAGCGTTAACCCAGGTTTCATCCAAGAAAACCGCTTTGTCGAGGTCAACTTCCCTCACTCTCCGCAAAAATTCACATCTCAGACCCACAATGTCATTCCGTTCTTTTAGTAATAATCTGTTGTTAATTTTTTTGAATTTGAACCCCAAATTGTCAAGCACTTTCCTCAACGAAAATTGTGAACCGCCGAATAGCTCAGCATCTCTCAACGATATCAACAACTTTTTGGTAGTAGGCAGCTCCTTTCGGCGATAATAGCCATAAATATGGTTGCGTATGGCCGACTGTCTGAAAGAGTCAATATCAGTTATTCGGCTTTTTCGGTGCCTGGTTTTTGCAGGGGTTTTCAAGTTAGCCTCGCCTTTCTTACCATCTTTCACAATGCGAGAAATTGTATTCCTGTGGACACCAACTGCTTCGGCGACCCTTTCCACAACTTTGCTAACATTCTTCAGGGGGCCCTCATTTTCTTTTTCCTTCTGGAAGTACTTCCACACACGCAAAATTATGCACCGACTTTGAGATCGCGGGGTTCTTCCTTTCAAGAAATTGGAATCTGGAGGCTGCTCCGACAAATCTGAGGCCCTCGGAGTTTCCATAAAGTCCAGAAACTGGGCCAATTCCGCACCCAACCAGTCCACCCAACCAAGTCCAGACACTGGCCCAAAGATAGCCGCACAAAACCAGTAAGAAGTTGTATGTAGTCCGTAAACAAGCTGAGATCCAAAACCAGTTAAGCCAATATTGCGTTTATAACAAACGGTTAAAAAAGACAAAAAAACACTGACACAGTTGACACGACACCAACGAAATTAGGAATGAGAATGAAGGGGCTCTCTTACGGAAGAGAACAGATTCTCACTCTGTGGCCCGGCCGCTGCCCTCAGGGAATGAAGGTACTTTTAGGTTGGCGTTTCCTCTCTGTTACTCTGTGGCAGCTCTGTGGGTTGGCGTCACTGACCTTCCCGAAGGCGGCTTGGTGGGGGAGCTTCCATGCACACAGAAGTTTCTCGCAGACTGTAGTGATGGATATCGACCAACAAGTAATCGATTAATGTAATCGACGATTAGTTCGTCTGTATTAATCGATGTACCGATTAATCGGGGGCATTAAACATCGATTAATCGGGCATTAAACATCGATTAATCGATCACTCTTGGAGAGTTAGGTACAAAATTGGAAGCAATATTGAAAACAATGAACTCAAAACAAACGAACTTAAATTATTTACTTAAGAATAATCATGAATCAAAAGGAAGGGGAAATTCCCCTGGGGAATACGGGCCTAATCCCAAAATCCCAAAATGTCTCATGAATATGAATAGTTATTGACCATGTGGGTGGACAACTGGCTTCTCTGTTCCCTCAGAATCCGGCCAGCTTCAGAAAAACGCCGTTCTGAAAAAACTGAGGAGGCTACCACTGACATTCTTTACGTGATCTTTAAAACTGCTGGGAACATCTCAGCCATCTGCTTGATGCATTGATCTGCTGCAGACGATCATGAACTCCGAAATCTCAGTTCCCAAAAAAGTTGTTCAAATTTTGAACTTCAAAATCCACTGAACTCAAAGAAAAAGTTTGATAATCGTTGCAAACCAATCGATTGTCTAATTAATCGAACCCTAGTAGCCTTGATGGAAAAACATCGATTATTCGATAAAATAAACGATAAATTGGCACTAGGGATGTCCACACTGAAGAAAAATATCGATATTCGATATATCGATAATTTTAAAAAATATCGTTTTACTAGGTCGATATATCGTAGAAAATATCGATATTCGATATATCGTTTAAAAAATATGCCTTTCTCGACTTTTGATTACTAGTAAATAAATTAAGGTTATAAATTCTTCATAATTTGAAGAAATTGTTTAAATTTGTTCTTAAACAAAACGATTGTTTAATGATTTCAAGATTAAAGATTTTTCATTAATTGTTAAGATTTGAAGATTAATTGTTTAAAGATTTTTAAATTTGATTTAAATTGTTTAAAGATTGTTTAAATTTGAAGATTATTTAATAATCTGTAATGAGTAGATAATTATTTGTAAAATCATAGAAACAATTTATTTGCTTAGTTTATAATGTTCTGACAAAACATTCAGTACATTGCACTAAAATGAATTGCGTGGATCTGCTCACCAACATTAATTTAGTACATTATTAACTCTTCACACATGTGATTGTGAACCGTAAAGGGATTAGGAAATGAATAGAAAGCCGAGGTCTATTAAACATAGTATTTGATTAGAAATAGGTACTTTCAGTAAAGTTGGATGGGTGACCGCGTTGGGAGCGGGGTCACCGATACAAGTATTTTCTGCGTTCAATTGGACGGTGAACTCCTCCCAACCCAGGGGGACGAGGCAATGGGGAGCCATGAGCGCAATCGTCAGACACATTCCGATCCTCCTTGTGAGGACGGCTGACGACGTACGCGACGGCAGCAGCCAGTCGGACGAAAATTCAGGGTGAAATTCCCTATTTACATTTACATTTTTTTACTTTCAGTAAAGTTACCTACACGTTCTTTGACCCTATTTATAGCTGGTGTTCGGATTTATGTCGGGTCTCTCTCAAAAATATCGTTTCCCGATATTTCAAAAATAATATCGATATATCAGTGGAAAAAATATCGCCCAAAAAGATCGATATATCGGCGGAAAAATATCGATATTTTGATATATCGATAATTTTTGAGCATCCCTAATTGTCACCCATCCCTATCGCCAGGTGGTTTCTGAGAAAATTTTCTGGGGTCGTTGTAAAATTTTCTGGGGTTCTGGGTGTCGGATTTTTGATAGTTCATTGATAGTTGATAGGCCACGGTAAAAGCGAGTTCCTCCGTATTTTGGTTGACCTGTTTCGTGACATTGTCCTGTTTGGTAGTCCTTTATGATGGATGACATTGTGTGGCAGAATGTAGGTATGTATGCATACGTGTATACGTTCAGTAACTATGAATCATGATCATCCGTTTCTTCATCTGAATCAGAAATGTACATGAATTTACATTCATGAACATACCTTCAACATGAATGTACCTACCTACGTAGGTAGGTGGTACCTGTTTTGTTTTTTATTATGTACCATAATATATTATATTATAATATAATATAATATATTACCATAATATAATTGTTACCATAATATTATGTATATAATATTATGGTAACATATCTATAGATAGGAGTGGGACTGGTTGAGTAATAATGAGAGTTAAGTATCGTGTTCTAAAATCGTATATTATTAGGTTTGTTCCAGGTCTGACTGCGTCTGTCGACAGAAGTTGGACAGCTGTCAACAGAACCCGACCGCATGTACTCGAGCTATCGGTTTTCGTCCAACTTACGATCGACCTGGAACAGCAGTTTCTAAACTGCGCATGTCTCTGGCGATTTCTGTTAACATTCCGTCAAACCTGGAACAAACCTATTGGTAAGCAGTAAAATCGCTATCTGTACCACTAGGTAATGAAAATTACTCATTTTCCCTTCTCTACATTAGAGTGAACAACTGTGATTTCTTTAACTTTTTTCTTGTCAGTGTGTGTTGAGGCACGGCTTCAAAACGTTTCCAAAGCCGATTTACACCAACTGGTACTGGTACACGATGGACGGTGGAAGATGAATGGCTTGCAGTCTGGCTTGAAACCGGATCTAAGTATAAACATTTTCGATCTAGTGTGAGGACGGGACATTGTTCCTCCACTGAAGACTCATACTATAGTGTAGTATGATTATGACTATAGTATGACTATGAGATAACTAGTATGAGGACTATAGTATGACTATAGTCATTGGAAGTGTGTCAATCGCCCTACTTCAGATCCATTTCTGACCTGACGTTAATTGGGGTTTGGTTTGGAGTATACGTAGTTGCCGCCTGAATCTGTGTTACCTCGTGCCAAGCTGTGTACGATCTCCAGCCGCGTTGGATCAACAGGTCCGCACTGCCAGGTGGGGGAACTCTCCCTGTCAGGCTCTCAAATCTCTACCCTGCCAGTTGCACGCCCGCGTTCGTTACTATAACCCACTCGTGGAGAGTTTTTCTTCGTTCCGTTAGTTTGTTTATGTCGATATCGGACCTCCCAACGTCCCAAACCCTCACGACGTCGCTGTGGCCCGATCAAATGTCGAATCGCCGATGACCAATTCGTGGGAGCCCGTCCCGAAAATGCCTCGTTTCAAGAGGTATCTCCAATCGTTCTTGTTGGGAGCTGTCCTATTTTCCACGGCTCTTCTCGTCCTGCAGAAGACCAACCAGCAGCATTCTGACGTCCCGGCTTATCAGGTGAGATATCCGATTGATAAAGTGTTTCCTTCTCCGATTTGTACTGGGAACTTTTGATACCGTCGCTCTGCTATTATAGAATCTTAAATCGCCCATCAAGTTTGCCGCGTTTCACCTTACTTATTTCGAGTAAATACTTCGCGAACATTGTTCTTTTGACAGCTAGGTAAGTCAATAACGATGCTGTAAGGTCAAAATCATAATCGTTTCAGCGTTACGCTAAACTAACAAACATTGAGAACGCTGGCGTTTGATGGTGACATGTTCCGCGCCGCCAATCAGAATACATAAAATCTATTTAATAGAACTAATTATTTCACCAATGGTTAAGAGGAATACATGTCAAAAACGCTGCAGATTTTACAGAAGAGTTTATTATTCTTTGATTTAGGTTACTCGTGCAAAAATTAATTCTGTGTCAATAAAAAAATATTTTAAAATATTTCTCAAAATTGAGAAAAAAGGATTATGCGTCCAAAATTACTCGGGAAGTATTAAATAATCAAGTCAAATTTTGACCTCCTGGGATCCTTCAAAAGTCCCATGAGAACCCAATAGATTCACGGTGGAATTGAATCGTTATGAGACCCCCAAAAATGGATTCTAAGTTCAAAAATACTTCGAAAACGACACCTTACGCGACCCCATAACCGAAAAAATGCCCTCCTGTAGCCCCATTTTAGCCCCATAGCGCCCCACGGGTTTGGGCGATCGGGCTGAAAACCTTGCGGGCACAACTAGATGGTAAATCGAGAATTTTGTCAAATTTTCGGATTTAAAAAAATTGCCAACTGCCCAAAAAGGCTCGGAAGTCGGCCGGCGCCCTTTCCGTTTTTGGAATCTACGAGTCTTGAAACGTATAATTTTGAGACCGGTCTGAATTTTCGACCTCCGTGGCGATTACAAAGGTGTATTATATTATTCCAAGAATAGTAAACCAAAGTTATTGACAATTGAAGAGCTTGCGGTACAAAGACCTATGTGCTATTGGAAAACACTGGCACTAAGGCCCTTTGTACCGCAAGTTATTCGATTATTGAAAATGTTTATCAACATTAGTTTAAATTTTAATGTTGATGAACATTTCCCGCCACTTTTCATGGCAACCTTTTGAGGCGCTGCACCATCAAATCAGAATTCATAATATCAATATTACGTAATGCAACATCATGATTTGGTTAATTATAATTAAGGTCCTTAATTATAATTAATTTAGGTCCTATAGGACCTCAACATTAAATAGGGCAAAATTTAATAGAGTAGAGGGGAATGAAATATGTCACCTATGATATAGTCATAATACCTACCTACCTACTATGATTAAATTTTGATTACCTACTTAGGACTCCATTCATTAGGAACCATTCATTAGTAAACCATTCATTTGGGAACCTTTCATCTAACATCAGAGACTCATTCAGCTGAAGCACCCTGTTAATATCATTTTAATATTAGCCTAGGTACGATAAGTACTACCAATAAAATTGAGATTACAATCACAGAGTTGGCGGATACATGTCTTTTAAGGGGGCGTCAAGCCAAATTTTTGATATGGATTTGTTCTCTTCCATTTCTGAGACCATTTTGCTCAGTAGGTGTACTAAATGATGTTAGCATAATTACCTGAAGCTTGGTTATGATAAATAGATGGATAGTATCGAAGAATGAGCCGAAAAGTAGGTATGTTATAATTATGTCATTGAGCTCCTCAATCTATCTGTCTAACTTACATATAAAATTGGGTTTCTGTGTGTGTGTGTCGTGCCTTATAGGCGCCTAAACGGCCGAACGGATTTCGACGATTTTTGTGTGTAAAAAATCCCGGGTGGGATTGCGCACAATATAGGTAGGCTATATATAATTGCGAACGCTTGTAGATTAGGAACTTTTGTGTTTTTTGGGTTGATCGGAGTCTGCATCGGTATCGGCATTTTAAACGTAACCCACTGTCCAAAGAAGGTAAAAAAGCAGCAAGTTTGATAGCTTTATTGTAGCTTTAATGTAGCTTTATTGTCCTGAATGTCCAATTAGGGGTGGGCTCCTGACGAGCCTCCACCCCCATACATGGGGACGGGTGAAAGGCGCCTCGAGGCATCAGTTTTAACTAAATATATATTTAGTCAGTAAATATAATATATTATAATATATTATACTATTTCAACATACGGCTTATCCCTCACCACATCCAATATGAATTATTTCGACAACAATTATTAGAACATACTTTTATGCTCATTCTTTGATGGTATGAGAACATATAATAATTATATTAAATTATTAAATTAAATTAAATAATTATTAAATTATTTTTATACATTTTCTTACATTAAATATTTGACATTCAGTCATTATCAATTTGTGGTTCAGGCCGTTGACCACGTCCGTTAATGTAATAGTACCTACTATCGTCATCATTATCAAAATAAATTTTCTAATGTTAATTTAGAGGAACTGCACAGTACTTAGTAGGCATCACGATGCACGATCGAGCCAATGAAAATTTCATTTGATGTAAGCCAGCTCTTGAATCAGCTCTATGAGTCAACATCCATGATATTATAAGATTCGTACGATTTGAACCATTGGGTGGTATTTTAAAATTAAACTGTCTGGTTGCAGGAGGTGGGATGGCAAGAGCGCGCACCGAGATCGCTGAGCAACGACTACGACAACAGCTTGGCGGATGTGCTGCTCTCCACGGCCACCCCGTCGCCATCGGCCACGACCGTTAGCGACCTCTTCATCTCCGTCAAAACCACTGTTCACTACCACCAAAAGAGGCTTCCCGCCATACTCATGACTTGGTTCCAACTTGCCAAACAACAGGTAAAACTATTTGTACCTACGTCAGACTAGGACACAGGCTAACGTCTAAGAAGATCTTACCCGTTTCTAAAAACAGCCGGAGCGGCCAAGCTCTCCAGATATTAAGCTACGATACACCATGTGTTGGGATTTTTTGCTCTCGCGGTGAAGCTGCGTGTCGAAGGGCATGTGTGCTGTGCCGTGGGAAAACGGTCCTGTGGCAGCCACGTGGAAGATCTCGTGTGAGGCAAACGGTATTAACCAACCTAATTTGGGGGAGAAGTTAGTGATCTGGGTTAGTGATTAGTGAATCTGCCAAATATCTACCTTATATCTGAAGTATAATTGAGCACGTGAAGATGCAGCATTTTAAAGAGGCAGGGCCATGTTTCACGCGATTTCTGGAGCTCCTTATCACAGGAAAAAGGTCACATATTGAAGGTTTATGTGGTTCATGGGGCATCTTTCCGAACATTCTACGCCCTTGATCATAAAAATCTATCGAATAAAAAAGATAATTTAGGAAAACGGCGGAGCTTTTCGTTTCCTGAATTATTTTCCTTAGTCATTTACCGATTTTGATTAAATTGACCCAAAATGATCTGCAAGATGTCCCCAAGGAGCTATACCTCCAATATTTGAGCCTTTCTACATATCGCATGGCCCACCAAAAAATAAATAAATAAATAGGTGTTGTTTGGTGCCGAGGAGATAAGGGTTGGTGTTGGGGGTTTTCAGAGTGCCTACTGAATCCAAATCTGAACCCCGTTTTGCGCTATCAGGTCTAGTTTTTGAGATATAGCTCATATACCTATTTTCTAGCTACGTTTGAGTGTTAAAAATAGCACTTGAAAAATCCATTTTTCGTTTTTCTGGTGTACTCATTTTACAGTCTGGTCTAATTCACTTGGAACACCCGTGGCAACCCGTTAACTCATAACTAACTACTCCACCAACATAACTGTTTCATAAATATATAGGGATTTTATTTAATTTTTAGACCGAATCAAAACTTTGTACCATTTCAGTTTACAAAAGAATAATAACCTCGCGTGTAAAATTTGCAGCATTTTAAATAATATTTTCGTGGCAACTCTGTTGGGTTCGAAATTGGTGAAAACACGTGAAATCCAATATGCAGTGGTTAAATGGGGATCCTGACAAACGGGCATATAAATTCATAACGTTCTGATGCATCAGATGCACGTTCTGATGCATGCCTGAGGGCTTTGGCTTCGCCTCATCAATGTTGAGAGTGCTCAGCGGAAGAGCCTTTCCCAGTCGCCCATGTGTACTCGGCAAGCCTCTGATTATGCTCTCAAAACACGGCTTGTTATTTCAAAGCGGAAAACAACCCCCCCTGTCGCCCTCTTCATAGGCCGTTGTTTGAAGATGGACCCCATCTCTGTTTGAACGTTCACCGAAAATTCGTGTAAAAACTGTTGGGCGAGGCCAGACACCCCCAGGCTTGTTTGCTCATTTGCTCGCCATCTTTTGTAAAAATCTAGGCACATTCTTCAAACGGTGTACGACGCTGATATGATACGGGCCACGTAGATCCTCTTATGTATTCAATATGCCCGCATGTAACTCAGCACTAAATTCCCCCTTTCACATCATTCTCAGCTGCATACTGTAATGGTACCTGACATTCTGGGGAACTCTCATGTGGGTCTCACGAGGGCAAGTCCGGCACTAGTGGTAAATTATCCGCTCAAATTCTCAGTGGCGAGTTTTTTCCAATATGAGTTTTTGTTAACGGAAGAAAAACTAGCCTTAAAAACGTTTTATGAATTAGTGAGCGCAACCTTTTAAATAAAATGTATTTAATGCATATTCTAGTTTTTTTCGTCTGAATATTTCGTTTTTCGCCAAATGTCCCTTCAATTCAGGCCTTGACTTGGGGTTGAAACGCGCAAGTCATGGGGGGGGGAGGGGGTATTATTCTGAAAATTTAGTGTTATCCATTAAATCTTAATAAACACCTACGTCAAATAAAAGGTTTCCTTACCCATATTGGTCCCTTCTGTAACTACCAAACACTCTGGCAACAGTCATTTTAAGTTTATGTACATTTCGCAAAAGACCAAAAAGCTGCCTCCCTCTTCTAGAATCGAGTACCTCAAAATACCCATTGTGGACTCGGGTAGTTTTCGTGCGTCAAGGATTTAAAAAAAAAAAGGTAGAATGACACCCTCAGCAGTTAGTCAAAATGGGAAATAGGTAACTCAACGTTATACAAATCCGTGTCTTCGGAAAATCATCGTCAACGACTGGTTTTGGAAAGTCGGCCAATAAAAAGTCATTAAAAAAAATCTGAAATGCAAAAGTGTTTAGGTTGCTGTTTAGTGTTTCGACAGATAGGAGAACCCTCATGGATTTGATGCCCAAAATTATTCTGAAAACGTCGGAGTCATTCGACTTCGTGACATCCTTCAAAAGCCTGTAGCCCCATAGTTCTGTTCTCTTCTAAGCTCCACACATCCATAGTGAGGTCCGATGGCGTCGTATTCGGACTCTTCGTTCAAACATCGAAAACGACAGCCCACTCGACGCCTTGGCCAAAGACATTCAAAAACCCACCCTCTAGCCCCTTTTTAGCCCCGCGGGTACAGTCGGATGGATTTTAGACTCTTCAAAAATTGATTCTACGTCGACGCTCTTCCGACACAACATCTCACTCGATTCCCTAGCCGAAATGTAACCCCACTGAGCCTCACGGTGCGATCGTACAGGTCCGAAACCCCCGTAAATTGAGTCTACGTCCAAAATCACTTCGAAAACGACACCTCATATGACTTCCTGGTCCAGGTCTTTCAAAAACATAATTTATGGCCCCATACATTGTCGATTTGTTCGTTCCACTTTCCTTTCTATAGATTTTAACGGCGTTTTTCGAGCATATTTAAAAGCAAATAATGAAACGTGTCAAAAGAGGTACTAAATCACCCATGGCTTCTTTTTGACCTCATTTTTGGATTCTACACTCCCAAAAACATAATGTACCGATTTTTAGCCCGGCATGTCGCATCAATCGAGCATAAAATAGATGTTTTCAAGCATATTTGGCGATTTTATCGAGCATATCAATCCGAGCCCTATTTATGAGATATGCCACTCTTTTTTTGGTGGGGGGGGGGGGGGGGGGAATGTAAAATTCTAAAAACGTTTTATCGTAGCCTATGCGCATTTGAACGTTTTTTAGGCATTTCGATTCTCCATTTAAATGGTCTGAACTGCACATACTTAATGATATGATGGCCACCTGTTGGTACACGTGTAAACTATTGATGGGCCCTGCATGTGTGTATGTGTGCAAGAGAGGGCGGGTGTGTGTGTTCGCCGCCACATGACAGCCACCTGCTTCCCAGTTCAGTATGTGAGGATCCTCCCGCCAGATTTTTTTTTCGTCCAGATTTTACCCTCTAACTGCCGGGCCTTGGAATAACGTTGCATCGATGGTTTGGCGATACGGTTGATTTTGTTCGATCCATTTGATTTGTAACTCGTTGAAGGAGGAGAGGGGTGGGGGATGAGGAGGCCGCGGCTACGGGATAAAGCGGAGGTCGCTGAGCTCCTGCGGAGGGCTGAAATCCTGTTGATAGGGATCCCGACGCGCTGTCCCTCGGGAGCATGGAATTAGGAATAGAAAGCTCCGGAGCAAATTACAAGTGGTGAACGAAATACCGCGAATCAGGATGAAATTTGAATATCCATTTGTAAACATAATAAAATTATAGCTTTTGGACGTTGATTTTTTGACGAGGATCTTACGGCTAGGAATTCTAAAATTTGCGTCCTCCAAAAAATGTGACTTATTTGGCGCATTTCCCGTGGTGGTAGAGGCTTGAAATTTAGCGTGCAGCCATCTTAGAACTTACTCTTTAAGTAGAATAAGGCCAGAATCAGCAGAGTGGCTCCTACAGTTAACATAGCTAGTGTAAGTGGTAAGAATGAATGAAAATAATATTTTTTGTGACTGCAGTTTACTTTTTCTAAGACTTCAATCATGCTAACTACTCAATTCATCCATGATCATTTCCCAGTAAGGGAGAAATTTCGGATTGTTTATTTTGATTAGGGCTCGGATTGACATTGTTGATAAACTGTTACTAAATTAGTTATTTCGTTTTGTTGCAGACGTGGTTCTTTACGGACGTCGACGACCCTCATTTTCAGAAGAAAACAAGTAAGTTTATTGTTCGTACGAAGTAGTGTGAGTCCACCTTAGGGGATTGAATCAATGTTTTAACGTAGTTACAATCTCAGCTCTGCTTGCTGATTTGTCGTCCAGACTGTACAAAAAATTGGTCCATTTTGGGACAATGAGATTACTGACGAGGATTGGGAGTCTGCTGTCCGGTAGACAGATGCAGCCAGCCGGGCTTTTGTATCAGGCTGGAAGGGGGGGCAGGTGTCAGTGGCTTCTGAAAAGGTCCAGGTAATGTTCGTTTTGGCCCTTTCCGTAGACACCCTCTAGGGATCTGTACCCCCAGCTTTATGCTTGCCCTCAGAGGGGTAAAACCGAAGCGGAGGACAATAGTTTGATGGAACAGGAGCGTGGCAAGACAGGTGCAAAGTTCTTGTGAGATCTGTTGCCAAACGTCTCGATTGTAAGCGTCGATTTTGAGCGTAGTCCCCTTTGATGGAGTAATTTAGTTGAGTAATTTTCAAGTATTTGGAGTTGATGGGCCAAAATGCGAAGGCCCAGCTCATTACAAGGGGGCCAACCTTGAGCACAACAGGTGCACTCAAGGTGACGTCATTGATGAGTCGTGGGAATCCATTGTTCCACTTTTGGTCGATGACTTCAGGAAAAGGCGGTTCGCATCTCACAAGGGACGTCCAAAGACCGTGAAATACATTCCTCCTCTCCCTCACCACTTTTCCATGTAAAGTCCGGTTACCATACGACCACGACTATCATGCGTGTCAGTCATGTGAAGTCTCCCGTGACGGGGTTTTAAAAAGTTTAATTGGACAATCCAAACCTACATCTGCTTTTTTCTTGGTGGATACCACAATTTTAGTTTGACAAACAGTTGACTTATGCTGTGGTTTAAAAATTGAGGTTGAGACTTACGAGGTTGTGAGTGGCGTGACAGGGTTTCGTCCATCACACCAACTTCTGCTCGGCCGCAATCACTGATCTTTCCGAAGCGCCTGATTGATGTAATTGGTCCGACCCCTGTTGACTGATAGTTCCCAATCAATCATGCTTGACCTTCTCATTTTGCCGGCCCCCTCCTTAGTGTCTCTTTGAAGACATCGCGGTTTGCGTTATTGGCGTCAACTTTCTCTTCCCGTCCCGCTCGGTTCTTTCTAGTAGATAACATTTACCTTTAATATACGCAATCTCCGCGGCCCTGGTTTTGTCTTCGCGTCTTTCATTTTCCAAATTAGTCCGTAATTCCCTATGATTAAGTGTCCCAGGGCGCAAGTTATAATGAAACTGTCCGTTCAACGCTGATAAAGTGCTGGGACCCATTTAATTACCCTCTGAACGGTTTGAGGGGGTCAGGAGTATCGAGTGGGAAATGGGCTTGTTGTGACTTAAGGCCTTAGCACCGCAGGGGGCCGTGACGCCACTTTACATACATCATCCCGCGATTAATTCCCATTCGTTGGCTGTCGGAAAACACCCTTAGATTACTCATTACCAACATTTATAATCCTTTTACAAATAAAATTTATTTATAAAAGGATTAAAGGATAGATAGATAGGATAAATTTAATTTTTTTTTTCTGAGAGAATCAATTTGTTAACTAAATCGCCTGTGACGTAAGAGATTTGGACGGTACTAAAAGGCAGAAGCCTTACGAATGCCTAGCAGATCCCAACTTAATTAGGCATACATTATTATAATATCCGTAAACTCTCGAGCTCATCAGATTAATCTTTTACAGATGGTCACATGGTCAACACAAATTGTTCCTCAACGCACAGCAGGACGGCTCTATGCTGCAAAATGTCAGTCGAGTTGGACGCTTTCCTCGACAGTGACAAAAAGTGAGTGTAAAACAAGACTATTAGAGAACATAAGTCTAATGGGAGCTTCTAGATTTCGGGGTATGTTACTTTTGGAATAGTAGGTACTTCCGAAATGAGGGTGACACTGTCATACTTTCCATTTGTTGTTCTCAGACTTTCTCGGCCATTGTTATTCGTCATTAATTGGTTCCCAAAGTTATGCAAGGGCGTAACAAACTCTGTATGGAACAGGTTTTCACACTGTTGAAGTCGTGTTCTTCTCAGACCAATCAGTAGTGCGAACATTATGAAATGTTTAGCTCGGTTGGGTATCATATCTGGGCGTGGATCTCTCTGTAACTACTTACTCCTGGTAACGGCGCTATCCCCCAATTAACCTTTTGCGGCACTCTTGGAGGGGAAGAAGCGTAGGAGGCTTGAGGAGGTCATAAATAATCGGAGGTTCACGATTTCTGAGCAATTTTCACTTTCTCGGAACTCTGTTAATTAAAAAAAAGTCCCAGTTTCTTTATTTTCACGGATTACAACGTGAATTTATCCCTCACTCTAACCGCTAAGAATCTACAGAATCTGGGTCGATATTTATGGAAGACCCGAAATTGAAGGGCCCTTGAAACAACCCAAAGCTCTTCACAAGGGCACGAAGGTCTCCATTTCGGTGAGCATATGGTCAACGGGAAGGCCCACCCCAGCAAAAAACCAACTTACCCTCACTTCGAGCTGAACACGCCTTCAAAGAGGGAGCGAAGTGGGATTCGAAAACCATTAACCCCTGCAGGTATAATAAGGCGAATTTACCATCCATCACGGAGAAATCTTCAATTGTTGATTAATACGAAGCCTCGACGGTATCATTTGTATGAATTGTACGGTTCGGGGCGGAAAAAATACCACCTGCGTCGTTCATGATGAACCTCACGATAAGCTGCTCGTTTATCTCTACTTGTTAGGTTAGCAGTCATTAAATGACTACAAATTTTGTAGTTAGAAGAGAAGATCTGGTTGTTTTTCCTGCCACGCGCCGAAGCAGTTTTCAAAATTCTAACCAGTTCAGTTTTGATTTTCGATTATTAAATCACTCCATTTTTAGAAATTCTCAGAATAAACCCTCTTTGTTTGGAATCGCAAATTAGAAAGCTGTTCTGGACATTAGACTCGCTCGCGAGCATCTGTGTGCAGTTGACCAGAGCTGCTCGAGTGAAGGTCACAATGGGGCCTGAGATTCAGGCCAATCGTGTTTCTCGTTCTTCTCTCACCTCCACGAAGGAGAAGGGGATTCTGCATCGCATACGGCATTGTGATTAGTTGCACACCCAAAATTGGTTAGTGTTTGAAGTAGAATGAAACTATTCCACGGTCACAATCTAGTAGAGTACTCACATTGCTGTTTAACTAGCGACTAACAAGCTCATAGGACGTGCGACAGCCCCTTTGATTTTTACCGCACCCCCTTCAAACGAGCCACTTCGTTAGTTGAAAATCCCCCGCACAAATGCTACGGATTCCCCTCGAAAGATATCAACCTTCATCCCTTTTTTCGTCCCTCGGACTCCGAAGGTGGTGAAAAACTGGACGGGTTTCCAATCAAAATGCCGATAGGATCGGAATTCCGAAAACGATCAGACCCAAGTTCTCATTAAACCGTGGGGAAGTCCTTCGACACGCACACACACTTAAGCTTTTGTCTCTCTAATTAGACGCGTCCTTTTTCTGCATTATTTATCGTTAGAGAACGTCAGAGATAGCTTTCTACTCTGCCAGAGATTATGAAGTCCATCCTTTTATGGGGACCTGCTCTCACAGAAGCTTTTAAACAACCGATCCAGATAACTAAAAATCCTGATTCCTTCCTGATTGTTGTTTTTCTGGTGGGACTTCAGCTTGTCACGAGCTTTTTAGTGAATTTTGTAAATTACCTCATTAAAAATGCTGTCGTATTTGATGCGCAATAAATCCTCCTTTAAAAAACAGTTTAAACTGGGATCATCCTGGTTCATGCTTACGTCATAGGAAAGAGGTTTTAAAATGAGCGGGATTTGGAGTGATCAATGAGCCTAAGCACGTTATATCTCCTATTCTTCCGTGCGCCGTCTGAAATACTCCGACATGCGATTAGTCTCGCGATCAGTTGCAGATTGAAAGGACAATAGCAACTCGCGAACATACAGACGGTTTCACCCGTACGATCTCCGTATTCTGATAAATTTATCGCTTATAGCGAGCCATTCAAGTGCCAACAGGGTAAGGCTGTCCATTACCAGTAGTGAAGTAGGTAGGTTCATACCATTATATATAAAGCTGTAGTTGACATAAAATTGATTTTAGCGTTGAACATGCTTTAGCCGTGACCTAACTACTCAAAAACGTCAATCCGGGAGGGAGACGCAGGAGTGTCACGGTTTTTATTTCGTAATATATAAATATGCGTTAGGCCACTAGTTCAGCATCCTCACCTCCTCGTATCTTACTGTTGGGCCACTAGTTCAGCGTCCTCAATTGTCTTACCGTTAGGCCACTAATTCGGCGTCCTCACCTGTATTACGTTAGGCCACTTGTTCAGCGTCTTCAATTGTCTTACCGTTAGGCTACTAGTTCGACGTCCTCACCTGTAGTACGTCAGGCCACTAGTTCGGCATCGTCACTTGTCTTACCATCAGACCACTAGTTTGGCGTCAAGCAGTTACTTTTACAACACACAAGATGGGTTTCAATCCCTCGGTTAATTAAGCCTATACCATATTCCTTGAATTTCAGCCGTGGGGTCTGAGCAAAAAGCATCCGGGGGTCCAGGGGGCCCCCCGGGGTTTTTGTTTTTGTTTTTGTTTGTTGTTGTCAAAAAGAAAAAGCTCTTACGAGCTTTAAACGCTGGCAGAGTTAAAAAGCTTCAAACGCCATTGTTTCAAACTTGAGTTTTATTTAACTGATAAACGGTGCAGCTGTAAACAAGTCGGTGCCGCATGTGGTGACAGCCAAAAGGGTTCGGTAGGAAATAGCCAATAGTGGTTAAGTACCGTCTTCCTGTCGTTTGACGATAATGCGACACTTCACCCCCCACAGTAGTCACATAGAGCTGATTCACCAATCCGCGCTCTTTATCTCGTCAAACTTTCTTTGGAGCTGCACCTACATCTTACTTGGAATCAGAGAACAGTACACCACACCGTATTATACAAGTTGTGGGAACACACAAAGTTTTGAATGCTGGGTGTGTACCGACGTGTTTTTGTGTACCTAATTCTGAAGTTAAATTTCCTAAATTTAGATTTTGTGTGAAGGCGTGAATGCTCGTTCTCGCCACCGGTGTTTTGGAGAAATTGGGAAGGAGTATGGAAACACCTCCGTCCGCGGAAATGCATGAATTGTCGTGAGTACCAACCTGGGGGAGAGTGCGGCCTCATAAATCGGAGATGAGCTTGCTAAGGATTGGCGGGAAATGTCAGGATCTATCGCAGAGGCATCATCTCCAGGAGGGAACCATGAAGGATTGACACGAAGTGTCTTGTTGGGTATTGTTTCGCTTAGGGCCCGCAGCTTTACTACAGAGTCAGGTGCTGCAGCTACCTCGAATGAAATGTCGTCAGTGGCCTATCCCACTGGTCCAGTCTTACTTGGACCCCCCCCCCCCACCCTCGGCTTCTTGAATTGCCGTCAAAGGAGGCCTGGGCAGCAAATCCAGGCATCAGGATATCTCCCGTTGGCTCAGCTTCCCTAGGCGAGATGTTGTCAAGGGAGGCGCGACCCGCCCCTCCCATCGGTAATACCTCTGGCTGGCGAGAGTGTGACACGGGGGGGGGGGGGGGGGGGATGAAACCCCGCAGTTCTTCTAGTTTGGCAGACCACAATTTGGTTCATCTAATAAACTGGTAGTTAGTTCGCTTCACTTTTACTTAATTTCGTTTTCCACTGTCAAGTGTGTTGTTTGTGATCAAGAAGATCAACCCAGTGAACCATTTCAACAGACTAAATTACTCGGTACAAATACCTACTTCGAAGATTAGGTTCTCAGTTCTTTACAAAGATTGATGATATGATATCCACATCACTTTATAGGTTGTAACGAAATTAGCTTTGGACCTCTTGCAGGAAGCTGCGGGCTCTAACGTAGTAGTTGATTACCAGGACGGTGACCCCCAACTGATTGTTTTGGGGAGGAAAGGATTTTCGTAATTGTAATATCATTATCATGTAATGGTAGCTGGCTACCCCCGACCCGGAGTCACGTTCTTAATTACCAGCAGAAGGCTACTTCTAATCTTTCTTCCTTTTTTTTTCGACATGTCGAGTTTCGAAAGGGCAGTCTTCGAAGCCAAGTTCGGTTTCCCATTCGGGGAGATTAGAGTGATCATCTTGAGGCCGCAGCGGGGTATCTCCCAGTCCTCGAGATGGTGTTCACTGAGCCTCCCATTAGAACGAATTTGACGGGTTCCTGAAGGAGCCGAGCGTCTTTTCTTGAAGAATTAGAAGGTGGTCGAGGCACTGCGGTGGGCACTGAGATTGAATGATTCACTCGGCGTGTCACCGCCTTCAGGATAATTTTCCGCCGTCCCCTAAATCGACATCTGCCGCACCTCTGGCACTTCTCGGAAATCTCTTCTCGTATAAACCGCCAAGGACTAGCTAGCTACCCGAAGCAATAGCTTTGTTCCTTATTCCTCGTTATTTCTCTATTCTGGCCAATTTCAGAACGCCTGTGTAGGCCATTGCGTTTTTTGAATCTACACATCTTGGGACGAGTGTCCCAATTTCCAGCTAAAAGCTTCATGTTTTATTGGTTTTTGAAAAAAAAAATCGATGTTTTGAGACATCGATGCTTTTGTTGGCATCGAAGGTGGGTTCTTAAAACATCGATGTTTTTGGTCGATGTCGAAGCCCAAACAAAAGTCGTGTTTGCCATCTGGAATTCTTAGAACCTGTACAAAGGCTTGCTGCATTGCGAAACGGCGTGGCGCGATCTAGTGAGTGGACAGGAAACCAGCGTACTCGAACTGTAGGAGAGCATGCAGCTACCGGGTGACGAAATGGGGAAATAAAATCAAGAAAAAATCATTCAAACGGGGTTGGAGATGATCACTTTAAAAAAAAAAAAAAAATATGAAAAAAAACAACAAAAAAACAATCTGCAACCACAAAGGCACAAGCGAGTGGAAATGCTAACTTTTGGTGGGGACAAACACACTTCCGATAATAAATTTTCGTGCATGGAGATGTTAAGTTTTGACGAGGACACACGTTTTCAATTTACTATTTATAATAGAAAATAACCACTTTTGGTAGATGAGGTTCACAGAACTTCTACAAACCAAAAATCAGAGCCCAAATCACAAAAAAAAAAAAACTTTTTTTTGACCAAAAGTGGAAAATTTCCACATTTAATGTTGTGTTTAGATATCCCCTACTCACGTAAGATATCGGCATAATTCATAGTTCTATTTTTTTTAACGCAACCTTTCAAAAAAATTTTGAAATGAAATTTAATGGAAAGGTGCGCTCATCTCTTCGACATGTTTAGGGTGTGTGTGTGTGTTTTTGTGTATCACAGCATCACGCCCGAGCGGCTGAACAGATTTTAATGAGGGTGGTCTCATTGTGATCAGCGAGTTCTGGGGGTGGTTATAGGCTATCAAAATCACCACGTCGGCAATGCGTCCGATCCCGAGAAGATGACGAATCGTCCACGAATTGTCAACTTACGCATTCTTAGTTACGGTTTTGGTTTCAATAAAGACGCGGTAATATTTCGGAGTAACAGAAAGGTTGCTCTCATCATTAAATTCAATTGATGGCTTGTTTAAAAAAGGGGCAGTCCTCGTCAAGGGCATGAGTGTCGTGGAACAGTGCATCATTTTCATCTTCTCTGATTCCTCATTTCTCAGTCGTAGTCGCACTTAGTAGTTTGTTACAACTACAACTAAGTTTGGTCTGATTTCTCCAATTCGTTGAACTTGATCCCTAGCCCATCTATACTAGTCAAAAGTGGGAAAACAGGTGACTTGTCTCAGGATCAAAGTGATTCTTGAGGAAAATGTGAAGATATTCGCTCCTTGCTTGAAGGGTCATGAAGCCTTCGGCTTCTTCGACAGGGGCTCTCGTCTGGGTGCATTGTTGTCGAGGACATAATGGGCCAGGGGTGAGGGTGGAGTGTCCTTTTTTGTTCCGGGGTAATGAGTTTTCTGAGAGAACCATTTTCTAGCGGGCTTCTTGCAGGCGGCCACGCACGTGAGCTCCTCAGGCCCGTTTTACATTCCATCCGCTCGGCTGTCAAGGAGGCGAGCGAAATTACCTTCAAGATTTCGCCATTTGATCCAAGTTAAGGTGTATTTCATAAATGGGTTCCAAAGCCATGCATGATGGAAGAAGTCAATTCAGAGTTACATAATGCTTCTTCGTGTATTCTACAATGATTCATCACTGCCTCCGGCTTAAGAATCTTGATTAGAACGTTTTCGCTTTTGTTTATTGTTTTTGAACAAAGGCACGAATTCAGGGACATTGTTCGGCGGAACGTAGGCGGGGTCTGTCTCTGATGTCTCTTCCCCCCTAATGGTGTTGACAGTCACACATTCCAGACCTCGAAAGGACCCTCTTCTTCTTTTAGCCTTTTGACTAGACCCCCAACATATGAACAAGTGTGTTGTTACGTACAAAAAAACTGGGCGACGTTTTATAATTTCCATAACAGTAAACTGATTTTTTCCTCTCCCTTTTTTTCCAGTCAGGACAGTTTCTTCCAGGTTGAATCTTCACCAGGTGACGCCTGGTCGTCGTTAGGATGGGGGACAATATTAAGCTCAGCACAGACCTCGAAAAAATACGAATTAATAGGAGAATTAGAACAAAGGAATACTCCTACCAGGCCTGACCCCTCACTTTATAGTGGTCAGGCTGGGCACAATAAACCCGTCCCACCGCTCTATTGATTTCTATTTTAACGCTAGCATGCATAATTCGGTAACAACGAGGATCGAGCCTCGTTGCGGGTCCGTGCTCGAATTTCACAGGTTTTTTTTTCTGAGAGAGTTTGTTTTTACAGGGATACCACTACTCGTCTCCCCTCACTGGAAAAACCTGCGGTTCTCCAATATACCTAATAGCCCCTGAGCATAGAAAAATATCACTTTAGGGAGGAATCACCAATACGAACAATATTTGCTCCTGTAAAATCCAAATAATTTTTCAACGTAGTTTTCGAGATGAACAAATACCAGAATCCCAACTGCATGAACCCTCAGGAATCGAAAGAATGTCTTTTTTCCGTCCTTCGTGGAAATACATCACACGCAGTGTGCCCTCACGGTAGAATACCTACTTTTTTTAAAAATGTGGAGTCGTCCTATTGCTAATGAGCCGCTCGTCGCTAACGAAGCTGCATTTCGGGAACCCCTGAAATTCCTCCTAATGATCGAAAAAGCTCGAGCCGCAGCCCTCCGGTAATTGGCTGACCCTTTTCACGAGATGAAAGATGATGCGTCCGGCTTCCACCACCGCTTGACCGGCTAGAGCTCCCTCGTGACAAACACCCCTAATTTACGGTTCAACCCAGACGTGATTAAACCATATAAAACCAAAGTCCGGGCTGAAGGGGTTTACGGGGACTGATTGCTGGGTGTCTGGAGGTGGATTTTAAAGGCGCTAACGAGCAACTTCTGACATTGAAGTAACAAAACACGGCTTCATTTCAACGCAAGGTGAGATGAATTGGTCAGTGATTCTTGGTGAAAATGGAGGAGTTAATGAACGAATCTTCTAGGGAAAAAAAAATCTGCAAACTACTGTCTGTATACAAAAAACGAGTCCGGCTGAGTAGAGGAAACCGCGCTCGTTTATTTTCAGGACTAAGTGGGTACCAAGAATGTAAAATGATAAGTCTCTGCTATTTGAGGAGGCCTCAAATCTACCATAAGTACAGTGAGATTAGGGGGAAAAAGTAGCTGATTACGAACTCAAGGGTTTTTTTTTTTTTTTTTTTTTTTTTTGCAAAATTCAAAATTGCAAAAAACGTAGATTGGAACAATGTCATACGTTCCAAGATGTGTAGATTCAAAAAAACGAAATGTCCGTTAGCCGTCCAGACCGTTTTGGGCAGTAGGATTTTTTAAATCTAAAATGTTGTCAAAATACGGATTTTTGAAGGGTTTCGGCTATGGGCTTGATTTAGGTGTCGTTTTCGAAGTATAATTGGACGAGGAATCCATTTTTGGGGGTCCCAGAGCCATCCGATTCCACCTTGGGATCTATGGGGCTTTCATAAGGTCCAAATATGCCCAAACATTGTACACAATTTTTTAATTTTTTGAATTTTTTGAATATCTAATTATTCATTGATCTAAGATTAATATTTGCACATTTTACCTACTTCAAATAATAATAAACCATTGTGGTTAATTTGGAGCGGTTTTGTTTTTTATCAAAACGTAATAATAATAATAATAATATTATTATTAAGCTTTGATAAAAACAAAACCGCTCCAAGACACGGTTATAATTATTATAACATCTCCATGTGTCTCTTTCAAAACTCAACATTTTCAATAAACCTCTTCCTGTATCTTGGTTAGGTTCAGTGATATAACCGCTTAGTTAAGGGTCACAACTAAGGATGGGGAAGGGAATTTATTGGTTGGTTGACATGATTTTAAAAGTTCACAAAATGTCTGAAAGCGGAAATGTCAAGTTTTGATAAACCCCTCCCCATGGGAAATAGAAGCCCAACAAAACGGCTCTCACGGATTCTCAACGTTTCTGAGATTTCTTCTTGGTCCTCGTGCGTTGATTTCTCTTCGATAAAACAAATATTCGAGAAAACTGTATTCTTCCATAACAACAATCCGCTCATCCTCCGAAGAACTAACTTCTCATAAACCCGCGATGAGGGAGCCTTGGCTGGTCGCGACCGGGGTTTGCGTCGAGGCTGCCTCAAATGGACGCGCCCATGTCAAGTCAAGGAAGCCTTACGATAAGGTTAAGTCACGTTTATAAATACGGGCCTCCAGGAAAGTGCATCAACTGGTAGGTTTTCCTTTCAATTGTTTTATTTATAAGGTTATAACCTGATGACGTATACGGCAAGCTTGTGCTTGAGGTTGATTGGCCGACGAACAGTCTCTCCAATTTCGGAAAGTGTCCTGAAAATTCATTCTTCACCGTAAGAACCGAAACTCACTACTAGTGCTTCAAATTATGAAGTTCTTTTAACAAAAATATTAGCCGATATGCGGTCCTCTAGCCAATTGGGTGGAAACAGGGTTCTGGTTTCTCGTGTGCTTTTTTTTAAATTTGTCAGTAGAAAAATGACCACTCTGAAACTCGTCTCATTACTCGTGAAAAAAACCGGGCGCGGTCTAATTGATCCAGAAAGGAACACTCGAAGTTTTCAACCCATGGCTAACCTGCCCAATTGGCCGGTGCACTAATAGATGAAACGTGAGGATTATCTTATCCCGGTTTTTTCCCATCGAATTCGGGCGTCAAATCGGAAATTTCGGGTTGGTCGAATTAGTGCGGCTTTTCGAAGGGTAATAACGTCGAACTCGTCTTTTATCATCCTGTTGTTCGGAGAGGGCCGTTTTTTTCTCGATTCGGGGAGAGATGAAGAAGCATTAATCAGCGTCTGCAAGCTGATAATTAGTTACGTTCCGAGGAGCTCTGTAATTGTCTCAGAGACTCCCACGCTCCATTGCCTTAAAGGAGACGGGAATGAATCGAAGATTCAAATGAATCCTTTTATTATGTGTAATGTGAAAATGGTCTAAGGTTTAGCGAATGGTTGGATTTGTATACGAGTCCTATAGGACTCTGATGGACCCCCACTGTTCCAACGTTGGCATCCCTCAGAGATTCGTTAGCCAGGGGTATCGTGAGCTCGGTAATTGGTGGATGAGAAGTGAAGAGGTACCCAACCTCCTCTCTTTTTGTCGGATCTACGTGTTGATTCGTAATGACCCACAATAGTGAAGAAATCTTCTAAAGATCCGGTGACAAGTCTTGCTTTGATGACGGTACACAGTTGATGAGCATACGGGCGCGCCAGCCAATCAACCTGCTTATTCAAGTGAGGCCTTTTCATCCTTCCCGCATTCAAAACAAAAACTTCTTTTGACAATCGATGCCGGTGAGATTCTCAGATGTTCATCTCCACTCGTTAAAGGTCTTTTTTTCCACAACTTGGTTAAATCCGGGGGATCCGTAATTTATGCATTATCGTGGTCCACCACCCTGAAATGAAAATTCAATCCAAAAAATGTGCAAGGTATATTAAACGTTCAGCTGTTTCCATCCTACGAAAATAAAGATTTCATCCTAAAAATTCACCGCCTGGAAAAATTACTTGAGGCCAGAGCTAAATTATCTCTTCCATTTACCAACGTTTTAATTGAAATCCCAAGAAAAACATGGATCACGCTAAACAAATATGATTGACCCTTTTGCCAACTTGAAAATATATTTTAAAATACAACTTCGTCTTCATAACAAGCTAGCTCAGAGCTCTGAAAAACATTTCCAAGATTCCGTTCATTCTTAAGTTTTAAAACAAACTTGGAAATCGTCCGGCTTTGAAGTCTATAATCAGTCGATTCATGTGCGATTTGAAAACTCGAAACTTACCTCATGGGCGGTCCGAACGAGCCGGCTAGTTTTCGAGACAAGGTTTTACGAGATTTTTACAGCACCTCCCCAATTTCCGAGGGGGGTTCACAGGAATCGATGACAAGCTCGAGAATCCGCCCGTGGTTTTTATCGATTCCTATTTTTTACCAAGGGGAGGCTGAAAACCGAACATTCCAATAAGATCAATCTGGATTCCTGATCTGGTTCGATGGGCGAGTCACATAAACATGGCATGGGAAATAAAATCGGTTGGTTTAAGGTTTTAGGACAACCTGTCCCGCGCTGAAGAATGCAGCTCGGTAGATGTGGTGCACTGCCAGCTTGAAATCAATAAAATTCCTTTTGATCTTTACATAAAGTTACCAATTTACCCATGAGATTGTTTTAATGGAAAATGATGAAAAATAATAATTGATGATTTATTATTTGAAATAATCCTATCGAAGATTGAACAGAATCTGATACCATTTTTCAATGCGCAGTCCGCCAAAGACGGACCGGTTCTGAAACTTAACTCCGCTTGACGCTGATCCGCTGATCACGGGCTTGGGGGCCCCACGTTTCGAAGTGCTAAGCCCTAATTCGTTAGACTTGGCGAGATCTGTCGAAAGAAAAATTAACATGCGCAGCAGCCTTGTTCGCGTTGGAGCAAACATCCTGAAAGGATTATTGTCACTTGAAGGCCGTCAGTTACGAAAAAAAAGAAGCCTTTGAATGTGGGTTTTCTTTGGAGTAGGGTAAAATACACATCATTATATTATTTAGTATTTAAAATGTATATATACATGCCTATACATTTTAAATACTATATATATACATAATATTATTATATATTATATATACATAATATTATTATATACCTACATTTGAATCGCAACTTGTTAACGTTTTAGGGCTAAGAGTCGCTAAAGAGTCGAGAAAATTGGTCAGTGTGTTGTCAGCCGTGCTACCAGTGCGTACTATAGCTTACGCCAATGATTTTGTCAAGTTATCGTGTTATCTATTGATAATCTAATAAGAACCAGTTGTGGAGCAGATTGGTGCATGCGCCATCTCTCCCCAAACCCGTTGTTTAAATATAAATAAATTAGGTCAGTTGAACTCCCCCAACGAGTTTTTGTCCGGTGTCTACTTTGCATCCAATAAACCAAGTTTTGTTTTCTCCTTTGGGACCCTCGAAAAACCGCCTCGAGCGTTTCGTCCGGAGTAGGCTCTTCATTATCCCACGGTACCCAGAGATTTCAAGGTGCCGGACCCTATGCTGATACTAAATACTCCGTACAATACCTTCCTATACGTTCGGTAATAACCCTAGAGTTGAAAACCGTCGCTTAATGTGTGTGTTTCACTTCCCATTACCTTTCGTGGAGCAGTTACGTCCGTCGTGGTTCTCGTTCTAAAAGCCCTTATTTTCCTACTGCTCGCAATTATAGCCATAAAGTCCCATTTGAGCCGACTCAAAAAGATTACAGAACGACGGATAATAGTGTACATCCATTTCTCTAACAACATAATGGATTTGCGTTGAACTGGCTAACTTTTTTATGCGTTTGTTTCTTTTTTATTTTCTTGAAACCATAATAAAATTATAATTTGAAACGTTGACTTTTTTCGTAAAGGGTCGTTCTAAAATTACGCTAATTAAAGAAAAATTCCTAACCTTTTTTCGCACTGAACTGTTTGTATTATGTCTCTAATAATGCATAAACGTCGGCATTGAAAGATTGGCCAAGAGCGGAGAATGTCCAAAAATCACACGATCTCTCGGGCATGTTCACAACTTACCCATGCCTCATGATCCAGGTAGCTAATGTTTGAGGAGAAAAAACAGAATAAAAATAGCTCCAATGCTCTGATATCTTTCACTGCTCTTTGTAGAACGCCGACGGATTAATAAAGCTAGTATTCTAACAGGCGTTCGTCCAAATTGCGAATTCTTCCTGCCTCCAGAGCTGAACTTATTAGTATGCTGGAGAGAAAGGGGAAACTTCGTAACAGACAAAGAACTGATTGGTAAGCACGTATTACAAGAATTGATTCAAATGAATCATGTGACCCCTTAATGTAATAGCCTTCCAATTACGTATTTTAGCCTGAAATTAAATGCCCACTCACTTGCTTCCATTGGATCCATGAAGTGCTGCACGTCTTCTTGTGACAGGTCTATGGAGGGAGAAACGAAGGATCATTTCACCTATTTAAACAACTGTTTTACTAGATTTTCATAGTTTACGTGCACCGAGCTGTTATTTAAATATTGAAGAATTACATTTAATGAATGTTCATAAATTCATCCAATTGTTGAAAATTTTATAATTGAGCGATGATTTGTTTGTTATATTTTATTATTTATTCTTCTGTCATGAATAAGGTCTAGTAGAAAACCACAGAGCTAGAGACATTAAAACATATCCTGATCGGGCTGTTGAGCCCCCAAGAGTTCCATAAATGAACTCATACGCTAAATCCAGCCTCAGGAAAGGCCTAGGAAGTCCAACGCCCTCGCAACGCGCCGGATTTGAATATATCGCAATCACGGTACCTGTGAATAGAAGGTAAATTCAGTATAAAATTCTCTGCAGAGAAACATGTGAAAAATCCAAGCTTCAATCGACAGTTTATAATTGCTCCATCACCTCCACAGATCAAAGGAGCTCCGTTGTCCTCGTTACAAGGGCCACCTTTATCGGCCTGAGCACACATAAAGCCATATTCCCACAATGATACCAAGCACTCGCCAAAGAACTTGCAGATTTCTTGTCTGCAATATTTGAACGTAGTAATTTTAACTTGAGTAGTTTGCAGGATGGGAGCGAACCGCTCAAAATGGTCTGGCATACCGTTTCCTGTAAGTCGATTAGGGTAATTAAGAGCCTTAATGCAACATTTGTGTAGTATCGTAAAATCAATTTACCTTCAAATTGCTTCTTGGGGTTTCCCCATCCAGCAGTTTCACATTTCAAGCTAGACCTCTGCTCCCATAAGGCCTTCATGACGTATGTCATCTCTTTCTGATTTTTAAATGGATGGTTCAAAGGGCTGATTTGAGGGTGCACGAATGGGATAGCAACTTCGTACATTCCATAATTGAACAATACTATTTTTGACACCATAAGGGAGTAACAATATGGGTGAACTCGGCTGTCGTTGGGTTGCTGTTGGTGAAAGTATTTTAGTATTTAACTTTTGGTGACAAAGACGATGTTTATTATAGACTACACACTGAATACACACCAAGGACACCCCTCCAGCCCCGGTTTTCTTGACGGATCCGCCCGTGATCTCAACCCGGGTTACATTGTACAAGTTGACAGTTTGCCCCGTGAAAAATCCCACAGAGTCGCACGTGGTGATCACTTGGGTCGGCTTGATCAAAACTCCAGTCGCGACGCTTCCGGAATCGATGTTTTCCGTAGTTGACGCATTCTCTCCTTCCTCGTTGATTTTGATGCGCATGATGAAAGGGAATTGACCCAGATTGGCAGCAATGCCTTCATTCAAGCCGTCTGACACGATTAAAAACCACCCTGACAAAATAGCATAAAATACAAGTGATAACGAGGAAAACACACTCATTGCGTCGAGCAAGTGTTTTTGCATAGTTGTATTGTATGTCGCATTTTCTTGGCTGCTAATACCATGGAAAACTTAGTGCCTGTGTAGTGCAGTGGTCTATTACACAAAGCAAAAAAAAAAGCGGTACGATGCCTTCGGACGATCTGAGACAATCCATTCCAGGTTTTCTCTTTGAAAGCTATTCTTGAGAGACTGAAACCCATCATCGAGCGGAGAAATCTGATTCCTGACCACCAAAGGAACAACATTCGACTATTGATTCACTGGATAACTAATGAAATAGAAAGATGTTTAGAAGAAAACAAAGTTTTCCTTGACGTCTTGCAAGCTTTCGACGAAGTATGGGGACAGGGATTACTGGCAGAAAGTCACTGGGTCCTTAGAAATACGATCTGCTGTTAAAATCTCTCAGAAGGACACTTTCGAGTGAGTCAGGAAGATGAATACCTATTCCAGGAATATAGCTGCAGAAGCAACATGATCTGCTGTTAAAATCTCTCAGAAAGACACTTTCGAGTGAGTCAGGAAGATGAATACCTATTCCAGGAATATAGCTGCAGAGGTGTCCCAATGTATTCGAGTCAACATTTTGGGAATTAACGTCCATCTGGATTAATGGGGAGTTCGCATTGATTTTAGATTTGGAAATCTTCCCTACCATTCAATAATATCGCTAAAAAGTAACGTGCACAGACTCCAATACCAACGAAAAAAAATCATTGTAGGAGATATAATGAAAAAACGAAACGCACAGTTTGAATCGGCCGGCGTTTCCCACCAGTCACTGTTTGAGGACATGACGTCACAGTTCCAGTGAATCTCTCACCATGAGCGCTAGTGTCGTCAGCTTATAAGATGAATTTATAGCAATTATAATTTGATACGAAGGAAAACATAATTAACTTTTAATTATAATACATGATACTTGAAGTTTAAAGCCTTATCAGAAGGATTTACGGCTCACTTGAATTTTATTAAGTGATGAGCAGTGGAATAGCAACACTGGGCGGAAAAATCCCCTCACCTGTCAAGAACAAAACACTATCGACGACGCTCTTCAGCTGTATTGAGGACGTGACGTCACGCTCCCTCCATGGCCCCGGTTTTTCAAACGCCGTAATTTTCGTTAAATTATTTGAATTTTCTGGAAACGATTTCAGGCGGCTGACTACTGTTTTCCCTACATTCTCAGGGAGTACTTTCAGAAAAAAATAGAAAAAAAACAATGCCAACTCCCCATTGAGATCTATAAGAATCCAGACCTGACGGCGAGAATCGGACTCCACTTTGTTTCCAGCACAATACAACCCGTCAGATATTCCGAGGGATTGTTGTTTCCTACTGCCCTATGTTTTTTGGTATTATTAATTCAGGTTATGTAAAAAACGTCTTGGAACTTGTAGATTGTACCAATCTTACAGTTGCAATCTAACTTCCCAAAATGATATTAAATTTTCCATGTTTGTGATTGTTGTTGATCAATAATTGATCGTTGTTTACTTCTGTTATGTGAACTGTAAGATACCGACTAGTTTCTGGGTCTGAGTATTGGATTTGATATTTACTGCCCATGATCTCCGCCCAAGGCCCCTCTCACCTTTTTATACCAGTGAGTAGGAAGGTTACCGGTTGGTAAAGTGCAGCAGCGAGCCACACCTTTACATTGCTATTAAAATCATTTCTTAACGAATGACGATGTGACTCATTAGCAATCTTAACCTTTACGCTTTAATTTTCAATCTACCCGAAAAATAGATTAGCGTTGACTCTTTTCTTGCGGTTTTGTCGTGCTGCACTGCTCAAATACGTGCGTTTTTGTTTTCGAAATTTATGCACTGTCGCTTATAATTTTCCTTTTTGTGTTTCAGGTGGTTCTGTCATTTTGACGATGACAATTACCTCAACGTCCACCGCCTAGTCAAATTATTAGGGGACTACAACCCACAAGAGGATTGGTATCTTGGGAAACCGAGCATCCGGACTCCCTTACAGATCTTGAATAGAGAACCTAAGCCTCAAACCAAGGTGAGTAGAGCCGTCCAATGTTACTCTTTATTTGTTGTGGTTACAACGAATAGCCACATTCCCGCCGAAGACCGCCATAAGATTGCTGTTTTTGAGAAAGCGGGCAGCCTTACAGATTTATCTACCTTAGAACATATTTTTGCGTTGCCGACCCGCATCGCTTCGCCGGGCTTTTCGTGTGAAATTTTCGCTAGCCACAACGTTTCTCGTTAAGAATAAAGCAACGTACGTGTGCGGTTTTACCGGCCTGAGGAGCGTTTTGAAACGGGAGAGGAAGCTTGTTTTGTTGACTAAACAGAAATAAATCCAGCCCGGCTCAGATAGACCGTTCCCACGACAGCGAGTTGATATACTTTCCCTTATCGGCAACGGCCTGAGCTTTCGAAAGGAGTTTGTACATTCTCCCGGGATAATCTAGAACGCCCAAGGTTTATGGGGAGCTGCGGCAACCAACTTTTACAGAAATAAAAATCCTCGCAGTGCCATAAATGACCAAACGCTCTGCGCACCATGGAATTTCCTTATCCACGCCAACCGAGTTCGATCGCAGGTCTCAATCAGGCATCAAACTGCTGTTAACTCTGTTCATACGTCCGCAGCGCGTGTTTCTTCCCATTTCCAATATCGGCGGGGGGGTTCCGAAAGTAGATGAACTGGACAGGTATGCCAGGGAAAGACCGCAAACCGCAAATGAGTTGAGCCTCTATAAACAATTCCCTCAGGTTTACATGTGGTCAAGAAACCGGCCCTCAGCGTACCGTGGGAGCCTCTGGGCCTTCGACTGGCCAACAGTCTCTCAGCTAGTAATTGAACCAACGATATTTTCTTATGGTTACCCAACGTAGACCGTTCGTCGACGATTGGTCGTAATTCGATTCAAACCTGCGGTCGCTTGTGATTCGTTGAAGTAGTTTTCGACGTCTAGAGAACCTCATAGCACGAATATAATCTTCGTTCGAAGATAATCTGGCAAATGCAAGAAATTACCGGATCTAAAGTTCCAGCCGTTGACATCTTTTCTGTAGGAATCACGCAATTTATCTTAAAGACAATTTAGATAATTTTACGAGGGAATTCCCTCACGCTGTGATCCCGTTGCGTCCTGGGACCTCCTGGTAGCAAACTGTCATCGGGGAATTTCTCTTCCAGAATTAAACGGAACGCACCTGTTCTTCAAACAGGATTTAGCGGGTCTTCGGCGCCTTAATGAGCACTCCGAAGCTCCCGATGCTTCGCTCCAATTCGAGCCGATGAAGCCGGAGGATTGGGTTGTAAAAACATTTACGGCCCCAATGATTCACTACCATGATTTACACTGATTGGGAGATGGTTGGAGAAACAGGAAGGACTTTACAACACTCGCGGGTGTCTCCGCAAAAGGAAAATCAAATCTTTTACAAGTTGCCAATCTCCAGGGAGCTTCATGTGGCGTTCGGAGAAGCCGAGATCAAGAATTTCTTTGGAGAGACGGATCGTGAGGGTCAGACGTCCGACGCGTATAAAGTAGATCCCCTTTGACGTAAAGTGAGTGTAATTGTCAGGTCACTAGGAAGGATTTGTTTGCAGCCGCCTGCAAACTCCGCCCCGAAGAGACTCACGTTCTTGTCTTATCTCCATCCCTTTGTTGCTGGCTCTTTCTGGGATACCGAAGCAGAACTCTAATTGACAACACATTAATGATGTCGAATACATGATGAGGCTGAGGGTTGACGATGTGTAGCAAGTTGGGGACTTTTGGAATTTCACTCTTAATGCGTTATCGGCCGCATTTTTCTCAAAATATTTTCTCATGGAGAAGGTATCTCCAGGTAGTGAAACCCATCGTCCTAGATTGATACGACATACCCGACCGTCGGGAATAGTCGGCGATGTTGGCGATCCGAACGTTGCGCGGTGTATTTTCGAAAACATCCCAAATATCCCCCTGGGACCCACTTTTTCCCACAAAACTTTTGAAGTCAATCTCTCGAAACCCACTAAAAAGTTATCTGACTTTAAAAAGGGCGCGAGTTTGAAGGAGATATGAGGTCAGGAGTGAAACAATGTTGTCTGGAATTGGGAAGCGCATTCAAAGCATTCTACGGGCTCCCTCATCCCTCTGCATCTCTCACTCACGCTCACTTTTTCTTCGGTTTTTATAAGAATGCCTCGGATTTTATAGGTCACCCTACAGAGCATCTTCGCGAGCCACAACAATCGGCATTAGACGAGAAGCTGGCGTCGCGAATATTTTTAATGTTAAGGCGCAATAAACAAAACATACCACCACTTTTTCACGAGCAGTCCCGTGTGAATGTTTTAATTTTCTCTTCAATTTTTACGACATCCCTTATTCTCACGAGGCAGCTGCTTCTTCTTGGGGCTGCTGCAGGGTGAGAGACCTCTTCACCTATATGGTAATAAATGTAGTCCGGCCGGAGAAGATCAACTGCCTAGTCCATCAGTTCATGAATATTTCATACGGTTTGCACGGGGCATCATCGCCACACGGCGCGTCACGACCTCCTCGGAGATAAAACGCCAGCCTGACCATCACCGTTATTTAGCAACCAGTTTCCGATTTAATGTGTAACACAGCATGTTCCGGGGGATCGAACCTAAGTGACCTTTCACCCTTTGCTCAATTTCCACACTGAGAGAAAAAAAGGGCCTATTCTAGGTTATTTTTCGATTTTTTTCTAGGTTAAATGCTGCCAACCTAGATTTTTTTTGGTTTTCATTCTAGGGTGGAACAATTTAGTCTAGGTTGAATATCATTTAACCTAGATTGAAAATACTGGTGAAGTTACCGTCCTAAAAATGCAAACAACCAAGATTTAAAATGCGCCACCCCCACACTTTAGTTCTAGGTTAAGTTCACGGTGTGTGCCACCGCCTCTATCCATTTACAGTCTAGGTTAAAAACATTAATGTCTTGGTTGTCTCACCCTGGTATTCAACGTTTTTCACTTTCATAGATGGTTGATTTACCCTAAAACGAAAACGTTCTCACCCCACCTCAAACAATTTACAGCCATGGCGCGTTAACCTAGAACCCATTTTTCTCTAGGTTGTGACCCTTTATTTACGAGGTTGTTTCAATTACTATCCCTGTTGTACCAGTTAAATTTCTAGGTAGCTTCCTATTCTTTTCAGGTTGGTCCTAATAAATTTCCCCATTTCTTTCTAGGTTTGCACCACTTCCATTGCAGGTTGGTTCTATCAACTTCAACTATCTTTCTATGTTGTCTCTGTTTCCAACTCAGTACAAAAATTTGAATGTGACGTCATAATATGACTGCACATAGTGACAGAAAATAGATGATTAGAATTTGACAGAGATTTGGCCTCAACCCCACCAGGCTAAATAGCAGGGGTGCCAAGACAACGAGAATTAACGCCCACCGCCTACAGTGGCGCTCTCCGCGACCGCTTAGTGTACCGTAGAAACAACCTGGAATTTATTGAATGAATTACAATCACTGTTGTTTAAACCTAAACCTATTTGTGGTACTACGGTAGTTTTAACCGAGACTGAAAGTCTCACTTTTTCTTCTGGGTTGTTACCTTAAGTAACAATCTCGCCTTTTAAATCTCTCGGTTGTTTTCAGTTGTACAACCTAGACTTTAATGGAGGGTAATTATATGGAAGGTCAAATCATTCGATTCTTGGTTACCCCACTTAAAAGTCAAAGATAGGTAATATATTTTCTAGGTCTTCACAATATCAACCTAGACCAAATGTGAAGTTCACATTTGGTCTAGGTTGACACTTTTTTATTCCAGGTTGTGGTCAGAGGGCAGGTTATAACGGATTAGGTTGTTTCTATATGGGTCTAGGTTGTATTAATATTTTTCTATGTTACTTTAACCTGGACCTATTTTTTTTCTAGGTTGAATCAATTGATTCTAGGTGGTTTCAATTTCTTTTCGAGGTTATTTCGGATTTAACCTAGCCACTAAAAAAAATCTTTTCTCTCAGTGCATGAACTTCTTGAACTGTTGTTTAAACTCAACTTTCTAAAGAAAATTAATCAATTTCAAAATTTTCTATCCCGCTTTTTATTTTCTCATTAAAATCTAAATTGGGTTAACCGCTAAAATTATAATGAGACGGCGTTTATTTGTTTTGGACGAGGGCCTTTGAGGTCCTAACACGTTCCAGGAGCTCCCCCTGAGCAATTAATAAGATTTCGGAGTATCGTACTTAATCACGTACTGAGACGCGATCAAAAAACCGGTCCGTCCGCTTTCCGGAACACGTACGCTCCTATATAATAATACTTGAGCTACAAACTTAATTCTGTCTGAGGAGGTCGGAGGTTTTTTCCATCTCGTCTTTTTTTTTTCTTGATGAGAAACACCAGATAAGCTCCGAACTCGCTCGGCCTCTTCGCTATGCAACCGGACATGGACCTTCGAACCGCACTAGGAGTAATAATTATTCTTATATTAAATTTCGCGTCGGTACGGGTTCATTTTCATGCGTCGCGACGGAAGCGGCGTCGGACGTGATTTTCATACGAGGATGCCTCGAGCACGAGAATTATGGAACGCAGGCGCGTCTCTTGTCCCATGTGGATTTTACAGGTGACTGGACCCCACCGACATGAGCCCAGACTGCATCTTTTGCATTTTCTATGGGCTAAGACCTTGAGTTCTTGACAGCGTTTGCAATGGCAATGTGGCAACGAAAACACGGCGAGAGTCGTGACAAGAATAGATATTATCAATGATAATATCAGCAATGATATTATATTTTTAATAATTATTATTGCTTTGAACGTTCAAATTTTCCATCTTCCTGAAAAACTGCATTTAAAATAGTGACATTCTTATCAGATTAGGGCACACTTTTATTTATAAATAAGGTTGTGAATTAATTCACATCATGCTTTGTTTGTGAATGTGAATTAATTCATACTTTACCTATTTGTAAATGTGATTATGAATTAATTCACAATCACAACTTTTTCTCTAGCTAAATTCAATTAAATTCACAAAAAAATTAAAATAATTCACAAAAATGTAAATAATTACAAAAAAAGCCTGTAAATGTTTTCAACTAAAAAATAAAACTAATAATTTTTTTTTTAAATCACAACTAAATATTAGTCCAGTAAATCGGTGGTTTGGCCAGGAAAAAAATGTAGAAGAAGGTTTGACAACCTTTATTTATGTTTTTTGGGACGCTGAATCCGAATCTGAGCTTTGCCATCTCGCCAGACGCGAGCTTAACTCAGGAAACGCGAAAAACACGTAATTTTTCGGACTTTTTTCAGTTTTTGGGATGTAACTCGGAATCTAAGCGTTTTTACGACTTGCACACCCTACAACAAATTAAAGTAGAGTGAATTTCCTACAAAATTCATATATAAACTTTTAATGTAGAACCAACCATAACGCCGCTAGCGAGAATATTTTTTTGAGTAAATAAGAATTATAAACCTTTTAATTACCACTTTATTGAAAAAACAAAGCAAAGCTTTTCAGCTAAATTTTAGCCATCGTCAGGCAACTACAAAAGAACAAGGATTGGAGTGGAATGACTCTCATTCCAATCCTTGTTCTTTTGTAGTTGCCTGACGATGGCTAAAATTTAGCTGAAAAGCTTTGCTTTGTTTTTTCAATAAAGTGGTAATTAAAAGGTTTACAATTCTTATTTACTCAAATATGGAGAATTACCACACAAGGTCGCCGGCCACTTTGGCAAATTTGAGAATATTTTTGGCTAGGAGTTGGGCTGTTTTTACAATGAGAGTATCAGCATCTTCTTTGGCTTGATCGGTGTCAATTTTGGCTGCAGTGAATTTCTGTCTGAGCATGTCTATGAACCTGCTTTTGTTGTGGGCGTTGGACAGGATTCATGACGCGACACTTCAATGACGTTCGAAGCTTTTATTAATTGATTTATTTACTTCAGTAATAATTATTAAGTGAATTTATCAATGTCACATCATCGCACCTGCTTACCGCGTAATGAAGAGTTACAGAGTTTTTTTTTTTTTGGAAATAGGGGCCATAACATCACTGACGTTCGGCAATTCGTTCATTATGACCTTGGTATACTAGGTATTCATGTAATATTCGGATTTAGCCGTGAGAAGTTGATAAAAGGGCGCCCGCGCCCAATTAGATTTGCGTTTTCAACTTTTTCAACGGAGAGTAAAAAAATAGGGGTTTTTCAAACCGCGCTAGCGGCGTTATGGTTGGTCCTACATTAAAAGTTTATAAATGAATTTTGTAGGAAATTTACTCTACTTTAATTTGTTATCGGGTGTGCAAGTCGTAAAAACGCTTAGATTCCTAGTTACAGCCCAAAAACTGAAAAAAGTCCGAAAAATTACGTGTTTTTCGCGTTTCCTGAGTTGAGCTCGCGTCTGGCGAGGTGGCAAAGCTCAGATTCGGATTCAGCGACCCAAAAAACATAAAAAAAGGTTGTCAAACCTTCTTCTACATTTTTTTTTTCAGGAAACCGGGGTTTCGAACACCGATTTACTGGACTATATGTGAAAACTAAAAAAACTAAATATGAAAAAAGAGCCATCTCCTCTCCATCATGCAAGAATATTCTCCTTACTCCAATTTCCTTTGCTGCTAAGGTTATTCCCCCCCCCCCCCCCCTTGTTTATCACCAAAGTAATATTATTGACACGATTCTGGCCAAGAAAAAGGATATTGAACGGAAAATGACTCAAGGTACACCCTACTTGTGTAGTTCATTTGACTCACTCAACCCAATGGGCTCCTTGAAAAAGTCGGAATTCCTCATTTCTAACAACATATTCGGATTCAGCCCCCTTTAAACCCCCCCCCCCCCCCCCCCTGCACAAATTTTTAGTTCGAAGATCCGTATAATTACGTGCAAAACTGTTTTAGAAATGTTCGAGATTTTGAAATGAAAGCTGAGGGCACGTGACGTCACCAAGTAGTTGGGCACGGAGCCGCCAGAGCGCTGAATAATAAATCTGAATAGAATCGGAATAAAAACATTCGGCCCGGTTCGATTTTCGAATATCCTTCTTTGATGATAACTCGATGCCCCTTTTGGTTTATTATTCTTGGAATAATACACCTATGTTTTCGCGACGGGGGTCGACGACTCCGATCGGCCTCAAAATTTGACATTATCCGATTCAAGAGGTCTACATTCTAAATCCGAAATGTCCGTCCGCCGCCCGCCGTACGCCGTCCGCCGTCCAGGCCGTTTTGGGCAGTAGGAATTTTTTTAAAAATCTGAAATTTTGACAAAATACTTGGTTTACCATCTAGTTGTGCCCGCAAGGTTTTCAGTCCGATCGCCCAAACCCGTGGGGCGCTATGGGGCTATAATGGGGCTACGGGAGGTTTTTTTTTAAGGCTTTTAGCTATGGGATCGAGTTAGGTGTCGTTTTCGAAGTATTTTTGGACGTAGAATCCATTTTTTGGGGTCCCGGAACGATCCGATTTCATTGGGGCGATCTTTAGGGCTTTCATGGGGCTAAGAATGGGATTTTTGAAGGATCCCAGGATGTTAAATATTTTTCGAGTAACAAATGCAGAATTTTTGAAAAAAAAAAAAACAACACATTTTTTAACAAAAAAATCCAAAAAAAAATTTTTTTGATATAAAAATCCAAAAAAAAATTTTTTTAAATTTTTTAATTGACAAGAATTAAATTTCTGCACAAGTATTTGATTTTCAGCGTCGGCTTTTCGCGTAGCTAAGTTGGCTAACTTTCATAGATGCGAGAGAGAGAGAGAGAGAGTTCTCATGGAGGAAAGTTGGTTTTTAATTTTCGTGCAAAATACAATCCTATTTGTTCGATTGTTTGGCTCATTCACTGAATCCCCTTCAAATTTCAAACTATCCCAATTAATCGATGAAGCCGTATAAATATTAGTCGATTCTCCAACATCATTATTGCGTTCGTTAATAATTAACGAACGCAATAATGAGGTTAATTATTAACGTTGTATGTATACAGCACTCGTTGATCACGACGGCCAGAGAAAATAGGGATGGGTTATATCAGTTATAACAGCTGTCGGTTCGAAAGATCTTTGTCCATAAACAAGGTTTGTTGGGACAATAATTGTACACCCTCATTTCTCCGTGTGACTCAGCTAAGTCCACACAAAAAAACGCTCAACCCCGGACTTGATTATCTAGTTATTTTGTTTGAGGAGGGGCACAAAGTGCCTTCATTTGTAGGCGGCAAGAGGTTGAGGTTTGGGAAACCAACAAAGGAAGTGGGCACTACGAAATTGGTTTCGTCAACGGCCCTAACAAGGAGTTGAGACAATGTGAAAAGAAGATGAAGAGCCGTAAAAAGTTCTTCGCTTCATTCCGGACAGTGGCTTCGGCCCAATCAAAGTTTCTTCCCAACTACACATAGGTACTAACGATGAGTTACGACCATCGCATCAAGGTGTAGGATCCCGCTTGATAACCTATTGAAGAATGGTCTCGCAGAAAGTGGCATTGACCTGTTGCTGAGGTCAAAATAACGCTTTTCATTGACACCTTCTTTTGCTTATGAAACACCATTTAATTTAAACAGGATTTGACGGTAAGAAAAAGTTTGTTTTTCCACGAACAGTTCAATTTTTAGGTTCATAGAAAGGGGACAGGGTATATTTGAAGGCTGAGAAAGCATTGTGAACCTCCCTCATAATAGAGACAACCGGTGGACGTGACCGGAACATCGTAATTTCTTGTGATGCCAATGAGAAGACGCTCACTGCCATGAAATCTCCACTCACGCTTTCCCCACCAAAGTGAACAACTTTTATGAACACTTGTAAAACCTGAGAAGACGATTGCTGTATCATCACTGAGTTGGATCTGGGCGTTTTAATAGCTTCGGTGAACTTAAGGAATAGTATTCAAGGATTCTCCATGTTCGCATATTTTGTTCGAATATTACACAGGAATTTAACAATAAAGATCTTGAAAAATGAGAAGTGCAGTAGCTTGAAAAATGTTCCCAGGAAATTGCGTTGGTTTATTACTGTATTAGAAATAATGGGGCAGAGCTATCTGGGAAAGACCGTAGACAGAGGTACGTAAATGTCACGGAAGTACAAAACGAGTCGTAACGGGGATTCCAAAACGTATTAAAAGGGTTTAATTTCACATTTACCGACGCCTCGGAAAAAAATAATTATTTAGAAAATGCAGTCTGAACTTACGACCGGTTCGTAAAACCCACGAAGGGGAAGGCGCGGCATTCTTGGGGTGTCATGGTAATCATGGGAGGTCGTTAGCCAGCCTATCTGGGATGTCTTAATCCACAAATGATTGGAGCACGAGTTTCAGGAGGTGCGAAGTGGTCATAAAGTTCATTCCTGGCTTAGGAGGACCCTGGGATGGCTCTATGATGACTTGGGAGTTCCTGGAGTCTCTTGACGATCAATGGGTAACATAGTGTGTTACCTTCAAGGCTAGCATGAACGCTGAATTTGAGCTCTAGATTAGTGAAAGTCATAGGAACTGACCCGGTGCGGGTATTTGTGAGCATATGTGTGGGTGTGTTCCTAAAAATGGAGTTTTGGTTTGTGTGTTGGGCGGAGTTGCGAAGGCACTATGTTCAAAATCATCCTGCCGCTTGTGGTTTGAGGTGTTTGATGGGTCAGAAGGGCTTTCTCAGGGTCCCTGCTTGAGGAGCCAAGGATTTCCCCTGGGTCTGCCGCACAGGCAGTTGGGGGCGAGCAGTATTCTTTCACTGGAAAATGCGGCCAGCAATTCCCTCTGACATCCTTTTGACGGTTCCCTAGATGGTCCTGAGTTGCCCAAGTCCAAGCACATCCTCGTGACACAAGGGGGTCACGCTAGGCTCTCCTCACCAGTCTAGGGCCCTTTTCCAGCCAAAATAGTGTGATTGGACATGGTTTAAATGCCAGTCACTTATAATATAAGTCGTGAATCAAACCAAACTTGCGGCCAATGACCAATGTGGGCAGAGTTGGGAACATTTTTATTTATAAAATTAAATTTTAATATAAATTAAATTATAAAAAAATTAAATATAAATTTTATACTTAAATGATGTGAATTAATTCACATAATGATTTGTTTGTGAATGTGAATTAATTCATACTTCACTTAGGTATTTGTAAATGTAAATGTGAATGTGAATTCATTTACTTTTACTTTACATTTACTTTTTCTGTAAATTAAATTCACAAATAATTCGTAAATTTTTTTAAAGTCTCAACTAAATATTAAATATTTAGTTGCTTCTTTTTTTTTAGTTTACGGCGAATTAAAATCAAAGTTCCACTGACCAATAATTTTGTGATACTCTGAGAAAAACGCATAGAGCCTAAAAAAAAAAAAAAAAGTAGCAAAGGGAGGGGTGCCATAAAAATTGTATTCATCGCCTTTTCTTAGAGTATCCCAATATTACTGGTCAGTGGGCCTGCGAGAACTGGAATTACGGCGAATTTGATTTTAATTCGCCGTAAATTAATAAAAATTTACATGTTGAGTTGTAAACATTTAAAAAAATCACGTATTTAGTTGTAAATTTAAAAGAATCACAAATTATTTGTACATTTAAAGAAATGTACAGATTTTTGTAAATTCAAAAAAAAAAATCAGGCTTTTTTTAGAATTATTTACATTAAATGTAAAAAATGTTTTGTAAATAATTCACAAATTTTTGTGTGAATTTAATTCAGTTTACAGAGAGAAAGTTGTGAATGTGAAATTTGATGCGAAATGTATATTTTTAAATACGTGAAGTATGAATTAATTCACACTCGCATTCACCAACAAAGCTTGACGTGAATTAAATCGCAATTTTACTTATAAATAAAAATGTGCCTCACTCTGACTCTGGGAATGGAGTCGCGACTGTTTCCAGCGCGATGTAGTGGAAGAGTGAGGGAGTGTTTCCATCTTCCATGAGGGAGGTTTCCTCACAACGGCTAATGATTTCCTCGAAGTTGCTGAACAGTAAATTATCATTAAATGGGCTTCTGCAAAGTTCATCTGTTGAGTAATAAATAGATAGTTCGTGAATAATTTCCAATGCTCTAAAAATAATTATGACCACGAAGCACTCGATAATTTGCTAAACTCTTTCTGCTGACTCTTTTTTTTGCGCGCAAAGCTCAGTACACACCCTGTCGGCCGGTAATGAAACCTTCCAGACGAAGTTTTGATGGAGGTGACCGAAAAAAAGGAGAAGGGACGATGTGGAGGGGGGAGTCAGGTGTTATGGGTTTTCCATCACAACCCCCGGACCCAACCCTGCAATCTGAGACTCGGGGGTCCCACCGTCCCTAAATGAAATATTTCTTCAGGGACTTTGTGGTCGGAATGAATGGACAGACGGTCAAAAAGAGGAGAGATACATGTGCACAGACGATGAGGGGGATTGGGGTAATTATATGGTATACCACCTGAAGCAATCAACCAGTTGCTTCCCCACATTGATAGCAACGTCAGGACAGGCAGCAATTAGCTGCTTTTTTGTCGACCTCTTTTTGCCACCAGTTCCTACCAATTATTAATTTCTGACACATTCATCAAAACTTATTTTGATGGTCCATTAAATCTGAGCTCAGAGCTTGATGTCTGAAGAAAATTTGAACTCTGCTAATTTTTATATTGAATTTACAATTTTTGAAAAAAACAAATCAAGTAGTGCTGCACCTCCACTGGGTACAACATTAGGAACTTTTCTACTCGTTTCCGATGTCGGTAGAAATGAAACCGGTTTTTGGCGTTTTGATCCAATTAACGTCAACGAATTGGTACTTTATAAACGTTTCTCACCAATTAAACTCCGACAAACCCGCGCCTTTTACAGGCCTGTCATTTACAACTGAAAATTAAGTGAACAATTAGGGAAACCGCCTGTGCAATTAATTTGATTTTAGAACGCGTATTAACCAGTCCAGCGTCGGTACCCAGTTTTTAAACTAAACGATCCTCTCTCAGCTTGCGAAAAAAGAAGAGTACCCTTCACGAGAATTTCCAAACCAGTTACGTTGCAGGAAGCCGAATTAATGCGTTGACGTCGTTTTCATTTTTCCTTTTTTGACCATTTTCATTTTACGCGGTGGCTCAAGGATTTTTGCTGTGAAGCTTTTTCACCTGGCTGTATTTAATTTCTTTGGAGCAAACACTGATGGCGATTCGATACACGTAGTAGCAGACCCTTGATTTAATTTTAGATAGTCCAATATTAATTTTCGAAAGCTCTGGCTGGGTGAGAATGCTGGGCCATTATAAACAGGATTGTTAAACCATCGGCAAACATGAGGAGGTTGCACGTTCGGTAGAGTTTATTACTGTTTTAATTTTGGTTTATTATTCTTAGATTAGGCAATGCACTTTTGTATTCGCAATGGGGGTTGACAATTTTGATCAAAATTTGTCTTTAATTGTTTCATAGCGTGTCGATTTCAAAAATCAAATGCCCGTTTTGGGCAGTAGGCATTAACCTGCAAACAGGTCTTAGCAATCCCCCCCCCCCCCCCCACACACACGTTAAAAGTGAGACGAAAAGTGAGATAATTTCATGTCACGAAAGTAGCGCTTGAAGTAGCCATTGAAGAGCTAAAACCTGTTTCCAGGTTTTATCAATTTTGGCCGACAGGCTTTAAGTAGAGACAACCCGGACGGAGCCCCTTGTTTAATAAAATATTATTTATTTTTTTAATCTGAAATTTTCACGAAATACTCAAGTTGAGTCCGCAAGGTTTTCAGCTCGATCAAAACATCCTCCAAACACTTGACAAAAAAATTAAAAAAATTAAATAATTTTTTTCATTTAAAAAAAATTGTGTAATAATTAAAATAATTTGTTTGCTGTCAGAATTAATTTTTCCGTATTGATATCGAAGGCTAATTTTTTATTTTTTATTTTTATTTTTTTTTTTTCGGGGATTATTCTTAACATTTTATAAGTTTTGTTATTTTAAGCCCTTGGGATTCCAGATTTCTTATATTGCCCTGAATTTATTTTTCAGAAAAACATCACTTTCTGGTTCGCAACGGGAGGAGCTGGTTTCTGTCTGAGTAGAGCTTTGGCGTTGAAGATGGTGCCACTCGCAAGGTGAGAGGCATTGCATTCTTGAGGCACTGATTTTGGTGTTGGTATCTTTAAATTGACGGTAAAATGTACTCGACTAATTTAAAACGTGTCTTTGGGTAAGTATGTCTCTATCTCGAACGGTAAGCGACAAAATTAGGGGGTTTTTTCCTATTGACTCGGGGATCCCTACCTCCACTACTGGGTGGGGTTAGATCCCGCTCAAGAGCGCGTAAACGGGCGCGGTTGCGCCCAACTTTCCTATTTCAGATGGTAACCCCACATTGTTCTCGCCTTCCAATCCAAATTTTAATACCTAAATTACTAAATTTTGAACGAAAGAATTCTGGCAATCCTTTCGCCGGAGGAGGACACGTACAACCTTTCACGCTTATTTCGGATATATGTATTATAGAATTTTACATTCAGAGATTTTGGGTATTTTCACCACCACCACCAGGGTTGGATAGGGAGCAAGTGCGCGCAAATGGGCGAGCGAAGCGAGCCCTCCGTTCTTGGGCTATGTAGGCGGGGCCCCCCTGTCCGCGTGCTAGTGGTAGATAATTTGCTAGATTATGCTCTTTCGTTTTAGACTTTTCATTTTGTAGGATCCGAGAGTTAAAATTCCGATCGCTCAATTTCCTTCTGGCCGAGTAAGGCTTTCCGGCTGTTGCCGTCAAAGCCGTTGGCAGCAGGAGGGCCCCGGGGCCTCCGAGACTCCGAGATGAGCCCCCAGAGGTCTCACGCCGGAACCCAAACCAGTTCAGGGCAATTACGTGTATTACAGATCACACGGGAGGGAAGGAATCCGCTTCCAAACAGCGCGTGCACGTAATGAACCCGAAACCTAAGCCGAAATATCGGCAACGGAGAGGGATAGGGATAGCTCGGAATAACGCGCCTAAACATTGTGATCGGGCATGTCCGACTCCAGGGTGGTTTCCTCGAGCTCACTACATTTCCAAATTCACCCGGGAGGTTTTGTCGGCTACGGAACGTGTTATTTGAGGCCTCGGGGTGTCAAGATCCGGGCAGTGTCTTGTAGGTAATTTCCCAAGTTATTCAGTGAAGTTGTAAAGGTCATCTTGCCAGGACAGTTGTAGGATACGTGCGTGACTTGGCTCCTACACCGGATTATTCGGATGGTTTTTTCATCCCTCATCCCGGTTATTCATGGCCTGTTACGCTTTACGGGTCTACATCTCTTCATCTGTATGATATACGTTCCCACTAATGGTACAACTTCCTTCTGTTTGACCTTCCTATCTTCTCCACGCCCAGATGGGAGATTTTAGTTGAAAACATTTCTTCATACGAGAAACTAGGTCTGCTCACTTTACCCTGTAAAGTGTTAACTCTAAGGCGGATGTGTCTCCTGCATTCTCGAATCAGAAAACGTCCACCCGAAGGCATTTGTCCCCCTCATTTACCACCAACGGTGTACAGCAAAAACCTCGTCTACCGCCGTCAATTTCATCCCATAAAGCTGCACGTCACGTAGTTGTCGCAGTAATTCTGTACTGGTTTGTCTGGTTAGCTGGGTCGGTTTTTTTTTGTTCTGAACTCCTGAACTCTATTCAAATACTCCTAACGGTGTCATCTGTTGGAAGTGGAATACGTGGGCTCCGCTTTTTGAAGAAGAAGGACCACGTTCACCAGGTGTTTTGAGCTATGAGGAACATTTTAAAACTCATTTCATTCAATTCAAATTGGTTTAATATTATGGATCATACTTCAGGAAAAGGAAGTATTCTGCGGAAAAAACGAAAAAACGCGAGAAAACGTGGTCTTTCCTTTTCCCTCCCAGCGATGCGTATTTGGCCGTCGATTTCGAACGAATTCCGTTTAGTTCGGAAGTGTGACCTCAAATCGTGCTAATGTTTTCATCCTTGAAAAGAGCTTCAGGCGTTTCGCTCCCAGATGTTGTTAATTTCGAACGATTTCCCTCCGTTGTAGCCCATTTCAAACCTGGTGGATCTAAATTCCCGGCGGTTATCCCGGAGCCTGTAAATACATGCCGTTGCCTCTGGGGCAGACATTTGCTTGCACGTTTGGCTGGGAATCCATGATGGCCTGAATATTTTAACTGTGGAGAAATTCTAATGGTTGGGGGAGATCTCCACAAATATTGTTGCACTGTTTTGAATGCCTTGAGAACGCTGCAGCCGTTCTTATATTTGATTGATTGGGTGGTCTCCTAGGTAGGTCTTCTCCCTGAAACACTCGTTGGGCACTTGAAAGTGTACGCTACCAAATAGTGGGAAAAAGGAAGTGTCCAATTACCGGGCGAACGAGGGGGCGTGCGGTCGGGTTTGCCTCAGGTCGGAGCACCAGCACCCTACCTCCAGGGAGCACGGGATCGCTTCAGGCAAGCCTGGCCTACCTCCGTGATATCGTTGTCAAGGGTTGGTCCACGTCGAGTTTGAGTCGACAATTCGGAGGCGAATTGGCCCGTACAATCTCATCATTGATACCTGCAGTATCTATTGGGCGATATGGTGCTAGTTCGAATCAGTTTCACGCATCAGCATTGGTACGTCTGACGTCAAAAGTCCCTCCCTAGGCGAACTCTTGTTTCTCCACCACGCCCCGGACACCCGCCCCTGACGTTCCCATCTCGTGCCCCGGAGGCACCCCATCCTGATAATACCCCAGTAATAACACATACCAGCTCCAATTTTACCGCGCATGCAATTCGGTCACTTCCCCAGCCCTCCGGTACCCAATAGTTGTTCCGACTATTACAGTCTTTCTATATAACTCCGCTTAGGTCTTTTTTGTCCCGAGCCGGCATAATTTAAGATGAGCATCGCATGGTTTGATCGTAATTACGGATTTTCATGCGTGACGTCACACCGTGTAGCCCGTCATTACATGCTATTCACCTCTCACCCAAATTACATTTTGTTGTAAGCGATAAAATCGGAAAATGTCCAAGTAATTTAAAATTACTATTAAATTATTGTTCTATTGTATCTGAATACTGAAATTGTGCACGTTTACAGTTTGACAAACTAGTCATGAAAAAAATCCATACTTTATTGCCTCCAGTCTTGGCTCTGAGGTCTAGAAAGCTCGAACCAATTTAAACTGAGTTAGGGTGAGATCGTGGCGTGAGTAGGAAGGGTCATCATCCAGGATGGCACTTAATTATTTCAAAAAGAACCTGGCGTCATCAAACGTCAAAAAAGAAAACGTTAGGCCCACGTAATGCCGGCTGCACTGCAAGTCTAATTCACACAAATTACACCCTGCAGACAAGGAAAACCGTCCTTCGCATCAACTTGCATTTTAAACGTTCCAATTACGTCTTGTCGAGGTTGTGGCGATAATGTTCCGTTTACAACGGGCGGGTACGGTCCATTTTCTGGATCGTGGAAACCTTTGATTAGTTCGATTAGAAATCCCCTCGGACGGAGCCGGTCCAATTATGAGGGCTATTATGACAAACTGTGGGCGTCCATTTTGATTGGCTTGGAAACCAAGGATCGGCAGCAGTTGCAAAATTCGAGTGATGGCGTGCACCGTGTACGTAAACGCTTGATCTGTTGATCCCAGATTGGAGGGCCTCGGGTAGAAAGTATAATTTACCCCGTAAAAATTAATACCGCTTACGAGAAGTTGGTCAGGCAGCATTCAATTCCACTGGAATATTTGGAGACGCATTCATCCAAAGCATGGACCATAAAAAAACGCTGCAAATTTTACACAAGGGTTTATTATTCTGTGATATAGGTTACAGACATTTAATGTACAGACATTTAATTCGTCAATAAAAAAAAATTAAAAATTTTTTTTTTGGATTTTTATATTTCAAAAAAAATTTTTTGGGGGGATTTTTTTTTTCAAAAATGTGTTTTTTCAAAAATTCTTTAATTTTTACTCGAAAAATATTTAACTTCTTGGGATCCTTCAAAAATCCCATTTTTAGCCCCATGAAAGCCCTATAGAACGCCACAGTGAAATCGGATCGTTCCGGGACCCCCAAAAATGGATTCTACGTCCAAAAATACTTCGAAAACGACACCTAACTCGATCCCATAGCTAAAAGCCTTCAAAACACCCCTCCTGTAGCCCCATTTTAGCCCCATAGCGCCCCACGGGTTTGGGCGATCGGACTGAAAACCTTGCGGGCACAACTAGATGGTAAACCAAGTATTTTGCCAAAATTTCAGATTTTTTAAAAAATTCCTACTGCCCAAAACGGCCCGGACGGCGGACGGCGTACGGCGGACGGACATTTCGGATTTTGAATGTAGACCTCTTGAAACGGATAATGTCAAATTTTGAGGCCGATCGGAGTCGTCGACCCGCGTCGCGAAAACATAGGTGTATTATTCCAAGAATAATAAACCAAAAGTATACAGGTATATATATTTATATTTAGTTTTTTTTTTAATAGCCCCCAACAAACCTCGAAATTGTTCGCTCATTGTAATAATTACAATTGTTAATTATTAACAATGGAAGAAAACGGTCAGTGGAGAAGCTTTGATTGACACGCTAGTTTTTGTGCAATTGTTCAAGTTTTCCGCTTCTTCGCTTTTTCGCTGATTTTGGTTTATTATTCTTGGAATAATACACCTATGTTTTCGCGACGGGGGTCGACGACTCCGATCGGGCTCAAAATTTGACATTATCCGTTTCAAGAGGTCTATCTACATTCTAAATCCGAAATGTCCGTCCGCCGTCCGGGCCGTTTTGGGCAGTAGGAAATTTTTAAAAAATCTGAAATTTCGACAAAATACTTGGTTTACCATCTAGTTGTGCCCGCAAGGTTTTCAGTCCGATCGCCCCAACCCGTGGGGCGCTATGGGGCTATAATGGGGCTACGGGAGGGGTTTTTTGAAGGCTTTTAGCTATGGGATCGAGTTAGGTGTCGTTTTCGAAGTATTTTTGGACGTAGTATCCATTTTTTGGGGTCCCGGGCCGATCCGATTTCACTGGGGCGATGTTTAGGGCATTCGTGGGGCTAAAAATAAGATTTTTGAAGGATCCCAGGATGTTAAATAGTTTTCGAGTAAAAAATACAGAGTTTTTGAAAAAACAAATTTTTGAACAAAAAATCAACAAAAAAAAATTTTTTTGAGATAAAAATCCAAAAAAATTTTTTTTTAAAATTTTTTCATTGACAGAATTAAATGTCTGCACAAGTAACGTATATCAAAGAATAATAAACCCTTGTGTAAAATTTGCAGCGTTTTTTCCAAGTCTCATCATAACATTTTTGATACCGAATTGCTTCAAATCACACGAAATGAACGCTATAATGAACGCTTGTAGTTGGTTTGCTGACTCTATTGTTTATTGTGTGTTAAGGAGGATGTCACAAAATCGTTACGCCACAACGGTGGGGGGGGGGGGGGGGGGCAGAGCAAAGACATTTTCATGTCAAAGTAGTTTTGATCAATCCGCAGTAGCTGTTTCACTGAGAGAAAAAAAGGGCCTATTCTAGGTTATTTTTCGATTTTTTTTCTAGGTTAAATGCTGCCAACCTAGATTTTTTTTGGTTTTCATTCTAGGGTGGAACAATTTAGTCTAGGTTGAATATAATTTAACCTAGATTGAAAATACTGGAGAATTTCCCTTCCTAAAAATGCAAACAACCAAGATTTAAAATACGCCACCCCCACACTTTAGTTCTAGGTTAAGTTCACGGTGTGTGCCGCCGCCTCCATCCATTTACAGTCTAGGTTAAAAACATTAATGTCTTGGTTGTCTCACCCTGGTATTCAATGTTTTTCACTTTCATAGACGGTTGATTTACCCTAAAACAAAAACGTTCTCACCCCACCTCAAACAATTTACAGCCATGGCGCGTTAACCTAGAACCCTTTTTTCTCTAGGTTGTGTCCCTTTATTTACGAGGTTGTTTCAATTACTATCCCTGTTGTTCCAGTTAAATTTCTAGGTAGCTTCCTATTCTTTTAAGGTTGGTTCTAAAAATTACTAGGTGGTCCACTTTTCTTTCTAGGTTTGCTCCACTTCCATTGCAGGTTGTTTCTATCAACTTCAACTATCTTTCTGGGTTGTCTCTGTTTCCATCTCAGTACGAAAATTTGAATGTGACGTCATAATATGACTGCACATAGTGATAGAAATTAGATGATTAGAATTTGACAAAGATTTGACCTCAATCCCACCGGCTAAATAGCAGGGGTGCCAAGACAACGAGAATTAACGCCCACCGCCTACAGTGGCGCGTACTGTAGAAACAACCTGGAATTTATTGAATGAATTACAATCACTGTTTTTTAAACCTAAAACTATTTGTAGTACTATGGTAGTTTTAACCGAGACTGAAAGTCTAACTTTTTCTTCTGGGTTGTTACCTAAAGTAGCAATCTCGCCTTTTAAATCTCTCGGTTGTTTTCAGTTGTACAACCGAGACTTTAATGGAGGGGAATTATATGGAAGGTCAAATCATTCAATTCTAGGTTACCCCACTTAAAAGTCAAAGGTAGGTAATATATTTTCTAGGTCTTCACAATGTCAACCTAGACCAAATGTGAAGTTCACATTTGGTCTAGGTTGACACTTTTTTATTCCAGGTTGTGGTCAGAGGGCGGGTAATAACGGGTTAGGCTGTTTCTATATGGGTCTAGGTTGTATTAATATTTTTCCATGTTACTTTAACCTGGATCTATTTTTTTCTAGGTTGAATCAATTGATTCTAGGTGGTTTCAATTTCTTTTCGAGGTTATTTCGGATTTAACCTAGCCACTAAAAAAATCTTTTCTCTCAGTGTTCTAGGGAGCAGAAATCGGGTTTTTATCCGCCTATCCAGGTTGTTAGTAGACAAACCAGTTAAGATAATAACTTATAATAATATTATTATTATAAGGAAGCTTTGTGTGAGGAATTCGGTCATTTATATTTCCCCCTTGAGGGAAGGGAAGAAGTCTTTCTGGGGTTTTACATTGAATTACCTACTTTCACTGTAGGGATTAGAGGATTTTGCACACGCCCTTATATTCAACGATGTTATCAAGTCATCTGAATTGCTCTCCTCGATTCTACCCTTCCCTGGTTCGGAATGCCTTTTAGACCCGATGTAATTTTCATTCATTCGAATAGGTTAACTTGTGTGTATCTCTAATCCACAATAAATACCCGCACGCCTTAGCCTTGCACAAAAACTCGATCGCAGGAGTGCGGCAGGGCTCGCACAATCACGTTTATTTTCCGAGCCTTTGAATATGCAATGGGATTACGATCCCCTTGCAAAGAGGTTTCGTGACTTGAAATAATGCAAAAGGTCTTTATTGTAATGTTCACGTTCTCGGCCCGACCTGGGCTGGTTCGAAACAGATTACAGGCCCAGTTTACTGCCGATTAAAACCCGCAGGTTGTCTTATTAATACGAACATTCAAAGGCTGCTAACTCTCTCGCCTCCGTGGGCGATTTCTCTTATTTTTCAAACTGATTCTCGAATGTCTTGCCTTAGTCGCGATAGGGGGAGGTTGCAATAATGTTTGAGGTTTTATGGGGGTACGAGCAGGTTCGCGCATCCGACAGAAGAAACTTGCGCTACTTTCGCTAAAACCCGATCAGAGTTGTATATCAGACTGGCGCCCTTTTATGCCACCTGTTCACGTAGGCCACCGGGAGAGTTCCTTCGACTAGTCACCTCACGTTGGTCCGTTCTAGCAAGTATGAAATATATACTGATTCTGATTCTGAAATATTTCTGATTCTGATTCTGATTCTGATATACAGGCATAATGTTATTTTATCCAGCTAAAATCATATAAATGCCCTTCTTACTTTCCAACCATAGGGGTTTATTCATTACTAGTGTAATTCCTTTTTCATAACTTGAGCGAGGCGGAACAATATTTATAACTACACCTGTACGTTCTACATTCCTGCACTGCGTAAAAGGAAACGGGTTATTTAATTTGTGAGCCCAACGAGCTTTAGGGTCTCCATTTCGAGCTGTCAACAGGTCCACTGGACATCCCATAAACTGTTTGGTTTAGCTGTATCATCCACGAACGGCCTTCACCAGAAACGAAATGACCAGTGGTGCTTATGCGATTTGGCCATTAGCAAGTAGAGCGATGGTCGTTGTTGAATTTATGCCGTACGGAACCCATATTTCATTTATTTGACTTCAGTTTTTCCTCTCGGGATTTGTTTCAAATTTCTGGGCAGTTATTAACAAGATTCGGCACCCCCCAGGGGGCTCCAGGTACGTCCAAACATCACTCTCAAAGGCCCCCAATCCCCCCCAACAAATTAACGTTGAGACAGTTGCTTTTGGGGATTTCTACCCACATCAAACTGAAACAGTTTCCTCGACGGGTGCAGAGCTCCTCCCCTGCTGTGTTTCAGGTCCCACTGAGAACCTCACCCTCATTAGTTGTCTTCTCCAGCCTCCTACTTTTTGTTATATTTTGTATTAGAAATTGTGTTTCGTTTTGTTGATGCCCGCATTGATTCACACGCGATCACGAAGCGTTTGTTTTACATCATTAGCCCGATTGTTGTAACGTTGAAATTAATATAACATTGAATGTTATTCAAATTTTGAATTTGCATATAAAGAACGAACATCACCTACAAGAAGCCGATAAACTTGAAGAGAAAAACAAAACAAAAAAATCGTTCAGGCTCGAAGCCCTTGGTGGCCTGCAGAGGTATAATTCAGTTTTGCAGATGAATAGACGTCGACGTCAGTTAGGGTCTCCCAGACGACACAAAAGGGGATTGGAAGTCTTGTCACGACAGACGCACGTGGGATTGTGTTGGTCGTGAGCCAAACAGCCATCCAAGTATTAGCTCTTTTATGCCTCTGCCCGCTACATCGCATTATCCCGGTGAGGGTGCAGCTTCTTTGATTGCGCTTACCTCCTTAGAAAGCTCACCTTATTGGGGACACTCAGGTTTTAGCTGGATTGGTGTTGAGTAGTATTCAAAAGTATTAAATTTTATCCGCTGGAATCACCAGGACGCTCAGCGTTGCCAACTTATACATTAAAACCAGTATTCCGGAAGTTGGTTTTTAGGTTCTTTCCGCCGAGCCCCACTTGTCATTTTGATTTTTAGATCTATTAATATATATATATACATAAAGTTCGGATAAAGTTCATAAGAAAGTTCGGATTGTATAGAAATATTCGTAAGATTTTTAATCATACTTACCTTTAAATTCATAATATGAATATTATTTCTAAGTGATTTCCGTTTTCAGATTGAAAAAATCCTGCTACATCCTGAGATAACCCCAGCAGTTCTTTTGATGTGCCGCCTGCGCCATCTCTTATGTTCTGATAATCTTAACAGTCACCCGTCTCCTTGAGCCATAGCTAAGGCTTTAAGGGAGGATAGTTACGAGAATTTGGATCTCGTAGAAACATCGAACTTCATGATTGTTGATTCGAGATTGAACTAAAAAGGGAGGGGATGCAAACCGTTCAGAACTCCGAGCAGTCCATACGCGTTTTCAAGAAATTCGGAACTGATAACCTAAACATCCGTAACCTCCACTACGAATATCCGCAACTCCACACTGATGACATTTTACATTGTAAAATGTGTACTCCGCATGTCCCAGACTGGAAGTTCTTACAAAAGTGTTGAACTAGTACTCGACAGTCCCGAACTGAATCTTTGAACTAGGGATGCAAATCGATTTTCGATTAAATCGAAAAATCGATTTTTTTACCTCCGATTTCCGATTTTTTTCCAATCGATTGATTGTACCGATTTTTATCCAAAATCGATTTTTTTGGTGAAATCGATTTTTTGTTTTTGCGAAATCGGTTTTTGTTTTCTGTATTGTACCTACTCTTTGTGTACCTATGCAGGAGACCCACAAGAAGGATATAATATAACATGACCTCAAAAAATGCCCCCTCGCTTACTGGGAAACATGAAACCTGCCTCTCCCAAACTTGCAATAATTATTATTGCTATTAAGTACGTAACCTCGGTGTCTACGTCAGTCCCGAGCGAGAGGCTTTTTTCTAAGGCAGGTCTCATGCTCAACCACGGAATATAATTCTATTCCGTGATGCTCACCTAGGAGCGCAACAGGTTGAAAGGCGACACTCTTTCCAAATTATTATTTTTGAACAGTGTACCCGAAATTTACTTTTTCTAAGTGTAGTGTTCCAAGTGTCTACCTTGTACGTAATTTGTTTGATTTTTTATTAAACTTGGCTCACCCCAACTTCCTAATTATACTTTTACTATGAAAAAGGTGTCTTACAATAATTATTATGTATTATAATAATAATTATTATTATTACAGTTACAGTTCAAATATTTTCTTTAATAATTTGCATTAAATAAAAACCACCTAAATTTCGGTAGGTAAAATATTTAATTACCTGCTAATTTAATTACATGCTGGTTTTTTAATGAATGATAATAATTTTTTGCTGGTTTTTTAATGAATGATAATTTTTTTTATTTGTCCGTAAAATCGATTTTTTAAATAAAAATAGATTTTTTGGCCCGATTAATTGGTACAATCGATTTTCGCGTCCGATTAAAAATCGATTGTCAAAATCGATTTTTGACCACCGATTTTGCATCCCTACTTTGAACAGTGGACTGCAAATCCCGAACTAGTTCGATGACTGTCCACACAGCCAAAAAAGTGTAGAACGGTTTGAGACTGACTGTACCTTATAGGTTTTTCTTAAGATTTACCTTATCCCTACTGTAGTTCCTTCAAAATATCCCCAAGCTGTCTTGTTTCAGATTACCTTTTTTCCATTGATTTTATTTATATTTTTATTTTTCATTGTAGTTTTTCAACAAAAAAAAGCCGCCAATATATAGATATTATTGCTACCGATACGATAACTCAAAAATCTCAAGATTTCCGTACTAAAACACTAAAAACAGTTTCGACGGAAAAACTGGGGGGTTTAAAATTTTTTTCTCGGGGAAATCGGAAAAGATTGGTAGAATTGGCAACACTCAGTCTGATGCGAAAATCTGCGTTAGTGACATCGTCGAGAATGGTTTCTCTCTTTGTCATATAGAAGAAAAAAAAAAGTCTAGTCTGATAGCTGTTGTGGCTTTGAGTAAGCCGCAATAACTTTGGGAGGATTCTCAGGAAACAAAAAAAAAAAAAATTATTTTCCTTCCTTGGACTATCTTGAGCAAATCCTCCGCTCCAGCCGCAGACAGGTGTCAGACTCGCAGGCTTTGGTTATTTTTATCGCCGATCGTTATAAATTACAGCTTATCTTTGTTTTACTCGCAGCACCTGCTCAAAGTAACAATTTTCACGGCAGATAAGAATTTTTCCCATAAAGTAGTGATACACATAATTGGATAAACGCAGTTTGACACGGAGACGTTTTCTGATCAACATCGCGAAGGAATGAGATCGTAACTCCCTTCGGGTCCTGACACCTTCGACAACCATTTCTTCGGAATGCCAATCGATTCCAGCTGGACTGGATCACTCGGACGGATTGTATTACCTTCCTCGGGTTTCAACTTGACAGTATGCGCCCGATTTCAATCGAAACCCAAGATCTCGGTGATCATGGAGGAATCATGTTAGCGCGGGCGTCAAACGGTAAAACCCCTGTTATGGTATTGTAAGTCGATACTCTTTTCGCAATGTGTTTACAGAAACTCGTTTCTGGATACTCGCTGTTTCCGGGAGATGTCTGAGAGTTTTCTGGCTTTAGTTCACGGACTGGGAGTGGCGTCGCTTTGGAGAAAAATAGCTGAATAAGTCATCTCGGAATGACATTCCACCTTGTCAGCTATAATTGAATCACAGAATAACTCATAAGGGTCAACCGGGCAGGCGAACCATTAGGGACCCCGCGTAAAAAAAAGTTCGAATCCTTTTTTGCCCTCCAACCACAAAGATAATTCGATAGGGGAAGCCTCGACGTTATTTAGTGGACATCGATATCGTCTGAGAAGATTCAATACGAGAAAAGCTGTGTCATTTCGGAGTTGTGGAGACCCCTCGGGCGGTCGGAGCGTACTGTAGGCGCGGGTCCTTCCCCGGGTATGATTTATATGGCTTCAGACAGCCAGACATTGATACGTACTAATGCTCTTCTATTATCCTTTGAGTTGATGGGTTTCGAATGTATCTTTGGTTTTGGTTTCTCGTAATCTATCCCCCCCCCCCATATCGTAATCTATCTTGGGTATCCTTTTATAAATGTGCATACTTCTTCCACATCCACAATGATACTTGAGAGCTGCATCCTAAGGCTTAGGCAGGATTTTCTTTAGAAGGCCAAAGCTCTGCTGTTTGTAATTTTTTTTTTTTTCAATTTTTTAGTCACTTGCTTGATTAATTTTTGTTAAAAATTAATTAGGAAGAATTAGGAATACTTACCTCACAATTTAAAAGAAAAAAACTATTGCATAATTTAATTATCTTTTTTCTCTAGTTCCCTAGAACCCCACGACTTTTAGTTTAGTTGTTGTGCAGTTATTAGGAAGAATCAGGTCATCAGGTGCACCTGATGTTACACTAATTGAATAATTATTATTGTAAGAATTGTAAGAAATATCATCACAAAATCTCAACACACTGGGGAGACAAAAAACCAAAACAACGGTGAGCAAGCTGAGACAATGCTGCCAACAGAAAAAACTGAAAATCCCTTCGCTTGAGCAGTGCTCAGGATGTCAGGTGTTTCCTTTTGCAGCCACCAGAGCTCAGTGTCAGTGCGCAATAATCGTGTGGGAGACCTATAGTTGGACAAACTGCCTCTTTGGGGATGTCGAAGGATTTTTATGCTTCAACAGTAAGCGATATGGCTATTTTGTCCTCCTGCGCCAAGTTAGTTTAGAACTTGCGCCCATTTATGCCCCTTTGCGCGCAACATGCATTTCGTCATTTGACGACTTCCTATAGGAGAAAAATTTCCTTTAATCGTGCCCTTACCTTTCACTAATTGGCCACTTCGTACTTTAAAATCGAGAAGTTACCTCCTGCTTGGTATGTGGCCTTAGAAATCAGACATTTTCGCCACCAGATTTCGCACAAAATGGAGATTCTTGGATTCAACGACAACACCGTCGATATTATGCTGCTGCTCAAAATCCACTACCAAAAAAAGATTGGCCAAAATTGAAGGGTCTTGGCCTCCCTGTTTCCTATGGCCGCATCCCAACTTTAAAGTAAAGTAAACGTGAAACTTGGTCGCTATTGCCATTTGACTTGCCACCCCTTCAAATCCGCACTTGCCCCCTCCGGTTCAAACCCTTATCAAGTCGTGAGATATAGAACGACCCTTGATAGATCCTGCTGGACCTCACAGACCGTCCAATTAGCGGGGTGATCGGGTCCTCTAGAAGCCTCATTCCTTTCCACCAATTATCATCATTCTCATTTCCACTCCCGCCAGACAAAAGCGAGTTTAATTTAAATACCACCCCGTTGTGTGTACGGCTCCTATTCTTCCCATGCCGAATGAATCATTGGCAGCCCATCCGTCCCACCCCTGCACTGCCACTAATTACTGGGGTTATAAGAGTACGCCTAATTAAAGGGCCGAGAGAATAATTAGGTGTGCAGCTTATAAGAAGTTTACAACAATTTCAACTACGAACGTTCGGTCAATCTAGGGTCAGGCGATGTTTCATCTTCAACCTCTCCTCTACTTCTTGAGTTAACTCAGTGTCCACTTCGATTTTAAACTTTCATCCCAAGGCTCTGAACACTCGCCTTATATGTGATAATCAGCTGTTCAGAAAATGCGAGAATCCCCATCACTCATCGAGGTGGCATTGACAAGGGTTACTTGAAATATAGTTCGACAATCTACTACAGGGGCGGTAGTGGTTCTTGTTTCCATTTACGCCGCCTGACCCTTCCTGTAAAGTTCATCTTATTGAGACACCTCAAAAATTACCAAAACGTATTTCTCAACTTATCTAAACACTATGCAAATTTATACACTTCCTGTGCCCTAATGAGAAATCAGTATTTTCATCCCTCATTACTAGGAGTATTATGAATATTAATCCAGCCCACTTTTATACCGAGCTTGGGGTTCGTCCTCGCCCTGTTGTTTTGAATTCATTTATTTTTTCTAGCCCGTGTAGCATGTAGATGTTAATACCATCGTAGCCCGCAAATAAATGACTTCGTTATTCCAGCGGTGCACAAGCGGGATATATTTTTTTTCTTTTCGCGCATACTGATTTAATATCCGCTCCACAGAGGACATTTACCCAAAGCGTCAGTCTCTTCGATATAAAATGTAAATTGCGCGGGTTTCAATGTGCTCCTCTGGGAATTAATCGACGGGTTTTAAACGCTGTTTAGTTGCTCGTTTTTTTTTTTCTTCTTTTTTTTTTCTTTCGAGTCTTAGACAATTAACAGGGTTTTCTCATTTGCAGTGGCGGCAGGTTCATGGGAATCGGCGACAAGATACGCTTTCCAGACGACGTCACGATGGGCTACATCATTGGTGCGTATCTTGACGGTCATTTTTTGAGATCAAATTAATTTACATTAATTACTGTGATAGAATTTTTTTTAAACATTCGAAGTAAATAATTGCATTCATTTCAGAGCACTTGCTGAAGAAACCTCTGACTGTGATCGATCAATTCCACTCCCATTTGGAGCCCATGAAGTTCATCCAGCCAGACACGTTCCACGATCAGGTCCGTTGAAAAGACTGTAAAAAACAAACACTTTCATGTTTCAAATTTCGGGAAATCTTCGATCGCAACCGTCCGAAGGCAATGTGGGTTTATAAAAAAAAAATTCAATCGGGCTGTTTGACTCAGTAGCTCTCAAAGCCATCCACATTCCTGTTGGGACGTGCAACGCAATGGAAGGAGCCGAGAGTAGTTTTTAATTACGGGTTGTCCGGTGGCTTCCAGGGAGGATATCAGAGTACCGTGGAAATGAACATCGGCGAAGGAGGGGTGTGGGCGCACGTATGGATGGTCCCAGGCGCTGATGATAGTGATTAGGGAGATGTAGATCTCCAGATAAGTCCCGTTCGGAAATCACTTCTCATTGGGGAGCCCTGGAATACCCGCAATCTAATCACCGGGTTGAGGGGCATTGATTCAAAGATGGAAAAAGGCGAAAAAGAGAAAAAAACGGAAATTAATGCATTTCCCAAATGGATCACTTCTTAAATCGCATGTGTTCGGGCGGCACAATTGAAGCTATCCATCAACGTGATGAACGATCAAATCTTGATCATTCATCAAGAGCTTCAGTGTTATTAACTTTGGTAAGGTGGGGGAAGTGCGTGGTATGGTTCGTTAAGTTCAACTTCAACAAAACCTAAAAATACAGCCGTTGTTTTTTTTTCTTTTGCCATGGATACCTCTGAATCCCTTGTTTTTCATTTTACGAATGATTTTTCGTGGCCTAGTCAATTGTGAGCATTATGACTGAATTAGCTGTTGCCCCATCGAAAAGGGGAAAGTGCATAACTGGCCTGTTCAATCTTTGGAACGCTGAGGTGGTTAGGGAGAACAAACGACTCATCTGCTGATGTACTAAGTTGTTTAGTACACAATTAAAATTTAGTATAGCTTTTCCAAGCTCAATTGCGAATTTTTTAAAAATGAATTGAGAATTTTCCATTTCAATTGGGTTTGGAAAATTCTCAATTGAGCTTGGAAAACCTATCCATCAGCAGAGGAGTCGTTTGTTCTCCCTAACCATCTCATTGGAGCATACCTCTACACCGTCTGGGCTTATTCTGGTTTCACCCGGACAGGTGCAAAAAAGGAAATCACAATGATCCTTTAGCTATTTGAAAAACGGGCAAAAAAAAGAAGAAGAAGAGTTATCAACTTTTACATATCATGAGTCAGTACCTGGAGTGTTAATATTTCAAAGACTTACTGAAACTTCATGGTTTACATGGAAAATGGGTTGTTTACTCGCACAAGAAGGCAACCACTTTGGTTGAAAACCGTGTGATTTGGCGTACTTACCCTAAGGGGGAAGTGCACGGTATCACGCTTTTACACAAATTATCACCACGCACACGTCCATTCCTGAAAAACAAATGGGGTAAGTGCATGATAGGGCCCAACTCACAGATAGAAAAATTGGTCATTTCGCAGAGAGTGGCACCTTTCACTCCAAGGCGAATTATGAGACATCCATGGAATTTTTTTTGAGTTTTCAAAATTTTCCCATGAAGAGATGTACTCATGAGGCTGAATGAGTCAACTGCAGTTAATACAGCATAATTCCACGGAATGCTGATAATACGGCCATAAAGTGCCATAAAAATCCATGAAACGCCATTTCCTCACTTCTATGAGTTTCTCGATCTGCGTTTGGAACTCGGCGGGAATTCTTGAGTGAATCTTGTTCTAGATCTTTCAGCAATGACGAGAAAATTAAATAATTAATCCAAATTGAGGGGGTGGGGGCTAGTTGAAGGCTTGTCTATCTTTTTGCACCTCACTTTCCTGGGATGTTTTGAAGTTGGCGCCAAGGCGGAAATATCGATGTTTTGAGGCATTTTTTTAGATGGTCCCTCCGATACGAATTGTAACCTCCTTCTTTTTATGTTCTTCTTCCTTCTGTTCTTGTAAAATCCATAGAATTGACAAAAATACCATTCTATGATGATCTTTTTGTGCATTTTACTTCTAACCTGATGTAGAAGACAATAGTTGGAGAACTTTTTTTTTTCGTGGAAGTAAATTTCATTTTTTTCCCATGCAAAAGTTGTCAGTTGTGCCACTTTCGAAATGGCCCAAATACAACACTGAATTTCAATTATTTGAGTGAAGAACAACAGCTTTTACTACTGAACTCATAAACAAACTTTAAACCCCCTTGAAAAAGCTCACCACACTAAACTTGGCAGCTGAGTGAAATGGCACAACGTGACTTCACAACCTACCAACCAGGTTACCATTTGCGTTGAAACCATCTGGCGGATAGGTGATATCATGCATATAGATGGCATCCAGTGGAAATAGCTTTGTAGCATTTTTGCACCCCACGCACTTGCCCCGTTCTTGCACTTCCCCCAACGTTCTCATCACTAATGCCGTTAAATCGTAATAACACGCAACCCTTTTTCCAGATCACATTCAGCTACTCAAGATACTCCAAAGAAGAGGTGAACGTGATCAGGATTGACGGCTTCGACATGAGAATTGATCCCACGAGGTGACTTTTTGACTTGAAATACGCTTTAGACGCCGTTCATAACACGTTGGTAACCTCGTAAATTTTTCAGATTCCTCTCGCTGCACTGTTTCCTGTTCCCCTACTTCAAATTCTGCCCCAGATAACTCGAGACCAAAATCGCCGGAACTTCATCACGCAGAAGTTATCATGTTAAATTTACCTAAATAAAAGTAGGAAAATAGTTTTCCCCCCCTCACTTCACTTTGCTCCTTGACGAACGTAATTTTTGTTGGAAGCTACAGGGTTGTCTATATTTGTACATATTTTTCTTATTTGTCAACTGTAATTATGTTATTGACTGTGATATTAATTGAAAGTACCAGACGTACATGTGAAAAGCTCTAACAGTGCCTTATTAATCCAACTCTTTCATGACATCAAGTATTCGCCAATTTTTGTACTTGTAGTGTTTAGTGTCAATAAATGTTCAGAACCACGTTAGATGTTTTCAAGGCTGGCGGACGTTTGCATCGGATAATTGACGAACCAATCAAATATTGTGAGGACATATGCGCCAAACTCGGAGTGTACATGGACGTTTGCGCTAGATGTCTTTCGTTGTGAATATTGGACGTTTGCGCATAGGGAATGTCAATGTTCAGTGAACATTGTTCACAGGATTGGCGGTTTTCTGACGTGGAAAGCACCTAAAGAAATTACGAGAGTAGTGAATGTTTGACGCCGGGTTGGTTGCTTCTCATCAAATCACTAGCTGGTCTTGAGTTGAGATTTTCCTTTCACGATCCCGATTCTTCACTGGCGCAAACGTCCGACGCGGGTTTTCAAGGTTCTAGCAGAAAGTCTTCTCTTGTCAAATCATGACGAAAAATTCAGTCTGAGCGTTGTATATTTTTGTAAATAACTGTTGTTGAGTTTGTTACCTGAAACTTGTAGAATCTCTCGAATGTGCAAGAGTCATAGACTTAAAACTTTGTTCGTCAAATGTTAAAAATTTTATTGGATGTAAATGCTATTAAAAATAAATTATCTGAATTTACGAGTTTGATTATTATGGTGGGGTGTAACCCTGCACAATTACATCAACATTTGAAGCTGAAGTACAGCGCTGGTGTTGGAAGCCACTGTTCCCAAATGAGGGAGTACACTTTGCCGCAACGGTTGGTTTACAGGGTCTAAATTTGCAGCTATTAGAGCGGAATTCGGAGCGGAGAGGTTTGAAGTCATATTCTTGAATGCAACTCAGCATAAACTGTATTTGGAGTTTGGCTTATAATTCGAATTCCTAAAATAAAGTGACCCAAAATAAATGAGACAAGTTTGTAAATATATTTCATTTGTGACTCAAGGTACCAGAAAATCTGACTTGGGATCTTCACAGGACGGATTGTGGCCAGTTTTATGATGTTTGTAGGTTAAAAAGGTCAAACCTGAATTCTACCGAAGTGTTCCACAAGGAAAATTACAGACTCCGTAGAACAGGGATTTTGTAAATAGCGGGCCCCTTGCTTCCCGTTTATTGGGTCATTAGTCTCAACAAAGCTCGCAGGCCAAAGTCTTAACCACTACGCCTTATTCACATCAGTTCACTTATTGTGATGTACGGCACTGTTAATATTTTATGAGGGAATCTATGCCATGGGCCACATTGGTGACACCGAGTATTGGATTTTTTGTGCTCACGTTGGTCTGCAGCGATATTTTAATTAAATAAAGTAATGACGAGAACTTCTGATCGTAAACTTAAAGAATCTGATCAGCGTCTCATTGGTACTGCCATCTGTAGGAGCATCCTGTAAAAATGGATGTGGAGGATGTAGTACCTACCTTGTTTTCCTAAATTTGAATTTAAAGTCATCAAATTTTGGATTGTGTTTAGCACAATTTCACCGCTTTTTGTTGTGCAGGAAGGTGAAGGGAGTGTTGGAACATCTGTAGCTAGGGCATCGTACGAATTGTCGTAGTCCGCAGACTTAGCAGAGGATGCAGCCACAATCGAAGATCCGCACTCGTCAGGCTTACCTGATACGTCAGGATACTGTGACGGTGCTGGATCAACGGAAGGAAACCGAGGAGATGCCAACACGGTACGTCGTGCCTGGTCTTGGGGGTTCGAAGCCGAACTGAGATTAATTGTTGCAGCTGCCTCAAACGAATTGTCGTTAATGACGGCCTGGCCAATTAATCCAGTCTTACCCGAGTCCGCGTCACCGGCTTCCACAGTCGAGATGTCGACATGGCAATGGACCCAGGCGTCGAGATCAGATCCGCTGTTGCAGCTTCCACAACCGATGTGTCGGCAATGAAGGCCTGTCTAGCGAACCCTATTTCATTCCCCTTACTGCTTATTGACGTTTCGTTAAGGCTCACGGAAAGTTATATAGCGGTATGAAGTGACTAACACCCAAAACCACTCGGCTAATCCGGCCGCCGTCTGTACCTCCGGCTGATTGCTATTACAACCTTTACCAACGTCACAAATGAATGAGTCCACCATGGATTCATAGTCCTAGGCAACAAATTGTGTTTGTCGATAATTGTTGCTATTATCTCCCTCTCCCTGATAAGGCTGCTCAAATTACGAAAACTGGTTACTTCGATAACACTGATACTAATAGACCAAACCACTTGGTAGGTAACTGCGTTGTTTATCAGTCAAATTTTCTAGTTTATGTGCAAAAGCAAAGACATGAAAGTGTAAAAAAAAGACCATTCCAACCATAGAAGACAGGTTTATTAGCTGTGAAGTCTATGAACACGACCAAGATTACGAGCTACATTTTTTAGTAAAAAATACTTTTGAAAATTACCCAAGAGCCTCATTCTTTGAAGAATCGGGGTCGAAAATTTTGATCAGCCCTTTCAATGTTTCGTCAGTGGGATCGATCCACTGCAAGCGTACACAAGCGGCGAGGCGCTTTGCTCGGCAAGCGCTGCAGATCCAACTGCATTGAATCAAGTGCGGTAAAGAAAAACGCTGCAAATTTTACACAAGGGTTTATTATTCTTTGATATAGGTTAGTTGCGCAAAAATTATTTCTGAGTCAAAAGAAAAAATGTTGGGAAAAAAATGTTTGGATTTTTTTTTTTTTAAATTTTTTTGGGGGGGATTTTTTTCAAAAATTATGTATTTTTTACTCGAAAAACATTTAACCTCCTGGGATTCTTCAAAAATCCCATTTTTAGCCCCATGAAAGCCCTATAGATCGCGACAGTGAAATCGGATCGTTCCGGGACCCCCAAAAATGGATTCTACGTTCAAAAATACTTCGAAAACGACACCTAACTCGATCCCATACCCCAAAGCCTTCAAAAAACCCCACCCGTAGCCCCATAGCGCCCCACGGGTTTGGGCGATCGGACTGAAAACCTTGCGGGCACAACTAGATGGTAAACCAAGTATTTTGTCAAAATTTCAGATTTTTTAAAAAATTCCTACTGCCCAAAACGGCCTGGACGGCGGACGGCGTACGGACATTTCGGATTTTGAATGTAGACCTCTTGAAACGGATAATGTCAAATTTTGAGGCCGATCGGAGTCGTCGACCCCCGTCGCGAAAACATAGGTGTATTATTCCAAGAATAATAAACCAAAACACCGGAAGCGGAAAAAATTGATTCTACATCCAAAAATACTTCGGAAACACCCATTTCTGAAACCCTTGCGGGTACAATCAAATGGTAGGCCGCGCATTCTGCCACAATGGGCTCCTTGAAAAGGTCGGAATTCAACATTCCTATCAACATATTCGGATTCAGCACCCTTTAAAACCCCCCTACTCACATTTCGAAAATCCGCATAATTACGTGCAGAACTGTTTTAGAAATGTGGAAGATTTTGAACTGAAAGCGGAGTGCACGTGACGTCACACCTCGTAGTTGGGAACAGAGCCGCCAGAGCGCTATTCAATAAATCTGAGCGGAATCAGAATAAAAACACTCTGCCCGGGTTGATTTTTGAATAACCTTCTTTGATAATAACCTCAATGCTCGATTTTCGAATGACCTCTAATGATTAACCGATTAAATTCGATTTTCGGGGTCGGCTTTTCGCATAGCAAAGTTGGCAGACTTGCACAGATGCGAGAGAGAGGGATCTCCTGGCCAATCAAAAGACGACGAAGCAGCCCACGTCATGTACCCCCTCCAGACCTCGGAATTCAAATATCATAATATGATTATTATTTTGAAAAATATTATTTTTCCTAATGCCTTATAAATAATAGAGACAGGTTTTGGGCAATGTTGACCTACTTTCGTAACTTTTGAAGGACGACCTTTGCAGGAAAAACATTTTTTTAAAATCATTAAAGGAGCTCATTTCAGTTTTTTTTTTTAATTTTTGAAATCTACACATCTTGAAACATACAAGGTAAAATTTTAAGGTATGTTCGGTAAAGGCCGATCAAAGGTATGTTCATGATGGTGTGTTATTCCAAGATTAATAAACCAGAAAGATCCTTCACGGTCGAGCCTACCGGTTCGTCATTTTCAAAATCTTGAGACACCCGAAACTGGTACCTATGTTAAACCTTTTATCAGGGAAATGGTGAAGCAGAACGTGACTTGAAGGAATTATCATAAGAGGAGGGCCAGCTAACCATTTTTTTTTTTTTTTTTTTACAAAAAGTTGAATTCAATTTTAAAAAATGTTGTTTTTGTTTTGGTAGATGACACCTTAACGCAGTTGTTCTCGTAAGTTTCCACCCCTGGATAAGCATAGGCAGCACGGCTGACAACAGATGTGGAGATAGGAAGAATGATGCCTCCCCTGCTGATATAGAAACTCCTGGAATATGTTTTTTTTAATTGAACACAAACTTGAAGCCCGACGCGAGAAGGCGCTTCCAGTGGACGAGCACCCTCATGTGTAGTACGCGGCTGATGATAAATTATGGCAAAGTACATTGTAAAAGTTGAGATTCCTACAGCCAATAATAAGGTGAAACTTCTGAAGTGCGCATTTTTTAGAATCTATTTGTAGGCGGATCAAATATTTCGACTACCCTCACGTGGGATTGGGAAACGTCTCTAAAGTCCAGCCTCTCAGAAACAGGGTTCCACACATAGAACCTGGCTCATTGAAATGTTTCAATTTCTCTATCTTTAATAAGGTACGTACACTTAAAACAATTATTTAAAAAATAAAAATAAAAACAGTGAATCCTAAAAAAGGCAACCTCATACATCCCAACGGACTCTGATGGAATGTTTGTAGGAGGTGTGGTCCGATAGTGCTCGCGAAGCGACACCGGTATATTCACGTTAATGTAAATTGCACCTTGCGCAGCATTTTGCACGGACTGAGACAGTGTTCCCGTTGATTGGAGAGCTCAAATAGCACCTGGGCAGACCCCTAAGTAGTTGGCGAATTTGCACAAATGTAGAACATGGTTGCTTCCGAGCTACAGCCATATACGTTCACCTGGAACATGAAGACACCACCAGATTGAACAGCAAGTACACAACAATGAAGACGTATGAATGTGGAGTACATATAGTGAATGAAAACAAAGTTACCTTCAGTCCTAAGTCGAAATGCTCATTGCTGGCACACACAGCTCACTCCACACTTGACCACTTTCGTGTTCCTGTCCAGCGTCTCCATTTCCCCTTCGAAGAGAACGTCCATGATGAGCTTCTGGGCGAATTTATTCTGTTCCGACGACAGGCTCCTGAGTTTGTTGGCTACGTGTTTGCCGAAAACGTCAAAAGCGTCCGAATCGGGCCGCGGGTCGATTATCGTCATCCGGCTTGGCGTGCTTGAGGCGGTGGGAGACCGAGACACGCCAGCTTCAGATTTGACGGTTACAATCGGGTGGACGGGTTGTGGGGCTTCTTCTTCGATGAGGAGACCAGATTCGGCCTGAAAAAACGATATTGACTGTTAAGTGACCTCAACGTCGGTGACCTCCTATCAATGTGGACTTGGGGAAACATGGGAGGGACCCAATGGTCCTCCTAACAGCCACAATACGAGCAGATAACGCCAAACTTACATCAGGCAGTAAAAAACACTGGGGGTTTGTTTATTGAGAGAACCAAAATACAAGAACCATCATCTTCGCAGTTTATTTCATAAAAATCTGGGTCAGTCACATTCTCACACATCATAGCTGTATCGTAGGTCAGAATAATCCATGTCCGAATCAGAGTTGGGCACATTTTTGTTTATGTATAAGGTTGTGATTTAATTCACAACTTTTTCTGTAAATTAAATTCACAAAGAAATTTGTGAATAATGCACACAAAGAATGTAAATAAGCACAAAAAGCCTGTGATTTTATTTAATTCACAAATAAATGTGAGCACTTTTTCTAATTCACAATTTCTTTTAAATTCTTGGCTAATTAAAATCAAATTCGCGGTAATTCTCCCTATCTTTTTCCATTTTCCATTACGAATTTTGAACAGAATAACCGAAACCAAGTTGTTGGGTCACTAGAAACCTACAAAAACTTTATTCATCGGTTTTTTTCTTCAGGGTATCACAATATTACTGGTCCGTGGACCCGCAAGAAATATAATGACCGCGAATTTGATTTAAATTCGCCGTTAATTTAAAAAATCACATATTTAGTTGTGAATTTAACAACATTCACATACTTACTTTAAACACATTCACAAAATATTTGCGAATTAAAAAACAGTAATCTGTGAATTTAAAAAAAAGTGTTAGTAAAAAGAGGTTTTTTTTGTAATAATGTACATTTTTTGTGAATTTAATTAAATTTATAAAAAAAGTTGTAAATGTGAATTAACTAAATAAATTGTATAGTCAAACAAAGCATGATGTGAAATAATTCACAACCTTATTTTATTAAAAAAAATGTGCCCAACTTCGGTCCAAATCAATCGATACCTGCTCAATGGTCTTCACAGCAGCTTGAGTTTCATTGGTCCTACTGTAAGGAGCTACCACATGACGTCTCACACGAGACTCCTTAGGCTTCACTATCGGCTCGAGACGCCTTTCCATGCCCAATATGATTTTTTTACCGTCCAACGGCGACGTGTACGTCTTCAAATGGATTAATTCCGTCTTTACAGAAGTCGGCGGATTGCCGTGAGCCTCTTCGAACTCGGCGTCCAAAGTTAATTGTTGGTCGGAGCTCCGACGTTTTTTCGGGGCCACGGAAGTCTTCCGTTGTTGGTTTTCGGCTGGCCGACTTTCCATGAAATACAATGAGGCGGACTCGCCGCCATCTGAAGAGGGTACCTAAAATTAAAGTGGACTTCAATGACGAAAGATATGCGATAAACGTGCTGCTACTGTTAAACTACCCACCAAAATCAAATTAAAACCGAATGATAAAGTTTCACATAGGGAGGTGCTTACTAAGGACTTCGTGTGCAGCTTCGTCGTGTTGTGCATGGTGATTTGGCGCAGACCTCCGAAATTGTCCCTCTTACAAACTTTACAGTGATAATATTGTTTGCCTTTGCTACTGGCGGACAACCACTTGAATTTCTGCTCCCATTTGGGGTTGTACTCATCTGTATCCAGGATAAAATGAACTTTCGATCCTTGACCCTTGGACATCGTCACGGGTTTCGAGGGGCGGAGCGGGATATGCTCTGGATAGTAAACAACCGGCACTGCTCTAAAGCGTCGTATAGCAGTTAACGATGAAAAAGAATTCACGAACACAACACAACTTTTACAGACGGACGCCAAATAAACAGGCAATACGTTGATATACGGGTGATACGGGTACAGGGACTTATCACAAAATAAATAAAAACAATCCGGAGAACCGCACAGGGCTTCCAAAAGGATAACAATTAAATGTTTCTCGACTTCTCTTGTTTGTCATATTAACTAAAATAGAAATATTAAACTGTAAAAAAAAAATTGAAAACCTACTGTTATAGTGGTCAAGCTTCTTTTGATAGAAAAATGGTAATTTGGAATCGGCAAATTGCAGAAAGGCAGTGTTGCCAGCAAACGAGAGCCCGCCAAGACCCGCCCACTTTCAAACGTTACAAGGGGAAGCTTCTATCTGTACTTCAGTATCCGTGCTCGTAGGTATTGATCAACGCAAAAATATGTCTAATTACTCGATTCTGCGCTCTTTTGGACAACAACGCGTATCGCTCGACGACATAAACATGTCATTCACATTTCTTTAAATATAACGAGTGACAAAAGTTGAATCAAAATCACTTTCTGAAAAATCAACACAAAAATTCAACGTTAAAATGTTTTTGGAACGGGCTAGAGAACTACAGTCGAGACTCTGAATCCGAACTTTCCAAACGCCCAACCATCCAAATGAGTCTAAAATACGAAAAGGCTCGGCGGAGTAGGAAGAACCATCTCACTAGCATTCTTGCAAATAAGGATGAGGAAAATTTGAATGTTGTCACGGCTTTGAAAAAATTAAATTTGAAAACCTACGTTGTGTTCAGCCTAGCCTGGTGTTCACTTTCTGATTGATACGAAAATCCAGGAAAAATGTCAGTCCTACTTTGTTGTCTGGATCAGATTCGAGAGACATTTCTGAGCCTGGAGTGGGTCTCATTCCCCTTGTAAGAAAAAAAAAGGAAACGAATCCGAAATGGCAGAAGAAGAAGCACAGCATTGGCATCCAGGGAATGCGCCCACCAACCCACCAAATTAAAAATTCTGAAATTATTCAAGCTGTCGAAAACCCCAAAGACAACATGACGAGGAGGAAGAAGAAAACATCGAGAATGCTTAATAATAATAGCAGTGACAACATCTGATGCTGTTACAATAATTGTAACTTATTGTAAATTATTTTCAACGTGGCTCTCCAGTGGGCGGCTGCTTATAAATTTTCTGCTGCTGAGAATTATGCTGCTACGTTGAGATGCAATGGGCCTTTATCATGGAAGTTTTTCAATTTTTTTTTCGAAAGTACATCCTACGAGAATAACAAAAACGACAGTCAGCCGTCTGGAATCGCTTCCAAAAAAATATTATAATTTAGAGAAAGTGGTGACGTTTGAAAATACGCGGGAGTAGAATCGATCAGCTGGGTCAGTGACGTCGTTTGGTAACGAAGGTGCTACCAACCTCGGCGGGCTGCCGATTGTGTTACCAGTGTTGCCATCTGACAGCTCATCTCAACGAACGCTAAAGAATCACCGTCAATCTGATGTAATAAGACGTTTAACTATAAGTATAATATATTCTGAATTATTTATTCACTATATCAAATGATAAACCTTCGTAAATTCCTTCTACAAGCTGCAGACACTAGCGCTCCAGGTGAGAGCTTTGCCTTGTTTGTGACGTAGATTCCAAAAATTTAAAAAAAATGATTTCAGTGTTTCTATAACATATGCTTCGGTCCTACAATATAACGGTAGGGTTAAATTTAAAATCGGAAGTTTATGATAAACATCCCCCATTGGGGGGAAAAAACTTGTGTGCAACGAAAAATAACAGATTCCTCTCCAAGCCCTGAGTTTATTCAATAGCATTTATTGAATTCGCACCATTCTGTCTCTATAACAAGTATGGTGTCACGGTACACAATTAAAGAGATTTTTATAACTTTATTTTTTATTTTTTAAGAATTTTATTTAAAAAACCTCTGTTACAGTACCTAATCCAAACGACCTCATTCTCCAACCAGTTCGGATTCCAGTCTCAACTGCAATTTCGTATTATTTTTTTTTTTTTTTCTGATAAACTTGCTTTCAATGAAAATGTTGGTCAATGCTAAAGACACATCGGCTTGGTCACTCACAGTCATGGAAATGATAGTTTCGTACGGAGTAAGCCGAATCACTGTAGGGCTCAATGTGGAAGGGCTCTTAGACTAAACTAAACAACTCTGGTGGCTCTTCGGTATTCAGACATTTGAAGGGAGTGCTGTTGCAGTAGCAACCGGCATTTCCAAATTCCAATAATTCAAGAGACCATCTTGATATAAAGTTAACTTACAGCCCTAAATACATTAGATTTGTTCCAGGTCTGACGGCGTCTATTGACAGAAGTTGGCAACTGTCGATAGCTGTCCAATACCTTCTGAATCGCAGTCGAACAGCGCACCAGCAGACCTGGAACGCGAACCGTCAACAAAATGTGGTAGCGTTACTTCACAGTGATTCACGTGACTGGAAATTTCATACGAAAAAATCCAAAAGTGATAAACTCGGATACTTTTTGGTTTATTGTGTTTACAATAATCAAACTTTTTCGAGAGAAGAGTGGACATATCACATAAGGGCGGGAATGAGTAATTTAATGTGTTTGAGGGAATCTATGAGAACTTTGGGAAGAAGCGAGGACAACTTGACACGCCAGAGCACCAAAATAAAGTAAGACGGTTATGCGAGAGGTTTCAGCAGAGTAGGGTTATCAAGTTCGACTGCTCCCAACCATACTCATTCGAGTTTTCAGTTCCCGTCCGACTGCAGTTGAACTACTGTCAACCTACAGATTGACCTGGAACAGCAGTTATCTCAACTGCTCATGTCTCCGTCGATTTCTGCTAACAGTCTGACAAACCTGGAACAAACCTACTCAGTACCGGAACTTTTACTTACAAGGTGAAGATTTTTCTCGTGTTTCTTCGTGACAGCGTGTCTCGTCAGCTCGGATATTCCGCCGAAGTAATCTTGCCGACAAAGAGTGCAGTAGAACAACAAATCACTTTTAACGCTTCTTCTGCACCAGTAGAACATCTCCTCCCACTGGGGACGATACTTTTGGGCGTACCTCCTTGACTTGGTAGTCTTTTGTTGCAGTTGTAGGTGAGTTAGAATGCTGGGATCAAACGTTGCTCCACGTCGGTAAACCCTGTGACAAGTAAATGTACGACGAAAAGATGAAGCAGATGGCGGAAATGAATCGTAGAAAGCGCAAATAGCCAAAGCCATAGGTCCTGAAGGATACAAGTTGACTTCATGATTGAAGCTGGCTCTACGCATGGTTCCAGGCCCATTGAACACATCAACCAGTAATGTAAAACATTCTTGAATTCTTGTAGGTCAAAATAGGTTACCTTTTCGCTCGCTTAGCTTCCTTCGGTTCTTCCACGTCGAAAGAATCACCCAGGCTTCCGCGGGATGCATCAGTCTCCATGAATGTTTCTGAATCCCCTGGAAGATGGTGTTGAATTAAATCGTAGGTTAATTATAATAATACCAGGTAATACCAGGCCGAACTCTATGCCATAAAAGCATGCACGGCTGAGAGTGAGAGGAGGGCCCTGGAGAGAAGGCGAATCCACATAGTATCGGATAGCCAAGCTGCTCTGAAATCACTAGCAGGAACATCTACCAACTCAAAACTGGTACTTGCTGCTGGGTGTTGGGCGCCTCTAACGAGATTATTCTCAGACGGGCCCACGGTCACACTGGTATTCCAGGGAACGAGAAAGCAGACGCCCTGGCCAGACAGGGGTCCAGCGAAGATCTCATAGGACCCAAACGCTTTCTAGGTCTCAAGGGGGCGCTTTTCTGCGAGGTTGTCGTCCAGTGGCAGCGATCACAGCATAGCCGGAGGCGGGATAGAACCCCGCATCAGCAGCATGGACACACCATGTTGGCTGGGCTGGACTGTAAAAGGGCGAATATATGTCTCCATTTACGGCGGACACAACTGAGACTCATTGTGGGTCTGTATACAGGACACGGGAGCTTCAGGAAGCATTTAAACAGGATAGGGGTCATAAATTATGACCTCCTACAGGTTCTGCGGACATAAGGAGGAGACAGTCGATCACCTCATCTTCGAGTGAGGCCCTGGAGCGCAGAAGGTATCTCGCTCTGGGATCAGTGGACTGGGAAGAGATACTGGCTCAACAGGAACTGGTAGGAGGACTATTGAACCTCTTTAATCGCACAGAACTCCTACCATAGTAACTCCAAGAGATAGCACAATGGGTCTACAGGCGTAGGTGCAGGAAGCGCAGTGCCCTCCAGTAACCCACTTCCATACCCTTTCTGGTATTAATGTACATAATCTAATATAAACCTGGCCAGACATGTTAGAAGTGCTGCCAACGTGACTAGAAGAGTTGGGTCTGGCAACTCTAGCTAGGGTACCCAGTGCTATGCCGGTGTTTGCCTTTCCTAGGTTGGCAGCAGTAGGGAACAACAGGTAAGACAACCAACTACCCCTAGAACGTGTATTGAATTGCAGTGACATTCCATTTCTCCACAATTTCATTACGTTGCTTTCTTAACGCGTATAATCACTATTTGTCAACTAATTTAAACTGCCTCTGGGGGTAAATGGAATTAACTAGCACCTAAAGTTAAGAATAAGAGGACCTCCTTTCCTTTACATGGTGTTCTGTGGAGGAAAGTAACATGAATGCTGAAGTCATCCAAGCACAACAACCGGGCCTAACACAAACATTTTGTGCGGGGATGTTCTATTCAATTAACATGTTGTAAACAACACAGAAGAACTCAACAGTTTCTCACAGAATGATCCTTACCAGCGTCATTGGAGATTTGGGACTCTTCCGCAGGCGTCGAGTCATCTTTGGGAGACAACTCCGACGCTTTCTCGATGAGAATTTCCTGCGGATCAGCACTGTCATCCGTAAAATGTTCAACCACAGTTTTAGAATTGGGAGGTTCGCCGGACATGGTTTCTACCGACTTTTCTCAAACAAAACAACGGTAAGAGGGAGTTTGATCTACGGAAATATTACCGTGAGAGGAGAACTTTTCACGAACGTTATCAATCAGTGTTGCTCGCGGGACTGGTGGTCCTACAGACAGGAGTAAAGCAACAGGAAAAAATCCTCAAATTTTCCTCCTTTCAAGAAATCCCTAATATGAATATTAATGTTAACTTTCATAAAATAACAGCAGACATTTTTTTGAACTCTGTGAAATCTCAAGGCTTGAGACATTAGCACTCAAGCACAGTACATTGAGGAACGGGTGACCGGAGTGCAAAAATTCCCTTTTCCCTCTCGAAAATTCCCGCTCTTCAAGTGGTTGGTTACTGTGGGTTGATTTGTGGTTTTGTTGTTTGTCCCCCACTCACATGAAATGTCCCCCCAATAACATTGCCATATTATCAAAATTTGATCGATCGATTTAATCGATCCAGCAATGGATACATAGTAGTATGTATTATTATTTATTTTTAATAGTAAATAGGTTGAGGGAAAATAATCGAGCAGGAGAGAGATGTGTATAGGTACTTCGGTAGGTAATTTTATTGTTGCCTACCCAAGTTTAGTAACCACAGACCTATGCCAACCAACTGCCGTAGAAGCACAGATTAAACTACTGCGCAGAAGTCCCCCTTTCGTAGAGCAGTTTAAAAAATTCCTACTGCCCAAAACGGCCCGGACGGCGGACGGACATTTCGGTTTTGGAATCTAGACCTCTTGAAACGGATAATGTGAGGCTGATCCGAGTCAGCGACCTCCGTCCAAATTACAAAGGTGTACCTATTAGGTATTCCAAGAATAATAAACCAAAATGGCTAGTTGGACGCAAAATGAGATAAGTAGGTAGGTACTCGCCCCATTTGACAGTACTTTATGGCAAGTCATACATCCCCACGGTGGGGTCGGATGGGTTGGTATCCCCATAAATGAATTGTACCAATAGGTACGTATACGTCCCAAAATACGAACCTAATAAGGGACACCCCACCCGATCCTGCATCCATATTTCAAAACTCCATTTTTTAGCCCCACACAACTAGATCGAGAACTGAGTACCTACCTATTTTGTCAAAAAGTATATACTTCCCTGAAATGGCCTGGACGGTGTATGCCGTACGGGCATTTTATTTAGGAGTTTTCGCATCACCAGATGTAAAAGACAAATTTTGAGTCTGATCGCAATAATTGCGCAAAAATTATTTTTGACTCTCCCCTTACTACGTAGTAAGCATTATTTGTAATGAAGCTGACTGGCTGTGGTCATTATGTTGGTAAAGAAGAGAGAGCCAGGGTATTTGATTTGTACTCTTTATTCCGTAATAGGATGAGCTTTCAGGGAAGCCTGTTCCCTTCTTCCGGCTTATTTAAATTTAGTTAGTTGGCTTATCAACGCCGTCACAAATCATCCTAGGCCCTATCAATGTCACAAATCATCTAGGCCCGGTCAATCAATGTTTTAGCATCTGTCCCGGCGAATAATTCTTATAATAATAATTATTATTAGTAAATTTTACGGTGGGTAAATGAATAAAATTATTCATCTCAATAATATCCTGCGTGTTCTCCCCACGAGTTCGTGGCTTATCCCCTTTTTCCTTTTTTCGTGTTACCTAATGGACGAAAATTGAGTAGTGTCCGTTTAAGTTAAAAATTTTGAACTTAATCTTTTTCATCTTTAGTGTTTTACCAACCTACCTATCTATGTATAAACTGATCTTAATTTTTTTTTTTTTTTAATACTACGCCGGACGGAGGCCTTAACGCTATCTCCTTCCTTCCTTCGGTAGTTTAATCTGTGTTCCTAGCAGCCCTTTGCATCACTTTTCCATCTCCAAACGGAGACCTCGTCGTCGTGTCTGGGTCGTAAGATTGTTCGGCACTGATCCAAGTGCCTGGCGTCCATCGGTGCATTGGGGCCATTCTCCCAAAACCTCCGAATTTCGAGTTTCAAATTCCACCATTTTAAAAGTAACTTTTTCAACCAGTTTCTTGTGAATTCCTTCTTAGCACATGCTACTGATGACCCCTACCAAAAATCCTATCATAGAAGTTCACTATTCTTGAAAGAGATATAGCATGATCTCAAAATCACTATAGTTAGGGACTGATTACCTCAATATCATGGACATACCTTTTTATCACATCCCGACATTTGAGCATCCTACTTGAATGCTACAAGGAGGAGACATTCCAATTCATAAATTAATCATGCAAAACATAATTTTTTGTTGCTTTGAGTAAATAACGTCAGTCCCTAATTTATTTGGCATCAGTCGCTCAGTACCTAATAAAGAAATGAGAAAAAGTTAGGGACTCACGCATTAGGGACTGACGATGGGCACCCTACCACGCGTTTTTATCAGGAAAAATAAATATGATAATCTGTACTCCCTCTAAAAACACACAAACTGACACAGGTTAATAATTTTCTTCCTCTTATCTGACAAAGATACGTGACAGTTAGGGACTTACCCGTTTAATGAGAAATTCTTGATCTGGCTTCCTTGACATCCACAAATAAACTGAACAGTTGGTAGGTTGCCCTGGAAAAGGTTACCCGCACTTGGGCGGGAATTGGACCAATCTAGCCAACACTTGGAAATTTGGTTGCTGTACTCTGGAGAGTGGTGGCGCCGTGTTCAAAAAAAAGTTAGGGACTCGTCGAAAAACCTGGGGACAAGGGTTCAAGGCTACGTATTGTAGGGTTGGCCGCTAGAGAGCGTCTACCATCTCTTGGGATATTTCTGTGAGTTATATGAAATCGTGTGTGAAAGAAAAAACGATTACCATTACTCATAAGAGAGTAATTGATTTTTGAAGTTAGAAATTTTAGTCAGGGGAGAGGTTAGGGACTGATTTTTTGGCACTTTGAATTTAAATTTTGATATGGAAACGAGTGAATATTGAGATTGAATTTGATCAGAAATCAAGGTCAGGGTGTCTAATTTTCCGTTGGTAAAAAAAAAATCCACTCTAAGTTAAACAAGGAGCCCACAAACTCCAAGGGACATGAATTCCGACATGTTGGGAGAATGACCCATTATTGGACCAATGACCGATTGGTAGGTACCTACCTATTGCATAGGGGGCATGAATCTTAGGTAGGTACCTACAACTTTCATCATTCAAGAATGATTATTGTTTGTCACACGCGATCTTCATCATTCGTGAAGCTTACACACCTTCCTGATTTTGGTTTACTTGGTTTGGCACACAAAATGTTGCAAGGATTCGTTGCATCGAACGTAAATAAAAAGCTTGCTTAACAAAAAACGCTAAAATTTTACTTACATAATAATTATTTAATTATTCGACAGTAATTATTAGAGTCGAAAGGGCCCGAAAGACGCCCCACAATTAGCTCGTATATGTATACAAGGTTCCACGGTTAATATTGGAGATGGATAATAATTCATAAAAAATACATCACATCAACAATCAATCCGTTTTCTTCGTTTTCAAGGTGAGAAAATAACAAGAAAAAACAGTACATAAATATAAAAGATATTTACAAAACCGTCTACTCAAATTCCGGAGTTAACGTAACATTATTGATAGGTAGTGGTTTTGGATGATAACGTTTTAGGTATGGTACAATACGTTTAGGATAGGTACAGTGTAAAATTTCTTCATTCTCGACGACATTTTTTCTTTATTTCATCGGTCGAGGCCTTGCGTGATTTTGGCGACGCGCCGGCGGCTCCCAAAAATGGGATCCTATCCCTATGTAGAGATAGGGGTCCTAACTCTCCAAGCTTGAAGGACCGAAACGTTAAGATCACAATTTTCCATAATCGTAGATATTTTCCCTGCCGAGCTGTACAGTTCACAGCTACGTCCGCCGGAGCAAGTGAGTCAGCAGGAATGTCAGGAAAAGCATTGCTACGTGTGGGCAGGACAGTCGTCCTGAGTTGTAGAAGCCCCCGAGCACTTGTAGATTGGCTGTTTCGATGCTGTGCTTACAGTAGTCGCCGTCTAGAATACAACATTAACTGTTTTAAAATGTTGTAAAATTTTGATATAGCTCAAAATACAAAACAAGATAGACGCCAAGTTTTAAGGTCAATTGACTGACTAGGTCAATTCACGAATAAGTGAAGTGGCATGCTCGGTTACAATACTACAACACAGATTGGGACCAACAAAGTGGCCATCTTCGAAACTCACGTAGTTTCAGGTATATAAATGAAAAACCGAAAAAAGTTCATTTTTCGATGTGAAGCTGATCTCGAAGGAGGCAGCAAACTTCATATTTGGATTCAGTACCCTAAAAAACGTCAAGATTCGTAGAATATGAAGTTTGCTGCCTCCTCCGAGGTCAGCTTCACTTCGAAAAATGCAACTTTTTCCAGTTTTTCACTTGTATACCTGAAACTATGCGTTTTGCGAAGAACTATGAAAATTTAAACTACACAAATTTTCCTTACCATAGAGCCAGCCAACGCGTTCGTTGGTCCTGAGGTTTTCACTCCGCAGCCAATCTTCCAACGGGGCAAAATATTCGCGCAGCGCTGACCCGTCCAACCTGAAGTCTCCAATGGCGTCTCGGAGAACCTCCTGCCAGGGCTGTGAAGACCCTTTCGACATAAGCGTCCTGAAATCATTCATTTCTCATCATAGTCGGTCCTATAGAATAAATCATTTTCAAGCCATCTTGAATGTTGAACTTACGAAAGAATTTTTCCAGCGGCTGAGCTTCTATAGATGTCGCATTTGTGAACGGGATCAGTCGGGCTGAGATGAGCTTGTTTCTGAGCTGCCCGACAGAGCCCGCGATGGATTTGGAACTGCAGGATGGTGCTTACAAAATACCTGTAACAAAAGAATAGTCCACAATTAGATTAGACGTTTTGGTTGGCCGGCGGCTATAATTTCGTAGGAAACGATAAAAAGTTGTCCGGCCTCTTTTGTTGTCTATGGGATCCCGCAGGCAGGCGAAGTTTGGGTTACTAGGTCATGAGGCATACGATCATAAATCTACTGCCCCGTCCCATTTTTCGGTTCTGAGTTCATCCCGCATATTCAAAAGGATACCCTCGTACACTCCTTTGTGTTGGTGTGTTTGAACTAGGAAGTCGATTAAAATGAAAGAAGTAGAAGGGGATTGTATGGTTTTACGTAATGTTCCCAGCGTTCCACACTGCATTTGTTCTTCAGGCCGATGAATCCCTAAATCCCTCGGGGTACACACACCCACTTGTAGATAACTCCCGACAAGTTCAAAAGCTACCAGATTGGCGATAATTTAAAAAATGGTCACAGTTGAAAATGAATCAACACCGTTTAATCGTGCCATCCAACGATATCAGTAGCTTTTGTAATCCTGTTACTGTCCTCCAGAAAGTTCCAGACGGGTCCAGTCTTCGCATAATTGGCCGGCCGGTTGTTAGATCGACCAAGGGGATAACCCGTCCTGGTAGAAGACATTCAATTTTAAATACGAGATTGTGCATGAACTGGTTACTTGTAAATAGAATTCTCAAGGGGGTCAGTATTTGGTGTGTCTGCGAAGTTGCTACATCGTACAATCGTAACTTGCCCTTTGCCATTCACCCGAACGTTCTGCCGAATTTTTTTCGGCCGGCTGACTCCACCTCTGGCAGCTGGACACGTTTGCACCAGATACAATTTTGAAAATGGGTTCTCTAATGGATCCGAGGCGTTCCGCAGCACAAAAGTGTCTTCATAAATCTTGCTATATTCACGTAACGTATCTTGCGGGTCCCGACAGACCATCCTCGACGAGGGGTTTTCGCCTTTCTTCACACCGCCGCACGTGTTCACATGCTCTTACAGCCGGGATAAGAGATCTGAGAATGCAGTTCTATCTGGGACGACCGTCCTCCGTTACAACTGCGTGGAAGATGATTATGAGGGAACGACCCCTGAGTGACAGTGGCTCCTACAGTAGGGGCTCTGCCAAACTGTATCATTTCAATTGGGGGCAAAATTCACCCGGAGGCGTAAGCGTAGTTGCGGAAGCTTTTGCCACTATTCACTAGCCACTACTAGACTCGGTTTTCTTGCACATTACCTGATTTTGCATTTACCGACAGCTATGGCGTACAGATTTTGACAAACTATCGCTGCCTACGTTTAAATATCGACATTGTCTGTCAGACAAGAATACACACAGAGAGTTGACCCAATAGATCCAGTGTACAGAGGTGTAGGTACTTTCAGCAGGTCCCACTCTGATCCTGGTTTGTGAGTATTTTTCCAATTTTCGAATGCCTAGATTGTAATAGTAGGCAGGCAGCCCAAGAAAAAACTCTGCCAATTTTACACAAGGGTTTATTAGGCTTTAATATAGGTTACTTTTGCATAAATTTAATTCTGTGTAAATGAATTTTCATTTATTTTAAGGATTTTTGTTTTTCAAAAACATTTTTTTAAAGATTTTTTTAAACATTTTTTTTTTTCAAAATTTTTTGTTTACTTGAAAAATATTTGACCTCCTGGGATCGTTCAAAAATCCCATTTGTAGCCCCATGAAAGCCCTATAGATCGCAACAGTGAAATGGGATCGTTCCGGGACCCCAAAAATGGATTCTACGGCCAAAAATACCCATAGCCAAAAGCCTTCAAAAAACCCCTCCCGTAGCCCCATTTTAGCCCCATAGCGCCCCACGGGTTTGGGCGAGCGGTCTGAAAACCTTGCGGGCACAACTAGATGGTAAACCGAGTATTTTGTCGAAATCTCAGATTTAAAAAAAAAAAAAAAAAAGCCTACTGCCCAAAACGGCCCGGACGCCGGACGGATTTCGGTTTTGGAATCTCGACCACTTGAAACGGATAATGTCAAATTTTGAGGCCGATCGGAGTCGTCGACCTCCGTGGCGAAAACATAGGTGTATTTTTCCAAGAATAATAAACCAAAATCAGCGATGATATCTCATCATTCAGATGATGACAGTGTACCTCCGGATTTCCCTGTGGCAAGCGAGAAGCGGGGGCTAGTGGACCACAGGCGAAATTAAACAGGTCAATGCACTTTTCTCCATGCTGAGTAGGAATCCATGAATGTTATAACATTCATGGATTCCTACTATATGACTGTATTCAGTTATGCATACATAACTGAATACAGTCATATATTTTCAAAAGAGCTCGCTGACTTGAATTGTCATAAGACCACTGCACCATAATATGGCCATATTTTGACTCTTTATCTAACGAAGTTATCTACTGTAGGTACATACATACCAACTAACTCTACATCCCAAAATGTCTATTTGGTTAAATTTTAAAATCGTGGTGCTTCCTGACGCAGAATTTTATGCTCTTTAATAGTGTATGGAGTGAAATGTTCTGTATCAAGCATGGTTTTAAGATATAAGCAAAAAACCAATTCGGATTTGCATTGGTATTTCGAGATTTCAGGCCCCAAAAGTTGTAGATGCTATGGAGTAGGATCGTTACTTACACAGCAGGCGTCCTTCAAGTCAGTCTGCCCCTGACAAAAGCATGTAGGAGCGCAAGGGGGTGAAAGTGGTCATGGGAGAAAGTGGCCACTGGCTGTTTTTACTGCCGTGTTCATCATTGCAAGCGCCAGATTAGATAAAATACATCTTTGGAGTGCAATCCTGATGTACAAGAAGCAGAAAGTTGAACAACTTCGGTAAAGGATTTGATAAGCAGTGGCGACATGAAGTTATTGTAGAGGTTTACAGCAATTTTGGGCCATAGCTTTTGATCGCTCGGCGGTTTCGGCGAATTCATCTGCCGTAAGTCCCACTGTGTTTTAATTGAACCCACTAATGACCTCGTTACATAAATTTTAGAGTCCTTGAATTTTTGTGGTCAAATTTTCAGAGTTTGGGAAAATTACTATGGGAGAGATTGTGGTTATTCTGACCCCTTACACCCTCAGATAGCCACTTACTGGCCTGGAGGACATATTTTCCGGCAAAACCGTCTGTGGTAAGTTCTATTGTGTTGTACTTGAACCCATTGACGAGCTCATTACATAAATTTTAAAAATTCGAGGCACACGTTCGAGGCAAATTTTCTCCCACACCCCTGGCCTATTGATTTGTCATTGAGTGAGTAACTTAGAAGTTGTTTTTTGGTAATTTGAACTGGCTTGACTATGTGCTGCAAGTGCGTTTTACATGCTCTTCTTATTCAGATGATAGGTTCGAGGATAAAGAGAAAATCGTGGCGACAAAGTCTCGGGGACGTCAACCTTCTACTGAGAAGGCTCGAGCTCAGTAGCTACGCTACTTATAAGTATATACTTAGGCCGCGCGGCACAGTGTGGATGTGCCTTAATCCTATGACTTAATCGGGTTGGCCTATACGCCTACGTATTTTCCCTCTCAACGTGGGTTGTAAATTGCTGAGGTTCGGTCAAATAAGATTATTTTCTAAATGATCTCACACGACGACTCAATGAAAGCTGCGGTCAGGTCAGACGCCCCTCATCTTACTCCAATGAGACAAATCGCGAGCTTATCGATTACTCAACATAAACTGTGTAGGTACAATCCTCAATCATCATCAATTAGGACCTTCATTCGCTGTGCAAGAGTCCAAGCGGATTAAAAGTTTTGAATAATCGAGATCAAGGTAAATCCTAACCGAAGTGAACACATCAGCTAGAATGCTGTATGGAATTCAGGTTGTGTCGTGAAAATTCCTAAACGCAGCATAAGCCGGTTCCCAAGTGCAGCACCAGTTACGTCACGAAGCACTTGTACCCACCCCCAGAGTGGAAAAAATTTCCGTCTGCCATTTCACGTAGAAGACGCTTATCTCATCCGTGTTGCACTCGATACGACCAATCATCATTCCTGGCCCGGATTTCTTCAGTATTGAAATTAGTTACTGAAGTCTTACAGTTAATACAGTGCGTGTGATTGGACGCCTAATGTTTGTGATGAACAGATGATAAATACAGGGGGTGCTCATAAATTAGGAGTAATTTTCATGCAATGTGCGTGGCAGGTTTCATATCGCCAGAGGAGGTCCCACTTGTCATTGGGTTCCACCGCTCTAGTTGATTTCTGGAGCAATGAGTCCTTTATCGAATATTCCATTATGGGCGAGTTAGGAGCAGTTCACAACTGAGATGGAAAGGTTTTTTTGGTGAATTGCCGTTGCAAAACCGACCTCGCTCCGTTCCTACGAGGAACATTAAGAAGATCCAACGAAGCGAGAGGTTTTTTTTTCTGTGACGACACTTCAAGACGTTCGGCGTTGCGACAGGTTCGGGTTTTTCTTTATGATTACCCGCCGGCAAGTTCATTATCACCATTTGAACGAGAGCCCTTCAACGAGGCGTCCTGAGGAAGTCCCCGTGTCGAAACTCCGCTGCCTTGTACGAGTTGTAATTAGGGACCAGTTTCAGCGTTCCTTCCGTTTGACGGCGGAAGGTCGCACGTCACCGACTTCCTGAAAAAGCTGCGTTGAACCCGCACAATCCCTGAAAATTCGACTCAAAATCGGACCACAATTGTGGAATTTATCTATGTAACAATAATTGCTGTTGTTGTTCTTAAGAAAGTGCGGGTGGAACCAAATTTGTTCAGGAGGCTCTGAAACGCAAGTGGAAATTTTAATTTTGGAGGACACAAATTTTGGTTTATTATTCTTGGAATAATACACCTATGTTTTCGCGACGGGGGTCGACGACTCCGATCGGGCTCAAAATTTGACATTATCCGTTTCAAGTGGTCTACATTCTAAATCCGAAATGTCCGTCCGCCGTACGCCGTACGCCGTCCGCCGTCCAGGCCGTTTTGGGCAGTAGGAATTTTTTTAAAAATCTGAAATTTCGACAAAATACTTGGTTTACCATCTAGTTGTGCCCGCAAGGTTTTCAGTCCGATCGCCCAAACTCGTGGGGCGCTCTGGGGCTATAATGGGGCTACGGGAGGGTTTTTTTGAAGGCTTTTAGCTATGGGATCGAGTTAGGTGTCGTTTTCGAAGTATTTTTGGACGTAGAATCCATTTTTTGGGGTCCCGGAACGATCCGATTTCACTGTGCCGATCTATAGGGCTCTCATGGGGCTAAAAATGGGATTTTTGAAGGATCCCAGGATGTTAAATATTTTTCGAGTAAAAAATACGGAATTTTTGAAAAAAAAAACACATTTGTGAACAAAAAAATCCAAAAAAAAAAATTTTTGAGATAAAAATAAAAAAAAATAATTTTTTTTTTAAATTTTTTCATTGACAGAATTAAGTTTCTGCACAAGTAATGTGTATCAAAGAATAATAAACCCTTGTGTAAAATTTGCAGCGTTTTTCAGTCTAGAAAGTGAAAAAAATGCTCGGAAGCAAAAATATAACCACTTGAAACAATAATTTTTCCAAATTTGCACTACTAGGTACCTATTATTTTCCAACTTTTGATTGAAACATTTTATTTTTTGGTTCACATGTCATCAGGCGTGTTGGCTAGGTGGCTGATTGTCGTTTACTTTATTTAATTTGCCATTCGAAGGTGCAACTGGGCACCGTTCGGGGCGTTTTTACGACCGAACGCGTGGAGCAAGAGAAAGGAAGCCCGGCGCTCACGTAGAAAGGTGACTACATACAATTACCGTCAAGGAGTTCACCTACAAATAAAAAATACGGGCGGGATATCTCATTGACATTCCCCGGTGTGGCCTCCGCCTGCTTGTGCGTAAGTGGATCAATCCCAACGAGCCATAACTCAGTGCGAGAACATTAAAACATTTTTACGTAAGTTCGGATCCTCTGCAGCGAAGGGGTTTCGGATATGAATACGTGCCAGGGTTGCCGCACGGGTTTATTTTCCCGCCATTATTAACTTCACACGGACTACTTAATAAACAGAATCTGTTTGCGAGTTTAAACCTTGGAGCGACCAACTGTAACGTCAAGCGGTGGGCTCATAACATGCGGTGATTCAATATCACTTGGGGAAAAAAAATTTACAGCCCAGAAGATTCCACTGCGAAAATACCAAGCATGACATTTGGGTTATTGTCAGCTCATTAAGCCCAAAAATTCACATCCACAGTTTCATCATGAAAAATTGACCAAACTGTCCAATTAGCGCCAGTGACCGAGCCACGTGACGTAACGGCTTAATTTTTTCAGGAATTTTCAACTTGAACCTTCCGAAAGGATGATGACGCAGTGCCCAAAAAATAGGAGGTGATGAGCCTTTCATAACTTGTCGGTGGCTCTGTGATTCACACGTTGGCCCAAATCCGACGAAAAAAGTGGTCATTGGGTCGCATCGTAGGTCCGCTATTAAGGTGTTGGAGCTTCCTGCATCCCGAGCCTTTTGAGCCTGCGTAACTTGCGTCACTTGGTCAAGGGATGGGGAGCGATTTTCTCATTGGGCGCGTAAAATGTGGAACGTCAAACTCCACTATAATAGTGTGGTAACCAAAAATTTGTCTCATCTACAGAACATGCGACTCTTGTAATCCCCTCGGGCGGGTTCACCAAATTTCAACTGTGATTTATTTCCGACCTATTAGATACGACAAGTATCAACAGCTCTGCGGTTCCTAATCTTCGCTTCCAAGAGATTTGCCTCGTTTAGCTCACCCTAAGACGATTCATCGCCCCGGCAGGCCTGTGAAGTCTCAAGAGGAATCAAACTTGCAACATCCGAAGCAACAGTCCCAACGCTCCGGAGGCCCAGTTCGGCCATTATCAGCTCTTCCTTCGCCTTTCATAGAGCACTTATTGCGAAAATATTCCAATCTCGGGCTCCGAAAAGAGGATGGGCAATATCAAAGCTTTACTGCTCTTAGCCCGAACGAGGAAAACCGTTGGGTCAGCTTACTGTGTGCAATACCTAATCGAGTTACGTAGGGCAGAGTCAGAAGTTTAGTCGTTCAATCAATCGATTCCATTGAAACATGATATGCACTAGTCGTTTGTGACGAAACAGATTTATTTCAATCTACCGGTACTGTATTAACAGTAACAGTAACAGCCCCAACCCGAGGAAGAGGACGAGGAGAGTGACACGATTTTGGTTCCAGGCTACTTCTACCAATCGGAAAAATTTGAAAAAATATCAAAACGCTGCAAATTTTACACAAGGGTTTATTATTCTTTGATATAGGTTACTTGTACAGAAATTTAATTCTGTCAATGAAAATAATTAAAAATTTTTTTTTTGGATTTTTATATTTCAAAAAAAAAAAATTTTTTTTGGGGGGGGGATTTTTTTTCAAAAATTATGTATTTTTTACTCGAAAAACATTTAACCTCCTGGGATTCTTCAAAAATCCCATTTTTAGCCCCATGAAAGCCCTATAGATCGCGACAGTGAAATCGGATCGTCTCGGGACCCCCAAAAATGGATTCTACGTCCAAAAATACTTCGAAAACGACACCTAACTCGATCCCATACCCCAAAGCCTTCAAAAAACCCCACCCGTAGCCCCATTATAGCCCCATAGCGCCCCACGGGTTTGGGCGATCGGACTGAAAACCTTGCGGGCACAACTAGATGGTAAACCAAGTATTTTGCCAAAATTTCAGATTTTTAAAAAAATTCCTACTGCCCAAAACGGCCTGGACGGCGAACGGCGGACGGACATTTCGGATTTTGAATGTAGACCTCTTGAAACGGATAATGTCAAATTTTGAGGCCGATCGGAGTCGTCGACCCCCGTCGCGAAAACATAGGTGTATTATTCCAAGAATAATAAACCAAAATTTGTTTTGGCGAGCGCTGATTGTCTTGAACGACGAATATTCCTCGCCGATTTTCACCCTAAACGTTCTTCCACTCAAGAATGACTTGAGGAAGAGGAACAGGGAATTCGGGAGGAATGGTCGGATTTTTAGGAGGAGTCCATCGTGCCAAACTCTATCAAACGCCGACTGTACATCCAGAAAGGCTGCTGCAGTATACTTCTTTCGTTCATAGCCATGCAGGATGTAGTCTACAACCCTGTGTAGTTGCTGAGACGTGGAATGATCGCTTCTGAACCCAAATTGATGGTCCGGGATGATTGATGACACCTGAAGAGCACTCTCTAACCTCTTGAGAAGAATTTTCTCGTACAGCTTCCCCAGCAGAGGTAGCAAGCTGATTGGGCGATAGCTGGCCGGGTCCTGCTGAGGTTTGCCAGGCTTCAGAACAACTATGACTACAGCATGTTTCCACACTGCTGGCATGTACCCAAGGCGCAGGAGTGCATTGTACAAGTTCAGGAGGAACGCCTTGCCCTTCCTGGGGAGGTTCTTGATCAAATCTGCAGTTATCAAATCAGGATCGCCTCTCAGCCCGCTTCTCTACAACGCCTACTGCCATGACTTCCCTGATACGTGTGACACGCTTCTGGCCCAGTTTGCAGACGACACAGGAATACTCGCTTCAGGAGACACCGTCATGGAGGCAAGATGGCACCTGAAGAGACACTTGGCTAAAGCTGAAGAGTGGCTCAACAAATGGAAGGTGAAGGTCAATCCAACCAAGTCCTCGCTCATCACCTTCACGCTAAGGCCGGGAACAGTCTGCAACGTCAGTCTCTGTGGTGGTTTACTTCCAAGGAAAAGTCAAGTTCGGTATCTAGGTTTGACCCTAGACCGTAGACTAACTTGGAAGTACCACATCAAGAACGTCAGAGAGGCTATGAAAAAGAGGACATTCCTATGCTGGCCAATGCTGAATTGGAGATCCAAGCTGAGTTTGGAGAACAAGAAGCTCCTTTACTCGGCTCTCATAAGACCTATATGGACTTATGCTGCGAGATCTGGGGTACAGCCTGCTACACTTCCACACAACAGATTCAGCGACAACAAAACAAGATCATCCGTTCCATAACAGGTGCCCCGTGGTACGTGAGAAACGACGTGCTCCGGGAAGACCTCCAATTATCACAATTCAAGAGACCATCACTACACAATACACAAAACTGGTGGAGAAGGCCGAAGGAAACATGAATCCATGCGTCGCGGCAATCACAGCTCCACCAGGTTTTGCGACAAGACTCAAAAGAAGACATCTCAGACATAATCGTATCACTACTCTCACTGCTCATAACAACGCAGACATCCCATCCCAATCAAACTAACAGAACAACCCATCCAAAAAGCTCATCGAAGCTAGTGGTGAAAATAAAAAACTTTTGACTTTGACTTTGTTTTGGCGAGCATAGTGCCTATGAGGAAAGTAAGAAACCACCAAAAAGTTGCTCCACGTGGAGTATCTGAGCTCCGAAAGTTGTCCAAAAAAAGTTTCAAATTAGAAAAAAAAAAGTCGGTGAGTATACCTACTTGTCTATAGATGACGAGAAAATCTGAAACCATCAAAAAGTTGCTCCGTCAGGGAGTGCAGCGGTCCCATTGTCTGGGCCGGGGATTGCAATGGCTAAACCCGCTCGGATCGAGTGCACTCGCCTGTGGCTCGGCTTTCGGCTTTTTGGCTTTCGAAGCTTTCCAGACTTGTCCAAGGCTTGCAAAGTGGGTGCCAAGCTGGCCATCAGTTTCCAAGGCTTGCGAAGATGGTCCCCAAGCTTTCCAGGCTTGCAAAGTTGGTGCCAAGCTGGGAATGAATTGAGACTTCGTCCAGGATTGCCTTAACATTTTCGACGAAGTGGATGGATCGCGGGTTTCCACATCGCTTCTACACTATCTATCGGAGATAAAGTTAGGGAGTGCAGTGGCGAAGTTCACATTATGAGCCTCAGCAGTGCCTGGAGTGCGGTGGCTATCAACCGAAGAGCAAAAAGTAAAAGTCCGACCAGCTGGGATTGCTATAGACAATCCCCGATGACACTCTTCATCTAACCCTAACTGTAATATCTGTACAAACAGGAATATCTCCTTATTCTCTTCAGAGAAAAAAATCAACGAAATGGCCGCAGAACACGAATAATAGGTACAGCAGCACTACATCTGCTCGTGCCAATTAAACGTGGTTTTAGATACTCAGCCTCATGAACTGGCTTTTAAACATCAAGAGCCGAGTTTCCAATGCCAAGATTAGGATTTTTAGCCTCAAGAATATGATTGTCAGTCTCAAGAACTGATTTTTAGCCTCTAGAATCGGATGTTAAGCCACATGAACTGGATTTTCAACATCAAGAATTTATTTATATGCTATTAATAAATCTGTATCATCACCAACAACTTGTCAATATCGTGTTTACTCTTCTTGGCCTCCACTGGCCTCTCTGGAATGGAAAGCAGCAGTTGATAACTTTTCGGTTCGGATAACCCAAAACGAACAGTTTCGACACAGTCCCCTCGAGTGACAAGTCACGTCCGAGATCGCTGTCACGATTAGATACAGATCTTCCCAGGTTCACCGGCAAGGGCGACTAGGAAGTGTGCTTAGCCCAAGCATCCGCACATTGTTATTCGTGTTAATTATAGATTTCGCACATTTCGCGTAAGCAATTATATACGGCAAAAGGAAAAACGATTGAGAAACTGATGTGTTCAGGGTTACTTTTTTTCCAAATCCAAAGTAGTCCGTTGCCCCACAGAAACACCTTCCAGATTAAAACCTCGATGAGGGCCGAATTGCATTATCGAATTCGCTCTCCCATCACGCGCCAAAACAATACGAGATGGAGGGTGTTCGAACCGTTTTGGCGGCAAAGCACTTTCTCGTTCCCATAAGAAGGTGCGCGAGGCATGCGGGAAATAATGGGAATTGTTTCAAAACTCTTCGACTCCCACAGTCGATCTGTTTTACAATTTCAAAACCCCCTCTGACTATCTTCGGTCGATTCCTATTGCGTAGATCTGATGAAATGTCGTCCCCTTGTGCGGAAAAACTCTTGAGTTGTTTTCTCTCATCTCCATCGTTTACAGCTTCTTCAACGAGAAAAGCTTGGTTCCTGAGAGCTAACAAGTGAATAAATGATGAATAAATGAAGCTCATTAAGTGAATTCTGCGCAGAGTGTAGAGCTATTGTCTGATTTAAGCTTGTTGCCCTCAGGCGTTTATCTCCATTTTTACTCGATGGCGGCCGTTTCTCGTCATTGACGACTTCAAATATTGCTCAACGATATATTTTGAATGGAGTTATGTAACATTTAAAGTGGAACTTCGCTTCGAACAATCAAAACTTCAAACGAGAAAGGCGGCACCGGTGGGATTGGCGAAGCTTGCCAGGAACCAGTGCCAACTGTTCATCCCGTATGCACCTTATCTGGTATTTTGGGTGATGTCACTTTGGGCGCGGGAACTGTGACTGCAATAGTAAGGACGTTCATTTACGAATCATATCAGACAGTCAAAATTCGATCTGAATGGGAGATCCGTAAATGAAAGTGTCGGCACATCTTTTTCGCGATCGACTCACAGAGAAGGAATTTACTCGGCACTCCTTATCGTTTCATATCCTCCCAAAAAAGAGGAAAATATGTCATGATTGCTAAGCCGAAAGATGGGCTTCATAACTAGACGAATCAACGTAACTGTGGAGGCTTTCATCTGATCCCCGACGCTTGCGTTTCGCACTATCGTCGATCAGGAGATGACCACCTTAGGCACGTAGGAAGGCGAATCACACAACTTGCGCTTCTGACCAGATGGCCCCAAAATGGTTACGTGAGCCCCATGAGCGCAATCCAGGTCGCCTGGTAATATGAATCACTTTTACACCTCGTCATATTCCAAAGATGGGACAACACTGAGAATACCTACTAGGTACTTTTTCTAACTGATCATGGCTGCAACAAGACTGAATGACGGGTTTGGAAGTCATCGTATGTTAAAGGTGGGTTAGGACAGACATCATGTGTAATTTGACAGTTAGAGCCCCCTGAGAAGAGAATAGAAATCACCAGACACTCTGGCAAGCTCAACAAGTTTTTCGATTTTAAACACTTTTTAAAGTACAATAAAAGCTCCTTGATGTAGTTTCCTTCCGTCCCTCACATGCTCGTAGTTTCCCGAAGTGAGTGCTTTTTTGTTAACTATTATTTGCACACCTTTGCTCTGTAATGATTTGAAGATGAGCAAGCGGTAGCATTTCAACTGATTGGAAATCATCCAAACAATAGTTTATTTTCAGGACCCCACAATTCAGGTCCTCAATTCGATTTTGCACGAAGTGAGGGCCTGACTAAGATGTTGAGGTTCTGAAAATGTGCAGCTTAATATTCAGTGTGGAATGTGTTCAGACTACAGCAGTTAGGCTAACTCTGAATGTGTTCAGACTACAGACTAACTAAGTAACTAACTAAGTAACAGACTACTACAGACTAACTACTACAGACTAACTACTACAGACTAACTAACTACTACAGACTAACTACTACAGACTAACTACTACAGACTAACTACTAACTACTACAGACTAACTACTAACTACTACAGACTAACTAACTACTACAGACTAACTAACTACTACAGACTAACTACTAACTACTACAGACTAACTACTACTACAGACAGACTACTACAGACTAACTACTACAGACTAACTACTACAGACTAACTACTACAGACTAACTACTACAGACTAACTACTACAGACTAACTACTACAGACTAACTACTACAGAATAACTACTAACTACTACAGACTAACTACTACAGACTAACTAACTACTACAGACTAACTACTACAGACTAACTAAGTAACTAACTACAGACTTCAGACTACAGACTAACTCTGAATGTGTTCAGACTACAGCAGTTAGGCTAACTCTGAACTTCAGAGTTAGCCTAACTGCTGTAGCGAGTTTTGGTTCTGGGGAATATAGCAGTGATGATCCGATAACTTATCAATCAGAGGTCAGAGAGCATAACCACAATATTCAGTCCCTCGACAGTGCCAAAAAAATTCCTAAAATCGGAATTTTAGGATATTTTGTTCCGATTTTTTCGAACTTCAACTCTAGGCAGTGGATCTTATAGCACGCTATGCGCAAATTAGACAGTGTACTGGACATGAAAATGCCATTGACTGGGACGCCAAGAGTTTTAAATTCTGAGGACCCTTTGGTGAAACCGGCCCAAAAGCAGTTTCCAGACATTGGTTTTTTTCTCTCGGGATTTCTCAACGGAGAAAAATTCAGACGATCATTGGCGAAATTCTCGGATCCCCATTCAAGTCAACGTATTGTGGCCGGAGATGAATGAACTCCCAGCGGACGTAAACAAGATTCGAGGCGGTGTAACTGGGCCAACGACCTCAAGAGTGAAGCAGCCGGGCAGCCTTGAGCCGCTCACTCACTGTCATGACCGCTCTGTGCCAAAGAGAGCGACTTCCCTCCGTTTCCCCGAGCCGAGGTGACATCAAAAGACGCCCTGGATCACAGGTTAAATTTTCCAGATTTGGTGTTAAAAAGAAGAGTGTCAAAGGAGCAATACTGGGAAGACCCGTTAGATGTCCGCTAAACGGTTTGGAGGCGATGCGACGAAAACAACAACAACTAAGGAATGAAAGAACGGTTTCAGAGCAAAAGTGCGTCAAATGGCACGGGACAAGGCAGGTGACAATCACAAGGTTATCTGATATTTGAAACCAGATCAGGATTCCTCAATTGACATGAAGCCACCACAATCTATCAATAACCCAAACTGTGGGCTCTCAAAACATCGCCATGGGGTAGATGTTAGATATTGCAATAAGGACCGTGCACTTCGACTTGGCCTGACAAAAAGGAGAAGAAAACGTGAAACATCGTTTTGGTCGTTCCTATAGAATCTGCATGGCTGGCAAATCATTTTTGCGCTACATTATAGTCAAGAGTTTCAAGATGAATTACGCCAGTAAATTGCATAATGTACAATTTAGTAAAAGAATAATGAATTCATTATTCTTTGATCGCTTTGGTTTTAAAAAGAAGAGTGTCAATGGAGCAATACTGGGAAGACCCGTTAGATGTCCGCTAAACGGTTTGGAGGCGATGCGACGAAAACAACAACAACTAAGGAATGAATGGACGGTTTCAGAGCAAAAGTGCGTCAGATGGCACGGGACAAGGCAGGTGACAATCACAAGGTTACCTTTACATTATAGTCGGTGTTTCAAGATGAATTTCGCCAGTAAATTGTATAATGTACAATTTAGTGAAAGAATAATGAACTCTTGTGTAAAATTTGCAGCGTTTAAAAAAATATTATTTTAAAACCGCTGCAAATTTTACACAAGGGTTCATTATTCCTTGACACCTAACTCGATCCGATAGCCAAAAGCCTTCAAAAAACCCCTCCCGTAGCCCCATTTTAGCCCCATAGCGCCCCACGGGTTTGGGAGATCGGGCTGAAAAACTTGCGGGCACAACTAGATGGTAAACCGAGTATTTTGTCAAAATTTCAGATTAAAAAAAAAAAGTCTACTGCCCAAAACGGCCAAAACGGCCGGACATTTCGGTATTGGAATTTATACCTCTTGAAATGGATAATGTAATTTTGAGGCCGATCGGAGTCGTCGACCTCCGTCGCGATTACATAGGTGTATTATTCCAAGAATAATAAACCATAAAAGACTTACAGAAATAAGTAGTGAACCCAAAAAGATGAACCCCCAAAAATGGATTCTACGTCCAAAATTACTTAAAAAACGACAACCCATAAGGCCTCCAGGCGCCTTTCAAAAGCCCCATTTGTAACCGTGTGGACCCTGGCAAGAACAGAATCTGTGGGTAAGGGGAAAGAACCGAGTAAGTCACTTATTTGACAAAATCGGAGATATTGGTACCATTGGTGTCAGGATGAAAAACTACATCGATGGCAGGTGTTGAAAAGGGGGAAACCCGCGTTGGTCCATTCATAAGAGCTTGTAGTATAAAGCTCTCCATATTTACGAAGCGAATGCATTTTTAACACGTAATGTAACGTCTCAAACAACTGTAACGTCTGTCTGTCTCAAATAACCGTAACGTCTCAAAACATTAAATTTCGTTTTTCTCGGTTCAAGAAAAAAGTGACTTACTCGGTTCTTTTCCCTGACCTATCTGATTGTCCTGTGGCTCTCGAAAATGGATTCCATGCCTACAGATACTTTGAAAATGACACCACATTCGACCCCATGGCCAAACAATGTCAAAACCCCATCTTGTAGCCCCTTTTTAGCCCAATGGGTTGGAGCGATCGAGCTGACAACTTTGTGGGTTTAACCCACGGTATTTGGGCGTTTTATAGGGTATTTTAACCTCAATGAACTAAGATCACACGAAAAAAAACAAAAAGTTTTAGTGAGCTAAAAGGGGGTGAATCTGATGGTGATTTTCCCACAACAACAGCTCATAATCGTGAAGTCATCCGCTCGGCGCCACTGTGCTTGTTCCATGCTAAACTCAACTTCCAATAATTGGAATTTGGAATTTAGAATTATTCTAAAACTATATTCTCTAAAACGATATAGTTAGGTCACTACCTAACTATATCGTGATTCATCAGCTTGTCACACTGCCAGTGACACCCACTTCGCCACCAGAGCGCTCTCATCTCACCCCTATGCACCGTCCCTGCAACGCAAGGGAGAAAAAAAATCGCCGAGTAGGTTAGCGCTCCCGGATGACTCCTGGGCCAGGAGTCCTGGCTAACTTCCGTCCAGCAGGCGACGCCAGGTCAAGGAGTTCCCAGCTGCATAACTAAATACCCGTTTATGACAATGTCTTTGAAAAGAGGATGCGAGTCCGCACGCGACGCAAAGGGCGTTGGCGACCAGCAGCGGCTACTAATTGTCGTATTATTGTGAGGTAACTGTGATATCAACGTTAATTGGCAGTTACTAAAGGCGGGAAGTTGGCAAGTGCGAAGCGAACGTTTTTAAAGTTTGTACCTAAGAATATTGCAACAAAATGGAAACGAATAAAACAATAACTGTTAAACAATTACAATTATATTACAATTATCGTAATACAACTTCGGATAGCTTGTGTTATATTAAAGCCCATACTCGAGGAGAGTCGCATTAGATTAAATTTTAACTAGTATGCGACTCTCCGATAAATTTTATCGACTCTCTATATTTAATATAGAGAGTCGAGTGACAAAATCAGGAGGTCTGTGCAAGAAGGGCCTATGGCTCAGAGGCCCTTCTTGGGAAGAATCCAGAAATCGATTCGCCATACTTTTTTCTAGCGACCCAGCAAGTTTCGTAAAAAAAATATCTATCCGTTTTGTTGGTAGAATGTATTTTGTTACCTTCCGTCACAGGCCCTTCTTTCTTCAGAATCTGAAGTTCAGATGTACCTAAAAACGTGGATTCACCACTGTGGTGGCATAACGAAATGTCCGTCTGTCGTCCGAGCTGTTTTGGGCAGACATTTTTGACAATTTTGACAAAATACTCGGTTTACCATCTAGTTGTGCCCACAAGGTTTTCAGCCCGATCTCAAAACTCATGGGGCTCTTTGGGGCTAAAAAGGGGCTACGGGAGGGCGATTTTGAAGGATTTCAGCTTCGGGGTCGAGTTAAGTGTCGTTTTCGAAATATTTTTGAACGTAGAATCCATTTTTCCATCCATCTTGTTCTGTAGGTGATATAGAAGAACTTTCATTACAAGTTGGGTCGGCCTGTAGAAGTTTAAAACGTTTTTGAGAATTGTCCTGGTCCGCTGGATGGGATGAGTTTGAATGTTGCTCTTCTTTGAATCCCAAAGACCGTTTTAATTTTTTGTTTTCCTTACTGCAATTATTTTTCGTAGGAGCCATCATGTAATCACCACAATGTGATATAGTATGAAGTGAAATCACTTAAATCAAAAATTCGAATTGTTTTGTTGTTGTTGTTGTTGTTGTTTTGTTAATTGCTAAGAAAAAGTTACTTTCTCATTTTCTGGACTAGAGTAGCGTGATTAGTAACGTAATGAAACTAGGTACGAAAAATACCTAGTTTACTCGTAAATAGGATAGAAATCTAAGAAAAATGTTGTACTAAACAGTAAACAACTTAGTTTACTATTACATTTTTAGCGCAACCTTTCCAAAAAATGGAAAGGTGCGCTCATCTCTTCGACATGTTTTTTGTGTGTGTTTTTTGTATATCACAGCATCACGCCCGAGCGGCTGAACAGATTTTCATGAGGGTGGTCTCATTGTGATCACCGAGTTCTGGGGGTGGTTATAGGCTATCAAAATCACCTCCGTCGTCGACAATAGGTCCGATCCCGAGAAGATGACGAATCGTCAACGAATTGTCAAGTTACGAATTCTTAGTTACGGTTTTGGTTTCAATAAAGATGCGGTAACATTTCGTAGTAACAGAAAGGTTGCGCTCATCTATTCAATTCAATTGATGGCTTGTTTGATCACGGTCACGATCACGCTTATTTTGACCCCCAGCCAAAAGACATCTATTAGGGTAGGTCGAAAAAAATTGTTTTTTTTTTTTTTTTTTTTTTTTTTGCACCGCTTTGATATAGTCTCCACTGGAGTTCTCAAAGTGTTAGAAAGTCACTCCACAAAAATCGGCGCATAAAACGCAAATGAACTGCCGCCCCAAGCTGTAACAGCAAAATTGGTCACTTGGTGTATAAAACTGGTGTATAAACCTGGTGTATAAAATTGGTGTATAAAACTGTCATTTTATGCATTGCGACGATCTTATGCATATCATCTATTGCGATTGACCATTATCTTGCAATAGTAAATGGTAGAAAATGACGAATTAATATCGGACTTCTTCAATTTATTCATTGAAAACGAAAGTGTCTAATAAAAACCGAGAAATTGCGATATAAAGCAGAAAAAACACTATAAAGTGACCAATTTTACTGTTACAGCTTGGGGCGGCACTTCATTTGCGTTTTGTGCACCGATTTTTGTGGAGTGACTTTCTAACACTTTGAGAACTCCAATGGAGACTATCTCAAAGCGGTGCAAAAAAAAAAAAAAAAAAACAATTTTTTTCGACCCACCCTAATATCTATGTCAATAAACCCTTGTGTAAAATTTGCAGCTATTTTGCTATGGTGTCCGAGACAATATTTCGGTTTTTTAAAAAAGATCAAAAGGGCGAGCTAACAATAAATAAATAAATAAATAAATAAATAAATAAAAATAAAAATAATAATAATAAATTAATAAAACATTTACAAATAAAATAAAATTGCAACTACATTGTTACCTATTTGATTACAACAGTCGTAAGTTACTTACGACACACAAATTCAATGACTTACAAATCATTTTCATCCTGTATTTCCTAAAAAATAAAGGTGTAAAAACATGGGAAATTGAGCTGTTGGTTCATAGAAATAAGTGGCTGTCCAACTGCCGTACACACGGGGAGCAGCCTGTCTGGCCGCAACGACCGCCCCATCATGGCGGAACGAGTGAGTTGGTTGGCGAAGGCCCCTAGCTCTAACATGAAATCGTATTCACCATCGAAAAAGGCTGCACATTCGTTTATTTTACGTAAAACTGGAGTGGTTAGCCAGGGATGAATGGAATTTGCGTTCAAAATTACTTAGAAAACGATACCTCACTCACAACTCATATTAAAACTTGGAGAAGAGAAGAAAGCAGTATACTAAACACAAACCCCACACGATTTCCCAAATTCCAGATTGCCAACATCTAAACACTCATAAATATACGCTGGGAACATTTTGGATGCCTTCAGGCGTTGAACTGATGCCAATCCGCTTTGACGAACAGGAAAGCGGGCCAATTAATGAATGGTTATTAATGGAAGTCCGTCGAAGGAAAGATCCACTTTTTTTGTCTACGGGCTGCGCAACCCAAACCTGAAGAAATTTCCGCTATTGCAGTACAATTATCAGATGGTCCACTGCAGATTATAAAAAAACTTCATTCTATTCAACTTGCAACAAATAATTGGTCATTAGCCCATGAGAGTGCAAGATCATGTTCCGGTTTGATTCTTCTCCAAACAAAATTAACGATAAAATTGTCTGCTAAGAGCAGCCTTTCACAGTGAGTGGCTACGTAATAATAATTAGCTATTATGATAAATTTCAAAAAATTACTTTTTTAATAACTTTTTTACTTTTTTTTCTGTTACTTGTGAGTGATACTAGTTGTTTTCCTAATGGTTATAACCATAACAATACGGTTATCAGTTTTATGTCAAAATATACTCGTAAAACTCACCTAAAAGCTAAGGAATCCTGCGATGGTAATAATTAAGGTATCGGAATATTTTATATAAGATTGCGGTCCTGGTTTGGCACAGTGATGGAAACCAGAAACGCAGCAATTAAGTCTGCTCAATCTACAGCAGCATCACTTGCTGAGCTGATCGGACTTGTCTCGAAATCGGCGTGCTGGCAGCGTCCGACCAAACCTGCGTGCGGCATCCCGAAGAGTCCAGCAGCCCCAGAACTCACCCCTGTGCGTCGATTGTGCAAAGGCCGTCCTCCAGGCGGGGGGCGTCACTCTCCTCCCCTTACTATAAAAGCCAACTACACCCTCAAAACGTCGTCAGTCGATCCTCCGGGTATCTCAATAAACGTCACGGGTGATCATGAACGCAAAGGTAAGAAAAAAAAAAAAAACCAAAATGATGCCAAGTTCAAAAGCCATTCCGATGAAGACTTTTCGAACACAGTGCGCGTAATTAGAAACACAACTCACATTTTGAACCATCCGGTAAACTCAAGTTAAGTGGGGGAGGGGGAAGGGAGTGTTTGGTTTGGTGACCCGACACCGAACTTTTTTGGGGAAATTTCGAGGTAAGTGATCATCAACATATTCAGAGCACATCATCACTGTATAGCCGAAACACCGCTTTACAATTCCGAAAGGAATTTTCCACCAACTTTATGTCATGGTGATACACTTTCACATTATGATACACTTTCACATTATGATACACCATTTTGGTGTACCCCATTGACATTTTCAACAATGTTAAGAAGCATGGACACGAAAAACAAGATTTCCTATTTAGTTGAAACCACAATCAATCTTGACACACGTATTCACATAATTTATAGATTGCTGAATCTCGAATAATCAACATCCCTCAATCTGGAATAGTACTCCAAAATAAAAATGAGATCAAAATTATTAAATTATGAAAATTCCATACCCAGCACTTTTGTTGGAATCAAAGCTTCCTTAATTCAGGGTTATAAAATTTAATGACAAAGTAGGGAATTCATTTAATGAATACTATCTACATAAATAGATTAATTTAAAGCTTTCCTGTTTTGTTTTGATTTTAGTTTGTTTAGGTATTTATTTATTTAATTTAAAAGATCTATTTCTTGTAATGATTAAACAAATAAATTGAAATAAATTTATTTGTTTAATCATAACAATAATTTTATTATGCATTGGTCAATTCATGTTCATTTAATAAATACTCTTTATTCAAATTTTCATTTTTTGTTTGTTTTTAGTTTTTATTTATCTACTTATTTATTTTTTTTAAATTAAAAAATCTATTTATTTATTTTTATTTTTCTAACCATAATAATTATTATGGTTCTTGAAAAAATCATTTTTTCAAGAACACATGAGTGAATCTGCAAACTCTGTCCGGAAGGAAATATGTTCACCAGTATGATTGTTAAACCATTGAAACCAAACTTGTAAGAACATTAAAATTTAATAGTCTTCTAATTTTTTAAATTTTAATGTTAATCTTCAAATGATCAAACATGACATCAAACATCATACAATCAACCCACATCTCATCTCACATCAATGGTTGGTAAATTGTAAGCATCGTTTTGATCATGAATTTGAGTAAAACTGCCATAGGCTCAACCAGTGCTGAATGAAAGTACCATTTGATTTGATGGAGAGGCTGATGAATTGCCCGCCCCATTGACACTTGAGATTGTTCATTGTTTGTATACAACTGGCAGGGTTATTTAACGGCGTCTAAATTACAAATTGTGCCCGAATTACGTGACCTCGTAACATTCCAATTCAAAGTGCAACCGTGAAGTCACAAGAGAAACCTCTTATGTGGTTTTTGTCGAACGAGTTTTATCGCCTGTGCGAGCTCATTTGTAAACATCACGGAGTGAACACTCCTTTGAGTATAGTTCTGTTTGGAATATCCGATTATCCGGACGTCGAAGTCCGTTTCTACTTCTGCCTAAATAACATTCTCATCACAACGTTATAGACATTGATCAGCAAAGGGAAACTATAATTAATTTTCGTCGCGAAAGCATCAGTCCGGGACATGACAAGGGCTTTCGTGTAGTAAGTGATTTATGTGTATGTCGCAAGAATAAACCTTTGAATTAAATCCGAAGTTTCCAACTAGGTTTTAGTCATCATCAGCTGATACAATTTATCGGGGAAATTTAATTTCCTTACACCATGGAAGGCCTTAAGAAGTTGTTACCGACCCTGAGTTTGTTTGCGTAGTGACCTGATGATGACTCTAAAACTTGGTTGAAATGGTTTGTTTTGTGCTCAATACAACGGTGATAATTTAAAGGAATATCTTCTTTACAAAGTCTGCAAACAATCTTTTGAGGTTTATGAAAGGTTGATTTTTCAGTTTTTGTTTGGTTTTTTGGTTTTCAGTTTTTATGGGTGGCGGTGGCGCTGCTCGCAGTGGCAGCGGCGGAAGACAACAAAGTAGAAGATGAAAAGAAAGAAACTGCCGTCGCACCAGAAGAGAAGAAGACAGAAAAGAGAGGAATCTTCGGCTTTGGCAGCGGGTACGGCGGTGACTATTCCGGGCTCGGTAGCTATGCTGGAGGTTTCAGCAACTACGGTAGTCACGGCATAGAATTCCAAGGTGACCTCGGACACCACGAGCACAGCCATATCAAAGCCATCACAATCACCAAAGAGGTCCAAGTGCCTTACCCTGTGCCCGTGGAGAAGCACGTACCATACCCTGTCAAAGTCCCAGTTGACAGGCCGTATCCGGTACATATTCCCAAGCCGTACCCCGTGACTGTCGAAAAGCACGTCCCTTACCCTGTCAAAGTGCATGTACCTGCTCCGTACCCTGTCACCGTTGAGAAGCACGTCCCTTACCCTGTCAAAGTCCCCGTCGACAGGCCCTACCCCGTCCACGTCCCTAAGCCGTACCCCGTCTACGTCGAGAAGAAAATCCCAGTCACCATCGAAAAACACGTCCCATACCCCGTCAAAGTTCCCGTCGACAGGCCCTACCCTGTCCACGTCCCCGTCGAGAAACCCGTCCCTTACCCAGTTGAGAAGCACATCCCTTACCCAGTCAAAGTACCCGTCGACAGGCCCTACCCCGTGCCCGTCCCCAAGCCCTATCCCGTCCCCGTCGAAAGACCCTACCCAGTCGAAGTTGAAAAACACGTCCCCTACCCCGTCAAAGTTCCCATTAAAGTACCTGTCAAAGTACCCTACCCAGTCGAAGTCAAAGTCCCAGTTCACATTCCCATCCACCATGAACCCATCCACCACCATGAACCCATCTACCACCATGAACCCGTCCATCACGAACACGGCCACCACGAATACTACCATCACTAAAAGAACTGAATCATCCCATAAAAACCATCTCATCAGAACTCAAGGAAAACTAATTCCCATGGAACTTGTAAAAACTATGTCATTGTGATCTTTTTACTTTTAGTATAAATTAATATTATATATTTTTTGTACATAAAAATAGTTTTGATTATTTTTTCCTCGAAATCTCAAAGCAAAGGCAATCCTGTTCAAGATTTAGCAAAGTTCGAAGGGACGAAACAGCAGGGACGGATAGGCGGTTTTGACTCGCCCAGGTGATTCAATTTGCCCCCCCTCCCGCAGACCTAACTTTTCCAAAGACCTTACTTTTAATGCCTAGGCGAAAGAGAAAAATAACAGCTCCTATATTAAGAAAGAAGATATTGTGGTTATCAGTGGCGCAGTGGTTAGAGCGTTGGACTGCTGAGTCAAAGCCGCCGCTAGACATCTCTGATAATTATCAGATAATCAAATAATCAGATTATAATCGGAAGGAAATGGCAACCCACCGAAAGTATTCTGCCTATAAAACCTCTCAAATTTGCCGTTTGGAACCGGGGTTAAACAGTAGATCCCTACTTCTTCGGTAATAACAGTTCAACACGCTCAGAAGTTAGTCGCGAGAGGTCGCCAACGCCCGTTTACGGGTATGGCGCCCAAATAAGATATTAAGAAAAAAATAAAAGTGGCACTTGAATTTGAATTACTTGAGACCATCTATACAAACAAAATAGTGCTTCAAGCTGGGATGTACTTTGCACATTTCTTCAGTTAAGTAGGAACATAATCATCAGTGATAAAAAAAAAGAAGGCTAGCGAGAGGAGCATCTGAGTGGAGCACTGAACCAAGAGACTTTGGGTGATTCCAGCCCTCCTCTCCATCTCCCCACCACCCCTTCTCGCGAATCTCCCCCACTTGTGCATTTCTTTCGAATTGTAGGCTCAACCTCAGGTCCATGGTAAATTTATATCTTTTTAAATTTACCTTTTATATCTGTTTAAATTGAATTATTTAAAAAAATTTGTTTTTCAAATTTTCATGTCAAGTGTTTGGACGGATGAGGGAACCCAAAAAATGAATTACCAAGATAACTCGAAAAACGACTGTTTATTCCACTTCCTTCAAAAGCCCCATGGATCTCCCACGGTAAACCCTTTTGGGACTCCAAAAATGGATTTTACGTCCTAAAATACTTCGTAAACGACACCTAACTCTTCAAAAAGCCCCTTTTTAAATCCGCTGAGCCCCACGGGTTTGTGCGATCGGACTGAACATCTTGCGGGTACAACTAAAAGGAGAGCCAAGTATATTGTCTAAAATTTCAGATTTTTAAATAAACTCCTACAGCCCAAAACGTTGTGGACGGCGGACGGACATTTCAGTTTTGGAATCCACACATCTTGAAACGTTATATAATGAAAAATTTTGAGAACGGTCAAGATTTTTTACCCCCGTTGCAAATACCAAATACCACCCTATGAAGAACAAAGCCAACCATATCGCCTTCTTTTAAGTCTGAGTTTTCCTTTTCGGTCTCAAGTACATAATATGTAATATTATTGTAGGTAGGATAACATTTTTTTCCAGCGTCGCCCGACCTGCCTATCCGCCCCAGAGAAACAGTTCCTTTGACGGGCCATTTATCAAAACGTTGTCGTAGCTGAATTCCTCAGTAGTTCACCCCAAAGACTCGCCTGGAAATGGCCAATAAAAGCAATCCTGGCCGGGACACTATTGTTCATGACTCTCGTAACGACTTGTTTTAGGACAACAGAAGGTGGTCAGGGTGGAAGTTGGTCAACGCGCGAACTCCTCGACTACCCCAATGATGCCCGGACGCTTATAATGATTCCTCAGGTGTTACGTGACTTCCTTGTGATAGCGATGGGCGGCTCATCAGAGGGGGGAAACCTTCACGTATTAGCATTCCATCGCGATCATTTCACTCTAATTCCGTATATATATGAAGTAACCAAGGAGGTTAAAGATCAGGTTTACAGTCGAAAAAAGGTCCTCGCAGACAGCCAACGCCCTGAAGTATTTCCGACAGCGAGAAATCCTGCTCGTCCAGAAAAAAACACCACCCATCACTTTTTAGCAAGCACACAAATCGAATACATTGCCACAGGCTGGAAACTGGTTCCACAATGTAAATTGATAGGTCTTGCGAAGTTGCAAAGTTATACGGGTTAGCGATGTGAAAGAGGAGAGCGGACTTTATCACATAAAAAGTCACGAGGGTCCAAAGCATAGTTTGTGTTTCAAGATTCGATGGACTCGTTTGGACGTCTAGAATAGTCCTGCCTTGTTTAAGCGAGTAAAACACTCCAAGCTGAAATACAACACTTGACGGGACAAAATCATCAATAGAATGTCTCAAAATCTTTTTTTTAAAGAAATTTACTTTTGTTCCAAAATCCCTCTCGTCAGAAAATGTTGGTAGGTATTGAAATCATTCATCGAATCATTGTTTTTCCCAAATTATTCAATCTCTTTTCCACAACTCTTGAAGTGGGGGACGTTTCCTAAATGGAAAATTCGTTCAGCAGATAAAAAAAGAAGAAATTATAATAAACAATATTGATAAAAATCTCTTTTTGGAGAAAGTAGTGTGTTCAAAACTAATGAATTCAAAAGATGTAAATTTTGCAACAGTAAAAAAAAAACTGTTAATTTGAAGTTTTTTGTTTTGTAGAGATTTTTCACACTAATTAAACATTTTTATTCTATTTCCAAACATTACGTGTCTTCAAACAAGGATTTTCAATGCCTTTGAAAAATCTTCAGTACAAAAATATTAATAATTCATGATTTATTAAATTATTTTTTGAACTAAAATTAAAGTTTTGTTGCTGATTAAAAAAGTTGCCTATACGTTTAAGCTACAATAAAATATTACGAAAAAACGGATTTTTAAGATTATTATATAATTTTTAACCGGATATTTCTACACCTGGGAGAATATGGGACGCTTACTGGACATCAGAATATTAACATTTTTTAAAGGATGGCAGCCGTAGTCAAGAGAGACAAGTGACGAATGGGAAGGTAATATGTGGGCTGGGGCATGAGAAGTAGAATATGGCGGTCTCAACTCGATCGCTCATTTCTCAGAGCAAGTCAGAGGGGTTGACCAGTTGTGCCGCTCCTGAGCTTGAATGAAATTCTAACTAGTCCAGAAACCTCTCCACCCCTCTTCGCTAAGTTCCTAAGTCCAGATCGTGCAGGCAAATGAGTGGTGCAACAATTCGCCCGAGTGACCTCCTCCAGCAACTGGGTCGCACAAACTGAGAGGACGCTTTCGACACCCACGCCGTGACAAGACCATCAGCAGGCGGGATCTACATTACTCGGTAAGTGCTGCTATTGTGACCACCTCCGTCCAGAAACTGCCCGTTGATAGCCTACAACCTGCCTCTGGGTCTTGTTGGGATTTCAACAGTCAACTACGTAAGAGACTGATGACCTACACAACAGTAACAGATGAGTTACTCATCTCTGACCAGTGACCACGAATGATTGATTCAATAACCCAAGCGTCCTGTACTGTTTTTTTTTTCCCCCAAATCCTTGTCGAGCCAAAATGGCTATTTCGACACGTGAAGAATTTTTGGTAGTTAATTGAGAAGACATTAGAGGGTCCACAACATCCCACAGAGCCTAGATATACCACATTACTAGACTTTCACTATAAGATACCTCCTCTTCCTCGGCTTTGCTTTGGAGGCTGGCTTCTGTAATTGGGTTCAGCCAAGAGGATCGTCAACCCGGAAACTTTGTTCGGTAGTTTCATTTGAATATACCGGAGCTATCAACTCGACGCGTGATGGCCCAACGAGCCCCCCATAATATAACAGGGTCTCCACAACGTGTACTACTTTACTGATAATCTATTGCTCAAGGAACGTTTTCATCAAGATTACGCCTTCACAAGCCGTTCCACGTGTTGAAGATTTGATCCAGAGCTGGATCCATTTTCGGCACCTGGACAATTTGAATTGGGCGGTTGAAATCACGTAAGTTAGTGCCATTTAACGGGGCTATTTGAATAATTTCCTTGATTTGAATAATTTTTAAAGGTTTTTAAAGGTCCCTCATTTTTTGAGCTTCAGGAACGTGGTTTCGAATATAATATATATTATAATATTATATTATATCAAAATCCTTCATCCCTTGGTTACACATTCCCACCCCTAAAACCCCCAAAAAACCATGGTAACTTTTTTTTAACCATGATTAAAATTACCTCGACTTCTGATCTAATTTTATTCATCGGCTTAAACACAGTCAAAATTGCTTTTAAACACATTTTAGAAATTAAGAATCAACTCAATAAAAAATACAAAAAATGTATTGTATGAATTGAAGACAATTTAATTGTCTTCATTTCTCAAAGGAATGTCAATAAAAGTCTTTAGTTCCGAACGAAAGTTACACATCATTCGACAAAACGTACATAAGCTCTCGAAAGTTAACCATAAAAATTTAACTAAATCCACATCTTAATTCCCTGGGGTTGTCGAAAATCACGCCGCCTCTCCCAACCAAAGTTCTCCTCAGCTTTCTGATTATTAGCAGTCAGTCAATCTCAAGTTCATCTAAAACGTTTAGAAATTGAAAAGTTGTTTGAAAAACAAACATGAAGTACACAAATAGGTATATAAATAGACACAACACAGATTCCTCTGAATCAAAAACAACTTCCGGAGCATTATTGCCGTTCTCATACGGTTGCATAACTTCGGAAGTTGTTTTTGATTCGGAGGAATGTGTTTTGTGTCTATTTATATACCTATTTGTATACTTCATGTTTGGTTTTTGGTTTAGAAAATTATTTTCTCGAGAAAATTGGACGTTCATAGGTCTTATGTTGGTGATTAAAATTACCCCGCCTTCCTCTCATTTGACTCCAAATAGCTCTCCACTACCTGGCTTTGCATGCTTTTGTTTTCAAAATTTCAGGAGATCATCCTATCTAGACACGTCACCCGAAAATAAAGTGAAAATTCATCGAAACTCATCTCAAACTTGGATGGAATCGAAGTTTACCATCAAACCGTCAAAATGGCAAAAAACCTCATAACACTGACAACAGTTCCTTGCTCTCCCATAACCTCCCTAAAGCGGAAATTTAATTCTACCTACTTCTTCTGGACACACTGTTCGTTTTGTTTTTTCTCGAAAACGTCCCCTAGAGTGCTTGGCAACCAGAAAATATCTTATATTATGTGAAAAAGGGCGGTTTGATTAATCACCCTGCCTGATTCAATTAGCCCCGTTCTATAGTGCTGCCACTTAACTGCGCACTAGATTCATTTCCTTCTCTGATCTCGTGAAGGAAACTTCGTAGGGACTACTTTTTCGTTTGCGGAGGACCGAAGTTCTGTCCGTTTTAATTCCTGGAAGCGTTCGAGTTCTGATTCGATTCCAAACGGCCAGAACTTACACTGCGAACGGAGCTATTGGATATCAACGCCAGTATGCTACCCAGGTGCATCAAATGACGCCATTGCAAGCTACAACACTGTGCTTTGTTGACATTATACAGCCTTTCGAAGTTGTTCGATAAATTCTCGACCGTCAAAAATCAACCAATTCACCCGCAGTGTTTACTCCCAGGCGAATCAGGGCATGTTTCTTATGTTGGTTGTTGTAGGTACACGATAATTAATTTCTGGGTACACGTTATTACTTATTAGGCGAGTGTGAATTAAAAAGTTCTCAACCCGTGCGAACGTTTCCCACTTGGGCGCCTCCCAGACGTAACCAGCTGCAGCATCATCGTCGTACCTTTCAGGATGGCCACTAATTACTGTTCTAGTTAATTGGTAAGAAAGAATCATGTTGCTTGCACAATTTCTATGAAGAGACAAATAATTTGTCCTCCCCAAAATAATTAACGAAGAATAATTCCCAACGTTGTGAATTGATTTAATTAGTAAACATTAAACCATCAGGAATTTTTCAAAAAAAGTTCACTTTGATCTACAGCAGCAATCTAGCACATAGTTGTTAAGTTTTTACGACACGTGGTATAAGCACAACCTCACAGTTTTTAATTGCCAATTACCAACGTGAGTGTCCTGAACTGAGTGTGGAGCAAGTTGTAATTTTCCCTCGTCCATTCATTGCCCAACGCAGACGCATACAAATGTGAAGTACGGTCGACCCAAATATAGGAAAGCGTTTTCTTAACACATCTTGGAAAAAACTGGACGCAAGCATAGTGCAAAACAACGCAGTTAGGGTCATCGAGGGTGAACGCAATTTTCATATTTAAATTCACAACTGGCCAACCTGTTGCGTCCTGATGACAGTTTGCGGCCACAAGCTGACACAGCTAATAACGTCTATATCATTATAGAGGCTCCAAGGCAATCATTCTTTATGGGCTTTTCATAACTTTGGCCTCGTAAAGACAGCGATGAACGAATGACTTGTAAGTGTTTTGTGCCGGCTAACATAACATGCGATTCCCGAAGGCCAATACTTTTGTGTACCGCTCGCCGCCCTCAATGCCATTTCACTTTCCCAAACACACACACTGCTTAAAAGGGAATAGAAAATTGCAGTCTAGTAGCGGTCGCTTAAGGGAACAACCTGTTATAGGCTTGATTGATAATCCTAAGAGTTCCGAAATGGGCGAGTTGAGTCAAAATTTACTCAAATGGCGAAAGATGATATTAGACTGTTTTAATCGCCCATTACCTAATCCGGTAGCTGCCTTTCACGTTTCTACACGAAACTCCCAATAATTTTGACTCCAGGAGAGTCTGCATTTAACGCGGAATACTCCCACATTACCGAAAGGGGCCCTCGGGGTTTGCGGTTTACGAGGGCAATATTGAGTGTAGGACTGACCTTATGTAAGGGATGTTGGCCGGAACGTGGTACTTAGAGCCGGGGTCGAAGTCGTTTTCCGACCTTAAAACGGGCGGTTTGATGCCTCCGTATTTCTCTCTGGAACACAGGATAATAAATTGAAGCTCTCGCGAAAAAAAAAAAAGTGTCTCGGCCCTTTGGGCCTCACCAGGGGACAAGCCCCCTGGGCTCCTGAATGCTTTTTGCAATTCAAGAAACATGAAACATGCTTTATTAATCATAGGATTGAAACCCATGTTGCGTGTTGGAAAAGTCAGATGGCGAACTAGTGGCCTGACGGTGAGACAAGTGACAATGACGAACTAGTGGCCTAACGTACGACAGGTGAGGACGCCAAACTAGTGGCCTAATGATAAGACAAGTGAGGACGATGAACTAGTGGCCTAACGGTAAGACAAGTGAGGATGCCGAACTAGGCCTAACGTATATTTATATACATATTACGTAATATATAAACGTGACGCTCCCGCGTCTCCCTCCCGGGCTAACGTTTTTGGGCAGTTAGGTCCACGGCTAAAGCGAGTTCCACGCTAAAACGATATAATGAGCGAGCTTCTCACCTGTATTCCCACCAATGGCAGTTGTATCTATCTTTGGGAACGTTCCCCCTGAAAACGTCCCACCTCCAAGAATCCAGAGCGAGGCTGAACGCCAAAAATGGGAGTTTGTCCAGAGCCAACGAGTACAAATAGTTGATGTTGTGAGGAGTGTCGTCGTTAGAATTGAAAACAAGACCCAGAGTTGATAAGTGTTTGGGGGATCCGGCGCAAAGAGCTACAGCATCACTCACTGCTTCGTGGAAACCTGAAAAAAAAAAAAAAAAAAAAAAAAAAAAGTTCAGTTAATTTTCTATCTAAAGGGACATGAATAATTGAAATGATATTTTACGTACCAGGGTTAGCCCCATCTCTGAACACTTTGGGTCGATTTCTGTATTCGAGAAAATACTGTATGTGAGTCATTTCGTGGTGCACAGTCATGAGATCCTTCATGTTCACTCTCGTGCACATTTTAATTCTGTAAAACAAACCAAGAAGACAATAAAAAAAGATGAATAAATGAACAAAAGCCTTCCAAACTCCGAACCAACAATAGGGATCGTGCAATTCAACTGCCATGCCAAAGACGGTGAAAATGTGAAACATCGACTGGGTGGTTCCTACGGGATCTCAATGGGAGGCATGTTTTTCGATGAACTTCGTCAAGACTGTAAATTAAATATAACATCGATAACGGACAACTTATTAGGGTTTATGTTTTATTGCAATACTGTGCAAAAGTAATAATATTGAAACAAAATTGAAAAAAAAACTAAAATTAAAAATGTTGAAAAAGAAACTGGTACACTTGCACAGAGTTTGGAGAGATGAAAGATTCCCCAAAATTGATTCTACATTCAAAAATACACTGGAAACGATCCCTCATTCGAACTCCTGGCTCAAGTCCTTCAAAAGCTCCTCTTAGCCCCTTATCAGCCCCACAGAGCCTCAGGAGTTAAAGTGATCGAGCTGAAACCCTTGCGGACAAGAGAGAGCTAATCATCATTTAATTATTCGTCAGTTTACAATTTAAAAAAAAAAAAAAAAAAAAATCCTACAACCCAAAGAGTGAGGACGGAGGACGACAATTCATTTTTGGGATCTATGCAATGTATCATGAAGCAAACAAGCACAAATTAAGAGGCCGTTCCAAATTGTTCACCCCCATTGCTGTAAACCAAATGAAAAATTTGACCTGTTGCCTTTTCAAGTGCGGCATGGAAAGATATTATAATTTAATATAATCTATTATATTACAAAGAGCCAAGATTCGTATGATCGGTAATGTTATTCATCGACCCAGCCAGTGACACCTTTTAGCCACCAGAGCGCCCCCATTTCAGTCTCCTGTACGATCCCTATTTCCTCTGGGATAGCTCGCGGATCAGGCGTATGGCAGGTTTACGATACCCAAGCAAGTGCAGGCGAAAACGTCACAATAGAAACCTCCAGTACTGCCTTCAATCGCGAAGATATCCTAAGCCAGAGTAACGAATAGCCTGAGCGGGTGAAGGCAGTGCGGGAGATACAAAATTTGTGTAGTACAATGTATCTTATTATATTTAATATCTCTCCGGGTAAGAATCAGGTGTTCAGAGGTGAACTGATTGGACTGGCCAACGACAATTTTCAACAAATCCCAACCTGTAATCCCGACCGTTGCAAAAATCCCAGGCGGAAGGCTGACAAATGACCGCCCTGTCTGGCGGCTCCTCCAAAAGACTGTGGGCCCAAAAATCTGAAGGCATACCTGAAAGGTTCAGGCTGAGGAAATACTCTTCTGCGAGCCTGAACATTGTTAATGGCGTGTAACCCTGAAATAAATAAATAAACCATTTTAAAGGAAACTTTCAACACTACCTAACACTTTTAACAAGTGAATGATTATTCATAACACAGTGCATACCTGTTGCAGCATCTGCGGTGTCACATCTGAGAACGTCTTTCCAGGATACGGAATCGTCACGTCAAGAATGTTACCCCACGATTGAGCCCACATGTTTCCTTCAGTCCATGAAAACGATAAAGATCAATAACTAAGCATAATTGAATTCTTTTTAAACCCCGAACTTTTTTTTAGACTAGGGGGCCACCCATGGCTTCACCAGCCAACCTCCGACCGTTCCCACCTCTCATCAGACCCATCAACAAGCTTTCCGATTGTCTTTTTAAAGAAAAACTAAATTCAGGATGAAACTGAAAAGATTCATTTGGAAGGCAAAATCTATTTTTAGCCAGGCTTTCTGAGCTCAGATACGCCACAAAATTCGATCACCCTCCTCCTAGTGTTATAGCTCCAATATAGTAGACTAGGGGGACGTCCCCTGCTGGCTTCACCTCATGTTCACCTTCTACTATATTGGAGCTATAACAGGAGGAGGGTGATCGAATTTTCTGGCGTATCTGAGCTCAGAAAGTCTGGCTAAAAATAGATTTTGCCAGGAATATATATATATATATTTCTTAAAGAAATTCAGGGTGAAAATGAAGAGGATTCATTTGGAAGGCGATTTTTTTTTTTTTTTTTGGAGCTCAGATACTCCAAGCGGAGCAGCTGAGCTGGTTTTTTTTTTGTTTTGTGTTTTCAGACTTTCCTCGTCATCTTACTCACCGACCGAATTTTTTGACATTTTTTCAAATTTTTTTCGATGACTGGAAGTAGGAATGACCAAAAAGATGACCAAAAAAGAACGTTCTTCTCCTCCGCCTCCTCCTCGGACTGGAGCACTAGTACGACTAGGGGGCCACCCCCCGCTAACGCCAGCCGACCCCCGACCATATCCCCTGGCCTCAGACCACTTCTACTTCATTTGGAAGGTGAAACCTATTTTTACCCTTTCCTTGGTCAACTTTGGAGACCAGCAGTTTTTCCCTGAACTCCACCCCCCCCCCCCCCCCCTGAATTCAAATGGATCACGTGAAGCCAACACTTTATGGTGTTTTCAGACTTTTTTATTTACTCGCCCAGCCGAATTGCTCAAGACAAATTTCAAATGCCTCCTACATTTAGAAGTACCCTAGAATAAATATGGTTAACCTCCTCCTCGGCCGGGAGTTCAAATATAGTAGACTAAGTTAAAACGCCTCGAATTCTTACCCAGAACATGAGCGGGCAGTGGCGCTTGCCTGCTGAGTTTTTCAGGCCCGTAAAGATCTCTCAATTTCCTCCGGACGTAAGCGTGCAGTTGCTCATAGAGAGGTCGTACTTCCTCCCAAGCCTCTTCCACTTCCTGTTGAAAATTGTACGACTCATAGGGAAAGGCCAGGTACTCCGCATAATCTGTGAAATCTATAAAAAAGAAGTTATTAGAAATGAAAATCACCAAAATTAGCTAATTTTGCTCAATTTATTGACAAGGTGTTTGGTTAAGGATGTTTGATTCATCGCCAAATACAACCCATTGTGTACTTAAGGTCACAAAGCAATTACGGGGAAAGGGGAAATCCTTAGGCCACAATTCCCTTAGTACGTTTACCACAATGTTCCTGTCACAAATCCAACGTGACCTCTACTGTCAGTTATTTTGGAGCAGAGTGTTTTTCTTATTCCCTTACAAATTTTTCGAGAGAAGGCTCGTAGTGGACAAATGGTTAGCAATAGGATACGGTGCCAGCTTGTTTTACCCTTTTGTATTTTGCCCCGTCCACATGGCACTGGAGCTGCACTACAGAAATGATAACGTCGTGCTAAGACTACAGTCCGTCATTACAGTTCTTTTAATGGCAAGCGTCTTCATCGTTTCGTTGAAAAAAAGGGAGTTCTCAATTATAATTGACGATTTGGTAAGGATAGAATTACACTTGAACAGATTGAATTTGTCAAGAAAGTCCTCGATTACGTCACGTTTATCAAACTTCACAGCCCTTAGCCTGTTTTGCGCTTCAATTTACCACATATCAATATCTCGGAAAGGATATTGGACGTTACGCTACGTGGCAATGTACTACCGTTTAGCCGTCGTTCTAATAGGAAGCAATTTGATCTCAGGATGGGTTGCCGTGACGTCACACGTCTTCGTTTTATTGAACTCGTCCACGGGAAGCCTCCATAAGAAATTCTCAAACATTGACCCCCTTTCTGACATACACACCCGGGCGGTGTCCACGTTAAGGAAAATCAACGACTTATTTTCCGGCTACATCGCGCTTCTGTTTTTGGCAACATTTTCCTCAGTAACGACCAACATTTACGACATACTCCAAAGCGCTAGAAAAGGCGACATGCTGCACATCCCCGTGAATTTGTACTGGGCGGCGATTTTCTTCATGGCGTCGCATCGGGTGATACGCATTTTCAAAATCGCAGAAATAGAAGTAAATGAATTTGCATTCACTGTTGCTCCAAAACTTGTAAGAAAACAAGCATTTTAAAGCCTTTTACATTATTTACTGTTTGACAACAGGCAGCGAGATTCCACCACACACTCTGCCATCACTTGAGCGACGGCGTAACCTCAAACTCGATAGTGAGTAGTTGGTGTAAAATAGAAATTCTCATGATCATAACCTGCAAGTGAATCTGTAACAATATTGCTTTCGTTGCCATGCCCAAATTAGAGCTTGAGGTATGGCGTACGAGCTCTGACTTCTTGGTGCAGACCTGCTGAAGGGGATGCTCCAAACACTCAGACTAGGTAGAAGATGGATGGGGAACATTTCGTACCCAAACAAGGAAGGACTGAACCCTGCAGTCTGGCTGACAGAACCTGTCACTCGAGCAGTCAGTCTGTCGGAAATTGTCAGATGTTCTCAGAGCCTCAGCAAGCTTAGACAGTAGGATGTCCCACCTTTTCTGGTCAGATGAATCTTCCTCTAGTTAGAAGTACAGCATGGTGATGAGCAATCTTGACAGGGTTCACCTTCGGGCGTTGTAAAATATCTTCAGCAAGAGCATAAAAAGGAGCATCACTGTGTGGCTCATTATCTCAGAGGATTTTGGTTGGCATTCCATACTTGGAAAACGTCAAGTTCGAGTACTGATGCGCCAGTTTTTGACTTGACGAATTGGCTCGAGGATAACGTGAATGGAGAACACATCAGCCACCAAAACATACATGAATACCTTAGTGGACCTAGGAAGGGGTCTGGCCACGATATCAAATTACCTCTTCGGAAGATGACCACTCATCATGCCTGACACTAAACGAATTTGGTCTGATTACAGGCGGTGCTTTCATATAAATTGAACATCGAGCGCCTCACATTTACAGCCAACGGCTTTATCGATATTCACCCAGCAGTTTTGCTTACGGTAAGGGTATTATGAAACTCAGAAAGCTCTGTCGTGATAAACTACTAACACATTTGACGGGCTTTGTTGCAGATCCTATCTTCAGCAATAACGTACGTTATAATTTTAATGAACTGAAGGATTTCGTAAACGTACTGTTTAGTCTCGCGGCGTAGTTACTCAAATCAACCATCTGATCGAAAAGGTCCCGGATTTTTTGCCCACTGCGACGATGCCATTCGATCCACGTGTGCTGAAGTTCGTCCCAGTCTCGGCTTCTGGCCATGATGGTCGTCAGGTCTACAAAAGGTACAATTACATGATAGTGGCAAAGCCGTTCTGTAATTCAACTTTATGTCACGATTAGTGACCATGTGAAGTCCCTCTTGAACAATCCACGAGACTTACCAGGGTCCAGTCGTAGGTTGCATTTGAGAGGATCTATGTAAGAGCACGTGGTAGCACTGTTGTATACAGCCAGCATGTCATTGATAAGACGGTTGTACTAAAAAAAATAAAAATAAAAAATAAAATCATGAAACTGGTAAGCACAACGACGGCCAGCTGTAATCAGTATGTATCGTATTGTGGAACTCACCCTGTCAAGTTGGTCCCGCGGGAGGGCGGCTATCCCGATGACCTGGAGATTCCGTAGGGCTCTCCACAAATTGGGATCCCTCACTCTTTCCAGGGGGATTTTACAAGCAGTGTCACGCACTCTCGCTTGAGCTTCGGTGTAAATCAGCTGACCTTCCAACTGTAAAAATGAATAAACGTTTAAATTAGTGAATAAATGCCAGTTAGTGTAAAGGTTGATAATATCCCTAACCATATTATGGTGTAATGAAACTGTAGCAGGAAATATATTAATACAGCAATAATTTGTTCTTGTTTATCCTTACACAAGTCCAGTTTTTGATCCCTAGAAACAAGATTCTACTGATTGAAAACCGGTTTTAGAAACAAGTTTAATAAATCAGCAGAAAACGGTTTTGACTCTGCATGTTAGTTTCTGCTGATTGAGAACTGGTTTCTGCGCACCACATATCCCTATTTAGGGACTTTACTTAAAGAGCCCCACGGTCCAAATCTCTCGTTAACGGTATTCACATTGGACCCAAGGCCCTCATGAGGTCCTCAAGCAGATAACCAGGATAAACCATCACATAAAACCTTAGCGAAGCTCAAAATTAAAATAATCTTCGTTATTTGAAGTTATTACGCTCTGAGTCAGACGTAAATTGTACGGAATGTTCTATTTTTATAAAGACTCGGGGTAAGTACTGAATAATTATTTAGTGACGGGAACTCGTCGTGAGAACGTTTCTCGACCTTGGTGAATCACCAATGTGCCTGATCTCGCACCGATTGTCTCTTCAGTATTACTGGTTTATGATGAAGGTCCGTGAATAATGAACCACAACAGGTAATCGATATTTGCATATGCGGCTCCCATATAATATAATATATTATATGGGAGCCATATCATATTATGTCATTCATATCATTCATATTATGAATGATGTACACATGCCAGAGTAGAATGAACATAATATGAATTTAGGATTAAGTTATCCTAGTAGTTCTACAGTCAGCTTATAAGGGAATCAAAACTGGTGATACAGCAACAATTAAAACGTGTAGCGTTTCCAACTCTACTACCTAACGATTGATACTCATCAGTAGATACTATAAACAGGTTTGGCAAAACTGGCAATTTTTCAATTTTTTTATTTTATTGACACAAAACTAATTTTTGCACAAGTAACCCAGGTAGGTATATCAAAGAATAATAAACCTTTGTGTAAAATATGCAGTGTTGTTTTTTTCTTCCGAGTCCACCAAAGCATTGTTTTCTCTATTGGGAGTCGAAAAAATGTTTGCTCTCCAAAAATGAAATTTCCACTTGAATTTTGCGTTTCAAAGCCTCCTAAGCAAATATGGTTCCTTTATCGCAACACACGACTTTCAAATTTCTCCTCAAATTACTCCCCTCGTATTCGGTGCCGTCCATCCGATCCGCCTAGTAATAAGTAACATAATTCTATAACCACTATTATTACCGATCGATAATACCTGCAAAGTTGAAAGTCGTTAGGTACCTGACAACGAAAACGTTCCCACGGAGTAGATACAGGCTCACATTCTAATGGTTCAGTGAAATTTAGGATTAGATAGTGATAGCTCTAAGAGCGCCACTATTTCACGCAGTGAAATTACAGATTGAACGTCTTCAGGAAAATTTAGCATACGGTCAAACGAAGTAAATTTTTCATTGAGTAGGAAATTCATGGGTTTTCGAGTAATTTGACATAAAGTAGATATCAGCTCAAGAAATGCATTAAATGTTTTCATCGAGAAGGGACACAAAAATACTTTTGTATGATTGTATGTGGGTGTTAATAAAATATTTTTCCACTGAGTAGGAATACAACTGAAACCATTGTGGAAGGTTGGCTGTAAGAACAACTTAGTACGGGATAGAGATGGGTACCGAATACGAATAAATCAATATAAAGAACACGTTATTTTGAAATGAAGATTCATCGTATTCCGATAAATCGAGCTCTAAAATATCGATATTTAAAAAATCGAGATCTCTGTTTCTTTACTACCTCACATAGGTACAAGAAAGACCCGAATCGGGTTCTGTTCTGATAAAAAGCACTCATACTTGAAATAGTAAATTACCATAATCATAAAATTAAAAATGCGTTACGTTCACAATGACCCAAACGTGAGATTTTCTAGCCCCAGAAGCTCATGAACACTTGAGTGTGTGACTTGTTATTATCACTTGAATGGACTCCTCCGTCAACTTACAGGTTGATAAGGGACGAATGCCAACGACCTTTGACTAACTATCTTCTAAATGGGAGCAGCGCCCCACAATTGGCCACATCGCTTCAGGCATAAACAGCGCATTTTTTCTCCACGCAACTAGTTGGCGGTTTTTCTGAAAATTAGCTGTCTGAAATTTTCTCACAGGGTGACGTTGAACTGTTTACTAAAAGGGGGGCGTAAATTGCGTTATAAATGAATCCGGGGAAGTGATGCAAATATCAATCTATGAGCCTGGACAAGGTGTGGTCAGCTCATCACACACAACAAGGCACCTGTCCTCAATGGGGGTGGAGTGTCAAGGTCGTGAGAGAAATCCTCAGGTTCTCATCCGCTGGTAAAGAAGCTCCTCCCTCAACTTACGCAAATGGCTCTTTGAGGGGCTGATCATGCGGGCAGCCTGAGTTGCACCATTTGTTCAATCACCTCTCAGTATTATGTTAATCTCGTCTCATCCCGGGCACACCTTAGCGCCTTGCGGAGAACGTTTTCCATTCAAAGCGGATTTATAATTGAGCGGCCGTGTGATTGCGATTTACTCATTGAAGCTCGCTTTTTTAAATACAGTCATTGTGCGGTAGACTGACCTTGACCATCGACGTTTCACTTCGCATTACTTAACCAACTCCACTAGCAAAATGACAAACCAATAATTACAACAAAAAAAAAATCCTTTTTCCGGAACGCTAGTTACGAATTTGCAACCTTCCCTGTGTCAGGTTAGAGGGTTCCGTGCGTCAAGCTGTGCGTTATTTGAACGCGAGTTCGAATCATTGGGGTTTCAGACTTGTCAGATCATACTGAAGGGTTGCTCATACTCTGAGATGCTAGTAAGATGCTCCAAGTGGGGTGTTGAAGGGATTTGGCCTAGAAGTCGCGTGTGGTGTTGTTTTCGACGTAAATTTGGACGTAAAATCGATTAAAGGTAGTTCAGACCTGTACGATCATTCCCAAGGGCTCTGCGAGGCTTGTAAGGCGCTGCAAGTGGGATTTTGAAGGATTTGTGCCATGAAGTCGATTGGGATGATGTTTTCGATGTAAATTTGGAAGTAAAGTTGATTTATGGGGGGTTTCAGACCTGCCCGATAATACCATGGGGTTCTGTTTGACTTGAAGCGTGCTATAAGTGGGGTTTTTGAAGGGTTTTGTACAGCAGGTCCAGTGTGGTGTCATTTCCGAAGTAGTGGTGGACGAGAAATCATATTTTGATGGTTGCAGACCTGTCCAATCATATCAAGGGATTCTGTTCAACTTCAAATGTACACAGGCCAAAGGAACAGGAGTAGGTATGGTATAGTATGGCTCGGACAAAAAAATGTTGAGAAAACAATTCTTCTGAACCCTATACACAACACCCTAAAACATGCATCTGCTTGGCGGTTCAGGGAGCCCACTAACCTGCCTCTACGATAACCAAACGTAACCTTCTCATGAAGACGAAGAAGGTCCTTTAGACAATAGATCATAATAATATTATTATAGGAACTGGATCTGATTTGGGTAGGTAGGTATGCATGGATTTGATTCACCGGTGGTGTTGGAGACAGAAAGCCTGTTCAGCGTGTTTTTCCTAAACTCGTCAAGGTATAACACGCCTCAAGAGAGGTGGACAGTCCAGGGTATCCATGGTTTAGCTTGACCAGTCTGGCGTCAAGATCTGCAGAGGGACTCTCGGACTTGAGAGAGTCAGTATTGCCAGACCTTATGCCACCAGTGGATGGATAAAGCAAAGGATCAACTGACTACTGCGCCGAATCCGAAGTTTCCTTCAGATTTGGCAAGCATGAACTGATCTCCGTTCCTATAGGAAACATTGATGCTGATCACGAATATATCCCATGTTCCCTAAAACCTAAAACTCATTAACCCTTTTTTCCAGAACAACCAAAAGTTACAAAATTAAAACAAATTAATAAATAACTCTCAGTCATCAAAAAGAACACCCTTGTCTTGTACAGTAGTGCACTCTACAAATCATTTAGTCACAGTTAGCTACATTACGCACCAACGCCATTCATCACGCACATACCAACCCACCAACTCTAAGATCGTTACGATAGCTACAGAATATAATATAATGTTGATATGCGACCAGAAAAGAATAAAAATTATCACTTTCAGACCGTTTATTAGCGATTGGATTTCCCAGACGTGCGGTTGCGCCTGTTACACTACATTGCCTGATATTACTAATTCATTCCCTGCGAAAGTAGTCGCACACGAGAACCAACGCCTAAAGTTTTTCACATACAGTAAACCACAATCGGTTGCCACGTTCATTTCTATATCAGCAGCTGTAATCTCAGCGACTCTACCAGCAACACCAATCAAATACAACATGATATTATCAACACTATTCGTTAACTCGTCCCAAAATGAAAATTTCCTGGATCAGGCCAAGTGACAGTTACTGTACAACAATACCAAAAAGCTGAGCCTGAAATCAAGCAGCAGAATCATTTATTCGTAATAGACAAACCTAATGGGTCATTGAGAAGCAAAAATTGAATTCAAGATGTGAAAGTCGCTAAGACGTTGGACATCCAAACGATGAGAACCTGAGATTCAAGGAGGGGTCGTCCTTCAAGTATCCTTGTGATGGACTGCGTCGGACAACAAACCGTGTGAATGAATCTTCCTTAGGAGAAGACGAAGAAATGCAGCAAGAAAGTTAGGTTCGAATACAAACCTTCATAGATTGATTCGACGTTCCCATGGAAAATAGAAGGTAACTAGTACTACTTGTATTATACGAGACGTTTACGGGTGTTCTGTGACGTTCCCTGCATTTGGTGGAACAAAGCCATATTTTGTCCTCTTTTGTCATTCGAGGCAACACGTACTTAGAATCCTCCTGTGAACCTTGAAAAGGAGCTCTTACTGCAGAGTAGTAAACTATGGGTATGTATTCACTAAGTCATACGCGTCAGGCCGAAGGTAAGTACGTGAACATGCAAAACAACAACAAATTCATGGAAGTAAAGGGTTCATAGCGCAAGCAGCTCACATCCATAATGCATACTAACCACGCCAAGTCAGTAGCCTCTTCTGTTCTCTCAAAAAGAACAATTCGTGAGGTTGTACTTAACACCGATTACTATGCAAAGCAGAAGATGAAGAGAAACTTCACAAAAGCCTTCCGTCAACTGTGTAAATAATAGATATGGGTCACTATTGTACGATGGCTTAGCATAACGCGTAGTAAACATTGTTACAGTTTGAGGCCGTGTCAAGGTTGGGGTTATTCGTTTCCTCGCACTAAGAGCTGGATGACATGACGGCTACCGCTCAAGGAGACGCATAAAAACGGAAGAAAACACATGCTATCAGTTGATCAAGTGTACTTATAAGGTGGTTAAAGGCTTTTGTCCATTAACATTCACGCACACACATACCCTTGTTGAAATTCAAATCTGTACTGAAGATTTTGAACTTCAGTTTTACAGCTCACGTTTTGCAAGATAAGGTACCATCTAAAATGCTTATAGGCATAGATACCTGGTAGTACTGAACCAACTAGAAACCCTTTGATAAATTGACAGGGTCTCCATCCGTTCTCTTGGATAAGCACCTCTGCACCATCTGGCAGTTCCCAATCTCGTTTGAGATAGTGAAGGGTCTCCATGGTCCAGTAGTTTTTACGTGGAAGCGTCCAATCGTCATAAAAGCTTTGATGCGGACCACGGGAAGCATCACTGTTGGTGGCAAGATTGGGCGGTCCCCCAACTCGCCACCGATTCATCATCCACTGACAGGTTTATTTCTTATAATGAATAATGAATTCACTCAGTGTATTTTTGATTGGTTTCGAGAATCTGGCCCAACGCCCAACGAAGCCAAATCAACGGGACCAATTTTTTTGCGCGGGTCCATTGCCCAGGCCAATATTCACCACTTCTTCGCTTTGAGAAACGGACGCTGCGATCGCAGCACTTTTTCGACGACTTATGCGAAGATTTGATGCCTGCGGCCTGTTAGGAACATCAAATCGTGGAAAGTTGCATTGGCTCTCATCAAGAACTTGTTCAACTTCAATGAGGACCTTTACGGAGGCTTTCCTTGAATTGGAAAGGTCATCTTGGTAGTTTCGACGACGAATTGTCGACAGCCAAGTTTCGACAAGACCCAATCCGAATGCGCTCAGCTACTTTCCACGATTCGATGTTTTGGGGAAGGTGTACGATACAATAAGAAGGGCGGGATGGAATACGTTGCGACAAGAGGATCTTTGACATTGGGTGATGGGAAGACCGGTACGGGGAAGTGAGGACACAATGGCAGACAGTCGGCAGAGTCCCCTAACCGGACAAGGTCCCGTGATTTGCACATTCGCAGATCCATCATCCCATGCTATTAGGAATAACAATCCTCGGCTCCCAATACACGCTTTCAGTTTAATAATTCGAGTATGACAGCATGGAACAAGTTTTTCTATTATGAAAATCGTCAACTACGACTACTACCACAACTTATTTACAAATCCTTATAAGGAAAACTTTACGAGGATAATTGAGATATTTCATAAAAATCTCCTAGTCATTTGATGAACCCATCTTCATTTAATGAACTTTGCTCAATTTCCCATCGCGTTACGTCATTGTAAAGAAATATTCAAGAAGACACATGCAATCTAAACGACAAAGGAACGTGTAATTTACAGCAAATGGAGCCAACAATCCGGTCTGATTCATCTTCATTGAGAGCCAATTACTTCACGAGCTCACTACGAAGGTGATTTCCCACGGTGTACCGACTAGAAGAGGAGCAAAGGTGCGCCGCTCTAAATTTATTAAGCCACTTCCTACTTCTTAGCGAGCGTGTCGAGAACAATTAATAAAAAAGAAAAGATACCAAAAGCCTTCAAAGATTTTCATCACAAACCCACAGACGATTCGAGGAATTTAACTGTAAAAACCAAAAAAGTTGGCGGTAGTTGAACCCTAATGATGTCGCCCGGTGAATGATCGGTCCTTGAAGAAGTGACGAGTGTCATATTTCATGTTGTTCATGATTTGGCATTGTTTAGCTCCACCCAAAACGCCCTCGTTTTGGTGTTTATCACGTTCAAATCACGATGTTCGATTCATTAATACTCCGAAAGAAAAAAAAGATGGTTTCAACTGACACCAAGGTGGAGGCGCAGTAACCTTAAATCAGTTCACATCACAAAAGCAGAATCTCATGTTGTGATCCCCAACGGTTTAGGAGTTACAATCGGGGGTTAGACCAGGTCTCGAAATATAGTTCTGTTCGGTTCCTCCAAACCGTTCCGATACCGAAAAGAGCGGAAAATTAGAATTTTTAGGATAAAGTTCCGAATGAGAACGAAATTATAAAGTTCTGAAAAAATACTGTTCCCAGTGGGAACGAAATCTGAAGGAACAATATTTTAGCGTTCGTAAAGAAACTTTCCTGACCTGAACAATAAAATATTATTCCTTCAGATTTCTTGATTTGTTATGATAAACACGATGAAGTTTGCCATCTAGACCAGTTTAGGGGTCTAGGCACGTCAGATATAATTAATTTGACCATAGACCACTGTGCACCGGTGTTCAGTAGGTACCCTACTTTCCTTCTTGATTTGAGAGGCTGAAATTGGAGTAGTATCTGAGGTTTTGAGATCGTGGATGGGTGGGGTGTTAAATTAAATTTTGGCAAACCTTACTTTTTGAGGGAGCAGAATTCACTGGGAGTTGATAAATAAAGTTCCCACCTTGAACGTTCATTTAGGGAGCATTAAATGCTAAGTAAATAAATTTTATTCTATTTATTTTAAATAAATTTTATTCTTTCAGGAACTTTATTTCGGGCCCTGGGTTAGACAAATGTTCAAATACGAATGCATTATTCTGAAACTATTGCTACACGATTGAGAGAAAAATGGTCAATCTGGGGAAAAAAGTATGGTTCTATGAGCTGTAATAAATTTGCCATAGATTTTCGCGGTTCTTGTAAAATTCCCCCAAGTGAATATTTTAGTACTTTTGGCGAAGCTACCTCCTTAACGTGGTGTTTTCCAAAATGAGCTTAAATTCAAAACGAAAGAAATTGGTAAGTCCTTACCTTAATGTGGTATGACCTTTGCATAATATTATTGGACAAACTTACTCGGCCCTATTAATAAAATTCAGAAATTCACTCAAAAGCAGCTTTCCGGGGTCAGTATCAGGGCTCTTCCTTGGTAGCAGGTCGAGCCAAGGTTCATCAACTCACACATGTTTCGCAATCTCAAGGTGTGGGAAATTCCACTCCCGGCACAACAAAAGGGTACGACAATTAACATTAGGAATCTATCAGACTTAGTAAAAGCCGGTGAGGAGATGTGACTGTTTAGGATTTATTCATTTGAGAGTTTGCCGTGGCAAAATAATAAAAATTTTCACAGAGGCCAAAAAAAGGCTTCATTCAGGAATGAAGAAAAATCTACTCTTTTTAGAAAAGGGAGAAGTGCATAAGCTCAAGGAAAACTTGAACACTACTATTATATGTATATATAATAAAACTACTACTTGAACACTACTATTTGAACACTACTATTATATGTATAATATATATTATATATTTTGTTTTCGTGACAGCAGCTGTCACGAAAACAGCCTTTTGGGAGCGAAGGACCTAAATGCCATAGTAAATTTTAATCAATTAATCATCTCCAATTAATACTTAAAATTAATAAAAGTTAATTTAATTAATTCAAATAAGTTACCTAATAATTAACAACCTTAATTGTAATGAATTATTAAATTAATTGAATTCACCTATTATTATTTCAAAGTAATGATTGAAATTTATAGTGGCATTTACTTAGGCCCATTGATCCCAAAAGGCTTCAGTTGTCAGAAATGTGTATATGTTTCTATTCTTCCAGTAACGTTTCAAGATGTGTAGATGAAAAATTCAATTGGTTTGATGATAGGAATATTATGTTTAAAAATCTAAGAGGTCGATAAAACACTCGGATCTGTCCTAATAATTAGAAAATACGAAGGATGGAACATCGATATCACCATCTGAAAGAAATTATTGATGTTGGAAAATAACATCGATGTTTTGAGAAGGTACGTGCTATGCAGGTAAAAAAAAAATGGCGTCATAGCAAAAAGTGAGAAATTAAGCATGGGAAATAATTACCGCTTGTAATAGGGCAATCTCTCGCTGGTTTCATTTAAATTACTTTCAAAGAGGTTTTTAGAGGCATGTTGCGAATGAAGCAAAGAATCCAAATCACTTGAACCGAACTAGAACGTCAATAAAAAGATGAGTTGAAACTTGAGTTGATGTCTGGTTGTCAATGATTTTTTGATGATTTAATAGCTATTGAACCTTTTCCACTCCACGCTTGGATTTCCTCTTTCAGCCCCCCAGAAAGGGGGTGTGTTTTTTAATAGTGGGTGTGATGAAGAAAGAAATTCCATGCTTGAAAATGCATGTGATCCGTGTGCAAGTAATAAGGCAATCCGCTGTTATCCAGCTCATGGTACCATGGTGTACGTACCTACACCTAGTACCTATTTGATTACCAAGATGCTCTTGATGAGTATACTGAGCAAGTTCTCGCCGTTTGGAATCGGATCAGAACTCGAACGTTCCCAGGAATCAAACTCTCCCCTACAATTTAAGAATAGCTCAGAAACCTAGAACTTCAACAGTTACTGCTCTATTCAGAAACCTAGAGCTTCAACAGCTACTGCTACTAGTCCAGTTGTTTCCATTTTCCGTCGCATTTGGCGAGATGTTGCACAGTTCCTACAGCCAAGGGGGGGGGGGTCACGTGTTTTTAAAGAAACTACTGGTATGCCAAATCTAAGAGAATAATAATAATCCCAAAGGCAATCCTAGTTGCTGCTCTTTTTTTCAAAAATGTACCACTCACGGCTTGAAGTTGAGTGGCTTCATTGATGTTAGTCTCAAAGGCCCATTGAGCGTCCACGTTGGCCGTGCACTGTTCGGAAAGGAGGCTGTCCACCTGGTAGAGGAAATTCCTGATTTCCTTGTCAGGGATGTAGTCAGTCCTGGGGGTACCCGGAGGCGTTCCGTCGCGGTCTCTGTACAGCTCCCGGTCGACAGGCCTCTGCTGTTCGGGATATCTTGACGGATCGAAATACCTGGGAGTCAGAAGATTGATGTATACAGAGATATTAGAATAGGTAGGGTTCACGAAAAACTAGGATCACAACATTTGATCAATACCTGTTGAAAGGGGAAATTATAAGTACCACTAATACACTCACTTCGGATTTTGAGTGTCAAGAAACCTGTTGAGGAGGTCCTCGTTTTGCCGGTAATTCGGATCCGGCGGACGAGAATTTTCCTGCACTTGGTACTTCCTCGGTTCTCGCTCGACGTACCGGTAAGGATCGATATATGAGGTGTCCTGGGGCCCGTCCCCTTGAGACCCACAGCAGGACCAGGATGGCCCCGCTGACAACGCCAAAAGCATCAACCTGAGAAACCCTTCAGTCCGGACGCACATTTTTCACCGGGCGGCTCCGTTTTGCGATACCTACTACGAGTACTCGACGACTTGGATGCTTAGGGACTTGGGAGGCCCCCAACGAGGACGGGGGTGGGAGAATGCGATAAACCCCGAGCGATGGAAGGGGGCCCACCTATTGTTTATCATGTGAACTTCTTCAACTTGGCCTTTCCGATACAACACCCATTACAGCTGGTTTCTCTGTCCCACTCGAATTTTTACAATGATTGAATCATTATTGTTTATCAGCATTTACTCACGACATGGACGATAAAGATATATCTTTCTATAGAAGGTCTCAAAGGGAAATCGGTGTAAAGTAGGTAAAACAGGTGTAGTTTACTTACTACAGAGTCAGTTTACAGGGAAAACACTGCAATTGTACACAGGGTTTATTATTCGCTGGTATTTATAGTCTTCAAAAATTTGAACTTGCAACCAAACAGTCAATAAAAAATCATTTCAAAAAATATAAATTACAAATTATACCTGTACAGTGTTTGGACATAATATGTCCATATTATGAGACTCCCTCAAAATAGTTACTATGCCAAAATAAATCCGAAATCGGCACCTCATTCGACCATTTACCCTAAGTCCTTTAAAAGCCCCATTTTTTGCCACATAGATCCTGACAGTGTGAGCGGATGGATCTGAGACCTCCTGGCCCAAGTCCCTAAAAAGCCCCCTTTATAGCCCCACGGTGTACATAGTTGGATGGGTCTTAGAACCACATAAATGGATTCTACGCTCAAAATTACTTTTCAAACGACACCCAATTTGACCTCCTATCCGAAGTCCTACGAACGCCAAATTTGTAGCCCAATAGACCCTCACAGTGAGATCGGATGAGTCTTCTACCTCCATAAATGGATGCTACGTCCAAAATTACCTCGAATATGACACCTAACTCGACCCTTCAAAGAGAGATTGGGCTGATAAACTTGCAGGCACAATCAGGGATGTAAAGGGTGTAAATACCGGGTGGGAAGGATATTCACCAAGCCTCGAATAATAGGTACCCAACCTCCCAAATGTTTAATAAACGTTTTCTTTCTTTTTTTTTACATTTTTTTCTTAAGTTTTTAACCAAAAACGTCTTTACCCAAAAACGTTTTTACCCAATGGTTAATTTGCTGAAAAATTCCATCAACATTAAGGCAACCTATCCATTTAAGAAATAAATATTGTAAATACATAATTAATGTTCAAAAGACCATCTTGAATTTATCGTCATTTTCAACATGAATGAACTTTTGGAATACAACATATTATTGAATGATTTAGGTAATGATGTGGAATGCATTGAAGAGTGCATGCCAGTAATGCCATTGTGAACATTAATGATTTGTTTTTCAAGAACGATTTACGATTACAAGCTGTAGTTGTGGGGAAATCGCCATCAGATTCACAAGTAACCCCCCCCTTCATGAGGTCTAAACCGGTAATTCACAACGTGTCCGTAGCTACCGGCTGTCTGGCAGAGCATGTCACAAGCCTTCTGTTATCGTCTCCAGATCCCCACGACTAGGGGGGTTGCGATCCTCCAAAAATGCGCGCAAACTAAATATGACTTCTCAGCTGATGCCCTGTTTGGTATATGATATATTTTCAATGCTTAAACAGATGAACAATTTAGGCCATCAGAAGAGAAATCACTTTTCTCTATGATCTCCATATTGGGCTTCTGCACCTTCGACAAACACCCATTCACTACAGATCCCTTTTGATAGAGTGAATTTGGCTGATTGGTGATATTCAGTTGAAGATCCGACATTTTGAAACTGTGACTCAGAATGGATCACTACCTTTGAGCTCGAACCTACCTGGTACTGATTGAAAAAGTCTCATAGCGAGAGACGCGATAAGTCCTTATCAGGTAATACCTAGTTGAGTACCACTTCAAATAACGTCCCGCCCATCACCTCTCCACGTTCAACAGACTACTTCAAATAATCTTCCGAACGAAAGATTTTCCGGGTACATTTCAAAGGTTGGAAGAAATGCAGTTTCGCTGAGTGAGATATTATTATTATTATATGTAGCAGACAGTGCCAAATACCGTGTTGGTAGAGCTACACGCGTAGCGATTCGTTCAAAATGGGGTCCAACAAGATGGCCAAGAGCTATCTACACTTTCTTCCGGCGGCCGTTTTCATCATTCTACCGTCAACATTCATCGTGACGTAAGTGGAAAGTGAAGTAATTAAATGTCAAGCGTAGCGGTTTCAACCACGCTGGCCCAACGTTGGCCAATCTACCAGCATCACCACCGTCAATAAGGGACAATTATTCCAAGTCTTCACCACCCCCATGATTTAATTTACAGGTATTTTTGGTCAGTAAAGAATGAACACGTTTACCCGGATTTCCCCTCCATCAGCGAAACTGGGGCGCTGCCCCCGGAAAGCTGCCTTTTCGGGATGATGGTCAATCTAACGGCCTTCACAAGTACGTAAAACAGGCGGTTTGGATTCGAGTGTTTCTTGCGTCGTGCCAAATGCGTGCACGTACATCCCAGTCAAAAGGTGACGGTAAACGACCGCCTTTGTCATGACAAGAATACTGTATACATTTTTCAAGTAACGACCTTGGTTAGTCCACACCTTAAAAGGCAAGTTTCTTTTGAACCGAAATAAGTTCTTTTGTAGCAGGCTCCTATGATACTTAGTTCACAGACCATAAACCATATAGAGGACAAGTAAATAACAGCATCAGGTTGAAAAGTTTATTACAAAAATTTCAATTCAAAATGACAAAAATTAAATATATAAGAGATAATTTAATGTTTGTATTTACATGTATTACACCTACACGTTAGGACTTAGGTATAATCCTACTTTTGAGTGCGCATATTTAGCAATCCAGTATTACCAATTCCAGTGTATCTCGCGTCATTGTAAATGGTTTTGCCTCAGTGTTATTCTCGGTGTACGTGAGGCACAAGGAAGTGGTGGAAGTCTTTAAAGTCAAACGAATGGCCGACACGAACCCTGGCGCATTTATGGTCAACAGGGTGTCAACCATAACGGGAGTCGTGGCTTGCACAGCGCTGGACGTACTAGCAAATTTTCAAGAGGCCAATAAAATTGGGTACATACACCAAGCAGCGTCGGTAGTTTGCTTTTATTCGTCAGCCATGTACCTGTTGCAGCAGGTGAGCAAGTGACAAGTTCATTGGGTATTTAATTTTAAATAATATTGACATTTATTATGCACCCAAACGTGTTCACTCTCAGGCGGTTCTGACAAAGTGGTTGGTACCAGAAGTAAACGGTACGTGGCTGGTGTACGTAAGATGGACTTTGGGTGTCTTGGCGGCTGTCACAGTAATAAGTAACACAATGGCGACGGCAGTTTCCATCACACTCTTCCTGATGGAGAAAAATCACACAACTCCAGGTAAGCAAAAAGAGACGGTTTAACACGATCTGTTGTTAACCAATGTAGCAGAAAACATCATTCAAGGATTGGCAAAAATGATTTTATTTTTTATTTTTATCATACTCCATTCAGAGTTGGATTTTGAAATTGACCAACACCATTACTGATAGCTTTCAGCAAAGCAACTGCACACTGGACTCCCAATGAACCCGGATACACTTGGCACTGTGCGGGTGCCGTACTGGAATGGGTAACTGTGGGTACTTTGGGCACGTACATCTTGACGTTGTACTGGGACTTCAAAAAAATCACCATATTTGAACCAGAAATTGAGGTAAAATTTGTCTCTCCCAGAGACAAAAATGGTAATGGAATTAACTGTTGTTATAACGTAGGGTGGATGCGTGGGAGATAGTGGGAATCCATGTTATAAAAAGGCTCAATTGTTGTTAGGCGAAGAGTAATGTTCAATGTTACCAGGTGGAAGAAGATCCAGTTCCCGAACCAGTGAAACCAGTCGGATTTAAAGCGCACTATAGCGATAACTGAAATGGGATATCGAGCCAACAGTAAGAAGGCTTCAAGAACTAAACCAAATTAGGTAGGTAGTTAAATATGAGTTAGTGTAACTTAAGACGAAACTGCTTTAAAGTTGACAAAGTACTTCAAGTATAATACAATATTGTATATTACACAATAATAAAGACGTCAATTTAGTTGCGGAACATTTGTTTTTGTCGTATAAATTTATTTTATAAAAAAGTATTATTTTTTTATAAAATAAAATTATGGTATAAATATAAAATTGTTTTATTTTCTACAAAATAAATCATAATATGATTATTATATTATAATAAATGTTTGAAAATTCATATAAGTCCGCATAAAACTTATGAATATAATGTAGTTGTTGTTTTCTTTTTGTAAAATAATACTAAATATTTTGACAAAATATTTATGTAATGAATAAATATAAATACACTTATATTTATATTTTAAAAAATCCGGACACATGCCCTTTTTCCATTGGAGGCGTCTTCAATCATCTCCTTGGTTGTCTAGGACTGCACGAGAAAAGAAAAACTTCATAATAAGGTAGGTAAGTCACACTAATTCAGATTTACCCAAATTTCAATACCGTTCAGAACTATACTGAATTCAGAACCATATAGCGGACGTGTGGGTACGTAATTGTTCAGATGTCAATTTTATTCATTTTCCGTTCTTTCTCGTAACATTACTGAGAGCTATAATCACGTTAGTTGCAATTACTCAAAGAAGTTGAACATAAAATCAATCGTATTACCGGAAAACGTAGGGAAAACCATCAAGCTTGGATATTTGTAGTGTGACGAACAGTGAAAGGGCTTATTTGGTCCAGCTGACTTTGGGGATGTCGAAATGTTCTGTAAGGCTGTCTAGATGTTTGTTGAATTCTTCCACACGCTGTTTATGCGTCATTGAAGCCTTCTTCATTATCCTTTCCATTTCCTGAAAACATAAAACAGCGATTAGAGTACACAACGGCAAGAAGAAGGTGTCATTAGAACCTGATCGTATCTGGTACACACCACTTTTTCTTGCATTTTCTGGAAAGCCAACTCCGCTTTAGTTGGCGGCAATTCCGCTTTCCTGGTTTCCTTCACATACTCTTCTGCTTTCTCCTTTTCCTGCTTGTTCTTCTTGTGCTTCTTCTTCCTGAATCAGAAGCATAATGTAGTTAACCACCAAGTAGGTATTTAGCCCGGATTTCGAATCGCAAATTTAATTTTCGATTGAAAAATAAAAAAATCGAAATTTTTGATTGAATCAGATCTGATCTCACGCTAAGTGCAATTATTGAGGCGCGCCCAGTTGGAAAAAGTTCCTTCATCACTCGAAGGCCTTTTTTAAAAGGTTTTTGCAGTTTGAACTCCTCTATTCATCGAAAGTGGGCTCACAAAATTTGAGATTGATATCTCGAAAACTCAACGAGATAATAATATTATATTGATATTATCAAAGTTGTAACTAATGATGAGAGATCACAATCTTATGAATGTTTTTTGCCCCTTGAAAGTACACTACAGTTAGTTTCTTATCAATGAGTATACTACAGTAAGGTTCTTATCAATGAGGTCCCAAAAATACTTTGAAAACGACACCCAACTCGATTATAGCCGAAAACATGCAAAACCCCCTTCAGAAGCCCCACGGAGCCCTAGGTTTTGGGCGATCAGGCTGAAGACCTCCTCTTATAATATAAGGTACAACTGGGCGGAGGAACTGTACTGTCAAAATAATTTGATTATTAATTATCGAAAAAATTCAGGTTTCTTCTACTTCGTGGCTTCGTACCTTAAAAGTAAGTAGAATCACACAATATTCGTGATGATGATGACCGTTTCAATGAATGTGGGTGGAAAGTTGTAAATTAAATTATTTGACCGACCGTCAACAACTTTCCACCCACATTTATGGAAAAAGGGTCAACATTTTGATTTTTTTTTTTTTCAAACTATTTTTGAGTTCATAGGTATCGACCGAAAACGTTATATTTTGGTATCATTTCGTTTAAAGAAAGACCTCAGTGAAAGTGTGCACTCACTCGATCAGAAAATGCATAAAGCAAGTTAAAATGGAAATCAAACGACAACTTCGAAGGGCTCAAAACGCAAATCTTGCAGATGGGCCCTTTTTCCAGCTGGCGATTGTTTCATCGAACGGAACATTCCATTTGGCTCAAACACTTTACACGAATTCCTACGATACAACAGTCCAGGGTAAGATAAGTAACACGGAACAGCACTATAATACAGTTTAGAGATTTCAGTAATATAGTGACTATATAGTGACTAGGTATATTACTGAAACCTCTAATGCACATGAGGCGCTTACTTCTTGATTCCAGCGTCACCCTTCAGTTTGAGTGCACCCTTCGAAGCAATTTCGTAGTCAGACATCGCACCTTGATGCTCAACGAGATGGACAACAAGAGCCCGTCACAGAACCATCGACAGACAAGGCAGAGATTCGTTAGAACGACAACTTCCTGAACATTAAAAACAATTAAATTTTATGCCTTTGAGATAATACTAATCTAAGCAAAACTGAAATCCGAACTAAACACGAATACATACTTACGATATAACCATTTCCTCTCTGTTACTCTGTGGCACAGAGTAACAGAGAACGAACAGAGAGGAAACTCCCTATACTCCCTGTGTTGGCAAAGTTTGGCCGTGAAGTCGATGGAGGGGGGTGTTTGAGATGGACAGTGGCGCCTCCCAGGGGTGATTGCTCGCAACTCGCCGACGCACGGCCCCCTCCCCTCCCCCTGCTAACAGCCGATCCCCCCCCCCCCCTCGCACTACCAGGCCTTTCCCGTTCGTTTTCAATAGGCCCATCATCACCGGAATCACCCACAGAAAAATAATTTTATAATTATTATTCCGATGGTGAGTTCCTGTGATGTGAGATCCATTGAAAACGAGTGGGAATGGCCTAGTAGTGGTGGGGGAGAAGGACGAGTGAAAAATCTAGCATCAGAATAATTGGCACAATAAGTAATTTCGCTTTATTTTCTCTTTTCTTCAATATCATAGTGTTCTAGATAGAGGGGGAATAAATTCAACAACGTTGGTGCGTATAAAAATATCTATTGAAGAATAAGGAACAAAATAATGTACTGGTAGGTATAAAAATACAGATACTCAAACACTGTATTGGTAGGTATAAAAATACAGATACTCAAACACATTACATACGTGAAGGAATTGCAAACATTATACATTTAAATAATTAATAAATAAATTAATTAATTAATAAATTAATTCCTTAAATTAATAAATTAAATTAGAAAGTGGGCATATCTCTTTACAGGAGTTCTTTTGGAAAATGGACTATAAAAGACGGATTCCCACTACCTATCTCTGTGCATCAACAATGATAGAACTGATCTGAAATGATCTCTTACATTATGATAGATCAACTGAAAAAAAAAAAAATAATAATAATAATTATTATTATTATTATTATTTTTTTTTTTTTTTCAGTTGAACCCCTATTATTATAATAGGGGTTCAATTTACTGACGTAAGTTTAACGCCTGAAATAGATATCCTAAAGCAGGTTTGTAGTCACCTGTTACGGCGTTATGGAGATTAGTTCGATAAACGGGATCTGTTCCTGGTCGACGGGGCATAAGAAGAACACCCTGTAGCCTGTAGCCGAACACTGTCGATTCGTCCGTGGGGCCTGTAGAGAAATTTAACACAAATATTAGTCATAATTGGTTATATCAGCAATAATTTCCAGCTTGCCTACTTCTGACCTAACCTATGCGGTTGTTTCAACAGGTGGGATTGATTTATCAGATAAGTTGATTATCAGATTCGAATGGCCTACTGCATAATAATAATAGTATTCTGAAAAAGTGTTAGCAACTTACCAAATCGTTGTCGATGCGGGCTGTGAAATTGAGTGATCAAAAGTGAAGCAGTTGAAGCTGTTGAAATAGCTTAGGAATGAAAACAATAATTATTACTGCTTTCGAGAGATCGAACTGATGAACTTGAACCTGAAGAAACCGATTAGCAATGAACAAAGTTTTTGAAATTGAGAACGAAGGAAAACGCGTGAAAACTATAAAACAATGTTCGATGATGAAGCCGTTGTAACGGCCGTTACAAACCGCCCAGTTGTTGGTGTGGTACCATTATCTACGATGGAGACACTAATGGCGGACAATTCTGGACTGTGGGGTGCGACAGGGGCGCTCTCTGTTACTCTGTGAGCGAACCCTTGGGGTGACTCTGTGGCCACGCCCCTTTTCAAACTCTGGCCGTGAAATGGAGGGGAGTTTCCGCGGCCTGCTCTGTGGATATAACTGTCCTCTACTCTGTGCTCTGTGCTTACGAGATAACTGGCAACAACAATAACATCACTACAGTGTTGACGACTTATCTCGTTTGTCGTTCGAATGAGGGAATGCAATGAACAGCAATGAACAAAAATTCCCTCCTTTCAAGGCTACACCAGGAACCAGTGATGCCAGGTGTAGGAATTGCACTCAGAATCAGATAATAGGTTTGTTCCAGGTATGACGGAATGTTAACAGAAATCGCCGGAGACATGCGCAGTTCCAGGTCGATCGTAGGTTGACAGCAGTTGGATGGAAACCGACAGCTCGAGTATGTGCGGTCGGGTTCTGTCGACAGCTGTCCAACTTCTGTCGACAGACGCAGTCAGACCTGGAACAAACCTAATATTATTAGACTAAATATAATAATATTATATTATTAGACTAAATATAATAATATTATATTATTAGACTAAATATAATAATATTATATTATTATTAGGTTTGTTCCAGGTCTGTCTGCGTCTGTCGACAGAAGTTGGACAGCTGTCGACAGAACCCGACCGCACATACTCGAGCTAGGTAGGTACCTATCGGTTTCTGTCCAACTTACCGACCTGGAACAGCAGTTTCTAAACTGCGCATGTCTCCAGCGATTTCTGTTAACATTCCATCAAACCTGGAACAAACCTACTAGAATACCTAAAAGCTACTTGCCTTGTTGTTGCCAGTTTGTTGTTGAAGTTGAACTCAGTTTTTAGTGCAACCTTTCCCTCAAAAAATGGAAAGGTGCGCTCACCTCTTCGACATGTTTTTGTTTTTTTGTTTTTTGTTTTTGTTTTTCACAGCATCACGCCCGAGCGGCTCAACAGATTTTCATGAGGGTGGTCTCATTGTGATCAGCGAGTTCGGGGGGTGGTTATAGGCTTCCTTGATTTTTCCTCCCTCATCTCCTTCACTTTCGGGAGGTCCTTCACGACGAAAGTTGTTTATCTCTGATTAACTAAGGAGGCCTCAAAAGGGGGACGAAAGTTTTTGTCCGATTTCGTTGGTACAAGGGTCTATGGAATGAGCTTTTTAGGCTGATTCCAACGACTCCAAAACGATTTTTGCAGCCTGAGCCGTTCGTTACCTCTGATCGGCATAAGGGTTTCTTACGCATCGGTCGTTAGGGTGCAGTAACTGTTTGGTCGCTAGATACCTACTGTTTCTTAGTTTCTCTCGCTCATTAAATATAATATATTTACGATATTATCGTAATAACAGAAAGGTTTCGCTCATCTTTTTCAATTCAATTGATGGCTTGTTTTTCACGATTCCACTCCGACCAATGTTTCCTCGTATTTTCATAAATACCTAAATACCTAGTCACAAAACTAAGGTTTTTCATTGATAAAATTGTTTTTCCATATGAACAAAATGAAAAAACATTATGATTCATGATAGTTATTATCTATCACAATAATAATTAATACTATCAATAATATTAAATAGTTATTGTTAGGTAATGGAGGTCTACCTCATAGCTAGGTAGGTACTACCTTGGGTGTGACGTCACTCTCTAACCAGGAATGCTCTATACTCAGACCATGTTTGTCATGTTGGTACAAGTTGGTCGCTTCTGGTGGTCAGCTTCCCCTTCTCTCTTGTGGACTAGAGTGCGCATCAGAAGACAATCGTTTGAGTGATACATTATTCTTTTAGTGTTTCTTTTAGATCGATTCGTCTTGACAACGCAGATTTGGTATGTAATTGATGACAATATATTATTGATTGATTCTTAGATTGTTTAGCTAAACCTATCGCTCGACATGAATTCAATGCATCCCCACGGGATCGGGGAACTTTAAGCGATGGTTCCAATGGGTTCTGTGCTTGGTCTTATCTGGTCGGAAGCCCAACATTTTCCCTACGAGATATAATTTCGGTGCTAGGAAAATTCAGAAACGTCGATGAAAATTTACGTCAAGTATATGACGAAACTTTTGTAGGAAGCAAAATTTCGTCTAATCGGGTTTTTTAGGCCGATTTGACTTGGCTTGGTCCACGCCAATTTGGTGTTAGGGTTGTACATCAGATTAGCCCGAAATTAAATCAGACGGTACGGCGCGGGAGGTTCCCGTCGTTTTTCTTCGTTGTTTGAGACATTTTGACGAAGAAATAAAATCATCAGAATTTTTGTGTGGATCGGGATAGTCGACATGACAGCGGCAGTGTTTCACTGTGCGTGCGTGTGTGTGTGTATTAGAAGTTTCGATCAACCACATCAGATGGCGTCTGCGTCCAGGCAGGTTTTTGATTCACGCCAGGTTCGTTCAGAGAAGGTGTGTTGACCATGCCGTGTTGACCAATTTGACGAATGTTGGCACACGGATATTTCGGAACTATGAGTGACAGGTTCCCCTTTCAGAGTTTGGTAAAGTTCCGAGGGGAATAATTAGACTCAGCTGAGTGGGGTTGCGCACCGGTTTGTCTTAGAATAAAAATAGACCATGGGACGGGTAGGTAATAAAATATTCGTCGTTCAGATTTGGAAAAATGTCGAATCCCGTCAGGTGCGTCATGGTGTGTATTGAGACCGCTGACACAGGTCAATGAAGTATAAGATGGTACTTATCTTCCCATCAGAGCTGGTTAAATTCAGAAAGACAAACCACTGCCTTTTTAGCCTTAAGCTGAAAAGAAGTTTTGATGTGTAGTTCCCAGAGGCTGTAAAAGCCTCACACATCAAAATGGATCGAAGTTGTTCGGATGCGGGGCTGTGGGCGGTGCACAGTCTACAGTTCCAGGCCGATTCAATTTCTGATCTATAGGGATCTATAGAGGAGTGTTGGCTGACCGATTTGACCATTCATAGAAAACTCCCTATCAGAAATCTCACTATCTACTGGTATCTAGTTGACTCTAGGTTAAGTGGACTGGAATAAGATTTGTTTGCCGTGGTGACCTCGGCGCGGAGTGCCGCTCTGCTTGACGGGTATTTAATATTAGGTTTTGTCAGGCGGAGCGGTGTCCTGCGTTCGGGTTGCCGCGATCGAACATGTTTCAAGGTATGCCAGTGTGGGAGTGGTGAACCGCTTGAGCTCGAAGGTACATTGGGAGCGGTCGGATCTCTTGGAGTGCATTTCCGCGGGGCTGTTGATGGTGCGAGGTAAATTTATGGTTGGACCATAATGGTCTCAGCATGGATTAAATTCCACAACGCATGTGGCGGATTTCATAGGTATTCTTTTTTAGTTCAGAATGGAATCTGCGCTTGCGTTCCAGTGTACCGGTGTGCGCTGTGGCGTTAGGAACGAGTACTGCAGAGTTTTCTTCCGTTTGAGGTCCTGGGGCATAATTCTCCACATATGGACGGTAATCCGGCCGATTTAATCGGGCATACTGATGACTGTCTAGGGGGAAGCTCCTGTCTTCTGCGTTCAGTGTGCGAAGTTCATAGGGCTTTATATGGATTGAAGGTGCGAACGTGTCCTGGAAGCTGTGTGTTTTGTTGCATACAAATTTCAAGCATGCCTGTTTGTTTGGAAAGACCAGAAAAATGGGCAATTCTGTTGCTCTATGTAGATGATGTTCTTCTGGCATCTAATTGCTATCAGAAAAATGCAGAAGTAGAGTCTCTACTGAGCGGGGAATTTTCCATTACAGATTTGGGAACTCCAAAGAAATTTTTATGCAAGGAAATAAATATAATATATTTATATTTATTATATATATAAGCTATCGGTAAGTTGATGTAGGTACCTTCAAAATGGTACCAGACCAGATATATCATTATATTAATAGCAAATTTTGCTGTTAATGTGTTGAGTCGAAGACAGGGTGATTTTACTCAGAATCATTGGGATGCTGTTAAGCGCCTAATGGGATACCTAAAGAACACCAAAGATGTTTGCTTAACGTTTTCCCCAAATTCAGATGAGATGAAATGCTTTGTAGATGCCTCCCTAGGCATGAGTGCTGAGAGTGGTCATTCAACCACAGGGTATATTATTTACCTGTTTTCCTGTCCAATTGTGTGGAAAACTAAATAGCAAAACCATGTAGCGCTGTCCTCAGCGGAATCAGAATTTAGTTATGAGCGAAGCCTGCAAGGAATTAGCAAGTTTGCTGTCCATGTGCAGTGAGATTTTAGGTTTGAAAATCATACCTGTACTGTTTGAAGACTCTAGACCAGCTATTGGACTAGCAGAGGTAGATGACTCATCCACTTTGAAATATTTGGTGTGCTTGTCCTACTTGTATGTTAGATAGTTTCACAAGGTAGGCAGGGTATGGATGGAGTGGGTAAGAACTGAGGATCAAGTTGCTGATTGCCTCACAAACTTCTATCCGGGATCAAATTTTCAAAATTCAGAGATGCAATGATGAGTCCTCATCCAAAGCTTGTCTAATCCTAGCGTTGTTCTTTTCAGACCGATTGGTGTAATTTAGAACCAATGACAAATTAAACTCAGATCAGTAACTAAAAATTCTGATTTGCTAAACTCAGAATTGAATTACAATTCAGAGAATAGTGAGAGGTTTGTTCCAGGTTTGACGGAGTGTTATCAGAAATCGCGGGAGACATGCGCAGTTTAGAAACTGCTGTTTCAGGTCGATTGGGGGTGGGCGGCGGTTGGGCGGAGGCCGACGGTTCGAGTATGTGCGGTCGGGTTCTGTCGGCGGCTGTCCGGCTCCTGTCGGCAGGCGTGGTCGGACCTGGAACGAACCTAAGATAAAACTTGTTTACTATAATTAGAGGGTGCAATTGTGGAGTTGTAGTTGGTAAGCTACAATGAAGCAGTACTCTCTGAACTCAGACGCCTTTCCCAGCGTGTCAGGGGCACTAGCGCAACCCCTAATTATTAGAGGTACAATTGGTAAATCCGATGTGTACCTGTGATGGTCCGCTATCACACGGGAATCAATGGCTCCCTGGAAGACGGAGCAGAAGCCTCAGAGGACGTCCGCGTTCCGGGTACTATGGCAATGGCGCCTAGTACAAAAGTGCCATACTCAAGATCTTATGGACGAATAAAATCAGCGTTGTACCAACTTATCAGATGATACTTGTGTGTATCTAGAGCGCCTTAACTCAGAAGTGGTGGTTATTCCGTTGGAAGGAGTTTGACGTGGAACCAGGTTTGCCAATTTGCTCCATTCCTGACTGTTCAGAAACGTCTATGACGGTAGCCCTGGGGGAAGTGTTAGGAAATGGAGGTCTACCTCATAGCTAGGTAGGTACTACCTTGGGTGTGACGTCACTCTCTAACCAGGAATGCTCTATACTCAGACCGTGTTTGTCATGTTGGTACAAGTTGGTCGCTTCTGGTGCGTCAGCTTCCCCTTCTCTCTTGTGGACTAGAGTGCGCGTCAGAAGACAATCGTTTGAGTGATACATTATTCTTTTAGTGTTTCTTTTAGATCGATTCGTCTTGACAACACAGATTTGGTATGTAATTGATGACAATATATTATTGATTGATTCTTAGATTGTTTAGCTAAACCAACGCTCGACAGTTATGAATTACGTAAATAAATATTTTTAATTTTGATCGTGGGGACATTTGAGATGGGGTAGGGACTTCGTAGAAAACGGTAGGGAGTTTTAGAGATCACCGACCGTTGAGGCCAATCGTCTGTCATCACTGCTTGGAACTCCCACCTTTCCTATGTCTATCATTGTCAAACTTGACTTATCCCCGAGATCCAAAAATTGGAAAACAATTGAGTTCGTAGACTTTTCAGAGAACGTTGTTAAGTTCATGTCGACTTGACCGCTGCTATAACAACCACTTGTTATACAAAGTGGTATAGATTGCTATAGGTACCTAAGTAGTATTGCGTGATTCTGTGAAACGTCGAAATGTCTCAGAAAATTGCTGTGGTAAGAATATTCTCTCAAATTCATCTACTATATTAAATTTTCTTTTGTTAGACGAAATGTCTCGTACGAAGACTCCAACTAGAAAAAAGGTTTGTTACCGGCAAATGTTTACGATACCTATTTCTGATTCTTTCAAGGTTACTGGAAGCAACAAGGGAATCGGTTTTGGTATAGTTCGCAATCTATGTTCAAAATTCGATGGGATTGTTTACTTGACATCTAGAGATGTCGAACGAGGCAGAAATGCTGTTGAACAGCTCAAAAAGGTAAGGCAACTTTGTGAAATGGATTACTCCCTTTCGTATGCTGAGGGTTAATTAATAAGCATTATTGACAAATGATTTGTCAATTTTATAGATTGAATCATTGGGTAACGCTTTGTTGTTTCTTTAAATGTGGCAGGAAGGTTTGAGCCCCGCTTTTCACCAACTTGATGTTACCGATCCAAAAAGTATTGAGGCATTTGCTTCCCATATCAAGTCCAGTCATGGTGGCATTGATGTACTGGTTAACAACGCAGGTATTGCTTTCAAAGTGAGTCGGTTTTGGCGATTTCCAAGTGTTATTTAGTGATGCATTCAACTCATTTATGGATCCTTAAAACTTTGTATTGCAGCATGACGCTACTGAATCTTTCGGGCATCAAGCTGAGGTCACGTTGAAGACAAACTACTTCTCTTTGAAGGATGTATGCAACATTCTGTATCCTCTACTACGACCTCATGCTCGGGTTGTCACTCTCTCCAGCTCGCTCGGCCATCTTATCCAAGTCCCTGGATCAGAGCTTCGTGAAAAACTGGCGGATTCCAATTTAACTGAAGAAGTCTTGGACAAGTTGATGCTTGAATTCATTGAGTGAGTGGAAAGAACGCTGCAATTTAGTTGCAGTTGACTGGTCAATGCTGCGTTCTTTCTGTTTACGCAGGTCTGCAAAAGCTGGAAATCATGCCGAAAAAGGATGGCCGAACAGCACTTACATGGTATCGAAGGTTGGTGCCAGCGCCTTGTCACGCATCCACCATCGTAAATTCTTGGAGGACCCCAGGGAGGACATTGTCATCAACCATGTACACCCTGGCTATGTCGATACGGATATGACCAGTCACAAAGGCCCCCTGACTATAGAACAAGGTATGTATCGTTATGTACGTTAGCGTTACCGGACGTTCTGGTTTAACAGGACATATCCGGATTTTGAGGATGTTCTGACCTGTCTTTCTAAGGGAGGTTAAACACACATTTTAGCGTCCTCATTTTGGTTTATTATTCTTGGAATAATACACCACGTAATCGCGACAGAAGTCGACAATTCTGATCGGCCTCAAAATATGACATTAAATGTCATATTTTGAGGCCGATCAGAATCACCTATGTGTCTTGATTTTGCCGTTTCAAGACACATAGGTAATTTCCAAAAACAAAATATCCGTCCGCCGTCTAAGCCGTTTTGGGCAGTAGGAATTTTTAAATCCGAAATTTTGGCAAAATACTCGGTTTACCATCTAGTTGCGCCCGCAAGGTTAAGAGCCCGATCACCCAAACCCGTGGGACTCTGTGGGGCTAAAAATTGGCTATGGGAAGTTTTTTTTAAGAGCTTCGGCTATGGGGTCGAGTAGGGTGTCATTTTCGGAGAGTTTTTGGACGTAGAATCTATTTTTAAGGGTCCCAGATCGATCTCACTTGACTGTGGCAATCCATGGGGCTTTCATGGGGCTACAAATGGGATTTTTGGAGGATCCCATTAAGTCAAGTAAGGTGTCGTTTTCCCAGTAATTTTGGACGCATGATCAATTTTTGGTTCCCACAGCTGTCCAAAAAAACATCATCATTCGCTTATTTCCTTCCAGGAGCTGATGCCCCGACATATCTGGCTCTCCTCCCTGAAAACTGTCAGTCCCCCAAAGGCGATTACGTGTGGTACAACCGCAAAATTGTTGACTGGGTCCACGGGCCTGCACCTTAAGCACCAACATCAGCCGGCTAAATGGAATACAAAGTTAACATAACATACGTTTAACATAAGTGTTATAAAAAGCTTTAAGTGTGACGAATATAATATATGCAATTATTCAATTAAATTAAATCAAAGTTATACTTCTTGTGTTTCATTAAGTCCAATTAACAGTCACTATCCGTGCTAAACAACTACCAAACGCGGTTTCCTTGGACGTTTTTTGAACTCGCAGTCAGACCTGGAACAAACCTATGGATTCTAGTCTTAAAAAATCGCTTCAATAGGTGAATTTTTGTTCTCACTCAAAGGTTGTTTGTTTCTGAGATGTGGTTTAGTTTTGTATCGCTGATGATAGTTTATTATTTTTTTAACCGAAACGTTGGCGTAGAAGATCCCTGTAGTTTTTTCTGAATCTCGCGACCCCCTAATATTTAATAGGGATGCTAAAAAATAATCGATTCTTTTTTTTAAAGATTCGGCCCGATTCGATTCTAAATTTCCAGAATCGAAAACCGATTCTTTTCTGCTCTTAACAAGTATTAAATACAACAATTTTTTGTATTCAGTTGCTCTGTAAACCAGATCCATGTTTAAAAGAATCAATATTATTTTTTTAATTGAGTCACTGTGACGACCATAGGTAACAGCTGAACACTTTTTAACAATATTTTTTATTCTTTCCTACCTACCTTTTCCTAATTAATAGTGCTGGTTAGCAGCAGTTGGATGTATTTGTTATTTGAATTCATGTAATAATGGTTCTTATTCTGATAAATTTGAAATAATTTGGAAAAAGAGTCATTCTCAGATGTCTTTTTGAAAAAATAATCGCGATTATATTCAATACTTTTCTAAATAATCGATTCGATTTAAATCGACTCATGACATCCCTCATATAAATACCGATATATCGGGAAAAAATATTGATAGGTCCGAAGCACAATAATCGATGACGTTATATTGATATATCGGCAGCAAAATATCGATCACTACAGGTTCTACAAGAGGTTGTTACCTACTAGGTCTAGTAGGTAACAACCTCTTGTAGAAGAGTCTGGAGACCGACTTCGAGTGGTGGCCCCCACTAAGGCCCCTAATAGCGCAACCGTGACCTTCCACTTGTCGACGAGCGGATCTAAGCACCGGGATCTTCGAGTTTTGCGTGATTCTGTGAAACGTCGAAATGTCTCAGAAAATTGCTGTGGTAAGTGTATTCTTTCAATTTCATCCAGGTACTACATTAAATTTTCTTTTGTTAGACGAAATGTCTCGTACATTGACTCCAACTAGAAAAAAAGGGTTGTTAGTAACAAAGGGTTGCCAGACGTCCTGATTTATCAGGACATGCCCCGATTTCGGGGGCGTCCTGTCCTGACTAAACGTTTTTAAGCGTCCTGATTTATCAATTCAGCTGGAGCATCAGATCACAAATAAGTAGGTAATCAGCAAAACAAAATCGGATTTTTTCGACAGGTCCGACTTCCCAGTACAATTTCATAGCCGAATTTTGGTTAATTATTCTTGGAATAATACACCTATGTAAGGTGCTTAAATCATTAATAAAAAGAGGTAGGTGAAGAAAATATGCTTGTTCTGATTTGTCCTGATTCCTGAGTGCTGTAGTCCTTGTTTTCTCCTAATGTTGCTGGCAACCATTTGTGTTACTTACCGGCAAATGTTTACGATACCTAATCAATTTCGGATTTTTTCAAGGTCACTGGAAGCAACAAGGGAATCGGTTTTGGTATAGTTCGCAATCTATGTTCAAAATTCGATGGGATTGTTTACTTGACATCTAGAGATGTCGAACGAGGCAGAAATGCTGTTGAACAGCTCAAAAAGGTAAGGCAACTTCGTGAAATGCATTCATGCGAGTTAAAAGGAGTTATAATACCTTTTTGTATAGATTGAATCATTAACGCTTTGGTGTTTCTTTAAATGTTGCAGGAAGGTTTGAGCTCTGCTTTTCACCAACTTGATGTTAGCGATCCAAAAAGTATTGAGACATTTGCTTCCCATATCAAGTCCAGTCATGGTGGCATTGATGTACTGGTTAACAACGCAGGTATTGCTTTCAAAGTGAGTTGGTTTGGCCGATATCCAGGTTTTACTTAGTGGTGCATTCAATTTATTTATGGATCCTTAAAACATGCATTGCAGCAAGACGCTACTGAACCTTTCGAGCATCAAGCTGAGGTCACCTTGAAGACGAACTACTTCTCCCTGAAGAATGTATGCAACATTCTGTATCCTCTTCTGCGACCTCATGCTCGAGTTGTCACTATCTCCAGCTTTTGCGGTCATCTTATCAAAATCCCTGGATCAGAGCTTCGTGAAAAACTGGCGGATCCCAATTTAACTGAAGAAGTCTTGGACAAGTTGATGCTTGAATTCATTGAGTGAGTGGAAAGAATGCTGCAATTTAGTTGCAGTTGACTGGTCAATGCAGCGTTCTTTCTGTTTACGCAGGTCCGCCAAAGCTGGAAATCATGTCGAAAAGGGATGGCCGAACAGCACTTATGTTGTGTCGAAGGTTGGTGCCAGCGCCTTGTCTCGCATCCACCATCGTAAATTCTTGGAGGACCCCAGGGAGGACATTGTCATCAACCATGTACACCCTGGCAATGTCGATACGGATATGAGCAGTCACAAAGGCGTGACTATAGAACAAGGTGTGTACCGTTATGTACGTAAGTTGGTTTACCAGGACATGACCGGATTTTAAGGGTGTTGTGACCTGACTTTCGAAGAGGATTAAACATCAATTTTAGCATCCTGATTTTTCATTTAGCTTCAGCACCACACTTGGAGAAAACCAAATTCGTTATTTAGCCATCCTTGAATCAAGGAATTTAACAAGAATTTCTGTTTTTGTTGAGAGGTCAGGGCTAAAACATGATCCTTTTTTCAAGACGGTTGTTAAACTACACCCACAGCTATGAGCTGCGTCAAAATCTATTGAAATGCTTTAAAATCGGTTAAGTGCTTTAAGGACCACTTTCACCACCCGAGATACCGAGAGTTTAAGCGTTAACGCCCAGGTAAAACCCCCGAGGGAGCACCGATTAGCATGGGAATCCGTGCGGTGCTCGGTAAGTTTGCGGAGCCGTTAGTTGGTGAAATAGGCCCTAAGACAGGTAAGAGCTACGTAACCAGTTTAAAAGGCTACAAAACAAGTTGAAAATCCGAAAATCCGAACAAGACGGTTGCAGAGCTGTGGAGCCGGTTTGAAATAATTTGATTCAAGCAGTGGAGGTACAAAACCGGTCTGAAGGGCTTTAAAACTTGGTTTAGGTCTTATTGAACTGGTTGCAGAGCTACAAGATAGGTTATGGCGGTAGAGAACCAGTCTGGAGGGTCTTAAAACTGTTTAGAAGAACTAAAGGGCCAGTTACAGTAAAGTTAAGTGGATTTTGTTGTGGTAGCCATATTTTTTAGTTGGACGCAAATTTTAGTGTAAAATTCGTGTCAAAATACTTAGTGGTGTGTGGAAAAATTGTGCTCGTCCTGATTTCTGGGCGCTGAATGTTTTTGTCCTGCTTTTCTCAAAATGATTCTGGCAACCCTACATCAAGTTCATTCGCTCATTTCCTTCCAGGAGCTGATGCCCCGACATATCTGGCTCTCCTCCCTGAAAACTGTCAGTCCCCCAAAGGCGATTACGTGTGGTACAACCGCAAAATAATCGACTGGGTCAACGGGCCTGCGCCTGCACCGTAAGCACCAACATCAGCCAGCCTAATGGAATACAAAATCTAATGTATTATGAAAAGCTTTAAGTGTGACGATATGTTCAATTAAATGAAATCAAAGTTACTTCTTGTGCTTCATCAAGTCCACTCAACTAGTCTCTATCCGTGCTTAGCAACTCCCAAACATAGTTGTTACGCGGTTTCCTTGGAATCATTTCGGCCTTGCGTTACCAGAAGCAAGTTCAAAAAACGTGATTGTGTTCTGTTTGGGATTATTTATTTGATTCCAATGGAAAGCGAAGGTGTGTGTGAGGGGTGTGTAGCTCCATGTACGTGCGTAGACCCCAACGTCCCAGTTAGCATCGGCATCATCAATTTGATTAAATCTATCCGACAGAAACCTCCGGACCAAAAACCCTATTTGAAGCCCGAAGATGACGATTTGTGGACTCTCAAGTTGGAATCACCCTTCGTAAGTCGTTTGACTCTCTCTCTCGGTGGGGTTCGCACGCAGTTATGAACGGCTTTCAATTTTTTAGCCACCTTATTGGATGTTTGGGTACAACACTAACGTACCGGTCGTGAACTTCACCACTCCGTCTGAAGCTAAAGTGGGATTCGCTGCTGGGAGGTTCGCAGTGGTTTATGATTACGAGTATGAAACGATGGTGACACTGGAAGGTCATGTAAGTTTGACTTGTGTAGGGTTTTGATGGTAACGATTTGACAACGTAACCTCTAAGATGACCCACCAATGTTTGAAATGATAGAACCATTTGTTTAATTATCATCCGGCAGAGAAATTTGATCAAAAGTCTTAGTGTGGATGCCTCAGGACGTTTCATGTTGACGAGCGACGGACACCACGGTAACAAGGTCATCCTCTGGGATCTCGTTCAAAGGTAAAATCCCCTCAATTGTTGTCCATTAATGTAGAAATTCAATTATAGCAGTTTTTCTTAGTTCGCCGATTCATGTTATTTACGAATTCGAAAACACCGGCGGTCCTGAACAGGTTTGGTTGAGCCCCTGTGCCAGATATATAGTTGCACTCAACAAAACAGAAAAGGCTCAAGAGTTGCATTTTTACTGTTGGCTCTCCCAATACAGCGATTCCAAGAGTAAGCTTCAAGTTTATTGGTATCTACTTTACTCAGAATGAAACGAGATAAAACTTATATTTTGCTTTGTGTTAGTTACGGTCGTTTTGGATGAAAACCTGGACCCAGTGAAAAAGCTGACGTTTTCCTATGATAATCCGGATTTTTTCATGGTCACAACCGACGGCCAAGTTTTGTTCCTTCATTACGTGCACCATGGAAAAATGGTGGGTAAAAGAAAAATGGTGAGGTCGTGTTGGCCACCGTGGAGGCTGGCAGCCTGTTTCTTGTCACAAACTTGACTTCGTCGTTTTTGCCTACCTTTTGCAGTCCTCTCCGAAAATTCGTGTGCATAACGGCGAATTCGAGCCCGACCCGCTGGTTGGAAAATTCACAGAGTCGACGTATTTAAGCGGGACCCACCTTTGCTACACGGGGAGTGAAAATGGCAAGTGGATTCCACCTAATTTTAATTGTAATTCTTTTGTTTAATTTGATCTTCTGACTGAGAAATGCACTATTGCTCTGCCTGAAACTCGACTGAGGTGGACTCGGGTTCGTTCACAACTTCATTTGCAGGGTTTGTTGATTTGTATTTTTAAAACCATTAATTCCTTTCTATTCTTTCAAATTAGTTAGTAGTAGTTAGTAGTGTGAGATTTCTTCCTCGCGAGATGTGCTTCTGGGCCGCTGGAGGCGCTACGAGCATTGTGCACGAGGCCTGCAGCAAATTGTTGACGCCCACGAAACAACTCAATTACTGCGCCCTACAATATAAATCGATTTTTCAATTTTTCGATCATTTTCGGGCGAAAATCGTTTGACTTGTTTAAACATCGACATTTTTTGCAGCACTGCCCTAGTGTACCGTATTTTTTTATAGGTAAGGTGGGGGAAGTGCGTAGTATGGTTTGTCAAGTTTAACAAAAACTCATCGGCCTTTACGTCAATTTTTATTTTTGCCCTGCATACCTCTGAATCCCTTGTTTTCAATGTACAATGTACAATGATTTTTTGAAGCCTTGACAAGGCTTCACAATTATTGTGAAGATTATGACTGAAACAGCTGTCCAAGCCCGACTTATGCAGTTGCCCCATTGTGGGGTAAGTGCGTAACTGGTCTGTTCAATCTTTGGAATTCTCACTCTGGTTCAACAGGGCAAGTGCAACAATGGAAGATTTAATCTTTCTATGATCTTTTATCGATTTGAAAACTAAAATCGGGCAAGAACTCCCAGAATAATTGACTTTTACAGATCAAGTCAGTGACTGAACTGCTAATATTTTAAAGACTGGGTGTTTACTGACACAAGAAGGCAACCAGTTTGGTTGAAAACCAACAGGGGGTAAATGCGTGATATGATAGACTTTTCCCAGGGGAAGTGCATGGTGTCACACACTTTCCCGTATTATCACCATGCACATGCCCCTTCTTGAAAAACCAATTGGGTAAGTGCATGGTTGGGCCCAACTCACTGATAGAAAAAGATTACAACGTATTTCAATTATAGGAGTAAAGCACAACTACTACATATTAAACTTATTAAAAAACTTTAAAACACCCAAAATACTCACCAATTTGAAGGATGGAACACGATAAAAACCGAGCACTGAACTTGGCAGCTGAGTGAAAATTTCACTAATTTATTGGCAGTGTACCAGCCAGGATACCATTTGCGGTGACACCATCTGGCGGATACGTCTCGCATTTATAATGTGATGGGTTTCGGTCATTCATCTAGCATAGAACGACGACGCTTTGATTGCCATTATTACAGTGCCTTCTGTCAAATGCAGGATTCGTTACAATCTGGAGTGACCTTGATTTTTTCGACGGTCTTTGCGAAGAGAAAGAAATGAGCAATTTCAAAAACGAGATTGTTCACAACCCTATCACTACTAGCAAGATTACTACCATAACTGCAGTAGACAGGTGAGCTCCTCTACAGACATCATCTACAGATGGTAATCTTACTTCGTTAATCAATTTCCTTCAGGTATTTGGTGATTGGAAACGATGTTGGGAAGATACAGTTTTTCACGTACATGCTTGTGTTGGTGTACTGGTTCGAACACAGTGAACTGAAGTCGATAGTGTCTCTGTCTTTCAATTTGCAAGACAGAGACAAAGAAGGTGACCGGACAGCAGACCCTAAAAGAAAAAGAGACAATACGCTATTCATAATAGGTGAGGCGTGAATATATAATTAATTGATACTTTCCTCTTGATACTTTACCTTGTGTGTCGTAGGGAAGTTGAATAGGAAGAAGAAAAGGCACGTTGCACATTGGCAAGATGCTAACGACGTCTGCTACATACTTCCCCGCAATCTGGAAGATGAGCCAGAAAGATTCACCGTCAAAGATTGTATCGTTTGTAAGTAACGGTGGAGTTCTGTTGACCTTTCGTGTTGGTTTTGGAGTACATTTTAAGGGTTGTTTCAGGTTCCAAAGACGGTCAGGTTGCTTACATCAATTTTGTAAACAAATCCATTGAATATATTTTGGATAATTTCGTTTTTGACGTTGTGGCGTTGGAATGCCATCCATTGAGGTGGCTATGATTTAACTCTGAGAAGGGGTATTGGTGTAAAGTCACTGCTACAATACACCGGTTGTTAATTTTCAGGGATTACTTGGTTTTGGCTACCAAAGACGGGTTCTTATACCTGATAGACTACGTCATGAATCAAGAAATAGTGCGAAAAACAATTCTTCCTTTAAATGTAACTTCCGAAGGCTCTTTTTCAAATAGAGGGACTGTACGGTGTTTGAAATACAGCGTAGATGGTGAGCTGCAGGTTTTTATTAGCGAGAAAACGGGTAATGTTTCAGTTACTTTTCTTCCATTTTAAACTCGCAGGGTATTCTCTCGCTTGTGGATTGAGCAACGGCCACATTGTGTTTTTGTCTCCACTAATGCTGGACTACAAGCATATTTTAAAACACACCGACCGGCCTATCAGGATTCTTCGGTTCAGCCCGGATGGAAATCTGCTTGTTGCTTGTGTATGTTCGTATTATTCTTCCACATCGAATCGTTGACATTTCACTTCGCTCTTTCTCGTTGCTGCAGTCATTTCTGAAATTAACTTTTCCGACACCCTTTTCAACTCAACGTGTCTTTTTTTAAAGGATACCACCAACGTGATTTTCATCAAAATCTCTTCATCAGGCCCGCAATTTTTGGCTAAACTAAAAACACACGGTCGAGTCATAACTGATTTACTTTTTTCCGTCAAAGTTAGTGGAGAAGTGACGTGTTTCTCCGTCGGCAAGGATAAAAATTTGGTTCAGTACAACATAAGTAAAATGTAAAAATTTTACAGGTTTTTTGTCTTTCTTGGCGATTATAACGTTAGCCAGCAATTTTTCATGTAAATATCTCTTTACAGAATGAGCGAAAAGAAAGTTAGCATAAAAAAGGCTGTTCGAATCGAACAACGAAGCGACCCTCTTTGCTTGTCATTGTCGCCAGACCCACGCAAAATCATCACTGGAAAATCTGATGTAAGATTCACTATTGTATTGTAGTTCATCGGCATATTTATCCATTCATAATACAAATCTAAATTTACAGTTTAAGCTGCAAATGATAAACGTGGACGAGATGGTATACGTCGACAATCGCCATTCCCCAAACCTGAGAAATCCGGTCAATAATCTTTGTGTGAGTTGAAGCACTTTATATGCGGTTATTGTTGAGTGGCCAGTTAAAAGCTGAAGGAGCATCCTGTAAAACGGATCGTGAGTCTGAGTTCCTAAAGTTAAATTTATACCACTCAAATTTTGGTTTGTGTGTTTAGCTGGTGGCGTGAATTCACAATTTCACCGCTTTTTGTTGTGGAGGAGAAGGAAGAGAGTACCTATGGGAACATTCCTTAATAAGGCACCGTACGATTTGTCGTAGTCTGCAGACTTAGCTGGAGATGCAGCTACAAATAAGGAAGACTTGCACACACCACGCTTACCTGATATGGATGCTGTGGTGGCGCAGAGTCTTCGGTAGGGAACCGAGGGGATGATACCCAACACGATATGTCGTGGCCTGTATCAGTTCGCCCTGGGATCACAGTAGAACTGAGATCAACGGTTGCAGCTGCCTCAAGTGAATTGTCGCTAAAGACGGCCTGGCCAGTTGATCCAGTCTTACACGGGACCGCGTTTCCGGCGTCCACAGTCGAGATGTCCACAATGAAGTCCTGGACAACGGATCCAGGCGTCGGAACAAGGTCTACTGTTGCAGCTTCCACAACCGAATTGTTGGCAATGAAGGCCTGGCCAGTGGATCCGATCCCATTGATATCAATGCTCCTGGAAATGCCAGTTGTGAGCATTGATACGGGTGAACGGTAAAACGTTAATTGATTTGTGCGATCGCGCCGCGACCTGCTCCCCCAGCCGGTACTAACTCCGGCGGGCTGGAGATCTGCAAGAAGAGGGACATCTGTCCAGTTTCCTCACAAAAGCCTGTCTCTGTTTTTCAGCTAGTCAATTCGACAGAGACTAACGAATGTCTTTTCTTCACGGCCTGCAATCACATCGGTCTGATAAAGATGCCCCTAGAAAACAACCCGTACAAGTGGATTTCGATTCACGTATCTGAGAATAAAGTTAGTTTTAATTGAGATTTAAATAGGAAACAAGACTTCATGTGATACTGCTAAATTTTATTTTGGTTCCAGATCTCTCATTACGTCTTTTCGAGAGGGAAAAATTTTGTTTTTACACTGTCGAAAAACGAGGGAACTGTTTACATGTGGAGAGTTATGATGAGGTAAGTAGTCTAAACCTAACGTGAACATTTCGTCGTCGAAAGAATTTCGTTCCTAGGAAGCTTTTCGTTCCAAGCGCTCTGGAAGTTCTAGCAAACAACGTTGGGGAAGAAGAAGCCTTCAAGTTCGAAAACATCCTCGGCCCGGATAGGGATTTCCTCTTGCAAGAGCTCAAAGATTATTTCGTTTACGCCAACCTCATACACAAAGGGGTGATGTTGATGGGGATCGACCAAGCGCACATCAGCCAAACGGTACCCGCCTGCGAAGTGCCTGACATCTTGCGGGCGATGGGGTGCTTCATGACAAACTACGAGGTGAGTGATTTCCCCCTTGTTTTGTCAGCCTAGCAAATATAAGCTTAGATTAAATCTAAACATGTAAATTTTACAGATGGAGTGCGCCATCAGAAAAGGGGCTCCCAGGGAAAAGTTCAAAATCGAAGAAAAATTCGTTGATTTCTCGGATCTTGTCGAACTCTACTCAAGTGGTAGGGAGTTCTCTTGCCTCGACATGAACGCCATCCGGAAGGCTTTTTACAGAATTTGCTCTATGAGACCTCCCAAAGAGGTGCCCGGAATGAATGACAAGGATTACCGATTGTCCATATCCCGAAATGACTTCATCCACGTTCTAACCACCAAAGGTACCTCGATTTATTTATGTTTAACAGTCCAACTTAGCGTCACATGCATCAACTCAATCGCTCTTCAGGTGAAACTATGACGGTTTGTGAAGCTCTTCATTTTTTGCGAACGCTAGTCGACCCGTTGAACAAATCAAAAGCCAAAGTCGCTATGGAAAAACAGAAATTGGTCGAAAGGAACGAAGAAGATCAATCCGTTGATTTTTTGTTCTTACCTGAAGTGAGTAGAATTATATTACGTACCTGAACTCTACTATGTCAAGAAATAATTTATTTTTAGAGTTTGATGAATAGTACCTACTCACAAGAGAGATTTCGTTTGGTTGGCGAACTTGTCAGCTTAATCCTTCGATTGGTGGAAAGCCTAAACCCCAGTGATTATGCCCGTTTTCACGCCGCCAATTTAAATTCTCTTTCAATTGATCAACATTTTTCTCTTTCAGAAAATCAGTTACGAATATTTCGTACGGAACATTTTGGGATTGGATAAGAACAGCCGCGACGTGATCGAATCCAACGAAAGGCATCGAGAACACCAGGCGGCCGCCGAAGCCTTGAAGCAAGCGGCTCAGGAAAAGTACCAAACCGCCGAGCTGGCGTACCGTCACAAATTCACCAAACTTGGGGTCAAACCCGGGGCGGCTTTGGTGAAACAAGATCCTTGCGCCAAGTTCAACGAGATACCAAAATAAAAGTGTGTTTGAGGGTACTTGCCTAGCTATAAAAAACTACTGAAATTTCGTATCAATTTAATTTAGGTTTTATCATATAAACAGGACGCCTTTCGTATCAATACATCAACAAAAGTTTCAAACAGGTCAAACAAATATCCTTAAAGTAGGGGTTTTAAATATTTTACAAAGTGAGTTACTTTAAAGCTATTTGTTCAAGCTTAAATTAGCATATGACCCAGTTACTATGTTCATAGTATCTAAATAACTATAAAAAGATGAATCACAAGGTCAGCGCAATTGCAACTTAACCAGCTAAATAGGAAGCCACCGAGTCGTGAGCAGTCTGATGTCAGACCAAGAAATAAATATCTTCGAATGTCAGGAATAGCCAATCACTTAACCGATTACTTTGACCATCCCATGACACCAATATACAACTTACATGTACCAACTAAGAGATATAAAAAGCATAAATATTAACCTTACACTTTTGTCAATTTATGAAACAAAGTTTGGTACCTATAACGATATTCTCAGGTTTCGTCCATGGCACTAACACACGCCTTGGGAGCAGTTACCAGAGATATGATTCGTAATTGGATTGGTGTTCACGATAACGCATTGGGGTAGTGTGGTACCGCAGAACGGAGCGGAGTATTCTCAAGCATGTGATCCTAATTACCACCTTGATTTTCAGGGGAGTTGCTACATATTACTAACTTGGTCCATTTGGATGGTTTTTATGTGATGCTGAGTGGCGTACTGCTTTGAGCCATAACCGAAATCGGTTTCTCCGGTAAGTTGAATACTTGAGACGGTGTCACGTTCGATAGTACGGTGACTTTCCCATGGTGTAGGTGTTGAGCGCTATGCAGCCTGGGTGTTTGGTGGTTCCGTAGTGGTCGTTTTGTTGTTCATAATCCACGTCGTAGTAGATCCCGCTTTGGTTCTGCAAGATAAAAAAATCGAGTTTAATTTAGAAAACGGTTAAAAGGGCAATGCCCCATTGCGCCCCTGGGTTGTGACCATCAACTAGACGAGGGGTCTCCAACCTACGGCCCACGGGCCGGTTGCGGCGAGCATTTACTAGTTTCTATTCCCATATCAAAACTTTTAAAATGAAACTGGCTCTTTCCGAAAAACAGCAATGAAAAACCTGGTCCATTTCCCGACCTGCAGCACCCTTAAATCAGAAAATGATGACTGTCCGAGTGAATTTGCGGTAAATCTCATCAGGTGTCTCATCAAGTCCCATTTTGAGGAAGCTTCTTTGAACATCAGGATTTTTCCAATCCCGTTCACTGCAGCAGTTGAATACTTACCTCCTGATCTTCAACTGGAAGACATTTAACTGCAGTCAAATTACATTAAATGTAATTTTTAAATTTTACAAAGACAAAGAAGTACATTTTTGTACTTTGTAAATTTTACAAAGACAGCTTCGAGGATAAGGATATCCATAAAATCTACGCTGCGCCCCCAGAAAAAACGCAATGAGCTCTCTCTTCACCTGTTTCCAGGAACAAACCTTTTCGAGGATGAAATTCACAAAATCTAAATACAGAGCCAACTTAACTGTTGAACGTTTGGCGGGTCTGTTGATAAGAACGACAGAATTTGAGACAAATTACGTTGATATTTTGAGCAACCAACAGTGCCAAACCTCACATTAAAGTCCTCTCCAATTATACTGCCTATATATTACCTATTAAACGTTCTCGATAAATTTCATTATCTGTAAATCTCTCTTGGTTTATTATTCTTGGAATAATACACCTATGGATTCGTGCCGGAAGTCGAAAATTTTGATCGGCCTCAAAATGTGACATTAAATGACGTTTCATTACACGTAGATTTCAAAAATCAAATGTCCGTACTCTGTTCAAGCAGTACGCCTATAAGAGGCCTACTTCGCCGCTTGGCTGGTGTCAAATGGGGGGCCTCACAAGACGTGCTGTCGCTTGCCTATAAGACATATGTGCGCCCAGTACGGGGAGAGCTGGCCATTACCGCGTCACCAAATGTATTGAAGAAGCTGGATATCGTTCAGAATAAGGCGCTCAGGGTGATCACTGGAGGGCCAAACTCCACACCGATCGTGGCCATGGAACTTCAAGCTGGCGTTGAGCCCTTGGGTGTTCGTAGGGATGCAGCAACCTTATCCCTGTATGAACGAGTGATGAGAAGCCCGGACCCTTTCTGGCAGGGCTACACTCCGGCGAGCCAGCGTCTCATAACCCAGCAGTCTTTTGCAGCAAGAGCTGAGAGCCTGATGGCTTCCGCAGGACTTGAAGATTTGTCGGAACGACAGCCCTGGCCCACACAGGAAGAGCTCTCACCGTTACCACCTCCGCAATACTCCATCTGTCTCACCGAGCCCGTGCAGAAGGGTGTCACTCCCCCAGCCATGATGAGAGCCTTGTTTCTGGAGACGGTCGACGGAAACCTGCCGGGCACACTGTGGCTGCACGTCTACACCGATGGCTCTGCCCAGGATGCTCATTGTAATGCTGGGGCCGGTGTTTACTCGCCGGAATTCCAGATCTCGGCACCGGTTGGGCTCCTCTCCAGCAATTTTGACGGAGAGGTGGAGGCGGTTCGCCTCGCTCTGTCTCACCTTTCCAACTGTGCGTATGAGCGAGTGGCCTTTTTCGTCGACTCGCAGGCAGCCATTATCGCGATTGCTGGGGGTGGTGCAACGGACGATGGTCGAGTTCTCGCCTGCCGTCGACTCATCAGTAACTTAGGTCAACAAGGTACAAAATTATTCTTTCAGTGGTGCCCTTCCCACTGTGGAATACATGGAAATGAGCAGGCTGACAACTTAGCGAAGGAAGGAGCCCGGCAGGCCCAAAAACGCTAACCCCGTGACCTACCGCTCGGCTAGGAGGCTCATAAAAAGTAAAACTAAGGAACCCCTGCCTGGTCGCTATCGGGAAATGGCCCGAGGAAAGAAATGGGAATCCCTTGTGGATCGGCCAATACCACGCACGCTGCAGCGCCGGGAATGCGTAGCCAACTTCCGCTTGACCACTGGACATGACTACTTGGCCAAACACCTGCATCGCATCGGAGTCTATCCCACCCCCACATGCCCACTTTGTAATGAAGGCGAGATGGATGGAACGAATCTGTGGACCTGTCGCTCTTTGAGGGACGTAAGAAACGACATCTCAGACGAGGTTCCAACTTGGACCAAAAACACTAAACTATATTGGGCTGCCCGCCAAAAGATGGCAGATCTGCCGAATAATGGCGGGGCGTAGGGAAAAAAAAAAAAAAAATGTTCAAGCAGTACGAATTGGTAAGTTTTGGGCAGTAGGCATTTTTATTTTTTAATCTGAAATTTTGGCAAAAAAACTCGTATTATAGGTATTATAGGTACCATTTAGTTGTGCCTTAATAGGTACCATCTAGTTGTTTGTGTCCGCATGGTTTTCAGCCCGATCGCCTCAATCCAAGGGGCTCTGTGGGGCTAAAAAGAAGCTAAGGGACGTGTTTTTGAAGGTTTTCGGCTAAGGGGTCGAGTTAGGTGTTTGCGAAGTATTTTTGGACGTAGAGTCCATTTTTGGGGGGTCCCGAAACGATCCAATTCCACCGTGGGAATCTACGGGGCTACAAATGGGATTTTTGAAGGATCCCAATACGTAATTTTGGACGCATAATCCATTTCTCGAGGTTCCACATCTGTACAAACATTGTACAGAACAAAAAAAGGATTTATTTTTTCAAACTTTTTCAATTTCTTCAAAATTAATTACACACTTACTTTTAGCCTGTATCAGATAATAATAAATCCTTCTGTAACATTTGCAGCGTGTTTTTTTTCTTATAATCTAACACTCTTATAATATAATATATATTATATTATGTCTGATGTTTAGCCCGTGCAATCGAGGAATAATTCAATTCGGTCCGCCCAGAAAAAAGGGTGGAGACTCCTGAACTAGACTATTGCGCCCATGCTTTGCAACAACGAGATGGATCATTGCGCCCACTGTACGTTTCTTCTCGCTTATCATTCAGTAAAGCAAACACTAACGTGGGAAATAGTCGTCATGCACGTAATTGCAAATTGCATGTACCTTGCAGTTGTTCGGCCTCACAGAGATCAATAAACAGTTTTTAGAATCCTTAGAAGGGGTCTAAGGCCAGTTGGGAGAGTTCAGGGGTTTGCTGGCTTCAGCCAGCAGGGGGTGGCTCCCTAGTTGAATGACTGGAATCTGGGGCCCACTTTGGTCACATCCAAACGCCTTGTCAAATTCGTTGGGCCCATTTCAGTCCTTACACAAAAAAACAAGTCGGGGCCCATTTCGGAAACTCCTGACTCGTGCACCATGATCTAACGTTGACACCAGTTCGACTGCGTCTTTTGCAATCTCTGGTCTTCGGCGCGAAAGTCCACTTTGTTTTCCTTCTGATGGGCGCAATAGGGCAATACCACCCTCCCCACTTTTCCCAGCCTCTTTGCTTAATGAGCTCTCCTAATACCAGAGGGATTTGGGCGCAATCGCACAATTAAAAAGCTTCTGTGTTGAAAGCAATTTTTTTGCGAATTCTTACCGCTATGGAACTACGACTTTTGGGACGCGGAACTTGAAAATTCCTGCCCAATAGGTCCGTTTTGTCTTCTTCTTCGCTGCTCGAATCGTGATGTCTAGTCGTTGTATTGTGCGCGGAACCTGGCCGGAGTCCAAGCCTATTGAAATGAATCACAAATTAGTTGCTTGTACGAGTTCTTAACTATGATTTGTTCCTTACATGCGAACTTACCTAGGAAGGGGCATTGGAGCGTAGGGCAGGGTACCGCCGTAACCAAACATCGCTGACGATGGTCGTGTGGGCATCCCCACCGGTTCAGGCTGAAATACGGGCTACAATTCCATTACTTTTGTATTTCACCCTACAATCTAGTCAACCTAACATATTCCTTCAATAGGTTTTGCCTCTGATTGTAACGTTTGAGTCTATGTCTCGCTGATACTTACGGCGTAGTGGTTCGTGCTTTGAGCCATGGCGTCTGCAATTTGCGCCCACCTGAGGCGATCTTCCAGTGAAACCTGGTACGGCGGAGCACCTATCCCTGGCGTCTTCACTGTGCTACCACCCGAAGGCATGTAGCCAAATACAGGAGACCCAATGCCGGCGCACTTCTGCTCTTTGTTCCACCTTCGGCTGCAAAGTTTACGGTTTTGAAACGAACGGAATTCACTATTTTTCGCGGCACTGTGAGATTCAATTTCTTACCTCCACATGCAAAGGCAGGCTAGTGTGGAAAGGATAATGATGACAGCAGCTACTGAAGCGCCTATAGCCACACCCAAAACTTCTCCATCTACTTCGCATTGCGACCCGTAATAGTTGCCAGCACATCTGCAAAATTAACGAACTTGGCTATACTTTGATACATTGTTGCCTGTAAACTGGCCTTCATTTTTGAATGTCTGAACACGAAAAAAATTGTTCTTGACTCACTGACACGATGGCTGTCCCTTGTTGTAGCTGCAGGTGCCCCTGTGATTGCAATAGTCGGAACTGCAGGTTTCGCACCTCCTTCCAGATTTATGGGGGTTAGAAGCAAACTCGTCTTTATAACCTTGCGGGCACGTACATTCGAAAGACCCAAACAGGTTTGTGCAGGTGGCAGCAACGTGGCAGTCGTTCAATTCGGGTGATCGACACTCGTCCAAATCTGAAACAAACCAACGATATTAGCAATTATCTAAAATTAAATTAAGTTCACAATAATATTGATGTTATCATATTATGATGGTTTATATTTTGCAAAAAGTTACCTTGCAGTGCTGCCACACTGTTTGCAGGCACCGCCCACAACGGGCTGGTGCCAATGTTGTTGCTCCTCCGGTGGATGGCACCCAAAAGCTGCTTTTGGATTTCCTGCTTAATTTGCGGTCGCTTCGTTTCGGGGCTCTCCTCGATCTGAACTGTCATGTTGACGAAAACCGGCTTGTGAGACGCGCCCGGCATTGTGTACAGGTTGTTGAGTTTGGCATTCATGAAGGCGTCCGAGAATGGCGTCATCGACATTGCGGATTCCAACTGTAACGAAGTGAATTTAATATGAAGCGGTTTAGCATTGAAAGTGAGTGAAATTTCAGATATAGGCGTAGAGCTTACCGCACGGGCTGACTCGTACTCGAGTTGAAGATATTCTTGGGAATCAACATCTCTCAGCTTGTCATTCCAAGTCAGCTTGTGCTCGTAGATTTTATCAATTTGTATGGATGCAACGACGGATATCACTCCTGGAATTTTTCACAAAACGTCAATTTTGTAGGTATCGGGATGAACTAAAGTTAAACATGTCGAATCATTAAAATTAATTTTTACATCAATTCTTGAATTAGTGCAAAACGCCTGGCCAATATGTTCCTAACGTTACTGTGGATTTTACTCAACAGTTTCAGCTGGTTCCTTTTTAAGGAGCCAATTCTAAATATGTCCGTATCTCGTTGAGCCACCCTGTACTAATGGACTGAGTGGGCTCTTACTTTTGCAAGGTTGGCGGTGGGAGTGGCGGGCATATCCAGGAGCACAGTGGCAAGAGGACACCCCTTGTTCGGTTTTGCAGATCTCGTGTTGATCGGAATCACAAGTCGACCAATCCCCGACGATGCACGTGTCGATCCTCACCGGTGGCTGCTGCGGGCGACGGTGATACGGGCGCTTGGGGCGGGACGCCTGTTGCCCGCTTGGAGGAAGCCCTGCTTGTCCTTGCTGAACAGCGCCGTAGCTAGAAAAAAAAGAAGTATATTGAATTTTGAGACTCCTGGAAATTTTGTTCTTATACCCATATTCTTCTAAACCCTCACCCAGTTGACGTCTTTGTTTGCGGCCTGGTGACCGGAGTCGGTTTGACGGCAGCGCTCTCCGTACTTCCAAATAAGCTTATGTAAGTTCTCTTCCCGTCAATGCTGACAAAATGCTGACCCTCTTCAGCTTTTGTGATCACAGACACTTCCCCATTTCCAGCACCTGGCAGGCTTACTCCTTCCAGCTCAACTGAAACGGAGAAGGATTAGAAATACAGAAATATGAAAGAGAATATGAACAAAAAATGAGAAAAAAGAAGCACAGCCCATTGTGTAATCCAGACCAAAGCCCCTTGCGAAGTTGCTTTTTTCCTGGCTTTCTGGCATGTTAATTAATGTTTCAAAATATAAAAGCGGTAACATCCCTCTGAAAGAGCATCACCTTGGCCTATTCACCTAATCTTTTGGCACTTAGACGAGAAAAACCTTTTTGTCATTAGGAGGTTGTCTCGCGGTGTGATACAAAACACAAAAGAAACAAGGGCACAAGGCTACCAGGCTTAAGACTAAGTAGACCAGAGGTTAGAAGAGATAACATCTACGATAACGCTTCCTACGGCATCACACACGGGAAGTAAGAACTACCTAACATCTTTTTCAGGCTTCACGCTCTCCAAACGACGGAGAACCTATTTAGTTGAGCTTTACTGTTAACCCTTTCGCGTCTTCGTGGAAACTGAATAATGTTATTTTAATGGTATTTGTAAACAGTTCCAAAATATCGCGATATCGTAATATCTCGTATCTGGTACAGGGAGGCCACTTCTTCTAGCTTGATATCTCGTCTATGGCCAAAGCAAGCCACTTCTTCTTGCTCGATATCTCGTCCGTGGCCCAAGCAGGCCACTTCTCCTCATGTTGTATCTTGTCTCTGATCCAGAGGGACCACTTCTTCTGGCGAGATATCTCGTCGCTGGTCATGAAAGGGTTGATTTATAATACGCACCTGGGTAGATGACAGGTTGTCCTGTGCTTGGTGATGCTCCGTGAACTGCTGACACGGTCACATCAAATATTTCCCCTTTGGGAGGGGCTGTAATGATGGGCCGGTTCTTCATTCCTGGTTTGTATTCTGGGTCATCAAGGACAATGCCGGGTCTGGGCGCGAAACCTCCTCCTGAGGAAACAATATTGAATGAAGAATTTCATACGATACATTTTGATCTATCGCTGTTGCACAACTTACCTTTGAACGGCTTGGATGTCATTGGGCCTTGTTCCCACTTGGTCGGTTTGTGCATGTCCTTTACTGGAGCTTCTTCGACAATTGACGACTCAATGTGTGGAGAGCCTGGCCTCACTCGAGTGATACTGGGAATGGCCAGCATCTCCAATGAAGGTTCCGTGGCTGGCGGGGTGGTACTATGGGTGGTTGCGTTTCTGATGGCACCCACAGGTGTCGTCAGGTTCATTTTCGTAGCTTCGGTCGTCGTCACGTTCGGAAGAGTAGACGGCATCCTGGTGGTGGAATTCGTGTTTGCTGTGGCCGTCGTGGAAGTGGTTGTAGTTGCGTTTGAATTCGTTCCCGGAGTCGGGGATTCGGTTGTAGCGTTTTTCACCGGTTTGTCGTCTGGTATTTTTTCTGTAACAACATTCACCACCGATGCCACTCCAACGCCGATGACTTTTGTGGCGTTAATTTGAGGAGTGTTTGATGGAGTTTTAGGCGTGCTTCCAGTAGTGGAAGTGGTTGAAGGTTGGGTTGATATGTAAGTTTGGTTCACAGTTGGGTTGTTGGTTGGAGCAGGTCTTGGCGGTTGCGAGGTTTTCGGTGGTGGATGCGAAAACTCCATTATTTCTTTAACAGGGTCTTCATATTTTGGTTTAGTGGTTTCTTTGGGAGTTTCATAGAAAGGTTTTACGATGGTTTCCCTGGGTGGTTCCATCTGCGCAGGTGGCTTATTCAATTCTCTTGGAGGTTCTTGGTGGGGCTTGACGAATTCTTTTGATGGTTCAAAGCCTACCTTGCTTGGTTCTTTGGTTTTGTTTTCATATTTTTCTTGGGGTTTGGGGCGAACAGGACGAAGAGGGGGACGAAGACTTGGTGGAATAGATGGAGGAAGCATAGGATGATCTGTGGGAACTAATTGTTCTGGAAGAGGTACGCCAGACACAAACGGTTTAACCAAATGCTTCTCAGGGGGTATATGAGGTTGTTCTGGGGGTAGAATCGGTTTTTCGAATGGATATGGAGGTGGGTCGTAGAGGGTTGGAGGTGGTGGAGGTTGGAGAGAAGGGGGTGGTGGTTGTTCCAGGATTAATGGGGGCAAATCGGTGATTTTGGGTGGACCTCGGTTGTTAATTCTGTTTCGAACCGGCCGGGGCATACCTTGGCCCACTGGAACGTTGCCATTGAGGTACTTGACGAACCCAGATATGAATTCCCTCAAATCTGGGTTACCTTTTCTGTTATCCCCCCTCGGGACACCCTCCGTCCCGGGCACAGGTGTCTGGGGCTCCAGAGTGAGGCCACGCCCCCTCGGAGCCCCATGTCCTTCCCCCGACGGTGTCGTGTGCATCGCATGCGACCTGATGTTGCTCCCCCGCGTTGGCACCAACTCGTAGTAACTCCTGCCCAAGTCGTTGTTACCGTTGTAGCTAAAATGCTGCTCCACTTCGGGAGGGTATCTCAGGCTTGGTTGTCTCGACCAGGAGAAATCGCGACGACCATCAGTCGTGCCGCTAGCACCACTAGCAATACCCTGAGGCTCGCTACTGCTAACTAACTTATCCGCTGTAGTTCGTATCCTCTCCACCTTTTCCCTAAAGTCTGACGTTCTGGTGGGAAGAATGGGAGGACCAGCTCCACTGACGACGTACGATGCATCTCCGTACTGCGACGTTGGATTTCCTGGAACATAAACAAGAATAAAATTAATGAACAATCAAAAAATCACTCCTTCAACAGGAAAATGTCGGCTTTTGGATCGACATGCTAGATTTCCGTCGTTTTTGACGAGTGACACAACAAAATCAGAAGGTTGTCATGGTCACGTCCCCGAGAATTCCGCACTCACATCGCTCTCTCTGAAGCGAATAATCGTTTCTAAAGGTTCCAAAGACGTTACGGTGGGGGATCGCCCACAATTCGTGTCCGTTTTTTTTCCGTGGATTTATTGTCATTTGGGTATTCTTCACACCCTGGAATCCTCCGGACCTTCAGATATTCGTCACCCGCGTTCGGGAACTGACTCAAATCGATTCATTACGCCTGGGGACGGCCGGATTGAGCAAGTTGGCCTCTGAGGCCGTCGTGTCAACTCGCGGAGATCCTGGTTAGCGAGAACCCAACAATACGGCAACCTACGTGTTATATGACTAGTCGACCCGCCAGTGAAGACGCCAAAAGGTGGCAGAAATTCGAAAAATTAAAAACGCATCTGGCCGATCGGTTTAATGTTGATTCTTTAGCTGATTATATGTATAAACAAAGAACCATATTGGTATCGTCGCTTCGAGCTGGAAAGTGGAAGTGGAAGTTGGAAATCGTTATTTTCACCAGCGTTGCTTTTTCGCCGTGACGAACCCCACATATTAATTGAGCCTTAAACCACTATTTATGTGTATTCAGGCTATGTATCCGAAGAAATTTAAAACATTCTCTTCATTAAATTGGCCTTCATCGATTTTATGGATCAAAGAAGTCGAAAAAAATTAAAAAATCGAAAAAGTCGCGGTATTCACGGAACTACACGGAGTTTTTTTCTGTATGTTCACTGAGGACCCTAGAATGAGATTCTAAAGTCAGATCGTGCGCAAGTGTGCGCATTAAAAACTTGAAAATGAGGAAAAAATTATTTAAATTTTTTTGTTAAAAAAATGATAATAAACATTGAACATTTAGATTTTGAATTGTTTATGCAGCATTATTTTAAATTTTAAGCAGAATTATTTATGCTGAAGAACGCGTGAGGGATGGTGGCGAGGTTCTTCAATAGTGCAGCCGCCGAAGGCAAGAGGGTTTCCTCCGAGTCAGCACATTACCCCAGGTTCGAAAAAGGGCTCTGAAGAGGATTTGCAGAAGGCCGTTCGTCGTAGTGGCTCACAGTCATTCCGATGCGACGAGACGACTCTCAGCCACTGAATTCCGAGATGGATTGTCCGGAAGGTACGGCCGAGAGCCTGCGGGGCTACCCAATCTTTGTGATGGTTGTGAATCTCTAATTCACCGCCGAAAAAAAAGCCTCTGTCCCAAGTCTCCTGTTGGGTTAGGGTGAAGACACATAGCAGTGGTCAGGGTCGCTATCAATGCGGCTTTGAGGCTGTCGCCGACGGGTCCGATGCCTCGGCCTGCAGGACGGGGCCATTAAGCCTGTGATGATTGCTGGCCAGAGTACGACGGCGCCCAGAATGGCATAAGACGCCATGAACGTCTCTGAGAGGGCGTTCCGGACTGGTGACAAGAGGATGGCGGTGCGGCGCCCAGAAAGGACTAAGAAGCCAGGCTGCAGGGCAGATATACCAACGCAGTGGTAAAAACGCGGGCCGTCTGGTTTCTTGTTTATGTTTTGGAATTATTTATGCAAAATTATTTTTAAATTATTATGCCAATTATTTTAAATTATATTTTTGTGAGAAAAAATAATAAAATAATAATAATTAATTAAAAAAAACAGCTAAAGATTTAGATTTTGCATTTTTTATGCTAAACCCATCTCTTTCAGTCTGTCATCTTGAATATCCGCTGGCGCTTCGCCCAAACTTAGCCACCAATCATTAACTTAATACAGCATTTCACCAAAAATCTCCTTTAGACGGCGCATCAAACCATACTAAGATCAAATTGACTGTACCCCAGCGTTGACTTCCACCATATGACTCATTTGGGGGTACACAACCGGCACACGGATGTGGTACAGCGGGCTCAACTTTCTAATGACTTCACCGCTAGTGCCTGGCCAGAACTCCCGACTCACTTCTTATATCAGAAGGTTATGTTCGTATGCATTGGAATGTAGGTGCGATTTTATGATCCCCAACTGTACATCTTTTGATGAGACAATAATTCCAACCCATCATCTGAAATATGAGCTCTCATTTTTTATTTTTTTCCGTCGTTCACCGTGAATAGATCCACTTTTGATCATCTTCACTGATTCTCGAAAGCATTGGGCCGGAACGATTCGGACTCTTTCTTTATAGGCTAACCGGAGAAATCCAAGGTTGAACGCAAAGGAGGCGACGGACACGAAGAAGAGTTTGAGGGGAAAAACGAGGAAGACCCGTTGAAAACAAAAGGAGCGGAGAAAGTCACGCTAGAGGGGTTTGTTCGCGTGAAAAATTCTAATCTCGACCACACAAAATCTGCAGAAAGGTCAACCAGTGGCTCACAGGAATCAAAAGAAGGAGACAAACTCGAGTTTTAAAAAATCAATAAAAGTGCAAACTTACCCCGTAGTAATATAAATGAAAATGAGCATACACCAATAAATCAAAATGGTCTCACAAATCAATAAATTTTTCCATTTCCAAAATAGTCCTAACTTTAAAAGTGTCGACTTGTGAAAACACGCTGAAAATTGTCTTGAGAGAAGAAAGTTGGGAAAGAAAATCATGACGCCTCTCTCAAGTCGCCATTTATTTCCTCGGTTCTTAATTGGTGGTTATGGGAGGGGGTCACGGTGGTCAGGGATGGGTGAGAATCCCTGAGGAAGCCAGTTAAACAGACTGCAAGATGATGAGTATGCAGCAGTCCAATTATTATCATCCTACTTGCTCAAGGGGGTTTCACGAGGTTTTTACGACGTTTCAGTCGGGGAGTCGTAATCCCAGTGGAGTTGTTTCTGTCTGAATAGAAGTATAAACACCGTCTAATCTTAGACTAACAGCTATTCCTTAGGGAACAATGGTTGATATGGTGAGTGTTTATGGTAACTTTCAACTGAGGGGCTGTTATCATCGGTCACGCGTTCCTCCTATACAGTGGGGCGCATCTACCTGGATAAAAGAAGGTGTATAATCAAACTATTATTTTGACGAAACACGCTGCAAATTTTACTCAAGAGTTTGTATTGTTATTCTTTGATATGGGTGAGGTAATTGTACAAAAATTAAAACTGTAATTTTTTGAAAAAATTAAAAAAAAAAAAAAAAGTAAAAATAGTTTCTTTACAACGTTTGGACAGATGTGGATCCTCGAAAAATGCCCGAAAAGGGCACCACCGGTTTGGGCGATCGGACCGAAAACCTTGCGGCAACAACTAGTTGGTAAACCGAGTAGGTATTTTGTCAAAATTTCAGATTAAAAAATAAAAAATAAATAAAATCCTACGGCCTGGACGGCGTGCGGCGGATGGACATTTCGCTTTTTGGAATCTAGACATCTTGAAACGTATAGGTAATGACACATTTTGAGGCCGTTCAGAATTTTCGACCTCTGTAATTTTACACCTGTGTAAAATCCATCATCATCCATCATTATTCCAAGACTAATAAACCAAAAGTGGCTGTGTGAACCAGTAAGGAGTTGGAGTACAAGGAACAGCAAGATTTATCCCAGATGAAAGTCAGCAAATCACGTTAGATCCAGTCAAAACCAAATATTACTCGTCGGTAGCAGTTCACCTTAACTATTAATTAATCAACGGAATTATCGTAAAATGATAATTTACCTCATTTGAGCCACTGTAGGAGTGCGACAGTTTCACAGTAACTATGCATCAACTGTTGATGTTTATTCTGTTTCCAACATGGAATAAAGTCAATAGGTAGGTAAATATTAAAGACTTAGTTCTAGTTTTTCAAAGCCTACTTATGGGCTAGAAAAAAGTATGGGTCAAAACGTCAATAAAATGATGAAATTTAATAAGTTTGAAACTTTTGAGGCATCTGATGCCATCCAATGTTCTATTTTTTCTGTATCTATACATCGGTAGGTACTATAAAAACATTCGAATGTATAGGGAACCCTCTTGGGTAAGGAATTATCGTAAAATTTGAGCTAATTACCTCTGCTAATCAGCTCTGCCCGTTTTTGCCCGAATGATAGTACCTAGATATAAGAAAACCTCCAAATTTCAAGAATTGCAATCATGAGTTTGTCCGAGCAATGAAGAAGGATCTGGTACTATTTGCAAGATCCCCCCCCCGGTAATCAGTGTTGATGCGGTTTTCACGAAATTCAATTTCAATGTTTCCTCAATATTTTTCAATTTTTGAAAAAAAAAAAAAAAAATTGATTTAATTTTATTTTTGGATTAGTTTTGTTCAAGCAATGAGGGAATTGTTTTCAATATTTTCCCCATAATCAGCGCTGTATGTTAAGTAGAAAAGCACGCTAAAATAATTTTGTCCAGCTATATTCGCGATCCGCTCATTTGTGCGTTGAGTGAAGCAGGAAGCAGCGTAAAAAGGATAAAATACTACTTTGTACCTGTATTGTAACGTTGTACGTGTAATATTATTAAAGGTACTTACAACGAATGATTCAGAAATCCCAAATTCTACTAGGTATGTCAAGTTGACTAACGCGGTTCACTTGGTGGAATCGTGCTGTTACTCCCCAGCGTTCAAATCTCCTGTCCGCTGAGATGATGATGAAAGCGTGATTCATATATTTATCTATTTGCTGTACGCAGCAAAATTTGACATTAGCTGTGAGAGACGGCAATTTCCAAGGTCAGAATTTTCAACAAGCGAGCCTTTTCAAAAAATGTCAGAATTTATGGGTACCTACGTTTTTCAGTTTTTCAGAATCCAGCGGTTCTGCCACCGCAGTACGAGTCGAATTTAACCTCCTGTGTTAAAGAAACTATTTATTGATGTGGACATGAGACTTTTTTCAACTGCACTTTTTAAAACAAATCATCAACATCACACCAATCTGTTCCTGGAGAGGTCTGAGAGTTTTCTTTTAATTTTACGAACGCTGTTTACGCACATATTTCTCAAAGCCTTTCGGCAAAAACTAGAGGGCTAAATGCGGTGCAATGAGAATGGAGTGTTTCGGAGAAAAATTTTGTGTTCGTTACTAGGAGAGGTGAGTACAAGCTAAGTAGGTAGGTACCTACTCCAGGCTTGAGCTTTTTCTTTTTTCTGATGTACAGGAAATTTCCAGCGTTAAAATCTCAGTGAAGCTTTTTAAACAAATGCCGATTCAGAACTGAACCAATGTCTTTTGGAAGTGAGATCTGGGAAAAATCTTGTTGAACAAGAATCCTACGGGTTCTCTCAGGCAAAATGGGTAACATCCGCACATACATCCACCGACCAAGGAAGTTTTCTATGAGCCCGTCCATTAAGAATCCCAATTAAATCGAAATGCGAGACGAATCAAAGGCAACATTGCCAGGTTTGGTATCGAGTCCGGTTCGGCAACGCTGCTTAACGGAGTCTAACGGGTGGACGGGCCACTTGCATTCTCGCTAAGGACGGGGCGCGGTGTACACCTGATATGTAGGACGCGGGAAGGCTGATGGACCTGTGAAGTACCCCAGGATCCTGGAAGGAGCGAGGGTGGGCCGTGACGGTAACAGAGAAGCCTTGTGACGTCATTTGAAGTTCGAGCGGGGTGTCGCCAGGGAAACCCCAGACCAAATTTACACGAATTCCGATTACGTGCATTTTGGAAAAGCCTGAGGTCGAAATTTCTTATGAGCCTCATCAGCTACCGGATCAGGCCATGAGAGTTTCATAACAACGGGTTTGCTAACTGACCTGTGTGGTAGGCTAAGCTGACTGCCCTTTAATTCTGAACTGGCAGCGCGCGCCAAGATCATTCCAAGGTTCAACATCTTCACCACCAGGGCGAACCCACTCTTGTATCATATCCCACGTCCCGCGGGGGATATTCTAGTTGTTTCAAGGTCGCTATCTCAGGGAGCCCGGGGTCTCCTCTGGGTCACATTTCCTTGCCCTCGACGTTTCTAGTCTAGAAAGTCGTGAGGTAACCGCAACCTGAGCTTTCGCGTCTACCACACGATTGGTGGGCTATGCGAGTGTGTTTTTGACGAATAGGTTGGTAGGGTTTTGAAAATGTCACCAGCGGTTTCTCCAGAGCAAATTCAGTAAAAGGACTCAGTAAAGAAGAGTAAACAGCAATTAGGGTGTCACTTTTCTTGTACCCCAGGCGATAAAATACATGACATTTTACATTGTATTTATAGATACATCTATGATGCTCCATTCTTCTTATCTAGTTGAGGTTGAAAAGGAGGCTCCAATGTCGGTTTTCTGGTTGAGGTTTTGAGCAGTAAAAAAATAACGACCTGCGGCATACCAGAGGCCCCCACACATGTCGAAAAAGGCCGTAAAAAACGGATCCTTCATAAGGTCAGAAGTGTTTATCATGTCAGGTAGACGGGTAGGCTCAGTGTGCTCCTGAGCCTCGTACATTTTTGTAGCTACAATAGTTGGAGCTTATGATGCTGGCATGGAACCTGACTTTTTCACATCAGTTCCTTCGCCACAAACCATTACTAGGTACCTACTGCTTTGAGGTTGAAACGAGAGGGAGAATTATTATCTGGTGGCCAAACCCCGTCGTTAGAGGATACCTTTTCTTCTTCTCGTTCTTGTACACGATTCACTCATGAAGATATGAAACTCGGTAAATACCTTCGGATCGCGGTTTGGTCGTTTCAGATGTCACAAGCTGAACACGGTCGCGTTTTGACGAAAAACTATGCCATAGCGGACTCGCGGTGGAATCTATTGAACCACAGGTTGTTGTGAGATACCTATTTATATATCACCGCGGGATTTAACACCATTCATCATTACAGAGATGAATAACGGGAAATGATCTTGGCCACTCGAGATTCGTATTTTGAAGAGCAACTCTGTAATACTAGGAAAACGAAATACTGTACCAACTTGATGATTCTTTAAAAAAAAAAAAAAAAAAAAAGCGCAATAATGTCTCTAACTCCTGTTGTGGCTGACATTGGAAAATTTTGTTTCGTTCTTGAGTCGACGATGTGTCCACCCTTCACACGCATAAAAGAAAACTCGAACTTAATAAACATTATACGCTAGTTTTTTTCACGCTCAACAGTAAAAACCTAAACCCCATGCCCTGTCTCCATCAGGTTTTTGAGGATTTGATGTGTTCCCAGTCAATTGCGGGGAAAAACTCGTGAAACGTTACAAGGATGGCTTGTGAGTGCGTGTAAGAATGATTTTGATGCCCATGGCTCAAATGGCTAACCACTCCTCAACTTAGCCAAGAGGGCTTGCTGGCTCCGGAATATTTCCCTGCGGTTTGGGAAGACTACGTGAGCCCAACGCCAAAAGATGGTGACGCGGGAGTTGGAAGGCTCGAAAAAGGTCCCTGAAAAATAAAAGCTCCCTAAATGAACGCTCAAGATGGGAACTATATTTATTTATATAAAATACCGTGAATGTATGCAATTTGGACATAAAATTACGATTACCTATTACAAAATAAGTGGAACGAAATCTGAAGGAACAATATTTTACCATTCGGGTCAAGAATGTTTCTTTTCGAAACGAAAAAATAACGTTTTCGAGAAGTACGTTCTTCAACCGAACGATAAAATAATATTTTATCGAACGAAATCTGAAAGAACAATATTATTGTCATTAGATTTCGTTTCCACTGGGAACAGTACTTTTTCAGAACTTTATAATTCCGTTCTCATTTGGAACTTTATCCTCAAAATTATAATTTTTCGCTCTTTTCGGGATCGGAACGGTTTGGGGGAACTGAGCGGAACGATATCCGAAACGAAATCATTAAACGATGAAAAGTTAGACAAACGCCAAGTTTTTTCAGAGATTTTAAATTCTGCTTAATGTTGAAACGTTTCTTCACAATCTGATCGGAGAAGACGGTACATAAGTTGAAGGCACTGTCAATGACAGTCTGTCATCCATAAAACACCATTGCATCAGGTGTCAGCGGTCTCATGTCAATCGGGAGCCTTTTAAACGGGTGAAAGCAGCCCGGGGCTTACCATGAGGGCAGTATAGTAGCTAAAGAGCCAACTCACGTCATTCGTTGCGACACATTCCGTCAGGACGCGTCTAAACACCCTTTCTTGAAAGAGAAAATCCGAGCGGGCGTCCCGACCCCCAAGCTCAGGTTGTTCGGTTTAAAAGATCTCCTTTCACTCGACTTACGGCCTCTAAAAAGGTCCCCTTAGGAAAAAGCAAAAAAAAAAAAAAAAAAAAAAAAAAAAATTACTTCCAGCTGACCCGCCAGTTGCTAGTTTCCTGGGTTACCTCTTCCTGTTCTCCCATCTCACTCCCCCAACCTCAAAAATCGAGTTACTACAAAATAAATAGGTACCACAGACCCGGAAAACACAATTATTGATATCGTACCTATATCCGCAAGATATCGTTCCGGGTCTACACCGGATTGCCTGAATAATTGTTAATGCATCTATGTCTAAACAGAGAAAATGAGAGAAAATTTAGAGTTTTGGATTCAGCCCATTAAAGCTAATCCGCCAAAGTGTATATCCACACTTTTGCACGAAAAATAAAAATTGCTAAACTTTTGTTGTTGTTGTTATGTTGGTGGCCATGAATACAGTCGGCAAATGCGAGCCCATCCTGAGATAGCCATTCCCCCACTCTAATTCAAAATATAAAATTTTGAAAGTGTCCTGGAAATTTCAACTACATTGTAGGAGCTCATAACTCTCTGCTACACTGCTTCATGAAGTTCATTCAGAAAACAATATTAGTGGAGATGCAGTTCCCAGATAATATAAAAATGTTCTATATTAAATAATATGAGGCATTACATTTTAATATCGATCAATTTCCCTCGATTATCGACGATTTACCGATAATTATTCACTATATCGATTTTTATCGATATTTTAATCCTTCCTATATTGATCAGTAATTAATTACTCAAGTCAAATCGGCTGTGGAACAGTTCAACTCAAGACTCACTTTTTTGCACATGATCTTTTTCGAATCTAAAAAAAAATCTGTGATATAGGTTACTTGTACAGACATTTAATTCTGTCAATAAAAAAAAAATTAAAAAAATTTTTTTTTGAATTTTTATATTTCAAAAAAAATTTTTTGGGGGGATTTTTTTTTTCAAAAATGTGTTTTTTCAAAAATTCTTTAATTTTTACTCGAAAAATATTTAACTTCTTGGGATCCTTCAAAAATCCCATTTTTAGCCCCATGAAAGCCCTATAGAACGCCACAGTGAAATCGGATCGTTCCGGGACCCCCAAAAATGGATTCAACGTCCAAAAATACTTCGAAAACGACACCTAACTCGATCCCATAGCTAAAAGCCTTCAAAACACCCCTCCTGTAGCCCCATTTTAGCCCCATAGCGCCCCACGGGTTTGGACGATCGGACTGAAAACCTTGCGGGCACAACTAGATGGTAAACCAAGTATTTTGCCAAAATTTCAGATTTTTAAAAAAATTCCTACTGCCCAAAACGGCCCGGACGGCGGACGGACATTTCGGATTTTGAATGTAGACCTCTTGAAACGGATAATGTCAAATTTTGAGGCCGATCGGAGTCGTCGACCCGCGTCGCGAAAACATAGGTGTATTATTCCAAGAATAATAAACCAAAAATTGATGAAAATCTGCTCTAATACATTACGTACTGGGGAAAATTTTTTAAAAATCTGGTTGAAAAGGTGCAACAAAATTGACAAAACAGTTGCGTTGCGTTTTCTCAATAACAGCTTTTTCGCAATTCAGAGGTTCAAACAATGATGAATTTTCAACAGTCAATTGAGATTCTTACATTCAGAAAAGGCATAGTCTGAAACTTCTCGTCTATATGCAATAAACCCGATTTCGAAGGTACGTTTTCCTGTGGACGGTCACAATCATTATAATTGATACCTAATAATATTATTATCGATACCTATGTGATGCATCAGTGGTTTCGATGTTGCCTAATGATACATTGATGATACTGATTATCGATATTACGCTGTCACAGAGCTGGAGACCGGTTGCATCCCTGGGCCTAACCACCAATTATATTAAGACATTTTTTAGTTTTATATTTTTCACTTTCATGTGGCAGCATTCAGTAATGAAATCGAGCGCCAAAAGGCAGTTCTGCCCATGTTATTCACAAAGCAGTGCTTTGTAAGCACATGAAAAATCGATCTTATTACAGCTTATAGCGAGCAAAAATAAGTTATACTCCCGGTTAGGTTTGAGCAAAAAATCAGGGTTTTAATGTTAGGGGCAGGTCCTTAAATAAATCTAAAAATTTTCAGTACCTACCGCAAGCCCTTTTATTTTCTTAATTATTTTAGGGCTACAACTAGACACTGTACAGTCATGAAGCATTTTGGTAATACCCACGAGCTTATCACCTCAAACAACCCAAAATTGCGACGATTCTTTAACTTGGGTTCGTCGTTTCGGACTCGATCACGGCGGCATTTTGTTTCTCGCCGAACTGAACGTTTCTGCCATTGAACTAGTTTGGTGCGACGATCGAACCGTGAAAAAGACCAAGTCATTCGGTTCAGTCGGCGAATCGCGGTTACCGGAATAGCGACTGAAGACAGAAGAGCAGTTCTGTCACTGCGACGTTGATCTTGATAGCATCATTATGAGCATTAGCCTCATTCCCTGGGCCTTATTACTGAAGATGAGTTTGACTCTGAGAGATAATTTTCTCCTCTTGAACGGTCTCTTCCGATACAGGAGTTCCAATGGTTGGAGCAATTTTCATACAAATGATTATATACAATATAATTACAACGTTGAGCGAAAGCAGCAAGGTTGCGTCACATGAGAAAAATAGCAACTTTAAAAGTGAGGCGATTCGCGGAAAATTCACGCCGTAGCCGGTTTCTTCACTGGGTCGCCCGGTGACCAGCATTGTCTTTTTAAATAAAAGAGGTCCTAAGCGACTCACGGGAGAGTGCAAGTGAGTCGGTTCCTTCAAAGTGGACCGGTTACGTCATTTTGTCCTTAACAACGACGAGGCTTCACAAAGTGTCGTTAGGTATTGTTAGTTTCGCGTAGGGTCCTTTAAAAGCAAAGGGGTTGCATAAGATGTTTGGATATACGATACATCAGGTCAAGAAAAAAGCTCCCAAGGTACAATATAAACCAATTTACTCGTTGCACCAGGAAGAAGTTAGAAAAACGCTGCAAATTTTACATAAGGGTTTATTATTCTTTGATATGCATAGGTTACTTGTGCAAAAATTTAATTCTGCGTCAATAGAAAAAAATTTGCAAAACACGTTTTTGGATTTTTTTTTTTAATTCTTTGTTTTTTACTCGAAAAATATTTAACCTCCTCGGATCCTTCAAAAATCCCATTTTTAGCCCCATGAAAGCCCTATAGATCGTTATAGTGGCTCTCCTGAACCAATAGTAGGTAAGTCCTTGTATATGTTACTGTTTGTGTATAGAGTCCTGGCTGCTAATATATTATGCTGAACTATAGTCATTTCACCTTCGAAAAAGTGCACGTTTCCTGTTCTAGGGATGATCTCCATTCGCAAGGAGATTGTTTTCACGAAGAAATTCGCTTTGTTCTAGAAAACACATGCAAATGAGGAAGACGGCTGAAAATGTTGCTCATGGTCCAGAGGAGCTGGTTCCACAGCTTGCACTCTAATTCGCGGTCACGGTGAGGAGGCTGCCACGCCGGGTTTTGGGCTTCCGCAAAACTAACATTCAGCATAACAATTGAAAAAAAGCAATAAAAATTGCCCAGGTCCCGAAACTATTCACTGGATGGTGGCGTGGGAGATTCCAGGTTCTAATAAAACAGCAGCTTGATGTACAGTAACTGTAACTACACTGTATTTACGCCATCCACAAATCATAGCAAGGCTAACTTACTCTCGATTACGCTGGGTCTAAACCAGCCAAGCAACAAATCGCCCGCATAGAAAACGATGAGCGTTTCACTACAGACGGACACTGACACGGATAGATAAGACTTAACGACAATGTAACTTTCCCTCTCGCCATAGAAAGCACTAATTCGTACTGACGGAGATTAACAGCGTCCTTGATGAGGTTGTCTGTAATTGCGCAGGGTTTTCAATATTAGCAGCCAGCCGAAGTCCCCTCGCTTAAGCATATTATACAAATTTGTATTTCGAAAAGACATACCAAGTTGGAGATTGGGGAGACCGAAACTGCAATACAATTGGGAGTAAAATGAGAAAGTTTTCCTCCACCAATATGAGGTGTACAGTGCAATTTCGTAAAACTGACTGATCATCAAGCTATAAGATGCTTGCACTGCACGGGAAACGTTTTCAGCATACTTGAACACAACTCACGCACCGGACATAACAGAAAGCAAGGAAGAATTTGATGATAGACAAATGTATTAATTAAGCGTGGAGACCAGTCTTGAGCTCTTAAGCCCTTCTACAGCCCTAAATATTATATTCATTACCTGCCAATTTTCACGTCCCCATCAATAATTAACCAAAGTGCTTGAAAAATGAAATAACATTGATAACGTTGATGTAATGGACAAGTATGTGCGAAGTGCTTGCAACTGAAAACCCGAAGTTTACAACCAATTTGACAAAGTACAATCTATTTAAAGCCGGTTTCGGTATTTCATATCGGCTAATAATTTTTTCTGCCAGAATTTCAAAATTTAAATCAAAAGTAGGAGGTTTTGGGTACTGAGCTCTTACTATACGGTGTAGTATGGATTTCCAAGACACTTCTGAAAATTCTTATTTAGAACTGAATGTCGAGTTGGAGTTGGAGTTGGACTCTCCCATTGGTTGTTCGTCGGCCAATAAAATTATCAAGACTGTTATCAACGCCGTTTATATTCGAAGTTTTAGTGGGGAATTGATCAAGTGTTTCTGAAGTTTAATTTAGAGTGTAGGGGAAGACCTCCTACCTTGGTCACTTTTTTTTAACCTTCAACAAATCATACCTAGGATGGTTTTTTGGACCTCTGATGTATGGATCTTGATAGTAACACTATTCGGCTGTTGAATGGACGAAGAACTAATCATTTTAGTATCACTAATTAATTGTGGAGACCGTTTTTCCAAACCCTTCCAAACTGACCAAGGTAGGAACCGTGCTCCTCCCTTGGTCAGGTCTGGCTCCTCCCTTGGCCAACTGTCTGACAGAAGATGTTTTTGATCAGAAATAATTGGTTTATTGGCCATTTATGCCCTTTATATCACAAAATGTTTATTAAAATGATTATTTACCAAAGGATACCTAATAATATTATATATCATATTATGTTTATCACTTTCGACTTTCGAAGGTGACCAAGGTAGGGACGATATCGTAATATTTACCTGACCAAGGTAGGGTCAACTTCCGAAAATCTTCAACTGGCTCCAGAATAATTAATTCGACATGAACTTGCGAAATTATGCGTGCATTTCATACATCGAGACTAGAATTCAACGATAAACCAAAAAGATTTACCGAAATTTACGTACTTTCTTCGTCAGCTGTCGAAAACTATGTTGTCAAAATCGACATCACAACGCCTCGAAAACTTTGATAACCAAATAAAGCTTATCAGGGCTAGAAAAGCGGGAAAACACTTTTGACGCAGTGTTGCCTTGACTTACACAAAACATTAAAAATTTAGGACAAAATATTTCCCACGTGTATACCACCCAAACTATCAACTGACCAAGGTTGGGACCTGACCAAGGGAGGAGGTCTTCCCCTATCTCTGCTAACATTTCTGTTATCACCTAGATTCTCACAAAATTCCCGTCGTGAGCTTGCTCAACTCCTGCTGGGAAAAATTATAACAGTTACTGTTATAATCCTCAAGAAAATCGGCAACCAGTTTGATGTAAGTACGTGATGAAGTAGATGGGCTCAGTATCTTGGAAACTGGCCCAACGCTGAGTTCGATAATTTTCTAATCAATCATAGACCAGAAGAGGAGTCGTCGTTCTCCCTAGTAGATTAGATCTCTGCGCCTTCGGCAAACACCCATAGAGATGGAATGTTTTGATTTCACTCCAAACCCTGCGAGGATCTCCTGGTCAGTGGACCGCAACCCTGTCACAGTCCTGGTCGGAGAGACAGACATGGGAAGTGGATAACGTGGAAGTTACCTACAGGCGGCAGGACGACACGGTATGTTGGATACCTTCGGAGGAATCCACCTTGTGTTTCCTGAGCCTAACGGTTCGCCTAACATGAGGATCTCTGCGGCTGTAGTGTGGACAGTCCCCCAGCGCTAAGGCCTTTCTAACGGGCTCCCGCGAAGAGCGACACCTACAATTGCGTGGCCCACAGGGGATCCAACAATCACAATCCATTGGATACAGACCAGAAATCATTCTCAGTTTTCAGACAAAACAATAAAGCCCATTTCAAAACCATAAAGCTTTTTTTGATACTTTTGAACAGTACAAATAAGGAAGTAAACAAGGCGATTCCCGAAGTGGTTGCTAGTTCCACAGAAACGCCAATAATGAAAGTCTTGGTCCAAAAGTGTCATAACTGACGGAGAGTCACTCCAAAGAGAAAGCGTTTGTCAAAACACGCGTCCATTGTAAGTGGTACAAACTCGATCTCCATTTTCTTAACTGGGCCTACTGTGCCTGAAAAGCATCTCTCAAGAGAAAATCATCCCGACGACTTCATACACAAAAGGTTTTAGGGCTCATTGGCCTGAATTTCTTCCGCAGTTCTTGCGTTCGATTGCCAAACCTCGGTAGGGCACTCGGTGTTATAAAACAGTATTGTTCAACAGTTGAGGAGAACCATCAGCTCTCCGTGCAAGGTTTTGCGCTGAAAGAAGTAACTTATTGAGGTCAATTCGTGACTGCAAGTTTGAGCAACAACATTGCAGATCTCGTGGAAGGGTTTGTTCTTTGAAATGGACCAAGATCTGGTTTGGTTTCCCCAACAAACAACTAATTATGCAATGAAGAAAAACTTGGACTCCTGACAAGAGTCGTCATAGCTACCGTGCCAGCTGGAAGCCCAGAGGTTGCAATTGTGGCTGATTGAGAAACTATTCTCAGAGGATTTCTCGTTGAAAATTTATTGTAAATATCCTGGGAGAGTTCATTCTCGCGAACTCCGCACATCTCATAACTTGAACCTGCGAACTCCACACATCTCATTAATTTTTCCATATTTTGGAGAAATGGAAATTTCACCATGACTTTTGAGAAGGTTGAGTCAAGATTTAACCATAATCACACGCATCAATACTTCCTGAGCCGTAGGTACAACAGGTATACCCGTTGAGAAAATAATTGAAAATCACTCTTTTGGCTCTCCCCAACAATCCTTTCTCTGCGGCTTTATTGATGGATATTATGCTACGAGAAGCTCGCGACCACACCCGGACCACTGGTGCTGACGTCTAGTGGCCCGCCGTGACACTACGTTAGCTCCACAAACGGTCTGCCTTGCACCGGCTCCGGCGTGTGCTTGACTTTTTAATCGGGGTTGCCTTTTTACCAAGAGGAAGAAAAAAAGTACTGTATGGTTTTTGAATTTTCTTTCATCGCTAATGCGATTAGGTAGGTAACCAAAAGACTGAAGACTAACTTGAATGTCTTTAAGGGTCTAGTCATTTCAACGACGTAGATATCATTCTATTTCATTAAAATATTGCTGTTTTCTCGTTCTTATATTATTTTCAACGTTTTATTTTCAAGTTGCTCTTTTCACTCTACTATAAGTAATCTTTGTCATTTCTGAAAATTTTGTGCGTCTTTTTTCTGTTCCGATGTATGGTACCAACTTATATAGTCGGGAGACATATTTATGGTTGGCATAAATTTGTAGTTGGTATCGAAACGGTGAATTTGTTCTTTCGTGAAGCGTCGTACCTAAATAAATTTGACTTTTCCTGCTGCTAGCCACTTGTAAAGACACGTGCAATGAGTCAGTTGCCTGAAACTGAATTATGATTTAATAGGTACCTCTTCTAGTGTTCGTGAGCAAGTAATAAATTATGTACCTACCTGTCTGAGTTACTCCTCTAGTGATGAATGGTAATACATTCCAACGGTTATGTAACCATCTTAAAATAATATTTTAAGATAATAATAAAATAAATAAAAAATAATAATATTATTATTAAATAAAATAAATAAATAAAAAATAATATTATTATTTTTTGCTTTTAGTGTCCTTGTGCAATGGAATTAATGCGTACGATTTTTGTAGTTACCTCCTGAAGGAAAGATTATAAATAAAATACCTAAGTACCTACTGTTATGTTCTACTGACTATAATAGTCAATGCTAGTCAATAATAGTCAATGAATAATTCATTGAAATTACTCGATAAGTATACCAATCTACTTTCATAAATTTTATTAATAATATATTCATTCATTAAATCGGTAGGATTCCAAGGGGGTGAGGATCTCACACATTTCAGGAAACTTAGCTGGTCAAAGCGAATGGATGATACTACATCAAAATATGATATCTTAATAGAAATTAGAGATGTCATTGAAAAGCGGGCTAAATTTTCCATCTCGCTGAAACCTAATCAACATTTTCGATTCGGCAGCGAAAATTACATGGAAAACCCTCCACATTTTTTACCCATATTATCGTTGCCTTATGAGCAACTTGCCTTATGGCAACTTGCCTATGAGGGATCGGACTGCCCAGATTCAAGACCAACTGGATCCTAAACGGAGTCTTTCTGTGAAAGAATGGGCTCTACGCTTCAAAATAGGTGAGAAAAATACCGGACGGCTGATGGACATTGCAGGTTTGTTACGTTGGTTTTCGGTGGCCTCCGAAAAAAAAAACTACTAACTTATTGCAGGTTTGTACCTATTCTACACAATATAAAACTAAATTAATACCTATGGATTTTAAAAGCTTTATCATCATCGGACAGAGCCCATAATAATGAAATGAATAACGAAAATGTCGCGGCGGTACCTACAGAAAAGAAGGAGAAAACTTCGCAGATCGCCTTTCGGCTGTCAAAAGTAGTGTCCTGGCTGGCCGCTAGGCGTCAGCACCAGTGGTCCGGGTGTGGTCGCGAGCCTCTCGTTATTATGCTTCTGTCAAAATATTATTCAGGTTTACGACGAGTTTCACTTCCTATAACTACTATTATCTAGGCACGTTCTAAATGATCCGACTCTCATAAGCGCCGGTCTACTTATCCTCTCTGCAACCATTTTTACTGAACAATAATTGTTCACCAATTATTACTCACCAATTATGATGAGCCCTGCAAGCTGAGGATCATGATTGGCCCACACAGCCTATATAATCGGCGGGTTGTGGCGAAAAAAAATAAAATGTAAAAAAAAAAAAAAAAAAAAACGCGGGATACCGTACTGCTGCCTTTACGATTCGTTGATCCTCCTTCGGCTTATGGTCTTAACGGGAAGAAAACGAGGGAATCAGGCCACCGAATGTGAGTAAAAGTAAAAACCAATTGTTCTCGTGGTGGGCGAGTCTTCGGGCCCCTCGGTCTTTCAGTTCGTTAGTCAAGTGGTTTTTGGGGTATCTTTGTCATCAGAAGGTCTTAGCGCGGATCTCTTCAGCCACCCCTTGAAGGCTTGGCATTTCCACCTTCTCAAAACGGTTTCGCGTTTCCGACTTAGCACCAATTACGAAGTAGCCTAACTGTTGCAGTAACACTAATTATAACTAGAGCTGTTGAGGTGAACGAGTGAATAGTCATTAGGCAACTGTAATCGGTAATTCGTACAGTTTGATGCAAATTATGGGGGAAAAAGTCGAGGGTGAAGGCACGCACAAAGGTGGTTCTCGCGTATTCTCAAGACTTCACTCGAAGTTCTCATAATGAATTTCCAAAAGGTACGTTAGCATTCCGTGAGCTTGAAGCCGGTAAGAACCGACAATTAAGGTGGTAAGTTCGTGAGAGAAAGACCACGATATTGGGGCCAGAAAGGTCAGTCTCTGACATCGTAAATACCGTCTGAAATGGTAAAACATATTTATTTATGTTCATGAACCATTTGTGCGAGCTTTCGTGGTAAAAATGGGGACGAAACGGGACAAAGTTGAGAGTAACTTGGGTCTGACGGGTTATACTGACTTTCCAAGGGTCATAAAACAAAACTCAATATTCTACCCACTTTCAACTCATTATCCGTCAATTTATCAAGTTACCCTGCTCGTTTATCCTCCGATAACTGAATTTCCAAGGCGTTTGAACGAGAATCGACGATTCTGCCGCTCTATGGGGATTTCCCTCTACGTCCGACTTTTCCGGTTTTAAAATTTATTGGCTTTCTAACTGGAGGAGCGATTTCAAAGACGATACTATCAGAAGGGTGGCCGGCTGTTGGCGTATTCGCCGGGAAAGGTCACAGAAACTCAGCGCACGGTCGTTGACAAGTCGGCGATAGATTGGGGTCACGGTTCCACTAGCGGATATGGTAATCAGACGGCGAAAGGGTGCTAAGCTCTTCCTTTGAACAGCATTCTAGCGATACGATACCTATGGTCAACCCTAAAGAGGTTAGTATAACCAGGCCCGGACTGGTGCGCCCTTTGGAAAATACTAACTTGCGCCCTCAATTCGAAAAACATCAACCCAATGGTTTAGGCCAGTAGCCAGAGGATTGAATGGGCAGGGGGGGGGGGGGGGGGGGCTCGTGCAAGAAATGGTGTAGAAGTTTTAATTTTTTTTAATTGTTGTAATTGGTCTGAAGAACAAAATATAAAAAACGGTAGCAAACGTATTGCTGGGAGAATTTTTGACTGCCAAAAAACCTCGAGTTTTTCGGACATTTTCCAGTTTTGTACCTATAACTCAAAAACGTAGCATTGCAGAGAAAACCTTTCGGAAACAAAGTTGATAAGCATAAAGTTCTGCGTCGAACGACCTCCTTACACATTAGAATCGGTTCAGCAGTTTAGCCATAATCAAGCGTCAAACATAGGCAATTTTTTCCAACTTAGTTCCAACCCCTGTAACTTATGAAGGGCTAATACAAATAAATTGATTCAAAATGTATGTCGTAGAGCATAAAATTACGAGTTGAGGGACCACCTGAATTTAAAAAATGCAAGTAGGTACCAACCGAGAAAACGAATTTAAACCAAAACAAGAATCGCCCAATCTGACACCGCTCAGTAAGCGGAAAACCATGTTTTACTTACCTTCCTGAACTAACGACTGATCTAGTTTCAAGTTTGCCTTAAACGCAATTAGAATTGGTAGCATCACAAAGACTGATGAGGCATTCAAACTATTCAAAAAATGTTGGCCTTCTGGCTTGAGCCCCTGACAATCGATTTTAATTTTAATATAATGTTCATAAATCCTACACCTCAACCTAACCTATGCACTAAGCTTTTTAACGTCCCAATGTGTTCCGGGTCAATGTTTTCATCTGAGATAATCGGTCATTTTTTGGTCATGTTGATGTAGAACGGTCAGTACCTACAGCCTCCCGCCTTCTGAGTTGCCGTCTACTCTACCTGCATAGGCGCCAACATTTTGGCATTTTCCCCTGGATCGCGCCCTTTCAAAGTCAAAGGCAGCGCCCTTTCAGGGGCCCCAGCCCAGCCCTGAGTAAAACAAGCGTAGTAAAGACCGAAAAACTTGGTTTTTATTTGACTTCTAAATTTATATTAGGTACCCACGATAATTTCATTATAACAAAATTTGCATACAGGATTGCGTTTTCACGGAGGGGTGTAGCAGGGCAATGACTGGAGTAGAAGAGCTCGATGTCCTCTTACGTCCAGTCGCAGCCCCCCTTTCTTCGGCCTTTTCATCTCCATGGGGACGTGAGATGGGAGCGGACATTGTCATCAAGTTCCAGGCGGGATCTTCTGAAACGATCCAGGTTGAATAGTCCGACAACGCACTGTGGCAAATGAGGGCGTTGATCCGTGGAAAAAAGAGAAGAGAAGAAAAAAAAACTGTTGGGTCCTTCCACAGGTTCCACAGTTTTGTTTGAATACCCCCCAAAAGGTGGTTGCCCTATCAAAAACAACCCACATAGAACCATTATGATCCTGAGAAGGTCAACAGACTTCGGGAGCGTCGATTTTCTTCCGGGAGAGTCTCGGCTATGACACACTTCCCACCAAGGGGCTTATTCTTTTGAGCCGAGAATACCCCGGAGCCAACATTAGATGGGAAATAAGACATGTCCTCATGGTCAAATAGTACCCTCACTTTCTCTATTAGACCTTGAAGTAGGTGTATTCGCAAAGGAATTTTTTTTGCAATGTCAACTCATTCCGGTAGTTGATTGAAAATTATTCAATTTTAGTCGCGTGGAGAAAGTGTGATAGCGACTTGCGTCAATTCATGTTTCGTAAATTATAGCACGATAGCGGCGTTAACATTCTCGATGAGCCTCTCCGAATAAGCTTTCGTCTAAGTGAAATCTAACTTCTCGGGGCCCAGTCAGGTTAACGGTACGTAACAATGGAACTAATAGTTACGGGATATTACGTCAAGTTCGATGACATTGCCCCGTTTCAAGAAGGTTGAGGTGTCGCAGTGACATTTCGCCAGGCCGAAATGCCGTGTCCCATCTGCCCGCGAGGAAAGTAGGGTGCTCGAGGCAAAATTAGGACCCCGAATAAAAAACATCTAGTCAAACCTAACAGACCCTCGGTGACATCCCAACACACTTTCTTGAGGTTCAGATGGCACGACGATGAGACGGACACGCTCTCTTGATGAGGAAATGACCTACACGGAGCGATCGAAGGAACCCTGCAGTGAAGGGATTGACCAACGGCCGTGTGAACCTTCCATAGCGGTTTGACTCAAGTAGGAAAACCTAAAATATTAAGTAAGCTGAAGTATTTGTAAGCTGCTACCAGTTATTGAAACTTTTATTTATTTATTTGACGGACCTATTGGTCAGTAGTTGTTCACATTCAATTTTGGATCGAAAATCGAGTGTATTATGTCCCTATTTTGACTGCTTTTGTTTAAATCAACTTTTATTAAAATCTTTTTGTCAAACCTGGGCAATTTCTTAGGGGTTTTCAAGGTTGTCAAGCGCTATTTATTTTTAAATTTAATTTTCTGTGTACTTCGGCTACGTAACGACGGGATGACCAATCAGTTTCGGCTTTTTCAATTTCTACCTCCCATTTGAATAATTCAAATTCATTCATTAATCATTAATTCTTCAATTGTTGTATCCAATATTTTGTTCTTTTGGTTCACCACAAAATTATGACGGTTAGTTGTATGTAAACGGTAGAAAAGTCCCCGGAAAAAAATCCTGCAGGGCGGAAAAGAAATCCCCTAAGAATATTCAGGGCGGAAAAAATCCCCAAAAACGAAAATTGAAAAAAAAAAGAAAAATGGGGGAAATCCGCAACTGTAAAATAATATATTTCTTAATAATAATAATAATAATAATAATAATAATAATAAGAACAAATAAAATCCAAATATGGTTTTTCGTCGGGAGGTACATATGTACATAGGTACATATATATGTCACGGGACGTCATCAACGTGGGAGTACCTAGACCCCGATGGATGGCAAAATTAGATGATAGGTTGTTTACGCTCTCTCCAAGTCTTTTGAAACTAAAAAGGTAAACCGCTTGGCATCTACGTGGGGTCGACCCCAGGACGGTTGTTATCCCGATGATTCAGGCTTTTAAAACGGGATATCCGCCGGAGGGTTGAGCTTAAGACGAGCAGTTTTCTAGGAGTGGTCCCGTCTGAAGATGGCACAGGTAACACTTGCGCAACCCTGACCTCCAAGGCCTTGATCACCAGGTTCAGGATCGTCCAAAAACGCAAGACTGGTTGACGAGCGTTTATACATACACTCTGTGGTCAGGTTATCAGATGGCAGTTTCCGCACAGCATTGCAGATTCTGACCGCCAGGCAACGCCCACGGTCCGCCAAACGTACCGACTTTCCCCTAACAATACTCGAAGCATCCCACATCACTTTCACTCAGATGCAAAAAACCGGTGAACCGGCACATTTTTTCCACCGAAATATTTCCATTAGAAACCACCCGTTAATTAACATCTACCGTCGGCAGCGGCTTTTTGCCCTGATGGAACCTTCGGAAGTTTTAAGACTTTAGCGCGGTCAACTGAGACGCCGGAACAATGGGGCTAATAGCCGAAAAGGGTACAGATCTTTTGAATGATAAAGCTTATAATGAGTGTTATCATAAGAGATCTGGGAAAACTTTTTGCGAACAATTCAAGGACTTATCCTTGTCCATTATGATTTACTTGAAGATTTCACGAAATGGAAAAATAAATTTGAAACAGATGCGGTGGTTAGGGAGAGAAAACGACTCCTCTGCTGGTTTGGATACTAAATTGTTACTAAATAAACAATTTAGTATCCAAACCAGCAGAGGAGTTGTTTTCTCTCCCTAACCACCTCATTGGATTAGACCTCTGCACCGTCGGCCAACAACCGCTTTAGCCCAAGAAAAAACGAAAAGAGCCTCAAGTTCTAAAAGTACCTCATCGATTGAAATCAAACTGCACTTACGCCGTCACTGCACCTGTATGGCATCAAAGAAAAATTAGGCTCCAAAGGTCAACGTAAGACACCTACAATTTTAGGTAACCGTAACTTGACGTAACTAACTAACTGGTACTGTCTCGACTTAATGTACCTATTCGAATCTAATATGCGAAGTCATGTTACATATTGAGCTAAACATAATTCTGAAATTCTTCCTCAATTAAAGTTGGATCGCGAGTTCAGACTTCCATCCGAGAGACATTAACGGTTGGCGCCGAACCAGATCTGGCCGAGGTGGATTCGAGGCCCGAGGCGAGATATTTAACCCAGTGAGGTCCAGTTCAATGGAATCGTCCTGTTTTCAAGCTAGAACTCGATATAAAACTACAGGAAAATATGTTTTACCCGGGACCTGAATTTCCGGCCGGAGACGAAGCAACAGCATCGTCGGCTGCAGGTTTGCAAAAGGAAGGCGCCGCCTATATTCCCTAACTAGCTGCTCCGGCTCGCTTTGCTCGCCTACGCACCCATCCGGGGGGCTGCGCCCCCCTGGACCCCCCAGTGGGTGAGTAGCATCGATGGACACGTTGGAACCCCCACATGAAGGAATTCCCAAATTCGCAGAATTGCAGTGCTCGGTTGGGACAGCTTGAAACAATAATAATAATAATATTGAAATATGTCTCTTGTAGAATAATAAAGTTGAAACATGTTTCAATATTATTATTATTATTATGTTTCAAGCTGTCCCAACCGAGCACTGCAATTCTGCGAATTTGGGAATTCCTTCATGTGGGGGTTCCAACGTGTCCATCGATGCTACTCACCCACTGGGGGGTCCAGGGGGGCGCAGCCCCCCGGATGGGTGCGTAGGCGAGCAAAGCGAGCCGGAGCAGCTAGTTCTCTATATCATCGTCAAAGTGCTAGTGAAATCAAATTTAAAGTCCACCATCAATCCCTGAAAATTTCATCAAAATCGAATCAATATTGGCTGAACCTGCTGGGAGAAGGTTAGGCCAGTGTCGAATCATGAATGAATATATTACATCTCTAATTGTATGTATATAGGTAAACCATTCGTTCCCGAGGGATTCATACTCGCGGGACACTTTAGGACAATTTAAGGGATTTTATCTGGTCCCTGAGATCACGATGGAAAAAACCGCATCTCCCTATCTTCAACGGTTTTATAGAAGTACTGCGCTCCCCCCCCCCCCCCCCCTCCCGAACATCCCATCTCTCTGTCTCTAATGGTTGAGGATACATGGGATACACAGTTTCATTGTGTATAGTTAATGATTGTATATAGGTAACCCACACAGTTGGGACAGCTCGAAACGGCTTTTCATTGTATAAGTATAGGTAATAATCGACCGAGGAATTCGAAAAAATTAGTTTGACGAATTTGCGCGCGCCCAAAAATTCCCGCAACCGGTATTTCGGACGTAGAATTAAACGTAGAATCTGAAAATGAAATTAATAAATATGTAGGTAGGTAGTAAATTTGAATGTGTAGGTAGGTAGGAAAAAGAATAAGATTTTTTGTTAAATAATGATAATAATAAGCCTGGGTAATCATCTAAGGCACAACCCGCGTGATCCCTGAAAATTTCATCAAAATCGAATCAATAGTGGCTGAAATCCCCACTCCTTCTTTTCTTTAGTTGAAGGAGGGGAAAACGGAAAAAATCCTTGAGGGCGCTCAACCTATCTCAGAATGTAGATCATTTTTGAATTTCTCGAGATTTTCAAGAATAATATTCTTCTTTCAAGAATAATTCAATTTTTCGATACTTTTCTCGATAATCGATTCAATTTAAATCGATTCATTTAATTTACATTTCCGTCCAGCGTGTCGTCTGTAAGGTGCCGAGCCGACTGGGGTGGAGCCCTCCATACCCATGCGCGCCCGTCCCGTGAGCCGCCACCCGCTTTTGCGTCCGTACAACTTCAAATCCTATAAAATAAATTCGCCGTGTACATTCGCTCAATTTCGGAATGAGTTTGTTCAGTATCTCCTATTAAAATTCGGATCTCTAGGTAGGCTACGGACGAAACGCGGAAAAAATCCGTCTATTAACTGCGGAATAAATCGAAAAAATTAATTGAGCGAATTCGCGCGCGCCAAAAAATTCGCGCAAAGGGTATTTCGGACGTAGAATTAAACGTAGAATCGGAATCCGCGATAAAAAATGGGGGTTATAGGGGAGCGAAAAACACGTTTCGCGCAAATTCGCGGGTTTGCGCGCGTCGCGCGGAATTTTAATATAGCCTATGTTGGGGGCAATCACAGCCGAGACCGTTAGGAAAAAACCCCATTCAAATCCGTTCAGCCGTTTAGGCGCCTATAAGGCACCGCAGACAGACAGACAGACAGAAACCTCATTTTATAGAAGTATAGATAGATAGGGGAGATTTTCTGAGGTTCAGCCTCTAATGTTGTTACCTAGAAAAACGGGCGGTGACCTAGAAAGTGGAGAGTTAATGAATTCGAGCATACACAATGAAGGTTTGCCGAAAGATCTTCCTCAGCTATGGATGAAGCAGTTCCATGTCACGCTTTCCCGAGCCCGGCGTTAGTTTTCAGATGTTACTGCCAATCAACGGGTTCAATGGGCGGGCAATTAGCTTCTTAAATTAGACACGCACCTTCGTAATGAATTTCTGTTAACCCTTCATGGGATATTATGACATCACATCGGACGTCACCGAATCGCTTGAAATCCAAAATTTCACAGTAGAACCTTATTTGTGCAGTAAACGTAAACATATGAGCACAGCTAGAAATGGCAAAGCCATAACTGCTCATTTAAAGGATATAATCTATATCTATAAAAATGACTGCCAAATCTTTGAGGACTCACTACTTAAAAACCAGTGGAGTGTTTGGCACCAAATTGTATGGATATGTTTTTGAAGCATCGTAGATGGTTTTAAAGAAGTTTCTACAAAATCGGTCACTTCCTTCATCGCGATCAGAGACCTTCGCAACGAGAGACGGGTCAAATAGCGTCGTTACTAGGGATCGCTAGGAAAATTTTCGAAACTCCGAAACCCGGTACAACTTTTGTCGTCGGTTTAGAACGAAACTACGTCTGTTAAAACGAGCTTTTCACGCTGATTTCAACGAGTACAAAACTATTTCTGTGCGATAACCCGTTCGCAAGTTATTCGAAGATCGTCGATGGGAAATGGCAACATACGGGTTGAGAGCACAAATGGATTAATCAATTTGCCGAAGAACTTTTGTACGATTCAGCCATCCATAGAAAAATTGATTGACAGCGTTTTTCCAAATGTTGTTCAAAACTACCTAAACCATGATTGGTTGACAGATCGTGCAATATTAGCACCAAAGAATGTACATGTCAACGCAATTAATCATCAAATCCAAGAAAAATTGCCTGGTGCTGTGACCACATACAAATCGGTTGACCCTGCCGTGAATCAATATGAGGCAGTTAATTTTCCGGTTGAATTTTTGAATTCATTGGAGCCATCCGGTATGCCACCCCATTGTTTGAATTTGAAAGTTGGCTCAGTAATTATGCTACTACGAAATATGAATCCGCCGAAACTCTGTAATGGCACACGACTTATTGTCAAAAAACCAATGTCGAATTTGATTGAGGCCACGATATTGACTGGCAAAGAAAAAGGTGAAAATGTGTTGATACCAAGAATTCCAATGATCCCAACAGACATGCCATTCGAATTCAAACTTTTACAGTTTCCTATCCGCCTTGCATTTGCAATGAGCATCAACAAATCGCAAGGACAGACGCTCCAAGTCTGCGGCATCAATTTAGAAGAACCATGTTTTTCATACGGCCAAATTCTACATAACAGATTCCTTGAGTCCAGATTCATAGTGAATTAAGATGTGATATAGTGAAAAGGTTTTTATTGAATAAATTGAATTGAATAGACTGATTTGACTTTTCATTCAAATTCTGCCAAAATTCTATTTTTATTGAGTGCAGCGAAGCGCACCGGGTCAGCTAGTAATATTATTATGATAGGTACTGTATTCAGTTGCGTTATCGTCCCTTCAAATGCCATATTGCCATATCCAGCCAAACTGCCATTTTCGAGCCCTATTTCGCAAAAATAAGTGTGGGACTCTGGTTATAGGGGTGAATATCACAAAAAGGGACATTTTCAGACCTCCTACTTTTGGAAAAATTGACCTTGCAGGAGAGTGCCCAGGATTTTTTTATTTCCTCTTTAGGTTAAATAAATTTGTTTTATGTAGTCGACATAAATCAAAATCAGTTAAAATTTATATTTTTTTAAAAACATTGTACCACGTCAATGAGATACTTCTACGCTGCTGAGGTTAATTTTCTCAAAAGATTTAAATGATCTAGGTTTTATGATTTTGTAAACTTGTTGCAGGGAGGGCAAAATGAAGGTGAAAGTACCATGAAATAAATTAATTTGGGTCTCAAACCTACCTATTTGAACCCATTTCAGCATCTAGAACGTTAAAAAAAATTGACTCCTCATTGTCATGGAAGTATCCTCAATGACGTGGATTGATGAATCGTCCACGCCATTGAGGTCCATTCTTCCACGACATTGAGGATTCCTTCTTTGAAAGTTCACTGTCAACTGTAGAGGCTTTATTTAGTGAAAAGTGAAGCATGGGGTGATCAGGCACAATTACCTCTACACAAACAAACAACTTATAAAAAATAATTGTGACAGAAAACTTAGTTTTCATTCGTCCACGTCATTGAGAACAATAAACGTACCTTCCTGACTAGGTTCGCTGCAAAGCCCATGACCCGCCCTACTGTGGAGTCAATTGAAAAACGGCGGTTTCATTAGAGCCTCCTGTGTTGCCACTTCACGTTTCACTTTTTCCCATTCCGAAATTCCTCCATGGAGGCCGTGGAGAAATGTTCATGATTGTTCCACGACATTGAGGTTGTACTTCAGGTTCCGGACCAGTTTTGTTGCAATTAATGATAAATTTACAGCAGGAAAAATTGAGTTTTATTGTTTCTCAACCAGGTCAACTGCCAGGTATCGGAAAATCGGAATTATTGGGAGGTGTGTGAGTTAACAGAGGATGAACCAGCATCAACACCTCAAAATATGCATTTGGATACAACCACGTCATTGAGAAACTTCATCTAAAAATGCAGTTAAAATGTTCTTCTGGGGTCTAACACCATACCTAAACGTTATTTCTCACACTGGGACAATTAATTCTAAGTATGACAAGTGTCCCCAGGACAAAATCTCATTACTTCCTGAGTGAAGCTACAGTGACTTGAAAATGTCCGTTTTTGTGATATTCACCCATAGTTCTACAGCCACCAGATCATGGCAGGATTCCCAAATACGTCTAAATTTAGAGCCTGTCCAACTGCAGTTTCTACAAAATTTATAGATTCAGATCCATAAATTTTGTTGAATTACTTATAAGCGAAACGGTTGACTCCAGCTACCGCAAATGAAAAGGAGAATCGGGAAGAATATTGAGCTGGTCTTTCGCTGGAAAGTTCGTCTAAATTTAGAGCCTGTCCAACTGCAGTTTCAACAAAATTTATAGATTCAGATCCATAAATTTTGTTGAATTATAAGTAAGCGAAACGGTTGACTCCAGCTACCGCAAATGAAAAGGAGAATCGGGAAGAATATTGAGCTGTTCTTTCACTGGAAAGTTTGAAATATTTAAATTTCGTCAAGCTGTTTAATTAATATCATAGAAGATGACTGATCTTACCGGGTAGGGATGAGGATGCTGCGATAGAAAGAGTCGCAGCTAGCGCTAGAAGCGTCCAGCGGAAGAATCTGCAAAGTCTCATGTTCAGGTCACTGACACTCACGAAGCATTACTTTCTCGCCGAAAACCACTTGAAATTGATTTTTTTTAAATTGAATTTTACAAATTGATTGGGACCGTTTGATGTCCAATTGGTTGGTTCACGGTTTGTTCGAGGATGCCCCAAAGGGCCAAACTTCTTAGGTCGTCTCCAGACGGTGTCTTAGTAATCTCTGGAACTCACTGCATGAATGAGTAAAATGCGGGAGTATAAAAAAGAATTCAACGAGGGAAAGGGAGGATTATCACTGGGATTGCCGATAAATAACATACGGGGTCACTTCACGCTACCACCTTCGCGGCGTTCATAGTAAACACTGCCGCTCCCGGCCACAGGTGTTGGTCGGGTCGGAAGGGGGTCCCAGAGGCCCTGGAGAGAGGGGAGACCAACCCGAAGCTCCGAAGGGGATCCGGGACGAAGCATCCCCGAAGATTACGGAAACCATAGGGTATTCTCCAAGAGTCGTTTCCAAATGGAAATTTGACGACTTGGAGGACATTTCCGTTCCTTCTAGAAGTTGAGGAGAGCTTGTTTTGACATTTCTCATTTCAAGTAACACCTTCTTGGGCGGTATGCGGAAAAAAAGTTCCCGGAAAAAATGCCCGATCTCAAAGTTGAGAACAGAAGTGGGGGTGAAAAAATCCCCAGAGTGGATCTGGACATAATATGTTGGCCCCGTTCCTGATACCTGACTAATTCATCCTTGGGTCGATATTCACAAACTTATAACTTATAAGTATACATAATATGCTGGCATTTTTATAATATACATTTATATTTAATGGGGGGGGGGGGGGGATAATAAAATGTATTATAATGAAGAAAAAAAATTATGTGATGTGGTGTGTGTGATTTGTTAATGCATTATATTTTATTATCGCTCCACTCCGAATTGAATGAGTTGGATGAAAACTGCAAAACGTCAGATCCACCTCAACCACTTTTCTGGAAGAAAAAATAGTGATGGTTGGCCCTTAACCATTAAGGAGAACTAGCAGATCGACGTTGTCACCTATTATTAGATCAATCACCTATTCAAATGAGGTGATTTTGTGGAGCGACGTCTTAACCTACCTTAACACATCAAAAATTCAAATCTACCCGTTAGTTTGCGATTTTAATAAAGATATACTTACCTTCAGAATACTGGCCTACATTCCAATCATCTATGAAAGGAAAACTTGGAGGAGTTCACCAACATTTAAAGAAGATTTTTAGACCTTAACACGATCGGTTATCTGCACTTGCTTCCTCAAAATTTTAGCTCGGGAATTTTTTTTCTGGGGACTTGCTTTCCGTCGTTCGGGGATGTTTTTTCCGGAATTTCTCGTAAGGAATTTGAATGGTGTTTATAGGTAGTCGTAATTGAGTTTTCAGGGTGGTAAATTTGGGGACTTTTTTCCTACATTCTTCTTGAGCGGAATGTCACTCCCCCAATGTAGACCTACCTGTATCTTTATCTATATAAAATATAGTTACATACTTATTATGTGTATAATGTACCTATTAAATTTTATGCATAAAATTGTCCCATGGGACAAGTATGTAATAATATATGTACCTACATTCCTATAAACTGGGGTTGCCATTTCCTTCTTTCTTTAAACATGCACCCCGAGAAGTTGACAAAACGCTGCAAATTTTACACGAGGGTTTATTATTTGAAAAAATTAAAAAAACAAAAACAAATTTCTGTGCAATGTTTGGAAATAGTGGATTTTGCGTCTAAAAATACTTCGAAAACGACACCTAACTCGACCTCGTAGCAGAAATCCTTTAAAAAACCCTCCCGTAGCCCCATTTTACATCCTTAGCACCCCACGGGATAGGGCGATCGGGCTGAAAATCTTGCGGGCACAACTAGATGGTAAACCGAGTATTTTGTCAAAACTGCAGGTTTTTAGAAAAATTCCTACTGACCCAACACGGCTCGGACGGCGGACGGACATTTTCGTTTTTGGAATCTCGACATCTTGAAACGGATTAGGTCAAATTGCCTATGTCAAATTTTGAGGCCAACCAGAATTTTCGACCTCCGTCGCGACTACATAGGTGTAAGTATGTATTATTACAAGGAAAATAAACCAAAAAAAAAAAAAAAAAAAAAAAAAAAGGGCTGATGTGACTCGGTATCACAAAATTCCTTTAAAAAGAAGGCTTTCAGAGTCCGAAGTGGGTTTTTACCGAACAGCCTGGGGATCGAGCAAGTTCCGCGCTGAGGTCCCGTGTGCCGATAAATTGTTATTTTCTTTTGACATCGGTAAAAAATACGATGGTACATTACCAACTATTATTAGAATCCCCTTTACAGAGGCGTTTCTCTCAAGAGAAATGACCATTTCTATTGCCTAACGACTTACCTTCCCCCACAAGAAATTTAGTCTCGCGGAAGGCAATAGAAATGTTCATTTCCAATGTACTTCAAATGAGTGGATCATATTATCCTTCTTTCTTTTAATTATTTCTGGTGAAATTAAACAGAGAAAGTACGGACAAATTCGATGTCGTAATGGGTCCCAGCAAAATACGGATATATCTGTCTGTAAAAGTACGGACGGACGGCAACCCTATACCTAACAGAAGTTTTCGATTTCGGTGCAGTTGAGCTCAACTTTTGGAAGCCCAAAAACTGCGATTTTTACTTTTTTGAGTTTTCGGCCATTTTTACCCCGAAGGAAGCGTCAGACAACAAAATATAGTTTTGCGTGAAATAGACTTATCAACCCAATCCGCTTTTGCCGTCCGGCCAAGCACAGGTCGTGCAATTTTTTCCAAAGTGGGTCCGCCTTTCCTGACGGGGCGCTAATTAATTGATAATATCAATTAATTGATGAATATTATATTCACTTTAAACCAGATGCGCATAATATGTTGAAGATCATGGAAATTTTGTGCAAGATATTATCATGCACAAAATTTCCATGATCTTCAACGGGATTTGAACTCGTGGCCTCATCAGAATGCAGTGTAAGTTAGGTACTCCCAAAATAGACCAACTGGTAAACTCCAAGTACATACCTACCCCCTTTCTCGTGATGTCTTCAAACGCATTGTAAACTATGTTTTGACCAATAATTGGTCAAAAATTGGTGAACAATTATTTTTCATTTAAAAAAGTTGTGTTCCTTTCACTTTTCTCTTATAGATTTTACCAGTGTTTTTCGAGCGTAGAATATGTATTACGCATATTATGCTTTTACATGCCTATTATGTAAAACATACAACGGGCATCGCATATAATGAGATTTTCGAGCATATTTGGAGAATTCAACGGGCATATCAATCCGAGCCCTACTCATCACTTGATCGGGTGAAGAGGTGAATTTTAACGGGAATTTCCACTACTGTCGAGCTTTCGGGAAATTTATTACCATCAGGGCTTAAAAGTGGTTAACCTGTTTGTAACCTCATTTCATCTCATCAAAGGTGTACCTATTTCATTTTAATTAGCCTACTTCTAAGCAGTTTTCCAACATTTTAGAGCCTCTGACTAATTTTCTCTTTAGTTTGAGATTTTTACCCCTTCATCAGCATTTCTAAATTCATTTACCCAACCCATCCATGTCGAATGAAGAAGGGGTTGAAAAGTTGGACGAATTTACCTCGAACCACCTGATTTCATTTTTCGAACTTGGCAGGAACTCGTAAGCTCTCTAACGGCTCACTCTCCTCAACTTCCCTTCTCATTCCCCCACGGTCATTGTGAACGAAGCTGATGAAGTACCTACAGTATTGAATCATATCTTCGTTACCGGAGGAAGATCCTCACGAAAAAAAAACCAATTACCCCGAAGGATTGAAGATATACCGTTAAGCCCTAGAAAGAAGGTTAGCTCAATGGTGCCCCATCACCCAGTAAAGTTAGTTTTGGTTTTCATTGCAGTACAGTAAGACTTTTCAGAGCCCTGCAATCGGAGACTACACAAGGAACCCCGCAGAGGTTCCTTTGGCACCTGCATTAGGTAGGTACCGTGTCATACGGGATCCCCACCATATCATTTCGGAATGGTAGGTACTGGATTACTTCTCTGTGGTGCTTAAAAACTTAGGTACAATCGGTACGGTAGTAATGATGTCATAACTTAAAAAAATGTTTAGAAATAAAAACAAGCTTTTATACGTATTAGTTATGTATTTTGGAATAAGTCCATTATTCGTTTATTATATTACTGCAAAGGATCCGAGAGGTTCTTCGTGCGGTAGTATTGTCTATCGTGGCACCATCTCTTCTTTATGCTAGGATTATCTGGTGGAAAACGACCTGGATGATCCTCCTCTTACGCGTGGGAGTTGGCACTAACAGGGTTGTTGTTAGCTACTGCTAGAGATGTCTTTCAAATGGATTTCCATTTGTTCAGCTTGAAATGCAATCGATTCAAGATGTCTTATATTATTATGCTCAACTCTTCGAGGTGAGTCCTGTGGGTATACCCAAACTTATAAGTTTGAGCAAGGGTTCATGACAAGGGGCAGTAGACCTAAGTGGTGGACAGTTATGAAAAATGGGACTGTTCTCGACTGTCCACCCGTGACATTAACATCACCTGAACAAACTGGCCGCACTGACAGGCAGTAGGGTACGACACACTGACGCACTCGACAACAACGTGACTATTAGCTCGGTTCGGGAAGCGTTTCCTCCTTCCCCGTTTTCCGCGACCAAGTGAAAAAAAAAGACGCAGAAAAAGTAAAACGGCCGGCGTTGGTAGGAGAACGTGGATGCGACTTGAAGAAGACCCGAAGACGCCGTTTTCTAGATGGTGAAAAAACTGCCCATTATGTACGCTGGTGACATGTGAGAAAAAGAAACTGTTACCTACTCCAGAGAGATACGACTTGGGATACAAGAGGCTTCTGCGTGAATATTCGTGAGAAAATGTGGTATGTACGAAGTTCTTGGGGTCAGTGGGTGCTTCCCGGTAAGGAATACAATAATTATTATTGAATCTGTCATCTCGTCTTATACACGAGCCAGAAATTGAAAATAAAAGAGATGTCTAAATGTCTACATCTTTCAGTTTTACTTTCAAAATTCTGTCGTAATGATCAAAGCGTAAGCAGTGATTCATTTTTTCAGTGACCGTGTTAAAAAGGGATCTGACACCTTCACGAAACAACGGTTTCCGCTCTGTGTGAATTCCTCACCGTTTAAACCAATTTTCCATTCTATCTCTCAGTAGAAAATGGCTCATCGTCGCTTGATCCGTCATCCACTAGGAACCCAGCTATCTGTAGACGACCCATTGTGCTCTCAGCAACACGATTTGTTCCGTCTGACACAATCGTTCTGTAGGACCCTCGCGGTTTAATCCTTGGACAACAAAAGGAGAAAAGAACTCGATTTTATTTCCAATTACGGAGAGACCCGTCTCCCAGTGGTGTCCGATGGCGTCGGCACGGCTTGTCAAATCGTACACAGAAGTTGCCACGGTCGGGCGAAGGGTTTCGGCAAAATACCGAGTCATTTGGGTTCAAGGAAGGCAATCTGGTTAATGAAATCACGTACGAGATGACGTTTCGAGTCTCCGAAGTCCGCATTTCATTTGTTATTGGTTTCCGCTATTTCCTAGCATCAGTATCCGCCAACTTCCTAGCCCGGTAGGAAATGTTTTCGTTAGATACCTAGGTACCTACCGTAGTTAGCATGCCGCACTTTCAACAGCCTGCTGTAACATCAATGACAAGAAAGTAGTTTCATGATATGCATTTTTTATTTCCTAAACCTACCATAATTTTATTAGGTATTTTTAAATACTTGGGTGAAATCTAATCTAAGCGCAACCGTGGTTTTGACTCTCGAGAGTGATCACGTCTAGATTTCTACACTTCATAGTTGAATCAAGCTTCTTCTCAATTGATATCAAACGCTTGCAGAACTTGATAGTAAGAAAAAGCCGTTTTGCAGATCTGTAACATACAGGGTTTTTACATCAACTGAGGCAGTTCGCTATGTCCAGTTGACAAGTAAAATAATAAGCCTAAATAGTATAAAAATTAAAAGAAATCATCACCGAAATGAAACAGCCAAGATCAAATTTGATGATGCTTCCAAACGTGATAGGGCATTTGGCTCTTTCCAAAATTATGACCAAACTCTTTTGGTCTCGCAAGTTTCCCTCGTACCAGTTATTGTCACAAGCTGCTGTCATCAATTCCGTGCACTGAAACCCATTTCAAATTTAGTCTCAAGATAGAATAAAGTCTTGAGCAATTTCAAAATTCTGAGGTTAAATTTTCTCATAAGGTTCCCAAATAACCGTCAATTTCTTGTCCTTCGACGATAACACTACTCAGACGCATTTGAATTTTTTGTCCATTTTGGTTTATTATTCTTGGAATAATACACCTATGTAATCGCGACGGAGGTCGACGACTCCGATCAGCCTCAAAATTTGACATTATCCGTTTCAAGAGGTCTAGATTCCAAAACCGAAATGTCCGTCCACCGTACGAGCCGTTTTGGGCAGTAGGAGTTTTTTTTTAAATATGAAATTTTGAAAGAATACTTGGTTTACCATCTAGTTGTGCTCGCAAGGTTTTCAACCCGATCGCCCAAACACATGGGGCGCTATGGGGCTACGCGAGAGGTTTTTTGAAGGCTTTAGGCTATGGGATCGAGTTAGGTGTCATTTTCGAAGTATTTTTGGACGTAGAATCCATTTTTTGGGGTCCCAGAACGATCCGATTTCACTGTGGGGATCCCTTGTGTAAAATTTGCAGCGTTTTTCTGGTAAATATTAGGTGTGTTCTGTTAGCGTTCTTGAACAGGTCTGTTGAACAGGGTAGATTCTATTCCAAACATCGGTACGTTTGAGTAACGCTCCACGGCTGTCCCAGCCCACGATTTTCAGACTACACAGTCCACAATAGATGTAACACCAGGCAGCTGCCACAATCAGTCCTCTTGGTCACTAGAGTCCACAGATTAAACTACCTACTGAGTCTGTGAGTGGCTGCAGCAACTACCTACCCCCATCGTAGTGGAATCAAGGAACCTAATGCAACGCTGAGGTTCGAAAAAGAGTTCCTCTCGCGTCGTGTGACCACAAATCTCCCCTTCCTCAACTGATCCGCTGGACTATCACATACTATGTAGGTAGTTCTACCTATTAGGTAGTTCTACACATAACCGATAACTTTATCGGCGGAATCGCCACAAGTTGCAGAGGGAGCAGTTAGAACTAACTGCTCCCTCCGCAACTTGTCAACTTTGACAATCTGGGATCTATTTCCGAAATTTACAGGGGGATCAATCGACATGTTTTCCCAGCAGGCGGGTAGCAGGCAGGTAGGGAGCAATCGCCAGTTCCCCAGAGTAACATCCATGCCAATGGCGAAACTTTTCAAATTAAATTTTATAAAACTCAAAAATTGTAATGCCAATCTTTAAAAAGCGGTTGTTTGCCGATGGTGCAGAGGTCTAATCCAATGAGTGCAGAGGTCTCATCCCAATCTTTTTTACAATTTTCCCCCCATCTTAGGAAGGTCTTTGGAACATTCAGGTATTTTTTCCAAATTTTTCAAAGAGGTGGAATTTTCACTTTTTTTCAAGTTGAAAATTGACAGTTATTTGGGAATCAACCATAGAGTACAGCTATTTAAAGAAAAAAAGTGTACCCACCTGCTCAGTGATGCAGTGACACTGATAGCAATAACAAAAACAAATGGATAAGGCGGCAACTGCAACTTCACCGAGATTGGCCATCTTATTGAGCGAAACGTCTGAAAGCTGAAATCAGTAGACTGCAATTAACAGCGCCCGATAGAGTACAAAATTTTTTTAATGCTACCGGATTTTAATTTGACCTCCGACGCGGAACTAAGGGTTGATTTTTCTGAGAATAACAAACGCAAATATTGCTCACCGACATCATTTCGAATCCAGCAAAACAAAGGTTCAGCGTAAGCATTATGCACTGCGTTGTTTGAATTGGTATCAAGAATTCGTTCATTCGGACGATTGTCCTGGAAAGTGGGAACAATCCTGGGAAAAAGTACCTACAACGGAGGAATTTCAGGCCAAGCTCTTAATAAAATAATCACTAACGTCAAGAGTTCTTGGTGGAATTGAATACAAAATTCCAAACTGACGACCTTCTTTTCGGCCGCGAAATCGATTTTTTTCAAAGCGATCTGCAGGACGTCAAATTCCGCCAGTATCATTTCAAAAATACACCACACCAAGCTGTCGAATATGACCATACCGTACATCGCTGCTGCAATGTGAATCCACTGAAACCATAAGAGTAAGGACCTGGTTGATTTGGTAGCGTGTTTGGTGCAATACAAATTTACCATTTGGAATAAAACAAATTGCTTATTACCTGTTGTTCTGTTTGGAAACGGGTACGATTGAATGGACTCAAGACACAAGCAAGTTACTACAAAAATAAATTTATTCAAAAATAAAGGAAAAACACTTTAGTGATACCTATTCTATACAAAGGAAAATATAAAAATATATGCAAAAATATTTGAAAGATATGTACAAAAGATGGTGGTGAATCTAAAGGGATTGGGGAAAAAGTATTAAACAAGGGAGGGAACCCTGCTTTGGGATACATCCCCAAATGGATACACGAGTGATGGGATCGTGCCGGCGCTGCACAAGCGTTACACAATTCAAGACGCGAAAATGGAAACTAAATACAATGCAAGGGGGTTGGGGACGGGTATGCAATGCAATGCGGTGCTCACTGAGATACCTACAGTTGTACCGATTTCTGGTCAAGAAGCAAATGTATTTGGCAAGTAGTGTGGATAAGTAAAGCAATTTGATGGACTATACTCTTGGCAGCTGAAGGTCCTCGAAGGGGTCGTCCCAGCAGTCCTGGGTCCAGTTGATCAATGGGTAGGGGCCACGCGTGGCAGCTACACCCGTACTCCAGCAGCTACACCCGTGACTAGCTTCGGGCTCGCGAGCCCGAAGCCACGGGTGTAGCTGCTGGAGTGCCTCAGAAGGCTGGACGTTTCGGTGGTGTGTGCCAGAAGTCAGAACGGGATGAAGAGTGCCTCAAAAGGTGGGAAATGCCGGCGGAATGCGCCGGCAGTCGGCAACGATCACTGAGGGCCTCAGAAGGCCCTTCCTGAAGAAATGGAGCATGCCAGGTACGGCTCAAGGGCACGAAGATACACGGGAGACAACTAGACAGAGTGGTCAGAGAGACGACGGCAAATAACTTCTGGATACGGTTTCAGGGCACGAAGATACACTGAAGGATACTTGACAGATACGGTGGGCAGACGGACGACGGCCAATAACCACTTGTCACATAGAAGGACAGAGAACAACGAATGCAGGTGTTGGCCGGGATTAACATATAGTATAATATAGCATATTATGCTATATTATACTAGTGGGCAAATACCCGGCTTTGCCCGGGTATGATTTAAAAACCTTCCCCATGTCATGTTGAGTAGGTACGTGTACCAAATTTCACGTTATTTGGTTGTCTGGATCTTGAGTTACAAGGGAACTGACAGACAACAAATGCGTCATATATGTATATAATATAAATATTATATATATATGCCCCACGGGGTCCTCTCTCCGAGCAGCTAGGTGAGTAGGCGTTTCCGCCCTCCGCGAGCGGGTTTGCCTACCGCTTACAATATGAACCAGGTAAAGACTTGAATTGGCCATGAGTGAGTTCGTATTCATTCTGATTTACCTCGTAAATTAGAACGGCGATCCACCCAGAATCCGAAGTTTGTTCATCCCAAGGCGTCCACATGTCCATTGCAATGGTCCTTTCGCCGTAAATAAAATAGACGAGAATGGGACGAACATTGTAATGTACAATGGTGAATACGCACGACCCGACGAATAAGAATGTCAGCTTGCATCTCCGTTTTCTGCTTTTCATCGTCACTTGGGTTTCTTCCCCAATCAAATTGAGAGCGCGTTTGTTAAGATCTGTAATATCCCCATAATATTATAGTTTACTGTGAGCGCATTTATTGATTAAGTAAAAAGTACCTTGTTACCTTCTAGCGTATCGATGACGTTCGAAATGGTATCATGATGAAAAAGTAAGGTATATATTTTTTGAGCGGCTATCGTGCCCAAAGTGGTTGTGACGATGTTGATGATCGCTCCCCTGAATGAACCTCTCATCACAGCAAGGTACAAACTGACCAATTCAGCGATCATCGTTGTCATGTCCAGCCCGAGCATAAAAAATCCGTAGAATCTGAAATAAAACCAACATTCTTCTAAACCTCCTCCTCCGTCGCGAACGAGGCTACGAGGCGACGAGAGCCGGGTCGAAAAGCGTCGTTACTCGGGATTACTAGGGAAATTTTCGCAACGCGGTTCAACTCTTGGTGTCTGTTTTGAACGGAACTGCATGGGTTAAAATGAGCTTTTTACGCTGATTTCAACGAGTCTAGAACGATTTCTGTGCGATAACCCGTTCCGAAGTTATTCAAAGATTGCAGGTACCAAGGTGGTTAGGAGATTCTTTTGCGAGCCTTCGATTCGATGTAGTTTGATACTTCACGACGAGAAACGGGTCAACAAGCGATGTTCCTAAGAAAAATACGAGTTGATGGGTTGCTACGGGTGTTCCGAGTGAAGCATGAGTTGCATAATTCATACGTGATGGACGGGATTTTGAGTTTCGTGCATCGGGAAGGCTCCGAGATCAACTAATATTGCCACACTGTTGGGGCTTTAGCCTCATTCGATAACCTCATAAACAATTCCAAATCTACTAGATTGAGGCTTTCCAAGCCCCAACAGGCGCCTGGTTACCTTATAATCTTCTGTAGTCTAGGGTTTCTTATACCACGGGGCCACCAGCCCCAAAGGTTAAGCATCCACAGCTGCCTCCAGTCCCACATTTTGGCCGTTTCAGACTGAGCTCCTATTGTGCAATATTCCAACACCAAAGCACCCCACTTTAGCCTAATTTTCCACCCAATAAAAAAACGGTTCAATCTCCACATAAATTAATACTATACCGGCGGTATTGAAAATGAACCTCATAACGACAGGTCGACCGATTGCTTCTCCATAAAAAAATTAGCATTGCAGTAATTGAACAATCAACTCGTACTTTTGTAAGTTGATATTACCGAAGCAGCCGATTGAAGCATTGGATTGCTTGTATAAATTATTCCTACGCTCTATACCTACTCTTCGAACATGCAGCTTGGACGTGCGTTTCAAAGGCAGATTGGATCCTATCCAAAACATCACACTCTAACAAGAATTTCTTATTTTTCTTTCAACCAAAAGTCACGTTCCAAGTTCGATATCCCGCTCGAAAACAAGTTTATTGGAACTTGGAAGGAACGATGCGGTCGCGAACCGGAAAGGCCGTAACGGGCGCCACAGCGGTTCTCATACGAGCTATTTCCTTTTCTGAGGCTGGAAACGGATCTGAACTCTTAAAATGCCGAGCAACATATATTCGAGTTGGGGTTTTTTCTTTCTTCAGAAACGGTATTTATTCGACTTGAAGACTTCAAACTTAGTTTGAAACCTTAATAATGCATCGGGCGAATAAAACTTTTTTTTCGGAAGAGCTACTACCACCGATTCCTAGCATGCTCAGGAGGGTCCGTTGCATCGATTGTCTGTTTCAAATCGTGACACGTTAACTTAACTAAGTTCCCCGCAGCCTGCCCCGGTAAAAGAAAGAGGCGCAGTGATCGTGAGCTGAAGCCGAAGTTCATCGACGATCTTTTGTTCGGTTCGCCCTCCTGTTTTGCATTCAGACTCGCCGGCACCCTCGGTCCGCTAGGGCGATTCATCCGGACAGGATATTCAACTAGGCTTCCAATAACTTCTCATAACCTGAGTTCAATACCAAGGGGGTAGAATGGGTTCTTATTTAATTAAAAAAAATCTTAATTATGGTGACCTGCCTCTCAGGTTATTGCAAACTCCAGATACATTTATTCGCGATAACGGAATCGCGTTCCCGATGGCGGCAGATCCGCTCAAACAAGTTTCCAATTGACATAATTGATAGCACGACCCGCATCAGGTTGAGTCATTACCCAACCTGTTGGCTATTACGGCAGGGGAACACTGAACGACCTCCTATCAAGGACATCCAGGCTACAGTAAACCATAATTACTATTTAAAAATTAATAGGGAAACTCGCTATGATATTCTGGGATGATTGGGAGAAAGTAGTAATTTCGCGAAAAAGCTGCTCAGTACGGCGCACAGAGAGGCAAACGGCTATTTTATTTATTTATAGTCTCTCTGGCTCGCTTCGCTCGCTCCCCTAGTGGGGTGTATTGCCGCCTGTGGGGTGTATTGCCGCCTGTGGGGTGCGTAGCATCGATGGACACGTTCAAACCCCTACTCAGACATAAGGTCTCGCTCCGCTCGGTCGAGCGCTTATTCGGACAGGGGGGGCCTCGCCTCGCTCGGTCGGGGGGGGGGGGGGGGGGGGGGGGTCCGCGGCAAAAAAATCCTTGAGGGCGCTCAATTTATCTCAGAATGTAGATCATTTTTTAATTTCTCGAGATTTTCAAGAAACTATATATATTCTACTTATGTGGGTGGCCGAGCAAAGCGAGCCCCCCTCTGGCGAGAAAATGAACAGCCGAGCGAAGCAACCCCCCCCCCCCCCACTGTGTAATCAAATTGAAAAGTTTTCCCTCAATAATTTTTTCCCATGGATGGCCGAGCCAAGCGAGCCCCTGGCCGATAAAATGATAAGCTGAGCGAAGTAAGGCCCCCCTGTCAGAGTGCTAGTGAAATCACTTGTATACTCGGCCGACCAGTTTCCCCGCCTCTCCATCTATCAAAGGTCCCTGGACCCTCGTTTTCTAAGATCCCTGGTCCCGCGCGAATTAAAACGATCCAATTGTCTTCTCACTGTGAAATCGCCCCCTCCCCCTCGGTTTTTTTGAAATCCGACTTCGGAATCGGATTGGCCATATTTTGGCGCGCATTTGGTTCGCGGATACCATACCCAAAAAATGGCTCCTTACTGAGTATTTTTGAACCCGAAAAAACGTGGGACAAACGCGAGAAAGACGATTTTTCGACGAATTTTCGACGAATTTCCCGGGCGAATTTCGGATTTTCGAGTTGACCGACGTCTACCTACAGGTCTGATCTATACGGCTCGTATTTTTTCGTAATTTTTTCGACCCCTTAAACGGGCTTTGGCGCGAGTTGAAAGTGGAAAACGTAGGACAAACGGGAGAAAGACGATTTTTCGACGAATTTCCCGGGCGAATTTCGGATTTACGATTTGACCGACGTCTTCCTCCAGTTCTGATCTATACGGCTCGTATTTTTTCCGACCCCCTAAACGGCCAGCGAGCGGAAAGTGAAAAAACTCACTCGGGAACGCGTTATCCCGTACCAACAAACCACACGGCTACCACACGGCCGTCTACCACACGGCTACCGTCGGCCAACACAATTTTATATTATTGTATGATGATGATGATGATGATATGATGATATGATTTTTTTTTTTTATAAGAAAAAAAACTGTAAAAACTCTACTTACACCTTTAAACATTTGAAAAAACCACACGAGGTCTTTGAGTCAACATTCGATGTAGTCTGTGGCTCACAATGACCCAATTCACACGGATCAATTGACCCACTGACTCATTATTTCTCACTATAATTCGCTCCACTACGCGATACGAAGCTGGCAATGTCACCAAGCGATTCTGCATGCTAAATTTCATACGATATGATAGTGCTTGAGGTATCGGAGAATAATCGATTCTACATGGCAATTATTAGAAGGCAGAATATTCCTTTTGCACCCATCTGGACGAGTTTTGCCAAGTTTGCGTGCATATTCCGAGCGACTCCGTCCAGGGAGGCCGCGGCGGATTTCATAACAGGAATCCCGAACCTCCGTTTCAGTTACTGAAAAGGATCTTCATGGCTGACGGCCGGGGAATGGAATTCCTGACCCGATCGGAGAGGAACGGCCCTTGGAACATCTCGTAACTCGAGGCCTTCCGCCTGGATGGGCGATCTTGAATTCTCAGGACACACCTGCATTCTTCGCACTAACCAGCCCATACTGAATTTCTTCCTCTAATAATACGAGTAATGTCAGGAATGTTATCTAGACTACTTTAGTCGGACTTGGAAAACGTTCAGCACAACAGTAATTCCCGATACATAATATCATTAGGTATGATAATAACCAAAAGGAATATGTACCTAATAAGAAAGAGAAGAGGAATTGGATAACACGTAGGTTTATTATTCGTATCTAGTCGTTGTTGTAGACCCCCATTCTACTATCTTTAGTACCTACCTCCCCAGTAAGCCGCATTGTTGCCATAATTAATTCAGATATGTACCGGAAAAAGCTTCAAATTTTACACTCGGGTTTATAGTTCTAATTCTTCTTATCAAGTTAGCAAACATTATAAAATTGTATTTAATACAAAATTGAAACAAATAATTTAGAACACAGTATTTAAGGGCAGAGAAGGAGCCCCCCTCCCCCCCCCCAAAACTGGATTTACGTCCAACATTGATACAAAATCAAGGAGCTTAGAAGAGCTCCTTGTACAAAATCCTTCAAAACTCCTATTTTTGCCTCTATTTAGCACCACGGTTAAGTACTATCGGTTTGAAACCTTGCGGACACAACTAGATAGATAGAGAACCGATTATACTGTAGAAATAACGAAAAATTTTCCTCTTTTTCATGATATTAATTTTTGAGTTTCGAAAAATCGATTTTCTGTTTAAGATTTTTTTTCGTTAAGAAAAATCTACTCAGGTGTCCGATTTTCATCTACCGAATCTACTAATCGATTCCTTTATAACGATTTTTCGAAAAAATTCGTTCATCACTCGTAATTGACTGGTTCCCCCCTACTAAAATCGTACTTTGCCATCAAGTATTTTAACATGAACGTCGTAAGCAAAGAAAATGCTGCAAATTTTACACAAGAGTGCATTATTCTTTGTTATAGGTTGCAAAAATTAATTTAAAAAAAAAGACACCTTATTTGACCACCTGGGTCCTTCAAAAATCTCATTAAATGAAAATTTTGTAGCGCTATGAAAGCCCCGTAGATCCCCACAGTGAAATCCAATTGTTCTGGGATCGACCCCCATCCCAATTGGACCCCCAAAAACGTATTCTACATCCAAAAATACGTCGAACGACACATAACTCAATTCCATGGCCTTCAGAAAAACCTTCAAAAACCCATCAAGTAGCCTCATTTTAGCCTTTTAGGGCGATCAGCCTGAAAACCTTGCGGGCACAAGTAGATGGTAAACCGAGTATTTCGTCAAAATTTCATATTTTTAAAAAGTGCCTACTGTTCAAAACGGCTGTTTTTGGCTTCAAGACATCTTGAAACGGATAATGTCAAAATTTGAGGCCGATCTTAATTTCCGACCTCCGTCGCGATTACATAGGTGTACCTATTATTCCAAGAATAATAAACCAAAAAGAAGTGAAATTACAACAGGACGAATGCATACGGTCAACATTTCCGAAGGAGAGCCATACTTTTTGAGACGTTAGTTCAAAAACTACGTGTTCCTGGAACTACCTACATGTTTTGATGAACTCAAAGCAATCACTCGGAATCTGTGTCTTTCCGAGAGATGTGAATCCCTCTCGGTCTTCTCGAAGATGATGCCATGTAGGAAGCCACATTGAAAGAAGCCGCATCTCTGAGCTCTTTGGTTTCATTTGCATTAAATGCAAAAATGAAAATTTTTCAGAGGCGGTGCACCGAGAACTTTCCGCTCAGGTCTGTTCAGCAACATCCTTAACCAACGTCTCAAAGCGGGTTTTTACAGGACCTTTCACTCAAATAAGTCCAAGTCATCTCCATGACAAAAGTTACAGGATGTTCGCCATCCAAAAAACTCTAACATTTGTTTTCAGATTTAAACATTTAGTTGAACGCCATGTTCCTTATTATAATGTAATATTGTTGTCGTAATTTTGGTTTATTATTCTTGGAATAATACACCTATGTTTTCGCGACGCGGGTCGACGACTCCGATCGGTCTCAAAATTTGACATTATCCGTTTCAAGAGGTCTACATTCAAAATCCGAAATGTCCGTCCGCCGTCCGGGCCGTTTTGGGCAGTAGGAATTTTTTTAAAAATCTGAAATTTTGACAAAATACTTGGTTTACCATCTAGTTGTGCCCGCAAGGTTTTCAGTCCGATCGCCCAAACCCGTGGGGCGCTATGGGGCTATAATGGGGCTACGGGAGGGGTGTTTTGAAGGCTTTTAGCTATGGGATCGAGTTAGGTGTCGTTTTCGAAGTATTTTTGGACGTAGAATCCATTTTTGGGGGTCCCGGAACGATCCGATTTCACTGTGGCGTTCTATAGGGCTTTCATGGGGCTAAAAATGGGATTTTTGAAGGATCCCAAGAAGTTAAATATTTTTCGAGAAAAAATTAAAGAATTTTTGAAAAAACACATTTTTGAAAAAAAAATCCCCCCAAAAAATTTTTTTGAAATATAAAAATCCAAAAAAAAAAATTTTTTTTATTGACAGAATTAAATGTCTGTACAAGTAACCTATATCACAGAATAATAAAGCCTTGTGTAAAATTTGGAGCGTTTTTTTTTTTAAATATCTAGTTCTTTATAACCCCTGCTTTGCACACCACGTAAGTGCCTTTACTGAATTTTCTTCTAGGTAAAATCCGTGTAAAACGATGTGATAGTGGAAGTTGATGCAGTGCATCGACATATCGTTTGATCAAGTCGACTTCATTTTTTTAAATAGGGATATTCATGCAACACCTCACTCTTCACTCCATCAACTTCCATGTCTTCCAACATATTTTTCTAGGATTTACCACGAAGAAAGTTCAGGAAAGGAACGTTTTGTTCTTCCATGTTGACAATTCACTAAACTCACTGATATTTACCACAACCCTCACTGAAGCTCTCAGGTATCTGAAAAATGTCTGCCCCACCAATTCCCTCCTTCCTCTTCTACAAAGGTGTTCCAGAGATGAATGTATTGAGCGTAACGGCATCCCCAGTGTGGTTTCCATATTGCTGGTATGGTATCAACATGCTTAAGGTGCTAGTAAGCAATAAACCACATAAACCGACATTTTTAATGAGACGAACTTTAATAGAACATCCCTTACAAACTATGCTGGCATAATATCATACCCCCAACACTGTTCAGTCTCCCTTAGTTTTATGGTAGGTCATCAGCCATAGAACTATTCAAAATAAACGGGGGTTTTCCAGCCAGTCGTAACAAAGTATCGCAACAGACGTATGCAACGTTGCTGAAGTTTGTATTATAAACAATTTGAACGTACAAAAATAGTTCAATTACCTTAACGTAGAAAAATAATGAAAATTTATTGAAAGATCCAGCAGATGATTGCTGGCCAAAAATATAAATTTATAGCCCTGATATTAATAATACACATAATGTGGCTGTATACACAAACCAAGCCAAGCAAATCACAGCTGAATAAGTGAGTCTTGTATCATTTTTGCAAGAGCAAGAGTGACTTCGTGGTTCAGTTCGGGCGGTAGGTTCCGCCAACCTTCGCTCTGAACCACCATAACAGGAGAGGACTTGATGAACTGCAGCGCCTCCTTCTTCAGTACCTCCAATCGCAACAGGTCGGCAAGTTGCAGCGTTTCTGCCGCATTTTCGACAGACATCTTTTCAGTCAAGACCGACTCGCACATTGCTTTGAGCCCTTCCAAACAGTATTTGTCGGCACAAAGTATAAGCTTTCCAGCAATGTCGTCCAGGTTTTCAGCGCGTCCGGTGTAAATATATCTGAAAAATTTTCAGGAGTATCAAACATTTGTCTAATAACGTTGAAACTTGGAGGTTGTTACCCTTGGATACTAACCTCGCCATTTCCTTAAAGATTCCAGGCTCGCAATCAGTGATGGTCACCATCTTCTCAAGACTCTCTTTCATATCGTGTTCGAACATCGAGTCGAACACTGGAGACCGCGCCATAACATTTCGATGGAGATCGAATTTTTCATCGCCAACTTGAAAAACGACGTCCGAGTATTTTTTGTCAATAACGTGCTGCCACAAGACGCGACCGATTTCCAATGAAAACTCGCCGCCCGATGAATTGGAACCCAGAACGGGTAGGGGAGGGCCTAAAGATTTAAACGACAAAACCTTTCTTTTGGCAAAATCAAACCCAAGGTTAAAAATGGGGCACTTCTTGAAGTGGACTACACAATTAATTCTCAATTCATCATCCACTAAAAGCCCATTCGCACTGCCGACGAGGTCATCGTTCTTAATAAACTTTGAAAACCCCTCTTTACTCGTACTAGCGCAGACCTTCTGAGGTAGCGTGCACGTCATAATGTTACACCTGAGGTTGAATTTGTTCAAAATCGAAAGTTGGAAAGAAGGCAGAAATTGGGGAGCAGGGTTCATCGTAAGACCCTCAATGAATAAAGAGCAGTAGCCTTCAGCATCTTTTCCATCGCCGTGAGGGTATAGTACAAGTTTCCAAGAGGCAGAGAAATTTAAATCGTGAACCCGAATTTCGTAACAGGGCGAAGTGACCGTGGCTCTAGTCTCTGCGAGATATTGTGGGACACACCAGTCGAAGGAATGCCTGCTCTCATTTTTCTGCAACTGGAACAAAAAAAAAAAAAAAAAAAAAAAAATGAAGATAAGGATGAAGTAGGAAGGTATGTAGACATTAACTTAAGATCATTTCGTTCCTACAGTGCTTGTCACGTGAACTTGGATTGAGAGAGGATAGTTAAGGTTAGTTTCTGGGTCTGTTCCGTCATGCAAATAGGCAGGCTGCTGGGCAAACAGACACAAGTCCATTTCGACCAATACATTCCACTAACGAGTCACGAGGCGGAGGCAATATGTATTAAATAGACATTTTCTCAGATCGAACCAACAGATAAAAAAGCATTACAATTAAATGCTCCCAGTGAAAGTTTTAATTATAAAAATATGCAGCTTTAACAAAAGCTTTGTGTCAGCTACTTGCCTGGGGATTCATCAATGCTCTCCCTGAGCCAGAAACACATCAACTCCCTGGAAGGGAGAAAGGGGATTGAACGCTTCTGCCCCGTTTAACTTTATCAGGTCCCTCCCGTCAGAGATCATCATTTTCATTACCATTCCATTACGTTTTTTTTTTCGGTTTTATTATAAAAAGTTCGTTTTTTGTGTTAACGTTTTTTTTCCCCATATTCCCATTACGTATATCCCTGAGGGCTATTTCGGAACGCCATTCAAAAAATAATTCAAACACAAACAAACTTAAAATTACTTTTATTCTTTTAAATTTATTTAAGGCAGAATACTAAGAAACAATTTGAGCAAGGTTTAAAGCAAGGTGCGGCCATCAATCAATCAGAAAGATTTTAAAACAGCTAAAAATTATTTGGTAAATTTAAGAAGGGGGAAAAATAAATTCCCCATGATTGCCGGGAATATATATTTTGGGGACCCACCAGATTTTCTGGTGTCAAGACGATGGTCTTTCCCCCTCTCGCTAGAGCCACGGAATAGGAAGTGGCCAGAACGTTAAAGAAAACCAAAACTGGTAAACCGGGTCTGAACGTTTTTGGATTACAGTTTACCAAAAAACCCCTACGGCAGGTAAAATAAAGAAACATTTTTCATTCGATTTCAATGGTGAGTAGTCCATATTGCTGAAAAAGCTCAGTGAAACATTTCACCTTGCCGAATAATTCGATATTAATAATGTAGCATTACTATCTCCACACTAGTTTACCAGTGCCATGACTGCTACGAGTCGTACCTATCAAATCAGACACTAATAGTGTCTGATAATTGTTAGACTAATTATTAGTTATTACTTAGTAGACACACCATGAAACTCACTTCAGCATTCGTGGTGTCCCCCTGGGTCCACAGAAGAGGAGGAGTGTTGTTCGGTTGAGAAGCGGCAAAAGAGCCAAAGCTGGGGTTGGATCTCCCACTTTGCCAAGAACTACTCATCATAAAGGATCATAAAAAATGTCATTAACGAGTTGAATCAGTTCAAACCTTCACCACTTTCAAGAAAACACACTTGAGACGCTTGCCGCTTGAGGACGAATTATTCGTATTGGTAATGCTATCAAAAGTGATAAGAATTTCGGTAGAAACAGGGCTGCCAGATCCTTAAGTGATGTGAATCCAGCTTAGATCAATCCGTTGAACAACAAAACCGTCTCAATTACGCATAATAGGTAAGGTGAGTAATAGGTAATATTATTACCTATTGATATTGTCTTCAATGTATCAATATATTTTATCAATCAATATAATAATATTATTCAAAATATTTTCAATAGGTATTTATCCAATTGTTTCCTTCATATTTTGTCGATTTGGATGAATAATTGAAAATAATAGCCAAACATTTTGACCTAAAATAATAATTATTTTAGGTCAAAATGTTTGGCTAGGACTTGTTTATGTTTATAGATTAGGACTTGTCATCTCCGTGAATACAAGCACTCAGGACAGGGGAGCCTTGCTTCGTTCGTGCCGACCACTTTCAAGGACAGGGGGGCTCACTTCGCTCGCCCATTTGAATAATTATTATAGATCAAGATCTCACAGACCTTGCACGCGCCGGCCCATAGGTATAACGTCGAAGAACGCAAGAGCGCGCTGAAGGGTGAATGACCAAGCACCAAGCAATTGTAGTGCACGGAGATGGCGGGAAACGCTCGAAATCACTCGGGTTGGTGGCTCCAGCCAGACGCCCCTCCAACTTGGAGGCTCCAAGGTTCCTGCACAACTGCACAGACCTGACAGACCGCGCGGGGCCAGCCCCTTGAAGATCTTAAAAATTGTGCGCCGTCAAAATTTGCCGATCGTTGGAATTCGTTCTTTCGGGATTTAGTATCAAAATTGGGATTTTCAGGTAGGGTACAGTGAAAATGCCGACTCAACAGCAAACAACGAAGATAGGTATAATACCTACCTAGCTGCGCAGGTTTGCGCTGATCGAAAATTGCGCTAGAAGGGCTTATGAGACGTAAAATTAACTCCCTAATCCAAAACCGTCATAAAAATGAGGGGTTCTCATTTAAAAGAAGAAAGTTCTTTTAAATGAGCGCAAAGGCGCCCGTTTGCACGCGTTTTGGGAGGATCTCAACCACCCCTTACCTACTTATTTGTAGCCAAACGGGAATCCGAGATGGTAGAAAACATCATCGTATTTTTATCACTTACTGAAAGGGATACGATGCTAAATGATGATGTTACGGCCCGAAAGAAAAATGTTAGAATGTTCCCTGGCGTAGGGGATCGTGAACGAAAACTTCCGTCGGTAATAGTGGACTGTATAATTTTCCGATATGATAACGATAAATTGCACAAACAAAACGCACAACCAGAACGCCGATAAATGACGGTAAAACCGATATAACGATAGATAAATTATATAAATTGTTCGATAAATGGTACGGTAAGACGAGAGAGAAACGTGCGTGATTGATAGCAAGATGGATAAGTTGGAAGTAAGTTGTGACGTAATCGTCTGGCCGCGGGGTGGGGAAGATAATTAGTTATTAGGTTGGCGACATCGGCCAGTGACGAGCCCACCCGCGCTCAGATTCAATTTAAATTAGATCGATCGATCGTGAATGGAGAGTCGTGTTCATTCTCCCCCCTATTCACGATCGAGCTAAGAAACTAGAGATAGATACAAGATCAGCTAGAGATACATGTCAACAACTACTGTTATAGGATAAACGACTGATCGAAATTCAACTAGCAATACAAAATTTTCAGTCAAGATTATTTTAGTAGGAACTCAATTTCCAATATACAAATACAAAAAATTTTATCACAGATGTTTGACAAAATAACAAGATAGTTGCAGGTAACAAGAATATGAATACTTAATACTAGAACCACCACATACACTTGGTTGGAACTCGCGAAGGAAACTTTTTTTTTTTTACACTGAATTGACTAGTAAGGGAACCAACTTCACCACTGGACGGTCGTAGATACCTCTTGCGGTCTTCAGGGTTACTACTCTGACGGTTTGATCTTCGCCCGGGTGTACTCTCAGCACTCTGGCCATGGGCCAGCGCATGGGCGGGGTGTTGGGATCGCTGAGTAGGACGACATCCCCAATCTTGACGTTCGGAGTCTTCTTATTCCATTTTTCACGGAGTTGTAGACTACTTAAGTATTCAGCCTTCCATCGATGCCAGAAATGTTGAATTAGTTCCTGGACAAGCTGCCATCTGGATAGACGATTAGCTGGCACGTCGGTGAAGTCAATTTCTGGTACAATGTGAAGAGGCTGACCGATGAGGAAGTGTGCTGGTGTCAAAGCTTCGGGATCGTCAGTTGAAGCTGGAAGAGGTTGAAGAGGTCTTGAATTCAAAATTCCTTCAATTTTGATGAACGTGGTGTTAAGTTCTTCTTGAGTGTAGTTCATGTTGTTGAAAGTTTTGTTAAGTAGGGTTTTTACAGCTTTCACCCCGATTTCCCAACTTCCGCCAAAGTGAGGAGACGCTGGAGGAATAAATTGCCAATTTACTCCGAGATGCGATGTTCCGTTGATTGGGTGGTTTTGATTTTCTGAGATGGGAGCATTTTCAAGTCGCACACCAACCCTTAAGACGCCGTGTGAGTCAATGGAAACGTTGAGACGGCGTAGTTCAAGTGGTAAGTTATTGAACGAAGGTTCAGTGAACACCTCAGGATAATTTGATCGTTGTAGGATACGGATGATTTGATAGTTTGCATCTCGAATTTCGGTGGCTGATACAGCGCCGTTCAGTCGAGATGAGCTCAAAATTTTGGGTACTTTACAGTTGACGAAAAATCTCTTGAGCCAGGCGACAACTCGAACTAATCGAATCCATGATGAGTATTTCGAGACGAAAATCTGAAATTCGGGTGACTCATCAATTGTGGCAAGTGATAGTTTGATTGGCTTAAGCTCCGGAATATCAGAAAGTTGGATTTCACCTGATTGCGGCCAGTTTTCAACAGGTTGATAGCACCATTCATGTCCAGTCCACCGTAGTGGATGAGTTTCCAGGGCGGCAGGAGTAGTTCCTCGGGAACCGACGTCAGCAGGATTGTCACAACCTTTCACATGGCGCCACCATTCGATTTTTGTAGACTCGAGAACTTTCTGAACCCTTCGTGAAACGTAGATTTGTAGCATGTGTGGAGGGGTTCTCAGCCAAGCTAAGACGATAGCAGAATCTGAAAAACAATATATTTCAGTTAGCCCCAAATTTTCACAGAAGTTGTTCAGTGACTTTAGTAATTCAGCCAGTAGCACAGCGCCACAAAGTTCAAGCCGCGGTATTGTTTCTGATTTCAACGGTGCCAACCGACTTTTCGATTTGACAAGTGTCATGGATGCTTTTGACCCTTGAGTTGATCGCACATAAGCCACTGTGCAGTAGCCTCGCTCCGAGGCGTCGCAGTACAGGAAAAGTTGATAAGATGTATCGGTTTTAGGTATGGCTCTGCTAATTGATAAGTTTGATACAGCTGGTAGTTCGTTGGTGAAAGTGTTCCAGACCTTTATGATATAGTCCGGAACATCCTCGTCCCAGTTCAGTTTGTGTTTCCACGTTTCCTGCATGATGCACTTAGCATGAAATATGACAGGACCAATCAGACCACATGGGTCAAAAGGTCGAGCAATTGTCGACAAAATGATACGTTTCGAGTTACCTGGAGTGGTAGGAGTTACGACGTACGAGAAACAATCCGTTCTGGGGCTCCAGTGCATTCCCAAAATTTTTGTTGTCAGATTCTCGTCGTTGCACAGTGAGACATCTTCAGGGAGGTCAGTTTTATTCAAGATAGGAGAATAATTTGAAGCCCATTTGCTTAGGCTGAACCCACCTTTAGCTAGAAGACTCTCTAGTTCGGTTTTCAACTGGATCAGCTCCTCAATCGAATCTCGTCCATCAATGACGTCATCAACGTAAATGGAACTGGAAAGAGACCTTGCTGCGTTAGGGTATTTTGCACCTTCGTCGCCGACTAGTGCACGAATGGCGCGCATGCTTAACCATGGAGCTGGGCGAGTACCGTAGGTTACTGTAGTTAATTCATAGAAAACTACGGGGTCGTTAGGGCTATATCTCCATACTATCTGCTGGTAACATCTATCTGCAGGACGAATTTCTACTTGTCTGAACATCTTTATAATATCGCATGTGATCACAAAATTATATCGTCTCATATTAAGCAGAATGTTAGATATATCAGATTGGAGTGCTGGCCCTTTATGTAGCTTACTGTTAAGTGAACCTGTCTTTGATCTAAAGCTTCCATCAAAAACAACGCGAATTTTCTTCTTTTCGCCATCAACTCGAAATACCGGATGGTGTGGTATTACGAATTTTGGTGCACTAGTAGCCACTCGCATGTGTCCAAGCAACTCATAATCAAGCATAAAGCGGTTATACTCAGCTCTAAGTGAGTCATTTTTTGATAACTTGATTTCGAGAGAATATAAACGATTGAGAGCGCCAGTTATGTTAGGTTCCACTTTAGGTTCTGGATCTTTAAACGGTAGAGCAACCACATACCTACCTTCCGTTGTTCTGTAGTGAGTTTCCTGAAAATGCCTTTCACAAATATCATCATCTGGAGACGCCTTTGGTGTGACTACAGCGGGTTCCTCTATTTCCCAAAATTTCTCCATATGAAACATGGGATTGGCGTGAGCCAACAAGGCAACATGATTGCGAGTGTTGAAGTTTTCAGCAGAATAACGCCCCATCACCGTGAATCCAAAAATGGTGGCCATGAGACGGGGTCCGTCTTCAAGAATTGTTATGGGAGCTCCTGTGACTACTTCACAATACAGATCCGCACCGATCAGAAAATGAATCGGGCTGGGCTCTGTAAATGTAGGGTCACTTAATTGATAAGTTTTATAGACTTCCCACATCGCAGCATTCAGTTTCACCTGTGGCAATGGGGGTGTTATCGAGGGAACAACGACCGCTTGAGTCTCCAAATTATGATAACCTGAGGGCGTTTGTATTGATAGGGTTACCTGTCCTTGTACATTCTGAAGGCGTGACTGGTTTACTCCAGAGATGGCTCCTTCATAAGGCTTGCTGGAAAGTTTCAGATCCCTGCAGGTTTGAGATTTTAGGAAACTGAACTGGCTTCCAGGATCCAGGATACCACGGTATGATCGATAGTTACCTTCTGAGTCTTTGATGCGGCAAATGATAGTGCCGAGGAGCACACCTGAGGTATAACCTGACGTGCTCGATCCACAGAACTGTCGGGGTTGTTGGTTAGATTGATCGGAAGGTGGTGAGGTTTTAGATGAAGTTGAAGGTAAAGATGAAGATGAAGATTCAGAAAGTGGAAAGATATGAAGAGTAGAGTGATGCCGTTTGGAGCAGTACTTACAGGTGAATCCTGAATCACATTTAGAACTGTGATGGGCAGGGTGCAAGCAATTAAAACACCCAGAGTACGTCTTCAGAGCATTGAGTCTTCCCACGGGGTCCAATTTCATATACTCAGGACACGTCACGATTCGATGTGGCTGTTTACAGATAAAACATTCAAATTTTGCGTTAGAGTGTTGTTTGGCAGAATTTTCCTGAGGTACTGTGCGCTTAGTGCTACGAGACTCATTATGGGCAAGTAGGGCCTGGCCTTTAGCAAACTTATTTGGGTTCTTGACAGGTTTACTAGCTTTTGATGGTTCCGACTTACTCGTATTATTAGCGGCTGTGAGTCGGAGAGCCTGGCAACGGTTCTCTAAGAATTGCTTGAGAGAGTCAAAAACCGGAAAGGTAGTACCGATTTGCACCCACTGCAATTCAAAAGCCTCCCGAGTTCTGACGTCCAGGGCTCTAAGCGCAAGCTCACATAATATGAAATCTGAAAATTGTTGGATCTCTAGATTTTTCAGGGAAGTTATGCTCTCAGATACGTGGGATAGATAGTGTTGCAATGAGTCAGCAGTTGGGCGACCACTAGGCGATTTATAATTGAGGAGAATTTCCAGATAGGAAGCTGCTATACGACGCTTGTCGTCAAAGACTCGCTTTAGGGCTTCCCAAGCCTGTTGAAAATTTATGTCAATCACCTTTATGTGCTTGATAGCATCCAAGGCAACGCCATCCAGAAATGACGTAAGATAGTGAAATCGTTCAGCGTTTGATAGCGATTTATCATCAATAACGAGAGCGGTGAACAACTGGTTAAATGTACTCCACTCCGAAAACTCTCCTGAGAACGTTTTAATTTTGATTTGAGGTAATAAAGTTCTCCTACTAGGAACATGATTACGAGTGGGGTCCATCGATGATACGGAGGTATCACCGGTGGTTGATGCCCTCGTTAATCTTATCTTGTGACCTTTTGCCTGAAAGTAGAGTGACTTTACCTCAGCGAGATTATCCGTATCTTCTTCCGACGGAAATGTGACCTTCAGGTCCTCGGCGACATCGATGGTATTGTCGTAAAGTTCCAAGTAGTCGGAGTAATTTCGGTCGAGAACTTCAGTCATTCCCACGAACTCAGCTTGAGCTTCGACGGAGACGATGTCTTCTGCGGTAGTGTGAGAAGCCCCGACGTCACAAACCATGCGAATATCTTCACACAAATTCTGGAGTTGGCGGCGCGCTTTCGCTATCTCGCGTCGCGGGGGATTCGCGGGAGGTAGATCGTTATTCGGCATGATTCAATCCGGTTCGAAATTGACCAAAAATGAAAGGGATACGATGCTAAATGATGATGTTACGGCCCGAAAGAAAAATGTTAGAATGTTCCCTGGCGTAGGGGATCGTGAACGAAAACTTCCGTCGGTAATAGTGGACTGTATAATTTTCCGATATGATAACGATAAATTGCACAAACAAAACGCACAACCAGAACGCCGATAAATGACGGTAAAACCGATATAACGATAGATAAATTATATAAATTGTTCGATAAATGGTACAGTAAGACGAGAGAGAAACGTGCGTGATTGATAGCAAGATGGATAAGTTGGAAGTAAGTTGTGACGTAATCGTCTGGCCGCGGGGTGGGGAAGATAATTAGTTATTAGGTTGGCGACATCGGCCAGTGACGAGCCCACCCGCGCTCAGATTCAATTTAAATTAGATCGATCGATCGTGAATGGAGAGTCGTGTTCACTTACCAATGGTAAGTTACCATTTCAGAGGAGAAGACTTGTGACTTTCTTCGCGAACATCTCCGTATTATTCGCTCCATTCCTCATTTTTCCGCAAGGGCCTAACAGTTAGGCTCTAGGTGACAGCATCCAGGGGTCTGGGGGTGTCCCCCAGCAGTCATAATACGCAATAATAGGTACATATTTACCATGGCGTAATCAATCCGCCCGTTCAAAAATTTTGAACCAGCAACCCTCAAACCCGCCCGGAAAGCGGTTTCCCGCTTGTGTTGACAGCGCTCCTTGGAGCCGCACTTGTTATGACTTGTTGTTGTCGAACATTTAATGGTCCTGTCCAAAAAAAAATATATATATATCACCATGATCGAAGGTAGTTCGTGAAATTTTAAGTTTTTTATTTTCATGTGACTTGTCACGGTCGTTATTTCGCTTTATTGATGTATTTATCGCTACAAAATGACTTTTCGACTGATTGTTCGTCCCGTGCGCGGCGCGAAAACGTTACGTTTCCTACATCAGCTGATCACTGACAGGAAAACGTTCATGAGCTCGCCTGGAAATAAATACCCGCCAAAACATTCGGATCCAGCCAACTGTTCTCATTCTGGCGCCGAAAGGGAGATCAGTCGTCAGTTTTCTTCAGGTGCCCAACGTCCATCTAAAATGCCGGGTGAAGTTGCTGTTCTTCGATTTGTCAAACTCACGGAAAACGCTCATGCTCCGTCAAAAGGGTCGGAGTTGGCCGCCGGCTACGACCTGAAAAGGTGAGTAAAGTAATGTTTGACATTTTGATAGATGGGTTGGCTATTTTATTTTCGCACATGTGGGTCATGAACTTGGCTGGTAATCCTTGCACGAAGTTGTCGACTGTGAGCTAATGCTGAGCATGTAAAATCTACAAGCCTCATTTCACTTGGTGGCGGAAAAGCCTGGGAAAGCGACGGAGTGTAGTTATAAACGTCGTTATTCTTCCCGTGATTCAAATAGGTTAATGCCTCGGTTCTCTTGTGGTTAGGAGCTGTTCGGCTCTTCGAGGTGAGGGATTACAGTTACAAGGAACGCTGAAGTCTGTGATTTAGGATATTCTCAATGATTTGTTCCCCTCTGTGGCTCTTCACCAAGCCTCCTCTTATCATGTTTTCAGTGCATACGACTACGTGATTCCGGCAAGGGGCAAGGAGCTGGTAAAAACTGACATACAGATTCAGCTGCCGGAAGGCTGTTATGGCCGAGTTGCTCCACGATCTGGATTGTCTTGGAAACATCATATTGACGTTGGTGGTAAGAGTTCTAATTTTGCTTGTTTTAGTGCTCTATTGAGGACACTTTCAGAAAGGCCATTCATGTCATGTAAAAGGCCTCTTAGCTTTAGCATACCTTGTTTGTCTTTACGAAGAAATAAAATAACTAATGCGGTAATCGTTCCGTTCTCAGCTGGAGTTATAGATGCCGACTACACTGGAAACGTTGGAGTTGTGATGTTCAACCACGGAGCTGAAGATTTCCAAGTAAAAGCTGGAGACAGAGTTGCTCAGTTGATCTGCGAGAAAATTTGCTACCCCGATCTTCAAGAAGTCAAAGTAAGCTTGATGATTTAGATCAGCGTTTCCCAAACTTTTATACGCCAGGCCCCCCCTAGCAAGACTCGGAGGACCCCCCCCCCACCCCCCACCGGTTCAGAGATCGGGAAAAATTGCTTAATTTTTATGCTAGGTTGTGGCCAAACTGCTGAACCGATTCTAATGTGTCAGAAGGCCATTCGACGCAGAGGTTTATGCTCTTTAACTATGTACCTATTTGGAATGTTTTATCTGCGATGTTTAGTTTTCAAATTATAAGTAAAAAACTAGAAAATGCTCGAAAAAATCGAGTTTTTTTTGCCGCCAAAAGTTCCCCCGCAAAAATGTTGCCACCATTTTTGAAATTTTGTTGTTCAGACCCATTACAACGGTTTAAAAACGCTGCAAATTTTATTTTTTGCTCGAAAAATATTTAACCTCCTTTGATCCTTCAAAAATCCCATTTTTAGCCCCATGAAAGCCCCATAGATCGCCACAGTTCCGGGACCCCCGAAAATGGATTCTACGTCCAAAAATACTTCGAAAACGACATCTAACTCGATCCCATAGCTAAAAGCCTTCAAAAAACCCCTCCCATAGCGCCCCACGGGTTTGGGCGATCGGACTGATAACCTTGCGGGCACAACTAGATGGTAAACCAAGTATTTTGTCAAAGTTTCAGATTTAAAAAAAAATTCCTACTGCCCAAAACGGCCCGGACGAACATTTCGGATTTAGAATGTAGACCTCTTGAAACGGATAATGTCAAATTTTGAGGCCGATCGGAGTCGTCGACCCCCGTCGCGAAAACAGGTGTATTATTCCAAGAATAATAAACCAAAATGAAAGCTTCGACACCTTTTCTTGCACGAGTCTACCCCCCTTTCAATCCTTTGGCGATTTTCCTACCTGTGACTGAAGTGAAACCCAGTTACCTTGAAACCCAAGAATTTTTTTGGGAATGTTCTCCCCCCCCCCCCCCCGGTTGGGGACCCCTTATTTAGATACATTAGGTATTAGTCGTAGGCCAGTTGTGCTGTATGCCCATTTTCTCTTCTTTCAGGATGTCAAAGAAACTGCTCGAGGAGCTGGCGGTTTTGGATCTACCGGTCAGAATTGAGTAAACCACGGTCAAATCTCTTTCATACATCTGTAAGCTATTCGTTAGTTTGGGCTAGAATACCACCACCGTATTATATTGTATTCATTAGTTTGTTGTGTGCTTTGTGACGTTTGAAACAAATTGTAAATTGAACTAGGGTTTAAAGTTCCTATGCGCTTCTGGGTTAGTTAATGTTTTCAAGGCCCATGTAAACTATCATGTTTTTTTTTGGTAATCAATAAAACGGTTCATTAAAGTTAAGCAGTTTTCGTTTAAATATTCCCTAAAAAATCCTCCTCGAAAGTTTGATAGGGCTCACAATCTACACAATGCGTTAGTATAGGAACGTATGAGAACGTTTATAAAAATTAAAAATTTCCCCCAAACACACACACAATGGCAAACCTATTAAAAATTAGGAACTAATTTTGTGCATGTAGGTACACCTTCTACATCCGCAACGCAGGGTGTCCTACACCAGTTACTTATTTTCCGACGTGATAAGCGTTGAGCAAATCGATTAAAGAAAGAATTAAAATTACAGACGGGTTTCTGTGAAAATTTGGTAACACATAACTTGAAAAGGATTTGTGCGACCTCAATATGACCGATATTCAGCCTCAAAATTTCTCACAATTTTTTTTACCCAATTCCGCCACTATTCCTGGGTCAGGGGTTCTCAGGTTCCCAAACTTTTTTTTTCTCTCCACTCTAGTGCCCACAGCAGTAAAACTTCTGTGATGTTCGATTATCAATAATTGAACGGCTTTGGGTAAAAAGGGCCTAAGTGCCGAAAACAATTAATATTTTTACCTTAAGTAAGAATGAATTAACTTGATTCAATAAATTACCAATTAACTTTTGATTTATTAATGTAATCAATAAATTACTAAGAGAACTTCGGCTCTCACGTGAAACCTAATTTGGATCGTTTTTATTCTCTGCCGTGTAAGTTGAATGTTGGCGGTGAAGAGGAAAAGGGTAAACAATTCGTGGTCATTAAGAGAACTTTATTATGTCCACAAAGCAAAAATTCGTTGTTGAAAACTTTCAAAGACTCCAGCTAAATGTTCTGCACGAAATAAAATTCGATGGATGGCAATATCGACATCTTGGGAATTCAGTGGGTGCAGTTGACAGTCAGGATGAGTCGCAAAAATTTGACGTGTCAGGGTAGTATAAGAAACCGTTTGGATGGATCACATGTTACAGTCACAATTAAGCGTTTCACATGGCAAGATAAAAGCTAATGTGAACGGAAAAGATAAATGGCAAATTTTAGAGGAACAATGAAAACGGTCGTAATGTCATTCTCAAAAGTGAACATGAACACCTTGATTCATTTTTTTGGACACAATTCAACTTATCTGAAAATCAGTACTTAATGACAGTCGTGTCACAACCAAAAAAGCACCTAAAATCCTACACAAACTAGTCAAACCAGAGCCTGCTGGTTGTGGCAAAAGAACATTACTGTTGACGTCAAACAAAGCAGTCAGTCTCACAAATGGAAAAACATACGAAGAGACTCTTCAAATTTACAAGTGCACCTCCAGTAAACGGAACAAGGTTGCACAATATGAGTACTGCATTAATACAACCTATGTGGAATGTAGATTTATAATTATAATAAATGACATGTTTCCTTAAATTTAAGGAGGGCAAGAGGAGATTGGAGGCAAGCAACAATTGGCAAAAGTCAAAGTATTGTCGTAGGAGAGGCAAGTCGACACAAGCCGCTTATGTTAAACAAGTACCTATTCAGGATTTTACAATTGTTAAGAAGCAACGGTTCTTTTTCCTTTGAAATAGTTTAGGAGATGCATGAAATAGAACTTGGTAGGCAGCAACATCAAAATTCTCCGAATAAGAATATACTTGCCAGGGAGGTTCACTATCATTGAAGCTATGTATGGTCAACCCAAAGGATCTTCTACAAATGTTTTCCCTACATACTTGTCTATGAAGTGCATTTGGAGTTATCAACGTGACGGGCTGGAGAGCAATACAATTCAAATGTAAACACAAATGTTTTTCACAACATAAGCAGAACGTTACAGTCATTCTGGTCCATGATGCTTATAAAATATTTGGTACAGTGCAGATTATACATCGTAAGGGACAAGTGATAAGGCACGCGAACAAAACTAAAACTAAGCTCGATTCTTTTGAACCGGATGGCCCTCAGAAATGCTGGTTTGCTTCTCCCTAACAAGCTAAAAGCGGTAACTAACACGAAGGCAAAACGGCAGCACAACACCGTTTTCAAAAACCTTGAAAAACAAAATGCCCTTAGTGGAAGTGGACTTGGCAAACGTGCAGGGAATTTCTTAAAAAGGTAAAGATAGAATCAAACAGGTCAGTATAAGGCACAGGCAATTGGATGAAGCGGGAAGAAAAGCCACATAAAACAACATCATAAGACGTCTGACCCTATCGTGAAGCCATTCATGTTCAGGGGATCCCAGCGGGTTTCACGATCAGCAATTATGGAGGCGAGGAAATAGATAACTTTCTACAAGAATGACCTATTCGGTAGATGGAATGGTTGAAGAATCGAACCGATTACAGGAAATCATTGAAAGATTAAACACTAGTGGAGGTTTTTGGAAACGATTCGAATACAAAATTAATTCGTGGTTTGCGTTTGGGCTCATGAACAGCGTAGCGACGAAAGGGGTTTGGGCTCATGGCAAAGGGAAAACTTTAGACCTATTTTATGCATGTTGGCTCTCAGTAGAAAAAATGTAATATTTTCTTATATTTATTATATTTTATATTGAGCTTTGAAATTTAAAAAAATTATATTTTTAAATTTTTTCTCTTATTTGGTGTGATTTATTGTACACTAGTCACGCTGACAGGTGGAGGGGGGCTTGATTTGCTCGCCCATTTGAATGATGGATCAAGTGAGGGATATAAATTTTAAACACGCTAAACCCTCCCGGCAATTAGGGATGGGAATCGATTTCCGATTTTTTGAATCGATCTTCAGGTTCCGATTTTTTAGGTGAATCGATTTTTTACTACTGATTTTTAAAAAAATCGAATCGATTTTCGTCATTTATAAAAATTAGTTAATTATTTCAAGTGATTCAAGCAAATTTCGAGTCCTAGGTCGATTAAAAATTATGATAATAGCTAATAACAACAAAACACTAGTTACCAGCGACGTCCGCCATGGCTTTTGGTTTATTATTCTTGGAATAATACACCTATGTTTTCGCGACGGAGGTCGACGACTCCGATCGGCCTCAAAATTTGGCATTATCCGTTTCAAGAGGTCTACATTCTAAATCCGAAATGTCCGTCCGCCGTCCAGGCAGTTATGGCAGTAGGAATTTTTTTTAAAATCTGAAATTTTGACAAAATACTAAGTCTTGGTTTACCATGGTAGATGCATCTAGTTGTGCCCGCAAGGTTTTCAGTCCGATCGCCCAAACCCGTGGGGCGCTATGGGGCTAAAATGGGGATACGGGAGGGGTTTTTCGAAGGCTTTTGGCTATGGGATCGAGTTAGGTGTCGTTTTCGAAGTATTTTTGGACGTAGAATCCATTTTTGGGGGTCCCGGAACGATCCGATTTTTACTGTGGCGTTCTATAGGGCTTTCATGGGGCTAAAAATGGGAATTTTGAAGGATCCCAGGAGGTTAAATATGTTCAATGTAAAAAAATAAAGAATTTTTGAAAAAACCATTTTTTTTTGGAAAAAAAAATCCAAAAAATTTTTTCTATGAAAAAAAAATCCAAAAAACAATTTTTTTCAAAATTTTTTTATTGACAAAAATAATCTTTGCACAACTAACCTATATCAAAGAATAATAAACCCTTGTGTAAAATTTGCAGTGTTTTTCAGACAGCGAAACTGATTACTCGTCTGATTAAATGTTTATTATCATAATTTTTGAAAACTAATGCAATTTTAATTTTCAATAAATTTTTTTTAACGATTTTTTCTTGAATCCTACCTACATTAAATATATCTACCGTTATCACTCATTAAAAAAACTTTTTTTTGTAAGACCGATTTTTGAATCGATTTTCCAAAAAATCGATACTTTTATGGCGATTTTTTTGGGAAATCGATTTGGAGCATCCGATTCTGAATCGATTCAAAAAATCGATACTTCTTACCGATTTCCCATCCCTATTGGCAATCCAATCCCACCCCGTGGGAGTTGAAAATACCTAAAAGCCCAGAATATACCCGAAATTAGCAAGGAGAGAAATTGTCTCCCGAGTCTGAACAAAAAAGCAAAAAATTCATCGAACAAATCATCTCAAGCAACACACCAATATCCCTAAAACTGCAGTCCTAACGACACAGATGATAAATAATAAATTATTGAAAAAAAAAAACAACTAACGACGAATAAAGCCATTCCAAAAACAAGTGAGTAATACACCTTCAAGCCTATTGAATTCCATTTTCCCATTGGCCCAAACCCCTTACGTTGTCCACATCAAAAGGGCCCAAACCCCCTACAGGCCCAAACCCGGATCCCCCCAAAATTCGGATGACTTAGTAGGGAAATTTGAAGAAAGAAAGGAAAATTCATTCCAGATTCACCATCTAAAACCACTGGGAACCCTTCTAAGTACAAGTCGAAAAAACTTCACAACCAGTATTGTTACCCGAAAGCCCTCGTCTACACATAACGCATCCTTGAATATAGTTGGACCTCTGGTTACACGAAGACTCCAGCATCACTCCTAGAACAGGACAATTATTGGTTACACAGGTGGGCATGCAGGAAGATTTGGGAGTTCGATGTAGAATGGTGGAAGCCTATGGGATCCAACTGCTGCCAATTGAACAGTCGAGGGAGTGTTAGCACAGTGAGTTAGGTTGGTCGCAATTGTATATCCCAAAATGTACACGTCCAGCATCTATGTGAGGCTGTGTCCAGGCTCTATGTGATTTAAAATGTCAGGATGACCGGAATGTTACCTACAGTTTTGGGACAAGTCCTGATGGTAATGTTGGGGACTTGACTAGAGCGGATATTTCCTTGAATTTCGGATTCTCCTTGTCACCAAGTAATTTGAACAACACGCTCTCTGACGTAGTGATGAAGCATCCTATTTGCTGTAGCCTCTGCAAGAGAAACCAAACATATATCATCCAGATTCGGCGGTATCATATTCGCGTGGAACTCTTGGTCACCTGAAACGCCAGAAGTCGGTCTTCTTGGGATCTCGATGTACAAGCGTCCGCTACAACATGGACCCTCAACCCCAGCGCACACAATTCAGCAGCTGTTTGTTCTATGCACACGTGAGCCTGCAAATAACGATGAAAACGTATGAAAAACGTGAAGTGACTTTAAAGGATGCTATGACTGCACAATTACCTCCAAGCCAAATAGCACAACACACAATACGTTCCCTTCGCAGAGAGAATCCAACTTATCAGTGACTTCGGGCGTCATCATGCTGAATTTCGTTTTCGGGAAGATTCCAATCGCATGGTCGATTTCCAATTCCGGCACAGTCTTCCCGAGTCCAGCTGGATACTGCTCGGTGACCACTAGCGGGATGTCGAGGATTTTTGAGGCTCTAAGCTGTAAAAACGAGAAGGGTTTGTGTTGGTACTGCGAGATAGGAGGTAGATTTTGAATTCCTGCTTATGCGGTTGTCTTGTGGGAAAGAAAATATTCGAAAGGCACGTTACACACTCCAAACCAATCATCAGTAATTATTAACTAACCAGTTTTACGGCTGTTATTAAATAACGGAGCTTACCAATTTATTAGCTGACATCACGACAGAATCAAAATGTTGGGAGACAGTCCGGAATTTTTCTTGCACGTCACACAGAAAAAATACGGTCCGTTTAACGGGCAGAAGCCCGTATTTAACGATGGTCGAAGACATTCTCCTAGTGAGCACAAGCGAGCAAGCCACAATGACCTGTTATCGAACTACCATAAAAAACAAAATTTATCAGCTAAGCTGCTAGTTGGACACTGCAGAGGGGGCACGTCACCGAGCGCTCCAACGGCAGGAAACGCGATAGTCACAATCAACAGGTAAAAAATTCAGTCGGTGAGTTGACAACACATTCGTGCAAATTGGAATTTTGTAATCGCCTTAAAAGGCCTTGATAGTCAGCTGAGACGATAAAAGATAACAGTCGCTTGGCTTGACGGTATTCCCTACCGTGGGATTTTCCTCCCCCAAAAAGGGAGTTTTCCCCGTCGAGTAAAGACTTACTTGGTTGTACCTATGTGCGAACTCTACAGAATTCAAGAGAATATGTACGTAGAAAAATAATTATTCTATTAATTATTAATATTCTATTAATTATTAATATAGGTATCCGCTCTTGACATTTTACTCCCAGCTTCTCTTGGGTGATTGAAGCTTCTGGTATTTTCGACGTACACTTCCTTCTCACTGTGCATATTTGGCAAAAAATATTGCTACAAATACGGAAATATTAAATAGTTCCTGCAAATTTTGCAGGTCAGTGGACCTTCAATTTCGGGCGAGGGGCTTTTTCTGATTTCGTTGGCAACACTGAACTGAGAAAAGGTTATGTACGGTTTGGCTTAGCGTCACTCTTACCGTTCAGTGACGTTAAGTTTTACCAAGTTTTGCTACAAATGAATAGAATTTGTAATAGCTTTCAAAGTGTTGTTGATGCAAAATAACTGATTAAATAAAAGTATTGTAAGTTAGAAATATTATATTAGGACAGCATGAACGTGGCACGTCGATTAACGGTTTTTGTGCCTTCATTCAAAAAGGCTTGCGGATTAACAGGTTTGTATAGCTACATCCTCCCTTTTTACGACATAGTTACTGTTATTAAATAATAGTATTTCGTAATGAAATACGAGTAAAATTTTTACTTGGGGGCCACTCTCTGCTGGCTACGCCAGCCATCCACTGCTCGTTCCGCTATACTAGTCCAGAGGGGGTCGGTCGTTGCGGCTTGGCTCCACTGTCTTCAATACGAAACGTTGTGAAAGTAAAAGGATTCATTTGGAAGGTGGAATCCATTTTTACCGTTTCTGTCCATCCGTGAGCTCAGCGGTTTTCCGGGTTTCATCGGGATGATTTAACCCGAAATTCGGGAGCACATCCATTCCTTAATAACTAACTTGCACATTGGGCGTGCTATGCCACTGGACCTGGCGGAGCCCCCGGATGTATGGGTTCCTGATAGCAAACTGCTAGATGGTAGGGGAGCACGTGGTGAAAGTGGTCAGGTTTGACTATTGCTTCATCTATGCGGTTGGCACAGCCTCATTTGGTCAGGAGGGGCTGCAAAGTGAGCGGTGCGAGAAACGGTACTTTTTGGGGAACCGGGCTCATTGAGGGGTGCTGTGGATCTGTCAGACGAGATGAACACTTCATCCAATGCCAATGCCTGTCTCTCGCCGCCTCCAGCAGCCACCCTCCTCAGGCAACGACCGGTGTAATTGAGTGGAATGGCAAGGTCAGATTACGACTAATGAGCCTCGGTGGAATTGCAAACAGTGGCCAGTTGGCGGTTTTCCTCCGTCACATTTAATGAAATGATGCAATGCTACATGCATGCTACGTGTGTAAGTGGTAGGCTCCAATTATTCGTGTATATTACACGAATTGAATCATCGAACGCACTGTGAGGATACGCGTGGTTCACACGGAGGACGTTGCTTGTGATTTGATACGGTACAGACTTTTGATACAAGTGTGAACCCAATTTGAAACTATTTTGCCCTTATTGTCAATCACGCTAACAATCACGACAAATTTTGTGCTGTCAGGTACCAATCATTTCCATCGATGGGTGGCCCCAACTCTGAAGAAAATGTATCTCCGCAAGGAGCAGATGGGACCGGAAGAGCCTCAGCCTAGAAACACTTTCCCCGAATGGTACGCACTTTGCCATTTTGTTTGGAAATATCCGTAATTTTGTTGTCTAATAAGTGTATTTACCTGTAGGAATTACGATGCTGAGCTCTACGCGTTCGGCCAGCGCCTTGGAGAGAATTTCAACATGAACAACCTGAAAACTGCGTTGCTTCATAAATCGTACATCGAATTACAAGAATCACAACAACAGGAAGTGGGAATTGAGCCTGACCTTAAAATGGAACACAACCTCAACATGAGCCTTCAGGGGGAGAAACTTATTGGTCTTTACGTTGAACAGTACTTGACCACCACATTGCCAAGGCTGCCCAAAAAATACTTGAGGTTCGTTTACTGATTCCAAGTACGTTTGAATTTTGCGCCGATTGTTAATTTAACGTCTCTTTGCTTCAGGAGAATACGGGATCATCTGGTAAATGACAGTTTACTAGCTTACATTGCAAAGGAACTGGGAATGGCAGATCTCGTTTTATGTGCTGTAAGTAAACCTACCTACTTAATAGTGAATTGCAAAATTGAGAAAACTGAGGGTGGATGTTGTCTGGTTCTTCAGGAATTTCCAGTTGGTGAAGACACTCTTGCTCAGAGTTTGAAAAGCGTTGTACAAGCGCTGGCTGAGAGCAGTGGGATGGACTGCGCGTGTGCGCTCGTTAGAGACCTGGTGATAACTCAGCTTGTTGGGCAAGATCTTACAAGTTTCTGTACCCCCGAGAAGCCCTTGGAGGAATTGGAAGGCCAACTTAAGGCGCTTGGGAAGGCTCCGCCAGAACCTCGTTTGATTTCAGCAATCGGACGAAACACCCTTCTTGCCAGCTACGACGTTGGTGTCTACTCTGACAAAGTTATGATTGGCCGGGGTAAGTTTAACTGTTATTCTATTGATCGTCATCGCTTTTCGTCCGCCCCAGTTAATTCTATCGTTAATACCACCCAGGTTTTGGAGAGAGTGCCGAAATTGCGCAAGATATGGCAGCTTGTGACGCCCTCTGGAAACTGTGGGGTATCGACAGCCGCCGAAAACCTTTTCCTTTCAAACTCGAGTTGCCTCCCCTCAAAAAGTTCATTGCGTCTTCGTAGACAGTGATGAGCCGAAGCAGTCAGGTATCTTTCATGAGTGAGTCCAGTTCAGCAGATTGAATGGTGAAATAACTACGTGCTTCTTGGTGTAACTGAGAGGTTAATGCTCGCATTGTTATTGCATTAGCATTGATACATAGATTACATCTTTTATAAATAATTTGTTAGCTCAAAAGAAATTACCAGCGGTTTATGTTCACCTTCTTTTGTTGGTTTATTTGCCACCTGCCCCGAGCACTCCAGCTAAAGTTACCATTTGAAGAAGTTATTCCACGGTCGGGCTTTATTTCGCTGATTGATGTTCCTGCCGTGGGAGTCGAGATGCTCGTAGGGTCATTCGGATAAGAAAGAAAAAGTGGCGGAAAAAAAATCCCGGTTCGTCGCGCTCTTCTCATCAACTCATCCGACGTGACTGGATCCACCAAATAGGGGCCGTTGTAGATGCGCTATGGAAATTCTGAAAAACAAAATGAAATGGGTGTACAAGCAGCTAAACAAAAGGGGCTAGGGGCTCATTAGGTACGGATCAGAGAAACAGCCCGTACGTGTGCCGACGGTATCAGCTAAGTAAGCTATCTATGACAAACGTGCTTCGCCGTAAGTTTTAATTTTATCAATTTATAAAAGAGTAGTACAAGGCTGTTGAGGCGTTTCGTTTCAAAACCTCGTTCCATTATTGAAAGTTTTACAGGAGAGACGAAAAAAATCTCATCAAATTCAAGGAGCTTCATTTGGTGTATTTATAAGTAGATGATTATATTATAATATATATAATATTGGACTAATAACTAATTAACTAATAAATAAACACTAAAGTGAACGAAAATAATTTTATTTGGGATCGGGACACACCCAACTAGTACAAATGAATCGATGGATTTTGGAAAAATATTCCTGTGTTGCCATCCTTACCACGTACTCTCACGATTTTTTTCTTCTTGTTTTTTTTTTAAACATGAAAATGGGAATTTTTCCAATATTAACTCTGTGCCCCTTAGCGATTATGAAAGTTAAAAGCACCGAAATAGCACCCACTACCTACGCGTGGTACATAAGAGAAGCACATTGGTTTTTTTTTTTTTCGCTCTTCTGAAAAGTTGCCGATGTGACGATACGGATGGGGGTATTGCTTTGACGCTCTCCATCTACCTTTATAATGCCATGACCTTTGAGGCCGATACACCACCATCATTTTGATTAAATATTGGTCAGAAAAAGGATAATTTACCCTAAAAAAAAACTCATCAATTTGTCGAAAGATACCCCTTCGTCCACATTCCTGACAGCCGAACCATCCAATCACTCCAATATCCAATCAATCTTCTTCCGAAACAAAAAAAAACCTCTCCCACCCACATTGGCTGGGGAGTTGGAATTACCCGTTTCCTAATTCCTACCCCAATGATCGCATGCCCCGTTTCTTTTAGGTGATTTTCACGTTCACTTTTTTTTTTTTTTTTTTGCGAAGGGATTTACATTCTTTCGTCAATTCTGGTACCTACCCAATGGTTTGGTTTAGGGTTTATTCGTATTTTCGCTAATTTGGATCCGTCAGCTTGTCGTTTAATGGTTGATGGGATCGAGTGCTAATGTAGGTATGTGTTTAATCTTTCAACCCTGTAACGAGAATTTCCTTCGTTGACCTTAAGTTGTTCAGATTGCGTTGACAAGGTTACGCTGAAAAGTTTGAAATCGCCTTCTCCCGTGAGAGGATTTACTCTAACTTTGCTTGAGTCCCATCTCAAGTTCCTACTTATAAGTCATCGTTCATTTTTCAACGTAGTAACTCGATTCTTAAAAAAAAAAATTATTTTCAAAGAATCGAGTTACTAAAAGAGAGCTGACCCTTAGAAAGTTGTTCTCTGTCATCTGTGTGAATCCACAGTCAACTAACCCCACCAATTTAATGAGAGTTTTCGGTTGGACGCCGTTTTTTCTCCAAAAAGGCACTTATCCAAGTTCTTCACCAAAAGGGCACGTATCCAAATTTAAATGGTTGAAATCATCCCATAGAAAATATTAGAAAATTCCAACTTCTGTATTTTCATCCCGCGAACCAAGCAGTTCAGTAATTCGGGGAAACCATTAAATTTTCTTAGGGGTTTCTTAACAACAAATAAAAATGAATATATGCCCTTTTGGAAGTAAACTCCTATATTATGCTCTTTGCTTCGTCACACAGTGTCACCATTGTCATTACAACATTGCATTAAGTAGAGCATTTGTTGACTACAAACACTTTCTTATGGCCTTATGGTGTATACATTATTTTTGAATGTGTGCATCAACCCTGACGTATTGATCTTCCCGAATCCTTTCATGCTAAGGTCTCCAAATGCTTCTTCTTTTAACGAGAGTAAAAATTTGATCAAGGTAAAAGGTTCGGGTCACAATATGCAATTACCCGAGAAATTGGTGATCCCCCCCCCCCCCCCCACCCATCCCTACCAGGCACCCTTCCCACCTAATTCCTCATCTCTGGTCCTAGATGGGGAAACCTTACAACTAACTTTATTAACTGAGCTATTATCTCCAAATGACGAGGGTGCATCGATCGCAACTTCCTAGTTCCAGAGCTTAAGAAATTCTGTTACAGGGGAGCACTGTAGACAGGTTCGTTCAATATTATATGGACGTACAGCGCTAACCTCAAGTCGGTAGAAGCTCCAATTTCCTAGGTGCTACCTTCACCAGCAGGGCAGCACCACAAAGTACGAGGCGGCGTGGGAGATGATTGCTGGATAAGTAATGTTAATGTCATTTACACATTGGCTCACCCTTTCAGAGGTCGACCCTTTCGAGATCGGAACATTTCATTCAGCTGGAAGCTCAAGAGCTGTGCCGTCGGACTAGAGTGTATGACGTCACGGGCTTTTCTCATGGATCGGATCCGAATCGCTCAAAACGTGATAGACTCTTTACCACAAAAATGATTCTTTCTCCACTTTTTACATTCTAGGAACACGGCACCGGGCGATTTCACCCGAAATTCAGTTGCGCGTCCCTTGCTTATTGCATGTTATTTTCATTCTAATCCTCCATCCACATTGGATTTCGGATTCCTTTCAGTGACCGTGAAGGTCCAATTTAATTCATTCTGTTCGTTTCTGCTTGGCCGGCAGAGCCCCACCACCCCTTACAATCTGTCCCTTTCACACGCTTGTCTCTTTGGAGACATGTAGGTAAACCAGTTACGGTTTCTTTTTCCAAGTTTCCGCGGCCTTTCATCGACATTTGGGTCACAGAACATTTTGTTTGGTAACTTAGATTTTCCACATGGTACATACCTATTTTAAACGAGGGCCTCTCTTCCAGCTCTTAATCAAGTTGGTTCTAGTGGCTGTAGCTTTTCCAGCACCCGCATGTCAACCGACAGGATCTGTTAGTTTGATTCCCCTTGAAAGGGCGGTTAGGATTCGTGGTGTAGCCATGGAATAATCCTTGGAATCTGATTCGCCTCGAAAAATACGCTGAAGGATTTGGCAAAGAATTTTACACATGATAAACTATCACATGTTTTATTTCAACTTCATATCAGTTGCTGTATGTGCCCAGGTCCATTTGTTTTTTCGCTCTCCTTGAGCGTTGGCCTTTGCTGGCGCGGAAGATGGTGTCATCTCTACAAAACATCTACAAAACATGAATTTACGCACATTGTTCAAATATTGAAATTGAATTTATAAAGCCGCCAAACGAGATCCTTTGTAACAAAAAATTCGTTGCCCGTCATTTTCTCATTAACAAACTTTGGCATTAATTTCCAACGTTTATTAAAATTGTTGTTTACGAGGGTCAACCAGAAAGTAAGCACATTAAAAAAACAAGCCATCAATTGAATTGAATAGATGAGCGCAACCTTTCTGTTATTACGATATATTTAACGAGCGAGAGAAACTAAGAAACAGTAGGTATCTAGCGACCAAACTGCCACACAACACATTAAAAATATCCACGTGATGCTCATTACGTAAACAACTGCACCCTCATGCATATCGATATCTGTTACTGTTGATCTACCGTATATCGAATAACCCTCAGTTCAATAAAATTTCACTATTCGTTCATTGAAACAACTGCACCCTAACGACCGATGCTTAAGAAAACCTTATGCCGATCAGAGGTAGGTAACGAACGGCTCAGGCTGCAAAAATCGTTTTGGAGTCGTTGGAATCAGCCTAAAAAGCTCATTTTCCACCCAAAATTTATTGAACAGGTGGAAGTCAGATGGTGCTAAGTCGGGTGAATAGGGAGGGTGGTTGATAATGTCCCATCCAAACGAAGACAAAAGTTCTTGGGTGACTCGAGCAGTGTGGGGCCTGGCGTTGTTAAGGAGTAGGCAGATCCCCTTGGTTAACATACCCCTTCTACGGTTCTGAATCGCCCTTTTGAGTTTTTTAAGGGTATTTCAGTAAGCGTCGGCATTAATAGTCGTCCCTTTCGGCATAAATTCGACCAAAAAGACACCCTTCTGATCCCAAAACACGGATGACCGCTCGGATCTCACACGGGCGAGAGGTGGCGGGAACTGGCGTCGACCTCTTCATTAAAAAAACTCACTGTGACTGAACAAAACGGTCTACAGAAACGCGCTACGAAGCAAACTGACCGTCATGACCCCGCCTTCAAGCCAGGTGCACAAACTTGAAACAAAAAAAAACAAAAAACAAATCCCCCTTGCCACTGGAGTTGTAAACTTACTCTCTGGAAGACACTCGTAGAATTCAGCTACATAATGGTACAATTAAATTCAAATTTTGAAGCAAAATTGATTGATCGGTATTTAATGGAGTACCCATTTTAATCATTATCAAGAGATCGGGTAAATTGTGTTACCTTATGATTTAGGGCAATCCTGGTAATGGAATTTAAAGTCGTCCAGTGCGATAGTTCCATCTGTCGCATTTTTAGGCTTTGTGAAGTCAGCTTCAAAGACGAGCTGTCAATAATTAAGATTACAGTAACTGTTAATGGACTTTATGCAACGTTTACACAAATAGGTAGGTATTAGAGTACTCTGAGCTCATGCGAGTCTTATAGATTATGAAAGAGCAGTTTATCGTTCGAATAATAACGCGGATCATGATCGCGATCTCATTTTATGAGGTCGTTTATTCATAATCCGCGTTAAAAGGGTGTTATCAGGTCCTTTGGAGCTCGTTGAAACGGCAGTCTAGTCTCGGAATAAACCTGAATTCAGACGTGGGTCAGGGCAAGAGACATCAACCATGCAGAAGGGTGGTGACCCTCTGACGGAGCCCAACACCTCTCCCTTTTTCGTTCACTCGACGGCGCTATTTATACCACATTTTCACTTTTTCAAGTGAAATTATAATGATAACGACAGTTACTTTTCTATATACTCATGTAATGTTTTTCAGTATCGCCCTAATTAATGGGATCACTCAAAACAACGCTTGATAAAGATTTAACACAACTTGCTACAAAATAATCTCACTGTAAATTTTAGTCTTCTTCCGTTCTTTCCTATAGTAGCGGACGCAAACCTTTCCAAAAAAATATGTTGGTAGCGAATTTGGACCCAGCCGCAGAAATTTGATGTTTTGAGTGACTGATTCCATTAATTTGGGCGATACATTGAACCTTCATTGACCTGTTTCACGTTATATTTACGAAGGGTTGAAATCTCCATCGTTCCTCACTTGCTTATTAGATATGCCGTTGGGAATGGCTATAACAAGAAGTTTAGCGGTGTTTCCCACACCCTCCAGGGAAATTAAGAACAACCTTTTCATTTCGGTGTTACGGCGAAAACTCGGTTTTGGCGGTAGGTAATCCTCGTACGAGTTGCTGAATGCTCACTACTCAAGTGTTGGTATACATTTTGGTTTATTATTCTTGGAATAATACATCTATGTTTTCGCGACGGAGGTCGACGACTCCGATCGGCCTCAAAATTTTACATTATCTATTTCAAGAAGTCTAGATTCCAAAACCGAAATGTCCGTTCCGCCGTAAGGAGTACGCCGTCCGGGCCGTTTTGGGCAGTAGGCATTTTTTTAAAAATCTGAAATTTTGACAAAATACTTGGTTTACCATCTAGTTGTGCCCGCAAGGTTTTCAGCCTGATCGCCCTAATCCGTGGGGCGCTATGGGGGTAAAATGTGGCTACGGGTGGTTTTTTTAAAGGCTTTTGGCTATGGGATCAAGTTAGGTGTCGTTTTCGAAGTATTTTTGGACGTAGAATCCATTTTTGGGGGTGCTGAAACGATTCGATTTCACTGTGGCGATGTATAGGGCTACAAATGGGATTTGTGAAGGATCTCAGGAGGTCAAATAATTTTCGAGTTAAAAAAAAAAAAAAAAAATCAAATTTTTTCTTCAGAGACACAGAATTGAATTTATGCACAAGAAACCTACATCAAAGAATAATAACCCCTTCTGTAAAATTTGCAGCGTTTAAAATTTCAACTTGAACCGCTGTGATGAGCTCACCCCTCCACTTTGGAACCTGTGAAAAGGGACCAGGGCTCCTTAGTTGCGCTTATCTGGAAAATTCCCCGGTTCGGTTTGAATCCAGGTAATTTCCTTCGCGTTTTTCTCTTCACTGAAGACCTATTTCCTATTCGTGACCGACCCGTGCACTTTATTTCCGGCCACTGGAAAGATTTTCAGCCGAACTTGTTTATTTTTCCGACATAGGATCAGACCCCTATGAAATCTCACCCGGAACGGAGCAGAAACGTCAACGGGGACGGACGCGTGAATCCATTTTTTGTCGCTGGAGTTCTTTTGCCATAACTCAGTCGTTTTATTAGGGTTGTTCTCCATTTGTGTAGCCTCGTCCAAGGTCGCCTGGAACAACTGAAATTTTTCCAAATACGATTGTCAGTTTAACCAACCTTTTACGCTATCAGGTAAAACCGCAAATTATTGTGGAATTGTGAAGGTACCTTGAGAGTTCCTATCGTATTTTCCTGAAATAAGTATGAGAATCGGGCACATCCTTTAGAGGATCCGTTTCCAGCGAAGAAAGCGTTGGTCTCGAGGGAGCCTGCGGTTGTCCCTAAAATTTCGTACGCGCTGTAGATGTAGCCATCTGTAAGCAATTTCCAACATTATGGTCATTTCGTAAGATTAGAATATACAAGGAGTCCTACCGCATCAGCAACTTTGGGGGGGGGGGGGGGGGGGGTTCGAAGGGCTTTAGCCGAGCGTGGTGTAGTTTTCGAGGAAATTCTGGACGCATAATTCTCTCATGGGGCGTCCCATAGCTATTCGATCACTCTACAAGGATATTCGATTAATAAGAACAACACAACCAGTGCATTCCAATAATATTATGCAGTTTTTCCAAACGTTCCGTTTGAGCGAGCGTGCAAATAAAATTCAAAGGAAAGAAAAATTCGTACGGGGAAGTAATCCTGTATTCTTGCTCACTTTTTTTTAGTGGCCATTGGAAAACCTCGTTTCACTAGGAATTGTTATCGAACTCGGTTTTGTAACCCCCTAGCGAATGAATATACGTATACGACCCCCGTATGGTCAATTAATGCGTGTCGTAAAGTGACACGATGGCCATTAAGTTTCTGATGAAAAAACCGCAGCAAATTTTACTCAAGGGTTTTGTGGAAATGTTGCAAAAGTTTATTCTGTGTTGATTAAGAATAACAAACCTTGAAGAAATACGTGTTCCAGCGTGGAATGGTAGGAAATATAAAGGTCTCCCAAAAAATGGATTGTTCGTCCAAAATTATATCGAAAACTACTTGGCCCAAGTCCTACAAAAGGTTCGTTTGCCAGCCTAATAGAAGCCCCATGTACGATGATGTCCCATTTACTGACGATATATGTGACGATACATGTCCCATTTACGAGGCATGTGAGACTGGGTGTCAAATATTCTCTTCTATTACGAGCCGCCATGGAAACCAGCCATTGAATAAACATGGGCTTTCCGTAGAGTTTCTCGACCGTTGTAGGAAAGCCCTACAACGGAAGACGGTATGTATCGCATACATTTTTTCAAGGTGAATCCAAATTCAAATTAGAATTTCAAAAAACCCTCATCCTCTATTTCTTTAAGAAAAAAAAACTATTTATTTTCGAAAAGGCCAGGTGGGAGAGTTCGGGGGTTGGCTGGCTTTAGCCAGCAGGAGGTGGCCCCTAGTCTAATGGATTCTACGTCAAAAAATAGCTCGACCCCAAAGCCGGAAGCCTTAAAAAAAACCTCCTGTAGCCCCATTTTAGCCCCATAGCGCCCCACGGGTTTGGGTGATCGGGATGAAAACCTTGCGGCCACAACTAGATGGTAAACCTAGTAGGCAAAGCTACCTATTTTATCAAAATTTCAGATTTAAAAAAAATTCCTACTGCCCGGACGGACGGGTCGCGGATTGGACAAAACGGTGGCACTTATGTAGTTCGGTTTACGCTCTTTGAGGAATAAGGTCCTTATTCCTCTAATTGGAGTTTCGACGCCCTTTTGAAAATGTAACTAACGGCTTTGACTAATTGTAATTGACGGCGGTGTTAGTTTGAAACGCTGAATCTAACTGACCGTTTCTGGGTGGGCTCACTTTGTGATTTCGCAAGTGGCAAGTCCCTTGCAAAAAAAAAAAAAAAAAAAAAAAACGAATATTTTTCGTACCTGTATCGTTGACTTTCCGCCAATTCCACCCTGCTGGGCCACTGTTCTTGAAACCGCACGTGTTGTCGTTGAAATCACATGTTAAACCTTTGTGGAAGCTTCTTAGTTGGGGTTCCCTTTCTGCCAAGAGGAATTAATTCGTCAGCAAAGCGATTCTACTGAAGAGGACGCGACGTATCCGAGTTAGCAGTAATACACCCATGAAAACTTACTGTTGCATCTGTACAATTTGTTTATCCTCCTCACGTCGGATTCGGACAGACCATTTCTTCGCCAGATCGGCCCAATTGTGTTGCCTTGTTTGGATTGAATTGTTGGCGACCTTCCATCCTGACACCATCAGACATATATCAGGTCAGGCACATAAAAAGTCAGCATCAGTGTCAAATTCTAATGACAATACGTACCCTGGAAAAAGCGTATTCGTCGTACAACATGATTGATTGGTAGTCAAATTGTTCACCAAGTAAATCCACCTGGCTGGGATGCATTTTTTGAAAATTATGTTCCATACCCTGAAACGCAAGTTCCGTCGAAGGATGAAAACATTGTTTAAAATAAAAACTTATAATAATATTTACCTAATATGTCTGGAAACTATCCTATATTTTCCAACCGGAGGAGGAAAGAATTCAGGCTTCATTCTTTCTTTCGGAATCACCAAGTTTCACTGATTTCACTTTCTCTCTTACTTAACTTATAACTTAGCAAAAAATCAAAATCATTACACGATATATATTCTGCGGGAAGATGGTAATATATTGATCCCTGTCGGGTCGGACCATTTCGTGCCAAAATCCGACGGCATGGTTGAGTTCGTGTATGACGACGCCCAATTGCCAACATTCGGGTCCCAAAGATAGTTCCTGCGCTCCACCCATCCGACCGACATAAGAATAGCACGCTCCACTGGAACACAAATTAATACGTTTTACAATTGAAACAGAGACATTTATAGTTTATTCTCGTTAGAATATCTATTGTGCTATGAACAAGAGTTGCACCTCCACTTCACTTGGCAAAACTTGGAGGAAAATTACTTCATCTTGGAAACCAATTATTTGATTACCACCCTCATGAAAATCTGTTGAGCCGCTCGGGCGTGATGCTGTAAAGAACAAACAAACAAACATACATGTCGAAGAGGTGAGCGCACCTTTCCATTTTTTGGAAAAAAGGTTGCGCTAAAAACATAGGTACATGTCGAAGAGGTGAGCGCACCTTTCCATTTTTTGGAAAAAAGGTTGCGCTAAAAACTACATATGTACCTCGTAACTGAGCAAAAACAACCCGAAAGATACTTGATACAACTACTTAATGTCTAAAGACGATAAATATCAAAGATCACTTGACAGCAAAAAAGTTCGGGTAGTTTTTGGATTTTTGTCCGGAAAATGGCCGCGGCGGGTCCTCCCTCTTCAAAATCTCTATCCGCTCCATCGCAGTTCAAGGGAGGGTATAGAAGATTTATTTCCTCTGGGAAAACTATGATTTTGTTTTTGGTGAAATTTTGAAAATTATGGCGTTTTTTGCAAATTTGCCCGACCGCTTGAAGTTTCTAGGGATAAAGATCACCATAAAATGTCACCCTCCTCCACGGGTTGCGGCTCCAATATATGGAGAAAATACACTCGTATTAAGGATGCTTTGACCTCATAGGAACCAGTTTGCCGCGGGGTGGTTCAAGTCACCTCTTTAAGGCCTCCCGAGTCCCTTGAAAACCACAATGGTTTTCAAGAGAGGATTTGACGCTTTATCAAGTAGAGAAGATACTTATAAGGCTTCTCACGTATTTCGGTAGTTCATAAATATACTGACGTAGTCCCGCTCTCCTGACCATTCTTTGAATCGAATGCAGCTCACAGAATGAAAGTGATTCATAGCTTGAATCAACATGCGACATTGTTCAGAATAAGGGCAACCTAGAAATGACCGAATTTTGAATTAGGCATTTGATTAATCAACTTTTTTTTATGGGGTAATGTAGAGAATAACATAATCATTATAATAACTAGTAGGGTCATTATATACTCACGAATATAGGGGTCAACCTGGAAAACCACAGTTGCATCAGGCCAGAGCAAATGGGGGTTATTGACCGCGTTACGCCCACCTGGCTAGAGAAAAAATGAAATGAAATCAGATCTGGATTGTACAGGTTGGAGACACGTACCTATAGGATCTATAGGTGTCTATCTGATAGACACACCAGGATCTATTTGGGCCATTCTCAGGAAAACGTGAAATACAACTACCTTTGCATTCCAGAAATAAAAGTTGGTCATGAGACTCAATTTTTTTATTCCAGGTTCGTATACTTATAAGTAACCATATGGGATCATTGGACACGCTTAAATCTCTTTCAATGTCAAAATATAAATTGATTCCGAAATTGCAGAAATGAAGTAATGACATTAATATGAAGTAGTGACTTTAGAAATGTGAAGTAATAAACCATAAACCACCTACTCGTTTCACGGGGAATTTCAATCCTACTCATGTCTCACACTGCTAAGTACCTAGGTAGCTATTAAATACCTCCCTCCATGGGAAGAAATTTTCTTCCCATGGGAGGGTCCACGACAAATATCAGCCTTCCACGTCAATTAGGAGAGAACTGGGCTCCTCCGTGGGTAAACAACACACCTGTCACTACTTCATCTAACTTGTCACTACTTCATACGCTTGGTATAACCCTACTTGTGAAGTAGTGACAAATGAAGTAGTGACAAACTTGAGGTTATTGTGATTCATTTCCCAACTACAGCACCCTTTTCAAAAAGGAAAAACTCTAATCTATTATGCTATAAACGAGTTCATTGAGAAAGAAAGAGGAAAAAAGGAATCGTTGAAACTGACCAAAGAATCAGCCAGTGAAGGAGTGACAGTAGAAAAAACACTGCCACGTTTAGCCGCACATAAACACTCGCACCAAGTTCACACTCAACTGAGGGCCGTTGATACTCGTACTGGAGGTTACTCTGATGTTGGTGGTTACATTGAACCGCCAAGAGCGTCCCGGGAAGCGGGATATTTGAATTTGTTCCATAAAAACTGCAGTTGTGAAGTAGCGACCAAAATCCTCGGGACAAACATAAATCATGCTGCATAAAATTTAAAATAGTTAATTAAAAATATTTCGCTCGAGTTTTGGGAACTAGAGAGTTTAAGGAATAGCACCATTCAGTGGGAATGGAAGAATCATGCAACATGCACACTCCAGATATTAACAAAGTTGGGTAGGTTGGGTTGGGACAGGATGAAGTAGTGATATTTACAGTAGTTTTAATTAATTTTCATATAAATAAACTGTAATTACGCATTGAATTGTCAAAGTTCGAGTTAGAACAGAGGAATACCTACCATTAAAAAAAAATATATATCCTAAAAGACGGTCTGTCACAGGAGCAAACACCCTGGACATCCGATTTCACGTTTTCCTGAGAATGGCCCATTTACAGTTTCTCACATTGAAATGGTAAATAATAGACATGGTTTTGTTTTTTGCTGAGTGCAGTCTGGGAGCTAGCAATTGGACTGTACGGTTTCCAAGACATCCAATGTATCATTCGTTGAATACTATTAAACCACATGAAACAGATCGATCGAGTTAAAAACCTTCATCAGATTCAGGTATTTAATTAAATTTTCTCATAAAGAATTATATTTTGCCTTACTTTGAGTAAGATGTCCCCCTGGTAGAAATCTTCATTGTAGAGAGCATGGTCACTTCCAGGTGGTAAGGGGAAAGACCGTGATCCTGGCAGCGCACTCCCCCTGATATGTTTTTTGTGCAAAGGCTCCAAAGACGTTGAGTGGGCTCCAATAGTCAGTGCGAGCAAAACCAGCAACTGAAATCGTACAAATTATATTAAAAATAATCTGAGTTTAATTCAGTAATAGTTAGGATAAAGTCACCCACCCGGTACATGATGTGGTTGCGATAAGGGTCGTCAATATAAATGTGCACTATCGAGCGTGTTCTGTGCGAGATAAGTAGTTCTGTGAGATCGTGGTCCTTCCTTTTCAAGATGCTCTCCCGAGTTCCCTCGAGAAACGGTGGTATCAAGCGAAAACCACCCACTTTTAAATAATTGCTATAACGGCGTAATAAACAGTCCGGGCATCTTTCCGTTTTTACTTCTGTTCCTATCAAACTGGACATATCCTTTTGATGGACAATGGACAACTATGATTTACGACCAGGCCGAGTGTACCGAAGCGGTCAAGCGCGTACTGCCGTGTCTCTCAATCAACATTTATGAATGCTTGTATAGTTGGGTGAACCAAAGTAAGCCTCACCTCCTGGGCCTGTCTGAAGTGCGGGCATTATGAAATGAAAAGTAGGGGAAGGTTTTGTACCTTAGGACAGTATTAAATATTGAAATCAAAATTTTTGGGTTCCTGGTTGTGAAGAGCTGAAGGCGAATTGTTTTAAGCAGACAACGTTGCCTGTTGCTACAACTAATGATGAAGATTCCTTAAGGTTGTTTTAACTTTTTTCCGAACCCATTGAATGTTCAAAAAAGAAAATTTCCAAAACCTGATTTTGTCCCGAGGTTTTGTACGTGGGGACAGTTGAAATAAACCAACTAAACAACAATAAATATAAAATGGAAAATAACACTGACGAGTATGGTCACTTGGCTGTTGCATTTTCACGCCAACACTTACAGCTTACAGGGTGGGAAATGAATGCCAGTGAGATGACCTCCCCTGGGGGGTTATGAAGACAGTGGAGCCCTCAAATGAATTGAGGAGTGAAGTCAACGATTATCAGGTCGTTAACCAATTCTGGAGAGGAAAAATATAATGGTTTTGTTGAAAAAAAAAGAAATAAAATAAAATAAATAAATGTTTATTGAAAATTACATTTTCAATAAACAAAATATAATATACTTTTCAAAAACGTATGGCTGATTCTCAGGAAAAGTGCGCTTTTGAGCTTCCAGATTTTCAAAAACCTTAGGTGTTTAGAATCGGGGTTTTCGTTTTTCATTTTGTTTAGTTTAAACCACTTTTCCGAGATCGGAATCCGTTTTTAACCCAGAAAACGAAATTTAAATTTTGATTAATCCACGCTACGGACGTGGTGGGAATGGACATTCGAGTATACTTTTACCTATTTGTATAGGTAAAAATTGTATATTTGTAAAATTATTAGGTATTACTACTAACCCTACAACAACAAATAAATAGTAGTAATACCTATTTGTATGCAATTAATTACATTGTATTAATTACTACCTATTAAGGTTAATAGTCACAGGGACGATGGGCGTACGTAGAAAAACTTGCTGCTTACTTGTTTATTGTTTGGACAAGCTTTCGGCTACATGGAGCCATCTTCAGGTCTGTTTTACTTTGGTAGGTCTCGATCCGCATCTGTCCACTCCAGGGCGTGGGCTAACTGATACGAGGTGAGTATTTTGGCGGTTTTAGCGTTGATTTTATGGCATTTTTATAGTGAAATTACGCACATAATCCGTCCTCCGCTAGAGTGCGCGGGTGGCCACATACTGCCCGATATACCTACTGGGTATATTTGGAAGTAAACTCCTATATTATGCTCTTTGCTTCGTCACACATTGTCACCATTGTCATTACAACATTGCATTAAGTAGAGGATTTGTTGACTACAAACACTTTCTTATGGCCTTATGGTGTATACGTTCTTTTTGAATGTGCGCATCAACCCTGACGTATCAATAATTGATCTTCCCGAATCCTTTCATGCTAAGGTCTCCAAATGCTTCTTCTTTTAACGAGAGTAAAAATTTGATCAAGGTAAAAGGTTCGGGTCACAATATGCAATTACCCGAGAAATTAGGAATGGAAGTGCACCCGAATTTCGGGTTAAATCATCCTTACCATGTTGTTAGAAGTCAAAAAGAGGAAATTACATCATTTTTGTGACAAAAAGTCTTTCACGTAGTTTATAATCGTCTTAAAAAATTCTGGCCGATTCAAAAATAAGTGTGGGTGACGTCAAAAGTTCCGGTTTCCGATCAAAACACACCAGAGGGCAGGTCGATTTTTTCCTCTATTTTCGATTTTTTCTTGGTGTTTGGCTCTAGTGACACTGGAGTAACGCGAAAATGGCCGTGTTCGCTTTGTTTTGAATGGGATCATGCTTATTTACTCAACTTATTTGTGATATAAATTAACTTATTCCAATGACCGATTCTTTAGTTTTTAGTTTTGTAATGGTGGCCAACTTGTCGACCAATAGGAGCTGACCTCGGGTTTCCGCCAAAATTCAAATAGCAATTTTTCCATAAATTTTATAAATTCATACGAGCTTGCACTTTGTGTTTCAACCCCATTTTTAGTATTATTTGGACGCCTTCTATCGATAAAAAAAATAATCCAGAAACGCTTCCATTCCTAATTGGTGATCCCCCCCCCCCCCATCCCTACCAGGCACCCTTCCCACCTAATTCCTCATCTCTGGTCCTAGATGGGGAAACCTTACAACTAACTTTATTAACTGAGCTATTTATTATCTCCAAATGACGAGGGTGCATCGATCGCAACTTCCTAGTTCCAGAGCTTAAGAAATTCTGTTACAGGGGAGCACTGTAGACGGGTTCGTTCAATATTATATGGACGTACAGCGCTAACCTCAAGTCGGTAGAAGCTCCAATTTCCTAGGTGCTACCTTCACCAGCAGGGCAGCACCACAAAGTACGAGGCGGCGTGGGAGATGATTGCTGGATAAATAATGTTTATGTCATTTTCACATCGCCAATTTAGGTGTTGGCGACCCAAAATTTCCTTCCTGGCAATAACCAGTAGGTACGAGGTAACGTTTCTCAACCCTCTCGGGACGAGACACTAGCTGGTGCGGACTAGTCTTAGTTCATCAAACTGCCGGTCAATGGTGGAAGCGCTGTCTGTCAGTTTCGCGGAAAATCAGCTGCTTTGCAGTTTGATGAACTAGTCCGCACCGGGTAGCCTCTTTCATGACCAGCCCAGACCAAAGGGGAGGGTTCAGTGTTGACAATCATAATATGATCAATCAAAATATTATTTTCCAAAACTGAAATAACCTCCCTACCACACTACCTAGACTCTAGGTCACTGATAGCTGTAGACAAGATGAGCCAGATGAATGAGGTTGAACCTTGGTGATGCTATGTCATGCTAGGACGCGAGTTAGATTTTTGATTAATCTTATGTTCTAGTAAATAAATAGTTTAATGAGAAATGAGCAATTTAAAATAGGAAAAATAATATTCCTACTGAACAATCAAATGATGAAGTAAGTATAACGCGACTGGACTACAAAATGATACGGATCAATGGAAAAAAAAAAAAAAATTCCTCTGCTCCTATTGTGAACGATTTTATCGTCCGATGACATAGAAAACTCACCCTTTCAGAGGTCGACCCTTTCGAGATCGGAACATTTCATTCAGCTGGAAGCTCAAAAGCTGTGCCGTCGGACTAGAGTGTATGACGTCACGGGCTTGTCTCATGGATCGGATCCGAATCGCTCAAAACGTGATGGACTCTTTACCACAAAAATGATTCTTTCTCCACTTTTTACATTCTAGGAACACGGCACCGGGCGATTTCACCCGAAATTCAGTTGCGCGTCCCTTGCTTATTGCATGTTATTTTCATTCTAATCCTCCATCCACATTGGATTTCGGATTCCTTTCAGTGACCGTGAAGGTCCAATTTAATTCATTCTGTTCGTTTCTGCTTGGCCGGCAGAGCCCCACCACCCCTTACAATCTGTCCCTTTCACACGCTTGTCTCTTTGGAGACATGTAGGTAAACCAGTTACGGTTTCTTTTTCCAAGTTTCCGCGGCCTTTCATCGACATTTGGGTCACAGAACATTTTGTTTGGTAACTTAGATTTTCCACATGGCACATACCTATTTTAAACGAGGGCCTCTCTTCTAGATCTCAATCAAGTTGGTTCTAGTGGCTGTAGCTTTTCCAGCACCCAGCATGTCAACCGACAGGATCTGTTAGTTTGATTCCCCTTGAAAGGGCGGTTAGGATTCGTGGTGTAGCCGTGGAAAAATCGTTGAAATCTGATTCGCCTCGAAAAATACCCTGAAGGATTTGGCAAAGGATTTCACACATGATAAACTGTCACATGTTATATTTCAACTTCATATCAGTTGCTGTATGTGCCCAGTTCCATTTGTTTTTTCGCACTCCTTGAACGTTGGCCTTTGCTGGCGCGGAACATGGTGTCATCTCTACAAAACATAACACGAATTTACGCACATTGTCATATATTGAATTAAATTAAAAATTAAAATATTAAATATAAATTTTATAAAGCCGCCAAACGAGATCCTTTGTAACAAAAAATTTGTCGCCCGTAATTTTCCCATGAACAAATTTGGTTTTCATTTCCAACGTGTTATTGAAATTGTTGTATACTAGGGTCATCCAGAAAGTAAGTTTACATTTTACAAAATCGAAAAATGCTTGTATTCCAATAAAATTCTCAGAATACTTCACAAAATTTGTAATAATGTAATTTAATCTAATAAAATATTTTTCAACGTAGTCCCCGTGGAGTTCGACACATTTCTGTAGCCTGGGCACCAGTTTTTTATGCCAGTGTCACAGACCTCCGCCGCCACCTGTTTTAACCACTTCTGAACAGCTTCCTGGACCTCTTCATTGTCTGCAAATCATTTTCCACCCCAAAAACCCCTTCAATTTATTGAACAGATGGTGCTAAGTCGGGTGAATAGGGAGGGTGGTTGATAATGTTCCATCCAAACGAAGACAAAAGTTCTTGGATGACTCGAGCAGTGTGGGGCCTGGCGTTGTTTTGGAGGAGGCAGATCCCCTTGGTTAACATACCCCTTCTACGGTTCTGAATCGCCCTTATGAGTTTTTTAAGGGTATTTCAGTAAGCGTCGGCATTAATAGTCGTCCCTTTCGGCATAAATTCGACCAAAAAGACACCCTTCTGATCCCAAAACACGGATGACCGCTCGGATCTCACACGGGCGAGAGGTGGCGGGAACTGGCGTCGACCTCTTCATTAAAAAAACTCACTGTGACTGAACAAAACGGTCTACAGAAACGCGCTACGAAGCAAACTGACCGTCATGACCCCGCCTTCAAGCCAGGTGCACAAACTTGAAACAAAAAAAAACAAAAAACAAATCCCCCTTGCCACTGGAGTTGTAAACTTACTCTCTGGAAGACACTCGTAGAATTCAGCTACATAATGGTACAATTAAATTCAAATTTTGAAGCAAAATTGATTGATCGGTATTTAATGGAGTACCCATTTTAATCATTATCAAGAGATCGGGTAAATTGTGTTACCTTATGATTTAGGGCAATCCTGGTAATGGAATTTAAAGTCGTCCAGTGCGATAGTTCCATCTGTCGCATTTTTAGGCTTTGTGAAGTCAGCTTCAAAGACGAGCTGTCAATAATTAAGATTACAGTAACTGTTAATGGACTTTATGCAACGTTTACACAAATAGGTATTAGAGTACTCTGAGCTCATGCGAGTCTTATAGATTATGAAAGAGCAGTTTATCGTTCGAATAATAACGCGGATCATGATCGCGATCTCATTTTATGAGGTCGTTTATTCATAATCCGCGTTAAAAGGGTGTTATCAGGTCCTTTGGAGCTCGTTGAAACGGCAGTCTAGTCTCGGAATAAACCTGAATTCAGACGTGGGTCAGGGCAAGAGACATCAACCATGCCGAAGGGTGGTGACCCTCTGACGGAGCCCAACACCTCTCCCTTTTTCGTTCATTCGACGGCGCTATTTATACCACATTTTCACTTTTTCAAATGAATTTATAATGATAACGACAGTTACCATGTAATGTTTTTCAGTATCGCCCTAATTAATGGGATCACTCAAAACAACGCTTGATAAAGATTTAACACAACTTGCTACAAAATAATCTCACTGTCAATTTTAGTCTTCTTCCGTTCTTTCCTATAGTAGCGGACGCAAACATTTCCAAAAAAATATGTTGGTAGCGAATTTGGACCCAGCCGCAGAAATTTGATGTTTTGAGTGACTGATTCCATTAATTTGGGCGATACATTGAACCTTCATTGACCTGTTTCACGTTATATTTACGAAGGGTTGAAATCTCCATCGTTCCCCGCTTGCTTATTAGATATGCCGTTGGGAATGGCTATAACAAGAAGTTTAGCGGTGTTTCCCATACCCTCCAGGGAAATTACGAACAACCTTTTCATTTCGGTGTTACGACGAAAACTCGGTTTTGGCGGTAGGTAATCCTCGTACGAGTTGCTAAATGCTCACTACTCAAGTGTTGGTATACATTTTGGTTTATTATTCTTGGAATAATACATCTATGTTTTCGCGACGGAGGTCGACGACTCCGATCGGCCTCAAAATTTTACATTATCTATTTCAAGAAGTCTAGATTCCAAAACCGAAATGTCCGTTCCGCCGTAAGGAGTACGCCGTCCGGGCCGTTTTGGGCAGTAGGCATTTTTTTAAAAATCTGAAATTTTGACAAAATACTTGGTTTACCATCTAGTTGTGCCCGCAAGGTTTTCAGCCTGATCGCCCAAACCCGTGGGGCGCTAAGGGGGTAAAATGGGGCTACGGGAGGTTTTTTTTGAAGGCTTTTGGCTATGGGATCAAGTTAGGTGTCGTTTTCGAAGTATTTTTGGACGTAGAATCCATATTTGGGGGTGCTGAAACGATCCGATTTCACTGTGGCGATGTATAGGGCTTTTATGGGGCTACAAATGGGATTTTTGAAGGATCTTAGGAGGTCAAATATTTTTCGAGTAAAAAAAAAAAAAAAATTAATTTTTTTCTTCATAGACACAGAATTGAATTTATGCACAAGAAACCTACATCAAAGAATAATAACCCCTTCTGTAAAATTTGCAGCGTTTAAAATTTCAACTTGAACCTCTGTGATGAGCTCACCCCTCCACTTTGGAACCTGTGAAAAGGGACCAGGGCTCCTTCTAACCTTCTTGACAAGTTGACCAACAGAACAAACCTCGAAATTTGACGAAATCCGGTTTCTTTTCTAATTTCAGTGCTAGTGCGCTCTGGCCTTTTAGTTGCGCTTATCTGGAAAAGTCCCCGGTTCGATTTGAATACAGGTAATTTCCTTCGCGTTTTTCTCTTCACTGAAGACCTATTTCCCTTTCGTGACCGACCCGTGCCCTTTATTTCCAGCCACTGGAAAGATTTTCAGCCGAACTTGTTTATTTTTCCGACTTAGGATCAGACCCCTATGAAATCTCACCCGGAACGGAGCAGAAACGTCAATGGGGACGGACGCGTGAATCCATTTTTTGTCGCTGGATTTCTTTTTCCATAACTCAGTCGTTTTATTAGGGTTGTTCTTCATTTGTGTAGCATCGTCCAAGGTCGCCTGGAACAACTGAAATTTTTCCAAATACGATTGTCAGTTTAACCAACCTATTACGCTATCAGGTAAAACCGCAAATTATTGTGGAATTGTGAAGGTACCTTGAGAGTTCCTATCGTATTTTCCTGAAATAAGTATGAGAATCGGGCACATCCTTTAGAGGATCCGTTTCCAGCGAAGAAAGCGCTGGTCTCGAGGGAGCCTGCGGTTGTCCCTAAAATTTCGTACGCGCTGTAGATGTAGCCATCTGTAAGCAATTACCAACATTATAGTCATTTCGTAATATTAGAATAAAGTCCTACCGCATCAGCAACTGTGGGGGGGGGGTCGAAGGGCTTTAGCCGAGCGTGGTGTAGTTTTCGAGGAAATTCTGGACGCATAATTCTCTCATGGGGCGTGTCACAGCTATTCGATCACTCTACAAGGATATTCGATTAATAAGAACAACACAACCAGTGCATTCCAATTTGCAGTTTTTTCCAAACGTTCCGTTTGAGCGAGCGTGCAAATAAAATTCAAAGGAAAGAAAAATTCGTACGGGGAAGTAATCCTGTATTCTTGCTCACTTTTTTTTTTAGTGGCCGTTGGAAAACCTCGTTTCACTAGGAATTGTTATCGAACTCGGTTTTGTAACCCCCTAGCGAAGGAATATACGTATACGATCCCCGTATGGTCAATTAATGCGTGTCGTAATGTGACACGATGGCCATTAAGTTTCTGATGAAAAACCCGCAGCAAATTTTACTCAAGGGTTTTGTGGAAATGTTGCAAAAGTTTATTCTGTGTTGATTCAGAATAACAAACCCAGAAGAAATACGTGTTCCAGCGTGGAATGGTAGGATATATAAAGATCTCCCTCAAAAATGGATTGTACGTTCAAAATTATTTCGAAAACTACCAAGCCAAAGTCCTAGAAAAGGTTCATTTCCAGCCTTGTAGAAGACCCATGTACGATGATGTCCCATTTACTGACGATATATGTGACGATACATGTCCCATTTACGAGGCATGTGAGACTGGTGTCAAATATTCTCTTCTATTACGAGCCGCCATGGAAACCAGCCATTGAATAAACATGGGCTTTCCGTTGAGTTTCTCGACCGTTGTAGCTATTTTACCCTGCGAGTCTCTGTACTAAAATAGACTATTAAGAGGGAACTACAGAATTCCGAATTATCCCTGGTTTTCAATATCTATATACAATATTGATACAATAGTAGATACAATATTGTATTGGAGCTGCAGCCCGAGGAGGAGAGCTCATTTTTATTCTAAGGCACTTCTAGATGTGGCAAAAATTTGAATCACAAACCAAAAAATTCCTCTTGGCGAGCATAGTAGGAGAAAAGTCTGAAAACACCAAAAATTCCCCTCAAAAGTGCTCAAAAATGGGCTCAGTGTTCTATTTAATAATGGCTGGCTGGTTGGGAAAATTTTGATTGATTTGGGGTCGGGGATCAGAAAGAATGGCTCCGCGGAGAGGGAGAGAGGGCGTTGCTGAGACAAAGCGGTCGGCAATTCCGTATACCCATTTGAGGGGGGAATTAGCTTCTCAATCGAGGGCGACGGGTCGTTATGGGAGGGGGGGAGCACAGTTGCGGAAACTCAAGCTCAAAATAGGAGCAAGGGTTTATTATTCTTTGATGTACGTTACCTGTGCAGAAATTTAATTCTGTCAATGAAAAAATTAAAAAAAATTTTTTTTTGGATTTTTATCTCAAAAAAAATTTTTTTTTGGATTTTTTTGTTCAAAAATGTGTTTTTTTAAAAACTGTATTTTTTACTCGAAAAATATTTAACATCCTGGGATCCTTCAAAAATCCCATTTTTAGCCCCACGAATGCCCTAAACATCGCCCCAGTGAAATCGGATCGTTCCGGGACCCCAAAAAATGGATTCTACGTCCAAAAATACTTCGAAAACGACACCTAACTCGATCCCATAGCTAAAAGCCTTCAATAAACCCCTCCCGTAGCCCCATTATAGCCCCATAGCGCCCCACGGGTTTGGGCGATCGGACTGAAAACCTTGCGGGCACAACTAGATGGTAAACCAAGTATTTTGCCGAAATTTCAGATTTTTTTAAAAATTCCTACTGCCCAAAACGGCCCGGACGGCGGACGGACATTTCGGATTTAGAATGTAGACCTCTTGAAACGGATAATGTCAAATTTTGAGCCCGATCGGAGTCGTCGACCCCCGTCGCGAAAACATAGGTGTATTATTCCAAGAATAATAAACCAAAAGGGGGGGGGGGGGGGGATTTTCGACAAGATCCCGTCACTGACGATTTCTGTGAACTTTGAGGTTTAGCGACGCCTTTCCAATAACCTCCCTCTCCCTATCATTCAGGCGAAGCAGGGACGACGAGGACGCTAGCGCGAAATAAATAAATAGCGTGGAGCTCATAGTGTTGCCAAAAGGCAATCCGAAAAGGCGGGAAAAGAAACTAGTTGTTGGGAGCGATCTGGTGGTAGTTGGTGAACTAACAACAAAGATGGCGACTCGGCTTTTCGGGAGAAGTTGCGTCAGTTACTGTAAGACTGACTGAGGAGTAGTTTGGTGTCGCGATCGGAGTGACGCAGGGAGACGATGCAGCCTCGCAAGAGTTAAAAAGAGTATGTGCTAAATTGATATCAAAAGGGGGTGATCGGAGTGACACTGGGAGACGATGCGGCCTCGCAAGAGTTAAAAAGGTATGTGCTAAATTGATATCACAAAACAAATGGTTTTGTGATCCAAATGTCGATGAAAGGCCGCGGATACGTGGTGAAAGAAACCATAACTGGTTTATAAAACCGTGAGGTAAAGGGGTAGACTATAAGGGGTGGTAGGAGGTCTACTGGACAGCGGATCCATAAAGGATTCAGGAATAAAATGAATAAAATTGGACCTTCATGGTCACTGAAAGGGATCCGGAATCCAAACTTGGACGAGGATTCGAATGTCACTAACTAAAAGATTGAAAAGAACGTAATAAACCTAGGCTAGTAAACTTGCAATAAATAAATGTTATATTACGTGAATTTACTATAAATCTTGGAGATTCATGTGATTTCTCTACACATAGTACGTCATCGTCTTCCCCTCATGTATTTAATTGAGAATAATAAGATCGAAAAAAGGGTTCCTATTTCTGTGATCAAAATTTACTGTTTCTCATCTCTTTTATATTATTCTGGAATCAAATACAGGAAGACAGTATCCCATACATTTTTGAAAAGCGAGAAGAGGTTGTCAAAGGCCAGGTGGGAGAGGTCGGGGGTTGGCTGGCTTTAGCAAGCAGGAGGTGCCCGCCTAGTCTAAAGGATTCTACGTCAAAAATACTTCGAAAACGACACCTAGCTCGACCCGAAAGCAGGAAGCCTTCAAAAAACCCTCCTGTAGCCCCATAGCGCCCCACGGGTTTGGGCGATGGGGCTGAAAACCTTGCGGCCACAACTAGATGGTAAACCAAGTATTTTATCAAAATTTCAGATTTGAAAAAAATTCCTACTGCCCGGACGGACGGACGGACGGGTCGCGGATTGGACAAAACGGTGGCATCGTATTCGGTTTACGCTCTTTGAGGAATAAGATCCTTAATCCTCTAATTTGAGTTTCGACGCCCTTTTGAAAATGTACCTATACATTTTAGTTATAACTAACGGCTTTGACTGGAGTTAGTTTGAAACGATGAATATATTTCTGATTTACCTATATATAACTGACCGTTTCTGGGTGGTCTCGCTTTGTGATCACGCAAGTGGCAAGTGATCGAAAATGTTAAGAGAGTTGGGCAGCCGCGCCAGTTACTCAGTGGTAAATCGCCTTTTCCCTTGTAAAAAAAAAAAAAAAAAAAAAATCGAATGTTTTTCGTCGGTACCTGTATCGTTGATTTTCCGCCAATTCCACCCTGCTGGGCCACTGTTCTTGAAACCGCACGTGTTGTTGTTGAAATCACATTTTAAACCTTTGTGGAAGCTTCTTAGTTGGGGTTCCCTTTCTGCCAAGAGGAATTAAGCGTCAGCAAAGCGATTCTACTGAAGAGGACGCGACGTATCCGAGTTAGCAGTAATACACCCATGAAAACTTACCGTTGCATCTGTACAATTTGTTTATCCTCCTCACGTCGGATTCGGACAGACCATGTTTTTGCCAGACCGGCCCAATTGTGTTGCCTTGTGTGGATTGAATTGTTGGCGACCATCCATTCTGAAACCATCAGACATATATCAGATCAGGCACATAAAAAGTCAGCATCAGTGTCAAATTCTAATGACAATAACGTACCCAGGAAAAAGCGTATTCGTCGTACAACATGATTGATTGGTAGTCAAATTGTTCACCAAGTAAATCCACCTGGCTGGGGTGCATTTTTTCAAAATTATATTCCATACCCTGAAACGCAAGTTCCGTCGAAGGATGAAAACATTGTTTAAAATAAAAACTTATAATAATATTTACCTAATGTGTCTGGAAACCTATCCTACATTTTCCAACCGGAGGAGGAAAGAATTCAGGCTTCATTCTTTCTTTCGGAATCACCAAGTTTCACTGATTTCACTTTCTCTCTTAGTTAACTTATAACTTGGCAAAAATCAAAATCATTACTTGTAATATATTCTGCGGGAAGATGGTAATATATTGATCCCTGTCGGGTCGGACCATTTCGTGCCAAAATCCGACGGCATGGTTGAGTTCGTGTATGACGACGCCCAAATGCCAACATTCGGGTCCCAAAGACAGTTCCTGCGCTCCACCTGTCCGACCGACATAAGAATAGCACGCTCCACTGGAACACAAATTAATACGTTTTACAATTGAAACAGAGACATTTATAGTTTATTCTCGTTAGAATATCTACTATGCTGTGAACAAGAGTTGCACCTCCACTTCACTTGGCAAAACTTGGAGGAAAATTACTTCATCTTGGAAACCAATTATTTGATTATAAATCCAATTTGAGCTCTATTAGGAATGATTAACGGAACGTTTCATCCAGAAGAACGTTTCACCAGTGGGATATTTTATGACGTCAAGGGCTCATGGCTCGGATTGAATCCCTCAAAACAACAGTTTTGTCATTTCTGGAGAATACCAACTACTTCGTGATAGACGTTTTGCCACAAAAATGATTCACCCCTTCTTTTTCACCTCTAAGAACACGGCACAGGCCAATTTCACCCGAAAATCAGTTGCACTTCCCTTGTTTATTGATGTAGGAGCACCCTGAAGAACGGATGTGGAGGGTGTAGCTAAATGACATTGTCTTCCTACATCAGAATTTAAATTCATTAATTTTTGTTTTGTGTGTTTAGTGGAAGACCGGTGGCGTGAATCTACGATTTCGCCGCTCTGTGTTTTGGAGGAAAAGGAAGGAAGTATGGGAACGTCTCTTACTATGGCATTGTGCGAGTTGTCGTAGTCTGCAGGAGATGATGCAGCCACAATCGAAGACCCGCGCTCGTCAAGCTTGCGTGAAGTGTCATGGTACTGTGACAGTAGGTACGGGGTCCACCGAAGGAAACTGTGAAGATGCTGATACCAACATGAGGAGTCATGGCCGGTATCAGTTCGTTCAGGGTTTGCAGCGGAACTGAGATCAATAGTTACAGCTGCCTCAAATGAATTGTCATCAAAGACGGCCTGGCCTGTTGATCCTTCTTACCCGGATTGGCTGTTAGGCTTCCACAACTGAGGTCCACGGAATGAAAGCAGCGGAATAAAACTCTCTCTCACTGCTTATCGACTTTGGGTTTAATGTCTCGATAAATGAACAGCAAGGTGGAATGGAATTTAAAATCTCCCACGAAATTAACGGTAGGCCAACGCCGGGAGAAGGGCGTTTCAGCATGCTTACGCTGCGACGGTAGCGCCCCCTGCTCTTCTCGCCGGTACAATTTCCGGTGGGCTAGCAATACTAGTAAAGAATCGTGGGAGTTCCCCACAAAGGATTCTCCTGCAAATAGCCTGTGTGATTCTTAGAGAGACGTTAGCTGCGTTCACAGAGTAAGTTCTAGCCGTTCGTAATCGAATCAGAACTCAAGCGCTTCCAGGAATTAAAACGGACAGAACTTGGGTCCTCCGCCAACGAAAAACTAGTCCCTACAAAGTTACCTCCACGAGATCATAGAAGGAATATTAATCGCGCAGGCGTGACTTTCCACAATCGAGGAGGCAGTTGGAATCAATCAGGAAGTTCTTAAAAAAAAAAAAAAAAATATGCCGAAATCGATTCTGAACGATTCTGTGTTTGCAGAGCATCAGAACATGAGTGTTTAATTCCTGTAAGCCCAAGATCCCCCACTCACGGGTCTTGCCAAAGGCCATACTGCGCATGCGCCGAACAGTTCGGAATTTTTCAGAATTACTCTGCGAACTCACCTCGTATTAAAAGCCTACCATGGTAATAAAGCACTCTACCAGAACGATATTTGGTGACATTTCGTGTAACGGTTTTCGAGTAGTTACTCCAAGGTTGAAGCACCCGCCATGCTGAAAAACTACATAGGTACCTCGAAACTGAGCAAAAACAACCCGAAAGATACTTGATACAACTACCTAATGTCCAAAGACGATAAACAACAAAGATCACTTGACAGCAAAAAAGTTCGGGAAGTTTTTAGATTTTTGTCCGGAAAATGGCCAAAGGCCGCGGCGGGTCCTCCCTCTTCAAAATCTCAATCCGCTCCATCGCAGTTCAAGGGAGGGTCTAGAAGATTTATTTCCTCTGGGAAAACTATGATTTTGTTTTGGGTGAAATTTTGAAAGTTATGGCGTTTTTTGCAAAATTGCCCGACCGCTTGAAGTTTCTAGGGATAAAGATCACCATAAAATGTCACCCTCCTCCACGGTTTGCGGCTCCAATACATGGAGAAAATACACTCGTATTAAGGATGCTTTGACCTCATAGGAACCAGTTTGCCGCGGGGTGGTTCAAGTCACCTTTTTAAGGCCTCCCGAGTCCCTTGAAAACCACAATGGTTTTCAAGAGAGGATGCTTTATCAAGTAGAGAAGATACTTATAAGGCTTCTCACGTATTTTGGTAGTTCATGAATATACTGACGTAGTCCCGCTCTCCTGACCATTCTTTGAATCGAATGCAGCTCACAGAATGAAAGTGATTCATAGCTTGAATCAACATGTTGCATTGTTCAGAATAAGGGCAACCTAGAAATGACCGAATTTTGAATTAGGCATTTGATTAATCAACTTTTTTTATGGGGTAATGTAGAGAATAACATAATCATTATAATAACTAGTAGGGTCATTATATACTCACCAATATAGGGGTCAACGTAGAAAACCACAGTTGCATCAGGCCAGAGCAAATTGGGGTCATTGACTGCGTTACGCCCACCTGGCTAGAGAAAAAATGAAATGAAATCAGATCTGGATTGTACAGGTTGGAGACACGTACCTATAGGATCTATAGGTGTCTATCTGATAGACACACCAGGATCTATTTACAGTTTCTCACGGTGAAATGGTAAATAATAGATATGGTTTTGTTTTTTGCTGAGTGCAGTCTGGGAGTATTGGATTGTACTGTTTCCAAGACATCCAATGTATCATTCGTTGAATACTATTAAACCACTTGAAACAGATCGGTCGAGTTAAAAACCTACATCAGATTCAGGCATTTAATTACATTTTCTCATAAAGAATTATATTTTGCCTTACTTTGAGTAAGATGTCCCCCTGGTAGAAAGCTTCATTGTAGAGAGCATGGTCACTTCCAGGTGGTAAGGGGAAAGACCGTGATCCTGGCAGCGCACTCCCCCTGATATGTTTTTTGTGCAAAGGCTCCAAAGACGTTGAGTGGGCTCCAATAGTCAGTGCGAGCAAAACCAGCAACTGAAATCGTACAAATTAGTTTAAAAATCACCTGAGTTTAATTCAGTAATAGTTACGATAAAGTCACCCACCCGGTACATGATGTGGTTGCGATAAGGGCCGTCAATATAAATGTGCACTATCGAGCGTGTTCTGTGCGAGTGAGATCGTGGTCCTTCCTTTTCAAGATGCTCTCCCGAGTTCCCTCGAGAAACGGTGGTATCAAGCGAAAACCACCCACTTTTAAATAATTGCTATAACGGCGTAATAAACAGTCCGGGCATCTTTCTGTTTTTACTTCTGTTCCTATCAAACTGGACATATCCTTTTGATGGACAATGGACAACTATGATTTACGACCAGGCCGAGTGTACCGAAGCGGTCAAGCGCGGACTGCCGTGTCTCTCAATCAACATTCATAAATTTTATGAATGCTTTTATAGTTGGGTGATCTAAAGTAAGCCTCACCTCCTGGGCCTGTCTGAATTCACTAAAGGAAGCCTCACCTCCTGGGCCTGACTTAAGTGCGGGCATTATGAAATGAAATGATGTTTCATTTATGAAAGAGGAACGACTCGTGCACAGTGGCGCAGTAGGGGAAGGCTTTGAACCTTGGGACAATATTAAATATTGAAACCATAATTTTTGGGTTCCTGGTTGTGAAGAGCTGAAGACGAATTTTTTAAAGCAGGCAACGTGGCCTATTGCTACAACAGTTGTAGCAACAGGCCACGTTGCCTGCTTTAAAAAATTCGCCTTCAGCTCTTCACAACCTGAAGGAATATTCATCATTAGTTACTATTCCTTAAGGTTGTTTTAACTTTTTTCCGAACCCATTGAATGTTTAAAGAAGAAAATTTCCTAAACCTGATTTTGTCCCGAGGTCTTTTACGTGGGGGCAGTTGAGATAAATTATCTAAACAACAATAAATATAAAATGAAATCTTTGATGCAGGTTACTTGTGCAGAAATTTAATTCTGTGTCAATGAAAAAAATTAAACTTTTTTTTGGATTTTTAAATTTCAAAAAAAAATTTTTTTTTTGAAAAATGTTTTTTCTAATTTTTTGCTTGTTTTTCACTTGAAAATATTTGACCTCCTGGGATCCATCAAAAATCTCATTTGTAGCCCCATGAAAGAAAGCCCTATAGATCGCAACAGTGAAATCAGATCATTGCGAGACCCCAAAAAAATGGATTGTACGTCCAAAAATACTTCGAAAACGACACCTAACTCGATCCCATAGCCAAAAGCCGTCAAAAACCCCACCCGTAGACCCATTTTGGCCCCATTATGGGGCTATGATAGCCTCCCACGGGTTCGGGCGATCGGGCTGAAAACCTTGCGGGCACAACTAGATGGTGAACCGAGTATTGTGTCAAAATTTCAGATTAAAAAAAAAAAAAAATTCCTACTGCCCAAAACGGCCCGGACGGCGGACATTTCGGTTGTAGAATCTAGATCTCTTGAAATTAGATGCATTTTCACGCCAACCCTTACAGGATGGGAAATGAATGCCAGTGAGATGACCTCCCCTGGGGGGTTATGAAGACAGTGGAGCCCTCAAATGAATTGAGGAGTGAAGTCATCCATCATCAGGTCGTTAACCAATTCTGGAGAGGAAAAATATAATGGTTTTGTTGAAAAAACAAAAATAAAATTAAATAAATAAATGTTTATTGAAAATGATATTTTCAATAAACAAAATATAATATACTTTTCCAAAACGTATATTATTTTAGTACGCGGCCAGGGGGGCCTCGATCATAATTTCTCTCGCACGTTTTAGTTACTACCTATGATTTAGAAACGACAACAAATCTTCCTCTCCCCGAGTGGATGCCAAACTTCCGTGCGACAGTTCTAAAAGTTATTCAAAAATCGTCGGTAGGCGTGTTTGGGTTTCTATTTGCGAGTTTGATACTGTTCAGGGTGGTACATAATTATTTTGACGCTTGTGGCTCCTTCCCGACGAGATCTCTCCTTTGTCCTAGTAACGACGATTTTCGACCCGGCTCGTTAAGGACCCGGAATTGTTAGTTATGTTTTGTTCACGATACGGTGACAGGCGGGGATTTTTTTTTTTTTTTTTTTTTACACTGATTGTTTTGTTACACCCGTAAACATTAAACGACAAGAGGAGCCAATAACAATAAAATACAAGACTGATGAAAAACAATCAAAAACTTTATTGGAGTTGGAGACCAAGTCCATGGACTGCACGAAGCCCTCAACCTTGGCACCATCAACTCTCTCTTCCTGCCTTCTGCTGATTGGGGCATCGGAAAAGAAAGCAACATTGACTAATGAAATAAAGCCTAATCGGAGAATATATCGACAGCGAAAGTGCAAAAACCTGTAAGTACGTTTTTGGTCGAAATGAAGGGGCAAAGGATTCAGAAGATCATTCCACGAAAATTAAATGGTTTTTTCGTTTCCTGAACATTTTTGATTTTCGGACTTTTTGCACTTTCGCTGTCGTATATTATACGAAAAGAAGTCTTCCAAGGTACAAGGCAGGCTCCGTCAGCTTGGAACACGCTTTTAACGAGACCTAACCACAAAAAACGACCACACAGTAGCGCAAAAACTGTAGTACTAGCTTCATCCATTTTCCTATGTTTAGCCGGTAGGCTCCTGGTGACAATAAAGGGGTTCCGTGGGCCCACCCTGCTGAAAGGAATCTATATTTAAGCAACCAACACAAAAGTGGAACCTAAACGTAAAACGGTAAGGGTAAATTTTGTGACCGAAAACCGTAGAACGTTTTACGCTGATTAGAAGGGAGACAAATAGAGCTGAGAATGAATATTTTTTCATTGTCTTGTTGAGAAAAAAAAAAGTTCCATACTTCCAATTTTATGCTTGCTTTTTCAAACTTGAATCAGCACTGTCCCAAAGTACAACACGCTACCATTCAGGCAGTCCGGATCGAGCGAGAGCGCCTCTGTAAATGCATAGCTTTCAACCATCCCGATTTGATTATTTAAAATGCTCCTGATTGAGTACTATAGTAACCCCACAATGATCGCTTGAGCTTATACCTTGTCTTTTTCGGAAATGCAATTTTCAGCTACGATTGTTGCTCTATGGGACTCTTGGTGGTTCCAAATGCCAGCGACTGAAAATAAGGGTGAAGCAGGTGTTTTGAGTGGAAGTGGGCTGGTTGAGAAGAGGGTCGTAGGAGAGAGGAGAATGCGAGAGGAAAACCGATAGGCACTTCCGCTAATTGACCTTCGAAAGGAATTTAATTGATGGCTAAGGTAATTAGCTTGGAAAGCACCTGAGTTCGGAATTCAGAGTAACAAGTCAAATTCAACTGGAGAGTGATGAGTTTCACGTGATGAACGTACCCTGGTCTGTGAGCTGGTAGTTTTGCTGCTCTAGTGCCTTGTCGTGCACGTCGTGGTACTAACAGAGGGACGTAAGAGAAGCAAGAATTTGATCTCCAGTCGTACTTATGGGTAGAAGCTACCATCTGATGTTGGATCCCTGTTTGAAAAGTTAATTCCTTTCTTTGGCAATAACCAGTGCGATGCGTCTTTTCCAACCCACTCGGGGATATTTCCAAACATTTGGGCACCATCGATCAATAAACTGTGAGAGGTTTTGAGATGTGAATGGCTGGGGGCGGCACCGCTGTGGAGGAAAATAATGGCTCCAAGAGAGGAAATATGATATGGTATTGGCCTCTATGCCCTCCCAGAGCGCTCAGGAAACCTATTCTTCCTTTATGGCGAGAATTGAGGGCTCGGAGGTTCCCCAGAAGTAGCATGAGATACACACAGGTTCTCAAATGTGATGGATGTTGCCTAGAGGCACTATAGTGGCGCTCTCTTCGAATAAATCGATTTTTCGTGAAATTACGACCGCAAAAGGCTAAAATATTTTACCTATTTCATGTTTCCCAGCTCCTATTGCATTCCATGGAATGATTTACTTTTAAAGCCTTCGGTCCATTTTCTTACATTTTCGACATTTGCAAGAGGTTGGACGAGAAAACCCGGTGAAAAATTGTAGCAGCTCTTTTTTCGGCAAACTTACACTGATTCATGGTATTTATTGCCTTCTATCTGTAGAAATCTTGAGATCTGTAATAAGATAATATAGATATTATCTATCTCATCTCTCTTGAAACGCTCTATACCAACAAGCATTCATGTTTTGAGCACTGGGGATGAGAAGTTGGATTCCCCTTGAAAGGATGCTTTAGGACCCTGTATCGCCTCGGAAAATACTCTGAAGACTTTGGGAAAATGAAATTGTTGACATTTTACATCATAATGTAGAAATAATAAATTCAGTTTACTAGGGATAAAACATTATAGGAGATTTGAACGTTTTAGTCCAACTGCGAAGTGTTTCAACTATCTCCATATTGTCCAGCGGTGGCATTTCGCACTCTTCGAGCTTTGACTGTCGCAAGCTGTGAAGACGATGGGGTCACTACAAAACATAACACTGATTTATACCAAATTTGCGAATCAGACAGTACTGTTCCTCTTTTTGAGGATAAATTTACTTGTAGGCCGTTTCATAGCATCTAATATTGCATTTTGAAGCGAAATTAATAGGATTCTATAATATGGAAACCCCCCTTATGAAAAATACCCAATCCTTTTTAAGTAACTTTGTTACCTTATGCTTTAGGAGTGCATTCTTTGTAATTGAGTTCGAAGTCGTCCAGTGCGATAGTCCCAGATTTATTATCGCTCGTGAATTCAGATTTAAAGAAGAGCTGTCAATAATTAATAGCACGATAGGTAATTGTTAACGGATATTATGCAACGTCTCACACATTTTAGTACATTTTTGGTTCAATTCTGTGAAATCTCACCCTGAACGGAGCGTCCACATGAAGGCTGATGGATTCATTCACCCATTTTTTGTCACTAGTGTTCTTGTGCCATAACACATTCGTTGTATTAGGGTCCTTTTGCGTTACTTTGTCCAAGGAAGAATGTGACAACTGAAACAATGAATGTGAATTCAATCTTAGTTACTCACCAAGCAAGGAAGAGCCGAAAATTACGCCAACACGTAAAAATGCAAACTATCGTGGCTTTGCGGAAGTACCGTGAGATTTCCTTTTGTGTCTTCCGAAAATAAGTACGAGAACCGGACACATCCCAGTTTTGTAGTACGTGACGGGTGGAAAGTGATGGCCTCAAGGAAGCCTGGGGTTGTCCCTATACTTTCATATGCGCTGTAGATGTAGCCGTCTGAAAGCAATGCCAACTCTATGGTAATTTCGGAAGATAAGAATACAATTTAATTAGACGTCCTACCGAATGAGTAACAAGATGTTTCGAAGGGCTCTGGCCGAGTGAGGTGTCGTTTTCGATGAAATAATTAAAATAAATTAATTAAATTATTAATTTTTTGGACGCACAATTCATTTATCCCATAACAGTTCGACTACTCAACAAAGATATTTGATTATTAAGAGCAATACAACCAGTGTAATCCAATATGCAGTATTTTCCAAACGTAGGTACCATTTCAAGAAGGGTTTGATCGAGCGTGCAATTAAAATTCAAAAGAAAGTAAAATTCGTACGGGGAAGTAATCCCATATTCTCGCTCACTTTTTTTTAGTGGCCATTGGAACACATCGTTTCACGTAGAATTGTTATCGAATTCGGTTTTGTAACGCCCTAGCGAAAGCCTCTCGATGACCATCAAGTTTCTGGAGAAGAAAACGTGGCAAATTTACACTAGGGTTTATTGTTTTCTAGAACAAAATTTGTTTTCTAGTGCCAAAGTTGATTCTGCTAGATTGAGCAAACAATATCAAACATTTTTAGATTTTATAGCACCTTAGGAGTGGTATGGTGTAGTCGGGCGGGTTTCTAAGGTTAAAATTTCAAAGCACCTCCCAATTTTGAGACAGTGTTTATTTTACATTGAGAAATTACTTTGGTTTTTGTTGGCCTCCATATTTCGTAATTACGATTCCAAGGCCTAAATCCAAGGCCTATCCAAAAATAAGGCCTAGTTAAATTCTCCCTGGGAATTCCTTGGAATCGTAACATTGAGAAATGTAATTGCAAGTGAGATCATTCATACTTAGCGATTTTTACGACTACTCTCAGTCAGTTTTTACGATGTTGATATCAGACGGAAATAATTCATACGAAGGTTACATTGTCATAACGTGCCAATATGATATTGTATCCCCCCTTACGAACCCCTGTAAGCCTCAGTACGAACGTTTGGAACTCCGGCTCACATAATATAGTATGTTATAATATCTTATGTGAGACGGAGTTCCAAACGCTCTCTGGCATTGCGAGGCGCCGTAGAAAAGATTAGCCCGATGTTTCGAAAAGGAAGCCGTTAGATAGATGGGCCATAAGAAGATATCTCGACCTCCAGATACACACACACACTCTCACACTCTTTTACCCGTACCTTTCAACGGCCCCATCCCTTTGCATACTGTTAGTCGTTTTTGCCTCATTGAGCCACCGATATCTCAGAGGCTAGAACGGGGTGATTCAAATCAGATTTTGTGTTTTTTGGGGCATAACTTCCTCAATTTTTGAGCCGACTTCAAATATATAATCCATGACTCCTCAGCTACACATTGACCTCGTTGGAACCCCGAAAAAGTCCAAATAAAAACTTTTTTTCGGGTTAAACACTGATTAGTTCCACCCGAATTTTTGGGGCGAAGCTAAACACCCCTTAAAGAGCTACGTCTGACACACTTTTGAAAATGACGAACGTCATTGACTGCTGTTGTTTTCAAACGCTGCAAGTACTGACCATCTTATGGGTGGTTTTGTTTCGAGAGTATGTTGCGAATTAACTAATTGAATGTTTTAACTGTTGAAATATTTTCTGAATTGCCAATGCCAAGAAACCGAGTTAATCTATAATTTGTTTCGCACTAATCAGTAGTGCCAGCTTGATATGATTGATGTTGTTCACTGGCGTTAAATCACATCCTTTGTCCCGTGTGCGACTCTTTTTTTTGCGAGGGTTCTTAGAGTTTGTTTAAATACCTGTATCGTTGTTTTTCCGCCAAGCCCACCCAGCAGTCCTACTGTTCATGAAACCGCAAGGGTGGGCGTTGAAATCACACTTAATATCGTAGGGGAAGCCTTCTTTCGGTGTCTTTCCTGCGGAAAAAAATGATGTGTCAGTGCCATCGAAGAGGACATGACGGGGGTATCTGAGTTCGCAGTAACTCGTCCATAAAAACGTACCATCGCATTTGTACAGTTTTTCGATCCTCCTCACGTCGGAGGCGGACAGACCTTTTCTTTGCCAGGTTGGCAAAATTTCACGGTCTGTTTTGGTTTTTATTGTAGGCAATTTTTCCTTATCCTGAAATTATCAGGTGAGGCACATCGAAGGTCAGAATTCTTGTCTAATTCCAATGACGATAACTTACTATGGAGAAAGTGTATTCCCCGTACATCATGATTGAGTCGTAGTCAAACTGTTCACCTAGTAAATCTACATCGTGTTTTATATTAAAATTTGCAAGAAATCTCTGAAACACAAAGTATGAAATCATTTTCCAAAAAGTTATGAGTGCGTGTAAACAGATGAACCTTATTCTACAATTCCTAACCAGAGGATTCAGGCTTCATTCATTAAATAAGGGTCAATGTTAGTTTTTTCAACTTTTCAGGAGGGCGAAAAAACTGTATCGGTTTTAGTGTTGGAAAAGTTTGATATTTTTGTAACAAGGACCCTTGTTTAATTAGCCTCACGTCAAAACACGCGTTTTTGGTCTTGAAAATCTTTGCAGGGATATAGTCCCGTCATTAGGTTCCCAAAAGTAGTGAATCCGAGGAAAAATAGGTACCTGAAGAATTTTCTTTTTTTTTTTGGGTACATTTTTGGGTGTGCTGAATCCGAAAATTTAGTCATCTACTAGATCCGGATATGGCTTCACCATCAAAATGGCAAAAAAAAAAAAAAAAATAAATAAATAAATAAAACTTCGGCACTTTGTTTGGTTTCCGCCCATAACTCGGAAGCCATGCCTCCTAGCGACATAACAACTCTATACGAAATTAAAGGTGATTAAATTTCCTAAAACATGAGACGACGAACGCCGCTAGCCCTTTTTGTTTGGCCGCTAGAGTGCGCTGAAGTTTGACCATTTTTCTAACAGAGCACAGTCGGTCCCTCGAAACCCCACATAAGGTACCCTGACACCCCTCCACCCACCAGTCAGACAAACAAAAAACGCTCGGTAAGCGGAAAACCATGTTTTTCAGAACTTTTTCGGCTGTAGCTAGGAAACTATTGTTCCGATTCCAAATTTCTTTTTCTCTCGTGAAAGCTGATCGAATTCCCCATCGCAACTATTCCACGTAAAATTTTGATTTGAGCTTCGATAAGGGAGGGGCTGGCATGGCAAAAAATAGCAAATTTTGACAAAAACGTGTTTTTTTTCGCACATTTTTGCCCATAACTGGGGAATTGTTAATCCGATCTTAATGCTCTTTTTTTCTCGTGCAAGCTGATTAAATTTCCTTTCAGAACTGATATTAGAATTTTCCCAGAGACTTCAGGAAAATCCCGTAAAATGTCTCCCCAATAATAGGCATTCAGAGGGAAAATTGCGAATTTCGACGAATAATGATGTCACATTAAATGTTGTTAATTACATTGAATTTTGTTATTTCAACAGAAATGATAAGTACCGTCCCTCATATAAATTCAATCAGCTTTCACTAGGAAAAAAGAATATTAAGATCGGACTAACCGTTCCCGAGTTATAAGCAAAAATGTAAAAAAAACACGTTTTTGACAAAATTTGTCATTTTTTGCCATGACTGCCCCTCGCTTATTGCAGCTCAAATCAACCACTGACACTGAATAGTTGCAATTTAATCAGCTCCCAAAAACATAGATTCGTCGAGAATAATTCTTCAGGCATTTTTTTCCATTCCAAACTACCCAATGACTGGACTTTAGGTGTTTTGTTGGCTACACGCCTCGATTGACGCCGAAAACCCCAAACCTAAAAAAAAATTGACATTGACCCTTGTTAGGCCGAGATGTTCCACTCTTTCGGAATCACCAAGTTTCACTGATGGTCCACTGTCTCTCTTACATCACTTATAACAATAATAATTATTAGAATTGATCATTATTATCAATTCTATTATAATTATTTTAATAGAATTGATTTAAAAAATAGATATAAAATAATTACGGGTTTTATATTCTCCTTTACGATGGTAATCCACTGGTCCCTGTCTGGTCTGTTCATTTCGTGCCAAAACCCTACGGCATGGTTGAGCTCGTGTACGGCAGTGCCGAAGTCCCAACAGTAGATTCCCAAAGACACTTTCTGCTCTCCACCTATTCGACCTATATGAGCCCAACACGATCCCCTGGAACACAAATTAATTCATTTTACAGCTGAAACAGAGACCTCTTCTAATAAAAGTGGTATTTTGTTCATTCTCGTTAGACTTTCGTTTAATTATTATATAATTTTAAATATAAGCTGTGTTCATGACAGAGAAATATATTAAGGAGAATAGTACATAATTTCAAGTGAACTCAGGCCTTATTGTTCAGATACTGAGAATTCATCTTTAGAAGTAGTAGCCCTCAAAAGTAGCTCCTCATTTTTACACAGGTTGATAATTCCAGTAAACCAAATTTGTTGCCCCTGATCCTCTATAAGCCTATTTAGTAATAGGTAGTATGGCCGCATTTTGTGTTCCTCGCCAATGACAACATTGATCATATCTATCACTTATCGTATGTCGTATGTCGCTTGTCGCTTGTCACTTGTCGTATGTCGGGGGTTAGTCTCGCTAACCGATTGCCGACGTAAATGGCAGGTAGGCACCTACAGTACATTTGTTCGTCAAAATGTTAGACTAATCTTTTGGTCTTTGGTGTAGCAGGTTCGCCCAGTGAAACGGGTGTTGCGCGTGAACCTACTTGATTATAATGTATTCCTAATTGCTTCTCTGAATAGGCATTATAATTTGTTTAGTGTGTGTTGAGGGAATGCCGCTCTAGAATTACGCCACCGTTGTTTGGGGAGGAGGATGAGGACTGTGTTTGAGCAGGCATTAAGGCATCACACGACTTTAGGTCGTGGACTAATAACTCGGTAATCGTTAATACAGATACAGATATTGGAGGAAGCACGAGCTATAGTATGGTTGGAAGAGTCGAGTTGTCAGAGGAGAATGAAAGCGCTGCAAATTTTACACGAATGTTTAGGTTAGAGGGGGGCAAAAGCAACCAGGCACATTTTTTTAAACTCTTTAAAACTATTTTTTAGGAACAGTTTCAAAAGTAGGTAGGGCAATCCTATAGTTCTTATTAGGTACTTGACCTATGTAGTTTTGAGAGGACCCATGGAAGAAAGAGGCCCATTCATTCTTCCATGGATTCCAACCTTTTGAATGATTGATAACGTTACGCAAGTTGCCACCAGTAGCGCTGGGTCGGCGACAACCCAGGCGCTACATTGAGAATCTCCTCTGTAGTGTGCCTTTCCTCGGAGTGAGGCTGTGGAAATTTGATGGGCTGGCTTCCCAAACCAAATTGTCAGCTGGGAGGCCGGGCCGTTATCAAATTCAATCCTACGAAAGGCTGTTCTCCCGGTTCCTAATAGCAAAGTATTGTCGCCTATAGTACGGTGACCAGGCGTACTACTTTGGAAGGACATGTGGGTGATTCCACGAAAACTGGAAATTTTTGATGTCCAAATATGAGTGAAAAATTCTTTCTTTGTTTATAGATTTTTTTGATTAGGCTTACTTTGAAGGTGGTTCAGATGAAGTTTAGCAACGAATTCAATCATACAAGTGCTCCGTTTAGCAAGAATAGAAAATTTTGTAAATTCGTAAGATGAGGGAATGAGGTAGGTATGAGAGAATGAGGAAAACAAATAAAATGAGACGCCATATTGATTTTGAATGTATAATAAATTGACTCTCGCGTACATTGCGTTGGTCTACTCAATTAATGAAAAATAGGAAATGTATTTAGGTAATATAATAAAATCGTAAGAATGTAGGATCATCCTCATTCTCTCATTCCGAACCTCATTCTCTCATTTACCTATGATTAACGTGAGAGAATGAGAATGAGAGAATGAGGTTTTTGGCTTCAAAATAGGATGCTATTGCACACACTGTTATTACTGCAATTTTCAAAAATCACATGGCACAAGCACTTAGCAACGCTCACTATGCAACTGATAATCAAAATTCTGAAACTTACCGCAACTAGTTTTATGAAAGATGAGAGAATGAGAATTCAAGTGCCGAAAGATAAAACTCTCCCACAAAACAGGACACCGACCAGGGGGAGTCAACAAGGTTCATATCGCGATGGCCAAGTTTGGAGGGTCTTTAGTAGCGGTCCTAGCGGAGAGCACCGAAATTAGAGAGCGAACTGTCCACCCAGTGGGTGTACAGTCTTTTGTAGTTTTTACTCTGTGGTGGCACCCACCCCCCACCCCTGTCTCGTCCAGCCCACGGGCCGGGGTGCCCTTCTCCCCACTTCTACACTTCTAGAAAAATACGTTACATGAATATTTTCGACCGTTCTCAGTCACTGTGTTTGACCGCCATGTGGTCGATTGTTTACGTTTTTTTCGCTATTACTAGCGTTTCACCACTTTTTCAAAAGCCGTTTTCATTGCTATATTTCATAAGTCAGTTTCATTGCTAGTAAGTGTTTTCTGAGCTCTTTTTTCAAAGCAATTGTTATAGATCTACAGTTTTCTCCTCTGCTAGTGTTAACCTCACCGTTCTTTTGGTGTACCATTTATTCTCGAAATAATCGTCAAATTGTTGTCAAAAGTTGTTGTATTACGAAATTATTAGGTAGGTACCTACTTATTATTGTCAATAAAGTTGTCGATAATCAAAAGGTATTTTTCTTATGCCATGTGATATCATGTGGATCGAATTTGTCAATGGTATCAAAATTCGATTCCTTTCCGCTCCCCACCATGAGCTCCAGCCTCCAGCATAGAGTTGAGGCCTCAAGAGGATGACAAAAAATTGATTTTCAAACAATTCTGGGTTTTCCGATTTTTTATAACCAAGTGTTGGAAAAATCGGAATTGTTTGAAATTCAATTGTTTGGCATCCACTTGAGGCCTCAACTCTATGCTGGAGGCTGGAGCTCATCGCGGGGAGGGGAAAGGGGTCTTGACGTGGGCAAGGGGGAGAAACACCTAGTGGAACGGGGAGCGAGGAGGGGGGTTTCACGTTGGATGTTGACGGAGCTCTCCGCTAGAGGGTGCAACTCCCAAGACTAAACTTTGCCATCGCCTTAACGTAGGAGTTTCTCCTCTGTCTTTACTACCTTACTCTGTGACACCGACTGAAGAGGGAGGATATTTTGACCATGACGGTTTCTCGACGTGCAGACGCGATGTGTGGAAGTGTTGCAGACCCATTTTTCCGGTCCTACTAGGGGCATGGCGGACACACGACTTTCTCAAAATAATGTGAGAGAATGAGGTGACTACCTCCGTGACAGCCACATGATGTTGTCCTTACTCAACACGGTTCACTGTTAAAATCCGTATTCTCTAAAAAGTTGAAGGTGAAGAGCAGGTGAAAATAACGATACATTGGATTTTGGCGAAAATCTACTTGGTTCATCGTCAGTAGTTGTTGAAGTTGGGAACTCCGAGAAAGGGACACGTGAGAGAATGAGGATATCGAACTTCAAATTTGAAATTTCATACCTAAGTTTTCAAGGAAAGGGATGAAACTTGATTCGAATTAAAGCTATCGTCTTCTCCCTTAAGCCCCAATTTTTTTTTTTTTTTGAAAAATCAAATAGGAGAGCCATCCTGTTTGAAAGACCTAAAATTTCCAGTTTTCGTGGAATCACCCACGTACTACTTTTGGGCTCAATGTACTACCACGTATCATGTACTACCAAGCGTACTACTTTTGCCTTTCTTGCCAGAAATTGAAAAAAAAAAAAAAAAGTTGTGAAAGTTCGGTGGGAAGGGGGAACTATAATAGCGACCTACGAGGTCATGACCTCTGCAGAGGGAAAATATTGACTCGTTTGTGAGCTCTCAATAAATTTTTCACTCGTCGTGATCTGTGTAATAATTCTGCGTGATCTTAGAATAAAACCGTTTTGTGCAATAAAAATCAACGCTTTATTCATTTTTACCTTGCATTTTTTAATAAGATAAGGGATAGTCTATACCTATAATATATTACATTGGTATATATATATATATTCTAATTTGGAAAATGTACTACTTTTATAGAAAAAAAATCTGGTCACCGTACTATAGGGGCCCGGGCAGCTGCCTCGCGCGTAAAAATAGGGTCCGCTGACTCAGCTTCCTGCACCCAATTGCCGGCTAAGGGGGCCTGGTCAGAGGTCCCAATCAAAAAGCCACTGCGTCGTGATGCGACATAATAAACGGTCAGAGAAAAGATCCATGGACTCATGGGCGCTACAGGTGTCATTGGTGTCTTCTTCGTCTTCGTCGCCATTTACATTATACAGGATGGCGCAGTTAAGCCGGGTGGATTTTAAATAGTCGCCAAATAACGTATCTAAGGTGGATGCGGCGAGATACCTATTGGGAATTCATCTGACGATTTAAGACAAAGTACTCAACCGAATATACCGAAACGCGTCTACAAGTAACTTGTTATTCTATTTATCGTGGAAATAGACTACTTCGTCTGAAACCGTCTTTTTATAGTCGTCACTTTGGAAGAAATCGGGTTGAAATAAGCGTTAAAATTTCATGGAGTCGGTCCTTCACGTTTCGCATAGCTCGCTCAAGCGTATTGGTCGGAATTGATCGAATTTCTCTCTCAATTGAAGCTTTAACTCTTGAAGGGTGCGGGGTTTATTGGGGATGATTCCCGCCTCGTCTCCAAAATAATCCATTTCTGTGGTAGACAACCTTTCTCGTCTCCGTATTTATTTTATTGGTTCGTGATGGTCGTCGCCCGACTCGTCTCTTCTTAGCCCATATTGTGTCCACAAAAAGTACCAGCCTGACTCGTCTCCGTTCCACGAGCAGTTGAATTCAGTCGGTCTAGCTGTTCCGTCCACTATGTCCCTCTGTGAAATAATTAGCCGTGCTATATACATCAGGTCGTTGAGACGAGTCATGCCGTGGTTTCAACTCTCTAATTAGGCCGTGCAATTAAGTTGAGACGAGACAGGCGATGTCCTTTATTGGTGTACACTCTGGCATTTAAATGACCTCATCTGTTTGCACGAATTTCCCTAAAGAGTTGATTATTTCGTACTCCTTTACTTGGGAAAGTATTTTCCTACCGAGTCTAAAATGGGAAAGTTTTTACCTACATTCATTCAGCCTAGTCTCGTCTGGTCAAGCGATATTTTTGCATATCACAGAAATACTAACTGAACATTGCTAACTAGCTGTATGGGTATTTTGGATCGCAGTGGGTTGGCGTTGAGCCGAGATCCAGTAGGAATAATTGATGCAAGGGCTTTGTGAAGCTTCGTGCCTTTGGAGAAATAATTTCCTCCTGGAAAGAGCTTCCGAGTTCCCAACATCATAATTAATTTAACCATATCAGATAACGTCGAAGCTTAGGCGACGAAAGAACTAACCCCCAACAATGAATCTGACTAGACGTCGTAGCAGCCTAAGTTATTTATTCCACTGCTTCCTCAATTAAGCCCGAACTCTTGAATGATTTAATGAAAGGAATGTTTCAAAGAATATGGGTATGGGTTCTACGAGAGAACAGCATTAGCAAGCAATTATGAGCCTATTGTATTCCCGAGTCCAAATTTAATTGGGATGTATGTGATTATGATGGTTAGAATGTTGAATAGGTACAGAATATAATTATTACCCTATAACTAACTGCCTAGAGGCGTAAACAACATAGTTGGACAAGTGAATCGTAAAGCAGAATTCCTTACAATGGAGGCTTGGTTTGCCCATTTGGTTACTGGCAGGTTACAACAGGAAAACGTTGCCCCAGCCGTATTTTACTAGATATAATAGGTTGTACCGTCCGATTTACTTGGACATCTCATGTCGTTCATATCCTACTACGCGAAGAGGAGATAACTTTATCCTTTCATGCTCTGAAACTGATGGTGTTGGTGGACGGATTTGAACGCTATGCTGCACAGCCTATACACGATTAATTTTCAAACGTTTAAATTACTTGAAATGCATCCTACTGATTTTCGCTGTTCAAGAATATCTTGACGAAGTCCTTCTCTCCTGACCATTCCTTGAATCGAATGCAGCTCAAATCGTGAAAGTGATTTAAAACATTTCCCCAGATGACACATTGTGGAGAGTCAGGGCAACCTAGAAATGACCAAAATTTGAATTAATTGACAATTCATTAAATTTTTGAGGTTATGTGATGAACAACACTCATCGTATTTCGTTGTGGACATGATGTCATCATGAACCTAAAAAACTATGGTTTGATACTTTATTACTTTTTTCACTTTTTCCATCTCAGTAATGATATATGAGCACTTTTGAAGCATGTGCCACACTAACCAATATCGTCGTCGAGCTTGTAAACCACAACTGCATTAGGCCAGAGCGACTTTGGGTTGTTGACTGCGTTACGCCCACCGATCTGAAAAAAAAAAAAAATAATAAAATAAAATAAAATAGGTACCTAAATAAATAAATAAATAAAATAGAATCAGTGCTTGGTTAAACAGGTACGGTGAAAGTAGGTAGTTTTCTTGTATGATCCTGTGTTGCTGACAGTGAAAATTACCCCGGGGTTTTTAGAGAGAAATTGTAACCAATTCGTAATAAATAATAACACATTTTGCTCTCTTTCCTTGTACTCTTCTATAGTACTCGTAGAGGTGTGCTGAGTAAAGTCTGGCAGGCACTAGACTGTACAGTTTACGAGACCCCATAAAGAAGGTGGCTAATCAGGAGGGTTTACCTACTTCTTAACTTTATCCCACTTTTCTTCCAAGTAAACCCTTCCCTGACCCCTTTTCAACTTGCTAGAAGAAACTGAAGACAGGCTGCCAAAGAAACAGCTCCCGCATTGAACTCTAACAATGCGATGTCAACACATCAAGAATGCCCGACTCCTGGATAAAATCATCGGCGTTGGAAATCAGGTAGGGACAGGTGGGGTAAATGGAAACAAGAGCCATTACCGTCCCTTTAGTAGATTTTGGCATGCCATTTAGTGCACTAAATTTCAAGTAAACCCTATCAATGCCACCTCGATGAGAGATGTAAGGGGATTCTCGCATTTTCTGAACAGCTGATGTTTCACCTGTTTACAATAATAGTTTCTGGGGTAAATGTAAACGCTATGGGGCAATTGTAAACAGGTTCTCGATCACCCCCAAATGCATTCAGTGCGAAACTTTTGAGTTTAGTTAATCTATAGATATATATATCTCTGGTTGAAATGTCAACCAGTGATAAGCACGCAACTTAGTCCCCCTTAGTTAACCCAAGAAGTAGAGGAAAGGTTGAAGTTGAAACATCTCAATTTTGTTTACAATTACCCCGCCTGACCCTATCCAACAGCGCAAACCTCCGGTAACAATCTCCTGTTACATTTCATAGCTTCTAACCGGTCGTTGAAGCATGATTCGTAAATTGTATCGCAGCGAACGTCACGTTTTGTACTTGGAAGTAAATGAGGATCGTATCGGATGTAGGTATATTATTACGTATATGTATATTATTACGGAGTTTTAGGTACAGATCCGCCGAAAAATTGTACTCAACAATTAAGTATGTATTCAATTGAGTTTTCTCGCTAAGTTTTATAATATTATTTTGCCTCACCTTTTCGACCATGATGTCCCCCTCAAATAGATCGTTGTATAGACCTAGGTCACTTCCAGGTGGTATCGGGTGATAACGTGCTCCTGGCAGCGGAATCCCCCTGATATGTTTTTCGTGTAGAGGCTCCAAAGACGTCGCGTGGGCTCCAGTGGTCACAGCGAACAAAACCAGCAACTAAATTCGTACAAATTATTTAAATGTTCGAATCAATTCAGCGGTAAAATTTACGGTCAAGTCACCCACCCGGTACATGTTGTGGTTCGGATATTAGCAATCAATACAAATTTCTGTGCCAGCTCGATGGTGATCCTTCCTGTTCAAAATGTTCTCCCGAGCACTGTTTGGAAAATGCGGAATCAAGCAAACCATACCCACTATCGAACAAGTCATATTCTTTTGATGGACAATAGACAACTATGATTTACGACTAGCTCGGGTGATCCAAATCGGTCATGCATATCACGCGTAACTTTCAAAATTAACATGTAGGTATGAATGTTGGTATTGCTAGGTGCACCAAACTAGGCCTCATCTTTTGGGCCGTAGTGAAATGAAATGGAAATAGAAAATGTTTCTTCTCACCGCGCCAATCGGTAACGGCCAAACCCTGAAAAAAAAACCCTCCTCTGGCTCCATGCTAGATTATTGGAGAATTTAACGTCAGAAACCGAACGTTATTACAGGGTGGGTTCGTACAACGTAGGAAAAGGTGACTTGAAATGTAGGGGTGATGACTGTGAATCATCGATCTCGTTGGGCTTTTGCTGTTGATGGTAAATGGGAGATTTTATAAACTAGGTACATACCTACTGAGGTAACTAGCTTGGAAACCACCTAAGTTTGGAACACACCTAAAAAGGAAAGTCTCATCTTTTTTGTGAGAATGAGTTAGGGCATTCGTAAGAGAATGGACGAGATAACCCTGATATATTAGGATTTTGAGCACATCCCCTGTGAATTTTATTCACATAGTATCAAAATTGAAGGAGTCATGATAAATTTAGCAAAGGTCTCCCGTACTCTTGCCGCATTTTGGTTTATTATTCTTGGAATAATACACCTATGTTTTCGCGACGCGGGTCGACGACTCCGATCGGGCTCAAAATTTGACATTATCCGTTTAAAGTGGTCTACATTCAAAATCCGAAATGTCCGTCCGCCGTCCGCCGTCCGCCGTCCAGGCCGTTTTGGGCAGTAGGAATTTTTTAAAAAATCTGAAATTTTGACAAAATACTCGGTTTACCATCTAGTTGTGCCCGCAAGGTTTTCAGCCCGATCGCCCAAACCCGTGGGGCGCTCTGGGGCTAAAATGGGGCTACAGAAGGTGGTTTTTGAAGGCTTTTGGCTATGGGATCGAGTCAGGTGTCGTTTTCGAAGTATTTTTGGACGTAGAATCCATTTTTTGGGGTCCCGGAACGATCCGATTTCACTGTGGCGATCTATAGGGCTTTCATGGAGCTAAAAATGGGATTTTTGATGGATCCCAAGAAGTTAAATATCTTTCGAGTAAAAATTAAAGAATTTTTGAAAAAACACATTTTTGAAAAAAATCGCCTCAAAAAATTTTTTTTGAAATATAAAAATCCAAAAAAAAATTTTTTTAAATTTTTTTTATTGACAGAATTAAATTTCTGTACAAGTAACCTATATCAAAGAATAATAAACCCTTGTGTAAAATTTGCAGCGTTTTTTATAGCTGATCAAAAAACTCGATTCATAAAAAAATCGTCGTTCTGGTCTTTTTTAAAATTTAATTTAATTTCAATGAAAAAAAAAAAAAAAAATAGACGAGAAAATTGCGTGGCCAAAAAATGGATTTAAAAATGGCCGTTTTTTCCATTTTATTTTATTTTAAAGAAAGAAGCAAATAAGATAATAAAAGTAATATTATGAGAAAGCTACCCTTTGCATCACTCTCAATAAAATAGATAGCTACCAATCACTGGTACCCCAGCTGCTCAATGAGCAATTTTCAGAAAGCACGGTTTTCTTTCTTTCTTTGCAGGTCGATAACTTACTAAAATTGCGTGTAAGACTTGAATTAATCAAAGTTTTATTTATCCATCAAAGTTTTATTTATTCATCAAAGATTTAACGGTGATATATTGTGCCATATAAAGCGATTTATTGAAGTTCTCATCCAAGGCCGACATTCTAGCCATGGCTGGCTCAGCGACGGATCAACCTGACAAGGCCCAACCCTACTCCACTGCCAAGCGCTCTACTAAACCCACAAGGGACCCACCAAAGAGACCTCGCAGCATCAATGGCATGCTTCAGGCTGGCCACCGGCTTGCAGTCACACCTCTGCAAGATGGGAATACCGCAGAGCCCTTTGAGCCCCCAGTGCCCCTTAGGGCAGGAAATGTTCTCCGCACACATTGACGCATGTGCGGCTCTTGAGGACACTAGAAGACAAGATATTGACGACCGCTGGGGAAGATCGGCGAAAATCTACTGAGCTGCTCGGGATATGCTGGCCGAATGGTACCACCATCAATGACCTTGTTACAAAAAAAGAAAAAAAAAGTCAATCTCGGTTTTACTCCATGGTGAAACCAGCCCTAAATTGTTCATTCTGTTTCTTGTATTAATTAATTAATTAATAATAAATTAATTAATCAATTATTGACGCTTCCTCCCCATGTGTGCGTTCAGGTTCCAACGTTGGATTTGACTGGGCTACTACGAGGTTCTATGTTACTAATCAGAAAAACTATGATTCTTCACTGATCCTGAAACTGGATGAAGGTAAGATAAGACCAAAACAGCAGTTTTGTAGACAGTATTTCTACTTCAAATAACAGCAGTTTTAAACATACGGACTCAAATAACAGCATTCGCAAATAGCCTCCCCAATCAACACAGTATGGTACCCAATGTGCCCCTGCCAACGCAACTAGGTATATGGATAATGTAAATTGAGTTGACATCAAATGAGATGTAATAACAGTTATTGTAACAATTACTGCATTAGCACCATTCAAATTTTGAAACTGCTGCAGATTTTATACGAGGGTTTATTATTCTTTGATTAACTTGTGCAGAAGTTCGTTCTGTCAATAAAACAATTCTAATAATTATGTAATAATTACAATTATTGTTTAATACTCAATTAAACAATTATTGTTTAAAATAAGTTTCTAATGCAATTTTAAAATTTCTAGCCGTTGTAGTAGTGGTTGTTAATAATTAACAATAATTGTTAGGAATAATAATAATTATTATTATTGTTCGCAAATCCACAGCCATAAATGAGTGTAATTGCGTAGCAGTTGTGCAGTTTCCCGTTTAGCTCGGAAGATCCCGCAGACAGTAACTGCCGTAAAGTACGGATGAGATTGTGAAGTCGGCGATAATTCAAAGATACGCACGCAGGCGGGGGATTAATCTAAACGAAGCTTCGCCTGAAAACTGCCCTAACTGATCGCGTGAACGGTTTCCCCTGGGCCAGTTTTCCTTCTGTAACACCACGATGAAACTCGACTCTACGGAAACAACCAAGAGGGGCTATTGGGGTCTTGTAATTTTTCAACCAGGAGAAATGACAATGAGGTTGGATAACGTAGGGTGGAGTTTGTGGCAGTATAGGCCTACATCATCATCCGCGCATGCTCTCGAATATGTAACATTTCACGGCAGATTTGCGAAGGAGTAATTATGGAAAAAAGCAAAAAAGTAAAAAAGAAACGAAAATTATGTAAGAGGGCGGATGTAAGCTGGGCGAAAGTAATGACCCTCGGCTCGGGGTCGAGGATTAAAAGATCATCTATGGATGTGAACTGGGCGAACGACTCTCGACAAGTAAACAAGTCAGAGGTGTAAACTGAGCGAAGGCGAGCATTGAAGCCTCTCCGACGGCCAGTTGTGAGATCTGCGTTGTGCTAATAGTAGTACTCAGTTGTTTTGTTGTGCAATGCCTCCGTCAGAGAAATTATTAGTCAGTGATTGCCCTGCTAAATTGAGGACTGTGGGAGCCCACTACAGTATTACCGAAAGTGAGCTCGTGGTTTTTGTAATAGCATTGGTTGGAATTGGCTGGAAAACCAGCTAATCTCGTACAGATTGAAAGAGATAACCTCCATAGACTTTGTGCAGCGAGTAAGTCACTTCTACAGTTCTGTGAATAAGTAAAGCAGATGTAGTTTTTATTGAGACACTTTGATTCCTGACTTGTGCAACGTATACTTACCTATTTGTCACGAGAACAACCTTTGCCTACTTTATTATGTGAATATGTACTTTCAGTGATCTCTATTTCGTACTTTCAATGATCTCTGTCTCTCCGTTTCAATGACGTGCAAAATATATCTCTGTTTGTCACGAGAACACCCTTCGCTCAGTTTACTACTAGGGGTGAGAACCTACTTCGCCCAATTTACATGAGAGGGTTAGTCTGCCTCCGAACCGCTTCGCTCAGTTTACAACGAGGGTCTGGAATTTTTAATCCGATTTGCCCAGTTAACATTTCCCCATGTAAGAAGAAGTGCTCTTCTAGTAGGTAAGTAAATGTTTTCTCTAAGCCCAGGTTCTATTGTTGATGACAAACGTATTTGATGAGAACGCAATAAGATAAATCCACAGGCCCGAATACATTCGCTCCGGTGGATTTGTCTTATTGCGTTCTAGATGTACATACATGTATATGTATGTACATCTTCTCCACAGACTACGACCGCGTTAAAATACCTGATAAACTGTAGTCCAGTGGAAAATATGCCTCACTCAAACGTTGCCCAAGACCCTACTAGGACTTCCACGCAAGGTTTTTGCAAAGCTTCGTGCCTTTGGAAAAAGGTTTTATCAAACTGCGACCCTCGGAACCAATACATTAACATTTCTGCTTGAAAAAGAGCCTCCAAATTCCTTTCGACCCAATAATATAATTGATTTAGCCATATTAGATCACTTCTACCTAGTTGGCGATGAGAGCATCAACCCCGAACAATGAATCTGACGTAGGAGCCAAAGTTTTTTATTCCGCTTCTTTTTCAACCAGGGCCTTCGAATGATTAATGAAAAGAATGTTTCAAAGCGCCTGGGTATGAACTGTACGAGAGAATAGCATTAGCAAGAAATTATGATTTTGCTAACGTTCTAGGGTGTCACTTTAATTGTGCAGTCCTTAATGATCAGAATGATGGATAGATCCTTACTGAGAAGAATAAAGGAATAAATAATAACAAATACCAGGGGCTAGAGATGCTAAAAGCCCGATCAATTTGTTTCCTCCCCGAAGAAAACCCACGAAGAAACAAGAATTAATTCCACTATAGACCAGGTGACGTCATATCCGAAAAGGTCTTCCAAATTGGGGAAAACCGAAGCCACAGTCGTAAGGAGTTTGGGTGAGAATATTAAACTTTTCAATTCCAAGTTTAAAATTTAGATTCGTGTACAACATTTAAAATCCGAATGAAAAGATTATTTAAGCACTTCACAGCCAAATCCCTTATGACAAGGGATCGTTTACTCCTAGTTCAACGTTTTGTTGGCTACTCGCTGGTAGGCAAACCAAAACCCTAAGGTTTGCATTGCTGCACTCGGAGGAATCATAAACCAAGAGAGGCGGTTTTACGTAGGAAGAAGAGTAATCAATCCTTCTGTTTTCAACCTCTGAAACTGATGGCTTCCGAGTGATGCATCAATTTTCACCCGTGTAAATTATGATAGGGCATCCCACCTATTTTTGTCCTGCTATTCTTAAACGACGAAAATAAGTGGGATGCCTTATAAGCTCTAATTCCACGGTGTGAACCTTTTGTGCGCTGAATTTGACTGCTGTTCATATGTAGCACTATTTGTAGCCGTGTGCTGAGAGAGTCTGAGAGGTTGCTATTCGATTGTACTACTTAGGAGACCCTTATGAAGATGGTGGCTAATCAACGGTATACTGCTAAACCTCTCGTACAAACTTTATCCAAGGGCATGGAGCAGTGCCCAGTTCGCCTAGGAAAATACCCTGAAGGCTTTGGATAAATAAAAATGGTGAACAATTTTACACAATATGTGAATGTATTATATTCAAGGTATTACGTAATAAAATACCGTCACAGATAAATTTCGAGACGTGCTTTAGTCGTATCCCAATAGTGAAGATTCATGTTAAAAGTGTTTCTACTTCTAACTTCCATCCGTAGCATTTCGCAGTCCATGAGAGTTGGCCCTCCCAGCCGGCGAAGACGGTGTTGTCACTAAAAACACAATACAAATTTGTAGTAACAATGACTGTTCTTTTTGTAGATAAATTTACATGTTGGCCGTTTCATAAAATCCTTTGTGGCTGAAGTTTCACCCCGTACGTTGGCACAACGAATCAGCAGTATTTGTACGTTGTTCAAACAATGAAATTGAATTTACAAAGCAAGATCTCCATACGTGCCCATTGTATCGAATGCAATTCCCTTCCGTTCCATTTCCCCATCAACTTTCTTTGGTGTTTGTCCAACTCCTCCCATGCTATTCAATTTAAAAAAATTAAATTATCCTGCGCAAGGACGAAATTTAATTTTCATTCGGTTGTACCTCGGGAAAAATGGATGGCCCTCTGTTCTATTTTCAGTCAAATCTCCCCAAACCCCTCGATATGCATAATATGCAACTGAACGAAGAGGGTGGTTCTCTCTTAGCCATTTTAGCGTCCGGTATGGATGATTCTCCCATTTGAAGGGCGTAGCTCAATTTTCGGTCATGGGTTGCAAGGTAGGATGTCGATTTGTCCTATAAATTATGACGTTTTTGGATGGTCGAAGTTGTGAAATGTCATTACCGTAACTGTCCCTTAATGAGCATGTCAATTTTTCAGTGTGTTTTTATACTGATAGGAGCCATGTCTTAGGGTTTTATCAAGTTTATTGGTGTGTGAACACGTTTAATAGTTACTTCCTCCACTCTAACGGCATTTTGGAATTGGTAATGTTGGAAGTAATAAAAAACACCTGTCCCACGAGAAAAGTTCATTACCATCACTGAAACGAAAGTAGTTGCGAAAGATCAACAGTAGGCCACCCTGCCCATCACAAAGGACAGGGGAAAGGTGGGCCCAAACTGCCTATCACAGTCCCAACGACGCTGCTTGCAAGGTCGAGTTTCAGGTTTGTACTTTTCAACTCATCATTACCATAACAGTTCAGTATATTTTTTAAAAGCGCAATCTTCAAGATTTTTTCATTTATTTTGAATTCTGTTGTTAGGAGTAACAAAACGCCAGACCACTTTTCCAACCCCTCTCAGGTCTAAAAACAAACTGAATACATGAAGCCTCGAATGTCAACTCCTTAACCGAAATCCTGTCATTACTGTAGCAATTTGTTTTTGTACAAATTGGAGGGTGATGTTGAAATTAAAGGTTTTTATGATCTACATGAATTTTGGTAAGAAACTGATTATTTTGATCCTCTGATTTTGAATCAAATATTTACAAATTGTATTAGTTTTTCATTTTGCACAGGGATTGATCCATTATTACCGAGCAAGCAGCTAAACTTGTTAATTTACGTACACAAAATATTTGAATACTCTTGGATTGAAAATAAAAGTTTTAAAAACAATATAAATCAGCGGACCTCAGTTTAATCTCCCCTTCTACCTAATGTCAAACCAGCCACTTTTGAACCAATAAACGCGGAATTGACTGCAGTGTAAACGACCTGCTGTTCGAAGCGTGACCGACGACGGGAGATTATGCAAATTTGATAGCTGTTTTAGTGCTTCCGAGTCAAGTGAGCTGACTCGATTTTTTACCTAATGGTTTTTCCGATGTCTCGCTGCTGTCCTGCATGTCGACGTCAGCGGTGTCAGACACGCCCTCAGAGGTGCATTCCCTGTAGAGGAGTTCAACGTCGTCTAGAGCGATAGTCCCGTATGAGTTATCGTGAGAGAATTCAGATTCAAAGACGAGCTGCAAATTATTAATGGTACAGTTAACGGATATTATGAAACGTCAGACACAAATTAGAAGATATTAGAGGGTTATGAGTTCATGTCAGCCTAATGGATTATGAAAGAGACGTTTAAGGGTTGAATGAGATGTTTAATAATAATCCGCGTTAAAAGGGAGTCATTAGGTCCTTCTGAGCTCTTTGAAACGGCAGACGTGACTCGGAATAAACCCGAATCCAGCCAGGGCGAGACACAGCAACCAAGCAAGGACTTAGGGGTGGTGACCCTATGATGGACCCAACGCCCTTCCCTTATCGTTAATTCAACGGCGCTATTTCTGCCACATTTTCCCCTTTTTAAGGCTAATGTATTGGTAAGGACACTTACTCTTCTCGGACAGAACGAGTGGAAATGACGCCCTCTCAGCACAGTTGCCATGTGACTTTCCCATTTGAGACTTTTTTATTCCCTATTTTCTCGGAGGACTCTTTTCCGAGGTAACAAAGGAAAACAAGGTCGTCACCTCTTGTACACCCTTCCACCATCTTCATTGACGAAGCTGTTCCATGTTATATTTATGAAGGACAGAAATTTCCATCGTCCCCCACTTGCTTATTAGATATTCCGTTGGGACTGGCTATAACAAAAAGTTTGGCGGTATTTCCCGAACCCCTAAGGGAAATTCTGAATAGCCACTTCAGTAACACAACGAAAACTTGCTCTTGGCAATAATTCACGTTGGAGTTGCTAAACGTGCTCATTACCTAAGTGTTGGTCTTTTATCCATTTCTCAATTTGTTTTGTTAAGGATGACAATTGGAAAAGTTTGTCGTTAAAGTAGAATTTAAAAAGAGTTCCCACCGCCCTCCTCGTTAGGTGCCAAGTTTCAGCTCAGTCAGGCGGCTCGGTTTTATATTGCCGTGCTGCCTAGTTGATCTTTCCACCTAAAACGAGCAGTGATTTGTCTGCGTCCCTTTCAACCGGCACCTAACAACGATATACGCGTCGTAAATTCCAAGTTCCTCTGAAATCTCACCCTGAACGGCCGGGTAACGTAAAGGGGGACGGCCACGTGCACCCACTGGGCGTCGCTGGTGTCGTTGTACCATAACTCAAACGTTGTTTCAGGGTCGTTATCCAGTTGCGTGACTTTGTCCAAGTACGCCTGTGACAACTGAAACAATGCCAAATGTGAATTGTCAATCTTTGTCACCAACAATGGAACCACTCTTATTTTGGCTCTAACCAGAACATTACACCGTCAGGAAAAACCAACCACTATCGTGGAATTGTGGACGTACCTTGAGAAACGCTATAGTGTCGTCCTGAATTAGGTACCAGAAACGGACGCATCCCAGAGATGATACCTTTGATGGGTGGAAATTTATGGACATGAGAAAGCCTGGGGTTGTCCCTGAACTTTCGTATGAGCTGTAGACATAGCCATCTGCAATTACCAACAATGGAGATTAGAATACAACAGAATGTACTGAGCTATGGGTGCTTTAAAAAGATTTAGAGTACGGGGTCGAGTGAGATGTACTACTCGAAGTAATGTAGGATGTAAAAAATATTATCGGAATTCTTATACTATGTTCGATTGCTCTGTAACAGGGCTTCCCAAACGTTTTAGCTTGCGGACCCCTTTCACGGAACAACTTCTACAGCGGACCCCTCTTTTCAAGTATTTAGATTTAGATACATGACACTAAATTTGTAAGTAAATAACTTAGTTTGTGGTAAATAAAAGTTCAGTAAATTAGCCGAGCCTTGTTATTAGTGGTGGAGGGGAATATCACTATGAAAACAATCATCACATTTATAAACTCTAGTTTATTTAGAACTGTATCTACAAATCAATTTCACTATATATGTTGGGCATTAAAAAAAAAAAAAGTAGGTAAGTGAAACTTAAGTTTTGCTAGTTTTGGTTTATTATTCTTGGAATAATACACCTGTTTTCGCGACGGGGGTCGACGACTCCGATCGGCCTCAAAACTTGACATTATCCGTTTCAAGAGGTCTACATTCAAAATCCGAAATGTCCGTCCGCCGTACGCCGTCCGGGCCGTTTTGGGCAGTAGGCATTTTTTTAAAAATCTGAAATTTTGGCAAAATACTTGGTTTACCATCTAGTTGTGCCCGCAAGGTTTTCAGTCCGATCGCCCAAACCCGTGGGGCGCTATGGGGCTAAAATGGGGCTACATGAGGGGTGTTTTGAAGGCTTTTAGCTATGGGATCGAGTTAGGTGTCGTTTTCGAAGTATTTTTGGACGTAGAATCCATTTTTGGGGGTCCCAGAACGATCCGATTTCACAGTGGCGATCTGTAGGACTTTCATGGGGCTAAAAATGGGATTTTTGAAGGATCCCAAGAAGTTAAATATTTTTCGAGTAAAAATAAAAGAATTTTTGAAAAAACACATTTTTGAAAAAAAAATCCCCCCCAAAAATTTTTTTTGAAATATAAAAATCCAAAAAAAAAAAATTTTTTTAATTTTTTTTATTGACAGATTTAAATGTCTGTACAAGTAACCTATATCATAGAATAATAAACCCTTGTGTAAAATTTGCAGCGTTTTTTATAAATAGCGAAAAAGTGGCCTTTTTTTAGTGCGCTGTAGCGGCATTACTATTGTTCCGATCTTCAACTGTTACAGTAGTACTACAGTAGTATATGAATTTTACAGTATACTACAGTAGTATATGAATTTTCTAGGAAATTTTGTTTCCTTTAATTTTGCTACTGGAGCACGAGAAACGCTTCGAAATATAAGCAAAAATCGAAAAAGTGGAAAATTTTGAGGTTATTTTGACTTTTGACGTTGAAAATTGTGCCTTAACTCCTTCTGTCTCGTTTACACTCGCAGTGCGAGTTGTGATGAAGTGGAGCAAATACCGAGCGGTTATACCTAGACGTTATCTTCTTAGCTAGTTTACTCCACATGCTAAAAATCTCAGGGGTCAATGGAGCGGACTGAGGATGGATTTAACCATAACCATAACCATCCATAATATGGATGGTTACATTATAACGATTTGTGAATTTTTTAAACAAAGAAGGAAACGCAAAAATGCAAATGGTTTCACAATCATCATCATGCCAATATCATCAGGCCAATCAAAGTTTTCGCTCCCATTCAGAGAAAATGTGGGTTCGTTATTAAGAGGTTTAATGAAACAATGGTAGTCCATCCAGATGAGGGAAAATATGGTTATAAGGGAGGATGAAAATTTGCATGAGAAGTTTTCATGCTTTCAATAGTTAAATTCATCTGAAGATCCTAAGATTTTATAATTTTTCCGATACATTCAGCCCCCCCCCCCCCCCCCCCAATTCCCCTGACGAATCGTCCCCTCAAAATCCCCCGCGATCTTTTACCCATAAACTGGTGTTTTATGGGGCGACTATTTTACCCATAAAATGGCGACTATTTTACCCATAAAATAGCGACCATATTACCCATGTGTTTTGAGTATTCATGGATATTATTTTATTATTATTATTTTTTTTTTTTTTGTGAAATGAAGTTTTGAGTTTTGGATTGTATTTACTTTTGTTAGAATGCATACATTTTCCTCGACGTTCGCCGCGGACCCCCTAGTGAGAGTCGGCGGACCACAGTTTGGGAACACCTGCTCTATAACAATATTAGATTATTAGAACCCCAGTATTGGTATGGTAATCCAACAAGAACCCCTTTTTTTTTTCTCAAAGGACCATTTCGAAAAGGTTCGAGCGAAGCGTGTAATTACGGTTCAAAGGGAAGAAAAATTCGTGCGGGAAAGTAATCCCATATTCTCGCACACTTTTTTTTTTGGCGCCCAATGGAAACCTCGTTTCACAAGGGACCCCCAACAGACGGCGATTGCCATGGAATTCGGTTTCGTAACGCGGAAGAATTTCCGTATACGACCCCCGTATGGTCGATTACTTCTAGTCGTCTCGTAAAATGTCACGATGGCGATCAAGTTTCTGATGAAACGACGGAGTAAAACTTCAAAGCTCCTCTTCAATTTTGAAAGAAAACTCATTTTCTTTATAAACATTGCGAAATTAAATCGCGTATGAGATTACTCGAACTTGGCTCCACGATCTTTTTGTATTTTTTCATTCAGTTCTCACGTAGGAAGTAGTTCCTGGGAAGGTTCCACTGTCATAACAGGTGGCTTCGATCGATTCGCACTGAGCCTTCGTACGAGCGGGGATAAATGTGAGGCTGAGTTCCAAAAGCTCTCATGTATTGAGAGGCGCCATAGAAAACAGATTAGCTCAATGTTTTGGAAAAGAAGCCGTTAGATAAACATGGGCCGTCTTTCCGCCGGGTTTCTCGACCGTTGGAGCTACTTTAGCACCGGGAGTGCTGGCGAGTCTCAATATTAAAAGGGATTCAGGGGAATTTCGAATTATCTCCGGTTTTCATGATATTGAGCTCAAAATATCAGGGAAGATGCCCTCCAGGACCTAAATTAGCTTTTTCATACTACCTCTTTGGAAGAATAATATTCTCCTATATTTGGTATTAATTAATTAACGACATGTACCCCCTCAAGATCTCGGAGTTCAAAATTTAATATTCTATTCAAATATTTTTCCTAAGGCCCATTAAATAATAGAGACAGGTTTTAGCAATGTTGACCTATTTTCGTACCTTTTGAAGAACGAACTTTCCAGGAAAAAAAATCATTAAACAAAGGAGTGAGTTTCACCCTTTTTCTCCTGGACCCTTCAAATATATTCCGCGCTTGGTTCACTCCACGGCCGTCAAACCGTTTGTCATAAAGGGATGAGATATCCCTCGTTCGGAATCCCTACGGGGTGGTTTGACCGCCCCAGCAAGAAAACCGAAATCAAATCAAAGTCAGTTCGTGGCCAATTACGTGCCATCCGATTTAACAGGCGATTGAAGATCAAATGAAATCGAACAGCTCCGATATCGGGTTAGCTCTTGTAAGTGCGTGATCCAATCGAGAGTGGAATTGGGATTGGACGCGATTAGTAACATGGTTCGGAGGTAATTGTCGTTTAGCAGAGCAAGAGGGAGTTTGTTGGGCGGAAAACATGGAATACGCGAGTTTGCAACGGTTTCAAATTATACATAGCGATCGGATATGAAAAAGGAATCACACGGGGGGCTCTCCTCAATCGTAGAGTAAAGCAGAACGTGTTAGAGCTTTGTTCAGTTCATTTTACACGAGAGGTACGCTACCGCGTGAAAAACATTAAAATAACTCAAGTGCCTAGTTGTTAGCATTTGCATCTGGAACACATTTCGCAAAACACGCCTCCGGGAACTGCGACTGGGAGTTGGCACGAATGGGAAAATGACCAAACGGACCGAGAGATAATTCCAGATGGAATCTTATCGTGACGAACAAAAGAACAAGTCCGCCGAGAACCGCTTTCCCCATAGAGATCTGTTTTACGACTGTGCGGGGCCTTCCCGGCTTTTCAACTGGAGCCGGTCCCTGAAGGGCTTATGAGCCAATTTAGAAGCATATCGCTCGGCGCCGACGGACAGAGAAACGAGAATGAAAGTTTTAATTAGCGCAATGGCCTTCGGAGAGGTCGCCGGTTGGACAAAACTGAGGCACTTTTGAAGTTTAAAGAGCGTAAAACGAATGCGACTCATCACCATAGTCTCCTTATTTGAGTCCGACGCTCTTTTGAAAATGAATTGCTTTGACTGCTGTTCATTCGGAACGCTGAAATTGAATTTTCGTCTTCCGCGTTATCGCGATTTGTGAATAACCTGATTAAAATTTAATTCATTAAGGGGGTCCCCTTAAAAAAAATTGTTAATGGGTGGAAATGACAACCCAAGTTACATGAGGGTTGTTTGTCATGTTGTCAAGTGGTTATGTTGCTCATGTTCGAATACTGCAGGTATTCATTTGAGCTTGAGTTCGATGGTCCAGGTTCCTGGAGGGACGGGGCTGATCATAATCTTCCACAGGCCTCCATCGGTTAGCAGGAATTTTACGGCACTTTTCAAAAATACGAATCAATGTGGTCACACTAATTCGATTTATAAAGGCAGAACTCGCACAACTCACACCACGCCGGCAACGACAATCCACTCAACCCACTAGTGTCAGAAGTAACATCGAGAGCGACACTCGACCCCCTCCCCGGTCAAAACCCTTCAAAAAACCCTAAAGTGCCCTAAAATCCTCACGGAATGTCGCGACCGGGCTGAAAGCCTTGCAGAGATAACAAGGTGAGGGACTGAGTACCAATTGAATTAATCCAATATTCCCTCATCTGAAGACAAGAAACCTTCTGGTTGTTAAGATAACAAACATCTGGTTGTTACCTATTTCAAGCTAGGAACACATTCATGTGAGACACAAAACATTAAGGAACAACATTTATACTGGGCCGCAAGCAGTCGAATGACTCGACTAGTCAAGGACTCAGGCGTTAAAAAAATCCCTGTTTTCAGATTTTGGGAACCTCCTTAAGAAAATATTTCAGCAAATGAATGTTACAACAGTCGAAACATTTCCTAAACGAAGCTCACACCAAAAAACCAATGAAACAGTTCTTCTTTTTTTTCGCTTTAGACCAAACTGCCAACCCGCTGATTTACGGTGTTCACTGGTGCGTTAAATAGAGCCATTTCCCTCGCAAAAAGGCATAACTTTTTTACACCTGTTTCGTTGACTGTTCGCCAATTCCACACGGCAGACCCTCCATTTTTGAAACCGCAAGTGTGAAGGTTGAAATCACAGACTGTATCGTAGGGGAAGCCTGTTTTCGGTTTATTTCCTGCGGAGAGACAGTTTCATTTAAAACTAACTGACATCTGAAGAAAACATCATTTAATGTAGAACAGGGTATTAACGTAAACGGTTTTGCAGTACGCCCGTTGCAACTTACCGTCGCATTTGTACAATTTTGTGAGCCTCCTCAAGTCTGAGGCGGACAGGCCAGCTTTTTTCCAGATCGGCCCAATTTCGTTGCCCTTTTTCGATTGTAACGTCGGCGACTTGCCATCCTGAAATCATCAGACTATCGGTCAGGCATATCGAAGGTAGGAATGGGTATCGATACATCGGAAATATATTTTATTAAACATTGATATATCAATGTTTAAACAAAAATATCGGTATTTCCATATCGATATCCGTCGATAGGATCGATAAAACCTCTAAATAAGCGCATTGACCCATTACATAAGACCGTATAATAAGATCAAAAACCCCACGAATAAGACCTTATATAGGATTTTTTAAAAACCTATTGACATGCTCAAAAATGCTCAATATGCAAAAAAAAAAAACGACAGCACTCGTTCCAAAAAATTGTTAAAAGGATTAATCATTCGTAGAGTATGCAAGGGTGTATGTTTAACTGGATTTCTATTAGATAAATATAAAACTACACGTTTAATAATTATATTAGTGATACGAATTAATTAAAATTAGGCACTGAAAATAGGCACTTTCGCCAGCGTTTCTACATTAAATCAACAACTTCAGTGAATTCCTTTCCGTTGGATTCGAGCTTCAGAATTAGTTCAGGAATGAAACTAATCCCCGCTTTAATAAATGCAGAGGTGAAATGACAGTCTTATCCTTAAGGGCTTCTTTAGCTTCAGCAATGAACTTGCTATCGGCTTCATCAAAAGTTTCAATTACATCGATCCTGTCAACGTTAGAATAGTAGGTATGATATTTTTAAGCGAAATGACGAGTTTTTTACTTCTTAAAACCTGAAATTATCTTATATAGGATTTTATTCGGAAAAAGATTTTATAGGTGCATTTAGGTATTTATATGCATTTATAAATTTTGTTCTATTAACCCTATGAACCTCAATCTTGTCCCAAAATGAATCACTCAGTAAAATATGTAAACATGCGCGAATCCGAGCCGTACACATGATAAAATTGTATATTGATATTTTATCTCGATATATCAAACAACCACTTTGTCGATATAATATATAACAACCACTTTGTCGATATTATCTTTTTTTTTCTTTTTTTGTTGTTGTCTAAATGTAGTCCTTTGGTGGAAGAGCCTTCACTGTTCCCTTTTGAGCTCCTCTTTGATACAGAAGGAGCCTTAAAAAGGGCAATGACATTAGCGACAACCAAGCAACGAGCAAACCAAGAGGATGAAGAAAAAGAGAAAGAAGATGAAAGGAGATTTTTAATCGTATCCAAGTTTACTTTGTTCCGACTGTTCTGTCGTTCAGTTTGTTTTCCGAATTTATGAGGCTTGCAGTGACTTCGTAATTTTTTTCCCCAAAACGGTTCATAATCGATAAATGGATATTTTGTTAGTCGATAAATCTGTATATCGATAGAATGGTCAAAATGTATATCGTCATCCAAAATCGATATTATTTCCTTCCATACCCATCCTTAATAACTAAACCAAGGTCAGCAGCTGCTTATCTAATCCTAACGACTAAACGTACTTTAGAGAAAGCGTATTCGTCGTACATCATGACCGATTGGTAGTCGAAATTTTCCCCCAGTGTATCCACAGTGTTGGAGTCCTGTTTCGCAAAGGCCGAAGAGTAACTCTGAAAAACAATTTTCGTCGGAACATGAAAGCATTTTCAAAATTATATTTTCCGGCACGGAATTCATTCAGAGTGGGTGAAAGAATGCTGCAAGATAATACGGTGCTTTGTAGCATGAAAAGAGCCGGGTAAACGGTCGAATAAATTAACTGCTCTCAGAGCAGAGGACGTAGGGAATTTCCATTGCTCAACGCTGCCAGGTCCCTTAATTGCTGGTTCAGTCGAACTATTCCTGCAAATTTAATGAATTCTAGAAAGTAATGACTTTTACGATTACCAGCTGAAGCCAGATTCGTTGAACCCTCAAATTCTTTTTCAGGCAACATCAAATAGGTAAAAACATATTTAGTTTTTCAATTCAGAGTGAAATAACACATCGCCATCGTGTTCTGCAGTAATAAATGGAGAATTTCTCATTTTCAACTTCAAAATGGCTTTCTTCGTTAATCTCCGCATCATTGGACACGCGTCCCGTCAATATTTGACTGCTTGAGGGGCAGCGTGGTTGGGTTGTAGCCTTTTCAGGTTCGTCGAGCTGGGTCGGCGTTTTTTCTTCTCCGTAGACGGGGAAGGCTCTTCATGGGGGCGAACAAACACGAACGGGCGGTTGAACAAAAACGGGGAAAGCGGGCCAAGCAACATTAAATCCCTTTTTAGAACAATAGCGGTTTCCCCTCATGCGCGAATACAGCGTTGAAAACATCATTTCATTTTCATAACTGCGCACTTGAATTGTCGAGTCCTGCCGAAGCAAATTGTTTAAAAACCAAGAGTTGAGTGTATCTTGAGGTAGATTACAGTACGTTTGTATGTAAGGGGTTTGTAGGTACACCGGGGTAAGTGATACTTTAATACCAAAATACTTGGTTTACCATCTAGTTGTCACCGCAAGGTTTTCAGCCCAATCGCCCAACCCCGTAGGATGCTACGGGAGGGGTTTTTAAGGGTTTTGGCTAAGGGATCGAGTGAGGTGTCGTTTTCGAAGTATTTTCGGACGTAGAATCCATTTTCGGGGGGCCCCGGAACGATCCGATTTCACTGTGGGAAGTTTTACCTACTAAGAAGTTAATCGAGCTTTTGACTTCAAAATTTAACTATTGATCAAGGGAAGTTTGATAAACCTATAGTCAAAATTTCAAAAGGATTGGATGGAAATTGCAGGTATGATCAAAGGTGAAATAACGATGTTCTGGGGTAACACTAACCCCGGTGTACCTTACGAGTTCAATCAGATATATTCACTGGTGAAGACTAAATATTTGATCAACATTCCGGATGGCTGCTCTTATTTGGTAAATCCCTATCTGACGGATGTAACGATCATTACGGTGAACCTCTGCACTATTAGTTTAACAATCTACCAGTTCAAACGGTCACTCCCTGAGTATGTTGGCGTTGCGGTAATGAAACGGATTCTCATTTTCCATCGGGAGAGAACTCCAACAATATCCTTGCTTTCCTTTCATTAAACCAGATCGGAGTCGGATTCAATTAGTTCAAGGGACATTATCGAGGTGTTAAGCTCAAAACTTCGAACATTTTTTTTCTTTCTAGATCCTGAAATATCTATCGGGAGAAATATCAATATTTGCAGAGGAGGTGAAGCCAGAAATGTTACTACGGGGATCGCGTAAAGCAATCCCGAGTAAGAGAGTTATGTTTGAGTTCTAAACAGCGAGTGTTTGTAAACAGATGAAACTAATCCTGCAGTTCCCAACCGGAGGCTCCAGGATTCATATTTCTGTAATCCCCCAAGTTCCACTGATACAGTGAATAACTGAAGCAAACATTATTATTGAATTGATGATAAAAATAAAAATCCTTACGGGCAGTATGTTGCTCCAAAAGATGTAAATCCATTTGTCCCTGTCAGGTCGGTTCATTTCGTGCCAAAACCCGATAGAATGGCCTAGTTCGTGCACGACAATGCCGAGGTACCAACACCGGTGTCCCAAAGACAATTTCTGCTCTCCTTTTCCCGTCCGGCCAACAGCAGACCAGCACGCTCCACTGGAACACAAATTACTTGATTGAACAGTTGAAACAAAATACCTCTTTCGTTGTTCATTTCTGTCGGTATTTTATGCTATTCACATTAGAACTTTGTTTAAACCTTATCCTAATAATTAGCCTTTTAAAAGAAAAATGATTTGTGTCCCTTTTTCTTCAGATACTGGGAATTCGTCTTAAGAAATAGCTTTTTCTTAGCCCACAAAGCCCTTACACAATGTGCGGCTGCTCTTTGACGACCTTCCAGCTTTAGACGAAAGTTTGTTTAATGAAAATTTAATTATTTCATCTCAGAAACTTCTTTTGTGAAAAAAATTTCAACGTACCCAGTTCCTCATCAGGAGTCCAATTAACTAATTAGTGACTCAAATTCGAGCGGAACAGTTAACGAAACATTACATTTATGCGCAAGCTTATCTGTGAAGCTCGAACGTGACGCTGGAAAGATGTGGTTGTGAAGTTTGAATCACATTGGGGTTGAGATCGTTAAGGCTAATGGGGACGACAAGTGTGCGGGAGAGTGACTTTTCACTGAAAGAGCGGGAGAAATGGGGGGGGGGGGGGGGGTATTTCCTCAAAATCTCTGCAACCATTAAATTGGTTAAGCATCGGAATTTGACTTCATAATAAGATTGAATTAAATTCTGCGAAATTCCTCAGACTTCTTACACCAGTTAGAGTGACACTTTTGAGGTAGGGCTCTAAGAGATCTGGCGAGATTACACCAGGTTATCAAGCGAGTTGTAGAGGGGGTAACTCACACTCACATGGTCACAGTCCGAAATGTGAGCAAGCGTGAGCACCTTACATCGCCTCAAATCCCCGCTTCTGGAACAGCAAATTCGATCCTCGCACATCCTCACATGTCACGCCTGGATCTGTGGATCCAATGAAACGATACGCGCGTGGCGCAAGCGCAAGCTCCTCACATCGCCTCGCACTCACTCACCAAGAACAAACCTAACGATTACTTACTAACATAAAATGTCCATCCATTCATCAATGTAACAGTAGCGCGCCCAGTTAAGTTAAAAATTACTTAGAAACGACATTTCATTCAACCTCCTGGCCTACGTTTTTCAAAAGCCCCATGGTGATGTCGGATGGCTTAGAGACCTCACCATAAATGGATTCTAGATCCTTTGCAAAACCATGGCAATGAAAGAGGGTAATAGCGTGGCGGTTGTATACATTCCCATTTGGCTCGGAAGATCCAAAGACAGTAACTGTTGCGAAGGATGAAATAGTGATGCAGGCGATAATTCAAAGGTATGCATGCGGGAGGAAAATGAGGCTTCGCCCGAAAACTGCCCGCGAGGAAATTACGGTCCTTTCCGCCTGGCCAGTTTCCCTCCTGAATCACCACAATGTACCCCGGACTCTATGGATTCAATCAAGAGTCGACGCAATAGGGGGTCTTCATTCTTACAACTGGGAGAAATGAGGATGAGATTGGTTAACGTAGGGTAGAGTATGCGGCAGAATGATATTCAAAGTCATAATAAGTACGGATGAAGATGACTAAACTAAAAGTCATAGTATCATTACGAATCATAAATTATGATTTTTAGTTTTTAGTTTAGTCATCTTCATCCGTACACGCCCCAGAACAAGTAACACTTCACTTTGATAATCTGATTGGCGTAGGCCAATTAAGCTGAAACACGAGAAAAAAAGTATGACTTTTGTGAATGGGAAGGTGCCCGATCTTTATGGTAAATGTTTTTTCCCTCGGCCCAGGCTATATTTCTCTTCCTTTACTTCGACAGGCCCACAAATATTCCACTTTTGAGAAATTCCCCGCCGAGGCTCAGTTATCTGCCGGGTTCACTGCGCCATAAAACTCATTGACGCCGAGGCAATCATATTTTCCGCGAGCGTGATATGGGGGTGACGTCCGGGTGATTGAATGAGGCCGTTCGTGTCATTGGGCCCTAAATCTACCTTTGCGCTTCCCAGCGGTGGAACTTGTGAGCCCTTTGGGGGGGGGGGGGGGGGGATATTATTATTATTATTGAGCGGCTGGTTTTGAGAAGAGGCCGAGATAAAGATTGCCATAAGAGATGGAGAAGTTTCACTCACTTCCAATGATTACGATCAATCTCTACCATAGTCTTTTCCATCCAATCAAATTTTGCAATTCGTTCCTAGCAGTTTAAGGGGTTAATGGGAATGAGGGCTTGTTTAAGTACGTTGGCAAAACTATTCGGTCGTTTTTATTGTTAATTTTTAATTGTATTTTGTTATAGCGCACTCCATCAATGCTCTGCCAACCACGTGATATATCGAAAATTAGTATTGCTGATGCGTAGAGGTAAGTAAAGAGGGATACGATTAATTTCAGGGTTCAATGAGGAGATGGAAGGTAAGTCCTTGCCCAGTACCTAATCTACGAGAGGGGATGAAATTCACGGTTGGTTTCCGAACCAATCAAGTCTCCGCGCCCCGTTGTGCCCAGAAGATTGATTCGGTGAATCGGGCGTACGTGTGGTCGGGCATTGTGTGGCCATGTGAGGTTAAGTTGACCACATTACGGGTTGGTGCCGGAACCAATACATTTACGTGTGACGCGCAGGTGAGTGGTGGGAAGGGGAGTCAGGAGGGCGTTTCCGCTATTATTTAGGGAAAATCGTCGAGGCTAATTAAGCCACCGTCAAAGGGCACCAGGAACGGCGACTTGGTCCTTTAATCAGTGATGTACCATAACCTCGCCGACCACTTCTTTTATCTCTCACGAAGGGCTAGCAGACTTTTTTTCTGGCCATGTTTTGCCATACATCGATTCAAACCAAAAACGCTGCCATTTGAATTCCACTTGGTTCAAATAGGTCTTATAGGTTTGGTGTATGTTGAAGGCTGATCGGGATGAAAACCTTTTGCTAAAAAGCATATGGCATTCCATTTTTCGCATTCACACTCAAAAGGATCAATTTTGAGGAAAGGATCGGCTCTTACGTGAAGCAAAGGTTGTTTAATTAAAGAAGGACCTTCTTCTTTCACCACCTGAAAAATAACCGCAGTTGGAAATTAAAGCCATAGCACACAACTTCGCCCCAACCCTGATGTAGATTTCGATATTCATAGCTGGGCTTGGAAACAACACTTTGCTGTACTAACGTTGACCTCCCATGATTCCCACTCAGTAGAATATTATTCTCTGCTATAGGAACGAGAACTCACAACCATGGCCCCAGTTTGCTAAATCATCAATAATTGATTATTAAACTTAATATCAGGCACTGAAATTAGGAATATTTTTAAACAGATCACTTACGCCTCATGTAGTGCACTAACGACGTAGGTATTGTAAGAATTAGAAGAAATTGCAGTAATTGTAATATAATATATGATTTATAGCCCGTATTACAGTAAGTATGCCAGGTTAGCCTTGTCACTCAACCGGTTGTTTTAGGTTTGAATGTCTTACGTCATCTAGGAATTCAATTACGTTCTGTTCTTGACATACCAATATACGATCAGCAATTACATCTGTTATCAATATTAATGTGGTATCGATCTCATTAGATGTTGGTCAATGGGGTCACATATTATGACATAGCTCACGCTCGGGTGCTTTGAGACATGACGAACGTAATAATATTATGTTCGTCATGTCTCAAAGCACCCGAGCGTGAGCCAATTCAGCATGCGATCCCGTCTGGACGAGGGACATTTCCATATCAGAGAAATACCAACTGTATGTTGCTTTCTAGGTATGGAGGGTTGAAGTAGGTTCGCGTTATCCCACGATCCAATAGGAATTTCAAGGCTTTTGCGAAGCTTCGTGCCTTTGGCGAAATTATTTCCGCTTGGGAGGAGCCTCCGAGCTTCCTATATTATAAATGATTTATCCATTGTATTAGGTGACGTATTAGCTCAGAGTTGGCGATGAGAGAATCATGCTCAAACAAGGAATCTGACGTTGTAGAAGCCTAAATTGTTTATTCCGCTACTTCTTCAATTAAACCTGGACCGTCGAATGTATAATGACAAAGTTTGAAGCGCCTGGGTATGAACTGACGAGAGAATTGCATTAGCAAGCAATTATGAGTTTATTAACGTTTGAGAGTCTAAAATTAACTGACCTCCACTAAATGATCAGAATGTTGAATATTAAATAATAATTATTCAATGAAGTTTCATGATTATTATGAAACTTCATTTTGGCCGTAGGTATCGGCACCATTGGTCGGTTTATAAATATAACCCTAAACAGGTTCATAAGGTAAGTCAACCTTCTCTTTTTTTACCAAGAAGAAAATAAATCACGAGTGTTGTAGACGATGGGAAGGCTTATTAGCCCCCCCCCCCCCCATCCTCAGGTCAACCCCCGAAGGAACAAGACTTTTTTCTACTATTTCCCGTGCAGGGAGGAATCCTTTATAAACCAACGAGGTGAGAGGCGATTTTATGTAAGAAGGAGAGGAAAACATCAATCCCTCTCCTTTCAACCCTGAAACTGATGGCCTCCGAATGGGAAGGACAAGTTTGGGGTTGGTGGACGGATATGGATGCTTTACGGGATGATTCGACGTAATAAGACCTCGTAATAACAGATGGCCTGTTTGCCACCACCGGTCTTGTTCAAGACATTTTGTTATGGCCTCCCTATTCTCTTCAAACCCATACTTACTAGTTTTTTTTTACGCTTCATCAAAATGAAAATTTCATTTAATGAAATGATGTTCACGTAAAAATTACTTAAACGGTATCCCACCTCTCCTTGGAGTTGAAGAATACCCTGATGAAGTTCTTCTCTCCTGACCACTCTTTGAATCGAATGCAGGTCCTGGCATGATAGTGATCCATAGCCCTCATCAAGATGTCGCACTGGGGAGAGTCCGGGCAACCTTGAAATGGCCACATAATTAATTTGATGATATTATGCAGGATAACTTGATTGGCATTACAAATTAAGTATGATAAGACACTTTTTTTCACTTATAAGGAGCTGTCTCATTAATGTAATGTGTGCACTTATGAAGCATGTTTCATTACGTACTAACCAACATCGTCGTCAACCTTGTAAATCACAGCTCCTCGTGGCCAGAGCAAACCCAAGTTTGATACGGCATTACGTCCATCATTCTGGAATAAAAAGAAAAAAAGCGATCAAATCAGAGCTGGGTTGAACAGGTCCGAGTCAAACACAGTTTTGCCTAGAACGTAGCAGAGTAAAAGGAGCCAGCTTGTATTAGCTTGAGTGTGGGTAGCTTGGCTGAAATACCCTAAGGGTTTTCTCAGAGAGAAAAGGCAAATAATACATATGGTTTCTTTCCCTACACTACAGTACTCGTGGTGAGTAGAGTCTGAGAGGTACTAGACTATACAGTTTACAAGACCCCCATGAAGACGGGGGCTAATCAGGGGGTTTACTTCTTAACCTCCAGTTCCAAACTTTATCCCACATTTCTTCCAAGTTAACCCTTCCCAGACCCCTTTCAACTTGCTAGGAGAAACCAAAGGACGAGGAAATATAACTGGATCAAATACATTCTCTCTTGCGGAAGAACATAGGTACGTCAACAAATATCAAGAATGCATCACACCATTAATCGATAATCCGCTAACGTACACATCAATCCACGACTGATTGGAGTATTCGAATACTCCAAGGATCCTTATCAAAATAAGCAGGAGGAGGGCTCCTGATTCCCGCGTGTTGGAAATCACGTACCCAACTGTGCAAATCTTCTTACTCTAACAATCTCCTTTCACGCTTCACAGCTTCTAACCCGTCATGGAAGCGTGAAACGCAAATTGTATCCCAGCGTCACAAGAGTTTCGTAGGTAATTCGAAGAATATCAGGATCATATGATTCATTGTATTACACAGTTAGGCAGATCGCGTTGAAAACCTACATCAAACTTCCACTAGGTATATTGTCATTCCCACAAAAACGTACATTTGGAGGTACCGATGATTTTCATGTAGACTACGTCGTTTTTCCCCAACGTCTGGCAAGGACGTTTCTGAAATGAAATTTAGCGTTCTTTCTGGCCTACCAAAATGATGAAGCGACTGCTTAATACGAAAACCATAATTATACACTGAGAACGTATGTTTTTTCAATGTCCCCATTCAACAAAGCCAACTTCAGTCACCCTCCGCGGGCCTTAATTTGATCATTTCGCAATACATAACAATAATTATCTCGAGAAAAAATTGAACAAAATGAAACAAATGTTTTGTTTCTTAATTATAATTAAATAAAGTATAAATAATTATTTATACTTTATTTAATTTTTTTAAGGATCGAACAAAATTTATTCACTCAAGTGGATCATCCAGGGGAATGTCAAAACACAACAAATAACAAGAATGAAAAACAAAATAACAAATAACAATAAAAGAAACAAAACATCCCCCAGCAAACGGCGTAAACCAAAGGAGAGCTGTGTCTACTCGTCCCAGAACTGTAGGCCTGCTCCCTCTTCCAGTCTGAGACCCCGGACTTCCTTCGGGGATGCCACAGCCTGGATGACAGCAAATTGCAGCTTCAGCCGAACCCATGCAGCAACTTGTGAAAATGGACGAGCACACTTTTCAGCAAGTGTCGAGGCGAGCTGCCGATTGAAACGCTGGAATTATTTCCACATGGATCCATCACTTGAACACATCAGTGGGGAGAATGAAGCCCTCAAGTTTTCGGCAGCAGTGTCGTATTTTGCATGTTTCGTCGACTCCGAGGGGAGTGTCAGCCACTGCCGCCTTCAGGGAGCCTTTAGAAGTTGTTATCCCCACATACGCACTGATGAGCCATCCTTCCCATACACGTTACGCTTGGTCTTTTGATTCTGCAGAGTACAGAAAGACATTGTGAGGGAAACATGTGTTTGAAAACGTGAGTTGGCTCGCAAGCTGCATCAGGCCCTACCACGCTCTCACAAGGTTAATAGCAATGATATTTTCGATTTTCTTCAATATCTCAACTAATTAGGTGGGAAGGTTTACTGAGATATTTTTACAGTAATTTTATCAGTATTACAACAAAAATCACAGTCCGAAACGTTTGGTTTTGTCAGTCCCTGCCGCCATGTCATGGGTAGGGTCTGACTTTGCCTGGAATGTAGTAGTACTGACGAAATCATCTGGTTAAAATTCATTTTTAATTAAAAAACTTTAATTAAATGTTGCCAAATTTCCTCTAGTCTTTGGAACACTTGCATAATCCAAATGCTCAGTTTACTACTCATCTGCAGCGAGTTTCTACTCACTTGTGATCAACAGTAGACTGTTGATTTAAAACAAAATCTGTCATTATACGTTTCAAGATGTGTAGATTCCAAAAACGAAATGTCCGTCCGCCGTCCGAGCCGTGTTGGGCAGTAGGAATTTTTGTTAAACTCTGCAATTTTGATAAAATACTCGGCCCACCGTCTAGTTGTGCCCGCAAGGTTTCTCAGCCAGATCGCCCAACCCCGTGAGGCTAAAAAGGGGCTAAGGGAGGGTTATTGCAGGTTTTAGGGTATGATATCGAATAGGGTGTCGTTTTCGGACGTAGAATCCCTTTTTGGGGGGTCCCAGAACGATCGGAGTTCACCGTGACGACCAATGGGGCTTTTGATGGATGCCAGGAAGTCGAATGAGGTGTCTTTTTCAGAATAATTTTGGACCCATAATCCATTGATTGAGATTGGGTGATGGTCCACTGTCATTATGAATTGACCAAGGATGGCGCCTAAATGTTTCCTAGAGTGTACGTGAGGGTTCAAAATTTGAAAACTAAAGACCTAGAAATGTACGATTTTATGAGAATGACCCATATCTAAATGTTCTCATAAAAGTGGGTATTTGGTCTTACCCCATCGAGGAGGATGTCCCCCTGAAAAAGATCGTTGTAGAGGCCTTCATCAGTTCCAGGTGCAATGGGGTGATACCCTGATCCCGTCAGGGGAACCCCCTTGAGATGTTTTTCGTACAGAGGCTCCAAAGACATCGAGTGAGCTCCAGTGGTCACAGCGAACAAAACCAGCAACTAAAAGAGTAAAAATTGGTTAAAAATCATCTGAATAAATTCTGCAGTAAAATGAAGTTAAGATGTCACCGACCCGGTTCATGGTGTGGTTCTGGTTAGAGCTCTCAATATAACTTTGTAAGATCACCTGCTCTGACACAACTTCAGGTAATTTTCCTAAAGGCGCGTGACACAGAATACGTTTAGACTGAATGTAGACCGATATTCGGTCTTCAGCCTACTTAGGTATGACATACACATTGTGAACTATCAATAGAAAGTAACTGTACAAATATTTTTCAAGTTGAATCAGGTAAAACCCACACACTCTGAAAACAATGCTACTACTGTGTAATTGAGTTAGCAGCGTTGTTTCATTTGAATGCCAGTTCTAAGCTATGTTTGCGTTCAAACGTTGAAAAAGATCTCATCTGGTTCCATATTTCTCTTCTAAACGGAGTGACGGGAAACAAAGACGGTATCGTCTAATCGTATTGAAGCGAATGATTTAATTATAGCCGTCGCCGGATTCAAATGTCAGCAACCGAAAATGGGGATGAAGTAGTTATTATGAGAGGGAGTGGGTTGGAAAAGCAGAATTGAAATGTAGGAGAGGAGAGACTTTGAAAGGAAAATCGATCGGTATTTCCAGATAATAGTCAGTGGGGAATTTTATTGACGACTGAGGTAATCAGCTTGGAAACCACCCGAGTTGGCGAATGCAGACTACAAAGTCTGTCTCAATGGGAGAATGATTTTCACGCTTGAACAACTAGAGAATTTCTCCTTATCGCCACAAAGAATTTAAAGGAGACCGTAAAGGAAATGTTAGCCTCTCTGAGATGAACATTCCATGGTCTGAACCTTTTCAGCGCTGACAGTTTTGGTGCTCTTGAATGGGAGCGTTACCGTGCACGTCGTGATAATAACTCTTAAAGGGTGTATTAGGGTTACTTTGTTTTTCCTAGTCATGCGAAAGAGAATTTCCGAAAATTATTAGAGTTGCTTAAAAGATTCCATTGAGATATTGAAAGACGTAACATTATTTAGTATTCGCATGATATGTTTATAGGTACCTACTTTTATAAATATTGAACATTATCGCCTTTTATCAATACTTGTTATCTACATCTAGAAGATAAATTGGAGGTTCCTCAAGTACTCAAGCTTGGAGCGCTTCACCTATGCACAACTAGGTGCCGCATGTTGGTAAAGGGTTGCAACAGCGTGAAGAATTATATAAGCCACCCCTTCCCTACATGACGGTTTGAGGTAAACTTCTAGCATCTTATTGGTTCACGTGTTTTTTACCTCTTCAGGTCATCTAACGCTATTTCATGGAGTACTCACAGGAGTCCAAGACCATCTTTTTCAGCTGCCGGCTTTGATAATGGGAAATCAGACTCCTCAAAACCTTCCCAGTCATTAGAACGTATCTCTCGTTTTTACAGGTAAAACCATTGGAACCACCGAGGCACGTCCGAAGGCTTTGGTGGGATGGCCTATCTGGACTTTTTCAGAGAAGCCGTCCTGAAACCCAGCACTTGAAAGTCTCGAGCAAGCAACCTGGTAAACCTTTTCCAGTTTTCTCGTCCTTAAAACTTCCTGCGTGGCAGCGAGAACTTGGACATTGCGTCTACACCGTCCCACCAAACCACAATAACATAGTCATCCGGCAATGCAAATCCTAGTTAAGGTATGCACTCGTAGGTGTACTTCTGAACTTAGTCGGGTTCCCGTAGATTTTTCTGTCTGTTAATTCAGAAATATTTCATCCCAAGTTGGCGATGAAAATATATCCTTTCCACTTGGCGGCACTATAGAGGAAAGTACCTCGTTAGTATTCATGTACTGGTTCACGGGGGAGGCTTTGGAGGTATTCTTGAGCTACCGCTGCCGAGGTAATTAGCTTTTGGCACTCTATTTGTCAGTAAGGTGGGCTGGAGCTGGAAGCAGGAGCTTTGACGCCGTCAAAATTACAATTAACCGTTTAGCCTATTAGGGAAGAACTTCTTGAACTTTATGTCTGGTTTAGACCAGTAAAAACCTGAAGAAATTCAGTAACAATAAATTCTTTACCTTTAATATTACGCTGAAACTGAGGACCATGTCGTTACGAAAACCGAACATCGAATGGCAACTCCGGCATTCCCGTGATTAACTCTCTGCTCATACCGAGTTGACAGACTGTTCACTTTTGTGTTCTTTCGGGCCTTTGAGGCGGCTCTAATGGCCCGATAAATCTATCAATTAGGTCATCAAGTCATCTATCAGTGAGGACTGAACACATCCATCATTTTTCTCGGACTGCCGGGCTAAGCCGGTCAATAGAACGGAGTTTATCATCTTTTTCAGGAAGAAACCCCCTCTGTATCGGGCCAGTAATTAATGTTTCTGTAAGATGAAAGTTCAGGAAACCCGGATGGAGTGTTTTTCAAAAGATATTCAATTAATACGCTCATAAAGCAATAGCAATATTCAATATTTATTATTGAATATTTCTAGACGTATAGAAAATACACCTGCTTCGTAATTTACTATTCAATAACTGAAAACGAAACGCGTTGTGTTGGAATACAAACTGGTTCATCTTCTTAGTTTTACAATCCAACTGTACTGTCTGGAAGAACAAAACGGTGCAAAAGTTGAAACTGTCAACGCCAAACGCTTCCTATGTACACCCTTCCTTAAGTATATTTGCACACTCACACCTGAATACATAAGCGTACTTCGAACAACTGTTTCCAAACTGTATCAAAACTTCCTTTTCTGCTCTTCACCTCTCAGCCTCACGCCTGCTTAAACTTTCAAACACCCGGTTTTCCTTCCGAAAAAGGGGCCTTTGTCGAGTCACTTTTCCCCCCGTTTTCGTTCCCTTAAATAATGATATTCTTCCGTATGGCGCCTACGGGTTGTTTTCTAAAAATTGCAAACCTTTATAGAAAAATGAGAAAATTCTCATATCCAATGACACATTGTAGTGGTTCCAACTTGACAAACAATCGATACTGATCAATACTGTATTGTAAACCGGTTCGGTCCCGCGAGGAGTTATTAGGTACTTAGGTACTTGAACTTTGGGCGGGAAACCAAGAGCGACGTCCTTCCCCGGGCAAGGTTATCAAGCGAGTTGGAGAGGGGGTAACTCACACAGTACTGCTCACAGTCCGAAATGTGAGCAAGTGTGAATACCTTTAAGGCCGGTTTACATCGCCTCACACTTCCGCTTCTGGAACAGCAAATTTGATCCTCACACTACCTCACATGTCACTCCTGGATCTGTGAGTTGGTGGGCGTGGCCAACAAAACTTAGCACTGCGCAAGCGCAAGCTCCTCACGTCGCCTCACACCAAGGAGCTTAGAAGAAGAAGCTCTTCTTCTTCTAAGCTCCTTGCCTCACACACAACAAAACAAACCTATTCAATAGGTCCTATTGTTTCGTCTGAACGTCTAGTTTTCAGAACTTCCTCCAAATTTTTGCGGTTTTTTGCGATTTTCGAGTAATGAATTTTTATTTATTGCAGGATGGAGGAGGGACTTGTTGATGTGCGAGATTTGACTGAGTCAGTGACAGCTCTCAGTCGTAGGCGAGTGAGAAACTATCGTAGACGAGATAGCTTTTTTAGCCAAATACTCTTCGTGGCTGGACCGATGGCATTTGTCCCAACGGATGTTCAAATTTCTCGTGGCCACTCTCACGGACTCTGTCAAATCTTGCACAACAACAAGTCCCTCCTCTGAAAAGTGCAAGAAAATATACTTTACCATCTTATTTGGACGTTGACCCTTCGGAGTCACCACCCATTATTCAAAAACTGCGGCCGGGAAATTTTCAGTACCGATGCTGCAACTCGATTCGGTAGTCGATTCTGCAATAAATAAAAATTCATTAAGTATTCCAAAATCGCAAAAAAAAAAAAAAAAAAAAAAAAAACGCAATACTGACGGAAGATCTAGACTAGACTAGACTTCTATAGAAGTCTAGTCTAGACTTCTATAGAAGTCTGAATTCCTATAGGAATTCAAGAAACTAGACTACTCGTACATCAGCCTCCAAACCCTTGGACTTAACCTTTTTTTTTACTGATTTTACTTGATAATCAGTAGGTACACTACCTCATTAAATCGCTAAAAGTCGATTTTTTGACATCTTCATCCGAAACTCCATCAGATGAGTTTCTAAAAACTAGATTCTAGTCTTTAGAAACTCATATACATAATACCTATATGAGCGGACTAAAATCAATTCTAGATGGTCTAACATCAATATCTGAATTATTCAGATATGGTATATTCCTATATTCCTATTTCCTAAAGGATAGGCCCATCAGTTTTTGAAGAATCCTGAAAAAACGAGGGGAAATAACCAAAAATTGACAACCCCATTTTTTGGCAAAAACCATACGAAGGAGTCATTTTAGACCAATCATAAAATTTATGCATTTAATGGTCCCCCTGGCTTTTCCTCCCAATGATGGATTTAGCCTGGGGGAAACTGACCTCTCTTCTTTACAGTGGCAGAGGCCCACACAGCTGACTGCAGATCCCGTCGTCACGAGCGAAACCGTGGATACCCTGGGAGCTGTGTTGTATCTGGATGATTCCAGGGCTCTCTCCATCTCTGATGAAGCGTATTAAATTTTGGAATGTTACTTCGAAGCTTTGATCATTCTATGTAGGTACATCCTGAAGGGTCAATCCCAAAAACCCCAATTACTTCCTCAAACTCAAACGGCGGGAACGTTGCGTTTGCACCTGACTAGTTCGCTTTCCCTTTTTTCAGCATTAAATGAAGGAAACTTTTTCCAGTTTTTCCGGTAGGTCCTACCTAGACCGTGGTAGCTACCACTACCCAATAAACGTAAGCCTTTTTTTCTTCTTCTTTTTAAATGAACGCTCCACTTAATGGGTATAGGGGTGTTCGGAACATCTGAACTCGTGGGGCGTTTTATCTAACAAGAAACATTAAAAGCCGGGAAAGGGATAATGGAAGTTTAATTTTAACAAGCCCCGCAAGGGCTCGGCCGGGTTTACTTGCCAATACTTGAGCGAAGATTCCCACAAAGCCAAACCGGACATTTGCATTTAAAGTGGATAAATTCCAAGCATCGAATTAATTTCAATGAGATTCATGAAACTCGTGTTTGCGTGGGGGTCATTAGCATGAAAAATTAAAAGGGCTGCTGCCTTAAAAGTAAAATTACACTTACGAGTTAGAAACTTGTGTGCTGAGTGGTAAATCGCAGAGTAGGACCTACCTAGGATTCTCCAAGTAGGGCTCTAAGCTCTAAGTAGGGAAAGTCTGTGCTGCCACTGGAAATAGGTATGTACATAAAATGTCCGTGTTGTTTGCCCTTTTCACAATGTGTCCTCCACACCATCACACATGACGCCCTCTACACACTATTCTAATTATTAAAGATCATAAAATTATATTATACTCACCAAAACAGAATCCGAGGGCATTCACTTCTTTATGGGTAAAATCCGTAATGTGGAGAAATATGCGGGTCGGTCCGGTACGGTGATGACTTCCCTGGACGTCTTTCATAATTAAACGTAAATTGTTTGTACAAAAGAACTAGAATCGACCAAAACGAAAAAATGAGAACGATATAAGCCAATAGATTAGCCTACCAGACGCAACTACTAATGCAAGGTAGGGATGGGAAAAAACGCGAAACAGTTTCGACGAAACAGTTTCACGAGAACAAACGTTGAAACAGTTTCACTTAATCTGGAATAGCTGTTTCAAAAAAAACGAGCAAATGAACGAAATGAAAAGAAACCCCCTTAGAAAACGAAACGGTTTCGCAACAGCTTGAGCTGAGGAGAACAAGAAGCAGTCTGAGGCGCGACGAAACCGTTTTGGTTTCTGTTTCTGTTATTGTTGTGCAAGCCTGCTTCAGTTCTTTCGAAACGCATTGACGCTGAAACTGTTATTTTGAAACAGCTTCCCCGAAACAGTTTCATTCTACGAAAAAACTGTTTCGTTTTCATTTCTTAAAAGAAACCGAAACGCCCATCCCTAATGCAAGAAACAAGTGGATCCGATCAATGTACCAAGACCGTCATCGGAGCAACAAGTTTTGCCTATGGATCACGGTTGCCAACCTTTTTTCACAAAACCCCCTGAGCCGTAAATAAAAAACCCTGAAAAAACCCTAAATCGATTTTGAGAACTCCTAAAAAATCCCTGAATGCATTCAAACCTCGAAAAACCATTCTTTTATACTAGTGAGTCCGCTAACCAGCAGTCTCAAGCACATCTCACTCAGAATTTTTTTGGAATTATTTTTAATCCTTTTTTTTTCAAAAAAATTGTTATTTCAAACATTCTTTATTCTTTACTCGAAAAATATCTAACCTCCTGGGATCCTTCAAAAATCCCATTTTTAGCCCCATGAAAGCCCTATAGATCGCAACAGAAAAATCGGATCGTTCCGGGACCCCAAAAAATGGATTCTACGTCCAAAAATACCTCGAAAACGACACCTAACTCGATCCCATAGCCAAAAGCCTTAAAAAAACCCTCCCGTAGACCCATTTTAGCCCCATAGCGCCCCACGGGTTTGGGCGATCGGACTGAAAACCTTGCGGGCACAACTAGATGGTAAACCAAGTATTTTGTCAAAATTTCAAATTTAAAAAAAATTCCTACTGCCCAAAACGACTAGGACGGAGGACGGACATTTCCGATTTTGAATGTAGACCTCTTGAAACGGATAATGTCAAATTTTGAGGCCGATCGGAGTCGTCGACCCCCGTCGCGAAAACATACCTAGGTGTATTATTCCACGAATAATAAACCAAAAACCACAGAATTACCTCTATACCTACATCGAAAACTGAACTTTGACTGTACCTATCATCGGTTGATGGCCAAGTTATACAAAAACCAATAGGTCAAATAAAATCCCTAAATTCCCCCTGACAAGGAAAAAAATAACCCTAAAAAAACCCCTAAACATTTCTTCCCCCTAAAAAACCCTTTCAACAAAAAAAAAAACCCTAAATCTAGGGGGAAAATCCCCAACTTGTCAACCGTGCTATGGATGGCAAGGATAAATCGATCTATTCAATATATCGATATATCACGGTTGACGTGTACAAATCTAATATCGGTAGATATCAATAAACTTACCGATATATTGCCTTTTGTCTCTCACAAAAACGGCACTTCGCGAATACATTAACATGGTAGAAATATTGACAATTCACCTTATAGGAGGACGGAAAAAACCCACTACTCCTGAGAAATACCCTTACCTCCTGGGTGTTTCATTCAGGGTGCAAAGTCAGGATTAGAATCAGAACTCGATCGCTTCCATGAACCAAACTCTCCCCTCTAATGGCCAGAACTTCGGCTGCTCGTCAAACGACAAAGTACCTACCTACCTACCTACGTACCATCACGAAGTGACGACCTTGAGCTCAGAGAATATGACAATAATATAATATCTACCGATATGATATTATCATATTATGCGAGATGAGAGAATGATAATGCATATCACCAGCAATTTCTCGAGATTTTCAAAAAAAAAAAAAATCTATTGTAAAAGACTGTAAAAGATACTGGAAAAAAGTATCGATATGTACGTTGTAACGATCAGATTTTGATAAGGCTTATCAGTTATTACGTCGCTAACAAAATTTGTTTGGGTTTGTTGAACAACAAACTTGGTTCACAGAGTAAGGTAAAGTTGGGGTTTGATCAGATCAAACAGATTCTGTTCTCTGTGGATTTGATCTGGTCTCTTTGAGTCAAACCTCTTCTCTCTCAAACACCCAGAGGCCCTTGCAAACTGTTGTGTGGAGGGTTAATCCCTGAGTAGCGGGTCTTGATTCTAACAACATTGTTGAGGCCGCCTAATCGGGGAGCAAATCATGGAGAGTGGAGTGGGGTAGGTATGTTTTTTTATGCATTATGGGTAAATCATCCTTAGGTAACTGGCTGGAGATATTTATGGGTATGAGGAAGAGAGAGCCAGCGGTGTGGTTTTACTAGTAAGTTAGTAGTAAATTCAGGTAAATTTAAAACTTGAAACCTACCACCATGTCTTTGTAAATGGCTCAGGACTGCCACTGTACTGCACACCGTGTTACATCCTGAAGAAGGGGACACAGTCACCCCGAAAGCTCGCACCGATGTACTAAACTAGTAAAACCACACCGCTGGCTCACTCTTCCTCACACCCATAAATTTGGGTAAATGTGTATGATCAATAATCTACAGGAATGAATATTTCTTCACGAAGACTTGAAATTTTCACAATTCCTTAGGTAACTTAATTAGAAGACTCTCATAAAAGGTTAGAAAAAAAATCATTTGCTTAGGTATCGAATTTCAGCATTCGGGCCCTCATTTGGCGTCATTTTATGAATCGTTAAATGACATTAAATGTCAAATTTTGGTCATTTATAAAATTTAACACTGTTATACACCCTAAACAGAATTTGTTTTATACCCCGTAGATATTCCGTTAAACGCGACTTATAAAAGTTTTAAAGTTTATTCAAGAGTGAAACGTATTTGCGTAGGAATCGTGTGTTAACCAGAGATCAAGTGACGCCTCCTTGTCTTCGGGAAGGATGGAATCTTTTCCTCACCCGAGGCCTCTGACGAATCCATCGTTTTCTTGGACCGCCGTTCACTAACGACCCCCGTATCAGCCGATGGATGTCGCTCAAATCTTTTTCGCCTAGAAAGGGAACATTCGGTATCTTGCTGGCGTAGTCGACAGATCTGTACAGCCGACGCGGTTGTTGGTAGGGGCGATTTATCTGCTGAGGCAGGGCAGCCGCATTGGGGAATGGCTCCATTGGTAAGAGTAAATTCGTGGCGGCTGCCAAATAATTGTTCAGTTTTTCCATCAGGCGACATCTCAGCATATACTCCTGCAGAAAGAATATTATTCTAATGTAGTCTCATGGGATGGGGCAAACAAAACTCACCCGTTTTTTCTAACCCTATTGAAATCATGCAGGGTAAAAAATAAATATCACAGTCCACCCACTTCATATTTTTCAGATCCTGTGTAATCCTTTATTGAAGCCTCAGGCCGCGGACTCCCTCCCCAACTACTCATTTTCCATTCAAACTCAAACACCGGGGATTTGATGCTCTTCCGCAGGAGCCGTAGTGCAAAACAAATTGCACGTCCAGCTCGGCGGAAACCCCCAGCAAAAAATATCACCCGCTCAGTAGGTAGGGTCAGGTGGGGTAAATGTAAACTAGGGGTAAATGTAAACAGGTTACAGTACCGCCAACGTGGCGTACTGAAGGACTAAAACGGTCTGAAAACCTTCTCTATGTTGTACATTGGCCACACTGGAGAAGTTTCCGCGCATTCTGATCAGCTGATGGTCGAGTGATAAGCATCTGATTACGACCCTATGCAAAACTTTGTTAGTCAATGATTTTGGTTCCCCGTTCGCGCTCTGCTGTGACGCTCCTAATTGAAAGTAAGTGAGTCCCACTATTATTATTGTTCATTGAGGATCTAAGGTTGATGATGCGTCGACAATTTTCGTTTAATCTCTTTTACCGGCTTGTCCATGGCGTGTTTACATTTACCCCATAGTTTTTTGACCTCTGGGGTAAATGTAAACACATATTTCCCACGTTAATTCGATGACTTCTGAACGAAATTTGTCAATCTTTTGCTGGTTTCAATGGTATTCCTTCAAATGAAGTCCACACTTGGTGTTCATGTTCCAGGATGCCTCGTAAATACGAGAGAAAAAAGCCCCCACCACCCTACACACAACGAGACTTCGAAGAAGCCGTTTTCGACGTGGCCAACAAGAACAAACCCTACAAAGAGGCAGAAGAGACATATGGGGTGCCCATTTCGGTGATACCACCGCATCAAGGGCCGGAAAACGGATGTCAACCGGTTGGGGCCCGGACGCAACCCCGAATTGACGAAAGACACTGAGGAGAAACTCGTCGCTTGCCTGATCGCGCGCTCCCAAATGGGATTCCCATACGACAAGAAGGAGCTGAAGGACCTCGTCCAGGAGTTCGTGAGAAACGAGGGCGAGCATACGCGTTTTGTTGATGGATGGCCTGGTGAGGATTGGTACTTTTCTTTTATGAAAAGAAACCCACAACTCACCTTGAAAAAAAAAAAAAAAAAAAAAAAAAACCGGAACACCTTGCAAAAGGCGAGGAAAAAGGCCCGCGACCCTTTCGTGGTCTACCAGTTTTTTGGAACTGTTAAAAAGGTGTATGTTACTTACCACGGCGACGAAACCTGCGTCAGCCTGGTTCATAATGCTGACGAGACGGGCTTCGCCAATGATCCCACTCGCCTCAGTACAGAGCATTAGGGGAAAAAGGCAAAGCCCTCCAGAGGGTCTCAAACAGACCAGGTCGAGAATCGACCACAGTTCTTGCCTGTGTTTCGGCTAGTGGTGATGCCTTACCACCGCTCATTGTTTTTAAAGGGGCCACTGTCCAACCCCGATGGATTTCTGAAGAGGCGTATCCTGGTTTTTCCCCCAGCAAACGTCTATTGTATGCGATCTCTTTCATTTTTTAATTCGTTCTTTGCAATAAACTGTTAACAATTCACGTTTATTCATTCTTTCAGCACCATTTAACTCGTAAATTTGAAAATTTAGCCTATGGGGGTTGATTGGAAAATGCAATTGGGGGAAATGTAAACAGTGGATTGGGGTAATTGTAAACATTGTTTTTCCCTCTCGCAAATGAATTCTGGTGTCTCTATATGGGTCCATGTGACTGTGTCTAACACGGTTTTGCCCTAGGTAAGCCTCGTTGAAAAATACCTGTTTACATTTACCCCCGAGCCTCTGGGGTAAATGTAAACACTCTGGGGTAAATGTAAACAGGCTCTGGTTTCGCCCCTAATGTAATTATGGTAAAAAACTTGGTGGGGTCCGACTCAGCAGATGCCATAGTTTCACAAGAAACTGTTTGTTAACTTATTTGGAGTTAAATAAAGAGTCGAGGAGAACTTGAACAGGAAACATTGAAATTTTGTTTACATTTACCCCACTTTACCCTAATCCGGTAGAAACCTTCTCAGCCGGGTTTGACATTTTAATAAAAACGGCACGCTCGATGAAGCGTCACTTTCTGCGCAGAGACTGCAGACACCAGACGATAAAAAACCCCTTTCATTTCTAGAATTCAATTACTAGCTATTGATACGTTCGCAAATGAGCTGAGTGATTACCAAATTACCTAAAATAATTCTGACTTTTCGTCAATTCTGCTAGGTATTATGACATAATCCACACATTGTGATCCTGTGATCTTCAGATTAATTTAATTACCTACCAAGTATCAAAAACATTAAAACATGTAAATTTTCATCCTCCCTTATAACCATGTTTTCCCTCATCTGGAGACTACTCCACGTCCATGTAAAAGAGCCAGAAGTAGTTTAAGGCACAATTTGCTATGTCAAAAGTCGAAATAACCTCAAAAGTTTCAACTTGTTTTGGATTTTTTGCTCATATTTCGAAAACCAAGCGTTTCTCGTGGAAACACACCGAAGAAAATTAAAGGAAACAAAATTTCCTACATAATGCATAATATTATACTACAGTTGAAGATCGGAACAATTGTAAGGTCACTAGAGAGCGCTGAAAAAGGTCACTTTTTCGCTATTTGCCAAAAACGAATAAAACCCCAGTTTCACTTAAGTAAGTTTTTTAGTAGGTACCTAATAAAAATTTAGTGTCATTTATGTATAAATCTAAATACTTGAGTAAGAGGAGTCCGCAGATTTGTTCCGTGAAAGCGTTTGGGAAGCCCTGCTTTAGTTTCATTAAGAATCGGGAAAATCACATTTCATTTCATTTACCAGTAGGAACCATTTTCGCATGCTGAATCTAAATTTGTGGTTGGATTTTTCAAATAATAATAATTTTATATTTTCAATAACGTAAGAAATTGTAAGAAACAAGGGAAAACGAGCTACTTATTGGTTCATAGTAATATATGTGGCTCTCCAAATACTGCACGCACGTGTAGGACGGCTTGTTTGGCCACAGCGACCCTCAGTGCACAACAAATGGCCCTTCAGGCTGCAACCATCGCCCGGCAGAACTAGCGGGGGTTGCCTGGTGGAGCAGGGGGTTTATTAAGAGCTCTCATTCTTTTTGTGGGTCTAGTAAAACTATCTCTTACAACAATTTACCGAGCTCAGCGCGGTTTCTCATGTTAAATGGTGCTTCTTCGGGTGCCTAACATGGCCATTAATTCCAACTCCAACTCTCGTTAACACGGTTGGTGCAAGTCTCGATAAGTAGGTTACTGTAATGGGTTGGAGGTTTCAGATGGTGGGAATAAGGTTATCATAACAAACATGGACCAATTTGATTGAATCACTCAATGCTTCGCCACACTGATGCGTTTCTAATGGGATTTTCGATAACGTTTTGGTTTAATATTTTCTCTTCGGTGTATAGCAGACTGAACCTTCCTAGTGAGGTAATTAACCCTGGCCTCTCATATGAGATTATCTTATACTAACCGTGCTTTCAAGATTTGATATCTGTTTCGCGTTGGTCATAGGTTTGTGAATTAATTTGCGAGCAAAGCCCAGGCGGGCTTTATTGATTTTTCTCTTCGTATCCACAATCTTGGAGTCTATTTCTCGCAAATAGGTGGTTTTCTGTTCTATCAATTTGTCAAGGTAGGCGAGAAATTCTTCGTTGGTCCTCTTCGTCAACAATTTGTATCTTAACGAAGAAAATATGCGTTCAAGATGGTATATAATATGTACATTTAACTATCCATCTTCAAAGAGAGTGATTACCTGGCACACTCCGTCCGGTTGTAAGAGTCGGATAGTTTTTTTCTCGATTTGAACAAATGGACTACCGGCGACTTTAAATTGTCAAGGGAGCCTCTTATGCTGAAAGAGTACTTGACGGTATGGTCCTCGTCGGAAGGGAGAGAGATATTCCGCCTTCGAATCACTCCGGGAGGGCGAGTTCGACTTAGGGCGTCATTGCGGATTCTCTCCTCGTACGTGGAAATCAATTCCGACAGAAGATTTTCAAGGCTCGAGCTACCACTTGCTTTGACTCTCTTGGTGTTGACCAGAATGGTTCTACAAACATGAAAATCGATATTCCTTGTACGGTGACAAAGCGTCAGTCTAAGACCCTACTCTGTATTCACTGAACATGGGTAACGTATCAAATATCGCCCATTGTACATTTTGACTGGAATATAAAGGCAAGGATACAGGTGGGTACCCTGAATATAAATGCAAGGATATTGGTACCTACTTAGAATGCAGTTCGCCTTCAAGCTGTACCAATAATTGGTACAATTATTGTACAGCATTAGAAGACTTGCAAAAAAAAAAAAAAAAAAAAAAAAAACTGATACAAACGTAAACATTGTCGTATTAAGGAACTATTAATCGCTCTAATTTTGCTAATTTTTGAGATAATCATCCGGTTTTATTATGCGTAAATTTAAAAAAAAAAAAAAAAAACCGTCAGCCCGTTTATTTTGGGCTGTAGAAATGTTTTAACTCTGAAATTTTGACAAAATGGACTTCTTGAAAAGGTCTGAATTCAGCATTTCTGACAACATATTCGGATTCAGCACCCTTTAAAACCCATTTTCGAAAGTAGGTTTACCCTTGTGTAACAACAACAGTTTGATTTTTTTTCATTTGCTGTAGGAAGTCCAGAATAGACTACTCTATCAGACTAATCGCATATTTAACCATTATGGTTGATTATGGTTGATTTTTTTTTTTTTTTTTTTTTTTTTTTTTTTTTTTAAGGGTTTCGGCTATGGGATCGATTGGGGTGTATTTTTCGACGTAGAATCTATTTTCGGGGGTCCCAGAACGATCCGATTTCACTGTGGGATCTATGGGGCTTTCATGGGGCTACAAATGGGAGTTTTTAAGGATCCCAGGAGGTCAAAAGTGTGGTTTTCCGAGCAATTTTTGACGCATAATCCATTTTTTGAGGTGCCACATCTGTCCAAACAACGTACAAATTTTTTTTTTTTAAATTATTTCCAAAATACTTTCTTAATGACCCGGAATTCATTGTTGTAGAATTAACTGATAACAAAGAATAAATAATAAAGGAATAAATAATATACCCTAGTGTAAAATTTGCGGCGTTTTTGTAGTGTATTTACAGATTCTATAAATTTGCGGCGTTTTTGTAGTGTATTTACGGAGAATTCAGAATTATGGGAAACTAAGCTTTTGAAATGGGGCTGACGCTTTGTTTTGTCCTTCATGCGAGTGAAGGGCAGCTATTTGTCCAAATGTGGTCTCAGGGTTTTTCCCCCTAACCGGTTCCCACCGCCCTTTCAGATTTCCCGATAGGAAGTGACGCTCCACGCCGGTTGAACAATGCAGCCCATCCGGAGTGTCATCGACGAAAAAACAGCGGCACGTGTCGTCAAGCCCTCCGTTATCTTCGGCGGTTTCGTACGTCTCAAGAGCTCCCATCGTCGACGGCACTCCGAAACGGATGTGTTCGGAAAGGGTAGGTCGGATGAGGGGATACAATGCTTGACACTCATGGTCACGAAGGAGGGGGGGGGGAGTTCCACGTGACCTCGATTGCTCCACTTCCACCAAGGCTGTCACTCCAAGACTTCCCAACCTTCCTATATCCCTTTTTGTGAGTTATACAGAAAATGAATAAAACAAAACAGCAAAAATGCTTACGAAAGAATGGTGAAGAGCAGAATAGAGCCGATCAACATAAAGTCGACGTGTTTTCATCCTTTGGTTTCCATCCATCCAACCGCGATTATCACCAACTGGCCAGGTCTTTAAACCAAACCTAACGTAAAATAATCATTTAGTTGATGTAAAACTCCTAGCATTCCCGTAGCTAAGATTTCAATTGAAGGAATATTATAATTTCATGTTTACCTATAACTGATTAATAACTTAAAAACAAATTAAATCTATCTTTATTATTTAATTCTAAAGAAAGGTTTTTTTTTTTTTTTTTTTTTTTAGAACTTACGGCAATTTTACTCAAATGAAAACTACAACATTTATATTTGAAGCCTCAGGAAACGGTTTTGGAAGGTACCTACTAAGTTTTGGATTGAGAACATCTTTCGTCAAGATTTTACTCTTTCAACGACTGGTTTTGACGCAAAGTCGTCACAATTACTCGACAATCTACCGCCTGACTGAAGCGTCTACAAAGAAAGCAATTTTGATCGAAGAGAGGTTCACCGGTTCCTTTCACATCCACCTTTTGTCCCAGACGCATCTCGCCGAATCCCCGCCGAAAGAAAGACTTCGTTCGAAGGCTCGGCAATTTTCGAGGAAATATTTTACGTACATGCGTTTGCAGTCAAGGGAACGACGTTGTTTGTACCGAGAACAGTTTCCCTTTATGAGTTGTGGTTTTCAGTTTTTTCGTAGCCTAATGGGTATGTATACAACTATGGCGAGCATATTTCACAAACCAAATCAGCGTAGTTAATGATTTATTTGGATTTACTCTGCCTCTACTTTGGACATCTCGCCTAATTGCCTCTGCGATGTACTTCAATGAAGTTTCTTTTTATCATGTATAATCCCCACAAGAGGAAGTTGAGGCTGACCAAGGTGAGCATTACCGAAAACAAAATCATTACGGCAGTGAATGGATGATGCCAGTCCTGCACCTCGTACAAGTAAGGTCTGTCCTGATACCTATCAAGCGCTCCAAGGATGAAGTGGACAATAAGGAGCTTTTGGTAGAAAATGCCAACCCCGCATGTGTAAAGTGCTGTGGCAAGTTTGTATGGGAATCTGACGATGAAAAGGTCGGCTAGAAGAGCAAGCGTGCAGATGCCGTGTTGGGATACCGTGACCAGGTCGATCTTGAAGTAGAGCGGGGTATGGATGAGCGTCCAGAAGCCGATGGCGATCCACAAGGAGAGATTCAAGGCGACACCGAAACAGTACCGGTAGAAAGATGCCAGCTTCAACGATACTCCATAAACGGTATTCGGTGTTGGGTAGTTTTGGTTCCTAAAGGCCGCCGTCACGATAGCGGCACCAAGAAGGCTTTGGAGCAAGTTCAATACAAGGCCCCAGTGAGTCAAATACAGGAACCATTTAGCATAGTACTTAACTCCCTTGTGGACAACGTAAGGAGCCGTGAAAGTTTCTGCCCATCGTCGTCGTAGGTCGAAAAACGAAGCAAAGTATATGAACAGGTGTATACCACATTGAACCCATCGGTAGACCACGTACCACATGCAGACGCCTTCGCTCCTCTGGAAGCTCGCTTTAACGGTGTCATTTGGCGATGACGTTTCATGTGAAGTGACAAAATTCTGAACGTTTTGATAGGTTCGGTTTAAGCTTCTAAGAATTGAACGTGGCATGATCCGTTTGAAAGTTTCGAGCTGTATTAAAATACCACAAACGGCGTCATCTTTACTGTTATTCTTGGTGTTAGTCTTGCACTTCTTCACGCACCTTCTTTGATTTACCACATTTTTCTGTGTATGTTTAAATTTGTTTTCTTATTGAGTGAATCCAGGTTAGCAGTACTTGGTAACTATTGGATGTGGGTGTGTTTTGTGCACCCACATTGAGGCTATGTTTGTGTGGGAGGTCCAGGATGAATGTTCAAGTCGAAGTAACACCCTGGATTCGCTTCGCCAGAGGTGCTGGAGGCAGAGAGCCTGATTCGAGCTTTTTCTCTGGATTCGTGCACATACAATACGCGTCCAAATCGTCCGGAAGGTGAGTTCTAGTTCAACTGGTTGGCTCATAAAATGTATTTATTTAATACGAGATCGGGTGTGGGCCTCAAGGATTCAGTTGTTTTAAAGGAGGGTAATAAATAAAAGCCCTAAAATCAGAAGCAGAATATCTGAACAGAATATGTTTATTGATGCATAATTAATCTGTTTCCCTGTTTTATGCTCTTTGCCAAAAACACTCAAGTTGATAATAGTTTCTTCCTACCTAAATTATTCATTAAATGATATCTAAATGAAGCAAATTAACGACCCCAGTAACTTTCTACCGCGCTCATTACAAACTCTTGCCCCCTATTACTTTATAATAAACTGGCGACGTGGACTAACGCTCCAGCTAAACGGGAATCATGTTTACCCGATTACCTTATAAACTGCTGGTTACGGCCATGAAAATTCGCCCTCGGCACTTTGTAACTTTCTTTTGAGGAAAAGTTTACTTTCAACTGATCATTATTTGAAGGAATCGTTTTGATGTGAATACTTATCCCTCCTTTTTAGTAGGGATAAATTTAAAAGGTCGCTTCAAAGAAAGAGACGATTTTTAATGTACAATCGATAACGTTGTTAACAGCCAATTTTTGTTCTCTATAATTAAAATTTCCACTTGCATTCTGCGTTTCAGATCGTCCTGAGCAAATTTCGTTCCGTGTCTGTCTGTCAGTCCGCATTTCCTTGTTACAGCTATAATTTTGATCTGATTTTAGTCAAATTTTCAGGGATTGTGCGGGTTCGTCCTCTTAAGGTCCCATGTAAATTTTATGACGATTGAAAATGCCTTGTAATTCTGTCACCCTTGCAGGTTAGAATTTTAACATGGAAGACAAATGGAGGATTTGATAAATTAAGACGGGTGAAGGGAAAATCCTCCACTTGCAGAACTGCTCAGGGAGGAAATGTCACGTATGGAAAGACGCTACTGAGGAAGGTATGTTGTTCTGGGTATCAATTCATAGCGAATCGGCTCAGCATCCTGCGCGAGGGCAAAGCCCCTTCCCTATTGGACTGGAAGAAACCGCAGAGCTGGACAAGGATTCTGAGGACCCCCTGTTTCAGACCTGGAGAATTCAGAATCCTTCAAAAAAGCGTCGTCGCCAGTACCTTCTTGATGGAGAAACGGCAACTTCTCTGAGAATGTTGATGTAGGTATGTGGACGTCTCCAGTGAAAGTACCTAGGTACCTACTCTGACCAGATCCTCCGCCTTCTGGAGGCCCACCCGGGAACACCCAGTCACTTCCACAAACCCAAGTGGCGGCGAAAAAATTGAGTAGGTATGCGTCTTCGGTTCTCCACAAAACAAATTTAAATTGACATAAAACTCTATGAACGCAACCACGTCTTGGTACACAAAACACCCGCGTGTTTACTTAGTTCCTGTAATACTCACGCTCTCCTTATTGCGGTACAAATCCCTGAGAAGCTGATGATCAACGATAGGTTCCCTCTAATCCCTTCAGCCCTTCAACCCTCACATACCGGCAGCTCTCAAATTGCATTATTTTCAAAGAAACCCGATTACTCCGAGATACGCCGCCAATACCCGGGTCCTGAGCTCCGGAGGTTTTAGGGCGCTACGCTCCGCTGGGAAAATACAGGAGGCTCCCCGACGCGGAAAACCTCGTTTAATCCGTCTCAAAAGGATGTGGGTAGGTCCTGCTTTCCGACTCCGAGGAAAAGAGAGCCCACGCTCCCTGTACAAATAACCGTCTCGTTCCGCCCAATGGGATTTTTCACTACGCCAACCTTCAGGTTGATAAGCGTTTATCGGCATAGATACACAGTGGAGGCAAAGAAAACATAGCGAATGTAAAGCAAACAAAGGTAAAGAATGATTTTTTTTTCGGCCGTTCCCCGACAACCTATTTTTTTTTGTAAATCATACCAGAGATGTATAGAGGGTCTCAATCATGTTAAAGGTTGTTTCGTCGAGTTATATGTTCAGTTCTGTTTTCAATTTCAGGTAAGCAATCAATTTCTGTGGGTGGTGAGTTGTTGAGGTTGAGGTAAATACCTACCTACTTAATTGTACCTTCACTGAACCTCCATTCTTAATCTTCTGAAATGTCGGCATACCTATTCATCGTATTATTTGTCCAAACCTCAACAACAGTTGTTGCTGGTTACTTACCACCCAGTCACTCAAAACTACCTCAAAAAACTCAACCTACGACACTTCTCATCTGTGATGTTTTCTCTCCAATAAATTGTATGTTCATTTTGATTTTTCTCTATCTTCAAAGTTTGTCAAATTCCCTCTGAACTGTCTCCGGCGATCGAAGTACGCAATCTGCATGGCTAATGCCCAAGGATTTACTACCCTGCTTTGTATTTCCTCAACCGCCCGCTCCATTTTAGATAACCGGCATTATTCTTGGTAATGTGTTTTCCTATATTCACCGAGAGCTCAGCCCGCATATGAAACGCTTCATTAGAGTCGGTGTACACAACCGAAACGTTGAACAGGTGGGAAGCCATGAACTTATAACACCAAGAAAATGATTTATTACCGCACATCAACCATTCAAAATACAGATGCAACAGAGGAACTCACCATGGGCTCATTTGGAAAGTCCCTCTGACAACAAGTATAAAATCCGTTCAACACCGATAACAAAAAATACAAAAATATAAGACTATCTCACAGCATAACTTCACTAGACACGAAAATGAAACGTGGTATACATTCATTATAAATATAAGATTACTCGACATCAAATAAATGATTGTATCTTTTCGTTCTAAATACAAATAAATACGTAGCAATCTCACTTGAGTCACAAATATATGCACACACACATAGGTTAAATATTAGTTTTACACGCTTTGTTCTGCAAAAGGCTTTGGGAATATAGGACTAGAAAAATCAATTACGATCACAGTAGAAATTATGACAAATTGGGTTTTTTAGAACCTTTTAAAAACACAAAAAGGAGTTCGTTTCTCAAATTTAACGTAAATTCACAATTTGCCGTGTCGCTGCACGACCATTTTTATATCAGTCCTGCACCTAACGGGCTTTCAGGATGTGCCTACTTGGGTCACTATGGTAGGTACGAGGAGGGGATGAAGATCTTGAAGGATTTCTATAATGTAACATTAAAGCTTGGTCGCCCTCCTCAAAGATTTTCGCTACACCTGAGTCACCATTGTTGTCGTATGGTTGAGGTTGATGCCGTTTTCACCTTGCGCCACCGGAAGCCACCTTGGCCTAAAGAGCAGGCTGAAGGTCTTTCTAAACTGACGAGACATCGTGCAGTAAAGTATGAAGTTTATCGCAGAGTTTATCAAGGCGAGAATGTCCATGATGTCTCCGACTTTGTTGTAGCATTGCTCGAAAAACGTTCGCCCTAGGAACGAGCTGAGCAACCCCAATATCCCTTGGGGAAGCTCGGTGATGAGAAACAACAACAAGACGGCCAACAACATTTTAGTCGTCCTGTCTGTCGTTCTGTCGTTGTCAATGTTCCTTTGAGTCTTCTTCGAGCCTTGCGTCAGTTGTTTTCTCCGTCTTTTCGCCTGCATCAGGGCCCAAATCAAGCCAGAGCTCAACAACGTCAAAGCGACGCATGGTATGATTTTGATGACGACGGAGTAAACCCAGAAGTTGACGTCCGTCAGGAGGGGGCTGTCTCGAGCGAGATCACTCACGTTCACAATGTACATTGTTGTCGAGATCGGATTGGAGGTTTCATTATTCGCATAACACCTGCGAACAAAACCAAAACACAATACAATAAATTTAAAGTCACATACAATATTGATGCAGGATTCGATGATTAATACCTAATTAGGGTGACCAGAGGTACTCCTTTTGGGAGGACAGGTACTACTTTTCGAGTTAGGGTCCTCTCATATTTTTGGATTCACGAAGATAGAGTAATGGTACTCCTTTTTTGAAGTGGTACTCCCGAAGTCCTACTATTGGAAGTTACAGGTCGGTGGAAAGTCAGTAGGTACCTGCCTAGGTGCCAACTTACCTACCTATATCTATGGCCACATGAACATTGAATTTAAGGCCACATAAAGCCGAAACGACAACAACAATATTCTTGTTATCAAGTCTTATTCTTATCACGGTGATACGTGTACTGTGATTATTGAGTTACTGATCTCTTGAAACATCCAGATTAGGCATTGAGACCTTGAAAGAAGTACCTAATGCAGATTTACCAAAATTTTGAGAAAAATTGTTTAGAGATGTTTGAGTTTCTGCAAAATCACGAACAGCTGCTCAAAGCCATTCACGGCTCTGCAAAATATGATGGATTTAAAAAATGAAAAAATTGAATTCCTGAAAAATTGAGTTGAAAAACGATTTTTTTAGTTTGCTACGTCCGTTTGTTTAAAATCACTTGCTTATTTTAGTTCCTTATCCTATGTCAATAATAATTATTATTGATTCTTGTTGTTACCAACCATGCTGTGGAACTTCCTATAAGAAAAAAAGTTTATTTCGAAAATTAGGTAGGTACCTAAAATGAAACATAATATATACTTATAATGGTAGGTACCTATAATAATGTTAAATATATTATGATATATAAAGTAATATAGGTTGTTTTCCAAATGGTACTCTTTTTTTGTCTTGAAATTATGGTCACCCTATTAATAATGTAAGTTGAAATACATAGTGACGAGTCTGCATTGGAGCTCATTGGGATTTCCAGTAGTTTTTTTAGTTAGTTTTGCTGCTTTACACAAAGTTATGTCATAACTTTTCTTAGTTAGGACCTTACAATATATTGTAAGTATACATCGTTGAGTTTCCGGTTTGTGTTCAGAACACATTATTTATAAGTTGAATCATAACTTCTAAGTCGGTTGGTATTTGTATCAGTTTATGTAGCAAACTGTCAACGCTAAGTCCCCGATTATCATTTTAAAACTTCAAGTAGGTTCAATGATATCTCTGAGTTTATCAGAAGAAAACCTATAGAGGGAAAATTTGTGAGAGTAGTGTTTTTCACATCTTGACTTGTTTCTACTTTCAACGTACCCTTCATCATCAACGAGCCGTTTCACTCCTTGTATGCTGAATGATAGGAAAACCGGTATGTTGATGAGGGGTGCGACAATGTAGCCGGCCGCGATGGTCGCTATCGTCCTTTGAGGGCCACACCACTCGTGGTTTCTCTGCGGGTAGGCGACGGCTATGTACCGCCAGACGGCCAACGTCACCGTCAGCCATATGGATATGGTGTGACAGACCTGGCTGAAGTTGGAGTGAAGGTAGATGAATAGCCCCAGATGGTAGGAGTAGAGGTCTCTGGGAGGCGGTCTGGACATTCGGTATATCGTGTACCTGAAACAAAAATCAGTTCATATTTAATAATAGGCAGGGTGAGGGCAGCATCCCAGGTAGAACAGGATGCTAAGCAGATAGAGTTCACCGCCCAAAACCAACTCTGCTTCGTATGTTGATGACGTTGTTTTAGATAACAAGATAACTTTGAACGTTAATTAGCCGACCATGGTCTAATTGCATTAACTAATTGCAATTAGTTAACTAAATCCGTAAACAACAAAACATTGTAAAATTTGACTTGAGATTCCCGAGATTAGTGGAAGCTGATATTGAGGAAAACCTAAGCTGGTGACGTCTGCGATTGTTTTGAAAATACTGGTTTGTTTTTGGTTGTATTGTAATGACTACGGGGTCCTGTTTGTTTTGACAGTAGCCTGGTTATCATCGGTAGAGGTGTGGTGCTGATTGGTTAATTGTTAAAATTAACATGTTGGAAAAAAAACAACGAACGAACAGTTTAGCAGCTTCCAGATGAACAGTTAACATAACGAACAAGAGAAACAAAAAAACATTAAATTTTTTGAAACCTATTTGAAAATTAAACTCACGGAAACGTTAAGGGCAAATTAACAGTTGAGGACGAGAAGGTTGGAATGTTTGGTGATTGGTGACTTTTCAACTGTTAAGCTGAGTTCACATGGCGTAAAATCTGATTAGCGATCTGATTGGCTCTTCAGATTTAATCGCCCCACCCCATCCCGCCACCAGGCCAATCAGATCGCCAACATTTATTGCCTATATAAAAACTTCAAATTTTGAAAGTTAAAGTCACGGAAAAGGTATATGTACCTAAAACGCTAAAACATTATTTTTAGGTGATCAGCTGACACCCAAATCAGCACACAACTTCATCAACGCTCAGTTTACGTTAACAGTTAATTCCCGTCAACGAATGATGATCATTCGTTTATGAAAATTAGCAGAAACGCCCACCTCTAATTCACGGAAATCAGAGGGCTGGCTTTGATGCACTGCCATTGCTCTTTGAAATTAACAATGAAAGTAAACGTGAATGGTAAAGCCGGCAGTGAGATTGGGCCCGTCCGAGTAATGAGCGGTGCTCCCGCTCGCGAGAGTAACTGGACTTCCCAATCACACCGCTGACAATGGCGCGACTAGACTACCAGCGGCAGACCGGCGAATTTAATTACAGAATGCGGCCCATGCGGCCGCAGGTCTTTTTTTTTATTCAAAATAGGGCGCAGTTCTTTACACGTAGGGGAGGTGGGGGCAAAAGTTTCCGTGGGGCAAAAGTTTCCAGGCACGTTTAAAAAAAACCGGGAACAGATTCGATGGAAATCAAGTAGGTAGTGCACTCCTCTAGTTCTTATTAGTTGACCTATGTAGTTTCGAGAGGACCAGTGCACAGTCTCAGGATTAAATGAGGAAAGTGTGTTTTTGGCATGTTTGATGTTATTTTTTGGAACTATTCAGCGCACATTAAAACCTAAGAGAGAATAAGTTAGATTTTTTGGCATATTTTCCCTTTGTTGTGCATTAAATCAGCTGCAAAATGCTTCAACTCCCATCTCCCTAACCCGCCTACAATTGACACAATCACACTTGAAGCAGAAAGTGCCAAAATGGGGTAAAAGTTTCCAGGCGCCGGGGGGCAAAAGTTTCCACTTTCCTCCCCTGTAGAAAGTGGAAACTTTTGCCCCGAACTCAAAATTTATTTAAACTTTACTCCTATTACTACCTAACTTCTATTTGTGAACTATGATGAGGTGGGCTTCGAGATTAGAAACCCACCTAGCTATAGTAGCTATAGCTATAGTGCCAACCCAACTGTTACAAAAAGGTCGTTACCTTGGTAAAAATGAAGTAAGGTCAAAAACTAATGTTATTTTTTGTTTTCAGCAATTTGAAAAAATGAACCCTTTTTTAGAAAACTTACAGTCTTGATTTGGCCAGGTCACCCACCTCTAAACTGATAAGTGGGCAAAATTTGCCTCTGGAAACATTTGCCCCACGCGTGGAAACTTTTGCCCCAGTGTGTGGGGCAAAAGTTTCCAAACGGGTGTTTTGGAAAAATGGAAAATTCGCACTCTAAATGTTTTGGTAAATGAACCATTTTTTTACTGGATGAAGGGAAGATGTTAACCTACAATACAAGCCAATTTTCAAATCCATAGGACGTTTTGGAAGGCGGGGAGAGCGCCGAATGTCAAAACTGGAAACTTTTGCCCCCACCTCCCCTATACATATAAATTACACGTATAAATCCTGTACAGTTTGAGATTGACGAGAGTGTCGGCCAACATGCACCCTTGACGGGTTTCCCTAGGAAAGTTTCCACCCTTCGTGGAGGCCTAGTAGGTATACTTTTTTTTTTTTTTTTTTTTAAAGTGACCACATCAAACCCTCCATTGGCTTGAAAAATCAAAACTCAATCCTCACCAAGCAAACGGTATGTATTCCAACATGACGAGAAGATCCGCGACGGCGAGTCCGGTAAGGATGGCGTTGGTTGGCGAGGACATTTCCCTCCTTGTGAGAACCATAATGTTGAGCAAGTTGGCAACGCTGCCGAAAAGGCACACAACGAGGCTGGTGTAGCCGTGGAGGGGAAAGTACAGTTCGCGAACATCGTTGAAAAGGGCGCAGTAGGGTTCGCCGATTGTAATGTTGCTGGCAACGCTTGAAGTATTCATCTCTGCCTTGAAATCACCCTGAAACATAATAACAGAAATAAATAAAATCTAAGTTGCTCCAAAACCGGGCGTATTGCTGAGAAATCTGTGCAAAATTGATCGTAACCCGCTCGTCCACCTTATCAATCGAATCTTCCGTCCCTTGACCGTCTGCACTTAACCCCAGTCTTGAATTACCCATAAAACGGTCGCCTACTTGAAAGGCGATACGAGGCCCCTCAAGCTTCCATCTGTTCCATTAAGGCTAGACTGTCACCCCGGACAAACCATTTTCACGGATCTCGCCACCGATTCGCCTCAGTTTCCTCGGTCGACGTTACTTTTTGTTCTGTTACACTAGCAAGAACCGCCCCAAAATTGGACAACTGCGACACTCAAAAGAATCCACGGAAATTAGTCAACTCGAATATGGTTATTCAAAATACACGACTCACCCACGACTTTTTTCAATGTTTCTGGCTAGTTAAAATTTGTCCCCGAGTTATCAACCATAACTAATGTCACAAATTTTTGCTTTTAGATGGTTCTTCTTTGAATTGAAACAAACTCAGAGATGCAACGACGGCTACAACGCCCCTACATGATCCTATGTTATTATAATGTCTGTATAATGAAGGCGTCTTCAATATGCATCCATTAGGTATGCTACGCCCAGACTATTGTGTGGAGCCCAAGGGAGCGTGACTCGATCTGTCATTAGAAGCTTAAGCGTGTACGTAAACCAACTGCCGTCATAGTCGTGGGATAATCGAGTTTAAATACATTATGTCCACTGAGTCTTCACAGCCCAGTTTTAGTAATTAGGTTGTTTTATTCATCACGCGAGGAGCGATTGCCTGATTTAAAATTGTAACTCTAAACCATACGCAAATGCTAGCAACGTTTGCAAATGATAGCAAATGTAGGCAGCCAGATTGACAAATCTGGAGTAGGGAATACGAAAAAATGCCAACTATCTCCAAGACGGTTAAGTTTTATTAGATCATTCAACATACGAGGTATGTTGCCCACATTATTTCACTGGTAAATAGTCTGCGGTTCATGAAACATCTTACTCGGTTGCTTCCAACTGAAGCTTGAAGAATATCTGATATTAGTAGTCTAATTTTAATTTTGCTAGATTTATCTTTTCTTAGTGTGGCGTTTTTCAACTTCCCACTATTCTGTGACGTATACTCTTAAATGGAACATTTTATGGAAATTTATGAACATGTTCCATCATTTAATGTGGGCCTAATCCTCCACAAGCTTACCGTGTGAGAAACCTGTTCAGAGCCCTGTAGAATACGTGTACCTACGTACAATAACTGTGTTCCTAAGTCATTATTTGTTTTGTGTGTTTGGCGGAGTTCCGGTGGCGTATACGGGAGGTAGGGCTAGGGGATTGGTACTGCTTGAGTTCCTCTGATTAGCTGCGTTGAGGTCGCTTATCAGATTCTCAATAGCAGCAGTTTCGGGAAGTTCGATCAATGTATCATTGCTCGAGGCGTCGTATGATACCGACCCCGTCTCCTGCGCCGTATGATAGCGGCTGGGGAGTCCGGGGTATCCACGGCGTGCCTTGAAGTGGAACTCTGTCGAGACACTGTGTTTCAAAACTCCATGTTCGAATCATGACGAGTCCTCGTATCGGATTATTGTTTCCTTCGAATCCATGAAAATAGAGCAGCCGGTCATAATTAAAAACGTACTGGTCCGCCATCGGGGGAAGAGGAGAGAACTGCGGATTCCCGCCATTCCATATTCAGCCGAAAAACTCTCGCTACGCTCGCTGCAGCGAATGTAATGATAGTGAGTCACAGTACAACTGAAGAAAGCGCTCGTGCCCGCTTGTACGCTATACGGGTCTTAAGAAAACGTTTCTTCTTATGTCACGACACGTCACAGTACCGCGTTAGTAGTGTTCCTAGATTCCATTTTGTTTTCGGGAAGAAATACTGGCACGGAAGAAATTTTTATCCCCAAGAGCCACCCTTACGTTCGTCAGGAAGGCTCTCAAATGCCCATGCCCGATGAACCAATCAGTTTTTTAGCGGCCAAAACGCTCATAAAGGAGGCCGTGAACGACAAGCTGCGCCGGGACAACGAGTGGAGGGCTGAAGACAAGTGCTGGGCCCCTCTGCTGAATGGTGCTGATCATGTGCCTCACGACCTCCCCCGTCACCAGTCGGTCTCGGCGTTTAGATTTATCACTGGGCACGATTACCTAAACGCCCAACTCCACCGCATTCGGCTTACAGATGACCCGTCCTGTTCCCTGTGCCAATCGACAACGGCCATGACAAGTGGCCATCTTTTCGACTGCCCTCGACTCGAGGACATCAGGAATAACTTTGCAACTGACGAGACCAAATGGTCGAAGATAGCAAAATTAGGCAAAATGGCTGAGCTGTTACAGCTTCCACACTCGTCGTAAGGAAAAAAACGCTGCTAATTTTAAACAAGGGTTTATTATTCTTTGATATAGGTTACTTGTGCAGAAATTAATTCTGTGTCTGTAAAAAAATTAATTTTTTTTTAATTAAAAAAGGTTTTTTGAAAATTTTTTCACTTGGAAAATATTTGACCTCCTGGGATCTTTCTAAATCCCATTTGTAGCCCCATGAAAGCTCTATAGATCCCCACAGAGAAATCTGATCGTTCAGGCACCCCCAAAAATGGATTCTACGTCCAAAAGTACTTCGAAAACGACACCTAACTCGATCCCATAGCCAAAACCCTTCAAAAAAACGCCTCCCTTAGCCCCACAGCGCCCCACGGGTTTAGGCGATCGGGCTGAAAACCTTGCGGGCACAACTAAATGGTAAACCAAGTATTTTGACAAAATTTCAGATTTAAAAAAAAATCCTACTGCCCAAAACGGCCCGGACGGCAGACGGTCATTTCAGTTTTGGAATCCAGACCTCTTGAAACGGATAATGTCAAATTTTGAGGCCGATCGGAGTCGTCGATCTCCGTCGCGATTACATAGGTGTATTATTCCAAGAATAATAAACCAAAACATTGACGGATTAACTAGAAACGCCGACGGTGAGCCCTCCGTTCAGTCGATTTTAAATATGTTTAAAGACCTGTCTTCTGTTGAATAATTGACAAAACCAACTAAGGCCCGGCCTTTCAGTTTCAACCATTTACAGAATTACCTTGGATTGCCGAGTTGGAACATCTGTAATCTTTCTTACATTGAAGGATTCCAGTGAAAGAGACCTTCCGTTCACGACCACCAAAGTTCTTCTTCCGTAATTAATTAGGTCTAAAAGTCTGAATTGCATGAAAACTTTCTTCATTTAATAATGCGCATCCACGCCTCCTGAAGTTCAGTCTTACTCTGACAGTCCCAAAGACTGACAAAGTAGTTTAAACCTCCTTAGATGATAATTTGGGCCGCAAAGTAATAAGGACGTCGAGGTGAAGAAAGGAGAGAAGCAGAACTGCCCGAGGGCGAAAATCACCCAACTTATCCAAATACGGAATCAGTGGAAATGTTTTAATCTGGATTAACTCTGGAAAGGGACAAACCTCCTTTTCGACCTAGTTCGGCCGACAAGTGGTGAACCAACAATTTCCGACCCGAAACACCAGCAGAATACGGGAAACCGTAGATTAAACAGGGTTGTTTCCCGTATTTTGAACAGTTTCCGAAGGTTCTCTCGAGTTGGTAAGCCAAACCTGAGTCGCATAAAAGAAGAGCTGTCCTGTTTCCCCTGCGTGGCTCTCAGGAGAGTTTAGAGCCTGTGAAGAGGGCGACAACCCACTTAATTGAAAAGGAAGCGTTTGAAAGTACCACTTGAACTAAATCGCTGATACGAAATTCCTGAGAGACCCAACAATTTCCTTTGTCACCTCCCATGTTCATTCAAGTTTCATCGAGTTAATTTGTGTACTATTGGTTGGTCGTATAATTTCCCTCATAAACTAATACTAAACCGAGTGAATAAAAAATAGCAAATTGAAATAGTTTGGAACTGTAGAGAGGAAGTGAAGCAACTAGAAACCTCCAACCGAGCTGTTCCGATCCCTGGGAGAATTTCATTGCTTGTTAGACCTCTTAATTGAAAAAGAAGTGGTGGGGTGCGTTCCACTTGAAACAAATTGCTGATACAAGAACACTGGAAGAGCCTGCCGTTTCCCCTCGTGGAAAGTTTACCTTGTTCTTATTGATTGGTTTTATAATAGACCTTGCCAAAGGGAGTCTCTTTACTTTTCAGAAAACCCGTGTTTTTGGATTAGAGGCTAGCTTTTCATCCCGGTAAAGATCCCCTTTTACCAGAAACGTTGGCAGGGAAATTTGAGCATAGGGAATTTCCGGAACTCGAGCGATATCCTCACCCATGTTTACCACTGACAAAATTAGTTCATGTAATGAACTAATTGTGAACTGGAATCTGTGTGTAAGAGAGGTATTTTCAGAACATTTAGGAACCTTCCTAAATAGAAGTGGGAGATTCTGGGAAAATGTCGATGTTTAATAATATTAAACTATATTATAAATCTTCTGTACAGAAAGTTGGTTCACTGAACATCCTGCGGCTGCAGTACATTCACCGGAAAGCCACGACATTTAATCAAGCAGGTGCCCTGGCTCTCACTGGCGGAGTATAAAGAGTAGAAAATATTTAATATATATTTGGCCGACCTCTTTATACTCCGCCAGTGAAAGCATAATATGCTTTCACTGGCGGAGTATAAAGAGGTCGGCATATTATGCTTCAACCCGTGTTTAGCCCTGCAATCATTGCAGTCCTCAAGGAAAAGTTTACAAATTCACCTTGTTTTTTTTTTTTTTACCAATCCGATGAATGGGTTGAACAATTATTGATCCAAGACCTGCGTAAACTGAAAACATTACGGAGTTGTTGGGAAAATCGTTTCGGAAAGTCGTTTGAAAGTCAGCTGGTCGAGGTAGCAAACGAAAGTGGCCTGAATGCTTCGAATGTTCAAAGTCCAAACCGACAGTTCGGCTGTCGAGAAAAACAAGTTGAGATCATTGACATTTTCACACCCACACACATTTTCACACCACACAGAGCCACCACGTTCCAGAATGTTATCATTACTGTCTATGATAATCAGCGCGATTGTAATGCATTTGCCAGACTTGGACAATTTTTGTCGTTCGCTGCAGGGTCATGTTTACATTTTACGCAGGAAGTTGGAGATTCTTTTGGTTCATTATTCTTGGAATAATACATCTATGTAATCGCGACGGAGGTCGACGACTCGGATCGGCCTCAAAATTTGACATTATCCGTTTCAAGAGGTCTAGATTCTAAAACCGAAATGTCCGTCCGCCGTCCGGGTCTTTTTAGGCAGTAGGAATTTTTTTTATAAATCTGAAATTTTGACAAAATACTAAGACTTAGTATAATATATAGTATAATACCAAGTCTTGGTTTACCATCTACTTGTGCCCGAGAGGGCGCTGTGTTTTTGCGCGTAATTTATTCCGAAGCACCGAAAACATCGCGCAACTCCAATGTAGTCCTCACCTCTGCAAAAACTCCAAAAAGACTCCCTAACTTGAGTACCTACCTATTTTCTTTCGAAGATTAGAACTCACTTCCACAACCCAGTTTGTCATTAGCCCGTCTCTTTTGCCAGTTTTAGTTGCTCATTTACTTCATTTTCTTCCAAATGATTGAGTTTAATTGGACTCATTTTTATTTCCTCGTCAGTTAACGCTGATGGGACTCCATAATTGGCCAGACGATTTTTTTTGTAGGTCAAGTCGCAATTAGGCCAATACCTTTGAGCTTCGGATTCTCCAGAATTTTCTTAACACCCTGCTTTTCCGCGCCTCTGTTAGTATTCCGTTTTTACCTAAGCTCCTGACCTGAAGTGATCTAAACGCCCTTATCCACAGGGTTGATAACTGCTTAATTTCCTGCTGAATGTCGTCTAATTTTTCCCCCGATTTTTATCTTGCGGGTGGCACACTGTTATCAATTTGACTGGCTTTTTCAGCTTTCTGGTTTTCACTATGTTTGCATAGGTTGAGGTGCCGACTCAATTTAATTTAAATTTAAATTTAAACAAATCAACCACGCCCAAGTACAAAGAACCCACGCATCTTGGGTTCAGTCCCCATATGAGTAAATAATATTTACCTGTATGGGGACTGAACCCAAGATATTATGCTATAGTGAGCTACTGTGTGTATGCTGGAATAAATTACATTCCCCTGCCCTTCCTCCCCTATTAGTGAGCCATAGATGAGTTCGGGACTTTGATCCTCATGTGTCCCAGGGGCGAATTGAACCCGGGTTGTGCCCTTCGTAACGGCATTATGATTACGTAAAGCGTATCAAATTAGCGTCCCTGTCATCGCTAACCCCCTTACAAAGCCTCCCGCCCATCGCCACCGTTATATAGTTTGAATTTACCGACTGTATCATTTCTATGTCAAGTTCGGAAGGGATTCTATTCCACAGTGAAAATGATACCGGCAACGGCTGAAACCTCAACTCCATTAATTGTCTGTTGCGGTTTGTTTATGCCATTCAACACACGACAAATCTTTAGAGGGAAATTCGAAGCAGTGCGTTCCTATATATATCCTCGCTTAAGAGGCAACATCCCCTATCGACCATTTTCAGTCACTTCTGGCCTCCCAGTACTATACACATGTGTAAATATGTATGTATAGTAATCATAAAAAAGTAAAGAATTTCGGAAATTAAGGTTGATACAGGGTCTTAGGTACTCTTATGACAATGGTATATTTTTTTGAAAGTCGGGCCCAAATCTTGGATTCCCGATGTTAACTGGGCCTAATCCTTTCTACTTGTCCTCCCCCTTGGTGTGTAAACTCCTCACCTCGTGAACTGCGATGTGAACTAAAACTCTTCAAAAACGACAACTAACTCGAAGAATGTTGTAGGATCTATCGGGGAATAAAACTGTCTTACTGAAGATAAATACTCGCATTCGACAGAAGCAGGAATATCCCATCTCCAAAAAAATTGACGACAGTTGTGAGCTCTTTTCATCTCGTTTAGAGAAGACCACGAAATTTGTGGCTCTCTAATAAATTAAACATAAAACATTTTCCGCCCTCACTGTGAATATAACGTTCGTTCCGTGATGAAATATAGTGTTTGCAACTGCCGTCTTTCCTCTTTTTTTGTCAGTTTTTTTTTTTTTCAAACTTCATTGTCCCCATTGAGTGAACGTTATCGGTGAGGACGCCCAGTTGCATTAAAGAGGAGGATTTTCCGAATAAAACTCAGTAGATATTATTTATGCCCTATACACTTCAGCGTGTACGTTCAAAATCCTCCGCTCGTATACGAGAGTCATATTACGAGTTCTTATAAGGACTCTCCACTCTCTTCAAGTGGCCGAGCGCTTCGTTTTATTGATGGGGGTTTTCACTGTTTTCACATACTGTTTTCACTCGAGTTTTTTTCCTCTTGACAATAGTACCAAGTAATATAATAATAAGGGAGGTAGTACCAAGTAATATAAGTTAAGGGAGGAAAAAACAGGAATTGCGAAGCAGAGTATGCTCGTAAACGGAATATTAAAATATTGATTATGTGGTAAAGAAACGTTTGTACGATAATATAAATTGCTTGGACTTACCAAACCATCAAGCCTTCCTTTTCAGCCGGGAGACGAGCCTTCCTTCATTTCACTGGAAGCTGATTTTGACCATCCTGAAAAACAGGCATTAATCATGTACTTAATTGCAAAGACCCGTCGTGTGACAGTACAAATAATTTCTTGATTGTGCCTAATTATTCCATAGGTCAATGTGATAAGTGATATCAACGGATCTTCGACTGGTTCAGACGTTAACAATCGGAATGGTTCATTTTAATAGCACTTATCCATCTCTTTTTCTAGAGTATTCTACCCTCTCTAACATAATGGAATTCTACTCTTGTTTAATCTGGAATTTTCGCATTACTTTTCCAAAATAATAAAAGTTATTTTCACAGAATTTTTTAGCCAATTGCGTAATTGCAACTTTGAAGCTGAAAACCAGATTATACACTAGGATATTTTTATACAACATATCTCATAATAACGTTATTATGAACCTACCTACAGGCATACCTAAGTAACATTACTATCTTTTCCTGTAAAGCCCTAACGAATTATACATCATTGCTTAGCTCAAGTTCATCTTGCCAAAGACATAATGTTTACGACTAGTCAAGAGCAAGGACTTCCCACAACACGAACTTAATGTCAACTTTTGGAACACAAAATTCTTGTTTTAGGAGACCGCAGACTTGCCAGCCAATTAAAAGTTTCTTCAAATAACGAATCGCTTCAGTAAATTTCCTATCATCTTGGCTGATATGCAAGCAGAGGTCTAAAATTGGCTTCTTTTTCTTCCCCTCGTTGGAAATAGCATTCCTCAAAGTTCTATAAACATCCTTCTTTTTTATGGCCCACCTCAGCCCAACTCTGTTGAGTCTCAAACTTGTCAGGTGAATTCATCTTTAAAATGCCTCGTCCGCCCACTTTTTCCTTTCAGTAAGTATCGAGTGTCAATACCTTAATTGATTTTGATTCTTCGGTGTGAATTTCTTGACAAAGCAACATTAAATGGCTACATAATTCTCAAAGGCGAAGAAATTGAACAGTAGGTACCAATTCAATTTTGGTAAAGCCGTTCAGTCCCAAATGTAATTATAATGACAAAGGTCTTCACAAATATTCGCGACTGCTACACCATTTTTTTGCTCTTAACCCACGTTACTAAACCCTCAAATGGATGAGAGAGACTTTTTGTTAATCAACTGGATTGGCTTTATTTGTTAATTACCTGTGCGAATGGATTCAAAACCTTCAATCACAAAGCATGTACCTGCAGGACTAACGTAGTGAGGGATTCTGCTATTCCCTCGCAAAAAAGGCTTCACATCCGCGTGTGACTTTCGTTTGTTCAAAAGAACCTGAGCTCCAAGTCTGACGAATCCATTCGGACAATACAGTGTATATTAAATTCAAATTTTGAGGACGTATAGTATAAAAATATATAATAATACATTACATTATATTTCAGTGAACATTCTTTCTAGTGATAATTGCTGCGGAAGGCGCAATGAAACACGTTGAATAAGCTCAGTGTATGAACGTTGAGGCATGAATTATAATCCTGAATGAACAATTATTCAAGACAAAGATCAACAACGATCATCCCTTTCTCGCCCCTTTTCACTTCTAAATAGCCGTGATTACGCCGGGAAATTTAAAACGTTCCATTTATTACCGCTGAGGGATTAGATTTAGAGTAGAATTCCGGGATGAAAAATTCTGGAAGTAAATGGAAGGATGAATGTTAAAGGATATCTTAGATCCGACACTGTAACTTTGAGTCCCGCAATCAGTCATAATATGACTCAGTCATAATTCATAATATTATTATGAATCAACTCGTTTGATGTTGAAGGTATAAAATTTACTACTTTATAGGTACATACGACACAGGCGTCGTAATAGGTCTATTTAATTGGCAACTTGTCGCCAAGACGTTTTCGGAGGAAATCACAAAGCCACATGAAAGTAACAGAGCTTATCTAATGGATTGAGACGTAGGACATCCAGTTTGGGGCATGTCGACCCCAAAAAGATAAAATATTGATTGAAATACCCTGTGGCGGGCCGATCGCATTTTTCCTTCCCTTCTTTTTTTCAATTGTCATTCCTTCCCTCACTCGTACCTGACACCCGTCCCACGTTACTCTCCTTTTCGCCCCAAATTGGAAGATCGGGAAACAGGGGACGTGAGGCCGGTTTCATGATTTATGAGAAGGTTCATATCATTAGTGGTTGATGTTCAGGAAGGAAAAACGGGGTTTCTAGACTCTCCTTGTCAAGATTAAGGATGACGCTGTCCCTCCATTACGTTTTGTAAAGAAACTTCCTACGCTCTCCATGAAAAGAAGCCACATCAATTTCGCGACATTATATTCACATTTTAGGGTAATGTTCTCTGATTTATTACGCTTTTCATGTTGAAAGCAAGTTGCTGAATTCCCCAGATGATGTACTTGAACTCCGCCCACTTCACTCGAGACGCGCGGAACTGGATCGTATTTCCTAAGTGATTCGAGCTTTATTTCCGACCCCACTTAAGACATTCCGCATTCAATCAAACGCTTTGGCATTCTGCAATTCAACGAACTCAGCCCAAGCACTCGTTTGAGAGGCCTCTTGATACAATTTCGTGGATTCGTCAGTCAAGAGGGCATCCGCTAAACAGTAATGTTCGAAGAATAAAAACTAACCGAAGAGCCTAAAAACCCACTCATGGGTGGTTATAACAAAATTTGTTTACACCCATTTAATGGATTCGTTACCGTGTAGGCAAATTGCTGATTAATGCCGTAAAATTTTAATAGGCCTTACTTAGCGATTAGCCTACTCGAGCTTTACTCGAGGTAACAAAATTTGTTACCTCATTTAATACATTTGACTAACCGCCCTTGGACATGCACCTAAATTTTGGGTTAAATCATCCTGTGCCGTGCACGGATGTGTGTATACATACGTATACATACGTGTTCTTGCATGACGTTGACTTAAGACAATAATTGTATGCAAATCAAAAAGAGTGAAAAATAGGGGGATTGAGTCCCTCCCCCCCCCCCCCCCATGAGATGCGCGCGAGTAGGCGAATTTGCGCCCAACATTCTTATTTTAAAAGGGAATCCCTAATTTTTTACTCGAATTCCGATTCCTCGGCCAATTTTTTCGTCTGATAAGCGCTTGACACGAAATTTTTGGCGCGCGCAAATTCGCGAAACTAATTTTTTTTCGAATTCTTCGGTGGTTATCGGACGGATTGAAATGGTAATATTCTTTAAATCGACAGGATAGCAACGAAATACTGAACAGTTGTGATTATCTCAACCGTTTTTTTTTTAAAGTGAAACTTTTATTACATCGTCCCAAATTTTTTGGTCTGTGTGTCGTTTCTTGTCCCGTCACGCTACCGTTGATTATGCAAAAAAATTAATCCTGGGTCATTGAGAAAATATTTTCGATAAAATTTAAAAAAAATTGAGAACATCAGTTTCGGACCCAGCACTTTCCATTATCAGTAAGTTCCAAATCACTGATGTAAATTATCAACTCGCATGGAAAGCTCTGTGTGAAACCTATGATAACTTACTTATTTACAATCTTAACAAACGCTTGCATACGAGTCTGCAACACATTGGGACATTCTATGTCTAAACAAGTTCCATTTCCCTAGAAACGGCTTGGGACAATAATTATTTTCGTCAACAGTTTTCGTGACGATTTTTTTGTTTATGTGCCAAAGCAAAGACATAAAATGTCAAAAGGAAAAAAAAAAAAAAAAAAAAAGGTGACAAAAGGTCTTTCACGTAGTTGATATTTATCAAAATTTGTTCAGATCGTTTTGAATTCCTAACGTCGTGAAGGCAACTCGTGATTTTGGCAGTGAGAAACACAAATCACCGACCAATGAGGTGCCAGTTGTCCAAGAAGGGGTAGAGTTTACCAACGGGGATGCCGAGTGGCGTGCGTGACGTCAGCCCCAACAGCTGACCGCTTGTCCAACCGCAAATTAATACTTCGACTTACACTCCTTCTTTGGATGGAAATCAATTTAATCAAATCTATAAGCGTTCCTACAATTTTATACGAAATTGAAATATTGTATGTTATGGGTTTAGCAGGGGGGTTCCAGGTTTAGCATTATCAGACATCACCAATCGTTAAAGGTGGTGCTTGGAGGTTCTTGACTGGAGGCGGAAGTCGCTTCAAAAATATAATACAAGAGGCGCCCAGATGGGTTATTCCTACATGACTTTCGGAGTGCACGTCGTCGTTAGCCACAGTTTCGCCCGTGAATCAGGAAACTGGATTATGGATCCCAACGTCCAAGCTGGCGTTTGCCAGAGAAGAAAAAAGGTAGACAAATCCCTTCGTCAGATCCGGAGTTTCCTTTGGTTCTGACACAAACACTTTTAGCATCAGGAGAAAAGTCGATATTGTTATTCGAATCGGAAAATCGGGGAGTCAGTTCGTTGTCGGGTCCAAACAATGACGCCGACATTCCGCTGATCCAGCATTGGCCTATAACATAGGTAATTTTATTATAGTTGGCGAGCCGACGCTCGGAATAAATTTTAACAAATCAATAAACAGGTGTAAGTTTTGTCGAAAAGCTTAAATTTTTGCGTGGAGGGATGGGGGCTACAGTTAGTTCCACCATTGTTTGCGATTCATCAAGCGATGTTTGAGATGGCGAAAATAATGTTGTTGTTCGTTCCGATGTGAAGTGCGAGAGTACACCTCTTGACTCAATTTCATTGAGCTCACGTTGTTTCAAACTCGACGCGTCTCTTCTTCTCAGGATATGGCAGCTTTTCCTTACGTCTACACGATCCTTTCGGAGGAATTTAAGAAAACAACATTGTACGTACGTAACCATCTTAAAGACTCCGAACATCATGAGGCAATGAGATCGTTTCGACAACATTTAAAATGAAGAAGGAAAATTCGATAACAGGTGATAGCATCACTTTCCAATAAATGGTAATTTCAGCAAAAAATAGCATAGTTCCCTCGTTCTCTTTAAAAAGGAACCGAATCCGTTTTTTTCTTTTTTTTTTTTCTTCTTGCATTACCTACGTCATAACTGACTTCAAAAACAGCGGAAAAAGAAAAACCACGGTAGAGACGTCTGGATATAATATCACCCAAGCCTTTCAAAATCGTATCCAATTATAGCGGACCGAAACCTTATTTCCCGGATCATACCGGTAAGGCGAACAGAAGACATTGAAGTCGCCTTCGAGGGAATGAAACGCCACTCAACTAAATTAGATCCCGAGACCTCATTTTCTTTTCCTTCAATTGAGACGTCTGGCTTAAGATTTTAAAGTTGTAGCACCTTATGAAAACTGCGAAAAATTGCAGGCGAGGCAAATATTCTTTCTAGCGAGTTTTTCATAGCAAAATTAATCGTGGCGTGTCCCCATGCAAGTAGCAAATTATTGTTGTTATTTATTCGCTTTTACCTTAAATCATTCGGTTGATGCGAGTTCATGATGGTGCATATCACGTGACGATCCCGTTCCATCGAGAATAAACATCATTGACTCGAGCTCCGAACTGAAACTGACGCTGAGGATCGCCCGAAAAGCTGCAAACGGTGGCGAAATGAGTGTGCGCACCATCTCGCCTGCCCCCCATACTGACTAAATGGGTATATTGTCAAATACTTCCCCCTCGAACAGATTTGATGGTGTGACCTTGAACAATGATCACTCCCCGGTCTGTTAATGGAAACACGATGTGTGAACTCTCGCAATGGACCAATAAGAGGCTCTTTCGCAGATAAACTCAACTAGACAGTTTCGCAGATAAACTCAATTCAGTTGTGAACGATAGTGCTATATTAATGCCACAGATTAAGACATTCCCTCTACCAAGCTCGGACTCAACAGTTTCTGGTTGGCTGTTTGCCCAGATTTTGCGTGAGGATTAATAGGATTTCCGTGGAGTGCTCACTAAAGAGCCTCAGTGATAATTTAATGCAGCTGCATTAACTAGTGGGACGTCTTTGTGGGCCGTTATAAAAGTCCCTCAGGAACTTGAAAAACAATTTGGGTAGATGTGAATAGCTAATTTCGTATAATACCTACCTATATGAAATTAATCGTGTTGAAATTTCTGCGTTAAATATCGTTTTAATAGCGCATCTGAACCCTCAAGGCAGCAGGCAAAACAGCAGATGTGGTTGAGAAAAGGAGCAGACCAATGACCAACACGCGAAGAGCATCCTCATCTACGAGAAGACACCATCATGATGTAGGTATGGGGCAGAAGCAATGAGCTTTCAAAAGCACCAACAGTCCGGAAAAAGAGCACTGTGGTTCGCCCGTAGCAAAATAGCGATAGGGGGTTGACACCAAGGATAATCCTTAATAATATTGCCAACACATTGAGTCCCAATCATTGGGATCAACAAAGCCAGAACATGATGAGAAAAATGGGACAGTTAGGGACAAACAGCGCCCTCCAAATGATGGATGCGTCTATGGAGAACTGGAGTCGCTCCAATTATGTCGGCAACATACTGACAACGGCGACTGATGCCAGCTGAGGAGATTGATCGGCGGCTATTCTGGTAGTGACCTTCAGAGGCGGTTCGTTCAAAGGTTTTGACCCTTGGAAGACGCACCTGGAGACCCCGCATGAGGGGTTAGATGTCCGATGGAAGGTGTCAATCCGTGCCAAAGCTGGGACTTCACAGGCTACGATATAATACATCGAACCTATATTATCGTCTTCTGGACCTGGGGGTTCGCTTTGTGGACTTGACGGCTTAGACCCAAAAGGCCTCAATGTTGGTGCTAAGGAGGGTTTGCAGAGCCCGGGGTGATCTCTCTGTGTTGAATGGCTGGCCGTCGATCCCACCAGAGCTGGCTGAGCAACCTCGGAGAAGAAGGTCATGATGCTCTCCATTGCGCGCGGCACAGTGCGTTCCGTCTGGCGTCCTTTTGCACTACAAGGCTCTCATGGGATTCAGCTATGAATATTTTGAATGGGGTTAACGGGCCTGGGCGAATTGCTAGACGGCTTGGTCGTCGAGCTGGTCGCTGAGTTTAATTGGTTGTAATTTCCTAGTGGTGGTTTCGTGAGGGCTGGGTGGGTCTTTGTTCTCAGGGTGTTTCCGCTCCAATGCGTGGTTGTTATCAATGTTTTGAAGTATTTCAGGCTTGTTTTTCTTAATAATTAAGAACAATTATTGTTTTCTTGTGTTCTGTTTTGTCTTCTTTTGCCTACCAAGCTAGTAGAAATTACTAGTTAACTAGTGGGCAAACGGGCTTAGTAACCATAATGCGTGCATTAAAACAAATTAGCATGTACAAAGTACCTATGTACCTACCTACAGATATCGAGCCCATCATATCCGCATAGGTAGCACGCGGAACGAGGCAAGAGTTTTATTTTTTAACCAAACTATTAGGTAATAAAACAAAGCGTCAACCGCAGCTAATATAAGTCTAGACAGTTCTTGTGCTTCTGTTCAAGATCCTCGAATTTCATTATCTTGAAATGAAGGTCTTATCTGTTCATTAACTCGATGGGTCCGAGAGTCTAAAAAGGCGCCGAATGAATGGAAAATATCCGGATATCCATTTGGAACTGTCGAGCTGAACGTAATGACACCCGCCCCGGACATGCAAATTTCCCGCCGTAAAAGTTGACGACGCCGTTCCTATCCAGTTTTGCATTGTGTCTTCTCGGAGGACTTACTTTCAAAAGGAGGGGAGAATAGATATGAAAACAAGATGAGGTTATTCCTATTGTGGACATTCCCATGCTAAGACGCCATATCGCCGGGCTGTGTGCATATAAATTGTGTTAAAAGATTAAGGAACTCGCTTTTCCCGGCGGTCTCAAGATTTATTAGTAGCACAACTGTGTTCAGATCTTCGAAGTAACAGAAGTTTTTCTTGAACTTTCAAAGGAACCCACGGAGTGAACTGGATGTCTGCTTGCTGCGATAGACAATTTTGCCCACCTAACTTATCGACAAATTTCATAATCAAACGTCAACCTAGATTACGAAACGTTCGTAAAGTTTGTGTTCGCCAACTACACACCAGTTTCCCCTCTTGCTATAAGTCTATCATTAACGGGATTCGATTAGCAAAGTTTAATTGTGTCAAGTTGAGCGTTTCAAGGTGACCTTCCAAGGGGTAATACGTGGGACACTTAGGAAGATTCACTACTTCGTGTGGTGGCCAAATCGGTCTTGGTCTGGCACAGAAGATGGAAGGGCCTCTGGGGAGTTGATCTGAACGGATTATCCCCGAAGGAGTTGACTAAGGGTATCTAAACGACTCAGCTGTCTTTAAGAGTGCTATCAGGTTTTACTTTGATAATAAGGAATGGAAGATACTCCTTGCAATGTTTTTATTGACATCAAAATGATACTTAATTAAAAAAGCAAATTTGCTTGGTGGCAGGAACAAGGCGTCAACTCTCTGGGTTGGAGGCAGTCCGTTCCTCATTTTGACAGCGTTTGAAAATATAATTATTGCTTTTTCTACGTTAATGCGACCGAAGCCAGGGACGAATCGCTCACTGAACTTATTTATAAATTAAGCTGTCATCATGATCTCTCGGAGCCCTAAATGAGAATTTGACCGGCTGCATATATATTTCCCACAACCATTTGGGGAATGCCGATGACAGGCATTATAATCGGTATGATATTTATTGAGCGTAGAATTACACCTCGTGGGTGATGAATTGCCTTTCTACGACCATCAATGACGTTTGGGTTAATCACGTCGAATGCCGTGATCGGGAGGATGGAGCCTTTGAAAAGAAAATTGCCGCCTAGAGAAAATGGAAAAAAGGTCTCGTAAAAGGTGGTATCAGATCAAATCAAATCAAACTGGTTTTTATTTGCAAAATCCATGTATATGACAATGCAAACGTCAAGATTACATAGGTAATGACAGAAACACAAGCATGAAAACAGCAGTAATTCGGGCTCCATAGTACAGTTCACAAACAAACTCTGACAACGTGAGAATGGAGCAACCCGGGCGAACTTATGGGCTTGATATATGATATGCATATGACAATGCAAACGTCAAGAAGATTGCATCGGTAATGAAAAAAACAAGCATCAAAACAGCAACAATTTGGGCCCCATCGTACAGTTTACAAACAAACCCTGACAACATGAGAATGGAGCTACCCAGGCGAACTTATGGGCTTGAGGCGAATGAGATATTATAAAACCCATCAACACTGTACAATTCCGCCTCGATCAGAATATCCTTCAGGGCTCGCTTGAAAGCGGGGATGGGCAAGCTCTGCAGCCTCTCTGGTAGCCGATTAAACAGACGAGAGCCGTTCTGAGTTGGGTCCGACCGCAGCGAGGCTGTCAGACGGACCGTGGGAATGGTAAGGTCCTCGCATTGCCTTGTGGAGTAATGATGGCAGTTACTGCCCCTCTGCAACGTGTTAACATTTTGTCGCACAAACATCAAAACTGAATGAATGTACAGACTCGGCAAGGTGAGGATTCCCAAGCTGTTAAAATGCCCTCGGCAACTCTCATTCCATCCAAGGTGCTTCAGTATTCGGAGAGCCTTCTTCTGCAGGACGAACACACGGCGGCTGTGTGGAGAGTTCCCCCACAGCTGCACGCAATAACTCAAACGGCTATGGAAGCAGGCAAAATACACTGATCTGAGGATCTCAGGGGACACACATCGTGACAATCGGCGCAACATGAAATTGCAGGAGGCGAGTTCTGATGACAGCTTGTCGACGTGTTGAGCCCACGAAATTCTATTATCAACCTCTACACCCAGCAGATTCACTGAACGGGTGAGAGGACCATTCAGCTGGAAGGTTAAGCTCTGGGTCTTATCAGAGTTGAGGCGAAGACCATTTACATCACACCATGACTCGATCAACTCTGAAAGTGCAGTCATGTTACTTTCCAAACCCTCAACTGAACTCCCTTGTACCACAGCTGTTATGTCATCCGCAAAAAGGGAGAGGAAGAACGTGTCCTGGCATTGGTATACTAGATCGTTTATATATATTATGAAGAGGCAAGGGCCTAGTCCAGATCCTTGCTTGATACCACATGGAATACCTATTTCTTCGGACTGTTCACCATTAAAGAAAACTACCTGCTTCCAGCCCATGAGATAACTCTCAAAGAAAGAAAGGCTAACTGGAGAGATGCCATAATGTGCAAGCTTTTCAGTCAATAAATTGAAGGGAACCAAATCAAAAGCTTTAGACAGGTCAAACAGCCGCAAACCCGTGAGCATCTTGCCTTCAAGGGAATCAAGTGCCTCCACAAGCACTGAACAAGCGGCAGAACAAGTATTTTTGCCCTTTCGGAACCCATGTTGGCGGCCATGCAACAATTCCTTCCCCTCGATGTACGCAATCAAGTCCCCCAAAACCACCTTTTCCAGTACCTTTGCAAAAACTTGAAGCTTTGAGACAGGCCTAAACTCATCATACCTGGTGGGCTTCCCTTTCTTTGGAATAGGTGTGATGGCAGACACCTTGAGGCAGCTTGGAAATTAACCTTGTTTGAAGCACAGATTAATAATGTACGTCAACGGTTCAATGACCAAATCAGCTACATTTTTTAGCATTACTGTGTTCACACCGAAATAATCCAATGATTTGCTGGATTTGAGTGATACTATCGCTGAATGAACTCTCTCAACAGAAACCTCCCGCAGACCAAAATCACTGCTCATCCTCGGTGCGCAGGATAAATAATCATAAAATATCTCCGATGGGTACCTGGGCAAACGTTTTTCAAACACCTCTGCAAATGTACTAGCAAATCCACTAGCACTCAAGCCTGCGGATACCAGAATCGGATTCTACTGAATCAAGATAGAAATTACACGGAGCTCGTATACAAGTCAAGATAAAAGTGGTTATTGTCTGGTGCTCTGTTTGGGACTAATGACAAGTTCTCCCATTTCACTGCTCCAGTTTTTGAAATGTTCAAGTTTTTGTAAAAGATAACGACATCAACTGGATAGAAAAGATTGCTTTTAGAGTTATTTAGAGTCGTTTGAATCGACAAGGGTTTTCTCGAAAAAAGGAGAGAGGTAGAGTATTACAATTCTCAGTACAAGAGCAAGTATCCTCATAAAAGTGAGCACATTCACATCCTCCCAGTGTTAATCACGTCGAGCACCGAGCATCGAGGCAACTTGATCAATGGATTGATCCATCTGAATTCATAGCCTGGTTGTAAACTGTACGAGCACTAAAGGGGCCGTCGTAAAACTGCTGTGAGGTTTACTTGCAAAGGCGAAAAGGCAGAGGAAGCCAGAGGCCAAAGAGACCCTCCGTGGGGATGTCTCGAGGGAATTTTTGGGGAATGTTGATTTGGATGTTGGCTTGGTTAAGATTGGGCCGAACTGAAGGAGCTTTGTTCTAGGGGGTTTCGTGGAGGTGGATATTTTTGAGATGAGTGAAATGTTGCTACCTACTTGGCAGTGCCAAGCATCATACTTTTGGATGAAGCAAAATTTGAGAACTGCATAAGCTGATGTTAAAACTCACCAAGAGCTCACTTTTCTCAAAAATAAATTAATTTGGGTAAGCTTAAATCGACAGTGACTCCATGTCAACCAGGTCCATGATCACACATGGTCGTATGAACTCATCATTGAACGTTGCAAACCGTATGCCCGCCCCAATCGTCCTCGGGTCAGAATGAAATCCTCAGGGGATCCCGTAACCTCCATTCGAGTGAATAAAGTTTTCCCTCTGCCTTTCCTCCACGTCCAAAGATCACTTTTCTTTTGACCCCTTTTGGAAACGCTTTTGTCCACATCTTATAAGATTTGTATAAAAATCCCAGATACATAAGACGCATGTTTCTGTTTGTGTGTGTGTGTGAGGGAGGGTGAGAGGGTGTGTGAGGGTGTGTGTGAGGGTGTGAGGGAGGGTGTGTGTTTGTGTGTACCTATCTCTTCAGATAGTGAAGTATAAACTTCATGCAATCCATCTCTTCACTTTATAGTTGCAAGCGCTGTTGTATTTCATCATTTTTGCTGCAGCGTCAAAAGCTAATGAACGATAGTGAGAAAAAAACGTTGACTACGATTAAACCCCATTTCCTTCACAGGTGAAACACCCTGCAGGTCCTCATCAATTCTTCTTATCTCACCATCTTCTTCCCGAATCCTTAACCAAGGACAATACAATCAACAAATGAAAGCCTAGCCCTGATCAAAGTGTCCAAAATGAACAATTCAATTTCCGGGTGGGATTGTGCGTAAATTGATGGGAAGGGGATGGGGATTAAGGGGTTTACCATCGCTCCCTTCGTCCGTTCTTTCCTCACTCCTGCAGATTGAAAGGTCTCCCTTTATCGGACGACCTCGATAGTAAATCCTCCCCCACAGTTGTTGGTCATCGATCCGATTGGGTCCGAAGTCGTCATCCTCCGGATATTTCGGGCACACTTTGGTAACTTATCTTTTGATGTCAATCTGACGGGAGGAATCGTGCTACCAGCAAGTTTCCAATCATGTCCTTGTAAGGTTTTTAATGTCTACACGTTTGGATAAGCTATTGTACCCACACAAAACCCCCTAAACCTTTCTGAAATGACATCCGACAAGAAAAGATTTTACCCGGCATTTTGGAAGGTTGTTTCGTTCAAAATATATCATCTTCATTCTCTTCTTCGTCCTACGTTTATTCATAAAGAATACTGGCGAAAAGTGAGTATGAAAAAAATCCGTTACCGTCTCTTCAGAAAGGATGTGCATTTTCCACTTGGCGACGTTCTTATCTTCAGGGGAAACCTTCGTTCATTAACTCTTCGCCCACATCCAACACCCCGCATTTTTCACACTCAGAAGACTACGTCCAAGCGCTGATTCGGCGGAAAGCCGTAAACCATATTCCAAGCCCGTGATTATACCATCAAACGACTCGCCCCGTCTCGTTAGCGAACCTTCAGAAGATCCTCCTGGGTAAAAAGACCTTCCAGCATAAAACCCCTCCCGTGCAAAGCTTCATTTTCATCAAACGACAATTAGTTTGTCTCTAAGAACAGCAAGGAAGTTGTAATTATGAGCGTCTTTGACAAAAGAAGCCTCATTTCTGGGGAGCCAGGAAAGCTTTTTGCGCTACCTGCAGATCTAATATTGAATAAAGCATCTTCTTCTGAGCCACAAGAACTTCATCCGTACTGCGATTAAAGTCTTTTGCTCCTAACCACGCTGAAACCGTCATTCACAAGGAAGTTTCCAGATTGGCCAAGTTCAAAGGACCAACCGATGGATGGGATAAATTATACTGAACATAAGGCCGATATACCATTGATAACATCATCTTACGAAAGGTTTGGGTGCTTTTAAAAAAGAGATTGAAAAATAAGTTTTGAAGGATCCATTAGAGAAAGCATTGGCTTTACAGTTTTCAAGTTCTCTGCTCAACGCAAATTGAAACCAAAACCTAATGAATTCTTTTGAAATTGCTTACCCGCTTAAGCCTACTTCCTCATTAGGTAGGTACTTCACTCTGGTCGGTGAAGTGAACCTTAAAACGTTTTCGTTGGAGCACGCGAGTCTCATCAATGTCAGGCTCTCAACCAAGTTCTTTTCTCACGCAACCCCGTATAAAATAGCTGGTCTTGAATTACGGAGGTGATAATAAAGGACTAATGTTAGGAAATGAATGAACATGACGTGACGCGAGGTGCAATAATTGTTCTGTAGATTTAACTTTTCAACCCCATTTTCGATGGTTACACTAAAAATTCTGCTTAATAAAGAGAGTTCATGCGTTACAACCTTCCACGCTTGGCCTTCTCTTTCAACCTTTTACTTAGTTAATGGCTCTCTTTGTTTTTACATAGCTCTTTTGATTTGGAAAAAAACAACCCATTTAATTAAACGGCAAAGGAAGTGGCCTGTGAAATGAAAATACGCCTTTCTCTGGGCTTTGAGCCAAGAATTCTTAAGGCCGCTCTGTTGAACGTCGTTCCTAAAAAAAAGAAGGAAACAGTTTCTTTGACAGGAGGATCTTTGATATAGAATAATTTACAACAGGATTACCTTATAATCGGATTAGCTATTCAAAGCTGAAATGGGCTGACATTACTCATTCACCATATAAAAAGAAAAAAAGAAAAAAAGATTTAACCATCATCTACAGCAGATGGTTATAACAAGCTTGACAATTCAATTCGCCTCGCAAATTCCGCTTTCCTCATTTCACTTTGTTTTGTATCTTTATGTACTCTAGAAAAATAATGAGGTGATTTTTCACGATCGTTAGACTTCTTTCATAGCAAATGATCACAATTACGCTGAAAAAGCTAAATTGGATCTGGATTTGTAGTACTGATCAAGCTAAAAGATTTACGATTAAGATCCAGCTCATACAACGTAATAATACAACATAGTAATGAACATGACATGTAGTAATGAACATTGTTTTTTTATTATCACCGTTAATAATCGGTTTAACGGTTTAACGGTTCGAGGAACTACGCAATTTGGAGGGACGTTTCCGACCCATCAGAAACACAATATTGACTTGCCTTCCGCAGTGGAGATTGGCTGACCAATTTAATTAAGCCAGAGATAATTAATTTGAAGTTCATCCTGAGTCTTTTCTTACGGTGAATGAATTAAGGCAAATGGGAGGATTTCCTGAAATACGCGGTAATAGGTTATTCGTCGCCGTATAAAACGGGCTTACCGGAGGTAGGTACTTTCTGTGACATAATCGATTTTTCGAAAAATGAAAACGTTTCTGCCTTTTACAGCGGTGGAATAATTGTTCGATTGGAAAATTTTTCGATAAAATTTTTCGATAGAAAATTTTTCGATAAAATTTTTTGATAAAATTTTTTGATAAAATAAAATTTTTCGATAAAAATTTCGATAAAATTTTTCGATAAAAAATTTTTCAATAAAATTTTTCGATAAAATTTTTCGATAAAATTCTAATTGTTCGATTAGAAAATTTTTCGATAAAAATTCGATAAAATTTCGATTAGAAAAATTTTTCGATAAAACTTTTCGATAAAAAAAATTTTTCGATAAAAAAAAATTTTTCGATAAAAATTCGATAAAAATTTTATAGAAAATTTTTCGATAAAATTGTTCGATTATACAATTTTTCGAGAAAATTTTTCGAGAAAATTTTTCGATAAAAATATTTTTCGATAAAAAATTTTTCGATAAAATGTTCGATTAGAAAATTTTTCGATAAAATTTTTCGATAAAATAATTGTTCGATTAGCAAAATTTTCGATAAAATTTTTCGATAAAAAAATAGAAAATTTTTCGATAAAAGAAAATTTTTCGATAAAATTTCGATAAAATTTTTCGATAAAAAAAGATTAGAAAAATTTTCGAGAAAAATAAGAACGTTTTTCGATAAAAAAAAAAAATTTTCGATAAAATTTTTCGATAAAATTTTAGAAAATTTTTCGATAAAATGTAGCATTTAATGCTACACATTTTATCGAACTTTCGAAAAAAAAAAAAAAAAGATTCAGTCTATAAAAACTTCTAGCTGTATGGTGTTACGACAGATAAGAGGCCACAAAAAGTGGGACGGTACGACTAAAATTGCTTCGAAAACAACACCCTTCTCTATCTCCTGTCCAAAGTCCTTCAAAACTCCAATTTTTATCCCGATAAGTGTGACCCATAGATCCTCACATTGTGTTTATATTGGAACTCAAAAAAATTCGACCAAAATCCACCTTCGTCCAAAAATACTTCAAAAACGACATCCCCCTTCACCCCCTATCCTAAATCCTTCAAAACCCCTGTTTCTTATAAGAAGCTATAGCTTCTTTATTGCCTTTAAAAAAATCCATTTGCCTAAACGGCGACGGGAGGAGGGCATATAATCGTAAGACACATTTTCACGACGATCAACAGGTCGATAATAAACCTAAAACTGGCTACCATACACGCAATACAGCATGGCTATAACATTATCAGATGGGTGAAATATGAACGTTTGAAGCTCTTCAGCCAATCACTAAATTTACCTCCGCATTTTTCAATGATTGGTAGAGAGGCGTCTCAAAAAAGTTGCAAATCCTCAAATCACACTTTCAATCCTCTCTCTGATTGATAAAGCTCCCAACGGATTGATAGGTTCCCGAGCTTTAACAAGGATTCCCTCTGTGAGCTCTGATTAAGGCCTGATAAAAAGGGAGGGATCGACGGAAAAGTTTCCCTTTATTCATCCGGCAAAACCCGTTCGCGTTCCGTTGTTTCACTCCATGTACTGCCATAAGAAGCAATTTTCCGCACCGACTGGAGCTTCACTGGTCGCCAATATGGATCACTCTAATAAAATCGGCCAAATAACAAAGAGCGTTCTCTCTCTGGTGGGTTTACGCGGGAGTAAAAAACACGTTGGGATTAAAAAACGGAAGCTACCTAATATTGTTAGGTGAGAATTCAGCTTTGTTCAAAACACCCTCAGTCCCCCAAAGGACCCTCAAAAATGAATTATTCGTCCAAAGATACTCGATCCAATGGCCGAAAACGTTAAAAATGCCCTCTCGTAACCGTTTTTTAGCCTCAAAGAGCCCCACAGGGTAATACGGTTGGGCTGAAAACCTTGTGGACGGACTTTTTGATAATGATCATTTTTGAGGCCGATCAAAATTCCACAGAGGTTGAATATTCTAAGTATCCAGCCAGCCAGCGGATGAGCCTTTTAATTGCCAAAATTGTACGTACCTAACATAATGAGAACGCTATAGCTTATTTACCGTTATTGTTCTGGAATAAGTCAATCTGTCTCACATGTCACTCGCGTTCACTATCTTTCCCTATAGTTCTGAAAACCGCCCACGCCACCGATAGGAGCATTCACACCCGACTACCTCAGACATAATACTCGGCGATTCGCAACTCTCCTTCACAATCTCCGCCTCCGTGTAAAAGAGGGGCTTAGTGATTTGTGGAGTGCCATCAACTACAAACATACAAAAGCTCCCCCAGCGTGAACTATAGCTCGATAAGTTACCTCTTTTGATAAACAAAATGTCGGCGCAAGTTGTACACAATCTTTGTTGTCTTACTAGCCGGACGGATTTAGACTGGAGACGGTTAATTTGGAAGTGCGCCGTGAAACTGGGACATTCTGCCGAGATTGTCGTAGATCCGGACAAATAATAAACACCGCGGGGTTTATATGGTTTAGTATTTTACATCACCCTGAACAATATCCAGAAGCAACAAGGATTCAGCTGGGGGCCATAGAGGCGCTACAACCTCTCTTAATTACCTTAAAGCGTATTTCCATGATACAACCACAATTGTGGCCACTACATAGAGCGTGGGACATACTCCAAACATCTTTTGTTTACTGACTAACACGTTCCCTAATTACTTCAAAACCCTTCATCCAACCGCATTATACGGACCCGTTCGGCGAATCCTCGCATATCGATTCACCGCAATTAATCAGTTTGATTGTTAAATATTAGGGGATCATTTTCATCCGCTAATGACCGCCCCACTCTCGCTTCATCATTAATTCCGGATATTTTGAGAGGGTTTTACAAAATAAAACCGCAAGGTACTTATTAGGGCGTTGAGGTGTGTCTAGGGAAATGGAATTGTTGATCGTTTTCCGCTCCTAATAACCGATTTATATTCCAGCGGCTTTCGCCCACTTGCGTATCAGCCGCTGCAATAGAATCCGAGTGGTTATCAATTTTTTTAAATTTCATCCCGAAGTTGAGCCGTCAGCGATTCTACTTGTGAGGGTCTATCACTGCGAAGGATATTCTGAACCAGTTTCCACCAAAGGATCCACCGGCTTTTGTCCTTCTTTCGTGGGAGTGACAGCAAGTCGCCCAGAGTGCTGCAAATGAAAAACAGAAAGTATGACCGGGCGGGAAGATCTCAGAGGGTCATTCGCACCACTGGTTTACTCATGTGAGGCCTCACACTGGCAGATAACTGGGAAAAACCCCTCGTCCCCAACCGAGTCTCGTAGAAAGGGACGTTCAGTTTCCGAGATTGTAACTTCGTCCTGGTAGGAATTCGGACGTGAAGTGACATGCAGCCGTCGAGCATTTGAAACTTTTGATGAAGCCGACAACAAGTTCATTGCTACAGCTAAAGACGCACTTAAGGATAAGACTGTCATTTAATCTCTCGCATTTATTAAAGGACACATTAGCTTTATTTCTGAATTCATTCCTAAACTTCACTGAGAGAAAAGATTTTTTTAGTGGCTAGGTTAAATCCGAAATAACCTCGAAAAGAAATTGAAACCACCTAGAATCAATTGATTCAACCTAGAAAAAAATAGGTCCAGGTTAAAGTAACATCGAAAAATATTAATACATCCTAGACCCATATAGAAACAACCTAACCTGTTATTACCCGCCCTCTGACCACAACCTGGAATAAAAAAGTGTCAACCTAGACCAAATGTGAACTTCACATTTGGTCTAGGTTGACATTGTGAAGACCTAGAAAATATATTACCTACCTTTGACTTTTAAGTGGGGTAACCTAGAATTGAATGATTTGACCGTCCATGTAATTCCCCTCCATTAAAGTCTCGGTTGTACAACTGAAAACAACCGAGAGATTTAAAAGGCGAGATTGCTACTTTAGGTAACAACCCAGAAGAAAAAGTTAGACTTTCAGTCTCGGTTAAAACTACCGTAGTACTACAAATAGTTTTAGGTTTAAACAACAGTGATTGTAATTCATTCAATAAATTCCAGGTTGTTTCTACAGTACGCTAAGCGGCCGCGGAGAGCGCCACTGTAGGCGGTGGGCGTTAATTCTCGTTGTCTTGGCACCCCTGCTATTTAGCCGGTGGGGTTGAGGCCAAATCTTTGTCAAATTCTAAGCATCTAATTTCTGTCACTATGTGCAGTCATATTATGACGTCACATTCAAATTTTTGTACTGAGTTGGAAACAGAGACAACCCAGAAAGATAAATGAAGTTGATAGAAACAACCTGCAATGGAAGTGGAGCAAACCTAGAAAAAAAAGTGGACCACCTAGTAATTTATTAGAACCAACCTGAAAAGAATAGGAAGCTACCTAGAAATTTAACTGGAACAACAGGGATAGTAATTGAAACAACCTCGTAAATAAAGGGACACAACCTAGAGAAAAAAGGGTTCTAGGTTAACGCGCCATGGCTGTAAATTGTTTGAGGTGGGGTGAGAACGTTTTTGTTTTAGGGTAAATCAACCGTCTATGAAAGTGAAAAACATTGAATACCAGGGTGAGACAACCAAGACATTAATGTTTTTAACCTAGACGGTAAATGGATGGAGGCGGCGGCACACACCGTGAACTTAACCTAGAACTAAAGTGTGGGGGTGGCGTATTTTAAATCTTGGTTGTTTGCATTTTTAGGAAGGTAACTTCACCAGTATTTTCAATCTAGGTTAAATTATATTCAACCTAGACTAAATTGTTCCACCCTAGAATGAAAACCAAAAAAAATCTAGGTTGGCAGCATTTAACCTAGAAAAAAATCGAAAAATAACCTAGAATAGGCCCTTTTTTTCTCTCAGTGTTGAATCCGACCGAAAGGAACCAACTGAAGTTGTTGATTTCCAAGCTATCAAATAATGATTACGTCAAAGAAACGCTAGCGAAAGCTGAATAATGGCCGGGAAAGACAGGAAAACTTGTCAAAGAAAAACCTGCAGTTCGAGCTTGGGCGGAATCCTGATTGGGACGATGGCCTAGATTTGGCCAAAATGGTAAATGGAGACCCCTCCACCGAACTTTTTTCCAGCAGAAGCGGCATCACTGAAATACTTGCATATCGTTTCAGCTGACATAGAGAGGTCACTTTCTACTTCGAAGTTGACCTATAATAACTGACCTCAGAAAATCTTTCAAAATGGAAAATATTGAGAAAATACTGGTGATTCAGTACCTAAAATAATTCAAACTTTTTGGGATTTGTAGGTTCGATTTTTCATGTACCTACCTGTATTATTTGTTCACTTAAAAAAAAAAAAAAAAAAATTATTTAAATCTTCAATTATTAAAGAGGCGGAGAAGGAGAATAAAAATGGATGTCTGTGTGTATATATTTTGTTCCAACATCATTGCGCATGTCATCCTCTATACGATCTTATTTGTGGGGGTTTTGCTCTTATTATACTGTCTTAATTTCAGGGTTCAATGCGCTTATTTAGAGGTTTCATCTATCCTATCGATCACGATTCTGGTGTAGGATGATCGAAATGATAAGTGCATCAAATGCAATTACATAGCAACACCAAAAATACAGCGAATTTCCGAGGTCACCTTAGTCTACCCTCAAAAAGCACTTCTTGCCGAAAAATTAAACCATTTTCCATGTCCTCAAAAAACTACAAATGAAAGTGACGCTCATTCAAAGCGGAAACAATGGGAAAGCATTTTCATATCCACGTTTTTCAAGGGCTGGAAAACGTCAAAACAAGGGTCTAAACAAAGGCTTTCAATCAGCCCCTGTAGGGCAGAATGGGACGGGTCAGTGTCTTCACATCGAAAGCGCTCGACACCATTGAATCAGCCAGTGACGACGGAAATCATTGGAAACTTCAGAATGTGCGGATTGAAATGATTTTATGTTGTTATGTTTCGCTTGTCAAGCTGAATTCAAGATTTTTTTTTGCGATTTGAATGGATTAATTTTATTTTTTAATCACACCTATATAGATATGCAAACAATTGAATACCCTGCATAAAAATACCAACAGTGCTTGGAATGGTGTGAAAAACCGAACTGGCGTTCATATTAAATATTTTTTATAAAAAATATAAATTTTATATTTTTTATAAAATGGCGTTCATATTAAAGTTTTCTATAAAAAATATAAATTTTATATTTTTTATAAAAAACTAACTCACTCTTTAAGAAACCCAGAAAAAGTAAAAGGTATATTTTTGACATAAATTGAATTGTAAAGTTCTGGCTCATTTACTTAATAGGTCTAACTTCGTCGATTAAAATCATCATTTAACCTGAAACACTCTTCCTGGAGGAATCATTCAAATAGGACGTTGGGACCTGACTTGCTTCGCCAAAGTCCGAACATAGTGACTTATTTGTTATATTATAACGAATCTTATTATATTATAATAGACTCCTAACCACTTTTTCTACAGAGCCAAACGTACTCACCCGGTTTTGCCTGTTGCAACTAGTGCAAAACGTCTTGCTTTATTATAAGTTTTCAATAGTAAACAAATCAATAATTTTACAAAATTTGTAAAAGTTATTGATTTATATTCAATATTCCCTCGTTAAATCGAACCACTTTCGGCCCATCAACGTTCCAAAACGGGAAGCGTCTCAACTAGACGCTGTCTTGATGTTTGTTAGCGGGCAATTAAAAGTTATGCTGAGAATTTCAACCTCTAGAGTCAAAGAGAGTTTTGATGCTGGCAAGGCCCAGTATTCCAAACTTTTTGAAGTATGTATCCCTCAAAATGAGAAGTATTCAAATAGCTCAGGACTCGTGAAAGAGTATGTATACACAGAACACATACTGTGTATACACAGAACGTAAACAAACCCACCTCATCAGTTTTTTCCGTTCGACTTTCCAATTCTTCATGTTGATGACCCGTATACCTGGGCACTCCACCTCTCGTTGAGGATGACAAATATTATCCATCTCTCGAATCCAAATAAGTAGGAAAAACTCGCATAAACTATACTGGGTGGAATTCACAAACTCGCCTCCTCGCACACAAGCTGTGTGTGACACAACAAAACATTTGAGGAAGTTCCTACTAGTACTAGAGAGTTCCCCTTTCTGCTACCTAAATTTCCCCTTTATCCCCTTTTCTTGGCACAAACTTCCCCCTAACTAGGTATGGGGTTAGGTAATGAGTTGTTTTTTTTTTTTTTTTTTCATCTGAAAGCCAGTAGATCAATTTATCCGGGAAATTTCCCCTTTATGGAAACTCTGTTTGGTACAAAAGCCGGGCGCAGTGTAGTGTCATGGCCGCCCTAGCGATCGTGGTGGGAGGACGCGGTACCTTGGAATGAGCTGGATTAAATCCAAATGAATCAAAGCTGGATCTGGATCAAATTTTGAACTAGAGAGCATGCCTGTTCTCTCATTTTAGATGGGAAGGAGCTGGAATTGAGTTGTAAACCTTCGCCAAGTTTTACTTAAGGGTTTATTATTCTTTGATATAAGTAGGTAAGTTACGAAAATTACTATGTCAATGGGTGGGGGGGGATTGGAAAAAAATTTATTTTATTTTATTTTTTTCACTTGGAAAATTAAATTTATATATTATAGGAATTTATATATTATATGACCTCCTGGGATCCTTCAAAATCCCATTAAATGGATCTATAGATCCCCCACAGTGAAATCGGATCGTTCTGGGACCCCCTAAAAAGGATTCTACGTCCAAAAATACTTCGAAAACGACACCTAACTCGACCCCATAGCCGAAACCCTTAAAAAAACCTCCCACAGCCCTATTTTAGCCCCTTAGCGCCCCACGGGTTTGGGCGATTGGGCTGAAAACCTTGCTGGCACAACTACATAGATGGTAAACCAAGTATTTAGTCAAAATTTCCGATAAAAAAAAAAAAAAAAAAAAAAAATCCAACTGCCCAAAACGGTCGGCGGACGCACATTTCGGGTTTGGAATCTAGACGTCTTGAAACGGATAATGTGAAATTTTGAGGCCAATCGGAGTCGTCGACCCCCGTCGCGATACAAAGGTGTGTCATTCCAAGAATAATAAAACAAAAGTGGAATTAGCTGGTTCTTAGTACCTACCTACTATATATTCAATCCGCTTAGAGCAGTGTTGGGTAAATGATCAGAGGGATTTGGGTGCCAAGGGTGGATTGATAATTTAACAATAATACCTCACAACAATTAATTGTTGTATGTTATTCGGTTACAATAGGCTGCTCTGTAAAGGGAATCTTGTTGTGATTATGGTTCTACCTACTTGTTAGTCTAGTGTTGCGTCAGGTTCTCTCTCGAATTGCTCCTGACCCGCATAAGAGCCCGTAGGTACAGCTGTGGGAACAATTATATGCATTGAATTACACTACAAGAGGTGTACCGTTATCTACTGAAGATAGACTGCTCACGCGTCTGATAAACACAATTATTGTGAAGGGGTTCGTATTAAGCCCTGCGTTAGACGGAGGGGCTCTACCGACGGATATTGAAGTGGTCCCGAACTGAGTGCCCTCTCAGGAATATCCCCATGAACACCTTCTAGCGTGCCAACTATTGGCTGGGCGGCAATTATGACCGGCAACCACTCTACCCATAGCCACAAATTACTACGGATGGAAACTCCCCTGGGCTCCTAAATGCTCCACCTGTTTCAGACATTGGCCAACCGATTTGAAGGAAAATTTCATCGTGAACGAGAGTCGCTTGATTACTTTTGTTTTGAAAACTGTTATTATCGATGAGGTCTTCATAATCTGTCAAGTTTGATCCCTATTAAAACTTATTGACTGACACCATAAAATGAGAAAACTTTGATGATGAAACCCTCACAGTTTTCTTTCTAGCAAACCTGAATACATGTGAGGAAGATAAATAAGCAGACAACTTATGGTTAAGGACGTTGCGGTACCAATCGATACATATTTCAATACAATTTTTTTGCATAGTATCAATACCCAAAAATTTTTTTTTTAAACATCGATAGCTAGATATATTGATTAGCAAAATAAATCAGAAATGAGTATCGACTTTATAGTCAATGTGTGAAATGCAGGCTTTACATAATACGTAGGGCAATGTATGAAATAGATTCTAACGAACGAAGTTAGGTTGGCCTCCATTTTCGTAGACCAACGGTACAAGGAAAGCTTTTCAGATCCTGTGATTATAGATGAAGTAAGTGCCCATGAGCAAAATGTTTTTGTATTTGGGTTAATGTTAGGTATGTATTAGCCTAACCAAATGATTTTATGTACGTTGCCAGAGTTCCCCTGATGAAGGAGGTTCCCAAGCCTTCGTAACGTCGGGACTATGAGATGTTGTGAATAAAGAAGTAGGCAGTTTTCGGCCTGGTTCATGGAGGAATAGAGAGAAACTCTATTCCTCCATGGGCCTGGTTAAAACCACCCAAAGGAGTTTCCTCGTACCGTTTTCGAAGTATTTTTGGACGTAGAATTCATTTTCGAGGGTCCGTAAACGATTTCTTCTTTTTCTCCCCCCACAAATTTTTTAGTAATCGCATTTTTTTAAATACTCAAAAAACGACACCTAACAACGACCCCAGAAACCGTTGCTAAGGAGACAATGGACAGGTTGTTGTAAAAAAAAACAAAAAAAAAAAACGCCACAGCCTCTGACAGGGTTATTTCCTCTGACGGTCATTTTATGCGGAATGGTTGGAGGGTTTTTCCTGAGGCAAATAAACATCGAAGCTTGAAATGGTCACGGTTCTGGACGCGGGCTACAAATGAAAATGCAGCGAAAAATGAACGTGCAGACTTCGATCGATATCCCCGTGGGAACGGGCTCCTGCGGCGGAAATTCTCCGTCGGGATCTAATGAAAAATAGGGCGAATTTATCTTTAGGCTTTTTTTTTCTCCGTTCTGACGCCGTTGGGTTCAATCAACGTTATTATCTGGCTGCAATGAGTCTTCCCATTCCAATGACATTTTGCTGAATTTTTGTCAGACTTTCTTAGCCCATGGGAGCACGTAGTGATGTAAAGTTCGAGATGTAAATGAGATTTTTTATATTCATCATTCTTTATTTCAGCGACATTTTTCTGAAACAGTATCATTCGGGGCCAACACTGGCAAAAAGTAAGACGAGAAGAATGCATTAGCATTCTTATTAAAGCAGCAGATGGAAAATGTACCCACGTGCCCAATTAAAATAACAGAGATTCAACTTTTTGTTGTTGGTTCATGATTACTGTGTTGTAGGTCAGAGTTGAAAAACCTAATTAGAAATGTTAAGATTTAATTACATGTCGAAGGACATTTCCGATGAATACAAATTAGGTAGGTAGGTACCTATAGGTATACCTAAATTCTTTCGTTGTTTTGAAATATGCCGAATAAAGGTAGCGGAAACAATGTTTCACTTTCGGGATCGAACAAATTTGTGTCCTCCAAAATTAAAATTTCAACCTGCATATTGCGTTTCAGAGCCTGCTGAGCAAATTTGGTCCCGTGTCTGTCCGTCTTTCCGTGTGTCCGTCCGCATTTCCTTGTTACAGCCATAACTTCCACAATGTTGATCGGATTTCGGTCAAGTTTTCAGGGATTGTGCGGGTTCGGCCACTTGAGGTCCCATATAAATTTTATGACGATTGAATTAGCGGAAGGCTGTGCGCAGGCGCAAACGTGTGATTCGGGTCATCCGGAAGGAGTTGAATGTCTTTCACAGCAATCAAACTCGAAGCAGAACCGCATTGCCATCCTAACTTGGTAATGTAAAAATGTTAAAAATCCGTATACAGCTGAAATCTCTTCTGTTCACCCTTTGACGTTGAAATTTGAGATTGAGCCTTCTGGGAGAGAGGGCTTCAAGACGGTTCAAATGACGGAGATTCTCCTGATCAGCTGAGTGAGCTAACAACCATAACATGTACCCTTTGCGAGGATGCTATGTGCCATTTCCCACTTGTATTGGCAGTGTATTTTTAGTTACGTGACTTTGATTTCTGAGGAACTACAATTACCTATTTCTGGTAATTTTTGGAAAATTGTTGGGTGTTTGAAGTTTATTGTAACTGTCTCCCTCTTTCACCTTAAGGATCTTGAGACACGAGAGTATTCCCTCGCTAAAATGAGGAAAGGGCCAGAGTGATAGTGGCCGGGTCGTCCATCAGCTGCGATATTGCGTGCGCTCACGATATTTAATATAGGTACCACCTACTTAGTGGTGTGGCACCGCAATACAAAGGATCGCCTTTAGTCAAGCTTAATGGAGCTCGAAACCTTTTCCCAAACTAATGCTGTACAGCATGTTACATAACATAATTAGGTGTATGTAACGCCACCGGAGACCCTTTTGATTGGTTGGATTCTCTGCATAATATTTATACATATTCTCTATAGAGAATCCTACATTGGAGATTTTGTTATAAATAAAATAAGTGAATGAAAATCTCCCAACATTTCACATCACGAACGATGCTGCGAATGTCACAAAGAGGGTTTATCATTCTTTGGTGCAAATTGTGCCAAAATTAATTCTGAGTTAGGTAATGCTCAATAATAATTATTAATTTATTAATAATTAATTGTTATTATTTGAAAAAAACTCCCGTACACCCCGAAAAATGGATTCTACATCCAAAATTACTTGGGGAAACAACACCCTATTTGACCTCCTGGTTTCAGACAAAAGCTCTATTTGTGAACGCCCCATAGACCCCCAAGGTGAAACCGGGTGGTTCTCAGACCTCCAAAAGTAGAATCTACGCCCCAAAATACTTCGAAAACTACATCTAACTCGACCCCATCTGCAAAAACCTTGAAAAAATGCCTCCCCTAGCCTCGCACAGCGTGTGAGAGCGATCGGGCTGAAAACCTAGCAGGCACTACTAGAAGAATAACCGAGTATTTTGTCAAAACTTCAGCTTTATTAAAAAATGCCTACTGCATAAAACGGTCAGGACGGCTAATGGACTTTAAATGTCCAGATGTGTGATTCCAAAAATTAAATTTTTAATTTTTGGAATCACACATCTTGAAATTACGAGCAGGCCGATAACATTGTTTGGCCCTCGTAGCGGAGACATACGTGATAATTTGGAGAATAATACCTGTACCAATATCGTAAAAATGGGATCCAGGGAGGACGATGAAGCCTGAGTACCTACCAACAATAACTAATTAACTAATTATTAGTCACGGCTATCGATAGTTTCGATACTATCGGGGAAAAACTATCAATAACTATCGACAGTTTTCGGTCCTCAAAACGTTGCTTAAAAAATGTGTTCTTCTCTGCAAATATTGAAGAAAGACCAGAGATATGTACCTAGTTTAAAAAAAAAAGTTGTCGGTTAACAACTATCCATGCCATTCTTTATTTGCGAATCAATATAATGTCATTCATTAAGCAAAATTTGATTTTTGATTAATATAAAACATCAGTAAATGTTTTTTACCTGCTAACTCCATTGAACAGTAGCTACCTCATTTGAACGTTCATTATGAACATTATGATAGTACAACAGTAACAGGAAAATGTAATATTGTTTATTAATGGTGTTGTTAATCCAATCGATAGTAGCTCGGTAGAATGTAGGCAGGACAATTCATTCATATGCATTCTACCTAGAGGCAGTAACCTCAAACCATTTAAATGGTTTAAGGCAGGACGTGGTAGGTTGGCAACCATAACCTTCTCAACGCATTTTGTGCTCCAAGTCTGTCTATTTATCATGGTCTGATGTTCCAACCCACTAATGGTTTCTAAAATGGCCAATTAGGCATTATTATTATTTTTTTTTTTTTTGAATATTTTAAAATAAATTCCTTTCAATTTGACCTAAAACTATCGATAGTTCAAAAACGACTATCGATAGTACTATCTATATAAAGCCAGCACTACCAACTATTGACCCCAGCTAGGTAGGGCGACGTCCTCAATCACTCTTGTCAGGTGGTTTTCTTGAAGGCAACCCAATAAGTACACCTCTTCAAAGTTGGATCCAGGTCGGAGGATTCCTTCCCGCACGAGTTAGTTTCAATAGACCCGAGATTCGACCTTCAAACAAAGCATTGTTGAAACTTTAGATGAATCTCTGAAAACTCCCCCACCCCTGCCGATTCCTCGCTTCCTCCCTTCTTCGAACACAAATTCTGCGACACCCTTTGACTGTATTCAGCGCGAACTTGTCGACAAGGGATGACAGATGCTTAGACAAAACTCACGAGACGAGGATGATGAATACCACACCCGTTATGAGTTTCCCGAAGGAAAGTTGTGATTTTCGTGTGATCAAATTAGGCGGGGTGGCCACGATCAGAGTGGCGCGCCGGTCAGTGAGGGTTTGCTAGGAAGAAAATGAATGACGAAATTAGAGTGCACAAGACGCTAAAGTTCCGGTCATGAGTTCTTCTTATTTTGGCTCCCTCAAAACTAAGCGTGGGTACAGTTTGATCAATTATTTTGACGTTCTTGGCGTCTACAGTTGGTGGACACATGACATTGTAGGTATAAGCTATTATGATTTGAAGGAGCAATCTTGTTGAATCCGAATTATGGAAACGCCAGATATTTATCAAAAATGTAGCTGTTGTGGTCATCCTGGTCATTTACCATGGTGCCAGGCCGGTCTTAGATGGGGTCCCAAAAATGAAGGAAATGACCGGAGTGACACGGCAAAAAAAAAAAAAAAAAAGTTTTACTGAAAACGTTCAACGGATGCTACATTGAGACTGATCATTGAAATTGGATAGTGTAAGAAGCAATCTGTGGGTGCAATGTCCGTTAGTGCTTCCAAAGTTAAGTCACCGGGACAACCCTTATCTCCCCTAATCCGTTGAATTAATTAACAAATACATAATATGTATATTATAGGTATACTAATATTCCAGTTTGTTTAATATTATTCTTCTTTTCTCAACCAAATCAGGTGGGTGTATATCCCGAAGACTGTGGCTCAAAGAAAATATCACTGGCGTCTTCAACTGCTGTTTTCGCCTCTATACCCTCCACGGCGAATGCAGCGCAGAAAATCCTCGAAGGCCTATAGGAAATGACTGGCGAGGGCGACAAAATGAGTGTTGCCGACACCGTGGTGCGAGGAAGGAGCGGCGCCCTCGTGTTCCCGCGCAAAGTACATATAATAATACCTACAACAGATGCGATGCCTAGCGGCGTTGATCCAATTTTCTCGACTGAATAATGATAGGCCTTAATGTAGTGTCCGGACTGCTAAGTTTAACGTAACTGTTTACTAACTCGATATTATTGAGTTGACTTCCATTATGCAAATATCTTAGCGACCCAACGAAGCTGATTTATCTCAAAAAGCCGCAGCGATCATAATTTATCAGCGTGATATAAGACCTACCCATCACAACGCGGTGACGGATGCCTTCCCGACTTCTTTTTGCGGTATGTTCCATTTTCTCTCCGGAGCCAAAGGGAAAACCTTCCATCTCAGGAACGTCAAGGACTACCCGCAAAATTGGATCTCTGTCACTTCTCTTCGTACGCACAACTTGTGGAGACCGCTCTCAGTGAGTCCTATCACTCTGCTTCACCGTCAGATGGAGCGATGGTTTTGTGTATAGGTCCTATCTGACGCAGTCTTGAATAATGGCTTGAAATCTGATACAAACACGCTAATTCGGCGCCTCACGTCAAATTAATCCGACGTTTTGCAAAGGTATTGCAAAATTCATCTTCCTATGAGAATGGTTGATATTCACGTATAAGAAGTGCCTACATTAGGTACACATAACGAATGATTTAGGAGGTACGATGTGCGACAAATGGTCTCTTTCTGGGTTTGTTTTCCATCACGAGAATTTCGTCATTCCACCGGCGACTCTCTCCCAAGTAATAATGGGAATGACCAAGACAAAAAGCCTTTGGAATCGATTTTCTTCTCATTCTTTTGTTTGGGCCGAAGACTGACGAGGAGACATTTGTTTTCCACGAGCAACAATATAACAAGCCTGAGGGGCTAAGTGGGCAGTTGTCGGATAGCGGGAGAGGATGATGTTGGCTTGGCAAAAACTGTGGCTGTTGGTTTTTTAATTTTTATTATTTTTATTATTATTGGAATAAAACGGAGGTCGAAAGGTCGAGAGGTTCTGATCGGCCTCAAAATTTGATATTATACGTTTCAAGAGGTCTAGATTCCAAAAACGAAAAACGACCGTCCGCCGTCCGAGTCGTTTTGGGCATTAGGAATTTAAAAATAAAATCTGAAATGTTGACAAAATACTCGGTTTGCCAAAATACCGGTTTACACTCGAGTTATGCCTGCAAGGTTTTCAGCCCGTTCGCCAAAACCGTGCGGCACTATAGGGCTAAAATGGGGCTACGGGAGAGGTTTCCGGCTACGGGCTCGAGTTAGGTGTTGTTTTCGAAATATTTTTGGGCGTAGAAGCCATTTTTTGCGGTCCCACATCTGTCCAAAAATCGTATAGATTTTATTTTTATTTTTTGGGAAATAATTAACCAACACTACATGTAGTGTGCACACTTGGGTAAGAATACCCCCCCTCTCCCCTTGCAGTTTACACTGAATTAGCAGAAGTTGATTTCCTTATTTAGCACTAGATCGTAAACAGCCTCTCGCTCGCAGTACAAGCTGAGCACTGCCCCTTCCCGGTACGACAGAGTCCATGGTGAGGGGGTAACTACCCACTTAAACCTCACACGAATCTCTTCTCGATTACTTTGTTATGCGCCTTTCATATTTGCAAAACATAATAGGGATTGCATGGATGTAATATTATTACTTCCATTGAAAGAAACCCTGGACCTGGACGAGGAGTCTGAGCACCCCTCGTCCACTCCAGTGAATGGCAGCTTGTACTGGGGGAATTCAAGCTCCTTCAAAGCTGGCTCTCCAGGATCCTCGGCTCCTGCGGATCAAACGCACTGAAATGTCATTAAAATTTAGGAACCCAACTTCGCCTAGAAATCTTGGGTTTAGTTCCCAAAGTATCTACGGAGAAACAATTCAGAGCATGTGAAAATTCACCTCATCAAATAAAAATAACCCCCCCTGGCCTTTTCGGGCAGTTTTCAGTTTCGATGATGTTGGGACCCCCACAAAGAAAATGGTTGGACCTCCAAAGAGCTTTGAGAAGTGACAGTGGTGTTATATTTCCCAGTGGGCGACCCACAGAGGATTTACCCCACCAAAAAACTTGTTCTGAGGTTATCGCACGTTTCTCATTAACTTTCAATTTACCGTCCTCTCTCGAGGGAAGCTCAATAGCCCGAACCGGAAACCTTCCCACTAACGAACATCGGCCTTTCGTGTCTTTTTTATGTGAAAATTCATACAAACACTTCATGTTCGTCCCTGGTATCTTTATTGCGGGGATCACCTATAGGTTCACCTGTAGGTTGCGGGGATCACATATATGTATACATGAAGCTTGAACCTTAAACCCCATCAATTTTTAAGAGAATTAATACATTTTGGTTTATTATTCTTGGAATAATACGTATATGTAATCGCCACAGAGGTCGAAAATTCTGATCAGTCTCAAAATTTGACATTTTAGGTACGTTTCAAGATTCCAAAAACGAAATGTCCGTCCGCCATCCAAGCTGTCTGGGGCAGTAAGAATTGTTTAAAACATCCGAAATGTTGACAAAATACTCTGTTTACCATCTAGTGGTGCTTGCAAGGTTTTCAGCCTGATCGCCGCAACCCGTGGGGCGCTGTGGGGCTAAAATAGGGCTACGGGAGGGGTTTTGGAAGGTTTTCGACAATGGGATCGAGTTAGGTGTCGTTTTCAAAGTATGTTTGAACGTAGATTTTTGGGGATCCCAGAACGATCCGAGTTCACTGTGAAGACCTACACTTTTATGGGGCTACAAAATTTGTAGCCCCATAAAATGGGATTTTTGAAGGATCTCAGGAGGTCAAATGAGGTGTCGTTTTTCTAGAAATTTTGGGCGCAAAATTCATTTTTTCGAGGTCCTCATCTCTCCTCATATTATACAGGAAACGTTTTTCAAAAAAATCTCTTAATGACAGAATTAATTTTTGCACAATTAACTTTTATCAAAGAATAATAACCCCTTGTTTAAAATTTGCAGCGTCTTCTGCGATACGCTTCTTCGACGATTCGCCATTCTCAGAATGTTTATCTTCATCTTGCGTCTCGCCGTTTACGAGGTCGCTAAAAGTGAAAAAGGATGCGACTTGACGGCCGACTTCCGGTGGTGGGAGAGCTGTCGAAGAAATAATTTACTTTATCGGTCTACGGAGGTGACTTGACACGAAACACAAGGGTCGGAGGGGGTTTGGAGACCGTTAAAGGAGGATTTATTCAAAGGGGGAAACCGCTGGAACATCTTTCGGAGGAAATGACACGGAAACACTCCCAAAGGAAAACACCAGAATAGAGATAGTTCAAACCTCTCAAAAGAGTTGACGAAGCCTCAACATCAGCATTGTGGTTTATTTACACATTTTGGGGATGTGTATACTATTTTTACTAAACAAAGCAACATTCCGGTTCTACGCCAAGTGAAACCCATGATCAACCTGATGCACATTTCAATCGATACAAATTAAAATTTTAATTCTAATCCAGGCCCTTAAATAGCCCTTGAATTCTTATCTTAGAACGTTTGAACTTTGATTCTTTGACGCACAAACATATAAAACCCCCAAAAGTATTTTTTCATGCAAGGAAGCCAACTCGGAGAAAAAAGAGGTAGAATAACTTGGGGGAAGAAAGAATAATCCCATTGTGCCATCAGATTATAGCGAAGTCCTTTTAAAAAACGCTGCAAATTTTACACAAGGGTTTATTATTCTTTGATATAGGTTACTTGTACAGAAATTTAATTCTGTCAATAAAAAAAATTTTAAAAAATATTTTTTTTTTGGATTTTTATATTTCAAAAAAAATTTTTTGAGGGGATTTTTTTTTCAAAAATGTGTTTTTTCAAAAATTCTTTAATTTTTACTCGAAAGATATTTAACTTCTTGGGATCCTTCAAAAATCCCATTTTTAGCCCCATGAAAGCCCTATAGACCGCCACAGTGAAATCGGATCGTTCCGGGACCCCAAAAAATGGATTCTACGTCCAAAAATACTTCGAAAACGACACCTGACTCGATCCCATAGCCAAAAGCCTTCAAAAACCACCTTCTGTAGCCCCATTTTAGCCCCAGAGCGCCCCACGGGTTTGGGCGATCGGGCTGAAAACCTTGCGGGCACAACTAGATGGTAAACCGAGTATTTTGTCAAAATTTCAGATTTTTAAAAAAATTCCTACTGCCCAAAACGGCCTGGACGGCGGACGGCGGACGGACATTTCGGTTTTGGAATCTAGACCACTTGAAACGGATAATGTCAAATTTTGAGGCCGATCGGAGTCGTCGACCCCCGTCGCGAAAACATAGGTGTATTATTCCAAGAATAATAAACCAAAATGGCAAATTTTGATCCTACGGGATCTGAACCCAGGTGGCGGATGTGTCAGCGCCTAGATTCTAAAGTGTTAAACTTGGATGTGACTTGTGTTCCTAGATTCTAATAACAATATAAACTTGTTTTAAGTGTTGTGGGGAGATTTGATACATCATGATATGAGAACATTGTTCTCGCTGCCGCATGTGCGGGTGGAGAGGATTGGATGTTCCAGGATTGGATTCCCAGGAACCAAGCTCGAGACGTGGTCTTCTGGGGCTTCTCCACTGGTCGTGGACGTGATAAATCTTTTGGCAGGAGTTGTCCAGCTACGATACTTCTTCAAGATCATTGACAGGGACGTCGTCGATTCCTTCGGTTTGACCCTCAATCGTGGGAGTCCCAGCAGGACCTGAGCAGACGAGGGGTGCTCAGATCCTCAGGTCAGAATCTGATCTGTTTTGTATCTGATACAAAACACGCTCTCTAGATCCGATAGAAATGCCTTATGAGACATGCGACGGCTCTAAACGAAATGATCTTGAAGACTGGCGTACAGGTAAAGTCAGGGAGTCGCCTGGATTTTCCTACGCCCGGCATGCTGAGCATCTGCATTTTGGGGGATTTTTCCCACTACTTACTTGGAGCTTTGATTAAATAATCAAATAATGTTAATATTAAATATTACATTTTAATCAAAGCTCCAAATTTTGTGAGTAATATTTAATATTACTGTCCATACTGTTAGCTATCGTAACTCGTTCTTCAGCCACCTTCTGAACTAGAACGCAATGATTTATTAACAACCAAACCCACCAGTTTCTAGGCCGTTGAGCACAATAACTTCATTTGAATATTCATGATTTATCAAAGATAAGGTCCCTTCACCACGTTCTATTGACTATACATAAATTTATTTGGCGTATCGAGAGTGTATTAAATGCATTCAAATTCCGCCTACCCTGTTTTTCCTCATAGCAGCTTGGTTCACAGGTAAATCCGTCCGAAAAAATGCCAACAATAATAATTGACAGGGCCCTGCTCGTAATTATTACCAGCAGGGCCTTGTCTTTGAATCTTGAAGCACGAACTCTCAGAAAGTGGCGTTAACTTTATCGAAAACCAAGTAGGCTGCATTTGGTACACTGAACCTATCCAATTCTATAAAAGAGAATATTTGAAAATGTTCATCTAACTCAATAAATCTTGCGGTAAGGCGAGAGGGGTGCATTAAGCAATTTAGGTTCCATCTACTGATTGGATTCCGCCAACATGTTGGAGTTCCCACGGGCAATCGCTGATTTCCACTGGGCGGGTTCATCCATCTAACTTTATGATCTGAAGTTGGCTAATTACAGGCAACAGTTCGCCCGTTCAGTAGAACTATTAGATGTCGAGCGAATTTATGAAAGCTCGGTATAGTTAGACCGAAGCCATTAGTTAGAAAACGGAATTAACACTCAACTTCAAAATTCATATCGGGCGGTCTGGCTGAAAGGTCAGGCAGTCATCGCCGTTTTGTTTAATGCGATGAAAATATGAGTGATGGCATTCGTTCGGGAATAACTCATTCGAGCAGGTACACAATGAATGGTGTACTGAACGGGGTCCCTCCACCTCCAGATGGATGATACATAGAGATGATACATTGATCCTCTCTGGCACCCCCATTACGTCTAGAACACGACAAAATGATGAATGGGTGGGAAAACTAGCCCAACTTCATGAAGAATACCAAGCTAGTTAACAGTGCCGTGTAGACAGTTCAGGATGGCACAATCATCCTTTTACATCACAATAGGCGTGAATCGCTCGACTGCAAACCGAAATTCGAGATTGACTCGACGGAACTGTTCGTTAGTGAGACTGAATGATGTGTATGTCCTCGCGACGTAGGTAGTTCAATTTTTTGTTTGTTTAAGCTCTGAAATCTGAAGTTGGGAATCACAATCCCGAAGCATGGGGATATCCTTTTTACTCACAGCGCTCGAAAGTTATGGTTTTTCAGCGCTGAATTCGAGTCTGTTGAAGGTTCACAATTCTCAAATTAGGGTAGAGAGATACTACTGCTGAGGGATATTTTTCTTGTTTAGGAACTAGTGGCAACCCTGAGCCATGACGGTGGTTCTGCCATTCACAAGCTTCATCTCTGTTCTTCATACTTTTCCTTCTTCCTACGTGACCTTTGTTCAATAAATTTTATCTAGTTCTCTGGAATTCAGTGAGCACGAGTATGTTTTCTAGCGTTTGAGAATGAATGTGCACCTGAGGCGTGAATGCGTGAACAATCTTTTGCAGTTTTTTCTTCATCTATGGTTCTTTTATGACCGAAGAACGGAAACAGGTGATTACTCCTTTTGTGATGAAAGGATCACGTTCCGGGTACCAAAGTGAACTACTTTTAGTAAATCTGGACGTGATAGGAAAAACCTGAGCTGATATTCGTATTCAGCATTAAAAATTCCTTGAGAATCACCCAACAGATTCAAAACAACGATCAAAAACTTCCAAAATGCACAAAGATGATCATCACTTGCACTTGATGGATCAAGTCATCAAGATTGAGATGTTTGTCATAAAACCTCACAAACCGAAGTTATTAAGCAGATAGCTTATCTGAGTCATAGGTCCCATCGCTATAATAGCCACATAACATAACATTTGTTAGAGGCTAGAAAATTTCTAATGTTACAGTAACCATGGACGGCACCATTGCCATTCGCCGAGCATGAGTGAATACGATCAAAAAATTTACACGCCTCAACGACTTTCACTTCTTGCGAGTATAAACGACAACGCCCGTCACTGTCTGCACTGAGAGAAAAAAAGGGCCTATTCTAGGTTATTTTTCGATTTTTTTCTAGGTTAAATGCTGCCTACCTAGATTTTTTTTGGATTTCATTCTAGGGTGGAACAATTAAGTCTAGGTTGAATATAATTTAACCTAGATTGAAAATACTGGTGAAATTACCTTCCTAAAAATGCAAACAACCAAGATTTAAAATGCGCCACCCCCACACTTTAGTTCTAGGTTAAGTTCACGGTCTGTGCCGCCGCCTCCATCCATTTACAGTCTAGGTTAAAAACATTAATGTCTTGGTTGTCTCACCCTGGTATTCAATGTTTTTCACTTTCATAGACGGTTGATTTACCCTAAAACAAAAACGATCTCACCCCACCTCAAACAATTTACAGCCATGGCGCGTTAACCTAGAACCCTTTTTTCTCAAGGTTGTGCCCCTTTATTTACGAGGTTGTTTCAATTACTATCCCTGTTGTTCCAGTTAAATTTCTAGGTAGCTTCCTATTCTTTTCAGGTTGGTCCTAATATAATAAATTACTAGGTGGTCCACTTTTCTTTCTAGGTTTGCTCCACGTCCATTGCAGGTTGTTTCTATCAACTTCAACTATCTTTCTGGGTTGTCTCTGTTTCCAACTCAGTACAAAAATTTGAATGTGACGTCTTAATATGCTGCACATAGTGACAGAAATTAGATGATTAGAATTTGACAGAGATTTGGCCTCAACCCCACCGGGTAAATAGCAGGGGTGCCAAGACAACGAGAATTAACGCCCACCGCCTACAGTGGCGCTCTCCGCGGCCGCTTAGCGTACTGTAGAAACAACCTGGAATTTATTGAATGAATTACAATCACTGTTGTTTAAACCTAAAACTATTTGTGGTACTATGGTAGTTTTAACCGAGACTGAAAGTCTAACTTTTTCTTCTGGGTTGTTACGTAAAGTAACAATCTCGCCTTTTAAATCTCTCGGTTGTTTTCAGTTGTACAACCGAGACTTTAATGGAGGGGAATTATATGGAAGGTCAAATCATTCAATTCTAGGTTACTCCACTTAAAAGTCAAAGGTAGGTAATATATTTTCTAGGTCTTCACAATGTCAACCTAGACCAAATGTGAAGTTCACATTTGGTCTAGGTTGACACTTTTTTATTCCAGGTTGTGGTCAGAGGGCGGGTAATACTGGGTTAGGTTGTTTCTATATGGGTCTAGGTTGTATTAATATTTTTCGATGTTACTTTAACCTGGACCTATTTTTTTCTAGGTTGAATCAATTGATTCTAGGTGGTTTCAATTTCTTTTCGAGGTTATTTCGGATTTAACCTAGCCACTAAAAAAATCTTTTCTCTCAGTGTGGTTCTGGAAGTCGGTCAATGAAAAATCGTATAAAAAATTAGAAATTCACAAAATGTACATACCTACCTCTGTAGTGTGTGAACAGATAAGAGACAAATGGATTTTATGCCCAAAATTACTCAGAAAACGACGATGCATTCGACCTCCTGACAACCTTTAAAAGCGACGTATGTAGCCCCATAGAAGCGACGGTGAGGTCCTATGGGTATAACATATTATATTTCTGGGACCAAACATGCGCATACTTGTATGTTTGGACGTAGCATATATTATGGCGGTCGAGTGGGGTGTCGTTTTCCACTCGTCCCTCATGGCCACCTTCTAAAATGTTGTAGATTTCTTGCGTTTCACTTTCCTTTCTGTAGATTTTAACTGTGTTTTTTGAGCACAATTAAGAGCATATAATCGGGTTTTCGAGCATATCTATTGAGCATAAAACAGATGTTATTCGAGCGTATTTGGGGATTTTATTGAGCTTACCAATCCGAGCCCTAGCACTAGTTGTAAACAACGTTTTGAGCAAGTTCCAACTGGATAGCACACTGGTTTTGTTTCCCCTCGAAACCTACTATAGTATCAGCGCTTGAAGCGGGTTATTAACTAACTTGATATTATCAGAATCCTGCCACGGAGATCCTGCAGTTGGCTAATTAAATACGTAATCGATTTATACAACAAAAGCGTTCTGAGTCGTCCGTTCTCGTTTAGGATATTACATTTTAATATCCTCGGGGGAGAATTCAATAAATACAGATAACTAGTAAACAGAGAAATATCTGCGAGGCCTTCTGTTTAATTAACTTTTCACAAAATGCGCTTGAAATGAGTAAGCCCGCGAATTCAGTAGAACGGAGTTGACAAGCGTTTTCAATAACTTTTCGTCCTCGAAGCCGGTGGAAATTATTGACTCTGCCGACTCTGACGGTTCAGCCAAAAACCCCGCCCGGAAATTAAAAAACCTTTTTGAGGAAGTTCCAGATGTTTGCTTAACGAGGAGGCACCTTCGGAGAGTTCATTTAAATGAGGTTTTTTGAAGGGAGATTGGTACTGGCAGGGGGAGATGAAAAACGAACAACTCGCACGAATGTATTTCCACAAGGGGACCAAAAAATATGTTTCGTTCTATAGTATTGTAGATTCGCTCTGCCTGAGTTGATTGTTTCTTCTTGGATCGGAGCTTGGTTTACAAAAGACCGAAGAGTTTCCCCATCTGAGTGATTCCTTTTAAAACATCACTGGTATACCAGTTCAAACCACTAAGCATTAATAGCGAGGTAAAGATAATGGGATTCCAGTTTTCAGTGAATATTCATTTGATTTGAATGGTGGCGATCGAAGAAGTAATTAACGGTGGATCGTTCGGAAATGGCCAAACATGATTTGTTTTGGGGCTTTTTTTAGCGAGTTCAGTTGCTGAGCCCATTGTTGCGAGGGATTTTCGATGTGGAATTTCCCACCGATTTTTGTTTTGTTTCATGTTGTAAAATTAGAAGAACGCGAATAGGTATTCCCTGGGAGAGATAAATGTGATCGATACGTCGGTCGAGACAAAAGGAAGGGAGTTTCTCGTGTCATTCACAAGCTCAGAAGATAAATGGAAGGGACTGCACGCATTCATTCGTCCTCCGAGTCGCTCAAGCGGGCAAAGGCAACAGCCACCAGGCGTAAACCCGGCGCCCTCCCTAAATGAAAAATAAACCGGTATGTGTTCGCCTGAGACAAACCAGCCACATGTAGCTACCACATACACTCACCGAGATCAACAATACAGTTGCACTAGTGGTCACTGAAAATAGACCCGTCTCTTTCAGCTAACAGAAAATATACGTTTCGCTGTGCTGTTCTGTGCTTAGCAGCTTAAGTGTGTACAATGTGGCTACTGGCTTCTATCAAAATTTGAATTGAGTTCTTGACTCGGTCGTTCTTCCGTTCCATGGTCAATACAAGCATTGTTGTAGGAACTGCTCCCGATCCTGGTGTTTTAAACTACTTTATATGTATTACCTACAATACAGTATACTAGACTCAATTTTGAATTAAAATTGGTGTTGAGTGATTTTCGTCACACCTCCAGAGCCCTTGAAAGGGTGAACCGTTTCTCGGGTTTTGCCGGAAAATATATTTCGCTGCGATTCCAACGCTAACAAAATTATTTTCGTGGGACGAACCGTTCCCCACGAACGGGAAACTGCGCCCCGTACACTGAGAGAAAAGATTTTTTTAGTGGCTAGGTTAAATCCGAAATAACCTCGAAAAGAAATTGAAACCACCTAGAATCAATTGATTCAACCTAGAAAAAAATAGGTCCAGGTTAAAGTACCATCGAAAAATATTAATACAACCTAGACCCATATAGGAACAACCTAATCCATTATTACCCGCCCTCTGACCACAACCTGGAATAAAAAAGTGTCAACCTAGACCAAAATTTGGTCTAGGTTGACACTTTTAATGTGAACTTCACATTTGGTCTAGGTTGTCATTGTGAAGACCTAGAAATATATTACCTACCTTTGACTTTTAAGTGGGGTAACCTAGAATTGAATGATATGACCTTCCATATAATTCCCCTCCATTAAAGTCTCGGTTGTACACCTGAAAACAACCGAGAGATTTAAAAGGCGAGATTGTTACTTTAGGTAATAACCCAGAAGAAAAAGTTAGACTTTCAGTCTCGGTTAAAACTACCGTAGTACCACAAATAGTTTTAGGTTTAAACAACAGTGATTGTAATTCATTCGATAAATTCCAGGTTGTTTCTACAGTACGCTAAGCGGCCGCGGAGAGCGCCACTGTAGGCGGTGGGCGTTAATTCTCGTTGTCTTGGCACCCCTGCTATTTACCCGGTGGCGTTGAGGCCAAATCTCTGTCAAATTCTACTCTTCTAATTTCTGTCACTATGTGCAGTCATATTATGACGTCACATTCAAATTATTGTACTGAGTTGGAAACAGAGGCAACCCAAAAGATAGTTGAAGTTGATAGAACCAACCTGAAATGGAAGTGGAGCAAACCTAGAAAGAAAAATGGACCACCTAGTAATTTATTAGGACCAACCTGAAAAGAATAGGAAGCTACCTAGAAATTTAACTGGTACAACAGGGATAGTAATTGAAACAACCTCGTAAATAAAGGGGCACAACCTAGAGAAAAAAAGGGTTCTAGGTTAACGCGCCATGGCTGTAAATTGTTTGAGGTGGGGTGAGAACGTTTTCGATTTAGGGTAAATCAACCTTCTACGAAAGTGAAAAACATTGAATACCAGGGTGAGACAACCAAGACATTAATGTTTTTAACCTAGACTGTAAATCGATGGAGGCGGCGGCACACACCGTGAACTTAACCTAGAACTAAAGTGTGGGGGTGGCGCATTTTAAATCTTGGTTGTTTGCATTTTTAGGAAGGTAACTTCACCAGTATTTTCAATCTAGGTTAAATGATATTCAACCTAGACTAAATTGTTCCACCCTAGAATGAAAACCAAAAAAAATCTAGGTTGGCAGCATTTAACCTAGAAAAAAATCGAAAAATAACCTAGAATAGGCCCTTTTTTCTCTCAGTGTACTTTTTTTTTAGTGTGGGTAAATCCTGCTTCATTGAGTGTAAAAGTATCCCGGTTCGGGTCATCCTCAGCAACGTAGAAGAAGTTGGTTGTTAAGTCGGTTTGTTTACGCAGATTTCTACAAAATCCGATTCAAAATTCCAAGAGGTTTTACCATCCACTTTACCCACTCTAACGTAGTGTAGTAAAATTATTTCAAAATTATAAAAACTGAATTTAAACAGATGAGATTTTGGACAGATATAGTACCTCAAAAAACGGATCCTACGTCCAAAAATGACACCTACATAACCTCTTGGAAAAAAAAACCATCATAACACCCTCCCGTAGACCCTTTTTAGCCCCACACAACACCTCAAAGGGGGGCTGAAAACTTTGCGGACACATCAACATAGAGAACCGCATATTTGGTCACAATGATGATTTTCAAAAGCATTCCGACTGTGCACATTTTTGTCTAATATTGTCTAATAACATGTTATTAGACAATATTAGACAAACAGGTCAAGGGGAACGGGGGAGTCACCCCGGATCTGCCAACTTGTCGTGTGGGGAAGAGATGGCACGTGGCAGCACCAACGGGTATGAAAACCGGTTGACAGCACAGTTTTTGATCGTAAAATCTTGTAAAGTAGGAGCCACTTGTTACAATCACGTGTTCACAATTCGAAGCTTTATTCTTTTAACGACTCCGATCGAGTATAAGTCCTTGCTTGGCAACTATTGTTTTTTGCAATCGTTCATCAAGTGCGGATAAAAGTTAAGCAGTTTTTTTGGTCGAAAAATGTGATATTTTTAGACGTAAACGACTTGCGCTACAGTATTTATCGCTATCATGGATTTGGAGCACATTGCGAATTTTCAGGATATTGTCTCCCTCTCCGGGAACACTTTGAACATTGAGAAGAACACCCTGCTGCAAAGTTCGTTGACTGTTTTGCTCAACGAAAACCACTTCAAAAAGGTGTACTTTTGGGGGAAGATATTCGGTTTAGACTGCGATTACTATGTAGCTTTTGGGTTCACCAAGGACGTGCTCCGTCGGGCTATTTACTACTACAGTAAAAACGCCGTCGACTGGGTCATGCTGCCCAAACCGTCGACGACGGACTATTTCCTGTGCAATATCATTACGACGCGTTTTATGGGAGATGCGACTCTTCAGACGAACGTCGTCGACGAAGCTCCGACCGAAGAGAATTTTGTCAGGGAGCCGTTGAAGGTGGAAGAGAGAAACCTGTATTGGAGGAAATACCCGACGTACACTCTCAAAGAGGAAGATCGTTTGGCTGCGACTGTAAAACTCATCAACAAAGAGGGGATGGTCGTCCCCAGAGGTGGGGATTATTGTTGTCTGCTATCAAAATACGATAGTCCACCTGTAGGAGCACCCTGTAGAACGGATGTTGAGGATGTTCCCAAAATTGAGTTCCTAAAGTTAAATTTATATCACTCAAATTTTGTGTTGTGTGTTTAGCGGGAGGCCGGTGGCTAAGGAATCCACAATTTCGCCCTTTTGGTTGTGGAGGAAAGTGAAGAGAGTATTATTTATATGGGAACATCTAGGCAGCGTACGATTTGTCGTAATCTACTGGCCTAGCAGAGGATGCAGCCAAAATCGAAGACCCGCCCTTGTCAGCCTTACGTGAAACGATTGGTCCTTAAAGACAGCCTGACCAATTAATCCAGTCTTACCTGGATCTGCGTCTCCGGCTTCGACAGCCGAGATGTCGACAATGAAGGCCTGGCCAACGGACCCAGACGTTGAGATCAAATCCGCTATTGCAGCTTTCACAACCGAAGTGTCGGCAATGAACGCCTGGCCAGCGGACCCGATCCCATTGATATCAATGCTCCGGGACATAATGCCAGTTGTGAGCATTGATATGGGTGAACGGTAAAACGTTAATTGAGGGGAGAAAATACTCCCTTTCTCGTACATAAAGGCTGAATGGCCGGTGGGAGAAGAGGGGTTCACACGATCGCGCTAACCGCAGCGCGACCCGCTCCCCCCGCCGGTACTAACTCTGACGGGCTGGCGGAAATCTGTCCAGATTCCCCACACTATCGATAACCCAACGACAAGGAAATTTATTTCAGCTTTTTTCAGGTGCATTGTACAAACAACCAAACGGCGACATCGTTCCCAACGACTCCTGGTACGGTATGAACTACGAAGACTCGCGAATCCTCAACAACTACTACCACTACCGCAAGCCCTACAACCGTTGGACGGAAAACGTCACCAAAAGAATGAACTACAACTACGCCTACGACTTTTTGGATCCCATAGACGTCGATATTCCCCTTCATTTCGCTTGGAGCTGCCAAGTGGTCGACACCAACCGGATCGCCTGTCTCAGAAGCCTCTTCTGGCCGGGAGCTGTCAGCTACAACGTTCTTGAATCACCTATTTGGGGTTTCCTTTATTTCGGCCCTGCCAAGAAGAACATCGACATTCCTTTCATGATATGACAAATTTACGTCACACCGTAACGCTTAAATAGAAGCAATTTTATATTTTGTAAATCGCTATTAATAGACAATTGTTAAATACAAACTTGCGTGGAATAAGTCTTTTACTTGACTCATCATCGGCGTTATTCTGCATTTTATCTACCAAGCGACAAAACTTTAATCATTATAGAGCGTCTACTCCACGTGAAAGGCACTCCTAGAAGCATTTTCAACTTTGAACAAAGCTGTCGGCAAACCTCGCCGCAAGTATTGTCTTCGCCAAATCCCTATTAAAAGTCCTAGCGGAAACTGCCTCTCAGCCACTTTGTTTTCACCGCTCCACGCGAAGGAGGTAAAAATTGAAATGAAAAGACGGCCAGAGTATTGCAAAAAGAAAAAAAAAAAAAAAAAAAAAAACGAAGAAGAAGAGAATCTCGAGATAAGAACCCGGCAATGGCTTCAAAAGTGTGCTCAGAACTTCACTCTGGTTTCTTTGTGCATCAAAGTCAACGTCTTCGAGTGGAAGTAACGGCGCGCCGTTCAGGAAAAGGAGTATGAATCGGGTTGTCGGAAAGCTGGTTCTTCAACCTTTTAATATTGGCCGAACAAAACCTTTTCGCGACTTAAATCGGAGTTTCTGAGTAGGTATTTCGCTGGAACATCCTTTCAAAAGTGTTTCCATTTATAACAAGTCAACAACAAGTCCAACAAAATACTACAACCAACAATTTAATTTTGAGAAAAAATAATAATTAAGAGAGCTTAGAGTTCTCAGAGGGGGACTCTCTCCCCATTCAGGTGTTGAGGGGGTGAGGGCACGTGAAGGTGGGTGGAGAGGGGGCACAGGGGAGTGGTTGAGAGAACATGCAAAGGAGAGCTGTGAAGCAGGTATGCTTGGGCTTGGGACGGGGAAAGAGGGAAATCGTGAACAGCGATGCAAATATAATGCGATGTGCGGACGTATTTGATTTGCGCACTTGTGATATGCAGACAGAGGATTTTCTCTTAACCTTTTGGCCTGAGGTCCCCTTTGACGGAACAGTATCTACTGCAGACCCCTCTTACTCAAGTATTTAATTTATACTAGATGCTCCGGCTCGCTTTGCTCGCCTACGCACACAGCTAGACCCCCCCCCCCCCCCCCTAGTTGGGTGTATTGCCGCTTGTGGGTGTATTGTCGCCTGTGGGTGTATTGCCGCCTGTGGGTGTCTATTGCCGCCTGTGGGTGAATTGCCGCCCCCCAGACACCCCCTAGATAAAAATCCAAAAAACATTTTTTTTTTAATTTTTTCATTGACAGAATTAAATTTCTGCACAAGTAACGTATATCAAAGAATAATAAACCCTTGTGTAAAATTTGCAGCGTTTTTTTCTATTATTCGCCAATCGTCGGAATTTGCTTTTCAATTACAAATACCTAGGTATATGGTTATAATGAACACCGTTGTTATAGTCGATCTACTGGTTGTTATAGTCGATCTACAGTTCGTTATAGTCAATCTACTGGTCGAGCGAAGCGAGGCCCCTCTGGCCAATAAAATTATCGCCCGAGCAAAGCAAGGCCCCCCTGTCAAAGTGCTAGTGAAATCAATTTTGAAAAGTCTAGCCTCGATCATAATGATGGCCGAGCGAGGAAAGCCCCCCCCCCCCCCCCCTACTACTATTACTATTATCATATATGTATTATTAAATTAAATTTGCCCCCCCCCCCCCTGTCAAAGTGCTAGTTGAAAAAAAAAAAAAAAAATCAAATTTGAAAAGTCTTCCCTCAATAATAATAGAACTACCTGTGTGGGTGGCCAAACAAAGGGAGGCCCCTCTGGCCGAGAAAATGATCGGCCGAGCGAAGTAAGGCCCCCCCCCCTCCCTGTCAAAGTGCTAGTGAAATCAAATCAAGTGTAGGTAGGTAGAAAAAAGAATAAAATTTTTTTATTAAATAATAATAATAATAATAAATTTTATAATAATAATATTAACTCCACCATCAATAATAATAGAACTACCTATGTCGGTGGCCGAGCAAAGCGAGCCCCCTCTGGCCAATAAAATGATCGCCCGAGCGAAGCAAGGCCCCCCGGCCAAAGTGCTAGTGAAATCAATTTTGAAAAGTCTAGCCTCGATAATAATGATCGGCCGACGCAGGTACAGGGACATTTTCAAACCAGGAGACCCTCGAAAAAAAAAAAAAAAAAAAAAAAAAAAACACGTTGTGTGTTGAAAACCTGTATTTTTTAATTATAATAATTTAATGATAATTTCCTAGCCCCTAACTTTTTTCTTTTTAATCAAAACTACGGTTTCCTTATTATTTTGCAATAAAATTCGCACGAATTTTACAACCGTAATTATAAGATTTATAAAATTTATTTCAACGTTTAGAAACTCATCTCGGAAACCAAGATGACATCGGAAAAGTGAATACAATTCAAATTCAAAAATGAAAATACCTTAACAAAAATTTGAAGTTTTATAGGATGAAGGTGAGCAGAACAGTTCGATGACGATTTTCCGAATTAGGTTACTTTCTTTATATGGGATTAACTACCTAACTAATTAACTTATAAAATGAATTAGCATAACTTGAAACGAATGAAAAGGATCTAGAGAGAGAAAAAAAAGTTGCAACAATTTAACGCCTTCCGCAGCTCTCAAAGCCCTAATTTAAATATTAGGGCGTTACAACTGGTCCAGGCTTACTTCTGCCTCTCTGTGAGAATCACCCTTAAACGTTCTCTAGACGTAGTTCCTATCAATGCAGACAACGTTGATAAAAGGATTCCGATTAAGTTAAAAAGGACGATCGCTAGGTACGTGTTGTTTCACCATCTTGATGGAATAAATTGCATTTCAAGAGGGGTGGTTTATTCTGGGGAAAGTGTAATGGATCACCATCTCACGAGCCGAGACGGAAATGATTGGGGTTAGTAGGTGAGGATTAGGTGAGAAACAGGCTGATGGAATTGGGAGGACGCCCTCAGGGCCCGTGTGATGGATCAGGTCCCTACGTAGGCATCTTGACGTCAAATTCTACTAAACCGAAATCCTCAGGCTTGCAGAAAAGGGGTTTAAAATGTAACACAGAGAACCTCAGCATGTTCAGGGAAACAGTCTCTAAATGAAATTTTTTGATGGGTAGTGTTCGTGGCGGTGAAGAAAAAAAGTTAAGTGACAATACTATTGCAATCCAGAAGTGAGGAAAGTTTTTGTCGAGGATAAAACTTTCGAATAACAGGGGGAAAACAAGACACTGGAAAGTAAAGCAAGAGTTTGAGGCCGACAGCTACACGAGGGAATGAGAAACGGCGACAAAAACAGTTACTCGAGTAACTCTGGGAAACTTGTTACAAGAGTTGACCATGTCTCCTAATTTTCCGCGACAGATGAGGTGCACCTGCCTCAGGTATTTGAGAGGTAAAGTAGCCGAATAAAGGTGGCAGCGTTGGAGTTCAGGGACTACGAAATTGTAGGAACTGTTGGGTTTTCTCATTTCGTGTGGAGCGATTGGATTCTGGAACAAAGTTGTAGAAGAGTAAATAAATTTTCATTCCAGGCGGTGGTTTCCCACTGGCGGATAAAGTAGATCACTAGACAAAGTCTGTACTTTTTTTCGGAGAGTGAATCCAGATTAATGAACTCCGAATAAGTGAATGAACCCATTCAGGTGTGAAATTAAGTTAATTATGTCACTGAGAGAAAAAAGAAACCCGGATTTGTTTGGTTTTCCAAGCTTAAGCACTGGTTCTAATAATGTTTTCAAATGCAAATCAATTGAAACTTTAGGAAGATCGACGCTATACCTACTCGAAAATTCTCATTAGTGAGATGTCGCTGCGTTCCTCAGTTGTGGAAGATTGCTGAAGTCATCATGATCCCCAAACCAGGCAAGCCACCTGATACACCAAGTTCTTATCGACCAATTTCTCTACTCCCAGTACTGTCTAAGTTGTTTGAGAAGTTTTTACACAGACGTCTGATGCCGATAGTGGAGGAGCGAAAACTAATCCCGCCGCATCAGTTCGGTTTTCGTCAGAAGCATTCTACAATTGATCAAGTACACAGGATAACACACGTCATTGAAAAAGCCCTTGAAGAAAAGAAGATCTGTTCGGCTGTATTTCTGAATGTTGCTCAGGCATTCGACAAGGTCTGGCATGAGGGACTCAACTTTAAGCTGCGTAAAACCCTGCCATCAAAGTACGCTGAGCTACTTCAATCATATCTTACCAATCGCTACTTCAGGATCAAGCAAGAAGATGCCTTCTCTGAACCAAAACTTGTCAAAGCAGGCGTCCCACAAGGGAGCGTACTTGGTCCACTACTGTACTTATTGTACACCAGAGACCTCCCAGAACCAGAAATGATCACCATAGCAACTTTTGCCGATGACACTGCGGTGTTGGCGATAGGGGAAAGCAACAGGGAGTCAGTCACCAATCTCAACCGGTCAATCACCCGCATTCAGCAATGGACAGCGAAATGGAGAATCAAGCTGAACGAATCTAAGTCAGTATATGTTGATTTTACCACCAAAAAAAATCAACTATATACCGGCTTACCTCAATGGGAAAGTAATCCCATACTCAAATGAAGCGAAGTATCTCGGTATGACGCTTGATGCTCGGCTCCGATGGAAAGCCCACGTCAAGAAGAAGAAAGAAGAACTTTTTCTCAAATTCAGAAAGATGTACTGGCTAATGGGGAGACGGTCTAAACTGTCCATCCAGAATAAGCTTACTCTGTACAACCAAGTCCTCAAACCGGTGTGGACTTATGGAGCCCAGCTTTGGGGCTGTACGGCTCAGTCAAATCGAGAGATCATCCAGCGATTCCAAAACAATATAATATATTATTAAGAAACGTTGTCAATGCACCATGGTACTTTCGAAATGAACGTCTCCACCACGAGCTTCAAATCGAAACAGTCAACGAAACCATCAAGCGGCAGGCCGTGCGTCATCTGCAACGGCTAAGATCTCACGTCAACGAGGAAGCTGTCCGTCTCCTTGACACATGTGATATCGTCCGAAGACTTAAAAGAACTAAACCACTCGATCTTGCTTACTCGTGAAGCAGCGCGCAGTGTCGTCATATTATCATAGAAAACAAAAACTAAGTGATGTACCTTAGTTTTAAATATTTTATCACCTAGTCTCAAACCAATATTGTTAATAAGTAAATTTTACTTGGACCAATAAAATTCTCAGAAAAAAAAAAAAAAAATTAGTGAGATGTGCAGACGGTGAAATTGAGAGATTGGAAAATACTAGTTATAGGAACTGAATCCGTTCAGGGGGTATTTTGTGACCCTGAGTATCTAGAATGACACCGTTTGTGTTCTAGGGTGATTTTCCCTGGTGATGTTCAATTTGACGAATAATTTCTTGGGTCCACTTCTAGAGGCGTTGAGCCTGGTCTGAGTGTTGGACGAAATACTCGACTTACCATCTAGTTGTGTCCGTAAGCTTTCCAACCCGATCGCTCAAACCATTGGGGCTAACGTAGGGGTCTTTGAAGGGTTTCGACTATGGATCGAGTTAGGCGTCGTTTTGGAGGTCTCAGAACGAACCGGTTCCTCCGTGAGGATCCATGGGACTTTAAATGGGACTTTTGAAGGATGTCAGAAGGGTTGAACTAATGGAGTAGGAAGTGAAATACGATTATTATGGCAGCATGACATAATTTAATTATTATCGCAGCAGCTTGTGAAACACGGTCATGTTGTTCTGTGCTAAACTCTCACAACACCACCTGCACACCAAGTGGAGTATAACGAGTTTAGTTATGGAACTCGAATATGGTCTGAATCGATTTTACAGTCAACCCCAGTTCTCACAACGACTCTCCTCTACGGAGGTCTGATTACGTCTGTCCCCGGCCATTAGATGCCTTGGAGGCCGTGATAATATTATTATGTAATGAACCTAACACGGCTAGGGCGGCTAAAACGTAGGCTTTCCATCTCCCTTTGTTCTCACTGGCTCCGCTCCACCAACAAGGCGACCTTTGTGGGGAATAATACGGAGGAGTGTTATAAGTTTTACCGCCGGGGAAGGAAGTCGTTAGCTATCTTACATCGTGCGGACAATCCCAGATGGCAGAAGATTGAATGCCGTCCTTTAAGTTGCAACATTCACGCATGAATTTATGTTTGTGGCTTTTCATGAAAAGCCACATAGATAAGTTGCTGCAGCAACTTTTACCAAATGCATATAATGAAAAATGCTTATTTTGCAACACAGTGCAAATTCAGTTTGTTTGATAAAATTTGTTATTGAAAATATATTTCAAAATTCTTTTTGTCGTATGATTCAAGTCCAAGGCCACCTTCTTCACTATTGAAGTAATTGTTTACGACTTGTTTCCCCCCCTTCTCTTCTTGTTTTTCAAATTCATCCTCCGTCTGCTCTCGTGTTTCTCCTCGCGTAATTTATTCCCAGTTCTCCCTTTTCAGAGGTTGGTTCCATGTTTCATTCATGAACAACACAGCTTTCATCAACGCAGAAGATTTTATATTGAACCACTTTCATCAATATGTAGTCGGCGTTGGCTCTTTGGTTTCATAACCTTTCGGGAACGTTACGGAAGGAGGTGGACATTTTCTTGAAAGGTTTCAATTTTCCGGAATTCATGGGCGGTGAAGAAGGCCGTCCAGACTATTTTACAGGATGTAAAATAGCATTTAGGAATAGAAAAACTTTTTTCTGGTTCAATAGTATAAAAATAACAAGTTTAAAGACAGGTTTAAATAGTGCCGGAACTGTTTTGCAGAAAGCACCCTTCAGGAGGATCGATATGAATTTCACTGATTGGGTTGACGAAGAGAACTTTCACAGCTGGTTTATACGGCAACTTAGCCTGCTATAACCCGGTTTGACGGTTTCGAACTGGTGAAGCGTCTGGGTCTTTCATCATCCACTTAGAGTAATTGCTTTTTCCCTCTACCCAAAAACGAACTGTAATTAAATCAAACACTATGCACGTGTTGTTTGGAAAGCGGGAGTTTTCGTTGTGAATGGGGAAGGGAAATAGTTAAACGGAGATTAGAGGGTTTGAAGTTTTCACTCTGGGGGGAATGAGAAAGAATGATGGGACTTCAACCTCACTTCCAACGTTAACTTGTAACTCTGGCAACTTTGCTATTTTCAAGGCGTCTCAGGAGGGTTTCACATACCTATACAAGAACCAGATGAGTTCTGCATCCTATATTTGGCTCAATCTTTCAAAGCCAAATAATTTTGTTTCTGCATGTGCGAACGGGGGGGGGGGGGGGATTACATCCCAAGCTTGCAATTCGTCCCTTTGTCATTCCGAACCATTCGCTGGAGGCAATTTTCGAAACATCAGCCACACAGAAGAAACCCTGTGTCGATAAGAACGAGTCGAAATAGGAAACGATTTTCTGCTTGATCTTTCCTGGGTTCGCTTCGCGGTTAGCAATCGCTTCAAGTCTGTCCTTTGTCGCTCAACTGAAGGTTCGCTTCCGATAGCAGATTCTGTGGGAGAAAATCCCCCGCATGCAGGAAACGCCGCATTCAGCTGAGGTAAGCCAAGCTGGTCTTAACTCTTCAGCGAACCGTCACATCGCGCACAGTATTTTGGGCGGAGGAAACACTGGACGTCGCCAGTTCTCCATACGACGGAATCGACGGTACAGAGTTGACTCCCCCAGTTGTCTCCCGTTCTCACTTGCCAACTCAGTCAGTACGTTTTGGGGCCATCGTCTTTTCTGACAAACGCCAGCATGGGTGACTTCAAATTTCTTCAAGTCGCCAGGACCCTTAGAAGATCTCGTTTTCTTGAGTCAAACTGAAGGAATTGGCAAGGTTCGGATTTAGACGCTTCCAGTGAAAAAACTCTCTGATTGAACCAAGTCATCTCCATCAGAACATGTAGGACCAACGCCTTCAGATCTCAGCCCGACACATAAAACAGTTTTCAATTTTAAAAAACCCCTCAAAACCCCAAAGCACACCCGCAACTTTGATTCAGTTCATGAAACCTATTCCCATTTGAGGAGATGCTCGAGTAAATCTGAAACAACACCCAATAATATTGGATTCGAACTCGAAGTCGTTATTAGCACGGTCGTAAAAATGACCGTTCCGAGTACCTGAGATGGCCCTTGGAGACACTCTATAAGCAAGGCCCACTACACGAAGCACAGCTATATTATGAGTAGGCCTATAGGGGTGAAAACGAGACTCCTAGCGATTCTCCCATACTAACATAGCTAATATATTAGTTATATATTAATGTCAAAATTATGTCAAAGATGGGCGTATTCGTATTCGTATTTGCGAATACGAATGTCAGCCAAAGCACACCCAACCTGCGAATACGAATTTATTCGTATTCTCAACTGTAAATACGAATATTCGTATTCTCAACTGTAAATAAGAATATTCGTATTTTCGGACGTATAAATACGAATATTCGCCGAAAACATTTGCGAATATTCGTGTTCTCGATGATGAAATACTCAAAAAAAAAAAATGAAAAATTTTTTGTATTTAATACACTTGTATACCGTCGTATTCGCAGGAAAAAATCCGATTCTCACTTATCCAGGTAATTCCCACTTATCAAGGTTAGTGATGGTCAGGGATGGTTTGGGATGGTTAGGAATGGTTAGGGAGGTTTGGGATGGTTAGAGATGGTTTGGGATGGTTAGGGATGGTTAGGGATGGTTAGGGGGGTTTGGGATGGTTAGAGATGGTTAGAGATGGTTTGGGATGGTTAGGGATGGTTAGGGATGGTTAGGGGGGTTTGGGATGGTTAGAGATGGTTAGAGATGGTTTGGGATGGTTAGAGATGGTTAGGGGGGTTTGGGATGGTTAGGGATGGTTAGGGGGGTTAGAGATGGTTAGAGATGGTTTGGGATGGTTAGGGAGGGTTAGGGATGGTTAGGGAGGGTTAGGGATGGTTAGGGGGGTTAGAGATGGTTAGAGATGGTTTGGGATGGTTAGGGAGGGTTAGGGATGGTTAGGGGGGTTTGAGATGGTTAGGGATGGTTAGGGGGGTTAGGGATGGTTTGGGATGGTTAGAGATGGTTAGGGATGGTTAGGGGGGTTAGGGATGGTTAGAGGGGTTAGAGGGGTTAGAGATGGTTAGAGATGGTTTGGGATGGTTAGGGATGGTTAGGGATGGTTAGAGATGGTTTGGGATGGTTAGGGATGGTTAGAGATGGTTAGGGGTGTTTGGGATGGTTCGAGATGGTTAGTGATGGTTAGAGATGTTTAGTGATGGTTAGAGATGGTTAGTGATGGTTAGGGCTCGCGGAAAAAAAATCCCCGGGGGGAAAAATTCCCGAAGTAACCACCCCGGAAAAAAAGTCCCCGAATCGGCCACAGTCCTAGGAAAAAAATCCCCGAGAGAAGAAATTGCCGAAACGGAAAAAAAAAAATCCCCGAGTTGTGCGTTAGTCGTAGTTAGTTGATGGACGCTCGCTGTTTGCCTTGTTATCACAGAGGGGCAGACGATCATGTTGTCATCAAAAAGGTTCCTCTACATAAAAATTACAATTCAAATTCTCTGCACTGCTCTTCAAAAAGAACGTTTCCACCAAAAGGTGCATTCTGAAGCAGGGTTCACATCCATGCGGCAATCCGTCAATGCGTGAACGCGTCAGCAGTGGACTTAAGGAAAATTTCCTTAAGCATTTAATGCTACGACTGGCCTGTTGCGATAATGCAAAGCGAGGGAGAACCTTCAGTTCGTCATGGAAGTGCTTCCGACCGACATGAATGATGAATGATTGACATGAATGAGTTATGACGATTGTACATGAGACGACATGATTATACTGTGATTATACGGCACCATCATTCAAGTATTTATGTTTTTCCTGTTTTTTTTTTTTTTGTTTTTTTTTCATATTGACTGGGGGATTTTTTTTCCGCTTGGTTGGGGATTTTTTTCCGAGTAGTCTTCAAGCTCGGGGATTGTATTCCTGGGGATTTTTTTTCCGGCAACCTCGGGGATCTTTTTTCCGGGGGGGTCACTTCGGGGACTTTTTTTCCGGGGATTTTTTTTCCTACGACCATTATATTGTATACAAGATTTAGTCATTGCCTTTAATTCGTATCTTCAACAGAAACTGCTCATCATCTAGGCAACGCCACCAATAATCTGACCGAATAGGTAACATTCTGCGAAATTTTGCGTCTTTACGGCATTTCGTTGGAACGGGCTTTGTTGAACGGAGATTACCTAAGCCTCATTTAATCCAGACGTGGTTCCCTTCAAAAGATATAGTAGAAGCATCAGGTAGCTATTAAATCAACATCAGAGGGGCCCAGCAATAAACCTGTCAGCTTCCTTTGGGGCCTTTTAATCGCAACATGCTCGCTGAAGTTTGTGGAAAGTCACTTCTGCATAGTGTACAAAGCACTATCTCCTTCAAAACGTTATCCGTGATAACGATATAATGATTAATTATGCATTACAGACTAATTATGCAGACTATGCAGACTAATTACAGATTAATTATGCATTATAGATTTCGAAATGAAGTGCAATAAATACGGACTGGTCACATTTTTCTCTTTTTCAAAATTTCTACCACAACGCGGTAGAAATTTTGACGTACCTAATACGTCAAAATATTATGCTATGTTAAGCATATTATGCTCTTGGCATATTTTTAGATATGCACCAGTAAATTTTCGCAAAGTTCTTACCATCGGAAAAAATCAGGCAATTCGGTTAATTGTGCAAAAATTAATTCTGTGTCAAGAAAATAGTTTCGAAAACATTTTTGGACTGATGTGGGACCTCGAACTAGGTAAGGATTATGCGTCCAAAATTACTCGTAAAACGACACCCTCTGGGATCCTTCAAAAATCCTATTTGTTGCCTCACGAAAGCCACATTGATCCCCACGGTGATATCGGATCGCTTTGGGATCCCCAAAAAATGGATTCTACGTTCAAAAATACATTGAGAACGACACCTTTCATGACCTCTGCACCGTCGGCAAACTACCCACTTCGTAAATAAAAGTTCTGTATCCAGAATTTCAGTATACTGAAAACGTGCGATCTCACGAGTTCGTGAGACGTCAGTTGAGTCATAACGTTTGTGTATAATGGGAAAACTGTGTAGGCACTGGTGGCAAAGTTGGAGGTGTTGTATAATGCGTTTAAACTCCAAATATGTCGACAGCTTACACTCAATGTAGAAGGAGACCTCGTAAACCACTCTCTTCTCTCCATCTTTTACCGGTTACCGAACTTACAAGATTTACGAGCATTTAGTTAATAACAAGACGATGTACGTGACAGAAAATTGGAACCTCCTTTTTCAAGATGTGAAGCTCTTCTCCCTCTAATGAAACCACCAGACAAAGGCCGTAAATAAAAACCTCGGCTCAAACCCTCTTCGCCCATTATCTTTCCTGTGCCATAACAAAGTTGAAATTGCTTCACGAACTGGAGGCCTCGATATTGAAGGAAAGGCTTGTGGTTCAACCTAGTTTATGTAGGTACTTGAGTCGTGTCTTAAGCCCCTATCACAATTGTATGATGAGATACGTCACGGTATACATGATCAAGGCCTGCCCAACCAGCTACTCGTTACAAAAGTAATTTTGCTGCGTCTCAGAAGAAGGGTTTCGTAAAAGAAGAATAAGAAGGGACGACGCTAAAAGCAGTATAATGCAATTAGTAAACATGAACTTGAATTTCTTTCTCCGCCACTTCGTCGGAAGACCTATTTTTCCATTAGACTTCCTTTCTTTTGCTTCTTAGCGGTCTTTCCATGCCACATCTGGTCATGGAAATCATTCAATATCTAGGTCTTCCAGATTTTTGGGTTTCATGAATCATTTGACTTAATCTCTCAAATACTCGACATAATTTGAATAACTATTTCGCAGCCCTTCTTTTCAATCGTCGCAATTGAAGCGACCTGAAGGTCTATCGGACGTCGGCTCAGACCATAAAGTGTGCCGACTGCTGAAGAGTCTTTATGGGCTGAAACAATCAGACGGTTCGTCGTACGAAACTCTCCCCAAACGTCTCGAGGGTGGAATGGAAAAATGCAAGTCAGAGCCGTGTATTTATGTAAGCAAAGGAACCTCTGAGGTAGGAATTATTTTGAAATATGTGGATGGCCTGATACTGGTATCGTCAAGCAAAGAATGCTAGAAGAGTGCGTGGCCGACTTGAAGAGGAAGAAAAGAAAGTATTTTGAAGTAAATGACTTAGGAGAACTCAAGTATATCCTTGGCACCTATCGAAGTCAAAAGATCACAAGATGGAACGATAAAGGCGAATCAACTAAAGTACATCAAATAAATTTTGACTGAATTTGGAATGGAGAAATGTTAACCAGCCTTGACACCATGAATCCATTGCAGGAGCTAAGCAAGTCGGATAGCCCTACGACGCACAGTGGGGCCAATGACCTCAAAAGGTGGCGGAAATTATTCTTGGCAAATAAGTGACTGAAAAATGTGTATTTGGCATAGAAAACACAAATAAACACAAGCATAAAAAAATACAAATAATGCCTCAATATGCCTCAAATTGCCTGATATGCCTCAAAGAGGAAATCATGGGATCTGAAGTGATAAGTAAGTGGTTCAATATGTCATAAGTGGTCGAAAGTTATGGCGGTTACGAGCTATGACAGACAAAACTAATAAAAACCGAATAAACTAAAAATAAAAAAAATTCAGTAAAAAATTCATAAACGAATAATTGGCAAAAATTGGCAAGATTTAATTTTTTTTACACATTCTGCAGTTCCGCCAGAATACGAGAAAACTAATGGCGTTGCTGGTTCAAGGGTCGTTTTCACCTATATATATTTACGTTTAACGGTTTTCTCCAGTTTATGTACGAGTACAACAAAAGGAAGCAATACTGATAGGTAAATAAAATATTTTTGTGTAGTAAGCACTTACCTGAAGCACTTTCAGTCATCGTTGAAAAATAAAACAGCTTGCAGTGACCAGTGGAATAAATGAACTGCACTAGTAGATCCCGGCAGAAGACGAAGAGAGATAAGAATTGACTCCCTCCACTAACCCCCAGACAGGCTTCAGCAGCAAAATAATAAGGGTCATTGTCCAACTATATATTAGCTACCAACTCACGAAGAAACCTGCCGCGAGGCGCGACTTTATTTTTTTGGACTTTCCGCCACCTTTTGAGCACTGTGCGACGGTCAATGAAAAGCAAAAAATGGAAAAACTACCGTATCGAAGACTAGTAGGGAAATTGACGTACCTGTCCGAAGCTTCAATACCAGACCTGGCGTTGGCAGTGTCCAAACTTGGACAATTTTCTTCATCATGAGGACCGATATTGTCGTAAATTCGATTCTCTGCTTGTTTCTGCCAAAACCCTCAAAATAGCGTTGTTTAGCGATTATAGGCGAAAATTTCAGCATTAAATACTATTAAATTTTAATATGTACTGAGAATCTCAGTATTAAAATTTAATAGTTACATCTGATGTAATTGGGAGTTGGCACATGCGCAATTGTGCACAATTGACAGGTCTTGCTGTGAAAAGGTTCCATTCGAATTTGAACACAAATTAGCACTCCTCACCAAACAACAATCTAGGAAACTCAATACTCGTGATAGGAAATCCAGCCCTGAAAATGGCGTCTTAATTCCGGAAAAGCTACCTTTACTTCTTTGCTTTGATTCTCAATCTCAAATTAGCATAATAATGCTCCTTGCTAAAACAATCACAACAACATAATATGGATATTATCCATTCATACTGAGGCGGCAACATTTGCTAAAACAGTCGGTAATAATAATTATTAACACCACCCCCGAGCAAAGGGGTCGAGTGAGGTGCCGTTTTCGTTTCAAATAGACAGCGATATTCAATTTAAATACCTAGCGTTAAAAATTAACTAAGCCAATTATTTTTGTATGCAACTACTTCAGATAAATGATACTATACTAAAAAAAAAAAATATTCTTCGTGATTATAAGTAAAGGGGAAAAGGAAAGTTCTGCCGAGTTTGGGGGTATTGGAAGGTCGTGAGAGGTCGTGAGAGGTGGTAGGAGGGGGGGGGGATTTTAATTTTATATTCTCAGAGTGTTTCACTGGCAGTCCACTCCGGGTTCGAGGGAAAGCAATTTTCAACTTGCAAACAACAACCCGTACTGAAGCTGACACTGGCAGGCCCGGTTTATACCGAGAAATTTATCAGGGTCGGGACGCTGGATGCAGTTTTCATGGTGGGAAGGGGCGTTGATACGTTTAAAATTCCGCGGGGAATAAAAATTATGGAGTTCAAAAGCTCGACAATCATTTTCATCTTATAAAAGTTCACCACTCGTTAGGAAGCTCAATTTATGCCAAAATCCTTAGCTGCCTAAACTGTTGCAATAATGAAAGGAGTTTTACGCAAAGTAGCTCTGAGCTTTTAACTTTCAGAAAGTCTCCCCTTTCACTAGAAGCTCTCTTTTCAACTACTAGCTTTTCGAAAACTCAGTTCTCCCGTAAGTACCTCTCTGCGAGAAACATTTCTCTGCTCGCGATGGTTTCAACAGAAACTCATGATACTCACTGACTGACATTAAGGTTTCATTTACTAGTTTTGTTGTTGTTTTTTTAGAGGTTTTTGTGTTGAAATTCCCAACAACAACAAAAAAAAAAACACATCTTTTTCTACCTACGCAGCTGGCATTTAAACGGTCCTTTGGGCCGTGTAGACCTGGAGCAGACCCTCGTAAGGTGTGGCATTCACGTAGACCGCTAAACCCATATTGTTCCGTCCATATGGAGCTCAGGGATGCTGTAGGGATCTCAATATGGGGCTTTCCACATTCAAGTGTTTCCCGGCCCGTAAGGAATGTTTCAGTATTTCAGGACTCCCGCAATGGCTTCCCAAACTTCCCTTCCGGCGGAAACATTGTAGGATTGCATCGGGTTTCGGTTTTTGTTTCATACAAATGGCAGTTGGTAACATCGATGGATATTAGGGGAAATATTTATTGGCTGAACATTCGATCTTTTGTTTTTCCAAAGGGTCTAGATTCGAAAAATGTTTTGCACTCGCCCTAGTTTGGTGGGAATTTTTTACGATCTGACATGAGAAGAGTTCCACGGTAAGTTTCTCAGGTCGTAAGTTCGATTTGTCGGAGTAACTTCCAGGATCTTTAGGTATATAGAGACCTCAGGAGTTACCTCAGGAGGCGGGTCCGACCAAGTTGTTTTTCACTGAAATCGACCAGTTACTACCTCCTTCCGAACCCTTGGAAGGGAAGCCGGAATATCCACGTCTGCTCGTAAATACAAGATCCGCCGTGGGCTCTGAAGACGTCAGCTGTTTTTAAGGAGTCAGTTTCCCTCAGATCAAAGCCACCGATCGGCGAAAAAGACGGGCGAAAAGGGGGGGGGGGACTACTGCCTCGGAATCTGGGTGTGGGGAAGATGCTCCGGTACCTACAAGCATACAAAACACGACGCCTTGTGGTGCCCAGGCGTATTGAAACTGGCTTATTTTATTGATAGCATAGAGTATGTACCCCTACGACAGTAAAGTACTGCTGTGTCAACATGAATAAAATAGCAAGTTTACTTTTTTATTTTGAACTTTTCTTTGAGTACGAGCGCAGTTTCAGCATCTTGAAAACCGGTCTCTGCTCCCCAGATACAAGTTGTGGTTTGAATACCGGTTTCTCCTAAATAAAGTAGCCTAAAGAACCACAAGATCCGAACTTCCCAAACCAAAATTACGGGTGGTAGTGAGTATAAAATCAACCACTTGAAAGTGGTTGATTTTCTTGGGTTTAAAAAAAAAATTAAAATTGGCGTCCTGCCTGGTATGCGACCAGGTATATTGGCGTCGGCCGGATATAGAGTGTCCAGCATGTAAGGGATTTTCAAACAGTGACATATTCAAATTAATTTTTATCGTAGGATTTTGTGTTAGTGGCTATTTGCGTGGGTCCCTTTGCGTCCTATGATCAGTTTTTGTATCGGGTCGTTTTTATGACGAAACCATCTGTTCCGGAAATAATTCTTCGCTGTAGAAGCAACACTGCCCAACCTACATTTTCCCAACTTGGCAGTTTACAACAGAAACTGTTTCATTAAAAAACTAAAAAAAAAAAAAACTGTTTCGTTGAAAAAATTGTTTCTGTTGATTGTTCCAATTTAAATGTTTAATTTAAAACCCGTTTCTTTTAAAAGCTGTTCATTAAAAAAAAAAACATTGTCACCCGAAAGTGGGTTAGGCGGTGTTGCTTCTATAGCGGCGAAGTGGTTCTAGTATTTTTGGTTTAATATTCTTGGAATAATACACCTACGAAATCAAGACGGAATTTGACATTATACGTTTCTAAATGTCTAGATTCCAAAACCGAAATGTCCGTCCGCCGTCCAGGACGTTTTGGGCAGTAGGATTTTTTCTTTTTAATCTGAAACTTTGACAAAATACCATCTAGTTGTTCCCGCAAGGTTTTCAGCCCGATCGCAGGGGGGCTCATTGGGGCTAAAATGGAGCTACGAGAGGGTTTTTTGAAGGGTTTCGTCTATGGGGTCGAGTTAGTTGTCGTTTTCGAAGTATTTTTGGACGTAGAATCGATTTTTGGGAATCCCAGAACGATCCTATTTCACCGCGGGGATTTTTTTTTTTGTTACACATTTTAAATATTTTCTTAATGATACAGAATTAATTTTTGCAAAATTAGGTAACCTATATCAAAGAATAATAAACCCTTGTGTCAAATTTGCCGCGTTTTCTATTCTCATTTGCTGTTGTGTCCTCAAAGATCTGCTGGTGTTCTATCCGATGTAACTGCCACAGTTGGAAATCGAACTGGGACGACTGACCCTTCTGTCATTCCGTCAACCGACCCTCTATCATCCCCCAGAGCACGTTTGCCGCAGAAAGCTATCTCTGCATCTCAAGATACTGCCAACGTCAACGTCACCTAGTACTTTACAGCACTTGGTGGAATCAAGAAATGGGGGTGTCACATTCTCGGAATAGGTTTGGTAATCCTACTTATGAGAAGATGGGTAGGTATGTTAACTGCCGTAATAACCGAAAGCCATTTCGTTTCTCGGTTTCCCTCTTATCTCCTCAGGGATTTGAGTAGGTAGGTACTTCTTTACTTCCACCTTGTTATTCCCGCCCACATTTCTTCTGGGAGCCCTTTTTATGATACATTATTGCCATAACGGAGTTAACTTTCCTTCATCCTCTTATATAACGATTCGAAGTGTTAACTTATCCCACGCACGGCATTTACGAGGTAAATGTTCCACTTGACGTATTACGGATTGTATAATATACTAATATATTTCGTACACTGAGTGAAAAGATTTTTTTAGTGGCTCGGTTAAATCCGAAATAACCTTGAAAAGAAATTGAAACCACCTAGAATCAATTGATTCAACCTAGAAAAAAATAGGTCCAGGTTAAAGTACCATCGAAAAATATTAATACAATCTAGACCAATATAGAAACAACCTAATCCGTTATTACCCGCCCTCTGACCACAACCTGGAATAAAAAAGTGTCAACCTAGACCAAATGTGAACTTCACATTTGGACTAGGTTGACATTGTGAAGACCTAGAAAATATATTACCTACCTTTGACTTTTAAGTGGGGTAACCTAGAATTGAATGATTTGACCTTCCATATAATTCCCCTCCATTAAAGTCTCGGTTGTACAACTGAAAACAACCGAGAGATTTAAAAGGCGAGATTGCTACTTTAGGTAACAACCCAGAAGAAAAAGTTAGACTTTCAGTCTCGGTTAAAACTACCGTAGTACCACAAATAGTTTTAGGTTTAAACAACAGTGATTGTAATTCATTCAATAAATTCCAGGTTGTTTCTACAGTACGCTAAGCGGCCGCGGAGAGCGCCACTGTAGGCGGTGGGCGTTAATTCTCGTTGTCTTGGCACCCCTGCTATTTAGCCGGTGGGGTTGAGGCCAAATCTCTGTCAAATTCTAATCATCTAATTTCTGTCACTATGCGCAGTCATATTAAGACGTCACATTCAAATTTTTGTACTGAGTTGGAAACAGAGACAACCCAGAAAGATAGCTGAAGTTGAAAGAAACAACCTGCAATGGAAGTGGAGCAAACCTAGAAAGAAAAGTGGACCACCTAGTAATTTATTAGGACCAACCTGAAAAGAATAGGAAGCTACCTAGAAATTTAACTGGAACAACAGGGATAGTAATTGAAACAACCTCGTAAATAAACGGGCACAACCTAGAGAAAAAAGGGTTCTAGGTTAATGCGACATGGCTGTAAATTGTTTGAGGTGGGGTGAGAACTTTTTTAGGGTAAATCAACCGTCTATGAATGTGAAAAACATTGAATACCAGGGTGAGACAACCAAGACATTAATGTTTTTAACCTAGACTGTAAATGGATGGAGGCGGCGGCACACGCCGTGAACTTAACCTAGAACTAAAGTGTGGGGGTGGCGCATTTTAAATCTTGGTTGTTTGCATTTTTAGGAAGGTAACTTCACCAGTATTTTCAATCTAGGTTAAATTATATTCAACCTAGACTAAATTGTTCCACCCTAGAATGAAAACCAAAAAAAATCTAGGTTGGCAGCATTTAACCTAGAAAAAAATCGAAAAATAACCTAGAATAGGCCCTTTTGGTTTATTATTCTTGGAATAATACACCTATGTTTTCGCGACGGGGGTCGACGACTCCGATCGGGCTCAAAATTTGACATTATCCGTTTCAAGAGGTCTACATTCTAAATCCGAAATGTCCGTCCGCCGTACGCCGTCCGCCGTCCGCCGTCCGCCGTCCAGGCCGTTTTGGGCAGTAGGAATTTTTTAAAAAATCTGAAATTTCGGCAAAATACTTGGTTTACCATCTAGTTGTGCCCGCAAGGTTTTCAGTCCGATCGCCCAAACCCGTGGGACGCTATGGGGCTATAATGGGGCTACGGGAGGGGTTTTTTGAAGGCTTTTAGCTATGGAATCGAGTTAGGTGTCGTTTTCGAAGTATTTTTGGACGTAGAATCCATTTTTTGGAGTCCCGGAACGATCCGATTTCACTGGGGCGATCTTTAGGGCATTCGTGGGGCGAAAAATGGGATTTTTGAAGGATTCCAGGATGTTAAATATTTTTCGAGTAAAAAATACAGAATTTTTGAAAAAACACATTTTTGAACAAAAAAATCCAAAAAAAAAATTTTTTTTTGAGATAAAAATCCAAAAAAAATTTTTTTGAGATAAAAATCCAAAAAAAATTTTTTTTTTAATTTCTCCATTGACAGAATTTTTTCTCTCAGTGTGTACGTTCTTTGCCTCCGTTTGGAGTTTGCTAAGGTTTCTCTTTAGCCGGATGAACAAAATTTTTCGATAGGCCCGACAGTGAGTTGAACTGCGAGAGTTTAAGACTCATCGCAATAAGGGCCTTTGAAAGGGCGCCAAAAGAGGGAAAACGACCTGGGGAAAAGTTTTCGTTTGATGTTAGTTGAAGGATGTGAGTTATATTGCTCCTACTTACTCCGCTGATTACTTTAGCAGTTTCACGTAAGTTTATACGATCGTGTCAAAGTTACCTTTTCGGCGAATTTGATACATACCAACTTTCACACGTCGCGCGCTACTTTCACAGCTAGTTTATTCGTTCATTACTATTTAGCTTTGACGAATAAAATTCACATTCATTCGTTATTTCCCTCCTTATTCGGTAGCTCGCCGGTTTTTTGAGGCTTTCAGCGTTGAATGGGATTCATCGATCCTCGCAAAAAAAGGTTACTGTTGCTGAGGGCTGGAAGGATTTCGGGTGGATTGACAGAATCCCTACAACGTGACGGGCTGTTCTGATCTACCTCTGGGACCTCGTTGTATTGAAAATGCAAACCTTTTCCACGACACGGCAGAGAGACTGGAGGGGGCTTTTAAGGTTTAAATATTGACTGGTTAAGGGGGTTAAGATCGCTCTCCATTTTTAAAACCTCCCTGGACCGGATTCAGCTCCATTTCTTGAATTGCACCAACATGAAATTGAGTTCCTAAAGTTAAGTTTATATCATTCAAATTTTGTGTTGTGTGTTTAGCGGAAGGCCGGTGGCGTGAATCCACAATTTCGCCGCTTTTTATCGCGGAGGAAAGTGAAGGGAGTGTGGGAACATCTCTAGCTAGGGCATCGTAGGATTTGTCATTGTCTGCAGGCCTAGCAGAGGATGCAGCCACAAACAAAGACCCGCACTCGTCAGGCTTACGTGAAATGTCATGGTACTGTGACAGTGCAAGGTCCACAGAAGGAAACCGAGGAGATGCTGATACCCAACACGACAAGTCGTGGCCTGTATCAGAATACCATGGCCGGAATCATAACAGAACTGTGATAAATTGTTGCAGCTTCCACAAACGAGGTGTCGGAAATGAAGGCCGGTCCAGTGGACCCAATCCCTTTGATATCAATGCTCCTGGACGTAATGCCAGCTTTGAGTATTCATATGTGTGAACGGCTGAATGGCCGGCGGGAGTAGAGGGGTTCGCGCGATCACGCTGCAACGGCAGCGCTACCCGCTCCCACCACGGTGGCGTGCATCGAGCGCACGTGCGATGAGCGCACACTCAAAAATCGTGCGACGAGCGCACAAGTGAATATACCCTTAATAATCACAGTGCACCGAGCGCACACTCCCCTCACGCTTATTCCAGATACATCTGGCATCCAGACTTGGGACTGGCAACAAGAAATTACTGTAATGAAACTAGTGGCTATAACTACCTTACATTAGTAGTAAGTTCTTGCCGGTAGTTTAGAGGTTTTTTTTTTTTTTTTTTTTTTTTTTTTTTTGCGCCCAAATTTCCCCAACACCATTTCAATCTTTAAAAAATATTCATTCCAACCTCGTCACGTAACTGAGAGCGTTGAAGCATTTCTTAAAATCGTGATCAGCGGAATACATTTGTAAAATGTTCGCAATCTTGCGATCCTTCCTTTTCCTTTTCTGCCCAGCATCACCAAGTTCAAAAGCCATCCTTCTCCCCTCTGCTTCTTGTGCGTCTTTCTTCAGTTTTCCCATGAAAAAATGAACATTGGGATGCGTAATACCAACACTTTTATTGAATTTGCTGTTCCATCCTTCCACTGGATTGTTGGTTCGGTGTCTTTCCCCATTAACATTCCACAAAGTAACAGGAAGGTGAGCATTATTGAGCCACTGCTGGCTCGATGACTAAGCTGGTATGGAAACATCTCGGACATTGAGATGAACCCCATTGCCCCTCGATAGATAACATTGAACAATATAGTTATGTTATTGACCTTTCACAAGACACAGTCCGTTTATCAGGTGCGCTCGATGCACGGAAACATCAACGATGCCCTCCAATTCGATTGTATGTGCGCTCGGTGCACGGTGCGCTCATCGCACGTGCGCTCGATGCACGCAACCCCCACCACCAGTACTAACTCTGCCGGGCTGGCGATCCGCGAGAAGAGGGTGGAGAAATCTGTCCAGATTCCCCACAGTAGGTATGTATTTATGTAATGTTAAAAATAGGTATAAATAAATGTAATATTATTTTTCCACTCCAGTAATAATGGAGGCCAAGATGAAACACAAGAATAGTTACAAATAATTATAACTTGTAAAATTTACATGTACTATTCTTGTTTCCTCTTGGCCTCCATTCTCTCACTTGTCCTTGACTCGAAATTCAAATCTACGAATTACTCCTCTGAAACCTCTCATCGTCCCCTTCAACTACCGCCCCTCGATGAAAATAAATTTCGTCATTAATATGCAGATCAAGTTCGTTCCTTTTCGGATTCAGGTCCCACCTGCGTTTGGCAGGTCCGGGGGTACTGTAAAGAAATCGAAGCGAAAGAAAGGGAGGATTCACATTGAACCCTTTGATCATAGTCAAATTTAATGAAGACCGTTCTCATTATTTTCTCCGAGGCATTGCAGGAACCAGGACAACAATAAAAGGATTTCCCAGGTTCGATAGTTCACAAAATAGAACATTAAATCAAAACCAAAGTTTTGTTCTAATGACTTGGCACAGTCGAGCGTGAAGGCTGAGTTATACCTCACTTGCAAGACTTCTAGGACTAGCGTTCTTAGCGTTTTGAAAAGGTTGACCCAAATCGCTTTCAAGCTGTTTCAATGTTTTGATCGTCGTTGCTCAACTCACGACAATCCCTGTAATTTCCCCTTCAATTCAAATTCAAACGGTCAAATTCAAATCCCTACACGTCCATAAAACCACCGTTATCCCGGCAGTTTTCCTTGACTGTGATGTGGTAATAAAAACCAAGCGGGAACTCGACAACACTCAATGTAACAGAGAAATTGAAGCTTAGGTAAAGCACCGAGGCTGTTTCACGTTCTACCCCAAGAGAGTCTTCAAACGGATGGCACATCAAAAAAAGTCTTTTATCGTTCAGGTTATAACTCGGATGTTTAAGTCATGCAGTAACGGGGGAAATATTCTGTCTTCCAGGGGGGAGGAAATATTCCGGTTTACCCCAGATTATATTTTACCATTTTACGAATGGTATATTCCTGATTCAACAAAAGTTTAGCGTCACGGTTGTTTTGATAGGCCATAAAAGGCCAATATCAAATGGATTCCCCAAAAGAAATAAAACCGGACGTCTTTGACTCACTTCTGATCACATTGCCTTGTCAGTTGCAGTTCCCCACATGGTCACAGGGAAGTGTGATTTTCTCAGAAAATCGCAATCAGTCACTGGGGCGGCTCGTCAAAGGGTTCGCTGGTTTAGAGAACCCACGAAGATAGTGAGAAAGAGAGGGAAGATGAGAGGGAGCGAGAGGAGAGACAAAATTTGTAACTATTTATGGGCGTGAGGAACACAGTTCCTCACACCCATAAATAACTCCAGCCAGATACCTTAGAATGATGAAAATTTGTAACATTTAATGTTATTTAATACCTAATTTAATACAACGGACGGCTAGGAAAGGTCACGTACGTGACTGGACGAAATTATAATGGATGCGTGTGCTGGCTACATTGCAGCCCCATCAGTTTTTTCCACAGGTACGAAGATTAGGAACGGGTATGAAGAACAGTTTCGCAGCAGTGTTGCCAAAACACATTTTTAAGGGAAAGGGGACTTTCCGTATGGGAAAAGGGATATTATTCCCTTTGAATTCGGATAGTAATCGACGAATCCTCATGAAATAAATCAAATCAATAAGAGATAGAGCAATCATTGCTCTAAGATATAATAATTATATCTTAGAGCAATGATTGTAGGTTTTTATATTAGAAAAGATATTTTATTATATCTTGGAACAATTATTGTAGGTAGGTTTTTTTTTTTTATCACTATGCTGGAAATAACAGGGAAGAAAAAGAAAAGGAAATTGTCTGTGAAGGAATTTGTACTGCCAACAACAAATGCCCTCCTTACAAGCATGATGCCCAACCAGTTCACAATCTCGTCCCTCCTTTTTCTCAAAAAGTGTTGTTTTGATCGAGTCGTAATAATTTTCTTGTCGTTGAATTTTTTATTGTAAGCGTGATTTTCGAGGGATGAATACAGTTTCACGTCTCAAGAAGATTGCCTTCAGCACTCTACAAGAAGGAAGACAAATGGACAACTTGGGAATGAAACGCTCGGGACTTGGAAAGTGAGTCACAGATCATGTCGTGTTATTTTCCTTCTAAAAGAAGACTTGTTGCTAGAAGTTCCCAGTCAGCAGACCTACTACGATTATATATAGTATTCGGGTGTGTAGAAGTCCAGTCTAGAGTAATTTCACTGGAGTTGTCTCCATAAGATACCTTTACGAGACCTTTGGAAGGAAAATAGTCTTTAGCCGCAGTATTGACATAAATACAGTAGGCTTCAGACGATCTAGCAGAGGTAAAGGGGTCTGACTTTTCAATAGCTGACGTTCGGCGCGCTGAGGGGCCGAACGGCCATGTTTTGGAAAACTCTGAAAACCTTATAGAAAATTCGACGGTTATCACGAATATACCGCATGCTCCTACAACTGTTCCATAACAATAGAAAAAAAAAACAACTGTTTTCCAGAATATTAGAATATTTTCCAGAATCCTACTTTTTTTCTGTGTGGAAGCCAAACAAGGATTCTCACGGAGTTGGAACACGAAAGAAAGTTGTAGAGCAATACATTTTGCGTCAATAGAACATCCTACAATTGAAAATTTCTCCAACAAGAGAGTAGCAGATGATTTACATCGAAAATCAACATTTCTGCCCAACTAATTTATCGCCCTACTCACAAAAAGCGTCAAACGACTTGAAATAAATCGTATATCAAGATACAAGCTAATAAGATTCGAATTTCGAATTTATGAGTGACCTACCGACCACGTAGTTTTGGGAAGGGGCGGCATCCTGTTTTTCCTGTGCTGGAAACAAATGGCTAGATCTGGCGACCAGTGATTCCAAACCGGTTTTGCTACATTGGGTGCAGAGTTGTTGTTAGTTTGCAGTCGATAAAGCGTAGGTTGCTTATCCAAAAAAAATACGTTGAACCGAAACTTAATAAATACCGCCAAGTAATTGAAAAAAAGGACTGCCCTTTATTTACTAAGTAGTTGCGTCATCATCATCTTAAGAAATATGATTATACTCGAGCCGGGGATAAAGCTCGAGCTGCCGTCAAAATGACCGCAATTTTCCTCAGGAAAGATTTCCGCTGTCATTGAGAACGTGATAAATATGCCTGAAAAGGAATCCTCAGTCCGAAAGAAGATTAGGAGAAGAGAAATTTATTTTCCTTTGGGGCAGACCACCAACCGAGTCCTAATCCTTCCTTTTCTTTTTGTGATCCCGTTTAATCCGACAGTTTGCCCCCCCCCCCCCCCCCCCGTGGGTATGTAATTTGTCCAATTTGTCGCAGCTTTCAAATATTCCGCGGAGGCCGAAGGCCAAGTGGTAGAATGGAGTAATTCATCACTTTAAAAGGATTTACTGCCGGTATATCCTACGGGCTAATTAAGTAAGCGTTACCAATAGTTGAGTGTTTTAGGTATGGCGGGGTAGAGCGTTTCAGGGATTAGAGTGGATCAGTAACTTAGTGAGTGCCTCACGTTGGATGGCTTCTAATTTGTTAATTAGGAGTCGTGTTGCGAGCTTCTAAGAGGATTTGAGTAGTTTCTGGCGGAGGTTTTCAAGAACTATTGTACTATGTATGATCCATCCATCCAACCGTAATACTTCATGAAACAGTCTGTAAGCTCAATCTTATTGAAATCCAGGGGTGCTAGGGATGGAAAAAAGAAAAGCCAGCAATGAAAAACTTTTCAAGAAGTGCCCGTGTCTTCAAGAAGTCTGAATTTATCGTTCCGTCGGAGCACTCAGCTTCGCTAAAAATCCTGCCACGGTACATTTGGAAGTTTCCGAGCGGGCCTCGCTTTTCAGCAGAGCCCTCCCTTTAAAATCAAGTTGCGAGGAGAAAAAATTAAGATGGTGAGGCGAGGTCCTTCATAATGGCTGTCTCATAAATAAAGCTTTCTTCAAATATTTTTTAATTTTCGACGGTTGCGACAAGAAACAACTCGGGGGGATCCCGTATCAGCGTGTAAACTCCCAGGGGAGTTGTGATTGTGTATTCCCACACTGGAGGTTTTGCAGGACAGGTAGTTGGAGTGAATAAAAAACAGAACGTTGTTTTCTGATTAATGGGGTACACAACTCGGGAATAGGGTGAACGTATATTTTCGGGGTTGTACATTATTTATTCGCTCCACGCCGCTTGTTTGGATAATAAAGAATTTGCAAAAAGAGGGTTCTTGTGCGGTAGTGAATGATGAATGTTCAATTTATATTCTTCGGTTCAACATAACGTTACCGATCGATGAACAATACCGACTGTAAACCAGAACAGGCGTCGCAGCATTAAATGTACGTCAACCGGGGCGAAAGTAATCACTTTTCGAAGTGTAACTTCTTCATTGTACCTACAAGCTGAAATTTCGGGATTCACCTCACCACCTAGAATTTTGGTTTATTATTCTTGGAATAATACACCTACACCTATGTAATTGCGGCGGAGGTTGAGTATTCAGATCGGCCTCAAAATTTGACATTATCTGTTCCAAAAACAAAATGTCCGTCCGCGTCCGGGCCGATCTGGTCAGTAGGATTTTTTTAAATCTGAAATTTTGACAAAATACTTGGTTTACCATCTAGTTGTGCATGCAAGGTTTTCAGCTCGATCGCCCAATCCCGTGGGGCGCTATGGGAATAAAATGGGGCTACGGGAGGTTTTGTAAAGGCTTTTGGCTATGGGATCGAGTTAGGTGTCGTTTTCGGAGTATTTTTGGACGCAGAATCCATTTTTGGGGGTCCCGGAACGATCCTATTTCACTGTGGGGATCTATAGGGCATTCATGTGGTTAAAAATGGGATTTTTTAAGAATCCCCAGAGGTCAAATATTTTCCGAGTTAAAAGAAAAAAAAATTTTTTGAAAACACTGTCAGCGGACTGACAGCCTTTCATCAGCCCTGGTGACTAACCTGTGCTATGCGCGTGTGCCTTATTCTTTTCTTTTTTTTCATGAATATTTTGATACACCTGTTTTGTAATTGGGCTCGTCCCATTCACTTATAAAATTTATAAGTGAATGGGACGATTTATTTATTTATTTAATAAATATTTAATATAATAATATTTAATAAATATTTAATATAATTTTTTTTATTTAATAAATAAATCCCTGTATTTTGTCGAGGCTCAAAAGTTAATGAACACGGGAAAACGAATCGTAAAGAAGTCACAGCTGTCAAACACTCGAGAAAAGCGGCAGGACCGGCCGCAATGACCGCCCCGCCATGGCGGAACGACGAGGGTTGGCTGGCGTAGCCAGCAGGGGATGGCCCCCTGGTTATATATTATAATTGCAATAACACCACACCAGCTAACTTTCCCGCGGATTCTACTCTTTCAACTGAGTGATACATCAAAAACATCCCACGGAAATTATCATATCACTGGGTTGGAGAAAACTCCTCATGTTTTTCTCCGGGCTCAACAGGTACCATCGATCACCCCCGAAGGCTCTGACAGGCCGGTTGTATACATTTCACTCTTCTAATATTTCTTCGTCGTAAAAACACGATGTTCATCAGATAGTCTAAATCGCCTAAACAACCTGAGTAGAAGCAGCCGGAATCCGCAATTTTTAAATCTCTTTATGAACTCTGGTTGTATTCAAGACCTGTCGTAACTTAGCAAGAAAATATAACTTAGTTCGCCCAACAATGTAAGTAGGTGCCAAGTAATAAAAAAACGTTTAAAACGACCATTTGCACACTTTCCTAGCATTCTTATACACAAAAGACTTTTTTACATTTCTAAATTTTTTGACATTAAGTGGTTTTATTATCACGTTTTATACACCACGAATGATGAGATATCTGGATGCCTATTGTTGTCTTTACAGGAACACACATACTCAACATGCAAAATTTTCGATCCAGATTTCAACAACGAGTGGTTCCCAACTCGTCCAAAGATGATTTCGTTTTTGAAGAAGTGATCGGAGAGGGTAATTACGGGCATATTTATCTGGCAGCGCACCTTCCCGACAGGAGAAAATACGCCGTCAAAACCTTCGAAAAAGAAGATCTCGTAAGGATGGGAAAAGTAGAGAACGCTTATCGCGAGAAACAGCTTCTGATGAGCATGTCGAACCCGTTTGTGATCACCGCCGAGTACTATTTCGTGGACAACGCTAGAGTGTTTTTGGCCACGTCTTATATGCCTGGCAAGTTTTCTGTTGGTAGTTTTGAATTTTCATCTTTCATAGTTCCCGCTTGCGGTGCGAATTGAGGGGAAAATCTCTACAATGCAAACTCCGCGAGTAAAGTAGTAGTAAAGCAAAGCTGGTTTAGCTCGGGTGGGCCGCTAGATCTCGCCATTCATCCTGGGCGCAGGAAAAGCGGGACGCTGCATGGGGGAGCCAAACGGCCATCTCTTGGGGAAACAAAAACTTAGAAACCTCCATATTTGACGCTGATCAGTGATCACGGATGTGTGTTGTGTGAGTTTTCTAAAATTGCTCCTTAACCTTATTATTTTTTTAAGGCGTTTTCCAGTAGGTATATTTTTTTAGTTTGGAAGCTAAACAAGGTTTCTCATGAAGTTTAAACACGAAGAAAAATTGTAGAGATTTTGCGTCGATTGAAAATCCTACAATTTAAAATAATTTTAAAATATTTAATTATTACAGCAAATATAAGTGAGTAATTATTACAGCAAAAAGAAGTGAGTACTTAGTGGATGATTTCGATTGATCACACGAAAATGAGAAATTTCTAGAAAAATAAGGGTGCCAAAAAAATAAAATTTCTATCCTATTGTTACTAGATTGTAACCTAGAACATTACCCACCCAGGCTGATTCAGCGGTAGAGCGAGTGGGGTGGGTCGTGTCTTTGCCTGGCTGAACCGCAAACATAATATTAGTAAAATAAATTTTTTTTAAAGGAGTGAAAAAAAAAAAAAAAAAAAAAAAAAAACAGAATGGGCGCCACTCCTCAGAAGAGAAATGAAAGGAAAAATGACCTAACCCTAGCCTATAACCAGTTGAGGAGAGGCTGGGAGGTAGGGATAAATATCTGCAGTCACGATGTACCAGATTACCTGTTCTTCTACAGGAGTTTTAATTAAAAGAAAAAATGTACAATTTGGGGACCTGGTTGGCTCTTACCACAAAATACGACTTTGGCCCTATTTACTTAGTTAGCCTAACTTCAAACCCTAGAATTAAATTAATTTTTTTTTTTTATCTACTTGCTCGCCGAATAGAGTCGCAGCAGAGGACTCCACCAAAAGAAGAATTAGAGAGAAAAGAGGTACAGATCATTAGAAAAAGGGTGGAAAGAAAGATCCCTAAAAGAGAGAAATAAAGAGAAATTACAGTAAAGAGAGAAATTAATAGGATCACTTACAGACTAGGTCCAGGGTTCTACCTCACTGGACAGGAGAAAACACAAAACAACACAAATCAAAACTCACCATTCGTGGGATCTTTGATGGCTTTCAAACAATTTTAAGCATTCCAAGCTTTTATCCAAAGACAAAAAGTGGATGCAGGAGGATGCACAACCTTCCAGAAACAATTGAAATTGGCGATAACCTAATGATTGAAATTGGGTAGACGCAGCACGTTGTTACAATGTTCCATAAATACCTGAGAGGTTCGAACGAAAAGTAAAATCCCAGGTCACGGAAGACGTCGGACCAAAGCATCAGCCACACACGCTGGCCGTCGAGATTTTGAATTGATAAATCCGGCCGTAATAAAATCGAAAAATAAATACGATCCCGCAATGCAGTTACAGGCTCGGCAGAGAATAACTTCCAACTGACCAAGGTCGGGGGGTGTTCAAATGGTGGGATCCACCGATATTGATAAGGTAGACTCGGGTCAGGACCTTTGACGATTCAAAAGTGGTGTCTGGTAAACCTACCCGGGAGCCCCCAGGCCCATCCGTCACCAATCGCGACAGCAAGAACACGGACAGCTCTTTAAACTCAACACAATTTTTAATTCAAATACAATTTTAGTAATACCTCCATACTTAGTTACAAAAATTACACCCACCATGGGTTCAATTCCCACGTGCACAACTTCAAAAATCATTTCAGGTGGCGATCTATACACGTACATCATGTGGTCAGGTCAACCACCCAATGAAGGTTCAGCGAAATTCTTCGCGGCTCAAATCATCCTGGCGCTGGAATACCTCCATTCAAATCGCATCCTCCACAGGGACCTCAAACCCGAAAATCTCATGTTGGACGAGCGAAATTATTTGAAAATCATCGACTTCGGATTATCCTCTGTCTTCAAGAATTTGAATTACACGATATGCGGCACCCTTCAGTACATGGCCCCTGAAATGCTTTCGGGGGAAGGCTATGGAAGGTTAGTACATGTCATATCAATTCCGCCACTCATGTCAACGTCCTGGAGGCGCGAGGTTTTGTGCCTTTAATATGTAAATGTTCAAAATGAACATCGATTATCATGAATTAAGTTAACACAAACAGTCATAACTCTTCATAATACATCAATTTCAGTGTAAATCGTATAATGAATGTAGGTTTATAATGAAAAATGCATTACACGTCCAAAATGGCTTCAAAAACGACTCCTGTTTCGTCTTCCTGACCAAATTTCTTTCAAAGTCCCACCCATAATGTCTATGTCATAGAAGCCCCCCCCAGATTCCCACCGTAGAGTCGGATGGTTTGAGACCATCATAAATGGACGCTACGTCCCAAAGCACTTCGAAAGGAAACCCCACTCAACCACCTACCCTAAAAACCCTTCCCGTAGCCCATTTTTAGCCCCAAAGAGCCCCACGCTCTGGCAATAAACCTTGTAGACACAACTAGATGGAGAACCGAGTACATTGCCAACATTTCAGATCTTCAACTCTTTGCGGACGGCGGATGGGCATTTCGTTTTTAGAATCTACTCGTCATGAAACATCTAAGAAAGAAGAAATTTTTTAGCTCGATCAACTTTTTTTCTCCCATTGCGATAACATATTCCTAAAATAATAAACAAAATCCAAAGCTAGAACACCAGATGTGCCTCGTCAGCATACACAAACATCTATCAAGGTTGTGATATTCTCGAGGGCGTCTTGAGGGAACTCATTTAACGATTTGAGTCATGTTCAAATAATTCAAAACCAGGGAGCGGGACCCCATTGAGATGTTTGAATTTCGCCTAAACAAGTGTAAATTTATTGTAGTCGGTTTTTTACCACTTCATTGCCGAATGACGTTGTGAGCGGTACTGGTGAATTTCATTTAAGCAATAATTGCAAAACTAGTAATTTTTTAATATCGTGGCAACTTATGCAGGTCCGTCGATCTCTGGTCCCTGGGAGTATTAATTTACGAATTGTGCTCATTCAAACTGCCGTTTGACGAAGCGGATCAAGCTTCTCTCGCCCGATCTATAATCGAAGGGAAAAGCCCCATTAGGAAGGAATTCACCACCTCTCTAAACGATCTACTCAGTCACTTGCTTGACGTCAACCCTATCACAAGGTCTGGAAGATGATCAAGTGCAAACTATATTCATTTTGAACGGAGCTTCACAATTTCATGACGAACGTATTGCAGATATGGTTGCCAAAAAGTTGGCGTTACCACGCTGAAGAGTCATCGATGGTTTGAACAGACAGATTTTGATCAAATTTACAACAAGAGCGTCCCCCCACCGAGAATTAACAACTTGAAAAAAACCCGCCTACCCTTTCAACCGCTCAGAGAATCTGGAAAGTGTTACAAGGAATTCGACAATTTTTAACAATGGATTTTGTACATTCCTACTAATGAAATACATTTTTAACTCCTTACTAGCAGTGTAGGCAAAAGTTTAATCTACCTCGAAACTAGTTAACTATCATAATTTGAATATACTGCTGTTGATGTACCATTTGAGATAAACTAATCCTCTCCGGGGGGTGGAAATATTCAGCTTTGGTATGAGGGGTTGTGCGAGCTCACCATTCTGTAGTAAATGTGCGATGTTGGTAGCAGCCATCCTTTATACGTCCTTTATACGAGCAAGCAGTCGCTCAAAGTAGAAATATGAGGAACGGGAATTTCTTCGGTCATAATGCCAGTCGTTTGCCTCCGCAGGCAGATATCATTTTGTGCAGGGTAATTGAAAGCCAGAGGAAGTTGATGTCACATAAATTCGACCATGTTCGGGTTCTATTTTTAACGAAATTAAAGATTTAACACTAACGATGGTTCGATTTTGAATTGGGTAATGAAATATTAAGTAATACCTACTGATTATGATTGTTTATTGAACTTTCTACTATATTTCCTATCGACTCACTTATCTCAATCTGAAGACACGCCTTTCTCTTTGGCTTTGACTACTATTGAAATTTCTTGAACTCAGAATTTCAACTTCATCTGTTCTCCACTTTTGTTTTCTATATTTGGACTCAGCATTTTTTCTCTGTGAATATCCTAAGTAAATAATTTTGATATCGAGTGTATTTCTAACGAGATGAGGATTAGCGATGTACCTCGAGCCTGAGCGGCGTTGACATTCCCTCGACGATCCGGAACGAGACTGTCGGTCGTCGTGTGTCCGTCGGAGGCGGAGGGGGTTCGGGCGCATGTCTCCCTCCTCCTTTTCACCTCCGACCCACCCTTAAAAGTGACCGTCCCGAAGGGGTTTTTTCTCAACACCTATCAATAATTGACTGGAAATGTGTTCCATCGTGATGGTACATTGTTCAGACTCCTTGCTAGAGATAAGGGCTATATTATTCCCAATGTCAAGGCTCAAGAAATGTAATTTGCAACTACACACTAGTATTGGGTCGCCTGTGTAGCTCATTGTGCGCCGACCAAATTTATCCCAACAAAAGTTCTATTGCCAGTAAATTGTAATTATTTCCTGTTGGTAACTCATTATTTCAGTTATTGCCCCCCTATCATCCAGTGCCATGTGTTAGAAGTCAAACAGAAATACATAATTTTTGTGGCAAAAAGTCTTTCACGTAGTTTATAATCATCTTAAGTTGTCCTGGTCGATTCAAAAAGTGCGTGACGTCACCTATGGACCTTCCGGTTTGCCAACACAGAAAACCACCTTTTCTGCAGATCGTTCCCATAAACAATCCTTTTACACTAAATGAAAAAAGCCACCGTCTAAAGCTTATTATTATTATTACATTTTCCGTAATAATTAAATTATTATCTGTTTTACAACCTCCATATTCAAAGTAGATCATTTTCATATCTTTAACTCTCAAAATGTCTTTTTTATTTCTTCAGAAAATAAACAGGAAGACTTCCAACTAATTTCGATTTAAAGAGTGTCTCTTGAATGATTTAACTCCTAAAAAATTAACTAGGTTAGTTTTGTTGGCGGACATTGGTTAGTTATCTTGGCTTACATTAACACCCCTGCTCATCGCTATAACGAGATTTATTGAGGTGGGTTATTTACATACACTCAAGCAATGAGGTAGGCCCATGACGGAAAAACCAGGATTTTAGGTTCTCTTTGGGCGCTAAACCGAGAGAAATCAGAACAGTCGGTCGTGAGGAAGGCCGATCATTATGGATCTGAAAGAACACAAAATCAGGACATGCAGTGATACCCTCAATCTCTATAGAAGACAATACGCCACCAGCAGCTTACCGCTCAGTTATGATGCTACCGGTAATGTCGTCGCTGAATGGATCTTGACATCAGTCAAACCGTCGGATTCGATGAAGATCAGGACAACGAAGTGGCCAACGGTCATGAGGATGAAGGCCACCAAGAGGAGCAACAGGATCGTGTAATAGCCGTTCCATCGTCTCCTCCTCGATTCGACGGCTGGATCGGGCGTATGGACGATTATCACAGCTGGAGGTTCCTGAGCCTTCCGGGACACCTGGGGGCTGGCCAACCAATACTGCGTCGGAAAAGGTGAGGCCGTTTCTTTGTCCGGAGTCCCTGACATCATCTGCGAAGCGACACGGAAATGCAAAAATCACTTGGGAGGATGGAACTTCAGGTGCGTTCTGTGGAGAAGTGACTCCGAATCGCGCACTTTCCAGGGAACATTTTGGGGTCAGATTTTAATCATCTATCGAATGAGAATTCGAGTTTCGAAAAAACATCGCAATTAAGTACCACATTTTCAGCTCCATGAAAGCCCTACGGGTCAAAATTTCTGATTTAAAAAATACCTACTGCCCAAAACGGCTCGGACGGCGGACGGACATTTCGGTTTTGGATTCAAGACATCCTGGAACGTAGACCTGTATAATGTCAAATTTTTAGGCCGAACAGAATTTTCGACTCCTTCGCTAGGTGTATTATCCCAAAAATAATAAACCAAAATGTATTCAAAATATTTGAACAAATATAAGGAAATAAATGCATTGAAGGGAGTGAGATGGAGTCATCCTCTGCCGCTTGGAAATAGCCAACTTGCTGAAAGAAAGACCACCAGAGAAGGTCAGTGAGTTAATAGTTTCTCTCACCGAAATTTGATCAGTGCTGATTGCAGAAATAGGTTCCCATGGGAACCTACAGCTGCATCTGTAGAGAATGCTCTCTCTGACTCCACCCACACTTGTGGGAGGAATCGTCAAACAGAATGCATAATATTATACTCTACTGCAGTAGAGTATAATATTATGCATATTATGCAAACTGGAGACAGCGCCCCCTCTTTCCCCCCCACATAGGTTTGATAGTATCTGGATCTTGAGCAGGATCGTAGATACCATAATAATCGCTAAAATATTGTGAACTACAGCACAGCAGGTTCGAGAAAGATATGAATCACAGGCAATGAGAATGTGATTTACAGTGTTCAGGCTGCGATTCAAACCACAGAAAACGCGACTTTTTTAAACAAGAGAAATCCCCCACAATCCCGCGTTGAGAGTCCCGCATTAAACACCGCGGGATTGCGACCCCTAACCCCAACCTTCGCCGAACGGTTCGGAATTTTCAGAATTACACTGCAAACGCAGCTAATATCAAATTCTTCTTGACTTTCTCCTTTATTGTTAGGTACCAGTACAAGGAAGGGAGACAATTTGGTCCATCTTCTTGTAAGAAGATTGATACAATGATTTGATAAATCTCATTTATCGCTCTTTTAATCCGCCAAGTCAAGCCAATGGTCCGCGTTCGTGCTTTCTTCGGAACGACGTTCATGACGTTGGTGCGGTTTTCTCCGGTTCTAATGGACTTACCGAACTGTTCTTTTTCAGGAGTGCGTGTAGCAATAAGATGGCAGCTTCAAAATTTCCATCATTATAATGACGAAATATCGGGCTCACCGGAAGAAAACTGGTTAGGTATCGGTTAGGTTTTATATAATATATATTATCTATATATATTATCTCGGTACTGAATTGATTGTGAAAGGAGAAAAAGTTACTCATAAATGTTAATAGTTTAATAACAAAACACAATACGAAATGCCATTAAATGGCGATGAAAAGTAGTGATTACCACATAAAATGTTTTAGTGAATCCTGGGTTAATTGAAGATCAAAAATTAAAATTTAATTTAGATCATTTAAAGATCTTAAGTAATGGATACAATGTATCCATTAATTTAGATCTATACATGTATACATGAATGCTTACAATGTTCCAATAATAAATTTTGAAATGCAACTTACAATCCGACTAATACAACATTTATATTACTTTTTTTAATAAAGTAACACTACCTACGTGGTGAACTTAATTATAATTATTTCAAATGATTAAAATTTAATTATATTATTCAAATAATATAATTTAATTATAAATTCTTTCTTTTTATAATTTTTTTAAGGGCATTCATGATCCACTTCGCTTGTCGAGTTCCATGAGGCTCTTCGTCGACGACCCTGGAATCGTCGAAAATTCAAGTGCAGGTAGTGCTACTTGCGGCATCTGTGAGGCTATGGGTGGTTTCATTAAAATTAGCATTTAATACATTTGTTACTTCGATAAAGCCCGAGTAGGCTAATTGCTTAGAAACACTATTGAAATTCGATAGTGCTAACACTCATTAACACTTATTATTAAGCAATAAGCGATTTGCCTACTCGTGCTTTATGCTTTGCCTACCCTGTGGTCATGGCTTGTTGAAACATTGGTCTCGTCGAAACTTGATTTACGACAATTCGACGTGGGAACTACCAGACCATGAAGACCCTTATTATAGTTCTAGTCTACAGCACACAACATCACTTTTTAATAATCATTTATGATAATGTTATAGAAAAATATAGTATCAATATTATAATAAATACAATCGAAAATACAATTGTTCCATACAGGTAGGTGAGCCAGGGCCATTCATTTTCGTCTGGAATCACGATTACAGTAGCACACGAAGATGGTCTGTCGGTTCCCTGCAAGGGGATGTTGTAAAATCCCAAATCTGGTGTGGGATTGGGTCGTTCGTAGTCAACGGTGGACAAACTGGCGCGACGTATGGAAGGGGATTCAGCTCCAGAGTCGTGATAGCCAGGTCTTTCTGGGTCGAATGCAGCATTCGCATACACGTGGTTCATTCCAAATGAATCCATGGACCCGTTCCGTTCATACTGCATATCTTGGTGGTTCACATTCTGATAGATTGGCGGTGGTGGGTTCTCATGAGAAGAATGTGAACCGATGGAGTGTGAATCTTTTGTGTGATTGTCAGATTTTGATGAAGAGTGAGAGCTTCTGCGGCTGCTTTGAGGTGAGTTCTCTACCGGGTCGTTAGGAGTATCTTCCTTGGAATGGTTCTCATGAGAAGAATGTGTACCGATGGAGTGTGAATCTTTTGAGTGATTGTCAGATTTTGATGAAGAGTGAGAGCTTCTGCGGCTGCTATGAGGTGAGTTCTCTACCGGGTCGTTAGGAGTATCTTCCTTGGAAGAAATGGAGGAACGATTGCTATGGTGGCCTTCATGCTCAAAAGAAGTGGAGTGCTTGTCATCTCCATCATGATCAGTAGGCTCTTTGTCTGTATCATGATGGCTAGAGGAAGTTGACTTCTTGTCATCGTCTTTCTCTACCGACGAATCTGAAGATTCAGAGTCTCTGCGCTTTGGCTTTTCCTCATCTGCCATCGCATTCTTTCAACCTACACAATAATCAACGTGGTGCATAAATTGAACTCATTGGAAGTCATTTACATTTAAAGCTGTGTTGCAGGCAGAAGCAGCAGATGAATGAGCAGTTAACCGAGCAGATTTCTCAGGAAGCAATCATTTTAGCGTTGAAGCCGTTTGGGAGCTACTCCACCTTTGCAATGAACACGTAGTAAAATCGTTAATAGGACGTTAACAAGCGCAAGCACGGATGCTTGTTACGTCTTGAACATTAAGAACCACCAATAAATCCCAAATGAGACTAAAATCAAGATGAATATAACTACAATGATGACGAGCTCCCCGCGTTTGTAGCAATGGCAGGGATAGAAACCACGGTTTTCGAAAGTTCTTGAAGTCCATCGTCTCGCCTTCACCCTGTTATTTGCAGGCTCGCCGATTTCTCCGAGGTTTAATTGATTCAAATCGAAGTCCCAGCTGGTTTCAACGACAAAGCACGTCGGTCTGGTGGCTTGGATATCTTGCGATGGTTGACGTTCTGTCCCTGAACGGGACATGTCCAAATTCATTTGGTTCTCGTCAAATTGTTGAGGTTGATGCTTCGTAGTTTTACGTCAGTACAATTTAATTTTCGATGGGATTGAAGTGTACCTGAGCAGGTTTTGGAGGCGTATTGAAAGCATGAAAGTTTTATGGATGATTTGTTTTTCAGCTTTCTGTGCCCAGTGTAATGAATAATATTCATATCATGTACATTACCATTGTCAGGTGGATCTTCGTGAGTTCCTCTTCACCCTACAACAACACGTGGTGTCAAACATCAACCGAACGAAATACCTAGTTACCAGTTTTTTTTTTTTTGTTTTTTTTTTTTTTCTCTCTATAAAAAGAATTTGGAAAGGTGGTAAAAAACTAATATAATGCAAATCAAATGAAATATTCAATTAGAATTAGACTAATAATGAATAATATTATATTGCGCTTTGAACGGGTAACCGTTTCGATGATTTGGTAATATGGGTAGGGCTGGTTTAGCAAATGCATTTATGTTATTAGCTCAATTAAAGTAGACTAACCACTAAGTAACACTATTTACGCCGTTTATCCAAGATTTTAGTACCGAGATGCGCTCTTGATTAGATGGCCTCAAAATGGGTTGTTTATCAAAAGTTGCTCAAAGATAAGCCCTAATCACGTGAGAAATAACGGACTAGTTTGTGAGGGCCTCAGGAATTCCAGAAAGGATTCCAGTAGCGAGCTAACCACAGATTAGGGCAAAAATATATAAAAAGATGGTCGCCGTTGGGTCGGTTGTTGATTGCATCAACCGCTAGTTGCTCTCTGGCATTTTAAACTTGGTAAATTTTTTGAGTGAATTATTTGAGGTACAGGTGGGTGATTCTTTGGAAATGGTGCTATTTCATATCCAGCCACATTTCCCCCCAAATCCAATGTCCTAGGTTGCCCCCAACTTTTTTCTTCGAATATTGTCCTCACAGTAGGCAACTTGTGCATACTATTCCATAACTCTTAAACTCAATGCAAGCCAAATTTAAAAAAATGGAGAAGGATAATATTGTCATTCCCTAGCATTGTCCACACCCTGAATTGTAAAGTTCTCAATGTATTCATGTAAATTTGTTACACAATGAATCGAAAAATGTGGGAACATTTTACTCAGCAACCTTTCTTGTATCGAAATAACGTTGAATAGAAATTTCACATGGAATGGGCTAGTGATCACATGACTTTTTACCCCTGTCCCACCATTTGAAGTCACTCCCTATAGGTAGGATATTTTTGACATGCCCGCCCTCAACCTGAGGAAGAGAAATGTTGAGATAACGGCTGTTGTGGCAACAGTGGCAAGAAGCCAGGATCACGTTTTCTTTTTCTTTTTTTACTTTTCTCTTCATCAGTTTGGTCCAGGATGTGACACAGTTAGGTTATCAGTGTCGTGTTTTTATTGTCTGTCTCTCCCTAGTGTGGATTGAAATTTGACAGGGAAGACGTTATTTGTTTATTTTTATTTTTCAGTATTACAATCTTGACGTAGTTAGAGCTCTCTTTACATTTATGACCTCAGTTTTGCTCTTCCTTGAAGCTTTTTGTGTAAGCAGGTGGAAAATGGGTGATTTGTCCTTTCCTAGTCCATCTCTCCCTAGCCCCAACAAAATTGCCACATAATGTCACTCCCTAGCGCTGTTTTTTTTAAAAATGTTCATCTCCAAAACTATAAAATTTGTAGTTTAATAATAGTGTGTGCTGGAAATCTAAAGGACCGAAATACAAAGAATCTACCGAAATAAAGGACCGCATTTAGAAGGCATCAACAGCAAAAATTTTGAAAATTGGACAGCTGAAAACGTTGGAAAAATGAACAATTTCCGAAGAATGACCCACATCATGGATGAGGATATTTCTCCTTGCCGGAGGACTTGATGAACGCTACCAAGGCACATTTACTACCCTGAACGTAAAGCTTGAGTCACCACTGATTTTCTCCCTCTTATGTGGTCTTTGATAAACCAGCCCTAAGCGTACATAATTTCGGTTCTGTCAACACTGTATGTTCTGTATATCGCAACGATTATTATGATCATAACCGTGACTAATATAATTGAGCAGACGATTCTGATGATTTTGTGGTCGTTTTCAGGTGGAGTGGTAATATAAACGCGTCTTCGCTCCGTCGGAGAAATGCAATCGCCGTTGTTGAACGGAGGACCGTACGAAGGCGGCGGCGTATGCGGTGGCGGGTAAGGCATGTAAGGCGGTGGAGAGGACGGAAAAACGCCTGTCTCGTTGTCCGGCATCGAGTGACCTGGACCTGTCGGGTGCCCGTCGCTGGTCGGATGGGTGTGATGCAATGCGAACAAGTCGCTGTGGGTCGCCGGTGCCGACGAGCTGTCTCCGGAGGCGTTGGACGCGATGCCTACCGTCATCCTACGGAAAAACAACGCCAAGGGTTTGGCCAAGATTGGCGATTCGGTTGAGGACGGCGAATACGAGAGACGGCAATCAAGGAATAAGCAGCACTTACGTTTTGATTAGCCACCGTGTTTGTTATACATATCAGCTTTCACCCTAGGTCTACACGCAACTTCGTGCCGAGCATTCGACCTTCAATGAAGTCTCGCCGTTTAACTAACGATCCAGATTTTAAAGAACAAAGCACGGAAGCCAGTAAGTTTTAGCACATACGCGCACAAATATTGACAGTTCTGATTTTCAATGTATAATTAATCTGTACAAATGCGGTATGCATCGAATCTCTCTTCTGCACTAACACTGGTAGGTCTACATCTCACTAGTATTGCAAAGTAACAATGATAAAACATAATGATTTGACAACCTCCACATTCCATCTGCTATCTTATCTGACGGCCCTAAACTGTCCGGCTCGTTTAGATTGAGAAATGACCGGAGTAATAGTTTCCAAGATCGGAGTAAATATTGGAAACTATCATCGATCTTCAAGTAGTTTCAACGAGGAACCATTCGATCACAATAGATAATAGATCGAATTAAAATTGAAGAAAATACAAATATATTCGGTTTCGAAAAACTGAATTGTTATTTATTTCTACGTGAAGCTGTAAGAAGTCTTCGAGTTGCGACCACTAGGCTAACAAGAGATGAACAAGACAGTATTTTACAATATATTTCGACTAGGTTGAAGCTAAAATTGCAAGCTAATTATTATAATAATTATAATTATTCAGTCATGACTTTAGTCGTTCGTAATATACAATTAAATTGTAAATTTTACAACATTGACCAAACCAAAAGCTTTGCTCATCTGCGAATTTTCTAGGAAGTTTGATTATCGCACAAAGCACGAGTATGGCGGTGTTGGAAGAACATTTTAATGCGCAATGCTCGGCAAAATGGTGTTATCCACAAAGAAGGCTACCATAATAATATTATGGTTTATGTTATAAACCTCAAGGTTTGTCACCTACCTGAAGGTTGGACGAATATGGTCTGAATGGGTTCGTCCGTCAGCTCGTCATCGGTTGTTTCCTAACTGGCCGACATCGGCTGATAAGCTGTCTATTTAGATAAGTAGGTTATTGAGATAGCAATTAAGATAGCAGGTGATTCAGACAGCGGAGCTGTCATCACCTGTACGAGTATCAAACTCAATTTTCACTGCCCTTTCTTCTCGTTGGAAACATGTCACATCCGACAATTTTCAATTTCCTTTTAAATTGTTGATCTCAAAAATCTTTCTTTCACCTTTGAAATGCAACACGAACCAATTGATTTCAGTGGTATTCGATCAGGGTACTGTCTCAAGTTTTCGAATGGGACGCGGCACATTTTGTCGGAAGCGCCTTCAATTAGAAACTTGTTTAGACCCGCCGTACTTAAATGAGTGCTTTTAGTCTCCTAGGAATATGTAGGAGCTTTGAGAGGACCCGGTGGAAGGCTCTCGGAATAGTGGGATTGATTCTCGTTTGGCGCTTTAGCACTTTGATGCTTTAATGTCACATAACACAAAGGGGTTTTGGCTCTTATTTAATTTTCCATGAAAAGGTGATTGGTTAGTATGAGTTAGTGTGAGCTTGAATGAGGTAGGATGAGCATTGGGTTTCCCCTATCAGAACCTCGGGAACCTCATCCTACCTACTATAATAGTATATAATAGTATACCTACCTACTATAATAGTATATAATAGTATAATAGTGAAGTGCTATGACTCGATTATTCGACGGCGTTCGTTTTGATCTTTTGGACTTGTTTCGACTGGAAGTTTTTTTGATAAAAATAAGTACTATAGAGAAAATGAAACTTATACTTAATTTTATTACCTACTTTTTAAGGTTAGGTAGGTGTATAATATACACCATATAATATAGTGAAATATTATTTCACTTCTCTTTGATTTACATCGGCTGTTGAGGGAGAGTTGTGTCAACAGTAACTGGGTTGTGTCAACAGTAACTGTTGATTCTGTTGGTTACAGTTACTATAACCTGATCAAACAGTTCACCAAAGTAATTACTTGGGCCTGTTGAACTTGGATAAATATGCTCCCCGAAATCGGTTATTTACTTCAAATACCTCCGAAATTAACTGAATATTATGTTCCGAATTCGGCTACAGCCGATATTTACGTCTGAAATCAACCAAATAGGTTCCCAAATTCGGTTAAACATAGAACTGAAGTCAGCTTATTAGTCTAAATCGGTTATTTAGGTAGCTGAAATCGGCTAAATACCTCCGACATCAACTGAATCGGTCCTCGAAATCGGATACTTTGATTAAATAAGCAACTTATCAGATTAAATCAGTTAATTAGGTAGTAATTAGTTAATTTTAAAAAACTATTTAGGTCCCAGAACTTGGGTTATTTACGCCAACTGGGTTAAATACTTCCGGAATCAACTAAATAATATTTAATATTATTTAGTTGATTCCGGAAGTATTTAATTTCAAATAATATTATCATGTCAAATAGCTTGATAATTCCCAGTTTAATTTCAAATAATATTATCATGTCAAATAGCTTGATAATTTGGTTAGGTTAACGTATTAGACAGAAGGTCACCGAAGTCAGCTAATTAGGTAAATCATTATGTGAAATATGTAACTTATTAGTCTAAATCTGTTAATTAGGTCATTGAAATCCACTAAGCAGGTACCTAGGTCGAAACGCCTAGTTGAAGTCGGCTAAACACCTCGCCGAAGTCGCGATTTGTTTTTGCCGAGAGGACAGTTTTATCTTCTTTCCCAGCCCGATGGGAGTACAAATTTTACACGTAGGTGTATTCTTATTTTGTAATAAATGTGCGAATTTTGAAACTTATGATATTAATTCTCTGCCCATGAAAAATAATTTTTATAAATCGAAAATTGTATTGATTGAGCAATTTACTCGTTCTGTCACTAAACAACACCCAAAATTAAAATATTAATAAATTGTTAAAAAAATTAATTCTAGGCCAATGAAAAGCAGCTAGTACATCAACATCAGGCTAAATTTGTTGGTTTTCGTATTTTCCGATCTCTGCTTTTCTATGAGGTAATTTTCTCATGAAATACATCTCCACTTGTGTTTGTTTCTGGAGAGAGCGGGCAATAGGAGACCCTAGTTGGGACAGACCTGCAGTTTCAATTACGTGTTCGCATCTACCTAGTCGTGTCGAGAATCTTCATAGGAACGCTGGCATTGTTGGAGCTTATTTATGACCCAATAAAATTACTGGAGTGGAATGAGCTACATTCCCCCGTCTTTTTGCGGATCTGCACGCAATACTCCAAACTTCGCGGCCGGATCGCTTGTTTTTCTCGCACGAGAGCGATTACCTTGCGGGTATTAATCGAGTGGGAGTTGACTGTCATTACACTTTGGTATTGTCTTTGTGCCTAGTTGTGTGTGAAGCGATTGAGTATTGTGTTTCTACTGCCGCGGCAACGGACGTGGGTGGAACTTCGAAATATCCCTCAGGTGGGTTATACGTCCTTTTGATTAGTTGAAACAATGAAACATTTAGAAGAAAACGTTACCTAATATAATAAAGTGAAAAGGCGTTCATCGCATATTAATTCCTGTCTCGTAATATCCTTGTAAAAGCTCAATTTTCACATCATAATTACATCCGAGCAAAGAAAATATAACAATAAGGTAGCACCCTCTCTCCATTACAGATGGACCAGTACCATGAGGACTCCAAGTCTGATGAGGACTCAATAACTTTGGAAATACAGGGAAGTGATGCAGTGATAGTGTATGGTTGCAATGAGCACAGTCGTCCTACTTACGTCACTACGGTATTGTTAGGTCCCGGAGTACCCAGTTCCTCAGATGACGATATCACGGTTATCAACAATTCAGCTCCAGTTGAATCTCTGGTGGAACATTGTACACTACAGACCAAGCCATACAATGAATTGGCTGAGACAGTGGCTCGTATAGGAGGGAAATCGTTGGAGACCAGTTCAATTCCAGCACTTCCAGACCTTACCAGGGAATTCCGAAATTCCGCTCGTTACCTCGATCCCCCAAGCAAAACAAATACGGATCAGAACACTGCCACAGCGCCAACTGTTGGTTCTCTTGAGTTGCCACATGACTCCGACGCAGTTGGGAATGTTCCTAGTACAGTAAATCAACAGCCCATTTCACTGACTGTCATTGCGGTAAACACTGACCCGCCTGAACCTACTCAACCGCCCGATTTACTTGGTCACGCTACCAGAGCGACCATCCCAGCAGAACCTCAGCCAAGTAACACAGGAACGGATGAAACCGTGCCCAAAGATACAGTCAGTCCCTGCTCAAGCTCCGACAGAAAAATATCATCCACGAAGGTGACTGAGTCAGACGTCCATAATTCAAACAGCGCCGCTGGCGAAGCTGCAGAAATTAACGCTCAAACTGTTCAAAGCTTTCCAGAGCCTACAAGGATGCAAATTGTCAATGCATGTTCCCAGGAGATTCCTTCGCAGCAATCTGCTAAAGCTGAATCTTCCTTTCACACTCCAGACCCTCAAAAACCCAAAGAAGTAAAATTTGACGAACCACCAAAACAGGTGGTTTTAACGCTGGAAGAGTTTTCAGAAAAACTGGGTGAGATCGTACCCATCAATATTCAAAAACGTCAAAATGCTGCTAAAACCATCGAACCAGACGTAACACCACCGCCAACAAATTCCGCAACACAATGCAATTCAAAAGATGATCCACATGATCGGCATACAACCTCCAACAATGCAAACGGCAACACAAAGACAAACAACTTCAGAGATCAAGAAGCAGAATCCTCTGGAGAACTGGAAGAGCAAGAACACAGTTATGGGGTCGGGAACGAAGACAACATGAGTGAAATCACTCTACCGCCGGTACTCGACAGCAACATTCACCAGATCCACGACATCGGCCCAATCAACGGCCACCCCTGTCACAGGATCAGAATTTCAATAGATCAGCAATCTGCATCTCCTTCGAGGAAAACCATGGCTATAACAGGTGTTATAGTAGTCTTGCTGCTTTTGGCTGCCATCCTTTTCGGGGTATACAAATTCTTCCACAAACGTCCAGAATAATCCATCGCGACTAGATGGATGTTGTAATATTCAAAAGTTGTTTACATTGGTAGGTCTGAAATTCTGACTCTGAATATACTTATGTAATATAGTGAATCATTAAAATTTGAATCAGTGCACCGATGGGGACTGCAAGGTGGGAAATTAATTTAATTTATTCATCAATATTTAGATGTAACTACACTGAGAGAAAAAAAGTGCCTATTCTAGGTTATTTTTCGATTTTTTTCTAGGTTAAATGCTGCCAACCTAGATTTTTTTTGGTTTTCATTCTAGGGTGGAACAATTTAGTCTAGGTTGAATATCATTTAACCTAGATTGAAAATACTGGTGAAGTTACCGTCCTAAAAATGCAAACAACCAAGATTTAAAATGCGCCACCCCCACACTTTAGTTCTAGGTTAAGTTCACGGTGTGTGCCGCCGCCTCCATCCATTTACAGTCTAGGTTAAAAACATTAATGTCTCGGTTGTCTCACCCTGGTATTAAATGTTTTTCACTTTCATAGACGGTTGATTTACCCTAAAACGAAAACGTTCTCACCCCACCTCAAACAATTTACAGGCATGGCGCGTTAACCTAGAACCCTTTTTTCTCTAGGTTGTGCCCCTTTATTTACGAGGTTGTTTCAATTACTATCCCTGTTGTGCCAGTTAAATTTCTAGGTAGCTTCTTAATAAGAAAAGAATAATATTCTTTTCAGGTTGGTCCTAATAAAATTACTAGGTGGTCCACTTTTCTTTCTAGGTTTGCTCCACTTCCATTGCAGGTTGGTTCTGTCAACTTCAACTCCGTTTGTCTCTGTTTCAAACTCAGTACAAAAATTTGAATGTGACGTCATAATATGACTGCACATAGTGACAGAAATTAAATGATTAGAATTTGACAGAGATTTGGCCTCAATACCACCGGGTAAATAGCAGGGGTGCCAAGACAACGAGAATTAACGCCCACCGCCTACAGTGGCGCTCTCCGCGACCGCTTAGCGTACCGTAGAAACAACCTGGAATTTATTGAATGAATTACAATCACTGTTGTTTAAACCTAAACCTATTTGTGGTACTATGGTAGTTTTAACCGAGACTGAAATTCTAACTTTTTCTTCTGGGTTGTTAGGTACCTAAAGTAACAATCTCGCCTTTTAAATCTCTCGGTTGTTTTCAGTTGTACAACTGAGACTTTAATGGAGGGGAATTATATGGAAGGTCAAATAATTCGATTCTAGGTTACCCCACTTAAAAGTCAAAGGTAGGTAATATATTTTCTAGGTCTTCACAATGTTAACCTAGACCAAATGTGAAGTTCACATTTGGTCTAGGTTGACACTTTTTTATTCCAGGTTGTGGTCAGAGGGCGGGTAATAACGGATTAGGTTGTTTCTATAATATAGAAAATTAACCATATTATGGGTCTAGGTTGTATTAATATTTTTCGATGTTACTTTAACCTGGACCTATTTTTTTCTAGGTTGAATCAATTGATTCTAGGTGGTTTCAATTTCTTTTCGAGGTTATTTCGGATTTAACCTAGCCACTAAAAAAATCTTTTCTCTCAGTGTACGAGCATGTTCTTCGTCATTATATTATAGTCATCGCAGTTACAAATGAGATTTGTTATTGTATATTATAAATTGGTTGTAGAGTATGGATCGTGAGTTTAGGCCTCTGGAAATCGGATTTTTAACGAGTTCATCCGACTATTGTATTATGTCACATTATACGTAAGCGTTGAGCGTAGAATTGCATTCAGAATGAGACTACCCCTAACATTTCACGGAACGGATGAGTTGGCTTCAAGAGCTGCCTTCCATTGCGGTGGGCTACAGTTGGAACACAGCGAAGTATTGCAGTGTTGCCTGTACGTTTGTTGAAGGTGTTGAAAGTGAAGAGTTGGGAGGTTAGCGTCTCAAATATTTGAGATTAAAAAAAATACAAGCTAGGAAGCACATTTTTGTAAGCCATCAAGTATTTTTTATAGAACCCCAAGAAAACGTTAACGTTCTGTCGATCGCGACTGTTCCAGACGCATAGCTGGTTTATTTGCTCAAAACGGGCTAATTTTACAGTCTATGGGACGATTAAATTAACATCCGGTAGTTTCTGAATGACGTTGAACATTTTATGTGTAAAATTGTCAAAACGTAATTATTTTTATGCCCCAATCAAAAGTTTAATTTTAAATGTTTCTGTAGCTACAACTGTGAAACTATTTTGACTGCTTACGCTCCATCATAACAAGTGGGGAGTTTCTAAAATGAAATAACTTTTGTCTTTCGGCTCGTTCACCCAGGACCTTGGCAGTTCTTCTCCCTCATGAGCGAACGGAAAACGTAATTCAAAATTATTTTCTGGACTCTAGCAAACGTTCATCACATCAAGAACGGTGAAGTAGTAGGGATTGGTGTTGCCAGCGCAATTTTGGAGAAACCTACGTCTGGCCAAGACAGGTGTTTCGACCAAAATGTCATTAGTAATGACTCATTACACAAGGTCAGACAGAAGAGATGGGGCTGCGGCGAGAAAAATTACTCCGTACTAAAATTTAATGTCGAGAGCTAAAAAACCTGCATATCCCACACACAAATAAAAAAATGAGTTTGGTTAGGGAGAGAGAACGACTCCTCTGCTGAATACATTCTGCAGTATTCAGCAGAGGAGTCGTTCTCTCTCCCTAACCAAACTCATTGGATTAGACCTCTGCACCATCGGCAAACAACCACTTTGCAAATAAAAAAATAAAAATAAAAAAAACGCTAAAAATTTGTCTTACGTGGTCTTACTTCTACTACCGTTATGGGAACAGAAATTATGCAAACTTATCTTTACTTTTTTACTTTTGAGGCGTGTCCCCTTGTCACGGGTGGCCTCTTATCGCCTGACTCCAAGATCTTCTATCTTGCCACTGGTCGTTGTTCAAGCGCAGCCTTCGCATAGAGCTATCAACTCCTCCCCTCCACGTTACTCTAAGACGGCCTTTTTTTCGACGCCCCTTCTGCGTCTTCTTAGTCCATCTCGACTCAGTCATGTGCCTGAGGTGCCCATAACAATCTAGGGTACATTTTGCCACACGAGCAACCACAGATTCTGGCTGCTCGATCGTTTCCCTGGTTTCGTTTCGGACCCTCTCCAATCCCGTTTATTGTTGGCAGCTCCGCCGAAACCCATCCATCTCCATACAGCCAGGCGTTGACGATTCCTCTGGGTGAGGGACCAGCCCTCTCCTCTATAAGTCAGAGGACTTTCCACGATGTCATTCAGAATCAACTTCTTTGTGCGCAGATGTAGGCCCTACTTCCCGACTCCAGAGGATCTCATTATCGTGTCGCTGCCCTGGCAAGCTGGATACGACGGTTCGCAAACTTATCGATTTATAAAATCTGAGGTTATCAAGTTACCCTGTTGAGGTCTTGTAGTAGGTACATGAAATGTAAATGAATTTCAACTTGTTTAACGCTGATAAGATTGCGAACCTGAGCGCCATCAATTTTTTCCGAGTGCGGTGTAATCACCTCACGCGCGACAAACGGAAGATTATCGACCGAATTGAAACGTTATTCCTCATTGCAATTAAATAAGGATGGAAACGTGAGCATTATACAAAGTTGGGTTTGACCTAATTTTTAAGCTTTCCAAGTCTGCGGAGTGTTGTAAGAGTGGTTCAAATGAGTCCTGAAGATAGGCTCCAAGGTGGGGAGATGTCTCCTTTGGTCGTGGGAAATTAGGTGTTTTCTGGGTCCCTAGTTTTCAGGAAATAAGCCTCCCTTATCGAACCCTTTGTACAACTTACCCTCCTCGCCCTTGACCGTCATTTTCAACGTTCCTCTTCACCGTCGAATTATCTCTCCCGCGAAACCATCCAATCTCTCACCCAGCTCCGTCAATCACCGATGTCTCCTGTTATCGCCTTCAACCCCCCCCCCCCCCCCTTTCTAACGGCTTTTCTATTTTCACCCTCTCGACCATCTTGCTATTAAAGGTTTTCGTTTTGAAGTGGCAGATAGAGTGAAAATGTGTCGCCAGTCGTTTTGACTCCCCCCATTTATCGGCAGTTTGTTCATTCAGAGAAAATGGGGAAACTTTGAATTTTACGGAGTTTCCTTCATTTCCTTTCAAATCAAGACACTACAACGACCGTCGGGATCATTTTCTCGGTCGGCTGAACAACCAGACTCGTCCTATTTTCCGACCGGCATGTAGGTAATGTTGGTGTTTGGGTAAACATTCCCGTATCGGTGTATCGCATTTAGATTTGCGGGAAATTCAAGAGTTAATAGAGTACCTTCTGTTGCCGAGGGTCGTACAAGTGAGGTAGTTACAGGTAGCTTGAATACCCACATAAAGGCAGGTTAGGGATTACTCGGGCGGGTGGGTGGTATGACTGGGCGTGGTAATACACAGGGGGTTGTGTGGATGGAAAGGCTTGCAAACGAGAGTAGACCTCAAAATAATGAACGCCGCTACATCCATTTTGGTTTTGCTACAAGGAGAAGTCAGCATTTATTACAGGCGCTTGTTTCATCTATTTAATCCTTACGTGCTCCTGATAATTGACCTACCCAATTTACTTTAAGGTTAATGAGTTTGGTTAGGGAGAGAGAACGACTCCTCTGCTGAATACAGTCGTTCTCTCTCCCTAACCAAACTCATTGGATTAGACCTCTGCACCATCGGCAAACAACCACTTTGTTACTTTAAGGTTAGTGTGGATGACAAGACTTGACACTTAGGGTGCGAGAGAGAGTAACTTTTCACAGAGAGAGGGGAATAAAAAGTATTTCCCAAAAATCACAGCAACGTTTCGTCAGAATAGTAGATTTTACCGACCGGTTATGCGCATGTCCAGGCGAGGCCATCAAAAGTAGGAAACCCAACAACTCGAGGAAGAACGAGATGATAAGGGCTGTGATAAAAATTAGGACATTTAGTGTGATATCTCTGTAATAGTTGCGTCCCGTAAAATTATTCATTCAGAGCTATGGCTCAACAGCCATTCAAGAAAATAAAAATAGATGACGGGGATGTTCCGGGGGCGATTTTGCCCTTCCCCCCGGAAAAATGTTCGGTTAAAAACCTCCGTACATTTGTGAGAAGGAGCCCGTCGCCTTGGCAAAGAAAATTCAGGCGATGGGTGTGCCTTTCGCATAAGATGCTGGAAAAGGTAAGCCAGATAATATTCTGTTTATCAATATGCATGATTTGATGGTACTTAATGGTTAAGGGTGCTATTCGTCAGCAGGGTAGTTGGAAGAAAATTCAGATTGAAATTCCTTGTTCACTTTCGGTTTATTATTCATTCCGAATAATAGGTACGCGTCGGTCCGAACAGTTTCTCTTTTGTGGTTCAATGTGTGTTGATTCCGAAAATGATACGTCCATCCTACACCATCCACCAAGTGTTTGTCCCCGCCGCTTTTGGCGGTATACCTTGGTAGTAAACTGTCTGACAGACTACTCGGTTGCGGTCTTAGTTGTACCTGCACGGTTTTCAGCCCAATCCCTCCATCACATGGGTTTTTATGGGGCTAGAGTTTCGAGTGAGGTATGATTTTCGAAGTATTCTGGACGTAGAATCATTTGATGGGGGTACCAAAACTTTCCGATCAATCATTAATCATGGCCCAATTTTGGCCGTCTACCCCAGTTCTGGCAATGAGAAGTTGTCAAAGAAATCTGAAACTTCGGGAAAATACTTAGCGGGACCCACTCGTTCCCTCAAGGTTTTCAATCCGATCTCTCCATCTCAAGGGTTTTTGTGGTGCTAAAATGGCTGGACATGGGGGTCTATATCGCAGGATTTTGACATGAGGGTCGAGTGAGTTATCATTTTCGAGGTACTTATGGACGTAGAATCGAATCGTGGGGTCCCAGGGACGTCCGATCATTCATTCTGGGACCCTGCTCTAAGCGGATGAATAATAAACTCATGTGTCAAATTCTACTTACTTTGGGACTATTAGTCCCAAAAGAAAGAATAATAAGGGACCTTAAGGGAGAATAATATGGTATCTTAATATGGGACTATTAGTCCCATAGAAAGATACCCCTTCTTTTGGGTAACGTTTATCGTTCTTACAAATACCTAAGCAACAATGGGCCGGCATCTCTAAGAATGATTTTACAATAAAGATTCGTAAAATCAGAATGTAGGAAAACTGTAAACTAACGTACTTTCAGGTAAAAGAAAGCTTTAAAATTTGTATTTAATACAACGTAGCTACCACAAACAAGCCTGATGACAACAAACCGATGTCCGAAAAGGGCAGGCAACACAACAAACGCTGATATCCTACGAGAAATCTGCAGGAAAACGGTTTTTTTCTCAGGTTGGCCCAGCGCATGCGTATCTCGATTTCTGTCGAAAAAATCTACTATTCAATTCTGAATAGTGAAATTCAGCAGGCTCGCTGAACCAATCAAAGTGATAGATGCAATTAAAATCTTTCAATTTACAATTATAATCCTAGTAAAATTAGTTAATGAGCTCTTTGAAAAGGTCGGAATTCGTAATTTCTAACAACATATTCGGATTCAGCACCCTTTAAAACCCCCCTACACAAATATTTAGTTCAAAAATCTGTATAACTACGTGCAGAACTGTTTTAGAAATGTTGGAGATTTTGAAATGAAAGCGGAGGGCACGTGACGTCACCAAGTAGTTGGGCATGAAGCCACCAGAGCGCTGAATAATAAATCTGATCGGAATCTGAATAAAAACACTCGACCTGGGTCGATTTTGAATAACCTTCTTTGACGATAACTCGATGCTCGATTTTTCAATGACCTTCTCTGATGATTACCCCAATTTTTGACTTTCGGGGTCGGCTTTTCGCATAGCAAAGTTGGCTAACTTGCATAGATGCGATAGATAAGGAGATTTCTCGGCCAATCAAAAGATGTTCAAGCAGCCCATGGGCCCATCGTGCACGACATTCAAATATTATATTTTTCCACAGGCCCTATAAAATTTATAGAGGCCCTAAATTTAATAAAAGAGACGCGTTTTTTGCAATGTTGAACCATTTTCGTAACTTTTGAAGCATGAACTTTACAGGAAAAAAATTTAAAAAATCATTCAAGGTGCTCATTCCATGGATTTGAAGAAAAGTGTAACGATTTAGTAAGTGCCATATTCTCATACTTTACCTGACTTCCAATTCCCCAACAGAAAACGCTGCAAATTTCACACAAGGGTTTATTATTCATCGATGTAGGTTACTTGTGCAAAAATTAATAATTAATTATTCTGTGTCAATAAAACATTATTAAATAATGTTTTACTGACAAATTCCATAAATTTTATGGGAAAAAAAAAATTGTACATTGGGACCTCGAAAAATGGATTACACGTCCAAAATTATTGACCTCCTAAGATCCATAAAAAATCGCATCGATTTGTAGCCCCATGATAGCCCAATAGATCTCGAAGGTGAAATCGGATTATTCTGGCACCCCTAAAAATGGATTCTACGTTCAAAAGTACTTCGAAAACCACACCTAACGTGACCCCATTGCCGAAAACCTTTTTTTTTAAAACCTTTCAGTCGCCCCAATTTAGCCCCATAGCGCCCAACGGGTTTAGGCGATCGGGCTGAAAACCTTGCAGGCACAAATAGATGGTAAACCAATACAAGTATTTTGTCAAAATTTCATATTTAACAAAAAATTCCTACTGCCCAAACGGCTCGGATGGCGTAAGGCGGACGGGTTCCGGTCAGCTCGTCCGATTACGGTGCCAAGTCGTCCGAAGGGGGTTGTGTCAACTCGTCCTCCCCCGGTCAATCCTATTCGGAGGGCGACCACACATTTTTTCACTCACCTCAACGAATATGAAAATGTTCGGGGGGTGAGTGTTAAAGGTTCACACATTTCAGTGTTTCAGTGAATTTTCGGTCATCAGTGCTCCGTGCGGCATGTGTGTACAATTTATCATTGATGCAATTGAAGGGCAAAGAGCACTGATGGCCGAGGAATCACTGATCTCACTGAAATGAGTGGATCGACCTTAAACTGGTAAGTTTTGCGTGAAACGACTCACAGGCGTTTGTCATTCTACCACTTTGCCCGTTTCGTATGGCCCTCATCATTGGCGGAAAGTTGGATTTCGGCATTAGGTAGGTCGACCTGAGGTAGCTGACAAACTCCATATTATTATCCGCACATGAGATCCGCAAGACAACTGAAGAGCCACGAGGCCTTGACTTGCCTTGACTTCGTCTTCTTCATATCACTCTGAATGTTCCAAGTCCTAGAAGGGCCGGCCCAGCTGACTGATTTCGAACTTGGTAGGACGACCTGACAATCTCACACACCTTTCACTCCAGTCGGATCTCATTACGGGCCGCAAATCGGCTTAGGCGTATTCCAATTATTTCGGACGACCTGACCTGCACCCAGGCGGACGGACATTTCGGTTGTGGAATCGAGACCTTTTGAAACGGATAATGTCAAATTTTGAGGCCGACCTCCGTCGCGATTACACAGGTGTATTATTCCAAGAATAATAATCCAAAATGATGAAAACCTTTAATTAAGCGCATTAAAAATTTTAAAAATTTTCGCCATTATTCACGAGCACAAAGAATTTTTCAGAATTGAAAATGGTTGCTGAGATTTGCAGGAAGTAACATTTGCCAATTTGTTGGCGCCATCACTCATCTCAAAAAATATTTACCCTAGTACAACTTAACATAATACAGTATTTCCCATTAAATGGAAAAATTAATAATAAATTTTATTATTAATTTTTGCATCCACCCTGTCGAGGTCGATGGAAAGCGGAATTATGGGGTGGAAGCGGGAGTGGAAAACAAGGGGCGGTTCGCTTGGAAACAGTTTTACCGTGGCGCTCGAACAAGTAACACCCCTTCCCGACCACAATTGCGGTCGAAATCACGTAAGTTGAAAAAATAAAAAAAGTAGAGAGAAAAAAAAAGGTCGTGAACATAACATGAATACACACTACGATCCCGGCAAACACAAACGGCGTGAGGCTAAGAGGAAACTAAATCTGACGACAAGAGACGATGAGTCTGTAGACAAGAAGTCCAACTCAAATACACGTGTACACAAACACCAAGCCGAAAGCCAACAATAATTGAAAAATACCAATCGATCACACACCGCTGGTTTCAAATTGATGGGAAGCACACGACGTTAACTTTATGTTCAGACAAGTGTGGAAATGGGTTTCTGCAAAATGAACCAAAGCAAATCTCATTGCACCTGATGGCTAAAAAGTGATGAGCGTAGATGACGTTTTTATTTCGTCAAGATTGACAATAACGTCATATTAACTACACTTACCCAAGCGTCACATCAATGTAGATCATTCATTTACAAACTATCAGTGTAAGAACGTAATGCTCTCTCAGACGTAACGCGCTCTCGACACAAAACTGGTCCGTAAATACGTACTCTACGTTGAAAATTGTTTCCTGGTCAAATTTATAATTCACTCAACCAACATTCTATAGATGCTGACTCTATCGTTTAATGATGAACCAAAGACCAAAATATTTTTCCAATTTGACAGGGTTCAATATTTTCTTAGGTTGAAATAGGTAAGGTAAGCAATGAAAAGAATCAAGTAAGCAGTTTTTAATTTTGGTTTTATAATGGCATATATTTATACATTTTAGCAGCAGTAGGTCTCCATCGTGGATCCCCAATCCAATCTCGCCAAGCAATGAAGCCCGTTTGACGTTTCTGAAACGCGTATGAACCCATCGTATCTTTTGTTGGCTGTCCAAATGGTTTACGTGTTGAGTCCAACCGCTCGAATTAATTGTTTCCCCAGCGAATTTGCTTGATCTCGGGTAAACGCATTCGTTTAATTGGACCATTAGGCCGAGATTGGATCTGGGCTTAATCAAAGTTTCACTTCTGTAACGACGGTGTCCCCCCCTCCCCCCGTGGGGGGGGGGGACCACAGTCGACTCAATCGAAGGAAAAACGGGTGAAAAGGCTCGATTGGGCGAAAACCATTTAAAAGTTTGACAGGTGCCCGTCAGTTTGTGCGCCGATAAATCGTTAAATCGAAAACGCCCTCTAGTGCTTTATTTAGCCTGGTTAACTTTTTTCTCGCCTGCCGGGGCTTTTCAATGTTCATGTTTGTGTATTTTCGAGGAGGTGATCAGCCAATTTGTACTAATGTGAAAGGTAGGTTGTGGCATGAAAATTAAATGGTAACTTAATTTATTACAGACTTCTACCATGACGCAGCCAAAAGTGACCAGAATGCCAACTTTCTCTTCGTTACGTTCGTTATCAAAAGGTGAAAGATTCCCCTGAGTGACCCCCACCCCTCCCTCAGACACATTTGAGCTTAAACAGAACCTTTCGTAACTGGTTCTTGTATACCTTGAATGGCCTGTAATCCGAGTGATATGTCATCCATTCGACGTAATTAGCAGTTGGATCCGTTTTCAGCCCAATCATCCTTATAACACACCTAAACGTAATTTTGAGCATCCTCCATTCCTTCCAAATAAGCCCGCCCATTTAATCCAAACCACCTCAAATTTTTTGACAGTTTCAAGTTTCATTTTCTTCCCTCCCCTGTGTAAAAGCGTTGTTTTACCGTTTTAAGTTTAGTTGGCTCGCACAGGGGACCCAAGGGATTCGCCTGGGTCGAGGGGACCTTTTGATCATAACGGTAATAAATTACGGGCCCAAACTGACTCAGGCTTAGGCGAGTGAATCCTACACTACACACGGCTCGTTATCCCTTTGTAATTCCTCTCTTGGGACACAAGCAGGAGGGGACCTTTATACAGAGGAACTAAAGGCTCTCCTTACAGAGTCACAGATACCACGAAATACCTGAATAATTAATATGCTCCAACGGATACACCACCGTTTCATTATAGGAACAAAGGCACCACTGATGTCATGGAATGCAATATTCAAATTGTTAGGGATAATTATCACTAATTAAACTCCCTTTTCTCTAGCTTCGAATCAACTCACAAAGGGCCCGTGTTTTAATTTAATTTAAAACCTACTCCTTCTTAAAAAAAATGATCAGAAGATCTTTCCGAGCTACATGGAGAGCTTTTTTTAATAAAAAATAATTCTGCGGAGGAAGAATACCTTAATTCTACTATCGTACGGTCGACTTTGATAAAACTTAACGTTTCATCATCAACATAAATTTTATGCACCTGCTGGCTCTCAAGATGATTAAACACTGTAGAGCGGTTCAAATCACCGTTGTATTTTACAAGCGAGCGCAAGCTGTAAGTAATAAACAATATCGGTTTATGTCCAAACAACCTATTTTTTGTAAATGTATAATAAAAAATAATAATTAAAATTAATAAGTTCCTGTGCAACAATGGAAGTTGGTAGTCCTTGTGCCACGAATAATAAATTCAGAGCTTCCATCGGGTGGAGAACCGTTTTAAGTGGGACAACGACAAATATGTAATGAGGAACATTTGAAACTGCATGTTGTGCGAGAGAAAATCTCTTATATCAGATAACATTGTTTCCATGAGTTTACAGATTTCATTGGTTCTGTGAGTAGACAGAAGTCGATCTCACTGCAGCGCGGAAAAACAGGACCATCATAATATGATATTATGAATGTTTACTTTCAAAAGGACAATAGGGTGGTGGCACCTATTATCGACACGCTCCCATTAATGACAGTTCATATATAAAGGGGAACTGTCAATAATAGGAGCTTGTCGATAATAGGTGCCACCACCCTATAACATTAAGTATCTGTGTTGGGACAATTTTAACGAGTAGTTACCCTGGTACTAGTACTCGAGCCTGGTACTGTTCTTAACACAATTTTAATGATAATCGGGTTGAGCATTTCTAAATCACTAGGTACAACTGAACCGCGTCTCGAGAATATCGGTTGTTGGGTATAGGGATGGGTACCAGTATAATAAAATTGGTTTTGTTTTACTCGATTTTAAATCGACCTGAAAAATTTATTCTCAAAGAATCTGGTTACCAAAGGAGAAAGAATTCACAGTTTATGGACAGAGTCAACTAACCCCACCAATGTAATGACAGTTTTCGTTTGGATGCCATTTTCCTCCAAAAGGTACTTATCCCAATTTAAAATGTTGAAACCATCCCATAGAAAATATTATAAAATTCTCAACTTCTATATTTTCATCACTCGAACCAAGACTTAAGCAGTTCAGTAGTCACCAGGACCCACAGTAGCTCCATAGGCCATACTGTGGGGATTGTTGACGTCTCTACAGAGCATCCTGAAAGAATATAGTATCCTAGTATCTGGACGTCGCCATTGAAAATACTCCATTCAGATCCTCCATCTTTAGCGGAGAAGCCCCCAAGAGACTACCTCCTGGGTAACCTATCTTGGAACAACCGGACATTTTCACCCAACCGATGATACTCCACGTACAGATCTCCACCCAATACAGGAACTCAACCTAGGTACCCCACACAATACAAAACAGCAGCCAATATCAACAGTTGATTGGCCTTAGATACTAAAAGTACTGATTTGAATCTAGTAACCACAGTAGAACCTCCAGTATGTTTGTTTTTCCTAAACGCCACATCCCTTTTATTCCACCCCATTTTTCGGCTCCACTAGAACCATCCCAGTCGATAGAAACGGTTTGGGACTGATAACCTTGACAAGAGAAAAAGGGCAGAAGTTTCGTCGAAAATCGAAAGAAAAAAAGTTAAGTCACGCACGCCAACACAAACACGAAAACTCGCTTGAGGGGCGAAAACGTCATCCTGAGGAATTACGGCGTTTCCGGTTGTTTATAGTGGAAAGTAGGAAACCATCAAGTACGAAAGCGAGCTCTTGTTTTCTTTTCGCCCCCAGCAGAATCGTGCGGAGCAAACAGTTCGCCCTGAGCAACAACAACCTCCCGGCAATCAATAAAACGGTTATTGGCTTCAATTTCCATGAGTTTCATCTTCGGAATGGGCATCCAATGTGATTGAAAAGAAAGAAGCCAAAAGGTCGTTGACTGCTTCATAAATGAGTTGATCCGTTTTAAGTGTCGACCTCAAGGGGGTCAGGCTCGAACTTATCAATTTTGCGTCTCAATTACTTCAGCAAGTCGATGAATATTTATGACGAATCACTGGTAACAAGATAAAGAAACACAGCCGTAGGTACTTGTCATGACTGCGAAAGGATGAGCAGGCAACACCAAACAAAAACCCAAACAAACAAAAAAACACAAATGAAAGCATCAGGTGGTTTCTCAGAGCACTTGTCTTGTAAGCCATTTATCAATGTCCGGCCAACACGCAGAGTTTTGCCTCTGCCATAACCTTCACCGAGCTGGGAAAGTGGAAAACCGTTTACTTTTTTCTCTCCCTAGACACGAACTTTCTGGGTAGCCTGATAGCAGGGAAAAATAACTCCCGGCCTCAGGTGAGACACCTTCAGCTCGGCCATCTCTGAGGACCTCACACCTGCGACAACTTTGTAGATGTTCACTCCAAATTTACGAGCTAGGGGATTTCACCTGTCATTTTGAACCAATTGAAATTCAGTTTTCACTTTGATGTTTCCTTAGATGTGCGGTGTGCGATGGAGAACTGGGTGGGACCTGCCAGACAGCGCTCGCTGAGAGACAGGCTTCGGCAGGGCATTTCAGGCAGCCTCCCGTGGCAGTGAGTATATCATTTATAATTAAATTGTGGAGGTGGGGAAGTTGTGACGCAGATAAGTTTTTAGTGTTTTCAGTTGAGGAGCAGGCAAGCAAAACTCAACACAGCCACTTTTAAATAGTTTCCACGAGAAGCAAAAAACTTGCTGCACAGCCACTTTGATGTTCAGGTTAATCTGATTTGGGAATTTCACTACACAAGGTGCTGGGACAAGATGAGTTTTGCAAAAGTCATATCCTACATGGCAGTAGGAAAACTGACCGACAAACTGCAAAATGGACAAATGACTTTTGATTGAAACAACAATAACTTCTAATTGATTTACTGAACTAGACAGTAGGAAAAGGAAAAAATCGATTCTAGCCTAATATAATATATAAATATAAACCGAACATCTTGAGTTTTGCTTGCTTTCTGAGTTTTGGACGAATAGTGTAAAGTGCTGAATTTACTTCCCTTGAAGCAGCACTCACATCCGAAGGGTTTCGAGGATGTCTCGAGATGAACGCGGAAGAGCTGCTCAGGGCCTTCTAGCGGGCAACGCCCATCAGGCAGCGCCACAATACTTCAGCAACTGCGGGGCCACAGACGATGTTCAATTTAGATAAAAGTGAGACTCGGGGGTTTTAATTATCAGGAACTTGGGTCATAAGCCTCCACCCCGCCTGATTGGTGCCCACCAACACTTCCCTCCCGGTAGGTTACAAACAGTCGACCCCGATTTCGCCTGACATTGGACGCACCTTTGCGAATTTGAATGCCAAATGAGAGATCCCCCTCCGCCAATGCCACGGCCCTACCGAATCATTCGGTGTTTCATCTGTCGCACTCCGTCACAAGACCGGAGCCTGTTTCTACCCTGTAATTTTCGCTTCCCTCGCATCGCCTTCGCCCAAAGGACAATTTTAAAGCTCGCGGTTCTATTGATTTATACTACAAGGGTTTATATTTCAACGTCCTAATAACAATTTTTCATCGCCATTTTACCCATAAAATACAACTCTGATCCATTAGAGGGAACAATTTACGAGGCAAAAAGATTCGGTGGGATATCGGATATGAGTCAAATTATAATTCAATTATTTTGCAAGCGGACCCACCTTGAAATACGGTTTGCACTCAAAGCAACTACCATTACGGCATTTATTGCGAAACATAACAATAATTGTTAATTATTACTGTGCCAATCTTCAAATTTTGACTTTTAAAGTCAAATTGAAATTCATGCTCAGTCTGTAGATTTGACGGGTTTCCGGAATAATTGGATGATACTTTCGATTCATTTGGCTCAGCTTGGTCAAGGGGAATCCACTACTTGGTAGGGTATCGGTACCCAATTTTTCAACACAATCTTGCGAATCAACTTTTTCGTGCTGATTTTTGGTTTATTATTCTTATTGGAATAATACACCTATGTTTTCGTGACTGGGGTCGACGACTCCGATCGGCCTCAAAATTTGGGAGGCTTAGGACTCCGTCCCGCCCTCCTATTAAATCAGGGACGCTAATCGATTCCACGTCACACCGGCTTAAAACTTTTTGAGGACTCCGTCCGGTAGGATTACGATCGGCCAAGTAATTTGTGAGGACTCCGTCCAGGGGCTGCGATGGGAGAAATTTGGGATTGGCGTCAACAAACCTGCTACTGGCTTCAAGAATAAACAAACTAGATATCACAATGCACTTTGCATCCGTTGCACCATGCTCTTTGCTTCCGTTGATTCGCAATCTTTCTTTCTCTATAAAGCCCGAACCATGATAAGGTTGTGGCTCAAAAAATGTTTTGGGCTCTTCTTTTTGCCTCCTTCAGACTTAGCCCCTGCATTTCATGAATTTCGGGCAGGAAAACCCAGGAACAGCGGTGCCATATTATGAAAGGATCTTCAATTATTAAAGGATCTTAATCTTATGAAAGGATCTTTATCTTATGAAAGGATCTTTATCTTACGAAAGGATCTTTATCTTATGAAAGGATCTTATGAAAGGATCTTTATCTTATGAAAGGATCTTTATCTTATGAAAGGATCTTTATCTAATGAAAGGATCTTATGAAAGGATCTTTATCTTATGAAAGGATCATTATCTTATGAAAGGATCATTACCTCATGAAAGGATCTTTATCTTATGAAAGGATCTTTATCTTATGAAAGGATCTTTATCTAATGAAAGGATCTTTATCTTATGAAAGGATCTTTATCTTATGAAAGGATCTTTATCTTATGAAAGGATCTTTATCTTATGAAGGGATCTTTATCTAATGAAAGGATCTTTATCTTATGAAAGGATCTTTATCTTATGAAAGGATCTTTTTCTTATGAAAGGATCTTTATCTTATGAAAGAAACTTTATCTTATGAAAGGATCTTTATCTTATGAAAGGAACTTTATCTTATGAAAGGATCTTTATCTAATGAAAGGATCTTTATCTTATGAAAGGATCTTTATCTTATGAATGGATCTTTATCTTATGAAAGGATCTTTATCTTATGAAAGGATCTTTATCTTATGAAAGGATCTTTATCTAATGAAAGGATCTTTATCTTATGAAAGGATCTTTATCTTATGAAAGGATCTTTATCTTATGAAAGGATCTTTATCTTATGAAAGGATCTTTATCTTATGAAAGGATCTTTATCATATGAAAGGATCTTTATCATATGAAAGGATCTTTATCTTATGAAAGGATCTTTATCTTATGAAAGGATCTTTATCTTATGAAAGGATCTTTATCTTATGAAAGGATCTTTATCATATGATAGGATCTTTATCTTATGAAAGGATCTTTATCTTATGAAAGGATCTTTATCTTATGAAAGGATCTTTATCTTATGAAAGGATCTTTATCTTATGAAAGGATCTTTATCATATGAAAGGATCTTTATCATATGAAAGGATCTTTATCTTATGAAAGGATCTTTATCTTATGAAAGGATCTTTATCTTATGAAAGGATCTTTATCTTATGAAAGGATCTTTATCATATGATAGGATCTTTATCTTATGAAAGGATCTTTATCTTATGAAAGGATCTTATGAAAGGATCATTATCTTATTAAAGGATCTTTATCTAATGAAAGGATCTTTATCTTATGAAAGGATCTTTATCTAATGAAAGGATCTTTATCTTATGAAAGGATCTTTATCTTATGAATGGATCTTTATCTTATGAAAGGATCTTTATCTTATGAAAGGTTCTTTATTTTATGAAAGGATCTTTATCTTATGAAAGGATCTTTATCTTATGAAAGGATCTTTATCATATGAAAGGATCTTTATCTAATGAAAGGATCTTTATTTTATGAAAGGATCTTTATTTTATGAAAGGATCTTTATCTTATGAATGGATCTTTATCTTATGAAAGGATCTTTATCTTATGAAAGGATCTTTATCTAATTAAAGGATCTTTATCTTATGAAAGGATCTTTATCTTATGAAAGGATCTTATGAAAGGATCTTTATCTTATGAATGGATCTTTATCTTATGAAAGGATCTTTATCTTATGAAAGGATCTTTATCAAATGAAAGGATCTTTATCTTATGAAAGGATCTTTATCTTATGAAAGGATCTTTATCTTACGAAAGGATCTTTATCTTATGAAAGGATCTTATGAAAGGATCTTTATCTTATGAATGGATCTTTATCTTATGAAAGGATCTTTATCTTATGAAAGGATCTTTATCAAATGAATGGATCTTTATCTTATGAAAGGATCTTTATCAAATGAAAGGATCTTTATCTTATGAAAGGATCTTTATCTTATGAAAGGATCTTTATCTTACGAAAGGATCTTTATCTTATGAAAGGATCTCATGAAAGGATCTTTATCTTATGAAAGGATCTTTATCTTATGAAAGGATCTTTATCTTATGAAAGGATCTTATGAAAGGATCTGTATCTTATGAAAGGATCTTTACCTCATGAAAGGATCTTTATCTAATGAAAGGATCTTTATCTTATGAAAGGATCTTTATCTTACGAAAGGATCTTTATCTTATGAAAGGATCTTTATCTTAAGAAAGGATCTTTATCTTATGAATGGATCTTATCTTATGAAAGGATCTTTATCTTATGAAAGGATCTTTATCTTATGAAAGGATCTCATAAAAGGATCTTTATCTTATGAAAGGATCTTTATCTTACGAAAGGATCTTTATCTTATGAAAGGATCTTTATCTTATGAAAGGATCTTTATCTTACGAAAGGATCTTTATCTTATGAAAGGATCTCATGAAAGGATCTTTATCTTATAAAAGGATCGTTATCAAATGAAAGGATCTTTATCTTATGAAAGGATCTTTATCTTATGAAAGGATCCTTATGTTATGAAAGGATCTTTATGTTATGGAAGGATCTTTATCTTATGAAAGGATCTTTATCTTATGAAAGGCACTTTATCTTATGAAAGGATCTTTATCTAATGAAAGGATCTTTATCTTATGAAAGGATCTTTATCTTATGAAAGGATCTAAATCTTACGAAAGGATCTTTATCTTATGAAAGGATCTTTATCTTATGAATGGATCTTTATCTTATGAATGGATCTTTATCTTATGAAAGGATCTTTATCAAATGAAAGGATCTTTATCTTATGAAAGGATCTTTATCTTATGAAAGGATCTTTGTCTTATGAAAGGATCTTTATCTTATGAAAGGATCTTTATCTTATGAATGGATCTTTATCTTATGAAAGGATCTTTATCAAATGAAAGGATCTTTATCTTATGAAAGGATCTTTATCTTATGAAAGGATCTTTGTCTTATGAAAGGATCTTTATCTTATGAAAGGATCTTTATCTTATGAATGGATCTTTATCTTATGAAAGGAACTTTATCTTATGAAAGGATCTTTATCTTATGAAAGGATCTTTATCTTATGAAAGGATCTTCATCTTATGAAGGGATCTTTATCTTACGAAAGGATCTTTATCTTATGAAAGGATCTTTATCTAATGAAAGGATCTTTATCTTATGAAAGGATCTTTATCTTATGAAAGGATCTTATGAAAGGATCTTTATCTAATGAATGGAACTTTATCTTATAAAGGATCTTTATCTTATGAAAGGATCTTTATCTTATGAAAGGATCTTTATCTTATGAAAGGATCTTATGAAAGGATCTTTATCTTATGAAAGGATCTGTATCTTATGAAAGGATCTTTACCTCATGAAAGGATCTTTATCTAATGAAAGGATCTTTATCTTATGAAAGGATCTTTATCAAATGAAAGGATCTTTATCTTATGAAAGGATCTTTATCTTATGAAAGGATCTTTATCTTATGAATTGATCTTATCTTATGAAAGGATCTTTATCTTATGAAAGGATCTTTATCTTATGAAAGGATCTCATGAAAGGATCTTTATCTTATGAAAGGATCTTTATCTTACGAAAGGATCTTTATCTTATGAAAGGATCTTTATCTTATGAAAGGATCTTTATCTTACGAAAGGATCTTTATCTTATGAAAGGATCTTTATCTTATAAAAGGATCGTTATCAAATGAAAGGATCTTCATCTTATGAAAGGATCTTTATCTTATGAAAGGATCTTTATCTTATGAAAGGATCCTTATGTTATGTAAGGATCTTTATGTTATGAAAGGATCTTTATCTTATGAAAGGATCTTTATCTTATGAAAGGAACTTTATCTTATGAAAGGATCTTTATCTAATGAATGGATCTTTATCTTATGAAAGGATCTTTATCTTATGAATGGATCTTTATCTTATGAAAGGATCTTTATCTTATGAAAGGATCTTTATCTTATGAAAGGATCTTTATCTTATGAAAGGATCTTTATCATATGAAAGGATCTTTATCATATGAAAGGATCTTTATCTTATGAAAGGATCTTTATCTTATGAAAGGATCTTTATCTTATGAAAGGATCTTTATCTTATGAAAGGATCTTTATCATATGATAGGATCTTTATCTTATGAAAGGATCTTTATCTTATGAAAGGATCTTTATCTTATGAAAGGATCTTATGAAAGGATCATTATCTTATTAAAGGATCTTTATCTAATGAAAGGATCTTTATCTTATGAAAGGATCTTTATCTTATGAAAGGATCTTTATCATATGAAAGGATCTTTATCATATGAAAGGATCTTTATCTTATGAAAGGATCTTTATCTTATGAAAGGATCTTTATCTTATGAAAGGATCTTTATCATATGATAGGATCTTTATCTTATGAAAGGATCTTTATCTTATGAAAGGATCTTTATCTTATGAAAGGATCTTTATCTTATGAAAGGATCTTTATCTTATGAAAGGATCTTTATCTTATGAAAGGATCTTTATCATATGAAAGGATCTTTATCATATGAAAGGATCTTTATCTTATGAAAGGATCTTTATCTTATGAAAGGATCTTTATCTTATGAAAGGATCTAAATCTTACGAAAGGATCTTTATCATATGATAGGATCTTTATCTTATGAAAGGATCTTTATCTTATGAAAGGATCTTTATCTTATGAAAGGATCTTATGAAAGGATCATTATCTTATTAAAGGATCTTTATCTAATGAAAGGATCTTTATCTTATGAAAGGATCTTTATCTAATGAAAGGATCTTTATCTTATGAAAGGATCTTTATCTTATGAATGGATCTTTATCTTATGAAAGGATCTTTATCTTATGAAAGGTTCTTTATTTTATGAAAGGATCTTTATCTTATGAAAGGATCTTTATCTTATGAAAGGATCTTTATCATATGAAAGGATCTTTATCTAATGAAAGGATCTTTATCTTATGAAAGGATCTTTATTTTATGAAAGGATCTTTATCTTATGAATGGATCTTTATCTTATGAAAGGATCTTTATCTTATGAAAGGATCTTTATCTAATTAAAGGATCTTTATCTTATGAAAGGATCTTATGAAAGGATCTTTATCTTATGAATGGATCTTTATCTTATGAAAGGATCTTTATCTTATGAAAGGATCTTTATCAAATGAAAGGATCTTTATCTTATGAAAGGATCTTTATCTTATGAAAGGATCTTTATCTTACGAAAGGATCTTTATCTTATGAAAGGATCTTATGAAAGGATCTTTATCTTATGAATGGATCTTTATCTTATGAAAGGATCTTTATCTTATGAAAGGATCTTTATCAAATGAATGGATCTTTATCTTATGAAAGGATCTTTATCAAATGAAAGGATCTTTATCTTATGAAAGGATCTTTATCTTATGAAAGGATCTTTATCTTACGAAAGGATCTTTATCTTATGAAAGGATCTCATGAAAGGATCTTTATCTTATGAAAGGATCTTTATCTTATGAAAGGATCTTTATCTTATGAAAGGATCTTATGAAAGGATCTGTATCTTATGAAAGGAATTTATCTCATGAAAGGATCTTTATCTAATGAAAGGATCTTTATCTTATGAAAGGATCTTTATCTTACGAAAGGATCTTTATCTTATGAAAGGATCTTTATCTTAAGAAAGGATCTTTATCTTATGAATGGATCTTATCTTATGAAAGGATCTTTATCTTATGAAAGGATCTTTATCTTATGAAAGGATCTCATGAAAGGATCTTTATCTTATGAAAGGATCTTTATCTTACGAAAGGATCTTTATCTTATGAAAGGATCTCATGAAAGGATCTTTATCATATAAAAGGATCGTTATCAAATGAAAGGATCTTTATCTTATGAAAGGATCTTTATCTTATGAAAGGATCTTTATCTTATGAAAGGATCCTTATGTTATGAAAGGATCTTTATGTTATGAAAGGATCTTTATCTTATGAAAGGATCTTTATCTTATGAAAGGCACTTTATCTTATGAAAGGATCTTTATCTAATGAAAGGATCTTTATCTTATGAAAGGATCTTTATCTTATGAAAGGATCTAAATCTTACGAAAGGATCTTTATCTTATGAAAGGATCTTTATCTTATGAATGGATCTTTATCTTATGAATGGATCTTTATCTTATGAAAGGATCTTTATCAAATGAAAGGATCTTTATCTTATGAAAGGATCTTTATCTTATGAAAGGATCTTTGTCTTATGAAAGGATCTTTATCTTACGAAAGGATCTTTATCTTATGAATGGATCTTTATCTTATGAAAGGATCTTTATCAAATGAAAGGATCTTTATCTTATGAAAGGATCTTTATCTTATGAAAGGATCTTTGTCTTATGAAAGGATCTTTATCTTATGAAAGGATCTTTATCTTATGAATGGATCTTTATCTTATGAAAGGAACTTTATCTTATGAAAGGATCTTTATCTTATGAAAGGATCTTTATCTTATGAAAGGATCTTCATCTTATGAAAGGATCTTTATTTTACGAAAGGATCTTTATCTTATGAAAGGATCTTTATCTAATGAATGGAACTTTATCTTATAAAGGATCTTTATCTTATGAAAGGATCTTTATCTTATGAAAGGATCTTTATCTTATGAAAGGATCTTATGAAAGGATCTTTATCTTATGAAAGGATCTGTATCTTATGAAAGGATCTTTACCTCATGAAAGGATCTTTATCTAATGAAAGGATCTTTATCTTATGAAAGGATCTTTATCAAATGAAAGGATCTTTATCTTATGAAAGGATCTTTATCTTATGAAAGGATCTTTATCTTATGAATTGATCTTATCTTATGAAAGGATCTTTATCTTATGAAAGGATCTTTATCTTATGAAAGGATCTCATGAAAGGATCTTTATCTTATGAAAGGATCTTTATCTTACGAAAGGATCTTTATCTTATGAAAGGATCTTTATCTTATGAAAGGATCTTTATCTTACGAAAGGATCTTTATCTTATGAAAGGATCTTTATCTTATGAAAGGTTCTTTATTTTATGAAAGGATCTTTATCTTATGAAAGGATCTTTATCTTATGAAAGGATCTTTATCATATGAAAGGATCTTTATCTAATGAAAGGATCTTTATCTTATGAAAGGATCTTTATTTTATGAAAGGATCTTTATCTTATGAATGGATCTTTATCTTATGAAAGGATCTTTATCTTATGAAAGGATCTTTATCTAATTAAAGGATCTTTATCTTATGAAAGGATCTTTATCTTATGAAAGGATGTTATGAAAGGATCTTTATCTTATGAATGGATCTTTATCTTATGAAAGGATCTTTATCTTATGAAAGGATCTTTATCAAATGAAAGGATCTTTATCTTATGAAAGGATCTTTATCTTATGAAAGGATCTTTATCTTACGAAAGGATCTTTATCTTATGAAAGGATCTTATGAAAGGATCTTTATCTTATGAATGGATCTTTATCTTATGAAAGGATCTTTATCTTATGAAAGGATCTTTATCAAATGAATGGATCTTTATCTTATGAAAGGATCTTTATCAAATGAAAGGATCTTTATCTTATGAAAGGATCTTTATCTTATGAAAGGATCTTTATCTTACGAAAGGATCTTTATCTTATGAAAGGATCTCATGAAAGGATCTTTATCTTATGAAAGGATCTTTATCTTATGAAAGGATCTTTATCTTATGAAAGGATCTTATGAAAGGATCTGTATCTTATGAAAGGATCTTTACCTCATGAAAGGATCTTTATCTAATGAAAGGATCTTTATCTTATGAAAGGATCTTTATCTTACGAAAGGATCTTTATCTTATGAAAGGATCTTTATCTTAAGAAAGGATCTTTATCTTATGAATGGATCTTATCTTATGAAAGGATCTTTATCTTATGAAAGGATCTTTATCTTATGAAAGGATCTCATGAAAGGATCTTTATCTTATGAAAGGATCTTTATCTTACGAAAGGATCTTTATCTTATGAAAGGATCTTTATCTTATGAAAGGATCTTTATCTTACGAAAGGATCTTTATCTTATGAAAGGATCTCATGAAAGGATCTTTATCTTATAAAAGGATCGTTATCAAATGAAAGGATCTTTATCTTATGAAAGGATCTTTATCTTATGAAAGGATCTTTATCTTATGAAAGGATCCTTATGTTATGAAAGGATCTTTATGTTATGAAAGGATCTTTATCTTATGAAAGGATCTTTATCTTATGAAAGGCACTTTATCTTATGAAAGGATCTTTATCTAATGAAAGGATCTTTATCGTATGAAAGGATCTTTATCTTATGAAAGGATCTAAATCTTACGAAAGGATCTTTATCTTATGAAAGGATCTTTATCTTATGAATGGATCTTTATCTTATGAATGGATCTTTATCTTATGAAAGGATCTTTATCAAATGAAAGGATCTTTATCTTATGAAAGGATCTTTATCTTATGAAAGGATCTTTGTCTTATGAAAGGATCTTTATCTTATGAAAGGATCTTTATCTTATGAATGGATCTTTATCTTATGAAAGGATCTTTATCAAATGAAAGGATCTTTATCTTATGAAAGGATCTTTATCTTATGAAAGGATCTTTGTCTTATGAAAGGATCTTTATCTTATGAAAGGATCTTTATCTTATGAATGGATCTTTATCTTATGAAAGGAACTTTATCTTATGAAAGGATCTTTATCTTATGAAAGGATCTTTATCTTATGAAAGGATCTTCATCTTATGAAGGGATCTTTATCTTACGAAAGGATCTTTATCTTATGAAAGGATCTTTATCTAATGAAAGGATCTTTATCTTATGAAAGGATCTTTATCTTATGAAAGGATCTTATGAAAGGATCTTTATCTAATGAATGGAACTTTATCTTATAAAGGATCTTTATCTTATGAAAGGATCTTTATCTTATGAAAGGATCTTTATCTTATGAAAGGATCTTATGAAAGGATCTTTATCTTATGAAAGGATCTGTATCTTATGAAAGGATCTTTACCTCATGAAAGGATCTTTATCTAATGAAAGGATCTTTATCTTATGAAAGGATCTTTATCAAATGAAAGGATCTTTATCTTATGAAAGGATCTTTATCTTATGAAAGGATCTTTATCTTATGAATTGATCTTATCTTATGAAAGGATCTTTATCTTATGAAAGGATCTTTATCTTATGAAAGGATCTCATGAAAGGATCTTTATCTTATGAAAGGATCTTTATCTTACGAAAGGATCTTTATCTTATGAAAGGATCTTTATCTTATGAAAGGATCTTTATCTTACGAAAGGATCTTTATCTTATGAAAGGATCTTTATCTTATAAAAGGATCGTTATCAAATGAAAGGATCTTCATCTTATGAAAGGATCTTTATCTTATGAAAGGATCTTTATCTTATGAAAGGATCTTTATCTTATGAAAGGATCCTTATGTTATGTAAGGATCTTTATGTTATGAAAGGATCTTTATCTTATGAAAGGATCTTTATCTTATGAAAGGAACTTTATCTTATGAAAGGATCTTTATCTAATGAATGGATCTTTATCTTATGAAAGGATCTTTATCTTATGAATGGATCTTTATCTTATGAAAGGATCTTTATCTTATGAAAGGATCTTTATCTTATGAAAGGATCTTTATCTTATGAAAGGATCTTTATCATATGAAAGGATCTTTATCATATGAAAGGATCTTTATCTTATGAAAGGATCTTTATCTTATGAAAGGATCTTTATCTTATGAAAGGATCTTTATCTTATGAAAGGATCTTTATCATATGATAGGATCTTTATCTTATGAAAGGATCTTTATCTTATGAAAGGATCTTTATCTTATGAAAGGATCTTATGAAAGGATCATTATCTTATTAAAGGATCTTTATCTAATGAAAGGATCTTTATCTTATGAAAGGATCTTTATCTTATGAAAGGATCTTTATCATATGAAAGGATCTTTATCATATGAAAGGATCTTTATCTTATGAAAGGATCTTTATCTTATGAAAGGATCTTTATCTTATGAAAGGATCTTTATCATATGATAGGATCTTTATCTTATGAAAGGATCTTTATCTTATGAAAGGATCTTTATCTTATGAAAGGATCTTTATCTTATGAAAGGATCTTTATCTTATGAAAGGATCTTTATCTTATGAAAGGATCTTTATCATATGAAAGGATCTTTATCATATGAAAGGATCTTTATCTTATGAAAGGATCTTTATCTTATGAAAGGATCTTTATCTTATGAAAGGATCTTTATCTTATGAAAGGATCTTTATCATATGATAGGATCTTTATCTTATGAAAGGATCTTTATCTTATGAAAGGATCTTTATCTTATGAAAGGATCTTATGAAAGGATCATTATCTTATTAAAGGATCTTTATCTAATGAAAGGATCTTTATCTTATGAAAGGATCTTTATCTTATGAAAGGATCTTTATCTTACGAAAGGATCTTTATCTTATGAATGGATCTTTATCTTATGAAAGGATCTTTATCTTATGAAAGGATCTTTATCTTATGAAAGGATCTTTATCTTATGAAAGGATCTTATGAAAGGATCTGTATCTTATGAAAGGAATTTATCTCATGAAAGGATCTTTATCTAATGAAAGGATCTTTATCTTATGAAAGGATCTTTATCTTACGAAAGGATCTTTATCTTATGAAAGGATCTTTATCTTAACAAAGGATCTTTATCTAATTAAAGGATCTTTATCTTATGAAAGGATCTTATGAAAGGATCTTTATCTTATGAATGGATCTTTATCTTATGAAAGGATCTTTATCTTATGAAAGGATCTTTATCAAATGAAAGGATCTTTATCTTATGAAAGGATCTTTATCTTATGAAAGGATCTTTATCTTACGAAAGGATCTTTATCTTATGAAAGGATCTTATGAAAGGATCTTTATCTTATGAATGGATCTTTATCTTATGAAAGGATCTTTATCTTATGAAAGGATCTTTATCAAATGAATGGATCTTTATCTTATGAAAGGATCTTTATCAAATGAAAGGATCTTTATCTTATGAAAGGATCTTTATCTTATGAAAGGATCTTTATCTTACGAAAGGATCTTTATCTTATGAAAGGATCTCATGAAAGGATCTTTATCTTATGAAAGGATCTTTATCTTATGAAAGGATCTTTATCTTATGAAAGGATCTTATGAAAGGATCTGTATCTTATGAAAGGAATTTATCTCATGAAAGGATCTTTATCTAATGAAAGGATCTTTATCTTATGAAAGGATCTTTATCTTACGAAAGGATCTTTATCTTATGAAAGGATCTTTATCTTAACAAAGGATCTTTATCTTATGAATGGATCTTATCTTATGAAAGGATCTTTATCTTATGAAAGGATCTTTATCTTATGAAAGGATCTCATGAAAGGATCTTTATCTTATGAAAGGATCTTTATCTTACGAAAGGATCTTTATCTTATGAAAGGATCTCATGAAAGGATCTTTATCTTATAAAAGGATCGTTATCAAATGAAAGGATCTTTATCTTATGAAAGGATCTTTATCTTATGAAAGGATCTTTATCTTATGAAAGGATCCTTATGTTATGAAAGGATCTTTATGTTATGAAAGGATCTTTATCTTATGAAAGGATCTTTATCTTATGAAAGGCACTTTATCTTATGAAAGGATCTTTATCTAATGAAAGGATCTTTATCTTATGAAAGGATCTTTATCTTATGAAAGGATCTAAATCTTACGAAAGGATCTTTATCTTATGAAAGGATCTTTATCTTATGAATGGATCTTTATCTTATGAATGGATCTTTATCTTATGAAAGGATCTTTATCAAATGAAAGGATCTTTATCTTATGAAAGGATCTTTATCTTATGAAAGGATCTTTGTCTTATGAAAGGATCTTTATCTTATGAAAGGATCTTTATCTTATGAATGGATCTTTATCTTATGAAAGGATCTTTATCAAATGAAAGGATCTTTATCTTATGAAAGGATCTTTATCTTATGAAAGGATCTTTGTCTTATGAAAGGATCTTTATCTTATGAAAGGATCTTTATCTTATGAATGGATCTTTATCTTATGAAAGGAACTTTATCTTATGAAAGGATCTTTATCTTATGAAAGGATCTTTATCTTATGAAAGGATCTTCATCTTATGAAAGGATCTTTATTTTACGAAAGGATCTTTATCTTATGAAAGGATCTTTATCTAATGAATGGAACTTTATCTTATAAAGGATCTTTATCTTATGAAAGGATCTTTATCTTATGAAAGGATCTTTATCTTATGAAAGGATCTTATGAAAGGATCTTTATCTTATGAAAGGATCTGTATCTTATGAAAGGATCTTTACCTCATGAAAGGATCTTTATCTAATGAAAGGATCTTTATCTTATGAAAGGATCTTTATCAAATGAAAGGATCTTTATCTTATGAAAGGATCTTTATCTTATGAAAGGATCTTTATCTTATGAATTGATCTTATCTTATGAAAGGATCTTTATCTTATGAAAGGATCTTTATCTTATGAAAGGATCTCATGAAAGGATCTTTATCTTATGAAAGGATCTTTATCTAACGAAAGGATCTTTATCTTATGAAAGGATCTTTATCTTATGAAAGGATCTTTATCTTACGAAAGGATCTTTATCTTATGAAAGGATCTTTATCTTATAAAAGGATCGTTATCAAATGAAAGGATCTTTATCTTATGAAAGGATCTTTATCTTATGAAAGGATCTTTATCTTATGAAAGGATCCTTATGTTATGTAATGATCTTTATGTTATGAAAGGATCTTTATCTTATGAAAGGATCTTTATCTTATGAAAGGATCTTTATCTTATGAAAGGATCTTTGTCTTATGAAAGGATCTTTATCTTACGAAAGGATCTTTATCTTATGAATGGATCTTTATCTTATGAAAGGATCTTTATCAAATGAAAGGATCTTTATCTTATGAAAGGATCTTTATCTTATGAAAGGATCTTTGTCTTATGAAAGGATCTTTATCTTATGAAAGGATCTTTATCTTATGAATGGATCTTTATCTTATGAAAGGAACTTTATCTTATGAAAGGATCTTTATCTTATGAAAGGATCTTTATCTTATGAAAGGATCTTCATCTTATGAAAGGATCTTTATTTTACGAAAGGATCTTTATCTTATGAAAGGATCTTTATCTAATGAATGGAACTTTATCTTATAAAGGATCTTTATCTTATGAAAGGATCTTTATCTTATGAAAGGATCTTTATCTTATGAAAGGATCTTATGAAAGGATCTTTATCTTATGAAAGGATCTTTATCAAATGAAAGGATCTTTATCTTATGAAAGGATCTTTATCTTATGAAAGGATCTTTGTCTTATGAAAGGATCTTTATCTTACGAAAGGATCTTTATCTTATGAATGGATCTTTATCTTATGAAAGGATCTTTATCAAATGAAAGGATCTTTATCTTATGAAAGGATCTTTATCTTATGAAAGGATCTTTGTCTTATGAAAGGATCTTTATCTTATGAAAGGATCTTTATCTTATGAATGGATCTTTATCTTATGAAAGGAACTTTATCTTATGAAAGGATCTTTATCTTATGAAAGGATCTTTATCTTATGAAAGGATCTTCATCTTATGAAAGGATCTTTATTTTACGAAAGGATCTTTATCTTATGAAAGGATCTTTATCTAATGAATGGAACTTTATCTTATAAAGGATCTTTATCTTATGAAAGGATCTTTATCTTATGAAAGGATCTTTATCTTATGAAAGGATCTTATGAAAGGATCTTTATCTTATGAAAGGATCTGTATCTTATGAAAGGATCTTTACCTCATGAAAGGATCTTTATCTAATGAAAGGATCTTTATCTTATGAAAGGATCTTTATCAAATGAAAGGATCTTTATCTTATGAAAGGATCTTTATCTTATGAAAGGATCTTTATCTTATGAATTGATCTTATCTTATGAAAGGATCTTTATCTTATGAAAGGATCTTTATCTTATGAAAGGATCTCATGAAAGGATCTTTATCTTATGAAAGGATCTTTATCTTACGAAAGGATCTTTATCTTATGAAAGGATCTTTATCTTATGAAAGGATCTTTATCTTACGAAAGGATCTTTATCTTATGAAAGGATCTTTATCTTATGAAAGGTTCTTTATTTTATGAAAGGATCTTTATCTTATGAAAGGATCTTTATCTTATGAAAGGATCTTTATCATATGAAAGGATCTTTATCTAATGAAAGGATCTTTATCTTATGAAAGGATCTTTATTTTATGAAAGGATCTTTATCTTATGAATGGATCTTTATCTTATGAAAGGATCTTTATCTTATGAAAGGATCTTTATCTAATTAAAGGATCTTTATCTTATGAAAGGATCTTTATCTTATGAAAGGATGTTATGAAAGGATCTTTATCTTATGAATGGATCTTTATCTTATGAAAGGATCTTTATCTTATGAAAGGATCTTTATCAAATGAAAGGATCTTTATCTTATGAAAGGATCTTTATCTTATGAAAGGATCTTTATCTTACGAAAGGATCTTTATCTTATGAAAGGATCTTATGAAAGGATCTTTATCTTATGAATGGATCTTTATCTTATGAAAGGATCTTTATCTTATGAAAGGATCTTTATCAAATGAATGGATCTTTATCTTATGAAAGGATCTTTATCAAATGAAAGGATCTTTATCTTATGAAAGGATCTTTATCTTATGAAAGGATCTTTATCTTATGAAAGGATCTTTATCTTATGAAAGGATCTCATGAAAGGATCTTTATCTTATGAAAGGATCTTTATCTTATGAAAGGATCTTATGAAAGGATCTGTATCTTATGAAAGGATCTTTACCTCATGAAAGGATCTTTATCTAATGAAAGGATCTTTATCTTATGAAAGGATCTTTATCTTACGAAAGGATCTTTATCTTATGAAAGGATCTTTATCTTAAGAAAGGATCTTTATCTTATGAATGGATCTTATCTTATGAAAGGATCTTTATCTTATGAAAGGATCTTTATCTTATGAAAGGATCTCATGAAAGGATCTTTATCTTATGAAAGGATCTTTATCTTACGAAAGGATCTTTATCTTATGAAAGGATCTTTATCTTATGAAAGGATCTTTATCTTACGAAAGGATCTTTATCTTATGAAAGGATCTCATGAAAGGATCTTTATCTTATAAAAGGATCGTTATCAAATGAAAGGATCTTTATCTTATGAAAGGATCTTTATCTTATGAAAGGATCTTTATCTTATGAAAGGATCCTTATGTTATGAAAGGATCTTTATGTTATGAAAGGATCTTTATCTTATGAAAGGATCTTTATCTTATGAAAGGCACTTTATCTTATGAAAGGATCTTTATCTAATGAAAGGATCTTTATCGTATGAAAGGATCTTTATCTTATGAAAGGATCTAAATCTTACGAAAGGATCTTTATCTTATGAAAGGATCTTTATCTTATGAATGGATCTTTATCTTATGAATGGATCTTTATCTTATGAAAGGATCTTTATCAAATGAAAGGATCTTTATCTTATGAAAGGATCTTTATCTTATGAAAGGATCTTTGTCTTATGAAAGGATCTTTATCTTATGAAAGGATCTTTATCTTATGAATGGATCTTTATCTTATGAAAGGATCTTTATCAAATGAAAGGATCTTTATCTTATGAAAGGATCTTTATCTTATGAAAGGATCTTTGTCTTATGAAAGGATCTTTATCTTATGAAAGGATCTTTATCTTATGAATGGATCTTTATCTTATGAAAGGAACTTTATCTTATGAAAGGATCTTTATCTTATGAAAGGATCTTTATCTTATGAAAGGATCTTCATCTTATGAAGGGATCTTTATCTTACGAAAGGATCTTTATCTTATGAAAGGATCTTTATCTAATGAAAGGATCTTTATCTTATGAAAGGATCTTTATCTTATGAAAGGATCTTATGAAAGGATCTTTATCTAATGAATTGAACTTTATCTTATAAAGGATCTTTATCTTATGAAAGGATCTTTATCTTATGAAAGGATCTTTATCTTATGAAAGGATCTTATGAAAGGATCTTTATCTTATGAAAGGATCTGTATCTTATGAAAGGATCTTTACCTCATGAAAGGATCTTTATCTAATGAAAGGATCTTTATCTTATGAAAGGATCTTTATCAAATGAAAGGATCTTTATCTTATGAAAGGATCTTTATCTTATGAAAGGATCATTATCTTATGAATTGATCTTATCTTATGAAAGGATCTTTATCTTATGAAAGGATCTTTATCTTATGAAAGGATCTCATGAAAGGATCTTTATCTTATGAAAGGATCTTTATCTTACGAAAGGATCTTTATCTTATGAAAGGATCTTTATCTTATGAAAGGATCTTTATCTTACGAAAGGATCTTTATCTTATGAAAGGATCTTTATCTTATAAAAGGATCGTTATCAAATGAAAGGATCTTCATCTTATGAAAGGATCTTTATCTTATGAAAGGATCTTTATCTTATGAAAGGATCCTTATGTTATGTAAGGATCTTTATGTTATGAAAGGATCTTTATCTTATGAAAGGATCTTTATCTTATGAAAGGAACTTTATCTTATGAAAGGATCTTTATCTAATGAATGGATCTTTATCTTATGAAAGGATCTTTATCTTATGAATGGATCTTTATCTTATGAAAGGATCTTTATCTTATGAAAGGATCTTTATCTTATGAAAGGATCTTTATCTTATGAAAGGATCTTTATCATATGAAAGGATCTTTATCATATGAAAGGATCTTTATCTTATGAAAGGATCTTTATCTTATGAAAGGATCTTTATCTTATGAAAGGATCTTTATCTTATGAAAGGATCTTTATCATATGATAGGATCTTTATCTTATGAAAGGATCTTTATCTTATGAAAGGATCTTTATCTTATGAAAGGATCTTATGAAAGGATCATTATCTTATTAAAGGATCTTTATCTAATGAAAGGATCTTTATCTTATGAAAGGATCTTTATCTTATGAAAGGATCTTTATCATATGAAAGGATCTTTATCATATGAAAGGATCTTTATCTTATGAAAGGATCTTTATCTTATGAAAGGATCTTTATCTTATGAAAGGATCTTTATCATATGATAGGATCTTTATCTTATGAAAGGATCTTTATCTTATGAAAGGATCTTTATCTTATGAAAGGATCTTTATCTTATGAAAGGATCTTTATCTTATGAAAGGATCTTTATCTTATGAAAGGATCTTTATCATATGAAAGGATCTTTATCATATGAAAGGATCTTTATCTTATGAAAGGATCTTTATCTTATGAAAGGATCTTTATCTTATGAAAGGATCTTTATCTTATGAAAGGATCTTTATCATATGATAGGATCTTTATCTTATGAAAGGATCTTTATCTTATGAAAGGATCTTTATCTTATGAAAGGATCTTATGAAAGGATCATTATCTTATTAAAGGATCTTTATCTAATGAAAGGATCTTTATCTTATGAAAGGATCTTTATCTTATGAAAGGATCTTTATCTTACGAAAGGATCTTTATCTTATGAATGGATCTTTATCTTATGAAAGGATCTTTATCTTATGAAAGGATCTTTATCTTATGAAAGGATCTTTATCTTATGAAAGGATCTTATGAAAGGATCTGTATCTTATGAAAGGAATTTATCTCATGAAAGGATCTTTATCTAATGAAAGGATCTTTATCTTATGAAAGGATCTTTATCTTACGAAAGGATCTTTATCTTATGAAAGGATCTTTATCTTAACAAAGGATCTTTATCTAATTAAAGGATCTTTATCTTATGAAAGGATCTTATGAAAGGATCTTTATCTTATGAATGGATCTTTATCTTATGAAAGGATCTTTATCTTATGAAAGGATCTTTATCAAATGAAAGGATCTTTATCTTATGAAAGGATCTTTATCTTATGAAAGGATCTTTATCTTACGAAAGGATCTTTATCTTATGAAAGGATCTTATGAAAGGATCTTTATCTTATGAATGGATCTTTATCTTATGAAAGGATCTTTATCTTATGAAAGGATCTTTATCAAATGAATGGATCTTTATCTTATGAAAGGATCTTTATCAAATGAAAGGATCTTTATCTTATGAAAGGATCTTTATCTTATGAAAGGATCTTTATCTTACGAAAGGATCTTTATCTTATGAAAGGATCTCATGAAAGGATCTTTATCTTATGAAAGGATCTTTATCTTATGAAAGGATCTTTATCTTATGAAAGGATCTTATGAAAGGATCTGTATCTTATGAAAGGAATTTATCTCATGAAAGGATCTTTATCTAATGAAAGGATCTTTATCTTATGAAAGGATCTTTATCTTACGAAAGGATCTTTATCTTATGAAAGGATCTTTATCTTAACAAAGGATCTTTATCTTATGAATGGATCTTATCTTATGAAAGGATCTTTATCTTATGAAAGGATCTTTATCTTATGAAAGGATCTCATGAAAGGATCTTTATCTTATGAAAGGATCTTTATCTTACGAAAGGATCTTTATCTTATGAAAGGATCTCATGAAAGGATCTTTATCTTATAAAAGGATCGTTATCAAATGAAAGGATCTTTATCTTATGAAAGGATCTTTATCTTATGAAAGGATCTTTATCTTATGAAAGGATCCTTATGTTATGAAAGGATCTTTATGTTATGAAAGGATCTTTATCTTATGAAAGGATCTTTATCTTATGAAAGGCACTTTATCTTATGAAAGGATCTTTATCTAATGAAAGGATCTTTATCTTATGAAAGGATCTTTATCTTATGAAAGGATCTAAATCTTACGAAAGGATCTTTATCTTATGAAAGGATCTTTATCTTATGAATGGATCTTTATCTTATGAATGGATCTTTATCTTATGAAAGGATCTTTATCAAATGAAAGGATCTTTATCTTATGAAAGGATCTTTATCTTATGAAAGGATCTTTGTCTTATGAAAGGATCTTTATCTTATGAAAGGATCTTTATCTTATGAATGGATCTTTATCTTATGAAAGGATCTTTATCAAATGAAAGGATCTTTATCTTATGAAAGGATCTTTATCTTATGAAAGGATCTTTGTCTTATGAAAGGATCTTTATCTTATGAAAGGATCTTTATCTTATGAATGGATCTTTATCTTATGAAAGGAACTTTATCTTATGAAAGGATCTTTATCTTATGAAAGGATCTTTATCTTATGAAAGGATCTTCATCTTATGAAAGGATCTTTATTTTACGAAAGGATCTTTATCTTATGAAAGGATCTTTATCTAATGAATGGAACTTTATCTTATAAAGGATCTTTATCTTATGAAAGGATCTTTATCTTATGAAAGGATCTTTATCTTATGAAAGGATCTTATGAAAGGATCTTTATCTTATGAAAGGATCTGTATCTTATGAAAGGATCTTTACCTCATGAAAGGATCTTTATCTAATGAAAGGATCTTTATCTTATGAAAGGATCTTTATCAAATGAAAGGATCTTTATCTTATGAAAGGATCTTTATCTTATGAAAGGATCTTTATCTTATGAATTGATCTTATCTTATGAAAGGATCTTTATCTTATGAAAGGATCTTTATCTTATGAAAGGATCTCATGAAAGGATCTTTATCTTATGAAAGGATCTTTATCTAACGAAAGGATCTTTATCTTATGAAAGGATCTTTATCTTATGAAAGGATCTTTATCTTACGAAAGGATCTTTATCTTATGAAAGGATCTTTATCTTATAAAAGGATCGTTATCAAATGAAAGGATCTTTATCTTATGAAAGGATCTTTATCTTATGAAAGGATCTTTATCTTATGAAAGGATCCTTATGTTATGTAATGATCTTTATGTTATGAAAGGATCTTTATCTTATGAAAGGATCTTTATCTTATGAAAGGAACTTTATCTTATGAAAGGATCTTTATCTAATGAATGGATCTTTATCTTATGAAAGGATCTTTATCTTATGAATGGATCTTTATCTTATGAAAGGATCTTTATCTTATGAAAGGATCTTTATCTTATGAAAGGATCTTTATCTTATGAAAGGATCTTTATCATATGAAAGGATCTTTATCATATGAAAGGATCTTTATCTTATGAAAGGATCTTTATCTTATGAAAGGATCTTTATCTTATGAAAGGATCTTTATCTTATGAAAGGATCTTTATCATATGATAGGATCTTTATCTTATGAAAGGATCTTTATCTTATGAAAGGATCTTTATCTTATGAAAGGATCTTATGAAAGGATCATTATCTTATTAAAGGATCTTTATCTAATGAAAGGATCTTTATCTTATGAAAGGATCTTTATCTAATGAAAGGATCTTTATCTTATGAAAGGATCTTTATCTTATGAATGGATCTTTATCTTATGAAAGGATCTTTATCTTATGAAAGGTTCTTTATTTTATGAAAGGATCTTTATCTTATGAAAGGATCTTTATCTTATGAATGGATCTTTATCATATGAAAGGATCTTTATCTAATGAAAGGATCTTTATCTTATGAATGGATCTTTATCTTATGAAAGGATCTTTATCTTATGAAAGGATCTTTATCTAATTAAAGGATCTTTATCTTATGAAAGGATCTTTATCTTATGAAAGGATCTTATGAAAGGATCTTTATCTAATGAATGGATCTTTATCTTATGAAAGGATCTTTATCTTATGAAAGGATCTTTATCAAATGAAAGGATCTTTATCTTATGAAAGGATCTTTATTTTATGAAAGGATCTTTATCTTATGAATGGATCTTTATCTTATGAAAGGATCTTTATCTTATGAAAGGATCTTTATCTAATTAAAGGATCTTTATCTTATGAAAGGATCTTTATCTTATGAAAGGATCTTATGAAAGGATCTTTATCTTATGAATGGATCTTTATCTTATGAAAGGATCTTTATCTTATGAAAGGATCTTTATCAAATGAAAGGATCTTTATCTTATGAAAGGATCTTTATCTTATGAAAGGATCTTTATCTTACGAAAGGATCTTTATCTTATGAAAGGATCTTATGAAAGGATCTTTATCTTATGAATGGATCTTTATCTTATGAAAGGATCTTTATCTTATGAAAGGATCTTTATCAAATGAATGGATCTTTATCTTATGAAAGGATCTTTATCAAATGAAAGGATCTTTATCTTATGAAAGGATCTTTATCTTATGAAAGGATCTTTATCTTACGAAAGGATCTTTATCTTATGAAAGGATCTCATGAAAGGATCTTTATCTTATGAAAGGATCTTTATCTTATGAAAGGATCTTTATCTTATGAAAGGATCTTTATCTTATGAAAGGATCTTATGAAAGGATCTGTATCTTATGAAAGGATCTTTACCTCATGAAAGGATCTTTATCTAATGAAAGGATCTTTATCTTATGAAAGGATCTTCATCTTACGAAAGGATCTTTATCTTATGAAAGGATCTTTATCTTAAGAAAGGATCTTTATCTTATGAATGGATCTTATCTTATGAAAGGATCTTTATCTTATGAAAGGATCTTTATCTTATGAAAGGATCTCATGAAAGGATCTTTATCTTATGAAAGGATCTTTATCTTACGAAAGGATCTTTATCTTATGAAAGGATCTTTATCTTATGAAAGGATCTTTATCTTACGAAAGGATCTTTATCTTATGAAAGGATCTCATGAAAGGATCTTTATCTTATAAAAGGATCGTTATCAAATGAAAGGATCTTTATCTTATGAAAGGATCTTTATCTTATGAAAGGATCTTTATCTTATGAAAGGATCCTTATGTTATGAAAGGATCTTTATGTTATGGAAGGATCTTTATCTTATGAAAGGATCTTTATCTTATGAAAGGCACTTTATCTTATGAAAGGATCTTTATCTAATGAAAGGATCTTTATCTTATGAAAGGATCTTTATCTTATGAAAGGATCTAAATCTTACGAAAGGATCTTTATCTTATGAAAGGATCTTTATCTTATGAATGGATCTTTATCTTATGAATGGATCTTTATCTTATGAAAGGATCTTTATCAAATGAAAGGATCTTTATCTTATGAAAGGATCTTTATCTTATGAAAGGATCTTTGTCTTATGAAAGGATCTTTATCTTATGAAAGGATCTTTATCTTATGAATGGATCTTTATCTTATGAAAGGATCTTTATCAAATGAAAGGATCTTTATCTTATGAAAGGATCTTTATCTTATGAAAGGATCTTTGTCTTATGAAAGGATCTTTATCTTATGAAAGGATCTTTATCTTATGAATGGATCTTTATCTTATGAAAGGAACTTTATCTTATGAAAGGATCTTTATCTTATGAAAGGATCTTTATCTTATGAAAGGATCTTCATCTTATGAAGGGATCTTTATCTTACGAAAGGATCTTTATCTTATGAAAGGATCTTTATCTAATGAAAGGATCTTTATCTTATGAAAGGATCTTTATCTTATGAAAGGATCTTATGAAAGGATCTTTATCTAATGAATGGAACTTTATCTTATAAAGGATCTTTATCTTATGAAAGGATCTTTATCTTATGAAAGGATCTTTATCTTATGAAAGGATCTTATGAAAGGATCTTTATCTTATGAAAGGATCTGTATCTTATGAAAGGATCTTTACCTCATGAAAGGATCTTTATCTAATGAAAGGATCTTTATCTTATGAAAGGATCTTTATCAAATGAAAGGATCTTTATCTTATGAAAGGATCTTTATCTTATGAAAGGATCTTTATCTTATGAATTGATCTTATCTTATGAAAGGATCTTTATCTTATGAAAGGATCTTTATCTTATGAAAGGATCTCATGAAAGGATCTTTATCTTATGAAAGGATCTTTATCTTACGAAAGGATCTTTATCTTATGAAAGGATCTTTATCTTATGAAAGGATCTTTATCTTACGAAAGGATCTTTATCTTATGAAAGGATCTTTATCTTATAAAAGGATCGTTATCAAATGAAAGGATCTTCATCTTATGAAAGGATCTTTATCTTATGAAAGGATCTTTATCTTATGAAAGGATCCTTATGTTATGTAAGGATCTTTATGTTATGAAAGGATCTTTATCTTATGAAAGGATCTTTATCTTATGAAAGGAACTTTATCTTATGAAAGGATCTTTATCTAATGAATGGATCTTTATCTTATGAAAGGATCTTTATCTTATGAATGGATCTTTATCTTATGAAAGGATCTTTATCTTATGAAAGGATCTTTATCTTATGAAAGGATCTTTATCTTATGAAAGGATCTTTATCATATGAAAGGATCTTTATCATATGAAAGGATCTTTATCTTATGAAAGGATCTTTATCTTATGAAAGGATCTTTATCTTATGAAAGGATCTTTATCTTATGAAAGGATCTTTATCATATGATAGGATCTTTATCTTATGAAAGGATCTTTATCTTATGAAAGGATCTTTATCTTATGAAAGGATCTTATGAAAGGATCATTATCTTATTAAAGGATCTTTATCTAATGAAAGGATCTTTATCTTATGAAAGGATCTTTATCTTATGAAAGGATCTTTATCATATGAAAGGATCTTTATCATATGAAAGGATCTTTATCTTATGAAAGGATCTTTATCTTATGAAAGGATCTTTATCTTATGAAAGGATCTTTATCATATGATAGGATCTTTATCTTATGAAAGGATCTTTATCTTATGAAAGGATCTTTATCTTATGAAAGGATCTTTATCTTATGAAAGGATCTTTATCTTATGAAAGGATCTTTATCTTATGAAAGGATCTTTATCATATGAAAGGATCTTTATCATATGAAAGGATCTTTATCTTATGAAAGGATCTTTATCTTATGAAAGGATCTTTATCTTATGAAAGGATCTAAATCTTACGAAAGGATCTTTATCATATGATAGGATCTTTATCTTATGAAAGGATCTTTATCTTATGAAAGGATCTTTATCTTATGAAAGGATCTTATGAAAGGATCATTATCTTATTAAAGGATCTTTATCTAATGAAAGGATCTTTATCTTATGAAAGGATCTTTATCTAATGAAAGGATCTTTATCTTATGAAAGGATCTTTATCTTATGAATGGATCTTTATCTTATGAAAGGATCTTTATCTTATGAAAGGTTCTTTATTTTATGAAAGGATCTTTATCTTATGAAAGGATCTTTATCTTATGAAAGGATCTTTATCATATGAAAGGATCTTTATCTAATGAAAGGATCTTTATCTTATGAAAGGATCTTTATTTTATGAAAGGATCTTTATCTTATGAATGGATCTTTATCTTATGAAAGGATCTTTATCTTATGAAAGGATCTTTATCTAATTAAAGGATCTTTATCTTATGAAAGGATCTTATGAAAGGATCTTTATCTTATGAATGGATCTTTATCTTATGAAAGGATCTTTATCTTATGAAAGGATCTTTATCAAATGAAAGGATCTTTATCTTATGAAAGGATCTTTATCTTATGAAAGGATCTTTATCTTACGAAAGGATCTTTATCTTATGAAAGGATCTTATGAAAGGATCTTTATCTTATGAATGGATCTTTATCTTATGAAAGGATCTTTATCTTATGAAAGGATCTTTATCAAATGAATGGATCTTTATCTTATGAAAGGATCTTTATCAAATGAAAGGATCTTTATCTTATGAAAGGATCTTTATCTTATGAAAGGATCTTTATCTTACGAAAGGATCTTTATCTTATGAAAGGATCTCATGAAAGGATCTTTATCTTATGAAAGGATCTTTATCTTATGAAAGGATCTTTATCTTATGAAAGGATCTTATGAAAGGATCTGTATCTTATGAAAGGAATTTATCTCATGAAAGGATCTTTATCTAATGAAAGGATCTTTATCTTATGAAAGGATCTTTATCTTACGAAAGGATCTTTATCTTATGAAAGGATCTTTATCTTAAGAAAGGATCTTTATCTTATGAATGGATCTTATCTTATGAAAGGATCTTTATCTTATGAAAGGATCTTTATCTTATGAAAGGATCTCATGAAAGGATCTTTATCTTATGAAAGGATCTTTATCTTACGAAAGGATCTTTATCTTATGAAAGGATCTCATGAAAGGATCTTTATCTTATAAAAGGATCGTTATCAAATGAAAGGATCTTTATCTTATGAAAGGATCTTTATCTTATGAAAGGATCTTTATCTTATGAAAGGATCCTTATGTTATGAAAGGATCTTTATGTTATGAAAGGATCTTTATCTTATGAAAGGATCTTTATCTTATGAAAGGCACTTTATCTTATGAAAGGATCTTTATCTAATGAAAGGATCTTTATCTTATGAAAGGATCTTTATCTTATGAAAGGATCTAAATCTTACGAAAGGATCTTTATCTTATGAAAGGATCTTTATCTTATGAATGGATCTTTATCTTATGAATGGATCTTTATCTTATGAAAGGATCTTTATCAAATGAAAGGATCTTTATCTTATGAAAGGATCTTTATCTTATGAAAGGATCTTTGTCTTATGAAAGGATCTTTATCTTACGAAAGGATCTTTATCTTATGAATGGATCTTTATCTTATGAAAGGATCTTTATCAAATGAAAGGATCTTTATCTTATGAAAGGATCTTTATCTTATGAAAGGATCTTTGTCTTATGAAAGGATCTTTATCTTATGAAAGGATCTTTATCTTATGAATGGATCTTTATCTTATGAAAGGAACTTTATCTTATGAAAGGATCTTTATCTTATGAAAGGATCTTTATCTTATGAAAGGATCTTCATCTTATGAAAGGATCTTTATTTTACGAAAGGATCTTTATCTTATGAAAGGATCTTTATCTAATGAATGGAACTTTATCTTATAAAGGATCTTTATCTTATGAAAGGATCTTTATCTTATGAAAGGATCTTTATCTTATGAAAGGATCTTATGAAAGGATCTTTATCTTATGAAAGGATCTGTATCTTATGAAAGGATCTTTACCTCATGAAAGGATCTTTATCTAATGAAAGGATCTTTATCTTATGAAAGGATCTTTATCAAATGAAAGGATCTTTATCTTATGAAAGGATCTTTATCTTATGAAAGGATCTTTATCTTATGAATTGATCTTATCTTATGAAAGGATCTTTATCTTATGAAAGGATCTTTATCTTATGAAAGGATCTTTATCTTATGAAAGGATCTCATGAAAGGATCTTTATCTTATGAAAGGATCTTTATCTTACGAAAGGATCTTTATCTTACGAAAGGATCTTTATCTTATGAAAGGATCTTTATCTTATGAAAGGATCTTTATCTTACGAAAGGATCTTTATCTTATGAAAGGATCTTTATCTTATGAAAGGTTCTTTATTTTATGAAAGGATCTTTATCTTATGAAAGGATCTTTATCTTATGAAAGGATCTTTATCATATGAAAGGATCTTTATCTAATGAAAGGATCTTTATCTTATGAAAGGATCTTTATTTTATGAAAGGATCTTTATCTTATGAATGGATCTTTATCTTATGAAAGGATCTTTATCTTATGAAAGGATCTTTATCTAATTAAAGGATCTTTATCTTATGAAAGGATCTTTATCTTATGAAAGGATGTTATGAAAGGATCTTTATCTTATGAATGGATCTTTATCTTATGAAAGGATCTTTATCTTATGAAAGGATCTTTATCAAATGAAAGGATCTTTATCTTATGAAAGGATCTTTATCTTATGAAAGGATCTTTATCTTACGAAAGGATCTTTATCTTATGAAAGGATCTTATGAAAGGATCTTTATCTTATGAATGGATCTTTATCTTATGAAAGGATCTTTATCTTATGAAAGGATCTTTATCAAATGAATGGATCTTTATCTTATGAAAGGATCTTTATCAAATGAAAGGATCTTTATCTTATGAAAGGATCTTTATCTTATGAAAGGATCTTTATCTTACGAAAGGATCTTTATCTTATGAAAGGATCTCATGAAAGGATCTTTATCTTATGAAAGGATCTTTATCTTATGAAAGGATCTTTATCTTATGAAAGGATCTTATGAAAGGATCTGTATCTTATGAAAGGATCTTTACCTCATGAAAGGATCTTTATCTAATGAAAGGATCTTTATCTTATGAAAGGATCTTTATCTTACGAAAGGATCTTTATCTTATGAAAGGATCTTTATCTTAAGAAAGGATCTTTATCTTATGAATGGATCTTATCTTATGAAAGGATCTTTATCTTATGAAAGGATCTTTATCTTATGAAAGGATCTCATGAAAGGATCTTTATCTTATGAAAGGATCTTTATCTTACGAAAGGATCTTTATCTTATGAAAGGATCTTTATCTTATGAAAGGATCTTTATCTTACGAAAGGATCTTTATCTTATGAAAGGATCTCATGAAAGGATCTTTATCTTATAAAAGGATCGTTATCAAATGAAAGGATCTTTATCTTATGAAAGGATCTTTATCTTATGAAAGGATCTTTATCTTATGAAAGGATCCTTATGTTATGAAAGGATCTTTATGTTATGAAAGGATCTTTATCTTATGAAAGGATCTTTATCTTATGAAAGGCACTTTATCTTATGAAAGGATCTTTATCTAATGAAAGGATCTTTATCGTATGAAAGGATCTTTATCTTATGAAAGGATCTAAATCTTACGAAAGGATCTTTATCTTATGAAAGGATCTTTATCTTATGAATGGATCTTTATCTTATGAATGGATCTTTATCTTATGAAAGGATCTTTATCAAATGAAAGGATCTTTATCTTATGAAAGGATCTTTATCTTATGAAAGGATCTTTGTCTTATGAAAGGATCTTTATCTTATGAAAGGATCTTTATCTTATGAATGGATCTTTATCTTATGAAAGGATCTTTATCAAATGAAAGGATCTTTATCTTATGAAAGGATCTTTATCTTATGAAAGGATCTTTGTCTTATGAAAGGATCTTTATCTTATGAAAGGATCTTTATCTTATGAATGGATCTTTATCTTATGAAAGGAACTTTATCTTATGAAAGGATCTTTATCTTATGAAAGGATCTTTATCTTATGAAAGGATCTTCATCTTATGAAGGGATCTTTATCTTACGAAAGGATCTTTATCTTATGAAAGGATCTTTATCTAATGAAAGGATCTTTATCTTATGAAAGGATCTTTATCTTATGAAAGGATCTTATGAAAGGATCTTTATCTAATGAATGGAACTTTATCTTATAAAGGATCTTTATCTTATGAAAGGATCTTTATCTTATGAAAGGATCTTTATCTTATGAAAGGATCTTATGAAAGGATCTTTATCTTATGAAAGGATCTGTATCTTATGAAAGGATCTTTACCTCATGAAAGGATCTTTATCTAATGAAAGGATCTTTATCTTATGAAAGGATCTTTATCAAATGAAAGGATCTTTATCTTATGAAAGGATCTTTATCTTATGAAAGGATCTTTATCTTATGAATTGATCTTATCTTATGAAAGGATCTTTATCTTATGAAAGGATCTTTATCTTATGAAAGGATCTCATGAAAGGATCTTTATCTTATGAAAGGATCTTTATCTTACGAAAGGATCTTTATCTTATGAAAGGATCTTTATCTTATGAAAGGATCTTTATCTTACGAAAGGATCTTTATCTTATGAAAGGATCTTTATCTTATAAAAGGATCGTTATCAAATGAAAGGATCTTCATCTTATGAAAGGATCTTTATCTTATGAAAGGATCTTTATCTTATGAAAGGATCCTTATGTTATGTAAGGATCTTTATGTTATGAAAGGATCTTTATCTTATGAAAGGATCTTTATCTTATGAAAGGAACTTTATCTTATGAAAGGATCTTTATCTAATGAATGGATCTTTATCTTATGAAAGGATCTTTATCTTATGAATGGATCTTTATCTTATGAAAGGATCTTTATCTTATGAAAGGATCTTTATCTTATGAAAGGATCTTTATCTTATGAAAGGATCTTTATCATATGAAAGGATCTTTATCATATGAAAGGATCTTTATCTTATGAAAGGATCTTTATCTTATGAAAGGATCTTTATCTTATGAAAGGATCTTTATCTTATGAAAGGATCTTTATCATATGATAGGATCTTTATCTTATGAAAGGATCTTTATCTTATGAAAGGATCTTTATCTTATGAAAGGATCTTATGAAAGGATCATTATCTTATTAAAGGATCTTTATCTAATGAAAGGATCTTTATCTTATGAAAGGATCTTTATCTTATGAAAGGATCTTTATCATATGAAAGGATCTTTATCATATGAAAGGATCTTTATCTTATGAAAGGATCTTTATCTTATGAAAGGATCTTTATCTTATGAAAGGATCTTTATCATATGATAGGATCTTTATCTTATGAAAGGATCTTTATCTTATGAAAGGATCTTTATCTTATGAAAGGATCTTTATCTTATGAAAGGATCTTTATCTTATGAAAGGATCTTTATCTTATGAAAGGATCTTTATCATATGAAAGGATCTTTATCATATGAAAGGATCTTTATCTTATGAAAGGATCTTTATCTTATGAAAGGATCTTTATCTTATGAAAGGATCTTTATCTTATGAAAGGATCTTTATCATATGATAGGATCTTTATCTTATGAAAGGATCTTTATCTTATGAAAGGATCTTTATCTTATGAAAGGATCTTATGAAAGGATCATTATCTTATTAAAGGATCTTTATCTAATGAAAGGATCTTTATCTTATGAAAGGATCTTTATCTTATGAAAGGATCTTTATCTTACGAAAGGATCTTTATCTTATGAATGGATCTTTATCTTATGAAAGGATCTTTATCTTATGAAAGGATCTTTATCTTATGAAAGGATCTTTATCTTATGAAAGGATCTTATGAAAGGATCTGTATCTTATGAAAGGAATTTATCTCATGAAAGGATCTTTATCTAATGAAAGGATCTTTATCTTATGAAAGGATCTTTATCTTACGAAAGGATCTTTATCTTATGAAAGGATCTTTATCTTAACAAAGGATCTTTATCTAATTAAAGGATCTTTATCTTATGAAAGGATCTTATGAAAGGATCTTTATCTTATGAATGGATCTTTATCTTATGAAAGGATCTTTATCTTATGAAAGGATCTTTATCAAATGAAAGGATCTTTATCTTATGAAAGGATCTTTATCTTATGAAAGGATCTTTATCTTACGAAAGGATCTTTATCTTATGAAAGGATCTTATGAAAGGATCTTTATCTTATGAATGGATCTTTATCTTATGAAAGGATCTTTATCTTATGAAAGGATCTTTATCAAATGAATGGATCTTTATCTTATGAAAGGATCTTTATCAAATGAAAGGATCTTTATCTTATGAAAGGATCTTTATCTTATGAAAGGATCTTTATCTTACGAAAGGATCTTTATCTTATGAAAGGATCTCATGAAAGGATCTTTATCTTATGAAAGGATCTTTATCTTATGAAAGGATCTTTATCTTATGAAAGGATCTTATGAAAGGATCTGTATCTTATGAAAGGAATTTATCTCATGAAAGGATCTTTATCTAATGAAAGGATCTTTATCTTATGAAAGGATCTTTATCTTACGAAAGGATCTTTATCTTATGAAAGGATCTTTATCTTAACAAAGGATCTTTATCTTATGAATGGATCTTATCTTATGAAAGGATCTTTATCTTATGAAAGGATCTTTATCTTATGAAAGGATCTCATGAAAGGATCTTTATCTTATGAAAGGATCTTTATCTTACGAAAGGATCTTTATCTTATGAAAGGATCTCATGAAAGGATCTTTATCTTATAAAAGGATCGTTATCAAATGAAAGGATCTTTATCTTATGAAAGGATCTTTATCTTATGAAAGGATCTTTATCTTATGAAAGGATCCTTATGTTATGAAAGGATCTTTATGTTATGAAAGGATCTTTATCTTATGAAAGGATCTTTATCTTATGAAAGGCACTTTATCTTATGAAAGGATCTTTATCTAATGAAAGGATCTTTATCTTATGAAAGGATCTTTATCTTATGAAAGGATCTAAATCTTACGAAAGGATCTTTATCTTATGAAAGGATCTTTATCTTATGAATGGATCTTTATCTTATGAATGGATCTTTATCTTATGAAAGGATCTTTATCAAATGAAAGGATCTTTATCTTATGAAAGGATCTTTATCTTATGAAAGGATCTTTGTCTTATGAAAGGATCTTTATCTTATGAAAGGATCTTTATCTTATGAATGGATCTTTATCTTATGAAAGGATCTTTATCAAATGAAAGGATCTTTATCTTATGAAAGGATCTTTATCTTATGAAAGGATCTTTGTCTTATGAAAGGATCTTTATCTTATGAAAGGATCTTTATCTTATGAATGGATCTTTATCTTATGAAAGGAACTTTATCTTATGAAAGGATCTTTATCTTATGAAAGGATCTTTATCTTATGAAAGGATCTTCATCTTATGAAAGGATCTTTATTTTACGAAAGGATCTTTATCTTATGAAAGGATCTTTATCTAATGAATGGAACTTTATCTTATAAAGGATCTTTATCTTATGAAAGGATCTTTATCTTATGAAAGGATCTTTATCTTATGAAAGGATCTTATGAAAGGATCTTTATCTTATGAAAGGATCTGTATCTTATGAAAGGATCTTTACCTCATGAAAGGATCTTTATCTAATGAAAGGATCTTTATCTTATGAAAGGATCTTTATCAAATGAAAGGATCTTTATCTTATGAAAGGATCTTTATCTTATGAAAGGATCTTTATCTTATGAATTGATCTTATCTTATGAAAGGATCTTTATCTTATGAAAGGATCTTTATCTTATGAAAGGATCTCATGAAAGGATCTTTATCTTATGAAAGGATCTTTATCTAACGAAAGGATCTTTATCTTATGAAAGGATCTTTATCTTATGAAAGGATCTTTATCTTACGAAAGGATCTTTATCTTATGAAAGGATCTTTATCTTATAAAAGGATCGTTATCAAATGAAAGGATCTTTATCTTATGAAAGGATCTTTATCTTATGAAAGGATCTTTATCTTATGAAAGGATCCTTATGTTATGTAAGGATCTTTATGTTATGAAAGGATCTTTATCTTATGAAAGGATCTTTATCTTATGAAAGGAACTTTATCTTATGAAAGGATCTTTATCTAATGAATGGATCTTTATCTTATGAAAGGATCTTTATCTTATGAATGGATCTTTATCTTATGAAAGGATCTTTATCTTATGAAAGGATCTTTATCTTATGAAAGGATCTTTATCTTATGAAAGGATCTTTATCATATGAAAGGATCTTTATCATATGAAAGGATCTTTATCTTATGAAAGGATCTTTATCTTATGAAAGGATCTTTATCTTATGAAAGGATCTTTATCTTATGAAAGGATCTTTATCATATGATAGGATCTTTATCTTATGAAAGGATCTTTATCTTATGAAAGGATCTTTATCTTATGAAAGGATCTTATGAAAGGATCATTATCTTATTAAAGGATCTTTATCTAATGAAAGGATCTTTATCTTATGAAAGGATCTTTATCTAATGAAAGGATCTTTATCTTATGAAAGGATCTTTATCTTATGAATGGATCTTTATCTTATGAAAGGATCTTTATCTTATGAAAGGTTCTTTATTTTATGAAAGGATCTTTATCTTATGAAAGGATCTTTATCTTATGAAAGGATCTTTATCATATGAAAGGATCTTTATCTAATGAAAGGATCTTTATCTTATGAATGGATCTTTATCTTATGAAAGGATCTTTATCTTATGAAAGGATCTTTATCTAATTAAAGGATCTTTATCTTATGAAAGGATCTTTATCTTATGAAAGGATCTTATGAAAGGATCTTTATCTAATGAATGGATCTTTATCTTATGAAAGGATCTTTATCTTATGAAAGGATCTTTATCAAATGAAAGGATCTTTATCTTATGAAAGGATCTTTATCTTATGAAAGGATCTTTATCTTACGAAAGGATCTTTATCTTATGAAAGGATCTTATGAAAGGATCTTTATCTTATGAAAGGATCTTTATCTTATGAAAGGATCTTTATCTTATGAAAGGATCTTTATCTTACGAAAGGATCTTTATCTTATGAAAGGATCTCATGAAAGGATCTTTATCTTATGAAAGGATCTTTATCTTATGAAAGGATCTTTATCTTATGAAAGGATCTTTATCAAATGAAAGGATCTTTATCTTATGAAAGGATCTTTATCTTATGAAAGGATCTTTATCTTACGAAAGGATCTTTATCTTATGAAAGGATCTCATGAAAGGATCTTTATCTTATGAAAGGATCTTTATCTTATGAAAGGATCTTTATCTTATGAAAGGACCTTATGAAAGGATCTTTATCTTATGAAAGGATCTGTATCTTATGAAAGGATCTTTACCTCATGAAAGGATCTTTATCTAATGAAAGGATCTTTATCTTATGAAAGGATCTTTAAGTTACGAAAGGATCTTTATCTTATGAAAGGATCTTTATCTTAAGAAAGGATCTTTATCTTATGAATGGATCTTATCTTATGAAAGGATCTTTATCTTATGAAAGGATCTTTATCTTATGAAAGGATCTCATGAAAGGATCTTTATCTTATGAAAGGATCTTTATCTTACGAAAGGATCTTTATCTTATGAAAGGATCTTTATCTTATGAAAGGATCTTTATCTTACGAAAGGATCTTTATCTTATGAAAGGATCTTTATCTTATGAAAGGATCTTTATCTTATGAAAGGATCTTTATCTTATGAATGGATTTTATCTTATGAAAGGATCTTTATCTTATGAATTGATCTTATCTTATGAAAGGATCTTTATCTTATGAAAGGATCTTTATCTTATGAATGGATCTTTATCTTATGAAAGGATCTTTATCTTATGAAAGGATCTTTATCTAATGAAAGGATCTTTATCTTATGAAAGGATCTTTATCTTATGAAAGGATCTTTATCTTAAGAAAGGATCTTTATCTTATAGATGGATCTTATCTTATGAAAGGATCTTTATCTTATGAAAGGATCTTTATCTTATGAAAGGATCTCATGAAAGGATCTTTATCTTATGAAAGGATCTTTATCTTACGAAAGGATCTTTATCTTATGAAAGGATCTTTATCTTATGAAAGGATCTTTATCTTATGAAAGGATCTTATGAAAGGATCTTTATCTTATTAAAGGATCTTTATCTAATGAAAGGATCTTTATCTTATGAAAGGATCTTTATCTAATGAAAGGATCTTTATCTTATGAAAGGATCTTTATCTAATGAAAGGATCTTTATCTTATGAAAGGATCTTTATCTTATAAATGGATCTTTATCTTATGAAAGGATCTTTATGTTATGAAAGGTTCTTTATTTTATGAAAGGATCTTTATCTTATGAAAGGATCTTTATCTTATGAAAGGATCTTTATCATATGAAAGGATCTTTATCTAATGAAAGGATCTTTATCTTATGAAAGGATCTTTATTTTATGAAAGGATCTTTATCTTATGAATGGATCTTTATCTTATGAAAGGATCTTTATCTTATGAATGGATCTTTATCTAATGAAAGGATCTTTATCTTATGAAAGGATCTTTATCTTATGAAAGGATCTTATGAAAGGATCTTTATCTTATGAATGGATCTTTATCTTATGAAAGGATCTTTATCTTATGAAAGGATCTTTATTTTATGTAAGGATCTTTATCTAATGAAAGGATCTTTATCTTATGAAAGGATCTTTATCTTATGAAAGGATCTAATGAAAGGATCATTATCTTATTAAAGGATCTTTATCTAATGAGAGGATCTTTATCTTATGAAAGGATCTTTATCTTATGAAAGGATCTTTATCTTATAAATGGATCTTTATCTTATGAAAGGATCTTTATGTTATGAAAGGTTCTTTATTTTATGAAAGGATCTTTATCTTATGAAAGGATCTTTATCTTATGAAAGGATCTTTATCATATGAAAGGATCTTTATCTAATGAAAGGATCTTTATCTTATGAAAGGATCTTTATTTTATGAAAGGATCTTTATCTTATGAATGGATCTTTATCTTATGAAAGGATCTTTATCTTATGAAAGGATCTTTATCTAATGAAAGGATCTTTATCTTATGAAAGGATCTTTATCTCATGAAAGGATCTTATGAAAGGATCTTTATCTTATGAATGGATCTTTATCTTATGAAAGGATCTTTATCTTATGAAAGGATCTTTATTTTATGTAAGGATCTTTATCTAATGAAAGGATCTTTATCTTATGAAAGGATCTTTATCTTATGAAAGGATCTTATGAAAGGATCATTATCTTATTAAAGGATCTTTATCTAATGAGAGGATCTTTATCTTATGAAAGGATCTTTATCTTATGAAAGGATCTTTATCTTATAAATGGATCTTTATCTTATGAAAGGATCTTTATCTTATGAAAGGTTCTTTATTTTATGAAAGGATCTTTATCTTATGAAAGGATCTTTATCTTATGAAAGGATCTTTATCATATGAAAGGATCTTTATCTTATGAAAGGATCTTTATCATATGAAAGGATCTTTATCTAATGAAAGGATCTTTATCTTATGAAAGGATCTTTATCTTATGAAAGGATCTTTATCTTAAGAAAGGATCTTTATCTTATGAATGGATCTTATCTTATGAAAGGATCTTTATCTTATGAAAGGATCTTTATCTTATGAAAGGATCTCATGAAAGGATCTTTATCTTATGAAAGGATCTTTATCTTACGAAAGGATCTTTATCTTATGAAAGGATCTTTATCTTATGAAAGGATCTTTATCTTACGAAAGGATCTTTATCTTATGAAAGGATCTCATGAAAGGATCTTTATCTTATGAAAGGATCTTTATCTTATGAAAGGATCTTTATCTAATGAAAGGATCTTTATCTTATGAAAGGATCTTTATCTTATGAAAGGATCTTATGAAAGGATCTTTATCTTATGAATGGATCTTTATCTTATGAAAGGATCTTTATCTTATGAAAGGATCTTTATCTTATGAAAGGATCTTTATCTTACGAAAGGATCTTTATCTTATGAAAGGATCTCATGAAAGGATCTTTATCTTATGAAAGGATCTTTATCTTATGAAAGGATCTTATGAAAGGATCTTTATCTTATGAAAGGATCTGTATCTTATGAAAGGATCTTTACCTCATGAAAGGATCTTTATCTAATGAAAGGATCTTTATCTTATGAAAGGATCTTTATCTTACGAAAGGATCTTTATCTTATGAAAGGATCTTTATCTTATGAAAGGATCTCATGAAAGGATCTTTATCTTATGAAAGGATCTTTATCTTACGAAAGGATCTTTATCTTATGAAAGGATCTTTATCTTATGAAAGGATCTTTATCTTACGAAAGGATCTTTATCTTATGAAAGGATCTTTATCTTATGAAAGGATCTTTATCTTATGAAAGGATCTTTATCTTATGAATGGATTTTATCTTATGAAAGGATCTTTATCTTATGAAAGGATCTTTATCTTATGAAAGGATCTCATGAAAGGATCTTTATCTTATGAAAGGATCTTTATCTAATGAGAGGATCTTTATCTTATGAAAGGATCTTTATCTAATGAAAGGATCTTTATCTTATGAAAGGATCTTTATCTTATGAATGGATCTTTATCTTATGAAAGGATCTTTATCTTATGAAAGGTTCTTTATTTTATGAAAGGATCGTAATCTTATGAAAGGATCTTTATCTTATGAAAGGATCTTTATCATATGAAAGGATCTTTATCTAATGAAAGGATCTTTATCTTATGAAAGGATCTTTATTTTATGAAAGGATCTTTATCTTATGAATGGATCTTTATCTTATGAAAGGATCTTTATCTTATGAAAGGATCTTTATCTTATGAAAGGATCTTTATCTTACGAAAGGATCTTTATCTTATGAAAGGATCTCATGAAAGGATCTTTATCTTATGAAAGGATCTTATGAAAGGATCTTTATCTTATTAAAGGATCTTTATCTAATGAAAGGATCTTTATCTAATGAAAGGATCTTTATCTTATGAAAGGATCTTATGAAAGGATCTTTATCTTATGAAAGGATCTGTATCTTATGAAAGGATCTTTACCTCATGAAAGGATCTTTATCTTATGAAAGGATCTTTATCTTATGAAAGGATCTCATGAAAGGATCTTTATCTTATGAAAGGATCTTTATCTTATGAAAGGATCTTTATCTAATGAAAGGATCTTTATCTTATGAAAGGATCTTTATCTTATGAAAGGATCTTATGAAAGGATCTTTATCTTATGAATGGATCTTTATCTTATGAAAGGATCTTTATCTTATGAAAGGATCTTTATCTTATGAAAGGATCTTTATCTTACGAAAGGATCTTTATCTTATGAAAGGATCTCATGAAAGGATCTTTATCTTATGAAAGGATCTTTATCTTATGAAAGGATCTGTATCTTATGAAAGGATCTTTACCTCATGAAAGGATCTTTATCTAATGAAAGGATCTTTATCTTATGAAAGGATCTTTATCTTACGAAAGGATCTTTATCTTATGAAAGGATCTTTATCTTAAGAAAGGATCTTTATCTTATGAATGGATCTTATCTTATGAAAGGATCTTTATCTTATGAAAGGATCTTTATCTTATGAAAGGATCTCATGAAAGGATCTTTATCTTATGAAAGGATCTTTATCTTACAAGGATCTTTATCTTATGAAAGGATCTTTATCTTATGAAAGGATCTTTATCTTACGAAAGGATCTTTATCTTATGAAAGGATCTTTATCTTATGAAAGGATCTTTATCTTATGAAAGGATCTTTATCTTATGAATGGATTTTATCTTATGAAAGGATCTTTATCTTATGAAAGGATCTTTATCTTATGAAAGGATCTCATGAAAGGATCTTTATCTTATGAAAGGATCTTTATCTAATGAGAGGATCTTTATCTTATGAAAGGATCTTTATCTAATGAAAGGATCTTTATCTTATGAAAGGATCTTTATCTTATGAATGGATCTTTATCTTATGAAAGGATCTTTATCTTATGAAAGGTTCTTTATTTTATGAAAGGATCGTAATCTTATGAAAGGATCTTTATCTTATGAAAGGATCTTTATCATATGAAAGGATCTTTATCTAATGAAAGGATCTTTATCTTATGAAAGGATCTTTATTTTATGAAAGGATCTTTATCTTATGAATGGATCTTTATCTTATGAAAGGATCTTTATCTTATGAAAGGATCTTTATCTTATGAAAGGATCTTTATCTTATGAAAGAATCTTTATCTTATGAATGGATCTTTATCTTATGAAAGGATCTTGATCTTATGAAAGGATCTTATGAAAGGATCTTTATCTTATGAAAGGATCTGTATCTTATGAAAGGATCATTACCTCATGAAAGGATCTTTATCTAATGAAAGGATCTTTATCTTATGAAAGGATCTTTATCTTACGAAAGGATCTTTATCTTATGAAAGGATCTTTATCTTAAGAAAAGATCTTTATCTTATGAATGGATCTTATCTTATGAAAGGATCTTTATCTTATGAAAGGATCTTTATCTTATGAAAGGATCTCATGAAAGGATCTTTATCTTATGAAAGGATCTTTATCTTACGAAAGGATCTTTATCTTATGAAAGGATCTTTATCTTATGAAAGGATCTTTATCTTACGAAAGGATCTTTATCTTATGAAAGGATCTTTATCTTATGAAAGGATCTTTATCTTATGAAAGGATCTTTATCTTATGAATGGATTTTATCTTATGAAAGGATCTTTATCTTATGAAAGGATCTTTATCTTATGAAAGGATCTCATGAAAGGATCTTTATCTTATGAAAGGATCTTTATCTAATGAGAGGATCTTTATCTTATGAAAGGATCTTTATCTAATGAAAGGATCTTTATCTTATGAAAGGATCTTTATCTTATGAATGGATCTTTATCTTATGAAAGGATCTTTATCTTATGAAAGGTTCTTTATTTTATGAAAGGATCGTAATCTTATGAAAGGATCTTTATCTTATGAAAGGATCTTTATCATATGAAAGGATCTTTATCTAATGAAAGGATCTTTATCTTATGAAAGGATCTTTATTTTATGAAAGGATCTTTATCTTATGAATGGATCTTTATCTTATGAAAGGATCTTTATCTTATGAAAGGATCTTTATCTAATGAAAGGATCTTTATCTTATGAAAGGATCTTTATCTTATGAAAGGATCTTTATCTTAAGAAAGGATCTTTATCTTATGAATGGATCTTATCTTATGAAAGGATCTTTATCTTATGAAAGGATCTTTATCTTACGAAAGGATCTTTATCTTATGAAAGGATCTTTATCTTACGAAAGGATCTTTATCTTATGAAAGGATCTTTATCTTATGAAAGGATCTTTATCTTATGAAAGGATCTTTATCTTACGAAAGGATCTTTATCTTATGAAAGGATCTCATGAAAGGATCTTTATCTTACGAAAGGATCTTTATCTTATGAAAGGATCTCATGAAAGGATCTTTATCTTATGAAAGGATCTTATGAAAGGATCTTTATCTTATTAAAGGATCTTTATCTAATGAAAGGATCTTTATCTTATGAAAGGATCTTTATCTAATGAAAGGATCTTTATCTTATGAAAGGATCTTTATCTTATGAAAGGATCTTATGAAAGGATCTTTATCTTATGAAAGGATCTTTATCATATGAAAGGATCTTTATCTAATGAAAGGATCTTTATCTTATGAAAGGATCTTTATCTTATGAAAGGATCTTTATCTTAAGAAAGGATCTTTATCTTATGAATGGATCTTATCTTATGAAAGGATCTTTATCTTATGAAAGGATCTTTATCTTATGAAAGGATCTCATGAAAGGATCTTTATCTTATGAAAGGATCTTTATCTTACGAAAGGATCTTTATCTTATGAAAGGATCTTTATCTTATGAAAGGATCTTTATCTTACGAAAGGATCTTTATCTTATGAAAGGATCTCATGAAAGGATCTTTATCTTATGAAAGGATCTTTATCTTATGAAAGGATCTTTATCTAATGAAAGGATCTTTATCTTATGAAAGGATCTTTATCTTATGAAAGGATCTTATGAAAGGATCTTTATCTTATGAATGGATCTTTATCTTATGAAAGGATCTTTATCTTATGAAAGGATCTTTATCTTATGAAAGGATCTTTATCTTACGAAAGGATCTTTATCTTATGAAAGGATCTCATGAAAGGATCTTTATCTTATGAAAGGATCTTTATCTTATGAAAGGATCTTATGAAAGGATCTTTATCTTATGAAAGGATCTGTATCTTATGAAAGGATCTTTACCTCATGAAAGGATCTTTATCTTATGAAAGGATCTTTATCTTATGAAAGGATCTTATGAAAGGATCTTTATCTTATGAATGGATCTTTATCTTATGAAAGGATCTTTATCTTATGAAAGGATCTTTATCTTATGAAAGGATCTTTATCTTACGAAAGGATCTTTATCTTATGAAAGGATCTCATGAAAGGATCTTTATCTTATGAAAGGATCTTTATCTTATGAAAGGATCTTATGAAAGGATCTTTATCTTATGAAAGGATCTGTATCTTATGAAAGGATCTTTACCTCATGAAAGGATCTTTATCTAATGAAAGGATCTTTATCTTATGAAAGGATCTTTATCTTACGAAAGGATCTTTATCTTATGAAAGGATCTTTATCTTATGAAAGGATCTCATGAAAGGATCTTTATCTTATGAAAGGATCTTTATCTTACGAAAGGATCTTTATCTTATGAAAGGATCTTTATCTTATGAAAGGATCTTTATCTTACGAAAGGATCTTTATCTTATGAAAGGATCTTTATCTTATGAAAGGATCTTTATCTTATGAAAGGATCTTTATCTTATGAATGGATTTTATCTTATGAAAGGATCTTTATCTTATGAAAGGATCTTTATCTTATGAAAGGATCTCATGAAAGGATCTTTATCTTATGAAAGGATCTTTATCTAATGAGAGGATCTTTATCTTATGAAAGGATCTTTATCTAATGAAAGGATCTTTATCTTATGAAAGGATCTTTATCTTATGAATGGATCTTTATCTTATGAAAGGATCTTTATCTTATGAAAGGTTCTTTATTTTATGAAAGGATCGTAATCTTATGAAAGGATCTTTATCTTATGAAAGGATCTTTATCATATGAAAGGATCTTTATCTAATGAAAGGATCTTTATCTTATGAAAGGATCTTTATTTTATGAAAGGATCTTTATCTTATGAATGGATCTTTATCTTATGAAAGGATCTTTATCTTATGAAAGGATCTTTATCTTATGAAAGGATCTTTATCTTACGAAAGGATCTTTATCTTATGAAAGGATCTCATGAAAGGATCTTTATCTTATGAAAGGATCTTATGAAAGGATCTTTATCTTATTAAAGGATCTTTATCTAATGAAAGGATCTTTATCTAATGAAAGGATCTTTATCTTATGAAAGGATCTTATGAAAGGATCTTTATCTTATGAAAGGATCTGTATCTTATGAAAGGATCTTTACCTCATGAAAGGATCTTTATCTTATGAAAGGATCTTTATCTTATGAAAGGATCTCATGAAAGGATCTTTATCTTATGAAAGGATCTTTATCTTATGAAAGGATCTTTATCTAATGAAAGGATCTTTATCTTATGAAAGGATCTTTATCTTATGAAAGGATCTTATGAAAGGATCTTTATCTTATGAATGGATCTTTATCTTATGAAAGGATCTTTATCTTATGAAAGGATCTTTATCTTATGAAAGGATCTTTATCTTACGAAAGGATCTTTATCTTATGAAAGGATCTCATGAAAGGATCTTTATCTTATGAAAGGATCTTTATCTTATGAAAGGATCTGTATCTTATGAAAGGATCTTTACCTCATGAAAGGATCTTTATCTAATGAAAGGATCTTTATCTTATGAAAGGATCTTTATCTTACGAAAGGATCTTTATCTTATGAAAGGATCTTTATCTTAAGAAAGGATCTTTATCTTATGAATGGATCTTATCTTATGAAAGGATCTTTATCTTATGAAAGGATCTTTATCTTATGAAAGGATCTCATGAAAGGATCTTTATCTTATGAAAGGATCTTTATCTTACAAGGATCTTTATCTTATGAAAGGATCTTTATCTTATGAAAGGATCTTTATCTTACGAAAGGATCTTTATCTTATGAAAGGATCTTTATCTTATGAAAGGATCTTTATCTTATGAAAGGATCTTTATCTTATGAATGGATTTTATCTTATGAAAGGATCTTTATCTTATGAAAGGATCTTTATCTTATGAAAGGATCTCATGAAAGGATCTTTATCTTATGAAAGGATCTTTATCTAATGAGAGGATCTTTATCTTATGAAAGGATCTTTATCTAATGAAAGGATCTTTATCTTATGAAAGGATCTTTATCTTATGAATGGATCTTTATCTTATGAAAGGATCTTTATCTTATGAAAGGTTCTTTATTTTATGAAAGGATCGTAATCTTATGAAAGGATCTTTATCTTATGAAAGGATCTTTATCATATGAAAGGATCTTTATCTAATGAAAGGATCTTTATCTTATGAAAGGATCTTTATTTTATGAAAGGATCTTTATCTTATGAATGGATCTTTATCTTATGAAAGGATCTTTATCTTATGAAAGGATCTTTATCTTATGAAAGGATCTTTATCTTATGAAAGGATCTTTATCTTATGAATGGATCTTTATCTTATGAAAGGATCTTGATCTTATGAAAGGATCTTATGAAAGGATCTTTATCTTATGAAAGGATCTGTATCTTATGAAAGGATCATTACCTCATGAAAGGATCTTTATCTAATGAAAGGATCTTTATCTTATGAAAGGATCTTTATCTTACGAAAGGATCTTTATCTTATGAAAGGATCTTTATCTTAAGAAAAGATCTTTATCTTATGAATGGATCTTATCTTATGAAAGGATCTTTATCTTATGAAAGGATCTTTATCTTATGAAAGGATCTCATGAAAGGATCTTTATCTTATGAAAGGATCTTTATCTTACGAAAGGATCTTTATCTTATGAAAGGATCTTTATCTTATGAAAGGATCTTTATCTTACGAAAGGATCTTTATCTTATGAAAGGATCTTTATCTTATGAAAGGATCTTTATCTTATGAAAGGATCTTTATCTTATGAATGGATTTTATCTTATGAAAGGATCTTTATCTTATGAAAGGATCTTTATCTTATGAAAGGATCTCATGAAAGGATCTTTATCTTATGAAAGGATCTTTATCTAATGAGAGGATCTTTATCTTATGAAAGGATCTTTATCTAATGAAAGGATCTTTATCTTATGAAAGGATCTTTATCTTATGAATGGATCTTTATCTTATGAAAGGATCTTTATCTTATGAAAGGTTCTTTATTTTATGAAAGGATCGTAATCTTATGAAAGGATCTTTATCTTATGAAAGGATCTTTATCATATGAAAGGATCTTTATCTAATGAAAGGATCTTTATCTTATGAAAGGATCTTTATTTTATGAAAGGATCTTTATCTTATGAATGGATCTTTATCTTATGAAAGGATCTTTATCTTATGAAAGGATCTTTATCTAATGAAAGGATCTTTATCTTATGAAAGGATCTTTATCTTATGAAAGGATCTTTATCTTAAGAAAGGATCTTTATCTTATGAATGGATCTTATCTTATGAAAGGATCTTTATCTTATGAAAGGATCTTTATCTTACGAAAGGATCTTTATCTTATGAAAGGATCTTTATCTTACGAAAGGATCTTTATCTTATGAAAGGATCTTTATCTTATGAAAGGATCTTTATCTTATGAAAGGATCTTTATCTTACGAAAGGATCTTTATCTTATGAAAGGATCTCATGAAAGGATCTTTATCTTACGAAAGGATCTTTATCTTATGAAAGGATCTCATGAAAGGATCTTTATCTTATGAAAGGATCTTATGAAAGGATCTTTATCTTATTAAAGGATCTTTATCTAATGAAAGGATCTTTATCTTATGAAAGGATCTTTATCTAATGAAAGGATCTTTATCTTATGAAAGGATCTTTATCTTATGAAAGGATCTTATGAAAGGATCTTTATCTTATGAAAGGATCTTTATCATATGAAAGGATCTTTATCTAATGAAAGGATCTTTATCTTATGAAAGGATCTTTATCTTATGAAAGGATCTTTATCTTAAGAAAGGATCTTTATCTTATGAATGGATCTTATCTTATGAAAGGATCTTTATCTTATGAAAGGATCTTTATCTTATGAAAGGATCTCATGAAAGGATCTTTATCTTATGAAAGGATCTTTATCTTACGAAAGGATCTTTATCTTATGAAAGGATCTTTATCTTATGAAAGGATCTTTATCTTACGAAAGGATCTTTATCTTATGAAAGGATCTCATGAAAGGATCTTTATCTTATGAAAGGATCTTTATCTTATGAAAGGATCTTTATCTAATGAAAGGATCTTTATCTTATGAAAGGATCTTTATCTTATGAAAGGATCTTATGAAAGGATCTTTATCTTATGAATGGATCTTTATCTTATGAAAGGATCTTTATCTTATGAAAGGATCTTTATCTTATGAAAGGATCTTTATCTTACGAAAGGATCTTTATCTTATGAAAGGATCTCATGAAAGGATCTTTATCTTATGAAAGGATCTTTATCTTATGAAAGGATCTTATGAAAGGATCTTTATCTTATGAAAGGATCTGTATCTTATGAAAGGATCTTTACCTCATGAAAGGATCTTTATCTAATGAAAGGATCTTTATCTTATGAAAGGATCTTTATCTTACGAAAGGATCTTTATCTTATGAAAGGATCTTTATCTTATGAAAGGATCTCATGAAAGGATCTTTATCTTATGAAAGGATCTTTATCTTACGAAAGGATCTTTATCTTATGAAAGGATCTTTATCTTATGAAAGGATCTTTATCTTACGAAAGGATCTTTATCTTATGAAAGGATCTTTATCTTATGAAAGGATCTTTATCTTATGAAAGGATCTTTATCTTATGAATGGATTTTATCTTATGAAAGGATCTTTATCTTATGAAAGGATCTCATGAAAGGATCTTTATCTTATGAAAGGATCTTTATCTAATGAGAGGATCTTTATCTTATGAAAGGATCTTTATCTAATGAAAGGATCTTTATCTTATGAAAGGATCTTTATCTTATGAATGGATCTTTATCTTATGAAAGGATCTTTATCTTATGAAAGGTTCTTTATTTTATGAAAGGATCGTAATCTTATGAAAGGATCTTTATCTTATGAAAGGATCTTTATCATATGAAAGGATCTTTATCTAATGAAAGGATCTTTATCTTATGAAAGGATCTTTATTTTATGAAAGGATCTTTATCTTATGAATGGATCTTTATCTTATGAAAGGATCTTTATCTTATGAAAGGATCTTTATCTTATGAAAGGATCTTTATCTTACGAAAGGATCTTTATCTTATGAAAGGATCTCATGAAAGGATCTTTATCTTATGAAAGGATCTTATGAAAGGATCTTTATCTTATTAAAGGATCTTTATCTAATGAAAGGATCTTTATCTTATGAAAGGATCTTTATCTTATGAAAGGATCTTATGAAAGGATCTTTATCTTATGAAAGGATCTGTATCTTATGAAAGGATCTTTACCTCATGAAAGGATCTTTATCTTATGAAAGGATCTTTATCTTATGAAAGGATCTCATGAAAGGATCTTTATCTTATGAAAGGATCTTTATCTTATGAAAGGATCTTTATCTAATGAAAGGATCTTTATCTTATGAAAGGATCTTTATCTTATGAAAGGATCTTATGAAAGGATCTTTATCTTATGAATGGATCTTTATCTTATGAAAGGATCTTTATCTTATGAAAGGATCTTTATCTTATGAAAGGATCTTTATCTTACGAAAGGATCTTTATCTTATGAAAGGATCTCATGAAAGGATCTTTATCTTATGAAAGGATCTTTATCTTATGAAAGGATCTGTATCTTATGAAAGGATCTTTACCTCATGAAAGGATCTTTATCTAATGAAAGGATCTTTATCTTATGAAAGGATCTTTATCTTACGAAAGGATCTTTATCTTATGAAAGGATCTTTATCTTAAGAAAGGATCTTTATCTTATGAATGGATCTTATCTTATGAAAGGATCTTTATCTTATGAAAGGATCTTTATCTTATGAAAGGATCTCATGAAAGGATCTTTATCTTATGAAAGGATCTTTATCTTACAAGGATCTTTATCTTATGAAAGGATCTTTATCTTATGAAAGGATCTTTATCTTACGAAAGGATCTTTATCTTATGAAAGGATCTTTATCTTATGAAAGGATCTTTATCTTATGAAAGGATCTTTATCTTATGAATGGATTTTATCTTATGAAAGGATCTTTATCTTATGAAAGGATCTTTATCTTATGAAAGGATCTCATGAAAGGATCTTTATCTTATGAAAGGATCTTTATCTAATGAGAGGATCTTTATCTTATGAAAGGATCTTTATCTAATGAAAGGATCTTTATCTTATGAAAGGATCTTTATCTTATGAATGGATCTTTATCTTATGAAAGGATCTTTATCTTATGAAAGGTTCTTTATTTTATGAAAGGATCGTAATCTTATGAAAGGATCTTTATCTTATGAAAGGATCTTTATCATATGAAAGGATCTTTATCTAATGAAAGGATCTTTATCTTATGAAAGGATCTTTATTTTATGAAAGGATCTTTATCTTATGAATGGATCTTTATCTTATGAAAGGATCTTTATCTTATGAATGGATCTTTATCTAATGAAAGGATCTTTATCTTATGAAAGGATCTTTATCTTATGAAAGGATCTTATGAAAGGATCTTTATCTTATGAATGGATCTTTATCTTATGAAAGGATCTTTATCTTATGAAAGGATCTTTATTTTATGTAAGGATCTTTATCTAATGAAAGGATCTTTATCTTATGAAAGGATCTTTATCTTATGAAAGGATCTAATGAAAGGATCATTATCTTATTAAAGGATCTTTATCTAATGAGAGGATCTTTATCTTATGAAAGGATCTTTATCTTATGAAAGGATCTTTATCTTATAAATGGATCTTTATCTTATAAATGGATCTTTATCTTATGAAAGGATCTTTATGTTATGAAAGGTTCTTTATTTTATGAAAGGATCTTTATCTTATGAAAGGATCTTTATCTTATGAAAGGATCTTTATCATATGAAAGGATCTTTATCTAATGAAAGGATCTTTATCTTATGAAAGGATCTTTATTTTATGAAAGGATCTTTATCTTATGAATGGATCTTTATCTTATGAAAGGATCTTTATCTTATGAAAGGATCTTTATCTAATGAAAGGATCTTTATCTTATGAAAGGATCTTTATCTCATGAAAGGATCTTATGAAAGGATCTTTATCTTATGAATGGATCTTTATCTTATGAAAGGATCTTTATCTTATGAAAGGATCTTTATTTTATGTAAGGATCTTTATCTAATGAAAGGATCTTTATCTTATGAAAGGATCTTTATCTTATGAAAGGATCTTATGAAAGGATCATTATCTTATTAAAGGATCTTTATCTAATGAGAGGATCTTTATCTTATGAAAGGATCTTTATCTTATGAAAGGATCTTTATCTTATAAATGGATCTTTATCTTATGAAAGGATCTTTATCTTATGAAAGGTTCTTTATTTTATGAAAGGATCTTTATCTTATGAAAGGATCTTTATCTTATGAAAGGATCTTTATCATATGAAAGGATCTTTATCTTATGAAAGGATCTTTATCATATGAAAGGATCTTTATCTAATGAAAGGATCTTTATCTTATGAAAGGATCTTTATCTTATGAAAGGATCTTTATCTTAAGAAAGGATCTTTATCTTATGAATGGATCTTATCTTATGAAAGGATCTTTATCTTATGAAAGGATCTTTATCTTATGAAAGGATCTCATGAAAGGATCTTTATCTTATGAAAGGATCTTTATCTTACGAAAGGATCTTTATCTTATGAAAGGATCTTTATCTTATGAAAGGATCTTTATCTTACGAAAGGATCTTTATCTTATGAAAGGATCTCATGAAAGGATCTTTATCTTATGAAAGGATCTTTATCTTATGAAAGGATCTTTATCTAATGAAAGGATCTTTATCTTATGAAAGGATCTTTATCTTATGAAAGGATCTTATGAAAGGATCTTTATCTTATGAATGGATCTTTATCTTATGAAAGGATCTTTATCTTATGAAAGGATCTTTATCTTATGAAAGGATCTTTATCTTACGAAAGGATCTTTATCTTATGAAAGGATCTCATGAAAGGATCTTTATCTTATGAAAGGATCTTTATCTTATGAAAGGATCTTATGAAAGGATCTTTATCTTATGAAAGGATCTGTATCTTATGAAAGGATCTTTACCTCATGAAAGGATCTTTATCTAATGAAAGGATCTTTATCTTATGAAAGGATCTTTATCTTACGAAAGGATCTTTATCTTATGAAAGGATCTTTATCTTATGAAAGGATCTCATGAAAGGATCTTTATCTTATGAAAGGATCTTTATCTTACGAAAGGATCTTTATCTTATGAAAGGATCTTTATCTTATGAAAGGATCTTTATCTTACGAAAGGATCTTTATCTTATGAAAGGATCTTTATCTTATGAAAGGATCTTTATCTTATGAAAGGATCTTTATCTTATGAATGGATTTTATCTTATGAAAGGATCTTTATCTTATGAAAGGATCTTTATCTTATGAAAGGATCTCATGAAAGGATCTTTATCTTATGAAAGGATCTTTATCTAATGAGAGGATCTTTATCTTATGAAAGGATCTTTATCTAATGAAAGGATCTTTATCTTATGAAAGGATCTTTATCTTATGAATGGATCTTTATCTTATGAAAGGATCTTTATCTTATGAAAGGTTCTTTATTTTATGAAAGGATCGTAATCTTATGAAAGGATCTTTATCTTATGAAAGGATCTTTATCATATGAAAGGATCTTTATCTAATGAAAGGATCTTTATCTTATGAAAGGATCTTTATTTTATGAAAGGATCTTTATCTTATGAATGGATCTTTATCTTATGAAAGGATCTTTATCTTATGAAAGGATCTTTATCTTATGAAAGGATCTTTATCTTACGAAAGGATCTTTATCTTATGAAAGGATCTCATGAAAGGATCTTTATCTTATGAAAGGATCTTTATCTTATGAAAGGATCTTTATCTAATGAAAGGATCTTTATCTTATGAAAGGATCTTTATCTTATGAAAGGATCTTATGAAAGGATCTTTATCTTATGAATGGATCTTTATCTTATGAAAGGATCTTTATCTTATGAAAGGATCTTTATCTTATGAAAGGATCTTTATCTTACGAAAGGATCTTTATCTTATGAAAGGATCTCATGAAAGGATCTTTATCTTATGAAAGGATCTTTATCTTATGAAAGGATCTGTATCTTATGAAAGGATCTTTACCTCATGAAAGGATCTTTATCTAATGAAAGGATCTTTATCTTATGAAAGGATCTTTATCTTACGAAAGGATCTTTATCTTATGAAAGGATCTTTATCTTAAGAAAGGATCTTTATCTTATGAATGGATCTTATCTTATGAAAGGATCTTTATCTTATGAAAGGATCTTTATCTTATGAAAGGATCTCATGAAAGGATCTTTATCTTATGAAAGGATCTTTATCTTACAAGGATCTTTATCTTATGAAAGGATCTTTATCTTATGAAAGGATCTTTATCTTACGAAAGGATCTTTATCTTATGAAAGGATCTTTATCTTATGAAAGGATCTTTATCTTATGAAAGGATCTTTATCTTATGAATGGATTTTATCTTATGAAAGGATCTTTATCTTATGAAAGGATCTTTATCTTATGAAAGGATCTCATGAAAGGATCTTTATCTTATGAAAGGATCTTTATCTAATGAGAGGATCTTTATCTTATGAAAGGATCTTTATCTAATGAAAGGATCTTTATCTTATGAAAGGATCTTTATCTTATGAATGGATCTTTATCTTATGAAAGGATCTTTATCTTATGAAAGGTTCTTTATTTTATGAAAGGATCGTAATCTTATGAAAGGATCTTTATCTTATGAAAGGATCTTTATCATATGAAAGGATCTTTATCTAATGAAAGGATCTTTATCTTATGAAAGGATCTTTATTTTATGAAAGGATCTTTATCTTATGAATGGATCTTTATCTTATGAAAGGATCTTTATCTTATGAAAGGATCTTTATCTTATGAAAGGATCTTTATCTTATGAAAGGATCTTTATCTTATGAATGGATCTTTATCTTATGAAAGGATCTTGATCTTATGAAAGGATCTTATGAAAGGATCTTTATCTTATGAAAGGATCTGTATCTTATGAAAGGATCATTACCTCATGAAAGGATCTTTATCTAATGAAAGGATCTTTATCTTATGAAAGGATCTTTATCTTACGAAAGGATCTTTATCTTATGAAAGGATCTTTATCTTAAGAAAAGATCTTTATCTTATGAATGGATCTTATCTTATGAAAGGATCTTTATCTTATGAAAGGATCTTTATCTTATGAAAGGATCTCATGAAAGGATCTTTATCTTATGAAAGGATCTTTATCTTACGAAAGGATCTTTATCTTATGAAAGGATCTTTATCTTATGAAAGGATCTTTATCTTACGAAAGGATCTTTATCTTATGAAAGGATCTTTATCTTATGAAAGGATCTTTATCTTATGAAAGGATCTTTATCTTATGAATGGATTTTATCTTATGAAAGGATCTTTATCTTATGAAAGGATCTTTATCTTATGAAAGGATCTCATGAAAGGATCTTTATCTTATGAAAGGATCTTTATCTAATGAGAGGATCTTTATCTTATGAAAGGATCTTTATCTAATGAAAGGATCTTTATCTTATGAAAGGATCTTTATCTTATGAATGGATCTTTATCTTATGAAAGGATCTTTATCTTATGAAAGGTTCTTTATTTTATGAAAGGATCGTAATCTTATGAAAGGATCTTTATCTTATGAAAGGATCTTTATCATATGAAAGGATCTTTATCTAATGAAAGGATCTTTATCTTATGAAAGGATCTTTATTTTATGAAAGGATCTTTATCTTATGAATGGATCTTTATCTTATGAAAGGATCTTTATCTTATGAAAGGATCTTTATCTAATGAAAGGATCTTTATCTTATGAAAGGATCTTTATCTTATGAAAGGATCTTTATCTTAAGAAAGGATCTTTATCTTATGAATGGATCTTATCTTATGAAAGGATCTTTATCTTATGAAAGGATCTTTATCTTACGAAAGGATCTTTATCTTATGAAAGGATCTTTATCTTACGAAAGGATCTTTATCTTATGAAAGGATCTTTATCTTATGAAAGGATCTTTATCTTATGAAAGGATCTTTATCTTACGAAAGGATCTTTATCTTATGAAAGGATCTCATGAAAGGATCTTTATCTTACGAAAGGATCTTTATCTTATGAAAGGATCTCATGAAAGGATCTTTATCTTATGAAAGGATCTTATGAAAGGATCTTTATCTTATTAAAGGATCTTTATCTAATGAAAGGATCTTTATCTTATGAAAGGATCTTTATCTAATGAAAGGATCTTTATCTTATGAAAGGATCTTTATCTTATGAAAGGATCTTATGAAAGGATCTTTATCTTATGAAAGGATCTTTATCATATGAAAGGATCTTTATCTAATGAAAGGATCTTTATCTTATGAAAGGATCTTTATCTTATGAAAGGATCTTTATCTTAAGAAAGGATCTTTATCTTATGAATGGATCTTATCTTATGAAAGGATCTTTATCTTATGAAAGGATCTTTATCTTATGAAAGGATCTCATGAAAGGATCTTTATCTTATGAAAGGATCTTTATCTTACGAAAGGATCTTTATCTTATGAAAGGATCTTTATCTTATGAAAGGATCTTTATCTTACGAAAGGATCTTTATCTTATGAAAGGATCTCATGAAAGGATCTTTATCTTATGAAAGGATCTTTATCTTATGAAAGGATCTTTATCTAATGAAAGGATCTTTATCTTATGAAAGGATCTTTATCTTATGAAAGGATCTTATGAAAGGATCTTTATCTTATGAATGGATCTTTATCTTATGAAAGGATCTTTATCTTATGAAAGGATCTTTATCTTATGAAAGGATCTTTATCTTACGAAAGGATCTTTATCTTATGAAAGGATCTCATGAAAGGATCTTTATCTTATGAAAGGATCTTTATCTTATGAAAGGATCTTATGAAAGGATCTTTATCTTATGAAAGGATCTGTATCTTATGAAAGGATCTTTACCTCATGAAAGGATCTTTATCTAATGAAAGGATCTTTATCTTATGAAAGGATCTTTATCTTACGAAAGGATCTTTATCTTATGAAAGGATCTTTATCTTATGAAAGGATCTCATGAAAGGATCTTTATCTTATGAAAGGATCTTTATCTTACGAAAGGATCTTTATCTTATGAAAGGATCTTTATCTTATGAAAGGATCTTTATCTTACGAAAGGATCTTTATCTTATGAAAGGATCTTTATCTTATGAAAGGATCTTTATCTTATGAAAGGATCTTTATCTTATGAATGGATTTTATCTTATGAAAGGATCTTTATCTTATGAAAGGATCTTTATCTTATGAAAGGATCTCATGAAAGGATCTTTATCTTATGAAAGGATCTTTATCTAATGAGAGGATCTTTATCTTATGAAAGGATCTTTATCTAATGAAAGGATCTTTATCTTATGAAAGGATCTTTATCTTATGAATGGATCTTTATCTTATGAAAGGATCTTTATCTTATGAAAGGTTCTTTATTTTATGAAAGGATCGTAATCTTATGAAAGGATCTTTATCTTATGAAAGGATCTTTATCATATGAAAGGATCTTTATCTAATGAAAGGATCTTTATCTTATGAAAGGATCTTTATTTTATGAAAGGATCTTTATCTTATGAATGGATCTTTATCTTATGAAAGGATCTTTATCTTATGAAAGGATCTTTATCTTATGAAAGGATCTTTATCTTACGAAAGGATCTTTATCTTATGAAAGGATCTCATGAAAGGATCTTTATCTTATGAAAGGATCTTATGAAAGGATCTTTATCTTATTAAAGGATCTTTATCTAATGAAAGGATCTTTATCTTATGAAAGGATCTTTATCTTATGAAAGGATCTTATGAAAGGATCTTTATCTTATGAAAGGATCTGTATCTTATGAAAGGATCTTTACCTCATGAAAGGATCTTTATCTTATGAAAGGATCTTTATCTTATGAAAGGATCTCATGAAAGGATCTTTATCTTATGAAAGGATCTTTATCTTATGAAAGGATCTTTATCTAATGAAAGGATCTTTATCTTATGAAAGGATCTTTATCTTATGAAAGGATCTTATGAAAGGATCTTTATCTTATGAATGGATCTTTATCTTATGAAAGGATCTTTATCTTATGAAAGGATCTTTATCTTATGAAAGGATCTTTATCTTACGAAAGGATCTTTATCTTATGAAAGGATCTCATGAAAGGATCTTTATCTTATGAAAGGATCTTTATCTTATGAAAGGATCTGTATCTTATGAAAGGATCTTTACCTCATGAAAGGATCTTTATCTAATGAAAGGATCTTTATCTTATGAAAGGATCTTTATCTTACGAAAGGATCTTTATCTTATGAAAGGATCTTTATCTTAAGAAAGGATCTTTATCTTATGAATGGATCTTATCTTATGAAAGGATCTTTATCTTATGAAAGGATCTTTATCTTATGAAAGGATCTCATGAAAGGATCTTTATCTTATGAAAGGATCTTTATCTTACAAGGATCTTTATCTTATGAAAGGATCTTTATCTTATGAAAGGATCTTTATCTTACGAAAGGATCTTTATCTTATGAAAGGATCTTTATCTTATGAAAGGATCTTTATCTTATGAAAGGATCTTTATCTTATGAATGGATTTTATCTTATGAAAGGATCTTTATCTTATGAAAGGATCTTTATCTTATGAAAGGATCTCATGAAAGGATCTTTATCTAATGAAAGGATCTTTATCTAATGAGAGGATCTTTATCTTATGAAAGGATCTTTATCTAATGAAAGGATCTTTATCTTATGAAAGGATCTTTATCTTATGAATGGATCTTTATCTTATGAAAGGATCTTTATCTTATGAAAGGTTCTTTATTTTATGAAAGGATCGTAATCTTATGAAAGGATCTTTATCTTATGAAAGGATCTTTATCATATGAAAGGATCTTTATCTAATGAAAGGATCTTTATCTTATGAAAGGATCTTTATTTTATGAAAGGATCTTTATCTTATGAATGGATCTTTATCTTATGAAAGGATCTTTATCTTATGATAGGATCTTTATCTTATGAAAGGATCTTTATCTTATGAAAGGATCTTTATCTTATGAATGGATCTTTATCTTATGAAAGGATCTTTATCTAATGAAAGGATCTTTATCTTATGAAAGGATCTTTATCTTATGAAAGGATCTTTATCTTAAGAAAGGATCTTTATCTTATGAATGGATCTTATCTTATGAAAGGATCTTTATCTTATGAAAGGATCTTTATCTTATGAAAGGATCTTGATCTTATGAAAGGATCTTATGAAAGGATCTTTATCTTATGAAAGGATCTGTATCTTATGAAAGGATCATTACCTCATGAAAGGATCTTTATCTAATGAAAGGATCTTTATCTTATGAAAGGATCTTTATCTTACGAAAGGATCTTTATCTTATGAAAGGATCTTTATCTTAAGAAAAGATCTTTATCTTATGAATGGATCTTATCTTATGAAAGGATCTTTATCTTATGAAAGGATCTTTATCTTATGAAAGGATCTCATGAAAGGATCTTTATCTTATGAAAGGATCTTTATCTTACGAAAGGATCTTTATCTTATGAAAGGATCTTTATCTTATGAAAGGATCTTTATCTTACGAAAGGATCTTTATCTTATGAAAGGATCTTTATCTTATGAAAGGATCTTTATCTTATGAAAGGATCTTTATCTTATGAATGGATTTTATCTTATGAAAGGATCTTTATCTTATGAAAGGATCTTTATCTTATGAAAGGATCTCATGAAAGGATCTTTATCTTATGAAAGGATCTTTATCTAATGAGAGGATCTTTATCTTATGAAAGGATCTTTATCTAATGAAAGGATCTTTATCTTATGAAAGGATCTTTATCTTATGAATGGATCTTTATCTTATGAAAGGATCTTTATCTTATGAAAGGTTCTTTATTTTATGAAAGGATCGTAATCTTATGAAAGGATCTTTATCTTATGAAAGGATCTTTATCATATGAAAGGATCTTTATCTAATGAAAGGATCTTTATCTTATGAAAGGATCTTTATTTTATGAAAGGATCTTTATCTTATGAATGGATCTTTATCTTATGAAAGGATCTTTATCTTATGAAAGGATCTTTATCTAATGAAAGGATCTTTATCTTATGAAAGGATCTTTATCTTATGAAAGGATCTTTATCTTAAGAAAGGATCTTTATCTTATGAATGGATCTTATCTTATGAAAGGATCTTTATCTTATGAAAGGATCTTTATCTTACGAAAGGATCTTTATCTTATGAAAGGATCTTTATCTTACGAAAGGATCTTTATCTTATGAAAGGATCTTTATCTTATGAAAGGATCTTTATCTTATGAAAGGATCTTTATCTTACGAAAGGATCTTTATCTTATGAAAGGATCTCATGAAAGGATCTTTATCTTACGAAAGGATCTTTATCTTATGAAAGGATCTCATGAAAGGATCTTTATCTTATGAAAGGATCTTATGAAAGGATCTTTATCTTATTAAAGGATCTTTATCTAATGAAAGGATCTTTATCTTATGAAAGGATCTTTATCTAATGAAAGGATCTTTATCTTATGAAAGGATCTTTATCTTATGAAAGGATCTTATGAAAGGATCTTTATCTTATGAAAGGATCTTTATCATATGAAAGGATCTTTATCTAATGAAAGGATCTTTATCTTATGAAAGGATCTTTATCTTATGAAAGGATCTTTATCTTAAGAAAGGATCTTTATCTTATGAATGGATCTTATCTTATGAAAGGATCTTTATCTTATGAAAGGATCTTTATCTTATGAAAGGATCTCATGAAAGGATCTTTATCTTATGAAAGGATCTTTATCTTACGAAAGGATCTTTATCTTATGAAAGGATCTTTATCTTATGAAAGGATCTTTATCTTACGAAAGGATCTTTATCTTATGAAAGGATCTCATGAAAGGATCTTTATCTTATGAAAGGATCTTTATCTTATGAAAGGATCTTTATCTAATGAAAGGATCTTTATCTTATGAAAGGATCTTTATCTTATGAAAGGATCTTATGAAAGGATCTTTATCTTATGAATGGATCTTTATCTTATGAAAGGATCTTTATCTTATGAAAGGATCTTTATCTTATGAAAGGATCTTTATCTTACGAAAGGATCTTTATCTTATGAAAGGATCTCATGAAAGGATCTTTATCTTATGAAAGGATCTTTATCTTATGAAAGGATCTTATGAAAGGATCTTTATCTTATGAAAGGATCTGTATCTTATGAAAGGATCTTTACCTCATGAAAGGATCTTTATCTAATGAAAGGATCTTTATCTTATGAAAGGATCTTTATCTTACGAAAGGATCTTTATCTTATGAAAGGATCTTTATCTTATGAAAGGATCTCATGAAAGGATCTTTATCTTATGAAAGGATCTTTATCTTACGAAAGGATCTTTATCTTATGAAAGGATCTTTATCTTATGAAAGGATCTTTATCTTACGAAAGGATCTTTATCTTATGAAAGGATCTTTATCTTATGAAAGGATCTTTATCTTATGAAAGGATCTTTATCTTATGAATGGATTTTATCTTATGAAAGGATCTTTATCTTATGAAAGGATCTTTATCTTATGAAAGGATCTCATGAAAGGATCTTTATCTTATGAAAGGATCTTTATCTAATGAGAGGATCTTTATCTTATGAAAGGATCTTTATCTAATGAAAGGATCTTTATCTTATGAAAGGATCTTTATCTTATGAATGGATCTTTATCTTATGAAAGGATCTTTATCTTATGAAAGGTTCTTTATTTTATGAAAGGATCGTAATCTTATGAAAGGATCTTTATCTTATGAAAGGATCTTTATCATATGAAAGGATCTTTATCTAATGAAAGGATCTTTATCTTATGAAAGGATCTTTATTTTATGAAAGGATCTTTATCTTATGAATGGATCTTTATCTTATGAAAGGATCTTTATCTTATGAAAGGATCTTTATCTTATGAAAGGATCTTTATCTTACGAAAGGATCTTTATCTTATGAAAGGATCTCATGAAAGGATCTTTATCTTATGAAAGGATCTTATGAAAGGATCTTTATCTTATTAAAGGATCTTTATCTAATGAAAGGATCTTTATCTTATGAAAGGATCTTTATCTTATGAAAGGATCTTATGAAAGGATCTTTATCTTATGAAAGGATCTGTATCTTATGAAAGGATCTTTACCTCATGAAAGGATCTTTATCTTATGAAAGGATCTTTATCTTATGAAAGGATCTCATGAAAGGATCTTTATCTTATGAAAGGATCTTTATCTTATGAAAGGATCTTTATCTAATGAAAGGATCTTTATCTTATGAAAGGATCTTTATCTTATGAAAGGATCTTATGAAAGGATCTTTATCTTATGAATGGATCTTTATCTTATGAAAGGATCTTTATCTTATGAAAGGATCTTTATCTTATGAAAGGATCTTTATCTTACGAAAGGATCTTTATCTTATGAAAGGATCTCATGAAAGGATCTTTATCTTATGAAAGGATCTTTATCTTATGAAAGGATCTGTATCTTATGAAAGGATCTTTACCTCATGAAAGGATCTTTATCTAATGAAAGGATCTTTATCTTATGAAAGGATCTTTATCTTACGAAAGGATCTTTATCTTATGAAAGGATCTTTATCTTAAGAAAGGATCTTTATCTTATGAATGGATCTTATCTTATGAAAGGATCTTTATCATATGAAAGGATCTTTATCTAATGAAAGGATCTTTATCTTATGAAAGGATCTTTATCTTATGAAAGGATCTTTATCTTAAGAAAGGATCTTTATCTTATGAATGGATCTTATCTTATGAAAGGATCTTTATCTTATGAAAGGATCTTTATCTTATGAAAGGATCTCATGAAAGGATCTTTATCTTATGAAAGGATCTTTATCTTACGAAAGGATCTTTATCTTATGAAAGGATCTTTATCTTATGAAAGGATCTTTATCTTACGAAAGGATCTTTATCTTATGAAAGGATCTCATGAAAGGATCTTTATCTTATGAAAGGATCTTTATCTTATGAAAGGATCTTTATCTAATGAAAGGATCTTTATCTTATGAAAGGATCTTTATCTTATGAAAGGATCTTATGAAAGGATCTTTATCTTATGAATGGATCTTTATCTTATGAAAGGATCTTTATCTTATGAAAGGATCTTTATCTTATGAAAGGATCTTTATCTTACGAAAGGATCTTTATCTTATGAAAGGATCTCATGAAAGGATCTTTATCTTATGAAAGGATCTTTATCTTATGAAAGGATCTTATGAAAGGATCTTTATCTTATGAAAGGATCTGTATCTTATGAAAGGATCTTTACCTCATGAAAGGATCTTTATCTAATGAAAGGATCTTTATCTTATGAAAGGATCTTTATCTTACGAAAGGATCTTTATCTTATGAAAGGATCTTTATCTTATGAAAGGATCTCATGAAAGGATCTTTATCTTATGAAAGGATCTTTATCTTACGAAAGGATCTTTATCTTATGAAAGGATCTTTATCTTATGAAAGGATCTTTATCTTACGAAAGGATCTTTATCTTATGAAAGGATCTTTATCTTATGAAAGGATCTTTATCTTATGAAAGGATCTTTATCTTATGAATGGATTTTATCTTATGAAAGGATCTTTATCTTATGAAAGGATCTTTATCTTATGAAAGGATCTCATGAAAGGATCTTTATCTTATGAAAGGATCTTTATCTAATGAGAGGATCTTTATCTTATGAAAGGATCTTTATCTAATGAAAGGATCTTTATCTTATGAAAGGATCTTTATCTTATGAATGGATCTTTATCTTATGAAAGGATCTTTATCTTATGAAAGGTTCTTTATTTTATGAAAGGATCGTAATCTTATGAAAGGATCTTTATCTTATGAAAGGATCTTTATCATATGAAAGGATCTTTATCTAATGAAAGGATCTTTATCTTATGAAAGGATCTTTATTTTATGAAAGGATCTTTATCTTATGAATGGATCTTTATCTTATGAAAGGATCTTTATCTTATGAAAGGATCTTTATCTTATGAAAGGATCTTTATCTTACGAAAGGATCTTTATCTTATGAAAGGATCTCATGAAAGGATCTTTATCTTATGAAAGGATCTTATGAAAGGATCTTTATCTTATTAAAGGATCTTTATCTAATGAAAGGATCTTTATCTTATGAAAGGATCTTTATCTTATGAAAGGATCTTATGAAAGGATCTTTATCTTATGAAAGGATCTGTATCTTATGAAAGGATCTTTACCTCATGAAAGGATCTTTATCTTATGAAAGGATCTTTATCTTATGAAAGGATCTCATGAAAGGATCTTTATCTTATGAAAGGATCTTTATCTTATGAAAGGATCTTTATCTAATGAAAGGATCTTTATCTTATGAAAGGATCTTTATCTTATGAAAGGATCTTATGAAAGGATCTTTATCTTATGAATGGATCTTTATCTTATGAAAGGATCTTTATCTTATGAAAGGATCTTTATCTTATGAAAGGATCTTTATCTTACGAAAGGATCTTTATCTTATGAAAGGATCTCATGAAAGGATCTTTATCTTATGAAAGGATCTTTATCTTATGAAAGGATCTGTATCTTATGAAAGGATCTTTACCTCATGAAAGGATCTTTATCTAATGAAAGGATCTTTATCTTATGAAAGGATCTTTATCTTACGAAAGGATCTTTATCTTATGAAAGGATCTTTATCTTAAGAAAGGATCTTTATCTTATGAATGGATCTTATCTTATGAAAGGATCTTTATCTTATGAAAGGATCTTTATCTTATGAAAGGATCTCATGAAAGGATCTTTATCTTATGAAAGGATCTTTATCTTACAAGGATCTTTATCTTATGAAAGGATCTTTATCTTATGAAAGGATCTTTATCTTACGAAAGGATCTTTATCTTATGAAAGGATCTTTATCTTATGAAAGGATCTTTATCTTATGAAAGGATCTTTATCTTATGAATGGATTTTATCTTATGAAAGGATCTTTATCTTATGAAAGGATCTTTATCTTATGAAAGGATCTCATGAAAGGATCTTTATCTAATGAAAGGATCTTTATCTAATGAGAGGATCTTTATCTTATGAAAGGATCTTTATCTAATGAAAGGATCTTTATCTTATGAAAGGATCTTTATCTTATGAATGGATCTTTATCTTATGAAAGGATCTTTATCTTATGAAAGGTTCTTTATTTTATGAAAGGATCGTAATCTTATGAAAGGATCTTTATCTTATGAAAGGATCTTTATCATATGAAAGGATCTTTATCTAATGAAAGGATCTTTATCTTATGAAAGGATCTTTATTTTATGAAAGGATCTTTATCTTATGAATGGATCTTTATCTTATGAAAGGATCTTTATCTTATGATAGGATCTTTATCTTATGAAAGGATCTTTATCTTATGAAAGGATCTTTATCTTATGAATGGATCTTTATCTTATGAAAGGATCTTTATCTAATGAAAGGATCTTTATCTTATGAAAGGATCTTTATCTTATGAAAGGATCTTTATCTTAAGAAAGGATCTTTATCTTATGAATGGATCTTATCTTATGAAAGGATCTTTATCTTATGAAAGGATCTTTATCTTATGAAAGGATCTTGATCTTATGAAAGGATCTTATGAAAGGATCTTTATCTTATGAAAGGATCTGTATCTTATGAAAGGATCATTACCTCATGAAAGGATCTTTATCTAATGAAAGGATCTTTATCTTATGAAAGGATCTTTATCTTACGAAAGGATCTTTATCTTATGAAAGGATCTTTATCTTAAGAAAAGATCTTTATCTTATGAATGGATCTTATCTTATGAAAGGATCTTTATCTTATGAAAGGATCTTTATCTTATGAAAGGATCTCATGAAAGGATCTTTATCTTATGAAAGGATCTTTATCTTACGAAAGGATCTTTATCTTATGAAAGGATCTTTATCTTATGAAAGGATCTTTATCTTACGAAAGGATCTTTATCTTATGAAAGGATCTTTATCTTATGAAAGGATCTTTATCTTATGAAAGGATCTTTATCTTATGAATGGATTTTATCTTATGAAAGGATCTTTATCTTATGAAAGGATCTTTATCTTATGAAAGGATCTCATGAAAGGATCTTTATCTTATGAAAGGATCTTTATCTAATGAGAGGATCTTTATCTTATGAAAGGATCTTTATCTAATGAAAGGATCTTTATCTTATGAAAGGATCTTTATCTTATGAATGGATCTTTATCTTATGAAAGGATCTTTATCTTATGAAAGGTTCTTTATTTTATGAAAGGATCGTAATCTTATGAAAGGATCTTTATCTTATGAAAGGATCTTTATCATATGAAAGGATCTTTATCTAATGAAAGGATCTTTATCTTATGAAAGGATCTTTATTTTATGAAAGGATCTTTATCTTATGAATGGATCTTTATCTTATGAAAGGATCTTTATCTTATGAAAGGATCTTTATCTAATGAAAGGATCTTTATCTTATGAAAGGATCTTTATCTTATGAAAGGATCTTTATCTTAAGAAAGGATCTTTATCTTATGAATGGATCTTATCTTATGAAAGGATCTTTATCTTATGAAAGGATCTTTATCTTACGAAAGGATCTTTATCTTATGAAAGGATCTTTATCTTACGAAAGGATCTTTATCTTATGAAAGGATCTTTATCTTATGAAAGGATCTTTATCTTATGAAAGGATCTTTATCTTACGAAAGGATCTTTATCTTATGAAAGGATCTCATGAAAGGATCTTTATCTTACGAAAGGATCTTTATCTTATGAAAGGATCTCATGAAAGGATCTTTATCTTATGAAAGGATCTTATGAAAGGATCTTTATCTTATTAAAGGATCTTTATCTAATGAAAGGATCTTTATCTTATGAAAGGATCTTTATCTAATGAAAGGATCTTTATCTTATGAAAGGATCTTTATCTTATGAAAGGATCTTATGAAAGGATCTTTATCTTATGAAAGGATCTTTATCATATGAAAGGATCTTTATCTAATGAAAGGATCTTTATCTTATGAAAGGATCTTTATCTTATGAAAGGATCTTTATCTTAAGAAAGGATCTTTATCTTATGAATGGATCTTATCTTATGAAAGGATCTTTATCTTATGAAAGGATCTTTATCTTATGAAAGGATCTCATGAAAGGATCTTTATCTTATGAAAGGATCTTTATCTTACGAAAGGATCTTTATCTTATGAAAGGATCTTTATCTTATGAAAGGATCTTTATCTTACGAAAGGATCTTTATCTTATGAAAGGATCTCATGAAAGGATCTTTATCTTATGAAAGGATCTTTATCTTATGAAAGGATCTTTATCTAATGAAAGGATCTTTATCTTATGAAAGGATCTTTATCTTATGAAAGGATCTTATGAAAGGATCTTTATCTTATGAATGGATCTTTATCTTATGAAAGGATCTTTATCTTATGAAAGGATCTTTATCTTATGAAAGGATCTTTATCTTACGAAAGGATCTTTATCTTATGAAAGGATCTCATGAAAGGATCTTTATCTTATGAAAGGATCTTTATCTTATGAAAGGATCTTATGAAAGGATCTTTATCTTATGAAAGGATCTGTATCTTATGAAAGGATCTTTACCTCATGAAAGGATCTTTATCTAATGAAAGGATCTTTATCTTATGAAAGGATCTTTATCTTACGAAAGGATCTTTATCTTATGAAAGGATCTTTATCTTATGAAAGGATCTCATGAAAGGATCTTTATCTTATGAAAGGATCTTTATCTTACGAAAGGATCTTTATCTTATGAAAGGATCTTTATCTTATGAAAGGATCTTTATCTTACGAAAGGATCTTTATCTTATGAAAGGATCTTTATCTTATGAAAGGATCTTTATCTTATGAAAGGATCTTTATCTTATGAATGGATTTTATCTTATGAAAGGATCTTTATCTTATGAAAGGATCTTTATCTTATGAAAGGATCTCATGAAAGGATCTTTATCTTATGAAAGGATCTTTATCTAATGAGAGGATCTTTATCTTATGAAAGGATCTTTATCTAATGAAAGGATCTTTATCTTATGAAAGGATCTTTATCTTATGAATGGATCTTTATCTTATGAAAGGATCTTTATCTTATGAAAGGTTCTTTATTTTATGAAAGGATCGTAATCTTATGAAAGGATCTTTATCTTATGAAAGGATCTTTATCATATGAAAGGATCTTTATCTAATGAAAGGATCTTTATCTTATGAAAGGATCTTTATTTTATGAAAGGATCTTTATCTTATGAATGGATCTTTATCTTATGAAAGGATCTTTATCTTATGAAAGGATCTTTATCTTATGAAAGGATCTTTATCTTACGAAAGGATCTTTATCTTATGAAAGGATCTCATGAAAGGATCTTTATCTTATGAAAGGATCTTATGAAAGGATCTTTATCTTATTAAAGGATCTTTATCTAATGAAAGGATCTTTATCTTATGAAAGGATCTTTATCTTATGAAAGGATCTTATGAAAGGATCTTTATCTTATGAAAGGATCTGTATCTTATGAAAGGATCTTTACCTCATGAAAGGATCTTTATCTTATGAAAGGATCTTTATCTTATGAAAGGATCTCATGAAAGGATCTTTATCTTATGAAAGGATCTTTATCTTATGAAAGGATCTTTATCTAATGAAAGGATCTTTATCTTATGAAAGGATCTTTATCTTATGAAAGGATCTTATGAAAGGATCTTTATCTTATGAATGGATCTTTATCTTATGAAAGGATCTTTATCTTATGAAAGGATCTTTATCTTATGAAAGGATCTTTATCTTACGAAAGGATCTTTATCTTATGAAAGGATCTCATGAAAGGATCTTTATCTTATGAAAGGATCTTTATCTTATGAAAGGATCTGTATCTTATGAAAGGATCTTTACCTCATGAAAGGATCTTTATCTAATGAAAGGATCTTTATCTTATGAAAGGATCTTTATCTTACGAAAGGATCTTTATCTTATGAAAGGATCTTTATCTTAAGAAAGGATCTTTATCTTATGAATGGATCTTATCTTATGAAAGGATCTTTATCTTATGAAAGGATCTTTATCTTATGAAAGGATCTCATGAAAGGATCTTTATCTTATGAAAGGATCTTTATCTTACAAGGATCTTTATCTTATGAAAGGATCTTTATCTTATGAAAGGATCTTTATCTTACGAAAGGATCTTTATCTTATGAAAGGATCTTTATCTTATGAAAGGATCTTTATCTTATGAAAGGATCTTTATCTTATGAATGGATTTTATCTTATGAAAGGATCTTTATCTTATGAAAGGATCTTTATCTTATGAAAGGATCTCATGAAAGGATCTTTATCTAATGAAAGGATCTTTATCTAATGAGAGGATCTTTATCTTATGAAAGGATCTTTATCTAATGAAAGGATCTTTATCTTATGAAAGGATCTTTATCTTATGAATGGATCTTTATCTTATGAAAGGATCTTTATCTTATGAAAGGTTCTTTATTTTATGAAAGGATCGTAATCTTATGAAAGGATCTTTATCTTATGAAAGGATCTTTATCATATGAAAGGATCTTTATCTAATGAAAGGATCTTTATCTTATGAAAGGATCTTTATTTTATGAAAGGATCTTTATCTTATGAATGGATCTTTATCTTATGAAAGGATCTTTATCTTATGATAGGATCTTTATCTTATGAAAGGATCTTTATCTTATGAAAGGATCTTTATCTTATGAATGGATCTTTATCTTATGAAAGGATCTTGATCTTATGAAAGGATCTTATGATAGGATCTTTATCTTATGAAAGGATCTGTATCTTATGAAAGGATCATTACCTCATGAAAGGATCTTTATCTAATGAAAGGATCTTTATCTTATGAAAGGATCTTTATCTTACGAAAGGATCTTTATCTTATGAAAGGATCTTTATCTTAAGAAAAGATCTTTATCTTATGAATGGATCTTATCTTATGAAAGGATCTTTATCTTATGAAAGGATCTTTATCTTATGAAAGGATCTCATGAAAGGATCTTTATCTTATGAAAGGATCTTTATCTTACGAAAGGATCTTTATCTTATGAAAGGATCTTTATCTTATGAAAGGATCTTTATCTTACGAAAGGATCTTTATCTTATGAAAGGATCTTTATCTTATGAAAGGATCTTTATCTTATGAAAGGATCTTTATCTTATGAATGGATTTTATCTTATGAAAGGATCTTTATCTTATGAAAGGATCTTTATCTTATGAAAGGATCTCATGAAAGGATCTTTATCTTATGAAAGGATCTTTATCTAATGAGAGGATCTTTAGTTTATGAAAGGATCTTTATCTAATGAAAGGATCTTTATCTTATGAAAGGATCTTTATCTTATGAATGGATCTTTATCTTATGAAAGGATCTTTATCTTATGAAAGGTTCTTTATTTTATGAAAGGATCGTAATCTTATGAAAGGATCTTTATCTTATGAAAGGATCTTTATCATATGAAAGGATCTTTATCTAATGAAAGGATCTTTATCTTATGAAAGGATCTTTATTTTATGAAAGGATCTTTATCTTATGAATGGATCTTTATCTTATGAAAGGATCTTTATCTTATGAAAGGATCTTTATCTAATGAAAGGATCTTTATCTTATGAAAGGATCTTTATCTTATGAAAGGATCTTTATCTTAAGAAAGGATCTTTATCTTATGAATGGATCTTATCTTATGAAAGGATCTTTATCTTATGAAAGGATCTTTATCTTACGAAAGGATCTTTATCTTATGAAAGGATCTTTATCTTACGAAAGGATCTTTATCTTATGAAAGGATCTTTATCTTATGAAAGGATCTTTATCTTATGAAAGGATCTTTATCTTACGAAAGGATCTTTATCTTATGAAAGGATCTCATGAAAGGATCTTTATCTTACGAAAGGATCTTTATCTTATGAAAGGATCTCATGAAAGGATCTTTATCTTATGAAAGGATCTTATGAAAGGATCTTTATCTTATTAAAGGATCTTTATCTAATGAAAGGATCTTTATCTTATGAAAGGATCTTTATCTAATGAAAGGATCTTTATCTTATGAAAGGATCTTTATCTTATGAAAGGATCTTATGAAAGGATCTTTATCTTATGAAAGGATCTGTATCTTATGAAAGGATCTTTACCTCATGAAAGGATCTTTATCTAATGAAAGGATCCTTATCTTATGAAAGGATTTCATGAAAGGATCTTTATCTTATGAAAGGATCTTTATCTTACGAAAGGATCTTTATCTTATGAAAGGATCTTTATCTTATGAAAGGATCTTTATCTTACGAAAGGATCTTTATCTTACGAAAGGATCTTTATCTTATGAAAGGATCTTATGAAAGGATCTTTATCTTATTAAAGGATCTTTATCTAATGAAAGGATCTTTATCTTATGAAAGGATCTTTATCTAATGAAAGGATCTTTATCTTATGAAAGGATCTTTATCTTATAAATGGATCTTTATCTTATGAAAGGATCTTTATCTTATGAAAGGTTCTTTATTTTATGAAAGGATCTTTATCTTATGAAAGGATCTTTATCTTATGAAAGGATCTTTATCATATGAAAGGATCTTTATCTAATGAAAGGATCTTTATCTTATGAAAGGATCTTTATTTTATGAAAGGATCTTTATCTTATGAATGGATCTTTATCTTATGAAAGGATCTTTATCTTATGAAAGGATCTTTATCTAATGAAAGGATCTTTATCTTATGAAAGGATCTTTATCTTATGAAAGGATCTTATGAAAGGATCTTTATCTTATGAATGGATCTTTATCTTATGAAAGGATCTTTATCTTATGAAAGGATCTTTATTTTATGAAAGGATCTTTATCTAATGAAAGGATCTTTATCTTATGAATGGATCTTTATCTTATGAAAGGATCTTTATCTTATGAAAGGTTCTTTATTTTATGAAAGGATCTTTATCTTATGAAAGGATCTTTATCTTATGAAAGGATCTTATGAAAGGATCATTATCTTATTAAAGGATCTTTATCTAATGAGAGGATCTTTATCTTATGAAAGGATCTTTATCTAATGAAAGGATCTTTATCTTATGAAAGGATCTTTATCTTATGAATGGATCTTTATCTTATGAAAGGATCTTTATCTTATGAAAGGTTCTTTATTTTATGAAAGGATCGTAATCTTATGAAAGGATCTTTATCTTATGAAAGGATCTTCATCATATGAAAGGATCTTTATCTAATGAAAGGATCTTTATCTTATGAAAGGATCTTTATTTTATGAAAGGATCTTTATCTTATGAATGGATCTTTATCTTATGAAAGGATCTTTATCTTATGAAAGGATCTTTATCTAATGAAAGGATCTTTATCTTATGAAAGGATCTTTATCTTATGAAAGGATCTTTATCTTAAGAAAGGATCTTTATCTTATGAATGGATCTTATCTTATGAAAGGATCTTTATCTTATGAAAGGATCTTTATCTTATGAAAGGATCTCATGAAAGGATCTTTATCTTATGAAAGGATCTTTATCTTACGAAAGGATCTTTATCTTATGAAAGGATCTTTATCTTATGAAAGGATCTTTATCTTACGAAAGGATCTTTATCTTATGAAAGGATCTCATGAAAGGATCTTTATCTTATGAAAGGATCTTTATCTTATGAAAGGATCTTTATCTTATGAAAGGATCTTTATCTAATGAAAGGATCTTTATCTTATGAAAGGATCTTTATCTTATGAATGGATCTTTATCTTATGAAAGGATCTTTATCTTATAAATGGATCTTTATCTTATGAAAGGATCTTTATCTTATGAAAGGTTCTTTATTTTATGAAAGGATCTTTATCTTATGAAAGGATCTTTATCTTATGAAAGGATCTTTATCATATGAAAGGATCTTTATCTAATGAAAGGATCTTTATCTTATGAAAGGATCTTTATTTTATGAAAGGATCTTTATCTTATGAATGGATCTTTATCTTATGAAAGGATCTTTATCTTATGAAAGGATCTTTATCTAATGAAAGGATCTTTATCTTATGAAAGGATCTTTATCTTATGAAAGGATCTTATGAAAGGATCTTTATCTTATGAATGGATCTTTATCTTATGAAAGGATCTTTATCTTATGAAAGGATCTTTATTTTATGAAAGGATCTTTATCTAATGAAAGGATCTTTATCTTATGAATGGATCTTTATCTTATGAAAGGATCTTTATCTTATGAAAGGTTCTTTATTTTATGAAAGGATCTTTATCTTATGAAAGGATCTTTATCTTATGAAAGGATCTTATGAAAGGATCATTATCTTATTAAAGGATCTTTATCTAATGAGAGGATCTTTATCTTATGAAAGGATCTTTATCTAATGAAAGGATCTTTATCTTATGAAAGGATCTTTATCTTATGAATGGATCTTTATCTTATGAAAGGATCTTTATCTTATGAAAGGTTCTTTATTTTATGAAAGGATCGTAATCTTATGAAAGGATCTTTATCTTATGAAAGGATCTTCATCATATGAAAGGATCTTTATCTAATGAAAGGATCTTTATCTTATGAAAGGATCTTTATTTTATGAAAGGATCTTTATCTTATGAATGGATCTTTATCTTATGAAAGGATCTTTATCTTATGAAAGGATCTTTATCTAATGAAAGGATCTTTATCTTATGAAAGGATCTTTATCTTATGAAAGGATCTTTATCTTAAGAAAGGATCTTTATCTTATGAATGGATCTTATCTTATGAAAGGATCTTTATCTTATGAAAGGATCTTTATCTTATGAAAGGATCTCATGAAAGGATCTTTATCTTATGAAAGGATCTTTATCTTACGAAAGGATCTTTATCTTATGAAACGATCTTTATCTTATGAAAGGATCTTTATCTTACGAAAGGATCTTTATCTTATGAAAGGATCTCATGAAAGGATCTTTATCTTATGAAAGGATCTTTATCTTATGAAAGGATCTTTATCTTATGAAAGGATCTTATGAAAGGATCTTTATCTTATTAAAGGATCTTTATCTAATGAAAGGATCTTTATCTTATGAAAGGATCTTTATCTAATGAAAGGATCTTTATCGTATGAAAGGATCTTTATCTTATGAAAGGATCTTTATCTTATGAAAGGATCTTATGAAAGGATCTTTATCTTATGAAAGGATCTGTATCTTATGAAAGGATCTTTACCTCATGAAAGGATCTTTATCTAATGAAAGGATCTTTATCTTATGAAAGGATCTTTATCTTATGAATGGATCTTTGTCTTATGAAAGGATCTTTATCTTATGAAAGGATCTTTATCTTATGAAAGGATTTCATGAAAGGATCTTTATCTTATGAAAGGATCTTTATCTTACGAAAGGATCTTTATCTTATGAAAGGATCTTTATCTTATGAAAGGATCTTTATCTTACGAAAGGATCTTTATCTTACGAAAGGATCTTTATCTTACGAAAGGATCATTATCTTATGAAAGGATCTCATGAAAGGATCTTTATCTTATGAAAGGATCTTTATCTTATGAAAGGATCTTTATCTTATGAAAGGATCTTTATCTTATGAAAGGATCTTTATCTTATGAAAGGATCTTTATCCAATGAAAGGATCTTTAACTAATGAAAGGATCTTTATCTTATGAAAGGATCTTATGAAAGGATCTTTATCTTATGAAAGGATCTTTATCTAATGAAAGGATCTTTATCTTATGAAAGGATCTTTATCTTATGAAAGGATCTTATGAAAGGATCTTTATCTTATGAATGGATCTTTATCTTATGAAAGGATCTTTATCTTATGAAAGGATCTTTATTTTATGAAAGGATCTTTATCTAATGAAAGGATCTTTATCTTATGAAAGGATCTTTATCTTATGAAAGGAACTTTATCTTATGAAAGGATCTTTATCTTATGAAAGGATCTTTATCTTATGAAAGGATCTTTATCTTATGAAAAGGATCTTTATCTTATGAAAGGATCTTTATCTTATGAAAGGATCTTTATCTTATGAAAGGATCTTTATTTTATGAAAGGATCTTTATCTAATGAAAGGATCTTTATCTTATGAAAGGATCTTTATCTTAAGAAAGGATCTTTATCTTATGAATGGATCTTATCTTATGAAAGGATCTTTATCTTATGAAAGGATCTTTATCTTATGAAAGGATCTCATGAAAGGATCTTTATCTTATGAAAGGATCTTTATCTTACGAAAGGATCTTTATCTTATGAAAGGATCTTTATCTTATGAAAGGATCTTTATCTTACGAAAGGATCTTTATCTTATGAAAGGATCTCATGAAAGGATCTTTATCTTATGAAAGGATCTTTATCTTATGAAAGGATCTTTATCTTATTAAAGGATCTTTATGTAATGAAAGGATCTTTATCTTATGAAAGGATCTTTATCTAATGAAAGGATCTTTATCTTATGAAAGGATCTTTATCTTATGAAAGGATCTTATGAAAGGATCTTTATCTTATGAAAGGATCTGTATCTTATGAAAGGATCTTTACCTCATGAAAGGATCTTTATCTAATGAAAGGATCTTTATCTTATGAAAGGATCTTTATCTTACGAAAGGATCTTTATCTTATGATAGGATCTTTATCTTAAGAAAGGATCTTTATCTTATGAATGGATCTTATCTTATGAAAGGATCTTTATCTTATGAAAGGATCTTTATCTTATCAAAGGATCTCATGAAAGGATCTTTATCTTATGAAAGGATCTTTATCTTATGAAAGGATCTTTATCTTACGAAAGGATCTTTATCTTATGAAAGGATCTCATGAAAGGATCTTTATCTTATGAAAGGATCTTTATCTTATGAAAGGATCTTTATCTTATGAAAGGATCTTATGAAAGGATCTTTATCTTATTAAAGGATCTTTATCTAATGAAAGGATCTTTATCTTATGAAAGGATCTTTATCTTATGAAAGGATCTTTATCTTATGAATGGATCTTTATCTTATGAAAGGATCTTTATCTTATGAAAGGTTCTTTATTTTATGAAAGGATCTTTATCTTATGAAAGGATCTTTATCTTATGAAAGGATCTTTATCATATGAAAGGATCTTTATCTAATGAAAGGATCTTTATCTTATGAAAGGATCTATATTTTATGAAAGGATCTTTATCTTATGAATGGATCTTTATCTTATGAAAGGATCTTTATCTTATGAAAGGATCTTTATCTAATGAAAGGATCTTTATCTTATGAAAGGATCTTTATCTTATGAAAGGATCTTATGAAAGGATCTTTATCTTATGAATGGATCTTTATCTTATGAAAGGATCTTTATCTTATGAAAGGATCTTTATTTTATGAAAGGATCTTTATCTAATGAAAGGATCTTTATCTTATGAAAGGATCTTTATCTTATGAAAGGATCTTTATCTTATGAAAGGAACTTTATCTTATGAAAGGATCTTTATCTTATGAAAGGATCTTTATCTTATGAAAGGATCTTTATCTTATGAAAAGGATCTTTATTTTATGAAAGGATCTTTATTTTATGAAAGGATCTTTATCTAATGAAAGGATCTTTATCTTATGAAAGGATCTTTATCTTATAAAAGGATCTTTATCTTATGAAAGGATCTTCACCTCATGAAAGGATCTTTATCTTATGAAAGGATCTTTATCTTATGAAAGGATCTTTATCTTATGAAAGGATCTTATCTTATGAAAGGATCCATAAAGGCTATCGCTCTAAAATAGGGCTATGGGAGGGGGTTTTTGAAGGCTTTTATAAAACTATAGCTATAGCTATGGGATCAAGTTACGTGTCGTTTTCGAAGTATTTTTGGACGTAGAATCCCGAGGGTCCCGAAACGATCCGTTTTCACTGTGGCGATCTATAGGGCTTTCATGGGGCTAAAAATTGGATTTTTGAAGGACCCCAGAAGGGTAAATTTTTTGAGTAAAAAAAAGTTTTCGAAAAAAAAAAATTGTTTTCCAAACTTTGTTCCATTGACACAGAAATAATTTTTGCACAAGTGGGTAATCTATAGCACAGAATAATAAACCCTTGTTTTTGTAAATTTTATTTTTTATTTTAAATTTCAATGGCAATTTTTTTCCATCGATTAATTAATGGAATTTATCTTAATTAATGACAATTTTTTCCATTAATCTTAAGATGGAACTCCGGAAAACCGAATTTTTGACCAATTCGATTATTTGAAAATCACTTTTTCAGGTCTGATTCAAAAACGCGGCAAATTTTACTCAAGGGTATTTCATTCTTATAGGTTACTTGTGCGAAAATCAATTCTGTGCAAATAAAAGAACATTTTTGGGTAAAAAAAAAATCTGCATTGTTCGGACAGATGGGAGGGACCTCGAAAAATGGATTATGCCACCAACATTACTTGGAAAATACGTGATCTCCTGGGATCCTTCAAAAATCCCATTTGTAGCCTTCTGACAGCCCAATAGATCCCCTAGGTGAAATACGGCTTCTACGTCCAAAAATACTTCGTAAACGACACATAACTCGAACCCATGCCCTTCAAAAACGCCCTCCCGTAGCTCCTTTTTAGCCCCTTAGGAGTCCTAAGTTAGGACCCCACAAGTGTGGGAGATCTGGCTGAAAACCTTGCTGGCACAACTAGAAGGTAAATCGAGTATTTTGTCAAATTTTCAGATTTAAAAAAATTTCTACTGTTCAAAACGGCTCGGGCCGTGGACGACCTTTCGTTCCTGGAATCTAGACGCCTTGAAACGTTTAATGTCAAAATTTGAGGCAGCTCTGAACTTTCGACCTCCGTCGCGATTACATAGGTGTATTATACCAAGAATAATAAACCAAAATCGATTCTGTCATAACGAAACTCTTCCCTAGTCTGCTAGCTCTCCAACCTCCCAAAAACACGTTTTGACATGGTGAAAATCTTATTACTCTTACTAGAGAATTGATACAACTCGAGCGGGTGACACGAGGGGTCACCCAAACCTGGCGAGACCAGCGTGTGGAGAACAGTCGACGCCCACGTATTTAGCTAGCGGCGCGCCGACATATTTCACAGTACTGATCAGTATCGATCGTACTGTCGGAGTCATACACATCCTGCACTCCCCAAAGACGTGGATGGCCTCGATCTAACGCCCATCTTCCGCAGGAAACACCCACATTCCCTCAACTTCCTAATGCAACCTCCAACACAATTTGTTGCTCCGCCATTGTCAGTCGTGTCGAGATGTTTCCGGATTTCCATTCTCCGTAGAATATGTACTGCTGGGGTGTTACATCAGGAATCCGAATTCCACCCAATAGAACAAACGCCTCGCACCAGCCGCTAACGAAACAGGCCACACTAATTGAATCGGTCGATCCGTCCAAGCCGGTTCATTAGCCCTTCACATCAATACGACTCCACGTAGGTACCTACAGCCTCGTCCTGCCTCTTTCACCAATCGTCTGCCTCTCTAATATCCGCTCCTGGGATTACATTTCTACCGTGTTACATTTGTCCCCTACTCCACAGAGTGGTATCAGTTTCCGGAACAGGTTCGTCATCACAGTCCGTCTCCTCGCTAAAGTTACATTGGACGACATTTTGCATTTCCATTATTTATCATCATTGATGATAAATTTCGAAGAAACTCTTTTCCAGTCGTACGCCATTTCCAACAGTGCTAACATGGCCTCGTAAAAATGTCGGAGAGAAAACATGGGAGGGAAAAAATGGATAAAATACAAGCAGAAGCTTTTACGGCCCAATAAAATGAGACAGTACTGATATGAATTCCGGTGGGCCAACGAGGGCCTATCTCGTTCACAGCTTCAGTTATAAAACCTTTCGCAGTTTTTCAAGGAAATATGCAGATTGTATAGGCTTTTTCCTGCTCGCCGAATTTCATCAAAGTTCAGTTTTAATGGAATTTTCGGTTTTAATGGAAGTTTTGATAAAATGTTCAGGTTAGTTACTAACGACGAAGTTGTAGAAAAATTGATTCTATTAAATTGGGAAATTTCCAAAATGACCTCAAACATGACACCCCATTAAACGCTTTCATCACAAAACCATTAAGGACAGAGATATTTTTGGAAAATTAATCATTTTTTAACTTCCTCTTCAAGAAGCCTTGGATTAATACAGCAATTCTACTTTTTACCTTGAACACAAACCTGAAACTTATCTACTCTACAGAGTGTACAGATGAAAGGCAAAGTTGGAATATTCCTTCGAGAACCAGATCAAGGTGAAGTAGAATAGAATACTTCAGTTGAAGGGGTGGGTAAAATGAGGGCCCTGGCCTGGTGCCTCGGAAGCGTCTTTTTCCCGTCGCTCGTACTTATAAAACCTCCCTTTTTTTCATCAGCAGCTCTCAGGTGGTGTAACGATCTTCCCGAGCGAGATTTTCATCCCCTGCCTCCTCCCCTATTGTTCAACCGAAATCACCTTTGTTTGAACAATCTGAAGATTCTTCTTTCACATCTCCGCGTTCAACAGCTTTTTCATGGCCCAGTTTCGAGGTGAAAGAGAAGCGTAGCTGAGTGCCGCACTGAGAGAAAAAAAGGGCCTATTCTAGGTTATTTTTCGATTTTTTTCTAGGTTAAATGCTGCCAACCTAGATTTTTTTTGGTTTTCATTCTAGGGTGGAACAATTTAGTCTAGGTTGAATATAATTTAACCTAGATTGAAAATACTGGTGAAGTTACCTTCCTAAAAATGCAAACAACCAAGATTTAAAATGCACCACCCCCACACTTTAGTTCTAGGTTAAGTTCACAATTTGTGCCGCCGCCTCCATCCATTTACAGTCTAGGTTAAAAACATTAATGTCTTGGTGGTCTCACCCTGGTATTCAATGGTTTTCATTTTCATAGACGGCTGATTTACCCTAAAACAAAAACGTTCTCACCCCACCTCAAACAATTTACAGCCATGGCGCATTAACCTAGAACCCTTTTTTCTCTAGGTTGTGCCCCTTTATTTACGAGGTTGTTTCAATTACTATCCCTGTTGTACCAGTTAAATTTCTAGGTAGCTTCCTATTCTTTTCAGGTTGGTCCTAATAAATTACTAGGTGGTTTACTTTTCTTTCTAGGTTTGCTCCACTTCCATTGCAGGTTGGTTCTATCAACTTCAACTATCTTTCTGGGTTGTCTCTGTTTCCAACTCAGTACAAAAATTAGAATGTGACGTCATAATATGACTGCACATAGTGACAGAAATTAGATGATTAGAATTTGACAGAGATTTGGCCTCAACCCCACCGGGTAAATAGCAGGGGTGCCAAGACAACGAGAATTAACGCCCACCGCCTACAGTGGCGCTCTCCGCGGCCGCTTAGCGTACCGTAGAAACAACCTGGAATTTATTTAATGAATTACGATTACTGTTGTTTAAACCTAAAACTATTTGTGGTACTACGGTAGTTTTAACAGAGACTGAAAGTCTAACTTTTTCTTCTGGGTTGTTACCTAAAGTAACAATCTCGCCTTTTAAATCTCTCGGTTGTTTTCAGTTGTACAACCGAGACTTTAATGGAGGGGAATTATATGGAAGGTCAAATCATTCAATTCTAGGTTACTCCACTTAAAAGTCAAAGGTAGGTAATATATTTTCTAGGTCTTCACAATGTCAACCTAGACCGAATGTGAAGTTCACATTTGGTCTAGGTTGACACTTTTTTATTCCAGGTTGTGGTCAGAGGGCGGGTAATAACGGATTAGGTTGTTTCTATATGGGTCTAGGTTGTATTAATATTTTTCGATGTTACTTTAACCTGGACCTATTTTTTTTCTAGGTTGAATCAATTGATTCTAGGTGGTTTCAATTTCTTTTCGAGGTTATTTCGGATTTAACCTAGCCACTAAAAAAATCTTTTCTCTCAGTGCGGGAATAACCCTAACATCATAATTTTCCTATAATGGGAAATGTCCAATTCCAATCGTCCTTGAAATCAACGGATAGGCGCTGATATAAATTAAATCAAACTCCAGGTAACATTAAAACCGAGTTCCCGTGTGGACAAGATTGATGAGGAATTTGTCAGTAATTGGGTCGCATGAAAGGTGGCCGTTGGGATAAATTAGCATTTCGCTCCACGCGAAGTTGTCTTTAGTCCTGAAAATTTGTTCCCGGCGTTGTAACTTCTTTCTAGTCGCGTTTCCCGCCGTTTAATGACGTCCACGTCAACTCCACCAACATCAAAATGCAGGTGAATGATGGGGTCATTTGTTGGATGCCTATGAACAAGAAGCTGGCGCCTCATACCCCGACAACTCCCACTAAAATAAATATCCTCATTTGTCACCTATTTGGGCGACTATTTTCGGGACAAAATTCGACAAATGAAGAAGAATTCCCCCAAGGCTCATATCGAAGGTTGAAAAGTTGTTTTGGGACGTGTTCAAACTGTGGGGAGTATTAATAAACTAGGGCTTGGAAAATAAAATGTCAAAGAAATAGATTTATAAAAACTTAAATTTAAATTGTAATAAACTTGAGTTAATTAAATTCACATCTTTCAGCTTTTGGCCCTTTTGAGAATTCCTGTTTAGTTTCGCCGTGCTGAAAAGGCACTTTTATACATCACACCTATCTTTTACACTTCACACTCTACACCTCATTGTCGATGCCACTACTTTAACACCCCTCCTTATCCTCCACCAAACGTCAGCCTGAACAACACCGCAGCATAAAACCCGACGTTAATCACGACCTTGTGCGCTCATTGTCTTTTCCCTTCGTTGAACAAAACCCCCCTCGCGGCGCTTCTCTTGATTAAAAAAAGGCAGAAGAAAGAGGGAAATGGTAGCCTAGTTTTTTTCTCCAGGAATTTGAGCGTGAGTGGAAACTGGGAGGCTCTTAGCTCATTTTCGCTGTTGTGCTTTTGCTTCGTAAGAATTACTTTTCGAGCGGAATGAAAGGGCCAGTTCTCTTACGTGCCAGTTAGAACCCGAGGAACCGGGTGTGGTGAATCTCATTACAGGTGCGTCACTCTGGACGAACATCTGCGAACGGAAGACGGAAGTACTTCATCGCTTAGCCGATCTAGATCAACTCCGCGTGTGGGAAATGGGAGACCGTTCCCTCTCTGAACAGCGACGGCCACGACGTGGGTCTCACTCGCGCCAATATTCTCCACTCATCACTGCAGTGATGACATGCGATCAGCCTCTTCATCATGTCTGATCACGTAACTTGGAGCTGGAAATAAAACACCCCGCTCCCTGGACCAGTGGAGGCCCTGATGACCAGTTGTATGGGTTTAGACTTGGAGACCCAAGGAGCTTCCTGGGGCATAATACGTCCAGGGACATATCTTCTCCAGGACCCTCTGATGATTCCACTTCTACGTGCCATAGAGAATTAGAGGCGGCATCGAGGCAGCAACAGTCTGGTCATCTACAGTGAAAATAATATTTTACAGCATATTATGCTGTTCACCAAGCCCACCTCCACCCATGGCGGACCCTCTTCAGGTGAACCCACAATCTCTCGAGCATGAGGACCCCGGCCCATTCCTTTCCCATTACTCCATTAATTTTGTAAATTCAAGGTACCACTATTGAATGCTCTAGCAAAATTTGCTATGTATAGCAAATTTACATACAAATACATTTAATGTATAAATTCCGAAAATATCCATAAAGTTAGTTTTGAGGCAATAACAATTAATACTCTGAATACTAACGGCGTGTGAAAATTATTCACGCCTAAATACGTCAAATAAAAATAATGCGGAACTGACTATTTACGGCTGACATGTGAGGGTTGTCGTGTTATGTCGCGTGATGAATCGAGCGATTGTCGGTGGATTTCCACGCGGCATTATAACGTCTTCCTGAACACCGATTTACATTTAAGATGCCACGCCTTCTTCCTTGCGGATTTTTTCTACCTTCAAGGAGGCCTCCCAATTATCATAAAATCGACGACCGTCCTTTGAAATCTTTGCCGAACCCACATTCAATTGAGAAACTTCCTTCTCTCAGATCGGAAACAAGTGGTGGATATTTTATTTATTCCAATAATTTTAAACCGTTTGCTGTATTGGTGTAGGTTTGGAAACTGTTGATACATCCCTATTCACCTCATCAGCTGCTGGTTGTGGATATTTTCGGAAAGAACAACATACCTGATGGATTTTGATTTATTCCATTTGGGTGCGCTCCGGATTGAGCCCGGCCCTTCGCCGCGCCAATTTGCGAAACAGGCTCATTCCGGTCCGACCGTGAACTGACCAGCTCGATCAACTTCGTTATTGAGATCGAAATGTTAAGGACTTGACTGCCAATACATCGCTGTTCGCAATTCCGACATTGGACGGCTCCCCTCCGCCCACGAGACAGCTCAGGAACATCATTAGCCGTAACAGTTGAAACGCTCAATTATATACGAGTGCCACTGTCAGAGCAGGATAATTCTATGGAGGCCTCAGGGTTTTATCGCTTATCTGATTTTCTCTTCGAACATTCACCCTAAATTCCATTAAAGCAAACGCCAAATGCGATAACGCAGTTTTTCTTTGACAAGTTAAAAAAAGAACTTTCGTCTGGCCGTGGCAGCCGTAATTACGAATCAGTAACGTATTTCAGGAGATTTACAATCATGTTTCACTCGACTTGCTAACTATTGCAAAGTTGGGCTTGAAAGATTAACAACCCCAAAGATTTTTCCTCCCCCTTTTTTTTTTGGTGGGAGTTCACACACAACATCTGCTATTTCAATCGCGTACGTCATCAACGGTGTTCGGGTGTAGTCGTGTGCTCAAACCTTTCCCTTTTCAGTCGAGACCCGCTTTGAAGTTTACATAAAATTTTAGGGCTCAAAAGAGCGGAAAGGGGAGCTGTGGACCAACAGCCGCTCTCAAACAACACCTCTGCGGCTGACAAACGCCCCCAGGGGAGTAAACTCAACTTTTCGGTTGAAAAACCCGGCTCGACACCCGTAACCTGAAGGAGGAGGAAGTTTTGAAAAGCCTAGTTTTGTTTAGAGGCAATTCGGATTTACATTGAAATCGAGCAGCACTCCGATGACGTTTGGCGACCTTGCAGTCCCCAAAACGCTGTCAATTTTTCCCTCACGTTCGTCGCATTTGGAATTGATTGGAGGGATCGGGGAAAATACAAAAAAACGTGGCCATCTAATCCCAAGAAGATAAAGCGGGTCGGCCTTGTTGCTCCGGTAAACGAGAAACCTTCGTGACCGACCTATCAAACTGCCCTTAGCTCTCCCGAAGGTCCCTCGATGGTAACGTTGTTCGAAATCTTATTAGTTTTAACTGAACTCCCCCCACTTCTTCACCGTCAGTCATGTTACGACGGGTCTCTCCTGCTGCCCGTGATACGAACTTGATTAAATTTATTCGTTCAACAGGTCAAACAACCCAAAGAACGTCACAAAACGGCTTGTTGAGTAGAATTCACAACGTTCAAAAAACTCTTGCGCAGTTCATAAACTAACAGGGAAACATTTTTCTCTTTTTTTTTTTCAACATTAAGAGGTTTCTACAGCAGTTAATATTGAGAAACTTTTCCCAAGTTTTTGATCGGAACTTAAGTGGCCACCAATTCACCTGCCAACGACGGTGGTTTAGGAAAAGAAAAACTTCGGTTCGGGTGATCTTGTTACTCTAATTTCAATAATTGGACCGGCGGTGGACTAGGAACGGTCCAATCAGTGGAAATTCAACAGTCTTGAACTTTCAGAGTTGTTAAACACTGTGAATTTAGTGTATGTACGTGAGGTAGTGTCCCAAGATTTCTAAGTCAATATTTGTGTGGTTGGCAGTAAGTTGTATGCTCTCCAAGACCTTACCGTTGGTGTGGATGGGACTGGAGTTCCAGGGTTCGTCAAAGTGACATTCTGGAATTGCTTTGCGGAGGTAAAAGTAAAGGAAAAGTGAGTTTTACGTCAAGATTTTTCACCTAATCGGCCTGACATGACGTGGCGCTAATTTGTAAATGAATCGCCCAGCTGTACATTTATTCCCAAAATTTCCCAGAGAAACACGTTTGGCCACGAAGACCTCTGAAAGGAGCCTGGAGATGCAACACGTTTGACCCCACGAAGAACGACCCGTATGACCACCGTGGCATTTCGACCACTCCCTGCTATCGATTTCCGTTTTGGCCAAAAAGCCAGCTTTGCAAGCCTTGGCCAGTTGGGCACCAAATGTACAAGATTTAGACAGGTCTGGAAAGCTTGGGAACAACTTGGCAAGCCTTGGAGACTCGTAAGGTCGATCCACACATTTCAGTGTTTCAGTAAATCCATGGCCATTAGTGCTCCATGCGGATTGTAACGCTGGTGTGTGGACAATTTATCATTGATGCCATTGAAGGGCACGGAGCACTGATGGCCGTGGATTCACTGATATCACTGAAATGTGTGGATCGACCTTTAGCCAGCTTGGTTCCATATTGGCATCCAGGTCCAGCTTTGGACGAGCTTATCAAGCCTTGGGCAGCTCAGGAAAGCTCGGTACCATCTTGACGAGCCTTGGAAACGCGATGGTAAGTGATTCTCTGATGATAGCAGTAACTTCGAGGCCAAAAGCGCCATTCATCTTGTGGCCAAACGTGTCCCCACGCTCGCTGTATTGGTAGCCAAACGTGTTGCATTCTCGTAGCCAAACGTGATACTCCCAAATTTCCATGGTCTTCAACGGGATTCAAATCCGTGCCACGGATTCCGTGGCCTCATCAGAAATCAGCGCGGAAGGGACTGACGCCCAGAACCACGGCTGTTCCGGCCGCCTTTGCTTCACGGAGGTGTTGGAGGCCAAGAGCCTGTTCAGAATGTTTTCACAGGATTCATTCAGATCATCGTACAGCTACGACACCTCCAGAGCTCGAAGGGCAGTACTTATGCTCCAGTGGCAGTTCAGCCTTTAGGCCACTATGGGCACTGCCACAGCTAATTTGGGGACGGAAGGAAGAAACCCCATTTTATTTTGCGCGAGTAAACCCGCAACCCGCTTTGATTCAATAGAAAGGAAGTGATCATACTATCCAGCAACGCTCCTACTGCGAAATTCGGTGACAGCGCTACCTGTCAGATTTTTTACAGAACTGAGGGACCGTGGCTGGTGGACGAGCAAAAAAAAAAAAAAAAAAAAAACGCCCCATTTGGCACAGACTAAACGAGTGAATAAAGATAAGGGGCAGTTTGCCACTCGTAAGTTTAACCCTTGTGTGTACCCAAAAACCCCCTGGTTAACTGGTTGTCCGGGGAAAAATGCTCTATTTAGTTATGTTTGGCTAAATTAAGTTGGGATTGACAGGCAGCCACCTACCCGTCCTGCAGAGAAGAGGCAGGGTCCCCGGCCCCGACGACAATGTTAAATGCTACGCTTCGCGGCACCAACGAGTGTGAAAATCGATTGATTATATCGATCGTCTAGAGTGGGAACCGCCTCAGATGGTTTGCACGATCATCTAAAATCTCTCTTTATAAACGAGTGCAGTCCTGATTTTGTGAGAATAAAACCAATTTTACCGACAGTTTCTGGCTTTTAATGTACGTCCTGAAGGCTCACCTCTCAGGCTGGAAACACCATGGTTTCTCCGTATATTCTCGAATATCCTATTCCATCTCAGGCGGGAGCAATCAATCATGAAGAAAATGGATACGAGAGGGGCGCCTATAGAGAGGTAGGACGTTTAGAATTCCGATGTTTCATGAATACATTCAGCACGTCTGAACAGAAAAAAGAAAAACCTCGGCATAAATGTAACGGTAGGGGGTGAATCGGCGGTGCGAGGAATGCCGAATGCGCAAATCAATGCCAGGCGAGCCTTAAGTGTAATTCGGATCGATCAACCCAATCGTAATGTGGAACTTGACGAGAACAAATCCAGACCGCCCTATCAGTTTGCATGCAACCGCACGAATCCTATCACGAATTAGACTCGCTGATTAAACGATTTGAAGCCTCGCTAATGAGCGATCTGTACAGCAATGTTGCTAATGTCGAGGAAGTAAATCCAGTGTCTAACGAAACTTGACGACCCTCGAGAAAGGAATCCCCTCTTGCAGGACCTCCCGTGGGTTCTCAACAGGACCCTCCTCACAACCCCATAGACCCCTTCCTTTCAAGCATTACCCCTCTTCGTTCCTGGCATCCTCACGCCCTTCCTGCAACTCCCTCGTCATTCAAGACATCTTTGCCATTTACATGGGCGTTCTAGATGTCAAGGTAGCCACGCAAACGACCTCAACGCGTACTCCTTGCTACCAGATAATTTTACCTTCCTGGCCGTTCCGCTTCATTACTAGGCATTAAATTACCAACATTGTAATTCCCTAGGCAATAACTATAAATTTAAATTCTTGTATACAAGTCCCACAACGATCATAAATTAATTTTACTATACTTCCCAAACGATGAATTCATTGTTGAAACATTTTAAAGTTCAGTTCCTGTGCTAATAACCCCAATCATAATACTCTGTATGCAGCCATAGTGGACAGATTTCCATCTCTTACCCACACAGCGAGCCACTAGATATTGCTCAGCATCCAGTTTGGAGGAAAGCGGGGAAGCCTCCCCTACCCTGTACGTATGCAGTGGAGAGGGTGGGGGTGACTCCAGCGACTTTCCTCAGACTTGGGGATTTCAGACTCCTTCAAAACTGTGTCGTCGCCTGAACCATTAACGGCTTCTGTAAAAAATGTTACCGGTTTTCAGGTTTAATTTTTCAGGTTTAACAGCTAAACCTGCAATTACAGGAGCCGTTGAGGGTCCTGGCGACAGTTACTGTGGGAATCGACCCCGTATCATCATTGAAGGAGTATTGTCCCTGGATGTCTCCAGAGACAATATTCCTACCAGATCCTCCACTTCTGGTGGAAAATTCTTCAGGAGACACCCGCGATTTGCCCGTTTCGAAGTTAGTAGCGGGTTAGTAGAAATTGATGTTACAGGATGGGAAATCGCGAAGTGTGTTGATGCATTGATAGCGGATGGCCATCGTTTTAATAATTCGGAAAGAGAAAAGAGTTTTCTTACAGGCTTTGCGAAACAGAATTGAGTGCCTTTAACATGAGTTCGAGTGCAATAATTGACGAGGAACTGATTGGAGAATCGATTCAGAGATCAATAAAGAATTTCTTGATCGCGATCAAGGTCATATGGAATCTTAGCCCCGAGACTGAATCATGATTATTTCATCAGCATAGAGAATGGATGTAAGGTGCACTGAGAGAAAAAAAGGGCCTATTCTAGGTTATTTTTCGATTTTTTTCTAGGTTAAATGCTGCCAACCTAGATTTTTTTTGGTTTTCATTCTAGGGTGGAACAATTTAGTCTAGGTTGAATATAATTTAACCTAGATTGAAAATACTGGTGAAGTTACCTTCCTAAACATGCAAACAACCAAGATTTAAAATGCGCCACCCCCACACTTTAGTTCTAGGTTAAGTTCACGGTGTGTGCCGCCGCCTCCATCCATTTACAGTCTAGGTTAAAAACATTAATGTCTTGGTTGTCTCACCCTGGTATTCAATGTTTTTCACTTTCATAGACGGTTGATTTACCCTAAATAAAAACGTTCTCACCCCACCTCAAACAATTTACAGCCATGTCGCATTAACCTAGAACCCTTTTTTTCTCTAGGTTGTGCCCCTTTATTTACGAGGTTGTTTCAATTACTATCCCTGTTGTTCCAGTTAAATTTCTAGATAGCTTCCTATTCTTTTCAGGTTGGTCCTGATTAATTACTAGGTGGTCCACTTTTCTTTCTAGGTTTGCTCCACGTCCATTGCAGGTTGTTTCTATCAACTTCAACTATCTTTCTGGGTTGTCTCTGTTTCCAACTCAGTACAAAAATTTGAATGTGACGTCTTAATATGCTGCTTATAGGGACAGAAATTAGATGATTAGAATTTAATGGAGGGGAATTATATGGAAGGTCAAATCATTCAATTCTAGGTTACCCCACTTAAAAGTCAAAGGTAGGTAATATATTTTCTAGGTCTTCACAATGTCAACCTAGACCAAATGTGAAGTTCACATTTGGTCTAGGTTGACACTTTTTTATTCCAGGTTGTGGTCAGAGGGCGGGTAATAATGGGTAAGGTTGTTTCTATATGGGTCTAGGTTGTATTAATATTTTTCGATGTTACTTTAACCTGGACCTATTTTTTCTAGGTTGAATCAATTGATTCTAGGTGGTTTCAATTTCTTTTCGAGGTTATTTCAGATTTAACCTAGCCACTAAAAAAATCTTTTCTCTCAGTGTGTACTGAAAATATGTCTCACGGATTAACATCGTCTCCGTCGTCGTCGAGATCCCAAATGGGGCGTCCGTCAACAGAATTTGTGAATCGCTTCCGTGAGCTCCCCTTAGTCAATATTTAAAAAAATTATAATTATTATTATACTAATATATTAGTATATTTTAATTTATTTTAGGTACTAGATGAAGTATTTTATTTATTTAAACCATACCTTTCGTAGTTAGGTTCCTGCAAGCATGCTTAAAATGTTATTTATAGAAAATATAGTTACATTAGTTCGATTTTCGTCCGATTATAATCTATAAAACAATATAGACCTAAATTTTCTTCCACCACCTCCACGTACTGGCTTGGGTGTTGGAAAAATGTTACAAGATCGATAAACCAGCTCCGAGACTTTGTCCGGCGAGATTCGAGATCTGCCCCACTGGGCATCGGGTCGCCATTCAGGTTACTTACTTACTAAATCTTCATGAAATTCCAACCTACAGTTCAGACATCCAATGAGCGACCTTTGCCGCTTCAAGGCGACTCCCGAATAGGTCACACCACTTCGCTGGTATCAGTAACTTCGAATTCCATACGAATCAAGGTGACTGACAGTCTCAACCCAAATTTCCAACCCAAACCGAAAATCGCCAAAATTTTTCAACTGTGCATTAAAATAATTTGAAGGGAATAAGTATTTTTGTAGCTTATGAAATGTTGGACGTGTGGTAAAACCTGATTGATCCAATTCAAGGATGTTCAGTATCGAACGGAAGCTTTTATGAGTCCTTTTTTACCAACATGGCCCAACCCAAATTTCTTGCCCATGTTGCGTTTCATCATGCCAATTCAATATGTCGAATATCATGGGAATAACAACACTCGGAAAAATTGTCATTTTGCAAACAAGATCTCTCTTTCTACGTACCTACTGCAAGACAATCCGAGAAAACAATGCAGTATGAGAAATAATCCCAACGGACAGTGATGAAAAGAAACTTTAACCTGATGAGCCGTACTGGTGTATCTTCAATTGGCGTGCTTGTTATGGCTGACAGCAACATATGTTATAGGGGACCTCGTTAGGCGGGTCGCCTCGGTGATGCCAAAGCACAACTTTTCTGGCGAATTTCGGCCTTTCGAGCTTCAACGTAAATAAAATGAGTTGATACTATTCGAATTCACGTATTTCATGATTTTGAAAAAAATGCACAATGACATTAGGGAATAAAAGACACGGAAAAGTCGCATAACAAAGTATTTTGCGACCCACTGGTAAATTACGGGATAAAAATACACTGTGGCCCGGGCGATAAGGTAATTTCCCTGCTCGGGCCATAATACATCCCACATTCTCAGCGAGACGGTATTTTATAATAATAAAAATAAACCCTCGCAAACTTCATGCCCGGGTTTTATAGAGTGCTCGACCGACGTATAAATTCCACGGAAGGCCCCTCCTCTATTATACCCGCCGAACATCCTTTCTAACAAACAGCTATAAAAACGAGGGACGTATCGGGGAAAAGTCGAGTGATTCTTATGTGGTCAGGTCCTGCGCCATAAAAGTTTTCCCTGGACTATGCTAATACTAAAAAAATTAAATTCATGACGTCGAGTTTTGTGGCCAACTCCACAACGCATGGAATATTACATCCTGTGGTCGGTGGAAGAGTGATGGGCAACCTCTGGCTCTGGACAAGGGCGCTTGTCTCCTTTCTGAACGGGACCGACCGAGGATTGATGTCAATGGTAGGCGGTATTAGCTTCAAGTCGATGGTATCTCGACCGCGTTGGTGTTTTGAGTCACCTGCCTCAGTAAACAAGGTTACAACGTAAGAAGGTTGAACTCGCTGTCTTGTTTTGACATTTCACACGACCTCTTTACAGAAAACTAATTACTTGTGTGATAAGTAACAACAATTTTATAGTCGTACCAACGCTAATTTCAACAATCAAGTGAAGTCAATCACGCGATGTACTGGGTCCAACTCTAGCTGATCGATACTGAACAGTTAGTACTGTGTTAAGAACTGTAAACTGGTTCAGCGCTCTAGGTTTACTATTCTTGGAATAATATTGGTTTATTACTTATTCTTGGAATAATAAACGGAGGTCGACGACTCCGATCGGGCTCAAAATTTGACATTATCCGTTTCAAGAGGTCTGGATTCCAAAACCGAAATTCCCGTCCGCCGTACGGAGTACGTCGTACGCTGTCTGCCGTCCGGGCCGTTTTGGGCAGTAGGAATTTTTTTAAAATCTGAAATTTTGACACAATACTTGATTTACCATCTAGTTGTGTCAAAATTGTGTCAGCAGGCTCCTTGCTTTTTCGTCGGCTTCACCCTCGGAAAAAAGGACTCTTTTACAACCGCTGAATCCGAGAGGCCTACGGTACATGTCGTCACCAGCCCACCGATATCTCGGACCGCCCCCAAGAGAGGCGGACCAGGATCTCCGCCTCCAAAGCCTCCTGATAATAATTACTCAAGTAAATGATTTACTTTGGCGCTTTGAACTTCCCTGTCACATCCTCCAACACGAACGGCGGCGAGTACACGGAGATTGAGCGATTAGGTCTGCACCTAACACACAACAAAATTTTAAAATCAAACCTAAGAACACTACAACACATTGGTACAAACACAAAAAAAACCAATCGCTTTGCTACAAGCAATATTTAGTTTTTATTGTCAGAATATAGTTGGGTAACCCAACTACCCACTCAAAGTATTTACTAGTAAAATGACAGGTTGGAAGACATTACAAGCAAGGCTGACTCTGACTTTTAAGTTTCAGTTTACATTAAGAAAACTAAAAACTGTCATTCCCTTTGTAACATTACCTTGAGACACCATTGAGAATTACAAGAAAACCGTAGGACCCCTGTAGTCAAGAAGAGTTACGACGCTTTCAGCAGGAATATTCCTTATCTCGTTATACGTGAAGGTACATCTGAACGGATTTGTGGGGCCTGTTGCTGGTGTTCAAGGAAAGGTCGACTTCCTAATGGCAGGCCAGTGTCACATGGCGAGAAGTGAGTTCAAAATATTTTTTTATTGCGATATTTCAGTGACGAGGCTGGAAGTACTTCGCTACGTTGCAAAATAGACCGCTAAAGCCTCCTACGTAACTTGGTTATTGCTGAGCTTGACAATATTTCCAGAAAAATTCTTTCGGGCTTTGCTACCATAAGGGGACTGGTCCAAAAAAAAGCTCTCGTTTAGAGCGCTCGCAGTGTAAATTCGATAACTCCGTTAATAATGCATGGATTTCAATTTTATTTTTTTCTGTTTAATCTGAACGTTCTCAGCTATTGAAATATGCCGCTAGAATTTTTAGTAACAGGAACGTGAATTGCAGGTTAGGTGGTATGCATAATTTTGAAGTGTCAACTTCTTAACCTAACCATTTCTAAGCCGTTTGATGGATGTGGAATTTTTTCTTTTCTACGTACTCGCAATGACGTCCTCTTGGATGTGTCACACGATTTTCATCCTCACTTCACTATTTTGGTTACTACGACGTTTCATGTTGCTCTTCTATGTCTGCGATCCTACGCGAACACGTTCGCTTCTGGTTCATTTGCTCAAAGGCATATGACGCAATGTCCGCAAAGTTCAACTTCAATTTCAACTTCAATTTAAAAAACTTTTATTTTATTATTCTTTGGTATAGGTTACTTGTGCATAAATGTAATTCTGTGTCAATGAAAAAAAGTTGTTAGAAAAAAAAATGTTTTTTTCAAAAATGTTTTTGGTTTTTTTTTTAATTTTTTAATTTTACTCGAAACATATTTCACCTCCTGGGATCCTTCAAAAATCCCATTTGTAGCTCCATGAAAGCCCTATAGATCGCCAAAGTGAAATCGGATCGTTCCGCGACCCCCAAAAATGGATTCTACGTCCAAAAATACTTCGAAAACGACACCTAACTCGATCCCATAGCCAAATAACCCCTTCTTAAAACCCTCCCGTAGCCCCATTTTAGCCCCATAGCGTCCCACGGGTTTGGGCGATCGGGCTGATTATCATGCGGGCACAACTATATGGTAAACCGAGTATTTTGACAAAATTTCAGATTTTTGAAAAAATTCCTGCTGCCCAAAACGGCCCGGACGGCAGACAGCGTACGACGTACTCCTTACGGCGGACGGACATTTCGGTTTTGGAATCTAGACCTCTTGAATCGGATAATATCAAATTTTGAGGCCGATCGGAGTCGTCGACCTCCGTCGCGAAAACATAGGTGTATTATTCTAAGAATAATAAACCAAAAGGTAGGTACCCCGATCGATATGGCACTCGAAACGCAAGTCCCAATTCAATTTCGGAAATTGAACGATTTCACAGGTGAAAACAAACAACCAGGTGCAAAATCAAATATAACCTCCTGAAAATGGCGGAAAACACGCTGAAGGGTTCTTATCGTTCAAAACCCATGTTTGTAGTCCATTTTCAATGGATCAAGTGTTTTGGTTGGCTATTTACTACCCAGGTACCAAACCTCCCCAGTCTCCCCTTCTATACCTTACATTGTAAGGATTGCGGGTTCTCTAAAACTACGTCAAATTCACGACAAATTTCCATGACTGGTGATGAAGGGGAGGAGGTCAATCTGTATCCGATCAACGCTCGATAGGTTTACGCTCAGTCGGTAAAGGAATGACAGCCGCCAAAATTTTTTGTGCGTGTGTTTTACAAAAGCTGGGATAGAAAAGAGAAGACTTTACGGGAAGAAAATTGAGGAGGTGCACGCAAAAAAGGGAGCGCTCCAGCGTACGGCGGCGGAGGCGAACTTAGGATACAACTTTTTGTATCGTTCTTTCTTACTTCGAGGCGCTCGTTGTACCCCTTCCGGGCGAGTAATTTAAAAAATAATATACCATTCTCTTCAGAATTCAATGTAGTTTGTGTAGGGAAACTTTTAAAAATATATTATTCGGTAATTTTTTGGCCCAGTTACAACTCGACTGTATTAAGACGCATTTTTCAAAAATAATTAACATCCATCATCTACATAATATGTAGGACATATTATGTAAATGTTTAGTGAGTAGTCTGAAAAAGGGAAATCACGCCTTCCATCGACCCAGTTGGAAATGGCTGAGAGGTATTCAAATGAAGACAGTCGCACACCCGGAACGACCTTCCGGGCCTCCCATAATGAATGAAACGATCTCGTCGAATATAATGCCCTCAGGCAAACTGTTTATTATAAATATTACTTCATTCCAGCGGACAGTGGTCTCTGAAACATTTTTTTCGACGTCAGTTATTTTAACGCGAGGAAGTTATTTATATGAACGTGGGCACCGCTGTGGCATTTGGCTTATTATGTATATGACAGTGATATTATGCTATAATTGAGCGATAAATCAAGTTTATTTGTATTGGATAAATAAGGGAACTGAACCCAAGTTACGGATATGTTGAGTACCTACCTATGGTAGAGTTCCCAGAGCTTCTAGAAATTCTAAATTTGTTTTATGACTTGAGCAGAGATCCGAAGGTGCAAAGTCCATGTTCTCGCCGCCCCTCCTGTGGCTGGGAATGTTCCCGGGTAGGATTCCCAGGAGCCAAGCTCAAGACGTAGAACTCCAAGAGCTGTTCCTCTGGAGGCCGAGGATCTGGTAGGTACGAGTATTTTCACTGGAGACGTCCAGGTAGGTACAATACTCCTTCAAGGTCATTGGCTGTGACGCCACCGATTCCCGATAATATTTTATACTAGCGTAGTCGTTGGGAATTCTTGATATGCCGAGAATATTATACAGAAAAATCATGATTACATTCACTTTTGAGACTCATAAATGGTCAAAAAGGTACATTTTTCGGCTTCTTCGTTGATTACCTGAACTTTTCATCACCTTCACTTTCCTAAGTTTTTGATTAAAATTAAAAAATTACTGAAGTTGAATCGAAAATTTTGAAAAAAAAAAAAAAAAAAAAAAAAATCTCGAATTTAGTTAGGAATGTATTAATCGTATTTGAATGTATTAATCGGAAAAATCAAAGGAATAATGAAACATCAGGGAACAAAATTTGTCCCATTCATTTGAATTTCAACGATTTTTGGACGCTGAGCGCAATCTGGCAGTTAACTACTGATTAATCTGCATGAGAGGATTTTTCCCAGGATATCAACCCTGCATTGCACTAAGTGCAATACTAAGTCTTAGTAGCTATTTGTAGTATTAACTAATACTAATACTAGCATTAGCCGGGTGGTTCTTGGCGTTATCTACTTTAAGCTTCCTTCCGAGGAGTCCTAGTGTTCGGATCCCGTTGAAGATGGAAAGCTTACGAGCACTTATGAAAAAGTACCCAACTCTTCAGGGAATATGAATTAACCCTCCGCTCAACTCAACTCAACATTAAGTTCACTCCCAAGTTTACCATCCCAGAATTCTCAACTTCTACTTCTCATGGTCTAGTTATGACGCGGAGAAACAGGAGAGGATCGTTTCACGGAGTGGCCACGACAAAATAAAAAGGCTCTGTGATTCGAGGTGGAACGACGAAGATGACCTTTGAGATGTGACAAACTGCTCCAACTCGAGCGACCTGTTCCTGGTGTAATGGGGTTGTTGGCTCCCACCTGAGGAATCAGGATTTCAAGGACAAAGGGGACTCTCAGTCCACCCGTAAAGATCCAATTTATTCTAGATAAAATTCTTCTGGTGCGGATAAGAAAAAGATTGACTCGGAAGAGTGCACCGGGTCTTAAAATACGATGACTTGGACAAGTAAAAGTGCTCATAGCTGTGCAATATACATCTTAGCTAACATGGTTAACTAAGATGTACTAGTACATTTTTAAGGAACATAGATATGCACTGGCATTCATTTTTTTAGAGTTTGAATCGCTTTTGGTTAATTATTCTTGGAATAAGGTCGACGACTCCGATCGGCCTCAAAATTTGACATTATCCGTCTCAACAGGTTCCAAAACCGTAATGTCCGTCCGACGTCCGCCGTCCGGGCCGTTTTGGCCAGTAGAAATGTTTTTCAAAAATCTGAAATTTTGACAAAATGCTCGGTTTACCATCTAATTGTGCCCGCAAGATTTTCAGCCCGATCGCTCAAACTCGTGGAGCGCTATGGGGCTAAAATGGGGCTACGGGACGGATTTTTGAAGGCTTTTGGCTATGGGATGGAGTTCGGTGTTGTTTTCGAAGTATTTTTGGACGTAGAATCCATTTGTTGGGTTCCCTGAACGATCCGATTTCACTGTTGCAATCTATAGTGCTTTCATGGGATTTTGAAAGTATCCCAGAAGGTCAAATATTTTTCAAGTGAAAAACGAAAAATTTTGGGAAAAAAAAAAAAAAAATGTTTTCTTTCAACATTTTTTTCATTGACAGAATTAAATTTCTGCACACGTAACCTACATCAAAGAATAATAAACCCGTGTAATTTATTTTTAATTTTTATTTTTTTAACTTGTTTCTTGCACCAAGTAATAACTTATTAGCACCATTATTCTAATACATGATAGAACGTGTTAAAAACTATACTTCACTTAGTCCTTGTGGTTCTGATTTTTGCACTTCGTGATGCTCACACTAGATGAATTAGTTTGTACGGAAAACTATCTTGAGTCTTCAGAGCAAATCGTCTGTGCTGAGAAGCTGGGCCACATCCTCATTGACATGATCTTGGAGCCTCGAAAGGCGGTTGATGTTGATGTCTTGGTTTCGAATAGCGTCATTGGCAGATTCAATCTGCAGAAGCGCTTTTGGCGTTTAAGAGGATGGAAGGAGGGAGCTTGGAGTCTTGGAGGTGGGTTAGACTTCCATGACGTGCCGTAACTCCTGCATTTGCCTATCCGACGCCAGAGCCACTTGCGACCGCTCGATACGACATCTATTTTTATCCACGGCGAACTAGATCGTGATTCCTTTCCATACAAAACCCGTCATTTCGCCCATCACTCCCTCCTTTCTTCCCTTCTTCACTCCATTTTCCAATCGCTCCCCCACCTAATTTCCGTCATTTTCTCGCCGAAGGCATTTTCAGCGCAGCAGGTAAATCAAATCAAAGAAGGTGGAGGAAAAATCGGCCAGACTCACAACCCGATCTACAAAGAAGGAAGTACGTTGTACGCAAGAGTCGGATTTTGCGACCCTCACCTCGCTTGCTTCCTGACACCGGCGAAAAAACTCGTTACAAGTACCTATCACACTGCGAAGCGAATCAAGTCCGAACGGGTTGATTTATAAAAAAAGGCAGGATTTGTAGGTGGTCGAGGCGGCCTTAAACGTTCACCATTATCTTGACGGTGGGTACGTTCATGTAACGATACGAAAAAGAACCGCGAAAGTTGACAAGGGCGACCAGCATAAATTGGATTATGAATGGTCAGCGCCTGAGGCCCGAAATGATTTACAACCGGTCGTATATATAGGTCCGGATATATCCGGACGTCCAGACCTAGACGTGTAGGAAAGGGTTTTGAATCCAGGAGATGGAAGCAACTTGACCGGAACCGATAGATGATTGCAGGGTCGGGCAGTGAAGGTCATCGAGGCGATAAAGCATGCGTGAATACATGCGCTATAACACAGACAATTCGGAGATAACTTCTCAATTCGAGAAAACCTTTGTTGTAACTGTGATGTGGACCTCGACCTGGCGCAAATTATTTATTATATCCTATGACACAGCGGAATGAGGTCGGTAAACGTCTGCCATTTATCGTCCACAGACCAAATGTGGTCCTCTACGACGTAGAAGGGCCTCAAGCCGTTTTTGTGAACCTCCAGAGTTGATTTGTGCCCCTCGGTTTCCTTGTCCTTCTTTTAAGTGGATTTAGTTGGACACGAAGCGGTTCCACTCGACGAAAACACAGGATACCTACTACCTGTTTGTAAATTTGTTTTGTTTGGTGGGCGCAGATACAAAGGCACATGCTCTTTGCTCTCGCCGCTTGTGTTAGTGGAAGTGACTGAGAGTTCCAGGGTGTTTTCCCAAGAACCACCCTCGAGTCTTTGAGGGTGTCTAACCCTAGACAGCCATTCATCGTTTCGACGTATAACCAACTTCAGTTGTACCCTCTGACCGACAGGAGCGCGACAGCAGCATTATTTTAATGCTGCTAAGATGACTTGGCATTGCTAGGCTATAATAGCCTAGCAATGCCAAGTCATCTTAGTTACGTTACGTTTTAGGTTTCATCATGTAGGTACTTGTAATAACGCTGCAAATTTTGCACAGGGATTTATTATTCTTTGATATGCAGTAGATATTTTTGAAGTCCCATTTGTAGCGCCACGAAGGCCCCGTAGATCCCCCACGATGAAATCGGATAATTCTGGGCCCCCAAAAATGGATTACGTCAAAAATACTTCGAAAACGATACCTACCTAACTCGACCCCATAGGCAAACCCCTTCCGTAGCAACTTTTTAGCCCCAAAGAGCCCCGCGGGTTTAGGCGATCAGGCTGAAAATCTTGCAGGCACTACTTGATGGCAAACCGAGTATTTTGCCTACATACAAGACTTTTTTAAATATATTAAAAAATTGTACTGACCCTGAGACCTTAAACCCAGTTGGGCTGCCCACTTCTTGCCCAGTTGGGAGGTCGCTGCAACTGGCGTTCACATTTGAATTGCTTCATGCAGAAAGGGACATATGTCCATCCGACATCATTTTGAGGAAAGTAATAAAAAAGTAATAACTTTGCGGGAAATTAAGCTATTGTCTTCAAATTTTTTCATGATTTGGGGCTATACAGCGACTTTCTAAAAACAAACTGCCTTTTTCCCCAGTTACTTTTATTTTCAGTCTAAAAATTAAAAAAGTCGTCGGACTTAGGTCCCTTCTTGCAAGAAGCAAAGGTAGGGGTATGAAAAACATCTACAATTTACCAAAAACGTGTATTTAAAATTGAAATAATTACCTCAAGTTAATTTACAAATGAATAAATAGATTTTACTCGATGCTGTTGTCATCGGCATCACTGTCTCCTCGAACTGTTGGCCAGGAGATGAATTCGTGGAAAAATTGGTAGTGCTCTTGTGGGATGTACGGTCCCAATTTTTTAACGTCATCGATTTTGGCTTGCTTGAGAGGCACATTTCCTGCAGTATACCTACGCTTTCTCCGTTGGCAGGGAGAGTTGAGTGGATTCGTGTGAAAACGGTCCTAAGTCCTGGACTCGGGTCCCTTCTTGCGCGAATCTAGTTTTTTCAAAGTGCTCTACACGCTCAGGGGAGCGCGATAGAAGGTCCCCGACTGCACGAATCGATAAAACGACCCCAAAAACCCTTTTAGAACCATTTTTTCGAAAAAAGGTGTATTTGTGACTTAAGTCCCTTTCTGCATAAAGCAATTCATTTGCCCAATTGGGTTCCGCTCTACGTTTCGACCTTCTAGTACCCATTTTGCCCAAAATTTTAACTTTTCAATCGAGAAGGAAAGGTTTAACCAATTGATCTGGTAATTGTGTCGAAATGCACGACTTCATCCTGCATGTAGGTCCCACACGTCGATAGATAATAGAGAGTTCCTAAAGAAACATCCGAGATACGTCGACCGTTAATTTTTATCGCCGTAAGGGATTTGTCTAGGGAGAATCAAAGAAAAGCTAACTCACATATCACCGTAACAGAGATACGGTGTTATCAAAAGTCACGCTAAATTTAAAGTGCCGCTATTTACCTTATATTGTTCGGCGTTATCCTTAAGACCGTAAGCTTATCGCCGTATCTTTACGGCAATAACGTTCGACGTTAGGCATAAGGACGTAAGTTATCGCCGTTATTTCCGCGCATGCGCGAAATCTCGCGTTACGTCGACCGTAACTCATCACCGTTAGGCAAAAAGTGGCTTTAGGAACTCTCTAATAATAAAGCCACCCACTCGTTTATCAGTTTAGTGCCGTTTTGGCACTACGATGGTCTGTTTTCAATCTCAAATCAGTATTCAGAATCTCATTACCCCCGAAGGTAGTCGCCTCGCCGTTAAGAATTACGGAGAGGCAGTTTCCGCCCTCGTCCATTAACTTGGATATTTTTAGCTCCGTTTAACAACAAAATGGAATGTTGATCAAACAGTAACGATGCAAACCTTGTTGAAACATAGAGCGAGTCGGAGCCGGAAGAATTTCTAGAAATTAATGTCGCGATGGTCTCCTTCTACGGCTCTACTTAGCTACAGCTTCGTCCAACTCACCCTTCCTTTATATTCTCTTAACTAATTAATGAGCTGACGGTTGACTCGACACGTAATCGGGACATCTCGTTTGGACTCCGTCGAGGACAAACCTGCCACTGCTTGCTACTACTAATGTCCAGCCCGGTCTCTTTTATTTGGACGGCTGGAGCGGAAATCATATTTATTTCTCGTGGAAGGAGATTATTGCTGAGCGGAACTCATTAATGTGACTCTTCTCTTTGAACTTGAGCGTGCTAGTACTTCTAAGAGACTTCCCTGTAGCGCAGAAGTAGCCGTTCCACTTCTTGCGACAGCATTGAATCATTATAATATAATGCGCCTGCTAGGGACTCTTTTTCAATGAGGAGGAAGGATTTTTCATTTAACCAACCGCGAAGGTAGATAAATCAAGATTTAACAAAACATGGTTCCATAACTTGCTCACCGCTAAAGATTACACGAAAAGGCGATTTGTCGGTAAAGTATTGAAGATCAACTGCGGAGTCGGCTCCCTCCCCATTGTGAGAACCGAAAATCCGGTTAACATAAAATCCACTCTACTCCACTTTACGTACTTTACAAAAGATTGCGCTTGAATGTAATAGCGAAATTCAAACTCTGCTGTCTGATTCACTGGCTCTCAGTGAGATTTAATTTCCAGAAGAAATGCAGCCTGTCCTCAATACAATATTAGTAGTACCTCTAGTAGTAATCCCCAATAATGCGGTGTGTCGCAAGCAAGCTCCAAAATCGCACTGAACGAAGGAACGCTGCCCCTGCCCTGAATGTCATAGTCAACAGTTCAGGGGTGTTTCCTCCCTCGTTATCCCTGTACATCTTTTACTATGTTGCACATCGCATTTCAAAGCAATACAGCAAAACCGTGATTTCACCATTACCCAAGCAGCTCCTGTAATTATTTTCTGATAGTTTCAAATAATTAAGCTAGGTAGTCCTCCAAATCAACTACCAAAGAGGCCCACCTTATAAGTAGGTCTACTGTCTGTATACAGACAGTAGACCTACTGGTTTTTCAACATATCGTGACAGCCAAGTACAAATTTATTAAGTCGGAAAATGTTATACCTATATCCCATAGAAGGAATTAAATAGTCAAAATATAAGAATTCAACAGTGTCAAGTCTTAAAAAATTGGCAAAGCAGTAGGAAACATGTCCATTCGTTTAAAAAACAATTCTCAGACTGGTCCAAACCTTGGCGAATGTTTGTGACTGACCCATACTTCTGCCAGAAGGACTCCCGTCTCCATTAATCAACTTCTAATTAGCGTTGGCTTCGCAAAAGGCCGTTGCTCGTGTTTCCCGCCCTGATTAACGATCCAGATCGCCCGAAACGATACGGCCGAGAGTCGTAAAAACGCGGCTTTTGCCCGGAACCTTCGGAGCTCATCAACACGCATGATCTCATTCATATTCAAATTTTCGTCTTTAGAGCTCGTAAAATGATGGGAATTCGATCGTTGCAACTTATTAAATTAAAGTGGCGATTTCGGGACAGAAAATTCGTTGGGAGTTTATTTTTTGGGGTCATTTTCGGATGACCAATTTGTAACAACTCCGACGTGTGTTGCTCCCATTTTGACTCGTTTTACCGAGTCCGTGAGGCTCCTTTTCTGTCGCTAATTATTAGGGTGTTTGTCTCTTAGATTGGGAATCTATTCTTTCCAGCTTTTCTTTTTCGAAATCCCCGGATTAGTATTCCTCTCAACGAAGGCCCTCTGGAGCAATACGGGGTTAAGACGTTTCCATGGAAGACTTCAAAGACACATTTTTCCACCGGTATCGTCAGGGGAGACAAAACAGTATGGAGAAGGAACCACAGCTTGAAACGGGTTCAATTGGATCTCTGCCCATCTCACATAAATAATTTAAATAACTTGTCATACAGTGGTTTTCAGTGGTTTGAGCGTCGGACTGCTGAGTCAAAGGTTGCTGGTTCGATCCCAGCAGCCGCTAAACATTTACCTTATACTGATAATCACCTCTCGAAAGGCAATGGCGTACCACCAAGTGTACCTTTCTCGCCCAGGAAAACCTCTCACATTTGCCGCTCGGTCCCTCCTACTTCTATTATAACTGTCCTCCACGCTCAACAGAAGTTCGTAGCGAGAGGTCGCCAAACTTGGTTACAAGTACATAGCACCCAGAGAAGAAGAAGTGGTCATACAATTATTATCATAGGCGAAGTCCTACGGCTCCAGGAACTCAACCACGGGAGGGTTAAGATCGAAGTGAGAAAAACCTTAGCTTTCCTCGAATTAGTGATTTTCTAAAACGTACGAGAGAATTCACGCGCAATAATGGGCAAGCGAAGCGAGCCCTGCTGCACGAGTAAAGTCTGCAAGTCCGCTTGTGATTTCTGAAATGAACACTATCATGAGATCGGTTTCAGAATAAAACTCGCGATTTATCGTAATTAAATTTTAAAAGTTTTATCCTTCTGTTTTGAGCCGGTTGAAACTGATTTTGTCTGTAGAGCGAACACGAATGAGCTGAGGTTTTCGTTGTGACTCAGTTTTAATATCTCTATTAAGTACCTACGTACGAAAATCGACCGAAATAACAAATTGAGTCCGAACCAAAACCTCAGCTCATTCGTGTTCGCTCTACAGACAAAATCAGTTTCAACCGGCTCAAGTCAGAACGCCAAGGTTTTCCCAGAAGATGGGTACGGGCTGGTACGCAAAATTAGTGCAAACTCACGGTTCTCGCCGCCACAAATAATTCCAAGTGGTTTTCCGCCCTGGTTTCGTGGATTGGACAAAAACGAGCTGCTAATGTAATACGAGCGGAATCCCAACCTGAGCAGAATACCGAAAACATGGGCTTTCACGTAACGTGACAACGATGAGTTGAAAAATGTGAAATCATGTGCGAGAAGAGTGCACACGGTTCATCAGTAATTTGTTATTTTTCATTTTTCATGAATGAAAAACTGTCTTGTTTGAAAAGGTTATCACAGTAAATATAAAAGATAGAAGTCCTAATAGAGCGTTCCTGAAAGAGCTTGTAACCTACCTTTGTTCTGATTCTGACGGCCCAGATTTGGAGCTCGAACCTAAGTTGAGAGTCTGTCTCATTCGGGGTCCTCCATACCCCCAAAATATACCCTAGCGGATCCTTCCAATCTCCCTCGCGAAACCCTTTCACCGGCCCTCCCAAACTGGATAACCCGCCGACCCTTTTGGAAGCCTATTTCCTCCCTGGGGGCTCCCTCCAGGAAGCGACCTGCAGGACGATGAGGGGGAATCAATCAGCCAGGAAGTTCTATCTGGGTCAAACTGTGGGAAAAAAAAACAACCTGCCACGAAATGGGGGATGCCAAGCACTGACAGCCAACTTCTTTCTTTTCGCCCTTTCTTCAAGAGTTTAGGCAAAAGAGATTTTGAATTCCGTGGATGTGAATGTTTTGTGGTCGATCATTTGAAACTAGATTCACAACATTGGCAGGTCGATACGTCTAAAAAAAAACCAAGCGAAACTGAGACCTGGGGCTGAGGTCAGGAGCCTGCGAGCGTACCTACAAAGGGTGAAGTGATGATAAATGAAACGTCAGGAAGCTACTCTGACACTTCCGCCCTACGAGCTGTATCTCTCACTGAGAGGGACCTCCCTTTTGTATTCGGGCAACGAAAGCAGAAGCCGGACCGAAATACACTGGCGTGTCTTAAACCCCGTCAAAATTCCCACCATTTGACTGTCAGTTCGTCCCAAACATGGCAGATGAAAGATAACAAGATCCAAATTGACCCAGTCCATGGGCTTTTGTCTGTCGGGCGAGGTTGGCGGTCACAACTGTTTTTCGTTCGAAGGAGAGACGTGAGAGTGAGAAAGAGGAAGGGCGGGAGTGTCTCTTTCCACTGATGCACAGGTCAGATACTTCGCATGACGTCATTTTCTCTCTTCGCAGGTCCCTCGTTCTGAGGTCCACGACAGTTCTCCATTACATGTTGAACCTATGGTATCCCATCCAATGCTACTCCTCTCTTCAGTTTCACCCGTTTTCTAGAAATATCCTCACGCGCGTTACACGAATAAATCCGAACTGGGAGAATTAGAATAACTTTTTATTGAGAGATATTTTTCACAACATGAAAAAGATAAAATTGAGAGCCTTCAGTGAGAGGACGAATTCCTCCTTCATCGACTTCCTTCGTTCAGCGACTATATCGTGAGTAGCGATTTCACCATAAAAGTCAACCCAGTTTTTCAAAGAGAGTACATTACGTTTTTGGAACTTTTGGGTAACCGCGGAAAATTGTCTCATGTCGTTAAAACAATTAAAACGTCCTATTTTTGTACAATAAGCAACATACTTCTTAATTTTAACGAATTTTCCGATTTTTTCAACGAGGAGAAATGAACCAAATAGCAATTCGAAATTCGGCCACAGCAACTTTAGAAAAATCAATTTTTCATGATTGAAATAATTTTACTTAACAGCTTCATTTAGTACAGTTACCTTCAAAATTAATCGGAGAACGTCACCTCATTCGACCTGCTGGCTTCCTTCAAAAGCCCCATTAATTGCCTCATGAAAGCTTCATAAAGCCCCACGGTGAAATCGGATGGTTCTGAGACCGAGAAAATGGATCATACCTACTAACAAAAATGCTTCAAAAATTACACCTAACTCGATCCCCAAACCTGAAAGCCTTCAAAACCCCCTTCTGTAGCCCCCTTTAGCTCCACGGGTTTGACTGATCGCGCTGAAAAGCTAGCATCTAGATCTAGATGGAGAACTGGGCATTCATTAGCAACAAGGAGGGAAACTTCTACCTGGGCTCTGATCAGAAAACTCGACCATTCCGTTGCTAAGGGCATACACTCCTAATTTTCTGTTCCTCGAAAGCCCTGAAGTCAGCTAATCCCCGACTGTTGTTCGTCTTGAATTAAAGATGACCGCTTAAGAGTTATTAAAATAATTTGCTCCATTTTGAATTCTTCATCACTAAGATTTCCCCAGAGTTGGGGAAAAGTCCAAAGAATCCGTACAGAGCGACCACTGCGAAGAGAAATAGGAATGGAAACGTGTCTGGATTTTTTTTTTTTTTTTTTAAATCGATAGAAGGCGTCCAAATAATACTGAAAATGCGGGTAAAACACTAATTGCAAGTTCGTACGAATTTATAAAATTAAATTTTATGAAAAAATTGCAATTTGAATTTTGGCGGAAATCCGATGTCAGCTCCTATTGGTCGACGAGTTGGCCACCATTAAAAAAACTAACAACTGAAGGAACAATACGCACGATCACATTCACAACAAAGCCAACAAGGCCGTTTTCGCGTTACTCCAGTGTCACTAGTGCCTAACACCATGTTTTTTTTTGCAAGAAAACCAAGAAACATTTTGAAAATCGACCTGCACTCTGGTGTCTTTGATTGGAAACCGGAACCGGTGTAGGTGACGTCACCTAAACCGGTTTTTGAATCGGCCAGTACAACTTAAGATGATTATAAACTACGTGAAAGACTTTTTGTCACAAAAATGATGTATTTTTCTCTTTTTGACTTATAACAACATGTTACAGGATGATTTAACCCGAAATTCGGGTGCATTTCCATTCCTAAATTAGTCGAAAACAATTTTCCCTGGAATCACTAAAAACGCCACAAACATTTGCCTCCCAGAATTAGGGCTTGTTTCGTAACAAATGTTGTTCCGGAACCCCCTTCTCCTCCTATATAGATATTGCCCAAGGTTTCTCAAACAGTAGCAAACTGCTAGCTATTTCAAGGATAAATAATATAAATTTAACGGTTGGACGTGGTAAACAGACTTGTTTTGGAGTGGTATTCATTTAAGGCCGGTAAATTTGCTGGTAATTACGCGGCTAAACGTTTGGTTTTGGCGGGCATTAAATTCTCTTCATTATTAGGTGGAGGGATCTTTTCGAAATAAACAAGAGTGAGCCTGTAGAAAATCCAAATTGTTTATTGTGTTCATTAATTGCCCCTTTAGTTATTTGAACCGTGTGTTTCAAATCAAGAAAAGATTAAAATGTTGAGGGCGAAAACGATTGCCATGTTGCCTTTGGCAGCACTTAAGAGAAAAGTCGTGCCTGATGCTCCCTCAATTGAGCATTCGTTGACAGGACTATAATTAGACAGCCGTAATGCGACGGTTTTACGAGGTAAATATTTTGACAACACCCGCGAAGTCGGACGGGTTCCCAAGTCGTGCTCGAGCCAGCGCAGCCAGCAGGCTGAGGATGCGTCTTCCCCTCATAGACATACGAGCACTTACCACCTATAAAGTAAAAGGCACGTTGAGTGAGGAAGTGGTGGCCCCTCGTGAAGTGGGGGACCCAGAGTTGGACGCCCGCCCCGCCAGTCTTGCTGTGTCTATCTTGTGTTGTACCCGGTTAAGTTCCGTTCATTTTTTCAAGTGCATTTTTGAACGCCCCCTTCTTGTTGGATTCTGTACGTCATTGTCGGATCGTCTTTTGGCAAAAAGTAGGTAAACCTCTTGCTCACAACCAATTGCCCGCAATGCGAGAACAACTCCTGACGGCCCTTCAACTTTTCTTTTTTGTGCGTTTCAATATGAGGCTTTCCTCAGTTGCCTCATCACCCAAACAATCGCCAGGCGAACTTTCTTCTTAGCGTACACTGACCGGTATCCTTCGATTGGAGTAATTCTGGGATGATGAACTCAACAAACTAAACGTAAACAAGAACTTGAGACGTCTAGCATCTCACTTGATACCGGCTCTGCACCACTGCCTTGCAGCTCTTTTGGTTTATTATTACCTATTTGAATTGGGATAATAATTATCCCAATAATTATTATTGTGATTCCTGCGCATAACATAACACAAGATAATGACACAATTATTGTGTTATTACTAAACAAAATAGATAATTATTATCCTTTACAAATTTCAGTTATTTGTTTAGTTTGACTCATAACCCAAAATTTGGGTTGCATCATTTAATGATGCATTCCGACCTCCCGCGATTTTATCCTCAAGTTAGGGCAAAGAAATCTTTCTGCAAAAGAAACATGTTGCAACAAGTTTAAAAAATTGTTCGTCCATAGAGCCCACTGGTTTCTAAATCCTTCTATCTCCATTCCAAACATCGGGAGGTTTTTGACCCATTATTCCAAATTTGAATATTTAATAGGTATTCTGTCAGGGGTTTCTGTTTTTACAAAACAAGGGTTTCAGATTTAGTGCCTATAGTAAAGTAGGTACCTAAAGTATGGTAAATTACTGCCCATCATATTATTTTGAGCAGGAAGGTCTTGTTTTATTCAATTTGACAAAATTTGTCAAACATTTAATGTAATAATTACCTACATTTATTATTGTCACATCTTCGCTGAACCGTACTAGTTACTATCATCTAATATTGAGTAGGCATGACCTTTCATTGCGTCGTCGGGCATCTAAAATGTATGCCGCTTTGTCTACAATTTAATAAAATTTATTTAAAAATTTTATTTCATTTAAACTATGCTGTTTTTATGAGATTTTCTAGTGCTTTTGATTTATTATTCTTGGGATAATACACCAGGTATGCAATTGCGACGGAGGTCGAAAATTCTGATCGGCCTCAAAATTTGACATGGTAATATAACGTATTTCGTTTAGATTCCAAAAACAAAATGTCCGTCCGCCTTACGCTGTACGCCGTCCGAGCCGTTTTGGGCGGTAGGAATTTTGTTTAAATCTGAAATATTGACAAAATACTCGGTTTACCATCTAGTTGAGCCCGCAAGGTTTTTAGCCCGATCGCCCAAAACGTGGGGCGCTATGGTGCTAAAATGAGGCTGTGGGAGGGGTTTATTGAAGGCTTTTGGCTATGGGATCGAGTTAGGTGTCGTTTTCGAAATATTTTTGGACGTAGAATCTATTTTCTGGGGTCTCAGATCCGATTTCACCGTGAGGATAATCTATTATATGGGGCTTTCATGGGGCTACTAATGGAATTTTTGAAGGATCCCAGGTGGTAAAATAAGGTGTCGTTTTCCGAATACTTTTGGACGTAAAATCCAGTTTTTCGAGGCCCCACATTTTATGTCATAATATGGCCTATTATGACAAAACATTGTATTTTTTTTTCAAAGATATTTTCTTAATGACACAGAATTAATTTTTGCACAATGAACCTATCTCAAAGGTGTAGCCCTTGTGTAAGATTTGCAGCGTTTTTAATATCTGAACATCTTACAAGCTTGAATTGAGACTGATGTACCCGTACTCTAATTCGTTCAGGGGTGTTGTGTAGAACCTGCTGATCGAGATATTGACGATAGTTGATGACATAGGTTGATAATATCACATATTATGTCGTTTTCCAATTGAATTTTGCTCAACTCTGCTATTTTTTTCAGGTTTCTAAATTCCATAAGATTCTTACTTGTCTGTACCTTATGCGAATCCAACCTGAATGACATGCTCAGTGGACCGTCCGTCACAAGTTTATTCATCGGTTTGACAGAGAATTGAACGAGTGGTCAACTTGTGCGATAGCAGCCCCTCACGTTTTCCCAAGTCCCCAGCAAGTTCAAGAAGTAGGTTAACGTCCTGGCTGGTGCTGGTGGAATCTTCTTGCCTGTCTCCCCTCTGTTCTGGCCCCCTTCCAATTCTTCAGGCACCTCCCCGGACCGGCGATCAGCTGTTTTTGTCCTGTACAAGCCCGTTGCTAAGGACTCGGCGTTTTCCTGGGACTTTCTAGTCAAACATGCGCTCCCCGGTACCGGTTTTGGCCCGTTGGAGCCCGCAGGATCCTCGTCCCTCTTGCAAGGATCTCACATAACCCCTTGTGACATTTTCAATCTAATGGTTGGTTGCTTCATGTGGAAAACTAGGATTTCCCCTGAACCTGTTACTTTATCCACATTCATTCTTTGAAGTTTAGAAATGGGTAGCAATCGTTGTATTACCTGCAACCCAAAAAACTAAATCTTGTAATCAGTGAAATTTCGAGGATAATGTCTTTGGTCGGTGAAAGGGAGCTGTGGGAGCAATGGTTTTGGGGCAATGACCGGCAATACTTTTGGGTCAAAGGAAGCCACGAGTTTTGGTTTGTTCAGAATAATCAACCTATGTGTCGCAGGTCGAAAATTCTGATCGGCTTCAAAATTTGATATCTTACGTTTCACTGGGACAGTAGGATTTTCTTTTTAATCTTAAATTTTGACAGATTACTCGGTGTAAGTACCAATCTAGTGGTGCGCGCAAGGTTTTCAATCCGAACGCCTAAACCCATGGGGCTCTGTGGGGTTAAAAAGGGGCTGTGTGAGGGACTTGCGCACGACAAATGGTGTGGATCTTTCCATAGTGATTTCAACAAATAATTTTACTCACCACATCCAAACATACATCTCGTCATGATGGAAGCCCTGGAAGAACTGTGGGACACGTATGTAAAGGACACAAAAGAGATAAACTGTGTAGTCGAGTCGTAACCGATAGAGCAATGATGTTAATTATTTGTATTTTTGACAGTGGAATGCGTGTATTTTTTTGTCTGATGTCTTTTTCTGCATTCCACGACTCCGCTCTTTGCTACTATCCTCTCAGATTCGTCTTTCTTTCGTTTCCCCAAAGTAGGATCCCCCGAAATTTCTTGCAAAGTGGATGCTCACTTGAAATATATGATCGTCCCGGTTGGCTCACTGACCCCAGTGACATAACAATTGGACTGCAACTTGCTGTGTGCAACACCGACAACCGTTTTCAGCCGTTTCCGCAAGGGCCACTGCACATTTACAACACGTTTTCTAACTTTATGATCGTGAACGACATTAAAGTTGAGGTCGAATTCTGCAATAAGAGCCTTCGTAAAACGTGCTCCTAGCGCAGTAGCGATTTGGCCTTTTCAAAAGGATTTCATCTCAAACAATTCCACCCCAAGCGCTCGCTTAACTCTCACTAAATCATTCCATAACGAACTAGTCTCTCTGGCTCGCTTCGCTCGCTCCCCTAGTGGGGTGTATTGCCGCCTGTGGGGTGCGTAGCATCGATGGACACGTTCAAACCCCTACTCAGACATAAGGCCTCGCTCCGCTCGGCCGAGCGCTTATTCGGGCAGGGGGGGCCTCGCCTCGCTCGGCCGGGGGGGGGGGGGGGTCCGCGGCCCCCCCCCCCCCCTATTCGTAGCAGACGATAGAAAAAATCGGCGTATTTTTAGGGCTTACCGTTTAGGAAATTATTATTTTTAATTCAATTCAACTTTTTTTAAATAATCGATTCAATTTAAATCGATTCATTTAATTTACATCCATTTCCGTCGGGGAGAGATGTCGTAGACCTAGACGGGGAGAGATGTCGTAGACCTAGCGAGCGCCCCTTAAAGGCTGATGTCCCACCCGCTCAGAGTGAAGATTGATGGGGGGGGGGGGGGGGGGGGGTGGAGGCAGTTGGAGTGAAGCCGAGCCAAATTCAAATTAAAGCGCGAATTAAAAGGATCCAATTGTCTTCTCACCGTGAAATCGCCCCCTCCCCCTCGGTTTATTTAAAATCCGACTTCGGAATCGGATTGGCCATATTTTGGCGCGCATTTGGCTCGCGGATACCATACCCAAAAAATGGCTCCTTACTGGGTATTTTTGAACCCGAAAAAACGTGGGACAAACGCGAGAAAGACGATTTTTCGACGAATTTCCGGCGAATTTCCCGGGCGAATTTCCGAATTACGATTTGACCGAAGTCTTCCTCCAGGTCTGATCTATACGGCTGGTATTTTTTCGTAATTTTTTCGACCCCTTAAACGGCCTTTGGCGCGAGTTGAAAGTGGAAAACGTAGGACAAACGGGAGAAAGACGATTTTTCGACGAATTTCCCGGGCGAATTTCGGATTTCCGATTTGACCGACGTCTAATTTTTTCGACCCCCTAAACGGCCAGCGAGCGGAAAGTGAAAAAACTCACTCGGGAACGCGTTATCCCGTACCAACAAACCACACGGCGACCAACACGATTTTATATTATTGTATGATGATATGATTGTTGATAGGGGGGGATGGGGTGATAAGAGACCTGGGATCCTTCAAAAATCCCATTTGTAGCCCCATGAGGGCTCTATAGATCGCAACAGTGAAATCGGATCGTTCCGGGACCCCCAAAAATGGATTCTACAACCAAAAATACTTCGAAAACTACACCTAACTCGATCCCATAGCCAAATGCCTTCAAAAAACCTCTCCCGTAACTCCATTTTAGCCCCTTAGCGCCCCACGGGTTTGGGCGATCGGGCTGAAAACCTTGCGGGCACAACTAGGTAGTAGACCGAGTATTTTGTCAAAATTTCAGATTTTTGAAAAAATGCCTATTACCCAAATCGGCCCGGACGGCGGTTTCGGTTTTGGAATCTAGACCTCTTGAAACGGATAATGCCAAATTTTGAGGCCGATCGAAGTCGTCGACCTCCTTCGCGATTTAGGTGTTTTATTCCAAGAATACTAAACCAAAAGAGACAAAAAATTTCACACCGAAGGGCGCTCCAGACAAACAGATAGCGACATAAAACCGCTGCAGATTTTACACTTTTTTTACGATTTATTTATTTATTTAATTTTTTACTCGGAAAATTTTACCTCCTGGGATCCTTCAAAAATCCCATTTGTGGCCCTAATGGTTCCCTGAAAGCCCCCCCCCCCCCCCCCCGGCCGTCTCTTTAGGCGCTTTTCGGAAAAGTACGGCTTCGCGGGCTCTTTTTAAAGGCTCATGTCTCTTATAACCCCTTTCTCTAATTACCCCATCCTCTCCTAGTCGGTCAATCACTCAATAAGCAGTCGGACCGAAGCCCCTCAGAATTGAAAGGTTGTTGAGTACCGAAAGTATGATATAATAATAAACTACAATAATTTACTGGTTCCCGCAAGGTTCGCGTTTGCCTAGGAAAGAAAATCCCACGAAATTCAGTGTCTTCGAGTTTTTACAAGCTTCCAAGTGGACTTTCACCTAACCCGTTCGCTTTCACTCATCCGGCTGGCTTGGTTTGTTGGTTGTAGTTCAAGCGGTAATTTCTTCCTCCGGCCTTTTGGGATAATTCGAGGCATAATAGCTCTTCAGCTACCTGCCTTCATAATGTGTTTGAGTATTACATCAATCCCGAAACGAGGATGTAGTCTATAATGGCCCAAGAGAGAATGGATTAGGTTTCCCAAGGGTCAATGCCCTGATCCATGCTGAGCCTGTGGAATCAACCGACGAAGTTCATGGCACAAGCTCCATTATGAGTTAACCTGGGATTCTTAATGAAATTTAAATAGCTATGCTCTAAAAATAAACTCAGCAATTTTTATTCATTGGGGCACCTCTACAAATCGTTACATTTGCATTATTGGGGGTTCGTCCCGTTGCCTGAAAATGTTTTGATCAAAACGTCGGAGTATCGTGGGAGTTGATCTTTTTGAATGGGTGTGAACCAGGCCACTCACATAACGCGTAGTTTTATTCAGGTTCTACAACCGACTACTGGTTCCAAAAAAGTGAACACATTTAAGGATCAAAGCGCGATATTCCTGAACTTCAAAGGGGAGTCTCAAGTTGTTTTCTCGTTTGCGTGGAAACTTATTCGCCCATTGCGAAAACCATTTTATAAATGGTCTTATAGTCTTGCTTCGTTTATTGGTTATTTTAAGAAAATTCTTTCGCTGTGGGACTGTCCTCACCATGAAGGTTCATTAGTGATGCATCGTTTACTTTGTCCTAATGTGTGACACGTGACACGAAATCGACTCGGAACGTTTCATTCGGACGTGTTAATGGTAACCATTAAGATAGCGAAAGATGAGCTTGTTTCGTTGACTGAATTTCGGCTGGAGATACGGCAGGTTGGAAGTGGTTGTCCATATCTCATTTTGTGGCGAATGAGATTAAACACGGTACTTGGGGAAAATACTGTATGTGCTGAGTAATTTGGCTGTGTCGAGAATAAATGCGAAGTTTAGATGGTTTGGAAGGAAGAACCTTTAAATAAAATTCACAAGAGACTAGTGGAGGCTACTTTGGACCTTGCTTTGGTCCGGTCCCTGTAGGCGTTAGGATTTTACGATCTAGTGCTCGGACAAGACATGTCCCCGATGTCCCTCCTGTTCGACCACTCGACCTGCCTCGGTCACATTCCAGTGTTACCAGTCACCAGTTACCTCATGAGGTCCTCCGGTGGACAAGGAATTTCCGGCTCTCAATTTAGCAGAAGCAGAAATATTGTCAGTGTTCGTCAGTTTATGCATCAACCGTCGAACATTATAATTTTCCACCTGTTCTCCGTACGTTCCAGGCTCTTTCTCACGCCCTGTCGTTAGATATCGGAAACGCGGTGTCGAGTTTACTGTGCGGAGGCCTTCAAACGCACTCAGGTCTTCTCGGATATAAAAGCCCGATTCCGAAGAAGGAACAAGGCGATAGATCTCTGACATCTGAGCCTCTGCTAGACTGACTTGTAAACCTGACCCAGTTGTTGTCCTGACCTTCCATCTCAATACCCCTGCTGGGCAGTGATTTTCCAATTCAATGTCCTGACCGGCCTCAACTCTCATAACGACCCTTGCCATCAAGCGAGACGCTAGTCTCGCATGCCAAGCTAAGAGGCGCGGCGCCTCTAATATGCCTACAATCATGAAGATCGTCGGGCCAACTTCTGCCCCCTCCCGAGACGACCCCACCGATCCGATTTTTTTTTTTTTTTTCTATATTCGGCGATCGGCAAGTTGACTGACCAGAGCTATTCCAAATTTGTAGGTTCGACATGTTTCATCATTAAAATCTAGGGTGCTCAAAGTGCATAATATGCATATGAATATATTATATTCATTCAAGTGATTCAATGCATCACTTTCTTCCTTTCCTTTGTCTCGGAATTAGACAGAATTTAATGAAATTTGGAAGGTGAGTCTATGTTGAGTGGAAAATCACAATCACAATTAACATCACATCCCGTCAACAGATTTTGATGAAACTTGGTCGTGTGGCGAATTAAGGTGGTGGTGCTGAGGTTGAGTGGGGAGGTGACGTTTTACGGATGACTCGATTTTGATGAGTTGATGTGAAGAAGTGTTTTTAGTGCCATCCGTGATTAATTAGGACCATCATTATGATGAATAATCGATTTATTAATAATAATAATAAATAATTAATCGATTATTCATAAGCTTTACAAATTATTTTAATACTGTTTTCATTATAATAATTATCATCATTATAATTTAATTCAAGTATGGTTATGTAACAATTATTGTTACATAACCATACTTGAATTAAATTAAATTAATAAATTGTTGACAGTTTCATTGAAATTTCCACTCACAAAATTAATACCTAAGTTTTATTTAACAATTGACAATTTTTTTAAATTATTTTATTTAATAGTTGAGGTGAAAAGTTTCAATCGATTGGATCAACCCCTGTGGGGATTTTGGGGGTTTATTGTCAACACAATCATACCTACTGGATTAAAAAAAGGGGGCTTTTTTATTTATTATTTATCATTTCGCAAGAAGCTCTCGGGCGTTGTATTTAAGACATAATTGCTATTACGGAGTTGCGTTGTAAAAATCTGTGGTCGTACTCAATGGTGCGCATTGGGTCATTGTTGCCAACAGTTGCGAACTCGGTTGGGGAATCAATGAGCGAAAAAGTGTGATATCAACTGGAAAAAACTGGTCTTTTACGACTTCGGAAGATTTCTTAAAATAGTGAAAGGGTTTGATCAATTCTGTCTTTCGTGAGGTGAAACTCAGTCACGATATTGAGGCGGTGGTTGAAGTGATGATACCGCAACTAGATTTAAACAATGGAACGTTTTGGCTTGTACCTCCTACATTCGTGTGGAATATTGAATTGACCCCATCCATCAAATCAAACTGCGGACGTCCTCTCGAGAAAATAGGAAGTAGGGAGCTGCCCTTGCCCAGTTCCATCCAGTCGAACTTGACTTGTCCCGTTGATTAAATAATTATCTTCACCGACCAAACTTATTAGACACCCCCGTCGTTATCGATGTATCGAGAGGCGGTTCACCTCAGTCCACTTTTAGCTTAACAACCGCGTTTATTTCTAACCCCGATATGATCGAAAAATCGAGTCGTTTGTATTCCAACGTCGTCTGTAAACAAACTTCGTGGGAGGAAGTACTCCTCCGTCAGTTAGTTTTTCAAAGTCGTAAATTTCACTCCTGAACGGCCGTACTATAATTCCGCCTCGCCCCTCTAAATCAATTTCCCTTTTCCTGCAACGTATTTACCGTAACGTTCGTCATCTGTCAAATCGTAGGAGAACCTGTTTTTGTCGGTCGTGGAGTGTCAATATTCAAATGACCGGCTACTTCCTACAGTTAGTTGGTTACTGCCAGGAACTAGATCGGTATCTCGCATGCACGTTCTATATAAAGCGGCCAGACATATAGCTGTGTGTTTTATAAACCTTTCGTGCGTCCCGGAAGAGTTCGCCGGAGCAGAAGAAATGTAGGGGGCAATCCCTTCAAAAAAAGAAAAGTTGAGTAGTACTTATTCAATAACCTTCCAGAATGAGGAATAAATTATACGATTTGCTTTTTTGAGGGTCCCGGAACGATCCTATTTCACTGTGGGGATCTATCGGGCTTTCATGGGGCTACAAATGGGATTTTTGAACGATCCCAGAAGGTCAAATTTTTCGCGCACGCCTTTATTTTTTATTTTTATTTTTTTTATTATTATTTTTTTATTTTTTTTGCACACTTCCTTCGGACACTTCGAGACCGAAAGGAATTATTCCTTTTTTAACCTTTTTCGCCTTTTTTACTTTTCTGCGTGGTGCAGCAGCACTTTTTTACTTTTGGTTTATTATTCTTGGAATAATACACCTATGTTTTCGCGACAAGGGTCGACGACTCCGATCGGGCTCAAAATTTGACATTATCCGTTTCAAGAGGTCTACATTCAAAATCCGAAATGTCCGTCCGCCGTCCGCCGTCCGCCGTACGCCGTCCAGGCCGTTTTGGGCAGTAGGAATTTTTTTAAAAATCTGAAATTTTGGCAAAATACTTGGTTTACCATCTAGTTGTGCCCGCAAGGTTTTTAGTCCGATCGCCCAAACCCGTGGGGCGCTATGGGGCTAAAATGGGGCTACATGAGGGGTGTTTTGAAGGCTTTTAGCTATGGGATCGTGTTAGGTGTCGTTTTCGAAGTATTTTTGGACGTAGAATCCATTTTTGGGGGTCCCGGAACGATCCGATTTCACTGTGGCGATCTATAGGGCTTTCATGGGGCTAAAAATGGGATTTTTGAAGGATCCCAAGAAGTTAAATATTTTTCGAGTAAAAATGAAAGAAATTTTGAAAAAACACATTTTAGAAAAAAATCCCCCAAAATTTTTTTTTTAAATATAAAAATCCCCAAAAAAATTTTTTTTTAATTTTTTTTTTATTGACAGAATTAAATGTCTCTACAAGTAACCTATATCAAAGAATAATAAACCCTTGTGTAAAATTTGCAGCGTTTTTTTAAATGCTTTACATTTTCTGAGCAAACGAACCGATAATGAAAAAAAAAAGTGCTGACTGACTGACGGCTGGAGTGTACATTTTGTTTCGGCAGATAACAGGATAATATCCTTGTGGTGATAATATTATTGTGGTTGTTGTCGCACCTCTGCCTATGATATCGTAAGCACTGGTAGCATGGCTGATGACAGAGTTTTATAACATACTTACGCTTAATTTCCTCGACTTTAGCACCTTTAAAGTTAACACATCGAGAACACTCCGATGGTGAAGACCCCAGTTCTACCTAGTGATAGAAAAAAGTTTCGTAATGATTTCCTGTTCCAATATTCCTAAACATGCGAGAGGACTGGAACTGTGCATCCGGCCTGCCTCGCCGTTAGAAAGTTGGCTTGAATCGGACACGTGTGGCTGGGAAGGTACACGTGTCGACCTGCCCCCCCCACTTCGCCGACGCGTCATCGTACCTTCGATCTTGCCTCCAACCTGTACAATTACGCAAACGGGAGATAGTTTGGAGACAATCGTAAAAAAATAGCCGTCGTGCGAAGTCCTGGGAAACGAGACGGGATGTGGCTGCACCTCTCCTACGTCCCCTCAATACAATGTATTGAATCGAGTGTCATCAGGAGTTTTCACCGGCGCCCAACACCAAAAAAATATGAATGGAATTTCCGTTCCCATTCTGGTCGACCGGAAGCACGCATTACTACGTCCAACTGAATTATTAAAATCAATCTGTGGTTTCGCCGTATGGTAATCAAATCATCGGGGCACACCACTTGATAGGTAAAGGTGAATGATCGTGTAGGTGTTATACTTGGATAATAACTTGACTTATAAATTAAAGTCAATTCCCCTGATTGATATATTTTTCTTTCATGTTTCAGGTAAGTAACGATGGTTCGCCAATTCGATGGAGAAGGTAACCTTCTCAATGTACACCTGTTGTTACTGTAGGTTGAGTCGTTGCCGACAAAGTAACATTTAAAAAAAAATTTAAAAAAAAAAATTAAGCGCCTGATGTAGAAATGGTTTATGACATTCCTGTTGAAGGAAAAATTTAAGAACATCCCATTTCCGCCCTCGCACTTTCATCGTGTGTTGTGTGGCAGGTCGGGCGTAGATGGACGTGGAAAAAGGGTTGCGTGGAGGGCCGTCGGCTTGACGAATAAATCTTATCTCTGCCGTTTCCTGACATTTCACAACACAATTAGATTCAGACATTCGAAGACGCTTGGCTCTTGTCGTTGAAGTCGAACTTCAGAAATATTGTGTGCATATTACTTACCAGAATAAAACAATCATACAAAAGCACCGATGTTTATATCAATATTAACGAAATTATCATCAGGATATCGTTGCGTAAATTTTACACTCTCACCTTTTGGAGCTTTGAAGCATGTTTTCGCGACAGGGGTAACACATTTTGGTCGGACTCAAATGAAGTCCTGATATGCTTCAAAATATCGTTCTCCCGCAAGAATAGAGACTGAACAAAAGTAAGTGTACCTATTCCAATTTCACATGAGAGATTTTTGTTTCAAAAATTGAAAACCAACAACACTCTGACGTAAACAAATCAATATTAAATCCAGGTCCATCCAACTTCATCGTGGGCTTTAACATAGTAAATCTATTATCTAGCCTATCGACCGTATACCTGCAAAACCTCGTATGTTCCAAACTAAAAATTTTACAGGAGACGCAAAAAACTCCATGGAAACGTCCAGACTGATGGAGTGCCAAAATCCTTGTAAGTCCCAAGAGCTCAGTTGAGTGACTTTTGGCGAATATTGTGACGATTTCTCACTTAAATAACTACTTCAGCACGTAAAGTATTATGTGTAACGTATAACTACGTTACTGATGAAAAATATACAAAACTTACCGATAAAAATAGAAAACATTGGAGAGGCGGCAGAGGCTGAGACTTACAAGTTCTTACAACGTTCTGGAGCCTTTCGGACTTGCAGGTTATTACAACCGAACACAGAGAAGACATTTCTCAGCGGATCAAAACCAAACTTCTTAGGAACATTCTAGAGCCAGAAAGCTCAAAGTCCTTACTTTGGGGAAAAATCGGACTTACGAGGTTTTGCATACATGCAATACATGTATACGGTCGCTATGTGTAGGGCTTGGAAAAATGGCCTTAGAGAGGAACGTCAGGAGGTCGTAAAAGGTTTCGTTTGCGAATTAGTTTGCGGGGGTCCCTTATTGCATTCAGTATTGTTTTATTATAATTTTAGGTTCGAATTTTATTGGACGGTCTCAAAATCAGAATCAGCACAACGACATTTTGTAGCGGCGGAGAAAATAAATGCCTACCAATAATACCTTACTAGGGTTAAAATGTTTGTAAACAGCCATGATATTGTTTCTTATTGGCCACGAATTAATACGATCAGCGGAAGGTGTTTCTTGCAGTGACGCCGTGAATCTCTCTTTGATGTCGATCAGTCGCCTTGCCTGCGCCCAGATAATAGACGAAACGGAATAATGGGCCCGCCCAGAGGCAGCTCTGGAACAATACTCGATTATGCAGGTGACCCGATTGGAAGGGTTATTAGATTTTGGCGAGCGAGCGGCCCGACCTGAGGATTAACGCGGGTTGTGGGAAAACAAAGTTGGAGAGTCAAAGGATGTATGTAATGTGAGCGTAGTCCATTCCCATCAAAAATGGACTAAATTCGTGAGACAAACCCCCTAATAGTGCAGATAGCTCTGTATACAGCCGTAGTGCACAGAAGTTGATGTCACTTATCTAGCGATCCGCTGGACCGCTCATTCCCGCCCGATCGGTGGGGGTTCCAAGGGTTCCCATAGCGCGACATTATTCTAGATTAATTCGGTTTGAATCCCAAACCTAGACAAAGAGTCTAGGACCCATTTTCTACCCGAGAGAACTCCAGCTTGCCTAATTCAAACTTCTAAACTGCAACATCGCCAGGACCCACAGCAGCTGCCAAGACTGCGGGCCGAACTGTGGGAATCTACGATTTCCGCACCATAGTTTTGCAAGAAAGAGCATTGAAGGAGTATCGTATCTGGACGACTCCGGTGAAAATACACGACGTCTTGAGCATGGTTCATGGGAACCTACCCTGAAACTCCGAGTCTTTCCCACCAACACAAATGACGACGAGAACATGGAGAACACGTCTTCGATTCCGCCCGTCAGAGTAAACAAATTTTAATCCATTTCTAGGAACTCACCAAGTACAAAACAACCCCATTTCTGGTTCACTTCCCTTAAGTTAGATTCGCCAATTTTCCCTGTTACATGGAGCTCAATTAAAATCGTCCCTGCTTTTTTTGGGGGGGGGGGGGGGGGGGGCACGATATCATGTCAATTCAGATGAATTATAACTCGCAAAAAGTTGGGGGAAATTTGATTAATGACGAATTAACCCTTCGGATGTTTTGACATCTCAAACAAGTGGCAATTAAATTCTAACCTCGTAATTGCCGGGTCGGGACGCTTCGATGGTGTTGATGAACCCGCAAGGCCATAATAATCGTTGCAGATGCAAATTGACAGGGTAAAGTCCTAACTAGCTCCCATGCGAGGATCAAATTGGGAATGATCTTCAGTCAGGAAGGTTCCACCACGGAAATCAATGATAGAGGGCGATTAAGGAAGACAATCGCTAAAAATGGGGATTAGGTGCAGTTTAGTGTAAGTTGGTGTAGGTAGAAAGTATCTCGTCCGGACGGCAGACAATCCCACATTCGTTCGCGAGGCCCGAAATGAAAAATAAGTGATTGAACACTTCAATAATATAATATGATGAACACTTCAATGATATTATAATATAATATACCTCATATTATGAGGAAGTGAACTTGTAATAATTACAAGTTCTTAAAATCTTCAACAATTATTGTTGAAGATTTTAAAAAATTATGTGTCAGAGGTGGGATTCGAACCCACGCCTTCAGAGAAGACCAGAACGCTCAACTCATCGTGAATGAGTAAGGTTTACCTTGAGTCTGGCGCCTTAGACCGCTCGGCCACCCTGACAGCTACTGAATTTGATCCAAAAGATTGTCCTCAGTTTCGAACAATTAAATTTTTGAAATTTCTTGGAATGTGATCCGCCATTGACATAAAAAAGTAGTTACCTATTTAAAATGTAATTTGTACGTAGCTTGGTAGTTAAACAGTAACAGTCAAAATGATTAAAAAACTAGCTATCAAAGAATAGATGAGTGCAATCTTTCTGCTTCCCTCAAGTTGAGATTGCAGAGATCACCAAGTTAAATTAAAACGCAAGAAAATTATGACGCGATCCTTTTAAAAGCTCCACAGTTTTACCTATACCCTCATAATAATTATGAGGGTATAGGTACATTGTAATTATTATAATACAAGTAATATCCTGATGCTTCAAAACCAGCTCGTTCCATGTTTGACAACTTTACAGTACAGACGAAAAGCATCTTGATTTAGATGATTTTATTATTATTATTTTTACTTGTTATTTTTTCATTATTAGGTACCTATTATTTTTTATTATTATTATTATTTTATTTTATTTTAATAGAATGGAGGTGTTCGTTTCTTGTACAGCAGTGGCATTCACATTTAGTACATACTTTTAAATTCAAATTGAATCTTCGAACGAGCTGGTTTTGCAGCGATCCGGATGATTTTTCTATAATTCAGGCAAATTTTTGTTGAATTACTGCCATATTAGTAGGGCATGCAAGAAGTAGTACATACCTAATATGTACCTATATATTAATTCATTCATCAATATTCATGAAAATCTTATTCATGGTGAATACTATATTTTGTACTGGAAAGGCCTAAAATGATCTCTCATCAAACTAATGTTTTTTTTTTTTTTTGTTTTTTTAAATTTTAAAATCTCAAAATATTGGGTCTAATCAGCCTATTTTACACAAGAGTTGATTATTCTTTAAGCAAAAATAACGGATTCTATCAATAAAAAATGTAACTATGAATCTTGGGCAATGTTTGGACTGATGAGAGACCCTCTTAGAAACGGGTTACGCGTCCAAAATTAGGTACCTACTCGAAAAACGATACCTCATTTGACCTCCTGACGTTCTGTGAAATGCTCCTAGAAAGCCCCTTAGATCCCCAGAGTGAAATCGGGTGTATATGTATACCTAATATAATATATTCCAAGAATAATAAACCAAAAGTTACTTCACAAATGTAAAATTGATGGGGAAAAAACAAACGGGGAAAACCTCATACGAAATTTATAAGAAATGAGTTGTTGAGGTTTGAGGGCCAAATAAGTTTTTTTTTAATTAAATAATTTTTTCAAATTAAAATTTCATCAATGTTAACTAGTATTAAAAAAAAAGGCCACTCACATACACACCCTCACAAGTAGAAAAGAATTCATTTTTTGAAAAGGGTGCGCTAAAAAGATGGTATAGGTGTGTACCTATACCACAACGCGAGGCAATATCAACTGATGTCAATCAACTAGCGCCCCGAAATGTGAAACCTATGGGTTTTGAAATTTATGACGGCTCCTGAATTTTTAAATTCATTACTCAGTCAATACTCTCATGGTTCATGTAAATCACGATTCCAGGAATTTCCAGGGAGAATGTAATTAGGCCTTATTCTCCCTGGAAATTCCTGGAATCGTGATTACGAAATATGGAGGCCAATAAAAACCAAAGTTCATGTAAATATATCGTGACATTGACCTTAAAAAGGGAGGATTCCGTCTCGATGCCCTATTGAGCAAGCTCTTGACCGATTTGTACGCTCTCGACTGGAGAGCCCCTTGCCTGCTATGTTTGGTCGGCTAATGTAGTCACAACAATGTTAAGTAACCCCGTGGAGTATTCCAATTTCGGTTGATGGTGACTCATATAACCAAATGTCACCGAGTTGCGTTCGTGGCCTACCTACATGACAACATTGATGATTGCCCTAAACAAATATTGAAAATTGATAATTGCCCTAAACAAAAATTGAAAAGTACGCATGATTATAATATTTACAACAGTATAATTATTATACTTGTACGAGTAAAGGATTTTCGAACACAATATTTCGGGATGATCTACTTTTAGATAGAACTCACAAAACTCGAGCTCGTCGCTTAACAAACGATTAATGTAACTGGGTCAAACGGAGCCTAAATGCTCATTTGTATAGTTTTTCAGAAAGGGAGTAATTACAGCAAAATACTCGCTAGCTGAAATGCAAATCACGTTAAGGGGGCAATGCAACTTGGCGTTTTCTAGCGTTTTAGACCCATTTTTCGGTACATTTTGTGAAGCACTGGATAAAGATAGCGACTTGCTTTTTTTTTCATCTGAAAGGTAATATTCTGAAGTTTCTACTGAGTTTTTTTCACATAGGTACCATCGCTACCCGATTTTACCCACGACTTTGAAGAACGCCGAATTTTAGTGACTGTTTGGTGTTGGTCAATCGGCCACTATGACTCTATTTTTCGGTAAAACCCCCTCCCAATAACTCAGTGGGTTCAGGAAGAATATAGGAATCAGCAGAATTTTAGTTTTTTCAATTCGGTTGAGTAGTTCCCGAGGAAAGTGTACCGATAGGTCAAAATAACAAATTTTACAGGAGAGCGCTTCAAAGATTCCCCACTCCCCCCGGCGCGCATTAGGTAATGTTTTAGTTTTTGGCTCATAACTTCTGTTCTAATGCTCGGATTTACAAATATATTTTTTAATTTTGTTCAGGAGATGTTGCTTGATTCAAAAAACAAAAAAAAAGAAAATCGATTTTTTCAAGTTTTCCAAGTTGCATTGCCCCCTTAAGAGAGGGGAATAGGTTTAGGAACCCAAGTGTGGGTCCTGACTTCCCATGAAACTAGATTAGTGGTGAGCAGAATATTCGATATGTTCGGTTTTTACTTTTGTCAGCAGGTTGTTCCAACTGACCTCAATTGGCGCCGTTATAAATTTTACTTCAAATGAAATGGACGCTGCAAGAGTTTTCTTATGCTGACTCTACATTCAGCGTGGGTCGACGTCTCAAGACGGAGAAATGTTTCCTTCCTCCCTAAACGCGTTAATAAATTCGAAGGCCTTTTAAAAAATTTTGGCCTTCCTTTCCTTCGCCAATATCGTTTTGGCGATCACCCGTGGGACGACGCCAATATTTATCTGGCGTCCTCTCGTTGTCAACTGGCGATTACTCATTTACGTACGATATTTCGCAATTTTTCGTCCGGCTCCCACAGATATTAACGTCCCACCTTCCTGAAAATTAGCATAATTCTGTTGGAAGATAGATTAGTCCACATTGTTCGCTCTAACAGATGGCTGGAAATGAAAGAACTGATTTAGTTGTTTTATTTAATGCCGCGTTCGCTTAAAAACCATTTCGCGTCTATTATGAGCTGATTTTTTTTTTTTTTTTTTCAGTTACGGAAATAGCTGTCGCGATGACTGAGCACAAAATATTGTTAGATGACGCGATAAGGTCGATTAAAACTGATAACTAATGTATGACTAATACATTGCAAGTAGACTTGAAAATGACTTACACTCGACACTAAAATGACGATCATTCACCGTCACATCGATGTCAATCATGATTGAAATCTCTCCTCGAACAAATCGAGTAGCAGTTCCTCGATGTTCTTGAACCAATTTCCCAACGATGACTCTGCCCCGTGTGGTATTTGAGTGGCAAAGATGAAAAATGTTTATGGAATCGAAGTGTTGAAAAGGTCGTTATGACGTATGTCAGCGATCGATACGGAGGCGTGTGCAGAACTGCCAACGTTGATTCGAGTTCGCTGATTTAGGTGAATGCTAAATGTGTAATGAGAATCTAATTTTGCACGTGCTACGATTCTCGTGATCCGAACGTTTTTCATCACTTCCGTACGTCGCGAGCCATTGCAGCAGTTGATTTTTGATGATTCGTTAACGACCAAAGTCAAATTATTCATGGTGAAGGAGCTTGGAGAAGGACATTTCTGAAGACGTAAAGTGAAATCGTTTCAACAGTCGGGGATGGATTTAGTCATTTAGGAGCGTTGCATACATGCATTATTCGTCTCCGCCGAAGAGCGGCACGACGCAGAAATGATTTAAGACTCCCGGTCCCGACACACGTATGTGCATGTACAGATGGGGATTACGTGACGGGATGTTGAGCTCCTCCAAGCCCTTTTTTCTTCGACGTCATTATGGAAATCTCCGGGGCCCATAACCTCTCCCAACACCCTCCTCTTTTCCACCGCCACTAATAACCTTCATCGTTCAGCTATTTGTAAAAAAAAAACCTCCCACTGAGAATATTTCTCGGTACGCACATAAATTACTGCCACGTACATTGTAGGTATTTAAAAAGCGGGGTTTCAGTGCCGTTAAAAGTTCAAAACAGTTTTACTTGGAAAAACTGTTATTTGCTTATTTGTACTTTTCTGCTAAGCCATTGAAATTCCTGTAAAGGGCAGCCTCTCGCAACTGATTGATTTATCCCGAACGTGAATTCCGTTACTATTGTGTTGCTCAGCCAGGGCTCGTTAGGTCGCGCCTACCCTGCACGTTCCAGACAATTCAATCGAGGGCTACCCTTGTCCTTTCTGCAGGATCTCCCGCTGCAACCAACCGGCTAACTGATTCAATTCCCAGAAATACAATAGACTTGTCTTTTGCTGAAGAAGGCCCGAACAGAAAGTCCTAACCTGAATATCAATGAAATTGTCACTTATTCTGCGTTAATTAACGATATATTTTGTTGTATGCCTAAGTTCACTTTACTACCCACGAGAATATCCTTGTGCAACTATTATTGTGCTGTAGGCTCGTGTTGCATGGCGTAGATAACCTTTATCAATATGCTGCAGGCAGGCCCTTGTGAAACTCGATATACGTTAGTTACGCATGAGGGTACCCTGTTAATCGACCGTATGAATACGCACGATCGAAACGAATCCGCGAGGATTTACGAGAATCCGCTGAAATCTGTCCTGCTCGGAATGATGCAATGCGTGTGTGCAAAATGAACCAAGAAATGATGGCGAATTTACTAATGTTCGATTTTGGTTGGATTGACTGTAGTTTTTGTACTGTACTCTGCTGGGGGGAATGGGACACTGTACGGTGGTACGTTTAGGAGGACAGTTTGTACTGAGGGGGGGTTACCGGCATGAGCAGATCGCCTCAGCAGGGGGACAGTTTGTACGGTCCATCGTCTTGTATTGAGAGACGAGGAATTTTTTTAAAATCTGAAAATTTGACAAAATACTTGTTTACCATCCAGTTGTGCCCACAAGGTTTTCAGCCCGATCGCCCAAACCCGTGGGGCGCTATGAAGCTAAAATGGGGCTACGGAAAGGGTTTTCGGCTGTGGGGTCGAGTAAGGTGTCGTTTTCTAAGTATTTTTGGACGTAGAATCCATTTTTGGGGGTCCCAGAACGATCCGATTTCACTGGTTTTTCTATAGGGGCTAAAAATGGGATTTTTCAAGAATCTCAGGTCAAATATTTTCCGATTAAAAAACATTTTTAGAAGAAAAAAAATTTGAAAACAAATTAAAAAACCCGTTTATTTTTATTAAAGCTTTGAACTTGTAACTTGTACCTTTCATGTTTTATTGAAGCCTTTCACCCAAAAACAAAGAGAATTAAGATTGGACCAACCGTTCCCGAGTTCTGGGCAAAAATATGAGAAAAAAGACGTTTTTGCCAAAATTTGCATTTATTTTGCCCCTCTCTTATTCAAGCTCAAATCAAAATTTCAAACAGAGTAACTGCGCTAGGAAATTTAATCGGCTTTCACGAGAAGAAAAGAAATGTGGAATCGGGCAAATAGTATCAGAGCTACAGTCGAAAACGTTCTGAAAAACGTGGTTTTCCGCTTACCGAGCGGTGTCAGATATTAGTTTCAAATTGTAGCAAATTTAACTTCCTTTAAGGGTGTATTATACCCTATAATAGGATAATGCTTGTCGAAATCAGCTTCCTTTTTTTTTTTTTTAGAAAAACTGAAAAAAGTCCAAAAATTTCGCGGTTTAAAAAAACTATATATATACATACCAAAAAGATAGCACAAAGTTTTCAGGGTTGCAACCTTAGGCATGAACTCCTCTAAACACCCCTACCAACACAATAGGTATAATATACCTATATTATAGGTATATATCTATATTATTTTTATATTATAAAAAAAATCAACAGAATATTATAAAAAATCCGCTGTTACATGCAACTTTGCGAGGTTTGCCCTTTTTTCGGGTTAGATTGACTGGCCTACACCCGTTTCAGTTCCTGTTACACTAACAGCTACTATAATAATAGTTCAGGGTTCGGAAAAATAATTAGATTATTTTCCCGAATCCGTAAAACTATTCAGCAATAGATTTATCATTCAATTGCAACGAGGTTTTCTGACACAAATGAAGGTGCTAGAAGGCGTACGGGAAAGGCAAAGGCGGGTAGAATGTCAGCAGAAGTGGGTATCATAAAGGAGGAATAAAAAGAAAATGAACCGAAGCGGAACCGGTCTCTCCTCTCTGCAGGTTGCCGCTCTGTGCGGGAACCCGCTCCGTCCTGGCTTCCAGCTTCACAATAATGGGACCAGCCACACGAAATGGTTGACGCCGAAAATTCATACTCACCGAAAACGTTTTCTTGGGAGGTATTCAAATCTACGTGAGGGTCCCGTTCAGTGGACATTGTGTTCTGGAGAGTTGAGGTGGGCTTATCAACGATCAGAGCTCGCAAAGTGGCTGAATTATTTAAGAGATCCTCTGAACCCGTTAGGAGTGTAGTGTAAGCTCGGGTAGTTACGGATGTTTTTCCCCCCACTCACATTTTCTACCTTCTCCCTGATGAATAAAGAATCAAAGGTAAGATAACCTTTTACGGTGCTTGTGTTCCTTTCGAAGTTATACAGTTCTTTACGTGGAAACAATATCATGATGCTCGTAGGGTAGAGTTAAACTAAAAACGTGCCTGTAGGATATTTCAAATCCCATGGAAAGCCTTGCCCTCGAAAACTACGGCGGAAACGTGTTTAAATTGGCTATAACGTTTAATGACGTTTCTGAGGTTGTTAAACTCGAAATTTTAATGACGCCCTTACTGCGCTAGGTTGTCTTGTTAAGGGGAATGACGAAACCTCGACAGTCTGCAGGAAAGGCGTTTTTCTCACTGATGAAACGGATCGGAGTTGGACGCAGAAACACGCAGCGCCCTTGAGGAGGAGGCCTTGTAAATCCCGACGTTGGGAATTTAGGTCGCAATAAAAGTCAATAAGGATCTCCTTCTTTAGTGTGAATACAGGCGACAACTCGACCTGTCGGACAATTAGTAAGCGATTGACCAAACGTTGGATTCGAAGAAATCCAATTAAACGGTCAATCAATCAAAGTCGATGGAATGGATTGCATGCGTGATGCCTCCATGCGTGGCTCGCTTCTGATGACTCGGTGTGTGCTCAGCGAAAAATTCTTCTCGGGTGAAAATAACTTTGTGCGTCCCTTGACCTCGTTTGTGATTTCTGATGAAGCTGAATGGAATGTCGTAAACTCTCTTCGGAGACCCAGTTGTCTCGTTTCCTGGTATTTCAACCCCTTATCGGTACCCTACATGAAAGCGTGCAGGAGCTCACCTTCGGTTGGGCTCGATGATTACGTAAATTCGCGCCCCTCCGGAGTACGTGATGTCCGACGGGTACACAAGATGAAAGGGGTAGCTGGAGGCTGGAGTTCGACTGTAAGAAGCTCAAGGCTCTTCAGGTTCAGCATGGTCGGCCTCCAGACTCTCGCTGTGGTGGCTACCGTTTCGAACCACACGTTCCCCAGGGGGTTGCGAAACTTTTTTCATTCATAGGAATCTCGTGCTTTGTGAAACGTCACAAGGTCTATTGCGTGGTGTGATTTCATACTGTTCGCCCCATCCTGACGCATTCCCGACATAACTGTTATGGTTCATTATTCTCGCAATAATCAACCTTTGTTTTCGCGAAGGGGTAAAGAAAGCGGTTTGATGACGAATTTTGAGTCCGATCATTCTCAATTTTTTGGAATCTATGCATTAACAAATAGATCTCTCTCTCTCTTTATATTTAAATGGGGCTGATGAGGGGGATTGGAAGGTTTTTTGGTTTTAATTTTTGGGGATGTTAACTTTTGGCTGTTTGCCGCCAAAAATCATGATGCGATTCTAACTTTCAATTAAATTAATATTATCTTTATTATTTTTAATTTTCAGAGCGAATAGTTTGGTAAGCCAAAATAACCCCATTTGAGTTGGAGTTTTTGCGCTGTGAGAAAAACATTTCGCTCCAGAGCGAACATTGAAATAATGTGAAGTAAAGCATCCAATCCGTTTTCGCTAACTTTTCAGTAAAAGCAACAAACCTTTTGAGGCACTTTGATGGAAACGATCATTGCGGGTTAGTATTCCAACTCAATCTGAACTTAGGACATTCCTGCCTGGAAATTTCCACTCAGGATAATATCCTGAATATATGTACCTTAGCGATTTCCGTGCAAATATACAATGAAATGGTGAACAAACAATTCACTCTTTGGGACATTTTATCTTTCCTCTCCTCAAATTTTATCTCACCTCGTGGCTTTTTCGCAGGCGCGGATTCAAGGGGGGGGGGGGGGGGGGTCACGGGGGTCATGACCCCCCCCCCCCCAAACCAGGTAGAATTTTGAAAATTTTTGAAATTTTGAGATGAACTAAATTTTTCCAAACCAAAAATCTAACAAAATGAAGAAATTGACTAGAGCAACCTTTTTGACAAAAACGAGTTTTAGTAAGCCGAATAATTAGAAACTAAACAAATGACTAGAATCAAACTTTATTTAAACTGAAAACATTAATAACAAAAAATGATTAAATGAGCGAAACTTAGTTTCGTTTTAGTCGTTGACCGTCAACGTGGCCACATCAAAAGTAGCTCGCGATGCAGGAGCGGAAAACAAATCAACAAGGACCACGGACACAAACACCAACAACGCACACCAACGTGATAGGCATACTTATTCAGATTATATTTTAACATCCCTTTAGTCATGGCAGACACAAACGGTGCAAAAGCTTTATTTTTACATAAAAATTATGTACAACGTAAAAAACTATTTTTTTGGCAGGAAGCCTTCCGAAAGACAAATAAAATCATGTTATGTCCAAGCGAAAAGACCAATTTTGTCATGTAAAAAGGTCGTTTGGTACCTACTTCTCTGACGTCATTCGAAATTGCTGTGCTCTGTTGCAAATCAAATGTTGACTACCGGTTAGGGATGTCCATACCGTAAAAAGTATCGATTTATTGAACATCGTTTCAGTAGTTCGATATATTTTGAGTTATATATATATGAGTTATATATATTTTGATTTTACCCTGTGCCCCCCCCCCCCCCCGAAAAAAAGTTCTAGATCCGCGCCTGCTTTTTCGACGATTCTCTTCATTGCTTCCGTCTTTCGGACTTTCTTTCTCTTTTTTTCCTCGGCTGGGGGGCTGTTAGTAGCTACAATTTTTGGCTTTTAACTCACTTGCGATTTGTTTGCATTCGAAAAATCACGAAAAACACCATCAACCTCCGTAGCATTCTAGAACTATGAGCTCCTATATTGGCCGCCATGATTCTAACCTCAACCCTTCAATCTGATTGGTTGAATCACTGCTTGGGATCAAAGTGAATCCCATCCAGTAAGTAAATAAAAACTCCCCGGATAATATCATAATATGATTATGAATATAATATATTATATTATAATAATATTATGATACACTTTGGCCCTCAACTTTTTGACTGTTTTTCACAAGGAAGGGCTGCAGTTTGACTTCTAACGATTTCACCATTGGCTTCACCGAGAAAAATACTGTCAGAACCACCATCCGACCTGTGGATGTATGGTACTTCTAAGCTTACATAATAATAATATTATCATGTTGATTTTTAATAGTAAGTTGCTTGCGTAATGTTATGTTGCTTTAGGAGGGCGTCAGGAGGTCGTCTTCGTTGGGATCTTGTGCATGGGACCTGTAGGTATACCGATTTTTGGGGATCTTTTAACTGTCCAAACACAATTCAAGTATACTTTCTTTAAATAATTTAAATTATTAATTTTTATTGACCGAAGCAAATTTCTTTACATTACAAATCAAACAACAATAAACCCTCGTGTAAAGTTTGCAGCTTTTTTTTTTACATCAATATTTTTAATTTAAATGCAAAAATAAATTGCTACGCAGTAGTAGAAGTATTCAAACGCCCCCTATCTCATAAAACATGGCACAGTTCCTGTCCGGTAGGTCGTCTGAAATTGACGTCGCTCGATGCGGCGGCTCACTGATCCTCAAGTGACTCTTGATTGGACCCTTCCAGACATGAATAGCTGAAAACCCGGGACGACGTTGAATCTACCTAATGCACCTGTTCCCATCTCAATCATTCAGAATCACTCTCTCCCAGTCGAAATTAAGGGGTTTCGGGCGATGGTTACAAGGAGCCCCGACTCCACTAACACACTTCTTTTCTCCGAGAGAAATCTCCGACTGCTTGTTGCGTTGAAAAATTGATGTTTTGAAGCACCAGCTAATACTTTACGCGCGGTTTATTTATTGCTGAGCCGTTCGGGACATATTCAAAGTCCTGAATAATTCAGGACTTGAATTATTCAATTAATTTTTTTTCTCAAGCAGATGGCACTCGGATAAGTCCGGAACTGAACACCTCAAACCGCAACCTGTGACGACACCGAATAGCCTTGAAGGGGCCCCGAAGGAGGGCATTCCCTTCCGCGAACTTCGGCCAACCCCACGACCTTCTTCGCGGAAAGGTACACGTCATAATCGATACGTCATATCGATACAATGACCGATCAATCACCCCGTGACACGGTAATCCGGTTCGCGCCTTCAAACGCCTTTTCACGTCTTCTCCCAGCTAATGAACTATCTTCTGTGCCGCTTCATCCGACATGCAAAGGATGCTCCACGTCGAGGTTTCCCGTCTCATTTGACGGTCCCTCCATTCGGCTTAACTCCTCTTGCAACGACCAGTCCACTTGCGGTAGATGGCCACAACAGGCCTTTGAAACGCCGGAATTAACGTCCTTAAATGTTCAAACGTGAGAGGAAGTTCAGCTGGAACGTTTTCCATTTGCACATTTAATCGCGAGGAGGGTTCAGAGCGAAAGCGAATGGGGCCTCTAACGGTTGGATGTTTATTGTCAACGACTCAGCCAACCGGCAACTCGACTCTGCTCACAATAAGGGCCGAAGAACGGAGATACGATGACACTCAACCCACCGTCCACAACTTTCATTTGGCTCCTCGTCCTCTAAAGGCTTCGTATTAATTTAGGAATGGGAATTAGTTCTTTGTTGAATGATGAAGAATGAACTGGAGCTTTAAAATTTCCCGCCGTCGTTCACGAATTCTTCTCAACTGGAAAAGCGATTTCAGTATACTTAGGGGAACGAGTTAATATTTAACGTGAACCCATTTGAACATGATGTCGTTCACGATGAGAGGGAAAACTACCGCGTCACATCTGTTTAGTGATATTTTACGTTCCATGGCTTAAAGTTTAATTTAGAAAGTAAGTGCCCTTTGAAGTCGCAATAAATTAACTGTGAGTTGGCACCGTCAATTTTCAAAATAACGAGAAGTCGAGCATGACCTGATATATCCAACACTTGGCAGCAACCAAGTCCAAATCGGTGCACTACTCATTACGTAATTCACTTGGGCAATCATTTCAGATTGTTATTCTAACTAAGCGTCGTAAACAACGTTTATTTTTGTTTTAGAGAAAGCAAATATTTTAGGGTCGTACTTACAGAATAGAGACATGAGTTGATAGATTGTCAATTTTATTAACATCGGACAGTTGTTGTAGTATTTACTTAGAGTAACTTATGATGATTCGAATTTTGTTAACTGTTGAATATCTACCCCCCCCCCCTCCCCATATTGCATAATTAACATCTATCTATTATATTGGAGCTCCAACGTGAGGAGGAGGAGGAGGTGGATGACCGAGGAGAACAAGGAGGATGTTCACCTAAATTCAAAGGCTCTTCTAGATGTCGGAAAATTTTGGGAAAAAAAAAAAACGGTGGCGAGTAGATGACGAGAAAAGCCTGAAAACACCAAAAAGTTGGCTCTAAATGGTTCAGAAAGTGGTTAAAAGCTGATGTTTATGACTGCAGGGCTGTCTTCTGCAGGGAGGTTGACATGTTGAGGGTGTGGAGCTGAAGTATACAACTCCCCCCACCCCCCTCTTCCCCTCGTGGAGAATCAAACCCCCACGTAATGAGATATTGGCAAACAACAATATAAGGGTGCTTTGACGGTGAGGGAGGAGGCAGAAGACGCCACCGCGGGGAGGTTGACTGTAGAGCGTTGAGACAACCGTCTCTGTGGAGTTTCAAACGATATGGAAAAATGTAATAATATTACCTTTTACATATTATGTAATGCAGTATTATGTTAACATAATATATAATATGTTCACAAATTATTTAATAGTTTGTTTCAATAATTGATATTACAATTTGTTCATCACCAGTAGTTACACTAATGGAATAAATTACAAATTAAAAAAGTAAATAATTTATAAATATTGTGCGATTATGAATTATGGTAGGCAGATAAGTGGTATGTTCCTGGGCGTGATAAGAGGGTTAGATTGGTAATATTCTGTTCAAGATAACAAACATTTTCTGCAAACCGAATTGACCCAAAAATTATTGAATCACTGTACCGAAACCTAAATGTTTACCTCAACTCGTTCTTGAAACGGCGTGAAACTATAGGTGTCAGGTTACACGTGGCTAAATAATGGCTTAGCCCACACAAGGGCCTTGCGAGTGGCCCTCCCGAAACTAGACACGCACGATCTAGTCCTGGTTCCTTTACTATTCTCGTATGGAGCGACCCTCAAAGACCGCAATCTATTGTGAAACCCGAAGCCAAAAAGCGGCTTGGTGCGCCCAGAGGCATGCCGAATTAGGCGAACCTTTTTTTCTGATTTTGACCGTGACATCGGAGGAGATAGATCGTTAGCGTCGATCGCGACCTATAATCCGATAGACGCGGAAACCCTCCAACTGTGAAATTTATTCTCTGGGAATCGGAGATATTCATCAAAACACTACTGAAGCCTTCGTGGGACCTGAGCCACTTATATTTTCGAGTTTCATTTGAGGTAATCCTCCAAAAAAACATGGTAACGAAAAGCTCACTGTCCAGAACAATCAAAACATACCCAAGGCGAGTCAATTATCGAGCACATAACGATCTTCCTAAGGCCTGCTGAAAAAGCGCCCACGTGTCGCATGTTATCGTGATTTTTATGATGGAGAGGAACAACTCAATATCTTAAACTTTTGTTTGTTCCGGAGATGGTCTCTCTCGGAAGGCAATTTGTCAAAAGCACCCTCCCCCATGCATCATAGTCGACGTGTAAACATATCTTCGAGGAAAGCCGGTAAAATAAACGTATTAGGTGGCTTGTTATCGTGATGGCGAACTGTCGCCCGTGTTCTCAGCCGTTCGAATGGGACGGAGATCAATGTGGCGCAGTTTAGGAAGTAGAATCAACCTTCCATAAAATCCCATTTCCAATAGAGCGAAATACCTTACAATTTTTCAGAGGTTTTTTTTTTCAACAAGCAAGTGCACTGACCAGATTGCAATTTGAAATGCCGTCACATAGCCCCTTAAAAATAAGCAATTTTTCAGGATTGAAAAACTTATAAGCAGCTTTATTTATCGAATAAAATGTTTTTGGATGTATCAACTTCTTTTCCGATTCTTACCTATGAAAGGTATAGGTACATAATGATGGTAATTTGTATAAAATTGAAAAAAAGGGGAAAATTCGGAAACCGAATCTGTATACAAGCTCTTCATCAGTCTCCCACTTTACCGCTAGGCAAACCCTTCAAAACTCCCGCCTGTAGTCTTTTAAAAGCCTCGGACAGGTCCCGGCACCTCACCCTGGCCGTAACCCATCAAAACCCCCGCCAAGCGCTTAATAAAAGCCGTACAGAGCCTCAAAGGGCGGTCGGACTGGGCTAAGAGCCACATGAATCGATTCTACACCAAAAATTGCTTCGAAAACGACACTTCACTCAACCCTATCAACTGTCAATATCTATCAAAATAACTACTGAAGTTGCTTCAACTGATTTATGGGTTGCCTCATCCCGACACACTTTTAACAATCTTTCAGTTGTATTAAAATTTAATTTAAACGTTCAAAAACATGTAATAAACTACGCTAAATTTTAGCGTCTCAACACCCCCAACAATTTCAGGATGCTCAAACCCATTCTCGTAATTATGTTCAAATAACAAACGAAATTCTGGCTAGTTCCTAACAGAAGAATGCTTCATCCACGAACAAACTGTCGTCTATGCAAATGCTCATGTCGGGACGTGAGGGATTCACCTGAGGCAATTAATGCCCGGGAACGTTTACAGAAAAGTTGTCAAAAACTCTTCAAAGCCGAAACGTGAGACGACCGGATCCATCCCTGACCCCCATATTACCTCAAGGACTCCTAGTCTTGAATATACACTTCCTCAGGAGACATCTCCTGAATATCTAATGGACCATTGGAATAAATAACTGAGACGAAGCCTTCGACCAGACAAATCTATTGTGTTCTATTTTTTTGTGACAAGTAGGTCAAAATCCTAGCGGTTGCCACTCACGTAGTTCCTTGTAATAAACTTATTTTGAAATAAGGCCAATTATGAGTTAGGTAGTCATTTGATGGAATTGGGAAAGGATTTCCGCCTGTTGATTGCTCAAGTTGAAACATAAAAGCCCCGTTTGCTCCACTCGGGATATTACAGCTGGTCTAAGTTACATCGAAACGTGGAGCAAAGGATGTATCCAGACTGTTATCTGAGGTGCTTCGGGGACAGGACTCTTTAACTAGCCACACTTGTTGCCCAGAAAGGTCCAAGCTTATCCTCAACTACCCCATTGTGTACCCTCCGGGCTCGAAACTCTTCCCAGAAGTCCCGTTTGCCTCGATGCGCATTAAAACCCTCGGGCTAACGACAGAGAGGTTTACAGCACCTTCATTTGGCACGTCTTCCTTTTACATTGTTACTGCCTGTGACATCGCGAACCGCTCCAACTGGGTCGGAAACCTCTGCCAACTCCGACCTTCCACATTTTATAAGGATTTGGCCATCGAGAGAACTTCTTTTTTTTTTTTCTTCATCACGAAAAACTGCTGACCGGACACTTGTTGCTCCTAAGAGCTGGCAATAAACATGCCCCAGCCAACCGGATAACAACGCCAAGCATTTTCCTATCGCTATTTCATTTCAACGCTTCAACGAAAATAGAAAAAAAGCTGGCAGGCAGCAAGTTTCGTTGTTTGGCACCAAAGATTGGCCACCTCCTTCAAATTTTGAATCGTCGAATGACTTCTGTAGTGAGTTATAATGGTTTTGATGGTTACTTATTACAGCTAGAGAAATACCACCTTGGGGTATTAGATAACACCATCACATCGATAGAACAAGAAGTTTTTCAAGCGCTTTAGATAATTTCTAAATTTCTAATTTATAAATTCACGATTCATTTCAGTTTGAAAATATTCCAACTGGATGACTTCTGGCTAACGTGATTTGGCTGAAAATTTCAGTAAACATTTATAATGCGAATATATGGTAATGTATATATCCTAGTAAAATTGAAACTACCTAACAACGGTAAGTACCTAACAGAACGTCGGGGTTTTGGAAACCGAATATTCAAATTTACAAAATCAATAGAAAAAAATTAAATAAAAATTTCAAATTAATTTTTATTTTATCAACTAAAAAAATTTTTGTGTGGTAATTTACAAATACCATGGCTGCAAAAACTTGAAATCAGTATGCGGTTTTACCCCAGACGCCCTTTTGAAGTCCAAAGGGAGTTTCTAATTTGTCTTTTTAACCAGAGGTTTCCCTGAGGAAAACATTTAGGTTAAACCTGCGGAGATTGGAATAATCTTTTTCGACATCAACACCTTTGTCGTTGATGAAGCCTTTTACCTGGTGAAGACACGAACAGGAACATTCCATTTTTTTTAATGAGATTGATAGATTAGCTCTGTTTGAACAATCGTCTTCCACCATCTCCGTACTGAAGGTCAAGGTCAACTCTTTCAGCACTTCTCGACACACCCGTTCGTCGATTTCCCTTTTTGTCGGCTCCGCCCCAGTTTTTCGACCTCCCATCTCCTTGTTTCCTCCAAGTTCTAATCACCTTATGGTTAGCGGTACACACAAAAAAATCAAACTTTTAATTGAAGACGTGACTTAGTATGTGGGCCAAGGTCTAGGAAAAACGTGCCTCTGCGAGATTCTAAAGCCTTCCTAATGTTCCTGTAATGTTTTGTCCTTCCTTGCCGCATATTTCATTTTGTTTTTACGATTACGGCGCGGGCCATTAAAATTGTTGGGGCTCGTCAAAAGTCGACACCCAACTTGACCTTACGAGGTATCTTACCACCGGGTCAAAGTCACCTAGGACGGCAAAATTTACCGCGCGGAGAGACGCGAAATCCTGTTGTGACCAGTTGCAGAGAAGGAAGTTGAAAAAAGAGCAAAAAGCGCGCTGAGCCGTTTGGCCAAGTTTCCTGGTGCGGGTGCCTCGTCCTTTGTTTCGTCCAGTTGTGGCCGACGAACGGGACTCCTTGACATTCGAGACGGTTGCAAATTCGGGGAACCCGCCTTACAGCGCGATTCCTGTATAGCTATTACATAACCACTGCTGTGCATAGAACCCGACTCGGGTGTTTTTTGTGTACCTATGTGAAGTACTAGATTTGAATCATCATAATTTTAATTATTTATTGGTTTTGTATGTTGGTGGAAGTCGAAAGGTGCAAAGTCCATGTTTTTGCCGCCGTTTGTATTGAAGGGTGTGGCTGAGAGTTGCGGGATGTATGTGTAGGTTCGCCCAGTTTAACGGGTGTTTCGCGAGAGAAGTTGGACTTCCCGATTACACCGTCGGAAGTGGCGCCTCCCGTGGTCCGCGAGCAAACGAAGTGGGTGGGGCGGGCGAACGAATCCGGAAGAGTTTGGCCCATGCGGCCACAGTATGTTCGAAGGGTCGAAGCTCACTTCTCGGGAATGCTGGAGGGAGAGAGCCTGGTCAGTGTGCTTTCACTAGATAGGGCAGCTCCCATTGGCAAACCGGGTTTTCCATGGCTCACATGCGGTAATATCAGCCGTGGGCCTCTCAGCCGTTTGCTTGTTTCCCGCTAGTCAAAGGCACCAGCTAGTCGAGGGGTCCACTGACTCTCATTGCGGTTCTGAGGTTCCCCTTGGATCCGACGAAAAAACACGTTCAAGCACGTTTTGACGAGATAAATCTCCTTTTTGAGTTAATCCAGACTGTCGCAGGCGAGGAACTCGATGGCATCCCCTGGATCTGTCGATGCCAACGTGCAGGGAAGGGCGACCCAGTTCAATCACAATGATGCGACACCTAGCAGCACCGAACCAATTTACTGTACGCTCTCTGGCGATCTTTTAGAGCGGTGTAACCGCTACAGAACCCATTATCTATTTTCCCTTGAGGTTCTTGCAGGTTACTTTGCAATCAGAGTTATCATCACTTACCTTGCTCAATCTTGTAGAAAATGGGAAGCACTCACACAGATGGGAATGATGGAGTTTTTTTCTGACCTGTTTTCATTAAAAAAAAAATCGTCACCAGTAGAATGGCTCAGCAAAGCCCGCGTTGACCTCCATCTTCATTGTCTCTGTATCAGTCTATTAATCATTTTTTGTCACTCTATCACGAAAAATGAAGCCTTCCCTATCACGCCGGTCGACCCAACTGTCAAACTAGACTGTGCCTTTCCCTTCGGTCGAACATGGTCACCTCATAAGGCAAACGCAGACTGGAAGACAAAACTTGGCTCTACCCACTTAGTCTGTATTTAGAATATTTTATTGAACTGTTTTGACTTTCAAGAACTGTTCCTTCGTGCTGAGGTGGTTACTCCTCGTTTCTTACATCATCGAGACCCCCCCAAACAACGGTACTCACACCTTCGCCCATAACGCCTGGGAACCCCAGTCGACTCTCTTTACAATCCTCGTCCTTGAAGTCGTTCGTCGTTCCTTTTTTTTTCATCGCCTAAGGTGATGTGGAACCGGGGGAGTCTAGCCATTATGTTCATTACATCAACTACAGCTCCCGACCTGGTTTCCAGAAGCCGTTCCAAAAGTGCGACCTCTCCAAGTCAAGTTTTTTCCCTCTTTTTTTTTTTAACGAGAGGACAAAACACAAACGTGTCCATAAAAAATAATTTTGAGGCTCCACCAAGCATTCACCCAATTCCAAGTTGGATGCGGGGATGAACTTGGAGGTCAATCTTATTTTATAACGGATTATACTTCTTGCCTAAAATAGGATAACCAAGGCTGTGACATGTTTCGAAATGTCTAAATGTGAAGGATCCGGTAAAAGTGGAGATGAAGAATTACATTGTGCTGAAAGACGTGTGTAGGATTTTTTTCACCTTCAATATATCCTGCCTAATTGTGAAGAGCATTGACGAAGTGTCCTACACGGTTTTTGGCCGGATGCCGTTAATTCCAATTCGATACCCTGGTAGCACAATGGCTGAGGCTAAACTGGTAATCCATTTTGCTGACGCGAGGGCCCGCAAAACAACGTCCTTTTGTTTCAGATGTAAGATTTAATTAATGACGCTACAAGCGGGCGGGACGCCCTTCCACATCCACAACGTTCATTTCGGCCCCGTTCATTAATAATCGTTGGTGGGCTCTGACCTTTTTAGACTGATTGCGAGTGGGGGAAAAGTGGAGGATAATAGAACGCTGGGTTACCTCTTTTCGCTTTCATCTCTCGATAGAGGGCGTTGATTTCTTTTATTGATGATTAAACGAGGTCGAAGATTCATAGCCGGGATCTTGATTGGAACTCGAGGAGTTGCGACTGAGTTGGATACATTGCGGAGCGCCACAATCGCGTCTGCTCACCATAGTCCAGTCTTCGGGTGCCTCAGAAGGGATGTTCGATGAAAAGCGTGGTGTAGAATTTTTCTCAACGGGTTTACGTGTGTTTTGGGGTGCTGAACACGAATCCGACGTTAACTTAAAAAATTTCTGAGACGCTCACCCTCAAAATCTCCAAAAACCTCAACATTTCGGCAATTTTTTTTGTTTTTTTTACGGATAACATTGAAAAAGGTTCTGAAAAACGTGGTGTTCCGCCTACCGAGCGCTGAAGGCTCCAAAACCAGGTATCTTTGAGGGGCTTTGGTATCTCGGAAACAAAAAATTGGACAGAGGTTGAGCTAAAAATGTCGCAAATTTAATCAACTTTAAAAAGTCTGTTGGTGGTCTCTTCGAAAACCCGCATGAACTATTGAGCTATTATCAAGAAACCAAAAAAAGAGCAAACAAATCTGGGGTTTTCGGCTACCACTACACTCGCAAATCTGGATTCTTACTCCCAGCAGAGGTCCTAACAACATATTAAAACGCTGCAAATTTTACACAAGGGGTTATTATTCTTTGATATTGGTTACTTGTGCAAAAACTTTATTCTGTGACAACGAGAATAAATTTTTAGACGAATAATTTTTTGGGGATTTTTTTTTTTCAAATTTTTTTTTTGATTTTTACTCGAAAAATATTTGACCTCCTGGGATCCTTCAAAAATCCCATTTGTAGCCCCATGAAAGCCCTTTAGATCGCCACAGTAAAATCGGATCGTTCCGGGACCTCCAAAAATGGATTCTAAGTCCAAAAATACTTCGAAAACGACACCTAACTCGATCCCATAGTCAAAAGCCTTCTAAAAACCCCTCCCGTAGTTCCAATTTAGGCCCATAGCGCCACACGGGTTTGGGCGATCGGGCTGAAAACCTTGCGGGCGCAACTAGATGGAAAAGCTAAGTATTTTGTCAAAATTTCAGATTCAAAAAAAAAAAATGCCTACTGCTCAAAACGGCCAGGACGGCGGACGAAAATTTCAGTTTTGGAATCTAGACCTCTTGAAACGAATAATGTCTAATTTTGAGGCCGATCCGAGTCGTCGACCTCCGTCGCGATTACGTAGGTGTATTATTCCCGTTGTCTTGATTTTTCGCAAAGTTGGAGAAAATTGACATTTTTTGACGGCCCGTCGCGCCCTTACGGCTGGGTTAATTTTAACTTTAGGGTAGCTCATTCGACGCTTACGTTTGTGCTATTTATGTTAGTATATCGAACATTTTCATCCATAATGCGCCCTTTCAAAGTTATCCGTAAATAAACCAAAATAATTGCCGAAATGTTGAGGTTTTTTGAGATTTTGACGGTGAGCGTTCCAGAAATGTTGTTGAGAAGCTTCAGATTCGTGTTCAGCACCTCAAAAAATATATAAAAGCCTTGAGAAATATTCTACTCCACGCTTTGCATCGAAAAATCACCTGGTGAGTGACACGACTACCACACAACAATCAACGCTGTATCTCCATTGCTTCAGTATATTTCTGATTGATGCTTTTCCTGATGTTATTATGGATGGAATTATGGATTTTCCGCGGTTACCTGATCAATCTTCAAAGCTCCCTCTGCCATTTCCTTTAATCTGATTTCCCTTTTTGCTCTTCAGAACATCTGAAAACGTTCTAGAATCGGAGCTTTGAGTGGCTAGGGGATCAAAACCTCCCTATGTTGCAACCCGACTAAAATCGAATTCTGTACAAACCCCATTTTCTGCCGCGGTGAGTGAACTGAACTCCCTTTGAAAAATGCTCTTTTTGCCTGGTTTGGTATTTTCTCCTTTGAAGACTCAGCCGCCGTGTATTAAGGGGCCGTAAAACGCTGCTAACGAAACGTTTTACGGATTGTTGGCCAACCGACGGGCTCGACCCCCGCTGGCCTCATTTTATTGACTTTTTAAATACATAGCGATTTCAAACGGTGACGGTCCAAAGGCCCTTTCCAAATAGAAAACTCCTGGGAGTCGAATACCTACTAGATTTGGGAACAACGGTGTTCTAATGAAGGCAGGAACTAATACTAGAGTAACCGTGACCCAGACTAACCAAGACAAGTCCTTAACTTTCAGCCTTGACGGGGCGTGGAAATGGGATGTCTGCCAATTAGAAGCCTAGTATCATCATATATCATTCTGCGGGTAATAATTATTTCTAGTGTACAAAACGATGTTTACAGCTTGATCCGGCCCACTGATACTACTAGGTTGCTGAATTTTATAGGAACAGTTTTTGAAATGTGACAGTAACTGTCAACTGGCAACTGTTGCCGATCACGTTATATCACGGATCTGACCTGTATCGTATAAGGAGAAATTCACACGGGTTAAGTTAAGTAATGGCCAAGAAAGTTGTTTTCAATTAAAGAAACTAGTCGACTTGCTAGGAACTTGTTGGTGCTATGACTCAGTCAAGCCATTCTGATTGAATAAGATTCCTAAAAGACAAACCGAACTATCACACTGTTGGAGGAGAAAGCTTATTGACCTGGTGACTTTGAAAGCGTTCCGTCACTAAAGCGTTGACTTAAATAAAGTCTTGATATTTTGGTATGCTGTTTTAAATATTGGGCATTATATCGCAAAATAGTGATTGCCATTAACTGCAGCGTACTCTAATGTATTAGCAAAGGATCGATGCGAGTTACCGTAATCCTCCCAGCACTCGCATCCTGTGGTGAGTCATATCTCCTCATTTCTCATTCAACCCGCTAATTATCGTCTCCTGGACGGAGTAATCGCTGCGAACCAGTTTTCACTTTACTGCCTTCCGTCCCCTGTCCTCAGCGTTTTGCAAATTAATTATACACACCCGTCGACACCGCTTGACACGAATGTTGCGTGATTTCATTCAATGAACTTGACACTCGAGCGATAATCACTTGTTTTCCGGTGAGTAATGCGCGGAGTATCAAATTTGACATAGAAAATACAACTGAAGGGTTGAAGTATTGCAGACCGGTTTGGCGTCGATAAAACGTCGTACGAGTGGGCGCCGCTGTGTGTCACTTCGCTCGTACGAACAGGCGGGAACGCCCCTTCCCTGCAGGACGGTGTTAACGGTCTCGGGGTGAGCCGTTTACAAGTACAAATATGTGGGCACCACAATGACCAAACTCACATTTTTGCCAAGTTTGAAAGAAACCTACGCTCTGGGAGCAGAATTGAATCGGCCGAGTCTGAGAGGCCCATCGCAGATCATAATGTTTCAATCCAAATTGTGGACCATCCCTCCGAAGCTCTGAAGCCGTGTCGTATCTAAACGACTTGAGTGAAAGCACTCTGCGCCACTATTGCCACCGGAGAAGCAAATCAGGGCCTTGAGAGCTGGGCGATATGATATCGAAATATTGATAGGTTTGATCCAATATTTCTATTGAAACATTATTTTAATATTGGTGAACGGTGTAGCGTTGATTGACGGGAGAAAATCCTCCCGTCTACGAAAAACGCTGCAAATATTACACAAGGGTTTATTATTCTTTTATATAGGTTACTTGTGCAGAAATTTTTTTCAGTCAATGAAAAAAATTTTAAAAAATTTTTTTTTTGGATTTTTATACCTATTTCAAAATTTTTTTCGAAAATTTTTTTTTCAATTTTTTTTTTGTTTTTTACTTGAAAAATATTTGACCTCCTGGGATCTATAAAAAATCTCATTTGTAGCCCCATTAAAGTCCTATAGATCGCAACAGTGTGGTTCTGTAGATCGCAACAGTGAGGTCCTATAGATCGCAACAGTGGGGTTCCGCAATCGGATCGTTGCGGGACCCAAAAAAAAATGCGGTGTCGCTGGCGAGAGAAGAGGGGTTAGCACGATCGCGCCGCAACTGTAGCGCGACCCCCGCAGGTACTCCTTCTGGCGGGCTGGCGATCCGCGAGAAAGAGAGTGGGGAAATCTGTCCAGATTCCCCACAATACCCATCTCTATTATCCTCACATGGCAGCGTGAACATGGAGTATGCGCCTTCGGAGCACGCTACACTCTAATAACAAACAAAAATGTAGGTAAACTACCTCACTTAGCTATTCCAAAAACATCCGTATCACGCCCAGTTCGCAGAACAACCACTGGAAAAACGCTGCAAATTTTACACAAGGGTTTATTATTCTTTGATATAGGTTACTTGTGCAGAAATTAAATTCTGTCAATGAAAAAATTAAAAAAAAAAAAATTTTTGATTTTTATTTCAAAAAAAATTTTTTTTTGGATTTTTTTGTTCAAAAATGTGTTTTTTCAAAAATTCTGTATTTTTTACTCAAAAAATATTTAACATCCTGGGATCCTTCAAAAATCCCATTTTTAGCCCCATGAAAGCCCTAAAGATCGCCCCAGTGAAATCGGATCGTTCCGGGACCCCAAAAAATGGATTCTACGTCCAAAAATACTTCGAAAACGACACCTAACTCGATCCCATAGCTAAAAGCCTTCAAAAAAACCCTCCCATAGCCCCACTATAGCCCCAGAGCGCCCCACGGGTTTGGGCGATCGGACTGAAAACCTTGCGGGCACAACTAGATGGTAAACCAAGTATTTTGTCAAAATTTCAGATTTTTAAAAAAATTCCTACTGCCCAAAACGGCCCGGACGGCGGACGGCGGACGGCGGACGGCGTACGGCGGACGGCGGACGGACATTTCGGATTTTGAATGTAGACCTCTTGAAACGGATAATGTCAAATTTTGAGGCCGATCGGAGTCGTCGACCCGCGTCGCGAAAACATAGGTGTATTATTCCAAGAATAATAAACCAAAAGCGTAAAATTTTAGGTTAAGAATCCTCTGCCAGATTAGAAACGGAAGAAATTATAATCCGCAACAGGAGAGGAAGCAATACGGTCGGTCATCAAGGAGTTCATCTGAAACTCTGATGATAATTTAGAGACACAAAAGCTCCTTTTTGTAAACAAAAGACTTCGGAACGAGAGAAAAGCCGAGAAAAAAGTAGCAAAGGAATGAAAGATGCTCAGACGGAGTGTTCCGCGATTACGAATGTTACCAACAAACGAGAGGCCCTCAAAGTGAGACGCCTTTAATTGAAAATTCCAGAAAAAAAGAGGTCTTTCGGGAAAGAAACTGGTTCTGGGAAAACCTTTGAATGAGAATAGCCGTTTCTGTTGGAAGTGAGGTACTGAATGGTGAAATGGTGTTGCATTCGGAGCCACGCTCTTCTGTGACCCTCGGCCAATTCCGTCATTTAAGTGGAAATGATCACCACCGGAATGAAAATAACTGAAAACGGGGGGGGGGGGGGGGGTAGTAAAAATCCGAAAAGTTGAAAGTTGGTTTGAACAAGGCAAACTTCAAACGGTCCCCTCCCTCGGGAAGGTAAAAATGAACAAGCCTGACTAATTAAATTGTTCCCGAGTTGTGCAGATTACTTAGCCTCGAGCCAGTCGGACAGACAAGTTCCCCAAGTGCCTTTTGTTCCAGTGGAAATTTTCGACTGTGCCCCTCCTGAGCTTGAACTACACCATTACCCACTTAAGGAACCTCCTTCCTAAGTGAAACCTTGTAAAATCTCAAGTGCAGTCGGAAGAACCCGCAGGGTTGAGGGTCTCGGAATTATCTCGGAATCGGGTTTTTCAATTTCGCCGCGTCACTCGAGGGCATTTTAACCCGAACGAGGTGCGTCTCAAGATTTTAATTCACTTAAAGGGCGCACCGTTGAACCTTTTGAATATTCATCGTCTTTTGCTTGGAGTTGTTTGGAAGTTTAATTTTTCTGGTGGTCTCGGAAGTAAAACTCCTTTCTGATTTGCTTGGGTTTTCAATGAGGTTCAAAGAAATAATTATTTAATTTAAATTTAAATAAAACATTGTAAAATTCACTACCAGCTATGTTTTCAAGCACAGTTACCGCAAGGTTTTTTCACGACACGTTTTGTTACGCAAAATGAGGACAGCCCAATAGGTTGTTGCCCTACTCAGTATTCTAAGCACCTCGTAGATTCGACGTTTCCTTATATATCCCGGCTCACCTTGCCGAACTCAGGAAGTGTCAGCCCTTCTTATTTCATAACAAGACGGGCACACTGATAGCCTCAGGGCTCCAATTCCTAAGTTATCACTACTTACCGTATTTTATAGCTGTTTGTGGAGGCAGGTTTGGTCAGAAGACGCCTGAAAAGGCGCCACCAAATTTTTCAATGAAAAGGTGCTTTAAATTGTAAAGGTCTTTGACAATTTTTAGCTCGTGTCAACCTCGATATGGAAACTGAACCTGAAGGCGCAGGGTTTTTTACTACCTTGAGTTCCTAGAGCTGTATCACAGTATAGGTACCTACCTAAATTTGTTTCGTATGTTGGAAGTAAGTAGATTTGGCGCATACTTTGTGGTCGAGATCCTCATAGTAAAAACGGTTATAACCGATTTTTCAAGAAAATCGATTTTTTATTTTTTAAATTATTAAATCAAATAAATATTTTTTGAATCGATTTTCATTCACTCGATAAAATGGAGAATCGAATTTCATTCACTCGATAAAATGGAGAATCGATTTTTTACTCCGATTTATATTTTCTTTCAAGATAAGAGTTCTGGTAAAGTTAGCGTCATAGCTTTCCAGCCCCACATCCTCCTCTCGAAACGGATGAAGCTAAATCTGAGTAGAACCAACTAGTGACTCAGTCAGATACTAAGTTGGAAAACTCCATCAATCTGAATGCACGCTTAAAGAGGAAGCGCCAAATCCTCATTTGATAACATTAAATGTTGATAACATTAAAAATACAATAGATAATTTATTATTATTTAACACACTTATTATTATTTAACCACCGCTCAGTGGTTCCCCAGGGGTACCAATAAACCCAATCAATTAGGAGTGTTTGGAGCCGAGAGCAGCTTTCTAATAATATGTATAGACATTATCTTCTATTTCAGATATATCTTAATTATATAAAGAATATAATTACTTCGTAGGTATCTCCTACCTACAGAAAAATTGTGCGAAAATTTATTCAGCGCCATTAAAAAAATATTTGGAAAAAATTTCGTTTCTGTACAATGTTTGGATCCTAGGAGGTCAAAATTTGACTTATCTAATAAGGTGTCGTTTTCCGAGTCCTGATTTCGGACGCAAAGTCGGGGTTTTCGAGGTTCCACACCAGTCCAAACATTGTACCTACAGAAAAAAAAATTGTTTTCCTTAGTTTTCCAAAAATATTTTCTTGATGACAGAATTAAATTTCGCTCAATTTATATATCGTATATCAAAGAATAATAAACCCTTGCGTAAAATTAGCAGCGTTTTTTTCTTGTACACGTTGATCTGTATAAAAGTGAAATCGACGAAGCATTGAAATAGAAAATAATATTTTCTATTAGAGATATTATCTCATATTATAGAGAGCACCCCAAAGCGAGAGAACTACATATGTAGTAAATGATATCATTTTCCCTCCATAAAATTTCCCTCGAGAACAATGAAACGATATTGGGTCGTGCTCCGGTTGACTCCGGCTTTTTTTCGCGAGTTTCGGGGAGTTCTAAACGCGGCTAAGGGACCTTCAGTTGGACAAACACGAGCTAAGGATCTTTAGACAAATATTTGTCCTGCCCACTCCTTCCCCTCTGCCCCCCCCCCCCCCAGGGTGCCCTTTTTCCGCATTTTCCCAACAATCCCGGCAACATCAGCTATATTTTCCGGAGCGAAAGCTTTTCCCGAGCAAACATCCCGTCGCTGGTCACGTTTGCCGAGCTGTTACTCTCCCACAAACGCCAAAAACTTATATTTTTCCCCTTCTGCTGGGTTGTGTTGTTGGTGTAATTTTTTAAAAAACCTTTTTGATGCTGGGAATCGTGCAGTTTCTATTTCATCTCATTAATAAATTAGCTCGCAAGTTGTTTTTACCCCGTTTCACTAATCACACGTGAGAACATCAAGTGACATGTTTGATGCTTGTAAGTTAAATGGCCGTCTGGTGTCTGCTCCGCTTGTCTGACTAGTTGCTTGTTTATCGAGTTCGACGGTATTTCAATAAAATATATCGGGTTTCCCTCAGAGATGGGACAGCTCGGTGGTTTATTATCTTGTTGTGGAAGGTGATCGATAGCAACATCTTTCCTCGCCTGTTTTCTCTTGGGGAAAAAAGAAAGAGAATCTTTGGCGTAGGGGATCAGCTCCATCCATCATCCTCTGCCACCCTTCTTGTGCACACCCATGTACACCGCGACAATGCCCTTGGATTGAAAGCAAATAGCGAGAATCACGCAATCGATTGATTCGTTATTTATTTTCCAATTTATTACCTGTGGGGGCCACATCAGCTAAAATGAAAAACATTTCAAACACTTACCTACGTCTTCCTATCTGATTATGGGTGAAAGGTAGAAGTCAACGGGTCTTATCTGACGGGAACTTCGGTAACACGTCGAGCCAAACCTAGATACCTATCTACGGCCATCACATTCGCCTGTGGCCCCTACGCTGGTGGCCTACTGGTATCGTAGATTTATAGATAGCTAGAGCCAGACTATCAGAATTCCCCCTGAGTGTAGCATTGTATGCTAATCGTGTAGCAACACCCCCGCCGAATTGGAGTGTCGTTGGCAAATGTGCAGCAAGGCCAGGGCACATTACATGAACTCAGTGACTTTGGCACATTCAACTTCAAACCTCAATGAGGTGACTCGAGACGGGCGATATCCATGATATATTATATCATCGTATCGATAGTTAAAAGCCGATACTTCGTGTGGCCGTATGGGCCAAACTCTTCTGGCTTTAAATTCGTTCGCCCGCCCCACTTCGTTCAATCGAGGACCATGGAAAGCGCCACATCCGGTGGCATGATCGGGAAAGTCGAGCTTCTCTCTATCGAGAGAGCTGGTAATTACTCGGACTCCCCGATCGCGCTGATATATTATAATATATAACATATTATAATCATGTAGGTATACCCTCAACATCCGTTTCCGTATATATGTCCATCTAGAGCACCAGAAGGAAAACACCCTGCTCTAAATCCATCCCCAGAACCCTTCTTTATGAGTGACCATGAACTCCCAGAATTTGTTGCTCTTTTCCTAGTATCTGATGACCATCCAACTTTCCGTCTAGTATCGCAACCTTGCACCTCCTACACTGAGAGAAAAGATTTTTTTAGTGGCTAGGTTAAATCCGAAATAACCTCGAAAAGAAATTGAAACCACCTAGAATCAATTATCTCAACCTAGAAAAAAATAGGTCCAGGTTAAAGTAACATAGAAAAATATTAATACAACCTAGACCCATATAGAAACAACCTAACCCGTTATTACCCGCCCTCTGACCACAACCTGGAATAAAAAAGTGTCAACCTAGACCAAATGTGAACTTCACATTTGGTCTAGGTTGACATTGTGAAGACCTAGAAAATATATTACCTATCTTTGACTTTTAAGTGGGGTAACCTAGAATCGAATGATTTGACCTTCCATATAATTACCCTCCATTAAAGTCTCGGTTGTACAACTGAAAACAACCGAGAGATTTAAAAGGCGAGATTGTTACTTTAGGTAACAACCCAGAAGAAAAAGTTAGACGTTCAGTCTCGGTTAAAACTACCGTAGTACCACAAATAGGTTTAGGTTTAAACAACAGTGATTGTAATTCATTCAATAAATTCCAGGTTGTTTCTACGGTACGCTAAGCGGTCGCGGAGAGCGCCACTGTAGGCGCTGCAATGGAAGTGGAGCAAACCTAGCAAGAAAAGGGGGCCACCTAGTAATTTATTAGGACCAACCTGAAAAGAATAGGAAGCTACCTAGAAATTTAACTGGTACAACAGGGATAGTAATTGAAACAACCTCGTAAATAAAGGGTCACAACCTAGAGAAAAATGGGTTCTAGGTTAACGCGCCATGGCTGTAAATTGTTTGAGGTGGGGTGAGAAAGTTTTCGTTTTAGGGTAAATCAACCGTCTATGAAAGTGAAAAACATTGAATACCAGGGTGAGACAACCAAGACATTAATGTTTTTAACCTAGACTGTAAACGGATGGAGGCGGCGGCACACACCGTGAACTTAACCTAGAACTAAAGTGTGGTGGTGGCGCATTTTAAATCTTGGTTGTTTGCATTTTTAGGACGGTAACTTCACCAGTATTTTCAATCTAGGTTAAATGATATTCAACCTAGACTAAATTGTTCCACCCTAGAATGAAAACCAAAAAAAAATCTAGGTTGGCAGCATTTAACCTAGAAAAAAATCGAAAAATAACCTAGAATAGGCCCTTTTTTTCTCTCAGTGTAGATATGAAGTCTGGCATAGTTGTGGCCTCTGCTCAGATTTTCCCGCAGCAATGTATTATTCTCCTTCCCAAAAAATATGATCAATTATGTACCCAGAATTACGATGTGAAATTATTCCTGAATTCAACCAAAACCAATTGGGTTCAAACTAGTTGATCTCGAAACGTTTTCCACTCCTGAAACCTCCTGCGTTTCTGAACTCTCACACCCAAATTGATCCATCCCTAATCTCTGTCATCTTGTCTGCTTCAGGTAAGTTCCGGACCCGGTAAACTTGTTTGCCAAACGGGAATCTCAGGTAACGAATTGATGGAGGAAACCCGACTAAAACACCAGACACTCAATGAATACTGTAGCGCCAGTAGTTAGGATCCGATTAAGCTTAAACGTCCCTCTTAACTTCAGGAGCGGTTGTGTATTCACGGTTTTCCCCCAACCGGTTAAAGACGACTCAGTTGACCTCGTTAGCTCATCCACTATTTAACTGCACTTGATGCCGTGAGATCATCTTGGCCTTGGCGGAGCTTCTTGAAATGTTATGGCGCTCATCAGCCACAATGAAATTCAACTTGTGTGGTTCTTCGAATTCTCCGTGGAAGTGGACCCAACTAAATTCTTGCGGTCCCCGAATTGCAAATTTTCAGTTAGGTCCGCACATTGCTAACATTATTTCACTGCATAATGTCGGGTTTTGATTTCAAAGTGCTAATGAGAAAGTTGAAAAACCCTCTGTGTACGAGTTTCGGAGTAAAAAAGATCTCTCGGAAACAATTTCACGGTTCAGGAGGTGAAAACGGGTTTGGTTTTGCCGTTTGTTGTTACGTCGTCTCCAGTTTGCTTGAGCTTTCCCTTCGCCCATCTGGTAATTTAACCAAGTGGAACGGAGGAAAGCCAGAGCGGAGGAAAATTGAATAAAATGATGCGAGAAAGATATTGGAGGTGATTGTTCGTAAATGGAAGAAAAAGGACTGAGAAAAAGCAAAGCCACTTTGCACATTCCCAACGGTAACTCAGAGTCCTCCAACAATCTATATCTATAAAAATGACTGCCAAATCTTTGAGGACTCACTACTTAAAAACCAGTGGAGTGTTTGGCACCAAATTCTGTGAGAATGTTTGTGAAGCATTGTAGATGGTTTTAAAGAAGTTTCTATAAAATCGGTCTCTTCCTTCATCGCAACGAGAGACGGGTCAAAATTTGACTTGAATTTAATAGCGTCGTTACTAGGGATCGCTAGGAAAATTTTCGAAACTCCGAAACCCGGTACAACTTTTGTCGTCGGCTTAGAACGAAACTACGTCTGTTAAACCGAGCTTTTCACGCTGATTTCAACGAGTACAAAACGATTTCTGTGCGATAACCCGTTCGCAAGTTATTCGAAGATCGTCGGTAGGCCTTCGATTTGTTTAATAAGTACTAGGTAATTTCATTTTGAGTTGATGGGTTGCTATGGGCTGCATATACCTAATTGGTGATAGAGGGGAATTTGATAATTCACTACTAGAAACCAACAAGCTTTGTTACTATGAAAAATTAAGTTGACGGGTTGCCACGGGCGCATCGTTGACAGGTGATGGGCGGGCATTTGATGTTTCGTGCGAAGCACGGGTGTCCCAGCTAGTTCCGTATAAATACCAGTATGCGCAACTTGACTCGTTTTTTTCGGGTTGCTCAATTTTTTCCAAACGCCCTCGTTCCACTTTTGGCTCTTTCAGTCGGGCCCTTCAAAACTCGACATTTGATCAACGAGGGGTGGAGTGTAAGCTAATCGCAAAGCTGCTGATTCTAAAAGATACGAAAGCGACTAAACAGACGCGAGTCGGAAGATAAATGACTTCGTTGGTGAGTTGCCCACGCGAGAATCGCATTGCACCGCAGTTCAGTCTGCGTTGGAATTTCGTTCTTACTTAGTACTCGTGTCTAAACTACTTTATTTCTGCATCAACCTCGAAGTATGTTCACTTTCTAAATGTTACCTTCTGTGGTAGTTACGAGTAATATAGTAGCAGGTTGCGACAACTGGTTTCGCTGTATGAACTGTTTGGTATCGTTTTTCCGGAGGGAGTGCTGGGATACTGTAGTGTAACACTCAGGGGCACAGAGTAACAGTGAACAGCTCTGGGGTGTATGCTCAGAAGGTACAGGTAACATGACGTATTTGCTTCTCCGGTGATTTTGGTGGATTATTACCCTCGGATAATCCCCATTCGCCACGTTTTCACAAGTTTCACAACCCTGTCCTGCTGAAATTTTTGAATTTTTAAATCTATGAAAGTAGATACTGCTATGTAGGCAAACTTGGGGAACTCACTTCTGGTAACCCAAGGATGAATAAACAGACAAAAAATTATAAAGACCGGAGAACATTTTGTCTGAGTACGAAGAAATGTCTGAGTACGAAAAAGGCGTGTATGCAGAGAATGGTATAAATACTTATTTAATAAGCTGTACACTATAGGTTGGTATATATTAATAAACTCTCAGCCTGTAAGCCGTTTGTTGTCTCGTGAGCCGTCTCACGCATGAAAATCTCAATTGTTGACGTCGCGGAATGAGCCGACTCCCAAAGAGTCGCCTCTTTTGAACGAACTGAATCGCATGACTCGACTTCTCGGAAAGAGTTGAATATCCCATCCCTACTTTGGTGGCAGAAAGGGTGGGAAGTGTGTTTTCGCTGAAGTCGTCTAGATAAGACACACCTCCACTGGAGGTCCTCCAGTGCTTCCGTCGGGGCGGTCGGTGGTATCCGGAGTTTTACTTGAAGCATCAACATCCGCTGAAGGCCTTTCGAGTCTCTCGGACCGCCAAGCCAAAGCCAACAGCAGTTGGGATAAGCGAAGGATTCTAATATGTTTGAATTTAATATAGTCGCTCTAAATCACAGAGTAAAAGAGACCAGGCTTTGAATTGAATAGAAAAGATTAATACCTTGCAAGAAAGGCACCCTGGACCTGTAGTTCTAAGGGCGACTTCTGCACCTCCCCGCCCAAAGTGAGTGCGGCACCGGACTGGTTTACTTGCTTTTAGAGTTGGACCCTCAAAATTGTTTCAATTCTTGGTTGATATTCTTAAAATGAATTTTCTGCCCTACTTATCCCTTCTCAATAACAGTTTTGTAATTCAACCGGAGTTTCTAACTTCCGAATAATATTACGTTCGGTTCTGTTCCCCTTATTAATCAACTCCAGCTAACTGGTTCCCGTTCGGATCAGTCAAAAGTTGAAACTGAACGATTATTAATGCTATAATAGCAGGAAGTCGCAGCTTAAAGACTACCCGTCTCATTTCGTTTACGAGCCATTTGGGCCGTCAACTTTATTAGTCCAGTTCTCTGGAGTTATCTGTTGTCCGGAGAATCCGGTTTTTTGTCAATGTATATTTTTAGGTTGATGTCTTAATAATGTGAAGATGGGATGAGACTTAGTGTGGGTAAAATTGTGTCGTGTGAAATTGAAAACGTGAGTTTGTTATTAGTGGATTTTCTTTACTAGAATGGGTTAGACTTGGCGGCCCTCCTCAATCGGCTCTTTGCTCAATATTACTTGAATAATGACACCTTACTCCCTCTTGTAAACTCTTATTTTTGTCCCCATAGAGTCTCAAGGTGTAGAGGCGACCATGTTTTCGAAGCCAAAACATGGATGGGCAAAGTAAGATGATTGAAAATTGAAACTTTGAGTTGATTAAAATTGAAATTTTGAGTTGATTAAAATGAAAAATTTGGGAGGTCAGAATTTTGTGTTTTCGACCTCATTTCTGGGGATTTACCACCTCGAAAAAACCTTGAACGCCTATGTTTGGCTCAAAATAATTTATCGTTTTGATCAGAAAGAGTTCGGAAAAATACTTAACATTTTAAAAGAAGGCGGCACCTACGTTCATCTCCATAGACAGGGAGGACCTACATTCACGTGGCGTTATTTGATAGTCCACTGTAAGGTCCATTGCCACATGTGGGCGGCGTGCAGGACCAGATTTGGAGTGTTGTGATTGGTCACTCGTATGTGGTTTTGGTCGCACTAGGTGATTTTAACAGCTGAATCTTTAATACATGTATTAGGTATTAAAGTAATACTAATGTATTCCCTAAATATAGGGTGTGACATTTTTATCCAAACGCTTTCATTTATGTGACTTTCCCTAGTTTATGATTCCTAGAAAAAAAATTTTTTTACACGTATTGCTTTTATTAAACAAGAAGTAATTGCTAAAATAATTATTATACCTAACCAAAGAACCCCATTCGAAAATACGCTGCAAATTTTCACTAAGGTTTTTATTCTTTGTTATAAAATAATTGAGCAAAATCAAATTCTGTCAATATAACGTTAAAACTAAATATAAATAAATAACAGATAAATTTAAAAAATAAATCAATTTTCCTGTACAATATTTAGACAGTACTCTGAAAAAGATACGCAACTCGAACTACTCCTTGCATTTATGATAAATGCTTCAAAAACCTTACCTGTCCTTTTTTTTAGCCTCACAGATTCCCCTACGGATTCGAACGATCGGGCTAAAACTCAATTTAGTTGAAAATTTCCAACGATTAGCCACGAAAATTCGAAACCAACCTGAAATCGCTTTCCGGAGTGTTACTGACAGTTTACTAAGATACCATCGGACTCGGGGTAACGTCTGACCATCTGGTGGGGTTGACGGCCGATATAATCCCCTGTCACCTGCACGACCATCTTGAATTATAACCGCCCTCACGTGAGAGTGATCACCCTAGCGGCCTTCAAGACCCTGGTGGCCAGTTTATCGGGTCGCGATATAATTAACGGTCTTCGAGAGCAAGCCGGAGCCCACTAGGAAGGGAATCCCGTGATTTATGCTGATTACGAAAACCGGAAACCCCTCGTTAGTAAATGGGGGGCCTTAGTTGTTTTTTTCAAATTTGAATTTTGTCGAATAATAATTTTAAATTGAAATTCCGAGTGCTCCTAACATTATTATTGTTGATAGCGATCGTTGACGGGTCGGCCGCGCCCACATCTGCTCCCTTGACTTTCAAACCCGACCGATCCGTAGCAATACGAGGCCTTGACTTTGTACGCGCCTTCCCTTCCTCGTTCCCAACTCTTCGTTCACCTCTTCGCTCTCCGCCTTTTTTCACTCCTTTCCTCCGCCGCTTTTTTTTTTTTTTTTTTTTTCTTTCTTTTTCTCCGCTTGCATAACCACAATTATCGGGTTGAATGAAATATGTCGCACTCCCGATATGGGCGATATTACGCAGAATCTGCAACGGCTGCGGGCTGAATTCATTACCCTTTTGACCAATCCCTGTGTAGCTTTCCCTCGCCGTTTTCGTCATAAGGCGTAGAAAACGTAGCCGTGGTGTATGATTTGTTGAGTTTCCTTTAACTTTGGTTTATGATTTTTTTTAAATTTTAGTTTCGTGTAATTTATGTATGATTTGTATTGTTTATTTTGTTTTGTTTTTTCTTTTTAGGAGGACGATAGAAAGCGGTCTCGTTTCTGTGTTCGGTCGCGTTTCGCGAGTGTTTTTTGTGTGATGTGTCCGGTCGTTTAGTGCGTTTTCCGCGATTCAAAGGGTGTACGAAAATTCCGCTATGGAAACCGAATTGTGTCTCAACACCAACAACAACAGCCGGCCGCCGCTGCCCGTCCTTCCCAAAAAATGGAGCGGAGGCGGCGTCCTGGGGAGCGTCGAAGAGGACGAGTCCCCTCCGGCGTCGCCGCCGCCGACGGAAAGGGGGCGGCGGAAGTCGTGGCACTTCACCAAAGAGAAGGAGTCGAAGAGGGCGAGGAGGAAAGGGTCGTTGGTGCCGGCGATGCCCAAGTACAACAAAGAGAAGAGGCCTTCCTGGTGGAACATCTTCGGGTCCGAGAAGCAAGAGGGAGGCTCGAGGTAGGACGATACCGGTGGTGGATGGTTTGTCTAACCCGAACATAATTTAATTTCAAATTCTCACATTAAAATGTAATAGTTTTAAAAACCCTATGGCAAAAAGATACTTTGCACAAAGTGGTTGTTTGCCGACGGTGCAGAGGTCTATTGCAAATTGCAATGAGATGTTTGGGGAGAGAAAACGATTCCTCTGCTGGTTTGGATACGTATTGTTTATTTTTTTAAACTATTGTAGCGCTGTGACCGGTTTCTAGCGACAGCTCATCAATAGCCCTAACAAGAAAACATCATTAGCATCAGAGACAACCATAAAAGTATGTTATATTGAAGTTATAGGAAAACGCTGCAAATTTTACACAAGGGTTTATTATTCTTTGATATACGTTACTTGTGCAGAAATTTAATTCTGTCAATGAAAAAATTAAAATTTTTTTTTGGATTTTTATCTCAAAAAAAATTTTTTTTGGGATTTTTTGTTCAAAAATGTGTTTTTTCAAAAATTCTGTATTTTTTACTCGAAAAATATTTAACATCCTGGGATCCTTCAAAAATCCCATTTTTAGCCCCACGAATTCCCTAAAGATCGCCCCAGTGAAATCGGATCGTTCCGGGACCCCAAAAAATGGATTCTACGTCCAAAAATACTTCGAAAACGACACCTAACTCGATCCCATAGCTAAAAGCCTGCAAAAAACCCCTCCCGTAGCACCATTATAGCCCCATAGCGCCCCACGGGTTTGGGCGATCAGACTGAAAACCTTGCGGGCACAACTAGATGGTAAACCAAGTATTTTGTCGAAATTTCAGATTTTTTAAAAATTTCATTCTGCCCAAAACGGCCTGGACGGCGGACGGCGTACGGCGGGCGGACATTTCGGATTTAGAATGTAGACCTCTTGAAACGGATAATGTCAAATTTTGAGCCCGATCGGAGTCGTCGACCCCCGTCGCGAAAACATAGGTGTATTATTCCAAGAATAATAAACCAAAAGTAATTGTGTAAAGTATAACTGATGCAGAAAGACGGTGGGAACATGACAATAGTAATTATGGAATATGGACCCACTGTTAAAATTGGCTCCATGACTTTGCCATCAGTGTTGCAAAATCGTTATATCAAGATGCTGAAGGCGAATCTTGCTTTCGAACTTGAGCCATCTCAAATATCCCCCATAACCTCTCAGTTCTCCACTCTCCCCACTCTACAATTGTTTATGTAAATAAACTAGTATCCAAACCAGCAGAGGAGTCGTTTTCTCTCCCTTACCAACTCAGAGAACTTTGCAAACAAAACAACGTGACTCTAGAACGCCTTTTGACAACACTGTTAAAAAGTGGGGTGAAGTGAAAGTAATTAATTGCTGGGGAGACTTGCTGGCTTCCTCTTCACCTTTTGTTTTAGGGCGTGGAAAAAGGAAGACGTCAAGGTCCCCGAACGCTTTCAAGGACTGAATGCCCTGAAGGATCGACCAAAGTGAATAGCGAACTTCAGGAAGGAACCCACGCGAAAAAAGGGCGGGAATGAAAGGGGAGCCGTCGAAGATAAAAGGATACACTGTTGGTGGTGGACCGAAAGGAGGGATAAATTGAAGGGTGTGGGGGAAAAACTGAATAGACGAGGTGTTCGTTCCAACCCTATTGAAGGAACTTTTCCGACCCCAAGTGCTCGTTTCGCAGTGCCTACTTCCGGCAGTCCGCGGAAGGAGAAAAGTGGCAGACGCCAAACTGTCTGCAAATCGGCGGATAGGAAGCCGGAGGGTTGCGGCAATCGGCCCCCGCCGGGTTCCGTCCGTTTCCGTCAAGGCCGCGCGGTGGGCGAATGTCGGAAGATCGACGGTGGCGAAGGCATCTGCTGCCCACCTGGTGCTCTGGATGCGAAAAACCCGTTCACGCAAAGCCTGAATTTGAAAACGAGACCAATGTAGGACTTTAGCGCTAATAATAAAATACAAAAAATACACTGCCAAGTGGGACATGTCACATAGCTTCCGCGCGATTTTAGCTCACTCAGCTGATAAGGAAAATGCCCGTCATTTCAATCGTCTCGTACTCCCAGAAGGGCTCTCAAATTTCAACATCCAAGAATGAACAGGATGGATTTTAGCTCACTCAGCTAATCAGGGAAAAATCATTAAATGATTTTCCAAATTTTGAATCGTCTCTTGCACCCAAATCATTATTGTGGAATTTATCGCTGTAACAACAAAGTGCGGACAGACTGACAGACAGATTCGGAACCAAATTTGCTTAGGAGGCTGTGAAATGCAAAATGCAAGTGAAAATTTCAATTTTGGAGGACACAAATTTTTCCGATCTCGAAAGTGAAAACAATCCTTCGGTAGTCTCGGAAGCAAAAATGCTGAGCCTTGCAAAATCTAATTAATAACCAAAAACATGAAAATCAACTCACAATTTTGATATAACTTACAATTTTTATTCAAATTTCTCTAATAAATTATTACATAACTGGATGCCTGGCCCATTTGAATGCTAATATCCAACCTGCCTGGTGTACCTACAAGATGACCTCTTTGTGGTTCTTCTCTCTTTTAAATATCACACACGCGCCAATCGATTGAATTTGAGCGATCCTTGAATGGTGGAATCGTGTATTTGCTCGTGTATTTGTCGTGATTTGAATGCCAGTGTGCACGTTTCTTGCATCACGTTCGTCAAGTAAAACGGAATCGGATTTGTCCGCCTGGGTATGGAAAATGAATAATTGATAAACAATTACTGTAACCAGAATGTATCAAGAGGTTTATTCAATGCAAATACATTAATGTATTCTAGATATACCTTAGGTCAGACGCCTGCATTGATTGGTTTTACCCAATTTGACGTTGTCCCTTCGTATCACTAATCGCCCTGAGATGATTTTACTGTAATGGTTAACCAAGTTATCGACCTGACGACCAGTCTCACGAAGGACGTCGCCGAAGGGGAGCTCGTTACCATTTTGATTGGTTCATCGGATCGCTGTGTCCTTTCAGATGAGATCGTCCGGTGGCCTCGATTGATTCTGCTGAATAGTAAAACGAGGTGATTTCAGGGGACTGCCAGTCACGGGGAGACAAGAATCTTGATAGGGGTGGTTCAAAGGCCCCTGGATGTGCGAGTATTTCGAACAGTTTTTCACGCCTGGCCTCAACCAACTCGAAGAGCATAAGTCTGGAATCTTATGACGTATCTACTTAATGCTTCAACCTGCGTGACCCTGCGCGGTTTCCCAGGCGAGTGTGACGTCATCCCTTCACCGCTAATCCTCTTAACGGTCCCTTGTAAATAAGGAAGGAGAGCCGGGGAATAAGGGATGGTTGGGATTCATGTGGATGGCAAAGAGGTGACCTGGAGGGTGAGGATGATGGAGTGCGCGGTATGTCAGGGAAGGGAGAAGGGTATGTACGTTTATAGCCAGAGAGCACGGCAACCTTTGTTTACGTCGACGTGACGTCATCTCCAAATCGATTCTCAAGTAGGCAAGCAAGAAACCAAGCAAAATTTCTCAGTACATGTCAGGGCCACCATACAATTCTTAATCTGTCTGAGTAGGAACACGTTTATTTTGGAGTTGTCACTAGTTTGAATAATTTATTGCGTCACGTTTCGCTCACGTTACTATCTATAATTATTCATGCCACCAATCGATGTTCGACCTGTGAAATCGATCACCGACTCTTGTTCAATTGTTTCGTTGAGTTGCAAAACTGGTTAAGTCCATTTTCTATCAAATCCGAGATAGCTGCCATTCCCGAAGGATTTCAGTGTGAGGAATCGAATGGTGGGGTTATTTTTCATCACAAATGGTTAGATCCCCTTAAAAAGATTCGTTTTGGTTTATTATTCCTGGAATAATACACCTGTTTTCGCGACCGAGGTCGACGACTCCGATCGGCCTCAAAACTTGACATTATCCTTTTCAAAAGGTCTAGATTCAAAAACCGAAATGTCCGTCAGCCGTCCGGGCCGATTTGGGCAGTAGGAATTTTTTTTTAATCTGAAATTTTGACAAAATACTCGGTTTACTCGGCTAGTTGTGCCCGCAAGGTTTTCAGCCCGATCGCCCAAACCCGTGGGGCGCTGTGGGGCTAAAATGGGGCTACTGGAGGTTTTTTTTGAAGGCTTTCTGCTATTGCATCGAGTCAGGTGTCGTTTTTGAAGTATTTTTGGATGTAGAATCCATTTTTTGGGGTCTCGCAACGATCCTATTTCACTGTTGCGATCTATAGGGCTTTCATGGGGCTACAAATCAGAATTTTTGATGGATCCCAGGAAGTCGAATATTTTTCAAGTAAAAAACAAAAAAAAAATGTTGGAAAAAAATTTTGAAAAAAAAATCCAAAAAGAATTTTTTTGAAATATTGAAATCCAAAAAAAAAATTGTTTCATTGACAAAGAAATAGATTTCTGCACAAGTAACCTATATCAAAGAATAATAAACCCTTGTGTATAATTTGCAGCGTTTTTTTTTTTTTTCCATAAGTAACTGGTTTAGTCCGGGATTTGTTTTGAAACAAAACAGACTAACGCCAAATTTTGCTTCTAAACCGGATAAGCCCACGAGTTTCGTTTCAAAGCTGGTTACTTCCACGAACTCTACCCGCCACCATGAGAAAAGAAAGAGTTTGATATTTTTTCGTATTCTTGGACCTTCAATTTTTTCGCGCTTGTTGTAACCTTGGTAAGGTTATTCTCAAAAAACAATACGTACCTCTATTTTGTTTCAGTGAATCCACAACTTTTGTTTTAGAACCGGTTAGGTCCCACCAGTTCTTTTACAAAACTCGTTATATCCAGCGTTTTGAAGCAAAACTGGTTGAGCACGAACGTTCTTATCGAATTTTACGCCCATAAATTCATACATTAAATGTATGAATAAATAAATTTTATGAAAGTTTACGTTAGGTTTTGATTCTTTTCGATTCAGAGATCTCACCAGGAACCATCAAATGTCGGATTTTATTAGGTAGATTAATAGTGCAGGTCCAATCCTACCTCCCCTCCCCTCGCCGTTGTCTCCACCACCCGACCTCAGTCGTTTTATCTTCTTTGCTCCACCGTGTAGGCGCATTACCTTCACGGGAATAAACTGCCATTTATCCCAGTAATATTGTTTTATTCGACGACCTATCCAATAGATTTGAATAAAAATCGATCTCAATACGTTTTTTCAAGTTTTTCTCGAAAAATGAAGTGGGCTTTGCCAGCTTTGCCACTCAGCTGCTCAATTTTGACTGAGCCCGATTTTAGCTTCGAATTTTGAATCCATCCCGACAATAACTACCAAGTTGGTAGGACCATCTGACAACAAGCCCAGGGATTATTAGGGCTAATAATCCACTCAGTTTTGTTAGAAGTGATGATCACAATCGGCAGGATTTTAGACGCCGCACGTGCTCTGAATTGCCTTGTTTTGCTCCACGCGTGAATAAAGTTCGTCCTTGGTCAGACGAGCCGTTGGGTCCTGTATCTTATAAATAAACGGTGGGTCCTGTCTGTATCTTATAAATAAACGTTATCTCTCTCAATATGTGGGGGGCCGAGGAATGTTCGCTGTGAATATATATATACCACGGATATTGCATCATCTTGTTCGGTACAAATACGTAAGGGAATGTATAGTTGCTTTGGTTAAGTCCACCATGACCGCCAAGAGCTCCGGTACTTCTCGTTCGCTTCGAAACTTTATTTTGCTTCCAACTATTTTCATTAGAAAACTTTGCGTTGTTGGCGAAAACTTTGCGGACATATTGGGGTGAGTTGTTTGTTAGTTTATGCCCATCAACCGACAGGATACTGGTGAGTTGTTACTTGTGACGAATTCCGATGAATAGTCAAGCCGGACGTGATGGAACGTCAAATCGTTCCGCGCCACAAATCGAACAATTCGCCTGCTGAATCCGATCCGTCCGGTTTGTGCGCAGCCTTTCTGCTACGCGAATCGCTCCCGAATCGCTCTCATGATCTTTCGTCGTTTTTTTTTCTGACTTCACAATAGGACCACACGCTTTGTGGCCACCTCCGAGCCAAACCTGAGGAGAATGCTAATTTAAAAGTGTCCCAAATGTACAGTTGAAAAGGTATTTTCTCTTAGCTCAACCCATTTTGCACTCGAAGGAGTTTCAAGCATAAATATGCCTTCTCGCGATGGAGGGCGGGGAAAATGCTAAGTACAGCAACCGTGGAGGGAGAAAGTGGTTGTAAAATGTGTTTGCCGAGGCAAAGTGAATGAGGTAATTCCCCGATTATGGCTCCTGATGAGAAAACCGTTTCGGCGGAAAAGATCCCCCCGATAGGGCACGGTTTTCGGGGTTTTACATCTAACCTCTCCTCCCTTCATAACGCCAATCCGCTACGACCGGTCCAGACCTTCCCGTTTTGCACCGGGGCAAAAATAAGCACTGCGAGATAAGCCAAGCAAGGACAACACAGGGTTCATTATATGGATGAAGACAGGGTGACGAGACACCCCATCCAAACAAGAAAAAAATCCCCAAACGTGGGCTTCGGTTTGAAAATTTAGAAAGCAAGCTTTGGTTGTTGAAGACGAACGGTTTAAATTAGGAATGATGTTGACAGAAAATCAGCGTAATCAGTCGATTCCATCCGCTGCGAGGAGCTCATTAGCGAATTTTTAAGTAGGTAACCTTGTTATGCTCTTTGGCCAAGTGGATCCGATTTAAGAGGAAGATGAGCAGTTTCCGCTTCGGCGCTCAATTTTTTTCTGCAAGTCGATGAAAAAGAAGAGGCTTCGTTAACCAAGAGTTTGGATTGAGGGAAGTTGCTACGATGAAAAAGAATATCGCTCAGAAGCCTTGAAAACGACGACGCAGTGATATTAGGCTGTTAGTAAGACTGGAAACTACTAACAACTCCTCTTTGATCAATTCACTAGGTATCAATAAATTTAACGATAACTAGAATTGTGCATTCCATTTCCTAGTTATCTGTGTAAATTATTGAAAGGAAGTTGGAACCGATGGTGGTTCCCCCCAAATGTGATACATACTATCATGTGTGATATTTAGGGCTCAGGTTCGAGCGTATTAGCATATTTTTTCCTGTAAAGTAAACACTGAAAGAAGCCTTTTGGTAACATTTTCACCTCTCTGGGACAAAAACAATTTAAATTACGCATAATATGCGCATATATTATATGCGTCTATTCTGAAGTCTGATGTTTTATGCATTTATGCGCTCGATAAATTCAAATTGTTTTTGTCCCAGAGAGGTGAAAATGTTACCAAACGGCTTCTTTCAGTGTTTACTATACAGGAAAAAATATGCTAATATGCTCGAACCCGAGCCCTAAATATCACACATGATAGTACACTGAGAGAAAAGATTTTTTTAGTGGCTAGGTTAAATCCGAAATAACCTCGAAAAGAAATTGAAACCACCTAGAATCAATTGATTCAACCTAGAAAAAAATAGGTCCAGGTTAAAGTAACATCGAAAAATATTAATACAACCTAGACCCATATAGAAACAACCTAACCCGTTATTACCCGCCCTCTGACCACAACCTGGAATAAAAAAGTGTCAACCTAGACCAAATGTGAACTTCACATTTGGTCTAGGTTGACATTGTGAAGACCTAGAAAATATATTACCTACCTTTGACTTTTAAGTGGGGTAACCTAGAATTGAATGATTTGACCTTCCATATAATTCCCCTCCATTAAAGTCTCGGTTGTACAACTGAAAACAACCGAGAGATTCAAAAGGCGAGATTGTTACTTTAGGTAACAACCCAGAAGAAAAAGTTAGACTTTCAGTCTCGGTTAAAACTACCGTAATACCACAAATAGTTTTAGGTTTAAACAACAGTGATTGTAATTCATTCAATAAATTCCAGGTTGTTTCTACAGTACGCTAAGCGGCCGCGGAGAGCGCCACTGTAGGTGGTGGGCGTTAATTCTCGTTGTCTTGGCACCCCTGCTATTTAGCCGGTCGGGTTGAGGTCAAATCTTTGTCAAATTCTACTCATCTAATTTCTGTCACTATGTGCAGTCATATTATGACGTCACATTCAAATTTTCGTACTGAGTTGGAAACAGAGACAACTCAGAAAGATAGTTGAAGTTAATAGAAACAACCTGCAATGGGAGTGGAGCAAACCTAGAAAGAAAAGTGGACCACCTAGTAATTTATTAGGACCATCCTGAAAAGAATAGAAAGCTACCTAGAAATTTAACTGGAACAACAGGGATAGTAATTGAAACAACCTCGTAAATAAAGGGGCACAACCTTGAGAAAAAAGGGTTCTAGGTTAACGCGCCATGGCTGTAAATTGTTTGAGGTGGGGTGAGATCGTTTTTGTTTTAGGGTAAATCAACCGTCTATGAAAGTGAAAAACATTGAATACCAGGGTGAGACAACCAAGACATTAATGTTTTTAACCTAGACTGCAAATGGATGGAGGCGGTGGCACACACCGTGAACTTAACCTAGAACTAAAGTGTGGGGGTGGCGTATTTTAAATCTTGGTTGTTTGCATTTTTAGGAAGGTAACTTCACCAGTATTTTCAATCTAGGTTAAATTATATTCAACCTAGACTAAATTGTTCCACCCTAGAATGAAAACCAAAAAAAATCTAGGTTGGCAGCATTTAACCTAGAAAAAAATCGAAAAATAACCTAGAATAGGCCCTTTTTTTCTCTCAGTGTATGTATCACATTTGGGGGGAACCACCGTCGGTTCCAACTTCCTTTCAATAATTGACACAGATAGCTGGGAAATGGAATGCACAATTCCAATTATCGTTAAATTTATTGATACCTAGTGAATTGATCAAAGAGGAGTTGTTAGTAGATTCCAGTCTTACTAACAGCCTAATATCACTGCGTCGTCGTTTTCAAGGCTTCTTAGCGATATTCTTTTTCATCGAAGCAACTTCCCTCAATCCAAACTCTTGGTTAATGAAGCTTCTTCTTTTTCATCGACTTGCAGAAAAAAATTATTATTATGATTGCATAAGTGGTAGAGTCTACGCATGCGCGAATAGAAAATCCTCCAAATACGTATATTTGGTGACTTAATAATCTGATTCGGCTAAAAATCGAGGTAGTCTTTGAAGCTATATGCGTTGTGGACTTGAATAATGTAAAATACATCAGTATTTTATATGTCTATTGGTGAATTGCCGCGAGTGAGCCAGTTTGACTGGTGTATCCTGCAGCGGATACGAAAAATACGGAACAGTTTTTTCTCCGGTTTTTTTTTTTCGAAGGCAAACCTGATGACCTTGCGAAGTTGGCGAGCCGGCTAGGCTTCGCCCTGGTCAACTTTTAGTCTTCTTCTTTTGGCAGAGATCTCAGAATAAATGCCTCCCGGAGGCACTACCACTTTCATTTGGCCAGTCAGCGAAAATATCGCCTTTTTGAGTTACGTAGGATCCCATCCTATAAACGGCATCATTAGTGTTCATGAAACCAATCCGGGCGAGCTTGTTAGGTGAAGTCGAGCCAGTAAAATCTATGCAGATTGCCTGATGCCAACGTTTGCTATCAGGGCAAGCGTAGTACAAACGATCCTCATGTGCAACCCACCTACTTGAATTGTAAACCAACCTCCTACCTCAACTTGGATGCCTTCATGACTAGACAAGAACCTGTTCTCGCAACGGGAATTCTCACAGACTTGGAGCAATCTCTAATTATTTTTAGTTTTGTTGTCGACTCGCATTTCAACTCATATGACAATTGAGGCGAAAATTCTACTGGTGGAAGGCCGATAACCACCTAATGAACAAGACCAGAAAGGCAACTAGTTGAGCGGTTATCCGCCTCAACAAATCTGCTCGGTCTGTTTATTCCAACTTTGTTTTCAGGTGAGAGAAACTCCTAAATTCATCTCCGAACGGGTTTCCGCTAAAACCGTAGTTGTTCGAAAATTTCCCAACACCCCTTAACCACGTTCGCAAAGTTGGCCGTTAAGGATGGGATCCCAGTTAACGGGTTTTAACTGGCGTAATGAAGATGAATCGAGAGCGCGGGCGATGAAAATGCGCTCGGTGGGAACTACCGATGGGATAACTACGAAAAACGGGCTGAGTTTTCTCATGAAAGCCTTTATTAATAACCTTCACGGCTGAGCCCAGTGTAGGCGTTGAAAGTTTAAACATTTGCGCTGAGTTGTGGAAAAAAAAAAAATTTCACGTCCATGTACAAGTGTTTTTGGGGATATGAATACAATTGCTGTCAATGCTCCCAAACGCAGTTTTGAGCACCGACTTGAGGCCGTCTCAAATTCGTATTCATAAACCAAAACGACCAAAAACAACTGAGATCTAACTTAGGTTTATATAATAATAATAAATTTTATATGCATTTCAACGCTGTCTCAAGGCACCAGACCACCTGACTTGAAAGCCTCAAGTTGAAACCGACTCAGGACGGATTGTGCCAATTTTCTTCGTGTTTGGAGGAGGTTAGAAGGATCTAACGATTCTCCTCGATTCTATCAAGCTCTTCCGTTTTTTTTTTTTTTTTTTTTTTTTTATGACGCTTTTTTTTGTTCAGAGGTTCAGACCTACCTACGGCATAATTTTCTGAATGCAAACCAATGTTTGTGTGACAAGAAGCCGAAAATTTCGATCCGGCTCAAAATTTGCCGAATGCGGCTCATGAAATTATCTGATGATAAATTATGAAAAGTGAGTAAATATTCTATAAGAAGGGAATTTCTATAGGAGGTGCATCTGCCGAATGACGTCGCATTCGTTGGTCATTCAGAGAAAAATAAAATAAATTTCCTATGTACCCACGAAGGAGAACGAAGTGACTTCGAGAAATCACAGTTCCTCAACCACATACATGGTCAGCGTCCACATACAAGGTCCGAGGGATCTTTCAGACTACAGAGGTGGGAGTTCTCTTAGAAAACCGAATCTCCTGAAGTAATCGGCGAACCCTTCATTCCCAGGATCACAATCAGGGGTTTTCCGGAAAGGCAAAGGAAAACATTTCCAGGCAACCACCCGCCACTATAGTCGATATACCGAGAAGAAGAAAAGTAGAAAAGCAGAAAACGTAGCACGGTAACAACGAAACATTAAATTTTGTAGGTGCCGTAGGCAGCGTCCTATTTTCTACATTTAATTTCTACATTATATAATTTATTATATTTGAAAATGTGGCCAGCATAACTGATCACAATATCTCTAGTCTTTACGGCATCTGAGGAAGTGCGACTCCACACAATATTTTACCAAGACCAAAACAAATCACGCACAGAGAATCCTTGCAAATAGCAGGTTGCCTCATCGGACAAAAACTGGGTAAAAAAGTCACCTATAATTAATAATATATAAAAATAATAATTATGTATTATAATATAGCGATAATGTCCCTGCTATACCATGTTTACCAACCACCGCTCAAGTAACGTCTCGAACCTCATCTCACCTCAAGTCGGGACTCACATTTCAGTCCCCAAGTCGCCGTATTGAGGAAAATTTCATTTAATGCTCACCGTGCATAGGCGGAGCAAAAAAAAAAAAAAAATCTCATTTGTCCACATTAAATTTTCTCGATGCTTGAGATGGAGATTTGAGTCAGGACTTGAGACGGGATTTGAGAAACGTCTTTGAACAAGTGAAGTAAATAATTTACTTACCAATTATTGGTGGAGAGCTGCAAGCGCTGTGTCCAAGCCCTTGCCGCCATTTATGTGGGAGGAAACCTATAACTGGGAAATTCAGTATAGACCCTCCTGGATGTATGCTTGATTTCTCAAAGTAACATCCTGGATTCCCCTTGCCTGATGCGTCGGATGCGGGAGAGCTCCAACCGTTCTGTAGTTCTCACAAGTCCCACTGTAGGTGAATGCGCCACTCTCGCCACCATGCTAGTATCCTTCAAACATCCCATTTGTAGCCCTGAAAGCCTAAGATCCCCACGGTGGAATCGAATCGTTCTGGGACCCCGAAAAATCGATTCTACGTCCAAAAATACTTCGCTAACGATACCTAACGCGACCCCATAGCCGAAAGCCTTCAAAAAACCCCTCTCGCAGCCCCATAGCGTCCCACGAGTTTGGGTGATCGGGCTGAAATTTTGACAAAATACTCGGTTTACCATCTAGTTGTGTCCGCAAGGTTTTAAGCCCGATCGCCCGTACCCGTGGTGCTCTGTTGTGCTGAAATGTGTCCACGGGAGGGGTCTTTGAAGGGTTTCGGCTGTGGGTTAGAGTTAGGTGTCATTTTCGAAGTATTTTTTGGCGTAGAATCTATTCGTGAGGGTCCCAGAACGATCTGATTTCACCGTGGGGATCTATGGGGTTTTCATGGGGCAACAAAATTTGTTGCCTATTTAATAGGTAGGGTTTTTGTCAGGAGGTCAAATAAGCTGTCGTTTTCCGAGTTATTTTGGACGCATAATCCATTTTTCGAGGTCCAATATCTGTACGAATACAGCATTGATTTTTGTCTTCTTTTTTAAACAATATTTTTTGATGACAGAATTAATTTTTGCAGAATTAACTTATACCAAGGAATAATAAACCCTTGTAGAATTTGCAGGGGGGTTTCGGTAATAAATTACCGTTTTCTTCTTCTACAGACAATTTTAGAATTGAAATGTAATGCACATAGTACAAAATTACACCAATAAACGAGTTCTGCATTGCAGTCGATTGTCGTACCATTTCAGAACAATCCTCGTTAGGCTAATAAAACGCAGAGGTTTATATCTTTCAAAATATTTACTTCCCGCAGTCGGATACCGTCGGGAATGTAGGCTTTTTGCAAACGTAACTCGTCAAGGAAATCCTTGCTGATAAGAAAAAAACGAGTACCTACACCCGCTTCGTTGCCCAGTTGATTGTCCGCTAATGAGCAACAAAAGTGTTGCGATCGGTAGTTGACGAAGAGCCTCAAACAGCGTTAGTTGGAAGAAATGATGGAGTTGGAACGTGACATTTGGAGACCTTTGCCGATTATACGGAGCCTGAGTTGGACAAGGAGAGGGTAATATCCGATTAATTTTCAACACTAACGGCAACTTACCACGCTTTGTGTTATTTATGAACTGAAGATGTTTTCAAGAATTATAATATAATACGGAAATGAATACCAGGCGTTTGTACATTCGCTGGGGAAAATCGATAACATCTTTCATATTCTGAAAGATAGTGGTTTCAAGTGTTCAATTGAACTCCAATGAACTTTTCAGATAACCGATTGAGAGTACTTAACGGTTTAATTCAACTGGCTACATTTCATCTTTAGAAAAAATGTTCCAGCCTTTCAAGTGGTTTTGGCGGTTTCACTTTTTGCCGTTTTGTAACTCTTTTATAAGATTTCATCCCATCGTATCATTAAATTTAAGGCAGAAAATCCGTGACTAATCATAGCGGCTTGAATGTTTGTCAACCATTCGAGGACCCGCCTCGAGAAAAATGCAAGACTCCGTACGAGCCAGGCATGGTGGAGACCTATTCATACGGCTGGGTGATTCACTGAATATAAGAATGGCACATTGTTAGGGTCTTGGCTGAGAGATTTTATTTGTCCAGTTCTGGGTGTTCGTTTGAGAGGATCGGCATCGGCATCCTAGGACCATTCTCAAATCAAAACGAGGGAACCAGTTTGTCCTCATAGCCTCGGAGAGGCTTCTACCACTCTTCTTGCTGGCCTACAGGAGTGCACCCCATGTCACGACCGGTTTCTCGCCAGCGTTGATGGTATAATATACCATATTATGGTCGCAAGCTCCAGCTGCCAGAAGACTTGGTCAGGCCTGTCATGGGAGAAAAGCTACTCTCGGTCCCGTATGTGTTCTCCCTTCGTAAGGACATGCTGGAAACCAGAGAGTGCGCTACAAGAATCATACGGGTCTAGATGCGGCAGCAGAAGGAGCGTTTCGACCGTCGCACAGTGGGTGGACAAAAGTCGACAAATCGCCCACCATTTTCCGGCCTGGAAATGACTTGGATCCACCCTCAGGTAGTTGGTAACCTCATAACAAAAGATTTTCTGCCGATTCGCGCACTTTTTGCACCTTTATGAACGCACGATGAAATTTTATCAGCACTTGTTTATGCTAGCAAATCTTAACATATCGACCGACCCCCGATATCGCTCCGTGATATCTTCAGTGATATTTTTGACATCGGATCGAGCTATATCCACCAATCGAGCCGTGTTACTAACTTCTCAGAGATCGTTAAGAATGGTCCAAATAATAATTTAATTGAAAGAAATATTTACGGGATTATTTTAAAAATATTGCATTTTCCGTAACGAATTTTGATGGACCCGATCTAAAAATGTGCAAAAAACCGTTCACTCCCTAATCTATTTGGGTTCACTCCTGAGGTATCCAAGAAGGATTTATCCACGTTTATAAACCACTTCAAAAAGCTGTAGAAACCTGCAATTTTGACGGTCGGCTCTTCTTAAATATAAATGTATATTCTGTAGCTCGGCAATTGTGTGGCGGAACTTTAAACCAACCTTAGCGTTGATTGGACTAGACTTCAGGTAATGAGTGGATACAAAAGCCGACTGATAGGAAAACGAAATAAAAGAGTTGTAATAAGGCAACTACGGACACGGACAAAGATGTTAGAGAGTTCCTAAAGCCACTTTTTGCCTAACGGTGATGAGTTACGGTCGACGTAACACAAGATTTCGCGTATGTGCAGAAATAACGGTGATAACTTACGTTCGACGTTAGGCATAAGGACGTAAGTTATCACCGTTATTTCTGCGCATGCGCGAAATCTCGAGTTACGTCGACCGTAACTCATCACCGTTAGGCAAAAAGTGGCTTTAGGAACTCTCTAATATCTTTATTAGATAATACTATATTATAGTTGGTACCTCAAAACCAACTTCCGATTTTTATTTTTTTATTTTTTTATTTTTTTCTAATTGTGGTTGGGTGCTGAAGCTAAATAAAAACACTGCAAATTTTACACAAGGGTTTATTAATCTTTGATATAGGTTACTTGTGCAGAAATTTAATTCTGTGTCAATAAAAAAAAAGTTTAAATAAACCTTGCGGGCACAACTAGATGGTAAACCGAGTATTTTGTCAAAATTTCAGATTAAAAAAATTCCTACTGCTCAAAACGGCCCGGACGGCGGACGGACATTTCGGTTTTGGAATCTAGACCTGTTGAAACGGATAATGTCAAATTTTGAGGCCGATCGGAGTTGTTGACCTCCGTCGCGATTACATCGGTGTATTATTCCAAGAATAACAAACCAAAATCAGGAGGCTTAGATTTTTAATCAGGACGTGACAAGACACCATTAAAATCGGGATTTGGCTTCTTCCAATTCATTTAATTTATTTAGGACCTAAATACAGATATACACTTTTACCATCGCAAGTTACGCAACAGGTTAAAGTTCCAGAGCTGGGAGTTCATCGAAGCGTAATTTGTAATGCGCACCTTGTCCCCTATATAAGTATAGGCTTATTGGGTGTTCAGACCTTATCACTTGGTGTCAGAGTCTCTTCCCAACGCGTTGGCCCACTTGAAAACGCGGGACCCGCTCTCTCAACTAGGGTTTTGAAGTTTAGTCATTGCCCAAGTGGTGTGTAGTGAAGTGTGAAATGCCTGTGTTGGATTACGTTTTTTTCACTGATCGAATCCCGTGAGTATTTACAAGATTCGTTTTGTTTTCCGCTTATCATCAAAATACGCGATCTGTGCGACGCTGTCGACATCTTATCGACGGATTTACTGCCGTATTGTTACCCAATAATTGTTTGGTTTTGGATATGGCACAAGTTCTAAATCCCATATTTCCTTCCCAACCTGCTCCAACGCTACAAAAAATCGCGCCCTAGAATTTTGTCGAAATTTGCCAAAACTTGTTATAATAGTTCAAACGAAACCAGCAGCCTTATAAGAAGGAGCTGGTTTGCATACATTAAATATTTGCGCCGTATGGTAGATAAGGTCTTTATCTGTTCTGCTCACTCCAGCTGTGTGCCTCGTTTACCGTTCATTCGTCGGATCAAATAAAAGGTATAAATCGTTAAAGGATCAATATAATAGTTCTAGCTTTCATCTTCGAGTAGCTCGAAGGTATGCGTCAAGTGGTATCCGTCGTGTCTCTTATCATCGTACAGAATGGTGAAGGGCTCACATATGTACCTAAGCAGTGATTTTCCCTGCTGTCGTTATCACCTAATCAAAAAGTGATGGGCCAGAGGGAAGAGAGCAATCAACAGACCGGAGATCGTAAACAGCAGATAAGCATGTGTCTATAAAGACATCGTCGACTTATCAGCCCTTATGGTTCCGTTCTCTCGAAACTCTCAGTTGCTCGTGTTCTTGCTTGCGTTTCGCATGAAAACCGTCCTGCTGGTTTCGTTGCGAAATTTTCACGCATTTGAAAATGGGGTTCATCGAGGACAGTGTGTTCTGCCGGAGAGCATATCCGATGCCAAGGTGAGCAAACTAATTTGTTAGCCGTAAAACTACAGAATCTTTCAAACGCCGGTTTCTCCTTCAACGGCATTTTGTTTCTCCGACGAAGCGAAAATGGAAATTAATAATGTTGGGACTCCTACTTCGGACCTGAATGAGCAAACAGTTGAAAACAGGGGTCGTAATGAGATTGCAGCAAGGGAAACAGGAAAATCTACCCTCGCCTCTAAGGAAACACGGTTTTAAAAGGGGCATTCACCAGAAAACAGGTCTGTAGAGCGCGAACTTGATGAAAAGCATTGGAGCCAACCATGCCAAGTCATAACCTCTGAAGCGACTTCTAATATCAAGCTTCCCCTTTCAAGCACCTTATTCGACCTTGTTACACTTTTCGTATGAGTTGATGGAAATGTTTTAAAACTTGTGAATAATAAAAACCAGATTAATACAAATATCTTGGCATTTTCTTTTTCAGTATTGAGCAAATCAAAAAATGATTCGTTAAAAAATTGCGAAATGGAATAGGTAATTAAACAAATATAAATACTCCGCTAAAATAATTTCTGTAAATTTTTCATGAATTCGCCATAAATGCCTAATTGTGTAAGAATAATCTCAATATTGCAAATCCCTTCCGCAGATTTTTCCCCCCCTTTTGCTCAAAGAGTTGATTGCCCAGCCGATTGTTGCGAAGCGAAATTAAAAAGTCTCGTCCGATGAAAATCCTTCTGCATGAAAATTCGGAGGGCCCGGCAAACAGAAAAGGGAATTTCATAATAAAAGACTCTTTCTCCCTTCCACCAGTGAAAAGGGACGGTGAGACGAAAAGACCTCATTCAGCTGTCAAAGAAGATAAAAATAAAAGAAGATGGGGTAAACCATATGGAATATAATACCATTATGGGTTACCACATCTTCTTTTATTTTTATATTATACAATTAATTTTTGTAAGTAGATACTGTCTTCGGCTTGAGTGGGTAAAATACTTTTCCCGTCTTTAGCCAGACCGCAGCTTTGTCCAGAGTGCACCCGAATCCAAAAGCACTGCAAATTTTATTCGTGTTTTCATTATTTTGAATAAATAAATAAATATATATATATATACCTGCATACGTCATAATGAATCATTTGGAAATAATGTAATTCTTAAAATTTCAAAATTTCTGTAAACCTTTTTAGTGTTATGGTAAAAACGGGACCCCCAAAAAATGGATTCTACGAACAAAAGTAATTGGGAAACGACACCTCATTCGACCTCCTATAGTCCGCGCGGTGTAGGTAGGTAACTTCCGACGTGGGAGAAATAAATAAAAGTAAGTTTCAGGGCGGAGAGTGGGGACGTTCCTCCCCTTTTGGGAGAGAAGCTCGCGTTTATACCAAACGCAGGGAAAATTTTCTTCCCTACGAACCCGAAGCCCTGTTTTTCCATGTCCGGTTTTTGGAAAACCATCAATTCATTTGGGTAACTTTGACCCAAATAAATCATTCTTTCCCAAATTGTTACGGGAAAGAACCGGTTGTATCTCCGTTTTATCACGGAGATACAACTATTCAAATAAAATATGAAATTCAATATTATTAACCCGCGAGATGTGATCGCATGTAGCTTGATGTGACTGTTATACCATTGACAATGTCAACATGTCATGTTCTATCGGATTAAAGCTGGAGTGTGATAGAATCATGAGGGGCACATTACCTACTGGAAAATACTCGAGATTTAAAAAAAAAAAACCTACTGCCCAAAACGGCCCGGACGGCTAACGGGCATTAAACGAAATTCCGTTTTTGGAATCTAGACCTCTTGAAACGAATAATTTCAAATTTCGAGGCAGATCAGAATTTTCGACCCCCCGTCGCGATTACGTAGGTGTATTATTCCAAGAATAATAAACCAAAATTTAAAAAAAATAATTTTTAATTCCTATAGTTTAAAATGTTGTATTTAATTAAAAATAAAATTATTATTATTTTTTTCAATTTTAAAAAACTCAATGTTTTCAGTTTGATTCAGCTCTTCTTAAAACCAACTTTAATAATGAGTTTTGAATCGATACGGAATCGATTCAAAACTCATTATTAAAGTGTATATGTATAGGTATACAATTTTCATCTTCTTTAAATACTGTCTGATTCAGGCTGGCGCCTCAGCTGAAAATAATCTCGACGAAAACGGAATAATATACATATTATGTCAGACCAGAATTGTTATTCAATCCCGTGCCATTCAGTTCCATTGAAACTCGTCGGACTGAACCAAAGATTGAGTAATCAAAATATTGGAGAATTCCACGTGTCACTCAATACAGCCTATCAGTAAACAAATAGTGTTGCTCTAATTTAAAAGGCAATTTCCTGGAAATATATTTTAAATCTCTAAAATGTCCTCTCACCGAGTGTCTGTAAAACTGTAGAAACGTAAATGTAGAACTATAGAAACGTAAACAGAAAAGATAAAAGTTCATTTTAATATAAAATGCGATTGAGATGCTTCAGCATTGGCGACGCCCAGTCGAAGGCGTAGAAATCCGTCCTTGAAGGATCGCTGCGCCTCATGAATGAAAATCATCAGGTTCTAAAAGAATCGCACGGTAAACAAATGCCGATTTGGCATTCGACGAGCGAAGTTGTCTCAACGTATTCCGTCCAGCTTCCCTTCCAACGAACAATAGCTAATTAAATGCCCGGCCTATTCATGGCTTTGGCCAGTATGAAAAAACAAGGTGCTCTCGTGAATGGTTTATACAATTTAAAATTAATTTAAATACCGAGCAACGGTTAAAAGTTGGAATTAACTAAACATTGTATTAAAATCGCATAAAAAAGGCCTAAGAAAATTTCCAAAAATAACACAGGTTTACAAAAAAAGGTCAATCTCAGGCGCCGCAGAAAAATCCATCAAACTCTATGTTTTTTGGGGTGCTGAACCGAATCCGACACCAGTTTTTTCCGGTCACGTCCAAATTTTCGAGATATTGGCGATTTTTCGTTTTTTCGACCTTTTTCCGTTTTGAAAATCACAGCTAAACGTGCGGATTCCCAAAAATTCCACAAAAACTCTCTTCTTACTGGAAATTTATCGCTGATTCCGAAAATATATATGAGTTGGTGTCTAAAACCACGAGAAATGTGTGATTTTGCCAAAAAAATGTTGAAAAAACGTGTTTTTTTTTTTTTTTTCAAAACCAAAGTCACGTTTTTTGATACTTTTTACCTTCTAGCGTGAAAACTAAGGCCGTTAATAAAATTTTTCCAACGAGGTCTTGTAAGTAGATTGTTTCTGCGTCGAATGGGACCAACCGTGATTCTTTACCTTCCATAATAAGGGAGCTATGATTTTTCAAAGTTTCTACCCATTTTGGCCATATCGTAGAACATGAACTCCTGGAGTCGGCAATGCAACTTGATCACAACAAAACTTTGTTCCGATGAATATATTGGACTCGGAGACATCAATTCAGACCGACTCAAAGATGGTTTTATTCATCAAGAACTCACGGAATTGCACTTGAAGCCCTGAAAAACAAGCGCCCAGAAACTTTGAAAAATCATAGCTCCCTTATTATGGAAGGTAAAGAATCACGGTTGGTCCCATTCGACGCAGAAACAATCTACCTACAAGACCTCGTTGGGAAATTTTTATTAACGGCCTTAGTTTTCACGCTAGAAGGTAAAAAGTATCAAAAAACGTGACTGGTTTTGAAAAAACCACGTTTTTCAACATTTTTTTTTTTGGCAAAATCACACATTTCTCGTGGTTTTAGACACCAACTCATATTTATTTTCGGAATCAGCGATAAATTTCCAGTAAGAAGAGAGTTTTTGTGGAGTTTTTGGGCACCCGCACGTTTAGCTGTGATTTTCAAAACGGAAAAAGGTCGAAAAAACGAAAAATCGCCAATATCTCGAAAATTTGGACGTGACCGGAAAAAACGGGGGTCGGATTCGGATTCAGCACCCCAAAAAACATAGAGTTTGATGGTTTTTTCTGCGGCGCCTGAGATTGACCTTTTTTTTTTTGTAAACCTGTGTAATCAAAGTGTTGTGGTAGTGTTTTTGACCCTTCTCGCCCCTGCCCTGAAAGAAGCCCTGGTAGGCATTGTACTCTCTTTTGGGGTTCTCAAGACGTTGTAGACGGGAAGTTTGCCTTCATATAGAGAGTTTTCAACGATAATAAAACCGGGGCCGTTTGGCAATAAAAGCGAAGCAACTCTGCCGAGACAAAGCGAGCTCTTTAATGAGAAAACTCGGGAAAGTGGCAGTTGTCAGAGGGGGCTTCAAGAGGTGTTCCCCGTGAAAATACTCAGATCGAGTTACGCCTGAATTACACCAGGTTTCAGACGTCAGGAGAGAGAGGCGGCACTCTTCAGTTACGAATATGATAAAATTGTAACGTGGAGAACTCAGTGTAACTGGAATAAACTTCTTGTGCATTACGTTTAGAACAGACTCTCCACCCTGTTCTAATCTTCTTTTGCATTCTGTTTAGAACAGGCTCTCCACCCTGTTTCTCAAAGTGCTGGTTAAACAGCGGCAAGAATCCCAATAACTCGTGGCATCTTCGTTTTTCGGGAGTAGGAAACAATGTGAGTCACTAGAGACAATATCTCTCGCCCGCCTCACAACTGACGACGAAAGCTTCACAGCGTGCCAGGCGTTGTTTCTTAATTGAACTCCTCTCTGAAAGGGGTTAAATCTCGTAACAGCCCTTCGTCACTTTTTTGAATTTCAATGTCCTAATTTTTGAAGATTTCGCAAGATTCTCATTCCTTTTTTACACCCGATGCAGTCATCAAGATCGAAGAGATCTTCACAACAATGACAACTTGCATTGAATAGTATCTGGTGAACAGGAAGCTTCGGATCGTGTCAGTCTGATTTGTAGAATGGCAGATCTGTCTGGTTAAGGCATTTGGCCCTGAGATCGTTTCGGTTCGACGACTTGAGTTGTGAATTTATGACGTTTGACCCCATCCGGCTGATCCTCGACCTTGCACCTTGAAGCTCCCGATGATTCGAAGACTCGCCCCGGTACCTTGACGCTCTCCTCCTCATTCACCGCCCCGAAGAGCCCATTTCTGTCATAACAACGTATAATCACTTAACATATCTGACGGAAGCTGTCACAACTCGAATCGAGTTACCGCATTGGATCGCCCAGTTAGTTGAGACCAATTAACAAGATTGCATTTTTAGTGCGACCTCCACATGCTACGTGATGTGATACGCGGAGGAAGTAGACGCCGTCCCATTTGATAGCGGGAGAGCTCCAAACGACAGAAGCTGTCGTTAGTGACGGAAGCATTGGAATGAAATATCACCGAAAACGTTGCTGTCAGGCTATTCAGGGCCATTCATGTCTATTGAAATCGATTTGACTCTCCTACTGCGGAGTGCCGCCCATGACACCTACTAGGTTTCATCATAAATAATATTTCTATGATGGCCTATGACAATACTTTTTCGCATTTGCGCCCAACTTTCTTATTTTAAAGGGGAACCCCTAATTTTCATGTCAAATTTGGATTTCCCGGCTACTTGTACGACTAATAAGCCCATTGCGCGCAATTTTCGATGAGCCCAACTCCACGCAACTCCTCCTATCTTCATATTCGGCGTTTCCTCTGTATCCTACCTAGAGATCCAAATTTTAATACTAAATTTAGACGGCGAGTTTAATTTGAACGGTTCTTAATCAACATAAACGGGTTCCGGAGAGCTTGCGGCCTGTGAAGTCTGTGCCGCGTTCGTTTGGGGGCGTCTGGTGTGTGTCTTCGGCCCTATAGCGGCGCGCGCAAGGTCTATAAGATCTCCCTCAATCCTTACTAGCACAGGTTTCTTTTGGCCCACTTTGGATAGGTCCAAAAAAATCCAATTAAATAGTTGAATGCCTTCTTAAAAAAAAATAATAATAATAAATAAATAAAAATTAGGTAATGTCGCAGGCTCTAACCCACAAAAATGCCCGCTTTTCAGTTCAATTTTAATCCAAAGTTTGATATAGATTCTTCAGTTTTCCACCACAGTTCCGCATGCTGTTTCCGCCGATTTTGATGAATCAATTAACCTTATGGTTAAATCTTGTGAAAAAAATCTCTTGTATGTAAAAAAAAAAAAAAAAAAAACCCCAAGGAAGCAATAAGTAACAAATAAATTTTATTATTATTATTATTTTTTCTTCACATTTTTAGACTTATTTTGAAGCAAGCAATCAGGTGATGAACGAAAGAAAGAAAAAATGGGTCGGGGGCCATGACCACTTCAGAAACGTCTTGCGCTCAGATACGTCAAAAGTAGCTCCTTTTGGCGTACCTATCTAAAAAATAAATTCATTTTATTTTTTTTAAATTATTATTATTATTATTATTTCAACGTTTTTGCGTACCTGCAGTTCCATCATCTTTATTCTGGGGTACTATGTATAGTACCTACCCCAGAATAAAGATGATGCACTTTGTGTCATTGTTCTCCTCCTCGTGTTGGAGCTGTATTATAACAGACTAGGGTTTCCACTTCCTACTGGCTCTACTCGTTCAACCCTGGCGAGGCAGTTGTTGTGGCCTGATAGGCCACTCATTTTGGAGGGTTTGATTGTGGTTAGTGATTCAAGTTACAAAGTTTTGTAACTTGAATCACTAACCACAATCAAACCCTCCGTTTACGCTGCAAATTAACAAAGGAAGGACTGCTATTCTAGAGTATAAATTCTGTTTACACTTGGTTAAGTCAACGAAATATCATTTGAACATTCTCGAGAAGAAGAGGGGAACACCTGGATGCTGTTGTCTTTCAAAAACCAAAATGCTGACCCTGAAAACGAATCCTGCAGAACGCATTAGGCGCGAAAAAAGGGTTGCAAGTTCGTTCGAAAAGCGGCCGGTAGAGAGAACCATTAGTCGCAAAGGAGGATGAAGAAATAAAGACCGAAGCTGAAGAAGGACATGGACAGCAGCTGAATGATGACCATCGGCGCTCGAGCAATCAATTAGACAAGAGACCTGATTCGATGACGATATGCGATCGCCTTGATCAAGTCGTCATGACTCGAAATCAAATGTGCAAATGAATGCGAAACAGATGGAAGCCGGGCCTGTGGACCGGAGGAAGGAGATAGTGTTGACAGGCGGTTGGGCTCCAGGAGTGGACAATCATGTGAGTTGTGTACAGTTAGAATGCGTTGCTGATAAAGCCAGAACGATTTCGAATTCACTCCGAGCGCTGGTTTCACGGTTCAAAACCTTACAAAATTACATCCACATGTCAGGGTTACTACTTTTGTGGTGCTATTGATTCATGGCTAGATGAGAATTTATGGGCGTGACCCGATAGCAAGAGTGCTCCTATGTAAAGCCTGTGTTGGCTTGTGGTGTCGAAACTCGCCTAAATAAATATAATTATTATATTTTGAAGACAAATATTCATACAGCTCTTTAGTAGTCAACAAATTTTTGGTATTTGTACGATAGTTCCAATTAGATACTTATTTTCACCATTTCAACTCAGTAAATAATATTGTACGTTATGTGTGATATACATGAGTTAAGGGACGTTGGCACTCTCCCCTCCAATTGTCATGGTAATATTAACACATCCCGTAAGCCGCAGTACACCAGTCTGAATACTAAAGTTAGGTAGATTAGCGATACAGTCCCTTCGTTATGTATTCTGAGCGCTTTGCCTTTATTTTATTGCGATGAACCGGAAGACTTCCGTTCATTCTTCCATGTTCAATATCCCGGCACGGCGATACAGGGAACCGTTTGGCTCAATGAATAATGACAAATAGTTTCCACCGCTCTTATTCCCAGGTTCTCTCTTTCTGTCTTTTTTTTTTTTTTTTTTTTTTTTTTTATCGGGATAAAACGCACCTGAGTTGAAAAGATCGTTTAGGGAGCCTGCCATTGATATCCCGGGCATAAAAAAGTTTCAGGGCCTTGACTTTTTCAGCTTTGGATTTATACGCCGTCAGTTCTAAATCCTTCCCTTTTCTTTGTCCGGTTCTACGGTTTCCGAAGCGCCATTTGAAGTTTTAACACACATCACTTCAAACGTCTACATAAATAACAATCCGCAATCGATTTATTCGACTCTGGGTGAGTTTCGAATAACTTCCTCACTAAAAATCTGAACTATACTTACAACTTCAATAAACCTCGTAATATACCTACGTAATAATTACAAATTCACGTGGTTTATTAAGTATGTATGACAGCCGAAACAAAGCACTATTTATTTCGACGTAAAGACCACCTCCATTTTAGGCGGGTACTCGTAAAATATTTTAGATGAATGATTGTGATTTAATCACCCATAAATTGACGTCAAAATAACGATAAAACAAGGTCGTACTTACCTTCATAGTTCAGCGTTCCTAGCAACATAGCGCAGTGTCATATTCCGAGGAGCCGTGGCATAAACATGGGGTGTGCAGGGTGCGAATTACAACCTCATTTGAATACCAACATCATGCCAGTGTTTTGGAACCATACGCGTTCGTACTCGTAGTTTTTAATTAATACATCGCGGGCCCGCAAGAAAAGTGACACAATTCGAAAAGCTTCAATTTTCGTTTTATTTCACAAATAGGATTGGTTTAGTCTTGCAACAGGAAAAGTGTAAATGTAGTTGCACGGAAAACCGCTAGAGTGAGCGGTGTGTCACTTTAAAGTTGTTGGAATGGAAACGTGTCTGTAATATTTTTAGCGCAACCTTTTTCCAAAAAACGCTGCAAATTTTACACAAGGGTTTATTATTCTTTTATATACGTTACTTGTGCAGAAATTTAATTCTGTCAATAAAAAATAAAGAAATAAAAATTTTTTTTGGATTTTTTGTTCAAAAATGTTTCTTTTTCAAAAATGCTGTATTTTTTACTCGAAAAATATTTAACATCCTGGGATCCTTCAAAAATCCCATTTTTAGCCCCACGAATGCCCTAAAGATCGCCCCAGTGAAATCGGATCGTTCCGGGACCCCAAAAAATGGATTCTACGTCCAAAAATACTTCGAAAACGACACCTAACTCGATCCCATAGCTAAAAGCCTTCAAAAAAACCCTCCCGTAGCCCCATTATAGCCCCATAGCGCCCCACGGGTTTGGGCGATCGGACTGAAAACCTTGCGGGCACAACTAGATGGTAAACCAAGTATTTTGCCGAAATTTCAGATTTTTAAAAAAATTCCTACTGCCCAAAACGGCCTGGACGGCGGACGGACATTTCGGATTTAGAATGTAGACCTCTTGAAACGGATAATGTCAAATTTTGAGCCCGATCAGAGTCGTCGACCCCCGTCGCGAAAACATAGGTGTATTATTCCAAGAATAATAAACCAAATGGAAAGGTGCGCTCACCTCTTCGACATGTTTGTGTGTGTATCACAGCATCACGCCCGAACGGCTCAACAGATTTTCATGAGGGTGGTCTCATTGTGATCAGCGAGTTCGGGGGGTGGTTATAGGCTACCTTGATTTTTCTTCCCTCATCCACTTCAAACGAAAGTTGTCTATCTCTGATGTGTAACTAAGGAGGCCTCAAAAGGGGACGAAAGTTTTTGTCCGATTTCGTTGGTACAAGGGTCTATGGAATAAGCTTTTTAGGCTGATTCCAACGACTCCAAAACGATTTTTGCAGCCTGAGCCGTTCGTTACCTCTGATCAGCATATGGTTTTCTTTTGCATCGGTCGTTAGGGTGCAGTTGTTTACGTAACAGAAAGGTTGCGCTCATCTATTCAATTCAATTGATGGCTTGTTTTTATCGATAGAAGGCGTCCAAATAATACTGAAAATGGGGTTATAACACAAATTGCAAGTTCGTACGAATTTATAAAATTTATGGAAAAATAATTAACGTAATTTTTACAATTATTGTAATTTGAATTTTGGCGGAAACCCGAGGTCAGCTCCTATTGGTCGATGAGTTGGCCACCATTAAAAAACTAAAAACTGAAGAACTGGTCACGTCGAATAAGTTAATTTATAATATAACTTATTATCACGAATTATTTGAGTCAATACGCACAATCACATTCACAACAAAGCGAACCCGGCCATTTTCGCGTTACACCAGTGTCACTAGTGCCAACCACCTAGAAAATCAAGAAAAAATGTGAAAATCGACCTGCACACTGGTGTCTTGACGTCACCTATACCGGGTTTTGAATCGGCCAGAACATCTTAAGATGATTATAAACTACGTGAAAGGCTTTATGTCACAAAAATGATGTATTTTCCCTTTTTGACTTCTAACAACATGATACAGGGAACCCGAAATTCGGTTGCATTTCCATTCTCGGGGGGGTAAATATAATAAGTTCTCCCTATCAACTCTTCGTCGTCATTCGTAAGGGATTTCGCAGCCGTTCGTGTGCGTGTAATCAAATTTGGATCAAAAAAGGAAATATTTCTTTTGGCTCTCCGGAACAATTTGGTGATTTTGCGTTTTGTCACTTTTCTTGCGGGCCCGCGACAGGTATCATGTTTTATACCGAAAGAGATCAGCCGCTCAGGATTTTTTGGTTGACTGATCTCTCGGATCAGCACGGACTAGTTTTTTTTGTTTGTACAAGTTCATTTGGATGCCATTTAGACAAATTTCGGAATGGGACTAGGGGTAAAGGATAAAAGTCCAAAGTGAGCTTGTGTTTCACTAAATTGATAATTTGGAAGGTTCAGAACTCTTGTACCGGGAGGTTTTAAAACAGCTAAAGAAAGGCAGAAATAATTTAATAAAAAAGGGCAGAGCCCAAAGTTGTTCTAATATTTGATATCGATTAATTTTACCGAGGTCTTCTCTTCGTGGTCCCGGTATCGTCAAAGGGCTCTAAAATAATTTTAATTACGTAAAGGCAATTAAAATTATTTCAAGGTCTTTCCGCTCATTGAGTCGGATGCTATGAGTTCGGATGAAAGCGTAGGATTTCGCTGTCCCTATCTGGGTTAAATGGATAAATTGGATTAATTCAAATCATTCAATGGCCTTCGTCGCACTCTCCGTTTTTTTCCGCCCGTGTTACGTTTCGTTGTTGGATGGCGATTTTCAGCAAAAAAATTCCGCAAAAACCTATTCTTCGTAAAAAAAAAAAAAAAAAAATGCGCTTAAGGAACAGTGATTACGTTTTTTTAATAGTGGTACTTTTTTTTTTTTTTTTTTTTTTTTTTTTTTTTTTTTTTAATGAGAAGGTTAGGTTAGAACTACTGTTTCAATTGGTCATCGGCCAAGTGCCTGTCCTAACTTATTGATTCATTTGAAACTATGTAACGTTATCAATATACTTTTTATACTTTTAAGAAGATAGACTTATCTAGAATGTTCGAAAAACGCGTGTTAAGTTATAACCATATTAAGGTTTTTGCCTCCTTTGCTGTGTGGTGGTGTTGCCCCGAGGGTTGGGAGGCGTAGTTCCTACTAGTAAACCCAGAATGGTATACTGACCAATGCCGAGAAATGGTAGTCATGGATGAACGAATTTCTTTCCTCCATGGGTAGTCATTTAAGTTCAAATTCCAGTTCGAAGCTGCGAGGTTGGTCGTCTGGGGAGTCCACGCAAACCGGTGAATTCTGTCGGCCACGATCTCAACTACGCGGGGAACTCGACGGTGGGTGGAGAGCGCCTCCTGCCTCCTACCGATTTTCCGTTACTGTCCATCCGCTTACTCCTCGTAAAAAAACAATCATGGTGACTTAATGTATCAAAAACATGCTCATGATAGATTTAATTGAAATTATTAATCCTCCAATGCTGTGAGGAGTATATTTACGCTGTTTTTTTTTTTTTTTTTTTTGGCTTTGCAGTCATTAATGTGGGTCATTAACTGAGATTATAAAATAATTACCTGATAATAAAATCAACTGCTATTAAAATATTACATTAATAGCATTTGATTTTATTTCTACATGAAGGAGTTTGAACCCTTACAGGTATTGCTTGATTTATAGTCAACTTAGAGGGGGAGATTCATTGCAAATTCACGGTTATTCTATGTTCTGTATTATATTATTATATATGAAAAATAGGAAAACTTGGTTACCACAGCATTTAATTACAAATATTCTACGATTTTCTTGTGAAGCAAGTTTATGAATTTTTTAATTGAAGAGAATTTCACGGATAACCCCAAAACTTAACAATTAGCGTTTGACGTTATGAAATATCAGTTCACTCGAGAGGCGGAGTTTAACTAGAATGAGTGGTTTTGTTATTTTTTGTTTTGATTTTAATCAATATGTTAATACCGCAGGAATTCACAGTAATTTGTGTTGTGCACCAATTTTTGCACCAATGCGAAAAAAAAAAAAAAAAATCTTCACTGTTAAAATATTCCTCTTAATCAGGAGGCCGGTTTCTTCAGAATATTGTTTATTCAAAGGGGTCGTAAACTTTCGTCTTTTAGGTCGCCGCGGGGGAATGTCGTAAAAACCTAAATTATTAGCAAGGCAGAGAAGGATTTAAGACTCCTTTCTGCCAAGCCTCACTTTTAGTTAATAAAATTATTAATTTTCTGACAAACTTCTCAAGGGCGGCGTTGTAGTCGGAAGTTGTATATTAATGACGTCGTTAAACCCTTCTTGAATAAAACCCTTGTTGAAGCCCTGGTTTTCCGCATTTTAGTTGTTGCTAGTGTCAAATCTAGAGCCGGTCGGTAGCCACTTCATTTGATTGTTTGGTAAAATGTTTTGTGAATTTTGACTCCCCTGAGTTGGTAGCATTCTAAAGGCGTGTTTACAGACATAGTTTTTTTTGGGGTTGCCTTGAAGATTGCGGAAAGCAGGATCTCTGCAGTGGAGTAAAAATGGGGAGCGGGCCAACGGCGGGATTAGGCTCTGTTTAATGCGTGCTTTACAGTCAACCCAGGCAGAAGCCATTGTTTTCAACTGCCCAGCCGACGTCCCTGTAGGCTTGGAGGGGACGTGCACTCGGGGGGTTTGCACAAACTTGGATGTCCTCGTGTGAGCCGGGCTATGCACTCGAGGGGACTTGTGTTTGAGAGGCCTCTCGTCGCCAGCTCGTGTTCCTCGAATGAGCTATGATTTATGACACTTGGATCCTCCCATGGCACTCGACAATATGCTAAACGGAGTGGATGTGTTATTACTATGGGACATAATGACTTTCCAAATTTTTATGGGAACTGAACCCAAGGTTTGAGCTCCAAGAGTGTTTCGAACACGTAGGTAAATTTATTTTGTATTTTGGGCGGTGATCCTAAGGGTCCTTAGACTCTTTGTTCAGGTCCGGGGTTTTCCCGACCAGATGGAAATCCGTTACGTAGTTATGTAGAGTAGTCTCTACGCGGACATTCCTCCACTTTTCCCCTCAATATTCTAATTAAATACTGAACATGTTTCCATGAAATACTCAAGGGAACCTTTTGAAGTTACCATTAAGACGTAAAAACTGTTGATTTTAAATTAAGAGTGCGGAAAAGAACGCTATGCATTATGAGGCTGTTGAATCGTCAAATGGAACTGATTTGAACTTGGGTTAAAAAAGAAAATCTAAAGGGAATTCACCAAGGGAATTCACAGGTGGTCTTAAACAGGGTCAAAATGTTTGAAGTAGCTGGGCTGATTAGATTTGGGACTGCCTTTCAAGGCAATGGAGGGAGTCCTTTTGAAACCGCTCTTGGAAAAAAAAGGCAGCCCCTCCCCCTGATCAGAGGAACCCAATGCAAATCTATTTTATTCCTTGGCCGGATTCCATTACCCCCTCCGTCTTCACCGCCGAGTCGGTGGGATGTGACAGTAACAGGGAATCGCTCACCGATTTCTGGGACAGTCTTCATGGACATGGATGTCATGGACTTGATTTTAGGGGATACGATCGGTATTAGTGTTTTAAGCGTGTTTCAATTAGCATCAGCGCCTCTTGGTACCGCTTACTAAATTGGCGTGGAGAGACAGGCATCGCCTCTTCCCATTACGATGAAGTCAGTGGTTCTGAGGGCACTCGGGAAACGGACTCCTTTAAAATAGCAGTGCCTTCAGGGCCTGTTTACGAGTTCATCCATGAAGATTAAGGACTCTCTCACCAGGGGCTCAAAAGGTGTGTTGCATCTGGACAGTTGAAAACACTGTTTGGACCGAAAGACTTCATCCTGGAAGGGCTATCCTACTACTTCCGCTCATCTCCCCCCGAACGGCAGCAAGAACTTGGGCACAGTGCCTGCGACTTCCCGCCAACCACACAACACCAATTTAAATATACCATCTAGAGCACTATGCACTTCAATTCTTCCCACCACAACAATAAACTTCAAGTGGAGCATTAACAACCTGGCGAAAATGACCTGTTCCAGATTGCCACAACTCCACCCACTATCGACTTTTACCTGTCCTGCTCTTTTGCCACAAAGTTCGCCCACGCAAGGAGTTTCCCCGAGAATATTGAAGCGATTATTAGCTTTACTAAAACTGAAGTTAGCCTTCATGAACTCTCGAACGGTCGTCGGGAACTTTAGTTTTGGTACCCGGAAGTTTGGAAGGACCTGCTATTCCAACCTCGTACTTTTCTAGCCTGCCGTCACGTTCTGGATGGGCCAAGAATAATACTTCGGTAAATGGATCCGCTGTCTGGATCTTAAAGAAAATGCAGGCACAAGTCAGCTTGAGGAACCTGCTCTGGGGTGACGTCACCGTGTTGATTTTGTTAGAAGGCCGACACGCCTCCTCGCACGTGGCTCGCGTGGCTGTACTTTCGCGCCTTCTGTGATAATCACCGCCCTCCGGATCTTGACGTCTTGTTCAAAATGTGGTTGACATCCACACGCGCTGATTCCAAGACCGATTTCGCACCAGGGTTGGATATCTTGGCCGGGTTCGATTCCTGTCGGCCGATTTCAGGGTACACGTTTCTAAGGGAAACAAAAATAGACCTTGTGGGGAATCCTCCCACAGGCACGTCACTCTGTTATGAACATCGGCGAATGGAAGATGGAATTACGTCGTCACTTGGCTGCTAGATCGAACATGCGAAACGGTGACCGATCCTTCCCTGAACGTCATGATCAACGGCCACATACTCTCGTGACGCCCACCCTCGCGCTAGTATCTATGAGTAGTATGTGATGGCTGGAAAGGGGGAACCCACGACTTGGAGAGGAGGGCCTGGTGACCCCTTAAGGGGTCAATTGTCAGATCCCTTGGGGGACTTGGGTAACCCAGGAACTTCTTAGACCTGTTAACAGAGCCCTCTGGTGCTCCCACTTCCGTGGGAAGGTTGGAGGGATGCCGTGGGTGGCATCGAAGTGTGTCGTATCAGCCTGATAGTGCTGTCTTAATATCGATAGTCACGACTATCGATAGTTTCGATACTCGAAACAATCGATATTTATCGATAGTTTTAGAGTTTGGATTTTTCCTAAAACTATCGATAGTTTTCTATATTTTTTCTTCGAAACTCGATATTTTTTCATCTTTTTCCCAAAACTGTCCCGTGGCTATGGCTATTTTTCGATTTCATAAGGGAAAATTGGGTTTGACAAGGATAATTCCAACATTTTTCCCGGTCAACTAATAGTTCAGGTGTCAGGGAAAAACAATAAACGGTCGGCAGAGACGATAGGAAAAATCGGCGTATTTTTAGGGCTTACCGTTTAGTCAGAGTAGGCGATTGACATACAGACACACAGACAGAGACGATGAGAATAATTATTAGTGGTATAGATTATAAACATTATTATCAGTTGTCATCTTCAAAAGGAATTATTATTATGAAATATACCAAAATGAATGGAATATTAATGGAAGTATGATTGAAAAAATACAGAAAATACATACAGAAAACATTACTATTGGAGCTTGGAGTCATGATTTAAACTTTATAGATTTTCAAAAGTCCTTTTAGGGTGGCTTTATTTTGATTAAAAAATATTTGCATCCTCGTTTTTTCAATGGACAAAGCATTTCTCTGCTTCGTGATGGTTAATCCGGCTGTAGAAAATGCCCTCTCAGATGGCACGGAGGCAGCCCCGTAGAGAGAGAGAGAGGGGGGGGGGGGCACTGGACCCGTTGCCCCCGGGCCCGGCCTTCGTAGGGGGGCCCGGATTTTCTTGATAATTTTTTTTTTTTTTTTTTTTTTTTGTTGTAAAAAAAGGGGGTAGGAGAGGCAAAATGGGAAAAGGGACAGATCAATATAGGAAAAATTTTCATACAACCTTTTTTTTTAGGGGGCCCAATGAATTTTCATACCTACCTTTTTTTTTTTTTTTTTTAGGGGGCCCGATGAATTTTCATACCTACAACCTTTTTTTTCTTTTTTTTCTTTTTTAAGGGGCCCGATGAATTTTGCCCCCAGGCCCGGATTTTCTCTCCACGGCCCTGCACGGAAGTGGCTGGGATAGAAAAATACTTGTTGGCCTACAGATTCATTGGCTGGAATTTCTGGACAGTTGATTCCTGTCCAGTGTGACCACCTGTTGAAACTCTTGAAAGGTCAATCAATTTGACTAGGTACCTACCTAGTTTTGTGAGGATGAGCAGAACAGAGGATCAAAAAATCGGTGATCATCATGAGATAATAATTTATACTTTTTTAGTGTAGGTAATCAAGAGATGGCGGGCCGTAAAAACCAATTTTTTGGAGGGTTTAATTTAAATTTTTTTTTTTTACCGCCAAAAAGCATAACTATCGATAGTTTGAAAAAACTATCGATGGTATATCGACAGCCTCAGACTATCGATACTATCGATAGACTATCGATATTAAGACAGCACTAGTATCAGGACATCTCCAGTAAAAACAAACTGATCGCTCGCTCTGCCTCAACTTCGTGCCTGCCCAGAAGACCCACTGGGAACCCTCGACATCTGAAGCAAAGAACTTGGCAAAACTAACGTGATATTCGGCGACTTCGGAACTCCATCTCACACAATTTAAATTGTCAGGAAGACAACCTTTCGTAGGCTCACAACCGCATAGAGCTGTTGAAAGGTTTACGCCAATCGAGCCAACCATGAATCGAAATTTATGGTCCTCCCCACTAATTGTCTACAGGCCTGCTGGCCTTCGAAACTCTCGAACCGGTTCCTCACTCTCTCCGCTACAAGAATCTTCTCAAGTTCATCTTTGTTTGTGAACAGATTAAAATTCGGCCGAGTCAGGGATGAGTTGATTATAAAAACAATGTTTTTGTTCTTTTTAATAAAAAAAAAAACAATGAAAAATGCGTCTCGGGACGTTTTGTGGGTCCTGTTGACCTTTTACGCCCTCAAACAACATTCTTCAACAGTTTTGGCCGGCTGCCAGGAAGCCGCCTGGACACCTCTGTGGTTAGAGTTGAGAGGAAAAGAGCGCCAATGAACACTTCTGAAGGTTTAAATCTTGCCCGCCCGTATTTAAATAATAATAGAAGAAGAAGAAGAAGAAGAAAATAATATTACCTACCTATATTTTAGGTATTAAGCATAAAAATATGTTTGTCTTTGACACGGTATAATAAAATTAGGTGATTAGGTAGAACAAAACGACTCCTCTGCTGCTGACGTGGTCGACATCAGCAGAGGAGTTGTTTTGTTTTCCCTAAACACTTCATTGGATAAGACCTCCACACCGTTGGCAAACAACCAATTCGTGAAGGTATAATCAGTTATTTTTACACCAAATGCCCATTAAATGTGTTTGCAACTCAAGATCACGTTGCAGCACCAAACTCAGTTCTGAGGCGTGGAAAAAACGCCGCCCCATGACCTTAGAAACTTTGTTCTTGGAAGATAGCTAACGAAGTTCTTTCCATCGAACGTTGCACGGCGGCTACTAGAAGTTATGAACGACTTGAAAATTGAACCTTCTCGGTAGCCGACGATAATGACATAAATTCTGATCTCGTTCCCTCCTTCCCCTTTTCTCTCTCGCCGGTGGAATGGACGACACGCCGTATTTTAATTAAAAACGCTTTTATTCCGGTGGGGATTATCGTCCTAGCGAGATAACTGGCCTATTAACGGAGCTCGTGACCCCTTCGGCTAAACCTGCCCAAAGTACATAAGCTCACTTTTCAATCTCTTTCCCTCATCAGGATGAACGATTGTTTCTTTGTAAATTTGATCCTTTTAACCAAACCATCATGACTTTGCTCTAAAGCATTTTCCATGTTGAAATTTTTATTATTTACTTTGAATACCGCCAGGCTTATTTTAGTTTTATTTTATTCCTATTTTCGTTTTTATTGTATTATTTACACTTTTGTTTATGATTTTATTCGCAGTTGTTTTTGTTTTCGTATCATTTCATTTTTTTAACTTTCCATTCTTAGGTCTCGACGAGCGTCAGGCGTGGACCTTCCTACATCTCTTCCACCATCCTCTGCACAGGGCAGGCGAGCTTCAGAAGTTCACCTTCCCTCTTTCCCCGGTTTTTTCAGGTAACCGTCTTTATTTCTTTGGTTCTTTCGAATTTTTTGTACTTTTCACCAATTTCTTCTTTAATTTGTTGCCGTTCTTAATTTTTTTCTAATTTAATAATTAGTTTAATTACAGTCAAAACTATCTCTTTTTGAGTCATTTCTTTATTCAGACGTACAGAACTGACACTTTCGCACCTTCGGGGTCACCTTGTCCTTTAATCTACTTTGCTTCTCTTCTGTAATTCCATCACTTCGTGATTTCCCCAGGGATCCCCCCGGATACTTTGACCCTAACTTTTCCCTGTGTTCTTCTCCTCCGTCGAAACCACTTTAATTACCTCAACAAACCACCCGAGGTGGTACGGCTTATTGTTTATGTTATTACTCTCCCCAGAGCTCTGCAGTTCTGAAGTATGTATAGCGAGTTATAGAGTTAGAAGTAGGTATTCATATAAAAGACATTCCGGGCTGCTGAGATCTGCTCTACTTGGTTTTAAGTTTTATTTAACTTGGTAACTTGTTACTTGCTGTGGCTCGCGTAGTGAGAATACTAACTATGCCGTGGGCTGGGTTTCATTCCATCAACTCATTTCTATGGAAAAAGCGTGATTGTGTTCCAGTGGTATGATGTTTGAGCAAGACCTCTTCCAGGCCGAGAAGCACTCAACTCGAAGAATTATGCAAACTTCACACAGCTTTTGAGTAAACTGGGCAAAAATTATTTGTCGTTATTTTATTTTTTTTAAATTAAAAATTGAAAAAATTGGGTGTATATAATTTAACGACAGATAAGGGATGTAGAATTGAAGAAGGTTGGCGAAGGCGCTGCAGCCATGTTCTCTCCGTTGTCTGTGTTTAGGATGTCACTGGGGGGTGCAGGGTAGGTTTCCCAGACACCACGTCAAAATCGTCCAAGATGATGCCTGTGGCTTCTCTTCTCGAGGCAGAAGGCCTGTTCGGAGTGGTTTCAGTGCAATTGAAGGGAAATCGTCATTAGCGGTTGTTTGGCCCGTAAATGTGGGAGCTGCCGCGGGTCTGGACTATTTAGCAGGATAAAGGAGTTTGACTTCCCAACGTCCAAGCCAGTGTTCGCCAGAGAAGGGTTGTCAGACCCCTCTGTTCAGATCAGAGTTTCCTCTGGTTCTGACATTGCCTCGAAGGCATTGTAGAAGTTGGATAACCAAATCCGAATCGATGAGACCGTTTAGGCGCGGGGAAAAACGTCATGCGGGGAAGGTGCGGCGTCACGTTTTTTTCCCGCGCCTGAGAAAGGAGCGAGATCTAGCGGCTTGTCAGCGACTCCCAACCAATTTTACTGCACTTCATTGATTGCAGAGTTGCCCAGTGCTAAAAAATGGGAGCCTCGTCCAAAATTACTTCGAAAACACCACATTCGACCCCCTCACCAAGAGCCCCAAAGATTACTACGGTGTGACCGTTCGGGCCTAAGACCCCCCCATAAATCGATTTTACGCCTGAAAAATACTTCGAAAACCACCCCTTTTGACCCCCACCCAAAATCCTTCAGTTTTTTTTTTTTTTTTTTCGCCCAATCGGACGAGCGGGCCGTGAAAACCCTGAGGACACAACTAGATGTAGAACCGAGTAGGTCTGTTGTAGAAATATTGAATTGAAGATTTTTAGCGGACGACGGATGGACATTTCATTTTCGGAATTTCCCCATCTTGAAACGTTTAATTTCAAATTTTGAGACCGATCATAATATTCCACCTCAGTCTAAATAAAATTTATTTGGAACAAGACTATCACAACTCAAAATTTCCAAGTTTTGAGTTAAACCCGCAAATGGACTTGAAAGTGTCGGGAAAATTATGCGCTAGACCGTTCCTACTCATCCATGGCACTCATGTCGCCAAGACGCGCTGTGCGAAACTATACATCTCCCTACTTTATCTTTAAGTAATCAAGAAGACCGTCAGATCTCTAAATGTGATAGTCTTGCAAAAATGATGAGTTGTTTATCGCCGAATTGATTTTCTACAATACTGATTCTTTTAGTTATAGAATACTCTTTTCCAAATCTTCTGTCAGAGTTTTGAGTTAATTTTGTTATTTTGCCGGAGATACAGTCTTGACCAAACATTTTCCTCTCTTCGTCCATTTTTTGGCCACTTTGGCAAATAATTCTGCGCAATACTATCATATCTCGGAATAAGGGATTGAAGCTCTAATTTAAGGGTGTGATCGAGTTACCCTGCAGTTAATTTCCTAAGGTATGAAAAAGAAACTGTCTCTCAATCTTGTCTCAGGAAGCTGCGATGTAGTTTAATACACGTTCAAAAACTTTAAACGACTCTACTGAAAAATTGCGTTTTTTGAGTTATGATAGTCTTGTTCCAAAGGAGCAAAATGGATGTATTATTCTAAGATGAATGAACCAAAAGTAGTTAAATGAATCCTAATTCCGTAAAAAATGACTTGCCCGAGCAGTGGAAAGAAACTCACCATCGTTCAGGAAGGTTCGCAGTAACTCCCTTGTGACTACTTTTCAAGACTCACGCTCGACCGATCTCGCCCTTCTTTTTACGAGAGGGCCGAAAATAACGCGTTTCCGAAAGGCGATTTTTCCACTTGTGTGGAACTTCCATTTGGACACAACAAATCGCCGTATCGGCCGAAGTTTTCAGGGACGTCGAATATCGACAAAAGCAACTACTATTGGATATACCCCAAGCGTGCTTAGGTTCTTTGCCTTTTGGCTGGGATCTAAATTGTTCATTCGTTACCGGGGTCGTTTCAAAATTTCGGTACATTTTGAGGTTTGGAACTCATGCAAAATAAAAGTCGATAAACACGGGGTTTTTTCGTCTTTTTGAATCTCTATAGGTATCAGTAAGAATCCCCTGAAGTGGCAGCGCACGACTATGTAGGTATAGTTTTCGAGATTCGAGATCGTCGATTCTAGGGAGGGGAGTATCGTGTCTATGGAGGGTAATATATGTTATTGGCAACTCATCACTGGGTAGGATCTGGTTCAGCAGACCCACTGGTTCGTTATGGTTACCCAATGATATTGTAGCAATGTCTGGTGGTTTAAGTTTGAAAAAAAACGGACGAAAGCAAATTTTTTTTAAATTTTTTAGCTGAGGCTCTTCCAACTAAAAAATGTCAGCTGGAAAAAGATTCCCCAGGTTCGACAACAAAAAACATAACTTGCCAACCTGTTAGGATCCAAAAATTCCCTTCTTTTATATTTTTCGCGGGCATTTCAATTTGGGGTCTAGGGAGGGAAAAAAAACTTGGTGACAGGTATAAATATCGATGCCACAACAACTGCGTGTTGGTATGTGGTCATCCAAACCAATTTTTCGAAACTTCAGGTAGGTATACCTAAACCTTATTTCGGCGCCGAATTTTTTTTAATTCAAAAAGCCTTATGGCTATGCATTATCAAAGTTGTCAACCCCAGACCGGTGACATGTCTAGGGAGGGAATTTCAGCATACAAATACATATTTTTAATACATAAACAAAATTTATTTCCGTATCAAATGAAGTGGATTACGTTGGTAGTAGTATGCACTATAACGCCATTTTAAAAAATGAGCAAAGGGCATGATAGTTTGGTCAGAAACTTCTGGTGACCTAAATTGTACCGAAATTTTGAAACGACCCACCGACAAACTTCCAAATAGGGACCGTATAGGGACCGTAAAATTTTAAACATTTAATGGGACTAAAATGACAGTTCTCTGGTGGCGAAGAGTGCGTCAACACTAAAGAATATCACGGAACTCATCAACGTTGGCTTTAGTTTTAGTTTACATCAATAAACTCGCTTTCTACACGCACTTCACGACGTGTCCCGCTCTGAAGGGGCAACGGGGTAAATTTCCTAGCTTTAAAGCAAGTTCCTATATATTTAAAGCAAATTTTGCTTTTTATATCTTCTTCTCACTTCGCTGATGTTCCCAAGATTTAGACAGAAATTCAAAAAATGACGCCTCTTGTGGGAATTACTTCATCCCACCACACAGAAATGCAACTTGCCTTTCAACATGGACTGAAATATAATTGATGAATAATACTGATTATTATAAAACCTTTCTTATTCGTTCGTGGTTTATTTCCCTCAGAAAAATCAACTTATGGTTTCGCGACGGGGGTCGAACATTTTGATCAGCATTGTAATTTGTCCGTATAAGTTTCAACATATCAATTCATGCCAACATTTCATGTGTAGATTACGTAGATTCCAAAAATGATCCGTCCGATATCTATGCTGTTTTGGATAGCAAGATTTTTTCAAAAACTTGTTTTGACTCGTTTCTACATCTGCAGATGTACATCATGATGTACACAACATTTTCAGTCTGATCGCCAACCCAAGGCTCTATGGGGCTAAATGAGGGCTGCAGAAGGGGTTTTGAAGGTTTTGTGCATGGGGTCGAATGTGCTGTCGTTTTCATCATTTCAAAGTACAGTGCGGGGTCGGCTCCTGCATCATTTTGTGAAAACCTAAGTCGTTAACACAATAAAATACATTTTACTTTGTCTTGGCGAAATTCATCGAAAAACATCGACTTTCGAAGCTGACTTGCCATCCATTCAGATTCTGTAGGAACGACCCCGCCGAGGTTTCTCATTTTTGCCGTCTTTGGCGTGGCAGTCAAGTGCACATTACCTTCTGGGAAGTCAAAGATGAGGGTAGGCTAAAACCCGCAAGACTGATCATCGTTGCTGGTGAGGTGTGCACGCCACTTTTAGCGAGTGGATTCAAGAACAAAAAAAAAGCCTATCACAGAAGGCAAGGAGTAGGTAAAAATGATTTTTATTTATTGTTGTATTAAAATATTAGGCAGCGCTATATTAACATCGAGGTCTGAGCAGTTAGGATTTTCTAGGGTTCGTGCAATTTATACCAAAAGCTCCTCGAAAGTTGTTCGTTTTGGCTCGTGAGAGAGTGCGCCTGCGGTTGACCTGTCATGAAATATGGCCCCCCTTCCCACTCTGCCCACTCCACTCAAATACATTGTCTCCATGCACTTCCCAGTGAGTCCTTTGACACGAAATTCTCCCCACCTTGGATTACGTAACCTTACAAAATTTGTAAGGTTATGTAATCCATAATGTTATGTAATACATAACCTTACAAAATTTGTAAGGTTATGTAATCCAAGGTACTTAATACTCCTCAACTTGCTGAAGTATTTTTATTTCCAAATGGTATCACAAAGTGATGGCCGCCGTTTGCGGCCGATCGAGTATCCTCCTCTGCGAGAACCTTTTGTAGGTCTGCTGTTTGTGGAACATGATGATCAACCCTTTGATGCCGATGAAGGTGAGACCGCCGTAGAGTGACCGGAGAAAATGCGAAGGCACAGAACTGTAGAGGAGGTCCCCGCACAATTTTGACGCCAACGGGAGGACACTAGCTCCGGCAAACACCCTCGTGCAAACCATTCCGTCAGAAACCTGCCCCACAAACTCATAAGTGCTCCTACGGTAACTATTTTCAAGGGTGGGGGGGATGACAAATTAAATATCTCACCTGCCTATTTTGTTGTAGACCCGACACATTGGTTACGCTGGTAGGTAAAAAATATCCCGTCAGGGGTACGTATTCCGTAATAATACGAAGGCATTTAAGTGCCATATCTTCCCATTTCAGCATTCCCAGCCCGACTATAACTGCCGGAATTAAGGGTAGAATTGTCATTAGCACCAAAGGATTCCCGTTTTCCAAAATCTCTTTCGCCTCTGTATCACCTACGAAAACAAAAAATTCCTTATGATCAGGTTACAACCACAAGCGGGAATGGGGTTGGGTAAATCACCCACATGTAGATTACTCTACATACAGCCAATGTGCACCGAAGGCGATCTCTTTTATCTAGCGATCCACTAGATCGCGCTTAGCATCCCACACGTCACAGTAGACGGTGCGCGGGGTCTTCTCGATCATTTCGAATTGCGTTCTTTACTATAAAGCTTCCCTCATGAGGCATAGGGGGAAAACCTGTCGTCTGCTCTGGTGAATCCCATCTCAGACTTGGGAAATTCAGATTCCTTCATAACTGCGTCGTCGCTAAGACTCTCAACGGCTCCCTTAATTGTGAGCTAAACTGAGGGAATTGGCGAAGTCCCTGCCGAGGATCAGGAGTATTGAATCTGAAAGTCTCCAGTGAAAATACTCTGATCAGATCCTCTTCCTCCAACAAAAAAGCCCCAGGAGACACCCTCGACGTCTCGAGCGTGGACCCTGCACTGAGAGAAAAAAAGGGCCTATTCTAGGTTATTTTTCGATTTTTTTCTAGGTTAAATGCTGCCAACCTAGATTTTTTTTTGGTTTTCATTCTGTGGAACTGGTGGAACAATTTAGTCTAGGTTGAATACAATTTAACCTAGATTGAAAATACTGGTGAAGTTACCTTCCTAAAAATGCAAACAACCAAGATTTAAAATACGCCACCCCCACACTTTAGTTCTAGGTTAAGTTCACGGTGTGTGCCGCCGCCTCCATCCATTTACAGTCTAGGTTAAAAACATTAATGTCTTGGTTGTCTCACCCTGGTATTCAATGTTTTTCACTTTCATAGACGGTTGATTTACCCTAAAACAAAAACGATCTCACCCCACCTCAAACAATTTACAGCCATGGCGCGTTAACCTAGAACCCTTTTTTCTCTAGGTTGTGCCCCTTTATTTACGAGGTTGTTTCAATTACTATCCCTGTTGTACCAGTTAAATATCTAGGCAGCTTCCAATTCTTTTCAGGTTGGTCCTAATAAATTACTAGGTAGTCCACTTTTCTTTCTAGGTTTGCTCCATTTCCATTGCAGGTTGTATCAATCAACTTCAACCATCTTTCTGGGTTGTCTCTGTTTCCAACTCAGTACGAAAATTTGAATGTGATGTCATAATATGACTGCACTTAGTGACAGAAATTAGATGATTAGAATTTGACAAAGATTTGGTCTCAACCCCACTCGCTAAATAGCAGGGGTGCCAAGACAATGAGAATTAACGCCCACCGCCTACAGTGGCGCTCTCCGCGGCCGCTTAGCGTACTGTAGAAACAACCTGGAATTTATTGAATGAATTACAATCACTGTTGTTTAAACCTAAAACTATTTGTGGTATTACGGTAGTTTTAACCGAGACTGAAAGTCTAACTTTTTCTTCTGGGTTGTTACCTTAAGTAACAATCTCGCCTTTTAAATCTCTCGGTTGTTTTCAGTTGTACAACCAAGACTTTAATGGAGGAGAATTATATGGAAGGTCAAATCATTCAATTCTAGGTTACCCCACTTAAAATTCAAAGGTAGGTAATATATTTTCTAGGTCTTCACAATGTCAACCTAGACCAAATGTGAAGTCCACATTTGGTCTAGGTTGACACTTTTTTATTCCAGGTTGTGGTCAGAGGGCGGGTAATAACGGGTTAGGTTGTTTCTATATGGGTCTAGGTTGTATTAATATTTTTCGATGTTACTATAACCTGGACCTATTTTTTTCTAGGTTGAATCAATTGATTCTAGGTGGTTTCAATTTCTTTTCGAGGTTATTTCGGATTTAACCTAGCCACTAAAAAAATCTTTTCTCTCAGTGCGGGAAACGTTGGAACACCCAATAACTTCCAACCACACATGACTTCGGATCTCCGTTCAACACAATATGTTGAATGTGTTGTGGATTATCCACAACTTGGGTTTCATGGTGCATACCTGCTTCTAAAAAGGCCGTAGCCCCGACGCAAAGAGCCGTCCAGTACAGAGACCCTGCCACAACCGTTCCCACAATGTATGGACATGCTCCGTCAACCAGTCGATCTACCAAGTCCAGGAATCGCACGAAAATTCCCGAATTGGGGTAGTAGATGAGATACTTGGTTCGGCAATGCGGGCAAAACGGTACTGTCGACTTGTCTTCGGCGTGCCTCCTGTCGATCCACTGCTGAAGGCAGATTTCATGCACCTGTTCGACAGGCTTGTGAAACTCTTGTTGGTATATAAGCTGTCTAATTCGTTCTGCTCTAGGGCGTACCCATTTCATGGTACCACGACACAAACAGGGTTTCACCCACAAAATACTCCTGTCGTCTTCCTCCGTGAGAAAACAGATCCAACATTGTCGACCAGACGTTGCTACAATGCCACGATTTGGCGAAGGCGGGTCATCAGGTGGTTCCGGAAAAGGCTGAAATTAATACTTTGGTTTTTATTGGCCTCCATATTTCGCAATCACGATTCCAGGAATTTCCAGGGAGAATTTAATTAGGCCTTATTTTCTCATTGCTCATTTACTGCAGATCCCGACGTTTCGAAAGCGTGCAAGCTCCCATCCTCAGGGCATTTCATTAGTCATAAATCTCGATGTTACACACATCGTCGTCAACAAGGAAGGCTATTAGGACATCTCACAATCATCAGATGGAAACAGGATACCAAGGGTAAATTTCGGTATGACGGTAACTATTAAATTTTGACATATTACAACGGCGATTGACTAGATTCATAGGAACGTTATTAGTATGGTTGAGCTTCCACATTTTTGAAAATTTTCAAAAATGTGGAAGCTCAACCATACTAATAACGTTCCTATGAATCTAGTCAATCGCCGTTGTAATATGTCAAAATTTAATAGTTACCGTCATACCGAAATTTACCCTTGGTATCCTGTTTCCATCTGATGATTGTGAGATGTCCTAATAGCCTTCCTTGTTGACGACGATGTGTGTAACATCGAGATTTATGACTAATGAAATGCCCTGAGGATGGGAGCTTGCACGCTTTCGAAACGTCGGGATCTGCAGTAAATGAGCAATGAGAAAATAAGGCCTAATTAAATTCTCCCTGGAAATTCCTGGAATCGTGATTGCTGAAATTAATATTAACTCCTTATCAACCCAAATCCTTGCGCAAAAAATACTTGTGTGAATTTTTTCATAAATATCAATACCGCTGGCCTGTTGCCTTCTGGTGGAGAAGCAGTGCGATTTCTCCGAGCGCTGACTTCCACTCGTGACGCATCTCTTGACAAGACTCTTCCTGTGGGATTCTCTCGACCTTGAAGTTGACTCTGATCAGAAGGGGTGGTCATTTTTCATTTGGTTCCGATAAGGGTTTTCCCTTCTACCAACTCTCTTGGAATTTTGTTAATAAAATGTTTAAGTTACTATAACCTAGTGACATCCGATCGAATCAATTACTGTGTGTGATTTCTGACGTGATTGTTTGTTTTCACAGGAACAAAAGCAGATCTGTGGACCATGGCACTGCTGTACCTTTCGATATTCTCTCCATCCGCTCGAAAGTGGAAGGGCGGATACACAGTCTGGATAAACTCACTAGAAACGGTAAGCCTTTATTATTATCTAATTAGGGTTTTGATTCTGGACTGGGTGGTTCAAACAATGCGGTGGGATCTTGAGGTGCAGTCAAAAAAGTTGGAAATCTCTTACCGGGCCAACGTTTCGACAAATTTATTTATCTATCTTAATCCTAATTAATTGGCGATATAAACAGAACTGCACAAAACAACTGAATGATGTTGAGATACAACTGACCACGTTGTCCAAGGGGAACACTAACTAACAGGAGGTAACAGTAAGGTTGCTGTAGGTGTTTTTTTTTTTTTTACTTTGCCAATGTCTGACATCCTCTGGTGCCATTGCTGTTTTTCAGCCCAGTTGACGACAAATAAATTTGTCGAAACGTTGGCCCAGTCAGAGATTTCAAACTTTTTTTGCCTGAACCTCAAGATCCCACCGCAGTGTTTATTATTATCTTTGTAGGGAAAATCGTGCAATCAGACTTCTCAAAAACTACTATTAAATTTGTTTCCCCAATTTAAAAAAGTACATTCACTACTCCAACAAAGCACCTATCGATAAAAACATGTTTTCCTTCTGTGAATACTTTTTTATTCGACTAACCCGCCGCAAATACGTACTTTTGGTATTGCCTTATGAGCTCCCCGTCAACCTTTTCTTGAATTCAATGGGTTCGAAAGAAGTATGAGTCGATGATTCCGAAAGGCAATTGAGAGAAGCCGAGAAATTGAAAAGGGCTCTCGAGGATTGTCAGTTCCAGAGGATTTCCTGTAGCCGGGTTTATAATCAATTTACCGAAACTGTATTCTCACAAAACATTGAAAAGCTGGTTTATTTATCACCGTACCACCGAAAACGTGTTTTTAAAGCAGTAGTTGGATGAAAACGTAGTCCGATTGGAGAGAGTTATCAGGAAAAATCCAAAAACTAATCTCAAAATCCTAAACTGCGGAGTTGCCTGCGCTCATTTCAACCAATCGTCACAAGCTTGTCTCGTACACCTCTCCAACTAAATTTTCAGTGATTAATAGGTATTTCTGCTCTTGTGACCCTTTTGGCGATATTCGTAATTACCGGTTGAGTGAGTCTCCTGCACATCGAGCTGGAAATCCTAACCGAATTTCACAATCGCTTTGACGATGCATCTGAATGTCGGGCTCGCTTGGCAAGTCTCTGAAATGTTAATTACGCGACAAAAACGTTATGATTATCGGTGAGACTGTTTATGACAAGGTCAAACTCTGTCAAGACAGTTAATTAGTTTTGTGAATGAAATCAGGCTACAAAAAATGTGCTAATTTTACACAGGGTTCTTTTGTAAAAATTGTGAAAAATAAAAAAATGCATGTTCAATTTTTTAGTTCCAAGACCTAAAACTAAAAACGCTGCAAATTTTACACAAGGGTTTATTATTCCTTGATATAGGTTACTTGTACAGAAATTTAATTCTGTCAATAAAAAAAATTAAAAAAAAATTTTTTTTTGGATTTTTATATTTCAAAAAAAATTTTTTGAGGCGATTTTTTTTTCAAAAATGTGTTTTTTGAAAAATTCTTTAATTTTTACTCGAAAGATATTTAACTTCTTGGGATCCATCAAAAATCCCATTTTTAGCTCCATGAAAGCCCTATAGATCGCCACAGTGAAATCGGATCGTTCCGGGACCCCAAAAAATGGATTCTACGTCCAAAAATACTTCGAAAACGACACCTGACTCGATCCCATAGCCAAAAGCCTTCAAAAACCACCTTCTGCAGCCCCATTTTAGCCCCAGAGCGCCCCACGGGTTTGGGCGATCGGGCTGAAAGCCTTGCGGGCACAACTAGATGGTAAACCGAGTATTTTGTCAAAATTTCAGATTTTTTAAAAAATTCCTACTGCCCAAAACGGCCTGGACGGCGGACGGCGTACGGCGTACGGCGTACGGCGGACGGACATTTCGGATTTTGAATGTAGACCACTTGAAACGGATAATGTCAAATTTTGAGCCCGATCGGAGTCGTCGACCCGCGTCGCGAAAACATAGGTGTATTATTCCAAGAATAATAAACCAAAACGCTGCAAATTTTACACAAGGGTTTATTATTCTTTGATATAGGTTACTTGTACAGAAATTTAATTCTGTCAATAAAAAAAATTAAAAAAAATTTTTTTTTGGATTTTTATATTTCAAAAAAAATTTTTTGAGGCGATTTTTTTTCAAAAATGTGTTTTTTCAAAAATTCTTTAATTTTTACTCGAAAGATATTTAACTTCTTGGGATCCATCAAAAATCCCATTTTTAGCTCCATGAAAGCCCTATAGATCGCCACAGTGAAATCGGATCGTTCCGGGACCCCAAAAAATGGATTCTACGTCCAAAAATACTTCGAAAACGACACCTGACTCGATCCCATAGCCAAAAGCCTTCAAAAACCACCTTCTGTAGCCCCATTTTAGCCCCAGAGCGCCCCACGGGTTTGGGCGATCGGGCTGAAAACCTTGCGGGCACAACTAGATGGTAAACCGAGTATTTTGTCAAAATTTCAGATTTTTAAAAAAATTCCTACTGCCCAAAACGGCCTGGACGGCGGACGGCGGACGGCGGACGGCGTACGGCGTACGGCGTACGGCGTACGGCGTACGGCGTACGGCGTACGGCGGACGGACATTTCGGATTTTGAATGTAGACCACTTGAAACGGATAATGTCAAATTTTGAGCCCGATCGGAGTCGTCGACCCGCGTCGCGAAAACATAGGTGTATTATTCCAAGAATAATAAACCAAAATTGAACATGGACTAAGCCAATAAAAAATAATTTCATACTTGTATGAAAAGTTTCTTAAATACCTAGTATATTTGTAAATATACTATTTAAGAAAATGTATAGTATTGGGAAAGGTAAGGAACCCCAAATATCAATTCTATGTGAAGAGTCCAGGGGAAAAACCCCGTCATCGACATTTTGGGGTGAATCAGGTACGAAGTGGTTTCTAAAGGATTTTGAGGCGTAGAATCCGACGAAGCCCTCGGTTTTGGAGAATAACCCCATCATCTCAGCGAAATATTGGGTTGAATATTAGCAGTACTGGGGAAAAACCCCGTCATCGACAGCGCGTGCAGGGAAGAACCCCGTCATTGCAGTTTAAAAGGCCCCAACCAACGCTGCGGCGTGCGCCCCTCCTTATCTCATCATCTTGTGTGTTGCCGTTTTGGGCAGTAGGAATTTTTTTTTAAATCTGAAATTTTGACAAAATACTCGGTTTACCATCTAGTTGTGCCCGCAAGGTTTTCAGTCCGATCGCCCAAACCCGTGGGGCGCTATGGGGCTAAAATGGGGCTATGAGAGGGGGTTTTGAAGGCTTTTAGCTATGGGGTCGAGTTAGGTGTCGTTTTCGAAGTCCCGGAACTATCCGATTTCACTGTGGCGATCTATAGGGCTTCATGGTGCTAAAAATGGGATTTTTGAAGGATCCCAGGAGGTTAAATATTTTCCGATTAAAAAAAAAATTTTTGAAAAATTTTGTTTGAAAAAAGAAAATCCAAAAAACAATTTTTTTTTCCAAAATTGTTTCCATTGACACAGAAATAATTTTTGCACAAGTAACCTATATCAAAGAATAATAAACCCTTGAGTAAAATTTGCAGCGTTTTTGAATCGTAGTTTCCGTTCGTAAAAATAATACACAGTGTACAAATTGTACAAAGCAATTTTTTTTGGTATTTTGTGGTTATTAACATACGTTTTGCATTCTTCAAAATACTTTATTCTCTCCATTGTTTGGTTTAGGAGTAAAAGAGGGTTAAAATTCGCATTATAAGTTCAGAATTATGTATAAAATATCATTTAATAGTTTGAAAAATGGTTATTCGGGAAACATATTGTGAATCTGCGTAGTTGATGGTTCAAATAAAACATTTTTTGTATTTTTAAAATCGTTTTTGAAGTTTCTGTTAGTTGGTAAACTTCAAAATTCATTTTTCAAAATCAGCTTTGTATCAATGACGGGGTTTTTCCCCTGGACTCTTCATGTTCGAAACTGCTTCGAAAAAATACCTCCTTCGACCTTCTGGCCCCAGTCCTTTAAAAGCCCCATTAGGCGTCGCACAGTGAGGCCAAACACCACAAAAACTGGCGGAAACTCGGAATTTTGAAATTGCATCTCGTCGATCGTTTTTTTGTGGAAGTGTTAGTATATACGGATGTGAACACGGAATTATTTTGATTTAGACGTTTAAAGTGAAGGTCTGAAGGGACGTTGAAAGTTGGGGTTGAAACTCTTTTTTCAAGAATTGGAATGTCAATTTTTTTAGTTCGGAGGTGCTTTGTTTAATAGATGCGTTTAGAAAAACGACTAAACCTCATTCATACAAATGAACTACGTCTGAAAACCCAAGCATTTACAATAATTGTAAATGCTTGCTTAAAATTATTTTAATTCGTTCATGTCGAATTTTTGATAAACCTAACGTTTTGGTTACGTTTATCAACAAATTTAATAAATAAAAATTTAGAAAATTCAATCATGATGAATCTCGTATGGGACCTCAAGTGACCTTACCCGCATCATCCCTGAAAATTTTACCAAAGTCCATTCGAAATTGATGGAGTTCCGACTGTGAAATGTAAACAAATAAATGCAAACACTACAATTTGTGAAAAACCTGTAAATAAAAATAAGAAAACAATGAAAAACTTCCTTTTCCCCCTTTACAATGCTATACACGCCGATCTAAATCTTCAGGAGCCTCTCATTCTCCATGAATAATATCCGCCACTTTTTGACTTGTTTGACCACTATGAGTCGTAGCCCGTTGTCTGGGAATCCATGTTTTCCTGAAGAACTGAGCTCTAAGAACATCCTGACGTTGGCCTTCAAATTCGTGTTCAGCGCACTCACTTTAATACCAAGAACTACTCGCCATGTCTTTTGAACTCTTTTTTATTGCAAACATTGATGCTAAATTTGTCATAACAATGAAATCTATAATGGGTTAACTATTGCAAAGTAATTTCTAGCATGTGGGCCGCAGAAACCTGAGATTCAAGATACAGTACAGATGACTTACAGTGGCCCAGTCTGATCCCCTCAATGTGGTGCGGGGCCCTCACTAGACTTTCGCCAACTAACACCCCCATCAGCCATACAGATATCCTGCTTTCCAGTTTGTATACTCGAAGTTTCGTCGGTTTATAAACAAGGGGCGCAAAACGCACCTCATTTCCTCTCCAAACTTCCTGCGGGGGGCTGCGGCTGAGGGGATGTTGGGCCCCGGCCCTGGGGTCGGGTTTGTATTTAACCCAGTTGTGCTCTCTTGGGATTACCGACGTCGGAGCCTCGTGTTCGAACCGGTTGCTTGGTTTGTTCAGTTCGGCCGCTGTAATTTCGAGCGAATATTGGTGTCTGTACGTGATAATTATCGATTGCTACGATTTAGACCCGCTTGGTGTTGTGCATGTCGCGGTCTTTTTTTTTCAGCGCTGGATCAATCTGTATGGTGGGGGGGTTTATTGTCACTTAAATCGACTAATAAATCTAAATGATGTTATTTGTGCTAATAAAAAAAGTTTTAAATTTTACTCCAGGGTTTATTATTCTTTTGTATAAGTCGTGCAATAATTAATTCTACGTCGGCAAGATTTTTTTTCTAAGCCGTTAATATAATTTATTTAATTAACTATCCAATTATTTTTTTAAATGAGTAAAAAATTGTATAACCCCTCAATTCTGTACGGTATTAGGGCAGTTACCTTGGGGATGATCTAATTATTTTGAAAAATTAATAAAAATCCTTTATATCTTCACAGTATTTGGACAGTAAAGTGAAAAATGGATTTCACAGCTAAAGTACCACGAAACCAACACCTCATTCGACCAGGGATGGCCATCGGTAGGCAATATATCGATGTTCGATAGTATCGCAGATAAAATATGGATACCAATATATCGTAATTTAAGTATCGATACTCTAACCGTATCGAATAAAAATGTCGAAAGTTGTAGGAACATTTTCTTTGGCCATATTTTTCAAGGTTTAATAGAGAAAATGTAATAGGAAGCCCTAGTTGTGGATTACTATTATCAATACTATTAGTATTGGTGGTGGATGAAAATAAATTGTTCCACTTCATTTATTCATTCATTTCTCGGTCTTTTCCTCCCCACAACCTTTCTCTCTTCCAATCGATCCAAGAAACTATTTCGCCCAAGGGTTCGATTTCGATAGTTCTCTCTACCTCGGTGACATGGGTGATGAACTCATTATTCGAAAATAACGTGATTCTGTAAAGTATAATACACTCCAGTTCCATATTATGGAACTTGCCCGATATTTTGTTTAGTCAATGCATCAGATTGAGAATGTCTGTAATATGGAATTTTAATATAATATTATTAATAATAATATAATAATAATAATAATAATAATAATTTATTATATTCCATCGGTTACAAAAATATTTAATATTTCGACTCAAACTATAAATCACTAAGTATCGGTACCCGATACAATCGGACTATGTATCATCGATAGAAAAATAGGAGTAATACATCTATATTCCGATACTATCGACTATCGATGGCCATCCCTACTCCTGACGGACATTAAAACCAACATTAAATTTTAATGTTGGTTTTGATGGTTCGAATTTCGTTCCTTCGTGGAACCCAATAGATCCTCACGATAAGGGCAGGTTTGGAGCCCCCACAAATACATTCTACATCCAAAAATACTTCTGAAACGACACCTCACTCGACCTCCTGGCATCCTACAAAAGCCCCACTTGTTAGAAAATTCATGATGCATTATCTAATATTTTCGGATGGCACTTAAATTTCAATTAGTCATAACCACCCAAATTTCGAAATTAAGAAGTGTTAAAAATGTTAAGCTCTACAGTAATAACGGGCGGAAGTAACACCCACCCCCGTTACCTTACAGTTTTGAAGAGAAAATCAATGTACAGTTTAAAAATTATCTTAACTATCAAACAGCAAATTTCGTGGTTCTTTCCTTTGTTTTGGTTCAATCCCTAGATTATCTTTTCGGGGTAGTGCGCCCCTATCAATAGCCCAGGCCTGGGGGAGTCGATAGGGGGGTTGCACCTCTGGGTTTCCTCCACCGCCCCCAGAGCTCTCTGCCGTCCGTCATGGCTTCCACCCCCCAGTTCCCACCTCCACAGCTGTTCTTCATAACGTACGCCTCAGTCTACTACGCTTCCTTGTAACCAAGTTGCAAAATGTCATCTCCGCAAATGCTCGTCTCACCTGTCAATAGGTAAAGAAAAATAACGACTCGCCTTGTAGAGATTTCCGAATGACGCTGGAAAAGTAGCAGTGTGGCTGTTTATCTGTAGAGCGAGCTAGTCGGTCACCTCGATTTTCACATTGTCAACCCCAAATTTCAAACCGCTCTGTTCATTCTACATTTTAACGTTCACGTGTCTCAGTAGAATCGTCTGACAGATATATCCTGGAGTAGTGACGTGGTATGTTGGTATTCCCACGGCTAGAAACAGTCATTGAAGGGTCAATTCACTTTTGAATTTTCTTAATTTGACGAAGCAGCTGAGATTACTTTTCACCTTTCGCTGATCACCTGAAAAAATATTCTTAGGTCTTTCGTTTCCACCATATCAATTTTCATCGGCACAATTTTAGCACGGAAATGGATTTTATGAACATTTGTATGAATTAAACAGCTTGATTTTCATCGAAACAATTTTATACAAAATTTAGACCATTTTGCGGATTAGGTACACTTATCCACTATTTTCTGGTTGCTTATAACTTTTCTTTTATGATTCTCTTCCCTGAGACCTTCGTCTTAGTAGGCTGTTAAGAAACAAACTTGACGATTTGCGTTTTTATTTATTTACTCCAGGGGTTAAAAACAGGCCAAGCTTCAAAACTCCGATTTCAAAATTGTGTCAACAATGTTTTGTTGACTTACATTATCTATATAAACTTTTCAGTCCAGCTGTTACTCTTAAAAGTGTATGAACGTTTCATCTGACCTCAAGTAGAGCCAACATCTACATAGGTACAATCCATTCCTGCTTTGCCGGAGGTCCATACGGTTATAGACTCAATAACAGTACTTTAATATTATAGTATTGAAATGGACAGCACCTGAAGTGACCATATTTTCCCGTCGTCAAGAAGGAAAACCCTGATAGTTCAGTTTTTAGGCCAGACATTCCACAAATTACACGCACTCACTTTCATAATCATCTCGTTTTTGTACGCCCAACGTGGTTACCTGCCCGCCGTGAACTCAGAAGAAGCACGGACTGAAGTGGATCGATTGTTAGCGCGGACAGTAGGTGATCTAGTGATCTAGAGTTCTGCTGGACTAGTCGTTGCAGGATAAACATGTGCTGCAGCTTGAGCTCCGGGTGTCGGCAGAGAGGGAGACGTCCCACTGGTCTGCCGACATCAGCCACTGTTATTACAGCTCCTCGCTGGAGGCGAAGGATGGACGGGCCTGAAGTGACCATAATATGACCAAAATATTATTTTCCCGTCGCGACGCGTCGTCAAGGAGGAAAACCCTGATAGTTCAGTTTTTAGGCCAGACATTCCACAAATTACACACACTCACATTCATAATCATCTCGTTTTTCTACAGTTTATTTATTATATTATATTATTAAGTTGATAACGATAGGTACGAGTACAATTCATTTCGATTATTGGGAAATGTTCACTTTTTCATCATCATCATTTGTCCATCAATTTCTTTTCTTATTATCGTTTAGTATCCTAATTCATTATTAATCTTTATCCATATTCACATTAGGCGAGTAATTAAATTATTTATAAATTAAGTAATACATTTTATTAGATTAAATTTTTTTATTGATTTGTGAGAATAATCATCTGTTTTCATTAATATTTACGAAATTTATTAGATTCGATTCATTTTTCGCTGATTCAATTCATATTTCTTACCACTTGAATATAATTAAATTATATTCAAGTGGTAATTCATTTCAATTTTATTAATTTCCTCAAAATTAAATTAAAGGCCTCAAAATTTGACATCGTCCGTTTCAAAATCGAAATGTCCGTCCGCCATCCGTCCGTCCGGGCCGTTTTGGGCAGTAGGATTTTTTTTTTTAATCTGAGAATTTAACAAAGTACTCGGTATACCACCTAGTTGTTTCCGCAAGGTTTTCAGCCCGATCGCCCAAACCCGTGGGGCTCTGTGGGGCTAAAAAGGGGCTACGGGAGGGCTTTTTTTAAGGGTTTCCGCTATGGAATCGAGTTAGGTGTCATTTTCGAAGTATTTTTGGACGTAGAGTCCATTTTTGGGGGTCCCAGAACGATTCGAATTCACCGTGGGGATCTATTGGGCTCTCAAGCCAAATTTTTTGTTTTTTGGGATTTTTTTTTTTTCAAAAATGTTTTTTTTTTTCTTCAAAAATTTTTTTTTTTACTCGAAAAATATTAAACCTCCTGGGCTCCTTCAAAAATCCCATTTTTAGCCCCATGAAATCCCTATAGATCGCCACAGTGAAATCGGATCGTTCCGGGACTCCAAAAAATGGGTTATACGTCCAAAAATACTTCGAAAACGACAACTAACTCGATCCGATAGCTCAAAGCCTTAAAAAAAACCCTCTTATAGCCCAATTTTAGCCCCATAGCGCCCCACAGGTTTGGGCGATCGGACTGAAAACCTTGCGGGCACAACTAGATGGTAAACCAAGTATTTTGTCAAAATTTCAGATTTAAAAAAAAATTCCTACTGCCCAAAACGGCCCGGACGGCGGACGGACATAATATGTCCGATATTATCGGATTTAGAATGTAGATCTTTTGAAACGGATAATGTCAAATTTTGAGGCCGATCCGAGTCGTCGACCTCCGTCGCGAAAACAGGTGTATTATTCCAAGAATAATAAACCAAAAGTATAAAATATGCAGCGTTTTTACGACAACTTTACTATGATTTGAAGCCCTCAGTCGGTGGTATTGAATCGTTGAAAGTGGCTCAGCGGATACTGATTGGCTCTCGTCTGACCATCAAGACCCTTATTAATTACTTGAACTGCGATTCTGATTCATTTATGCTTAGCACTTCGTCAATTAAGTTCCTACACCACGTAATTGACTTTTCGCAACTTTACGGGAGAGTAAAAAACTGTTTCATTAATCAATTTCAAGTCAATTCTGGTACCTTTTTTTTAAAATTGAAAATTAAATAAAAATTTTCAGAAAACTGTTTGGATAGATGTTGGGCCCCGAAAAAGGGGGGGGGGGGGCAAATTACTCGGAACACGACACCACTCCTGACATCCTTCAAAAGCACCATAGACCACGGTGAAGTCGAAAGGCTCTGGGACACCCAAAAATGGATTCTACGTGACAAAACTTCTTCATAATTACAATTTCTCCTCTCCCTTTGCAGTGTTGCCTCGGAAGTTGCTAAAAAATCAATTGCACGATGTTGGTATTTCCGCGTTTTTATGTTTCCAGGTGACCTTGACATGGTTATTATGAGTATTTCCCCTCCAGTAGAAAAAGGAATAAAATGGGAGTAGCGGAATCACCCGGTAGTTACGAAAAGTTAAAAAAAGTTCAGTATTGATTTTGATTCGGGTGATTCCGCGACGTTATTTGCGAAGTTAATTTTGAGTACTTATTTTGTATTTATTTTGAGTAGTAATTTTGAGTGCACGTAGCGAGCGGAGTCAAGACATTGGTGACCCCGACGTGATCTGAGGGTAATGGCAAACCAACAACAACCTCAACGACAAGAGGAGCCGGAACGAGTCGAGATCGTCACCTCACACTCAAAACCACCCGAGTTCCTTGAGGAGGACCCGGACCTGTGGCTTCTTCTCCTGCAATCTTATTTTGCTAAGGAAAGGATAACGTCCCAGGCTTCGAAATTTCATATAACGGTAGGCGCATTACCACGAAAAGTATATCCCCAGGTAGGCCACATACTTAGGAATCCTGGCGAACGGCCGTTCGACACTTTAGAGGCACAGATTCGCAGGGTCTATGGGACGTCGACGGAGCAGCGTGTGCAGGCAGTGCTCAACGCCACGGCAGACCCGAGTGAGAGACCGTCTCACGTATTGGGTACAATGCGGTACGAGTTGGGTGAGGCAGCGACACCGGAGGTCCTGAAAGCGTTGTGGATGAAACGACTACCCGCAGAAACTCAACGAGCTCTGCTGGCGGCGAACCCTACCGACCTTGAGACGCTGGCCGGTATTGCCGACCGACTATATGGGGCCAGGGAGAATAGCATGGATTTGATTCATGCTATAGAGACCAAAAAGTCAGGCGAAGAACCGTCGTTGAGGCGGCTCCTTGAGGAGCTGACTGAGGCGGTGAAACGACTTACCACCAAAGAAAGGTCGAGGTCAAGGGAAGTACAACGCGAGGGGGCTAGCCCGAGTCGTGAACGCCGCGACCAGAACAGGGGAGAGGTCCGAAGACCACGACGAGCACGCTCGCGATCGTCCGAAGAATCGACGTGTTTCTACCACCGGCGGTTCGGGGAAAAGGCTTACCGGTGCGAAGGACAATGCAGATTTGGACAGGAAAACTAGAGACGGCGGGAGTGCTAACAGGCCACCGACCCGCCGGGTGTAAGAGACTACACATAGCCTGTACCACTAACAAGATCACTTTCTTGGTAGACACCGGAGCCACGTCCAGTATCCTGGCCTCACACCTCTTTCCCCGGCGTAAAAGCACCGCAGAGAAGGTGGTGGCTGCAAATGGGACAATCATCCCTACCTTTGGACGGGTGACAAAGACCGTCAACATTGACGGGAGGCCCTTGGAATGGACATTTCTGATCGCCAAGATAGACAGGTCCATAATAGGAGCAGATTTCTTGTATTACCACAACCTCATGGTGGACCTGCGGAACCAACGGTTAGTTCCAATACAAAACGTAGAAGAAATACGGGCGGAAGAGAACGTGAGAATCGCACGACTGGCAAGGGAGTTCCCAGACGTCACAAAGCCGCTCGACCCAGAAGCTTTGGAAAAAGTTGGCGTATATCACCACGTAGAGACTACTGGCAGGCCAAAAGCAGCCAGGCCTAGTAGAAAAAGGAATAAAATGGGAGTAGCGGAATCACCCGGTAGTTACGAAAAGTTAAAAAAAGTGCAGTATTGATTTTGATTCGGGTGATTCCGCGACGTTATTTGCGAAGTTAATTTTGAGTACTTATTTTGTATTTATTTTGAGTAGTAATTTTGAGTGCACGTAGCGAGCGGAGTCAAGACAGTTATCATGCGTTCGGCTAGGTAAATACTACCTGTCGAATGGTATGAAAAACTCATTTTCGCCAAAATGTCAATTACGTACTTGGCGTTAGAACTAAACTGACGATTTGTCAACAACCTGTTCAACATAATCTGGTAGATGTATTTAGACTCTCTCTTTCTAGCCCAAATTTGCCTGAGGGAACTCAGCACAGATAGTGACAGAATCTTTGATCAAAGGGGGTCGAAGGAACCTGATTATGCCAAACCCGCAGATCTTAACAGCCGTGCACGTTTTGCCTACCAATCGTTCGGCCGTTAACCAGCCCCAGGCCACCAAGCGTTGTTTACTCCTTCACACCATAACCTATATATAGGTTTGAGATATATAATTATAATATAAATTTATTAGTGGTATAGAAGAATTATAAATAATTTAATTAAACATCTATACCACTAGTTTGGAACGTGTCCTTGGATTTGTCACAAGCTTACTCCGCTACGGTTAGCAATAAAATTACGGAGTTTTTTCCTAACGTCTCAGGAGTCCTGGACCCATGCCCTCTCGTACAGATGGGCGCTAATGGGTATATTTGCGCCCACTATTCTCATTTCTAATGGTATCCCCTCTGTTTTTTGGCAGACTCGGATTCTTGCAACAAATGTTTTGCCCGATACAAACAGTTTGCACCCGGTGCAAATTAGGAATGGACGTGCAACTTAAATTCGGGAAGGGATCGCGTTCGTATATGTGAACAATTTGGGAAACAAATAACTTTTTGTGGCCAGCGTCTATCAGGAGTTGATGTGAGCGATTTGAATCCAAGCATGAGTCATTGCAATGACTCATTGCATGTCATTTCAATCACAGGCATCCTCGGGTCTGTCGACTAGTTTTCCTTGAAAGACGCCAGAGTGCAGTTCAATTTCTGGACAGTTTTTTTTTTTTTTTTTTTTTTTTTTTTTTGCTACGAAACAAATCAAAACAACGGCAAAATGTCATGTTTAATCTTTGATGTGGGTATCCTCCGGTGGCCAGCCAATAGGAAGCCGAGTTACTCCAAGGATGGTTTTGACGTCAACACAAGTCAACCTCTGGTTTCTGCCACAAAATTCCATTTTTCACTAAATTCTATAAATTCATAAGAACTTGCAGCCAAAGTGTTGGCCCCCATTGTTGGTTTTTTTAAGCCTTCTATCGATTAAAAAAAAAATCTATACGCACGTCCATTTTTATTCTTCCTTTGTTTGACTTTGAAGTTGATGTACTTTTTCCTTACGCCGAAACGGCCATACACGCTGGTGGTTAAGACTTGGGTTCGATACCGACTCGGGGCGGAACATTTTTTGCTTCCGTTTTGGTGCCAATCATCTCTGTAGCTATTTGATTCCTCTCTAATTTCAAGACACATTCTGGGATTTTAGGTATTTTTACTACTAGCGGGTTCAGGGTGAGTTCAATTGCGCGCAAATGGGCGAGCGAAGCGAGCCCTTCTAGCTCAAGGAAAGTGGCTGAGCAAAGCGAGAAGGCAATGAACTTAATGGATGCTTTGAATCACAGATTAAACTACTGAACTGCTTTGAATTTGTAGACGGCAATTTTACGTACTTCATAAACGTTAGGTGTGAATTCCACTTTAAACTTTAATTGTTGCAGAAAATGTTTAAATTTTGAACGAGTATACCAAGATTCAGATGCCCTAGCAAACGACAAGAATACCCTCTTCAGTCTCACAGATGAAGTAAACCCTGTTGGGTTGCCGAGGGATAAAGTAAAAAAAGTTTGCGGAAGGGAAGGGAGCCTCACCCCCAGGCTTCACCAACAAAAGAAGTACTTTTCTCACTAATTAATCCTTCCATTGTTTTACTCGTTTCGTTGAGTTTTCTTTTTCTTGCCGTCCCAGGCGATTTTCCTTGTCGGCCACGCAAAGTCACAATTTTCCAGTGTTTTCTTACGAGTTAGTTACACTCGTTTTCCAATAGTCTGCACGTCCATTTTTCAACGAAACCGTTTTGTGAATGTTTTCTTCAAACTTTGGTTTTAGCTTTGGTCGTTTCGTTCATTTTCGAGCGTGCGGTTCTTGTCGTAATCCGGAGTTTCCCCGCTCAAGTTTCCATCGTCGCGAGGTCCATGGAAGTGGGTGGAGGGCAAAGCGGGGATGCCTCAGTGAATGGATCGATCTGAAGGGGTGCCCTTCTCCGTTCGGGCTATGACATTGCGGACTCTTCTTCGAATCAGAAGTGGCAGATGTCTCGTAGACTACCCAACTTGTTTCCTTTCCTCTCCTAGCAACAGTAATGACCTGTCTTAGTGGTCCTACTCCAACTTGAGGTGCCCTCGAGAAAGTGGACACAATTTACAGCTTGTAGCCATAAGAACCGAAGATATTGAAGAGGGTTCTTTGATGATATCACTTAACTAAGGGATGACAACAATTGAGGGGGTTTGCCACCACGCCTATGACTGTATTGCCAGCCCACTGGATAAAGTACCAGCGGGAGGAGCGGGTCGCGCCACAATCAGACCCCCCTTCTCCCGCTGGTGGGCCAGTCTTCCCGTTCGAAGACGGGAAGAATTTAGTATTTGAAATTGCCATTTACAGTTCAATTTTCTCTGACATTATATAATGTCGCTGCGTAGTAAATGAAATGAAATTGGTATTTACGCCTTCCACCAACCATTAATTACCTAACTTAAATTCTGTGATAGGAACACAAGCACATGTAGGTAAACCTCCATCACCGGTTGTATGAGGTGTTCCACACTCGTCTAATCTGCATGTGTACATTTTTAGCGCAACCTTTTCCCAAAAAAGGAATGCCTAGTTTTCTCACTCGCTTCGCTCGCTCGGGGTGGGATGCATACATAATCAGCTTGCAGACTCGTCTGCAACCACAGGAGACCATTTTCATGTCTTCGTGTTATTATTCACCTTATTGTGTTTGTTGTTGACCAGGAGACGCTACTTAGTTACAAATTTCGTGATGCGATATCATTACACTAAAAGTTTACGGGTTGCCACGGGTTTCGGTAACGCTTCAAAAAGTAACGCTTTTAGTTTACGGGTTGCCACGGGTTTCGGAAACGCTTTTTTCAGTTGTGTGCCAAAGTAAAGACGTGAAAATGTCAAAAATGGAAAGGTGCGCTCACCTCTTCGACATGTTTGTTTTTGACATTTTCATGTCTTTACTGTGGCACACAACCGAAAAAAGCGTTACCGAAACCCGTGACAACCCGTAAACTAAAAGCTTTACTTTTTGAAGTGTTACCGAAACCCGTGGCAACCCGTAAACTTTTAGTGTAATGATATCGCTTCACGAAATTTGTAACTAAGTCTCCTGGTCAACAACAAACACAATAAGGTGAATAATAACACGAAGACATGAAAATGGTCTCCTGTGGTTGCAGACGAGTCTGCAAGCTGATTATATATACATCCCACCCCGAGCGAGGGAAGGGAGTGAGAAAACTAGGCATTTTGTGTAAAATGTTTTGTTTGTTTTTCACAGCATCACGCCCGAGCGGCTCAACAGATTTTCATGAGGGTGGTCTCATTGTGATCAGCGAGTTCGGGGAGTGATTATAGGCTACCTTGATTTTTCCTCCCTCATCCCCTTCATCGGTTTTCGGGATGTCCTTCACGACGAAAGTTGTTTATCTCTGATGTGTAACTAAGGAGGCCTCAAAAGGGGGACGAAAGTTTTTGTCCGATTTAGTTGGTACAAGGGTCTATGGAATGAGCTTTTCAGGCTGATTCGAACGACTCCAAAACGATTTTTGCAGCCTGAGCCGTTCGTTACCTCTGATCGGCATAAGGTTTTCTTACGCATCGGTTAGGGTGCAGTTGTTTACGTAATGAGCATCACGTGGATATTTTTGATGTGTTGTGTGGCATAGTTCTGTCGCTAGTCACCTGCTGTTTCTTAGTTTCTCTCGCTCATTAAATAATATTTAATGAGCGAGAGAAACTAAGAATATATATTATATCGTAATAACAGAAAGGTTGCGCTCATCTATTCAATTCAATTGATGGCTTGTTATTTTTCCTCATTGGTGGAATAACAGCTGCTCGTTTCTCAGTGTTGGGGAGGAGTATTCCACAACTTTTGAAACACTGGCGTTTGTCCGTTTGTGAGTATAATTCCGGATTAGCCTTGTTGTATGTATGGAACAATGGAATTATCGCGCGAGAATAGAAAGTTTCCTCAGCTGGTTCGCTTTTCTTCGCGTGAAAACTCAAGAAGAACATACTTACGTTGGTGGTTTTGTTTGGGCGGTTAGCGCGCATACGAAAGCTACTGAGCGTGTGACGATTCCTTAAAGGCTTTGGAGGTATAATGTGACAATTTTTCACGATGAAAGATCACGCTCACAAAACCCGCCGGAAATGAGCACCTGGAACTTTCCTAAGAAACTCGGTTTGCGAAAAGTTGGACGGAAATAGGTGAACAGTAGACTCAAAGGGTTGGAAAAGGGTGGGAGAAAAAATTCAGAGAAGAGAAGGAAAGGGACGGAATACGAAGAGGAAGCTTTATTTATAAGTTTGGAGAAAAAGTTGTTAGTAAAAAAAAAAAAAGTTGAGTAAAGGAACCCGTAAAAGTCAAGTTCGTCCTCAGGTGGAGAACGGGGTAAGAAAAACAGTTACTGGGCCTTTGCCAGAGACCACATTGATAAGCCGGGCTCAAGTTACCATTTTGGTTTAGTGTTTTGGCCAAGGGGTCGAGTTAGTTGTCGTTTTCGAAGTATTCTTGGACGTGGGATCCATTTTTCGGGGTTCCAGTTCGATCCGATTTCACCGTGGGGATCTATGGGGCTACAAAGGGGGCTTTCAAAGCATGCCAGGAAGTCGAATGAGGTGTCGTTTTCCGAATAACCTTTTGCGCATAATCCATTTTTTGGGGGAACACATCCGTTCAAACTTAAATTTGAATTTTTCATGTGGACGTAGTGTAACATTTGCAGCGTTTTTTAGATTCGGCTCATTTATTCTTTCTGTGGATGACTTCGTTAACTTTGTCAAGTTTTGATTTTTCCAAAATATGAATTCGATCGTAATAGGGACTCCCTTCTGGAAGCAGTGATCCTCAAGTTTCTCAAAACAACATTGAATCCAACATTACACCCTTTTTACATTCTTAGATTGCTGAAATTTCAATAATGTGATCCTTTGGAAGATTCGCATTATGTGTTTTCGACCTCATATTCGGACTCACCATCTTCGAAAATGTTGGCTAGAAATTCCTTTTTGATTTCGTTCAAAAAGACTTGAAAAAACTGAAATTTTGAGAGAAGAAGCCTGTTGCTCAATGACTTAGTAATAATATTAATTTAATATTATTAAATAAATAAATTTTCTACAAGACTGAGATTACAAGTATAAATATTCTGGCATTTTTAACAATCTGAAAACCTCTGAAAACCCCTATAGGAAATTTGACGCTGATCACGAATATACCTAAAATGGCGTGTCAGCTTTATTTTCTCGAAAATACCTTTGAAATACACTGCCAAGGCAATGGCACATGAGCTTCCTCGTGCCAAGTTCAAAATGAACGTAACAACTGTAACAAGAAAATTACGTTCGCGCATGCGCAGCGAGTACAACTGATTTAATCATGATGAAACTGATAGGGAACCATCTAGGGCTATACACACACAATTCCTGAAAATTTGATTGAAATCCGATCAAAATTGTGGGAGTTATGGCTGTGGCAAGGAAATTACGTTCGCGCATGCGCTGAGCGTACCCCTGATTCAATCTTAATGAAACTGATAGGGGGCAATCTATAGCTATACCCACACAATTCCTGAAAATTTCATTGAAATCCGATCAAAATTGTGAAAGTTATGCCTGTTTCAAGAATTTCACGTTAGCGCATGCGCAGAGCGTACCGCTGATTCAATTGTGATGAAATTCGTATGGGACCTCAAGGAGCCTTATCCGCATAATGCCTCAAAATTTGAGCTAAATTCATTCAAAATTGTGGAAATTATGGCTGTAACAAGGAAATGCGGACAGACCGACAGACCGACAGACCCGCAGACCCACAGACCCACAGACCGACAGACCGACAGACACGGAACCAAATTTGTTCAGTAGGCTATGAAACGCAAAATGCGAGTGGAAATTTTGAATTCGGACAAAAAAAAAATTTTTTCTCCCGAAAGTGAACACAAGGCTTCCGCTGCTTCGCAGACTCGGAAGCAAAACCACGTTTTTCAGTATATTTCCCAGTGCGGGAGCCAAGCAAGGATTCTCACGAAGTTCGAACACTAAAGTTGTAGAGCAATAAATTTGGCGCCGATTGAACACCCTAAAATTTAAAATTGCTTCAAAAATAAGAACGTCGTGGATGATTTTGATCGAACACCCCTGTGATTTCTGATGGAACCCCGTAACATTGATGAATTCGATTGAACAGCGTGAAATTGAAAATTTCTACTAGTCTGTTTTCTACTAGTTTTTTTCTAGTCTATTTCTAGTTGATGAATTTATCTAATTAATTTATCCACTGCAAGACCCTAATATAGTATGTTTTCTCGATTTCACTGAACGAGCGCCGAAACTATCGCAGGTTCTCTGATCGGTCTATCACCGAAGAATCTTCAAACTCGATCAGATGAGATTTTAACGTTATCTAACGGCGGGAATATATATTTTTGAAGTTTGGCAGCTATTCAGCGTCTTTCCGGCGTAAAAAAAATTTTGGGATTTTTCCCACCTGTGCAGAACTGCACCTTCTTACCATTGACCTACCTGCACCTTAGACCTTAGACCTACAGTATGGGTAGGGGGGGGGGGGTGAGTAACTCACGTGACGTTCATGGCAAGTGCAAACCCAGATTGACGTCATACCTACGCCTGAATCTGTAATACATTTTCTAAAAGCGACTTTTTTGGGTGAACAATTTAAATAACATTGTGATTCTCACAAGATTTTTTTTTTTTTTTTTTTTTAAATAAAATACTGAAGAACTTTGATCGTATAAAGTACAATCAATTGATTGGGGTTCGGCGTCCCGCTGTAGACGCTGGCAGTAAACAACAGTTGAACAGATGCGATTGTATTTGCGGACGAGGACCGTCATCCGAACTGGCACTTACACAGCACTCAAATATTGGCACCATTTGCGGGATCCTCCCCACCTCCCACGCGACGTTTTGGGACGTGGGTTCGCGAACGTTGGGATCGTTCGGTGCACAGGTTTCAACCGGGAGAACACAGCGTATTTATAGTTTATGGCGTCACTTGACTAACGCCGAGACGTTGACGTCTTTTCACGACTCGCGAGGGGCCGGATGCAATTCAAAGTGATCCCAGAGTTTGTGGAGAGTGAAAACTGCGGTATTTTTTGGTACGAGCATCGCAAAAACGAAGATTGATCGATAATTAAATTTCACGCAGTTTGGAAAGTCGACATCGAAAGTCAAATGGACTGATGGGCTTGAAACCAGGAGATAACGAATCGCTGAGTGGTCCTTCTCCCTTAGGACACCCTTACAATAGCCCTTGCCAACGTTCATCATTTTCCCTCTTCGTGTCACAAGACGTCACCTAATATTTCTGGCGAGGAACGTACCAACCCTTCTCCCCTCAATCCTCCTTTTTGTTATTGCCAGCTTTCTTCCACATCTCACCTTGTCTCGTCTTTCGCCCAGTTTCCGCGCGGCGTGGTCTGCCGGAGTCGCGATTAAATCCGATGGAGAAAATTTGCTAAAAACCCCTCTCAGTACCGGTTATATTGTGTTCGGAAAGTGCGAAACATTTCTGTGGTTTGGTGATTGTGAAATTGAAGAATCGGCCCTCTTTCGCAATTATGCCGAAATGGCGGGATTTGGTGCGGCAAGCTTCGAGCGTCCGTCCGAAATCAATATTGATTTTCTTGAAAGAGTCTTTCAGTGTTGACAGTATCGATGAAGAGTCCTCGTCTTCAGGTAGGTAAATTGATGTTCGGAAGACACCTGATGAGTTTGAGTAAACACACGCTAATGGGCTTTCTGAGTGGAGATGGTAGTAGACGCTTAAAAATCGATTTCTCTAATGGATACTGGGCCAATTACTCGATCCTCATTGATGAAATTTAGCAGGTCTAAGTGTGGGTGTAAATTTGTTGAGTTTCGGTCAAATAAGACTATTTATTCTCCTATCATCAGGACCTAACGGAATGAACAAAATGTCAGGAGTCAGAAAATTTCAAAATGGTGTGGGGACTTAAACAATAGAGATTTACAATGGTAGAGGTTTGTGTAAAGAATCAATTTGTACACTATGAGCTACAAGTAGAACAGTGCTTATGTCACAAACAATAGAAAGGAATAGAAAGAAAAAAAATGCAAAAACAAGAACAAATGTGAGGGAAAGAAGAAACAAACAAACAAACACATAATAAATACAAATGAATAAAAAAGGAGGAAGTTAAAAAATTGATGAATTATAAAAAACTTCAGAAACATTAAAAATTGAGAAAAATTGAAATTTTTAATACAAAAATTTAATACAAAAATAAACTTTAAAAAACAAGGGTGGGGGAGGGATTTAAAAAAAAAAATTAATTTGAAATAAGCAGCTTTTTTTTGACAGACAAGGGGGGATGCTATCATCCCCTGCGTTACCGCGACCTCGAATGTGATACATTGTGACTAAATAAGCAGCTTAGAGAAAATGTTTTAAATGTCTGTGGTTCAAGTTCTCAACATTTTGACATTTCTGACCACCGTCATTTCATTCATTCCATTAAGCCCTGACGACAGGAGATTTTATCAGTTAAAACGTCGGCATATTCATCGTCGTATGACCAAACCTGAACAACTTTCCACCCACATTCATTCAAAAGGTCATCATCATCAACAAATATTAGCACATTGGCCTTAGATTCTAAGTAATCCTGAAGCCGATTGGAACAATAGGGATCTTAATTCAGAGCATATTCCCTGGAGAAAATGAGAATAATTTGACTACATAATTATTATTATTGCTGTTACTATAAAATTTATAATAATTATAGTATAACAGTATTATTTATAGTATAATTATTATACTATAAGAAGTTTTTATAATTTATTAATTTATAATTATACTTTTGAAGTTTTTGAATTAATACATTTTTCTTAAATAAAATGTCATCTTAGAAATATTTATAATAAAAATTAATTTTTTTAATTAATCTATTTTTTATTCCATGTTAGAATTTTTTAATGCTCGTCTGATTGATTACGTTATTTTTTATATTATTCATTTTTGTTGATAATTCTTTCGCTATTCTCTTTCTCAAATCTGAGACCTTCCTAGAAAAAATGGTCAAACTTCAGCACGCTCTAGCGGCCAAACGGAGAAAGCTAACGAGACGTTTTTGGTCTCATTTTCTAGGAAATTTCATCAGCTTTAATTTCGTATGGAGTAGTCATGTAGCTAGGAACCATGGTTTCCGAGTTAATGGCAAAAAACCAAAATGGTTTTTATGTTTTTTTTGCCATTTTCATGGTGAAGCCATATCCGAATCTACTAGATAACCAAATTTTCGGATTCAGCACCCCCAAAAACGTAAAGATCCGTCGAGAAAAATTCTTCCGGTATTTTTTCCGTTCCAAACTACCTAATGACTGGACTGCATGTTCACGATGGTTGGGGGAAGGTTGGGACAGTCCCGTGATGCATGTTTGAACCATTCAAGCAGCATCCTGGGCTCGCTTCGCTAGAGGCGGTTGAAGGCTTCTTGGGTCGGTGTACTTCTCTAAAACCGTCTAGATAATATTGTGGTACACCTCCAGAGATGCCTTTGATACGACGGCTTTCCATGGCTTTGCCCGCGTCATGGAGTATTGCCGTGGGTTTGTCGACACCAGTGTTTCCCTCTGACATGTCCGAAACCCGCTTGCTATACCGATATTCCCGGGGTGTCATTCCAGTCAATCGGCACCGAAATTACGAGGAGTGGGCGACACCGACATTCCCAATCAAAACTCGCCTCCCCAGCGGCTGTCGATGTCAGGCCGTACTGTGGCAGGAACCTCTATACTTTAGAGTGAATTAATTCACAGATTAAATACACGTTTTGAATTTCAAATTGGTCTTTTTGTCCACCCTCGGGCATCTTTATATTTAATTTTCTAACCACAAAACGCGAGAAAACTCATCCGCACGGGCGCAATATCGATTGGATCCGACCATACGGGAAAGGGTATGAATAGCGCATTTCCTGGGCGAAGCAATGTTTTCCAAAGCGCGTTCCATTTCAGTACACAAGCAATCAGTAAAAACTGTCTACAAAACGGGTGGGGGTATGGGTTTCCTAAAGGGTAGGATGGAAAAGAAGCTGTTCTCTGATCCCCCCGCATTACTACTTCAGTTCTCTGATCCTTTTGGGAGGTTTGTGGGGAGTCGGTGCACGTTCCTTCGGCTCACGTCCGACCCTCTTTTTTCCTCATACACAGCTCGTATTTTTCAAAAACATTGCTTCTTTCTCTTGAAATAAAAAGAAGAAAAGGGACTTTCTAAAGAAAAACCTATCATAAAGTTGTACGGTTTGTTGAAACGTTCCCATTCATTCGATATCTCGGTGGTGAGCTGTAGGTTGTGCATCTTCGACAATCCTTAAGGCCTAATTTTAGGAAAAATTCCCACATAGCAGTTTCTGCAATTGCAGTAAAACCATGTTTGACGCCCTGATGGTCCGGTCGATCTCACCGTCCAGTTTGGGCGTGGGAAAAATAGGACACCACCTCTACCCACCACGACTCGAACTCACATTATCCGACTTCTACTATGAAATGCAATGCATTAAATGCATTGAACTCCATAAATTTTAGGTCAGAAATAGTGGAACTGGCAAATCTTCATCCTCCGAGAAGACTCTCGCTAGGTCCAGATCCGCAGGAGCTTCCATATTCTCTCCGAATATCACATAGGAATAACCTACCTAGTTGACTCAAGTGAAGGTATTCTGAAGCGACCTTCCACCTCCAACGGAGAAGCCACAAGCCGATGTAAACTTGGTGTCTGGAATATTCCCTGGAACACTGGAGAAATTTCCGACAACAAGAGTGGGAGTAAAAATTGTCACATAGTGCCTGCAGTTTTCCGCCGTCCAAAGTTGTTGGAACACCTCAAGCTAAGTATACAAAATACATCCACCTCGGGTTCAATTTCCAGGTTTTGGATTTTCAATTTGATTGAATTAAGTGGCATCGCGAATAGTGCCATTTCTGGCCGATTTCACCAAATTTGGCGCCTAATGCGCGCCTCTCGGCAAAATAATCTGGAATTGTTCCAGATCGATGTACGTCGTTTAGGCCAAACCGCTGTCTCTCGTTCCGTCAAAGTCGCTCTCTTTTTTTTTTCGGGACGGAGCTCGAATGTCGTAAGCAGAGCACGTTCTCAATTGAAAGAAATTAAGTTATGAGGCTCTGAGAGGTCGAAGCTCCCTCGTCTCGGCCTGATGTCGTTTCCACAGCCCTTTCAACTATTGAAACCTTTTCCAATATTGCGTTAGCCTGAGGCCAATCCCAGTTCAGTACGTTCCGAATTCCCCAAAAACGGATTCTTGTCAAATTTTTGACATTTCCGGCGCGAACTATTTTGGTAAATTGCGCTTTTCGACAATTTATCGACTTCTCTTTTTTAATTTGACGGTGTAAGCCTCCGCCAACGTACTGAATTGAAGGTGGATTAAATGGGGGGTCGTTAAGCTCGGAATTTATTGTGGGGGGGTCTCGCGCAGCGCTAAACGGGAACTACAATATTAATTAGCCTGCGCCTTCGCCCTCATAATTGTGTGCTGCCCATTATTAGGGGCGGAACTAGAACCTGAAAAACTCCCTAAAATCAATTATATTAACCCGAAGGCCAGCAGCCTAAAATATTGATTTTTAGATAAATTAGTGAATTTTGTTGTTTTTTATGTTCGCAGGTAAGAAAACAGACTGGTGTTTGCAAAATGCTACAAATTGTAAGTCTTTTCATTTTTTAACGTACAACTTGTCACAATAGCTAAGGAAAGACCGTGAAAATGAATGCAACGTCTTGCGCAAATTAGGTTAGAACGTGGTATATTTTAGCTACATCTTCACCTGAGTCCCTTGCATCCCTCTCCTCTAAAAAAAAGTCCCATTCAATACCTCTTGTCAGTATACATACTCTGGCACGCCTGGCCTTCCTCGTCACGGACTGTTCCAAGAAGAAGACCAGTCTCGACGTCTTCTCCTCCACCAGGGTAGGAATTGTACCCCAAGTACTCTGATCCCCACCCTAACGGACGTCCAGGTCTCGACTCTTGCATCCAACCATCTCCGAAAATTCGTTAGGCCGAGTCGTCGTTAGTACAGCTCGTCAATGAGTCCGTGTTCCAAGAAGAAGAGCCGTCTCGACTTCTTCTCCTCAACGAGCCCTGCCCAACCGATGTCTAGGTTCCGACTACCGCACTGAGAGAAAAGATTTTTTTATTGGCTAGGTTAAATCCGAAATAACCTCGAAAAGAAATTGAAACCACCTAGAATCAATTGATTCAACCTAGAAAAAAATAGGTCCAGGTTAAAGTAACATCGAAAAATATTAATACAACCTAGGCCCATATAGAAACAACCTAACCCGTTATTACCCGCCCTCTGACCACAACCTGGAATAAAAAAGTGTCAACCTAGACCAAATGTGAATTTCACATTTTGTCTAGGTTGACATTGTGAAGACCTAGAAAATATATTACCTACCTTTGACTTTTAAGTGGGGTAACCTAGAATTGAATGATTTTACCTTCCATTCCCCTCCATTAAAGTCTCGGTTGTACAACTGAAAACAACCGAGAGATTTAAAAGGCGAGATTGCTACTTTAGGTAACAACCCAGAAAGTTAGACGTTCAGTCTCGGTTAAAACTACCGTAGTACTGCAAATAGTTTTAGGTTTAAACAACAGTGATTGTAATTCATTCAATAAATTCCAGGTTGTTTCTACAGTACGCTAAGCGGCCGCGGAGAGCGCCACTGTAGGCGGTGGGCGTTAATTCTCGTTGTCTTGGCACCCCTGCTATTTAGCCGCTGGGGTTGAGGCTAAATCCTTGTCAAATTCTAATTTCTGTCACTATGTGCAGTCATATTATGACGTCACATTCAAATTTTTGTACTGTGTTGGAAACAGAGACAACCCAGAAAGATAGTTGAAGTTGATAGAAACAACCTGCAATGGAAGTGGAGCAAACCTAGAAAGAAAAGTGGACCACCTAGTAATTTATTAGGACCAACCTGAAAAGAATAGGAAGCTACCTAGAAATTTAACTGGAACAACAGGGATAGTAATTGAAACAACCTCGTAAATAAAGGGACACAACCTAGATAAAAAAAGGGTTCTAGGTTAACGTGCCATGACTGTAAATTGTTTGAAGTGGGGTGAGAACGTTTTTGTTTTAGGGTAAATCAACCTTCTATGAAAGTGAAAAACATTGAATACCAGGGTGAGACAACCAAGACATTAATGTTTTTAACCTAGACTGTAAATGGATGGAGGCGGCGGCACACACCGTGAACTTAACCTAGAACTAAAGTGTGGGGGTGGCGTATTTTAAATCTTGGTTGTTTGCATTTTTAGGAAGGTAACTTCACCAGTATTTTCAATCTAGGTTAAATTATATTCAACCTAGACTAAATTGTTCCACCCTAGAATGAAAACCAAAAAAAATCTAGGTTGGCAGCATTTAACCTAGAAAAAAATCGAAAAATAACCTAGAATAGGCCCTTTTTTTCTCTCAGTGCGTATAGTGTGAATAATCTTCATGGAATAGCAACGTCCTTAGTTCACGATCGATGTTTGTAGTGTTGTGTGTCTGCCAAAGTCGTGTTAAAACTTGTTTATGGCGCGTCATAATAACTGGATTTAATCACGTCCAATCACGAACTGGCATATTTCGGCGACATATTCACCAACTCGAAATTTGGTAATATCCACCGACTCCCTTACTGTGGGACTATCTCGTTCCCTAAGCCTGCAATCCTCCTCCGATGAGCATTTGACTTGATGCCAGGGGTCATTGGAAACTGCGACGCTCCGCCTAATGCCTTTCTCCCAGATGGTGTCAGAGAAGGGGGGTTGGAGTCGAACGCAAGTTCCACGACTCTAATGGTTAGCCGGAAGGCTTTAAGCTCCAAGTTTCTGCTTCAGAGAAAAGTCGTCCAAGTTCCCCTTTCAGTTGGCCCAAGCCAGTAGCCTCAGACCCCCACCTGTCAGGTTCGACTTCATTTCCGCTCAAGAACACCCCAAGTTTGCCGTGAGATGTCTTCATTACCCGATTGCCCAACTCTAGTTTTATTAAGTGAATACCAGCGTAATCCAATCTAGTCTTAGAGGGTTGGATTCAAAAACACATCAGACATTTATAAACTGAACGGATAATTTAGGTGAGAATCGTTGATCTTTTTTCGTCATGGTGCAACAAATCCGTCGTTAACTGCTTGAAAACAAATTGGCGAGGTGGCGCAAAGGAAGGCAGAAATAGATGAGCCAATCCGAGAACAACGAACCTAACAATAGTTTTTCAACAGCTTTCAAAATCGCCTCGTGTACCATTATGGGTGTCATTATTTTTTAACGTCGTTTTAGAAGTAGGGAGTCAATTTATTGCTCTTCTCTTAGTCATAATTTAAATAGTTGGATAACGACTTCCATTTTAAAAAGTTTTTTTCCATCGAAAGATAAGATTTTAAAGGTTTTTAAATGTTAGGCATTTTTCTTCTACACTTACTTATTGCTGATACGTTTATTAAATTTCCAAATGAATGGAAATCGTGGTGTTGGTTATTATAATCGTCTGATGTTTAAAATGATGTCATTATGACGGACAGCCGAGTGGTTGTTGCCAGGCTGGACATAACGGAGCAAAACACCATTTCCCATCTGGACGACCGTTGACGGGCCACAACCGGGTGTCAGAAATGTTCTTGTCAACTTTAATTGAAAAGCTGATAGTTTCGGAAGGGGTCTCGAAATGAAGGGAATCGGCGATAACGACCTCTCGGAATGGAGTTTGATGGAAATTGGCAAGCCGGCTGACATAATTATTTCAGCTCGGGGAACGTTGTTTCGGTATTTCACTGAGTTTTTAATTTTTGGAAACAGCCCCTTCATTATCGTCAGAAAGCCTTGAAAGTTTTTAGTGTCGAAAATCGTTCATTAAACCTACCTGTAATCTAAAGGTTCAGGGTTTGTTCGTACCTGGGCGTCTCAGAACCGGGAGGGTTTAGATGGGTGGTCTGAGGGATTCGGCGGGACCAGACCACACCCTAAACGTCTCAAACCGATCACGAGGCTGATCAATCCTTTACCGTACAACCACACTACCAGCCGTGGACCCCGCTTTTTGGTCTGTTCCAACCAAGAGCGGTTTTTAACCTAACTGTTTTTCCTCATAGCAGCTCGGTTTACTGGTAAAACCATCCGGAAAAATGCTGTAGCATAACAACGGTAATTGTTATTGCAATTCCTGTCTTTGACTCCTGAAGCCCAAATGGCTGTTGAAAAATCCTGCTAGAACTTATTCTAGAAAGGTTGACAAACCCCAAAATCGCAAATTTCCAAAAAAGTGTTCCCTATTCCGCCTTCTAGGTGTTCCTAAAACCGCCTGGTAGGAACAGGCGATAGACTGACGATGTAAAGAACTAAAACACATTTGGAACGAAACTGAATATAATTACATGGGCTCGGATTGATATGCTCGATAAAATCACCAAATATGGTCGAAAAACTACCGTTTTATGCTCAATAGGTATGCTTGAAACCCACATTATATGCTCTTGAATATGATCAAAATACCCACACAATTTACAGAAAGTGAAACGAGAACAACTTATGGGGCTATAAATAGGGTTTTTGAAGGACTTGAGGCCAGGATGAGGAGTCATTTTCGAAGGAATTTTGGACGTAGACTCAATTTATTAGAGGACCTAAAGGTATACAATAATTGTATCTAAACGCAAAATTATTACTCCCAGAGTGTATGATAAGTAAGTGACCAAAGAACAGCTTTTTTTCGGTAGGATTTAATAGATAACACTGAATTTTCAAACTCGAATTTCCCACCAATTCTAGAAACACCCCTCGATATGAGTGTGACAAACTTTACTCAAAGCCTCACATTCTGGGGAAATTTGATTTAAAACGAACTATTTAGAGGAAAACCACTAAAATATGCATTTAGTTATATACGTGTGTTCTGAAGACAGTTGTTTTATGCATTTATATGTTCGATAAATTTAAATTCTGTTGGCCTCAGAGAGGTGAAAATCCTACCAATCGGCTTTTTTAAATTTTTGATAGACAGAAAAAAAATATGCTAATATGCTTGAAACCGAGCCCTAATAATTACATTCTTTACCTACCTATCAATCAAGTAATAAAACGCTGCAAATTATACACTAGGGTTTATTATCATATCATCATCATACAATAATATAAAATCGTGTTGGCCGACGTAAGCCGTGTGGTTTGTTGGTACGGGATAACGCGTTCCCGAATGAGTTTTTTCACTTTCCGCTCGCTGGCCGTTTAGGGGGTCGAAAAAATTACGAAAAAATACGAGCCGTATAGATCAGACCTGGAGGTAGACGTCGGTCAAATCGAAAATCCGAAATTCGCCCGGGAAATTCGTCGAAAAATCGTCTTTCTCGCGTTTGTCCCACGTTTTTTCGGGTTCAAAAATACCCAGTAAGGAGCCATTTTTTGGGTATGGTATCCGCGAACCAAATGCGCGCCAAAATATGGCCAATCCGATTCCGAAGTCGGATTTCAAAAAAACCGAGGGGGAGGGGGCGATTTCACGGTGAGAAGACAATTGGATCGTTTTAATTCGCGCGGGGCCAGGGAAAATTCGTCGAAAAATCGTCTTTCTCCCGTTTGTCCTACGTTTTCCACTTTCAACTCGCGCCAAAGACCGTTTAAGGGGTCGAAAAAATTACGAAAAAATACCAGCCGTATAGATCAGACCTGGAGGAAGACGTCGGTCAAATCGTAATTCGGAAATTCGCCCGGGAAATTCGCCGGAAATTCGTCGAAAAATCGTCTTTCTCGCGTTTGTCCCACGTTTTTTCGGGTTCAAAAATACCCAGTAAGGAGCCATTTTTTGGGTATGGTATCCGCGAACCAAATGCGCGCCAAAATATGGCCAATCCGATTCCGAAGTCGGATTTCAAAAAAACCGGGGAGGGGGCGATTTCACGGTGAGAAGACAATTGGATCGTTTTAATTCGCGCGGGGCCAGGGATCTTAGAAAACGGAGGGTCCAGGGAACTTTGATAGATGGAGAGGCCTTTATTTAAAAAAAGTTGAATTGAATTAAAAAAACACAAGGCTTCCGCTGCTTCGCAGACTCGGAAGCAATAATAATTTCCTAAACGGTAAGCCCTAAAAATACGCCGATTTTTTCTATCGTCTCTGCTACGAATAGGAGGGGCCGAGCGGAGCGAGGCCTTATGTCTGAGTAGGGGTTTGATCGTGTCCATCGATGCTACGCACCCCACAGGCGGCAATACACCCCACAGGCGGCAATACACCCCACTAGGGGAGCGAGCGAAGCGAGCCAGAGAGACTAGTTCTTTGATATAGGTTACTTGTGCAAAAATTTAATTCTGTCAACAACAAAAAACTAAAAATTTTTTTTTTGATTTTTATATTTCAAAAAAAATGTTTGGTTTTTTTTCGAAAAAATAATTTTCAAAATTTTTTGTTTTTTACTTGACAAATATTTGACCTGGTTCGAATCCGGGCCGAACACCAATGTTTGACCAAAAATCCTGGCTTGTCGGCAGACAATTCACCTCTGAACGCAAGTTTATGTGAATCCTTTCTCTGAAGCAAGACTATCTAAGACTCTCTTACTTTATCCGTGATTATCTGGGCGCATTGTGGGGTCGGCTCCTGCCCCACTTGTGAGAACCAAAATGGTTAAACACAATAAAACCCACATCAATATTTGACCTGGGATCCATCTAAAATCTCATTTGTCCCTATAGAATCGCAACAGTGAAATCGGATCGTTGCGGGACCCCAAAAAATGGATTCTACGTCCAAAAATACTTCGAACTGACTCGATCCCATAGCCAAAAGCCTTAAAAAAAACCTCCCATAGCCCCATTTTAGCCCCATAGCGCCCCATGGGTTTGGGCGATCGGGCTTAAAACCTTGCGGGCCCAACTAGATACTAAACCGAGTAGTTATTTTGTCAAAATTTCAGATTAAAAAAAAAATCCTATTGCCCAAAACGGCCCAGACTGCGGACGGACATTTAGGATTTGGAGTCTATGGATTCCAGAGGTCTATAGATTCTTATAGATTCTATAGAGGTCTATAGACCTCTTGAAACGGATAATGTCAAATTTTGAGGCCTATCGGAGTCGTCGACCTCCGTCGCGAAAACATAGGTGTATTATTCCAAGAATAATAAACCATAAGTGGTATGAAACGATTCCATGTTCCTAATTTCACCCACCTCGCAGAAGAAGGATCAGCTTGGAACGTGGTCTTAGGAACAATGACCACTCCACATACATCATAATGTGCGAGGTACGGTTATTCTCATAATTTATTACACCTGTTGAATCTCCATATCCCAAGCTTCAACGTGGTTCAATACAAAACATTTAAAAACAAAACTCAGTAGGAGTTTCAGTTGAAAAACTATCGGACAAAAATTCGATTGGCGATCTCATGGGAACAATAATGTGATTCACGAGTTTCTGGGTGACAATCCAACGCCAGCGCCCTTACATTGGCAATGAACTTACTTTTACCGCGTCGAACACACAGAAAGCGTTGTAAACTCCCTCAAAGACCGAGTAGGCAGCATTTGGGGCGGTTACCCTATGGTGGTCGAGGAAAAATCATGAAACGATTGATAACATTTATTGCGAGGTAACGCTGGTTTGTGATAGGAAATAAGAGGCGTACAGAAGGTAATTACAAATAGGTGTATTGCTGCTGTTACGAGGTCATAAGAATATTATTATCTAACTGATATTTTCAGTTTTTCAAAAGACTGTTGGGGTGTGAGTAGTGAGTAGAGAGTAGTGAGTAGTGAGGAGCCAATTTAGCAGAGAAATCCCACCATGTCGACATCGTTCATAAAGTTCTCAGGCTTATTACCAGACATATCCACGTATGGATGTACATGGATATCCATGAACAGTGTTTACCAGAGTTTTCCTTGCCTCCCGAACCCGAGAAAAACAGCTCATTCCCCGAAAGGTGAAGACAAATATTCCAATTCAGAAAATGCCCGGGCTTCCCGGAGTTCAAGAGGGGTTTTCAGAGAAAGGGTTTCCGCGAATTGATGCGAAAGGGTTTCCCGGAAAAACAATGAATTGAATGGGTTGGGAGTTGTACGACAGAAGGGGAGAGATTAGACAGGGGCGGAGTAAAAGTGAGGGATTAGATTGTGGTGGTAGGGTGAGCACCAAACAAAGTTTTCCATTCATGAGTTTAAAATTACATAAAGAGGTAAGAGTGAAAAGAAAAATTTTCACGCTAAAAGCCGCATCCGCAAAATGAAATGTCTTTACACACGAAGAGCTAATAACAAAAAGAAACATCACCTTTTTCCAATTTGGCGCTCTCACTTCTGAGATAATAAATCCGACATGATTTGCCCTCCACAAAGAACGGATGGGAATTATATTTGACTTTGCAGGCCAAAAGGAAATCGGATTGTGGATCTCCCTGGAGGGTGACCCCTACGCAGAAGATTTGGGAGAGAGATTCGCCGAGGCGAGGGTAGTTAGAAAAACATAGAATAATTTCCTTTGGGCTTTTTGGAAAGTCGTGTTTTCAGGAGGGCCTCATGAAACATGCAATACCGCCAGACAGTCGCAAATGCGAAGTCTTACGACTGGCTCGATGAATGGTATTTGGGAGTGGTTGAGTTCTTAGATTAATACCTATGACAATTTGAATTTGTTTAAAGCGTTGGGCGTAGATTCGATGCCGTTTGAATGGGTGGAAATGGCTAGGTGCTCCTAGGTAGGTTCACAGGAACGCGCTCAAGATGTCGAGTGTGTCTCCTGAGGCTTTTCATCCTCGACAGGGACGACGCCGATTGCCACAGCTCTGCCCACAGTAATAATTATTATAATCGGAGCCGCTGTGGGTCCCGGCGTCTGTGCAGTTTGAGAGAAGTTAAATTCCCCACTCCAGGGCTTGCTGGGTAGACGACGCACAGTGGTCCAGAATTCAAATCTAGCTAGACAAAAATAAAAAACTGTTCGTTTTCGAACAGATTTTGTATCTAAGGGTTTTTTGGGCCGTAGATTCCAAATTTCGGGTCCATTTAGTCATAAAATGAAGTTACCTTCAGTTTTAGAGTTTCCAGAAGAACATTTTCACGAAAAAACAAAACAAATAGGCAAACATTCTCAAAATACTGCGATAAAACCTCGTCTTGAGCCTCTAGTAATCGCTCGGTTGTGTGATTTAATAAGCTTTGAAGCTCGATTTCTGCTTTCTTGTCGGTAACTGTGATGGTATCTGAAGGAGGATAAAACTTCTTTTTTTGGACAAGTAAATCATTATAAGAAGGCAGAAGATGTTCACCTATTTGGGTCTTAATTGCACCTCTCAGAAATAAATATTGATCTTTCGTCATTTTTAACTGAATGTAAAGAGCTAATGCTTGTCCAGGAGAAAACCGACGTTTTTTGTTTGTTTGTGATTCTTTCTGCAAATTTTTTAATTTCGAAGCAAGTTTAGGAAAAGAAATCACTTCCTTTACCATGCTAGCCGAATCTCTTCGACCGTCTCTTCTGAGTTTCATTTCTAAAGCTGTTCCTAATTCCTCATGAGTGTAGCTTCTAGCTAACTTTGCAACTCTTCTCTGCTTGGTCTTGGTGCTCGCTGATGTAAAGTTGGATGAAGGTCTTCCTCGAGACATGCTTGTACCCGGAGTTGGGGGGCCAAATTCAATCAAGTTCTCTTCTAGCCAATCAGAATGACGATTTAAAAAATTGTTCTCAACCCTATTCGCCCCTAACCATCTATTCTTCAATAATTTATGGAAACTAATTAAAGTTGACCTTAGAGTGCTGTTTTCTTCATAAGAAAATTCATTGCCAGGCTCCTCGCGGTCACGTATGTGGTCCATCCAAGCTTCCACAGCAATATTTCTTGATGGAAAATTCCCGAGCGCCTTCAAGACGAAAAAAAAAGAAGTTTTTCGCGTAAATGCGATTTCTGGACCATCTGCAAAAAAAGCCCATATTTCCATTACGTGCAAATTCGTGCAAACTTTTCTTGTTTTATGGGAGTCTTGGGGTTCACACCAACACGCCCTTGGTCTCAAAAGAAACGGCCAAGAGGTGCCACTAAAGATATAGACGTTAAAAGGCATAAAAAAGTGTTAAAATCTCGATAGCTTATGAGCACGTTCAGAAAGCACTTTCTGAGATTTTGAAAATGGCATCATACGCTACTTACCTCTAATTAAACCGACCATGACGATCAAGGGGCTCAGACGGCTTCAAAACGGCACCAGTGATCACTTGTTGAACGATGAATGCAGACTGCATCGAAAGATACAAGTCTTGCAATTCTTGATGAGGCCAGATAAGGCCAATATCATGACTGAGCGCGATAAGAGGGGCTGTCTGTGCTAGTTTAGACCTTTGTGAATGCATGCTTGAACCTGGCTTTGTTGTTACTTCCAAGTCGATAACATGCTTTTTGTCCAGCTAGATTTGAATTCTGGACCACTGTGCGACGGGTCCTCAGATCTCTTGTCCAAATCCAGGGTTTCCCTCATGGAAATGCGTGATAGTCCGGGCATAGTCGTGAAAGCCGCCTCTGTACCGTTGACTTCTTCATACGGGGATGCTGCGATATAGCGGATTGCTTGGTTAACTTACCTATAACTTCTGCGCTATTATGACTGTATACAGAGGAATCTGCGCATGGAGGATATTTTTCTACGTCAGGTTTGAATCTCTTATATTATGTTTAATCGTGCTGAGCGATTGAAACCGTGCTATGGATTTTAATATTTACCCGAGCGCATAATTGAAGCGAGTAGCTGAAAACTTGGGTAGAGTTCGTTCACATCGGGAGATGGTCTGATTAATCTCCATCGCTTTCGCCTTTTCCCCGTTCATCGTTCAATCTAAGCTGATCCTTATTCCCCAATACCCTCACACCTCCTACATCCCTTTTCCAATCAGATGACGCCCAATTAGCGACTTCTGGGGCGATCGAATCGTCGCTTTTTTTTTATCCGCCTTGCTCCCAACCACCTTCTGTCGGAACAGTGATCAGGGCGAAGGTTTTTCTCCTAAAATCAATCTTTGAGGCAAGCAGCAGTTGTGCTTGTAAAGAGATTTCGCAGATGAGGAAATTCTACTGCCAGAATCTGTACCTGTAGCGGAGGCGTCGAGGGGTGATGAAGGCCCTCTTCCTCGCCGTCGATATAATTTCCCTTTGTCTGGCTCCAGGAATGTTTCAAAAGAAGGGAAGGGAAGGGTTGCCCAAGGGTAATATGATGGAGGGATGACCCATGGGTAGGGAAAATGGAACCCAGGAAGTTCTCCCGCCTCTTGGAAAGGTGACAAACTCAACCATATCGATCTTACAACCCTTTTACACGGGACGGCGCTCCTGTCCGGGAACATGGACGACGAAAGGGAGATCTTTTATTCAGATAACTCGGGACCTGTGGGGTACAACGTGAGTAGTCGTCGGAGGGTTTCGCTCAGCGTTAAATTTTGATGGAAAATACTATTTTCGCGTTTGGTGAGAGGAGAACAAAAGTGTACAAACGTATTTCTTGTCGTTTTCACCATTGTGAGAATTATTTTATCAAGTTAAAATTTCTCCAATGATTTGGTAAGATGGAGTCTATCAGGAGCTTGGTGATGGGGGAAGGGGTGGGGCCACCGGTTGGGACCTCACACTGTCGATTGCCAACTTGGCACTTCTTTCTTTTGTTTGATGAGAACCCCCCACCACATTCTCTCCAAACCTTTCCCTCTCTTTTCCCGCCAAGCACGGCCTATCTTCCTTCTTCAGCAGTAACAGCCCCTCTTCCGGCAAACTTCTCAGCTCTCCGTGACCTTACGAAAATCCCGGCTCCCTATCGAATCATCGTTCGATTCATCTCGGTCAACTTACCGGACAAGCTCAACCTATTTTACGCTAAAAAATATTTATGCATTTGTGACTGTTTATCCGAAGCGCATACAGTGCAACGCTCAATACGGGTACGGAGGGGACACTTGGTCACAAGGAAACGTGAAAAGTCACGCAATGGCTGAGGGGCTCTGGATTTTGGTGTCAGGACGATAGGGGGCTGCTATCGAGGTGGACGAGGAAGTGTTGGAAAATTCAGAGGCCAAACAAGGGGAGTTCCAGGGTGTGGAAGCCTCTCGGGAAAAACACGACCTTTCCCTTCGAAAAACTTCCGTCTCACTTCAAATGTCCCACCGATCGGACGGCAAGAAAAGGGGACGGACGGACCAATGGGAAATGTTGCGATAGAGACGTCTGCAAAGGGAAAGATAGAGAGAAGGGGATGCATCGAATTCTTCTCAAGGGAGAGAGCACTTTTAAAAAGTTACTTCAACCGAAAGAGGGTGGTACCTATTGTGAGGGAACAAGATATTGACAGACACTCCGTCGCACGGGCTTAATCTCACGTGAGAGTTTGGCCAAAGTTGAGACTTGAGATTTTGGACGTCGAAAATTGGATGAGACAGTTCGATAGGTCAAATTCATCCAATCGTACCAACTTTTTCTGGTATGGATCAAATACCTTTGAGAAATGATGTTGAATAACCGTTTTTTTTTAATTTTTTTTAATGGTTATTTGTACTTTATGTATTAGGTACGGTCAGCGCCGGATTAACATCTCGTGGGCCCCGGGGCTGAGACTTAAAAATGGCCCCCTATATATATTTACATATAATATAATATATATTATATAAACATATATATTATATATGAAAGTGGATCCTCTGGCAGGAGTATCACGTAAAAACCACTAGAAAATCGCGTCTGTCGCTCACAACCAAAAACTGGGTCAAAACAGTAATAAAACTCCGAATACAGGGCAATCTATTTTTACAAGTAAAGTACTAAAGTAAAGACAAAAAAGTTTCTTTTTACAATAAATAAAAATGCTGCAAATTTAACACTATAGTGTTAATAAGAATAATAAACCCTATAGGGTTTATTATTCTTTGATATAGGTTACTTGTGCAGAAATTTATTTCTGTCAATGAGAAAATCTCAAGAAAAAGTTTTTTTTGGATTTTTATTTTTCGAAAAAATCCTTTTTTTCGAAACTTTTTTGTTTTACTTGAAAAATATTTGATCTCCTGGGATCCTTCAAAAATCCCGTTTTTGTAGCCCCATGAAAGCCCGATAGATCGCAACAGTGGAATTGGATCGTTCTGGGACCCCCAAAAATGGATTTTACGTCCACAAATACTTTGAAAACGACACCTGACTCGATCCCATAGCCAAAAGCCTTAAAAAAAACTTCTCCCACAGCCCCATTTTAGCCCCATAGCGCCCCACGGGTTTGGGCTGAAACCCTTGCGGGCACAACTAGATGGTAAAATTTCAGATTAAAAAAAAATTCCTTCTGCCCAAAACTGCCCGGACGGCAGCTGCCGTCATTCTAGATGGCGGACGTCATTGTATGCGTGTTCAATTTCAGTGTGTGTCATTGTATGTGTGTTCAGATTTTATTTTTATATAGGCTGGTCGTGTTAGTTTTAGGGAGGGGAGGAAATTTTGTAGAAGTACTCGCCTCCACCAGACAAGTAAATGTGGAGAGAGCAACCACCCATGATCCGAAAACTACAAGTTACGAGAAGAGGTAGAAGAGTAGGTACGGTCTGCTGCATTCCGCAGCCACAAACCACCCGAACACCTCAAGTTTCAAGAAGAGGTGAAATAGTAGGTAGGTCTGCTGCGATGACTCCTGTCCCAAAGAATTTCGAGCCAATTTACATGATAAGACCTCCTTTAAAACCCGGCGCCTCCACATTGGTCCAACCCAGGCACGCCAGAATGGTGTGGCCGGAGGGGACAGGAGGGCCCACTGTACTCCCCCTAGGGGAGATCTGAAGAACAAGGTAGAAGAAAGAAGATTAAATCTTAAGCATGCTTATGCTTAAGTTTTAAGCAATGATAAGTGCACTACCTCTGGGGGAAGAAAGAGAGCAGAAGGTATGAGAAAGGTTGTGATGGGCCAGAAATGGCCTTAGACACCACCTAAGAAGCTCTGTACAGCGCTTGGCGGACACTGGACTGCAGACGGCAGACGGACATTTTGGTTTTGGAATATAGACCTGTTGAAACGGATAATGTCAAATTTTGAGGCCAATCGGATTCGTCGACCTCCGTCCAAATAATAATAAACCAAAAATTTAACAAATTATTTTTGTTTTTATGAACCAAATGCGGTACAGAGTCCAACCGCTTAGCAAACTCTGAACCACCGCTACAGTGTGGAAAATCCGTGAGGTCTATAACTCGCGTTGGGAGTGTAGACATAGACGACTCCATGAGGTTTTCCGGTTAAGTAGTAAGTAGTAAGGAAGGTAGTGGAAGACTTAGTGGAAGGTGGGTAACTTGAAACTTTCCGTTCACCTTTCTCTTTTTCAGGAAAACAATTTTTTGGATATCATCATAGGAATAAGGAAAAACGGTTTGTTAATTTTTACCACAAAAAAAAAAAATCATAACGGTGGCGAAGTGGCCCCCTTGGGGTGTGCGCCCCGGGGCTATAGCCCCCCTAGCCCCCCCGTTAATCCGGGCCTGGGTACGGTGGGCTGGCAATACAGCCAAGAAGGTGGGAATTTTCCCTACAGGTACTTTTCTTGCAAGTACACAATCGACAATGTGCTTGGTTAATGAATCTTCTTGAACTGAATTCCCCAGTCGATTATTTTTGGGAAGAAGTGAGATCGAAGTACCTAAATTGATGACTCTAATCACTCCTATTTGAGGCGAGCTCATACCGACCATACCTTGCCGTTGACCCAACCTACTGCTCATCAGTCGCTTATCACGCTTATGGGTTCTGACTCCACTGTGCAGGTGATTTGTGAGCCAAAAAAATGTCCGAAGAGACTCTTTCCAAAACCAGGCCAACAGGATAGGTTGTATTCCCCTGGGTCCATGCGTGAGGAGTCGAGGATTATTCGTGGGTCTGCTGCGCAGGCTCTGGTGGTGGAGGCAGTGGAGGCGAGCAGTGTGATTTCACTGGCGATGTCCAGAGGCAGACCTTCTGCCCCGGCCTCGATGCCACCGATGGCGCCGATTCCCACCTGAGCACCAGAGGGTCCTACAAGGTCCTGTCTCCTCCAGGTCCAAGCCCACTCTCGTAAGATCAGACAAAGCACCTCTGATCCGGTCCGGGGTTTCCCCCCTTTCCAGGCAAAATAGTGTGATCAGGCATATTGAGCACCGAATGGGTTGGGACACAGAGAGAGAATTTGGGATGGTCAAACCGGGACTGATTGTCGTGCGGGGAAGGATGGGGTTTGCTTACCCCAGTATGGAAGATTTTCCGCAACGCGTATTCTCCCAACAATGACCAGCTGAATTCCGTGTTCTGGGGTTTTCATTTACGGTAGGGAGGAATGTAGGTAAAATTAAAGACGGAATGAAACGGGGAAGCGTGTATTTCATTAACCATTAATGCAGTGCGTGTCTTGACGGCTCAGATGATGGGGATATTTGGTCGGTAGAGGCCGGTGACCCGGTCCCTGTTCTGAACTTGACACGCAGGACGTTAGCCAACAATCGATAGCTCGACCCAGGAGGGCCGCACGTGTCAAAGGTGGGCGGGAGAAGAGCGGTCCGGAAAACCGGCAAGTCGGAAAATCGGAAGTCCCAAAATAAAACGAAGGGAAAGTGTTATTTTCGAGTTCGTCTTCCTCAAAACAAGGAACTTCTTCACCGTCGAGAGAAATCCGAGGCACCTAATGGAGTCGGAGTAGACCCAGAATGGTCGATTCTCCATTATGGGGCCACTCAATAGACGCGAAGGTGAGGTTTCAAGGGGTCAGACGGGTCGTATGCCGGAATGGGCTTCCCATTTGCCCGGCTTTAATGAATTAATTGACCGACTCCCTTAATTTATGTCGTTAGCCTGTCAGTTTAAGTCAGTCCGCTCCGTCTCCCCTGACTGTCACTTAGTCCTCATCAGTGCCGTGAGTTCTTGGGCAACACCGGAAAACCCACAGCCGACAGCCAATTTTCATGAAGTTGTGAGTGAGTCCAAACGTTCCAAAATGCATGATTGGTGGGGCTCCAGAATTAAACTCTATGGGAAGGGAATTCGCGCAGGAATTATCCCAAAAACTAAGAAATCATACAATAAAAATCTCCATTATTTCTATCTGGCTTATTTCACACTAAAAAACTTTCGTCCCTGTCCATAGTGTATGTTTTTGAAAATTCGGCCCTGCATGGATGTGGACTGGCACTTCATGTGGACTGAAATATCCTGCTGCTTCGTAAAAGGAGACTAGTTTTGGAAGTGGTCTGAATAATTCTTGTCATTTTTGGTAGAATCCTAATCTGCTATACAAACGCTGCAAATTTTACACAAGGGTCTATTATAGCCTACATCAAAGAATTATTATAATAATTATAATAATTCTTTGATGTAGGTTATTGGTGAAAAATTGTCATCGAAAAAATATTTTTGAACAAATTAAAAAAAATGTCTATGCAATGTTTGAAACGTTGTGGGATTAAAAAAAAAAAATATTTGCCTCTAAAATTACTCGGATAACGACACCTTATTTGACCTCCTGACATCCTTCAAAAACCCCATTTGAAAGCCCCATAGATCTACACTGTGAAATCGGATCGTTCTGGGACCCCTAAAAATGGATTCTACGTTCAAAAATACTTTGAAAACGACAGCTAACTCGACCCCGTAGCCGAAAACCTTCAAAAACCCCTCCCGTAGCCCCTATTGGGGGGGCGCCACGTGTTTGGGCGATCCGGCTGTATACCTTGCAGGCACAACTGGATGTTAAAACGAGGATTTTGTCAAAATTTCAGATTTTTTAAAACGGTCCTACTGCCCGAAACGGCTCGTACGGCGTACGGCGGGCGGACATTTCGTTTTTGAAATCTATAGATTGGCTAGAATATAATATATTATATACTATCTATATTATAGATAGTTCAATAGTCTGTAGACATATTGAAACCTAATATCAAATTTTGTGGCCGATCAAAATTTTCGACTCATTCCAAATTTTCGATTCATTTGATTTATTATTCCAAGAATAATAAATCAAAATGGCGGGGCCCATTTGAAACGACGGAGTTGTGCCCTTTTAGGAAATTTTAGGCAATCGCCGATTCCCTAAATTGATCAGGCACTATCGATTTATTGGGAAAAATATTTGTAGCGGAGGTGTTTTTTTTAGCGCGAAATAAGCCATGGCTATATCTGCAGATAAAAAGGGAGGGTCACTCATTCGTGGACATCCTGTATAAGTGAGAGGACCAATTGAGATTCTCTTTGCTGACGCACCTGTTCTATTTTCGGGTCCCCGTTCAGCCGTTACGCCACAGTTGGCATTCGTGTTATTGCTCTTCCCAGTCGGTTAATTTAGCTGATTGTCAAGCTCTTAGAAAATCCTTGACACGTTCCGAATTCCTTCTTTTTGCATCTCCACTTCAAGGCGTCTGGCAGAATGCACTTTTCCTCCCAACCGAATATACCCACTTAATAAAATATACTCACGCCCACGGTTTCGATTTGTTCTGCGGAACGAGTTCGGGGTCCTTGCCAATTTTTATAATTTTAACTACTCCGAAAACGTCTGGCAGTGCAAAAAGGAGAATCCGAAATGATGCCAAAAATTGGAAAACAACGGAGAGATTACCTTTGACGGCGGCTATAAACAACATCAAACGATCCCGAGCTTTTAAAGCTCATTCACGAATTAGAAATTACGATAATAAGCTCTCATCAATGGAACCACACTGTGGGAGGACCCTTCAACACGTCTGTGGTCGAAAAAAACAAAATTACCTACATGGAAACGTATTTTTAAAGAAATTTCAAAGCTGTGCTCATCACAGGTTTTGTTTATTCCTATAAAAATAATCAACCAATGGTTTCGCGATGGGGTAAAAAATTTCGATTATGAATCAATTTCACACAATTTATGCAAATGAATAAACTATTGTGTAAAATTTTCGGCGTTTTTATTATATTACAGTAAGGCTATTAATAAATTCCCCGGTCGACCGACCACTTCCGATGTTTTAGGCGGAGCTCTCTAACGGGGGGCTCCCAATTTTTCCAATAGAGTAGAACGAATCAATATTCACGGCCTCGTTTCAAGCCACCATGTTACACAGGCGAACAACATTACAATGACTAGGGGAAAATTAGCGATGACTAAATTATGATGGATGAATTTTTTTTACAGTCAACAGCACGTGCGAGTTGATTCTTTGACCGAATTGAGGAACGCGTTTGCTATGCGAGAGACCCATTGTGGGGATTCGTTTGAAAGTCAAATTTCTAACTTGTTAACGCGATTGAGCGATTTTTTACATTTGGATTGAGATCACCTTTACGTTAATAGGAGTTCCATTGGGATCGTAATAAAATCCCGGCTTTGGGGAAAATTGATGAAAATCCGAAGGAGCTTGCTATTAAATTCTCATTCGTTTATAAGCGCGAGACCTCATATAACGGCTACCCGCCATAATCCGGCCACATTTTCAGGAAACTCCAAAATTGTGATGGAAGATAGTGGTGGGGGTGTCATTATTAAGAAGGCTCCCGGGGACCCGTAAGTTCGGATGTAAAATTGAAGCTGGTGGTTATACAGTGTAAAACGGTAATATACAGTGCTGCGAAGGCTGGAGGAAGTTGCACTTTGTCCTGAGCCGTCCGGGCTCCACAAAACGGGGTCGCGTGGGCGGCATAGACCTCAGAGAGATGGACACGACGCGCAGTGCGTTTATTTTTAGAAATTAGGGGAAGAAAAATTGCATCTAAGCGATTCGACATAACGGGCTGAAAATCTGTAGGATTATGTTGTTCGATTGGTAGAATCAAAAAATTAGGACAAAGTATATCTTAAACATAAATACGGTATATTGCCCATAAAGTGTGAAAGCTGTAAATGAAAATTGTGAGGCTGATAAAAACGCTTTTCAAAACGCTTGCATACGAGTCTGCAACACATTGGGACATTTTATGTCTTTAGTCCCCCCCCCCCCCATTTCCTACTCATTCACCTACCCTTGTATCTCTACCCACGGCTTCATTTTGGCGTTTTCTCAAAGTGATTTCTAACGTAGAAACTGATAACAACAAAACAAACGACATTGTTTACTGCATCCATTAATAACATCAATAAATATAAAATGGGGACATAATGACGAAGAACAAATACGAAAGAAATTCGTGATAAATCGAGAACTTTCCAACGAATGGTGAACGATTTTTGTACGATGATAACTGGCGAAGATGAAGTTCCGTAGCAACGAATCGGTTGTAGGCGAAAATCATCAGAAATTTAGGTAACGCTTTTCTTGGACAATTTTTCGTGATGGTTTTTTATTTTAATGTGCCAAAGTAAAGACATAAAATGTCAAAAAAAGTCAGGGGATGATTCAGTACAATGTACTGAACATGACATGACATGTGAACATCACATTGTGATGTTTTGACACATTATTTGTTAAAATCAGCAGTTTTGACTAACAAATTTCCATTTTTTTAGGGTAGACTCTTATTTGTCATCTTACTATCAAATGCACATAAACGCAGCTGTTAACAAGGGTTTCAATAGATTGTTCGAGATTATGGTTGCCTCTTCAAAAGTAGGAGTTTTGGAGAAATGTTCCCCAAAAAATCAAACATCTTTGATACACCTCGAGGTGTATTTGGGTGCTATTTGTAAGCTTTTGAAAACGAAATACTGCTTATAAGTCTCATCTGAGAATGAGCATACTGGAAGCGTCTAAAATTTTCAAAAAATGTGTTTCATTTACCTTAGACCGTGTAGAATACAGAGAACCTCGCAAATAGCTGTCTTCGTTCATCAGTTGAAGAAGTTAGGAAATCGCACTATTATTAATCGTCATGGTAGGACAAGTGCACCGCTCTTCTCGGTCACCCGTTGAAAGTTTTGTAACCCATTTTCTCTTACTTTAGGTATCCATGTACGCTTACGTTGCGCCCAAAATTTAGGTGTCGTTTTCGAAGTATTTTTAAAGGTAGAATCCATTTTTGGGCGTCCCAGAACGATTCGATTTCACCGAGGGGTTTCTATTGGGCTCTATATTTATATCAATAAATATTACTATAATAAACAACATGGGGCTACAAATGGGATTTTGAAGGATCTCAGGGGATCAAATATTTTCCGAGTAATTTTGGACGCGTAATCCATTTTTCGAGATCCCACATCTGTTCGAACAATAAACGATTTTTTTTTTTTTTTTTTTTTTTTCTTCAAATACCTATATTTTCCTACCTATATTTTCTTAATGACTCAGAATTAATTTTCGGACAAATAACCTATATCAGAGAATAACAAACCCTTGTGTAAAATTTGCTGCGTTTTTTAAATTTCAACCTGTCCATCTCGCCAACGTCTATGTTCGGGGGCGGAGACCCCGTTGACAGGTTTATTAAAACCTATAAAATTACCGTGTCCCTCCCAACTTGGTCCCCATCGTGCTCTCATGCTCGCAATCTCCCGTCACTTTTCACCGTCTTAAGCCCGGGTAAGTCTCGCCGAGGCCCCCCTGGGCCAAGTAATTGCCAATTTGCTCCTTAATTCAACTTGAACGCGGCCGTATATCCCTTGAATATTTTGTCGATTGTGAGACGGAGCTGCCCGTGGAAGGGTCCAGACTGGAATCCCATCTGTTCCGGTCAAGTTGCCCAAAATCTTCGCGTAAAACCGGTCGCCCGGTCGGGCGTTTTCTCGCAATCCGGTCTCGGGTTCCATTCAAACCGCTTCTCCCGAGCCCGTCGACCCAGCGGATTGGAAGGGGAAGACCCTGACTGGTGGGGATCCGTTGGCACGACTGGGGGCCCCATCGGCTATCAAGTGCCTCCAGCTGACGATCACTTTTGTTGTTGTTATTGCGTTTTTCGTCTTATTTACAACGTGACACACTCCGAGTTCATTACAGACTATCGCCTTGTCAAACGCATCGCAAGTTCAGTGGCAATTTGAAGTCCGAAAGTCGTGTTAGTTCGTTGGTTCACGTCGGTTTTCGCGTTCAAGGTTTCGGATCGGCGCGAGTTGCACCATCGAAGGCCTCCGACCACAGTGCGGGAACAACTTCTCTTTCTAAAATGATTTTCGTAAGAAAAGCACCAATTAAATGATGAGAAAACATATCCTTATGAGATGATGTGAATGATTTTTTTGGCAACTCTCTTCTCGAGCAGATCCTATTGCGAAAAATCTTACTTTCGTTAACTTTTGAACACTTATGACAAGGTTACACCCACCACAGAGTGCCACTTCTATGCAGGCTTGAAACTTTTTCCCATGCAGTTTTTGTCAAGGCTGTAGTCAGCTTATATGGCTTATGTAGCTTATAATATATGCCATAACATACACGACCAAAAAGTGTGACACGATACTAATGGACGTTGTTAAACAAACGTTAGACGTTACGTGACAAACTTTGTCACTTGAAAGGTTGGTGATTTACTGTGAACAATCGTAATGTGATTTTGTTCGTAGTTGATCACCAACCTGGACCATATTATGGTCCATGATCATACGTTTTTCCATCTCATAGATTTAAAAATAAATCCCAAACGGTATAGATGTGTAGTGTTTGGACTGATGAGGGACCCCCAAAAGTGAAATCTAGTTCCAAAAATACTCCGAAAACTACGCAGTACTCGGCCCCATGGTCTACTTTGAAAACCCCTTCTTATAGTTAATTAAATGACTGGGGGTCAAAATCTTTGTCTCGCTTTTTTGTGACTTTCAAGACCAAATAGGTCATTGCATTTGACACTAGTATTATTATAATACTATAATAGTATAATTATTATACTATAATACTAGGGGAGCCATTCCCTGCTGGCTGCGCCAGTCAACCCCCCACCTGGCCTCAGACCCAACAACAGTTACTGCTTTCCCCATATCGCTGGCCCAATTCAAGACCGGCTAAGTGCAAATTCACAAATTTTTCAGGAAGCGCGTTTAAAAAAGCATTGTGAATTCAATGTTGAATTTCTCTGGAGCTAATGCAGCCAGCGCCTTGAAACTTTGGCCACTAACTCAGTATGGTCTTGGTATACTTACCTGCGAATTTGAGATTTTTCCCTCTGTTAATTATAGAGTTAATTAGTAGATAAGATAGTATTGTCCTGAATATGTTGAGCTAGTCTGAAAATTGATACCGTTCAAGAGCGACGTATTTGTAAATAATATTTGAATAATAATTACAAATCCATCTGGGAATTGTTTTAATTGGAGTGTGATAGAAGTTTTGAGAAAATAATGTAAAATCATTTAATTTTTCCATAAACCATAACAAGTATCACCGAATATGTGAGTTGAATCAGTCTTCTAAACAATTGGCATCGAACACATGAATAGGAACGTGACAAGCAATCTTAGAATAGTATGGGCAGTTAGAAGGTAATACAGGTACTTTCTCTTGTACATAAATTGCAGTTCTATGTAGTTCTTCTAAGATGCATCAAAACAGCTACTCATGACTTAATGATGAAGGTAGGCCGAGTATCTGTAGCTCAAAGTAAACAAAACCAAAATTAAATTTAAACAATTATAAAATTATGCCAATGTTAAGATTGTGAATTTGAAAAAAGACTGAAAAAGAATTTAAAACAAAAATTTAACAAGAAAACGACTGTCTCGCATGAAAATAAATACTAGTGGATTGGAGCTCCCCACTGTCTTAAATGCAGATAAGACAGTTTTCGCAATTACACTAATATGGAAATAACCTTACCTTTGCATGTAAAACAGTCTTAAGTGGCAGATGAGACGGTCTTACCCGGGACTATCGGGTAGTGGAGTGCTGTTGAGACACTCTTGCACAGAAAAACACACCTTTCATCTCCAAGGTCAACGCGAAACTGTACATCAGCCACTATTGCATTGGGGTTCAGAGAGATGGTGTTCAGTGTGGAATGTCGCAAGTGCGCTCTGGCGGCGATTGGGTAAAGTTAGAAAAAAACCGCTTATACCATTAGAAAGAGCGCAAAAAATTGAGCAAGACGGACTCAAAAACCGAAAAACGCAAAATTTGCACTTAAGCCGGTCTTGAACTGGGCCAGTTGTGTAGTTTTTTCTTGAAGAAATTTGTTACGGGGGGGGGGGGGGATTTGGGGGAGGCAGCCGCGTCTCGGTCGGACCCCTCGGCCCACCGCCATCCCAACATCTCCAAAAGTGGTGAAAAAATAGGGGCTATCTTGACAGGATGTTGGATGTTTGGAGCAACTTTTCGGTGGTTTCAGATTTTTCTCGTCATCTTGCCAAAACAAACGTTTGGTAGGTACTTTTTCAAATTTTGTGAGCAAATGCCCCTGCACCCAAAGCTGCCCTGATTAGATTTTATTGTGGGCGAAGTTTATAGTTGCCCTCAATATTCAGATTAAGCCAGTTTATTTAGAACCAAAACCACAACGAGCACGGTATATCCTCTGGTTCTGAATAAACGGAGAAGAGCCTCAAACGGAATTATTGAGCTAGTTGGGAGTCCCGCGAGATTTCCACGAGCATCAACAAAATAATTAAATCGTGCAATATTGATGATTAATTCATGAAGGTGCAACTTGGTGAAGGCGCTGAGTAACGAAGAGCATTCAATAATTGAATCTGTCGGTACAACCACGTATATTTTTTGCACTGTCGGATGACGAAATATCGATCAATTACCAATAATCCGGCCGATATCCGACTTTGAGTGAATGAGCATGTGACGATATCGTCTAAATTTAACAAACTCTTGCGGCTGATTCATGTAATTATTACCTTGAGGAAATGAGTTATATGTTGGTATGATAAGGAAAGTTGTTTGCACTCCGCCTCTTAGGTATCTATTACAAGTCAGCGGTTCTTAGCTGTAAACAAGAGTAAAATTGCAGTTCGTGTCCCAGGTCGTCTTCTTGTCGGAATGCCCCTTTCTGGCACAGATTCGTCGCACGATAATAAACTTGCTCACATTGTGGAAGTTATTGAACTGTTTCTTGTGAAACTCTCGTAGAACCGATAACTAATCGTTTCTAACTGTAACTGCCATCGAGTGATTTGGTTGTACATTATCATTATTCAAAATTTGCTGCGTAGAAAATGAGAAATCGGTGAAGAAAGATGAAGCGGAGGAGATGAGTCGGAAGTCATCAGAACTTGAATCTCCCAAGTCTGGAATGACTTGTGGAAAGCTCATCACTTCGCCCTCGGTTGAACTCCGTTCATGAATTGCCTGTAAAAATACCTATGAAAAGTGTATTTTCCTAAAGCCCCTCTTTTTGTAGGCACTTTGGCGCTATACTCGCTCGAGAGTTGAATTATAAATTTGTGTTAGCTTCCCTTGTTTCCCAATTAGCGGAGCCCTTCAGGTAACCCAAGTTAAGCAATTAATGTCCATCAACTCGGTCGCAGAACACCCAACTCTGACGTGCTCTAAGAACGCTAATGAATTCCTTTCATAATTGCATTCTGGTTGCCGTATAGGCCTACATGAGACTAATTGATATAAAGGATGTTTCATTTGGGCTCAAGAGTTTTTCTTCAATTTCTTTTGGAAATATTATCCTTAGAGCAGTTTGTGGGTTGCCCTTTAGAAATTGCTTCTGGTTTCTGACCTGAGTGAGTATTTTCTTGGTAAACTGGTTCATTGCAATATCGCTGTGTCAATGATCCCGATGTTGGCGTTCGTATAAATTGGTTTATCTGAGAAAACAGTGTTATCAGTTCAAGAACTCGTCGACGATCGAAGCATTACTTTCTGATGATTCTTCAACCACTGTGGGTGGAGTTGCGAATAGTCTTCATCAAAGTAACTACGTGTAGGAACTGAACCCGAGTTGCGGGTGTTTTGTGTACCTAGAATTTATAAGAATTTAAATTGGTTTTGTTTGATTGGTGGAGATCTGAAGGCGCATACTCCGTTTTCTTGCCATCGCTTGTGATGATGGAAATAACTTGGTTTTCACGTTTGGGGTTCCCAGGAAAATACGATCTGTTCCACCCGAGGACCCACTCCTTGCGGCGTCAACGTTCCAAAAGAGTCTGATTTCGCCGACTGAATTCGTTTTACTGGATAAGACAAGATACTATGGTAAAATTGTATTCATTGGCGGTAGAAAAGGATTTTTCATAATAATTGATGCGATTTGGGGTATGTATGAGGTTACGCCTCCAGGTGTTTTGGAGGATGCAGGAGGGAGTACAGGATTCATCAGAGGCATAACGCAAATTGTTGCGATCTGCAGACTCTTGAGAATATTCCAGCTGCAGAAATGGAGGATCTGGGTCCCTTAGGCTCACCCGAAGTCCGGCAGATCCTCAGAAGGGACAGCAGAGTACCACCTTACCTGGAGTCGTGTTGGGTAAGGTTTCTGCCTGCTCCCGCAATTGTACCAAGGGGCAGTTTGCTGGCTTCCAATCCTTACTTGTCGAGTATGGACTCCTGGCTCCTGTCCCTGGTCTATCGGACAGAGTGGGTAGAGTTGTCCCCACAGTCGCCAACCCTGAACTGCCAACTCTGACGTGCGGGGAATGGGTAGCGTTTCTTTTTTAGCGAAATTTAGCGATTGGCCGGTGAACTCAAAGTGGTTTTGATGCACTTAATCGTCTGTAGGATTATTCCTACAGTATACCTGTCCGATTTCAACTTCTGGTTCTTGTAGGCTCTTCAGCCGAGCCCCTAGTTTGCTTTCCTTTCGGCCTTGGGGAACTCTTATTTCGGCGGGACTCAATTTCTCCACCTCCTTTGTTTTTGTTGTCAGCGGCGGTTTTATTTTCGGGCTTTGGACGCCGCTCAATACGGGGAGGTCTGGCCTCACCCCGTACCCCAATTTCCCGCCTCCGCCCCAGACGGGCTATAACTCTAACTTACGAGCTCTCAATGCTCCCAGTTCGATCACCGGTGAAAACGAATCGATCCTATTTTGACCTTCACCCCCCCCCCACAACTCGCTAACAAACAAAAAATCGCACAACAGCCTCCCAGCACTAAATCCTTTTAATTCTGCTGCCAAGAGACAGCTCAGGGAAGTTGTCGATTTTTCACAAGTTCTCATCTACTTTATGCAACGTTCCAGTTTCAAAAGGGGAGCGAAGGAGGGGAAAGACAACTCCAGGGAAATCCCGCTGAGTGGACGAGTTCCATCATGAAAACGGAGTGCGCGATGAAAAAGTCTTTAGCCACCAGCATTTGCCGAGCCCACATTGTACACTCGGAAAACAGGCCAACTTCCAACCCGCCTCAGGAAACAATTATTATTATTGTTTCATATTCAACAATATTCAACAATAACAATAATTGTTATTGTTGAATATTTTTATTGTTATTCTTGAATTATTCCACTTGACCATTCAGGACCTATGAAAAATATTTTATTATCTTGGAAGAAGAGGGGAGAAGTTTGAGATTGTGCTGTGATACCCTAAACCCCGGTGACACATCAAAATTTCAATGAGGTGGGTAGGGAGAGAAAACGACTCCTCTGCAGAGTACTTCATTTTCTCTCCCTAACCACCTCATTGGATTAGACCTCTGCACCGTCGGCAAAAACCACACCATCAAAATTTCCTTTTATCAATCTGTCTCCAACAATGTTTTGCGTAGTTCGCTAAACAGGAAGCTCTTACGCGACGTCTGATTGCACTTATTCGTATCCAATTCGACTCGATCAATCCGTTTGCCACTTGATGGGAAATGATCGATATGGAGAGCTTCAGTTATGGCAATACCGTCAGTCGTTAGGGAAGTTAGGAGGGGGGAAATGGTTGCCAATTAATCGGCTCAAGGACTGAATTGATTCCTCTTGGAAATCCGTCAAGTGCTTCCAACGGGACGGCAGACGCACATGGATATTCAATCAGCTCCACGAGTTCATGAACTTTGTCATTATTGGGATCAAGTCTCGTGAATATCGATGAAATGTTTAGGCTGTTACCCGCCGCCGCGCGAATTTTTTTCTTTGCAGATTTTTAGCGTTGCATAATACGGAACGGTAACACAATGCACAAATACGATTAGATATTCTACAACTGTGGATTATGAACCAACTTGGAACCTGATCCACTAATGTGAATTTGATCCCCATTATCGCTTTTGGGGATTATTTCGGCTGTTGATCCTCAGTGATTTAACTCGCTTTAATTTCAGTTGTCTTTGAATTTGCGAGCTTTTACTGTGCGGTTTCTAAAAGTTATGTTATGTGTCGCCCCCCACTTCATCGGTACGTAACTGTTTGAAGTTGAATTCCTACTCAAATTTTGGTATGGGAATAAAGCAGTGTGCATAGTTAAAATGGCCAATCATATCATCATATCATCATCATACAATAATATAAAATTGTGTTGGCCGCCGTCGGCCGTAAGCCGTGTGGTAGTCGTGTGGTAGCCGTGTGGTTTGTTGGTACGGGATAACGCGTCCCCGAGTGAGTTTTTTCACTTTACGCTCGCTGGCCGTTTAGGGGGTCGAAAAAATTACGAAAAAATACGAGCCGTATAGATCAGACCTAGAGGTAGACGTCGGTCAAATCGAAAATCCGAAATTCGCCCGGGAAAAAAAGTCGAAAATTCGTCGAAAAATCGTCTTTCTCCCGTTTGTCCTACGTTTTCCACTTTCAACTCGCGCCAAAGGCCGTTTAAGGGGTCGAAAAAATTACGAAAAAATACCAGCCGTATAGATCAGACCTGGAGGAAGACGTCGGTCAAATCGTAATTCGGAAATTCGCCCGGGAAATTCGCCGGAAATTCGTCGAAAAATCGTCTTTCTCGCGTTTGTCCCACGTTTTTTCGGGTTCAAAAATACCCAGTAAGGAGCCATTTTTTGGGTATCGTATCCGCGAGCCAAATGCGCGCCAAAATATGGCCAATCCGATTCCGAAGTCGGATTTCAATAAAACCGAGGGGGAGGGGGCGATTTCATGGTGAGAAGACAATTGGATCGTTTTAATTCGCGCGGGGTCCGCAGGCTCATACTACGCCGCGATCACACTACCCCCCCCCCCTACCCCCCCAACGACCTTCCAGCACCCTTTCCCTGCCTCCACCCTTCCCCTTCCCCCACCCTTTCCCCCCACCTCCGAAACCACCAACAGTAGTATTACAGTTTCCAGTGTAGTTAGTAGTCCGAATAAGCTTTCCCCTGTCCGAATAAGCGCTCGGCCGAGCGAAGCGAGGCCTTATGTCTGAGTAGGGGTTTGAACGTGTCCATCGATGCTACGCACCCCACAGGCGGCAATAAACCCCACAGGCGGCAATACACCCCACAGGCGGCAATACACCCCACTAGGGGAGCGAGCGAAGCGAGCCAGAGAGACTAGTATCAATAATAGTCTTATTATCCGTTTTATAATTATTAATTTCCAATGTATAATATCTGTGAAAGGTTCTGTCGAGCCTTGTCTAGCATCACGCAGTAAACTAGTTAACTAATGGCTGAAGCAATTACAAATCAATTGATTTGTAATTGCATCAGCCAATAGAATCGAACTACACACTTTCTAGTTGAAACTCCTAATGGAATTCTATTTTCTATGTTCCGAATCAACTTTCTAATCCCAAATGCCTAATCTCAACTCGAAAAAATATCTACCCCAACAAAATGTCAAATTGTTACTTATTGTCCGTGTTACAAACCTTTTTCTCAATTAAACTGCCAACTATTCTAACGAACGATTGGAAAAGTTCTTATACAGTAAAACGAGCCGTAAAGACAATGCAGCCTTCGCGTGACGCACGATAATTTTGACTTGCCTTTCTTTGCTATTGAACTGAGCATTCCAGGCTGGGCTGTCTAAATTAAATTACCAACCTGAAAAAAAAAAAAAAATAGATGACTTCCGAGAGCCGGATCCAATTATTTCTTAGAACCGTCACGTTAGCGGTAGATTTTCGGCAAGGGAACAAAGTTGGCAAAACTGCGAAGGTAGTAGTGAAATGGTACCTACGGAATCGGTCCTCAAATTTCAAGTTTTTAAAAATTTAAATCTTCACCTTCTGTGAGCGTTACATTATGTCTGATAGAAGGGATATTATGGTTATTGCAGGAGGTTGTAGTGGTGCTCTGATTGTGTCTGCCAACTTCCAAGTTATCCTATGGTCTTGGATCAACTAGATACCGACTTTTCCTTGGAAGTAAACCAACACACTGAGCAACGAAATAGGACGTTCCTAGCACCAGTCTTCCGCTTGGCAGAGTTTTCATTCAGGTGTCTTCCTTCCATGATGGTATTCCCAGCAGTGAGTATCTTCATGTCGTCCGCAAATTGGGCCAGAATCATGTCACATGTACCAGGAAAGTCTTTGCTGTGTACATTGGACGGAAGCAGGTTGAGGGGCAATCCTTGCTGAACTCCTGCGCTCACCGTTGAACGACGAATGCTCCTCACCGATTTTCACCCTAAATGTTCTTACACTGAATGACTGAATTAAGAGGAACAGATAATTCGGGAGCAAAGGCTATGGGAAATCACCCGCACTGTACCCAAAGGAAGCCAGAAGTTCTCGCTCAGCATCTAGATCGCGAGCTCTAATTGGAGGTCCGCCCCTTCCTGAACAATTTGGTTGGCTATGGGATGGCCTCCAGGGGGGACACCCTGGAACCGGGCGTGGAGTCTGTTGACACTGGTCTGGTGAGAGCCAGCGTGGACTTGGAATTTGGACCCCTCTTGGACCATTAGATCAGGACCATCGAGTGATCCCGTGAACACGGGCAGACCCATAATAATTGGTGGCAGTGCTGAGGTGTGCAGAGGGCTCTGGGTGACACCACAACCAGAGAGTCTGCTGCGGTGATCTTCCAATGTTTCAAAACATAATCCACAACCCTGAGAAATGCTTGTGGAATGGAGAGCATTTTGGAGGTTTTAGAAACGTCTATTTGTTTATACTATTTGTCTGAACGTAGCTGAGATGGTAATCTCGTATTAAGTTGAACCAATCCATCACGACTGGGAATGCAATATCCTGTCTCTTATTCCGATAAGTGTCTGGATGAAATGCTCCATACCACCCAAGTTGTTCACAGATTCTGCCTCTTGCGACCTCTATTTTCCCCTAGACGCAATCATCCTCCGAATGGAAAAAAACCTCACTCACCGTTCAAATATTCAAAGAAGCACCGCCATTCCTGCCAAAGGGACGTCTTCCTTCGGGGCGGCAGTTTAATTCCTTTTATGAATATTTATCAGTAACCTTCATAACGATATTACGCGTTAAGGCGACGAAGCCCTTTCGAGAATAAATCGCCCGGATTTTTCCCTCTTTGGCCTCTTTTTTTTCCTTTGATGACTTTTCTTTAAGCATTTCGCTTCTCAACCGATTGACGCCGCTACGAAGTTCAAAAGTTAGCGTGTAAAAATTGGTTCATCGCCGTTTATGAAATCTAAACACTGCTGAAGAAAGACCAAGTCCGGTTCTACTTCATACTTCATAATTGGGTAACTTGGGTGAGGACTTGTCCTCTACTGAAAAAAAAAGTCGTCTCATGATGACTCGTTTGCAGGAGTCCTTGACCTGTTCAGTCAATTGCATTTTGTGCGTCGACAGGCCACATCTAAAGACATTGTGCGACTATACTTTTGTGGAAATGGAATATCGGGTTTCCTCTGGAGAGCCTTATATCTGTTTCCTGTACCACTCCGGAGGACTGTAGAATAAAACGTGGGGTTGTTTGCGTATAAAACAGCGACTTCATTGTAAAAGTTATCGCTGGATAGGAACGTCGAGGGGGTTGAGGTTGGGGATCGAAGGGGCTTTTATCTTATCGGCCTTCGTCTAAGTGCAGCTCTAGGGCTTTTTTGTGTCATCGATTGTCAAGAGGCCGAGCTTGAAATAATCTCGGTTGTAATAATTCAACGGCCCTATTCGTATCCACGTGTATTCACCTGCACAGACAAAATGTATTTTCCACCTGGTTGTCCCCGCAAAAAAAAAAAAAAAAAATTTGTGAAAATGTAAATGTTGTTCTGTTGGAATTCTTCTATTCGCGGTAATACCCCGTATTCGGCTGGATAAGTTGGCTGAACCGTCCGTAATGAAAATGGCTATAAAATGTTTCTGATAGATCCTCACCGCTTTATGTGCAATTCTAGTTAGGTGGGAAGGCCGTCACAAGCCACCAGCCCATTGACAAGGCCGGCTGTCGCAAATCATTTTGCAAAAACCCCGCCTGTCACGATAGCATTGTTCTCCTTGTTTGGCTAATTTTACAAAAGAAGTGTGGACCCCAGCCAAAGTGTTGTCAAATTTTTCATAGTTGGGCTTTGTCGTTCAGTTGTCGGTCGTGAATCCGTCTGGTCAGTTTTAACTGTCGGTGCACCGCTCAGCTTCTCCAAAAGCTCGTGTCCTTGGAGTCGAATTCAGACATGGCCCTGGACCCCCCTCATTACGCAGCTTGACACCCTTCCGCTCAATAAACTTAGGAACAATTCCAAATCCCCCATGGGACCGACCTGCATGGCCTCGTCTGATCGTCCAATCTGATAAAGATACGTTCGTCACCTCCTGAAGCACTTCAAAGACCACCCGTCCGGCCTAATGATGGGTCTGTAATGGCACACAAATGACAGGCCGTGTTAGGTGAAACCACATTGGCCGTGGGTTCATTCGACGAGCCCAAAATGAGATTTAATCTGGTTATTTTCTGCTTCTACTCTAATAACGTCTATTTCTAATTGCGTGAGGTAAATACCTCGCGCACAGCGAACTGTATTCTTCTTCAGCAGAATGGGGCTGAAATTCCAAGCCCAGTTCATTGCATTTACGACTCACATGCGTGAAAGCAAGCCACTGTTTCATCCCGGAGTAAAAAGAAAATCAACGGTACCTATGTAATAGTCGTTTCTGAGTACATGAATGGTATAAAACTGGTAGAAAAACGTTTGGCAGTGTGCGAAAGTTCCATCCATGAAAGTACAACACGATGCTGATAGTTCTCGGAAGTTCTGTGACGTTGAAGAACAGGCGATGTGTTCAGGGTCGTAAATCTGCAAAAAATTCTCTCCCTCTACTTTCATGGGGTCCGTGTTCATCACTGATCCATGTACTGCCATCGAATCTTCAATACTCTTCGGTAAAGTAGGGAATGCATTCCGACGAGCGCGATAAACATTGAGTTTGATATTTTTCTCATCTGCAGTGAGTTGGCTCACCGCTTTGCACGTACGCGTTGAGTTCGGTACGAATTTTCGATGGTCTGTCACTCAAATCGTCCACTGCCTCTCTTTTCACCGAATTGTTTCCTTTGAAATTTGCCGCTCACTTTCTCAGCCATGATTATGTTCACCGTCTTTCTTCACAATATTTTCAAGTCCTCGGTGATCAATAACTTTGCAGGACAGTTATTATAACTGTCAATTATAATAATTGTAGCCATTATTGACGAACCACGTTGTGAGGGTATAACTCTTCTGCAGTAAGAAATAATCCCAACTGGTTTGATTTCATCGATAACTCAGAAGCTTCATGGGAGAGATAACACGTTGAAGAGTGAAGGGGGGGGGGGGGGGGCGAGGACGAGCGGAGTTGCAGTGTTTGACTTGACGTTCACCCCACACCTGTAGTCCCCCACCTTGCAACCCGAAATCGACAGTGGCGCGGTCATGCGGTGTGTAGGTACTCTTCGTTCCCTGTTATCGGTATTCGTTATCATTTATCAATCGTTGCCAAATTGTCAAGTTCAAGGTGTTTAGTTGACAGATTAGTAGGTATGTAGAGAATTTTTGGACGAAATGCCTACCATAGGTTGCAAAATCTGTGCAAAGTCGTTCGCCCATTCCGCTTCTGTCTTGAAGGTCTTGCGTTCTACTCTTAACTCGAAGTCATGTTTCTGTTGGAGATGTGTTTCAAACACGTCGATGCTTAAAAAAAAAAAAAAAAAAAAAAACGCTCCAAATTTTACACAAGGGTTTATTATTCTTTGATATAGGTACGTTACTTGTGCAGAAATTTAATTTTGTCAATGAAAAAAATTTAATTTTTTTTGTGGATTTTTGTTTAAAAAAAAATTATTTTGGATTTTTTTTTTTTCAAAAAATTGTTTTCAACATTTTGGTTTATTATTCTTGGAATAATACACCTATGTTTTCGCGACGCGGGTCGACGACTCCGATCGGCCTCAAAATTTGACATTATCCGTTTCAAGAGGTCTACATTCAAAATCCGAAATGTCCGTCCGCCGTCCGCCGTCCGGGCCGTTTTGGGCAGTAGGAATTTTTTAAAAAATCTGAAATTTTGACAAAATACTTGGTTTACCATCTAGTTGTGCCCGCAAGGTTTTCAGTCCGATCGCCCAAACCCGTGGGGCGCTATGGGGCTATAATGGGGCTACGGAAGGGGTGTTTTGAAGGCTTTTAGCTATGGGATCGAGTTAGGTGTCGTTTTCGAAGTATTTTTGGACGTAGAATCCATTTTTGGGGGTCCCGGAACGATCCGATTTCACTGTGGCGTTCTATAGGGCTTTCATGGGGCTAAAAATGGGATTTTTGAAGGATCCCAAGAAGTTAAATATTTTTCGAGTAAAAATTAAAGAATTTTTGAAAAAACACATTTTTGAAAAAAAATCCCCCCAAAAAATTTTTTTTGAAATATAAAAATCCAAAAAAAAATTTTTTTAATTTTTTTTATTGACAGAATTAAATGTCTGTACAAGTAACCTATATCACAGAATAATAAACCCTTGTGTAAAATTTGCAGCGTTTTTTGTTATTTTTTACTTGAAAAATATTTGACCTGGGATCCTTCAAAAATCCTGTTTTTAGCCCCATGAAAGCTCTATAGATCGCAACAGTGAAATCGGATCGATGCGGGACCCCAAAAAATGAATTCTACGTCCAAAAATACTTCGAAAACGACACCTGACTCGATACCATAGCCAAAAGCCTTCAAAACCCCCCTTCTGTAGCCCCATAGCGCCCCACGGGTTTGGGCGATCGGGCTGAAAACCTTGCGGGCACAACTAGATGGTAAACCGAGTATTTTGTCAGAATTTCAGATTTTTAAAAAAATTCCTACTGCCAAAAACGGCCCGGACGGCGGACGGCGTACGGCGGACGGACGTTTCGGATTTTGAATGTAGACCTCTTGAAACGGATAATATCAAATTTTGAGGCCGATCGGAGTCGTCGACCCCCGTCGCGAAAACAGGTTGGTTTATTATTCCAAGAATAATAAACCAAAAGTCGCAGCTCAGGTTGCTAGCAAAGTTCCCTTTGAAAACTTAACCATTGAACCTGGATCAAAGAATAATAAACGCTTGTGTAAAATTTGCAGCGTTTGTTAGTGATTTTTGATCGCTAGTCTAGCTACCGACTTTTTGCGTAATCTACTGAATTTATGTGAACGATCTACGGAAAAGTGGTTTCTTGAGTTGGCATCTCTGAGTTTGCGGGTTTGATTGGTTGACGGGGTGGGGGACTACAGGTGTGGGGTGAACGTCAAGTCAATGTTTGGTACTTACCACCTTTCAAACGGGCGGAGAAGCATACTATACTATACGACCCATTTCGTTTTGGTCAGAACCGGAAGAAACTCTGGATGTGAAGTAGGGGTCTGAAACCCCTTTGTCCTATCTACCACGGCGGGCTTGGACTTGGAAAGTCAGACTCCTTTACCGCTGCTGTAATGCCACCCGCCTCAGGTTCAATTTTTCAATTTTCAATTTTCAATTCAATTTATTCACAAATGTTTACAGATATACATTTACAATTCGTTCGTATTCCAAATTGTTTTGAGTACATTCCCAATACTTAAGTCTAGGCCTATAGGTCAGGGACCTGTCCAGGCCTCAATCTCTCCCGATTAATGTGTGCTTATCTCAATATATGTTATGTTAATTATTTCTAGGCAGTACAGCAACAGCTTTACATAGTGCTACCTAAATAAATCTTATAATAAAATTTGCAGAATTGTGCTGGCGTTTTCACTGTTTTTCAAATAATTCTTAGCTTCATTCTTGAAAGTACCGAAGTGTTTGGCTGTTTTCATTCTGTAGGGTAGCTGTTCAAAAATTTTTGGCGCTAGCCAGGGTAGTTGCCTAGTGAAGAAATACGGCCGTGGAATGTCTGTTATTGCAGTCAAGTTTGCCCTAGTAGGTCTAATGTCCGGTTGCTTAACGAAATTGCCATTTTTTTTTATAAACGTACAGCACTATTCTATATACATATGATATTCTAGGTTTCATTACATCTAACTTTCTGTATAGAGTCTCAACGGGTGTGTGTCTACGCGATTTTGTAGCTATTCTCAAAACTGTGTTGACTGCCGTGTCCAGACAGAGGAAATTGCTATGATACGCCCCTCCCCATACTAAAATCCCATATATTAGGAGACTATATACATACGCATAGTAGATCATTTTAAGAGTGTCACGTGCCATCCATTTTCTTAGGACAATAAAACAATGGAATGATTTTCTTATCCGTTTCACAAGGTCTTGTATGTGAAATTTCCATTTTAGGTGCTGATCAAGTAACACTCCTAGATACTTGATGAACACCACTTTTTCTAGACCTTCACACTGGCACGACATATAGCTAGTGTTACAGCTGTCTTTATGCATAACTATTTTTGAATCAGATGGTTGCCCAGATTTATTAATAGAAAATGTTACATATTTCGTTTTTGATAAATTGATCGTGAGGCTGTTCAGTTGGAACCAATTCACTAGTTTTCTCATAATTGTATGTGCGTTTTCATGGGTCTCGTCCCAAGTATTTCCTCTAATGATGATAGCCACGTCATCAGCAAAAGCGATAAACTTGCCTGCTATGTGCATTGAAAACATATCGTTGATGTGTATAAGGAACAATAAGGGGCCTAGTACTGATCCTTGCGGAACTCCATAGTTTATGACTTCTGTTGAGCTTTGAACGCTTGAAGTTTTGACATATTGCCTCCTATTTGTGAGGTACGATCTGAACCAGCTCTGTGCCACATCGTCCAGGCCTAGCCTCCCCAGTTTTAGTTATAGTCGAGATGTTTCAATCGAATCAAATGCCTTAGTGAGATCTACGAAAATTCCCATTACCTTCTCACTTTTATTTATTCCATTAGAAATTTCAGATACTACATCAGCTAGTGCATCTTGAGTGCTCAAGTTTTTCCTAAATCCATATTGTGAACTAGCTATTAGATCATTTGCATCAAGATATTCAACTAGTTGAGATTTGATGATTTTCTCAAAGATTTTGGCAAAATTAGGCAATAGAGAAATAGGGCGATAATTGGTTTCTGAGGTCCGAGAGCCTTTCTTAAATATAGGACGTACCACGGCTATTTTTAGAGCATTGGGGAATTCCCCATATAAAATACTTAAGTTCACCAGATGTGTTAAGGGCGAGGTTATTGCTAGGGCCACACTTTTAATCAGATTTGACGATATACCATCCCACCCTGGGCCAGTTCCCCCTTTTACAGACAGAATCGTACCGTAAACCTCCTCCTCAGTGACTGTACGGAGGCTCATTGCCGATTGTACGGGACTAGGTAAATGTAAGTTTGGATCATAGTTACTAAATTCCGCATTTAATTTACTCCCAATTGTGGCGAAGAAGGCGTTCAATCGATTCGCTATTTCTAGCGGATCCGTCGTTTCATTATCTTCACAGATCAGTTTTTTTATTGGGGCCGACTCATCCGGGTTTCTACCTAATGCAATTCCCAAACAAAGTCCCATAGTTTTGAGAGTTGCCAAAAAATAGTTCACATCATATTTCAAGTTTTATGGTTCTCTTATAACAATTTTAATCGCACAGTGACTACGCGAAGAAAATTTCAATATGGAGTGCGATTTAATAGCGCTGGAAGACCTGAAGTTCACCAAGTCCAACAACAACGAATATGAGCCGAGGGTTCACATTGTTGAACAGGAAATCAACGACTTCGTCGTCATCTACTATGCAAGAGGTAAATTCAAACTTCCTGAGCTAAATCCAAAAATATTTTAAGGATTTTGTTTTTACAATAATTGTACAGTAATTGTTAAATTACTGTACGTAAGTCTCTGCAACACGGGTTCATTATTTGGATTGGTATTTGATAAAACTCTCATGACAAGTTCATCCTTAAAAATTCTCGTTAGGCGTGAGTCTTCCTTCTTTTCTTATTCTCCATTCCATAAGACATTTCGAAGTCAGTCTGGAGGTGCCCCGCTATGAATCGCGAATGCCGGAGGAAAAATCGCCGAGGATCACAACCCAGAAAAGCTTGACGTATGTCGAGGTCGTGAGGAGCCTCCGAGCCCGTTTTGGCCTAGAAAAAGGAGGACTTGCAGCTTCAGGCGTAGGTGGGCCAGCAGCCTTCAAGGCCGCCAAAAGGTCAAACGTACTATCGGCATCGATCCATTGTGCGGGGTCGGAGGCTTCTGCCCGGCAGCGCAAAATTAATGATCCCACTTCATACCTCATCATCGTCCACTTCCTATTTCTCGTCCAATTACTTCTTATAGATTTTTGATAACTCGATCAAAAAGTCTTCAACCCGAAATTTCGACATTAGGGCGGATATTATAGTCAGGTCTCAAACGACAACTAACAATACCAGCCTTATTTTGACTATAGAACCACTCAAAATATTCCCTTCAAATCAGTTCACTTGGGAATTGGTTTTAATGGCTAACTTTATATCTTACTACTACTGTACATTCCCCAGTATCACAATAGTTACCATAATAAAATGCTCTATTTTGCCAAGTTCATTCCATTGCTCAATAAACCGCAACGAGATGACGTCACCGCTGGAATTTTAATGGTTATTTTTTCTTTTATGTTACTGTTTGTCGGTCTTTCTTGAGTCATTAAAATTGCGTTATCGCGATGATGCTTTTAGGATCGGTGAATCATTGTGTACTTGGCAGAGAAAACTCGGTGCAAGCGGATTTCGATGGCAAACAATGCTTTGTGAGGGGGAGCCTGACGATTCTTGAATAAAACATCAAACGGAAGTTTAGGGGCTTTTCTGGTATTAGAACTCTATTTCCAGACAAATGCCTTACCTCGGTCAACCGTGATTCGGTTGTGTCTTTGGAAAAGCCCAGTATATAATGATATTCGTTTGGAAAGGATTATATTAGCTGAGCGCTGGATGTAGGATGTCGGTTGTTGGCTGCTGACCACGCTAAGTCGATAACCAGCGACAGTGGGTGGCCTTCATTGCTCAGGTCAGACGGGACGGTCGATGCCCTTCGCGTTTAAACAGTAAATTTAACTTGTCGTTGATTAGCCTCCACTGCAATCGAGCAACTAACCGATTGATCCCATTAGGTTAAAATTCATCAGGAGGACTCCCCTACAAGCGACTTGGCGACGGCGACAAAGCTGACGAACGACTGATCCCTTCCGGAACCGGCTCCCCCACCCAAGGTCTTCTAGACGTCCCACTTGCCATTTCTGTGTTTCCCAATGTTTTTGTATTATTATTTCATTTTGGTTTATTTCAATTTCATTTTGGTTTATTATTCCTTGAATAATACACCTTTGTTTTTGCGACAGAGGTCGACGACTCCGATCGGCCTCAAAATTTGACATTATCTGTTTCAAGAGGTCTAGATTCCAAAACCAAAATGTCCGTCCGCCGTCCGGCCCGTTTTGGGCAATAGGATTTTTTTTTTTTTAATCTGAAATTTTGACAAAATACTTGGTTGACCATCTAGTTGTGCCCGCAAGGTTTTCAGCCCGATCGCTCAAACCCATGGGGCGCTATGGGGCTAAAATGGGGCTACGGGAGGGTTTTTTTGAAGGCTTTTGGCTATGGGATCGAGTCAGGTGTCGTTTTCGAGGTATTTTTGGACGTAGAATCCATTTTTTGGTGCCCCGCAATGTTCCGATTTCACTGTTGCGAACTATAGGGCTTTCATGGGGCTACAAATGAGATTTTTGATGGATCCCAGGAGGTCAAATATTTTTCAAGTAAAAAACAAAAAAAGTTGGAAAAAACTTTTTGAAAAAAATTCCAAAATTTTTTTTTAAATAAGTAGGTACTTATAAAAATATAAAAATATAATACTTATAGAAATATAAAAGGAAATTTTTTTATTTTTTCATTGATATTGAATTTCTGCACAAGTAACCTATATCAAAGAATAATAAACCCTTGTGTAAAATTTGCAGCGTTTTTCGCATTGAATAATATTCAATGGTAATATTATTACCTCGCAGAACACCCTTAAATGTGTACACACGGATCACATAATATGATAATATAATATATTAATATTCATCCTCAATCGCTTCAATGCCAGACTTGGATGGAGTAGTTTTTATAATTAAAAAAAAAAAACGTGATAATAAATACGCTCTTTCACCCCAGAACTAAACTTTTAAACTGTTTTTCCCCTGGGATGAAGGAGTTTTGCTGACTAGGGAGAAATACTGATCGGTGTTTATGTGGCATTTGAACCGTATAAATTTTACGATTTTTAAACCTCAGCATCTGTAAAATTACGGCCGGCGAAATAATCCTTTGATTTTATATTTCATAAAACGTCCTTTGCCTCTGTCAAAAGGATTTGCGTTTCATTTTATTCGAATAGCGGAACGACCTGAATTTAGAAGTAACAAAAGGGGCGGGGGGGTTTCTAGGGTAAACTTCGCCTCGAATTTCTCAGCCGAGCGCGGAAAAGCAGAAAAAAAAAGCGACGACAACTCAGACGAGAAAGAGGGGAAATGGTGGGTTTGAAATTACCATCACAAAAGACCAAATTTTCAACGCGACAGCCTCCCTGTCCTCGACACTGCTAAGCCCCCCGAGGACAACGTTTTTCGGGGGATCCCAAATGGGATTTTCCAGGAAAATAACGTTTAGGTTCCTGTTCCCGGGCTCAACTTGGGTAATCCTGGGGGCGATAGCGCCATCGAAGCTGCGCAAACTACCCTTTTTTGTGGAAAGTTGAGATTGAGATTCGGTTCTCAATTATTTTTTTTGCCGTTACTAGTTTGCGAACTGGGTGGCCTCTCTTCGCTTGACCATAACGAGAAAATCCAATCATTATTCATTCCTACTCGATTGAACTTTTTTTTTTTTTTTTGACTGGCAACTGCTAGAGCTCGTTAGAGCTATCAAGCAGGGCTCTACATTTTGGGAGCGCCACGACAAGAGACGGAAGGGAAGGGATATGGCGATTGTATGGAGGGAGGGGGTTTGCGCTGCCCATGGTGGGAGCAACTGCTCAACCGCCCCTTGCGATGGGTGTGACCCAAGTGAGCCCCAGGGGGACTAATGGGAGTCAATGCTCGACCGCAGCTGCCGCAAAGCCCTAGCAACTCTCTAAAAAATTGCATGCCCCTGCCACCTACATGGTTGATTTAATCAAAATTCCCAACAGAATGGCTAGTAGAACCTCCAAGTCTCCGTAGCAGCGGTTTGGTTGTAACAGGGGTCGGTTTCTGGGGTCGTTTTTTGGTTGTTGGTTTAGGTCACGGTAATAGCGTATTCCCCGCTAAAAAGAAAAATCTTCGTTCATAACATGATTCAATCATGAACATTGTTCATTCCTCATTGCTGGTATAAATACCTCCCTCCCCTCACCATCAAGAATAATTTTACGCCCTAATTGCTAGTATAAAATTTATTAAGGTAGGTATACAAAGTCATTCGCCTGAACATTTCATTTTCTCACTATTGTTTTTTTTTTTCTGATTTCAGATACGGATGGAGAGAGTGGGAGTAGGGAGAGTCTGGTCGAGCGCAAAATGCAGCCAGTTGTTAAAACCACCACCTACAGGGTAAGATCACCTATTTCAATCAAGCACTGACTATTGTTCTCTCAAGTACCTATCCACCAAATCAACAATTCAAGAACGTCGTGAATGAAATTTCGAAATCCCGTACCCTCTTGTGCTTGCCCCTTGGGCTGTAAATTAACTCCCGGTACCTACTGCTCTGGTGCTTCGAAACGTTTACGATTTCATGTGTACTACACGTTGTGTAGCCCGAAACTCTCGGCCTACGACCCATCAATAGCGGAGCTTCTGTTTACCAAGAGGCTCCTCGATGCCGGTGGTAATGCAATATGTAATCAACAACCAGTGATGCTCACTCAATCCCTGGATTCGGTCAATAGAGCAATTACCGTCCTTGTGATGTAGCCGGCGTGTCTGTGGAAAGGACAAGTGTGGCTAACGCATGCGTGCACATTGCGTGCACTTAGTCAGTTTAATCCATTTGAGAGCGATTAAAATGTCCATTATATTGTCTAGACCCCTGTTGCACACGGGTTTACTCTTTGATATAAATGTTGCTGAAATTTGATTTGGTCAATAAACAAAAGTTATAAAACGAAGAAAAATTCCTGAAAATTTGATTAAAATAAGGCGTAAGTAATTTGATTAAAGTCCGATCAAAATTGCGGAAGTTGTGGCTGTGGCAAGGAAATGTGGACGGACTGACACGGAACCAAATTTGTTCAGGAGGCCGCAAAATGCGAGTAGAAATTTTGATTTTGGAGAACAATTTTTTTTTTTTTTTTTTTTTTTTTTTTCATTTCAAAAGTTAAAACAATGCTTCCGGAAACAAAAGGAATTCGGACCTGTATAATGTTTGCGCAGATAAGAGACACCAAAACGCTGCACATTTTACACTAGGTAGGGCTTATTATTCTTTGATATAGGTTACTTGTGCAGAAATTTAATTCTGTCAATAAAAAAATAATTTTTTTGTTACTTGAAAAATATTTGACCTGGAATCGGAAAAATATTTTACCTCTTGGGATCCTTCAAAAATCCCATTTTTAGCCCCATGAAAGCCCTATAGATCGCAACAGTGAAATCGGATCGTTCTGGGACCCCAAAAAATGGATTCTACGTCCAGAAATACTTCGAAAACGACATCTAACTCGATCCCATAGCCAAAAGCCTTAAAAAAAAACCTCCCGTAGCCCCATTTTAGCCCCATAGCGCCCCACGGGTTTGGGCGATCGTGCTGAAAACCTTGCGGGCACAACTAGATGGTAATCCGAGTATTTTGTCAAAATTTCAGAATTTAAAAAAATTCTTACTGCCCAAAACGGCCCGGACGGCGTACAGTGGACGGCGGACGGACATTTTGTTTTTGGAATCTAGACCTCTTGAAACGTATAATATCAAATTTTGAGGCGATTACATATGTGTATTACCTATTTCAAAAAAAGTAAACCAAAACTAGGGGTAGAATTTTTAAAGTTATTTGGCTGTGAAGGTTTGATGTATCATAAACTGTTCTTTTTGGAAAAGGGGTATCTTTTTGGCCCCTCAAAGCCCCAACAGTTTTGTCCTCAAGGTTTTCAGCCCGATCGCCAAAATATTTGGGGCTTTGAGGGGCCAAAAAGATGCCTCTTTTCCAAGATACCCCTTCTAGTTACTAGAAGGAGAAGTAGAGGAGAAACGAGTATTTTTTCAAAATTTCAAAAAACTGTACTGTCCAAAACGGCCTCGGCTTTGCAAAAACAAAGGTTGTATTGAATAATCAAAATTTTTGAGGTTAATAACCAGTGTGCAGTGCATACTTTGCACGTCAGCAGAGGAGTCGTTTTCTCTCCTTAACCACCTCTTTGCATTAAATATTGGTCTTAAAACTCAATTGCACTGAATATTGAGTTTTGGGGGCCTGTTCCCAGAAAGAAATACTGGATCTGGAGCACATTCCATCCTTTCGTCATCCTTTAACGCCCAAAGGCGCATCAGTTATACTATAACGCAATATCGTTAAGCCATCAGCATCTGCCTAATCTCTCGATCGTAGGGAAGCCGGACAAACGTCCGTGTTTGTAGCCCAAGGTCGTGCACCGATCTACCCAAACTCCCACCCTTTTGATACACTTTTAATGTGTGTTAGGGGTATTTTCCCACCCTTCAGACCGACATTCTGCTCCACATAACCCTCCCAAACCCTTGTGATCCGACCTGGGGTTCCCAAGGCCTTACTCAGCTCTAGGTCAACCCGAAAAGTTTATCCCCCTTTCGTGTTCAATTGCAATTCACCTAGTTTCCTTCTCGTGTTGATTTCATTTCTTCCCGTCCCGCCGAATGCGCCGTGAGTTTTTTCTTCTCATTGTTGACATTAAATTTCTTTTTTTGCTTTAACTGTAACACGGAGAGTCGGTATGTTGCCGCAACTGTTGATTTGGTCCAGTGGTTCTAATGAGGAAACCGCGAGAAAGAAGTCATGGTTGTTTTAAACGTTTATTTTTCCTATTTTGGTGTCACTTGGTTGGTGCTTTAGCAGTAAAAAAAATAGGTACTCATAAATATGTATAATAGACATAAACAAAATGATGAATATACTTTGAACAATAGATTGGATAACACTCCTTCTTGTCATAGAAGTCACCAGGTATTAACAACTAAAGAGACCTTGGTTTGGTCGTCAACCTTTCAGAGTGATCCCCCCCCCCCCCCCCCCACCATCAAACACAATTACGGCTATAAATGCAATATGCATCATACTTTTCATCACGTAAATATTGTTGTTCTCGATTTGTCCCCCACACTTGACAACCGTGCTTTTTGAAGGATTTTTATTTACATTCAAGGGACCGAATTGGATCATTGTCTTTTCGATAAGATTAGGTTATCTTGACAGGCATGTTTGTGGAGAATCCTCATCGACTCAACCTGCTCCCCTATGGAATTAAATGAGAGGGCCCGTTGAATTGGAGGATTCCGCCGGGCTTAAATTCTGAGGTGCCTACTTCTGTATGTCAAACATCGCGATTTCAATCGTAGTCGCCAAACCTGCTTAGGCCCGAAAGGGGGGATCCCCAGGACTTCATATTGGCCGAAAAGGGGAGCCCAAGATAAAGTAAAATTAGGGATCAATCAACAACGTTCCACACCGTTCGTAAACCATCACGAGCCACTATGCTAATTGGTGATTCGTATTTTGCCAGGGAGTGCAAAAAATCGGGCAAATGACAATGATCTATCATAGATCATTGTCATTTGCCCGATTTCTTCAGTTCAGCTACGTTTAAATTTGACTAATTTGACAGGTACATAATGTACCTGTCAAATTAGTCAAATTTAAACGTAGCTGAACTCAGCATTGAATTGTAGACACGTTTCATTCTGTGGGGGTTTTCTATTTCTAGTCTTAATCCATTTATAGACAGAATAGGAATGAATGTCTCTGATTCTCGGTTTTTAATCATGGAAGAAAAATTTCGTTTTTCGAGGTTCGATTTTGCCTTTACTTTTGACTGAAAGTCGTCTTGTTAGTTGGTAGGAATTTACAATCAAGTGGCAGATTATTTTGTGCGATGTGCTTTGCCTAAAAAGGTGAAAGATTTCCAGGTTTTTCGGCTGTCAAAAGTTGTCCTCAAGGTTTTCGAGTTGGAAAACTTGGATTCGTCTTGTCCACACAATCCCCGAGAAAACTTTTCAAAGCGACCCTTCTGTGCTCTCTTATTTATTGGACGTTTTTCCGTTTTGATTCCCTGTCGCACATTATCTCATTCCTTTTCTGGACGTTCCTTTCGTAGCCTTTAACAATCTCTTTACGGCCATTTATTGATTGGTTTTCATCTGAATGGGGAAAGTAGGAGTAGTCTCTAACAATCATTGATTTGATTCGACCACCTCTTCTTGAAAACGAGTGATTCAATAGAGAGTCCCTAAAGAAACATCCGAGTTACGTCGACCGTTAATTTTTATCGCCGTAAGGGATTTGTCTAGGGAGAATCAAAGAAAAGCTAACTTCACATAAGACCGTAACAGAGATACGGTCTTATCAAAAGTCACGCTAAATTTAAAGTGCCGCTATTTACGTTCTATTGCTCGAAATTAACGGCGGTATCCTTAAGACCGTAAGTTTATTGCCGTAACTTTACGGCAATAACGTTCGACGTTTGGCATAAGGACGTAAGTTATCACCGTTATTTCTGCGAACTCTCTATTAGAGAGTTCCTAAAGCCACTTTTTGCCTAACGGTGATGAGTTACGGTCCTTATGCCTAACGTCGAACGTTATTGCCGTAAAGTTAAGGTAATAAACTTACGGTCTTAAGGATACCGCCGTTAATTTCGAGCAATAGAACGTAAATAGCGGCACTTTAAATTTAGCGTGACTTTTGATAAGACCGTATCTCTGTTACGGTCTTATGTGAAGTTAGCTTTTCTTTGATTCTCCCTAGACAAATCCCTTACGGTGATAAAAATTAACGGTCGACGTAACTCGGATGTTTCTTTAGGAACTCTCTAATATGTAAATCCTAATGGGACAATATTATTACAATGCCAACGGGTAACTATTCTATATTAAATATACCAAAATACCAAGTGTTGGTGTTGTTGTAGGAAAACAAAGCAATACGTTGAAATAATACAAAATGATTGGCCACCGTAATCCCAGCAGAGTTTCCGCTTTCTGAGTGATGGTGCAATGTTAGGTCCCTACAATAGAGTGCAGGTTGCTACAATTTTTGGGCAAAATTGGAGCAAGTTCCTTGGGTGTTAATCCTTTTTTATAAGGATATCAGTTGTAACGCCGAGCCCAGATGTGCTGTATAATATGCAGCTATTATCTTGATATTATCTTGACGAAACTAATTGGGAAAGCTGTTTGGGAGGAGTGTCCCCTTCGTCTTGTTGGATAATGTATCTATGAAGGAAATGAGTTTTTTTTTTAAACGTTGGCGGGGATAATAGTACTCGTGAGAGTACACGTACCTTCATTGTCAGGACTGGGAGGGAGCCGATAATAATTATTGTGATAAGGCCAGTTCGATGTAGTCCCCTCTGCGAACGCGTTTTTTGTCGTGCGGCCCCTCACCAGTACGGTGGTGAACATGTTGGCGAGCGTACTCCCATTCGCGAATTTCCAAGGTTGCGTCCACTATGTCCACGGCGTGTTCTCCGGCTACTACTTCTCATGCCCCAAGGTAAAAAAGATGTAGAAAAATCTGGCTCTAATTGGAGAGTGCACAGAGTCCAATGCCAACTTGAGCGAACGCTTTGGAATCTGTTGGAGCTTGTCAAAAATTTATGTTGAAGTAAATTTAAGATATCAACAATACTGGAAAGAAAAACTTGGTTATAAAATTATTAATTATTTTACTTGAGCCATTCTACTAATTTATCAACTTGAGCGACTACAATTCGAGTAACTTGCAAGGCCCAGGAAGCCGTGTAGAAATTAACTTTCAATGAGCTAACAAGTTGGGAGGATTAACTGCCGGCAGTTTGAAATGTTTCAGTAGCTCCATTAAGGTTAAGCCCTTATTGTGCGAGCAAAACTATCCTGCTGCTCTTGGAGGTTCGATTGTGGAGAGATTCTTTTCAAACCATCTTTGCGATTCGGTTCAAACCATGAGAGAGTAAAAGTGGTTGTCGACTAGAATCACTCGACTGAACAAAGTCCCCTTTGCAACGCAAACCAGGTGGAAACCCAAATATTGGTCAAAATTTGAGATTTCAAAAAAAAAGGATTCGAGATAAAAGGAAGTGTACAGCGCAGAGCATACAGGAGACATCTCATTTTCTTGTCAACAATCCTAACATCTACGAATTTCAACAATAACGACAACGCAAACCTCGACGACTCTAGACATCGACAAAAAGGCAATATTGAGCCAAATCAAAGACTTCAGTCATTAAAACCCAAGTGGATCAATCTAACAGTTACCAGTAACAAGACTGTTCTGGTATCGCACAGCCATTGATACGTACGATGATTCAACTATACATAATTTGATGGGGAAGAGAGGGTTTTTGTAAAGAACGAATTGGCCAGAAGGAGACATTTTCCGCGCCCCGAGGGATTAATTTTGCGGTCCGTTGGCTTGAAATTGTTTTGGAGAATTGCCATCGCCTAGGTGCATTCTTTCTACTCTGTTGCTACAAATATTGATCATATTAAAGGGCTCGCACTACACGAGAGAAAAAACATAATAAAATGTATTATATTTCCTCTCTCGTATGGTGCTCTTTCAAAATGTGCATTCCTAAAATTCCTTATTCGACGGGTTGAATACTACTCAAAAACTGTTGTTCAAAACAATTTGAATACAACCGTTTTAATGCTTGTTTTATACTATGAGCTCCTTGAAAAGGTCAAAATTTTGCATTGCTAACATCATCTTCGAATTGTTACTCTTTTTAAAATCTACTTTCTCTTGATACCAATTTTCAGTTCGAAAATCCGTATAGTTTCACGCTGAGCTATTATTGAAATTTTTGAGATTTTGAGTTGAAAGCGGAAGTGTATTAAGTAGGTACGTCATGCATCGAAATTTGCGCGTTGATTCGCCAGAGCGGGCAGTTAGGTATGTTTTTACTAAACATGCACGACACGGCAATTCACATTACTTCGCGTCACTCATCGCGTTCTCTAGTGAGAATTATTGGAGTTGGCTGGTGAAATTTCATAACGTTCTGTAGAAATTGGATAATTGTTGACAAGACTTGTAAAATTGTCTTTACAGCAATGGATTGGCTTGACTTGGCTAACGTGATCCAAGCCTGTCCAAGTTCAAGTCCAATGTTGCCAGACGCCTTTGGCCTGAAAGGGGGACTTCTGGGAAAAAAAGGGGGGACTTGGTCTTTGCAAAATAGGGACGTTTGGGAGCAAACCAATTAATTTTGTGGCTCTCATCATAATAAACCGCTGTAAGCGGTAGGAGGGATATTCTTATGCACCACAACATGCAGTTGGTAAATCTGCAGTTCTCATGGGAGGGATTGTTAAATTTTTTCCCAGTGTCCAATTTTCATTTTCGCTTCCATTATCTCCCAGGATGGAACTGTAGATTACCACAGGGGACTCTAATAATGAGTACTCGAAAGTCTCAAAAATTGGAATCCACTTAAATCGTTCAATCCACTTATGGTTGAAGGCCACAACCTTGACCCCAAATGATGCCCTGGCCACGAAGAGTTCTCATACCCCATTTGATTGCCACGAACTTTCGTCAGAAAGAGACACCATTAACAGATGGAGGCAAACTGCTGGGAGAAGACGTCAGATCGAAGGTCAGTATGTGCATGGTGCCCAGCCCAACAACAAATCACTGATGAGCTGCTCAGGTTAATTAATGGCTTGGTTGCAGACTGTGTCTGGCACTTTTCTCAATGTTTCCTGCGAGTCAAAGGTGGCAAAGCGAAGGGATTTTTTTTTTTTTTTTTTTTTTTCAAACAAACCAATTGGGGGGAAAAGGAGGATTTAGGGGGACTGGGGAACATGGCAGAACCAAGCTCCAGAAAGGGGGACATGTTCCCCTAGAGGGGGACGTCTGGCATCACTTGGACCAAGTCCTTGACACAGTTTGTGTTGTAGGTGATGACAGGGAGTTCCAGGATAGGTGCCCCAGGTTATGTTCTGGTTGTTGAAGTAACGTCCTTGAAATTTCGAGAAAAATTTATTTTTTAAACTGATGAACTCTACTTCGGAGGCGTTGGAAATAATGAGGGCACACCTTCTGAACCATCAAAAGGTGTGTCCTTGTCCTCCACAGTTTGGCTCATCAATACGAGATCTGCCATTTGTATTTTTTCTCCTGGCTAAAAGCTGGACGTTGAGAACTAAAACTTCAGCTTCTAAGTTTATTCCTGATCCATGAAAAAGCGTAATTAAGCCAATAAAACGTGATCATAGAAGAAACAAGTAAACAATCAACAGTATGAGTGTGAAATTTCTCACGTTGCATCTCTGTCATTCTGCCTGTAGTCGCTCGCATTATTCTCCAGTTGATCCAGCGGAAAGCCTTAGCTAAATACCAGTTCTCATCTCATGTTTGTTCAAGTTGTGCTTTCAACGAGAATTGGTATCAGTATACGTAGCTATAGGATGGGTGTTAATTTTCATTTCCCAGTGAAGATACGTGTTGCGTCGCTGCATTTTAATCTGCTCGAGGAGGATGGTAACCAATAGTCGCTCTAATAATGACGCCACCGTCATTGATTTTATGGCCGTCATTTTTAGTTTCTTTACGAAGAAGTGATGAATAGTAAAAATGATTACAATGAATTATTTTTATTATTAATAAGAATAAATAATTTATTGTAAAGACATGATCGTTATTATTAAACTTTTCTACATGATAGTGACGTATTTTACACATTATGATTGTGAATGATAAAAACTACAATTGTCATAGTTTTGCTTTGAAAATCCAAAATCAACTGTGGCGCATTCAGTTCATGCAGATAGGAGTGTAAGTCATAAGTCAGTTTTATTGCTTCTCCCTGGTGGTTATTAATATTTTATAGTTGGCCTTCGCCTGGTGAGCCATAAGATTTTCGGTAGATGATTTTCTTACCTGGTACGATTCGGACGAATCGTTTTTGCTGCTCTGTAGTGGCTGAAATCGTGTAATGATCAAGTTTTCGTGGTAATCAGTGATGTTCAACTTCTGCTATCCGCTTACGGGTAATTGCAAACGTCAAGAAGTCAAACCACTGACGGTTATTGAGATACCAGTGAGTTGTCTAGTTGAGTAGTATAAGTTTGCTAATAGAGTCGGGTTGATTGATGCCACTGAAGGAAATTTATTCAAAAATTAGTTTTTTTGCTTGCTTGTTTTTTCTTGCTGTCGGTCAATTTTTTTTCCGTCAACAAATTCTCTATTTATCGAAAATGTGGGAAGAATGATGGTGAATTTGATTCCTGCCCGGAAAATGTAAAATCTGTCACGAACTTCAAAACGCTTTGCTACCTCTCTGGTCTGACAGCGGCGGCGAGAAATAAATGATGTGCAGAACCATTAATAACTTCCAACCCCTCAAGAGGGCTAGCAATGTGTCCGTAGGGCGGGTAATGGAAAAATGTAGGTGGTTTATATGGAACCAATTTTTTTTTCTCGCAAATCCCTGTCACTGTTGTAGTTTTTTGTAGACATTTTTATGTAGAGTTTACGGGTGCTTCATTTGGGAACATCGTCTGGGAATGTTGTCCCATTGAGTTCTAGTCAGATTTTCGCGCTTTGTTTAACGTTGTTGAATTCATTTCAAGTTGTGACCGTCAAGCGTTGTCGTAGTAGGTCCACTGAGCTCCTCCGCTTCCTGCGTCCTCTGCAATTACGTCAATAATAATTATTGACGCAATTATTGCTCCTGAACCCGCGAATTTTATTCCAACCCCTTCCATCAGTTTTGTCGTTGGAATTTAGTTTTCTCTCCGAGCGTCTACTTTCCTTATAAGAAATTTCGGTAGCTTGTCGGGCCTGTAAAGTGAATCCCATTGACTTGAGCACAAAGCTTGTAACGGGCTGGGAGTTTTGATTTTTAAAGAGGCTTCTCGGTTGCGCAACGCTCACTCGATTGGATAACCCTGTGTAATGTGGTGTACGGATGAGCGAGGTCTAGCGATCATGAGTTTTTTCGTGTGATTCATTCAAGAGAGGACAATTCTATCGTGAACAACCAACAATATTTATCAAAATTATCTGAAAAGTCACTACCAGTACGTGCCCACCTTAGGGCGGTACAACTTACAACTTACAGAAATAGAACACTGTAAATACTATCTGTACTTCACGGTTAGTCTCTGTTCCTCACTCGCTAAAAATAGGTTAATGACTATTTAATGGGCTTCTGGCAGAGCTATTCACGTTATCGGTTATAGGCGCATTTTACCTTTTTGACATGGATATGTCTTAGTTCTGGGGTCTTGCAAAATTTTGCGACACACAAATTTGGCGACACACAAAAAATGCAACGTTTTTTATTGGTTGCACCCGTGGCAACCCGCCAACTTAATTTTTCATAGCAACAACGCTTGTTAGTTTCTCGTAGTGAATTATCAAATTCCCGTCTAACAACAACTATATAGTTTTTTTTTTTTTTTTTCTCTCTTTATTTTTTATTTATTAGGTAATGAAAAGAGTGAAAATCTACAACAACGAAACCAACAACAATAACTACGCGAACAATCCCCGCTTCAGTCCAGCGTGGAATCCACATTAGGAAGTCCAGCTCCGTCCTCCAGTCCCAGGCTTCTCACCTTCCGCCGAGCTCCTCTTAGCCGAAGGGAAACTGCCCTTATGACGGCGAACTGGACTCGAACTCGAGCCCACCCAACCACTTGGGAGTACGGTCTATCCCACTTCTCCGCCAGTTTATAGGCCGCTCTCCTGAGAAAGGCGTCGAATTCACAGTGGAGGGCACCATCGCATGAACATACAAGAGGTGTGAACGACCCTCTGAGATCCTCAGCCGCCCGGTCATACTTTCTGTGCTTTTCGTTGGCGGCACTTTGGGCGACTTGCGGCCACTCCCGGGAAAGGTGAGAGGCAGCGTCAGCATTTACAATGCGATTATCAAAAAACGCTGGCCTCCCACCTTCCCAGACACCGGTTATATGTATGTCGGCCACTAGAGCACTGTGACCGTCGGTACTGTCTCTCATGATTGGTTCAATGGTCGCGCCACCCCAAGCCATTTCGCCCAGGCCAACCACCACATCTCGTACCTCGTCATGGCCTCGTTTAACGAACGATATAGTTGAATCAACTATATGTTGATAGATATATTATATCATACGACATATCCATGTACAGATGTTTTCTTCATCTTAAACTCCCGGCCATTTTTTTGGTTTATTATTCTTGAAATAACAAACCGACCTACGTAATCGCGACGGAGGTCGAAAATTCTGATCGGCCTCAATATTTGACATTTGAAGTTTCAAGAGGTCTAGATTTCTGAAACGGAAATTCCGACATTAAAATTTAAACATTTAATGTTCGTCCGCCGTACGCCGTCCGAGCCGTTTTGGTCCGTAGGAATTTTTTTTTTTTTAAATCGGAAATTTCGACGAAATTCTTGGTTTACCATCTAGTTGTGCCCGCAAGGTTTTCAGGCCGATCACCCTAACCCGTGGGGCTCTGTGGGGCTACAGGATGTTTTTTTTTTAAGGTTTTCAGTTATGGGGTCGAGTTAGGTGTCGTTTTGGAAGTAGAATTTATTCTATTTTTGAACGTAGAATCCATTTTTGAGGGTCCCAGAACGATCCGATTTCACTGTGGGGCTCTATGTGGCTTTCAAGGGGCAACAATGATCCCAGGAGATCAAAATTTTATCTTATTTAATAACGTGTTGTTTTTCGAGTAATAATTACTGCAATTATTGTAGACGCAAAATCCAGTTTTTTGAGGTCCCACATCTGTCCAAACATTGTACAGATTTTTTTTTTTTTTTTTCAAAATATCTTCTTAATGACACACAAATAATTTTTGCACAATTAAACTATATCGAAGAATAATAAACCCTTGTGTAAAATTTTCAGCGTTCTTCTTTTCGTCATAAAGTTTTTATTTGGATTGGAGTCATGGTGGTCGACCCACGAACTGTAAATTCATCGGTTCGTCCAACCCCGCTGGTAATTGAATTACGGAAATTGAGTGATGGGGTTCTCAATTCATGCAGGAAATTCCGACTCACGATAGTTTTCTAGTACTGCAAATTTTTCACCCATCGCGAATTACAAGGGTCTAGGGAGAGAGAGGATAAAAACCGCTCCAAGTTCTGACACATTCCACTCAAAATGCACTTCCAAGAACACTATGGTGGATTAATAAAGCTAGGATAGTAAGTTGGTATGTGCCAATATCCACGCAGGAAAGCGGAAAATCCCTTTCTTCCTGCATCCAGAGCTGAACTTTACGCGTGCTAGTGGAACATTTTGACAGACCAGACACAGCCAAATTGAATTACGAGAATGATTTAAAACCTCGTAGAATGATTTGAGTCAAATAGAGCACGTAATTTCTCTTACTGCAGCATCCTCTGTGTAATTATTACACCTATTATTATATAGTTAGTAACTGTGAGTTAATATTATGATACTTCATAGTGCTTCAACCATAAAATTAATCTCCCATTCTTGATTGGGCGTTACACCTTTAATTAATTAAAAGAAGTTGTTCTCGGATTACCCCACCATTGAGATCTTTTTTTGTCTCCTAATCCAATTCTACGTGGACGGACTCTGTGAGTTATTTGTTATGCTGTTTATCCCTTCTCCCCTCATCTTTCCCGTTTTTCACGCTTCCATTTTCCTCCGGGTTAACTAACCATCACAAAGCGCTCAAGGTCTGGCCTCCAGAGGGACCCGGCAACGTCCGTTTTAGTTGTTATCCTGCTCCTGGCCCGCCATCATGTTGAATTGAACCATGGAACCCAAGGTGATCTTTTCAATTCCTCTCATACGTTAACTACAGGTTGACACTCACATGAGATGATGAGGCTGTTTTTATTGTTGTTATCATGAAACTCATTGTTGACTTTCACTGACTGTTGAGTGAATTCACTGAGGATTTTTGTTGTTAAGTTTGTTGTTAAGTTAAGAAATCCTTTGATCAACGCGATCCACTAAACGAATGAAACTCACTCCATTAATTTTACGAGTTTTTAACAACTTCTGAATTGCTTTTTGTTTCATTGCTGAATTTCTTTGACGATTAAAACAGATCAAAGATGTTAGTCAAAGAGGTCACAATAAAACGATAGCTCATTGAGGTATGTGCTCAGAACATGGGTTTCATCGTGACGTATAAGTTTATCACGATTATCGTCTAGTTGCAGTTTGACTGTCACTTGATTCAAGGTGGTCGTGGTGTTGCATATCTCGGACCTTTCAGAAAAGAAACACCACCTGATGTTCCAGCCCATTATGAGTCAATTTGGGAGTTTATCGACTATCGCACGTTATAATGACTGTATCTATCACTGGCCTATTTTTGTACTGATTCGGTTTAAGGAAAGTTTTAATGTTGACCAGTTTATTCATGTCTTGACTTGGCTAAACCCAAATTAATCCAATCCGGACAGACATAGTAGGATAAAGTGTTTGCCTTTGAGGGGGGGAAAATTGTTCTTTTTTTTTCCTCAAAGGCAAATATTTTATCCTGCAAGTGACATCAAAAGCCTTGCAAAACAAGTTTTTATCCGTTTATTTTTTCTTTCCGCTGAACAACTTTTAGTTCTGGAAGTTGATATTTTTAGACTGGAGTTACCGTTTAGGATCTTACCTCCGACCAAGAGACAATGCGTTTATGAATATTTATGAACGAATGTATTAATTCATCCGCCTTCTCAGGTCGTTAGTGAAAACCCAGTTTCTGACTGCGTCTTTAACGCAGTATGAAAACTTGGATTTAAAAACACCCTACACATTGCAATTTTGCACATTGAATTTAAAAATGAAGCTAGCCACCAAATATTGTACAGTAATGTTGAGGATAGGTAATTATTATATTATATCTTATCCAATGTTAATATTATATCCTGGAAGATAATATTAGTATTAATATTTGTACAGTAACAGTTACTGCTGTCCTGTTCGTGTCCTCTATTTGGTGGCTGTGTTGTGGGGCTTCACTCTGCAGGCGGGAACGCTTTTCTGTCTCCTGCCGCTAGAGAGCTCCACCACCGCGGTGCTGCCAGCTCCGAGAGGTTCCGCCCGTTCAGGTTATAACGACCACAACAATCGGCCCGATCGATAACAAACCACTTCCCCTTTCAATTTACTTCCTTTCTCCACGAAAAACCCCTTTCCAGTCCTGTTTGGTGAATTTATTACAGTGATCCAGTTTTCCCGCTGTGTCGTAAATATTTTGAGCGGTTTGGTTTATGGTTTTTTGGTACGTGATGTGCACGTACCGGTGGCGTTGAACCATGGTGTACCTACTGCGCAGAAATCGGAATATCACCTAGAAATGTACTTAATTCTTTTCTAAAAGTGGTGTTAACCATGGGGATTATATACTACGAACGGGATGTGCTCTGCTTTAAGGTGATGACAATTATTGTAATATAATATTATACCGTAATATTATATTATTGATTTGATTTGGTTGTTTACCTCTGTTGTCCATGGTCTTGGGCCTTGGCGGATTTTGTTGTCATGCATGTCAAGATCCAAATGTCGCAGTCGGAATGTGTGGTAGAGTTCGAAGTGGACACCAATTCGGAGCTGATACAAGTCTGGAATTCGACTGGTGTCAGGCAGGTCGTGATGAAAATAAAAGTGTAGCTGAAAACGCTGCTTATTTAACACAAGGATTTATTATTCTTTGATGCAGGTTACTTGTGCAAAATTTTAATTGTCAATGAAAAAAATTTTTTTTTTACTTTTTTTCAAATATTTTTGAAAAATATTTGACCGCCTGGGATCCTTAAAAAATCCTATTTGTAGCCCCATGAAAGCCCTATAAATCGCCCTAGTGAAATCGGATCGTTCCGGGACCCCCTAAAATGGATTCTACGTCCAAAAATACTTCGAAAACGACACCTAACGCCATCTCAGCCAAAAGCCATCAAATAACCCTCCCGTCGCCCCATAGCGCCCCACAGGATCGGGCGATCGGGGCCGAAAACCTTGCGGGCACAACTAGATGGTAAACCGAGTATTTTGTCAAAATTTCAGATTAAAAATAAATCCTACGGCACGGAAGGCGGACGGACATGCATTTTTGGAGTCTAGACGCTTTGAAACGGACGATGTCAAATTTTGAGGCCGATCAGAATTGTCGACCTCCGTCGCGATTACCTACATAGGTGATACGATTACTGTAATTTTACTGCTGTAGGGAAATCTCTCTTTTTTAGATTTTCCATTTACTTTGAAATAATTTCTTATTGGCGTTGAATTAATTAATTTAAAAGTAATTTTCACGCAATTTATTGTCTCAAAATATAGTAAACCCTTGTGCAACCTCTGAAGCGTTTTCGTGCCATGTTTTCTTCTGATGAAATCCTGGCTGTTGTGGGAGCCATCTGAACTAAGATTGTAATTTTAAAGCTTTTGTTTTGGTGCGAATTTTGATAAATTATCTTACGGGTTTTGATGGTATTGTTGGTATGCAAGATTTACCAACTCTTCAGTTACACTTCTCACCGCGATTATTGCGTTATATTTGTCGGCTAATCTTATCTTATTAGCCGTTCGGCGTTGAAGGCGGTTCTGACTTGTCAGTGAGCATCATGAACGCGGTTCTCCAAAGGTTGTTCGACAAAAATAATGTTTTTGTGCAAATCGGTTTTGGCCCAATATCTGTACAGTGTGGTCGACCCTTACCTGCCATCTTGGTGGACCCCTCCTGTGAGTAGGACGCCGTTTTCCCCCCTCATTAGCTTCTTACGTTTACGTTTTCTTTCAAATCTGTGCAGGTGGAAAAAGGGGACACCCTGAACTCGATCGCCGCTCGGTTCGACACAATCCCTTCGGAGCTAAAGACAATCAACAGGCTAGCAGCCGGTACTGTGTTTCCCGGTCAGGTGATTCGGGTGCCGGACAAATCCGCCAAGAAGGAGAGAGCCGAAGGGGAAGATGACGACCATGTTTCCCAAACCACCAGCACGGAGAGAAGTGAAAACACTGATGAGGAGGGTGAGTCCCTACGCCGATTATTTCCTATTCCAATTATTGGGATATAGCGCTTCCAAACATGAAGCTGTAGTTTTTTTCATTCCTTGAGACATATTTCATCTGTCATCCTTTTGCAGATATGCTGGAGACGTTGCGGGTCAACTCTCCGAAACCTGGTCACGTTGAAAGGGTGGGAACACCTTCTTCCCCACACTTGGAAAAGTTCCTTAGGATTAACGTTAGGCATATAACTGATGGACAAGTAAGGACCTCGTTACTGCTGTCTGCTTCTTCTTTTTCGGGTTTCTTTGTCTTCAAGATCTCTTTGGTTTCAGGGAGTCGTCTACGGTGTTCTCATAGTCACTCCAAATGCTTTCATGTTCGACCCCAACGTCTCCGATCCCCTGGTCATCGAAAGAGGGCCGGAGTCGTATGGTGTCATTGCCCCGATGGACTACGTTGTTAACGCGGCCATATACCACGATATAGCGCACATGCGAGTGGCCAACGCAGAAAACAAGTGAGTCCCTTGAATGATGATGGCCCTTCAAAAGAAAGATTCTGGTATTTCATCACTGAAACGAAAAACGTCGTGAAAAACGTTTCGTCAAAATGTCAATTACGTGGCGTTAGAACTTAAGCAACGACGTTTATCTTGAACTTCACTTGTATCTTCAAATGCGGTCATTCACGGTTTCAGATTCAACCTTCCCAAACCTGAAGTTTACCACATGAAAAGTGAGGAATCGGAAGGGGAAGGCGACGCTAGTGTTCTCCTGTCGACCACCGACCAGGGCGACAGTCGGGACCTATCTGCCAAAGAAACCCTACCAGACCTTAGGTATGTTTTCCACGCTTTTGCATTGGTAACACTGGTTCACCAAACTGCTAATTTTTTCGAATTTCACACAATTTTCTTTTGTAGATCCTCAACAGAAGACGATGATGCTCTGTGGTTCAGCGGGACTCAGAGAGAAGGGGACGCTTTTCCTAAGGCTTTTGAACGAGAACTAGTCACACCTACTAATAGTACTATAGATAAGCTTGTAAGTTACTAAATCTTCGTAAAGATCATTTTGTTGCTACACTCAAACAGCCCAAGTCAAAAGTAAAATTATCATTTCCAGAGCGACACTCAAGACCAAGACACGACTGCAGACGATAAGAGCCCGTTAAACGATGAAGAAGAGACCTGCCGAGTCGAGGAACCCAGCAGAGTGGCAGAAGAGCCTAGCAGAATCGTAGAAGAGCCCAGCAGGGTCGTAGAAGAGCCCAGCAGAATGGACGCAGCGGCGCTTGTCAAGGCGAACGAAGAAAGGCGGAAATCTATTTTGGACCAACACTACCCTGTCCCTAAACATTCGGTTGATCAAGAGAGGGAAGATTCCCTCCAGGAAGTAGAACCCCGTAAGTAGCTGATGTGGAAAGCGTTAAATTTTATTTCTATCTTGATTTTCACTTTTCACCTTCATGTTTAGCGGTGATGGATGACAGAAGGAGAGATAGTGAAGGGCACCTAGTCAAACTCTCGTGCCACGACTCCGGCATCGACATCCGGGATCCACCCCCACCGGCGCCTGTGCAGCGCAAAACGGTCTATTCGGACGCCGACATCCTGTTGGCTGGCGACGGCGAGTTCCTCCCTCCCGTTCCTGTTGTTCCGCTCCCTCCGCCAGTTGTCGACGAAGAGAAGAAAAAGCAGTCCGTCTCCTTCAGCCTGGACGATGAACCTAAATCGCAAGACGACGATAAGCAGGAAACTAAGAAAAATAAAGTAGGTTGTTCGTAACGGGGTTATTTACTCCGCTGTTAGTCGTCAGATATATTTTAGCGAAATGCCTGCTTTTCAGATGTTCAAAAGGTTGTCATACCCTCTTTCATGGGTGGAAGGCATTACAGGAAGTGAGGATAAGGATTCACTTCCCTCTTCAGCCGACTCTCACCCATCTCACACACCTTCATCCGTCTTCAGTATCTCTAAAGTCTTCTCAAGGTGTGTACCCTGTCAAGACACCCTGTATCAACGAATATTTGGGGTATTCATGGTCTGCTTTGCTCTTTCAATCGTTGTAAATCGACAGTTCCATGAGGCTTCTCCTATTGAACGTCAAAATATCGAACACCTAACCTAGCGCTCCTTGCACGACTAAATCCTGATAAGCGTGATTCAGCTGGTAAAAAATGAACCGTGTTATCACTGAAACTACTTTGAATTACTGCCACCGCATTTGCAGCGGTACTTTCGCCGCCTTTTCTTGCGAGAGTGCTTCCGGGCCATGGCAAATCAAATCATGGCCCTCGTGGAAACTTGACTTTCGACGATGAAACTTCCAGACCATGAAGTCCCCATTTGTTTTTCATAGGTTTCAATATTTTTATTAAATTTAAACATTTTGGTGAACATACTTTCTTGTTTTTTTTTTTTGTTTTTTTTCTTTTACTTTGTCTGGGGAATTTAGTACTGGCATAATTGACTGCACAGATTAGTAATCAATTTCATAACTTCAGTTTGAAAGCCTGGCCAGAATCCCTGCCATTGCGAATGCTTGGACCCAGGCGTGCACTGTTTCATCCTCCACTCTAAGTAATTTCGAAGCTGACACCGATTGGCGAAATGATAATCCCGTTACCTTGCGGCACTTTAGGTATTGAATGTTCTGGTTTTCAGAAAAGGCCGCGATCTATCCGCCAGGTGGCGAAGTTCCAAGGGGTAATCATTCAAGGCGCCGTCTTGAGAATTGATGAATTGCGTGTTTTGACGAAAAGTTTAGCATTTTTTTTGTCCGTGTGTTGAATTCGGTTTTATTTCTAGTTAGATTAAATTTTCTAATTAACAGCTGCAGTTTTTTAAATTAATTTTTTTTTTTTTTTTCAAAATTGTTCTAATGATTGAAAAGCTTGGCAAGTAACGAAGTTTGTTTCTTGTTTTTCTTTCCTTGTGCTGCTATCGCGATATTATCCCGTCCTGACCTCATTGCCTGATTCTACCGTCTTCTGATGGGTGTGACTGGTTTTGATATTTCATGCAAAAATCGCAGCTCGCCCATCAATATGGTGACAGACTTTGGTTCGGGGCTTTTCATGAAGACGCCAAGCGAAGACGGTGGAAAATTCCCTTTCCCTCCCACCGATTCCTTGCCCAGCTCAGCTCCCTCGTCCACGTCCACCTTCTCACCTTCAAACATCATTGGCTCTGTAGGGTAAGTCGGTGCAAAATTTCCCCCACTCATCCAATGGAAAGTCTATGTGAGTGCCCTAGGATAGGCCGACACTGTGTTGTGCCAGTTTGATGTCATTTGGTGTTGTGTCCGTCATAGATTACTGTCCCATCTGTTAGCTTCAATTCGTGCTTAAATATTTCCCGCCCTGATGTTCATAGTGTCAGTATCATGACATTTGATACGCATGGATACTCAGGCTTATACCCAACATGTGTGTACCATAGGAAAATTGTGTAACCTAAAAGACTATTACCTGCTTGTTTCTTACTCTCTACCACAGCACCAGTCGGTATTGTCAATGTTCTACGAAGCAATATTGACTGTCTACTTTAAATATCCTCGGAATGAGCTCAGTACCCCTTCACACCTTTTCTGCCCCTTTGTCTTCCACATGCACCTTCCCTTTAGTGTGAATGATGATACTTTATGATACGAATGCATCCTTTGTTCACGAATGTATCTAGTACTTGGACCTTGTATTCATTTTTATGAGTTGGCTTGGTTGAAATAACCAAATAACTAAATTTAGGTAGTTCCTCAAAACATTTTTAGGTCGACAAATGACAAGGCACGGTGAATTCGTTTAAAGGACATTTCACTCCAGTGTTGCCAACTCCATGACTCTCTGGTGTCAATTTCTCTATATAATAGTCCGATAGAAAAAAGAATGGGACTGGAAATCCCCCTTCACTACCCATCTATTCTCTGCGTTCCGGTGTGCCATCTGCCCGAACCTTATTCTGCTTAGACTATTTCTCCTAACGTCTGAAGAGATATCCTCTTGTGCCACCCCTCGACAGGAGGCGTAAAATGTTTGGCGCTGTTTTCCCTCTTAGCGGCATCACTGGACCACAGCTTTTTTTTTTTTTTTTTTTTTGCCAGCCGTTCTTTTTTCTCTCAGATTTTGCAATTATGTCAGAACTCTTCACGGTTCTTAACAAACCTCATAAAATACATCACTGGATTCTACCCATAGCCGTCCTACCACTTGATTGTTTCTCGCATCCTTCAATTTTCACTCCCTCCTTTAAATATTCCCTTGTTTTATGGATTGTTGCATGTCCTGTCACATTGTGTATGTGAATGTTAGCTCTATAGTCTACCCTGTTGAAAATTAATTCTGGCAGTCTTTTGAGTGGAGCAAAATAAGAGGAAAATACAATTTCTTTCTGAATTGCGAATAGCACAAACGGGCATAAATTCGCCGCCCTTTGATAATTATTTTTCAATTGTAATGAGTTTTGCTCCTCTCTATTCCACATGTTTCCTTATTGTAGTAGATGTTCTTTTCATACTTCGGAGATTTTCGAAGGGGTCTACACTTTTCTTACACTATGTCAATCTTTATAAATTAGACCTCGTCAAACTGCCTGCAAGACTCTACTTTTCTTTTTCATATTGCCTTGTACTGTATGGAATACTGATTGTCAATTGCATTGGGTTTTATAGGAGAGCCTCCGTGGGAAACCCGAGCTACACCAAACCTAAACTAGACTATAGGAGCATGGTTTCCGTTGAAGATATGCCAGAGCTTTTTGTGCCCTTTGATAGTAAGTATTTTGCATTATGGAAAAAGAAATTTTCATTCTATTACTTCTTTCGTTGCATTTCTCTACTTCTGTTTGTTACCCTAACGAAAAATTAGACGAATTTTAAAATTTTTCTTCGTCAAGAATAGAATTACGTTTCTATATTCGCATCATCCATTTCCGTGGAACATTTTTAATTCGGACAATTCACAGAATACCACAAACATCAGCACTGGCTACGTAGTTTTTCATTTTTCTCCTAGTTTTTAGCATTAGTGTAGCTAGACGCTTCAAGTATAATTCAAGATGTCTTCCCCATATGGCCAAAATCAATGCCAACTGCCATGGTGGCTGGTTTTTTTCCTACTGCTTGCTGGTGGTAGGTTTGGATGGGATGAGAGATAGTTTTAAAACTGGAAAACTCTAATAATGTGCCTGTGTTGAATAGGTGTTGCTAGGGGCTAATAATTATTTGTACAAATTATTTGTACGAAGGTTTAGGTATTTCCATCAGCTGTAGTGAAATTACGTTTGTTTGTTTTCAACTTTTTGAAGTTTGAACTCATTTCGGCCAACATTTTTTGCGTAACTCAATTGCTGTTTTGCTATGACGCTTTTGGCCTGTTTTGGGTTGATGGAAATATCAGACGCTCGAAATACAGCGATTAAAAGGAGCCTAGTTGACATTTGCGGGAAAGTTAAACTCTAACGAAACTCCATTTTTTTCTGTCTGTTGTTCTTGCTTATCGAACGACTAGTTCATGCTCCGAAATTCCCGCTACTTGAAGATCTGGGTATGTCTTCTTGACAAGTGCATGCTCCAGCATCGTTCCATTACTCTTCCTCCTCTTGTTTCTTCGATCTCTCTGTCGATAACGAAACTGAAGACGTGAATTTCTTCTTCGAAATCCTGCCCGACTCGTTGAAAACACTTTAGTTTCGCTCACCCTTGCAAATGGCATTTTCAACTCTCTACATATTTCTGATCCGCTGTTTTATGATGTGCACGTGAGCATAAAGCTGGCCGTTTTCTGGAAATCTGCCGTTGCTTCTGAGTCGTAATCGGTTTAGTTGCCTGTTCCCATCTGATTTCATTTGTTCAATTTTCACAGTAATTTGATGTTTTTATTTTTATTAAAATGGATTGAATGTCTTCAAAATTATTTTAAAAGCACGACGTTTTTAGCGCATTTTGTTTTGTGCACTTCATTCGACAAACACGTTCTAAATTTATGGTACACTTTTTTCATCACAGACCCTCGTGGAGCGCATCATTGTACAAATAAAGACTCCAATGTGTATTCAAATAATGTTCCTGTAAATTCATTTTAGAAGTGAATAAGTTCGGTGATACGTGCTCAGAGGCGAGATTAATGTGCTTCGGATTTGCAGGTCTTTAGCAACCCTCCGTACCTTCATAATCTTGTTTCATTATGAGTTGATGTTGCGTCAATTGGACCTCCGGGAGCAGTTCTCGTCCCCGTTCAACCAATTTATTACATTATAAAGTAAACTGGACGAGGAAACTGTTCACGCTACGGGTTTTATTATGGTGGCTATACAATTTGTAACATTTATTGTTATCTTGCAGTGTGTACTCAACGTTTTCAACTTGTCGTCTTTTTTTCAGAATTGATACCTCGACCTGCTCGATCATGCGAGGACCCACCTCTGTACCTTCGGTTGAGAATGGGCAAACCGAAAGACAAGAAAATCCCCAAGTCGTCAACCATCATGTCTTACGGCAAGAAACGGATGAGGCCCGAATATTGGTTCAGCGTTCCCAGAGAAAGGTAAACTGTTTTTAGGGCTATCACGCCTTCCAGCGGGTTTGAAACATTGTTATGAAAAAACCTCTCGTTGCAGGGTTGACGAGCTGTACAAATTCCTCACCGCCTGGGTCGGCCACCTGTACGGGGATCTGGACGAGGACATCATCTCCGCCCGAGGGTTCGATCTCATCGACTCTGACACGGAACTTTTCGACTCGGACGACACGGCCGACGGCGGAAGAAGGTCGAGCGACGGCGAGATCGACACGAACATCGCCAAAGAGTCCTGGGAGGTAAGTCTTTTTCGCTCGATATCAATTAGCGGGAGGAACATGCTCGAATATCTCTTCCAAGGTATTTGGGAGCTCCCAAATCAACAATCCTCCTGGCCCTGTGACTCTAGTTCACCTAATTTATGTACCGTACGTTTAAGTTTTATTTATTTTATGATTTAATATTTCGTTCAAATCAAGAATCTTCAAATTTTGATTATTTTTATTCAAATAAGACTAGCGATTTTTTTAAATCGGGTATTCATGGTTTGGTAAAAAAAGTAAGTAAAGTGGCTTTTTTTGTTAACCAACTGGTTTTCACAATTAGGGAAGGAGCCAACCCCCCACTGTACTTGAATAAGCTTTAGAAATTCTTGCTCCAGAGAAAGGATTCACATAAACGTGCGTTCTATCGACAAGACAGGTATTTCATCACGTGATTGACTTTTGGTCAAACATTGGTGTTCGGCCCCGGATTTGAACCTGGCTGATCAGCGCTCCGACTGATTTGTAAACAGACGAAGCTCTGTCGCCTCAGTCCACGGAGCCACCCTGTCCCTTTTCATGGTTTGGTACAGAGTTGGGCACATTTTTATTTATAAATAAGCTTGTGAATTACTTCACATCATGCTTTGTTTGTGAATGTGAATGTGAATTAATTCATACTTTACCTATTTTTAAACGTGAATGTGAATTAATTCACATTCACAACTGTAAATGTGAATTAATTCAAATTCACAACTTTTCTGTAAATTAAATTAAATTCACAAAAAAAATTGTAAATTATTCACAAAAAATGTAAATAATTACAGAAAAAAGCCTGTGAATTTTAATTGTAGTATATTATTAAGTGGTATTATTGTGGTAGTAGGATTAAGTGGTAGTAATTGCCAGAAAAATTGAATTCATCGGCTTTTCTCAGTGTATTACAATATCAGCAGACCCATGAAAACTGTAATTACCGCGAATTTGGTCTTAATTCACTGTAAATGTAAAAAAATTCACATATTTAGTTGTGAATTTAAAAAAATTAGTTGTGAATTTAAAAAAATTCACATGTTTAATTGTGAATTTAAAAAATTCACAAATTATCTGTAAATTTTAAAAAAAATTCACAAATTATTTGTGAATTAAAATAAAAATCACAGGCTTTTTCTGTAATTATTTACATTTTTGTGAATAATTTACAATTTTTTGCGTGAATTTAATTTAATTTACAGAAAAAGTTGTGAATTTGAATTAATTCACATCTACAGTTGTGAATGTGAATTAATTCACATTCACATTTACAAATAGGTAAAGTATGAATTAATTCACATTCACAAACAAAGCATGATGTGAATTAATCCACAACCTTATTTATAAATAAAAATGTGCCCAACTCTGGTTTGGTAGTTTTGATCGCTAAGCGTCAAAAGTTAAGTTTCGACCAGAGCCAATGCACACACGCTCTGCCAGTGGCTGAGAGCAAAAACTCGTCAAAAGGTTGTACAAAGTAGTGCTGCAATCGTAGCGGCAGTTTTTCCAAACAGCGATAACCTCTTACCTCGGCTTTTGCGTACTTTTTAGTAGATTCGTTCCTATCAGCATTGATTAGCCTCGAAGGAGCGTTCGAGGAGGGTTTTCAAAGTTTTGGCGGATAAACCAGAGTATATTGGAATTTTCTCTTTCGATTTACTATGAAGCAGACCATGAATACCCTTAAGTTTTCCTTTACCTGCGGTTTGATCTCGGCGATATTTACGCTTTTAAGATTACAATGAACCAAATTTTCAACTTTTCAAGTAATTTATTTCATTGCGTTCATTCCAATACTTATATTTATGACATACCATGTACAGCATAGTTTTTATCACTGGTACTACGTGAACATATGGGTGTAACCGTACAAGCTATCACACAAGAACTTGGAACGACGCGGGTTCGGGAACCACTCCCAACCTCAAACACGATTGCGCACCATAGGGGGAACAAGGTTGCACACTCCTGACATGCCCACTATAACATCATTCACAAAAGTTGACTCCATATTTGTTGTGCAAATTTGATGTTTGGGTACTCAAATTTGGGAATGTGTGAATTCAGGTGCTGAAAGCTCGGTATGCCAAGTTCTCGACTTTGGTGAAGAACCAAGCAACGTTCCCTTCAACCGATTCTCAAGCTGATAATGAGGTGCTTAAATATTCCGTGACGAATCTCTCTGGTTCCTAGTGGTTCCAAGTGCTGTATTTCATTCACAGTTTAATGATTCAATTTGGTTGCAAATTTATAATTTGATTTTAGTTTTCAGTGCAACTTGTTGTGTCGACTCGGAAATATGATTCTAAGCAACCTTTCACCCAATATCTTTGCAATCAAGTGAAATCATTTCACATTCGTTGTTCGATTATGGAATCAGAACCAGAGAAATTGATACACGGCCATCTGTGTTGTAGCCCCTCTAGATGTTTAGACCGTTCCTGGGGTTGTAGAATAGGATAGATTTGTTGTTTCGCACATAGACAAATCCCGTATTCTTTAAGAAAACAACCATATCAACCGCACCAAATCTTTTGAAAATGTAGATTGAATGTTTAGAAAGACCACTTGCTTTAGATGTTCTTTCTCTGTTCTCGTTGAAACATTTCAACGAATTTCGCGCTCTTCCATCTCTCTTCTTCCCTTTCTGTGTAGCTATTGTTCTCCTTGCTGTGAAAACTGTCTCGTGCAGGTTTAGGACTTCCACTTCTAAATGACTTTTCTATCCTTCCTTTATGCTTTTCATACAAAAGCAGCACTGTATATACGTTGCACCATTTTGTGTATTGTCGAATTATCGCCAGTGAAATTCCTTGGTGAAAAATGAGCCTGTTTGTGGTACTAGTACACTTGCTTATTGGCATGCAATGAACCGGTAGATCAATGTTATTACGCCGACTATTTGGAAATCCTTCATCTGTATTATGATAGCTATACTATCATAACATCCTATAGGACATTCGTGGATATTTGATCTGGTCACTTTATAACTGGCATTATCTTTTTATTATGCTTTCTGGTATGGTTCTTATGGAGTGAATCCGTGACGTTCAACTTGATCGTCTATGACTGGGCCGAATCGTTCTATAACTGTCCCATCTGTTCAGCTCGAGTTTAAAATAGTTCTGGTTGTGTTGTCGAGTCGTTCTGAACACTCGGGATCGTTTTCGTGGTTTTTTCGCAATACTTGAAAAAAACAATTGAACCACTTGGTGACACTGATTTTGGGGAGTAACAAGTTCTACATAAGTAAGTTGATCTTTTTTTTTTTTTTTTTTTTTATTCAAAGCAATTTTTTATCCCGGGTTATTGACGTTTTTGATCATTTTAAACCAATTGATTTCCATTTGAAGCTGGCCATTTGGTAATTTATGGGGTGAAGAAACGTTTAGGACGTGCACAGCTCTGTTCTCTGTTAATTGAGTGTTTTTCTCGTTTCAAAAGCAGAAGGACCTCCGGTTTTTGTACGGACAGTGTAGAGTAGAGGGTTTGAAGGTCCTACATCAGGTGAAAGGACAAACTTCTCGTCGAGGTTGAAAAAAAAAATCTCGTGTCCAAGTTATTTTCTGACACGATTTTTGAGTTTTGTGAATCCCCAACGAAAATTTCCTTCCCGCCGGGTACCCTCCTCGTCCAAATAAAAACTTCGGCGTGATTCCGAGGTGTAGACGCGGACGGTAAATCGATTTCGCCTTCAAATCCCTGGGTTCCCCCTTCATCTGGAGAACAGCGTGTTAGGGCCGAAGATAATTGGGAATCCCTCTCCCTGTGGACCCGGCGAAGGCTCCGAGTGTTGCAAGCCGTCAGACGAGTTCTCCACTCTTCGCCAGTACCTTAACTTCCTGTGGTGTTCTCGGACCGCGAAACATCCCCGCGGAAATTAGCGTGCATACCATAAATTGTCGTGAGTTTGGGAGGACGGCGTACGTTTTTGCAAGGGCCCTTTCATGCGCAGAGTTTGACCTGTTGCTTGGTTGGTCCCTCACTTTGCCAGTTTCACGGTGCAACGAAAAAAGTATTGCTGTCGTGCAAGCCCAATCAAAACTAGCCTAACCATTTTTTATTAAAAAAGAAAAAAAATTTTGAGTTCGCCCTGTTGTCAGTAATATTATTTTTCATTTATTTAATTTTTTTTTTTCTGATTGACTTGTGAACAAAACCCAATTATTTTTGCGTATGAGACTTCTGAATCCAATTTGTTGCAATTAAACTCACCTCATTTTGCTATATTTTCGTATTTGATAAATTTTGGTTCAGTTCCTCCTATCACAAGCAATTTTGACGGAAACGCTCCCTTTCTCAACATGTTTTCGTTGAATCAGCAGCCGAAAACCCCAAGTCGAGTGTAAATTGCATCCGCATGGAGAAGGAGTGTCTAATTTGGCCCCCTCTTCCAAGGACGATTTGAGACACACTAGGGGCTCGGCAGTCTCAAGCAACCAACTGCAATCCGTCACAACTCCCAACATCCCTTTACAAGAAAAAAAATCTGGGGTAGTTTGAACCGTTCGAACGTGTCTTGAGCTTATTTTTTTCGCAACTTTGATAAATTACAGTCCTCGTACGTCCGTTCCGAGTGTTCTAACGTCTTTTTCAACCTGTCATGCGTCCAGTGGAACATTTCGCGAGCTATCTGGTGGGAATCTGTAGTTAATTCGTCGATTTTTCTCCCCGCTCAACTCACGGATTTATGACACTCCGTAATTAGCCGGCTTCAAGGTGAATAGTGCGCGTTTTCTAGCCGTCAGGCGTCTCTTATTCGAGTGGTCGTTAGGTCAGTCGGCTTCGCCCAACGTTTCAAAATGGACAGCGTGTTCACTCTCGGAAAGACCATCGTTGATGTTGTGAGTTATTATTTCCATATTGACGTTAAAAACCTTGTTTGGATATCTTATTTACTCGTCTGTTACGAATATTCCAATATTGGTTAAAATTAATCGTGAACCGATAAAATTCTTCCATACTGGCTCAATATTCACATTTCTTTTCTTTATTCCCCAATCGCTGGTTCTTTCTGCAGAATCTGGCTTGTTAGTGGGTTCTTGCGGTCTGATCATTGTTAGTACAACTGTGTTCTGGTTCCAATGAGTGACCTACTTTCCTTATTAACCTGCCCCGTTCTAACCTACCGTATCACCCAAGTTTTTCGCGAAGCAAATAGATTTTTCCGCGTAAGATATAGATACGGATGGGACAGCGAAGCAGTCACATCGATGTTGGTGCCGATGTTAACACCAAGATGCAAAACCTCGATGTAGCAAAAACATTGGTGGGTCTCTCCATCTTGGGATATTTGAAAGTTTATAACATCGATTCGGGTACCACAATATTTTCATATTCATTGTTATTATTGTATTTCACTGAGTTTTGCGTTGGTAAAAAACAGGAGCAATATAATGTTGGAGAGCTCCCCTCCCCATCGCCACTACATTCTTTCTGCTTACAACTCGGAAACGACGCATCGCATAAAAAATTAATCTCATCGAATCGGTCCAGCCGTGTAGTCGCAATCGAAAATGGGTAATTTTTTCCAACTTGGCTGAAGAATAGGATTCGCTTATGTTTCAACCCTCTGTAATTTAATCAGCTTCCACCAGAATAAAAGACAATTAAGATCGCACAAACCGTTCCTGAGTTATGGGCAAAATCGTACAAAAAAAAAACACGTTTTTTCCAAATTTGCTATTTTTTATCGTGCTCGTCCCTCCCTTAATGAGGATCAAATCAAAATTTCACAGGATAGCTGCGACGTGGAATTTAATTAGCTTTCACGAGAAAAAAATAAATTTGGAATCGGATCAATAATTTCCAAGTTACAGCCGGAAACGTTCTGAAAAATGTGGTCAGATTGGGCTTTTCTTATTTTGGTTTAAATACGTTTTCTCGGCTGGTAGTATTTCTTGAATTTCAGGTGCTCCCTGAACTTGTAATTTGATGCTCTACATCGTAAATTTTGAGCCAATTCATTCGCATTAGCCGTTCATAAGTTACAGGGATTGAAACATGAGCGAATCCTCTTCTTCAGCCAAGTTGGAAAAAATTACCCATTTTGGACGATCGATAGCAGCTAAACGGCTGGACCGATTCGAAATATATAGAGAGTGCAATCGACGTGAAATTTAATGCTCTTCAATTTTAGAGAGAGTAAGTTTTTCTGTGCGATGTGTCGTTTCCGATTTATAAGCAAAAACTGAATAGGTAAGTGCGAAAATGTTGAGGTTTTTTGGCCACTTCCAAAATTCCACTCGAAAATTTTGTGTGCAATATGTGGATCTGTAACCGACCACAAACAAATCCCCAAAGTTTCGTTTTGACCAGAATTATGGCAAGGTCCAACCTACCTGGTGACTGGCCTATGGCTGGGACCAACGCGCAGTGGGGCCGAATGACCATATTTTGGGGAAAAAAAACGCTGCAAATTTTACACAAGGGTTTATTATTCTTTGATATAGGTTACTTGTGCAGAAATTAAATTCTGTCAATGAAAAAATTAAAAAAAAATTTTTTTTTGGATTTTTATTTCAAAAAAATTTTTTTTTTTTGGAGTTTTTTGTTCAAAAATGTGTTTTTTCAAAAATTCTCTATTTTTTACACAAAAAATATTTAACATCCTGGATCCTTCAAAAATCCCATTTTTAGCCCCATGAACGCCCTAAAGATCGCCCCAGTGAAATCGGATCGTTCCGGGACCCCAAAAAATGGATTCTACGTCCAAAAATACTTCGAAAACGATACCTAACTCGATCCCATAGCTAAAAGCCTTCAAAAAACCCCTCCCGTAGCCCCATTATAGCCCCAGAGCGCCCCACGGGTTTGGGCGATCGGACTGAAAACCTTGCGGGCACAACTAGATGGTAAACCAAGTATTTTGTCAAAATTTCAGATTTTTTAAAAAATTCCTACTGCCCAAAACGGCCCGGACGGCGGACGGCGTACGGCGGACGGACATTTCGGATTTTGAATGTAGACCTCTTGAAACGGATAATGTCAAATTTTGAGGCCGATCGGAGTCGTCGACCCGCGTCGCGAAAACATAGGTGTATTATTCCAAGAATAATAAAGCAAAAGTAAGACTGAAATTTGGCGCTGATCACGGATATAACCCATGTCCCTAAACCTACCTAAAATTGCTCCCTAACCTTATTTTTTCCCCAAATCCTCCAAAAACACGTTTTCCAATATAATTTTCTGTTTAGTAGCCATACAGGGATTCTTCCACCCTAATTTGATTTAACGCCCAAAAATGTAAGATCTCGATTCGAACATCCAAAAATTAACAACTTCTACAAAATAAGAAAGTAGCAGATGATTTGTGTAGAAAAAGTAAGTTCTGAGGCGCGCCTAACTGTATCAAAAAACTATTCATGTATAAAACAAACCCACGCCGCACTTTTAATGTTACAGCAACTCTTTCCACTAGAATGGTAGAATTGTCTATCAATAACAAGTAGAAAAACGAAGAAAACAACGTTGAAATCGAAACTTTTTTGGAGGGGTTGTTCCAGTCCTCTGGACCTCCAGACCCTGAATGGTTATTTTACTGAGATTCGGGATTACCAAAACCTTCAATGGATCTGGTCAAAACGCCATAAGTGGTAAATCTGACGACTCTTATCTCGTAGTAGTATCCCTCCTTTTTTTTGTTATTGTAGTTGTTTTCTATTTGGTGGCTCTCTCTTGTAGGGATTGTCTTTTTCACGTGGAACAGTTCATTTCATCCGAATTCAGATCAATCTATGGTGCATATTCAGCAATTGGATGAAAATATCCGCTGTTTCCCTACTAAACGATTGCAAAGTAAAAATTCGAATTCGTAGGTATTCGCAGGCATTCTGAATTCACATGTCGCATCACTAGTTATTGATATCACGATATAACTAGCTCTGCTCGATAATAAAAATCGTTAGAGGTGTAAATGATGCAATTTAAATTTTCCATTACTGTCCTCTCCCTAAACAAGTCGTTGTGTACAAACCTAGTGAGCCTTCACTTATCGTTTGACCGGTTGTCCATTTTCCTAACACCTCTGTTGACAAGGTGTGTATTGGATATCTGAAGTGATTTGTCAAAATCACTGTCAGGCCTGTCAAACTCTTGAATGTCGGCATTGATATCCCGGTCTGTTCGCCATCACGTCGAAGTGGATTCTTGGGAGGCCCACTTCACCCGTGGCTCTGATCCCTGGTCCTCAACACCCACTCTAATCGACAAGATTGAAGAGGGCAGATTTGAGAGGACAGAAGAAACTAAACAAGTTGACTAAATTGATGCTGCGAATTTTATATTGGCTTTTGAGACATTAACTAAAATCTATGATACGTTCTTAAATCATTAATTCGACCTGAAAGAAATGTTCTATCCCTCCATCCGCTATATATCATAATACATATATGATAACAATCTTTTACTTTCTTATGACGGGTATCAAGCAACTTTGAGCCCAAACCAGGTCATTATTCACCTCTGCTTGCCACCTCGTAATCCCTCATTTAATGGAAGGTTGAGGTCCCCCATTTGGGGTTTTGATTGACCCTCTCGGCTCAGACCTGGAATTAATACCGGGTATGTCATTTGCATATTCAATTCACTTAATAAAAGTAAATCATTCACTCGAGTAGACGGGGTCCACTTACGACTTTTTTGTATTGGTTTTCGCCTATCTGTCTTCATTTTTGCTTGTCTCAATTTTGCTTTAATTGGATTCTTCGTCATCTTTAACGTCTGCTTCGTCGAGTCGAAGTGGTTTATTACTTGTTTGTGTGCAGTCGAGCTGTGATGCGCTTGACTCAGACACCCCTCAGACGTCGCCTTGTTTTATGGGCTTAAGGCTTAAGCCTTAAGCCATAAACCGGCACTTCTATGGTTCTCTCAATGAATCATTTGAACGTCTTGTGGGAATCCGTGTTTGTCATTGATGCACTCATGATGGTGCTAATGACTTCATCGGGCTATTCAGATGTTACGAGACAATTCCAGACCTTAAGCTTCCGAACGGGTTTGTCTAGTAGAAGTTGACGTTTCCTTTTTGGAGAGCTGAAGTGTTGCCTGACTTTCAAGTAAGTTACTCGTAAACACTCATTGACATAAATCAAAGGTGACAATTAGCGTTAATCCCACGGTATGACAACACTACGCTGGAGTTCTAATAATTGGTGTATAATTATTTTACACCATATTTGGCGTGAGTGACACATAACTTGTATTACCCTTTGGTAGGGATGTCTACGTTAACAATTTTTATAAATCTCGATACTTTTCAGAAAAATTATCGGCAAGTATCGATACCTATGACACATTGTGTGAACAAAATTATTAGCGTTTCAAAACTTTCGATACTATTTTCCCAATATCCGATATTTTTGCCTGAATAAGGCTATATTGACATGGATATGTTGGCTGAGGGTCATGGAAAAATTTGCGTGACGAAATTTTCACTCCATTATCTAGGTTAAACAAAATTGATGCTAGTGTAAACAATCATAATTGGTGTGACATATCCATGATCTGATGTTTTTCCCTGAAGGGGAAATCCCAACCCGAGCGAGCGAAGCGAGGGAGAAAACTAGGCTGGTTTTCTTTAAATCTAAAGAGAATAATTCTCTTTAGATTTAAAGAAAACCAGCCTATTATTATCCTAAACCCGACCACCTGCTCCTCGTTTTCCGAGTAAGTAATCAATACCTACTCAATACTTAACGTTCTTGATCACCATTTACTATGAATCGATATTTTCATTTTAAGTTGAAAATATCACCACAAGAGCGCTACTGTAGTAACAACAACAGCGCGGTTGTAACAACCGGTACGAGTACAACCGCTACAAGGCGAGAGAAGTACCAACTAGGGATGCAAAATCGATAGCCAACAATCGATTTTGGCAATCGATGTTCTATCGAAGGCTCACAATCGATTGCACCAACTACCTAATCGGACAAATGATCAAAAAATCATCTTTTGTAAATAAAAAAAATCTGCACTAATAGGTACTTAATTAATTAAGTGAATGCGGTTCGAAAGTTGTTGAGGGTCGGTCCGATTGACCCCACATTCATTGGAATGGTCAACATCATCATCACCATTTAATTAATGGGCAGTAATGTAAAATTACCAACCCAAATTCGGTGTTTTTTTATTTGATTTTATTTGGTGAATTTTAAATTTTGACAAAATACTTGGTTTACCATCTAGTTGGGCCCGTAAGGTTTTCATCCCGATCGCCCAAACCCGTGGGGCGCTATGGGGCTATGGTGGGGCTACGGGAGGGTTTTTAAAAATATTATTTGAATAAGAAAGAATCTGTACCTTTTAATTACCACTTTATTATTTATTTATTCTTTCTTATTCAAATAATATTATGGAGGATTAGCACAGAAAGTCGCCAGCCACTTAGGCAATTTTGATGGTTTTTTAAAAGGCTTTTTGCCCTGGGATCGAGTTAGGTGTCGTTTTCGAAGTATTTCAATCAAATTTCATAATTTGATTGAATCTTTGCGTGAAATCTCAATGCAACTTCAAAAATAACTGTTCACTTAGAATGTTGTTGTTTGATCCGTCTCAGTGTGTCAGTCTTGGAACATTCAGAATTGCGTCTTTTCTGCTGGTTGATTGAATTGAATAATGTACTGTCTGATTATTATGAAGAAGACAACTGTACGAACAAAATGGAGTTAAATACTGGCAATAATGTTTGTTACCTTCCAACATTGTGTGTTTTAAATAAGCATCGCTTCTTTTTAATAATATTGTATCGATAGTTTTCATGAATATCGGTTCGATGTTGATACTTATCGAAGTACCAATCGGCCATCCCGACACTATGGCCAACAGAGCCCTTCTCATCAAGTGGTGTTATTCTTTCGGTTCAGACAATCGTCGCATTAAGGAGATTCAGGTTATGGCAGGTACGGAAGTACTGGGAAATTATCGTCCCAACTTTTTGGAGAATGGTCCGGAAATTATGAAAATCCGTCATATGACAGCAACTTCCGCCTAATTGTGAATCAGAACTCAGATGTCCTTTGAAATGGGAATTGTGAAAATCCAGAGTTTTGAATAATTTTGAACAAAATGAAGACTTTGAGAGTAGGTACTTGTTTTCGACACATTATTAGACCTAAAGTGTCACCATCTACTTGCGACTGTGTTCACTCTTGTTACACCTCTTTCGGCTATTTCTGATGCTTTGCTGCGATTCTTCGACAACACTTGGGCCATTCTGTTCGTTTTTTCATATCGATATTGGCTCAGGTAAATCGGAGTGCCGTCGTTATGTTAGTGACCCAGCTTTCTCTCCTTGTAGGCAGCTGAACACGAGATCTTTGTTACTAGCTGGCCTCCCTTGCGCAACACAATTCGTTTGCCAGCCTTGAACCGGTCTGTTGTTCTCGTGTGGATGCATCAATAACACTCTAACGAACCCAAAGTATTTGATTATTCAAGTTGCCGAGCGGAAGTCGCTCTTAGCGCTATGTTTGAAGTGCAAAAGCGCTGCAAATTTTACAAAAGAGTTTTTTTTCTTTCGTATAAATGTTGAGGTTGGTTAGTTCGGGACCCCAAAAAATTGATTCCACGACCAATAATTCTTGAAAACGACACACCACTCGTCCCTCTACACTAAATCCTTCAATAACACTTCTTGTAGCTCGCCCCACGGGTCAGAGCGATCTGTCTGAAAACCTTGCGGACAGAACTTGGCGGAGTACCAATACTCGGTATTTCGTAAAATTTCAGATACTATGAAAAATTCCTCCTGCCCAAAACCGCTTGGACGGCGGAAGGGTATTTCATGTTTGGAATCTACACAATGTCGAGATGGCATGATGTGAAACCTCCCAGAAAAAACATCACATCTATCACGCACTAAATAACTGTAGGCTCGCTCTATAGACTCGTGCATACACGAATTTGCATCAAAAGTTCATTAAATGTGGCATAATGAGCTCAATCAGTGATTATTCACGGCCAAATCCCTAACGATTGAGAAGTTGTGTGCTCTCTTCTGGCAAAATGCCTTTACTGGCAGTGGTAGGTTATGGAAGGAACCTTTTGTCACAGCCAGTTCAGTCCGTTTTAATAGGTTGTTGTTGTTTAATGTGTCTAATATCGACGCTGACGATAACCTGAAATCCTCCCTATATTCTCAGATGGGGCCTCAATGAGGAGGTTGCGAATGCGCCTTCGTTCTTGGTTCGTCTTGACCCGCGTTACGTCTGTCCTTTCATGGATTGCGTCCTGAGAGGTTCAGGCGCTACATATTGTAAGATAAGAGTAGGTTGCCTCTCCAGTGAGCAAAATCGGGATTTGAGATACATACATGTATCTCAAATCGTGTAGCAGCCGTTTGTAGAGTTTGAACTGCTACATGTAGCAGTTCAAACTCTACAAACGACTGCTTACTGTGATCTCTGAGCGCCGCTGGCGCTGCCGTTTTTCGTTGATTATAAGTTTCTTTTGGTTGATTTTGACTTTTTTCTCTCTCCTAAATCCGTATAGATCGAAACACTGTGCGTCGCTAGGCGTCGTATTTAAAATTGAAACACTGACTTGGCTCTTGCCTGCAAATCCTCAACCATAACAAATTCGGTGATACGTTGATGCTTCAAATATACATCCCAGTCGGTCTATCCCAGATTTCCCAGTCACATCCTCCCACACGAACGGTGACGAGAACATGGAGTTGGCCCCTTCGGACCTTCGCCAACCACACAACTTTTAAATTTAAATTAAATTCCTAGATTTGATATGAATAGCAAATCTAGGAATACTGCCTCACAGAGGTAAACAAAAGACACCCAAATCCGGTCCAACAGTTCTTCATTATTGTTCGTCATAAGAACACGAGAGGTATGCACTTGCTGTTAATCGTAAATTTCCCTCGTCACGAACCGCATAAGGTCAGATCCTGAGTGTGATTTTGTTTCAAGTTCTGTTGAACTTGTGATATTCGTACAGTAAAAGATCAGATAAGTAGGTTCTACTTATAAAACTTGGTCGTTCCTTCACGGCAATAATCATTATTATCTGATAATCTGTAAAATATTCATATATTTTCCTTATTTATTCTCTTGAGCTGGGTGAGGCTAAAACTTCTATTTTGCATGTGGTGTTCCGCGCTTTTTGCTGCCGAGATGTTCCTGTTGAATAAGAATTCAAAACAGGAAACCCGGTTGTCCTTGCTCTTAGGATCGACAGATGAGACCGCCTTCATTCTTTCCTTTTCGCAGATTATTCCTTTTGTTTCCTTATTATAACAGGAGTTCTTTCTCCCGCGCAGTTTCCACGCTCAGCGTGCCTCATCATTACTCGTATGCTTTCGTCGCGTTATTCTCTATTTTTGAATTGAAATTATTTTCTTATCCGGTATTTATTCCCAATCTAACGTGATAGACTAATCATGACATTAGAGAGTTCCTAAAGCCACTTTTTGCCTAACGGTGATGAGTTACGGTCGACGTAACTCGAGATTTCGCGCATGCGCAGAAATAACGGTGATAACTTACGTCCTTATGCCTAACGTCGAACGTTATTGCCGTAAAGTTACGGCAATAAACTTACGGTCTTAAGGATACCGCCGTTAATTTCGAGCAATAGAACGTAAATAGCGGCACTTTAAATTTAGCGTGACTTTTGATAAGACCGTATCTCTGTTACGGTCTTATGTGAAGTTAGCTTTTCTTTGATTCTCCCTAGACAAATCCCTTACGGTGATAAAAATTAACGGTCGACGTAACTCGGATGTTTCTTTAGGAACTCTCTATTGTGTGCTGGTCACAATAAATTAATTATTAAAACGTCTACGTGACTGCCCTCACGTGGACCAGTTGGAACCAGTAAACAAAGTTTTGGCCCCGAAGGATGCGGGACGGAAAAAAAGTCGAACACCCGTCTAAGGAGCCCCTCCAACGGCAGTTGGGTCAGCGGAATATTCCACGTGAGCGAGAGAGCTTCATGGGTCTTCCTCACTGTCACGTACATATTGTTCCTACCTAATTGGGACCTTAATGAACATCTTTTTGGTATGGAAGTCGCCCATAAAAGTCGCTGGCTGTGTGGGCGCTAGGCAACACCTTATTTTCCAAACACCGGATATTTTGTGCGTACAATGCACGTGCGTTTTCCTCGATTTTCAATCCAAAACGTCATTTTTTTCTACAACCGCTCAGTCGGATTTTTTCTACTGTTGTGCGAACATCTCTTGGGCTGATTGTTATTGTCGTCTTGAACAAATTCTGGGTGATTGAAACATGGTCAACAACCCCTTCTGCCGTCATGGTGCATCGAAAAAAACCCGTCGTGTACTCGTTGAGGTAGGGTTTGTTCTCAACTACGCACAACTTGTCACAAATTGGATCATTAACTGTCATTAAATAATTTTCTCTAGACGGACAAAACTGCGCATCAAAGAACCTGTGCTGAGGCGGCCACCGAACTCGGGTCCTTGACCTGGTTTGGTTCTTTCTTGGCCAAATCCTCTCGTAGATGCCTATTTGCACGTATTTTCACTACCTATCCAATTTTCTCTTCGAGTCCAGCGATGACGTCCTCAAAACCAAGTGAGAAAAACCAACCGTTGGTAATAGTAGAATTTATCTATATTATGGTCAAGAAGCGGAAGAATAATAGGTGCATTTGTCCATCGCAAACGTTCGTTGAACATCATAAAGCGGCAACCTGTTGAAGCAGGCAGGCCGATTCTCGCGAATGGAAAATCCCCAAGAAAGCTGAAACCGGGTTCAGAGGACTCCGAAGAGAAACAAGAAAGGCAGATAAAGCAAAAGGTGGGTTTCTGCTCGCTTGCAAGTCGGTCCGGCTTTCAGTCGGTTACAAGACACCGAGAAGTCAACATCTCCAGAGTTCCAACACCCCTCTACAACGGCGCCTTTAGCAGGTTTTCGCTGCCCCCAGCCGATCTATGGAAGAGTTCACGTTCAAATCCTTCGTCCCGACTATGTTTTCGGCTATTCCCCGCATGTTGTACTTTATGAGCACAGGTGAGCCCGTCAAGGGCAAAGCCTGTGACTTTGATGTACTTGACGCGTCTACACTCACCACTATCGACACGACTTACCTTGAGGAGTTGGTACGTCAATTTTATTTTATTTCATTGGGATTTTCCCAAACCCTTCAACAGTTTTGTAAAATGTTCATGTTTTACGATACAATTGGATAATTCCGACGATTTCTGTGCTCTAAAACTCTATTAAATTTGTTGAGCACTTTTCATCAGTAAGTACCATCGTGATTCACACAATACTCAAATATTTGTCGTTGGCGTTTATCTTTATGAATGAAATTTTATCTTTATGAATAAGATTTTATTGAAAGATAAGCGACCTGTAACACTGTGAAATCGGTTAAGAAAGACAGGCCTACCTATTGCACAGTCCTTATCAACAAGTCACCTTTGTTTGGATTGCCTATCCCTTTGATGATATCGTTCATGGTTCGTGATAGTCCCTCAAAACCGTTCTTCAAAGCTTATTCACTCGAATGTAGTTCAGCTTCTCACGTTAGTTTTCCAGAAACAATTATTTTCATTGGAAATTTGCGTTATCATGGATTTGTATGGGGCAATGATAAGGGTCCTAATCTTTTGGGTTCAAAATCTTGAACAAACTTTAAAAACAGTTCCAAATAATTGGACAATAATTATTATTGTCACATATGTTAGGATTTCATCATCTTTTAGGTTCAGAGAGTTTTAAATGGATACAATAAATATTCCTAAGTGCCTTCTTGATATCCTTAATAGTTATATAAGTAGGAAGAGATAATTTGCTGTGGTTGAGGTGTGTCTCGTATATATTACCACGCCAAACGTATATAGTTTCAGCTGGTCAACAATAGAGACCTTGATCTGCCAATTGCTTAGCTATTTTTGGTTTAGGATCTTGACATTTTCAACGAGCTAGTGATGAGGAGACAATTCTACGGTTTTCTTGTTTCTGTTGATAGGCCGCCAGTCAAAATCGACAATAAATCAACAAAACATGGCGTGTCTCTTAATTTTCTAGTACATATTATGTTGTTTGGACCCATTAGGGTAGTGTACGCCCAAGTTGGAAAGTCTCGAAAAGTTGTGGAAAAAGTGTACCACACAAAAACCGTGAAATTTTCAGACTTTTTTCAGTTACTGCTCTATTTCTTCTAAACTAAGCATTTTTTCGCTCAATGCTACTATATACGTTTTTGAAGAGCATTAAATTTGTGATAAATTAAGCCAAACCGCAGCTCTGTAGATCAATTAGTTACCGAATTACTGCACTTTGAAAATAGACAATTTTCTTCAAAAAGTGTCCATTATAGTTTTAGACCTTCTTTAGAACGAAATTGCGGCTAAATCATCAATCGAATGAGTAGAAGTTATGGAATAAAAGTTGTAGGCAATTTACTTAGCTTGAAATTATGCGCAAACTGGGGTCAGTAGGTCTCGTAATTCTCTCACAATCTAAAGAAACCTGTATTAGTCCAGTCCTTAGTATGGAATGAATACGAGTAAATTAATTCTCTGGATATGCCTTGAAATGTTGGCGATATTTTTTTTTTCTCCCCCTTCTTCTTCTTCTTCTTCTTCTTTAACTCTTCCTGATTCGGGGAGTTGGCAACCTCTTGCCTCTATTTGTGCTGAGCGTGTTATCGGCGTCATACAAATAGTAGGGACCCGATGTTCAAATTCTTGACAATATTGGTATTGGAACTCGCTTGGTAAACATCACAAATTCGTTGAAAACTTTCATCACAATTGTTTGTGGCTGCTAATAAGCTAATATTACATTAGGTATCCCATCGCAAAAATTTGGTCGCCCTTTCTGTCTTTGTCTTTTGAGTCTTACATACATACCGTAGGACCAAGGTGCGGCCTTCCGCTCGCAAACAGTATCCTGAGCCAAGTTTCCTGTTTGTCCAGTCTGGAGGAGTCCCCCATTCTTGCCATAATCACGTGGGAGCCTCAAGAACCCCCTCCAGTTTCTGCGTGTTGAAATTCTCGATGAATTGGCTTCCCAGTTCTGCATTTCTCAGACTTCTTTCGTCGACCTTGAAATTGTGCACTCATTGAACTTCCTTACATCACCCCTTTCTTGGATTTCTCCCGTCAAATTATCGAACGAAGGACCACAAAAAGCTTGTATTAATGTGTTTTTAAATATAAATATTCTTGGAACTTATTACAGGTACTTACTTCACTTGTGGCGTCAGAAATTTTCTTCTACTCCAAAGACGGTTACCGTAGTGACCAATGAGTTACTTGAAACGTTGCTACGTTGTAAACGTTACCATGGAATTTTCAGTTTTCTGTTCTTGTACCTATTCTATTTCTAGACTTTTGAGAAAAATTTTTTGTTCTTGGTCAGATTTTCATGAAGAATTTACCGCATGCTAAAAAATCCTCTGGCGACGGTTTTTGGGTGGGTCAAATCGAATTGTAGTTGCTTTCGTGAAAAAAACGAAGAAGTCCTTAACGAGAAAGTAAGACTTACGTAAATTGTACAATTTAGTTTAGTAAAATTTACTAAATTGCAATGTACGCTGGAACTAAGTTTACTATTTAATTCTGTGTTGGTCTGAAGAAACTTTTTGATCTGAAAAGCCAAAATTTAATGGAGTGTAGTTAGATTGTTCTGCCCCTGAGGTGTTGTTAGTTAGCCACATCCGCTCAGCATCTGAGTTTTGCAGGCGATTGCCTATCCGAAGCGTTTGCAGTGAACTTGGAGAACTCCAAATGTATTTCTCCGCTACGGCGAGGGTTTTTGAAGAGTTTCGACTGCTTAGTAGAGTAAGGTGTCGTTTTTAAAGAATTTTTGGATGTAGAATACATTTTTGGGGAGTTCCATAACCACCCGATTTCACCTTGGGTTACGAAAGTGTTTTGAAGGATGGCAGGATGTCGAATGAGAGTATAGTAACTATAACTCGAACCCGCTTTTTTTGAAAGGGGCTATGTGACGTTTTTGGCCATTTTCACTTTTTATCATTTTCTGAGTCTTCATACATGGTTACATCGATTGCCATTGAAAGGAGTCTCGTAACATTGACCCTTCCTAGAGAAAACCCGGGTTGAAATTTCCGATGTCCTTTGAAAGGGGCTATGTGCGCCACATAACCCCTTTCAAATGACAACTTGCTGCCTCTCTATGTCATCACCGTGGAGTTTCAGGGTTGTGGAGACGCTAAAATTTAGCCTGAAATTTATTTAATAAAATTGAAAGACTCTTAAAAGTGAGTCTGGATGAGGCAACCCAGGAATCAACAGTTGAAGCAACTTCAGTACATAGTAACTTTGATGGATTTCCCAGGGGGTCGAGTAAGATGTCGTTTTTGCAGCATATTTTAACGGTTCAGAGGGATTCTAGACCAGTCCAACCACCCTTGGATGCCGGGTAAGGCTTTTATTGAGCTACAACTGGTGCGGGTTTTGACAGGTTTGGGCCAGGAGCTCGAGTGAGGTGTCGTTTTCGGGAGTAGAATCGATTTGTGGGGGTCCCAGACCTGTCCGATGCTTTTAGAGGGATTAAGGGGTGGAGGGGGTGAGGTTTTGAAGGATTTTACCTTGTTGTTAAATTCATTTAACGCTCATGAGCGACTGATGAAAGGCTTGTACAGGAAATCGGTTTAGGAAGTTTTTCATTTTTCCCGATTTTCCATTAACAAAAAGTTCTTATCATTAGGTATACCTTTCATAAGTATCGGAAAAGGAGTTTATTAATCGAAATACTTTCATTCGATAAACAAAGCTGTTTGTGGGAATTATTTCAATCCTGAAAAATTGATTTTTTTTAAAAGGGGCTATGTAACCGATTTTCAAATTGCAATTTGATACACTTCCCCACTCAAAAAAAAATCTGAAAATTTGTGTAAAAAAGTGTAAAAGCTAGCTGTATAGGAATACAAACTATAATTGGAGATTTTGACAGTAATGATAGAATTAGACAGTTTTTTGCATTTTCCCGGAGTTTTTGAATCGGCCAAAAACGTCACATAGCCCCTTTTGAAAAAAACGGAAACTGTTTCCCTATCAATTTTGGACGTATAATCCATTTTTCGGAGTCCAAACCTTTATTGAGATAACTTTTTTGTTCGTAGAACACGCTTTTACCGGGACCAGTGTGTCACTCTCCACACTCTTCATTTGGGTGACATAATTTAAAAAAAAAAAAAAATAATAATTTTTTAATTTATTTAATTAGTCATCTTCATGACTCCTTCTTCTTCTTCTTCATGACTTCTTTAATCAGTCTTCAGTCATGACTTTAAAAAAAGCTGCAAATTTTACGCATTTTATTATTCTTAGATATATGTAAATGATCCATAAATTCTATATCAATACTTAAACAAGTTTTTTTCTTGTAAAGTCTGTGGACTAATGTGTGACTTAAAAATGAATTATACGTCCGAAATTGCCTTTGTAGCCCCACAGAGCCCCACGGGTTTGGGCGATCGTGCTGAAAACCTTGCGGGCACAACTGGATGGTGGAGCGTGTATTTTGTCAACATTTCAGATTTTTAAATTAATTCGGCTCTGACGGCGAATTAATAATTAATGATTATTTCATTCAAATTATTTCATTCCGCGGACGGACATTTCGTTTTTGGCATGACACATTTTGAGGTCGATGTAAATGTTTGATCTCTCTTGTTTGAACTCGAATGCATTTATGTATATGTATTATAATAAACAAAAAGAATTTCACGTAAGCTTTAAAAAAAAAAAAACAAAAAAAAAAAAACAGAATTTTTCTTATAACTACTTCACTTCATGTTGGTTTATTATTCTTGGAATGATACACCTACATATGTAATGTTGTATAGTTCTGCCCGCAATGTTTTCAACCCGATCGCCCAATCCCGTGGGGCTAAAATGGGGCTACGAGAGGGGTTTCGGCTATGTAGGTGTGGTTTTCGAAGTATTTTTGGACGTAGAATGGATGGTAGGTATGTACATCGTTGCAACTCGTTTTTCCACCTTTTTCAAATGTGGGAAAACGAGTTGCAGCAACGATGTACATACCTACCATTCATTATTGATTGCTCCAACATAATATCAATGTTGGAGCAATGAAATCAATAATGAGAATATTATTGTGTTTATTGATTTCAAATTTGAGCATTTGAGGAATCTTCGTCTCATATCATTCTGCAGCGGTTTCATACTTCTGTCGGTATGTTACTGAATTCGATTTAATTCCATCAGAAATGCGGCACTAATTTAGGTGCGCGGTTGATCGATATTTCGCTAACTGTTTTGGAATATTCCCCCATCGTCGTTGTCCACCTTTTTATTCGGAAGACCATCTATGGTCCTCTTTCAACCTGTTCGTTTGTGGAATGCCCCTATCGTAATGTGCCTAATCGGCGGGGACGATACCCGTGCGGTGAACTCTCGTGTTCGCCTGCTATGCCCGTACGGTGGCGCCGTCTGGTGGCTGTCTGGAGATCCTCGGGATTTCGGCCTTCTCCAGATTCGCGTTCACTTCGCCCGTTGCATGTCGTAATTTGGGACGCCGTAACGCCTTTCGGGGCCATGTGTTCTCCCAATTAGACCCCGCGAGTTGTTTGACGCACATACCTGTTTGTTTACGACTAAGTTAAACAAACCTCGGAGCTCAATTTGCGAGGAACCTCAACGGAGCAATGTTGTTGTAAATCTAATAATTATTTAGAATGATGATTTACATTATGGTTTACATTGTTTATTTAATTATTGTTTAATGCAGGCTGTTTTCGTTCGAAAACCATATACATCACCACAATCTTAAGAAAGGAATTAGTATCAGTATCATAACGGTAGACGGACATCGAATTTTCGTTTTTGCAACCTACACCTTGCACACCTAAAACAGAGTCAATTGTTGAGGCCCATCAAAATTGTTGACCCCTATTCCGAAAATAGGTTGATTATTCTGGGAATAATGGTCCTATGTAAATGAAAGTTTCCTCGGTCGATAATAATTTCCCCCTGAAAGGTTCTCTCATTTCACCTTCTCTCTGGCCCGAACCTTCGAATTCTTGAAAAGTTTCCAAACCTTGTTTTCGGATTTGTGTATTTGAACTTCCGTCGGCTCGAATCGTAAATCGAAAGTTTACAAGCTCACTAGCTGGCAGGCGCCCGTTTCCGTCCAATTGAATCGACGGGGATGTTCTGGTTCGTTGACTTGACCTCAGTCTTATGTGTTTACTCCCACGAAGAAAAGAAACGCTTGAATCCAAACTCTGCATCCGTCATAATAACAGTTATAGTTACTATTATCCTTGCTGTTTGAATTTTGAACGTGCAATACATTGACCTGGTAAATGATGAAAATGTATAGTTGCTCGTCTGCCACTTCCATATCTTCCATGTAATTGGGTTAATTAAGTTACCTATGGCCTCTTACCATTCATTACCATTTCTGAGCATTCGTTCTCCTTTCTTGTCAAAGATCGTGCCACAATTAAAATTTTACGCGCCGTTAAATAAATAAAATAAAAAAATAAAAATTTTGTATTCGTTGTACTATTTTTGAGCTAAATTGAGGAATCGTTTGAAAGTGCCAAAAATTACCTTTTGAATTCGTGAGTGTGGGCGCGTTCTCGTTTCGCATAAGTTTTGGAATCTAGTTCTTTCTCGTTCTCTCCGAGGCTGTTTGCCTCGCAAATCACGAACATTCAACATTTTTGCCGCCTGCTCTCGAATTTTTCCCACCTATTTAGCTCATTGTTCTCGCCGTATATTCGTTGCTCAGTCGAAATGTTTGTTTTTCTCCGTAAATTTTCCTCGTGCGCCTCAACCATATTAAATTACGGTGGGCCGGGCCTCGGGCAGTTTTTAGCCCTATTTTTAGTGAAGTGGCTATTATTACTTGGGATGTATGAATTATGCACGAAGTGGCCGGATGGGAAATCAACGTGGCCGTTTAGGTGAAGGTTGTTGAGGTCAAGCGGTTCCGTGGGTTCCAAAATGAGCTCTGATGTTGCCATCCCGTCGTGTATTCGCTATGCTCAAACTACGTCTCTGCAGATCTCCTTAAAAACCTTCCTCTTCCAACGATTTGTAGGTGACGCTGCGAAATTTATTCATTGTTTTCACCTTGGATTAGATTTATTAAAACTATGCCAAATCACTAGGGGTCGGAAAAATAAACAAGTTCGGCCGAAAATCTTTCCAGTGGGCCCGAAATAAAAGGCACGGATCGGTCACGACAAGGAAATAGGTCTTCGGTGAAGAGAAAACGCGAAGGAAAATACCTGTATTCAAACTGTACCCGGAACCTTTCCAGAAAAGCGAAAACTAATCGCGCACTAGCTTTGAAATGAGAAAAGAGACCTGATTTCGTGGTTTGTTCCGTTGGTCAACTTGGTTTTCGACGACCTTGCAATGATACTTGCACTTTAAAGTGACGCGTATTTCGATACTGAGTGACGCGAATCTGCGGATTGTTTTGTTTGTTGCCGTCAAATTCGAATCGCTAGAACATTTACCGACCATTCGACAACAACATTTACCGAAAAATCGCGGAATAGGAAGGAATATTTATTCCTTGGCGAAAATTAAAGGATGAAATCACAACAAAATTTAATGGAGGTTCTCCGCCGAGTGGTGGTTATCTACTTGAATAACCTGTGCATAGATAACCCATTTGTGAGCTTGCAGCCTCCCGTCCGATTTTTCACGCAGCTACTCAGAAGCCGAGTTTGCGGTTCCGTTCAAAAAAATTTTTGGTGGCTCGCTAAAAATTCAAATTGCTTGCCCAAAACCCACTTTTCTCTTATTCTGACTTGAAGAACATTCTCGGAAACATAAATATCAAGACACGGTTCCGGGCCCCAGTTTTTGGATTTAAAAAGAAACTTTTTTTTAAAACACCATTTTATAGCTGACTCCAACCCATTCCTGGATTCAAAAGTTTGCCCAAGTTATGGAATCTTCGATCTAGTAGGTTGCCATCGTGGGTGCCTATCTTAACGAGAAGATATTGATTGAAAAGATGAGTTGAGAGCTAATTAGGTTCATCTTGATGATTTGTTTGTTTTCATGGATATCTCGACCACATCACGATGCTGTAACAGATTCTAGTCACTAAATTTCCTTTTTTGGGCTCTGCTTGTTCCTTGTATATACAATTTTTACCAGGTGATAACAGAGGTGATTGGGTCCACCCGCTGAGGCGTGAATGTTGAGTTTTGGTTCAAAATCGCAGTACCCTAGCTCACTGACACCGTGATCCGCTTGGTAGGGCTCGGGAAAAGCAAGACAACGCCCCTTCTCATTTCCGACATCGTCAGCAGTCTGGATGGTGTGGGCTCCTGCCTTCTCGATTATTTACCGTTTCCATCGCATTTGGGGGAAACCCAGGACCAGAACAAGAAGTCTGGTGAAGACCCTGTCTTTTCCAGCGAATGTCAGCTTAGACTTGAGTGAGTCATACGTCTACATCACCCTCACCTCCTGCAGCTCTCATATTCACGAGCCAAACTGAGGGAATCGGTGACGTCCATGCCGAGGGTTCTGAATGAATATCAGATGTGGTGGATGCTTCCAGTGAAAATGCTCTGATCGAACCCCCAGCGGTTTCCCTCAACATTTTGAGCCTGGTTATGGGAAACCTACCCTCCCAGTCATTTCCACCCATTCATCGGAGAAAATGGTTCATGCACCTTTTGATCTCTTTGTGATACGAGGAAGTTTTTGTGATACGAGGAAGAATGAGCCAGTTTGGTAGTTTTCCTTTAATGTGTCAAAGGTACATCGGCGGGTGCTAGCTTTCGGGGCTGCTGTGTCCCCTTCTTCAGGCTGCAAACAAAGTGGGCAGTACAGTGCCAGGCCTATTCAGCGTATACATTCTTGGAAGGCTATGAGGTGTTTTAGCAATTACCTTGTTAAATTTATTAGTTGAGCAATCAACTCCGTCTCAATAATTAAATGTAGCTAGGCGAAGGTCATATTTGGGTCCTAGGCCGGCGGCGTCGTCGGCGGTACCTGGGGGAAGCGTAATTTGTGTGAGAACAGCGGAGCAGGTGGTAATAGTTAAATTTGTTATAATGTGCAGTGGACTTACGCGGGGGTTTTTATGGTGTAATTGTTCAAGAAATTTTTATAGCTTCATGCGTTGATATCGGGGTTCCAGCTGTTGGTTAACTAAGGCTTTGAAGGTGTTATGTAAGGTCTAGTGCGGCGTCTTCGGATTCGGTTAGGGATTCTAGGGATGTGCGGCGTGTGGAAGGGGCTTTGATTGAAGTGTTGCGTAATTAATGTTTTATTTTAGCGTTTAATTTTTTGGTATTAATTTTGTGGTGAATTTTCTCCCTGGTTTGGCACAGGTTCTTTTAGAAACAGTGGGATGAAAATGTCATGAAGGTCTAAGATTTCTGTCATCTTATTTAGGCTGTTATTTTTATTTTTGAGAATTTCGATATTGTCTAATACCCGGCGTTTAAATAGATTGGGTTCTCTGCGGAGTGATTTAGCTCCTCCCCAATCTACTTGGTGGTTAGTTTCAATTACATGTTTGGCTAGTCCTACTTTATTTATTTTCTGGTTAATATTATTCTGGTGGTTTTTCAGGCGGCTCTCCAAGAGTTGCAGGCTTTGGCCTATGTAGACTTTTCCACAGGAACAGTCAACTTGGTATATATTGTGGCGTGTTTTCAGTAGGGGGATTGTGTCTTTCAAGGGTGGGAGTAACAAAGATAGTCTATTGGGGTATCTCCAGGAGATGGCGGTCCGTGGTGATTCTCGGGAGATTATTTTACGAATTTTACTTTCCCATGATTGGTGGTAGGTAATGGAGTTGAAGTTTTTGGTGGGTTTATCTTCTAAAGCAATGGTTGTTGGCGTTGATGGGGGAGGTACGAAATCGATTTGTTTCTGGATGTGGTTATTAATTTGGGTTTGGGGTGCTGTATGTGATTCTGCGGGTCTCTTGGGGAGTGGCCTGAAGTAGAAGTCGATACAATTTGGGGGGGGGGCAGGATGGATTCTCTAGTGGAGTAAGTGTGGGTGGAGTTTTTTGTTAGGTCAAATGTGACTTTTTTGGGGGCGGCTGAGGGCCCAGTTTGTGGTACCTGACAGTGATCTCTGTCACAGCATAAAAGGCAATTTTATAAAATCCCAATTACATGGCACACCCGCAACCTGGGTTCAATGCCCTGCTTCGTCGTTGTTCAAAATGTCCCTTATATTCGATTCACCCGCTTAATGAAGCCCTCATTCTTTCTCAACGTTGCAATTGTGAAGGTTCATTGGTAACCAATTCGACTTCGAGGACACGTTTCCTTTCCCCACGGACTATCTTCATCTAATATTAATTAGCTTTTGTCGGCAGCATACTAATCAGTTAAAGTATTCATTGAAAGTGGGTTTCGAAAAACTCTAAGGGATGACTGTATCTTTGACACTTCCCAGTTCGCCTGGAATCGTGAAATTAACAGTGGCAGATATTTTCATTCGGTTGACTGCGAATTTTCTTCGAACGTTCTGTAATAGGCGTAAATTGGGTTTACTAAGACGGAGTGGGTTTAACACTTCATGTCACCGTTTTAGCGGGGATGACGTCAGTTGCTTTGCCCAAAACCAATGATGAGTGCCTCTTATGTTAGGTCAAAGATCGAGAACCGGCTGGAATGTTCGCCTGATTGCAAAAACGAACGAATTATGCTTCTTGCGCTCAATAAATCTCCCAAGTGTGTACTTGATTTCAAGAGTCTTCAATCCTAGCTTCAAGACGATTTCACTCTTTATTGCATTTTTAATTTAGTTCAGGGATCCTGTTGATCGATAAGCCACTTAATATGCGATCGAGCAGTGGAAATTTTTCGGAAGTGGTTTAAGAGTGGAATCTTTAGACCCAATTTTTTTGGGAGAGATCTGGTTAATTTCAGTAATCTAAGATATTCCTGAGAGGTACTTGCGTCAAAAAGACTCTTGTGGGAGTCTTCAATCGAGTAATCGAGTCAGTCAATAGGAATTCGGCCATGACAAGACTGGTCAGAAACGTGTGAAGCTGATATGTTCCAAGTGAGTTGAGAGGTAAAAGCTTTCACCACGGAAGGTGAATAAATTATCGCATTTCATCGGTAGGGAGGCGTGAAATATTGACGGCGATGGCAATCGATACACTGACGATCTATAGACGTTGAAATATAAAATCGTCCAAGTTGAGTGCCGTTTCTGCCTTAATCGGGTCGAACAGTAATGAGCAAATGGGAGTTCATTTCAATCGAAGAGGGTTTTGGAGGATTGAATGAACGTAATCTATAACTTTCGATTTAGTGATCAACCTTCATTATTTACTCCCAACTAGCACGCCATCTTGGCCGGGTTGGGCTCGCCCATTTGTGCGCTTGCCCCCTATACCTACTGGTGTTGAAAATACTAATCACAGAATGTATCCGAAATTAGCGAGTAAATACAATCATACGCTCCCTGAGACCTTTCCGTGGTCGAACCGGCATCTAAACAGTAAGGCCTGGGTTGGGACTGTATACAGCGAAGAGATGAATAGTTTCGCCACTTTGCGCCAGGCATGACCGCGCTCAATGAGTAAATCAAAAGTCAAAGTTGGTGTGGGATCTGAATCCTGGCGCAAGTGCGCTCAGTTGTGCGGGATCTCACCCCGCTCAGTAATAGCGGCAGGGATCCCGTGTAGGAACCAACTTCATTTTATCGCTTTCCACTTGTGACATGCCCACATACAAACCCAGCCAGCGGTAGACACTTTCTGAATTAGTGGTAATGATCACATTCTTAATGTATTTAAATTCATGAAATCACTTATCAGGAATTTAGTTGAAATCGCTTGAAAATAACGGTCGATTTTTAACCGGAACCCTTCGCTATCCTTGCGCCGCAGGTCTTTTACCATTCGCCAGCCTTGGCAAAGCCCCCCCATATTACTCGCAATCGGTTTCGAGGATCAATCTATTTTGCATCCGAGGTCGTCTCCTAGTTGAAGGGGGGACCTAAATGCTTTCGGGTTTTTAAAGACGTTGTTTTGAGGAAGACAGGGCGAGGAACTGTTCGAACGATTTTCAGATTTAATTGCGTGAAGAATCTCTCGTGACTCAGTACATTTTGTGACACTCGAAAATAACCCTTAATCATTTCTAACTTCAACAAACGTGTTTTGAGGTTCGGTCGACGACCGATTTTTGTTGGAGCTTTAAAATAGGTAGTGCAAAACATTCTGCATGGACGATTGTACCTAATGAATGAAAACTGCTTATGACGTCAATCCCCGATTTAGATTGAATCCCGATGTAGTTCGTTATTTCAAGGGATTCTGGTTTATTGTTGAATTTCGCGCTGCTCACTGGAGCTAGCGAGTTGAGTCCGGTTTCAAACCAAGACGTAGTTCAAGATCGGTTTATTCTCTGCTCAAAAAATTCCGGGAGTTTACAACGCATGCCAAACACCTTGAGCTGCTGTAAACAAATCAGTTGGAATCTTGTCTTATTTTAGATCTAAAGGCAGTTAACGATTTACGAATTCCTTAAAAGCTGGGTGGAGTTCAAGGGTGAATTCCTTGTCAAGTTTCGATAGGAGCTGGAAAAATTAATCTCAGGCGGCACTTATTGATGCTTCCCGTTCCCATAAGAACTGTTATGTTTTTGGTCTTTATGAATCTAGTCTTATGAATGGTCTGTTACTAGTACTTAACCGGCCTAAAGTCCCATTATAAACAATTTTCATGTTTCAACACCGTCTTGCTAATTATTACTTTACAGGACAAGCCTAAAGGCAAGATATGATTGCCTGATGCAACAGTTTTACGGCTCTATCAAGGATTTTGACTTGTGTCGTTTACGTCGTGAATTTGCGTTTTTAATTTGCAGTGATCAAGTTACATGAAAGACCTTTTGATTGAGTCAAGGACGACTTGTACAAAAAAAATAATGAACCTCAACTCAATGGTTTTTCAATTTCGCTCCTCTCCGCATGTCGGTTGGAATTGCACTCGTGCGAATCGGGTCAGGCAGTGGGAATGTTTATTGTCCAGTGCTTTGAGTTTCGATCCTTTGCAACCACGTGAATCCCAACCGTAGGCACCGCCCCACCCGTCCTTTGGCACGCTTCCAAATGTTGTGTTACGCTGCATTGCGATTAGGGCTGCATTGTCAGAGATCTGGCAAGTTCAAGTTCACTTCATTGAAGTTCATTCTTTTAAATAGTGCAGCAAATTTTGGTGTAGTTTCGTACCTACCGTTGACGGTTTACTTTCCTTAGTATATTTTTGGGAGAAGATAGTAGATTTGAATTTGATTGTAAATCTATGTTTGTTGTGTGGTTGGCGGAAAGTTGTAGGCACTGTGTCCAAGCCCTGGCTGCTGTTTTTTCCCCAGGTCAACGCTGGGGTTTGCCAGGAGAAGTTTCCTCCGGATCCTAGGGATGCTCAAAAAATATCGATATTTTTCCGCCGATATATCGATATTTTTGAGCGATATTTTTTCCACCGATATATCGATATTATTTTTAAAATATCGGGAACCGATATTTTTGAGAGAGATCCGACATAAATCCGAACACCAGCTATAATATATCATATTTCTATATTATAGAAATAGGATCAAAGAACGTGTAGGTAACTGTATGGAAGGTATTTCAAATCAAATAGGTACGTTCAACGAGTTGCATTGGCAGAAAATATTAATCATGTACTGAATGTTTTGTCAGAACAATATAAACTAAGCAAATAAATCGTTTCTTTGATTTTACAAATAATTACCTACTCATTACAGATTATTCGAAGAATTTATAACCTTAATTTATTTACTAGTCATCAAAAGTCGTGAAAGGCATGGATTTTTTTTAAATTTGGACATATCCGATTTATCGATATTTTTCTACGATATATCGACCTAGTGAAACGATATTTTTTAAAACTATCGATATATCGAATATCGATATTTTTCTTCAGTGTGGACATCCGTACGCTGGGGTTTGCCAGGAGAAGGTGTCCTCAGACTCTTGCTTCTGATCCAGAGTTTCCTCCGGATCCAAGAATAACGCGTTTAATAGATTGTAAGACTCTTACAGTAAGAGTCCTGCTAGTGTGGGGAACGGGGAGAGCACGGAATAAATGAACAGAATTCTCTTCCGTGGGGGAGAGTCACCTTGGGCCCGCCGACTTTGTCATGTGGGAAGTGGCGACGCTTATGCGCCCCTAGCGGCGCTTAGGCGTATTGAAACTGGTTTAAAGCACTGTTGATCGTAGTTGCAGCCCCTACAGAAACGTTTGGAAGCTATGATTTATGTTAATTTCTTCCGATTTGTTTTATTTCCGTATGTGTCAAAGCAGTTACATGTTCTCGTAATAAAAGCCGGAAGGTGTGTCAGGGTATACCGGCGGCTCTGGCGTTGAAAGGAGAAAAAAAAAAGTTTTAAAGGCAATTTAAACGTAGCTATAAAGATAACGAGGGGTGCCCTTGATTGGGGAAGCAATCGATAAAACCGGACGCATTTGTTTATGGGTTTTATACGGTTTTACTATGCGGACGTGGTCATTCCGCATTGAAACAGGCCTCTATAGCTGCAGAGCATCTTGGGACGGTTCCAAATGTCCCGGGAAGGTGTGGACGGTCCTTCCTAGATGTAACTTCCGCGAACAGCGCCATGAAACAATAGCAAAAATCAACCTTTCAGTCCAAAACACTGGGGTTATAAAGTGGGGGATCGGCTTCACTCTGGCGAAACTCCGACCTTATTCTGGCATTCGTCATCAAGCCTGAGAACATCCCTCTGCGAATGCATTTCCCAATGGATGTGAACGTTTAATTGAGCTCGATGGAGCCCGACCCGAAAAGAGTCCGTTTCGGAGGATGTGAAAGTGGCTAATTGATGGGTTAGTTTGGGGCAGTCGTAAGTAAAGCGCCCCGCGGAGTTAGTGCTTTTGTGAGTGGAAATGGTCCGACAGCGGATCACCCGTGGGGGGGTGATACAGCGATTTCGTGCTCATTTTTCAAGAAATTTAATAGCAACGAACGAAAGGCAGGTTTCAAGGACGTCAGTACCGTCACAGACACGCCTGTAATGACTTTTGGGCCGCTGATTGATAACTGACGTACGGACACAGTAGATTCGGATTCGTCGAGCCGCTGGGGAAATTCGCTGTCAATAATAGCAGTGTCGATAATCCCAGACCGTCAAACCCTTGAGTCACATTACGTTGTGTTCTCAGGTGATCACAATAAATGGTTAGGTTCTAATATCACTTCCTAGTTTGCGTTGACTCGTCGCGTTGATTTCGAGGGTATGATTAAGGCGTGTTCCATGATTTAGTGTTTAAAGTACCCACTTGTGATCTACATGAATCACACTGAGACGTTGGTGATTTTCAATGGTCTCCTACCCTACAATGAATCGGATCACCAAATTGACAATATCCCATTCATAAACTCCTAGAAAGCCTGCGTTTCCGCCTGACTACCAAAGCCCCTACGAAGGCCGTGGAGCTTTAAAAGGGATTTCAGCAAAAGCCCGATTCCTCCTCAATCTGCAGATTACCAACATGCTCCAAAAGGCCTCAAACCTTTCTTAGACCTTCCCAAGGATTACTATTCCACGCGTGTCTTTTAACAATGACTTCTTTGTAGCAATCCTCCGTATTCATCTTTTGGGAACACTTCCCACTTCAAGTGAGGGCTACAAGGACATGGCAAGGCTTAGTCTGGAAGTTCGGTTATTCAACTCGCGTATGAACGCACGAAGGTCCAAGATCTGATTCGATGTTCCACTCACGTATTTCGGCTTACGAATTTTTCTCCCAATCGTGGCACACCTTATAATTTTCTTGGAGAACGTTTCCGGGATTCTGAGAGTAAAATTCTATCATCATTCCGATTTTCTCAAAGGTCGTTGTCGGTGTGCCGATTTGTAGAGGCCACATTGTAGCGATATTTTTGTTTCATTTTTTCCGCCTTTCTCGACAATGGATCTTGACGGGAAGCCCCCCTTTGTTTTTATGCGAAGGTCAGTAGCGCCTCGTCAGTTTGTCCTGCAAATCCCCAGCTGATTTATCATTCCAGACCGGGAGTCACCTTTCCTCTAAGCTGGTGTACGATTGGCGGCTCACGCGTTGTCTATCCCGGTTATGGGAACAGACCCCGCTATGCGGGCGTCCTGTGTACCTCAGCGTGGGGTGCTTCTAAGTTTGTTCAAGTAGGTAGTGTTGGGTGAAGTTCTGACGGTGCATATTCCATGTTCACGCCTACACTTGTGTGTGACGGATAACGTACCGCTTTGCTTTCCCAGGGTCCATGCTTGAATTGTTGAGGATTCCTCTTGGGCTCGCTAAGGTTGGTGGAGTGGGGGCGAACAGTGTACCTTTACTGGAGCTGTCCAGGTGGGGGTAAGGGGTTTAGGCCCGTGCACTTGTAATGGTCTCAGGAATGGCAGGGGGTTTAGGCCCGTGAACATGTAAAGGCCTCAGGAAAGGCGGGGGGTTTGGGCTCGTGAACAGCGTAGCGACGGCCTACGGCAAACAGAAACCAAAGGAATAACTTAATTCCAATTTTATCCATGTTGGCTCTCAGTAGAAGAAATGTAATATTTTCATATATTTATTGTTTTATATTATTACTATTTAGTATTCATTATATTAGGCATTGAAATTTAGAAAAAACTGACTGGTGGTGAGGGGGGGGGGGGGGGGGGGGTTAAAATACCCAAAAGCTCAGAATTAGCAAGGAGAGAAATTGTCTCCCCAGTCTTAGCCAATTTTGGAAGCAAAAAATTTCTCTCCCTGAGTTGGGCTCAAACACAATGTGTTTTGTGTCATCATCTCAAGCAACATGCCAAGGTCCCTACAACTCCACAGCCCTCACAGACGATTAATAATAAATTATTGAAAAACCTAACGACGAATGATTTCATTCTGAAAACGAGTGAGTAATACACCGAACGAAGAATGATTTCATTCTGAAAACGAGTTAGTAATACACCTTCAAGCCCATTTTGTTCCATTTTGCCATGAGCCCAAACCCCTTACGTTGTCCTCATCAGAAGGGCCCTTGCGTTTTTGGGCCCAAACCCAGTTCCCTCGACGAGGTAGAGTAGGTCCCTACACCTTCTTCCCCCACCTTGAAGCCACCATCGATTCCTTCGGACCTGGCCCAGTTTAATCTGTGCCTGAGAATCACTCGAAGGCCTGGAGGGGTCTGGATTCCTCAAGTTCGAGCCCGCTCTTGCAAGACCAGATGAATGACCAGCAGGCCCTTCACTTCACGTTTCCCCTTTCCAACCAAAAAGTCATCAGGTGCTTGCTCTCTAGCGGTTGAGCGAGGCACTACTTCCAGCTTCCATGCGCTGATTCTAGGTGCAAAGTATCCCGATTTTTCACACCAGGAACACGTTTGCTAATCGACGATAAAACCTTTGACGACATCTTTTCGAAAAACTCCCTTTGGCTGTTTAGTGCAACTCTGGGACAAACGGAGAAATATTTTTCCATAATGTAGGCCACTCTTTTGTCGATCATATCTATGTAGGTCTGTCGATTAAACTTTATAGCCAGTTCACCTGAGTCATATCTGGGCTACTGTGATTTACACCTTAACGCCCCCCTGACCCCAAGTCATACTGTTCTGAGAATTTGACATTTCACTCAATCTCATCCGTAATAGATTGACGTTGTCTGTATTACGTGTTATCTTTATTGCCGTCCACTATACCGGCCGCAAGTATCCCCTCGCCGCCTCACAGATTTACTGCGAGTGGTCATGGTAATTTTCCATGTAAAAATACTCGGAACCTTATTACACACCAGGCGCCATGCGTCGGGGATTTGGATCTATTCCCGTTTAAATTAGACGGAAGAAGATGAAGTCGCTGGCAAAATTTTTCCCGTCCGGCCTTCTGTTTTTCTCGCGAATCGGAATTTCAAGTGTCTTTTTTTTCCCCTTCAAGTGCGGATGACGGAGATTAACCCTATTTTCGGGTTTGATTTATGGGATATTCGCCGAGGCCTTCGTGTGTCGTTGGCGTCACATCATGAAATCCGGCCTAAGATCTTGTGACTCACCGGAAATGCTCGGCAATGATTTCCGAGGCCTGCTCCGCTATTCCAATTATCAGACATTGCTTGGCACCGCGAAACTCCGGCACCCTCGCGAGGAGCTATCAAGAGATAGCATTTGCGTCAAGTCGATTACAGCTGTAATCGACTGAATTGGCTCGTGCCACCGATTTGTTCAGCTTTCTCTTGGAGTGGGCGTTGTTATAACTGCGATATTGACTGACAACTTGTGGCCATGTTCCAATGTCTTATCTGGTGTACTTATTTCATTCATTTGCTTGCGTTTTATACCGTTAGGCTCGTTATGAGTCGTTTATTTATACACAACTGAATTATCTTCCGTGCATCTTTACCATGCCTTCCAAAAGTCTTTGTATTAAGGTTGGCATTTCCTCTGCCAGTATCGATTATCTTTTATCTTAACGGAAGTTATCCACCCTTAGGGGGCCGCCTTGACCCTCTGAAGTCCTTTGGGGCGAGCCGGAGGCAACAATTTGGCAACACAGAGAAACACCACGTGTCGGTTTCTTGTGCAACACGACATCATCGTCCCTACCAAGCAGAGTTCTCCAGCAAGGTCCTTTCTACGCCGCAGCTGCCTACGTGACGGGTTGCATGTTGGGCGGCAAGAATTATTATTCACCCACGGATGTTGATTTTCACTTACGTTTTTCAACTATGGTTTACTGAATACTGTAGAACTTAGGGTTTGGTCCAGCCTGTCATCCTTCAGAGGTATATTTACTCCACTCGTTCATCGCTATGAAATCTTCCATCTCTAAATATCTTCTTTGGCAGTGCCATCACTCGTATTTATACTGTCCACCGATCAATCGACTTAGTATTCAATGCCCCCTCGCTCTTTCAAAGGTTCGTCAGCAGTTTATTTTCATCCTCTGTAACATTTAGAGCTTCTAGTGATGAACCAATTTTAAAGATGGCTGCGAGCGCACGATCACAAAATTTCCATAACAACGCCTCCGCTCCGAAAAATCTCGAGTTACCTTCAGGCTAATAATTCGGACCGCTCCCGTTGTTTTCCGTATGTCCCCGGAATGGGAAATTCTCTCCTAACGAGCTTGTTGGGAGATTCACCTATTTGCAGCCTGGAAACAGATCAGGTGGACGCCCTGGTATGGTGGGGTGGGCCGGCTCTACTACATCCCCCGACAGCCGTCAGGTCAGTGTTGAGCTAGCTCGCGACTCGCGTGGAGCCTATTGCTAAGTCCTTTTCCAATTGTTTTCGTGTCGTTTTTACCGCGGTGTGTTCTGTACGCTTTTTCCGTCCCGGTTGTTGATCACGTCTGCCAAATCGTCGATTTTGCCCGATTGGAAATTCCAACAACCCAGGAAGTGGTGTTGAGCTACCGCAGTTTTCCGACTTTTCTTACTCTTCTGAAGGAGGTATGGTGTCTGATGTCCTTTTCTTTCAGAAACGTCGTCTTCGGCTTTTGGACGTCCGGCAGAGATTTCTACAAGTACATGATCACGATGAAAATTAGTCGCAATCGCCTGATTTGAAACGAAAGATTTTACTTCATCTTTTAATTTATTGAAAAGACATGAAACGACATTGAAAAGTCATGAAAAGACATGAGACCGGACCAATGAAATTTCTTGACAGGGCACACGTAATGTAACTTTAAATTCAACCTTTAAAGTTATTCGCTTTATGTTCGTTTTTTGCCTCGTTGGGAAATAGTCCAAGAATTCATTTGACAGCTATCAGGTCATTTAAATTTCACGCAAGGATTAGGCTGCCTATTTAGTAAACGAAGACAGCTGTGCATTATCAGAAACCTGTGGACTCTGCTTAATCTTCTTTTTTATCCTTATCTGCTGAAATGACCTCAGATTCCTCACAGGTGGGAATTCTCTGGGTTTATCACACGGTTCTATCATGATCTTCCAACACCCCGCGAGATAAAAACCGTTTTTTCTCCCCATTCTCTTTTCAACCCGGTTCAGTGCATTTTAATTAAATTCTTGGGAGCTAGTCGCCTACATCCGTCTAGACCACTTTCACTTCATAATTTGGACGTCAATAAGAAATTTATTACGGTGATTAAAAATTCCTCGTTTTGCAAATCGCTCCGTAATGGTTTTGCCTCTCAAACTTGTCTCCTTCATTTCGATGTTGTTTCTAAAACTCCTCGAGGACCAAATTGGATAATCTGAAGTATAGTATCGATCCATAGTCCTATTTGGTCTCTAATGACGTACTGTATCATCTGTTCAAAACTAATGATGTATTGTATGTCGTGTAGCTGTATCGTTGCTCGATAATCACTTATCACAGTGATAATTTTCGACCACGATGCTTATTTTCGAGTCCCGATTTCGACGCCGGAATGTTCTAGACTCCCTCACTTCTTACAACAAGACAGAAAAGATTGAGAGAATTTTGTTGAAACGGTGAAATTCAGAGAGGGTTAGCATGACGGTCAACTGCGGACATAGAATTTACTCAATAGTTTCTGACATTTCCATATTCATTATAATAATGTTATAGATATAACTAGCCATAATAAATACCGCTCGTTATAACTAGCCACAACATAATACTGCTAGATATAACTTATCAAGTGCACTGAGAGAAAAAAAAGGCCTATTCTAGGTTATTTTTCGATTTTTTTCTAGGTTAAATGCTGCCAACCTAGATTTTTTTTGGTTTTCATTCTAGGGTGGAACAATTTAGTCTAGGTTGAATATAATTTAACCTAGATTGAAAATACTGGTGAAGTTACCTTCCTAAAAATGCAAACAACCAAGATTTAAAATACGCCACCCCACACTTTAGTTCTAGGTTAAGTTCACGGTGTGTGCCGCCGCCTCCATCCATTTACAGTCTAGGTTAAAAACATTAATGTCTTGGTTGTCTCACCTTGGTAGTCAATGTTTTTCACTTTCATAGACGGTTGATTTACCCTAAAACAAAAACGTTCTCACCCCACCTCAAACAATTTACAGCCATGGCGCGTAAACCTAGAACCCTTTTTTCTCTAGGTTGTGTCCCTTTATTTACGAGGTTGTTTCAATTACTATCCCTGTTGTTCCAGTTAAATTTCTAGGTAGCTTCCTATTCTTTTCAGGTTGGTTCTAATAAATTACTAGGTGGTCCACTTTTCTTTCTAGGTTTGCTCCACTTCCATTGCAGGTTGTTTCTATCAACTTCAACTATCTTTTTGGGTTGTCTCTGTTTCCAACTAAGTACAAAAATTTGAATGTGACTTCATAATATGACTGCACATAGTGACAGAAATTAGATGATTAGAATTTGAAAAAAGATTTGGCCTCAACCCCACTGGCTAAATAGCAGGGCTGCCTAGACAACGAGAATTAACGCCCACTGCCTACAGTGGCGCTCTCTGCGGCCGCTTAGCGTACTGTAGAAACAACCTGGAATTTATTGAATGAATTACAATCACTGTTGTTTAAACCTAAAACTATTTGTAGTACTACAGTAGTTTTAACCGAGACTGAAAGTCTAACTTTTTCTTCTAGGTTGTTACCTAAAGTAGCAATCTCGCCTTTTAAATCTCTCGGTTGTTTTCAGTTGTACAACCGAGACTTTAATGGAGGGGAATTAATTATATGGAAGGTCAAATCATTCAATTCTAGGTTACCCAACTTAAAAGTCAAAGGTAGGTAATATATTTTCTAGGTCTTCACAATGTCAACCTAGACCAAATGTGAAGTTCACATTTGGTCTAGGTTGACACTTTTTTATTCCAGGTTGTGGTTAGAGGGCGGGTAATAACGGGTTAGGTTGTTTCTATATGGGTCTAGGTTGTATTAATATTTTTCGATGTTACTTTAACCTGGACCTATTTTTTTCTAGGTTGAATCAATTGATTCTAGGTGGTTTCAATTTCTTTTCGAGGTTATTTCGGATTTAACCTAGCCACTAAAAAAATCTTTTCTCTCAGTGTGGTTAGAGCGTTGAACTGCTGAGTTGCTGGTTCGAACATCTTCCTTATACTGATAATCACCTTTCGGAAGGAAATGGCAACCCACCGAAAGTATTCTGCCTATAAAACCTCTCAAATTTGCCTTTCGGAACCAGCGTTAAAATGTTGGTCTCTACTTCTTCTGTTATAACTGTTCAATATGCTCAACGGAAGTTAGTAGGGCGCCAACGCCCGAAGAAGAAGATATAACTTGCCACAATATAATACCGCTAGAAATAACTAGCCACAATATAATACCGCCAGATATAACTAGCCACGTTGGTATTACAATATAATATTTTGGAAATCGTTGACTCTGACGTGATTTTCTCCTAATTCCTTTCTCGCTCAGTGTTGTTGACGAGCTTTATGACGTGAATGAATACCAACTTTTATGGGAGGTTCTTATTGATCGATGAAACCATCAATCTTTTAATATCTTTAATATTTTAAACTGTCATTGTGCAACTATTCTTGTAAAGTTTTAACCCTCTGAAAGTCATAGACGATGACATCTATGACTTTCAGTGGGTGAAAACACCTTGAAATTAACCTCAAGATGCCCTTAATTTTCCGTTTATTGAATCACGGCTCGACGTTGGCGTGAGCTCAATGATGTTGTGCGTTCTCATGAAATTTTATTTTTTCGGTAGTCACCTGAAACTTTGAGTTCAAAGAGGTCTCACGGTTAACATCCGGCCAGACTTGGCCTCTTCACACCACAGTACCGTCTTGATTGAACCGCACGGTTGTACCGATATGGTAGATCGTGCATATCCTCCCCGCCTCTAATGCCGACTTCCTTGTAGCGGTACGTCTTCCTTTGCCGAGTAGATAATTCCCAGTCTGTGCAAATAAGACAACTGTGATGCCGTCTGAGCATGAAGCTTGTGCCGTCAGCGTTCATTCACTGTCTGAAAAAATGTCTACAGAGAGAATGTTTAATCTCCACGCTGAAATCCATAATTCTACTTATACCCTCATTTTTCATACCACCTGCCGGCGCAAACTTTACAGACTTCGCGAAAAGAACGGCCAACTTTCACCAGTTGTGACGCAACGGTTTATCTAGTATCTACCGTCCTTGCCTTGTTTTCGTCAACGCGTTTTCTCTTGACAAAACTTCGCTTCCATTGTAAGACATTTTTAAACGACCGATCGGATCGTGGAGTTACGACTCTTGTTTCAGAACCGGCTTTGAAATCAGCGTGTTGCAAATATGTTTACGATTCCGTATTTACGTTTCAAGGCAATTAAACTTTCGTCATTTTTTTTAATCAACAGAGAAAATTGCGTTAAATTTAAATAACGGGTTGATACGGAGTTTTTAGGTTCCTCTTTTATCAACGTTAATTTTTTTGTTTAAATCCAGGATCGCGATAAGATGTGAATTTCTGATGCAGTCGGTTTTTTGCTGACTGCGCAAGCGCGTTGATGATGAAAGAATTGTTACGATAGCGTAGAAGATTGTTAACGATACTATCAGAAGAACTCTCGGCGGATAGTCAATTTGTATATTTCTCTTGGTAAACACGGGCAAGACGCAGTTTATCTCCTTCACCGGTAACTTTACATTTTTCTTCCCTTTTATTATTTACAAACAGCTCTCGTTTTTACTTTAGACTTTAGTTTTACTCTCATCCCGAGGATTATGACGAAACCGTCTTCCTCCCCTCTCCCGTGGGGGACGATGCCCGTATTGATTCAGCTGGGAGTTTGGCCCCACTTTACGGTCTCACCTCTATAACACCGCCGTTATTAAAACCCCCCCTAGCGAGGCGATAGAGGGTTTGATCCGTCGGATTTCCTCCTTTTTCTCCTCAATTGTAGCGATTGACCTCGAAAATCCCTTTCCCAATTTTCACCGGGTCATAAACAGGGTTCGGCACTATCAGTTGAACGCTCTACTTTTTTTAAGACGGGATTTTCGTCTGTTTCCGGTTGAACATTCAGATCATGCATGCAAGGAGATAATTTAAGCTGAAAATCTTTTGTGTGGTAGTTGTCTAGATAACATACTCCTTGATAAAACTATATCTTTCCAATATTTATATTTATTTTTTACTCTAAAAATACCCACAATCGATTTCGTTCGGCCACAAACAACAAACGACCTTCGATTTGTAATATTTATCGATCACCCTTAATCTCACCAGAAAGTAATTAATTCAGTCAAATTGTAAAGATTATCCGAAAAAGTTAATTTCATCCGGTCACTATCAGTTTTCACCGTGCAGTTACGTTGAATGCTTTCTAATTGGAGAATTTGACTCTCAAAATAAATCGTCCTAATTGTGATAACCGTTCTCTTCCTCAAAGCGACAAACAACTTATTCCCTCAACAACCTCCATTTGTACTTCGAAGGACGAGCCTCCGTTCGGCTTTTTGTTTTTTAATTGTCGAATTGACATTTTTGTTGAGAGGGTTTCAATCTTCTCCGTAAGAAAAAAAAAAACTTGCCAGTTTCCTCGTGCCCCTTTTCCACTTTATTCGCCGGATGATTAAATTCGCTCTCAACTTATCCAAATTAGTGATCGAAGTCCTTGGTTTGTTGTTTCCTTTACGCTCACGTAGTGCGTGACACGCGCAATATACAGGAAATAAGAGCCGATTGTTCATGGACTAAAACAATGCACCTCGTGAGATGAGATATTTACAACAATATCTATAAAAATAAATAAATATCATCGTGTGTAAAGCGACGAATTTGCATACGTTGTATTCAAACAGTACTTTTGGTTTATTATTCTTGGAATAATACACCTATGTTTTCGCGACGTGGGTCGACGACTCCGATCGGCCTCAAAATTTGACATTATCCGTTTCAAGAGGTCTACATTCAAAATCCGAAATGTCCGTCCGCCGTACGCCGTCCGGGCCGTTTTGGGCAGTAGGAATTTTTTTTAAAATCTGAAATTTTGGCAAAACACTTGGTTTACCATCTAGTTGTGCCCGCAAGGTTTTCAGTCCGATCGCCCAAACCCGTGGGGCGCTATGGGGCTAAAATGGGGCTACGGGAGGGGTGTTTTGAAGGCTTTTAGCTATGGGATCGAGTTAGGTGTCGTTTTCGAAGTATTTTTGGACGTAGAATCCATTTTTGGGGGTCCCGGAACGATCCGATTTCACTGTGGCGTTCTATAGGGCTTTCATGGGGCTAAAAATGGGATTTTTTAAGGATCCCAAGAAGTTAGATATTTTTCGAGTAAAAATTAAAGAATTTTTGAAAAAACACGTTTTTGAAAAAAAAAATCCCCCCAAAAAACTTTTTTTTTATATATAAAAATCCAAAAAAAAATGTTTTTGATTTTTTTGTTTTTGTTTTCAAGTATTGCAATATTCATACCGGAATTCTCAGTCTCCCTTGCTACGCTTTTCATAGCATAGTTTGCTCGTACAGGTTTTCGTGAAGCTGGCTATTTTTGGGATTGCGAGAGAAAACGGGTCGCTTTCAGGTGGTTTGCGCCAGTTCGCATAATTTTGAGCAGATTGAGATAATATTAGTCACCCCAGCCCCATTCCGAGGAAAGTCACTGCAGGACAACTCGACTCTTCCAGCCATCCTGCAGCTCGTTCTTCCTCCAATACTGTATCTGCATCCGATTATGCCCGTATACCACAAATTAAATTCGTGCGATGCAGTTAGGAATACATTATATTCGAGTAGGTACACGCCCAACACCCGCTCCACTGGGCCAACTTCAGACCGTCTCCCGATTTTCATCCGTTAGATATAAAATCGCATTGTGCAACCACGTATGACGTAAGGAAGGATCCAGTTGGCAATATGATGCGTTCTGATGATCCTGTAACGCTTTTGAAAGTTACAGCGAAACGGGAGACTTGTGGTTTTTATTTTTACAAGCCAATGCGGGTGGATTGCATGGTTGGTCCCATTTATTGCGTGCTTAGCTCTTATGATTCTTATCTTTGCGTTGCCAGGCAATACTGTCGCATTCGACCCCACCATGAACTTTTCAAAAGAGCCTGCCAAGCTCGATTTAAATTTAGAAATGATCTCCCCTCTTGACATTCTTCGTCAAACCTGCTCCGATTGTTCCCGATATGATAATTTACATAACGCCGAGCTCCCCGTTAATTGTAATCGTCGAACGTTTTTTTTTTTTTGCACTCAACCGGGTTTCGCGATCAACTTGAAGCACTCAACGTTTCCACGTGATAAGATACAGCACGAGCTGGAATGCACTTATAAAGACGTGTGGTCCAAGTCTCGTAGTAGTGAGTGCCAATTCGTCGAACGTGAGCTTTCTCCTGTGCGCGATGGTCAAATATCGTTTCCAAGAAAAGACCCGCTCTCCGGCCATAATGGTCTTGAGGGGGTTTAAGGGCAAGGACCCCCCCGTGAAGGTATTTTTTTTTTTTTTTTTTTTCATATTTTAAAATTCCCCTTGCGCCCTTACAACATACTGTTTCTCGAGACAACTACCGGTTTCGTAATTTTTTCAATTATTTTTCGACCTTCAAAGTGACGGTTCCATCTTTCGTTCTCAAAACAACACAGCATTATTGGTGGCGCTGCAGTAACCTCCAATTTTCTGATACTTTGAGAATGTGATGTAGCGTCTCACGTATGAGGAAGTCCGTTTTGGATTAGTCATCGAGTTGCGGGGTGCGCCCAGAGGTCCTGCTTTCAAGTGCCCCGCAGGCCTGTTACAGTTTCAAGGTGACTTCGTTTGTGATATTTTATTGTAAACATGAATTCATACGCGATTTTTTTATGGTTCACTCTTAAAAATCGAATCTGGTCGCTGTCTCCATAAAATGTTCACAAGGAAACACGCTAAATCGTCGATAACGTGAATTTCATGGTTTTTTGATCCGAAGCTCCTGTTGGAACTTCATTGAGCCTTGTGTGCTTCCTCTTTTGCATAAAAGGACCGAGCGGGTCAAACCCTGCTGTCAACAGTCCATTGTTAAGAATCCCCAATCGATCCATGCAGGCGGTTTCCTGTCCCAACTTCATTTGTTACTGTTGAAAACATCTTCCCAGTGCGCAGCGTGGTGTGCTACAACAGACCAATCGATACACTTGTTACTATGTATACAAATGTATCTTTCACTCAAGGATTCTTTGGTCGTTTGCTGGTGCGGCTTCTGGTATAAAATTGAACCTCTGCTGGGCACAGTCAGCTGGACAGTGGACTAAATTGCAAGTTGGCTGAACTCAAAGCGTCCCATATTCGCTTCACCATTGGTATTGGAAGCCTGGTGAGCGTGTTGTCGTCTAAAATTGTTTAGATACGGCACGCCTCCAGAGCTCCTTCAGTTTGGCTTGAAACGTCATCTGCTGCTTGTTTACCGACGCTGATCCAGTCAGCAGTTGATGAATACGACACGCTATACTAGTGATAAAGTCAAAACCCGAGAAACTTTATTTCAGTATGCTTCGCATCTGTACGTATTTAGCTGGTTCCTAGCACTCTGACAGGGGGGGCCTCGCTTCGCTCGGCCGACCATTTTATCAGACGTTGCAAATATTTCGCAAATATTCGTTTGTATACATTTTCCAATCATTTGAAAGAATTTAAATAAATGTACCTACACTCGTATTATAAGTTCTACATTGTTGCTGTTGTTCGTTACGTCAGGTAAGGGACCCACAAAAATGGATTCTACGTCCAATATTACTTCGAAATCGACACCTCATTCGATCTCATTGCCAATGACGGTCAGTCCCATTCGTAGCTCTCATAGATCCCATCGGTGAAGCCGGATGGTCCTCAGACCCTCATAAATGGATTCCACGTCCAAATGTAATTCGAAAACGACTTCTCATTCGATTTCCTAGCCCCTTCTAACCCCACCATTTCTAGCGTCGTACCTAATGGCCCCATACATATATCCACACGATGTGACTGGTTGGGTCTGAGACTTCGAAAACAACACCCCATTCGACCCCTGCCCTAAATCCTTCAAACCGCCCTCCTGTGATCCCTTTTCTTGCCCCAACTCGCGGACACTGGATTTAAGATTTCTGACAAATTCCTACTGCCCAAAACGTCGTGAATTTGATCAGAAAACTGACAATCTCTTAAAAAGGCGCCACTATGCAGTTGACTAGCGATGACGCCACTTGAGGGCGTTGAGATCGCTTTATACTCATTTGGGACCGATATCCGTAAATCAGCCAAAAATTGGTTATTACATTTTTCACAATTATAATTTTCTTTTTAATTAATTTTAATTTTCTAACTTTTGAAATTTAAAGTGAATATTTAATATTCATCCTTATTTGTGTGAGTTGCTTTCAACTTCATTCCCTCTATTTCCTTCCTTTATTTCCGGTAGAGTTTGAGGATCTAATAGATTCGTACTTCATATTTTCCCTTTTTCGTTTCTCCATCATTCTCCGACTTGCTGAACAAATTTTAATCTCCAAAATTCTTTCAAACCTCAAGTTTCATCTAATCAAGGGGAGCGGTCCCCGGAACACGCGGAACCCTCCAGAAAAAAACGCCGTATTTTTTTGGAGCTACCGTTTAGGCGTGAATCGGACACAAGACAGACAGAAACGGTGAGATTTAGAAGTATAGATGTTGAGCCAAGTTGTTGTTATTAGCACTGAACACATAAAACGACTCCTTGAGATCTGATACCCCCAATGGAATCATTTAAATGCTTGAGCACTTCTCAGAAATCTATTTTCGAGGATCCATCAGATGGCGTCTTCCAAGGCGTTCAAGCACATCTAATAGAGTTTTCCCTTGTCGAGTGTATCATGGATCCGACCTATGTTTATGCCGCTTGATTAAATTTGATGTTTACGAAGTTTTGATCAATCATCATTTCTAACTATGACCCAGGGCTGCTCTTTATGGCTCATATCCCATCTCAATCCTTCTGCGGGAGCACCCTCCTGGACGATGCAAATCCGAAGCCACTGACAAGGTCGACTGCTTTCCGAATAGCTTCTCGAGCCGGTCGTAAATTATTTTACTCCCTCCCATCGATTATTTACGGATTGTTTTCAACGCAGCTAAACTGTTTGTTGCAACACCATTCGGCGTTCAATCCCGATTCAATCTCTGCTACCTCTGTGAGCCATTACCGTCAAAGAGGTCATTCTCGCGCGGTTTGTATCCAAAATGCCCCGACACCGTCCATATTTGGGGCATTTCCTTCGGCGGATTCCAGAATTTGTCGAAAGATTTGAATGAACCGCTTGATAAAATGAACACAAGGTCGGTCACCCAAAGAAAACCAGCAAACGGAACAAAGCAATTTTCGAAAGTAGGTCAGAAAAGAATGTAAAGAGATCCGATGTTTCCCTTTTGCCGCTTCTAGCCGATCATTTTACAACCTCGCGACAGATTCGGAAGATGATGCAGCGTGTTGTCGTCCGTCGAGCGTCCCCGCGGGGATAACTCGCGGAAATTCCTCAGCCAACAAACATTTTTTTGATTAATAGGCGTCCTTGCGGAAAATGGCTCCCTGCCAAGATGCTCTCGCATAAAACAACCGCCACAACCTGTTCTCTTTATTGTCCCAGGTCAGAAAGGGTGGAGACCGATATTATGCAACGTTCCAAAAGACGGGTTTCGCATCCAAATCCAAATCCCCGGTGTGAACGGCCTTTGGAACCGGAGTATTAAAATACGATTACATAAAATCTACCCCCCAGGACCATTGGCGGGAACTTAGAATCGAAAAATTTACATCAGATACCGATCGATCCGCACACGTAACCGATGATTTCACGAACTAACGTGGAGAATGCGGAAAAAAAATTCAGTAGGATAAAAGCGCTTATTACAAAATTCTGGTTACCTTAACGAGTCAAAACGAAAGCGATGAGTTGTGAGCGTTTTATGCTTCCAGCTTCACGTAACGGAGCGGTGGCTAGATATTTTACGTTATTGAGGAAAGAGCTAATTTATGAGGCTAAAGTGATTTTAATTTTTACTTTAGATAATATATTATATGAATCAATTATTATATGAATTAAAGAGTACAGAGGAAAAAGGGGATCACTCACTTTTTTCCGAATAACCAAGGTGACCAGATTTCAAAACCTTTAAAACTGGACGCTCGAGTGTTATATACATTAAATATATATAAATTTTATATGTCGTCCAGAGACAAGTCATGTGTCGTGTTTGTCACCTATCTCATTAAGAGTCATTTATATGTCGTTATATACTAGCTCTGACTCTCCTTAACTAGCTATATACTAGCTCCATCCCGATGATTTCCTTCTGTCAGCGCCAAAATTCCCGTTCCCACAAAAATTTCACACTTTTACTCTGTTATTTTCAAAAAAAGTGAAAAAGTTGCCTAAAACATGTCAGAAGCGGGTCCTTACTGGACTGTCCTGTTCAAATAGGGCTTATGGTCACCTCCTCCTTCGAATCCATTTCTACCCTCTGGAATCTGGCTTGTGCTCCCTCAAAACTGGTTTCTGTTCAGAGGAAAAAGGCGTCCGCTGCTTCAAAACCAGTTTCTGCTGAGTTGAATCAGGCGTGTGCTCCCTCAAAACCGGTTTCTGCTCTGAAGAAAAAGGCGTCGGCCCCTTCAAAACCAGTTTCTGCTGAGTGGAATCTTAACGTGTGCTCCCTCGAAACCGGTTTCTGCCAAGTGGAAAAAGGTGTCGGTTCCTTAAAAACCACTTTCTGCTGAGTTGAATTTGGCGTGAGATCCCTCAAAACCGGTTTCTGCCAAGTGGAAAAAGGTGTCGGTTCCTTAAAAACCACTTTCTGCTGAGTTGAATTTGGCGTGAGATCCCTCAAAACCGGTTTCTGCTGAGTTGAATCAGACGAGTGCTCCCTCGAAACCAGATTCTGCCCAGTTGAAAAAAGCGTCGATTCCGTCAAAACCAGTTCTTGCTGAGTTGAATCTGAATTTTGATCCCTCAAAACCGGTTTCTGCTTAGTTGAATCTGGCTTTTGATCCCTCAAAACCGGTTTCTGCTGAGTTGAATCAGACGTGTGCTCCCTCGAAACCGGTTTCTACCCAGTTGAAAAAAGCGTCGATTCCGTCAAAACCAGTTTGTGCTGAGTGGAATCAGACGTGTGCTCCCTCGAAACCGGTTTCTGCTCAAATGAAAAAGCCTTCCGTTCCTTCAAAACCTGTTTTGAAGAAACGGAAATCGGTTTGATGCTGAATGCTCTCGATGCTCTGATCAATGCTCAGTGGAATCTTAAGGTTCAATGTTCGGTCTCGAAAATTCCGTGGTAACCCCATTATCCTTTTGGTTGTTTCTCATTTATATTCGTATTTTTTGGCTTTCCGTCTTCAACTATTTCGGTGTATTCTTGAAAAAACATCCCTGACATCTCGCGCTTGATGCCGCAAATTGATTGATGCTTGCCACATCCCAGATCCAGGCGTCTTGTCTTACGAAACGGACCATTCCCGGCTAGACAACTTGAACAGCTTTCCTTCTCGGAATGGGGTTTAAAAATAGACTCGGCGATCCTTCAGAATTAGATCAACTTTCTTCTGTCATGTCCGTTTTAGTCGGCTTGGACGCCGTAAAAGAGCGCTCCGGTTAACGGACCCTTTGTGCGATGATCCGGCACCGTTACTGGACGAGAATAGTCTTTTCACTTCCTTAGATGGGCGAATTCCAATTACGATTAATAATGAGGTTTGAAAATAACCGTGATCGTCTTTAAATTTCGTAATGCCTACTGTACCATTTGGTAACGTCTTCTGTCTAATGACTGTATTCTTCATCATCTTAGTCTATTGGATAGTTGTTTTTTACCAGTAGTTGGTGACTAACAGTATCCCTTAAGAGGGAATAACAGAAGACTCTTGAAAGAATGTAAATGAAAATGAATCACTCAACAAAATCATGTCTAAGATGACTCACCGTTTCCCAAGCTTCCTACTGTCTGAGTTGGTGTTGCAAACAATGGGTTTATATTTACTCATCAAGGTGGGCAGATTTATTGATGTTTTCTTTCCCCGTCAAAAACACCTTTTTCCGCGTTTTGTTTTGTCGTCACTTTTCCGTCTTGGCGGCATTTCTTTATCACGGTTTTCAAAGTATTTGGTATTTAAGCGTTCTGCGAGTATTTTAAAGTAGTTCCTACGTAATCAGAGGTAACCAATCTCATAATCCTCCCAAGTGTTCGTGTAATAATGACACATTTGGGTTGTCTACTTCAAAAGCAAACCTGAATGAAGTGGTTTATAAATAAGCTGACTATTATAAATCTTTCGTCGTGATCATGTACTCGTCGAATCAGGACTACGAAACCGAGGACGGCCTTTCGTGCGATCAACAATACCGACAAAGGCCGTTCTTGTTCCAGCTGGTTTGCCCTCACGATGATGCCACAAGTGTGAAGCCGGCGACGTTCCCACAAGTGTGAACCCCCTTGAAAACCAAGCTCTCTACGTTTCTGTGACATTTCTACGAGATCTCAAAGATTCCTGACAAAATGCCGAAGTCAAAGTCTCTCTTCAGGTTGGCCAAATACCTGAAAAACAAGACGAAGGTGGGTTTTCAAAAAACGAGTAGTCCATACAGAGGTGGTCGAGCAAGACGCATCTTTACATAAAAAGGAAGTCATGTTTGGGTTCCGTGTTGAAATGGACTCAGGTTCTCATATGTAAATTTTTAAAACTGGTAGCTCGTGCAGTTGCTGTTACTACTTAATGTGTTGAAAGATACCGCGGTATTTTGATTTTTTTCGTGAATGTTAATCTGCTACCCAATTAGGCGTTTTATGTCATCACATGGAACAACTCCGAACGATACAAGGGCGACACGGTTCCCACCTTGGTGTACAATCCCACGTTGCCCTCCTTGACAAAGCGGTCTCAAATGGCCACCGTACATTATGGTCACTCGGGACGTTTCGCGGATTAAAAAAAAAGAAGTTAATTGGACGGCAGATACCGAAATAGGAAGCGGCTGAGGGAAAAATAAAGTCAATTAACGGCGGGGGCTTTTTTCAAATTGATTTTCAAGCCGCGTTTCCTGTGCGAACTGTCCATAAACCTGTGCGAAGTGCGAACTGTCCATAAAAGTGGAGGGACGATCTCCTCATTAAAAGTGTCGAGGACCGTGACAGTCGTTTCCCTATGCTATTCGGACGGGTGACTAATCAGCAGGAACTTTTTAAGTGTTATTTAATGATGCTCATTGTGGAAAAATTTCGTGACGTAATATTGAAGGCACGTAAAGAACGTTGTTTAAAAATAATTTCATCACAAAAATTAATAAGCTTGTTAGTTTGGCTTTATTTAATTTTATCTAAAATGAATAATGATGGACATAGTGTGGGTACGTGAGGTCGATCACGTAGGTACCTCAGTGCCCCCAATAAGTAGCTGATTGCCAATCGAACCGTGACTCACAGCGTGTCACGATAGTGATTCAGTTGCATCGTGAGTGACCACACATTACGTTTCCTTCCCGCCAAAAACGGTTGTTTACCGGATTACAATGGAAATGCCTGGTATCTTATCCAGTTAGGCTCAAAAAGTATTCCGGGTTGAACACTGATGAAAGTCATCTTTTTCTGATGTGGGACCCAATACAAAACTGTGGGGCCTGGCAGGGTTGCGTTAAGTGAAAGGGAAACTTTGCGGTTGCTCAACCTGTTGGAATATGGTAGGAAGTGGTGCCTTGAATGCTTAATGCGTCTGCAAGATCGTGAGTTTGAAGTTAGAATATGCACGAGTAATTACTCTTCGGTCACATGAAATATGGCCGCAAATTATGTACCGAGTTGAGACGCAGGCGCACAAAGCTGGATCACCACGTTTTGACGTTCATTCGAGGGTGAAGAATGACGCGTTGGGCCAGTTTTTCTTGTAGCTTAGCTCATTCATTTGCGTCGACCCCACTGGTGGTGAAAATGACTAAATTTCCAGAGTGTATTCGAAATTGGTGAGGAATAAAATCGTCTCCCAAATCTTAGAAATGCTGTAGAGATTACAACTCCCAAATTGTGTGCCGAGAAATGTTATCATTTCTCGCCCCGAGTGAGTATCAAACCCCTACAGCACCAACACGCATGGCTGGATTGAGCTAAGGAGATCGTCATTCACTTAGCCGTGAAACCCTCCCGATCATCGTAAAAAATTTCAGTATCAAAATTTGAATGGAGAGGAAGCCAGAGAAGACCAAAAGCAACTATTAAATGGGTGCACTCTATGAGCGAACCAGACATTGAATTCCCCACTTAATTTTGGTCCAGAATCTGCATCCGGCAAATGATTAAAGGGTTTCCATTCGAAATAAGAAGGTTAGGCGCTAATGCGCCTATTTGCGCGCATCTGACTGATATCTCACCCCGCCTTGTAGTATGTCCAGGGATCCTAAGTCAATAAGAAAGAACCCCGAAATTTTATTGCTTACCAAGTAGTCGCCTTGTGACATTCATAAATACCCTCAGACACGCGGTAAATTAGTGGTATAAATAATATTGAATATTACCTTTACTACTGATTCAGAGCGTATCTGTTTGTATGTATGAACTAATTATTACTTTTGAATTTTCCCCATAAAACCATACATTTTTACATCATGGTCAAGTATTTTCAAAACCGGACTAATTTCCAACTTTAATTAACTATTCCTCACTTTTGACGACTTCCCGGTTACGTCGATGGAGGGATTTTAAGACCATGCAGGAAGGTCTTCTCACTTTCTAACAAAAAAAAAATTGCTAAAAACGGTGCAAAGCTCATAACTTGAAAGCTTTCCCTGGAACGAATATAAAATTGCTGACCTCAAAATAATGACTGTCGCCACTATGTGAGGGGGCCTCGGTAAATTGTAGGATGCCGTTATTTTTCCATTACGACCTCAAACTTGGTTTAAAAAAAAACGCGATGCCAATTACAGAACTCGTGATTGCGGTTGGCGAAAAATTCCTTCGTTAGAGTCGGAGAATGTGAACCGAAGATCGCGTGTACGTTTTGACGGAGTTCAGTGGGTGATGTCCATATTTGAATGAGGAAGTGTGGAGTTGTAAAAACGTCGCATTTTTGGGAGTGTTTGCGGGATAACGAAAGCTGTTTTTAACATTTTATGACCTACGATTGTAGTTCCGGGCGGGGGCCTCACTGACGTCCGACTTGAAAGGGATGTGGAACATGAACGCTGAGGAGCTTTCACCTCGTGGAGTCACCGACCTCAACGGCCCATTGTGAGGAGTCGGCCGTCCGTGAGGTGTCAGATCCATCATCCACTATAGATTGCGCTTCAGGGACTTGGTGCTTTATTGAATCAAAAACAACTACTTGGTAGCGCTATGGCATGAAGCAAAAATTGTTATTAGTATATTTTCTTCTTTTCTGCCGCTGGCAAAAGTGTTTTATGCCACATTGCGGGCAGTTGTGAATTCCCACTTGTGTTACAACAGATAAGTGACGTCTGCGATAACACCGCATCGTAAATGGCTTTAAAGAGGCTTTTAAGGCTCAGTCATCTCGCAAAATTAAATTGTCGTATTTAGGCTTTCGGTCCGGACAGTTCTCGTTGTCGTTTGTTCGCTTCAAACCTTTCGGTCATGCCACTACCGGATTTCTTCTCCCCGCTGATGTTCTCGCCTCGAGGAGGGAACGTGGCGAAACGAAAACGTAAAGGGTTAAGGCTGGTCGTACCGGCGGCTATCATGTCTGCCGTGCAAAATTCTCCTCTGCACGAATGGACCAACCTCGGAGGGTATCCGATCCCTCCCGTGTCACCTCACAGCGCAACGTCGCCGAGATGTTACGAATTTCTGCGCGGAAGACGCATCACGTCGCCTATTATGGACGTGCCACCAGAAGTAGGTTTTTTCGCTCAACACACCAATACTGCCCGAGGTATCTTTGAAATTTCAAAATGTATCAATTCCGTCACTCAACAACCATTCAGAATTTTCATATACCATCATGATCCGTTAGTTCATCACGCTCTTAATTGAAAACGTCCTTCTACAAGAAGGCTTCTTGTAGATTCTAGGGATGGGGGTAAGAAGTATCGATTTTTTGAATCGATTCAGAATCGGATGCTCCAAATCGATTTCCCAAAAGAAATCGACATAAAAGTATCGATTTTTTGGAAAATCGATTCAAAAATCACTTACAAAAAAAAAGTTTTTTAATGGGTGATAAAGGTAGATATATTTAATGTAGGTAGGATTCAAGAAAAAATCGTTAAAAAAATTTATTGAAAATTAAAATTCCATTAGTTTTCAAAAAATTTGATAATAAACATTTAATCAGACGAGTAATCAGTTTCGCTGTCTGAAAAAGCCATGGCGGACGTCGCTGGTAACTAGTGAGTTTTGTTGTTATTAGCTATTTTCATAATTTTTAATCGACCTAAGACTCGAAATGTGCTTGAATCACTTGAAATAATTAACTAATTTTTATAAATGCCGAAAATCGATTCAAGATTTTTTTAAAAATCAGTAGTAAAAATCGATTCACGATTTTTACAAAAATCGGAAGTAAAGAATCGATTCACCTAAAAAATCGGAACCTGAAGATCGATTAAAAAAAAAATCGAAAAATCGGAACAAAAAATCGATTTTTCCAAAAAATCGGAAATCGATTCCCATCCCTAGTAGATTCACTTTTAAAATTCTGCTTCGGGCCGAACAAAACCGGCTGAAATCTGAATCTGTCGCTTATTGATGCGAATGCCGACCTGCGGCCTTGACGTCAAGTGGACGACTTCTTTCCCTTATGTGGTTTTGTTGCGTTACACACCATTTACAACAATTAACCGTCATCAACTTCGCAACAACATTTGTTATCTTGTCTCACGTCAACGCAACGTTGCATATTTATCTTAATGTGTATAAATTGTATGTGTATTCGCATCGTTAAGTGGAGTAAAATTTGTCTTCCCTTCAGTCTGTAAATGACACTGTAGATCACCCCGTAATTTTAGCAAACCTTGCACAGTGTTCAACCCCGTTGGTAGCTTAACGTCCGCATTACAATCCCGTCATGGTTCATGTTCTTGTTGCAGTTGCTGTCTATGAGCGGCGAGCTGCGTCGCACCCTGTACGCCAGTTCTGGAACATCCCTTGACTTGGAAGCTTTCATCCCCGAGCTCAGAGGAACTACGGAAATCCTGACTGAAGAACACAGAAAACAGTTGAGCAGGCATCTACCAGCAAGAGCTGAAGGTCAGTTGATTGTTGTTTTGACGATTCATGAGGGTCTGGAGTTATATTTGGGGGTGTCGTTACATCAATTGGAAGCTCCGATTTTGGTTTTTGATGGTATCGTGGCCTCAGGTAGCTCTTTGCAAATTTGTATTGATGGAGCTAACCCAAATCATGGGTGTACTGTGTATTAGGTTTGGTTGAGTGATTGAGTTAAATTTAAAACTCAAATTCTTTAGAGGATGAAATCTACAACAGATTACTCAAAGTCTTGATGTTATCTGTTAAAAAAAGATTTCATGTTACACCATGTTCTATGTTCATCCATGTCTCAATGGAAGGGGAACGTTTTGTACTTCCTGCTTCATGGTTAACATGGGTAACGTGGCGGGAAATTGATGGGTAGGTCCCAAGTGTAGGATCAACTGAAATGAAATTAGTTTTAGCGAATATGCATGGCGGTTTTCCCGAAGTCTTGTCGCGATGTCCCCATTCATGTTCATTGGATTTATCTAATTTAATCTATTTACTTATAAGTAAAACTCTACCTTAAGCGCGTGCCGAGTGATGTGCGCATAGAAAAATTTAAATAACTTGGATCTACTGCACGTCAAAAGTTGCTCATTTCTGAACATTTTTGAAAATTTAATGATGCCATACAAGCCAGTTAAAATTTCCGATCTATTGTTCTTCTAGCATTTAAGGCTTCTGAACCGAAGCACCGTGTAGTAAGATGTTCATTTCTTGAATATACGTATTCAAAAAAAAACAAAAAAAAACAAATTTGTCCTTCGAGGTGTGGGTGGAGTGCCGTTTTTCCCCAATGCTGAGCGTCTTTTTCATATCTATCGAAGCAAAGCTTGAGGTGTTTACAATCATTAGCAACCCTCATAGATCACCAAAAAAAATAAAAAAATTAAAATACAACGAACAGGATGCGAATAGCGCGACCAGACTGCCCATTGTATGGAAATAGAGATTTTCTTGTCGTAGGGTATGAGTGTCGTTAAAAGTTGCTTCGGGAGTTTTAAAAACGCTTATCTCGTTTGTGAATGAGAGGGTTTCAAACGCCAAATTACGTGTGGCTTAATCTCGTGACGCAGGGAAGCGTTTTAGATTGTTGTTTTGTTTACACCTGGTGTTGACTGAAACTATATCGTCGATATCTACAAATAAATTAGTAATTATCACTAATGGGGAGGGTTTCAGTAGATTATCACAATCTCCTTTTCATTATTGGCGTTGGGTGCACCACTCGTCAAACGGCTCTTTAGTCAAATGCTTCAGGGAGTGCCCAAGTTCGGTGGGGGAGTGCCTAATGGATGTTGGTGGGGAGCGAACCACTTCACTCGACGCGTTGCAGCTTGAAAACGAAAGGCCACTTTGAGTCTGGCCGCTGACCACCGCAAGGTCGGACAGAATGCGGCGATAAACACGCCTATTATTCTTCAATTTGAGAGACTCGGCGTCTTTCCTTGTTGACTGTGGGGGCTGAGATAGCGAAGGTGTTCAAACGGAGGAAGCTCTGCGGAGCGAAGAGAAATCTTGCTACTAACTACCCAAAGGCGCCTTCTGGATGTGTTGAGGAGACTGGCCGAAAAGGAGTCAGAGTTGTTCCAAATTTACTCCGCCACGGGGAGTTTATCTTCTGCTATATATAGCTGTTTCCAATACTTGTTGGACCAAAATGAAGAATTCATGCACTCTTAAAAAATTTCTCACTTGAAATTACCACCTGCACATCCACTTTCACTATTGCGAGGTCACCGAACGCATTCTCCATGATTGCGAAATCGTGCTATCCTACGTCTGTGCAACGGATGGCCGATTATGGAGACATCGTAGGATACACGCCGACACACACCCGACTTTAACTGTCCACCGCAGATTGCCAAGATGTTGACACACAAGCGCTCTAATTCTCCTCCGAAGCTCGTAATCATCGCCCAAACCGCCAAACGGAGATGTTTCGATTAGCAGAATGATTTCTCAACTTGAATTATTGCTCGCCCGACATATCCGTTGGGCCTCCTTCCAACATTTCCTGCCTACCAAACTATTATTATCCACAGTATCACACTGTAAATCAAAGACAACTTTATAAAGGTTGCACGCATGAATGGGTGTGATTTGGCGCCATGGGCCGATTTGACTTTCACATCAATTAAAAAAGGACGATAAATAATCACTTGACCTCATTCTGGAGACTGTTTGTTGAGATCCGCTCTGAAGCGGTTCTTGAGGGGAAGTCGACTTCACAACGAGGAAATTTGCTTTTAGTGTCGGAGTGGTGTAGATCTTGGTGCAACTGTAGAAAGCGAAGGCCGAGCGATGAGTTTGGCTATTTACCAACCTGCAGAAACCGCAAAGCTTCCTGGAATATCAAGGCCGTTCAAAAACCAAAATCACACTTCCAATTGACCAGAGACCGCACAATGGACAATTTCCTTGTTAAATACCCTGTTTAGTTTGTTAAATTTATATTGTAATCTTGCAGGATACACATGGCATCTGGTGTTCAGCACGTCCCAACACGGATTCTCCCTGAATTCGCTTTACAGGAAAATGAACAACGTTCAGAGCCCGATCCTTATGGTCATCGAAGACACCTCAGGCAATGTAAGCACCTTAAGCTTTACTTGACTTGTCACTGAAGATTGCAAAATTCATAATTTCCTTTTTTCTCATCAGGTTTTTGGAGCCCTGACATCCTGCGCGCTCCAAATCAGCGACCATTTCTACGGCACAGGGGAAAGCTTCCTGTACAGGTTCGCCCCCGAAATCAAAATCTACAAATGGACCGGAGAAAACACCTACCACATCAAAGGCGATTACGAAGCTCTCTGCATCGGTGCTGGAGAGTAAGTTGCTCGTTGATATCACTCGCGTTAGTTCCACGTTGTTTTCTCAGTGGGGGATTTCCTAAGCGTGGCTGCGTGGGCCAAACTCTACAAATCAATTTGCCAGACTGCCGCTAGTAGTCCAGCCTCGGGCCACGGGAGGCGCCACCCTCGGCGGCATGATTGGCGTAGCGAGCAGAGGGTGGCCCCCTAGTATAGTATAATAGCTAGCATTCTGACAGGGTGCTCGCTTCGCTTGCCCATTTGAAGCCCCCCGCAGACCTCTCAGACCGCGCAGCGGGTGGCCTCTGCAGACAGATGACATACCCATGTGCGATCTCTCAAAATCGTTCAAATTAAACTCACCGACTAAATTTGCCAGTCATCTGAATTCGTTCTTTTGGGATTTCATATTAAAATTTGGATCTCTAGGTAGGATACAGAGGAAATGCCGGCTCAATCGGACAGTGAACAATGAAGATAAGGATAGTTGCGCGGATTTGCGCGCGTCAGACATTGCGCTCATTGTGCTTATTGGACGTAAAATTTGCAAACATTTAGGGGTTCCCATTTAAAATAAGAAAGTTTGGCGCAAATGCGCCGGTTTGAGCGCATTGGAAGGATCTCAACCCCCCTATTTGTAGCTAAACAGGAATCCGAGAAGGTAGGAAAAATCGGCGTATCACTTACAGTTTCGGAGGAGAAGGCTTGTGACATACTCTGCCAGTTAGTTAGTTAGCAACAGACACGTTCAGAACAAGCCATCAATTGAATTGAATAGAACCTTTCTGTTACTACGAAACCAAAACCGTAACTAAGAATTCGTAACTTGACACACGTATCTAACGACCAAACTATGTCGTCGGGATCGGACGGAGGTGATTTATAACCACCCCCAGAACTCGCTGATCACAATGGGACCACCCTCGTGAAAATCTGTTCAGCCGTTCGGGCGTGATGCTGTGATACACAACAACAAAAAAACATTTTTAAAAAAACATGAGATGAGCGCACCTTTCCATTTTTTGAGGGAAAGGTTGCGCTAATTAGTGGTATAGGTATAGATGCATGGACCATGGTACAAATATGTAATCACAAGCGGCAATACACCCCCGGTCAACATCGCATTTTAAGCTATCAATTTCTTTTGATAAAACCCACCCCAAATTCCATTTTTGCCTACTAACGTATTTGTTTAATATTTTCCAGTGGCAAATTCGGGCTGTGGTTAGACGGCGACCTGAACGTCGGCAGGTCCGAATCGTGTTCGACCTACAACAATGAGCCCCTCTCGTCCAACCTCAACTTCACCATCAAAACGCTCGAGTGCTGGGCGTTCATGTAAAGAAAAAATCTCACCCAGAAAATGTTCCCCCTAAATCCTACGAGAGGATTCGCTTTGATAGTCTCTTAACCCCCCACGCGAGAGGGAATCGGCATGAATGTTCACGAAGTCACTTTATATTCAATGCGTTGAAATCGGGCCCTTTTTTCAGTGTAAGCCCCGAGTCGCGCATAGTCAGTTGTCGTGTATGCCTCCCCCCTCCGCCATTTTTGTACTATTTATATGAAAAAACGTAAACTGAACTTACAAATAAGAATTCCTTTGCAAAAATGAATTGCATTATTTCGCGAGAAATCTTTTTGCAAATGGTTTTTTGTAGAAAAGAGATTCCTCTGTAGAAGAAGATTTCTCAACTCGCCTCAGCACTCCGCGATATTCCCAGGAACCTCGGCGTTTTTTTTGTAGATTTTAGCACATTAGAATTGAGTCAATTGATTGTTTATGATACGTAAGTACCTATTGAAACATACAACATAAACATTTCGTAACACTAATCGTTGTGCGCATAGAGAAACTGTATATTTTTGTTAGTTTGGGTGTCGTAGAGGAACGTCTCACTGTTGTTTTTGCAACAATTTCAAAGAGCTGTATATTGTAAATTATTTTGTTAAAATCAGTGAAAAAAAAAACTTGAAGCGTGAATTTTTATCGAATTTCACTGCAATGAAAAAAAATGCTATCCTGTTGTACAAATTGCATAAGGGCTGTACTCGAATTTGGCTCTCGTTTTGGCATTTTTTGGGTTACGGTTTTTCTGAATTGGTAGGTTTTGAACTGGTATTTCACGCTTAGTTACCTGAGAGTTGTATTGTTGAAGGATGAGAGATGTGGTATAAAAAAGGATTTTTTAGAGTAGCGAATATGTGGAATACAATTGTTGAAAAAAAATATGTTTAAAAGAACCGTTAACAATATACTTTGTTTTGTGTACTCGTGATTAAGGATTATTTATATGGAAAAAAAATGAAATAACACTCTCACTCGCTGACTGTAATTTATTTTTGAAAATGGCGATTTTTCGTCAGTGATACCCGGCTAGGTTTTAGGGCGATATTACTGGCTAGTCATTGGAGTTGTATTTATAAAGGCTCGGCCTGTTTTTGAATCAATTTTGTTTTTGTGAAAAAAAAAAGGTAAAAAGAGGGTGAAACCCCGTTTACAAAAGATCTGTCACAGTCAAACTAGTGAGCGTGTTTTCTGGTTTTTTGAAACTGGAGAAAGAAAATTCGTTAAAAAAATGTACTTGTAATTTAAAATAAAAGATTTTTTTAAGTCTTTGAAAAAGCGGCCATAGCACTAGTTTTTACGTGTATTTTTTTCTTTTTTTGTTGGTTTTTATTTTTCTGCCTCATCGCTGAAAAGGTGAGGCCGTTAGTAAAAAAAACATGTAATCGATTTGTAAGTAGTTATCTGTACTTGTGCGTCCTGTACACCGTACTATGAAAAGTGCTGCTTGTACTGCTGTACAGCTTTGTATAGGGGTAGTTTCGACAGCTTAGCCTCAAAAGTTAGCTAGTCTGTATGCGCTACTCTGTAATTTAGCAATCAAAAGAAAAGGTGTTTGAACTTTTTTTTGTTTGTTAGATCTGTACATTTCTCATTCATCAGCCTTTTTTTTAGGTTTTTCTGTTACAAGTGATTTATATTTATTCTGAATATAACTGCCCCGTTAAGAATTTGCAGTATTATTCTAAAATTTACAAGGTACGCAGTGTCACCCCCTTTGAATTGGTAGTGTAAACCTCAAAAAAAGAGTATAATTACTTTCTTGAATTTAATTGTAATTTTTAATAATGTAAAAACAAATATTTTAATAAACTTATGTTTACACTATTTTTTGTTTATGATTTCTCCGTTCCTTTTTGATTGAGGTGTTTATTTTAGTTCTTTTTTCTGTTTCAATTTGCTCAAGGAGTCGTGTTTTTAATTACTTGAATCAAGAGCTTCATACGGGTTAACTTGTTGGCCCGTACGTTCCCTTTTTGACCTTGTTGGGCTGCAACCAAGTGATCTTCGTTGAGTCCGGAAAGTTACCTACAACAACCTCATTGACAAAAAGTTTCCGGAAACTATTTTTCGTTCAGCCCCAGTTAGTAAAGCGCGACTCCTCGCATTACTTTTTATTTTTATTTTTATTTTTTTTTTTTTTAGCCAAGTTCAAATTGAGCTATTTGTTTTTATTGTCATTTTACAGCTATTGATTCGTTCATTGATTAGGTAGAAATTTGAGATTTTGTTGGACGGGTTTTCAGAATGATAGGGGCAGACTCGTGATGGTTTATGAAATGCACACAGCACATTGCTGAACATCCATATAAGCAATAAGTTTGGATTGTTCGTAGCAATAAAGTCGTCAAATTATTGATTTAAAGAGGTTTCCATTAAAAACTAACCTATTGGAATTTCAGGATTTTATTAGTTAGTCAAAAAACCCCGATGTTCTTTTGATTTGGTTGAGCGTGAATACCGGGGGGGTCGCTAAAATGGCAGTGTGGCAACAACGTAGGAGTCATTTTGTTAACATGCCATGTAAAGTACTGTCCGACCGCAATTACTTTGTATTTTTCTGGATCAACACCTGGTAGAGGGAGAACTGGTCGTCATCGGCGTACTGACCCTCCCCAAAAACATCCGCTGCCTTCCTTCATCAGTCACCACAGAGTAACAGAGAACAGTCACCAACCCTCCACTCCACCCAACCAATGTTTCCGCCTAAGCGTATAACAGTCTTGGAGCCTCCCCCATTACGAACATGGTGGGGGATACTCCTTGAATAAATACGCAAAGTAATCGCGGTCGGACTGTAAGCCTAAGGAGCCTATTTCACCAACTAACGGCTCTGCAAACGACCGAGCTCTGCACGGATTCCCATTCTAATCGGTGCTCCCTTGGAGGCTTTAACCTAGACGCTTAAACGCTCGGTAACTCAGGTGGTGAAATAGACCCTAAGTTGATCACAATTGGCAACATTGAGTTGAATTTCTCCTTTTCAAAAGAATTTCCCCCCTTCACAATATCAGCCTCACAATGGAATAAATAATCCACCTTCTGAATCAACTCCTTATTACATTATAAATGCAGGCAGGTTACACCCAAACTCCTTCGTAAATGGCTGTGTATGTAACCCTGCCCTCAACAGCTCTACTAATTTTAACCCCCCCCCATTTACAAATTTTAAGAAAGTTGATAAAAGAATATCTAGATGCTTCAATATAAAATCATTGTTATATTAAAAAATTATAGAAACCCCAAAACAGAAAACTATACTAAACGCGCGAATTTACTATACATAGTTGTTCATAAGAGCTTTGAATGCAAGTTGGCTGTCTATAAAATGCACTCACTATTTTACTGATTTTTTTTTTTTTTTTTTTTTTTTTTGGACTTGACAAAATTTGCCTGTGGCATCTTTTGAAGCTTTTCAGAGCAAATATGTTTTTGCAAGTGCCAATTTTCGTTGTCTGGAAATAGTTGCGAACATTTTTTTGTTTAATTACCTTTTATAATTTGAGCAATTTTTTTTTCGCGGGACGGTTTCCTTGTTTTCGCAGCGAACCGTTCTCGAACATGAAACATGAAAGACAAAATGGTGAATCACGAACAATTTAGTCAGTAAATTGGACCAAAATTGAGAGTGAATGTATCATTCTTTGAGAATTTCTAAGAACATTATTGCATTTGTAAAGTTATTGTTTATCAATATTGTAATTTAGGAACAAACAAAAAAAAAACGAGACGAATGATAAATGATTGTATAGTGAAACATGTTATTTTTGTAGCTAAATGTCACTTGATGTATGTATACTAGTAGAAAAAATGTTATTGGGTAGAAAAAAACGTGAAAGCCTACTACATCCATACTAAACAAATACTTGGTATGAACTTGATGTTCTGTAGTGTATGCTCACTAGGGTAATAATATTTAAAAATTGTTGCCGTTTAATAATGCGAATATTTTTCATTTTGTTGTTCGTTGCTTGTTACGGCGGTTGGCGTTTTCAATTACGAAACGGTGATTTTTTTTTTTTTTTTTTGGCGAGGAGTTTTTCCAAGTTGTGTTCTGAATGTTTTGTGGGGTGCCGTTGACACGGGTTTGAATGGTGTTGTCAAGAGGGTACAGGCGACTGAACAAGTTGGCGCCAACTGGGCCTTCTCCAGGTTTGCTCAGGGTAGAAACACGTTTACCAACGTGTCCAGGATGAGTTCCCCAACACAATCCGAATGCAATGGTGATATCGTTTATTGTAGCTTCATAGTTGTTCCTGTACCCCCAACAATCAAAAAAGTGAAAAAAAATTGTAATTGAAAACTATTCACCAAAGGTATCAACGTTTTGAAGTTTCATTTTCTGTCTCGTAGTGCCTACCTAGCGGCTATTGTAGAGTTTCGCATCCCGTGTCATGATGTTGAAGCAAAAGCGTAGGTGATTCATTTCTAAAATTTCTCGTTGGCTCAGATTGTGACGGGAAGTGCTCGGAGGAGCGGGAACTACACTGTAAGGGCCTCTAGGGGCGGACAAGGTGGGTTCGATAGTTGTTGAAATGGCAAAATATTTACTTGATTTGTTAGTGCGTCATGCAATTTATTTTTATAGCATCCGTGTTACAAAGTTGTCAAAAAAAATAAAAAAAAATTAATATGAAAATTGTAAATTGTATGTATTATAGAATCACTTGTAATCAAAGATGATTTTAATAAACATTTGAAAAATGAGCATTTTGATTTTTGAGTAAACTGTACCGATCCTTTGGCGCCAAATTCACAGTTAGCTCGTTGTCTTATCTCACTGTAGGGCACCCTGCATAACGGATGTTGAGGGTATACCTACACTGTAGGTCCTACATGCACAAAATGTGTTTCTAATTGATTTCTAGGTTCACCAATTGAAATTTTGGGCAAAAACGAATTTTTTTGCACATTTTTGCCTAAAACTCAGGAATTTAATTCTTTCTTTTTTTTCTGGTGAACGCTGATTAAATTTTATATAAGGGACGGTAAATTTAGTAAAATTGCTCAAATTTGCAATTGCTTTGCCATGGCTGCCCCTCTCTTATTGAAGCTCAAATCAAATTTTCATACAGAATAGTTGCAATAGGAAATTTAACCCTAGAATGGATTCGCTATTACATTCGGTTGGTGTCAAAATGACACTTGCTAAACATTGCCCACTTTTCTCTTCTTTTACCAAGAGTTTGTCAGAGAAATGATAAAAACAACATGGACCAAGTGAAAAATGTAATTATATTATTATTAAAAAGTAATAGGTAATAAAATGTATTACCTATTACCTATCAAGCAAGACAATAGAGACTATCAAGGAAGACAATCAAGACTATCAAGCAAACGCCGAATTTCATCAGAATCCTGGAGAGAGTATAATATACGGAAGAAAATATTATTTTCTTCCGTCCAGTCATTTCTGAAAAAATAAATGAATAATTTATGAAATCCTTTATCTAGGTAGTCTGACAATACATTTTTTTAAGTTACACAAACCAAAATGAGTGGAAAATGGGGAAAAAACAGTTTTTATATTGTTATTTTATATATATATATATATATATATATATATATATATATATTTACTGGAGTTATTATTTCTAGAAGTCTAATTTGGCAGAACAATGAGGGGCATGCAATGCCTTCGTGGTGTCAATTTGGAAACACAGTATAGCGTGCAATGGAGTCGTGGCCATGACACTGGTGTCAAAAATACTACGCTATACCTACGTTATTGCTTTCGGGTGTCATTTTGACACATAGGAGGTTAGTATTTACCTAATTGCAAAGACGGACGGGCTCCAAGATGGCGGCCAGGTGGCAGTTCACCGAGAGGACAGTCTAGTGGAAGGACACCTGTGAGGGGGAGGCCCCCTCCGCTAGGGAGGGTGGGGACACTGCGGAAAGTGGTGAATGGTGTCATTTTGACCCACCGAATCCATTCTAGGGTTAATCAGCTTTCACGAGAAAAAAATAAATTTGAAATCGGGCAAATAGTTTCCGAGCTACAGCCGAAAACGTTCTGAAAAACGTGGTTTTCCGCTTACCGAGCGGTCCGACTTTTTGAAAGAGACCCATTTTCAGTTGAATGCAGTTCTGCAACCAATGGACCAATGGAGGTTTCCCAACATGGAATTTAATTCTCTACAAGTTTGATTAAGTGACATTTTTTGATTGGGTACGCTGTTTTTGGTATAGAGGCTTTGAAAGGTGACCAAATGGTTCAATTTCAAGTTTTTCGAAAAAGTGGCCATTTTTTGAAAAGCTGTATCTCGGACACTATTGACCTACCGAGGCGCGGTTGGTCTCAAAAGTTAGTTAATAAATTAATTAGTAGGATTAGTAATTTATTTGTTAGTTATTAATTTGTAGGATGCACACCTACGGAGATATAAGCCAAAAACCAAAAAAGTTCAAGAATTTTGAGGTTTTCGACTGTCACGCAGCGAGCTCGGGTTTTTCGAAGCTGCAACTTGGCTTTACACTACTGGGAGTGATCATAACAACATAAAAAACCAATTAGAATCATCTGTTTTCTTGCGATTTTATTGTAGGTTACCTACTATTTGACTGGCCTACTATAGGTCTACCACAGAAAGTTTGCGTCCCTTTGGCGCATTCTTCTGGAGAAAATAGAACTAGTTATCTCTTATCATCAAGCAGATTCCCCAACATACGATAATTTTTCGGGAATTTCTTCCCTCAAAAGTGACATGATTTCCCTCCTCGGGAGGAAGAACTTGAGAGCACACGTTCACAGCGTAGCCACTCCACGAACATCAAATTTCTCATCGCTCCAATTTCCGTGTCAAGGTTTCACAATGGAAGGTTGACTCGATCGTTAGTACGCGGATCCGCCACCTAGGGGGCGCCACACGGACGCAAACTTTCTGTGGTAGACCTATAGCGTCATATCTAGGATTACGCCCCCAGTGACTTTGAAGGAAGAGGAAGGGAGTACATGAATATCCCTGTCCAGGGCTTAACGCGAAGTAGCGTCGCGATCTGCAGACCAGGGAGGCGGTATCGACGCATAATTGGAGGATCTGCCATCTCCAGGTTGGCACAAACTTGGCCTGGAATGCGTTGACCCTCGTAGGAAAGTTGAAGTTTCAACATTGATATCAGTTCGCTCTAAGCCTGCAGTATCACTTGAAATCAGCAGGTTGACTTCCACGAACGAATTGTCGTCAATGGAAGCCGGGCCCGCTGAACCAGTCTTTCAAAGGTCCGATCTCCCAGCCCCTATGATTGGGACAGTGAAATAGGTGGTGGACAGGGAAATAGGATTCATCACAATGGTCGACTGGTAGAGTGAACTGCCTAGGTTGTTTTTCACTCGTATTCTGTGAAAATGGACGCCCAGGTTATCGTGACCACCACCCGTTTCGCCGCTCTCCCCCAGGCAAGACCGCCTCTTCGCATCTTCCAGTCTCCCAGAACACATTTCTCAAAACTGGCCCACGCTTGGTACCATCTGGTGGCACGTGATAGCCCATAGATCTCCACACAACGTGCTACGTGCAGATTCCTGGGCTCTTCCAACGGCCAAAAAATGCAGCTTGCCGCAGTGAACAACCGAGGACGTTGCACCCACTGTATTGATAGAAATGATTTTACAAGAGGACCACTTGAGGTCGCTGACTGCTCTTCCCTTCTTGTTTCCTGCCAGATTTCCAAACAGCCACAACGTATTTTTTTTAATCTAATTCACGGTACAGCCCAGTTTTTTTCATTTGCAGGAAACTCAGTTCCATGGAAACCGCTTCCAGAAACTATTCAAAGCAATTGTTTTTCTCAAGTTGATACGTTTTAGATTCAAGAAATAGAGATTATCCCGCTTGTTCAGAAGCCACGCAAGAAAAGGGAAGAGGAAATTGTCGCGGTTGACGATAGAAACACGTTTATATGTGCGCCTTCCTATATTTCTTGCAAGATATCACTGACACGCGTTCTTTTGCTGTAAGTAAAATCATCCCTTTATTTCAGGAAGAGGCAGTTCCTTCCTTGTCGTAGCCTCACGCCGAAAATTGCATTCTCTTTTATTTGTTCAGGTGCGAAATCACACTGATCTTAGCTCAACCCAGATTTTACTATCCAAATCCTAGCAGCTTGAGAAGTCACTATCGACCGTCTGAGGCCACCGGAGAAGGAAATGGGCGGTGGGCGAGGTGGCAAAATGGCAACCACAACGCGATCCGGCACAGGAACTCGGAGGGATACGCCAAGCTCCAAGAGTTCATGAGGAAGGGGATGCCCCTGGAAACCTTAGTGCGCCGCTTGAGGAGTCACCCCTCCGGGCAAAACATCGCCAAAGTGCATTGGTTGGAGAGGATATTGGAAAAAGAAATAGAAAAGGAGTCCAAGTCTTTGGAACAGCTTGTGACCGGGTTCGGACGTTACGGAACAGACAGAATAAGAGGCTTGGGGGATTGGGTGTCGCGGGCCGCTCGAAGTGATGAGCGAAAATACTACCAAGGGCCAGAGAAAGATCCTTTGGAAACACCGGAAGGACGCATGACAGAACTCGGAGTGGCAGTTCTTAATTCCCTACTGAAGCAATTCCTCGAAAATGCATACACGTTGGGCAACAACAACTCCGTAGACGGCAACACCGTCAAAGTTCCAGGCAAGTAAAAAAATAAATGCCGCCTGCGGGGTGTATTGCCGCTTGTGACTAGGTATGGTAAACTATATTTTTACTTTAGTACCCGGACGGATAATGTTACGATCAAGGATCAAACCAATGAAACACAGAAGGTGTTTTTCGGTAACTCCGGCGAGGGGATCGACGTGGGGTGGGGCTAGAAAGAGTTGCGGTTCTCGGCAGGGGGGGGGGGGGGGCATTGGTTGGTACTTCCCTGTCGTCCTACGGGCACTGCCGTAGCTGCGCTCTGGTGGTCATTTTTGGTAAGTAGGCTACACCTCATTTTACCGCTCATTTCAAAATCTTCTTTCTTGTCGCCAATCTCAACGTTTGGTAGGAAAATTGTGGCGAGAAGAAAATTGTTTTTGTATTTTGGGGTGCTGAATCGATTAGAATGCAGAATGTGGGGGAGAATACTGCATGCAGAACTTCGTACGAAAATATTGCTTGGAAAATTTGGTCCAGAACATCAGTAGGTAATGATACGGTTCACATTTCAATTTCCGACCTCCATGCATTCATTATTATTTATTTACCTTTCTGGCCCTCAAAATCCATGGACACAAACATTTTACCCAAATTTGAGGTTGCTTTGCAAAAATTTCAGTCAAATGGGGTTTTCTCCATATATGGATATTATTTATCCATATTCTATATTTCTCCATGGGGTTTTCTCCTATATATAGGATATTATTTATCCATATTCTATATTTCTCCATGTATCATTTTAAATTAAGATTAAATATGCAAGGCGCCTTTCGCCTGTCCCAGTTAGGGGTCTGGTGTGTCTGTAGGTACCAAATGTACTCCTGATGAGCCTAAACCCCTAACTGGGACAGGCGAAAGGCGCCTCGAGAGTTATTGCATATTTAATCGGATGCAATAAACCTTACAACAACCAACCCAACGGCTTTTTCCCCTCACCACTCCCTGCAAGAAAAACATGGAAGCGGCCCAAACTAAGCATAAGCATTCATCCATGTGACCATAGACCTAGATAGCTGTCACGGTGCTTCGACTGAAACCATCACAACACAACCTCCCAAACAGCTGACATACTTTATTGGTATAGAGTTATCTTATTTCAAGAAAATAAAACTACTTTTTACAGGTTACATTGTTCTGAACAGCGACCACCCGAGCGAGAAACCCGATCAAGGACCAGCTCCAAATTATATGACAACCAGCTCAGTGAACTATGAGAACCCAGCGTTCCTATTACCACCCGTCATAGCTCCCAAACGTCGCTTACCCACTAAATCCGAAAAAGACGCAACGCAGCGGGGTGCAGACGGGAGGGAGTTGCCTTTTCGGCCGTGGAGGAATCTTGCGAAAACCAACGCGGAAACCAAGATCAGGCCAAAGAATGGGAAACTTCAAATTAAAACCTCATTAGACGATGACTTCCGCAAAGTGAACTTTTCGATATGGCCGAAACTGAGTTTTCGAAGAAAAATGCACCAAGCTCTCAATTCTTTAAAACTGATGAGCGAATTAAAAGTGGCGATTTCGAACAACACAGACTCAGATGGAGGTCTGTTGCACAAATACAGACTCGGGGAGAGCCCTCCAAGGAACAGATTAGGGAGGCAGTGGGAACGAATAAGGCGGTCAGATAATTCAGAAAAAGATGAGGAAGGCGTAAAACTGGAACTAAAAGAGTTGCTGAACACGATTACCAACAGAAGTGAAAATGAAAAACCCGATGAAGAAGTGAGGTCCGACGACATCACCAGTCTACCTCGAGTGGCTTTTGCTTTGCCCAAAAACATTCTGATGGATTCTACAACGGCGGGAAGCCAGATAGGAGTGAGTCGGTATCACTGCCATAGGTTTTTACCCTCTTGCGCCAAATTTGCATCGCTACACAGGAAACATCACAGGAATCCCACTTCTGAACTCGTCAATTTCTTGCTCATGCTGCACAACAATGGTTCAAAGTTACCATTGAAGGGGTCGCTCGCAGAGCCTGAAGAAGAGTACGGCTGTTACGACGAAGAAGAAGTGTACGACGACGAAGAGGAAGAAGAGTACGATGAAGGTGATTTGGGGAATCCTTTTCAAGAGCTCAAAATACCGACAACTGTGACCTGTCCTACAATAAAATGTTTGACGCCTGCAACTTGGCTACAGGTGATAACGTGTGCATGCGGAGCCAGGTGTACGACAACATCTTCGCCCAAATGCCCGACTCCGAGCGTGTCGACTACAACCTGCCAGGGTCCGACGAAGAAAAAATGTGACTTAACTTTGACTCAAGATAATTGTAAAGCACACTATGAATCTCTTTTGGGATGTAAGGATGCAACAGATAAGAAGAATTTCTTCGGTGAGTTGCATTTTGTTACCCCAGTAAGGAGCTGGATTGAGAAGTTGGCGCCAAGGAAGAGTGATGATTCACAAGGAAAAATCAGATTATGTTTGTGTAACATTAGCGGAGAGGAGAATACTGAAACAACCAAAAAAACATCTGCGGCAACTTCGACAACTATGGCAACTACAAGCCATACTACAATCCATACTACAACCCACACCACCACCACCACCATCACAGGTGAGACAACTGTTAGTTCAAATGGCTCGTGTCAAATAACCACTTGTCCGAAGTCAACTTTGCCTCCTGCTACTTGCCAAATTCACGGTAGTACCGAAGCGCCATCAAGCTGTGGAGCAACAGTGACCCGCAAAATTGTGACCTATCCTTGTCCAATTACGCCGTGCGATGTTATCAAAACGACTCTACCCCCAATACCGCAACAACACATAATCCTTTCAATGGCACCAATACCTCCTATACCAACATGCGGGGTTGTGGCAGCAGCCAAGAACAGCCACTCGCCGTTCGCGGACCACGCGAACAAAAAGCGAACTTCCAGGCGAAACAGAGGAAGCGGCAGGGGACACCGAAGGCACAAAATCGCCCACGAATCCCCTCCTCTCCACCGCAGGCGGTACCAACGCCGTCTGAAACCCAAACACCACTTGAACACCGACGACCAAACCGGCCTGTTGGCTATCCTGGCGGACCCTTCAATGCCCGGAGCGATGCAAAACGGCCTGTGGCGGTACATTCCCTACAGGATGGTCCATTTTGACGATTTCGACAAAACCCCCGACACCAAACACGTAGGCATCCACGACTTGAACAGAGCCCTTATCCACAGAGAATCCATCATACGGAAAAAGCCTCTGCAACGGATACTCCTCAGAGACGAACCCAAATATCGAAGACGACACAAAGAAGGAAAGAGCAAAGACGACGATGACTACGACTACGATTATCTCTACCCTGATGAACTGTATGACAATAGCCTGTAAAAAAACCGACCCTCAAACGTCCGAAGAAATAAAAGCTTTTATATAAATGGGTAAACCCCTCAATTATTGAGTAAAAATAGAAAATGGACAGGGGGCCTCGCTTCACTCGCCGATTCATAGCTTCATACAAAATAAATGTACTGTATGTCGACGAGCGTCTCCCTTCTTCACTAGTTCCAGCTGCAGGCAGAGGGGAGAGCCCTTTCTTTTGGGAAGCTGCCCCGTCGCTTTCTACAAAACATAATTTTATAATAGTGACTTTATAATAATTGCCGCAGGACGCATAGTTTCGGAGTTTCACGCAAAAAAACTGAAAAAAGTGCCGAAATGAAACCAAAAACGCACATTTTCTTGTCCTGCAGGTCCCGACGTGATTGACTCCTGTATCCAAATGTCACATATCAGGTAACTATGCTAGGAAATGTAATAATATTATGCTTTCACGTGAAAAAAAAAAAAAAAAAAAAAAAAAACAACGAAATTTGAATCGGACCAATCATTTCCGAGCTACAGCCAAAAATGTACCGAAAAACGAGGTTTTTTACGTACCTACGTTTTGGTGCATTTTCGTATCACTCGTTATTACAACTCTGCTCACACGTCAGGCACTTTTCGACAAACCTTGGGTGCCAACCCTATAGGAAATTTAACGCTGTACAACTTTCATTTCTCGATAGGACGGGCCGTTTTGAAGGTCCGGCTGTTTGAAGTGCGAAAAAGTGACTTTAGAAGCAAGTGACGTTAGAAGGAAAAACCTGACAAATGTGCCAAACTTTTGGAGTTAGGATCTCTTTAGATTCGGATTCAGCACCCCAAAAAATATACCTAGAATAAGAATAAGAATAACGATAGCATCTTGATTTTCATTAGCTCGCCTAACGTTAACACCTCCGGTTACCAGCCCCCCCCCCCCCCCCCCCCCAAAAAAAAGAAAAAAGAAAGATGCGTTCCAAAATTAATCTGAAAACGACACCTCATTTGATCACCTCACATCCTTCACAAAATCCCATTCGTAGCTCAATGAAAGACTCATAGATCCCCATGTTGAAATCGGATCGTTCTGGGACCTCCAAAAATGGATTCTACGTCCAAAAATACTTCGAAAACGATACCTGTCTCGATCCCATAGCCAAAACACTTAAAAAAAACCCTCCCGTTTAGCCCCATTTTAAGCCCCATAGCGCCCCACGGGTTCGAGCGATCGGGCTTAAAACCTTGCGGGCACAACTAGATGGTAAACCAAGTATTTTGTCAAAATGTCAGATTTAAAAAAAAAATTCCTACATCCCAAAACGGCCAGGACGGCGGACGGACATTTCGGTTTTGGAATCTAGACCTTTTGAAACGGATAATGTCAAATTTTGAGGTCGACCTCCGTCGCGATTACATAGGTGTATTATTCCAAGAATAATAAACCAAAAAGAGAGAAGAGAGAAACAGTACAAAGACAATCCAGTTCAGTTTCCACCCACCAGATTCTCTCAAGGGCAGTCAACCCCCACCAAGAACTATTTGTCCACCCAATCTAACTGCCCGCTTCCGAAAATAATTCAAAGGACGACAGAATCGCAGAATTACAAAAATAAAATTTATTCTGACGACAAGAAATTTCTTCAAGTATCAAACTTATCATTACTAGCATTAGGGAGGGCAAGATAGTTCAATCTAGGTTTAACGCCAAACCCAAATTTTGACAGTATCACAGCGTCACAGTGCCAGAACATCGGAGTGTCAAGAATATTAAACTGTTCATTTCATCATATAGATATCGTATCCCCAACAAGCCAATGCCACACTGATCTGATCATCCCATCAAAAGTGGGATAATTTGCAAAACGAAAAAAAGATCTACAATAAGAAGAAATCATTACATCAATAGTTCATTACTGCACTATCAAAATAATAACTAGTTCAAGACGCTTTTGAGCAAAATAACTAAGAATCTATGGATTGTTTAAAATATTGAAATTCTTAACGTCTGGCGAGCTTTGGTATGTCAGCTTATGCACTTGTTATTTTCAATTATCAGTCAATATGCTCACGAAGGTCAAATTTCATCGGGGCAGATCTTTTATTTGTTCTTCTTGGAAGGAGCTGAAGCGCCGCCGATGACTTTCTTCCTTTGGTTGATCATGTGCAGGTACATTTGTGGAAACTCTGAAAAAGAAATTTCAGGTTGAGCGGTTTCGGGTTCGAGTGGTCGGCTAAGAGTAACCCGTACCCGTTGGCAATACTTACGAGGAACGTACAACGCCATGATGACAAGAAGGCAGTAGCGGAAGTTGAAAATGAAGTTGTAGGGGTTGGGCATTTCAGCGGTCCACATCTTCGTCTCGGCAACGTGGCTTTGGGCTGCGTAATACAGCAGCAGTTCACCCGTCACGCCGATGGGATAGAGCGCGTAGAAGAAAGTGTACCTACAAGCCATTGAACATTAATAATTTAAAAGCTACAATATATTATTGCTGTTGCTTCTTAGAGCCGATAAAGGGTAATTCTCAGATAAATGGCGATTTTGAGGTACCTAGTCGAATTCCGAGAAAAAACGCTGCACATTTTACACAAGGGTTTATTATTCCTTGATATAGGTGCGAAAATTAATTCTGTCAATGAAAAACATTTTGGGGGAAAACAAATTTTTTTTTTTTTGCTCGGAAAACATTTGACCTCCTGGGATCCTTCAAAAATCCCATTTGGGTAGCCCCATGAAAGCCATTTAGATCCCCACAGTGAAATCGGATCGTTCCGGGACCCCCAAAAATGAATTCCACGCCCAAACATACTTCGAAAACGACACCTAACTCGATCCCATAGCCAAAAGCCCCCTCTCGTAGCCCCATAGCGCCCCATGGGTTTGGGCGATCAGGCTAAATGCCGTTTTAGAATTTAGAGTGGAGGAAGTAACTAAGAAAACGTGTTCACAAACCCTTACGCATGAAAAACCCTGTACTACCCCCCCCCCACCCCCCCCCCCCCCCCCACCCACACCTTCACACATGGCTCCTATCAGTGTATACTCGTCATGGGACAGTTCCAGTAATGAGATTTTAATGACACTTTAACCTTCCAAAAACGTCATAACTTCTAGGAATTTCGATCATTTTAATGTGTTTCCTTACAAAACGACATCCTACCTTACAACCCACGACCAAAAATTGAGCTTTGACCTTCAAAAGGGAGAATTATCTATACGGGACACTAAAATGGCCAGTTATCAGAGAACCACCCTAAAACAGCACTTAAACTTCCCTCCGCCGCTAAATCGTCGTTTCAGCTTTTCAAACCAATTTTATATATCGGTGTAACTGCCAACTAACCTGCACCAAACGAGGAATTGCGGCACGGCGTTGATGAGGTTGAGAGCGTAGAAAGAGTACCGGACGATCTCGGTGATGGACCAAGCCCCGATGACGAGGGGAAGACCCGGAGACACTTTGGCCGTAGGGGTGGCGTACAAAAGAGCGGTTACCACGGACACCCGCGACGCCACCTGGACCAAAGTGATGAACAGCGGAGATCGAACGTATCCCAGCATGACGTTGAGCACCTGGAATACACGAAAATTCGCGTGGAACAATTATTGTTATACTGTCTACAAGCCTGAAAAGCAATTTAAATAAGTTAGGGTTGGCTTCCGAGCCTAACGAAGGTAGCTGAAGCTCTGCGTTCACTTATTAAGCGCACTGTGTGCACCACTCAACGCAGGCGCTAATGTGAAATTATTCAAAGTGGCTTAACTTGCGTTTTGATCCAAATTCGCTCAAATATCCATAGAATATGCGGTCAAGGCTTCTCTTCATACGTCCCATATGAATTTCATCATAATTAAATAAGCAGTAGCCTCAGCGTATGCGCTAAAGTGGAAAGCCCACGCTAGTTAGGAGATAATTTTCAACGTAAACCGGGCCAATGTCTCGAGAAAGGTAAACAGCCACAAAGGGTTAACTCGGCCTTGGAAGCCAATTTCAGCACGGGGGGGGGGGGGGGGGGCTACGCCAGTCAATCCATCCCTGCCTTGCCTCACAGACAACAAATAGTTTTTACCACGGAATGTGTTTTTTCCGAGGGTCTCCCAGTTTGAAAATGGCCCTGTCCCCGTCCCAGGCCCAAGCATACCTGCTTCTCCGTCCTTCTTTGCACGTTCCCTCGCTGCCTCAACCTCACCCCTGAACTTGCACGGGGAGAGAGCCCCCCCTTCTGATATCTCTAATTATTTAAAATCAGCAGCACAACAACAACAACAACAAAAAACACACATTAAGTGGTTCATTGGTTTGATCCTTGATTAACCAAGGCTATCATTGACAATCTAGGGTCTGTTTTTTCTTGGAGAAATTCAAAATGCATTTCTGGTGTTTTTATACTTTTCTAGTTATCTACTCCTCAGCTGAATTTTTCAAGACAAAATTTGATTGATTGATTTGATTTTTATTAAATATAAATCAAATTTTCCCAAATGCAGAAGTACCTATTTGAGAATAAAGATCTCCAATAACGTAGACTAGGAGGTCACCCCCTGCTGGCTAAAGCCAGCCGACCCTCGACCAAATCTCTCCTGGCCTCAGACCACTTCTACTCACTCTTCGATATTGCTATACGAGTTCTCATTGCGCCCACTAGGGGTTGGCCCACTTTACACTGGCAGGTGAAAAAGATCTTGGTTCACTTTACATGGGGGGGGGGGGGGGGGGTCACTGATTGGTTGGCGCACTTTACATACAAGGGTGACTGGCGAGGGTCAAATAGGCCAGCCCTAATAGCCAGTTTTCATTCCGTTCAAATTTCCAGGGATTATGCGAGGGAAGGAGTTGGGCGTTACAATTGGCGTAGTCTTGAACGCGAGGAAGCTATACGCCAAGACTGCTTGGAGTGTATTGTATTTATTTTTAATTCAGCATTCATTCACTGGTTTCAACTGGTTGAACCGATCTGAAGGGCAACAAAACTGGATTGATGACCAATAGAACAAGTAGCAGAGCTATAGAAATGGATTGAAGAGCTAAAACTTCGGTTTGAAGTACTGTTCGACATGCTGTGGTACAGAACTGCTCTGAAGGGCATTAAAAATGGTTTGAAGTCCTACGAAACTGGTTGCAGAGCAACATAATTGGTATGAAGTGACATAATAAGGAGATCTGAAGGGCAATAAAACTGGTTTGGACCGATAGAACCAGTTGCAGAGCCATTGAGCCGGTTAGAACTAATAAACAACTGGCTGAAGAGGTCGGAACCAGTCTGAAGGGCATAACAACTGGTTGACGTAGTAAAGATGAGCTTGAAGCTACACAGCAGTTTGAAGTAATATAAGGCTGGTTAAGGAGCTGCAGAGCCGGTCTGAAGCGCTATAAAACTGGTTAGATGACCTTTAACCGGTTTGAATTGCTATATAATCGATTTTAAGTATGAACAACTGGCTGACGAGATACAAAACCAGTCTGAAGGCCATTGACTGGTTTGACGTCCTGTGGACTGGTTTCAGAACTACAAAATCCGTTTTCCCGTGAAACTAAACTCAGTTTGAACAATGAAAGCCAGTTTTTAATGCTTCATAACAAGAGGTGGCATAAGAAAAAATTGTACAAGTCCTGATTAGTCGGGGTTGATGTTATTTCCAAAATGAATCCGGCAACCCCAAATTAGATCCACTGGGATTTAATTGATTCTTGTTACAATCAAAGCCCAAGCCGTAATTCATCTGATTGGATTCCAGCTTCTAATTTGAGGAAAAATTAAACATTCACCGTAATCATGTTTTTTTTTTTTTTGTGGATGTTGCTCCTCGTGTCACATCCCTGCTTACTTGGGCTTCCTCAATTCTGAACAGGAAGTGAGCATCGTCAAAACTTTCACTTTTTTGTGCTATTTAAAAGCGGCAGTTTCAGCTGGGAGAGAAACATCCCAAAAGGAATATAAATGGTGTCAGTGACTTTCTCTTCTACCAGTTATCCTCCAATGCAAACGCGGCCATACAGCCACGATCAGTAATAATATTCAGAAAACATTAACGAGCAAATTTTCACCTACTAATCTCACGATGGCAAATTATCACCTACTAAGCACTTCCACGGCTGAGGAGTTGAAGAGGGTTAAAGACCAGAGTCAAATGTAAGGAGCTCAAAGGTTTAGTAGGTTACACAACAGGTGGTTTGTCCTGTTTGCAGAGTCAACACTTTTTGAAGTACCTTTCGTTGTTTTTGTTTTTTTTTCCTACCGGCACTAGTGTTGAAACCCGTCCGAGAAGGAACTCTCACTTCAACTTATCAACTAAGATAACTCGTGTAAGATTAGAACAAGCCAACATGGTGTACAGGTGCTGTACAACATGAGTGGCCGAAAACAGCCCAAAGTGAGAGCTCATCGAGCACACACTGTTTAACCTTGATTTGAATTGGTGGAGTTTAACCTGCATTACATCACTGCCGTATAAAAAGCAATAAAACCAACATTTCGGTCAAGTGGCGAACAGAGAATGTTCCAATCAAACTCACCGAACCGTGAACAATGTGAGGAGATGGGAAATGAATTTTTTAAATGTGTCAACTACTTTCACAGATCATAAAAGTCTACAAATAAATTGCCAATTGCAAAAAGGTTTATTATCTTTTGTATAATGTCAATACAAAATTACTTCGAAAACGACGCTTCTTTTGACCCACTGGTCTTTCAAAAGTTCGATAGATACCTGCGGTTAAATAAGAAGGTTCCGGGAGCCCAAAAAATGGGCTCAAGTAGAATTACTTGACCAAAAAAAGTTCGACAACAACGCCTCAATTGAACCCCTACCGAAAGGACAGGTCTGGAAAGCTTGGGGACCATCTTGGCAAGCCTTGGAAACCCTTAGCCAGCTTGGCACCAAGATTGAAAGCCTTGGACAGGTCTGGAATGCTGAGGACCATCTTGGAAAGCCTTGGAATCCCTTATGGCACCAACATTGCAAGCCTTGGACTGGTCTGGAAGGCTCGGGACCACCTCGGGAAACGCAACCCGATAACCTGTGCAACACGTTTAGCTTCATCAACACAGTTTGACAGGATCCACCCCAAATTGAGATTGCGTACTGCAGGGTAGACTGTACAGATGACAGGTATAATATCAGCCTCAAATGCTGCTTAATTTTCCTGTCGCAGCTGTTCTGTAAGAAATTTTGATTTGAGCGGCAGGCATAGCAAAAAGGCCAAGAAGTTGCAAAAAAGCAAAAAGGCATAAAAGCAATAAAAGCAAATTATTTGCAAAAAGGCAATACGGTACATTGCATTTCTGTTGAGACAGCAAAATTTGCTGTCATTTAGACATTTAATGTGCCATTAGTATTCGTCGGGAAGGTGGGAAACTATAAATTTGACCACCTACGACCACGTTTTTCAAAAGATTTTCTTCTCTTTCCTCCGAAAATATTTCTCCGATCCAAATTTCATTGTCCCCAGCTGCGATATTAATTAGCTTTCGCGAAAAAAAAAAAAACACATTTGGAATCGGAAATACAGCCGAAAACGTTCTGAAAAACGATGTTTTTCGCTTCCGGAGTGGTGTCAGAGTCAGTAACTGTTTTGGTTTGGTTTAAATTCGTTTTCTCCGTTGCTATTTGACCTACCGAGTTCAACTAGTGCTCAAATGAAAGCTTATTAGGTTTGCTATCAACCCATACCCCTAATTAGTAGGGGGGGTCAGCATGCGCCAAAACCAAAATATTGGCCGTGGAAGACAAAAAATGGGTGAAAACTGCACTTTCTGGCGAAAGTAGCTTATTTTTGAAGGGCTATATCTCGGAAAACAGTTGGGAATTCACAAAGTGGTTGTTTGCCGATGGTGCAGAGGTCTAATCCAATGAGTTTGGTTAGGGAGAGAGAACGACTCCTCTGCTGAATACTAAATTGTTTATTCAGGTAAACAATTATAGCGTGGGGACCGGTTTCGAGCAACTAAGCTCATCTACAGCCCTGACAAGAAAACCATTTGTCATTAGCATCAGAGGAAAAACCATAAAATTATATTAACAATGTAAACTCGAAATTATATTATACTGAAGGTATATGAACAAACACAAATGGTGAAAAATTATAACTGACGAAAACGGTCCAGAATGGTGGTACATAACTTGACAATAGTAAATTCGGAATATGGACCCACTGTTAAAATTGGCTCCATGACTGATGGCCAGTGAACCATTTGAAAACCAGTTATGGTATACTACAGGTACTGAAAGGAGAATTGTTTATTATTCTAGTGGCAAAACATCTACTTGATATGTGATTAGTGACAAAGAGAAATTAGAGGTAAGAAAGTCAGAGATAATTTTAAAAATGGACCCATTTGACAAGGTTATTAATTGGTACTAGGAAAGATGAATTTGGAATTATTCGTTTTTTAAAAAACAATTGATAAGTTAAAACTACAGAAAATTATGACATACCTAGGTGACCTAGTTGACATGGTGAATTTTGAATTTATACAGAAGGTAAATTTGAATATGAAGGTTTAAATAAAGTCTTTAAAGTAATAATAAAGTCTTTAAATTAATTGAATTTGTGAATCTATTTGAAGTTACTGTTGAATCTTGAGAAGTTAAATTTTTATAAGAGTTAATTTTTCAGCAGTTTTCATGTTGAGGTAATTTTTGAAAAAATGTTATTAAGTACATGAGGTTGGGTGAAATAGAAATATCTAGATGAGCTTACCAGAGTGACTTGAGGTGGTTGAACGTACAATTAGTTCTGAACAATTGTGTTAGACGCCGGAGGGTTTATATAGGTAGGTACCTGAGAGGGCTGAGGGATTAGGTGGCGGTATCCTTTGAGTGTTTTGAAAGGAAACCGACATTAATAGCAGAAATTCCGAGTTTGTTTGTGTATAACCGTTATTGAGGGTTGGTTATTGGGGATATTTGAGAAGGCTCAAGTATGAATTTTAAAGTTTTACATTAATAGAACGGGGGGGGGGAGGGATAATATTGATTGAGAGAGTTAAATTGGTTTCAGAATTTCTAATATTGGGGATCTACTGATTTTGCCATGGTCGTTTTTATTAAGATCAGGTTGGATAGTATAAGCTTTCAGGATTTCCAGGTTCTCCCACTCATTGAGCAGGCGACCCTTGGGTTGGAAATGTAAAAGTTTACTATCCCTATTTGGGTTAAAAGGATGATTCGAGCTGATACAATGGTCGGCAAAATCATTATAGCCAAGATGCTGAAGGCGAATCTTGCTTTCATGTTCTGCCAATCGGGTTCTGAATGCTCTGCCTGATTGTCCTACATAATTTACTTCACAAGACGGTTCTCCACATGTTAATTTATAAACCCCTGACCTGTTCCTAGGTTCAATTTTATCTTTAGGACTTGATAAAAACCTCCCAGTTGTGTTGGAAGCCCGAAATATGACTTTATGCCCCAGTTTGCGGAGTTCTTTGGCGAGTTTTTCTGATACATGGCCATAGTATGGTAAGAAAATCCAAGGGGGCCTAGTTTCTAGGGAACTGGTAGAGGCGGGAACTGGTACAGGAGAGGAGGTTGACGGTAAAGCAGGAGGATATATTAAATCAAAAGTGATAGCCCTCTGTTTTCGTGAAATGATGCTGTCAACCAGTTTACCCTCATATCCATTATTTATAGCAATTTGTTTTATTACGTTAAGTTCGGCTAAATAATTTAATGACAAATGGTTTTCTTGTCAGGGCTGTAGATGAGCTTAGTTGCTCGAAACCGGTCCCCACGCTATAATTGTTTACCTGAATAAACAATTTAGTATTCAGCAGAGGAGTCGTTCTCTCTCCCTAACCAAACTCAGTTGGGAATTCGTGTAAATTGTATATAATCAAAGTTGAAGAGAATTTTGTGCTCTTTATTTCAGTATAGGGTGACTTTTTCGGTAGGATTTGAGATAGGAGCGAAAACCCGAAAAATGGGATCTTATTCCCCCCTCCCCCACCTTGCGGCACCCCTCGACGAGAGGACTTTTAGTATGTTCTCTTTCTACCAAAATTCGGAGCTAGACCCCCTTATTCTACCAATTTGTTCGTTGACTGGAATAACCCCCAAAACGTATAAGACGAGAAAAAAAAAGATCTCGTCAACAAGTTGATAATTTTTCAGGCTTGACAACCCCCACAACTCTGCTCGATGCCGAACCAAGTTTCTACTTGATGGTTCGGCGAGTGTTAAATGGTTTCCGACGATCGTCCACTCGGAACTCAAATCCCGTTTCCTCCGTGCAGGAGCCGTCCTTGAAGCCGAGGCCCCAAACACCAACGCAACGTCACTAATCGAAAAGTGGCCAGAAGTTGTCCGGTCATCGTGAGACTATTCAATTTGTAATCGGGAGTCGTGACTGGCCGAGGGGGGGTCGGTAAAAATGGTAATGTCACTGTGAGAGCTCCTTCACACAATGGGCTGACGACGTTAGAACAGTAATCAGGGCGATGCTTGAACTTTAAACGTCTTGGCAATGAATTGACATTAAATTATGATTTAAAAAAAAATCAAAACGAAGAAGAAATTAGCTTTATTTATTTATTTTTTTTTTTAGAGATAATATCTCTAAATACATATGTCGTTTGGCAAACCATTAACAGCTGCACGTCTGCCAAGTCTCCACGGCGAATAAGGAGGAAAATAATATTACGTGTTATATTATAACACGTCCAGATTGTATGAATGATGGAAACGTGAACATTTTTCTATGGACCGATTTCCCACGGCAACCAACCGTGAGACAAATGGCATCTAATTATACCGAGTTATAATTACCACACTCGGAAACAGGCAACAATGAATCCATCTTACCTCAAGAACAGCAGCATTTTGAAAGTACAGCAAGGTTGTACCGACGACGGGCCAGAGGTTATCGGTTGATCCACCGTTTAGATAATGACAGACGGTTTGGTACAGAAGATACGACCAGCTAAAAAAAAAGTGAACACTGGTATAACATGTGACAAGCCGAAGGTGAGAAAACGCTTTATAGAATAAGTATTGCCCTAACGTTGAGCGTTTTGCGTTCTTAAAAATACAGCGTAAAACATACGACGGTTCTACGCACTGTGTAGGGGTTTTCAATTTTCTTTTTTTTTCCATAAGTGCACAAAAACTTACCCAGCAACTTGGACGCCGTTGTACAGAAACAAGTACCCTTTGACGGGAAGGCTAAGTTCTCCTTTTGGGGAGGATTTCGCCGCAGATTTAGACGCCGTTTGCCCAGCCATTCCGACTTCTAAACAAACGCCGACCAACTCGATCGTATCACTCGGACGAAACTCGAGAAGGGTTTCGTAACCACTCTGAGCACGGCTCGGAACTCAACTGAATCGAGAGACGGTGAAAGTTTCGAGAGGATTTCCTCGCGATCGGTTCCCAATTGACGCTGGACAGCGGCTTATCAACGATCCCCACCAAATCGAGATAACACGGCGAAGTGAAGGAAATTGAGGCACCTAGCAGTTAGCCATGGAGGACACAAGCGCATGACAAATGCCAAGGACCTGGGTAGCACGTTCGAAGAGTTTCAAACGGGCTCATAATACGAGCGTATATTATACGAGCCTAATAACGAGATATAATAACTGGATAGATCCAAGTTTGCTCTCTTTTTTTAGAAAATGAGAAAAACAAATTTCAAGACGAAGCAAATTTTTTAGGGTTCCTAAATTTTTAAAATGGTTTGGATGATATATTACGCTCCATTACACCATAAATTGATGAAAATGTGGCTTACGTTTTGGAGGAGACCATTTTTAACCGTCCAACTAAGAATGTTTCGGAGAACAATTAAAGGAACAACAAGGCAACATCCCTCGAAAATACAACTTTTAATCCAATAAAAACTTAACAAAGTGAAATAATAACTACAATAAAAAATAATTTTAAAAAAATCGGTTGACAGTTGCAGGGAGACTGGTTGGACAGCTGATCAAGACCTCAGCCCCCCTTCTCCTACCCTCCATAGCCTTCGGTCCATTTCTGTCCTCACGTTGTAGTCAGATTAAATTGGATATAAACCCATTTGTTGTAAAACAATGGACATACGCCATTTCGAAAAACGCTGCTAATGTTACACAAGGGTTTATTATTCTTTGATATACCTAGGTTACTTGTGCGAAAATTAATTCTGTGCCAATAACAAAATTTGTAAAGATACAAAATCCCATTTCTAGCCCCATGAAAGCCCTATAAGTCCCCACAGTGAAATCGGATCGTTCTGAGACCCCCGAAAATGGATTCTACGTCCAAAAATACTTCGAAAACGACACCTAACTCGATCCCATAGCCAAAAGTCCCCTCCCGTAGCACCAGCGATCGGGCTGAAAACCTTGCAGGCACAACTAGATGGTAAACCAAGTATTTAGTCAAAATTTCAGATTTAAAAAAAATTCTACTGCCCAAAACGGCTTACAGCCATTTCGTTTTTGAAATCTAGACCTCTTGAAACGAATGTCAAATTTTGAGGTTGATCAGAATTTTCGACCTCCGTCACGATTAGGTGACCTACATAATATGTGTTTTAATTAACTATTAAACAACAACATTAAACATTTAACAATAATTAACAACATTTAAACAACATTTAACATTAATTAACTATTAAATTGAGTATTAATGTTTATTAAAGCATACCCACCGATTTGTAAATCTACATTAACTATTAATGTTTATGAAAGCATTACTGAATTTAGGCTATATAATATATATTTTATAGCTATATACTGTGTATTATACCTATACTGTGAGGTGAAAGTGAAGGAAAATGAGAAAAAGTGTTTAGTGCGAGGGTTCGTCCTATTATCGGTAAAACTTAGAAATTCCGGGCTAAAAGGAAAGAAAAAACATTTATACATAGTTTATAAGACAACATTTATACAATGTATGTATGTCATAGTTTATACTGTTCCTCCCATTAATTGTGCTTAACCGTATTAACGGTACCGGAGCCGACTAACTCCGTGTTATAGTTGTTTTTTACTAAATAAACACGTACTAAAAACATAATATGTGTTTTATTCCAAGAATATTAAACCAAAAAAAAACGAGTTAGGGCAGTAAAAGAAAAATCCCATTTTGATTACTTTTCATGTAATAATATAATTTAAAGATAAAAACCAAACTATATACAAGCCCCGTGAAATATATACCGACCTAGGTAAAATATATAAATACGTCGTATATATACTTCCCCCTCCCCATGAAAAAAGTGAAAGAATTTAGGTACTTAATTTTAAGTGGTAGGTAGGTACCTATTTTATAAAATTCAAGCGTTTCAATTTAATCAATTCAATTTTCAAAATATTTCATCTTCATGAATACGTGAACAGTGTAACATGTTGAAATACAATTAAAGAAGTTCGAAGACTGTTTTCGAAGTTTTTTTGTATAAATATGAAGTTCGTCGCAGTGGAGATCAAGGCAGTCTCATCCATCTCATTATTTTGATTGGAGTTTTGGTTCATTAGAGTATCGGTACTACCACTGGAGGTCTGGTAGGTCTTTCCAATTTTCGCCAAAATCGGAATCGATAGAGTTGAACGTTTCCGTGTCGGTGACTCCGTATTTCTTGTCCCACTAGTTTTCGTCGATCTTCATGCATCGATTGTCTTTTTCTGGAGCCCTGGTTCAAAGCCCCCCACTGTGCCTTCTTCCGGCATCGCGAGGAAATCTCACTAGAATATTGTCCTTTCGATGTAAAAATGAAATACTAACATACCAGTATCGGACGAATAAAAGCCACTTTGATAAAAAATAGTTTTATTAATATAAGGGGATGGATATAAGCCATTTCGTTGGTGAACAGATTTTTAGCAAGCTTTTAAGGAAGATACAAACCATTCCGTAAGGAAAGCGACTCGTGAGGTGATAGGCCTTATCCGAAAGATTTAGAATCCGTAAAAAAAGTGCAACCGTTGAAATCATCCATACTTAAAAGGTTTAATAAGAATAGTCCTTTTCCTGAATGATTTCTAATTTAAACGTCACAGGATCGCATCTCATAATATTCACGCTAAACTCTCTTTCTGCTGACCTACCCACCACAATGAAACGCGATTTTCAGTCTTACTAGAAAAATTTTTATAAGAAAAAATCTGTTCGCTTTCGTCGTCGCTGACAAGATCCGGCGTGTGTCGTTTCCCAGACGAAGTAGCTAAAACTGGGAATCTTCGGTTCAAGCTGTAAAAAAATACAAGTTGGTATAATTACTATAAGTAACAATATTAAATATTATAGCCTATCTAGAATGGTAGGTTCATACCTGACACCGTTGACACAATCATTATGAGCCTTGATTTTCATGTACGGTTCACAATTGCCTGGCGTTCGAGCAACTTCGTCTAATTTCCACACGCGAACAACTCCGTCAGTCCCTCCTGAAAGCGTAAGGAGTAGCAAGGTTCAATTTACCTAAATTTAAATTTGTCGTAGGGTTGCCAGATGAGGGAAGAGAAAAAATAGGATGAACCAAATGAAGTTAAAGTTGATGCACCAAGTGTAGGTAGTTAAAATTTAACATGATTGAATAATGTTTGGCTTGTCGTGAACTTATAATGAAACAGAGGATTTTCACCCTTGGCCAATCAAGCCTATAAGAAAAAATAAAAATAAAACGCTGCAAATTTTACGCAAGGGTTTATTATTCTTCGATATAGGTTAATTGTGCATTGTGCGAGGGTCCGGGGTACGCCTGGCAACCCTAGTTCGTAAGCAACAGTAATATTCCTTGAATTGAAGAAGATATATCACCTGAAAGAAGAAATTGTCCATCGTCGCTGACACTTATCCGTATCCTCTGATTCGTCTCCATCACGCGAGGAAGTACGTTCAGGACCTGGCCCGGGTTCCTCAGATCCCAGCAGAGGATCTCAGGGTCCATCCTGCTGCCAGAAAATAACTTCGTTCCGTCAGTAGAGTACGCCAAGCTCGTGAGACCGTTGCGTTGGCCCTTCAGAATGCACACTGCATCTCCATCCAAGGTGTACAATCCTGAAGAGGAAAGCATACAATCAACCCATAGCACTTAATAGTATTGTTTCACTGATAGCATTAAAAATATACCAATGGTTCTAGAGAAAGAGCCCGCAGCGAAGAGACAGGGCATCGACGGATTTTGAGCAATGCATGAGATGTAACCGGTCTGCTCGTTCAATTCTGTAATCAATGCATTACAACACAGGAATCAGTAAAAATGCAAACAGGCAGGGACCTAAATTCATAATTAAAAAAATGCCCAGCTTAGCTCACTTTTCGTATTGAACGTCTGAGAAGTGGTCCCTGGAACTGCGACATCGAACACTTTGATCATGTTTCGATAACCACACAGGATTTTCGCTCCATCAAATGAAAATATGAGCCCAAAGCAGCTTGAAACTTCATAGACACTGGAGACCAAAAGATGAAATTACCGACCGCATCAATTTAAGGTAAGGACATCAACACGAAGATAACTCACTGATTGAGACCCGTGTAAGACGCCCTGATGGTCCCTGTGAATGCATCAATCAAATGAACTGGCGAGGACGAGCTGGCACTAATGAAACTGAAACCATCGACATTATTTTAGGAATGGACAATTTTTTGGATTTTTTTTATCGATAGAAAGCTTCCAAATAACACCGAAAATGGGGTTAAAACACAACTTGCAAGCTTGTACGGATCTATAAAATTTATGGAAAAATAGCAATTTGAAATTTCTGCAGAAACCAGCACGAACGGCCGACGACACGCACGGCATTGGTCGACGATTTCGCCAGGACAACTTTATGATGAATACGAACTACGTGAAAGTATTTAATACTTTTTGTTACAAAAATGATGTATTTTCCTCTTTTGGTTTATTATTCTTGGAATAATACACCTATGTAATTGCGACGGAAGTTGACGACTCGGATCAGCCTCCAAATTTGACATTATCCGTTTCAAGAGGTCTAGATTCCAAAACCGAAATGTCCGTCCGCTGTCCGGGCAGTAGGAATATTTGTAAAAATCTGAAATTTTTACAAAATACTTGGTTTACCTTCTAGTTGTGACCGCAAGGTTTTCAGCCCGATCGCCCAAACCCGTGGGGCGCTATGGGGCTACGGGAAGGATTTTTTGACGGCTTTTGGCTATGGGATCGAGTTAGGTGTCGTTTGAATTCCACACAAAATTTACATTTAATGTAATCATACCACGCAGTTTCAGGTTGCCAGGAGGACATGAAAGGGAACCAGTCGTAATCGTACACCGCCCCGTTTTCAGATACAGTTAGGCTGGGCTTGAATGGAGTTTCCAATTTTTCATTATATTCACTCTCGGCCTTTTGATACAGCTCACTGGGGAGATCGAATAACCTCAGCCGACGATCAGCGCAGCAAGTGAGGAGACACGATCCGTCTGGAGACCTTAAACAGAGAAGGAGGATGCAGGAACTGAAGAAAGTTTTAGAAATGAAGGCAGTATTCACAATACAAACCATTTGCAAGAATCCAGATATTGTTCCGACGAAAATAACGATCCTGTGTTCAGCAATTCAAACACATTTTCAAAATTGTAACCGGGGCACTGAAACGTCACATTCTGCTCAGCGGATTGTGCGTCCGGAGAGACTGTTTGTTGGTCAACCTCCTCGACGACCGTTTCACAAAGTGAGTTCGGGGGTTGACAATCAACTTGATCATTCACGATTTGTTCAATCCGTTCACACACTTGGTGGGTTATATGGGTGCCACTGGTTTCTTCTTCTGCCAATTTTGAGCATGTCTCTTGCGAAACTTCCATAGGAACATCGGTCACGTCTTGAGGTGTTTCGATGTCAGCGGACGACGCCTTCGTGTCATCGGCTATTTCGGCGTCGTGCTCCATCCTTGCCGCTGTAGATGGATCGTTCATCGTCGACAATCTCCTGTGTACATCTATGATGATTGAAGCGATGATTGAAGCGTCAGTTTCCCACACCTGCACACGTTAGTATGTACAACATTAATCGAATCAGCTCAAACTTGAACTTTTTTATGTCTACTTCATATTGTTGGTAGCTCAATAACGAGCCTAATGAAGTAGCTCCCTGTCAACATCCAGTCTGCATTGGAAGCTCAGCAACTAAACACTTAATGTGAAGGGAATGTTGTCAGTTCGTTACAGAATTTCCACAGACTCGAAATCTTTCCTAAGACAAGACAAGATGTTCATCACAGTCGTTCATCGCAAAACTAACTTTAGCTCCGAATTTAACTTAACATAAGCTGACAGATGAATCACAACAGGGCTATGTATCCCAGTTTCGAAACATTCATTTATGAACCGCTTATAAGCGGTGGGCCCACAGAGTAACAGAGAGCAAACCTGGTGGAGATGATTGAAACCCAAAATATTTGTAAAACCATTCAACAAGTTGTCTAGATCTTGCTGTTTTGATAGACAACAATTTTGGACAATATTTCGATCAAAGAGTAACAGAGAACGGGACTTCCAAACGGGACAAACAAGCAAGAAAATTTTCTGAAACGTCAGCCTAGAGATGGCAGCAATACATCGATGTTTTGAAAACATCGATGGTTGGGTGACGATGTTTTGTGTATCATCGATGTTTAGATAACGATGTTTCCCTTCCTTCAAAAATTTTTGAAAAATGTAATAAAATTTAATAAAATGTAATAAATAGATTCTAAATTTTAGAAGAACTCACTGGTGACGTGATTCCTGCCAAATCGATCAAACGTAGGTCGTTTCGATGTATCGTATCGAGTTGGTAAGCTGCCCACTACCACCTAGGTACCCCGACATACGTATTTTCGACTGTCGACTATTTTTCGGCTGTCTATTACTTTGGCGACCTTTTTACATTATGGCTGGTACTTTTGTGAAGGTGACCATTTGTGTTGGTAATAATTATTACTTCTGTATTATTGTGAACACTTGTTTATTTTTCCATTGGTAACTTTTTTGTATTATTTAAAATTTCTGTTTTGGGGTTGGTTTTTTATGTAGGTAGGTAAGTACAATTCGTTACCCTCTACCCTTTCTACCCCTAATGAATAATAAGAATGTCACAAACAAATTTGTTGCGACATTATTTGTTGCGACGTTATTTAATAACGAATTATCGATACATCGATGTTTATTAGAGAAACCATTTTTCTATCCCTACGTCTGCTAGCTGCTAGAGATAGGCAGTTTGAATCGATACTTTCAAATGATTGTTCGATATTGGTATATCGTACCAAAGAGGGAGGGTCACGAAAATTATAATAATTTGGATTCCTAGGTCAAATATTAAGTATATTATTGGAAACTTTTTCCAAGTATCTTTGGACGCATAATCCTTTTTTCGAGGTCCCGGATCTGTTCGAACAATGCAGATTTTTATTTTCAAAAATATTTTTTAATTTACTACTAATTTTTGCACCTGTAAGCTATTATAAATGGATTCTACGTCCAAAAACACTTCGAAAACGACACCTAACGCTACCCCATAGCCGAAACCCTTAAAAAATGCACTCCCGTCGCCCGTTTTTAGCCCCACGGGTGTGGGCGATCGGGCTGAAAACCTTGGAGCACAACTATCTATTTTTCAGAGATTTCTAAACCGAGTATTTTCGATTTAAAAAAATTCCTACTGCCCACAACGGCGTACGGACATTTCGCTTTTGGAATCTAGACATGTCAAGATTATGCATTTCAAGATGAAACGCATAAAGTCAAATTCTGTGGCCGATCAAAATTGTCAAACTCCGTCGCGATTACATGGGTGAATTATTCCAAGAATAATAAACCAAAAGCATCCGGGGGTCCAGGTGGGTTGCCCCCTGGCGAGGCCCGAGTTTTATTTTTCCAATACAATGCCTTTATGTATCACGAGAGCCAATATTACTTTCCAGAAAACATTTATAAAATGTTTACATAAACAATTTTTTCTTTAGCATGAAACGTGCCATGTATTATCTTTCGAAAACCGTTACCCGGAAATGTCACAAACGAAGTCATAGTAGAAGCAATCAAAATATCGTAGGTACGGTTTTTTGAGAGCGTGCTTTTGAGATCAAGGAAGCTATGCATTCAAAATGGTCTCGCTTGGGGACGGTGTTCAATAATATTGAACCATATTATGGTGCTTCAAAAAAGGAAGTGACGTTGGCGATTGGTTCGCAGTCACCTATAAAAGCACTTAAAAGCATTTAATGAAGCGTGTTTCATGTTCGCCCAACGTTTAGCCGTAAGGCTAAAGGAAACAGCATTCGGGGGTCTGGGTGTCTTTCAGTAGTCATACAAATATGTACCATAACGGACCAACAGTAATTCAAGCGGCAATGCACCCACTAGCGGCAATTATTTTTAAATTTTCGTTTCAATTAATTTTTAAACATCGGTATGCCACGTCGAAATATTGGAGCTCGGTATATCGCGATGCGCTCTGTGTGATGCAGCTAGTAGTGATGGTTATCGAATACAAAAAAAGATACAGCTGCATCACAGCTGCACAGAGCGTATTTGAAATAGGTACCTACTTGAAAAGGAACAATTTGAAGAAAAAAGCTTACATAACATCATGTCAGTCTATATAATCTGACTGTTCATGCACATAATAATATTATGCGTGAATTAACTTGTAAGTTCTTTTCATTTAAAACCAACGTCTTGAATCAAGAAAAATAAGTTTGAATTTATGAAGAAGTTGGTGGCATAAAAAAACCAAGGCAAAGTAGTTTTAAAGGTCCGCCTGAATATCTTCACGAGATATCACAAAAACTTAGAAAACTATTTTTGAACAGACAACAAGAGAAGTCGTTTCTTCTTCTGAAGGCTGGATTAGGTTTCCTTTCCTATTTTCATTTTCTTCAGCAAAGTAAATTGTCGTTGGGCCTCGATTTTTTTCTGGATATCAACCCTCTCTTCTTTCTTGATGATGATTGGTAGGCGGTTTTTCAAGGAAGCGTCCATTTTCGCCTTGAGCATACGAGCTACACCTCTCGCCATATCAAAATCTGCTTTGGTGGAACATTTTTCAAGGGTTGCTGAAAAATCAGCAAGAATACTCTTCCTCTCATCAGCTGGATTCACATACGGTTCAGAAAGTTCAACTAGTCGCGGAGATTCTTCTTTTTTCACGATTCCTGTATCAATAACAAGCGGCGCATCTTCATCACATGATAACTCCAAGTCAAGCTCATAATTCATTTCATCATCGTCGGAGATCATCTTGTTTTCACAGTCCAGTTTAAAATCACGCTTAATGTTCCTCAAATCCTGGTAGTCCAACAAGTGAACGCGAGAAAGTTCACCACTCAAATTTTTTCGAACGTCATGCAAAATGCGGTCGAAAGGGACGTTCCTGGCTATTTTCCTGGCAATAATTTTTTTTACATGGGATGGGAGAGGAATATGGACCGTTTCAATCTCGTGACCGAAGTGTGATAGGCAAAATTCCACTTCAACAGATCCATCCCCAAGAAAGGAAGCGGTAATTCGAGCCGGGCAGTGCACATTCGTTTTGCAGGTTCCTTGGGATTTCAATTCCCTTTTTCTTTCGTCAGGGGATACTTTAAATCTAACCGGACCTGACCGATTGCAGCGATAGTAGATAAGATTTTTTTTCTTCCCTCGGTTGACACTGCGTTTGACAAATTTTACAGGACTCTTGCTTTCCAATTCTCTCCTCCACTTTTCGAACGCAATATTTGTTTCGAATCTCCGACGTTGTACACAGACAGAGAAATCATGAGCAACGTTAATATGTTCCTCAAATAGTTTTGACGTCGGAAAACGAGAGGAACATGCACCACACACCATACCGCCGTCATCGCCAGGTGGCACTATCCGTACCATACGTCCATGAACTTCTTTGTAGTGTCTCTTCAAATTTGAACGGGTCGCAAACCCCTTCCCGCAATCGGAACACTCAAACATATTTTGAAGAAATCGGCTGACAAAAACTGACTGAAAAACTCGGCCGACGTTGAACAACAAAACCCGCTGAACAAAACAATACCTGTACGATAAGTTGATAAGATTCTTATCATAAGAAGGGAAACGATTACCCAATCGATTGTTGGTAGGATGTAGCAGGTAGCCAATCGATATATCCATATATGCATTAGGTATTATTAAATAATAATAATTATTATTATTTAATCTAATAATTATTATTAGATTTGGGATTTCTTGACCATTTGGATAAACTGGGTTGTTTCCTCTGTTTACAATTTAGCCCTGAAGAAGATATATCTTCTGTAGGTACACGTACAATGTCATGTACCTACAGATACATTGAGTCGTCGGCTTAGAAATAACTTCTTTTTTTTTTAACTTGGACCAACCCTTGAGAACCAAACCCAGGATATTAAATAATCTCAATAACCCTCTGATAATAATGAGCGCCGATCGATATTATTTAATGGGATAAATAGGTAATAATATATTAATTTAATTAAGAATCAACTTTAATAATTAATATGTTAAAATTGACATTATTAATAGGATAAACATCAATAAACATGATTAAACATTTTATGCTCAATTTCTTCCAAATTGTTTGAATACCTACTAAGCGAGTATAATATACGTTGGAAAATTCTGCTTTTTCTTGAATATTATTCAAGAAGAAGCAGAATTTTCCAACTCACTTTGGCCTTTTTCCGAACTTACTCAAATAATTTGTAATTATTGTAATAGTTAAATTATTACAAATTAAATAGTAATAATTAAATTATTACAAATTTTGTAATTATTGTGCCTTAGCTCAAAAGCAGAGAAGCCAAAGTAGACGTAGGGACACTTTTCCTGCCAAGGGGGGTGATTTTTTATCTTGGGGAGTTACCACCCAGTCACCCGATAAGAACCCAATTAGGTACCCCCCACAGTGAAATCATTTTTGGACCCCCAATAATGGGTTCTCCTACGAAAAGTACTTCAAAAACGATACCTAACTCGACCCTACAGCTGAAACTGAAAAAAACCTTCCGTAGCCCCATTTTTGCCCTATTGCTCTCCAATAATAGGCCCCAATAATAGGCCCTAGGTAACGTCTCCACTTTGAGGGACTTTTAACGATCGGCACCTGATTTGGTTTCGTGTTGTGGCAACACTGAGCTTGCTAGTTCGTAACCTCTTCGTTATCGGCGTTGTTTGTTTGTTTCCACTATTTTACTGGAATAGTGCAATCCCACTTGCTCAACAGTGCTGAAATAGTGCTTCCCTCTTTATGTCATTGTGTTTCCTCTAAAGTCAATTCGACTCCCGGAAAATGAGCGGAAGTGGCATGTTGTACGGTGGGGATGAAATCGGCGCTCTCGTGTTCGACGTCGGTCACCACAGCTTCCGCGTCGGCTACGCTCAAGAGGACACGCCGAAAGCCGAAATCCCCGCGGCCGTCGGGGTCGTGGAAGACGGAAATTTGAACGGTGCCGTCCGGACGGACGTTTTGGACACCGACAAGAAGCCCGATCCGTCCAACGTGTCGTCCGGTGCCAAACACTACATCGACACGACGATACTCAACGTCGCTCGGAAAGGGATGGAAGTCGCCAGTTACATGAAAGACGGGATGATAGAGGACTGGGATTTGTTTGAAAAGGTTGTAGTTTGTTGCCCGAACGAAATGATGTTTGACTCTAGCGTAGGGCTGCAGTCGTACATACGTACGGAGGGGTCCCGTCCAGTTTATTGACATGTCCCGTAAGCGGCCGGTATTCTCTCAAACCTAGGCAGGTAACCCACCGAAAGAGGAGAAGATGACTGCCTGTCTGCTAACAACGATACACGTCATGGAGGAAAGATACACGTATCATGTATGGTCAGAACTAGTTCTGCCTGGTCAAAACTAGATCTGCCTGAGGGCCTTCGTCAAATCTAGTTTTGTCTAGGCAAAACTAGTTTTGACTGAGATCGGGTTTTGCCTGCAACATAATATATTATATTTTAAATAAGCCGGGTGGCCTACGAACGGTTATTTGCAAAAACATTAATTAGGTATCTATTTCGAAATTTTGTCAATAAAACATTGTTTTTTCAATAAAACATTTTAGAAGCAGAAAAAAATTAGGAAAGAAGTTATTCTAAAAAGGAAATCTGAAAGCCCAATACTAGTGTAGTTTAAAAACAAATCAATTTTTCAAGTCATTTTCTTCTCGATTTTAAATAGGCTATTATAAAAATCAACAATTAAATACTACATTCGTTTAACAAAGCATCCAAAAATAATTAAAGAAATCAAAATTTTTAAATTTTCATTTTTATAAAATTTTAAACATTAAAAATAACTCCCTTTAAAAAAATTTAAAATGCAACGATTGATAAGCAATTAAAAAGAAATCTGTATATCCACACTTTATGTGATGCGTAAATACATGTATGTGTCGGGTATAACTAGGTACCTACTCTTCAGAACTTACACCAAATGATGATCATTAAATGCTACAAATTTTGTAGCATGGCATAATAATTATTGGCTGATTTAGCCCCTCGTTTAGCCACTGATTTGCTCCTCGTTCACTATCAGCTGATCTGCTTTTGCGTAAAAAGTTGAATTCGTAGAAGCTAACATAATAATTATTTTAATTAATAAAAATATCACTTACCTATTGATATTTTCGAAAGATTTTTGAAAAAAAAAATTATTTGGTGGTACATATTCCGTTGATCCTCTTGTTTCATCAAGTCCCGTATTTCAGCCAAGGGGGTCCTGTATTCTCTAAAACATTGATGGCAGCCCTACTCTAGCGTCTCACTCTAACTTCATTCAGTTGAGCAAACACATAATCATCCGTTCAAATGTACAAACTAGCTTATTTTTCGCATGTCTGAACCATTTTTTCAGGTCCTCGATTACACCTATTCCAAGTGCATCCAGTCAGAATCTGAATTCCACCCAGTGCTGATGTCCGAGGCCCCGCTGAACATTCGCCTCAAACGGGAAAAACTCACTGAGATCATGTTCGAGAAATATAATGTCCCGGCGTTCTTCCTAGTCAAAAATGCCGTTTTGGCCGCATTCGCCAACGGCAGAGCGACTGGCCTGGTGGTTGACAGTGGGGCGACTCATACGTCTGCAGTCCCAGTTCAAGATGGCTACGTCCTCACCCAGGCTATTGTGAAGTCCCCGCTTGGCGGCGACTACATTTCTATGCAGTGCAAGCAGTTGCTGCAGGTAACGTGCTCTACGAGTGGCTCTCAAAGCAATGTTACAAAAAATAACACCACCCTACTGAATTGTTCATCTATGTCGTAGGAAAATGACGTGGAAGTAATACCAACTTACATGATCGGTGGAAAAGAGGCGGTCAAGGACAGGGAGAAAGCCAAGTGGACGATGAAGAAGAACCTACCAGAGGTGACATCGTCCTGGCACAACTACATGGTCAAAAGGGTTATACAGGATTTCCAGAACAGCGTCCTTCAAGTTTCCGAAGCCCCCTACGACGAAAAAACTGTTTCTTCCATCCCTAGCGTGCACTACGAGTTCCCTCATGGTTATCACCAGGTAACGAAATAAACAGGATTAGTGTTCGGATGGGTATAGAGATAGAGAAAGCTGCCCTGAAGACAGCGTATACAGGTCGATCCACACATTTCAGTGATATCAGTGCTCTGTGCCCTTCAATGGCATCAATGATAAATTATCCACACACCAGTGTTACATGCCGCACGGAGCACTGATGACCAAGGATTCACTGAAACGTGTGGATCAACCTTTAGCCCCTCTGTTTCTTCTTGGTAGATGAACGCCTGCTGAGAAACGCAACACGCTGATTCAACAAGCAATAAATGTTTGGGTGCGTCATATTACTACCGGTACAGGGATCTGTTTGCATGGTGAGGTGGCAGTGAGGCATCTCTCCGTCAACGCTCGGGTGGCAATTATCCCCGCGGGGAACGATAATCGCGATGGCAGGGTGGTACTTGGGAGTCGCTCCCTGAGAGTGAACGGGAGGGTTTGATTCCTGGAAGCGTTCAAGTTCTGATTCGATTCCGTACGGTCAAAACTCACGCAATATTTTACTCTTTTTCATAGGATTTTGGTTGTGAGAGGTTCCGCATTCCCGAAGCACTTTTCGACCCAAGTATCGTCCAGACTCGAGGCGGCTTGGTGGGCAACACGATGCTGGGAGTTGGTCACATCGTCACCACCAGCGTTGGCATGTGCGATATTGACGTCAGGCCGGCGTTATATGGCAGCGTAGTTATTACTGGAGGAAACTCTTTTATCCAAGTAAGTCTAGTAACTCGAGACATGAAAACCATATTGAGAGCGTTGTTCTGAATTTGATGTTTTTTTTAGGGCTTCCCCGAACGGTTGAACCGCGATCTCTCAATGCGCATCCCAGCTAGTATGCGCCTAAAACTAATTTCGGCCAACGGCTGCTCTGAAAGGCGCTTCGGTGCCTGGATTGGGGGTTCCATCTTGGCTTCAATCGGAACATTCCAACAAATGTGGATCAGCAGCCAGGAGTACGAGGAAGGCGGGAAAAGCCAAATCGATCGTAAATGCCCCTAATTGGGCCTTTTATACCGTGTGATTTATCGTGTATTATTTACTTTCAACCCGTTTTTCAGCTACGTAATATAAGGAACAATCTAGTTTTAAGTTGTCAAATTTATGTTTATAATTGTGAATATTACTTGAAATCTTAATGAAGACGATACAACTCGTACTAGTGATTTCTATTTCCGTCTTTCGTTACAGCACTAACTTCCACGGAACTGGTCGTTAGAGGCAAGTTCAATGAGGCAATTAGTGAGAGAATTTAACACACGCTAGTGGTGTAAGGAGGGGCTATAAATTAACTCTGGGCTCTTCACAGCCTTTGTTGTTTCTATTCTCGCGTATGGAGCCTTAACCTGGTCGGCATGCGTTGGTTTTACTGGGTGCGACCTCACTTGCCGAAAGCTGTTCCATGGGGCATTTTCACAAGAAGATGGAAATGAGCCAAAATGCACTAAACCTACACGAACGTGAAACTTCTTCCACCATTTAATAACAAAATAATCCGCCTAATTGATAGCTAATAATTATTATTATTGCCTTATTAAATATTATCCTCATGAACTATATTATACAATATTTTTACAAGAAGATGGAAATGAGCCAAAATGCAGCTAAACTATGTTTGTTTGCTCAGTATTCGGGAATATTGGAGGGGCTATCGGGCGGCACTTGTCTGCAAAACACGTCACTCTCAACGCTGGAATTGTGGTGTAGTTGAAAGGAAAAAGGCGCCTAGGTAGGTACCTAATAAGAAAGGTGAGGTTAAGCAAAATATTTTGAATTTAAAAACGCTGCAAATTTTACACAAGGGTTTATTATTCTTTGATATCGGTTACCTACTTGTGCAGAAATTTAATCTGTGTCAAAGGAAAACATTTTTGGAAAAAAAATTTTTTATCAAAAATTTCTTTTTTTCAAAAATTCTTTATTTTTTGCTCGAAAATTATTTAACCTCCTGGGATCCATCAAAAATCCCATTTTTAGTTCCATGAAAGCCCTATAGATCGCCATAGTGAAATCGGATAGTTCCGCGACCCCCAAAAATGGATTCTACGTCCAAAAATACTTCGAAAACGACACCTAACTCGATCCCATAGCCTAAAGCCTTTAAAAACCTCCCGTAGCCCCATTTTAGCCCCATAGCGCCCCACGGGTAAGGGCGATCGGGCTGAAAACCTTGCGGGCACAACTAGATGGTAAACCAAGTATTTTGTCAAAATTTCAGATTTAACAAAAAATTCCTACTGCCAAAACGGCCCGTCCGGCGGACGGACATTTCGGTTTTGGAATCTAGACCTCTTGAAACGGATAATGTCAAATTTTGATGCCGATCCGAGTCGTCGACCTCCGTCGCGAAAACAGGTGTATTATTCCAAGAATAATAAACCAAAAGCTGCACATTTTACACAAGGGTTTATTATTCTTTGATATAGAATAATTGTGCAATTTTGACTGACATAAGAAAAAAAATTACAATAAAATAAGACAAAAAATACAAATTTGTGTAGGTAGGTACAATGTTTGGAAAGATGTGAGACCTCATAAAATGGATTATTCGTCCAAAATTACTCAGAACACGACATCTTATTTTACCTTTTGTGATCCTTCAAAAATCCCATTTGTAGCCCCTTAAAAGAACCATAGATACCCCAAGGTGAAATTGGATCGTTCTGAGACCCCCAAAAATGAATTCTAAATCCAAAAATACTTGGAAAACAACACCTATAGTTAAGGCGACCAACTTCTTCAAATTCGAGATTTTGTTACTACAAGTGAAGGATGGATGAATGGCATTGAACGGAAATTTTATATTTGATATTTAAACATGTAAACGTCGTATGGTGAGGGGTGACTAGCCTCCAACAGGTAAGTAAATAAAGAGTCTAGTATTACACCAACAATAACAATTATTGTTACTTTATAGTAATAACTTAACGAAGTCACTTCATTCTTCTTTCATAACATACGATTTCTTGCAGATAATACAAAATTGAGAATATGGATATTGACCCAATGGAGTGTATTATACCTATATAATATAGTTATAATATAACTACATATTATGTGTACCAGAGTTTTATTGGGATTAAGGCCAAGAACGGGAAAACTCTACTTAACTTGCCGAGCTTTCGAGCAGTATGTGCTCTTCATCAGGGCTATGAAGATGATATCAGGGCATGTGGTACATGAACCTGGTCGGGAGAGAGAAGGAGATGAACGACGGACTGTCCTCAATTGACCAGTCTTCGTAGGGTATTTCAAAACGTATGGTCTATTTTTAAAGGAGGGGAGAGGATAAGAGCACCAGCCTTCACTACAAATTGAATTGAAAAAAAAAAAAAAAAAAAAAAAAACGCTGCAAATTTTACACAAGAGTATTATTCTTTGATATAGGTTAGTTGAGCTCAAATTTAATTCTGTCAATAGAAAAAATTGGTTTTTTGAATTAAAAAAAAAAAAAATTCTTTATTTTTTGCTCGAAAAATATTTAACCTCCTGGGATCCATCAAAAATCCCATTTTTAGTTCCATGAAAGCCCTATAGATCGCCATAGTGAAATCGGAACGTTCCGGGACACCCAAAAATGGATTCTACGTCCAAGAATGCTTCGAAAACGACACCTAACTCGATCCCATACCTAAAAGCCTTCAAAAAAACCCTCCTATTATAGCCCCATAGCGCCCCACGGTTTTGGGCTGAAAACCTTGCGGGCACAACTAGATGGTAAACAGAGTATTTTGTCAACATTTCAGATTTAAAAAAATTTCTACTGCCCAAAACGGCTCGGACGGCGTGCGGCGGACGGACATTTCGGTTTTGGAATCTAGACCGCTTGAAACGGATAATGTCAAATTTTGAGGCCGATCCGAGTCGACGACCTCCGTCGCGAAAACATAGGTGTATTATTCCAATAATACCAAAACGTAGGTGTATTATTCCTAAACCAAAATCACTGCTCGAAAGCTCGGCAAATGAAGTATAATATACTTGTAATATTATTAAAAAATTATTACTCCATAACATATTATATGCACAATTCAATTTACAGATCACTGCCTACTCTGAAAGGTAGCCTAAGAAAAAGCATGAAATTGGAAGAAACCCAATACGGTACAGGCAGTATTATACCCATCACCTATGTAGCAACATTTTAAAGTAAAAAAATCCATCAGATTCAAGGTGCAAACATTATGAATACGGATCAGACTTCATTCAAAAGTAAGCGATTAAAACCTGCTAATGAGGCAAAGGTGAAGTTTTAATCGCACGATTCAAACCTGCCAATGAGGCAAAGGTGAGTTTTAATCACATGGTGCGTGGTAAGTCTACCAACTCTCTCTAGTATGTAACGAGCGGGATGAATGAAAAAATAATTTCGCCTAGCAAATTTACAGAGGAAGAGCAACGAAATGCAGATCCTGCCTCATCTGGGCATTTCAAGTGACACTTACGAGCGACATGACACTTCACTTTCCTCATAAACGAATGAAAAGTTCGACTGAATTGTTCAAGTTTTATCGTCTCATTTTAATCATGAATTGCACTGCTTCCACGAGGGCGTTACGGCGAGCATCCTCGTCAGAGCTGCCAATGCCCATAAAGGTCCAGGAAGGAACGCAGTCTAGGATGAGGAAAACTGCTTTCTGGTTGGGGTCTACGGAATCAATCTGAGGACAAAGACACGTACGTTATCCACTTTTGAATCGTTAGAGCAATGCCTAATTTACTAAAATTAAGACAAATTAACATACATCGTGAAACTCAAAAGTGCATTGGAGTTCTTCGGCGATCTTCGTTAGAACTTCTTCGCAGTCCTGGAGCTTCACCCACTCGTTTGTTTTATCCTAAAATAATGAAAAAAGGATTTTCATAGAGGAAATGGCGATTACAGTATCGAGACAAGCGCCATGCGCTCACTCACTTTGATGGAGTCCAAATATGTAAGCTCAGGCTGTTGGTCATCCCTAAGAGCGAAGCACATGTCGGCCAGATTTAAGCCTAACTTGCTGCTCGAGTGGATCTTCTTGGCTGGAGGTAAAACCTTGACGGCGATGTCCAGAGCGGACTCCATCTGCAAAATTTATTAATACACATCACCAGTTTTTCAGGAGGAGCATCCTTTTCAGTATGGGCCCGCTGACCGTGTGTTGACCGGGGGCTGCGATTTAAATAAAGCAAATAGTCTGGATCCGCAGAGGAGGTATCGCCTTTTCAAATTAACCAGGGTTCACATGGCGTTAAAAAAAAAGTCCGTCGAGTGCATTTGGCCATGATTGGCAAGGGGGAAGGGTCGGATGGTGCGATCAGCCAATCAGATCGCCATGTGAATGCCATCAGAATGCCATCAGAATGCCATGAGAACCCAGCTTTAGGCACTTTAGAGTCTGCGATTTGAATAAAATGGATTCTACGTCCAAAAATACTTCCAAAATGACACCTAACTCAATCCCATAGCCAAAAGCCTACAAAAAACCCTCCCGTACCCTCACTTTAGCCCCATAGCGCCTAACGGGTTTGGGCGATCGGGCTGAAAACCTTGCGGGCGCAACGGCGAACGGACATTTCGTTTTCGACCTCCGACACGAATACATAGGTAGGAAGGTTATTCCAAGAATAATAAACCAAAATGACAAATATAAATAAAGTATAATGACAAAGATGCTAACAGACGTAGGCGGCGATTCCGAGTTCACGCGCATGCCCATTACCTCTCCCGCGGTTGCACAATAATAATTATTCTTGCCTCAATAATTGTCAACAATAATTACACTTTTCAACCAGAACATGGCCAACGGATTAGTTTTATCCAAAAACGCAGTCCCCAAAACGCTTAATTTGAAAAGGCGACACATGATCAGCGGACCCAGACTTTTTTAATTTAAATCGCAGACCCTGGGCGACAAATGGTCAGCGGGCCCACATTGATGACGTCCCAGGCGCTGCTGCTTAGCCAGTTGTCACTCACGTGATCGGCGGACGGTGAAGCATAAGGCGACGCACTTGGAGAAATAACGACATCTTCAAGATATTCCTTCAGTTTAATTATCATCTCCTGGGCGGCCAGTTGCTTGGCATTTTTCTTCGTCCGCGCCGTACCTGAAAATCACCATGGTCGTTAGTGAAAACAACCCGTTGCTAGGGTTTTTGAGGACTGCATAGCTAGTAAGAAATTGACCTTCAGTAGTGAATGAAGATACGGTGCAGGCCCAAGAAAACAGTTTGGCGTGAGGAAGCCCTTCGTCCCGAGTGAGCGTGTATTCCGGAGGACGGAGATGATTCGTGGCGCAGAAATCGAGCAACTCTCCCACCGCATTTTCCTTCATAACTCCTTCATAAGGAGATGCACTAAACAGACAATACACGTGAGCTAATACAATTAAGAGGGGGCGATTATTTCAATGGTAAATCGGGCTTCTCACACTTCGTCTGTGACAGCTACATCAGGTTGTTTTACTCTCATGTCAATAAGCAACTGGTTAGCTGCATTGTGTTTGGCCTCTTTCTTGGACTTTCCAGTCCCTGTTGCTGAAAGTAGAGAAATATAATTTCAACAGTCAAAGTAGACGAGCAATCTGAAGACGATAAATTGAGCCCGCTCATATTAGGGAATACAGAGAGTACAGAGCTCCAAAGGAAGGTTTCGAACCATCCAGGAAATTGAAAATGAGCTCACATACTCGTACCAATAAAAGGAGCAAAACGTCAATCGGCTGGTAGGTACCTGCTCCCGTTGAACTAAAAAAAAGTGATAACAGAACTACAGTGTATTATACTGATCAATTGTGGTCATATGGGCTGAAATCAGTCATTTATTTAAAAACTGAATCCCAAGCCCGGTCTATGTCGGACTCATGTGCAGGTGATCACGTATAGGTGGCTTTAAATTCGTATTACCTCTTTGACTGTCCGCCGTAACTTGATAGGTGAAGATCGGGTCGTGGGAGCCAACCCCATTTTGAATGAGGTCGTAAGTTGGGACAACTTTCTTCTTGAGGAGCAGTTCTTGGAGGATGGTCACCGGCGTCTTGCCCTCCCTGAAATCACGTTGTGGAGAAAAACGTCACGTACGAAAGGCTCAAGAAAAGAATCAGAAGACTCACCTGAAGAATTGACAAACAGGCATGTCGCAATAGTTCAAATTATTACGCAATAATTGGCAAAGTTGGAGAAATTATTGTTTAAATGATTTTAAGGAACACCAAACCCTTTATAACGCGGATAACTATCTTTGCAACTATACTGTTCACCGTATCACAATTGAATCAATGGGCAAAGTAACTATTGGCACGAGAAAATCAAAAGCAGCGCGCTCATGGAAACCGAGTAAACAGTAAATCACCGATGGAACTGTTCTGGAATGTTCGGTGGAGAAAACGTTGGAGCTTTGCCAAGCAATTTTCACTAACCTACGTATCAGGAATTGTTTACCTACACAAAACAAAAGATTCGTCTGTTGAAGAAAGTTGAATGGTGAGACGATGGAGAAACGATCCAACATGATTGAGCACGTCGACGTATCTCAAGCCCTAATCTAACCCCATTAAATTTGCTTAGTAACACAATCACATTAACGTACTGTTATTCCTTCTAGGATAATCTCTATCTAGTTGACGGGACTGGCTCGATGATTGATATTCGATAAATACGACATAATATGTCTAAATATTATTTAGAATTATATTACATTGTAGTAGTCTGGCACTTACATGGTTTGTCCATAAAATGTCGGGGACCGTCACTGCCCTGTTGTGTGAATCACACGATTTTACGACGGCCACGTAGCCTTCTTTGGATGGTATATTATGACAACTACGCCGGACAACTAGCAGACTGCACCAAATCCACGAAGCTCTACTCGTAGATTCGACACGGTTCAGTCCACCACTTGCCGTACGTAAAAAAATACGTATACTGTAAAGTCAGCAAACTGACACCGCACTCACCGTGATTTTGTTGACTACTGATTTGTAGTGATGGGCCATATGAGAACGATATATCGTAGTATCGATAGCTTTGAGCGCACCGATGTGCGAGTTTTGGGACATCGATTTCAAAACCTCTATAAAGTAGATACAATCAGATCTATATTTTATTATAATTTAATAATAGTATAATATTATAATGAATTATGGATCTGATTGTATCATATTATGATAATATTACCTATTATCAGATCTTATCAACAGGCTGAGAAACCCTGGGAGTTTCGGATGTTTTTGGATGCTATGGGGTCGAGTTTTGAGTTGTTTTTCTATTTCCGAAACAATGGCGATGTCATTTTTTGGTTTATTATTTTTTGGGATAATTCCTACACCTATGTAATCGCGAAGGTCGAAAATTCTCATCGCACATTCAAAAAACGAATTGTCCGTCTGCCGTCAGACCCTTTGTGGGCAGTAGGAATTTTACTAAACTCTAGAAAATACTCGGTTTACCATCAAGTTGTGCCCGCAAGGTTTTCAGCCCATACCCGTTGGGCGCTATGGGGCTAAAAAGGGGCTAAGGGAGACGTTTTGAAGGTTTTCGGCTATGGGGTCGAGATAGGGGTCGTTTTCGAAGTATTTTTGGACGCATATCCATTTTTGGGGGTCCCATAACGATCCGATTTCACCTTCACCGTGGGGATCTATGGGGCTTTCATGAGGCTACTCATGGGATTTTTGAAGAATCTCATGAGGTCAAATAAGGTCTCGTTTTCCGAGTAACTTTGGACACAAAATCCGTTTTTTCGAGGTCCCACATCTGTCCCAACTTTGTACTGAAAATAAAAATTGTTAATAATTGTTAATTACAATGTAATATATAATTAATATTAATAGTTGATTAATATTACTTAATTGTTTCCAACAACAATAATTAATATTATTAATTTATTTCAATAATATTCAATTAATAATATTAAAAATATTGAATATTATTTAATATTTTATTAATAATATTAAAAATATTGAATATTATTTAATATTTTATTAAAATATTAAATTTAAAAATATTTTTTAAAATAATTTATATATATATGGTAAATTATTTATATATTTTTTAAAATATTTTCTTAACAGAATTAATTTTTGCACAGTAACTGTAACTGATACAGGTTAATTAGTAACGTATAATATACGTTGATATTATCAAAGAATAACAAACCCTTGTGTGAAATTTACAGCGTTTTTTATGGCGGAATGGGGGCGGTGGCAGCCGATAAAAGAAACGCCGAGATCACGTGAGATCCACCGTGAACCCAAACCGGCCTATTTTGCAAAATTTGACTGCCGGTGCAATATATTAATAATTAATATAATTTATTGGTAGAAACGCGGTGTAAAATTTGCAGCGATTTTTTCTGTAGTTTTACAACAGGAAAAGATGATTTGGATCATATTTCTAATATTCTTTATGATTGAAAATATTTGATATTTATGTTGTTTAAAAAGAGCCCGGAAAGTCAGTTATTAGAAAAATAACTTCTACAGCAATGTTTTTGCATTCATCAATACGGGTATCGATACACACTCAGTGTGGTATCGATACCATAATCGCGTATCCCTACTACTGCCACACTTGTCGCAACACCATATCTGATAAGGCTTATCAACGCTGTTGCCAACACATCTGAATTCCCTCATTTATTTACCTGAAGACGTATTAAATTTTACTGAAACCATGCTAATGCATAGACTTTGACTAATAAAGTTTTGCATTTCAATTTTAACGCGGAAATAAACCGGATTTCAGTGAAGTTCCTTCCGAATACGTCTCAAATTAATTTCACTCTATCGCTAATGCTCCTTCGTTCTAGCCAAGTAAACATGCTCGCTGTCTGACACAAAGGTTTTGTTTTAGCTGTCTCTTTTGCTAAATATCAACAACAAACCCCCATCATCACTTAAATTTTCACCTCACTTTCTCAAAAGAAAAAAAAATTATTTGAATATGTCGAAGGAAATTTACCGAAAAAGCCTACATACCTACCTACAAAAGCGAAGAAGAATCCGATAATAGATTAGAGATCACTTTTTTTGCAAAATGGTGAGTTGGTTGGTTATTTGGTATCCGCTATAATTTATGTGATTAGTCTGTCTTCTATTTTATAGTAAAATGTAACTGATATGTTTATCAGCTTCGGTTGTAATCGTATTTCTTTATCGCGAGGTCTCGTAATCGTGAGGTTCCGTCCCTCGTTGACCTTATCGCTCGGTTTCATCTGAGCCAGCCCTCCCGTTTTGCGCTGCCTTCGCGAACGTAGTGAAAGGTGTGTGTCAATAATTTTACTGGGGTTGCGAGTGTCTTCGTTTGTTACTATTACATTGTCGAAGATGTCATGTTGCGTCGTTGTTTCCATTAGGTGCTCTTTGGCAAGAGGGCGGTAGGGGGAGGGAATTGGCTCATTTTTAGATAGTATTGATCCGTCAGAGGATTGTTGACCATTTTCTTTTGAGGTAAGCTGTATTTTTGTTCAGACCATAATACGTTCTGACCTACTTAGTATATATTACGTATTATGTGGTACGTACCTACATGCATGACTAGGCCGACGCGCAGAGGCCTATCGTGATCGGCAAAAGTCGAGATGCAGTTAACCAATTTTGGTTTATTATTCTTGGAATAATACACCTATGTGATCACTCCGTATAAAGAAAATTAGGATCGGACATTATACGTTTCAAGAGGTCTTGATTCCAAATTAGAAATGCCCGTCCGGCGTCCGAGCCGTTTTGAGCAGTAGGAATTTTTTTTTAAATTAAAAAAATTCCTACTGCTCAAAACGAGCATATTTAATATGAAATTTCGACAAAATACCTACTCGGTTTACCGCTAGTTGTGCCCTCAACGTTTTCAGCCCGATCGCCCAAACCAGTGGAGCGCCAGGGGGTTAAAATGGGGCTACGGAATAGTTTTATGAAAGTTTTTGGGTGTGGGGTAGAGTTAGCTATTTTTCGAAGTATTTTTGGACGTACCTAGTAGAATCTATCATTGGGGGTCCCAAAACGATCCGATTTCACTGTGCGGATCTATGGGGCTTTCATGGGGCTACAAAATTTGTGAGATCCATTTAATGGGATTTGTGGGAGTCATTTAATGGGATTTTTGTGGGATCCATTTAATTGGATTTTTGAAGGATCAAAATTTGACCTCCTCAGAAAACAACACCTTATTTAATAAGGTGTTGTTTTCTGAGTACATAGTTTTGAACGCAAAATCCTTTTTTTTTTTTTTTCAAAATCCCACATGAATCCCACAAATTTGTCCAAACTATGTCCAGACTTAAAAAAAAAACCTATATCAAAGAATAATAAACCCTTGTGTAAAATTTGCCTCAAGATAATATCTTATGACTTATGTCATGTCTTTCATATGACTTATGTGTAAGTCACACGAAAATACACATTTCAGGTTGGTGTGTGATTGGGGGGGGGGGGGAGGCTTTCCGCATGATGTGTGGTGGGCGTCGGGGAGATTTTTCGTGCGATTCCGACGAAAAGCCTCCTTCACTTGCTTTGAGCCAACCCCTGGGAGCTAAAGTAATGACATTGGCCCAACTGGAAGCGTAGGCGTAAGCACTGATACATACCTGCTCAAGCTCCAAGAACAAACCTATACTGGGAGACGTTCATAACTCTGCTCTACAAAAAAAAAAAGTGACCTGAAAGTTGCCGGCGTCATTAAATCAAATTTTGATCATGGATGGGGGTTTTCGAGGGTGCTGAATCCGAATCCGTTGTCCGTTTTTTTTCTCGACGATTTTTTCGATTTTTCGACGTTTTTATGGTTTAAAAAAAATTACTTAACGGTTTATTTTCTTGGTCATTACGAACTTCGTCCAAATAAATTATAATGGGGCTAGATTTGTAGGAAATTTCATGCTGAATCCAAATATCACCACATTTTTTTTCCACATTTATCCAAATCCCACCAAAACCCATTGAATAACTGTAAAAATAGATTTTTGTGTGTGCATATTTTCCACTTGCCTACATTTTTGTTTTTGTTGACTCCAGTGTATGTACCTGCCAAAAAATATCGAGGGCTACCATTCGAAAGTTTAGACTCTTCTGCGTCGAATGAGACCAACCGGAACTCTCAAATGTTGTAATTAGCGACGTTACGATACAAACCATAAAAACGTCAACGGACAACGGATTCGGATTCAACACCGTCGAAAACCCCCATCCATCATAAAATGAGGCCGGCAACTTTCAGGGTACATACTTTTTTTTTTGTAGAGCTGTGTAATCGAACGGGATCGCACACTCAACCGAAGTCAGGTTAACTCTGGATAAGCACAATTTTTACTTTATTCATAGATATCTCTTTTTATTAAGAATTTAAGCTCAAAACAAACGAAAACCCAGCCAAGTATGAAAGTGGATCGTCAGCTCTGCAATCGGTTCTATTCGTCATCAACCCAGTTTTACACCCCTTGAGAAGGCTCTGTAGCTCCTTTTAAGGAGCTACAGAGCTACCTACAAAATCGGTTTAAAAACCGATTTTGTAGGTTTGCAATTGGTTCTATGGGACTTGGTTTTTAGCTCTTCAGAACAAGAAAGGGTTTGGCGATGAATGTGACTCTGCTTCTTCTCATCCATCGCCATCGGCACCTCTGCACCATCAGGCAGATTTCCATCTCGTCTTGAGATAGTGACACTCCTCAGAACCAATGCTATAGCTCTGCAACTGGTTCTATAGGAGTTCAAACCCCCCAGACCAGTTTTCTACTTCTTCCGCTGTTTCTTGTAGGATTTCAAATTAGGTTTACTAGTTTTGAAACCAGACTGACTTGGCTCTGCAACGGAACGGTTTCATTGGCTCTCACACCAGTTCCGTGGCTGTTCATCCTGTCTTACAGCATTGCATTGTGTGTTAGGATGCTGTATTTAAATAAACCAGGATGCCAACATGTTTTATAATCACTTTTAATCGCTAAAATTTATAATCACTTTTAATCAGAAAGTCTAGCAACCTTACACACACCAAACGCGCTCTACATTTTTGTCTCTAGGAACTTTTTAGCTCATTCATTCCTGGGGAAAAAGATGACAAGCTAACACGGAAGTGGTTGCACTAAACGTTCCGTCAGTGGTTGTTATTTCTGGGAATTTTTCGCGCAAACCATCGTCCTTGGAGTTTTTAATGAAACTACGTGATACCGCTTGGGATTTTGTGAACATACAATGACAGTAAATCCGCAATTTTTTGCTGAAATTTTGAGGTTTGGTTTAGCAGACATTTGTTTATCGTTTGCGGTTTGCAGGTTGACGTGGAAGCTGAGTGTGCGGCCGCTATCTGACTTCTGATAGGTTTTATCGAATCGCCGTGATGGGGTCGTATATAATGTTGTATGACTCTAAGATAAGGGGTGAGCAGTCCAACAATATAGTCTGGAGGCACGCAGATTTCGATTACAGAAAGAAAAATGAAGATATACAAATACCGATCTCCTAACCACGCTTCTGGCATCGGACCCAATTGTAGCCAGTTTTAGCGCTCAATATTTTCAAAGCCGTTCAACAACGGCAACGAGTCTACAGAATCCGGCAAGTAATCTAGTCATCAGTCACTTAATTGTGGAAACAAGCCGCCGGTGATTCACTTCGCAGAAGCGTCGCCACATTTTTTTAAACGTACCCATACAAAAATGTGCCATTTTTGGTTTTGCCATGCGTGGATAACTTTTAAAAATTCTCAAAAAATCCGCTATTAGGTAGACTCACAGACGGGGTTGACCGAATAAGGATTGGGCTTGCCGCTGAATTTTGGATTAAATCATCCTGTGTTCTTGAAAGTGTGGAAAACGCTGCAAATTTTACACAAGGTGTGTCAAAGAGTAATAAGCCCTTGTGTAAAATTTACCTATGTATAGGTTAATTGTGTAACAATTAAATTTGCGTCATTAAAAAATAGTTTTGAAAAAATTAGAAGAAATTCTTTTTTCTGTAAAATGTTTGGACGGATGTGGGACTTCCCGATTTCCGATGAACCGCCTAATCGGCTGACATCGGTCCACGGCAGGGCACAAGAATTCCGGCGGACACTACCAATACTCATCAGCGTTAAATTTCCTGAAAGATAGACCCTTTTACTTTTGGCCCTCTGGGTCCGGAAAATTGTTTTGTTCCCCAGCGCAAGTTTGGATTCCACGAGCAACATCACACTGCGATCCCATAACGTACCTTCACATTCCTTTATTGCATTTTTTGCTGTATTTTGTAACACGATTTGTAAGCGTGACACATGAAACTGGTTGGGTCAGATACACAAACGTTTTGAGGTGGTATCAACTTTTTCGACGTCATAGCAAAAGTTGGCTCAGGAACGTCCCTCAAAAGTTTATGGATTTGCATGAAAACGGTTGTTAATCACTTCAAGGCTACTGCAGTGCTGTTGGAGCTGTCGGTAATTTGACATTTTGCGAGGAAACCGTATCGACCGCTGAAGTTCATGCATTTTCCGTCCTGCATAGATGTGCCATTTCTACTCCGCACCCCATCACGCGGCGTGATTCACGCCAAATCGAATAAATTTTACAACCCCCATCATTCACTCGATCGTTCTGCGTCACAGTTGGGAACCCGTCTGTGAAATTAATTTATTCCTTTTCCTTTTCAGAGCTTTTGTTGATTTGAGTTGGCGTTGGCGGTTGGGCACCTCGTCAATGGATTTCATTCGTACATCGATAGCAATGGTACGTACACTACAGTTTTTAGTAATAATTTCCTCGCCTACCTACTCCAGCTTTTGCCGATTTTCAACCTCCCGTTGTTAGTTATTAAATTACTTGGAGCTGTTATCCTATAATTTCGTAAACTTTTCAGCGTTCGTCGTATTCTATGTATCTTTGTATTCGAAATAAGCCAAAACCTAAAAGCGGTTGGGCGCCACGTGTTGAAAGCTACACGTGATACATCATAAATGAATAACGACATAGTGCCTGGTCGACTCCGTAAATTGTTCAAGCGTGCACTACCTGTCATCGCGTTTTTCGGTAGTGCGAGACAATTGTCCACTTCGGACAAACATGCAATTCAGTTCGGAGGTTCTTGAAGAAGGGCGATATGCCGAAGCGTATGCAGCCCAAGAACGCCAAGAAAGGTATATTTCTTAGTGGTGGCCCTCGATGGAAAAGTCCTCTAATCTGCGGTCACTTTTTGGTTTATTATTCTCGGAATAATACACCTATGTAATCGCGACGGAGGTCGACGACTCCGATCGGCCTCAAAATTTGACATCATCCGTTTCAAGAGGTCTAGATTCCAAAACTGTAATGTCCGTCCGCCGTCCGGGCCGTTTTGGGCAGTAGGAATTTTTTTTAAATCTGAAATTTTGACAAAATACTCGGTTTACCATCTAGTTGTGCCCGCAAGGGTTTCAGCCCGATCGCCCAAACCCGTGGGGCGCTATGGGGCTAAAATGGGGCTACGGGAGGGTTTTAAAGGCTTTAGGCTATGGGATCGAGTTTGGTGCCGTTTTCGAAGTATTTTTGGACGTAGAATCCATTTTTGTGGGTCCCGGAACGATCCGGTTTCACTTTAGCAATCTATCCTGCGTCTAATGAATTCCCCCGCGTCTCAATCTGGTTAAGCCGTCTGGCCGATACACTCCGTCATATATGTGCGATTTTTTTATTCAATGGGTTTAAAAGAGTTATCAGCCACCAGCATGCCCAAATCATGAAAATCACCTATCAGACTTTTATGTCATGTGAAGTAGTTCAGAGCGCTTTCAAAATGAGTCTGATGATCAGGAACACAATTTAAAAAATCCCTTAATTGAACATCTAGCCACCTCCTTTCTCGTGATGTCCTCAAGAAACGACGTGATTACGCTGGCCAGAAACCCCGAAAACATTTTTACGAAGGTCAATTCCTATGTGTATCTCAGGTAACAATTGACCAAATTATCGTACTAGACAATATTATTTTTAATTCATAATATGAATTGTAATTTAATCATAATATGATATTATCAATATTGTTGGATCTGCATTAGCACAGCTTTATCAAAAATGTTGTGCATAACCTTTTAGCCATTTCTTGTTAGGACCTACCTCTTAGGTAGCAAAGGGGTCAAGGAGAATGCATGCGAAGTGTTTTTTTCAAATTTTTTATCAACTTGTAACCTTGAGCATCGGTAATTAATAAAAATTATTCATATTACAATATTAACATTTGATTCCTGTAGTCTCTTTATAGCCCCACGGTGAATTCGCTTGGCTCTCAGACCCTTCATAACTTCGAAACGCCTCAACCGACCTTCTGGCCCAAGTCATTCAAAAACCCTATTTATAGCCCCATAAGTTGTAGATTCCTTTGTTTCACTTTCCTTTTTACATATTTTTTAAAATGTTTTTCGAGCATATTGGGAGATTTTATCGATCTCATCAGTCCTAGCCCTAATCATGACATTAAATGTTTACAAAATTTTAGTAAACATGATCCTAAAGAAACGTAAACATGTTTCAGATGTGATGGGAGTGAGATGCGGCGGAACCACTTGGCTGGAATTCTGGTCATATCAATTTTCACATGGGTAGTCATAATTTATATGGTCTTGCACGACCGACCTCACCACTCATCGGTACGCATAAAATTACTCGATCAAATTTACCTCGTAAGGCGTTATTTTTCCCATTGCAGTCTCTTGCCAGTTCTCTTTTATGACCGTTTGTTATTATTTTCTGGCCAGTCCTTTTTTTATTTCGTTCAAATGACGCTATTTATTCAGGTGCGCAGCCGATTCATTAGTGATGGTTCAACGATCAAACGTTTAAATTTACTTTCAGCCAAATGGCCTCGTTTGAAAGGTAAACCTTTCATAATTGGCTGTAATTTATACTCATTTAGTGAAACGTGCTTCCTAAGTGGAAGTTTGCTGAAGTATCAGATGTCCAATTCAATTGGGAGACTAGGGACTCATCTACTGGTCTAAATGATCCAATATGATCTGACAAACTAGTTGGTTTATATTATAAAATCCAATGTCTGTTTGTTCAAGCCTCACGCCCGAACGGCTGCACCGATTTCCGTGCGGGGTGGGCGCGAATCGACTAGCGAGTTTCGACTTAGAACTTAGGCTGTAGCAGATTTCGCAAACCCTTCATCAAGAACGAGGCTCGCCTCTTCAAAAAGCTTCGTTCCTAATGAAAACTTCCAAGATTAACGGAAAAAAATTGGAAAACGCCAAAACGCGGTACCTATAACTTTAAGCGTCTGTTTTGAACGGAACTGCGTTAGTTGAAATGAGCTTTTGACGCTGCTTTCAATTATCACAACGAGATTTTGTGCTATAATCCGTTCGAAAGTTATTCAATGATCGTCGGTAGGTGGGTACGGGTTTCTATTTGCGTGTCTTCGATTCGAGGTAGTTAGATAAGGTAAATGGTAATTTGATTTTGTCTGGTTAATAGTGGTAACCTTATCTACTGTATTAAAGCTGCAAGTAGAGGAGGAGGAGGAGGGTGTCACGATTTTGGTCATCTTTATTCTAGGGCACTTCTAGCGAAATTTGAAGTGATGTGGTGTGACGCGAGGTATGTCTGTCGCACAAAAAGCGACGTTACGCCCTGCTTCCATATTCGTAGGAGATGCTCTAAAACAAGGAGCCATTTGCCTCTAGTTCCCCTTACCATCTTCAAATTTAACATCCTGCCATGCTACTAAAGTTTTCTCCTATCTGACTGCGCTGCTGTTTGCAGGTGATATCACCCGAAACGGGGAACAGCCTGGGGAGATTGGAAGCTCAAATTAAACAAGAATACGAGGAAAACGCTCATCTGTTGGAAAATGTGAAAAAGGTCCTAGAAACTCAACGTAAGTTGTCAGCTCTTGAAGCTATTTCGTCCTACCGGATTGCTGCGTTCGGTACTTTGTACCTCTTAACGTTTTGCAGGCAAAAACAATGAAATGATTGCTAAAGAGAATGCCGAGCAAGAAGAGGAAGTAAGAAAGGAAGATGAGCGGAGATTGCAGGTATGTAACCCATGTCTTGAAGTCATGTGACAGCAGTTACTGCTGTAGACGACTACGGTAGTCGTTATTCTCGCTAAGGTGATATCTGCAGTTCACCCTGCAGATCCTGTCTCATTTACGAGATGTTCATTATTACCAAACGTATTGTGCTTTTTCTACGAGATAGGCCCTGAAAAGTGTTTTTTGTAAGTGTAAATTTCGGGAACTGTTATGATTTTTGTTTTTTGTTTTTCCATATTACGATTATACTTCAATACTTCTTTCTAATTAATATAATTAAATTATATTAATTAGAAAGAAATTTTAAATTTTATTAAATTAAGTTATATTAATTATTACTAAATTTTAGTAATACATTTAATTATTAACTCATCTCACCCTAGTTTCGAGATAATGTTTAAATGCCTTAGGAAATACACATAAAAAATAAAAAATAATAAACAATAATTGTTTAATAATTATTATTGCCCAGGATGCGTGCGGACTAGGGTTGGGTATTTTTATAAAAAAGGATTTATTGCATCGATTTTAAATCGAAACAAAAATCAATCGAATTAATCGAAAAAAAATCAATTAAAAAAATCGAAATCAATTGAAAAAAATTTTTAAAATAATCGATTTTTGTTATCAACCCCACTTCTCTCTTTGGTAAAACGTGAGGCCTCCGATAGTAGGACCTACAGTTGCAGCTGGGCGGACTTATCTGTCTGCCGATGTAGGGTTTGAATCCCATGGCGGGTGATGAAGCTCCCTTTGACTTGAAGACAAACACTCTCGCTATTCAAACATCACCCGACCCAGGTTATATTACGATAACAAAAATTTGGTTATGTATGCAATTAAAGTGTTTTTTTTTTTTTTTTTTTTTTTTGCACAGAAATTTAAGAGTGATTGAATCAAAGGCAGTTATAACGTTTATCTTGGTTTCATCTTGATTTTTCTTCTGGGTGAAACCGGCCCTGGATGAGTTAATTGACCATTCCGTTCCTTGTATTTATCAAATGAGTTTGATGCTTCCGTGTGCAGGCGTTCAGATTGATGGAGTTTCAATATCCCTTGCCTTCAAACCGATCAGAATTCGTTCGTATTAAATTAGGTAGTTACGAATTGCGCTTAGTGGCCTTTTTGGACGTTAAATTTGCTCGGGAATCTGAATCCGACGAAAAATTTTGCGGGCCCTATTTGAAATAAGAATGTTGAGCGCAGATGCGCACATATGCGCGCATTTTGGGGGATCTCCCCCGGTAGGATTGAAAAGAGAAGCCAAGACGGTATGGGAAAAAAAATCAGCCCAATTTGTAGGGCTTACCGTTTAAGAGGAGAAGGCTACTTAATTGATAATTTTATTCAGTGAGTGAAAATCGAAAATTTTAGTCTGTTTCAGGGCCGGGCGTTGTGGCCGTTCTTGTTTTTGCTTGCTCCCGGGTGACGGTCACAAGGTGCTTGGATCAGCTCATCAAGTACCGACCCAATCCAGACCAGTTCCCGATCATCGTGACGCAAGACTGCCAACATCAAGCCACTTCTGACGCGATTGATGCGTATTCTGGACAGGTTTTCCACATTAAAGTAAATGAACATTTTAGCCTACCTACATGAACATGAACCCCCCCCCCCCCCCCGGAAGTATACAATCTACAGTACCTTACGATATTTTGTTACAGCAACCAGACCAAAGCGAAATATTTGTCCCTCCAAAAGAGAAGAAGTTCAAAGGTTACTTCAAAATTGCTCGACACTACGGCTGGGCCTTGAACCAAACGTTCAGAGTGTACAATTTTTCAACTACTATTATAATAGAAGGTAGGTACCTATATAATTTAACTACCTAGACTCTTCAACACCCCAGAACCGTTTGTAGTACGTTTCTCATGTATTATTTTCAGATGACTTGGACGTCTCACCAGACATATTTTCCTACTTTTTGGCAACTCTACCTCTTCTCCAGCAGGACCCGACATTGTGGTGTGTGTCGGCGTGGAATGACAACGGCAAGTACGAACTCGTCGACGTCAACTCTCCAGAGCTTTTGCACCGCACGGACTTCTTTCCCGGACTCGGGTGGATGCTTACGAAAGACACGTGGATTGAGCTCTCTAAAAAATGGCCTCCCAGGTTGGTAGTGTGGACATTCATACCTTTCACTCTGACTTTATATTCAATATTTGTGTCATCGCTATTTTCCGCTTGTAGCTACTGGGATGACTGGATCCGACAGCCTGAACAGAGGAAGAGTCGAGCCTGTATTAGACCTGAGGTCTCCAGAACTCGAACTTTTGGAAAGATAGGTGTTAGCAAGTGAGTCTTGTGCCAACCGTTTAACACAAATATCCCCACTGGTGAAGTCTCCAATATGCATTTGTAATGTTTCAGTGGTTTGTTTTTTGAGAAGCATTTGAAGTACATTCACCTCAACGAGAAATACGTCGATTTTGTTTCTAAGAATCTCTCATACCTTCTCAAGGTAAATTGCCTTTTCTACGTTTTTCAAAGTTCATTTTCGTAGCCCAGGGTTGCCAGGTTCATTTAGATAAATACAGAGCACCCAGAAATCAGAATTTACTCGATTTATAAATCACGAGAAAAGTACAAGGACAAGTACAATTTGTCCACGTCCAACCTTCTCTTGTTTTATTATTCTTGGAATTAGACAAATCTGATCGGCCTCAAAATTTGACATTATACGTTTCAAGAGGTCAAGATGTCCATCCGCAGTCCAGGCCGTTTTGGGCAGTAGGATTTTTTTTTAATCTGAACTTTTGACAAAATACTCGGTTTACCATCTAGTTGTGCCCGCAAGGTTTTCAACCTGATCACCCAAGCCTGTGGGACGCTATGGGGCTATGTGTCTAACGCCACCAAGCTATTCTAGCAATTCGAATTCGACACCAACCAAAACAATCGCCAGATTCGCGTCGCTTTGGCGCTCAGTATCGAAAATCGCGTCACTCTAAAGTGCAAGAATCATTACAAGGTCATCGAAAACCAAGTTGACAAACAGAACAAACCACGCAGGTCTCAGGTCTCTTTTCTCATTTCAGTGCTAGTGCGCTCTGGCGAGTTTTCGCCTTTCTGGAAAGGTTCCCAGTACGGTTTGAATACAGGTATTTTCCTACGCGATTTTCTCTTCACTGAAGACATATTTCCTTTTCCCGACCGACCCCTGCCTTTTATTTTGGGCCACTGGAAAGATTTTCGGCCGAGCTTGTTCATTCTTCATCAGAACTCTTGTGAAATCAGGATGCTCAGAACACCCCTAAAATCCAGACTTGTCCTGAACATCTGGCAACCGTATGAAGGCAGAGTGTTACTGCTAAACCAAGTGAACTCTCACCTTTTTGTTCTATATGTAAATTGAAATCTTCTTCAGGACAATTACGACGCTGCTTTTGTCAAAAGTGTTTACGAAAGTCCAATCGTGACGCACCAAGAGCTTCGATCCGGCAATATTGCTACAGCAGGGCCAGTTAGAATACCGTACAATACCAAAACCAAGTACAAAATCGCTGCGAGGTCTCTCGGACTGATGGACGATTTTCGTGTAAGTGCTCCTTATGCTCCAAATCGTATTCCTCGTTCTGTAGTTACTACAATTGTAGTTAACTGTTGTATTTTGTCGATAATTTCAGAGCGGCGTTCCTAGAACAGGGTATCGAGGAGTTGTCAGTTTCTTCTACAACGGCCGACGCGTCTACTTGGCTCCCATCCTGGGCCAGTGGAAAGGTTACGACATCTCCTGGAGCTAGCAACAGTTGCGGTCCGGAAAAGGTTAACTTTCAAGGGAAGAAATGAGAATCAAAAGCACACCTTTGAGATGCGCTGCTATTACGGCAATGTTTACCTGATTTGGCGACCCCGTTGCGCTTTGGGCCCTCCGAATCTGTGGTTCTAACGCGATGTTTCCACTGATATCCTCGGAGTGAGGACAATATAAAGGCCATGCGTGTACACTTTGACTAATTTAGTGGATCATTCGCACCACGGAAGGTTCTCAAAATTGACTCCTCTAAAAGTGCCAGGTTAGAATGAATGATCCTCTCGATTGTCGAGTACTTTCTTTAATGTACCGTAGAAATAACTTTTCTTACCTACTGAAACTAAGCACGACTTCCTCTTGTGTTTTCCTTCGTATAAATTTTGAGTTTTGTTTGTGATTTGACGCTTCGTTTGGCTTTGTTTCATTTTCGATTCTGTCTGTTAGCACTAAGTCTTGATGGCTCTTCCATAATTGTTTCACTCCACGTTATTTGGAATTACATAAATACTAGCACTCAGACATAAGGCCTTGCTTCGCTCGGCTGACCACTGTATCGGGCATCATCACCAAGTGACAGTCGCTCAATGCGCTAAATTTAACGGGCGTAAAATTGGCCAGGGAATAGAGAGAAATCGTCTTCCCACACACCAGAATATATCCGAAATTAGCGCAGAATGAACCGTTTCCCAAAACTGCCCCCCCATAAAGTTTCCCCACCTCCACTACCTTTGTAAGGTTCCTGGAGCCCTCGATCTCCCGTTCTGATCTGACGACCCGTGAGTGAGGGCGGAAGGGTAGAGGCTGTTGGAGCAGGCCGACCCGGTTTCACCGCCCTCCCCATTTTCAGGCGCGATTTAAAAAAATCTTTCAAAATAAACTCGCCGCCTAAATTCGCTCATCGTCAGAATGAGTTTTTTCAGTATCTCGTATTAATATTCGGATCTCTAGGTAGGATACGGACGAAACGCCAAAAAAATCCGTCTATTAACGACCGAATAATTCGAAAAAAATTAGTTAAGCGAATTCGTGCGCGCCAAAAAATTCGCGCAACCCGCTTATCGGACGTAAAATTGGCCGAGGAATCGGAATTCGGGGGAAAAAAAATAGGGGTTCCCATTTGAAATAAGAAATTTGATGGCAAGTGCGCCCATTTGCGCGCATTTTTGAGGGGGCTCGACCCCCCCTATTCTCACTTAAACGGTCCGCAGAGACGACAGAAAAAAATCGCCGTATTTTTATCGCTTACCGTTTAGGAGGAGTAGGCTCGTGAAATACCCACATAGCCACAGTGGTTTAGAATATCCTGGAATACGCTGAATTCCAAAGAGAGCACGTTTTTCTACAAGTTGAAATCGGCTCTGACTTTGTGGTCTGTTCTTACCAGCTTTCCTCATCCTCAGCTTTTAAATCAGTGCAAACAGGCAGAATTAGTTATACTCTAATTGTCTCAAGGAAACGTTGCTGCTAAATTCGGTTACCACGTTTCATCATTAACCTCAAGATATGGTTTGCTCGCCCCCAACAGTCACCTAGTCCTACATAAGATCGCGCTACTGGTTTTTTTTTAAGCAGCATTTCTGTTTTATTGTGTGCGTTTGTTTTTAACTCCTCACTTATCACATTTACCTATTTTATTCTTCCCGCTGCATTTAAATAATTTGTTGATAATTAAGAGTTCTGTGATATTATAGACCTATATTTTCTATTTCGTTGCTGACTTTCGCTGAAAAAAATATTCAAAAAGAATATTCGTCTTCCCTTTTTTGTATTTATTCCTTCATGCCGGTGGAGTTGATAATTTTCGTATTGATTTAATTCAATGGAATTGTCTTGTCGCAGTTTCATTCAGTTCGTACCGTAGTGTAAGAAAAAATGTGTTCCTTGAGATTTTGAATAAATTATGAATTTTGTCAAAACTGTACTATTTTAGTCGTTTGTTCCAAATTTGAAAACTCCACCTGTAACCAAAAATTGATTCCGCCCGCTTTATTGTGGACTTGAACTCAGCCCCTCTTCCACAACCCTTAGTTGGTGTTTATGAATAAATGTCTTCTCTTTCGAGTCCGCTGAACCGTTTTGACTGTCAGCTTATTTTGCCGAAAGCTCTTCCTTTCAGCGCCGACATGTTATGCGGACTTAACCAATTTTATGTACATACAGATTGCTGTAGATTCACGTATATAAGTTATGGTTATTGATTTCATTTTTAATAAAAACGAACGCGATGAACTGGATTGTTGATGTTTTGTATCACCCTTGTGGCTGGATGGGGGGTTTTGCACTGTTTTGCACAGGGGGGCACAATAGGATCGGACACATTTTGTATTGTTCTTAAATAGACAATTTTGGGTATACCGGGTTGAAATAAAGCTTAAACTGTCGAGTTAAAAAGGGAATTTATTTTACGGTGTAGTGATCTTAATTATGAGAAATGAAATTTGAAATAATGAACCATGAAATATTAAATTTGTATTTTTATCGAATAATAAAGAAAAACAGTATTCAGTGAACAACAAAATCAGTGAACTTGGTTGATATACCTAGCAGGACACCGCCTGAGTCTGTTTGTTTAAAAGGTGTGTTGGAACACGACGGCCATCAAAAGTAAGTAGATGCCAGTCTGCTTGGAATGTGGTGCCAAATCGGCGGCCGGCGTTGATCCTGGCTCTGCCTGACCCCTGAAACCGTAATTTTGTATGTAGAAGTGTGTTTCGTTACATTATAAACAAGTGAATCGTTTTGAGGTGGTTACTCGGCCATGAGTACGCCGCAGGAGATCATAGCGCCAGCGTTTCCGTTTGTCAGGGATGTAGCTGTGCCCCCCTTGCCGAGGTCGTCCTCGTTAATGTGAATATTAAGGGCTCGATTGATGATGGCGTGTTGCCCATTCAACGAGATAAGTTTGTCTTGGGCGTTGACGAGTGCCTTCCTTTCAGAGTTTGATTCGATGTTGCCCAAGTCGCCGACGTGCCTCTCCTTTTCGTCAGGCCCACCGTGACTTTTCTGTGCACAAAACATTATAATAACATATTATGACGACTGGGAATTTTACCATTCTTGAGCGGTTGGCGGCTTACCTCGAAAGGGTTGTAGTGAGGGCCTGGGGTGTCGCAGGAGTCCCTAGTGTGAACGTGAAACCCATGTTTACCTTCAGTTAGGTTGAACACCTCTCCCTTGTAAGTCACGGTGTCGCCTTCCTGAGTGAATGTCATGCTACCAGTCACGTTAAGATCACCATAACCCTTTACTGGCTGAAATTTCACGACAGCTTTCTTCACCTGCGATTTGTGGATACCTACTATTAGAAATCTGAGACAGGTTGGTATCCCTGAATTGAGGACGTAGCTAGAATAAGGAGGTACTCTCCAAAACCGAGCTTCAAAGTTTTCACACCATCGCACTTACAGGCTAACAATGTCGTCAGTGACCATGAAAATGACTTTTACTACTATTCACGTCCAAGACGAAATGGACGTCCATGTCGATATGTAAAATATTTCCAAGTTATAGGGGAAGGTGGGGCAGTAATGACCACGTCCTGCATTCCTTGGTGGTTTGAATATTGGCGCCATGAGTCATACTATACTGAGATGGCAGTGGACTTCGAAGGTTTAGCACCAAAAGGAGCCGTTTCCCAGTCCACGTTCAGCTGGCATGGTGATGAGGGTGTTTTCCTCACAGAAAGGAACTTCGTCAGCAACATTTCACATTCAAAGCTTTGCATGAAGGGAAAGCGCTATTGAAGTGCTTTTTTGCTTCACTTCAAGTGAAAATCCCCAGGGATGGGGGGAAACTGCCCGACCAGGAAACTGTCCGAAACGCCCTCCCTAGAAATTCGGGGCCTCGTCTCAAAACCCTCCAAAAATCTGATCCTCAAAACTCCCCGAAAAGGTGGAACGAGGATTCTGCCAGAATACACTGATTGTGAAGAGGGGAAACTTCCCGAATCTATCCGAATTGAAAACTGTCCGAAAGTAGCGTCGTAAACCCCTTCATTGTGTTTCACTCTTCGCTGCTCATCATAAGATAGGTATTATCTAGTGTGGAATCATTTTCTTCAGGAACAGTCCTCCCAAGCCGGGTTCGTTCAGATTGCTCGAACAGGTCTTCATAAAACTGATCAATATATTTGTGAGGAACGCTGCTCGACACGAGAGAACAATTTCAGCATCAGAACAAAAGTGAAAAATACACAAAACCCGCGTTCTACGGAAGAAGGAGGTTGCACGCTAGTTCATATTTCGAGCTGAAAATTTGACAGTTTTTAGAAAAGGAATCCAAAAATGCGGTCTCCGGAAAAAGAGGATATCGTACCATACCTCCTTATTCCAGCTTCGTCCTCAATTGTGCAATGACCAAACTCAGAGTTAATAGTCACTATAGTCACAACAAAGGCGGGAAATTAGCTCGGAATTATGACTCGTGTGTGTCTAGTGACTGGAGGATGGCAGTGTGAGGCTACATATTGGTGGAGATTCGTGCCGAACGCCACCCAATTTCCTTCTCTCTCCCACTCATCAAACCTCTTGCTGCCATTAAATGAGATCTCACGTTGCACCCTTTAATTATCGCCAGGATGATTTGAGCTCCCCGGGGCCTTAAGCGCGATACAACGTGTGTCATGAATTACCGCATCAATATTTCCTGCAAATATACGATTCTCTTCAGAAATCGTGATGTTATTTTAACTCCTTTTGCGTAATCTCGAAAACAAAAAAAATCTTTTTGTGATCAAAGTAACGAACTGGTGCTTTTTGACGCTCATCAGGGAAGCAAATTCTGTTGTGAAGTAACTACGCGGGCTGGTCGTCGTTCACATACCTGCTGCTGGGTGCCACCAGGTTTAGCAGCATTCAGGCGCTCGCCCTTCCCCGCACACCCATGTTGGAGGTAACAGGACCTGAGAAACACTCGGTCCTGGTTCAGGAATCTGGTAATTTGACTTCCAGCAATTAATTGAAAAACGGTACGTTTTAGCCAAAAGACCACAATGTACCTAGGTACACAATGTAAGTAGGTATGCCTTACCTACAAACTATTAACGATTCTTTACTAGGACGGCCGCTAGAGCGCTCTGAAGATAAACCATTTTTTGGCTCCAAGTTAAAAACGCTGCAAATTCTATTATTATAATTATTATTTTGTGATTATCACCTACATAATTTTTATATATACCTACCTAAATTACCCAAAACTTAATTCCGATGAAAATAGTTTTTTTTTTTTTTTTTTTTCTTGTACAGTTTATGGAAGGGATGCGGGACTCCAAAAATGGATTAGGCGTATAAAAATACTCGGAAAACGACACCTCATTCGACTTCCTGGCATCCTTTAAAAGCCCCATAGATCCTTTCGGTGAAATCAGATGGTCCTGGGACCCCGAAAAATGACTTCGACGTCCAAAAATACTCTGATAACGACACCCCACTCGATATCATGCCCCCTATGATTACCTTAACCTTATTAGACCCACATCTGTGGGTGGCTCTAGAGCCCCTCGGGGTTGGGCGATCGGGCTGAAAACCTGCGGGCACAACTAGATGGTAGACCGACTATTCTGTTAAAATTTCTGATTAAAAAAAAAAATTCCTACTGCCCAAAATTCGTACCCGCATCAAAATTTTCAACCATCGACCCTGAATAATAAACCAAAATGCAAGAAACCCGAATCTACGGTTGCTCCATTATGACATGAGTTGTAATATGCCTTTAAAATCTTGGCTTCTTTCGCGTTTTCCCTCGTATGGTCTTCTTTTTTTTTCAATTTTTCGGTATTTCACTTTTTTCCGTTCACCGATCAGACTCCACTCCATTTTATGGCATGACCTTTAAAGCGACTTGCTTAAGCATTAGAATTCTAATCCAAACTTGTTTACCTACCCTGATCTACCTCAAATCCATTCCATACCATTTTGGATGGTTCTGTTCTAGTCTGTATCCGCTTTGATCTATTTACGGCTCATTGATATCTGATAGGTAAGATCCAAACAGTTCAGTTACCAAAGTGCCTACAATCCCATCTCATCTGCTCAAGACCCAGTCTGAAATGCTTCAAGTTCCAATCTACTCTGCTTATCAGCCATTTTACCCTAGGTACTTACAACCCATAATATACAATCTGTTCTGCCAACAATCCAATCTACTTCTATTCCAAACAGATCTCGCTGGCCTCTTTGACTCGGCTCACGCACCGGGTCTTCCATTTTGATCTACTTATACCATTAATGCACTACGTGTCTGTGGCTGACTGGCTGGTATGGCAGAGTATGTCACAAGCCTCCTTTCAAACGGTAGACCCTAAAAATTATGCCGTTTTTCCTATCGACTCCTGATCCCTGTTCCCTCCTTATTTATAAGGGGTTTTAGAGCCCGCGAAAATGCGCGCAAATGGGTGTCCCGACGAGTTCTAGCGAGTTTTGATGGACCAGCGGTGAAGTGACACCAGGGTTCGATATCCCCTGGGGTTGAGAAATATTCTGGCCGAGTACCTATTCGGGATTTCACCGAGTGCGCAGTAATGGGCGAGTGAAGCGAGCCCCCCTCACCAGTCCGCGTATAGTCACACTACTATTACAGTGCCGTTTCTGGAATACTTCCAATTCCTTCCAAACTACCAACTTTTGGTTTATTATTCTTGGAATAATACACCTATGTAATCGCGATGGAGGTCGACGACTCCGATCGGCCTCAAAATTTGACATTATCCGTTTCAAGAGGTCTAGATTCTAAAACCGGAATGTCCGTCCGCCGTCCGGGCCGTTTTGGGCCGTAGGACTTTTTTTTTTAATCAGAAAATTTGACAAACTGCTGGGTCGCTATGGGGCTACGGGAAGGTTTTTTGAAGGCTTTTAGCTATGGAATCGAGTTAGGTGTCGTTTTCGAAGTATTTGGGGGGGGGTTATTAACATACATTAAATATATTAATAAGGGTTAAAGGGCTTTCATGGGGCTAAAAATGGAATTTTTGAAGAATCCCAGGAGGTGAAATACTTTCCGAGTTGGTAGACAAATTTTGAAATTTTTTTTCTTCAAAATTTTGTTTTTATTGACACAGAATTGATTTTCGCACAATTAACCTGTATCAAAGATTGATATTATATTAATATTAGTATAATAAGGGTATAATACCCTTGTGTAAAATTTTCAGCGTTTTTATAAATAGGTTTTTGAAGCGAAGTCTTTTATACGGACGCCCCCCCTCGCCGCTCAGGGAGTCTCCCGGTGAAAATCGTGAGTCTCGTGAGTGATATAACGCGATATATATATTTGATATAGATGGGGCGCGTTTGGCTCTTCCAACCCGGCCGCTGTCAAGGAAGTCGGAAAGACGTACTCAGAACGGGTGGAATCCGGGGTGGGGCTTCAGGGACCTTACAACGGTGGAGGAGGCGGGGAAATTTTTTTTGCCGACCTTTTAGCTACGAATAGGGGGGGGGGGGGTCGCAGACCCCCCCTGTCCGAATAAGAGCTCGGCCGAGCGGAGCGAGGCCTTATGTCTGATTAAGCGGTCGGCCGAGCGAAGCGAGGCCTTATGTCTGCTGTGAGAACTCCCCCGGCCGAGCGAAGCGAGGCCCTACGGGGGGTCTGGGGGGCGGAGCCCCCCAGCTGGGTGCGTAGGCGAGCAAAGCGAGCCGTAGCATCTAGTATTTAAACTAAGCATTTATTGAAAAAAAAATTAAATAAATTTAAAAAAAAATAGGTAAAAAATACAGTTCAAACAAAATTTTAGAGGGGATTAACTTCAGGTATTTTCCAACCTCCCTGTCCAGAACATGTTACGGACAACCGTGTACCGCGCAAGCGCGGACAGGACTTGTATCATACCAGTTTTCGACAAGGCTTGGTTGGAATGGATTTATTGAGAACTATTGAGAAAACTACATTTCATAAGTTGTTACATCTCTGTGAATACCTATCAATAAAGATACATAGGTGGTGAATGAGCTACAGTATTACTATACCATTAATGTACTAATGTACTTAATGCATTTTATCGAAAAATACATGAAGCTGAACGATGGAGTAATATAATCTATATCACTAATGGTTTATAAATACTTACACGCAATTTAATAAAATCGATATATGTATTTTTCGAGCAGAATCACCACTGCAGAAAGCTTTTCTTTTTTTTTAATTTGAATGTACTTAAGCTTGCTTATTTCCCTGATTTTTTTTTTTGGGAAGCCCTGATTTTTTTGAACAGTAATCTCCCCCCCCCCCCCACCATGTAATCGTAGTTATCTAGGTACGTGACAAGCTATGTTTTTCGAGGCCTCGATAAAATATATCGGGCATATTATGTCTTTGTCCTAAACAGTCTTGCGGGTATCACGCGCCCACACTTATACCTGTTATACCTAAAGCGCTGCCATTATGGAGCTGTAAAGAAGTCTGGACCAGCTGGTCCAGACTTCTTTAAACCTAGGTTGGTCTTAGGCACAGAGTAAGGTAGTTAAGTTGGTGGCTGGACGAAGGAGACGAAGAAGCCAAAGTTCTTCTTCTTCATTCGTTTGAATCCCTAGAGTCCTTTATTAGGTATGCCCGTGACAGGCAGGGACATATCGAGTAATATCAAGCGAGACACTCCTTACACTGTAAATGTATAAGTCTTATAAGCGTGCTAGTAAACAGTAAAATGTTGAAATTATGAAATATATACGTAGGTATATTTTTATCAAATAGAAAAGAAAAACACTTTTCAGTGAACAAAAGATCAGAACTTGGTTGACGTAGAAGCCACCGGTTTAAAAGTTGTGTTGGAACACGATGACGGAGGCCATCAAAAGTAAGTAGATGTCAGTCTGCTTGAAATGTGGTGCCAAATCGGCGCCGGGTGCTGATCCTTCCTGACCCCTGAAACCGTAATTTTGTAAGTAGAAGTGTGTTTCGTTACATTTTAAAGAAGTGAATCGTTGTGAGGTGGTTACTCGGCCATGAGTATGCCGCAGTAGATCGCGGCCCCAGCGTTTCCGTTCTTCTTGGAATCTCCTTCTCCTTTGCCGAGGTCGTCTTTGCCAGCGTGGATAACGACGATTTTGCCGATGATACTCTCGCTCCCGGTCAACGAAATGATTGAGTCTTTGCCGTCGATGACTGCCTTCTTTTCCTTGTCTGCTTTGATGTTGCCCAGATCGCCGACGTGCCTCACCTCGTCGGTAGGCCCACCGTGGTCTTTCTGTTGAAAGAAAGGGATTGCTAAATTGAATGGCTCTAAATTCTTCAGTTCTGCGCATTTTACCATACTAAGCGGAGGGCGGCTTACTTTTGTAGGGTTGAAGTGAACACCTGTTTCACCTTCTTTGCAAGACATTGAGTCGTGAATATGGAACCCATGTTCACCCTCCTCGAGACCCGTCACCTCCCCTTGGAAAGTCACTTCGGCGCCATTCTGAGTGAATTTCACGGAACCAACCTCCTCCCCACCCTTAATTACCTTGAACTTCACGACTGCTGAGGTCGCCTGCGAAATGTGCATACTATTAGAAATCTGAGACAGGTTGGCATCCCTGAATTGTGCAGTGACCATTCATCATAGTCAAAACTTAGGTATGTCTTGTATGGGGGAATTATGACTCGGGTGGGTGTCTAGTGACCAGAGGATGGCAGGTTGTGGGAGGCTACAGATCATTGGAGATTCCGTGCCGAATGCCATCCAATTGGGGACCATTCGACTCCGCCATTAGAAGGAATGAGTAACTCCGCAAGTGATCAACTCCGCCAGTGAAAGGAGCGTCACACATGTTTGTGCCATGGGATTCCTGAATTCCAGGATATCTGGATCACTAGATCTCGGGATTTCGGAATTTTCTGGAGCTATTTTTGTCAGTTTTTCAGATCTCTGGATTCCTGAATTTCTAGATTTTTTGAATCTCGGGATCTTTCCTGGATTTTTGAACTTCTGGTGCTCTAGATCTCTGGTTCAGCGGATTTATGAATTTTCTGATATCCAGATCTCTAAAACTCTGGATTTTTTTGTTGGGTTTCCTGGATTTTTGGAGCTCAAGATTTTCCGGATCTCTGGATTCCTGCAATTCTGGATTTAGAGATTTCTGTGCCAAAGGACCAGTGAAGCTAGTCACCTATCTCGCTCTCCTTCTTCTTGTATTCTCTTGCTAACTGCAGTCGAGGTGTTGACGTCAAAGGGCAAACGGATCACTGGTGAGCTGGCGGAGATGGCAGTCCCTACATTGACCTGATAACGCATCGCTGGCGGAGTTGGGATGCTTTCACTTGCAATTAGCAGGACTTTGGCGGAGTTGGATCGCCCCCATCCTTCTCTCCCCCACTCCTCAAACCTCTTGCAGCCATTAATGAGATCTCACGTTGCAGTGCAACGGTTGCACCCTATCGCCAGGATGATTTAAGCTCCCTGGGGCCTTCAGCCTAATACAACTCGGTACCTTCGATTTACAGCATCAATATTCCCTGCAAATATAGGATTCTCTACAGAACTCGTGATGTTGTTTGAACACCTTTTCCATATTTTAGTCAGTATAATTTTTTGTGAACAAAGTAATGAGTACCTAGGTGCTTTTCGACGCTCATCAGGGATCCCTATTCTGTAGTGAAGTACCCGGGCTGGTTGTAGTTCACCTACCTGCTGCTGGGTGCCACCTGCCAGAACTGGGTTATCAGCATTCGGGCCCTGGCCCTTCCCCGCACACCGATGTTGGAGATTACAGGACCTGAGAAACACTCGGTCTTGGTCCGGGAGTCTGGCAATCCTCATCCTATTCTGGTGGTACTGGGAAGCCTAACTCTTCACCAACAGCCAAGTTATTGGAACTTGGTAAAACCACAGGAACCAAGGCCGACTCCAGAAGGCTCTGGCAGGGTGAAGTAACTGGACGTCTCCTGCCTCCATCTCCACTGGGACGTTGACGCTTTGGACGGTCAACGTCGGAAATCTTTCTTGGAACTTCATGTTCACGGATTCCTTTAAAACACCCGGCGGCAAGAACCCAAACGCAATGGCCGCACCTTCCCGCCAAACCACAACCAGAAGCATGTATGCTTATGCACATATTCGGGCGTTTTAGGAAACAAAACCCACAAAATGGTTTAGATTCCAAGAAATATAATACCTATATTTCATAGTATACATTATATACCCAGGCAATACATTGCTTGTAGCAAGGTACTAGGTATTCCCTTCGCGAACATTTTCGTCGTTCCGAAAATTACCTCTCCCCATTCAAAAAGGCACGACAATGCTATTCCACTCTGAAAAAGCGAAATCTGTTCGAAAACATAGGTTGATTATTCAAGGAATAATAAACCAAAAGGGGGACGCGCCAAAAGCCTCTGGATTTTCCTCCAAGAACAATGACGGAACATTAATTTTGTAAAGCACCCCCCACAGTGGTTGTTGATGGCGGTGGGGCGCAGTCGGGGTGGCTGTTTTCCTCCGGTGAAAAATGGGGAAACGGGGAAATGGGGATGATTGATGCCTGACCGTTTCGCAAGTTTTCCCTGAGAGGGTTTGACAAGGAATCTCATCACCTGCTTGATAGTCACACGCGCTCTGGTGCATTTTGTTTCCCGAAGGAACGCTTGTGCTTGCGATGACGCGGTACATTTTTTAGGAACATAGTCTAGGGCTGCCTGCCACCACTGTTTTAGCGAATACGGGACTTTTTTCGGAAATTTTTTTCATTGACACAGAATTGAATTTTTGCACAAGTAACCTACCTATATATATATATCAAAGGTATATCAAAGAATAATAAACCCTTGTGTAAAATGTGCAGGGTTTTTGTCTAATCTTTTATACGATTCTGTCTTCTAATTAATTAGGTACCTAAGGAATTGTGAAAGTTTAAGTCGAAATCCTCATTCCTTGTATAGATTATTGATATCAAACACATTTACCTCTTGAATTTCCCATGTGAGGGCAAATTACTGTGTTTTTGCAATTATTGTTTTTTTGGGTGTTTACACAAGCACTTGTTAAATGAGCTCTCGTCTCGCTTGATGTTCACAGGTGCTTGCACAAAAAAGTTAATAACAGCCTATAAAAAGACGATTTCAGACGAAGTAGTCTATTTCCACGATAAATAATATATTGTACTGATGATGGTTTAGTAAACCGAAACGCGTCTACAAGTTGTTATTTTATTTATCGTGGAAATAGACTACTTCGTCTGAAATCGTCTTTTTATAGGATGGATTCCCACTATTTCGCCGCATCTACCTTACGTTAATAACAGCCATAAGAATCTGAAAAAGAAAAAAATGAACATACCTACCATATATTGTTTGTTTTTAATGGCCTTTAAATAGATCAGCCCCGCGATGCTTAAATACAATAGATACTCTGAGAAACGGAAGCCATGTTTAGGGGTGGAAATGTTAAAATTTCTCATTCATTCATTAAATTTTAAAGGAATTCCTTACCATTTAAATGGTAATTCCGATGATATCTTCGGGATGAAATCGATATCCGATGATATCGATGCCCTACGCACTAGTTTTTGTTTAAATTGTAATTCCACGTAATTCCATCACTAATTTCGTCACTGTTTTGTGTTTGCTTGGACTTGATTCTGAATAAGTTCGGTCAACATTTGAATCTCTTTAAGCGTGGAAGCGTTCAGGCGGCAAAAAAAGAAATAAAAGGGCTTAGCTCTTTCGGGTCGGGTCTGCTAAAAACCATCTTTGTGGAAAACAGGGGGGGAAAATCCAACATTCATGAGGTGAGGGAAAAGCCCTCCAGCTGTGGATGTGTTGAGGCTGGTTTTGAAGGGTGGGGGGGGACTGAAATTGTAATCACCTTCCTAATCTCGAGAAATGAACCCGACAACAACGTTGTTATCGTGAGGATCCGAAAGGCTCAGGAATTTTCACACCGAATTGGATCGTAGATTCCAGTGTGTAGGTCGTACTGTTGCGTCGCTAGCACCTACTTATCAAGTCTAAAGTAAGTTTCGGGAGTGCCAGGTGCGAGCGAAGTGGAGTTTTTGGGGTGAATGAGTGAGTTCATAACCCTTTTGCACCGCACTAAAACTCTTAACCCCCAACCATCCTTCTACCCCTCGTGATCTTTCCTCCCAACTTCGCCGTGAAAGGAAGCCGCCAGACTTGATGGATGGCCGGACTCGGTTTCCCGGCTCGGGTCCGACAATACTAAACTCCGGACGGTCAAAGGGCATCCCAACCTTACACAACTAAATTCCCGGTTTGCACAGTTTGTCCGTTTGTCATCCCCCTTTCCTCGCCCTTCCCTTCGTTTGTCAAACCAAAAACGAGCCAATCACTTGAACCAACATTTGCCACCCTCCTAACGCCTTCGACTCTCGCTCTTCACGAAATATTACTAACATTCGCCCGCATCTGCTTATAAGAATTGGCTCTTCAAGAAATGACAGCCATGCATAACAATGAACAAGCTTTTTTTTTAACGATTCTGATTAACCCATATAATACTCTCTAGATTCCAACACTTTCATTATTTTCAACAGGGGAGATTCTCGCGCTATTTTAACGAAGGTCTTGTAGCTACCAAATTTTCATTCTACTATTATATAGCAGCATTCTACTTTTAAATTTTTCTTCATTCACCATCCTAGCGCAGTGGTGTCAGTGCCGTGTCAAACTCGCGCGTTTTCCTTGCATGAAACCAGCGTTTGTTTTTTTCGAACATGAATCACTGGCGGATCCAGAGGGGGGGCCCCCCCTCAACGAGAAAAAATATATAAATCTCATATGAGATTTAAAATTTTATAATCGAGTACTTTCCTACATACCGGGTGGCCTAAAATCTAATTTGAGTCAGAGTGGTAAAAAAACATACATTTACCTCGGAAAATGTAAAGGTGAGGTGAGATAATCGAAGTTAAAATGTAATGTACTAAAATCTACTAATACGTAGGGATAACTTCACCACTAACCCATTTAATTAACCTCAGCCTACTGAATGGAAAATTCCCAGATGCTCTTAAAATCGCGTTAGTGCGGTCTCTATTTAAAAAAAGGAATAAAAACTGATGCGAACAATTACCGACCTATTTCTTTACTGTCAAATTTCGCCAAAATTTTCGAGAAAATAGTAAAAGCCCAACTGATTAACTACCTGGAAAAAAATAATCTATTAGCTGCTACACAATACGGATTCTGAAAAAATCGTAGTACACAAGATGCAACAAGAAGTAACAGCAGATATCGCAGAATCAATGAACAACAATCTCAAAATAATGGGAGTTTTCATAGATCTCTCCAAGGCATTTGACTCCATAGAAATATCAAGGCTTATGCTAAAATTGGAAAGACTTGGACTTGATGGGGTGGCCTTAAGATGGTTCGGATCGTACCTCTCGAACAGAAAACAGTTTTTACAAATTCAGACGACTAAAAGCCCTGAAGAAATAATTAGTTATGGAGTACCTCAAGGATCAGTACTAGGCCCTATTTTATTTCTTGTATTCGTCAATGATCTGTTTGCTCTGGATGTCTCAGGCAAATTCGTTGCCTTTGCAGATGACATAGCCATTTTATTGAAAGGAAACTCATGGGAAGAAGTCCATTCAGAGGCGGAACGAGTTATGGAGAAATTCCTGAAATGGTTTCACTTGAATGGTCTAACCGTGAACAAAGTACATCACGTTTTCTATCAATAGATAAGACTGGTCTGCCAGACTTTTCGAAATTAGTAATTCACAAAGATCAGTGCGCGCAAAAAACAGCATGCTCCTGTGGAACATTAGAAAAAGTTAGAAGCCTAAAATATCTTGGGCTTACACTGGATCAACATCTAAAGTGGCATGAACACATTCAGGACTTGGAGGGGAGAAAAATTTTCACATTTAATGTTACCACTTCTTCATCATCCTAAGAAATTTTTTATCCAGGGATAATCTCCGCATGATGTACAATGCGTATGTTTACAGTATTCTAATTTATGGCCTAATAATCTAGGGTGGTGCCTACTCAAGTAATTTTCGTTGCATTGAGGTGGCAATTAACACTGTGCTACGGATAGCAACCAAATCTGATCAGCCCACACAGTAGAAACTTTGTATTTCAAGCTCGATAGGTATCCTACCACTTAGGGCAACTTATGTTTATCGACTAGTAAATTACGTTTTCAAATCTCGGGACACGTTTAGGCAGCATGAGGTGGTAAAAAATACAAGTCAGACTAGAAATATACTAGTCAGACAACCATTTTGCGAATTCCTCATCCAAAGGTTGACTTCTTCACTCGGCAGTAACTGTTACCCTGGCTTGCGCCTGCGCTATTTGAAACGCTGTCTTTCTCGTTAAGGACCGCGAGGTCAACGTCAATTTTCAAAAAAGAAGCCCTACTTTATTTTAAGAATTTAGAAAATACAAATTATATTTTAAGTCGCTATAAATTTCAATTTTAATTGGCATGTAATATTCAATAGCTATTAAGGGAATGACAGGCCTGGACAGGTCAGAGACCTATAGGCCAAATCAAGAAAAATGGGTTCCTATGTATACAAATCATGACTCTCTTCCTTATTGTGAAAATGTTTTTTGTTTTATGAATAAATAAATAAATAGCCTATAGCCCAAATGCAACTATCCAAGCCCAAGGCTCAATCTTTGAAAATCCCCCCCCCCGGGGGGGGGGGGGGGGGGGGGTCGCCCAGAACACTTTTTTGGTTTGGGGGTATCTATCATTCAATCATTTTCCGCCCCCCCCCCCCCTCAGAAAAATCCTGGATCCGCCCTTGACATGAATCGTTTTTTGTTAGCTGGGTTGTTCACAAATAATTATATTTTTCGACACAATTCATCTACTACTGCGTTATTATAGCAGAAATTTCTAATTTTAGGATGTTCAATCGACGGGAAATTTATTGCTCTAACTTTTTTCCGAGTGTAAACTTCCTGAGAATCCACGTTTGGCTTCCAAATCGGCCTGGACAGCGGACGGAATTTTTATTTTTGGAATCTTCAATTGAACCGTAGTGTTCAACGACAAATTTGGAAGCCCGTAGAAATACGTTGGTGTATTATTCCTAGAATAATAAACCGATTGGGAGTGGCCAGTTGAAATAAGAAATTGAGCTCATGTGAGCTGTGATTAGCTAGTGATATACCAGCCCTACAGCCATACCTTCGTACAGAGCCCGTCTGAATTGATTGTATGGATGGCTTATAGCATATAATGTGGGTTTTATTGTGTTTAACCATTTTTGGTTCTCACAAGTGGGGCAGGAGCCGACCCCACAATGCGCCCAGATAATCACGGATAAAGTAAGAGAGTCTTAGATAGTCTTGCTCCAGAGAAAGGATTCACATAAACTTGCGTTCAGAGGTGAATTGTCTGCCGACAAGCCAGGTATTACAACACTTGATTGATTTTTGGTCAAACATTGGTGTTCGGCCCGGATTCGAACCAGGCTGATCAGCGCTACGACTGATTTGTAAACAGACGAAGCTCTGTCGCCTTAGCTCACTGGGCCACCCTGACCCCTAATAGCATAATATGTTATATATTATATAACATCTACATCTACATCTACATATATCATCTATTATTCCTCTATCAACATCTACATCAAAAATTATTACACGGAGTAGTTACTATTTGTTTTTTCGCAGAACTGAGAACCAATTTACTTTATTTTCCCGAGCCTTCGAAAGGCTTTCCAGCCCTCCAACATTTTACGGGAGCTTTTTACGAGAAACTCCGGCCACTATTTTTAAATATTTTTAATTAAAAGGGAGGAGGCCCTATTTGAATGACTCGAGCTCGTTAGTGGTGAAGGTTGGGTGCACCGTTTTTTCCCTCAGCGGGTTTTCAAAGTTACAAACTGGCTTCTAATTATAGAATTAAACCTTCAACCGTCGGTTCCACGGTAAATGGTATTCTTAGGTGCTGCGATGGTTATGGCATCGAAAAATCAATAGAAATTCGCAAGATTCGTTCATCATACAACATTTAGTCTGGTTTGCTACAATATATTCAACGCTTATTAATTTCTCTTTCCCGGGGGGTTTTTCTTCAGAACCCCTCCGTGTAATAAATTTAATGCTTTAATGCGAAATGGTCAGCGTGTGTTTCCGTTCGTTTCTGAATGCATTACGTATTCACATCGGAGGAATTATACAAATTCACATGGTTATGGTCACGTTTGGCTGAACAAGTGAACATGCTTGCATAATACGGCATTTACCGGCATAAATTCCCGTATTTATCAAGCCAAACAGGTATTACTCGTGAAAACCTCCAGCAACTTGATTAGAATAATTTCTATGGGGCAATCCAACAAAGCCGACAAATTAAAGCTTGGATTTCAATGTTGAGAATTTGTTGAGAATTTGTTGGGATTTGTTGTTGTTCATCATTTGAGAAAAAGCCAATGACGAATCGACAATATTCCCTCCTTTTGCCATCTGCTGATCATGTATTTAAACTTACTGTGGAGGCCCACATTTGCATAATAACTTCACAGCAAATAAAGTCAGGAAAGAAACTTCATTACTTTTTTCTATTACCTATAGCTTTTCAAGAAAATCGATGAATTTTTTGCACTGCAAACTTTTGCATTTTCTTTTCAAGTAGACATTAATATTATAAATTTGTGTTGGCACCCCCTCCCCCATCCTTTTCCTCCTCTCTCAGTAAGTACTAGGTCACCTAAATCTTCTTTCGCATGTTCCACAACTCTGGGGGAAAGACCGTAAAACTTAAATTGGAAAATTATTGGCGAGTTGACGAGACTTCAAAGATCTAGTTCAGTTTCAATTTAAAGTTTCAGTAGATTAGTTACTTACATAGCCTGAAAGGCGTTCCAATGTCTCATCGACATGGAACTTTCAAAACGTGTGGAGTTTTATTAGTTTATTTAAATTTCTGTTTTTAAGAGGAAAACGCGGTAAAACTAGAGAACGACAGTGTTGAATTTCTAGGTTATACCCGCCATGATGTTACTTTCATGCGCAAAAGCCTTGGTCTAACCACCACAATGAAGTAGGTAAAAATCTATAACATTTATATGTCCAATCCAAGCCTTTTGGGCTCTGTGGGGCTAAAAAGGAGCTACAGGAGGGCTTTATGGAGGTTTCTGGTTACGATATCGGATGGGGTGCCGTTTTCGAGGTATTTTTGGATGTAGAACCCATTTTGGCGTCCCAGACCCATCCGATCTCACCGTGAGGATCCATGGAGATTTTGAAAGACACCAGGGGGTCTAATGAGGCGTCGTTTTCGAAATAATTTTGGACGTACGCGCTGTATGTTGTCCATATGGGTTGGTGGCTTACGGTTAAATATTTCATGGTGTAAATCTGGCTTGAATGGTCAATTTTTCATTCCCCAGCATGAGGTTGTTCACGTTCACCCCTCACTTACGAGGAGCGTTTAAGCGTTTTAAACAAAGTGTTCAAAGCTGATATATATATATATATATATATTACAAATAATATTCTAAGCTGATATGTAATATTATGAATAATATTCTAAAATCTATTTAATATGTTATGTTTAGTAGAGTCTATTTTCTGCAAAACTGGTCCATTTTCTATCAAATCCGAGATAACATCCATTCCCGAAGGATTTCAGGGCGAGGAGTCGAATGGTGAGGTTATTTTTCATCATAACTGGTTAGATCCTCTTGCAAAAGATGAGTTTTTATTCAAATTTTGAAGTTCAAAAGTGGTTTAGTCTGGGATTTGTTATGAAACAAACTTGTCTAACGCCTAATTTTGCATCAAGAGTGGTTAAGTCCACGTGTTATGTATCAAAGCTGGTTACGTCCATGAACTCTACCCCAACCTATGAGAAAAGAAAGAGTTTATTTCCCGCTTGTTGTACTAACCTTGGTAAGGTTATTCACGAAGATCAATACTATTATGTGATCTCAAAAAGTTTTTGCCGTTTTCCTCGAAATGAACCTAAGTAGACTTAGGTTAAGGTGGATTGGTTACATGGAACCAGTTTTGCAACTCAGGTTCTCAAGTGATATCCTGCTGCATCAGAGAAAAACAATGCCACTTTTGGTTTATTATTCTTGGAATAATACACCTATGTTTTCGCGACGGGGGTCGACGACTCCGATCGGGCTCAAAATTTGACATTATCCGTTTCAAGAGGTCTACATTCTAAATCCGAAATGTCCGTCCGCCGCGCCGTCCGCCGTCCAGGCCGTTTTGGGCAGTAGGAATTTTTTTAAAAATATGAAATTTTGACAAAATACTTGGTTAACCATCTAGTTGTGCCCGCAAGGTTTTCAGTCCGATCGCCTAAACCCGTGGGGCGCTATGGGGCTATCATGGGGCTACGGGAGGTTTTTTTTTTGAAGGCTTTTAGCTGTGGGATCGAGTTAGGTGTGGTTTTCGAAGTATTTTTGGACGTAGAATCCATTTTTTGGGGTCCCGGAACGATCCGATTTCACTGGGGCGATCTTTTGGGCTTTCATGGGGCTAAAAAATGGGATTTTTGAAGGATCCAAGGATGTTAAATATTTTTCGAGTAAAAAATAAAGGATTTTTGAAAAAAAAAAAAAAAAAAACATTTTTGAAAAAAAATCCAAAAAAAAAAAATTTTTTTCGAGATAAAAATCCAAAATTTTTTTTTAAATTTTTTCATTGAGAGAATTAAATTTCTGCACAAGTAACGTATATCAAAGAATAATAAACCCTTGTGTAAAATTTGCAGCGTTTTTTTAACTCTGAAATTTTGACAAAATACTCGGTTTACCATCTAGTTGTGCCCGCAAGGTTTTCATCCCGATCACGCAAACCCGTGGGGCGCTATGGGGCTAAAATGGGGTTACGGGAGGGCTTTTTTGAGTGTTGTGGGATCGAGTTAGGTGTCGTTTTCGAAGTATTTTTGGACGTAAACTTCATTTTTGGAGGTCCCGGAACGATCCGATTTCACTGTGGCGATATATAGGGCTTTCATGGGGCTACAAATGGGTTTTTTGAAAGATCCCAGGAAGTCAAATATTTTCCGAGTAAAAACATACCTACTTATTTTGAAAAAAAAAAAAAAATTTTATTGACAGAACTTAATTTTCCACAAGTGACCTATATCAAAGAATAATAAACCCTTGTGTAAATTTTGCAGCGTTTTTTCACATCAAAGGGATTCGAGATTTTAATTTGAGCAAAAACTTCCCATAGCCACCCCGTCTATTCCCTACGCTGAGGAGGTTGCACCAAAAAGATCTATGAGGCTCGGCTGTTGCTTTGTCGAGAATACGAGAAGAAAGGTCGTGGAGGAACAGGAGGCGAGCATTACTTCTGGTCGATCGGGTCGACCCCCGGCCTTCCGTCCAGATCGTCCATGACAGGATCGTCTCGGGTATCAGATCGTCTCCGGAGCGGCTTCTGGGTGTCGAGTTACTTCAAGTTCACGGGGTCTTCCTCTCAAGTTGTTCGGCCGCTGCGCTTGAACGAAATCGACGCTGCACGCAAGGCTTTATTGAACCATTTTCCAGATTATTAAATTTCAGTGTTTGTTCGTCCATCGCAGAAAAAGTCTTTTCTCAGTTATTGATTTTTTCAATAATTAATTTGTTGTTGACTCATTGCATCCCTAATCTACCTCTTCTTTTTTTCTCGTTATTCTCCTCGCTCTTTCAATCTTACGCACACGCACATTTCCCCCTTTTCTTAGAATTGGATGACGAGGTGCTAGCAGAGCGGAAGTGTTTTGTCGCTGGTCCGGATTGTTAGCGGACGAGACAAGTCCTTAGAAATTTTTTCTCGCGAGGTCCCTCAGAGATCCCATTGAACTTGAAGGAGAGAAGGGAGGGGGGGGACGTCCTTTTCGGAAAGGGCGAAAAAAAAGGAAGGAGAGAAAAAGAAAAAATCTCGATCGTCAGCGGCCACTCAAAAGAAGTTGGTGCCCAATTGGAGGTCTTTTTTTTTATTGGCGATTGGGCGGCGAGGCGGAAAGCCCTTACGATGTAGTGGACTTCGAGACAATTCTGATTCCAAAGCGAAAAATCCGCGGGGTGAAAGGAGGGAGACGCTGTAGGTGACAACATAAAATTTGTTGCTTTTCGTGAATGACTTCACATTCAATCCCAAGGTGACGTGCGTAGATTTACCGCCGAAGGTCCTTTCGTGATGAGCTGCTCGGAAGCTGTTTTGTATCAATTTGCTACCGAACCCGTCAATTTTCTCGGAGGCCCAGAGGTTGGGTCACCTCCAATGACGTGATTTCCAGATTCAACCGCCGGGTAATTGATGGTTTGGACTGTGGTGGGCTCCTCGCCACACGAAAGGGCATCCGAAATGGGTGAAGTAATGTGTGAAGAAGAAGTAGAACGGCGAAATAGTCATTTTCACTGCGCATGAAATATCATAAAATCTGTTCAGTTATAAATCCGGTAAAAGCTAGTTGTCGAGCGATAGTTAAAATGTTTCCATTGTAAACAGAAACTACCTTACTTACTGTTTAAAAATCGCGGCAAATTTTACTCTCCTCAGTTCATTATAATTTTTCGTAAATTTTTTCCAACTGTATGTCTGTGTTAATACCACAGATTAAACCACTGAGGTTAGGACAGCTAGCGGACACACACGAAAAAAAAAAAAAAAAAAAAAAAAAAAAAAAAATTAAGCGTCATAAAATACGACGTATTTTAAATAGACGTATTTTTATTAAAATACGACGTCGTCGTAATCATCACTCATTAGTCCCATTTGTAGCCCCATATATATATATCCCGTGTTGTGGGTGGATCTGGTGCCAAAAAAAACTTCGAAAACAACACGCCCCTCGACATTATCCCCCAATTCCCTTAAAATTTTAGGCGAGTCTTGGATGTTTATTACTAGGTAACCTGCTTTCGAATTCGTGGGAAGCACCTCACACACCTCAAGCGCGGACGGCCCCTCCGTCTAAATTCGTTCAAAACGTCGTTCGTCGTCAAAACCTCCTGATCCGCGGATTTCGTTCCTACAATTCAACCCCATACTATTAAAATGTACTATTAAAATTTGGATAGAGGAGAAGGCGACAGTGGAAATGTTTCAATCATACTGTAAACCACGAAAATAGGGATAGTTGCGCCAATTTGCGCGCGTCGCAATTGAGCACATCGGGCATAGCGGACGTAAGATCTTAATAATTTTAGGGCTTACCGTTTAGGAGGAGAAGGCTTGTGACACTCAGCCAGCCACAAGGACAGCCATGGACACGTTCTTAAAGAGTGAAATAAACGCAAGGATTTTCACAGTGTGGTGTTTGCCGACGGTGCAGAGGTCTAATTCAGTCATTTCTCACCCTAACCACCAGATTTTCGTCTAATTTCTGCGCCTCCCAAAACTTGTCCAAAAATTCGGGAAAATGTGTTATTAAATAACATTTTACTTCTCATAAAACAAACTGCCATGTCGGAAAAATAAAAAAAAGTGCTTATTTTGATCAACTCTAGTGGGCACTAAAATGGAGCGCTGTGCAAGATGCGCATGATTAAGGCCACTGAAATCTTCCGGTTTCCAGCCCTCAGCAATTATTAATCCTCGCCGAACAGCCGAACCGGAGGCGCTTCTCCTTGTAACAGATTCTACTCTCTCATTTTCCCCTCTCGAAAATCCTCCGCCAGAGATCATGCCTACATAATCACCCACCTTCATCTCCCGCACGACTCGCAAGATTCCATCCATCTCCTACTCGCTCCTCCGCCCCGAACCTTAAAACCTCCTTAATTTGACGTTGATGGCGCACTAATAATTTTCTCATGGTTCCAAACAAGCGCCAGGCCCCCAGAAAACGTGACGGTGGTCCATTAAACGCCGTTTCGTCCCGCCGGTTAGCGCACAGCCTGACGTATAATTATCGCACATAATTTTCACAACCGGAACGTAATATCGCTAACAAAAACAAATAACTGAACCGAGTTCTAAAAAAACACAGTTTCTGCTTCATTTCAGCAAATATTTGGAGCTCTTTCATACAAAACCCAATCATTCTCCCGTGTTTTTCTGTATTCACCGAACATGGGAAAGAATTTGAGGGGAAAAAAATTCCCAAGGGAAATTGTGGATTAGAGAAACTGAGAAGGCAATTAGAAGTTTTGTCCAGAGGCGGTCGGTGGAGTGGGAGAGAATGATGAGGTTCTTTGAAAAAGTTTTCCCCCGTAGATGGATATAAAGGCCGAAGAAAAATGAATGAAAATTGATGATCCTCGTAGGGAGCGAAGCCGAGAGCTTTTAATCTGCTGGTCTGTACCACATGAGTGCATACGAGATGAAATTATCAAAATTAATAAATAGCAAGACGAAAAGCGTCGCTTTGCTTTTATTCAAATTCATTCTCCCCAAGTCCCCTACGGCGTGTTACTTTTTAGTTAATTTCTGTAACACTAGCAGCCCAGCCGACCCAGAAAATCCCGCTCCGTTTAATTAGAAGTTTCCTATTTGCATTTGAGGGCTCCCCCCAAAATAAATTCAAATAATCTCTTGGGCTATTTGCTTTTTAAGCGTTTATTTACGCCTCGGTGAATTCGGCCTCCGAATTTCCTTTTTGCCGACTCCTTTCATTTGGTCGGAGAGTTTTGTTTGAGAATCTCGCGGGCCAAGTCAACTGTTCAATAATATTGACATTATGTTTAAACACGGCGTCTCGAGATTGTAGTTAGCAAGTGCAATCCGGATCTCACCGTTCTGGCATCCACTTGTTGCCCAACCGACATATCCCGTCATCTGGAAGAATTGATTCGGAGTGACTCACCTGGGAGGGTAATAGCCCGTGTAATGCAAATCAAACGTGACCTCACTCATCCTGAGACAAACCCACTTTAGTCCATCGTCTAAAATGGAAGAGATTGAGCAAACAAGAAAACTCCACTCTGAGACGTTAAAAATTTCACAAATGGGTGATTCTCCGAAAGTAGGGATATTTTAGTTGGGCGAACCCTGATCAGATAATTTTTTTGAAAAATTCTTTAGTTACAAAGTCTGACCTACTTTTTTTCCGAAAATAATATTTTCAATGTTCGCCTTGGTATTTTTAAATTGTCCTCAATTAGGCTTTTTCGCAGATCCTCACATGTCCAATAATTCGAGTTTTCACGTTCAACAATCCATAACTTGGGCCGTACATTTTATTTTACAAAAACAATAGGTAGATTGTGTTAGCACACCTTTCCGCTAGAGCATAGTAAAAGGAATACCGAATATATTTATAATATATTTATAAGCGGTTTTTAAAGCGGTTTCTAAGTTCAGGGTCTGGGTCTGGGTCAGCAATAAGATTTGTCCAACGATTTTGGTTTATTATTCTTGGAATAATACACCTATGTTTTCGCGACGCGGGTCGACGACTCCGATCGGCCTCAAAATTTGACATTATCCGTTTCAAGAGGTCTACATTCAAAATCCGAAATGTCCGTCCGCCGTCCGCCGTCCGCCGTCCGGGCCGTTTTGGGTAGTAGGAATTTTTTTAAAAATCTGAAATTTTGACAAAATACTTGGTTTACCATCTAGTTGTGCCCGCAAGGTTTTCAGTCCGATCGCCCAAACCCGTGGGGCGCTATGGGGCTATAATGGGGCTACAGAAGGTGGTTTTTGAAGGTTTTTGGCTATGGGATCGAGTTAGGTGTCGTTTTCGAAGTATTTTTGGACGTAGAATCCATTTTTTGGGGTCCCGCAGCGATCCGATTTCACTGTTGCGATCTATAGGGCTTTCATGGGGCTAAAAATGGGATTTTTGAAGGATCCCAGGAGATTAAATATTTTTCGAGTAAAGAATAAAGAATTTAAAAAAAAACAACAATTTTTTGAAAAAAAAAAATCCAAAAAAAAAACATTTTTTGAAAAAAAAAATCCAAAAAAATTTTTTTTTTCCAATATTTTTTCTTTTGAGACAGAAATAATTTTGGCGCAACTAAGCTATATCAAAGAATAATAAACCCTTGTGTAAAATTTGCAGCGTTTTTCATTATTGAAAGCTGTCCCTCACACTAGTTAGTCTCCACTACGGATATGACGTCACCACAAATTTTTCCGACTGGTGATTCTGAAGTTTGATGACTTCCAGCTAAGCCATCCCGCTTCTTATCATTTGATTGTTTACATTCGTTAGGGGAGTTAGCAGATTTGTGGCTGAGTAAAACTGTCGACAGACCCTCGCGCTTCGACTACTTCGCTCCAGTAAGTACTTTTTTGATGAATTTCACAGAACACCTCAGATTTCAGTTGGAGTAGAAGTGGCCAAAAGGGCTATCTTCTAGTTGTTACGCTGCCCTGTCTACATGACATGTGTTTGACGGATAAAACGCAGACCCTCACAAAGCAGACCCTCAACTTTCTGATATTCTCATAAGTTGAGGGTCTGTCGGGGTGAAAATGATGTGATGATATCCCCATCCGTTCCCAGATTGGAATTAAATTAAAATTTAAATGTTGTTGGTGACTTTCTAGTTCACATTGTGGGCTAGGTAGTTATGGAACCTATCTAGGCACATTCCTAAGGAACATTTCAGTGCCGACAGGTATTTGATTTAATTGTAATAATTTCCAACTTTACGTTTTATTTCTAGGATGTGGAATAAGTAATGATTTTGTTCTATACAGTCTACCAAATGTTTTTGAAGATTTAAATTCGTTCAACATCTTTGGTATTTTGTATCGAGTTCCTACCTATGGTTGTACGTTGAAAATTGACCTTTAAATATAGGTTTAAAATTATAGCCAAAACTGTTAATTTGTGGAACATTATTATAATATTATATGCTGCTTTATTTATGGGCTCTCACCCGCAATTCGTCAGATCCTACCACGAATTCACCAAACTAGGCAGACCCTCATCAGTCAAATTTCTCTAAATTTAATTTTGTGATCAAACTAGGAATAAATGTCGTAATGTTTTTTCGATCTAAGGGGTGTAATACGTGGAAAAAAGAGTCAAATATCCCTCCTTTCGAAGAATCTCCCAAATAAGTACATCTTTGCAGGTTGTTTAATCTGTTTCGGCCTTCAAAATCGTACAACTATGTAGGTACCACAAGATATGCCTGCCGCAAGTAATATCGTCCCTCTGCGGACCTATTACAGACTGTTTACTTGAGGTCGGGATACACAAATGAGAACGGCTGTGTACTCAGTAAATACGCGTCCTAATCCTCTGAGAACGCTTGAATTCAATTCTAGTCGAGATTTGTGAAGGCTCGCAAATACCACTACTCAAATATAGTCCCATATTGTGGGAAATATCAATTTTGAGTTAACGTTGTAAATACGTTTTCTATTTTTACCAGTTGTGTTTGTTGTTAAAGTTATACTTTGAAACCAGAGTAAGTCTACTGAGTGATTATTCATTAAGTGGCAGACCGTGTTTAAAATAAAGCGTTATTTTTCTGAGAATTCTTCTAACGATCACATAATGAATTATTCATAATTATCATGTGAGTGTACAACACCTACTGAAAAATACACTTCTTGACTGATCCCAAATTCAACTCATGTGATAGTTGCAGTCACACTACACCTCTCTTTATCGGAGCCAGCATATTCACGTGGGTTAGTTTCATGGTTTCCCTCAGCTGCAGCCAGAACAAGACTTCATTCCTCTTCTCCACGACGACCCTCGTGTCTCTCCATTGAGGTTCGAGCGTCGGGCAGCGCCCCACCGTTCTTTTTGGGTCGTGCAGCCGTCCCCAGCAATCCCCAACCAGGAGGCAGCATGGCGGTCAAAACGTTCTTTTTGTTGCCGATTCGGCACCCCCATGATCGTTCTTGGCTGTTGCAAAAAGTCTCAGCAACGCCTCTCCTACAACCTTGGCAGTCTCACTGCCTGCTCGAGGCATAAGCACGGGCTACGTCTGATCAAAGAAGGTACACAACACCAAACTCGGTGAATAATTCAAGTTCAATAATAAAAAGAGGGCTCTGGAATTAGCTTTTCAGGGGCTTTGTGCACGGGCAGGCTCGTTGCCTCGGCTGGCATCAGCTCTTCCGAACTCTTATGGGTAATGTCAAATTGGTTTACACCTCTAGTCAGTTGCCCCACTGGCAGATTCGGTTGTATGTTGCCGCCGCACACCCAGCTGCAGCTGGGCGTCACCTGCGTCGTAGCAGGTGAGGATTTGAAAGCATCCGCGAGTTTGGAAAACCTCGAACGATGCTCCTGATTGTAGATGACTGACAAGGGGGGCCTCTATTTGCACCTGGTCCTTTACCATCTCCTTGTCTGTCCATGCGTTGGCGACTGCCATTAACAGCGTTCAGTTCTCATTCTAAGTTCTCAACCCATCAAGATTGTTTGTATTTAGTCTCATAGGACCAGTGCAGAGCCAGAGAGATGTGGCTGTAGGGCGGGCAGACTAGACAACAAAGAAACAAGTTGGCTCTTGTTGTACTGCATTTAACTCAACCATAGTCATCTGTGCTGCCTGAATCTTGTGAGGAAACACTATCTGGTAACTGTCCACTAGCTCCACCGTTGTGTTAGCTGCTATCTTGCGGCGAGAACCCAGGCCTCGGCCCGTCGTCTAGCCATAGGTGGGCCCATCATCTTGCTGCAGGATGTCGCTCCTCCGGGTGATTTTACGTGCTTCCACGACGTTGGTAGCCACATTGTGATCCACCCATGACAGCGCGACCGTATACATAATAGTAACAATGTGTAATGACAAGGTACACAACAACTTCTTGACAGATCCCTAAATTCAACTCATGTGACGCATGCCATTGCAATACCTCACATATTAAATTGGTTGAGTGTTTATATTCTTCAGTAGGTATTCAAAAATGTAGTGAATAATGTATACGGTCGCGTTGAAAGGAACACCGCATTTTTTATTCATCTCAAACTCTCTAACAGCATGTATGGAAAGCAGAAAGAAGTAAAAAAAAAAAAAAATAAAAAAAATAAAAAAAATAAAACGCTAATTCTTTTAAATTGTCAGAATGTATTCAACGAAATAATAAAAACAGTAGGTTTATTTTTCGCCGAACACGCACAGGGACGAACCTCCTAACACTGTTACAACTCTACATAACGGGATACGGGACACTCGCTGGGGGTTCCATTACGCTAACAAGGAGTTTACGATGCCCGGGGCTCCTCTGCCTCCCAACTCCTCCAGCCCTAGGTCCTAAATTTAATTTTGTAATGGCCACATTCACCACCCCAGTGCTTCCTCCCCTTTAAAAACCCCCAACTTGGCCCAGTTCGACCTACCTCGGTGCCCCCTTTTGCCCATCGGGTCGAGCCTAAGGCAGTAGAGGATATTCCCTTGGGGATACTGGATGGTATTGGGGTATTTTGCGGGCCTCGGTGGTGTTTCTACATTTGGATTTAAATGGTTGTGTGATTGGTGGAGATAAGGGCTGCGACATCGAAGTCGATCTTTTCAGAACATCGATGTTTTTCTCTAAACATCGATGTTTTGGGTGCGATGTTTTTACGATATCGATGTTTACTTGCGATTCTATCGATGTTTCTTCTTTTCAAGGGCACCTTTCAGGGGCAAAATGTGAACCCTAGAGTCGCCAAACTGGTTTACAGTATTAAGCATAGATTTACATTGATCGTTTGTTGGAACCAGTAGAATGGTTTTCCAGTTCCAGAAAAAAAAAAAAAAAAACAACTTTTGATTCTTGAAGATAACTTTTAGACATTGAGGTTATTACAGGCAATCACTTCATTGTGGACGTCTCAATCCAATGTGCCCTGATATCCAGATCAGTGACCAATTTTCCAATTTCAAAAGCCATTTTATGGGTCTTATTTCAAAACGATTCCAGATCGATTATAATTCAGGTATTATATCCTTTTGTTGATTCCGGAGGCTTCCCCAATCACATTAGGACTCGGCGTTAGGGGGGAAAAGGCTAAGTGAGGTCGGACAAAAGGATTGGATTAAGTCGGAGCGAAATAAGGTATTCCGCCAGCGTTCCCAAAAGTGGGAAAAAGAAAAAGGATAACAATAGATTCCCGTTCGGATCCACCACTTATCCTCCCTTTCGGATTTTCTTATCTCTTCCTGGTGTACTGGGATGTTCGGCAGGGCCTTCGAATCTCTTCTTTATGTGGTTCCATCCAATAAAGTAAGCTCTTCATGTGTAAGGGCGTTAGCAACGGCTTACACGCGTTATAGCAAATGCTTTGCTCGATAGGCTTCCTCTTATAGGCGTTCTATTTGCAGTTTCGTTGACGCCTAAAAGCACCATATAACAACCATTGACGATGAACAGAATACTATTAAATGCAGAGGACTCAAATTCTCCTAAATTGCCGATGCATACTATGTCCGACTGCCATACGATTGCGCTAATCCGACCAAATCCAGCCCCAGAGTCGTTTCGTTTGCGCGAATGGGCGAGGCCGTATTACTGACGTTTGCGCGAACGTCCTGGCTTCACATCCTATCAACCGTAGGTGAATAAACAAGATAGGGTGGTGGCACAGTTCCACTTCCATATAAGAGATGTCGATAATAGGTGCCATCACCCTAGTAGGCGATTCCACCAAAAGTGGCCAAATTGATGTCCTGGCGTTTTTCACCACTATAAAAAAAGAGTTGAACTTTTTTTAAATCTCCTGCCTAAGGACAATCTTTCCAAAACCGGACCTTTATTTTTTTCGGCATTCTACAGTTAGCAAGCTCAGGAAAAATAAAAACATGAGCGATTTCTCATTCCCCTGACGTATCCCCAGCCTTTGGGCCGTATTAAAAAACGCTCCTTATCGTTAAGGAAGTCCTTAGGAGGCGTTTTAGGCTCCCTAAAACGCCTCCTAAGGATCTCCTTAACGCTAAGGAGCGTTGTTGAATACGGCCCATAGGTTCGCCTCTTTTGACTTTCACTGCAGCCTTACATTTCAGTAAATAAAAAAGATGAAAAGCTTTCATTGAAAGCCCCCTAGGTTTCATCCCGTATACGTATAGCGTACTAATCTATCATTACTTCCTTAATTTTAAGAACATTCCCTGGATAAAGGTAAACCAAAAAAATACCTTGTCCACGGGGGTTCCTGTCATTCCCCTGGTGAGTTGGTTCAGGGGGCTGTAAAGGATTCCAGGACGCAAGAAAAGGCTTGAGCAACTTTCAAAAGACTCCAGCGCCATCGAATTACGGGAACAATATTCGCCGACACTCGGCTATGGCTGGAAAGGGTCCTGGTGACCCGTCGTTTGAGCACTTGGACGAATATCTGGGCCCTGACCTGAGGAACCCAGAAACTTCTAGCGTCCCATCTCCTGGGCCCACGGGTGTTCCCACCCCCTGATAGTTTCAGGACAAATCCAATTTATACAAAAGAAAAAATAAACGCTTGTCTAAAATTTGCAGCGTTTTCACAAGACTCTCCTAATTATCTTCCTGGTTTGTGTGCCATATTATGGATACACTAGCGTCCTCAGTTCAGTAGGTAGGTACACTTTTATCCCCCCCCTCCCCCCCCGGTCACGAAAACCAGATTTAAGGTCTTTTCCTGGGGAGGATTAATTTGTCGGAAATGTCTTCCGAAAAAAGAGCACCCAACAAAAACTGTGAAGTTAGGGAGAGAGAGAAAGAGAAAAAGAAAAAGTTATCCACTTGGTAGTTTACTAGGAAGCGATCCAAAAGAAAAGTTGAAGGATGAGCCTCCTCCCCTGACCCCTCACCTAACGTTCTGGTAGACCGCAACTTCTGTTATCACCTCAAAAATCTTCCTCTTGGACGGATTTTAGACCTCCTTTTTTTTATACCCTTCTCTTTTTCCCGCCCACCACACCGAAGGGAATCCCCGAAAATGCCACAGACCATTAATTTTCCCCTTTTTTTACGCCATGCTCTCACCCTCCAGACTTCTCTTAAGTGCTTAGTCAAATCGTGAAGCAGATTCGAAAACTTTTGATTTATCGATTCTGCTAATTAACCCGAACAATCTCTTTGTGAACGAAATTGTATCTGCTCCGAAACCGTGGATTTTTCCGCTCCGTTTAATGTTTTCCCCTTTTTTTCATCATCTCCTCAGAAATGTTTTTCTCCAATATTTTCTCTTGAAAACGACGCAATTACCTCATAGTTCATAATAACAGTTATTATGATTATGATTTCATGCGAACAGTTACTGTTCGCATTGCGTAGATACCGTTCTGTGGCCGCACTCTATTGTTATAAATTCGCCAGTACCTACACGGGAAGCGCTGCGCCGGGTGGTGAGATCGGGCGGCCCAGCTTCTCGCGGGGAAGGCTTCACCTCCCACGACCTGGACCGTCCCTCATCGCACCGCCAGGTATACTACACTGATAGTTTAATTACGATGTTAAACATACGCAGTGTGCCCACTGTCCCGGCATCCTCCGCCGACAATTCAGTTAGGGATGCCAGATCAGCAGAGCCAATATTTTTCGCGCGGGACAGCTGCACAGGCACCTATTGGCGACACTTCGAGGGAGAACTGTGTATGATTGAATCTGACGGCCAGGGATTCCATTAGCGACAATAATTATTTGCTTGCCACGGGGGCCAGTGGCGGCTACTGCTAAAAGCATAGGAGCATGTGCACCCCCAGCCAATACACACACACACACAAAAAAAAAAAAAGTAATAATATTTCAAAATTCCTCCATCCTCATTTGATGGCTAGTGACAGAAGACGCGATGAGAGTTGAATCTACGCGCGAAACAGAGCGAAGGGTGGTGAAACTTGGTGAGGAGGTGCAAAGGGGGGGAGCTCTCCTGACCAATGAGAGGCGGGCTGGAGCAGAATAATTTAATGCTCCGATGAGCTTATCAGCTCCAATGTCTTAGGACTAGGGATTTCACGCGGGTTTGTGAAATTAACCAATCAGAGAGCGAGAAATTAGGCAGGAAGAGCAGCTTTAACTTCCGCCAGAGGGTTTGCAATGCGTTCTTTCCAATTTATTTCGATTTTGTAAATACTTGGAAGGGTATCATCCATCTCTGGCTTGTTGGCCGGCGGGGTTTGATGAGGGTGGTAGATGGGTTGTTAATTAAAAGCAGAGTTTGTGTTGGCAGAGCGCTTTCGTTATCAAGAGAAACATCATCAGTGCCTATGCGGACAAATCCCTGCATCAGGCACAACCTCAATTTTTATGGAGGGGTTTCTTAAGTCCCCAAAGTTTACAGTTACCTAGACTTAGTTCTATAAATGCGGTGAAGTTTACCTTGTATGTGCAGATGGGGCCTCCGCCTCATTCATCACTCTCCTCGCATTAGCGACTTGGGTTGGGGAGGATCCTTCCCGGACGATTTTTGGAGCATCGGGTTTCTGGATCCCGTGTTGTGTACTGTAACTGATGTGTGCCTTGTGCGGCAGTAGTTCTATGGGAGGGAGAGGACAGAATTTAGTTAATAAGCTAGAAGTTGCCAGAAAATTGTTGATGGTACATGGGGTGGGGGAGAAAAACACGAGGTTTACTTACTTGGGCTCTGAAGATGAAGGTTGAGGGTTTGAAGCTACGGGGATTTTTCTTACATGTTGAGTGATTGTTAACTTTAATTTTTAAGGCAAAATTGAATCGAGGGGGGGGGGGGAAGAAGCTCTTTCTCTCTCTCTCGAGCTTCTTCCCCCCCCCCCCCCCCTCGATTCAATTTTGCCTTAAAAATTAAAGTTAACAATCACTCAACATGTAAGAAAAATCCCCGTAGCTTCAAACCCTCAACCTTCATCTTCAGAGCCCAAGTAAGTAAACCTCGTGTTTTTCTCCCCCACCCCATGTACCATCAACAATTTTCTGGCAACTTCTAGCTTATTAACTAAATTCTGTCCTCTCCCTCCCATAGAACTACTGCCGCACAAGGCATACATCAGTTACAGTACACAACACGGGATCCAGAAACCCGATGCTCCAAAAATCGTCCGGGAAGGATCCTCCCCAACCCAAGTCGCTAATGCGAGGAGAGTGATGAATGAGGCGGAGGCCTCATCTGCACATACAAGGTAAACTTCACCGCATTTATAGAACTAAGTCTAGGTAACTGTAAACTTTGGGGACTTAAGAAACCCCTCCATAAAAATTGAGGTTGTGCCTGATGCAGGGATTTGTCCGCACAGGCACTGATGATGTTTCTCTTGATAACGAAAGCGCTCTGCCAACACAAACTCTGCTTTTAATTAACAACCCATCTACCACCCTCATCAAACCCCGCCGATTTTGTAAATCGAATCGGAGTTGTATAAACAAGCTGATAAGAGATTTAACGGCTATTCACGTCGAAATTTTGTTCTTTCTTGTTTATTGCAGTTAATAAGTTTTCAGTGTTACGATTATGAGTGTAGGTAGGACGATGACTAATTCAGTGCAGCATAATATGAGTTTTATATCATTAAAGTCAAATATTCCCGTTTGTCGGTGGAGGAAAAGAGCAACATTAGAGACAATGGCCGTCGCTTGTCTCAGTAGGTATCTGGGCTGCAGGCTGCAGCAGACACTAAAATTAAAACATCGTGCAGATTCTTGCCGTAAGTTTAACGTTGAATACTATAAGAAGGTAGATTGGCTTTGTCTATTTCTGAATTTCTGTTTACCGCTAGAGAACATTTTTTGTGTCTATTGTTCATATGCATTTAGTATTTTGCATATGGTTGAAATTTATCTATTTGGCTGAGAAAAGCACCTTTTCCGTCCCCTTCTCGACAGTCCCTCCGAAAGTTTCAGGGCCAGAGCCGTCACTGGCGGGGGCGTAATCCTAGTTAAGACGCTAGAGGGATTCCCCCAACCACACAAAACAAATTATTAGTACACCCCCCAACATCAGTTTCAGTGGGTGCTCCTACACGTTCCTTATCCCATATTCGTAAATTCAATTTTACAACAATAAAGCCAAACACAATTCGACATTCCTAAGTTATTGCGAAAACTCCTCCGAAATTCAATACCAACAGCTGTAACCCCGTTCGGATGAAGAAGGCTCTCAAGGAGCCCTTATGACAAGGGTGGCTAAGGTGGGGCCTTTTGTAAGGCCAAAAGTCGTGACATCTGGCCTCACCCCCAAACAATAGACTTCATTTCGGGGGACAAGTGTTTCCGTTTGATGTGATCCTCACGCCAGGCGTTACGTCATAAAAACTTTCATTTTCATGATAATAGAAATGAGAAATTAATATGAGGACCACCTACGAGGAACTCCAGTCCAAACAGTTTATTGTTCGTACAGTTTATTGTATCAAAACATTCCGCCTGAGGGTATATTACATGTTTGTTGATGTAGAAGTAATTAAGTTTCATCAAGTGCGTGGAATAAAAGGCTCGTAGGTACCTGAAAAGATTTAATAAAGATAAACCTACAAAAATAAAATAAACTGGAAACTCGTCGACAGAGAATCATGTTTTTTTCCTGGTAAATTAATTCTGCCGTTTTGAGAAAAAACAGAATTACATCTGATATATAATTCCATTCTTTGAATGGGAAACAATGTTGTTTTTTTTTTCTTCTCAATGCGCGTCTCTGTGCATTTGTTCGTTTCTGGCGGAGGATTAGGGGAAAACCCTTCAGAGAGAATTTCCCTCCCTAATACGCGTAGGTTCTTTGACGATATACCTTGATTCGGGGGACACCGACCCCTTCCGTAATCCCTTGATCCCGCTTAATCCCCAAGACCTTCCCTATGACAACCCATATGCATATATATGGCTCAGCAAAAGACCCGACAAACTCTGATTGAAGTTACCCCCCGTCGTTTTTCCCGCTAGGGAAGGGTTGAAATCGATTTTCATCGACCATAAATCCAAAGATTTCAAATCAGAAGAGTTTCCCCTGATAGTCCAGCTACTTCGGTATTTATTGTGAACAGGGGGCGATGCTTGAAGTTTTAATGGTAGTTGACTTATCCCCTTTTTTTCATTCATTCTTCCTTTTCTCATTCGATCTCAAGTCCCTAGCAGATTGCGTCTCCGGGGATATCTTTTCTTCCTTTGCAAACACAATTGATAGTTAACAAGTCAACGATTCCATTTAACCAACTTTGAAGAGAAGAAAGCCGTGCTTTTGGGTAATTATTCTTGGAATAATACACCTATGTAATCGCGACAAAGGTCCAAAATTCAGATGGGCCTTACAATTTGAAATTATACGTTTCAAGATTCCAAAAAATGAAATTTCCGTCCGGTTTACCATCAAGTTGTGCCCGCCAGGTTTTCAGCCCGATCACCCGAACCTATGGGGCTAAAATGGGGCTACGGGAGCGTTTTTTTTGTGAATGCTTTTGTCTATGGGGTCGAGCTAGGTGTCGTTTTCGAAGTAGTTTTGTACGCAACATCCATTTTTTCGACGTCCCATGAGGGAAATCTTTTTTCCTAGGTTTTAGTTATTAATTAAAGAATATTAAAGAATAATAAACCCTTGTGTAAAATTTGCAGCGTTTTTTCTACCGTTGTATGTTGTAAAATCTGAATTTGAGGAACTTATAGCATCGTACAGGGGTAAAATGGCGCAATGAACCCCTGCCATGTAACCACAGATTAAACTAATGATGTAACGTAAGGTATGTTCCTTCTGCGAAGAGTTCATTAAAAAATTCGGCGCAGTCCCTCTGCGCAGGGTGTAAGATACACCTGCACGTTTCTTCCGCGCGGGCACTCTTCTTCGCTTTTCCAAACGGATGTGTTCGATGTTTTCCTTTATGCTAGTCACTTCGGCCGATGTAATTCCGACAATCATGGCTCCGACCTTAACGTGATTTTTCAATTCAGTTTTCGCGTTCCATCCAGTGAGTTCGTGTACTCATAACTTTCTGCATTCACGCTACAAATCCCCCCCCCCCCCCACCAAGAGTTCATTCACCCAATATTCTCACACCTTACAGCCTGAACTCAGCGCAAGGAACTAACCTGTAATGACCCCACTCGATAGACATAGAAGAGCTGCTGCAAGCTCTATGCCTACACTGTCCAGCCTACACTACACGGCAGTTCTGTAAGATCCGATTGTGGCGGTAAGACCAGCTTACTTGATTGCCCGAGCAGAAACCAGCATCAGGTGTTACCTCAGGTGCTACTTTACGTGAATATTTTATCCAACAGGTTGGGCCCATCCTGAGGCAGTCCAATGACGGCCGAGGTAGCTTTGAACGTTGTGAGTTGGGTCCTTCAACCCTCCCTGAGACCTCAGTTTTGGGTCAGCCTCATACACCCTTCCCAACGAGGATTGAAACGTTCCCTTGTTTAAGGATTGGACACACGCCCTTTCTGTAGGCCTGAATAACTAGTTTGCATCCGCACTTGTTGAGAAGGCTCAGACTCTGGCGCTTTCCTCTTCCTAGTTTACGAGCTCGTGGTTCCTATAGGAACCATGTATATATTGGGCGACCCACGTACCTACGAGCCTTGTCACCAAGCCTTGTACACCAAGCCTTGATGCGTAGCCCGAGCTTTGTCGTGACAAAGGAGTACAAGTGACGTTCCGTTGTCTCCCAAATAGAGATTTCATTTCTTACCCTTCCCCTAAAAAAGGCTCGGGACATATTGGAAGACAGGCTCCTCGGCGTGCATCGAAGCCCTCAATGCCCAGCTGACTGGGCACCATGCAGGTGCTACTCTGTTATTCCTCGCCATGGCAGGAATTTGAGTTGGTTCAAAAGGTCACCCACCAGTTGTGATGAAACGTAGCCCGACTGTATGTAGACTTTGATTCCTTAGATTAATCAATAACGCAGTCAATGAACACAGATGTCAATGGCGTTCACTTCTCAGATACCGTGGTTCTTGGCTGAAGATGCCCAATCCTGCTCTACCATCCATGACAGATCCATCCGTACACAAAGTTAGATCTTCCCTCTCTCCACGCTGACCCCTCATTTAATGAGAACTGTAAAGGGGCGGTCGAAGTTGAATTTGTGTGCCACGATATCATCAGTGGTGTACCAGGTACGCTTCCTTCGCTGTGCAGAATGCCTTGGAGTGTGCAGCTCAGACTTTAAGTGAAAATTTTCATTTGAATGTGTACCGATGAACTTGAGCGTGATCTAAATACCAAACGCTGATTAGATCAAAACCACTGGACTGCAGTCGAATGGAGGGTTTCTGCTAGGGTTGCCAACCGTCCTCCCCCGGGGAGGACAGTCCTCCCTTTTGGTCATCTGTCCTCCCGAAACCCGGGACCTCGGGAGGACGCCCAAATGTCCTCCCTTTTCTGTTTGTGGATTAATATTTCTTCAACAAGCAATATAATAAGCAACAGAACGAGAAGAAATGGGAAGAGGAAGAAGGAGTGATCACATTTCTTATCAGCGTTGTCGTTTTCTGTCACTTTATATGCCGTCTCATGTTTGAATACCGGTGGTTGTTATCGTCTTCACATGGATCGCGATTACTTTGTGAGATTTTTGCTTAGTTTTTGGTGGCGAAGTTGAGGTACAGTTTGTGCTAAAATGGACACGGAAGCCGAAAGTGATGCTGAGGAAGACCCGAAGTGTTCGAAGGCTTGGACTTCTAAACGTGCGTGTCCTTTAAACTTTTTGTGGGAGAAGGATTACCTATAGGCACGGGTAGATAAGGTAAATCCCAAAAAAGCGTATTGCTCCTTTTGCAAGAAATCTTTCTTTATAAAATATGGTGGAATAAGCTCTTTGAAACGTCATGCTTCCAAACAAACTCATAAAAGTAATGCTTCTGCCATCATACAGAATAAAACGTTGGCATGCTTTATGTCCAGACCAACTTTCACTCCTGAAAATGAGAAAATCGTTGCCGCTGAGGTGACAAAATTGTATCCCATGGGGTGTGACATAGTGGTAGCTATTTAGCTACGAGAGGATTTTTTTGAAGGCTTTTGGCCATGGGATCGAGTTAGGTGTCGTTTTCGAAGTATTTTTGAACGTAGAATCCAGTTTTGGGGGTCCCGGAACGATCCGGTTTCACTGTTGCGATCTATAGGGCTTTCATGGGGCTACAAATGGGATTTTTTAAGGATCCCAGGAGGTCAAATATTTTCCGAGTAATTTTGGACATAATGATTATATTGTAATCCATTTTTCGAAGGTTTTGATTACCTACCTTTCTTGTTCGTGTTAGTTGATGGAATTTTTCTCGTATTATATTTTATTTTACATAAATAAAATTCTCTTTTCGTATCAGAAAATTTTGTTTGTGTTTTGAAATGTTTCGTCTACGTTGTTCGTGTTTGAACGTCTCCTCAAAAGAGGGAAAGGACCATTTTGAAAAGTTAAACTTACGATGTAAAATTTGTAATAGATTTTTGGATATCGATATCCAAATTAAGACGTTCGTCATAATATTCGTGATATTATGATTGAAGTGCATGTACGACAATCAATACCTGAATATTGAATTACTATATGGGTTAAATATTCAAATTTTGAATGCAGGCATGCATTTTATAAATTTTATAAAAGTAGTTCCTAGCTTAATACCTGAGTGTACTACATAATATTATTATGTCAATACCTACCTAGTTTGGTTTAATACCTACAAATCTGTATTTTCAAACATAAACCTTTTTTGTCTTATTTGTGTAGTGCATCAGTTAATTTTGTATTCCGGCCCTTCGTACGTTAGGTAGTAAAATTATTTTCATTAAATGAAAATAATTTTGAAAATGAATTTGTAAAACTAATTATAATACTATTGCAATATATTATATTGCAAATATCAATGTTGGAGTGGATGTCCTCCCTTTTTACACGGTGTCCTCCCCAATTTTCCCAAGCGTCCTCCCGAACAGAGTTTTGGAGTTGGCAACCCTAGTTTCTGCAGGTGAAATTGAAATGGAATGTCGACAAATGGAAAAGAGGGCTGCAATAGTTCTATCTTGAATTTCCCCAAGGGCGATTACTAGGTAGGCTCAAAGGACGTCCGTGTTCACAAGGACCTCACAACCTCCTTGAGAAGGGGAAAAAACTCCCTGGCCTGGAAAACCCCTCTGGAAGGTCCTGGCAGCTAATTAGTGGCGGAAAAAGGGAAGGGGTCGTAAGTGCGCCAGTCGGGACTGCGACAGAGAGGACAACGAAGAGGGAAAAGACAAAGATGGCGCATCAAAGTTTTTCCCCCACTCCACTTCACGTCTTGTGGGCTTTTGAAGGTTTAACTGCTACCCACCTACTTTTTTTCACATAATCAGAACCTTTTGAAGCAAGGAGAAACTTTTTATTTTCCTCGCGTCAGATGTAATTTTGCGTCTATTCTTTTATTGTGCTGTCTCTCAGCGCTCACCTCCATTTTTATGATCTTGTGGAGCAAATTCACAGTTCCAACAAGATAGCCTCCAGGGAGTCTTTATCACCAAACGTGATCTCGTTTGATGTTAATTCGGAGGATTCGAAAATTATTCAATGAATTTAAATACTCCAGATATAAATCAGTCGTAGATGTATGTCTTTCAGCTAGGTATAGGCACCCATCAGTTTCGGTTGGACGCGCAGGAACAGACGATAGCATCAACTCATTTGCTATTCATTAGAAAACTCTCACCAATGAGCTACTCTCGTTCATCTCCAATCAAATCAAATACCCTGAAAATTGCATTCAATGTGTAATTACTGGGTATAACCGTCGACAAGTTTAATCAAACTAACCAACTGAGTCGCGAGTAGGTCGCGAGTCCTATAGTAGATATACTGTAGATTAATTTCTGGAACCAGCTAAACATTGTAAGCGTTCTATGAAGTAGATTATTTTTTTATTGTTAATGAAGCTGGTGGAAAATTTCGACTAAACTGCTAAAATTGCTGTTTCAATCAGTTTTGAAAGTCTCTCTTCCAAATAGTGTTTCAACTTGTATTGTTGTCTTGAATATAATATTTTAAGGCATACCAACCAAAACGTTCTTGGAAAGAACATTTAAATTGAAAAAATGTTTTTTAATCATTCACCTCATTCGGCTCAATAATTATTATCAATGCTGATTGAAATGTTATATCATTTCACAATAGTGAACGCTAATAATCTTTTTACTGGAGAAGATTCTCTTGTAAATAATTTATACTAATAAAATTTATAGTATAAATTAATATATTGTTTTATTTAATAGGAACCTGTACGGGCTTTCCAAGCCCCAATCTAGTAGGGATGTTAGGACATCATTTATGAGGTTATCATATGAGGCTAAAGACCAAACGAAGTGAGCATTAATGGTGTATCAAAATAGTACATAATTCATAGATCACGGGACTTCCCAATGCACGAAATATCAAATTCCCGTTCATCACCTATGCATAATGCAACCCGTAACAACCTCGAATCGAAGGCTTGCAAATGAAACTCCTGCCCACCAACCGACGATCTTTGAATAACTTCGGAACGGGTTATCACACAGAAATCGTTTTGGACTCGTTGAAATCAGCGTAAAAAACTCATTTCAACCGACGTAGTTCCGTTCAGACGCCAAAAGATCTACGGCGTTTTACGAAAATTCTCTAGTAATCCCTAGTAACGACGCTTTTTGACCCGGCTCTCGTTGGCGATGAAGGAGGAGGTTTAGAAGAAAGGCGACAATTTTGCAATAATCATGAGGACTTCCCGATTTCAATGAGCCGCCTGTTGTCGAAATTGAGCCATGGCCAATATAATACAGGTATATAGGTCGAGGTAATATAAAGATATTCGCTAAGTTTCGTAGCAATATTGGTGCTGCACAGGGGTGCCAGATCACAAAATCGTAAATCCATGTGATTGGTGTTCATTTCTGAAATCACAATTTATAAACTAAAGGGATGGCCCCTTAAAACGAAAAATCTTCAAAAACTGTTGTTTTTGAACTCACCGTGGATGAACAATTGGGAGGACTACCTACCTCGTTGTTGTAAACTGTGACAGGTAGGTACGCCACAAGTTTGATACGCCAAATCTTTTATCATCCGATTGCATTGCTATCTGTTGGGATTTCGCCAAAGCTGGTGTTACCATGAGTTCGGTCTCGCAATTATCGATCCAGGGTTATAAAAAGCTCAACACTCAACTTTTTGAGATACGCCATTCTGACTTGACAGTGACGATTTGTATAATATCGCGCACTGCAATAAATGGTGTCAACAGATTTGTGGTTGACACCGGAGTTTTGACTCATGCAACCCTTTGAGTGTTTTCTCGATGATTTCTCGAATATCCGTGTAAAATATGCATGAGAAAGGAAAACACGGATAAAACGGATGCATATTTGATGGTCCGCGCAGACCCCGAAAAATCCGTATTTATAAATCCGGACAAAAAGTCGTGTCTCGCACCACTGTCATTCGGTACCTCTTATACTTGTATTATTATTAGTTACAAAGTTATTGTGCTGAAGGAAAATATAAAAACAGTATTTTTGCAGTTTTCTGAAAAATAAGTATACAAAAGTAATAAACGGAGGCGAGATACGAGAAATGGATTATTGCTCTCTTTTTCATCAGTTCAAAAGAATAATTGAATCGGTCCGACTGAAAATCTTCGAGAATTTATTATTGAAGGGAGAAGTTTGTATGAGGACCCTGAAAACCCCCAGGAAGAAATGGAAAATCCAATTTGTTTGAAATTGCTTCAAGCGAGGTGGACAGGTCCTTTGAAATATGTTCGAATTAATCCCAGTTCTTGAAACCTTTGTGCTGACAACGTATCGGTACCTATTTTAGAATCTGAAACGAAGTTTTGTCATGTGGATCATCTAATATCGAGTATTGGAGAGAAGGTGCGGAGAACAATGGGGAGCTTTTTCCAAATGAGATAAACAGTTGGATTTTTCCGGCTCAAGTGAATTAGTGGAAGCTTTCAACACAAGTTGACCTATTGCAACATAATATTATTACAAAATCCGAAAAAGCCACCAGGTTATTTTTAGGCCGATAGCCGCCTTTCTCGGTAAATAAGGGAAGTCTGCAATCCCATAAGATGATGGCCTGGCTGTTTTTATCACCAGGCCGTTTTCCTCTACGGTAGACCATAAAACGGATGCGGTTTTCACATCCCGCGCTATAACTAGACTTCCCGGTTTGAAAGCCATAGGCCGATATGGGAGTCTGACGAATGGATTCGTCACGAACCGCCATTTTGATGCCCGCGAAAAATGCACTGAGACGCAAACAACCGGAGACGCATATTCCAAACGGCGGTCATCGAAATGAGGAATAGACCAGTTTCATGTCCATGATGGCGAGTGCTTTTCGATTACGCGCTGTAGTAGCTAAACTCGGCGAAATTGTTGGGTTCGTTAATTTAACAAACTTTGTTAACGGTATCTGTCGATTTCGCAAGACAAGGTCACTTATGTATTGCCTGTTTCACTACTTGGCTAAATTTTCAGTTGATTTATGAGCAGGTAACAATGTTTGTTAATGAATTATTAATGAAAATTTTTCTTTCTGTCCTTACTTTAAAGAAAACTTTTTTTAAATCATAGTAACTGCACTTTAAGCAAATCCACAGTAAAATTCCCGAGTTTCTGAGATCCCTGGATACAATTTCCCGACTAAAAAAGCAAATGCCCACTATAATTAATTTTTCCCACTAAAAACGTCATGTGATGGCCTAGGTGACAGGCGGGGGAAGGGAATTCAAATTTAAAAGGCCTAGGTGATTTAAGCGGGCCCGTCCTCCAAGGGTTTTTAATTCATTTAAGAATATTTATGCCCCTGGAGGCTCTGGAAGTGCGACGTATTCATAACGCATAATTTGATAAGATTTCGGGTCGGACGGGTTCACAAGGAGGGAAAGGCGTTGGAAATTTTAATAGAAAAAGAAGAAGATCGGACCCCCGAAACCCTTTCTCGCATAAATAATTCAAAAGTCGGGGCGATTAATTTCAAATCGGGAAGTGAAGCGGCAGAAGGAGCCTTCTTCAAATCCCCGTAATCGGAGATTTTCTGCTCTCAATTTTCTAGGGACTTCTTTTTTTGGGGGAAGAAAATCCAAATTAATTATTTCGGGGTTTTTCTTTGCCTCCCTTCATTTTGTAAAAAAAATGGTCCGAAAGTTCCAAATATTGCGAAAAAAGAGAATATCAATTTTTGTGAAACAAACAACAGTTATTTTGATTTGACGGCCAGTGTAAGACTAACACACGAGCTCTGAGTCCTTCCAGCCAATACTATTCCAATCGCAACCATCACCATCCCAAATGCCTCAAATAGTTTTCATCCTCCCTCCCTTCTCACCCATCGATCTGGTGGCTATCGATGTGGCTGTTACATAAGCTATGCACAACCGGTTCCGCAGAAGGCCAGGTCGAGCACCTCGAGAGACTGCCTTTTCAGTTCGCGTCCTTCCAACAGTTCAGTACTTGCATGTACCTACCACATTAACGGCTACCTTAGTTGAGAGGGGCTTGGTTGAAATCGAGAGGTATTTTTCCACACCAATGATGCAGCTGATGATATAGGAAGATATAGGTAGCCCCAAAAAACTGTAATCCCGTTATCAATCGTGAAAATGTATCAAATTTCACAGGAGAGCTCGAAATGAAATGACATTGTTTCATTGCAGAAGCCTTCCGAGCGTTACAAGGTTGCGCACAATGTGAAAAGAACAAGAGTAGTCATTTTTAAAGAATATTTGGAGACAGTACAGAAGAGAAAAGTAAAGCAAAATGAGAAAAATGAAGAAGAAGTAGGTACGTAAGTATTTTAAAGAATGAGGTCATACAGAAGAAAAAGGTACAAGTGGTAGGCAGGGGCGGATGGGCTGTTTTGACTGGCCCGGGCGATTTAAATTGACTGGAAGAGGAGCATTTAGCTGGAGCACTGAGCCGAGAGGCCTTGGGCGTTTCCGGCCCTCCTCGCCATCTCCCTTTTCCCCTTCTCACAAGCCCCCTGCTTGTTTTTTAATTCTATTTATTTATTTATTTTATTTTTTTTAATTCTAGGCTGAACCACAGGCCCATGGTGAATTTGTATAAACAATTTTCAAGTTTACTTGGAAAACGAGACCTTATTCGACTTCCTGGCATCCTTCAAAAGCCCCATGGATCCCCACGGTGAAATCGGATGCTTTTGGGACTTCTAACAATGAATTTTACGTCCAAAAATAACCGTAACGTCCGTCGTAACCGACACCTAACTCTTCAAAAACCCCTCTCGTAGCCCCTTTTCGACTGAATTTTCGACCTCCGTCTTAATTACATGGGTGTATTATTCCAAGAACAATAAACCAAAATTAACTCATCATTAAATTATTTTTGAAGGCTGAATCAATTTTTGGGAGTACCTCATCTTCCCAAACGCGGAACACCTGTAGAGTTATACCAAGATTTAAAAAAAATTTATTTACCAATAGGAAATTGATCATTTACATATACCTAATTGATTATTGCTCAATTTATATAAAATACTAATAAACCTTGGGTAAAACTTGCAGCACTTTGGCCCCAAAAGAATAAAAAATATTAAATACACATTTTTTTAAATTCTTTTGGGGCCTTTTATTCATATGACTTGCCAGTCATACAGAATCTATAGGAACAAACCTGCTGATGTTTCATGTGCAGTCGAACTGCATCGATGGATCTACAAATTTGTCGAATTTGTCGGCGGACGGATATTTTTTTAATTTACTCGAGTAAATATGATCATATTGGAGCAATTAGGACACATTTTTAGGCAAATTTAAAAAAAATTAAGTTGTACACCATCACGAAAATAGGGTGGTGGCTTTGCGAGATAAAATGTCGAACAAACGAATACATTTTACGGTATTACGCTGAATGAAGGAGATTTCCATTTATTTATTGATTCTTTGTTCCCCAGTGTTTCTACGTCTCTAATCCGGATCACCTGCGGAATCAACGTGACATCCTAAAAAGACATCCCCCAGCCCACCACGACCCCCACCATACTCCGGCCACTTCCTAAGGGATATCTGGTTTTAGGTCGTCCCTCGGGGACGGAGCTCCCCCATCAGTCAGTTTCTCCCCTTTCGACATCCGTTTTTCCTCGAGAGAGACGGCTCTTGTTTACGGGGTTTTAGGAGGGATTGACTGCCTATTTTTCCGACTAAATCGCACCTCCACTAAAAGGATGAACCAATCCGGCTAAAGATAAACACAAACAGAGGAATGTTACACAAGTTGTTGACCCCTCCAACCTCAGTGATTCAGAGAGGTTCTTACAGTCTGGCTTCACTTAACCAACCTGATCCTCTTGACATTTTTACTCGTTGTAATCCACCAAGTACGACTTTGAGGACTATTAAAAATACATTTTCTTTTAGAAATCAACTTAGGATAAGTAAAAATAGGAAAATTTTATTTATTACAACTTGTGAAAAGGGTTTTCAAATGGATTCCAATATATTTATCTTAATTAAAACATTGCTTCGCTCGTCGCACTATCTCACCTTATAGTTTTCTCCACAATTTGGAGCATGTCATGCTAAAACTTCCTGCCGTAAATGGAGTGGACTGAGAACGGAATTTAATGAGTATCGATCAACTTTGATACTGATCATTTTTGCGTTTCCTTTTTGTATATTTTTATACAAATATACAAATCGATTCATATATTTTTATACAAAGAAGGAAACGCAAAAAGGCAAATGATTTCATGAAATAAAGAGGTAACCCGTTCGGAAGTTATTCAAAGATTGTCGGTAGGTGGGTATGGGTAGCTTATGCGAGCCTTCAATTTGTGGTTATTCGATACATCACGATCTTCAAAAATACTTGTCTGATCAACCTTTTTACTGATTTCTTAGCTATTGTGATACGTCGTTACTTGGAAAAATTATGAGTTAGGCACGGGAATTCTACTCACATTCACACACATCGCATCCTCTTTCATTCCTCACTCTAGGGGAATTCAAGGTCCCATGTGAAATCCCTGTGTTGTAAGTGTGATCCCAGTGTTGTACGTGTGATCAGGATGGTAGACTAGGGTGTATGAGGTATGAGAAGCACATGAGCTGAGTCAAAGTGGCCTGCATATGTGGTTTCCATCTTGTCTGAACTCGGAAAACGACATCCAATTTGACCTCCTGGCATCCCATTTGCAGCCCCTTTTTAGCTCCAGAAAGCCCCGCTGGTTAGAGCTGGATGAAAAGCTTGCTGCCCGGTTACCGTCCAAGAGGAGTAAGCTTGTGACGTACGTGGTATAGATTTTGCAATGATCGATACCTACTGGAACCTATATTTATGATACCCTGTAGCGGTAACCCTATTTGAAGTACCTATCTCAACAATTGAAATGCTACGAGCGTTTAGTGCTCCAATGCCAATAGGAAGTAGAGGTGTGTCTCACCCTGATCGGCCGAGAAAGTCGGCCACGGTCAAGCGAGTGGACGTCGAGTGTGTGCAGTCCTTGGAACTGCCTCAAGTCCTATAACACTAAATTGATAGTTACTTACCCATCTAAAAGTATATACCTACATAATATAATATTATTATATTGCTTCCGAGTCTACCAAAGGTAGCAGAAGCATTGTTTAAACTTTGGATTTGTGCCTAGGGGGACAAGGCACATAGCTTCCTCGCGGTCAAAGACTACCCCAATATACAGTCAAATTGAATTTGGCAGTATATCTTTGAACGCGAGAAAGCTATGTGCCATGACCCCCTTGGCAGCGTATTTTTATTGTATCGTACAAAATTTGACTGATATTTTCTGACCTTTAAAATGAAACCTGCTCATTCGACGTGGCGGAGGGTCTTTTTTTTCGTCCGAGAGAGGAAACATTTCACGAGGACAACCCCTCTCGGAATATAGGTAGCGATTGGGGATGATTCGACCAGTTTTCCAACCACAGTCTGGAACTCCCAAATAATGTTCGAGCAGTGGAACGAAAACGGGTTCGACACGATTTATCGGCGTCAGACAACACAAGTTCGAACTCGACCTTTGTCGAATCCACCTTCGTGCGTATACATTCCGATGGGATTGTCATGTAGGTACCTTTAGTGGGTCAAAGGTACAAGGGGGCAGGTAGTACACGAGTGGAACGAATAATCCAGTTATCATCAACTTCAATTAAGTGGCCTATTCGATTCTATTTACTTAATTAGACGAGTGTTTGAAGTTGCACTTGAAGGTTCAGCGGGCTCCCGAGAATGGCCTGTTTCAAGTGGAAGCTCAATAACCGAGATTCCTAATCCATTCTGTCTGCGAACAAGAGTACTTCGTGGTCCTTCTTCGCCGGTTTCAAATGCATACGGATTTCCTCATGGGAATTCTTGCTATGGAAACTGACTCGTCCTGGTGTTGAGTGAGCCTACATGTGTTCCTGACAATTTTGGGTGGTGTCATCGGGTGCTATGCCCTAAATCTCGCCGTTGCTGTGTTTGGAGTAGTTGGGATATGTTGGGACAGGCTACCTTTCCCAAAGACCACACTCAAGATATCAGAGTTTCATCATTTGAAGTTGAGGCGGAGTGGCCGAGCAGAGATTTCACTGGTGATGACCAGGTACGACACCTTCTGCTGCAGCCTCGATGCCGCCCCTGATACCCTCCTACACAGAAGGATCACCAGGGGGGGGGGGGGGGGGGTTACTGAGCACGGGTCCGTATAATTTCCTGTGTTTCCCAACTCCTGGCATCAGGAGTCCCTGGAGCGAAATCGCGCTTGTGAGCGCATCTTAGCATCATTCTTCCTAACCTCCTCATTTGCAGTGTGGGTTCGCTGGCCATGTATCGCCTTCATACCAATATGTTGTATTCGATACCCATCTCTATTTGACTAAAATGCGTGGATCGGTCGACATTTATTGTTACTGGTTGTTGTTATTCAGTCGGTAGTGTTGTGCATAATACTGGTTGGCGATCTCGTCGTTTTAACTGCCCACGGGGGACTGATGCCATGGTTTAAGTACGAAGGCAGTCCTCTTTTGAACCAGCAATCAATTGTAAACCCATTTAGCAACATGAAATTTTGAATAAAATGTCGTGCCTGATTGTAGTTTATTTCCAACAAATATATTAAATCGTATCCTCTCTATCGATCATCGGAGCATTGAAAATTGTACATCATCGATAATACCATTACATATCATAATTATGATCGATTATAATGGGCAATGACGAATCGATTTTTAGCACCAAAAAATAATCTATTCCCATCATTACTCCAATCTGGGGTATCTCTCTTTCCAACCAAAATAGAGTGATCAGTCACGATAGAGAATCATGAGGGTGGGTTTAAGTGAGACCGTCTATGTGGCCATTGGTCGTGACGTGCGAGGAAGGAGCAGCCCCCCTTTCCCTCAATCGACTCCACAAAAATCCGTATTTACTTCCGCATTCAGGCTACGAAACATTCCAGAACCGTGTGAAAAGTCTTCAAACATCTACCTACACTGCCACTCAAGGAGGAAAAATAATGAGAAAATGACCAAGCGAGAGCTCAGATTATACGCAGAACAAAAAAACTACAGGAAATCACTTCTGCTCCACCCATGAATTCCTCTTATTTTTCATTTATCCGTAATAAGCCGGTGGGTAATGATTTTGTTTTGCTAAGGACATCGATGAGAAAGGAAGTGATGAGAGTTGTTGATGGTAAGCCTCGCTCGGCTGAATCCGCATAATTAGAGAGCACAAGATCCTGTTTGTGTATGCGAAGAACGAGTGCATTATCGAGCCTCGCGTGCATTTAATTTGCCTTCGCACTGCAAGTTCTTTCATAAGAGAGCTTTGTTGGTGCTAGTTCTTCAATACAGAACCAACTGAGCTGAACGAATTCGGTTAATGATATTTGATGATATATGATATTATCATATAAGAGCGATCATTTAAAAGTTGTGAATCAATTTCAGGGCACCGAGAAAATCTGACTCGTGAAGTTGTGAAAGAATCTCTTTCTGCCAAAATAGTTGATTTATGAGTCTGACCCAACCAATGAGCAAGACGTAGCAAAAGGGCTGGAAACTTGCAAGCAGACTCAGCTGGCCACTTCATCAATCTGGACTTCGAGCTTAACTTCACAATACCACAAATGGATCTTACCCCGCCGCCCCCTTTTGCAGAACTCACCTCCATCTCCCCCAACCTCCACCGGGTTCCTAATGGAGCTTCTAGAAGTCTGCCTGCCTTACAATATCACTTCCTTCCTTCTTCGTCAGGATTGTTAGGGTCAGCTCTGTGACAATAAAGGCCTGTTGTTTGGAAGGGAGTCGGCGAGAGGGGGAAGGGATCTAATCAAAACTGATCGAACGACAAGATTGAGAATAACGAACAGACTTATTACAGACGTACATAATTCTACTATCAAAACTGCATGTTTTCTGAAGCTAAACTCATCCAAACGAAAAAGCTGCAAAATTTATTTTCACACAAGGGTTTATCTATCTATCTATACTAATCTTATGAAATTCTCTTTCTGTATGTCTGTCGGTATGTATGTGCCCAGTAAACAGCTTTTGGCGTCGGTTTTGAACGAAACTACGTCAGTTAAAACGAGCTTTTCATGCTGATTTCAACGAGTACAAAACGATTTCTGTGCAATAACCCGTTCGGAAGTTATTCGAAGATCGTCGGTAGATGGGTGAGTATTTTTTGCGAGCCTTAGGAAATTTCATTTTGAGTTGATGGGTTGTTGTGGGCTGCGTATACCTACTTGGTGATAGACGGGAATTTGATACTTCACAACGAGAAATGTTGCTTCGGGTGTTAGCTAAGCCAAAACCCGGTACAGCAGTTGTTACTTTTGGCGTCTGTTATCAACGAACCACGTCGGTTCAAACGAGCTTTTCACGGTGAATTCAATCAGTACAAAACGATTTCTGTGTGATAACTCGTTATGAAGTTATTTATAGATCCTCGAGCCTTCGATTCGAGTTTGATGGGTAATTCACAACGAGAAACGGCCCGTTTCAAACGGGTCAACAAGCGTTGTTACGAAAAATAAGGCAATTATTGCCTTAAGAAAAATTACACGTTGTCGGGTTGCTACAGTATTGGTTGGTATGGTTGCTTTGATGTTTTGGGTGTATGCATCGAACCTTCAATTATTAGCGAATTCTCAGCACGTATTTGCGGATTGTACGTTCACTTATGCCCCGCAGCATTTTTATCAATTGTACACTGTGCACGTCAGCGTCAACCTGTTGACGAATGAAGATTAATAGAGATATGTAGGTATGTATACCTACCTTCATCGGTATAACTACCTATAGCTTCGTGAACTGATATACATTTTTTGGGTAAGTAATGACTTTGGACCAATGTTCGTTTTTTCTAGGTGAGCCCAAACTCGTTGCCTATCGTCAGGTGACCGTGGCCAAAACCATCTCTCTTTTAGTTTAGTTTTAGTTCCAACCCATTGCGTTTTCAAGCCTCACACAAAAGAAGATGCCAGAAGATAACATAATCTGATTATTACCCTCTCAACGAGACTGACTAATGTTATGTAGGCTACATAATGTAGCCTACATAGCCCTCTACTACCTAATATATTATATTATAATATAATATAACCTAGGTACATATTATGCAGGTACATAACATATTATGTAGGTAGTAGAAACATTATATTACGTATTCCTTACTAATTGACCATTTTTCAAACAAAATTGTAAATGTTTTTCAGTAGATTTGTTGACATTTGCTCAATCCAAGCGTATAATTCGTCAAACAACGTCCGCTTGAATGGGCCGATTTCCCGGATCTAATACCGACCAGCGAGGAACTTAAATAAATTAACCGATTTCCCTGGTCAGATCGATCCATTCTCAGATTCTCCCCGGCATTCAGGCAAACGGAGGAAGGCCGGGGACGTTATTACCATTTCTCATTAGGCGAGACCATTGAAACGTGAACAGTCGGGTTCGTTAATAAATAAGAAGCAATATCGTTCTGCCGTTCAATCAAATACGAGGGAAATGATTTACGGGAACGAGTTTGAGCAATGTGAGAGTTTTTCACTTGGGAGTTTTATAATAAAGTGAAAATTCGGTGAGCTGTCGAGCTCATTTTTCGGTCGACGACCACAACTTCGGGATCTGCCGGGTATTGTTGGAGAATATTGAATAAAAAGAAGATTTCAGACGAAGTAGGGGGGAAAAAAAAAAAAAAATTGAATAGGTATACGAAAGGAGCCTTCTGTAAAAATTCCAAGTGTCTGGAAATTGCGGCCTATTGTGGTAATTTACCACTGGTAAAGTAGATAGAAGCTTACAATATTAAATGTTGTAAATATTAAATATTCGACAACCACAACTTTGTCCATTTAATGGTTGTCTACCAACAAATTTTGTTGGTAAACAACCATTAAATGGAAAAATTTTGTGTCAGTGGGCTAGAATTAATATTTTGTTTTTGGTGTATCGTGCGCGCAGTGAGATGTGAGACCTGGGTTCGATCCCCACAGGGGATTAGATTTTTTCTTCCTTTGAGCCAATGATTCGGGAGCAATTCATTTCGAAAGCATTTCTAACTACTACTACTTTCTGATACATACACATATGCATACATTCTACATTCTGGGTATTTTCACCTCCAAAGTCGGAATTTGGAATGAACGGATTCCAACCATTCGGCGGCACGGAGGCGATTGCGCACTAATGGGAGGGCGAATCGAGCCCTCCGTGCCTGAGGAAAGTCCGCGAACTAGTATATACTGACTACCGTCAAATTACTACCTGACCGTGCGCTCCGACGCAGAAGATCGCCAGGACGATGATGAGCGACATGTCCTGCAGATGATGCTGAACACTCGGTGTCACCTTCTCACTTGAGCTCTTCTCTTCACCGTTAATCACTTCAAGAACTTCTCACAAATTTCAAGTCTCAAAACTCTTAACCAAAGCAATTCACCAATGGGGTATCTTACATATGAAACTTATCAGCACAGATATAGAATCACTACTGTAGTACGTTTGCCATCCGAAAAAGGATTTTTCGATTTTGTTGCCTTCTCACCTAAGAAAACAGGAAGTAAGTATGCAAAAAGAGAGCAGCTACCTACAAAAATTTCTAAGATCTACAAAGATTTATCAGAAATTATCAATACAAAAGCTATGAGCTGCTCCAATGAAGCAATGAAGATTCTTGTGTTGGGCGGCCACCCTTTCGCACCCGCAGGACCAAAACTGAGCAAGGAAGTGAACGTTGTTTTCTTGCAATGTTTTTTGCTTCGTAAAAGACATCCCCTCGCCTCAATGAGTAAATAAAGTATGTAATGAGTAGTAACAATCCGTTTTTTGAGAACTCCGAAATTGAGCTAAATTGAATATTTTATTGAAGAAAAAAAATTACTAAAGTCAAAAGACGGTTGGTTACATTTCAGTTACGGTTGGTAACATTTCGAATGTGGAAAGCGCGATTCATTTCCTTCTGTGATCTCGTGGAGTTAACTTCGGAGGGACTACTTTTTTTCGTTGGCATTGGGCCAAAGTTTTAATTCCTGGAAGCGTTCGAGTTCTGATTCGATTCCGAACGGCCAGAACTTACTCTGCAACTGCACCTTATGGCAACACTGCCTATTTCCACGGCAGCAGGCATAAAATTAAATTTTGCCATAGGTACCAGTAGTAGTTCATTTTTCTAGGTTATCTAGAACCATCTAGGTTATGTGGAACCACTTTCGTCTAAAATGGCCAACAAGTGTGTTAGGTCATGTTGCCACTTCACCCTCAATTTGGAACACTTTCAAACCATCCTTCAAACTGCACTTCAGGCATTCTGATGAAATTATCCATCAGCTGTCAGCTTTCATAAAACCTTCTAAAATGTGAAAACCACACGAGCCGCAGGCCAGGTGCTCCATGTTAATATTTTGATAACCCAACGATGGCGTGTGTTGCGTTTATGCTAATTGGCCAAGTTCGGAAATGACCACCCGGATTTTCGAGGCTGCGTAGATTACGCCTTCTATTGATTATACCTCGTCATGCCGATTTGTGTTCGGCCTCGTCGGAAGTGTAACAAGGTGATCCTCAGCTCATCAGGGCGGAAGGTTGTAATGACGTCTCCGGGTCCATGCAAATCGCTCTCGATGATTATTGGATTTCCACCTTCGATGAACGTTCTTGAAAGAAAGAAAACATTTTGCATCAAGATTGATTATAAATTGGCGAAAATACAGGTAAAGTTATTTTGATTGGGCTTGCTTCAAAATGTTTCCTTTTATGTTTCATGATGTGTTTGTAGATTACAAAAAATGAAATGCAATAGGATTTCTTTGAAATTTTGATAGTATATAAAATATTATATTATACTTATATGGATTTAGGATAAGGGGTCGAATGAAGTGTTATTTTCGAGGTGTTTTTGGACGTAGAATCCATTCATGGGGGTATCAGATCCATCCGACTTCAGGGTGAGGATCTACGAGGCACCAATGGGGGCTCCGTCCGATGTGAGGATCTATGGGGCTTTCATGGGGCTGGAAAAGGGATTTTTGAAGGATCCAAGGAGGTCAAATATGGTGTCGTTTTCCTAGTAGGTTTGGACGCAGAATCTTTTTTTTTTTTTTTTTTTTTGAGGTCCCAAGTCTGTTCAATAGCTGTATACCTAGTACAGAAAACTTTCTTTCTTTTTTCTGTTAGTTTTTTTCAAAATTACAATTATTATTATTCACAGAATTAATTTTTGCAAAAATATTTATTAACCTATGTCAAAGAATAATAAATTGTTGTGTCAAATTTGCAGAATTTTTTAAATGTTTTTAAGATAGGTATAGAATACAAAAGTAATGATAAGCCCTTGAGCAATATTTGCAGCGTTTTTAATCTGCTTGTCAGCCCAGATAGCTGAAAAAAGGACATCCTGACGTGAACCTCGGACAGAAGGGGAGTCCCGTGAACAAACAACGGCAAAAGATCTCTGGAAGGGCGGATTTGGGGCATCACTTCAGCACTCCTGGTGAAGAGTTCTTATCGTCGAGGCTTATCGCGGTCCTCCTCACGGCGAGGGGAAGGGGGGGGGGGGCCGTCGGCCGATAAAGGTTTGGAATTTGTAAAGCCTTCTCGGTGTGTTTATCCCGTATCTCTTCCCGTAAGGATCCTGTGGAATCCACGGGGGTAAAACCCTCTTTCGCTCCATCCCCTTCCTCACCGCTCTTTGGAGGGCTTCCCCCGATTGGCCCCTAATGGAAGGACCCGCTTGAAGCCCGCTAATCAGGGAAGGCCCTACTGGAAGGGCTGACTGATCGCGGGTCATTTGTCCCCTCGGTTCAGCCCGTTCAGCGTCATTTCAGGGCTTCCTTCCACTTTGAAATCCACACAGCCCATCAGCGCTGAAGCAGTTTCTCGTCTCTCTGAGTTTCTCCTTTCACATGGAAAATGTGTTCTGTCACGAAATACATTCTCTCCACTCGCACTGAGAAATCCTCCGTAACTTGCAAATGGGGGAATTCAAGTGAAAATGTATTATGTTCGTGGACTGTGAATGAGAGAACAGCGTGTGGAGTCATGGTGGAAATTATGAATTAAATATAAACAAAAATTATATTAACATGTAAATTCGCTGCAAATTTTACACGATGGTTTATTTTTCTTTCGTACAACTAGATCGAGCATTTTTAATGATTTTTTTAAATTGATGTTACCTAGCCAGCGTGTATATGTAGGTCATATAAAGTGTGGCCACATGGGCCACATTCTGTAGTTAAATTCGCCTGCCCGCCGCTTGTGGTTTAGTGGCGACATTTTGTCTGGGGAAGCCAGGTCGTCGGATCTATACTTTTACGCCCAGGCAACCATTGTTGACAATGGTTCGAATTCGGTTGACAATCCGGGAGATCGAATTTTCGTAAGACGGTGTCAGCGGGCTCGACCTCCCTTGGCGACAATTTGTCTGGGGAAGCCAGCCCTCAGATTCCTGTAACAGCTGCGGATTCAGGGAGAGCTAATATTGATGTTGTCACATCAACTTCAACATTGGATTCCCCTGAACTCCCTTCCGGAGACCAACGCATTCCAGACTATCACGACACTTCTTCCCAGTCTGGGGATCACGGGTCTCCCTTATCTGCCTCGATACTGCCTCCCGGGTTAGCAGATCACGACTCATCGCGTTATGCCCTGGGCAGGGATCTTCAGGTACTCCCTTCATCTTCCTTCAGAGACACTGGGGGCATTCCCCAAAACACACAACACAATTAATGATAGACCTCATTTTGTGCATGATAGAACTACGAACTCATTTTGTGCATGTAGGTCCACCTTTAACATCCGTTAACCAGGGTGCCCTACATATAGTGATGGGAAGAGGATGTAATCAAAAACGTTATTTGGATTGAGCTTGCGCAAATCTGTTGAAGAAATTTTTGAGATTTTGAACTGAAAACGTACGCATATTTCGAACGTTTTCCATCAAGCTGCCATAACATGCAATGATGTTTTTAAAAAATGCGCTCGGCAACCCAGTCAAAAATTTGAAAAATGTTAAGAATTTGAAGGTTGCTGACGAGTAATTTCACAATGATTGTAATCAACAGTTGATTACAATCATTGTGAAACTGTTACTCATTTTCAGCGATATCAATTACTGATGTCGCCGAACACGGGTTGATGCATAGCAAGGTTGGCTAACTTGCTTCTCTCGAACCAATCAAAAACCGGATGAAAATTAGAAAGTCATGTCTCGCTTTCAGGCCCCGGAATCCAAATACATTAGGTATAAACGATGATGACCTTTCCAGGGAAATTGGAAAAAAAAAATCATTCAAGGAGCTCATTCTAAGAATAATAAACAATAAACTGGCAAACGCAAAATTAATTCTGGGTCGTGTTTTCATATCTAACTGTCGGTCTCGCGTGAGAGATATGAATAAATTATGATTCGTTGAATATCAATTAGACTGCTGTATAATAACGCTTAATCAGGTAGAAGTGGTCAGCCTTGGTCGGAAGTGGTCGGACTTGGTCAGGATGGGATTCTGCTGGAAATGCGCGTTCTTGAAAGCGAAACATCTCGAGGAAGGGAAAAAATGAGCTTGACGCGGCCTCCTACTTTGCCAAGGTGACTTGCAATCAATTTGCCAAGTTCGGAAGGATTTAGAGGATTTTTAATTTCGCAAGATTTTCTGGTGATTTTGGTCAAGGTGGAAGTGATAAGTCAATATGTAATGGTAAATATACAGCATGGGAACTGAACGCGGATGTGTTTTGTGCTCTTCTGTATAGAAATTTCTTGGTGTCGTAGACGTTTATCATCCATTGGTGAGGAAATCACACAAACACACCCGCTACGATATAACCAACACCAGTGATTGGAAGACAGAAGCGCCACTCGCGGGAAACAGGGGAGCTGTTCCTTCCTCGCATGTCACGAGCAACGGCTATTAGGAATGGGTCGTTTCCAAATGCGACGTCAGGCATTGAAACAGCTAACTAGCGCTAATATCGATCGCATAGTGCCCCTACTGAAATGTACCTACCACATAACCTTCTAATGAAGATCCCAAAAACCAAACAAACACTACACCCTTTTTACTCCGTAATAATGTCACCGACGCCATTTTGTACACGTTGAGGTGTATCAAAGGGCTTTTACCCGGAAAACACGATTTATTTCGTGAAAACGTGACACCTTTCACGTGTTCCATCTCCCGTTTCATCCTGAAGCTTCCCGTTTCGACGTTCTAATTACGTCGTGTCCACCGCCAGACACTGCCGAGCCAATTTAGATTTTGCTACGTGAATATATCGTGAGGGCCTTCAAGTTAAATTAACATTTTTTAAACAGTAAAAAAAGTCAAATAAACGATCATAGGTAATATTTTAAAAAAAGTCTTAGTAGTAGTTTATTACCTATTTAGTGATAAAAAGAAACAAATAATTAAAAAATAAGTAAAACGGATAAAAATGAATTTAAAAAAAAAAATGAAAGAAAATAGAAAACGAATAAAATTATACCTACCTATGTCCTAAATGTCCTTTTATACAATTTATAAACAGGAATAAAAAAATAAGTGGATGAACAAGACTTGCTACTTACACTAAAATTTAGAAATATTTAATATTAGTTTAATGATAAAAAATAACTAAAATAAAATATGAACGCTGACAATTTTAGACAAGGGTTTATTATTCTTGGGTATAAATTATCCAAAACTTACTTTTATTTTATTTTATTTTATTTTTTTTTTTTTTTTTTTGTCGAAAGAAATCTTTATTGCACCAAGTTATTTCTTATTAGCAACATATTTTTGACATAATATCATTAAATTTTGTTTTGATGGCTAGGTACTTCAAACTTAGATACACCTTTGCCTCGAAAAATCACCTGGTGACTGGACTGTAAACGGCTCGGACGGACACTAAAATTCACGCGGACTTTTAATGTCAATCAAATTTTGATTTTTGAAATCTACTCCTCATAAAACGAACAATGTCTAATTTTAAGGATGATTTAAGATAATCAAGGCTGATCAAAATGTTCGACCCCCGTCACGAATAGTTTTTTTTTTTTTTTTTCATAGGTGTGCTATTGTTCCTAGAATAATAATTATTCGGTTAATTATTAACTGAAACAAATAAATATATTATATTTTATTTATTAAATAAAAAACCTAAACTAATGAAAAGTTGAATCTTCGAGTCGTTCGTTTAGGAACAGCTACTAATGAAGTCTCGGGAAGGGTTCGTACGGCTGGAGTTTCTTCTCACACGGCAGAATAAGCCGTGTAAGTAGAGACTTGACAAGTACGTGATCGACAAGTGATATGCGTACGTGTGAGTTAGTCGTCGTTAAGGGGGCCGCTAATCAACAGAATCAGCCGGTTTGATGGCCGTTTCACACCACTCAAAGACAAAAGGACGGCGGGAACTGCAGCTGAGAGGTTTCACGGGGGTTTCGCGCATACTGTACACGCTATTTAGCCGAAGCTTCCACCTCTCCGAACCCAACCCCTATATCGCACAATACGACAGTTCCTTTATTAGCCGGGCTTCCTGCATTTCCTTTCATTAGCAGATGAATGCGACGCGAAGACTTTGATGTTTCGCTCAGCGACGTCAGAGACGGTTTGCACTCGGCGTAGGTACTGGGATATTTCCCTTTTCCATAATGAAAAAGTGGTAGTTAACCTGCCGGGTCTTACATTCAGAGCGGAAACAACAAGCGAGAAATCAACGACAAAGCTTTCAGTTTACAGGAAGAGCACCTGTTCACCAGGACTTCAAGTAGAGTGCTTCCGTCGGGAGGATTGGAATGTTCGAAAATTTCAACATTAAGTGCGAGTTGTATGCACAGGCGTTTTCAGTCCTGGAGTTGATCAGTTGAACACCTGAAAAATTCTAATCAAATTTTACCAATCTCAGGACGACCAGTTAAAAATGTCTTTTTTTTAGCAAACCCATTATGTGATGGTTTATTATTCTCAGTATAACCATCCAATCCAACGTTTTCGCTACGTGGGTCAAAAATACTGATCGACCTCAAAATGTGTCCTTAAATGTTTCTTCTTTTTTTTACCTTAAACTTTTTTTTTTTTAGTTGGAAAAACTGTCTTTGTATATAGTTTATAGTGATTGGAGAGATCTGGGACCCCGAAAAATCGATTGTACCTACGTCAAAAATTACTCAAAAGACGACACCTAATTCGACCTCCTGAAGTGCTTCTAAAGCCCTTTTAGTAGCTCCATGAAAACTCCGTAGAACCCTGACGGGGATGTAGACGGTAAAGTCTACCTATCTATAGATAGTTCTGGGGACCCAAAAAATGGATTATGTCGGGCACCCTGCGTAATGGATGTTGGGTGTGTACAGGTAGGTACTACATGATAGTAATGTTCCTAATTGCTTCTCAGGTCCGATATTATTATTTTATTTGTGTTGTGTGCTTGGGAGAATGCATCTAGCGTCATATCTAGGATTACGCCCCCGGTGTCTTTGGAGGAAGGGAGTGCAGGAACATCCTTTTCTAGGGCATAGCGGGAATTAATGTCACGACCATTCATTCATAACGTGAAAGTATTTTCATTCATAACGTGAATTAATGTCACGATCTGCAGACCTAGTAAGTGATGTTGCTGCATCAATGGATCTGCGTGCTCTAGGTCGGCACGAAATGTCGAGTTGACATGGAGTGCGTCGATCCTCAGAATGGCTCTGTGGAAATTCAGATATCAAACATGAAGTGTCATGATTGATTTCAGTTCGTCCACAGCTCGCAGTTTTATTGAAAATCAATTGACCGGCTTTCATAAGTGAAATGTCACTAGAGTCCTGGCACAGAGTAACAGAGAGCAAAGAGTCCTGGTCAGTTGACCCAATCTTACGAAGGCCAGTTCTCCCGGCTCCTACAAGCGATGCATCACTAATAGGTGCCTGGGCAGCTGGCCCGTGCGAAATAATTGGTTCCTCTGTCCTGGCATCCTCAGCCGAAGTGTCGACAGAGGATTCCTGCTTGGAGGGACCAACCAAAAATTCACTGCTATTATACATGTTTTCATTAACGGTCAGTGTATAATAAAAATGCTGCGAGAAAGGGACGGCCTGGGTCGTGAGCAGTGAAGCCGCCCGCGGGAGAAGCTGGACCGCCCGATCTCGCCGTCGACTGCAGCGCTTCCCGTGGACCCGCTCGGTACCACTACCTGACAAATTTAGAAAGAGTTGGGCTCTGTGCGTCCATAGATTGTAAGTTCAAAATTACTGCGGAAACGACACCTAACTCGACTCCATAACTGAAAACCTTTGATAACCCCTCCCGGAGCCTCTTTTTAGCCCCACGGGTTTGAGCGATCGGTCAGAAAAGCTCGAGGTCAGAGCAGTATGGCAAACCGAGTATTTCGAGGCGCAAAAAGTGGAGAGGTTCTGAAGGTTTTTGAACATCGGGTCGAGTTAGATGTTATTTTCGACGAATTTTTGATTGGTTTTTAAGTTTGTCAGATAACGGGTCGAGTGGAGTATCGTTTTCCGAGTATTTTTGAAGTAGATCCCGATAATTTATTATATTGTATAGGTACTTTTTAAATTTTTTTTTTATTATAGGTAGAATTAATTTTCGCACTAGGTATATATACAATAACCTTTGTTCAAAATAAATTTGCAGCGTTTTTTTAAACAGGAAATGAAAGTTCGTAGTTACAACAGTATAAGGTAAAATTTTATTTCAAACCATTTATACAAATAAATCACACATGCTTTTAAACAGACAACACTTTTACAAATTCTTTTGGAAAAATCACAACATTCTAACATTTTTCATAAAAGACTTAAAAAGTTCTTTTTTTCTCATTAAATTATTAATAAATTAAAAAATTCTTTGATTTTCAGCTTAAAAGTCCACTCAGAATTTTTTTTCTCAATTTTCTCCTTATCAGGAAAGACTTTGACGATCAATAAATCCCACAAATGGTAATAAACAGTCCTCGGTCGTTCATTAGTCACCCATTCAACACCAGTCAGTCGAGTCGGTCGTTTTGCCCAAGTTGGTGCCGAGATTTTTTCCTTTTTTTTTTTTTTTTACAGGATGAACCGAAAAACAGCGAGGGACATCAGGGCCAGAGAGGTGGTCAAGGGTTTAGCCGAATTCTCTGCCTTCAACAGCCCTGTTTCCCTGAAACAGAAGGATTTCAGAGCTGTAACAATTTTTTTGAACATGATAGCGGTTTCTATCGTGATTAAAGGCTATTGGGGTGAGAAGAAGAAAGAGGAGTTTATAGTTTTAAAGCATGTGAGCGATGCGTTTATAAAGAGAGTTGTTTCATTTCATTTCATTGCGAAGTAATGAATTTTGTTGTTAATTTTTTGCTTCATCCTTATTTAATGAATATTTCACTTTGTCATATCCGGTCAGTTATGTAAGTCTGTATTGCAAATTATGCAAGTGCAAAAGCAAGTGTGGGAAGGTGGTGTTAAATAAGCAAAGCGTGGTTTTCATTACAAAATAATTTATTGGGTTCATCAGAATACATTCCTAACGTACCTATAAGCGTACAAAACAAGAGAGACGAGAAAGAATAAGAGAGCTGGGGGGGGGGGGGGGGAAGTGATGGGGTAGAGAGAAAATATCACAAATAAATACTGACGAGGGGTCCTTGCGGCATGAGAGGGCGATTGTACTGGATCTGGGGTTTGGGCAGTCGCTTCAAGTATGCCGACTGTTCGGGTCAATGTCGCAAAAACCCCTCGTCAATGTGAAGGCAAAAGAGGGTGTTTACAGTGTGCCGATGATGCCGCAGGCGACTCTGGTGCCGGCGTGACCGGTCGTCTTGGAGTCTTCGAAGCCGCCTTTGCCGAGATCGTCACGGTCCGAATGGATGACGACGGCCCGGCCGATGATGGAGTTGGCTCCCGTCAGAGAGATCACCTTGTCGGTGATGTCGACGTGGGTGACGCCGCTCGTGTCGGATTTGATGTTACCGAGGTCACCAATGTGCCTGTCGCTGTCGGTAGGACCGCCGTGGTTTTTCTGTCGAACAAAAATTGAATCGATATCACGCTGCGCCTAGAAAATGCACTCTACAGTAATTCATTCAGCTATTCACCTTGTAGGGGTTGTAGTGGCCGCCGGTGGACGCGCAGCCGGACGTCAAGTCTCCCTTTTCGTGGATGTGGAACCCGTGTTCACCAGGTTTGAGGTTCTCGACGACTCCAAGGACCGTCACCGTGTCGCCGTTCTGGGTGAACGTGCAGTTACCAACGACGCCTTGGCCGCCTGTCGTGAACACCACAATGGCTTTCTGCAACAAGATCGAAAATCCCCCAAATGTGAACAGTTTGGAAACATAACAACCACCATTGTGAGCACCTGAGACTGTAGTCTCAGAACGGTATACCGTTCTATACGGTGTTTTTTCCCCAACTCCCACAACCGGCTCCGCTTCAGGAACACGCAGATTGCTTTTCATCTGTCGCACTTCCTCTTCCCATTCATAGCGAAAATAAATCAACCCCTAAGGTTTCCCCACCCCTAGTTTTTCCCTATCTCGAAACGTCCCACTTTCCATTTTCCTCTTTCTCTTCCCAGCTCGTCGAAAGGTGCGGGAAGAGCGCGAATGAGACATGACAAACGTCGTATTTTTTCTGGCGGAGGGCCACCCTCGAAAGCCGTCCGTTGCAATTTGTTGGGGTCTCACGCCATATATATGTATTATATATGGATATTCCCGTCGTTTGTCACTACCCTTCCGTCCGTCGTTATCGTTAACACCGCTGAACTATACTTTTTTTTTTCTCCCAGTTCACAAGAATGCCTCGAAGTCTGCCAACTCAACGACGGCGAGGCACCCTACACCTAATTTGAGACCACTCATGTTTTTCTTCATGAATGCGTTGCCCCTGTATTGGCTAAAAAAAAGTATATTGATAAAGGTACCACAGAACAATATCTCGTCGTTTCTAAGAATGTAAAACGTCACTGCACTAAAATCGAATTCCCCAATTTCCTCAAACTGACGTTTTTGACATTAAAAAAGGTACCAACATTTGATCTTTTAATATGTAGGTATCAAAAAATAAATGTATACAAAGATGTATCAAAATTTGATCTCTTCTTTTTTTACTAAACGTATATTTTTTACTAAATGGATAGGTACTTTCTAAACGTGTAGGCACTAAATAAATGTAAAAATGTATACCTACTAATCTATAGGTAGATACTAACTAAACGTATAACTTACTAAACCTATACTAAATGTATACTTTTTACAAAACGTATACCTTTTTACTAAATGTATACCTTTAGTTAAATACCTATATTTAGCAACAACAAAAAAAAGTAAAAATGAAAATTGAAATAAAATGAAAACATAAAAAAAAGAAACTATACTAACTAAATGTAATAACATATACTAATTAGTTAACTAACGTATCCTAATGTAAGTGAATACCTACTACCTAAATGTGCACTAACTACACGTATTTGACTACATGTATACTATATGTACTATATATGTATAGTATACATATACTATACAGTCAGATACTATATAGACTACATGTAAACCTTTTTCCTAAATTTATACCTTCAATTAAATATAATATTTAGTTAAATATTATTTAACATATTCAGTAAAAAAAGAAAAAATTTTGTACCTACATTCTATTTTAATTGAAACAAATTTATAGTGAAAAATGGAAAATGTAAAACATAAATTTTATTTTAATTGTAATAAAATGTATAATAAAAAATGGAAAATGTACAAATAATAAATTTCATTTTAATAAATTTTATTAAAATTAATAAAATAAAAGTACAAAAAATTGAAATATCCCATGTTAAAAAATAGAAAATAAAAATAATGTTTTTCAAATGTTGTTACTTTTTTTGACCTTTTTTTTTTTACTGTTTATCACTTTTGTTTTCGATGTTTTCATTTTTTCACGAAACTAAATCATTTCCCTGCGTAGCTTGAATAACAAAAAAAAAAAAACCTCCTCTCCGAAGATAATTTTAGCGTGACAATTCTGGGGTGCCATTAAGGACTCTTCTAATCGCTGCGTTTGTTTGTGCGTAGCTCGTCACCAAAATGTTACGTAACGAAGAAGCCGAAGTGCCCGGCAAATCGCCCTCCAAAACCTGTTTCCAGACCAGTAATTTTCTCAACTCAGGCGAAACTTTAATTTCTTTCTGCTAGTGAAGCCGAAACGCAGGATTTAAAATACGAGGACGGGAAGGGATTTTCAAAGCAGCATTGAACATTTTTTTGGTTCTAAGGTGGTAAATTTTTCGGTTGTTCAACTTGGTTTGTAGTTCAATTCTCATTCTTCAACAACAACGGGTTACAATAGATAAATACTAATTAACTCACTCAACTACAAAACAATCTATTAGCCCCATCATCTTAAAGAATTCATTAAACTGGTATGAAAACAAATATTTTATTTTTGTAGAATAAACCGACACTAAACCCCCCAAGTCTAAATCGAGCCATACCACAATATATTAAATATGGGAACTTTCAAAATTTGGGAACTTGAAAAGTTAATTTTATTTTTTTTAATTCAGCAGCATTGAGAAAACATGTAACTGGTATTACCTGAGCGTTAGCGGCAACGTAGAATAAAGACAATATCGCGATGATGGACCGCATTTTGAGATGTGAGATGACGAGAGTTGTCGCGAGTTCGGCCGAAGATCGACTGAGGAGATTGTGGGCCTCGAAGCTCGACGTCAGACGGAACCGGTCAGACTGAACTCCCACCCAGAGGCGGATTTACGGGGGTGAACTGGCGGGGGGGCAGATGCCCCTCCTCCCTTTCGTCACTGCTCGGATGCGGAGGTAGGCCACATTCAGGGCATCCTCCGTGGACCTGAGCCAGTGCTGGTTCCAAGGATCTTTGAGGCGATTTTCTTCGAGATCGGTTGATTTGTAAAGACATTGAAAAACGATAATAGCCCAAGGTTTCATTTAATGGGGTTCTTCAGCCATTTTCAGAACACAGTTGACATGATAAACAAGGATGTAGGTACCTATTACTAGTTCATTACTGGGCCTTAATTCATCGCCATGCTCACAATAACGCGCAGAAATTGTTTTGCTGCATTTGTTGAAAATGCGATATTATCATATTTTGGTTTCCTTGATATTATGATAGACCTATGAGGAGGGGTATAGGCCCCATTTTTCACTTAAATTGCAGCCAATTAAATTACCTACTTCCACTCCATGACTTTCTCTCGTAGGATAAGCTATAGGCGGAGCCGAATTGTCGACAAAAAGAGGGAGGAAAGTTAAAATGTTTGTGTTTGTGTTAAAATGTTGTGTTTTGGAAAAATTGAATTTTCAAAGGACCACAGATTCCGCAGAGTTCCGGTTGGTCACAAATTGTCGAAAATTCAAGTGACTAAATTACTTGACTTGCGAGTGTCGTTTGAGTCAATTATCGGACAATGCATACTTAGTTAAGGAGATAACGAGCAAAAACCGAAGAGTCCCAAAATCATTGCGTGCTACGCAAATTTCAGACCATTTTGATGGATAGCCGCAAACTTGGATTTAAACTACCGTAATGAGTCTGAACAACATTCCAAGGACTACGTCACGTTTTGCGAAGTGTCGAAATTGACTAAAAGAATAGGTAGTAGGGTAAGATGACGAATGTTAGCATCTACAGTTTTCCTAGCCACTATGGATTGCCAGTAGGGGCACAATGAGGAATGGAAAATGTCCGTTGGACATTAATTTATGCAATCGATAGAAGGCTTCCAAATAATACCGAAAGGAAGGTGAAAGGTCGATCCACACTTTTCAGTGATATCAGTGAAATCGTGGCCATCATTTCTCTGTGCCCTTCAATGGCCGTTTGAGAGAATGGGCATCGACATCCTGGGACCATTCCCAAATCAAAACGAGGGAAACGGTTTGTCATCGTAGCCTCGGACGTGCTTCTACCGCTCTTCCTGCAGGCCTAAATGTTTCTCGACAGCTTTGATGGTATATGATCTCGAGCTCCAGCTGCCAGAAAACTTGGTCAGATCTGTCATGGTGGAAGAGCCACTTTTGGTCCCGAATCGTGGGGCTTCGGATGCTGCAGCAGAAGGAGCGTTTATAGCGTCAGGACCGGCAGAAGGATTTCAAGACTGGGGACTGGGATGCTCTTGAACCACTTTGCTAATTGTGGGAAGGAGTCTTCCTCTTTTCCTAAGTGGGTGAGGGCTCTTAACGCATTAAGAGACTTCATGAAGACAAAGGACGGAGCCTTGGTCCTCCCGACTGAAAATTGAATCATTGCAAGTTCATAGTTTCAAGTGGAAGTTTGAATTTTGCGAGAGAATCAAGCAATCAACTGTTTGGGTTGGCGTCACTTGCAACTCGGCCCTTCATTGGTCAGTTGCGCTCTTGAGTTGTAGGAACAGAACTCGAATCGGATGAATTTGTGTAGGTACTTTATTGAGAAGGTGTTCCTAAATAAAAATCTATGATTGCGTTGTATGTTTGGCAAAGTTCCGAAGGCGCGTACTCCATGTGCACGCTGCCGTTGCGGGGAGGGTAGTAAAGTTCAGGGATCGACCCTCCTGGTGCATGTTCAAAACGACAAAGTAGTATCTTGGGATCACTTCGTTATAGGCGGTTGAAGGAATCCTGGTCGGTGTACCTTCACAAAAAGCGTCTAAATTAGGTACCGACAACCCCAGAGATTCCTTGGGGGCGGTCTGTTCTCTGTTACTCTGTGGTCTGGAGGTATCATGGCTTTACTCGAAGCGTTGCGTTTCACCATGAGCCTTCCAGGCACTTCCAAAGTGACGGATTCGGTTTTTCCCAATGTCCGTACCCCCAACGGACGGCCAATCTCTGATCAAAACAAAAAGCAACTTTGAGCCAAAATTAGGCCCAGAGGGGGTTTGGGAGTGGTGTATATGAGCGAAGTCGATAAAGCGAAATCCCGACCTCCCGAAGAACTCAATTACATCCTTTGTGCTTTAACAACAAATATCCCCTTACACCTGCCTTCGGTTCCCGCTCAATTACAGCTTTTCCTGCTCCCCTTGACGAACTTTCAATAGACAATATTATTTGAAAGGGAGGGAGAGATGAATTTGAATTATACGAGAACCCACAATGGGGCTCAAACCGAATCTGTTCAACTTGGCAATTAGATGGTTTACTTTGAGGGAAATTAGTTCTGACGCCGCCAGCTAGATGGAAGTGTAAAGAGAAGGAGGGGGCTGATTTGGGACTGTTAATATGAACGTGGACCAGGGAGGGGTAAACCCTTAGTGTAAGTTATTCGAGAAGGGCGAAGAGTTATGGAAGATGCAAGCGGAGGGGTAAATATTGTTCAAGCTAAGGCACGAGGAGAAGCACCTAACAATAGTGGCTTGTTCATGCGATATAATGCTCTCAAGGCTAATATCCTGGTCAGCCAATTTGCTTTGATATCGCTTCCTTAGCTATAAACACATGGCTGATGGGGTTACGGCTGCGCAATGGGTTGACAGTTTAATTCAAACCAGTCCGTACCAGTTAATCCAGTACAGTATGTATAAGAGTTACACTTCGGTGTGTACACAAAGCGAATGCTATCTTTCTGCTACACTGAAAGAAAAACACGAGGCAGTTGAGAGTGACGTGCGCGGTCTGACTCCGGGAAATCTTCCGTAAGAAAATGGTTGGGGTCCTTTTTGGCGTTAAGGGTGGAAAAAGACAGGTGGGAGCTCATCAGCGCAATCAGATATACGGCCTCTTCTTTAGGGGGGTGAAAAAAGAGTTGGGGGCGGGAGGCTGAAGACTGAAGTGAGCTATTTCGGAGAGAATAGAGCTTTTCACCGGGAAGAGCTGGTCTCGCCGGACACTTGAGTCAGGGACATCGTAGGAATGGATTGGTAGAATGTCTGCAACGAAAAGAAATCATTCGTGAATTATGATTTAGTTCTTGCTCTGATAAAAAGTGTTTTTACTTTCGTAAACTTATTTTACTTAGGTACAACGTAAACAACGGGAGTCCTGGAAACGTCCTGCGATATGCTGGCGATACTGTGATTCTTGCGAGTAGTCAGACTGGTCTGCAATCTGTGATTGATGGAGTTGCATCGAACACACACAGTAATATAAGTACTCTTATTGAATGTCTCCAAGATCAAAGCGATTTCTCATGCCGCTGAAAGTTGTGACCATCATGAGGGATTCGAGATGAGAAACTCTTTGCCAGTCCAATTTGAACCAGGCTTTGAGTCAGGATGCCGAGATGTACAATTTTCTCAGTGGTCCTCTACGGGCACTTGACCCAGTGGTGGAAGGAAGAATCAACGCTCTGGAAATGTATTTCTATGGTCAGATGCTCAGAATCTCATGGGCTCAGAGTGTCAACCAGGTTCTCGCTAGAATAGGGAAGAGCCGTGAGTTGTTGCTAACGTCAGGGAGAGGAAGACTTCCTAACTTAGTTAGGTACGCTATTTCAGCCATTTGATGAGAGAGCAGCGACTCAAGGAAAAATAGCCAGGAAGAGGTCCATTGGACAATGACAGAACTCATGGATAAAGGACTTGTGTTGCTGGTTGGGGTAGTCATCCATAAATATTACAATATTGATATATATTATGTATCTTCCATCTTGCGGAATCTAGTCCCACTACGATCGACCTCAAGTGCAACCTCGTTGTCAGAATTGACGGACCTACGGTATTGACGGTACCTAAACCCAGGAGCACCATATCCCGTCTTCTCAGGCCAACATCTCCAAATGCTTCATCCAGTTTCCTGAGCATTTACAGAGCATCGTCATGCGCCATGATAAGTTGGTTGTCAGCAAACAGAAGAAAGTGCACCACCAAACAGGAATTTCATACCATGGCACGATGCGTTCCAATGTCGCAGAACTTCCTCCAAGTAGGTTAAACTTGAAAAGAGTCCAGCCGCAGGCCCTCGGAGTCCGAGGCTCGGACACCATGATCATTGCTCAATCTTTCGCTGCTGCTCGATTCCCTTGATACGTTCAAACGAGACTCACCAAAGTGCCTCCAATGCCAAGAACCGTCATGGCAAGCCGAAGCCTTAAGAGCGGTACCGAAAAATTATTTTCCAAATAAATTTTCCGAGTGTCTTCCACTTTCCAGCGGTCCTTGACTTAAAGCCCCATACTCGAGACTGATGACCTACCCCCTCTTCGTCTTTTCGCCCACTACCTTTTCGCATTTTTCTCATTATCTTTGTAAAAGGTAATGAACGGGAAGGGACAAGGCAAAAATGCTCCTTTTACGGCTTTTGTCTTGCTTTAGTGGTACCCTTCAGAACGTATGCCTTGAGCCGTTGCAAGCGTATAAACTATAGATGTGGTCATCTCAAGAAAAAAGTAGTGATGCGGAAGGGCGGTTGGGCCTCCTCTTACTAGCACTTCTCATTTCTCGACTGAGTATTATGTACAACTAATCTGTATCCTGCTGCAGTTATAACAGGATAAATAATCTTGAAGTTGTCGGGGCATCGTAACTATTCAATATGGAAGAATTTTAACATTCTTGCCTTATAAAAAGTTGAAACAAATTCAAAGCCTCTTTTTTTTAATTTTTAAAGTTCACCAAAAAATTAATGACTCAGGTGAAGAATAAAATTGAGTACCAAGAAGAGAGTGAGACGGGTACAATTTTCGGGGCAAATCCCCACAGATTTCATTTTCACCGAAACTTTAATTCCCAGGGATGTATCTGGCTGCTATTGTCATAGACGTTTAGCCAACACTTGCCCATCAATCCCATACCAAAACGCAGCAAAATATTATTTTTATATGGCTTATTAAGCCATTTCCTTCCTTCAAAAAAATGAAAAACCAAAAAAGCTGGTCTTTGCTTACCTTATGTTCCTCCGGCTGGGAAGCCCGCCCTTGACGTCTCAAGAGTGAACACCCTGCTTCCAGCCACTCAAACGACGTCAAGAACACGGAGTAAGCGCCTCTTATCTCCCGAACACGCACAATTTCATCATTTCAATTTTAATAAATCTCCAGATACACAACACACCCGTAACTTGGGTTCAGCATCCAATTGTAATTTTTGTTCCCACTCAGGATGTCCTGACAATCACATGTGTACCCAGCAACAGGACCACATCTGGACACTGGACACGTGATCTTCGGTCATTTGTCGACCAACTGAATTATGACCTCTTTCCGGACACGTGTCACACCCGTTTCCGCCTACCCCATCGATCAATTTTCCCTCGAGACCATTTTTAGTTGGAACTGATTTATGGCACTCTTCAGACCTCCCACTAGCCAAGATCCTGTACTAGGATATTCCCATTTCACAAGCACACCCGTAACCAGTAGGATACCGATACAAAATGACGTTTCTCAAAATCATAGGGTTTTTTTAATGCCTATGTAAATTAATTTTAATGCCCTGCTGAACGGATGTTGAAGGTCTACATGCAAATACTGATTTTCTAACTGATTAATAGGTCTATCAATATTTGTGTTGTGTGTTTGGGGGAAGGCCTCCAGCGTAACTGGGATTCCCCCCCCCCCCCCCCCCCCCCCCGGTGTCTTTAGCGGAAGATGAAGGGAGTACCTGAATAATATTATTCCTTTCTAGGGCATAACGCAAGATGTTGCGATCTGCTATCCTGAGAGGCGGTATCGAGGTAGAATTGGGAGTCACGCTATCACCAGACTGGCACAAAGTGTAGTGTGTCTGGAATGCGTTGGAGTCCGTAAGGGAAAAATGATGGGTCAACATCGATATTAGTTCGCCCTAGGTTCGCAGTAGGTAGGACCTACTAGGTACCTACAAAAGCCAGCAGGCTGGCTTCCCCGGACAAATTGTTGCCAGGGGAGGCCGCGAGGCCCAGACCCAGGTTTGGATCCCCCAGCAACCCCAGTTGAGATGCCTGGGCAACCAACTCGCGCGAAAATATTAGTCCCTTGACCTGGCTTCCCTGGACGAAGTGTCGCCAGGGGAGGCCGTGTCCAATCAAAAATGAACTACGATCTGGCATTGTAATTAACAATGTAAATAAGCGGTCAGTGAAATGATGACGCCGGCGCGGCGCGATTGGGGAGTCCGAGTAATTATAATTTCTTCTGATAACTATCAGCTTCCCCGTTCACGGGAGAAGCTGGTCTTCCCGATCCCGCCCGCGGCATTGACGCTTCCCGTGGCCTGCGACGGAACGAAGAGGGGCGGGCAAGCAAGTTTAGGTTATAGAGTTCGGTTCACGCGGCCACAACCTATTTAAAAAGAAAAACCCTCAGGGATAATGATCGATCACCTCTTTGCCATAATTTATGGCAGAATGCCAGACTTACTGAGGCGCTTATTAAAAATAGCTGTTTTAAAATCAAGCTCGTCACTCCAAAAACAAACTGACCAAGAAAAGTGTGGCTTATTGCGAATAACTTCTTTAATTTCCTGTTTGCCGCGTTCAGTGAAAGCATTTAAAACTCTTTCAAAAGAATGAGAAAAACTGAAGGGCCCCGAAAAAGGGCTTTATTGGACTGAGGTTTTGCTTAATAAATTTTTACGAAGAAGCGGGTTGAGGGGGTGCAAGGGAGAAAAGTCCGTCGGCGGTTAAAGTGGTTGGATTGCCCGATAAATAGGTCTTTTCACCCCCTGGCTCTCCCAAAAGGGTTTTTACCATCGTCAGGGTGAGAATCGCTCCATTCGGTTATTATGAGCCTCGTCGAGGCAGGCGATTAAACGGGAAGCAACGGCGCTCATTTTGCATAATACGATTATGAACGTATTTCACGGGGAAGGTTAATGGGGACCGGCTTAAGGCCTCATCTGTGCGATGATTATAGGTAGATTAGGGGAGTCAACAACACGTGGGATTCCTAATATTAACCCTTTAATCCGTGAGTGAAGAATTGTGGAAAACAGTACCGTGTTAACCAAATCCCCCAATCGTTTTAATTATGTAACTTAACAAAGCAGAAAAGTGGGATACACGATTTATTATTTGGAGACTTCACTTGGCCGGTCCAGTTCTTCGTGTCTACCGCATAGTAATTCAATTTCTCTCCAAAAAAAAACTTCTTCCATTGTAAAATAGAAGCTCAATTTTTTTCGCTCAATTTCATCTCAAGCCGAGCTCACCTGCGTTGAAAAACGAGCCCCTCCTCTCACTCAATTTCCCCTCCGCATTCTTATCTGTCACACCCACCTCCCGCCCGCTTATCAAAAAAGTTCCGGGCTGTATAAATGAAGTTGGAACTTCCTCGAGCAAAAATGCCGCGCGGAATATGAAATAAGAAAAGTGACGCTGAGGGAAGAAGGCCAAAAAAAAAAAAAAAAAAAACTTTTTTTAAGTGGGTTACTCACTTGGAGAAGATCCCATCTTGGAGACGAGCAAGTGTCCGCGAGAGGGTGACCTGGAAGGAGAATATCCGAGGAAGTGGCACGATGAACAAGGAAGCGGAAAACTTAAACCTCTCAAATTAAAGAACTTACCTAACGAAGGCGTTAACAAAAAAAGTTCCATCGTGAAATGACTCGCAACTGTAAGCGAGTCCCTTGGGTAGCGTTTGAAATGTTTTACAATATTAGCCAATTGAAATTAAATTCTGTCTGGATACGGGAACAAATAATGTACAGCACTCCAACAAGTTACTCACGAATATTAATATAGGTATTATTTAAAAAAGTCAATTTATACAAAAATGTATAAACTCTGATACCTAGTGAAGAAAATTGAAAAAATAGAAATATATTATATTATTTCTATTTTTTCAATTTTCTTCACTATCAGTATAGGTATGTATAATATACATTATTATTATACATTATTATAATACACATAATATTATTATACAGAAGTTGGGGGGAGGATATTGTATAGGGGATTTGGGAGGAAAAATATAATAAAGGGGGTATTGCACCAACGAAAACTACACAATACCAAGATGCTGTATCCAAATAATACGATACAATTCAGTGGTGGGTGGGTGGGGGTGGGGGTGATGAGGGGGAGGTACCTAACTGACTTATCTACTGATTTTGGTCAAGTTGCAAAAGTTTGTGGTAAGTAGGAAGTGGGGATAAGTATCACATGGCCATAATGGCCATGTGATGGTCTTTAAACTGGACTGGACAAGGTCTGCGGAGGAGTCGTTCTGGCGATGGATACCTACGTTGAGTGTACCTATCTAGCCGAGGCGCCTGAGTCCTGGAAGTCCTGAGTTCTGACGGTCACTGGGCTGGGGCCAGCAGCCCAAAGGTAGACGCGGGAGTATCTGGAGAGTGTCTCGGAAGGCAGGTCGTTTCAGTATGACGTACCTCTCTGTTTCCTCTCTGTTACTCTGTGGACGTACCAGAAGACAGGAACAAACGCAGAGTGTTGGAAGGCAGAACGTTCTGGGAGAGCGTGCCGCAAGACGTTGACAAGGGCCTCGCCAGCAATAACAGCACATCTTTTGGGTTTGAACACAACTGCAACCTTATATATAAATATAAGGTAAATTTGCGGTAAATTTGCCTCATCAAGGTAAAAGATTCCTGACTATTCACCTCGGTCCCAGTGAGTCAAAGCTATGACAATCTTTTCCAATGCTTCATCTTTTGAAGCTCAGCTCCACTTGTTGCCAAAAGGCAATCCGAAAAGGCGGGAAAAGAAACTAGTTGTTGGGAGCGATCTGGTGGTAGTTGGTGAACTAACAACAAAGAAGGCGACTCGGCTTTTCGGGAGAAGTTGCGTCAGTTACTGTAAGACTGACTGAGGAGTAGTTTGGTGTCGTGATCGGAGTGACGCAGGGAGACGATGCGGCCTCGCAAGAGTTAAAAGGTATGTGCTAAATTGATATCACAAAACAAATGGTTTTGTGATCCAAATGTCGATGAAAGGCCGCGGATACAGTTAAAAGGTATGTGCTAAATTGATATCACAAAACAATTGGTTTTGTGATCCAAATGTCGATGAAAGGCCGCGGATACGTGGTGAAAGAAACCATAACTGGTTTATAAAACCGTGAGGTAAAGGGGTAGACTATAAGGGGTGGTGGAGGTCTACAGGACAGCGGATCCATAAAGGATTCAGGAATAAAATGAATAAAATTGGACCTTCATGGTCACTGAAAGGGATCCGGAATCCAAACTTAGATTCGAATGTCACTAACTAAAAGATTGAAAAGAACGTAATAAACCTAGGCTAGTAAACTTGCAATAAATAAATGTTATATTGCGTGAATTTACTATAAATCTTGGAGATTCATGTGATTTCTCTACACCACTGGACCCTCCTGGATGCTAGCAGATAGGTAGAAGCCAACAACTAAAATGATAAAACGTGCACATGAAACGGCCTGTACGGCGGAAGGACAGTTAAATGGGGACATTTTTAAATGTGTTTAACGTTTAAAAACGTACATACCTACCTAAAATAATGACAAACTTTGAGGCCGATCATAATAATTATGATACAATTATTGTCGACCCCCGTCGCGAATACATCGGTCTATTATTCCAGAAATAATAGACCAAAATGAACAGCAATTAAAAACTCACTTCTCTAATTCGATGGAATTGAGTTTTGCTCAATTTATTCAAAATACCTAATAACTAACTCGTGTAAAATTTGCAGGTCTTTTTTTAATGAAAAGCATAATATTATTATGCTCATTATAGAGTGGTTTTTTCGTTTTCTTTTTTTGCTTTTTTTTTTGCCAGACTTCTTCCAGAATATGTTCGGAACAACAAATATTCTGGACATAATCATAAATACAATAAATACAACAAATACAATAAATTTTATTGTATGAATACAATGTATTACGTTGTATAACGTAATGTATACATTGAATTACGTTGTATAATAATAAATTATATTTTTCCCATTCTGACTCTTATTTCCCTTCAAATGGGAATTTTTGCTTATTGTGGTAACACTGTCTCTCTCTTCACGGGCACTTCTCGCTGAAACTGCGGGAATTTCAAGGTCCCGTCTGGGGGGAAAATTGGGAACGCTTAACATAACCAGTCACGTTGTAACCTCCTTCCGATATTCGATCAACAAAACTTCGTTGAATTTTTTTTCTCAAACTTTTACCCTCATGTAGAATGCTCTGTAGTCTTGCGTGTGTTTCATTTGCTGTAGGCGCTTTGAATTCATTAAAGTCTGCCCTGACGGGTTTGTGCTATTCTAAATAGCTTGATCGGTTCCATCCTCCGAAGGTGGCGAAGTGCCCCGAGGACGACACCCATAACCAGGTCTGTGAAGTGAACGATTGCCGACAGCGACAAATTTTGTCGTACCTAAGCCGATTCATTTGAAAACTGCACAAATACATCCGAAGGGCCAATACATCATCTGAACGTTTCACGGCGCGGTCACCGTCAGGGAATTCTCTTCACAACGGACCTAAATCACTGATTTTCTCGTATCCTATAGACACCTTGAAAAATAAACTTTGGAAGTCTAAAAGGCATCCTTGGGAGTTATACCGACCCCGGCCGCCTTGCTGGAAATGCCCAGAGCTGATTGTGACTTGCATGAGCAACAATGAACCGCCTGCGTACGTCGTACGTTTCTGACAATCGGAAAATGTTCCACACGAGTTTTGTGTTTCTGCTGTCCCACATGCTTACGGTATCAGGATATGTTTCAGGTAAGTACACATTTCCTCACTCAGGGTTCGTCAAACCAAATTCTCACCGAGAATAGAAATTAACCACATTGTTCGATCTCACAGGCCACGATTCTCCCAGAGTTTGCTCTTGGACTCGGCTTGCTGGTTCGCCTCAAGAAGATTCATACAAATTTCTTGAACAGCAGGTTAGTCAAGTCATGTAAAAGGAACCTCGCTGCGCCGAGGGTCTGTACAGCTTGGTGCATTCAGCAGTGAGAAAAGTTTTGAACAATCGAAACTGTATTTCGGAAGATCTTCGGTCTCATTGAGACTAGCCTCTTATTTAACTTTACCTTCTCTTCCAGATTGATTATAATACTAATCAAGTGACATGCAACAAGGGCACTTACTGTTACGCATTTTGGAAACTGGAGATTTTGGCGGACAATTCGTCACGAGTCACAGTCGTGAATAGAGGTAATTTAAATACAGTCATTGTTGGGTCTTCATTTGTGACAATGTCGAGTATTAACAGCGTGTACAGTGCGCTCTGTTTCACTTCGGTACACAGTCTTTGGCAGTATCAACTCGTTTCCCCATAATTCGGGGGTTTTTAATTCCATTTCTCCAAGGTTGCAGCAGAAACCGTATTCTATAGAACTATTTTCTATAGAATTGAGCAATCAACTCGATACATTAAATGTATGCGTGTCCAAAAGCTATTCAATTTTACGTCAATAATAAGAAATTGCACACAATTATGTATTTTCGCTACACTGCAGACTAATCACACCAGATCTCACATTTGATAATGTGTTGCCTATACGTTAATAAACGTCTTTTCTTATTTTTCTCATTTTCGGCAAAGCCAAAACTAATTGATAATGCACTTTCAGGTTGCTGGGAAGCTTCGGGTAAAGGGGAAGAATGTTCGTCCGACGTCTGTCAGCCGATATCCCATCCGTCGAAGATTATGGGCAGCGCCGGATTCTGTTGTTGCACCGGGTACTTGTGTAACCTCAACATTTCTTTTACTTCGCCTGTGAAAGGAGCTCAAAATCAAACTTTGGATGGGAACGCACAAAAGAACTTAACAGGCTATTCGACTGGTTCGTATAGTTGCTATCAAATGTACCTTCATCCTGTCAAACAATTCTCTTGGTATTGATTTTATAAGATTCCTCGTGTCATTTAGGGGATGGTGATCAAACCAAAGCGCTCGTTCTGGGAGGCTGCGGTGGTGTGTTGATTCTGCTTCTGCTGGCAGTGGTTGCCTGCAGATGGGGTCCCAATATACAAGACAAGCAACAGAAAAATCAACAGAACAAATCTTGCACAGCGCAAAATGCTTCGTCCAACAACACCTATAGCTTATCTCAATTGACGCTAGACCGCATCGTTGGTGAGTTAACGAGTAAAGCACGTTCATACAGTATTAGTGAACTGGACTAAAATGCGTTACTTTTCAGGCCAAGGAAGGTACGGTACTGTGTGGCTGGGACATCTAAAGGACAAGCCTGTTGCCGTCAAGATGTTTCCATCGCATTATCAGCAGTATTTTTACAACGAAAAAGACATTTACTCATTGCCTTTCATGGACCACTCATCGTTGCTGACGTATTTCGGTGAGGCGACCATCAGATCTTAGCGTACCTACAGTTCTTTGGGAAAAGGGCTAATAAACCTCATTTTTGTAGGCGATGATAAAATGAAGAACAAAGAGGGCTTGACGAATTTCATCCTGGTGCTATCATACTGCCCATTAGGGACACTCCAAGAGTATCTGAAGGGCAACACTGTCGACCTAATGACTTTCACTAACATGGCACTTTCGATATCTTCTGCACTGGCTTTTCTTCACACTGAAGTCGTAAAACAAGGTTAGCTATGTCGTGCAAAACGTCTGAATTAGTAAGCGTCTTATTATGTGAAAAACTGACCCTCTTGTGCAGATTCTAGGAAACCGTGTGTAACGCACAGAGATGTCAATTCGAGGAATATTTTTATAAAAGAGGACTTGAGCTGCAGTTTGGGAGATTTGAGCCTCGCCGTTAAGATTTCCGGGTCTCACTACTATTCCCTCAACGACGAACTACACGCGGAAACCAAAAGTATCAATGACGTAAGTTTTTCTAGCTCTGGAAATATTTGGTAAACAGACATGGAGCGGACCTATTATGATCTTGAAACTCCATCTTATCTTAGCAAGTAAAAGAACAAAAGCAAGCAGCGAGAGGATAAACACTTGTTTTATGCAGCTCATTTGAAAAGTTGCGGGACAAAGCAAAGTCATTCTGATATGGACCACGTTGTGTAATGACCATAATAGTGTCTAAGGGAGTTGAGAGTGGCCAAAGTCAGATAAAAATCTAGCTACTGACTTGAAAACAACCATATTGGCGCAAAATAACTAAAAAGCGGCAAAAAATTGCTTAACGACGAGATTGGTGACCATATTTACGACAGTTTTCGATCTAAAAACCCCACGTTTTTGAATGTTTCAAAAGAAAAGTCCCTCTGCTGTGGGATAATTCCCGCTAGGGATGGTGAAAAAGGTTCGATTCTTTAGGTTTTTTTTTTTTAGTTGTGTTTCTGAATCTCAAGACTTGAAACCCGATTCTTTTCTGCTCATAAAATACAATAAGTATTTTTGTATTCAGTTACTCTGTAAACCTGATCCTTGTTTAAACAAATTTATTTATTTATTGAGAACGGGCAGAGCCCAATTATACAAAAGTAATACATACGCAGGCATAAAAATCATAAATTTGAACTAAATAGGCATTTTACCCTCAATATTATTAAATAATTATTAAAAATTTTATTTTATCATTTTAGCCTCAATATTATTAAAAACATTTTTTAAATTGAGTCCCTGCAACGGCCATAGGAAACAGCTGAAGAAATGGATATGCTTGCACAACAACCACCACCATAGTTGAAGTTGAGAATGAGAAGAAGAATGAAGCAATGAAAAACAGTTACTACAACATTTTTACCCTTATACAAATAACTGCTAAGCAGTTGGGTGTATAAGTAATTTGAATTCAAGTTTCGGAATGTAATAGTGCTTCTTCTTCTTCTTCTTCTCCACTCTCTACTCCAGCAAGATGAGCTTTTTGATAAATATGAGAAAAATAGAATCGATTCTTTTTGAAAAAATAACCGCGTTTATTTTCGATACTTTTCTTAAAACCCGATTCGATTTAAATCAATTCATTTTTTAGAATCGGGCATCCCTAATTCCCGCCGACTGGCATCACAGTAAAGTAAATGGGGTGCGGTAGGTACTATATTATCGCATACACAAGAGATTGTCTTATATCCTTTTCATACGGAAGAGACTGGCGCAGTAGGTGGTTTGCATAGGATATCTCTACTGTGTGTGTGTGATTTTTATATGCACCTACATTGTGTCTTTCCGTTATGCAGGTTGGGACGCTGCGGTACATGGCACCGGAGATCCTTGAAGGGGCGGTCAATCTTCGAGATTGTGAGTCCTCCTTGAAGCAGATAGACGTCTACGCCCTGGGCCTGGTCATCTGGGAGTTGGCCATGCGAGTCACCGATTTTTTCATTCGACCCGGTGATGTCCCTCAGTACGCGATGCCATTTGAAAGGGAAGTCGGTGAGTAGGTGCCAGGCTGCTTTACACGGTACACAACCGAACATAATTTTCCCTCCATTTGAAGACCACAGGGTAAAAGGGGGATAACTCAACTTTTCGAAACTTCTCAGGAGAGCATTTTTACTGCGTAAAACGTTATTACTTCTCATGTGGGTCACATTGAAAAACGGAAAACGCTGCAAATATTACGCAAGGGGTTATTATTCTTTGATACAGATTCCACATTCCTTTGTATCTAATGCCTAATATTTTGTACTTTTCCTTTGATACCCGCCCCCCAACTCGATTTTGTTTGCCTTTCGGCTCAAGGTTTTTAATTGTCGTCTACGTTGAATTCCAGGCCTTCACCCGACCTTCGAGGAAATGCAAGTTCTGGTGTGCCGTAACAAAGCTCGACCCCTGTACTCCGTCGAATGGAAAAATTGCGCTGCCACGCGGGCCGTACGGGAAACCATCGAAGACTGCACTGACCAGGACGGAGAAGCAAGACTGACGGCCCTTTGTGTTCACGAGCGGATCAACCAGATTCGACGAGGTTAGCTACTCGTTTTTATTGAACTTTGGCCATCATGAACGGTAACAATTTTCGGTTTACCTATTCCAACCTTTGCTGCCACAGGTCTCTCCAATGGAGGAAACGTGAGTCCCACTTTGAATCAAACTAACCCCGGCTTCTGTACGAATTATTGCTACAATAACAACTTCACAACGACGCCTGAGTCATCGGCACAGTGTAAGTTTCTACTGTTTCTTTGGGATTTTATTATCACCACACTATACATACTTGTCAAAGATTATTTTAGTTTTTGAACATGATATATTATACCTCCGAAATTCAATGAAAAGCTTTGACCCGAAATTAATGTTCGAAAATCACCTACTGTAGAACCTGGCCAACATTCCCCGCGCGACAGGTCCTTGCGCTCCAGGGGTATAACGATCTGAGAGGATCGCCCTGGACTCTTACTGAAATGACTGCATCCTCGTGAGCTTCAAGGATTCATGACTCCACGGTGTTATACAGGTTCTGCGAAAGAACCAACTCTCTATCTCAATCTCACTTGATAGTAGGTTCCATCAAAGTTCACAACCTCGTGCTGGGGATACTGCAGGGGATGGGATCTCGACATTTCAAAATTATATATAAATAGGATTAACGTGATTATTACCCCCCATCATGCTGCAAACAGAAGTTTTAGATTTATAAAAATATATATATACCTTGTACCATAAAAATTCAATAAGGATAGGAATCCTGCCATTTTCAGATTAAATCTTATTACTTATTAAATTTTTCACCCATTCGTGCTGCTAAACACGAACACCTGGCGACCATCATGCGTCTTTCCAGGCTCATCTGACCTCTGGACACTCAAGTGCTGTAATCCAAGAGTGCTAGGGTTTTATGCTAGCTCATACTCACCGGATTCTGAGATTCAGCCGACACTCAGATCTCTACTGTCGGCCAGCACGAGGACGAACCAGTCCCTGCTTTAGGTCCACCTTGGTTCATATCAGTCTGGAGCGACTAACCTCGTTGACCTTCCAACCATCGCCCCTTCCAGATTCCGGCTTACCAGAACGTTCACAGCTTCTGTCAGCCGGTCCTGCTTTTCAAACATCGCCGCCAGCGGCTGCTGTAACGGCTCTTCCTCTTCCTTGTGACATTCTTCGCCCAATAGGATCAAGAGGATCACAACAAATGTCGGAGTCACCAAAAATATTGGCAGCTATTTTAAGTTAAGGAACGATTTTGTTGTGACTGACTTTGATTTGTTTTTCAGTTGACAGGGAGCTCATTGACGGCTGTGGTTCAGAAGACACTGTTGAAACAGTAGTGACGATGACTCCTTCAGACTCGTTCCACACTCATTACAGTCTTTGTAAGTAACTGGTGTTATTGTTTTGATGGTATCAATGGTGCAATTTGTAATTCGTGCCTTTATTAGTTGCACGAGACGTTGCGGTGATTCACCCGCACCAAGGCAGGAATCCTTGCCTGGAAAGGAATTTACTCAGCAGTGATTCTAAAGAGGAGCTCTGCGTTGTTCAAACCTCGAGCAAGCACGCCACTCAGAGGAACCCCCGGGAAGAAGAATATGAGTATTCAGCGCCGAGACCTGCAGTGGCTACCAGTCAGCAAGCATCGATACCTATACTGCAGGTAGGTTGTGCACCATGCTCGAAGTATTACAGATCGATCGATATTGATTTGAAACTATCCATTTGTCGTGCAGAATCGGCCGTTTTCTGCGCCCAAGTTGGTGAACCTGCTCCCTAAAGACAACGATGCCAATCTCGTCGCGTCGCTGTTCAAGTTCGTCAAGAAGAAAGAAATCAACGAGGAAGAGACTGCCCTAACGCACGTCATCATATCCCCTTTCGACGGGGAAACGTCACCACAACGGCCGTCGTCTCTCCAGCTCATACCGCCGCCCAACGACGACGACGACAACATCCGCGAGGAAAAGCGCTTGAAGGAGCTTTCCGGTCGGATACGGACGCCCGGGGATTTACCCCCGTCGGTGAGGAAGAAGCGGGGTTCCAAAGCCCGCCTGTCGCTTTACGACGACAGGATGATGTCCTATAGCGCTGTAGACACCACTTTCTAGTCAATGTAATAAAATTAAAAAAACCAGGTGATGTTTTCCGTTGCACTTAGGGTGCAGGCAGTCTCCGAAACGATAATTATTATTCTAGTTAAGTAATTCGTAGCTTTGTGAATCTAATTACTAGATTTTACGGGAGCAGTTAGACATTGATAACCGTAAGTTAGTTTACATCCTCGGATGATGCCAATCGATTTGCTATCCACAAGCGAAACGCCTTACTGTGACATTTTACTGTCCCACCGAAATTGGACAGGGTTATCATCTTACAAATAAGGTCTAATAATATTGAAAATTGCCACATTCATGTTACAATTTTCCCCAACCCCTCGATATATTGGGGCCGTTGGGCGGGAGAGCTGAAACTGTACAGAAATAAACAAACCGGCCTACCTGCAGTAGTGCTACAAAAAAAATCGAAATTGATTTATTTGGAACACGAACAAAGCGCCTAAGTGTTGCATACTTGATACTACAGGTCTCCCACAAGAATATTGCGCTCCGACTACAAAAGGCTGCAAAAGGAAACGCCAATGTGGCATCCTGAGCCGAGGCCGAGCGAAGGGATTTCGAGTTTTTTCTGTTGGCAACATTGTCTCAACTTGCTCGCCGTTTTGCTCACCTCTCCCTGTTGTGTAGTTTGTTTTTAACCACTGTATTTAAGTAGAAAACAAACATTTCTCGGGGAAAGGCGTTGAGGAGTCAGGTGAGGGAAATTGTCTACAACGTAGCGCAATTTTCCATCGCCACGAAGGAGGAAGAACAGAATAAAATAAACGTTCGAGATGTTACTGTTGTTTAAATTTTGAGGTATTCCTAATTCTTCCTAACAACTGCACAACAGCAAAATTAAAATAAAACGCTGCAAATTTTACACCAGGGTTTATTATTCTTTGATATAGGTTACTGGTGCAAAAATTCAATTTCTGTCAAGAAAAAATTGGGAAATTTTTTTAATTTTTCGTTTTTTACTTGAAAAATATTTGACCTCCTGGGATCCCATTGTTAGCCCCGTGAAAGCCCTATAGAGCGCAACAGTGAAATTGGATCGTTCTGGGATCCCCAAAAATGAATTCGACGTCCAAAATTACTTCGAAAACGACACCTAACTCGATTCCATAGCCAAAACCCTTCAAAAAAACCTCCAGTAGCCCCATAGCGCCCCACGGGTTTGGGCGATCGGGCTGAATAACTTGCGGGCACAAGTAGATGGTAAAACAAGTATTTTGTCAAATTTTCAGATTAAAAAAAATTCCTACTGCCCAGAATGGCCCGGACGGCGGACGGACATTTCGGATTTAGAATGTTGACCTCTTGAAACGGATAATGTCAAATTTTGAGGCCGATCGGAGTCATCGCGATTACATAGGTGTATTATTTCAAGAATAATAAACGAAAAGCCGTCAGGTTCTATTCAATGACGTGAAATTAAACATTTTTGAACTAAAAACCCCGTTTGAGGGGAGAAAAAGAAAAGTGCTGCCTCTAGGAAGGGAAAAACGAGAAGGAGCGGGGAAATTTCGTTAAAAGAGTAGTTCGATTTCTGCCACCAGAATGCAGTGTCAGAGCGCAATAGTCTTGTGGGAGACCTAGTTTTTAGCTCATTTCAGAACATCAATTCGTCAAAAATGTATTTTTTCTATTAGTGAAAATCCAAACTTTTTTGCAGCACTATCTGCAGCTTGTTCATTATAACATTAAATTTTGCAGCTACATCACCGTTTCTACTCAAATCTTTGTCATAGCGAGCTTAGAAGTCGATGCCTTAACTCTTTTTGGAATGGATTCTCAACACTTGAACTGCCACAACAGAAGCCGCATTGCCTTGGTAAAGATTCCACGTAAAATGTGACTGAATTTAATGAAGTAGGTAAGTTCTGGAATTTCACCAGATAAGTCTGAACAAAGGTTGACGACGATGGAGACGAACGAGAGTAAAAACCGTATTTCTAGTCTATTAGTTTATAGTTCCTCTAAATGTAGCTTCTTCTCTTCTAGATTGTTTAAATTAGCTAGCGATTGGTGGCAAAATTGGTTTTCTCGGTCACTGAATTGCATTTTTTTTTTATACTCTTTTTTAAAACTACATCTAAATTATAATTTTCAATTAAGGTTGTTGTTCAATTATGGTAGTCCAGTCATATGGCAGTTTGACACAAAAAAAGTTTCTCGACGTAAGTAAGTTTTTAGTGTGCTGCGTCCAAATTTGAAGTTGGCCAACAAAAATCGCAAAAAAACCTAAACATTTTGGACTTTTCCACAAAATCACCTATAACTTGAAAAGTATGCTTCCTAGCGTATCCGTCACTATTTACCGAATGAAAGTAGACGAAATTTCCTTTCACATGCACTGTAACTTTTAATTTTGGGCGTAGAGTACCGCCACTTTTTGGCCAAAACGAGAGAAACTCAGTCCTGACTAGCCCCAGAAGCTTTCTTATCGTGTTTTCTCCATGAATATAGGTCTCTACAAACAGAACGCGGACTGTTCGAGTTTTAAATGATTTTGTGGAAAAAGTCCGAAATTTTTAGGGTTTTTCTTGAAAGGTTCGTTGTAGTCGTATTTTTTTCGGCTAACTTCAGATTTGGATTCAGCACACCGAAAAACTCGTCGACAATCTTTCTACCCGAAGTTTGTTCTGAACACTATATGACCAGATTCTGGGAAATTGATGCCAAATTTAGTTCGATTGGACTCCTTCCGCAGTAGAGTACGAGAGGCATTGTACGTTGCCTCGTCTTCGTCTTGGCAGCGAGCCACAAGGAAATGTAGGGGAGGATTTGTGCAACTGTTGAGTTGGCAACAGTTGGGACATGCCGTGTCTGTATTTGACCACCTCTCATTGAGTTCACGTTGCCTCGGGTACTTCGTCAATATTTTGTTGGTCTACATGCAATTCATGAGTGAGATTCGCGGTTTTTTAATGTACGTCTACACCCGAAGTGCCAACGGGAATTAAAGTTTATGTTCTCGTATCACGCTTATTTCATGCTAGTTATTGTATCAATTAGACGGGCCGGTGTTAATTTAAGCCAAGTACCAGTGGAACCTTTATTCTTGAGTCGCTTTCCATATCCACACCGCCTTAAAATTGGGTTGAATTGTAGTCACTCAGCGTATCTAGTCAAAAACTCGATGCAATTAATCTGAATCAAATAATTACAATTATTGTAATTTCAACTGTTTTAGTTGTAATCTGGGGATGGGTATGGATTTGTACTCAGGTGGTATTGGCTTGTATTTAAAAATTCCTTATCATGTGTAATGGTTATTGTAAAAAAAAAGTACATGTACGCTGCCTTTTTCTGTTCTTGAAATGTACCTAACAAAATAAACGTTTTTTACCTGATCATTTTGAGCCTATTTTTGTCCTGGCCGATTATGGCAACTTACCCAATAGTTCGCATTTACCTCAAAATTGTTGTAGAAAAACTGGAGCGAAACCATAAAAAACCATCTCAGGCTAAAAAATTTATTGAAAAAAAAAGAAACAGAAAAGGATTTGAAGACCATCAATCTTCACATATTGACATTGTTTCAGCTTTATAAAAGTGTACAAAAAAATGAGCCTTAACAAATTAAACAATACCATCTAAAAATTATACAAAATTGTTATTTAAAGGAATTTTGGACAAGAGAAAAAATAATTCAATTGGTAATGAGACTAACGAGAAAGTAATCCTGAGTCTGGGCTACTGTTGCAGAATTGTAACGCCGGGTCATGTGAAGTTTACGCGGTGACACAGTTTTACAGGCAGTTGAAATCTTAATCGGTACAATGAAACAGCCTACGGAGCGAGCCATAAGCGTATAATGTAACGAAAAAGAAACAATTAAAGGACTTATCCTTCGAACAACTGTCTACAAGTCTTCGTCATCCTCGGGCAGAGCGGTGTTTTGCGCCTCCTGCAAAAAGTAGAAAATTGTGAGGCCAGGTGGCGCTACGGCGACTCAACGACGCAAAACATATCACACGATTACTTACCAGAACTTCGTTTTCGATCTGCGCCCGCCATTCGGGGTCCATGTTGACTTCGGGAGGGAGGAGAGCAGGCATTGCAACGAATTCGAGGTTAGGGTCGCCAATGAGTTTCCTGGCCAACCACAGGAAGGGCTTCTCGAAGTTGTAGTTGCTTTTGGCGCTAATGTCGTAATACTGTAAAAGAATACGATTGTTAAACAAGTCAATATACGAGCTTTTCAGAGAGCTTAAACCAAATCGTGCATAAGGTGTTACCAACAAATGCTATTTGAATCGATTCATAGGGAATGACTCATAATATGCATTCGTAGGTGTTGATGTAGTCCATGAGCGAAGACCACTTTTCCATCGAAAGAGAAATGGCTATTAGAATGGACAATACAGGCCGAGGAAATCCGTGGACCAACCAAAAAGATGAAAACAGGAATATGATAATTGAAAGTGAACATCGTAGGCAGAGAAAAATCTGTACATCTGAAAGCAGTTTTGGCATTTTAGGAACTTTTAGAACCCAATCATTAATTGAAGCGATTGAGAAAAAGTATCGAAATACCAATACTTTCAAATTGTTTCTCGTGAACCTTTAGCAACGCTAGGATCTCCCGTTGCTTGTCTTAATTTTAGTTCTGAACATCAGTGTAAATATTGCAGTAAATCCAGTTCTTCAAAAGGACTTTTTTGCCGTAATGACAGACATCCTGAAAATCGAAATTGCCGCCTACAGACAGGTTAGATGGAGCAGTAACGGACCAGTGCCGGGTATATTCCATGAACATGAACCATGTACCGTGTAGACGAGCTTACACCTCAGACGACCTTACAACACCTAACTTTAGACGAGCTTACATACACTCGATTTCCCAACCCTACCGCAGGCCACATGAACATACTATTCTGCCGTCGTTAGTTGAAACACCATCTCCATTTTTTTATTTCGAGAAAAAAGCTGTTGAATGAGATTTTGTAGGCCATCCACACTATTCGAGATAGGACAAAGTCTTTTACCGAACCTTTCAAATGGAGATAGGAAGTTCTAACTTGGTGCAAAAAACGCGCCACGCCGAAATCTACTCAACCGTACACCTAACTCCGAAAACACCAAAATGGTCGATAGGGTGTTTTATCCTAGGACGGCAGTATTATTACGTTGCCTTATTAAGGACATGGAAAGGAATCAAAGATCTATGTGGTGGGCTTAGGTGAGTATCTGACTTGTGAGGATTTTTCCAAAGTTTTTAATTCTTTACTTAATTAGAAGAAGGGAAGCAAAAGGAGTCCTCTCCAAAGATATAGGTATACCTTTGGCCCCCCTCAACTCCTCACGGACACTAGGTCAGCTAAAAGCGGTGATTACAGCCATAGGCGCAACTGAACCAACCTGGACGTGCCTCGCCAATATCGTAAAATAACGTATTAAATTGAAATTATTTCAATTATCATATCAATAATAGTGAATTGTCATCCTAAAAGCGTAGGTACCTTCTCATTATAGGAGATACTCTCTTAACCTCCAGGAGTGTTATATTGTAGTCCATGAGCGAAAACCACGAATCCATAAAAGAAAACCATGGCTATTAGAATGGACGGAAAATTATACTTTCCTAAAACACCTAATTCTGATCAGGATGGCATCTCACTTTCTGATTTCACGTTGAACACAGAAATTTCGTCATCGTACGTCATCCCGAATGACCTTGACAATGTTCTTGATATTTAAAGCAACAATTAACCTGTAAATTTTTCTTCCGGTGAAACACGATGCTCTTGGCTTTGACTTTCCTGTCCTTGATGTCGACTTTGTTACCGCAGAGGACGATCGGAATGTTTTCACAGACCCTCACGAGATCCCTGTGCCAATTCGGAACGTTTTTGTAAGTGACCCGAGAGGCGACGTCAAACATGATGATGGCACATTGGCCCTGGAAATGATAAATAAGGTAATTCTGGCGGTTTGGCGAGGACAGATGGGAGGGTGTGCAGGTGTTGCCTTACCTGGATGTAGTAACCGTCGCGTAGACCGCCGAATTTCTCTTGGCCAGCCGTGTCCCACACGTTGAATCTGATGGGACCTCTGTTTGTGTGGAAAACTAAAGGGTGGACTTCCACACCGAGCGTGGCAACGTATTTCTTGTCGAACTCGCCCGTCAAATGCCTTTTGACGAACGTGGTTTTGCCGCATCCCCCGTCGCCGACGAGGACGCATTTGAATGAAGGCATATTGTCGGGTTCGCCCATTTTGACGTTAAGATTTTCTAACTGCAAACAGACAAATCAATTGAGGGATGAAGGGTTTAAAATAAGAATAACTACAAGTTTATGTACAGGTTGGAAGGAGGGGGCGCATGGTGTTTTTCAGGGAAAGGACTCGCATAACAAGATTTGTCCCCGTCCCAACACTACAACCTGATGAGAATTTCACATTTAAAACTAAAGGGAATGTCGCACCTCACTTCACAATTTGAATACCGACACGAGAAACTAAATGCGGTCCCGGAAGGTTGGGTGGGATCCGAATGGCGCCACGGATTCCGTCTCACAGGAAAATGGCACAAGGGTGCCGGAACGAACCCCGAGGAAAACCTCGACTACCCCCGGAATTTCGTTGAAAACTACACCACCTCGTTCACCGTTTGGAAATACACGGGCACTCAAAGTTTGAGACGAATTTGTCAAGCGATTACAACAAAATCTCAAAGCAAAACTCACCTTCTGGCCAACTCGTTACGGTCCACAATGGCGTTTTCGGCGAACAAGGGAGAGAACGTTCCGAATCACGAAAACATGGCGGCATCCCGCGTGACTCAACTCGACAAATTTATGATAAAAACCGCTTCCGACTGAATGTTTTCAATTGAAGAGTCCAGGGGAAAAACCCCGTCATCGACATTTTGGGGTGAATCAGGTACGAAGTGGTTTCTAAAGGATTTTGAGGCGTAGAATCCGACGAAGCCATCGGTTTTGGAGAATAACCACATCATCTCAGCGAAATATTGGGTTGAATATTAGCAGTACTGGGGAAAAACCCCGTCATCGACAGCGCGTGCAGGGAAGAACCCCGTCATTGCAGTTTAAAAGGCCCCAACCAACGCTGCAGCGTGCGCCCCTCCTTATCTCATCATCTTGTGTGTTGCCGTTTTGGGCAGTAGGAATTTTTTTTTAAATCTGAAATTTTGACAAAATACTCGGTTTACCATCTAGTTGTTCCCGCAAGGTTTTCAGTCCGATCGCCCAAACCCATGGGGCGCTATGGGGCTAAAATGGTGCTATGAGAGGGGGTTTTTGAAGGCTTTTAGCTATGGGGCCGAGTTAGGTGTCGTTTTCGAAGTCCCGGAACGATCCGATTTCACTGTGGCGATCTATAGGGCTTTCATGGAAGGAACTACTAAAAATGGGATTTTTTAAGGATCCCAGGAGGTTAAATATTTTTCGAGTAAAAAAAAAATTTTGAAAAATTTTTTTGAAAAAAGAAAATCCAAAAAACTTTTTTTTTTTCCAAAATTTTTTCCATTGACACAGAAATAATTTTTGCACAAGTAAACTGTATCAAAGAATAATAAACCCTTGAGTAAAATTTTCAGCGTTTTTGAATCGTAGTTTTCGTTCGTAAAAACCTTTTTTTTTTTTTGGTAAATATTTTGTAAAACCTAATACACAGTGTACAAATTGTACAAAGCAATTTTTTTTGGTATTTTGTGGATATTAACATACGTTTTGCATTCTTCAAAATACTTTAGTCTCTCCATTGTTTGGTTTAGGAGTAAAAGAGGGTTAAAATTCGCATTATAAGTTCAGAATTATGTATAAAATATCATTTAATAGTTTGAAAAATGGTTATTCGGGAAACATATTGTGAATCTGCATAGTTGATGGTTCAAATAAAACATTTTTTGTATTTTTAAAATCGTTTTTGAAGATTCTGTGAGTTGGTAAACTTTAAAATTCATTTTTCTCAAAATCAGCTTTGTATCAATGACGGGGTTTTTCCCCTGGACTCTTCAATTGTAAACAATATCAAAAATATATTTAATACCAACCAATTTTTAAGAAACCTCACGCAGATTTTATATCGAATTATAATCTATTGATTGGTTTTATTGATTTTCAAGAAGGCGTTGGGAAGGCGAGGCGCATGCGTAGAGCTCCTGACGGCAATGCAGGAGACTATCGATTTTTGCAGTTCGCCGTTCCCGTCTTCAGTCGCTTGTCCGTGTCATGTCGATTGTTTCTGTGTGAATGGGATTTTCGTGCGTTCTAGTGTCCGTATTGACCGGTTTGGTGAATTAGTGTGTCCAAAATGACCAAGGATAGATTAGCAGCTCTCAAAGCCGTAAGTGATCCCAACTCGATGCGCTCTAGCCGTAAGGAAAATCGGCCTTCCAGGGGGGGTCGCTATCACAAGTCCATTACTCCTACATCTTTCGGGGAATTCCGTTCTCACGGGCGATTCACGCCCCCCAACGACAAGTTTCCTTCGATTAAAAATCCCAAAATTCAACATTTGCCACCTCACAGCCGCCTAAACGAGTTAGATTCCCTCCAAAAGGGGTTTTTCCTCGAGCGCTTTTCCTAAGCCCCACCCCTTGTGTACACCCCTCGGAAGGTGGTTGAAATATACTCAAGTTGTCAATAATTTCATTTTAATTTTTAATCATTTTATTTCTTATCTAAGTACGTCAAATGGTGCATTTCCCCAGCAATAATTTAATTTACATGTTACAATGCGATTTTAATTTTTTTTATCACCTACATACAATTTATAAATGCTAAAATAACTTTAGGGCACAATTTGTACCTAATAGATAATATCCCTATTAATGTCCCAAAATTGAAATATTATTTTTTTACCACTCGGCATTGTGTCCTGTCTACGGCTCGAGCTATACATAGCTTTAGGACGTTGACTGATCAGTCTCAAAACATACCTACCTACCAACTGTGTCAACGTTTTGTATGATGTTTGTATCGGTCAATAGGTTGTATTTCAATTATGAAACGACTCAGCTAAAAAATGGGAACCTATCGCTAATTTATTTGCCTGCGGGGTTTATGCAAGGTGCTCAAATCCAAATTTTATTTTAATGACAGAATATTATTATTGCGCGGTTTTGTCTTGATTGTCATAATTAGGGCTCAATAAAATCACCAGTGGTCGAAATGCTCGAAAAACACCAGTTGGTCTATCTATAGAACATAAACAGGTCCTGTTAATGCTCTAGAGATAATGCTCGAAAAACACAGTTAAAATCTTCAGATAGAAAAGTGAAATGAAAACAGGCAGACAGATAGACACGGAACCAAATTTGTTCATGAGGCCCTAAAACGCAAAACGTGTGGAAATTTTAATTTTGGAGAACAAATTTTTTTTTTTTCATTTCGAAAGTGAAAACAATGCTTCCTCTGCCTTGCAGACTTGGAAGCAAAATCTACAACTTAAGGGGCTGTAAATTTACAGCCGTATTTAAAGGATTTTCGAAGAACTTGTGCCAGAAAGTTGAATGAGGTAACATTTTTGAAGTAATTTTGGACGTAAGACTCAATTTATTAGAGGCCTCAAACCTATCCAGTAGCCTGTGGGGCTCTGTGGTGCTAAAAAAAAGGGCAACATGAGGGGTTATTTAAGGTCTTTGGTCATGGGGTCGAGTGGGGAGAATTTTTGGAAGTACTTTTGGACGTAGAGTCCTTATAATATAATATTATGGCGGTCTCATCGGACCGCACCGTGGATGTGTGTGGCTTCTATAGGGCTACATACCTACGTCGCTTAAGGTTGTGATTTTTCATTGACTATTTTTCCGAAGTCGCGGATTTTCGAAACTCAGTAACTTACGAGTAGGTAGGTATAAGTACCTAAGAGAAATTTCTCTTTTTGACTTACCACTGGGGGTGTCATTCTGCCAGTTTTTTTGATCCTGAAAAAAGTGCCCAAAAATGTAGCAAATTTTACTAGTACCACCCAAGTCCAGGAGAGGGGGCAGCTTTTTGATTTTAATGGTGTGTAAAATGTATCTATACGCAAAATTGTCGGTACCGGAGTGTTTAGGTATACATGAGTTACCAACAAAAAAAAAAAATTAACTTTTTTCAAATTCAGCAGGATATAATAGATAACACTGAATTCAAATTTGATGCAAACAAACTATTCAGACGAAACCACTAGCAATATGCATTTATATGCGTTCGTTCTGAAGATTTCTGTTTTATGCATTTATAATATAAAATTTATATTATAATGCTTATTGCATTTAATGCTCAATGAATTTAAATTCTGTTGGTCCCAGAGAGATGAAAGTACTACCGAAAGGCTTCTCTCAATATTTACTTATGCTAATATGCTCGAATCCGAGTCTTAGTCACAATAATATTATTCCGGTCTAGTTCAGACAATGCTGCTCATTATATTCGTTGTAAGTTACGGTATTGTTGCTACTCTTCCGAGCTATTATAGCTCGGAAGAGTAGCCTATAATAGGCCCGGGTTGTTTTGGCTGGTATAGATTTGTGAGGCTCGGCCCTCCGGGCCGGCATCCTAAAATTCGTTTAGGAACGTGTGGACAGTCCACGACCCACATGAATTACTGGGTGATGCTTCTGTTTCACCACTAAATGGTATGCGTCAGGACATAAATGTGGAGCATTTCTAGTTGTCACTTGTTGTAGAGATCTTTGAATTGGCCGCTATGGGGGTGTAATGATTTACCGTGAGGGAGCCTTTGAGCCTCTAAATGAATCCAAAATAGCCTTTGATGTCACCCAGTGAATACCTCCGACTAATTCTCGCCATTCAGTCACTAATTTACATCCCGAGGTGCATCGATCCTCCTGACGCAACCCCGCGTACACATTTCCTTCAGTTCCTAGAAGTCAATTCGGTCCAGGGGAGGGAGTTTGTATGGGAGCTTTTCGTCAATTGGGTACTATAATAGTACCCAATTGAATATCACACAATAATTGTGTGATATTCGCTAGTCCTCCTTGGGTACTAGTGTGTGATACAAATCTCACCTTTCACCCCAACCGCTGCAATTAGCGTGTGCCCGAATATATCAGTTCCTTCCAGTCCCCACTCATGTAAAGTCGCACTAAGTTATCCCATGATTATCGAAAAATTCACCTAAATTGCCTGGCTTGTGAATAACTAATTTTATTTTCGCACAAAAATTTAATTTAATTTTAGCGCTGTGAAGCAACGAAACACTAAGTCTTGGAAACAGGTTCAAAGAAATGGAGAAATTCGATCAAGCACGGTTAAAACAGTAACAAACTCAGATTAGGTACGTACTCTGGTATATGGGTGCCTACACCGTGGGAGCCCAAAACTCACTGCTACTGCTTCAAATTATGGAGGTTCTTTCATAAAATAAATTGGTCGAGATGCGGTTCCCCAGCCCTAGCTAGAAGGCTAGAACCCTGTTAACCAGACACATGTTGAAGATCGGAATGTATCAAACTATGTAGTTTGTACAACGAATCGAAGGCTCGCAAAAGAAACTCCTACCCTCCTACCGACGATCATTGAATAACTCCCGAACGGATTGTCGCACAGAAATCGTTTTATACTCGTTAAAATCAGCGTAAAAAGTTATACCGGGTTTTGGCGTTACGAAAATTTTTGACCCGGCTCTCGTCGCTAAGGAAAGCCTCGTTCGCGATGAAGAGAATTCACGAAATCTGCTGTATCCTATGTCCGTCTCCTGGTTCTCAGCTACCTGCCCTCCAATTTTTTTGAGTTTTAAATAGTGTAATTAACCCGAATTTCTTTTTTACAAAATAAAAAGGTTGTTTCTCTCCATATATAGATATCCCTTTTTTAATCGTTACTGCTTCGAGTTTACCCTCGATATTTCTAATTTTTCACTCCGATCACGGTTTTAGTGGTGGCTTCATCGAACTAATTGATGCGTCAAACATGCATTTGCTGATGGGATCCCACAGGTGTGAATCAGCCCTGTGGTGGTCCAAGGGGCTCTCACAGAGTGGCCGGACCTACGGGGCTTTTAAACATCTACGTGCTCTTAGAATATATAATAGGGTATAATCTATTATAATAAAGGCCAATCTATTATAATAATGCCGCAGCTCCAGGAGGAGGAGGATATTCTATAATAGTCAACTGAAAAAAAAAAAAACAGGCTATTGGACTCAAATTATTGAGAAAACTATTTATATACAAATAACAAAACAGTTGAGACCAGTGATCTGCTTTTTAAATAGCCTAATCAAATTAGACAAAAAACCGCTGTTCAGCGGAACAAATTTCCGGTGAAGGTTTTATTGGTTTAACCGCTTCCTTTCCACTTCAGTATGATGGGAAAACAAAGTCCTGGTGTGTGGGGGGGAGGCTCTAAATGTCACTTTTTTCAGTTTTTCTGGTATATCTCGGGAACCGTAATTCAAAATAAAAAATTGTATACATAACATTTGTTGCTGACTAAATTGCCTACAAAATTGGTCCTATGTGTTTTTTCTGTAGGACTAACCGTTGACGAGCTATGAGTGTTTTAAGTTCCAACATTTTTAAAATTTGCCTGAAATGGTGTTCTTCACGCTCATAAATGCAAGAATACCTGTTTTTGAGACGATTTGATGAAGGCAAAAAGGAAATGGAAAGGTTTGGAATGATGTGATGGTGATGGAGCGGCATTCGACGGGAGAAACAAAGAGGAAGGAGCTTGATGAGGTAATTAGCTGAACTTCACTACTAGGGAGCCCATTTCCACCCTCGTGCGGCCAAGGGCGAGATTGGTACCTACTATCAGTGGTGCCAAGTAAGGGGGTTGGGAAACCCACTACCACCAACAGATTGGGGTTGGGTGCGGAAATCGGATGGGTATTTGCAGCATTGCCCGGATGGGTATTTGCAGGCAATAGACGCCACTGCAGTCCCTGATGGGTCTGATTGTGGCGGCAGGCAGCAACACACGCCCCTGCCTGCTAGGCTGCCTCCCTGCTTACGCAGACACCAGCACCTGCTGGTTGACCAAAAGTGGATTTAACATCCAGTAAGTTGGGCTCCCGAAGGAACCCTTGGATGGGACAAGAGCCCCTCTATCTGGTCCTGTTAGTGTTTAGGGTTTGGACACTTCGCCCGTCCCTTCAGGCTCTCCAAGTAGGACACACGCCCTACCCAGAGATCCGTGACTCGGTGTGGATTTCCATCCGCACCATTAGCTATTTATGAGGATCGGACTCCAGCCCTTTCCATTACCTACCTAAAACTTAGCTTCTATTTCTACGTTGGCCCATCCACCAGCCTCCACCAGGACTTTATAAAACCTAGGAGATCTACCAACCTTGTTTTAACTATGTCCCCAGGATAACAAGTAACGCACCTCAGGGACAGGAAACGGAGCCGTGCAAGCGCACTGCATGTGCACAGTACATGCTCCGCAGACTCTGGTTCGGCATTACAGAACTGACATACCTCAGTGTCTGATAATCCTAACTTATGGAGATGGTACAGGAGCCTGCAGTGGCCTGTAAATAGGCCCACAAGTATCCGCATATCACCTCTCTCCAGGTGAAGCATCTCCCTTGCTCTTGACCTGGAGAATCCAATGAACAACCTCGCTTGTTTCTGACCAGGGAGTCTTTTCCAGTGCAGCGCTCTTTCCTTTGTCTCCCACTTGGAGTTTTCATTCAACAGAAGTTGTCCCGAGAAATGGCACGGGATCTATTGGGAGACATGCTGAGCCCTCCTTTGCAAGGATGTCAGCAGCCTCGTTACCCTCAATGCCCTGGTGGCCAGGACACCATGCGAGGGTCACTCTATTGCCCCTTGCGAGGAGCTTGAGTTTGTTCAGACAGTCCCAGACCAGCCTCGATGTAATAGAAAACGAGGCCAAGGCCTTCAGTGCAGCCTGACTGTCTGACAGTATATAGACTTTGGCCCCTTTAATGCGCCGACATCGCAGCCGGTGCACACAAGTGCCAATGGCGTTGACTTCCGCCTGAAAGATGCATCCATGGTAGCCATTGCCCCAAGGGGCTCCGATACCCGGGTCCTTGGTCCGAAGACACCTGAGCCGGCTCTACCATCCATAACAGATCCATCGGTATAGAAGACCATAGCCCCATGTTCAAACTGGGGTCTCCCCTCCTTCCACTTCGACCTCTCATGGATGAGGACCCTGAAGGGAAGGTCGAAGTTCAACTTCTCTGTCATGGCATCAGAGACAGCTGACGCTGCCTCATTCGCTGGTATTCTATCCAGAATGCCGTGAAGTGCTCGTCTTTGACCTTAACGCAAATGGTCCATGCTCCTCATCTTCATTGCCTGCAGGTATGCCAGCCTCTGCACATGGATGTGGATGTGTGATAGGCCCAGTAGGATCTCCAGCGCAGCAGTAGGGCAATTCCGGATGCACCCAGTAATACCAACACATGCCAGTCTTTGCACTTTGCAAAGCAGTTTCTGCGCTGTGGACTGGTTGGTTTTGTTCCACCAGATGAAAGCACCAAACGTGAGGATTGGACGCACAATTGCATTTGCACCCCTTAAAGACCCTGGACTCTCCTGCTCCTCCTGAAATCCTCTCATCAATATTCTGTTCCTGCAAGACCGGCTGTGGAACACGGTGTGGCTGTCGGAAGGCAGGGATCTTCTGCTCAATAGTGTGTGGGGATTGCAATGGTTCCTGCACAAATAGCCCTCCTGCTGACGAAGACTTGATGGATGGCGACAATGAAGAGCTTCTGGACCCCTTGGACGAACTTGTGTGAGGTTAAGTTTACAATTCATGAAAATAAACAAGTTCCATTTACTCAACAAAAAAAAAAAAACAACAAAAAAAAACACTTCTATTAATCGATTTGGCGAATAAAGCTCAATTTTCGGCAATTGGTTACTTTCATTGCTCTGTACCTCAGTAACGGTTAGTCCTATAGAAAAAACCCACAGGACCAATTTTGTAGACAATTTAGTCAGGTACAAATTTTATGTATACAATTTTTCAATTTGAATTACGGTTCCCGAGATATAGACGAAAAACTGAAAAAAGTGACCTTTAGAGCTTCCCCCTCCCCCGAGCCTCCCCCCCTCACACCAGGACTTTGTTTTCCCATCATCCTGAAGTGGAAAGGAAGCGATTAAACCTATAAAACCTTCACCGGAAATTAGTTCACCCGATTTGTCTAATTTGACTGGGCTAAAAGTGCTAGGGGCGGAATTGAAAACCCTCCCCGACCAAAAACTACAATTTCTGGTGGCTGTCAGGCGATGGAACGGCTAACGAAGGTCATGTTTGTGCCAATCTTCAAATAAGATAAAATTAAATGACAAGGGATTAATTAAGCGACATCGTTCGGTGCCCGCAAGTATCCCATCGGACCATCTCATGTTCCAACTTGTGCTATCCAACTTCCTCAACGTTTCAGGAGAATCAATTTAAAAAAGGCTCTTCTGGTCGACCAAATGCAGATAGCCGCACTTGAAGGTTTTACGTTTCGAGCTATCTCTATCGATCTTTCGGTTAAACTTGATTGTTTAATCAATGAGACACGAGATTTCGCCCTGATGTACCTACATCATAACTACATTATCACGGTTTGAGGTTCTCAACGCGATAAGCATAGCTATTTACAGGATCATTACGACCAGAATGTCCAAACCCCTAATATCCATAATATGGATATTATTATGAACCTGGTATGAAATGCCATCGAATAAACTCGAGTAGTGGCTTTACCTCTTGCTAAACTGATTGAATCCTGATTATACCTGTTCATTCTCGTCGAGTGCTCGAAAATGTCCAGCCCTCGAAATTTGTTCCTTGACAGTTTAATTATGAGTGGATAAAAAAAAGTGGTAATTTATGTAATCGAATTTATTTTGTTTCAGGCCCAGAGCGATGACGACGATGTCCCGGATGACGTCGCCGTCAACGTCGAGGGACGTGACGGCTTCATGGACGAGTTTTTTGCCGAGGTAAGAAATTATTCTTTCAAAGTGATTCATCTCGATGTCGTTTTCATAATCTCTTAATTTTACACCCCACTGGATTCGTTGAAATTTAAATTGAATTCTCACAGAGATTTGTCAAGATGTCGACAAGCCCGTAGGGTGAATACCTGTGTAGGCGGGCGCGAAGAAACACCGCGATCGACGTAAAGTAGAAAATTACGTGGTGAAGCCGACATGTGCTGATTCAAGCTGAAAAAGGTTCTTGACCTAGAAGAGGAGGCGATTGATGGCATAACGTGGGGCTAATCCACCGCTTGTCCTCTTAAAAATGATACCTCTCCGCCACAATCCTTTTCTCACTGCCTATGTTGTTTTCACAGTTATTCATCACATGCTGGAGAAAATTTGCCAGTTTCACGCTAGATTCTGGTAAAGTTCGCTTACCTCTGTTTGAATAAGAATTAGACGTTTTCAAATCGGTGAAGTGATGTCACCCTGATAAAATTCGGCCGCCATTTGCAAGCCACCGACTCACCCAGTGTGTTTTCTTTGGTTCCTAGCTTTTGTATTTATTTTCGTTCAGCGAATGATGCGAAAATTGTTGATGGTTTTGTTAGTTGTATTTTGTTTTATTATTCAAGGAATAATATAACTATGTATTTATGTCGGAGGTCGAAAATTTTGATCAGCCTCAAAATTTGTCATTATACATTGGTACCTACGTTTCAAGATGTCTAGATTCAAAAAACAAAATGTCTGTCTGCCGTCCAGGCCGTTTTTGGCTTTAGGATTTTTTTTTTTAAACTCTGAAATTTCGACAAAATACAAGGTTTACAATCTAATTGTGCTCGCAAGGTGTTCAGCCCAATCGCCCAGTCCCTCTCTGTGGGGCCAAAAAGGGGGTACGAGAGGGTCTTTAAAGCAAGTTTTTGGCGTATGATATCGAGTGGGGTGTCATTTTTGAAGTAATTTAGGACGTAGAATTCATTCTTTTGGGGTCTCAGAACCGTCAGATTTCAGAGAGGACCTATGGGGCTGCAAATGGGGATTTTTAGGGCTGCCTGGAAGTCGAATGAAGTGTCGTTTTCCGTGTGATTTTGCACGCATGGTCAATTTTTCGGGGTCCCACATCCGTCCACAAACTTTACAAGAAAAATAACTTTTGCCAATAAGTAAATACTTTCTTTTTTTTCAATACAGAATCAATTTTTGGTGAATTGATGGAGAATCTAAGAATAATAACTCCTGAGTAAAAATTTGCAGCGTTTTTGTTTCGGGAAAATATATAAACACTAGCGAAGTTCTTGACTCCCAAAAATTGCTTTTATAAGGATGGAATCGCCAATCGGCCGCGAGCCGCTACTCCCTGGTTTACCCTCAGAAACATATCTGTTTCCCTGACTGCTAGATAGAAGGCTACCGGGGATTAAAAATCTAGTCTGGAGTAAATATTCTTCATATCTGTCGACCTGCACAACATCGGTCACAGGGATGGAAGGGCATGTCCAAAAATGACTTCCCTACCAACTTGTTTACTCAGTTGCGTTCAACCTACCGACCTACATTAAATGAAGCACGTAGGTAGGAATTTTGATTCACATACCCATTCAGCAGGGAAGTTTTCTCTGTAATCCAATTTTTCCTCCACTCTGATGTTGAAGTGCTTTGAACAAATCCGGGCACCTCGGTTGACATCGAGGATAGTGGAAAACTTTCCGTCACCTTGTTTGTACTAAGTCAAGAAGTCATAGCGCGCATGTATTTAAGTGATTTTTTACATCGAAAGTGCCTCGAACAATTTTGACACCAACATTTCGGAGCACTAAGCAAGTGTGAGGGGAGAGAAAAACTTCACTGTTGGGTCAAACCAAGGCTGACCAGATCTACTGTCAATGGTGCAGTCACCAAACGCACAGTGCATTATTATGAGAACAAAGAGCAAAAATAATAGAATTAAACACAGTATTAGCAGGTTAAAACTGGCGAAACAGTCAACTCCATTTGTCGGCATAGGAAGTAACACTTCCTGCCAATTCGTTGGCTTGCAAATGGCAGCCATGGCTCGCGTCTCTCTTTTTCTCAAAAATGAAAACGTCGAAGGGTAAATGGGATCCACGCCTCTACAATAGGTGCGTTCGCAGTGTTAGTTCTGGCCGTTCGGAATCGAATCTGAACTCGAACGCTTCCAGGAATCCAAACGGACAGAACTGCGGTCCTCAGCCAACGAAAAAGAAGCCACGAGATCACAGAAGGAAATGAATCGCGCGCTTGTGACTTTCCACAATCGAGGAGACAGTCGGAATCAGTTCGGGAAGTTCTGAAAAAAAAATCAGAACTGCCGGAATCGATTCTGAACGAGTTCAGCGTTCGCAGAGCATCAGAACTTGAGTGTTTAATTCCTGGAAGCCGATGTACCCCCACCCTCGGCCCTTGCAAAAGGCCTACTGCGAATGCGCCAAACGTTTCGGAATTTTCAGAATTACACTGCGAACGCAGCTAATAATTTGGCGGACTAGACAATTTGGCCACCCCAACGTGATGGCCTGACCGCCTGATCAACACTTGGAGTGAGCAAATAATTTTTTTATTTTGTTAGGTTTGTCAGGTTTTGTTAACTTCAGTGTTTATCCGTTTGTGAGACTTGACTGACTGCTCTCCACCGGGTATACTATTTCCGTCATCTTTATCTTTGTTTGCCGCTATTTTTGACGTCGATAGCAAGCGTCAGTGGGCGGTGAAATCACACTGAAATAGTTCAACGATCCAACTCTTTCGTCTTTATCCCCCCCACCTGTAACCTCTTGAGAAAATATGAATGAGAACACTGGCTGCATTAAGAAACAAAATCCTCTAGATTCTTCTTGCACGTAAAAACCTGATGAACACACCCTTTTACGTGAATACCCCTCTCATCAGTCTTCATCTCTTTCTGTTTCTCAGGTCGAGGAGATACGGGAAATGATAGATAAAATACAAACCAATGTGGAAGAAGTCAAGAAAAAGCACAGCGCCATCCTCAGTGCGCCTCAAACCGACGAAAGTGAGTCATTTTACGTTATACGTTTATTCTATGCAAGCAATTTCGTAAATCCTTCAAATTTTGTAATTCATTCCAGAGTATGAATGAAAGGAAGAAAGAATGAACCTTTAATGTCTTGCTGATCACTTTTGGCGAATTCGCTCATGTTTTGTTTGTTTACCGAAGCTTGACTGCATGAGTTAATTAACTGAATTGAATGCCTTCTTCTGAAAAAGTGCAACGTATGGAACTAACGTGGGGCTACTCTAATCTTGGGAACTGAGAATTAAATGTTGCTTGTGTTCCCCGTCATTAAACTGTAAAAATCGTGGTCAAATCCTCAGAAGGTCCTTCGGTGGCCAATCTTCCGAGGTTAATCGAATCAATCGCTCTCTCACGCACCTTAACCGCTCAGGGAAATGAACACTTAACCCGGTTGATAGGACTCTTTTTCGTCCACGATCGGATCTCCCCCGCACGCTAAAGTGTGGTTTCTAATCAAACAAGATTACTCTGAAGGCCGCGATTGTTTACTCACGCGCTCACCGGCTTTATAAATCGCTCGGGGTGCCCCGTTTGTTTGTTTCCGGTCTCGTGGGCTGTATTTGAGTGCCCTTATTAGTTTTTATTGTCACTAGCCGGATCCCGGATAAATTTCTCATCGTCACTTTTTGTTTTCGATGTATACGGAGTTATATTGATCGTTCGTTGAGTGGTTTTTTTCTCTCTCCCGTTTGGTTATCTCGCTCTGCGTCTAACAGGATGAGGATGCCTCAGAGGGAAACCGTGGAATTACAATGACTCATACCGTGGGAATTTATCATGAGGAATCCCCTCCGTGAAACACTTGTTGAAATCATTAATTCTACAGTAGGTACAACACCTACATAAGAGTCATGCTATTAAATAGTGATGAACGTCTGGAGATGCCATGTTACCTACAGTAGAATATTGGAAAACTTTCCTGGCATCTCCTGACGGTCACTTTTTCGACGGTGAAGAATTGAGTACCTACCTAATATATTAGTTGATGGTTTTTTGAAACATGTATTTCTACTGAAGGAGGTTTTCAGAACTGTACCCAACCCTTTTGATCGTTTTAATTTATCAGCAGACGCGTCTAAGGATGATGTCCCAGTAGTTTCTCTGTATTCTGGCTCCATCCTTTCGACCCAAGCTACGTGAATTCCTCCGCCGAAGATAAATGGACCCAAACTCGAGCCCCACATTTTGGGAGTACGTTTTGTCCCTCTTCTCTGCCTGGATTTCCCAATCACACCGCCGACGGTGGCGCTTCCCGTGGCCCGCGACTGGGCTACGAGCGGCAGGCCGGTGAATTTAATAATTATTATAGAGTGTGGCCCATGCGGCCACAGCTCCCATTTTTGATAGTTGGAATTTTAAATTTGTGATCAGAATGAAGCAACCCAATTCTTGACACATTCCTACCGCTAACGCAGCCTAATTATTTGCTTGCAATACCACGAAATTATTAGCTTCAGAGAAACAGTATTGCCTGTCTTACTATTTTTGTGTGTATTTTAATAAACTTAGTGTCGGAAGGATCCTACGATTGCAGTACCAGATAAAATTAACTCAAATTTGACCCCTGGAAAGTCGGGAAAAGTCAAGTTGGTGGCGTTGGAACTAGAACGACATGGCGATAATATGAACGATATAATAATATAATATATTATATTCCTCAATTACCGTCAGAGTGTTATCCCTGGGCGATGAGTTCTCCTACTTCTAACCGAGGGGAAGACGACTCGGGATTGTTCCTGATGTTTGACCCTTGGACGATTTTATTGACCCCTCTTTCGAAGAGTCAATTGACATCTTGCCCTCGGCGGTAACCGGGGCGGTGGAACAATTGAGTCATTTAGGCGACATCGGACGTAGATGCTGTCGCTGCAGGGCCCTAAACGGGACGTCCGCCCCCATCCGGCAAGGTGCGAAATGAAATAGCGGCGTGCTGACGACGGCGAAGGTTGGATAGAAAGTCCGTGGGAGGTTCCCCAACTGCCTACTGAATTTTGCATGTTAGGCCTACATAGCTAACAACGATGTTATTTATTGCGTCGTGAGACGTTCCGCCCTTAAAGCCCCTTACTGATACACCATGAAGGACCTGCGTGAGTCATCGTGGCTTCACAAAGATTGGACAATAAAAAAAAGAGCTATTGATCCTTCCAGCCTGAAACTAGATTCTTACCTAGCTCTGCAGTGTAACTTGATAACCCCAGACCTAATTTTTATTAGCAAAATATTACGCAATATCAAAAAGAAGGTCAATGTGAGAAAGTCTTGTTCCACCTCTTTTGTAATTTAATCTGATCTGTTCTGTATTCGACATCTGATGATTTTTATTTTTTCAGTGGTCCACCGTAATTTTCAAAACACATAATATCAAAACAAAGTTACCCACTCAGTGGCATGGCGTTTTCACATAAATAGATACGCATCTCTGGCCCGAGGAACTCGTTTGTGTGTCGAATTCGCTCCAGTTTATTTCTGCCAAACTTCTGAATTGTTGCGTGGATTTGACGAGCGTGCCATGTATATTCAAGCAGCTTCCTCCCATGGGGACCTCCCTAAAAACAAATAATGGAACAATGCCATCCGGACGGGAGAACATAAGAACTTCGAGTGCCCTCTTACATACAAATGCCAGTTGAGGGGCGCTCTTGTAGTATGTGCGTTCAATGTCGGCCACATTCGTATAGGTATCAAACTTTCCAATTTGGGTTATGAGGAAATGCCGTGTTTGCGGAACAACGGGACAAACCCAGAAAGAGCACAGTGAACGCACCAAACAGAAATACATAATTAACAATGATAATTATTGTTAGCTTAACTGTAGTATAATTATTATACTATAGTGAAGTTAAATCAACAACGAGGTCTCAGTGGGGATGATGTAGCGTGAATGTGGTAGTCGTTCAATTGGGTTCGGAGGAGGGCAGGGAAAAATAAAGGATCTTGCTAGTATTATATACCTTCATAGTAAAAAATGTGGCTGTTCAAATGAAACCGTATATTTCTCCTCGATGTCTATCGGGATGTTCCGCATTCCTTATTCCTGCAGCAAATAAGCCAATAGCAGATAAGGTATTCTGTGCTCTTTTTTGTAACATTACCGTTCGTCTCATTACAATATGTCATATTCGTTGCGATTACTCAATGCTGATACTTTTAGCGAATCATTACCTACGCGGAAACAATCCATTATTTAGCGGCGTAAAATCACTCTATAATCACAACAGTAACATTTTCAATTAAGTACCTACTTTCGCGTACTACAAATGCGGAGAAATGGGAACACCACGAGATCGTAACAGCAGTTGATATCAGGCCTTCTATGACTTTCTTTACCCAAACATTTCACTATTCACTTGATTTTTGAGATGTTGGTCTGCTGCTTTTCCAACACGCAAGATGGGTTTCAATCCCACGGTTACTAAAACATGTTCCGTGTTTCTTGAATTTCAGCCTTAGGCTAAAAGCCAAGCCAAAGGGCCGAGTTTTATTTATTTATTTTTTATTGTTTTATTTTTATTTTTAAGAACTTAGAAGTATCGAATACTTTCGTTCGATATTTTATCGATATCAGTACCGGTATTTCAATATTGTTTTGATATGAAACGTCACGTTGGTTATCCTTATTAGGGATAAGTACCGATAAATATCATAATAAAAGCTTTTAAAAATAAAACAAAAAGAATCGATACGATATTTTATCATTTAATAATGATTAACAGGACGTTTCCATCTTTTTCGTCACGCCACGAGCGTCACGTCACGAGGGATTTTGAGCGCAACATGATCGCGAAAACAATAATCACATGATTGGTCTCTTTTCTCTGGAAGTTTAGCGGTTGGTTACAAGTAGAGGGTTGGTGTAAAATTCATCATTATTAAATGATCTGACTGTAGAACCATAGGTCTACCGTCCGGTTTTTCAATAATAATTCTTTTTTTTTTTTTTTTAATTTTAAAATTTTTAATGCGAATTTCATGAGAATAATGCACTTTATTCCAATATTTCCTCCCATTCGGTATGTTCATGCTTTCCTCTGCACTCACTGGGTGGGATTTGTTTTATTGAAGATCCTATCAAACAGCTTTACATAATTCAATTCAATTAACCAGCGGAAACGGTATCTGAATATTCCATGGCTGACATCCTCTGAGACGCTCTTCAAACAATATTTTTTACTAAAATTGTATCCTGATAATTTTTTTTTTTTTTTTTTTTTCGAAAAAGAATTGTTCAGATACTGGGAAAACAGTAGGTACCGATAATTTTTTTCATCTTTGCCCGACCAACCATTAAAACGTTTATGCTGCAGATATGAGCCGATTTCCTTGATAAGCCTCATAAGATAAGGTATCCTGTGTTTCTTTTCCGGCAATTTCGGTTCAGACGGATTCAACTCACGGCTCGTACACATTTCCAACGATTCAACCACTTACGAGAGACAGCTTCTGTGGCAACCGGATGAACATCCCGAGTGGGGAAGTCGGGGATCGACCGGGGTTGTCGACGTGTCAAGTGCCGAAGTCGGGAAACGCTGACATCGCCAGCCGAGTGGTGAAAAAAAAAAAGCGTGAAATATTGTCACCCTTCTGGGTTTTTCGCTAAACGGCCGTTTTCACGGTTGGGAGGGCGAGAGGGTTTTTGAAATCTCCCTTCGACTACTCGAAGCTGCGAAAAGCTCAGTTTGTTAAAAATATTCAACGTTGTAAACAAATTCTGTGTGTTGGACTGATGATGTGCACAAAATGTCCATCCCTGAGAATGTTTGGTGGTAAATGACTCAGAGCTCTTCCCCATAGGCCATGAAATGACTCCCCCAAATATGATTCTCCGCCACCAGACTCTGGGTGGGTCACGCAGATGTGCGATATGCTACTCCGATAAACCCACATCGATTACACCTCCAGCCATCTTGGCGCCCTTGCTCGAGCTCCGATGAAAAGGAACCCTTTTCAAAGTGAGGAATCGGAAAGAGTTCGAGGAACGATGGTACGAAATTAACTCAGCGACATTCCGTCAGCGTTTCCTGGTAGGTCCTCCGCTGAGCCTATTGGAGTCAATGTCCTCAAATGACTTGATGACAAATGAAAAAAATTATCGTATTTCACTTCGATCTTGTCAATGGTTTACTTATAATACTCTCGGTCGATTAACAGAAACGTTACTAACGCTGTGTTGGTATTTACAAAGTTCTGTATCAATAAAGGAGAGGCTGGCCCTGTTATACGTCAAGTCGTAACTTTCAATTCCACCTTGACAAGATAATCTGTCGGTTGCCCGAACATGCCTCGCCCTGAAATTTCTGAGAACAAGTTTAATAGCGTCCATAAAACTAAAAAGCAAACGCCAAGCTGCGGTTTCGCGTGAAGCTTCAAAGTTGGGGGTTCCTGTTTTTCGTCGGCAATTTAAACGACTTCACCCGATCGGAGGTGGCACGTTGGAACACATGTTGGAGCTCACAATCACTTTGAGTGTACTTGTTGAAATCTCGTTTTATTCTTTCCTGTGGAAGCGTGTGCCTGCCCGAACGCGTTTATATTAAGCCTGTCGAAATGAGTCTGCGTTTACTTCCTGAACAGTTGGGAAGTTTTCAAAACGTTTGAAGCACTTTGAAACAGGAAGAAGGTCCTCCAAGGTCGGCTTCACATTTTTTTAAAACCTCGGCCCTTTGGGCCTCGCCATGGGGCAAGCCCCCTGGACCCCCGGATGCTTGTTGCTTAGAGCCTACGGCTGAATTCAAGAAACGTGGAACATGCTTTATTAAACTTGGGATTGAAACCTATCTTGCGTGTTGGAAAAGTAACTGTCTGACGCCGAACTAGTGGCCTAACGTGCGACTGGCGAGGACGCCGCACTAGTGGCCTAAAGGTAAGACAAGTGAGGATGCCGAACTAGTGGCCTAAACGTATATTTATATACATACTAGTCTCTCTGGCTCGCTTCGCTCGCTCCCCTAGTGGGGTCTATTGCCGCCTGTGGGGTGTATTGCCGCCTGTGGGGTGCGTAGCATCGATGGACACGTTCAAACCCCTACTCAGACATAAGGCCTCGCTCCGCTCGGCCGAGCGCTTATTCGGACAGGGCCCCCCCCCCTTATCGTAGCAGAGACGATAGAAAAAATCGGCGTATTTTTAGGGCTTACCGTTTAGGAAATTATTATTTTTAATTCAATTCAACTTTTTTTAAATAATCGATTCAATTTAAATCGATTCATTTAATTTACATCCATTTCCGTCGGGGAGAGATGTCGTAGACCTAGCGAGCGCCCCTTAAAGGCTGATGTCCCACCCGCTCAGAGTGAAGAATGATGGCGGGGGGAGGGGGGGGGGGGTAGAGGCAGTTGGAGTGAAGCCGAGCCAAATTCATGTGGGGTCAACTGCTCCTTCAACATCAACCCCCTGGCTGATAAAATGATATTGGCTGAAATCCCCACTCCTACCCTTCTTTAGGGAAGGAGAGGGGGTTGAAGGAGGAGAAAACGTAAAAAATCCTTGAGGGCGCTCAATCTATCTCAGAATGTAGATCATTTTTTAATTTCTCGAGATTTTCAAGAAACTATATATATTCTACTTATGTGGGTGGCCGAGCAAAGCGAGCCCCCCTCTGGCGAGAAAATGAACAGCCGAGCGAAGCAACCCCCCCCCCCCCCTCTCTCTCTGTCTAATCAAATTTGAAAATTTTTCCCTCAATAATAATAGAACTATCTACCTACATGGATGGCCGAGCCAAGCGAGCCCCCTGGCTGATAAAATGATTAGCTGAGCCAAGTAAGGCCCCCCGTCAGAGTGCTAGTGAAATCACTTGTATACTCGGCCGACCAGTTTCCCCGCCTCTCCATCTATCAAAGGTCCCTGGACCCTCCGTTTTCTAAGATCCCTGGCCCCGCGCGAATTAAAACGATCCAATTGTCTTCTCACCGTGAAATCGCCCCCTCCCCCTCGGTTTTTTTTAAATCCGACTTCGGAATCGGATTGGCCATATTTTGGCGCGCATTTGGCTCGCGGATACCATACCCAAAAAATGGCTCCTTCCTGGGTATTTTTGAACCCGAAAAAATATTATGCGTTTTTCGAAGATGACCACTCTATACAAAATTAAAGGCACAAAATTTCCTTCCGTAAGCAGTGGCCAAAATTGCTGTTTGAGCCATGGCTGCCGCGGTCTTGGAGATACGTCTTGAAAAACAGCGATTTTTCGGCTCTTCGGCGAAAAGGTCGAAAACGCCCACTTCCGACTCCTGGAACCCGATCAATATGCATGATATAATAAAAAATTGTATTCCACGTGAAAGCACACTAATATCTCACAGTTCACACCACAGAAATCCTCTCACGCATTTGAAACACGCTACAGTTCATCTTGAAAGCGAGCGCAAGACTTGATATTGCGTTAGGTTGGAGTTCTTAATTTATTAAAGAGCGTTAACATGGTTTAACATTTTAGATTGTGAACTATGAAGGTCTTGTGGAAAACGGCTCTCTGATGCATTTCTCTGGGCGCACCCTGTTATCGAGTTTGTTATGTTCATACATGTCGGTAATGAGGAAGTATGGCTCCGCTCCGGGAGATTTTGATGAAAAGAGGATGTATGGCTCCAGAGAGTCATACTATTGAAATCGAATTGAGGAAGCGTGGCGGCCGCTGGGCACAATGTTACAAAATTATGTGAGCACTGTTGCTCATCACTCTGTTACATGGCAAATCCCGAGTCTGTTGCCTGCTCAGTATCAGCGAAGGTTGACTCTACAACGTTCATATTCTGATTTTTTTTTTTTTTTTTTTTTTTTTCCCATATATGGGCCCCTCAATTGGTGAAAACCTCATCTCACTCATCCTCTCACCGTCTACATTGTTTTCTTGCCCTTAAGAAACTTTGAAGGGCTTGGCGTTCAGCCTGACCTCGCCAGCTCCTTCTATCGAGCGGCCCGAAGTTGACTTCATGAAATTAGAAGGCGGGTGCAATAAAACAACGGAATAGCTTCCAGACATGGTGGAGCCCTTCCCGAGGAATGAGACCCCCCCCCCCTTCTTGGAATGAAATGAAAATGTTTTTGACCCTACTAATTTTGACCCGGACGCGACCTCCTTTGGAAAGCGTTCTAATTACCGCTCGTTTGTCTCGTGTCGTGTTTAATCTCTCGGATGTTGACCATATTTTGTTTTTTTTTGTCCAGCTTCCCTCGTCTCTATTCTTCACTTTCCCTTACATATCACGACGGTCTAGATAATTGAAGCAGGAGCTGTATGTTCCTGCCATCCCCCCCTCCCCCTGGGACGAATGAAAGTGCAAATCTTATAGTCATCGTACGGTCTGCGAGCTCTGTTAGCTGAGTTCATTGGTTGTCTGCGGACTTCCAGTTGGAGTCCATCTCTGCAGCAGCACATGTCGTATGTGGGTTTCAAGGCTTCTAAGACTCGCAAGGAATTCATCAGTTTTTGGTCTGGGATTGGCGAATAATCTTCCGTCATTTGAAGCCTTGGTCCTGCAGGAGGATGGGACGCGTACATTGAAGGCTTTCACGGAAGAGAACGCGAATGCTTGGCTGAGGAAGGCAGCTGCACCTGAGCTGGACCCCAGGATCAAGGCATTGTTGTGTGTGTTCCCCCATTCCATTCCACCCTGATACGGCTCTGAAGATCCTAAATGGTCTGGACATGGCAGCTCTTGGTAGAGTTCGGCCGGATGGCCTGGCGGCACAGACGAGTATTGATGGGCAATTTAAAAGAAAACAATTATGCATGACAGTAGCTGCAGATCCTCAGCCTTCCTCAGAAATTGAATTTACTCACCAGGAATCTTCCGTGTCGCCAGGCCATCTGGAAGAGCTGCAGCTGGACTTCGCATGCCATTATTCCAAGTTCATAATCACGCCGCCGAATGTGGTTGGAGGATAGGGTGACCAAGTTAGTTTAGGGACTCTTTCATCTCCCCTTTCAGGTATAAGTCCTTCAGAGGTGCTGGAGGTAAGGGCACGTCAAGGAGGGTGGAGAGGGTAGCGCAGGGGAGTGGTTAAGGGCGCGAGGGACAGTGCAAAGGAGGCCGGAGAAGCAGGTATGCTTGGGACGGGGACAAGGACAGGGACCATGGAAGAAAGAAGACCTTCCTTCTTCCACTGACCCTCGGAATAAACACATTCTGTGTTGAAAACTACTTGGTGTTGGGGAGCCTGACCGTACACGTTATGTCCCTCACTCAGGAGCTTGAAATGGGCACTATTGCTATTTTGATGTTAGTTCAGTTAGCTACTTCAGAGCTTTTCGTCAAGTCAAATAGCTGAACTTGGGCAGTGCCAACTTTCTATTCTAGTATAAGCGCTGTTGCTTCAGTCGAGTTTTCTCGAATTTCTCTCATTCGAACATCAAATCTGACCATACCATTGGATCGATCGTATCTTTTTCTATACGAATAATATTCATATTATGATACTAACTCAAAATGGCAAAAATTCGAATTGGGTATTGTTGCTTGAAAGGTATCATCAGATAGATTCTTGTCATCATATTATGATACCTCTGGCTGACGGCTTTGCGCCTTGTCGTAATCATGTTTACGTTAGTTGTCTTTTCATCTTTCATCTGATGCATTGGTTTTTTCTTTTTTTTTTTCCATGGTCCCTCGTGCGTTATTATTATTGGTGAGTCATTATTTAAGTGTGCCTTTAACGGTTGATGGGGCTTTCAACAGTTCGTGCCTCATCGCGAGTCCTTCCTTGAGGCCGCCTGACTCAACCCCGGCGGTTACTCTTGTTCTAAATATACCCGCTGAGGAGTCCGGATCTTCCGACCGCCTGTCATCTCTCCTGCCGAGTCTTGTCGTGGGGCGGTAATGAGGACGCCGTCACAGATACACGGACAAGGACACCGGCACAGACGTGGACACGCCCGTCGGACTCCGGGAAAACTCCGCCCACGCCAATGTCATTAGACTCCCTTTGGGTCGCTCGCTTTTCAACCCTTCGACCATTATTTGCTAGTTTCCAAGGGCTTTTATACCTACAGGTGTCGCCTTTTTGATTAATCGTCTGGGAAAATTGGAAAATCTATAGCTGAGGAGCTCAATGACAAAACTTCATAAATCCATTTCACAAAAGTTAAGAAATCATTCCTCTATCAACAGACTTTTTATTGCTTCTCATGAGGGTAATATAAGCAAGTTTCTGTTGGACATGCGGACTTTTAAAAATAAAAAAGTATTTTGAGTCGCTTTGGGTATGTGGAGCTTATTGTTAAAGATTGAGGATTAAAAACACAATGCCGCCAAGGAGGAAATTGCATTTTGACGGTTAGGATTGAATATTTCATTCAAGTTTGGGTAGTAGGCTCCAGATATTAAAGATTATAATATATTTTATTAAAGAAAACGTGGTTTTTGAAAGTAGACTACCTTCCAATTGATGGTACCTATAGCTTCCTGGGAACATCTTTCCGAACATTTTAACCCTAATCTCATCAAAATCGGTTGAATATCAATAATTCAGAAAAACGACAGAATTTCCCGTTTGATGAAATCGTGCTCCAATTGGACGGCAGCCTCAAAAATCCCTCCATTGTGGGTTCAGTCCTGCCTTCTGGCATCACTGGGAAAAGTACCTTCATTTCGTTGTTTGGTCCGCTGTTCCAAAAAAGAACGCCGTAAATACCAACTACAACCAGAAGAAATGAGCTGCTGTCTGAAAAATGTAGTTGGAAAAGTGGGAGTGGGGGGGGGGGGGGGGGTGCAGCCACAGTAATGGCTGTGGAGGTTGCTGCGGATTGGCCTGAAGTGTCAGGCGTCCTCAACGGAAGGGAGCCGTGGGGGGAGACCATGTCCTGCACAAAGTTTTAAGTGTTAGACATGGTTTCGCCCAGGGTCCGCAGTATTACTAGAGTCAATTTCTGCAGCTACCGGACAAAGTTTTGTTGTCAGAGGCAGCATGCTCCACTGGTCCGGTCTTACCTGGAACCGCCCACGTGGCTTCCTTGGTCGGATTATTACCGACGAAGGAGTCCTGTGAGGCGGATCCAGGAGTCGGGATCTTTCCCGCTGATACAGCTTCCCTGGGCAAATTGTCACCGAGGGAGGCCTGCTCATCGAGATTGATCCCAAGCTCAGAACTGCGTACAGGTGACATTAATTAATTTCATAAAATAAATATAACATACAGCGAATGGTAAATTAAAGGGAGGCAATTACCTCCATCCATCATAAGGAAGGCCATCTCCGTGGCGAAAGAAGAGGGGTTTAACGCTGTCGCGACTTTGGCTCGAACCCCCCCCCCCGGCGGGATGTCGATATGCCTTTTTTGATTTTGCGATTTAGGTCGAAAGTGATTCTATCGAGATTTGGAAAAGAGCTTCTCAGTTGACGGGGACACTACACAACGCTGATTCTGCATCTTGTGCTTTCTTTGAAAACCTCTGAAACGTCAAGGATGTGCCAAGAAGTGCAACTAGTTGGTGAAAAAGCCGGAGTAGATACGGGGATACATCGGCACAAGGCCGTTTAGGCAGCATTTCCCACGGTGTTGGGGGAGGAACCAGTGAACGTGAACGGAACTCGGCATATCACCTTGCTCACTCCTATCAAGGGCAGGTGGAGGGGTTGATAGCGATTGTTTAGCTCTGACTCATGGTAATGGCTTTACCTCGACATTTTACTTGACCTACCAGTTGAGGATGGATGAAACTGATCCTTTTTGTCTGAGTGGGAAAATCTGACGAAAATAACCCCCTTGGCTCGCACAGGCGATTTTCTTGGTTTCCACCTTTCGCCCGCCATATCCGCCATTGCACCGCACAGCCCTTTGCATCTTGCTAATTGTCCACCCCAAATCGAGCTTTCCGTCAATTTGTATAATTGGGAAGAGTTGATATTTCTCTCCGAGAAGCCGGGCTCTATTATTAGAAGACCGAGGCCACTTCCAGCCGTTGCGGCCGGTATTGATTTGCCCTCCGTTGCCCCCGGGCGGTCTTACCGTGAACAACCGGCTTGTACGTATGGTAACACTGGACCAATCCAAATCTCCGACTAAGATTTGAGTTGCGATGAGTAACGCACGGGTGAAAGTTATCAAGTATATCGATAATTTCAACAGTTGAACAACATTATCTGAATCGCTGATTGTAAAAACGGGACAAGTCCCAAAAACCAAATTTTACAGGATACGCAAAAAACTTCCTACACACAGGAGGAATGAATTTAAAAATTAGGTAAATTCCCCACGTGATGTAGACTCCCAAGGGATATTTTACACCCAGTCGTCACTATGGTCGGCCATCAGGTATGGCCGTGTCAGTCACTTTTGAGCGATGGACGTGTCCTTTTCTTCCACTCAACCATGGAAATTGCAAAGTTGTGGGCTCTATTTCATTAATTACGATCAGATTGAAAAGAAAACAACATCATAATGACCCAGATTGTACTCTGGAATAATTTTTATTAACCAACGAATATTAAAGCATAATTTAGAAAAAAAATTTCACGTGTGTGAGTGACCCCCTAGCAAATCTCAAAGGCGTTTCCAATGCTTCAGAGCAGGGAGTTTCGCAACCAGTGGCCATAGAGATTTGAAAATGAGAGGGTCCATAAACATTTATAGTGTCTGTCCAGCATCTATCAAGACCAAGAGAGAAGAAATTTGTATACTAAGTATTTTAGTAATTTATAATAATAATATAATATTATTATAAATTTTACACTTGTTAATAAATTGTTTATTCACATTCAACAGAAGGTTTTGAGTGTTGGGTTACTCAATGAGGTGGTTAGGGTGAGAAATGACTCCTCTGCTGAGTCAGCAGAGGAGTCATTTCTCACCCTAACCACCTCATTGGATTAGCAGAGGTCTAAAACGGCAAAACCACACCGTTGGGTTACTCATTTAGTTGCCTAATGATTATTATCCCATCCAGGGTCCATTACTTGATGCAATTTCGACCTCTCCAGTGAATGGTAAAGTTTTTAAACTATGGGTCTCATCTGGAAGTGTTCTTGACTCTGTATCAAATAGCAGATTTCATTCTATTGTGATTTGTAACCAGTTAGAATCCGTATAAAAGAAAATTTCTTTAATTAATTTGTAACCAGTTAAAATCCAAAGAAACAGTGTTCATAGAGGTTGAATTACAAGGTAACGAGCGTTTTATTAATTAATCTTGATCACAGTAACTTTGAGGAGGTTTTGTTCTGGATGGCACAACAAACAACGAAAGTACTGTCGGTAGAGTTCATCGGTTGAGTGAAAGAAGAAGACACGTCCTGGACTTGTCCCGCTCTTACACTCAACGCCGAATTCGTTCATCAATTTCTACCGCTAAAGGTTACGGGACGAGTCTCTTTTTCACACCAAAGGTGTATTGACACGAGAAGAACAGTTTTTCTGGAAAAAGCGATAATGACCAAAACATGGACTTGTCCCGTTTCTACACTCAGCGATTCATCTTGTAGTTTGTGGATTTTCATGAACTTTTCGTTTACGATACAATGGGATTTATCCAAACCAAACGAAAATAACAAGCGGTTTTATGGAGCACTTGATCTTAGTTTTAATTTCTTATCATGTTGTTGATGACAACGTACGCAAGAACTAGAATGAATAAATTTCTATTCAGTTATTTTCTACCAATTTGTAGAATATGTATCTCCTAAAGCTATGTTTCGCAGCTTTCATTTTCATTTTGGTTTATTGTTCTTGGAATAATACACCTAAGTAATCGCGACGGAGGTCGACGACTCCGATCGGCCTCAAAATTTGACATTATCCGTTTCAAGAGGTCTAGATTCCAAAACCGAAATGTCCGTCCGCTGTCCGGGCCGAAAATTAATTTATTGAAAATTAAATTTTTGCACACCTATATCAAATAATAATAAATCCTCCTGTAAAATTTGTAGCGTTTTTATTGTACAGGCAAGCCCAATTTACGTCCATACACGTTACGTAATTTCAACGAGGAGGGCTGTACTAGTATGGAAGAAATGAACACATTCATAGGGAGGGGATATACTAGTATGAGAAATGATGCTGCCAGATGAACAACGCGGGGGGATATACTGGGAGAAAAAGTTAAGAATTTAGCTACTACAAGAAAACTATAATTATGAGTACTAATCAAAGTGGGGAGAATTTAAGAGTCTTTAAGGTGGCAAGGGGGCAGTTGAAAAAGTCGAAGTCCTGATTAATGGTGAGGAACAAATTCGCAAAGTCTGAGGAGAGGCTGATGGCGACCGTGGTTGCGCGTTACTCTTGTCCTTCAGCATCTATGTGGATGCGCCAAGCGCAAGTGTGAAAAAGGGAATACTTATACTCAAAAATTGTGTTTCTTCTCAACTTTAAATTCCTGCGAGGTCGTTTTTGAGGGAAAAGTTTCGTTCACGCTTCGTCTGAGGTTTGATTGTCTCGGCCTTTGTTCTATTGTTCTGTTGAAAGCTGGGAGGAGCTTCTTTTCAAGTTTTCGACCAAGCGACTTAGAGGATATTTATTTCAGTTGTCTCTCGGGAGGACGAATTTCGTTAGAAAGTGATTTCAATGTTATGAATGGATGAGAGGAGGGGTGGGAGCGTTGGTTAATTAGCACTTTTGTGGTTGGTGAAGATGAAGAGAGTGGGTGTCGTGCACGGGATGAGTTTCAGAGTGCTCTGGCGGCAGCGGCGCACAATGTTGCTGGAGTCGATCTCGAATATCTTGAATGAGCTCCTTGAATGAAACGCGTTTTACGAAAGTAGAATATTTGGATTCTGAGGCCTGAGAGTGAGAAGTGACATGCTTTTTTCATCCTATTCTTGATTTGTTCGAGAGATGCAAGTTAGCCAACCTTGCTACGCCAAGCCATGTTTAGCTATCACTGCGCGCTCTGGCGGCTTGGTGATCATAGGCTCAGGGCACAATGTGTGAGGTCACCAGCCTCACTGAGGCTGCCTCAGTGATCACTTCAAAATCTTAAGAATGCCATCTCTTGCGCGTAACCAAACGGATTTTTGAACTGAGAAAGGGTTCTGAATCCGCCTATGATGGTAGAAATGCGAAAATCCGACCTTTTCGCCGCATTTGACGTGATGGTGCAATGAACGATCCCGATGCCGATGCATGAAGTAGAGCCCACAAATAGTGATCACGCTAATAAATAGTGATAACGGTAGATTTTGAAAAATCTGTAAGACTTAAAGATTTCAAAATCTGCCGTTATTTCATTTTCACGTCAACCAAGTAATCTTGTTGCAATATCACGCTAAGTAATTGATTAGTTCCAAGATTAATTAATCATAATTATTTTCGCCTTGTCTTATCTCTGATAAAAATAACTAATAGATGTAGTTGTTTTCCTAATGACATTTATCTTGAACACATTGTGTTCAAGATAAGTACTCCTGCGAAATCAGCTCGTTAGCGGCGAACGGAACTTGTATTTCTCCTGGTTTATAGTGCCCAATTTATATTAGGGGGTCGGCTTTTGGCCCTTTCCGCGAAGAGTTCAACACTAAACACATGCATTATATGTTACACCGGTGAAACAGCAAATTTTATCGCTGCACGCAATGAGCGGCTTTCATTCTTGCATAACTTGGCCCTATTTTCTTTTATTCATTTCCAAGAGGGAACAGTATCGTGAGTATTATTCCTTGTTCCAAGACGGATTCTTCTCACACAAAGTCTTTCCAATCGCTGATCAACGCCTATTTTCGAACTCACCTTTGTTGAGCCGTGTCAGAGTACATAATGCGACATAATAGGGCAACACCGTGAAAACGTTCAGGCATTCAGAGAAACTTGTTGGCTCAAACGGATCGATACCTTTCATATCTCAGATCTGCTTCACCCTCTGCTATTCGTCGTTGATTGATTAATAGCCGTTTCACGGAGGTTTCACTCTGAAGGGGCTAGTTTTACTCTCATTCAACGTCTGTTTCCGTGAATATCGTTGTCGTGACTCGCCTTGTTGTACTATCGCTGGTTGATAGGAACTGTTCACGGCCATCTGAGATGAGTCAACCCATTTACATACGAAACTACCGTATGGGAAAAATGTGTTGTCCCGTTTCACTTCCTCGGTTCTAATGTTGGCCGAACATGTGATTGAGACAGAACCGAATGAATTTATGGAAATCACTACTTTTTTTCTGTTCTCATCGTTTTGATTGATCCTCATCACGATGCCGTCTCAAGTCAGAGGCACACAGTACTAGTATTTACCTACTGTAGGTATTGAATGCACTCGAATATTACTCGGCCAAGCTACTCCGCTCCGGCAAACCGCTCCCTAAGTTTTCTAACTCGGTGGAAATTATTTCACGATCCGTACGAGCGCAGTAGGTATCCAATTTAAATGATTAGCTCTATCGTGTTCAGTCCGTGTATTGTCGAATTGGAATTTTTCAGGAACGTGATTAATTAGTGGTCGGAAGAAGCTTTCATTCTATCACACCAGCTTGAGACTCATTGTCTAGATCCGAGTGAAAATAAATGATAGCCTCGAGTAGATAAGTTCTTTAAAAGCTCTAGAAGAGACGACGACGACGGTTTTTTTTTTTTTCTTTTTTTACCACGAAGAAGGAGGAGGAAAAGAGAAGGCGAGAAAAGTGGGGGAAAACCACCGAAGGAAGTGGGAAAACAGGCGATCTTGACCTACAGCCGGGAGGGCACCAACAGGTCCGCCTGTCTTCCGCCCCTACCTCGCCATTTTATCGATCCCGAAACACCCCCAAATCCTCTCCGGAGCCAAACCGGGGCTGATCACGGCATGCAGATTAGCTCTTTTTTTACGCCTTTAAATACCCTCGACAACTCCCGGGAAGTGGCCGACTGAACTTTACTCGGAAGAGGCGGGAAACCCCAGAAAGCGCTGAGATCAAAGGCGCCATCTGATGAACTGGCAACCCAACTACTAAGCTATCGATCAGTGCGTGACTTCTCCGACTCCCTTGTTGCTGAACATTGATGAGGCTGCTCCAGTTTATCTCCCCAGAGTTAATCTCCCGGGGTATTTTAATAAAATCACGTCGTAGCAATGTGGGCTGTCTGGTATCTCCCCAGTGGACCAGTTCGCCTGCGGTCCTGATGCCGAAGAAAGGGGCAAAATTTAATGCTTCTAAATTGAAAAGAAGACATTAAATTGGACTTCATCTAATGTGACTCCAAAGTGAGATCGTGCGCAAGCGTGTGCATTCTCATTATTTTTCAATTTTTTTACAGATGTGTTACGACGCGCTTTGGCCTGAATCGTTCAGTATCATGCCGAACAAAAACTAGATTTTGTTTCTGGACCTCCTGAAACACATTCTGCAAAAATGTAGTGATTTTTTGGGGCACTTTTAGTAAATTCGACCAAGAGATGTGAGCTACATTTTTCAACGAAAGTTCGCTTAAAAATGGAAAAAAATCAGCCTCTTACCCAGTTATTTACCTGACCTATAATACGTGAATAATTAACGTATTGAAGAACAGCGCAAATGATACGTTGCGTTGGAAATGTAGAACGAACGTAGTAATTTGCTTGTCTGCACGTTGATATTTGCTGCATTTGAACTATGCATTAAAGGAGAGTGAATTGAGCTTTGTCATTCGTTCGAGGTTGTTATTATAACAACCTATAATAGTTGCATTTAAAATTCAGTAAAGTCACAACTCAACTGTCAGGAACTTCTTTCACATTCTGGATGTCGGGAATTAAGACTGATTAGGGGGTTTCTAGTAAACACCATGCTTGAGTCGGATTTATAGAGTAAGCAACCAACTCAAATGTTTGAAAACTTCGTCTGATGTGAAACTCAATAATGATTTTCTGATATAATTTTAAACCCAATGGTGATTTTTTCTGGGATTTTTTTTTTTTATTTAATTCTGTGCTAATATAAACTTTTTTTAAACTGGAAACGTTATTTTGAGCTTGAATCAGTACCTATCAAAACGACATTTTTATGTTTATCTATGCCTAACAACCCTCACTCAGTAACTCAGTGGCTGTAAATGATTTCCGCCACCTTTTCGCCTCATCTGCCATTAGAAAGTCACCTATGTAGCACTGAGGCTATTGGCAGCATTTTCATTCGTACGATCGAAATGAATGCAGCGGTCGTCATCCTCTGCTGCCATTAAAATCCAATCGCTACATACATGATTGGGTTGTTGTTTGTTATTGTTGTTCGCCTAACCAACCCGTCCACGACAACCGCTCCCGTGAAAATATACCGTGTGCTCAGCTCTTACACCCTATTAAGCACTGATTTTCCCCGATAAGGGTTGCATGGCTGTGCGGCACTTGTTCTGTTCGAACCTCACTCTGAATGGTGCCTGTCGTTAAAATAAAAAAACAACTCGATCAAATCCTAGATAAACTCTGTCGGAAAAGTATAGCGTGACCTCACAACAGGGTATTTTAAATCCGTCGTCAGCATTTAGTCATTCTTTTTTCTTATTTGACAGTCAGCAGAATATTGGCTGTGTTTTTAATGAGAGGCTGAACCAAAGAATGAATGAAAACATACCCTTAAGCTTGCTTAAAATATGTTGCTGCTTCCCATGCTGCTTCATCATATTAAAATTGTCAATATTTTTTCGCAGAGGTCAAACAAGAACTTGAGGATTTGATGGCTGAAATAAAGAAAACAGCGAATAAAGTCCGTGCCAAACTTAAAGGTAAGCTCTATCGTTCTATAGAAATGAAATCTGCTTTTGGAAGTGTCCATCTGGGATCTACCTTCTCGTCTTACTAACTTGTCTTCTTTTTCCAACAGCTATAGAACAAAATATTGAACAAGAAGAACACTCCAACAAATCGTCAGCTGACCTTAGGATACGCAAGACGCAGCATTCCACCTTATCTCGCAAATTTGTAGAAGTTATGACGGAGTACAACCGCACACAAACTGACTACAGAGAGCGCTGCAAAGGGAGAATACAGCGGCAGTTGGAAATCAGTAAGTTTGATTGTGTTCATCTTACGATTATTAATTGCGAAGTGTTTTCAGGTACGGTTTCCTGTCTTTGCAACAGAGCTCCCACTACATAACAGGCGTGGGGGGTCTCATTCCATAGATTTCTGTTTCTTCCAATGCTTCCAAACTTCCATTTCTAGTCGAGTACACCATTGACATTGAATGGTCACCATGAAGGTCTAACAAGGAATTAATCCTTAATTAATGAGATATTTCGAGAGAAGAGGCGGCCTCCTTGGATCAGGGGCGAGCTATCAAGCCAGAAGAAGTGTCCTCCCTGGGTCAGAGACGAGATATCAAGCCAGAAGAAGTGTCCTCCCTGGGTCAGAGACGAAATATCAATCCAGAAGAAGTGCTCTGCCTGGTCCCCTCGCCTTAGACATAGACATGTCAAAATACACCGAACTTGAACTCCAAAATCTCAATGAAGAAAAAAAAGTGTTATAATCGTAGTTAAGTAATCGAGGTAGGTACTTTTCCGTTACCCCCCCCCCCCCCCCCCCCCACGACTTTCGCGACTGTTTCGCGCCCGCCCGATGTTTCTAGGCATTTCCTCTTACTTAGATTTGATATTAAATATTACGTACAATTCGTAACAATTTCAAACTGTGAGAAGAGATTATATTATTTTTAAAAAAGAAGGGGGAAAAAAAATAATTGTTTATATATATATAATTATTACCGTGTTTTCAGTATAGTTGCCGATGCCGGCGAGGATTTGTTGAAACAAATTGTAATTATTATTACCGTTCCTTATCTCCTGACCTTTGTGAAGAGATTAGTAAACCAACCGATTCATCGGGAAGACATTCGACCCAAGAGAGCGCGGCCCCCGTGGTCAACGGAGTTACCCTCTTGTTTTTCCAAGAATTCACCGATGCCTCTTCACTCTTTCTATCTGTGCGTACATTAATGAAAAAGTGAAAAGGGATCGTTACCGGTGCCTAGAAACATCGGGCGGGCTTGAAACAGTCGCGAAAGTCGTGGAGGGAGGGAGCATAACGGAAAAGTACCGTAATCGATTATCCAATTAATTAAACCTTACGGACGTCGATTGAAAGCATCGATTACACACGTTTACAAGTTCACTTTCAGGCGCCTCGGATAAAAACCATTGATCTCGGTTTTTTGGGATGCTGAATCCGGATCTGACCGCCGTTTTTTTTCCGGTCACGTCCAAATTTTCGAGATATTGGCGATTTTTCTGTTTTCCGGCCTTTTTCAGTTAGAAAAATCACCAAAAAAAATGCCACCAAAACTCTCTTCTTACCGTAAATATATTGCTGATTCCGAATAAATATGACTCGGGGTCTGAAACCAGACGAACTTGTGATTTTACCAACAAAAAATCTAAAAACCTTTTTTTTTTAAACAAAGTCACATTTTTTGGTACTTTTTACCTTCTAGCGTTAAAATTACGGCCGTTATAGTGTTATTCCATCGAAGTCTTGTTGGTAGGTAGATTGTTTCTGCGTCGAATGAGACCAACCGCGATTCTGTACCTTCCATAATGAGGGAGCTGTGATTTTTCAAAGTTTTTACTCATATTGAACTCCTGGAGCCGGCAATGCAACATGATCGCAACAAAACTTTTTTCTGAAGAACTGGGTTGGGGGGGGGGGGCTACAACAATAGTTGTTAAAGGCTATCCCCCTCTCCGGTAAAATTGTACTATTTTCTACAAATTATTTGAAAATGAACGTCGTAGTCAGTTACTGATTCTCTTCAGAGGAGGTTTAAGCAATGGCTTAAAGGTGTCGTGTTCAGATTTCTCAGTTCAATTGGAAAACTTGAATCTGATTTTTTATACATTAAATGTAGAAATAAAATTTTAATATGTCGTGAGAGAACAAACAAAACATCAAAGCGTTGTTACTGTGAGTGGGCAAAAGTTTTTTCAAATCCCCTTTTTTTCCTCTTTTTCGAGCTTGTCCTCGACTTACCCCTATTGTAACCCAACTATTGGTTTTGGGTGAAACGTGGGAGGATTCAACCCGGTGACGTCCGCTGTGCACTATCTTTGTGTGCATCCCACCCACGGAACTCCGAGTACCCACCCCCCGATCGAGGTCACAGCGGTGACACGTCGGACTTCTTCTGATGACCACGTTTCCATCTCCCACGTACAGGTCTTCCCACTCGCCAGATTGATCGATCCCTGTTGGAGCCCTCCGGCAATCAGTCAACCACATGTAATCAACGTGTGGCGTTTGGCGAAGAAGAGGTCGTGTTTTTTGCCTTTGCCGCGACGGTGGCAATACTGTCGTGCTTTATGACCCAATAAATGAGTTTTTTCCCTACCTCGACTTTTCACCCCCGTAGTCACCCAACACGTACGAGCTGATCAACTTCCCATCCTTATTCAATTTTAATGCCGTTCACGAACATAAAACTATGAGTTTCACTTCCACAATGTACCTAGTTTGGCATTCAAATTTAAACAGCCCATTTGGGCGTCTATAACCCTACTAATTACCCCGGGACAATGGTTGGGATGGTTGTCACCATGGCGGTCGGAAAACCGCCTATCTCTTGAGTTCCCACCCTCTGAAAACTTCCGATATGTGTTCCAGTCACAAAGATGAACTTCGAAAACCCCCTTTGCGAAATTACTTTGCCCAACAAGTTTCAAGGAGTTTTCAGGTTATATTACCTCTTCCCTACAAACTCATTTTGGTTTATTATTCTTGGAATAATTCACCTATGTAAATTACATAATGTAATCGAGACGGAGGTCAAGGACTCCGATCGGCCTGAAAATTTGACATTATCCGTTTCAACAGGTCTAGATTTCAAAACCGAAATGTCCGTCCGCCGTACGGCGTACGCCGTCCGCCGACCGGGCCGTTTTGGGCAGTAGGAATTTTTTCTAATCTGAAATTTCGACAAAATACTCGGTTTACCATCTAGTTGTGCCCGCAAGGTTTCCAGCCCGATCGCTCAAACCCGTGGGCGCTATGGGGATAAAATGGGACGACGGAAAGGGCTTTTTGATGGGTTTTGGCTATGGGATCGAGTTAGGTGTCGTTTTCGAAGTATTTTTGGACGTAGAATCCATTTTTTGGGATCCCGGAACCATTCGATTTCACTGTGGCGATCTATAGGGCTTTCATGGGGCTACAAATGGGACTTTTGAAGGATCCAGGAGGTCAAATATTTTTCGAGTATAAAACAAAACAATTTTGAAAAAAAAAAATCTCCCCCCCCCCCCCCAAATTTTTTTTTATTGACACAGAATTAAATTTATGCACAAGTAACCTAAATCAAAGATTTGTTTCTTAATGACATGCCATCACTTATTGCTCCTTTCGTACTCAAGGAAATTCTGCTGGGGGAAATCAGAGCAATTGGTGCATATCGCAGCTTTGCCAACATATTTGACGTGTGTACTTTTCCTCATTACAGCTGGTAGAACTACTACTAACGAAGAATTGGAAGAGATGTTGGAGCAAGGAAACTCAGCAGTATTTACCCAAGGGGTGAGTTTGTAACTACGTTTTGATTGGTGACCACTTTCATCGTCTAAAGAACAATTTTATTTCGCATTTTCCGTTTATTCCAGATTATTATGGAAACGCAACAAGCCAAGCAAACTCTTGCTGATATCGAAGCTCGACACGCCGATATTATCAAGTTAGAAAATTCCATTCGAGAGCTCCACGACATGTTCATGGATATGGCCATGTTAGTTGAAAGCCAGGTACGTGTTCACTCTTATTCAGCTGGTATCAATCACAACTTTCTCTTAATTTTTTCAGTACTGTTTACTGAAAAAAAGTTTTAAAACCTGCAATAAAATTGGAATATTTTATAGTGAGCCATTTTGAGTCAATTTCAAGTGAATAAAATATCGAATAGTTTATATTGATATATGGTTAGCTAACGGACGTGAATGGGTGATTCTTTAAAAAAATTCGAAGCGTGAATTTTGAGAAAATGAACATTCATAAACTAATGTCAAAATTCATGAGGCATCTTGAGATCTTAAAAAATAGTTTGCAATGCAGCCCCTTCGTTGGACCTACGTTGGAATTTACCAAATTGTTTAGGTACCATTGTAGGTCTCTACAGTGTGGAGAAACTATTTTATATTATGTACTGTAGAGTCTACGGCCGTTTTTTGGGCACCAAAAGTTAAGCACAACGAGAATCTGATAGAAATTGCTAAAAACACGTTCCCTCGGCACCCATAAGTCACTCATAAAAATTCCCGTTGTCCCGATTTTATACAAGCTCAAACAACCACCATTAATGGGGGTAATGAAAATTACCTTTAGTTTCACATCTTCAAATCCAACTTTTTTCGTGAAGGCGTTCACTAGTTTACAAAAACATGTGGTTGAAAAAATTCATTACTCTTCATGGTTCGATAGTTCGAATCGTCCCAAGTCTAGTTTCAATGACCTGATTTATTCGATTTAGGTACCTCAGGCCGAGAGTATCAAATGTTCAGGCACACAGGTTGTTTGCAGGCATCAAAGCGAGGTTCTAATAGTTCAAAATCCTGCGTTAAATGAAGTTTAGGATGGTACAGTACACGATCGCCAACTGACTTTTTTGCGGACATTGTAGTAGTAATAAATTTGTAATAAGTTCCTAACGTTCGGAACACAGGAGTAAACAAACAATAATTGTATCAATGATTGATAACTGCTAAATAGGTAATCAACATCGATTTATTCGCATGATGCCTCAAGTAGTGCTACGTGCATTTTTGTCGACGAACTCTTGCTAAAAACGTTATTCGATTTTTGACGATTCGATGAGCAAAGTGGACTTTGAATAGGTACCCTTATTATAATGGGCTGGGAACCGCATCTCGATTAATTTTTTTTTTCCTGAAAGAATTTTATAATTTTAAGCAGTACCTACCAGTGAGTTTTGAGCTCCAACGGTGTAATTTCCGGGACACTTTCGAAATTTTTCGTTTTGAATTAGAGTGGGGCAATGGATATAATATAATATATTATATCCATTGCCCCACTCTAATTCAAAACGAAAAATTTCGAAAGTGTCCCGGAATTATAATATATTATAATATATTACATATTATGTAATATATTATAATGTTATGGATATTATCCATAATAACCCGTCTGATATTATCAGCTCTCTCATTGGCCGTTCGTCAGCGGGGACAGACCGTATTCATGGCCACCAACATGACAAAACCAAAATAACGATGATAATAACACTTTCTATTTTTCGTGTGACTCTGACGGATTAGCTTGAATGGGGAGCAGGCTGAATGTGAATATTTCTCATGGCCAATTGAAGACAAAAAAAAAAATTTTTATGGATAAAAAATAATCTTTTGAAGTGGTTCATATTAGAAGAGATGAGAACCCTCATTTGGAGAAGGATTTGACCATTTTTTGAGAATCACCCAGATGTCCGTTATATTTTTATATTTCTTGCTAAGATAAAATAATAATGTATTATTGCGGACACGAAGGCCGATCTAGGGTGCCTAACATCTTTGCTTACTGGTTGGGGTGCTTTCTGGTGGTGGCGTTGTGGGACGATGCTTAATTAGATTCTTGGTACTCTGCAGGATTAATATAGGTAGTTGATTGACTAATATTTGTTAGCTTTCTCATCCACGAGTTTCCCGGAGGGGTCAGAACCGCTCGATATTAAATTGCTGCGAAAGGGAATCGCGTGATATTTGACCGGCATAGAGGGCTGTAATTAAGGTATTAGGAGGAGGCGGTTTGATATTCTGTCAAGAACTTGCCATTTTTCTTCGCTGACTTGAAAGCACTAAATTTGAAAGTCAACTCGTATTGTGGATGAGGATGCTACCGCTTCCATAAAAAAAAATGCTTTGCTAAAAACAGTTGGAAATCACTATTTTTGCTGGTCCTCTCAAGTGGGCTGTTTCTTCTGTTGAAATAATTCCTTGCTTGTTTCATGCATTTCCCTCGGTGTAGGGCGAAATGATCGACCGTATAGAGTACCATGTTGAGCATGCAGTGGACTATGTGCAAACGGCTACTCAAGATACTAAGAAAGCACTCAAGTATCAGAGTAAAGCCCGCCGGGTGAGTTTCACGCTAAACCTAGTTCTGCTGATTCACACTAAAAGAGGGTCCCATTTTCCTAATTTTTTTGTTTTGCCTAACACGAGGCCGACGTGTCTGGTTTTTAGTTGAACATTTATTTTTGTATTAATGTTTTTTGTTCGTTTTTTCTTTCCTTCTTATCTCCCTTACGTGTCCCTTATGGTTTCATTCCTTACTAATGAATATACACTCGTTGTCTCATGGTTTCTTCGCTACTCTATAAAAACTGACTATGTTTCTCGTTAACAATGGGTGTTTGTGTGCTTGTTTGTTGCGGTGTACTGGGTGTTGCTTGTTCTTTTTTCTTTGTCCTTCTTTCACTTCTTCCATTTCCTACCCCGTCCTCCATTTCGGTTTTTTTTCCTTTTTCCCCCCGCTCCCCACCTTTCAAAAAACCTTTGCCAGGGTGATTTGGTTGACAGCATAGAGTACAATGTGTCCAACACCAAGGACCGCGTGATCCAAGGAAAGGAGGAGCTGAAGACTGCCGAAGACTATTCCGTCAAAGCCCGTCAGGTAACTATACTTTGTACAAACACACTATCAGATTCATGACATTAGTTTTAAATACTACAAGATACTTTTGTTAGGATTTTGTTTCATTTTATGCGCACTGCTCTTAAGTTTTCCAGTTTTTTGATTGGCAATGCTCAATTCTCAGTACTGAGATCAATCCTGTTCCCTAATTGTCCTTTAATATTTGATAATCACGAATTCACTAATGGTTAGATATGAATTTATCGTAACGTAACCTCCCGAGTATGTTTAGACCTTCCTATAAAATAGTTCACACTTTTGGAACTTGATGTCTTAAATTTCCCCTAGTTCCGTAGTGTACTCTCCACTTCTCACAAACAAGTCTATTTTCACCTTTCCCATTTGATCAAATCGTTGTGTTCAATAAATAAAGACCTTTTGAATCCTCCCCATCGGGCGTTGCCTATTTTCTTATGATTTTCCGCCGCTTATTTAGTTTGGCTACTGCACATCACTCACATACAAAAAACAACATGATACTATTTCCATAAGTGCCATATTGCCGAAAAAAATCCCTTGTCCCCCATCAACTACCATCGATGATTAAATTGTATTCGCCAGCGTCATTGCTCATGCCTTTCAAGGTTTGTTTTGTTGTGAGATGTCGTTCAGCATGAATTAGATGAGATCGACTTTTAATTTCTCTTTGCATTCAATTATATTTGGTTGTAAAAACTCTTTTTGTTGTTTTATTTTCAGCTGTGCTTCATATTTTTATGTGTCTTGTTGTAAATTCGATAGATGACATTTGTCAAATGACTCGTGCTCAATTGCTTGTTGCTGTTGCGTTGCTTTATAGTTTGTTTATTGCTTGTAAGTGAGAGATTTTTAACTTCGTATTTTCTAACTCAGTGGCGATTTAACTTAGCGCTGTGGCCACCTTAAATTATTAAATTGGAAGGCTCCCTTGGCCGGTTTTTGTATTTAGAAAGCTTCCTTATATCAGACTTGAGGAAGGACGGGGCTTGAATCAAGCTCAAGAAAAAGCCCTCTCTAAACCTTCTTGACATTGTAGCTGCGAACTGCCAATGTTGGGAGATGCGGCTTTGGGCCTGCTAGGGTGAAAATGAAAGGGCTTTGGGCCTTTCTGATTTGGGCAACGTAAGGGGTTTGGGCCCCATGGGAAAACATGATGCATAGGGCTTGAAGGTGTATTACTCACTCGTTTTCAGAATGATATCATTCGTCGTTGGGGGTTTTTTTTTTCAAAAATTTATAATTAATCGACCCCTCCATTGTTGACGTACATTTCAATTCCTACAAAATTTCCTGAATGTTTAGAGAAATTTCGCGGCTTTCTGCCAATAAATATGCTGGGAAAAGTCGAAAAGAGCCAAAAGAGGCTAATCGCATGTCTGGGGAGCACATGAAGCTCTGAGGGTCTTTCCTTGACCATGACGTAAGTCACGTCCTTGATGAAGTCTGAGTTGAGGGAGCTTTCTGAATAAGTGGCCAAAATAGCCTTAAGCCAAAATACGATTAAGGCGGCCTTAGCCTTAAGTTAACTCACCAGTCAAAGCACAAATGCAGCTTCTTTATAGGTGAAATTTCTTCCATTGCTACGATTTGAATTGTATGTTTTGATTAATGAGATCTCCCATGTTGTTTAAAGAGGGGTTTAGCCAGTTTTAGGTTGAAAAATCAACTCTTTATTGTATTTTTTTCTGATTTTTTCAAAAATTCAAATTTATTTTCTGTAGGATTTACCAACTTTTTTTTCAAATTGCACGTGCAAAAAATGCAAATTAATTGAGCACAAAAATGCAAATTAATTGAGCACAAAAATGCAAATTAAGCCACGCGGGTTTCGAGGAATGTTCATCAGATAATGTTATTATCATACCGATAGCAGGATCATTTATCAGTTGATTTAGTTGTTTCGCTTACATTAATTACTCCACCACTATCTATGGCCCTTCAGGCTGGGACCAGAAGCAGTGGGCCTGTGAGAAGAGTTCCCTTTTTGGATAAACGCTCTCCTCTATAGTATGATTTTCACCACGTGGGGGATTTTCTCTCTCCCTGTCGTACATGGCTCACATTTTCACACTTAGTGTGGTGCCCCCCACATAATTATTATAAATAACTAAAGCCTAAATAAACTGAATAAGTAAGTGGAAAGGAGCGGGCATAGGTACAATGCTGAAGTGGGTGGAAAGCACCCGCCGACTCAATCCTCTCTACAGGTGAGGACCCAGAGAGGGGTGAGCCCTGCAGTGGGGACTGACCGACATTATAAAAACCTGTCCCAGGCCAGCTCATTCAGTACCAATCGAATTAAATTCGAAGAAATTTTCTTGTATTAGCTAGTCGCTCCTATCTACTCTCTCACATTAATTCAAACCACTGCCTTGTCATTCTTTCATATTATTCTTTTGCAGAAGTTATTCGTAAGGATCCCCAACTTCTGGTTTACAAATCCTTACCAATTCATTCTCATAATTCACTTTATCTTCAACACTCTCCTCTTTGTGAGTTCACGAATTCGTATCAAAACCTGTACATTTCAAATCCAAATTCTAGCTCAAACATCAACGGATCCTTCACAAGTTTATGCATCCGTTTCAACTCAATAAATTGAACTTGTTTTGCTAATACGAACCGAATCCCCACGTGCGTTCATGCATCTGTTCCAAACACTTCAACAATACTCCCTTGCTTTAATCTAAATTACGGCTGTGATCAAGGAACAGTATTCACATTCAATCAATTTTCCTCCACGTAATTTCAGTGTTATTTGCGCATAACATTTTAGTATATAAAAAAACTCATCCGGTAGGATGCTTCATATTGCCTGTTGAAACGTTGTGTGAAAATAAGTCTTACTTTCACGAGTTGTGGCAATCTATGAAGCTCAGAAAATGTGAGATTCTCCTGTAAGGTATATTACATTTAATTTTGAACTCATGCCGAAAATAGGCAAACGGGAATTTACGAAAACCATCTCGTGGGATTACGTGTCCCAACGGAAAAAGTGCAAATATTTTACTTTCTGATTGTATTTTATTTTTTCTACTGAAGGATTCAACTTTATTTATAAGTATGTTCTTCGTGATATAGCAAATATGTGACAAAATTTTGAAATCAATAGTATGAATAGGTTGGCTGCTACGACAGTAGTCACTAGCTTCTGGCCGGGCGACCCCCTTGAATCAGATTCTGAAGTTCCAAGAGTTGAAGAGAGGTTTCAATATGCACACAATCAGTGCTGCCAACATTTCCTTTACTGGCAACCAACCTGATTTTCTATCCTCCACTTGTCCATACAAAATTTGTCCATAATAAATTTAATTTATTCAAGCTGGAGATCTCATGTAATAAGCAACCAAGTAGTTTTCAACCATATTCATAATTCCTTGTTCATGTTTACTAATTGTTCTGTTTATACTTTTTCTTTTCCAGAAAAAGATCTACATCGTCATCTGCCTATCTATTACTCTATTAATACTGATAGTGATCCTAGCAACGTTTATACCCGGCCTCTAAATGGAAAAGTTCTACGGACTAACAGTTCTGTTGCTTTTATGTTTTGAAAATGTTGAATTTATTTGTCCCCCTTAGTATATCTGTTAAGGCATCACATGTTAACCTAATTCTTAACATTTTGCGAGTGTAACGTCGCATTATTATCAGTTGCCGTCCAACCGTTTTGTTTGTACATTATCTTACGTTTTGTTGTATAGCAGTTAGTTTGTACAGACCACTGCCACCTGTCAGCCTGTTATGGCTCATGTAGACATCCTTGTGGAATTGTGCTCTTAGAGAGTTTTTTTTAATGATTCACCTCCTGAATGCTGATTTTTAAAATGCGACCTGAGGGTAGTGTTTTAATTAGATATAGGCGCAAGCTGACGGTCTCGTGGATTGAAGACCCTAACCGGTGAAGCGTTTGGAAGGCCTACTGAGTCGGCCATATTGTTACTTTTTCGAATCTCGTTCCTATCTGAGTGCATCTGATCTGAAAGTGGTTTTACGTATTTGAGGTGCTAGTAGGTGTAAAACCTATAATCCAATCTCAACTGATCTGCGCCCTTAATTATTTGGAAACATGTTACACAATGGTGTATGCAGATGACACTGTTAGGTACGACGTATCTACCGTGTGATATGCTTAGGTGGGTAGGAATAGATTTATTCTTTATCTGCCATATTTGGTCAACGTATTCGGTCTTTGGGAAAACATGCGTCCTTAGACGAGGTGGTGGGGTGGTATTTATTTCTGGCAGGTTTCATATCAACTCAAATAGCGTTGATTTCGAGTGCTATACCCTTGAAAAATTTGCGCTCGCCGATCTATTGCTAATCTAGTCCTGCGGTTTTTGAACATTCAGGGGTAGTGCGGAAAAGAGTAAAATAGTTTAGGAGAAACCTTGGCCGGGGAAACGTAATTTTACCGAGCGCGTTGGTCGGCCGTTTTTGATAGAATCATAACTTCGGTAATTGTTACTATTTCACATGTGCTGCTTGCTCTCTCAACTGCGGCGACTTCCGCGCAATTTGCTTCCTTCATTTCCTTGTGCTGGTTAACACGTGCTTTGAGGTCTCCACACAGAAAAAAAAGTCGCAGACGGCCAAATCTGGGGACCAATGAACGTCACCAAACGTGGAAATAAGGCGACCCGGGAAGAATCGAATAACGTTCATTGTTGCTCTGGAGGAGCTCCACCGTGCACAGATTTGAACTGGTGAAAAAATGCGAAGACCTCCCAAATCTAAATCTGCCTGTACCATTTTTTTTTTTTTAAGTTACAACTACCTACCGAAGTTTTGATTTTTTCAAAAACGCCCGATCTTCATGCCTGGCCCTGTACTTGGGGTATGAAATAAGGTAAAGTGGGGGAAGTGCAAAAACGGGGCAAGTGCATAAGTGGTGTAAAATTGCTACTTGGAACAATTTCGACTGGATGCCATCAAGTGGCTCTGCTTGAAACTATATGCCTGACGTCACTTATCAACGTATTAACTCAAATGGTAACATGGCAGGAAGGTTATGAATTCACACTGTGCTATTCCATTCAGCTGCCGAGTTCAGTGCTTCGTTTGTATCATTTCCCATCTTTCAAATCGATGAGTATTTTCAGGTGTTTGAAAGGTTGTTTATAAGTTCAGTAGTTGTACTTCACTCTTATATTTGAAATTCAGTGTTATCTTTTTCTAAAAGTGAGTTTGGCCCTACCATGCACTTACCCCATTGGGTTTTTAAGAAGGGGCATGTGAGTGGTGATCATCAAGTTTAAGATTGATACCTCATGTAATGACTGAATTTAATTTATTAATGGTTTGAACCGATTTATCAAAGTTTATTGGTATTTATTGATATTTTGAATTGTTGTCCCCACTGTCCAGGTATTGATGATTCATAAAATTTACGTATCATCAAATCATATGATCTACGTATCATCAGATATAATCTGATAACTGTGAGTTTTTGTCTGATTTTAATTGTCCAAATCGCTAAAGTATCATTGAGAGATTTCCTTTATTGCACTTGCCCCAGTAAAACCAGGATAAATGTTCCACTGATTGAACAGGCCAGTTACGCACTTACCCCTACTGGGGCAAGTGCGTAAGTCTGATTTGGACAGCTATTTCATTCATAATCCTCTCAATTGACAAGGCTTCGAAAAATCAATTGTACATAGAAGAACAAGGATTCAGAGGTAAAAATAAAATTTTACGAACGTCAATGGCTGATTTTTGTTGTTTTGTTGAAGTTGAACTTAACAAACCATACCAAGCACTTCCCCCACGTTACCTTAGTTGGAAAAGTCTTGTAACATTCAATGCATGGGAATCACTTCCGCAAGTACCAACCTTTGAAATCACCGAACCACTTCGTTTTTTCCTCTACGCCAAAATACCGTTTCTGGTGCGATATTGTGGCAGTTTCGGGGCACTCAATGCTTGAAAATACACACGAAATGTGAACTGCTAAATTTCGTATTTATTTTCGAAAGAAGCGTCATATCTTGAAAGTCGATTATTAGAATATGTCGACGTCAGGACTTCCCTGACCGTCCACCTCACTAACGTCACTAAGCGTCCGCTGACCAGGACAGTAGGTAGCAACTCTGTACTTCCTATTCTGTAAATGACTTTTCGTTGTGATTGACACCAATTATTTTAAATGATCAAGACTTATTTGCTACTTGGTGATCTGACAGGTTTAGGTTATACAAAAAAAAGGTGCTGCCTTTAGTTGAATGTGAGTTTTGCAAAATAAATATTATTATCAAATTTTACTAACTTTCGAAGAGCGCGCAATGAAGGTAGATCTTTGTGTAAAGATTTTGTTTGTAATCAGGAGAATCCAATTTCCCTCTATTTATGTAATCTGTGTTACACCGTCTTTGAATTAGAAACTGCGTAGGTCTGTTTTTTTTTTTTTTTTTTTTTTTTTTACTTTTGAGTTCGCTTAAACCAAATTTAGATTTGTTATTTATTTATTATTTGTTATCATGTTTCGTTTAAATCTACATGTTTTACAAGATTTCTTTTGTCGCTTTTGTTTTATTTCTCCTGCCATATTTAGTTGGTACCTAAAGTGTGATTGTACGTATGAAAGGAATGATCTCGTTGGAATGAAACCATGAGGTGATGCGGTTAATGGAAACGACAGACTTTTATTGTTCTGTTCTACCTTGCCCATTTGGCGAAAGATTTTTGTCAAAGTGATTTACGACGATGGAACAATGTACAAGTTGACTTCTTGGTATCCGGAAAAAACTTTCCCATTTCAGACTCGCTAGGAAAATACTTTCTCAGCCAAAAACGTCGTCACGGAAAAAACTTTCCCAAGTAAAAGTGTACGAAATAATCACATCTTTGGGGAAATTCGTGCAAACGGTTTACCCGTAAAAATTGTGCAATGCGATTAGATTAGATATATTATGTAAATGGCACATTTTTTCGTCAAATTATTCGACTAAATCTGTTGGTGTCTTCATCGTCTTCGTCGCCGTTTACATTGTACAGAATGGCGCAGATAAGCCGGGTGGATTTTAAATAGTTGCCAAATCGACAAATTTGAAGATATCGGGTTGAAATAAATATTAGAATGTCAATTGACAATGGAAATTAGTCGATGAAAACAAATTTTGTTAATTGTGAAATATTTTGCCCATTAAATGTCTTCCTTCTTGGGCAATGCGTTCATGGAGTTGGTCCTTCACGTTTCGCATAGCTCGCTCAAGCATATCAGTCGGAATTGATCGAATTTCTGTCTCATTTGAAGCCTTCAACTTTTGAAGGGTGCGGGGTTCATTGTTTTACAATCTGGCTTTTAAATGACACCAACTGGACCAACTGTTTGTTCGAATTCCCCTAAAGAGTTGATTATTTCATACACTTTTACTTGGGAACGTATTTTCTTGGCGAGTCTAAAATGGGGAAAGTTTTTTCCTCCATTCTTCCTTCTTGGCCCACACTGATGACTACCTTGTTGTGTTTCCTGAAATATTTAATGTCACATTGTCTACTCTTGTCATATTGAATAGATCCCCCAAACACCCAGTAATTTGTTTCAACGTTCATAATTTCGCAAAAGTTGGGACCACTTTTGAAATTTTCTTTATATCTTCTCCCGGAGCTGGGTTGTGGCCTTAAGGTCCCTAACCGTCAATTGGTACATACTAAATACATCCTAAAATATCGCTAATCAACATTTTCATTGGACTAGCTCGACAACACTGCTCTTGCCTCCCCTGAAATTTTTGTTTAGGGAAAGCCTTTTCTTACCTATAATTCCTTGTTTCTTTTCATTGCTCTGAGCAGAAGAAGATTATGATCTTGATATGCCTCTCAGTACTTGGTCTTGTTTTGGCGTCGACGGTGGCTGGGTACTTCGGCTTCTAAGTAAGTTTCATCGATTTTTTTTTTAATTTGTGGAAACGTGAAATAAATTACGATAAATTATATACTTCTCTTCTTGCCCGCCTCGGTAGGTAACTTGTGTAATGTGACGGTTATTTGAGTCGTTCTCATTTGAAATGTACATTTCGTGTCTCCTACTCTATAAATCCTAACAAATCTTCTAACAATCCTATGTGAGGCAAAACACGAAGAAATCGATCATTCGTGTATTACAAGTATCGCAACATTACCCTTAGAAATAATTGAAACATGGAAAACGTCATGTGTGTTGCTGTCCCTTTCTATTGCTTAACAACAGCCTGATTGGAAGGTATCTATAAGGTACCCAAGATAATAATAGGTTTTTTTCTTGGTGTGTGAGTGTGAGGCGATGAGAATTGCTTGCGCAGTGCTACTTTTCGTTGGCCCCGCTCACCAACACAGTTCCAGGAGTGACATGTGAGGAAGTGCGAGGATCGAATTTGCTGTTCCAGGAGCGAGAGTGTGAGGCGATCTAAGGTGCTCACATTTCGGATTGTGAGCATGTGAGTGTGAGTTACCCCCTCTAACTCGCTTGATAACCTTGTGTAACCTGACCAGATCTTTTACAACCTGACTTGAGATGTTTGTTCACTTGAGTGTTGGTTGTTGCTATTTTTATTACCTTGGTGCTGTGGCCGACAAGAGTTTCACGTCACTCCAGTTATTATCCTGTTGCTTGTTTTAAGCGATTCCTACTGCGTGTACCTACGTTAATTTCAGTACTATTCCTTCAGCGTGCAGGCGGCAGTATTAGGTTTGTTCCTGGTCTAACTGCGTCTGTTAACAAAAGTTGACAGCTGTCGACGGCATCCCAATGCCTTCTGAATCGCTGTTGAGTTCTGTCGAACAGCCCACCTGCTGACCTGGAACGCGATCTGTCAACAAAATTTGTTGAACCAAGTCACCGTGAATCACCGTGAAGTAATGCTACAACAATTTAATTACTTCATGGTGATTCACGTGACAGTAAATTTCACATGGAAAACTCCAAGTGATAATTTTTGGTTTATTGTATTCAGAATATTCAACCTTTTTCGAGAGAGGAGTATCATAAGGGGGGAATGAGTCATTAAAAGTGTTTGAGGGTATCTACGAGGACTTTGGGAGGACGTGAGTACAACGACGCGCCGAGCACCAAAATAAAGTGAGAAGGTTATGAGAGAGGTTTCAACTGGGTAGGGTTATCCTAGTCGACAGCACCCAACCGAACTCATTCGAGCTGTTGGTTTCCGTCCGACAGCAGTTGAACTGCTGTCAACCCACAAATCGACCTGGAACAGCCAGCGACGGCGACTTCTCGCCGACCGAGCGACCTGGAACAGCAGTTTTCTCAACTGCGCGTGTCCACGTCGATTTCTGTTAACAGTCCGTCAAAGCTGGAACCAAACTATAGGTTTGTTCCAGGTTTGACGGAATGTTAACAGAAATCGCCGGAGACATGCGCAGTTTAGAAACTGCTGTTCCAGGTCGATCGTAAGTTGGACGGAAACCGATAGTTCGAGTATGTGCGGTCGGGTTCTGTCGACAGCTGTCCAACTTCTGTCGACAGACGCAGTCACACCTGGAACAAACCTTATTAAATATTAGAAATTCTTGAGTTACGCTTTCTTGGACAAGTGATGGGGAACAGTGGAAACGCCGACTCAAAAGCACTGTAAACAACGAATTTGCGCTCAATGTGGTTATTAGACGTAAAATTGGCTCGGGAATCCGAATTGCCCAAAAAAATTTGGGGTTCCCATTTAAAATTAGAAAGTTTGGCGCAATTGCGCTGGTTTGCGCACATTTTTGGAGGATCTCTACCCCTCTATTTGTAGTTAAATGGGAATCCGACACGGTAGGACGTATTTTTAGCACACGTTCTGAAATAGTGGTTTGGTTTTCGCCTTAGCGGGCGACTCAGAGAGATTTGTGTTATAAAATCGTTAATTTTAATGTTTCTTTATCAGTGAGCTCGAGGTGAATGACTTGAAAGTAGCTTGGGCCACCCTGACAGTTTGGGAGCCCTACAATTTTCACTGACATTAAGACATTATGAGGTTTTAAGGCCACTTTTTCCACGAACACTACAGTTTTACAGGAACGCCAACCTATGAAATCGAAATTTTCAAATTGTGCTTTTGAGCGTTCAATGGAGCCAGAAAATAGTGTCGCCATGCGAAATAGGAAATTTGGTTAACGGGCGATGCTGGGAGCCAAATGTACGTTCATGATGAGAATGACCCTTTTAACTCCTTAATAATCACATTTAACTATCGTATAAGTAGGTACCTACCAATTTTCTTTCTTTTCCAGGCAAGTCTATGTTATCTTAACCTGCGGAGGAGAGCAAACCTTCTAGTCGTTTTCTTTACTCATAAATATAGCCTATTAGCTATTATATTAGTAAGTTTCCAATTATATATTTTGCATATACACCGTAATCTTCACAAGTTACAAATTTTCTGTACAGGTAGTTCCAAATATTATATATTTGTATCATACAAACTTTCTTCCAGCAATTCTTAGACTCTGATAGTTATAAAACAAAGGACATGAATGTATCAGGAACGTTTGAAATTTCATTCATTACATTTTTTAAGTTCGGGATTGATTGTTATGTTATCACAGATGTATATCGCTCAATTTAGGATGAGTTTATGCAAATCCCCGTAAAAATCACCAACTGATTCCAATGACGGTGCGCAGAATTTTACTGTGATTTGCATAAACTCTGAGCAGCCCTGTAGTTGTCCCACGTCACCTTCCCACCTCACAGTCGGCTTGTCTGAGGAATTTGGTTTCATGAGTAGTTATGAAATTGAATGAATTCTCATTTATACGCTGAAAAACAATATTCTACCATATCTTTCACATTTCTCAGTACCTTGAGATGTTCCAATCCCCTCTGCTCACGAGTGGAGCTTCGCTCGACCCCCACTGCCATTATTGCATTGTAAATATAGTGTGCATTGTGTGTTCTCTGAGGGGAGCGTGAAAATGTAGCGTTTCGTAAATTGCTGTTGAATGATTCAAAAGTCGTTAAAGTTCCTTAATGGAATCCTATACAAAATGCAGTTCCGTTTTGGTAGCTCGGCCTGAGCTTAAAATGTACGAAAATGGCGAACGTTTTCAATTTGCGTTCCTACTAGACATTTGTGTTTTAATCTCTTCATTAGCAATGACTAGTCGATTGGAATTCGAATATCATCTTTAGGTTAGGATCAGGCTTATCTCTATTGGCCGGTGGAGATTGTCACGTGGCCAAAATGCCTCCACTGCAATTCGCTCCAGTCAACCCAATGAGAACGTACAAAGCAAGTGAAATGTTTCGAAATGGTTTCTTTGCGCATACAGTTTCATGTGTTCATCCCAAGTTATTACAATTTCCTTAGGATTATAGTACTTTTTTTGTTTTGTTGAGTGTTTTGCTGTCGATGGGTATTTGAGCATCATTACCTGGTTAAGTGAAACAGTTGGACTTGAATGGACGTTGCGTCTGGAGAGATCTGGATAATGAATTTCAATTTTCCAAAACCTTACTGGAATAGGAGACCGGAGCATTATAGGGCTACGACTACGTAATATTTCTATTTTTCGAAAAACTTCTCGGTGTTGTGCAATAGAGATTTACCGATTTTTCATATCTTACAGCAGCTTCTGCTCCCCTTAAGGAAGCATCGAGTAGCTGCTTTTTGAATAGGTTTTCTTCGAGAGAATATACGGATTATCATCTTTTTGGGATAACTTTAAGTAAAACGAGAAAATATCCGCGTTAGGCGTCTGCAATCCAAAACAATCTCAAAATTTTGTTTCTTCTCCCGTTTAGGTGGATTCTCTAGACTTTCACATTTTCTTTGTAGAATCACCCGTGTGCCTTTTTACTGTACTGTACTAACTGAACACCGACGATTCGAGTTGTCATTTTCAAAGGACGAATAAAAAAACAATAGGGCTTAAATCCGTAATTGTCCCTGACGTTCGTGCTTTTTGTGGCAGTGATGACCATTGAATTAGGCGCATTTCGGCGGAATTTGCTGATTTGTGGAGATTGTGTGCATTTAGCGGGTCTTGTTTTGAACCTATGTGACAATAACCTTGCCCTTGCAACGTACTTTGCGCTTTGTTATTTGGGGTTCAAGTCGTTTCGCGCTTTTAAATTAATTTGAGCTGAACTTGAAAATGGCTTTAGGTATTTGACTGCAAGGGTTATTTGTAGGAATAAGGATTGTTGATGCATGAACTTGGGATGTGCAATGTGATTGGCCCTGTCGCGAAATTGTGGCAGTGAGGAAAAAAACTGAAAAGGTCCCGAGTTCCTGTATGTTGGCAACAGTGGCAAGCTACTGGTGAGGGCAGGTTGAACTCTTATTGTCTTAGTGCTGCCATCTGGTGCCCTTTTGTAACCAAGTACCTCACCTTTTAAAAAAAACCACGGGGCTTCAAACGCCGTTATTTTGCCGATACCAAACGCGGCAACGTTCCATTGATCGTGTCCATTGCTCTCGTCCCACTCCTCCCCGTGAAGTGTTGGAATGCCAAAAAAATGTGTAAATTTCATCATTCAATATTAAGGTAGGAATCTGTAGGAATACTCGAAACATATCACGCACGTACCACACGTGTCTTGTTTGGGTTCTCTTATATGTATTTCGTTGGGTGAAGTCCTCGATCAAATTGGCGTTTTCAAGCTAGCAGCCTTGGTAATAGATGCTTCCTCTGTGTTAATTTTTAATGAAAAGTGCTGGGCGTGAATAAGGCGATTGAAAAATTTCTTTTTAACATGTTTTTACGGGGGTTTTTTCTACTTCCTGCGTTCTTTGCTTACGGTTTGCTGTACAAAGCTGGCTTCAAGTGGGAATTAAGTGGCCAATTGTCTACTCCCGATTCTAAATTCGTGCTAGCAGCTGTATTTGTTTCTCGAATTTTCGACTCTTTATTGAAAAAAAAAAAAAAACGGTCGAATATTTTTCTCATCGGTACGCAGAATAGAACAACGAATTCCTATTCCGCTTTAGCCATGTAAATATAAAATTGAAGAACTTTTCTAGTGTCTATATCCAGAAAAAAAAAATTCTTGTCATCAAGAAAAACCACGTACTTAATGAGTTTAGTATTTTTGCTTTTTGTACAGTAACATTTTTATCGTCTCGCATTTCCAGGCGTCTATATTATAAAACGAGCAATAAAACTGTTTACTAAGAAAATTACAAGCATCTTGTAAAATCTATGTGATATAGATCCGCCTGGGCGATGCATTGTTCGTGTTTTTGTGATATAATTTCAAGTTCATTGTTGCATGTAAATATTAAATAATTAGAATTTTAGAATTTAAGTTGCTTTTTTGGTATAATAATGTACATTGAACGTTTCAGTCTATGAGATAATTTGTGTAAAACTCTTGAAACGAGTATCACTTCTATTAGATTGAGCAACTATTTAAAAATTTTTAAAAAAGTTTGTTGTTACTGAGATGTAATTATACATTTTAATGAATGTATATAATATTAGTAATAATGAATTAAAGTAATGATAATGTTGGTGTACGGAGGTATTTTCTCCCGTGACATAAAAAAAAGTTTAGATTGTTGAAGAAAATATTTGTTATTTGTTTGAAATGAGTTGAGTACGTTTTTGATCAAAATTTTATGCCTTTCAAAATACCTATTTGTATTTCGCTCCCTTGAAAACCCAAGAAAGTTGAAGTCCAAGTAGACTATTTTCTAAAAAATCGCAAGAGGCCGAATAAGAGATTTCCCTTTTTAGTACTCGTATTTATACGCAAAGTCAAGGTCAAAAAAGTACAAACCCTATGCTGTGGCAGTTGGAAAATGTGCAATAGTTACGCTAAGTAAGCAGTGAAATTCTGTTCGGCTACGTTTTATCCCCCGCTCCAGCTGCCACTCCATGCGATCTCAAAATGTACTAATTTTGGAACCCAAAGTTTTGTCCTGCTGTTGATGCATTTCCCCGCAAATTTTACGAAGCAAAGTTTTTACGGGACAAATTTTTTTTTTCTTTTGCTACTGAGCACAATAATGTCTGCAGTGTTTTTTAGTAAACATCCTCCTAAATCACATTCTTCTAGTCATCTAGAAAAAAAGAGGATAATTTTTTTAAAAAAATACCTTCTTAGACGTCAAACTCGTTCAGTGATAAAGTGAGATGAAATATATTTTTACAAAGATTTTTCATTTATAAAGCCATTAAACGATTTTTTGGGGTACTTATGGTTTTTTTTTTTTCTTTTGTATGTAGTGGACACTTTTTGGCATGACTGTGATAGTACTAATGTTTTAATTGTTAACAAAATATACTTACTCCTCAACTTGAAAAATGGGTTGGAGGTTTTCTTAGGAAAAAAACTGGCCAATTTCCAACAAGGACACGATATCCAAAAATAGTACTAAAACTTCACTGCTACTATCTCAGTTTTGCAAATTTTAAATATCACAAAACTTAATAACTTCATTGGTAAAAAAAAATCTTTAAAAAAAGCAATAGCGAAAAATCTGTATATTGTGGATAGTTTAGCGATTGTTATTTTTTAAAAAACACATTGCAACTGTTAGCTTTCTATTTAGCATAGTGTTAACATCTAAACTGGCCTATAGTTTTATACATTTGTGTATGTATATATATAATCGAGCGGAACAAATTTTGCTGATGTATGAAGCACTTGGGGTGTATGTTCATTATTTAACTACCTAATCGTGAGAATACGTGATTTGAAATTCCTCGGTTAGTAGAGCTAGAAGAAAATTTACTCGTAACTTATGTAAAACTTCATACTAAAATTTACGAGATGTTTACCTCCTTTTAGGAAAATCAAGCTGATTGTAAGACAGGTTTGAAAAATAAAAAAATCTATAACATATTATGTTTACACTCTCATCGTTGGGTACCTAATTGTGAAATCTATGGGGAAAAAAAAGTAAACTAGCCACTTTAGAGTAGGAATTTTCAGCCTGGCATTCTTGGGTTTTAGCATGTTTATAAAAAGTTAGACGAACCTTCTCCTGATTATCTGAATGTCAATTCGTTATGCTATAACGAACAATAATTTGATATAATACCTTATGTAACGGCAAAAATACCTTATCCATATTATTGTCATGTTATTTCGGAAAAAATGGAATTTAGAAATTTGAATGGTGTTTTTTTTATCCCTTGGTAGGACGTTTGGGTGAAATTTGAGCGCGTTAGGGAAATGATGCACCGAATAACAGCATTACAATTTATTAACAATAAACGATACATTGGATTCCACGTGTTCATCAACGTTGTTTTGAAGTTCGTGGATGATGGACTCAGCGAAGGTTTCTCGAGCTTCTTCCAGAATCACTTGAAAGATCTCGGCTTCCATGTTGTCATTCAATTTTCGACCGGAGTAACCCCTAAAATGGGATGTACAGATTAGGTGATATTTGGCAGGGATTTTTCGGCGTACAGAAGGGGTTTTTACCGAGCAGTGAGGCGATCGTAAAGGTAGGAGGTTTCAGTTCTGAGGACAAACACGTGACGGAACCAGTCGTCAGGGAAGAATCCACATCCGTGGTACTCCACGATGCACTTCCCTTGCTTCATCCTGGGCTCCAAGTGAGACACCACCTGGAAGAACAAGAGGGGACGTCCATAAAATGATTTACTAGCAATGATATCTCCCCCTGGTGTGTAGCGTTTATAGAATAAGCCTGTGAGTACGCACCTTATCTTCATCAATGACAGGACAGTCCAGAACATCATCATACGAATCAATGAGATTCTCTTTCTTGGCTACGTCGCTGACGTTGATCCACTCCCAGCCAGTACTGCTGGCTATTTTCTTCGCCAAAGTCGACTTCCCGCAACACGGTGTACCTACACAAAACTTCTATATTGCCTGAAATTCATCTGGACAGAGTCTAGGCAATAAATGATTCTAGGTGAAAATGTTGAGAACAGAAGCGATTTCTTAACTGATGCGTTTAGACCCATGGGGGGATTGAATTACTCTCCGACCGTACAAGGTGAGAGGCTGTGGGGAGGGGGAAGGAAGATGGTCAGATTTTCGTGTTTTCGCTCCTAACTCAAACACAGTAGGTCCTACAGAAAAATCATACGTATAAAAAATGAAGCTCACAATGTTTGCTACAAAAGCGTCTCTATTCATTTGTCGCTTACTTATAATAGTTTAGGAGATATTCAAGCTTGAAAGTGGGTAAAATTTCAAAACCCCGTTTTTTTACTCACAGCGCCTAAACGATGCATCCTAGCGGTATGGGCAGTATTATAATATAATATATTATATTATAATCGATTATATTATATTATAATCGAAACAACATTAAATTTGCTACAATTTGAGCACAGGTACGGCTCTGCAGGACAAAATTTGTCCTCCTAAATTTCCTATTTAATAGGAACCGAGACAACGTTTTAACCAAAACCAATCGGTAAGCGGAAAACCAAGTTTTTCAAACGTTTTCGGCTGTAGCTCGATTCCAAGTTTCTTCTTTTTTCTCGGGAAAATTGAAATTCCCATCGCAGCTATACTATGTGAGATTTTGATTTGAGCTTTGATAAGAGAGGGGCAGGCATGGCAAAATTTGTCATTCAATGACAAATTTGGGCAAAAACGTGTTTTTGCGAATAACAATGGCACTTTTGTTGTTTCAACACAAGACGCGTTGAGACAAAAATTTAATCAGCTTTCACTAGAAAAAAAAAGAGAATTAGGATCGAACTAACCATTGCCGAGTTATGGGCAAAAATGTGCGAAAAAAACGCTGCAAATTTTACACAAGGGTTTATTATTCTTTGATATAGGTTACTTGTGAGAAAATAAGTTCTGTCAATAAAAAAAATTTTGGAAACCAATTTTTTTGAAAAATTATTTTTTCAAATACCTATGTTTTTACTTGGACAATATTTGACTTCCTGGGATCCTTCTTAAATCCCATTTGTTGCCCCATGAAAGCCCTATAGATCGCCCCAGTGAAATCGGATCGTTCCGGGACCCCGAAAAATGGATTCTACGTCCAAAAATACCTCAAAAACGACACCTAACTCGATCCCATAGCCAAAAGCCTTAAAAAACCCTCCCGTATCCCCATAGCGCCCCACGGGTTTGGGCGATCGGGCTGAAAACCTTGCGGGCACAACTAGATGGTAAACCAAGTATTTTGCCAAAATTTCAGCTCCCCCCCCCCCCCCACGGGAACTTAGTATTTTAATCCCCCCCATGGGTCTACAACACATCGATGAAGAAATTGCTTTTGCTCTCAACATTAAGCGGTAATTTTCCACCTATACCTATTTTTGAGCGTTCGTTGCCTAGACTATAACCTCTCTGGCGACACCGGGGTCGAGAAGTTCGCCGTACAGGTACGCTCGAGGCCCTTGAAGAGCTTTACAAGAGTACCTTAAATATAAAGTGCACTACACAAAATGACCCACCTGTGATAAGAATGTTGTTCAATGTCATTTTGTAATGTCAGAAGCTTATTGACGGGTCTCACTCATTCATCCTGGACTACTTGCATTCCGCCTGAAACAAGAACGAACCTGGGGTCAAACTAGGCAGCATTTTGAAATCAGTTCTCACTCCTATCATTCGGCGTTAAAAACCTCCTCAGCATCACTTACCGGGCACAACCATTCGCCTCACAAAATAAACAGCAGTCTCTGGTACGAGATATGTATGACTCACCTGATGAACCAGCCGAACGTTTTCAACGAGAGACAAGAATGCTCACAAAGTAGCCCTTAAAACGTGAACCATGCCTATTTTCGATAAATGATGAATGAAAGTGTACTTCTAAATTACTAATCAATCAACGCTTCTCGTGTTCACCGTTCGTGTTTCTTGTAGGGATGTTGAAAAAGTATCGATACTTAAAAGTATCGATACTTTTCAAAAAAAGTATCGATACATATCGATACTTTTCGTCTCCGATACATATCGTAGTATCGATACTTTTTTTCCGGTATCGGCGCCGATACTTTTTTTATCCCTCACATTTCATCAGATTCAAAACTTACGGAATATAGGTAGTTGACAGTACCTCTAACTTGACCAGCATTTGAAGAAAGTTGATGTAGGTACCTACCACCACCTCCTGGAGCTGCACCAGCTCTCATATGAGAAGAATCAGCCGTCCTCGATCAAGGGCGGACCACCAAAATGTTGGCCCAACCAACCAACCCAACTCACTGATCATAGTAGAAATGAGTGTGGCCACAGCTACACCAAACGAGGGAATGTTCCATATTTTTTGCTACCTGTACCTACCCCCCCGAGGCTTGGAGCAAGGTTTTCAGTCCGATCGTCCGAACCCGTGGGGCGCTATGGGGCTAAAATGGGGCAATTGAAAGTTTTTTTTTAAAGGGATTTGGCTATGGGTTCGAGTTAGGTGTCGTTTTCGAAGTATTTTCTGATGTAGAGTATATTTTTGGGGGTCCCAGAAGGATCCAATTTCACTGTGGGGATGTAAAGTGCTTTCATGGGACTACAAAAGGGATTTTTGAAGGATCTCAGGAGGTCAAATATTTTCTGAGTAAAAAAAAAAAATTTAAAAAAAACTTTTTTTCAAAAATTTTTTATTGAGACAGAATTAATTTTTGCACAAGTAACCCATATCAAAGAATAATAAATCCTTGACTAAAAATTTGCAGGCGTTTTTGAGAAGTATCGATACTTCGATACCGATACTTTATTGAAAGTATCGTATCGATACTTTTAGATACTGTCTGGATGTATCGATACGATACTGTATCGATACTTTAGAAGTATCAAACATCCCTAGTTTCTTGTGAGCACTGTTGCTGTTGTGTACACTTTTTACCCTTTCCGCATCCATGGGGTGGATCAAGCGTTGTGTTATCAAATTTCAATGTCGTTATCAATGACAGATAAACATTTGGATGGTGTGTCGCCTTTTACTGCCCCAGTGGACTTGAAAACCGCTTTTGAACGAAAAATAGTGTGGAAGTAGTCTTAAGAAGGATCTGGTGGCGAGGGAATCGTTTCAAACGAAGTAAGTAAAGCTCGACTTGTATCAGAATCTGTTTGTGTTGCTACGGTTCGTAGCAGAGGTAAAATCGGCGAGGTATTTATATTTGATGAAGAGAGAACATAGGTAAAGGGCCTCCTAAAGCAAATGCCCAGCGCCTTTTTGAGATGATTAGGGTGAACAGACGACGCCTCTGCTGATGTCGTTTGTAACGAACATCATCAGAGGAGTCGTTTGTTCTCCCTAACCACCGCATTGGATCAGATCTTTGCACCGTCGGCAAACAACCGCTTCGCAACGCCCAAACTAAAGTTTCAAAGGATCAGGCATGAAATAGACTTGCGAAGGAATCCCTTTGTGTCCGTGTTGAATGGCCGAGCAAAGCGAGGCCCCCTGCCCGTTTATTCGTGTAGATAGATATGTATAACTAGGGTTCCCAGGCCTGCTATATACCTAATATAGCACAATATTATTTTAGGCCTATACTACTATAATAATATAGTACCTATACTATATTATAGTACCTAGGTATATTATAGTACCTACCTAGTACTATATTATAGTACCTACCTACTTATTTTATATTATAAAAACTCTAAAATATATATTCCAATACGAAAACGTAGATCAATTGCGTTTGATTTTATCATTTCCAGGCTTCGTGAATATGCCAGTCCTAGCCTTCTCAGCACTGATTCTATTGCTCACTTCTGAACATTTTGGTCATGCTGACGACGATGGATTTTGCCCGATCAGTCCGGTCAACCAACCATCTGAGGACTGTTCGTCAGACTTACCAGCACCTAAGAAGAGGTATTCAATTCAATTCAGTGAGGCCAAACTCCTCAAAAACTAGCTCGATCGGGTATTTGAAGAAGTGTTATTCTGTACGTATGTGAACACGGAGTTATAATTAGACGTTTAAAGGTAAGATAAGGTTTGAAGGGACGATGAAAGTTGGGGTTAAAGAACTTTTCAAAAATTGGAATTTCAGTTTTTTCGTTCGGAGGAGCTTAGGATGCGTTTAAAAAAACGACTGAACCTCATTCATACTAATGTACTAAGACTGGAAAACCAGTTTTCACAATTTTAATTCGTTCATGTCGAATTTTTGATAACGTAGTAGGTTTTTGATAACCTAGTTCTAAAAATCAGTAGCATGAACTCCTTGAATGAAAAGTCCTGGAAAGTTCATGCTTCAAAAGTTACGAAAATGAGTTCACATTGCAGAAAACGCGAGTATTATTAAATTATATATTCTTATAAATTTTATAGGATTTCTGAGATCTGGAGGGGGTACATGACGTGGGCTGCTTCGTCATCTTATGATTGGCCGAGTGATCTCCCTCTCTCCTGCATCTCGGCTTAGCCAACTTTGCTGCGCAAAAAGCCGAGCCCGAAAGTCAAAAGTCGGGGTAATCATCAGAGGAAGTCATTCAAAAATCGAGCATCGAGTTATCATGAAAGAAGGTTATTCAAATCCGATCCGGGTCGATCAGATTCCGTTCAGATTTATTATTCAGCGCTCTGGCGGCTCCGTGCCCAACTACTTGGTGACGTCACGTGCCCTCCGCTTTCATTTCAAAATCTCCAACATTTCTAAAATAGCATGTAATTATACGGATTAAATTTTTCGAACTAAAAATTTGGGTAGGGGGGGGTTTTAACAGGTACTGAATCCGAATATGTTGTTAGAAATGATGAATTCCGACCTTTTCAAGGAGCCCAGGTAGGATGAACTATCAAATACGTGCCTGGTTCCTGCGTGGTTCCGGGCAAACTCAAATTTGGGCTTGTTCAGTGGCTTTCCTGGAATGCGCCAAAAAAGAGAAAGAAAAACCTTGCCCAAACTTGCTCCTGCTTAAAACCTGTATTTTTTGTAACAGTAAAAAAAAAATAAAAAATTCTATCGTGATGAGAAAAAAAATGTATGAAAAAATTATCAAAAACAATTGAAAATAATTTTTTTTTATTTTTAATACATAATTATTATTTAAAAAATTAAAAAAAAAAGATCAAATTCAATCATCATGAAAATCTTACCAAAATACGTTCGAGATTGACGGAGTGACGACAAAGATTTTTTACGAATGTAAACACTAAGAGGAAATAAATAAATGTGAACTCTACAATTTGTGAAAAACTATAAATAAAAATGATAAAACAATGAAAAACTTCATTCTTCCTTTTTAAAATGTTATAAACGTCTATCCAAACCTTCAGGAACCTCTCAGATACCATACTTGAATAGTTTCCACCTCTCTTTGACCCCTTTGGCCCCACTGTGCGTCTTTAACTTTGTAATTGTTGCAGTGAATAGTGGCCAATTTTTATTTAATGAGAAAATTTCAGATTTTTGTTTTACGACATCAATCCACCCGAGGGTTTCAATCTCAGGAGGGACGTTTACATGAGGTTAGCGGTTTTTATGAACAAACTCAAGAAAAGCCAACCGGATTGGACACTGGTAAGCAGTTCGCTTAGACTTTATACTGGATAGCAATTTCCCGCCTTGAGTAATTTTGAAGTATCTCATCTTACTTTGCAGGTTCTTCCACCTTGGAGCCATCTGTATCACTGGCAGTCGGACATGGAACAGAGCAATCTACCCTGGCGACTCTTTTTCGATGTTGAGAGCATGAAAAGGTTTGCCCCTGTAATGGACCTCGACGAGCTGGAAGGTAAACGCTTGGTGGGTATCTACTGGGTTCGATTTTTGTTACAACAATGTCGTCATGTTGTGTCTTTTCAGGCCCTTTTGCTGAGATAGACGAGGTGTTTTACCTTCAGCACTATGAAGGCGCTTTTAAACGTAAAGACTGGGATTGGTCTGATAGATTCACTGTGGCATCGTGTAATGGCACTAAGAAAAAGTACAAGTGAGTTTTTGAGAAAGCTACACAGATATCTAACTGTATTGATTGTTAGTCGAGTTGGGATGATAATGGAAGTTTGCTAGTAGTACCGTACAATTTTACTTGCAGAGAAATCGAAGGCACTTATCATACTCGGTTATGGGGCTACGACGTGGATGTCAAGGAGGTGAAATGTGCGTCGTTCCAAGGAGGAGCAAGTCTTCTCGGTGAACTGCTTGGCCTCACCACTCACAGGTACAATGCACGTCTTGTCAATTGATTCTGACGTAGGCCTCTCCGTTGACAACGTGTTCTGCCTTCAGTAAAGTCCTCCTAGATCGGGCAGAAGTCGCTCTGCATGACCACTTTGGAGACAAATCCTACTGGGAATGCCGGAGGAGCATGCGGTTCGCCGGACATCTTGTCGAGGAAGCGAATCAATTCCGTTCAGTTTATCTGAACAGTTCGGACGTGGCCGACCACACTGTACTTCCTGAATTCTGGGAAGATCAAAAGGTGACTAATTGGCTGCTGGAGAGTTGTTGGCAATAATGCAGTTCCCTGAAAATGAACAACTTTAAATTTCAGCATATCACCCGGAAAGAAAAAGGTGGTCCATACATCTGCGCTCATCTGAGGAGAAGAGATTTCCTACATGGCAAGCGCAACGAAGTCCCTGCCGTAGAAGAAGTGGCTGATAAATTGATTGAACTTTTGAAAGCGTTCAAACTAAAAACGGTGTTCCTCTGCACCGATGGAACGAGTGAAGGTAGGTAACTATAGTCTGCAATGACGTTGGGCTCCGAACCCGATCCTAGCAGCCGACGAGAGAACCAAAAAACGGGGATTTTCCACAATTTGAGACAATTTTCAGGTGATTTTATCCCTTTGAAGCGGCACACGTGGGATTAGGTTCTCCCCACAATCCGAACGCCTCTTCTGCAGGTTACCCTATCGATTTCACTTATGTTTACTGTTTAATATATCTCGAAAATGAAATATTATTGTCGCGAAACAGGACGTAGACTTCAAATTGTTTAATTTAAAAAAATGTATAAAATTTATACATCCATTTAATGTTGAAGGAGAAGAGTTAAGAACCGTCATCGCTGCTGTCACTTTCAGACGAGCTGTCTTCTGTGACAATTTCGGCGATTATCACTGAAAACGTGCATGGCTGTAACCAATCGGACGGGAGCCAATGTTACCAACACACTGCAGCAAACTTCCCGAATTGTAGTCGTAGTTCATGCGTCAGCCACTGGGGAGCGGGTCAGGAGCCGAACGTCATTGCAGGCAGTCTTTTTTTTTGTAAATGTAAAAAATGTACCTAGGTTGGGGCTGGCATCCACTCCGTTTTTAAGAGACAGGTGGTCCTGGGCTGAACCTACTGAACATTATGAAGTTCCATAACCCTGATTTATTCTCACTTCAGTTATTGTCTGCCCTCGCAGAATTAAACGAACATCTGAACCTTCAGCCAGAATATAGGTGCACTACTACCAAATAGTTACCTGAAAACTTCGTCCTGGGGCGTCAAGTACCTAGTGCTTCGTGCTTTAGCGCCTGAGTGTGCTCTCTCCCAGGTGATGTAGTTGGGGAAGGACTCGGAGGCCCAAAAAAAAGTTCAATTTTGTGAGAGCAGACAGTAGAAAAAGTCCTCCGCAAAACACAAATTTCTTTAACGTAGAAGACGGATGTAGCAAAATTTACCTACCCATCGTTACCGGAAGAAGAAGAAGAAGAAGAAGACGACTTTCTTATAATTTAGGGATTTTCACTCTTGAATTTTCGTCCGACTGGCTGCTTATGTCGCCAGCCGTAATCTCAAGGGGGATCGAAACTCGTTCTAACGATAGCTCTCATGGCGGGTTGGTTGCACCTCCCCCGAAGTGAAAGCGATGTTTATAATCCAAAGTATCAACTCCGCTTCTTTACATTTCACTAATGAGATAGATGCCCGACAGCTCCCCCGGCCACCTGTTTATTGTTGCTGATGATGTCTGCTGTGATCGAATATATTACTTCGCAACACGGTGCTCAACTAGTAGTCTTGAAAGGTCGGCAACGTCGGTCTCTGTTGTGGTTTACTTCCAAGGAAAAGTCAAGTTCGGTATCTAGGTTTGTAGACCCTAGACCGTAGACTTGGAAGTACCACATCAAGAACGTCAGAGACGCTATGAAAAAGAGGACCTTCCTATGCTGGCCAATGCTGAATTGGAGATCCAAGCTGAGCTTGAAGAACAAGAAGCTCCTTTACACGGCTCTCATAACACCTTTATGGACTTATGGCTGCGAGATCTGGGATCAGCCTGCTACACTTCCACACAACAGATTCAGCGACAACAAAAAAGATCATCCGTTCCATAACAGGTGCCCCATGGTACGTGAGAAACGACGTGCTCCGGGAAGTCCTCCAACTATCCAAAATTCAAGAGACACAATACACAAAACTGGTGGAGAAGGCCGAAGGGAACACGAATCCATGCGTCGGCAATAACAGATCTGTGTTCATCCAGGGCGAGTTTTTTAAATCTCCTCTGGCCGGGGGAGTTGATAATCGGGGGAGTTGCTAATCTGAAATTGACCGGGGGAGTTGCAAACCGGGGGAGCTGCAAATGAAATCGGGGGAGCTGCAACAACCCCCTCATGGCTCCACATTGCCTCGTCCCCCTGGGTTGGGAGGAGTTCGCCGTACGATTGAACGCAGAAAATAATTGCTCTTACCGGTGACCTCGCTTGATATTGTCTTTTTTTCTGTTTTAGAAAAGTCAGACTTGAAAAGCCTCCTGAGCGCCAGTGGCTACACTCTAGTGACTTACGAACCCACAATCGACAAAGTGGTGACGTATAAAGATGGCGGAATTGCCGTCATAGACCAAATAATCTGTTCAAATGCGAGGTGAGCGAAGATGCATATGAAAACGTTTCTACCATAGCTTAATCCGCCCTAACCTCTAATCGGCTTCTTTTTGCAGGTATTTCATCGGAACGCATGAGTCGACTTTTTCCTACAGGATTCAAGAGGAAAGGGAAATCAAAGGTTTCCCCGTGGAACACACTTTCAACAGATTCTGTGGCCTCAACCAGGAGTGCGAGCAGCCGTCCAAGTGGAAAATTACCTTCTGATTCACGCTCAGTACATCCCCACCCGTGTTGATCTCGATTTAAGTATGAACAATAAGACTTATCACCTTTGATAAGAACTCTCATGGTTCCTCAGTCATTAGTCGTTTACTTTCAAAAATTAACTTTCGTGTTTGTACTTGTGGGCTTTGTTAAAGTCCGTTAACGTTGAAGCTTTAATTTTCGAATAATTAAAGTCGCTTTTGGCAATTTATTTAGTTATGTTGTTTACTCACAATAAACACCGTATTGAATGTGAAATAATTTCAACGACGTTTATTATTCTAAGAATCAATATTATCGCGACGGGGTTCAAGTCGTATAGATTCTAACGAATTAAATGTCCGTCCGACGAGGAGCCATAATGGCGTAGGCCATTCAAAACTCCCCTGACCGGTGTTACCCCACTCATCCGTATGTAGCAGGTCCCTGACATAATATTGTTATCGTAATAAATAATGGGAATATTGCTTGGCGCACTGCCTCAAATAGCATCATCGTACCTACAACTTACTAGGCTACGATTGGCAAGCAACTACGTTTTTGGGTGCAAACCTCCATGATCGACTCAGAATTGAGAAGCGCATCTCGCATTTTGCGCATGAAAATCATAGACTTATTTTGGTGGATGGTTTCAGGGTAGTGTTGAGGGATGTTTGCCAAGAAATCTACCTCAAGCCTCTGCACTATTGCTGTGCTCACTATGTTTGCCCTATTTGGTCTTGATTGTGTGTATCGGAGGCAGGAGCTTCTAGATACTCTATCTGACTTAATCTTCGAGGAACCAACCCCTGGTGATTTCAGTCAAGAAGTTGAAACAATTGAAACTCTGATTATCAGAAAAGGGTTGAATGATAAAAATGGCAGGAAAGGAGAAAATTCCACTGCTTGGTTCGCGGTCAGAAAGACGTTAGAAAAAAAATTGAATGGCACAAAAGACAGGAAAAGAGAATATTTACCCGCGTGGCTCTTGGCCAGAGAGACGTTCTCTTCTTCAATCTCACCGCCTGGAATTGAAAGAGGGGTTTGGCCAGCACAGGCACTGCCAGGTGACGATAGGATTATCAATCAGCTCATTTTTCAGCCGCCAGTAGATTCAAAGGGCTCGCCTTCACATTTGAAGACCATTCTCATTTACAATGGACTCAGGCGATACGGTCCATTGTCCAAATCAGGTGAGGAACATTCTAGGGATGATTCCATCACCGATAATGATTCTCCGCCGCCTCTAAATGAACCCAGTTTTTTAAGGGGGTTACGTTAGGTCCCAGCTCGGGTTTAAAACTGTCCCTTCTCGTTGAAACAATCAAAACAACCTACTTGTACCTTCATTATCGTTCTACATTTCCCAATGGAGCTAAATAAGGTAAAGTGGGGGAAGTGCAAAAACAGGGCAAGTTTGTAAGTCAGATGTAGAAATGATAGGTATTTAGAGCAAATTCCTCTGTATGCCATCTAGTGGCTACTTTTGAAACTGTAAGCCTGATGTCACCATCCGCCAGATGGTGTCAAGCAAATGGATTCCTGTTTTGCACTTGCCCCGTTGAAACCAGAATAAGTGTTCCAAAGATGGGGCAAGTGTGTAAGTCGGACTTGTGCAGTTATTCCAGTCACGATGCTGACAAGGCTACGAAAAATCAATCTCACATCGAAAAACAGGAGATTCAGAGGTATCCAGGGCAAAAATAAAAATTGACTAACTTCAACGGCTGATTTTTCACGTTTTGTTGAAGTTGTCACGGGCAAGTTGACAGGGGTTATGTGGCGCCCATTGGAGCCCCTCTCAAAGGACATCGGAAATTTCTACCCGCTTTTTCTTTAGGAAGCGTCAGGTAATGAGCCTCCTCACCATCGACCGTCAATCACAATCGATGCAACCACGTGTGATTGCGTTAAGAAAACCTGACCTCTTGCATGAGGCAAAAAAAAAAAAAAAAAAAAAAAAACGGATTCAAGTGTGTTGAGGACGTGGACACTAGGTTGTGACTTCTTGGAATACTTTCCAGGGCGCTCCCCCTTCAGCATCTGCCCAGTCAACACATGTGAGATCACCACAGACAAATACAAGGACCGCCAAAGTGCTGCCGCTATTGTTTTCTGGGACGGGCCAAGCCTCCCGAGACGCGTACAATCAGATGGGCAGGTTAAGAACGTTGCTGTCAATCAACTTGTAACAAATGTTATCGCTAGAATGATTCACTCCCCCCACCCCTGTAATATTTCCAGTTGTGGATGGTATACACAAATGAGAGTCCATATTACATGCCGCGCTTTAGGCGTAAAGACCTCTTCAATTTGACAACAACGTACAGGGCTGACTCGGATTTAGTTGTTCCATATGGAAAGTACGTCTACTTCAACGCTTCGGTGCGACAGTTGAGCAAGCCTCTGAAGAACTATGCGGCCATCAAGACGAAACAAGTCGCCTGGTTTGTGTCCAATTGCAAAGCTCAAAACGGGCGAATGCAGTACGCGCGCGAGCTTCAGAAATACATTTCCGTCGACATTTATGGGAGGTGCGGCAACAAAAAATGTTCCGGGTAAGAATGCAAGACTTAAGGTGAGTTGGCTTGGAGGAAGTTCCACCAATACCTGGGTTCTTAGTACCTTAGAGCGACTATCAACTGAGAGCGCATATCCCAAACTTGAAAATTTGGATGAACGCAAAAACTGTAAAAATATTAGCTATGTGTTGATATTAATTTTGGTTTGTTAAACTGTTCAACAAAAAAAAACCTGCGAGTTGCCGGTTTCTTTCAACTTTTGTAGGGGTTTTTGAGGGTGCTGAATCCGTTCAATTAGTACCCAGCTTGGCTCTTCCTCTGCCATTGGCGTGGTAGTTGAGGTTCGTTACCTATTATTTAACAACGTACAGGGCGGACTCGGATTTAGTTGTTCCATATGGGAAGTACGTCTACTACAACGCTTCGGTGCGACAGTTGAGCAAGCCTCTGAAGAACTATGCGGCCATCAAGACGAAACAAGTCGCCTGGTTTGTGTCCAATTGCAAAGCTCAAAACGGGCGACTGCAGTTCGCGCGCGAGCTTCAGAAATACATTTCCGTCGACATTTATGGGAGGTGCGGCAACAAAAAATGTTCCGGGTAAGAATGCAAGACTTAAGGTGAGTTGGCTTGGAGGAATTTCCACCAATACCTGGGTTCTTAGTACCTTTCAACTGAGAGCGCACAAACGTAGAAAATTTGGATGAGCGCAAAAATTGTAAAAAAATTAGCTATTTGTTGATATTAATTTTGGTTTATTGCGCTGGTCTGAAAGGAAAGAAAAAAAAATAGCTGCGAGTTGCCGGTTTCTTTCAACTTTTGTACGGGTTTTTGAGGGTGCTGAATCCGTTCAATTACCCAGCTGGGCTCTGCCATTGGCGTGGTAGTTGATGTTCGTTACCTATTATTTATTGGTATGTATCTAATATTTCTGAAATATCGCTTATTAGGTCGAAATGTTTCAAGCTTCTGAAGAAAAAGTACAAATTTTATTTGGCATTTGAGAACTCCAACTGCGAAGAGTACATCACGGAGAAACTGTTCGATAATGGACTTCGGTGAGTACTTAATAATTCAGGCATGATCAGTTGACGTTGAAGGGTTGATGAAAACTTGTCACTCAATCAGGCACAATGTCCTCCCGATCGTGATGGGAGCTCGTCCAGTCGACTATAAATCGAGGGCACCGGAACACTCGTACATCCACGTGGACGATTTCGAATCACCCCGTGCTCTAGCCGAATACCTCCTCCTGCTCGACAAAGACGACGAAAAGTACAATTCGTACTTCAAATGGAAAGGCACCGGCGTGTTCATCGATACGCACTTTTGGTGTCGTTTCTGCGCCTTGCTTCATGACACGGGGATGCCATCCAGGTGGTACAGGGACTTCAACGAGTGGTGGAGAAGACCTGGTACCTGTTTATCACAAAAGAACCACACGTGGCGCTGGACGCTGCCCAAATAAAATTTGCACTCCCCTGAGTCTAAAAATAACACCTTTTGCTTCGGCTCCTATTGGTCGTAGGTTTAGATACCTTGAGGAATTCTTCACTTTACTACTTTAGATCAAGAAGCTGTTATCGAAATAAGTGGATCTGGCTAACAACAATAATTCGTCCTTCGAGGTATGTACGTTGAATTGGACCTTTCCTTTGGTTGAATGCATTTGATCAATTCTAAAAATAACGGACGTCAAGCAATCCCGGAGAGATACTTCCATATCGATATCTGTTACTGTTGATCTACCGTATACTGTTGATCTACCGTTATCCGTTTATCGAATAACCCTCAGTTCAATAAAATTTCATTATTCTAAAAATAATGATTAAACCATGTGCAGGATTAAATTTCCAATCCCCCTACAACCTCCTTCGAACAACTTTTTCTACTGAACATTTTGGTCATGCTGACGACGATGGATTTTGCCTGTCAACCAGACATCTGAGGACTGCTCGTCAGACCTACCAGCACCGAAGAAGAGAGACGTCGTTGATTTTGGAATAGTTGCAGAGTGGACAATTTTTTAGTTGATGAGAAATTTCAGATTTTTGAACAAATTCAAGAAACGTCAACCTGATTGAACTCACTGGTAAGCATTTCGATTTAATTTTTCACTGGATAGCAATTTCCCACCTTGAGTAATTTTGAAGTAGATATATCATCTTAATTTGCAGGTTCTTCCACCTTGGAGCCATCTACCACTGGCAGTCGGACATGGAACAGAGCCATCTACACTGGCGCACTGCCTCAATAGCATTGGCACATAACAACGTGGTATACCGCATACATGCGTGACGATTGGCAAGCAACCAGTTTTTGGGTGCAAACCTTCAATACCGACTCAGAATTGGGAAGCGCTTCCCGCATTTTTCGCATGCAAATCATTGACTTATTTTGGTGGATGGTTTATATTTCAGGGTAGTGTTGTGGGATATGTTTGCCAAGAAATCAACCTCAAGCCTCTGCACTATTGCTGTGATCACTATTTGTGGTCTTAATTTTGTCCATTGGAGGCAGCAGTTTCTAGAATCTCTGTCTGACTTGATCTTAGCGGTACCAACCTCTGGTGGTTTGAGTAAAGACAAAGTTGGAAACTTTTCATCATGGGATAGTCTGATTCTCAAAACAAGATTGAATGGTAAAAAAGGCAGGAAAGGAGAAAGTTTAACCGCATCGATCACGGCCAGAGAGAGGATCGAAACAAGATTGAATGCTAGAAAGCACAGGAAAAAAGAATATTTGCCCGCATGGCTTACGGCCAGGGAGAGGCTCTCTTTTTCAGTCTCGCCGCCTGGAATTGAAAGAGGGCTTTGGCCAGCACAGACACAGCCGGGTGACGATAGGATTATCAATCAGCTCATTTTTCAGCCGCCGGTAGATTCAAAGGGCTCGCCTTCACATTTGAAGAACATTCTCATTTATGATGGGCTGAGACGAGTTGGTCCATTGTCCAAATCAGGTGAGGAGCAATCACTGATGACGACTCTCTGTTATCTATAAATGAACCCGGCATTTTAAAGGGGTTATCTTATGTTTTTGAAAACTGTTCTATTTCGTTGAAACGATCAAAACATATTTTTTTGCTGACTTCCAAATAGAACAAAACAGGGGCGGATAGGCGGTTTTGACCGGCTCGGGCGATTCGATTTGACTGGATGGATCCAAAAATGGATTTTACGTCCGCAAATACTTTGTAAACGACATCTAACTCGATCCCGTAGATGAAACCCTTCAAAAAAAAAAAAAAATAACCCTCGTGTAGCCCCACGGGTTTGAGCGATCGATCTGAAAACCTTGCGGGCACAACTAGATGGAGAACCGTATGGGTATTTGGTCAAAAATGTCAGATTTTTAATTAAATTCCAACTGCCCAATTGGCGTGGACGGTGGACGGACGTTTTTGTTTTTGAATGACAATGAAAATTGTTAACCCCGTAGCAATGACCATAGTGTCTTATTTCTAACCAAAACGGGATCACATATAATAACGCTCACACGCAAAACGTTCACTGATGAGGGGGGAGGGATGGGCGATGGTGAGGAGGGCCAGATACGACCAAAGCCACTCGACTCAGCGCTCCGGCCAGACGTTCCTGCTCGCAAGCCGTCAACATAAGATCCTCCAGATTGTTGTCACTCAGAGCGTTTTCGGTCACATAGCCCCTTTACCAAAAATCAGTTTTTCGGGCTGTGTGAGGGACGTGTGCGCGGAAATGGCAAGCCCTGGAACGGGGTTAGAACTGAGCCAGTAGGTACTTCGAGAGGCAATGGCAGCCCGGCACTCATTGCGGACTTGGTGGTCCCTGGGGTGTGGCATTCGCTGCATGGGTTCGATTGAAGCTGCAATTTGCCATCATCCGAGCAGTGGCATCCCGACTGCGAGGTACCAGAAGAAAGTTCCGGTGTCTCGGACTGGAAGACGGAGCGGGTCTCCAGTTCTGGGACGAGTAGTCCACGCGCCCATGGCCCCCCCTTCGGTTTTCCGCCATGTTTTTGTTTTTTTGTTGTTATTTTGTTTTTCATTCTTGTTAGTTGTTGTGTTCTGTCATTCTCCTGGATCCACTTGTTCTGGGTTATTAATTAGACAAACTATTTATTAAAAACAACAGATTCGGTTTTTCGGTATTGAAATAATTAAATAGCCCCCTCCAACCACGTTGTAAGCAACTAAAGAAGCTATTGTCGTTTACAACGTAGTTGGAGGGGCGATTCAATTTTAATAATCAGCTTCTTCGAACGAATAAAATTCCTATTTAAGAAGACATGGACTCTTCCATGTTGAGGACGTGGCTATTCACTCGTAACATCTTGGAATACTTTTCAGGGCGCTCCCCCTTCAGCATCTGCCCAGTCAACACATGTGAAATCACCACAGACAAATACAAGTACCGCCGAAGTGCTGCCGCTATTGTTTTCTGGTACGGGCCAAGCCTCCCGAGACGCGTACAATCAGATGGGCAGGTTAAGAACGTTGCTGTCAATTTGCAAAAATTGTTGTCGCTAGAATGATTCACTCCCCCCACCCCTGTAATATTTTCAGTTGTGGATGGTATACACGAATGAGAGTCCATGTTCAACGCCGCGATTTAGATATAACGACCTCTTCAATTTGACAACAACGTACAGGGCTGACTCGGATTTAGTTGTTCCATATGGGAAGTACGTCTACTTCAACGCTTCGGTGCGACAGTTGAGCAAGCCTCTGAAGAACTATGCGGCCAACAAGACGAAACAAGTCGCCTGGTTTGTGTCCAACTGCAAATCTCAAAATGGGCGACGGCAGTACGCGCGCGAGCTTCAGAAATACATTTCCGTCGACATCTATGGGAATTGCGGAAACAAAAAATGTCCCAGGTAAGAATGCAAGACGTAACGTGAGTTAGCACTGCAAATTCAGGCCGTTCTGGAATCGAATCAGAACTCGAAAGCTCCCAGGAATCAAAGTCACCCCTCCAATAACCACGAAAGTGACCACCACGAGACCAGAGACGGTAATGGAATGTGCATGCGCAACGATCGAAGAGGCAGTTGGAATCACTTCTAGAAGTTCTAAAAACCAGAACTGCGTTTTCAGAGCATCTAATCTTGAGGGTTTGATTCCTGGAAGCTGAGCACTCTTGGCTCTTGCAAAAGGCCCTACATTATGGATGGGTATCGTTACAATAAAATCAATTTCATATTGAACCTAACAAATCGATCAAATCGGCCTCAAAATTTGACATTATCCGTTTCAAGAGGTCTACATTCTAAATCCGAAATGTCCGTCCGCCGTCCAGGCCGTTTTGGGCAGTAGGAATTTTTTTAAAAATCTGAAATTTTGACAAAATACTCGGTTTACCATCTAGTTGTGCCCGCAAGGTTTTCAGCCCGATCGCCCAAACCCGTGGGGCGCTATGGGGCTACAGAAGGTGGTTTTTGAAGGCTTTTGGCTATGGGATCGAGTCAGGTGTCGTTTTCGAAGTATTTTTGGACGTAGAATCCATTTTTTGGGGTCCCGCAGTGATCCGATTTCACTGTTGCGATCTATAGGTCTTTCATGGGGCTAAAAATGGAATTTTTGGAGGATCCCAGGAGGTTAAATATTTTTCGAGTAAAGAATAAAGAATTTTTGAAAAAAAAAAAATCCAAAAAAAAAAATTTTTTTTCCAACTTTTTTTTGACACAGAAATAATTTTTGCGCAACTAACCTATATCAAAGAATAATAAACCCTTGTGTAAAATTTGCAGCGTTTTTTGTTTTACAGTTCAATATCATTCACTCCCAATAGTATGAAACGCACCTATCTTATTTTACCTGTCTGTACTGAATAGATAATAATTGGTACCCATAATAAGTATCACGTTAAGTTTCCCAGTCATTGCTCACTTCAAAAAGCAAAGTATTCCTTCATGAATAAACTTGAAGAACGTAACGAGTTGTTAATCTACAAAAATTACATGTGGCGATTTAAGTGGAGACAGAAACAACTAAACCGATTTACTCTTGGTTTTACTACATGGTCAATTTACACTCTCAGGACCGGTTTCACAATCTTCCTTGTTACGATCAACAGATCGTTTTATGCTTCCGCTTGTGGCTCGGATTGGTGGAGTTCCCCAATATTGGATTTGACTGGGCCACAAGGTAGTTACATTTTACAAATTCAACGGAAAAGGTCGACTTTCAAGTTGACACAACCTGCCGGGCACTTCCTGGCCTTACATGTGGTAGTTGTACTACCTTCTTGGTGCATCTAATGCTTCTGGAATATCGCTTATTAGGTCCACCGCAGTGCAATGTTTCAAGCTTCTGGAGAAAGAGTACAAATTTTATTTGGCATTTGAGAACTCCAACTGCAAAGAGTACATCACGGAGAAACTGTTCCTCAATGGACTTCAGTGAGTACTTAATAATTCAGGCAAGATGTTGAAGGGTTGATGACAACTTTTTAGTCACAATCCAGGTACAATGTCCTTCCCATCGTGATGGGAGCTCGTCCAGAAGACTACGAATCGAGGGCACCGGAACACTCGTACATCCACGTGGACGATTTCGATTCACCCCGATCTCTAGCCGAATACCTCCTCCTGCTCGACAAAGACGACGAAAAGTACAATTCGTACTTCAAATGGAAAGGCACCGGCGAGTTCATCGACACGCACTTTTGGTGTCGATTCTGCGCCTTGCTTCATGACACGAGGATGCCATCCAGGTGGTACAGGGACTTCAACAAATGGGTGTTCGGGCCAGATACCTGTTTATCAAAGAAGAACCACACGTGGCGCTGGACGCTACCCAAAATAAAACGCTCCAAAATCTAAAAACAGCTCCTTGTGTCGGCTCCTGCAGGTATACGTAGGTATAGATGAATTGAGGAATTCTTCACTTTACTACTTTGGAACTATACCCCTTCGAACAAAATTTGTCTACGTTCAATAGTCTTATTGCTGACAAATTATTTTTGTTCAGGATTGTGGGAAAGAAATTATATTTTCGAAACGACATTTAACAGAACTTAAAATACAAATGCCGATTTATTCAGAAAAATGGAACAGGGTGTAGTATAGCAGCAGCTCAACTGAACGTAAACACTAGTACAATGAATCAAAAACTCATAAAATAAGTGAATTTCATTCTACCTTCTAAACTGGCTAACGATTTTGAATTGGGGTTTGTATATGTACATTCAACAGTAAACATCTATTCATATCTAAGTATATCTACACTCAATGAACTGGTAAAAAAATCAACTTAGGGAGGACGCTTGGTTGATACGAGCGAGTTATTTCTTGGCGACGGCACCTTCGGCTAAAGCCTTCTCCCTCTTCTTTCGGCTGTCGGTCAGGGACAAGCGTTCTTTTTCCGTCAGTTTGGCCAAAACTTCCGTGACGACGCCGGTGCCGACGGTCTGGGAGGCGACGCGGAGCGTGAAGCGTTGGCCTTTTTCCAACACCATGGGTCTGAGAAGTTTGAGAAGGAGGCTGGAAATAGAATTAACAGTAGAACCACAACTTGAATCATGGATATCAGTTCCAATGTAAAGGTTAGGGACACATGACTCCTCTGCTGTTGTAGGTACTAAATTATTTTCTTTCAATAAACAATTTAAGGTAAGATGAGGGAAGTGCAAAAACTGGGTAAGTGGGATGTAAATTTTACTTAGAACAATTTCCACTGGATGTCATTTACTGGCTTTGTTAGAAAGTATATGCCACGCGACTATGGATTCCACCACAGACCCTCATTATGAGCTCAGATCGGCTTATTTTCGTTAAATTATTTAAATTTTCTGGAAGTGATTTCAGGCGGCTGACTACTGTTTCCTCTACATTCTCAGGGAGCACTTTCAGAAAAAAAAAAAAAAAAAAAAACCTGCAAATCCCCCATTGATTGGACCTCTGCACCTTTGGCAAACAATCACGTGATATAAATTTCTTTGACAATAGTGAGCTTACGTGTTATCTTCGCCCGGCATCATCATCTCCTTGTTAGGAATGTGTACTTGGACAGCGCAATCCCACGTCCTGCTGAACATCTGCACCTGCATGTAGGGGACTAGTGGTTTGTTCCTGCCGCCTTCATCTTTCGTCAGCAGGTAAACCTAAAAAAAGACAACGACGTCAAGTGTTGCGAACAAAGGAGATTTCGCCCCCCCCCCCCCCCCCCCCCCCAATGGAAATTCGGTCACCTGGCTCTTCACTTGATCTTCAGCAGAGATGGAACCCGGCTTGCACATGACCATGCCTCGTCGGATTTCGTCCCTCTTCGTACCCCTGATGAGAGCACCCAATTGATCTCCGGCCTGGGCTTCGTCCAAAATCTGATGAAACATCTCAACCCCTGGAATGGAAAGTAGCGAATAACAATCGAAACTGTACACTGTGGTGAACCTCCTCCAGCCATGTCTTTTGTGGACGTACCGGTGACGACAGTTTTGAAGGATTTGCTAAATCCCAGGAACTCCACTTCATTGCCTTTCTTCAATACACCACGCTCCAACCGACCAGTAACGACCGTGCCTCTTCCTAAAGAAAGAAGAAAAACAATAAAAAGAAATTAAACGAAAAATATTTTAAATTAAATAAAATAATGTTATAATTACAAAATTATTTTTCTTCTCGGGAACTGCATCTCAACTAAGATTTTTTTCTGAAAGAACTTCTTCATAATTTGTAGCAGTTGTATGAGTTTTGGGCTCCTACAATCTAATTCAAATTTCCACAATAGTTAATTTCGAAATGTTTAATTTTGAATAGAGTGGGGAATGGGTACCTCGGCAGAGGGGGAAAAAATTTTCTTTTCATTTTTTTTTGCTCGGAAAATACGACCTAAAAAACAAATTTGACGTATTAAAAAAAAATTCATATTAAATATGAATTCAAATTCAAACGTCAAATTTTTCTTCATACTAAATATGAATTTTTTTTCATATTAAATTTTTTTCATATTAAATATGAATTTTTTTGAATACGTCAAATTTTGACCTCCCGGGGTCCATCAAAAATCCCATTTGTAGCCCCATGAAAGCCCTATAGATCCCCACAGTGAAATCGGATCGTTCCGGGACCGCCAAAAATGGATTCTACGTCCAAAAATACTTCGAAACGACACCTAACTCGATCCCATAGCCAAACGCCTTCAAAAATCCCCCCCCCCCCCCCACCCCCACCAAAGCCCCGTAGCGCCCCACGGGCGTAATGAAATTAAAATACTTTATCAATATTCGAAACTTACCAGGGATGGAATATACATTTTCGACGGGCAGCAAAAAGGGCTTGTCGAGCTCTCTGGTCGGAGTGGGTATGTTCTTGTCAACGGCATCCAGAAGTTCCAAGATAGCTTTTGAACCTGAAAGAAAATCGATTAGTGAGATACGGTTTTTACATTTAACACAACACTAACGATAATATCATCATGATTATAGTGCCAACCTATTTCGGGGTTTTTCCCTTCCAAAGCGCACAGGGCGGATCCTTTAACGACAGGCACGTTGTCACCATCGAAGCCCATTTCGGACATGAGCTCCCGGATTTCCATTTCGACGAGCTCGACCATTTCTTTGTCGGCAGCATCCACCTGTAGTGATGGGCAAAACAATGATTTAGATAAGAATCGAATGATTTATTTGAATCCGGGAGACAAACAAGCGCCATTTTGGGTACCGGTTCAATAATATGCTATCTACCGTTGTGTGATATCTATTCTACTCTGAAAACTGGGCTTAAATACTCGTATGAATACAAGAATGAATGAGCACTGTAGGCAACGTCGAACCGGTACCCACTAAGGCTTACAAGAGTTTATGATTACGAGTATTTTTACCCCGCCAGAGGACTCCCACTTATAACATAATAAAAGAAGGATTTCAAAATTTGAAATAATTTAATTATACTAAACTATTTAGTTTTAGTTTTAGTTTTATTATTTTTAAACTATTTAATAGGTCGAGGCTAACCTTATTGATGAACACGACCATGTGGTTGATACCGATTTGTTTAGCCAAGAGTAAATGCTCCCGTGTTTGGGGCATGGCCCCGTCAGTCGCAGCTACTACCAAGATCCCTCCATCCATCTGGGCTGCACCAGTGATCATGTTCTGGAAATTACGTGATTTATGATTGCACGATTCGGAACGACACGACGTTTCCTAGTCTAGGACATTTCGAGATGGGTTACAGCATTTCAATTACTTTGATGTAGTCAGCATGTCCGGGACAGTCCGTATGGCCGTAATGGCGGTTGTCCGTTTGGTATTCGATGTGGGCAACGTTGATGGTGATTCCTCTCGCTTTTTCTTCGGGCGCGTTGTCGATTTCAGCGTAACCTTTGGCTTTGGCCAGCTGTTTGTCAGCCAAAACTAAACACAAACTGTCTTATTTACAATGTAACGAACATTGAAGTCTTCGGGCAGACAAATCGTACTGTTCTCACCTTTTGTGATGGCAGCCGTTAGTGTGGTTTTACCGTGGTCGACATGACCTATCGTCCCAACGTTGCAATGGGGTTTGTTCCTCTGAAAGACCTTCTTCTCGGCGGGGGCGGCATAATAACGGTAGTTGAGGGAAATCGCCGGAGCTCGATATTTTGTGAGGCGGGTCGCTTTGGTCTGAAACGAGTAGAAGAAAAAATCATGATTAAATTTTCTCCGCTGCACAGAGATAAATCGCAATATGGATATGTCTTATGGCAGAGTGAAGTGAAGATATATCTCCCGGTTTTTCAGGCTTTGGTACGTGTGGTACGTGTACGAAACCTAATAGGAGGGAGAACAGGAAAACAAACGAAGGAGAACTGGTAAAAAATGTTGCACAATAAATGGGCATATTTAACACATATTTAACACACAGCATTAACACCATATTTGAAGCATCTTCACAAGTGAATTGGCGTTTTACACATTCTCGGATTCGCTCACGTCCTCATCCACCACCTGCTCTTGACTGGCTAGATATCGCGATACGACACAAGAATATCCTTTAATTTCCTGTCGCAATACCTCATACCAACGATGTATAGCAGTTGATTTGTAACACCGCTTCTGCCCTGAACCCCAGCCATAAGACACGCCCATGTCAAAATGACAGTAATGGGGTCTGATAGAAATAGTATTCAATTTCGCGATACTCACCAAAATCTTTTGCGGTGCACTGATGCAGATCAACCTTCGGGAAATCTGCCTGGGAACTGAAAGATACGGTAATTAGCAGGTGAGTGAATTGGATAAAACCAAAATTAGTGAGTGATCAACTGATTTAACAGACAAATTTAACTTGGATCTTTCATTCAGAATCAGTGGACAAGAGCTCTTCCAATTTCAAATTTTTTTTAAGGTGGAGTGGTATGAGGAGGGACCCGGCTCTACGTGGGGGGTGCAGTTACTTCCCCGCACTACCCTCATATCTCCGTTTGGGTAACTCACTTAACGCAACGTAAAGTTTTCAACCAAGAGACATTCAAGTTGCATCAGAAACTTTTCCGGAGCCAAAATACTCACTGGAGAAGCACAAAAGGCGTGTAGAGTATGTAGCTAGAGTGGCCATCGCATCAATCGCTCGCCCAGCTATATGCCCGACAACCGCTCTTGGAGAGTATTAACCAAAATGTAGTCAACGATTAAGTTCAACTCTTTGACGAGAAATTTGGTAAATTTACAACGAAATCCCAGCGAACACTTGCAATCTCTTGAAAATTCGACTACCGAAAAATGTAGAGGTTACCTGAATCGAATCTAATTTTAGGGTTGTTGCTAAATGCTGTACCATGGCGGACACAAGATGCCAACATTTTGGATCTAGTACACTTTTTGAATATTTAGATAACTTATCAGTACTAGGGATGTCGGTTTCTAGAAAACGAATCGAGTTCAGCGAGAGAAAACGTTGAATTTTGAGGGGGAACGAATATTTCTTTGACAAAATTTAATAATTAAATTAAAACTTCAATAATTTATTGAATAATTAATTGAATTAATAATTATTATTAAAGTTATTGAAATAAAGTTCGACAGGTAAAGTCCAGGGAAGAAAAGTCCATACCCGCAGCATTTCACCTCGGGCGCGGCCTAAGTCGTTCGACCACACGTCGAGAAATTTTTGCGTTGAGCCTCAATTTTTGGTTTATTATACGGTCGAAAATTATGATCGGCGTCAAAATTTAATATTATTTGTTTCAAGATAGGCATCCAAAATTGAAATGTCCGTCCGCTGTAGGGTGTTCCTACTCGGTACGCCGTCCGGGCCATTTTGGGCAGTAGGATTTTTTTTTTAATCTGAAATTTTGACAAACTACTCGGTTTACCATCTAGTTGTGCCCGCAAGGTATTCAGCCCGATAGCCCCAACCCGTGGTGCGCTATGGGGCTACAGGAGGGTTTTTTGAGGGTTTCGGCTATGGGATCAAGTTAGATGTCGTTTTCGAAGTATTTTTGAACGTAGAATCCATTTCCTGGGGCCTCAGAACGATCCGATTTCACTGTGGGAATTTATAGGGCTTTCATGGGGCTACAAATGGGATTTATTTATATTTTGATTAGGTAGTGTAATTATTATGATTTCATAGTAACAATATTATATTATATCGGTATAATAAATTATGATATATTAATATAGAATAAATTATAATATAATATTATTATATTATGACATATTAAAATTTAATATTTAATATCGAAATATCGGATGAAGAATATCGATAATATAATATATCGATAACACATCGCCCTCCTCTAAAACAAGCACGTGCTGCGAATGCCAGTTGTTTACTTCTGACTGTTCTAAAATTTTACGGTTTTAGCCATGTGATCTTGCACATAAATTTAGCAACGTTGACTGTTTTGTGTGTGGTGTAATTTGAAATATTTTCACGTGTTAATTGTTGGTAAGTTGATCTTTTATTGTCAGTAGATCTCCGATGTCGGCTTGCCCGTACCTTCTAGTTTTATTCCGTAGGCCCGTTTATTTGCAATAATTGAATTTATTAACTATTAGGTAATCAGCCAAGATGGGAAAGAAGACCAAAGTTGGAAAGCAGCGGAAGGATAAGTTCTACCAGTTGGCTAAAGAGACAGGTAGGCTTTTGACAATTTAGTCAGTAACACGATTGGTAGTTGCTTGATTTCGTCAAATAATTTATTCTGTCAATGCAATTTTCAGGTTTTCGGTCCCGTGCCGCCTTCAAATTGATCCAACTAAACAGGAAGTTTGAGTTTTTGCAGCGTTCGCAAGTTCTGATTGATTTGTGTGCAGCCCCTGGAGGATGGATGCAAGTGGCCAAACAGAACATGCCCGTCAACAGTATTGTAATAGGTGAATCATCAAAACATTTCGCCATCTGTGTCGGCCCAAATTGGCGAATTATCCAGCAGTGTAGTTTTCTGAATTTATTTCCTCAGGTGTGGATTTGTTCCCCATCAAGTCTGTGCCCGGGTGTGTGTCCATAATTGGGGATATTACCACTGACAAGTGCAGGAGCGACTTGTCTAAAGAACTCCAGACCTGGAAAGCTGACGCTATTCTCCACGACGGAGCTCCTAATGTCGGTAAGGATTGTGAAATCATTCGTTAATGTCAGATCAACGTTTTCGATCATTTACTTTTTGTGAGTTCGCGTTTGAAAAATCATACCTACTTACTGAATAATTACAGGACAAAATTGGATCCACGACGCTTACCAACAAGCCTGCCTTACACTCAGCGCTCTCAAGCTTGCCACGCAATTCCTTAAACAGGGTGGCTGGTTTGTCACCAAAGTGTTCCGCTCCAAAGACTACAATCCTCTTCTCTGGGTGTTGAAACAGCTATTTAAGAAGGTGAGTGAACCTGAGCCTGAGAGCACTGTTGCGGAAACAACACACTCTGTCTGATCGATATCCTTCCCGCCAACGCAGGTTCGAGGTGCTCACACCCAGCGCGCTATTGAGCTCGAGCGCGCTGGCAATCGTCACTTATCCCAAGCCCGGTTCGGCGGCGGCCGACTCTGGGGGCCATCACGCCTTCAGCTTTCGTAGCCCATTTATTCTGCACTTAATTTTATATTTACATACTATGTTTTTTAATGGCACTTGTGGAAAGGCCTATTGTCCAGAAGTCAAGATTGGATACCAGAGTACCGCTCCTCGGTACAACTACGACAGCAGGAAACCTTACCCATCATGAGCCCTTGTGTCGGGTAAGGCAGTTTCCTTACGAGGATCTGCAGGACTTACAACATCCCGACAGTTCGGGTGAGCCTAAGGAACTCAAATCCTCCATTTCTGCAGCTGGAATATTCTCAGAGTTTGCAGATCATAACAGCTTGCGTCACGCCTCTGATGAATCTCCATATGTACTCCCTCCTGCATCCTCCAAAACACCTGGTGGCGTAACCACAGACGTTGTGCCGGCCACATTCCGCCACTCGCACTACAAACATAATCCATTAGTACAAACAATACATGTAGGTACACTCCCAACACACTCACTTGGGGGGTGCCCTACAAGCAGTATAATATTGACTAATCGAGGTTGTCAATGTCCACCAACTGTTCTTGTAGGTTCACGCGACAAAGCCGCAAGCTTCCAGAAATGAATCCGCGGAAATCTTCGTCGTCTGTCAATACTACATCGCCCCGGCTAAACTCGACGGGAGGTTTTTGGATCCCCGTTACGTGTTCAAGGAGCTCGACATGGAACCCAGCAACAAGCTCAACCTGCTCCATCCGGAGAAACAGAAGAAATTCAAAGCCGAAGGTTATTCCGACCTGAGGGGTGTCTATCATACAATTCCTGTCACGGAATTCATTCAATCCGAGGATCCCCTTGCTCTGCTTCAAGTCGCTTCTGCGGTGAGTTAAAAGAATTTTTTTTTTAAATTTTACTTGACAATATCTGCCGTCGTCTCATAGTTTTATGCATTCCACAGATCAAACTCAACGATCCTGAAGTTGAGAACCACCCGACTACCACTCCTGAAATCAAAGAATGCTGCAAAGACATCAAAGTGTTGGGTAGAAAAGATTTGAGGTCTTTACTCGCCTGGGCGAAACACTTAAAATCAACACTATTCAAACCTGACGTAAAGGAGGAAGTGAAAGAGGAAAAAGATGACGAAGAAACTGAAGAAATAGAAATGTCTGACGACGAAAAAGAACTTGAAGATATGGATGAAATGATCAACAAATTGGAGGTTAGGACAGCTGTGAATGCACTGTTTTGAGCTTAATTTATCTTTCAATTTCAATAAGGAATGGATGTGCATCTGAATGGCGAGTAAAATTATTCTGGGCCGTGTTCTTAGAAGTCAAAAACGGGGAAAAAATCATTTTTGAGACAAAAAGATGTTCTGAGCGATTTGACGTCATGACCACTCATGAGGGGTCCGACCAATGAGTGGCTGAGTTGGCTTTGGAGGGGCTGTGTTAGCTAATAGCGAGGCTGCTTTGGGGTTTTTGACTTCGGAGTTTTCCATAAATAAGTATGTATTATTAATATGAACTTGGGATCAGAGTTACGATCCAATTTTCCGTGTTATTTGGAAGCCTTCTATCAATTTAAAAAAAATCTAAAAGCACGTCCACTCCTTATTAGTAATAAGGAGTGGACGTGCTTTTTAATAAGTTATTACGTTCACTTTCAGGATGAAGAAGCCCGGAATTTGAAGCGGAAGAAGAAGAAGGCGAACAAAGAGAGAGCCAAACTTCAGGAAAAACTCAACTTGAAGATGATTCACAAAAGTGACGATGGTCCGGTTGAAGAGGACACTCAAGAACCTATGTTTAACTTGAAACAAATCAAGACTATCCAGGTAGGTTGCGTTTTTCGCGACCGGCGTTTCGGCAGAGTTCAGCGCGTAATGTGGAAATTGAATGTTTTAGGCGCTGAAAAACCTCGAAGACCAAACTCCGGATGTTTTAGCCGAAAGTCACGACGAAGACTCCAGCGATGAAGAGAGGGGTTTCAGGGCATCGTACGCGTCGTACGATAAGGAAAAAGGACGATTGGACGATGCTGGAAAGTAAGTTTTGAACTTGCGTACGATCTCTTTGTTTGTGGAGCGTAATGAGATGTGTTGTTGCAGGTACTATCAGGATTCATCCGAGGAGGATGTGAAGGAAGAGGACCACAGTGACGACTCGTCTGACGATGACATGCCGTCGGATAGTGATGTTGATAGTGATTACGGTGTAGAAGAGGGGGCCAGCAAAAGCAAAAACAAGAAGAAGAAAGTTCGATTTGCTGAAGAGGACTCCGAAGATGACGGCGAAGAAAATGAAGATAAGAATCCGCTAATTACTGATTTGGATCCCCGAGACGCAGAAACAAGACGCATTCACAAGGCACAGCTTTGGTTTGAAAAGGACGTGTTTAAAAATTTAGAAAAGGTATAGAAAGACTTCTTTTTTTTTCTCTCTGAAGCTGTCTGAAAGTACCTCTTTCTTCCATTAACTACTTTAATATCTGCAGGATGAAGACGAAGAGTTCGAATTGGAACAAATGGCCGAGTCTCTTTCCAAAAAGGGTGGTGAAGTGATTGGCCGCTTGAAGAAACAACCTGCTGAAAATGGAAAGGGAGTAAAGCCCAAGGCAAAATCAAACCTCTCTGACGGTGACATCGAAATCAAATCCGAAGATGAATCTGGTGGCAGCGATGATGATTCAGACTCTCACAGCGAATATGCGACTGGGTCGGATTACGAATTTGAAGCGCCAAGCATGAAAAAGAACAAGAGGAAAGGAGATGATGCCGATTTTGAAGTTGTTCCAAAAGGTAGTACTCGTACAATATCATCCTTACAGTTGAACATTTCAACAGTACTACATTAAATTTTAATGTAGATGCAGTGTTGATTAGACATCTTTTATTAATGGGAAATTTGTTTTGCTTTTAGATAAACGCAAAAAAATCAAGCTAAACGAAAGGGAACTGGCGTTGGGCGCAATGATGATCACATCAAAAAAGATGAAAAGGGACCTTTTCGACGAAGGTTGGAACAGGTACGCTTTCAATGACGACCACCTCCCCGACTGGTTTGTCGATGACGAACAGAAACATATGAGGAAGGAAGCTCCAGTGCCTGAGGTATCTTCATGCTGCATAAATTGAAGAAAAACAAACATATTATGCAATTTTAGATTTTAACGAGTTTGATCTCTTGCTAACAGGAATTGGTCGGTGAATACAAGAAGAAATTTCAAGAATTGGATACCCGGCCGATCAAGAAGGTCATCGAGGCCAAAGCAAGGAAGAAGAAGAGGATGATGAAGCGGATGGACAGGGCGAAAAAGAAGTTGGAAGGCATGATGGAGAACCCAGACGTCTCGGAGAAAGAAAAAGCCCGTCAAATCAAGAAGTAAGTTTGACGTTTTAGCGACTTACCAAAGAATTTTCAGTCTTCTTCACTGAACCGTACGCCTAAATCTCATCTTTTCTGACCTTGTTGCAGGTTGTACAAAAAGGAGCCCAAACAAGAAGTGACGTACATTGTCGCTAGAAAGCACACGGCGACCAAACGGATGCGACGACCTCCCGGCGTCAAAGGGCGGTACAAAGTCGTCGACCCTCGAATGAAGAAAGAAATGAGAGCGACGAAAGCTAAAGAAGCCAAACAAAAGAAAGGGAAAAAACGGAAACATTGACAACTGCGTATCGTTAAACGAAATGTTTGTACATAATACGTAATACCCTTGCAAAGGCGTTGCTTTATGCAATTTTTATTCAAATATATTCATTTCAGTGAAGCAGTGTGATTTATTTGGCCTACCGCAAATACTTGGTGCATGTAATATGGGTTTTTAGGGCGATAAGCCTATTTTTGTGGCCTATTATAATTAATACCTGACACCAAATCTCGTTTTTTAGCGCAACCTTTCCCTCAAAAAATGGAAAGGTGCGCTCATCTCTTCGACGTTTTTTGTTGTTGTGTGTTTGTGTATCACAGCATCACGCCCGAACGGCTGAACAGATTTTCATGAGGGCGGTCTCATTGTGATCAGTCTGTTCTGCGGGTGGTTCTAGGCTATCAAAATCACCTCCGTCGTCGACGATTCGTCCGATCCCGAGAAGATGGCTCTCGGATAAGGTGACCCTGCGCGTTGTCGTTAGATACGTAGTGTGTCAAGTTACGAATAATTCGTAACTAAGAATTATTCTTAGTTAAGGTTTTGTTTCAATAAAGACGCGGTAATATTTCGTAGTAACAGAAAGGTTGCGCTCTTCTATTCAATTCAATTGATGGCTTGTTATTTACTTTCCTCTTCAAATTTTTTCTTGATGGAATCGATAACAGTTTTGCTTTAAATATACCCGGTTGTTTGGGAGATCTTCCTCTTTGACTTCAAACGTCTAACGACACAGGTAAACTTTGAATATCTGTCTCTTATGAGGACTTCCTGTAGTTTTGTACTAGGTACCACGGATTTCACTTGTTATCCGATCCATATCACGTTAAAAATTATTTTTCCTCAGGCAACATGGTCTACACTTCTTTCTTCGCATTGGTCGCTCTGGCCGTAGTTGCAGTCGCAGTAAGTTGACGCTTAATCCACACAAGAGACAGATCCGCCAGTTATGTTCGTAGGTAAACGTGCATTCGCAGATAGGCGGATATTCAGGGTGACCAAGAATTTGACGGATAACCCAGAGCAAAACTGAAATTTTAATTTGACGCTTGAGCCTTCGTTTAGCCGCAAAACTGGCGGTATCTTCGCGAAGCTCTCACTTCGAGATTTCACATTCCTACAGCTAAAAGTTTCTTCCGAATGCCGAATCTGAACTCCCATTGGTTGTTCTCCCTTTGGACGAAATAACTGGTCCGAATGAAGTACAGTATAATAATATTATTGAACCTCTTTTGTAAAAAGCCTCACATTTTTACGATAAGCCGCCTTTTTGTGATCGGAATTTTTGTAATAAGGCGAGGCTTTTCACAAAATGGCTGATTTCCCGAAAAGACATTAAGAGAAAGAGCATTAATTGGACGTTTCTTATTTTGTTTTAAATTCGTTTCGTACGTACAAATGAATGTTCAGAGGCTAAAACATGCATTTTTCTGTAAAATTGTACATTTTGAGAAATTTGAACTACTTTGGAACGGCTGTAACTTAGCAGCTATTCGGTAAAAAAAAAAAAAAAACGTGACTAGTGAAATTTGAAGGAAATCTAATGCTCTTTCCGAAAATGAAATAAAAAAGATCTGTACGAGGCATAGTTTTCGAGTTATAGGCGGAAAACCGCGGTTTTTCGGCCTCCCACAATCGAGCACAGGCTTTTTTATGGTCAGAAAACTCGGATTTAGCTTCCCCAGACATCTCAAAACATCACCCCAAAATTTCATTAACTTTCGTATTATGTCCAGCAGTCCACAGATTTTTCGACCTCACTACTGGACTAATGTAGGTAAGTCATTTTTCACTAACCACAAAAAGGGTTCCTAATGCGGCCCACTGGGGTCCTTGCCAGTGCCATATTAAGAACCCTCATACCGCTGATTCATTTTGTCGCCTGAGTTGTGCCTTTGTCTCTCAAAACGTTGAGGAGAAATGCCCATGGAAAATCATTTCCGCTCTTGGATCCAGTGCCCAAAGTTATCCCAAAACGTTTGGTACGGAGACCGGACAAGCATTAGTGCAATCATTGCTCTAAGATATAATCGTAGGGGATTTTGGCACTTTTGGCTGGAAATAACAGAGAAGGCAAAATATGTAAAAAGTAAAAATTCCCTCACAGAATGTCCTATTATTTAATAATAGGTCATTGTCTGTGAGTGAAGTTTTACTGACAACAACAAGACTTGTTGTAATACATAGTGTTACCAGCCTTGCCCAACCTGTTCTCGTCCTTCCTTTTCCTCGAAAAGTGTATTGTTTTGATCAACTTCTAAAATTTTCTAGGCGCGTAATTTTTTATTGTGTGCGTCCCTTCGGGTAAATAATATATATTAACTATTCGGTTGTGTATTAACTAGGTAGTACGTTATTTGGCAGTTGGTGGGTACTAAATTTTGCCGATGCACCACCTCTTGATTGTAGCACGAACCGACACTGAGATTACGTCGTGAAGAATGTCAAATTATGAGTAAATTTCACCAGGCCCAAAAAGTGAATGAAATTAAATTTTTAAAAATTTTTGAAAACCATCAGTTCGATATATCGACGATACATCGACTTACAAAACCGATATAATTTTTAAATATCGACGTATGAAATAAAACATACCGTAAACTGGGGCTACTTGAGAAAATTTTCGCGTTTATACGCAAATTTAGGTACCTAAACATTTTTTTTTTTTCAATCGGCTCGAAAAGGTTTTGGATAAAGTGGCCTCTGGGCTACCTTTCTACGTTATCAGAATTTAAATCCCCCCAATGGGGGATTTTATATAATTTTTTAAATAGTGTTCTCAAATCACCCCGACAGTTGGGGTAACTTGAGAATAGTGCTTTTTTGCGGCATTTCCGAATTAATATCGCACGAGGGGTACTTGAGAGGTGACCCCAAATTTTTAAAAAATTGTTTTGACAAAATAGGACATCAAAAAAAAATTTTTTTGAAGAAAAAACCTACATTTTGTTATGAAATTTGTAAAAAAACAAATGTTTAAGTTTCCTCTCTCTCTCTCTCTCTTAAGTGTTATTTATTACATTTAACATTTAAGTACTGTAAATCACAGTGAATAGATCACAAAAGCAGACTTCTAAATCACAAAATAACTACAATCATTCGATCAATCACAAAATAGTAAAATGACTCCATGGAGGTTTCCATTTTTTTTAAAGAACCATAATATTTCCAAACTTGAATGAAACTTAAACTTGTCTTGACTCTACAGAGAACCAGAACGTTAACCGAGAACCAGAGCGGTCTTTGACGTGATCAATCACCTCCCCCCCCCCTCCCTAGCATTTCCTCCGTGCACGCCCAATATGGCTTGAACGATGTACCTTTTCTGTGGTTGCTGAACTTCCTCTTATAGCTACGAACCATTTTCTGGAATAAAAACGCGAAAAAACGGCGTAAAAACACTTTCTCAAATTGCCCCAAGTTTTTTTTTTTTTTTCAAATTACCCCATTGTACAAAAAATTCAATAGCGTCACCATTTTTGAAGATAGAAAGCTGTGATTTTGAGAGAATCTCTCCAAGATATCCTTTGAAAAGATAGGATAGTTGAACTAACACGAAAATGTTTGAATCCTCTTGGGCAGGTAGAAGTTGTACCACGTGCCGTTAACCTACGAAAACAGCTGGAAAATGTGATAAGCCGCCATCACTATGCGTTATCAGTTGTGCGCTGATTAGTCACGTTAGCGTGTATAACCATCATAGTAGCGTCGGAGAAAAATTGGATCAACGTCCCAGGACCATCCTAGCCTTTACAATGAATTTTTGAAAAAAATAAACAGCTGTCTCTCAAGTAGCCTCGCGATTCTTAAATAGCCCCAGTTTACGGTAAATATCGATATTTTAACGATATGGTTATCCTTGTCTACTAATTTAGTTCTACAATAGTTGTAGAACCTACTAAATTAGTTCTACAAGTTACTTGTAGAACTAAATTTACCTAATTAACGAAGTAAATTTACCTCCACATTGAAGTATTAAAATCAATAATCAATTATTGAGTTCTTGGACAATAATTGTCAATATTACCTATGTTTGGGAGCGGCTTCCTTCATTACGGGACCCATAATATTGGTGTGCTGGTGCGTGTGTTGATCCAAGTTCCTGCTCGTTTTGCGTGAGTTCGCCTTCTCGACTTCGACTACATAAAATTTACTGAACTCATTTTCAGAATAAAGCCGAGTCTGCGGCTTTCTGTCCGTGTACAAGGGAGTACAATCCAGTGTGTGGTTCTGACGGCCAAACCTACTCCAACCTGTGCCTGTTCAAGTGTGCTGCCAAAAAAGACCGAAGTGAGTCATTAATAGAATTGTTCTAATGGAAACAACTACATGTATACAAACACTACCCAATTTATCGAGACTGCATTCTAACAAATTACGTTTTTGATTTTCTAGCTTTGAAGGTGGTCCGCCAGGGTGAATGCCTCCCCTGCGCCAACATAAACAAATTGGACGCATTCCTACGTACCTACCTACATATTTCAATTGTGCGCAATTTTCCATATCAGAAAAATTCCATTCCAGCTGAACTGGCCCAAGGTCCACGAAATCCCCGAGGTTGACGAACTCCCTCTAGTCATGAAGGCCGCAGAAAAGCTCTGCATTTGCACTTTTGAATATGCGCCTGTTTGCGGTTCTGACTTGAAAACCTACTCGAACAAGTGCATGCTCGAGTGTGAAATGAAGAAAAACAAAAATTACATTTAATGTAAGTTTTGAATAATATGTACATTATTCAAAACTTGTTTTTCTTCATTTCACACTCGAGCATGCACTTGTTCGAGTAGGTTTATATTATATCGATATAAGCTATAGCTGTCGTTGTATGTAGGTATATTGTGTATTATTGTGTGGTGCGTAAGCGCAATTAGGTACGCTGACCAGGATGTCGGATAATATTCAATATTATCTGTTTACAAACCAAAATGGGGCGTTCATTGTTCTTTGGTAGGCATTGTATTACGTAGGAGCGCAAAAAATATATTAAAAGCTTGGGAGCTCTTGAATCATAATAAAAAATATTATTCAGCCTACGGTGTTAGGTTTCAAACCAAACACCAAACATCCAGTTTTCGCCGTTGCGATACAATTTTTGAATTTCTCGTGGAGTTATTTCTTTGTTCGACTCGCGTCGAACCGAAGTGAGTCCCTTGTGTAATAAAGCGAGACGCTAGGCTTGTATGCCAAGCTTGGCCTATTAAAATATACAATCAATCAATCTGAAGAAGATCGGGCCAACTTCCGCCCCCTCCCGAGACAAACCAGCCAATAGGAAAATTTTGTTTCTTGATATTCGTTGAAGGGCAAGCGCCTTGACCAGAAATATATGAAATTTGAAGGGTTAGAGTCTAACCCTTCAAAGTGTCTAAACGTTAGACCATCATCAAAATCATGAGCTTGAAAAACTTGAGCTCTCCACCGTAGCTTGGCATCGAGCGTCATATCGAAATATTTGGCTTCGTTTGTGTGAGGAATAATTTTGCAATTGAGGTAAGACGGTATGCAGTCGATTCGTTTGTAGGTGAAATCGACATGTAGGTACCGACTTGGTTTCATTCATTTTGATTTCGTCGCTTTGCTGTCCATTGCTGTATGCTGGATATTGATCGATTTAACTTGCGTATGGACTCAGATTTGTTTTCGCCTACGGCCAAGATAGCTGTGTCATCAGCAAAAGTGGTCGTGGTCACTGGGCGTCAGGTCGATTATTTGTGTACAGGTACACATAGGTCTATAGGATGTACAGGAGTGGGCCAAGCACACTCCCTTGTGGGAACGCTAGCTTTTTATCTGTTTTGGAGCCAAAACATGGGGTTGACATGAAGAAGGATATAATGTGTTTTGACGGTTGTACGGAAGATAATTTTAGGAATGGTCATTGATACCATACGTGGTGCTCCGCCCAAGTGTCTGGAAGAGCCAGGTATAAAATCGGCAGCTGATCTTGAAATCTCTGAATCTCGCCTTGTTGCTCTAATGAACTATAGTAGCACCTCTAATGAATTCATTAGAATGTATGCACCTTGAGCTCAATGAATGAACTATAGTTCTAGGTGCAGTTGTATTAAATTTAATATTGTATTGTATTAATACAACAACATAAGATTCAGAAATTTTCTGAATCTTATCGCGTCGTTACTCAACCAGCTGCCGATTTTATAGTAACTGGGCTCTGACACCTTCCGATTGTCAAAATATACCAGTTATAAACAACAAGTTTACACTTGATTCAATGAAGTTAATAATGCAGTTTTATTGTTTTTTTTTTTCTCGAGTAATTTCCACCTGGTTGGGCGCGAGGTGACCCCTTCTGTCTCCTGTGAAAAATAGTTATTATTGTATTGTATTATAATGCATAATTACTAATTATTATTTTTCATGGTTACTGTTGTAATTCCAGCTCTCAAGATGATGTACCCAGGTATTTGCATCATTCTCTCCTAAAAGTGTGAGGATTGGACTCGTCATTATTCAACACCACGGAAAGGAGGGTTTGTGTAGAAAAAAAAAAAAGGGAAAATAAAATTGAAATCGAATTGGTGTTACTCATTTTACCCATTTCTCATATACAGAGGTATTTCAGCGATTTATGCAGGAAAAAGGTTTTCAATAGGGGCCATGAGGTCTAGTGAAGTATGTCTATTGAAAGTATTTTTGGACGTAGAATCCATTTTTGGGGGTCGCTTATCTGTCCAAACACTGTACAGGTGTAACATTTGGTTTTATTTGTATCCTCATGAACTGATATTAAATATCAGTTGGGCAAATTTTGCCCAAAATAATAATGAACCCTTGCCTTGATGATGTGTCGGCCAGTATTTTTGAAAAGTGTCGATTTGAACCTGTGAAGCTCAGGTCTGTACTCAATTGTCGCCCTACAATTCACCAGATGTTTTATGACCAGAGGTTGTGACCCGATTTCAGGTGTTACCACAAATTTAAATTGTTGTTTATTAAAAAAAAAAAAAGATAAAAACCCTCATGTAAAATTTCTATCAGCCAAACCTTTTGTTCGGGGCTGCATGCAGACAAAAGTGTTGATTCGTCCATACATTTCTTATTAGTTTACGTTTCAAAAAGCGTTGACTCCAGGAAAGTTTGATTAACCTGATACGTTGGAATTAGTAATAACGTCAGAATGGGTTTACACAATGAGGAAAATGAAGATACAAAATCAGAATCGTCTGCGGTCACGTTGTAATCGCCGGTTTACTCCGGTGACATGTTCCATACTTAGTTTACTACTGATTTCCTACCTGGTATATATAGGTACCATTTTGCGTACTGACGGTGTACCAGTCTCTACTGAACAACCAACTGCCCACAATGTCGACGAGCTCTCAAAAAATTGGGCCAATGTGTCTTTGGGCCTGGGTCGTCATACTTGCATCAACGTTCACGATTTGCAGATCGGTATGTCGTTATACGAATATTGTTTGTTCAGTTCTGATGGGCTGTCAATATCTGCGGGTCTAGCAGCTTTCCATGCATGTTTCAATGTAGAGCAGTCTATGCAATTGGGGCCACTCAGCAGCAGCATCAGAAGTTTTTGTTGGCCACTTTAGAGTAGTAGCCGGCCTTAAGTACCTGGAGGATTGCATGCAGGGAAGCCTACAAGCGGAATACAATATTAACTATCTCTGCCGTATGTATACAGTCTTGATGAATTTAAGATTGATTGAAATGAAAATATTGATTGAGTTCCAATCTTATTCTTATGTCTTTTAATGGGGGGGGGGGGGGGGGGGGGGGGGGCGCTCTCATCTTATGTAGTGCAAAACGTCAACATTGTCCATTAGGTATATCTTGTGTAAACCCTGATCCCTCACATTGTTCAACTTTATTAATAATTTTTAATTAACAAGCAGTATTATTGGGATTTCAGGGTGAGACCTCTTGTATCTGCCCCTTAGACCTCGTGTACCAGCCCGTGTGTGGCTCCGACGGCGTGACGTATGGAAATGAGTGTCAATTGAATTGTCAAAATCGAAAAACCGGCCAATGTAAGTGTTGTCCTTGATGATTGTCAATTAGACCCGCATTTGACATCAAAGAAGGGCCTTTCATTCAAACCGAGATCCCTACGAAGTATGAAAATGAGCATAGGGGATGTTCAATGTTTTGTTCATACGCATTGTTTCAAATCTTGTACTCGTGAATTGTTTCCAGGTGCGTACGTGGTTCATAAAGGGGCCTGCGCACCGAAATGTCGGGTATGTATTCACTACTCCACGCAGTTATTTACAAGCGCACATTTTTAACTAACAAGCAGTATTATAATACTAATAATAATAATAATACCATTTCAGGATGACTTCCCTTGCATCTGTCCCCGTATATACGCACCTGTCTGTGGCTCCAACGGCGTGACGTATCCAAATGAGTGTGAATTGAATTGTCATAATCGAAAAACCGGAGATGGTAAGTTTCGTCCTTATTGATGGTCAATTAGAGCATTTAAAGAAACACTTGGAACTACCGTGGCTTGATGCCTAGCCTTTGATAGCTGAGCCATTCAGACTCAATAAAGAATAAGATTTTATACGTGGAGAAAACATTGGAGTTTATTAGTAACAATGATTGCAAAAAGTTAAGCAGTGACCCAACAAGTAAATTTCAGGCTGATGTGAGAAGAATGGTGGATAATTAGTATTTTTCAAGGGGCTTGGAAACGTGGCATATTTGAAATGAACCCCAGAACTCCTCTTCTAACTTGTCTCCCTTAAATCCATAAAGAAGGAATGCCTGTAGCGCATATACATATGCGTTTATATAAGATACAACTGGTCGCATATATGCGACCAGTTGTATCTTATATAAACGCGCCTGCCTATAAATTAGCTTAAAAACTTAATTCCATTTTAAAAAATTCGGTTGATTTTAATCCAAAATTCACCGTTAAAAATTCTATGGACCTTATAAGTAAAATTAAAGAAATTCATGTACCCCATAATTCAAAATTAGTGTCATTCGATGTTTCAAGTTTATTTACTAACATTCCAGTTCAACATTGTAAAGATGTAGATTAATTTTAAATTCTCAAATTGATTTTGTAAGGAAAGATGAGCTATCCCAAATGATGAATTTATGTATAGGTAGATCAAAATTTAATGGGGATTGTTATACTCAACCAGGGGTCGCTATGGGATCGCCATTGTTTCCATTATTAGCAGATATTTATATGAACCATTTAGAAGGGATCATTGAAACAAAATTCAAAAATAATGTTGTTTATTGGTATCGATATGTTGTTGATGTAATTGCCTTCTTTAATGGGACTGATAGACAACTAGCTAATTTCTTTAATCAACTCAATTCTGTGGATCAGCATATTCAGTTTACCAAGGAAGTGGGGGGGGGGGAAGCTGAATTTTCTGGATTTAACTATACAATTAGTGGGGGGGGGGGGGGGGGGGAGAGAGAGCATGAATTTACAGTGTTTAGGAAACCAACCTATACGGACGTGGTTATTCATAATAGTTCAAACCATCCAGCATCTCATACATTTGCGGCCTTTTATAAAAGTACATATATATACAGTATGATTAATAGGGCATTATCAGTCCCAATGCATCAACTAGCTTTTCGAAAAGAAGAAATGTATTCTATAGCGGGGAGTAATGGTTATCCTAGAGTTACAATATATAGAATTTGGGGAAAGATTAGTACGAAGAAATTTCAGTTAGTAGTCAAAAATTTGGAAAGGGAAGACAAGGAACCAGGCAATAGGCAGTGGGTTAGTTTAATGTTCATTGTTACGCTCATACTCATTGTTCAAAATTGTGTCCAATGAGCACCATGTGAATTGATTTCAGGTGTGTACGTGGTTCATAAAGGGCGCTGCGCATGTTCGGTATGTATTCACTACTCCATGCAGTTATTTTTCAAGCGAAAATGTTTAATTAACAAGCAGTATTATTGGGATTTCAGGGTGGGACCTCTTGTATCTGTCCCCTTATATACGCACCTGTCTGTGGCTCCAACGACGTGACGTATGGAAATGAGTGTGAATTGAATTGTCATAATCGAAAAACCGGAGATGGTAAGTTTCGTCCTTATTGATGATTAGACCCGCATTTAAAGAAACACAATCAATAAAGAATGAAAATGAGCGTAGGGGACGTTCAATGTTATGTTCATACACATTGTTTAAAAATTTGGCTAATGAACATCATGTAAATTGTTTTCAGGCGTGTACGTGGTTCATGAAGGGTCCTGCGGATGTCCGGTTTGTAATCGCTACTCAATGCATTTATTTACTAGCACTTTAATAATTTTGTCTATTTACGATTTCACTTTTGCAACATTAATAGCAATTCCTCTGTATCTTATATTACAGCCAAGTGATGGCTGCTTTTGCACTGCTGACTATCAACCAGTTTGTGGATCAGACGGCAAAACGTACTCAAATTTGTGCAGACTCAACTGTCACAACAAAGAAAACTGTGATGGTATATTCTCTCATTTTAGTTCATCACATTCGTACGATTTAAACTAATTTCTTTGCGTTATTTGGTAGACAGATTTAATTCTAGATGAAATTCGGTAATTGCCTGCCAGACTTTGCAATAACCTACAGTACTCATGATGCTTTTAAACTTCCAGACGTAACTGTCGCTTATTTCGGAGAATGCCTGAAGAAAGCACAAAGAAAGCTATAGGTAACTTCCAGATTATACGATCCCTACTTATAAGGTACCTACTTGCAATGAGAATTTTATTGTCAACGTATAATACTCAGGTTATTCTAACAGTATATATTGGTAGTGACCTCGTTTTAACGAACCTACCTACCTAATGCGCTTTTATTTTCTTCCAGATGAAGTTGCAGTTTACGAAAGCGGCTACAAGATAGTTCATTAAATGAAGTAGTAGATTTAAAAAAAACTAAGAGCGTATGTTTGCTTACGATTCATGGAGCTTTAGTGTAGTAAATATATTTACATAGATGTGTTGAACATTTTTAACAATAAAACACTCAACATTTCTACTCAAATTATATTATTTGTTTTCCCTCTTTTTCCTTCGGTTTTACCAGCTCTACCTATGTATCTATGTTTTGGCTAGCAAGAAGCCTTTTGTCGATTTTTTAAAGTCTTTGTTTCCTGAACTAATACAAAATACCTACATTATGTAATGATTTTAATACTAATTGGTGTATAACACCTCACACTCTTTAAACAACAATATGACATGTTTAAATAGCTTACTGGGAAATTAATCTTTCATTATATGAGCAGACGTGCTCGTGGCGGAAATGAGTACATGTACTAGTGGAAGAAGATAATATCTTTCTCATATTATGAGAAAATGTAAAATTATTAGCATTACTACACAGCCATACAACATGTTTGAAAAGCTGCTTTCATCACAACTGTAATAAGGATGAATGCGCTTAATTTCCCTTAACCTATTTCCCGCCACTAATGTAATTGTGAAATTGTGGCTTTGTTTAGCCTATACTTGGAAGAGGTTTTTAAGAAGGCCCTCGAGAGATGCGAGACTGGAATTTGAGTGAATGGGAGCATCATCTCGGGCCTGAGGTACGCTGATTACACTGTCCATTCGGCCGCCTCTCAAGCTGAACTCCAAGCACTAGTAGACAGAGTGGAGCTTACCTGCCTAAATTATGCTCTTAGGATCAACATTTCAAAGACAAAAGTGATGGTCAAGGTGGATTTCAAGTTAGGAGCGAAGCAGTGTTCGATGACAGTGATGGGCCAGACGCTCGAACAAGTAGCCCGTTTCAAGTATTTAGGACAATGGGTTTACCGAGGACTGGTCCATGACAACGGAATTGACGGCTCGTAGAGATTTCAAGGGCGGCCTTCAATATGTTGAGAGGAATACTGTGTAGCAGGGATCTGAGGTTCTCCCAGCGCTGGTGGATGGTAAAATGTTACATCCTTTCCATCCTGATGTACGGAGTTGAGTCGTGGACATTGAAGGCGGCGGACATCAATTGACTCGAAGCGTTTGAGATGTGGTTGATCCGCATGAGCATTCCCTGGTCAGCTCCCCTTCGAAATGAATATATCCTGCAGCAGAAGGGGTTGAAAAGGGAACTTCTCCTGGCCATCAAGAGGAGGAAGGTGTCGTTTCTAGGTCATGGCATGCGAAACTTAGGGTCAAACTTGTATGGCCTGATGCGGACATCAATGATGGGCAAAATAGCAGGAAGAAGAGGAGTAGGCAGAAAACGGGCTTCGTGGCTGTTGGACATCCGGCAGTGGACTGAGCTGCAGAACTCTTTCCACTCGCCAGAGTTGGGATTATTCGAATAAAAATTTAGTTGAACTAAAGTTGAAACTAAAAACTAATTCGTTTTTAGTTTCGAAAGTGAAACTAAAAACTAATTTAGTTTTTAGTTTGACTTTCGAAACTAATTTTGGAACTAAATTAGTTTTAGTTTCAACTGTTGAAACTAAAACTAATTTAGTTCCACAAGTTAGTTTCGAAGTTGCGAATAAAAACTAAAGTAGTTTCATCTTTTATTCGTAGTTTCGGAACTAAAAATGAAACTAAATTTTTTTTCCTCGCAGACATTTTTTTTCTCGCAATTTTTTTCTTCCAGACATAATAAATGACTCATCACCCTCAATTCTTCGATACGTTTCTGAAAACGTTTGATGTTCCACTCAAAGTGGTGGGGAGGGGAGCAAACTTTAATCTATTCTTCTACGACCCTGAAAAAAAGAACTTGTTCGCACCCATCACCCACATTTCGTTGAAACACACACACGAACACACATCCCCTTCAAATCAGTAAAAAACGCGAGGAAAAAAAAATTAGTTTCATTTTTAGTTCCGAAACCACGAATAAAAGATGAAACTACTTTAGTTTTTATTCGCAACTTCGAAACTAACTTTTGCAACTAAATTAGTTTCAGTTTCAACAGTTGAAAATGAAACTAATGTAGTTCCAAAAGTTAGTTTCGAAAGTCGAACTGAAACTAATAGTTTCAGTTTTTAGCGCAACCTTTTTCCAAAAAATGGAAAGGTGCGCTCACCTCTTCGACATGTATGTTTTTTTTTTTGTTTTTTTTTTTTGTTTGTTTGTTTGAGCATCACGCCCGAGCGGCTCAACAGATTTTCATGAGGGTGGTCTCATTGTCATCAGCGAGTTCCGGGGGTGGTTATAGGCTACCTTGATTTTCCCTCCCTCATCCCCTTCATCGGTTTTCGGGAGGTCCTTCACGACGAAAGTTGTTTATCTCTGATGTGTAACTAAGGAGGCCTCAAAAGGGGGACGGAAGTTTTTGTCCGATTTCGTTGGTACAAGGGTCTATGGAATGAGCTTTTCAGGCTGATTCCAACGACTCCAAAACGATTTTTGCAGCCTGAGCCGTTCGTTACCTCTGATCGGCATAAGGTTTTATTACGCATCGGTCGTTAGGGTGCAGTTGTTTACGTAATGAGCATCACGTGGATGATGTGTTGTGTGGCATAGTTTGGTCGCTAGATACCTACTGTTTCTTAGTTTCTCTCGCTCATTAAATATATCGTAATAACAAAAAGGTTGCGCTCATCTATTCAATTCAATTGATGGCTTGTTAGTTCCACTTCGGAACTAATTTAGTTTTAGTTTTTAGTTTTAGTTTCAGAACTACTTTTTGCCCAACTCTGCCACTCGCCAGGGACAGAACGGATTCAAGGAAGTGGTGGCCAATCTTCGTCAGAGGAGACGGCACATGCTCTGGAGACAGTCAGTGTGAGCCAAGTAACTGTAAAATCGGCAGCTGATCTTAAAATCCCTGATTCTTGCGTTGCTCTAATGAAACAACTGAACTCAAGAATCTGCCAAATTTACACCAAAGAATCATGAACCCTCGTGTAAAATTTATATCAAGTACCTATCAGCAAAATAAACCTTTTTGTTCGTGGCTGCAGCAGTAAAAAATGTTGATTCGGCCAAACATTTTTCGTTCTTGTACTTACGTTTCTACAAGCGATGATTCCGAGAAAATTTGATAAGCCTGATGGGTACGACGGAATTAGTAATAACGTCAGAATGGTTTTTCACATTGAGGAAAGTGAAGTTACTAAATGACTGTCGCCTTAAGGCCTTAACCGAATTAGGTCCCGTTATAGGTAATCGCCGGTTGACTCCCAGTCATGTTCAAAGTATAATTACCTATGTTTGGAACAGTTAATTATTAATTGTCTCTTTTGTCAACCCAGCGAGCTCAACCTACCTGGTATATATATCATTTTACGTACTGACGGCGTACCAGTCTCTAATGAACAACCAACTGCACAAAATGTCGACGAGTTCTCACCGAATTGCGTCAATGTGTCTTTGGGCCTGGGTCGTCATACTTGCATCAACGTTCACGATTTGCAAATCGGTATGTCGTTATACGAATGTTGTTTGTTCAGCTCTAATCTTATTAAATAAATAATATTAGATAAATTTCATCTTCCTAATAGGGGTGGAGGGGGTTTGTTTCTCTCATTCATCCAGTGCATAGCGTCAACAATTATTTCTTGTGTAAACCCTGATCCCCCACATTGTTCAATAATATACCATTAATACAATAGGTACATAACAAACGGTATTCAATAATCCAAATGAATTTCAGGATGAGACCTCTTGTGTCTGCTCCTTTATATTCCTGCCCGTGTGTGGGTCCGACGGCAAGACGTATGGAAATCAGTGTCTATTGGATTGTCAAAATCGAAAACCCGGGCAACGTAAGTTTCGTCCTTGATGATTGCCAATAAAGTATTCAAATTTTAAATCAAAGCTGGGCTTTTCATTTAGTTCGAGAACTCAATGAAGAATGAGAATGAGCTGATTTATGATTTAAATCTAGGTGAAATTTCGTATTTAACATAAGGTAGAGGGGGGAGGTAGGGGTTTTTTTTTTTTTATAATTCCGTAATTGCCTACCACGAAACAAACGAAGTTTCAACTTCCATTTAATATAAAACAGCCTCCATTAAATTTTTTCACTTTTTTTTTCTTCTTCTCGTGCCTTCTATTCAGGTTTTAAAAGAACCCAAAAGTAACCGTATTAACCAAATTTTGTGGTTCGTACTACTTGATATCAAGACATAATATGTCTTGATATCAAGACATAATATGTCTTGATATCAAGTAGTACGAACCACAAAATGTGGGAAAAGTGCCATTTGCCAGAGTGCGGCAAAGGGGAACCTTGCAATAACCTTGGTAGGTACAGGTAGGTCTACCGTAGGTAATCATGATGTTTTCCAACTTTCAGACGTAACCGTCGTTCACAAAGGCGAGTGCCAGAAGAAAAAATAAAGAAAGTGATTGGTAAGGTTCCAGATTATATGATTATTATTAGGTGTAATTTAAGGTAGGTACCTACTACCAATGTGAATTTTATTGTGAATGTATAATACTCAGCTTATTCTCACAGCATAATTCGTATTGGTAGTGACCTCGTTTCAACGAACCTACCTACCTAATGCGCTTCTATTTTCTTCTTCCAGACGAAGTTACAGTTTACAGCCTACAAGATACTTCATTGAATGAAGTAGTAGATTTTAAAAAATAAAGCTAAAAGAGCGTATGTTCGCATACAATTGATGGAGCTTTAACGTAGTAGATATAATTAGGTATATAAAATTTATATAATTATATCTACATTTAATGTGATGTAAATTTTGTAACAATAAAACAGTCAACATTTCTACTCACATTATATTGTTGTTTCTCTTTTTCCTTCCGTTTTACCAGCTCTATACATGCATAGATCTATGCATTAATATAGTAGATGTTTTGGCTAGCAATAAGCCTCTTGTCGATTGGTTTTAAATCTTTATTTCCCGAACAAATACAAAATGCATCATGACATGATGATATTATTGTTTAAAGAGTGTGAGGTGTTTGTTATACACCAATCAATATTAAGATCATTGCAATGTAATGATCTTAAGCCATTCCATTGTAATGACCTTAATATTAATTGGTGTATAACACCAGGTCCTCACAGTCTTTAAACAATAATATGACATGTTTTAATAGCTTACTGGGAAATTTATTTTTCATTATAATATAATAATATTATGAGCAGACGTGCTCGTGGCGTCAACAATGCTCATTATGTATATCTCGTGTAAACCGGGATCCCCCACATAGTTCAATAATTAAATTATTAATTAATAATTTTTACATAACAAACAGTATTCAATAACAGATTTCAACTGCCCCTTTATATTCCTGCCACCCCGGTCATTGTATGTTTCGCCCTTAATGATGGTAAATTAGAACAAATCTTACAGAAAAATTCAAATTTTGAATACCTCGACCTCAAAGAATGAAAATGGGTTCAATGTTGTGTTCTAAATCTTGTCCAGTGTACGTGGATTGTGAAGGGTCTACACGGACATCCAAAATCTTCTTACATCACAGATTTTAGTATGAATGAATGTGATCGATGCACGTTGGAATTAAATTTTGTTGTCAGGGATTGGGAATGGGGTCCTTATGAGTTAATTTTCCTCTACAACCAAGATTGCAACGTATCGCGAAACTGGGGGGGGGGGGGGGTATCATTCTTAGAGAAGCAGGTACTTCAGCTAAAGTTTGAGCACAATACATGACACGTCATGAAAACTATAAGCCTTATCCTTAACTATAAGACTTATCCAGCCTTGTAACACCAATGGCTCTTCAGACTTGCTAAATGGTTTACAAAAACTTGTGCGGGTTCGGCTCATTTAAAAAAATTCAAAAAACTATTAAAAAAACGAATTGCATCCATAACCAAATTTTTTGTATCGCAATATAACCTGGGTCGGGCGATGTTTGAATGGCGAGAGCGTTTAAATTAAACAACAAGTCAAAGGAGAGCTTCATCACCCACCATGGGATTCGAACCCATGACCTCTACATTGGCAGATAACAGTCCCCCACGCTGCAACTGCGCTGCCGGAGGCCACAGCTCCCATTATATTTATAAATATAACAATACAACATAAATGTTGTAAATTTCATGATGATTGAATCAGCGGTACGCTCTGCGCAAGTGCGAACTTAAATTTCTTGTTATGACCTACCTAGTCATAAATTTTGTTACAATCATGGGTAGGTCGACCTAATAATCCAATTTGGCTGTAGATCGGGGTAGGGCTGCAGTAGGAAGGTACCTAAAAAACGACACAAACTCGACCCCACAGACGAAAACCGTCAAAACCCCTTCCGTAGCCCGAGGTACTGATTCAGGTAACTGACCGATCAACTCTGCAATTGGTAATTCTCGACTCCCCTCTTTGGCAATAACCTAATAACCTGAAAACCCCACTTTCCCACGAGTGGTGCCACACAATCGGAAACGATGACATCCGATACCTACTTCTTTTGTGACGCTAAGAGGAGGGGAAACAACATTTTCCTTAATCCACGCTCCTCATCGTAGAGGAATACTACAAACGTGAGGTAACGTGGGGTATTTACGCCCCATTTATCTGGGAAGATAGTAGCTATCGCTTTCACGGCTCGTGCAGAAATAAAGCACACATTGTGGGTTTCGAAAAAATCAGAAGGAGGACGTCTGGAGATGGTACATAAACCCTAACGGGGGAGATTTGGAACACTACCTGATGGGTAACGAGTGGAGTAGGTTATTATTATTATTTTAAAGGATTATTAGGTTATTATTTTAGGATTAACCCGTTAAATTCCTAGCTAGGGAACAGCTTAGCAAACCATGAACTACGGTATGAAATTCTTATTACCATTTGCAATGTTGTCGTCGGTAGTTTCCTACAGCCACAGCCAGGAGGGATGGAGTCAAGAACAGGTAAATTGTGTCCAATAAAAAACATGCTAGCATAGTATTGCCTCACATGCACAACGTACGATGCTCTATGTGTACCTACGTATTTCAGGAAAGCAACCCTTATTTATTAGAACTATCATCGGCTCAAGAAGGTCGTAATATTAAAGTGAGTAAAATTTATTTATTTTCATTATTTCAGCTTGACTTAAGCCGCAAAAAAGAAAACTTCATCATGTATTTATTTGTTTGTTCAGAATGTTCTGATTTTAAACTTTCCACCAACAATACCAAGGGAAAAGACACCAAAACGTTCGCCCAACTTCGATAACACAGTGAGTGCCCACCTTTCATTAGAACTGTTAAGGTAAGTGCCTACAAGGAAATTGGTACTACTACAACTACTTCACTTCCTACGGCAGAGTTTGCGTCTGGATCACGTCTTAAAGGGTTGATGAAGCTCAGTCTGTCTGTCGGTCGACCTTCACACCTAGTATCGTTTATGATCGTGTTTGTCAATTTCGTTGGGTTTACAGTATCTGATTGATGGTAGGAGAAGACGGTTACGGAAGGTTCGATTTCAATGAGATATGGCTTCAAGTCGGGTTTGATTTGACAGAATGGCGAATGGGGTGAATCAACGGGAGAAGAGAGCATTTCTTTTTACAATAATGACTATTGTAAAAAGAAGTGCTCTTTACAATTATTGTAAATCATTTACGGGCGAAGACAGATCTGCTCTTATGATGAGCCGAGGATTCTAATACATTACCTAGAACGCCATGGTGTTTTTAAATAATTAACACATTACAGGTGATTTGATTCATTTGAAAAAAAGAAATGCTATTTTGAAAGATGAAGGGAGTGTTTTTTATTATCTAATTAATTTTTTATTTATTTATTGATTAAAATAGTAAGTAGGTATAGTAGTAGGTAGATTATAGAAAAAGAAAAAAAAAGCTGCAAACTTTCCAGAAGAGATTATTGATCTTTTATATAGGTAGGTTACTTAATAGTGTAAAAATTAATTCTATTTTATTTTTTTTTTTTTTTTTACTCGGAAAAAATATGAGCTCCTGGGATCCTTTAAAAATCCCATTTGTAGCCCCTATGAAAGCCCTTTAGATCCCCACAGTAAAATCGGATCGCTCCGGGACCCCCAAAAATGGATTCTACGTCCAAAAATACTTGGAAAACAACACCTAACTCGACCCCAAAGCCCAAAGCCTTTAAAAAACCCTCCGTAGCCCCTTAGTGCCCCACGGGTTTGGGCGATCGGGCTGAAAACCTTGAGGGCACAACTACATGGTAAACTCAGTAATTCGTCAAAATTTCAGATTAAAAAAAAAAAAAAAAAAAAAAAAATTCCTACTGCCCAAAACGGCCCGGAAGGCGGACGGGCATTTCGTATTTGGAGACCTCTTGAAACGAATAATGTCAAATTTTGAGGCCAATCAGAATTTTCTACCCTCGTCGCGATTACATAGGTGTATTATTCCAAGAATAATAAACCAAAATGGTTACTACCGACTGTCAACTCTGAAGGAATGGCTAGTGCCAAATACGCAGGGAAAGCTGGATCGAAAAGTTTTAATGGAATGGTAGGGGTATGTAATACATACTATGTAGGTTACATGTATGTATGTACGTACCAGCACTAGGGATTTCGATGCTAGGCAATAATTTTCAATTTACCAATGGGCGTATTTAGGCATTTACCAATTTTTCATTACAATCAGTGTGCTTTCTAATGTCCAATCTAATTCAAGCCTACAAAATAGCTGACTTTTTCTGCTTCTAGCGTTTCCAGTATGATTCACAACCATATAACTCACACGGATACCTTCCCCCGGGGTCAGGACGACTGAAGGTAACAACTTGACCAATTGTTCTCATTGAACTACCTGAACCGAAGTTTTCATTATTTTTCTGTTTTAACAGGTTGATACCATCTGCCCAGCGATTTACGATCCAGTGTGCGGCTCAGACGGGAGAACCTATGACAACAAGTGTGAACTCAAACGCTACGTTCAAGAGAGCGGAGATTGTAAGGACACTTTTTAAATTAGGCCATACATTTAGATTTTCAAGTTAGGTACATATCTGTATAAAATGTTAAACCTACTTTTTTTCATTGCAGGGGTATATGTTGACTCTGAAGGACCTTGCGTGAGTTACCACAGCACCAATAACGTTTTTTAAATTAAAAATTTCGAATGCTCTTTTCATACGCTTCATCTACTTGGAAAATGGGTTGTTGTTTTAAGGGTGGCTCCTACTGTTCCAACTATTACGATCCAGTTTGTGCATCAGATGGTAGAACTTACAACAACAAATGTCAAATGGAAGAACACGGCTACAAGACAGGAAAAGGTTTGATATCTATGGATTTTTGGGGGAAAAGTATTCAATTCAGTCACTAATACCAAACGTACTAAATTTTTCATAGATTTGACCGTTGTGAGTCGAGGGGGCTGTGATGTAAGTACTCGTGATCAATCAACCTGAGGCATGAGTCATTTACCTAGTGATTATTTTGGAATTATTGGACAATAATTCAACGATAGTTCAGTAATAATTCAATAAAAATGTATAGAATAAAATGGTTACCATTTATTAGGAGGACCAATGTAACTGTCCCAAAATTTACCAACCCTTGTGTGGGTCAGATGGGAAAACGTACAACAATGCTTGCGAAATGGATTGCTGGAACAGACGGACAAAAGAAGGTAGGTTCTGAAATTTAAGCGATTTCATCACGCAGATAGTTCAGTCTTTTGAGGCAGTTCATGAGTTTTTCAAGTCTCCCAAGTATGTAGTTCACTCTTTAATGGCATTTTCAGGTGTTTATGCCGTCACGCCAGGAAGATGCGAGGTAAGTCAGAGTACCGTTATTTGATGTCTAGTTTGAATTTATCCTGGACAAAAGAAATGACAAAAATTCTTCTATTCCTAGGAGGGATGTCACTGTCGCTCGTACCGACCGGTGTGTGCCTCTAATGGTCACACTTTCGATAGTGCCTGTCACTTGGACTGCTACAATCGGCGAACAGGGAAACGTATGGTCAATTTTACCAAGCAATCATAACAAGCTATAGCTAATTAATATTATAATAATATTAAATATTTAATTTTTAAAATTTGTTTCTTGGTAGAACCTACTAATTGATTATTGAAACATGTTCATTTTTTAGATTTGTACGTTGCCCACGAAGGAGAATGTGAGGTAATGAAACGACATCTTTCTTATTACTATGTGTTACGATTCAAGCAATACCAACATAATTGCAAAACGTTTAAATTGATTTGCAGGGCTGTAATTGTGGGTTTATATATAATCCTGTTTGTGCTTCCGACAGTAATACTTATGCCTCTTTGTGTGAAATGTACTGTCACGGCAATAAAACGAACACCCGTAAGTGATTACGTAACTATACTCGTATGGTACGATATAACGAGTAACCTACGTCAAACTGATGTACCTACTTTTTATTTACAGCGCTAACAGTCAAGTGGAATGGAACTTGTGAAGTAAGTTAAAGATTTTGTTTCTGTGATTCAATTGTGGTACGATTATAGTAACACACTCCTTACACTCGGGAAACCATCATGGCCTTTTCAAGATCTGCACTATGCCCATCGGCATGATTTTGCTGAGCGGCAAAGCTGACTAATAATATTAGTCCATATAATGGAAGCGTCGTTCGGCTTTACCGCCTTGCTGAAACCAGGACTGAATCATGCCGAAAACTAGTTGGGACGTCATATCGAACAAAGTTTCCCGAATTCAACGTGCAGCGTAGCTTTTCAAGAACTAGGGAGTACCAAGCCGCCTGCGCTAAGGCGGCAACAGCAGGCAGAATACTGAGGCGGACACCAGCCCTGTACCTTGATGGGGTACACTCGATCGTAAATTCGCCCACCCACCGCCGCTCATGGTACAGTCGCGGGCCACGGTCCGCGATGCTTTTGGGGAAAGCCAATTCTCTCATTAGCGGGAGCTAATTTCGCGGGCGGCCTCAATCTCACCGCAGACTTCATCATTTAACTGACCGTTATTCTTATTGCAACAATAAGACTGTTTAAACGCAGTTCATTTTTGATTGGGACCGAGGACTGGGCTTCCCTTGGCAACATTTCGTCTGGGGAGCCAGGTCAGCAGACCCAATTTTTACATACTAATCCGATGCCCAAGCAACCACCATTCATCTGCGGGAGAACGAATTTTCGTAAGAACCGTCGTCAGTGGACCCAGCCTCCCTTGGCTACGAATTATTCGTTTAGGGAAGCCAGCGCTCCGATTCCCGTATTAGCTGCAGATCCAGGGAGAACTAATGTTGATGTTGACCCATCAAATTCAATATTAGATTCCCCTGGACGCCATTCCGGACTATCACGACACTTCCTGCTGGTCTGGAGATCGTGGGTCTCCCTTTTCTGCCTCGATACAGCCTCCTAGGTCAACAGATCGCGACATATTGTGTGATGCCCCAGGCAGGGATATTCAGGTACTCCCTTCATCTTCCTCCAAAGACACGGGGGGCGAAATCCCAGTTACGCTGGAGGCCTTCCCCCAAACACCACAATTAATGAAAGGCCTATTAAAGAACTAGGAACTCATTTTAGGCACATAGGTACACCTGTAACATGCGCTAACCAGAGTATGCTACATTTACTTGTTCCAATCATCCTACGAACCGTAATGGAAAACCTCAGGCTGCCGGAGGACCTCTCCCTAACAAATGCCTCGTAGCTCTGAAGCACACCCTCCGAGCTGCTGCACAATGATCATTGGCCAGCGTCAGGCGGTGTAGGGTAGCCGGGGTGGCCCCGTGTCAGCTCAATAACTGAGAGGTCCTATGGTCGGGAACCATCCACCGCTTTGCAACCCCTGAGCCACAGAAGAATCCAAAAGCGAGTCTCCCAGCAGATAAACTAGGTAGCCCACTCAGCATAGCTGTTGGATGAGCATGGGTGAGCAGCAAAGCCGAAAATTTAATAGCGTGACTTGTCATGCAGCTTTGCTGCCTTGCCGAAAGCAGAACAGCATCATGCCAAAAACAAAACCCTCATTTCCCGAATTCAACTACCAGGTTGGCCCCATTTGCCATAGTTTGGCCATAAAATACTCAGTCATAGCCACAACTTTTACAGGACGGGCCCTGCATCTGCCACGGCCTTAACCAGCAGCCTGTTTGTGCATCTGACGGCAACACTTACAGCAGCCTGTGTGCGTTGAATTGCCGCAATAGGTACAAATCGGATCACGACAGTGAGTGAATCTCTTTATGGTTCAAAATCAATTTCTCACATAGAGAGCAGTGCAAATAATTAAAATTAATTTGTCATTTCAGAGTTGCTAGTCGTGTTCAACGGAACGTGCGCTGTGAGTATACCGTTAAATATCCTGTTGAATGCATTTAACAGTTGCCAACACTTATTAATGACATTTTGTATTTTCAATGATTAGAATTCAAACTTGAGTATTGTAATGTTAACAGGAACGCAATTGCTACTGGAAGCACGGCACCAACTGTGGTTCACTTCGGTAAATATGGGCGCAGGTGGACGGCTTAGAATAATTCTAATATTAAATAATTATTATTTAATAGTGATAGTTTCACGATTAAGGTTTTGAAGCAGCAAACGTTATTATTTGAAGATTTCTAATTTATCATTAATAAATAAGTTTCTCAAAATCGGTTGGTCTAATGAATTCACCAGACCGCGCGGGCGCTTCACGCAAAAGAGGTCCGAAACCAGTCGAGGGAACTCGCTTTGAAATTCGGCGGCATGTTGATTTCATGCAAAATCCCCCAAGATGTCGAGAACCGAGCGGTTTTCATTAGTTTATGAATAATTTCAGTGCCTCAGGCATGGATCATGCCCCAAATGTCTCCCCGCATAAATCCAATCTCGTCGTGAATATATCACCAACAAGCTCCTGCGACGGAGGTCGACCGTTTGCCGACAGCCGGTAAACAGATGGTGCGATCGTGGAGGCAATTTAGTTTAAAAGGGTCGGATATAGACGCGTCATGATGCCGGCGAGAATAAAAACAGGGTAGAAAACATAAATAGAAGAGGGGCACGAAGAGACTATGAACAGGAAGCATTGGGAGGCATGGAAGCGGAGAATGAAATATTGCGTTTGGGACCGACGATGACAAAGCAGGGGAATTTGTCAAATGAATGACGAAGGTGGGCGTACAAGAGGAGGGATTCCGCGTAGTTTGTAGGGTGATATGTAGGGTTTGTGGTTACTGTGGTGAAGTAGAGGGCATCGATCTTCGCCCAGTGGATTCCTCAGGTCACTCATTGATTGCCCAGCAGACTACTTTTAAACGTGATTACCAAGTAATTGTTATTGACTCAATAATATTGAGTGCTTGATTGATCCCAGTGAAGCGGATCCCGAGCAGTAGACATTTCTGAAACCCTTTATAGCAATACAAGCAATAAAAGCAATACAAGCTTAACGGCGGACGGACATTTCGGATTTAGAATGTAGATCTCTTGAAACGGATAATGTCAAATTTTGAGGCCGATCGGAGTCGTCGACCCCCCGTCCCGAAAACAATTCCAAGAATAATAAACCAAAATCCGGCGTTTACACAGATATGGAACCCCAAAAAGTGGATTAGGTATTCGCCCATAAAAAAAAAAAAAACTCGGCAAACGGCACCTTATTCGACCTCCTGGCGTCACGCAAGAACCCCAAGCTGAAATTGGATGGTTCTGGGAGATCCAAGAGTCCAAAAATACTGCGAAAACGACACCTAACTCAACCCCATAGCCGAAAACCTTGAAGAGCCCTCCTGTAATCCCTTTTTGCCAGTGAAGCTGTAAAACAGTTCCTATAAAAATTCGGAAATAGAATGAGGAACTTCAGCAAGCCCACTGAATACAGTAAAGTGGACATATGAAGGAGGGGGGGGGGGGATTGAAGAGAGAAAGGTTGGAAAACTACCTACCTCGGATACAAAGTACAAGAGATAGGAGAATCCAGGATGTTTCTACTATTCCTGCTAGGTACCTCGGAGTTTTGTTATCAAAACTGTAGGAGGGGTAAAAAAGGTCCGGGAACAAAACTATGTCGGTCGAATCCAACGGACTGCACTACTGAAAAACAGCGGGTCTTCGATCCCAGCGACGATCCTCCAAATAGGAGAAAATTCTGCGAGGTAGGAATCAAAGAGTGATGCATGTAAGCTCCCTATAGGGATATATATATATATATCACTCACTTAAGTTCTAAAACCGCCTAACCCACATTTTGGCCAAAATGAGTTTGCGATGGATTCCGAAGCGAAATCTCCTGCCCGAGCGGTTGAAACAATCAGTTTCGACGCAACACCAACAGAATGCGCGGTAAACACGAAAACGTCATAACCGCCTAATCAATTTTTGTTTATCAGCTGGGAAAAACCGCCTAGCCCACAACCGCAACCATAGGAGCAATAATTGAGAAAAACCGCCTAAGCCACAAACCCCAACCGGCAAAACCACCTAACCCACACATTTTTCTTGATTTTAGCTAATTCCAGCTTCAATTATGGCTAAATATGGTAGAGAGCCACCGAAATAGTTAAATTAACTCGTTACTATATTAAATATGAAGTTTTCCCAAGATTTAAGTCGCAGTTTTGAAAATAATCAGTTTTTTGTGTCTCCTGAAAAAAGTGGAAATGTCGGTTAGGCGGTTTTAGAACTTAAGTGAACTTATTAAGTAGAATCTGATATTATCTACAAGGAGCTCCTATAGATTCTTCCCAGGGGAGCGAAGATGCTCTCAGTCCGAAGTGTACGTTCATTTCACGAGGACGATATGTATGAGCGAGGATGTGTCCCATGTTACGCTCCTGAGGACCAAGAGACTGGTATCATATTCGCGACTCCTTCAAATCTACAATGCCTGGTTGAAAACTCATCCGTGTCGAATGGACGCAACATTTGATTGTTGCACAAAATATTTCACCTTACAAGGCTACATAAACGGGCGGATCTTTTGCCTATCTCCGTCCAAGCACAGCAGTGAGTCTAACTGTGCCCCAGCTGTGGCTTTCACTGGACGGGATTCACTTTAACTGCAATCAGTGATTCAACCAATGGGATAACGAGTAATACATTTTTCATCTCAGTCACCTTCGCCAGACAATCAGGCCCAGACTCCAACTGCGCTGGTTTTAACTGTGGCATTGAAAAAGTGCGGCATAGTTTCTTGGTGTTTCCTGAAATTTAAGCTTTAACGGATACGCTGAGTTTTGATTCTAGACGACTCAAATATTCGTGGAATTAATAAATCGATCACCCGTAACACTTGGGAGCATGGGAGGCTAAAGGAATATAGCCCGATGAAAGTGGGAGCTTAAGCGAACTCGGAGAACAGGGTAGGTACGTGGGGGCATACACGATCATTTTTTCGGGAACGGGAGCATTTATGCCTTTCAAGGAAAACACCCGAGGAATCTCACCTACGGCAAGAGACGCATTAGGGCACTCCGTTCGGAAGAATAAGAGCCCTCCAGAGGCCGGCACTAGCGGTTGAAGAAACGATTCCTGTTCGAGCTCAAGGTGCCATTTTCGGAGGTCTATGATGGTAAATTCTTGCTGGCGGTAGGAGAGGGGCGTGAGGTCGCGGTGGAGGTGGATCTGGCCGCCCCCGCTGAGGCTGCTGTTAAGGTGGGCGGATTGGGTCCTCGGAAAATATTCAGACGTGGCGGCCACTAACCGCCAATTGGAAAGAGCCCAAGAGAAACTCGGCGGAAAATAAAATATTCATTTTGGTAAAAAAAACAACAACAAAAAACAAACCTCGTTGATTTTGTACCCACTACCGAACGAGTACACCCGTTCTTGAGCGTCCTTTGATCCCCGAAGTCAAGCTCACATTCTCACTGCAGACCCTCCTGCCCGGGGGCGGCCCGCGGGAGCAAAAACGCGGAGGCGAACGACCCCGCGCATGCTCAACTCTCAGGAGGCGGCAATCCGCGTATAGATCCGCCACTTCGAGGACTGACACACCTGAGAGCGGCTACTCATCTCACCCAAAAAACCCTCCCTCTACACGACAAACCGTAAGTTCTTCAAAATTCCTCTGTGTCCAAATCCTTAATTCGTCAATTAAAAAAAAAAAACACCTTCCGACTTCTCACAACCTCTCTCCCTTCTTTTTTCCCCCGAATTTTCTTCTCTCGCACCTTAGAAAATTCTGCACCTCTCAACGGGTCACAAGTACGGCTCTCAGGGGGGGCCACGTTGGGGAAGGTAAGTACCACCGACGCAGAAGCTCTGCAAAGGACTTTGCCCCACCACCTCTTCAGTCGATATCAAAACCATTTCTGCCTTTTCAAGATATTTTCACATGTCAACCACGCAACATTAAACTCCACTTTTAATATTTACATAAGAGTGAAACGCTAAACTAACTACGCGAACTCGACGGCACAGTTAAGATAACTATATGATTCTGAACTTTTATAATTAACGTTGCGTTCATTAAATGAAAAGCATTTTTTCTCATTATACTTAGCTTTTAGTCAAATACAAAATTTTGTATAAACAGTTCGGGCGAAAAAGTTTTTAAAAAGAAACTTCCTTCCTTTAAAAAGAAAACTTTAAAAAAAAGTTTAAAAAAAGAAAGGTTCTGATTTGTAAAATAATTTTAAAATTACTGCTTTCGTTTTCCGTAATGACGGTAAAAACGCTGAAAAGAGGATTACGATTCAGGGCTCCCTCAAGTGTGGTTCGCCGGCTCATTGCAGGAGGTCCGCGGATTCCATCAGATATAGATTCTACAAAAACTAGACTAGGAGAACTTTATGAAAAACTAACCAATGTCTTAAAAAATAAAAAGGTGAATAATTACCAAAAACCAAATAATCCTATCAATATTATGAATAAAAAATGAAAAAATGAAATAAAATAAATAAACAAAAATAGTTCACGTGCATTAACAGATAAGCAGGAAATGACCTTCGGACATGTGTTCTAAAGAAATTCCAAAATATCAGAATTTGCCAGAACAAAGGCGATATCTGCGGAGCGGGCCCACCTTATTTGGAATTGGTCGATCAGGAAATAATCTGGTTTTTCACGCGAAAGAGAGGGCTAGAGACAAATAATATACGATAGACAAGGGAGCTAGTAAACGAGGGAAGGGGGATTGTTTTAGTATTTCACAAAAATCTTTAGGAGGCTTTGAATAAATTTTTACGAACTCCAATATACCTGACATGAAGAAGATGGTATCGTGAACATTTGGAGCCAAACTGATTTGCAATGAGTTGACAATAATTGTCGCCACTGGAAGTGGGCCCTGAGATTCTTTCCGATGAGTCCCATCGGGTTAGTAAGGAATTAATCAAACGGTCACTAAATGATTAATCAAGAACTTATGATTTTAAACATACCAAATTTTGGCATGCTTAAAATCATACGTTCTTGATTGAGAGAAAGGGTTAACGTGGAGGGATGGGAAGTAATCAATTTCCATGGGCTTTTTCCATGAGCTACTGCGGGCCGGTTTCACCAATGAGTCTCGCTTAATTTAAGAATAGATTAAATCAGTAATCGACGATTTACGCACGAATCGGGTTTCACCGAGGCCCGCTTAGCCTAAGCGCCGCTTAAAAATTTCAACGGTTACCAAGCCCAGGGTCCGCCGGGGATTTTTCCCTGAAAAATACGTCCACGAGCTAAAACGTTTTGGAAGCCCTGCCGTACACTTTTAAAACCATCGAACGGGGTCTGGGAACCACACAAATCGATTACACATTCATAAGTACTTCGAAAATGATAACACATTTGAGTAGGTATCTGGTTGAAACCAGTCAAAAACCCTTCCCTCTGTTCACGGGAGATCGGGCTATAAATTTAACGGGCACCATCAGATTGACTGTCGAGTAATAGTTCAAATTATAAGAAATAATAAAATAATAATAAAAATAATAAATAATAATAATACCTAATAAAATAAAAATGAAATAATTCATTTAAAAAAACGCGGCAAATTTTACGCAAGCATTAAATACTTGCACAATAAAGGTGCATGTAGCTGTAGGTTTATAAACCTAATACAAAAAAATAAAAAGAGGAAGAAAACTTTCCGTCAAGTGTTTGGACATATTTGGAACCCCCAATGAAAATAGGCATCCAAAGTGATACGTAAAACGACGCCTCATTAAATTTCGTGTCAAATTGTGACCTCATCGCATTCTTCAAAACCCCAATAAAAGCCCTCCTCAAGTTAAAATCCGTTGGTTCTGGGACCAACAAAAATGGAGTCCCAGGGTTAATTATTTTTAATAAGAACATTAAAAATACAGTTTTTGCATTTAGTTCAACTAAAAACTTCATTCAAACGTCGACTTGCCAAACTGTTCAATAAATACGATCCGGGGTTGTTTTCCCAGTGGCCGAAGCGACTTTTCCCAAAGTCATAGCAAGTTGGTACAGATTTTCGGTGATGAAGAGATTGTTCGATTTCGTCGGAGCGTCTTTTCGGTTGACTTCAACGATAATTTGCAAAAACGATCTGTCCCCGTAGATCAGCGAACGGTAGATGATTTTGCCTTTGGGCTCCACAAGGACCTTCAGGGGGGCTTCGGCCGCTTGCTCTTTTTTCGAGGCGGCTAAATCCGAAAATAAGTATTTACCAGCGTCGACAATTCTGAAAGCGGAATTGACAAAAATTACAAACTGCAGAAGAAACGGGATCAATGTTGTAATGAGAGGATTTCCTTAAACCTGAAATTCTCTCCGCCGACGGGTCTGACTACAGTTGTGAGATCGTCGACTTTAAACAAGAAGGATGACATGTCGTGGAACATTTTGCTGACGACAGCGATAGGGATGTCGTGGAATTCGTACACGGTGATGAAATTTCTGCCGTACAACAACCAATGGTCAGTCAGAATGTCTCTTACCTGCAGAAATTGAAAACCGTGATCAAGCGATTATGAGCTTATGAGCTTAAAATATAGAACGTCTTTGAAGGCTTACTGGTTTGTAAAAATGTATGACGAGAGAGAGCCAAGCCAGGATCATCCATATGCCATCCCTGGCGAAGACGTGTTTTGAACAAATACCGAAGTTGTCGTCTTCACACAACAACACTTTTTTGGTTTCAATAAGCTCAAAAAGGTACATCCAATTGTTCGGCGCTTCTAATACCTAGCAAGTATCATTTTCACTTTGGATTTGAGGTCCCAGCAGTGAGCACAAGACTCAGCGTTAACTACCTGCAAGTTGGTTTTCTGAGAGACGTCGTCAACGTCGGACGGCGTGTTGTAATATCGGGCGACTCCGTTTAGCTTGTGCTTGAGGAAAAACGGTATAGCGTGGTAGTGCGACGTCACGACGGCCGCTGTCATCCCCGACGGGACAGCAAATCCTCGACGGCCGTAGACGATGCAGCGGCTTCCATCGCTGTCGAGGCAGGCCCCCAGATCTGCGATACTTCCTCGCATTTCTTTGTCAATGGTCAGTCTCCCAACTAAGCAGAAAGAAAATTATGTAATAAAAAAAAATTAACGTTTTACAACTAATTAGTTCATTTTACTTAACGACTACTTTACTTTTAGATTTATCAATAACTTCCGATACTCCTGGCTTGTAATTCAATACACTTCCAACGCCGGCTCCCAGTTCTTCCTCAAATATCCTTTTGGCGTAGGGCCCTGCAGCCCCGTAGTTGCAATCTATTAAAATCCTGAAAGGTCGGAAATGGGACGTGCCGTCCAAAAGGTGGTTTATACGTTCGAAGTTGAACATCTCTTCGATGATTTTTGTGTATTCAGAGACGGCGTCGATGACGGCTATGACGAGGTCGTTGAGGCCCACTTTGATGAGCATGTTGGCGTTTCTGGAGAGCGCCAGACCTGTGGGAGCACGGATATGGGAAATGAACTCGATCTGGGTGTATAACGGAAAAGTACCCAATATATTGCTTGCCAAACGTGATGCGTTTTCACCCCTCGGTGGCCAAACGTGATACTCCCGAAATGAAAACCGGTTCACGGCACTGATTATTGATCGCGTCGATCGAGTAGGAACCGCGATAGTTGAATGATTGTAACCAACAGTTTACAATAATAAAGTCTTTACGCTCACCTTGAATGGTTTTTACGGTTTTGTACTCGGTGATGAGTTGTGTCATATTCAGAACTTCTTCTAAAAGGTCGGGATCGATAGGGTACCCATTTGGGGCTCTCAGATCGATAGTCATGTTTCGGCTCGGATCCAGGGTGTAATTGAAACAGGAGTTGTGCAACAAAAAACCCCAATGCGCGTATTTTCTGGACAGATGCGCCATCGCGGGACGTGAAATGATTCCACCGCCGCCGGTGTAAATCTTGTGGATGCCGTTTCCTGCGGCGACTCTTACGATTTTCAAAATCACCTAAAGAAAATACTCTGCAAACAATTGTTTTTTCTCGTGCAGAACAAATGGCCATTCGAGACTCACCTCGTTACACGGCTCGTTGCCCGAACCACCCACGATTATGGCCGTAGACATCTTGCAGACGGTCAGAGCAGCCTGAACGAAATTTTCCGTGTAGTGTTCCCTTCGAAAATCCTCAACTGTTCGTTCGAGCCCTTGCAACACGTAATTCGTCACGACCCTCTGATTGGGAAACGGTATCGATTCAACGGTGGTTATTTCATGTCTGAGGAACGCTTCCATAATGTACACACGAGGGAAATTAAATTGACAAATTCATTACTGAACCCCCGTCCTGTTGCTATACTCACCTCGTTTGCCATGGAAATCTCAATCCCGCTAATAGCATAGCCAATGCGGCTACGTATTACTAAAATGCGGTGCGCCAATATAGCCAATTAACTGGTGCGGAACACTTCCCATGCAAGTCAATATGGGTTCAGCATTCGTGCATTCAGCATTGATTATTATTGACACGAACACGCTCGTTTGGCTATCACTGCCCATCGATGGACTGAATTGAAACTGATGTTTACATTTGAAGCGTCTGGGGAGAGGAATAGTGAGGGCTAACGCGAGCGCTCACTCGACCCGCGGCGTTTAAGCGAACTAACATTATCAAGGAGTCTACAGCAGTGTTGCCATCCACGGATTTTTATCCGTATTTATACAGATTTTTGGGGGTCTGCATAGATCATCAAGAATGTATCTGTCGTACGTATTCTGCTCTCTACATAATATTATGTCAAATACCTATTCCGTCATCTCGGAATTCCACTGTTTCCTCTCTTTCCCTTTGAGCCTGCTGACAAGATAATTCAAATGTTTTTCAAGGGCTGCTGAAACCAAGGTAGACAGTCAATATCATAGTTGGTTTTCGCCAACTACCTATTCTACCAATTATTTTCGCCAACTATTCTACCAATTATTTTATGGAATCTACACTTAATGAAATGTAGAAGCAAATTTCATTGCCGTTCAAATTTGTTAACCTCTGTCGCGAACACTTTGGTCGATTATTCTGAGAATAATTAACCAAAAGGAAGGTAACTGGATCAAGATTAATTAATAAAATGCTCGTTACCTTGTAATTGAACCTCTTTGAACGCTGTTTCTTTTCTATGGATTCTAACTGCTTACAAAGTACAATAGAATGAAATCTGCTATTTCATACAGAGGCAAGAACACTTCCAGATGAGACCCATAGTTTAAAAACATTACCATTGACTGCAGAGATCGAAATTCCATCAAATAATGGACCCTGGTTGGGATAATAATCATTAGGCAACTAAATGGGTAACCCAACACTCAAAACCTTCTGTTGAATGTGAATAAACAATTTATTAACAAGTGTTTGCTTAATTACAACTTATTAGCAAGTGTTATTAACATTTGCTGACTCGATTCCCCTATTCCATTCCTCATGAGCAATTTTGGCCCAAGTGTAGAATTCCAGAGTAGATGGTTGGATGCGCACGTCGTGCGTCTTCGAGCGGTAGCCTAGTGCTCAAACATCCCTTCCCATGAATGTAGGTATCTGATTTGATCGGTTTGCCGCTCGCATCAGTAAAATTGGCGGAATCAAAATCTTGGAATCAAGCACGCTAAAGCAACAGTAGGGGGTGATAAGATGGGTGGAAAGCACAGAGTAAAATCTCTATGAAAACGTTAGTTCGCTTAAACGCCGCGGTTCGAGAGAGCGCTCGCGATAGCCCTCACTGTTCCTCTCCCCAGACGCTAGTGTTTACATTACGGGAGTTAATATGTATATTTATTCCATTCGCCTCAGTCTGCCCAATTGAGTCGAGTGAGTTGTCGCTTTTGATGAATATTGGATAAAGAATCGATTTATCAAGACCAATTCGAGGGTATCACTCCATCACCACATAACGTCATTTTTGACGGATTTGAGGTTTTAATCATAATAGACGTCCCCGCTAGCGGCGCACCGAAGTAACTAAGCATGTTGGACCAAAAATTACTAGGAAGCGCGTAAATTGAGTTCGAGTCATCACCAAGCAACGTCAGCCTGTCATATTCACCACATAACGTCAGCCAGTTGCAGTGTTTACGTCTGTGTCAGTGCCGCTGAAGGAGTGTAGCAGAGAACCTCGAGGAAAATGAGTCTGGTTCTGAGAGGGAGCCCACCAAAAATGAAAGCAAAGAAAACCGAGCGAAATTAGTGCAACTGAGACTAGGAAAGAGAAATGAGACTGATGGAGAGAGAGAAATTTTATCAAGATTGATTTGCCAAAAAATATTCTATCGAGAGTAGGTACTACGAAAACATCGTGCTTATTTCTACGTTTAAATTATTTCAAATAACTTCTTTTAAAGTTGTTATTATTTTTCTAAGTTTTTTCGAGTTTATAATATAAACATAGGTACTAGCTGACCCGGTGCGCTTCGCTGCATTCAAGTTGTATTATTTATCACCAGCGCTACGACTCATCACCAACTCAATGAAATGGTTAAGCAACACCGACAGATTTTGAAAATTCATTATCTCATTAACGGCTCGACCGATTTTGTAGAAACTTCTTAAAAACCATCTACAATGCTTCACAAACATTCTCACACAGTTTGGTGCCAAACACTCCCCTGGTTTTTAAGTACCTACCTAGTGAGTCCTCAAACTTTTGGCAGTCATTTATATAGAAAAATTTTCTATAAAAATGACTGCCATCTAATCTATATCTGATATAGATTATGTTCCCATTTCTTGGAGTTGGTGACCTACTTACGGTTTTTCAACAATGTGACTGTACATGTCAACGGGTTTTCTGTACATGTGCTAGGTAAAATTCTCCACTTCAAGGAAAAATGTTGAATCATGGGTATGTTTCTACTCTAGTTGCTGCATAGTAACCAAATAATAATACTTCAAGTATACTTGTCTGTATACTCAAGTATACTTGTTTGTATACTCAAGTATACAGTCCCCAAACGTATGTACCTGTTCCGAGTATCAATTATCGATCACCTGTGTTAAAGAAGTTTCGTTTCCCTAGCAACGGTTACGTGACGGTTTCGTGGGTCGCTTTTTGGCAATTAGGTCTCCGTAAAAACGTATTCTACGTTAAAAGTATTACCTAACTACGTAAAAAGCGTAGGTAATGCTCGTTATTCATAATAAACTAGTAGGTACCTACCAACTTTTGGATGTGATTCAAGCCATTTAGTTTGAATCACATTCAAAAGTTGGGTGCTACGACACACACTAAGTTATTGTAATTTTTTCTTGTGATGCGAATAAAAACGTGATTCCATTTTTACCTATTTTGATTAATAATCAAATCAATAATATTCTGAAAAAAAAAAAAAGTATTACCTACCTACGGAAAAAGCGTAGGTAATGCTCGTTATTCATCCGAATGAAAATCCCAGTAATTCATTTATATTTTCACGGTGAAATGAACAAAGAGTCAAAGAGAGATAAGCTAAAAAATGCATTAATATATTTTTTTTTTTTCATAACCAGCGATTTTTTCTGATGCGATTTATAATAGTCATCACCACATAACGTCGAAGTTATCACGGCGTAACGTCACTGTTGTGATACCATCACCACATAACGTCACGATTTTTTTTAATACTATAATATTTAGGAAAATGACATTTTCCTACACATTGTGTACACATTGTGTACCGCGGATGGTGAAGATAGGTATTCAGGAAGTGAAAAGCAAAAAAAAAAAGTGGAATTGGTTGTCTAGGAGACCGGAAAATCATTCATCCGAATGAAAATCCCAGTAATTCATTTATATTTTCACGGTGAAATGAACAAAGAGTCAAAGAGAGATAAGCTAAAAAATGCATTAATATATTTTTTTTTTTTCATAACCAGCGATTTTTTCTGATGCGATTTATAATAGTCATCACCACATAACGTCGAAGTTATCACGGCGTAACGTCACTGTTGTGATACCATCACCACATAACGTCACGATTTTTTTTAATACTATAATATTTAGGAAAATGACATTTTCCTACACATTGTACACATTGTGTACCGCGGATGGTGAAGATAGGTATTCAGGAAGTGAAAAGCAAAAAAAAAAAGTGGAATTGGTTGTCTAGGAGACCGGAAAATCATTGGCTCCTGTTTTTTTTTGGCTCCCCTGAAAAGTAGCCTGAATGACGTTACGTGGTGATGGAGTGATACCACAGAGTAACAGAGAACCCTCGAGTGATACCCTCGAATTACTGTAGTTAACTACAGTATTCTTTGCTCAGCATCAAGTGTAGCAGTTGCCGCTCTACACGATCGATATGACTTGTGGGTTGTCTGTTGAGTTTCTCAGATTCCTAGATGAGAGATGACAGATTGGCGGCGCATCAAAAGTACAAAATCAATCAGGGATCTCTCTGAAAAGTACAAAAGTACTAGTAGGTATACATATCTACATGTCTCGATACGTAAAATTCGATTGCAGTAAAATGAATTGTGTGGATCTGCTCACCTACCTACATTAATGTTACCTACTTAATTAATTAATTAAGTACATTATTAACTCTTCACACATGTGATTGTGAACCAATTCGGTAAAGTGTTTAGGAAATGAATCGAAAGTAGCTGTTGGTGGTGATTCCACTTGTTTTGTACTTTTTCCCGCACAAATTACATTCAACTAACCGGGCGTCATTCAAGGGCTGCCAAACTGCAGAAGAAATTCCGCGTTCAACTTCAAAACAATACACAGAGTAAATAAATACAAGTAAACAATACGCGAGTAAAAGGAGACTCCTTTAAGGAGTTGAGACAGTTCAAGTTGAACGTTCAACTCCTTGCTCTTTCACCGTGAAGGCTGTGGCCATGATGAATATTTTCTACGAATGCAACTTGATCTTATTTCATTTGAAATACTTTCAGTACCGTTACCTACACCGTCTTTGATCCTATTTCTAGCTGGTGTTCGGATTTATATCGGATCTCTCTCTCAAAAAAATATCGGTTCCCGATATTTTAAAATTTAAAATCCTAATATCGATGGGAAAAATATCGCCCAAAAAATGACGATATAATATATTATATCGGGAGCGGAAAAATATCTATATTTCGATGTATCGATATTTTTTGAGCATCCCAAGTTATCAGTAAGGCGAGTTATCAAAGTCGATTTTGTGAGTTGTCTTTTCGCGTAATACTTCATATTGGTCTCAGAAATCAGTTTAATTAAGTAGCTAGGAATACAATGTTGGCTCTAACTATCGTCCAATAACATTATGTTTTGCACATCCAGAAAAAAATTGCAGACCGTCAAGTGGTAGGGGAGGTGAGATGACGGGATGAATGCGGGGAAAACGGGTGGTAGCTCGTGTAAGAGAGCGTCCACAAGCTTGAATTTTACGCAAATCGGGAAAAAAGGTGAGTTTTAGAAACTACATTTCCTGCTGATATGAATGGCGAAGAACTACCCCCAGAGAGTTCAACAGCTATATTGAACGCATCGTTGTGCGTCGAAAGGCCGGATCTCTAATTGATAGAATCGGCCACAATCCCAGAGATTCGCCCTTTTTACATGCAAAAGGAGAGGAGAGAGGATCACAGACGGGGTGGCCCGTGGACTAAAGGACTAAGGCGACAGCGTTTTGCCTGTTTACAAATCAATTGGAGCGCTGCTCATCCTGGTTCGAATACCAATGTTTGACCAATAACGTGTCACCTGTCTTGTCGGCACCTGTGAACTTAAGTTTATGTGAATCCTTTCTCTGGAGCAAGTAAATTCTAAACAATTATTGTTGTTGTTTATTTATTTTTTTAATCGAGGGAATACCAATCTTAATTAACTATTCAATTAAGCTTCCGATTTCGGGGCTGATGGTGATCCCGATTTAGGGTCCTGAAATCGAGTCGTGAAAGACCCGCTTACGTCACACATTGTTCTCAGATCCGGAGCAAACTCTGGATCAGAAGCAGGCGATTGCGAACCCTTTGTCTTTTCTGACAAGCAGACTCCTTTATAACAGCCGTCCTGTGGAGGAACAAGGACTCCTATCTGAGGGCTCTGGAGACGTGACGTATTTGGACGAATCCGGAGGCCCCTATACCTAGGTAGGTATATATTATTCACTTATTGATGTGTATCTCTAGATTAAGGGGCTATGCCCCTCAGTGAATTAATATTTGAGATATATTCATCATATTGATGTGTATCTCTAGATTAAGGGGCTATGCCCCTCAGTGAATTAATATTTGAGATATATTCATCATATTGATGTGTATCTCTAGATTAAGGGGCTATGCCCCTCAGTGAATTAATATTTGAGATATATTCATCATATTGATGTGTATCTCTAGATTAAGGGGCTATGAACCGGTGGTGAAGCCGATCCAGGATGTTTGACGAATCAAACGTACTAGTACATCCCGGAGGGACGTTCCTCGAACATCCTCCCACACGGCCGCAAGCACTTGGACACAGCACCTTCGACTTTCTGCCAACCACACAACACAATTTAAACTTAAATCGATAAATACAGACTCACGTTCTTATACCAAGTTTAACAAACCAAAATAGGCATTTTGTTGCTAGGGAAAATCCTTTTCAGTAAACGAGGTCTGCATTAGTTTTCCCAGTGGTGGCGCTCACGAGGCTGAGATACATAGCCAACTTGAACAAATTGTTAGTGACCTTTTGCTTATTGACAGTGTACGGAATATTTTGGCTGAAGACTTCTACAGCTATTTTCAAGGTGCCTGAACCTCCGGCGACAATTGTTTCAAAGACGATTAAAGCTTTGGGTGAAAATACCACTCGCAGAATGCCGTCTTCGTACAGCATTTCGGACCCGATTGTGAAGCAATACGGGAAATGACCTGCTTTGATTACTTTGTAATGGGTTGAGCCGATTTGTATGGTTGCTTTTCGAAATTTTGCGTTGAAGACGTTGTATTGTAGGTTTTTCATCATGTAGTCCAAATCTTCTTTAGGGATGTTGTGGAACTCGTAAGTGGTCATGAAGTTGTGACCGTATTTGTGCCAGCGATCAGTAATAATGGAATGAATTGGTTTGTATTCGTGGATGACGAGTGTTAGCCACATGAGAATCGTCCATATGCCGTCGCCTGAAGGATTTTCGGTTGTTCCAATAATGAAATTATCGTCTTCGACGAAAGATACTGTTCCGGAGTCGAGTTGTCTTTTGAAATATAGCGTATTTCTTGGTGTCTTCAATAGGTTCAATGCCGAGTGTTTGATTACATCGTCGATAGAGGACGTTGTCAAGAATGTTCTCCCGATCCCGACGAAGCGGTTGGTTTGGAAATAAGGGATCGCATGGTGGTGTGAGGCCATGACGGGGGATGCTTCTCCAGGTGGTACGACAAAACCTCTTAGGCCGAAGATCGCGCAACGGGTTCCGTCCGGGTCCAGAGATGCCCCCAAATCCGCCCAATGAGCGGATTTCGCGTTCATCGTGGAGACTTGGCTGGGGTGGAACGATTTGACGACGTCTTGGGGCTCCCAGTTGACGACGCTGTTCCTTGCAGGGACGCCAAGTTCGTCGACGAATATCCTCTTGGCGTAATCACCCACAGCGCCGTTATTGCAATCGATCATCACTTTGAACGAGCGAATGTAATTCGTTCCGTTCAAAAGCTCGCGTATTTTGTCAAAATCGAACATGGACTTGAGAGAGTTTGTGTACTCCACAACAGTGTTCACGACTTCGACCGTGAATATTCTTTTATCGATCGAAAAATGAAAATGCCCCTTTTTCCAGTGACTGTAAGACATCGTAGGGAGCGTTTGATACGCGCAAATTTGTTGGTTGGTCGCTAATATCGTTGTCATCTTGTCCGGGTGGATCGGCCCTCCATCAGGATCTATCAAGTCGACGCCGATCATTTCTTCGTTATAATCCGGAACGGGGTTGCACGCGGGATGGACTAGCAGACCCCAACAACCGTGTTTGGCACATAGAGAAGAAATCGCTGGCCGTGACATGATGCCTCTTTCTCCGGTGAAAACCTGAAAAATAGGATTCATTTTTGTGGGTGGTGAATTTGTTGAGATCCGATCATGGTATTGTCGACGTCAGAAGATATATTCTCCTCTAATCAGAAATGGGCAGACAATGATTTTCTCAATGAAATTTATTGTTAAAATCAGGTTGTTTCTTTCCCTATTTTAATTTTTGATGTTTCTATAAATAATTTTTTATTACTCTTCTGCTGTTTGTGTCATCTGTGCTCTGTAAGTTGTAGCTTTTAATGTCTAAAAACTACTATAGACACTCAAATAGTTTCCAATAATTGGAGTAATGGTTCTAGTGAGTCAGTCATCTGTTTCTGTAACAATGGCTCCTAACATTTTACACGTGTAAATGGTGCACCAGTTACGAAACTCCCCAAACATTCTGCAATTTCTGCTGACCACAATCATTTTTAGGTACCTTCTGAAATGCCAGACTTGACCAAACCTAAACAAGTTCACCACAGTTCAACAGGTCAACGTTAACATTTTGTTTGGTACGAGGACATTTTACCGGTAATTCCCACCTTTCGTATACCGTTGCCGGCAGCGACTCTGGCGGCCTTTAAAACCATTTTGTTGCTCAATTTATTACCGATCCCGCCGACAGCGATATCCTTTCCGACGAGGTGCAAGTCTTGAATGACAGATTGCACGAAACACTCGGTGTAGTTTTTCCATTGGAAGTGACCCACAGGCCGGTGAAGTCCGCCTGGGGGGAATTTCGTCCGAGGCCAATTGTCGTCGAACGAGGCTGTATCGATTTGGACGACCCGGTGGTTGACCTGTTGCTGATTTCTGACCCAATCGTACTGAACGTTGACGTTCATTGTTTTTGAGGAAAGTATCAGCCGGTGATTAAAATGGAGTGAAAGTCAAAGAACACTTCAGAAGGCGACCAGCAGCTCAAACCTTTGAAATCGCCCAGTTTCGTATTCGTGTAGATCTTCTTCCTGCACCGGCCCTACTGAAGACGTTCCGAGCACACTAGGTTGATGAAATGGCGACTTCCTGAGCTTGAATGATGAATGAATAAATTGACGTGTGTTAAAAATGGTGGCAGCGACAATGTAATGGCGAGTAGGTCGTTCACGAGTTAATATTGATTTCATCGCTAGGAGAAATCAGGGGCAGCAAAAAAATATATTACACCCGGTGAAATCAAGAATAAACTAGTTTTTCAGGTCAAGAATTTTTTGCAGCGTTGACTTGATGAATCGGTAATCGCCTCAGTTAACCCTGGTTAACCACCCCATCACATGGAGTCCATGTAAAATAACGTGAAGTCCCTGTGGTCCCTTTTGCGCGGCGAAAAAAGAGAGAAAAGCTTTTTTCCAGTTTTATATCGGATGACAAATTTGTAGCTGTAACGAGCCAGCAAGGCCATCCAAGACGGTCCCGGAGGGCTCAAGTCGAGTACAACAACACGATCTACAAGTTGGAATCGCGTGCGACACGAGTTTTGATACGACGGGAACCACTTGAGACTGTTCAAGACGGTTTTCACCTCTCTCTTATTTTTTTCTGTACAAAGTGGATAAAAGTAGTCGGGAGGATCGATAGTGGTTTTCAAGGAACACGAATACATTTGTACGGGGATTTATTCAGAGATGATACGGGGAGACTGTCTTGGATATTCACCTGGAATGACTAAAATTTGCAATTTCAAGGTCGACATAAAATATTTTTGTGGGCTGTTTCAGAATTCGACAATGTTGTCAGTCGTCCTCCTGCTGTCAGTGGGAGTGCAGGTCGCCCTGGGATGGGGAGGCCTCTTCAACAGGTTCAGCCCAGAAATGCTCAGCAACCTCGGGTATGGCGGCCATGGCTCCTCATTCAGAATGCAGCCTTTCCTTCAGGTAAGACGTGCGTAATTTCAGGTCCCTGGTTACCTTTCCAAACCTGTCCTCCTCCAAATTGACGGGTTTATCTTGGGGTATCATTCGTGCTGAACAGCGATTTTCAACCGGTTTCCTTATTGCTCGGGGAAGTCTATCAGGAAAAAAAATTGGGCAGTCCAGCCGGCGCTGATGAAAGGTGAGGGCGTAGGCGTGAGAGGGGCTGGTCGCGTGACTTTGCGCCATTATTGTAATTCGGTAGACAACATCTTAAGGGGGTGAGGCCCCGGCATTAGCTCGCATCAAGGCCGTTAGAGTTCGTATCATTCGGGCCGCCGCTAATTAGATGAAACGAAACATGCAGAAGTTACTTCCTAGCTTTCTTCCACGTATTGTCAACATCAACAACGGCTTCTAAGGTACCTAGAGAACCCCAGTTTTAAGAGAGTAGGCGCCATTTTTTCTCCTGAAAAGAAGACAATTTTGAGGGAGCAGACACCGGTTTTGAGGGACCTGATAGATTTTACTTGGCAAAACGCTGCAAATTTTACACAAGGGTTTATTATTCTTTGATATACGTTACTTGTGCAGAAATTTAATTCTGTCAATGGAAAAATTTAAAAAATTTTTTTTTGGATTTTTATCTCAAAAAAAATTTTTTTTTTGGATTTTTTTTTTGTTCAAAAAAGTGTTTTTTTTTTAATTCTGTATTTTTTACTCGAAAAATATTTAACATCCTGGGATCCTTCAAAAATCCCATTTTTAGCCCCATGAAAGCCCTGTAGATCGCCACAGTGAAATCGGATCGTTCCGGGACCCCAAAAAATGGATTCTACGTCCAAAAATACTTCGAAAACGACACCTAACTCGATCCCATAGCTAAAAGCCTTAAAAAAAACCTCCCGTAGCCCCATTATAGCCCCAGAGCGCCCCACGGGTTTGGGCGATCGGACTGAAAACCTTGCGGGCACAACTAGATGGTAAACCAAGTATTTTGCCAAAATTTCAGATTTTTAAAAAAATTCCTACTGCCCAAAACGGCCTGGACGGCGTACGGCGTACGGCGGACGGACATTTCGGATTTAGAATGTAGACCACTTGAAACGGATAATGTCAAATTTTGAGCCCGATCGGAGTCGTCGACCCCCGTCGCGAAAACATAGGTGTATTATTCCAAGAATAATAAACCAAAAGCGGTTTTGAGGGAGCAGACGCCAGTTTTTACTGAACAGAAACAAGACACCGGTTTTGAGGGAGTAGACTCCAGTTTGGAGTCTGCAAGCCGTTATCAATGGATTGTTATTAGTTAGGTAATAGTTTAATTTAATGTGTGTGCCAAAGACATGTAAATGTTCAAAAACGACCTACGCATTCACAACAAGCAATTTTATCCAGAAAAAATTGTAAAAAAGTAAGTAATTTTCCGTCATTAAGAAAATATTTTAGAAAAAATTTAAAAGGAGTTTTTTCTGTACAATGTTTGGACCAACGCGGGAACTCGAAAAATGAATATGATTGGGCTGCGAGAGATCGAATGACGAATCGTCATGATATTAGGCGTAATTAAAAAAAAAAAAAATCAACCAAAATATTTATATTTTGCCATTTAAATTTAACACATGCCAAACGCTTCAGATACCCTCAAAACGCAAAACTAGAAAGATATACACAATATATATAAAGACAAATTAAAATTACTCGGAAAACGACACCTTATTTGACTTTCTGAGATTCTTCAGAAATCTCATTTGTAGCCCCCATGAGAGCCCCATAGATTCCCACGGAGAAATCGTATCGTTCTGGGAACCTCGAAAATGGATTCTACGTCCACAAATACTTCGAAAACGACACCTAACTCGACCGCATAGCCGAAAACCTTCGAAAGCCCCTCCCGTAGCCCGATAGATGGTAAACCGAGTATTTTGTCAAAATTTCAGATTAAATAAAAATCCTACTGCCCAAAACGGCTCGAACGGCGCAAATTGCATAATACTAGGCATTTAGGGGAGTTTAATTCAAAAACCTCGAAAAATGGATTATGCGTCCAAAATTACTCGGAAAATATTAGACCTCCTGGGAGCCTTCAAAAATCCCATTTGTAGTCTCATGTGAGCCCAATAGGTGAAATAGAATAGTTTTGGGAACCCAAAAAATGGATTCTACGTTCAAAAATACTTCGAAAACGGCACCTAACTCGACCCGATAGCCGGAACCATTGAAAAAGCTCTCCATTAGCCCCTTTTTAGCCCCGCAGAGCCCCACGGGCTTGGGCCATCGGGCTGAAAACCTTGCGGGCACAACTTGATGGTAAACCGATTTTGTCAAAATTTCAGATTTAAAAAAAAATTCCTACTGCCCAAAACGGCTCGGACCGCCCGGACGGACATTTCAGTTTTGGAATCTACACATCTTGAAACGATAGTCAAATTTTGAAACCGATCCGAATTTTCGACCTCCGTCGCGATCACATAGGTGTATTATTCCAAGAATAATAAACCAAAATCTGTAATGCACCGAATATTGTAAACATGAGACTGATCTAAGATGACGCACATGCTTTCCATTCTTATGCACATGAAGTTCTAAATCTAAATGTAATTCACAGAAAATGTTTACAACGCTATCAGAAACTCGTTATTCCCCAACAAAGCTCCCTGAGGACCCACGAAGATTGAACCAGCGCATCTAGGAAAAGGCATTGAGTAGAGCTCATGAATAATGAATTTTCTATCTCATCCCAGCGGGTCGCCTCGTACGGTATATATGAGGGTAACATTTTTATTCCGTCGGAGATACTTTTGAAAGCTATAACAACGATGAAGGCTATTTAGGTAGGATAGAGCGAGAACCGTCAGATGCTCATTATTATTGCAAAATTTACTTTTGTCCTCGTTGCTTGGGTTGATTTTATAAAATTTTATGTTTCTCTTTCCTTATTGAAGAAGCATAATCCAAGAGAGGTTATTTAGGTCAGGACCATTAATAGTGGAAGACCTGACTTGATAAATTACTCCCTAATTGAGACGGTTGCCAGAGATAATGACTTGGTGGAACTTTCTGCCAAAAAGACCCCCGCCCTAAAATTAGCACTACTTTACCACTTTGGCACACTCTTGGCTCCCATCCAGGGGTATTATCGGTAGAAAATACTCGGAGGCGGAAATTTTGACAAGGGAACCAAGTTTACTTAAGAAGGTAGAGAAGTTTTCAGGAGGGGATAGAGAAATTAAGACTACCGGTGTTGGACGGGGTGAGGCTGCTGCTCACAGCAAAACTTTCCTCCCGTAACTTACTTCTCGGGTTGATATTGCCGACGTGCTTTGACTTCCACGAAAAGCCCTCGTACGAACCTTGTGCAGACGAGTCAACTGGCTGAATCTCAAACCAAGGAGGTTAATAAAATAGGCTAAAGGCAACTTTACTCGGAAAAGTTCCCTCTGAGTCGCTAAGCTTCTTAGCTGTAAAAGGAATTTTTCGTTTTCATACCTTTGCAATACAGACTCATCTTAATCTCATCTCCTGTAATGTAGGGTGGTGGAAGTGCTTAGTATGGTTTGCCAAATTCAACTTTAACAAAACCTCACCAATCAGCTGTCGACGTTATCTCAATTTTTATTTTTGCCCTTGTCACCTCTGAATCTGAATGGTTTTCAATGTTCGACTGATATTTCTTAGCATTGTCCATTGCGAGCATTATGACAGAAATAGCTGTCCAAATCGACTTACGCACTTGCCCCATTGAAGTAGCAGTTGGACAAGTGCATAAAAGTAAATCTCTCTCTTTAGCAATTTGAAAATTTAAAATCAGACAAAAACTCACAGTTGTCAACTTTTATAAACGTGTATACAGATCATTAAGTCAGTACTCGGACAATGGGGGCAAAAATTGGACCAATAAACACCAATAAACTTTAGTAAATATGTTCTAAACATTAATTAATGTTTAGAACAGATTTACTTAAGTTTATTATATACTTAGTAATAAGTATAATGAGATGAGCGAGGTCAGGTAAATGCCTGACATCTGCCAGAAGTAAATTTTTCATCCCACTTACGCACTTGTCCCATTTGCGCACTTTCCCCCTCCTTACCTTAATATGGTAAGGTGGAGAAGTACAAAAATGGGGCAAGTGCGTGAGGGGGAAATTTTTGCAATTAAACACAATAAGTTTGTTTTCTCAAAGAATGACTGCGAAATAGGTCGATAGAGACTGACCTTTTAATGGCATTTTCCAGAGATGGGATCTCCTTTCGATTCATTTTCATCGATTTTATAATAGCTATGTCATGGTTGATTGACCTACATCTATTCATATCAAGCAGATGTCACAATTCGGGGCTCCGCTAATAAATGAATTTCCCGGGTGTCATTTATTGAGAACATTTTTCACCTGGGCTCCGCTCTTTTCTACCAATAGGAAAGAAAGCTGTAAGGTTCAGGCTTATCCGATAGATTTCCCGGGAGACTTCGGATCTAATAAGTTGAAACATCTCCAGGGCCGTCGCCGGAGTGACCTGTTCTCGCCTGTACTCTGCCAAGTGGAAATATATCGCGTTCACGACTACCCCCGATTTTCAGCGAAATTGAATTATTGAGCCACCGAATATACTTAAGTGGTGGATTTCACATTAGCGCATGCACAGAATAATAATTATTCACCTCTTTTACAATCATATTAAAATTCTCGTGACCGCATTCGCATCCGTGAAGCGGATAAAAACGTAGGCTACAAGGGCTGTAACAACAAAATTTAGCGAATTCCAGAATTAATAATCGTCTCTCTACTGTAGAGAAGAATTTTACACATACTCATGTAAAATTCTTCAAGGTGGCATAACAATTATGTAGAGCGTATGTAAGTGTAGAGCGATGATTCATACGGAACCGCATGATCCCTAAACATTTCAATGTAATCGGATCAAAATTATGCAAGTTCCACAACAAGGAAAATTTTGAATTTGGAGGACAAAAAGTTTAAAAATGTTTGCGACTCCTGTGGAACACCCCATACAACGGGGTGTACGAGTGCTTGTGTTCCTACCAAAGAATTTAAGTAAATTAAATTATAAATTATGCGTGACCTGTGGCGTGAATCCACGATTTCACCGCCGTTGTACTTGGAGGAACAGGTAGGGAGTATGGGAACATTACCCTCCTGGGCATAACACGAATTGTCGTGATCTGCTACACAGGAAGAGGATGCAGCCACAGTAAGGGGATGCTCGCACGCATCAGGCTTGCTCGAAATTGTCGAGGTGTTGTGAAGGTGCAGAGCTCCCGCAAGGGAACTGAGGGGATGCTGGAACCCAACACGATAATATATTATGTCGTGGCCGGTTCCAGTTCGCCCTGGGCTCGCAGTATAAATTGGGAGGGCTGCTGCAACTTCCTCATTATCGGCAAAGGAGGCCTGGCTGTCTTATTTGTCTGGAGTGCCCTTCTGTGATGCACTTTTTTTCTTTTTTTAATAAAATCTCCTTGGTGCATCAATGCGCTGTTCTCGGGACTTGAGAACTGGAAGGTTTGGCTGATTTTTTTTTTTTTTTTTTTTTTTTGGCAAAGTTTGAAAATTCAACCCTTTTTTTTATGAACCTGGAGGGTGAAACTTTCAGGGTATTAAGAGACACGTTGCCATTTGTCTCCTAAAACACCAGTAGTTGCCCATTTTCACGTCTGTCTCTTATTAACCCTATGTGGGGGAACAGGAGACAGCGACTGTACGTGAAAATTCAACGATTTTCGTCTCCTACCAGGATGGCGGCGTGGGCCTCCAAAAAATTATGGTGCTTCGAATTGTTATAGGCTTCACGCACAAAAATTCTCGACCGCAAAAAGTTCTTAGTTTGGCTGAAAAAAAAGAAAGAATTTTGTCAACCACTCTTGTCTCTACTTAACCCATCCTCCTAACATGATTTCAATCATTTTCCATCATTGAGGAAAACGTGACAGGAATGATCAGTCTTGAGCTTCTAATAAAATTTAAAAATTCAGCTCGGCCGCGTCACTGGTACTTGAGGTTTTTTTTTTTTAATGCAAAAACATTTTCCAGCTAATTTGTATGATATTGATCGAACAACATTTTCAAGAGTGAAATTGTCCGCCGTTCTGGAAACGGCCAGGTACATAAATATTTGAAATTACCAATTCGTACACGGTGGTCACTCCAAAGACAATAATTGTCTTGTCTTATTACAAGAGAGTGAGTTCAAACGAGTAAATTTCGTCCCAGCGACAGGTGGAAAAGGTAATCCTCGGGCGGTGTTGAGATGTTAATCCTCTAGGCTATGGTTGAAAGGATAGGATTACTCTGGTGGGTCGAGAGTGGAAAACGAGAGGATGAGGCGGTTCTCGGGTCGAGGCGGAATAGGTTGACATTACTCGGGTTAGTCGGCCCTCCCGGGAAATCTACCTCAATTTCTGGAGACAATGTAAGGCCGTAAAGGATGCGGCGAAACCCGTGAATGACGGTGGAAGGGTTGGTTACCTAGGGTGAAAACGCCCAACTTCTCACGAACCTCTAGGTCCTTGAATTTTTCAGTAAAGTCAAAATATAGAAGAAAAGGGCGGGTGGACGGAAATCGGCTAGGTACGTATATGTGGGTGAAAGTGATTTTTACCTACTGAGCAGAAACCAGTTCTGGCGGGAGAGAGAGAGAGAGAGATCGGAACACTGCACGTTTTATCACTGCATCTTCTTGGGTGGTAGTGGGGAGGGGGTGGACACAATCCATCCGCCCCTTCAACCGGTCTGGGAGGGGTTTGGGGGAATGATACTTCCCCCCTCCCGTTCTTAGCCCCTAAGGCCCGCTGATTGAGCAGAAACCGGTTTTAAGGATAAACTTTAGTAGTATAGATTAGATTGTGTCGTCTATGTGTGGGTCAAAGGGATTTTCACGTAGGAAAGTCGACATAGCAAAGCCTGCAAATAAAGCATGAATTCTATTGCCCTGCTAGCAGGATCGCCTTAGCTTCAAGACCCCCGTAAATGGGTAATCTTATAAAGACAAGGGTTTTCCCGAATAAAAATCCAGGTCGCATCCTATCATTGTGGGGATTTACCAGGCGATGAAAAATCCCGCTGAAAAGAGATTTACCGACTTTGCTCGTTTTCCTCTCCTCTCTTCGCCGGACTTTATTCGTTTACTCATTTTTTTACCTTCCCGAAATTCAGGCGGAAGTTAGGGAGGGAGCCAGGAGGGTCTTCGTTAGGGATAATGGAAGTCCCGGGTCACGTTTTATTGACTACGTGACCCAACGGGGGCAGGTTGAGGTCGGCAGGCATTTTCTCGCCTACAGTCTTCCAACCCCTCCCACAGCAGTTTTGCCGAGTTTTTAAAAGGGATTTATGATCAAATATGGGAATTTTCCTTTCCCTTATCCACCGTTCCCATTCTCTGTTACGCCTGAAAGACTGACGTTTACGTTTACGTTCGGGGGATTGTTTACGGCTGAACCGATTTAGGAGACTATTTCGGCGAAGAGTTATCACGTAGGTTTTCCAAACGCCGACACTCATTTCTTTACGAGGATACTCACGTCTTGTTGTAAACGGTGGGCAATACGCCAACAACAGTCGAAACAAAAACAAAAACAAACACGTTATTTTCTGTTGCAGAATCCAAACGCGATTGAGAGGCTCCAAGAACTCCAGGAGGGCATTGAGGGGAGTGAACCCTGTTTTGAGAGAAAATGCTATTCCAACGAGTACTGCTGCCCAGGACAAGTTTGCATCAACGTAGAAGGAGGTGTGTGACTGACATTCAACAATCATATCGGTAAAATGCTCGTTAATTACCGGCTGGTTTTATATTTGGATTGCAGACGTCGGTATGTGCATGTTCGAATATGGACTGGGACAGGGCGAGCTCTGCCGGCGGCATTCAGACTGTGACACCGGACTCATCTGCTCAGACACAGGCGAAGGAAGCAAAACTTGCCAGCCACCGTACGCCGCTCCTAAACAGTACAGTAAGTGGACATTTTGCTTGTATATTTTCGCATAAACGTCCAAACCCAACGTGAATTACACGTCTGTCAACGGATTAAAAAATAGGGCACAGGACTTACTGGCTTACAGAAAGACAGATAAACTAGAGATTGAGTCTCCCACGCTGCATGAAGCGAATTAACAAAATTTATTTCGAGTTTGTTTGAATGAGTCTAGGGAGATAGCCAAGCCGCAGCCAACAACAAAACATTATGTGATGGGGTTTTCAATGTTCTCATGCAAGAAATTCCAACTCACCAAATTTTTTAGAACTGCGAATTATTTATCTTTACCCTCTGAGAAAGAGAATAAAAATCCGCTCCCAACTTATGACACATTTTGCTCGAAATGCACTTCAAAGAACATTAAGGCGGGTGTTTGGACATTCCCCTGGATGCATTAATTCCCCTGAGTGAATAAAGTAGGTAGTTAAGGCGGATTTAAAGCTAGGATTCTAACAGGTGTTTGTCAGTGTTGCTCCCGTGCAGGAAAGAAGAAATCCCAAAGTGGTTGTTTGCCGATGGTGCAGAGGTCTAATCCAATGAGTTTGGTTAGGGAGAGAGAACGACTCCTCTGCTGAATTCAGCAGAGGAGTCGTTCTCTCTCCCTAACCAAACTCATTGGAAGAAATCCCCTTTCTTCGTGCCTCCAGAGCACCCTAGGGAGATAAATAGCATAAAAAATCGCTAGGTAAGCATGTACTAATGCGGTACGAGCTCCCTCCTTATGCGTAATATCCTTTTGATTCTATATTTTAGCTATAAATTAAACATCCACTAGCTTTCGGAAATTCGTGAAGTGTAGCATGACTTGGGATATAGAAACGGAAGATAAATTGACCAATTTAAACACCTGTTTAACCAAATTGTGATTCAATACGTTAACAAATATGCTCATCAGAAGCCCGTTGATATTATCAGGCTTTTGAAAATTTAATTGAAAAAATTATTTACAAAAAATTAAATTTAACCATGCAGATGTGCGATGTGCTGACGACATGCATTTTACAATCATTTTAGAATGACCCTAATGTAAAATACTTTGGGGGGGGGGGGAGGGGGGTTGTAAAGGACTTCCGTTTATGGTTATCATCATCTATCTATCTTATTGTATAATATATACGATTTTATAGTATACAATCGGGATTATGTGTGTCTGTTGTGCCGTATAGATGCGCCTAAACGGCTGAACGGATTGCGATGATTTTTTTAAAAACAATCTCAGGTGCGATTGCGCACAACATAGGATATATTAGAATCCCGCGTGACGCGCGCAACCGTGCGCAATTGCGCGCAACTGATTTTTTTAAAAATATGTACCTCCCATTTTTTTTTATCGCGGCTTCGGATTCTGTATAAATTCTACGTTGGAAAAACTCATTGCGCATTATCCTCACAGAGCGCAAACGTGCGCAAATCCGCGCAACTCTTCCTATCTTCGTTGTTTACAGTCCAATTGAGTCGGCGTTTCCTCTGTATCCTACCTGGAGATCCAAACTTCAATACTTAATCCCCTGGGCGAGTGAAGCGAGCCCCCTGTCCGAGAAAGTGGTCGGCCAAGCAAAGCGAGGCTCTCCAGTCAGGACGGCTAGTTATATAATAATCATCATGGTGCACATGTCGCCGAAATATACCAGCTTATGATTTCATTGAAGTTATTACCTACATCAGGCGACGAGGATAAAATAAAGTTTTAAAATGATTTTGCGCACCACAGGCACACACCTAAACCTACCACACTTCACACATCGGTCAGAAATAGTTAACTTAGGTTGGTGCTATTCAGATTTGTCTGACCAAATTTTGGTGCATGGAACAAGTGACGAGCTAACGCTAGCGCTGGTAGCTGGTGAACGAGTTGCCGAAGTATATCAGTTTGTGTTTGGAGCTGCTTCACTGAAGTTATTATAGGGATAACTTCTGAAGTAGAAAGAAGTAGAATCATAATGAGGTTAGACGCATAATAAATCAGCCCAAGCGAAGAAAAATTGCGCGGCGTAAATGGAGTACCTTATCGCAAGCTTGAGGCCTTTAGAAGCAACAGAGCGGTTGCGTTTGATGTTTGGGGTCAAGGCTTTTCACATCACAAGAGGCCTTGTCGAGGGTGTTGGAGGAAGGGCGGAGTTGGGGGGCTGACAAAGGGCTGTTTCGCGAGGGATGTTGGTGAGACGATAAAACTCTGTGTGGGTGCGTTGCCAATTCAGAAGGGCTCCTCGTGGTTGTAAGCCCCGTATGCGGTCCGACTGTGTTTACACATTCCCAGACGCCTGTCTGTATCGCAAGGCCCGGAATGAAAGAAGTTTTCTTCAAGAACCTACACCTGTACCCCACAGGGCTTCCTAGTTCCGAACCGGGTCACCTTTTAACAGAATCTGTACACCGCCTCGATGAGAAAAGAGTTGAATGGATCAACATCAACGCCCTGGGCAAACACATTGTGACGCCTTTCGACCTAAATAGAGTTGCTGTAGAATACCTATTACACTAAGTCTTCCTTTCCATTTTTCTCTCCCTATGAATCCGGTTAAACCTAACTTTCAAGCCAGATAAAACATGAATGCCCCCACAAGTTCGTGATTACCGTTGAAGGGAAAGAGACGAGACCAACCCACAATCGACCAAATTCAACTTTTACCATACTCTTTATTCTTTTTAATACTTTACGTTGACAATCTCTTGAAATTCTGTCGGGGCCTATCAAAAGAAAAATCTTTCTAGTTAATCTAAACGGGCACGCAAAAATCCTTTCAAGAAAACAGTCTTGGAAAAGTTTATTTCTGGGAAAGGTTGACAACTTTAACCGATTAGAAGGAAGAAAAATAGTAGACCGCACCAACACAGAAATAAACGATTCAAATAATTTCACCCAATCTCGAGTTTCCACAAAGATTATCTCTTGGAAGTTCGTTTTAATTGGAAATTAAATTTTATGCGGAACTAATTTTTTCATGGTAAACGCGGAAATCCATCGGTTCGGTATTCAATGGAACGGAGCACGTTCGAGTGCAGCTTTTCGCTGAGTTTTCCCATCAAAAGCCCGGTTTTGCTTTCTTATTTACATTCTAAAGGGAATTTAAATGAACACAGGCTCTTGCCAGGGTTCATTAGGTAGTTGAGGAAGCGAGGCAAATGGCGTATTTGAGTAGGGGAAGAAGCACTCAGCCCACCGACCCGCGAATTCTCTTGAGAATCGATCCTTAAGGCGGAGTTCCATTCAACCTTTAGCCTTTTCGTGGGACTTAACCCAAGTTTTTTTTTGTAATCTCGATTAAAACGTTTTCCGTGTCAGGGAAACGTTAGCATCGAGTAGAGTGCTTTCGTTCACCATCACGGTACCACAGGTGTTTAGGGTACACAACATTAACGATGTTACAAGGTTTCAAATTCAAAATTGGGGAAAAAGAAGATAGTGGACCTATAGTGAATTCCAAAAGGCTCGTTGTGTTGTTCCTTAACGCATTTATTATACTGACCCACAACATCTAAATGCGAGGCAGAAATGTATTCCACCGCCTGAATGATGTGAACGGCGAGCCAAAAAATATACAGTATAGAGTCATATTATGGCCGCCACTCTCATAGACAGGAGGAATTGCACCCTCTGGTGGCAGAAAGCGGAAACTGCTGGTCGCTCGCATGGATTTTTATGGAGCAGAACGCCTTTTCAGAAATAAACTAGCTGTAAAAACTCAAGAATACCAGCTTACAGGTTTTGGCAGAAGTAATTTCAACCTATTTCCAGCTCCAAATACTCGTAACCTGGCTACGAGTCCCATTCGTGATGAACACAGAAATTTATAAAGCGTGGAGCCTGGGCTTGGTTCGGTTGCTGATAGTCTTTATTGGAGATCTACCTCAGCAACGTTTCACTGCCTCCCACCAAAGCGCTCTGAAACTAGATCCGTGAACGTTGTCACATTGTAAACGTGTGACCCAGCCCGTCTTACTTCAGCAACACTCCGACAGACTGCGACCTCTGGAGACATTCAGGTTTAGCGTAGGGGCACAGGGGCTCGGTCATTCCTAGTACAGAGGTGCAGACACGTTTGGCCCCCTTCGCGATTTGTTGTTTTCGGTGACAGTCAGAGCTGAAACAACGCCCAGGCTCTGGGAATTCGTTGTCTTCCAGTGTTTGTCGGCTTGGATAAGGAAAACCCCGAGAAGTCAACACAATCACTGGAAACCAAGGCAGCTCCATTGCTGGCATAACCATGGGGAATCTGTGATTCCGTCTATGAGGAAAGGAACACTCTGCCCATGGGCAGACCTCTGCAGAGGTCTCTGGTGAAACTGTCCTTGACGAATTCCCAGCCTCCAACTCCACTGAGCTCGAGGACTCAGTACAGTGAAGTTAGCAACCTCGGGCGTGGTTAGTACTTGGATGGGTGACCGATACAAAATTTGTAGCTATCGATGCCCTTGCTTTTCATATTTAACATTGGTTGGGGGGAATTCGCCGTCCAATTGAAAGTATACTTTCCCCAGGGACGAGGCAATGGAGAGCCATGAGCGGATTCCTCAGAAAGAGTTCCGATCGTACACGAGAAAACCGCTGACGACGGCAGCAACTAGTCGTACCAAAATTCAAGGGTTAACATCCCATGTTTACTATCATTTCCTTTCGAGGACTCGGACGTCTCTACAGCCAACCTGGGAAACCCTTTTCAGCACCCCAGCACACAGCGGGAAGATCAGTGCTCTACGCCTGCGATTTCCTGTCGCGAATTTAAGCACATTAAATTTACACCTCTCGCGTCAGATTCTCAAACATACGTAATGGCGTAGTTGAAATGTCAGGGGACGCTCATTAGCCCAAAACCACAAATGTAACTCACAACAGTAAAACGACATGGTTTATTCAGCTTTGGAATATCTCAGGGGGAAACCCCTCCTCCTTTAACCTTAGATAGCAATCAATAAGTGACCAGGAGGCGGGACCTGTACCCCCTTGTGACCGAGTAAAGCTCATATCATGACGTCCGTTGGGAAACTCATGCAGAAATAGCGAACATTTTCAGCTGTTTGTTTCAAGTTGACACTTCCCATAATTAAATAATGAATTTTTTTTAAAGAGTTCTATTGTATGAAAAGATGTTGGATAGTTTTGAGATAATTGCAAAAAAACAATTGTTACAGATGAAGAGTGCACAATGAGTAGTGAATGCGACATCCACCGTGGTCTATGCTGCCAATATCAGAGGAGACACAGACAAGCAGCTCGCAAGGTACGCTCCAACTCTGCAGAATCGCAGCTTTCAAAATCCTCACTGATTTCCTAATTAAACAATTTTTTTTCTGTTTCGTTTCATTTCCTCAGGTCTGCTCATACTTCAAGGACCCCCTCGTCTGCATAGGCCCAGTCGCCTCCGATCAGGTCAAAGTCGACGTTGAGCGGACAGCAGGGGAAAAACGCATCACCGCCAAGTCCGCCGGCGCTTTCAACCACCTGCGCTGAATTTGAGCGACGATAATTGGAATTTAGCGCCAAACGAAACCCTCGCGCTAGTCCCTAGTAGACCTTCAGTCCACTTAAACTTCCTCCACAAGTTTCTCCAACCAAAAATTAACAAAAATCCATCTTATCACTTAAGCTTTAAATTTGTATAGTTTAAAAATATACTCCTATTTGTTTTCCATTGTTAATTTTGTAAATCGGTGTGTCGGCACAGTATGAAAACGTATACATATCAAAAATAATGCATATCAATACATAGCTCCTATAAGTAATGCATATCATGAATGTTGAAAAATTTGTCATAATATATTTTGTTTATGAAAGTCCTTTTACCGATAGTTACCAGTTGAGAGTTGGCCTAAAAGTTGACGGCTTTAAAATGATTTATCGAATGGAATGTTGTTTGTCTGAAAAGAAGTTATATATTATATATTGGATGTTTATGTATTTTAATAAATATAATTATAGTTATGAGGAAGGATTTGGTTTCCTTCGAAAGATTCTCACTATTTCCGGACTTTAATGAGACATATCAAAGGGGTGATTGTACGTTTCCCACCGCTTAGATCTTTAAACAACTTGAAAGAACATGTGCACTATTTCTTTATTTTCTACGTAAATGTAAAAATTAAAAACTTGAAATATAAAAAAATAGACGAGTTTTTTCTGATTACGTGTTGTGTCCTGAGGCTACAATTCGCTGTGAATTGTGCAAAGCGCTAGATAACCAACATGAACATAAAGATTATGTATTTACTCTTTATACACTCTAATACAAGAACATAATGTATATGTCTAGCCTAAAGTTGTGAAAAATAAATGTTTAATTCAGCATCGTTCTCATTTTTCATTTCACTTAACCTCTTTCGCCGGTTCGACATTAACGGAAAATTAAAGTCTTGTCTCCTGAAAAAGGCAACAAAACTTGATGGTTCATTACTGAGAGCGGTTGTAAACTACTTAACAACTTGATTCCACTTTCTACGGCCGACGTAAGGTCGAAAAGGGAAATTGTTTACCTACAAAAAACATCACTTTTACCTTCCCAGAGTTGTTATGACAGCGGTTGAATTTAAGTGGCCATATTATGTTCGGGGCGGAAAAAAAGGGGAAAAAGGTTTTCGAACGAAAGGCCAGTTGAAATGTGATTAGACAAAATGAAAAAAAGGGTGCTTCAGAGGAACCGTTCATAGACGAAGAACAAATTGAAGTTTTTTTTTGGTCTTGTCTTGACTCGACCATAAATCAACATTTCCATTAGCTCCAATTCCCTCCTTGATAAGCATGAACTTTGGAGGTTCAAACCCCAAGTCCCATACTCACCTACTCAGTCTTCAACGCCAACTCGCTTTCTCCGAGAGGTTCTTTTAGTGCTTTGAAGGTTAAGGCTCATTGTGTTGTAAGGGCGGCTCGTCAGTGGACAAATCTAGGTCAAGTTCATCAGACCTTCTTTACCACCTGGGAAAAGGCCGCATCATCAACCGTCGCCCGTAAAACTGACTCGCTACACCACAATGAACTGGAGGAGTTTCGGATGTCCTTTTAAGAACTGGTAATTCGTGGCCTGATTAGCCGTCGAGAGCAACGACGTGATGAACCATCAACTGTTTTGGAGAGTTGCTCGTTTTGCGGACGTTCGTCTCCGCCAAATAATATTATTTCAATTTGATTGAAACGTTCAAACGGAAAATGTTTTTCCTACGGTGTTGTTTTAATGCCAACTGGCTCCGTCAACAAAAAACGTTCAGGAGAAAGTAAACAAGATGAGAAAATACCCGTGGGATGTTCAAAAGGTGTTTCACTCTCATCCCCTATAAAGTTCAAGTTTGTTAGCCTAACGATAATTCATCGAAAGAACAGGTAACCATGAAACCCAATCAGAGAACCGTCAGGTAGAGCAGAAGCAAAATAGTTCCGACGACGTTTCAGTTTCTTTTGATTTGACGAACTACGACATGCATCAGTCAAGTTGAAATGCCATCCAGTGATCGCCCTAACTCTTGATGATAAGTTGATGTGCACTAGATTCCAAACACGTCTGAAAAATTTGAATGTGAGAAAATTTCATTGGATATCGCACCGACCTTACGTGAAATTACAAGAAAATGTTCACATAAAACTCTTTAAAGTCCAAAACATTCAAAACCCACGAAAAAATCTCTTAACGCTCAAAGTGCCTCTAGGCTGTAATACATACCATTCCACATACTGAAACGACCGCTATAATAGGCCTAATCCTCCGGGATTAGTCACGACAACGTCGGGAAAACAAGTCAGCATCCAACTGTAAAGCGAAAGCCACGAAACGACGGGGTGAAAACACGGGACAAAAGGCCGTCGCGAATTCAACACCTCTTCTGGAGTATCAACGCAACGTCATTTAATAACCCGGCGAATTAAATAAACGAGGGGGGAAAGTGTTGCCACCCGCGAACATGTGTCAAAGAGAGCCACAAAAGGAGCGTGGTTGGTAACACAGAAAAATTTGAGGTTGCAATTTGACGTAATATTCATATTATGGATGTTAATAGTTGATGGTGATGTTGACCGTTTCAATTAATGTTGGAAACTTGTTGAGGGTCAGTCAAATAAGACGAGATTGTTTTGCCGACGTTTCAAGAGATATATTCTCCTATCATCAGGGCCTAATGAAATGAACAAAACACGAATTTACACTTTGAATTTAACAATTGATGAAACTATATGATAAATTTACAAAATTTAAAAAATTTACTTACAAGTGCAGGAAAAAGGGCAGCACACGATGTGAGCCGTCGCTGTCGTACAAATATACTAAATAATATGTAGGATGCAGACATACAGAAGGAACTGACAATTTTCGATGGTGGGGGTTGATTTTTTTTTTTTTTTTTTTTTTTTTTTTTCCTTTAGAAAGTGGTAAACAGAACTCAAAGGATGCCGACTTTTTGTAAGGTTTGAGGGGTGGTCGGTGAGCAGGTAATTAGGCGTTAACGGTTTCATGTCGGCGGTCTCCCTTTGTGGATTAAGTCAGAGTAACATTTACTGAAGTGATTGACATCTGTTCTGAAGTTAACTGTTTGATGTTTGTTGCGTTCAATATGGATCATTTCCAACATCTCCCGCTTGAAAAGGATGGGTTACGACAACCCCGTAGGTATTGCTCTACCCCATGGAATAAGGAAGAGGAATTGTCAGTTGATAGGATGAGGTGGGCTTCCCGCCAAAGACTGCCGAGAGTAACGCACTCTGAACGAGTATCCTTTGTCACTAGTAAGTTTACCAGGAGCCCGCTAGGTGGAGTCCGGCTAGGTGGTTCGGGAGTTGTCGGCATGTGCGGTTTGGGAATATTCGGCGTCTGCCAGACCCATGACGCTGCGGGTTTTCGACTTCCAAGAGATGGGTGGTTCCATACATTTTTATCCCTGGTTCCAAAATTTAATGTTCCAGTGACACCAATATGGTACCTAACACTCCCGAAATCTTTTCTCCAGCCAGAAATAGTTAAATTCGAATAACATTCGGATTCAAACGATAGGAGAGGGTTCAGTTAAAATAAAAATTGAAATTAAAATTCAGTTAAAATCCTACATCAGCGCTCTCCAAACTTGTTAGAATGTCAATATGACTTTGTTAGTCTACTCACCTTATTTGTCGTTGCGGTAGTGACGTGAATTCTTTTTTCTTCGTGCAATTTATTTTTTGGCCGGTTAATGATTAAACTGACTTGCAAAATATTTTTGAGTTGTTGATATCCTTTTCTTCTCGTTCAATAAATTCCTCTGTCGGATTGGCTTGTCCAGTCTTTAGAGTTATTTTAGAGTAGGTAGTGAAAGCGCTAGTCGGGCTTTCACGTTATTCTGGCGGGTGATTAAATTACAGGTATTCTAACATATTAAATATTAATAAAATTATTAAATTTTAATAACATGACTTAAAGTTTGTCACTCAATCGAAGTTCGGAACTTGAAATAATAATCGCCGCAAATTTCAAGCAATTACACCTACCAAAGAATAACAAATCATTTTAACAATACCTATTAAAACATCTGCATTTCAGTTTAGTGTTTGGAAAGTTCAGTTTGGAACGTCCAAAAATACCTTGAAAACGACAGCTAACTTGACCCTATGGCCAAAACCCCTCCCGCTTACCCTATTTAGCCTCACAGAGCCTCACTGGTTTGAGCGTTCGGGCTGAAAACCTAGCGGGCACAACTAGATGGTAAACAGAATGTTTTGGTACCTAACATTTTAGAATTAAAAAATAATCCCTTCTGCCCAAAACGGTCTGGACGGCGGTCTGCTGCAGCATACATACCTACTTACCTACAGCAGATGGGCATTTGATTTCGCGACATGAAAAGAATACCTAAATTAGGTATTCTTTATATTAAATATCAAATTTTGAGGTCAATAAAACTTTTACCCCCCCCCCCCCCCCCCCCCCCCCCCATGTCGCGAATACATAATATGGAGATATTATCTACTATCCTAATAATAATAAACAAAACTGGAACTGTAATGGAAGAAGGAAGTTGTTTCGCGGGACTCTGTTTTATTAACACATGGAGCCGGTTACATGATTCTCACCTCTGAAATAGGCACCACGTAGCGGTTCCACTTGGAACGTCACATCTCTACTGCTTCGCTAAGCGTCTTCCTCGTTTGTTAACCTGTATCATGCTCCAACTTATTCGATTTATGCGTAGTAGAATTATCATCCTTCAGTCATTAGTAGTCAATTAATATTATCAGTGAGTTTAGTACCCAGATAAGTGATTCCCTTTCAAGCTTGCCTTTCGAGGCAAGCAAAACGAAACTTAAGTGTTCAGTAACTTGGTGCGGTTGGTCCGTCAACCAAGCTCAGAACATTCCCCTTCACTCTCCTCCAGCAGATCTGCAGAGGTAAGTTTATAATTAATAATTTTCACTTTCAATTGTTGCCTTTTCAAGTATGAAGTACCTAATTGATGGACGGCGATTCATTTCAGGCAAAAGAGCTGGTTGGATTTTATCAATGAACCTCAGCTGAACGAACGCTCTACGGACTACTCAATCAAAATTTGATTGTGCTCTGTTCACTTCCAAAGCAGAGATTTCCGTACACCAAAAGTATCTTTCCTTACGCCTTTCCTTCTGTCCGTCAGTTCAAGAACGAACCCCCTTTTGATACGTAGTTCCGTAGATTTTAAATTGTTTCCTCAGTCATCACTCATCACTCTTTCAATATCCCCGCCTCACATTCCTCTCCCATATCAACCAAGCACTCTCGAGGAAACTGTCGACCGACAGTGAGTATTTATTTCTTTAATTATTATTATTATTTTATTTTTTTTCGAACCACGGTGGGGATGTGTCATAAATTGTTTCTTTTTCTTTTTCCAGTTGATTCGTTCTCACACGATGTAGGTAACCCAAGTATTAATACGACTCAGACGCCTATATCATCCAATTCGGGGATGAGGAACGTTCCGCGAAGGTCCCTGACATTTTCATTGGAAAATTTACCATCTACTTTTGCTACACCTGCGAGTGGTAAGTGAACTCGTGTGTGTACTTTGATATTTTAAACTACAGTTCGGCTCTGACTACAGTATTTTATTTCCAGATAAAGAAGGTGCTTCATCGAACATGCTTAAGGCATCACATATTTCTACACCGAACCGTCCTGCTTCAGATATTTAAAGGGCATACCCCCCTGCACCACATATATCAAATTTGGCTGCCCCTGCATTGGTAAGTAAACTCGTGTGGGTAACTACTCGCAGTTTTGACATTGTAAATTGGAATTTGGCTCTGACTCCAGTCTTTTATTTCCAGATGAGGGGCGTGATTCATCGAACGTGCAACTTATTTCAACTCCGTCCCCTCCTGCTTCAGATTTTTCAACTTCGCGCTCTCCTGTTGGTAAGATGGTTTTTCTTTATACATACTAGGTATCTTCGTAGATTCACATAATTCGAGTAGGTATAAACAATTCAGCCTCTCAATAGGAAGGTACACAAGTCTTGGGTGAAATTCGCTGCGTTTTAATTGCACTGGCTATAGCCATATTTATAAATATTTATAAATATTCCTGTCTCATGAAAACCACCTTAGGAATAGGTCGCAACTAGTGGTCGCAATCCCGCGGGATCCCGTGTGGTTTCTAATAATTAGAAGAATTACTCGTAAAATAATATTGCATTAAAAAAAAAAAATTTTCTTCACAAAAACGCTGCAAATTTTGCAAAAGGGTTTATTATTCGTTAATATAGGTTAATTGCGCAAAAATTAAACTTAATTAGATGGTAAACTGAGTATTTTGTGAAAAGTTCAGATTTAAAAAAAAAAAAAAAGCCTACTGCCCAAAACGGCACGTACGACGGACGGACATTCTGTTTTTGGAATCAATACATCCTGAAACGTATAATAGCGCCCCCCTCTTTCCGCTCTGATAGGTTAGATAGTATCTGGATCTATAGATAGGATAGTATCTATAGATACCACAAGAATAGCAAAAGTATTGTGAACTACAGGCATGAGGAGGACTTATATGAATCATTGGCAATGAGAATGTGATTCACAAGACAGAAAAATCTGTTTTTTTTTTTTTGTTTTTTTTTAAACAAAATAAATCCTGCTGGATCCCGCGTTGAGAATCCCGCATTTGCATGATTGGAAAAACACCGCGGGATTGCGACCCCTAGTCGTAACCTACATGCTAAGGGTTTTGTTTTTGTTTTGGACCTGAAAAATGCTAGGTAATAATACTTACCTACAAAATTTGAATCAACGTTCAATGTTTCCAGGTGTGATAAACAATTCACGAAGTACCTACTAAAGAAGAAACTCTACGTAAGAAGTTGCTTCAGTCTCAAAGGCACTGCCGCCTGCTGAAGAGGAAGTTGAGCCGAGCAAAGAAAATAAGTATACACAGTAATAAAAATAAGTATGCACCCTCGTCTTTGATGAAATATCATTGAAGGTGCTGGATACTGAATATCTGGTGTTCAATTATTTTGCGTGAACACTTGGTTGCTAACTATGGAATTCATGAAGACTTCATGACTTAGTCAGGACAAGGTTATTAAACCAAGTTTGTCTTGAGAATGCATTCTCCATAGTTAGACAGCAACACTGGTGTTCAGATCATCCAACCCCCAATCAGTTTGAAAGTGGGTTGAAGTCATTGTCTCTTTCGTCAATGTCTAAGCTTCCAAGCTCTGGTAATTGTGAGGATGAATTGGGGAAAATTTTGGTCTGCGTAAGCAAGCTAAAACCTCCAGCAACACCACACAATTACCAGAGCTCCACCAATGAATGTCATGAGGAGCAGGAAGACTGGATGGGGGAGGCTGTTGGGACAGTGCCGATGGGGTCGATTGAGGAGAATTCCTTTCATTATTGTTGTGGATTTATAATTAAAAAGTTTTTGAACCGCCATAACTGTGGCGAATGTAAAAACGTATTGCTCAGGGGGGACAAAATATTGTCGGAAGATTATCAACTCTTCGCCTATTTCAAAGCTTTCAGTGACGTTTTAGGTGAAGAGTTTGGCCATTTAAGCCTTCCGACGCAGGCTGCTTACATGTTTTTAAGGGCTTGTAAGCTGTTTTTTTCTCTTGGTTTCATACCGTCCTACATCGTCCTGGAATTTCACAGATGTTCCAGGAACATTTCAAAAAGAAGGGGTGATCAATAAACCTGTGTGGTTCGGCTTCAGAAGAGAGTTTTATTAAAATATTTTTAAAATATTGAATATTTTGGGAGGTCAGGTCCCTAAATAGGAAATTGGGGGATCCTGAATCTGCAAAGAGAAGTTCTATTAACAAATTGAAAAAAGTAGTAAAATAACCTAATTGTAAAATATTTGTAAATTGAAAATAGTAAAATAACCTAATTGTAAAATATTTGTAAATTGAAAATAGTAAAATAACCTAATTGTAAAATATTTGTAACATAATTGTAAGTAATTGTAATTTGTGAAATAATTTCCAAAATTTGTAAAATAATCATTGTTACCTTGCCTACTAATTGTCAATACAGTTGCCTTACGTTTGAAATGATGAACTTCATTTACTCTCCCTACTTGTTTTCCTTAATTATTCTCCTAGAGAGAGATCGAAACAACCTTTTTTTATTTTGTGAAGACATTAAATGTCTTCACAAAATAAAAAAAGGTTGTTTCTATGAAATTTTCAAAAGGCGGGCTGGCCGAAAATGACAAAGGTTCATCACATGAACCAAATTGTTCCTTACATGAAATCCAATTTTGAATATTTGAGCTCAAAAAAGTGAACATTCGAAATTTAGCGGCAAGACGGTAGTGGGTCTAACCTGGCGCGATCTGTGGACGTGGAGGCAAACTCCTTGTTGGGTATTGGCCCTTAGTAGTATCGAGGATACTCGCGGAGGTGTCGCTAGCAGTCGAACGTGGGACAAATGGGGGGGATTCGTTGAAAAGGAGGGGAGCTTTTGGGCACGGCTTCTAACGCTGAGTGGCCGTTCCTCTATTTCTTCCATGGCTCTACCCCATATGTACGGGGGGGGGGGGGGGTATCGGAAAAACTTTCCAAGATTTTAGATTCTGATTCTGCTCAGCTTGCCTTTAAAAACCAAAAAACTGTAGGAACTCTTTTCACTAAAACCAAAGACCCCATCCCTCATCACAAACAGAACAATATAATTTACGACATCCCATGTCAACAAAATTGTCCCAAACGCTATATTGGCCATACTGCAAATTTCATGTCAAAGTGTATCAATACTCATGAAAAAGAGAGCTCTGGTCCAGTAAAACCCACGTCCACCGCCTTGACTATCCATTCTAGGGAGGCTGGACATAAATTTCAATTTAATAAAGCCAAGATCATTGGTAAAGAACCCATCCTTTTCAAGCGGGAGATGTTGGAAATGATCCATATTGAACGCAACAAACATCAAACAGTTAACTTCAGAACAGATGTCAATCACCTCAGTAAATGTTACTCTGACTTAATCCACAAAGGGAGACCGCCGACATGAAACCGTTAACGCCTAATTACCTGCTCACCGACCACCCCTCAAACCTTACAAAAAGTCGGCATCCTTTGAGTTCTGTTTACCACTTTCTAAAGGAAAAAAAAAAAAAAAAAAAAAAAATCAACCCCCACCATCGAAAATTGTCAGTTCCTTCTGTATGTCTGCATCCTACATATTATTTAGTATATTTGTACGACAGCGACGGCTCACATCGTGTGCTGCCCTTTTCCTGCACTTGTAAGTAAATTTTTTAAATTTTGTAAATTTATCATATAGTTTCATCAATTGTTAAATTCAAAGTGTAAATTCGTGTTTTGTTCATTTCATTAGGCCCTGATGATAGGAGAATATATCTCTTGAAACGTCGGCAAAACAATCTCGTCTTATTTGACTGACCCTCAACAAGTTTCCAACAACATTATGGATGTTAATTTGGAGAGAAAAAAAAAGGTAATTTTATTGTTGAGACTTCTTTTTTGAGTGATAAACCAGTGAAACACCTAACCGTCTGAAGAAGCTGAAACTTTAGGCGTTGTTCAGTGACCTGTTGGTAATTCTATGTATCTCCAGTTATAAGATCCAGTTTCATCGATTTTGGTACACAAACGATTTTTTTTTTTTTTTTTTTTTTTTCCTGCTGACAACACATGCTGGTGATGGTGCAGTAGTCATGCATGACTAACATGTTAGTGTGTAAAGCTTTTAAAAGCTGATATTCCGATGTATCGATACATTTCTTCCGATACAAAAGCTGCGTTCACAGTGTAATAATTATTTTCAGAATTATTAGGTTTGTTCCAGCTTTGACGGACTGTTGACAGAAATCGACGGAGACATGCGCAGTTGAGAAAACTGCTGTTCCAGGTCGCTCGGTCGGCGAAAAGTCGCCGACGCCGGCTGTTCCAGGTCGATGTGTCGGCTGACTGCAGTTGAACTGCTGTCAGCCGAAAACCGACAGCTCGAATGAGTTCGGTTGGGTTCTGTCGACTAGGATAACCCTACCCAATTGAAACCTCTCTCATAACCTTCTCACTTTATTTTGGTGCTCGGCGCGTCAAGTTGTTCTCACGTCCTCCCGAAGTCCTCGTAAATACCCCCAAACACATTTAATGACTCATTCCCGCCCTTATGATACTCCTATCTTGAAAAAGGTTGATTATTCTGAATTAAATAAACCAAAAATTATCACTTGGATTTTTCCATATGAAATTTACTGTCACGTGAATCACCATGAAGTAATTAAATTGTGTAGCACTACTTCACGGTGATTCACGTGACTTGGTTTGTTGACAGATCGCGTTCCAGGTCAGCAGATGGGCTGTTCGACTGAACTCAACCGCGATTCAGAAGGCATTGGGACTGCTGTCGACAGCCGTCAACAGACGCAGTCAGACCTGGTACAAACGTATTCTGAAAATTCCGAACCGTTCGGCGCATGCGCAGTAGGGCTTTTCGCAAGGGCCGAGGGTGGCTTCCAGGAATTGAACGCTCAAATTTTGATGCTCTGCGAACGCAGAACTCGTTCAGAATCGATTCCGGCAGTTCTGATTTTTTTTTTTTTTTTTCCAGAACTTCCCGAACTGATTCCTGCACTGCCTCCACGATTGTGGAAAGTCACACGCGCGCGATTCATTAAATGAATTTTCCTTCTTTGATCTCGTGGAGTTAACTTCGAAGGGACTACTTTTTCGTTGGCGAGGACCGAAGTTCTGTCCGTTTTTAATTCCTGGAAGCGTTCGAGTGATTCGATTCAGAACGGCCAGAACTTACTCTGCGGACGCATTTCGTTTTAAAAAGTGCCGAAATATTATTCAATATGCTCAAATAAAAAAGTGACGTCATTTCATCACCACCATGGTTTTGAGTAAGTTTTTTGGTTCTCCTAAAGTTTTGGTGAAAATGTGTTTCAACTTGTCTCTGACACCCTCGAAATGGAAGTAAATTTCGAAATTTTCATATTGGATATGAAAAGGTTCTACAAAAACTTTTACTTGAAGTAGGTCACTGGAACGTCTTGGACTGACCATGTGTAGAGGAACTTATGAATGCTAAATGGTCCTGATGGGAATATACCGAGTGGGAAAGTGACTCACGTAGGACGTTTGCCTCAGTGGTGATTAATGGGATAGTTTTGGGCATTCGAAGTTGTTTTTCTCATTCGGGAACTTATTCAACTGAATTCAATCAGCATACAAATGAACGTAAATGAACAACAGGCTCTTAAAAACATAACGAACCGGTCGCCCGGTGTTTATCTTCGCCCCATTAGGTGTGGGATTTTCACCGAGAAAGGGCGAGGTTCTTGAGAGCGAAGGAGGCGGTGTATTTGTGTAGTTTTGTGTGTTCGTGCTGGTGTTCCCCGAGGTGGAGACGTTTGAATAAACATTGGAGATCAACAGAGCACTTGAATAGATTGGTTGCAGCGTTTGTGAGTTCTTTCGGGAGAAAAGTGGAACTCGGAAACCCATTCGGAAGGTTTCTCCCGACCTCGCCCCAGGAAATGAATGAAATTTGTGGAGAATTTTCACCTCCATGGAAGATTTTTTTTGGCACAAATTGTGCAACTGTGGTGGGGGATTTTTCAATCTGCGAATTGAATCCGAAAAACGTCAGCTAGAAGGAACGACCTCATTAGCAACTGACCTTTTCGTGAGTATGGGGATGTGGAGCTATCTTCACGTAACAATGCTCCCGCCCACGGTTGACGTGGGAGGGTTTACCCGGTCCGACCACAATTTATAACCTCGGGTGTGGGACTCTGGCGGTCGTTTGTAATATGATTAGGTTACTGGTACCCTCCAGCGTCCACGACCGTATCAATCAGATCAGAGACGTGATAGGTTTGAAGAATTGGACGACGGCGGACGGACGAACTCGGTTTGGAGGGTTCCCAGGGAAAACTGCCCAGCTACACCGAGGAGGAATGATATACGGCCACAGAATGATATACGCCCACACTTGGCACTATACTCATCTCCCCTTGGTTGAAATGCGCCCTTTAATATGAATTTTGTACGGATGCTGTTGAGTGCTGCGGTGTACCTGTGATTCTCAGTAAAAGCGCAAAATTATGGTGTCCACGGTGTATCATTCTATAGCTCACTTTTTTGGCTTCCGGGTTTTCACACAATACAATACAATACAACAACAAGGAAATTGAAAGATCACGAAATGTCTAATTCATAAGCGATCCCTTGATGGATGAATACCAATCGGAAGGAGTGAAGTTCACTGCCAGTTAAAAATAAATTAAGTTAAAGGAATATAATAATATTATCTTTATTTAACTTTATTTTTACGAAATTTTCTTCTTGACATATTATGATCATTGGTACCCAATTATTCATAATATTAATGGGTGTGTAATATTAATATTAACATGGTTAGATATATTATATCATCAGATAACCCGACGACCTGCTCACTGGAAATCCATCAATATCTACCAATCCTCAATGTCGATACAAAATCATTAGGTCAAACCTATTTTGTACAATGTTATTATACATAAACATAGATATAGAGTTTAATTGAAAAGTTGGTAATTGGAGAAAAGTGCCTGATACTCAAGAGTTCGAAGAGTTTTGAGTTAAACGACTCAAACTGATGTCAGCCACACGACTAGGTTCTCTTCATTTCAAATTAAGTCAAGAGTTTCAAATTCACACCAGAGAGCACAAAGGTGAATAATTAGATAGGTAGGTAATTCATAAATTATTCACAATCATCTAAATCAGTGCAAAACATTTCGCTGGCATTTAAAGCGTCTTTAAACCCATCTATATTTTAAGCTGTCTCTTATTAATTGATGAACTAATTGTCAATGGAGCCGGCTCAACTCTGAAAGGGGTAGATGAGATCAAAAGGCTTGACAGGAGTGGCACAAAAAAGCGCGAAGGTGAGTCATAAAAGGCATAATGAGTGATTTGCTAGAGCGTAAAAACGGTCAAACGAATCCGAAGTGAAAGCTCACAAAACAAGGAAGGAGAGCCCAGCAGGAGGTATGGAACAGTCAAGTACGCGCCCTCAACCGGCTAATTATGCAAACATCGCTCCACATATCGTCAATTTTTTCAACTTTTCTTCTCGTTCAAAGGCCTGGTTTTGTTTTGATGAGCATCGAGGGAGGTGAAAAATGAATACATAGTATTAGGAAGACAGTACTGGAACGGTTGTGTTCCATCTAATAAAGTATTCTTATTTGGAGTATAGAAACTGTGGGAGAAGATTTCCATTAGATTTGATGATATGAAGATGAAATATTTACAATCCAAAACCGCTCTCTCGTCATTGCTGTGATAAAAAACTGATAAATAAAAGATGAAGAAATAGCATTAAAAAATAAATATCACCACGGTTGAATTTTACTAAACTAGATAGAAGCAGAACGTTGCCGTTTTAGAATCCATTTTCATGCGGACAATTCAATTCCCGACTCTCCAGGAGGGAAAACGGTTTAGCGTGCAAATGAAGAGGGTGATTGAAAAGGGTTGGGCTGAACTTCACCGACCAAACAGGCACGCCGGGCAAACCCTACCAGCGAATTGGATCGGGGAACGTCATGTGATGGTTTTCATACCCTCAACAGTCGAGGAGATGGATGAACCTGACGTCAGGCCTTCCCGGACCTCCGCTTTCTTCCGCGACCTTTTCAAATAACCATTGAAAACGAAGCGTTTTCACCTTCGCGGGCTTGACCGAAACGAAAACGGTAGTTGGCAGACTTTTTTTTTGGCGTGGGAGTACAGATCCAGCGGTCTCACGAGGCTTGGATGAGAGTCTGAATGGAATGGTAGGTTAGGGTTTATCGAAAAGCGCCAAGATTATTAGGTACTAGGAGGCCCTGTTGGCTACGCCAGCCAACCCCCGATCGTATCCCGCCTGGCCTCAGACCCAACAAACTAGTGCAGTTTTTTCTTAAAAAATACCGATTTTTGTGTTGTGAAGAGAGAGGGGGGGGGGGGGGGGGGCTGCACTTGGAGTGGAGAGGGGTGGGAGCCGCGTAGCCTTCGAACAACACCCCTTGTCCCACAGCAACCTCATCATCAAGTCAAGTACCTCAAACCCTTATTTTTGCTCCACTTTTGGACTTCAGAAGCGCCACGTGGAGCAACTTTTTTGTGGTTGGTTTCATATTTTTCTCGTCATCTACTCGCCAAAGGGATTTTTGGATTTTTTTTTCACATTTTTTAGAAAAAGTTCAATTTCCCGTTTTTTTCACTTTAGGAGCTCAGATACGCCACATCGAGCTACTTTTTGGTGCTGTCTGACTTTTCTCGCACTATGCTCGTCAAGCTGAATTTTTTAAGACCAATTTCAACTTTTTCCGACCGCTAGAAGTGCCCTAGAATAAAGATGACAAAAATCGTGTCAACCTCCTCCTCGGGCTGTGGCTTTAATATAGCCCCATAGTGACCCACGGGTTTGGGCGATCGGGCTGAAAACCTTGCGGATGGAGTTTTTGCCAAATTTCCAAACATTTAAAAAAATCCAAATCTTGAATGCCTCTAAAGGGCAAAGGAAAAGAAATTGTCTTTGTTCGACGTGGCAATTCAAGACCAGTGTTACAGGCATGAATAAAAAACCTTCAGGTATCTTAGGGATGCAGGGGTTCAAAAGCGGATACTCCGGAGGGCCCAGAAGCCGCGTCATATGTGGGTTAGACGGCTTGGAGCAACCCTTGGAAGCCCCGTGTCCTTGGAAGTCCTCCCCTCGACCCTGTACGTCCTGGAAGTCCCTCGTCCCACCCTGGAGACCATCCTGGGATACTGCGGGATGGCAGAAAGGACTGGAGGCCGAACCCATTTCTTGGTAGTGTACTGAACTGAGGCAGGACCGATTTAGGTGTGGCTTTGTGGGCACTGCTGACTTGGTAGGTATCACATGTTAAATCGCCAATTAACAAAAAATATTAATTCGTCTAAGGTTTCAAAATTACCTGTACAAAGTAGGTACACGTACGTGGGAAGTTACGTGTGCGTTATTTACTTGAAAGAGCAGTTCCAGGAGTCCCCGGCTCTTAAGAAATTAAGAGTATTAAGATTATAGAATTTTACGATGGCCGACCCCCTGCGAATGGTATAAAGTATGGTATGTACCTGAAGCATCCATACACCTTGTAGATGATACTTTGTAGAGATAGATAGTAGAGACCCTTTCACTCGTCTTCATGCTGACTATGGATTGTGTATGGGCTCCAGTTTTAGGAAAAGATAAAATTAAGGGAGTGGTTTACGGAATTTGTAAATTTGATGCATTTAATGCATCACCCATGGTTCCAGCCCTTACACCCATAAGGGGTTGAATTTCTTGACCAGTAACGTATAACGTCTTTTTGGGTTCTTGGGTCAGTGAGTTAACTTATTTTTCAGGCCGACGTTTCGAAATATTTGTATTTCTTCTTCAGGGCTACAAGGAAGAGAGGGACAGCTTATATTTATACAGAACTTATACAGCGTGTTGACTACAGCTAGGTATGAAGATAATATGTACAGTTACCTTGGAAAATCGTGATGGTCTAGTAAAATGAGGGTGACATGGTGCCGTAGCAGAGTAGATGGGACGTATGACGTGAAGGAGCTGCTTAGTTTAGGCCCGAAATTTGGGATACAATACGATAAAGGTTTGCCAATAGTCCAAATGATAAGTGACATAGACAGTATTATAGGTGAATGTGCTCCACAAGAGAGGCAAGATGAGTTACGAGGTCAAGTGACTAACATAATGACAAATTTTGTACATAAACATAACAACAATTCAAAACCAGATCGTCTCAATAGTCTTGTCAAGAAATGCAAGGTGTTCCTACAAGAACACCCTGAAGTGTTGGTTCTGAAATCTGATAAGAGCAACTGTACTGTGATTATGAGTTCGGATGAATATGACACCAAAATGAATGAGCTACTTGCTGATGTATCCACCTATAGGCTAGTCACAGATGGGCGAAGAAACCTTACCTCCTCTCTCCAAAATCAAGTAAATACCATTGTAAATAATCTCTACAGACTCAACCACATTGATTTCCACCTTAAAAGTGCACTTACGGTCTATAATAGCGTCCCTCCTAGAATATATGGCCTTGACAAAACACACAAACGTGGTAACCCTCTAAGGCCTGTTGTCAGCTTCAACAACAGTCCTACCTATCAAGTAGCAGTCCTACCTATCAAGTAAGGCCTGTTGTCAGCTTTAACAACAGTCCTACCTATCAAGTAGCAAAATTTCTCAGTGGAATTCTGAATAACATTTCCTCAGATGCCTATAATGTACAAGACTCCTTTACCTTTTATAACTCGATCAAAGGGAAAACAATCCCCCCAGGTTATGTTCTAGCCTCATTGGATGCCAAAAGCCTCTTCACCTGTATCCCACTTGACCTTGTTAATTCGATCATTGATCAAAATTGGGGGATCTTAAGCACTCACACCTCACTACCCCAACAGGATTTTATGGAGCTCCTCAAGCTATGTGTGGAAAAAGGCTACATCAAGTACCAGGAGAAGGTATATGAGATGGTCGATGGTGTGGCAATGGGCAGTCCTATCGCTCCCATCTTAGCAGACATAGTTATGAACAGGGTATTAGACCAAGCCCTCCCTCAACTTCCCTTTGATATTCCTTTCATATATAAATACGTGGATGACTTATATCTGAGTATCCCTTCTGGGTCTCAGGATGTTGTTGAAAATGTTTTTAATAGTCTCTACACCAAACTTAAATTCACCATAGAACTAGAAGACCAGAATCGCCAACTTCCTTACCTGGACACTCTCACCATTAGAAACCTGGATGGCACCATCTCTGTAGATTGGTGGAAGAAACCAGACAAGTCTGATAGGTACTTGAACTTCAAGTCCCATCATCCACTCAGCCAAAAAGTCACAGCAGCACTCAATCTGAGGCATAGGGCTCTGAATCTCAGTGATTCAGAATTCCATGATAAAAACTTGAAAATAGTCAAAAACACTCTCTTCAAGAATGGCTTCCCCAAATCCCTCATCAATACAATAACTCATAACTCATCTAGATCTCATGGTAACACCACTCCACCTGGTATTACCCACATCAATGCTGCCAACCAGGCGGATAGTTTTCCAGTAAATGCATCCTCAGACTCACCACAAATTGATCAAACCCCCCTACCACCTGCTGATACTGTCTCTGATCAAGGCAGGCGAGAAAATAATGATGGTGCCCAACTCATTTTCTCCTCGTCTTTGGTCTCTCCCAGCCTGCCTGGTACCACCCTAACCACAACCAGTCCTCCAACCAGTCCAGATAATTCTTCTCAGTCGGCCCAACCAGTCAGATATAGGAGCACGATATATGTACGAGGACTATCGGAACAGCTTGCAAAGTCAGTTAAGAATAAAGTTGATTGCAAATTGGCCTTTAAAAACAAAAGGACGCTAAATGATCTGGTTTTTTCAAAATTAAAATCTCCAATCCCCAAAGAAGAAAAGAGTAACGTTGTTTACTCTGTCCCATGCTCTGATTGCCCCCGTCAATATGTAGGTCAAACTAAACAATATTTGAAAAACCGATTTTCGAAACATAGGTCCGATGTTAACACCCTGAAAGAACATTGTGCATTGGCCCAACAGTCCATCTCGGAGGGCCATATGTTCAATTTTCAAGAGGCAAAAATCATAGATTCTGAACCCAATTATTCCAAACGTAAACTTAAAGAGATGATCTACATATCAAAGACCCCACAAACGTGCAATTTCAGGAGGGATACGGAGAATCTGAGCAGATTATACACCAACCTTATTCAGATGGCATAATGTTCCTATTTCTGGTACCTAGCCGGAGAGGGAGGAATAAGGTTTCTTCGCCTACAGTCTTCCAGTAATTATAATGTATTTATAATTTGTATTCCATTGTTACACCCCCCCTTTTTTGCAGCTGATAAGTCCAAATGCAGTCTCTTTATTATATCTACATCACTGATAGTGTGTCAGCCATAGCCATAAATGTTACCCATTATCAGTCTCCTACCACCTGCTTATCACCGTGTACCGTACACACTGGCTCTTTTACTTCATTTCACCGTTTCCTTAAAGTTTCTTTTGTTTAAATGTCCCATCTACTCTGCTACGGCACCATGTCACCCTCATTTTACTAGACCATCACGATTTTCCAAGGTAACTGTACATATTATCTTCATACCTAGCTGTAGTCAACACGCTGTATAAGTTCTGTATAAATATAAGCTGTCCCTCTCTTCCTTGTAGCCCTGAAGAAGAAATACAAATATTTCGAAACGTCGGCCTGAAAAATAAGTTAACTCACTGACCAACCCTCAAGAACCCAAAAAGACCTTACACCCATAGACCCTGTACAGCCCCGTGTCTAAATAACATACGCTTGGAAGGACGATTTCGTGGAAATTCCAATTACAAGTGGCAGCCTAGACCTTGAACATGAGCTACTCTCCCCACAACTCCACGGCCAAGTTCTCCGTTCCTCCTGAAGACTCCCGCCGCGGACTTCCCTTCTTCGGACCGGGAGTGGCAGGAGCCGGCTTTTCGATGGAGGGGAAAAACTCCGTTATACGACGACGTCTTCTCCAGTCAGTAAGTCAGTAGGCCAGTCGGCAATAGTCGTAGTGGTTGGTATGAGTTGGCAGGTGTCCGTCCTATAGGATATTCCCAAGTTTCGTGTTCATCTTGCGTCGGTAACAGGTGAGTGCTCAACACCAGTTATTAATTTTTTCTACCTAATTTTTTTCCACGAATTCCTATTTTAGCTCTGGTGTTGAAAGGGAAAGTTCTCTCCCGGATAAAAGATAATGTTGTTTTTCTAAACAAATTCGTTAAATTTTATAAGCTACTCGAAAGAGGAGATTGACAAATTTACTTGTCCACTGAAATTGTAATCCACTGGAGAGGTTCCAATTAGTATTTCGGGCTTAACCATCATAATAACAATATTCCTCCAGGGGAAAACTTTTATAAAAACCGATTTGAGAGATCAAAAAATTCTAAATATTGCCTTTCAGAACCCTTTTGTACATACTTTGCTCAAACCGAAAATTCCGCGGAAAATTATAATTGAAAAGAGAATAAGCGGGAGTCTAAGGAATCAGAAAGGCTCCCAATTATTTTACCTCAAAGTCCCCAACGTCCCTTTGAAACAGCTTGACAGGCATGTTATTCCGTAGCCATCAAAAAAAGAAAAATGTAGATTGAAGGGATTTTGAAATTAAAGGAGGGGTTGTGGATGGGCGAATTCGGGTTCGTTGACTTGTTTGCCTCAAGAGGTGAAATTAACATACAAAATAAATGAAATATGGACGCACGAAGCACGAAGAAAAATATTGACAGTACGATCTTTTGATGGATTTCTTTATAAGACACAATTTATATCTTTGTCTGTTGATTTATCACCCAAAGCCATCTCACTTTCAAATTGTGAGATACCGTTCGGTTTGAGGAGAAATAGTATAACCGGTCCTTATTATCCCAAGCATCTTTCACTAGCCGAGGCCTACAACTAAAACTCGACCGCGGGGACTTGAAATGAAAGTGGTTTTTAGAGATCATACGGCACGAGCACACCCTGAAGCCTCGTTTGCTTGATTATAAACAACGAGTGCAGTCAAAACCTCAAGTACATACGTGACCAATCAAAGCGAACGCAACTACGAGGTGTATAATCGAATAGAAAGCAAGAGAAATTGTACAGGATGCGGTGCCGGCGGACGGCCTCGAAATGTCGTCTGATTCGTCATAAATGACATCATGAGAGTTCCTGACATGAGTTGTGTCGCCTCCAGGGATTGGGGAAAGTTTATGTTAATCTTCAAGGGGACGTGACTTTAACCAGACAAGCGCACAAAAGCATTAGAAAAAAGTTTTTTCTTCCCCGAATTTCCGTTCATTCCGTTATGGGTGCTAAAGTGGTCGTGCCCAAGTCCTCGCCCAAGTTCTTAAGTATGTGAGCCTGTTTTGCCTTCGAATAACCTATTGCCGGAGTTCTCTCTTTTTTTCCGCGGGTTCGTGACGCGATTTCTCTGAGATTCGCGTATGGAATTTGAAAGGAGCCAACGAAAACGAGGAGTTCGGCGTTTAGGACTCGTGCAAATACTCGTCGCGAAAGTGCATTATTTATTCATTTCATATCCTCATTCATCCTTCCAACGTTCAAATGGAACTATTAATTTTAAATTCAAAGCTTAGTTGTGATTATTTCCTAAAAAAAACATTGTGTGATACACATAATATGTAAATATATTTAGGAGACTAAGGTCAAGTTTCACCAAGGGGCAAAACCGCCTCCTAAGTTAACGTTAAAACCAGGGCTCGAATAATAAAGTTCCTGGAAAAATAGAAGCTCCCAAAATGAACGCTCAAGGTGGTAACTTTATTTATCAACTCCCAGTGAATTCTTCTTCCAAAAAGAAAGGTTTACGCCAAAATTTTTCGTTCTTGGCAGGAACCGTTCTGGCTAGGAACGAAATTTTTCGTTCTTTAGTTTTTTCGTAGGTACCCATCTCCGTTTTGGGCCATAAATACCATGAATGTAGGATAATATGATATATAATATATTATATTATATATTATATGCCGGACTTAAAATTACAATCATAACAAAATAAGTGGAACGAAATCTGAAGGAACAATATTTTATCGTTCGGGTCAAGAACATTCCTTTTCGGAACGAAAAAATAACGTTTTCGAGAAGAACGTTCTTCACCCGAACAATAAAATACTGTCCGTAATAAATAAAGAAAGTCATCTCTAACAACAATTATCGTCATTATAAAATTTATATATATGTAAAAGTGAACTTCACTTCACTTCACTTTTTCTTCTACGGCCTTCAGTGACAACACCAGCTGGCGTTTTGAAATATGGGATGGTTCCCATGGTTTCGGTCAAGGGTATTTTCTTGTGTTATATCTAGTTCTTGATTCTGTGAACGAAAAGACTATAAAAACCGATTTATAATCGTGAGATCCTGGGTTAAGAAACTGAGACTATGACCGATGGTTCTCCTTAAAAGAAATCATTTATTTGTTAGTCGTTCATCATAATTGGTAGGAAGATGAATTAACACTGGAAAGTTCCTTACCTTAAAAGAAAATCGGTTTTTATAGTCTTTTCGTTCACAGAATAGGGATGCTCAAAAAGAATCGATTCTTAAAAAAATCGATTCTTTTTGAAAAAATAATCGATTCTTTGATTCTTTATTTTTTTGAAGAATCGGCCCGATTCGATTCTAAATTTCCAGAATCGAAAACCGATTCTTTTCTGCTCTTAACAAGTATTTTTATATTCAGTTGCTCTGTAAAACAGATCCATGTATAAAAGAATCAATATTATTTTTTAAATTGAGTCACTGCAACGATCATAGGTAACAGCTGAAGAGATGGAAACAGTTGCACAACAACCACTGACACAGCTGAAGCTTTCCTACCTACCTTTTCCTACGTAATAGTGCTGGTTTGCAGTTGGATTTATTAGTAATTGGAATTCAGGTTTCGTAACGTAATAATGCTTCTTCTTCTTCTGATAAATTTGAAATTTAATAAATAATTTGGAAAAATAATCGATTCTCAGATGTATCGATTCTTTTTGAAAAAATAATCGCGATTATTTTTGATACTTTTCTAAATAATCGATTCGATTTAAATCGATTCATTTTTAAGAATCGGACATCCCATTCTGTGACACAGAATCAAGAACTAGAATCTAGTTATCTGATATAACACAAGAAAATACCCTTGACCGAAACCATGGGAACCATCCCTAGCCAGATATTTCAAAACGCCAGCTGGTGTTGTCACTGAAGGCCGTAGAAGAAAAAGTGAAGTGAAGTGAAGTTCACTTTTACATATATTTAATACAATCAAATGTTTTTAAAGATGTTCAAATGACAAATTATCCGCCTGGATAGTCTAGATATCGAAAAAGAGCGCTCTTCGTCGGCCAATGAGTTAGGGGCGAATTTCATACATGAAACCTGCTTTACACCTAACCTACTTTACAGTCCAACCCTGTTATCTGGCAAGGCTCCTTCCTCTTCGCCCTTCAGCCGAGCAGCTACAGCCAGGGCATGAACCCTTCCAGGATTTCGCGAGAGGACGGCGAGGAGTTTTTCGTATACGAATATATATATTTATTTTTCCCCCACCACCTCCTCAATCCATCGGGAATTTGCGAGGGCTTCGATCTCCTCCATTGCCTTGGAGAACAGGACCGCAAAGCTTAGACTTAGCGAGTCGCGTGTTCCGTTCTCAGGATCAAATGAGCCGAAGACATAACGAAACTCGCGAATGGGAGATAATTTTTGATTATGCTGACTTCACTTCTTCTTCTCTGGATGCCATACCGTAACCAGGTGTTGGCGACCTCTCGCTACTAACAGTTATTACTGAATGTGAGAGGGTTTGCCTGGGCAAGATCTCTCGGTGGTTTGCTATTGCCTTCCGAGAGGTGATTAACAGTATGAGGAAGAAATCTAGCGGCTGCTGGGATCGAACCAGCAACCTTTGACTCAGCAGTCCAACGCTCGTTTTATGTTATTTATGAAAAACGGCTATTTCATGACAAAATCATATGAAACTTCGAGGACCCTGCTCATCACTATTCTTCTGAAAATATGTTTTTTCTAGCAGAGGAGGTCGAGAGTTTTACTATTCACATCCATATGTGGGTAGGTGGAAGGGTGAGAACCTCATTTCGAGTATATTCCCCGATAATAGTATACCCGCAGGTATTAAAATAAGATAATTAAACAAGCTTATTTTTGTTTATTCTGAAAACGTTACTTTGAGTGGATAATAGTGCAAAGTTGGTTACATAATATGTTTCATATTATGAAAGTCATTTTTTGGAAGTTAGGACTGCTTAAAGACGTCCCCGTCAGATCAGGTAAAATGAGAAGCACATAATTAATGGGATTTCTGTCCAACTCTCCCATAACTTTCGAATATCTGACAGTTGCTTTGAAACTCTCCGGATTCTATTCTGGGTGAGGGGGGGGGGGGGGGGGGGAGCATTATTGCAATCTCTCATTCCTCATGTAATGCCCCTCGATGAATTCATTCCAAATAGAAATCGCGATGTTTCACATTAAAGTTGTTCTTCAACATGAAAACTGCTCCTAAAACAATTTTATGAGAAGACGGCATAGTATAGGTACGCCAATCGCAGCCGCGTAATCTCGATGTGGGCGCCCTCTCAAACGGCGAACTAACCTACTTCTTACTCGAGAACGCGACTTTTTCGTTTTGTGCGAACTTGTTTATTTTTTCAAGTCCTAACCAATATTCCTTATAAACAAAGCAATTTTTAACGCGCGTCCCTGCCACCAGAGCTCTGAAACGCACCCATTGCAGGAACCCTATAAACCTCATCCGCTACTGCCTTTGGATTAAAAATAATACTTGCAATCCAATCTACACAATAAAGATAGCTAAAATATTTCAGAAAAAAGTAGCGGCCATAGCGTACGAAGTTCCACTCGTGGTCCTGGCACGCCTACTGTACGGTTCCTTAGGTACCGCATCTCTGTACGTGTTGCCAGCCACCGCTATGATATAATAGGCCCGTCTGTCTGTCTCATCTGCCCATCACTTCCCTCCTTCTACACATCGTACCTTTTTCCAGTTCCATCATATCCCCACAATCTAACTGTACCCTCACATCACATCAACTAATTGACTTCCACCTCTGCGGAATCCAACGGCATCCGGCCAGACTTGTGGTCCCCCTCGATCGGACGCGGAGATTTTCTGACGGGTTTTGACGTATTTTCAAGACCTTACTGATAAGTTGATCTTCTATATCTACAAAAGAAAGTCGTGTTCGTTGCACATTTGATTGAACCCAAGAACGGCTGAACCGATTTGGCTGAAAATTGGTGGGGAGGTAGCTCAGAACCAGGAGACGGACATAAGATAAATTACGAGTTGTTCGTTACGAGTTGACGGGTTGCCACGGGTGTTCTGAGTGAACCATAGGTTGCATTATTGATAGGTGAAGGACGGGAATTTGATATTTCGTGCAAAGCACGGGTGTCTCAGCTAGTTTTCATTTACATTAAATTTTGAGTGAACCTGTATCACTTGAAATATTCAACGAAGAAACATTCATTTTGGTTTATTATTCTTGGAATACCTAATACTCCTATGTTTTCGCGACGGAGGTCGACGACTCCGAACGGCCTCAAAATGTGAAATTATCCATTTCAAGAGGTCTACATTCAAAAACCAAAATGTCCGTCCGCCGTACGCCGTTTTGGGCAGTAGGATTTTTTGAAAATCTGAAATTTTTACAAAATTCTCCGTTTACCATCTAGTTGTGCCCGCAAGGTTTTCAGCTCGATCGCCCATACCCGTGGGGCACTAGGAGGCTAAAATGGGGCTACGGGAGGGTTTTTTTGAAGGTTTTTGGCTATGGGATAGAGATAGGTGTCGTTTTCGAAGTATTTTTGGACGTAGAATCCATTTTTTGGGGTCCCGGAACGATCCGATTTCACTGTTGCGATCTCTAGGGCTTTCATGGGGCTACAAATGGGATTTTGGAAGAATCCCAGGAGGTCAAATATTTTTCAAGAAAAAACGATCAATTTTTTTGTTTCCTAAAATTTTCTTCATTGACACAATTAAATTTCTTCGCAAGTAACCTACATCAAAGAATAATAACCCCTAGTGTAAAAATTGCAGCGTTTTTGCTCTGATTTCTTGCTGCTTTGTTGCGATAGACAACAGCAGACAGTATACCCAATGGATCGTAGGAACTTTAAAAGCCCTAAAACTCTCAACACCTCGAGAAGTCTTAGAAGCCTGTTAAAGAATTAGCAGCAATGTCATCACCCAAATACCACTCGAGAGAATAATCAGCTCAGGAAGCGTTAATGTTTGATGGAAGTTGTGCGGAACGTGAGGTTTTGTTGTTGTAACTTGTTAATGGCCAAATGGCGAACTGGGGGGGGGGGGGGGGCTTTCGAGGGATCTCAACAAGTCTGCAAACTGCTCGTACAGGCAAACTTCCGAGTCGTAAATTCCCCAAGCTCTAAACTCGACGGAACTCCAATTTAAAGCTTTATATAGATCGTATGCTTCTGGCTAGGTACCTACGAAATTTGTAATGTCTGCTCTGAATAAACCCGTACTTCCTTCGGCAGCGTGGTATATTTCGCATGTCTAACTGATCGGAAGTGCAATGCAAACACAACGCCCAAGGCCTGTTGAATATCCCTCAAGAGCGCACAAATCTACACAGCAAAGTGACATTATCGATCAACCCGTGTCTACCCTTCAAACGCCTGTCGCATGCAGATTTACCCGGTAGATATCAATAGAAATTACTAGGTACATATGTTAAACATACCCACAATCACATCCCGAGGCGGTAATAATTTCGTGTAATCCAAGATTTAATCGTTTCATGCTAATTCTCATCTCGCCGCAGTCGCAAGTCGTGAAAAAAAATTATACTTAACCCCGTGCAATAAAATTGACCCACTCATTATTTTGAAATTATTTGGTTGAAAAACCAGGCTTTGAGGAACCCAGAGATGTTGAATAAAGAATTTTTATCAACCGTCGAAATTCATGGGTCATCTTTCGTAAGTCTCTCATCTTATCATAAGATAAGTCCTATCATAATGATAGGTATACCTATTTACATACTAGCTGGGACACCCGTGCTTCGCACGAAATATCAAATATCAAATTTCCGTCCATCATCTATCAATAATTCATCCGTGAGCAGTGAAGTTGAAGATGGAAACAAATGGGATCCCATGTTGTAGGGAAATTTATGCATGCGATGCAAGTTTGGTTGTTAATTAGGTATCCTCAGTTTGTTTGTTTGTTTAGTGACCCGAAGATGATTAGAACCGAGCTGAAAAGCTTAGATTCAAGTTTAATAAAACAGTGATATTTTACAGGTATACTAGCACGCTTAGTCCGCACTTGCCCCAATCCAACCCCGCTAAAGGTGAAACTACCCAAAATCCCATATTGTATACGAAAAACTTTTCTCACTACGAGTGGGTATCGAACTCAAGTTTCACACATACAGCTCCGTTGGCCGTCATAAATTTTGAACTCGTAGGGAAACCCATGTCCGCCCATTTTCGCAGGATCATAATATGATAGGAAGCAGGGATCCATACTCGATAGGAAAAACCGCTGCAAATTTTACACAAGGGAGTATTATTCTTTTATATAGGGTAATCGCGGAATTTTGCACAGAATTTATTTTTAAATGTGTCATTAAAAAAACGCTGCAAATTTTACACAAGGGTTTATTATTCTTTTATATACGTTACTTGTGCAGAAATTTAATTCTGTCAATGAAAAAATTTAAAAAAAAATTTTTTTTTTTGGATTTTTATCTCAAAAAAAATTTTTTTTTTGGATTTTTTTGTTCAAAAATGTGTTTTTTCAAAAACTGTATTTTTTACTCGAAAAATATTTAACATCCTGGGATCCTTCAAAAATCCAATTTTTAGCCCCATGAATGCCCTAAACATCGCCCCAGTGAAATCGGATCGTTCCGGGACCCCAAAAAATGGATTCTACGTCCAAAAATACTTCGAAAACGACACCTAACTCGATCCCATAGCTAAAAGCCTTCAATAAACCCCTCCCGTAGACCCATTTTAGCCCCATAGCGCCCCACGGGTTTGGGCGATCGGACTGAAAACCTTGCGGGCACAACTAGATGGTAAACCAAGTATTTTGCCGAAATTTCAGATTTTAAAAAAAATTCCTACTGCCCAAAACGGCCTGGACGGCGGACGGCGTACGGCGTACGGCGGACGGCGGACGGACATTTCGGATTTAGAATGTAGACCTCTTGAAACGGATAATGTCAAATTTTGAGCCCGATCGGAGTCGTCGACCCCCGTCGCGAAAACATAGGTGTATTATTCCAAGAATAATAAACCAAAAGTATATTTTTGAAAAAAAAAGAAGTTATTTTTTCTGTTCAATGCTTAGACAGATGAGGCACCTCGAAAAAAGACGGATTTTCCGTCCAACATAACTTGGAAAACGACACCTTATTTGACCTCCTGGGATCCTTTAAAAATCCCATTTGTAGCCCCATGAAAGCCCTATAGATCGCAACAGTGAAATCGGATCGTTCCGGGACCCCCAAAAAAGATTCTACCACCAAAAATACTTCGAAAAAGTCACCTAACTCGACCTCATAGCCAAAAACCCCATTTTAGCCCCATAGCACCCCACGGGTTTGAGCGATCGGGCTGAAAACCTTGCGAGCACAACTAGATAGTAAACCAAGTATTTTGCCAACATTTCAGTTTTTTGATAAATTCCTACAGCCCAAAACGGCGGACGGACATTTCGGTTTTGGAATCTAGGCATCTTGAAACTTATTATGTCAAATTTTGAGGCCGATCAGAATTATCGACCTCCGTCACAATTAAATACCTAGGTGTATTATTCCAAGAATTATAAACCAAAATGGCGTAACACTGGCTTACACACCGTTCAAGAGGAGAAGGTTTGTGACATACTCAGCCAGCCAGCCATGTCAGTGCACAGACAAGTTCCGAATGAATGGAATTGATTTTTTTCTACATTTGCCACGCACTGTTTTCAGGATATTGAACTTCTCCAAGTTCAGATTCCCATTTTCTCAAAGTTCAGTTTTCGAGTTTCTCAAACCTTCGTTCAGCGTTCAAAGCGTAGTTCAGTCCTCCAGTTCTCAGTGTGCCAAAGTTTTCAGGCTCTCAAAATTCAGTTTCTCAATTTCTTAAAGATCAGATCTTTGAGAAATTGAGAAACTCAAGTGTTCTCAAGTGTTCAATTTTTCTCAGTTTAGCTCAGCTTGCTAAGTACTGCTTAATTTGACTATGGATGAGGGTTCCACGCGCAATTTTTTGTCAAAACAGTCCACTTGCAAGACCGCAACTCGATATCAAATTTTCCTCGAACTTTAGCAATGTTTCAAATTTTACACACTCAATCCCTGTTTTGCGTCATTTGTAGACACGCTGATCTTACATTCCTGACCTCCAAGTATAATCCACAAGTGGGTTCAAAGTTGAACGATCAAGATGGATCATGATACGCCCTCAAATGGGTTTAGTTTACTAAGACGCCCATTCAACCTGCCATAAACAGCGGAGCTTAGTCGGAATGTCACGGGCTCAAAGGAATGTCACGATTCATCACCGAACAGTCGACTGTCTCCTTAGCCCCCCCTCCCACGTGTACCCCCTCGTCTGACGGTACCAGTCACTTTCACCGGCTCCTTTCCCAACGGAACGCAGGCGAGACGAACCGAAAAGGAGCTCTTTAGGACGCAGTCAAAAATTGAAGTTAGCGAAGTGATTTAGCGACAAACCGGACGAATTTCCTCTTAAACCAGCCGAGTGGGAGTCAAAAAAACGGTTCAAGAGCTGTAGAAATAACCCCCCACCCTTTCACACCATCACAACCCTCGTCCTCTTTTCCAACATCTTCAAGGAATGCACCGAAACCGTGTTTTTTCGCGAAATGGTCACCTTTTTACTGTTCTAGCTCGCCTCGGACGACATCCCGTATGTTATGTGAGATGACAACCTGTTGAGAGGTTATGTCGTGAGTGAGGAAGAAGCACGTAGGCCAACGGTACTGATGGTATTAGCCAAGATGACAAGATGACTTTTATCCAACGTAACCTCGAAAACGAAAAATTCTACACGATAGAAATTTATCGTTGATTCTGAAGTTAAAAATTCAAGTCGACCCGATTTTCAGCGTAACTCAATCTGAAAATGAAAAAGGTTATAGCTCTTAAAATATAAATTTTCCCCGAGAAAAATTCCTCTTTTTGTTTATACAGCAGGCGAAGCAAGTTGGAGAGAATATAAATTCAACTCAGGCAGTAAATCCTGGCTTCCTACCAGATACGGCCGCGTGTTTGACCTACTTTTACTTTCATATTCAGATGAAGTTTTTAAGGAAAAGAATGGGCCCAAAGAATCCCCAAGGTGCCCTTCATTATCCCCAACTTTTTCGCAGTCTTCGACGAGGTTGCGGCATCAGTCAACAAGCCAGATGGAAACTGACCCGGGTCAGTCATGGCCATGACTTGGTTGCTTTGCATGTTAAATTACACCTGAGATGATATCCAAGTAATCATCAATAATCAGGGCTGTGGCACCAAAGTACGGCTATTTCTGACGATGTGCATTTTGGTCTGCTATTTAAATCCACGAGAAGAGATATTTGAAAATGTCAACTCTAACTGAAGAAATTCCGAAGGAAATGAGCAAGAAGGTTTTTTTTTAATGTATTAACTATAGGTTGACATAAGCTTTTTTAAGCTGCAAATTTTACTCCCGGGTTAATTGTTCTTTTGTAAAATTGTGCAAAATCTCGCCCATAAAATTAAAAAAGTTTAAATTTTTTTAATTATTTTATTTTTGATTAAATTTTAATTTTTTTTATTTTAAATTTTTTTTTATACATAAAATTTTAATATTTTGTATAACATTTTAATTAAATTTTATATTATACGATATTATCTGCACTAAATTGAGACAGATGACTGAACCCCAAGATTGGATTCTATATCCAGAATTGGAACTGCGAAACGACACCGCATTTGACCTCCTGGCCAAAGTCCTTTAAAAGCCTCATTTGTAGCCCCATAGATCCCCACGGTGTAGTCGGATGAGTCCGAATCCCATAAATAGGGTCTAGTTCGTAAACTAATTAAGGGTTAAAAAACGACACGCTGCTCGAACCCCTACCCTAAATCCTTGAAAACCGCTGCAAATTTTACACAATGGTTTATTATTCTTTGATATAGATTAATTGTGAAAAATTAATTCTGAGTCATTAAGAGATTATAGTGGAAAAAATTAAAAACTTTTTTTGTACAATGTTTGGACAGATGTGGAACCTCAAAAACGGATTTGACGTCCAAAATTACTCTGAAAACGACACCTTCTGGGATCTTTCAAAAATCCCTTTTGTAGCCCCCTGAAAGCCCTACAGATCCTCACAGTGAAATCGGATCGTTCATGAGCCCCAAAAATGGATAAAAAAACTACACCTAGCTCGACCCCATAGCCAAAAACCTTTTTAAAAATCCTCTCATAGCCCCATAGCGCCCGGGTTCGAGTGATCGGGCTGAACCTTGCGAGCACAACTAAATCATAAACCGAGTATTTCGTCAAAATGTCAAATTTAATAAAAAATCCTACTGCCCAAAACGGCTCGGACATATCATTTTTGGAATCCAGACATCTTGAAATGTCACATTTTGAGGCCGATCAGAATTTTCAACCTCCGTCGCGATTACACAGTTGTATTATTCCAAGAATAATAAACCAAAACCCACTTTAAGCCCCACAGAGCCCTCCAAGAGCGACCGAACTGAAAACCTCAAGGACACAATTAAATTTTCAAGTTAGAAAAAAACGTTAGGTACCCACTGCCCAAAAGAGGCTACAAAATTTATACTGTATGAAACTTTTGAAGCCAAGAGGTCGAATGCGGTGTTGTTTAATAAGAACTAATGGACGTAGAATCCATTTTTGGTAGACGAGTGCCACAAGTACAGTTTTTACTTTTTCATTATTGACCAACAGTTTTCAATTTTCAAAATTGATATACATTAGTGAGAAAATCCGTAGTGTACGAGATGTCTCAGCGTAACGATTTTAGCAATCTAACCCTAGCTTGGTGCCGTTCACCGTCTGTACTGATTCCGGGGGAAATCTTTACTTCGGAGAACGAAACGGGAACTCTCCGAAAAAGCTATTTGATGTAATTTTCACCCATAAAAGCAGTCCCACCCGTAATGGACGTTCCTGGTTGGAAGATAGTGTAAGCGAAGGAGATAGTAGGTAGCGAGGAAGGAATTGGTTTGGGAAGAAAGGGGGAGAAGAGTCGGGGAGCCATTCATAGTATCCAGGCAGAGTACTTCCAAACTCAGTTCATGGACTGGTGAAGCTAGAAGTAAACACGGCACGCCATTCAGACCATAACGCCCGGTTTGTATGTGATTTTGGAAGAGTTGGAGAGGAACGTGTGGAGCCTGCGAGGGGGTTTCGAACCCCTCACGTTCTGGTCTTTAGTGGGCCAAGTGCAAGTGGGCCAGCCGGAAGTGCTCTCGGGGCCATGGACTCATACGCGTTATCGTATGAGACGCTCCAATCAGACAATAGCGGGGTTTAACTCAACCAACCCAGACACTACAAGTTGACCAGAATCACAGATTTCATCCCTGAACTTTGATTATCCGTTGAAAATATTTCACGAGCATTGCAAGCCGAAATTGGGTGTTCTGAAGCGCTCTTTTGATAACGACCTGTAGCGAGTGGCCCGTATGATGAGCCCCCCATCGGAGAAACCGCAATTTACCGTTCAAGCGGAATCGAATTCTCACCAAACCGATGCTCACCGAGTGTACTTAATCGCGCACAACTGCATACAGCGGGAACCGTACGAGTGGTGAAGTTCACCACGCTAGGAACGCAATTTTTCTAAATACATCGACTTGAATTCCTATCTTCATGTCCTGACGTCATGAGCATGTAGCCGATCACCGGCCAATGCAGGGAGCGAACCGCGGTGACGTCATCCCAAACAGCTGATCGGTTGTTCCCTGCATTCAAACTTCTACATTTCCATAAATTAAATTTAATATAATAGTTATTCATATTATGAATAAATAAATCCATAAATATCCACAAATAATCATAAATCTCTCCCCCCTCCTTTTCCATAAATATTACAACTTAAGATGATCTCAAGTTATAATATTTGGGTCATTCCAAAATTATGGGTGATTTTGATATCAAGCAAAACTCGAAAATTAAACTGGTCTTTTTACAGTCTTTCGACTCAGTAGGGGTCATTTATTAACCATGCACTGGAGATACCACTGACGTGATTTTTAAAGAGCGTTTTGGGCACTAGGAATTCTTTTTTTTTTTAAGTCTGAAATTTTGACGAAATACTCGGTTTACCATCTAGCTGTGCTCGCAAGGTTTTCAGCCCGATCGCCCAAACTTGTGGGGCACTATGGGGGTGAAATGGGGCTACGAGAAGGTTTTTTTAAGGCTTTTGGCTATGGGATCGAGTTAGGTGTCGTTTTCGCAGTATTTTTAGACGTAGAACGTCCAGACCAACGTATTATACGAAGTGCCAAAGGAAATTGCCTCAAAGGCGTTTGCGCTCGCAACCTCAACTACATCAGTCGTACCCGAAGCACTCAAAGTTACTGCACTTACACGGGAGTCGTCAACATAACGGAAGGTTGAAAACGAGCCGGTAACGCGTTATCGACGGTTTCAAGTAATAACGAGTTATCGGCGGGTTCTAATCCTCCAAGAAACTTTCGACACACTGACACCGTGTCCCACTAACGCCCTGAGCCTCTTCGCACCTCTTTTGTCTCCGTTTGACGCACCCTTGCACGATGAATACTTGCACTTTCAGGGAGTTTTTCCGAAAAGCTCATTAGCATGATAATGAGAGGATGCGCACAACGGTGACCAAAGGGTCGTGTAATGGGTGGGAAGTTGGCAATGCGGAAAATGTCAAACTCAATCTTATTTTTGCTCCGCGACATCCTACATTGCTCCCATTCAGTAATCGCAGATGGGGGGGTCTTCTTTTGGCGTGGGCGGAATCGACGCGGGGGCAGTTCTGCAGAGGTCGGGAAAATGGTGACGTCTCATTTGGTTTTCCTTCTCCCTAACTTTCCACGGTTTTATTTTTCACTCTTTTTCCCCGCTCCTCTTCAATTCCCGCCGCTTTCTCATTTCACTTCCTGCTCCTGCCGAGGGTATTGCCCCTTTGTCCCTTCAACTCCCTCGGTGCTTTTCCTTTTTCCGCGTCCACACAGCAAAAACCCCGCTTTGATGACGGTGCATATCCATTTTTCAGGGGGGTTGGGAAATGGTAGGCTCAAATGCTAAAAAAAAAAAAAGAAAAAAAAAAGTAACTTCTCCCTTTTTCCATTTGTGAATGAAAAGTGTTTGTACAATGATGCAGTCAACATTTTGCATCAATCATTAAATGATGAAATTTTCATTCGTTGCTACAGTAATTCGGCATACCTCATTTTATGGGCGTTTTGAGTTAGCTAGCTACCTACATGTAAAAATCGACGTTCTTTCGATTAAAAATGGTGTGAAGGCCATAAAAGTGAGCATGAAGGAGAAAATGAAGTAAAAGTTGATAACGCATATCTCAACAGTGGTCACAGCAGAGCGGTAAATTGCACATATCTCCTTGTAAACATGCGTAGGAAACCACTAAACACATGCATTGGAAACCACTAAACACACTCTACACTATTGTAAACATACACATCTCTTTGTAAACGTGCATGGAAACCACTAAATCGTCTCTCCTGGAAAATCGTCTCAAGTGAGATATGCCGAATTACTGTGGCAACGACGATTTTAATACAGATCATGTTTGTTTGCACTTGAGCTAAAAAATACAACTAAATTAGTTGTAATTATTAAATAATGTATTTCTGGTCCACAGGTGAGTCAATTCGCATTTAACGATCCCTGAGGGTAAGTAGGTTTTGTTTCTAGGCTGAAATTCAAAGCCGAAATTTAAGACAGTTGGACAAACCAATCAGTCGAGGTTGTGAGGCGCGTGTGGTCAACGAGGCCGGTCCGTCCGGTCTGCCGGTCGGGAAAACGGTCCTCACGAATGCACGTGGACGGAGGGGGGGTCAAGTGAAAGCGGTCACTGTCACTGAGCCTGGGATGTCTGAGAATCGGCCTGTTGGGCGCCACTGAGGGACTCAACCTTTGAACCGGACTTGGCCGGCGAAGTGGCCTGCAAAGCACGTAAATGGTTAGACAACATGCAAATGGAGCAGAAAACACGCAGGTAGATAACTTCTCCGCCACAGGCGAGTAGGTAGGCCCGGATTGTAGACGAACCGGATATTCGGCAAGATTCCCGATAGCAAGCATGCTAGTTCGAACTTGACCATACGCAGAGAAAGAAAAGAGACCTACTCATTAGAAGAGTTTAACCTACTGAGAGGCTACTAAGTGTAGCCTACTGCCGATGGGATATGAAAGCAGTTTGCTAGTGAAAACGGTGGCCGGTGCAGCATCATCAACGTTCGTGGGCGGAGGTTCGTTTCGGCTTTCCCGAACCGGATTCAACGGGCAGAGCCCACTTTGAATTGCACTTTGTAAAATTTAATGACTCTTATAGGGATATAAAAAAGTATCGATACTTATAAGACTTAGTATCGATACAGTTCACATAATATCTTAGTATTATACATTATATTATAATACTGGCATCTAGCCGGTAGATTACCTTGGCGCCAGAACGATGAAAATAAGCTGAAAAATGTTTTTGGTACGCTGAATCAAAATCTGGTAAACAATTTGCTCCGTAGGGCTATCCTTTCATCACCGAGTTAAAACTAAGATTCATTTCACTGTGGTGACAACCAGCAAATTTTTATTTCAAAAAGTAGTAAATGAAAAAGAGAATAAATTGAACAACACAGTAACTGTGTTAAGAAGTAAAGTCACTCTTGGTTCAATGAATCTCCTGGTGGGGCCTCCCCATCGACCTCTTAAATGTATAAAATTGATACTTCTCAAATATGATGGGGTACTTCCATTAGTTAACAGTTAACTAACAGTTACTATTACACTCTTCATTTTGGACCAAGAAAATAAACTGCACTCGGCTACAAAAAGAAATTATGTGCATAGTATGCACATAATATTATTCCTTATATGTGCATTATGTGCATAATATTATTCCTTAAATGTGTAAGAAATCAAAGTTTGCAAGAGGACGCGACGTGGTGGTACATTTTGGCTATTTTCCCTGGATTCAGCGCCCTAAAATCTATCTGATTCAGTTGCAACACTGGAGGCAGTTTCTTTGGTCTTGTACCTAAGTAATTGTTTTCAAAAAAACTTCTAAACTCTACCTTTTGAAAGAGGCATTATGAGAATACTTCGCCAGATCTAATTTGAAACGTGGACGGGTAGTATTCGCAACCGCAAAAGTCCCCTACATGAGGAGGAGACATCGGTATTTACACACAAAAAAAAAGAAAAAAAAAAAGTGATTTTGGTAATATATCGATCGACTTGTATTTATATTATAAATATTATTATATTATTGTAATCATTGGTACGTAGGTGCTGCACCCTAGTGGTCTCTTAGTGCCACTGTTCATGTAAACCGTTCGCTGAAGTGAAGAGTCCACACAACTGACCAGTCAGAGTGCTCTCAAAATAGCTACAAGATTGCTCAAGCACGATTAGTTACACCAGTCTACCGCTATTGCATTGTAAACAGTGTAGCCAGCGTTAATGAACTGAGCTGGTGAAACTTTGTCGCATATCCCAGCACCCCGGGACAAACTCGGGTCGATGTAGCTGGCGGGCGTGGGGGTGAGGCTGGGTGAGGGTATCTGTCCGGAACCACTGAGTATAGAATATAATAGAGCAGCCCTTCACGGGCAAGCCACCGAGCCGAAAGTGTGCTCTGACCCCCCAACCCCTTGGTCACCCAACCCCGCCCTGCGGAGCGCTACTACAGTACTATTGCGCCCGTAAAATCTCGCTGATAGCCTCAATTTTCATCCAGATTTTTGTATATTTTTAGTTGAGATAATTTTGTAATGCTGCTCACGAGTATATAGTACCTGATTAACAGTTACTGTGGTTACCTAGCCCGAGGAAGGGTAAAAAAACATGGGAAAAGAAGTAGCAATCTCGCAACTGTTTTTTGACTTGGAGCACAAGCTCGGCTACGACCCTGGTTATTATTATTTTATTTATGTTTCAAACAATGAACAGAATCAATTGAAACAGAGTTATGTGATCGAAACATCAAAATTCATCTTCGGAAATGATGACATGGGGAAGAATTCACTCAATCACTCGGTTGATAACACAAAAATTTACGTTATGATACGTTTATTGAGAAATAATACTAATACTAATTAATAATCTGCGAAAATGCTTTTTACTGTCCCTTGAAATGAATAATTTTCTTGAGCTTTTGCCTCACACGTTGTTCCTCGATTTTCTGATTCTGGTCCCGGAGGTTCTTTTTGATTCTGATGGTGAAGTAGGCCTTGCCAATGCTCTCAATCAACCAATTCTTATGGTTGCGGGTTGCCAGTTTTGCGGGAGCCGTTAAAGAACCAGTTTACCACTTTTTTCTTTCAGACCACATAATAATATTATGTGGTCTGAAATATCTTACATATTATGTAAGCTTTGGCCTTGTTGAGCACGTCAAAAACAGCTACTTCATTGTTTTTGAGAATTGCCTGTTTCAAACACTTCTCTCTAATACTTCTTGAACTCAGGACGTCAAATAAATCATTAAAAGTTCCAATGTTACTGGGTTGAGTTCAATAAGGCCAATCTCCGGGGGATGGAGCATAAGTACATGAAATCCTACCCGCTATCAAGGACTGTGGGGAAAATCCGACGGCTATTCAAGGTGCAAACATCCAGATCGTACAAACTGGATAGCGCCATATCGAACTTTACCAGAGTAATCCTCAACCTCAGTATCAGTGAAGCCCACGATGAAGTCCGCAGGTACAGAAAAATCATTGATAGTAGTAAGAGTATCCTGTTTAAAATGCTTAAGGATAAAACGGTTTTGGTTTTGATTGGCCTTATTGAACTCAACCCAGTAACATTGGAACTATTGAATAATGACGGAGGCCACCGAAAACCAACGAAATCATTAAAAATTTTGATGAATTCGATTGTACCCTCACACTGCTGAAAACCAGGGATTTTTTTTTTATCAGACAATATTTTAATGCATCTGCGACACTCATACTCAACAGTTGGGCGGCCAACTTGAAAATTAAGGCATTTTTTGGTTTTTGAAGTAAACATGTTGCTTCTTAAGTTTGTTACCCAAATTCAGTCCTTCACTTTCTTGCAGACTCAATAGTTTTTCTAAGAATATTCAACTAATCAGTCGCCCATCTGAATCCACAAGCTCTTTCAAATTATGGAGCGAATTGCGAACCAGTTTCAACATATGGCACGGGTCCATGAACACATTCACATGATGAGATCCAAAGTGAAATGTGTCTGCAGATTTTCTGGATCTTTCAAATTGCATCCAAATCGACCAAACGAAGCAAAATTGGATGACGTGCCATCGCAGTCGGGTAGCAGGCGACGGGGCCAAAGAAAGTTGGGTGACCAGAGGGTGGGGGAAGCTTGACACATCGTTCGGGCTCGGAGGGCCGCTCTATTATATTCTATACTCACTGTCCGGAACCACCTCGTCCATGTATTATAATGCGTAGTTAACGACAGAAAGGGGGTTTTGTGACCGGAGTTTATGCTGCCCTAACCCCGTTTATACCTCATTGTACGCTAACTTTTGTGACCATGTCAAGAACGTGGTGACGTGAAACGGAGCAAATTGCCAACACAATGGAAACCATACCGACCTACCCACTCCGGTAATTTGACGTGAGGCACCTCGTCAGCGGCCCGTCACCCTCGTCCTTGTCTTTTGAGGGATCAGCGCCCTCAAGCCCCCACAAGCGAAGAGCGTGACGATCGGTGAAACCGGTGCTGAGCGGGAGGAGCCCGGGAAAGTGACAACAGAAGATGCTTATCGAAAGTGAAGGGGGCACCGCATCATTCCCACCACCCTACGACACCCTATTGTGTTCCAGCTAACAGGTTATGAGCCTCGATCATCCGCGAGGGCGTCGTAAAGAAAAAAAAAAAAATCTGTTATCCCGTTCCGTCGGACATAACCGGACACCGTCCGCCGGACACAATGGAGAGCGAATCAGAAATTGCCGTCGAAGGTGTGAGACGCTTATTTTTTCCATAGCTGAGCCCAGTTTTTCACTTTCTACGAGATTATGTCGAATGACAACGTAATAGAGATCCGTCGATGAGTGAAATCATCCTCCAGCTAAGATGCTATAACATCAATTACGTTCTTCGTGTTTTTTCTACGTTACATGTATTTTCTGAATGAATTGATTTTATATTTCTATCAAAATAATAAACCCTTGTGTAAAATTTGCAGCGTTTTTTTACTACACGTCGCGACCTCTGAATTGATAAACTACGTACTTTTCATTCTAGATCTTGAAAACCTTTTAATGAATTTCCTTCTATTGAGGCACAGATAAAAGAGGATTTCCCCTTCACGAGGCGAATTCAACTTTCTCTGTACTAATAGATTGAGCAATACTAATGACTTGTACTTCATTAATGTGAAGATGCTTCCCCAATAATGGATGCAATTAATGTAAAAGAGCGACTTATGAACACTCACATCAGTATAAATCTCTCAAATGATCAAAAAAGCCATGATGACATAATAGGGGTATTCATGGTCAAGCGAGAGTCCCCATTAGGAACCTCCTCGAAACGGGAAATCGTCGAAAATCCAAGTGCACCTTGACGCATCCAACGAGATTTTTTCAATGTTGTGTACGTTACCTACCCTTCTTCCTACCCCTTCTTACAACGATTTCAAGTCAAAATCATAGAAAAAGCCAGAAGACGATCTTCGCTGTATTTTAGCGGAGGATTCGGAGGAGAAAGACAAATTTCTCAAATTTCACGATATCTGATTTTGAAATGACATAATTTGAAATAAACAAGAAATAGTTGGTACGGAAGTTATCACTGCAACCACAGCACTTTTATTTTTCTTCTTCTTTTTGGACGACTTGTACGAAGATTAGATGACACTGGCCCGGTCGATAAAATCACCAAATATGCTTGAAAAATATTAGTTTTATGCTCAGTGGATATGCTTGAAAAAGGCGTGTGGCAGCATGGGCCACACTCTATAATTCAATTTACTGGCCAGCCGCTTGGAGTCCTGTCGCGGCCCACGGGAAGCGCCATCCTCGTCGGCGTGATTGGGCGGTCCAGCTTCTCTCGTGAGCGGAAGGACCGCTCATTACTCGGACCGGACCAATCTCGCCGACGAGGATGGCGCTTCCCGTGGGCCGCGACAGGACTCCAAGCGGCTGGCCAGTAAATTGAATTATAGAGTGTGGCCCATGCGGCCACACGCCTTTTTCAAGCATATCCACTGAGCATAAAACTAATATTTAATAAGTTAATTTAATAACGTTGTGCAACTAGATACAACACCGTTAAAATGAGTGAGGCTCTGTGGGGTTTGAAGTCGGATTTTGGCCTGGGAATCGAGTGAAATGTTGTAGGAAGTAATTTTGGACGTAAAATCAATTCATGCGGGGTCTCAAACCCATCCGACTGCACCGTGGGGCTCAGTGGGGCTAAAAAAAGGGCCACGGGAGGGGGTCTTTGAAGGTCTTTGGTTATGGCGTCGAGTGGGATGTGAAATGACACATCGTCGGTGACCTTCTAACACAGCCTAACTCACCGTAAAGTTGGGGGGGGGGGGGGGGGGGGATCAGGCGGAGTTATAAGGTCACCGACGATATTTTAAAATTTAATCTACATTCATTTTAATGAAATTTAACATTCAAACTTACTAGATGAAGTATGTTTGAACGCCGAGTCCGAATCAGAGAATCTCAGACCCCTCGGACCTCATTGTATCCACAGTAATCCGTGTGAAGCTTCTATGAGGCTTTCCTTTCGAGGGATATCAGGAGAGCGAATGAAGCTTCGTTTTCAGAGTAATTTTGGGCTTGGAATCCATTTGTAGGGTCCAACTAGGACAGTAACTATGTACACAAGTCTTACAAGTCTTACAAGTCTTGTATACAAGTTATAACTAGGTGTACTTTTTTTTCAATTTTAAAATTTAAAAAATGGAATTTAATGAAAAAATGAAGCATCTAGTTAGTGTTTGGAGGCATGTAATGCTTCCAAATTTGGTATTGCCCGAATTTCAAGAACCAGTCCGAAGTCCCAGAGTTTTGTAATTTTCAGTTATTTTCCTTTTCGACTTACCACTGAGGGTGTCATTCTATCTTGATTGTTTTGATCCGAAAATCGTGCTCGAAAATTATTCACAATTAGCATTTTCTTGTACCCAGAGTGTTTGGTACAAAGGTGGACAACGTGCGTAAAAAATCGCGTTTTTTTTAAAATTTAGTACAATCAATTAGTAAAGACCGAAATGAAGGGAAAATTTTATGAAACAAAAAATATGTATTTAGGCGAAAACCACTAAAATATGCATTTACACGCGTTTATTCTGAAGATCACAGTTTTATGCTTTTATATGCTCGATAAAAGAAAATTCTTTTGGCCCCAGATAGGTGAAAATACTACCAAAAGGCTTCTTTCCATGTTTACTTAGCAGGGAAAAAATGCAAAATTTGCATACCTATTTAATACGCTCGAATTCACATTTCCTCAAAAGGTTTGATACGTAGACCTAAAGAGTCTCAAACTATTTGTTTCCAATGGATTTTGAGTATTCTGTTTCAGATTTAACAAGCACGAATTTCCCCACGGGCTAAATGCAAACGAAGTACATTTGATATTAGATATCATATAATAGTCTCTGATTAGTAGAAGGTTTCAGGTGTAATCAAACAGTTACTGCTAGATATATGGCGCTTCACGAATTATTAGACGTGTATACATAGTAGAGAATATTATCCTCTACGTACAGTAAGGATATTAATCAAGTTAATCAGCAGAAACCAATTAGAATTTTCTTCACCACGCCCCGCCTCGTAGTTGGTTTCATTACGGTGCTCGACTTGATTCGATTATCCAGCCTTGTAATCTGCGATAACCTGACCCGCCATAACCTACCCCTCAAACTCTACCTTCCGTCTACCGTAAAAGCTAATCCCGTGCGCAGTGTTCCGTCTGAGTGGGAACATGCGAGCTCTTAGTAGCCGTCGACTCGAAGGGAAATCACACGCTTCTGGTGATTGACGGGATGGAAGTAATCGTAAGAGATTCAGAGGTTGTAACTCAAATCGGAGAGCACACAGAACGTAACTAATGATTAGTACGAGTGTATGGGCTTCTTTCACGTTATTTAACAATCGTAATAAATGCAAAGATCAGTTCAGCCCGACTTGGCTCTCACTCTTTTGAACGCCAAGATGCCGACCAACTGCCAGAAACTGCGAAAAGAAAACAATCAGAAATAAGATTGTGGGTCACGATCAGCAAATTACCATCTGCAGCTCTAACGACATGAAAGTCATCTGTTGACATCGTCAACTAGGAGCCTGATGGAACAAAAGACAGGACCCCGAAAGGGAACTGGTTGTAGGGAAATCTCGATGTTTAGTTTCACTGGGATACACTTTCCCTGCTGCGCCTCCAGACCGCGACGCCCTCTCGACCTTTCCTACCCTAACTGCCTTTTTCTCAAACGTCTTTCATCCGTCTTCCTTTTTACTTAACCTTTTAGTCGGCCGTTATTTGCATTCCCTTTCCCTGAAAAGGTTTTCGCTTTTCATTCCTTTTGACGGTAGTCCCGAAAAGGGGCAAAGGATCACTGGACACTTAAAAGTTGATCGATTTTGATTCTGTAATATGATTTCGGACGGCATAGATTGGGTGGGCAGATCTTTACTAAGCGTTTGGTATTCTGCACATTTGGTACTCTTCTTTCAAAGAGAATAGATAGTGAGGATTTTTGTAAAGAAATCAATAATTAAATCAATCAGCGTAACGAAGAGATCTATTTAGGAAGGGCATTTGTGCTAAATGGCGATTTTTATTGCGAAATATGAAACTCATCAGGTTCAAATGCATAGATTGCCCCATTTTAGCCCCATAGCGTCCCACGGGTTCGGGCGATCGGGCTGAAAACCTAGCGGGCACGACTAGATGGTAAACCGAGTATTTTGTCAAAATTTCAGATTTAAAAAAAATTACTACTGCCCAAAACGGCCCGGACGGCGTACAGCGTACTCCGTACGGCGGACGGACATTTCGGTTTTGGAATCTAGACCTCTTGAAATGGATAATGTCACATTTTGAGGCCTATCCGAGTCGTCGACCTCCTTGGCGAAAACAAAGGTGTATTATTCCAAGAATAATAAACAAAAAGTTACAAAAAATAATAATTATAAATAATAAGTACCTAGTAGGATATTGTTGGGAGGCCCATTCCAGGCTTTACTTACTCCCCGGATCTGTAAAGAAATCCCCTCGAGGAGATGACAATCCGATTAGAAACCCTTTACGCCGATCGGGGAAATGAGAGCCTCTAACAGCAGTTGCATACAGGACTCAGGATGACAGGATTAGTCGTTTGTAGGATCGAGAAAGAGTCCTGCCGGAAGTAGAGCGTAGAAAGAGTTTGCGTTGAGGAAGTAAGCCGTGAAGAGGCAGCTCCAATGTGGATCGCAGGATCATGGGCGTTATACAACTAATGGGTCCGCTGAGCAGATTCCCACGATAGGTTCGGTAAATACGAAAACCCAACGAGGACGGTAGTTCCTTATTTATAAGGCAGAAATGGGATCTTCGTCATTGCTAAAGGCACAAAAACTGCTCGGATGTTTGTAGGACGAAAGCGATCACTATCTTCCGGAGAAAGAGAGGAGTCTTCGAGAGTGAGGAAAGGGCGTGTTGGAGAATTATGTAGAGCGGTCAAGTGCACAAGGTCAACGTACCACTGAACCACATCGGGAACAGGTTCCCTGATGAGAGGAGAGTCTTCGGCGACCATGTCCTTCGGGTTCGGAGAGCTCTGGAGAGCCAGTTCAGGTGTGGAGAGCAGGTCCCGGTAGAGAACAAATGGAGACTCCCCGATGTCCCGGGTTTCTACTATTCCAGATGGAGTCGTCACTTTCCCGGAAAACGGAAACGGCTTCGTCACACGGGCTTGATCTGGAAAGTAAAGTATTCATTAAATATCGGGAGAAAAACCGTTGCCGCCTGTGGGGTGTATTGCCTTTTGTGACTATTTGTGCCTTATTGTCATGTAGGGATGGTTAACTATTTTTTACTTTAGTACTGGGGGACACCCCCAGACCCCCGGATTGTTAATGTTATGAACCATTTTACGGTAATTCCACCGAGGGGATCGACTCGGAGCGTGGGGTGGGGTTAGAATTAGCGCAGAGAGGGTAGCAGGCAAGGGTGGTAGAAGAATAAGGTATGGCTCAGGGGGATGCTGCTGGGAAACAGTAGAGCAGGGGAGTGGTTGAGGGCAGGTACGGTTAGGCCTGGGGCGGACAGACGGAAGCATTTTCAAACCGTAAGACCCTCGGGGAAAAACGCATTCTGTATTAATAGGGTGAATCAATTTGTGAGTAGATCCTGATAAACAAATCGAAGGTTGCTCTTGTAGGGCAAAACCCAATATGAGTGATCTTTGAATACCTTTGATCACATTTTGGAAAGCTCGGTTCAATTGTATCAACACAGGACGCTCTTACAAGATCACCTGACGTGAACATTAAAATAACGACCCACCGAGAAAGTCAGACAGTCATTTTTCGAGTTTATTGGGCATAAAAATGGAAAGTTGTGACCGCAGAGGGTATTCGACTGGGCTGCAGCGTCCAATGGAACGGATATTGATTGTGAACGAGGGTCGCACGTACTGGGAAATGGGAATCGGGAGGAGTTTGGATATTGTGGATCGGTCCAAATCCCGCAGGGCCAAACGGCAAAGTGGTTTGAGTGTAACATGGATATGCGCCAACATCGACAGTAAATTGAGCGTACTCCGAAAGTCCATTCAATTTTTAGCCGTTAGGCACAAGAGGGCAGCATCCGGGGGTGTCCACTAGCAGCGATACTACAAAATATGTACCATGATGATATGATATTATAATATTATTATTATAATTTTTGATATTATAATAACTGTTATAACCATTATTAAGTCGATTCGTCCAAAATTCTATAAATCTGCGACGAATCCGAATTCTTCAGTAGGAAACGTCTCGCGAGACTTGAATTACGCGTACCTAATTCAAGTAAATGTCGTAATGTTTGATCAGTAGAATCATGATTCTACGGTGCACCGTATGTTACGTAATACGTGACATATCACGACTTCAAGCCCATCATTCGATGGTTTGTTTTAGTATTCTCAGAATAACCAAAGTATATTAACAGGGAACATGTTTTTGCCATCATAACCCGGTCAAAAATGAGAAAAAAATTACCGTTACGAGACGAGTGGCGAGGAGTGACGAAATAATAGTCACGAAAAAATAGTTCGAGTAGAGACAGTGAGCTCCAAAGCCTCTCTCCTATTAAACGCAGAGAGCTGAAATTCGAGAGACTGGGTCAATGGAGTATGCTGAAGGCACCTGAGTGATCACTGATCAGCCGAGTGAGTTCCAATGCCATTTTCTCTCCTATTCAACGTGACCTAAATGTAATCATGTACACCCTGGAAAGGTGAAATTAGATAGGGAGCCACCCTGAGACAGTGCGAGACGATTGACATGACGGGCTCCAACCTGATCAGCTGAGTGACCTAAATAATCTCCTTTTCGTCGTAGAATTTTCCTAGCAATTAAAAATTATCATCGGCCTTAAAATCTGTCCGTGATGCCTAGATTCCAATTTAGGGGGCCTCAGACACATCCAGGGTGGGTTTTTCAAAACAAATTTGGCTATGGGGTCGAGTTAGGTGTCGTTGTCGAATTATTTTCGGACGTAGAACCCATTTTTGGGGGTCCGAGAAAGATCCGATTTCACCATGGAGATCTATGGGGTTTTCGCGCGGCTACGAATGGAGCTTTCAAAGGATGTCAGAAGGTCAAATGGGGTGGCGTTTTCCGAGTAGAAAAATTTCGATTTTCGACGCATAATACATTTTCGAGGCCCCACATCTGTCCAAGCATTGTACAGGGTTTTATTTTTATTTTTTATTTTTCAACTTTTTATTGAAACAAAATTAATTTCCGCACAATTTACTTCCCTACCTAAGTATGCCAAAGAATATATTATATACTCTAGTGTAAAATTTACTGTTTTTTATATATACATACTTCTATTATTTCCTAATTTTCTAAAAGTTGCTTCTCCTTTCCGAAATAAAATGTTTTCATAATTTATACAAACCTATGTGTAAAATTTGCAGCGTTTCTATGTTTCAGGAGTCCGTGGGCAGGATGGGGTGGACTAGCTCTCGGCTCTTGTACTGCTTCTGGTTCGCCTTCGTCCTGCCACCTCCCCGAGTCATCGCCTTCACTGCAATATATCAAGAAACAAATACACAAGGTGACGTTAATCATAAACGGATGCGCTCATTCAATGCACAAGGTTTTTACGGTTGAAGCATGAAGCATGAAGATTAAAATTCTGTCTGAATTTTCCGGTTTTGATCAAACGGGTTCTAACTGACTCTGCTCACGTCACTTACTTGAACATTGTTATTAGCCGAAAATGATACTCAAGCATTCACTACGTAACTAAGGTCCGGGTCTGATCAAAGAAACAGAAGAGGTAGGTACCTATATCAAACGTTTATTCGCTTGGATTCTCTGGATGATCATAGGGGGTTGCCTAACTACTATGTGTAGGACCACCAACTGCGAGTTAACTTTGTTCTTCGCCAACCATGATAGAGATGGATGGGGCACTGTGAAATATTTTTCTCGTCATAACTGCACAATGTCTGACAAAACCTTCATTGTGCTCCCCGACTTCCCGTTACCCGTCAGTCACCCTAGGAGGTTATTCATCATCCATTGGCCAAACCCACGGGGGGTTATCATATATCTATACGAACGTCCAACAGAATGACTGGCACCCCCCCCCCCCTGGGCAAACGAAATTGTATAATATTCAATATTACAGTACCTACAGGCCGACGGTGGTGTTGCGGGGAGTTATGAAAGTTGCATTACTTCTTGATGAAGCCAGTCCGCCAACCTCACAAGCCGTGTAGTGTGAGACGGGATTTTTGCTAGGCATCGATACTAAATCGTGTTTATAGTTTTTCCATAGTTATTGTAGAAGTTTTAATATCTTACATGGTAAATTATGGGTAATGAAATATCATAATATTTTAGGTACCTACTAGCTTACCTCCTCAGGGTTCTCCTAAAACCCCCCTGGGGGTTTTAGCTATGGGGTCGAGTTAAATTGCAGCACCTGGGTCAGCTGGCCCAGAAACGCCTAACTTGAAAAGGGTCAGCTGAACAAATTTTTTTTTACTCGGAAAATATTCAACCTCCTGGGCTCCTTCAAAAATCTCATTTGTAGCCCCATGAGCCATTTGCCCATGGCCCATTTGTAGCCCCTATAGATCGCAACAGTGAAATCGGATCGTTGCGGGACCCCAAAAAATGGATTCCACATCCAAAAATTCTTCAAAAACGACACCTTACTCGATTCCATAACCAAAAGCCTTTTAAAAAAACCTCCCGTAGCCCCATTTTAGCCCCATAGCACCCCACGGGTTTGGGCGATCGGGATGAAAACCTTGCGGGCACAACTAGATGGTAAACCAAGTAGGTATTTTGTCAAAATTTCAGATACAAAAAAAAAAAAAAAAATCAACGCCCAAAACTGCCCGGACGGCGGACGAACATTTCGTTTTTGGAATCTGCCGCCATCATTCATTAGTCAATATCAAATTTTGAAATCGATCCGAATTTTCAACCTCCGACACGAATAGGTACATAGGGGTGATTCTCAAAAAAACGCAAATTTTCAGCTTGCTACATTTTCAAAAATTTGTAAATTTTTCAAAAAATTGTAATGCAATTTTGTACTGAAAATCAATTTTTAAACGAGATTTTCAAGTTTTTAAATTTCTTCGGAGCACGGGGATGAGAATGATTGGCCATTGGAATGATACTCGCAGCTTTTCAAGTTTTTCAAATCAATTTAAGAATTCTTGTGCAGCATGTCAAGGGGTACTCAGAATTCATGAATGAAAGCTGCAGTCTCATTTGCTTTATTCTCAACCCCGTGCCTCTATCAGGTTTTTTGTATTGAGTCACGGGGATGAGGCCGATTGGGGCATGGGGTTGAGAAATCTGAGTTTGAAAGCTTTTCTACAGAGAAAGAAAAATTCATCTGAAACAACCAAAATACCACTACACTTAGTCAGAATCGAGCTACAATTCAAAACAAAAAATATAGGTTCAAGTTGAGGATTATTTCCCCAGCATTGAGACATTGGGATGAGAACAATAAACATACGCACCTGTAACGGAACTTGATTCGGAGGCTGAGAAGGGACTAACCGTCCTCGAGCGGTTGTCAGGATCGCATATTGCTGCCAACTGAGAGGGTACTTTCTTAGTTTGAAAATCCCTACTATTGAGTTGGCAAGCGGGTATGTTCATTCAGCCTTGGGGATGAGGTCAGTATCATGAACCAAGTTCGAAGTACTGCTGCTCAATTTATTAAACTCCTTTTATTGCAAAACATGCTTCTATGTATAAATCAAACTACTCCAGGAATGATTCAATAGTTTTGCATGGTTTCCTTTCACAATGATCCAGTGGGAACAGGTAGAATAGGCAAAAACATGATTTGAACGGGGCACGGGGTTGAGGTTTTTCAAGTTTGAACCCCCAAAAAAATACTTTCAAGTGGTATATATTAATTTTTTATTTATGGGTTCGAAAGATAGACAGATAATGACGTCAAAAACATCAACCCACTTTCTCTGTGTAAATTACTACCAGAGCTATGAGTTTTGCACAAGAAATTTGCGTTTTTCTGAGAATCAACCATAGGTGTATTATTCCAAGAATAATAAACCAAAATTGAGCGGCCATTGAGGTTTGGTAGAAAACATAATAACGCGGTCATTGATCAATGTTACCAACCACACCTCAACCTATGATAAGCACATGTAGCACGGCTAATCATTGAGCTTGATAACATGCTTCCGGCAAATATTTTTGACTCAAGCACATTTAAAACGTCAACAAGTCGAAAACGGTCTTAGAGTGAAGACCTCTGATAGGTTAGGTTTTTTCCACTAGTTTTTGGAATTTAGTACCTTTACTAGTACTACTAAACCTCCCGAAAAGCTGCAGTTTTTGGTGTTTTGAGACGTTACTGCTCGACCATTGCAAACACCTGAAAGAGCGGGATTTTTTCGGAGAACGACATAACACCTACACATAGCACTAGGCGCTTCACATTTTTAGTAACGATACCCTTTTCCTATCACGCACAACGCTAGAGGGAGGTATATTGAAATCATCTGATACCTTTAAGCAATTCAGCCAACCGTGAAAAAAGATTTCAATAGGTGATGGTGTAAATAACTTTCCTAAACTCCGACATCGGATTTCTTCACAATTTTCACAGTTTAAACCAGACACTCGAAACGCTCGAAAACTATAAGATTTGATATATGACCAATAACACCAGCTGTAAAACGCCACAACACTCACACTTTCTTTTTCCCCATCAGCTCTCGTGGCGCTCGGTTTCTTCCGGGAGGATTTAGGTCATGAGAGAATTCCGGTTTCTGGCGTAAACGTCCTTAAATCAGAAGGTTCTTAGAATCAAGGAACTCGGGCACACTCAGCTCTTTACAGTTTCGAGTGACGAGTCAGCCTGGGTGAAAAGTGACTGACGCACAGTTCGGTACAAGACGTCAGGAAACCCTTGGTAGGTATTCAACCAAATTTACGATTTGGCAAGAAAGCCGCCAAACGACCGTAAAAGGTTACGTCTGGTGAATCTTTCAACAGTTAATTCCGCCGAGAATTGCTCTCGTTGAAAAGGGCACGGTCAGGCAAGCCGCAAACAATCTCGAGCACAGAGGTAGAGGAAGAAGAAAATTCCCTTTACAATTCTCCCCCAGACTCACACTCCATTCATGCACCCACAACAAACAGTTCAAGGCATGCCTTATTCATAGAGCTTTTATTCTTGTAAGCTTGTCTTGTATCTTACAGCGGATTCCAGTCATTGTTTGGAGTTGTGATTTAGTGACGTCCTATTCAATTGATCTCGTTAGAAGAACAGGACCACTTACAACCCAATGGCTCACTCCTGCCACCTACAAATTTCTTCATACACTTAAGAGATGATTATGAGGGTACGGAACAGCTAATCAGAACAAAATGAACTAAATCAGAATTAGGGTTGCCAAATAAGAAAGACATCACGACTAGTGAAAAATATGAAAAGCGGTCATTCTACTTTATATGTTCACGATAAATTTTCCATTCTACAAGAACCCGCAGCAGCTATCGATTTTAGACCCCAACCCTCACTCACGACCTCTTCATGAGTCGCTCTCAACAAAAACATTCTCCTGGTTTAAAAGCTCCAAAATAACTCGGTTTTTTTACGGAGTGTACCGCGACCTCCTACCGCATTCGAGAAATAAAATTAAACGGACGAGGGATGTTATTTTTTTAATTAAAAAGCGTGAACACGGTCACGTACTTTTAGCCCTGTTTTTACAAAGTAGGCTAGGGGAAAATATGTCACGCTCCTCCCTCAGCAAATGTTTTTCCATCTGGTTTTTTCATCCAACTCGATTTTTCGTCCGGAAAGAAACGGAACTCTAAAAAAAAAAAAAAAAACCTTTAATGAGGTGACTGTAAACGAAAGCTAATCAACGTTTGATTTAGTTTCACTACAAACATAATTACACCTGGCAAAGATACCCGACAGCTTGAGAGGCTAAACATAGCCTCGTTCAACAAATCTGAGATGAAAGAGTTGAAGAAGCGATTACAAGAAATTGCCCGCCTCCGCTCTCTTTAGGGTAGAATTGAGGAAGAATATTATCACAGTTGATTGCGTGGCCCTAATTTAGCTTTTATAACGCCATTAGTCTTAACCCCGCTAGCTCAAATTGCAAATTCAGGGAAAGCAGAAAAAGGGCGTTCTAATTTCTTGAATTATCAAAGGATTATGAGACGCACTGGTTTAATTTGTAATTAGTGTTTCCGTTACGTTGCTTTAGACGGCAATGAAGCCGAAAGATTTTGAAATAATTGAACAATGAACAATTATTGTTCATGAGTAGTAAGCTTGGCAAGCGGCCTGAGTTTCGGGAGCCGCCGCCTGCACACCACAAAACACTGAGTATTCTAGTGAAGGTGCACCTAATGAGCTCCTTGAATGATTTTTTAAAAGTTTTTCTGGGAAAGTAAAGTCATGCTTCAAATGTTTCAAGAACGGGTCCGCATTGCAGAAAACCCATCTCTATGATTTATAGGGCCTTAGGAAAAATATAATAGAATTCTGAGGCCTGGTGGGGGTACATGACGTAGGCCGCATAGTCATCTTCTGATTGGCCAAGAGATCTCTCTCTAGCATCTATGCAAGTTAGCCAACTTTGCTACGCGAAAAGACGACTCCAAAAATTGAGCATTGAGGTAATCATCAGAGGTTATTCAAAAATCAAGCGTCGAGGTTATCATCAAAGAAGGTTATTTGAAAATCGATCCAGGCCGAGTTCCAATAATTGGAATTATTCCGTTCAGATTTATAATTCAGCGCTCTGGCGGCTACTTGCCCAACTACTCGATGCTCAGCGAGGCGATGTGTGACGTCACAGGCCCTCCGCTTTCAGTTCAAAATCTCCCATTTCTGCACGTAACTATACGGATTTTCGAACTAAAAATTTGTGTAAGGGGGTTTTGAAGGGTGTGGAATCTGAATATGTTGTTAGAAATGCTGAATTCCGACCTTCTTAAGCAGCTCATTCGCGTGTCCCAAAAGAGCGTCACTACAGTTCACATTTAAAATTTATAAACTTTTAAAGGGTAAAATTTATTGCCATAATTCAATCATGCGAAGGTCTTCAAGGGATACTCGAAAATAAACATTGATAAATACTGTTCAGACATAATGACATTGCGTCGAAAGCCTTGAGCTCGAGTTATAAAAGTTTAATTCAATGAAAAGCGAGAAATATCTTCAACTCTAACGTAGAAGGTTGTTGAGAGAAGTTCGTGTTCAAGGTGAAGGTCGTGACAAGAGGAGCCCAAGTGCGAGAAAGAAGACCTTACTAGGAGCCTGAATTATTCATGTTTCATCCATACGCTCAGAAAACTTGAGTCAAACTAGCGAGGAAATTAGCACTCAGTATTAGGTATAGCTAGTTTTCATTTAGCGTGCTTGGTTGGAATTTGACAACCCGAGGAAATGGGCAAGAAATAGAAACGTGTTGCGCAAAGTGATAACTGAAGTGAAAGCGATTTGAAAAAAAGAGGTTCTCCCAACAGAGTGGAATTGAGGGCAGTAAAAATTTCCAGGCATTTAAACAAGTTAGAGGAGCTGCTGCACAGGAGAAAATGGTTCTTGGTTAGGTGTGGGAGAGACGGGCTGTTTGATGAACGGGGAGGTTACAAACAAAACAAACCGAATGTAAATGAGGAGTGAAAGCTGTGTCTCTCGGAGGCTTATTGTCGTGGAAATGGGCGCTCAGACTTGTTCTACCCGCTTCCAGACTCAACGAACGGACTAGCCCGTTTAATGCAAAGCCTTTTGATCTATTCTGACCCTGGTGACTTATGAAGGAAAGCCTGCGAGCTTTTGATGTCGCTATGATGCCCCACCCATCGACCAGAGCAGAAATGAAAGGTTGTTGCACGACAAAGTAGCTTTGATGAGCCTTTTCAAGAGCAGCTCTCGGATAAACGTTTTTGTTCAATGTGTGTAGATCGTAAACACCCGTTACCCGTTTTTCTCTTTTCTCTCTGGAATAGAGAACTTATCAGTTTCGGTGCAGCAATTGAAAATGACGAAGTCAAGAGAAATAGAGTAAATCTGCTGAACAAAATGTAGTAACACATTTTAACCTTCAGAGGTTTATACGGTCAAAAACCTGATATCACACCAATTAATTTGAGTGTCCTCAGGAGACGCTAAGACACGCAGTTGACTGAGCAAAGTTATAACCATTACAAAGTTGGTCATATCCGGCCCCCTGGGAAATCTGAAGTCAGGGGTTCGGATTAACTTAATGATTCAGGACGCAGTGAGTGGGTTTCCATTAAAATGCGCACATCGCTTTTCCTTTCGTGCTTTGTCGTGCCTGTTCAGAATAGCTTTAGAGGAGGATAGTGGTCAGACTATCTGCTAAGAAATTGTCCCAAATAGGCAGGCTTACTTATGAGAAGTTGGCTTGGCCAGGATCACAGTGTTGAAATAGGCAGTCCCATTAGATGAAAGCATCAGCGTTGTTTTTGGAAGAGGGACCTGAAATAGCATTCAACGATTAGCGATTACTGGAGCCTGGAATATGCACGAAATTTGGCAAATAATATGCACCCCAACAGTTGCACCCCAATAGTTACTATTATCGCGTCCTTAAAAAATTATAGAGGTAGATCGAGGATGATGTTTTTCTAGATAAGTTATTTCAAAATAATTGAACCCAGCTTTTTATGGAAGGGGCCATGTAAAACGACAAAACAATCTGTTTTGCCGATTTTACAATAAAGCAAAATAGTTTACAATTTTTCAGAAGTTTTCCAATTTTTTGAAGAAAATTAAAATATAAAATTTATATTTACTTACATTGAATGTAAAAAACGAATGAAAAATTTCAAAATATTAATAAAAAGTAAAAAGAAAAATCTATCACTCATAAATTTTGCAAGATTGAAATAATTATGATAAGCATCTTCAGTTATCGAATAAAATGTATTTGGATGAATAAACTCCTTCTACGATATATGAGAGACTAATATACATTGTAATGGACAAGTTTTATAAAATGGAAAACTTAAATAGTTCAGTTTTATTAAAACTGAAACCGTTAAATGACACAGTTAGATGAATAAATATTTTAAACGGAACAGTTTAAACATCAACTTTTTTGCCATGCCTAACAGTCAACAGCTGTCATAATTTTTTGTCTGGTTTTGTTTTAGGGAGGAAATTCGGAGGGTACCGGATAGCACCGAAAAGCTGCAAAGATCTGACGGGCCCTGGGAAAGGGCCCGGAGTCTGTATGTTCAACTACGAGTGCACGAAAAAGAATGGCACGGTCGTCGGCTCGTGTATGGACGGCTTTCTGTTCGGCGCCTGCTGCCGTCTCCCGCCGGGCACCAACTTCGTAGCCATGGAGATACCTTCGGTCACGCAAAGGACGAGCACCACTTTGGGGGAACTCATATCCTCGTCAACTATTGGTGGGTCGACGGTTCACGGGGAGGCGGAAACGGTGCTGTTCCACGAAAACGGCACCGTCGCCAACGAAATCGCTCGCCCTGAAGACTTCGAGTTCAATTCCAATCCGGAAAATTACGTTGCGACGGACTCGACGCCGTCGCCAAGTCGACACTCGACGAACCCGCAAAAGTCAACAAGCTGGCACTCCACGACAGAAAGTTGGCAAACGACTAGAGTTAAGCCAGCGTGGACGTCGCTGTCGGAAGAAAATTTCGTCCAAATCCCCACAATCTCAGCGAGTAGCTCAGTAGCCCAAGATTCAGACTCCATAAACCACATTTTATCAATCTTGGAAGACCAAAATTCGCAAGTCACCCCTCAAAAAGAGGCATCGACTTTGTACACTGCGTCCACGCCGTCATCCTTCTCTACCTGGGTGTCGGTCGATTCAAAAGCTCCATCCACCTACCAGTCCACGACGCCAATATACCCCACTACATACAACAACCCATCGTCTGTGATATACACCAGCCCAACGTCCTCCCATTCACACTATTACGGACAGTCTTCAGTGAAACCATACTTTACATCACCCACCACAACAATCAAACCGTACACGACTCACAAACCACAATACTCAACGTACAAACCTGTACAAATTTACGAGACCACTTCCAAACCTACTTACTCGACACCAAAACCCGCAACGTCCTACTACACAATAGAAAGCCAAAACGTTTACTACAGCACTGAAAAGCCACCTCCGCCATCACCCATCATCACATCACCGAAACCTTTCTCCCAAAAACCTACTGTATACACCAAGAAACCATCGACCGTACAATATACAACCGTAGACAAGAAACCCTCATACACATCCATCACGAAAAAGCCCACAACAACCACACAATACGTCCAAGGGCCAGGTTTTCAAGTGAGTATCACTCCGAAACCTCAACATTCCACACCCGAACCGGCGCCTACCGTAATAGTTTTGGGACCTGTACATCCGACCAAGAAACCCATTCAAGCCCCTGTTGGCACAATAATTACAGTGAATCCCGAAGGAGATGTAGTGACGTATAAGCCGGCGGCTGCAGCAACAGCCAAACCGATTTACCATGGAGTCAGTCACGGGCCACTATTCACTACTCTGAAGCCTGAAGTTACAACGTTGGGCACAACTGGCGCTCATCTCAAACCATCATATTCTGGCCACCAACCGACCCAAGTCATCAAAGACAATTTACACAATACTACAGAATTATTTGCTTTCCCACCTGTGAGAGATCCGTACGCCAATTTGACACAGACGTACCGACCTGAAGTAGTTCATTGGAATACACCAAGTACAAACGTGTACCAAGAAGAGGACGAAACGACGCCACCGCTAGTAGAGGACGACATTTTGGACAACAAAGTTCACAAATTCGTCGAGAAAATTGTTCAAAGCCTGCAAGGCAATTTCGAGGACCTTGAAAACGTCCTGATTGACGGAGAGTCGACCAACAACGTCACTGTCAGTTCGTACGCACCTCCCGTCAAACGACCGTCGACGACAAAAAAACCCACCCGGAAACCCACCAAGAAACCAACCACGTACTACGTGTCGTCGACGTCCCGACCCAAACCGACGTTGTCGCTCATCACCAGGCCGCCGCCGAGACCGTCGTCGACGAAGAAACCGTACACGACCAAACGGCCGACTCCTACGACGACTGTGTTCTCAGAAGAAACTGACTCCTACCTGACGAGCACGCCCATCTATTCCACAACAGAAGTTGACTACAAAAGAGGTAACCGCATTAGGCCGAATCGAGTAAGAACAAGAAACAAAATCAAAAACAGAGTCAGTCATTAGAGCCAAACCAGAACGGAAACATTAGGTGAAGGTTTCAAACTGGCTTCGACGCATTGGAAAGGAAACACGGAAAGCCACTTTGAAATTTGAAATGGGAGATTGTGGGTCTGTTGATCCAGCTGATTTGGCCATAAAATTCAATTCAAGTCAAAGTATTAGTCAAACATTGTTAAATTGATGGGATGTATAGAGTTTTTCTCCATCGAAGAGATCAACTTTTGATTCCATTTGGCAGCCAATGTAACATAGTATTTTGATAATACCACGGTTTAGGTGACGTTTCAGCCCAAACGTGCAAGGCCCAACTTAAAAAAAAAAAAAAAAAAAAGGTCGTGTACCTTGAGTCTATGTATCTCGAGTCATTTAGTGTGTACCAATCAGCTGGCAGAAAGAGTATTGCGTTAGCTACAATAACTAACCAGAAAAATCATTATTCAGGACAAAATAGGGGGCTACCGTGGATAAGCGCCAATACCTTTTTTCCTGTTTTTAATGATCATGCAAAAGCGCCAGATCCTCTCTCAGAGGTCATTTCGCGGGAGTTGTAGAAGCGCCAGGTCCCCCTCAGTGCGAGTTTATGTGCAAACAACGTGTACTTTCAGCCGATGGAACTTTTAACGTATGTCCGAAGCACTTTAGCCAGCTGTACACCATACATGCTCTCGCGAACAAGTGTTATGTCCCACTAGCATTCAGCTTCCTACCGTCCAAATCTGCCGACTGCTACGCTGCACTATGGAAATTTCTGGTAGAATTATGTGCTCAACATGGACTTTTACTGCTCCCCTCTCAGTGTCTGTTTGATTTTGAACTGGCAGCGCACCAGGGGTTCCAACGCATTTTCTCGTATGCCGTCGTTTCGTGTTGTTTTTTCCATTTTGGCCAGGCATTATTTCGGAAAGTGCAATCTTTGGGCCTTGCTCCTGACTATAACGAGCATAAAGAGGTTGGCAAATTACTGAAACTTTTCTTTGGTCTAGCCTTTTTGCCGCCAAATGATGTAGAAGACGCGTTTTTGGACATAATAATATTATGATATTATCATCTGTGCCGGCTGAACCGAAACTTGGTGAATTTTTAGAATATATTAAATATATTCTAAAAATTTTGTGGAACTTATATTGGAGCGCTTAGGTGCTGGCGCTTTTACGAATAACAGTTTTAGGGAATTCTGACTGGAGGTGGCGCTTCTACAACTACTAGTTAGGGGAAGCTGAAAACGAGGGTGGCGCTTTTACAACTACTAGTTAGGGGAGGCTGAAAACGAGGGTGGCGCTTTTACATGTTTACGAAATAGGGAGATAGGTGAAGTCACACGCTAAAACTTGGCACATACGCGATGTCACAACAAGATATCTACCGACCTTCTCTGACAAGACGTACCTTCAATCAACAGTCACATGTCATAAGTTTATTATAAAACTTCCTAAAAGAATGAACGATAGATCAAACTTCTCCTCAAAAATGCACAAATTTGGTTTCACTCTAAAAGAAGAGTTTTCAAGACCATAAACAGTTCGGATCTTACTTTTGTACTTATGAGTGTTGCTGAGAAAGCAGGCAAAACAAACCGTCGAATCTCATATTTTAGTACAAAAAATCATCACTAGGAGCACTTTATTCGGTAAACCCGATAATTTTACCCAAGTAGGGGAAAAAACACGGTTTCGCCAAAAATTGGAGATAAGCGTTATCACACTTACATCGACATGTTTATCGCCAAAGCAAGATTATTGACAGCTTTCTGGCTAAGAAAATTGATATTGAACGAAAAATGACTCAAGGTAGGTTCACGACTTTACCCAGGTCAGTGCAGGTACTGAGGCACTTGACATTTTCTCCAAGAGGATCAACTATAGTGAGACTTAAGTATTGGAGGCTAAACTAACTTGAACATTAAGTACCTCTCGGAATATCGATAAAATGTCCAAAAATGTTTAACGATATTTTTTCCGGCGGGGTTTGATGAGGGTGGTAGATGGGTTGTTAATTAAAACAGCAGAATTTGTGTTGGCAGAGCGCTTTCGTGATCAAAAGATACATCATCAGTGCCTGTACAGACAAATCCTTTGATCACGAAAGCGCTCTGCCAACACAAATTCTGCTGTTTTAATTAACAACCCATCTACCACCCTCATCAAACCCCGCCGGCCAACAAGCCAGAGATGGATGATACCCTTTCAAGATATTTTTTCCTTCAATACCCATCCCTATAAACAAGCTGGCAGGTTATGTTGGTGTAACCTACTAGACCAATCAGCGGTAAAGGTTACCCAGAGTAACAGAGAGCAAGAGGTTACCACAGTAATACAGTGACTGTGTGCGTTTCTACGTATGATCCGGTCCTTCATGTTTGGGTGGAAACGTTTCAACAAAATACAATGTTACACCCGTTGACAATATGGTTTTGAATCAAAACCCTTCGTTGATGGTTAATTTGATTTGCTAGCCACTAAATATTTGAGGCGTTTAGTTGCAAAACCGGCTCGTTCCACATTTTTCCTCAAATCACTTTTTTGGGTTTGTACAATTGGGTGTCATGACCCATTACGCAAGCTCTCTGAACAGTTTCCACCGAATCCAGATCCTCCGCAGAGAAAAATGGCCTCAAATACCTAGTTCACGTTCCGAGCTTACCAGAGCAGCCGCTAGGCGCGCATGGACATGAGAAGTTTTTCGTCTCCCCTGTAAAATGTCCAAAAAAGGAACGAGCTATTCCAAAATATCTCCAGAAATACGTATTGGGTTGATTCAGTTTCCCAGCCAGTCTCCGAAGTTTGCAGGAGTTGAAAGACCCAGCGTAGATTTTTCAATTATTGTTCCTACACTATTGAAACTAATACACCTGAATAGAGGAAAAGGGAAGTGTAAACGGGATTTGACAATAGATCCTAAAAGAAAAAGAGTGAGCAAAAAAATGTTGCCAACTTAACTCAGCCAAAGGGGGCCCATCTGCCCTAGCCATTCATAAAACCCAAGCCAAAATTCTTGCCTCTACTAAACCGCATTTCCAGAATTAACCTCGCTTGCTACACTATCAACATAAATTTTCCTACATCAAAACCGTTAGTACACTTGTTTAGTCGAAATTTCCATCTCGGTTCCTGGAGGCCAGGATTGTTCTCCCAGTGTTAACATAGTCAACGCGTGAATCCTAAGTGCAATCAAATATATGAAAATCAAATTTTCCTTCAGTACTTGTGTACTCTAAAATTTTAGTCGTTATATGTACCTGCACAGGGCTTTTGAAAAGTTCGTATTTATTTTTAAACTTGCGTACAAATGTCAATATTATGCACCTAGGAATAGAACTTACTAATCATACGAATTAATGTGATATTAACATGACAAAAGTTGTAAATAGGAGTAAAATGTGCTTGATAGGTAGACTTTAACTCTATGTTGTAAGTACTTAAGACTGCATCCAGAGAAAACGCTTTGTGTACTCATAATCAGTGAAAGCAGCAATAAAAATAGCTATTGTGAAGTGCAGTACTTTTATTTTAACAGTCTCTTTGCAATTAACCATGACCTTAGCTTTCGCCAAGTTTAACTTCTACAAGAAACTAGCTGAGGTTGAAGCAAACCTTAGATATTAAAAAAGAGAAAACAAGATCATTTACATTTTTCTTGGTTAGGGCAAACCTTACTTCAGGAACCGATGAAATAGGAAACGTAAATTCTGGTTTGACTTGAATCAAACTTGTGGGATTTATGAGAGGTATTTTACTCATTAGGTTCATCTCTATGATAATCAGTTGCGATACGAGCAAATATCTTGATGTTTTCATGGTGTGAAGGAGTATTGCCTCAGAATTTTCAAACACTTAATCATCGATGTTGTTTACTTCAACAGAAAGCACAGGAGAGGACGTTTTAGCGCTAATGAAAGGTTCAATAATTAAGTTGGGGTGCTGTTAGAGTTTGCCGAGGAGCGGCTCGTTACACAAGGAAAGCGAAGCGCTGTAAAGGTCGATCACAAGTAATAACGAGTTAAGATTTTCGGTGTAATGCAGTAATTGCGGAAAATTGTGATAGTCAGTTCATGTTTCCAGCTGTGGTCTCCACAATGTGCGACAGATACAGCTGCGAGGACAACATGGGGAAATTTGGAATCATCGATATTGCCGTCATGCAAACAAATACGTGGGTGATTCTCCGAAAGTGGGGGAATTCTGGTATCATTTTTTGAAGAACTAAAAGTTACATTTTTGACTAATTGTTTCATATGCTATAAGGTTGAAATTCGATAAAATCGGTAACAGAATATCCTAGTTTTTTCTTAAATTTTGATTTTAGTTAAAATGCCCTGTTAAAGATTGACTCAAGGAAGAGACTGAATATTGTGGTAGTTCACCTTCTCTCTGCACACTGCACACATAATCGGATCATGACTGCTGCATTCTCCGGAACCAGAACTCGCCACAGCAATTGACTCTTCTCTGAGCACATACACTTAAATGAGCCTCAATATCCTTTTCAGGCCCTCACAATGTGAAAATCATGGAGTTGATGGCCTGAATTTTGAGGTTCTGAGGAAAAACTAGGTACTGTTTGGACGATTACCAATTGAATTCCACCGCTTGCACATCTTCAAATCATTACAAAACACAAGAGCCTAAATAAAAATTAACAAAAAAAAAAAAAAAAAAAAAAAAACGTTGCGCCTGTGGGGTGTATTGCCGCATACGTGCCACATGTGACTATGTACGTATTGTTAAAGGTATAAATCCTTCAGGGGCGAAGTTGAGGGGGTGAGGGCACGTAAAAGTGGGCGGAGAGGATAGTGCGGGGGAACGTGAGAAGGAGGACGGAGAAGCAGGTATGCTTGGGCTTGGGGCGGGGATAAGAATAGGGACAGGGACATTTTCAATCCGGGAGTCCCCTTGTGAAAAACACATTCTGTGTTAAAAAAGCACTCACTTGGGGGAAACTATGGGCATGTGAAGGACAGAAGGCATGCTATAAGTGACACCCACACAGTTGAAATCAAGCTGAAAAAAAAAAAAAAAAACTCCATGTCGCAATAATTGTAGTAGGGTAACTTTCACATACCTATTGTGAGGGTTTGAATAATTATGAATGGGACATAACTAATAATTAATCAATTATTGATGCTTTTGAGACTAATAAATGAAATGATGAAGTGACAAAATAGCAGATTTAATACAGAACCCAATCCTTAAATAATCCTTATAACTGAAAAATGTAGAAACGTCAAACAAAGGATTGTTCAGGGAGGATGGAAGAAGTCTCAGCTGTATACACTGTGTACACAGCTCAGGCGTCATCCATCCTCCCTGAGCAATCCTTTGATTCGCTCAACTCAGCACCATCGGCACTAAACACAATTCGTAGAAAAGTAACCTAGGAGGAACTACAGTAGAGCAAAGTAAATAAATCGAGTTGTGGGACATGTGAGGCCCTACGGCCATTTTTTAATATTTTACTAACACATAGAACATAAAAAATACCTTTTAACCTGGAAAATGTTTTTACCGGGACCTAACTACCAATGATCATTTCCCACTTCATCGAAGCTTGGCGTTTGGTTTTGATTTAGTTACCTAATAAAAGCAAAATTTCATTTAATGAAGCGTGTTCCACGTTCCTCCAATGTTTAGCCGATAGACTCAAGATTACAGCATCTGGGGGTGTCCCCCAGCAGCCATAATACAAAATATGACATATTGTGCTATGATGATCACACATTACAAGCGGCAATACACCCACAGGCGGCAACGCTACCTATTTATTTTAAATCTCCGCAGTCTGTTAGAAGCTCCGGACTGGGATTTTCCTACTTTCGGAGAATCGCCCACATATTACTTCAATCTAGAGTAGACCTGGGTTATATTGGAACCAAATTAGTTGTAGAGCTTTCAATCTGTGTTTTCGACCCAAAATGGACATCATCAACCAACAAAAGATGGTTCTCACCCCCAAATGATGTTCCATTTACCTGATCCGAAATGTGTCCATGGTGAAGGTAGTTCATATTCTGTTTCCTTGATGAGCTGCACAAGTGTGGTTCCAGAATGCGGAGTTCGACCTCTCATGAAGAACGGAAGGATCGTCGGCGGTAAAGGCGCCACTTTCGGCGAATGGCCCTGGCAGGTGCTCGTCAGGGAGGCGACGTGGCTGGGACTCTTCACCAAGAACAAGTGCGGAGGAGTTCTCATCACCAAGCAATACGTCATCACCGCTGCCCATTGCCAACCTGGGTGAGCATGCCGGCATGTATTTACAATTTACACGAAATTGTTTCATACAAAATTTGTATCGTGTTGATATTTAATCATATAACGCAACAATGAAAGGGAAAATTGTCTCATCTTCCATGATGGACACTGAAACCTTAGATTTACACCCATAGGATGCTGGGCAAGAGAAAGACGAGGTGTTGACACAAACCATTTATCTCTCCATGATTACCACAGGGCTGCAAATTGATACTTACGATGCAAATCATACACAGTTTCACTCCACTCTCACCAAGCGCTAAATCCTTGCTGGGCTCTTAATTTAACTGATAGCTTTGAACTAGGGCTAGTACGACGATCCAATTGAGAGGATCGTTGCATTTTTGTTTCAACTAGCCACTTGATGGTCCAATCAATTGGCAGTTTCTTGCGGAGAGAAATGGGCTCGGAACGGCAATGAGTGTACTTACGTGATCGAAAGCCGATAAAAAGTCGGTTAATGTGTTGCGTTACCACCTTGAAGTAATCGTTCGCGTGGGATAACCAGCCAGTGAAGGTGACCTTCAACAAAGAGGTTTGATTAAAAATGAAAGCAATCGACACTTTGTAATATAACCCAACAAGAGGTCATTGAGTGTCATTTTCTCCGTTGATTAAAAGTGTGGTCTTCGGCACTTACTTTGGAGAGAGGACCTTTGTAAGGCTCTCGCCAGGCCATGATTGTCCAGTAGTGCCTGTGTAGGTGTTATATCTACTGCGTGTTGAGTGTGTAGAGTACCTGGATATAAAGGTGAGTTATTCGTCTCGGTGCACGTTTTCGGGCTGCTTTTATATCCCAGAGGAACTTTACGACCGAGTTTCCTCTCACCTCTCTTTTCCTGGTTCTTTTTGTTTCCTCCAACGCCAACCATAGACCGTTGGGAGATGGGCATCATAAGGTATCACGAAGACGTATCCTTTCAGACGAATTGGATATTAAATAGACCTCTTGAGATGGCAACAGTCTACTTCGAACTGGAATCCAGAATCCTCGCAAAATATCTCCCCTTCGGCTTGTCTCCTGTAACAGGTAAGGTTCAAAGAGCTAAGTCCGGAAGGTATATTCAAATCGCAAGAGTACAAACAAAGAGTATAGGAGGATTTCCTTTCAAAATATTGCCGATACGCGTCCATGTCTCCAAGGTCTATCCTGCCAACCCCTAACAATCCCCGGTACCAACTCCACACAACCTTTACTTCATCTTTATCCCTCGCTTTCCATCGTCCATTTCCTACCTCGCCCACGTCCTTTTGTTTCGATCCCTTTCGGAGTCAGGGTTTACGTCGTCCTTGTAAAGTCGTGTCGAATGGATGAGCCCGAATCATCGCGGTATCTAGTGGGACATGTGTACGGACATGATAATAATAAATATTTTAAAAAATATTATACTAAATTTTAGAGCTTGAGTAGATGTGATGACATCACAATGTGATGATGTTTATGACATAAAAATTATGACATTGTCATAATAATAAACAACACATAATAAACAACACATTGTGTTACCCCTTTGCACTTTTTGTCCACCACGGCTCGTCTGTGACATACGATCATACGAAATGAGGTTCGTGTTATCTGCAAACCATCCATTGATCATAGTTAGGGTTGGGTATCGAAGGAAAACAGATCGATAATATCGATTTATATTATACACCAAATCATCATATCGAGTCCGATAGATTGACGCTAAAAATATCGATAACTCGATAGGTACTAATAGTTGGTAGGTCAATTTGACATCTTCCGTCAATTGAATCCATGGCAAATAAGATGAGATTTGGGGCAGAAGATGTAGAAGTTTATCACAGTAAGCCGGAAAACAAACTGAAAGGCAGAACTTGGAACAGTCCAAACAACGTAAACTGGGGAACAAATAAACCTTTCTTGTCCTTGATTGCCTATCACTAATTTCATGGCCCTTTCGAGGCATCTCCTTCTTCAACAAGGGAATAGAGAAGGCTCTAGCACCATGGAAGTGTGTTTTTTTAAATCTAATTTAAAAAACACAAATGTATTGAGAAAAAAACGGTGCAAATTTTACACAAGGATATAATAATATTATAATATAATAATATTATTATAGTGGTAGTAAAATTTAATTTTTGCGCAACTAATCTAAGAATATCAAAGAATAATATTATTATTCTTAGATATTCTTAGATTAGTTGCGCAAAAACTAAATCTGTCGTGAAAATATTTTGAAAAAATAAAAAAATAGGAATTTTTCTTACGATGTTGCCCACAAACAAAACGGATTTTGCGTTCATAATTACTTGGAAAACGACACGTTATTTGACCTCCTGAGATCCTTTAAAAATCCCATGTGTAGCTCCACGACAGCCCCTGGTGAATTATTCGGATCGTTGTGCAGAACCATGGGACCCCCAAAAATGGACGACCAAAATACATCGAAAACAACACTTAACTCGACCCCATAGCCGAAAACCTTCAAAACCCCTTCCCATCCGCCCCATATGGGTTGGGGCGATCGGGCTGAAAACCTTGTGGCACAAACTATAAATTGTAAATCGAGCACCTATTTTGTGGAAATTTCAGATTAAAAAAATAAAAATTCCTACTGCCCTAAACGGCTCGGACGGCGGACAGACTTTTGTTTTTGGAATCTAGACATCTTGAAACGGATTATGTCAAATTTTGAGGCCGATCAGAATTTTCGACCTCAATCGCGATTAAGTAGGTGTAGGTATTGATATAAAAAAATAGATACCTACACGATACATCAAGTGTAATAATTACGTATATCAATAATTAATCAATTATTGATATCAATATGGAAATATGTATCGATGTTTCAAATATATCGTCAAATGGATACCCAATGGGTACTACCCATCCCTAATCCCAGATTGATTGGTTTTATCAGTAACTGATAAAACCATCATTTATCAGTAACTGATAAAACCATCATTTATCAGTGACTGATAAACCAATCAACTGTTGTTGTAACAACATTCAACAGGGGACATTCAAACAACATTGTTCTCTGTTACTCTGTGAATGTTCCTCTCAGAGGAATGATAAATTTCTTCATAAACAGTAAGCATTCATTGTAACTACGTCGTTTACAGGTTTTTGGCGTCACTCATTGCCGTCTTCGGTGAGTACGACATCAGCGGAGAGTTGGAATCGAAGCGGTCGACGACGCGGAACGTGAGGCGGGTGATCGTCCACCGGCTTTACGACGCGGCCACCTTCGAGAACGACATCGCCCTGCTGGAGTTGGAGACGCCCATTCAGTACGATCAGCACATCGTCCCCATCTGCATGCCACAGGACAACGAGGATTTTACCGGAAGAGTGGCAACTGTGACCGGGTGGGGCCGTCTGAGATATGGTATGACGAACCCGAATGTTAGATGTTGGTTTACAGGTGCACTGGTCACAACTAAGTAAATTGGCAAACTGAAATGGGGAAATTGCTTAGTGTCTATTAGATTGCCAATAGGCCAAAATAGGCCGCCCTATTTATAGCTTCGACGTAGGCCCCTAAATTTGGGCTAAAATAGGCCCTAAAATAGGCCCCTACCAGTTTGCAGCTTCGTAAAACCAGTGCTCGCTGCGTGACAGTCGAAAAACCTCCTTCGAACTTTTTTGTTTTTGGCTTATATCTCCGTAGGGGTACATTCTACAAAAAAACATTATGTACTTAAACCTTTTTAATGAAGACACAATTTTCTAACTGTTGAGGCCAACCGCAGCTCTGTATGTCTAATAGTTTCCGAGGTACATACAGCTTTTCAAAAAATTGTCACTTTTTCGAAAAACTTGAACTTTAACCATTCGGTCCACTTTAGACCCAAATATCGGGAAATATGCCCATACCTATTACAGGGAAAGCCATGTTATAGTAAATTTAATTAGCTTTAATGTAATGGTTTTCTCACAATGCTACCAATTATGAAAAGTTCTCTTGAGTTGACACAGAGCTGCGGTTGGTCCCAAAAGTTAGCAATTTTTGTCTACTTTAAAGGCTAGTTTTTTTTTTTTTTGTAGGATGCACCCCTACGGAGATATAAGCAAAACAAAAACAAAAAGGAGGGTTTTGCGAATGTTAATGTTGAGCCCCTTGTTGCTTCTGTACCGGCAACACCTGAAAGTCTTGTGGGCACAGTATCAAGGTTTGCCATCATTCCACGAACTTCCTATCTCATTTCTACCGTTGGCTTCACAACTAAGCCTCCGCTTTGATAATTCTGCCCTAACTCACAGCCCGGTAAAACAATATCTTGACTTAATCAGTTATGAACTTATCTGTGAATGACGTCGTTGCTAGAAGCGAGGGTTAACTAATTACAAACTTATCCAATTAAACCCACTGTGGGTTGTGTTGGTTCGCCCCCAGCAATATCAAGTATGCGTAGCCACCAATGAGGTTTTTCCAACTATCAATGGTTTCTAATTACATCATATAATTTTGTACTGTTGCGAAATGTTCCACCTACCTCAAACTCTTAACTTAAATACGAAACTCTTCGTTGTAGGTGGTGGAGTACCTAGCGTCCTGCAAGAAGTGCAAGTCCCCGTTATGGAAAACAACGTCTGCCAAGAGATGTTCCACACTGCTGGTCACTCCAAGACGATACTTCAGAGCTTCATTTGCGCCGGTTATGCCAACGGTCAAAGGGACTCCTGTGAGGTGAGAATACGCTATGACGGGAGAAATGGTTTTAGCGGGAACGATTTTTTTCAGGGGCTGCTTTTCAGTTTTATCCAATTCCTGACAAAATCCATTTGGAGCGGATGTGCTTCTGGCCACTGTCTTGTAAAGTGGTTAGTACAGACGGGTTTTTTCCTTCAAGTCAGTTTTTTTCTCTCCACGATCTTTGAGTGTATTTGATGCCAATTATCCTTGTTAGAGATACGTAGAAAACCGTCCGATTACGTACACGGGAAAAGCAGAGGGGGAAATTGAATTTACCAACGATAGCAGGCGGTCTGGCCTCCATCTAAGATGTTGTAGACCAGATTGCCAGGTAATTGCCTTTTGCTACAGCTCAAAAAACCCTTCTCCGAAACCCTTTTCCTTTTCCAGTACGTTGTTCTTAAACGTGGCTCTCTCCCAAGTACTAAATCGATTGGTTCAGAGAATCCCTTTTCCAAATAGATGGTTCAGGCTGAACCATCTAATTTGGAAAAAAGCTGCAAATTTTACACAAGGGTTTATTTTTATTATTCTTTGATACATAAAAATTATGCAAAAATTAATAATTATTATGTCATTAAAAAACATGTTTGAAAAAATTTTTAAAAAAGTTCTGTACCATCTGTACCGTGTTTGGACAGATGTGGGACCTCGAAAAATGAATTATGCGTCCAGAATAACTCGGGAAACTACACCTTATTTGACTTCCTCGGATCGTTAAAAAAAATCCCATGTTTAGCCCCATGAAAGCCACCTAGATCCCCACGCTGAGATCGGATCTCTTCTGGGACCCCCAAAAATCGATTCTACGTCCAAAGATACTTCGAAAACGACACCTAACTCGACCCCTTAGCCCCACGGGTTTGGGCGATCGGGCTGAAAACCTTGTGGGCACAAGTATTATAGCTGATCCCTATTATAGCTCTTGTGGGATCCCTATTATAATAATAGGGATCCCACAAGAGCTCCTGAACTCTGGTGACGAAAATCGAACGCGCGAAATTTCACCGTTCCCAAAAAAAAACCTACTGCCCAAAACTGCTCGGACATTTAATTTTTGGAATCCAGACATCTTGAAACCTACAATGACAAATTTTAGGGCCAATCAGAATGATCGACCTCCGCGCTGTTGTGTCTACAGCAACTCTAGTAACTATTCCAGCGGTAACAACAGTTACTGTTGTTTACTCTGGAATCACGTAGCGGTAAATTGTCCTTTCGTCCTGTGTTGATTCTAATGGACTTGCAGATTGGAAAGGACGATCGTGCGCCCGGTAATTGCCAACCATTCGTTATAATTAGTATTGGCATCGCTGGAGTAATAATTGGAATTGACATGATGGACGGATCAAATACGTTTGAGATTCACCATTTATCGTTCCTGGATCCAGACCCGACAGAGCACACAATTAATCGGAAATGAAGATGTAAACATTCACTTGCCGTCACTTTCTACGATACTAGCTAAAGTACGGGATATTAGATTGAAAAAAAAAAAAAAAAAAAAAAAAAACCCGCTGCAAATTCTACACAAGGGTTTATTATTCTTTGGTTACTTGTGCATAAATTTAATTCTGTGTCAATGAAAAAAATTTTTGGGAAACAATTATTTTAGTATTTTTTCAAAAATTTTGTTTGGATTTTTTTTTTTTTTTTTCAAAATTTTTTGTTTTTTACTTGAAAAATATTAAATATTTTTCAAATTTTGAACTCCTTCCTTGGGATCCTTCAAAAATCCCATTTGTAGCCCGAATTATGAGGCCGATCGGAGTCGTCGACCTCCGTCGCGATTACATAGTATTATTATCCCAAGAATAATAATAATAACAAAAAAATAAAAAATGCATCGTAGGCTAAAGATTGATGAGTATAGAATTCGTTTTTTATTTATTTATTTTATCTTTATTTTTTATTTTTTATTATTATTGTTTTTTTTTAGGGGAAAGAGGGGAAGTTGCAATTCGCTTCACCCTGGGGCAGGAGAGATTTCACTCAGCTGATTTCATTCCTCTCTTGTTGTTCCAGAGAGTCTCCCTACCAAAGTTCAACTCCCTGCGGTGAACCTGGGAGATTATTCTTGTCCTCTAATTACTGCCTCAACCAAGGTGGTAATAGTTACATGATTTACTAAGGGATTACTGCACAATTCCTAACCAACAAGGGATGTCTGTCGTTTTTAAAAAATTCGACTTTAAAACTGACGTTCTGCTCTCCTTCTTTTCTATTTAGAAAGAAGATGATGGCCACAAGAAAGCTGTACAATGCTTATTAAAAAACTCTCCTTATAACATGGAGACGAAGATGCGTATTCGAAAGCTCAAAAGATTCAAGGTAGCATACGGGGCCCACTCCTGTACGTCCTTTTCACCAGAGATCTACCCGAGAGAGAACACTATAGCGACGTTTGCAGATCACACTTCAGTCCTTGGTGTCGGCGATACCAACTTGGAATCAATTTCGAAACGGCTTAGGTCAATCAAGAGACTGCGAAGCTGGACTTCGAAGAGTAGGAGCCAAATAAATGAGGCAAAATTGGTACGTGTCGACTTGACAAACCGCAGGTGTGAGTACGTAGGTACCCGTTCACCTCAACAACGAAGTCATACTGCACACAAGCGAAGCCAAATACCTGAGCATGACCCTCGATGCTAAGCTTCGGTGGAAAGTAGGTACGTCAACAAAACAACAAAAAATGGAACTAATCGCCATATTTTGGAAGATGTGTTGGCTAATGGGGCGACGGTCAATTGTCAATCCACAACAAGCCTACACCACACAATTAGGTTCTTAAGCCAGTCTGGGCCTGTGGTGCACAATTGTGGGGCTTCACCGCTCCGAGCAATCGCTTGATCATTCAGCGATTTCAAAATAATGTGCTCCGAGCATGCGTAGATGCGTACCGTTACGCCAGGAACGAACGACTACACCAGGAACTTCAAATCCCAACTGTCGACGACGTCATCAAAAAACAAGCATTAAGCCCATCATCAACAATGAGGTTATCCAGCTCCTCGACGTTGAAGGCCTGCTCAGACGACTTTAAAGAACAAAACCTCATGAGCTGTGGGAGTGGGGTGCCCTGTGAAAGTTAGCTCAGTGAGTTATTACGTCAGTTGCACAAAACAAGTCACATAGAAGCCGTGTTATGTGTCACAGCTTCTTTCAAGTCATTTAGTACACATCAATTATAAATTGCTGATAAGTTTGTAAACTTGGTGCTATAAACGTTTTTTTTAAAAACCATTAAACGCACCTTTGTTTGTCAGGTCCCTATTATTGGTACCCCAGTGAGTGCTCACTTAGCAATTCTCAGAAAATACCATTTTCATTCATCAATGAACTCATTGGCAAAACGTTAGGAAGTACTTTTTTTTTACGAGATGTAAAATCCTTTATGGACTGACAGCAGGGAAGTCCCCACCCTTCGTGTGGGAGTCCTGCTTACCTCAGTATACCCACTAAAAAAAACACCTCGATTTCTCCCAGGAAGCTGCGCCGGAACTAAGTAGTTAGTATTACTTCAGGGCAGTTCCTTTGGTTGGCCGCGTATGGCCTCTTCTTGTATTCGGTGTAAGTCCGTGTCTCCGGTTTTTGAGGGGGATAGGGATAGTGTGGGAGGGCAGGTCCTTCAGCCTTCCCCATCCCTATCTCCATCCACAGTCCTGGCCTTCTGTTCTGCAGGTTCTTCTCCTTTTCATGGGGTGGTCATTCGTCAGATGAGAGAGGGGGTGATGGAAGGGTTGTTCCAGCACCAATTCCCTCCCACTCCCTGTCTCTCTCTTTCGTCTTCAGTATTGCTATGACGAAAGTGTGCACGGCGTGCCAATTGTCTTTCACCGCCAGCATCTTTGCTAGAATGGTTTCTGGCTCGAAGTCTTCAATCTCCTCCATCAAACCGCTCCGCAGCCTTTGCCAGTTAAAATGTTTAAATTGACCATTCTCTGGCTTGTATTGAAGCTTCCACTTCATGTGTGCATTCAGATTGGTGGAGTTTCGGAACGTTGTTACTGTTTGTATGCAACGGCGACACTTAGTCTTATCTTCTTCGTGTTTTTGTGCCTATGAGTGTTTCATTTTAATGGTCACTGTTGCATCAGGTTTGTCGTTTGTCTAGCTAAGGCGATCACTAGTCAAGTGGTGATCGGATCTGATTTGTTATTTCCTTTGTACTTCATCAATTTTGTCGAGAATGATCGTTTTTGTAGTCGCTCAAGGCTTCTTCTTTTCATTCAGGGTGATAGCGGCGGACCCTTGATGGTAGAGCGACCAAACGGACACTGGGTATTGGCTGGTACTGTCTCCCACGGCATCAAATGTGCTGCCCCCTACCTCCCTGGAGTGTATATGAGAACCACTTACTACAAACCGTGGCTGGAAACCATCACAGGAGTCAAGACGCCGGATTATTAATGGAATCGTACTATTGGTAATGTGTGCAGTGAGTTTCTTATATATGAAAGGAGTTAAGGTTGTATATTATGGTGTTTCGACTCCGTAAAGTGATATGGGGAATGCTGCTCTCAACCCAAGTTTCGTTTGAGTAACATCCGTTTGGTGAATTCATCTCATTTGAAAAGAAGAGAATACAGACATATTTGGTGCTTGTAGTCGGTGGTTTTCTACAATGGCCGAACTTTGGCAAGAAAGTAACATTTCTCATAGATATTACCTCCTCCTGTTTACAGAGGAGCTTTCATGGAGAAAATTCTTTAAATGCAAAAGGCTCACTCACGATTGTGTTACCTATTTAGCGAGAATAACGGATTCGTAATGAACCAAATGAATCAAATTTTGTCCCTCTTGCCTTCACATTTTAATAGGCAAAATCTTGTTATTTCTGAGATATGAGAGACTTTAATGAAAAAAGGGATGTAAGCTTAAAGTAAGCGTGTAACCACCCAGTGTTGCCAATAGTGTATAGGGATTGTGCTTGGGACCGAAATGAGAGCGCTCTGGCGGCAAAGTGAGCATTATCATCAGGATCACCGGCTGATGAATACCACTGGAGTGTATGAATCCTAACATGACAGTTGGGTGACTTCTTTAAAACACTAACATTGAAGCAATAAAACCAATCGTACAATTAAATAAATGTTATTTAATAATTAAATATACAATTAACGTATAAAACGTACAATGAATGACTTAACAATTTTTTTCTGGAAATGTCATGCTTTAAAAGTTACGAAAACGGGCCAACATTGCAGAAAATCCGTCTCTATTATTTATAGGGCCTTAAGAAAAAGATGATATTTGAATTCCGTGGCCGTGGAGGGGGTTCATGACGTAGGCTGCTTAGTCATCTTTTGATTGGCTGGGAGATCTCTCTCTTGCATTTAAGTTAGCCAACTTTGCTTTGCCGACCCGAGCATCGAGGTAATCATCGGAGGTCATTCAAAAATCCAACATTGAGGTTATCATCAAAGAAGATTATTCAAAAAGCGGCCCGGGCCGAGTGTTTTTATTCCAATTCCATTCAGATTTATTTTTCAGCGCTCTGGCGGCTACTCGATGCCCAGCGAGGTGAGGTGTGACGTCCCGCTTTCAGTTCAAAATCTCCAACATTTCCAAACAGTTCTCCACGTAACTAGACGGATTTTCAAACTAAATATTTGTGTAAGGGGGTTTAAAAGGGTGCTGAATCCGAATATGTTGTTAGAAATGCTGAATTCCGACCTTCCTAAAGAGCTCATTAAAAAATCATTATTTAATTGTGCGTTTGGTTTTCCATTACCGACGTTGTGCACATTATATAGTCTTGTCAAAATTCATTCAAAAAATTAAGTTTCAAGTCCTGAGTTTAAATGCGAGAGAATGACAGCCATTCATATTCTGTAGAGACGACGATGTGGCGTGTCAGCTTCTCTTTCTTCGTACCAATTTATTGACTCTGATATTGTAATCAAACTTTTGATGTTGGCTAGTTTTGGCCTGCAGACTTGGCAGGTGTTGTAAAACGAACGTTCGGATTCCAAATTAGCAGCATAACTTGGTGAGAATTGTTTCGTATAAAAAATGAGTTGATCGTAATGGTCAAATTGTTGAGGATGAAATTTACGTTGTTTACATTCGCGTAGATGTTGATGGCTGAGCTGATAGCTTTACCAACCAAGACCATTTAAACATTTAATATTAAGCGGTGATGAACTTAAATAATGTTTCTTATTGTGATAAAAATCTCAGAAAGATGCGATCTTCCTCTCAGCTGAAATGAATGATAGCTCTCAATGATGTTATAATGTATAAAATGCTACCACAGAGAACTTAGCTAGTGGTTGTCCATCCATACTGCCATTCCACTGAGCCGAAGTCGAGGGAAAATCCCCTCCCTTTATTCACCTCTACCATCCTATTTCATTTTTTATGATTTTTATAAATAGCAAAATTATTTTTAATTTGATTACACCTTTTCATTTCCTACTAAATACAAACATCTTTCATTTTCTGTCTGTAAAATTTCTTTAGTCAAACCATCCCCGAACTGGGGTTGCTTTTGGTTGAATATTATAATTTATGTGGTCTCTTTGTACCAAATTTACGACTGCTTAAAACAAAATTATGTGAATAGTTAGGTGTACATAATTAAGACTTTAGGCTGTAGAGGAATGTTCTCATTTTCTTTTGAAATAATTTATTTTCTAATTTATTGTTGCGATGTGGAGATATTTATTTTTGTATGGTTGTATTGTAATTTGAAAGTTTTATTTCGTTGTTCGTGTCAAAATCATAGGTCGTTACATTCCATGTTTTCATTGTAAACATGTAAATAATTATATGTGTAAATACAGTTCACATTGTTGGTTTTGCTGCGTAGATGAAGTTTCTTTTTTGTTCAGATGTCCTTCAGTTGCATCGTAGAAGGCTGTCATTCGAATTTCGGGCATCGTAAATATTTGCCGAAAATGAGGCCTTCGACGTTATCGCCGGTTTTTTTTTATTGAATTGTCGTACCAATTAACAGGAGGAGGGCGTCGAGGTCGGTGACTTCGTGTGACTGTCCGGACCTTTTGCTGGCACTTTGTCAAAGCATTTCGTGCTTCCCCGTTAATTCACCGGCGGTTCTTATGCCCGTCGCGTGCTTCACTTTTACTCATCGGCGGGGTCGAAATTCCTCGAAGAGGAATTTTCTAGAAAGAATTATTAACACGTGGGGGGGGGGGGGGGGGGCTCGCGAAGGGATGACATTTAGGTGGCATTGAATAATTACATCGGAGGCTCGAATCAAAACCAAAGCGTCCACGGGAGCCGTGTCAGTTTGACGTGCATGCCCATTATGTCTCATTGTTGTAAAAAAAAAAAAAAAAAAAAAAGGTAGCAGCAAGAAGATTGCAGGCAGAGCATTCATGTTTCAACTGTGAACTTTCAGAACATATTGAAACCATGTCATGTCGCGCTGTATTTGAGGAAACTTGTGTCATTAGTGGACGATAAAAACACCCCACAGCGTGCAAGTCTGGAATAAGACCAAGTCTTGCCCCACCGCTGCAATAGAGGCCCTACGCGGACTCGCACCCTTTTCACGTCTACCTTGGAAGGACCATAATGTGGTGGCTCTCAGGTGAGGTGGTGCCTCACCTGATCATCCACCGTCTTGTAAACGTTCACAGGCTTGAGGTAAATACATAAAAATTGTCGAAAATACGTTTCTCCCCTTCCGTTTCTACATGTGATGAATTTTTAACTTACCGAAAGGTTTTAAAAAAGCTACATCAGGCTACAGTCTGAAATTAATTTTCCCTCACGCATGAGGAGGTAAATTGATGACTATAAGTTTCAAAACAGTTCTTCACAGTTTGCGACTTATACATTATTTCAAAATTCGCAACCTCCAACGCGGAATAACATATTCCGATAATTTAGTTAGGATAGGTCGACTCGAATCATAAGCGGGTATGTCCAAAGTCTTCTAATAGACGATTGACATGTAAAGTCACAATACCACGCTGAGGGTGCAGTGACGCAGGGGATAACAGTATTCCCCACTTTTCCGTCTTTCAACGAAGAAAAATAGTGTCTTGTCTCCAATTCTGGTTCTTACTCCTACCTATCACATATCAAAATTAGATTTAATGAAATACACCGTTCAACTCCAAAGACTTTTTTCCCTCCCAGTGGGTTACCCAACCAAACCTCATTCCGTATTCCGGTGATGAAAAGCTTGAAGGGTTTCATGATATAAAAAGCCTGTCGTAAAAAAATGAAAATATGCGGGAACCTTTTACAGAGAGAGCTCTGCAGAGAGAAAATTAATCCCCCTTTTATCTCAAGCATATCTATCTACCTACCTACCTACCTAATAAAAACGTTATTTTTAAACCCCGTGTACCTGCAATTTGTTTCAAATAAAGGATATTAAATATTTAGTTAAAAGCCTTTTTCTCTCGGACATCCACCACTTTTTTCTGGTTTGAATATTTTAAAGAGCTGTAAAAAAAACCTAATAAAAATATAAAAGAATAAAAAATAATAAAAATAAATAAGCTGTTCATTTCTACAATAATTGTAGAAAGGCAATTATTGATGGCCCTCATGATTATCCGATGTAGAAACAAGTAAAATGCTGATGGGGGTCACATGTATGCTGAAGTAGGTCTGAATGGTAACAGTACTTCATAGCCGAATAGTTCTGGGTCAGTGTGGACTTCCGCATGCCCTCAGGCCCTCGGATGTGCTTCATTGTGACGTCTACCGAAGTTCAGAACCGACTCCGGGGTTCTCCAGGACGTCCATACGGTATTCCGCGCGGGGGTGACGGACGTCGCTACCTCAACGAATATTAAACCAGACTCCGACGATTCAGCGGAACCTATAAATACTTCTGACGGACGGAGTCGCTCCGTCATTTGTGTTTTGTGCGTGGAAGGACTTGCACCATGATACTCCCTCTAGTCACTGGTAAGACCATCAGCCACATTATTCATGAACGCCGAATTTACGCTCTGTTGAGAGGGTAGACTTGTTAATTACATTCTCTTCGCCGCACAATGGAGCCGATGACGCTAAGAGGAGGCAGAAATTATTCAAGGTGACAGACTGATTGATAGACACGGGTTTAGCATTAAAAAAATGCAAAATCCATAATATGGGAATAATATGGAAAACATATTACGTTTAGCTGCTTATTAGGTACCTATAATTTTTTAACAAAAAAAAAAATTTAAAATAATTTTTTCTCTTTTTCATGTTTGTATTACGCACTTAGAAGTGCATAATAAGAATTGCGCACGATCTGAAGTTATGTAGAATCTCATTTTAGGTTCCTTGGTGAACACACAAAAAAAAAAAAAAAAAAAAAAATCCGTGTAGTTCGGTGAATACCGCGACTTTTTTGATCCGTAAAATCGTCGAAGGCCAATTTCATGAAGAGAATATTTTTAATGTCTTCGGAATTCAGGCTATGTATCCGAAGGCATTAAAAATATTCTATTGTATTCATACAAATCATTCATGCATTCATACAAATCAATCGTGGTTTAAAGCTTAATTAATACTAGGAGGCCAACCCCTGCTGGCTACGCCAGCCAACCGTATCCCGCCTGGCCTCAGACCCGACAACTCGTTTTCCCATATTGTGCAGTTTTTTCTTAAAAAATACAGATATTTTGATTTTTGCTCCACAGCTTAGATGCGCCACGTGGAGCAACTTTTTGGTGGTTTCTAATTTTTCTCGTCATCTACTCGCCAAAACGGATTTTTGGTATTTTTTCAAATTTTTTAGAAAAAGTTTAATTTCCCGTTTTTCCACTTTAGGAGCTCAGATACGCCACATGGAGCTACTACTATAATATATTATACCTATTAGAGATGTGGGGCTCGCCACGGCGAAAAAACGTACTGGAGAAAATGCCGATTTCCATCTCTCTGCTCACCTCCAGACAGCTCGAAGCGACAAACCCCGTGTGGTTCTTTGTTCATATATAGTAACTATATAACTGTTATATCGGCTAAAGAATCAACATAGAATCAATCGGCCAGTTGCGTTTTTAATTTTTCGAATTTCTGCCACCTTTTAGCGTCATCGGCCCCTACTGTGACCCCGTTCATCGGGATGTATAGGTACCTACCTACAATAGTATACAAAGCCCAAAGCCCGATCGAAGATGTCAAATGCCCAGATAGCCCGCGTAAAAAGAAAAAAAACAAAAAAAAAAAAAACAGAAAAAACCCCATTCAAATCCGTTCAGCCGTTTAGGCGCCAATAAGGCACGACGGTTTACGGGCGTTGTACTCACGTCCAAAAACTCGTATTTTTCGAAATTTCGCAGGGTTGCGCGCGTCGCGCGGGATTTTAATATAGCCTATGTTGTGGGCAATCTCACCCGAGATCGTTAGAAAAAAACCCCATTCAAATCCGTTCAGCCGTTTAGGCGCCAATAAGGCACGACGGTTTCCGGGCGGTGTACTCACATTCCAATCCAGAGAACGCCCGTAAAAACATGTACCATGTTAATATACTTTTAGTCCAGGGTAATTAGACATTCCCACAATTTGTGGGCCACAAACATGCCAGCTTCATGAATTTGTAATATGTCGCGGGGTCGTTACCAGTTCCGAAGATCGCATTTTTCGATACGTTTCACGAGTACTTTTTAGTTTTAAGTTTTTGCTACAGTTGTGATATGTTTCAGGTCTTACGCTTATCGAAATACTTCTCGTGGCAGCTCTTCCCAGGATAAGGGTAAGCCATTTATACTGTGACATACTTCTCATGTTTGCGACGGTCCATGGCAAAGTCACTGTGGTGGACCGGCCCAACGTTTCAAACGGGGTTGGTTTGAGGAGAAAATGTATCGGCGCTTCTCCCACCATCGCACAGTGGGGCAGAACGCACGAATTCCTGACATGACCCCCTGCACGAAATGGAGGTCGAACAGACTTGAAATTCGGAAGGTTTGCTCGTTAAGGTGTTAGTCACAATTTTAAATATTTGATGGACTGTCCTTGAAGGAAAGTTTGCGTTGATTCTGATTATACCACATTTTCCCCATACTTAAAAATAGTAATTTCCACCAAAAAACGCGTTTTTACGTTTTAGGTTGCGAAACTTTGAAACTCTCTCTTGGAGGGGCAACTTGAGGCAAAAATTTCCTTCACAATCGGATCCCCAGAAGGGTAAAGTAACCCGCTATGAAAAGGGTTTCGTTCAATACCGTTAAGTCTGAACAATTTTAGGTGAAAAATCACAGTATTTTGTCATATTAACACCAATAAATGACGGTAATAATATTATTACCGCTTAAGCATTTAATAAAGCTGATCGTCCTTTCTAAGCCTCGTATTACACGTAGTTTCACTTAGCTGGGGTTGGATGATCCATTTTGGCGGTCGTAAGGAACATTGACACGACGAGATAAATAAACCTTTCCGAACTCATTATCACCTTCACTGCGTTGTAAGCCTCGACGAAGTTACGCTTTGGACCCAACCGGCTCAGAATGTGTTGATTTGAGGCTAAATGAATACAAATAAGTAGTTTTCGGAGTTTCCGAATGAATTTCATTTTTCAGTCGACCATCTTCAGACGTCCAGGAATTCGGGTGTTCTGCCCCACTGTGCATCGTTCAGTCGTCCATCGTTTTAACGCTCAAACGAACGTCCAATTATGATGGTGTGACAAAAGTAGGTATTCTTCTTCTTCAGGTAGAACGGTCTCTCCCTTTGGAAAGGTTCACGTTGCCAGACAACGCCACGACAATCCGGGAGAACATCGACACAACGTTCACATGTGACGCTCGTCCCTACGGTTACTACGCCGACCCTGAAAACGACTGTCAAATATTCCACGTCTGCCTCCCAGTCGTTTTCGGGGGCCAGAGAAGCGAAACATTCATGTGGAGCTTCATTTGTCCGCAGGAAACTGTCTTCAATCAGGTAGGCAGAGTTAAAGTTCAATGACGAAAGGCAATCCACGCAGGTTGATAATGGAGCCGGATACCGTTGCAGGAGAGATTCACGTGCACCAGGACGGACGACTCGATTCCTTGCCAAGAGTCAGCCATGTTCTACGCCTTGAACGACAACTTCGGGCAGCTCGAGACTGAAGAACCGTCCGTGGTGGACATCCCACTGGAGACGTCACAAGAGGACAACAGTCTGGAAACCGCCACCACCTCCTAGCAGTAATTATTGTAGATTTCGTCTTTTAGTCTTTCCTTTAGTCCTCCATGAATATTATTAGCTTGTCCATGACTGCAACTTCTCAACTTCGATGACTGCCCTCACCGTAAGACAAGACTATTGTTCTGTTTTTACTTTTCTTTGTAAATTAAATGGTAAGCTATAGGTATTAGAATTAAATGCATAGATTAATGTAGTATTAGAAAAATGTCATTTTGCTAGAGAAATAAATTACTTCTCATTGAAAGCAGTTTGAAATTTGCTTCGTTATGTTGAGGATGTAAGCGACGTTGAAAAACAACCTTGTATAAATATGATTTATAAGAAAGGACTTGGTATCTATCTATGAAATTCATCATTCAAGGTAACACTGGCTCATCACATGCAAACAGCGCGTGTTCAGGAGAGCGTGAAATATAATAACTTGATAGATGCGTACTGTGAAGAAAATACGTCCCCTTGTATTGATCGGTTTAAAGAGATGTTAAACGTGTTATGTTCATATTTCAACACAAATACATGTATTTTTTTTTTCTGAATTTTAAACAATCTCATTGTCACGATCCACAAAATCATTTTAAGAAACCGCTGCAAATTTTACACGAGGGTTTATTATGCTTTGATGTAGATTACTAGTACGAAAATTAAATGTCAATTTTAAAAAAAGTTGAAAAACTACATTGTTCGGACAGATGTCGATTTTTTAAATTGTGGTTTTTTTCCAATTTTGTTTTTTACTCGGAAAAAATTTGACCTGGGATCCTTCAAAAATCCCACTTGTAGTCCCATGAAAGCCCCATAGATCCCTACAGTGAAATCGGATCGTTCAGGGACCCCCAAAAATGGTCTCAACGTCCAAAAATACTTCGAAAACGACATCTAACTCGACCCCAACTCGGCACAACTAGATGGTAGTAAGCTTTGGGGGTGAATTATCGCCTCTTTTGAGACATCGAGTCACCCAACAAGATCAATTTCAATTTATTTTACAAAAATTTCATAATTACATTCTTGAAAATGATCGTTAACGCTCTCGAGCAGTATAAAAATACAAAACTTTGATACACAAATTACAATTTTGGCAGTAAAGTACCAAAGCTCACAAGAATTCCGACTTTCTTCACATAAACAATAACATAATTTTGATTCGTTAGTATTTTACAAAAGTACATCAATTTGATTTTAAAATTTCATCAAGACAATAATTTAATGAACTGGAGACCTAACAATACTGGAAACAGGTAAATTGCCACAGATTATGCTATGTAAATGTACAATAGGAACTAACACCCAACTATAAAACGTCTGCAAAAACGTTTCAATTCGGATTTCTTCGTTTTCATTTTTTTAAAGAAGCGTTGAATAATTAGATACGCGAAAATTTGCTGGCGGGGTAAGGAATTTCCATGTCGATGCCGGAAAATCAAATGTAGTTTCCTTGAGCGTCCCGGTACAGGTCCATGTTGATGTCGTACCTGGAACAGTATGTTTTTTTTTTTTTTCTTAACGTCATTTGAGAGAGTTCGAATCAAAAAGAGATCCGTCGTTCGTAATGAGGGTGATTTTCCGTTGTGAAATGGAGGATCAGTTACACAAGTTCATCTTCAAAACATTCGTCCAATGAATTTTTCATAGCAGTGAATCGGAAAAGTTTCTAAGAGGTGTTACCAGTCATGTCGCAAGTGGTATTAAAAATGAATCTGACCATCTGGGAAGTTTCACTACAACGTGGGAGGGTTTCCTATGTCCATCTTTGAATGAAGGGGTCGGTTACAGTCGATCGCTTTGGGGTCGTGTTGCCATGGGATGAGTAAATATCCTCTTCGGCTAACGTCGTGTTTTCAAACTCATCCCCCGCAGTCTCGTTATCGTGAAGTCTGGGTTTTGAGTTACTTTAGAAAGTACCTTCTATTTTTATGGTCTACGAAAGGGTTGTGAGGGGGATTGGAGTCATATTTCTGCGAAGAGAGAAAGGGAGGAAGAGATTGTTCGAGTGGATGGATTGAATTTTCCAACCCTGAATAGAAATGCTGCCAACTAAGGAGACTATTCGATCCAAATCGAGCAACTTGTTGTCAAGTTGGCACCACCCTTCATGATCGCTAACCTTTCAACACAAAATGTGTTTTAACAGAGGTTATTTGGTTTGAAGTTGTTGGGCGTAAGGTAAGTAAAGAAAATATCCCACCGCGTCGGTGACATCAACCCGACACCCCGAAGCCCCCCCCCCCCCCCCCCTTTGCAAGAACCGCAACGCCTTCTAACTCCACCGGACGCGTCGATCCCCTCGGCAAAGTTACCAAAAAACACATTCTGTGTTTCATTGGTTTCTTCCCAACAAGACAGTCTAAAACAAATTTGTTCAAAAATCACCTCGACGGAGCCGCAGGGCAATCCACGTTGAACCACCAGTCACACACTCGCACCGCCTGATTGAAAACCGTCCCGTTGGGACACAAGAAACTGTACATCGCTCCACTCGGCAGACACCAATGCCAAACCTGCAACATTTCCAGAGAATTATATACAACCAAAAAAAGAACAAAGCTAAGGCGGTCTTGGAAACTTAAACTAACTGTTCACTTCGAAGTAAATTTCATCACCGCCCCGATAAACTGCGTGATTTTCCTGCAGTTTTATTTGTTAGAAAAAAAAGAAAGATTATAACCGATAGTATTTGTCGCTTATCTCGGAAGAAACTCGCATTGCTAAACCGTCTAAAAATGGCCATTCCAGATTCTCACCACCTCCTCGTCAGGTAGCCCAATTGGGCCTGTGCGCGTGTTTTGGTTGGGAAAGTGTTGCAATGGGTTCTGTTAGGTGGGATTATTCAACTGGGAAGCGAAAATTGAATGGGGGGTTACTCAAAATCTCACGCCTGGGTCGCGTCAGGACCTTGAATCACTCGTAACAAGGACGTTAGGTTGAACATTAAATGTGTGCAGTTAAAGGTGGGTCAGTCCACATTTAGAAGGGGAAGAGCCACTTTTAAGGCGGGCTTTTGATCCTGGATGTAGTGAAAGAGGCCTAAGTGTGGAGGTATAACGTAGCCAGGGCTAAGTATGCGAGGGAGTCTGTAGGAGGTATATCTTCCCGATAACGAAGATAACTCGAATGGAATACATGTATCACTAATTCTTATCGATCACTGTACTGCCGATATTAACCCAACACTAGAAACCTCCGTAACAACGCAGCAGGACACTTTGCCTATTCTGCTGTTGGCAGTTTTGGCTTAGGAAAGATCGACTCCTTTACTTCGGTGTCTTCCAGAAAGCCCATGGCAAAACTCGACGCTTTGAGCAAAACTGTGGAAACTCCAGACCAGGACAGCATTAGAGGCGGGAGAGACCTCTTACCTCTTACTGTAAGTGTACTACCAGTACTGACCATTCTTTCACCTTCAGCCGCCAGAAAAGCAAATCCAGGACGTTACTTCGACAATCCCTCTATCCCCCCTCCGCAATCCCTTCCTTAAAAAAAAAACTTAAAAAAACTAGCGTTATGAACATGGAGTATGCGACAGTTACACCCACCTGAGACTGTTTTCCCAACAATATTAATTGTTGTGGTGTTTGACGGAGTTCTAAAGGCGCATACTCCATGTTCACGCTGGCGTTTTTTTTACGGAAGGGATAGAATAGGGGGGAATCAAAGTACCGCAACAATGCTATTTCGTCGTTGCCACAGTAATTAGGCATAATATGCCTCACTTGGGAAGATTTTCCAGGAGAGCCGATTTAGTGGTTTCCGATGCATGTTTACGAGGAGATGTGTGAAATTTGCTGTGACCACTGTTGAGATATGCGTTATCAAATTTTACTTCATTTTCGCCTTCATGCTCACATCTATGGCCTTCACACCATTTTTAATCGAAAAAACGTCGATTTTACGTTTATTGTTCTTGGAATAATTATTAATACACTTTTGTTATAGCGACGGAGGTCGACGACTCCGATCGGCCTCAAAATTTGACATTATCCGTTTCAAGAGGTCTAGATCCCAAAACCGAAATGTCCGTCCGCCGTCCGGGCCGTTTTGGGCAGTAGGATTTTTTTTAAAATCTGAAATTATGACAAAATACTTGGTTTACCATCTAGTTGTGCCCGCAAGGTTTTCAGCCCGATCGCCCAAACCGGTGGGGCGCTATGAGGCTAAAATGGGGCTACGGAAGGAGTTTTTTTTAAGGCTTTTGGCTATGGGATCGAGTCAGGTGTCGTTTTCGAAGTATTTTTGGACGTAGAATCCATTTTTTGGGGCCTCGGAACGATCCGATTTCACTGTTGCGATCTATAGGGATTTCATGGGGCTACAAATGGGATTTGTAATTTTTTTTTTCATTGACTCAGAATTAAATTTCTGCACAAGTAATCTGTATCAAAGAATAATTAACCCTTGTGTAAAATGTGCAGCGTTTCATTTAGGTAGCTACTTAACTCAAAACGCCCAAAAAATGAGATATGCCTAATTACTGCGGCAACGACGATGACCCGCCTGCAGAGGTCATCGGAAAGCTAAGTGGCTCCAACTCCTATATGATTCAGACAGTTGACGGTGCGCAGTACAGTAGAAACTCCTGGTCCCTACAGCCCCGAGAAGATCAACAACCTGTCGGACTAGGATTTTGTAGCACCACATCCTGTATTAGCCGCAAATCGAGAAACTCTATCGTCGTAGGACCTCCCACTGTGACGCCAGAGAGACAGATATTCGGTGGGTCACCAGCCAAACTCACTCCTCGACACAGGACCGTCTCTCCGGAGGCTAAGATCCAAACGTCATCCGCCAGCAGGCCGGAGGCCAGAAGAACTCCGCACTGCCAGTGGACGCCAGAATCTGGCGAAACCTCCCCAGCAGTTTCAGGAGAGCCTCTACTGCCTCTACTCCTTAGAAAGGGTGATGTGACGGAACTAGTAGGTACAGACTACTATGATGTCATGATGAAGAGACTCTTATTCTTTTACGATTACATACCGAGAAGGTTACAATTATGTTACTGATTTTATTATTCGAAGATTGTGGTTTGAATAGAGCACCCGTTCGTTCGAGTTCAAACACGTTGATTATTTAAAACCCAGCTTCCTTAAATAGTGAATTACGTTTACAGTTTACGCCCGCACTGACTCAGCAGGGAAAGGTGCCTGTCAGAAATTGGTCGTGCAGGTACAACTCGCCCGCTCGTCAGGCAAAATCCGGAGACAGACAACTCGGGGACAAACATTTTCGTGGGTTAACGAATTTAAACGAATGGGTACCTATAAGAAAGAACTTGTTGGAAGTGGTCGTACTTGATTATCCACACCCAAGGAATGTTTCCACGTACTACGCAGCCCACCCATTTAAACCTCGTAAAACCGCGTTTCTTCCTCATTTATGAGCTTTATAAAGCTGAGCCCTCCCGCCACTCTTGGGTCATCTCAAATTTATGCAAGAAAAACAAGCAAAAACATACACGTGACATTTTCGATATACCTGACATTGTGTGTCTGGGTCAGCGTAGTAACCCGCTATCTTTCCTGCACATGTGAATGAAAGCCCTTTGGGCACCTCGTTGTAAGTGGGGTATTCCTGCTGACTCGCCTGAAAAAATAAACACAAAATTAACGGTCCCAACGTCAAAATATTGGAATTTGGTTATTTTGCCTGTCGTAGGGCGTCCATTGCCGGACAAAGTTTCCACAGACAGTAAAATCACACCGAACGGGAAGTCAATATTTCATTCGAATTTGACATCAGCGATCCTTTTCACCCCTTTCGCCCACAAGGAAACTGGGTCGACCATGATTTTTGAATGTGACCCCCACCGATCACGCCAACACCTTCGCATCAGAGGGCCAGTCACGGGATGGGCCAGTTTATTCAGACCTTGGTACATCCTGACACGAAACCCAGTTCACTTTTTGACATGTGAGCAAATGTACTGATGGATGCTGTGCTGAAAGAAAGGATCGTTTAAAATGAATGGGGAAATACCAAACACGACTCGTCACAATACCGGATTAGATGGTCGGGGTTGCTAAGATCGTGACTGGGGGCGTCTTCAACAAACGCTTTCTTTGTGTCTGCAAACCTAATTTTTTTTTCCGTATTACGTAAAAAAAAACTCGTGAGGGACCGTTCCTTGATCATTACTCCGATATCCCGAAGGCGGTGTGACCCAATCAGTTCATTTGACCACAAAACGTCCGTTTATAGCGTCAACGGGTTACGAAAAACTCACATCCTAAACTAGCCGACTGAATGAAGTTGTGGAAAAAATTAAGTAGGTTTCCGACGTTACCAAGATTGATGCAAGAATGAGTGAAGAAAACCTCAAAAACCTCAACTTTCATCCCTAAAAGCAGGATTTCTAGTTACGATTCCAATTAGGTACAGTAAAATTGCCAACTATTTGGGATGAACCAAATGAATGTTTCAACCAAACCTTCTGTCCATGTCTTACATGATACAGGTGACACTTAAGGTTGTCAATAGGTAAGCGATTCTAAATTCGTCAACAAATATACGATTACGAGCTCTGTGAATATTTTAGTCACGATATTGCAACATCAAAACCATTACGTCGGCTGACGGTACACCGCATTCCTCATTCCCATTGAATTCTTTTCCGAGACCTCAAAATCAACCCTTGTAATTATATACCGACTACGCCGGAGATAAAAGAGCCCGGAAGAAGCCCTGGAAGCGTGAAGATCACAAAATAGAAGTTGAGATGAACCTAACGACATAGTTTTACATTTGTAATCGGTCTGAAAATCCTGGAGGACTACGAGATCAAACGGCCGGCATCAGTCTCACTTCCTGAGTAACTCACACGAAATCACGTACGCCCTTTAATGGCTGGAATTTTCATATTCTATGCGCTAGTATATAATAGCCAAATCTTATAACTACGTATTTATAATCTCGGAAATATTACTACAGTAAGGTTTGCTATCGGATCTACGGTATGTAGAGAAGAGCACTATTGCCTGAGGGTACAATTCCTAGAAAGAATTTGGTTTGATAGGCCCGATGTTGATATTTGTTTAAAAGTTTGAAATCCTGTTTTTCTCCACTTTTGGAGCTTAGATATGCCACATGGCGCAACTTTTTGGTGGTTTCAGACTTTTCTCGTACTATCCTCTCCAAGCTAAATTTTTCAAGACTAATTTCAAATTGTTCTGACTTTTAGAAGTAGGTACCCTAGAATAAAAATGAGCATCCTCCTCCTCTTCCTCCACGGGTTTCAGCTTGAATAGAACTATGGGGCCACCCCCTGCCGGCTAAGGTCGAGGCTACGATAGAAGCGTCAAGCGAGCGAAAACGGTCAGGTGCGGCCGCTCTAAAAATAGTTTACCCTTGTACAGGTAAGGGCGGCTACGGTGAGAGCGTTCGGTGACCTGGACGCCAGGGCGAATTTGGCCTTTCGCTCGACGCTCAGTCCAGAGTAATATTTTCGCTTGACGCTCAGTGTCGAACGTTCCCTTTGCTTTGCTTCCCGCTGTTCTCACCTCAATATTTTAATTTTATAAACTTTCTCTTTACACCAGCATTATTAATTACTTCTTTTCCACTGTAGGTATTCAATATGCTATTCTACACAAAATATATATAATTAATAATCATGGATTACACTGGATTTTCTGTTTCTAATCCTGATCTGACAGGTACCTACCTACTTATATTATAATATAATGTATTTCGTGTGACATATTATGTCCCTGAATTTTACTGGTCAAATTGTCTTGTAACACACGAAATAATTTTTTTTTTTTTTTTTTAAATAAGGCTTGTAGCATTAAAAATGTACGATTCTATGCCAAAGTAAGCAACCACAATAATTATAATTATTATTATAAAGGAAATTTCTCAAAGTTGACGGCAGGTCCACTTAATGGTTGAACCATCTGTCAGATTTATCACTGAGTTTCTATAATACAGAGAGTTTCTATAATATATTATATTACGAGTAATTTTAGAACCCGCATTATCAAAAACAAGAAATCCTGATGGACAGTGTTGCAATGAAACTTGGCTCTTCAAGTTGACACGTTTCTTTTCCAAATGTGGTTCCAGCGTGGCCAGAATGAAATTGAACGTTTCAATCGACATTCTAGTGTACTGAAAAAATGTTTTGGGGTTTGTGGAAAAGTTTGTTGTACTCCCCATCAGAATTTCTAAGCGCATTAGGATGAACCCCAACCCGGCTTCTACATACCAGTTTTCTCAGTAAGGACCTTCTTAAATAGCTGAATTTTCACTCAGAAGAAGTTGTCTATTCGCAGGGGTGGTGACTGAAACTTCCCGACTAGTCACCTTTCGCTCCTCTTTCGCTCGTACTGTGGCCACCACCCTTCGCTCGACGCTCGACGCTGTTCGCTTGACGCTCTACGCTCGACGCTTGACGCTTCTATCGTACCCGAGGCCTTAAGCCAGCCAACGCATCGACCTCTACCTTGAGCCTTTTCTCGTTATCTACTCGCCGAGCTGATCTGATGAGGATGATGGCTGTGGCAATACCTGTACGCACTCCACCTAATTGTAGGCATAGCATTGATCGAGAGTTTCTTCTAATTGCAGTTCGTCTGCAATTCTCGCTCAGCATTAATACCTCAAGTGAACGTAAATTGATATAAAACAATATAACATTAAATGTAGGAACCTAACATAATTTGGGTAAACAAATGGTGATTCGGTACAATTTCTATCATTTTTTTAGAGGCAGCCCATTTTACCCGTCCGGAGATACCTAAAAAATTGCGATTTTGAATCTTTTCACTTTGATCTGGTAGGTAACCAGGGTGCGTAGAAATAGGCCAAATTTCCAAATTTTCTCTCATTAGCATGCATCCATACGAATTAAATAATATCATTTTTAGCTACACATGAATGAAATTGCAGTCGAAATCTTCCAAAAAAGTTATGGTATCGCGTCTAACCCACCCTTCCCCTACTGGCATAGTGCTTAGACAGATGAGGAGCCCCCATTAAATGGATTCTTCGTCCAAAATTGCCTCGAAAAGACCCCAGTCGACCTAAACTAAATCCTTCAAAAACCCATTCATATAGCCCCTTCAGAGGCTAACGGGTTAGTCGGAAGGGTGTCAGACTCTCATAAATGGAGTTCAACTCCAAAATTACTACGAAAACAACACCTCATTCGACCTCTTGGAATTCCTTCAATTTGTAGCCCACAAGGAGCCCATTATAAACCAAAAAGATGAATGTAGAGATTCACCCCTTGAAGAGGTTGCACTCTCTCACGCAGATGCACTGACGATATCCCTTCGCCTGCAATGAGTCTTATCTCACGATCTAAGCTCATTGTAAACACGTGAGAAGGCTCCAAGTAGGTCCACCTAACTAAAATTGTAGACTTGTGGGCTCAGGGGATTTGGCAATGAACCGTCCAGACGAGCAAACAATGGCAAGGAGGTGTGGACGGATTTTCTGGGTTTCGTGTCGACTTGTGAAAACTCAAGTTTTACGTTTCCGGGTGGATTCCCACGGGCTCGAGGCATATCTTGAACCCCGCCGATTTCATAACTAGATGTTTTTAAGACGAATCCAAACTTCCTTTCAGCAACTACAGCTTCATCCCAGAGTTTCTAAACAGAGTTGAGATTAACATCTCCTGATTAGCCTAACTTGTTAATAGCTAAAACAATACTAAGTATTGTTACTTACCACCCAATTTGCTAAAAGTATCGCCGAAAAAAGAGCGGCAACCACCATCCAACAGACTGCTGGCACCTGAAAATGAGAAGAAAAAAAAGTTAGTAGACGAACTCAAGACCATCTTTAATTAACTAACGTTCAACATTTCCTTCATCTACATTTGAGAGAGGGAGCTCAAACGACGGACAGTAAAAAGAGGGTTGTGGGTTTTTGTTTTCGTTGCCCTGATGGACGAAAACTACCCTGAATACTTTGACTAGAACCACATCTCTCCTCTACGTAGTGGATTGCACCCTGGGGACTTGGCAGTAAAATATTCCGTGGGTTGTATGAATCTCTCCGGGACGAACTGCGGCTGGCAATTCGGGCTATGTCTCCCGCTAAAAAGTCAATTTACCGGCGTTTTTTCAAACAAGATGAATGGATGAAGTCACTGTTCCCACACACGTTAGGATTTTTCTTTGGAGCTTTTATAGGTTGGTGCAAGAGTCGCTTTAACTCTTCGATAAATTTTGGATCTAGAGATCATAACCAAAATTCGAGTCACAGGTGCATGAAAAAAAGTATAAGAAGTGTGTCCCAGTGCCTCTCGAATTTAATTCCCCTGGAATGTCCCCATATACCTATACAGTGATAGTGACTTTCGGAAATTCACATCTTAATAATGAAAACACTTAGAGCAAGTTGTGTCCAGGCGTCTGTTGCAATGGAACTGTTACGAAATTCTGGAATGAAGGAATGGAAAGAGATTTATTACCTTCATTCGAAGAAGTGTCTATACCTTCATACAGGCAAGTCCCTAGCTTTAGATATTCATCGGTATCGATATTTTTATCGATGGAATGGGGTAATTGAGATCCAAAGTTTCAGCAGTTCAACTTTGATCCTCTATAGCGTTCTTTTGACAACGCCATCTTTAGTGAATTTTTTAAAATGAGTAGCTTGTTTTACGTATATTCCGATGCGCTCTTCAAGTTATATAAATGTTTACCGACTTCTCATGGTTAAAAATGTGTTTTTGACAATTCCGACCGACTTCCGCATTTGCCCCACCAATGAACTTTTCTATGCCAGCTGCTAACAAAATCATTTTTCAAATGACTTTAGCGGGAATTAATTGCACTAGAGGCCAGATTTCGAAGAAATTTAACGAGTAGGTAACAAAAATAGTGAACTTTTAATGGCACATCTCCAATTTTAGAAGAAAAAAATGTAAAACCTAGAACGTAAAATGTAGAAATAGTAGCATGCGTTCCATTTACCCCACACTGCAATTTGGCTGGGGCAAATGCAACACAAGCTATCGTTTCTACGAATGAACGTGATATAACGAGTTGGTTAGGGAGAGAAAATGACTCCTCTGCTGTTCTCAATTAGGTTGGGAAAATCCTCAATTGAGCTTGGAAAACCTATATAAACCCAATGGGGTTGGAAACTGTTGAACTGACTCCGCAGAAGAAGTTTCAAGGTTTGACAGACGCACTACACTTCCTGGAAAAGTTATTTGGTGCCAACAGCACAGGACTCGTCAGAAGAGCTAATCACTAGAGTGAGGAAAAGGTTAGGACAAGCCCATTCTGATAGGAAAGGGTTACCAACATAATGAGTAGGTACACATTGAGGTTTCCAAGCCAAGGCGCTCAAATGGCACTAATTTCAAATCCATTTCCTCATTTGCCCCATTCCCTATTTGTCTTTCGATAATATCGGATAACAAAACAAGAAAAAAAAAAACGCTGCAAAATACAAAAGGTTTTATTATTCATTGATATAGTTTACTTGTACGAAAATTAAATCTGTCAAAAAAATTTTTTTTTGGGAAAAAAAAACTTTTTTCACTCGGAAAATGTTTGGCCTCCTGGGATCCTTCAAAAATCCCATTTATGGCCCCATGAAAGCCCTATACATCGCCACAGTGAGTTCTGATCGTTCCGGGACCCCCAAAAATGGAGTCTACGTCCAAAAATACTTCGAAAACGACACCTGACTCGATTCCATAGCCAAAAGCCTTCAAAAAACCCTCCCATTTGCGCTCCACGGGTTTGGGCGATCGGGCTGAAAACCTTGCGGGCACAACTAGATGGTAAACCAAGTATTTTGTCAAAATTTCAGATTTTTAAAAAACATTCCTACAGCCCAAAACGGCTCGGACGGCGGACGGACATTTTGGTTACATAGGTATATTATTCCAACAATACACCGCTTTTGGTTTATTATTCTTGGAATAATACACCTATGTTTTCGCGACGCGGGTCGACGACTCCGATCTGGCTCAAAATTTGACATTATCCGTTTCAAGAGGTCTACATTCTAAATCCGAAATGTCCGTCCGCCGTACGCCGTCCAGGCCGTTTTGGGCAGTAGGAATTTTTTTAAAAATCAGAAATTTTGACAAAATACTTGGTTTACCATCTAGTTGTGCCCGCAAGGTTTTCAGTCCGATCGCCCAAACCCGTGGGGCGCTATGGGGCTATAATGGGGCTACGGGAGGGGTGTTTTGAAGGCTTTGAGCTATGGGATCGAGTTAGGTGTCGTTTTCGAAGTATTTTTGGACGTAGAATCCATTTTTTGGGGTCCCGGAACGATCCGATTTCACTGGGACGATCTTTAGGGCTTTCATGGTGCTAAAAATGGGATTTTTGAAGGATCCCAGGATGTTAAATATTTTTCGAGTAAAAAATAAAAAATTTTTGAAAAAAAAATGATAAAAAAAATTTTTTTTAGATTAAAATCCAAAAAAATTTTTTTTTTTAATTTTTTCATTGACAGAATTAAATTTCTGTACAAGTAACGTATATAAAAGAATAATAAACCCTCGTGTAAAATTTGCAGCGTTTTTTCCCTGTGGAATGAATGATTCACAAGTAGTTAACCTTCAGTTTTCAATTAACCTGCGGAAAACTTAATGATCATTATGTTAGGCAATTAAAGGTGAAAAATCATTGTTTTGGACGATGAGAAAAAAGAAATGATCGAGTTTTCTATTTACCAACTGATCAAATCATACCAATCAAATGGTATGAGAAATGAAAAAAAATTCTATCAAGTTGAACAGTTTGAAAATGAGATGCTGAATATTACACTTTGTTCAACAACTAAGGCCGAGAGATTTTGCTAAAATAAATCCTCTCGGAAAATGAATAGCGGCGGAATTTGATCAGGTAGAAATAATTTCTATTCCGGCAGGCATAATTATGATTCCTGAATAATTATGATACCGTTAAACACCATTGAACAAAATTTGTTCAATACGAACGTTTATTCGTGCGAGAAGCCAGCATCCACTTGAAAACAAAACAACGAGTAGAACGAAAAGGCAACTCAAATCCATTTTCTGCCTCAACAATTGAAGTCTTTTGGGGCGAAAGAGCCTAAATGTCAAAATAAATTTCAACCGATGAATTAATTTCAATTACTTACATATCACCCAAAAATGAAAATACGTTAATTTAAATAACTTGAAATTAACACCAACTATTGTGGTCTATTATTAAGTTTTTAAACATTTTGTTTATGACTATCAAGAAACTTTATAGTCAAGATTTTCACTGTCACTAATTGATGGTATTGAAAAATGTCTGACAGTTGGCAACACTGATGCGTCATTGAGATAGATAACGGCAGATTATTTTTTATCTGTCTTTCAAGAATTATTTAATTGGAATTAATTCGACGATTTAAATTTATTTTAGCATTTAGGCCCTTTGGTCCCAAAAGGCTGTATTCCACCTGGGCCCGCTTCTTTGGGGATTATCATCAAATCACTCATGTCTTTTTGAAAATGAGAGCCGATTGATCACGCGAACCTTTCGAAAGACAATATCTGCCAACGGCAAGTTAAAATTACAACATTTCACCACAGGGGTCAGAATTTATTTTGCGGTCGGAGATTTTGACGACAAAAGAAACAAAAAAGTAGACTGAGGCTGATATTTTGAACGCTCTTCGCTGTGATTTTTTTGAGGTTCAAAAGGTGAAATTTCCACGTGAACGTTTTTCATCTCCGAGCGGAGAGTTCTCCGTATTTTCACTGGATAGAACTCCGGAATTTCAGGCCAAGAGTAAGTTGAAAGCGACGTAGGTAGGAATTTCTACACGAATAAATTCTCTGTTTGATTTGCTCGTTTTCACGGGCCACCGCACGATTTTCTCAGAACCATTTTGTCCTGACATGATGAACCCGGAATTTTTATAGAAGAATAAATTGTTAACTGATTCGACCTAATTTTCCAAATATCGCCCATGTGAAAGCTCGATTCCCAAACAGTCGTCTTGCAAAAAACTCATCATCGGACAACAAAGCATTGTTTACAGGCAAAAATGAGGACGCTATGGACACAAACCCACTTGAGAAACCATTTGGTCATCCATAAAATACGACCGTAAACGATAAGGCACAATACTCGTCTTGGTGAAGACCTCGGCGGTTTTTCCGTCCGAGAGGTATTGTCTTAAGGGGGCCTTTAACTGAGGAAATGGTGCAACATTTTGACCAGCTCTGTTGCTCGCAGGATGGCCAGAATATTTCATTATCACCATTTTTCATGCCAATTTGACGTAATCGGAACTTTGAAAATTTAAATATTTCTCCCAATAATCCGAGGTTGCATTCACTAAGCAATAGCGAGGGATTTGACGCTAACAAACTGGAATTTGTTATGCAAGGGGCTTCAAGTATTCAAAGGATTTTCCGGTTTCCCACGCAATCCGATTTCAGAGGGCTCATCTCTTCCGTTTGATGATATTTATAAGGCACGACAAGATGGTGCGAGAGCTCGGGCTATTCTCACGAGCCATAAGATCGTGATTTGCATTAAAAGAAGAAAATGCGTTGGTTTCGTTATGCTCTTATTCGAAGCAGAGAGGAAGTATTATGATAAAAGGAAACGTGAAAAATAATCCAATACCAATGGTCTAGCATATTAGGTGTGCATATGAAGGTGCATTGTGCGGTAACGGCGGATCGCCGATCCACGCGTTGATAATTCCTCAAAGCGATGCAAGGGGCGATGGTCCGAATGGAATACTCCGTGAAAAGGCGATCGCCCCAGCTTAGTTCTCATGATGCGGTGCAGGAGGGTGAACATTACTTAACTAGTGCCCTATTTCGGCTTTTGTTGAGGGCCACTCCATTTAGCGATGGCTTTGTAAATCGTCCATTCAGGATGAGTGAGGCAGGTCAGGTAATCTGTATCGCTTATCGAAGGTTGTTCGCGAATGGGTAGTCCACCCTTTTCATGTGGATTATTTCGCACAAAACTTAGATTTAGTGGGTAAAGTATCTGATACTTTACCCACTAAATCGACAATGCCCGATCGATCAAGACTATCGCCGATAGCCCAACCGTGCACTGATCATTCAATTGAAAACCCCTAATTTCCAACTTTTTTATTCGGATTCTACGCCAAAATAATTTTGAGCAATTATTGAGCAATCAAATCAAAGACGAAAAGAGCCGAGAAGAGAGGCAGCAGCTCTGAGAGATTCTCTCGCATATAGAGGATGAGCCAGGGCAGCAACGGACTCTCACAAGAGTGAAATCAAGTTTCCAAAAATATCGACGATTCCCTTAAAAGCGGATGGGTTTAATTTTCCAGCATCCCAATTCCGCGATGCACTCTCCTTGGGGTATGGTCGCACGCCTGGAAATCTACCGAACGTCTCTGGGTGTGGGCAAGGTTGTGATGTGAACCACGCCCTCACCTGCAAAAAAGGGAGTCTCGTTAAACAGAGAGATGTGGTGGCTAGCCTTGGCGACATGGCTTGGGGTGACACAATCATTGAACCAGTAGCGAGAGAAGGTACCGACGGTCATACTGCTCTGGTGTGGGACGGTGTCTGGGAAAGTGGGAGGACAGCGTATTTAGATAATTGCACTATTAACGCTGTCCCTGCTTCTCATCTTTTCCGGGAGTGGCCGCAAGCCGCCAAGAGTGCTGCCACAGAAAAACACGTAAACTTCGGCCGAATATCTCAGAGGATCATTCACACCACTGGTTTGTTCATGTGGGGCTCTCCACTGCGAATTCGAGCAGCCTGGCGGATAAGTTTGAAAACTCATATTCAAAAGTGGTTTGATGGGCTCGAGTTCGCGAGCAGTTCGCCGTCATAAGGGATGTTTCCCTTCGGCTGAGGGGAGCTCGGCGGAACTTGAGAAACTTGGGACTGGAGGATCGAGTTGGAGTTCCAGGCGTCCAGGACTTATTGCCTGACTTCCTGCCCATTCCTACGGTCAGCTGAGGATTAAAAAAAACGAAATTTAATGAATAAATTATGATAAATCAAATCAAATGCACTGCAAAATTGAGAGTGATAAAAGCGTTAATTAAACTGTTTCACGTTGAATTCAACGATGACATTCGGGTTTTTATTCCCCCCCCCCCCCCTCCCTCCTAATCACAGTGTTCGATCATTTAAAACCCCATTTGCGGAACTATGGCGATCTGAAAAAAGGTAAATGTCAAAAGCTAACTAGTACGGGGAAGAACTTAAAGTACTTAAAGAAATTACTCGCTCCTGAATACTCGGCTCAAGGGACGTAAAAATGTTTCTCTCCCTGAGTTAGTATCGAACCCAGGGACACATTACTTCCCATTGGGCCACCGAAAATCGCATCGGGACACCCATTAGCTTGCAGTTTCGTGAGATCTCTCCCCCCCCCCCCCCCCCCCCCGTCCACAACCGAAATTAGACTGAAATGAAACACTGCAAATTTAACACAAGGGTTTATTATTCTATGATATAGGTTACTTGTGCGAAAATTAATTCTGTGTCAGAAAAAAAATTTGTTTTCCAAATTTTTTGCTGTTCGGAAAATATTTGACCTCCTGGGATCCTTCAAAAATCCCATTTGTAGCCCCATAGATTCCAACGGTGAAATCGGAACCCCCACAAATGGACTCTACGTCGAAAAATACTTCGAAAACGACACCTAACTCGATCCCATAGCCAAAAGCCTTAAACAAAACGCCTCCCATTGCCCCACTTTAGCCCCACGGGTTTAGGCGATCGGGCTGAAAACCTTGCGGGCAAAACTAGATGGTAAACCGAGTATTTTGTCAAAATTTCAGATTAAAAAATAAATTCCTACTACCTAAACCGGCTCGGACGGCGTACGGCGTACGGCGGACGGACATTTCGGTTTTGGAATCTAGACTAGAGAATGCCAAAAATTACTTCCAAAACGCCAACTCCCTCTCCAGGCCAAAGTCTTCAAAAGCCCAATTTATAGTCCCACAGATCCTCAGAGTGGATGGATTCTACCTCCAAAAAGAGATTCAAAATGACACCCCTCTCAAAAAAGAAAAAAGTTCAGTTCCTTTCTGACCTCAACGGGGGTTCGGATTTGAAAAAGCAAGACTACCCCCCCCCCCCCTACAAACAATTTGAACGGCAATCGGCGATAGGCTAAATCAGGCAGGTACTTTTCAATTAGAGGGAAATGTACTTTTCGGTGTTTAAGTCAGACAAAAAATGTGACCCACTCCTTTCCTAATTCACGCTCTACACAAAGTGTCCACACCACCTGGTGTATAGAGCGAATCCAGCAAGTAACTCTGGGCTGTAGATGAGCTTAGTTGCTCAAACCGTTCCCCACGCTATAATAATTGAGGTAAACAATAATTGTCAATTATTGTTTACCTAAATAAACATTTTAGTAGGTATTCAAACCAGCAGAGGAGTCGTTCTCTCTGCCTAACCAACTCATAAGGGCTTAGTTTTTTTAACCAGGAAAATTAATGGCAGAAACACTATAACGCGACAGCTAATTTAACACATTTCTTTACCCAAAACTGTAAGTACAGTTCTCCAATGTCAGAGATTAAGCAATTGGCAAATCATTTAGAAGCGAACTTCGGGTTGGGTGAATTACATTTTATTCGCGTAAACTCAACAATTAGTAGGTAACTTAACATAATGCAGGATTCGTCTTCCCTAATACCAGATATTAGATTGCAATAATTAACTCTAAGAAGAATAAGGTAAAAATTATAATAATCTTTTCTTTTCTTTTTTTTCTTACCGTGATTTTCATTGAGGTTGATTCGAGTAAAATAAATCCCAACAGATGATGGAAAGAGGTTGAGGAAGAAAGACGCTGAAGGATGAAAACACAAGGAGGCACAGAGTTCACGCACACTGGCACACAACGTTAAGTTTGCGAGGGGCGTGAAGGGAGAGAGAGCTTTTATACTGGGGTCTGGGGTGGGATGGCTCTGGGCCTCTGGGAACCCCCTAAGCCCCACAGGGGCGGTTTCATCCCGCTTTTATCCGGATGGGGTTATCAATTTTCGGCTGAAGTTGAGCTGCTACTTCCAATTTGTCCTGCAGCAGTTGGTGGTCCTGCAGAGAAAATAAAAATACGATTAATTGATCAAGAAGAGCAACGACGAGGAATGTCTCCACTATGAGTAGAGTACAAAGAAATTGTCTGTTTAATAGTAAGTAAACGCAAAACAGTTGGGGTATTTTTACTTGCAATTGTGTAGCCCACAGTAGGCGCTACGGAGACTACAACTCGACTTTTGGCAAACTTTTCGGCGCATTTGAACCCACAGCCAGTCGTTTACAAATCCCTGAGGGTCAAAACTCAGCGAATGCGGAACACTTCCGGTTTATCGGTTCAACACCGAGCCGCGTCACCGGAAGCCGTTCCGGAGCGGAGACCGGAAGTCCCTTCAGACTCACCTGGCGTTCTCAGCTCAGTTCTCCGCCGCCAATTGACGGAACTTGTTGTGCGCCTCGCTCTTCTCAACGTAATTCAAACAACATCAACAGCTACATGTACATGGAATTTCGATAAAACAAGGTAAAAACTCGACTGTTTCCATTTCGAAAAACTGGTATTTTCACGAATCACGACGACTGAACAATACATCAAGGATATCAGAAACGCCTGGTATTCTCACCTACCCGAATATGATCATCCCAAGACATTAATTCCATCGATTAATCACCCAAGTAAATTTGATCCATAGGTGGAACAGATCGCACTGCGATCGTCACAACTGTGGAAGAAAAAGCTGCAAATAATAAACAAGGGGTTTATTATTCTTTGATATAGGTAGTAGGTAGATTGTGTAAAGATGAGTTTTATTTCAAAAATAAAATAAAATTTAATTAATTTTTAATTAGGTATTATTAAATAAATAATAAAAATAAATTTTCTTGAACAATGTTTGGACAGATGTGGATCCCCGAAATATGGATTATGCGTCCAAAATTACTCGGATACCTCATTTGACCTCCTGATATCCTTCAAAAGCTCAATTTGTAGCCCCACGAAAGCTCGATAGATCCCCACGGTAAAATTGGATCGTCCTGGGACCCGCAAAAATGGAGTCTACGTCCAAAATATTTCGAAAACGACAGCCCACTCGACCTCAGTCAAAAACCTTCAAAAATCCCTCCCGTAGCGCCTTTATAGCCACACGGGTTTGGGTGATCGGGCTGAAAACCATGCGAGCACAACTAGATGGTGAACGGAGTATTTTCTCAAAATTAAAGATGTGAAAACGCTGGAAATTTTACACAAGGGGTTATTCTGTGTCATAAAGAAAATATTTTTGAAAAAATTTAAACAAAACACTTTTCTTTCTCTACATAGTTTGGACAGATGTGGGACCTCGAAAACTGGATTATTCGTCCAAAATTACTCGGAAAACGACAGCTTATTAGACCTCCAAGGATCCTTCGAAAATCCCATTTGTAGCCCCATGAAAGCCCTCAAAGGTCCCCACAGTGAGATCGGATCTTTCTGTGACCCCCAAAAATGGATAGAGACGTGATGGATGGAAGCATTATTGAACGGGAATTTGATATTTTATATTTCTTGCGAAGCACGGGTGTCCCAGTCAACTATTACACTAACTGGTATGAATCAAGTTGTTGATTTTCGCCACTCTTTTGTTGTCCAGCAGACTATGACGTTTGTAGTGGCACCTTCAATCCTTTCCTGGTCATATTCGCCCTTCTGCCTAATAGATACAGAAGAACATTCCATACGCCCAAGCAATTTTGGGAGGCAACTTCAATAACAAAATATTCAGCAAAACCAAACAGCAACTCAACACAACTACCTACTTGAATAAGAAGCGACGAATTTGGGGATAACACTATCAACAGTAGAATCTAATATCTGATATTGTTATACCAATGTCGTCGTGTCGCGGCTTCGTACAACTGTTGCTCTAGTGCACTTGTTGAGCCGAGTTTTCAAAGTATTTCCGAATTCAAAGAATTTTCAGTTCTAACTCTATGGTGCCTTACCTTAATATATGTTTTTGGCGACAAGTTTCGATGCAGGTACAATTTAATTACCCACTCAATCTAAGGGGCTATAAGGTGAGCTGCAACAAAATAGCTTCCATTACGTACCTACATCCGTGGATCCGAATGTCCTGACCAAATACCTGTCCAAACATCCCACCGATAAAGCGTTGAGCAATCTTTTTTTTATCACGCCTGGTACTCTGATAAACACACGAACGTTCAGTCAGCCGACGGATTTCGTGATCCTCTGCTTCCAGAACTTCTAAACTCTCGAAAACCTCCCAAGGTCTCTGCTGAGGGATTTCGGACGTTGAATTAACTTCTTTGTTTGAGTGTATCCGTAGATAAAAGAAAGAAAAAGGTGTAGAGTAACGCGAATTGGAAAACAATGCAGAGCTTCGAAAGTGAGGAAATCCCAGGGAGCGTTGCGGATATTTCCGCTGATGTGCCGCCTTCTGGAGTCTCCTGTGCGACTGATAGCATCGAATTCGGCAGCCGGGTAAAGAACACAGATGAAGGAGCGGGAAAAATAGATTCCCCGCTAGATTTGACAGGAAAAGCTTTACAAATTAATGTCATAAGTAGGAGAGTCGTGCAGAAACAAAAACATTCAAAATGGATAACCTGGTAAATCTATTCCATAATTTAGGCACCTAGCAGAGGGCTGTTTCAGGCAGGCTGTAGATTGAACATCGAGCTTCTGGCTTTCCGCCGAGGTAGGACGTGACAGATGAGATGTTCGTAGAATATTAAACAGCTCCTACTTACGTTATAAACTTTGAAAAGCCCCCGAGAGTTACAAACTCTCAACGGTCCTGTAAATAAATTGAAATGTCACTTTCAATCTGTGCCACGAAGAAGGAAAACGTTCCATAACTGGCTGTTGAAATCAGTTAATTGCTTCACACTTCTTATGGTTGTTTCCAGGCGGACAAAATGTCCAAGGAGGTGACGAGGGAGGAGCTGCCTCAGACGTTCACGGTCAAGTATCTCGGATGCCGGGAGGCCCGGGGGTTGTGGGGCATAAAACATACGAGGGCGCCGGTCGACTCGTTGGTGTCAGCAGCCAAAACGCCCGGAGCCGCTCCACCGCCGCTGATGTCCCTGACGGTGACGCCGGAAGGCTGCTCGCTGCATAGTCCGACAAATCACACGAGGAAACCCTTCCCCATAGAAGTAAGCAACAGCGACTTGAGCAGTGTACTAGTGTAGCGGGTTCTACAGAAGGTTCCTAGGTATAATATATTATGAAAATCAGAGGAAGGAGTATAACTAATAACTAAACCAATTACAGACAGTTATCTATACTATCAGCGGATCACTATTAGTAAAATCAAATACTTACTGTAGGCGAGGAGACGGAAGATCGTACCTACCTACCGACCAATAAAATGTACCTATTAAATTTTAATAACTGGCTTTTCGTCACATTGAGACGAGATGATTCAATGACTGACAAACTCGACCAAACGAGAATACGGACTTAACGAAAAGTACAAATAATAAAACAAAATTTCCGAGTTTAGTTCGAACGACAAACGAAATATCCAGAAATTTTCCCCAAATAACCAGAGGCGCGGCGGGACGAGAAAGTTGTTTACAGGTTAAAACTGTTCGAGATGGGAACCGATTTCCAGTTTGTCCCAACGATCGATTTTTCGTCCCGATTAATAAAAACGATTTGTTGGTTCCGATTTTTTCGGGTGGATCGATTTTTTACTGCCGATTTTTGAATAACTCTTAATCGATTTTCTTTAAAGAAAATGTTAAAGAAACGTTAAAGGTACCTTTTTCAAGTGACTTGTGCAAGCTTCGCGTCTTATGTCGATTTAAACAAATAATAATAGGTAAGTAATAACAACAAAATTCACTAGCGAAATAATTGCGAAATAATATATATTTATAATACCTACCGTTGTGATTAGGGGTCGCAATCCCGCACGATTTTCAATCCCGCGGGATCCCGCGCGGGATTCAAGTCAATCCCGCGGGATCCCGCAGAAATTTGTAATTAATAAAATAATTTTGTTTAAAAACGCAATTTCTTTACAAAAACGCTGCAACTTTTGCACAAGCGTTTACAGTTCTTTGATATAGGTTAATTGCGCAAAAATTAATACTGTGCCATTAAGAAAATACTTTTGAAAAAAAAAAAGTTAAAATAAAATTTATTTTCTTTGTGTATTTGTCCAGATGTGAAACCTCGAAAAAACGGATTACTCGGAAAACCAAACCTTATTAGACCTCCTGGGTTCCTTCAAAAATCCTATTTTCAGCCCCATGAAAGCCTCACGCGTCAAAATTTCTGATTTAAAAAAATGCCTACTGCCCAAAACGGCTCGGACGGCGGACGGACATTCTGTTTTTGGAATCAAGACATCTGGAACGCTTAATGTCAAATTTTGAGCACGAACAGAATTGTCGGCTCCGTCGCTATTCCAAGAATAATAAACCAAAATTAATTTAAAAATATTTGAACAAATAAAAGGAAATAAATGCATTGAAAGGAGTGAGATGGAGTCATCCTCTGCAGCTGGGAAATAGCCAACTTGCTGAAAGAAAGACCACCAGAGAAGGTCAGTGAGTTAATAGTTTCTCTCGCCCAAATTTGATCGGCGCTGGTTGCAGAAATAGGCTGCAGCTGTAGAGAATGCTCTCTCTGACTACACACTTGTGGGAGGAATCGTCAAACTGAATGTATAATAATATTATACTCTACTGCATATTATGCGAACTGGAGACTGGAGACAGCGCCCCCTCTTTCCCCTCAGATAGGTCAGATAGTATCGTAGATACCACAATAATCGCAAACATGTTGTGAACTAAGTACAGCACAACAGGCTTGTGGAGGACTTATAATATAAGACAGGCAATGAGAATGTGATTTACAATGTGCAGGCTATGATTCACACCACAGAAAACGCGACTTTTTTAAGCAAGAGGAATCCCACAAAATCCCGCGTTGAGAATCCCGCATTTGCAAGATTGAAAAAACACCGCGGGATCCCGCGGGATTGCGGGATCACGCATTGCGGGATTGCGACCCCTAGTTGTGATTGAAACAGATGGATTAAACAAAGAAACAAAAATAAACACTCACGATTTTACTAAATTTTCGCCGTAAAGTTGATTTCATCAGAAGTGGGAAGGGGGGGGGGGGGGGGGGGGTTGCCTTCGTACGCCCCTTGGCCCACCTCCATCCCAATATCCTGCCTATTGCTCAACCCCTTATTTTTTCTCCACTTTTGGAGCTTCCATGCGACGAGTGGAGGAACTTTTTGGTGGTTTCAGATTTTTCTCGTCATCTACCTACTCGCCAAAACTGATTTTTTCAAAATTTGTAGAAAATGTTTAATGATGCTGGGTTCTCAAGTTTTGGAGCTTCCATGCGCCACGTGGAGCAACTTTGTAGTGGTTTCAGACTTTTCTTGTAGGTAATGTGCTCGCCAAACTGTATTTTTTAAGACCAATTTCAGATTTTTCTGACTGCTAGAAGTACCTACTCGAGGGTACTTTTCTAGCTATTCTAGCTAGAATAAATATGACCAAAATGGTGTCAGCCTCCTCCTCGGGTTGCAGCTTGATATATTAAGCTACTATAATAATATTATAAAGAACTATATTATAGTTCTTTATATTATAAAGAAGATAATACTATAGTACCTATATAATATAATATATAATACTATACTATATTATATATAATATAGTAATACAATACTTAAAGTAATATTATTACTGTAAGTATTTTATTAAAAACTAGCTGGGACACCCGTGCTTCGCATGAAACATCACATAATATATTTGATATTATCAAATTCTCGTTCAATAATGCATCCATCCTTCACTCAGAACACGAGCACGTCCAACCCGTCCAAACTTGTTGACCCGTTTCTTGTCGTGAAGTATCAAACTGTCTCGAATCGAAGGCCCATATAATAAGAGAGGGTAAAATTACCTGTCCATGTAGGTTTACTTGAAGTGATCCTCAAGAAGTTGGACTCGTACCTGCTCTGGGATGAGCAGGAGAAATTCGTTATTCCGCAAAACCCCCTATCAATAATGCTACCCTTGGTTCTCTTGGAACACCCGTAGCAACCCGTCAACACGTGATTTTTCTTAGTAACAACACTTCTTGTCATCATGAATAGGTACTTTGATAACGATTTTTTGAAAAATCAATCTTTTGAATCCGTTTCTGAATCGATTGAAAAAGTCGATACTTCTAACCGATTTCCCATTACTAAAAACTATTCGAACATGTAAACAGGGCTACCTACTGTAAGGGCTACAGGGAATGATTCCCCTAATCAGGTTGTGCCAAAAGGGGAATTTTAAGGTCATAGAGGGGAACTTATTCCTCCTAATTTGAAAATTTGAATTGATTTAGGTAACTAATTTCCATGAAAATAAATTATTAAATTACCTAAATTAAATGAAAAAATGAAATTTACAAGGTGCTGATAGTCGGTTGTTCCGCAAACAGGTGATATCTTACGGAGTGCAGGACCTGCTCTACACTAGAGTCTTTTCCATGATTGTCGTCCGAGACGCTGGCGATCCGAGAAACCCATTCGAGTGTCACGGCTTCGTCTGCGAATCCCGCCAGTCTGCCCGGCGACTCACCTACTGCCTTGCCACAGCTTTTCAAGAGTATTCGAAACGAGTCAGAGCCATGGGTCAGCCGAGAAGGGAGAGACTCTGGGACGGTCCGAAGTTCGCCATCGATTTGCGGACGCCCGAAGAGATTGAAGCGGAAATGCGGACAGACAGCGAGGCCTGATGAGCTAGTAAGGCCGCGTTAGTTACCAACCTACCTATCATCCCACAGACTTTTTAAAGGCCATTTAATGCTCTAGAAATTTTCTAAGTCGGTCGTTTTTTTTTTCGAGGTCTCTGTAGACAATAGGTATGGTGTGAAAAAACAAACAAAAAAACCTCGGCCCTTTTGCTCAGACAACGGCTGAAATTCAAGAAACATGGAACATGCTTTATTAACTTTAAGTGGCCTAACGGTAAGACAAGTGAGGATGCCGAACTAGTGGCCTAATGTACGACCAGTTGGGACGCAGAACTAGTGGCATAACGGTAATACAAGTGATGATGCCGAACTAGTGGCCTAACGTACGACAGGTGAGGACGCCGCACTTGTCGCCTAACGTTGATGGGCAGTTATAACTATAGGTCGCGGCTAAAGCATGTTCCATGCTAAAAAAACTTTAGTGAGTGAGTGAAAACCCCTGCTCATCCTCGCATTTTACCATGTTATAGGCACTCCTACAGCACTTCCATCTACAGCTGGAACCCCACCAAACTCTAATCTTCAAATGTGTGCGAAAGTTCGAGTTGAATTTAATTTTCCATTCACAAACAACAACCCCCTGTATTCTAGTGGTCGATGATGTGGGCATGTGCCAGAGAACCCACCTATCGACTCAACATTGTGGTAAAATTTGACCCTAAGGTCAGAATGTGACCTGTTGAGTTCAACTGGGGTCAGCAGATATAAATTACATTAAAAAGCAGTTGCAAGTTATTTGGTTTGCTGTACAGAGTTGTTGGAGGATTAATTGTGCCCATGCAATTAATTCTCGGGGTCGAAGCTATGTTGATACTGTTTATGAGGGTGAACAAATTAAATTGCTCATACCGCGGTACACCAATGTTGATTTGATTTATATTGTGATCAAATCCACGTTGGTGTAGTTGATGTAAGAACATCGTTTAACTGTTAAATATTCCACATTTTATCATATTCCAGTTCGATTCTATAACGCCTGCCTGTACTAAGCGTTCAAAAGGATGACACCAAGTTAATTGATCAATAATAGTTACCAACGTGAACAGTCCAGAGTTTTACACTTCAAATGAACTGATTTTTCAAGACCTCGTAGAATAATGTTAATACTGAACCTGGTCACTAGAAAGTCACATTACCTACTTCAATGGACGTTATGTATGTTGATGTCAGATTTTAAACTGTAAATATTAGCTTGTTCTTTGTGTGAAAGAATATATCTCTTATCATTAAATTTTGTCGAGTTTGTTTTAATACATACCTCAATTCATTCGACGAATAACATATTGGGTGGGCTTTCAATAATAATTTTTCATTAAATATTTATTTGAGACATTCTAAAATGAGTTTTTGTTTTCAATAAATATGATTAATGTGTTGCTTTTTTATTTCTCTGGAAGGTTGGACAAGTGTGGGTGGGCACATAAAGTGAACTGTTGTTCCCATTCAGAGAGGAGGGCAGCGATCTGTGTCACCTTTTGTACATGTTTCCGGTATATGGACGCTCACAAGAGTTTACGGAAACGTGGTAAATCAGCGAGGACTTCCATTACTGCGTTGAAAGCCTTCTATAAAACGGTCGCCGAGTAAAATAGCGCTGTAAAAATAATAATTTACCCTTAAATGAAGGGCCTTCATTTAAACTTTTAAAATTGAATTTTTTTAATGACCTTCGTCTGCACCGCAATACCACGATCTTAATCAGGCACACCGAGATGGTGGGGGGGGGGGGGGGGGGCACAGGGGGCATTTTGCCCCGGGCCCGGACTTTTACATGGGGCCCCAGCGGGCCCTAGAAAAATAAGAAAAAAGGGAAAAGGGAAGAAAAAGGAAAAACAAAAAGAAAAAAAATGGCTGAGTTAACACATGGCAGGCAACGTAGTCTTCCTTGTGATTGAGCCTTGTAAAACTCAAGCAATATAAGTCACAATAAACCCTGTGAATCACAACAGAAAAAAGGTCAAGATGAGGAGAGGGGCGGCGGCAAAGCGGTATGAAGGATGGAGCATCGAAAGGAAAACATCGATGTTCACCATTATTCGTTTTAGAGGCTGCAATCGTTCTCTTTACAGTAATACTTATACTTATTATCTTAGAACTTTCATGAAAGATGAAAAATACAAATAATATTAATTGAATGGTACCCTGAATGAAAATTGAATGTTCGTTATTGTGAACCGCCCCCGACCATCAGTTTACGTGGGGGCCATACGCTCTCTTTTGCCCCGGGCCCGCTTTTTCTCTCGACGGCCCTGATCTTAATTACCTACATGACTGGTTAGGGATACAACGAAACCTGCTCAGGTGGGTATCCTGCTATCCAATTGTGATTCAAACAAGATGTTAAGGTCTCGCCGCCAAAAAACCATCGGTACGCCCAGACACTTCACCTGCCTAACCCAACTTGGGTTCTAACTATAGAAAGACAGATGGGTGAAATTCCATTGTTTGGTTGTACTCGATTGCGACTGTCCCGACTCCCTAATAACACAGTACAGTTGGCTTTCTGGGATTCGATTAACCTTAATCCCCTTTATCCCTGATCCTTACGCAAGAATACGCTCCACCCCTTAAAGGATGAGCGTACTGACTTAAGTTGCTGAACCTCCAATTATCCAGTGAGGTCATTCGGTGCACTTAAAAGTGCTCATGGTTCCCACTTAGGTCAACGAGGTGCCTAATCATCGGAGTTGGTAATTTCTTCAAAGCGACTGAAGACAGGCTCACATTAGAAGAAAGAAAGAAAAAAAAAACATCAAAGACATTTCAACGGTAAAATGGTTTCCCCGTGAAGTCAGGCAGATCAGGGAAACCGTTCTGCGACAAAGTTGCTTCATACACCGGACGGTTTAATTAAAGCCACCTTTATTCACAAAGTTCCACAAGGTCCTGTCATGAGAAAAGCCAGATGATAACTAGGGTGGGACCTTCCGTAATGGAATTTCCGATATCGTCCTTTCAAGTGAGAAAACGTGAGAGTATTTTTTTAATATTAATCCGGCCGCGGCGCTTCCACTGATCCCAACGAGATAAAATTTGCATTATTTTTAACGTAACCCGACCGGGGAAAAAATCGCAATCTCCCTTCATCGGCCGGTGTCGTCAAATCTTGACCTCAAGGGAAATACCGATTAAAGTCAGGATATCGGAAAGTTCCCAAGTGGCCAAAAAAGGCAGTTGTGACATCATTTTTGACGTTGGGGCAATAAGAAAAGGTAGTCAATTGTTCATTTGAATGCGAAATTAAAAGTGTTAAATGGGGTGATTTGTTCGTGAGAAAATTTCTTCCGATGAACGTTAAGAGGCCCTTCAACAAGATGGATTCATCAAGCAATGCAGACTCCACGGGAAAGGTTTGACGCCTGGTCCACCCTTTTTTTTCGCAATCCACATCTTCGGGATGGAATCCCCCCAAAAGTATACCCCAAAGGACGACTAATGACTAAACTGATATCACGACGACCACGACATTGTTTTGAGAAGACGGTACCCTTTTGGTTTGCGTTGAGCAACTCATGAAGAGCCGAAGGGGAGGGTCGAGCCCCATTATTAACCCGGCAAATAAACAATGTCCGAACCGGGATGGATCTCATTCGCTCGAGGATCTTAATCGACCTTTTTTCCCCTTCGGCCGGTTTTGAAAATGTTTAGGAAACGAAAAATCCAATTGGGATTTTTTCAAGAATTTTCGCTCCGAACCTTCCAAGTTCTAAGGTTCTGACGGAAAGGTTAATGACTACATGATGGATCCCCCCCGGTACACTTATGGTTGTGGAATTTTCTGAATTTCAAGGACAAAGTAATAAGTCTCCCGTGATTCCCGGTTGTCATTTTACAACTGCCAATTAGTTTGAGGATGCTCTTCAAGATGTACAACGTTAGAAATTGAGGAACTTGTAAGTTCCTTCACTGTCAAGAAACACCACATGCGATCAATACCACATTCCGCCTCACTCCTACACGGGCGATTCTCACATTATCCCAACAGACGAAATTGTGGACTAAAACCCCACGCTAAGAGACTTTTGAGGGACGTCATTTCGTGAGTCCCTTCTATGAGTCCCTACTCTACTGATGAGCCACGATTTTGAGCCTGATGTCCCAGCCCACGATTTTTCGAACTTAAAAATTCCTGCAAGTTTCTAATGACATGCTAGGAACAAAATATCTATAGCTAGTATACTGTTTTCGGAGAAAAGGTCGTAACGGAGTGTGTGATGATGGGTGTGTGTTGATTTAGGATCAAAAACCATCTCAGTGTGCTGTCAGTGATCCCACAAAGTCAGTATTGCGTTTCTGTGTAACATCCATGCTTCTTATAGACAAGCCATTCGAGAGTCATCTTCTCGGGATCGGACGAATCGTCGACGACGGAGGTGGTTCTGGGGTCCTATAACCACCCCCAGAACTCGCTGATCAAAATGAGACCACCCTCATGAAAATCTGTTCAGCCGCTCGGGCGTGATGCTGTGATACACACAAAAACAAAAAAAAAACAAAAAAAACGAAGAGATGAGCGCACCTTTCCATTTTTTGTAAAGGTTGCGCTAAAAAAACGGTATGCATCTCTCAAGTCATTAATTTCTTGGTGGCATGATCTACAGTTGTATCAAGTGTAACATCCATACTAATGGTGTAACCCTCCGTGGAGTCTAAATTTTCAAATTAGATCAAAAGCTCAAAAACTGTAATCTTTCGATCTTTTTAACCATTTTTTGGTTTATTATTCTTGGAATAATACACCTATGTTTTCGCGACGCGGGTCGACGACTCCGATCGGCCTCAAAGTTTGACATTATCCGTTTCAAGAGGTCTACGTTCAAAATCCGAAATGTCCGTCCGCCGTCCGCCGTCCGGGCCGTTTTGGGCAGTAGGAATTTTTTAAAAAATCTGAAATTTTGGCAAAATACTTGGTTTACCATCTAGTTGTGCCCGCAAGGTTTTCAGTCCGATCGTCCATACCCGTGGGGCGCTATGGGGCTAAAATGGGGCTACAGGAGGGGTGTTTTGAAGGCTTTTAGCTATGGGATCGAGTTAGGTGTCGTTTTCGAAGTATTTTTGGACGTAGAATCCATTTTTGGGGGTCCCGGAACGATCCGATTTCACTGTGGCGTTCTATAGGGCTTTCATGGGGCTAAAAATGGGATTTTTGAAGGATCCCAAGAAGTTAAATATTTTTCGAGTAAAAATTAAAGAATTTTTGAAAAAACACATTTTTGAAAAAAAAATCCCCCCAAAAAATTTTTATTGAAATATGAAAATCCAAAAAAAAAATTTTTATATTTTTTTTATTGACAGAATTAAATGTCTGTACAAGTAACCTATATCACAGAATAATAAACCCTTGTGTTAAATTTGCAGCGTTTTTTTTTTTTTTTTTTTTTTTTAACGGATATGTTTTTGGGCTGTGGGTCATTCTAAAATTTGCGACACCAAACGACACCAAAATTTGTCACGCAACATAATCGCGAAAACTATAATCACATGATTGGTCTGTAAGGAAGTTTGGCGGTTAATTACTAGAAACTGTTTCTACTCGACAACCAAAATTTGTGACGACGAGTTTACAGTAAACATATCCATGATTTTTCCGTGAAGCGGAGAATTTCCAGCGTTTTTGACATTTTCATGTCTTTACTGTGGCACACAATCGAAAATAGCGTTACTTTTTTGAAGCGTTACCGAAACGCGTGGCAACCCGTAAACGTATTGATTGTATAGTATACAATACCCTCTGGACCAAATTTCGTTCCAAATGGAGGAATCAACCACATAGGATAACACATGATAACGGATAGCATAAAAATATTTCAAAAATATGCTATGTTAAATATTTAAAAATCTAAAACATAACATTCTAAACCTGATTTTCCCCATTTATATAAAAACTCAATAAACCAGAAGAAATTTCGCCAACGGCCTTTCTACCAACAGGTGAATCAGATTCACCTAGATTCAGTAGAATCTGATTCTACTCTTGTACGGTGTGAGTAAACTCCCGAATGCGGCTTGTCGCGCTCTCTGGCGGTCTGGGGCGGAAGAATCCAAGGGAAAGTTGTTACGCCGAATCGGTTGCAGAGGTCGACAGCTGTCCGGTTTGAAGCCGAAAGGTCCCTCTGACTAGTGCCTCACGCTTGAAGCGTCCATGGACAATTCAGTCTCTAATGAGCAACCGGACTCGCCACAAATGCCAGACACAAATAATGTGAACAATAAAATTAAAAAAAATCAAATTAAAAATGAGCTCATAAACCCAAGTTTGAAACATCCATGATTTTAAAATTGGCCATTTTGAAATTGGCAAAAGCTGTTTGCTTGAAGGCAATTTAAAAAAAAGAAAACCATGTCACATGCACTCAAATTTCTAATAATTATAAATCTAATCTTCTAATAATTTCGTAAACTAACACTACAACACGTAATGCTGATAAATAAGTGTCTTGAGTGAATAATATTGGCCAAAATTCACCGGGGATACTTCCACGTAACGACTGAGGGCATCAAGGAAGTACGTTTACTTCCTCCAGTGGAATAGAAATGAGGGTAACGCAACTTGTCGGGAGCCGGTGCTCAAAAAGCAATTATCGTGGTCAGTGGCGGCGTAACATCTGCATGAACAGTATCGCTTGAAAATCACGGACCAGCGACTTACTCCGGCTGATATTGAAAAGCAGCGTGTCAATGTCAGTGCAGCTTTTAGCTGATTTGCCCGAGAACTAGCAGGTAAGTCACACAAGCGGCCACCATCTGGAATGAGAAAGACGTGTTTAACTACTGTAGTTATTACTATCACAGATATTCCAGACTTGCCTAGAAGAATTTGAATCATTACCGAACACCCAAGTCGTTTGTCAATATGAAAACAGTCGCATCCACATATTTTGAAGTCCCTCAAATAAGAGAAATGCAGGGAGACTTTTTCCTGAAATCACAATGTCATAATGGAGGCAAATTTTAGGGTAAATTTACAGTAACTGTAAATAAATGTTATGAAACGCACGTTTTTGGAGATCTGGCTTTTAGATTGCATGGCGCACGACGCAAGCAACTTATTAAAATTTTCTGCCTGCAATAAACACAAAATTTGGATTTAATCCATCTTTAAAACAAATAAGCATATTAAACCAACCTAGCTCAAACAAAAATGTTATTGTAGGATCACCCTGTAAAACGGATGTGGAGTGTGTACCTAAATGAATTTGTTTCCCTAAATTTGAATTTAAAGTCATTAGATTTTGTGTTGTGTGTTTAGCGGAAGGCTGGTGGCATGAATCCACGATTTCGCCGCTCTGTGTTGTGGAGGAAGGTGAAGGGAGTTTGGGAACATCTCTAGCTAGGGCATTGTACGCCTAATAGGCCAGTCACTGTAGACATAAAAAACGGCTTAGGTGGAAAAAAATCGACACGTTCTGCTTTTTTGGTATGTTGTTAGGGATGGTACCAGTAGTGTAGGATCAAGTTTGCAGCTTCGAAAAACTTGTGCAAAATGCGTGGTGCTCGATTAACCGCGAAATTTTCGGACTTTTTTCGGTTTTTGGCTTATAACTCAAAAAATGTGCGTCCAATCGAAAAAGTCACTATATACTTAATTAAAGTAGACAAGATTTGCTACAATTTGAGCGTAACAGCAACGTCGTAGGTCTAATAGGTCCCGAGATACAGCTCCTCAAACATAGGCCATTTTTCCCAAAAAGTTAGAAATCGTGGTTTTAGCCGTCTTCCGTACGAAATACCGGCTAAAATATCCATCCCACAAGGAAAGTCATGAGGAATGAAGTTGTAGAGCAATTATTCAGCTTTAATTTAAGCACAACCGGAACCATGCAGGACCAATAGTTCTTGTGTTATCAGGAAATATCGAAATATCAAGAAAATCGGATTTCTCTAGAAATTTTGCTCCCCATGTTAAATGTAATAATAAATGTAATTATTAAAAATGGTCATATCGATTGTCCCTATTCTGTGAAGAAGGAATGAGAAAAGGGACAAAGTCATCTTTGTACTCCGCTTTCACACCCCTCCCAGAAAATGTCGCTGTTGGTGAACGTACCTTTGTTGTCGTGGATGGAGGGTATTTACTCCACAAGGTGATATGGCAACGCAACGTCTCAGTGACGGAAATCGAAGCTGCTTACATCACGTACACGATCAACCACTTTAAAACAAACGTCTCAGTCGTGTTCGATGGCTACCCAGAAGAGGGGGCTGGTCGGAGCACAAAAACAGCAGAGAGGCAACGTCGTTATGCAGCTTCAGCGAGTAGCGACATACTTTTTGACGAATCGACGCTGATCAAAGTGCCCCAAGACAAGTTCTTGTCCAACCCAAGAAACAAACAGCGTTTGATCATTTTCATCTGCAACGGACTGGAGAGCCAGGGGATAGAAAGCAAGCAAGCCCCAGAGGACGCCGACTGCCTCATTGTGAATTCGGCTTTAGAGAAGAGTGATATTTACGAGCACGCCATAATTGTTGGAGAAGACGTCGACCTATTGGTGCTCCTTAATGGATTGGGCTCCACCAGGCAAAATGTTTTCTTTGAGAAGAGTGTCAGGGGTGGATCAGAGTGCAAGCAGTTTTTCCTCAACTTCATTCATTCGAGGAAACCTCTCATTCCCCTGTGGAATGGAGTTGTTCCTTCACGCCTTCGCGGGTTGTGACACCACCTCTTCACTCTTCTGGCAAGGGAAAATGAAGATGGTGGGAATACTAACGAAACGTCCGGACTTCCTTAGTGCTGCTGCAACCTTCCTCAAGCACGACGTTACTCATGAGGAGGTAGCCTCTGCTGGCAACAAATGTCTCGTGGCGCTGTATGGTGGGGGAGAAGACGACTCCCTCCACACCCTGCGCTACGGCATGTTTGTGAGTTCGGCTGCCACTGCCAAGGTTCAGCTCGCTCGTCTGCCCCCAACCGAAGAGGCTGCAGCCCAACACGCGTACCGCACCTACCACCAAGTGCAGAAATGGTTGGGGTTGGAGAAAGAGCCCACCAACTGGGGGTGGACCAGGAACCACATGGGGCTCACACCACTTACATCCACAAAAGAAGCAGCTCCGATGACCTTGCTGAAGATTTTATCGTGCAGGTGTCAGAAAGGATGCGGTGGAGAGGGCTGCTCTTGCCAGAAAGCAGGGCTGAAATGCTCGGCTATGTGCAAGTTCTGCCTGGGGAAGACCTGCCTGAATAGCCCGATTTCGGCCGGAGCCTACGAGTCGGAAGATGAGGATGACGAGTACGACCCTGTGCCTCTATCGTCTACACTAGTGGAGTCTCCAGATCCTGAAGAACAACGAGAGGACGAACCTGGGCCTTCCAAAAAACCCCGTCAGTCCAGCAGTACCGGTACGTAAAGGTAGGCACCTACCTATAAGCTTATAAGCCAGATGATACGTAACTACCCCATATAGTAAATTGTTCTATTACTAATTTACATGAATTTCAGTTGCAGGAGTCAGATGACGTCCCGCCACCACCTCACTCGGCACAACCGGCAGACGAATACCCAGATAAATGCAACATTTTTGTTTAATATTTGATTGATTTTCATGTGAATAAATCTTAATATAAATCACAGTTACGTCTTTTCATAATTATCCCAGCAATTCATCATGTTTTACAAGTATATGGCCATTTTTAATTACATTTAACATTGGGAGCTACACTTCTTGAGAAATCCGATTTTCTTGATATTTCGATTTTTCCTGATAACACGAGAACTATTGGTCCTTCATGGTTCCGGTTGTGCTTAAAGTAAAGCTGAATAATTGCTCTACAACTTCATTCCCATGACTTTCCTCGTGGGATGGATATTTTAGCCGGTATTTCGTACGGAAGACGGCTAAAACCACGATTTCTAACTTTTTGGGAAAAATGGCCAATGTTTGAGGAGCTGTATCTCGGGACCTATTGGACCTACGAAGTTGCTGTTGCGCTCAAATTGTAGCAAATCTTGTCTACTTTAATTAAGTATATAGTGACTTTTTCGATTGGACGCACATTTTTTGAGTTATAAGCCAAAAACCGAAAAACGTCCGAAAATTTCGCGGTTAATCGAGCACCACGCATTTTGCACAAGTCTTTCGAAGCTGCAAACTTGGTCCTACACTACTGGTACCATCCCTAACAACATACCAAAAAAGCAGAACGTGTCGATTTTTTTCCACCTACGATGTCTCTAATGACTGGCCTATAAGGGCCTATAGGCCTTCCATAGAAGAGGATGCAGCCGCAAGCGAAGACACGCACTCGTCAGGCTAACGTGAAAAGTCAGAGTACTGTGACAGTGCGAGCTCCACGGAAGGAAACCAAGGAGATGCTGATACCCAACAAGATATATCTTGGCATATATGCCGTGGTCGGTATCAGTTCGTCCTGGGTCTGCAGCGGAACTGAAATCAATTGTTGCAGCTGCCTCAAGCAGACGGCCAATGACGGCCGGGCCAACTGATCCAGTCTTACTCAAATCCGCTGTTGCAGCTTCCACAACTGAATTGTCGGCAATGAAGACCTATCCAGCGGACCCCATCTTTATTCTCGCACTGCTTATTGACATGTTGAAGGTGTCGCAATATATGAACAGCAAGGTATCAAATTTAATATCAAATTTACCCTCGTCTCCGAAAAGAAAGGCTGGGCCACCGACGGGAGAAGAAGGGTTTCGCACGCCTGCGTTGCGACCGTAGCGCGACCTTGCCCCTCCCGTCGGTAGGTACTACATCCAGCGGGCTGGCAATGCACGAACGTTGGGAATTTTCCCCACAGTTGTTATTTTTTAATAAAAATTAATAAATAATTTAATTACCTATTTTTTAAAAATAATTTAAAATTCGTATTTTTTATTTAAAAATTTTTTTTATATTATTTTTAGTGTCGTTTAAAACTTGAAATTCAATGTACAGTTGAATAAAAATAATGCACCTTTGAGCTCATGTTGTCACACGTATAAATGAGAACCAATTGTAGATAGATGCTTTGAATCACTTGACTGCTGTAAAAGGCAATGCCAATTGGCGGGGTGGGATCATATTGATAAACAATTGTAAACAATGAGCCAGTGATGACAGTGAAATTGAGGACAGTGGTGAGAAATAGTTGGAAACCGTGGAAATTTTCCAAATTGGTTTTCGCCCACCAGAGCACATCGTAAATTTGCAATAAGGACTCAATCCGTTCGCTTGTGAGGGTCAACTGCCTAGTGAAGTCTGATTTTTGAGAAAGTTCATCCAAATATTTGTCGATCAAGGCAACGGAGAACACAAATGACGAGGCGGTGGAACACACGATGAAATTTAGAAGCCAATCGCCTGCACTGCACGTGCGACATCGGTGGACACCCTGGTCTAATACCCCAAGAACTGCCTGGATGATGAAAAAAATCAGGAACAAAGGTACCAGCACGGGGCATTGCAGGGGAACTTGACCCAGTCGCCGTTCAACAATTTCCACAGCCATGAAAAAATTGTCTACGTATCTTTTCCTGAAAAAGACGTTGCAAAACCAAGCGCTTATGAACCCCATCACCAGTGTGATGTAAACCGTGATGGAGACGAAACCACCGCGCGGGAGGGATGGCATGTTTAGTAATTCATTGGCATGACATATTGTGACCAGGAGGGCGCAGAGAAAAAGGAGGGAGCTGTAACAAAATATGATAAATTTAGCGGGGGTGATGTAATGTCCGGTCTTGTTGAAAGGGAAAACCCCCAAGGGTTTAAATATTTTAACGTAAGCCTCCAAGTGGCCAACATGTTCATTCCGTAACATTATTGGGAATGTAAGATAGCAAACACGAACATGAACTCGATTATGGACTGGTAAATTTTATTCAAAGCAAAAACATCCCTTGATCAATAGGCGCTTATCGATTAAATGTCTCAAGTCAATTAAACTCCAATTTTTATGGAGATAAGAACAAAACGTTGAATGGCTGCTGTCCACAATCTATTGTCTTAGAGGGGACCGTGAAAAATCAACGTTTTCTCGCACTTTTGTTTTTCTTGATCAAGCGGAAATTCTTTCCTCGGTCAAACCTTGAGGGGGGTGGGGATCAGAATCAGTAGGGAGACCCCCGTTGACCAACAAAGAAAGTTTTTGGCCTGAGACCAAAAGGCGTAACTTGATGATTGCTCAACGCACTTTACCAACCGGACCGATCCGACCCCCCTTTGCCCGCAGGTTGGTGAGCCCGTCTGACAATCCTTCTGTCCGACTCCAGCCTTAACCAATCGAAAGTGGAGCATGATCTTTTTAGCTGGGGCAAAGCAAATGGGACTTTCGTTTAAAAGGCACGACCTTGCAGGGACAACTCGGTAAAGGACTCCATTCGGGCAACTCACCGACACCTGCTGGCTGTTGTGGCTCCGGTTAGGCCTGGGTGAAGTCATTCTGATTCTGAACTTGAACCGTAAAATTCCTATAGTGAGCTGCAACAATAAAATTGCCATAATATTGTATTATTATGTTCGTGTTCAAATTTCGAGCCCGAGACATTATCTATCCGTTTCAATAGGTCTACATTCAAAATCCGAAATGTCCGTCCGCCGTACGCCGTCCGCCGTCCGGGCCGTTTTGGGCAGTAGGAATTTTTTTTTAATCTGAAATTTTGACAAAATACTTGGTTTACCATCTAGTTGTGCCCGCAAGGTTTTCAGCCCGATCGCCCAAACCCGTGGGGGCTATGGGGCTAAAATGGGGCTACGGGAGGTTTTTTTTAAGGCTTTTAGCTATGGGATCGAGTTAGGTGTCGTTTTCGAGGTATTTTTGGGCGTAGAATCCATTTTTGGGGGTCCCGTAACGATCCAATTTCACTGTGGCTTTCATGGGGCTACAAATAGGATTTTTTCTCAACAATTTTTTTTCATTGACACAGAATTAAATTTTTGCACAAGTAACCTATATCAAAGAATAATAAACCCTTGTGTAAAATTTGCAGCGTTTGAAAAATTGTTATCTATCAACATTTTCAATAGATTCTCTAGTTTTGAAAGTGTGAAAATAAAAAGATTAAAGCGTTTAACATGTCGTGGTACGTATACTCATCGATCCCAGGCTCACTAGAATGTTTTACCTATTTGACAAAATTTGTGACATTTAATGACAATGAAATTATTGAATAAACCAATCTCACAGAACAGCTACGACAACAGATCTACAATTTATAATGCATTGAGCCTTTCCATCAAATTCAACAACAAAAAGCGATAAGACATCACTCAACATTATTGATTAACTGTAAACCTTTGATGAAATAAATGGAAAATATCCCTCAAAGACAAACGACGGATAGATATGGGGCGTTTAAAAACGATTAATATTCGTGGGGGTTATTCAGTATGAAGTAGGTAGGTACATAGATACAGCAGTGAGTAGAAAAAAGGGCCACCATGAGAGACCATCTGAAAACCTACACAACTATATTCTTCTTCATGGGACTATTCCCGTACAATTCATGCACACCAAATCTCACCTTGAACAAATGCGTTGCTTTAATTTTTTCTGCAGTTATAATATTTTCTTCATATTTTTGCATACAACCTATTATAGCAATGGAAGTAACCAGGGAAACAAATGGTTTTAAAGTATTTAATATAAGTGCTGTTCTGGTCGTCTTGTGTTTGACTCTCAGCTGGTTTTATAATTTGCACCGGAAGCAGCATCTAGAAAAATTCTTTCTCATAGCAGAAAGCACTGCAAAGATATTGGGTCAAGTTCCGCTACAATTCCCAAAGCAGATGATCGTTCTGTTCATGCTTTCGGCCGTATACGTGATAAGCACTGCTATAGTAGTTTTAAATGGAAACCACTTCTTGATGTTGATGTGGGCTACGTTCACACAAATCACCATTTTCTTGCGTGCGTTTCCCATTTCCTGCCTTTTGTTGATTAGATTCTTTCTGAATAAAATGTGTAACATCATCGTAACAGCACCGAAAGAATTTCTGGTAGAGAAAGAAATTAAAACCTTGCTGACAACCTTTGACGACCTCTATTGGGCTTTGAAACACATTGAAGATTTCAGCGGATTCCAAATCTTCACCACATCACTACATGGGTTTGCTAGAGTCACAGGCTTTCTGTTGAGTTTACGATTCACCAAAATGCTTGAACTATTTGACGTTTATACATTGTCGTTTTCCATTGTGAGTGTGATCATAGGTGTCTTTCTGGAGTATATTTTAATTCACACTAGTGAATGCGTAGCTGCTGAGGTAAGTTACCGATTTCTCAACTAGTATTGAACTTGAATGTATATAATATAATAATATTCGTTTTTCAAAAGAGTCACAGACTCGCAACGAGATATACGTTTTTGATTGTTCAGACAGAGGGTATCAGTAGTAGAGGGAACACAAAAAGAAATAGAAAACAATTACCAAAATTTTCGCCGTATCATCAGAGATGAAGCCAGGCGAAAATTTAGGTACCTAATTGTTTTCTATTTCATTACATTTTAGTGTTCCCTCTACTACTATTATAATACCCTCTGTCTGAACAATCAAAAACATATAACAATATTATTATATGACTGTTCTATTTCATCATTTAATTCAAATAATACATTAATGATGTACCTACAATCCCCTGTTCGTTTGTGAAATAATTCTAAAGTGGCTGTCATGCACCCAATAAACTGAAATGAGAGAAGAAAAAAAATTGAAGATGATTTAAAAGCACTTGTTCACTTGCTTTGGATGTTGTTATGTGAACAGATAATATAATAACATGATTTTTCATCAGGCTAAAAGATTCAGCGACTCTCTAACAACACTGGCACTGAAAGATGACACCAAACAGATTTCGACGAATGTAAGTTGGTTGAGGTTTCGGAAAAGTCACAGGCCACCCATCCAGTCATCAAATAATCTATTGTTTTCACTACTTGCAGCCTTATCTCTCGGTGCACTTCATGAATCCCAAGGATTTCCAATTCACGGTTTGCGAGGGCTTCCAGATTGGATACCGCCTGGGATGTTCGGTAATATAAATAATAAATTTATAATTAATAATGATGAATAAGGGTATTTTTTACTAACTGGCAGATGCCACGTTTTTGAAGAAAATCTTTGCTTACTTGACAATAGAATAATCTAACATGATTTGCGGAGAGGATGTACGGAGGGGGTCAGATTTTGGAGCTTGAGCGTTTCAGATGACCTGTAGAAATCAATGATCACAGAGATCTCTTCTGTAGGCAAATGGGTCCATCTGAAACTAATATCAGCAAGCAGAAGACACAAGTGCCCCTTCTCTCACCCAGTAGATAGCGAACGCCTGCGTCCAGGAGCGGGAAATGGGGGGCAGCTCCTTCCACACACGTCAGTCTCGCCCCCCCCTCCCATTAGCACACAAGACTAGTAACTACTCATTCCGTGAACGACATTTATATCATGTCTTCTCACTCTAATTAGCTGGGAAGGGGGACATCCTGGAACAGACCGGAGCACCCTGTGAGATCAGTCAAGGGTTAAGAGGAATTGAGAGTGGGCTTGGACCTAGGGCTACCTACGATCTTCTAAGGAACCAACACCAGGAACCTCAGGTGCTCCCACTTCTGTGCAAAGGTCAAAGACAATCGGTGTTGGCATCAAGGTCAGAGTGGAAGGTGTGCTGTATCTGGACATCTAGAGAGAGCACACTGCTCACCCCCACTACCTCCATCTTCAGTACCTGCGCCGCAGACCCTGGGGCAATCCTTGACATCTCAAGCATGGACCCCCATCACAACCCCATTCTTACAACCACAAACTGGTGATTTAGGACATGGTGCATTCGGAGCTCCACCCAACATAATCTCACACTTCACTTGCACTGTGGTGTCAGCTCCCATAGTATTCTTGTTTTGACAGGAGCGGTTGAAGGCGATCATTGGTCTGAATTGAAATAAACTAGGGGTCTGAGACTGTCCTCCAGAAATCATATTATACCATGCTGAAACAATGTCAATACACCCAAGCAAGTTGCCGCCAGCTACACATTTTCACACAGAATGTGTTTTTTCCGAGAATCTCCCAATTTGAAAATGTCCCCATCCCAGACCCAAGCATACCTGCTTCTCCACCCTCCTTCACACGTTCCCTCGCTCCCTGAACCAGTCCCCTGCGCTACCGTCTCCACCCACCTTCACGTGCCCTCACACCCCTGCACCGCTGAAGGATGTATATATATCCTTCAGCGGTGCAGGGGTATTGCTCTATAATATAGAGCAATACCCCTGCACCGGTATATATTATATACCTCATTGGGGAGAGAGAACCCCACTTTGAGAACTCTAATTATTTAAAATACCACTAATTCTCACCGCCTCTGTGGGTATGTATATCACGAGCGATACGGTAAGCGATAAAAATACGGCGATTTTTCCTATCATCCCGGTGGACCGTTTAGCTACCATTAGGGGGGTTGAAAACAAATTTTTGGGGCGCGCAAATCCGTGCAACTATTCGTATCTTCGTTGTCACATTGTCGTAGTCACATTGAAATGGGGTTTCGCCCGTATCCTACCTAGAGATCCGAATTTTCGAATTAAAAATCCCGAAACAACGAGTTCCGACGATGAGCGAATTTAGACAAGTTTAATTTTAACAATTTCCTGAGATCCGAGCGCGTTTTTCACTTTGATACTGGATGCTGTCAGGGATCTATGAAAGGTAAACGTCAAAACGGGTGGAACCTGAGGACGCCAGCGACCTTACAAAGGTGGAGGAGGCGGGGAAACGGGGGGGGGGGGGAGGACGGTTTATTCTACGCTAATTTCGGATATATTCTGGTGTGTGATGCCTCATTTACTTAGTGGTCGCCTGAGCGAAGCGAGGCCTTATGTCTGAGTGCTAGTTATTTAAAATAATCGGAATTACCGAAAAACACATTCTGTGTTTCATTGGTTTGATCCTCGATCAGAACATTTTTTAAATTTAACATCAACCGAATATAGCAGTGGTTGTACATAAGTTACCAACATGCGTCCCCATATCACAAATATTCTGCTACATAAATGATCAGTTGTGTTCCACCGTTGTTTTTCGACCAAAATGACGAAATAATGTATTCAGGATGTACACACTGTGTTTTGTATTCTCATCCTTTCTTGACTTAGCTTTGTTGGTTGTATAGATAATCTATAAGTAATCACAGAATGATATTCTTGGCACGAAACGAGATCTGTTTTTTGATCTAAAGCATAAATTCTGCGATCAACAGCACGGCGAAGGTTGGATTCTCATTTAAATTACTGCGGCCTCCGATTGGGCCAAGAATGGGACTTTAATTAATTAAATCCCTAATTGATAAATTGTTGTCTTTGTACGGTTCCTGCTATCTTCAATAATTTGTGGTTACCAGCAATATATAATATTTCTGGTAAAAAAGTGATAACTAATTAGTTCAAAGTTTAAAATGATTTGGAAGGAGACTTGAAATTTCGGTTTTGTGGACATAGTACTTTTTGAAGCGAAACGTGGCGTTTAGTACGTTTTGAAACCAAACCATGTGATTATAGTAACAAGTGGCATCTAGAATTTAAAAATTTCGACTTTGAACCATCAACAAGTCAACAATCTTCCACGTATTGCTCTCCCATTTTACTAACTAGTTCTTCAATATATTCATTTTCCACGTATTGCTCTCCAATTTTTGTAATTAGTTCTTCAGTATATCCATTGCCTAAAATTTGGAATCAGGTGCTTCATGTAACCTCTTTTGAACAATTTTGTTGTTGTTGAAATTATTCGAAAATGGAAATAGAACGAAAACTCTCCTACCCTTACTCTCTTTAAAAAAAAAAACAAACGTAAAGTGGGATTTTGTCGTGATGACAAGGTTGGGATGCGAAGCCCAGTCCCCCTGATCACGAGCTTACCACGCTAGAACGCTTTATTAGCTCTCTCGGCCAAGGTGTAGGCTATTCTATTCGCTTCCTAATTGTTCAAGAGATTTTAATTCTTGTCAATTTAATTCTAATTATTATTCGATCAACCAGACCTGATTGTTTCTAAGCAGTCCACACAATACATCTGTGATAAAACTACACTACTGATCACGAAAAACTGGATTCGACTGAAGCTTTCTTGAAAATAAATCGGCTAATACGTTCATGGTATTGCTATGACATCAGCAGTAATTGCAAATTTGCGGGCCCTCCCAAAGACAAGAAAAACGTAAATTACCTACAAGTGTCCCCTTATCATAAATAGGTATTGTGCTACATAAATGATCAGTTGTGTTCCACCGATGTTTTCCGACCAAAACGACTAAAATTTATTTAATAATGTATGCAGGATGTACACACGTTATTTCGTATTCTCGTCCTTTCTTGACTTAGCTTTGTTGACTGTATGGATAATCCATGAGTAAATGACGGATTTTTTCGTCCTTGGAGGTTGTTGCAACTGTCATTAATATTTCCCTCATGGAAGCGGGAGAATGTAAAAATTACTCTCATAATTACACATATTATGTATCGCTCTATTCATTTTCGCAGTGTGCTTACACTTTGTAATTTTGGTTTCAAGTATATTGAAATTGACAGACTACCTACTTCGACTTGGCGAGTTTGGCGTTTCACTACGCTCTCATTTTGTCGTTTATTCAAATTACATTGATTTTTTTGAATAAAGATAGAAAATTCATTGGAGCCATTCATCGGATGATGGCTTCAAATTTAGGAAGGTACAAAAGTGGAATGATCTACGACGAAGATGAAACTCAGACTCTGGAGAAGAACAAGAGAAAAGAACTGCTGAGGTTTCTATGTTTGCCTGGACTGGTAATGGGATTGGCAGGAATGTTAGTGGTTGTTCCGTACATCGGAAAATTTAGCAAAGAATCCCACTACACTGCCAGCGGAATCAACATGAACCTGCCCATAGCGATGTATTACCCGTATCCAACGCACACTGGGATTCTTCACCTTATAGTCACAGTTTTGGGCCAGCTGGTTGCAGGGACCGTAATTGCACTTGAGTTGATGGATTTGGAGTTACTTTTTTTTCGGATATCACAAGGCATAATATTTGAACTTAAAGTCCTACAGTATGGAGTGAAAACTGTGTTTCGTCGAGCTGCTGAGTTACATCAAGTTATATATCCGCAACGAAAAACTGATAGCTCACCTATTGATGATGTTAGGTTGCAACATTGCATAGGCTTGTGCTTCAATGACTGCATTGAACACCATCACAACATTATTCAGTAAGTTCAACTGTTATGGCAGAAAATAACAACAAATTTCATTTCACCATTATGTACCTTTTTTATTGGTACACTAATTTTCAGGTTAGTGCAAGCTTTCGAAGAAGCTGCTGATTGGCCATGCGCGACGGCGTATGCAATTGGCACAGGCGCGATCGGTCTTTCACTCTTCAGTATGCTGGATGTGAGTTCATCAGTTACTGGTCGAATAGACCACGATATAATATAGGTAACGTTAACATTATGAGAGAGATTACAATAGTAAAAGTGCTCTTGTTGAAGGCGAATGAAGCTGGCAACTACGAAAATCTGGTCCTTTTTGGGGGATGCGCACTGGCGGAAATTCTCAACATATTCATTATATCGATGTTTGGGGAAGCTATTACTACCGAGGTGAGGCAGATTAATAACGTTCAAAATATCAAAAATTAATTACCGAGGTACTTACCAGTTGTTCCATGATATTCTGCAGAATTATGTTTAAATTTTTTTTTTTTTTTTTTCTTTAGAGTGAAAATTTACGAGACGTTCTTTATAACATCAAGTGGTACGAATTGAACGTGAAAAACCGTCGGACAATGTTGAATTTCCAAACGGGAGTTACCAACCCAATAGTAATAAGGGCTGGAGGGCTCGTAGCTCTTTGCATGGATACTTTTTCTTCAGTAAGGATCTTGGCAGAACATTTTCAAGTTGCGTAAAAAATGTGAAAACATCCAAAAACGTCTAAAAACGTTTTAATTTTCAGATTATCAACTCGTCATACTCATTCTTCAATCTTATCAACGCAAACTATTAATGTGGGGAAATCGAAAATGGACGACGGCGAGTAATACAAAACAAACTATATTTAATTCCATGTGAAAATTTCATTGAAAACAGTATATTAAATATACAAGGAACAAATTTTGTTCCTTAAAAATATGTAATATTGTTATACCTATCTTTGAGAAGGACTTGTTTTTATCCCCGAAAGGAAATAATAAGCGTGATCAGATTAGATTCTAAGTAGTGATAATTGTTAAATGTTAAAATCTTTTGGTTTGTGTTTCAGATGGTTGCTGCATGTGTGACTTATCTTGTAATCCTAGTGGGTCTCGATGATTTGAATGCAACGATTACCCCGGCACCGTGTAACTGCACTTTTAATGCTGTCTGAGAAACCTCAATCAAGCACTTATTTCTTTTAGTGCAACGGGGTCATCTTTAATCCCCCGAAAATAAATGGTAGTACATTCATGCCTAATTTTGTTCCCTATATCAGATAAGTGAGTTTATTTACCGGCGAAACTTGCGGACAATAGTTATCAGGACAATTATTGTTAGGACTGCTTTGAAGCAATCAGGTCGTGTTAGCTTATCGTTGTTCGGAGTTGATCGAATAATCGGCTCTGAAAAGAGGTTTTTACCGACCACACTTCATCAATGAGCAGTATGCGGATTGATTGATGACTGGGTTTCAATAGTGAAACACGATGGGGGCTCCAACGAATCATTACAGACTGAAAAGATCAACTGGCTGTAAGGATAAATTACACATGTCCGACATTTGATAATAGCCATTGAGCTCAAAACATGACATATGATGCAACATGGAGGATGATTTTTAAACATTACGATTTTCACTTTTTTTTTTAAGAACACAAAGTGAAAAATATATTATAGGTACCTATTTTATAAAATTTATAAAATACACGGAGAAAAAAATGTGGGGTTTTTGTTCGGTAAACCACTTTAGCGATCATTTTTTCGTACCTATAAAAAACTGCGTGAGCGGTGAAAATCTACTGAATAATTTCATTTTTGCCGCCCAATTACCCTTGGTTACCTTACAAAACGATGAGCTTACCTCACATCACCAACAGTTTTCTGCGCAAGCTTGCTTCCTTTGTGGAGACGTGATACTTTACCGCTCTATGAAGCTATCGAATAGGTATGTTGGGTCAGATTGTAACGGAACATAATACCTTGTCGGTAACTTTCTACTGTATACCAAATGCCGAAAGGTAAATTTCTACCCCACATCACCAACGTTTTACCGCCCAACTTTACCCCCTTCATAGAAAGGTGAATAATTACCGAACAAAACACGTCGGCAGTAAAATTTACATTAAATTTACATTAAATTTTAATGTCTACCGCCTACCAAAGGCTGTAAGGTAAATTTCTACCCTACATCACCAACACTTTACTGCGCAACTTTACCATCTTAATAGAAAGGTTAATAATTACCGAACATGTAATTTAACATTTCATGTCTACCGCCTACCAAAAGCCGAAAGTTAAATTTTTACCACACATCATCAACAGTTTACCGCGCAACTTTACCATCTTCATAGAAAGGTTACCTAATAATTACCGAACATAACACGTGGTCAGTAAATTTCTACCGCACAGTAGTAGGTACCTACCTGAGATAGGCGCTTGGCAGCGCTGGCGTTGGGGCATCATGGCATTCTTCGGCCGGACAGGAAGGCCTAGGGAATGATAGGGATTTAGTATTAAAAGTTGGATCTCTAGGTAGGATACAGAGTACTTAAACGCCGACTCAATCAGACTGTAAAAAATGTCGACAGGAGGGGTTGCGCGGATTTCCGCGAGTCAGAAATTTCCCTCAATGCGCTTATCGGACGTAAAAATCGCCGGGGAATCCAAATTCGCAAAAAAAAAAATTAGGGGTTCCTACATAAAATAAGAAAGTTGGGCGCAAATGCGCCGATTTGCGCGCATTTTGGGAGGATCTCAACCCCCCCCCCCCCTTTAGTACCTAGCTAAACGGGATTCCGAGACGATAGAAAAAATCGACTAGTTTCGAAATAGTTTCATCACTTACCTACTTTTTCAGAGGAGAAGGCTTGTGACATACTCCGCCAGCCAGAAACAGACACGGTGAGAATGTCGTTCATGATAACTATCAGATTTCTTTTGTGAGCCAGAGTAATAATTCATTGTAAAAGAAGGTTCTAGTTACGTAGTATTGAAAACACTTTTGGGATTAAACCACGGAGTAGAAACCACTTTCTGTTCCGTGGGATTAACATAAGACAGAAAAGAGGAAAATAATTCTGGAGCTGAAGATTTATCATAAAAATTATTTCTTGGAATTCAGAATTTGTCGGTACCTACCTACCTTTCGTTTGCTATAATATGCGCACGCATACTTTTGGTTTATTACTAGGTATTGGAAAAATACACCGATGTACCTAATCGCGAAGGAGGCCGAAAATTCAGATCGGCCTCAGAATTTGACATTATAGCTGCGTTCGCAGTGGAAGTTCTGGCCGTTCAGAATCGAATCAGAACTTGAACGCTTCCAGGAATTAAAACGGACAGAACTCCCGTCCTCCGCCAACGAAAAAATAGTCCCTACGAAGTTACCACCTCCACGAGATCACAGAAATGAATCGCGCTTGTGTGACTTTCCACAATCAATGAGGCAGTCGGAATCAGTTGGGGGGGGGGGGGGGGGGGGAAGATCTGAAAAAGAAAAAAAAACTGCCGGAATCGATTCCGAACGAGTTCTGCGTTCGCAGAGCATCAAAAATTTTGATGTTAGTGCTTAATTCCTGGAAACCGATGTACCCCCACCCTCGGCCCTTGCAAAAGAAAGGCCCTAATGAGTCCCCCTGAACGGTTCGGAATTTTCAGAATTACACGTTTCAAGATGCCTAGATTTCAAAAACGAAATGCCCTTTTGGGCAGTAGGATTTTTTTTTTAATCTGAAAATTTGACACAATAGGTACTTACTTGGTAACCTTCTAGTTGTGACCGCAAGGTATTCAGCCTGATTGCCCAAACCCGTGTGGCTCTGTGGGGCTAAAAAAGGGCTACGGGAGAGTTTTTTAAGGGTTTCGGCTATGGGGTCGAGTTAGGCGTCGTTTTCGAAGTATTTTTGAACGTAGAATCCATTTTCGGGGGCCCCAGAACGATCCAATTTCACTGTGGCGATCTATAGGGCTTTCGTGGGGCTAAAAATGGGATTTTTGAAGGATCTCAGGAGTTCAAATATTTTCCGAGTAATTTTGGACGCATAATCCATTTTTCGAGGTCCTACATCTGTTCGAACAATGTACACTTCTTTTTTTTTGACATTTTATTTATGGGCAGAGAAACTATTTTTCGCACAAGTACCTATATCAAAGAATAATCAACCCTTGTGTAAAATTTGCAGCGTTTATATAATATATATAATATATATTTCTAAAATGCCCCCCCCCTTGGCTAAATCATGCCTACGCCCATGGACCTAGGGCTACCTACGACCTTCTAAGGAACCAACACCAGGAACCTCAGGTGCTCCCACTTCTGCCCAAAGGTCAAAGACAATCGGTGTTGGCATCCAGGTCAGAGTGGAAGATGTGCTGTATCTGGACATCTATAGAGAGCACACTGCTGACCCCCACTACCTCCACCTTCAGCACCTGCGCCGCTGACCCTCGGGCAATCCTTGACATCTCAAGCATGGACCCCATCACAACCCCATTCTTACAACCACAAACTGGTGATTTAGGACATGGTGCATTCGGAGCTCCACCCAACATAATCTCACACTTCACTTGCACTGTTGTCAGTTCCCATAGTAGGTATCCTTGTTTTGACAGAAGCGGTTGAAGGCGATCATTGATCTGAATTGAAATAAACTAGGGGTCTGAGACTGTCCTCCAGGAATCATAATATGATTAAAATAATATTGTGGAGCCCCATTAAATTATAGAATAACTACAGACATAGAATAAAGACATGGAAAGAAGAGAGCAAACATAGGTACGAGACGCTCACCCTTGCGGGCAGGCTACGCTGCCCACACGGGGTTCTCCCGCTTATGAAGGCTTATGAAGGTTCGACTCTCCCGGCAGTCGCAGAGAGAGAGGTGCGCTCATGGTGGGGCGCGTAAGAGTATATAAACGAAGCGCTAAAGCACAGAGATTCATTCTGTTCCAATTTCAAATTCGATTCACATCTCTCTCCTTCCTAACGTTACCCTCTCAAAAGTGTGTAGTCCTTTACCTTTTACCCTAGTAGGAAATTATTCTCCATAGGGCTTTTAAACGGCTGGCTCCCTATTGCTGCGAGATCCGCCTAAAATCAGACAGGCTCCCCAAAGCTATGAGATCCTTCTTATATTTATATTACATTACCTTCTTATATTTATATTACATTACATATTTATATTATATTACTAGGCCTACTGCAAAACGGCTGGCTTCTCATTGCTACGAGATCCGCCTAAAATATTAAAATTTAATATTTCAGAATTTAATTTAAAATATTTTAAAATTTAATTTAATTTAGAACCTTGCAATAGAGTAGGCAAAAACAGGTTGGCTCCCCATAGCTGTGAGATCCACCTAAACAGTGCTCAGTTTAATCAGAGTAAATTCATTCCTCCAACTCTCCATTAGACACTTCAGTTTTAGGTTCCATTAGGTAAAGTTTGGCACTACAAATATTATTATACTTACCATTTTGAAACAATATCAATACACCCAAAGGTGGCAAGTAGCCGCCAGCTACACATTTTCACACAGAATGTGTTTTTTCCGAGGATCTCCCAATTTGAAAATGTACCTGTGCCCATCCCAGACCCAAGCACACCTGCTTCTCCACCCTCCTTCGCACATTCCCTCACTCCCTGAACCACTCCCCTATGCTGCACTCACACCCATGCACCGCTGAAGGATTTATATACATCCTCTATATACACCTCATTGGGGAGAGAGAACCCCACTTTGAGAACTCTAAATATTTAAAATAATTGGTGGAATCCGGGACTCAAAAAAATGGATTCTACGTCCAAAAATACTTCGAAAACGACACCTAACTCGATCCCATAGCTAAAAGCCTTCAAAAACCCCCTCCCGTAGCCCCATTATAGCCCCATAGCGCCCCACGGGTTTGGGCGATCGGACTGAAAACCTTGCGGGCACAACTAGATGGTAAACCAAGTATTTTGTCAAAATTTCAGATTTAAAAAAAAATTCCTACTGCCCAAAAAGGCCTGGACGGCGGACGGACATTTCGGATTTAGAATGTAGACCTCTTGAAACGGATAATGTCAAATTTTGAGCCCGATCGGAGTCACATAGGACACCTGGTGTATTATTCCAAGAATAATAAACCAAAACTTGCAGCGTTTTTAAAATTTAAAAACTTGCTTAGCAAGAGTCCCGCAGCTGGTCGTGACCTATTTGTGATAAGGTATTGTTCCGCTTGTTGGTAATTTATGTACAAATACTGCTTTCTTCGGTTGATGTTACATGTTACATTTGTAACATCAACCGAAGAAAGCAGTATTTGTACATAAATTACCAACAAGCGGAACAATACCTTATCACAAATAGGTCACGACCAGCTGCGGGACTCTTGCGCCCAACTAGCAGAAAGTGCCTGGGGGGGAGTCTCCGTAGAGCCAGTTCTGCAAGAGGCAGATGGGGTATCCCCGGCCTTAGTGGCTGACTTCAAAGCCCGTGGAGTCTGGGAGAGGGAGAGACCGGCGTTTTTCGACGTCCGCATTATAAATGCTGACGCCGGCTCTTACTCTTCACAGGACTGGGCCACTATAGCCAACAACGCAGCAAGAGCCAAGCACTCCAAGTATGACGCGGCTGCGGAAGACCTGAGGGGCTCCTTCACTCCACTGGTTGTGTCTTGCGATGGTGCCATGCACGTAGAGTTCGACTGCTACCTGAAGCGCCTGGTCCATGCGCTCGCCGAGAAATGGGATAAGCCGTATTCCGTGGTTTCCGGGTGGGTCAGGGTGAAGACCCAGTTAGCTCTCATCAGGGGCCCTGATTCAGGGCTGTGGGCCTCCGGATCCGGAACACGCGCCGGCGGATTCGAACGCTCGGCACAGAAGATGGGGCGGGTGTGGTCCAGGTGAGCGGCGGCGAATAACGGTGGCGGCACCAAGAACACCAAGAACTCCCAGAACACCGGCGCCCGGATGGGCACAAGAGCATCTCCAACAACACCGAGGGATCTCCAGGCTCCCTGTTCCAGGCTTTTTCTGTTGGTTGCCGTTTCGTTGTTGTTGTTTCTTGTTTTTTGTTTTTGTTTTCGTTTTTGTTGGGGTTCTCTTGGCGAGATCTCTCTACTCAGTATTATTAATAAAGGTATTGTGCTACATAAATGATCAGTAGTGTTCCACCGTTGTTTTTCGACCAAAACGACGAAATAATGAATGCAGGATGTACACACGGTGTTTCGTATTCTCATCCTTTCTTGACTTAGCTTTGTTGATTGTATGTATAATCCATGAGTAAATGGCGGATTTTTTCGCCCTTGGAGGTTGTCTTTTCACATCAAAGTTAGTCAGTTTTCGGGTAGTGGTGGTTACGCTAAATTGTCTTGTCCCACATAAGAAGTTAAAATGGTTTGGCCCTTGCAATTGTTAGACCGAATGGCAGAAGCAGAAGATGAGGAAACGATGAAAGCAATGAACAACTTGTACGGCCCGTTGTTACAACTGTCATTGATATTTCCCTCATGGAAGCGAGATAATTTAAAAATTACTCTCATGTGTATCGCTCTATTCATTTTCGCAGTGTGCTTACACACTCTAAGTTTGGCTTTAGCTGCATTGAAATTGACGGACCACTTCGACTTGGCGAGTTTGGCGTTTCACTACGCTCTCCTTTTGTCGTTAGTTCAGATTATGTTGATTTTTTTGAATAAAGATAGAAAAGTCATTGGAGCCGCTCATCGGATGGTGGCTTCAAATTTAGGAAGGTACAAAAGTGGAATGATCTACGACGAAGATGAACCTCAGACTCTGGAGAAGAACAAGAGAAAAGAACTGCTGAGGTTTCTATGTTTGCCTGGACTGGTAATGGGAATGGCAGGAATGTTAGTGGTTGTTCCATACATCCGAAAATTGAGCAAAGAGGAGGGATCCCACTACACTGCCAGCGGAATCAACATGAACCTGCCCATAGCGATGTATTACCCGTATCCAACGCACACTGGGATTCTTCACCTAGTCACAGTTTTGGGCCAGCTGGTTGCTGGGACCGTAGTTGCAGTTGAGTTGATGGCCTTGGAGTTACTTTTCTTCCGGATATCACAAGCCATAATATTTGAACTTAAAGTCCTACAGTATGGAGTGAAAACTGTGTTTCGTCGAGCTGCTGAGTTACATCAAATTATGTATCCGCAACGAAAAACTTATAGCTCACCTATTGATGATGTTAGGTTGCAACATTGCATAGGCTTGTGCTTCAATGACTGCATTGAACACCATCACAACATTATTCAGTAAGTTCAACTGTTATGGCAGAAAATAACAACAAATTTCATTTCACCATTATGTACCTTTTTTATTGGTACACTATTTTCAGTTTAGTGCAAGCTTTCGAAGAAGCTGCTAAATGGCCATGCGCGATGGCGTATTTATTTGGCACAGGCGCGATCGGTCTTTCACTCTTCAGTATGCTGGATGTGAGTTGATCAGTTACTGGTCGAATAGACCACGTTATAATATAGGTAACGTTAACATTATGAAAGATATTACAATAGTAAAAGTGCTCTTGTTGAAGGCGAAAGAAGCTGGCAACTACGAAAATCTGGTCCTTTTTGTAGGATTGACACTGGCGGAAATTCTCAACATGTTCATTATATCGATGTTTGGGGAAGCTATTACTACAGAGGTGAGGCAAATTAATAATGTTCAAAATATCAAAAATTGATTACCGAGGTACCAGTTATTCCATAATGTTCTGCAAAATTATGTTTAAATTTTTTTTTTTTTTAGAGTGAAAATTTACGAGACGTTCTTTATAACATCAAGTGGTACGAATTGAACGTGAAAAACCGTCGGACAATGTTGAATTTCCAAACGGGTGTTACAAACCCAATAGTAATAAGGGCTGGAGGGCTCGTAGCTCTTTGCATGGATACTTTTTCTTCAGTAAGGATCTTGGCAGGACATTTACATTTTGCGTAAAAAAATGTGAAAACACCCAAAAACGTCTAAAAACATTTTAATTTTCAGATTATCAACTCGTCATACTCATTCTTCAATCTTGTCAACGCAAACTATTAATGTGGGGAAATCGAAAATGGACGACGGCGAGTAATACAGAACAAACTATATTTAATTCCATGTGAAAATTTCATAGAAAACAGTATATTTGCTCCTTAAAAATATGTAATATTGTTATACCTATCTTTGAGAAGGACTTGTTTTTATCCCCGAAAGGAAATAATAAGCGTGATCAGATTAGATTCTAAGTAGTGATAATTGTTAAATGTTAAAATCTTTTGGTTTGTGTTTCAGATGGTTGCTGCATGTGTGACTTATCTTGTAATCCTAGTGGGTCTCGATGATTTGAATGCAACGATTACCCCGGCACCGTGTAACTGCACTTTTAATGCTATCTGAGTTGTGAGATGATTGAATTCCTAGTCACAGAAACCTCAATCAAGCACTTATTTTTTTTAGTGCAACGGGGTCATCTTTAATCCCCCGAAAATAAATGGTAGTACATTCATACCCAATTTTGTTCCCTATATCAGATAAGTGAGTTTATTTACCGGCGAGACTTGCAGACAATTGTGAGGACTGCTTTGAAACAATCAGGTCGTGCTAGCTTATCGTTGTTCGGAGTTGATCGAATAATCGGTTTTGATAAAAGGTTTTTGCCGAACACACTTCATCAATGAGCAGTATGCGGATTGAAGACTGGGTTTCAATAGTGAAACACGATGGGGGCTTCAACGACTCATGACAGACTGAAAAGATCAACTGGCTGTAAGGATAAATTAGACTTTTCTGACATTTGATAATAGCCATTGAGCTCAAAACATGACACATGATGCAACTTGGAGGATGATTCTTAAACATTACCATTTTCACATTTTTATTTTTTTCAAACACAAAGTAAAAAATATATTATACCTATTTTATAAATATAGATTACGTATATAATTCTATGCATTATTTATACATTATTACGTAATAATATATTATGGCGAAAATAATTACTATTTTATTGACGTTCAACCCACTAAAGTTTTCTAGCCCATGTTTCCATGTTGGAACAGAACCATGCAACTGAACTGCTTCACAAAGAAAGGGCATCATTTCTGGAAGCAAGAAAAGATTTTTAAAGTAAAAGAAAGGGAAGAATTAAAATTTATTGAACAACTGCACGAAGAGAATAGCCTACACCTTGGCCGAGAGGGCTAAAGCGTTATAGCGTGGTAAGCTCGTGACCAGGGGGACTGGGTTTTGCATCCCAACCTTGTCAACTCCTCGATCTACGACGAAGATAAACCTCAGACTCTGCAGAAGAACAAGAGAAAAGAACTGCTGAGATTTCTATGTTTGCCTGGACTGGAAAATTTCCCCCATTTAATGGGATTGGCTGGAATGCTAGTGCGTGTTCCGTACATCAGAAAATTGAGCAAAGAGAGTAGCAAAGAGGAGTCCCACGTGGCAGTGTAGTGGGATTCCTCTTTGCTACTCTCTTTGCTCCACTACAGCGGAATCAACATGAACCTGCCCATAGCGATGTATTACCCAAACCAACGCACACTGGGATGTTTCACCTGGTCGCATCGGTAAGGATCTTGGCAGAACATTTTCAAGTTGCGTAAAAAATGTGAAAACATCCAAAAATGTCTAAAAAAAAGTTTTAATTTTCAGATTCAACACGTCGGACTCATTCTTAAATCTTGTCAACGCAAACTAATGGCGAAAAGTAAGAAATAGGACGGCGGCGAGTTATGCAGAATCTCGAATAGATTGAAACATGGTGCACTTTAATGAAAACAGTATATTCACTCTGAGGTGTGAGATGACTGAATGTCACGTCACTGAATCCTCTGTCTAGCACTTACTTATTTTATTGCAACGGGGTCGTCTTTTATCACCCGAAAATAAATGGTAGCCCATGGGCATTTGCACTCATGCCTAATTTTGTTCCCTGTAGCCAGAAAAGTGAGTTTATATACAGGCTAAACTTGGGAACAATTGTGTGGACTGCTCAGGAACAATCAGGTAGTGTTAGCTCATCGTTGTTCGGAAATGTCTATCGTTTTCGGAGTTGATCGAATAATCGGCTCTGAAAAGAGGTTTTCACCGACCACACTTCATCAATGGGCAGAATAGAGACTGATATAATAACTGGGTTTCAATAGTGAAACACGATGGGGGGCTCCAACGACCCATTACAGGCTGAAAAGATGAACAGGCTATGAGGATGAATTAGACGTGTCTGGCATTTGATAGCCATTGAGCTAAAGACACGTGATGCAACTGGGAGGATGATTTTTAAACATTTGATTTTCATATTTCGCGTGTATTTTTTGATATGTTGAACCGAGTGATAATCCAAAATCAACCACATAGTAGTGCGCGTGAATAATTCATGGCACATCTGTAATTATGACGATAAATCCAATCGACCAAAATCATACAAGGGATAATTAACGGAGTGTCCCCAGCAGAGCAGGAAACCGAACGTCCTCGAACCACTGCCGGCATTGCAGCGGTCGTTCGAAGGTTTTCCTGCCACACCCCTTCAGAAAATAAAGCCAGGCGGAATTTCGCTTTAGGGTCATAACGGCCCCTTGGGGTCCCCTAGGTAGAGCATTATGACTCGTTTTTATGGGTTATGGAGGAGAATTACGACCAGACGTGACACCTAGCCAACAAAAGACGCAACTGGACGAGCGTTTGAAAAATTGTATCTTTTCAGGTCTAGTTTGGCAGAACGTAATAGATCCACATTCAAGCATCGAAGAAAAAAGTAGATACTTTTTTCAACGACCTCTACCTCTCAACTAACCAGCCTTGAGTACATTCTCTTTTTTCCAAATTTCTGCAATTTCCTAAGCCACCCAGGAAACCGGTCTGGAGCACGTAACCCCCTCAAATAAATTGGCATTAAGATCAGGTTATGAAGGTAAAGCGATCGCTCGCAATCTTGTAGGAGTTTAGGTCCCCACTTCTTAGGTCCTGGAGCCTACTGAGGGCAGGAGGGAGAGGCCCGCAAGGAGAAGGTGAGAGTTGTCCAGTCCCCAGTCTGGAGTTAGTCCGCGCGTCTGTCATGTCACTCGCGGTTTTATCAATTTCCCAGTGAATTTCCTTTTGAAGAAACAATTTTTTTTCGCAAGTGAGTGACACCGTCGTCGAAAGATCGTCCTAGTGATCGTCGACGTGGAGCCAAAGTAGTGCAACTGACGCCTGTATGGTGCCCAAAAGGGTCTCCCGAGTTTCAGCTGCTGTCAACATCCCAAGTGAGTGATCCCCACCGAAACAACTTTTACTTTCAATAGCGTCCCACGTTTGGAAGTTTTAATGGTAGCAAGTCTCACTGTCGATGGATTTATGTAAAAGAACCCGTCACCAACTTCTGGTTTTCTCTCGTGCGATCCGTTCAATTGAAAGTGGTCAACTCTCTCATAAGAGATTGTTAAGATAAGTATTTAAAAAGACTCCTCCACCTGGTGTTGGAGCTTTAATATAATAGAAAAGGGCTAAGGAGGGGCGGCCCTTAACAGTGACTTTTAACAGTGCCCAATCTGGTTTTGAGTTTTGGCATGAGGCAAATAATTGATGTGGAATATAATCTATCACAGGTTATCAAACGAACTGAGTTACCAAACGGAATTCGCTCGAGAATGTAAAAAACAGAATAAATCGATCAAAGAAATGTCCTCATTAAAAGCGACCTTCTAGGGTGGTTTTCCCGTCACTTTAAGATCCAAGAACTCGATTCAAGTTCTGGTCGACCTCGCTAACCAATCACCATTCTCTTTGGTATCGAGGCATCAGAACCAGTGGAAAAAAAAAAAAAAAAAAAAAGTTCTTTTTCGCAAGAAGACGAGAAAACCCCGACGTGCGAAAAGGGTTTGTAACCGATTGAATAATCTTTCATCGAGCCAATAAAATTCATAGGAAACGGGGATTAGGACCACCCCCAGCTGGTAGGTAGGGTAAGGTCAACGTTTGAACTCGTTTGAGGCCGCAGGAGGTCACATCTCCGGTGTCGCAAGAACCTGATTCTTTTTCGAAAAACAGGCAGTGCATCAAACGCCTTGAAAATTGCCGCACCTGCGCGCCCACGACGGGGAGGGAATTCCCGCGATTCGGCACGGAATTGCTAATCGAAGTCAAACGGAATATTTAAGTAATAGGAGGGTCTGTTACGTGACAATCATTCCTACCTAAGACTGAACATACTTGAGTATACCCTGTTTTCAAGGCCGACAATGAGCAACATGCCCATAGAAATCGGCATACGTTCAAGTTAAGTCACAATGTTCTGGGCTCTTAAATGAAATGGAGTAATTTTTCGCGTCATTATTAGTCGAAGATTAGAACCCTATTCAGGCGCGGGTGACCCGTTAAAGGAAGCACAATGTGGAGAAAGGTAATCTGGAAAGGAGCTGAGATCTGTCGGGAGGCCAAAGCCGGCTTTTATGTAACTTATTTGTCCGAATGGCATCAGAACCCTTCACGTCGACTTCTCCCATGAAGTGCAACCTAACCTCAAGAACTTCAGACTTGAACTCAAGATTCGTTTGACTTAAAAATGTTTCAAAAAAACTTATGTAGGAACCAGAGAAAATCCAAAAAATCGTTATTAAAAATAAAAATTACCTAGAGCACCAGAAGGTTGAAGGGAAAAGTGTCAACGCTCTTGCTCCAATCCAGGCCGTTGTTCCTTGTTCATCCGCATAACGTTCCTGGGGCTCTTCGTCGAATATCCCGCTCTATTCTGCCGCACAGAATCTCAAAACGGGACTCATCTGGCCGTCTCTGAAAGTGAAATTCGGCCTTTGGATCGTCTCGAAAGTGAAGGATGACTTGACTTGATTCGCATGTGCAGTTCAATGGAACCTAACCGGAACGTCATGAATTTGGACAGGAATTGAACGCATCTAGCGCGTGGAGCATCACATAACGGAGCGCTTATGAGGGGATTTGTATAGATTGACCACTTTGGAATATAACAATAAAATGTTGCGTAAAATGTGTATGCGGGTTGTTCATCTAATTTCCTGATCCGCTCAGCATGAGTGATCGTTCCAGATCATATAGAAAACAGGGCGTACACAGGAGGAGGTCCTTTGCGGTCGTCAGTGAATTCTGTTCTCTTTCGACGCGCCTGGAAAAACAGGTTGGAATCTATACAGAAACTTTGTTCTCATTTTATTACACTGGTTGTGCTTTTATTACGGGATTTGATTTGACTGACCTGAATTGACTGCTGACTCATCGCGTGGAATTTTTCAAATCAGTCTCCGCCTCTCAACGTCTCTTGCTCTACCAGTTGCAAGACGTTGCCTTTTTCAAGTCCTACGGTGAGAGGATTTTGCTAGGTGTATTGTATGTTAATTTGAAGGTGGTTCGGGGGAAGGCGGATATTGGTTTTCTCTTTCGTTGTTTCAAAGAGACAGCCTCGATGTCGTCAGGATGGTAAAGCACGAGGACAAAACAAACGTTGAGGTGGCGTCCGTAGTTCAAAAAATTTGTGCTATTTCATAGAGCATACTGCGGGCAGGCAAGAAAAGTGACACACACAATAACACTGAATTATTCGGGAGAGCCAAAAGAAATATTTCTTCTTTTTTTCAGCTTCCTGTAATACTATTAGGCCAGTCATACAGTACGCTAAAAAAAAAATGAGGCAAAAATAGCAAACTAATGGGTTTTTCCTCAACCTAGTTTTGATTTTTCGATATGTTGTTTGGAGCACGTACCCAATTTCGCAGCTAAAAAATTGTCGGGAATTTTGCGACCAGCTCGAAAAATCGCGACATTTTCGAAGTTGATTTGGTTTTTATTGGTTATATCTCAAAATTAAGCGTTTTAACGAATTTTTTATACGTACCTTTTTTAAAATAGATAACATTTTCAAGAATTTGAGCACATCGCGAGCTCAGTACGACTTACGGTTGTCAAGATAGAGCCTTTTGCAAACAGGCGATTTTTCAAACAAAAAAAAAACTCAATTTTAAGTTTTGATCAATTTCAGTCCCAAATTACGGCCAAAATACTGATTCTACGAGGATATTCGTTACGAATGAAGTTGTAGGAAATCTATTTAGCTTTCATTTGAGCACTAGCAGAACTCTGTAGGTCAAATAGGAACCGAGAAAACGAATTTAAACCAAAACAAGAAACGCCCAATCAGACACCGCTCAGTTAAGCGGAAAACTACGTTTTTCAGAACGTTTTCGGCTGTAGCTCGGAAACTATTGGCCCGATTCTAAATTTCCTTTTTTTCCGTGAAAGCTGAAAAACTTTTCCATCGCAGCTATTCTATATAAAATTTTGATTTGAGCTTTGATAAGGGAGGGACAGGCATGGCAAAAAACGCTGCAAATTTTACACAAGGGCTTATTATTCTTTGATGTAGGTTACTTTTGCAAAAATTAATTCTGTCAATTAAAAAAATTTTTTTTTACTTGGAAAATATTGAACCTTCTTGAATCCTTCAAAAATCCCATTTGTAGCCCCACGAAAGCCCCACAGTGAAATCGGATCGTTCCAAGGACCTCCAAAAATGGATTTTACGCCCAAAAATACTTCGAAAACGACACCTAACTCGACCCCATAGCCGAAAACCTTTAAAAAACCTCCTGTAGCCCCATTTTAGCCTCATAGCGCACCACAGGTTTGGGCGATCGGGCTGAAAACTCTAGCGGCTTTCCGTGCAAATTTTTATTTTTTTTATTTTAATGGCACTTCCTGTTGCAAGAAATGACAAAACCAATCCAATTAAATTGTATTCACAAATTTTGTGAAATAAAACGAGAATTGAAATTTTTTGAATTGTGCCACTTTTCTTGCGTACCCGCAATGTCCAGTTTTGATTGGATCAAGAATCCTAATTGTGGATTCACTCGCTTACTTCGACTAGAAAATCAGGCTAGAACTATGCTCACGCATATTTCGTCTAAGAGATTTAAACAGATTTATAACTCCAACCTAAATGGTAGTTAATGCTATTTAGCTCGTGCCTCAGAGAAATTATTTTCTCTGTGGAAGCCATTCTATTACGGTGGTTGGCTCCCACGCTTCAAAGCTTCCGCACGCGATTTGATCTCATGAGAAACTGCGAGGACGTTGGAGTAAATAAAGAAGAGCCCGATTCCAAGAGGTAAGTAATGGAACAGGAACCTTCTTTGATGTAATCGAAGTTCCAAAGCAATTTATTTTCATCTCATGAAAATGCATCCCGTGGTGACTGGTGAGGTCATGGCCATGACCTATGAAAACTTCCAGTTTTTCGAGTTGCACAGGGAGCCGTGCCTTGGAGGGAGTGCCTTTTTCGAAGTTTGAAACGGGAAATTCCACAAATGAAACGACTGTTGGCAAACAAGCCTTCAATATGCTCGAGGTACAAGAGAATGTACCCACCCGGCTTTGTAACCCGCAATTTGCTCGAAAACAATGGCCTAGGACCCCATTAAGCAGCCTTGAAATTAGCTTTTTCAATCCCAAAGAGAAGCCCAGACCGGGTTATGGAGAAAGAATCCATTTTCCCTGGTCTGTCGGTGGGTAATTTTCCGTCGCAGTGGTCCACGTCAAGTTAGTCGCTCGTCCACCGTAGAATCTTTTAAAAGGTTCCCGAAAGCCCCAGCTGAAAAGGACGTTCCATGGTTGGAAAATAGATGAACATAAATAATAGAGACATTTCCACGAGGGCATTTGATTTCATGCACTGCTGCCAACACATAGACTTTTTCGAGACGATGATAAATTCCACAATACCACAATAAAGGTGTTCACTACTGCAGGCCGGATCTGCGTCGGTACACGCGTTTCTCAGTACAAGCTGGCGCCGCTAGGCGCAACGACAAAAGTGGAAGGAAACGCGCGAGGATCGCCCCTTCTCCACACGACGGTGATAGCACTTTCGGGTGGCCCTCACGCGTTCCCCCACCACAACTTGTGCAGTTCTGATCATGGCCGAAGCCTAGACTTGGGCCCAGGAAAAAACCCTTCGCTTTACCACAGGTGGTCGAGACTAGGGGAAAATTGGCTAGCAAAAGAACCGAATCCACAAGGCCCACGGCTCGGCTTGGGACGAATTGCGACACATAATTTTCGGGGTTCCCTAGGTCGGACCCACGAAGGGCCGGATTACGCTTCGAACTCGAAGTCGTCATTAGAACTTATCCAGGTTAGGGATGGTTTGGGATGGTTAGGGGGTTTGGGATGGTTAGGGATGGTTAGGGGGGTTTGGGATGGTTAGGGATGGTTAGGGGGGTTTGGGATGGTTAGGGATGGTTAGGGGGGTTTGGGATGGTTAGGTGATCCTGTTGGAATAATCTGCCATAACTGGCTAAGTGAGAATTACCTGGGTAAGTGAGAATTACCTGGATAAGTGAGAATTAACTGGATAAGTGAGAATTGCCGGGAGAATTTTTGAATTCCTTCAAAAGTCCCATTTTTGAACAGGAACAGGCGACGTCCAAAAACCCTCGAAATCGACACCTCACTCGATAGGTATCATTGTCATGAATTTTCAAAACCCTCTCTCGAAGCACCTTTCGTAGTTGTGCCTGCGAAGTTTTTAGTCCGTTTGTCCAAACGCGCGAGGCCAAAAAAGGGCTTCGATCCCTCTCGTGACGGACAAGTTACAAGGACAAATGTTGACGCCGATAAAAATTGTTGAGCTCCGTCGCGAATACATAGGTGTATCACTCCAAGAATAATAAACCAAAAAGTGGTAACTCATTAGTGCTGAACTCACATACTATGTCATCACCAAAATTTAATTACTTATATTATAAGTAATTAAATTCCGGTGATGACCTATACCTAAGTCAGAGTTTTATTTTACTGCAATTTAGTATCTCTCAATCCTGGACTCCGGGCAGCCGGCCTTCTCACTTGAATTAAGGTAGCCATTGAGTATTGACCACTTGAGGAGATTCTGGCAGAGGTCATAAACAGCTCGCCTTCGTCAAATCGGATTAGCCCGTTGGCAGCAAAGGGTCTTCGAGACTGCGCAGGTATAAGTCCAGGTATGGGCAGAAATCATGTGTCGCAATTCGTCTTTTACCCTTAAAACGTACAACGTTTCAAATACCGGTCTCTTCATTATTGAGGTTTTTTCGTGTCATGAATTGTCTCTCCCCTACAACGTTGCGTAAGTCGTGGTGTCACATTTGTTAGTCCTCCATAGATGATGGGCAGGGTTGTGATAAGCAATGATCTTGATTCTTGAGATATTTTCAGCTCATCCCTTTCCATTGTCGTTATGGATAATTTTCCTCTACCGATGAAAAGAATCGGGCCGATTCTCGAATTTTGAATTGATTGTCTGAAACTAAAAAATCTAAAAGTATCGATAGTTTCTTGTCATCAGCCCAGATTCCCCAATTACTATTATAGTGCTGAAGAAGCGAATCCAGGATGCAACCATCCATAGAGGGTCTTTCCCAGCACTCTGGATACCTTCCTTCACAACACATGGCAGCGGGATCAAGGAGTGTGCGCCTTTGAAACTCCTCCCAATTTGCAAAACGTCTAAAAATGAACTCAGAGCAAAAGTAACCTTACGTAGTTACTCAAAAAACACCGTACTGGGCCGTATTCCTCCAACACCTGCTAAAATGATTGCCCGTGAGTTGAGCAAGACGATCTTCTCAATCCCGGCTTTGATCCCCAGACGAGATACGTTCGGCTCTGCCCACATATACCACAAAGGACATTGTCTGGCGAACGTGAGCCACATAGTCGTGAGCGCCTTGTGGATGTGAAGCTCAATCGACCCGTTACGTAAGAGTTTTCATCAGCAGCAGCTCCGTTTCAAGAGCAAAAGAGTGAAAGGGAGTAGACGTATTTTTCCCTACTGCAACAAACTTACCACCTCAGCGTTGTCACATTAGAACACGGCCAATCGTTTCAGTGTAATGGCGAAATCTTCAAATCAACTGGTGCAACTCACAATTATATATTCTGGCGTCCGTCCAGTAAATTAACCTGAAATTTGGTTCTGCTATCCAAAGGCAGATGTAGCCTTGATTATCAGGCGGAGGTCTTTAACTGGCAAAGACAAACCTACTGTTTGCTCAACAGCAAGCGGTGAAGAATGTTCATCAAGCTCATTTAGGTATATCTGTCGGGTGAAAAAGGAAATGTCGTAATGACGGGTTGTGCTCCAATAACGTCCAGACTTGGGGATTACTACATTCTCGAATGAAAGAAAAAAAAAACACCTCTATAAGGAACTGCGAGAACTGGGTAGCCTGTAAAGAGAGATGCGAGTTGTGAGGTGGAAGAGGGGCGAATACACGTGCGATCGCCCATGAATGCTCGCATTATGAAGTTTCATAACGCGAAAAAAACATACCGATGCTCACTCGGTATATATCTGCAAGATTCAACAACGAATTTTACGATTAGTTGAGGCTTGATCTGCCAGTGTCAGACCGTGTGTGACCTTCCAGCCTATCCGTATAAAGCGGACTTTCCGAATAGAAAACCCCTTCACGATTCGACGGCATATCGACGCGGTTCAAAAAGCCCCCATAAAGAAAGACATTGTTCTCGGGTGAACGAGGGTGTAACAGAATTCTTTCCGAATGAATTGAAAAAAAAGTTTTTTTTTTTTCATGACGTAAAATCAGAATCTTTGACGGGCTCCCGTGACGTCACCTAGAAGTGAAACGACACTTGCTCTGCTGCTTGGTATTTTCTCTGGTCTTGTCCTGGTTAGGCCGCTACATCCTCTCTGGTCCACTTTCTTCAAGGCCGCTAAAGTCTCTCCCGAAGATGAAGCCGTTTTTTCGGTTCGTTTAGTTTGATAGTTCCGAAGATCCTGAACAATCTGAACGGGAGGACACTAGCTTATCGCTTCACAGTTATTTACGACCAAATTAAGCGATATCAGAAAACCATAAAATTCACATCGTCCCTTAATGACGAACCCCTGAATTTTAGCTTTAGATCTCGAAGGATAATTTATTAGATGCGGTAAAATTTTTACCGCACTATCGCGGGACATGCCCTCAAAGTAAAAAAAATTTTCCATTCTGAAAGTTCCCCTTCGCCCAGATAATCTCATTATGCCCGCCGGGGAAGTGCGAAAGAATACAACTGGCTTCGAAGAATCACAAATTAGCCCACGAGGGTGAATCCGTCACTTTCACGTTTTCAAAACTCAACTTACATAATTAAGGGAACGCTCCGGGTGCATAATAATGCGCTATCGGTTTTTTCGGATCGTCCGATTTCGACACGACCCTTGCCAACATCGCATTCACTCATTATTAACCATATTCGAAAGGGCTGATGACATCGTCATTGTGTCACATTGCGTCACGTCTAGGGAAAACACTTGAATAAAACATGTACGGTTGAATTGATTGATACCGACTTGAATATTTACCCCATGTCGCATTTGGTTGTGCCTTTTTATATATGCAAGAAAAGTACCTCTACATTGAACGTAAAATATCGGTTTTCACCTAAAACCCCTGCCAATGACACATTTCTACCCATTACCTCCAAAACAAACTTGGCTTACAAACCTGAAAGGAAAGTTACTGGGCTTGAAGCCGTGTAATTAGTACCGTGCTCTTCAGCACGGGATCAGGACCGGCTCCTGACTCTCTTCTCGAATTCTCCCGACAAAACCGTACTGTGAAATTGAATACGGTTCAAGCACGAGGAAATCTCAGATGGAATTAGAAGCATGTGGCGGGCAACTTGAGATCAAACCGACGTGAAACCCGAACGTCGCTTTTTCAGCTGAGCCGAAAGATATTCGCATCAACCTTGAAATAAGAGCGCTTCAACTGCCATGAAGCGGAAGAGGAATGATTTTCGCCATAGTCGCGTTTTTCGCAACTGAAACGGGGCCAAGAGCTACTAACGTTGAGAAAGGTGACTTATGTCACTGGGCGATGGAGTGTAAGTTTGTAGCTCGTAAGGAAGGCACGATGAGTCGGTCCAACGGAGGCGGAAGTTGAGCGGAGTTCGTCAGTAAACCGAGCACGAAACAGGACCGTGCGCCGCATTCACAAAACCCGAGCAGAGTAGTATCAAAACGGAGACTTTGGGAAGGGCCAGTTAGGTATCTGCGGCCAAAGAGAATTCATTAAGTTGACACCCGCCGTTAATTTAATTCCATTGTCGGCCCTTGACGACAGAGGAATCCTTGAGTGACGACAGAGAAAAACTTGAAATCGAAAACGCCAAGTGAACACAAAGTTTCCAAAAGTCTCCCCAGTTTAGTAAAAATATTTCCGCGAGGAAATACTCATAAATACACATCGACTTTGACCATTAACTTTTGGGTATTGCAGTTACAATAGCGATATGGATATTAAGCTGCTTGACGGCCAAGCTGAATGAGCATTAAAAAATTTCCTGCTGGCAACTATAATACCCAACGAACACCTTTCCGCCTTTCTCATGTTATGTTGCTCTTACCCCGATCGATTGTTATCAAGCAGTCATTAGAACCGTCATCAATGGGCCCCGGAACCGACTGTCGAATAATACTTTTTTCTGAAAGAACTTCATAATTTGAAGGCATAGCAGTGAGTTTTGGGCTCCTACGCTGTAATACAAATTTCCAGGGCACTGTCGAAAATTTCAACTTTGAATCTGGAGGGAAAAGTGGCACCACTCTCTCATTGGCTGCTCACGGCCGCCATTTCCGCCGTCACCTCCGGCAGATTCCCGTTGGTCCCTTCTTATGCTAGCGCACTCTGGCGGATTAGTTATCGTGGCTACCGCGGGAAAATTCAAAACGCCAAATATTCACTAGTGATTTCCTCTGCTCAGACACCTAATTTCTCACTGCTAACTGTACTGAGTACTTCGTTCATTACTAGTTCAACTATGTTCGGCCGAATTTTCCCATTTCTCTGACCTAGTTCCGGGGCCCATTCTTTGATTTCGCTGCTGGCTCCATTGGGGGCGTCGTCCCTGCTCCGCCCCTTGTGGTTCGGCACTTGCCATCCTAAAACGCTGCAAATTTTACAGAAAGGTATAAGTACTATTTTAAATAAAAATTACAAAAATTGTATTTCGTAAGTAAAACACTATTTAAAAAAAGCAGAAAGTGGTCGGCCGAGCGAAGCGAGGCCCCCTGTTGTCACAGTGCTAGTCTTACGTTTCTTCGGTTTCCCAACTGGCATCCCTTCGATATAGTTTCATTTAAAAATGCCGCAAATGAGATTACATAAACTCTAAATTTTGACCGTTTGGTTCATTATTCTCAGAAAGCGGCTAACAGGTGGGGTCCTTGAAAAATGTACGTTGGAGGGTCGAGTGGGATGTAATTTTTGGACAATAGTTCTGTACGCATTTTGAACCCAGAATCAATTTGTAGGCGTTTGAGACCCTTCCAACCTTGCAGAAATGGTCATCGGGGGGGTCTACCAATGTAGGTTCAGTAGGAATAGGTCTTCAATGGACCAGCTAGGGATGCAAATCGATTTTCGATTTTGGTTTATTATTCTTGGAATAATACACCTATGTTTTCGCGACACGGGTCGACGACTCCGATCGGCCTCAAAATTTGACATTATCCGTTTCAAGAGGTCTACATTCAAAATCCGAAATGTCCGTCCGCCGTCCGCCGTCCGGGCCGTTTTGGGCAGTAGGAATTTTTTAAAAAATCTGAAATTTCGAGAAAATACTTGGTTTACCATCTAGTTGTGCCCGCAAGGTTTTCAGTCCGATCGCCCAAACCCGTGGGGCGCTATGGGGCTATAATGGGGCTACGGGAGGGGTTTTTTGAAGGCTTTTAGCTATGGGATCGAGTTAGGTGTCGTTTTCGAAGTATTTTTGGACGTAGAATCCATTTTTTGGGATCCCGGAACTATCCGATTTCACTGGGACGATCTTTAGGGCTTTCATGGTGCTAAAAATGGGATTTTTGAAGGATCCCAGGATGTTAAATATTTTTCGAGTAAAAAATAAAGAATTTTTGAAAAAGAAACATTTTTGAAAAAAAAATAATAAAAAAAATTTTTTTTTTAGATTAAAATCCAAAAAAAAATTTTTTTTTTAATTTTTTCATTGACAGAATTAAATTTCTGCACAAGTAACGTATATCAAAGAATAATAAACCCTTGTGTAAAATTTGCAGCGTTTTTTGCAATCGATTGATTGTACCGATTTTTATTTTAAACAAAAAATATTTTCGGCAAATTCGATTTTTTATGGAAATACGCCGAAAAGATTTTTTTTTAAATAAAAATCGGTACAATCAATCGATTTCAAAAAATCGAAAATCGATTTGCATCCCTAGCTGGTCCATTGAAGACCTATTCCTACTGAACCTACATTGATAGCCCCTGATGACCATTTCCGCAAGGTTGGAAGGGTCCCAGACGCCTACCAATTGATTCTGCGTTCAAAATGCGTACATAAATATTGTCACAAAATTACACCCCACTCGACCCTCCAACGTACATTTTTCAAAGACCCCACCTGTTAGCCGCTTTCTGAGAATGATGAACCAAACGGTCAAGAGAGTTTATGACATTGTGAAATCTCATTTGCGGCATTTTTAAATGAAACTATATCGAAGGGTTGCCAGTTGGTAAACGTAAAATTCACGAAAAATACATCACGGAATTCAACTCCCTTCTGCTCAGCTTAGAAGGGCTGGTAAAAATCGTGATAACGAAAAAAATATTGACATTATTGTGTTCATGACTACATTGCAGTACAGTGAGCGCCACGAAAAATCGTGGGTTGCAGTCACCTTATGTGCCAAACGTTGGGTCAAACTCGCATTTGAAAATCCACCGTGTTAGGCCTGAAAATCCCACAAGAAGCCGATGCCTCGGAGCGTTTAGAGTTTGAAGCCTTTTGCATAATTGCAAATGTCCCAATCGGGTCGGGTCAAAACGTTCGAGAGCTGAGACCTACGTCAGTTACAAATATGTAATCACAGGGTGTAATCACCCGGTGCACTCCCCTGCAGCCCCGCTGGAAACGGCGCATAAATAACAAAAACATGAGGGTGATATTTATCCCTCATTCGCGTTGGATCATAGCTGTCCAGAACTTTTTGACCTATAGTTTCGTGCTGGACTGATGGGTATCGTACTCACGACATAATATGTCGAATAATGCAGAATATTATTCTGCATTGCAGTTTGGTTGACAAGTACACGCTTTTGGCTGTACCGACTCAATGCAAGAGGAAACCAGCACTACTGGACTCCGTAAAAATGAGAGAAAATGCCGCCTTAGACATCATTATCATCTTTTCCCAACAATTACCACTTACGGGGTTTCTCAGGCCTTGGCCCGTGCCTTTAATTTATTGCTAATGACGCACAGAAGCTCATCTCATGCTCCCGGCTGATTGTTCCCAGAAAAATGCCTTTGTTTTCCTGCAGCGCGTTACTTTGATCAATTGCTTCATTATGGACGGGTTCCTGAAACATTTTCCAAAGAAGCTGATTAATTAGGAATTATTCCAAAGAAAGAAAGAGTGAACAAGGTTCGTAATGATAATCAATGAAAGATTCTGGACTGCCTGCTATTGACGGACAATTTATAGTTTTCGATTCGCAAACGAAGTTCTTTGCACTCCTACTCGGAAGTCGATGCCCAGACTGTAATTACAAAAACCTAATCAGATAGTCAAGGTCAGTTAGGTATGAAGGGCGACATTAATCACTTTCCCAGTCATGCTTCACGCTCCTGGTCCCGTGGATGAGTTGCAGAACAATTAAGCTGCTGATGGTATTGCATGATTAATAAATCAAACCCATGCCGCTTTCCAAAACGCCTAACAGTCGCCTTTTACAATCAACCTCAGAACTTTTTTTGTAAGCCATTTTCTAGCTGATTTTAAAGTAGTTGTCCCTGTGAGGTGGTTAGGGTGAGAAATGAATGAATAATGGATTAGACCTCTGCACCGTCGGCGAACACCACACTGTAGTTGTCCCAGTACAGGAATGGTTCATTGGCTGATCCCATTTTCTCAGAGCTAGAGCTTTGTCTCTGGGTTTTGACTTTCGCTTGCCGAACTGGGCCATTGTACAGGCGATTCACATTGTATCAGGCGTTTGAGTATATACATGCGGTATGCCGCATACAAAGGTGCGTTCGCAGAGCAATTTTGACGATTTGGAACCGTTCCGCGCATGAACAGTGTAGGGTCTATAACAAGAGCCAAGAGTAGGAGTATCAAAGCGTCGATCAGCCTGGATGCTCGCGGAACGCAGAACTCCTTCAGAATCGTTCGGGATGGGTTCTGACAATTCTGCTGTTTTTTAGAACTTCCCGAACTGATTCAGACGGCCTCCTCAATCATGAAATTTTGCGCCATCTTTGAACTCGTGGTAGAGATGGGTATCTAATACAAATAATATTTGTATTATGGATATCTCACTCTATCAGTGAGCGTCAGATCGATATCAAATATCGAAAGATCGGATCATACCTATCGATATCATGTCATCCATCTTTATCTTGTGGTAGTCATTTTGTGGGACTGTTTTCTCGTTTCTCGAGCAGTAGTGATGGGCGACACTTAACGATACGAGTACTTAACACGAGTATTTTCGTTGGATATCAAGTACTATTGGAATCAAGTATTTTGATTCAATACAAGTACTGGTACGGAGTATTTCTCCCATATCGGTGAACATACTTCAATGGATTGTTAATTTTGGTTCACTGTTTTGCTGTTTAAAACATTTTTATTGTACAAAAAAGTGGGAATCTGTGTCCATCATGAGTAGAATCTCATCAGGAGGTCAAATAGTCTGCCGTGTTCAGAGTATTTTTGGACGCATAAGTTATGCGTCCATTATGCGGCATAATCCATTTTTCAAGGTCCCTCATCTGTCCAAACGTTGTACACAAATTTTTTTATTTTTTCAAAAAAAAAAAAAAATTTTAATATTGACGCCGAATTAATTTTTTTAACGATTTACTTAGGTATATCAAATATCAAAGAATAATAAACCCTTGTGTAAAATTTTCAGCGTTATTATTTTCTATTAGAGTTCAATTTTAATTCACATCTTTTTAATAAAAGAAACGCTGCAAATTTTACCCAAGGTTTATTATTCTTTGATATAGGTTACTAGTGCAAAAATCAATTCTGTTTCAGTAACAAACATTTTGAAAAAACATTTATTTATTTATTTATTTATTTTTTTTTTGTCAAAAAATTGTCTTTACTCGGAAAATATTTGACCTCTTGGGATCCTTCAAAAACCCCTTTTGTAGCCCCAGGAAAGCCCTATAGATCCCCACAAAGGAATCTGATCGTTGAGGGACCACCAAAAATGGATTATACCTACGTCCAAACATACTTCGAAAACGTCACGTAACTCGACCCCATAGCCGAAAACCTTCAAAAAAACCTCCCGTAGCCCCATTTCAGCCCCATAGCGCCCCACGGGTTTGGGCGATCGGGCTGAAAACCTTGCGGGCACAACTAGATGGTAAACCAAGTGTATTGTCAGATAGAAAAAAAAAAAAAAAAAATGCTTACTGCCCAAAACGATTCGGACGGGGGACGGTAAATTAAATTTTGGTTTTGGAATCTAGACATCTTGAAACGAATCATGTCAAATTCTGAGGCCGATCTGAATCGTCGAGACCCGCCGCGATTACATAGGCGTATTATTCCAAGAATAATAAACCAGAAGTACTCATTTGAGTACCGATACTCTTTGGTATCGAATATTCTGATTCGATACGAGCACTGGTAGGTATCAAGTAGGTATTTGTTTTCAGTACAAGTATCGAGTATTCACTAGTATCGCCCACCTGGCCATTCGGATCAAATCAGAACACGAACCCTTCCAGGAATCAAACTCTCCCTTCCATTTTATAAAGGTTCAGAATTCCAGAACTTCACAGAGCAGGTCTGCTCTGCAAATGACGCTTTTTGATTCAACGAAGAGACCACAACATTTTATGATTGATGAGGTATTCGAAATCAGTTCTTAAAGTTCTTAAAAAAAAAACAAAAAAAAAAAAAAACAGCAGAACTGCCTGTACAGATTCTGAACGAGTTCTGCGTTCGCAGAGCATCCAGGCTTGAAGGGTTCCTAGAAGCCGAGGTAGCCCCACCTTTGGACTTGCGAAACACCCTACTGCGCATGCACCCATTAGTTCCGAACTGCCCCAATCGCTCTGCGAACGCTGCTTGACGCAACCGTATATCATTATGCACAGATTTAAACTATTTGGAACGAAAATTTCTACTATTCACATTTCAATGACATTATCTACACTTTTTGTTATTTCCGGAAGGTACAAGAGCTTTCACCGCTCTAACTGTTGTTTTTGAAAAAAAGGAATGCTCATTGACCTGTCAACAATTGAGGAATTATTACCTTTATATCCATTCGATTTAATCTGAAGTCGATTCCATTTTTGCTGTTTCGTCGGTGAGAGGTTTGAGGGGCCTGACGGAGCCTTGAGAACCATTTCTAAATCCATTCTTTTCATCCGCCGGATCGCACTGGCGCAACCTCTCACGCCCTCTGCATTCGCAATAGTGCATTTTAATTCATCAATAAAAAAACGAGGGCCGACATTAATAGCTTCATTGTCTTCGAGCCGTTTGAGCTTCTCTTGAATGGGCTCCACCTGTCTCCACGTCACGGTTTAACCTGTCAATGGACGATGTATCAGATCAATAGTGGGAAAGATTGATTGAACGTTGGGTTGAAATTGATAGTGAGGTCGACATTGATGGGGTTCTTTTGTTTCACGGACCTGTAACTGATTCGATGGAGATTGGTCTGAACTCAGACAATCTGATGGGGCTACAGAGTTGGACTTGGATGGGTCTGTGCAGACGGAACAAAAGAGAACGGTGATTGAACTTGACAGTTTCTTCGGTCCTGAAGAATCTCAAGCAACTCTGTAACACAAGGTTTGGTCAGAATTACAGTTATCAAATAATTTCCAGAGCACTACTACGGTTCAAGGTTGGTGGTGATAGTATGTTAGTCCGTCAGGGACGAACGCCTCCTGACCTTACTGCACTCCCTAAATTGGTTCCTGAACTGCTTTGGAGCTGACCCATTGAACTACCTTCGGGCTGACGAACCACAACACTCGAGCGGGGAATGCGTGCCATACCGATCAGTTCGTGATTTTCATTCCACGATTTTGGAGAGGGGGGGGGGGGAGGTTTTGGACGTGACGCAACCCCATTGTGGACCGTATTTAGCCTGTTACGGGCCGGGGCGTAGGCCCAGTTCTTTACATAACACACACTACTGAGGCCCTGTAAAAGTTACATAAAGTCTTCTTGATTGAACTGATCCAGATCCTCTGGAGGTTATTCGGGCTACGGGAGGAAATGGAGTCAGTCGGTGAACGCGGTTGTGTTTGGATGTCATTTGGGGCAGGTTTGGGTTCCATTAAACCGAACCGCAATCCCCGGGGGTAATGAGCCGAACATGCAGTTCACAGGATTAACTATCATGATTACGCACAGTTGCAATTGTCACCGAATTCGGCACCACTTCCTGAAACTAAAGACGATAAGGTGCTGCAATTTGGTTGTTTTTGTAATATAGACAAATAGGGAATGTCGTCATCCCCAGCGGTCGGCCCCAGATGGATCTATTGTCACTTGGTCCTTGCTTGCAGGACAGATCAAAAATCAAAAATGAATAAAAACTAAAGGCATTTTAACTAAAAAAGCTAATAACATAGAAATATATAAAAAAAATTTTGATTAATATTAATCAAAAAATATATTAAACCCCCACAAATAAAATAAATATAAAAAATACCTAAAAGTAGATCTGCTCCTATTACAAAGCAAAGTACAATCTTGCTATTTAAACACCAAACAAACTACTCTGAAACACTGTATACCAGCATAGCCTTAGGGTGGATAAGGTGCCCCCAAAATTGACTGTACGTCCAAAATAACTAAGAAACCAACACCACTCAACCCACCACACTAAATGAATCAAAAACTCCTCCTGTAGCCCCTTTTTAGCCCCGACAGCGCCCCATGCGTTAAGGCGATCGGGCTGAAAACATTGCGGGCACAACGAGATGGAGAACCGAACGTCAAATTTTCAGAAGTTTAAAAACATTCCTGCTGGCCAAAGCGGCCAAGACGGCGAACGGACATTTCATTTTTTGAATGGAAAATATAAGGAAATAATATTATTATGTAGAGGCCATTCAAAATGCTTGACCCTCGTTGATTATTCTGCGCAAAATTCTTCAAGTGCGAATAATTGGACGTAAGGCGCCACTTTGTACTCGACAAGACCATAAACAAATGTATCATAACCACAGGAGAGTTGTAATACAAGCCGAGTAGCCAGATTTCAGAAATTCGTCAACAACGTCTCAGACTGGAAACAAAAAATTGTCTCAAGATACTTTCCGCTAGTACTCCCTACTTTTCCCTCGTATTTCCAATTTTTAAGAATCATCGATTTTCACACTATGTATTATCAAAGCTATTCGACGGAAATAACTTGCATAAGATAGTAACGATAGGTACTTATTGAAATTCAACATTCCTCAGCCTCCAGGGAGAAGCGTCCATTCAATGAAACAGTTTTCCTATTCGCATACTTTTTTACTTTTTCCACAAATCCATGGATATGTCACAAGTTTTTCCTGTTTAAAGAACCTGCATAATACGCACAATATAATATTATAATTATCGCTTTGACTTCGGGAGTCACAAAACAAGAAGCGCTGAAAATTGATAACTCAGATTGAATTTGATTTTCAAATGGGAAGAATTTTCAAATTCTTTCGATTCGTGGTAAAAAAACGTCATGCCTAACAACACCGCTCAGTAAAGACTACCAATCTTCAACAGTTCTCTTCATCGGAGTTGTCGCCACAGTCGTCCGCGCCGTCGCAGCGGTAGTCTTCCAAAATGCATCTATGGTTGGTGCACTGGAAATTCGGATGGGGACAGGGTTTCCTCCAAAGTGTAGTTTTCACAGTCGTTGTTGCGGTTTCTGAAACGATGAATAATCTTAGATAAATAAATATGCTTTCAGGTTCTTCAATAGGAAGCCCTCCGCTCAAGATTTTGGTTCATTATTCGTGGAATAATACACCAATGTAATGGCTACAGAGGTCGACAATTCATATCGGCCAAAAAATGAGACATTATACGTTACAAGAGGTCTAGATTCAAAACGCTGCAAACGTTTCACAAGGGTTCATTATTCATTGATACAAGTTCCTTGGGCGGAATTCTGAGTCCATAAAAAATTTTGAAAAAAATAAATCTGTACATTGTTCGGACGGGTGTACAATTTTTGGTTTATTATTCTTGGAGTAATACACCTATGTTTTCGCGACGGGGGTCGACGACTCCGATCGGGCTCAAAATTTGACATTATCCGTTTCAAGAGGTCTACATGCTAAATACGAAATGTCCGTCCGCCGTACGCCGTACGCCGTCCAGGCCGTTTTGGATAGTAGGAATTTTTTTAAAAATCTGAAATTATGACAAAATACTTGGTTTACCATCTAGTTGTGCCCGCAAGGTTTTCAGTCCGATCGCCCAAACCCGTGGGGCGCTATGGGGCTATAATGGGGCTACGGGAGGTTTTTTTTTAAGGCTTTTAGCTATGGGATCGAGTTAGGTGTCGTTTTCGAAGTATTTTTGGACGTAGAATCCATTTTTGGTGGTCCCTCAACGATCAGATTCCTTTGTGGGGATCTATAGGGCTTTCCTGGGGCTACAAAAGGGGGTTTTGAAGGATCCCAAGAGGTCAAATATTTTCCGAGTAAAGAAAATTTAAAAAAAAAATTGTTTTTTCAAAATGTTTGTTACTGAAACAGAATTGATTTTTGCACTAGTAACCTATATCAAAGAATAATAAGAAAATTTGCAGCGTTTTTCTTCTTTATTGATTCCTATCATAGGACGATAATTTTATAGCAGAACGCAACCATATCAGAACGGCAAAACATATTTTACGATTAAAGGCTGCAGAAAAAATGATAACTGTCATTTTCTCGTTTGTTTTTTGCGGGGCTCACGTTTAAATTTTATTGCTCACAAAATGACTTTAAAAAAAAAGAAATAATAGAAAAAATTGATACCTTCTTCGTAGCCTTTTGGCAGTTTTTTTTTTTTTTTTTTTTTTTTTTCAAGTGGACATTGTTCGTTCTTTCCTGCAGCCCTTCATTTCTAATCATGTCAAGTACCTACTCTTACCGGAGGATTGAGGCGAGCAATCGTTGTCCTTGACTGAAAATTTCAGCCCTTTCAAACAGCAGGCGTAGTCTTTGATCGACTGATTGAGTTGATTCAACGTCTGCTCCTTCAGTTCATCTACATCTTTGGCGACGGACTCAGCTTTTTTTTGCGTTTTGAACATGTCCAATGTGATGTTCTTTTTCACCTGCCGAAGGAAGTTCAGCTTCTGCGACAGAAGTTCTGCTGCTTCCGGGAGACACGTAGGTTCATTTTCGTCACAAGTCAGAGCTGTGACGTTCGTTAGAAGGTCTGTGGCTATGGCGGATTGCTTGAATGATGCTAACTTGAATTCGAGTCCCCTCACGAGAATTTTGAGGGGTTCAACGAGCAGACCTGCAAATCTTGAATAAGATTCTTTAACTGATGAGCGATCAATAGTAAAATTTACACAGGGGTTGGGGTCCACTGTTAATTCTAGTTTATCTTCGTAGCAATTTTGGATGGCGCCATCGTCACAACGAGTTGAAGACCCGTCATAGCAATAGCAATACGATATAGATCGGCCAGTGCAATTGTCAATAGAACCACCGTAGCCATTAGCACCGTAACAGCTGTGCATACATCTCTCAGGACAAGGTTTCCAAGTCTGCCCCTCACAATAGCACCTCGACCTGGACTTTTTCAACTCCAATTTTGTGCCATTTACCGGCAACTGGTCCATATAAGCGTCCAATTCATTAAAAAACTTGGAGTCAATGTCCATCATGCAATATTCCCTACGCATGTTGTCGATGAAGACTCGGATTCGCTTTTCGTAAGGAGTGAACCCGTACCTAAAACTAGTAATGGGACTCAGAGTTTGCGGAAGTTTTTTCTTGATAGGCGTTGTTGTATTTAGACCACCATATTCAGGACTGTCGGTTGCTGTTTCTGGAACTCCTGCAGCTACCTGTTGAAAAATTTATATATATATATTTTAGACAGAGTTAACATACTTGCGTCCAAATATTCTCTCTAGCAGATTCCGCATGAATGAAAGATTCGAAAATAAAGACTGGTGATTTGGAGCGCCTACAGTGAGATCGATCTCTGAAATAAGATACTACCTACATACTTTCGATTTGATTATTAAAACTAACGAATCTATGGCATAGATGGTGCAAAAACTAATTCTATATCATTAGCAAATTATTTCAAAAGAATCTGTATTCCGGTCAAGTGTTAAGACTGATATGAGACCCCGAAAAAGGTCACCAGTGGGAGGGGGGATTACTCAAAATTACTCCTCAAACGCCACCTCTCTTAATCTCCTAACAAAAGCCACATTTGTAGCCCCACGATAACTGTAGACATCCGCACGCTGAAAACGGATGGTTCTGGGACACCCCAAAACAGAATATAAGTCCACAAATATTTCGAAAATGACACTTAACTCGACCCTACATGTTGAAACCTTAACGAATCCCTTCAGTTTTTAGCTCCACTACGGATTAGACTGATTGAATGAAAACGTTGCAGGCACAACAAGTTGGAAAACTGAGTATTTTGTCAAAATTTCAGATTGAAAAAAAAAAAAAAAAAAAAACTCAACAGCCCAAAGCAGCATGAACATTTCATTTTGGGAATTTACTCACCAACAACAACATCTAACTTTTTGACCCCTTAAACCTTTAAAACATCTTCGAACACCAAACTAAAATCCATTGCAGGTTATCTTCTTTTCAACAAGCTAAAATCCACACGAGTTCTTTAAAAGCTACTGTGATTTGTATTCTATCTTTCTCACTACCACTTTACAGTATTTAAGTAATAGTAAGATGCTACTCACCGCAAACGCCAGGGAAATAGCGATTGTCTGTAAGAGGAACATCTTCACTGCATAAACGAAGAATCTGAACTAAAACACTAGGAGAGCTTGTGACTCCGATAATGAAAGTTCTGGGTCCTGCTGACATAAACAAAACCGATCCGCTTCATGTCGCCAGTCAGAGATTCGATTAAATCATTCTAAGCAAAACATTCTCACCCTCTGACACCATTAGTTTGACAAACAATGTTCTACTTTTCGCCTGTGATGAATATCAAATGTGTTTTTCACGTGGGTAATTTTTCAGTTTTTTTGTTACAATATCATAATGTAAAAACGCTGCAAATGTTACACATCGGTTTATTATTCTTTGACGTACAGGTTAATTGTGCAAAAAATTAATTCTGTGTCATTAGGAACAATTTTGGAAAAATTTAAAAAAAAAGAACAAAAAAAAAAAAAACCTTATTAGAGCTCCAAGGATCCTTCAAAAATCCCTTTTTGTAGCCCCTTCAAAGCGTCAAAGATCCTCACGGTGAACTCGGATCGACCTGGGGCTTCGACAAATAGAACCTACCAAAAATACAGAATAGATCTCAACCACAGGAGTGTCTCAATCAGTTGTAGTCTAGAAGAAAAATAGAAAAAATATAGAAGAAATTGTTTTAAGATACTTTCCGCTAGTAAGTACTCCCAACATGATGTGGTTTTCCAATTTTCGAGAAACATCGATTTCCACACTAATATCAAAGTTACTCGATGGAAATGTCTTGCATAAGATAGTATGTACCTACCTATCTAACGATGCCTACTTTATGAAATTCAACATACCTCAGCCTGCAGGGAGAAGCGTCCATTCAATGAAACAGTTTTCCAATTTGCATCCTTTTTTTTTTTTTTTTACTTTTTCAACAAACCCATGGATATATAACAAGTTTTTCCTGCTTAACGAACCTGCATAATACGCACAATATAATAATATAATTATAATTTTGCGGCTTCCGAAGTCAAAGCGATAATTATCGCTTTGACTTCGGAAGCCGCAAAACAAGAAGCGCTAAAAATTAATAACTCAGATTAATTTGATTTTAAAATGGCAAGAATTTTTAAATTCTTTCGATTCGTGGTAACAAAACGTCATGCCTATAGGCAACAACAAGACATCTCAGTAAAGACTACCAATCTTCAACAGTTCTCTTCATCGGAGTTGTCGCCACAGTCGTCCGCGCCGTCGCAGCGGTAGTCTTCCAAAATGCATCTACGGTTGGTGCACTGGAAATTCGGATGGGGACAGGGTTTCCTCCCATGAGTAGTTTTCACAGTCGGTGCGGTTTCTGAAACGATGGGTAAAGCGATAATATTAAAATTTACATTCAGGAACCCTTCTACATTTTTTTACTGCCATTTTATGTTACTTTTTTAAATTCATATCTTTTGATATTTGCATTTCATGTCGTAATTTCATTGCAGAACGCCACCACAACAGAACAGCACAACATAGGTATAATATTATTTTAAATTTGAATGACTGCGGGGAAAAACGATCAACGACTTCTCTGGTGGGGCTTTCAATTTTAAAATGTAATTGAGCATAAAATGTTGTAAGGCGAAGATTTTGAGTTGGAAAACCAAGAGTTTATTCCTCAATTAAGTATCCATTTTTCATGCTTTGAAAAATAAATAATCGAAAAAATTGGTACTTCTTAGCCTTTCGTCATGTCAATATATTCTTACCGGAGGATTGAGGCGAGCAATCGTTGTCCTTGACTGAAAATTTCAGCCCTTTCAAACAGCAGGCGTAGTGTTTGATCGAATGATTGAGTTGATTCAACGTCTGCTCCTTCAGTTCATCTACATCTTTGGCGACAGACTCAGCTTTGTTTTGCGTTTTGATCATGTCCAATGTGATGTTCTTTTTCACCTGCCGAAAGTAGGCCAGTTTCTGCGACAGAAGTTCTGCTGCTTCCGGGAGACAAGTTGGTTCATTTTCGTCACAACTTAGAGCTGTGACGTTCGTTAGAAGGTCTGTGGCTATGACGGACTGCTTGATTGATGCTAATTTGAATTCGAGTCCTCTCACGAGGATTTTGAGGGGCTCAACGAGCAGACCTGCAAATCTTAAATAAGATTCTTTAACTGATGAGCGATCAATAGTAAAATTTATACAGGGGTTGGGGTCCACTGTTAATTCTAGTTTTCCTTCGTAGCAATTTTGGATGGCGCCACCGCCACAACGAGTTGAAGACCTCTTATAGCAATAGCAATCCGAGAAAGATTGGCCAGTGCAATTATCAAGAAAGCGACCCTGATTACCATCATAACAACTGTCCATACATCTCTCAGGACAAGGTGTCCAAGTCTGCCCCTCACAATAGCACGTTGACCTGAACTTTTTCAACTCCAATTTTGTGCCATTTACCGGCACCTGGTCCATGTAAGAGTCTAATTCATTCAAAAACTTGGAGTCAGTGTCCATCGTGAAATATTCCCAACGCATGTTGTCGATGAAGACCCTAATGCGTTTTTCGTAAGGCACGAATCCAAACCTATAACTGGCAATGAGGCTCAGAGATAGGGGAAGTTTTTCCTCGATTGTGATGGGCGCTGTCGTGTTTAGGCCAACACGTTCCGGTTTGTCGGATACTGGAGGGATTGCAGCTACAACCTGTTGAAAAAAATTCGTTTTCAGACAAAGAGTTACTACACATACTCTCAAGCAGATTCCGCATAAATGAAAGCGACGAAAATAAAGACTGGTGATAAGAAGTGCTTACAGTGGGATTGATCTCTATCGATGGAATAAGATACCTAACTACTTATCATTTCATCATTAAACACAATCACACAGGAATTAAAATTAATGAACCTTTGGCTATGATGGTGCAAAAATTAATTCTATTTCATTTGCAAATCATTTGAAAAAAAAAAAAAACGACACCTCACTCAACCTTCTCACATCCTTCAAAAGCCACATTATATGTGCTGGGACCCCCAAAAAATATAATATACGGGACGTATAATACGTCCAGTAATTCGAAAACGGCTCCTAACTCGATCCTATATAATATATAGGTTTCAATATTATTGAAACCTCAGAAAATAACCCTCCAATAGCCTACGCAGTATGAGTTTGAACCATCAGGTTGAAAACCTTGCAGGCGCAACTAGATGGAGAACCGAATATTTTGTCAAGACGGAATTTTGGAATCTAAACACCTGAAAACGTAAATTGACAAACTTTTAGGCCAATCAAAAAATTTTCCCCCGTCACAAAAACATAAGCGACTATTCTAAGAAGAATCAGCAGAGGCCGAATTCAAGCAACTAAAATCCAGTGAAGGTTATCTTCACTTCAGCAGGCTAAAATCCACACGAGTCCTCTAAAGGTCCTGCGATTTGATAATATTATTCTAATTACCTTTTGGTAGAGCATTGAAGTAGGTAATAGTAAGATACTACTCACCGCAAACGCCAGGGAAATAGCGATTGTCTGTAAGAGGAACATCTTCACTGCATAAACGTTGAATCTGAACAGAAACAAATAGAGGATATGAGACGTTTGTCAGCTTAACGATAGCTTGTAACTCCGATAAGGATATTTCCTTTTCCTACAGATAAGAACAATACCGATTCATTTTGTTAGGGTCGATTAAATCATTCTGCTCAAGTTCTCTCATAAAAAAAATAAATTAAATAAAAATTAAATTAAAAAAAAAAAATAAAATAAAATAAAATAATTAAATCATCTGCTGAAGTTCTCTCCCTCGGGTCTTTCGCAATTAGTTTGTTCTACTTTACTCCTTTGCTGAATATGATTCTCAAAATTTGAGAATTTTAATGTGTTTTTGAAGTGGGTAATTTACTTACTTACCGTCTTCCGGGTGAAAAAATGTCCAAGTTTCAAGCATTCTCATTTCCCCACAACTACAACTCATAACCGTAAAATCATCCGCTTGACACCACAGTACTCGGACAGCGATCAAATTGACTTCCATTCTAATCGTCTAAGTCTGTTATAAATGGTTTCCGGTATAAACAATATATCGCACATAGCAGACAGTCTGCTGTAAACGACACTCCACCGCTTAGATGAAACAGTCTATTATTGGTGATGTCGCATAAAAACTGTCCTTTTTAGAAGAAAAGAGGAGAGGTTTTCAGGTCAATGATGTGAGGATGAGCAGGGCGATAATTATTATCAGCCAGAAGCAAGATTCTTCTTTTGGCACTCACTATTTTGGCATTTATATTAGTGCAACGTCCGTTATATGCGATTTCGAGCAGTGAGGACCCCCCTGGGCACAGATTAAACTACTGAGCCTGTTGAACTGCCCCTGGGAGTCTGTTGAAGACGATATGTCTGCTATACACCACGTCTGTTATAGTCGATTTCCTATGCATTAATCCCATTACACTCGGAGAGACCGAGTTTTTTTATCTGCAACGCGCAATTGTTATAACCGGATCCGTAACCCACTCCCTGGGTACTACCCCCTTTACATCTCTGGTTGTAACTGCAACAAGACAACAGGGAGACGCACTCCTAACTTTGTTATGGGGTTCCTAAAAAGTAAAATGCGAATGGGAAATGCGGCTTCCCACAAGGTATCGTTTTGGCCGTCCCTAAGTGCCAAAATACCTGCTCCGCTCGGTAACAGCAAGATAGTGTGCCGACGTTCAATATGTACTGAAAGGAAAGGACGGTATCGCTTTCGCTGGGGTTTTCCTCAGTTGAAACCCCAAACGTTCCGCACAAGTCCCTGACACGGATAGAAGCCGGTCCGAAGTCTAATCTCTAAGTCTAGCCTCCCTCCGTTCACTGGGAAAGAGATAGTCATCTGGTGTGGCAGCCAACGCCGGAGAGAGAAGGAGGTCTGGACGGGCGAGTACGAGTATCTCTACTCCTTGCGAAATTGATATCGGGAAGGCTGTAAGTCCTGCCACTTAGCGAAGATCGGTTCCTATCATCATCGCGATCGTGTTTGAAGGGACCCCCTTTTCATCTCTAACTAGCTTCTACACAGAGAATTTCTAACATCGTCCAATGAAAACCCTGCACCAGCTTCAAGTTGATGAATAATAAAGCTGAAAGTTTCTCAAAAAAATAACACAGGCAGTCCCCTACAATTCTCCTCTTTTCAAGAAAATTACATTTCAGGTGAACTTATATTTCATTCAGAAACTCAATTAAAACTAAGAATATACTTAAACTTACAAGAATATCAGGTTAACCATTGCATTCGTACGAAATGCACACACACGTTGAACGAGTTATTAAAACTGTTACTTACATCTTGTTTCTCTTATATTCCTTCTTCCATTTACAAGAGCTCTCTTACTGCCTTCTGTTCATTTAATTAGACCGAAACTCCACGCAGTGTACCGACGAACTTCTGTCATCTGAAATAGCGGAACACAAACAAGTTACGAAACTTTAAACTCCCTTACATAGTCTCTTATAGGAAGGAATACGCTGTCTTTCGGCGTTGGAAGTTCAAGGATGTAATTTTTAATCCATCCCATTCCCGGAGCACTATAGGTGGTTATGTCATTTGTTGTGACCCTTTTTCTTTTTCCCTCCCCGTTGTGCAACTACGGGCGAGGGGGATCAGATTAAAGGACCGTCTCCCAAGGGTGAACCTCCCGTTTTGGAGCATGAGAGGGGCGAAAATGGAATTATTTGATTCGAGTATAATTGCGGGAAAACCTTTTGATTGCTTGAGCTCGAGAGATATTATCCATAATATGGATTATGTCTCTCGAGCTCAACCAATCACAAGGTTTTGATAGTATGAGGATGATGCCCTGGATAGTGATGATTCGAGCCCTTATGTGAATATGTTTGACTTAGCAGGAGTCTGCAACATTAAATATTATGCAGAGATTTTAATTCGATTCCTGTTTTTAGGGATTTGTCAGTCCACGACTATTTAAGCAAAGGACCAGCAGCAGATATTCATCATCATTAGGAATACAATTTCAGGACCAATTTTCGATTTGACTGTTTGAAAGGCTGATAGTGACGTTTTCCACCGTAGTCGAGTCATTCTTGACATTAGAAGGGGATTTGCTACAAAAGGTCGGATGTTGTTTCTAAATTTTAATTGGCACCCCCAATAGTGGGAAACGAAGCGAATCCAACACATTTTCATCGGGAGAACCTTTGGGGGCGTAAAAACCTCGACATTTTCGGTTTTGATTTTTTGCTGATATCTTCCGAACGATGCGTGTACCGAAAATTGCAATCGTTAGTTTGTTAAAGAACATCAAAATCTGCGTCGAATGGCTACCCCACGTTTAAAATTCGACGGATTTGTAAGGTTGCAATCGGCCGTCCAAAAGAGCCAATTTTTCTCAACTTGTTTGAAAACTGCTATATCTTTCTTATTATATTGGAGCTTCAAGTAGAAGTGGAGGATGCTCATCTTTGTTATTTGGCACTTCTAGACGTCGGAAAAATCTGAAATTGGAGTTAAAAAAATCCAGTTTGGGAGGTAGATAACGAGAAAAGTCTGAAACCTCCGAAAGTGGTAAAAAATAGGGGCTGGAGCAGTTGACAGGGAATTGGGATGGTGGTGGGCTAAGGGGTCTGACGAGGACAGCTCCCCCCCCCCCCCCAACATCCAAAACTCTTTATTTATTATTGTATTTCTTTAAGAAAACAAAAAACTACACACTGAGAAAACGAGTTGTGGGGTCTGAGGCCAGGGGGGTACTGTTAGGGGTAGGTGGGCGGAGCCAGCTGAGGGTGGCCCCCGACTCCGATTTTAAAACGCCTATAAATCGAGAAACGGTCATTTACGAGAACGGTCTTTCTGTGTGAAAAAATCATGGAATAAAAGTTGTAGAACATGACATTCTGCGTTCAGGAAGCACAGAAGGCGACGGACAAATTCAATTTCGAATATTCAATCCGTTTTCAATTGATCCAGACAGTGAGTCCCTAACCATCGCTTTCATTCACCGTTACAAAGACTTCTTTTTGATACTTCAGGAGTAATTCTGTGGTTCGACCCTTTGGGTTGAAGATCTCTTCGTAACATGGAGTTACTTGTTACGGATCAAAAAACGGTAGATCGAAGAACAGCAGCTGTTTAAGCTGCTTAGATCACATGCCAACGTTAGTGGGAAGCTTTGGATTGCGCGTCACTAAGCTTGGGTTAAGTGGAAACTACATCCCACTTGACGTGCTGATGGCCATGCTTTACAAGCGTTTTGTAAATCGGAGACATCACACGCATGCTCGAGCCAGGGCCCAGTTCAAGAGCCCAACTTAATCCCTCAGGGAGTGGACTCGGGTCGAGTTCAAGATCACCAAGGTCAAGGTTCAAGGTCACGTCCATGCCGGAGAAGTTCGTGAGGACACTCCAGAACGCCTTCAGCGATGAGCTTGGACGTCCTAAAGAAACGTTCGGCGGCGGTGTCTTCTTGAATATCGGCAAGGGAAACTTCAAAGAGGCCTTCGGAAGTAATCTTTGTTTCCTGAGTTTTGTTGACAAGTGTCTTGCCAACTTGGCGCTTCCTGAACATTGACATACAGTCTCTTCGAAATCCTAGAGGGGCAAGTCTTCAAAAGCCCCATGGGGGGCTCGATGCATAGATCCATACAGTGTAGCCGGATGGTTCTGCGTTTGTCCACAATTCTAAGGGGATAAACTGTCCATCCAGTACCGGCTCCATTTTCAATAATTCAAGGGGGGGGGGGGGGGGGTTAAGAGATGTAAATTGAAATTGAAAAGTTGGGTTAAATGTAACAAAAAACACTAAAAACGAACGCACAGTTGAAATACCCTGGCAAGTGTAAAGAGCACAATGTGCTCCCATCTAAGAAAGGAAAGTGCCCAATGAGCACAGTTTTCAGGGCTGTGACAACGAAATTTAGTGAATTCCACGTTAGCACATGCGCAAATTCAGTCGCTGTTTAAATCTTGATGAAATTAATAAGTGACCTTGCCCACGTATACTATCATAATATATCAATATATGTCAATATATGTGTTAACGTATTTTATTCTCGTGTTTCAGCAGCAGAACATGCAGCGGCATGAAACATGGCTAGCATTACGTAAGTTTTTGAAACAAATTCCCTTCAACACTCAAAAAATTCTTTATACGCTTCGAAGAGCATTTTGAATAGGACAGAAAAGACGGTTTAAAAAATCTTATTTTTTATGACTAGTGAAAACCGAAGTTATGGTACGATTTCCTGCCTTGAGGACCACCGCAGGAGCACGAGTCTGAGGACGAGCCGACAGAAAGGGCAACAACCGCGTCCCTCCGAAAACGTGGGGTTCATTACGTCATATACTGGGAGTGTAGTGCAACTGGCGCCTATCTGTTGCATCCTAACCGCCTTGGTTAAAAAGTGATGCATCGTTGTTTCAAACTACCAACTCCGGAGGTCGTAATGGACTGAGGGCCGAACTCAACATATTATACAAGTCAGAAAATTTCTGTTGAGTCGCGTACAAGCTTTTTCACGTAGTCTTTTTAGATATAAAACGCTGCGAGTCGCACGAGTTTATATCCTCGCTGATATAAATTACCTCCTCAACTGGCGAACCGTGTCCTTCGTGTGAATTATTTTGGGAGCGAAGTTGGTTCCTGTGGAGAGATAGCGAGTTGGTCAGGATAATATCGTAGTGAGGCGTAGTGAAAGAGCAAGGCCACCGCTACAGCCTCCTGCCACCTTGGATACTTCACCGGAGCGAATGTCTATAGGCGTGTACTGCACGGTGGAGAGGTAGGTATGCCGAGGCGTGAAGAGTGACGTCAGCCAATAAGAGTCTTATAATGATCCTTTCGTCACATTAAATACAGGCAACACGTTAGGAAGAACGCACGACAAATGAGAAGCTCCCCTGCGCAAAGAAAACGTCACAAACGTCCCAAACCAAGCTTTTCAAGAGCTGCTGAGCCTCTCCGGAGTTTGATTGACGTCACTAAACGAACTCGCCCCTGCTCTATTTCAAGCTACAGGCCCTCAGGGAACAAATGCTATAATATACTATATTTCGGGCAATCCTTCCATCCAAAGTCCATGCGTTGAATTAACGACTTCACTTGCGTCATGATTTACGTGGAAGCAAAGAGCCACAGTGTATAATTTTTGTCCAAACACAATAATTTCTAAAAAGACTCCACTATAATTACGGTAGTTAGGGGGGACCTTGGCTCCCAAAATTCAAATGAACCATCACAGAGACGTGATCACACCAATTACGATGGATCGATTGGTTGAATGGACAGTTTAAGGAAACCAAGTTTTACAAAATGCTCTTCAAAGTTTTGGAGTTGAATCGTAAAATGCGGGTGGAAATTACGGTTTGAAAATTGAAAAAAGTCAATGCAAGGGTATTATGACAGAAATACCTTTCATCTAGTCGTTTCTTTTTTCACTGGAGGGCGAGCGTTTCCAAAGTGAAGACGCCATCGTTTAGTCGTTTCTCTTAGAAGTCTTCAAGTGAGAGAGCTAAAAAGAAGTTCAGTGAATTAGAAGCAAATGCGTGGCGTTAAAGACCGTCGAATGGCGGTTAAATGAAGACGCGGCCGTTTCCGAAACATCAAATTTTCTCGTTTCAAAGATGAACGTATGAGAGATGAACCCACTTTCTAACGTGATGAGTCGCCGTTGCCCAAGAGATTCCCTGTCAAGGTCGAAATGAAGCAATAAAATATTATATTACGTAAAAGGCAACCCAACAACACGCCGGGCATCTTCAAATCGTGTTCAGATCGACATCCCTGAGCGCAAGAGGCGGGAAAATTAAGCAATTCAAGCCATATACCGGTGTTGAGGAGGCATCGAAAGATTCCGATAGTCGAGAAGGTTTGGAACAGCTTCGTAATAGGAGGAAATGCCAAGTAGGAGAAGAATGACATCTTTGATTCTTGTTAGCCTCTTGTTTGGTGCAAATGGCAACGGAGCCGGGCAAATGTCGTGATCGGCGGCACGTTTCCTTCTGTTCTGTGAACTGATGATGGTCGTTTAGGACTATAGCAATCTCCTGTAACAAAAAATTGAGGACCTTAGAAGAGGGGTCACTAAAAATTGAATTCCATACAAAACTGGGCCGTGTGGGTGAACTTAGAACATTTGCTTAACTAAAAGGGCACGTTACGAGGAGCAAATCCAGTTGTTCGAGGTGTAAGAAGCAGCGTGTGGTGAAAGAGTAAAAACTGCGCGTTACTCAAGCCGATCGGTTGGCGAGTCACGAACAAGGACGACTTATTTCCAAAGACGATTGCGGCTTGTTTTGACGCTAATGAGAAAGTCACACATGATGGATTTCGAGGGAATTCGACGAGAGACGTGCTTAGTGGGGGTGTTCGAATTCCGGAAGAGGTCCTTTACTGTAGCGCTGGGAGTTATGATCTGACCGCACAATGTCGCCTCGGGAGCAGTTTTCCGCCTAACCTAGCAAGCCCCGCACACAGTTTCCTTTCACACAAAAACTGAAACAGTAGGGACGAGCTAATGATGCCGAACATGCTCGCCCTTGCCCTTAAAGTTTCACTGCACCTACAGCTATAGGCTTCAAAAACCGGTGCCCACAATCGTGAAAACCCAACGTTTTATCGGGAATAACATAATATTATTTACTAGAAATTCATAAGCAACAAATCTCGGTCCTTTGGGTGCTTTTTCCTTCAACCTAAAGCTGAATTTCAAGAAACATGGAACATGCTTTATTATAAAGCATGTATATATAATATATTACCTACGTAATATATTATAAACGTGACACTCCCGCGTCTCCCTCCCCCGACTATCGTTTTTGGGCAGTTAAATAAAAAATAAAAAATAAATGTAAGCTCAAGTGCCTCGTTTGCGGCCTAGACCCAAGTGGACAGTAGGTAACACGATCGTGAAATTCACCAACAGCCTCCTGAGTCCTCTCAAAATTTGTAGTAATTAATACTAGTGTACCACCCACAACTCACATTTAAATCAGGCGAGCGCTGTTGATAATATGATTATGAACCGATAATATTATTATCAACAGTGACTGTTGAAAGGTAAACAGTTTTACTTACAAAAAGTCTTTACTCACATTAACGTCTGAAGCAAGTCACTTGACCTATGCTACGATTCGTAGTCTATTATAGACTATAATTTATAGTATAATACTACTCTACGAAATTTAAGAACTAGTTACCTGCTATGCTATGTTATGCTATCATTATGATAGCAATTTGCGATGCAGGCACAGAGTAACAGAGAACAAATGGATGCAGGAGTCCGGCATACAGAGTAAAGTAGGGATGCTCAAAAAGAATCGATTCTTGAAAAAATCGATTCTTTTTGAAAAAATAATCGATTCTTTTAGATTCTTTATTTTTTTGATGAATCGGCCCGATTCGATTCTAAATTTCCAGAATCGAAAACCGATTCTTTTCTGCTCTTAACAAGTATTTTTATATTCAGTTGCTCTGTAAAACAGATCCATGTATAAAAGAATCAATATTATTTTCTAAATTGAGTCACTGCAACGACCATAGGTAACAGCTGAAGAGATGGAAACAGTTGCACAACAACCACTGACACAGCTGAAGCTTTCCTACCTAACTTTTCCTACGTAATAGTGCTGGTTTGCAGTTGGATTTATTAGTAATTGGAATTCAGGTTTCGTAACGTAATAATGCTTCTTCTTCTGATAAATTTGAAATTTATTAAATAATTTGGAAAAAGAATCGATTCTCAGATGTATCGATTCTTTTTGAAAAAATAATCGCGATTATTTTTGATACTTTTCTAAATAATCGATTCGATTTAAATCGATTCGATTTAAATCGATTCATTTTTGAGAATCGGACATCCCTAGAGTAAAGCAGCTGGACTGATAGGGACTAGGGATAGCACTCAAACATCGATATATCGGACACATCGATATTTGGTCACTATTTTTCATCGATAATTTTTGGACGACATCGGTTGTTGATATTAAAATTTGATATCAACTATCAACAACCGATGTCGTCCAAAAATTTTTATCACCGATAACACTTAGTGTATCTGAAAATGTTGATATTAAAAATATCAGAAAAGTAGAAAAAATATTTGAAAGCGCCAGCAGAATTCGCTTTAAATTAATCTACCATACAATATTGGACGAAAATGAGTGGAGCTCATCCGGAATTTAGCAAGGTAGGTAGTGCTGAAGAACAATGGATACCTACTTTGTGTCGTAGGTAAGTGGTAAATTTTGGTTAATTATTCTTCAAATAATGAACCAATGGATTCGAGACGGAGGCCCAAATTGTTTGATTCAATGTAGATTCCAAGATTACAATATTAAATATTAATATATTAATATATTAAATTTTAATATTGCCAACTCCGTACAGCTGGTTTACCCTATCGATACCAAAGGTGTCGGGAGAAAAGCATCGATACTATAATATAGTATCAATAATATTGATATCGATTAGTATCGTTCATCCCCACTAGTAACCATCAGATGATTCTCCATCAACAGATTCTCCATCCCATACACTTTTGTTTATGGGGCCCATAATCATCATTAAATTATGGCTTAAACTTTATAAAGTTTAATAAATGCTGACAAGCGTAATAATATTATATTCTGATATTCTGATACTGTTCCAAAAACCTTTGTAGCGTGTTGCATGAAAAGCATTACATTGTGACGGCCGGTCTCTTTTACTCTGTGGCCGAGACCTAGTGAAGTTTTGAAGTCATTGTGGTAAGTTGAACTACTGAACACCTACGAGGTAATAAAATTACCAAAAAATGTTTATTCCGCGTTAAATGGTTTTCAGGTTTACTAGTTACTCTGACCAGATGCCTGGTTTTAACCCTTTGTTAACCCTTAGGGTTTGAAGTTCGATGCTGTTGCTGCCGTGTCCTTTCCATTACCCTGAATGCGATCGCAGTATCTGCTCTCCGCGGTTTCTGCTCTCTGTTACTCTGTGGGTCCGACGGTGCCGCCGTAGCTGTAGCTTTCTGCTGCTGTAGTTTCAGGGAAAACGCTGTGAGTGCCGCACGATTACTTCAGTGAAAGGAAAATAAAAACTCAAGGGCACTATGAACCACTTCGAATTAACATAATCGAATTAACAGAGTGTCGGGTGTGTTAGTGTGTGTATGTGGGTGGGGGGGGGGGGGGGGTCCGTGGCACAACTATGCGGTGAGAGACAGCTTCCAAGAAACAAAAACAGGTGCGCCAAGGCCGAGTATAATATGGGTGTATTGCCCTCGAGACAGGCTAGCAGAATTTCAGTAGATACGGTAACTGATTTGGATGTATCTCTTCTTGTTTTACCGCTGTGAGCGTCTTTACATTTCATCACTGTGCACATCACTGCACAGTGATTCCTCGTTGTCTTCGTTTATCTTCAGAGGTTATTGTCATGAGTGGCTCCCACGGCACACATAGTCATGCGTTCATAACAAAACGACCTTCCCAGTAGCCTCAGCTTCGCTAATTGGATCTTTCAGAAAGTGGTGGAGCCTCAAGGACCATTTTGTTGTGGCTATCGGACAACGAGGTAATTGCGGAATGTCAAGTGACGTTTCAGGGTGATTTTGCGAATAGCGCTGCTATGAATAACAACGGGAAAGTAATCAAGGAAAAATACTCTCTCGAGGAAGAAATTGATGTATTTCACTTACCTACTTTCAGCTTCGTGGGAAGCCACGTTTTGGTTTATTATTCTTCGAATAATACACCTATGTAATCCAACAAGGTTCGACAATTTTTCAAAAACCAAATGCCCGTCCGCTATTCGAGCCGTTTTGAGTAGTTTGCACGTTTTGAAAAATCTGAAATTTTGACAAAATACCTATTCGATTCATCATCTTGTTGTACTCACCCGGTTTTAGAAGGCTGGCAAAAATGGGCTATGGGAGGGGTTTTCGAAGGGTTTCGGCTATGGGGTCGAGTTAGTTGGAGTTTACGATGTATTTTGGGACTAGAATCCATTTTTTAGGGAGCCAGAACGATCCCATTTCACTGTGGGGATCTATGGGGCTTGTGAAGGATGTCAGGAGGTAAAATGAGGTGTCGTTTTCCTACCTAATTTTGGAAGCATAATCCAATTCTCCGGATCCTTTGTCTGTCCAGATATTGTACCCACAGGAAATGTTTTTTTTTTTTTAATTAAAAAAAATTATTGATTTTTGCTAAATAATTGATTAACCTTTGGGTATCAAAGAATAATGAACCATAGCGTAAAATATGCTGCGTTTTTCATCAGCGTGACGTTCATCACGCATCAGGGCGGCCATATTCAGTGATTGTGGCCGTTGGCCTCTTCGTGCTGCTTTCTGATGAGCCACGGGTTCAAATCCCGACGAACATCGTGGAGTTAAGAGGTTGATGAGTAAGTGGGTCAAAGTAATTACAAATTATTGCCCTGCCATGTCAATCATTAAGTAAAAAATCTTTTCATTAAACTCGCGTCGCCTTTAGGCCGCCTACGTTCTTCTTCTAGTTTGATAGCTCCTCGTCACGCGCTTGTCGGTGGATGTTTTCACCCGCGTCTTTTAAGTATCCAAACCATAAAACAGTCCATTGGCCCACAATGGCGTTTTGGGGGAGGTCTTGCGACAGCCGAGAGGGTTTTATGGCTGAGAGACCTGTTGAATCATCTTCAATTACACATCACTCAACTGCTTCGAAGGGGTGCGAAAGGATTTGACAAGGTGCCGTCTTCTTCCTGACTCTAATTTTACGGCTCTCCCTCAGTTTGTGGGGCTTCCCGATTGTTACAGGCAATCGTGGTTCGCGGCTTGTCTCAGATGAAGACGCGCCTATAGTTATTTTCTGCTGATAGATGTTATGCATTGTCTACTTTGATCATGTTTGGTCTAGCATGAAATGTCCTCAAGTGATTTTTCCGTTATCGCAGGTGCGACTTGTCGACTTGCAGGACTGCACGATGCTTGGATCAAATGCCAAAGTGCTCGAAGACAGGGAGTGGTCGGAAGACATAGCTCAAGGTCTTTTAGTAGGCCTCCTTCCTTCCCCATATCAGTACAGTTTTAAGCACTACACGGATACCATGATAGTAGAAAGATTTTGATTGGCAGGGTTGTTCAAAATTTAAAATTAAGGCTGAAATATGGCTGATTTATAATATGTTAGTGATGCTACTGATTTTGTATTTACATGTGAGGGTTACTTGTGGTACTACCTTCTTATTGATCCAAGATCCTTATACATGTCCGTTAAATAACTGGGGTTTTCTTTGGTGTATTGGTAAGATTTACCTTTATTTTCATTTAATGTCCAGGACGGAACTCGTCTTGCGTTGGTTTTTTTTTTCTAATGACGACATGCCCATAATGAATCAAGGATTCGCTCACACCCCACGAGGGAGGCGCGTTAACTAGAGCAGGATGGACACTTGAGTGGAACCGGTGTGGAGCCGAGTGAGAGTGTAACACAGTGTCTGCCAACTTTTACTGGAACTTGGTCTCAACACTTCGCAGCAAGTCAAACCAGTGGGCGTCACACGTGTCAGTAATTGATAAGAGTGGCGTGTCTTCTAAACTAGTGTCTATTTAAAAAATGAAGAATCCGCCCTCTTTGAAGACTGTTCTGTTATATTTGGGAAATAAATACCTTCATTTTCATTCTTCAAAGGAGGGTGGCGGGAGGAGAGTCGTCAATTGACATCAGCAGACTCACCATTCAGGGCTGACGCCCACTGATTTGACGCCTTTGAGTAAAAGTTGTCTTTCCAGCTCCCACAGTCTGGGAACGTACCTCTCTGGAGAAATATCCACTATTCCATTGTCGATATCTACCGAGTACACTGGGGATTTGCAACTTCTGCCATCCGGAACCGGTCGCCATACACCCAACCCTCCTCCACGTCATCAAGACCTGGTTCAATGAACCAGCATCTACTTCACGATCCTAAATCAATTACAGCATCTACCGAACCCTAATCTGACAAGGTTATAAAACGCAAGGTTAATATTGATTGCAAACTACAACTTCACGACAAGAACTTTCAACTCCCGCTCGGTCAGTCACGTCTTTTGGGAAGTCTGTGTTCCTCGGGATATCTCCTGAGCTAACCAGAGCTGCTCCGTTCGCTAAATTAATCACGATGTAGCTGAGTGTCATGTCTCTGTACAAGCCGAAGACAATGAGATGAAGAGAGAGCTTGGCAATGATATTGTGCGGAATATTGGTCATGATGCATTTAATCTTAAACATTTCTGTTGGTGTTTCAAGAAAGCGTGCTATAATCACAAACTAACGAACCCTAACGTGAAATCCATCCCTGAAAAAGTGTTTATTTTCTTTCGTTTATGTAAAAAATGTAGCTTTAAATTATCACATTTTCATTAAACATAAAACACAGTTTTTCAGCTGGGTTCTAGCCATCCGGTCACTACACGAAAAAACTGAGTGTAGTTACTTAACTGAACCTGAGCACTTTAGCAAACTAATAAATTAAAATTTAAAATGACTTTAAATAAAATATACCTATAAATTTATTTATTTATAAAATTTCTGCACAAGTAACCTATATCAAAGAATAATAAACCCTAGTGTGAAATTTGCAGCGTTTTCTTTTAAAATTCGTCATGCTTACTACAATACCATGTTAAAATTTAACAAATTCTTCGAACTCGCCCACATCAACCATGGTCGAACTCTTCCACTTTGATAGTCGAACTCCCACATTATTGGTGGAAATTTGGAGTTTTCGGAAGTGTAATTGTTCGAGAGATACTCGCACATAAAATTTTTATCCACTTTGACACTTGGCGGTGGATAGAAACTGAGAAAACCATTACCTATTCTACTTCGTCGTTAAAAGCAGTTCCGCGCCACATTCACCCATCATCTTCGACACCTCCATTGCTGCACATGATCAAACCAACTGTCGGTAATAGCAAACATTAATCATTAAATGATTAACAAATTTTGTGCATTTTTGGAGATCGATTTAAGACGATCCATGGTTGCCAATAGATATTGCCAGTTGCCACGGACGTACTGATATCACCTTGTTACCACCAACATATTGCAACGTGTTCTTGTTACTAATAAACTCGCCCACTTTGAGATTATTTTGTTTATTAATTTAAAATCGGTCCCTCCGTCACCAGCAAGCTGTTTTCCTGATTGGTGTAGAGGTACAGGAGGACGAGCTAAACGATATCGGTGGGCGAGTTGGACGATTGCACCTCTTTGGTGGTTGGACGAGTTCGACGGTCTCCATTTGACACTTTCTCACTGATTTCCAGAACGGTGGACGAGCAGGCACACATCCTTTTGGGGGTCCCGGAACTATCCGATTTCACCGGTAAAAAAGAAGTTTAAATTTTCCGGGAGGTCGGAACACTGCGGGCAACACCTTAGGGAGACCCCCAGTACGGGGAAGCCTTCTGGCGATTTCACCGTGGGGATCTATGGGGCTTTCATGGGGCCACAAGTTGGATTTTTGAAGAATCCCAGGAGGCCAAATATTTAATATTTTCCGAGTAAAACAAAACAATAATTGTTTTGTTTTACTCGGAAAATCAATTATTGAAGAAAAATTGTCTTCAATTATTGAAGAAAAAAAATCCCCTTCATCGGTTTTCGGGAGGTCCTTCACGACGAAAGTTGTGATGTTGTGATCTCTGATGTGTAACTAAGGAGGCCTCAATAGGGGGACGAAAGTTTTTGTCCGATTTCGTTGGTACAAGGGTCTATGGAATGAGCTTTTTAGGCTGATTCCAACGACTCCAAAACGATTTTTGCAGCCTGAGCCGTTCGTTACCTCTGATCGGCATAAGGTTTTCTTTCGCATCGGTCGTTAGGGTGCAGTTGTTTACGTAATGAGCATCACGTGGATATTTTTGATGTGTTGTGTGGCATAGTTTGGTCGCTAGATACCTACTGTTTCTTAGTTTCTCTCGCTCATTAAATATATCGCAATAACAGAAAGATTGCGCTCATCTATTCAATTCAATTGATGGCTTGTTGTTTTTTAGCGCAACCTTTCCAAAAAATGGAAAGGTGCGCTCATCTCTTCGACATGTTTTTTGTTTTTGTGTATCACAGCATAACGCCCGAGCGGCTGAACAGATTTTCATGAGGGTGGTCTCATTGCGATCAGCGAGTTCTGGGGGTGGTTATAGGCTATCAAAATCACCTCCGTCGTCGACGATTCTTCCGATCCCGAGAAGATGACGAATAGTCAACGAATTGTCAAGTTACGCATTCTTAGTAACGGTTTTGGTTTCAATAAAGACGCGGTAATATTTCGTAGTAACAGAAAGTTTGCGCTCATCTATTCAATTCAATTGATGGCTTGTTGTTACTGCCTCCCATGCTGTAGCGAAATTCGTGAATGTGATGAGGTTCAATTGTTACCATCACCTTGTTTGTGTAGTGACTGATGATGGCTAGAACCGAGTTGAAGCTTTTTAAACCGGAGATATAACAATTTAGAGGCATCTTCTTTCTACCTACCGAAGTATGAAGGATCATCACAGGAAGTCTGCACGCTCTCTTTTTGGTTAATCTCTATTTTAACGATCCCACCCTCCAATTGGAAACCGCCGAGATTGCCGGGCGTGCGCCAATAAAATTTGCTCGGCATTGAAGAATGTTCGGCAAATAGCAGAGGCGTGGCGCCGTTAGGTAACGGGCCGCACTGACGCAACAGCCGAGCACACGTAGCCGTCACGTTGGCCATCTTGCATACGGATGTTGCTCCGTAGACCACATGCACGAGGTGGATTCTCCGGAATAACAATGATCAACAACACATCTCTCGACGGGATCTCGAAAGGATAGAACCTCCAGTACCCGAAAACGCTTATTCATCCTCGTTATAGTTGTTCTGACTTCTAACGACTTGCCGGTTCATTACTATGCAATCAGTTCAGACTAACGGTATTATGTGTTATCATGCGTTGAATGGAAATTTTGAATAAAGCGACTAATTGAATGAAGCAGATGTTGGTATACGCTGAATGCTAATTCCTTTTTTTTTTTTTGTAGTAATATTATGCGCGCTGGGATCTGCTGTGGATGGTTTGAGGGGATCAGAACTGGTCCTGGCGGCTAAAGCTAAGGCAGCAGAAGAGAAGTTGAACCCAACGACTGAGGAGGTTAGACTTTAATTTGCCTTTTGAACATACCTAGTGAGGAATTGACGAAATCCACCTAAACCCCCTGTTCTGCGTTTACAGATTACGGTACTCGTTAACGATGACGGTACTAACACGACTGTGGTTAAGGCGAAACCGCTGTTCACCGGGATACCGCAGAAGGATTACATCCACGATCCCAACCTCCCCAGAGAATTGAAAGGCCACAATTTGACGGACTACCCTTTCTTTCACGCAGTTCCTGAAGACATCGAATTCGAGTGTGATGGGCTCCACGATGGTTTTTACGCGAGCGTCCCCCATAAATGCCAGGTAATTGAACTGGACAGGAGTTGAAGAATCGTTGTAGACAGGATAAAATTCGGAGATAGTTTGCAAAATGCTAATTTCATACACTGAGAGAAAACATTTTTTTAGTGGCTAGGTTAAATCCGAAATAACCTCGAAAAGAAATTGAAACCACCTAGAATCAATTGATTCAACCTAGAAAAACTAGGTCCAGGTTAAAGTAACATCGAAAAATATTAATACAACCTAGACCCATATAGAAACAACCCAACCCGTTATTACCCGCCCTCTGACCACAACCTGGAATAAAAAAGTGTCAACCTAGACCAAATGTGAACTTCAAATTTGGTCTAGGTTGACATTGTGAAGACCTAGAAAATATATTACCTACCTTTGACTTTTAAGTGGGGTAACCTGGAATTGAATGATTTGACCTTCCATATAATTCCCCTCCATTAAAGTCTCGGTTGTACAACTGAAAACAACCGAGAGATTTAAAAGGCGAGATTGTTACTTTAGGTGACAACCCAGAAGAAAAAGTTAGACTTTCAGTCTCGGTTAAAACTACCGTAGTACCACAAATAGTTTTAGGTTTAAACAACAGTGATTGTAATTCATTCAATAAATTCCAGGTTGTTTCTACAGTACGCTAAGCGGCCGCGGAGAGCGCCACTGTAGGCGGTGGGCGTTAATTCTCGTTGTCTTGGCACCCCTGCTATTTAGCCGGTGGGGTTGAGGCCAAATCTTTGTCAAATTCTAATCATCTAATTTCTGTCACTATGTGCAGTCATAATATGACGTCACATTCAAATTTTCGTACTGAGTTGGAAACAGAGACAACCCAGAAAGATAGTTGAAGTTGATAGAAACAACCTGCAATGGAAGTGGGGCTAACCTAGAAAGAAAAGTGGACCACCTAGTAATTTATCAGGATCAACCTGAAAAGAATAGGAAGCTACCTAGAAATTTAACTGGAACAACAGGGATAGTAATTGAAACAACCTCGTAAATAAAGGGGCACAACCTAGAGAAAAAAGGGTTCTAGGTTAACGCGCCATGGCTGTAAATTGTTTGAGGTGGGGTGAGAACGTTTTTGTTTTAGGGTAAATCAACCGTCTATGAAAGTGAAAAACATTGAATACCAGGGTGAGACAACCAAGACATTAATGTTTTTAACCTAGACTGTAAATGGATGGAGGCGGCGGCACACACCGTGAACTTAACCTAGAACTAAAGTGTGGGGGTGGCGTATTTTAAATCTTGGTTTGCATTTTTAGGAAGGTAACTTCACCAGTATTTTCAATCTAGGTTAAATTATATTCAACCTAGACTAAATTGTTCCACCCTAGAATGAAAACCAAAAAAAAAATCTAGGTTGGCAGCATTTAACCTAGAAAAAAATCGAAAAATAACCTAGAATAGGCCCTTTTTTTTCTCTCAGTGTAAAAACCTTTCGTACCTACCACTCCACTTCCTGTTTTCAAGATGTCTAAAAATACAATGTACTGGCAATCCCTGAAGCCCTTCAGGCTCCAAATGTATGCAGTAGGTCTCAAGGCAATCTTCTAGACCTCTTTTTTCCAACTTGAACTGGAAGCGGACTTGAAAGGTCAACAGGTGGTCATCTGAATTCCATGTATGGGCTTCAAATTTCGGACGCCACAGCAAAAAACAAAACTTGCATTGATTTAAATATGCGTCCTTCGACTTTTTCCTCTATTCCTTGTCGTACTGGTTTTAAGAAATAATAACGTTAATATTGAGCCTCATTAGTCTTTAATTTAAATTATTTACGTGAATTGGCTTTTTGTGTTTCAGCTTTACCATCACTGTTTGTTTGGCACGAGATACGATTTCCTCTGCGCCAACTACACAGCCTTTGATCAAAAAACTTTTATCTGCCATTTTGTATCTGAAGTAGACTGCAAGAACTCACCGAATTATTATAAGAGGTCAGTGACAAGTCCTGTTGGAAATTTGAATTAAAAGCGCCTGATCAGCGGGCGGAGAAATTGCCGGACTGGGCAATACCCTTTTTGCATCAAAAAGGAAAATGCATTCTTCTGATTCGCGGTGTTGGTCTAATTAGTGACAGCCGAGTGGGCGTCGCTGGAACTTTCGATTGAAGGCGGAAGGTGAAAACGAAACAGCTTTTTCACCATCTAGTATGGAAATGCTTCTGTTATAAAAACTGCTCCTCGCATCAATATGCGTCAACGAGGGCTTCCGAATTAATTTAATTTATTTTCTTGAAGGAATGAGGCATTGTATCAACAAGAGACGACTGCAGCGCCGTCGACGACAAGAGCGACGACGGCTTTGACGACGACTACAACTACAACGACGGAGCAGCCGCCGAGGAAGAGCCAGTCAGGAAGAAGACGACGACCACCATACAGGTATGAATCTACCTAGAAGCAATTGAGGCGAATTTCAACTTTCCAATACAAGCAATTCGTGTGGATACAGGAGGAGGCGTCCCGTGTACGACTACTATTACGATGATGAGGGCGAAGCCTACGATGAAGATTATTACGAAGACGATGTGGATCCTCCTCAGAGGAAAGCCAACAGGCGACAGCAAAGACCGACTGGTGAGTCTATTATTCCACTGTACTGCTAGGAGAGGAAGAATCTAACCCTTGTGTTCATTTTAAGTCTTGCTGTCAATAATAAGCTTTCAGCTTACGGTATTTGTGGATCAGCTTATATAACAGGAGACATGACAATCCATAATCATAATGAATCATTTTGCTTGTGGGTGTTTTTCAGTACGTTAAGGTGGGGGAAGTTCAAAAATTGACGTAATGTCAGCATCTGATTTTTGAGGTTTTGTTGAAGTTGAAATTAACAAACCATACCTCGAATTTTCCCCACCTTATCATACATACTACTGTCCAGGAATGTATTTTTTTACAAAAGTCATCGAGGCATCTCAAGTAATTTGTGTGAATATGGTGCTCGCTTGTATAGGTAATCCGTCAGATGTGGATTGGTTTCTAATCACATTACCAGAATGGGCTGATTCTACTTTTGACGAAACTCGACTGACGTCTTTCACTGACTTAAACGCCCTGTTTGGCCTTCGATATTGAGACGATGTTGCAGGTGGGAGGAGGGAGGAGCAGAAGCCGACGACAACGACAACAACCACCACAACGACGCCTGCCCCAGCCTCCGCCGACGGGCCCCTAACGCGGGCCCCCCTCTCGGTCTACGCCCCCAGGGCACTTCCCAAGATCAAACGCCCCGTGCCAATCAACGAGAAGTCCAAGTACGACTACACGACAAAGTCGGGCTCCGTGCCGGCACCGACGTCGAACCCGAAAGACGGCGAGGACGACGAGTATTACTACGATGAAGAGGAATACGAGGATCCACTGCCTCCTCCAGCCAAGAGGAAAGATTCAGGTACGCACAATAATAGGGATAACTACTTCAAAAACAAGAAGTCGAGAGGGGATCTAGTTTCTTCGTTCCTTCACCCACAAGCCCCTTCATCTTAGTAGTTGTCTCATCAACCATGGTAGGTGTCATTTTCAAAACTAATTTTCATCCGAGGTGTAGGAATTGGTGCTTTAGCTCTAATTTTGGTTTCAGGGTGTGATTTGTTTTTGTGGAATCATTATTTTGTTTTCACACTAAAATTTGCATGAATTTTTCGTGTTCATTGTTTGTTGGGTAATCACTGTCAAAAATGAGTTGGGAGTCATTCGCTATTTCTAAAAATATTCGTGACTACAAATGAATGTATACTGACTCCAAGGTAAAAATGGGAGAAGAAGGAGCCAACAAGCTGAGAGGAAGCGTCCTCACCGTTATGAAGACGAGTATGAGGATGAAGAAGAAGAGCGGCCAAGGATGAGGAAGGGAAACAGCAGGAAAGAAGAGGACCACCGTCCAAGAAGGCCCAGTCAAGGGAAAACTAAAAAGGGTTTGTTTCATTTCCGATATTTGAGTTTTACAGCACTGTAACTGAATTAATCAGTGGCAAATCATTGATGTATTTTCGCTTTCAGGGCACAAAGAGGAAGAGGAGCCAATTCCTTCTGAACGACCGGGATACATATCACAGCCTAGAGGCGGTTCTAGGAAGAGGTACCCCAGCGAAAGCAGACCTGAGAGGAGGAGGCCCGAAAGACGTCCAGGAAAAGGGTACGAATACTACGACGATGAAGAGGAGGAGGAAGAAGACACGTCGAGGTACTTGGAGGACAGGAGGAGGAATCGGGGGAAATCGGAGAAGCCAAGGCCCCGTCCCAAGAAACCAACTACAACTTCAACGACGACGACGACAACTACCACTACAACCACAACAACTACCCCAGCTCCTACAACCACAACAACTACAACGACAACACCTGCTCCCCAGCAGTACTTGGATGATGATGAAGAGTATGAAGAGTACGAATATGAAGATGATATTATACTAGATAAAAATGAGAAAGAGAAAGCGAGAGAACCTCCAACCACACCTGCCCCACATCGGTTTTCAACGTCAGCTTACCGATCACCAAGACCATCACCAAACCCTTCAACTGAACCTGCTCCGAGACGGGGTTCTGGTCCAGCGACTTATCGACCACGGAAGCCAGATTTCCGGCGTCCCACGTCCGAGGACTTGTTTTCATCTCAAGTTGGGACTCCAACTGGGTTCAAAAGACCTGAAGACGAAAATCCCCAAAAGCTTCCAGAACCTGTTCTCAGGAGGCCGACTGATGATGAGAGTCAAAGAGGCGTGAGAATCCAAGAGCTGCCTAGCAGACGACCGGCGGGACTCACTTTTGGACAGGAGGAATCCCCTTCCAGGCGCCCCCAGAAAGAATATCCACAAACTCCCGTTGAACCTAAACCCCCCACCAGACAGGAGTACCCCCAAGATTCAAAACCCACTAGCGATGGATTCTTCATACGGAAGCCATTCAAGCCTCAGGCAGCAGTGTCAAGTAAATTCCCCGATGAGCCACAAAGAAGAGATCCTTTTTTTGCACCGTCAGGCCAGTCAGGAGAAGATGGACTGCACTATAGAAGACAACAGCATCAACCTGTGGAAACAAAAACACCTGAGCCTGTAGACACCCTCCGAACAGAAGATCGGAAAAGAGTGGAATATCCAATACAACCTCCTCAAATCACTCAAGCTCCTCCACTGCCCGTTTCAGGTCCACAACAATCCTACAGAAGGCCTTTCGTCCCGACGGGACCCGATGCCCAACAAAAAAGGTTAGAGAGCCAATTCAGGCGATCCAAGCCAGATCCTTTTGTTCCAACCGCTGAAGGCAGCCGAAGGTTTCCTGTCAATTCAGAAGGCAGCAAAGATGAAGAGCAGTACAGAAGACAAAAACCCAGCTTGCCTCCGTCAGGACCAGATTATCGAAGACCAACAGGTCCCGATGGAAGCAACTTGAAATCTTACAGAGGTCGTCAGAGTGAGAAAGACCCCAAGAAGACATTGGAAGAACTAGCCTATCCAAGAAGGAACCCTGCAACACCAGAACCTGTCACAGAACCAGGACCAAATTACAGGAATCCTTTCCTCAGCGCCAAACCCGTCGTTGAAGAACAAGAGTACTACAAGCCAAAAGAACCCGCTATAGATTTCACTGCCCCCGGACCCTCAAACGATGGTTCTACCCCACGCTCGCTATCCTCGTTTGACATCGAAGAGGAGTACGACGTGACGCTCAACGACGCCCTCCAACCTTCAACGCTCAACCCCACCGTCCAATACGCCCGAGTCAAAACCCGCGGTTACCAATCAGCCGTCACTCACCCCTCGTACCGCAGCCTCCTCATACCGTCCGCGTCCCAAACATACTACAGCAAAACCTCCGCAGCAACCGACCCAGTCGAGTACGACACCGTCGTCCTCCCGGCCAAAAGATTCGCCCAGTCCCGATACACTCAAAGAAGACCAAACGAACAATGGTACTGGTAGACACCGACATGGCGCCGTCCAATCTCGACATCTTTTGTATAAATGTATAAATTATATTTAATTGTGACTGACTGCTCATAATGTGGCCTTCCAAAGCAGTGGCGGCTGAAGACACTACGTTTGAAGTGGTCTTGTGTCCACTCCAAATGCGCTTCAGGTCTTGTCATACCGAAGGGAGATGAAAAATATTTTCCTAGTAGTGAAGTATTATAACTACATGAACCATCGAAAATGTATTGTGCTCAGTTTGAATTGAGAAGTTCTGATTAGGAATACCTACTCCAAAAGGTGTTTTCTGCTAATGACAATAAGTTTTTTTAAATTCAGACATAACTCCTTCTATAATATAGAATATTATGTTTAATATACTATATTATGTTTACTCTTCTAGGATTGAATTTTCTGGTAAATTTGGCAAAATTGATGGAAAAGAATCGATTTTCATTTCACGATACTTTTCTGAAAAATCGGTTCACCTTCGGGAATCGGACATCCCTAATTACTCTGATTGTGCATAGTCTAGCATTGAAAAGTTGTTCAGAATGAATAATTTTTTTTTTCTTTTAGAAGGTATCATAATATCAATTAATATTTGACATAATGTCATTGCTGCAACATGCCAATTTTGTTTGACGTTCATCTTCATTGTTGGTACTGTAAGCTATCCATTACTACCTACCGTTTCTGGTAGGCGACTAAAAGACTTTCACGTAAGAACTAGCCCAATTGACGACAATTTGCGTTAAATTCTGGGCGATTCACATGCAGTTAGAAATATAGGTATAGCAGTTTTATTTATTTGTTTGTTTGTTGATGTGAGTAAAAGCAATATTTTAGGAGGGTTCATGCTTATAGAAATTTTAGTTGATATTTCCGGTTGCCTACCCGAAATCATTGACTGACATCATCCTTGTAAACAATGCGATAACCAACTTTGGAAGTGCAGTGCGTAGGCTCCGTGATGCCCTTACTGCACAACGATCAGCCGCCACTGATTAAAATTTCTTTTTAGGTACTGCAATCTCATCACCGAAGTTTTTTTTCGGTCTTGTCGATGTTCGAATTGAATGAAATTCTGAGCGCTCTTAGACGTTCGAGCACGAATTTGTGATGTGATAAACCTACCTAACTTAATTTTGTGTATAAATTTATATATTTATATGATGGCGACTATTTCCACTAAATTCTCTATTCTGTTGAACGATTTGAACTGATACAATCCATCGTTAAATTTGGAGTCCTATACTAGGTACTGATTGTGATTTGCCTCTTAAATGTCAAAAAAATCAACCCATGTCACCTCGTTTGAAGCAATTAAAGATCACTGCGTTGAGATTACGACTTTTTCTCTTATTACTACCCGTCCTTCTGAAAATTTTTATGAAATACACGGTTCATTTATGTTAAACCCGCAGTTGGCTCCTTCACTTCGAATGATGCGAGTTGCTTGGACGTATTGCGGGTTCAGCATGGCTCAATATCGCAGTTAATTGTCCCAGCCTCAGATTCAATCGCTATTTTTATACTACAAGTAGTTTTTGAACAAGCAGTTTCGATGCTAACGTCATAACTTAGACACAGCACTGAACAACTGCAAACTGACTCATACCACAAACAATGACGCCCTCTAAAGTTACTTGAAAATCAAACAATCACACTAACAGTGAACACTCCATCAAGGGGAGAGCTTGTAATGTCAAAGGATTGGAAAATTTCGAAATTAGATGCTTCCGAAAATACCGGCTGATAACAGCTTTGGAAGAAATGCAGCTGCCAGTCTATACTGTTGAAGTAATTGAAGCAAAATCACATCGTCCATAATATACAAAAATCTAAGAACTCACATTACTACTCAATTTGGAAAAAATGAATCACTGATTATCCGCTTCAAACGTTGAATAAGGTAAGTAAATACTAATTTAATCTAATATCTTATAGAGGATTAAAGCGCCAAAAAAAAAAAAAGTCTGGGAGGAAAACTCCTGCACCAAACCTGCATGTCAAACAGTTTTGAAACAAATTCCTATAACCCAAAACCGTTATATCAAGTACCGAAGATCATATAGGTACCTAAACTGAAATAGTAAAGTTGAGCCCCTCAAACCGTCAATTTGTCATTCAGCCACAGGTGCTCTATGAAATAGGTTATGTATATTTACCTACACATAATACGCATAAAATGCATGCATGTATTATATGCACCATCACCGCATCAGAGTGAAAATGCCTAAATAAAAGCATGAATAATTGTTTGCCGCAATTATTATATTATAATATTATATTTAATTAAAATAGATACCGATATATCGGAACAAAAATATCGAAAGGTGCGATAATATCGAAGCTCAAATATTTGAATTTCTAACGTTCGATTCAGTGCTGCCAAGCCAGGGGACTTCCCCCCAAATTTGGGGGATTGTTTTCTTCGGGGGGATTTTGGGGGGTCGATGTAATAAGGTTTTTTGGGTATTGTTGTGGGGGGGGGGGGGATTTGTAATACAAATTTTGTATTCCAACTAAGAGGAATCTAGAGGGAAAATTTGTACCGATGGACCGTTTGTGAGGAGTTGGTAGTGTCCAATAGAGCATCAGAAGCTATGATCCCTCATTCTTGGAATAATACGCCTATGTATACAAAATATGTATACATATTATGCATATTATGCAAGTCCTATACATAATGCACCTATTTGTGTTGGAGGCCGAATATTATGATCGGCTTGTAAATTTGACGTTATACGTTTCAAAGTATAGATTCCAAAAACGGAATGGCAGTCCGAGCCGTTTTGAGCTGTTGAGATTTTTTTTTAATCTGAAATTTTGACAAAATACTCGTTCCGCCATGAAGTAGTGACCACAAGGTTTTCACCCCAATCGCCCAACGTGGGTCCAAAAAGGGGCTATGGAAGGGGTGTTTGAATGGTTTCGGCTATGGGGTCGAGTCGTTTCCGAAGTATTTTTGGACGTAGAATCCATTTATGGGCGTCCTATTGAGCCATCCGATTTCACCGTGGGGATCTATGGGGCTTTCATGCGCCTACAAATGGAACTTTTGAAGGGTGTCAGAGGGTTCGAATGAGGTGTGGTTTTCCGAGTAATTTTTGAAGCATGATCCATTTTTGGGAATCCCACATCTGTCCAATGGGGGGAGGGGGGATCGGTTCGATGGCCAAGGCCTTATTTGTGTGGGCAACGTTTTTAGGATTTGAAGGATATGATGAGGTCAATTGAGGTGTCGTTTTCCGTGAAACTTTGGACGCATAATTCATTTTTTGAGAACAAGCTGCCTCAGTAAAATGTGAAAATTGCATTTTAATCGTATGTATTAAGTAGGTATATTTCAATGATTTACCTACGGGATGTGCAAGAGCGCTTTGAAAGTGCATACTAAAAGTGCATACTGAAAGTGCATAGGCGTTCGATAATAGATTGATACGATTATAGTTTTTAATTCGTGTTAAAAAATAAAACTATTTCTATCTCATGAATGCATATCGGGAGAGGGGGAACATGTTTCTATCTAGGTTTTTTTAGTGGGTTATTTTTTTATTTAGGAGGTTTTGGTTGGTTTTTCAGCGAGATGTGGGGGGATCTTACCTGCTGTACTTGGCAGCACTGATTTGAAGTAGGTAACCTACCTTAGGTACTAACAAGTAGGTTCAAGTTAGGGATGTCCACACTGAAGAAAAATATCGATATTCAATATATCGATAGTTTTAAAAAATATCGTTTTACTAGGTCGATATATCGTAGAAAAATATCGATATTCGATATATCGTTTACAAAGTATCGATATATCGGATATATCCAAATAAAAAAATAAAAAAACTGGGGTGTGGTTTTATGAAACCACGGTAAAAGTGAAACTTTTTTCCCACTAGTCTCTCCGGCTCGCTTCGCTCGCTCCCCTAGTGGGGTACGTTGCATCGATGGACACGTTTTTTATGTCTAGTTCCCCCCCCCCCCCCATTTCCTACTCATTCACCCCTACCCACGGCTTCATTTTGGCGGTTTCTCAAAGTGATTTCTAACGTGGCAACTGATAACAACAAAACAAGCGGCATTGTTTACTGCATCCATTAATAACATCAATAAATATAAAATGGGGACATAATGACAAAGAACAAGTACGAAAGAAATGCGTGATAAATCGAGAGCTTTCCAACGAATGGTGAACGATTTTTGTACGATTATAACTGGCGAAGATGAAGTTCCGTAGCAACGAATCGGTTGTAAGCGAAAATCAACGGTAGCGTGACGGGACAAGAAACGACACACAGACCAAAAAATTTGGGACGATGTAATACAAGCCATCAATTGAATTGAATAGATGAGCGCAACCTTTAGTTATTAATATTTAATGAGCGAGAGAAACTAAGAAACAGTAGGTATCTAGCGACCAAACTATGCCACACAACACATCAAAAGTATCCACGTGATGCTCATTACGTAAACAACTGCACCCTAACGACCGATGCGTAATAAAACCTTATGCCGATCAGAGGTAACGAACGGCTCAGGCTGCAAAAATCGTTTTGGAGTCGTTGGAATCAGCCTGAAAAGCTCATTCCATAGACCCTTGTACCAACGAAATCGGACAAAAACTTTCGTCCCCCTTTTGAGGCCTCCTTAGTTACACATCAGAGATAAACAACTTTCGTCGTGAAGGACCTCCCGAAAACCGATGAAGGGGATGAGGGAGGGAAAATCAAGGTAGCCTATAACCACCCCCGGAACTCGCTGATGACAATGAGACCACCCTCATGGAAATCTGTTGAGCCGCTCGGACGTGATGCTCTGTACACAAACAAAACAAAAAAAAAAAAAAAACAAAAAAAAAAACATACATGTCGAAGAGGTGAGCGCACCTTTCCATTTTTAGCGCAACCTTTTTCCAAAAAATGGAAAGGTGCGCTCACCTCCTCGACATGTATGTTTTTTGTTTTTGTTTTGTTTGTTTGTTTGTTTGTTTGTGTACAGAGCATCACGCCCGAGCGGCTCAACAGATTTTCATGAGGGTGGTCTCATTGTGATCAGCGAGTTCGTGGGGTGGTTATAGGCTTCCTTGATTTTTCCTCCCTCATCCCTTTCATCGGTTTTCGGGAGGTACTTCACGACGAAAGTTGTTTATCTCTGATGTGTAACGAAGGAGGCCTCAATAGGGGGACGAAAGTTTTTGTCCGATTTCGTTGGTACAAGGGTCTATGGAATGAGCTTTTTAGGCTGATTCCAACGACTCCAAAACGATTTTTGCAGCCTGAGCCGTTCGTTACCTCTGATCGGCATAAGGTTTTCTTAAGCATCGGTCGTTAGGGTGCAGTTGTTTACGTAATGAGCATCACGTGGATATTTTTGATGTGCTGTGTGGCATAGTTTGGTCGCTAGATACCTACTGTTTCTTAGTTTCTCTCGTAATAACAAAAAGGTTGCGCTCATCTATTCAATTCAATTGATGGCTTGTTTGGAAAAAGGTTGCGCTAAAAAGTTTCACTTTAAAAATCCATGCCTTTCACGACTTTTGATTACTAGTAAATAAATTAAGGTTATAAATTCTTCGAATAATCTGTAATGAGTAGGTAATTATTTGTAAAATCAAGGAAACGATTTATTTGCTTAGTTTATATTGTTCTGACAAAACATTCAGTACATGATTAATATTAAATAAATGGCAGAAAATTTTTCTGCCAATGCAACTCGTTGATCTTACCTATTTGATTTGAAATACCTTTCGTACAGTTACCTACACGTTCTTTGATCCTATTTCTATAATATAGAAATATGATATATTATAGCTGGTGTTCGGATTCATGTCGGATCTCTCTCAAAAATATCGGTTCCCGATATTTTAAAAATAATATCGATATATCGATATATCGGTGGAAAAAATATCGCTCAAAAATATCGATATATCGGCGGAAAATATCGATATTTCGATATATCGATATTTTTTGAGCATCCCTAGTTCAAGTTAAGATTCAAGTTAAAATCTTTAACACTCCCGAACATCCTTTTCCATTACATACTTAGAAGAACACCTCATGATTTGCAAAATCCATTCACTTCATTTTGAAGACCGACAAAGGACACTCTTCGTTTTGAACTTGAAAAGGATTACCTACAGCTGGTAAGTATTCACTGAGCGGTGGTTGTTCGCTAACCCCTCGGCAGTTGCATGGACTAATTAATTTATTGACAATTCAATCTGTCATTAGTTCGGTATTCGCGTTCGTATTTCAATATAATTACATTTCTAGGTTCCTAGATGCATTTTGACTATGGATAGTGTGGTTACAAACCAAAAACTACCTGTTGTGAGGGTGGTTAAAGAGGATAATGCGTTTATTTCATTGGAATGGGACCCGCTGGCTGATATTTCCGGGAAAAAGGTAAACTACTGAGTTATTGAACATAACTGATGGCCTGCAGACAGGTAGGTACCTAGTTGCTTTGAAGGGATTGCTGACACAACATTCCAACTTTGTTGGCCAGAAATACGAATTGCATTGGGCGGGCAGCACCAAAGATGACTTAAACCCTCAAGAACTCGGAGAATTTGGAGCTTTGGCGGTAGGAGGTCAGACTGAGATTGAAATTGGTTGGCACCAGTTGGACCCAACAACTAAACTCAAAACGTTTTGGTTCGGGGTCAAAACGTTCACGGATTCTGGTGAACGGCCTCCAGTTGAGTTCGTCAGGGTGGTCCGCAAGAAATGCCCAGGTATTGTGGATGTTGCAATGAAGCAAGTCACAACCAATCAGCATTTCCAGGTTTCCAAGTTGAACTATTCTACTTCTGGTTCCAGGGACGTGGAATATGAGGGTAGAAAGGAAAAACATCATAGGTCTCACTCTTGCCTGGGATCCACCCACATGGGAAGGCCACAAGGTACAGAAAGATTGTGAATCTCAAAATTGAAGGGACTTGTCCGATTTTCAAACTCAGCGATTCAACTATCAACTCATTTATTGATTTTATTGACCTTTAATTTAATCAATTTAAGGCAGTTCAATTATGTATTAATTTAATCAATTTTGTTTTCTCATCAAAATACTATTGGCATCTTACTAAATACTATCTAACTATAAAAAATACTTAACAATCGGGGTACGAATTTTGACAGTTTTACAGAGTGGTCTACAGCGCAGCTAACAGGCGTAAGATTTCTGATGCTATCAAAAGTGGAAAACTCACAATCAATTCCCCTGGCATCACTATCCCGTGGGAGGTGATGGACCCGCATAATCGAGTAAACAGTTTTTGCTTCATCGTCTCTTCAATGAAGTCTGCCAACAGAATGATCTGCAGCTCTATTCCTTTCTTCGTGGAACGAAGTGATCCAAGTGGAAAAGGTATTGCATTTCTTAGCATCACTTGGCATTGGTGCTTTCTAGGTGATGGTCGAAGTAAGACATTGGAGTGAGGTCTCCGGCTGATAAGGCGAATGCATAATATGAAATTATGGTGATTAGGGAGAAATAAGACTCCTCCGCTGATGTTCTCATCCCATATACAGCCCGGAGTGACTTTTGAGCACGAGTCGAGCATCAACAGAGAAGTCATCTTTCTCCATAATCTTCACATTGGATTGAACTTCTGCAAAGTACGGGTGTGATGTGAGCTTCTCCCTTGTTTTGCGTGTTTCAGACCAGACCGTTTTGTATCAAACTGAAACAAAGTTCGACAATACCGCGTCTAAAATAATTGGCGGAGACTTGTCAATTTGGACGGTGACTACTGGAGAATCCAAACATTCGCATGATTCCAGTAAGTCGTTTTTTCCCCCACGGATGTGATCAGATTGCTGCACTCGTGCACATCGAATCATTTTTACCACTTGTTGGATTGTACGCGTTTCTTTGTTTGAATTTCAGTTCCAGAGCCGACATTTCTAGCGTCTGAAGACGATTTAAAGCTGAAAATTGTCTCGAAGGACGCAGTGAAAGTTCGTTTGGAATGGAGCGTACCTCATGAGCCTGTCGAGGTATTTGAATGAATTACTTTAAACTAGGTTATAATTTTCTGAATCTCAGCTCATCAATTAACGTCAAATGTTGAATATTTCATCGGTGAATTTGCTGCAGGACTACTTGGTGGTGTTCACTTCTTGCGTAAAACCTGAATTGTGCGTTCAGAACTTTGAAAACTACGGGAAAAAGATAGTGACTACGCCTTGGACTTTCGTGAAATGGGATGAGGTGGACTCCACTGGAACCCACGGCGTGTTTCTCTTCGGAGTCCAGGCAAATATGTTGAACAGCAGCAAGCCACTGAACAGTAGTATTAAACGTGTCGATCGAGAATGGCCGAGTAAGTTTGATCTTCTGAACAACACTGACTAAACACGTCCGTCCACTTTGTAATGATTACATTTCTCATAATGTAAGGTGGATGCGGCGAGATAGTGGGAATCCATCTTAAAAAAGACGATTTAAGACGAAATAGTCTATTTCCACGATAAAAAAATATATAAACTTGTAGACGCGTTTCGGTTGATTAGACCATCATCAGTACAATACAGAATGAGGAAGATGTGAGAAGTTACTTATATACAAAAGTGAAATGTGCCTTCTATATTTGAAATGAACCCTAGACCTCCTCTCCTAACTTGTCTCCCTAAAATCCATAAAGAAGGAATGCCTATGCGACCAGTTGTATCTTATATAAATGCACCTGCCTATAAATTAGCTAAAAAACTTAATACCATTTTTAAGAATTCTGTTGTTTTTAATCCAAAATTCACCGTTAAAAATTCTTTGGACCTTATAAATAAGATTAAAGATATTCAGGTACCCCGTAATTCAAAATTAGTGTCTTTCGATGTTACTAGTTTATTTACTAACATTCCAGTTCAACAATGTAAAGATGTAATTAACCGATTAATTTTAAATTCTCAACTTGATTTTGTAAGGAAAGATGAGCTATCCCAAATGATGAATTTATGTATAGATCAAAATTATTTTAAATTTAATGGGGATTGTTATACTCAACCAGGGGTAGCTATGGGATCGCCATTGTCTCCGCTATTAGCAGATGTTTACATGAACCATTTAGAAGGGATCATTGAAACAAAATTCAAAAATAATGTTGTTTATTGGTATCGATATGTTGATGATGTTATTGTCCTCTTCAATGGGACTGATAGGCAACTAGCTAATTTCTTTAATCAACTCAATTCTGTAGATCAGCATATTCAGTTTACTAAGGAAGTGGGGGGGAATGAGCTGAATTTTCTGGATTTAACTATAAAATTAGAGGGGGGTAAGCATGAATTTACAGTGTTTAGGAAACCAACCTATACGGACGTGGTTATTCATAATAGTTCCAACCATCCAGCATCTCATAAATTTGCGGCCTTTTATAGTATGATTAATAGGGCTTTATCGGTCCCAATGAATCAATTAGCTTTTCGGAAAGAAAAAGAAATAATTTACTCTATAGCGGAGAGTAATGATTATCCTAGGGTTACAATAGATAGAATTTGGGGAAAGATTAGTAGGAAGAAATTTCAGTTAGCAGTCACAAATTTGGAAAGGGAGGATAAAGAACCAGATAATAGGAAGTGGGTTAGTTTACCGTTTTATGGGAATATAACTCAGAAAGTGGGTCGTATATTAGAAAATAGGGGTTTCAGAGTAGGTTTCTATTCACAAAATTCTACGAAGAAATTATTAGGGAGTGTGAAAGATAAGATTCCCTTAGAGGATAAAGGGGGTGTGTATATATTAAAATGTGATTGTGGGATTCAATACGTAGGACAAACCGGCCGAAAATTTAAAATTAGAATGAAAGAACATAGTGATGATCTTAGGTTGGGAAGGGGTAGGGAAGCTTTTGAAAAACATTTGTCAGAAGAAAACCATAGAATTAGTTATGAGATAGGCAGTAATAATCCAGCCATTGGAATAGCTCATGTTTGCCAAAAAGGTCCAAAATTAGATGCTTTAGAATCTTTGGAAATTCAGAAAATTAACAATTTAGGAATATCTGTTAATGACCTGGATGTAATTAGGCGTTCCCCGTTAATTGACATTTTCTTGTGAGTCTTCCTTTCACTTATTTGCCTTTCACATTACCTTTCACCTTTCTATGCCACCTTTCTAATGCCACGCCCATTAGAAGGCACATTTCACTTTTGTATATAAGTAACTTCTCACATCTTCCTCATTCTGTATTGTACTGATGATGGTCTAATCAACCGAAACGCGTCTACAAGTTTATATATTTTTTTATCGTGGAAATAGACTATTTCGTCTTAAATCGTCTTTTTTTATTACATTTCTCGTTCTATCCCCTTTTCCTTTACTTCCAGAATCGCGACCTCCGGCTCTCAAACTAGTGGAAGAGGATGCTTATTTCGTCTCCCTATCATGGGACTCGGCAGGACGCCAAGGAGAAATGGTACAAATTCAATAGTGTTCTGTAGGTGATTCTTACTAATCGTACACCTCATTGTTTCTCTTTAGCGCTACCAGTTGAACTGGGTTGCCTCTAAAAGTGGAGACACTGGAGGCACTGTAAAAAAGGGAAAAATGCTACTGAATTCTCCTCGCGTAACCATCCCATGGGTTAAGATGGATCCCACGAATGCGTTGGACTCATATTTGTTTCGAGTGTCCACTTTCAATTCTACTGTTTCCGTAAAATCAGAAAAACCCCTGCAAGTTCTGCGGCACCATTGGCCTAGTAAGAATTGTATCACCCAAACCATTCCATCTAATCCAGTGATTTTCATTTGGTACTATGAGTTGGTAGTGTATAGTGTACCTATTGATAACTTTATGATCTAAAATCCAGGACCATGGAACATTAAAATCCAGAAGATTGACAATAATAGTGTCACACTCATTTGGAATACACCGTCAATCTTGGACCTGAAGGTATGCCTCACATAGAGCTTGAAGGTAGCAGTGCTGCCAATTTTGGGATTCTAAAGGTTCTCAAACAGTCCAAAACGGACAACAGGGAATACTTAATTTGCAAATTGTTTTCTATGCGATTCTTATTGATAATCGTCTTCAGGGTTTCACAGTGGCGTACACTACAAGTCAAAGCCCAGGAGGTTACGTTGTTTCAAGTGGAGAAGAAGAAACAATGATCCCACTTTTCACTCAGCAGTGGCTCGTAATGGATCCGAGCGGGAAAGCGGACGTTTTTAGTTTCGTGATTACTGCAAAGACTTCGAAAGAACACACGGTCAACAGCGATGTATTCAAAGTGAAGAAAAAAGGTTTTTAATTTGAACAGAGACTGTCATGGTGTATTTGCGTTTAGCCTTAGTAATTGTACACATTAGGTAGGTCCGGCCACTTAACAGTTGTGTCATCATTTCAGGAGGGCAATTTCAAAAACTTAAACAAGTTGATGACATGGACATGATGTCGTCAAAAAGTCATGTCCACGTCAAAAGTATGTCACTTTTCTTCAACTATATTTTTAAAATGTTGAATTAAATTAGCTACTTTAGGCTAACTAGATAACCCATTACGTCCAGGTTTGAAAGCCCGCAGGAGCACTGTTAAGAGTCTGTTTCACCAACCCGTTTGGGTGTACACTGTACACTGTCTGCTTAAACCTTGACTTTGAGATAGGGGTGAAAGTGATTTTATTTCTCCAGAATTGGTCAATGACCCGATGATCAATGACTTCACTCCTTAATCAGTGGGATCCCCCATTTCTTGTATTTAGGCTTGGCCTAGTTGCTTCTGCCGTTTGTGGACAGTCCAGGGAGAGAAGGAGTCAGCGTCCTGACTGCATCATGGCCTCGTTTGATGATTACCCCTTCATGCAGTTTAGAGCATAATATGCTGACATATTATGTGACAGTGAATACACCCCCACACCCATCACACACGCTGCATCTGAGGGCCACTGCATCCTGAAACTGACTTATTGTCAGATCAAATCCAACAGTCAACGTTGGGAGAAAGTTCTGTCAGCCACTGCAAAACTGAGGCACTTGTGATGCGGTTTGGACTCGTTTCTGTCGGTTGCAGGGATTTCAATAGGTGATGGCTGACCTGTTCACCTGATCGCCTTGTTTCTTTTTACTCTCCCTGATGAACCTGATGCTGGTGTAATCCAGAGGAGCCCCTGATATTACAGCCTGAATATGCGTTCTGATCCTCGGCGAACAATTTCACATATTCAACCCATTTCTTGACCTTGGATTGATCAAACTCCCTCCTGTCATTGACCGATCCAACTCATCTCAAGAGCCTTTTCCGCTGACCACTTGCAGGTTAAGGCTGCCTAGTTCGTTGGGAGCTTCTTCCTTTAGCTCTTGAATTTATTGTCAGGACGTTTTGACGGGTTCTGGTTAATAGCCCCATTTCGGACCTTCCTTTCGCCAGAGATCGAACTAGTCCCGTACTTTATCCAGCTTTCTGATCATGCGAAGTCATCCTCATACCAGTTATACCAGTTCTGTATCCAGTGGTCACTCTTCAAACATCATTTTAAAAGGTCCTTTTAGGTAATATCCCTTGTTAACTGAGGTTTTGTTGCCATCCCATGTGTTAATCTTGTAGGGTCAGATGGGGTAATAGGAAACAAAATTGTTTCAACTTCAACCTCTCCTCTACTTCTGGGGTTAACTCAAAGGGACAAAGTTGCGCATTAATGTCAACCAGTGACATTAGTTTAACAAAACTCGAAATTTTCGCTCTAACTGCATTTGGAGGTGATTGAGAGCCTGTTTACAATTACCCCATTCCGTTTACGTTTACCCCAGAAACTATGGGGTAATTGTAAACTGGTATTTATTAGTCGCTTTCAGTTCATTAGTCGCATTAAATGGATTATCTGGACGGCCGAGAATCACTTTTAATTATTCTCGTGGTAAAAGCATGTTTTTACTCCAACGACTAGCTGTTTTTCGCCCTATTTAAAATCAAATTAAATTTGCAAGGCATCTGCAACAAATAAATGTAGTTGGTTTGTTCAATACAAAGTGACCATTAACGAAACACGTTTACTTTGATAACTCAAAGCCAATGGAAACGAAAAAAAAAAAAAAAAAAAAACCATATGTTTACATTTACCCCATAGGGTAAAATGTATGGGGTAATTGTAAACATCCATTTACACATTAGTTAGCTATCATCATAAATGAGCGAAAACAATCATTGTTGTAAAAGCAGTCACAGGGTCTTCTTCAACTTGGTTGTCTGTGTCCTCTTCGATTTTAAATTTTCATCACAAGGCTACGAACACTCGCCTGATCAGTTCGGCTGGAATATGTGATGATCAGCTGTTCAGAAAATACGAGAATCCCCTTGCATCTCTCATCGAGGTTGCATTGATAAGGTTTACAAGGGCGGTAATGGCTCTTGTCTCCATTTACCCCACCTGACCCTATATGTTTCTATTCCGGTTTCTTGCCATGTAATGTAAAGTTTTTGTATCTTCGCAACTTCGATTGCGCAAAAAAGTAGAACAACAAACAAATTAATGAATTGAATTGAGCTCGGCTTTGCAGCTGCTATGAGTTGTTATTCTCACTCGAAATTCATTTTTCAGAGAAGCACGAGTCTGCCAAGTCCAAGGAGCGAAAGGGTAAATAAAATCTTTGGGTCACTTTGGCTTAAGTTTCCCTTATATTCAGTGCCCGCTTTTACGACCTTTCAGCATCCAAATCGCCAAGAGTGAATTTGTTCAAAGAGGACGGCTACTCCGTTTTCTTGGAATGGAATGAATGTGCACTCCCTGGTGACAAGGTAATCACGGTATAATATTACCTACAGTCCATACTTACATTTTTCATTTTCCATCTTCTCTCTACAGCGATACGAGGTGCACTGGGCGGCAGCCTTGAAAACCGATCTCAGCAAGTCCCAAGTTGACGATCTCACCCATTTCGGATCCATTCCGATCGGCAACAAAACCGAAGCGGTCATCCCTTGGCATGAAATAGACCCAAACGGCGAACTGAATATGTTTTGGTTCGGCGTGAAAACGATAACAGACACCACTGAGGTGCCTCCCGGTGAATTTCTCCCTGTTAGAAGATCGGATCGGCCAAGTAGAGTATGATTTACTTTAATTTTAATTTAATTTGTAAATCGTCTCACAATGAGAGGAAAAGCTAAGAACAGAGCCAAGAACAGATAGAAGCTATCTATTGGTTTATTATGCTCAGAAAATTTTGGCGGGAGTGAAGCTCTGTGGGGAGTGAAAACGGGCTACGCGAGGGGTTTCTGGCTATGGGTCGAGTTTGGTGTCAGCCTCAAAGTATTTTTGGGCTTGGAATCCTTTTTGGGGATCTGGGGCTTGCTCGAAGGTGGTCGAATGAGTTATAATATTACTCATATTATCGCACATCTTCCGGGGTCTCACATCCGTTCAAAACCTGTCCAGAAATACAGTTTTTTAAATTTTTTATTGGAAGAAATTCTTAATTTCTAGCAGCAATTGTGAGTTTTGGCCTCACACAATCTAATTCAAATTTCCACGACACTTTCAAAAATTCAATTGGAAATTTTAAATTAGAGTGGGGAATTCTGGAGGGAGAAGGTCGTACTCTCTTCGTTTGTACGTCTGCGGGGAACAGGCTGTAGTCACGGCCACCAACATATCAAAAGCAACAGGAAGGGGAAAAAATTTGGCATATCGAATTCAGCCAGCTCAGCTTTAAAGCTCGAAAAATAGTAAGTGTGCTACAAAATTTGGTATTTTTTTGGTTTTGTTATGGTGGTGGCCATGACTTCAGCCTGTCCCCCGCAGACGAACAAACAATTAGAGAGCCCGCCCTCCTCCCTCCACTGAGGTACCCATTCCCCATTCTAATTCAAAATTAAATGTTTCGAAAGTGTCTTGAACATTTGAATTAGATTGTAGGAGCCCACAAAAACTTATTGAAGTTTTTGGAGTACCTACACAACCCAGCCATATTCGGTTTTTACGCTCTCCTGTAGAGTAGGGAAAATGCAGATGTATGAACTATAGCGACTGTATAACTCAACTGCTTCAAGTTACTATGAGCTTAGCAGCTAAAAATTTGTTCATTTCAAAATAAACAATTTAAACCATTAGCAGAGTAATCCTCTCCTCTAAATAGAATGTTTTCACAATTTTTCCCAAAGACGTAAAAAAAACCCTACCTACGTAAAATTTGCAGCGTTTTTCAAATTATTCTCGGGTCAATTGTTGTTTCTATTTTAACTACCTAATATATTAATACACAACAGTTAATTTGTCGTGTATTTACTATCTCTCCTTTCAATTTATTACAGAGTCATGGAACATGAGAGTGCATTGTGCCCAACCTGACGCGCTAACGGTCGTGTGGGACCCACCAGCAAAATACGCCAATGACGTAGGTGCTTATAAATTTAGTTGCGCTTGTAGTATTGCCCATGCGGGTTTCCTGCGCTGAATTGATGTATTCGTGTGGCTGGGACAGGTCTTCGCCGTGTCTTACGCTGCATCTGAAAACCCCAGAGGTGAAGTCATTGCCAGCGGGACTTTCCAGACGAAAAGTCCCTGTTTCACTTCCCGTTGGAACGAGCTGGACCCCTCAGGGCGGGCCAAGAATTTCTGCATAGTTGTGACCGCTATAACGCCCCAGGACAAAGTGAGGAAGAGCTCGGCCAAATTTTGCGTAAGAAGGCCGTGATGACTTCGATTGGACTGGATTTGGGTATGATTTAAATGATCTGCACCTCTTCAAAAATAAATTAAATCCTTCGACGAATGCTGTTGTTATTAGAATGTTATTAGGCGTGCGTGGGAAGACACGAAAGCCGAAAAGGTGGGGTATTGAGCCGTTTGGGCTACTGGTAAATTGTATACTGAGGGTCAGAAGGTTTGACCCCCGAAATTACGGACAGTTCGAACGGAACAGACGACTTTCACCTCCAAGTCCTCCAGTCTGGCGATACGCGTAAGACACCGGGAATGACCATCCGATCGAAGAAAGAAGTTGGCGCTTTCACTAAGTTTCAGGTTATGTTGTGGCTTATCCCATTGACCTTCGCGCCCAAAGGTCACTCGTGGAATGCTTGACTGGGCATCGAATGGATACCTACTCGAGTATTAAACACTCCCACACAATCGCCTCACGTACCTCACTCAATTTAACGCCGTCACCCTCACGCACCCACTCAGGTCATTTACCCGAATGCAATTAAAACACGCTCAGTTGATCACAAGACGGAAAAGATCTGCAGGCTAAAAAGTCTCAGCGCACAACGACCAGAAAAATCACTTTCATTTTTTGTAAGTTCAACAGAGCGGGTATTCCAAGCATCCCAGCTCTCACTAGGGAGAGAAATCAAATTTGTGAGATGCCAGGAAGTTATATTTTTCTTGGCATTACTGGCCAATAAGGCTTGCTAACAAGACATGCGCCACAGCTAGGGTTGCCAGGCCTACCTACTATATTTTTGAAAACAGGATAATGAAAAATACGCAAAATATATTTGTAATTGCAAACTTGAAATGTTGATTCCTGAATTAATTCTCAAATCTCAATCACTGTTTATTTATCTGTCCGTCTTCAGTGACATACAAGACATGTACAAGAAAACAGGTAGAGGGCTGCACTAGGCAAGTTCTAATGTAGGTAGGTACTTTTTAGGGTCACCTTAGTGAGGTTCTTGCCAAGAACTTCTTGGTCGCTCTAAATAACTAGTGCGCTTCCTTTAAAATGATTTTTTATGCGGGTTTTCTGATGTGCTGTCACTTCATATTACTTCACTCATTGAGTTTAGCTAATTGTTTCAATCAACTACTGTTAAAGCTACAGTAATATCCGAGTAGTTTACGTTTTTGCTTGTTAAAATACAAATTTTACGTACTTTTTACCAAATGTTAGTTGTTTTTCATTTGCACTACAAATATTTCAGGATGATTCATTTTGTAAACAAATTTTGTGTGCGAAGTTTACAAAATTTTAAAGACCATGCGAAATTTGAAGGTTAGGGAGTAGCTATCTATTGCCTACTTTTTCACAGTATTTCATTTTTTTCGTATTTATAGAAGTCACATGAACTGCAGTGTACCAAATTGCTACAAGTTATGAGGAAAGAATCATTTTTATAACCTACCGTAAAAGTGTCAAACTTTACTCCAGATTTTGCATACTTTAAAAAAAAAGTCAATTTCCGTGATATAATAAGATTTTCTAATGGTTTCCCCAGGTATCATCCTATTGTCTATGACTTGTATAACATGTCTATGATGCGCAGATATTCATTTTGAATTTTCTTCATTTTTTTTTTTTTTATTTTTGTTGGCTAACTTTACACCACAAAGAAAAATCGTTTAAAACCATCGTGAGGTAATCTTACGCACTCCAGATGAAAAGATTGCACCAAATATGTAAAGATTGGCGTTTTAAATGTAAAAAACGGATGATAAAATTCTCTCAAAAACTCATTTTCACAGCTTTAGCTAAAGCTTTTATCATTCCAAATCATATCTTTTTTTCACGAAATAGAGAAAATAATTTTTTCGGAAAAAACAGTGTTGTCCAGTAAGTACAATGCGATTTAAAATAAGAATGAAAAGACCAGAAAAACTGACAATAAACGTTAAAAATATCGGAAATACCCGAAATGCCGGAAATACCTACTTAAATACCATAAGTAAATAGAAGTATATGGGCTAGTAAACGATTCAAGTAAATGAATGAAGTGAAAGTAAAATAAATTAAGTAAATTTCACTGAACGAGGAATTTCCAGGGTTTTAAATCCCTCTCCGGTAAAATCCTCCCAGCCGGGCCCCCGGCTTTTTCTTCACATTCCGCCCCATCCTGGACTCTTTTGAAACACACCAAACCCCCCAATCAATCGTTAAACGTCGTTAAAATTAAATTTTTAGGTGGAAAAAAAAAGTGTGCGTCTAACTTTATCCCACCTTGCTATACTGGGGTAAAAGATACAGTTTTGTAGTAAAGTTTCCACCACATTTTATTTTGAAGATGAAGCAATGAAAACTTCTTCTTTTCCACCATTTAAATAGTGCTCACCTCGTAATCCTGGTCAAACAGGTGAGATCGATGGTATTTTGGCAGGCTCTTGAGGACCCCTGAGCACCTGAAGGCTTCAAGGTTTCAAGTTTTTAGCCACGAAAACTTCATCAGCTGATTCGCAAGGAGCACAAGGTTGGCTCAGCCGAAATAGTCTACCACCATTCTTCTCAGCGCTATCAATTCTGGGAGTTTTGAACTTTTGGGGGTAAAGTTACTCCTGGGGTGGCAAAGTTTGACATTTTTACGGTACGTAGTATAATTTTTCTTGAAATTCTATTTTCTACTATAACTTTCATGAAAATACTATATTTTTCTGGGCCAGGTCAACATCTGCTATACATCTGGAAAACAAATCTGGCAACCCTATAGCCACAGCCGTCCAAGCGAAAGTTCACCTGTCTGTGATATGCTACCACAGAGGGTCTTGTGAAAATTCGCATAGACGGTTGTGGCGCATGTCTATCTCTATTTATAAGGAACAGTAAAATTGTTGTACAACTTGGTTCAACAGTATGAAAATATCTGCGTGAAAAGTTTTATTTTTTGTTTTTTAAACAACCAGAACAGGTCATTAGTGAGATAGTGGCATTGATTAGCCGAATTGGCGAAAATGACGATTTCAGATTATCCCAGGCCGGTAATATGGTTGGAATGACCAGTTATAAGATGTCGGGAGGGGGCGAAGGAGAGCTGAGTGAAAGGACGGCCAAGCGGCGTCTTCAGTGCTAAGTCAGTGAGGCCATGAGGCTGTTCTGGTTGTCGATAGCGGTCGTGTGCGGGTGCGGAGCGACGAGTGCGGACCCGGGGAAGATCATAGTCGACGACGCGAACAAAGTGGACGACAAAAGGTGGAAACCGTACGACGTCAGGTTGCACAACAGGGAGGAGCGGGTTCACGGAGATGTTATCGTCTTGTCGCCTCCGTTGTTCGTCAGAGGGCCGCCCAAAGGGTTTCCTTTTAGGGTGAGGACGAAGAGGGCTAGTTCGTATTCGCACGGATACCGCTTGGATGATCGAGGAGCTTTAAAAATCGCCAGACCGGAGAGTACCTCCTTTGGCAACGCTAAAGGTACTTTCAGGGCGAAAAGAGCTGGCACTTACACACCTATACCCATCACATATGACTTCCAAAAACAGCCTCCCAGGACGAAACGCTCTCCTTCGCACGCCTCAGGACGTCAAAATCGCCTCCCGGACGTCTACCCTCAGTACGTCTACCCTCGAAATCCTCTCCAATCAGGACGAGTACAGGGCGAAGTGATCGTTCATTCGTCCACCCTGAGCGTCAAAGGTCCACCAAAGGGCTATCCATTGAGGCGGAAAACCCGCCAGGCCTCAACGCCCCAACAAAATTCAAACGTCACCGAAATTTCACTCAAAACTCCCATCACAGTCCAAGCAGTGACGTCGAAACCAGCCAAGCAGGTGTCAAGCTCGTCAGCTTTGGCTCCAACAAAATCGCCAAATTCAACGATCAACTCTAGGGGAGGTCAAGGTATAACATTCTAATTCCCATAGGTATATTTAGTTTCGGTAGGTTTCATTCCTGATGTTGAAAACGGACACCAGCTTGCAATTATTGCTACCACCCCAAATAAGTCTATTTGGTCATTAGTAGCGTCTGAGAGCAATTTGCTCGTTTTATCAAGATAAGGTCAGTATGATCCTAATGTTTCTTACTGATGGCATCTGGAAGGTAATCTGCTGTCATTATCGCTGTGTGCGTAGCGAAATTGCTTTTGAAGCATTGACCCCGACATTGTTTTACGAGTGTGTGTATAGGGGCGATGAACTTGCCATGGTAAAAAAATTGTTTTTGATTTTAATGAAAAATTGGATTAAAACTAGGAGAATTTAAAGGTGAACCTTCGCCCATCCACCATCGCAAAAACACTTAAACTGGGCAAAAAAAAGTGTCTGGTGCCGAGGAAATAAGGGTTGGTGTTAGGGGTTTTCAGTGTGCTGCATCCAAATTTGAATCCCGTTTTTCCCGATCAGCAGGTCTAGTTTTTGAAGTAGCTCATATACCTATTTTCTAGCTACGTTTGATTTTTTAAGAGAGCACTTCAAAAATCCCAATTACGTGTTCACTTTCAACCATTCTTTCTATGTTTTATGAGGTGCAGAATTCGAATTTGAAACTCGATTTTAGCTACCTTCTTCCATTCTACCGGAAACAGCGGTTAAGTTGACAAAGTTCACACACACACACACCCTCACACAATCACTGTTTTATACATTTTCAACGCAGTTTTTGAAAAAACCACGGGAGAGAGAAAGAATCAAATTTCAAAATCGGATTCAGCATGAAAAATCCTGTAAGAATTGCTATCTTTCATTTGTCAAATCTCAAAACTTACAGTCTGGTGTTTTGTTTTTTCTGGTGTACTCAATTTACAGTCTGGTGTACTTAACTCACAAACATTCGATAATTTTTTGAGATTTGACAAATGAAAGATAGCGATTCTTACAGGATTTTTCATGCTAAATCAGATTTTTTCTATCTGCCGTAGTTTTTTCAAAAACCACTTAAAAATGGATAAACAGGGTTTTTTTTATTTTTAGTGTGTGTGTGTGTGTGTGTGTACTTTGTCAACTTCACTGCTGTTTCCTTAATTATTACGATCTAACTAATTATTACAAAATGCCTTCGTGGCTCGAATGACGCCAGATCCCCGAAAATATGAAAGTCTTTCAGCGAAGAAAAAATTCCGCCGCTTTGAGAAGAAATCGTGTATAAACTGGTTCGCGTACTGGGAAGAGGAAAGAAGCCGATCTGCATCTGTTTTCACTTTCACCTGGAATAATAACACCGCCGTGCGTGCTGGAATACTATGCCCTGAGTCAGTCTCTTAAGTAATTTTATCGTCCCTGTATATAATTTTATTGTGCCTGGGAATCAGTCTGTTCACAGTTGCCTTTTCCAAAAAGTCAGCCATCAAAAAATTAAGTTTGTGCATCTCGATATTAACTCACATCTACGTCATCGACAAGCTCATTAATTCGAGATTTCAAAAATTTCCCCGCTGCGCGCACTATATTAATCGTTCTGGAGGAACCGAAATGGCTGGGGACTCTGCTAATTTGGGCCCTACCTATGTCTATCGGGAATGAACTTGGGTGGGTGTCAGGTGGCGCGGTAACTCAGTCAATATCAACTCCCAAAACTGTCGAGGCAATCCCATTAAGTTTTGCGTGAGGCACTATCTCAGCGGATCTTGGTTATTACCTTGTCCTTATGCGAGAGAGTTGATGGGAGGGTTTACGAGCGCAGCCCATCGCGTTCAAAGGGTGTTATTTTAGAGGTAGACAGTTACTGCAACAAACTACATCTCATTGTTCGTGCCACGATGTTTGAGATCATACGTTATTAAAGCTTTAATCCACTCACACCGTTACCATGTTCGGAAGCCGTGACGATCAGGGGAATATGAGATTTATACGCTCTACGTAGAATCGAGGCTCTAAGCAAAAAGCCGTTGAACGGTAAAATCTACCTTTTCGTCTTCTCTTCCAACAGTATTGAACTTGAGGCAGATTCAACAAACTAACTTACAGTCATACTATGCAACCTTTCACTGTTACTGACTGACTCACGTTTTTAGGGACCAACCTGAAACCTGCTAAGGGTAGACAGTCGATGATGAAGAGGCTCAAGAAGATGTGGCCTTACATGCTCATACCGACCATGATGACTTTGGGGTACGCTCCGTTCGTCCTCTCCACCATCAAGATGTTCGTCATGAACGCCCTTATGTTCAACTTAATGGCCTTCAACGCCGCCATTATGCTGACCCTGAGGAACGTGGTGTTCGGGCCGAGGATCGGCGGCCACACCAAGTACGTCAACTACGGCTACCAGCACCACGGACACGAAGGGAGACGGTGACATTGACTGACTGCGGTGAGTGAACTGCCAACTTACTTAAAACTGTTAGACACTTCAATACAATTGACGGTTGAACTGTTACAGTCTACAGAGGGCTACCTTGTAAAGTGGTACTGTAGTATGCGTAGCAAAGTGCGCTTGTTCCAACGTCCTGCTAGAGATCGGTCGAACAATTTGTAGCCGTTCCGAGGACCCCACTCCAAGAGCGACTACTTACTTGTAGTAGTAAAATACGTTTATCATACATTTTCATTACACCTATGTAATCGCGACGGAGGTCGAAAATTCTGATCGGCTCCAAAATTTGACATTATCCGTTTCAAAGTGTCTAGATTCCAATAACGAAATGGCCGTCCGCCGCGGCGCGCCGTCCGAGCCGTTTTGGGCAGTAGGATTGTTTTTTTTTTTAATGTGAATTTTTGACAAAATACTCGGCTTACCATCTAGTTGTGACCCCAAGGTTTTCAGCCCGTTCGCCCAAATTGGGGCGCTATGGGGCTTAAATGGGGCTACGGGAGAGGTCTTTTGAAGGATCCCGGGAGGTCAAAATTTAATTGACTTGACAATTTAATAAGGTGTCGGTTTCCGAGTAATTTTTGTCGCATAATCCATTTTTCTAGGTTCCACAACTGTCCAAACAATGCACAGAATTTTTAGCATGGAACATGCTTTAGCCTTGGACTAACTAACCGAAAAACGTTACGCGGATGGGTGACGAAATTTTCTAATGATTTCCGCTTACAACGGAGCCGTTGCTGGGGGAATGAAAATTCTTTAGTTTTCATCGGACAGAAATCGTTCACCACTCTTTGGAAAGCTCTGAATTTATTAGACAAGGTTCATTTCTCCAATTTGAGTGTACCTAGCTGTACGGAAAGCTGAGTAATGCGCATGACATCAAATCATTTTTGTTTACTAACATGTGGCCGTCCACAGGAAAACGTCCTACCTTAGCTTCCGGATTTTTTTGTTGATTTCTTTCTGCTTGGCAACGTTACTAGGCAAAGCATGTTCCATGTTTCTTGAATTTTAGCCAAAGGCTCTAAGCAGTACCTACCCTGTTTTTTTTTTTGTTTTTTTTTTTTTCAAAAACTTTTGAACATTTACCTAATGTTTCATTAATATCCCAAAGTTTATTTTTGCACAATTAAACCGCAGCAAAGAATAATAACTCTCAGACTCTACTCGTGACATCGTGCCTTAAGATTCAAACCAGCAGGGTAGGGCTTATGCGGAAGTCAGCAGCAAAGGATTTCTGTCTGGTTGACGAACGTGAACAAAAAGCAAGCTTGCACTATTTGAATGTATTCTTGATCGATTCTCTGAATAATGCACCTATGCATTCTCGTCGGGGGTAAAAAACTTTGATTGACTTTACGGTTTAGAACATGTAAAAAATTTTAAAAAAATTGAATGTCCCACCGCCGTCCACGCCACTTTTGCCAATAAGAATTTTTCAAAAAAATTTGAATTTTGACGCTAGTATTGAGTCTGGTATCTTCAGAACGGCTTCTAACAGTGCGACCCGCCTCTACTAAAATTATGCAAGATTCTCTGCTACAAGCCAAATGGATTCCAGACGAACGGGTTTCACTGCTGGATGTACAGAGTAGATTTATGAAGCAACCGCTTTTTCAATCTATTATCACTTGAAATTAAATTAAAGTATGAACTTTTGGATTAGACAGTAGACATCTGAGATGCCTTAAATTTCATAACATTGATGTTTATGGCGAGTGCCTAGGTAGATAGGCTTATTCATCTAGTGTTTGTTGACTGACAGCTAAACGAGCCTGAAAAACCCTCGTTTTCTCTTATCTCGAGTTACGCACAATTTCGCGCTCCGACCGCCGTTTTTCCTCACAAAAGGCGTCAACTTGGTTGGAAGAAGGTGGAGGGAGGGTAGTTTTTTTTTTCTCGTCGTTCCGGCGTTGTTCCCCTCAGGGGCGAGGTTGACTTCTGGCCGAGAGATCCCCCTTGAGGTATCCCACGGGATCATTGTTCTCTTGACCGGAGGAATCCGAGCCATTTATAGTAAGAGAACAGAAACGGCTCCGAAAGAAAACCCGCACCGCAAAAGTTGGCGAAGGGCCTGGCGGGGAAGGGGGGAGTGGTGTAACGACTTTTCCTTTTTGCCCGCATCACCCCGACAAGCCCTGTCGACGGAGGCTCATGACGATTCACTTGCTTGTTCCTACGCCGTAATGAATCACATGTTATGTGAACAAAATCCTTGGCTGAGTGATGAGTACCTACTGCTTTACGAAAAGACACCATCGGCATCATTGTGGATATTAAAAGGGCTTTCTTCCACATTGGTCTACACACCCAAGATTGTGACGTCACACGCTCTCTGGGTTGGCCGTATTAAATATTGGAAATATTTGGAAATTTTCCAAAGGACACATGGAAGAGACTCTGATACGCTTGAGGTTTTACTGGGTACCTTTGACATCATATCCAGTCCTTTTCTCCTTGCTGCCACACTTTGTAAACATCTCGTGAGCAACAATGTTAACCTGGCCAAGCAAGTCGCCAGACCCCTGTGCGTCGACACCTGGCAAACACACTGGCAAAATCGCCCGATGATGCTTTGATGACCTTTACGGTGAATATCAGGGGAGTGCAATTCCGACTCCCACTCCCTTTTTGGCTCAGTCCGTTTGGGGTTGACATGGAGTGCAACCACAAACATGCTGTCGCTTGCCATACAACCTGCCTTATTCAGACCAGACGAGGCCATCCACTGGATAGGGCCCACTTTGCATCGCCTTCAGTACCCTTCTCACTCTACCAGCTTTAGACCATGATTGATACTTGACTAGCATAATTCTGTCCCTATTGCGTCTGCCTCCTGTTCAACGGAAACAAAGCCTCATTATTGGGACTCCTCGATGCTGTCTCCTCCTCTAGAAAACATCAAAAAGTGGCACTTAGTCACCCCATTTTATTATGTAGCCCATCCTACATAAAACGTGGCCCTTTCGGGCACCCAAGAAGTTCTGGAAACTTCGAAGAATGAACCAATTAGACGAAATATTGATTTTTTTCTTGTATATTATGGTAATCGTCCGCGCCTGACCTGATGGCCTTCATTAATGTCATCACTGATGACTCATCAGTTTTCCCCGCTGCTCCTTTCTTAGCGCCGCAACTTCATGAACGTATCAAAGGATCTTCTCCCCCCTTAGCATCTGATCCCATTGTCCAAAAGGGGTTTTTGACGATGAAGGCCCATTGTTTGATTGTAAAAAAAAAGAGAAAACTACTACCTCATTGTCAAACAGAAATCCGACTCCCGTCTTTCAAGGTCGGGCTTCGAGCAGATTATAGTCGTGTCAACAATGACTTGACAACACAAACGTGGTCTCCCGAGTGCAGGTTTTATGGTATTCGCTAGTCAGGCATTTTAGTTTTGCATATTACGTCACCGCCATTGAGTGTGTTTTTCTGTTTCTGCGTTGAGATTCTGCAAAGTAAAGCCAATTAGGCTGTTTACAGAACCGTTCTATCGAATCGAGGCTATAAATTAGTTATAAAGGGTCCACTGTTCCATTTGAGCAACTTTAAAAGGATTCAAGTGACTTTCCTTTATTGTGCTTGTTCAGACCCTGAAGCCCTCGCGAAAGTTGCAGCAATTGCTTCATGAATTTCATACCCAGATTCAATCGGTGAAAAAGACGTTAACTTTGTGCTTTCCGCGGTCACTCCGATCCGATTTTAATTTGCTTTATTCCTCTGTTCCAGTCGTAAAATGATGGACCTCCCCGACTGAGGGTCAACGTCAACTGCGCCGTGGGAACGAGGAAATGGGAAAAAAATCCCAACCTGTCACAACCCAGTTCTACATGCGCTGACCCTTTTCGCATCCGCGTGCACATGAAATATTCACGTAGGTTTATAACGCCGAATAACTGCGGTTCGGGCGAACAATACGAGGGCTCGCATGCCCAATGCCATTAGCATCATCAAAAAGATTTAAAGTGAACCGTGGGGAAACAAGAGGTGAAAAACGAATGTAAATAAGAAGGAAGTTCTGTTTGGGAAATTCACAGGGGGATTCGTGATTTTTTTTTCTCGTCTAGGTTGAGTCATTCACTTTACCAAAACCTCATTTCTCGAAGAAATTGTACGTGTGTCTTAAGTTGAGAAGGAATATGTGAGAAATGTGTTTATTTTATTGCCTTAGTAAATTATTAAATTAGTTTATCTCCAGTGTGAGGCACCTACCCTGCGATTATGGGGTTAAAATTTATCTATTTATTTTCAACCCATTCCGTAGAAAACGTTTCTCCGACGCTTCTTATTGTTCTGAAATTGGCTTTCAGGCCGTAGATATCGTACACTGGCATGAAGTGCCACCAGCCTAGCGCGTTGTAAAACGTATTTTTACTTTTCTACCTATTTTGTATAACTTGAGCCATTTTGTTGCCAGAGTCAAATTGTACATATATTTTGTCATTTGGACCGTGTGATAATTTTGTAAGATTTTCTTAATGATAATGAAATTTATTTAATGGTTATTGAGAATTTATTCAGTTGTTGTCGACCTGCTTTCCAGGTTGGGTGTATGATGTGGATCTATGAAACAAATCGACAGCCACGTTGCAAAAACCTTCAAGTGCACTTTTTGCCGAAATTAAGGATTTGAGTTTTTGTGATCGGGCTTGCGCAAGCCCTTTATTAATTTTCCAAGCCCACGTCAAGGAACCTGTAAGTAACCAGGAAGTTACTTAAGTTACCGTGTTGTTTATGGAAAATCCGTCTCTCAGGTAATGTTTTCGTGGTGAGGACTAAAACCCAAAATTTTGGCCGTCCAATAGCATAATTTATTTATTTCCATTACAAATAGAAACAGAGAAAACCCAAGCTTTGGCCTGTTCTAAGAAAATTGCTAGGGGTTTTCGCCCTGCATTCAAGTCTTCCATAATTTTTTTTTCAAGTAGAAAACAAACTTTATTCAAATCCAAGGTAACAAGCCAAAACAAACAAAAACAAAAACCCAAAACATAAACAAAAACATGAACAAGAAACCCTGCGGCCCAAACCCTGCTGCCTGGCGTCTTAAGCCATTCTGGGCGCCACCGTCCTCTTGACACGGGTTCGAAAGAAGGAGGTTCATGGGGAACTGTCCAAGCCGAGCTGAACAGCTGCACCACCCTCGAAGCCCAGCAGGTTGTCAGCGCACCTCCTGCGAAGGCCAGTCGAGCGCGTACCCACTCGCGAACTTTGCTCTGGTGCCGTCCCCAGATTTCAGAGAGCCTCTCCGCCAGAACCTTGATGAAAGCTCTCGCCTGTGGAGCCCACAAACCATCCACTGAGCACACCAATGGCGTGAATGTAGCGTGGCGGTCTTCGCATGCGCTGGAGTACTTCCTTCGCTTCTCCTGTTCAGCTGATGCAAGTACTGCCGAGACGGAGCGAGAAACATAAGAGGGAGCGTCGGTGTGGACGACACGGATATCAAATAACGCATCCCTCTGAGCCTCCCAAACCCCTCGGCATACAAGGTCTCCTCGCAAAGCCGGATGGGAGGGCGTTGCCTCCTTTATCAGTGGCTCTTTAAGGCAATTCCCCCAAGCGCAACCCCATAATTGAACTACACAAGTTGCATCTTGCTACTAAGGTAATTCCTGAGGCCATATTGGGCTTTCTGTGAGCAGATGGTTTGTTTTTAAGAACAGAACTGTTCTTTTTCGCAGTTTTCAATAATCTTAGCATTACAAAAGATCAGACTAATTGGTCGATAGTTGTAGCATTTGTCTTTGGGGCCTGATTTGTAGACTAGGGGGCCTCCCCTACTGGCTACGCCAGCCCACCCCCGACCGTATCCCCCCTGGCCTCAGACCCAACAACTCGATTTCCCATATTGTGCAGTTTTTTTTCTTAAATACAGATTTTTTGATATTTGCTCCGCGTTTAGAGCTTAGATGCGCCACGTGGAGCACCTTTTTGGTGGTTTCATATTTTTCTCGTCATCTACTCGCCAAAACGGATTTTTGGTATTTTTTTCAAATTTTTTAGAAAAAGTTTAATTTCCCGATTTTTTCCACTTTAGGAGCTCAGACACGCCACATGGCGCTACTTTTTGATGGTTTCAGAATTTTCTCGCACTATGCTCGCTAAACTGGATTTTTTAAGAACAAATTTCAGATTTTTCCGACCGCTAGAAGTGCCCTAGAATGAAGATGACCAAAATCGTGTCACGCTCCTCCTCGCTCGAGCTCCAATGTAATAGATAGGCGACGCAATAGCTAGCTTCAAAATTACAGGAAATTTTCCGGATTAAAGCTTTGATTGATAATTGAACACAATGGCTTACTGCAGTAAGCACATGACGCAGTCTTTGCCAAGTTTCAAATTTGTCCGTTTTTGAGGCATTTCCTCTGCAGAAACGACTTTGAAACTGGGGAAATCGATAGAACCCCCCCCCCCCCCCAAACTACTTGAAACAATTAACTCAAATCGGCAAAAAATTGAGATACGGGATCTATTCTGGACGGCAGTGTAGGTTAGGTATTCGACAAGAGTTTTTCAATATCGCTAACTGTATGTTAGGTATACGATATGCTGTTTTTTTAATATCAAACTATTTTCGAGATGTTCTTTAACATCGACACCAACCACAAATGTTTAACCACACCCGCTCCTCGTGGAGACAGTCTGTAAAGTGGGAAGGAAAATTAAATTTTGTGGAAAGGGATTGGGGAGTCAGTTGGGACTGTCGCTTGTGGGGAGTCAGAAGGGCTTTCTCGTTTTCGCTCCGCCCGGGAGTCAGATGGCCTTTTTGGTGGCCGCCGGGAGTCAGTTGGGCGGCACCCGAAATGATCATGTCTCCAAGAGTGCCAACATACCGGATTTTACACCGCCATGATTTCGTCACCCTCAACTTACGGGATCTTACACCCTTGAACTTACACAATTTTATATCCCGTTACTGTTCGTCGTCGAGTTTCTTATTTAACATACGTTGATCGATCATGTATCAGCTTCCCCTGTAAGTGAGTAAATAATTTCAGTATAAATCCCTGTAGGTAAGTTACAAAATCCGGCTCCGAATTTCCATTTCGAAGAAAGTGAGGTCGTGAAGTTCAAAACGTTCATCTGTGATTTGGTTTGCAAAAAATTTAGCACCAAAAATCTAGAGTTCGTAGAATTGTAATTATGCTGTTTTTGGGCTCTCCTGAAAATTTGTTGAAAATCAGTAGGTACCTATTAAATTCCAAAATTATATTTTTTTAATATCCAACGGAATAGGGTGCAAATTAACTACGACTGTCGAGTAATCATTTTTCGCGCCAGGTCGGTGAATACGGTGACTTCGTTAGAATGTGTACATTTGAGGGGAGTTCTGGCAGGCCATCCACACTTTTTCAATTGTGTACGGAGGATCTGTAAAAATGCGTAGAACAACCTCAATTAACTGCGAATGAGATTCATCGGACTCGTCCGTCGATGGCTGTTCTCACCCATTTCAAACCAGGTGTCGTTCAGTCCTGCTTCTCGCCTGGCGGACTCGATCGCGTTCTTGATGGCCAACGGTACAGTAACGCTGAGACAAAACGGAGGTTCGCCGGTTGCTGAAATTCCAGATTAAATGAGTACTGGAAAAACCAGTTTCTTAGCCGCATCAAACAGTGGATACCTTTGGAGCCCAATGTCCCTGTGGGATTGTTCGAATTTTTACGTAGAGTCACTCGAAAATCTTCGGGAATGTCTTTCGCTCCCGGAGGCTTGTAGTTCTATAACCAACATTTAAAAATCATAAACCTGCGATTGTTGACTCTCTCCCAAGTCATAATACTAACCCAAGTTCTGTTGGTGACCAGAGCGCCAGTCTCACGGTCGTGGACGGTCTCTTCACTGGTGTAGTAGCCCACTCCCATCATGAAAGCTCCTTCCACTTGGCCCACGTCTATGTCGGGGCTCATACTCTGACCTGCATCTTCCAACAAGTCAACGCGACGGATCTGCCCGAAAACCACAAATATTCGCTGCAACTGCCTGATTTGGATAAGTATTTGAATACCGTCTATTTAGTATTACCGTGTATTGGCCGGTTAGAATGTCCACTTCAACTTCAGTCACGGCTATTCCATAAATCATGTACGGTTTTACGTTATCTTTAGGTGTGAACCTGCGAAAGATCACCTACTGTCACGATTTTTTGGTATATTTATAGATTGACAACTTTCATAATTCCATCTCACATATACGAATGACGGAGGTTGGTAGCTTCAGCGTCAGCAGCAGCCACCACTTCAGCCCAACTCGCCTTCTTCCCCAGTTTAGCTTTGAACGGCGCCAATCTCCTGTTTAACTCTTGGCAGCACATCATTACAGCCTTTAAAAACGTAAACAACAATTACTGGCTCGCCTTGAAAGTTAGTGGATGGACTAGGACATGCCAGTAACGTCGAATTCTCACATAACACACGTTGTCGCTCCCTTGGCAGCCTCCTGTTGGCGAATTGTTGGGATTTTCAGAAGTAGAGGTCGGCTTGACGGTTATCATCGACAAATCCACACCCAAGAATTTCGCAGCAACTTGAGCCGCCTGCAATCATCAAAGTCTACGTGTTACCACCATGGTTTTATTTAAAATTAGTTATTTGGTGTTCACGCTGACTCACACACCTTGGTGTTGATTCCTTGGCCCATTTCGATCCCACCATGGGATATCAATACAGATCCATCAGCTCCAAATATGGACACGTTGGCTGTGTAGTGAGCCCAAAACCCGAAAGGATATCCCATCGTGCACATATTAATTCCTCGTTTCTTCCACCTGTTACTCTAAAGAGAAACTCAAATCACTTCTGTGATCATTTTAGTAGTTTATGTAATTTATTTATTTGTCAATTCACTCTCATTCATTTACCTACCTGATTGAATTCTTCTATGCTCTTCAGGCGAGAGTCGAAATCCGACAATTTTTTGGCGTCTTGGATCATATCTGGGATGGGGGAATCTTTCGGTAAATTTGCTATTCTCACTTGAAGTGGATCTTTGTCAACAACTTTGGCAATGTGTTCCATTATCACTTCCATGAGGGAAATGCACTCAGTCGAACCTGTAATAATTACAAACAACCTGTAAACAGTTATTGTTTCAGACCAGTAACGAACACCACGCTCAAGTCATAACAGCTGCGTTGAGCGCGTTTTGTAAGTAGTCGGGTCTGCAAAGGTCAGGTTGGAGAAAAGTTCAACATGTATACGAAATGCGTGTTGAATAAAATCGTCTCCTTCCTGGGCTCCCCCTCCTGTCTCCTGGAAAATCCTCCTGGCTGGGCTCTCAATGATGGATGTGACTAGTAGGGGGGGTCATGAATTGGAGGGGCTTCCCTCTCCAGTCCATGATTTATTTCAATTTCAAACTCGACGTAATTTCGTCAGAAAGTGTTCGCTCAAAATTAAGTAAGGTAAGGTGGGGGAAGTGCGTGATATGCACGGTTTGTAACTTCAACAAAACCTCAAATATCAACCGTTACGTTTTATTTTTGCCCTGGATACCTCTGAATCCCTTGTTTTTCTATGTACGTACGACGTTCGATTTTTCGCAGCCTTGTCAATAAGTGACAAAATTATTGTGAGGATTATGCCAAAATATCTGTTGAATTCTGACTTACACACTTGCCCCATCGAATTCTGGTTTCAGCCGTGCAAGTGCAAAAAAGGAAATCTCTCAATGATCCTTTACTGGTTCGAAAATTTAAAATTGGGCAAAAACTATCAAGAGTTGTCAACTTTAAAAGTTGATAACTTTCGTTATCTGTAAAATTTACAGACCATCGTCCTGATGGGGGCAAAAATTGAAAGCATCAACAACACCAACAAACTTAATAAATCTGTTCTAAAGTTAAATTCCGCGTTTACAAGAGGTTTCAATCTCAAATTTGATTATCACCACAAACTAAGCAGTTTTTACATCCCACTTACGCACTTGCCTTGTTTTGTGCACTTCCCCCTCCTTACCTTACCAGATATGGTGCGGTTAGTTCAAGCGTTATCTGAATCAGACTGTAAACAACAAAGATAGAAATTATAGCACCCATTTTCTCCAGGCACAAATTGTGCTCAATGGGTGTGACCCGGTCTCACCCTGCCGGCATAATTTTATCGCTAGCAGTTTAAAAGGAAAGCATGAGACACACATACAAGCAAACATAAGGAGACTGTCTGAGTTTTATAGATCGGGTTGTAATGGCATACCTGGGGCACGGCACCATGTGTTCCAGGCACTGTCGGTGATCACGCCGTACACTTTGATGTTGAATGTGGATTTATCATAGCCGTTGTCAGCATGGGCGATGGAATACCGGGCCATGAAAGCGTTTGGGACGTGGCCATTGTCTTGGTAGATAGACGAATCCAGATACTGGATTTCACCTGCGTCGTTCACTCCAACCTGTTATTGAAAACATGATAATAGAATGAGGTTGCTCTATTTTAGGCTTCCATTGAGGACTGCACAACAAGGCACCTCATATTCACACCAGTTGGGCAGACGCTTGCCAGACCACTCCATGTTAGTCTCCAAATTGACGACCATCCTGACTGGCCTGTGAAGAAGAGTGGCAGCCAGTGCACAGGCGATCGCTGTGTGGTTCGGACGATCCACTTTCATGCCGTAACCTCCTCCTAACCTCTTTACCGTCACGTCAATCCTGCCAAACCAAAGTCCGTGTAGCAGTGTTGAACAACGCCAGCAAGGTTTGTTAGTGCTCCAGCTTTACAATTAGGTGCGGCTTACTTGTTCACCGGTATCTTGAGAGCTTTGCTGACAACCAACTGTAACAGAGAGGGCCACTGGGAACAAGCGTATATCTGCAGTTGATTCTCGGTAGGGATTGCAATGCAAGTAAGCGTCTCCATCGTGAAGTGATACTGCGACTTGAGATTCCATCGACCTTTCACTTTGTACTTCACATCAGCTGTACAGTAGAAGAATGCAGTTGATATTCAAAACTAAACAAGATAGACGTGAAGCACTTCACAACAGATCAGTGGCATAAGTATTCTAAGCAATATTAAGCCATTCTTAAGCCATATCAACTCTTTTAAAACTAACTCTTCTTCTTAGTAGGTGCCACACTGGCAAATTCGTTTATCCTTCCGCTCATCTTCTTCTGAATCACTTCACCCACATCGATCAACGGTCGTTCCGTTTTGGAATAGTTTATTTTCACCCGTTTGGCGGCACTGGTTGCATTCATGTGGGTGTCAGCCACAATTACACCAACTGCCTGTCCCGCATATTCTGTCGTACCTTCAGCAAACACCTGTGAACATTTCAGTTTGTCTTTCATTCGTGTACGAACAGCCACACAGTGGGACGAAACGGCCTTTTTTAGGGACATGCTGTTCTCCTCCTCCTTGGGAAGATTTGATGAGAGTTGAGATTTCCTAATATTAATTTAAAGGCCGTTTTGTCCCTCTGTCTAAACATAGATAAGTATAGAAAAAATCTTCACCCGATCTTGTTTGTTTCCAGGAACTGGACAGTACATGTTCGTACCGGGTAGGTCTTTGGCATCGAAATAGGCTATCACACCGGGCATTTTCTGTGGGAGATAATTGAAAATATGAACCATTTTACAATCCACTTTCAGTCATGTTATTTAGAGCAATAGAATCTAACGTTGACGTACCAGAGCTTCTGATGTGTCGACGTTCTTTATAGTTGCTGGTCCACGATCGCTCAAAACGAGCTGAGCCCAAACCTGGTCTTTGAACTGGGGAGTGTCGTTTGTGTACTCCACCTCACCTACAAAACATGATTTGTGTACGTTGTAGTATTATTTCCCCACGTTTTTAAATCAAGCTAGACTACCTTCAAATTAAATAATATACCAAATCCTTACCAGCACACTGCATGAGCCCTTCAAGCTTAGGCACGGGCTGATTCAGTGGCCACTGGCTTCGATCTGTGTCATAATCCTGAGTCCCGGAGGATAAATTCCTTTTTAAAACGGCTCCTCCGCTTTTTTTCCTCTCGTCGACTCCGTTGGGAGCGACGCCGAGGGCGAACTTGTAGATTAGGGAAAGTGCTAGCCCTCTCCTATAGTCGGGCGATGGATCCGGAAGGACCGTATTGGGGTCCAGCTCTTTCTCCAACAGTTCCAGAGCCCCTGTTAAAGTACCGTTGTCCAAGAGCTTTTTGCCCATGAAATATTCTTCGGTACCGGAAGCGTGAACCTGAAGAAAAGTGTGCGTTGACTTTAACAGGCGTAACGGTAGCGTGCGTTCGACGGAATTGCGCCCGTTCAACTGAGCTTTTTGCGAAGAAAAGGAAGATCGACAGTGGACTTTAACAACTCACGAATTGCGGATTAATTCCTCCATAAACCATCACTGGCTTTTCAAGGATCGTGAAGTTATTATCCAATTTAAAAAGGAACCCAGCGTTAACGTGAGCATGTGCGTTTTGGGATCTCGGCATGATCTGAAAAAATCACATTGATGACTGCAGAATGACGGAACAATAGTGATTAAACAAATAACTAAAATGTGGCGTATCTCCTAAGATCCAACAATGTGCGATTCACCTTGTAAGTACGAAACACGTAACTTTTGTCGATAGGCTTCAAAATCACGTTCAGAATCAGTTTTTTAGTCATATTAGTGGCCAGGAAATCTACAAGTCCCATTGTGCTTTTTACGCCGGAACAATCCGCTAGAAACAAAGTGAATAATAATTACTGCTTTAATAAGCTACGATAAACGTCAGGGGCAGATAGGCGGTTTTGACCGGCCCAGGCGATTACATTTGACCAGCCCTCCACCTCAACAGATACCAACAAAGGAGGGTTCTTCAAATTTTGGAAAAACAAGCAAAAGAATAGGAACAAGAAAACACTGTTTATTACTTTTAATACCTTGGTGAACCTAATACTTCAGTGAAAGACAAAAATAACAGCGCCTGTATCAAGAAAAAATAAAAGTGGCGCTTGTTATATGAATTAGTTGGTAGGTACCGTCTATACAAACAAATAGTGCTTCAAGCTGGAATGCATTTTGCATAATTCTCCAGTTACATTATCACTGCTTATCAATGATAAAAAAGAAGGCTCGCAAGAGGAGCATCTGAATGGAGCACTGAGCCGTGAGGCTATGGGCGTATTCGGCCCTCCTCGCCATCGCCCCTCCACCATTTCTCACGTATGACCCCGCTTGTTCATTTCTTTCGAGTTCTAGGCTCAACCGCAGGAATTTACCCTTCATATTTGTTTAAACTTGATTATCAATAAAATTTGTTTTTTAAATTTTCATGCTAAGAGTTTGGATGGATGAAGGATCCCTAAAAATGAATTATCAAGATTGCTCGGAAAAGTGTATTATTCCAAGAATTTTATTCCAAAACGGGATCACATAACGCTCACACAAAAAACGCTCGCTGATGAGGGAGAAGGGACCTAGTGGTATACCACTATAGGTAGGCCTTTAGGCGATGGCGAGGAGGGCGATAAACGACTGAAGCCACTCAGCTCGGTGTTCCAGGACGCTCCACTGTTCCTGCCAGACGCTCCTTCCTGCAAACCATCAACATGCATGTTGATCTCATGAGATCCTCCAGATTGATGTCACTCAGAGTTTGCCTTGTTTTGATGATTTTCGATTTGGAAAAACTCCTCTTCCACTCGACTTGGGTTGTAGAAACCAAAAATTTGTAAATCAAAAAGAGACTTGCATAGGATGAGGCCATGTGGTTGTACTGTTTCAAAACCTTTTAGCACAAATTATTGCACTTGTCATTCACCCTATGAGGAGCAAAGCCAACCAGATCGCGTCTTTAGAGGTGCCTACTCGAGACCGAAAAGGAAAAAATCTACATATTTTAGGTAGGATAACAATTTTTTTCCCAACTTGGACAGGCCCCGAGGGGCCGAAGGTCCTGATCCCCTGACAGGCCTATCTGCCCCTGATAAACCGTAGTCTACGATTCGTTGATAAACAAACTCAAGTCCCCTCACCAATTGTCAATTGGGCTCCGACTGTTTCAAAGATGAGGAAAATGTCAGAAGAAAATTCGGGGTGTTGGTGTTTCAGAGATAGATTGCCTCCGAGAGATCCAACCTGAAACATTGATGTTTTGGTACCAGATTGGGTGATGTATTCAGAATAGGCAAAATCATCGTTTTCCGGAAGTATGACCACCCCTTCAAACTTACATTACGCACAGGGACGTTGGCGATGAGGTCAATGTGGTCGGCCAAAACCGTACAGTATCCGTATTTGTCGGGCATGTCTCGGCTTATTTTGTGGAAAAATGCCATCGCGTCGGTCAAAGACACGCAGGAGCCCAGAACGAGGGAGTCCGAAGAGGCAGACGTCCCTCGCATTTCTCCCACGCCGTTGAGGTCGATGTAAACCTGGGGACAGCTAGTCATTCGGTAGACTCCTGTGTGAAAATGAAGATGGCATCGTAGAGGAGTTGAAAATCTCAAAAAATGTATGATAAGCAGCACGTAGAGAACGCCTGTTGAGTAATCAAGCTGGCCGTCACAAGATAGCCTGAGACAAACATCCCTAGTTCCTTACCTTGACCGGTGTTCCCTACGACGAATCTGTAAGTTGCGTCGCCAATCATGTCAAACAACTCAAATATTTCCTTCGTATTGACAGGTCTGTACCAACTCTCGCCTCCCTTCAAATCCAGTAAAACCCTGTTTCTTGTTTCTCTGGGCGGGCAGACTATGGAGCCACATCTGTTGCCACAAGCCAATCCGTCGCAAGTTCTTTCCATTTTGGGAAAATGAAGTTCCTGAAACGAGGTGGTGGTCATATATTAAACCCAGAATCGTGGAGAATTCAAAGACCTTGTACAAGCCAAGAGACTAACTTCAACATCCACCAGCTTATTGGTGAGGTGGCTCGGAGCGTCGATGGCAAACGACTTGAACGCGTCCAAAATCGGTCTGTAGCCAGTACATCTGCAGATATTCCCGCCAAACGAATTTTCTATTTCTTCCATCGACATTGCTTGATTTCCTTCCATGAGGCTTTAATGAAAAAATAAAAATAATCAAATATTGATGAAGGATGTGCTTCTTTTTAGTGCGGTTCTGTAGATTGTCAACACAACAATTTCCCCTAATTTTCACCTGTGCATGTTCATGACCATTCCAGGCGAGCAGTAACCACATTGTGATCCACTTGCTGCGGCGAGTCGTTTCTGTAGATTGTGATACCCTGCTGCACCTCCTCCCAGACCTTCTATCGTCGTTATGGACCACCCGTGGCAGGCGAAGATCGGTATCAAACACTGAAAGCCACCATAGTAAAATTTAATGGGCTCAATTATTTAATAAATATTTCCTCTTTTGTTTCTACGAGAAAGCAATTACCGAGTTGACGCTGTACGTGTGAGTCTGAGAAGTCCCTGGGTTGACGGATTGAACTGACACGATGCAGGCCCCGCAACCCCCTTCAAGGCACATGAATTTGGTACCTTTGAGGTGAGCATGCTCTCTGATGAATTCGTTCAAAGATGTGTTGGCCGGTAAATCACTGGAAACTGAACGCACCCGGTATTTTACATCATTGCACAGTTTCATCAAACTCTCTTGACATAAGTGACCCCTCCCTTTTGGTCGTAGAAATTAAATTTCAAATTTTGAAATCCCCAAAAGGCACGTCCACTCACGAAAACCTGACTCACATACTGAATTCCATTGATTTCGGTTGAGCGGTGTGATCTGTACAAGTGTCAGAAAAAGAGGAAGAGAGAGCCAAATCAGGCACGTTGAGTGCCTAGTACTTAATTTTTTATTTTAAAAGGTCTCTAACCCATCAATTTGGGTATATTTTTGGTCATGGCACCGAATATCGAAAAAAAAAAAAAAAAAAAAAAAAAAAATGGCGGATTTGTCACAGGAGGGGGCCGAAGTTGGGGCGTTTTTCTTTATTGTTACTTGGAGCCGCGTCTACATGCGAGACTTAAGTCAAAGCTATTGCATCTCGCTCGATCTACTACCATAATCGGTGATATCAATATAATTTATCTAACATACAACTTAGCCGATCTGAGCATCGAAAATTCACGAATACTTTACTCACCTTTGAAAGGCTTTCCGTTCAGGGTGAACTCAATCTCACTGTCATATCTGGAACACCGTATTACAAGGAAAGTGACGTACCAACTCAAAAAAAAATTTCAATTTTTGTTTTATTTCAAAAATAGGATTGGTATGATCATCTCTTGCACGGAAAACCGCTAGAGTGAGCGACGTCTCACTTTGCCGCCCTGGAAATCGGAATGTGTTGGCTCTTGACAAGATTACGCTTAGTGCAGGGCAGCACTGCCCTGTGAAGAGTTGTGATGTTCTTGTGTGTACCTAATAGGAGAGTTTATGAGATTCACGCGTCTCATCTTGAATTGAGACTGTTTTCTCGTTCTCAGCTATGTACCTACCGTATTTCTTTCCTCTGTTTTCTACTCCAAAACGTCATATTTCCATGTATGCCACGTTTCATCATCCTTGAAGCACAGTGTTCTTAGCACAGTTAAATACATTTCGCATAATACGGGAGAGTTACGAAGATAATGCGTTGTAAGTACATAATTCACAAACTTTCTGAGTCAATTTATGTCCTCGACCGACGGGCGTTCTAGTTGAAGACTTCATTTCAAACCCTCGGTAAAATTACTTCGCGTGAGTTGTAAAATATTTATAATGTATCATTTTGTCCAGAATTGAGTCTAGTATTTAAAAACTTTTTTACCAAAAATCGATTTTTGGTCATTTTTGCGGGCTTGTACCGACTTTATGCCATTCGTGTATTTTGAATCGTATTTGGATAAAAATGAATGTATTGCAGAAAGCTGAAAAAAGGACCCCTGGGCCCCTAGGTAGGTAATCTTTATTTTGACTCTCCTGTAAAATTTAGTTTTTTTCGAGTTGTGTCACTTTTCTTCTTCAAAGCAACCGAGAAGTTGATTTTTTTTTTTTTTTTTTATGGAAAAATACTGAAAATTTTCATTTATGAGCGATCAAGCGAATATACCAATAGGTGCATACAAAATTAACAGTCTTAAGGGATCAATTACATTTCCTGGTAACTAAAACATGGACAGTTCGAAAATTACAGGCCAATCTGGAGCAGTCATCCAAAACTTGAGCCTACCTGAGATCCTTGAGGTGGTCTTTCACCTGAGACATTTGCACTTGTCCCATTTTACTGATGTAGACCACAGCTCGACCCCACACTGATCGAACTGAGAACTGCTTGAAATTTCCACTTGTTTGACAGGCGTTGACAGGATGGGGGAGTCCAGGATAATTGAAGCGTGCACGCTCAGATGGAAAATCCTCAAATCGTGGCGGGAATCCTCGCAATTACTCGACATCTATCGACAATTTGTCGACGATTTCACAGTGGAGTTTTGTGATATTACTGAGCCACATCCCGGAAACCAGCAGTTGCAATTGAGAAAAGTAAATAGAAGGCGGTTTCGCGTACCTGTATGCGTTCGTATGAATACAAAACGTAGGTACCGCAGCAGCCCGCCCCATTGGGTGGGAGTTCAAAATTTAATCTATGGGCACAGAGGATCATTATAATTTTAAGGAGAACCTGGTGGTTAGTCTTTCCCTACGGAGACTTAATTATGACGTAGGTGCACGAACGCTAAAACGATTTTAGTGAGTTTAGGCTAAAATTGTTGAGCCTAAAAAAAGTTAGCCTAAAATAATTTTAATTATTATTGTTAGCAAAATCAGTAGTTCGAACTAGTAGTTACGAAGTTTATGGAAGTTGTTCCCAGTTGATGGGTGGAGGTTTCACATGGGAGAAAAGAAAGTGTGGGTAGTAGGGACTACATTTCGCTACCTACCCAAGTATCGCTCGACATTCATTCGATATTTTTCCCAACTATCGATTTATTGAAATTGCTACGATCGCAGTAACTACTCTATCCTGGAACTTTACACGAAACTTATTATGGAATCCAAACGGGGAATAATACACGTACAAATAATCGCGACGAAGGTAAAAAATTCTGATCAGCGTCAAATTTTGACAATAGGTATACCTATTTGTCAAAATTTGAGGCTGATCACGGTTTAGGTATACCTAAACGTTTCAAAATGTCTAGATTCCAAAAAACAAAATGTCCGTACGCCGTTCTAGCCGTTTTGGGTAGTTGGTAGGGTTTTTTTTTTTTTTTTTTTTTTTTTTTTTTAAATCTGACATGACGAAAATTTCGTCGAGCACGAATTGATGGCAAACCGAGTATTTAATACCAATTTAATACTCGGTTTGCCATCAACTCGTGCTCGCAAGGTTTCAGCCCGATCCCGAGTGGCTAATAAGGGGCTACGGGTGGAGGTTCGCAGACCTGTGTTCGTGTATGATATCGAGTGGGGCGTCGTTTTCAAAGTATTTTGGACGTTGATTCCATTTTTTGGGTCCCAGAACACGCGGATTTAACCTTCAGGATAAATTGGGCTTTCGTTGTTTTATTTTTAAAGGATGTCATGAGGTCAAATGAGGTTTCGTTTTTCGAGTAATTTTGGAGGTCCCGAATCTGACCACGTTTTTCGGATTTTTTTTTTCCTTTTTTATAATTTTTCATTAACATAATATTATTGTTTGCACAATTACCTACCTACCCCAAAGAATGATAGACCAAATCACACTGAAATGTGCAGCTTTTTTCTCAAGTTACTGTCTTTAGAGTTTCTTTTAAAATCTAATGTCACGATTAATTTTCATGTATACAAAGAAAAATGGTGGAAAGCCAAATCAAGAATTGATGCTGAATACTTAACCCAAGTATTATGACCTTAGACCACCAAATTTCAGCACACGCGAAAAACAGAAGAAATGAATGGTTTCAAATTAGGGAGAGGATTTTTGTTCGGAATAATTTTATCGAACTTCTAGCTGGAGTGATAAGTAAGATAGGTTTTGTTCATGTCAGCAGGGCAGTGCCCTGAGGGCACATTCCCTTATCGGATATTTTTTTCGGAGTCACAAGCTATCTTAGCATTTTCTTAGTTCAGATTCTACTTGGGTACAGTGAAGATGTTCCGACTTCAGACAATCTTCATTGCCCTGGCGTGTACGGTGAGTAGTTACCTACAGTACTAGTACCTTACAGAATGTACAGCATGGACTTAGAAGTCCATGCTGTACATTCTGTAAGGTATAGTGTAACACTATAGTGTTATATCATGCTGGACCCTTATGGAAAGCCTGGTAAAATGACTTTAACCTTCACTTGAGTTTTGTTGGGTGCAATTGCATTAATCGGCCTCCGCTGTATTGAAGGTGTTTCAAACATTGCTACCGATTTTTATTAGCTGCCCCCTGCCCTTCGTAAAAAATCACAAGTATCTCATTCAATCGGTAGACGTCGACCACTTCAAAACAGCAGTCTTTAATTTCGTAGTTTTCAATCGTGCTAGTTGTGTTAGGTTACTCGAGTATCAATGTCTTCAAAACACCTTTTTTCCACAGGGTGCAGCTGTAGGCCTTCCAGAACCAGTATCCGACAATCCTGAAAGTGGTGATCTGAACACGACATCGCCTATCATAATCAAAGAAAAACTTCCCCTTGCTCTGAATCCCATCACTAGTTTTAGGGTCGGATTCGTGCCTTACGAAAAGCGGATTAGGGTCATCATCGATAACATGCGTAGGGAATATTGCACGATGGACACTGACTCCACCAAATTTTTGAATGAATTAGACTCTTACATGGACCAGTTGCCGGAAAATGGGACAAAATTGGAGCCGAAAAAGTTCAGGTCAAAGTGCTATTGTGAGGGGCAGACTTGGACACCTTGTCCTGAGCGATGTATGAACAGCTGTCAAGGAAACTACAATTATCATGACGATTGCTCTGGCCAATCTTACTCGATATGCTATTGCTATTCTGGGTCTTCAACTCGTTGTGACTATGGCGCCATCGAAAATTGCTACGAAGAAAAGCAAGAAATAACAGTGATCGCAACCCCCTGTGTAAATGTTACTATTGATCGCTCATCAGTTAAAAAATCGTATTCAAGATTTGCAGGTCTGCTCGTTGAGCCTCTCAAAATCCTCGTGAGGGGACTAGAATTTAAATTAGCATCATTCAAGCAGTCCGTCATAGCAACAGACCTTCTAACGAACGTCACAACTCAAAACTGTGACGAAAATGAACCAGCGTGTTTCCCGGAAGCAGCAGAACTTCTGTCGCGCAAACTGAGCTATCTTCGACAGGTGAAAAAGAACATCACATTGGACATGATCAAAACACAAAGCAAAGCTGAGTCCATCGCCAAAGATGTAGATGAACTGAAGGAGCAGACCTTAAACCAAGTCAATCAGTCGATCAAAGACTACGCCTGCTGTTTGAAAGGATTGAAATTTACAGTCAAGGACAACGACTGCTCGCCTAAACCCTCCGGTAAGAATACTTGACGTGATTAGACAATTTCTTGTAAAATTTACGTTTTTGAAAAAAAAAAAAAAAAATATATATATATTATTTTATAAAATATTTACCTAAATTAAATGTAATACCTACATATTATTCATAATCTTGATTGCGCTCAGCTTTTCAAAAATGGAAAGGTGCGCTCATCTCTTCGACATGTTTTTTAGCGCAACCTTTTTGTGTGTGTGTGTGTGTGTGTGTGTGTGTGTGTGTTTGTGTATCACAGCATTACGCATGAACGGCTGAACAGATTTTCATGAGGGTGGTCTCATTGTGATCAGCGAGTTCTGGGGGTGGTTATATACTATCAAAATCACCTCCGTCGTCGACGATTCGTCCGATCCCGACGACATAGTTTGGTCGTTAGATACCTAGTGTGTCAAGTTACGAATTCTTAGTTACGGTTTTGGTTTCGTAGTAACAGAAAGGTTGCGCTCATCTATTCAATTCAATTGATGGCTTGTTTCTATCGTTTCAGAAACCGCAACGACTGCGAAAACTACACATGGGAGGAAATCATGTGCCCATCCGAATTTCAAGTGCAGTAACCAACGATGCATTTTGGAAGACTACCGTTGCGACGGTTCGGACGACTGTGGTGACAACTCAGACGAAGAGAACTGCTGAAGATTTGCAATCTTTACAGAGAACTGTTGCTATGCCTGTCGTTGTTTGTTGAAAAAAAAAAAAAAAAAAAAACTTTTTCATTACGCACCTGTTGATCCCCAGCAGTGATCCCCTCCCAATTTTTTTCGTAGCGTTTTTTTCCAAAATTAGGGGTTTCAACCTTCTGCACGGCGGACGGACATTTCATTTAAAAATCTACAGACTTTTAAGGACGAGTCGCGAACGCATATTAATAATAATAAAAAATAAAAATAAAATAAAAAATAAATAAAATAAAAACCTAAATAATTATTATTATGAATAATAATAATCAACTTAGTATTGACTAAGTTGTAGAATAATAGTATTTAATACTATTCCTAATTTAAGAAAACCATAGCTCCTTCGACCTGATCCGGGCACGCAGGGATGGATTGCACTAAAGTATTTCAATTTCAGCAGGCGCTTTGAAGAGCACTTTCTTATCATCGTGAGGTTCCTTTATGGATTTCTGATCGAATTTCTGTTCTTATAAATAGTATAAGAACCATGTACGAGGAAATATTGAGATCATTAAAATTTTTAATAAAAATTATAATATAAAATAATAATCTTTATTTTGGAGAAAATAATATTGTTATCCCGTTGGTAGAACTGGCAAGTACTTGAGGTCCCCTTTCGGTTGTTTCCGGTAGCTCTCGTGAAATATCGGATTGCAGTCGACGGGTAGTGGGGAGACGACAGCTCGATAATCAGCTGATCAGCTGGCTGACTCGAGTGGGTCCGTGTTGTATTTGGCTGGATTCGAGGTTTGTTTGGCGTCAACCGGGGGATCCTTCTGGCACTTCCGAACCGATTTCTTCGGACTTCCGAAGCCGGCCGCCGACTCTGGGATGCCGCTCGAATCGGAGGTTCGATTCCCGAGCCAGTTGACCGTCAGCGGGGATCGATAGACCGTCGGGAAGTGAAGTATCGACGCGGGTTTCTGAAGTGGTTTGCGGTCATATTCGTCGCCGCCGAGATGTTGTACTGCGAGCAGTCCGTCGGCCCCGGGATATCGTCCGTGACGAACATCGGAAACGGTGATTTGCCCAAAATCGAGAATATTTCCGACTTGTTTCCGGACTCGGAACCAGTCGTTATTCGTTCTAAACTTCAATCCAACGATGTACAAGTTCTCCTAGAAAACAACTTACAGTAAGTTCTAGCCACAATCTGTTACATTCATCCCTTTGTCACGCCATTTCCCTATAAATCTCCGGTAATTCACTACTCACTCCTAAATTCCATTGTTCCAATATTGAGCTAAATTCTCCCCCATTTATTCGCTTTCGACCTTGCGCACAACGTCAAATTCTACATATTTGACGCACTCGCCTAACGGCCGACATTTGCTCCTTTTTTCTCGCTTGCTCCCTCAAAATTGTCGTATATTTTAACACTAGCGAAAATCCTACCCCACCAGTCATGCGAGCATTTCTGTGGCATTCAATTTTAGCTTTTGAAACGTCCTGAAACTTCCGCAGAGGTCACTGAGTTCCAAGACCGGAGCCAGCCATTTTGTCGAAGCGAGTAGTAAAAAATTAATGATGATCGTTTTTCGTATCGTTCGGAAATCTACACCTTCCATTTTTTTTTCTCTTAGTTTTGGGGGATTTCATTTGAAACAAATTTATTCCCAGTCCGATTTCATGGCGATTTATTCTTGGGCTAAGCGACCACTTAAAAACCATCGATGCCAAATACACGTAGGTATCAGATTATGTGATGAGCACATAATCATCGACGTTACGTTTTGATTTCTGTCGCAGGTTGCAGTCGAGAGTGACAGTTGAAGAAATTTTGGAAGCTGTCGAGCAGTTGTCGCCCCTTGAAAAGCTCTTTTTGTACCTCAAGCTTCCTACTGGGAAATCTGTTCAAGACCCTTTGAAACAGTGAGTTTGCTCGATAGAAGTTTCTACTTTATCCTTAATCATTTTGAATGTTTATTGACTCAAAAAATCCCTTTTTAATTTTTTCAGGCCAACTAACCCCTTAGGAAGTCGCCCGGAAATCAGCTTGACTGTGTCTTGGATAAAAACACATCTAAAAGAAGACACAAAAACCTCTTTGCCGAAACAGGATGTGTACAATGAATATCTGTAAGTTGACGATTAGTCTAGGCAACAAATTTTATTATCATTTAATGATTCTAGGTGGACTTGTTGAAGCAGAAGCGATTTCTTCACGGATGTGTTTAGACACATGGGGGATTAAAATACTAAAAGTCCCCGACCCTACGAGGTGAGTGGCGGTGAGGGGGGCGAAGGTCAGGGTTTTCGTATTTTCGCTTCTAACTCAAAAACGGTAGGCCCTACAGAAAAATCATCTACATAAAAAATGAAGCTCACAATATTTGCAACAAAAGTGTCTCTATTCATTGTTCGCGTATGTACTTATAATAGTTTGGGAGATATTCAAGCTTGAAAGTGAGTAAAATTAAGAAAGAAAAAAACTCGCACTTTTTTTTGTATTTTTGCTAACAGCGCCTAGACGATGTATCCAAGCGGTGTTGGCTCTGTTATATAATCATTACTACATTACCTAAATTTTCTACAATTTGAGCTCAGGTACGGCTCTTTAGGTCTAATATGAACGGAGAAAACGAATTTTAACCAAAACAAAAAACGCCCAAACGGTAAGCGGAAAACCACGTTTTCCAGAACGTTTTTGTTTTGGTTAAAATTCGTTTTCTCGGTTCCTATTTGACCTTCAGAGCCGTACCTGTGCTCAAATTGTACCAAATGTAATTTAGTTTTGATTATAATAGTGCCCATACTGCTTGGATGCATCGTATAGGCTCTGTGAGCAAAGAACAAAAAAAAAAAAAAAGTGCGAAAACGCGGGTGTTTTGAAATTTTACCCACTTTCAAGCTTGAATATTTCCTAAACTATTATGGGTACGCGAAAAATGAATAGGGACACTTTGGTAGCAGATAGCAGATAGCGTGAGCTTCTTTTTTTGTATAGATGATTTTTCTGTAGGACCTACCGTTTTCGAGTTAGAAACGAAAATATGAAGAAGAAAAAACACCTTCGCCCCCCTCACCGCCACTCACCACGTAGGGTCGGGGACTTTTAGTACTTCAGTCCCCCCATGGGTCTAAACACATCCGCGAAGAAATCGCTTCTGCTCTCAACATTAAATGTTGAAATTTTCCACCTAGACCCATTTTTGAGCGGTGCCTTGACTAGATAAATTTTTTAAAGAAGCCGATTTATTCTTTACTTCATACGTAATTTGTTCACTTTCAGCGAGTACTGCCATATGAACGAAATGAAGCCTTTGTCTACGGCGGATTTCGGGAAAGTGATGAAACAGGTGTACCCCAACATGAGGCCTCGAAGGCTGGGAACACGAGGGAATTCCCGATATTGCTACTCTGGATTGTCGTCTCGGGCATCACTGCCTACCCCCACTCTGCCCATATTGCCTGTAAGTATCGTTTTTAGTAGTGCTGCAAAAAATGGATTTTTTTTTTTTTTTTTTAACTTTTTGATTTTCGATTATTTTGGGTAAAAAAATCGGTTAGGATTAAAAATCGAAAATCCCAAGAACGTGTAGAGGTTTTGAAAACTAAGGATTTTCAGCTCGACTGGATATACCTTCCAACATCGACTGAGCTGCCTCCGGCCATACGACGTGAACAAGCCTGTTTTTTTTTTAATTACCTAAAATTTTTATTAATTTTATTAATACTTTTATTAATTACCTAAAATTTTTAATTATCTAAAAATTGATATTGACGACTGAACTGATATTCGTATAGTTGTTCAACACTTTCCCTCAGTGTTGACCCAAAATCTGAGACCCTCCCGAATGAAACAACAATTTTTCTGATTTTTCCTCTAAAGGCCATAATATATCTTGAAAGTGAATAATGTGCATATTGTGTATGCGTTTAGAACGTCCCATACGAGCCCTTGGCACAGGAGCTGCGCCTCAGTAGGCGGCACTAACTGTGTGCTATCAGAATTGAGTGTTAATTTTATTTTGAATTGTTGACGATTAATTTTCTAACCATAATTTTTTGTCATTATGCACAGATTTTGTACCTATTCGTTTGTTGAAATAATGAGTTTATTAACTGAATTGGATTAAACTTATATTGTTTTGATCCCAATTTTTCGGTTAATAATATATTATTTATCTGGTATATATACTAGATGAATTTTAATGGCCACATGTCACTTTTCCTCCTTTGTCGAGGTTTTTTGTCCAATTTAAATCGATTTATTGATTTTTTAAAAAATGGTTTGGGAAAAATCGATTAATCGATTATGATCTCGATGTGTTTGCAGCACCAGTCAGCCGCCTTAACGTGTGTAATGCGATTGTTTTGATTTTTTAACCTATTTATTTTATCGTCAGAGTTTGGACGGGACCATCGTGTGCCGGTGGGCTGCCAAGGTGCTCGGCCAGGAGGAGACGTTTTCTAGCATTGCAGATCTGGAGATTCACCTTCTCGACAATAACCTCGTTCCCAAAAAGACGTCGCCATCGAATTTCGACAACTCCTGTACTGACGGTAATGCATTCGGGAACATTCGTTGATTTCAGTGTAATTTTCGAGTTGTTTTTCGACGAAGAATCCATTTATGGAGGTCTCAGATCCGAACAGGCACAAGGATCTCTGAGCTGCAGGAGGGGTTTTTGGCCAGGGGTCGAGTGGGTTGTCGTCCGAACACTCTGTGTGGTTACAGGGGTCTCCTTTGGGGCAACTATTTGGGCTTTAGAATGACCTTGAACTTGAGCTCAAATCAGGAGTCGGTTTCGAAGAGATTTTTGACGTAGAACCCATGTGACATATGGATCCATATCTCATTGTGAGAGTTCCAGAGCCATCCGACTACACCATTGGACTCTTAGGGCTACAAATGGGGCTTTAGAAGGGTTTTGGCCATGGGGTCTACATGGTTGACGTTTTCTAAGTGTTTTTGAACGTAAAATCCATTTTTTGGAACCTCGGACCCATCCAACCCCACTGTTATGCTCTATGAGGCTTCAAATTGGCTGTTTGAAGGACCACTTCAGTCGAATGAGGTAACGTTTTCGGAGTAATGAGTAGCATACAATCTATTTTTTGGTGGGCCTTTAACTGTCCTAATTCTGTTACTGTTTTTTAATTCATTGTTTTGTCAGAAGTGGGATACGGAACCCCATCGTGACTCGGAATGGTCGTGGTTGTAAAAAATCGTTTGGTTCGATTTTATATCGATCCAAAAAAATCAATTTTAAAAAAATTGCGTGTCCGAAAAATAGATTTTAAAAGTCAGCGTTCTTTTACTTCATAATTTGAAGCAATTGCAATGGGGTTTAGGGCTCCTACGGTGTAAACCAAATTTCTAAGGCACTGGACAATTTTGAAATTTAGTAGGGGAATGGGTAAAGACAGGCTCTCTCATTGGCCGTTTGTTGGCCAATGAAATCAAAGCACAAACTCTTTGTAACCTCAATTGAAAGGAGGACTGTTTTGTAATTTACCTTTTTAGTCGTCACCTTTTGCGAAGTTTATCAAATGTCAAAATGCGTCCTTCGTGCGTCTCTCGATGTGTCCAAGTTTGTATAAGTAAGCCAAGCAATCACAAGGGAAAATAACCATTTGGACTTGTGTTGCCTGCATCACGGGACAGGCCATATTCATGCCCACCAACATATGGTAGAAAGTGTTATTAACAAAACCAGATTTTTGTTAAAACACTTTCTACGTTGTGTGCGAGTGCGCTCTGGCGGATTAGCTTTATTGGGAATCGGCTTGAATTCGACAAATATAATCGCTAGTAATTTTCTCTGCTCAGACTCCTAATTTCTCAGTGCCCATCGCACTGAGTACTAAGTACTCAATGCGATGGGCACTGAGAAATTAGGAGTCAATTCATCATTAATCAAGTCTTGATTAATAGTTTAACTACGTTTGGCCGAATTTATCCATTTATTTGACCTGGTTCCCTATCACTAGCACATTCACTTGTATTTAGTTACTTATTTTTGTGTTTTCAACTTTACAGATAAACTGTATGCTATGAGTTCAAAGATCTGCCGTCCTCCAGGGAAAAGTCTCGAAGACCGAAGAAAACTGCAGGTACCTCATGCTACATGGTTGATGTGTTGTTCTTGTTTTGACTGTTTCTGTGTGATGTCGTTGCATACATTCTCGTCCATGTTCAGGATGAATCGCCATCTACTAGCAAAGGAGCGCCGGAACGTTGTAAAGGAAAACGGAGCAATTCTGGGTGTTCTGCAGCCGTAACGCCAGTCAAAAGAGGGACGCCCAAACGGGTGCCGATACCAACGCCGACTCCCACTCCTGTTTCCACCCCAGTGACTCCGGTGAACTCCGTGACTCCTGTCACTCCGGGGGAGGACTCCATCGTCAGTCCTGGAAGTTCCTTCGACGTTGGCACGGCCACCAAATTGCCGATACCCCGGCTGCCTAAAATCCTGTCAAAAAGTATCGCTTCTTCCACATCGCTTCAGATTATCAAGAGACACAAGCCCATAGTACCAAAAGACCTCATCGGGGACAGTAATAATTCTTTTGAGCAGGAGGAAGAACTTTTGAACTACTTCAGGTAAGTAGAAAATTCCAACTATTACACATTCAAGTTTTAAATACTTTTACCAATTAAACGGTGGGTTTGTTTTCAGGAAACAAGATGATGAAACGAAAGGTTCAACTTTGCGAATGTTGTTAGAAAGAAGCAAAAAACCAGCTAGTTCCTCAGTTGGGGCGACGAGTTCAAAAGGAGTTGGAGTGACAGCAGTTTCCACGAGCACCAACACATGCGGGCGGAGCGCTAGTGCAAGCAGCGCAGCCATCATGGGAGTGCCCCCACGACGCCGCGTGTCGTTCGACCCCCCGCCGCCGCTGGATGCCCCGCAGAAGAAATTCTCTTTCGTCCCGATTTCGCCGATATCTTCGCAATCGCCACTGTTCGCGACGCCGCAAACCCCATCGTCGCTTCCGTCGCCCCACATGAGATGCACGTCGGTGGCCGATCCTCCATTGACGGCTGCCGTTCTAGTGACGTCATCTACGTCCACTTCTGACGCTCCTCTTATTCAAAACGTAGTCAACAACAATCAAGTAAGCTTCAAATTCACCGATATTTTTCAAAAGATATTGTTTCAAGAAGATATTTTTCAAAAATTTCCGACAACCTGAAGTTCCTCCTCCTCATCGCGTTGAGGCTCAAATATAATAGACTCTTTCCTTTTCTCAGATCTACTCAAGTACCTGGAGGTCTCAAAGTGTGCCAGCCTGCGTCCTCCCCGAGATCACTCCAGTTCCCTCGGAAGCAGCGGACTTCGACGTGACGGAATCTGACAGTTCAAATCTTCTGGATTCAGACTCACTCGGTGGTGACAATCTCGGTCAACTTTTGTACTACATAACTGAATTCGACTCACCGCCCGTCCGGGATTCTGACATGGGTGAGGATTACTCCATGGTTCTTATGTCATAATGCTGCACTCTAGTGATAATGGGATGCCTAAACTTTTCTTATTTCTTACAAAATTTATTCATTTCTTGCGGGCACAAAGCCTCATAGATCCCCACGGTGAAATCGAATCGTTCTGGGACCCTCAAAAATGTATTCTACGTCCAAAGATACTTCGAAAACGACACCTAACACGCTGAAAACCTTCAAAAACCATTCCCTTAACCCCTGTTTAGCCCCTCGGGGTTGGGCGATCGGGCTAAAAACCTTGCGGGCACAACTAAAGTAAGCTATTTGGCCAAAATTTCAGGTTAAAAAAAATGCCTACTGCCCTAATGGCTTGGACGGCGGACGGGCATTTCGTTTAATGTCAAATTTTCTAGGCTGTTCAGAATTTTTGACCTCCGTCACGATTACGTGCCATCTTCTGCTTCAGTTTTTGCGACTAACCACCTTCAAAGTTCACTACATCTCGTAGGGGTTGCGCTGCAGTCGCAATTTCCAACCGTTGGCGTTTTCGGAACGCCGTTTAACACAGGAGTGAGGCTTCCTTTCCTTTCTTCCGCGTGAATCATCAAAATCGGTTCTGTTGAAGTTATTTCTGGAAAACGTTTTCAGGGTGCTCCCTTAATACAATTCCCCATTTTTGCCGGGGTTTTTATTTTGGGAAACGATCCCAATGAATTCCTGGTTCTCTGGGTGCCCATCATGGGACAACATTTTTGCAGATCACGTCACAACCACTTGTCCTATTTGCAGAACCCGTATTTGCCGAAGAGCAAGCAGAGAGCAAGTCGTCGTTTTCGGGATCCTACCCGCCAATATCTGCCCTCCTGGAGGCGTCATCGGACCTCTTCGAGGACTCACTCTCACTCGACTGTGACGACGCCTTCAACTCCATAGCCAACGAAGTTTGCACCGAGCCAAAGAATTTCTAAACGAAACCCCCCAAGAAATTCCTCGCCCGGTTTTCTGTTTTTGAACCTCAAGGCCTGTAACCTTTGGGCACCAACCAAGAAAATATCAAGTAAGATCTGTCTTCTTCAACTTTTCGAGGCTGTGCCTCATGCCAACTTGTTGCGTCGGTGTGAGCAACCGAGTATTTGGATTATTGTGATAAAAAGAAAATTCTTATGCATTTTGCCATGTAAAGTAGATATTAACGGATGTGAGTTGAGAATTGAAGGGAATATAGTGGCAGATTTTGACGTGTTACTTAACGGACACCCCCAAGTGGACGACCATCAAATGTTCTCGGAAAACCCTATGATTTCTTCCATTAGTGTATTCAATTTCAGATTTGGCAATGCAACAAAAACGTTTCCTGTTGTTTCATTTATGTCGGCCATCTTGAAGCCTCTCAGGCTGTGTTACCCAATGGCCCACATTAACGCTAAACAGGAATCTCTACTTCTCGCTAGAGGTGCTCCAATTTCAACTGCTGTCAACGGTCTGTATTAAATCTCTTGTCGACATGATCAGCATTTTAGCGTTCCTCTTATAAAAAAAAAACACCTTCATACCTTCCAATTTCGTATTCTCGTTTTATATCTACCCGCTAGCCTTCTACAAATGAATTTCGGTAAGACTGAATTTGTTTTCTTTGTGTATTCTGGAGACAAACTGTGATAATGCCACCGCACGGGGTGGGCATCTGGTTCCGGTGATGTTTTTGGAGAGCCAAATTAATCGTTTATAATTGTTCGTAGAACTCCCGTATAGACAATTGAGTCATGTTTTTTATAACCTTCGTAGCCTTGAAAACAAATTGTCCAGAAAAAAAAAAAAAATTAGTTGTTTCAATTAATAATTTTCCATTATTTTAACAGTGTTTATTTGTAAAATTAGTATTTGAAATTTTGTGATGAATATTTAATGGACTGTATGTTAGGTTATGTTTTGTTTGTAAGTTTGGCTTTTGTTTCTAAATTTAGGTAGTTTTGTCTTCCTTCCTCTAATTTTAAAACGTGATGTGAAATTTTGCGTTGGGGCGTTACGTTTTGTGCTGCGGAATGATGACGTATTTTGTGGAAACCATCGTGAAAATGAGTGAATAGCTTTGTGAAGAATTTTCCCTCGTGGCGAAGAGATTTCGCTGCGAAAATACGATGAGTCTAATTTTAGGTCTGAGTTGAACTTGTTGCCATTTCTTGTTGCCAGGTTTTAACCCCCTACGTTACTGAGATGCCTTTTCTCATGTAAACGCGTTTTCACAATCTAGGGCCGGTTTTTGAAACCATAGTCAAATCACCGCAAACGAGTGGTTTGGTGACCACCGTCAAACGCGATTTTACAGCCGCTATTTTGTCGGCGTTTTTAGAACCATAGTCAGCGTTCCGACAGCTGACCACGCCGCTAAAATTTTGGCGCCTTGAATATTTTCCCTAGGTGAAATTTTTTCGTCATTGCGGGTTTTGACAACTCATTTGTGAGGAAGGAGTTCACATTTCCCGCTTCTTCTGCCTTCAACATGTCATTATTTTGAGCGTTATTTGAGCGAAAAAAGTAAACAATTATCTCCATCTCTTTCTACCACTCCGCACCCTCCGCGCCGCGGAGTCCGCGGCGGGCCGTCTCGTCAGTCAGTTGTTCCTCGTCAACCAATGAAAGCGGTGGTCACGGCTCCGTAAAAATTTGACCCCAGGGTCCTGCTGTGGTTACGGTTTCGTAAAAATAGCGGCCCGTAAAACGGTAACTAAGGTTCAAAAAACGCTTTTTCCGTTTTACAGCCGTCAGAGTCGTCTTTTACGGCCGTCAGAGTTAACTATGGTTTCAAAAACCGGCCCCTAATTTGGCAAATACAAAGTTTAACGGCCCGATAAACAAAGTTGAATTTGTTTGAATCAGTTTTGAAAATATAGCAAGTGTATTGAGAATTTTCGTATCGTTGTTGGACAGAATTGGTGGCCACGTTGTGTGGCTGTTTCTTTAATTGTCAATAATCACTTTTGTAATCAGTTTAAAACTAAGGAAATTGTTTGCAAAATCCGTATACCGGGACGATCCCTGAGATATCACCGCTTGAAATGCCGTACAATGGATCACCAAAAAACGGGGTTTTTGACCGGCGCACTGTAGGCATTGTGAAATTTATGTGTTCAGCACATTTTACCCGTTTTCAGAACAAAACACGGTTACTTTTTTTCGAATAAATTCGTCGCTCACTTTTCACTCGTCACGAGGTGATATCTCAGCGTCAATAGTTGATAGCACTACAATATAGTTCGATGTTCGACGTTGATCACAAAGTAGTAATCGTTGTTGACCGCAAAAACCTGATGATACCTGCTTGATGTTATCTATCGCTTACGTCTTTCACACTTCCTGTCAAGAGACTGTAATAGATAATAGTAGCCCTTTAACAAAATAGGATATGCATTTGTGAGCTGTAAGTTTGTTCTTGGTGTGTGAGCGTGAGGCGATGTAAGGTGCTCACACTTGCTCACATTTCGGCCTGTGAGCAAGTGTGCAACCCCAAGAACAAAGCTTGTTGTGTCTGGGGCTGGGGTTTGTTCGACTGGTGTCATAGAGTAGAGATGCGCCGGAATACCTGCGTGGTGCGCTCCCGCCGAAATACTCCACGGGAAACTTCTGAATGTGCATTAGGGATGGGTATCGAAGGGAAATATATCGATTAACATTTTTTGGACAGTATTGACTTACAAAGTATAGATACCTATATCGATTGGACCCAAGGCAAATAAAAATCTAACGGGCGAAACAAGACCAAGTTTACCTCTACAAGCCTCCAAAGGATGGGAAACAAGCTGAAAGGCAGAATTTTGAGCATTCCAAACAAATAGATTGGGAACCAACTAAAATTTCCTTTTGTCTACCTCTTCTTCTTGGTTGCTTGGTTGGCATTAATTTCATTGTCCTTTTCGAGGCTTCTCCTTCCTTACCAATGAGGTTAAAAGGGAATAGAGAAGGCTTTAGCCCCCAAGTGTATTTTAGACAGAACAAAAGTCGATATATCGATGTAAGATATCAAGTGTGCCGGATATCGATGTGGAAATAACATGTTTCTGTAGAAATATCTATAGTTTGTTCCAGGTCTGACGGCGTCCGTCTACAGAAAGTTGACTGCTGTCCCAATGCTTTCTGAATCACTGTTGAGTTCCATCCAACAGCACACTGGCAGACCTGAACGCGTTCAGCGTCAGACCTGAAACTGTTGTAGCGTTACTTCACGGGTGTCGTTTTAGAAGTATTTTTGGTCATAGAATCCATTTTGGGGCTCTCACAACCATCTGATTTGGGAAATAAAATGAGAAGGTTATGAGAGAGGTTTCAACTGGGTAGGGTTATCAAGTTCGACAGCTCCCAACTCATTCAAGCTCTCAGGTCCCGTCCGACTGCAGTTGACCTACAGATGGACCTGGAACAGCAGTTTCCTCGACTGCGCATGTCTTCGTCGATTTCAGTAAATAGTCCGTCAAACCTGGAACAAACACTATATTTCCGATATATCGACAACCATCACTATTGCGCAATTCTTGGTAGAGACGGGCCGTTCCGGGAAGTTGACTGTAGCTATTAGAATCGTTCCCAGTCTCTCCAAAGTTGGTCTGCTGACCAGGTACGTGGTTCTCTCCTAAACTGTTGTGCCCGCAGCCTCAGGTAATCCAGAAACAAGTCGGAGGAGACTTTTAAACTGGACCTGGTCTAATTACAAGCCCCATTTTGATAGCGTGGTCCTGATTGTGGAATTTTAGAGCTGCAGGGTTGGCTCTTGCTTCATCTCTACGAGGGGATGCAGAGCGGGACTATGGGGAGTTGTTTGACCTGCTGGAGATGGATTTCGGGGATTGCAATCAAGCCCAGGGGCGCGTGCAGGGGCTAAAAGAAGACATTGCAGCCTTCGCCAGGGCAATGCTTGCACGAAAGGCCTACCCTGGGGCTGGCGCAGAGGCAGTAGGCATATTTGGCTAATTTCATGAGGGGGTGCGAGAAATGATACTTTCATTCGCCTGGTTCATTGAGGGCTGCTGTGGACCTGGCAGACGGTTTGGAGTGTCTCTGGCAATTTATACGTAAGGGCCACTAGACAACATAAAACAAGTGGTATTGCAAAGTCGGATTACGACTAATAAACTCCCTCCGGTGGAATTGCAAAAAACCCCAAACTGCCCTCATGTGTGAAGTGAGCCAGCTTCATCAATTTGAACAAACCAAGATCTCAAAGCGAATTGAAAAATGCATCGGTCCAGTGAGAGTATGAGGTTAGAGCGACCTGTCCCTGCAGCGCTGTCAACTCTGCCAATTGTTGGGATTGTTCACAGATCTTCAGCACTTTTCAGACAATAAAAAGTGGCAATACACCTATTGTCGGCAACGCATTTCCACATACCTACTTATAATCGGACTTCCATATCTACAAATCAAGTTTCATTAACAGACATTTCCGGCAATGCTGTTCTTTTTTCTGATGAATGTATTTCACCATCTGCCCTTCACGAATCTCCCAGTCACTTCTGTCGATGAGGCGAATGTTTTTGAATTGAAAAGGTCTTTATTGCTGTATTGACGGAGAATCTTGGGATTGACTGAATTACTATGCGTTTTAAAACAAAGCTACCAATTTTGATAGGCCACGCTGCATATCTGTTTCTTGGGCATTGTGAATTTGGATACCAACGGCAAAAATAATGTAACGATTCGAATCCTTCACCGTATTTCACCATCCTATACCATTTGATTCACTTCATAGGCTAAGCCTCCTTTTCCTAGTCACATGCATAACTGTTATCCTTAGTCATAGGCACGTCATTTAAGTGGAGTTTTCCTGCCGATTTCTCCTGAAAAAGGTACCAATCCGAATTTACGTGGCCTTCGGTGCTGGCAGCGGGAAAACCGTAAGATCTTCGCAGTTTTGGGCGCTGACGGACGTAACCTCTATGGCTGTCACTTTAGGAATCAGTACTGTATCATAATATTATGTATATGTAATATTGCTAGATGTGTTCAATATGTTTAACGAAGCGAACGAAAACCGAATACACAGTACCTGTCACTGTAGTAATGAGCTTTCAACGTCAGAAGAATCTTTCGTAGTTAGGAATTTTGAGTATTGCCATCTGGGCAGAGATTACTATTATCCTAACTATACCGTAATCACGCTCAAGTTGGCTATTGAGCAATTCACCTCAACGTTGAACTTTCGTTGGAAAAATCACTGGCATCATTTTTCTTTAGCTAGAACCACCTAATTTTCCCACAGCCAACATGTATCAAGCCATCATTCTTACGTAGGCTAGTAACCTAGAAAGAACACATTTTGTACTTCGTTCGTTGTGCTCAAAGGCTTCGTAGTTGCGAACTTACTGTTGAATGTTTAGAATCACATCACAATGAACACCCCAATTTCCCCCCACGTAACGAATTTCCATCAAACCCGTAGCAGTCATGTTGTTCGCATAAGCAGCATAGAACCAAATTACAAAGAGATTTTATAACTTAGTTTAAATACCGTTTACACACCCGAGTGCAATAATTCTAAATAACAAAAACTATACCTATTTTTGGCATATTTTGTATCGGAGTTTAACTCAACGATTTTCTATTTAAAAAAAAGTTGAGAATATTCTGGGATGTATTGGGAAGAACTGTCAAAATTGTCAAAGTTTACTACTCCAAAGTGTCGCCTGTTTTTTAAAATGAAATTTCGTCGTCCAGCATTAATTCACAAGCCGCGCCATTTCTTCGCATAACTAAAAATATGTACGAGGAGGTAAATGGCAAATGAAAGAAAATTTGCGAGCAAAAATGTTTTTCGCGAACAATTTTTGCTCGTTTTTAGGGGGGGGGGGTGTTGTGGAATTGCGGCTTAGGAATTTTAGTGATTAAGATTTGAGCGACCAATTGTTTGAGACTATTGTTAAAAAAAATTTCGTGATTGTAAATAACCTATATTTCAAAATGTGTTTCGATGTAAGGACCTTCTTTCACTGTGCGATGGACGTTGACTGTCTTAATAAACGTTTTTAATCTGTCTGTTCATTATCCTTCTTTCAATTTTTAATTCACTGTTTTCAGGATAACGGGATGAGTTTGAGGCTACGATGGAAATCTAAACGAACGCCGTAATCATCTCGTATGTACCTGTTTCGAATGTACGAAACCCAGAAACAGAAGAATGAGTCCAAAAACTCCAATTGAAGATATTCGAGAAACCTCGAACAATGACTGATAAGCTTATCAGTCATTGTTTAATTCAATTACTATTAAACTGCTTATCAGCCATTGTTTACCCGTGTCTCTTCTACTAGAGCATTCATTTCCGACATCTGGATGTGCCCTAGAATAAAGGTGACAAAATCGTGTCACCCTCCCCTCCTTTTCTTGCGGCTTTAATATAGTTGACTAGGGGGCTAACCCTGCTGGGTAAAGCCAGCCAACCCCCGACCTCTCCCACCTGGCCTCTGACAACTTCTTGTCGCTTCTCAAAATCGAAAAGTTTTTTTTATAGAGGAAGAGGATGAGGGTTTCTTTAAATTCTAATTTGAATGGAAACAAATGTCCTTGTGGAAAAAGTATTTCGGCCGTAATTTGAGTCTGAAGTCAACCAACACTTAAAATTGCACTCGGAAAAAATCACTCATTTTGAGTTGACTGCATTTCCGCAACCAATGGACCCCTACAGAGCTCCAGTTTCAAATTGTACCAAATTTAACCTACTTTTTGGGTGTATAGGGTGATGTTTGTCAAAATAATCTACATTATTTATTTATTTTAACCAAAAAGTTAGCACAAGGTTTTCAGGGTTGCAAACTTTAGTAACGAAAGTTCATAACTGTTATGAACTCGGAACTGGAGGCCTCGTGACGAAGTTATACAATGTACATGTCGTGTTTATTGACCTAGCTGACTGCTCCAAAACAAACGATTGTTATTTTATTGAGGGAACGCAGGACGTGCTGACGTAGGTTCAGAGGTTACAGAATCTGATCTGAGAATTATATCTGATATAATCAGTCACTCCCAAATGGTGACCTAATATTTTCACAACTAACAACAAAAGCGCAAAGAAGGGAGCGATGAGGGGAAAATAATCACTTCGAGTAAATTTGACAAACTATAGTTGATGGTGATGTTGACCGTTTCAATTAATGTTGTTGGAAACTTGTTGAGGGTCAGTCAAATAAGACGAGATTGTTTTGCCAAGATCATTGGTAAAGAACCCATCCTTTTCAAGCGGGAGATGTTGGAAATGATCCATATTGAACGCAACAAACATCAAACAGTTAACTTCAGAACAGATGTCAATCACCTCAGTAAATGTTACTCTGACTTAATCCACAAAGGGAGACCGCCGACATGAAACCGTTAACGCCTAATTGCCTGCTCACCGACCAACCCTCAAACCTTACAAAAAGTCGGCATCCTTTGAGTTCTGTTTACCACTTTCTAAAGGGGGAAAAAAAAAAAAAAAAAAAAAATCAACCCCCACCATCGAAAATTGTCAGTTCCTTCTGTATGTCTGCATCCTACATATTATTTAGTATATTTGTACGACAGCGACGGCTCACATCGTGTGCTGCCCTTTTTCCTGCACTTGTAAGTAAAATTTTTTAAATTTTGTAAATTTATCATATAGTTTCATCAATTGTTAAATTCAAAGTGTAAATTCGTGTTTTGTTCATTTCATTAGGCCCTGATGATAGGAGAATATATCTCTTGAAACGTCGGCAAAACAATCTCGTCTTATTTGACTGACCCTCAACAAGTTTCCAACAACATTTGACAAACTATTTTACATTTAAAAAAATTTAAAAGGAATGTGAATTTGAAAGGAATTGTTTGGGTTTCGATGATGCGAGCGAGTAGTGGGGAGTGAAGCTTTCATAATTAGCAGTTTCTGTGGCTATTCTGGAAAGCTCAGAAAAAAGCATCAACAACAAAATCCAGGATTATTATAGAAATTGGATTTATTAGATGTGCAGGAAATGAAGTCCCTGGCGAAGAAGGTGAGGTGATCAAGTGTCAATCGGCTCAAAGGAGGCTCGTCCAGAACGTTCCTCCTGTGAAATGCGGTCGCTAGGGGGGGATCATCAAAGAAGAACACGGTCAGCTGAAGGAAGAGAGTGGGGAGGGGGGAAAAAAGGAGAATTTAGGTGGGGTTGTCGCAAGGGGCGAAGGGGAGAGGAAGAAAGCTGGGTCCACGAAGGACGGAGGAAGACATAACGCTAAGACGCCGGCGATCCCTGAACCAATCGCTCCTGGAATCCCTGGAGAACCTCTCACCTCCAGACTCTCAGTTCTGAGCGGTACCGCTCTTCAGAAAACTATTGGGAAGGAAACGCGACACATCGCTCAGCCTTCTTGCTACAAACGTAAGTTCTGGTTCAATGTCACAATATTGTCTATAAATTCATCATAATAATATTATGTCTTAATTAGCTCGGGTTCATCATAGCAGGAATGTTTTGATTTCAGCTAGAGAGCTAAAAGGCCCTCGAAAATGGATTCAAAGCCCAAATTACTATGAAAACGAAACCTTATTCAACCTCCTGATGTACATCACAACTAAATTTAAATTTTATAGCCCCGTAGAAACCCCATAGATCACCACGAGGACGATGAGTCTCAGAGCCCCAAAACAATGGATTCTACGTCCAAAAATACTTCAAAATGACACTCCACTCGATCTTAGGGCTCGAAACCTCAGAGCCGCTCCCTCAGTTAGGGCGATCAGGCTAAAATCCTTCCCGGTACATCAATTGGCGCTTCGATAATCGAGTTTGGTCAAAATTTAAGATTTTTAGAAAAAAATTCCTCCAACCCAAAACGATCTGGACGGCGGACGAACATTTCGTTTTTGGAATCGTCACAACTTGAAGCGGATCAAATTTTTACCCCTAACGCAAAAACACGTTGATTTTTCAAAAACTAATACACCAACATAGCGCCCTGTTGACAATTTTATTAGTTCACTGCCTAGATAACATTCGTTATGACCTAAAAGGCTCGAAAAAAAGTTTCTGAGTACCTACCTTATTCACAGCTAAAAAATTGGAGGACATCCAGAGGAACCGGTTGTTCAGACTGGAAACCCCATAAGACGCAAGACAACAAAAACGAATTTACTAACCAGCCAACTCTGCCTGATTCGAACACGACTTCAGACAGTCGAACTTTCGAATTATTCGAAAAACTAGCCGCCATTTTCGACGGAGTCTACTTGCGGAGAAAATCCACGAGTTAAAAAGTCTAACTAAACGGCTGAAGATTTTCGTGTAATAAATACACAATAAATAAGGCTAGGCTGATTGTCTTTCCAACTTTTTTTCACAAAAAGGCTATTGTTTTCACAAAATGGAATTATTATAGTAACTAACTAATAATAATTATCACCTAGTTACGTCCTGCACTTAATAATTATTATTAAGTGCAGGACGTAAATTTACGTTTTTTAGGCCAATTTAAATATTAAGTGAAGCTATTTTAGGATGTTGCAATAGAATTTTCAATGATTTGGCCATTTGCAATTTAAATGCCACATAGAGGAGGTATATAATCGGCGTTGATGATGCAACAAGGTCGCAAGGTGTGCGTACGGGAACAGTTCTTGTTAATGTGCACTCGACTTGTTCGGATAATTTATTTAATCCGAGTAGGTACGCAATGCGAGGCCAACACAAGTTACCACCGTCGTTGAAGTCCTTGGTGCGCCATTTTCAACATAATAGGCTCCGTAGGCAGGTGAAGTCTAAAGAATAATAGACGCGACGTGACTGTCCCACCTGAGCCTCAGCGCAGATTGATCCATTCGACACGCCGACAAAATAACAACATTTTGTGCAGCTGAGAGAGTTTATGGTCTCTCTGGAGCCGGCTCAGGCAAGGTCTTAACCATTATTCTCATAAACGAGGATGGCGAGATGAAACAACACCGCAAATGTTACACAAGGGTTTCTTTATCTCTCTTTATTATATTGTATAAATCCTGAAAAAATTTGGTTCGCTCAATAGAAAATCATTCAAAAGTTATAACGAGTTTGCCGACGTTGCAGATGTCTAATCTAATGTAAACCAGCAGAGTCGTTTTCCCTCGCTGACCACCTATAAACTAATAACTAATTATTAGTTAAAACGCTGCCATTTTTTGGTTTATTATTCTTGGACCTATGTTTTCGCGACGGGGGTCGACGACTCCGATCGGCCTTAAAATTTGACATTATCCGTTTCAAGAGGTCTACATTCTAAATCCGAAATGTCCGTCCGCCGTCCAGGCCTTTTTGGGCAGTAGGAATTTTTTTTTAAATCTGAAATTTTGACAAAATACTCGGTTTACCATCTAGTTGTGCCCGCAAGGTTTTCAGCCCGATCGCCCAAACCCGTGGGGCGCTATGGGGCTAAAATGGGGCTACAGAAGGGAGTTTTTGAAGGCTTTCGGCTATGGGATCGAGTCAGGTGTCGTTTTCGAAGTATTTTTGGACGTAGAATCCATTTTTTGGGGTCCCGCAGCGATCCGATTTCACTGTTGCGATCTATAGGGCTTTCATGGGGCTACAAATGGGATTTTTGAAAGATCCCAGGAGGTCAAATATTTTTCAAGTAAAAAACAAAACAAAATTTGAAAAAAACATTTTTTGAAAAAACAAAACCAAAAAATCTTTTTTGAAAAAATTTTTTTTTTTTTAATTTTTTGGTTTATTATTCTTGGAATAATACACCTATGTTTTCGCGACGGGGGTCGACGACTCCGATCGGGCTCAAAATTTGACATTATCCGTTTCAAGAGGTCTACATTCTAAATCCGAAATGTCCGTCCGCCGTCCAGGCCGTTTTGGGCAGTAGGAATTTTTTTTTAAATCTGAAATTTCGACAAAATACTTGGTTTACCATCTAGTTGTGCCCGCAAGGTTTTCAGTCCGATCGCCCAAACCCGTGGGGCGCTATGGGGCTAAAATGGGGCTACAGAAGGGGGTTTTTGAAGGCTTTCGGCTATGGGATCGAGTCAGGTGTCGTTTTCGAAGTATTTTTGGACGTAGAATCCATTTTTTGGGGTCCCGCAGCGATCCGATTTCACTGTTGCGATCTATAGGGCTTTCATGGGGCTACAAATGGGATTTTTGAAAGATCCCAGGAGGTCAAATATTTTTCAAGTAAAAAACAAAACAAAATTTGAAAAAAACATTTTTTGAAAAAACAAAATCAAAAAATCTTTTTTGAAAAAAAAAAAATTTTTTTTAAATTTTTTTCATTAACACAGAATTAAATTTCTGCACAAGTAACTTATATCAAAGAATAATAAACCCTTGTGTAAAATTTGCAGCGTTTTTACTCAAGGGTTTATTATTCTTTGATAGGTATAAATGATCCAAACATGAATAATTATTGTTTTACAAGCTTATTTGACTATAAGCTGACAAAATTATTAGGTATGTCAATAAAAGCTTGTCTATAAAAAATTAAAAAAAAAAAAACATTTATTTTTGTATGTACAGTTTTGTAAGGACAGATCTGGGGCCCCGAAACAAGGATTCAACATCCAAAATTACTCGGAAACCGATACCTCAATTGTCCTCCTGATATCCTTCAAAAGTCCTATTTTAAATCCCCATGAAAGCCCCATAGATCCCCACGGTGAAATGGGATGGTTCTGGGATCCCAGAAAATGGATTCTTCGTCCAAAAATCCTTCGAAAACGACACCCCACTCGATATCATAGCCGAAATCCTTTTTAAAACCCCTCCTGTAGCCCCGTTTTAGCCCCACGGGGTTGGGCGATCGGGTTGAAAACCTTGCGGCACAACCAGGCGAAAACCCGAGTAAATTGTCAACATTTTAGGTTTAAAAACAAATTCTAGAGCCAAAAATGATGGGAATCTACATAATAAAAATATTAAAAATACCTATGGAGAAAATTTGAGGCGCTTCAAAATTGTTGAACCCCTCGCTAAACAGGTTGATTATTCCGAAAAAAAAAAAAACCACACCAAAATCAACGCAATACCAATAATGAAGTTCACATCAACAAAATTTGCTGGATCACGATGAGATGTCAAATTTGAACGATGAACAAAATCATCACGAAAGGGGAATTCGGAAAAAAAATCTGGTTTATTTCAAAAGGCAACTTGAAGCGCGGAGTCATTCTAGTCATGCCTCGATCTGGTTACGTTGAGGCGGTGAAAGCAGACCACTAAGTATAGTACGAGCGGCAGGTCCGGCACCTACAGAACGTCTGACCGCCGGGTTCGGGTAAATAATTACACCGACCATACTCTACGAGGCAAACTTATTCAATACAATACGTTTTCGCGCGATTGCATAACGACGAACTCGCACGATGAGAGCAAAAAAATGACAATAAATCGGGGTCGCGTCACTGAATTTTTTTCGGACTAGTTTCAATTGTCGAGATAGTAAATGTTATCAGGAGGTCACCAGAGGAATAATAAAGGCTGTTGGCATATTCGAGATTTTTCTAGGGCTATCAGATTATTACGTGGCTGACGGAAGTAGTTTGTGCAATATGTACATCACATCACACGCCATAGTTTTATAATTTTGATAGGAGAATCAGAAAACTTATCGCGACAATTATGATATAATTGTATAATAATATCCATGATATTATCATATACAATTTTTTGTAGCATTCAGTAAAGGTAGGGTAGTAGATTCAAACATGGCAGTATTCTGTAGACTTTAACTGATTTGATCAAACCAAAATAGAGCTCGGAGGATTCATGAAATTTTAGTTGACCGAACCGAAAAGAAAGTTAGCCAAGAGTTATTGCAGCCGCTTGAAGAGTATTGTAAATGTGGTGCAAAATAGTGCAATATTTCCGGATCGATCAAGCGTTGCATTCCCAATAAAAAAGATTAATTTGATTCCTTTGGTCAATAGAATAGCAATAAAAAGTGTTAGCTAAGAAACCCATTAGAGCACTTGTAAAGCTATTTGAAGAAAACTAACAACATTCCACCATAGCTGGAGGTGCTCTGTGAGTGGACTAGTGGTAGAAGGTTGCTTTATGGGAACTATCGAGTTTACCCAAAAAAATAATTCCAAGTAAAAACACTTGAATCAATACAGAAACGCCGTGTTCAATATTTAAACAAGACTTTGCATAAAGATTAACACACATATGAATTCCAAGATTTTCATCCCTCAGGTGATGGAGGTGGCCACCTTGAGTGACGTAACATCTCGTTTGAGGACCATCTTCGAGTCGGATAGGGTGAACATCGAGGAGGTGGGCGACCTTCTGAAAAGCTACAAAAGTGAGCCTCGGGACTGGAAGCAGTATGCGAAATTCGACAGGTTCAGGTGGGTCCTCTTTCCAGTTAAGGAAAAAAAGTACGACGTGAAAAGCCAACAGAGACGTTGCTGGGTCAAATTTTTCTTGAAAAAATTCTGTAAAACTAACCTCAATATGGAATATGAACGAGGGCAGTCTGGGTCGGGAATACAAATATTTTTGTGAAGAAGTGGGCACCAAGAAGGTAAACTGAGGACTGAACTGGGTCCGAGATATTTGAGGCGACCTCACACCTTCACACTTATTGCATTATTTTTTTGTAAAATATATTAATTATTTAATGAAATGAGTGAAAATCAACAACAACAACGCGAACAATCCATGCTTCAGACCTGGACATCAGGAAGACCAGCCCCATCCTCCGGTCCCAAGCTACTCAATTTCCGCCGAGCTCCTCTCAGCCGAAGGGAAACAGCCCTTATGATGGCGAACTGCACTCGAACTCGAGCCCACCCAACCACTTGGGAGTACGCATTATTAAAGAGTTCCTAAAGCCACCTTTTGCCTAACGGTGATGAGTTACGGTCGACGTAACTCGAGATTTCGCGCATGCGCAGCAATAACGGCGATAACTTACGTCCTTATGCCTAACGTCGAACGTTATTGCCGTAAAGATACGGCGATAAGCTTACGGTCTTAAGGATAACGCCGTTAATTTCGAACAATATAAGGCAAATAGCGGCACTTTAAATTTAGCGTGAATTTTGATAACACCGTATCTCTGTTACGGTGATATGTGAAGTTAGCTTTTCTTTGATTCTCCCTAGACAAATCCCTTACGCCGATAAAAATTAACGGTCGACGTATCTCGGATGTTTCTTTAGGAACTCTCTATTAATCTGTGGAGGTTGATGGTTCAATATGGCCTTATTGAAGCTGGAATGGAAGGACTCTTCAGCAATGGTTGTCCTGGTGACATCGCTGGATTGGCTTCTTCTTCTACGAGAACCCTCTCCGCTAACGAAGGTTGGCGACCAAAACATTCCCATGCGAGCTGAAAAAGATCTGCCGCTCTAGCAGTTCCTCCATTGACGAATTTTCAGAAGCCACGATGCTCTCCGTCGGCCCAATCCTCTGCGCCCATCATCATGGTCTGGAGCAGCAGTGCGTCCTTTGGATTCCTCATAATGTGGCCCAGACATGCAACCTTTCGCCTCTTTATGGTGGTCACGAGCTCCCGTTTCAAATTGTTGTGCTGTAGAATGTAGTCGTCCATAGGATCTTCAACATCCTCTACATATCAAGTGCCTCAAGCCTGTTGATGTCCACAGTCTTAATCTTCCACGACTCTACACCATACATCTAAATAGAAAGGATGTAGCATTTCCCCATGTAGCACACATACGTCGGGCCCACGTCAGGCGATCGTTGTCGCGACGGTCGCTGGACGGTTTGCACGTCTGCCGACCAACCATTTCCCAACGACGGGCCGACGTCAGCAAAATCGCTGCCCAGAAAAGTACCGTCGGGCCACCGTCAAATAGTTGTCGTCCATCGACCAACCATCACTCGACGATGCTGGCCATAGCCTGACATTGGCCCAACGATCTGTTCGGCGTTGGAACCCAGGCTATGGTCAGCATTGTCGATTGGTGGTTGGCCAAAGGACGACAACTAGCCGGAAGGTACTATTCTGGGCGGCAATTTCGCCACCGTCGGCCAAACGTTGGGAAATGCCGACTTATGAGTGCTACATGGATCATCCTCCTCCAGCGCAAGGTAACGCGCGTCTCAGCCGCACAAGCATCTCATCTTAATGAATGCTACCCGAGCGATCTCAATCAACTCCCCGTGCACTGACCAGTTCTCTGACACTAGCCTGAAACGACACCCTGATCAAGCCGCCGACTCATAACTGCGACAGCGCACGCTTTCAGACCAGACTTGTATACCGCCATGAACCTGGTATTAAGCACATCGATCCGCAAGCCATATTGGCGGCTCGCTGCCTCCACTCTATCGGTGAGTGCTGTATTTGGGGTTGTGGAAAGATATGGTCGGTGTGAGGTCGCCTTAGATGGTATTGACTCAAACTTCGCCTACAGTTTACAACCCACTTCTTCCCAAAAATGAACGACCAGGTTGCCAAGCTTATTTAGTTATTCCCTCGTTTTGTATTCTACATAAGAGAGTAGCTTGCACAGGAATGTTTGCGACCTCCAACGTCTCCATAAATTGATCAGTACATCACTGCTTGTCCTTTTGAAACAGATACACCCGGAACTTGATAGACGAGGGGAATGGAAAATACAACTTGATGCTGCTCTGTTGGGGAGAAGGTCACGGGTCTGCCATACACGACCACGCAGACGCCCATTGCTTCATGAAAGTCTTGCAGGGGACACTGTCCGAGGTTAGATTCTCGTGGCCCAACCGGGACGAAAGCAGCGAGTCTGACGAGAAAGAAGAAGTGGAAGGGGAAGTTTTACAACCGATGACCGAACTGTCCAGAACCCTCCTGCCGACAGATGGCGTATGCTACATTAACGGTATGGTACAGGATATTACCACAGTACCTATTTACGGAAAAAAAAAAATAAATAAAAATAAATAAATAAAGAACCTAGCGTTATTTTAATGGTTTGACTTGGAAAAAAAGACCTTCAAGATTTTGATTATTGTGTTGCCAGATTCACTAGGACTGCACCGTGTTGAAAACCCCAGCTACAGTGACACCGCTGTGAGTCTTCACCTCTACTGCCCTCCGTTCGAAGAATGCTCTGTTTTTAACCAGCGGACAGGACACAGGTCGAAAGCCAAAGTCACCTTCTGGTCCAAATTCGGTAACAAGCCGGTAAGAAAAATTCTGCTCAATTTCCTGAGTTCACCTTCCAGATTTTGACAGACCCTTAACCTCTCAACCAACTGAATTTGACCCACTTTCTCGTACATCTCGCCAGCCCGCCAGAGTTAGTATCGGCGGGAGGAGCGGGTCGCAGCTGTGGTCGTGGCGCGACTGTGCGAAATCCTCTTGTCCATCCGTTACGCCAGCCCGCCCGGTGGAAGACGAGAGTAATTTCTCATATAAAATTGCCATTCACTGTGTCTCATCATAACATTATAATAATGTCTTACAACAGTATATTTTTACGGATTGAGCCTGCTGACCAGGTATCTTTTGACAACAATTGGTCTAATGAAGCCATGGGAGTGTTCCCATGTAAGACTAGGTCAGCTGGCCAGGCCACTTTTACCGACAATTCGATTAAGGTAGCTGAACCTGCTGCTGGTAATACCGCGAGCCCTGGGCGAATCAATACTGGCCACGAAGCTTCGTGTAGCGAATTGTCTTCCCCACAGTTCCCTTCCGAAGACTCTGCTTCTCTACAGTACCTTGACTAAAGTAAGCCTGGAGTACGGAGTCTTCCATTTCTGTGGCTGCACCCCCCCTCCCCCCCCCCCCTGGTCAGCAGATCACGACATAAATTCGTCTAATGCCAAGGACGGAAATGTTCCCACACTCCCTACCTTTTCCTCCAAAAACACCGGCGGCGCAATCGTGGACTTACGCCACAGGCCTTCCGCCAAACACACAACACAAAATAGTGAATCCAAGTTCAAATTTAGAAACACTACACTTGTAGGTACACAACCAATTCACTCAAATTCACAAATTTCACAATAATCAAAACCTCTCTTATTATTTTTACAGAACGTCGGCCAGGAACGACCACCGGAAGACAACTGAACCTTCCACAATCCTGCATCTCATCTTTTGGGAACATCGTTGTCGATAACTACACCCATTTACGATAAGCTACCTACTTGTTCCCGGTGCAATAAAATGATTCACTTTAACACGAACTTTTTCCTTGCCATAAATTGGTCAAAATCGTCAAACCTCCCAAGAGTATTAATAATATTAGTATCATCGTACGTAGAAAATAGTGTTTTAACAGAATAGTTTTTATTGCCTACACCGCTGATCAGGTCCCACTTAGACAGCAATGTCGGGTAAGTTTTTTTTTTTTTTTTTTTAATTTCTGAACGTCTCAACTTGTTTATACCGTAGTATAATAACATATTATGTTGGTTTTAATTTTAGGGTTATGATTCTCGTTTGTATCGTTTTTCTGCACTTGTGTTTTGGAAGATAATTCTTGAATATACGATAAAATATCAATTCGTATTTCTTCATTATACCTCCTAATACAGCCCCGTGAGAACAACGTGCTTCAAGGAGTAATGCGACAGGCTTTTAAAAAATTTTCAAACGGTTTATTTTCTATAAATTTCGCTAACAATAACAATGCGCGAGTACAGTGACAACACCGTGGCAATATGTACAAAAAGGACCGAGAAACTAATGATAGTTCAGTGATTGGCCTGAAGGAAGGTTTTGTGCCAAGAAACGCTCTGCTTAGTTAAACCTTCAATTGAACGAACAACGTGGGCTGAATTCCATCAGTATAATATGCTCTACATTATACTGGGGCAAAAGAGGGAAGACATTTAGAAGAATAAACATAGTCCACTACAACCAATTCCGCATTGAGCAGAGATATTCCAGTTAATCAGTTCTGACTTTCCTCAAAGAAGCATTCCGTCAGTCGTACCTACCAAATGCACTTAGGCAGCACTCAGTGAACATACAAATTCATCCAGTGTCACAGTAATTCCTTTGCACAAAACCTTTCCCGTAGTCATAGACAAATGGGAAGTGGATCAAAATGGGTGACAAATTTAATGATCAGACTCACAGACGATCCTCAAAATCACGCAGCGTACTGATCATTCTGAGGAGTGCAGCAACGTCTCTCTGAAATAAAATTTGCTCCATTAGTGCCCGACCTTTCCAAGAAAAATGTAAAAAAAAAAAAACTGCAAATTTTACACAAGGGTTTATTATACTTTGATATAGGTTACTTGTGCAAAAATTTAATTCCGTCTCAATAAAATATTTTTTAGAAAACATTTTTTTGCAATTTTTTTTTTTTACTCGAAAAATATTTGACCTCCTGGGATCCTTCAAAAATCCCATTTGTAGCCCAATGAAAGCCCTACAGATCCTCACAGTGAAATCGGATCGTTCTGGGGCCCCCAAAAATGGATTCTACGTCCAAAAATACTTCGAAAACGACACCTAACTTGATCCCATAGCCAAGCCTTTAAAAAAAACCTCCCATAGCCCCATTTTAGCCCCATAGCGCCCCACGGGTTTGGGCGATCGGACTGAAAACCTTGCGGGCACAACTAAATAGTAAACAGAGTATTTTGTCAAAATTTCAGATTTAAAAAAAAAATCCTACTGCCCAAAACGGCCCGAACAGCGGACGGACATTTCGGTTTTGGAATCTAGACCTCTTGAAACGGATAATTTCAAATTTTGAGGCCGTCGCGATTACAAGGTTATTATTCCAAGAATAATAAACCAAAATCACTCACGGAGCTCATTCTTGGGGTTTGAGTATTTTCTGGGTATTCTTTCTACTTGGGCTTTTTCTTCCTTCCCACCAAATGACCGAAACTCCTACAAGGCAAAACAAGCGAGGCCGTAATATAACACACGATAGAAATGCTTACTTTCAAGTATTGGCAGCACTGTCAGGCGCCGAAGCGTATCAGCTATCTGAGAACAACTCCTTGACTGTCACCATCCGTGGAGCAGCATACCGTCTATGCATAGCAGGATTGAGCAGTGGAGGCAACGAGTTGTTACTTTGTCCCAGCCGGGTGAGTAACGCGTTGATGGGCATGTCTCCGCTTTCCAAGGCCCACGCAGCGTTCCTAACGCCCATTCTGAATTTCTCCAGTTCTTCCGCTATTTAAATGCGCAAACGTTAATCAAACACCTTGGTGGTCACCGCAAGTAGCAACTGGTTACTGACCTGATACATTTTTCGCGACGTTGAGGGACCTTTCGAGAGGGTTGACTATATACAAAGGGGAGTAGTCAGGTTTTGACAGCCGTGAATCGGATGTTATCGATACACAAGTCGTACTGAAATCGAACTGAAAGCGAACAACATTTTAATCTGACGAACGCTCTTAATCTATTCAAACCAATTACTGCGTTGAAACTCACGTTCATGTAGTAATCATAGAACCCTCTAAGAAGTTTCGAAGGAGTCACAGAGGACAAAGGCGGAGTCCAATTAAGTCTCGATAAATCACGAACAAACGTGCAATTTATGTCGTCAGTGATCCTCTCGTCTTCCAAGTCTGTTCAGAACCAGCGCTCAGATATGGTTCAAATATATACAGTGACAAGGGCGAACAGAAAAAATACGGTTAAGTACCTGCTAGTTTCACCATGAGATCTAACGGAGGAAGTCTTTTGAGGCTTTGGAGATAGTGAACGCAGAGCATGATCAACATGAAGTTGGTTACCCATCTGAACAAACAAAATTTAGTGAAAACATTTTAAAATAAAGATGGTAGTCTGCGTGATCGAAAATTAAGACAAGATTTACCTTCCGGGCGAGGGGTTTGTGAGCTGACACGCAGCAGCCCAGTGTTTCACGAAGCAAATGAGAAGCTTGGAAAGTGGATCAAGTTGACTGTATAGAAACAGAAGCTCTGACATATAAACACCCGTCCTGAAAAGAAATAACATTAAATAACAAAATAACGTGAGGGAGATACAATCTATGTCATGCTACTGTATTGAACGCACATGTTAGACATGGAAAGATCACAGTCCAGCCCAGTTATATCGTTGGAGTATTTGACTATAGGAACTCGGGCCTGAAGGATCCTTTTGACGCCGGAACATCCGGGCATCAAGACTTGGAGGAGATCCGCCATCAGTTCCATCTGCCTTTGCGTGAGGGGCCTCTGCCCGCCGAGGCTGGTTTTGGTTTGATAAACTAATCGCACATTGTGTGCAGGATGAAGCTGCGAAGGAAAAGACGAAATATGTTATTATCATGGGAAGGATTGGGGGGGGGGGGGGGGGGCTTTGTCTGGCTCCAAATCGATCCAAATTATTCTCGCAGATGTATTAGAACCCAAGCAGTTCCACAACATAAGCATCAACTGGCGGACGCCCTGGCGAACCGGGTCTCCATTTACGGCGGACGCAACTGAGATTCATCCTGGGCTTGTACACAGGACATGAGAGCCTCAGGAAGCTTTTAAACCGGATAGGGGTGGGTGGGCTTTGATTACGAAAAAGAACCCACTTATACGCTATGCAGAGATGAGGAGGATACAGCAGATCACCTCATCTTCGAGTGTGAGGACCGAAAGTGCAAACGGTAACTTGCTCTGGGATCAGTGGACCAGGGAGAGATACTGGCGCAACAACACCTAGAAAGAGGGCTTTTGAACCTCTTCAAGGGCACAGACCTCCTACCGAAGTAACTCTGAGAGGTAGCAAAATGGGTCTACAGGCCTAGAAGCGGGAGGAGGGCAGCCTGTCAGGAACCAACTTCCATAACCTCTCTGGTAATACTAAAATGTAATCTAAGCATCAACTGAAAATATTTTAGACTTTTAGGTGGTGTCAACTATATTAACAAGAAATACACTGCCAAGGCAATGGCACATGAGCTTCCTCGTGCCAAGTTCAAAATGAACGTAACAACTGTAACAAGAAAATTACGTTCGCGCATGCGCAGGGAGTACCACTGATTCAATCGTGATGAAACTGATAGGGAACCATCTAGGGCTATATCCACACAATTCCTGAAAATTTGATTGAAATCCGATCAAAATTGTAGGAGTTATGGCTGTGGCAAGGAAGTTACGTTCGCACATGCGCTGAGCGTACCGCTGATTCAATCGTGATGAAACTGACAGGGTACCATCTAGAGCTATACGCACACAATTCCTGAAAATTTGATTGAAATCCGATCAAAATTGAGAAAGTTATGCCTGTTTCAAGAATTTCACGTTAGCGCATGCGCAGAGCGTACCGCTGATTCAATTGTGCTGAAATTCGTATGGGACCTCAAGGAGCCTGATCCGCATAATCCCTCAAAATTTGAGCTAAATTCATTCAAAATTGTGGAAATTATGGCTGTAACAAGGAAATGCGGACAGACCCACAGACCGACAGACCGACAGACCGACAGACCAACAGACACGGAACCAAATTTGTTCAGTAGGCTATGAAACGCAAAATGCGAGTGGAAATTTTAAATTCGGACAACAAAAATTTTTTTTCTCCCGAAAGTGAACACAAGGCTTCCGCTGCTTCGCAGACTCGGAAGCAAAAATACTCAGGACTGATTTGGAGCCATTGACATTAAGTGAAGAGTTGAAATTCATAACAATCTAAGAGCCAACAATCTCGAAATCTAGGTAACGACTTCTAAACAGTAAGTGTCAAAGAGGCAGTCTAAATGACAAGAGGCAGCGGTTCCTGAGCAAAAAACACTGCAAATTTTATAAAAGGGCGTTTTTAAAACAATACAAATTGTGTAAAAATTATTTCGATTTCAATTTTTTTTTTTTAATTAGTTCAACGAGAGATGTGGGACCCCGAAAAATGGATTATGGGTCCAAAGTCACTCGGAGAACGACACCTCATTCGACTTCCTGGCACCCTTCAAAAGCCACGTAATAAATTGTTTATTTAAATAAAAAATTGTAGCGTGGGGACCAGTTTCGAGCAACTAAGCTCATCTACAGCCCAGAGTAACTTGACCCAATATTCTGGTTTAAACCTTACAGGTACCTTCAGGCTACTCTGGGCTGCAGATGAGCTTAGTTGCTCGAAACAGGTCCCCACGCTACAATTTTTTACTTAAATAAACAATATAGTATCCAAACCAGCGGCGGAGTCACTTTCTCTCCCTAACCACCTCATTGGATCAGACCTTTGCACCGTCGGCAAACAACCACTCCGCTTCATATTGTTTACTACGTTGAGACTTGTCACGTTGAAAAATACATTACATTTTTTCCCCCTTTGCTGGAGGTACTGCTAATAAGTGTTTAAGGCACTTGAACTGTTTCGACCATTTTGAATTTCAACTCCGACACACATTTTTCCCCAAAAATGTTCTCTTTTTTGAAACTAATAACTTCATTACTTCAGTATTGTCTGAGAGTTTTCCATTCCAAATCAAGAATTCCTGTAATATAAACTCGGAACAAATGGGGCGTTTTTCTCGAAACTGCAATTTCGGCACTTGGAGGGTAATGAATTTCAACTCTTCGTGTCTTTTGATTAGAAATGGAACACCAGTAAGCGCTAATAACCCCCTGTAGTAAATTTAACTCACTTTTCCACCATCCGGATGAGAGTGGTCGTGACGGAAAACAACGTCGAGGTCCGAACCGGCTTTTCCGAAACCATTAACCGAAGACCCGAAAGGGAGGACGGCACAGAACGGGAATAGCCCGGACATTGCAAGCTCCAGTTGCCGAGCAGTGAAAAACCTCAGTCTTGTTCCTAATTCGTCCAGTCTTGTGCAGTCATGAAGAACCTCCATCATTTTGGACACCTTCGCACGTGATTTTTATTAGAGGCATACAAACACTGATTTACCATATTCGTTACAAAATTACTCACGCTCTGAGCCTGAGACGTCAAGTTCAAAATAGTCTCGTAATTCTTCACGGGTGGTATGTGCGTGACCTTTGAGTAATCCGCGTTAAAATCAGGTTCAAATTTCTTCTTGCCTGAAGAACAAAAAAATGTCAGTCAAGCGTATCAAATACACGTCAAGCTGGCAGCAGATACCTCACTTTACCTGCAGGTGCAGCTTTGAACCAAACCACCGGCGAAGACACAGGAACGGACGACTTGTCAGAAAAATGACACCAAGACCTCATGACTTCTGACAAACAGTTTTCCTTGAACTCCACCAAAACGAAATGCTGAAAATAAAGAAAGTCCGCTCATTGTGTGTGTAAATAATTAACCAAAATAATGTATAGGCCAGTCGTTTCTATACACTAAAAGGGGGATGTAGTAAACTCGTGCAAAAGGTGGTGTAGTAAATTTTGTTTTTGGTACTTGTAGTTAAGTATGATATTTACTAGGCAGTAAATATCGAAAATGGTGACATGAAAATGTCGGGAGAACTTTTGGCAGCCTAAAAATCTCAAAATTTTGGGACGATTTTTAGTTTTCCATCGGTAATATCTATACGATGCTTCCTAGCGAAAATGTTACTATGTACAAACTTAAAGAGCATTAAATTCTGCATCGAATGAGCACCACAACTTTATAAATCTGTCAAGTGGTCAAAAACCATGGTCGGAAAATGGCGATTTTTCCCAACTTTGCCGAAAAGTGGATATCAACCTAAATGGCTTTAGGTTGAAAACGGTTCCTCCAATACGAAAAACCCACGGAATGAAAGTTGTAATGAATCTAATTCTGCGTTCAGTGAGTACCAAAACGTTCAAATTCGCTCAAGTACACTCTCTTTCTTCCAAATTTCGGTAGATGTCATTATTTGCCTGAACAACTTAAACCCTAAAACAATATCATTGTTTTAATGCTTCACCGTAGAAGCATCTAATTGTTAAATTATCGTTATGGGTCTGAACAACAAGATATCATGAATGGTAGCAACATTTTTGCTAGGAGAACTTTTGGTGGCCAAAAAAAACGTCGATTTTTTCGGACATTTTCCAGTTTTCTACCTCCAACTCAAAAACTAAGGAACGCAAAGAAAACTTTTCAAAGTACAAAGTTGAAAATCATATAATTCTGCGTCGAATGACCTCCTTACACATTAGAATCGGTTCAGCCGTTTAGCCACAATCAAGAGTCAAAACATGCAATTTTTTCCAACTTGGCTGAAAAATAGGATTCGTTCATGTTTCAACCCCTGTGACTTACGAACGGCTGTACCAAATGAATTGGCTCACAATGTTGCAGAGCGTCAAATTAAGAGTTGAGCTCCTTAAATTCAAAAAAATACTACTACCAACCGAGAAAACGAATTTAAACCTACAACAAGAAACGCTCAATCTGACACCGCTCGGTAAGCGGAAAACTACGGGTTTCAGAACGTTTTCGGCTGTAGCTCGGAAACTATTGGCCCGATTCCAAATTTCTTTCTTTCTCGTGAAGGTTGATTAAATACCCCGTCGCAGCTATTCTGCAATTTTCATTCGAGCTTTTATTTTTATTTTATTTTTTATTTACCTATAATGTTATAGTGCTCATTTGATGCAGAATTTAATGCTTTGAAGTTTGTTCATACATAGTAATATTTTCGCTAGGAAGCATCACCGAAGGAAAACTAAAGTCTCAAAATGTCGAGGTTTTTAGGCTGCCAAAAGTTCTCCCGACATCTTTCGTGCCACCATTTTTTATATTTAGGTACTTCCTAGTACACTTACAAGTAGGTACCAAATACAAAACTTACTACACCACCTTTTCCACAAGCTGATGTATCTAATGACTGGCCTAGTATTAACAATACTCTGGGCTCACGTTATCTCTCAGCTTGTAGTGGAACATGTAGTTAACGGGTGATATTTTCTCGCAATAGTCTCTCAGCTCCAAACAAGAAGCCTCTGACTGAACCTGCACAACAAGCGACCGGCTGGCTTGTTCCCTGCGGAGGGACATTACGTCGTCGAATTTTAAGAAAGGCCCTGTTTTATTCCTCAAAGGTTCGGGTTTCACGGCGGTTTTGGACTTCGGAGGACTGCTGTGATTTTTTCCTCCGTGTTTGCCTGAAACCGTTAAATAGTGTACAGACATTTCAATCGATTGAAATTGACAAACTTAACAATATTGGGGTTGTTTAGTGATCAAAAGTATTTATAGTCTCGCCCTTGACATTGAGCAGAACCCCATCAAAACATCCAAAATCCCCAACTTGTAAGAGAATAGCGCTAAAATAACTTTTTCCTTAATCCTTTACGCATAAACTCGATCAGATTTTACGTACATCACTGCATCGACTACAATTCGGCTCTACGGCTCCATCCATTTTCAGGCTTGATCTGCTTGTGTGTAAATGAGCTACTCAATTAATCCATTGGAAACATTTTGTAAACCCCCCGCACGTACCTGATACAGCAGTCAGAAACAGACCGCATTTAAACCTTTTCCTCCACCTCGGATACAAAAACGCCGACTTCGAAGCATAATCCACCGACGCCAAGATGTGCAAGTTCGTAGACCCTGAACACAATCTGGGGAGAAGCGACATCTTAGTTGCCGTTCAGCAAACCCCACTACAGGCTTGACATCTCAACGCTTATAAATAATCAATTTCGTCAACTAACGGTGGACAATTTTAGGGGAAAATACAAAGCGAATGAAAATATTGCTATCAACCTCATTGCCGTGTTATCATTAGCCTTATCTCTTATCAACACAAGTTGATATCATCTGTGTAAATGTTTGAAGGTGCTCATATCCTTTACACAAGCCCCAAAATTTTACTGACAAATCAATTTCACTGTCAAATTACTTTGAAAAATTGTGATGATGATTAAATAAAGACTTGGGTTGAGAGTGAACAGTGATTTTGCATTTGTATACGGTTTGCAACACTGGTAACGTTGTGGCTTGATATCGGAGTCCGGTGATGCCAGATGGCGGGAATCATCCCACGCCAGAGGGACTTTTGAGTCTAGGTGATGGTGGGAGTTTTCAGATGAAACCTCCCAAGACGTAGGGATTTTTTAATCAGGTTCGAAATAGTTTCCCTTAAAACTATGAATTTGCTTCACAAAAACTTGGTAGCCATTAAAAAAGAATTGAGAATCAAAATTATCGCTTTATTGTTACAAATAATTTTTTTTCGAAAATAATAATATTACCTACCTATTTTATTATAATCGCAGCTATTATAATAAAATAGGTAGGAAATATTATTATAACCAACCGAAAAAATAAAAGCTGCTTTTATTTTTTCGGTAGGTTATTAGTTCTACTGTTTTCAACCATACTTTTATGCATTGTCGCCATTTTGGTTTATTATTCTTGGAATAGTACACCTATGTAATCGTGAGGGGGGGTCGACGACTCCGATCGGCCTCAAATTTGACATTATCCGTTTCTAGATTCCAAAACCGAAATGTCCGTCCGCCGGGCCGTTTTGGGCAGGTTAGTACTGTGGAGACTGCTATGGAGCCGTTTTGGGCAGTAGGAATTTTTTCTTCTTTTTAAATCTGAAATTTTGACAAAATACTTGGTTTACCATCTAGTTGAGATCGCAAGATTTTCAGCCCGATCGCCCAAACCCGTGGGGCGCTATGGGGCTAAACTGGGGCTATGGGAGGGTTTTTTTGAAGGATTTTGGCTATGATATCGAGTTAGGTGTCGTTTTCGAAGTATTTTTGGACGTAGAATCAATTTTTGGGGGTTCCGGAACGATTCGATTTCACTGTAGGGATCTAAAGGGCTTTCATGGGGATACAAATGGGATTTTTGAAGGATCCCAGGAAATCAAACATTTTCTGAGTAAAAAAAAAATTTTTTTTATTGACAGAATTAATTGTTGGACAAGCAACGTATATCTTAGAATAATAAACCCTTGTGTAAAACCGGCAGCGTTTTTGGTTTATTATTCTTGGCACCATCTAGAGCTAGCTGGTGTCAAGAAGCACAGCTCTGTGCCCGATCGCCAAAACCCGTGGGGCTGTACTTTTATATAGCCTATAATATAGGCTATATACTTTTATAGGCTATATAGGCTATATACTTATACTTTTATATAACCTACAATAATAATTATATTAATATTATACTATAATATTAATATTATATTATTTATTATTATTATTATTATTATTATTATTATATTAATATTCTGATATATTATTAATATTATACTATATTATAGTGTAATATTATACTATATTAATATTATACTATATGCGTGGACAACGTGTTACAACCTGATTTCAATCAATGGAACTCAGCCAAAAACAATCCACTACCTACTTTATTCCTGAATGTTGAATAAACTTTTACGACAGGCACCATCACAAAACAATTTTACTGTATAATAATTTTTATAATTCAATAATATAAATTATTCTTATTGAATTATAAAAATTCTTATACACCTGGCAATAATTATTATAATAGGGCTGGTGCGCGGGGACAATACAACTAGTGGTAATAACAGCAACATGTCAACAAACCATTTGTAAACAAATGAGGTTGCCGGCAAAAACAACTACAAGATGGCGGAACCTTCTGTGTTTACCAAAGGCTCAAGGTGTATTCGAGCAGCATTATTTATCAAGTTCCCGTTTCACGTGATAAATTCGCGTAGTATTTCCCTAATCGTTTGGGTATTTCTGCCGTGTAGGCATCAGGAAGGGATAAAAAGAAAATTCGGGTACTGTCCGGTGTAGTTTGTGTATGAATACTGCTGTGCGCCAGTGAGTGGTAAGTGTTGTTTTTGCTTGAAATATATTTAGTTATTAGGTAACTGAAATGTGTTAGATCTGCCGAACGTGGTGAGCTAGTGTTACGAGAAATGTTTCTGTACAAGAGCAAACAGAAAGACTTTCAGTACTTACTACTGCTTACAAATCCAACTTATTGCAGTTGACCAACTAATAGGGTCAGAAGAAGTGAAGAAGAGGCACTTCACGTTGTTTCGGGATTGCTGCAAGTAAAGAGCCGATGGGAAAGATTAGAGTTTTGGTTCAGCATCGTAGATAACCGTAAAGTCAGCTCACGGGACCCCACCCGAAGAGATGTATTTTAGATTGATGATTATTTCTGCGTGAACGCACTCAAAAACACCAGGGCCTTGGGCCCTGATCAATCAGCCCGGATTTTCCGTGATAGCACCAACCGTTTTGGTTTATTATTCTTGGAATAATACACCTATGTTTTCGCGACGGGAGTCGACGACTCCGATCGGCCTCAAAATTTGACATTATCCGTTTCAAGAGGTCTACATTCTAAATCCGAAACGTCCGTCCGCCGTACGCCGTTCGGGCCGTTTTGGGAAGTAGGATTTTTTTTTAAAATCTGAAATATTGACAAAATACTAAGTATTGGTAAACCAAGTCTTGGTTTACCATCTAGTTGTGCCTGCAAGGTTTTCAGTCCAATCGCCCAAACCCGTGGGGTGCTATGGGAGGTTTTTTTTAAAAGGCTTTTAGGTATGGGGTTAGGTGTCGTTTTCGAAGTATTTTTGGACGTAGAATCCATTTTCGGGGATCCCGGAACAATCCGATTTCCCTGTGGCGATCTATAGGGCTTTCATGAGGCTAAAAATGGGATTTTTGAAGGATCCCAGGAGGTTAAATATTTTCGAGTAAGAAATAAAGAATTTTTGAAAAAAACAAATCCAAAAAAAATTTTTTTTTCGAAAATTTTTTCTATTACCTAACACAGAAATAATTTTTGCACAAGTAAGTTACTTGAAGTAACCTATATCAAAGAATAATAAACCCTCGTGTAAAATTTGCAGCGTTTTTTTCGCCCTTATTTTAGGTGTTGCTCTATATCTAAAAAACTACGCATTGTCCGACAAAAACTACTATTTAAAAACATATATGATTTTTTAAATAGCATCAAATGTGTGACAATTTAAGCCCAACCGGAGCTGTGTAGGTCAATTAGTTTCAGAGTTATGGCACTTTGAAAATATGCCATTTTTTTAAATGTGAACATTTTAGTTGATAACCTGAAGACAGCGGAAGCACGTTTTTCAGAACGTTTTCGGTTGTATCTCAAGAACTATTGGTCCAATTCCAAATTTCTTTTTTTCTCGTGAAAGCTAAATAAATTTCCCATCGCAGCTATTCCGTGTGAAATTTTGATCTGAGCGTTGATAAGGGAGGGGCAGGCTCGGCAAAGAAGTGGAAAATTTCGAAAAAACCTGTTTCTCTGCACATTATTGCCGATAACGCGGGAACGGTTGGTCCGATCTTACTTTTCTTTTTTTTAGGTGAAAGCTGATTAAATTTTAAAAAGCGAGGGGGCAATGAAATTTCGGTCGGAGAAATAGTCTTGGAGAGAGAGAAGAGAAAAGAACACGGTACGCTATTCAAAACAACGGTCTTCTGCCGCTCGGATCGAAATTGCTAGCAAACTAACCTGGCCCCGTGAAACCTTCCGATTTGTTGACACTCGTGCACCAGCCTCATTCAATGCCAGGTTCAACAGAAAAGAGGGATTTCATGGGTGGGATAATTGAGTTGGCGGATGCAACGTGAAGGAAATGTAGGGATATTTTGAAAGCAAGGGTGGGAATTCTACGTTAAGGTGTTTGGCATCACTGCATCGGACATGGAAAGTCGTTCAACAACCACAATTTAGTCTCCGTATTGCTTATTTTGTGCTTTTTATTCAATAAATATGGTTATTTAGCTTAAATACAAATTTGACTAGAGCGCATAGGCTGTAGAATTAGGTGTGAAATTTGTGTGAATATTTGTGAGGATTTGAGATGGCTACGTCGAAATCAACGAACACCTACAACCGACAGAATTGGGAAGACGCGGTAAGCCCCTGACGATATCGTTATTTTGGGGTTTCTCCTTTTCTACAGGAGACTCTATAGATTGTTGAAGCGATTTCGTACTTAACTGGTATCTAGTACTTATGTGGGGGGCTACAGTACGTGCTTCCGAGATGATTGATGCAGGTGGTGATTGACCTTCATTTGGCTTTTTTTTCGAAATTTTACGTTACTTTCTGTTAGAATTAAATATAATATCGTCGTTTCCTTCGTTGCGTATTATTTGATTGCAACTTTCGATCATGTTCCAGGAATTCCCGATTTTGTGCCAGACATGCCTGGGCGACAATCCTTACATTCGAATGGTGAGACTTGAGTGGTGGCCTGATGGATACCGCTTATTACTATTATGATACTAGAGAGACCGTACTGGGATTAGATTTTCGTTCAAAAGGCTGTTGTAGGTGGGGCTACTGAATAATATCCATTATATCTGGGAGGCCGCACAATGGGCAGCCAGGTAGTTGCTGGAGCTTTTTGGGAAGCTGAATAAAACTTCTCAGGTTCGAATCTTCTGTATCACCCACACAAAAAGAATGGGCTAATGTTAGGTGCGTTCGCAGAGTAATTCTAAATATTCTGAACCGTACGCGTTTGGTCATCTTCCCAGCGTTCGTCGATACCGCCGAAGCGATAGGGATTTCCCGCCGGTCCGAAGACCTCACTAAATCATTCAATCTGTAGTAGCGACGGCCGCAGAACTCGTTCGGAATCGATTCCGGCAGTTTTTTTTTCCAGAACATCCCGAACTGATTCTGACTGCCTCCTCGATTGTGGAAAGTCACGCATGCGCTATTCATTTCCTTTTGTGATCTCATGGAGGTAACATTCTAGGGACTATTTTTTCGTTGACGGAGGACCGAAGTTCTGTCCGTTTTAATTCCTGGAAGCGTTCGAGTTCTGATTCGATTCCAGTACTTGCTCTGCCAACGCAGCTGTTGACCTCTCTGATGTTCCTGCGACGGTTCGAGCAGTTCAACCAATCTATAACCGCGATTTAGCCGTCAGTGGACCACAGACGGTCACCTGTGCTGGAACGAACCTAATTTCGAAGAGTTTCCTTCCTGATCACCCACCTACGAACCGCTTCATGGAGAGTGGTCGGCTTCAGACAGACCGTGGTTCAACCACATGATTTAGTGAAGCCAATGGGTACCATCTGGATCGTAGTAGGCTCTAGGCTCTTCTCTGGAAATGCACAAGATGGAGCTGGTTGTATTATGAATGAAATACGTAATACAACATCGTACATGTTCACAAATGGCTACCTAAAACGCCCCAGTGAGCAACGAGGAAGGGTTACAACGTTGGGAGGTTACAGCCAATTTGCGCATTTCTGGGACTATCCATAGCACTCCCGGCTGGTCGTACTTTCACTTTTTCTCTCGCCGGTTGATCGGCACTGCACTCCCAGCGCTGCCGAGGCTCGTAATGTAAACTTCGCCCCTGCACTTCCTAACTTTATCTCCGATAGATAGTATGAAAGCGATGTGTTGCGCGGGAACCCCGGGTCGGTTCAAAATTCAACTCAGAATACAAAATAGAGTCTCTTGTAGTGTGCATGAGCACATGTCCAGGACTAGTCTATCAGGTTTGGAAAATGCTGCCCTCTGTTGTTCATACCTGCTAGAAGTCGTTGAGTTTGTCTCGTTCAACACTCCACCAGCAACCAGTCCTCGATGTCATGATGTGGTACTAGCTTATCCACTATTCTCTCCCTGCATTCGGTTTAGATTCAAGCCATTGAGTTCAACGGGCTCAGCAAAATAAAAAAAAGAACGCATCTTGGCAAGTTATGAGGGTGTCGCGACACGTTTTCGTCACGTGACAAGTCTTCTTCGAGCGGCATACCCGCTAACAGGTATAGGCAACCTCTAGCTACTAATTTCTGTTGAGTGCGTTGAATAGTTATAGTATTAGGGACCTTTTGTTTAACGCCGGTTCCGAACAGCAAATGTGAGTGGCTTTCCTGGGCAAGATACTCTCGGTGGTTTGCCATTTCCTTCCGAGAGGTGATTATCAGTAAGTTTGTTCCAGGTCTAACTGCGTCTGTTAACAAAAGTTGACAGCTGTCGACAGCAGTCCCAATGCCTTCTGAATCGCTGTTGAGTTCTGTCGAACAGCCCATCTGATGACCTGGAACGCGATCTGTCAACAAACCAAGTCACATGAATGACCGTGAAGTAATGCTACACAATTTAATTACTTCATGGTGATTCACGTGACAGTAAATTTCAAATGGAAAAATCCAAGTGATAATTTTTGGTTTATTTTATTCAGAATAATCAACCTTTTTCAAGAGAGGAGTATCATAAGGGCGGGAATGAGTCATTTAATGTGTTTGAGGGTATTTACGAGGACTTCGGGAGGACGTGAGTACAACTTGACGCGCCGAGCACCAAAATAAAGTGAGAAGGTTATGAGAGAGGTTTCAACTGGGTAGGGTTACCCTAGTCGACAGAACCCAACCGAATTCATTCGAGCTGTCCGTTTTCGGCGGACAGCAGTTGAACTGCAGTCGACCTACAAATCGACCTGGAACAGCCGGCCACGGCGACGTTTCGCCGACCCAGCGACCTGGAACAGCAGTTTTCTCAACTGCGCATGTCTCCGTCGATTTCTGTTAACAGTCCGTCAAAGCTGGAACAAACCTAAAATAAGGAAGATGTTTAGCAGCTGCTGGGATTGACAAGTACCTGCCTTTTATAAGTTGAGGCCTCAATGATTGAATTCTTATCCATACGTTCTTTTAGTTGCTGCACCGAAAAATGGAAACCAGTGCAGTGTTGTTCTGCAGTGACTTTCACATTCAACGTTATTTCACTAACTACATCGTCATCGTTGAAGTTTAGCAACACTGAGCACTGAAATAGTCAATTTTCTTTCTCTTTGCAGAGTAAAGAGCGGTATGGGAAAGAGTGCAAGATCTGTGCTCGCCCGTTCACCGTGTTTAGGTGGTGTCCAGGAGCGAGGATGCGTTACAAGAAGACCGAAGTGTGTCAGACGTGTTCGAGGATGAAGAACGTATGCCAGACCTGCCTTCTTGATCTGGAGTACGGGCTGCCCATCCAAGTGCGAGACGCTGCACTCAAAATCAAAGACGATCTTCCGCGTTCTGAAGTCAACAAGGAGTATTACATTCAGAATATTGACAATGAGGTGAGCTTTCAAGTCCTAATTTTCTGCACACCCCACTTTGGAGATTTTACACTTTGAAATGTTTGTTTCAGATGAACAAACTGGACAAGACTCAGCCTGGGCCCGGTGGTAGCGCTGGGAAGAGCCAAGCTGCTAGCGACATGCTTCTCAAGCTTGCCAGAACTACTCCCTATTACAAGAGGAATCGTCCTCACATCTGTTCTTTCTGGGTCAAAGGCGAATGCCGGCGAGGCGAAGAGTGCCCGTACAGACACGAAACCCCTACCGATCCTGACGATCCTCTCGCTGACCAAAACATCAAAGACAGGTAACCTTTGAGTTTTTGTCAAGATGTTATAGACGACATCTCCACGGAGCACACATAACCATCATCCTTTTCCAGGTACTACGGTGTCAATGATCCTGTAGCACACAAATTGATGCGACGCGCCTCTACGATGCCAAAACTGGAGCCGCCTGAAGACAAGAGTATCACCACTCTTTATGTTGGTAACTTGTCCGAGAAAATAGGGGAAAAAGAACTAAGGTACGAATTCTCATTTTGCCGTATTGGCTTATAACTTATTAATATGAAGTATAATTTCGGGTCCTGGGGTTCGGCACCCAGACCTTAAAAAGTGTTGCGGTCGGCACCCAGCCGTTGTGCAAAAGAGACGTGGCCACTACTCAAACCTCCCGCAACACAAATGTCTCATTCAGTGTCCATCGTTGGGAAGAAACGGACTATAACCACGTTGAAGATAGCGTTTGTTCTGATTAGATCCGTTCTTTCGTCGATGTTTTGGATTGGAGGCAAAAGGTCATGCACGAACTAGCCCGCTCAGATAGTAAACGCGCTATTAGGTACTAAAACCTACACGAAACCATTCCAGACCTTCCCCGGGTGCCCAGTGCCAAACCTACTTTTGGAGACCTGGGTGCCCAACGCAATTGGGTGCTGAGCGCAACTGATTGGTCTGAAAAACCGTGGGTGCCGAACGCAACTGTCTCATTTTGACACGCGGGGTGCCGATTCCCGGTCCCTATAATTTTCTTATTCTAATTTTGTTTTGTTTTCATTTTTTCAGAGATCACTTTTATCAATTTGGGGAGATCAGATCAATTACAATGGTACCTCGGCAGATGTGCGCGTTCATTCAGTATGTGAATAGAATTCCTGCTGAATTGGCTGCTGAAAAGACGTTCAACAAGTTGATTCTTGGCGGCCGCCGCTTAAATATCAAGTGGGGTAAATCTCAAGGAAGAACGTCTAGTGCTGGAGGAGCTGAAGAGACCTACGAGCCTGTCCCAGGACTCCCAGGAGCGCTGCCTCCTCCGCCGATTGAGCTCAGGGGTGGGGACTACTTCAACTTGACCGGCGCCGCGACTTCTTCCGGCGGTGAAGGGGTGGTTCCTCCTCCTCCGCCGCTCCTCCCGCCGCCAATGTTCACTCTAGGGCCGCCTACAGCTCCGCCGTTCTTCTTCCCGTCGGCTCCTAGGTTTGGTTTTCCTTCTTCGGCTCCGGCTGCGCCGCCTCCGCTATGCCCTCCGGGTACGGCTCCTCCACTCCCTCCGGATATGACGCCGCTGGCTCCTCCCGGCACGACGCCGATCGCCCCTCCTGGTGTCCACTACCCATCTCAGGACCCGAGAAGACTTGGAACTTCAGAACCGACTTCCTCTTCATAAATCCATTTTCACAAAGTAATATTTGTGCTGGTTTGGTTCAATCGTGGGCTACCCTTTTTCCAAAACAATATGTAGGCTTTTACGTAAGGTACTGTAATAATAGAATAATACACTTTTATCTACCCAACAATGTTCATCATTTTAAAATTTCCCAAGTTTGTACTCGAAAATGATCATTCCGTTTGACTTTTTTCCGTTTTTGTCCATTAAATCGAACTTGACAGCAGTTCGAGCGGTCCATTTGGAAATGGATGCTGATTCGGCTCGTCGTCGTAGGACGGTCGAAAGGGGTGTGAGTTGGGGGCGGTGGGGTTTTTATATAAAAGACTTCCGCCCCTCCCCGAGAACCCTCATTTACCGATCTACACTTGTTGGGCGTCTTACTGCCTCCGAAGGTATGTCCGAAATGGTACACTTCGATGTGAATGTTTGTTGTAAATTGACATACTATCCTCATGACACACAATTAGGAACGCTTCGAAAATTCTGTGGCCAATCTTGAAAAAAATTACGTTCGTATCCCAGCACGACCTAAGCTTATTGAATGATTTTTGGTCTGCCCCGAGAGTTTGAAGCCTCTGTAAATGCTAGTCCTAAATATGCAAGTAGGGTCCAATGAGTTGAAATTGTAATTTTGAGTTTTTATGTATGTTTTCCACCACCACATTTTTATTCCTATTTTCAGAGCTTTTGCGCAATAGACAATTTCAATGCAAAAATCTAGTTTCATCATTTTCGGTTATCATTAATGGTCACGTAAGGGCGTTACGCTCATCGATAGTATTTTCCTAGTAATCGTCAAAAGGCCTTATGTTCCGACGGAAGATGCCATCAAGGCTGAGATAGCTCTGATGGTCTCATTATTGAACGGAACCCCCTGAACGTAAAGTATGTGCCGAACTATTTTTTATCGGAGCGTTCTTGAACTTCTTTATTTTCCCATCGTTGCTGATTTGAAAATTTTTCTTCAATTCCGAATAAGTGCGGCGCTTGGCGGTAATTTTTTTGTCAATGCATTTTAGGTCAATATTCCAGGTTAATTTGCGGATACAAAAATTGACTCATCCCCCTCAAAATGCGGTAAATAAAACCGACGGGTCTTCACTGGATTTGTTTTGTGAGCGAATAGGATTACGCCCTTCGAAATCGTGATGTCTCTTGATATTTCTAGCTTGCCCTACATCCAAGACCTCCCCATTGATGAGGTGTAAAACGATCCCATTTACTCCTAAACCTTCCCCTACACGCATTTGAGGGGTTTCTTAATTCGTTCGTTTTTGTAAGCGTTAGCGAAAAATCCTCCGTTCGGGGTGTAGTTTGTCTCAGTTGCCGACTGAAGGCGGTGGAGGCTCAGTTTATATCATCCCTAAACATCGGATTTGGCCCATTTCAATTCGCCAGTTTGCGCAGTTCCGGGATTTGCATTTCTTTTGTTGGCTCCGAAGTGTATTTCTACTGTATGGTACGTAAGAGATCTGAAAAAATTTTGGGACGTCGAATTTTATAATGTTTTTTTTCAGAGGGTATTTGTGGGACAAATTTGGCGGGTTATTGCGGTAGGTCGTGGCCCTCGCTGCTGAGTTTTGCTGGAATACTGGGGGAAACTGAATCGGGTCTCTCAGCGCGGCATGAGGGGCCTCTGATTCGGTGGAAATAGGCAAGTAGACCCAGCTGTGTTACAGAACTGGGTACGTCTGCACAGCACTGGGTCTCTGGGCCTGGTTGAAGACTACAGTTCCATGGAGCCTCCAAAGTACATTGAACATTGCAGCAAACAGGTCCGGTTCGGACGTCGCACAGTGGCCAATTTTCCAAATTTAGGTGGACAAAATTCAAGGAGGCACGTAGCTTATAGGAAATTTCTCTCACGAATATACCCCATACGATGGTCCTTAAATCACTCTTTCACAGTGTTTTTCGTTAAAAAAAAAAACAACTCGTTTTCCCAATAATTATTATAGAAATTATAATTTGGTGGTTTTTAATTCCATTTCTACAAAGTTGCAGCAGAAACCGAATTCTATAGAACTATTTCCTATAGCAGTTATTAATAATCAACCTCGTTACACTAATGCATGCTTCGGATCCAAAAGCTATTCAATTTTACATCAATAATTAGAAATTGCATCTATAATAATTATATTATCTATATCTATAATAATTATTATATTATAATATTATTACTAGCTGTAAGTATAATATTACTACCCTGCGAAGCTTCGCTGTGGCACATTGTGGTTGTATGGATGAGAAATGAGAATCAAAACAAAGCATATTATGCTTATTACGTTTCATAGTTTTTTGTTTTTAAATAGAACTTATTACTTTTCATAGAAGTTAAATTTTGCATAGTATGTAGGTAGGTAGTGGGACACGTAATGTTTACTGTTGATTGTTAGGTAATGTTTTGTTGCCAGGATGTGAGGCTTTAACCATAGAGCACAGAACTTAGAAACCTTGATCTAAATTTCCTGAGTAGGGTGTAGTGGGGTAATTGCGTATGCCTTTTTCAATAACTAGTTGAAACTTTGGACTTGATTATCAGCCGTCATGTTGCACGTAAATTTTTTTTCTTCAAAAGATAGCCTGTTTAATGCTGCATCTAAATACCTCCAAAGGTTTTCATTTACCGCTGTTCATAATTTTGAAACGACAATAATTTTTCCAAGAATAATTAACGAAAATTATTTTGGTTAATTATTCTAGGAATAATACACCAATGTTTTCGCGACGTAGGTCGACGACTCCGATCGGGCTCAAAATTTGACATTATCCGTTTCAAAAGGTCTACATTCAAAATCCGAAATGTCCGTCCGCCGTCCGGGCCGTTTTGGGCAGTAGGAATTTTTTTTTAAATCTGAAATTTTGACAAAATACTTGGTTTACCATCTAGTTGTGCCCGCAAGGTTTTCAGTCCGATCGCCCAAACCCGTGGGGCGCTATGGGGCTATAGGAGGCGGTTTTTTAAGGCTTTGAGCTGTCGGATCGAGTTAGGTGTCGTTTTCGAAGTATTTTTGGATGCAGAATCCATTTTCGGGGGGCCCGGAACGATCCGATTTCACTGTGGCGATCTTTAGGGCTTTCATGGGGCTAAAAATGGGATTTTTGAAGGATCACTGGAGGTCAAATATTTTTCGAGTAAAAAATAAAGAATTTTTGAAAAAAAAAAAAAAAAAAAAAAATCCAAAAAATGTTTTTTTCCAAAATTTTCTTATTGACAGAATTAAATTTTTGCACTAGCAACCTATAACAAAGAATAATAAACCCTTGTGTAAAATTTGCAGCGTTTTTAAAAAAGTCCTCGATAGTACACATTTCCCCAGGAAAAGTATAAAATAAACAATAATAGACATCATAGTGATCATAATGATGGTACATAAAGAATTAATAGGTAAGCAGGAAATGTAGTAGGTAGGTACATAGGGAGTTCTAGAGTGGGGAACTTTTTTTTTCTCTTTCTCATAATATCGCAGTTCGTTAGTAAGCTGAAATGTCTTCATTTTAATTTCTTCTTCCTGATTAGATATACCTAATTACTATTAAGAATTATCCCAAGGACATTAACGATAACTTCACTCTAAGGCAAGTCACCAATGGCAGCTGCCATAATATATGTGCACTCCTACACTAGTGTAGGAGACAGTCAAAGACGGAGTGGTATTGAGCAATTCCGTAATGCTTGTACTCCGTGTCAATGTGCCTACCTCGGGTTTCCTTTATACCATTCTGTTTCGTGGTACTTGTCGTACTAGCTGATGAATTCCCTTGAACTCGACAATTTACTGCCAACCGATAAACAAACTGATAGCCGGCGAAAATTCAGTTCTTTGATACCAGTGAGTACTAATAATTAGCCGATTATTGGCTGACTGGGCCACTAGGTAGGTTCCATTAAAGATCATAAATTTTGGGGAGACTTTGGCGCTGACTTACTGATCCAGAATAATTATTCTTTCTTTTATTTCGTTCTAGATACAATAATTATTATTGTATCTAGAAAAAAAGAAAAGAAAATGGTTTAATTTTTCACACAAATCGATTGTGAGTGAGAATCTATTGACAAAGTCGGGCATCGTCACCCATCTCTAGTTCACGTAAGCAGGCTGATCTGAATTTTTAGCATGTTTGTATACGTTTGAAAGTACAGTGGTTTTTGGCAATATTTGGAGAAGGTCCACCGCCTCTGAGAGAAGACCAGCGATCTATAGATCGTTTAGAAATCACCCACGTCTATAGACACATGAGATGTTCAATCGAGACGTTATCATGGCAGTGCGAAGTTTGGTATTGTTTTGTTTTGGTGACCATTTTTTCAGCCAGGTATGGACTGTTGGTTACTGTCGCCTTTTGGTTTATTATCCTTGGAAAACTACACCTATGTAATCGCGATGGAGATCGAAAAATCTGATCAGCCTCAAAATTTGGCATTAGGTATATACGTTTTAAGATGTCTAGATTCTAAAAACGAAATGTCCGTCCGCCGTAGGTACCTACACCGTCCGAGCCGTTTTGGGCAGTAGGAATTTCTCAAAAAATCTGAAGTTTTGACAAAATACCTACTTGGTTTACCATGTAGTTGTGCCCGCAAGGTTATCAGCCCGATGAGGCAAAAATAGGGACTACGGGAGGGCGTTTTTAAGATTTTCGGCTAAGGTGTCGAGTTGGGTGTCGTTTTCGAAGTATTTTTAGACGTATAATCCATTTTTGGGGGTCCCGGAACGATCCGATTTCACCGTGGGGATCTATAGGGCTTTCATGGGGCTGCGAATGGGATTTTTGATGGATCCCAGGAGGTCAAAATTTGATACCGTCTTTAAGTTGTCGATTTCCGAGTAATTTTGGACGCAAACTCCGTTTTTCGAGGTCCCACATCTGTCGAAACATAGTACAAAAAAAAAGTTTTTCTTATTTTTTCAAAAATATTTTCACACAATGGGGGGTTCGCATTGTTTGTTTTCTATTTTTTTTCTGAAAGTACTCCCTGAGAATGTAGGGAAAACAGTAGTCAGCCGCCTGAAATCGTTTCCAGAAAATTTAAATAATTTAACGAAAATTACGGCGTTTGAAAAACTGGGGCCATGGAGGGAGCGTGACGTCACTTCCTCATTACAGCAGAAGAGCGTCGTCGATAGTGTTTTGTTCTTGACAGGTGAGGGGATTGTTCCGCCCAGTGTTGCTATTCCACTGCTCATCACAGAATAAAATTCAAGTGAGCCGTAAATCCTTCTGATAAGGCTTTAAACTTCAAGTATCATGTATTATAATTAAAAGTTAATTATGTTTTCCGTAATATCAAGTTATAATTGCTATAAATTTATCATATAAGCTGACGACACTAGCGCTGATGGTGAGAGATTCACTGGAACTGTGACGTCATGTCCTCAAACAGTGACTGGTGGGAAACGTCGGCTGATTCAAACCGTGCGTTTCGTTTTTTCGTTATATCTCCTACAATGATTTTTTTTCGTTGGTATTGGAGTCTGTGCACGTTACTTTTTAGCCATATTATTGAATGGTAGGGAAGATTCCCAAATCTAAAATCAATGCGAACTCCCCATTAATTTTTTGCGCAATTAAACTATATCTATTCTATACTATATCTAAACTATATCTATATTAAAGAATAATAAACCATTGTGTAAAATTTGCAGCGTTTTTCAAGTACATAGACCTATGGTCCTACACCTTGTGGTGTAATTCAAACGTTATTTACGTTGAATAAATTTGGCATAATATATTATACGTATCAGGGAGTGGGAAAGGGATTTAAAAATGAATTTTATCGAGTTTGCTTCTAACCTAATTTGGTTGTAACAACTTGTTACATCTGAATTTGAACTTGTTTTAGGGTTCTTTTGCAAAATGGACGTTGAAGAATACCGAAAGAAAGGTAAGTTTTTCATGTTGAGCCAGCGTTCGCCCTTGTCGATAATATTGTTTAGTTTGTTGGCTATGAAACTAACTATCGTTCATTCGTAGAACAATTCGAAAACCTACCCTTAATGGAAAACTCACCTCTATGTCGGTAGAGTGTTAAATGGTTCCTTTTGACCTTTTACTAGTTCGAAATAGCGTTGATTGGTTTGTATACGGCGTTATTTACCTCGTGAGGTCACTCAATGAACTGAATTTCTCGTTTTCTTCGTGTCGCTCTGAAGGGTTTGCTGACTTGAGGGGTGTTTAAAAGGTTCGTACTTAATGTGTCTTTCTTTTTCGTCAGTTTGTTGACCTTGAGAATTTCATTGTCAACAGGTGGTATCAATTCGGGGTTTTATACTTCTTAGGGTTGAATGAACTGCGCGATTCAGCAATTGTGAGAAAAGACGCACTGTGCTTGGCATTAAGGAAGGGCTTGGAAAAGGCTAAATTTTCGAGCGATTGAGGGAGTGTGAACTGGAAGGGGAGCTAATAAAGTCGGGATTGGCTCATAAAGTTTAGGGCTCGCAGAGGGAATAAAAAGGGATCAGGCCTTGTTTCCGTCTTTTTCTCATAATAAAACAGGGTTTGGAAAAAAGGGATGTCACTCCAAAGCTAGGAAATAGAGCGAATGCCCTTTTCGTTAATCAGCATGTAAGGAGAAATCGCGCTTCTAGGAAAAGAAATGGTCGACTACATTGCGAACTACCTCGAAGGGATTAGGAACAGACGGGTGTTCCCCGACGTTCGGCCAGGCTATATGAAAGACCTCGTCCCCGGCGAAGCTCCCGTCGAACCCGAAGCCTGGGACGACATCATGAACGACGTGGAAAGAGTCATCATGCCAGGGGTTAGTCATCATTGAATTATACTTAGTTTCACCAGAAATTCAATCCGTCGTTTTCGTTTCAGGTAACTCACTGGCAGAGCCCGCACATGCACGCTTACTTTCCAGCTCTCAACTCTTACCCTTCCTTACTCGGTGACATGCTGGCGGATGCCATCAACTGTCTTGGCTTCACTTGGGTGAGACAGTTTTACCAGTAGGGCAAAATGAATACTACAAGGCACTGACAGCTACAATTATTACAATTGTTAATTTCAGGCCTCCAGCCCAGCTTGCACCGAGTTGGAAATGATAGTTTTGGACTGGCTGGGTAAAATGATCGGCCTTCCCCCAGACTTCCTTCACTACGAATCAAACGGCAAAGGGGGCGGAGTCATACAGGTAGTTTAATACGGTTCCACGTTAACTGCAATTGTCAATTTGTGACATTTAAAAAAATTTTTACACATAATCAGACCACAGCGAGTGAGACCACGCTGGTGTGCCTTTTGGCTGCCCGGACTGAAGTAATCAGGAAATACAAAGAAACCGACGATGATTTGGAGGACGCAGAAATCAACAGCAGACTTGTCGCTTACTGTTCAGACCAAGTAAAGTTTTGCTTGTGAATAAATGTGCAATGTCATTTTATACAGTCCTTAGCTATAACCAGTTGCGATTTTCGTTGTATTTTTTTCGTTCAAGGCACACTCGTCGTTGGAAAAGGCTGGCTTGATTGCTCTCGTGAAGATGAGATATGTGGAAAGTGATGAAAATTTGTCTTTGAGATCTGACAGACTTGTCGAGGCTATTGAAAGGGACCGTAACAAAGGACTGATACCATTTTGTGTGAGTTATTAAATGTACTTTATGACGTTGTTCATTGCCTATGAGGTACAGCGGGTGCGACCTATTTTTTGATAAATTGTACTTTGAGCCTCCATCTGATCCACAGTTTTTTCCAATCGCTTTCAAATTTTTATGAGATGATCTTCAATATACCCTTGATACTTTGGCCTATTTTCGAGTCGATAGTTTCTCTCGACTGGCTGTATCACGAAAATTTCAAAAGTGCGATCTTTGCCCTTCCTAACTTTAAAGGCTATTAACAAAAAACACAAACATAAATACGCCAGGAAACCGCATTGGTTTATTTCTGGTAACATTCTCTTGGTAGAAATTGGCGTTTTGAATCGAACTCAGTTTGTGAATGTCAAAAATCGTTAGTCTACATTTGTGTAAAATCAGTCAAACAATCTAATATATTCTCATTTTCATATTGTAACAACATACTTTACAAACTGGAACCACAATGCACTATTTCTGACGCAAAAGTTGAGTACAGCAAAATTATTTTCTGGTAAAACTGCAGGTAGGGGCAAGTGCGGCATGGGATGGGGTAAGTGTAACCTAGGAACGCAACATGGAATATACCTAGCAGGTCGCACGAGGTTTTCAGGGTTGCAAACTTAGGTACGAACTTCTCTAAGGGACCCTAACAACATATTAAAAAAATCCGCAGTTACCTACTTGCAACTTTGCAAGCTCCAACATTAGATTGACTGGTTGCACTTCCCCACACTTTTGGGTCACACTTGCCCCTGACTCGTTCCAGAGGGGGGGGGGGGGGGAGCACCCCCCTACCTAAAAACCTCCCACGCGCCCAATAATGATTAGCACTTCAAGTTATCAATAAAGAATACTAACGGCTTGAATTTGCTGGGTTACCGAGTATGGCCCTTAAACTGAAGAGCACACCAAGTTATCCTCCACCAAGCTAACCTTCCATTTCAGCAATGCCAACTCGTTAGAATGGTAGTTTATAGCTCTATGATAATATTCAAGCATTTATATTTCAAAACCCTCCCAATAGAGGGCAGGAATCTAAGGCGGCCGCACTTTGCCCCATGGTCGCGCTTACCCCACTGTACCTCTTAGTCGAGTGAGCAATATTGGATGAAATCCAATATTCTTCTTTTTAAATTTTAGTAGAAGCAGGAAAGAAGGAGGTTACTCTTGTGTCTTCGGAGCCGGTTTGGTTGAGTATTCCCTCGACGGGGGTCAAAAAGTAGATCAAAATTTGACCTTATCCGTTCCATGATGTGTAGGTTCCAAAAACGAAATGTCCGTCCGTCGTCAAGGCCGTTTTTCGCATTGGGATGTTTTTTAAATCTGCAATTTTTACAAAACGCTCAGTTTTTCATCAAGTCGTGCCCGCAAGGTTTTCTACCCAATCGCCTTTACTCGTGGGGCGCTATGGGGCTAAAATGGGGCTACGGGAGGTTTTTTTGAAGGCTTTTGGCTATGGGGTCGAGTGGGGTATCGTTTTTGAAGCATTTTTGGACGTAAAATCCAATTTTTGGGGATCTCAGGCCCATCCGACTTCACTGGAGCTACAAATGTTGGTTTTGATGGCATCAGAAGGTCGAATGATGATACGTTTTCATGGTCATTTTGGACGTGAATCCATTATCTACCCCAACACTACAAATATGCAAGTTTTTAAAATTTATAAATTTCTTACTGTTGTGGAATTTATTTTTGTACAATTTATACGAAATCATAATAAACCCTCGATAACATTAAATTTTGCAGCGTTTCTTTTGGTACTTGCGGTCGTTTTGAAATGATTTTCTTAATTAAGCGCCCACTAAATTGCATCTAATGGTTTCATCAAAATGATTCCGCGAATCTGAGAGCTTTTCCCGGCTTGACGTATCGAACCCGCTTCGTTACGGGTTTCCTCGTCAGGGAAGTGTCCTCTTTGTTAATGAGGCGGAAAAGGCGGGGAAAGGTTTTATCTTGACTGAACCATCTGCGTCCCTTAATTGCATCCCAAGGGCCTCCAACAATAAGCTGATTGGGTTCTAATAAGGAAGAAAACTTCTGCTCTGATTGCTTTGCTACGAAATGGGCCTGAGCGTAGAAATGGACGTTGTTTTTAACGTTGGTCGCTTATTTCGACGGTGTTTTGTTTTTAAGGGAGCCCGGGAGATCTTGTAAACAAGAATTTTGTGATTGCTGACAAAATTGCACCAACTGCGAAGGCATTTAGTCAAAGTTGGTTAGCGGGGGGAAAAAACCGAGTCCCTAACTTTATTAGGGGCTGAAGAATGGTCTGGGGACACACGACTACGTTTTTACGTACACTTTTTTCAAGAATGATTAATCTAATTAGATGATGTTACAGCTCATTGCAACGTTTGGTACAACCGGAGCCTGTGCTTTTGACTGCCTCGAAGAACTTGGTCCTATTTGTAAGTACCCCATCATTCATGGAAATAAACAAAATAATATCAATTATGAAAGCCAATAGCTCATTTCAAAATGTTCTTTCGCTCAATATGTAGGCGAGACAGAGGGAATGTGGCTCCATGTAGACGCAGCGTATGCGGGAACTGCTCTCATCTGCCCGGAATATCGTCATTGGCTCAAAGGCGTCGAGTTCGTCAGCTCTCTCGCTTTCAACCCTTCCAAATGGATGATGGTCCATTTCGACTGTACCGCCATGTGGTAAGACGGTCACACCTGTTCAAATTTATTTCGTTGGCGTACGTGTTCAACGCGTGACGTTTTCAGGGTGCGAAACGCAAAGGCTGTCCACCGAACATTCACCGTCGATCCGCTGTATCTTCAACATGAAAATACAGGTTTGTTTCAGGTATTTTTGCGAGCTTATGAGTTTACCAGGGGGGCCAACCAGCCAACCCCCGACCGTATCCCACCTGGCCTCAGACCCAACAACTCGTTTTCCCATATTGGGTAGTTTTTTTTCTTGAAAAATATAGATTTTGTGTTGGGGGGGGGGGGGGGGGGGCGCATAGCCTTCGGTCACTCCTTGGCCCACCACCATCCCAATTCCCTGTCAACTGCTCCAAATCCTGATTTTTGCTCCCCTTTTGGAGCTTACATGCAGTAGAGCAACTTTTTGGTGGTTTCATATTTTTCTCGTCACCTACTCGCCAAAATGGATTTTTTTTTCAAATTTTTTAGAAAAGTTTAATTTTCCGTTTTTTCCATTTAAGGAGCTCAGATACGCCACATGGAGCCACTTTTTGGTGGTTTCAGACTTTTCTCGCACTATGCTCGCCAAAATGGATTTTTTAAAACCAATTTCAGATTTTTCCGACCTCTGGGAGTGCCTTAGAATAAAAATGAGCATTCTCCTCGTTCTCCTCCTCCTCCTCCTAGGGCTGGAGCTCCAATATAATAGATATTTGATTTTTTCTCGTTGAATGAAATATTTTACAATTCTTTTCAGGCCTGGCAATAGATTTTATGGTGAGTTCTATGCAATTATCGCATTGTTGGGAATGGAAATGCAATTACGTATTTTTAAACAGACTAGCACTCAGACAAAAGACCTCGCTTCGCTCGGCCGACCCTTTTTTCGGGCATAACCACTTTCATGGACAAAAGGCCTCGCTTCGCTCGGCCAGGACATACGGCACTTTGCTCGGCCAACCATTTTCTCGGGCAGGGGCGAGACAGTCGCTCAATGCACGAAATTTAATGGGCGTCCTAAATCGTCTTCCCACACACCAGAATAATAAAAATTATATTATAATATATTATGAACCATTTCCCAAAACTGCCCCCCCCCCCCCCACTCATTAATCAGACAGAAGGCTTCGCTTATTCGGATATAATGAACCGTCCCCCCCCCCCCCCCCCCGCCAAGTTTCCCCGCCTCTCCACCTTTCTAAGGTCCCTGGCACCCTCCGTTTTCAAAGGTCCTCAGGACTCGTCACAAAGGGCAAAACGCGCCCGGATCTCTGGAAACCGTTCAAATTAAACTTGCTGTCTAAAATCGCTCGTCGTCGGAAGTCGTTTAGGGATTTCGTATTAAAATTCGAATCTCTAGGTAGGATACGGGCGAAACCCCATTTCAATGTGACCGTTAACAACGAAGATACGAATAGTTGCACCAATTTGCGCGCGCCAAAAATTTGAGTTCTCAAACCCCCTATTCGAAGTTAAACGGTCCGCAGAGGATAGAAAAAAATCGGCGTATTTTTATCGCTTATAGTTTCAGAGGAGTGCGTAGGCTCGTGACATACCTACCCACACACACACAGAAACGGTGAGAATTAGTGGTAGAGATTACGGAAGTTTTGGATTTTAAAACGTATTTTCCTTTTAGCACTGGCAAATCCCACTAAGCAAGAGGTTTCGAGCTCTCAAACTGTGGTTTGTCATTCGCAAATTTGGTGTCTCAGGGCTGCAAAAACACATCAGAGAGGTAAAAAAATTCCATAAACCATTATCAGTTCATGCAATTTGGAAATTTGTTTTTTTTTTTTTTTTGAGGAATAAACAAGGATTTTTTCCTCGTTAAGGGGGTCCGGCTGGCGCAAAAATTCGAGGCCTTGGTCAGGGCGGACTCGAGGTTCCAAGTGCCCGTGAAGAGACATCTGGGCCTTGTGGTTTTCCGGATCGTCGGCGACAACATCCTCACCGAACGCCTTCTCAAAAGATTGAACTCGCGAGGGAATCTCCATTGCGTGCCAGCCTCGTTGAAAGGTACCCGAAATCGTCAAATGATCGTTCAATTTGAACCACGCACGCTTGTTAATTTCTGGTTGTGAACAGGCCAGTACGTGATAAGGTTTACTGTCACGTCGACGAAAACGACTGTGGACGATATCGTCAAGGATTGGATGGAAATCAAGTCGACAGCTACGGAAGTGTTGGCTGAGTTTGAAGAGTCCCGCCCTCGATCCAAAGTTCCTCTCGCAGGTCAGTTCTGTACTCGTCATAGAACAGCCAGTAACATTAAATTGTGATTTCTATGAGTTCTGAATGACTGCATGGCTTTGTCATTTTTGAACTTTTACAATGTCATGTAAATTATCCAATGAGATAGCAGTTGCATTGCATTTTGAGCTTGTCAATACATACAACTAAAAGCATGTTTTGATCCTTGAACTAAACTACACAAACCCGGGGGTCTGGGGGCGTCTCCGAACAAAATAAATAGAGCGCAAGTTGAAGCCCTAAATTAGATTTGTTCTTGGAGCGTGTAAGTTGAGTGTGAGTGTGAGCATCAGATGTGTGTGAGTGAGAAATGTAGGCGTGAGGATGCTAACGCGCTCACGCTGCTGGAACGAACTTTTCAAGGATGGAGGCATACTTACGCATTGTAATGAAGACTAGAAGAATCTTTACTTGCTATGGGAGTTTTAATTATCTGTAAGTTGAAATCGAGGTCTGGAAATGAATCGTTTTTGCCTACCGTGATGCTTGGAGAGTTTTATAAAGGATTTGAAACATGGATGACATGCCACTGGACCCCCGGGCTATCTGCTTAGAGCTTACGGCTACAATTCATTTCTCAGTGGCTACAGCAAGGCTGCGGTTGGCAGATGATTAAAAAAACCACCCATTTCTTCATTTCAGAAACGAAAGAGCGAAACGAATTGTTCGGGTCGAGCCTTCTGCTGGCCAACTCGCCGATGTCGCCGAAAATCGTCAACGGCAGTTACGTCGCCATTTTCGACAACGCCGTTCCAGACTGGACCCGAGGATGGTCTTTTTTGGGGAATATCCATAAAGGAAGCCCAGGTGAGTTGGAGTTCAAACAAATCTAGATACAGCAGTTGATTTAGATTGAGGGCAAGTGTTTACTTGGAAGCACCCGATAACCTGACACACTTTAAGAACATTATGAGCGTAAGATTGGGGATTGCAAATCGTTCAGATTTATCTTGCAGGATGAAAGTTGTGCAAGAGCTCATCAGTGGAAAATTTTGGGTCATTGCTCTACATTGGTAATTTTGTTTTCATGTCTCTTAAATTGATAGTTTTTTTCTTTCTTCAATCAGCACGAAGAAAGATGTTCCAAGGGAAACAATATTCTTTAGACTCGAGACTGGACTTGGTACAGTACTGCGTTGGGATCGGGAGCGGCCCGAAACTACCGACTTGCTCCGAAATCCGCCCCGTTTCGGATCCGACTCCACACGAGTCGGATAACGATCAAGGTAAATTAAACCGCCTAACATCCCTTTTAAAAGAAGAAAAAAAAAAAACTTTTTAATCATCCATTGATTGTTTCAGCAGACATTGAACCTGCGAATGGGGGCGATGAAGCCAAAATCCGTTCTAAATCAGTTGACGACGCCGACAGCGTTTTCGAAGTGGTCGAAGCCGAATGTGTCGATCCCGCCGCACCGCTTGTCTGCCTCAAATGTGGGCACCTTTGTTCGAAAAACTCTGATTGAAGTACTCAACGTTGATCAATTTTTTGGGGGTTTTCCCGCTTTACACGTCTAATGTTTCGGTTCATAATTTAAATTCTCTATGAAAAGTCGCTTTATGAGCGGTTTCATGAAAAATCCTTGACTTCTATTAAGAGGCGCCCGTATCCAAAATTTGGGAGCTTTTCACAAGATACGAAAAACATGTAATTGATTTCTTCAAGTCCACCTTTAACTCAGTTTTCACTGAGTTACATCACAAGCGTTTTAAATTCAACCCTGTCCACTTCAAATGGTTTAAAAAAATTAATTTATGACGAATTTACATCCTCTTCAGTTTTCCACTCCTATTGGATTGTCAACCACTTCCTACCGGGAATTCTCGTCTCAGGCGTTACCATATTATTAGCCTAGTGTAGAAATCGCACTTTCGACAAATGTTGGCTACGTCCTCTCATGCGACTCTTTTATTTTGCTATTCATGGAGACTTCGAGTATTTCATATTTAATATGAGTATGCTTGATTTCATATCGCTCCTCACTAATGATTTTGTCTCATGAATCATCCCATTGGCTCACATTATTGCCGAGGTGTTCCCACGAGAACGTGAATTGGATAAGGATTATTGAATAAGGATTTCTCGTCTCACCATTTCTTAACTCTATGCATTGTTTAAATCGTCGAAATTCCTTGAAATCCCGTCTTAGAATATAATAAGTTTTTATATTCTAAGTCAGTACTAAGATTTTATCATTAATAACCCATTCAGCGATTCGTAAAGGTCGGTCCACCAAAGAAGCACTTCACGCCTCGCTGATTTTGATGCTACTGTATTTGAAGATAAATTTGCTTTGGCAATTTAGTAGGATGTCTCTAAGTGCTTGGATTGCAACTCCCATCAAATTCTTGTTAATGAGCTTCACAAATATAACATTTCGGCAGGCGCCCTGTCCTTGGTTATCTCTCCGGTAGAACACAGGCTGCAGGTCACAACGGCATTCAGTTTCGATGTTTGCCAGTTGATTTTGAGGCCCCAAAAGGCTTCATCCTTGGCTCAGTTCGTTTTTTTTTTTTTTTTTTATTTATTAATGATCCCCCTGTAGTTCCCATCCTGTTTGCTGATTGCACGTATTTCCTTGAGAGAAAAAAAAGCGTTGCCGTCTGTGGTTGTATTGCTACGAAATTCTCTGCTGGGGACACTCTCCTACTCCACCATATTTGCATACCAGCGAAAGTCTGTTCGGGGTGTTGCTGATCTCCCGGGGGGATTACAATAGTAGACCGGCATTCAATGAATTTGGAATTTGTATTGTCCCTGCTCTGTACACCCTCGAAAGTTTAATGTTGGAACTACTAAAGTTTATTGGATGAACTAACGTAACATGGACGACCTCAAGCTCCCTTTCCATATGTATACCTACTTACAACCAGGGATCAACTTTTTCAATGCCCTTCCAGTTGATATCCGTGGCACTTGCTCTGTACAGTTTTGAGGAATAGAAGGAGGATCTGGCGGATTTTTTTCATTTAGTATGGCCTTTGAGAGGGATTTCAATTTTGTTGGATATTAAACAAGACTGTTGTTCTCTCTTAATCCATTTGTTCAACTTCTAGGTTCACTCTAAAAGGGTGACCAGGATGAAAACGTTCTATCAAATAGTTGATGGTTATCGTTATTATTATTTCATCAGTCAATAAATAGCTGGTGGAAACTTTCATAAAAAATGGCAAAAATTATGCAATTTTAATGATGATTTCAAAGTTTCTTTTCCAAGTAGTTTCCTTACCTAAGTGAATCTACGTGAGCGAAACTTGAGTGAAATGAAAAATCCTAGATTCATCTCTGTAGGCTCGCCCAGTGAAGCGGGTGTTGGGCTTGTACCTACATGATTATAATATTTTCCTAATTGCTTCTCAAGAATAACATTATAATTTGTTTTGTGTGTTTGAGGGAATGCTGCTACCAACACGAAGAGTCGTTGATGGTATCGGTTCTCTCACAGCTCACAGTTAAATTGAAATTTGATGTACTGGCTTCACTAACCGAATGGGCTCCTCGAAAAGGTCGGAATTCATCATTTCTAACAACATATTCGGATTCAGCACCCTTTAAAACCACCCTACACAAATTCTTAGTTCAAAAATCTGTATACGTAATTACGTGCCGAACTGTTTTAGAAATGTTGGAGATGTTGAAATGAAAGCAGAGGGCATGTGACGTCGTCAAGTAGTTGCACAGAGCCACCAGGGTGCTGAATAATAAATCTGAACGGAATCTGAATAGAAACACTCGACCCCGGGTTGATTTTGAATGACCTTCTTTGATGATAACTCGATGCTCGATTTTTGAATGACCTTCTCTGATGATTACCCCGGCTTTTCGTACAGCAAAGTTGGCTAACTTGTACAAATGCGAGAGAGGGAGATTTCTCGGCCAATCAAAAGATGATCAAGCAGCCCACGTCATGTACCTCCTCCAGGCCTCGGAATTCAAATAATATATTTTTCCAAAGGCCCTATAAATAATTGAGACGCGTTTTCTGCAATGCTGACCCATTTTCGTAACTTTTGAAGCATGAACTTTCCAGGAAAAAATTTAAAAAAAATCATTCAAGGAGCTACTTGTCAGCGTGGGAGGCCTGGTCGTCATATTCCATCGTACGAAGGGCAGTTTCTCCCGGCTTCTAACAGTGAAATGTCGCCTAAATATTGGGTCCGCTGATCCGCCTTTCCTAACCGAATTGTCGGCGTGGGAGGCCTGGACAACGGGTACAATCAAAAAGCCACTGAGATTAATCATTATGAATGAATTGATCAGTGAAATGATACCTGGCAGTGAGATAAGGGACGGTCTGGGTTGTGGAAGGTGAAGCCTCCCTGTGAGAAGCTGGGCTGCCCGATCCCACCGCCAGGCGCACCGCTTCCATTGGAGGGCTGGCGAATTTATCGCAATAGAGTGCGGTCCATGGGCGCCACCGTCTCCTTCTGTTACTATTTATTGTCATAAATAAGGATTATTTTTTAATATCCTGAATCCCCCGCAAGCCTTCGTCAAAAATCTGGTCACCCTTCACTATAACCCACGATCATTATCAATGCGCATAAATGTTCTCTAGACAAATAATATACATTTAACTTCCTTAGATATTACCTATGTAGGCTCTTGGTATAAATATCAGCTATCTATCCAATTTACTACTACATATCTGTGTGTGTTTAAATGTACCTTTTGAAGACGTCAACTTTTTAAAAGTTTTTCCTCAATCTATTGTTATTGATGTATATTTTTCTCAAGCTATTGATATTCAAATATAAAAATCTTCCATTTCAGAGATGATGAAACCTCATTTGTGGGGAATACTCGCTTATGTAATTTGGTACTCGTAGAACGGCATATTATACTCATACGAAATAAATATTGTGTCAAAACTACAATGTGCAATGTTTTGAATTGGAAGAAATTGAAGAAACATTAATATTGTAGATAATGTAGACTTGTTGTGTAGACAATAAGAGGAATCGGCTTGTTATGGTCTCATGTTTTACGTGATTAGAAATGAGTCGAATTTTGATGTTGGTAATAGTGGTAAAAATTTGGTCAAATATAATATTTTTTGTTGAATGGCGAAGGTTTGTGTCCGTAGTGCATTTTGAGTCGTGTGGTTGTTGTCAATCAGAGCATCAACATTAGGGCCATCCCCCCTCGCTGCGAGTCATTCGGATGACACAACGCCTGTCCGGACCTGACAGTCTGCCGGCGAGCGAAGACCGCGCAGGGAGCGAGTGAGCCAGGTCGGGGTCCAGCACGGGTCGGGAGGCTGGATCGGATGTGTTGGAGAGGGGGGGGGGGACGTCGGAGGAGCTAATCTGACGTCGGCTTCAGCAACCGACGATTGGGAGGGAGGGGAAGGGGTACTGAATTAAGAAGGGATCCACCCCTCCCCCCACCCGGCACGTACTTACCGTCCGGAACTTCGCCAGGTCCGACACTTTCGTCTCTCAGGTATATGTAACAAATCCCAAGCGAAAATCCCACTCCACCGCATTTTCCACCAAAATATCCATCATCCTTAATCCCCCCCATCAACGCCAGGCGATTTTTACACCTCTCCCCTCCCCTCTCGCACTTCCCTCTTTAATTAACACCATACATGATTTTCAATCCCCCACCACTGGGGGGGCCGAGGTGGTCCGGACGCACCCTATGCCTGGGGGGGTAGGTCTCCAGAAGTGCGCACGCATCCCGCGATCGTCCGCTTCGCTCGTCAGTCTCTGTACTATTGTTCCACAGTGACGACAACTTACATTGGATACATTAATCCCAGGTTAGTCCGAATTTATTTTTGCTAAATCCCCTCCACTTCGCTCTTGGAAAATTACATTAAATGTAGGCAATGAAATTTTCCAGAGGATTATTTTAAGAAATGTTTTATAAAATTATTGTTTATTAAATAGTTCAATCATGCGAAAAAATATGACTAACATCTACATTAGATTGTTTTTATTTTATTGAAATAATATTATAATGAATTTTCCACGCTGATCAATTTTTAAAAATTTTTATTCAGAATAATACAGCATGTATCGAAACTTCATATTCATTTTAAGAACTTCGGTGGTCAACTACCTACTTGTTTGAGAAACTTGTTGAAGAGAGTGAGGTGTTGGTAAGTGACGAATTTCCCTCTTTCTCCGATAAGATTGAAGGGTTAAAACAGTCGTTTTTTGATAAGTCCCTAAATAAATGCCCACATTAGACGTAAAAACAGTTTTTTAGTTAAAAAAATTTAAAAAAAAAAAGAAGAAAGAAACTAACAAAAAGCAACAAATTTTCTTTTTTAAATTTTTAAAATTTAAAATTTTTGTTGTAAACGATTAATTTTCATTCAGAATACTTCAGCACTATTTGAGACTTAATTCATTTTGAGAACTTCGGAGGATTGGGAGCTTTTTGTATGGGGAAAACTTTTCGAAGAGAGTGAGATGTAAGTTACAAATTTTTTTTTTTTCTTTCTCATCTTTCCTTTTAGGGTTGAAGGGTTAAAACAGTAATTTCTAGATAGGTTTATGAATAAACGCTCACATTAAATGTAGAAATCCTTTTTCAACTAAAATTTGAAAATTGAAAAAAAAAAAAAAAAAAAAAAATGCAGTTAGCTAATAGGTAGGCACAATTTTTTGAGTTATTATTTGTTGAGACATTTTTTGAGAGGTACAGTTTTTTGAGACATTATATTCAGACCTTTTTCTTGTGACATTATTTGAGAACTTCGGTGTTCAACTACTCGTATGGGGAAACTTTTTGAAGAGAGTGTCATAAATTACGAATTTCTCACTCATCTTTCCGAGATCTCATTTCAGGCTTAAAATAGTAAAATCTAGACACGTTCCAAAAATTTGTAATGTCGAGACGGTTCCTAAACCCCCACTTTAAATCTTGAAAAAAATCTTTTTTTAATTAAAAATTTGAAAACCAATGAATTTATTGTTAGTTAAAAGGTATGCGCAATATTTTTAAAAAATCAAAAAATTCGAAAAAAAACATTTTTGAAATTTTAGAAAAGTAAAAACAAGCTTAAGAATTAATCAAGTGAATGCATCACAATTTTGATTTTGCAGCGTTATTTTTGTATATTATAGATAATCTAAGTACGACATCATTTGGTCCTCGAGAAGAGTTTTTAAAGAAAAGTCAACTGAACGTAACTTGGGAACTTTTGTCGACCAGATAAATGAATAGGTACTTCCGTATCATTATCGCGTACAGTAGGTGTGTGGATACTTTTACGCGCGTCACTTCGACACTTGTGATCGTTATCGGGATAGCGTACAAATGGTTTTCTCCATTACCTGTCCGAGCGGATCAAACGGTCCTTTCATGTGAAATGAGATATATGAGGTTAAATAAGTACATAACATGTTTACACGTGAACTCATTTTTGGAAAGGCCGTCAGTGATTATAATAATTATAAGATCTGTTGGGCGGAATTTCGTCGCGCGTGTGACCCCAAACAAACCAAGCCATAAACCTCAGGACTGGGTGAATAGGGACATCATAGAAAACACTTTTGAATTCAACCCACCAAGCTCATAGAGTTCCTTTGTTGGACGGAAACAGTTAAGACTCTAGGGGGGCCTAGCAGTTCTTCGAACCCAACTGAATTGTTGACATTCTGCTGTTGTCATTGAGTAACAGCCCCACACTTTAACCGCCTTTTGTTACCGAGCTGTCAATTCTATCTGCATCGTTCTATTCAATTAATTCCGATTTATTTCCGTCGGATCGCGATACGTTTGTCGGTCGAAGTGAAGTTGCTCTACATCAGATCGGATCGCCGTATATGGCCAGAAGGTCGACAAACCGGCGCGTGCCACGTCGATCGCTCGACTCGAAATTGAAACCAGACAAAAAAAAAACGTACAGGAAATTTTGACGGTGAACAGAGCGTAATTCGAACAGAAGAAACAATTCTGTCAGTTGGCTGCAGCAACAGTGATTAGATTGCGAAAAACCTGGTTTGTGACGAGTAAGATACGAACGGAGCGTTGAAATCACTTGAAGGTTAGACCACGCGAAGAATCTGCTTGCGTTTACAGTCAAAGAATGCAGGTAGTCTAAATAGGTTGGAACATTCGAGTGCACTCTGTCACTCAGATTTAATCGAGAGAAATTAAACTTGGGTGAAACTTGAGCACATAACGATATAAAGCCTTATACAAGAAAAATTGCTTCGTTTGAAATCCACCGCGTAATTTGTAATTTTTTTTTTTTTTTTCATCAGAGTTGGGCAAACAAGATAAATTGCGGCTGCGAATCGGGAGGTGTTTTTCGGACGAATTTATCGTATTCTGTTAAGTCCTCGAGAAAGATATATCTCAGTTGGGGCCCTCCGAGGGCAAAGAACCGTAGATCAAAACGTCGCGTTTAAAATTCCTTTATCGATTCTTCTTTATAGTGTACCCTTGACATTATCGAGTCCTCCGCCCGGTGAAACTGCACCCTGGTTTTTTCGATTTGCTTATTTATACTTAAACGCCCTCAAAGGGGGGCCATATCGGCGAAATGGATGGCGTCTTGACCGTGTAGGAGGCAGGAAATGTTGAGATTTACGAGGTGAAAGATGCCGTGTCTTCTTCACAAAGTTACCGTGAAACAGTTACCCGAAAAAGTGACGTCCAAGGGCGCCCCATTTGGCTGTCGGTCATCTTCGGTGCAGGCCAAGGTAGGTGTGTGTAGTGTTGGGTGTAGAGGACGGAGGAATCGCCACTGGAATATAAATCACGAAGAACGCCTCGCCGTTCAAAAAGGACCCACTCGAGACCACCGTCAAACAAAACAAGGAAATTTAACGCGTTCTGCAAGCCGCATGATTAATCAAATTGACTATTTAGTGGGGGTTACAATATGAATATACTAAACCATCAAGACCTGCGAGACAGGCGGGTCATCTCTTGGAGGAGTGGTCAGCCAGTTTCTTTCCTGTTCGTCTTCCACCTTCCAAACCTCATCTCACGCCCAGTTCATAAACTCCCCTTGACATTTAGCAGAAATAAATTAGCCTAGCGTTACGTCACGATAATCTACAGTTTTTTTTTTCTTCTTTTCGATTCACCCTCGTTAACTCCAATTTTCGAGATAGATGAAGACCAAGTTCAAACCCGCGAGGTTCAATCAAAATAAAGAAATTTCATCGTAGATTTTCAGCCTTGACCCGATTCCTTCGTTGCCAAAAACCAACACGTAGCCTTTTGACATTCGCGCCCAATTTCATATTTGTTTTGTACCCTCATAATGGATTTAGTGCGCAAAATTACTCATTTAAATACCTTTGAAGTCCTCCCGACGACAAGTCCGCCTTGTATTTTTTGAAATTTTTTTTGTTGCCCGTTCAATTTGCGTCGGCCTGCCGCCTTTGAGCCTCAGGGCCTTTGAGCATCTGCTCGAGCTTCTCGTCTTACACACCCTAATCCCCGACACATCCGCTGATTAGCTAATGGAGAACATCGAACCAAAAACAAAAAAACAAAAAAACGAAATGATGAAATCTTACGTAAAGCGTGAAGTTTCTAAAAAAGAGTAAATTTGGACGTTAGTGAAAATAGTTTTAGTTCGTGCTGGAAACTGAAGGTGAACTATTCATTTTTTCGACCGAATTCAGCGTTCGGCAATTACAAAACAGGAACCAGTTGACCCCTCTAAATTGACTCCTGTTTCAGGCTGAGCTCATCTTGTATAACATTCAAAAGGCGAAGTTACACTCTGGTTGTAAATTACACCGGGGGCCGAACCACGCCGGATTTATTGCTGGAAACGGCTTGTACTTTCGGAATAAATAATTTATTTGCCGATCAAACAAGGATTTTAAGGCCTAACCCGCCGAGCTGGGAGGATTCGTCATCGGAACACCTGTCGCTGGAATGCGAATGGTTTTCGCTGGAGCTATTTCGTGAGTAGCATTGTGACGGATTTATTTGTTTTCTATCATTGAAGAGATCTTTCCGAAGAGAGTGTAGACCATTGTGGGCCAGAAGAATGGCAGAGCCGTGGGTTCTGATGGTATCGGAGTTTCTACACTGAGAGAAAAAAAGGGCCTATTCTAGGTTATTTTTCGATTTTTTTCTAGGTTAAATGCTGCCAACCTAGATTTTTTTTGGTTTTCATTCTAGGGTGGAACAATTTAGTCTAGGTTGAATATAATTTAACCTAGATTGAAAATACTGGTGAAGTTACCTTCCTAAAAATGCAAACAACCAAGATTTAAAATACGCCACCCCCACACTTTAGTTCTAGATTAGGTTCACAGTGTGTTCCACCGCCTCCATCCATTTACAGTCTAGGTTAAAAACATTAACGTCTTGGTTGTCTCACCCCGGTATTCAATGTTTTTCACTTTCATAGACGGTTGATTTACCCTAAAACAAAAACGTTCTCACCCCACCTCAAACAATTTACAGCCATGGCGTGTTAACCTAGAACCCTTTTTTCTCTAGGTTGTGTCCCTTTATTTACGAGGTTGTTTCAATTACTATCCCTGTTGTTCCAGTTAAAATTCTAGGTAGCTTCCTATTAGGAAGTTCCTATTCTTTTCAGGTTGGTCCTAATAAATTACTAGGTGGTCCACTTTTCTTTCTAGGTTTACTCCACTTCCATTGCAGGTTGTTTCTATCAACTTCAACTATCTTTCTGGGTTGTCTCTGTTTCCAACTCAGTACAAAAATTTGAATGTGACGTCATAATATGACTGCACATAGTGACAGAAATTAGATGATTAGAATTTGACAAAGATTTGGCCTCAACCCCACCGGCTGAATAGCAGGGGTGCCAAGACAACGAGAATTAACGCCCACCGCCTACAGTGGCGCTCTCCGCGGCCGCTTAGCGTACTGTAGAAACAACCTGGAATTTATTGAATGAATTACAATCACTGTTGTTTAAACCTAAAACTATTTGTAGTACTAAGGTAGTTTTAACCGAGACTGAAAGTCTAACTTTTTCTTCTAGGTTGTTACCTAAAGTAGCAATCTCGCCTTTTAAATCTCTCGGTTGTTTTCAGTTGTACAACCGAGACTTTAATGGAGGGGAATTATATGGAAGGTCAAATCATTCAATTCTAGGTTACCCCACTTAAAAGTCAAAGGTAGGTAATATATTTTCTAGGTCTTCACAATGTCAACCTAGACCAAATGTGAAGTTCACATTTGGTCTAGGTTGACACTTTTTTATTCCAGGTTGTGGTTAGAGGGCGGGTAATAACGGGTTAGGTTGTTTCTATATGGGTCTAGGTTGTATTAATATTTTTCGATGTTACTTTAACCTGGACCTATTTTTTTCTAGGTTGAATCAATTGATTCTAGGTGGTTTCAATTTCTTTTCGAGGTTATTTCGGATTTAACCTAGCCACTAAAAAAATCTTTTCTCTCAGTGTAAAACTACTCGTGGAGCGGGAACTGGAGCTTCTTTCAGGATTGTTCAATGCCATTTATGTTAGAAGTCTACATCCCTCCCTCTAACCCAGGGCCTCATCATGAAAATTACTGGATGATAAGTTTGATGTTCCTTGTGCTGAAAGTGTTTCTGAGAGTTAATCTCTGTGGCTGACTATGTCTGTCAGGAGCCTAGGTACTCCTTCGAAACGGTAAGCGATAAAAATACGGCGATTTTTCCTATCGTCTCGGCCGCCTTCGAATAGGGGGGTTGAAAACCCAAATTTTTGGCGCGCCCAAATTGGTGCAACTATTCGTATATCGTTGTTAATGGCCCCATCGAAATGGGGTTTCGCCCGTATCCTACCTAGAGATCCGAATTTTAATACGAAATCCCGAAAAAAAAACGAGTTCCGAAGATGAGCGAATTTAGACGGCGAGTTTAATTTGAACGATTTGAAGAGATCCGGGCGCGTTTGGCACTTTGATACCGGACGCTGTCAGGGACATCTAAAAGACGTACGTCAAAACGGGTGGAATACGAAATAGTAGCGTTCATTCTACGCTAATAATCTGGTGTGTGATGCCTGATTAAGTGGTCGGCCGAGCGAGGCCTTTTGTCTGAGTGCTAATATTATTAGTTTCGTATTATTATTATACGCTAGGATTTACTATTCGGTCCGCTGACCAGGGGCCTAGCGGCTCTAAGGCGGTTTCCACAAGACTAAACTGACCAGGGGCCTCAAGCAAGGTTTGGGGTCTACACCAGTAATCATGGTAACTAATGCAAAATGTCGAAATACATAAATATCTTGGTGTCACTCTGACGCAGACACTGTCTTCCGCCAGGCATTTTACTGAGCGTGCGGCGGCGGCAAAGCTCGGAATGAACAGGTACATATTATGTAGGTCTTTCAGGCCAAGTTCAGGGTATTCAATGCTGTGGCGAGGGCCGTGCTGTGCTATGCTGCACAGGTGACGGGACTCTTTCCATCCAACGCTCTTGAACAAGTTCAGCGGCGCTTAATCAGGATGATATTTGGATTGCCTCGTAACACCCCCAACTATTTTGTGTGACTTGAGACTGGCGCAGACCCTATCTACCATTACACTCTCTCACTGGCGGGAAATTATATATTGAAGGTGCTGATATAAACGCTGGGTTTCTCAAAGCCAAGGGCCAAGCCAGAGGGTTCCATAGCACAGCAGAGATGGCTTGGCGGGTATTCCTCGAGTAGAGGAAGTAGGTATGGGTGCTGAGATACGTTCTCAGTTTTCCTGTATGAGTGTGAGATCTGGACACTTGACCGCGATGGAGGAAAGAATCAACCCTCAGAAAATGTATTTCCATCGCCGGATGCTAGAAATTTCATGTCAGAGGGTAACAGTTACCCTCCATTAGTTACTAATGGAGAGGTACCGACTCGCTCGAACAGGGCGAGAGTCATGAGTTTGTGCTGACATTCAGGGAGAGGAAGACAATCTTGGCCACTCAGGTCAGGTCCATTGGACGGAGGCAAAACTCGTGGATGAAGCACCTACCGCTGACTGGGGTGTTCATCCATCTACGAGAGGCGCGCCAAGGTGTAGGTAGAAAGAATAATGATCGTATACGATAGGCCAGCGGTTCCCAATCTATACCTATTTGACCATCGCCGACTTTAGCCGTCCATATTCACAGGTACATACTACATGAAGTTGCTGTTACATTTTAGCATGCATAGTTCCTGGGATTTTTCACGTAACTTGGTAGAATTTGTTGATTTTCAATTTGGTAATTCGAACAATTTCGTGAATATTTTCACTTATCTTCAAATACACAAACCGATCGTCGTCCACCTGCACAAGAAGGCGATATCGTCCAGTTTGGGAACCACTGAACACATAAAAAAGGTTCTTTAAGCATGAAAGGAGAGCAAACGACACCAAACACAGACAAAAATGATTTACTATCGTCACCTCGTCGCCTCCCACAACCCACGCGAACAGGCGACGTCTTTCACAGTCCTTGAACTTCCCTCGCAAATCCGTCTTGTTTTGGAACCGGACCGATCTCTCTCCCCAACAAGGCCATCATCGTCGACGAGGGGGTGTACCGGCCCGGCGGAAAAAGTCGAATTTTTCGACTCCGTCATAAAAAGGTGATTGACATCTTCTCCGGCCGGTCATTTTCAAGGACTCGAGCTCCTCGGTGAATGCGAGTCAAAGGACTCCAGCCACCCTCGCGCCTCCTCCATGGAGAAAATCACATGTATAAATATCACCGACCGGTTTTGCACTGAGCGGCGTTACAATCCATTTTTATAGTACCAATATCGATAAATTTCAATAAACAGAGTGGTTTTCCGAGTCAATTTATATGGTAATCTTTATTTATGCTATCGTTGGGTGAAGTACCTCCTACTCCTTGTTCTTTAATTTTTTTAATAATATGTCATTTGACATAATCCGAATTTCCTCTGTACCCAATCAGCGTGAAGTCTTCAGCCTGAAGGTCGTAAAATTCATAAGAATAATTCTTATATCATAATATTCATAAGTCGTAAAATTCATAAGCATAATTCTTATATCGTAATAATTACACTGCTCTACAAAAAAAATTGGCCTGAAAGTTGCCGGCGTCATTTTATCATGGATGGGGGTTTTCGAGGGTCCTGAATCCGAATCCGTTGTCCGTTTTTTCCGATTGGACGATATTTTTTTATTTTTCGGCCTTTTTATGGTTTTTATCGTAACTTCGCTAATTACACCTTTTGAGAGTTCCGGTTGGTCTCATTCGACGCAGTAGAGTCTAAACTTCCGAATGGTTGCCCTGGATATTTTTTGGATGGTCCATTGGAGCCAATAAAATCAAAAATGTAAGTAAAAAATAGGCAAAAAATCCCCAAAGGTTTTTGGGGGATTTGGAAGGTTTGGATCAATGTGAAAAATGAAAAATAAAAACGCTGCAAATTTTACACAAGGGTTTATTATTCTTTGATATAGGTTAGTTGCGCAAAAATTATTTCTGTGTCAAAAAAAAAAAATGGAAAAAAAAATGTTGGATTTTTTTTTTCAAAAAAATTTTTTTTTTTGGATTTTTTTTTTCAAAAAAATTGTTTTTTCAAAAATTCTTTATTCTTTACTCGAAAAATATTTAACCTCCTGGGATCCTCCAAAAATTCCATTTTTAGCCCCATGAAAGACCTATAGATCGCAACAGTGAAATCGGATCGCTGCGGGACCCCAAAAAATGGATTCTACGTCCAAAAATACTTCGAAAACGACACCTGACTCGATCCCATAGCCAAAAGCCTTCAAAAACCCCCTTCTGTAGCCCCATTTTAGCCCCATAGCGCCCCACGGGTTTGGGCGATCGGGCTGAAAACCTTGCGGGCACAACTAGATGGTAAACCGAGTATTTTGTCAAAATTTCCGATTTTTTAAAAAATTCCTACTGCCCAAAACGGCCTGGACGGCGGACGGCGGACGGACATTTCGGATTTAGAATGTAGACCACTTGAAACGGATAATGTCAAATTTTGAGGCCGATCGGAGTCGTCGACCCGCGTCGCGAAAACATAGGTGTATTATTCCAAGAATAATAAACCAAAATGGGTCATATTTGAAGTCAGCATGAAATTTCCTACAAATCTAGCCCCATTATAATTTTTTAAGACGAAGTTCGACATGACCAGGAAAATACCCCGTAAAGTAATAAAACCGCAAAAACGTCAAAAAATCGGGGGGGAAAATCGTCCAATCGAAAAAAACGGACAACGGCTTCGGCACCCTCGAAAAACCCCATCCATGATAAAATGAGGCCGGCAACTTTCAGGTCACATTTTTTTTTATTAGAGCAGTGTTATGAATACTTACCACATAGATAATAATAATAATTATCTCTGTGGTATGTATTATGATATTATTATCTCTAATCAGTACCTATAGTAGAATTAATTATTAGTATTAATTATTATCTCTAAGCTATGTGGTAATTACCACCTAGCTAAGGTAATTACCAATAAGTATGCAGGTAATTACCAATTAGCTGCATACTTAAGTATGCAGATTTCATAGCGAATTCCATTTTTACCTGGAAACAGCTTTAGCAATAGTATAGTAGCAATTATTGAAGAGTGAACCTGTTTCCAGGTTATATACATTTTAGCCGACAGGCTTTAAGTAGAGACATCCCGGAGGGTCCAGGGGGGCAAAGCGCTGTTTTTTCCCCCATACACTTTACTAGTTTCTGTAAATGGTATTCGTGGAACTGGAAAGAGCCAACGGACCACACTTCGAGAAGCCCTGGTCTAGATCAAGGATCAAAGCAAAGGAGACGATTTTATAAACTTGATTTGGCGCACATCACCCCTTCAACCATTCCCGGCTAGAGCTTGGGGAGGATCGGGTTGCGCAATGCGAAAAGTGAGCGCTCTTCTCGTAGCGTATACTACTCCACAATACTTCGGTGGAGTGCTGCCTCTGGCAATAACCGCTTGCAATACAATGTATTGCATTTTTAACCATTTAATGGTCGGGAACGCGTGGCACCTTCCAAGACCAGCGCCGGTTTAGGGGGGCTCAGTAGGTACTTCCTTTATCATGACGGACTCCAATACATTCGAAAGTTAAGGGCAAACTTGAATTTGGATCAGGAGTCTATGGACTCCTCGTTGAGAAGCCCACAGCTCAACTTGACGCTTCAAGTCAAACTGTGGTTACTCCAGATCTCCCAATTGGACTGTCCAAATTGGACATTCAGGAGACGTTCCACATCTAGACGCTTCTAACGAAAAGACGTTCATTGAATCTCCGTTCACTGCTGACGAAGCCAACCCTGGAGGCGTCCTCGACACTTCAAGCCATCCTGGTCGGTCTTCATCAACATTTCTGGTCGCATCCTCCCAACATAGCCGCGTGATCATGGAGTAACTCTGCCAAATTCACAACACATCAAAGAAAGGGACACGACCATGGGCGAGTTTACCCGGGTCTGGTTCCCACAGCAAGTACCCTACAGGTAAAAGACGAATTGCGACACATGATTTCTGCCCATACCTGGACTTATACCTGGGCAGTCTCGAAGACCTTTAGCTGTCAACGGGCTAATCCGATTTGACGAAGGCGAGCTCTTTATGAACTCTGCCAGAACCTCCTCAAGTGGTCAATAATCAATGGCTACCTTAATTCAAGTGAGAAGGCCGGCTGCCCGGAGTCCAGGATTGAGAGATACTAAATTGCAGTAAAATAAAACTCTTGACTTAGGTCTTTTGGTATAGGACCTATACCATAGGTCATCACCAAAATTTCATTACTTATAATATAAGTAATGTTCAGCACTAATGAGTTACCACTTTTGGTTTATTATTCTTGGACGGGGGGTCGACGAATCCGATCGGCCTCAAAATTAGACATTATCCGTTTCAAGAAATCTACATTCAAAATCTGAAATGTATAAATTTTTCGTTAAATCTGAAATTTTGACAAAATACTTTTCAAACCAATGAATCAGGTACGTAATCAATCAGGGTTCAATCAGTGTGAATCAGGTGATTCTCACTTAGCCAGGTAATTCTCACTTATCCAGGTCATTCTCACTCATCCAGGTGATTCTTACTTAGCCAGTTATGGCAGATTATTCCAACAGGATCACCTCACCACTCAGTGCTTTCCATACGTGTTTCTACGCCTTTCGCCTCTTAGACGTTTCATTCTTTTCTTCGGTTACTAGTTGCCGTTTTCACCCATATTTGCTTACCAAGGTTTTTTTTTTTTTATTTTTGGTTTATTATTCTTGGAATAATACACCTATGTTTTCGCGACGCGGGTCGACGACTCCGATCGGCCTCAAAATTTGACATTATCCGTTTCAAGAGGTCTACATTCAAAATCCGAAATGTCCGTCCGCCGTACGCCGTCCGCCGTCCGCCGTACGCCGTCCGCCGTCCGCCGTCCGCCGTACGCCGTCCGCCGTCCGGGCCGTTTTTGGCAGTAGGAATTTTTTAAAAAATCTGAAATTTTGGCAAAATACTTGGTTTACCATCTAGTTGTGCCCGCAAGGTTTTCAGTCCGATCGCCCAAACCCGTGGGGCGCTATGGGGCTAAAATGGGGCTACAGGAGGGGTGTTTTGAAGGCTTTTAGCTATGGGATCGAGTTAGGTGTCGTTTTCGAAGTATTTTTGGACGTAGAATCCATTTTTGGGGGTCCCGGAACGATCCGATTTCACTGTGGCGTTCTATAGGGCTTTCATGGGGCTAAAAATGGGATTTTTGAAGGATCCCAAGAAGTTAAATATTTTTCGAGTAAAAATTAAAGAATTTTTGAAAAAACACATTTTTGAACAAAAAAATCCCCCCAAAAATTTTTTTTTGAAATATAAAAATCCAAAAAAAAAATTTTTTTAATTTTTTTTTATTGACAGAATTAAATGTCTGTACAAGTAACCTATATCACAGAATAATAAACCCTTGTGTAAAATTTGCAGCGTTTTTTTTTTAGGATCACCTAACCATCCCTAACCATTCCTAACCATCTCTAACCCCCCTAACCATCCCTAACCATCCATAACCATCCGTAACCATCTCTAACCATCCCAAACCCCCCTAACCATTCATAACCATCCCAAACCCCCCCAACCATCTCTAACCATCCCTAACCATCCCAAACCATCCCTAACCCGCCTAACCATCTCTAACCATCCCTAACCATCCCTAACCCCCCTAACTATCCCTAACCATCCCAAACCATCTCTAACCATCCCTAACCATTCCTAACCATCCCAAACCCCCCTAACCATCTCTAACCATCCCAAACCCTCCCTAACCATCCCAAACCATCTCTAACCATCCCTAACCCCCCTAACCATTCCTAACCATCCCAAACCCCCCTAACCAAACCTAACCATTTCTAACCATCCCAAACCCCCCTAACCATCCCAAACCCCCCTAACCATCCCAAACCCCCCTAACCATCCCTGAACATCACTAACCTTGATAAGTGGGAATTACCAGGATAAGTGAGAATCGGATTTTTTTTCCTGCGAATACGACGGTATACCTACGAGTGTATTTTCATTTTTTCAGGTATGTTCAAACGTAGTTTGAACCTATTTGAGTATTTCATCATCGAGTACACGAATATTCGCAAATGTTTTCGGCGAATATTCGTATTTATACGTCCGAAAATACGTATATTCGTATTTACAGTTGAGAATACGAATAAATTCGTATTCTATTCGCAGGTTGGGTGTGCTTTGGGTGATATTCGTATTCGCAAATACGCCCATCTTTGACATTAATTTGACATTAATATATAACTAATATATTAGCTATGTTAGTATGTTAGTGGGAGAATCGCTAGTAGTCTCGTTTTCACCCCTATAGGCCTACTCATAATATAGCTGTGCTTCGTGTAGGGGGCCTTGCTTATATAGTGTCTCAAAGGGCCATCTCAGGTACTCGGAACGGTCATTTTTACGACCGTGCTAATAACGACTTCGAGTTCGAAGCGTAATCCGACCCTTCGTGGGTCCGACCTAGGGAACCCCGAAAATTATGTGTCGCAATTCGTCCCAAGCCAAGTACCCTACAAGGTCTTATTGTCTTTGAGTGAATTGCCTGGTCGGCAGACCCGCCAGTTCACATTCCAAACATTTTCAATTAATAAAAATTCATTGGCATGCAACATCTGAACAAAGTTGATTCCATTTTGCGTCGAACCGCAGCCAACCCGCCATTTACATCAACCGTTTGATCATCAGAGACAACTGTTTTGCATTGTGACTGTGATTATAATATAATTATTTCACCGAAGGAGCGGCAGGAGGGCCAAAACAAGCGACACACCAGTTGAGCCCCCCTGAAGCGATCTCACCAGGCAATTTCACTCTTTACTTCGGTCGGCAAACTTGCTCCCACAAATCTGCCTTTGGCAACTGCGCTGACGGTAAAAGAAAATAACCAAAATAAAAGCGAATGTCGAAATCACTTTTCACCCTCCCAACAACAGGAAAAAGTCTACAAAAATCAACTTCTTGAAAATTCGCTTGAAAAAAGTGGCCCGCGCTAATTTCCAACGACATTTCAAGCGCCTAAAAAAGCTAAAACAACGCGAGGTTTATCACTTGGCCTTTGTGCCGTTTAATCTTCTTTGCTGCATCACCGAGCGGTCAACCGTCTGGGGCATTTCAAACGCGGGATTCTTACTACGTATACAACCGTCGAGATTCGCCTTGAAGGGATACGGGAGATGTCAGGACGGCTTCGGATTCAACCTAATCCACCGTGAAACGAGCCTAATAAGCCACGAAGCTCGCCTTCTCTTCAAATTTACATAAATTGGATTGATTCGACTAGATTCTGTGACGTGAAAACGAAAGCGAAATCAAGCTCGTTATCGTGTTGACATCCATTAAATGTTAATTTTTGTTCCGCCTTTTTTTTGACGATGGCAAAAACACCAATTTACAGACCACTTAAGGGTGTGTGTCCGGTGAGATGTCATCATCTTCAAATTTTGAATACGTCTTCAACGCTTCAAACGCTGCGGCCGCTTATTCTGGCTAAGTGCAAAATAATGTTCCCATAAAAGGGTCAACGTCTCAAACAAGCCACAACCCGTTTTCCGACGTTCGGTGGTCAGTCGGGTTCGAGCGCCGATTTGATCCCGACTGTTTATGGGACGAGGGAAGGTGGGAGAATGCGATACGATTGGATGGGGCTGGGACGGTCAAGAAACTTCACCTTGAATTTTTGAGGGGACCCTCAAGTTTCGTTGTTTTTTTAGGTGATAAACGGCACAAAAAAAGCTCTTGAGATTTTTCGGCACAGGAAGATTTCAAGGTCGGCGTCTTTCCGTACTCGGCAGCTCGATCCACCACCCACTTGGTAATTAACAGGGAGCTAATTGTCATTGTTGGGTCACCCAACTTGGGTGTAATGCGGTGCAATCAAATCGCCCCTTAAAAGTTCTATTTCTACGGAAATTGAGCAATCGATGATGAAAATAATAATTTCTTTATACATCTTACATCGATATTTTGATCTCGATATATCGGCCTTTTCCTAAGTCTAAAACACTTGGTGCTGCAGCCTTCTGGTTTCCCTTCTAACCTCTTAGATGCAGAAGGAGAAGCCTCGAGAAAAAGCCGATGAAATTAATGACAATCAAGCAAGAAGAAGAAATGAGAATTTTTGGAAAGAAGAAGAAAGGAGATTTTTGGTAGTATTGGTATTGGTTTTTCCCATTCGTTTGGACTGTCTCTGTTAGGTGACCTAACTTAGGTCCTCTATCATCCCTGTGCATCGTGTGTGGTGCACTGGGTACACTGCAGTTTACTGCGTAGCAATTATTATTAGGTATTTCTTGATTTCATATACATTCATGTCAGAGTAGGGCAAAAAGTAGTTCTGAAACTGAAACTAAAAACTAAAACTAAATTAGTTCCAAAGTGGAACTAAAAACTGAAACTATTAGTTTCAGTTCGACTTTCGAAACTAACTTTTGGAACTACATTAGTTTTATTTTCAACTGTTGAAATTGAAACTAATTTAGTTGCCAAAGTTAGTTTCGAAGTTGCGAATAAAAACTAAAGTAGTTTCATCTTTTATTCGTAGTTTCGGAACTAAAAATGAAAATAAATTTTTTTTCCTCGTGTTTTTTACTGATTTGAAGGGGATGTGTGTTTGTGTGTGTTTCAACGAAATGTGGGTGCTGGGTGCGAACAAGTTCTTTTTTTCAGGGTCGTAGAAGAATAGATTAAAGTTTGCTCCCCTCCCCACCACTTTGAGTGGAACATCAAACGTTTTCAGAAACGTATGGAAGAATTGAGGGTGATGAATCATTCATTACGACTGGAGGAAAGAAATGAATATTGTATTGGCTTGAAAATTTAGAAATTTAGAAATTTTGAAAATTTATTTTCACTTTAGTTCTGAAACTACGAATAAAAGATGAAACTACTTTAGTTTTTATTCGCAACTTCGAAACAAACTTTTGAAACTAAATTAGTTTCAGTTTCAACAGTTGAAACTAAAACTAATTTAGTTCCAAAATTAGTTTCGAAGTTGAGAATAAAAACTAAATTAGTTTTTAGTTTCACTTTCGAAACTAAAAACTAATTAGTTTTTAGTTTCAACTTTAGTTCAACTAAATTTTTATTCGAATAATCCCAACTCTGATTCATGTGCACGTTATTTTGGTTCTAATTAAATAATGATTCAATAATCATTTGTCAAGTTCATCAGAACCTAACATGGCGCAGTCGGTAGGACCCTGATTACCGAGGCGGCCGTCTTACTTGGGATTTGTTCCACTTCAAGCCACCTAGAATAAAAATCCACGAGAATTAGATATGAGTGACCCCCAAAATCCGCAATGTCAGCAGAAACTTTTAGAAAGGGAAGGTCAGGAATATCATGAGGAGTATCCTGTATCATGAGGAGTACCTATCATGAGGATACTCCTGAATATCATCAGGAGTATCCTGTCCGCAGCGCCAATAAAAAAAAAGGGGGCATGTTAGGTCCTCTATCATCCCTGTGCATCGTGTGTGGTGCACTGGCTACACTGCAGTTTGCTGCGTAGCAATTATTATTATTTCTTGATTTCATATACATTCATGTGCACGTTATTTTGGTTCTAATTAAATAATGATTCAATAATCATTTGTCAAGTTCATCAGAACCTAACAGTCTCAACTTCTACCTTTCAGTTTGCTTTTGGACCTTTTTAGTGTTGCAGAGGTAAAATTCGTATTTTTTTGCCCCAAAGCCCGTTTAATTTTTATTTGCCAGGGGTCCCAATCTTAATATTATCGATATTTTGTACGTCAATATATCGGAATATATATAGACTGTTTGAATGTATATAGAAATATCAATATTTCTCTTCGATACTCATGATGAGTAACTCATCCCTAAATCTACACACGAATGTGTTGATCAGATCAACTTGATCTCATTGATCGTGTTGACGATTCGTGAAGCCTGTAGTTTGCTACGTTATCTGTGATGAATGAATCCTGTCTGTTAATCCTCATAAGAAGAGGGATTTATGCCTAACGTCCGTTTTCAAAGCAACGCCGTCAGAACAATGGAAACTTCCGATGACTGGGGGCATAACGTCTACTTGATTACATGTTGTGAGATGGTTTATGAGCTGCTAGCAACTTAACCGTTGTACCCGAGGAGCTCGCCTACCGTCGAAAGAAACGGCGATTGAGTGTTTATCTCCATCTCGACCCAAGTGAGCACAATACGTTAGCAAAATGCACGCGAGTTGTTCGACACGGGTGGTCGATTTGACTGTGAAGTACGCGAAATCGTTCTGAAATTCGACGTGGACCTGCTACATAACAGATGCAGGTGGGCGATAAACCATTGCCGACTTACCCTTCCAGAAAGGAAAAGGGAAGATTCCTCCGGATGGGTCAGTATCCAGGACGAAGGCGTGGCTGGAGGGAGGGAGCCGACCTTGGCAAGGATGCTGGGAAGACGGGTTTATGTAACGATCTTTCTAACTTTATCTTTTGCAAACAGTTCGGAAACTTCAAGTTTTTCTCCTGAAGGCCACAAAACAAATGGACGAATATTAAATCAATGAATGCCATATTTTACTCTACATACATTAACAAGTATTATTATGTGTTGATATGGCATATAATCGTGAAAAATGGAAGAAACACCTTACGGTAAAATTCTCGACAGTTATCATCAGCATGTAGGGCCTCCATCGGAGGCTTCTAGGGATGTTCAAAATACATATATTGATATTTTTCCGTTGAAAATGTTCTCCGATACATTGATTTAATTTATACAATACCGGGAACCAATATTTTTTTCTTCTGGAAATTGCCGCAACGACCGCCCCGCCAGGGCGGAACGATGGGGGTTGGCTGGCGAAGAAACAATAATTGGATCGTTTTAATTCACGCGGGGTCTGCAGGCGGGTGAAAACTCCTTGATGTTGGGGTTCCAACGTGTCCATCGATGCTACTCATCCACTGGGGAGCGAGCGAAGCGAGCCGGAGAGACTACATTAATAATATAGAGAGGGTTCCTCTAAATAGGTTCTTACCAAAACATTCTTCGAAATATTTTGATATTTTCGGAATTTTGTCAATATCTACCAGTGAAAGATGATCTCCTGTGTAAGGGAAACATTCCATAACAGATAGAATATTATTCCAGCAACATTAATGAGCGAAAAATTGTTTTCAAACTTTAAGACGCCAGTTTTTTTCTCGTTTTCTGGAAAGTTTGATTTTTACAATAATTGTAAAAAATTATTGGAGCATTTTTAGTAGAAGGAGAATAGGACAGATCGACTAAATTATTCAAATCGAAACGTTTCAGGTATTTTCATTTGTTTTATAAATGTACAATTCGGTTTCTATTTTTCCATTTCAACTAGTATTAAAATTTTTTTTAAATAAAATTTAGTTAAAAATAATATGTATTATATAACTATCCTTATACAATTACAGTTAGCAGCGAATGTAACTAGTATTATATCATTTTTATATAACGTAGAAATATATCAGGTACTGGGAGCCAAGACAAGCAGGCAACACGTTCCGAGTAAACCTATATACGAGGGTCATCCAGAAAGTAAGTTTACAACGGCTCCTGTGGCGAGGGGGATTTTTTCTTTAAGTTTGTGCACCTGGCTTGAAGGCGGGGTCATAACGGTCAGTTTGCTTTGTAGCGCGTTTCTGTAGACCGTTTTGTTCAGTCACAGTGAGTTTTTTAAATGGAGAGGTTGACGCCAGTTCCTGCCACCTCTCGCCCATGTGACATCCGAGCAGTCATCCGTGTTTCAGGATCGGAAGGGTGTCCTTTTGTTCGAATTTATGCCGAAAGGGACGACTATTAATGCCGACGCTTACGGCAATACCCTTAAAAAACTCAAAAGGGCGATTCAGAACCGTAGAAGGGGTATGCTAACCAAGGGGATCTGACTCCTCCATGAAAACGCCAGGCCCCGCACTGCTCGAGTCACCCAGGATCTTTTGACTTCGTTTGGATGGGACAAATACCGAGAAAAAATGTGTGTGTAGCATTAGCGGCGTTATGGCTTTAGATTAATGAAAGAAAGAAATTAAACTCGACTCACGCAATAAAGAAAAACACGTACGTAACACCTTTGTGCTGAAAATTTGTAGACCTTTGTAGTAGACTTTGTAGTGTGCCGACCACCAGTAGTAAATTTGAATGAAAAGGTTGGGTTGGCTTCTCCCAGTCATCAAGTCTACAGCTCATCCAACCCCCAAAAGCGCAGCCCATTTCTAATTGAAAAAATACCGTTAATTTATTAGAGATTCAATAGGAGGGTCTAAACCCCCGCAGGGCATTACTGCAACCTGATCCCTACCTACCTCACAACGAGGAGTTCCAATAAGTGTTTGATCTTTGAGGAAGGTGATGGATGTTCAGGTTGAATGATTGCGTAATTATTAAAGGATTTACAAGCGTTGCGGAACACGCCTGAGGCGCTTGTGATATTTTTCCTCTCCTAAATTAAATTCGTAAAAAACCGCCCCGGGCCACAGAAAATATTTTTTTCCCTCAGCCCCCGTGCAGGTTCCCCGCCCTATTTTCGACCTTTGGGGCAGAATCGTGCTCGCGTGGGGAAACTGAGGAGGATTAAGGTCTGTTGGCATTTGGTCGGGATATACAACCAACAAGTCGCGGAGCTGTCGGGCCGAGCACACCCAGAAGGCCTCAAGCGTGGGCGGCAGATTGTACCCTGACTCACGATCCTGACAGACGTCCGCAGCCTCCTGGAAACCACAGTCTTCAACACATGTCAGACAATGTAACAGACAACTCCGGATTTAATAGTACACGAAACGTTTTCCGCTGGGAATGCTAAAGTGAATTTACTTGAATAAAAAAGAAATGAAAAGGTTCATTAAATTACATAGGTTCATTATTTTACCGTTATTTGCTAAACATATTAGTCAATACAAAATACTTGCATTAAGGAAGAAATTGCTGCAAATTTGTTCAGTAGGGTTTAATGTTCTTTGGTATAAATTCTCTAAAAAGTAATTTTGTCAATGAAAAATTAGTTCAAAACCATTAAAAACAAATCTGAATTCCTGAGCAGTGTTTGGACAGATGAGAGACCCGCAAAAATAGATTCCAAGTCCTAAATTACTCGGAAAATAACACCTCATTCGACCACCCAGCATCCTTTACAAGTCCCATTTATAGCCCCATAGAACCCACGGTGAAATCGGATGGTTCAGTGACCCCCAAAAATAGGTACCTCGAAAACGGCACCCCTAACTCTATCATAGCTGAAAACCTTCAAAAACCCTTTCCGTGCGGGAATAATTAGATGGCGGACCGAGTATTTTCTCAAAATTTCAGATAAAAAAAAACAAAAAACTAATCGGCCTGGTCGGCGGACAGACAGTTCCACATGGCAAATGACGCCGATCAAAATTTTCGCCCCCTGTCGCAAATAGATCGATAGGTAGGTAAATCCCAGAATGATAAACCAAAAGCCCTACTTCAAATACAATTTATTAAATATGAACACATTTTCTCGCATGTCAATACATTGACAAATAAAATTTATACATGCCAATGCATGTATAAATTGTCAAATAAATACATTGCCGAATTAATTCAATGAATTTATGACATGCCGAATAAAATTTATTTCTTTATTTCTCATTTATTTAATACTTAATTTCTCGCATGCCAACAAATCACTGTAAGAAAAGTAGAAAGATGCAGGTCGGGTCGCCAAGGAGAAAAATAGAATATCTTTCACCACGAACCACAGGGCAATCATAGATGAAGTGAAAGATTGAGCCCTGTGCCTCCAAGTTACGGCATTGCTATATTTTGCAACTAAACCTGGAATACACAAATCAGCAAAGTAATTCCCATCCAGAGTCAGATCTGAATACGCAGATCAGAATTCAAGCAGAACGGCAACGGGAGACTACATCTGGAATCCATCATGGCACGAACCGCAATCCACTTGCTAGAAGTAACCTTCATAATCTTCATTTCATGTGGGAGAAAGGTAGCGTGGAAGATAGGCAGAAACAGTGTAGACTTATATAAAAGCATATATGCCCTGACTCAGATTTCGTCCACAACGTGACCATCTTATAACCCTACTAAGCCTTTTCACCTCTCCTGATTACGCACAAACCTTATAAGGTATACTGATGCCGAACAAACTGAAGAACTTGAAAGCTAAATATGAATAAGAATTGGCCATTGGGATTCCCAGATCAGTATCTTATCCAGCCGGCAGTGAACCATGCCTCAAAGAATAACGAATCCTGAAGACGATTGAGGTACTGCGCTGAAGTGAATTTAATTAATAATAGCTTTCCAAACCCTCTGAAACGAGATCATATTATTAAAATTGTTTAAATTTGTACTTTTTCTTCCTTACTAACCGCCTATTAGCCACCTTAATTCCTTAACAATGCATCCCTCGTAGGCGGATTAAAACTACTGGTTACAGAGAAAATTACAATAATTTCACAAAATTGTTTCACTCAAAGTTTCGCATAGATAATGAGGCAGTAGTTGGGATTAATGAAGATAATTATGTCCTCCCCGAATAAAATGTGCAGATGACCAAACCAGACACTGTGTAATATATAATTAATACGAATTTCGACCTTTTTCACAGCTTCAGCCAGGCTCGTGGTCGATCCCCTCGGGCAGAATGAGATGGGACCTGATTTAATATAGATACTCTCATTTGCAACAATGTCTTGTAACATCCTTTTTTGGGGGAGGAAAACGTAACATTGGGGATTTGCATAAGAACGATTTTTTTTGTCCAAATATGTCACTTATTGACGTATTTTATTTTATTAAATCCGTCGCACTCAGACAAGCACATGAACTCCCATATTGATTACCTGCCCGAAACTCGCCCACTGGAGCCGTCATTGTACCCATCGAACGACACATAAATTGAGGGTTGTCGATCCTCGAGGTCCACAAGATGTTCCTGTAACGGTAAATTTTTGTCACCGTCCAAGGGCTACCTCGTTAAAAATCCGCATAATGGTTCACACTCGCGGTGATTAACATCCACATTGGATGTTCGGGCGGACACGAAGAATCGTGTCGTCCGCGAGGCCCGCATAACATCGTTTTTGAATGTTTCGAGTGAGCCTCGTCGTAACTTAACGACCCGAGCGGCTAAATTAATCTTTTGAGCCTTCAGGGAAAAGTTACTGTAAAAGGGGGGCCGTCGATCAGTGAACAAGACACCGTCATTACAAGAATGTTACAAGAATTTTGTCCCATCTAAAAAAAGATTTTCTTCGGAAAGACTTCATTTTGAGGCATTTTGGGGTGCAACAAGTCGATTTAGGACCATTTTGAGTTCGGGTCACATTCTGATGGATGCGCGAGAGAAATTCGTCAAATATCGACTGAAGCAAGTAGAGTAAGATCGTATACTTTGGGACATTTCTCTTTAAACATTGAATTTACCCCTAAAATATTTTTAAATGTCCAATTTTATCTCATACATAGTAACTATGTCTTGACTGTTAAGACTACTCATTGGCCAAATATCTACGACGTTCTTATATTTTTAAAAACGCTTGACAGTAGTCGCTAAAAAAAAAAGTCCCAAAGTTCAATATGTGCTTGTATCTAAGAACGATGGGTTTGAACCTAGGTACAATATCCGAAATGTTCATAGGGACACTGGATTTGAACGTAGGTACAATATCCATCCTCCATCCTCTTTTGGCCATAAATTTTGCTCCACGGCCATGGATCGAGCAACGGGTAGGGTTGAAGTTGTCCCCCTGGCGACGATTGACGCCCGCACAGTGGCTACAGCATTCTACAACGTCTGGATCTCCCGTTTTGGAGCACCTGAGCGGCTCACCTGAGAGGCAAACGGACTCATTGAACGGTTTCATAGGACGCTAAAGGAGGCCATCCTCACGTCTGTCGTAAATCCCTCATGGATTACGAATTAACCCAACATGTATGATAGTATGGTATATGGTATTACACAGTATAAGAAACAAAATATGGTATGGTATGGTATGGTATGGTTCCGCAAACCAGGCAGCATTCTGCCTCTAAAAGGTTTTGTGTAAAGTGTACATTGTACAATGTACAGTGTAAAGTGCCCTCCTCCACCCCTTATAGGCACACCCAACCTCACATAACTGTGGTTATCTTCGTAACCAACACAGCTATCTTACTTAGCTGTACATACTGTGTCATCTCAGAACGCCACAACGTCATATACAACACAGTTTATACACGTATCATGTAAGTGTCAGGATATTTCACCACCATGAAATATCCATGTATGTATTGTGTTAGTGTCCAGATATTTCACCACTATGAAATATCTATGACTGCTACAGGGGCAGACATTTCACCACAATGAAATGTATCTGCTCAGCTATATGTACTATGGCTTCCTCAGAACACCACAACATTATGTACAACACGGTTTATACATGTATCATGTGTCAGGATATTTCACCATTATGAAATAACTATGACTAGCTATAGGGACAGACATTTCACCACAATGAAATATCTCTGTCCCGCAATATGTACTGTTGCTTCCTCCAAACACCACAACATTATCCCAGTGTATCATGTACGTATTTTGTTAGTGTAAGATATTTCACCACTATGAAATATCTATAAATATCTATAAATAGTGTCAAGATATTTCACCACTATGAAATATCCTTGTATAGCCTGTATGTATATTATAGTGTCAGGATATTTCACCACTATGAAATATCCTTGTATAGACTCACCAACCTCCTCGTCCACAAGACACTGAAATACTACCATTTTCCCGTGGGATATTCCACCACTATGAAATATCCTTGTATAGCATGCACCACACGCGATTTGAACTCACCAACCTTCACTCGCAGTGAACACTGCCCTACTGCTTTCTTCCCTTGGGAGAGGCGCGGGCCTCTCAACTGCCCCTCTCCCCTACGGAGAGGCGCGGGCCTCCCCTCCCAAGGATGCAGGGACCACCGCACCGGTGCGCCGGGTGAGACCGCTGACGGCCTCAGGCGATCCACCAAACATTGCCAACACCATTTTTCAGCCAATCATGATTTAAACCACATTCGCTAGGGAACTAGCGACACTCCCCATGCAAAAGAGAAAACTACAATGCTAGGGAACTAGCGACAACGTCATCCACCAAATCAAGATGGTCCCGTGACCTCCCAGCACTTCTTCTAGGACTGCAATCGCCCAGCAGCAGATGGATTCTCACCTGCACAGAGTCTCCTAGGTGTCACTCCACGCCTCCCGAACGACCTATTTTCACTGGCGCCAGCATCCCAACCACTCCTGGACCACAACACCTACAGGCGGTTTATTAAACCCTACCTAACTGCAACTTTGGACTCGGAAACTGGTGTTTACATACGAGTAGACACTCCTCGGACATCTCTCTCCCCTCCGTACTCTGGCCCCTACGAGATCCTGGCATTTGATGGGAAAACATTGAAATACCAGAATGATGAAGGGCAGGCGAAGTCCGTATCAGTGGACAGAATCTGTCCACATCTGATGTAAACCAGCACCAGGTTCCGTCGACACTCAACCAGCCTCCACCTCCTACACGCCGTCGCTCATCGTCACGGGCACGACCAGCCGTTCGCTCCGTCGCTCGGCCCTATTCAAGACAACGTCGCTGATCCCGGCCTTCAGCCAACCCACTGTAAGGCCTTCAGCCACCCAGTATCAACCTAGGGCCTTCAGCCACACATTTTCATTTTCTGGCCTTCAGCCCACCTTATGTTTAAGCCATCAGCACTATCCTATGACAGATAAGACACCCTAAAAGATGAATTTTAAGTCCAAAAATCACATCGAAAACGACACCTCATTCGACCTCTTGTCCAAAGTCCTTACACAGATCTTTACGGTGTGATCGGATGAGACTGTGACCCCCTTATAGTAAAGGTAGATGCTTCGTATCAAATTATTTCGACAAAATTACATAAATGAAGAAATATTGATATTACACTCGTGTATTGACACAGGATAGTAAAAACGATATTATATGATGATCATTATCTAATAATATTATGATTACATCAAAAATCAGCTTTGGAATCTTCAGTATTGATGACTCACAGGATGGCCCGGACGTTCAATGCAGCCTGCAGGGAACTTTCGCTCTGATCCTGAATCTTATTATCCATAATCAAACGCAACCCTGTAATTCCCTTGAATCTCACATGAAATTAGCCCATCAAAAGATCAGACGGGGGAGGCTTTAGTCTGACCGACTCGGAACAAAATAACGGCTCAAGTAATCACGGAAAAAGTCCTATAATTCGTTCAGCGTACGCCAAATAAACCTTTTTATTCTCGTTGCAAAATAATCCTGAAGAGGTAAAAAACATTCAGAAGGAAAATAACGGGCTGTGTGTTTCTTGGCAGCTTCTCGCCACGTTTTACGACTGAAGTAATCTCAGGAATCGCCTTATCTGACTGAAATCTCTTGTTGCGGACGTTACGACCGTCTTATTGAAGATAAAATGCGTCAAAGCGGTCATGTAAGTGTACCTCCCCAAAATTGGTCTTTTTTTTTTAATGCAACGTTATTTTTTAAGGAACTTGAAACTTTTCAGAACAACGGTTGTAACCTATGCAAAAATGATTGAAATGAAATAGAACAAAACAAATTTAAAACAATGTTAATGAGTTACAGAAATTGGCCTGACTTCAAGCGCCATTGAAAGAGACGTTTGCCGCCTCTATTGAGCTGTCAGAAGAAAACAATTTTTGCTGTCCATTATGAAGCCTTGATACAGCTATTAACCCTAACCGACAGAAAGGACTTCCTTAATAGCCCGGCAGCCCATTCTGCAACCGGAGTTCAAGGGGACGACCTTTCTTTATAATCCAAATCTACACGCGAGCCCGAAAAAAAATTAATCATTACTGAATCGTAGCTTTTACGAGGTTCCGAAATGTCGCTTCCAGTCAACAGTAAATTCCAAAATGTGAGGAAGGCGGAGCTGAGGTTTATTCCCGCTTGAGATAAATCAATTGCCTTCACTCTGTTCGAAACATCAAACTACTATTGATAGCCAGAGGGGAGCACAATAGGCTCGTAATGAACTGGATCCATGAATCGTGATTTATAGATGCTAAATTCGGAACTGCTTGAACGTGCAAAACTCGGCCTGCTTCATCTGCTATGTATGAGAGATTAATCATTACTGGCCTCCCATTTACTTGAATAAATTAGGGAGGTAACTGGTTAGATACCTCAATACCAGTAAAAATATGTGTGGCCGCATAGACCAAACTCTTGAGACTTAAATTCGCTCGCCCGCCCCACTTCGATCAGTCGCCAAGGAAAGCGCCACTTCCGGCGGCGTGATCGGCAAGTCCCGCTTCTCTCTCTGAGTGAGCTGCTAATTACTTGGACTCCCCGATCACGACATCAGCGTTAAATAACTGACTGGCTATTCTTATTGTTCACATAAGAATATCACAGCGCAGTACATTAAATGTACAGAAAATCTTACGATTGGGACTGAGGACTGGGCCTCCCCTGGCGACATTTCGTCCGGGGAAGCCAGGTCAGCGGACCTAATAAAACTGCGCGAATCCATTGCTCAGGCAACCATAGGGGACAAATCCTCTATGGACGCCGGGAGATCGGAGGGGTCGCAATCCCCCCCACCGTTCCACTACCAGGCTGGCGTTTTGGGAACACTGTTTAACACAGGAGTGAGGCTTCCTTTCCTTTCTTCCATGGCGGGTCGTGAGATCGCGGGTCTCACATAACTGCCTCGATACCGCCTCCGAGGATCCGAGGATAGCAGATCGCGTCGTCTCGCGTCATGGCCTAGGAAGGGATATTTAGGTACTCCCTTCACTTTCCTCCAAAGACACCGGGGGGGGGGGGGGGGGGGGGTGTACGCTACAAGACGTATCACTGAAAAATTACATTGTGATTACCTCGTAAATTTTTACGGCGAAATCATCGAGCGATTTGTATACAAGCACTCGTTCATTACCGTGTGAAAAAGACTTGACGAGTTCAGAACTCCAAGAAAGTGCTTTCAATACCCAGTATAAACTCGATATCTGGAATCTGGATGCCATTGGCTTGCCTTCAGGGGAGTGAACTAAATGTGAAATATCTGTTATTATAGTCGAAACAAAAAGTTGAAGCCGGTCGAAGCCGCTCCACGTTTTATGCGCCTAGGTCGTCTCGGACTGTGCGAATTAGATAGGAAGGAGGAGACGGTTATAAATGATTTTTCTAAAAGGATCGTCCGTTGGTTTTGTGTTTATTTTCTCGGAATGAGAGGCGTGGTTGCCCTGCAAGGCTGAGGATTACTTACTTTTATTTTTTACTCCACCTGACTTTGGCTTCTGAAGCTCCTGGTTCTCAAACTGGACTCGGAACAATTCGATTTCAAACCGGTCGTTCCTCCGTCTAATTGGTTGTCGTTACACCCTTGTACAGAGTATTTTCCCTTTTATTCAACACATAATGAGCCGGTGTGGTTTTTTGTGTGTTGAACAACACAGAGTTATGACTCCATTGAGGGCGATTTTGTGGCTTCTCTTAATTTTCAGACAAGGAGTGGACTTTACAACCGTCATCAAGATCACATCTGCACGCCATAATGTATTCCAATCCCATAATAGCTTCAACTTGGAATCAATACTAATTCCAGATAAAAACCATCGTCCTGCATTTGTCTGCTGGTTGATAAATGACGCGTCGAACGCCAACATCCATCACCGCCGAACACGAGCCCCTGATATCGCACAGAAACTATTAACCGGTCCTGTTCTTTCCTTAGCCCAAATCGCGAGGCCAAACGCGGTAAATTGAACAGATATTTCGTCAATACTGTGCCTTAGTAGTAAATGTCAACGTCAGTAGGCCGCACGAAGAGTATAAAATGTTTGTCGAACTTCCAACAGGTGCAATTCAAAGTTGATCAAGCTAATTAACAATTAATTTGCCATTTCGCCTAACGTATGGATGGTGGGCTGTTAGGTTTAAAATAAAATCCAAAGTAACTTTTTAAGATCAACTCAACTCGGGTAGAGACATGCTCTACTTGAATACCTCATTCATATCTTTCTTTTATATTAACTTGATACCTATTTCACATTTTGACCCTCTCATTATTTTGCATTTTTCGAATTTCGTTTCTGATCGTTTTCAGGTCTTCCGTTTTCCTATAAGGAGTGTCCCAAACTTGGTAAAGCACTTCCCTGTCCGAGCGTGTTGTCCACTAAGCTCTTTTGCATTAACTTTTATCACCTCATAAATAGTTAGGTTGCCAAGGTCAACCAGTGAAGAGCCCTGAGAATAAAATTTTACGTCCCTGTAATCAAGTTCGCTTGTCCATATAATCTATAAGATACCCTCCGACTTTAAGATCGGATCTTGTGAGAAAATGGCGAGAAGTCACTTGAATTTATAGCCGTGCGACAATAAGGGAAACATAGTTTATGGGTGTATCGTCAATCACACGGAGCAAAAAGAAGATTCTTGCCGAGTGTGACAGAACTGTTATGAGAGGTGAGCGCACAGCGCGGATGTAGTCTTAAACTTGAAAAGGTAAGGTGGGCTAAGTGTTTGGTATGGTTTGTTAAGGTCAACTTCAACAAAACCTCAAAAATCAGCCGTTTACGTCAATTTTTATTTTTATCCTGGATACCTCTGTCTGAATCTCCTTTTTTTAAAAAATTAATATGTACGATTGCTTTTAAGTAGCCTTGTCAGCGTTATGACCGATATAGCTGTCCAAGTCCGACTCACGCACTTGCCCCATCTTTGGAACGCATATTACTACCTATTATGTGGTTTCACCTGGGCAAGTGCAAAAAAGGAATCAATTTGCGTTGACACCATCTGGCGAGTGGCGATATAATATTTATTATTATTATATATTATTATATATTATCTATATCTAACTATATTAATTATAGTTTCTAAGTAGCCACAAGATGGCATCCAGAGGAAATTGTTCTAAGTTGCATTTTTACATCCCACTTACGCACTAGCCCCGCTTTTGCACTTCCCCCACTTTAACTTACTGTTTTGGTGTTGAGAGTTGCCTCCATATTCTCCCTGTAGCTTTTATGACGAAGAAATGGGCAGGTTAGCTTTCCCAGGGTCCGTGTTTGATGTGTAAAGGATTCCCTCTCGGTCTGCTGCCCAGGCACTAATGATGGAGGCCGTGGGGGAAAACTGGAAAAATTGTATGATGTTCAACAAAATATTTGAAACTGAACATCGTAGGCAGAGAAATCTGTACAGTTGAACGTATTTTTGGAATTTGAAAAAAGAGAAAACGAAAAAGAACTGATTCTTTTCAGAGGAGGTAGCAAGCTGAGGCAAGGAGGAGGCAAGGAGGAGCTGACACTTAATAAAGGCCTTCAATTGAAGACTTAAGTGCGGCATTGACGAGCATATTGAATTCTCGTCAATGAAATCTTTCAACGCCGACAATGAGTCCGCCATTATCCCCGAGCGATTTATAACATTGCGCTCGTTGGATCGCCTCGCCGCTTCAGAACCAGAATTCAAAAGGTTTCGACGCGACAGGCAGATGCGGCGATAAAATTCTTCAACGAGGGAAATAAAATTAATTCAATGTTCCGTTGAAGAGTAATTAGCCTCAAGATTTAGTTGGCCGAGGAATTCGTTGTGGCTTTGACATTTCGGCGGGGACGTCGACAGGCCAATGACATTGACTTATGGCCGCCGCCTCTTGTTGTTTTGGTCTGAGGAATGAGAAAGCAGCTGTCATCGATCTCTGTGGGCTTGACATTGATGGCAATGTGACTTTAGTATTACACGCAACACAATGTATGTAAATAAAAGAATCTAACTGAAAGCAGGACTTCCTGCTCAAAATTACGAAAAATTTCAGAAATCGTTAAAAATAGTTTCTTTTCGTAACACGAATTCAAAGCAAACGAGAGCGAGGATCTAGGAGTGGCCTCCTAGAAAAGGAAATCGCATAAAATCTATTTATTATTGCCCACCACCTGTTTTTCTCGCCAAGGATTTTCATATCTCCCCGAATTCCAAATAGCGACTTCCTGGTAAGCGGTATTCAAATGTGGAATCCTAAATCTCTCCTTGATGTAAAACCAGTCTTTATAACCTAGTCTCGCCATTTAGAGCCTGGACGGCCCGAAAAACCGCGCCCGAGTAATCCCCCTAAATCCAGAAATAAATCCCGTGCACAAAGGAGGATCACGCGTGCTACCAAACGGAGAGTATTGTGCGAGATCTGGTTTCACGACAAGTTGAAAAAAGATGTTACTTTTTGGGAGGTAACCTGATAACCCCGTCCTTGGGCTGAGCCGACCACCTTTTAGGCCGGACCCTGCATTTTGTCAGCAGTTGAATCTTGTAACTGAGCAGTCAGTGAAGATAATCTGGAGTGAGTGTGTGCAGGAAGATTAAGTAGGCAGGGCGTCCTGGATCTGGAATTACGAGTTGACTCCTAAGCTGAAGAGGCGCCGAAAGCTGTCGTGAATGGCGGAGTTCCGAAAATGCATATTCCATGTTCACGCTGCCATGTGCAACGGGGTGATGCATGCTCAAAGCGTGGAGGTAGCATCCCAGATTCGTTTATCCGGTCGCGTTGGGGGCAGAGAGGGGTCAGGGTTTTCGATCAAGTTGTCCAGGTACGACACCAAGAGCTTCCACTGGGGCAACCATTATTTTGCTTGAAGCACCAAGATCTACCGTGGACTTCTCAGACTGCCAATTTAAAGGAGTTGCAACACCATGTTGTCTCTAGAGCTTATGCCGCTCCACTCCACCGCCAAATCCAAAGATTCCCTCGAGTTAAATGGATACGACTATGGAGGCGGTGGAACGTGAGAGGGTCACTCCAGAACCGTCGTTGCATGGGGAAGGGGCGACCTTCGCGCGTTCCTGCTCCTTAGCACGAACAAATGCGGCATCCGGCATTCTCGTACGAATGCGTTTAATCGACGCCAGACCGGTCTGCAGTACTTGACCTCCGCATTGTGGAGTTGTGTACTTACGCTACTCGTCATCAACGTTTCACACAATCCAGCAAGAAATGTTCAAACCCCCTCCTGAATTTCTCGCCCAGTTGAGAAATTGTTTCATGCCCTCGCGATGCTTGGGGAATCGCTAATCGTGCCACACCGACATTAGTTCAGGCTGTTGTGGTATCAGGTGACACATGTTTCAATTTCTCTCTGCAGTTCTATACATCGCGGCATAACGCGGCTTTTCAGAGCATTTTTTTATGGCTTGATAGCACGCGACTTGGATGTTGAAGAGGCACATCCGGAGGCCCGTCCCAGAAGGTAAGAACCGGTCCGATTAATCACGAAGAAGACACCGCGAAAGAGATCGAATCTCTTCTAAAAGGGAGTCCTCCGTGGATTTCACTTAAAACGACGGGTAGGTCCTGAAATACTGATACCTGTCATGCCATCAATCCCGGCCTTAATGTGCTACCGAACGTATTCAAGGGCCATAGAGATTACATCAACTTGTTGCTGTCCCCTAGATCTTCAGTGTCTCCAGTAGAAATACCCAGAAAGGTAAAAGCCAGTCCCGACAAAAATTTGTTCTTGTTGTTCAAGACGCTTTGAATTCACGCACCACGAATTCGTTTTAAAATGAAACATTTTTGGCCACTCCCTTTAGGCCACCATTAAGGCTTATAAAATGAGCGTCTTTCGGGTTCTATCTCTCATTCTTCATCGGTATATCATTTCGTATACGCTAATGAAGGGCGATATATTCTTGATTTTCGCTCCGATCCCAGCAGCCACCTATCGAAACAAATCGATTTGACCTCAGGGAGGCAATAAATTCAATATACCCCACAGCGAACTTATATGTTTTCAATAGCCAATTTGCTCCAGCTTCTGAGGCTTAGCTTCAATTAGGAGCGGCTAATTGTGTTATAGCGGCTGTTCGGGGGGTTTATAATGCCGATTTGATTCTACTCACTGATAACGACCGATCGAGAAGGTTCTTCACCTAGCAGATAAACCAATTTTAGTGCAGGTCCAATTCAAAAATCTCTGAAGCAGTTTCTATTTAGTACTAAATAATTTTCAACAAAATTCAATTTTTGTAGTGGAGTTTTTGATTAGCAAATTAATAACTTCTTTCTTATTGCCACACAAAAATGATGGGTGATATTTCATGCAAACTGACCATGTTAACAACTCAGTCCTTACAAAATCATCCTGCTGGAATGAAATTTCACTCAGAAACCAGGTTTGTAATTTCATCGCTCGTTATGTAGGACGATAATCGCTCATTTGCTCCTCCTAAAAAAGTGCATTCTAGTCGAAACGTGCAATTTTCATCCACGACTTGATTTATAGCTTGTTATGCACCGTACAAGGGTGTACTGCTTGTTAAAAAGTAATTTTTCATCGCAACGTTCGTATTTACATTTTTTTCAACGATACCGAACATGTCAATCGGCTGGTAAAATGGAAGTGTCAATGGCCCTAAGGATAATGGAAGGTGTTGTGGATTGCACTCAATATGCATAACCCACTTTCCGTCTTGTTAGCGTTCGATTAAGTGGGAAGATAACTAAATCGATTTTACGGCGATCTCTTATCTGTGGATGCGGTCGGCGATGGGGCGTGGGCGAGGCACTTAGCACTCATATTAATTCATGATAAATCATGTCAAACCTCTTCATGAATTTATAGAGATTGAGAAATGGTTTTTTTCACCTTTTTTTTTTTTTTTTGTTCTTGAGGAATTAAAATTGGGCATCCATTCAAATACGGTAGCTTTTCTGGGACAAACTCGAAAGAAGTGGACCTAAATACCTTGCCCTGACCTTGTTTTTCGACCCACCGAATTCGGGCGCCATCACTTTTTATTGATCTCGTAAATTCAAGCGAAAATAAAACAAATACGTTAAATGCTTTAAAATTGGTCGTCTTGTATACTGTCCTTAGAAAAGAATTCGCCGCGCAACGAAAAATGGGCTCTTAAAGGGGAAAAAGAACACGAGGGAACGTTGAAGGAGACATTCTGGCTGATTGGAAAAAATGTGGCAGGAATTTACCTGAGAGGCCGAATCTGGCAGTTAACGTTTGGACGAATGTATTGCTGGCATTTATTTACACCTTTCACAAGAGACGAAAATCGGCGCTTGCGCTATTGGTAATACGTTTTCTGACTTTCCAACAAATACAAATTAACCTTTCCGCTCTTGGCACCAGCATTCGTAAATCCGCTCGAAGCTGAAGCAATTAGTCGTAGAATTGTCATATTAAATCTCCAGCAGCCCACGCAAACGTTGGTCTCGGTTGGATAGAGTCGTTGGTCAAAATGATTAAATGCTACCGCCTCAGGCCGACAAAAAGGCAACCAGTCATTCATTTACGAGCATTTTGAAGAGACAGGCAAATTAATTGTTTTACCCAGAGGTTGAATGAAGAGTAGGGCAGACAGGAGCTGTGTGAGTGATGCTCAAAATTAACGCACATGAACACCTAGACGTGATAGGTGGCAATTTACCCGTAGATTGAATATTTACTAAGGTTTTTTAGCAACAAGTGGTGTAAGATTACTCTGTTATTACACCGGATATTGTGACTGAACTCATCATAGTTTCTTGACCAACCATTGAACTCTCCCACACACAGCCGTCGTATTCGACGACAATGCTGCATGTTGTTAAAATAAACTGAAATCAATCATTCATACAACTTGTAAAGTTCTAAGAGTAAATAAAATACATTAAAATGTAGATTTATCTAACACGCCAGACAAGGGAGTGGATAATATTTTAAAAGGCACCCACCGACCATAAAATTATTACTGTTGACACCAATACCCTCAATCAAGGAAGTGGACCAAGGACTGGACCAAAGTGGAGCCAAAATGATATCACGAGTCCGAAAGGCGGCATATAATTAACGGGATTAACCTTCGAAATTATTGATCAGAGGTTTATACTACTTTAACTAGGCTCTTTAGGCCTTTGAATGAGGCAGCCCTCTTCATCAATTCCAGGCCTCTCCAAGCTGCTCTATTTATGCAGATGCGGGAAAAAAATGGATTCTCGATTCCTTCCGAAACGCCGAGCCACACGCAGGCGTCGCCAATAAATTGGGCTCCGGTAATCTATTCCGAACGAAGGTGGGGAGGATAAAAAGAAGAACCGCAGACTCGAAAAAGATCCGACAGACTGTCAACAGCGGTTTTTCATCCCAACTTTGATGTACACGGGTTTTAGTGTCTTCATCGCCGAAAAATCACGCTGAAAAAATACTACTGACAACTGTTTATATAAACAAGGCCTAAAACTCGCTGAGGAACATGAGGGCGCGTTATTTCAGATTTCATCAAGATTGGTATCGCATGTTTTGCGTTCAGACAAATTAATTTCCGCTCCAATGCACCTCAACAGACCGGTCTTCTCTTGTTCTGCACCCTGAAAGGATCTACTATAACTTCTGAAATTATTACAAGCAACACTGGAGTACCTACACCATAATTCTCAAGTTCGTTTTTAAAACAGCAATCAGGATCTCGTTTTAATGTATCCTTGTAGGGGTGGGGACGATTTTGAATATTTTTTTGGGGACGACCCTCGACAAGATAAAAATCAACGGGAAACGGACTGCACGGCCATCGCAGCCTTGTAGGGACCTTGTTTAGCGCCTCCCAGGGGTGTGGGCTTTCGTGCCGAGCAAGGTCATCTTCAGCACTGGGTGCAATCTCCCTCCGGGCCACTTGATTCCTCATTCTGCTCGCGGGCGGCATGAAACTTTTTAATTAAGAATTTTTCACACGTCGAGGGCGGGCACCAGTCGATTTAGCGACCAACCCCGTAGAGTCAATATAAATTTTGTGCCGCTCACGCCTTGCGGTACTGAATTTAAAACGAATCAATTTGGCGTTAGCAGACGTGAGTTGCACACAAATGCACGAATTCAAAATGTGCCCTGCAATATGACACATACAGTTTTTCCAGTAATGTATTAATTTTTCATTAAAAAACAATCAGAGAAAAGGTAACTCTAGAAAGAAAGAAATAAAGAAAGCAAGTAGGAGGCCTTGTTTCCACTTCTCATATTTAAAAAAAACTGCAAATTTCACACGAGGGTTAATTATTCTTTGGTATAATATACCCCTCGAATGAAATTTGCACAATGTATTTTACTGTGCAAGAATTAATTCGGGCAATAAAAAAATAATTATTATTAGCCACGTTGCAAAAACCTTAAGTCCATTTTTAGCTGAAATAAAAGGATTTGGGTTTTCTGGTCAAGTTCGGGCTTGCGCACAGTCTGGGACCGAGAAATGTGGCCAACGACCCTTCCTTCATCTCTTCTCCTTGGCTAACTACTTGTAAAAACCTGAAGTTAGTAACCTCATCATCTGGAGTTAAAACTACGCAGTTTTTTGGCTCTCCTGGAAAAATTCCGAAAATCAACATACATGTTTTTGCAACGTGGCTGTTATAAAAATTTTATAACTACTTAATAATTAATATTACTATTTAATTATTATTATTTCGAAGAAAAAAACCTATGCATCTGTACTGTTTGGACAGCTGAGATAGGCACCGCGAAAAATGGATTGTACCTCCAAAATTACTCGGACGACACGGACTTCGACCTCCTGGCATCCTTCAAAAGCCTCATAGATCCTACGGTGAAATCTTGTGGTTTCAGAACCCCAAAAATGAATTCTAAGCCCAAAAATACTTCGAAACCGACACCTGACTTGACCCTCTAGCCGAAAATTTACAAAAATCCCTCCCGTAGCCCCTTTATAGCCCCACAGGGTTGGTGCAATCAGGCTGAGAACCTTGATGGCACAACTAGATGAAGAACCAAGTATTTTGTCAAAATTTCAGATTTTTTTAGGGGTTAAGACAGCGGATGGATTTTAATTTTGAAATCTACACATCATGAAACGTACTTTGTCCATATGGTCAAATTTTAAGACCAATACAAATTTATTTTACTCTCGTCGCGAATAAATTCCAAGAATATTAAACCAATTTTACCAATAAAAACAGATTGTCTTAACCACTAGCTTAGCAATGGAGACATATGTTATGTCTAAACTTGTGGAAACCTTCTGCATGCATAAACTCGACGCATTTTCCATAAGAAATAATCATCATTCGTGCTGTAGAACGTAAATTTTTCAAGGGACCAAAGAAGCGAGATTCTTCAGCGTAATATTTTCCAATCAGAGAACGATTTGGATCAGATAAACAGTGAGAAGCAATCCCCTCGCATAGCGAAGGTATCGACCGCTAACAGGCTATTGGTGTCGGCTTTGTCCGGGCGTGGTTATCTCTCCTCGATGTCTCGGTCGTTTTCGTTTTTCACTCGGGGTTTTTATCAGTTCGCCCTCCCACACCGCAAAACCTCATCGTGCATCTTTGTTGGCTCACAATTCGGGCTTTTTCGCGATCCCCTTGAGTCTTGATGCTAATCACTCCGGCGTCTTGTTTAGTCAAAGAATTACGGACCCATTCATTCATCAATCACAAGAATTGCTACTTCCATCCAAACGTCGTCATTGTTTGAGTCAAAATATTAATGGAACCCCCCCGGCTTTGAAAAACCCCATGTCATTGTCATCTTGCCCACAACCCATGAATTTTTCATTTCGTCACCTCAGCCTGTCCTAAGCAAACGTCGGATGGGCTTGACTCGACAGCTGTAGCTTTTGGTTTATTATTCTTGGAATAATACACCTGTTTTCGCGACACGGGTCGACGACTCCGATCGGCCTCAAAATTTGACATTATCCGTTTCAAGAGGTCTACATTCAAAATCCGAAATGTCCGTCCGCCGTCCGCCGTCCGCCGTACGCCGTCCGCCGTACGCCGTCCGCCGTCCGGGCCGTTTTGGGCAGTAGGAATTTTTTTAAAAATCTGAAATTTTGGCAAAATACTTGGTTTACCATCTAGTTGTGCCCGCAAGGTTTTCAGTCCGATCGCCCAAACCCGTGGGGCGCTATGGGGCTAAAATGGGGCTACAGGAGGGGTGTTTTGAAGGCTTTTAGCTATGGGATCGAGTTAGGTGTCGTTTTCGAAGTATTTTTGGACGTAGAATCCATTTTTGGGGGTCCCGGAACGATCCGATTTCACTGTGGCGATCTAAACGGTTTTCATGGGGCTAAAAATGGGATTTTTGAAGGATCCCAAGAAGTTAAATATTTTTCGAGTAAAAATTAAAGAATTTTTGAAAAAACACATTCTTGAAAAAAAAAATCCCCCCAAAAAATTTTTTTTGAAATATAAAAGTCCAAAAAAAAATTTTTTTTAATTTTTTTTATTGACAGAATTCAATGTCTGTACAAGTAACCTATATCACAGAATAATAAACCCTTGTGTAAAATTTGCAGCGTTTTTTTAGCGCAACCTTTTTCCAAAAAATGGAAAGGTGCGCTCATTATTGAACTGTCGCGATATGACGACACCGTGGTATGGATTTTAAAGTCAACAATGATTTAGTTGAATGTGTTGCTAATAGAATTCCATTTATCAGGTTTGTAGAACTACCAATCCTGGGAAACGAGACAGCCAAAACTGGATATTATACACAGGTTTAAGCGCCCGGGCAATTTTCGATTGCGCCCTCGTCCAAACATATTAGCGAAAATGGTTTTTCACCCGCCTAACTGAAAATTTCCATTAAAAATTGATTTACCGGCCCCCAACAGCCCACTTACGTATAATTCGAGGAGTCTGGCAATATGTATATCCTCATTAACGGCAATCTCGATCAAACTCACTGCGGGCGGCCTGCCTTCTGATGTCGCCCCGGAATATCATCCTAATCAGCCTAAGAAACGAGTCAGTTTTTAAATAATTTCCGTCGCCGGCTTTTCAACAACCTTTCAAACACCTTGAAGCGGGCCCGACCTTCGGTCTTAATATTATAATCCTTTATCAAAGCACCTTTTTTTCCCCGACGGTCTGATTAATCAATGCCAAACTGTTAACATGCAAGTCCAAAATAAAAAGGTGCATTGCCTTGAGATAATGCACTTTGTCACGTCACTGATGGGAGTATTAGCGAAGCGTTTTGTCAGTGCACCGTAAAAAAACGGAGATTGGGATCAACGAGGGCGTTGCATAAATCAAAATATCACACTTGTGATATCTGATGCATCAGATTACATCTCTCGAGCAGTCGATTCATTCACACTTGGTATTTATGCAGATAGATCTCTTGACCTATGCCAAGATTTATTTCTCTCTGAAAGAATTCGTTGAGCTTTTACAAGCTTCAAACACGTTTATCTTTCAACTTGATCTTATTTTTCATGCAAAATGAACAGTTTGCTCCCAAAATTAAGGACAGCCATGGAATTCATTAGAAAAATCAATTAGCAAATCCAGGTCTCAGTTCATCTGACTGGGTGGTCTTTTTTTCCGCAATTCCCCTGATTCAGAATGGGTGGCTTCATATTACAATGAGCCTGCTCACTTGCGGTGTCACATTACGCAGGAATAACAAATGAGTAGGTACAACATTCATGTTAGTAAACTGACAAGAAAAAACCGGAGCCATTATGCACTGTGGTGGTGTGCAGAAAAAACTTGCGCTCTTGAAAAAGTGCAGTAGCTTTGGTTGCATTCGAAGCGGTCGCCACATTTGCATCGCTCGGCTGTTTGAGATGATTAAGCTCTCTTGACCATACTGTGAAGCTGTAGCCGTCCTTTCTGAATCCGGTTTTTTTCTGTGCTTGGGCGATACAATTTGCTTGGACGGGAGCGATCTTTTACCAAGTCACTTAGCTGTGTTAAAGTAAAATATGGAACGTTCGAAGAAACACATTCCCGGGATACTTGTTCGACGATATCAAGATCTCATTGTGAAGCCGAGAACAAAGTGGAAAAATAAACAAGTGCCCACCGCATGGGACGGTATTTTGATAGACTACTCTCAATTTACACGCCTTTTTAGCCAAGTGAGTTTACCGGATGCAGAAGGAAAACTGTTTCTTCGGTGTATTCCCAAGAACTGCCATTGGATGATAGCTGTAGTACTGAGTAGTGTCCCTTGAAGATGGAAGGCAATAATATATTATATTCTTCCGAGGATTGCCGAAAGAAGCTGGAGCAAACTAGAAATAAAAAGGGCCACATTTTACACCAGGGTTTATTATTATTAGTATAAATAATTTAATTGGTGTACATAACAAAATAAAGTTAATTACTATCCAAAAATTAATTCTGCCAACAAATTTTAAATAATTTAATAGGTAATGATTAACAGGACGTTTGCATTTTTTTCGACCGTCACGTCACGGCGAAAGGTCTTAGTTAGGAAACCAGGTAATTGTGTTTGCTTGTATTTTATGTAAAGATGAAAATTTCATGTTAATGTTCGTTGTAAAATTTACATTTACATTTACATTTAAAATTCACATTTAATGTTCGTTGTAAAATTTACATCTTCTGCACTTATTTTTATTTTATTTCATTTTTTTAAACGATATTTTGGTTTATTATTCTTGGAATAATACACCTGTTTTCGCGACGACTCCGATCGGCCTCAAAATTTGACATTATAATGTAATTATAATAATAACGGATGTATAATGTAATTATAATAATAACGGATAAATCCGTTCTAAAAGGTCAAGATTCCAAAACCGAAATGTCCGTCCGCCGTCCGAGCCGTCTTGAGCAGTAGAAATTTTTTTAAAAATCTGAAATTTTGACAATATACTTGGTTTACCATCTAGTTTTGCCCGCCAGGTTTTCAGCCCAATCGCCCAAACCCGTGGGGAGCTATGCGGCACCGACTGACGAATCACGAGGATATTCTGATCTGATTTTCGGGGGGTCGGCCCCTTTCAAATAAATTACTTGGCGTTAATCTGGTGGTCACCAAATGTGGCGGCGGCTTCAAGAAAAACAAATTACGAGCTTCATCGGAGAGACCATGTGATTAAGATATGATATTAACATTTAAATCGAATGTTTATCAAGCCGGAGAATTACGGTTATGGGGGATTAATTCTTTACAGTTATGGGGGATACTTTAAGAGTACGTTTTAGGTCGTAAGTTTTGATTGAATGTTTGTTGAGAGGGCCAGTTTCCCCATTTAGGTGGACCATTTTTACGAAGGTTGGAAAAGATAATTTAGGAATTTACGATCGCCAATTTTTTGCACATAGCAAGGTTTTTTGTTTGAACCTTGAAGCGTGCCTTGTGACAGGCAGCTTTGATTTCACTCCCGTGCTCCCACGCAGTTGACTTCCATCCATCAATGGAATTCGGGATTAACGCTCCATTAAACTTGACAACCGTGGGGCGAGGGGCGTTCCCCGGAATAAGAAAAAAAACCAGAAGCTTAACCCTTCTTGTATCCGTCCTTGGCCTTCAGGCCTTGATGTTTCATGCACAATGGAGCTAAAACGCCACTCCCCGAGGGTTCGAGAAAAGCACAGGGAATCGTCTTATCCCAAAGACTCCCCAAATGTCAAGTGTGCGGGTCCTTGAGGCTCAACAACCCACCCCGAAAAAAGGGGCCAATTATTATGCGTGTTACGGGTGTATCGTAAAGGTTAGTTCCTCGCTAGATGATTGGAACGAGGGCCGCCTTGGACGTGTTAGCTTAGGACGTCCAGATTGAGCAAACGGACTGATGGAAATCAACACGCCACGTACCTTGAGCCTCACCCAGGTTGTCCCAATGAGATGAAGTAAAATGATGAGTTTACGTACAAATCATGAAGATGGTAAAACTAAAAAATAACCCAATAAAAGGGCCAGGATTTGTTATAGACAGGAAAAACTCTACATTACCACAGAAAAAACGCATTAGGTACATTACCACCTATGCCACAAAGTGAGACTATAACTTTTCCTCAAGAAACCATAAGGTACAGTCAATAACAATATCAATGATAGTCCAAGAAACCTATATCAATGAAGAATAATAATATTATTATTATTCATTGATATAGGTTTCTTGGACTAATAATGAAGAATAATAATATTATTATTATTCTTCACCCAAAGGCCAAAACAACGGTTGTTCAACAACCACAACAGCACAGTGGTGCCAAACGACTTGCCCTACCGACTATTTAAAAACCCCTACTTTCCCTACAAACCCCCTACCATAATCGTAATTTCCCTGCGCGTTAATTTCGATTGTATTAAGGGGACTTAGTCCTCCGATTGATCAGATTGACAAAATTCACTATTTAATAGTGAAAAAAATTTTGATTTCTTCAACTTCTAAAATCGACGATAATCATATTGATGAATATTGAATCAATTTTTGATTTCTTCGACGTAGAAAAAGAACGGCAATAATTATATCACTTCAGTAGCTGGTGTGGCATGAGGATTAAATCACACAAATTTTGTGTTGGTATTCATGACGCCCTTCTGTAACATAGAAACAATATTACAATTTATTGCGAAGTTGCAGTCTCAACTATTTTTGCCGACGAACTATTATTATGTTATATCTCCTGAATCGACCTCTGGATTCCAAGCTTGGAATCTAGGACTGCAAATCTTCTCCTGGATCTTCACCAGAATTTAGGACTTTTTTCGTCTTCCATAGGGGTCTTCAAAACCGCCTTCGTCCCCGACTTTCTAGCCATCTATAGCTTCACCCCCCCCCCCCCCCCCCCCCTACCATTTCACTAAGAAAGGTACTTTGTTTACATTAATATAATTTTATCTCCTCATAAAGATGTCTTTTTTTTCTCTCTCGCTCTTTATCAGCGAGTTTTCATGGTCCCCAATTACCCCATAGACATTTTATTTTATTTTACTTTTGACTTTCCTACCTATATTTCTCTTTTGATTCTCGCAATCCGTATGTAATAATTACATACGGATTATTGTCGGTTTCTCGCAACTATTTTATCTTTATCGTTCATAATATCTTTAACTTTGTAATTGGGCTCGCCCTTTATTCAGAAAAATCAACAAAATAAACAAAATAAGTTAAGATTCAGGAAATTTTCATGAATAATTTATTTTAAAGTCACAGGGATAAAAAGATGTTTACCTACTCAAGACTTTTTTCAAATTCTTACTACCGATAAGAAGTGAGCGTTGGTTGGTGGGTAGGTACTTTTAGACAGCCAATTATCATAGGATAACAAAATAGAAGCAGTCAATGAAAAAAAAACTTGAAACGTTGCTGACATCAATAAATGATACGGCAAATAGAAGAAAAATTTAACAAACTTATACAAAAAGAAAAAAGGTACTAAAATCGAACAATTTTATTAGAATTTAGCGTGTTTACCTCCTTGTCTGAAAATCCTTACGTTTTGTGTAGGGATTCCCTACGCTTCAATCACTCGCTAAATTCCCTGCGTGAAGGGAAAACTCCCTACATCTGGCATCACCGCAACGGCATCATTGCTACCAAGTCTTGATGATCGAGAAATTGAGGCAAAAATATTTCATAAAAGTATCGATTCTTGGAGTAAAAAATGCTTTCTTCTGAGAATCGATTGTATTCTACTGATTTTGGTTTATTATTCTCAAAATTTGACATAATCCGTTTCAAGAGGTCTAGATTCCAAATCCGAAATGTCCCTCCGCCGTAAGGAGTACCCGTAGGCCGTCCGGGCCGTTTTGGGCTGTAGGAATTTTTTTTATAAATCTGAAATTTTGACAAAATACTCGGTTTACCATCTAGTTGTGCCCGCATGGTTTTCAGCCCGATCGCCCAAACCCATGGAGCGCTATGGGGTTAAAATGAGGCTACGGGGGGGGGGGGGGGGGGGGTTGAAGGCTTTTGGCTATGGGATCAAGTCAGGTGTCGTTTTCGAAGTATTTTTGGACGTAGAATCCATTTTTTGGGGTCCCGCACCGATCCGATTTCACTGATGCGATCTATAGGACTTTCATGGGGCTACAAATGAGATTTTTTATGGATCCCAGGAGGAAAAATATTTTTCAAGTTTTTTTAAATTTTTTTTTCATTTACACAGAATTAAATTTCTGCAGAAGTAACCTATATCAAAGAATAATAAACCCTTGTGTAAAATTTGCGGCTTTTTTTTTTTTTTTTTTTTTTTTTTAGTCAAGCAACTGTTTTTTCTCAAAGTAGAATCTTCTTTAAGGTAGAATCTTTTTTTGCCTTTATCCTAAAGAATCACTGCTAAGGCACAGAAGCTTCCTCGTGATCTTCATAAAGAAGAAAACCGTCGTCGACAGATTCACGACAATAAAATGCTGAAATGGGACAAAAAATATTCAAACCCACCCCATTCAAAATATTCCCCACATCATCCCTGAAAATCTGAACAAAATCTGTCCAAAATAGGGTGGTGGCTTCTATTATCGACATGCTCCTATTATTGACAGTTCCCCTTAAATATAATATAATTCATAATATTATTTTGAACTGTCCCTTAATAGGAGCATGTCGGTAATAGAAGCCACCAGTGGTGGTGACCCACCACCCTAATTAAAAAATTTTAAACCCGTAATTCCGATATGTACCTAATACCAATAGGTACATACCTAATTATTATCCGACTTATGACAGTTCACGTTCGCGCATGCGCAGAGCGTACGGCTGAAACTTAAAGGAACCATCTAGCTAAACCCACACTATCCAATGGTCCATTGGAAATTTCATTGAAATCCGATCAAAATGATGCATAATTTTCATGGAAGTTAAATATCGATACAGGAACCAAAAATGTCACGATGGTGTCCTATCCCTAGTCGTAGTTTGTTCGGGATTCGAGTGGCACAGCCCTGTTATTCTTTGTCGTAATTTTTTCACAACAAATCTTTGTTGACATTTCAGTGATCAGTGGTCTCCCTGAAGTTTTCTTATCTTTTCTTTTCTTTCTACTTAAGCCTTTTATCAAATTCACAACGTCGATGGAGAACCCCATCCAGCACGCTACCGCTGGGTTAATGCACAGGAAAACTTTCCTGAGTGATCGTTTCTGTTGAGTCATTCTGGTCATCAACCTGTTGGATTTGCCAGCATCCCGAGGGGGTCATCAATGATTCATTTATGGCTCCTCTTCTGGTGAAGATGCCTCTTCAAACTGCCGGGCACACAAACGGCATGCGATGTGAGTCATTCTGAGGGGACGACGGATCCAAGTTCAGCTTTTGATTTGGTATGGAATGAAGCTCGCGCCTATCGATGATCCCCTTACTGTATCCTACTTCTTACTCTTTGAAGATCAAACCCAATAGTAGCTTTTTTTGTGTGAATAGGCAACCAAAGAAATATGACACTCCCAAGTGTTTTACATAAGGGTTTTCAAAGTGTGACATCATTTCATGGACCAGTTAGTCAAGTTCTTGGAAGTTTTCTCACATTTTTAGCCACCAGTCACGAATTCGTGAAATTAATGACCCTTTTAGTTTGCTAGGATGGGCCCCGTGATTATCTTAATGAGTTGTTAAGTGTGCGGGTACGTTGGGCCATATGGTTGACCGCCTTGGGTTCCGCGAAGACACCGCGAAGATTTGTGATATTCGGCACATCCAGGAGGAATTCGACGGTCGATTATAGGCCACAATCATCATCAAGTTATCACCTGTAATTTAAGGGTCATCCATCACTCCTGACCGGTCTTGAAGCTAATTCGCCCAACTTGTAATTAAGGAGGTGCCCGGTAGCCTGAATGATTTCCCCTCAATCCAAATCCAATTGGAGTTTAATTGGATCAAAAGCCGCAAGGGAGCGCGACTAATTGTCTGCATTCGCCTGGGAAATCGGTCCCCCGAGGTGGGTTCATTGGCTTTCTTTTGATTCCTTTTGTTTGAAACGCAGCCGTGACAGTTTGCGGTAGGGGACAATGGAAGGTGGACGTTCTTTAGCCGTGTCGTTGGCTTGGGTGGCTTACCAATCAAAACCTGGCGCCACGTCTGCTGGCAGATTCTTAAAAAAATTGATATAATTTCACGATTTACGAAAACATCCTGGGTTGCAACTAGGAACCATGTTGTGCCTATAGCTGCGACAATAGTCCAATCAAGCCAAGATTTCGACGCGAAGTGCACAGACAGAAAGTGAATCTGGCCTCGGGAAGATGACCGAAGAATATAATGAGTTCCGTTAAAAAGAAAGCTGTCGGGCAAACCTCCACGTTCATTCTTTGGTGATGAGTGACAAGATGTGAAAGGAATACGAGAGAAGTGAGTCACTACTTCGTGGGCAGTAGAACAAAAGTTTTTCTAAGCGCCTTTTTCAACGGCGTTCTATTTCTGTATGCACTCCTCCTGACAAATAATGTTTTTCAATAATGTTTTTCACAATTCGTCCCTCAAGCTACCACAGTATAGTTATAACTCAATTTTTGGGCAAACTGAGTTGGCCCTTTTCCTTTATGTAAAATGACGCTCTGGGTCCATTTCCGCGTTCAGAACTGGGAAAAAACCGAAGGTGGCACTGTTACAGCCAGGTTTTTTGACATGCTACAAACGGAATCGTTGCTCCACATGCTGTCACCCAGCGGTTTCTATGGTGATACACCAGCAGGGGGAAAATGAGATAGTTATGACATGTGAGTTTGGTTAGGGAGAGAGAACGACTCCTCTGCTGAATACTAAATTGTTTATTCAGGTAAACAATTATAGCGTGGGGACCGGTTTCGAGCAACTAAGCTCATCTACAGCCCAGAGTGACTTGAGGTGGTTGAACGTACAATCAGTTCTGAACTGGTTTGGTTTGGTTCAGAACTGATTGTACGTTCAACCACCTCAAGCCACTCTGGGCTGTAGATGAGCTTAGTTGCTCGAAACCGGTCCCCACGCTATAATTGTTTACCTGAATAAACAATTTAGTATTCAGCAGAGGAGTCGTTCTCTCTCCCTAACCAAACTCATTGGATTAGACCTCTGCACCATCGGCAAACAACCACTTTACGTTATGACATGTGGATACCTAGCTATTTACCTAGTAGGTATATCGATTGTAAAAGTATCAAAGTCCGTGAGTTGAGCCGATTAAATTTTATATAGGTAAGGGACAGTACATTGCATGTCTATTGAAACGACAAAAGTGCCATTAGTATTCGTCGGAAAGGGTCGGAAAGGGAAACAATAAATTGTACCTCCTACGACCACGGTTTTCAGAATATTTTCTTCTCTCCCTCCGAGACTATTTCTCCGATCGAAATTTCATTGCCCCCACGCAAAAGCTAATAAAATTTCCTTTCAGAACCGATGTAAGGATTCTCCACGTCACTCGTGAGTACCTACTTGGGGGTTTCCTTTAATGCGGAAAAATGTTTCCAGCTAATTTTTATGACATTGATCGAGCAAAATTTTCAAGAGTGAAATTGTCCGCCGTTCTGCAAAACGGCCATATCTTATTCAAGTCTTGAATAATTCAACTTTATTGTGTGGGGAACATGATATTAATATTTGTTTCTAAGTTGTTGTTTTTTTCAATGACTGCAAATCTGTGGTAAAGAGATTTTTTTTGCATGCCCTGTTAGCAGCATAATTCGGCGTTTGATCAGCTGTCTGCCGGACCTGTTCATTACAAAATGCCATTGAGTTGGAAAAAAAGGATTTTGTTCGGACTCCGGGTTCGGGACCGCGTAATTTGTAACTGGCCCTTGAAATGAGCTTACGAATTCGGGGCGGCCGGTGTGGCCGGCTGATTTATCTTCGAGCACCTCGAAAAGGTCACGTTGGAGACCCCGAGCTCGGTAAACACATCTCGTAAGATGTCGAATGGGATATCGAAGGCAGGTTGATAGTATGTATTTAGTTACAACCGGCTGATAAAATCTGGTCGGATAAAGACAGCGTGTCAGCGGCCGAAATCTACATGTTGCAGATCCTGAGTTTTTCAGTCTTCTGAGCCTACAAAACGTACCTACATAGAAGGTTTCGAAGTTTTGTAAACGACCGTGGTTTGGAGAATCGTCATACATCACGACACGGGCGAAGAATTAAATCCGACAAAACGCGTGACAAAACATCGGTTTAAACACAAAGGTGGTGACCAAGATCTAGTTTCTGAGATATTAATCTACTCTTCAGGCTATCTGCCGTCTGGTTAAAGCTTGTTAGATGCGATATATAACCAGGATTTGTGTCAAGTTGGAGCGTGGGGTGATTTATGTGTGGTACCAGTGAGAATACAAAATTAATTACGCTCGAATTTGAGTAAATTTAGCAAAGCTGGACGGACGACTTTGCGGAATTAGGGAATCACTTTTATGATTGAGAGACTTGATATCAAAGTAAAAATGAACCGATTTCACCGTAAATGGCCCTCAGTTCGATCGGTCATCAAAATCGACGCCAGATCTCCGTTTAAAATAAGGAGCTCATTCGTCACAAACAAGTTCTAGAATTCGGACCTTCTGTGGCCTAAGAATGTCTGCATAATCGAGGCGAGAATGTAAATGCCGGGAGAATAAATATGAAAAAAGGCATTAAGAATAAACAGAGGACGGACAGGTACATTTGAGCAGTCATTTTTAAGTATTAGCCTCTTGTAAACCCAAATGTCAATGAAATGCGGTAGCTCGAGGACGAGGATCCTAAAGTCTGTTTTCGGGCGTGTTCGAAATTTGGCAACGGCTTTTGGAGAAGCCTGAGGATGACGTAACGTTCCGTACTTGGGCAAGTACAGTTGTTTATGGGGTCAGTACGAGGAAGGTGGGGTCAGTACAAGGTGGGGCTTGCACAGGTACAAGAGGTGGAAAGATTAATCCCTGTCTAAAATCATCCGCAAAGGTCGGAAAAGGATGAGCCCTATAAGGCGTAAGGGTGAAATATGACAAGTTAAAATAATGTTTTATTATGTGTATTAGAAAGTACATTGCATTGTCCTTTTCTCAGATAGCTAAAGAAGTTGTAGACTGAAGTTATGAACATTTCAACATGTCAACAACACCTAGTGGGCGGTGGGAGCGCCAGCCAGAATTCATCCTGAGCACTAGACGAAAAAAAAAAATTCTCCTACGGCCAAACTGAACCTTTAGAAGTCCCGACGAAACCTCCATTCGGAACTTGTCGTTTCGGAAATCGGCAACTCCATAACATAAATAGCAGTCGCTATCATCTCAATCATTTCTTGGCAGACGCTAATGGGGTTTGAACACCCTGAACGGTATTGTCTGGTAGTAAAACAAGTCCGCGTTTGGGGCGAGCCTAAAAACAACGGCCAAATTAAAATGTAAAACGTCATGTCGTTTTTTCGCTGTCATATCTTATTTCGTTCTGTTCCACTTGGTGGTAAAAAGATTTTAAATGTTATAAATTGAATTATGTGTTCCCCATTCAGCAGTTCCTTTAAAATACCAATGGCTCACGATTCTTCTCAAGCTTTGATTGTACCGACCCTTGAGCGTAACACAGTTTAACGTTGTCAAATTCATCCCGTTTACGCGTAAAAGGAATAATTACCACGGTGACCACCCATGTTGGCACCCTCGGCATCCTAACGTGTGATTAGCGACTTTCGGAATGACGTTCATCACTGTAATTTTATGTTAAGGAGCCTTATAATTTGAAAGATTTTTTCCCCTCCCGCCGCTTCCTGAATTGAATTGTATCGCCTGGGCATCCGCATGAAAACCTCGTTCGGGTCACTTACTGTCAATATCATTGAGAAGGTGAAAAGTGGACGGCCAGACGTTGAAGCTTTTACGGAACCGGCTTGTTAGAAATCCCCTAATTAGATTGTGCTATCAATTTGAAATCCGAACGAGGGTGATGGGAAAATTTGATGAGTGCTAGGCATGTTCTAAACGTATCTGCAAGTTCGACCACAAAGATGACGTCAAAGTCGTCATATATTACACTCCTAAGGATGTAGCTCACCTCAAAACCAATAAAAAAGAAACCCAACATACCGAATTCGTAGAAACGTTCATCATTCCTTGGGGAGCTCCTCAGTTGGATGGATATGCATACAATGGCACGTCAGTGTGGCATCTCACCCACACGGGTTGGGATACAGGCAGGACAAGACGCTTCCTAATTCGGGTGGCAGCAAGGTCGAAAAGAATCCCCAGTAAAAGGCTTCAAAAGAACGGGTTTAGGGATTCTGAATTTTTTACATCTTTTTTATTTTTCGTAAATAATTGTATGCTCTCGCAGGCGTTCGTACTGACATTCGTCATTACTCTTACTATAATTTATTCGTCCTTCGTTTAGGGACATGAAGAAATTCTTCCGCGAAACACCATATCCTCCGCTGCAGGTCACCTTGGTAGCTAAATGCACTTCCGGAAGAAGAAGGTGACGACGTTCTCATCTGTTAATAATTATTCAAGAGTATTATATTATTAAAAGAAAAGTTTCGATATACCTACCTGAGTACAACTGTACAGCGTAAGCATCATTTTTGCAATAAGACGACAAGACAAAATTTCAACATTGAAGAAGTACGAAGAATATCATAATAAAACCCTTAAATTAATGGTACGTAATGACATTACATTTTCATCTCAATAAATACCGCATTAAGGCTAATTGATCCATAATTTAAATTAAATTAAAATATTTAAATATTTTGTTGAGAAAATTTTCTTGACAAAACATAAGATTGAGCCAGTTTGAGTGATTTTGCCCTCTTTTGCAACCTGGTTGTTTACTTGCACGATCTAAAAGGAAAACTTTGAATAATTTCTGACTTAAACTGATGTCAATGTTGCTTTTCAGCATACCATGCTCACTATGCTCGTGGTATATAGTCCTACCTAATTTTATTTTGGTTATCTGGTGTCATTTCGCTTTTAAATGCGGCATTTGAGTATTTCTTTCAATATTGTCTTTTCGCTCTAATGAAATCTTCCATCTTCGGTTGGTGGAAATATTTGAGTCCTTCCCCTAAAGTTCGATATTTCACTAAAAGCCTGGAGTGTTGCGTGTTCGCTAAAACAGATATTATGGCAGATGTGCCCTGATATGATCTCATCTGGAAATCCCTCAAAGTGATGTTGACAAGGGCTTCTCCAGAACCCCTCGGCGGATCAAACAAAAAGGTTTGGAGCCCTCGGGGGCGCTCAGTTTGGCAATACGTTCCCGTACACGTTAAACATAACCTGTCAAAACCTCGTAACCTTCCCCCTGACCGTGATGTACTTGGCATTTCGATGCAAGACACACCCCGAATGAAAAAAAAACCCTCATCGGGATCCTCTAAGGCAGTTTTTACCTTTAGGAGGGACTCTAATTTTCAATTACCCGCCGATAATACGTTATCTGCATCTGAGAGTCATAACTCAAACGGATGGAGCAGCTGAGTGGGTACTGAATGTCAGGTTTGAAAGCAGATACGGCTGCTCCTCGAGACCAGTCGAAGATTTATGGTGCTTTCCGGTAAAATCAATTAAGTTTTGCGAGCTTTCTTGATGATTGTGCTTACCTGAGGCCTCTGGCTTAACATTAATTCGCGTTATTTGTTCCAAGAATCATCTTTGGGAAGTTCCTGTTTCTGGCTGATTCATACGCGTAGTCTCTGTCGAATTCCACTCATAAAGAATTGGACCCTAAACGAGCAACACCCCGTAAACAACTTTTTAACACCAACTCTCTTGTATTAAGACATTTTGATCAAACGGCCAATTTTTAACGCGAAACCCAATCGAACGCTGTCAATTAGCGTTTCCGGCCAAAACAGATTCTCATTCATTTGCCCGATTGGAAGCAAAGTTAAAATCGATTAAACCTGTTTCACGCATTTTTTTCTCCTACTGCAGTGGGTGTTAACAAATATCTTATTGACAGTTTAGGCTCGTTATTAACTGCTATAACACCTCTCAGTGACCGCGATACAGTTGTATGCATTTTTTATATTGGCCCTTTAAGGAACACCTATTAATGTGGTCATTTTAGAGAAAACGAAACGTTCTAAAATACTCTTTTGATCTCATTAAAAATAATTTTTTCTTCCAGGTGTCGTCATGGCTCTTCGTTGGTTCCTCACCCCAACTGCAGTCATTTGGCTACTCGTTCAGGTATTTCTTTCATCACCCATTGCTGTGATTTTACACTCGTCAACGGTTTCATAAAATAATTTCTGCAACGTTCTTTTGGTTTAAGACCGGTTTTCCATCCAAACTGGATGTTAATTTTTTTCTATGTGCACAGAGAAACGCTGAATATTCATATTCATTAAAAAGTGCAATTAGATGTGAAAATGCATCACTCAGCACTAAAAAACGGTTGTGAAATTTCAAAATGCTATTTTGATTTTGAATATTAGTTTGCTACTGCCACTTTTCTTATTATAAAATGCTGTAGGGGTTGTGTTATGGCGTTTGAGGTATGAGGTTTATGGGGTTTGAGTGGCGGTTGTGACTGAAATGTTTTCGTTTGAATTTGGCCGTGAAACCTGGTGGATGCACTACTATGTCGTAGGGATTCGTAGGTACTTCCTTCGGCCTTCTCCACCAGTTTTGTGTATTATGTTGTGATGGTGTCTTTTATCGTGGGTAGTCCGAAGTCTTCTCATGGTCGTTTTTCAGGGAGCCCCTGTGAAGGAACAGATTCTGTTGATGATCTAGTTCTGTCTTATCTCTTGTATGTGCATGCTGATCTCACTTTAGGCTCATATTTATGTATATAAGCTTATAAGTCTTGTCACGGCAACGTACAGGAGCTTTTTGTACTCCAGGCTCAGCTTTGTCTCTGATGATCTTGATGTGGTACTTCCAAGTTAGTCTACAGTCCAGGATCAGCCCTAGGTTCTGAACTTGACTGTTTTTTGGATTTAAACGACCACAGAGAGCGATGTTGTTTACCGTTCATGACAAGGTGATGAGTGAAGACTTGGTTCACCTTTCTTGAGCCTCGCTTCAGCCTTGGCCAAGACTGTGAGGAAGCAAGAAGAGACACTTAGTGTCTCTTCTTGCTTCCTCACAGTCGTCCGGTGAATTCGGCTAGAAGCGTGTTGCAGATACCAAGCAAATCGTGGCTGTAGACGGTGGGGATATGTGGGCTGAGGGGCGATCCTTGTGGGATTCCTGTTCTGACTTGACTTGAACGACGAATCTTCATCTCCAATTTTCACTTCTTCATCTCCTTTCATTCAAGAATGGCTTGAGGGAAGAGGAAAGGTGGAGGGAATCGGGGTTGATCGAATTTTCAGGAGGAGTCAAATCAATCAATCAAATGCCAACTGTAACTCATGCACGGGGCCGCTGCAGTGTACTTTCGAAGTTAGTTGCCTTTCAGGATGTACTCTACCACTGTGTGGAGCTGCTGTAATGTGGATTGTTCACTACTGATCCAAAAATAGTAGTCTGGGATGACTGAGGTCTCCTGAAAAGAACCTCTCAGACAACTTCCCCACCAGAGGTAGCAAGCTGATCCAGTACATAAATAAAACGCTCTATGTTTTTATTTTACTTCATGAATCCGTTGACGATAAAAGCCTATGAAAATTTAAATAGGTGTGTTTGAGAAAAAAATGTGTTGCCATTACTGCTAAGTGCACAGGCTGTGCGGGCTCTGGGTTATCAGAAGTCCAAGGCCTTTCTGGTCTGGTCACGATTTCTGGATGAAAATAAAACAAGAAGATTATGGTGTTGGTTGAACTGATGGAGTTGGACTGATTTCTCAAGGCCACTTGACATTTTTGGCGAAATGTATCCTGCACTATCCAATATTTAAGTCGTTTATCAACTCACCTTTCGAACAGAAAAGGAACCATTGGGGTTGTAGGAATTCTCTAAAATAGAATGATAGAGTTGACCTCGAAAGAGTGGGAGGATAATGGATGAGTTCAGGGTTTTGCTGATCCAGATAGCGTGGTTAAAACTCTACTGTCAGTTCGCTCGATTGTTAGGTATGCCAGCTTATATTATGAGGTGTGTTGAAGGAGGTTGAAGATTTGTCGGATGACTAGTCGGACTACATCGCATGGCTTCTGTGTTGTGAAATAGGTCGGCCGATTCACTAAATTGAGACTTGAAGCTCTATCATTAGTTGTTAATTAGGAACTAGGGGCACATTATTCCTCAAAATAGTCTACTTAATGTAAGACCTATCTTTGGAAATCTCGGATTCTTGATACATTTTTCGTAAGAGGCTACGTAAGGGCAATTCCAGCTGATTTGATAGCCATTGACGCTTTCTCCCTCGAAAGGAATGCTTAGACGAATGAAGTGCAATGCCGTCCCCTGGATGATGTAAATGGTGTGAACTCAAGAAGGCCGCGGTATGAACGGCCTTGCAAGGCCATTTCTATTCTCGTCTCTGGTTATTAACGCGGTTATTCTCGTAATGCTGAGTTGTTTATAAACACCCTACTCAATATAAATGTGTACAGTCTTGTTTGAGATATCTTTACAATGTGGAGCAATCTCTATTAGCGTTTGGGTGGAACCTTCGATTTTGGGAAAAAACCGTAATTGCCAAATTTTTGTCATCTTTGACAACGTTTCACCGTAGAAACCCATATTCACTGCCTTGAAAGTGTTTTACTCGGAAATAACAGCTCACAACACTTAATTTTTAGCAAAAGTGTTGTGGGATGAATGAAGTTCTTATATTATAATGCGGTACGGTGAGCGGTGGGGCCGGGAGGAGGCTATCACCCCACCGAGACCATCAAACCAAATAATGTTCATAAAGGTACCTACCTAAGTGTACACCTGAGACGAAATCTTGATACCAATCTCAGTGGGTTGTCCGCTTGAGATCGCATTCGCTCTCGAGACAGATTCACGAGACTTGAGAGTCTGCCCAATGATTGCAGTCGTGATAAATTTGAAAAAAGATGTTGTCTTGAATGGATTCGCGGCAAGCCCTTGCTTTAATAATAATTATAAAATTAAGACAATTATTGTCTTACAAATTGCTAAAAATCGGAAAATTAAAACAAGGGGGTAAATTTAAAAAAATTTAATTTAATTTAAATTAGTTTAGATTTGTTATAAACAAATTTTAAAAACATTAAGTCAAGTTAGGTAAATAAATTGAACTTAAAAAAATTTAAAAAAACAGCTCATAATTTAATTTAAATTTAAATTCAAAATTCAATAAAATAAATCAGCTCTATAACTTGTAATTACCTCTATAATTAAATTAAATTTAAAAATATTAAAATCGAATCAACAAATTATTGGTTTAAATACATAAATTTTAAAAATTTAAATTAATTAAAAAATTTTATTGAAAAAATAAAAAAATCAGTTGCATAACTTTCTTATTCCATCCACACTCCTTCTTGCTCCCACCGTCTTTACCTACCTACCTATTCTTATTGGGGGGGGGGGGGGGGGGATCGAACGCACACGAATATTAAAATTGACGCACACAAACGCGTCCAGTCTCCGAGAGCTGAAAAAGTTTTCCAGCGCTGCCGGAAGACTGGAGACCAAATCGCGAGAGTAGGAAACCGCATGTCCACTTGTGATCAGAGCATTCACGGAGACAATGTCATGGTCGGACTTGTCTCCGAAACTGCTCTCAAGCCTACGTCCATTGGCGACTCGAGTCTCATGACTACGCCCGAGACTGTTTTGTCTCAGGAGTACAATTACCTTAGAAACACATTCTGTGTTGAACATGTTATTTCCTTATTACTGACGGACACCCGCAACTCACTCGCACAAAACGTCGGTGGAAGTCTTTTATACATTGAGTAGGTTCTCGTGACAAGTAGGTAGGTAAATTTTTATTAAATAAAAATTTGCCTACTCAACTCGATTTTGGATTCGTACATTTGGCCAGAAAAGTGAAAACCGTTCCGAATCCGGCGGTTCACCAACTGGTTACGCACCGCCCATTCGGCGGAATCCCGCCTGAGTTGAGAGATGTGTCCCTCGCCGTCTGATCAGCATCATGCATTAGTATTGACTTCGGCTCAACGCTGAAATATAACTGTTTGGACGGACCAGAAAAATTCACTGTCCCCAATTTGTCTGTCGAGTTCGCATTATAAATGGAGGTGTGGATGAGTAGCGCTGCACGCAGAAATTATGCAAACGGTGTCCACAAAGAGCGACATCCTGAGAATCCCTTCTCGGTGGGAGACGGGGCTCAGTTATGCGCGGGTGGTTATTTCTCACGAGTAACATCAACGTAATAAATACGTTGAACGTTCAAATGTTGTAGAAATATTTATTCGCACATTTTACCAAATTATGATCATAAAACTGACCTCAAGCCACACAAGAAGCTGCGACGACCTCGAGTAGTTAAAAATATGCATCGCACACGCCATAAGTAAAACGTATCGCTTTCTGCCAACCTTGTTTTACGTTTATCTGGAGTGGGATGATACTGGCAGCCTTAATTACTGTTTCCTTTATTCTGTCAATCATAATTTGTATTACTCTCATTAGCATACGTCCCATTTATCATTATAAGTCTGAAGAATATTCAAACAATGGCATCCCACTGTCTTCGCGCAGCAGCTGTAATTATTTTACTGGTGATGTATTTTATTTAAAGAAAAAATAAAACCACCACGGAAAATCTGATTGCCAATGTGGGCGGTCTCTTTAAGAAATTTCAAAACTCCATAAGCAATAAATCAGGTTTTTAGCGCACTTTTTTCAGAAATAAATGAATGAGGATAGAAGTAATCTATTAAAAAAAACTTGCCTTCGGGACTTTTTTCAGTCGACGTGGTGTGTAATTTGTCCATCCCCTCAACGCGGAGCTGATTGAGATATACCGCACCAATTAATTACCCTCTCAGGTGAAAAACTGCCACGAGTTAACAACCTAGGATGCCCAACTAATCTACTCGGGCCGGGCCTTTGGTTCAAAAACCAATTCGAGAACGGGAAAATAAAAAGTGCCACATAAAATATGAAATTTGAGAGTCGGGCAATTCATCATGGAAAGATTTGATGGTGTTTAGTTCATCGGGTTTGGGAGAGCCAGGGACGAAAATCAATGTAATTTTGTAGCTTGTGGACAGTCGCAGCAGCTCTTGGAATTGGACTATGATTTACTGGGAGGCTTGTAAGTCATTCTGAAGGATACCCCTCCTATTTTAATTAGTTATTTGTCAAAAACTCAATTTATCGGCAATTTTGCTGTTATTGAAGGTCTCACTAAATTTTTGTTGTGTGTATCTGATTTTATCCATCAAAATTTCTAGATGCTGGACGAGGCCGGAGTCGAGGCACATGGGCGGCTGATGGATCCTCCTGCTCGAAACAGCATGTGGAGGTTCGGATTCCCAACGCCTGTCAACTACAACGACAACGAGCTCTTCTGCGGAGGATATGCAGGTTCTATAGATTTTTATATCCGATAACACCTGTAGACATCCTTTTATCCGCTCTGCCGTCAATTTCATCAAAAATGTGGATGAGGCGTTTCGGAATTGATACATGCGTTATGTTGCAGTGCAGTGGGAGCAGAACAGCGGCCAGTGTGGCGTATGCGGTGATGCCTACAACGTGAACAGGCCGAGACCTCACGAAGCCGGTGGACAGTACGCCAAGGGGGTTATCGGCCGCAGGTACTTTGTCGGTCAGGTAATTTTCAAGATCGTGATCACATTCGATAAGCACAACACGTCTCGTATCACTGATGGACTTTGTCAAAACTGATAGTCATCTGTGTCAATGATAAGTCCTGTTTGAGAGATGGCGACCAGTACGGCATTCCATTACCTTATTTGTCGATGTAGTATGACTTCAAAATCAGTTCACACCATGTGCACGTGTTTTTTTTTTAACAAAAATTTCATTCCAGGAAATCGACGTAGAAGTTGAACTGACCGCAAACCACTGGGGCCGATTCGAAATGTTCCTTTGTCCCAACAACAATCCCAAGTACGAGGCGACACAGGGCTGCTTTGACAGGTACGAAACTGATCTCAGAATGAAAAAAAGTCTGTTCTACCAAAAATTCGACTGTGAGTTGGAATTCACTTACGAGGCTTTCTCGAAACCACCTGATCATCAGCCTCGTCGTGAGATTTACTTCTCGAGTGGCCTACAATAATTGACATGTACGTACTTTGGTGTGACTCTCTCAAGCGAGCCATGGTCGTCTGTTCCAAATTTGACGCACTTCTAGTGCGGTGTTCCGATCGTGTCGCCCAACGATCCCGAAACGGATAATTTTTTGGATTGTTCCAGAACAGAGCTTACCAATGTGTGGTCCACGAGTCCGCCTACCTTCTACAAAATTTGAAAAATAAAATTATTATTTTAGGGGATGTACAAATATCCTTTGAAGTAAAGTCAACTGCATTAAATGCAGAATAAAATTTTTATTCATAAATACTCACCAAAAGGGAGTTGTGTTCTTTTTTGAAAGATTAGTTCTCGAGGGTTAACGGATCAGCATGAAACAACCTTCGGACTTCCATTCTAGTGAAATTTTCTAAAAAAAAAGAAAAAAAAGAAAAAAGGGAAAAGTCTCTGAATTTCCCTGAACAACAGGTGATAACATCCCGTTTTATGGAGCGTTTTATCTAACTTACGATGTTAGATTTAGGTTACCCTTCTTAGTTCCTCAAGCTTTAGTCTGGCCAGTTCTTCAGAAGTATTGGTGTTGGGTTTGGCCACCAGTCTGTAGCCATCTCCTGGCGGTTTGCGAGTAGATGGTCCTGATTTTGATAGTTCAGCAGCCGGATACAGGCCTACTATTGAGAGATGAGAGCCCCTCCTGGTATTCGATACGGCTGGGCCCTGGAACACACTCCAAGGTGACCCTGTTGCATTTCGTCTCGGCGTTGAGGATCTGCACATCTATTCCGTGCTCGTGCCGAGATGGATGGTTTGTTAGGCGTCGACGCCTGACGAGAGGATCCTGACATGGGCTTTTGTGTGGTGGAGAGACTCTCGTTTCAGACTCTCTCACGCCCCCGTGCTGCTTGCAATAATTTCTGCTGGAAGATAACATCTTCTACAAATACATTGTATTTCCCCAGTGAAACAGAGTGGATCAATTTAGATTGAGCCATGGTTTACCTTTTAAGTACCTGTTATGGGGTGAAATGTAATAGGAAGATTTATATTCCTACAGATTAAAAAGCTTTAAATTAATATCTACTAAATCCGAGATACCAGACATGAAGAACGGGGTCTCGTGAATATGCAAAGCCAAACCGATGAGCGATTTTTTGAAAATTGGCATTATAAAATGTTGGGAAAAAACTGGAAGTGGCCTTCTGGGTTACTGGGACTTAGGAATGGACGTGGACCCGAATTTCGGGTTGAGTCATCCGGTGCCATGTTGTTAGAAGTCAATAAGAGAAAAAGTACATCATTTTTGTGACTAAGTCTTTCACCACAACAACCCTTGATATTGTAGTAACCCTACACGTAGTTTACAGTCGTCTATAGTTGTTCTGTTCGATTCAAAAAGTACGGCCAGGGTTGCCAACTCAGAAAACCACTTTTTCCGTAGATCGTTCTCATAAACAATCCCTTGACATTTTTAGAATTAATTTAAATAAAAATAAAAAGTTTTTCTGCTATTCGCCTTAACCCACTAACGAACCAAAACAACGACCGTGGTGTCACGATTCTTCAGTTTTTAATTTTTTTTTTTAAATTTTATTTTACGGAGGCCAACTTGGCACCATGGAGAAGTCGCTGGCCAGTGGGAGCTGATCGCTGGTTTCCGCTGAAAATTAAAATTGCGATTTTTCCATAAATTCACTATGAGTTTTAACCCCATTTTCGGTGTTATCAAGAAGCCTTCTATCGATAAAATATAATCCAGAAACAGGTCCATTCCTAATTGGTCGAACTGTACCTAGTTACGCTGGGAGTGGATCAATGGTGAGGGGCAATTTAGAAGAGAGTTTCAACAAAACTGCCTTGATTATTTAATACCTACCTAATAATTTTTCATAGGCTTTTGCTCAAGACAATATTATTCTCTAGGGCAGTCCGAGTGGGAAATAATTTTACAATTATTTTTTATGGGAAATTTTCATTCCAAGTCCATTTCATTAAGTCCAACGGCCGGAGCAAAAAACTGCGAGAACTGTGCAGTTCCATCAGTTGTTCTGGTAAATCGCACAGACATAACGTCACACGTGAAAAACTGCGCAGGTAAACTGAACGTGTGGAGGCCTCTTAAGGGACTGCAGACTGAGTAAATTCAGGAGCTATTACCTACACTACAAATTTGGCTTTTCATTAATTTAAATTAAACTGGAATCTTCTCCCGCCAAAATTGTTGTTCTCTTGAGAACTCCTTCAGGGGATAACTCCGTAAATCCCGAGGTGAGGTGGTTTTCGTGGAGATCGCTATTGGGATGCCACCTATCGAGAAAGTGGTGAACCTCGCAAGCTCCCGGCAACTCTCGTCGGAGCGCAGGAGTCTGTACTCTACTAATTTTACTCGTGTTGGGATTATTCCATTCTACGAATCCTTTTTACAAATTGATTTTTGAAGAAAATGATTATTAATCAACGCTAATCAGTGACTCATTCGCTGCCTTAATCAGCTCAATGCTTACGTTGTTTCATATTCGCAGGTATCCTCTGTACATATCTGGAACCAGAGACGTCAGATACCTGATACCCGGAGAGACCAAAAAGAAGGCGATTTTCCGTTACCGGATCCGGCTTCCCCCCTACGTAACTTGTTCGCAATGTGTCCTTCAGTGGACGTACTATACTGGTATGAGCTTGAGTTGCATTCAGCAATGTTATCTGAAGAGTTGTGTAATTTTTGTTTTCTCCTTTTCAGGTAATATGTGGGGAACGTGCCCCAACGGGACCGAAGCTGTTGGATGTGGGAGGCCCGAAACGTTCAGAAACTGCGCCGACATCAGCATCACGACGAGCACCGCAGGGCTGCCACCGCTGTTCATCTCGCAGTTCAACCCCTTCGCTCTCTTCTTCAGAGACTCTCGGCTTCCCAATCTGGTTCAACCTCTTATCATCAGGTCAGGAAAAACGGGAAGGTTCAGGGGATTCGGGAGGCGTTTCATGAGTCCTCATCGTTCACGTTTGGTTTCAGGTCGCAAGTCTGTGTCGCGACGCCGGCTTATAGGATTTTGCCCGGAATGGACCACTGGTGCCAAACGAACTGTCTGAGGTACCCTCCCAACTGCCCTCCAGCACTGTGCATGTGCCCGTGAGTATTGAGGAATACAGTTGGTGTGTCCTCTTATTAATATAACCAATATTATAATTTAGTGGTAACCAACATAATATGTATAATATTAATGTGTATTGCATTTTTAAATTCGCCTGAATGTCTACGAATAACATGTGCCGTCCACTTCGCTATTATAAGTCGGATTTTTAGCATTAAATGGCACAAAGACATGGAGGGCTCGCTTCACTCGGCCATTAGTTGGAGAAGGTGGTCATCCTAAATGTTGGTTTTTAGCACAAAAATATACCTATGTACTCGAAATCAGTGTTGTAAGAAGGGAGACCTTCTCTCCCTCTCCACAGAACTCGTCGCCAAAGGGTGATGAGTGGAGGGGGCTTGTTGAGTAACTTGGGTTATTGAAAGCGAAGTACCTGTACTGTAAAGGCTCGTCCACAATCCGCGCTGCACGGTGGTCCAAAGTCGAAAAAAACGAACTTATTTGGGAAAGAATCTTATACAAAGCGTTCAAAATCAAAGAAGTGGAGTGTTTTTAGTTGAAACTTCGTGGGCGCTCGAAAAAATGAGAAATGCTTCACATAGATTTTTAAAAAGACGGACACTCGGTCTTTAGACTAGAAAGGTTTCCTGTACTTGGAGAAGTATGCTCTGTCCAAAGCTTTCTGCACAAAGTTGCACTTCAGTCAGTACGCTAAAGGGAGGGAGGGTTTGTTCTGGGGCTGGTCGGCTTTTGGTTTATTATTCTTGGAATAACACACCTATGTAATCGCGACGGAGGTCGACGACTCCGATCGGCCTCAAAATTTGACATTATCCGTTTCAAGAGGTGTAGATTCTAAAACCGAATTGTCCGTCCGCCGTCTGGGCCGTTTTGGGCAGTAGGAATGTTTTTTCAAATCTGAAATGTTGACAAAGTACTTGGTTTACCGTCTAGTTGTGCCCTCAAGATTTTCAGCCCGATCGCCCAAACCCGTGGGGCACTGTGGGGCTACAGGAGGGGTTATTTGAAGGCTTTTGGCTATGGGATCGAGTTGGGTGTCGGTTTCGAAGTATTTTTGGACGTAGAATCCATTTTTTGGGGTCCCGGAACGATCCGATCTCGCTGTGGGAATCTATGGGGCTTTCAAGGGGCTACAAATGGGATTTTTGAAGGATCCGAGGAAGTCAAATATTTTCCGAGTAAAAAAAGATTTTTTTTTGCAAATTTTTTTTCGTTGACAGAATTAATTTTTGCACAAGTACCTTATATCAAAGAATAATAAACCCTTGTGTAAAATTTGCAGCGTTTTCTTTTTCTTCACAAATATTTGTTTCTCACTTAGTCAGTCGTTTACAGTCAGTGAAAGTTACGAGGAAGAAACTACACAACTTTGTTGTGTTTCAGTCATACTTTTTCCAATTATTAATTTCTTTAGGTAGGTAATAAATTTTCGAGAAAATGAATTGATTGACGCCTGGGCGTCATTTTCTTATTCCTTAAAAGAACCCCTTTTCAACATTGAGCAGCAATATAACTTCTTCACCAAGAATTAAAACTACCGTTCAAATGGTTTGATTTTTACCAGAGACCTTCTCAGATTAACCAGAGACATTCTGGCAAATAACTTTTGGACCAAAAGAAGTATCACGTTTTGAGAAATTGAATTAAGTTCTTTTTTTTTTCGATTTTGGACCACTGTGCGCTGCAAGATTCGGCTTAGGTCTAGAGGCAAAGCCGAACTAGTGTGGATTCGTGGTGCTGAATTCAGCCTCCACCTCATTTCGAACCAATTTTCCTGAATAAATGTGCTGCATGGCTTGATCTGTCTAGCCTCATTCGGCATAGACGCCTCTTACGCGGACGTACCTAGTAAATAAGCTTCTTTTTGAGGCCATGCTGGCTCTTCGTTCTCCTGTAACCCCTTCCTACTGTGAAGGTGCCCATGACGGTGAGGTGGGGGTGAGTTGAACGGGAGTCCCTCTCCTGCTGGTCGACCCAGCTTGTCGCTACGTCTATGCCTATGATTTTTTTCAAATTTTAAACTCGCCGTGGAATTCTTCTGGCCTTTGGAATTAGTTCGTTCAAAAGTTAGCAATAAAATTAGATTTGTGAGGAAGGCGCAAGTCCATGTGCCATCTAGATGAGACCATTAATACCGAAGATACAAATAATTTTAGGTTGATACCAGATAGGTTATGATGGGGTTCCTGAAGGGCTCGCCATCACTCGTACTTGTTGTGCTGAAAATACTAATGATAGTCCTGAACTTAAAATTTGGTCTGGATTATGACTCTTGCATACTTGTGGAGCTATGTGTCGACATTCTATACGTCATTTCGGGTAACTTTGTACACCTCAAACACGGTTTTTCGCGTCCCCTGGGCGTAATTTACCTTGGATCCCAAAAAATCCGTGTTATTTCGAAAGATCTCGATGTATACTACCAACTGTGCACGAAAAAAATTCTGTAGAAGCACTACAACAAGAATCATTGAAGCTTAAACCCATGTACAAAGTTACACCCCCGTTTTGGGTAACTTTGTACAGCATCCAAAAAAATCGTAAATAAACGTTAATATTTTTAATATTATTATACCAATTGGGTTTATTGAAGCTAATAACGGTAGAAGAACCTTAGGACATGAGTTAGTGGGAAAGAAAAGTTGACTTGAGCCTACTGAGCCGAGTAAGGGCAAGATTCCGGTAACCAGCAAAAATGAGCAAACCAACAACATTCAAGAAAACTTTATTTATAAAAACGAAATACGAACATATGCAGAGGTTTGAGCCTAAAAATGTAATGCTGGAAGGCTTTTCTTTAAACTAGATCAGTCAACATTATGAGATCTCAGGGGAATGCCATACTTTTTGGCAGTGCCAAGCTGGCTGATGTGCCCCGCTCTCACGACATTGAGAACTTTTGTCAAAGTTTCTTCGGTGTAACGGCTTTTGAGGCCATAACGCCTAACGTTCTGGTCCAGGCCGCTTTTCGATGGCATTTATCTGTAAGAAAATGCAATAAAATGTCAGAATTTGGTTTTAAATGTGAGACTTCTGGAATGTGAGACACACTAGATGCAGGGTACATACATAACTAGATTCTAGCTAAATCTGTGGGTTTAAACCTTGAAATCATACCTTGATTTCTAGTTCACAGTTCAGTTACTCAAAATATAACTAAATACGAGTGGATTAATTCATAAAATTTATAGGAAAACATTAGTTTTTGTAGATTGGTTGATGTGTACAAAGTTACCACTAGATAACAGCTCAGAAGATGCATAATGTTAGCCTGATTGAGCCTCAATGACTGCACAATGTTAGCCTGATTGAGCCTCTTTTTAGACCTTGCCCACTTTATCCATATTTTTGCAGTGAAATAACGAATATTTTCACTTGGAAAAGCTTTCTACTCGTGGTTTGGATGTTTGAGCATGCAATAATAACAATAATGAACACTTACCAGACTAATTGGAGATCCTCTGGTGCTTAGCAAACTCACTACTCTTCAGAGGTCACTGGAGGACTGTTGACATTTTGTAACCTGACAATTGTATTATCACTCCAACAATGTTTCCAACACCACAAACTCGTAAAATGGGAATTGCTGGTTCGAAAACACTTGAAAACGTATTTAACGCGTCTGGTGGCTGTTCCCTGAATGATTCTGAAGCGTTTTCTAGGTAGGTGTACAAAGTTATCCTAAACTGTACAAAGTTACCCGAAATGACGTAGATCTGCACGTTCCCATCACCATCAACGTAGCTGTAATCTGTTTAAACTGCTCTTCCTTACTGTCTGTGTGTGGCATGGAGTTGTCATCAGGTGGTGGATGTTTACACCTGAACTGTTGACACTGGGCTTTTGTCCTGCAAGGCCAAGAGACCAGTTTCAGCCCACTGTCTGGAGCTTTTCAGGAACTCGGTTGGGCCTTAGCAGAGTTTTGGCTTGTAGAGTGAGTTGCCTTTTTCGTGGTAGTTTTCAACGTGAATCCATTTATGATACGAGTTATTTTAACCCCGTTGAAAAGAAAGGGATCCATTTATTCACTGGGCAGTCGTTAGTCACTCCCCGCACTTGCCATTCCTATTAAATATGAATCTATAGCAGATGCCCTCGTGTTTATCAAATTTTGATAAACAGCGGGACATCTGCTGACTTTGGTTGCGACAATTCGGTCACCAAAGATTGATCAATGGGACTTTTCCCTGTCAAAACCCTCATCCCGTTTTTGTTTGTCCGAAAGGGAAGGGAAATGATTGACCGTTATAGATGGACTTTTCGGGAAGGGTAAACTGTTTTACTTGTGTTTTCCAGTGATGAATGCGAAGCCATCGGCGAGCTGAAGGGAAGGGCCGGGGCCGATGTGTATTGTCAAGACCAATGTATCATCTATCCGCCGAAATGTCCTGCCAACCGATGCCAATGCTACTGACCACCCCTCGCCCGCCGATCCAGCATCAATCAGTCAATTCCTGGGCTGAATTACTCTGATAATTGATGTGTGTTTCTCACCTCTTCCAAACGCTGTATTTTACTGTTCTTCGTTCGATCCTCTCTATTCATCATGGTGATTCATCTGTTCAGCCTGCTCTTGAGATTTATTTGACATTTTATTGACCATTTTATGCTTACCATAGGTTGTTGAAAATATTAACTCATTTGACAATTTTATCATTAATTTCTTTGTAGGGCAAATCAAAAAATTGAATTACTATTCAAGCGCTTACCAAATTCTTCTTATGAGTCTACCATGAGCAGAGGATCTATTTGAACGACTTATAGTGAAAAATTATCCCTTTTTTCTGCATCATAAACGACAGCCCAAATTGTTCACCTAATATTGTAATTTTGTCTTTTCTACTTGTTATCCATAAAATGTAAACTGTTGCGTGGAGGTGATAATCGGCTTAATCTCAGCATTCCAACGGATTAATTCACGTCGTTCAGCTCAACGTATTTCGTCGTCATCGTTTTCGGAGAAATACAACGGAGCGCAACTACTGTTCCTAAACGTTCAGCTAAATTGCTAACTGGACTGATTAGATTATTCGTCGCCGCGCGTCTTGTCCGGCCTGACGGTTTGGTCCCCCAAGATGCCGGCAACTGTTAGGGCAACTTTCACCAGTTGGAACCTGTAAAAGCGGATAGGAAATTTTCATTAAAGATTTGCGGTTTTGTCTAACAGGCCGTCGAGCTTTCTCGTGCTTCTCACTGTGAGTGCCTTGAAACGAAATTTCATTTTAGTTACCAATAATTGTGTACAATCGTTTTTCCTCAGTTGGGTTCTTTTGAAGACCTACGTCTGAATTGTGATTATTGTGATTTTTTTCAATGCCATTTAATGATGAATAAATAACTGGTGAAACAATTGCGAGTTCTTCCCCTGTATCATTGTCAAGTCTAGGATTGGGGGGGGGGGGGGGGGGGATAAGCTGCAGAATTCCAGCAGAATCTCTCAGGCACAAAAACCCTTGGGAAAAGAAACCCTGTGGGGCAGAATAAAAAAAACCTGGCCAAAATCCTGAAGGTACAAACTTTCTTTAAATTTTGAGGGGCGCTGATCACGAGAAAAATATTGAAAAAAAAAACTCCAAAACTGTTCCCTCGTGGCTTTCAAGGTATTTGGCTCTATAGTCCAGTCAAATTAGGAAAAATAGAAAAAAGATATTGTTGGTTGTAGTTCTGGAAATTTCCATTTCTATAGTATTTTGGGCTGCTGAACACGGATCTGAGGTTTGCGAATCGAAACTTTGCTCGGAAAATGATTCCGGGCCACAAGTCAGATACTCTTGGATAGAGTTCTCCAGGATGTTAGATGATCAAAACGCAAGCTTCGGATGCAATATTCTACTTTTCATTTTTATTAATTTTGGCCAGGCTTTTTCGATTCTGCCCCATAGTACGGCGGACGGACTTAGTCCACCAGGACCAGGATTTAGTTTTTGGAATCTAGACATCTTGAAACGTAGGTCAAATTTTGAGGATTGTTCCAAGAATAATAAACAAAAATTGATATGTTTACGTCTCGAGCGCCGCAAAGTGTATAAACTACGTAATGAATGTGAGCACTTGGCGAAATTTGAAACGATTTCAAGTACAACCCGCAGATTAAGACGCAACGTATATCATTCCCCAACTAATCAGAAGGAATACTGGAGGAGGAAACCTTGGTGGGCATTAATTTGCAACACATAGATCACGGGGATTATCTGAGAATAATCTAGGGCATATTAGACAGTTACTCTATAGTTTGCCCCCCCCCCCCCCCCCCGCAACACCCTATCTCTGGGTTCACTCATCTCAACGCTAAAATATACACTTGGAGTTGCAAGTTGAGCCGATAGCAGCTGTCCCACGCCGTTGATTTATTGTTAATTACTTTATACTCTCACTCATAACAAAGGAGCAATTATTACAGTAAATCATAATCCTCCCTCTCCGCGTCGCGTCTTGAGAACTGTTTTTCACCCCCTCCGCTGCATCCCACTTCAAAATAATCTTCCCTGATATGAACTTCAGTCTACCCGCATGAATATATTTGAGGGTGTGGGCGGCATCAGATAAGCACCGAATCGATTTCACGACCCGTCACTAACTTTCTTTTCACTTATCTTGGACGCCAATGGTTTCATTTTATTCGGGTGCGAGCGGTCGCAAGAGAGAGTTTTATAGTAGCTAATCCTGAATTTGGTGTATCTAACTAACGACTGCTATGTACAGGTACAGTGCGCCGTCCGCCATACGAGCCGTTTTGAGCAGCAGGAATTTGTTTTTAAAAACCTGAAATTTTGACAAAATACTTGGTTTATCATCTAGTTGTGCCCGCAAGGTTTTCAGCCCGATCGCCCACATCCATGGGCCTCTGTGGGGCTAAAAAATGGGCTACGGGAAGGGTTTTTAAAGGGTTTCGGCTAGGGGGTCGAGTTCAGAACTATTTGCGAAGTTTTTTTGGACGTAGAATCCATTTTTTGGGGTTTCAGAATGATCCATGGGATAGATGGGGTACCATGATGATGATGATGAGGGATTTATGGGGCTTTCATGGGGCTACAAACGGGATTTTGAAGGATCGCAGAAGGTCCAATAAGGTATCATTTTCCGTGTAATTTATGACGCATTTTCTATTTTTTGAGGTCCCACATCCGTCCAAACCATGTACCGATATATATATTTTTCAATTTTCTAAAAACATTTTCTTTTGACAGAATTTTTTTTGCACGATTAACCTATTTTAAAGAATAATAAACCCTTGTGTAAAATTAGCAGCGTTTTCAATTAATAATAAGTACTCAGCGTTCGTCCCAAAGGTTCACCCCTTGAAATGAAAATTATAAAAACTCTTTCAACCAAATAACTCTGGGAACAAAAATACGGTTGATTTCAACAACGATTCAGACAGCACGTTTAATTTACGTGCATGTTAATCATAATTTCCATGCAATGGACCACAAAACTGTCTCTTGAACCCCGTTGATTAACGGCGGGGACATTTTAATTAAAATGAAGTCCAATATATTAAAATCTCCCTTTCGTCCGATGGTAATCTTGGGTCATTTCGGGAGGGTTCGGGTTGACAGGTAAACATTTGCTCTTGATTCATGGAAATTACTCATCCATTAATGAGGACGCGCCTTTCATCTTAATAGCCAGTCAGTGAGCACTTTGTATGCCCTTCCCCCTCCCGATGTTTTTCAAGGGGGTGTACATTAAAAACAAATGGGACGCCTCCCTTCGTGAAATACCGTCTATGGGCTTCTAGACCTCCATTTCGTCCCTTTTCTGTAAAAAATAATGAGACAATATGAGACGGGGAGTAAAACGGCGGGGTTGAGGGGCGGATCTTATCAAAATTGCTCCAGGTCTTTTTGTAATTATACGTAACCATAACGTGTAATGGAAACCTAGTTTATTGGCGTATCGCCGTTTTGTAGGGGAGGACCGGTGTTATTGAAAGAGAGATTGTTATGCGTTCAGGGATGAGGTCTGGGCCGTAAATAATATTATGATTAAACGTGAATTACAGCTATTATGTGATTGTATTGTTTATGTGCAGGTTGAAGTATGTCAATTCACACATAAACTTGATTTAGGTTTTGCTACGTCGACGACGCTTCCTGACGAGTTGTTCACTTATCTATCTATAGATGAGAAACACGAGGAATCAAATCGCGAAATCCTACCTACCTGATCGTTTAACACGATATGGCATATTTCTTATAAATGACCACCTAGTAAAAACGAATTTTCGCCGTTTTCTTTTTTCTGCCCTGGGGTCGAGTGGGGTGTCATTTTCGAAGTATTTTTCGACGTGTATTTCATTCTTGTGGGTCACTCAACCATCGGATTTCACCGTGAGGATCTATGGGGCTTTCATGGGACGATTGAAGGATGCCAGGAAATAGAATGAGGAGTAATTTTCCGAAATTTAGGACGCATAATCCTTTTTTTGTTTTTAGACCTATCAAAACCTAAATCAAGTGTAAGCACGCCGTGTGTAAGACCCAGTAAGCTTCATTGCTTACACACACATACACCCTCCCGCACACCCTCACACAAAAAAAAAAAAAAAAAAAAAAAAAAACGTCGCTACTGATATCGCACGTGAAAATACTGGTGGTGTATTTTAACACTGAAGCTACCTCAATAGAAACCACCAAGAGTCATTGTAGTTGAAAATCCAGTCATTCAGACATCATTTGAATTGTGACATAATTCGTTAACCACAGCCTGAGTCTTGCCAATATTCTTTTTAGTATGGTACATGCTTTTTCTGGCTTGTAGAGGCAGTGTAATGTAACGACCGCACGCCATAGACATAGAAGACTTTTTATCCCTTTTCTGACCACTTCTAGCAGGGGTCTAGACTAGACCTAAGTGGTCGTGAGTGGGAGCAATCTCTTAGAAGCTCACCAGCTTTAGCCAAGACAGAAATAGGTACGCCAAATTTAATCCTGTCTTGGCTGGACCTACTGAGCTTTTAGGGGATTGCTACCACTCACGACCACCAGACGGATGATAGCCCATTGAATAAATTTTGTTCAACATTTTACGTAATAATTATTGTATTAGTAATTATTAATTTCAGCATTTCGCCCGGATTAGCCGAGTGGCTCTGGGCGTTAGTGCCCTTTCTGATGAGGCCTCGCAGGAAAGTTTCGGGCGCCCTCATAACTTACATGTCGTGCTGGTGTGGTATAACCTGACGCCGTTTCACGCCATACCACCAACTTATTGAATCAAGAACTGAATGAGAAGGTTTAATAGTAAAGGCCTTCCGGCGATACAAAGTGAATCAAGAACTGTTTAACAATAATAACTACATTCTTTGACATTTTTGGAGAATCTGTAAAAATTGGAATTTTTTCGACGCAGTTGGGAGCGTCTAAATATTCTTAATATTAGATATTATAGTTAAATTTTAACTAAAATGAAAATACAATCTTCCAATAAGTTACAAAGTATCTTATGAACTGGTCGTAAAAAATCACAAATAGTGGCGGTATTGAACTGCGGTATTTCGCGACGCTCTTTGACAAGTCACGTTACACAGATTTGTAATCACCAATCAATTTTGTAATTACCTTACGATCGCAATTGCCGGATCGCTGGTATCTCAGGAATCCCAATTCTGCCGATATCGTTGACGCCCAAACTGTATCTCATCACGTTATTACGCCAGCGGTTTGAACGCTTTGTAGAAACGACCTGGTGAATTGTGAAGGTGTACTGCTGCACCTTGTTTTCCCTAAGGGTTGAAATGGCATCTCGAAAACGCTTCGATACAAGGGGGTTCTGTGCCAATTGACACAACTAGTCAGATCACCGATGGTGTATTGCTTGAGAGACATAGCATATAGGGATTTACCAAGCAGTTGGATATTTTCTCAGAGAAGCACAATCACTATGTGGGGCGTACATCGATTACCAGTCCATTAGAATATGATACGCATAAATGTTTGATCTTCAGAATCTCAGTGCAATGGTTGTTATGGAAGACAATAGCAGAACATCGGTACACGTCTAATGAGGCCCCAAGGGCGGGGTTATATTCTGGGCAATTATAATAGTGTTCATCGAGAGAATGGGGAAAGCTCACTGAAGGATGGAATAGCTTTTGCTCTGATGCGCTATGTGTGGGCAACGTGGTCATTGTTTGTATGAATGCACCTGAGATGTCCATTATTACGACGCACTGTCAACGAGAAATTCTCATCTCTGTTCATAATTGCAAACCTCCGATATCACAAGACAGTTTCATGGATTGCCCACCCGTAACCTATTTACCACCCCGCTTAATCGGAGGCCCCCAGGGCGATTGAAAGTGACAAGGCCTGACATGTTTGTCATACGTCATAGTTGATTATCGGTGACCTTGATGCTCCCCCTCGTTAACGTTATGATGCTTTATGGTAACAATATAACGAGAATCCGATCTGATCTATTTGCCTAGCTGATTAATTACTCAAATGGGGGAAGAGTTGCTGTCAGAGGCAGTACCTGTGAACGGACTGGACACGGACCTGTACTATAATATTATGCATCTTATTGAACAAAACGTCACTACCATCGCTGATAGTTCTGTTCCACCTTCATCAATAACAATATATTAATTATTAATACTCGTACATTTTGATGATACTGCACAGCCAAGTTTATGTCAACGTTCATGTACACTTTGTGACTCGCCAAGTTAAATGTTAATCTTGTCCGATCAATTCACTGGTGTAAATCCTGAGTTTCCGTTCATTAATAATTAATTATTGTGAAGCAATATTGGATACCTACAGAAAAGGTTCTCAAGAATCACAACCCGCTAGTTGCTCTTCACAGTTCGACAAAACACTGGTTAATTGCTAGCAGGATAGAAACGATAGTATTATGATTCTGTTAGTTTATGCATAAACTTCATGAAGATCATCACTGAGGAAAAACGCTGCAAATTTTACACAAGGGTTTATTATTATTTGATATAGGTTACTTGTGCAGAAATTTAACTCTGTGTTACCTAAAGAAAAAAATTAAAAAAAAAAATTTTTTAATTTTTTTTTTTTGGTTTTGTTTTTTCAAAAAATATTTTTTTCAAATTTTGTTTTGTTTTTATCTTGAAAAATATTTGACCTCCTGGGATCTTTCAAAAATCCCATTTGTAGCCCCCATGAAAGCCCTATAGATCGCAACAGTGAAATCGGATCGCTGCGGGACCCCAAAAATGGATTCTACGTCCAAAAATACTTCGAAAACGACGCCTGACTCGATCCCATAGCCGAAAGCCTTCAAAAACCCCTTTCTGTAGCCCCATTTTAGCCCCATAGCGCCCCACGGGTTTGGGCGATCGGGCTGAAAACCTTGAGGGCACAACTAGAAGGTAAACCGAGTATTTTGTCAAAATTTCAGATTTAAAAAAAAATTCCTACTGCCCAAAACGGCCTGGACGGCAGACGGACATTTCGGTTTTGGAATTTAGACCACTTGAAACGGATAATGTCAAATTTTGAGGCCGATCGGAGTCGTCGACCCCCGTCGCGAAAACATAGGTGTATTATTCCAAGAATAATAAACCAAAAGTCCTTCGCCGCCACCAAATGGGAGGTACACAATTTAAATATGTCTGGTTAGACAAGTTAATATTTTTGATGGGTCACTTTATTCAAAAGTAGATTATTGCTATATATTATTCATTGCTGAAAAAAAAAAAAAAAGCTGCAAATTTTACACAAGGGTTTATTATTCTTTGATATAGGTTACTTGTGCAAAAATTATTTCTGTGTCAAAAGAAAATAATTTGGAAAATTTTTTTTTGGATTTTTTTTGGTTTTTTTTTTTTTTTTTTTCAAACATTATTCTTTACTCGAAAAATATTTAACCTCCTGGGATCCTTCAAAAATCCCATTTTTAGCCCCATGAAAGCCCTATAGATCGCAACAGTGAAATCGGATCGTTTCGGGACCCCAAAAAATGGATTCTACGTCCAAAAATACCTCGAAAGCGACACCTAACTCGATCCCATAGCCAAAAGCCTTCAAAAAACTCCTCCCGTAGCCCCATTTTAGCCCCATAGCGCCCCACGGGTTTGGGCGATCGGACTGAAAACCTTGCGAGCACAACTAGAAGGTAAACCGAGTATTTTGTCAAAATTTCAGATTAAAAAAAAAAAATCCTACCGCCCAAAACGGCCTGGACGGCGGACGGACATTTCGGTTTTGGAATCTAGACCACTTGAAACGGATAATGTCAAATTTTGAGGCCGATCGGAGTCGTCGACCCCCGGCGCGAAAACATAGGTGTATTATTCCAAGAATAATAAACCAAAAGTGCTTCGCCGCCACCAAATGGGAGGTACACAATTTAAATATGTCTGGTTAGACAAGCTAATATTAAATATTTTTGATGGGTCACTTTATTCAAGAGTAGATTACTGCTATAATATAGCTATAATATTGCTATAATAGTATATATTATATTATTCATGGCTGAAAAAAAAAAAAAAAAAAACGGTAACGGACCTCAACAAACAGAAGACGGAAGTGCTAGATCGTGACTGCTTCTGCCAGGTTGGAGGGTAATGGAGGCGGTGTTGTTGCCATCACTTCAAGACCTTGAGCAGCACCCAGGGACCCTCGACATCTCAAGTGTGGACCCTGGGAAAGCTAACCTGTCCCATCACTCTCCCTTTCCTCCAACCACAAGCGGCGGCGTGATTTTGGACAGCGCCTTCGGAATCCCGCCAATCTCACAACACATCATTAATTGATTTCGGAACACACCCGGGGTCATTCAAACCGATACCAAATCATTTCAAATGAATTGCAAATTTTTCGAACGTAGTAGCCCATTTGAAAAAGACAGACAGACAAATGGTACTTTGCACCAGTTGCCGTTACTCCAATGCGGATAAGAAACTCGCTAGGGATCCGTGGCACATGGCAGTAACATCAAGTGACTAGTTGGGAAGTTGAAGTGGTAGAACCTACATAACCGTGATGAATGTAAAACGGCACAAGTGACTTCATATCTGGGCCCTTGCAAGCGGGCTTGGGCGGTTAGTTTGAGCCAATGATGAACGGCCTCCCTGTCATAAGTAGCGTGGAAACGGGCGGGTAAAACAATGGGTGTTCGTCAACAGTATTTCACGCAAACGGTTATCGCCAAAGTTTCGTTCATATGCGATAATCAGAACCGAGAGCAAACAAGGGCCCTCCAACGAGGTAATAAATTCTTCGACGTCACCTAGCGAACAGAACAACTCCTATTCGTATTGATCTTTTTGCACAGCTAGGGCTTCCTGTAGACTGATATTGTATGCTTATCGTGTTGATTGATTTTGGTTGTTCTGAGTGTTTGTCTTTGTACCGGAGCTGCAGTTTTCTACCTCCAATACATAATAATTATACATAATTATTATGATTTTCCTCGAAGTTAGGCGGATATGTTCAGTATGGGTCGAGGCATCCGCATTCTGGATAGGCCTGATTGTGGCGTTTTCGTGGAGTCGCAAAGATCGCAAAAAACCAGGTTCGATCCAACGCCCTGGAAAAAACGAAAGAAGTACGTAAATAGGTATATCGATATTAAGTAGATCTACTTAATTGCAATATAATTTATTAGTGTTTATTCATGTTATGAACAAACTGGGGTTCCGAAGTGGCTGTTTGCTCCAATGTGGAAATTAGGGGGAAAGAAAATAAGAAAAATAAAAATAAAGATAAATAGGTACGGAAAAAATAAAATAATGGAAAAAAATTAAAATAAATAAAATTAAAAATGGAAATGAAAAATTCAAAAATTAGGAAGCAAAAAATAAAGGTTGGCCAGTTCACATACAAACGTTCATACTTAATAATTAAGTACTACATTTAATGTACATTAGAAATTTTCTAATTATTAGAAAATTTCTAATGTACATTAAATGTACTACACTACTTAAATTTTAAGTAGTGTAGTATAAATCGCCATTTAAATATCAATAATTATTCATATTATAATTTGTATTGGTAGATAATCTAAATAAAAATCCTCGTTTCAAGAGGGGTGCAAAGATTACCCCGATAAACAGCCAAATTGGGTTATTATGCCATCACAAAATTTACGCCTGTAACAAGAGAATTTAGTTCGCCCATGCGCAGAGCGTACAGCTGATTCAATCGTTATACATTTTTATGGGACCTCAAGTGGCCGAACCGCCACAATCCTTGAAAATGTGACCAAAATCGGATCGAAATTGTAAAAGTTCAAGCTGTAACAAGAAAATGCGGACAAATGGACAGACAGCCAGTCAGACACGGAATCAAATTTGCTCAGGAAGCTCTGAAACACAAAATGCAAGTGGAAATTTTAATTTTGGAGGACAAACGTTTTTTCGATTCCAAACGTGAAAACAATGCTTCCACAACCTTCATTATTCTCGCAAGCAAAAATAAAAACGCTTCAAATTTTAGACATGGGTTTATTATTCTTTGTAAGTTAATTGTACAAAAATTAGTTTTGTGTCATTAAAAAAATATTTTTTAAAAAAATTATTTTTTTCTACAATGTTGTAAAACGGAACATATGTAAAAGTAGGTATGAAAAATCGAATAGGTACTTCACGTCTCAAAGTCGATCATAAGGCAAAATTCGTCAACGAAGGAAAGTGATTTTATACATGGATTCATAGCATACTCAATAATGTTATTAAATAAATTTCATCAGCTGGTGGCACTGCTGGAGACACCTGCGTATAGCGACGATGAATATTTTCAGAATATACAATAACTAACAATAAGGTCTAACAAAGTTTGATCTACTCGTATGTAATCCAATAATTGGATTACATATTATTGTTCAGTTGGGTAGTTGGTTCTATCACATTGCCATTCAGCTTCAGCAACAACAGTTCGTTGAAGTCAGAGCTTTGCAATATGGAGGCGAGAGAGATGAGAAACATTATAATATGCACATTTGGCGCATAATATCCCAATTTAGTGGAACGAGAGCGGACAGTGCAGCCAGCCTAGTTTGTAATTACTAACAATGTTGGTAACCTCGACCCTAATTCATAGAAATAAATAGGGTTTTGATGTCTGTCCCGTGATATAGTGACGAGGAGCTGGTGGAGGGGGTGCCTTCAAGCCTGATAATTGCGGTGTTGGGTGGGTTGAAGCAGAGCCCTCTACATTAACAATGGTTAATGTCCAGTAAAGCTCATTTGCCTGACGTTCTGGCGTCACATTACCCCCTCCGTCCGACCTTTCCGGGGATATACAACCCTGACAGCAAATCATTGTCACTAAACCCCCGCCCGCTTTTCATCTCGGCAAACACCCTCGCCTCCCCCGCTGGCCCTTAAACCGCGAACCGCGTTGTGGTCCCGGGGGGTGTTCGCCCTGTGACGGACGACGGTTTAGGCCTCGGTTGAAAGGATGGCCCTTTCACTTCGTCATAATCATCTCTGCTCCCAACACTCGACCTGCGGTGATGATGCCACAATCCTCTGCCAACGGCGGGGGTAATAGCCATCCGCGTCACCTTCCACGTGTGGTCAACTCAACAATTCGGAATGATGAAGAGTTCCTGCGGTACATCTCCCGGCCTGGTGAATTAGATTTTAATCAAATAAACATTTCATGTTACAAAATCATTTAATGATTGACTTTAGTTGAAAAAGATGAACTTTTGGTTTATTATTAAAGTGAAACTTTTATTCTTGGAATAATACACCTTTATAATCGCGACGGAGGTCGAAAATTCTGATCGGCCTCAAAATCTGACATTATCCGTTTCCTGACACGCAGATTCCAAAAACGAAATGTCCGTCCGGCGTACACCATCTGAGCCGTTTGGGATTTTTTTTTAATCCGAAATTGTCAAAAAATACGTAGTCGGTTCACCACGCCAAGCCAACACCTCCGCTTCAGTTTGGGGTTTCCCCCTTTCCAGACAAAATAGAGTTATCAGACATGATGCCAAGGCCGAGCAAAGAGTGGTTTGTTAAAACTGTTAACAGCGAGGGGAGCATGGAGTTGTGTCTGGTCGAACGAAATAATATTTAGGGTTCCATATTGTATTGGACCTGGGGCTCGAGCGAGGTGTCGTTTTCGGTGGTTTTGGGCTTAGATTTGATGTGTTGTCCCAGACCAGAGACTTAAAGAGACGTGAAGTAGTCGATTTTTCACACCTAGGTAGTTTTTCCGATTTTCCATTTTACAACATTTTTAACTGTTATAATAAATATTGCAGTTAAAAATGTTGTAAAATATTGCATACCATAAAATATGTAATATTTACCATTCATACGAGTTGGAAAATAAGTTTACACAGTAGCCCTATTTTTAGAAGAAAAAAATTTCCAGCTCAAATATGGTCGGACTTATCTCGCTTGAGATGGTGCCTAGTGAGAAAATCCTGACTGCTTTTTTTTTTGTGTGTATAGGACGTCGTGAAATATTATTCTTGCTTTGAAAAAAATATAGCCATAGACGGGAAAAAGAGAGAAGAAGTGCCATGAGGAGGCTATTCATTAAACACTGGGGACTTCTCCGGTTATGGTATACCGAAGGGGCGGGGAGGGGATCGGGTCAGAAAAAAAGGAGGAAAGCCTCGTAATTTATTTTTCATTACGGAGGTTATGCCACCAAAAACCATTGTTTCCAAGTGGAAAAAAGGGCGGAACATAAACGAGTAGTGGTTTTGTTCTTCGGAAGTCCGGGGGTGGACGACTGTCGCGAAGGAGGACGAAAAAAAAAGGAGGAATGTCGAAAAGAGCCGAACCCAAGTAAGAGTTGTGGCCTGTAGCGAATCTCCGTTCGGACTTTTTTTTTTCCTCTGAGGTTTTTTGGAGTGTTGCCACCCACTTCAAAAACCGTCACCGCACGCCACTTCTCGGCGGTATTTATTACAGATACATTAATTTGCGGGGGGCCCCTGGCTCTTTAAGGTTACCAGGGTAGACGTCTCATTTGTTATTCGACTTCCTTTAACTGGTGGCGAGGAAGCGAACTTTCGTCGTTAGCCCCAGGGAGGTCTTTTTTTTTTCGCCTTGTATAAACATCAACCGCTCTCATAGACCTCAGAACGGGACAAGACAAGAATCGTGAAACCAATAATGGGAAATGTTCAAAAATTAACAAAAACTATATCATTTTGGATAATTGGCAAACTTTTTAAAATTACGACAAAAATAGAAGGGAGGCTCATGAAAGGGCGGCACCACTATGGTGCCTATAGGCATATATGGCCTTTCTACACAGTCCATTTTTGTAAGTCTGATTGTATTCCTCACACCCACCAGCTACACTGTAGCATCTCCAAGTCTCGGATTGTCACACCACCCGTTTCAGATCGCGTGCCATATTCGGTCCATGCAACAAGGTCTATGCCTTCCCCATCGTACGATTTCACCCCAATATCGTTGACGAGGATTTGTGCCCCTTTTGCTCTAACGCTTCTTTAAGCTCAAACTCTACCAGCCTTCTGCGGTTGGCGGCTGAGGTTCTTCCCGGCTTCCTTTAGGGAAGCCTTAGGGCGTTCCCATAAATTCCTGTTGTTTGTTTGAAATTTCCATACCGGATGTGCCTTGATGTGTTGCTCTCTGGTAGCTTGCTATGTTAAAGAATGTAGAAACATCTTGAGCATTTAGCGTTCCCAGCTCAGAAGATAGAATGTAAGAATGGAAACGACGCAAATCCCATCTGAAATTCAACTACCAGGTAATTTATCGATTCCAAACGAAGAAGCAATTACAATTATTTCCCTTGAACTTGTGGTCATTAAGGGAACATTGATATTCACGAAGGATAGGCGAGAGATTCCACATGAAAGGCCCCCTAAACAGGCGAAGATGCCAAAAGGGCTGGAAGCCAGGGGCATAGGCCTTGTAGACTACATTGGCATTGTGTACGTCTGTGGCAAAGGGCCTGAGAGAATCTTCGCCGCCAAGTTTTAGTTAAGATGTATAATTATTATCCTCCGTCCCCCTCCGCCACTCAGTGGGATTGTTATCGGTTCCTCCTTTGGCGGGGTTAATACCTAATTCTGACTGGTTGGTAGATAATGCTTTCTGGCCCATTGTGCCTTTAGATCAGGCTGATTTATGCTTTGGTGGGCCCAGAGGACACACATTGAGCGGAGAAGGGGTTTCTGCTGGGCTAAGTCTGCTTTCTCCATTCAACTGATCCGCTCCCTTACAGTCACATGCCAACGAGCCACCGACACAACTATTTGCATAAATTACGAGATGCTCCTTCCCTAAAAGGGGAAAGATCCAGTTGATGTTTTTCACAGCCCAGTTTTCGTTGTAAGGAATTGTCAATACTTACTTAGTCCGTATAAAAAAGTATTTAAAACGTTCGTAGTCCATAAATTACTGAAATAAGGTAAATTAAGTGATCGTGTTGACGACACTAGTTCAACAAAACGTCTTTTGGTATCGTCAACACGATTGGTTAATACAACGTTATCGAATTTTTGTCCAGTGGAGCGGTGTGAGGAGGGTCTAAAAAAATGTTTTTGTGAATGGTCTAAAAAAATGTTTTTGTGAATTTGAAAACCCAAAATCCGAGCATAATGCGGAACTTGACTGGGAAAAAAAGTGCAGAAATTTGGGAAATTTTTCAGTCTTTTTTTCACTTCATGGAGCTGTTTGTTGGCACAGTATCTTCATGTCCTCAGTTCAATGGTTATTTTTGGATAATTTAAACTGTTGTTATTTTAATTAAAAAGCATTTGTTTCAGCCATTAAGTTATACTTTCGGCCGGGTGGGTAGTGGGGCGACAGAAGGTTGAGAGTGCGTTTATACTCGCATTTTGCCTAGCTTTCGGCCAACAGGTGCCATCTTCAGGGTATCTAGTAATATAAGACCATGGTGTTAGCGACAGTTATGACTCGATTCTTATGTATATAACTATATCATAGTTGTACAGGCTTACTTGTCAAAGTTATTGTAGGTAACATATCCGCGCTCTGCACTCCTTCGTGGGCCGCCGCCGCACAGTGGCCAATTTTCCCGATCTAGGTGGAAAAAATTCAAGTCATGCTTTCAAGATTGTTGATAGTACATATTGTTAAAGATATCCTATAAAACAGGAAAACGTGAACAATAACTGTCCAAAGTCATTTATGAACGATGGAGCGAGGTAAGAATTCAGGAAAACACGACTCTTTCTGGCCTGCGACGGAGAAATCTGTGTCCACTTCACTTGCCTTCCACCAGATTTCACAAGCGGATTTAGAACTGATGAAGGGTGTTCTTGTGACTAGTACAATGTATTCTATTGTTAAAAAAATAAACTGAGGACATAAACTCAGCAGGGGGAGAGCACTCAAGCTTATTAGTCTGTAATGTAGTCAATTTTTAAGAGAACTTCAACTTCAAAGCTAAAAATTTCATTGAACCCCACGAGTCCCCAGAGTGATTTTAGTCTTAAAATTTCCGTCTGACACTCTAGGTTTTAGAACTGCCAAGCGTTTTTTGCGCTTTTTTGCGCAAACCCCGTTTTTTCTACTTTTAGCTCGAGAAAAAGGCTAAAAAAAGGCGGTTTCGCTTTAAGCTTCGTTGTGCTACAGGCGTGTGCGAGTGCTTGTGTGAGGGAAGGAGTGTTTGTGTGTCCCAACAGTTCATAAAATACTTGAACATACTGCTGAAATTATACGCTACCATATTTCGGTGCCTATAGGAATGCTGAGTGAAGAGGCCCAAGAGGCTCGGAACAAGGACTGCAGGCGATTGATTTAGATTGAATTATACCAGGAAAACAGGAGGAAAGTATGTTAACCATGATTAAATCATGCTAATTTTGCTAGTGATGCTTCTGGTTTCATCAGATCCATTAATAGCCCCAGACACGATCTCCGAGACCAACCCCAACAACTCATCAAGTGGTTCGTCTGACAATGAGTCAAGCGGTTTTACGGGGGGGTTGTAAGGTGACAATAACTGTTTTTCTTCTATCGCATAATTATGGCAGTTCATCATTCGTTTTGATTATATTTCATTATTGTATTATATTAATTCATCACTATATGTAAAATGTAAATGTGTTATTATAATATAATAACACATTTACATACCTAATATAATAATATATTATATTATTATATTATTATATTAGGTATATTTCATTATTACCTTCAATTAACATGAATGTTCAAGTGTTACCATTAATATACAAGTGTTGCCTTCAATTATCATGAATTTACCATTAATTTACAAGTGTTACCACCACTACGTGCCAACTATGTATTTTGTAAAAGCCATGTATTCTGTGTTAGGAAAGCCAATAAAATAATTTTTTACGAGAATTCAGAGAGTATTTGGGAAAAAAAACACCTAAAATAGGTAAAAAACACGTTTTTTGGAAGTTTTTTGCCAGAAAACATATGAAGAAGGCATTTGCGACCCATCATGTATGGTATATTCGTGTTCAGCGTTAAATTTCCTACAAGATAGGACCATAAAATAATTGTTTCCACCTAGAACCGGAAAATTGGCCACTGTGCGCCGCCTGCCTGGTCCTCTGCTCCACATACGTTATCGTGGGATGGTCTGGTGGAATAATATTTATAATAAGGTGGAATAATAATATTTACTTTATATTATAAAGTAGGTTAGGGAGGTGGCACGGTGAGCTTAAGAGTATTTCGGAAATGTGGCCATGTGGGAGTTGTTTACCTTTCTGGGGTGTTTTATTTTTTGAGTCTGGGTTGTGCAATTGCGAATACTGGTTGCCGGTGATGGTGTTGGACGTCAGAAGAAAGGGGAAACAGAGATTAAAATTTAATATGAAATTTCATATTTAATATGAAATTTTGACAAAAATTGCACGGATTTAGATAGGCGGAATTTGACGTGAGTTGTGGGGGGTAGCGTGACTAGAAGTGACTCACTTCAAGTGAGGTTTGTTTCGGGTTATACTTGGGGTTCCTCTTGCGTCCTGCTGCCGGCTGTGGCGGACATCCGGTGGAGTGCAGGCGCAGTTACATGGGGGGGTGGGTGTACCTGTTAAGTTATTAATTATAGGTAACATCTAATAAAATCTATGTGCAATTTATTTTCGAACGTTTCTATTATGTTCTTTAGCTGAGGTAGGTTCTGGGTAAAAAGCATTAGTTTCATCCATTAAGTTACTACTTTCGGAGAACGGGGTAGGTAATAATTATTAAAGTATAACTTAATGGACCCTTAAGGGTCAATTTTCACCTTTGCAGGTCCTCCTCGCCAAGGCGATTTTTTCTGGAGTTTTTCAATTTTCGTCTTGACCTGAAGAATGCAACGCACTATCAAAATGATTTTTTAAGCCCTTATATGAGCATATAAGTAGGTAATAGCCCTATATATTTTTTAAATGGCCAGACCCTTATAGTCACGAACTGGGGCAACTAGGGTCAAGTGCCTGGGATATTAGGGTCACTAATTTAAGTTTAAAAAAACCAAAAAGTGCCAAAATCGAAAAAACTGGGGTGTGGTTTTATGAAACCACGGTAAAAGTGAAACTTTTTTCCCACTAGTCTCTCCGGCTCGCTTCGCTCGCTCCCCTAGTGGGGTACGTAGCATCGATGGACACGTTTTTTATGTCTAGTCCCCCCCCCCCCCATTTCCTACTCATTCACCTACCCTTGTATCTCTACCCACGGCTTCATTTTGGCGTTTTCTCAAATTGATTTCTAACGTGGCAACTGATAACAACAAAACAAGCGGCATTGTTTACTGCATCCATTAATAACATCAATAAATATAAAATGGGGACAAAATGACAAAGAACAAGTACGAAAGAAATGCGTGATAAATCGAGAGCTTTCCAAAGAATGGTGAACGATTTTTGTACGGTTATAACTGGCGAAGATGAAGTTCCGTAGCAACGAATCGGTTGTAAGCGAAAATCAACGGTAGCGTGACGGGACAAGAAATGACACACAGACCAAAAAATTTGGGACGATGTAATAAAATTTCACTTTAAAAATAAAAATTTCTGAGTTTCTTTGGCTCGTCTTAGAAAATATGTATACTTACTTGTTATACCTACAATGAAAAGATGTGTTTTACAAAAACGTTTTAAACAAAAATTATTTTTTCCACTTTTAGTACCTACAGGAAACTAATGAAAATAGAACAAGTCGAAGAATTTTCAGATGCAATTAGTTCAATCAATATTAAATATTGTTGTTCAGTTACTGCGAAGCTAAAGATAAATTTTATCTTTAGCTTCGCAGTAACTGAACAACTGTTGTTTTGATCAAGCATTTTGCTTTTAAGCCTTAAAAGGCCCAAGCTGTTATTCGGGAAGACGACCCACGAGCCACAAAACATGAACGGAAAAAAAACATTAAATGTTTTAAATGTTTTTATTAAATTTTAATAGGTTTGTTCCAGGATTGACGGAATGTTAACAGAAATCGCCGGAGACATGCGCAGTTTAGAAACTGCGCATGTCTCCGGCGATTTCAGTTAACATTCCGTCAAACCTAGAACAAACCTAATTATTGTGTTCAAACGTTCTGACATTTTTCAAGTTTCAACTTGTAACTTTCGAACTTTTATCGGTTCAAAAATTTTTAATATCGGTCCGGTAATGGGAAACTAGCATCGATTCTCCAATTCTTCTTCGATTTATGAAAATCGATAGCTTTCTTACACCCCTATTCTAAACTCCTCCGTGGATGATAACGTGTGTGACATCGTATATTTGGTGACCAAAATATTTAATAATATTAAATATTATCGTATATTATACGACTAAATTTTCGTCGATTCAAAGCAGGTAGTGTCCTTGACAAAGTGTATCCGTATCATAGCGCAAGTTTTTCCGACCTTTCAGATGTGGTATTCAGCTCAAAGCCCGATTTCTCAACTGAGAGCTACTCAAACTTTGCAGAACCGCTCCGGCAGATCTTCGAGTCACAGAATCAATCTCTCCCGAGCTGACGGGTAACGTATTGGCGAAAATCCCATGTCAACATTCTCAGAGGTTTTTGTTCCCCAAAATATGGTCGTTCAATCCCATTGTCTACCCAACGCTGGTATGGAAACCCCTAAACCTAATGCAGCCAATTCGCTTGCTTCACTAGTCTCATCTTTGTTAACCGATGCCATGCCGAGACCACAATGTCATTATCGCATGATCCCATTATCTCACGTAGGAGCGCAAGATAAAAGTTCACGAGGTCCACTCTGAACACTTTCTTCTCTGTTACTCTGTGACTCTGAACGAACGGGAGCGTATCGTTCCTTGGGCGAGTGAACTCTCACAGGTCGGGAGCGTATAGTTCGCCCAGTAGGAATTTTTTTTTTAAATCTGAAATTTTGACAAAATACTTGGTTTACCATCTAGTTGGGCCCGTAAGGTTTTCAGCCAGATCGCCCCAACCCGTGGGGCGCTATAGGGCTAAAATGGGGCTATGGGAGGCGTTTTTTGAAGGATTTCGGCTTTGGGTCGAGTTAGGTGTGGTTTTCGAAGTATTGTTGAACGTAGAATCCATTTTTGGGGGTCCCAGAACGATCCGATTTCACTGTGTGGATCTATAGGGCTTTCAAGGGGCTACAAATGGGATTTTTGAAGGATCCTAGGAGGTCAAAATTTATTTAATATTTGCCAAATAATTTTTTTTTATTGACAGAATTAATTTTTGCACGAGTAACCTACATAAAAAAAATAGGTAATAAGCCCTTGTGTAAAATTTGTAGCTTTTTGGAATCTAGACCTCTTGAAACGAATAATGTCAAATTTTGAGTCGGATAAGAATAATATTCTTATTCGCATATTATGCGACTTCCGTCGCGATTACATAGGTGTATTATTCCAACAATAATAAAGCAAAATCCCCGGTGGTTGTTGTAGGCGGAGAAAAAAAAACTCCCAGATTTTACATTAAATGGTCCCTATGACAAAATTTTTGTCATAGGTACCTGGTTAATAAGTTCCCGCCTTACTTGTCGTGAAGGCGTAATAAGATATTATCTTACTTATTAAGTCCTTTATTTGTAACATTCACGTAGGCCTCAGGGGCCCTTAAGTTGTAAAATTAATGTAATGACATTATTAATTGTAAGTATAGTATAATATACTATTATCATATTATGATCAGGGGTGTGAGGATTTCCCACCAAAGTTCGGTTATAGGTATTTTAAATTTTAATCGTGACAGGACGCCCTCCAAATCGGGACCGGGGATTTTTTCCGAGGGGGTTCACTTCGGGGGGATTTCTTTTCCTGGGATATTTTTTCCTATAATTCGGTATGACATATCCACGTCAAAAGACTTTTGGTTGGAAACTTTAGTACACCCCCCCAGTTTTTTGTTTGATAATAAAACCTACTAATGCAAAATTTAATCGATTTTCCGTTGAAAGCACGTTAATCAATGTGGTTTGATGTTTCGAAATCACTCATTAAATTTCAAAAAGAGTAAGGTTTTGGGGGAGAAATCTCACTTTGAAAATTGGGGGGGGGGGGGAGTACTAAAGAACACCCTATGATTAAAATGTAATAGGTAGCAATTTTAAATTATTTTCTTTTTTTTCCAGCGAATTTCTACTATTTCTGGCTGTCAGGAATATCACCAAATTCGCTCCATCCAGAAGACGCGAGTACTATTACATAGTGCAAAAAAATTTGATTCCGGCCAGGATCGAACTGGCGACCTTCTGCGTGTAAAGCAGATGTGATAACCACTACACCACGGAACCTGAGTTGCTCGATGAAGAAGGCTCAGAAGTTGTCCACCATTGCCGCACTCTATTTCCTCTCTGGTGGATGGTAAGTCGACATGGTCCTCCAATGACATGAATAAATGACATGAATGAAAATTGCTCTGTTTGAGCGAAGCATCATCGGTGGTGGATCTGGAATGTCATGCGATGGGCTGTATACTTATCACTAAGTTCATTGAGAGGCATTACCTCACCATATCACCAAGCGAATATAGTCAGAAAAGGGCTGGAATATATTAATCTGTCAATTAACAGCATAATAACAATATAAAATCACTTGTAAGAGTTTCTAAAGTTTTTTGCATTTCTACTTCTTGATTATTGAGATCTGATGCAAAAAACGGATTCATACCAGCATTAATTAACGCAGGATAAAAGGAGAGGAAGCGTAAGTCCGTAGGAAGGAAATTTATTTTCACTCAGTTAGGATGCTCGGACAATGTTAGCCGGTATTTGCTCAGGAAGAGGGATTTAATTAGAGTAAACCCCAGCATGAGAGTGGAAAGACAAAGTTGCTTGAAATTGGGACCTTGAATGGTGTGAGGGTGGTATAGCGACATAAATTTGAACAATCGCATTTCAAATCATAAATAAGGGTCTCAGGGAGGTTTAGACGATGGAATTAGGCATATGTTAATATGGGTTGAGTGTTTGCGAGTCTGAAATGGGACGAGAAGGGTTTGGGGGTGCGGTTTCGGGCCTTCTCAGCTTTTGTAGAAAACCCCGTGTTCCTCCCAGGAACTGTTTGATCTAAACCTCGGGAAAACCCATTCCCTTAACGCGATTCCTCTCTTAATCCAACCATAAACGTCGCATTAATTTATAGTTGGGGACAAATCGGAAAGGCAAACTGTTTCCGCGCGGGGGAAGGCTTTGGGAAAGGCCCAGGGGCCTCTCTATCTTTCGGTGTTGACCAAGATGTCCTCCCCCACTCCTCACCCCGGGGGACTTACGGCTCGAGTCCTCAGTTGCGTTATAATCCTGAATTTACTGAGACCTTAGATTATCGTATCTCGGGGTTGGGCTATCCTGCCCCTCTCATTTATGACAATCCGGGTGTCAACAAACCCAACGGGCCTTGTTACAAGTTTATACACAACTTGCAGACACTAAGAGTCCCTTGTTACTGATAGCGTTGAATTAGTTTTCGTTAGGGTAAGGCTAGTCTTTTATAATTTTGTTGTAATCATCGAATAGATTATTGGTAATAGCTCAAAATCAAAACTTACTTGTAGGTTCCTACAGTTATCCGGTTTGGCACTACTAGGGGTCGCCTCATTGGTGGTGCTCGGTCAAATTTGCGGAGCCATTAATTGGTGAAATAGGCTCTAACATGACAGGGCTCTATTTTGTTGGTTATTCACTCAAACCCAACCTCACATTTGGAATGCGGTGCGAAGTGACGAACGCCTATGTTCATGCTGCCAAGTTCGAAGGAAAATGGGACCAGGAATGGTGATGATCCTTCGGGATGACTGCTCGAGGCGTTTAGGTTACATACCGGATTTGCTTTAGCAACAGTAAGGGGAAACCCGAATAACGTGTTGTCGGTAGCCGTCTTGGTACGACACGTCTTCTGGGGTCCTGGAAGGGATGTCCGCCGCATTCACAGATTGGCCAGATACTTCGTGGTAAACTACGGGGCTCTCTGATCCCAAAGAGTTACTGGAGTCAGTTTTCTCAAAGTCCTCCCAAAGCGGGTACGATCCAACCAGTGATCAACACCGCCAATAGAAGGAATGGGTTCAACAATGCCAGTGAAAGAAGCTTTACACACGTTTGTTTCCATGGGATTGCTGGATTTCTGGTTCTCAAGTTCTCATGATTTCTGGAGCTCTTTTTCTGGATTTCGTAGATCTCTGGATTCCAGGATTTTCTAGATCTCTGGATTCCTAGATATCTGGATTTTGGACCTATGGATCTTTCCAGGATTTCGTGGATTTCTCGACTTCTGGAGCTCTAGATCTCTGTATCTGTTGATTTCTAATCTCCAGATCTCTGAATCTCTGGATCTCTGGAATTTGTGGATCTGCGGGTTTCTGCAATTCAGGATTTTGGCATTTCTGGAGCCAAAGGTCCAGTGAAGCTAGTCACCTATTTCTGAAAACTGGGAACTGAGCTGGCGGCGATGGTAGTCCCCACTTGCAATTAGCTGCACTGAGAGAAAAGATTTTTTTAGTGGTTAGGTTAAATCCGAAATAACCTCGAAAAGAAATTGAAACCACCTAGAATCAATTGATTCAACCTAGAAAAAAATAGGTCCAGGTTAAAGTAACATCGAAAAATATTAATACAACCTAGACCCATATAGAAACAACCTAATCCGTTATTACCCGCCCTCTGACCACAACCTGGAATAAAAAAGTGTCAACCTAGACCAAATGTGAAGTTCACATTTGGTCTAGGTTGACATTGTGAAGACCTAGAAAATATATTACCTACCTTTGACTTATAAGTGGGGTAACCTAGAATTGAATGATTTGACCTATCATATAATTCCCCTCCATTAAAGTCTCGGTTGTACAACTGAAAACAACCGAGAGATTTAATAGGCGAGATTGTTACTTTAGGTAATAACCCAGATGAAAAAGTTAGACTTTCAGTCTCGGTTAAAACTACCCGTAGTACCACAAATAGTTCTAGGTTTAAACAACCGTGATTGTAATTCATTCAATAAATTCCAGGTTGTTTCTACAGTACACTAAGCGGCCGCGGAGAGCGCCACTGTAGGCGGTGGGCGTTAATTCTCGTTGTCTTGGCACCCCTGCTATTTACCCGGTAGGGTTGAGGCCAAATCTTTGCCAAATTCTAATCATCTAAGTTCTGTCACTATGTGCAGTCATATTATGACATCACATTCAAATTTCAGAAAGATAGATGAAGTTGATAGAAACAACCTGCAATGGAAGTGGAGCAAACCTAGAAAGAAAAGTGGACCACCTATTAAATTATTAGGACCAACCTGAAAAGAATAGGAAGCTACCTAGAAATTTAACTGGTACAACAGGGATAGTAATTGAAACAACCTCGTAAATAAAGGGGCACAACCTAGAGAAAAAAGGGTTCTAGGTTAATGCGTTTTTTGTTTTAGGGTAAATCAACCGTCTATGAAAGTGAAAAACATTGAATACCAGACAACCAAGACATTAATGTTTTTAACCTAGACTGTAAATGGATGGAGGCGGCGGCACACACCGTGAACTTAACCTAGAACTAAAGTGTGGGGGTGGCGCATTTTAAATCTTGGTTGTTTGCATTTTTAGGAAGGTAACTTCACCAGTATTTTCAATCTAGGTTAAATTATATTCAACCTAGACTAAATTGTTCCACCCTAGAATGAAAACCAAAAAAAATCTAGGTTGGCAGCATTTAACCTAGAAAAAAATCGAAAAATAACCTAGAATAGGCCCTTTTTTACTCTCAGTGTGAATTGGGCGGAGTTGGATCCCCCCCCCCCCCCCCCCTCCTACCATCCCACCGAAACATGGGGGTGGGACATGGGGTTTGTGGACTCCTGATCTAGATTCAAGGTTTCCCCTGAATCTGGAAAAATAATGCGGCCGTCCGTTATGAAAGGGATCCCCTTGGACATCCCACCGTCTTCCTGTCGTCAAAAGAGGTCTTCTTGGGCTCATCATACATAAAATAGAACGATGTATTTGAACTGGAGAGTTGGCAAAGCTACCTTATCACCTACCCTTTTTAATGTAAATAAACTTGCTCGTAATGTAGATAAAAATTTCGTAGATATAATTACTCAAGAGGTGTAAATTAGCCGTGTAATTGAGTCTAAAGCGCCTTTACGATTTACTCGCCCCAATTCATTCTCGGTAATAATAATAACTTAAAACAAGATTTTAATTGTCATTCATAACAAAGTTCAGCCAACTTCATCTTCAAAGTATAATTGGAAAGAGGGCGGCGAGAGGGTTGATGCACCGGGTTGGGAACAGTAGGAAACCCACCACTTCCCCTCCGACGTTGCAAAAGTAAAGCGACAGTCATAATTCGAGGAAGTGAAACAATAAAACTTAAACGGGGAAGGAGAAAAGAAGATAGAGAAGGAACACGGGCATCAGGCAGGGGCTGGAAGGTCTATGAAAAGCAGGTCCTTGTGGGACCTATTAAAGAATACACCTTCCGACCGTAGGAACAATTTCCACCGTATTTACGACGACTTGCCCCCTCCCGACGCTTCCTTGATCACATTTTACATAACAGAATTATAACCTTCCGCATAAAGTGGGAAGGAGGCAATCGTCCGGAAAACCCTTTCATATTGCAAAGTAAGTTTGCGTCCCAAGTTTTGTCTCACGAGTGGGAGACATTTTATACCAAGGGTTTACTATTTATGTGTTCTTTAAGGCATTAATTTGGGGAGCTTCTCTGTTTTACCACGTGCCGAATTCATTACGATTTAATGCGGCTTTGCCTTAACACCACCTTGCACTTAGCCCATTACTTATGATACTTTTCCCCTTTTAACCCTCTTCTTTGCGCTTGAGGTGTCTAGGCGTATAGCTTATGGCTGCTTTTGTACCTTTAAAATATTTCATGAATACACAATTTTACTTCGATTTTACTGCCCTGCTTAAATATACCTCCACATTGGGTTATCATGAATGCTTCAGGAAACGAACAAAATGTGTCATGAATTACAATCATGGGGGGGACAGAAGGCGCCGGGAAACGTGAAGCTGTGAGAGCTCAAGGGTGAAATTCTAAAATAAAAGTCCTCAACCTCCAAACAACTTTGAACGTAGATTTCAAGGGAAAGGTGTGGCTCGTGGGAGGTCGGTCCCGCCTTCCCGACTAATGCACGTAGATTTCCCCTCAACTTTTCCCTTTTTCTAACGCGAAGCCGAGGAAACACTTGGCCTATAACTTCCAACTCGTCTAATTCCAACTTAGAAAAGGTCCCCGAGGTGAAGGGGTGAGGTTGAAAATTTTGCTGAGTTGAAGCTACAGTTACTTTGCAGGGAATGAGTTCACCTGTGTTACGCATTTTATGGGATTTTTTTTGTTTGTTTTTCAGCCCAAAGAAAGTACACGCCCATAATATATGCAGAAAATGAAAACCCTGCAAACTGGATTACACAGCGGCTTATTATGCTTTCAAGTACTGCATAGTTACATAGTGGACTTATTAAGGCACTGTGTGGTGAAGTAATAGAAGATTAACCCACCCAGAACCCAGACGCAGTGCACGGAAGTTGTTCGTAACTTCTCGCTCACCCGCTAGATCGCGAACAGCGGCTATTTAGTCTTTGAGGTAAAGGTGAAGTGAGTTTTACGTCAAGATTTTTGACCTAATAAGCCTAATATTGTTGGTAATTCCCTAACGGGGCGCTAATTAGTTGGTAATTCACTTTAATCCAGCTGCATAAAATTTCCATGGTCTTCCACGGGATTCGAAACCGTGGTCTCATCAGAATGCAGAGCGACTAGCGCCCAGAACCACTTGCAGTTATGGTATGACCTCCACCCACCCCCACCCCTTACCATGCGCGCACAACTCTTATTGATTCATGCGTAATTTCGATTTATCATACGTAATGACTCCTTTTTTTTTTTTTTTGTTGGCAGGAAATGGGAAAACCCTGACCCAGTTGTAAAGTCCGGTACTCTCTGTGGTAATCCTTCACTACTCAAGCATGGGCCCTGGGAAAGCCAAATGATACCTGTTTCAACAGACCCACTACGTTCTCAACGACGGTGCAGTTAATCGACAATTGTGTGCGAACCATACGCAAAGACTGGTTTTTTTTTCTGCTAGACCATCGTGTCTGACCCAGATGAAGGTAACCTTACAACCCATTTCATACAACTCAACGAATAAGCCCCTTGAATGATTTAAATTTTTTTTTTTAGCTTGATAAGGTCATGCTTCAAAAGTTACGAAAATGGGGCAGCAGTGGAAAAAAAACCTGGCTCCATTATTATCAAGAAAAATTAAATATTTGAATATAAAATTCCGAGGCCCAAGAGCGGACATGACCCCCACTGCTTCATCCTTTGTTGATTGGTCCCAGAGCTGCAAGTTATCCAATCTTGCTGCGCATCATCCCCCAAAAAAAGTCTATAAAAGCTCTGCTGGTATCTATGTCGATTTTCGAACTAAAAATCTGTTTAGGGCCGGTTTTTGAAACCATAGTTAAATCTGACGGCCGTAAAAGACGACTCTGACGGCTGTAAAACGGAAAAAGCGTTTTTTGAACCTTAGTTTCCGTTTTACGGGCCGCTATTTTTACGAAACGGTAACCACAGCAGGACCCTGGGGTCAAATTTTTACGGAGCCGTGACCACCGCTTTCATTGGTTGACGAGGAACAACTGACTGACGAGACGGCCCGAGTGGGGTTCTTTGAGTTGCTTAGTAGCGTATATTATACGTAGGGGTATTTTTTTTTTTTTTTTTAATCAAGTACTACAACTGATCTAAAAACCGCTAAGATCGCCTTCGGATTTTGGTTCAAACTTTTCTATGTGTTCAAAATGGTTGTGGATGGCTGATAAGTGCTTCATAAAGCAGGATAGGCATCTGTGTTAAAAAACTTGAATTGCTTAATATTTTTCGACGATATTTATTTTATTTTTACATTTATTTATTTTTAGCGGTTATAACCATTAAAAATGTATTTAGGTGTAGGAGCCTGGGATGTATTTGTAGTGATTGTGAAATTGTGTATGGCTAGACGGTGGTGCCCCTTCGTCCTGGTATCGTTTTGATCCCCTACGCTTAGTGATCCTATTTTACGCGTTTGATCTTCCGATTCGACGCTCCTATGCGTTGATGTCTTGAGTCCCTAGGCTAGGTTTTATCTCTCGCATGTCAATATGAGATAGAGCCGCTGGAATTGGGTGTTATGCCACTTTTGGTTTATTATTCTTGGAATAATTTAATGAAATCGCGACGTAGGTAGGTCGGAAATTCTGATCGGCCTCAAAATTTGACATTATCAGTTTCATGACTCTTAGATTCCAAAAACGAAATGTCTGTCCGCCGTCCGAGCCGTTTTGAGCAGTAGATTTTTTTTTTTTTTTTTTCAAAAATATTTTCTTGTTGACACAGAATTAATTTTTGCACGATAATTGTTAATTAATAACCTATATCGAAGAATAATATAGAATATATAGAATAAACCTTTGTGTAAAATTTGCAGCGTTTTATTATTATTGTTATTGTATTGAAGCTTAACTGGAGCTGTGAAAAGAAAAAAAAAAAGAAAAAACGTCGAAAACCTTGTTATTATATACCTAACATAATAATATAATATTATTATGTATAACGTCGAAAACCTTGTTATTATATACCTAACATAATAATATAATATTATTATGTATATATTAATATTTATTCTATTTCAATATTTTTTATATCAGAATATTCATATGTTCAGTATCATTGGTGTCCAATTGCTTTGATGGTTAGTGATGGTCTATTGATTTCATCTATTAAATATAGAATTTTAAGGGACATATTATGTTATATTATTACATTATATGATATGATATTGCATTATGATTATATTATATCGGCGGTGAAGTATTGAGAAATCGTATCTAAATTTTGTTAAAAACGGGGATTTTGGTTTCCTATAGGTTAGTTCCTTGGTTTTTACCAATTTTAGCGCTCACTAAAATTTGGTGGATTTTCGAAGTATTACGGCTCAAAATGTAGAGCCGCAATTAAAATTTTAAAAACCTTAAGTGAAAATATTGATAGGAAAAGATTGATCTTGCCTACCACGTAACTGGTAGGCAAGATGAACAAGCATTGATACCGCGTTTCAACCTGATCTTCTCTGCTAGTTGGCAAAATGTGAGATACGAGGTCTCAATACTTCACGTATATATTACAATATATATAGTTTAGTTTCTACCTACCTAGTATCTACCTATATAATATTCCTATATAATATATAGTAGGCATTTATATACATATTTATTATATTATGATATATAAATATTATGACAGTCTCAAACTCGAGACCATTGTGTCTTGGACCTGAAATTGTAACCACTATGATATTATGTAGTTGGCATCGGCGGTCCCTTCGACCAACCTCGAAGCTCTTCTTGGCGGCGAGGACATGAAGTTTGCGCTTTCAGATCCGTAAGACAAAACACAGATAAAAATGAAAAATGAAAAAACCTACGAACTCACCCTCGCTTACGTGCATGAAACACCCGCACTTTGGGATCAATTCCCGTTAGAGTTCTTGTAAGCGACACCTTCCCCCTGTTGTGTTTCCAATTATCAAGAACTTGAAGGTTAGGGTATGCACTGCTCCTCTAGTGAGACTTTATTCGTGTTGATATCCGCATCATTTACACCCCCTAAGGTTTACACCATCCCCAGAGATTCAGATAGCCACAGTAATACCAGAACATTACGAAAAGGCCTGGCAGAGGGCGAACCTAGATTCGATAGTGAAGGGGCATTAAAGGTAACTATGGAGGGTTTGGAACTAAGTTATTGTCCGGAGACCCCCCCATGGAAGAGGCCGCTCCCCGGAACCCGTCCGGCAAAAGCCAATTTAGTATATTTCACAGTTTATCTGGGTTGTTTGCGAGTTTCGATGTTTCGGGATCGGCGACGAGGTGATATGTGCATTCCTGGGGCGGATATATGGATAGCAATCGGTGGGGGCCGAGCTCCATCGACCGCTGATTGGGTCATTTTATACGCGTTTGAAGGTCTCATTCCCCCCTTCCTATCTCGCCGGAATCGTACCGACAGTTCAATTATTCTACATCTAATCAACTTGCGAATACACGTCAATAAACTCCCAACTCGCCGCACGATTTTAATCTGTCAATATCCGAACAAATTAAAACTCATCTCTTTCCGGGCGGAATGTTCGGAGGTTGTGAGTTGGTAGAGTTATTTATGAAAATTGTTTGCTCGGGTGAATTTATAAACAAAAGTAAAAATGAAATGAAGCAAATATCAATACCTGAAGATAACGTTAGCTTCTCCGACGTTTTAAATTTGAGCAAACGTTTAATTAAAAATTTATAGAGGGCTGAGGTTGAAATTACCATCATGGTTGAAGCATCTTTACGACCGTCTCGCACTTTGGCAATATGGAACTTCCTCCATTCGCCGAGACAAGCGGTACAAAACTGAACCCCAGCCGTCAAATAAACTACGGATGTTGATGATTCCTAGTTGGAACAGGTGGTGATAAGAAACTGGAGTGAGGGTGGTTCAAGTCCCCTACTTCACTTTACCACTCAGGGAAACAGTTTCTGAACTAAGTACAAAGTTCGGGCTCCCCTTTATCTCGCGAGGCGACGCCAAATTATTATAAACAAAATTTTCCCTACCTCTTCCCGAAGTGACAAAAATATTGTGTACTTTAAAGTAAATAATCAGAACTAACGGGGGCCGGGCAAAGTGGAACGTAATTTACGGTGGGGTGTTAAGTGGTAAGTGTTGTCTTAATGAAGTTACAAAAGGTTCACTTACTGAACATGGAATCTTATCTACCGCCTTTAGTTGTATAAAAATAATTATTAATCGATTGAACGTCTGTAAAATGTTGTAGCTAGCCAGCGTTTGCAGGTCATCATAAAAATACTGTAGGTAGCAGAAAAATACCGTAGAATAACGGGAGGATGGGGTAAATAGAGACAGGGGTTGTATGAGCCTTTTAAAATAGCCCGCGAAGCAGTATTTTTCCGAAAAGCGCCTAAAGAGGTCGCCAGAGATCTTGTCTCTGTTAGTTTGATTTATCTCAGAGATAGGGCGGGATCCACAGCCTCTTTTCATGGCAACACAAGGCAACCTACGAAAACCCTTCCTTTCTGCTACAGGTTATAAGTGTCTCTTATTTCCTGTGATAGCTTCGGCTGGCAAACAAGGGGGCTTTTCGATCCTGTCAAATTTTTCCAGACAATTCTGATGTGATTCGGTTTAATATTCTTTTGCCGTATTTTTGTACAACTACTTCATAATTTATTTCGATATTTCTTATTTCCCCCAGTTGGGGTAGGTAATTTTTTCTTATTTGTTGAAAAAATGAAGGTTTTTATGTTGCTATCTGTTTGACTGGAGTGCCTTTCGATGATGAACTTTTTTTCTTTTTTCAAAATCTCCTTGGTGCATCAATGAGCTATTCCCGGGACCTCAGAACTGAAAGTTTTGGCTGTCATTGAGCGTGGAGGGGCGAAACGTTCTGGGTATTAAGAGACACGTTGCCACTTGTCTCCTATAACTCCCGAAGTTCCCTCGAAGTATTTCTGCTTACCCATTGATGATTTTCACATTTGTCCCTTATTAACCCTATGGAATAGGAGACAGCGACTGTACGTGAAAATTCAATGAGTTTTGTCTCCTTCCCAGATTCGGCTTCAACTCTACTATTTGGATTCTACAACTTTTTGGTTTATTATTCTTGGAATAATAAACCTTTGTAATCGCGACGGAGGTCGACGACTCCGATCGGCCTCAATATTAAATATTGAGGACAATGTAAAATTTTGACATTGTCCGTTTGAAGAGGTCTAGATTCCAAAACCGAAATGGGCAGTAGGATTTTTTTTTTAATTTGAAATTTTGACCAAATACCATCGATAGATACATACATAGATGTACCATCTAGTTGTGCCCGCAAGTTTTTCAGCCCGATCGCCCAAACCCGTGGGGCGCTATGGGGCTACGGGAGGAGCGTTTTTTTAGGGGTTTGGCTATAGGATCAAGTTAGGTGTCGTTTTCGAAGTAATTTTGGTCGGAGAATCCATTTTTGGGGGTCCCGGAACGATCCGATTTCACCGTGGGAATCTATGGGGCTTTCAAGGGGCTACAAATGGGATTTTTGAAGGATCCCAGGTCAAATATTTTCCAAATAAAAAAAATTTGGAAAACATTTTGAAAAAAGAAATTTTTCTTCTTCAAAATTTTTTTACTTACAAGGAATTAGTTTTCGCACAAGTAACCTACATCCAAGAATAATAAAAACCTTTGTGTAAAATTTGCATTGTTTTCGATTTGGGCCGTGGTTCAGAAGTTACAGCGGTCTTACTGTGGCCAAAATGTGGTTTTGACGAAAGTTGGTAAAAATACTCTTGTGGTGTTTTGAATAGAAAATTTTCAACGCTATTTCATTTTGTAAAGGGTGAGTTTCTCTAGGATGGATAGTTTCCGAGTTGAAGGCGAATAACGGAAAAAAAAGTGCGAAAATTTCGTTTTTTTTCGGAGAAAGGTTTTCAGAACTGTAGAAGTGCTGTGTTGACCACGACATTGCTGTAATACACGGTCAATACCGTAGACCTGGCAAATCTGCTCTTAGCCACGAGTAAACTAGGTGGCTGTAGGAATCTCCTCTTTATAACTGAGGAAGGTGTGAAATAGCGCTTGGACTTGGGGCCCCGATAAATGAAACTTCATAGCGCCCCCGCCCAATTTTTCAGGAAAGGTTCGTCCATTAGGAAGGCGTATAAGTTAATTTGCATTGATGTAAACACTGATAAAGGCGAGGGCGCTCCCGTTGAAGGCCGGGGTAATAAGCTGAAAAGGAAGTTGATGGCGGTTGATTGCAAATGATGTGCCTAATAACTAGACCCTTAAACGACTCTGGCACCTTTTTACCTCCCCTTAACCTTCATTCTTTAACAGATAACAAGTAAAAGCTTATAGGGCCTTTTCTGATCACAATTTATTGAAACTCCGCTGTCCCTTTTATATTCCTCCCAAGGGGGAAACTCACCTCTTGCTTTTAGTTTATTGTTATTATAAAATAACCTAAGAGCTTCTGCCTCGCTTCTGCCTAAATGGGGAATTCGGAGGGTTTAAAACGATGGAAAGTAGAGGGTTGTATTTAATTGCTCTCTGAATTAGATCTCTGAGCTACGACAGTGCTCCTAATAAAAAAAATCTTGCCGCCCCTTTCCTACATCTTCATCCATTTTGGGATTTTTCCTCAAGCACTTCTGAATCTTCCATTTTGTTACTTCAATCCTCCTTACAAAATCTTCTCAACCCTTTTTTCTCTTTCTCCTTGGAAGGACTTTATTTTTTGAAAAGTTTCTTTTTTAATGCTGTTAATCCCGACGAAAATGTTATGAGGATTTGGCGCTCCCCACTTTGCTTGTCCCCGTGCTGACTCTACGTTTCTGGTGCAACTTTGATGATGTCGAGGGTTGGGTTAACTTAGCTTAGAAAAAGAAGGGTTTAACAGGGGGACATGAAACTTTGATAATGAACATCTATTGCTCCACCCCTTTTTACTTCTTGGAGTGTGTATAAATGCACAACTTTGAATCGTTAAATAATTTCATGGGCATTATTAATATTGATATCAGTTTACCCAATGTTTTTCCACCCACATTTATTGAAAACAATCATCAACAAGTTCACGCAGTTATTATGAATATTTAAAAGTTAAATAATCGATAGAAAAGTTAGTTAATAAAATCCTACCTTTGTTTAAATAGTTGCTATGTCTGAAATAATCAATGCGTTCTTAGTAGGGATGGTCATCGATAGTATCGAAATATCTAGACGATTTTTGGGTACCGGTTTCAACTTGATGTGTTTTTCTCAAAATGGCTCATTTGGACGTGGGATTTATGTGAATTGAGTTGTCGGTGAAAAATTGGGGATTTTGCGATGGGCGGTTCGAAAATTGTGTCCAGTCAGGTTAGAGAGCAACGACTGTCCGTGGAAATTGCATACCTGGTGACAAGACCGGTGGCCACTTCATCAACTCCATCCCACCTCCGTCGGTTGCCCATCAATTCAAATGGGATTCACATTTATCATCGTGACAAATGCGCTTCGGCCCCGGATTGATGCATTCATTAATTAGGGAGAAATTCATTCAAGACCTATCCGACCGGTTTGTACGACCAGCTGAGGGGACGGGGTGTAGGAGATTATAATGTTGGCGTGATTAATGCCTGATATCAGTCATTGGCTGGGTATCCGTTGAGCATCAGTAGCAGAATGGACGGTCCCGGGAAGCATTATCGGCCCATATAACAACCAATCATCCCCCGATGTGGGTTCCTGAGGGAATGATTGACTGAAATGCTGTGGAGCAGAGAATAATGATGCGGTGGGATCCGCCATTGCGATCCAAATGACATTAACAGAGGCGCTCGTCAGATAGCGAACTTCAGCCAGTCCACTGACCAAGTGCCTCGACCGTTGTTCCTTTTCGGATTCCTCCCACATGAAAGTTTCACGTTGTCAACGACAAAATGGGATAGTTCCAACGAACTGTGAATTCCAAGTTGGTGGCCTAAAAACATTGTTAATAATTAAAATTTAACGCCCACTGAGCTCTTGAGCTGTTCTTCGCTCTTCAAACTCGGGAATGGGTTGAGGAGAGCATTTCTTGGGCTAATTTAGTGCAGAACGTCAGAAACAGAGTCGGGTTTAGTCATCTAGAACATTTTAAACCGTCCCCAGCAAGATATCAAAAGTGAAGTTTTTACACGCCGAAATGAAAACTTCTGAATGGTACATTATGGTTTATTTCCCATAATGATGAAACGATGTTTTCGACTATCAACAATTTTTATCGGCCATAAATTTTTCTAATTTTCTATCACGTGCAAATTCAAAAATGAAATGTCCGTCTGCCATTCACACCGAAATGAAAAATTGTTATTATTAGATAATTTTTTTAAATCTGAAATTTTTAAACCTCGGTTTTCTTTCTAGTTGTGCCCGCAAGGTTTTCAGCCCGATCGTTCAAACCCGAGGGGCTAAAATGGTGGTTTTTGAAATATTTAGTGTAGGGAGCCTACTGTGGTGTCGTTTTCGAAGTATTTTTTGACAAAATCTATTTATGGGGGTCTCAGATCCATCCGACTAAACAATAGAGCTCTGTTGTTGAAATGTTTGAGACTCGGTGCTTTAAGCTGAGGCCCGTGACGTCACTAATTGGGGCCTCGCTGCGCCTGTAGCCGCCAGATCAACACTAGAAGGGGAACCATCGATATTCTAGCGGTCGGAAAAATCTGAAATTGAAAAATTCTGTTCTACGAGGAGATAACGAGAAAAGTCTGAAACTACCAAAGTTGCTCCATGTGGCGTATCTAAGCCCCGAAAGTAGAAAGAAACAGGAAATCAAACTTTTTTTAAAAATGAGAAATAATTATATATATATTTTTGGCCAGTAGTGACGAAAAAATCTGAAACCACCAAGAAGTTGCTCCATGTGTTTCAGCTGCTCCAAAAATTGTAAAAAAGGGGCTGGAGCAGTTGACAGGATGTTGCGATGGGGGTGGGCCTAGGGGTGTCTGAAGGCGACGTGGCTGCCTCCTCCCCTCCACAACCACCCCATCCCCCTCCAAAAAATTAAAAAAAAAACTACTCAATATGGGAGAACGAGTTGTTGGGTCTGTGGCCAGGTGGGCACAGTTGTTTGTAGTTAACTAAAAATGTCAACTATACACTAATTTAGTTTCTATGTTAGTTTCAGAATGAAACTAACACTTATAGTTTTAGTTCTTAGTTCCAAATAAAACTAAAAACTATTTTTTTTTTAAATATCTTTTTAGCTGATCTTACACGGTAGGTGATGTGGGAAGGACTCGAGATTGATTCCCCGTCAATTTTAGTGTTTAAATCGATTTTTTAACATTAATTGGGTCAATAATCGATTTTGCCAATATTTTATTGTTGATAACCGATTGTCGAATGATTGATCATTTCCCAAAGGCACGTCCCGATTAAGGACGCTGAGGTATCCATGTTCTCAAGTCCTTCCCACCTACCATGTATGATCAGCTAAAAAGATATTTTTAAAAAAGTACCTAGTTTTTAATGGAACTAAGAACTAATAGGTAGGTAGTTTTAGTTCTTTAGTTTGTGAAAACCAACTAATTTTGTTTCATTTTTAGTTTCGCTGCAGGTGGGAAACAGTTGGGGGTTTGACTGGCGTAGGCCCTTGTTTTATTACTAAACGGGCTCGACACGGCAACCTTCATATCACTCCAAGAAATGCCTATCGCTGAAGTGAATTCCTTGTGTTAACTGGCGAAAGTTTGAGAACGTCCCATATGGTTGTCGACAAGTGATGTCGACGTTTGATGTCGACAAAAACGGCTTGACGCATATTGAGGTTGGTTAACTTGCAGCTACTGGACCAATAAAAAATAAAGGATGCACGTCACGTCCTACTCTCAGGATTCGGAATTCAAGTACCTATTTTTCATAACGCCTTATAAATCACGGAGATGGGTTTTCTGCTTTACCCGTTTTTGTAATTTTTGAAGGATGACCTTTCCAAGAAATTTTTTTCAACAATCTCGTCAAAGGAGCTATTTTGAGCAGAGAATCCTTTTTTTTCTCCTACCTCTTCTAACACTATATAGACATTTTGTTTAATTTATATTTTTACTAAATGATTTTTTATTGACTGCTTTTTTATTGATTGCAAACTTAATTCCTACTCAAGAGTAGCAAACCTTCGTGTCACTTACGTTTTTGAGTTGACGTTTAGCATTATCAAAATTTGATTTAAGGGTGGAGTTTCACGTGTCCGGTCAGCAGTTTTTGACTCACCCTCATGAGCATATTTTTCGTGTTTGTATACTTACACTCAAAGAATGTGTGATACTTTTGATCAACTCCGAAAAGAGCTCAACTTCAATTTAACCTGAGAATCCTGAGGGGGGTCAAAAACACTTTGAAGCGAAGAATTTAACAGTGCGTGAGATGGGGTTGAAGGGTCACTTCTTCCTCTTCAGACGTGAAACGCTCTGATTAAAACCTTCTTTGACACGGGATCCCGAGCGCACTTTTCCTTGGGCGAACACGTGGGGGATGAGAGTGTTGTTTTAAGGGGGAGATTTAATTTGTAGTCGCGAAGGTAGGTCTGAGGACTAGCAGGTGACGTAGGCTCCGAGCTTGGGCCACTCCAAGGAAAAGGGGGATGTGTCGCCTTTGATCCGGCGGTTAACCCCCCTCTCTAATTAGAACACTTTTAATTAACATTCCTTTGTCCAGAGGTTTTCCTTTGGGGAAGGACACGGAGGTCTGCCTGGAGAGAAGGATGGACAAATTAAAGTAACCGATTGAAGACGAGGGAGCTGCTATTTGTGTGGAGACCCCGAAAGCGAGCAGTCTTTTGGTACTTTTCACCAAAATAATTCCCTCGAAAATAACTAAGCCGGCCCCGGGAAAACTTGGGAATTTCCCCCCTGAATCTCTCCTCTCTGGAAAAACCGTGAAATAGGGATATTCCTCGGTTATTAGGAAGTATGGAAAAACTGGGGACTCCCGAGGGACGGAATTTTATTTAAAGTAGGACTGCAAAACAAGAACTGAGGGGGTCGGACAATTATAGTCTTCGTGCGGTAAACAAGGTAAGATAAGCTCATCTTGGGGGAGGAAAAGGAGGAAACCTTGAAGCGTTTTTTCCCTTTTAATTACACAGAACCGTAGAGAAAAAAAGTTTTGCTCCAGTAGGCAGAATATTTTTCTCTTTTCCTTAATTACGGAAGCTGCTGCTTCGGCTGTTAAGAAGGGGTTTTGAAGCCTTCCTGAGAAGGTCTACAGCGGTTGGGTCTTGATTGCTGGCCTTTACTTACCCTAATGGACGACCAGAAAGCAAAAAAGTTAATGGTATAAAAAAATAAGTACATGAAATAATTGTCAAAAAGAAAAATAATTTATAAAATAAATTTTTTCTTACATTTATAATGAGGACTTCAAATATTTTGGGAATGTGGAAACAGTGTACCAAATATTGCAATAAGATGATAGATGATTGATGAGATGATTAAATCATACCAAATTTTGATTGTTCAATAGATTTAGAGATGATTTAATTTAGTACCAGGGGATCCTGGTTCATCAGAAACGTGGTCACCGCTGGTAACTTTTGTTTAGCGTGCGGCCGTAAACGCTGATGGGCGGATGTAATTACGGAGTTGCAGAGAAGAATCAGTTGTTTATGAGACTTAATGGGATGACGTTAGGCGAGCGGGTCGGTGGAGAGGGGGCTTGATCAGCTAATCAGCCCCCGGCCAAGAGGCTCCCTCTGGTATCGTTGCAGTCAGCGTCAGTCATTATCGTTCCATTTAACAGTGATTGTTCCCGGAGCAAAGTCCATCCCCCCTCTCACCTGTTTGCCCATACGAGTGGTTAGGCAGTGTAATAACCCTCCACCCTCGTGTTACGTACTCGCGACCCCCCACCAGAGCAGCCCGCTATGCAATCACTACTATTCACCTCATCGTCCCATAGACCTGTAAGATGTGTGTGAAATTTGAAAATAAATCGTTTGAGAAATGAACTCAACAATAATCTTTTTCTTATTGGAGATAAGATGACTTAACATTTACAGTTTTTCGTCAACCAATTCTTTTGAAAAGTTCCGACCATTCGAATAAACCTGAGTTAAATGCTTCACCGCTTCAGGTTACTCGGTAAGCTCTTGTACATCTTTCTTTGTCACCCAGCCGCGTATTAACGAGGCGATAGTTTTTATACTAAGTAACTTGGTTCTCCATATTTCCCATCCAAAATCACTACGCCATATTGTTTCTTATTAAATTACTGTTGTAAAAATTATCATTTTATCTTCTGCTTCAATGACAAGTTGGTGGGTCGCGAGGTGCAGTAAAAAAAGTCAAAGAAATTTTGGGCCAATGATTTGGTTTATTTATGAACCATTTTCAGGGTTACAAAGACCACAGCTTTAGAGAACGATTTTTTAACACAGTGTTTTTTCCGAGGGTCTCCCGGTTTGAAAAGGTCCCCGTACGTCCCTTCAGGCCCAAGCATACCTGCCTCTCCGCCTCTTCTTCACGTTCCCTCGCCCCCTCCACCACTGCCCGCGGTGGAATTAGGTACCGAAAAACATATTCACACAAACAAACAAACACACTGCAAAATAGTAAGAATTATTCATAACATTGATGACTGGTGGGGAGATCCTTCTTGCCATGTTCGGCTGGGTTCGTTGCTTGGGTTAGAAGGTTGGCGAGACAATACTCCGGTCTCTATTACGCATTATTGTTCCTATTGTAGATTTCATATCTATATGAAATATGTAAACTTTAACGGTAGTTTAATTACACTCGGTATAGACGTTAATAACAAAAATTTTGCCGTTTTAAAATGTTAAATTATCTTCGGTATAGCCAATTTAATAATTGTTTGAAGAGAACTGTTAATGCTAATGATGGTGTTCTTATTAGGGATGAAGACAGGCTTAGCAGCTCGAAACCGGACGACACAGAAGATTAAATCTTGTTTTTGAACAGTTTGGCTTCTCCGCTGATCTCCTTATTTGGACAGGACCTCTGCATCTTCAGCAAACAACCACTTCGTATTATTTCCCAGGGATAACAGGTATCTAGCTCTTTGGAAGCATAGTTTGCTTTGATATCAATTTTAAAGACCGATGATAGTCTACATCCATGTAATTAAGGTCTATTCAGATCTGATTTCACTCGGCTTTCCGTCATGTTTCGAAGTACGACCTCAATCTCCCGGTTAAGTTGATCCTCGACCCCACCACAATCCTCCAACCCGGTACGCCACTCTTACAATGCAGTTCACCCTGTTCGCAATTATCAGGAAACCCTAAGCACCCACATTACCTCCTCCCTTCGCCCACTTCGGACTCTCATCAGGCCGCAGTTACCTTCTGACTGATGCCCTCAGGTTATGGGGATTGATGTGTTATACATATCAAACCGGCCCGCGAGGGGGTTTCCGAGGGCAAAGTGGCCTGAGTGGCTGTTGATCCCGGCCATGGCTTACCTTAACGCCGCGTTCGCCTCATAATCCCCTACAATTAATTAACCGACCCGATACATCAGAATCTCTCGCTCATTTGTTCCCCAGGTAGCAATTTGTTCCAAATGACGTGAACTGCGTCGATCTGTTTAACCTGACCACCATCCATTTCCAGGCCTCTGTTTGAATTATTTAACTTCTTACTTATTTATAAATCAATGGGCCATTAATAATGATTGACTTTTTTGGTTTATTATTCTTGGAATAATACATAGCTATACATTATTACATGTAATCGCTGTTCGAAAGTTCTGATCGGCCTCAAAATTTGACATTGTCCGTTTCGAGAGGTCTTGATTCCAAAAACGAAATGTCCGTCCACCGTCCGAGCCGTTTTGGGCCGTAGGAATTTTTCTATAAATCTTAAATTCTGACAAAATACTCGGTTTACCATCTAGTTGTGCCCGCAAGGTTTTCAGTCCGATTGCTCATGCCCGTGGGGCTCTGTGAGGCTTAAAAGGGGCAACGGGAGGGTTTTTTGAAGTGTTTTGGCGATGGGGTCAACTTAGGTGTCGTTTTCGAAGTATTTTTGGACGTAGAATCCATTTTTGGGGGTACCAGAACGATCCGATTTCACTGTGGCGATCTATAGGGCTTTCATGGGGCTAAAAATAGGATTTTTGAAGGATCCCAGGAGGTTAAATATTTTTCGAGCATAAAAATTTTATTTAATAAAGAATTTTTATTTAATAAAAAATTTTATTTAATAAAGAATTTTTGAAGAAAAAATATTTTGTTGGAAAAAAAAATCCAAAAAAAATCTTTAAAAAAAAAAATTTTCAAACTTTTTTCCAATAACACAGTAATAATTTTCGCCCAAGTAACCTATATCAAAGAATAATAAACCCTTGTGTCATGGAAGAAGGAAGTTCTATTTCTTCCATGCCCTTGTGTGTTTGCAGCGTTTTTGAAGTGTTTTGGCGATGGGGTCAACTTAGGTGTCGTTTTCGAAGTATTTTTGGACGTACGGTAGAATTCATTTTTGGGGGTCCCAGTACGATTCGATTTCACCGTGGGGATCTATTGGGCTCTACAAATGGTATTTTTGAAAGATCCCAGAAGGTCAAGTATTTTCCGAGTATTTTTGGACGCATAATCCATTTTTCGAGGTCCCACATCTGTCCAAACATTGTACGGATTTTTTTTTTTTTTTTTTTTTAACAAAATAATTCTGTCAATAAAAAAAAATCTCGCACAATAGGTAATTGTGCGGTTCATTATTCTTTGATGTAGCTTAATTATTAACCTACATCAAAGAACAATGAACCGTAGTGTAACATTTAAGATTATTTGCAAGTCTGAATAATTCTGAGGATCAGAATAATATCATAATATTATTATGATCTGTCGGGAAAATCCCTCTTGCATTCACCTAATGCAAGATACTCTAATTCCAGCTGGAGTGCTCAGAAGCTGGTGTTACGTACTCAGCGATTTGCTAGATGGCGCTCCTTAACCCTCGCTTGTAAAGAGGGACGCGGTCTCTTCCCTGTGCAATGGAGTCGAATGGGCTCCTTATGAAGGTTGGAATTCATCACTTCTAACAACATAATATTATCCGAATTCAGCACCCGTTAAAACCACCCTACACAAATTTTTAGTTCGAAAATCCGCATAATTACGTCTAGAACTGTTTCAGAAATGTTGAAGATTTTGAACTGTAAGTGGAGGGCCCGTGACGTCACACTTTTCCTCGCTAGCCATCGAGTAGTTGGGCACGGAGCCGGCAGAGCGCAGAATAATACATCTGAATGGAATCGGAATAAAAACACTCGGACCGGGTCGATTTTTGAATAACCTTCTTTGAGGATAACCTCAATACTCGATTTTTGAACGACCTTCTCTGATGATCACCCTGATTATCGATTTTCGGGGTCGGCTTTTGGCGTAGCAAAGTTGGCTAACTTGCATCTCATGGCTAATCAAAAGATGACTAAGCAGCCCACGTCATATACCCTCTCCAGACCTCGGAGTTCAAATATTAGGTATACTTTTTCCTAAGGCCCTTAAAGTAATGAGAAGGGATGTTCTGCAATGTTCGTAACTTGCAATTTTGGTAACCCCATTTTTGGGGTTACTTGGAAGCCTTCTATCGATTTAGAAAAAAAAAAAAAAAAAAAAAAAAATCCAGAAACACGTCCATTTCTAATAATTAGAAATCGGCGTGTTTCTGGATTTTCTCTTTTATGCTAGGATTGCAGATTTGCAGATGCAGATTGCAGATTTTTGTTAGGAAATTTCTCAACAGTAAAATACGTTCAAATTTTGGAATAACACCATTACACGCTTGAAAGTGGAGCTGAACCGTACGAACAGTGTGGGGAGACTTGGGGATAATCGGTGGGAAGAAACTTTGACTCGGTTCACGTTCAGGAGTAACGCCTGGAAACGTCCTAAGGTTCGGGAGAGAAACTCGCAAAAGCTTCGTTATTTAAGACTCCTCCGGCCTACGATAGGGCACCAGATTTCCCTCCTTGTAGGGGGAAGGGAAAATTCGTGAAACGGTAGAAGGGTTTTCACAAAGGAGGCCGGAAGGCGCGGAATAACCCCCAAACCTCCGACAATCCCGACACTCTTACATCAGGCGCGTGAGCAAACAGTTAAACGAGGTTTCGAAGTTATTGCCGAGAGATTTTCTTCCAAGTTGCGCCACTTCCCTCGACCAGTTTTCGCTTTTCAGGGAGGTGCAAATATGAAAATCTTCTTATCAAGCCCTTCCAGTGTCATCCCTTTAAAATCTAATCCACTGATTTACCTGTCGTCTCCGCAGATTTAGATTTCCCGTTTCGTCTTCAACTAATTTCGCTCTCTCGGACCCTTTAATTTGGCTTGTAAATTCGAAAAGGACTGACACTTTAATCACCTTGTTTCCTTCGGTTTACACAAGCGAAATTACAATGCGCGAAATACCTATCTAAAAGGATTTAAGATGTCATAACGATTCCAAGATGATTCACGTTCCGAGTGGCTGGTGGAAGGGCTCTTTGGCCAACGTTGCCACTTCCTCTCATTGACGCTAATCCTTGGAGCGTAAAATGTAGGTATATCTACTACATTGGTGCTGCAACTTGAGGAAGTGGTCTGAGGCCAGATGGGATACGGCTTTAACCAGCAGGTGGACCCCGGAGGTGGAGAGCCGGATAGGCGGTTTTTACCGGCCTGGGCGATCCAATTCGACCCCCCCCCCCCCCCCCCAACAAATAGCTACTACTAGCATTGCCAGTATCATATTTATAAATCGTCAGGTTTTTCAAGAAATTTGAGACAAACAAGAAAGAAGTCCCTTCTCCCATAGATTGTTTACTCACTCGTTGTCTGGACATAATTTTTTAGGTGCCATGATTAAAGGAAGAAGGGGCTGAGCAGTAGACGATGGCGAGGAGGGCCGGAAACGACCGAAGCAACTCACCTCAGTGCTCCAGCCAGATGCTCCTGCTCGTAAGCCATCGACATGAGTTGTCACTCAGAGTTTGCCTCAGCCTTGTTTTGATGATTTTTAATTCTGTAAAACCCCTGTAACACTCGACTTGGGTCGTAGAAAGCGTTACCAAACGTTTGTTTATTAAAAAGAGATTTGCATACGATGAGGGCATGAGGTTTTGAACCCTTGTAGCACAAATTACGCATTTATTGTTCTTGACACGCACCCAATGAGGGACAAAGCTAACCAGATCGACTTCTTTTGAGTCTGTGTTTTCCTTTTTCAGGTTCGAGTAGATATTTTAGGTAGGATAACATTTTTTTCCACCTTTCGCCTATCCGCCTCTGTTCATAGGGTGCCTATCTTCAATGCAGGGCAATTATTGCAACCATAGCCTCCCACAATAGTTGATATTCCACAATTTCGGAAGTGAACTGAATGTATCTTGTAAAGTACTGGTCCTATAGAATACCATAATGAATACCAAAATTGTAGTATATTTAATTCTCTTCACGTTGTGTCTCAGGTGCAGAACAGGAACGCGAAAATTGTGGAACTGTGGAGGGATTTTGACCAACAGACTATTACGTTGACGAAATTGGTTGGTACATTAATTTTTCTACTGTGCACAAACGCGTCAATTGATGGTATCTATCTAGCCGGGCCCATTCTGAATACCTGATTGACTGACAAACTAACAATCAACGTTGGCGCATCAGGCAGGATAGCACGTGTTGGGTCTACCAATTAGAAGCTAGCAGGTAAACCCTAGTAACTTCGAACTCCCCCACTGTGGACTACAGGCCCTACATACATAATAACAGTCCTCGCTAACATATAGTTACGTCCACACCTGTGTGTAACAACAATAAACCTTCCCCAAGGCGGGGGGGAGGTTTAGCGGACGTATAAATTGTTGAACCATTTGCAACTAAGCACATTTCGAACAGGGGAAATCTCCCAACGCTGATGCTTCTGCCCCTCTTTGACCCCTCGCCCCCCTTCCCCTTTTATATATTGTCCAATAAACAATCGGCCTTATTGGCAAAACGGCGGCAATTAGAGGACAGTCGGTTTTGGAGCCAGGTGTCTCCTTATTAGCCTTTAGCGAAAACCCCCGTCCCTCTTCTGACTTACACGAGCGGGAAACTCGACAATTAAAGTAATTTTCATAACACTTGAGCGTTTCATAACACACGTTATAACAGGCTATCTTAATAGGTACACACGCTGTTTCGCTGAAGCGTTGCCGTTACCGTTACGGCAACTTCACCCTCGAAAATTATATCAACTTCCATCATAACTTTTATTACAACCGTATGCAGCAGATAGACCAGCTGTAATTTCTCCTTGTAATATTCATTATGAAGATTAAACCTTCCTTTCTTCTTCTAAATTGTCTACAGCTATTCCTCGAGGTGAATAAAAATATGTTTGACTATGAAAATTAGTTGATTTAATTTGATTTTCTAATAATTACCACAACCAAGGGTTGAGGATAAAAAACGTTATGTAGCTTTTGTAACGCTGGCTGATATTGAAGTTAGTCTCACGGCTGGATTTTTGGTTCTCACAACGCAGCTAGAGCAACTTTGAAATGCTTTGAAATACTTGCTCCTGAGAAATACTGACACATTTCAGCGTGAAAACATAGTATAAGATACATAGTATAAGATACATAAAATAATATTTCTTGTAGTTTACATTGAGACACTTGAAGGCCCCAAAAGTTATTGAAAAAACTCTCATGTTTTCTTCTCTTTAATGAAATACTGGGTAACGGTTTTTTGAAAATCTGATTTCAAATTTGGATTCAACCTGAAAACCCTTTCGGAACCGATACTGACAAGAAAAGTACCTACGTCCATAGGCCTCACATATTATTGGATAAGCTATGGCACACGTTTTCCATGTTTCCAGTGAAAGATATCGTTTTTGGGAAATCCGATTTTTAATTTGGATTTGGCGTGAAAGAGTGGATGGGAAAACGATACCGAAACAAATCAATTTTCTGAATGTTGATTTGCTGAATTCTGGGTTTCCTAACTCGCAACCAGACATAAATTGAAGCGTTACTCTGGAGTCAGAATTGTTACTTTCTATACAACTAACCGTCACTTCCCTTCTTAGATACCGTTCAATGAATGTGTACATTTGATCTCGATCGACTGTTTTGCCACTACTTTCGGACCCATGGCGTTAGCATGTTCATGCTTAAATCTATCTATTACTATTGTATAAAATTCTCTTTCTGTATGTATGTATGTGCCCAGTAAACTTCCGAACGGCTGAACCAATTTCGTTGCGAGTGGGCGCGAATTGACCCGCGCGTTCCGACTTAGATAATAGGCTATATTAGATTTCGCGAACTCTCTTCCTTCGTCGCGAACGGAACTTTCCTTCGCGACGAAAAGCCGGGTCAAATAGCGTCGTTTCTAGGGATTGCTAGGAAAATTTTCGAAACGCCGAAACCCGGTACAACTTTTGGCGTCGGTTTTGAACGAAACTACGTCGGTTAAAACGAGCTTTTCAAGCTGATTTCAACGACTGCAAAACGATTTCTGTGCGATAACCCGTTCGCAAGTTATTCGAAGATCGTCGGTTGGTGGGTACGAGTATTTTTTGTGAGCCTTCGATTAGTTTGATAGGTACTAGGTAGTACTAATTTCATTTTGAGTTGATGGGTTGCTATGAGCTGCATATAATTGGTGATGGATAATTGGTTGATACTTCGCAACGAGAAACGGGCCAACAAGCGTTGTTACTAAGAAAATTACGAGTCGACGGGTTGCTACTGGTGTTTGCACGGGAGATGGATATTTCGTGCGAAGCACGGGTGTCCCAGCTATAATAACTAAGAAAAATTACGAGTTGTTAGGTTGCTACCTGCGTGTATTTTTAGGGTGATAGGTGATGGACGGGATTTTGATATTTTGTGTGAAGCATGGGTGTCCCAGCCTACCTATTGTGACAAGTCAACAAGCGTTGTTGGTAGGTACTTGGAAAAATCATGAGTTGATTGGTTGCTACGGGTGTTCTAAGTGATGCATTATTGATAGGGGGTTTTGCGGAATAACGAATTTCTCTCCTGCTCATCCCAGGCGCTAAAATTTGGTAGGTACGGGTACAGCTATTTGAGGATCAATCAAAGTGAACTTACATGGACAGGTAATTTAACCCTCTCCTACGGGCCTTCGATTCGGAATAGTTAAGATACTTCACAACCAGAAACGGGTCAACATGGTTGGACGTGCTTGCTTTCCGAGTGAAGGATAGACGTTTTATTTGAAATTTGATATTTCGTGCGAAGCACGGGTGTCCCAGCTAGTAATAATATATAAAATTCTCTTTCTGTATGTATGTATGTATGTGCCCAGTAAACTGCCGAACGGCTGAACCAATTTCGCAGTGGGTGGGCGCAAATTGACCCGCGTGTTCCGACTTAGATAATAGGCTATGTTAGATTTCGTGAACTCTATTCCTTCATCGCGAACGGAACTTTCCTTCGCGACGAAAAGCCGCGTCAAATAGCGTCGTTTCTAGGGATTGCTAGGAAAATTTTCGAAACGCCGAAACCCGGTACAACTTTTGGCGTCGGGTTTGAACGAAACTACGTCGGTTAAAACGAGCTTTTCACTCTGATTTCAACGACTGCAAAACGATTTCTGTGCGATAACCCGTTCGCAAGTTATTCAGAGATCGTCGGTTGGTGGGTACGAGCATTTTTTGCGAGCCTTCGATTAGTTTGATAGGTAATTTCATTGTTGAGTTGATGGGTTGCTATGGGCTGCTTATGCTATGGGCTGGGGTGATAGACGAGAATTTGATACTTCGCAACGAGAAACGGGCTAAGAAAATTACAAGTCGACGGGTTGCTAAGGGTGTTTGCATCGGGGATGGACGGGAATGTGATATTTCGTGCGAAGCACGGGTGGGTGTCCCAGCTATAATATTATAAGATGCAAAATTTAAAGGCTTTGAATGATACAAATTATTTTACTTCATCAGGTAGGTTAGTAGTATCCATGAGCAGGTTGGAAGTAGCTATAAGCATAGTGAATATAATCTAATTTAAATTAATAATCATTTAAATTGATAATTTTCATAATTATTTAATTTAATTTAATTACTAAGCTATTAAATGATAATAAAAAGCGGTCAAGCTTAGTTTAAGTGAAGTTACCTACCAAAATGTTAAGTCAAGTCAAGTCATAGGATAATTTCAGGTTATGTTTGAAACTAGGTTGCTGGATCGCCAGAGTTCTAGCATATACTCAGTCAAAGGGCTTACCTGTTTAAACTGGTTGTCAACCCATTCAAACGGGGTACAGCACATCCAAACCGGTTATTGACCCATTGAATTGGGAAGCTGAAAGGACGACAGGCCGACTCATGCGTCTTGGACATTTTTTCAACTTTGCATAACTTTTATTTTCTTTTTTTCACGTTTCTACATAATTTACGATCGTGATTATAAATTGTCAGATGTCCTTTCGTTGCCCATTTGCTGTGTTCCCTTTCATTTCTTCACTGATGACCAGAAACTAAAAACTTTCACAGTAACTGTTCGGGTAAAACTCCGTTCTCCAGGAAGGAAATCCAAACGATGCCGAGAGAGAAAAAAAAAAAAAAAAACACAAAAACTGGGATGAATTAGTGATCGGAAGGCCGGTGATAAATACTGTATAAGAGAAGTTTCAGGCTTCCAAAACTTGCGGGACAAGTTGTTGTTGAATGTCCCTCATTAGAAGCGGGGCGGCTTCTGATTTACATGTTTTGTGTTGCCAGCTGTAAATGTCTTTTTTTTTCTTCGGTGGAGGTTTTTTTTCGTCCCTTTTCCACCAAAGGGGGTGCGGTAAACAGATAAATCTTGAGTTAATGTCCGTCGAAGGAGAGCAGAGTGGTGGTATTGCAGAGGTTTTCAGAGGGTGAGGTTGTTATGCTGTCTTGATGAATGATTGGCATCCACCTCAAAATCGGTTTCGACGATTGCATGACCCAAGAAAATAAGAAAATTTCACGTTGAATTATCGTTGAAAATCTCGACAGCTCAAACGCGCTGCCATATTTGAATAAATTATTTAGCTCAAATGGAAACTGTTTATTTGCTAACTTCAACCTGACCAGCCATCCAATTTCCTAAGATTGAGGCGGTCTAGGAGTCTTTTGCGGATCTGTTATTGGCAGGGGATGTGATAGAAAGGAGGTCAGAGTTGGCGGATAAGGAGAAAATATCAAAGAACGTTGGTGTGAGATGGGAAACGACCAGAATCTGATGTGACCTGGGGGTGACATCAATCCGAGGTTTATATATCTTTATAATGGCCATCCCAGGGATCCTAACCCCTTGATTTACTGGGGTGTTTTCTTTGTCAATCCTCTCTCGGTTGAAGGGAAATCCCCGGAGTGGGAGAAAGTTATTGCGTATTTATATGATATTGTTATGGAGAGCGGAAGTCTAAGTAGTGACCAAGGTGGGGATTTTTTTTCCCCCTTCTCCGGTGGTAATAAAAGAGTGTACATCTGCCGCCGTTCCATCCCCAGTAACACCCCTGGCGTCTATTTCACCGGAGGGAAATAAATCCGTGGAAAAAGACGACACGTAGTAACGCACGGCCTGAGCCTAAGTGCCGCTATAATTTTAAATAATTGCCTTTTATCCCAGGCCGTGCGTCAAGGGATGCCTTTTGCTTGAAGGGAAAAAGGACGCCACTTCGTTGTCAGTCATTCATCAGGGTGCAGTACTGCCATACTACGACCACACCCTCCAAGAAGCTCTGCAATATCAGCACTCTGCTCTCCTTCAACAGACATTAAGTCGTGATTTATCTGTTTGCCGCACCCTTAGAGGGAGAAAGCCGGAGAAAAGAGACATTTCAACCCGTTTTTGCGGAAAGATTTTATATTCCTAGCAAGGTTCACTGAGACAAAGGATAACTTTTAAGAAATTCAGGAATGCTCGCACATAGCTTCCTCATGTTGTTTTGATTTGATTTAATTTAACTCTTTCTGCAATCAACTCGCGGCGCAAAACTTTCTTCGGCCTTTCATGTATGTTCAGCAACGTATTTCCTCTTCAGAGAATTACTCTCTTCTTGGTGTGCGATGGTTTTGTCCCTTGAATGGTTATGTTGAATAATTGACGCCGGTAAATCAATTCGTGTACAATGTACTTGCTCATGTACGCTTCACACAACAATTTGTAGTATGTGTAGTAGGATTGGTGATCGATTCCAACGAGGCTAATATTTCTACTGGAGCGTATCAGAAGTATATAAATGCATGATCCCTCCTCCTCGGGTTACGGCTTTAATGGTATATGTTTAGTACAATAAAAGTGCTCAAAAAGTACTTCAAAAAATGCATTTTTTCCGGTGCTCTGGATATAATGAAAGCGAGAGACTAATGAACGCAACACTGAACGCGCCGAAAACAGGCTTTGATCGATCCAAGGCTCCAAAGGCTAATCCTTCACCGAAAGTGATGGCCAGTCCATTCCAGTTGGCCGGCGTACGAAGAGAAAGGAAAAGAGAGCGGGAAATATGTGGGTTTAAGAGGAAGGCTGAAGAATGATATATATTTATGTATATGCGAGTTGACGTGGCATGGATCCGTCTTACTTTCGCTGGATCCAAGAAGAGGCCTCCGGCTTATCCATCATGATCCATCAGCTCTATCTGCTTACCTGACCCAACTTTTCACTTCCCCCCAACCGGCTCACACACTTTTCTAACCTTTTCTTCGCCTCGCTGTTTGGCTTTTCCACCTCCTTTTTTTTTTCACACTCCCTTTTCTCCAGATATGTCAATCTCTTTCGACGGACCGTTTTTCGATGCTTTTTCTCTATCATTTCCGCCTTTCCCCAACTCAGACTGACTTATTGACTTAGCTTACGTGGCTCGCAAAGCTTCTTCGGTGGGTTGAAACCTGTCAGACCAACTGCCCCGTTCAAGACGTTTTCTTAGCTGAATTCAAGGTTGAACGTACCTCAATTTACTACCATCCTAATGCTGACATAACGTCGGTTGGTTTAATTCATCTCAACCGTTAAATGTGTGATTATTGTGAATTAAATTACAAGAATTGTAATTTAATTTACAATAAAGCTACCGTATGCATACAATGTGTATATTATACAATATAATACAATATATAAATTGTATATATACCGGAGCTTTTGTATTACCTATTTACTAAATGAATTCACCACAATATTTGAATGTGCCAAGAAAAAGCTAACGAATTCCCCTACTTCGTATCCACGCGGTTATGCTCGGTTATAAAACATGGCGCGGCGTTGGGGAGTTTTTAGAAAGTTTGGAACGACAACCCAAGAAAATGACGAAATAAAAATAAATTTATTGATACAAGTCTGACGGGCGGGAAAGGCTCCCGTCTCGCGGGAGGAAAAAAGTTCTGTATTGTGTGTGTGAAGGGGCCATCAAACTCCCTAATTTATATGTTTAATATACAAAGACGCCTTCAAAACGGCCCCTCCTTCAAGACCCCGCGTTCCCCCGAGAGAGTTTTTCCCTTCAAAATCGCGTCTCCGCCGCTATTCCCGTTTTTCTTCCTTGTGGATATTATATTCGTTCTGTTGCAATTCTTACCCTCAGCAGTTTGATATATGCGTTTCTATTTACCGACTACCCCCCCAAAAAAGTGGTCTTCGAAGACTTTTCTTTTATTCTTCAATGTAAAAGGTTTGTCTTTTTTGGGCCCATAAATTCCCGGTTTGAAGTGAAGTCTACGAGACCAGTTCATTCCCAAGTGGCACCGTTCTGCTCGACTGAAGGGTTTTCCATCACTTTCAAGGAAAAAAAAAAACAAAAACAAAAAAACAAAACATTCGGATCAATTTTTTCTGTTATTTCAGCCGTCCAATAGCTCTCCATCTTTATTTTGCTGTTTTTTTGCTCTCAGCATTCAATTATCTATTGATTCTTGTATTTTCGATTTTTTGTTTTTTGTTTTTGTTTGTTGCTGATGATGTTGTTCTGGTATATATATTATTTTTGGTACCAATACTAATAATAATTATTCAAACGGTCAACATCATCAACAATAATTATTATTGTTGATGATGATGTTGACCGTTTGAATGAATGTGTGTGGAAAGATCTTCGTGTTCGGTCAAATATTATGACGGAGGTCTGTGTAGCAGAATGAATTTGACGTTCAGTGTTACTGGCATGAACAGTGGAAGGGAGAGGAGCAACCAGAAAATTATGAAGTAATGCCAAGCGACAGGGAAATGAGGTAAAAATAAAAATAAGACGCTGTAGAGAAGAAGGAAAAACGCTGCAAAATTTTTCAAGGGCTTATTATTCTTTGATACAGATTACTTGTGCAAAAATTAATTCTGTTTCTGTAAAAATTTAAACAAAATTTTCGAAATTTTTACCTCCTGGGACCCTTCAAAAATCCCATTTGTAGCCCCATGAAAGCCCCATAGATTCCCACAGTGAGATCGGATCGTTCCGGGACCCCAAAAATGGATTCTACGTCCAAAAATACTTCGAAAACGACTCCTAACTCGATCGCATAACCAAAACCCTTCAAAAAAACCTCCCGTAGCCCCATAGCGCCCCACGGGTTTGGGCGATCGGGCTGAAAACCTTGCGGGCACAACTAGATGGTAAACCAAGTATTTTGTCAAAATTTCAGATTTAAAAAAAAATTCCTACTGCCCAAAACGGCCCGGACGGCGGACGGACATTTCGCAATTGGAATCTAGACCTCTTGAAACGGATAATGTCAAATTTTGAGGCCGATCCGAGTCGTCGACCTCCGTCGGGATTACATAGTTGTAATATTCTGAGAATAATAAACCAAAAGTAAGATAGAAATGATAAAATTAGTTAAATAAATTAAATGGGGTTGGGCTAGCAGGAACCCCTTCTTTACATGACATAGCCATAAAGAACGTAACTAACTTAAAATAAAATGTAATATGTGAGGAGGTTAGGTTACGCAAAATTCTATTTTGGGGTGAGCGAGTTAATGAAATGTTGGCCTATTCATCGTCTGATAACCTCTGCAACTTTCCACCCCACCAATTCCAATAAACCGTTTAAGTTGCTGTGATTTGGAGAAAGGCCTTGGAGGATTTTCTCTCCGCGTAAATCGACTATGAAGCCCTGTCGTCGACCCCATTCTGGACGACAAGACGCGAGGGAAGGGTTTTCCAACAAGAATGGAAAGGACATCCCATGAGTTAGGCCCGAGGGGGGGATCTTTCCGTCCATCCTATCACGGAATATATTGTACTTCTCATCCTATATTGGACCGTCAGGCGAAAGGCCCGGGCACTAACACTACTTTCTTGTTTCCTTCCTTCAACAACAGTTCTTACAGCTGATTTATATTGACGCGGCCTGTGCCGGAGTAATAAGACCCCCCCGGACCCCCCCGCGAGGCCAGTGTTTCCCGAGTTATGGCGCCTACGGCTCAATCTCATCGTGGACATTCTTCCTTCACGGGCATAGACCTAAAACAAATGCACCATAAAGTGCGAAGCGGGTGCCTGAAATCCTATCAAGGGAGGATGCATCTTGAGAAGAAACATAGACAAGAAGATGGCTCAATCACCAAAACTGGCTCCAAACAATCTTGTCAAGTGTGAAAATACTTCCTCGTCAGAATCTGCCCAAACTAGCTCTTGATTCTTGATTTCACACAGATCCACCCGTTGATATCAATGAACCTCTGAATTACGCGGCAGCGTTTTTTTTTTTTCCTTTTTGTTTCAAAGTTAATCAGCTTCATGTTCTTCTGCCCATCTCAAGAATCTTCCCGTTCTACCCCAGTTTCATAAGTATTATTCTTCCCCCTGGATCAAATACACGATTTCAGGACTGTCAACAAAATTGGGCACCACTCAGACCCTGAGTGGCTCTAGTTGCCATGCGTTTAGGTCTTTTACTTCTCAGATGGATTTTTTTTTTTTTTTTTTTTTTTTTACTCCACTGGATTTTACTGAGCCACTAGAAGTACTCACCCTCAATAAAAAAAAGCCCCCTCTCATTTCGTGGACGTTCATTACTTCTAACGAGTCAATAACCATAACCGCCGGAATTGGTAAAATCCTTTACCTTCGCCGAGTTTTTGTGCCCTGCCATTCCCCATACCCTGTGGTAATATCACGTATCCAATATGAGCACGTCTCAAATGACAGTTGAAAACCTTTGAGTGTGGCGAAGCTCAAACTAAGTTTACATGACTAATATAACTTGAGCCCCCAACAGAAATACCTACCCCGCGATTGTCTCCGGAATCCCAAATTAGATAAGGGCGTTCTCCCACCTTCGTACTCCAGTTAATTTTAATGGTAACTACTCCTACGGGGCTTACACGGGGCGTGAAAATGGGAGAAAAGGGCGGGAAATCGAAATCAGAAGTGGGATGATCCGAGCGTATAAGGCTTCTCCCTCCCCCATATTGCCGGGGATAAATAAAATCCGGGGAAGGCATATAGGAAGAACATGTAGGTTTTGTTTCCATTGTAATGTCTAAGGGCATATCAGGGCCAACTGCCGCACACCGACGCTATGAATAACAGTTATCGTAATCAACTTAATTCCGGAAGGTTCTACGGGAGCCCTAATGCCACAGCTGTGCCTCTCATCCCCCTTCCACGTCCCCTAATTACGAAACGAAAATCATTCTGGTTTCAGGAGGACACGGATTTAATTTTAGTGCCCTTCCCGAGAAAACCGTTGGGGATATTTCAGGTGAGTTTGCATGGGTTTTCAAGATGGCCCTAACCCCCTTTTTGACGCTAAGCACGACTCCACCATTTGACCCTCATCTGTTTCCCTTTAATTTTGACAATATCACCAACCCACTCTGACCCACTTGGGTTTTGTGAATTTATCCGGACCATTTATCAATTGTCTGCAAGACGAAGGGTTAATTAAGGCAGAATCCGGAGTCTACGTCCGCCATGGGACTTTATATCACCATTGCCACTCTCGGTGCCTTCCAAGGCTTTACATCCGAACTTCCGTTTCAACTAAGATTAGTAACTCTCATGGTGAGGTGTCAAAATGTGTTTCACTTAGGATCGTTTCGGAGATCAACAAATTTTGTTGCGTTTCGCTATGCGACAGGTTGGCATTTCAGTTAAACTCTATTAAAAGACACATTTCTCACAAAAGCAAAAGAGAAATTCCGTTGATTAAAGTTGATTGCGAACTGGGGAAAAACTCCAAGGGATCTATTCCACGCGAACGAGCAAAGTACAATTTCCACCTAGCGGGGAAAGAATAAAATATTTTCATGGAACTTTATTGCTGATGGTTTCGCTAGGCCCAAGAACGTATTCCCAGTTATTATGCTGGGTTACCTGAAGAAAAACCAAACAGAGGGGTCGGCCGCGTAAGTAGAAAAGAGGGAGGCAAAAAAAGAAAAGGATAAAGTTGGGAATACGATGTAAAAACGAAAAAAACTCCCAGGGAGATATAATAGATCTGTAGAGGCAAGTAATAAAGGTCTGGGGGTTGCAAAGCCTAATTCCTACCTCGGTGGCAAATTCTAATACAATACATGGGTTTAATATCGTAAAGTTTGTTTTTCCAACAGAACTATGTCTGCCGAGAGGTGGGTAGGAAGGAGATTAAAATTCAGGGAAGGTGAGCACTTCTTGGATAATTGTGGCCATCATTCCTTTTTCCTTTCCCCCCTCCGGCGTTGGGTTGGAGTGCCGGAGCAAAGCAAAAACAAAACCGCTTTTCCTACCCGAGTTGCGGATGGGGCAAAACGGGGCAAAAGCGTGGGAAGTAAAATGGCATCTTCCTTCACTTCCACGATCCCTCTCATTCCCCCTCTTGGTGTTTACCTTTTAAGCAGTCTTTGTTGTAATTAAACACAACTTGTTAAAGCACTTGCCGGTGGGCCCCGGTGCTTTTTACCTATCTAATTAAAGAGACTCGCTCCCTCTTCCTCTTTCTCGAGGGTCGTCACACCCTGATCTTTGCGGGGTTTCCCTCTTTTCGTCATCCATTTGTGCTGGGGGACGAATTTCTTGAAATTCTACTGCATTCTCTTCGTCGCGAAATAATTAGGTACGCACTTTTGGGAAATTTTGCTGCTGCAAGATTTCTCCTTAGAAATTACCCGTTTTGACTTTTAACCCCAACAGTGGTGATTTCTTGAATTTAAAAACAAAACACTTTGCTGTCAATGACTTTTTAGCCTGCGGACTTTTCCTCGTGAAATAAATATTTAGGCCGATCTTACACCTGAAACAGTCAAAACTTAATTTGTAGCGTTTTGGAAAAAATTGCCAATTTTTTGAGCGCTGTATCTCGGAAACTAAGAAATTGGAATTGAACTCAAATTGTTAGGTATTCTCTCTAGTTCAAAAACGGCTATCATAACGTTTTGACATTTTATGTCTTTGCTTTGGCACATAAACTCAAAAATCGTCACGAAAACTGTTGACGAAAATTGTCCCGGTTGTGTTTGGCGCCCTGACAATATAAGAAAGGAAAATGTTTTGCGCGAATTTTTCCAATCCTGTGTGAGGTTTTGTGTCTTAAGTCGGTGGGCCATTTTCATATACAATAGAACGTTCAAGAACAACAGCTCCTCAAAGTTCTCGATATGAGAAATATTTTTTTGAGGTCGGTATCCAAAGTTCTGTAATCATCAGACCACCATTAATACCATGGCCTGCCACAGACTTCATTGATGCTTTTCACCAGATTTCCTGGTTGACATCAATATCACTATGTAAATGCCCAACAGTGGCGTCAAGTCTTCTTTTGGTGGGTTATTACAATCCCTGCTTAGATTGTCTGTGAGACAAAATTGCTTTGCTGGGTTGTGCTATGTGTATTCTTTGAAATCTAAGTGGAGCATATACTGAGAGAAAAGATTTTTTTTAGTGGCTAGGTTAAATCCGAAATAACCTCGAAAAGAAATTGAAACCACCTAGAATCAATTGATTCAACCTAGAAAAAAATAGGTCCAGGTTAAAGTAACATAGAAAAATATTAATACAACCTAGACCCATATAGAAACAACCTAATCCGTTATTACCTGCCCTCTGACCACAACCTAGAATAAAAAAGTGTCAACCTAGACCAAATGTGAACTTCACATTTGGTCTAGGTTGGCATTGTGAAGACCTAGAAAATATATTACCTACCATTGACTTTTAAGTGGGGTAACCTAGAATCGAATGATTTGACCTTCCATATAATTTCCCTCCATTAAAGTCTCGGTTGTACAACTGAAAACAACCGAGAGATTTAAAAGGCGAGATTGTTACTTTAGGTAACAACCCAGAAGAAAAAGTTAGACTTTCAGTCTCGGTTAAAACTACAGTAGTACCACAAATAGTTTTAGGTTTAAACAACAGTGATTGTAATTCATTCGATAAATTCCAGGTTGTTTCTACAGTACGCTAAGCGGCCGCGGAGAGCGCTACTGTAGGCGGTGGGCGTTAATTCTCGTTGACTTGGCACCCCTGCTATTTACCCCGTGGGGTTGAGGCCAAATCTCTGTCAAATTCTAATAATCTATTTTCTGTCACTAGGTGCAGTCATATTAAGACGTCACATTCAAATTTTTATACTGAGTTGTAAACAGAGACAACCCAGAAAGATAGTTGAAATTGATAGAACCAACCTGCAATGGAAGTGGAGCAAACCTAGAAAGAAAAGTGGATCACCTAGTAATTTATTAGGACCAACCTGAAAAGAATAGGAAGCTACCTAGAAATTTAACTGGTACAACAGGGATAGTAATTGAAACAACCTCGTAAATAAAGGGGCACAACCTAGAGAAAAAAGGGTTCTAGGTTAACGTGCCATGGCTGTAAATTGTTTGAGGGGGGGGTGAGAACGTTTTCGTTTTAGGGTAAATCAACCGTCTACGAAAGTGAAAAACATTGAATACCAGGGTGAGACAACCAAGACATTAATGTTTTTAACCTAGACTGTAAATGGATGGAGGCGGCGGCACACACCGTTACCTTAACCTAGAACTAAAGTGTGGGGGTGGCGCATTTTAAATCTTGGTTGTTTGCATTTTTAGGACGGTAACTTCACCAGTATTTTCAATCTAGGTTAAATGATATTCAACCTAGATTAAATTGTTCCACCCTAGAATGAAAACCAAAAAAAAATCTAGGTTGGCAGCATTTAACCTAGAAAAAAATCGAAAAATAACCTAGAATAGGCCCTTTTTTTCTCTCAGTGTAGTTCATGATTTCCAAAGGTTTGTGAACCGTTTTTACAATCACATTTTAGCACCCCCAAACATGTCGATGAAACTTCTTGCATTCTTCTAACATTGCCAGTATATCTGTCTCGTTTCATTTGCGAATTATTAAATTGCGCCTTGGTCATTGTTTTCAAGCCGTAGGCTATTGGATGGCTCTTCTTGGATCATCACAGCTCCTTCTGGCATCCACTGAGAGAGTTGTCAGATTGTTGTGATCGTTGAATTTGAGCACTGGCGTTAACTGACTTTGTTTGTAAAGACTTGGAGTCTTTACACTGTAAAGTTTACAGTGATGTTTTTTGTTGTTGTTGCTTGGAATGAATTTGGTCAAATAATTATTCACACTGATTACAAACCGTTGTAAATCTACGAGCGATGGCAGTTTCCTCATCCTAGGGATTGCAGCGACCTCATCCGGACCTGCTTTCAACCGCTCATCCGACCCAATTTAAGTGCCCCAATTATTAAACCGAAGGCTGAGAAAAAATGTTTTCCTCTCGTTGTTAGTGACCTGGTTCAACCTCTGCGAGTTTCGGTTTGAACAGAGTCGAGTGAGAGGTCATTTTGACGAGAAAACTTACTATGCACAACCGAAAACTATGCAGTTTTGAAATTTTTGTTTTAGATGGTTTTTGGGATTTAAAAAAAAAATTAGATTTTTCTAATTGATTTGCATTCCACACAACACTGAAAATGGGGTCAACGTTTTAAACGCCAGTTCAAATGAATAAATATGTAGAATTATTTATGTAAAAATCACATTGTTATATTATTGTATGATATTCATGCAATTTATGGAAAAGTCGAAATTTGAATTTGCGGCGGGAACAAGTTGACCTCAGGGACGGGTCCGATTGGTTGGTTATTTGAGCTCGACCACCGCGAGATGAGAAATCTGCACTCTATTGTCTTGGAAGGTTAACTATCATTCAACCCCACGAGTTGCTCTCATGACGTCACGGTTAGAAATTCAAATCGTTCGGTACAAATTTTGATAATGTCACCATCCTGAAAGATTTTTCGTCTCAAAAATGATATTTTCCCCTCTTCTTACCTTCTAAGAATACGGCTCAAGGCAATTTGACTGGTAAATTTAGGTGCAGGTCTTTATAACGCATCCACCTAAGTCCATTAAATGGACTTAGGTGGATGCGTTAATGGCAAATTTTGCCATTGCTACTCAGTTCTGATAATATTCATCCGTACGTCTCATTTCTCGTTTAGCTTCGTTTCAGATTAGTTCAATAAGTCCAGAGAATTGCGTATTTCACCCTTTGAAAAGTCAATTCAATCAAGAAAGTCAACCGGAAAACCAGACAGGTCTTCCCTTGATACCTAGTGAACCTACCCTCCTTTTTTTCTATAGTGTAACCAGAAAAAATCCTCCCCTCTCAGGCACGCTGACAGTTTACACTTGATTCAGGCAGTTAGCCTTCCCCGCTACACCGTTCCTCCGGGGGTGCTGCTTTTCGTTCCTGGGACGCGAACACGGTTGAAGTGGGAGACGGAGTGGGGGAGTTAGTGAAAAAGCGGAAAAAAAAGTCGGGAGAGAAGCTTTCGGGGTAGGGAAGCTCCCGGGAGTCAACAGGTGGCTCGTAAAGTAGATATGCCCATAGAGGGAGGCACTTGTCAATACGAGGCGCACTGGTCTGGTGGTACATCCCTTTAGCCCGACCAAACCCTCTCATCCTCTTCCCTTCATACTCTCAACCTACAATTACCCACTCGGTTATCCCCGCTGTACACAGTCGGCCCCTATCAACAACAAACAGTTCACTCTATCTACACTTCGCCTACACTAACGCCATTTGTTCAAAACACCGTCGCTCCTTCCACAACTAGATTTGCCCAATCGGGGAAGCGGATTGGTTGAAATGCTGAAGCAAACAAAGAGAAACGGGAAATTTCGTTGAAAAGTGAGCTCGGTTCGTGTGCTGTTCGAAAAAGCCTTCCTTGGAGAGCCTTCGGTCGAAGTGGGTGATGGTTTGACGACGTGGGTGCTGATCGTGGACAGACTACACTCTACCACATTTGGAAAAGTCGACGCTAGCAAAACCGTGAGTGGGGAGAGCTGTATTCCCTCTGCATCCTACTTGGTTCGGGATATACATTGCGTGTGTGGGAAAGAGTTCTGATGGGGCTAAGGCAACCAACGACGATGGAGAGAATGGACAAGCGTATTGAAATGAAGGCGACATGATGGATTTGCCGTTCTTTGTGCCGTTTTATCACGTTGAGGACTACCTTCAAATAACACTAGCACCGAAAACGATGTTTGTCTCTGATCAACGTAGCGTCATTTTGATATCGTTACGGGGTTGACGGAAAAAACTCTCCTTGGCACTCCGTTCATTCACTCCACCGTTCCTGAGGGTGAGAGTGAGGACTGCGCCTTTCGAGGACGGTGCCTCAAAAGGGGATGAAATCAGTAGCGGCCACACGAACTCCTCGTAAACATCAGAACGGCGTCGGGGAATCCCTTCAAGGGAGTTACAGCTTCCCAGGCGAGCACCTTATAACCCTCCCCCGCAACGAGGGCCTCCCAATTAATGGAACTTACACAAAACCTTCGATAGAGTGGGGCGAAGGTAGATGCTGACCTGTCGAATCTGCTTCCCCACCGGCCACTAACTAATGGAACCGTTCAGCAGGCTCACCTAGAAAACGTCGATGGTTGCACAAATTCAGACCCCGTAGATTTAATAATGGAGCAAAAGAGAAAAAAAAATCGACGTCGATGCAGATTACAATAGAAGACCACAGGGAAAAAGGGGGATAACTCAATGTTTCAGGAGAGCATTTTACTGCGGAAAATGAAATTTTTCCTCATGTGGGTCTCATTGAAAAAATTTGAAAATACCTAAATTTGCCTTTCAAGCTGTAGAATGTGGATATGTGATCAGTTCTTAGATTCCAAGTGTTATCATCGCGTCACAAAACTATGCCAAACGCCCAAAAGTACAAAATTTGTACTTATAACGTTCTGGTGAAAGGGGGGGGGGACTTCTTGCTCTGCGGGTTTCCACTTAGGTATCAACCAATAGTGGTGTCAAAATCACATTCTTTTGTATCTAAAGCGTTATATTTATTTGGTTAAGGTGATACGCCCTGTTTTCGCGTGGAATGTCCTGCAAGGATCCGCTTCTGTCCTGTTTTAGGCAACTAGCCATCCATTAAACCAGCTGGTTCAATTTTTTTTTTTTTAAATATCCGTGTAAAAATGGGCACTGGATGTGCTATCTCTTGTCTCTATTCTGCTTTGAATTTGTTGTCAGTGTGGTGAACATTATGATATTATTCATCTTTTCGTTTTTATCTGCCAAAAAATCGTTGCACGATGCCTAAACGAAGCTGTAAATTCAATGACATGTTTGGATATGTACATATAGATACTTACATCCAACAATCATAATTCATATACTGATTTTATGAAACAGCTTTACAGTCATTTATATAATAATATTATATAAATGACTTGTAAAGCTGTACATATTATGTAATTTCACAAGAAGGCGGCGACATAATATTATTATGCCGTCGCCTTCTTGTGAAATCGGCCATTTTGTAAAAAGCCGAACGTTATTATTACAAAATGGCGGCGTATTGTAAAAAAATCTAGGTTTTTTACAAAAAAAGGTAGACGGTTTCGAAATCTGGTCACCTTAGTTGTTGTATAACTTGACAATAATATTGTCAATAATATTGACAACAATAATATTGACAATATATTATATTGTCTAGTCGAGCTAGTTGAGGGGAGTTAGAGCTAGTATATAATTTTATATATTGTGTACTAGCTCTAATTCCCCTCAACTAACTCTGATATAATCTAGCAGCGACAATCACAGGTATACAACACAAGGCGTCCTGTATTGAAGGTTTTGAAATCTGGCCATCTTAGTTATATTGTCTATGTATACCTCTTTTTTCCTTATACGCCTTTTTGAATGGCGATTTTCGGCCGTTTAGTCTCCCATTCCTCTGATTTGAGGTTTCCATCGTGTCGGCCAAACCAAAATCTATAAGAAACAGTCTTTAAGTAACTAATTTTCGAAGAATAAGTGAGTTATCCCCCTTTTCCCTGTACTCGTTCTCATCAAAATTCGTACGAACGAGTACATGGAAAAAGGGATTTTGGTTTATTATTCTTGGAATAATACACCTATGTTTTCGCGACGGAGGTCGACGACTCGGATCGGCCTCAAAACTTGACATTATCCGTTTCAAGAGGTCTACATTCAAAATCCGAAATGTCCGTCCGCCGTCCGCCGTACGCCGTCCAGGCCGTTTTGGGCAGTAGGAATTTTTTTTTAAATCTGAAATTTTGGCAAAATACTTGGTTTACCATCTAGTTGTGCCCGCATGGTTTTCAGCCCGATCGCCCAAACCCGTGGGGCGCTATGGGGCTAAAATGGGATTTTTGAAGGATACCAGGAAGTTAAATATTTTTCGAGTAAAAATTAAAGAATTCTTGAAAAAACACATTTTTGAAAAAAAATCCCTCCAAAAAATTTTTTTTGAAATATAAAAATCCAAAAAAAAAATTTTTTAAATTTTTTTATTGACAGAATTAACTGTCTGTACAAGTAACCTATATCAAAGAATAATAAACCCTTGTGTAAAATTTGCAGCGTTTTTTAAGTATGTAATACTAGTTTGTGTAGTGTGTACAACTCTACAATGCAGGAGTACTTAGGATTCAGTAAAGACCCCTTGAATTAAAGTAAAGTAAAGTTAAGTTGGGTTTTTTTTGTGTTAACCAACTGGTTTTCACAATTGGGGTAGAGCAGACCCCGCACTCTACTTAGAAAGGCTTTGGAAATTCTTGCTCCAGAGAAATTCACATAAACTTGCATTCAGAGGAGAATTATCTGCCGACAAGACAAGGCTGATCAGCGCTCCGACTGATTTGTAAACAGACGTTTCACTGGCGCCATATCGCTTGAATTATCTACGGGCTGATGCCATAAATTCGCGAAAAAAGGTCTCCTTACAAACATACACCACAAGCCTTATGGAGATATTAAAAAAACACCCGTATCAGGTCTAGCTCCTACATTTTGTATTCAACGTCCTCCTCGACTGTCACTCAAGAAGTCCTCCCACTATGTTCTTCCCATCTCCCCCAATTACAATTAACAGCGTGACGGCAAAGCGGGGCGGACCCCCTCGACTTATTATAGATAACGTGTTAAACGACCTCATAAAGTTATCTTTGTTACGACCTGCCTCTGCTCCCCAAATTGCATTCGTATTTCAGTCCACCCCCTTCCTGGCGGCCTCTTAAGGGACCCTCTGATGGCAGTTTCTTCTCACGGTACCCATCCCGTTCCTCACCGGAGATCTGCATCTTTCCCAGCTATTCTAATCCCTTCTTGCTCGTCCCTTCGAAACCCGAGCCTTCAATTTAAATACTAATTTCGTAATGGATCCCTCCCTTCAATTTGCCTAAAAGAACAACCAGCTCCCCTACTAGAAAAATGCCAACAGAAACCCTACCGTATCGTCTGAGGATTCGCCACCAACAATAAAATCCATTATTAATGCAAATCATGTAAGTGCAATTTGGCTGACTGAAGCTTTGGTTGCAATTTTTTGTCCATTAAAAGGTTGAAAGCAAAAGAAACAGTAAAACATCTATAATTATTACGCTGGCCAGCGGGGTATACCTATAGGTATACCTTGTAAGATTTTTCTCATCTACCCCTACCATTCCTATACGAATTTGAAGCAAGATTTCTAATATTTAGTGCTGTTGACATGACGCTGAGGGACGTTTTAAATTTTTGTTCGTAAGTTTTTTTTTTTTCTGCCCAGTAACACCTCTTGTGTGTGTAGAGCTTGCTGTAGACCACCTGGAAGTGAGTGAAGATTATGAAGCTTGCTGCTAGCTGGTGGCTCAAGCTGTGTGGCATGGAAGACACCAGATACCTTAAGCTGTGTCTTCGACAAAAACTCTTCGTCGTCTTATCTCTCTGAATGAAGCTAGGTCAGACCATAAGTACAACATTAACTGTTGTACCAGTTACCGGGCTTTTACGTGTATTATATGGTGACGGTCAAAACTGGCTGTATCGGAACTTCTCCGATTTCAACCTCACTCGCTTCGTTAAAAATGTTGTCAGTTTGGAAAAATAATGACAGGGAGCGTGTAGCAACGTCGTCGTTCAATTAAATCTACAATTCAATCTCCAATTTTATCTGTGATCTTCCTGTAGTTCGTGGCGAATGGTTTTTTTGTTGTTGTTTTTTTCTTCCTCGGTGAACTGTCCTTCAATGACTTGGCCTCCCTGTCCTCTTTCAGTGATTTATTGGCTTGAACCTAAGAAAATGTACTGCTTCTTAGTACTTTTTAGAACTAGAGTTCACGCTGAACGAGTGCAAAACGATTTTTGTGTGATAAACCGTTCGGAAGTTATTCGAAGATCGTCGATAGGTGGGTACGAGTTTCTTTTGCGACCCTTCGATTAGTGTGATTTCAGACTGGATCTTAAACAGGTATGATTGTATTCGCACTTGAGTTAAGCTCTTCAGCAGAGCTTCTTGGAGACCACTAGGAACGATCAAGAGAAAATCCGTTCAGGTTTTGGGAAAGAGCGAGGGTTTTGCGGAAAAACGATTTTCTCTTCAGCTCATCCCAGGGCGCTAAAATTGCGAGTTTTTCGGTACGAGTTGACGGGTTGCCACGGGTGTGTTGTGTGAAGCATGGGTGGCATTATTGATAGGCGATGGACGGAAATTTGATATTTCGTGCGAAGCACGGGTGACCCAGCTAGTTTCAAATAAATTTAAAATTTGAATAAGTAAACTCTACAACGTACCATCCACTCCATCCATTTATTTAAACGGGTAACATCATCACCCAAATGTTACATTTGAATAACTATTTTATTTAATACAGTTATAATCAAGTTAAAATATGTAATCAATTATAGTTAATAAATTAAGAAAATAAAGTTAAAATTTGTAAAATAAATAAAGTAAATGACGTAAAACAAGTTGGATAGAAGTTGAAATAAATAAATAATATAAAGTAAATTAAATTGAAATTCTGAATGTAATATGGTCAACACTATTCGCTCCGGATTTGTTTCTTTCCATTTTATTCTATTCAGTTTTTTGGTGCTCCATATCAAAATGGCGTAGGGAAGGCGCATAAGTGAAATATTCAGGCGGAAGGATCAAACATGGCGTGGATTACGTTTGTATGAATTCCATCAACCCCGAAGCCCGTAACATTTCGAATCCGTTGGATTCGTAACGCCATGGGCTCTAACCAAATGCGCGCGATAGGAATCTTCCCCGCCTGAAAGATTGAAACTGTAAAACAGCTTCCGGTTCGCGATAAGGAATACGGGTGGGGGGTTCCCACTTCTGAGTCAATCCGTTCGGGAGTCGACTCCGTTTGTGTGAGCGGAGCAGAAAAAAAAAGGGAAATTCAATTTACTGACTATGCATCCGGAAAGACGGTCGAAAACAATTCAATTTCAACCAACGGCTGAGAAGGTTGGCGGCTGATGTATATTTCATTGGGTGGACTGATATTCACCGGAGAAAACGCAAGGTTGTTGAGTTTTATTCGGCAATCGGCGCAGAGTTGAGTGGGAAAGGTGGGAAAAAAACCTCTTTCCCTAGTTTTCTTTTTTTTTCTCACCTGAAGGTTGAACGAATCCCATCCTGTAGGTTTTTTCACTCTTGGGGATGAAGGTCTCCGTAGAACGCGCGCTTTGCATTGTATGTTTTTTTCTTTTCTCTATCTGGGGAGTTTCATTCCGATGTGGCTTGAAATATTGAACGCTTTCACGGAAGTGGTTTGAATTCGGGTGAGCCGACTCGCCAGATTCGTTTCGGTGAGAGAAGCTTCTGACTGTCTAAGTTCATATTTCACACTGCATTAACGGTCCCCGAAAAGTCATCGGTACGGTCCATTGGCCCCGGAAACTGCCTAAAAACTGCGCAAAAGGGGGAGAAAAAGATATTTTTAATGCGACTGAAAGGAGGACGTCACGTACTTAGTTTAATGTAAGAAAAGACGCTATAGAGTTCACAAATTAATCGCGCTGCCAAGTCGTTTAGCTTTATCACCGGCTTTACATTAGGTTTTACGACATCTCTATTTATGCAAAACTCTCTGCAGGAAGAGCCCATTCACTTCTTTTTAGGAACTTCTGTATTTAGGGTGGAGAAGGGAATTTATGGTTCTCAAATTGTTAATGGAAATTTTTTCAAGTTGCTGAGTGAGTTACACTGTTTAAAAGGAACAAATTTGTACAAATACAATCGAGGCGGTAAGTGGAAAGAGGGCACATGGGCTTTTCCGGACATCACGTTTTTGACATCTCTGGCATTTGAATAATATTCTGTCCGAGTTTCAAAACGATAGGACAAAAATTGATGGAGATGTCGATTATTTTCGATGGAAAAACATTGACCTTTGGGCGATGTCTTAACTTATCAGCAAGAGCTTTTTATTTGTTTTCGGCATTTTGGCGAGTTCGAACTGTTGTTGAGGTGAAAAACTTTGAATTTTATGAATTTCGTGAATAGACTGCCTCATCCTTTTTCAAAATGTTCAAACTTTCTGTCTTTTGGCCTCATTATTAACACTTCTCCAAAAAAATTCATTATAATAATACCTATTTGAAACATTTTTAAAATCTAAAAATACCAAATACTTATGTCCGGAAAAAGGGCTCATAAAGTGCTCCTATTGTTCAGTTAATATCATTTCATGCATCACAATATGTTTCTGTGATATGAGGTAAAAATCATTATTTTACACTAATGTGAAAACTTCAAACGCTGATATTTCAAAACACGTTTTTCTGTTACGTGCCTTTTTCCCACCTACCGCCGCTTTTCAAATACTGAAAATTATGCCAATGCTGTGCCATTTTTGGTAGTAAGGGTTTGTTTATGTTGTCTGAAATGATGTCGTCATAACATGGAGCTCCATGGGCCAGATTTTGATGGGGTTTCCTGGGGGAGTCGAGTGAGGTTTAAAGACATTTACTTTTAATTTAAAAATTTTTAGTTATGTACTTTTTTTGTGAGGTGGTTAGGGTGAGAAATGGCTCCTCTGCTGAGTAGTCATTACAGTACAGAAATGTACTCAGCAGAGGAGTCATTTCTCACCCTAACCATCTCATTGGATTAGACCTCTGCACTGGCGGCAAACACCACACTGTACTTTTGTTGTCTCAAATTTTGGGACGAAGTGATGAGGGGATTTGTGGACAAAAGATCGAAAAAGTTGTCGTTCATAGTTCTATGGTAGATGAGGGGAATCCACCCATACGCGTGACATTCTGTAACGAACATCAGTGAACGGAAGATGGAAGTGCTTCTTCGCTCACCAATTAGACATGGAGGAATAGAGAGGAGAGTTCACTAAATAGGACTTCATGTGCTGTAGTCGACGGTGGCGCTATCCCTACGGAATGTAGTGAACTACACATAGTGCCTTCAAACCCGACTAGAGTGAGCCACTAGCCCTTCTTACGAAGGAAAGCCCCAAATAGCTCACTAAACGGATTTATCTTCCACTTTTGTGCTACTACAATTAAATTGAATGAAAAATTGAAGGAACCATCTCTGAATAACGAAATTGATTGTGTAGTTGTGTACACTGTGAATGCAAACGACACGTCTGGGCGGAATTCGCAGGGCGCCATCTTCAGGTTCAGTTTTGGTAACTTATCACCTTCAAAGTTCACTACATCTCGTAGGGGTCGCGCTGCAGTCGCAATCCCCCCCGCCGTTCCACCACTGGGTTGACGTTTTGGGAACACCGTTTAACACAGAGTGAGCTCTCCTCTCTATTCATCCATGCAAGTAGATCACAAACGATCACACCGGGGGCCGCCCCTGCCTCTCCATTCAGTGCTGAACGGCACACACGAGGGTACCCTCGACATCTCGAGCGTAGGCCCTGGAAAAGCCAACCTCTCCCATCACAACCCAAAAGTGGTGGTGTGATGGACATTATGGACGCCTCGAGAACTCTGCCCATCTCACAACACATAATTGTCAGGAACACAATCACACGGGGTCAATTCCTTACTAAATTCAAATGAATCTTAAACCAATTTGCAGCGTTTTACCTGGTATTTCTTATTCGGTATCTGATAATAACCCAAAAGTTTATTTTGTGCTGAACGCCATTAAGATTCTAACTACCTGATTTCTGTGCCCTAGAGATTGGCGCAGGAAGAAGGCGAAAAGAGAAAGGTGTATAACTGAAGAGAATTGAGAAGAAGAGAGGGCTGAAGTCACGTTTAACCCTCTCCCTGCCGTTTCCCCCACCCTGCCAGTGCGCCATCACTTTGCGCCCTTCTTGCCATCTCACCCCTTTAATTACCAACAGTAAATTAAGGGAAATGTTCGATTGAGCATTGATAAGAGAGCTCCTCTCGACTGCCTTCTCACGATGGGAAAACAGGGCCGGAATTTACGCTCTTCCCGGTGTGATAGGCGATTATACATCCTCTTCGCCCAGTCTCTCTTCCTTTGCCGGAGCTGTAAATTTCACCCCCCGCTTCCAATACCCTTCCCGGAGCCCTTCAACTCTATATCTACCCCCTCCACCGTCTTTTCCTGCTTGCTGAGAAACCTCTGATTTATTGTAATGTCCCTATACTCTTTTTACTGTTATCGCTTTAATGCTTAAATTCATTTTGACGGCTCCTCCGCTTCGGGTTCTGCTATTGATTGAGCCGTGAATCATATTTATGGCTCTTCATGTAGACGGGTTCATGGGGAAAGGAGGCACTTTCATCTTAGGTGAAAGAGGGTTTTCTCCTTCATTACTTTTTTTGAAGGGCCCTCCTCCCATCGTGCCCATTCTCTCATTCTATTCCTCGAAATGAGATCTCTGGTTCGATTAGATAAAGTCACGTATTCCCGTACCGTTGCCATAACTCGAGATTTTCCCCTCCAACATCATTCCTTCTCGATGTGAAGGTATCCCTTCTCGTTGAGCGGTTTATGACCGGGAAAAGCTAATATTAACGAGGTAAAAACGACTTTTCGCGAAATTGAATGCTTAGCGTTGATGTCCTTTGGAGTGGAAATCGATGGTGTTTTTGATGGGGACATGTTTTGCGTTTTTTGAACACTTATTCGTTTCTTCAACTTTTAGGGAGGGGGATAGTAGTTTATCGTTCCTTCTAGAGCCACAGGGCTTCAAAAAAAGGTTCTGTCAGTTTTTATTTTTTGGAAAAATGTTTTTTTTATCGCCTGTAAAAATGTTTCTACTGGACCGATTTTGGTTTTCTTTTTTTTAATCGACGCAGACGTTTTTCCTCTTTAATTTACTATTGGAGTATTTTTCACGAAATATCGACCGTTTTCGAGTTTTTCTGCGAAACTCTGAAAAAACGTCGAAAATTTCGAGGTTTTTTGGCTACCAAAAGTTGTGCCTGGAACAATTGTGTGTGCACTCTTCAAATCCATGTTATTAGGACCCAAATGGACCGTTTAAAACAATAAAATCTTTTCACCACCTTTTGCAGGTCAAAATGATCTGCATACTGGACTACACGGCGTTTGGACAGATCTGGGACGCCAAAAATGGTAAACGCCAAACTACTCGGTAAACGAAACCACATAATATGACCTCATTATGACCTCTCGAAGCCCTTGGAGGCCCCATTACTTGGAATCGGATCGTACTGGGACCCCCAATATGGACTTACGTACGTCCCGAAAATGACACCCCACTCGATATCATACCCGAAAACCTGCGAAAACCCCTCCCGTAGCCCTTTTGTAGCCCCATAGCGCCCCACGGATTAGAGCGATCGGGCTGAAATCCTTGCAGGCACGACGAAATGGAGAACCGAGTATTTTGTCAAAATTTCGGATTACAAAAAAATTCTTATTGCCCAAAACGACCTGGACGGGGGTTAGATTTTTGAAATAGACCCGCCATGTGTTTGGTAAACACTAAATTTGAGGGCGATAAAAATTTCCGATCCACTTCACGAACACATTGATTTTCTAAAAGATTTTTTTCTACGAATAGAAAACCAAAATATTGCACTATGTAAAATTTTCTTTCTGAAAAATCGCTAAACCTCGACGAAAAATTAATCACCGATCCCAGGCATTTCCCCTTTTCCAAAGACAAAGCTTTATCTGGATTTTCTAAGTGGATTATAAATTAAAACTCATTCGAAAGGCAAAATAAAAAAAGAAAGACAGAAAGTCGAGGTGAAAAGAATTAACGGATGAGTTAGTGACGGCTGTAGGAGGGGCAGAGTTTTTCCCAGTTTCGTTTAAGGCAGTCAGGAAATAACGGGGAAAAAACCTGAGCTCTCCGATCGCAATAGAAAACTTACTTTTTAATTAAGTACAAAGTGAAAGAGTGACTGAGTTAAGTTGAAGTCTTGACGTTAATGAGCTATGCAAATCAACGGTAAAAAATCAGCTTCGAGAGTGAAAAAGAGGGATGGGAAGCCTTTCGATGACGGGAGAAGAACCTTCACGGTAGGAAAAACGGGGAGAAAATTTTGTTTTAATTTGACAAGATGAGTTTTAAGAGGGAAAAAAGGAGGGGGAATATCCGTCTGTAGGTACTAATTAGGACAGTGAAAGGAATCCGTTTTTCAATTTGAACGACGGCCGACTAAACATTTTGGCAGGTTCGTGAAATCTCTTCCCATCAATTTCCAAACCCTGAGCGAGCTCTGAACACCCAAGTTCGCAAAAGTGAAGGTTTTTTTTTCTTTTTTTCGCTGTCTCATTTATAATCCTCGTTTCGTTTCGTCAAAGATCTTTTCTGAAATGGCAAAACTCAACTCGGAAAACTCAACGACAATATTTTCATATTATTTGTTATTGTAGGGTACATAAGGGGCTGGATGTGAGTGGAAGTGGGAATAAGTTGTAAAGAAGCTCGTGAAGGGAGGAAATCTCGGAATCCTTCCAGAGAAACGCGAGGCGTTAGGGACTTGGTGCGAGGGACTCTGGCAAGAGTACGACTGACGTACGACACTCAATCTCTGATTCCGAAAAAAAAAAAGGCCCCCGGAACATAAACACGGGGATAATCCGGAGGAAGGAAGGAGTTAGTTGGCAAAGTAACTCGGCTATCCTTTACTTATACGTCCAATTCCCAACTCCCAACGGTTTTCCCTGCAAGTCCTCCCCCGCTTTTTTTCCTTACCCGCTTCAAAGATCTGCCCGCTTTTCCGAATCCCGGCGCTATACCTCGTAATTCTGTCCAGGGCTTCTATCTCCTCCAGCAAAACCTCCTTCCAAGCTATGAGTTTTTTTTCTCGGGAGCCCGTTTTAACATAAAATGGACTCAAATTGAAGGATCAGACCGTTCCCATTCTCGGAGTTTTCCCTCACACGGTTTCTCAACTGTACGAGCCAGCGGATCGAGATCGGTATTCCAAAGTAGTGCCAGAGCATTTTCAAGACGATTTCAGTGTATGTGGACTAAATCTGGTTATATCATTCGCCAGACGTTTGACGTTTTTGAAAATTTCAGGGGAGAGTTCATAAAATGTTATCATTTCAAGACTTGTCCTAATTCGATTCTCATCACATAAATCCTTCTTTTCATAGCTCTACCCGAGTGGGTATTCAACTCAGATCTTAATATATGACCGCGCAAGGCTTGAGCATCGACGTAGTTCAAATCCAAGTTTGCAACTCTCTTAAATTTAGAGGCACAAAAAGGTCCACGTCCTCTCCTACGACTTTGACCTCGTCGTTGGAGGTACTCTTCTCGAGGGCAGTGGCAACAACATCACGGTCGCTGTCTTCAACTGCCGTTTTTACTCTTTACCCTCCAGGGTGGAAGAGGAATTTTTCTGCTCCATTCGCCCTGGAAAAGCGTTCATCTAGGCGGCGCACAGTGGGGCAAAGCCGGAAAAAACCCTCAAAAACGAAAATTAGTTTTGCGAACTTTTTCCGATGGTTTATAAACCATACATATATAAATATATGTTGAATAGTTGTAGAATGCATCCCTGTAGCCGTTTTCCTGGAAGAATTTATTCTCAGCTTGGACTGAGGGGTACAATGTGGAGTTTTTTGAGACTTCGAAAATAGGCACTTTTAAACATAAAGTTTGGAGTATTCGTGTGTGTTCATTTTTGAAGATAGAAATCTGAAATTTTTTGGGCGTGTTCCCGATATATTAAAGAAAATTAAGAACCTTCAATCCGCTTGAAATACCATGCTCTTCATGGGGGGCTGAATCATTTAGTAATTAATCGTGTTTTAACGAGTAATCTCGGGTTTCTAAGCTTTCAAAAAATGCTCCACCGAGCTCCGCTCTGGCAGGGCAATTTTTCGATTGTAGACACCCTAGGGAAGCTCTTGTAAAAATTTCAGCTGCAATCATTTGCAATTCTGGACGCAGGATTGATTTTAGTGTAAAAAACATGGCCGATTCAGCCGCTTTCGGCAAGATAAACGAGCTTGATCGAATATAAGGAGCTTACTCCGTAGCTGGAGGTTTACGGTAGAAAATTTGATCCTTTCACGTAAGATGTCATTCCCAGACCATTCATTTAGTCAGTTCAATATCCTAAGTGGTCGCCGCAACAATGCCAGGGCTGATAATTCAATATCGCGAATTATGCGAGGTTTTGCTCAACGGTGCGAATTTGGACCGTTTCGTTGCAGGTAAATTGGCTGATTTTATCAGGATTTGTCATTAACAAATAATTTAGAACGTCTTATCTCAAGCCAGGTTGTTCAAGCAAGTATTTATCATTGTAGCAAATCTCTGAATGATTCACAAATAATTAAAAAAATCATTATTATTCAATTTCAGAAAAATTTGGCGAGAAGTTGAATGAAACTAAATTGAACTAGATCCTAGTGACTTCTGACCCAGTGGTTAATAATACAAAAATTAAATATAATAATACAAATATAAATAATAATAGAAGCATAAATAATATAATAATACAAGTATAAATATAAATAAATATAATAAATATAAATAATAATGATGATTTAATTTAATAATTTTAAATAAATTAGATTAAATAAATTTTAAATAAATAATAAATTTTATTTTCACTAATATTACAAGCAGAGGCTGATTTCATTTGTTGTTTTTCTACTACTTTCATTCTATTATCATTTTTCTGGCCAATTTTGTATAACAGAAGTCAATTCAACTACCCTGACTAAACAGTACTATTCTCATTAATTATATATATAAGTTAAAATGTACTTAAAATTTTTCTCAAGAGATTGTGTACAATTATTTGGACCTTGGAGAGTTCTCCCTTCTACTCAGCACCCCAGAAACTAAATTTTAATATTCTACCTTCTACTTTTAGAGCATATTGCGATTGACCCACTACAGGTCAATTGACCCCGGGCTATCCTATATATTATATATTATATATATAATCTTATGAAATTTAATATTTATAATCGATTGGTGACATTGCCAGCTTTGTACCTCATAATGGAGTTGAATTATAGTGAGTCGGTGGGTCAATTGACCCATGTGAATTCGGTCAATGTGACCCACTGACTACGTACAATGCGTAGTGAGACTCAAAGACCACGTGTGATTTTTTTCAGATTTTTAAAGGTGTATGTAGAGTTTTTACAGGGTTTTTTCCGAAAAACAGCCGTTTTGCCCCACTGTGCGGCGTTACCCGTTGATTTTGAACCTTTTGTCCACGCTTTCATTTATCCCGCTGTTATCCTTTTCAATGGGAGTGCTAGCATAAGGTAGTACTATGGCATCCCTGTTTTTTTCTGAGATAGGTGTTCACATATTGACTTAGCCAATATCGCGAGCCCCCGAGTAGTGAATTTCGGGTTATCGTGTTCCCTCCTGTTAATCATTTCCTGAGAAACAAATGGTTCGTTAATGTAGGTTACATGACTGAATTTTTGAGCTACCCTGGCCAAGAAAGAATTTGCACGATATATCTCTCTGTTCACTATTGACCATTTAGACAAAAGGTGATTGTAGGGTATTGATACAATGCTAATGTAGGCTGAATAATAATATCGGCAAAAATCTAGAATCTTGAGTTTAAATTTTGAAAATTCGTTATATTCAAATTGAATGTCAACCGTACCTGTTATCAGTGATACATGGTCATTTTTTGTATACGTCCTGACTGACTTAGTGTCAAGTATTTTACCTGCTTGGGCACCCGATTTCACTGTAGAGCTAATTTTATATTCGCTGGGTAAATTCTGTTGAAGACTATTGAATTCCGTGACCGAATGAGTCACCAAGAATACACACCCTTTTAGGAGGTTCGTTAACTATCTTATCCACTAACATTTCCTGGCGGGACACCCTCAGACTGACCTCGGAGCTGCTGCTCACCCCAGGCGAAGCTTCTACCACAGCTGAGTCAGTAGTTGCCCTCTTGCTGCGTCTGCGTTGATTTCGCGATCGTCTCTTCTGGGTTTTTTGACTGGCTTTCGATGACGTTTCTGAGAAGCTATGGCTGTCATCCTCAGTGAGTGCATCTTCAGAGTCTACGACACCATGCCTATCAGAACGGTCCTCCCCGGTTCCGGTGGGGGTACCAGATATTTCATTAGAGATGATCATGGGCGTATACAGGGTGGGGCAGGGGGGGGGGGGCCGCGGCCCCCCCCTAGAATTTTCGGGAACACAAAAATAAATTGTGCTGAACTCAAAAGAAAGAATGCGTAGGTAGGGGCAAGTAAAGGAAATTATTGGAATTTGTAAACACTAGCACTCCGACATGGGGGCCTCACTTCGCTTGCCCATTTGAATAATAGGGATTTAATATTAAAATTTAGATCTGTAGATGTACAGGAGGAGTTGTACGGATTTGCGAGGGTCAGAAATTTCGCTCAATGCGCTTATCGGACGTAAAAATGGCCGTGGATTCCAAATGCATAAAAAAATTAGGGGTTCCTATTTAAAAAAAGAAAGTTGGGCGCAAATGAGGCCCGCATTTTGGGAGGATCTCAACCCCCCAATGAGTAGCTAAAATGGATCCCGAGACGATAGAAAAACGCTGCAAATTTTACAAAAGGGTTTATTATTCTTTGATATAGGTTACATGTCCGAATATTATTTCTGGCAACAACAAACTTTTTTTTTAATTTTTTTTTCTTTAAAGCAATTTTTTACTCGGAAAATTATTTATAATTTTTTACTCGGAATATTATATTCGACAGGTCGAATTCTGGGAGTCTGAATTCGACAGGAGGTCTCTTGGAATTTTTAGGCTGGTAGGTCCGTTGTGATGACTCCTGTCCCTAAGAATTACGAATGAAAGTTGAACAAGACCCATGGGGGTCTTTTAATGCATTAAAACCCGCCACCTCCACGTTGGTCCATCCCGGGCGCACCAGAATGGTGTGGCTAACGCCGGAGAGGGCAGAAGGGCCTGCTGTTACTCCTCCCCGCTGTACTCCCACTAGGGCAGTGCTGAAGATCAAGAACAAGAAGACATCAAAATTTGATTTCTTATGTTTCTTCAAAATTTAATTATGAAGAAACATAAGTGCACTTCCCCTAGGGGAAGAAAGCGAGTAAGAAGTTAGGTACGCGAAAGATTGTTATGGGCCAGAAATGGCCTTAGATACAATCTAAGAAGCTCGGTACAGCGGGCATACGGCGGACGGACATTTCGGTTTTGGAATCTAGACCTCTTGAAACGGATAATGTCAAATTTTGAGGTCGATTGGAGTCGTCAACCTCCGTCGCGATTAAATAGGTGTTGACAAAATACTCATTTCACCATCTAGTTGTGCCCGCAAACCCGTGGGGCTCAAAAAAAGGGCTACGGGAGCGTTTTTTAAAGGGTTTCGGCGATGGGATCGAGTTATAACTCGACCTACAGGTTTTCGAAGTACTTTTGGACGAAGAATCCGTTTTCGGGGCTCCTAGAACGATTCAATTTCACCGGGGGCTCGAATGGTACTACAAATGGGATTTGTGAAGGATCCCAGGAGGTCAAATATTTTCCGAATAATTTTGGATGCTTAATCCATTTTTCGAGGTTTCATGACTGTTCGTTCAAATAATGTGCAGATTTTTTTTTTTCTCAAAAATATTTTTTTATTGGCAAAGAATTAATTTTCGCACAAGTAACTTATGTCAAAGAACAATAAACCCTTGTGTAAAATTTGCAGCGTTTATATGTATATATATATGTAAAATAGCTCTTAGTGGGGTGCCCCCCCCCCCCCCCCCCCTTGGCAAAATCCTGCCTACGCCCATGGAGATGATGGAAACTTTCTTTTTTAATGCCGTGATAACAGTATCCATCTCACGACACTTGTTGTTCAGATCGTCAATGACACGGGCACTATCCGACAACTTGAAAAAGAATTCGGAACTGTTGAAATCAATTTGTAATTTCTGGGAAAGCGGGGCTCCGGAATCTACACCATCATTTACACCACCACAAGGCAAAGCCCGGAGCTCCTCAATTTGTTGACGAGCCGCCTCAAGTTCCGATTTCAAGTACTCATTTCTTGTCACGAGATTCAATTTTTGTTCCTCCATATCCTCCAAATTAGAGAGCAAAATTTGCTCTTAATTTAATTAAGTTCCTGACGTGTAAACACATCTTTATTTGCTGCACATGTCGCTTCGTGAACATTTTGTACCTTATCTAACTTGATACGGAGCACAATTATATCCCGCTTGAGCTCTTTTATCCTGCCCCAGTTTTCCCCGTCAATTTCGACCATTTCAACCTGAACATCAGACTTCGGAACATCTACTTTTGGGTGAGGCACTGAAGGCACAACCGGGTTTATAACGTCAACGAAGTTCGGCGTAGAAATCCCTGAGGGCGTGATGGGTTTTTGAAGGTCTTCAATCAGGGATGCCTGGGTGATCAATTTTCCCTCCAGGGTACGAAGTTTTTTCTTGTAGTTGCAGATTTCCTCCTGAAGGGACTTTCTTTCATCCGACGAAAATTCTTCAAAACGTAAATGATCATGAACTGACGAATTGAACCGGTCGCTTACGAAATGTAAGCATTGTGCAGGGAGGAAACTTCCAATTTGTAGCCGTTCAACTCGTCCAGTCTGTCGATTGTGACATGAAACAAATTTTCAAGCGTCCTGGCAAAAAGTTGGATGTTAAAATCCTCCACAAAAAAATATTTCAAATTTCAGGTTCGGATTCAGGGCGTCTTTCTAAGTTTGATTGTTCGTCTGGGTAAAGGTTTCATTCGTGCCTCAAAATGGCATTCAAACAAGAGGAATGACTCACGTAACCTCCCTCCTGGTTCAGCAGCTCCTGGAGTAAATTTTGAGAAAAAGTCAACCTTGGGCAGGGCGAATTGATGCACACAAACACGAAACACACTGATAACTCCGCGGTTGCAAGAATCGAACATGAAAGCTTGAGTATATTTACAGCTATTTACAGAGTTAACGAGAGGCGAAGTGACCTTCGCTAAGTCATGGCGGAAAAAAAAAACGCTGCAAATTTTACACAAGGGTTTATTATTCTTTGATATAGGTTAGTTGCGCAAAAATTATTACTGTGTCAAAAGAAAAAATGTTGGAAAAAAAATCTGGTTTTTTTCAAAAAAATTTTTTTTTGGATTTTTTTTTTTCAAAAAAAATTGTTTTTTCAAAAAGTCTTTATTCTTTACTCGAAAAATATTTAACCTCCTGGGATCCTTCAAAAATCCCATTTTTAGCCCCATGAAAGCCCTATAGATCGCAACAGTGAAATCGGATCGCTGCGGGACCCCAAAAAATGGATTCTACGTCCAAAAATACTTCGAAAACGACACCTGACTCGATCCCATAGCCAACAGCCTTCAAAAACCCCCTTCTGTAGCCCCAGAGCGCCCCACGGGTTTGGGCGATCGGGCTGAAAACCTTGCGGGCACAACTAGATGGTAAACCGAGTATTTTGTTTAAATTTCAGATTTTTAAAAAAATTCCTACTGCCCAAAACGGCCTGGACGGCGGACGGCGGACGGACATTTTGGTTTTGGAATCTAGACCACTTGAAACGGATAATGTCAAATTTTGAGGCCGATCGGAGTCGTCGACCCCCGTCGCGAAAACATAGGTGTATTATTCCAAGAATAATAAACCAAAAGTGCAAAAGGTTTTCAGCCCGATGGCTCAAACCCATGGGGCTGTTTCGTGATATAACGGCGGGGCAACAGGAAAGGTTCTCGGCTATGGGGTCGTGTTCGGTGTCGTTTTCGATGTATTCCCGAACGTAGAATCCATGTTTGGGGGCCGAGAACCATCCGGGGGGGAGGGGGGGCTAATTCTCCTGCTGACAAGATAGCAGATAATTACTCGGGGCCCCCCATCGCGGTGTCAACTTCAGATTTCTCAACTCAGTAATATTTAATCTAAGAATAGAAAATACATAAGCATTTTTGGTTGGGACTGCTGTCCAGGACTCCTCTGGTGACAATTTATTTGAGGAAGCCAGGACAGCAGACCCAATTATTTCGCGTGGGGTTCTTGTCAAGGCAGCTATTACAGACAAATTCCTTCATAGCCGCCGGGAGAGGAACCCTTCGTAAGACACAATCAAATGCTGATGTCTCCCTTACTCACACATCGCTTGGGGAAGCTCAACATCTGATTGCAGTATCAAATGCGGATCTAGGCCGAATTAATATCAATGTTGACTTTGATATCAAAATCGACTAGACTCCCTTCCGAAATTCAACGCATTCCAACTTACCCAGACACTTCTTGCCGGGTTGGAGATTGCGGAATTTCCATATCTGCTTCGATATTACATCCTAGGTCTGCAGATCACAACAAATTGAGTCATGTCCTAGGAAGGAATATTCAAGTACTCCCTTCATCTTCCTCCAAAGACACCGGGGGCGAAATCCTAGTTACTTGGTAGCAAAATAGTTTTTTAAAGCCAAAAGAATCAACTAAGATGAAAATTACACAATCCGAGAATTTTTTGAAAAATCGGTATACTATAGTTCGTTGCACATCCCGTGTCTCTGGTGTCGGTATCAGAGGTGCGAATATCACGCTATCCTACGTACTGGTGTGGCTAAAGCAGAATCATTATTATCAATCAATTTTCAATCCGACCGCTACATCGATCTTCACACAGAGTTTCATGTGATCACTCAGAAAAGCCCGCATCATGTTTTTCTACCTGGTAGAATAATTGACAACCCGTGTTTCAGTCAAAAAACCGTTCGACGGGGAAGGGGGGGCGGCGCTTTTGCAAATTAAAGAAGTCGATAAGGGTGAAGGTAAAAAAGGGCCAAGAGAGGGGTTTGTTCATCATTAATCACGTCAATAGCTAATGAGGTTTGTAAGTCAATTACTTCAATTTGGAGTAGAAGATTTTTGGGAGCTTCAATGTTCCGGGCGGGAGGGTTGAAACTCACAAAACACGTTTTCACCTTCCTTCAATTAATAGTCTTTCCATCAATATAAATAGCGTGTGAAAAGAGGAACGTTGAAGCGTAGAAGCGAAGGGCCGTGTTACTTGCGAACCCTCCCCAGAGGCGAAGTGGTTTGAAAAGGCACAATGGCCCTCCTGACTTGGTGCATTAATCACCATCAGGGATGATGGCCGCTCTTCTTCCAACGTCAGCCGTGAAGTATAACGTCAAGGAACTAATTATGAAACTATTAAACGCTCTAAAGGTCTTGCAAGGGTGTCCATGAAGTTTTATAAGGGGGCCCGACTTCCATCAGCGAAACTTCAACGTACTTTGCCATTCACTGAACTCACTCGAGATCTCTCATATTTACCGCCGAGGTGGAATAGGGGCTTTTTTCTGAACTCCTCATATTCTACCTATGTGTATTTAGCTATGAAATCGCGACGTAGGTCGACGACTCTGGTCGGCCTCACAATCTGTCATTATCCGTTTCAGCAGGTCTAGATTCCAAAACCGAAATGTCCGTCCGCCGTCCGGGCGGTTTTGGGCTGTAGGATTTTTTTTAAATCTGAAATTTTGACAAAACACTTGGTTTACCATCTAGTTGTGCCAGCAAGGTTTTCAGCCCGATCGCCCAAACCCGTGGGGCGCTATAGGGCTAAAATAGGGCTACGGGAGGTTTTTTTTAAAGGCTTTTGGATATGGGATCGAGTTAGGTGTCGTTTTCGAAGTATTTTTGGACGTAGAATCCATTTTTAGGGGTCCCGCAACGATCCGATTTCACTGTGGTGATCTATAGGGCTTTCATGGGGCTACAAATGGGAGTTATGAAGGATCTCAGGAGGTCAAATATTACTCGAGTAAAAATAACAAATTTTTGAAAAAAAAAAAAAAATATTTTTTTTTAAATAAAAAATCCAAAAAAAAATTCTTTTCTAAAAATTTTTTTTTCATCCACACAGAATTAAACTTCTGCTCAAGTAACCTATTTCAAAGAATAATAAACCCTTGTGTAAAAGTTGTAGCGTTTTTAACACGAATTAACAGAAAACTTGAATCTTTACGAACGACTTTTTCTAAAAGTCTGTCGGTTCAATGTTTGGACAGATATGGGACCTGAAAAAATGGGGTTTGCGTCCGAAATTACTCGGGAAACGACACTTTATTTTACTTCCTGGGATCCTTCAAAAATTACATTTGTAGCCCTATAAAAGCCCCATAGGTCCTCAGGGGGAAATCAGATCGTTCTAGGATCCCGAAAAATGGATTCTACGTTCATAAATTCTTCGAAAACGACACTTAACTCGACCCCATAGCGGAAAACCTTCTAAAACCCCTCCCGTAGCCCCATTTTAGCCCCATAGCGGCCCACGGGAATGAAAACCTTGCAGGCACAACTGGATGTGTAAACCGACTATTTTGTCGAAGTTTTTGGAATTTTGACCTCTTGAAATTTTAAACGGCTGATCTGAATTTTTGACCTCTGTCGCGATTACATAGGTGTATTATTCCAAGAAAAATAAAACAAAATTGATGTTTAGCGTGAATTGTGAATCAATTTTAAAAATCGATCCTTTTTCACCGATTTCTCTTCTGTATTAGAGACAGTGATGCCTGATTCTTGATTGCCGGGAAAAAGTTCCTCGAGAGTTCGTAGATTTAAAATATACAATAATAAATTGTTTATCTTTCAGCCCATCTAGAGAGGTGCTTGAGTACTTTCATGCATTGGGTAACTGAAAGAATCCCCAATCCTGGCTCGGATAGAGTACGTGTTTAACGGGAAGCCGTTGCCTCCGTTTTTATTTCCCTAGGTAACTTTCCGTTTGCTACTCCTTTCCTATCCTGGAAAGGGGGAGTTTTGATGCTACCAGGGTGATGCCGAGGCGGGTCGAGATTGCAGGAGGGCCGAAGGGGGGAAAAAGCTGATTGCTGAGTCGCAGCTGACGTGAAGGGTAGAAAGAAGGGAAACAGGGCGAGAGTTTCCCATCTAGAATCCCCTCCTACCGATATTCACCCAGACACTTTTATGACAATTTACGATAACGCCTGGGCCCGTACCCTCCACCCACTGACGGACTGCATGCATTCAAATTGCTTGCTTGCTTCAATCCCACCCTCCAGTACTTTGCCGCCAATTTACGGTTTTTCTTTCTAAACCCCTCTCGCTCTTTTTGCCTTTCTCGTCCTTCTCTCTAGCACTCCCAACGCACGCCCGTTACCTTTATCTTGGGTAGAACAAACCTTTAATTTATTCATTAAAACCTTTTGGGCTAGAACCAGTTTCCCAGGGTGTTCAACTATCGCACCTGTTAAGCGGGGATGGAAGTGCGATAGGCATCAACTACCTTTCTGAATAAGGTGAGTTTGGATGCAAAGAGTCAATCCATGGAGATCAATATGGTACTGACACTGCAGGGCGGCTGACGTTTGGCAACCCTGGGACGTAAAAAATATAAAAATCCTACACGCACACTAGTAACTCTGCTCTCATGTTAAGTGCATCAAAACTGGGTCGACTTCACCGGCAAACCGCTAGATCGTGTTTGCACTCGGGAAACCGGAACGCCACACAGTGCGTCAGTTGTATGGTCGCATTGGACAAAATTCTGATTTCCGCGGATTCCTATAGGAAATTTCTCGCTGATCACGAATATGCCCCACATTAGGGGTCGCAGACCCGAACTTGACCGATTTTTTTTTCACAAAACCCTGTTTTTTTTACAGCATTTTTAGACGTAGAAACCAGTGAATTTAGCTCTCTAACCAAAAAACCCTCGGGAAAAACGTTGTTTGAAACTCCATTTTCAGTCCATTGTGACCGCTAACCAAGCATCGAAGATGTTCTGATTTTTCATCTTCTGCGCCTTGAAATAGAAAAATTGTTATAACCCTCAAAGCCGCTGACTACCGCACCTGATCGAAGTGGTTTATCCTTCTTGGATACCTCAGAAATGAACCCTCAAAGTTTGGGGGAGACCATTTTTGACCATTTTGAGGTCCATCAAAGTTTTATAATTCGTTACGGAAAATACAATATTATTAAAAGTGATCCCATAAATTTATATTTATATTTCTTTGGACTAAATTATTATTTGAATCATTTTTACCGTCCTCTGAGTAGTTCAAAACACGGAGATCAGCTCGATCCGAAGTCACGAACATCACTGAAGATTTCACTGGGCGATATCGGATGTCGGTTAATATACATATTAACCGACATCGACGTTTGTTTATGCTTGCAAATCTTAAAATGTTAAGATTTGCAAGCATAAACAAACGTCGAGTTCGTCGTTGAAATAAAGGTTCAAAAAATGCCTGATTCATCAGAAACTCTTTGTTTATGGGTTCACTAATTATCTGAAGGTGAATCCATGTCATTTCCAGGTCAGAAAATGGTCAGCGATTTTTCGACTTTTGTCCAACCCTTGACGCACTGTGCGCCACCCCATCCCTGCACGGTGAAGTCAGCTGTTCAGGGGGTGAGTCCCTCGCAGGCTGTTATGGCTTTTGGTTGCCAGATTTTTTTCACCAGTATAATATACTTATATTACAGTATAATAATAATATTATTAGGGTACATTTTGGCCAATACCCTCAAAAATATAGTATTTTCATAAAAATTATAGCAGATAAAATAATATTTCTATTAAAAAAATATTATAGTACTTGAAATATTATAGTATTTGAAAGAAAAATATAGTAGGCTATAATTTATTGATTATTAGTTATTTTGGCATAATTTGTAACCTTCGACACTCGAGGTCATGTGACTATAGGTACTCCCGTCGCGAAAACATAGGTGTATTATCATTCCAAGAATAATAAACCAAAACGTAACGCTTTTTGTCAGTCAGCTCAAGGCTAAAGCATGTTCCATGCTAAAAAAACGCTGCATATTTTACACAAGGGTTTATTATTCTTTGATATAGGTTACTTGTGCAGAAATTTAATTCTGTGCCAATAAAAATTTTTTAGAAGAACTTCTTTTTTTTCAAAAATTTTTCGTTCATTACTTGAAAATATTTGACCTCCTGAGATCCTTCAAAAATCCCATTTGTAGCCTCATGAAAGCCCTATAGATCGCAACAGTGAAATCGGATCGTTCCGGGACCCCCAAAAATGAATTCGACGTCCAAAAATACTACGAAAACGACACCTAACTCGATCCCATAGCCCAATGCCTTCATAAAACCCCTCCCGTAGCCCAAATTTAGCCCCATAGCGCCCCACGGGTTTGGGCGATCGGGCTGAAAACCTTGCGTGCACAACTAGGTGGTTGTCGTGTCTGACTTGTGCGTGAGTGCTCTTCCAGGAGCGGAGCTCAGACTGGAAGGGTGTATACAGGAGCGGCCTCGGTGTATACAGGAGCGGAGCTCGAACTGTTTATGCGTCTTCCACAGCGAAGCTCAGACTGTTCGTTGACGAGACTTTCCAGGAGCGTACGGCGGACGGACATGTAGACCTGTTGAAACGGATAATGTCAAATTTTGAGGCCGATCGGAGTCGTCGACTTCCGTTGCGAAAACATAGGTGTATTATTCCAAGAATAATAAACCAAAAGGCAACTCAATTATTTAGTCCCACGACTTATCCTTTCAAATAGTGCCCCCGCATGCCCAATACCCACGAAGGGGGACTGCAAGAGATGTCTGTGACTGGTCTTTTGAGCATTACTGAACACCTTTCATCATGTTCTGGCTGTCACACTGCGTTGCACAGTAAGTGGTAGGGTAACTACCGTACAGCTTCAGACTATTTGCAATGGAACCTCCTCGACATCCGAACCCTTGAAGAGAAACAATTAGCCACTCCCTGTTAGGTGGTTGGGAAGTTGGTCGGAGGCCGACGGAGGTATCAGCTTACCAGGACGGGTCACCCCTCCAAGCCCGACCAGGTCATCACTAATCATGTCCTGCTTCGGGGTAATGGCCACGGCATTAGAGGACGACTAAAGGGTTTAGCTTCACTCCTTAAACCGCAACTTCCCTCTCGGCCAGGTTTCCCCCATCCGACCGGTCCGACCTCCTTCATTCCTCCGCTAATGGGGAATGGGTAATAAGATTTGCTTGGACCCTACGTATAACTCGATTGCCATACCCTGCAGGGCCCGTAAGGACTCTGTCGTGGCGTTGGTGACAGGTGGGCTCGCCCTATAAATCCAATCACTGGACCAGAACCCCCACCGTGGGCCTCACCGCTATACTCTAACCCTTTTCCTACCTTCCCCCTTTTTGCAAAACGTCACCTCTTATGAGTTAATGCGAATCAATTTGCTTTAGGTTGAAAAGGCATCAGACTCGGGTTAGCACACGTTAGCGTTACCAAGCACTTCGCTTGGCCAGCCTCTTAATCTCGTTGCCTTGATTTTTTAAACACCCTTTTGCCACACTTCCCACGCTCAGCCTTAATCAATTTTGTTTCCAAGTCGAGAGCTTGTGACGTTTCAGGGAGAAAATGTTGTGCCATCCAGAATGAAAACGCTGCAATTTTTCCAGTCGGCTTATTATTTTTTTATAAATTGTGCAAAACCAGGTCTGTAAATAATGACTTATAAAAAGTTTAAAAAAATAATTAATAACAATAAAATTTAAAATTTGTATACCTGTGTGTCTTAGGACAGAACAGACTCCCAAAAATGGATTCAACGCCAAAAATTACCTCGGAAACGAGACCTCATTTCAGAGGTCGGCAACGTATCACGCACAGAAAATTTAATATATTTAATATAATTTCTATCTGATGGTGTGGTTTTCCTCACGTCACAGATGTGGATCAGATTGGTAAGGAAAATTATCGAAAGCTTCAACCATGATGATATCATTAATATTATTAATCTTTGTTTTTATAACCGGCAAGCCCCCTTTGTGGGGGGGGGGGGGGGGCTCTTCTTTTTTGTTCTACTACGAGTATACCAAGTATAATAAGAAAGCCTTCGAGGGGTTTTTGAAGGTTTTCGGCTATAGTACTACATATTCTGGTAGACCTTAAAGAGAGTATCCGTGTTGAATGTTTTTCTGTGGTTTGGACAGATGTGGGACCTCAAAAATGGATTATGCGTTCAAAATTACTTGGAAAACGACGCCTTATTTCCACCTCCTGGGATCCTTCAAAAGCCCCTTTGTGTAGCCCCTCATGAAAGCTCCTCACTCGTTCTGGGACCCCCTAAAAATGTATTCTACGTCCAAAAATACTTTGAAACCGACACGTAACTCGACCCCATATCCAAAACGTAGTTCGACCCCATGATCAAAACCCTTCAAAAACCCCCACGGGATTGAGCGATCGGGCTAAAAATCTCGCGGACACAACTAGATGGTAAGCCTAGTAGGTATTTTGACGAAATTTCAGATTCTTAGAAAAATTCCTGCAGCCCGAAATGTCTTGGACGGCGGACGAACATTTCGTTTTTGGAATCTACTTACTTGTCATGGAACGGACAATGTCAAATTTTGAGGCCGATCATTTTCGAGCTCAGTTGCGATTACATGTGTGTACTAGGGGCTACGCCAGTCAATCTCCGACCGTATCCCACCTGGCCTCAGACCCAACAACTCGTTTTCCCATATTGTGCAGTTTTTTTTTCATAAAAAATAGGTACAGATTTTTCGATTTTTGCTCAACTTTTGGAGCTTAGATGCGCCAATTGGAGCAACCTGTTGATGGTTTCATAATTTTCTCGTCATCTACTCGCCCAAACGGATTTTGGTATTTTTTTCAAATTTTTTAGAAAAAGTTTAATTTCCCGTTTTTTCCCCCTTTAGGAGCTCAGATACGCCGCATGGAGCTACTTTTTGGTGGTTTCAGACTTTTCTCGCACTATGCTCGCCAAACTGGATTTTTTAAGACCAATTTCAGATTTTTCGGACCGCTAGAAGTGCCTTAGAATAAAGATGACCAAAATCGTGTCACCCTCCTCCTCGGGCTGCGGCTTTAATATAATAGATTATTCCATGATTAATATAACAAAAATTTATTGAAATAAATATTTAATATTGTCGGTCAAGAATAAAATTTTCAAAAATCGTGTCATTTTACAATTTCATACTTTGTTCACTTTCAAATATTGTGTAGGAAATCGTTCAATTTTTCCGGTGATGGGAAATAATGGATTTTTCGAAAAATTGTTTCAAAAGAATCGATTTGGATTGCAATCGGTCACTTGAGTAACTGAAAAGAACCGCTGGACCGTTGGTCAGAATATTGATGTTATGAATGATAGGTTAGGGTTAGGAATCGTTTTCCATTCGTTACTCAAAAATTCAAAGCGTTGTTACTGAGAGTGTGCGTGGTTTTCGGCTACCCACTTAAGTTTTTCGTTTTTCTTTCATTTCTCCTTTTTTTTTTTTTTTTTCAAATTTTATTTTTTTCAGGCGTCAAATACGTCGGCGTGACCAATAATTATTACTGGAGCTTTTCGCTTACCAAATACATTTTTAATGGACAATATTATGGTTTTCCCCCAAAGATGCTGCAGGAATTTGCAAAGAATAACTTAAGCCGGTGGCCCCGAGAGTGCTCTGCACAACTGATACGAGGGCAATGTGTGGACTGCCATAGGCACCATTCATGCCTGGTTTACGAGGCTTACATGAAAGGGGTCGCAGTAATAGTACGTTATCCCGGTTTTTATGCCAATATTAATTATCGTGAGTCATGCCCTGAGCGAGTCCCCAGAAGCGCGTTTTCCAAAAAAGAAGAAGAAGAAAAAAAAAAAAAAAAAAAAAAAACACCGCGAGGAAGAGGGAGGGGGGAAAAGTGGAAAAAAATTTTTCTCTTTTTTTTCCACAGTGCAACATCGGACGGGAGGGATGGTCCCCTAGCTTCAATATCCTCTCGGCAGATATGAGGGAGACGTGGGATAATAAACAATGAGATTATACCTTGGTAAATCCATCTAATGGCCGTCGTAAAAAGTAACGGCCGGGCAAGTTATCTCAAACATACAAAAGGGAGTGATCGAGGCAACGGGCATACGTCACGAGCGCATCTCTGCTTCGTGCTCGGGAAAAAAAATCGCCGAGTCGGAGTGGAGGGGGTGAAAAAAAAACCCTAATGGGATTACAGGGTGAGCGTCGCGACCCCAGAAAAACTGCTTGCCCCGAGAGTGTTCAATGGTGTCACCCAACGCGGTTTTTGAGCGTCACTATTCCTGGGTGAATTACCTGCGGAAACCTGAATGGATGGGTTGTTTTCCAAAGCGGATTACACGACTTCCACAAAGCCCTAACATCTCATCCCGCATCGTCGATTTATCGTCAGGATCAACAAAAAATGGTTTCATTACAAACCGGGGGTTTTTGAGCCGGATAGTGGGCCCGGGATTTATTCGGCACTCCAATCAGAAATGATTCCGCCCCAGTCAACTGTTTCGATCTTCCCCATACGATTTGAACAATTTTCCCCGGGCGATCATTTTTTGACGGAAAACCCCCGGTTGCAGACTGTTTTTTGTCCCATTGATCCGTTTTTGAAATCGCATTTTTCATTATTGTTTTCCACCGATAAATCCCGGGCTCTCCGTCGACTGATGTCCCACCTCAGCGCTTTTAATTTGGGAGAAGCTCCGAGAGGATTCGTAACAAACAAACTGAGATAAACAAGTTTTTACGCGCCCTCAAATCATCTGCACATTTGTCAACCCTCCGAAGAGGGGGGGTTTAATTGATGGCGACCAGCATTCGTCCTGTCAAACTTTCAAGCGTTGAATCACAATCGAGCCCAGTTTTGGGAAAGAGAGGGCTGGGACGTGCTTATTGACAACAGCGTTCATCACCGTTTGTTTTTTCGCTGGACCTCCAAATTGAAAATGTTTAGCGAACACGAGTGGGGAGGACTGGAAGTTTCCCAGAAGTGATTTGTTTGGTATCGCCCATACACGGTCCGCACTCATTATTTTCGCCAACAGTTTGAACCCCGATCTCAATTTCCAAAGAAAATTTATTATATTAACGTTATCAAAACAATTATTTAACATATTACTACTATATTATAACAATAATATTATTATTTGGCGTAGTGTTATGTAATATATATTTTTTTAAATTTTAGTTTAAACTCAATTTTAATTTCGCATGATTAATGTCTCTACCTTTAATTTAGTACATAGTGTCCGCCGGAATTCTGTGCCCTGCCGTGGACCGATTGAACGTTAGGCGGCTCATTTAAATCGCGAAGTCCCCGTGATTATTGCAAAATTACCTTTCTTCTAAACCTCCTCCTTCATCGCGAACGAGGCTCTGTTCAGCGACGGGTTAAAAAGCATCGTTACTAGGGAAATTTTCGTAACGCCAAAACGCGGCACAACTTTTGGCGTCTGTTTTGAACGGTCGGTTAGAATGAGCTTTTTACGCTGATTTCAACGAGTCCAAAACGATTTCTGTGCGATATCCTGTTCGGAAGTTATTCAAGAATCGTTGTTATTGAGAAATATTACACCAGTTGAAGGGTTGCTACGTGTGTTCCAAGTGAACCATGGGTTGCATTATTGATAGGTGATGCACGGGGATCAGACATTTCTTGCATCAGGAAGTCCCCATGATCTACTAATTACGTACTATTTTGCCACACCATTAATGCTCACATCGTTGGGTCTCATACGAAACCTTATAAACGGATATTGGTCCCATTTGTAGCCCCATGAAAACTCCTTAGATCCAAAAATACCTTGTAAACGACCACAAAGTCGACCTAGTATTCGAAACCCTTCAAAAACCCCTCCCGTCGCCGCCTTTTTAGCCTGACAGACTCTCACGGGGTTGAGCGATCAGGCGGAAAACCTTGCGAATATAACTAGATGGCGAACCGAATATTTTGCAGATTTAAAAAAAGGTCCTACCGCCAAAAATGGTTATGGGTGATTCCACGAAAACTGGAAATTTTTGATGTCCAAATATGAGTGAAAAATTCTTTCTTTGTTCATAGATTTTTTTTGATTAGGCTTACTTTGAAGGTTGTTCAGATGAAGTTTAGCAACGAATTCAATCATACAAGTGCTCCGTTTAGCAAGAATAGAAAATTTTGTAAATTCGTAAGATGAGGGAATGAGGTAGGTATGAGAATGAGGAAAACAAATAAAATGAGACGCCAGATTGATTTTGAATGTATAATAAATTGACTCTAGCGTACATTGCGTTGGTCTACTCAATTAATGAAAAAAGGAAATATATTTAGGTAATATAATAAAATCGTAAGAATGTAGGATCATCCTCATTCTCTCATTCCGAACCTCATTCTCTCATTTACCTATGATTAACGTGAGAGAATGAGAATGAGAGAATGAGGTTTTTGGCTTCAAAATAGGATGCTATTGCACACATGGTTATTACTAATTTTCAAAAATCACATGGCACAAGCACTTGGCAACGCTCACTATGTGACTGATAATCAAAATTCTGAAACTTACCGCTAGTTTTATGAAAGATGAGAGAATGAGAAATCAAGTGCCGAAAGATAAAATTCCCCCACAAAACAGGACACCGACTGAAGAGGGAGGATATTTTGACAATGACGATTTCTCGACGTGCAGACGCGATGTGTGGAAGTGTTGCTGACCCATTTTTCCGGTCCTACTTGGGGCATGGCCGACACACGACTTTCTCAAAATAATGTGAGAGAATGAGGTGACTACCTCCGTGACAGCCACATGATGATGTCCTTACTCAACACGGTTCACTGTTAAAATCCGTATTCTCTAAAAAGTTGAAGAGCAGGTGAAAATAACGATACATTGGATTTTGGCGAAAATCTACTTGGTTCATCGTCAGTAGTTGTTGAAGTTGGAAACTCGAGAAAGGGACACGTGAGAGAATGAGGATATCGAACTTCAAATTTGAAATTTCATACCTAAGTTTTCAAGGAAAGGGATGAAACTTGATTCGAATTAAAGCTATCGTCTTCTCCCTTAAGCCCAAAATTTTTTTTTTGAAAAATCAAATAGGAGAGCCATCGTGTTTGAAAGACCTAAAATTTCCAGTTTTCGTGGAATCACCCTTATCGGTGGCTCAGTGGTTTCAGCGTCGTACTGCTGAGTCAACGGTTGCTGGTTCGATCCCAGCAGCCGCTACTAGACATCTTCCTTATACTGATAATCATCTCTCGGAAGGCAATGGCGAACCACCGAGAGTATCTCGCCCAGGAAAACACACATTTGCCGTTCGTAGTCTGCGTTAAACAGTAGGTCCCTACTACTTCTGTAATAATCGGTGCCCCCTCGGGGGTTTAACCTGTGCGTTAACGCTTAAACGCGGTAACTCGGGTGGTGAAATGGACGCTCAACAGAAGTTAGTAGCGAGAGGTTGCCAACGCCTGGTTTCAGGTATGGCGCCTAGAGAAGAAGAAGACCTCCAAAAAAAGCGTAGAAGGAGTAAGGACTTTTGATATTTAAATCCTTCTCGTCATATAACGTACAATGGCAAATTTTGAGGTCAATAACTATTTTTGACCCCTGTCGTGAAGCCATAAGATGATGAGAAAGCTGAACCAAAGATTTTAATGAGGGATATTACACAATGTGTGTTAAAATCTTTCACATAATATGTCATATTATGTGAAAGCATTGCCAAATACTGTGTGCTTTTTTTGTATTTTTTGTATTTGAACATTAAACTTCAAAAACTGGTTACCACAGGAATTGCCTCTGTTTTAAATTGAGAGGCTATAAATAGGCTAAAATCCCACGGTGGGACAGCGAATGTCCTCAAGATAAAGGTTATCCTGAACTTTTAAACCCCTCTGTACAAAAACCAGGGGTATAGCCTGGGCCCGATCGCGTTGAAATTTACTTCTCCCCAGGCTCTCGTAGTGGGAGGGGGTAAAGAAAGGAAAATACCTCTCAAAACTTATTACCGCTAATTACCAAGATTTCTTTTCCCTTCCATTAGCAAGCCCTCTTATCAAGGCACTTAAAAGATACGCCATCGAGTTTGCAAATCCGTAGCAATTAGACGGAAGGAGCTTCAGAATTAATCCGCGAGAGGGCTCTTCCCCTCCGAGTATATTTATTGGGTTGGCTCCTTGGCCTCAACCCCTTCCCCCTTCTGCAATTATTGTCATACGTTACGACAATTACAATCAATTCTGGTGAAACCTAATCCGCGGTTTGCCCTTCCAAGTTTAAGCCCGCCCGGTCGGCAATTAGGGCTTCCACAAGAACGATATATTTCTTTCCGATTTTGATAATGACTCCATTCTGACTAATTCCGGTCAATTCATTTGGAGAGAGCGAATTACTTCTGGAAGGTTAATTTATAGTAAAGGGCTGGAGAAACACTCTTTATGAAGAATCTGCGCCATTTTACATTCGAATCACGAAATTTTAACACATCTCGTTTCTATAGTTGGAAAATTTACTGAGCCCGAAAGGGCCGGAGAAAACTGTAGATTATTAAGTGGGTTGGTAGAAAGTGAAGCAGCAAAAAAATCTACTTAACCGTCCAATCTGATATAACTTGGGGGTGGTACCTACATTTAATAAGAAAAGTTGAGAGATAGTGAGATAGGAGTTCCTTATTTGATTAAATTAGGAGGGGTAGGTAGAAAAGCTTGGGGTTTAAAGTGAGTGTTTGCAAAGAATGGTAAGTTAGGAGGGGGAAGAGGCCAAAAGGGTTAAATTACACGAAGAGACCTCTGGCGGCGGGGGGTGGTAATTAGTGTAGCGGTAGATGTTGTGATTTCGGTTAATCATGTTCCTGAAGTGGCGGGGGTGAAGGGGGTTTTCCAAGAGAAAAGGAAAGATTTTCCGGGAGAGGCAACATTGTTTATCTCGTGAACGTGCTGCAGATAGTCCTCTGTTCAGAACATTCCTACTCCCCCTGCACCGGCGGGCCTTTAAAGTAACGCTAATGTGACGCTGGGATTTGGCTGGCGAATATCTTGACGTGCTTATTTTGTGCTTCGTGCTCTGCCTGCATACGTCCTTATGGTTTTGTAATCTACCTGAGCGTCAGAGGTCCAAAATATACAACCGTAGGATCTCTATTAAATGTGTTAGGTTGACACTACATTGAAATGACGGGCGTCAACCATTATTGAATCGTTTCCATATCGGGTAGCGATTGCTTGCATGATGCCGTGCCTGGCCAAGAATGAATACGTATGCAATGGCTTTCCCTTAATTCCCTTTTAAGGGGAGGAGTCCACCCAAGGCGGCGCGCGGCCGCTCAGCCGCTCTCTCCATGCATCTCACTCATTAGCTCTTTGTGTACTGATTCTAAATATTTGAGATTTTTACCACATGTAGCAGGGACTTGAAGGTTTCATATGAAAAAAATAATTTTGAAATCGTCCTAGTGGGAACCTGTCTACAGGCCTTGTAAGTTTTACCAATTTAATCACGATTTTCGCATTTCGGTACATGTATTTACATAACCACCCACCCGAATGAAAAATTTCTTTCGCCCTTTAATTTACATTGAAAAAGGCTACACAACCCTGCAGTCGGATATTTTATATCGGGTCTGTGCGATTTTAGCCGGAAGTGGGAAGGTTGACTCCATTTTTGATCACCTAAAAGCCGTGACTGTGTAAATCCTCGTATAAAATTTACAAATCTAAGTCCGGGGCTTGTATGTATAGGATTGTGGAGCGCTGCCTGGTAGGATTTTTTTTCACGAGAAAAAAAAGCCATACACACTGTCGCACACACGGGCGAACAGCATCGTGGACAAAATGGGAAAAATATTGGTTATCAAGTGTGAACTAGGGATGAGAAAAAAAACGCGGAACAGTTTCGACGAAACAGTTTCACGAGAAGAAACGTTGAAATAGTTTCACTTAATCTGGAATAGCTGTTTCAAAAAAAAAAAAAAAAACAAAAAAAAAAACGAGCAAATGAACGAAATGAAAAGAAACCGAAACGATTTCGCAACAGCTTGAGCTGAGGAGAACAAGAAGCAGTCTGAGGCGTGACGAAACCGTTTTGGTTTCTGTTTCTGTTATTGTTGTGCAAGCCTGCTTCAGCTCTTTCGAAACGCATTGACGCTGAAACTGTTATTTTGAAACAGTTTCCCCGAAATAGTTTCATTCTACGAAAAAAACTGTTTCGTTTCATTTCTTAAAAGAAACCGAAACGCCCATCCCTAGTGTGAACCTTCACGAAATTCGCATTTGTTTAAAGTATCGACTCATCGATATTTGATATCCAAAAATATTTATACAATATTAAATATCGTACAGATTCATAGATTAAAGATTTAGATCGTATCTAAAAGATTTTATCGTATTTGGATATCAAATATCGAGAAATTTTCTCAATACAGCACTTGTTGATGTCCAAGCGCGGGTTTATCAAATGCAATGGTTACCTCGATTGAAGCCTGAGAAACAAATCGCTGCTATCAAATTTAATAGCGTTCCTCAGCAATAATTATTAGGCTACTTATTAGCCTGTTCGGGCTTGAATCGCGGTAACGAAGTAGGTATTTAAATTTAATATAATATTTATTTTGTATTACGCCACAGCTCTGACAGGGTAGGTTGGCCGTTAAAAATATTTTAATAGTATTTTATTTTACAGATAGTACCGCTATTAATTTTTGACTTGCTTCAAAACTCTTTTCTGGTTCCAGATGCACTTGGTCGGTGAAATGCCCTGGTTCGACACACACGAACTGATTGTATTCTTCATCGGGCAAGTCGACGATGGTCTTGGCCGCTTCTTTTCCAGGATTCCAAATGACTGTGTCGGGGAAATTCGTTTTGACCACGAGGACGTTTCTGCCTTCGGACTGGATTTTGTGTTCTTTGGTGGTCTGCTGATACAGTCGTGTGATCGGGCCGTCGATTTTCACGCTGCCTCTGGAATCTAGGGTGGAGCTTTGGTCTTCCCTGCTGCAGGAATACTTGTTGCCTTCGAGCCCACAAATAATGCAATTTTCAAGGTCGTCTACTTGTAAATATGTGTGAAGAAGTAGCTCAAACATCATATTTTTAGTTTTACTAGGATTGAAGACGTTTACTGTTGTCTGCAAGGATGTTTTTGACAATACTACCGTGTAAGTCAGTTCGAATTCAAAATCCCACAATGATCTTGTCCATGCGTTATCAACGAGGGACAACACGGCAACCAAATTCCCTCGAGAATTCTCGTATATCTCCCTTTTTAGCGACCATTTGCAAACGCGAGCGAATCCATGTAGGGGGTTTTCACCCCAAGGGCCGAACTTTGGGAACGCTATGGGTATACCGCCTCTTATAGGGGATTTACCGTCAAAAACCGCCGAACTGCTGACGAACAGTTGCTCCACACCGTCGGCCTTCCACGACAGAACCGTCGCCCCATGGAGATTGATCGTGCAAGACGTTCCCGGGCTTACTTCCAAAATGATGTCGTTTTCATGGTGTTTAGAAGCCATCTTCAGTCACCGTCAGACGTTTGTTGACAATCACCGGCCCTACAAATCCAAACAAATCGATAAGCGTTTTAGCAACGTCAGAAGTGGGATTCTTTAAATTGTCACTAAAATACAATGCCGCATTCGTCATGTATGTTAGGTATGACGTTAAAATGTTGTTTTGTCTTACCTGGACGTTTTTCGAGCAGTTGACCGTGAAGTTCGATGATGAATGAAACTGTGAAGCGAGGACACGTTTACATTACAATCTCCCACTGATAAAAAAACCTTGCTGCCATGAAAGAGAGCTCTCTCGTTATTATCGCGCTCTCTTCGTAGATAAGCCTTGAGAGGAACGCACATTTCAAGAGCTCATAATAGATAAGTCACTTCAAATACGGATTCTACGACCAAAATCTCATTGATACCGACAACTCATAGTACAAGTCCTTCAAGAAGGTCGGATGAGTAAACGATAAATAAATAAATGAGTTTTACATCCGGAAATACTTCGACATCGATAGCCCACTCGACCCCATGCTCTTCAAAAACCTTTCCTTGTCGAGCGATCGAGCTGAAAACCTCGTGGACACAACTGGCAATATTACTTATTGTCAAAATTTAAGGTATACAAAAAATGCTTACTGTCCGGAGCATTGACGTCTCATTTTGGTTTATAATTCTCAGATCAATGAACCCATACATATTAAATATCACTTTTCGCGGCGTTGGTCAAACATTTAGGGGGACAAAAAAGGTGCTCCGTTAGAGGTATTGTGATATCGAGTGGGGTGTCTTTTCCGAGGTATTTTTAGACGTAGAATCCAATTTGTTGGGTCGTAGAAACATACGGTTTCGTCATGAGGATCTAATGGGCCTTCATGGGGCTGCAAATGTGGCTTTTGAAGAATACGAGGATGTCGAATGAGGTGTCGTTTTTTCAAGTAATTTTGGACGTAAAATCCGCTTTCCGGGGTCTCACATCCGTCTGAACACTGTGCTGGTGTACCTACCTACATTTAATTTTTTTTTTTTTTGAATTGAAAATTTTCAATTATTGGAAAATTCAACTAAGTAGTTTTCTCCAAGAGTAGTTCTTGGATATAAATTGTGCAACTATGTATTAATTCTATCGATTGAAAATCATATAAAAAAAGTTGGCTATTTACTTCTAGCGCTTGGAAAGATGAGATTATACGGAACTGGATTATACGTTCAAAGTTAATTGAAGAACGACCTCATTCAGCTGCCAGACATCCTTCAGCCCCATTTGTAGCCTCACAGCTCCCCTCGGTGAAATCAGATGGACGCTGGACCCCCAAAAACGGACTCATTTCATTCTTCGTTCAAGAGCACTTCGAAAACGACACCTCATTCGGCTCCCTGGCATCCTTCAGCCCCATTTGTAGCCCCATAAAACCCCTCGGAGAAATTAGATGGATGTCGGACTCTCAAAAACGGACTCATTGAATGAAATTTTCATTCTTCGTTCAAAAGTACTTCGAAAACGACACCTCATTTGGCTTCCTGGCATCCTGCAGCCCCATTTGTAGCCCCATAAAACCCCTCGGTGAAATCAAATGGACGTCGGACCCCCGAAAACGGACTCATTTCATTCTTCGTTCAAAAGTACTTCGAAAACGACACCTATCTCGACCCAATCGCCGAAAACCTTCAAAAACCTCTCCCGAAGCCCTTTTTTAGCCCCGCAGAGCCTCACAGGTTTGAGAATTGGGGCTGAAAACCTTGCGGACACAATTTGATGGACAAGCAAGGATTTTGTCAAAATTTTGGATTTAGAAACAAAATGTCTACTGCCCAAAACGGCCTGGACGGACGTAGAAAAGTCAACCAAAGTCTGAAATCTGTGTAACGTCATTCTCTTCGGCAAACAAACGTTTGGATGAAATCAAAGATTCTTTCTCTGCCTTCTTAGTTAATTCAGGCCGCGTCCCGTCATCGTAGGCCTAATGTTCCCATTTCGCGTGACTCGTCGACCAGAACAAGACTCGTTTGATATCGACCGAACAGCTGAAATTGCTTTCACTTCGATTAGGTGGATAGTTTCCTGGACGTAAAATGAGCTGATGATGAGGTTATCGCTTTTTTTCCCAAAAGGTTTAAGCTTTATAATGGCCTTCGAAAAAAAAGAAAAAAAAAAAAAAAGAAGTGAAATAAAACCTATTAAGTGGTATTAACGGTTAACGGAGGTGTGCAATCGGTCTTGATGAGCTGTAATGTGACGTAACATCGATATCTGGCGGTAGTATAACAGTCAAGGACGAGGGAGGGCCTGCCGTGCACCACCCACAACCCACATTCACCCGCCGCGACGCCCACTCAACGCAGCGCCGTCGCCTGAGTGGTTTTTGTCGTAACGTTAACGTTTTAAGAGGTTTTCCTGTGCGAGGTTTCCCGTCAGCGTCAAACGGAAGTCATTCGGAGGATTTGGGTGAGTTTCCCGACGTTATAAAGGCCTTTGTAAGGGTTATAAGCCCGTAATCTGTTGTGGCGGGCAGGCTGTAGATAAAAGTATCGATCATCTTCAATCTCATTGTTGCCCCAGTTTTAGCCTCCCACCTGCCCTCTGTGCCCCACTTTCACCCGGAACACTTTTCTGTACATTTCCTTCTCGTAATAACTCACGTTTTGCGAAAACATTTTCACGTTCGTCGTTTCATGTTTCATGTTGGGTAGTACGCAAGACATTGTTAATGGTATTAACCCAGTCATAACCTCAACTTCGTCCCAATTGATTTGGCACAGTTGTAGGTACCAAGTGCATATGCGTCGTGACACATTTCCATTGTGTTAGGGTGGCACCTCCGCTGAACAACTGCCTCAACCCAATTTCCATAAAAAATGCTAGCCTCCGCCGTTTGAGCGTAAAATACAAACTCAAACTTACGCTGTAAAATTATATTTTTAGGTATAGAGAAACAATGATCAACTCTGACAGTGAACAGGTTTAATCTGGAGGGTGGCTCCTACAGGGTGGTTAACCTCTTTCCCATTTGGCCTTCTTTCACCCCCTCGTTTAATCAGGTCAAGGCCCATTTTCTCTTTAGCTAAGTTCTCTCTGAGAGAGTCGGAATTTCGCATTTCTAACCGCACATTCGGATTTAGCACCCTTTAAAATCCCCTAACTCGACTTTTCAGTTCGAAAATCCGTATAGTTACGTGCAGAGGTGTTAAAGGATTTTCGGAGATTTTGAACTGAAAAGGGAAAATTTTACGTCACATCGAACGTTTGGGCATCGAGCCGCCAGAGCGCGCAGTGATGTTTTCATTGAACACGCACGACACAGCAATGTAGTCCACATCGTTTCACGTCTCCAGGAAGTGAATTCCTCGCGTTGACTGTAAAGAATTTGAGAACGTTCCGTAAGAGTTTAAGGGCGGCTGACAAATGATTTTACATTTGACGCCAAAAACAGCGTGACGCGCAGCAAGGTTGGCTAACTTGCATGTCGTTGACCAATGAAAACTGATGCAAATTAGAACTTCCCGATCTCAGGTCCCTGAATTCAAATATTTTATTTTTCCTAAAGTCCTTCAAATTACGGAGAGGGTGTTTCTGCGATGTAGACCTTGTTTCGTAATTTTAAAAGATGACCTTTCCAAGGAAAAAAAAAAAAAAAAAAAAAAAAATCAAGGAGCTCATTCATAACTTTTTTTAAAGGGCAGATCTTGAACGAAAATTTAATAGGAGATCTATTTTTCTTCTATTTTTATAGGAGATTTATTTTGAACTTGACTTAATTTGACTTAAAATTGACCTTTTCAAAACTCGGGCACAACCTCATCATGGTCCCCTCTTCATAAGTACGTGTTGGAGAATGTTTCCCCACAAATCAGAGGTTTTTTTTTGGTAATTTTTTTTTACTAAATAGGTACCTAGGTAATGCTTATAATTCTCATCTGATTTTGAAAAAAATGTGTTTAAGACGCACTCGTTCATTAGTTTAAGAAGTTCGGAAATTGGAATATTACACTGATCTAAAAAAAAAAAAAAAAAAAAAAAAAAAATGACCTGCGAGTTCCCGGCTTCTTTTTACTTTTTCTAGGGATTTTTGAGGGTGCTGAATCCGTTTTTTTAGTTAGTTCGAATAATTAATTTCTTTTGCATTTTTTTAGTTTTTTGGACCTTCCTTTACACTGAATTTTCCAGTAATCTCCGACTTCACTTGAACTTCTTCAAAAGACACTTATCTTATAACAACTTTACTGTAGATTCCGAATATATAACTACCTACTTACATTTAGTCCAAAACCTTTTTAAACCATCAAAATAACTGCAAACAAATGAGCAAAAACGCAGTTTTTCTGTGGTTTTTTAAAAATTTTTATATCCCTCTCTCTAGTCGCTCCGAAAAGTCCTGGAACAAATTTTGGAAAGCTCAGATCTTTCTGAGCAGAATGAGACGAACTGCGACTCTCAAAAATTGAAACGAAGGGAGCTACAATTATTCAAAGTTTTGCAACTAAAAAGCGAGAACTTGAATTGCACACAGAATTTCCCTCCAGCGACTCTCCCAAGAGGAAAACTTGGCATTTTTATCAGACCTCTTCCCCTCGTTAACCCAAAAACCGGACTAAAATTTCAAGGCGATCCCTCCTGGGATCGTTCGAAAATCTGGTTGCCATCTGGTGGTCCATGAAAGCCCCGTAGATCCCCTCAGTGAAATCGGATCGTTCTGGGAGCCCTCTGAATGGATTCTACGTCCAAACATACTTCAAAAACGACACCTAACTCGTATCCATAGCCGAAACCCATCAAAAACCATCAAAAACCCCTCCTGTAGCTCCTTTTTGGCCCCACAGAGGCACACATGTTTGGGCGATCGGGCTGAAAACCTTACGAGCACAACTAGATGGTAAACCGAGTATTTTGTCGAAATTTAGATTACAACAAAAAAAAAAAAAAAAAAAATCCTACTCCCCAAAACGGCTCGGACAGCGGACGGACGTTTCTTTATTGGAATCTACGTATCTTGAAACGGATAATGTCATATTTTGAGGACAATCAGAATTTTCGACCTCCGTCGCGATACATTATTCCAAGAATAATGAACCAAAATTGGACTTACAGCTAAAAATTTTGGGAACCCCTGCCATTAATTTCACTCGCTCTCTCCCACAATTATGGTTGATGTTTTTGACGCGATTTTTGAATTTTTGTTTCAGAGTTACGATCAACAGGATGAACACAGACTCAAAAAACGTAATCCTCCTGGACCGAGGCAATGGGACGACCTGCACAGTAAATTTACTCGGCGCGACAATCATATCGTGGCGAGTCAAAAGCCAGGAACAGCTTTTCGTGAGCAAAAAAGCCATTTTCGACAACAAAACCCCAATCATGGGGGGTGTTCCTATTGTGTTCCCGCAGTTCGCCGATTGGGGAGAGAAACCGTTCCACGGGTTCGCTCGAGTGTGCCGCTGGCTGGTCGAGAGGGAGCCGGAAAAATCCTCCAACGGCGACGTCAAAGCCGTTCTCAAATTGATGGACACGGCGTGGACGAGGCAATACTGGGACTACACGTTTTCTTTGTGCCTGACGATATTATTGACCGAGTCTGAACTCCACACGGAAATCCTCGTCACGAACCCCAGCCCCAAACAGTCTTTCGCTTTTAATCTCCTCCTCCACACGTACTTGAAAGTGCCGGACGTCTCCAGATGTGAAATCACCGGGTTCAGAAATACGACGTACTCCGACAAAACGAGAAACTTCCAAGACTTCCCAGAGCCTTCCGACGTCATCACTGTGCGCAAATACACCGACAACATTTACAAAAACACTGCCACCGAACACGTCGTATCGAACGCCGTCAACAACAAGAAATTACGCGTTCGAAAAACCAACTACCCCGACACTGTCGTCTGGAACCCCTGGGCCGACACCATCCAGCGTTTCCCCGATTTGGACGACAACGAGTACAAACACTTCTTCTGCCTCGAAGCCGGTCACGTCGCCAGCCCAGTAACTCTCTGCCCGGGTCAAACTTACAAAGCTTCACAAATCCTACAAGTTGTATGATCCGCGTAAAATCCCAGGGCATCTCGTAATTCGGACGTAAACGTAGACAAGTCTAAACAAATCACAATCCATTTTTTATATACCTTTATATGCTAAGGTTTCCCAAGTATACTTATCAACGGAAATTCGGGTTTTTCATGGACCAAGAGTTTCGTACAATCACAACCTCTTGTTGACATCTTCCTATACGATGAGCAATATTACATTTATCTAGGGGACAATATATGAAATAAATAATTTTTACAGTTTTCACGGCTTTTTATTGAGCTTAATTTTCCCAATACGGGACACTTTTTTTTGGTACAATAATTGTACAAAATTTTTAATAATAATTACGACTCATTTTTGCAGTAAATATTTAATTTTACGGTGTGGTTTATTATTGTCAAATAATATTTTGGCGACAGGGACAATTTTCAATTGGCTTCAAAATTTGTTCTTCGGATAAAAATTTGGGCGTCATGCAATTTTTGGAAGTTGGAATTTATATAAAAATCTGAAGTTTTGACACAATACTCGTTTCTCCGTTCAGTTGAGCCTACAAGGTTTTGGGGCTAAAGGCTATTGATTAAATGAAGGTAGGTAGGAGGTTGAGTGGGATCGTTTTCGAAGTATTTTTTGACGTGAGATCCATGTAAGGGGGTTTCAGACCCGTCCGGCGACAACGTGAGGAGGAGGGGCTATGAATGGGGCTTTTGAAAGGTTTATTGTCAGGTCGAAAAAGGTGTCGTTTTCGGCCTATTTTTGGACGCCGAATCCATTTATAGGGATCTCAGAACCAATCGACTACCCTGAGGGGCTACGAATGGGGTTTTGGAAGAACTTAGAAGGACGGGAGGTCGAATGAGGTGTCGTCTTCCAAGTATTTTCGGACGTAGAAATCGTTTCTGGGGCCTCATATTAAAATAAACCAGTAAAAAAAAGCAAACGCCTCATTAAATAAATTTTAATGATAAAAATTTGATAAAAACTACCAAATAAAATGTATTTATATACGAGGGTCATCCAGAAAGTTAGTTTACAACATTTTTAAAATTTCGAAAACTGCTTGTATACCAATGAAATTCACAGAATACTAAGTATATATTATAAGTATATATATTATATTTTTGAAGTCTTCATAAATATAATAAACTATTTTTCCACGTAGTCCCCGTGGAGTTCGACACATTTCTGTAGCCTCGGCCCCAGTTTTTTGGTTTATTATTCTTGGAATAATACACCTGTTTTCGCGACGGGGGTCGACGACTCCGATTGGCCTCAAAATTTGACATTATCCGTTTCAAGTGGTCTAGATTCCAAAACCGAAATGTCCGTCCGCCATCCAGGCCGTTTTGGGCAGTAAGAATTTTTTTAAAATCTGAAATTTTGACAAAATACTCGGTTTACCATCTAGTTGTGCCCGCAAGGTTTTCAGCCCGAACGCCCAAACCCGTGGGGCGCTATGGGGCTAAAATGGGGCTACAGAAGGTGGTTTTTGAAGGCTTTTGGCTATGGGATCGAGTCAGGTGTCGTTTTCGAAGTATTTTTGGACGTAGAATCCATTTTTTGGAGTCCCGAAGCGATCCGATTTCACTGTTGCGATCTATAGGGCTTTCATGGGGCTAAAAATGGGATTTTTGAAGGATCCCAGGAGGTTAAATATTTTTCGAGTAAGTAAAGAATAAAGAATTTTTGAAAAAACAATTTTTTTTCAACATTTTTTCTTTTGACACAGAAATAATTTTTTCGCAACTAACCTATCAAAGAATAATAAACCCATTTGCAGCGTTTTTTATGCCAGTATCATAGACCTCCGCCGCCACCTCTTCTAACCACTTATGAACAGCTTCCTGGACCTCTTCATCGTCTGCAATTATTTTTCCACCCAAAAACGCCTTCAATTTATTGAAAAGATGGAAGTCAGATGATGCTAAGCCGGGTGAATAGAGAGGGTGGTTGATAATGTCCAAACGAAGTCAAAAGTTCTTGGGTGACTCGAGCAGTGCAGGCCTGGCGGTGTCGTGGTGGAGGCCGATCCCCTTGGTTAGCATACCCCTTCTACGGTTCTGGATCTTTCTTTTTTTTTTTTTTTTTTTTTTTTTTTTATAGGGTAGGCATTGCAGTAAGCGTCGGCATTAATTGTCGTCCCTTTCGGCGTAAATTCGATCAAAAGGACACCCTTCCGATCCCAAAACACGGATGACCGCTCAGATCTCACACGGGCGAGAGGTGGCAGGAACTGGCGTCAACCTCTCCATTTAAAAAAACTCACTGTCACTGAACAAAACGGTCTATAGAAACGACCGTTATGATCCCGCCTTCAAGCCAGGTGCACAAACTAAAAAAAAAAAAAAACTCCCTCAGCACAGGAGCCTGTAAACTTACTTTCTGGATGACCCTCGTAATAATATTACGTCCATCCATATTATGTGGTGTATAGTCTGGTGTGTCATTAAATGGTTATAGAAATTTTCTATAATGAAGATGGCACGAGGGAATGAAAACGGGGATTAATGAAGGCGAGTAGTGACTGTCACGCGGGTGGTGGGCTCAACGACGTTCAGATGTAATTCAGTAGAGCCAGGAGTGAGTGGGGGTTACTGAGTTGTGAAGGCGAGAGACAGTTAGGAGTTGTGGTGATTGCGAGGACAACCCGTACGTAATTATGACTGAGGGTGTTGTACTCGTAGATAGACCTAGTGTGTGATATAAGTATGAGCGGAGTCTCCGTGTAATGGGGGTGGGGTCACTGGGAGGCGGTAATTGCCAGCGGGTGAGCTAACGACGCGGTCGTCTGATTTGTAGTAAGGCGGTCGGGAAAGGGGGGATGTCTGGAGGGGGTGCACTAAACCAGTGGAGTTTATGCCCTTTAATTTCACCTCCACCCCCCCCAAGAACGTCCCTTCCTCATCTCATTGCTGCCAACCTTTCTCTCTCTCATCTTCTCTCTCCCACCCTCGTCACCTTTTGCATACATTCGCTGGCTATCTCACCCTCCAACCCCTCACCGACATCAGCTGATAACCCATCCACCTAACTTAGCAATGAATTGACGAGCTAACCCCCGCCCCCTCCACCCGGCAGCCTCCTTTAAACTTTTCAACCACAAAACCACCCCAGTTTTTCCTCCCTTCACGTAGGGGTGAGGTTCAACCAAACTTATCGCGACTATGAATTTAAATTAGAAATTAGGAAGAAAAAAAAAAAAACGAAAAAAAACAAAAAAAAAAACGCGAGTGGAACCCCAGAGTGAAATTTCCCTTAAAATTTGTGTCAGAATTTGAGAGGTTTCTTATGATAGTAATACCAGAACACTGCAAAATTTACTCAAGGGTTCATTATTATAATTTAGATACAAAATGGACAACAATTGATTTTATTTCAATGAAAAATTATTTATCTAGAAAAAAATTACTTAAAAAACTTGTATTTCTGCAGTTTTTGCCCAAATTATAGACTTCGAAAAATGGAGTATGCGTAAAAAAAAAAAAAAAAACACGTCATTCGACCTACTTATACTGCCCTAAGACCTCCAACAGTCCCATTTGTAGCTCCTTCGAACGCCTTAATCTGAATTCACACGCAAAAAAATATTTTCCATGCATTACAATTTTTGCGGGATTAAAAAAAAAGAAATGGTTTTGAAACTTGAAAAGCTCATATTGAACGGGAAAGTAATACAAGGCGAATAATTTGTTGAACAGAGAAAAAAACTTTGTTTTCACGACAAATGTCGCACATTGAAAAAATTCACTCGCGGAAAAAATTCTCGTCCTTCAATACCTCGAAAATGACACCCCAAATGTCTTCCTACGATCTGTCTTCCAACCCCTCCGTTAACGCCCACGGGTTATAGCGTTCGGGGCGAAACCCTTGTGGGCGCTATCTAGATGGAAAACCGAGAATATGTCCACATTTCAAATTTAAAAAAAAAAAAAAAAAAAAAAAAAAAAAAAAAAAAAAAATACTGCTTAAAACGGTAGGTACACGGTTATTTCATTTATCGAATCTTCACCGCATGATACGAGTAATGACCAAGTTTTAGGCCGATAAACATTTTTGATCCCTGTCGGGAAAGCTAAGATTAGTAATTCTTGAAAATAATGAACAAAAAAGCTGCAAATTAGGTTGTTAGGTATACTAATAATAATTATAATGATACTAATAATAATAATAATAATTATTATTATTATTCTTACTATTATTTTAAAATATAATTTAACGATGTAGAAGATGGTTGGAAAAGTGTTGGGCCCACGTGAATTGGGTCTAGCTACGTCCGAAATCACTTCGATAACGACACCAAACTCGAATCTTATAAGATTCGAGGTTCGTGTCGCCTATAGACCAAAACCCAACAAATGCCCATTTTTTAAGTCTTATAGAGCCATGTTGAAAAAACGCTGCTGAAAACCCCCCAAAAATGGATTCTACGTCCAAAAATACTTCGAAAACGACACCTCACTCGGTCCCATAGCCAAAAGCCTTAAAAAAACCTCCCGTAGCCCCATTTTAGGCCTTTACCGCCCCACGGGTTTGGGCACAACTAGATGGTAAACCAAGTATTTTGTCAAAATTTCAAATTTAAAAAAAATCCTACTGCGCAAAACGTCCCTGACGGCGGACGGGCATTTCGGTTTTGGATTCTAGACCTCTAAAAACGGATAATGTCAAATTTTGAGGCCGATCGGAGTCGTCTACCTCCGTCGCGATACATAGGTGCATTATTCCAAGAATAATAAACCAAAAGTTGCGGAAATTTCATTGAGGAAAGCTGAGTATTTCGTCAAAATTTCATATTAGAGACATTTTTTGAATTGAGTCGAAATTTCCGACGCGAAAACAAGTTGATCATTTTGGGAATAAGAAACTTGAAGTCGTTCATCTCAAATTGACGGAAAAGTAATCTGCTGCAGTCCCGAAATACGAAGGGAAATCTGGACATGAGAGATATCGCCAAAATATACATAACAGATGCGGCGATAGAGACCGACCCTCTTTGCCAGATGAAGATGTAAAATATGAGGATGATCTGTTGGGTGAAGAACTAGCTGTTAGGTCATCCGTCGGACTTCCCAGATATGAATGTACTCGCGGCGATAGCCAAATGGCAGTTTTTCAGCCCCTGGAGGCTCCAAAACTGAGGAGATATAACATCGACGTGGATGCGGTGGACGGTCGAGGCGGATTCTACACCGCAGCAGTCGGCAACATTTTGCTCTTGTCCCACCGCTTGTACGTCAGTTGTGCGGAAGGGTGAAGGTAAAAAATTGTGGGAAGGGGCCCCAAGTCCATCGATGGATGAAGGGTCCGTCGGGAAATGGCCTTCGTTCCGTCTGGAAATATATGGCCAGTCATATTTCCTCCGGTCTTGCGGGGCCCCCGAGAAGCCTTGAACTTCCGCTAAGAGCCTGAAACTGATGTCTTTAATCGAAAAGTTGGCGTCACAAATCAAGCAAACCTTTTCGACAGTGTCATTACGGGCTATGGAACTGTTTGTCAACTCGCGAATTGATGTGCTGTGTCCCCCTTCTGAGCCGTCATCCATCCTTCTTCAAGTTGAGTCCGAATCCCCTCGTATTTCACTGTTTCCCCCCAAACATCCAAGACCTCGACCTGTACCTAAGTTGGTCTTTTCACTACATACGTTTTCATATCATGGATTAAATGTTGTTGTGTAGTAAGAGAAAAACGAAAAGAAATTTGTCGTCCAACGCATATACCCTTCGTAATGAACAGCTCCGAATAATGAAACAATATAAATTTCACAGTACAGCAGTTAACACATACGGCACAGGTTATAAATTCCATTTGGTCATAACGTTCAGTTAAATAACGATTAGGCCCGTCGGTGAGCATTAACGTCGTCGCCAGATGGTGCCGGATACGCCGATGAAGATTCGAGCAACCCTTCACGACCCGAACGAATTTCGATCAGCACAATGGAACCTTTTGTTTCTCAAAACCCCTAAAGGGGTTTGGGAGACGTTAATTATTTTTATTGGGGAGATCCCGCGATAATCGTGGGGGGTGGGTTTTATGATTAGCCGATGAAGGGCGGTGAGAAGCCAATTTGAGGACATATGGTGGAGCAGTTAAGGGGCGTCGTATCCGAGCAATCATCTTTGCGACGCTCTTTTCCCCCCACACACAATCGAACACTTCTGAATCCATACCTATCCGCTGCGAACTAGTTGCGCTGATAGCGCTTGTTGACGGGTTCAAATGAAAAGTTTGTAAACATATTCGAATAATTTTTAAAATTTTGGCAACCCGAAATCACAATTAGAGGATAACTAGCACTCATTCATAAGGCCTCGCTTCGCTCAGCCAACCACTTTCTCGCGCAGGGGGGCTCGCTTCGCTCGCCCAAGTGATAGTCGCTCAATGCGCTAAATTTAACCGGCGTAAAATTGGCCGGGGAATAGAGAGAGAAATCGTCTTCCCACACGCCAGCATAATATGCTGGATATATTATATCCGAATATAATATCCGAATATAATATCCGAAACTAGGGTAGAATGAACCGTTTCCCAAAACTTCCCCCCAAAGTTCCCGCCTCCCCACCTTTCCAAGGTCCCTGGCACCCTCCGTTCTCCCGTTCCCTCCATCCTTCCAAGACACCTGCTAGTTGTGCGAGGGTTTCAGACCGATCGCCCAAACCCGTGGGGCGCTATGGGGCTACGGGAGGGGTTTTTGAAGGTTTTTGGCTATGGGGTCGAGTTAGGTGTCGTTCACGGAGTATTTATGGATGTGGAATCCATATTTGAGGGTTCCATAACGATTAGATTTCACCGTGAGGATCTTTGGGGCTGTCATGGGGCTACAAATGAGATTTTTGAAGGATTCCAGTCAAAGAATGTGTCGTTTTCCGAGTAATTTTGGACGCATAATTCATTTTTCGGGGTCCCACGTCTGTCCAAACATTGTACAGAAAGAAACACTTTTTTTAAAATTTTTTCCAAAAATATTTTCTCAATGACAATCAATTTTTTGCACAATTCACAGAAAATTTTTCAATATCAAAGAATCTTGTGTTAAACCCTTGTGTTAAAGTGGCAGTTTTTCAAACTTTTTTTTTTTTTTTTTTTTTTTTTTTTTCGGCCACTTCTACCCAGAATGAAGCATCTGACAAAGGACGGTGGTGCCCAGAATGACATAAGACGCCAGGCAGCAGGGTTTGGGCCGTCGGATTCTTGTTCATGTTTTTTGTTTTGTTTTTGTTTTGGGTTTTTGTTTTTGTTTTTGTTTGTTTTGGCTTGTTACCTTGGATTTGAATAAAGTTTGTCTGACAAAGTTATAACGTTCTGCGTTGACAAAATGAGGACGAAATTCTGCTTTGAATGAACACCCTATCGCCCCTATCCAGTTGAGCCGTTTGGCCAAAATCTAACTTCAAAGTTCTGATTTTCTTTTTTTTTTTCAAAATGGGTTTAAAGTGAGTTATGAGCCACTTTCAAAGCCCAAGCAATCACAAAACACCAAATTCTCAAACTTTTACGTCATCTGAAGTAATTTAGTCCATTTTCAAAATGGATCCGCTGACCTAGAACGCAATTTAAAAAATCCCAAAATCGACCATCTGGCCAGCTCAGTACACCGTTACTGGTGAAGCTCATGGCAATTTTGTTTTGAGCCATTATCATACAAATCAACACGGGTCAGAGGTTTAAATTTTATTACCGATTTGAATGTATCAGGATCTGATAACAATTGACTGTTATCTGCAAACAAATGACTCAATTAAATGTATTTAATAATGTTATTTTCTGTAGTTGTAATAATTATTATTAATGGATCTGCTTGAGCACAAATTTAGCTAGAGAGTAGTATAGTCGGCGTGTTGTAACTTCGGTGATACCTTACCCTCTCCAAACCTCCCTAAGCATGCCCCACTCCGGTTTTCAGGTGAGCCACCTGTGCACGAGAAAATTCCCTTTCCACGTCATTCCAGCCTTAATTTCGTCTTGTGATTACCTACCGCTCACCAGTCCTCACTTACACGCATTCTCTCTTTTTTTTAAAATCGTTTGTACAAACGCAAATTGTCTTCTTGGTTTAGATCTCGGCTTTTCAACGGAGTTACTCGATTATATAATTAGGTGTTAACAAGTTGTGATGGATTCGACGACGAGTTCAATTCACGAAACCCAGTCGCTTATCAGACGCGGGAAACCCCTCAAAGCGCAAGCTCGCAGCTTGGTTTTCCGACTGTGGACGTTCTTCCAAAAAGAAAAGGAACAACAGGGTCCTTTCATAAACGTCAACAAAGTGATGGAAAGACTTTGCGACGCCATTTCGTTGGCATCGTTACCCTCATGCAGATTTCAAATTTTGTATTGCAGGTGCGTCAAATAAATTCTGGACTGTTTCGCATCGATTTACATTAGACTACACCCCAAACGTTAATATTTTTTAAAAACGGCCTCATTGAATTTACGAAACAAAAATTTCAACTTCGGGGAGTTTTTACAATAATTGTAAAAACATCCCAATGTAATTATTATTATAGAAACGAGATTTTACATATTTGCATATTCAGTTTTTAGGCTCTGAATGTTCATAGGAGTCCGTTTTGAGCTGTTTGCAACGACTTAAACGACTTAAATCATATTTTCGTGAGAGTTAAGGCGAAGGGACTATCGATTATCATTCGCTATGTACCCCCCCCCCCCCCCCACTATAATTGCAATGATTGCAATAATTTATTTATCCAATAACATTAAAAATACGCGTTTTCGGCGCCTGTGGTCCTCACAAGACAACAAATACTCATCATCCTTGGTAAAAACGTAAACTTTAATTTTCATTTTGACAAACAAAAAAAATCACCATTGAAAAGAATATATCGGAATAGAAAGAATAATATTCTTATCTAATAATATAGAATAATATTATATCGAAGAATATATTGGCCTTAATAAACGAATAAATGAATGCATAAACGGGCTCGAATTTTAGCATATCGATCTCGTCTCTAATTATTACATTGGGTTGGTTAACCGGCCGTTTCTTGTCGAAGTCCCACGAGAATGAGGGAATTTTCCCTCCTACTGGGCAGCAGTGGACCACGTAAGGTGGAAAGGGTAGAACCGCAGGCGTCCAGTGGGCGGGGCCAATTTTTTATACCAACACCTAAGTTACAACATGCCGACTATAGTAACATTTTTTCAAATAAGAGAATGCGAGAGAATTATTTGTTTTTTTCAAGTTTTTCATTACTTGAGTAACCGAAATTAACATGTACAACATGTTTTATATTGTGAACTTACTTAATGGTGAAAGGAGGGCCCTCGTAAGAAGGCGGATCCATATATTCTCAGATAGCCAAGCAGCTCTGAAATCACTGGCGGAAACATCTACCACCTCAAAACTGGTACTTGACTGCTGGGAGTCCATCAAGCGCGTTGGGGCTTCTAATGAGATTATTCTCAGATGGGTCCCTGGTCACGCTGGCATTCCAGGGAACGAGAAGGCGGACGCCCTGGCCAGACAGGGGTCTAGTATGGACCTTATAGGACCTGAACCCTGTCTAGGTATTTCGGGGGCGCTTTTCCGCGGGGCTGTGGACCAGTGGCAGCGGTCACAGAACAGCCGCAGATGGGAAAGAACCCCGCACCAACTGCATGGACACGCCATGCTGGGTCGGCTGGATCGTAAGAGGGCAGAAACGTGCCTCCGCCTACGGCGGCCACAACTGAGATTCATGGTGGGCCTGTATACAGGACACGGCAGTTTCAGGAAGCATTTAAACAGGATAGGGGTCACAAATGATGAACCCACCTGTAGGTTCTGCAAAGAAGAGGAGGAGACAGCAGACCACCTCATCTTTGAATGTGAGGCCCTGGAGCGCAGAAGGTATCTTGCTCTGGGCTCTGTAGACCGGGGAGAGATAATGGCGCGAAAGGACCTGGTAGGAGGACTATTGAACCTCTTCAAGGGCACAGAACTCCTACCATAGTAACTCCGAGAGGTAGCACAATGGGTCTATAGGCCTAAGTGCGAGAAGTGGGGCGCCCCTCAGGAACCCACTTCTATACCCTCTCTGGTATTAATCTAATCTAATCTACTTAATGGTAGATTTTTTTTACCTAATAATTAGGTTAAATAATCAATTATTGATGGACGTGTTTATTAACAGAAAATTCTTCTTCCATGGAAAGGAAATGCATTTCTTCGGTACTCGTTGTAAAGTTTTTATTATTAATAATACCAGGATAGTTTGAAAGAACCATCAAACTTTATTCTTTATTCATTTTTATTTTTTATTGTTTTATTTTTTGTCAAAATGGCCACTATTCCTCTACTGGTCTCTTCGGGGTGACCCTGAGTTTAAATTAATTCAATATTTTCTAATGAAATTGTGCTTGAAATTTTCAAATGTAATAATATTTGAGTTAGATTACGTACACGTTTATATTTACACATCCCGTTATCGAATAATCAATTTTTTTCGGAAAAGCGGAATAGTCTACAGTAATTTCGAGGGCCTGGTGCAATTACTGAACTTGTATTCACTAATGGTATTAATTTTGCAAGTAACGTTATTTCACATCAAAAATTCGCCTCACAAACGGAGGATTTTTCACATTTTGTAAACCTAAAACCCTGCAGTTGATGAGTATTCGAATAATTATTTCGAATTAATGAATGAAATTACGTTTATTGCACTGACGGTTTCTTTTTTCTTCAGTCAACCTCTCTCAGTAATGATTTCATTATTATCCCCCCCGTATGCGCGCTGACGGAAATGAATTCGAAAGTAATTAGAAAAGTCACCTTTGTTGATTCCAATATAGGAAAAAGGGTGAACCGCCGGACTCATTTGCTCCGGCAGGACGCTAAATTAAAACAAGGGTTAGGAAACAGCGGAGGTAGAAGGATTTTAAAACAATATATAATTTGATGTTGACCAAGAGGTTTTTTTTCGGGGTTTGCGTGCAACGAAAAGCCTCCGTGCACGTGTTGAAATAAATTTTCACTGTTGAAATGCGGGGAGCAAACAGACCGCAGGAGGACGTGTGAAGTGTAACGAGGGAAAAAGTTGAATCGTTGAAAATTCCACCTGGTTTTAAAGCCCGGTGTAATAATGTCGCTCGGCTCAGTGTTTTATAAATAAAATAAGGAGAGGGGGGTGAAGAAAAAAAGCAGTGAAAAGGGGTTAGGGGGGGTGAATAACGGACGCAATGTAATATATTAACACCCCACCGTCAACAGCTTGTACGAATGTGCATGTGAGCCGTTTACAACAGCAAGTCAGCAATTTTTAGTGCTTGACCGCAGGGGTTTTATTTTGTGTGTGAAATAACAGTGTGAAAAAAAAAACAACGCTTATTGAGATTGATACGTTTGTGAGGCGTATCTACTTGAAGTCTTGAGGTGTGCTTGATGACTAACCTCCCTCCCCCCTCCCCCTGACATGTTTATTATACTTTTTACTTAAAGACATACAGGAAGAAGGTTTTTTGAAAATTCGATTTCAGATTTGGATTCAGCGAATAAAAATCTGTGCTAAAATGACACCGAAAAGTGTATGATGAAAATTTGAATGAACTTCAGGAACATCGTTTTTTGAAAAACCGATTTCAAATTCAGTTTAAATTCGTTGTTTTAATTCTAACCGGTGGTTCTTCATTCGGCACAATTTAGGTACGTTTCGGCACAGTTCAGCCCCCGCAAAATAATGATACGAATCGGCACAACCCCTGAAACTGTGAGACTAGACTGTAGCTTCTGAACAGCCCCCAGGAAAGAAATGAGAAATGGGTATCTACTGTGAGGAGTCTTCAACATAAATAAACAAATAAATCAATTTTATTGCAATAACGAGATGTAGAAGGAGATCAAGTTGATGAAATAATAAAATATATGTCGAGTACAGAAGAAAAACGCTGCAAATTTTACACAAGGGATTATTATTCTTTGATATAAGTAGGTTAATTGTGCAAAAATTAATTCTGTGTCAGTAAAAAAATTTTGGGAAAAACATTTTTTTTAATCGGAAAATATTAAATATTTCAAATTTTGACCTCCTGGGATCCTTCAAAAATGCCATTTGCTTCCCCATGGAAGCCCTATAGATCCCCACAGTGAAATCGGATCGTTCCGAGACCCCCAAAAATGGATTTTACGTCCAAAAATACTTCGAAAACGGCACTTAACTCGATCCCATAGCTAAAAGCCTTAAAAAAACCCTCCCGCAGCCCCATTTTATCCCCATAGCGCTCCACGGGTTTGGGCGATCGGGCTGAAAACCTTGCGGGCACAACTAGATGGAAACGAAACGAAACGAAACGAAACAAGGGAATTTCACCCTGAATTTTCGTCCGACTGGCTTCTGCCGTCGCGGACGTCGTCAGCCGTCCTCTCAAGGAGGATCGGAACTTGTCTGACGATTGCGCTCATGGCTCCCCATTGCCTCGTCCCCCTGGGTTGGGAGGAGTTCGCTGTCCGATTGAACGCAGAAAATACTTGTATCGGTGACCCCGCTCCTCACGCGGTCACCCATCCAAGTACTAACCACGCCCGACGTTGCTTAACTTCGCTGATCGAGGGAAACGGTAGTTTACCCAACGCCACACCGGACGGCACAACTAGATGGTAAACCAAGTATTCTGTCAAAATTTCAGATTTAAAAAAAAAATCCAACTGCTCAAAACGGCTCGTACGGCGGACGGACATTTCGGTTTTGGAATCTAGTCCTTTTGAAACGGATAATGTCAAATTTTGCTACCTCCGTATCGATTACATAGTTGTATTATCCCAAGAATAATAAACCAAAAGGAAAGGAAAGGAATCGGAATAAGAATAAGAATAGGAAAAGGATAGGATTTGATAGCGGCTCCAATATATTGGACGTGGACAGTGGATTAAGGCATTGCAGTCGTACACAATCAAAACTGAAATTTCACCCTTTAAAAATGGTCTTAGCTCTTCAAAACTGCTGATGAAGCTCCGTTTAAAAATGAATAGTTTCATCCTCAGCGAAGAACAAATAGGAGGGTTGCTCAGAAAGCATCCCAAGGCAAGAAATTGCACTTTCATTATTGAATTGAAGAGGAAGCGAAAGCGGATGGCGTAGCTAGGAAGACTTTAAGAATTCATAGGTTCATTACTTATGCGAGCGCTCTCCAAAGAAAATTGTTGTCCCTCCCAGTATCGCATAATCCAGGGACATGACGTTTGAACCTTAAATATTAAAACAAAGGCCCTTGGAGGTGTTGAGTTGATTAAAGCCGCGTTGGGTCAAGCTTCTAATTCCCTTGCCAGAGGCTTGGAGCTCTGAGTGAAGGTCTTGTTCATTATTAAGCGACTACAAGCTAATCCTACGGTTGTGAGACTTGCTAATCCTTGGGAAAGTCTCCCCCAACCTTGCTGACCCTTTCTTACGACTGTGCGGTCCCCTTGAAGGGCCACCACTTCAAAGGCGGATATCTGCCCAATGGGCAAACCCTAAGCCGTCTTGAAAAGCCTTTTCCTGGATTAACCGTCAGCTTTTGAATTAAACACCGAACGATCAACACCTGTTAATTCTCTTTAGGGCTGTTTGCCCAACTTTGGGCCGCGTCCTTCTGTCCGCCTCCTACGATTAAACGCCAGGGAGGAGCGCCTTTCCACTCCTATCGAGCTCAATACCCCTTAAGTGAAACTCTCACTTATAATTCCAATTACCCGAGTGGACGGGCCCACTAATCCGAAGGTTCGGGAGGAAAGGTATTTTGCCTAATTGTGACCATCACTTTACTCCCCGCCCATCCTCACCACTTCCCCCGTCTAATCGTTATCAGCATTAACGTTAAAGCTGGTTATGAAAATGGAACGTCACCTTAGGAGTCACCTCCGAGGTTTCCAAATGGTTATTGTAACTAGACCCTGATATACCTCTCCGCTCAGTTTCATTATGATGACGCCAGACCCTCCCAAAGCAATCAACTTGATAATTAGTTTGCTCCATTAACTGTTATTACCGTTGAGACAGTTTGCGCTACATCTCTTGACCGTTTTGCGTTTCAATGAGCCTTACCTTCAAGCCCCTCCTCACCGATAATTCTGTTTGTGAGCAAATAAACTATTTAAATGCAAAATTAATTAAATAATTTAAATAATTATTTATGAAATTATTCATTTGAGCCACACCTGCAGATAATATTGTTACTATGGCCGGGTTCGTTGCAGGGTGAAAGAAGGTTGGTGAGAGAACGAGTCACTCGTTCCCGGACCCCCAAAAATGGATTATACGCCCAAAAATACTTCGAAAACGACACCTAACTCGATACCATAGCCAAAAGCCTTCAAAAAACCCTCCCGTAGCCCCATAGCGCCCCACGGGTTTGGGTGATCGGACTGAAAACCTTGCGGGCACAACTAGATGGTAAACTAAGTATTTTGTCAAAATTTCAAATTTAAAAAAAAATCCTAGTGCTAAAAACTGTTGTGTGTGTGTGTGTGTGTGGGGGGGGGGGGGGGGGGAGAAAAGGTTCGCACTTTTGTTCTAATCGCAAACAAACACGAGTTGTTGGGTCTGAGGCCAGGTGGGATACGGCCGTGGGTTGGCTGGCGTAGCGTAGGGGAGGGGGGGAGGGGCTAGTCAAAGAATAATAAACCCTTGTGTAAAATTTGCAGCATTTTGTCTATACACTTTGTTTTTCGGTAATTAAAATTTCTCTGACATTTGTCTTTTAGAGTAGAAATGTCCTACAATAAATAACAAATATTCGCTTGAAAATGTGGAGCTTCTTTAATTTTGAGTTGACTGGGAAACGTGGGTCCTTCGAGGAGTGATGGCTTTGTTCCGAAGAGTGAGTCACTGACTCAGGACACCCTCCGGCTCTTGAATATGGATGAGATGTGCAAGGAAAGCTTTTGGTAAAGGACGTACACGAGGCAACACTGTGGTCAAACATTTGCCCCCCCACCCTTGGCCCAAAACCCTTCATGAGATATCGCTACAAAGGCGCCGTTGTCAAATTTACAATAGTGGTTTTAACCCGGGGCTCTTAACTGCGTAAATATCGTGTATCGCCATTCAACCACCTTGCCTCGTTTCGCCCCCTGCTTGCCGCCCTGCTTTGGGCTAATTTGTTTGCGATTAGAAGTAGAAATACAACCGGCCCACGCTTTTCTGCTTACTGATAGTGTGCGGCCCTTTCACATATATGTTACCTCTATTTTAACCTCGCATAACTAAAGTACGCGTTGGTCGCTTTTACCCTTTATATACTCGTACGGCCAATGGGCTTCTTCCGTTCATCTGATTAGCTATTAACCCTAATAACTAATCGGCGTTGCCAGCAAGCCAAAAACATTCCACTCAGAGGAGTTTGCAACTAAAACGTACTTTGCCATAACGGTCAAAAGGTGGTACCTAACGTTGTTTGAACTGAGTCATCAGATTTCATTATCACACACCAAATCATAAACAACCAACTACTCTCATGTAATATTATGTTTTTCGGCAGGGGTTTTTGCAAAACTTGAAGCGGGGCAACCAATCGACAACTTCTCCTAGTTGGTTGAACTTGGTTGAATCGAACAAAATGTCGAGGTTGGGAGAGGGCTCACGAAACCGATGGAAGGGATCTCCATTTCTGCGCATTGATAGGCCTTGATTCTGCCTATTGATGTAGACGAAAAGTGCAGTATTACAGACTTTGAAAAAAAAAAAAAAAAAAAAAAAACAGACGAAGGAAGCAAACTGGTAGCACCTAGGTTCGAAAACTCTCTTTAATCTGAGACCAATTTTGACGCGCAGATAATATTACTTGAACTGGGTTTTCAACCTAATTCGGAAACAAATTTATGCAAATAGTACTTAGGAGGAAATTTACTCATCTTTGGATACTCGTTAGTTGTTATTACCAATCGCTGGTTTTGGAAATAACGGGGGAAAACAGCTAAATTAAGAAAACAAACCTCGGTCTACTTCAGACATCCTAAGAAGTTTTGCAGTAGGTAACCCTAGATAGGCGAGGGTGTTTCATGAACTGTGAAATGAAGGGTCAGAAAAATAATATTATTATGGGGGATAAATTAGATGAATAAAATGAGAAATATAAAAACACTTTCGAAAGACTTACCTTGATTTATTGATCTTCATGGGACAGGTCGACAGCTGGCTAGTTCTGTTCTTACCTGCCCTTAGTAATTTTAATATGTTCCCCCCAATTTCGAATTCTGTAGAGATATATATAATTTCGTTTATGGACTCTCAAATCGCTAAAGTTTCCCGACCCGGGAATCCAAGGTTTCTTCTAAACATGAAATTAAACTCTCTTTACGCTATTTATTGAAACGTTTTCTCTTAAGTTATAACCACAAATAATTATTATTAATCCGTTCCAGGAGATTCAGAATAATTGTCCTACAGTACCTTGTTAGTCGGTATCCACTCTGGGTCAGTTCGGGAGCAACACTCGCGACGCGGGTTCGGTTTTGGCTCGCGACGCGATTACGGCTGAAACAGTGTCTTTAGGTACTCACTGTAGACCGGTCTGTCACAACTGTACGTTAGGTGAAAAACTTTGAAAAATGACCACGAGTACACCGCGGTCCCTGGTTTTATACAATTACCCGAGTGGGGGGTAATTGCATGGGACTTGGAGATTGGTGGGTGATCTCCATTTTTCTGAGGCAGAGGGAGTGTCGAGGCGTTCATTGGAGGATCCCTCTGTATTCTGGATGTTGTGGAAACGCCTCTGAGGTTGACCGGGGTCGGCGACAGTTTACCGACCTCCTTAGCGAAGCTGGTTTTTCTCCTCTGGTGTCATTTTCGAACGGCAGCTCTTTCGGCTGATGTTAGCCTGGTGTTAGTTGAAGCTCCCGCACGTGGCCTTTGTTTGACGGCCGTTCAACCTCTTCTTTCCTGGAATCTTCCGAGCAGGTGGCCCTTCCTGCTGATCCAGCGTCTCGCGAAGGCTCCTCTCCGATTCCGCTCGGTCGCGAGATCTGCAGATGTTGGATTTTTCTGCCCGGTGTCATTTCGCATATCCCACGGTGCTACGGGATTGTTTTCTCGCCACGGCGGCGCCGGTCGTATTATTTAGTCGCACGTGGACGAGAAATGTAGCAACCGAGGAAATGGTGACGTTTTTGAGGCGGAGCCTGAAGACGTAGGTGTGTCGGTTGCTTTGCACCATTTTCGAGGTGCGACAATTATATGAAAATTGAGTTTCGATCACTTTTTCGGGGGTTCTGGACGGTTTTCTGGGGGTGGCCACGATAGCAAGGACGTCTTCGATTTCTTGCCCTTCACAAAAAAAAATCTTATATTCAAATAAGAAGAAAATTAAAGAAATATAATTAAAATTAATTAAAATTGAAGAAATATAATTATAATATCTATCACTGTAATTTACCTAATAAGTATTATTCTGCTTCCGTAGTGTGATCTCCACCCCACTCATGGTTCCCCTGCCCCGGCCGAACATCCGCCATAACCACCGCTAAGACACCAACAACCACGCCAAAACCCGCACACACAGCTACCTCCCGTCGTCAGTTCTCCAGTCTCACGTTAACGTCCCCCAAATTTGCTAAAACTAAATCTCGTAATTCTGTATAAATTATTATAAACCCTTATAAAAATTGACTACGACAATTAGTAAAAACCTCCCCATTGACCAACAGAATATAAGCACCACCCTCACAGAATATGCTCACCACCTCCAACATCACCCCTAAGGTAAACTAGACTGCATGTGCAAAAACCCATATTTTCAATTACACTCAAAAACGAATTGCACTAACATCTAACACCACCTTCCAGGATACCGTACAGCTACTCCCTTCAGATACAACCAATGCCCAACCCCTCCACCAAAGCATGGCCTCATGACTGGGGTGGAGAGTATCCATCATAAATGTAAATCCTAAGAACTTGCTTTCCCAAAGAATTGTAGTGGAAACCAGTGTGGTCTCATCCAACAAAACTAAGTGACGGATTTTGGCTCTACATAAATTAATTTCAGCATAAGACTATTAACAAGATATTACTTGGAGCAATAAAACTAAACAAGAAAAATTATAATTTCTCACATTTTTCCGATAACATTTTCAAATAAAAGAAATAAATTTTCAAACACAAAAGAGCAATGTTGAAAAAGTACGTTGAAAATGTTTTGTAGTGTTTTTGAGGCTCAGGAGGCCGTTTGATGGATGCATTTTCAACCTGACTTGATAAATGGGGCTGAGGATAATTATCTTCAAACCTTTCTTCGCTTTGATCCTGACTAGTTTGGCGTGAAATATTCACCTGTCCGATGAGCAGTTGGGAAAAGGTGATGGCGTGGGATGGGAAGGTTGCCCCCGCCAACGAATTAAGGACGGCAAGCGTAATTACGTTGTCGGCTTCAATATCAGGAGAGAAGACCCCCTCAACCCGAGAGCCCCTTTGTTCTGACAGGGTTGTGATCTGAAGGTAAACTTCACCCGCAAGGCTTTCCATTCCCTTTTCCCCTCGTTGCCGCAGAAAGGAAAACCTTCTGCCAGAAACCTAATCTCCTTAGGAGTCTCCCATCACTCAAACTAACTAATTTTACGACTGGTGGGTGCCCCTCGTCTTTGGCCGGGGCTGCCATTTTCAATCAGGAGTAACGGTCTTCCCATTGTTAGATCTATCTTCACTTCTGAAGAGCCATGCTAATTACACCAAACCCTTTCATCAATAAGGAAACTTACCTTTTGAAATGCCGTTTGATGAATTTTTAGTCGAGAAATTACTGGGGGGATATGAACTGGAAACAATTAAATAGGCCTCAGTGTTTAGTGCGAATATTGAGTTATTTAGATATCAAAGTGGGTAATAATGCTTTTGCCGTAGTGAAAGGGATGAGGACTGGCAGAGGACAATACCGAGAAACAAAAGTGCCTTACTAACTTTGAAAAGGCGGCCGGGTTGGCAGGGTATGAGAAACCTTTAAATAATGAAAACTAATCTCACTTTAGCCCCTTTATGCAGGCAGTGTTAATGGGCACTTTGGAAAGCTTAGCTCGGCGAGAGGAGTCTTTGTCTTTGGCGTCAAGTGGGCAAGCAGGATTATAAGTGTAGTAACAATACCTCGGAGTCGGGGACCTTCGCAGAGATTACCTGTAACTGTGACTCCTGAAGGCTTTAGAAGGTCCTGGAGCAGCCTTTGTTCTTGGAGTCTTCTCCGCTTTCCCGGCGAGGCCGCCCCGGAGGTCTCATTTTCAAGTCATTTGCATTCTAAATGAAACCGTCCTCTTCAGGGTGCGGTTTTATTAGAAACGAACGCCCCGAGAAGGGTAAGTTTGGGCTTATAAGTTGTGTAGATGTAACTTGCGGACTGTGATTCTCAAGTGACTCCTGTGAGCCGAATCAAGGAGTTGGCTCACACTTCAACGTCCCACTCCACAAGATGAAAGGGGGCTACGCGGTGGTGATGGTAGTGGTTCAGAAACCGAAAAAAGTTGTGAGGTGGTTTGGGTGAGAAATGACTCCTCTGCTGAGTACTAAATTGTTTATTTGAATAAACAAGTGTAGCGTGGGGACCGGTTTCGAGCAACTAAGCTCATCTACAGCCCTGACAAGAAAACCATTTGTCATTAGCACCAGAGAAAAACCTTAAAATTATATTAAAAAAGTAACAAAGTTATATTATACTGAAGGTATATGACAATGGTATAAATAGTGGAAATTATAATTGATGAAAACGGTCCAGAATGGTGGTAACTTGACAATAGTAGTTTTGGAATATGGACCCACTGTTAAAATTGGCTCCATGACTGATGGCCAGTGAACCATTTGAAAACCCAGTTATGCTATACTACAGGTACTGAAATGAGAATTGTTTATTATTCTAGAGGCAAAACAAATACTCAATATGTGAGTATTGACAAGGAGAAATTATAGGTAAGAAAGTCAGAGGTAATTTTAAAAATGGACCCATTTGACAAGGTTATTGGTTCTAATTGGTAATAGTAAAGATTAGGTTGGAATTATTCTTATTTAAAAACAATTGATAAGTAAAACTACAGAAAAAGATGACATATCTAGGTGACCTAGTTGACATGATGAATTTTGAATTTAATTTTCCCTGGTTTGGTTTCCCTGTTTAGATAGGCCGTTGCAAAGGCCTACTGTTCATTCTGATTCCAATGATGTGTCAAACTCATTTTCGAAAAAAAGTGACAGCTGGATTTTCCCCTGTATACAAGAGTATACCCTTGAGTTGTTTAATAAAATGAATGGTCTCTTCTTTGGCGTAACAGGTACCTAGTTCAAATTGAACATGTAATGAATAACGCATATATATATCAAATCCGCCTGTGGTGCGAAGGTCAAACTGAACCTTGACATTTTTTTGGAGCCGGAGCTTCGTGGAGCTTAAAAAATGGCTGGCCAAGTGGGAAAACATGATTTTAAGTGAAACAACGCATCAAAGAAATTTATATATGATAATATACCGACTTGATTATTAAGTTTTTGATGTTCTGTACATGCAAAATTCGATGGTGAATAAATCCTAGAGAATCTACGCGAACACACTGAGAGAAAAAAAGGGCCTATTCTAGGTTATTTTTCGATTTTTTTTCTAGGTTAAATGCTGCCAACCTAGATTTTTTTTTTGGTTTTCATTCTAGGGTGGAACAATTTAGTCTAGGTTGAATATAATTTAACCTAGATTGAAAATACTGGTGAAGTACCTTCCTAAAAATGCAAACAACCAAGATTTAAAATACGCCACCCCCACACTTTAGTTCTAGGTTAAGTTCACAATGTGTGCCGCCGCCTCCATCCATTTACAGTCTAGGTTAAAAACATTAATGTCTTGGTTGTCTCACCCTGGTATTCAATGTTTTTCACTTTCATAGACGGTTGATTTACCATAAAACAAAAACGTTCTCACCCCACCTCAAACAATTTACAGCCATGGCGCGTTAACCTAGAACCCTTTTTTCTCTAGGTTGTGTCCCTTTATTTACGAGGTTGTTTCAATTACTATCCCTGTTCCAGTTAAATTTCTAGGTAGCTTCCTATTCTTTTCAGGTTGGTCTTAATAAATTACTAGGTGGTCCACTTTTCTTTCTAGGTTTGCTCCACTTCCATTGCAGGTTGTTTCTATCAACTTCAACTATCTTTCTGGGTTGTCTCTGTTTCCAACTCAGTACAAAAATTTGAATGTGACGTCATAATATGACTGCACATAGTGACAGAAATTAGATGATTAGAATTTGACAGAGATTTGGCCTCAACCCCACCGGCTAAATAGCAGGGGTGCCAATACAACGAGAATTAACGCCCACCGCCTACAGTGGCGCTCTCCGCGGCCGCTTAGCGTACTGTAGAAACAACCTGGAATTTATTGAATGAATTACAATCACTGTTGTTTAAACCTGAAACTATTTGTAGTACTACTGTAGTTTTAACCGAGACTGAAAGTCTAACTTTTTCTTCTGGGTTGTTACCTAAAGTAGCAATCTTGCCTTTTAAATCTCTCGGTTGTTTTCAGTTGTACAACCGAGACTTTAATGGAGGGGAATTATATGGAAGGTCAAATCATTCGATTCTAGGTTACCCCACTTAAAAGTCAAAGGTAGGTAATATATTTTCTAGGTCTTCACAATGTCAACCTAGACCAAATGTGAAGTTCACATTTGGTCTAGGTTGACACTTTTTTATTCCAGGTTATGGTCAGAGGGCGGGTAATAACGGGTTAGGTTGTTTCTATATGGGTCTAGGTTGTATTAATATTTTTCAATGTTACTTTAACCTGGACCTATTTTTTTTCTAGGTTGAATCAATTGATTCTAGGTGGTTTCAATTTCTTTTCGAGGTTAATTCGGATTTAACCTAACCACTAAAAAAATCTTTTCTCTCAGTGCAGCCAGTTAGCGCAGCAGCAATACACAGAGCGCGTTCTTTTGGAGTTCTGTACCAGCGAAAATGAACGAACGAGACGCATTCTACAGTCATTTCTCGAATTGAAATAGAATAAATTTAAACACCACTTCGAATTTTGGGGTTTTTTCCGCGCTGAGCCCCTGGGGGTTGGGTGGCACCTCACTGTGATATCTCTCGCCCTACGCCCATTTCCACATTACTTTTAAATTCAATAAAAATTATCTAAATTCTACCAGTACTTTTCTCACACTATGCTCGCCGAGATAATTAAAAAAAAAAAATATTTTCCAACCACTACGAAATAGGTACTCCTCCTCCCCCCTGGTCAACTTCCGACCTCGTCCTTCATCCTCCTCGTTCTCCTCCTCTTTCTACTTTCGTTGCAGCCGCAACGAAAGTAGAAAGTCACACAAAAATCGCTCTGTGGAAAGAGAAATATTAGGCAAGAATATTTATGACGTACTTTTGAATATTGATTTGATGGGAAGGAACGGATTGATTAGAACGAAAAAGGAAAAAAAAAGAGAAAAATGACATTAAAAAGTCTTTGTTTGAAAGAAAGCAATGAGTTCGAAAATTAAAGCTAAGACCGAGGTCTGCATAAGATTTAATTAAAGCGGGCTGTTGATTGGTTCGGAAAAAGAGGTTGGGGAGGAAGGTTTTGATTGGCGTCAGCCTTCCGGAAATAAAAAGTTTTTCTCATCAACGCTAGTTGTGTACCCTTCAAGACAAATAATAAGGAAGAGCTTATTCATGGAATCAAGGGAAAAGTGAGAACCCGGTTCAGAAGCTCGAAAATCTCCATCTTGAAGTCCTTCTCGCTTCAATATGGAATTATACATTCCCCACTGTGAGTTTTCTAATAGCACTCACCACGGGGGGAACTGAGGGTATTTATAAATTCAAATCACTCTTCCCTTCTGGAAGACTTCCCCGTGCATGCACGGACGTTTCGCGGCGAAAATCCACCAATTTTCCCCCTCCTTTCCGACCGGAGTCATCAAAAAAGAATTGAAATTCAAATTAGTTCGGGGGAAAAGCCAGTGTTTGACAATGCCGAAATAAAATCAAGGAAGTCCACAATTAACATGGAAATCGTGGGGACAATGGTTTGGTTTCGGCGTGGGATAAGATATGTAATTGAGTCGACAGAAAGGATGGGATAAAACTTAAATTGAGGAGTTGTGCCACCCGTTTGAACTGCTCAGGCGTCGCCCTTGAACGGGTTTGCCTCGAAATTGCTTTTACTTTTTGAGAGCGTTCAACATAGCGTTCCCTCTAAATAACGTTGGGCCTTTGAGTTGAATTGGAAAATAAATTTTCCTACTTCTCCGTCATATTGTATTTGCTCACCGTTTCATAAGCCAATCATATTTCATTTATTCCGTTCTTGGATTTTCATAACAGGACAAACAAGCCCTGATTGAGTTTACATCGTGCACTTCGGTTGAACGTACTGCGAAGTTGAGCCCGCTATTCCAACTGCAAAACCTGTACTCACCCACAATCTTCTGTATGTCAGTTGGTTGACTGCTCAAAATTCAAGAAACCGCTTGAGGCATAAACCTGCGGTCTAAAGTTTGCTAATAACCCCGCGGATTAGTATAAATCCACTTCAACGGAGAAGAGCGTTTGAGGGAGGCCATTAGAGGTTGACGGCGACGAGCATGTGCGTCGTCGGAGTGGGAGGGGATGAGTCAAGTTTTAACATGTTCGTGAGGGTGGAATCAAGAGAATTCCTAGTCAAGGTGTATAACCCCCCCCTCAACTGTAGTTTTAATTTGAGCCGAAGAGCTCAGGTGCGTTCGTTGTTTGCATACACAGCACCCTCGCACTTACCCGCCTTCATTATGTCCTGGTTCAGAAGCCCACTCAACTTGGAAACCCTTTAGATGTATAGCCAGTTTTCCTTTACGGATGTGGAAATGAAGACTAAAGCTTCCAGTTGATCATTTCAGGCATCGGCGAGTTAGTGATGTGTGACAGAGTGGTCGATATCGGACCTAATATATATTAGGAAAAGTGTTCAAGATGGTTAGCAACGAATCAATTCCATCAATGGTCAATCAATCCCTCACGTACTTTGAGAAGAATGTTGCCATGCTATGGAATGGTTGTTTCGTGGTATCTGTCCCCTGTCAGTGCTTCAAGAAGTGCTCCCGGATCAGATGCAATGAGCCCAGTACCCCAACTACACTAGTGGCCTATCATGACTAGAGCCGTGGAGATATTCCTAGTGAAGACCCTGACATCCCGTTGCCTATGTGCTCTAGGAAAGTAGGCCTGCCCACAGAAGTTTTTTTTTTCTCTTGCCTGGAGTGGGGAAATGCTAGAAGCACACCTCGAACTCTCACGGACTAGAGCCCCTCTCCGAATCGACTAGAGAGCCAACCTGAGACCCCCTGTCGGTATTACTTCATGGGAGCTCTCCTGCTCTGCCCTGAAGGCCCCCCTCAGTTTTCTCCTTCTACCAGTATACCTGATCCCATGGACCGAAGCCGGTCACGGTGGCTGCACTGAGATCTCCAGGGTGGCTGCCCCATCGTGGGCTCACAAACATCCTCGTCTCCTCCTCTGTGATGATGGGGTCTTCAAGCTATTAGATTTTAGTAAGAAAGGCTTGGAATTACCTGTGCCTGTTGAAGTACTGCGTAACATGATAGGTGGTTGACCACTCCATGCTTCCTTTCGGATCTTCTGTGGTTGTTGATCAGTTTTGACATCCATCGACTACGCGTATATGCGTACCTATACCTACTTCGACTAAGATTCTTCCCATCTACAGAATGCCTCTTCTCCCTTAGGTACTTCTTGATGGCCTGGGACCTCCCTTCACTTTTCCTCGACGTTTCCTCAGATCTGTATAACTAACTCTAGACACTGTCAAATAGCAGGGGCTAACACAATTCTATGTCCTCTGCAGATTCGTAATGCTCTGGACAAATTCTTCTCGAGCCCTGCATGCTTCAGTGAGTCAGCCCGTATCTCTGCTCCGTAGAGCAAGCAAGGACCAGTCTTTTCACAGGTGGAGGCCATTAAAATTTAATTAATGGCAAATTTTGCCATCAGCCTGCTCAAGTTGCCGACTACCCTTATTGCTTTGCCTGCTGCCTTGCAAATGACACACAAAAACAGTTGCCATTACTGTTCTCATCGAAGAAATTTAGACCCATAGTTGATAGTGAGACGTCACCCGTAAATGACTGGAGACTTGAACTACGTCATGACAGTCTCAAAAAGTATTGCGGTGGAAGAAATGTTTTCATTGAATTAGAGAGGGGAATGGGTATCTCAGCGAAGGGGGGAGGACGGGCTCTCTCATTGGTTGTTCGTTGACGAGGTGTATGAATTCATGGCCGTAACAAACATAACAAAACCGAAAAAATAATAATTTTTGGTTTATTATTCTTGGAATAATACACCTATGTAATCGCGACGGGAGTCGAAAAATCTGATCGGCCTCAAAATTTGACAGTATTCGATTCATGAGGTCTAGATTTCAAAAACGAAATGTCCCTCTGCCGTACGCCGTCCTAGCCATTTTGGGCAGTAGGAATTTTTCGTAAACCAGCAATTTTGACAAAATACTCGGTTTACCATCTAGTTGTGCCGCAAGGTTACCCGTGGGGCTCTGTGGGGCTAAATGTGGGCTACCGGAGGGCTTGTTTGAAGGGTTATGGGGTCGAGTTAGGTGTCGTTTTCGAAGTATTTTTAGACGTAGAATCGTATTAGACGTAGGCGTATTAGATTTAAATGGGAGCTGGCTGAATTCAAAATGCAAAATTTTCTTTAGTGATTGTCTCTTTTTATTCTTCTTTTTGGTTTTGTTATGTTGGTGGCCCTGAATACAGCCTGCCCCCTCCGACGTTCAACCAATGAGAGAGCCTGTCCTCCCCCTTCATCGAAATACCTTTTTCCCGCTCTAATTCAAAATTGAGGCGTTAGCTGCAAAAAAAAAGTGGATGTGCCAAAATCGAAATTTTGGGTGTAAATGAATGAGACCTAAAGAACGCGTTTGATGCTTCTCCGCAAAAAGGGCGTTTGGGATCGTCCGCCCTTTTTGCAGTATACCGCCTCAATTGAAAATTTCGAAAGTGTCCCGTACATTGGAATTAGATTTTAGGAGCCCGAAACGCACTACTACTGCTACAAATTATGAAGTTGTTTCAGAAAAAAATGTTAGTCGAGATGCGGTTCTCTAGTTCATTGGTACCTACTGCAGAAGGCCGCTCACCTCCAGTTCCTTCCTGATGGTGTTCAAAACTGGCAGCCAAGACAAGAGCGCTCCATCCACCCATCTTCACTGCACAAATCTGATTTCCTTGTTTTAATCATGGCTTAACCTTCATCATTCGGTTTTATTTTCCTCGGTCGCGCAAGCCACATAATACAACTCACCCCTATGATACATTGGCCCATAGAATCCACGTTTCCCGGAAAGAAGGGTTAAAAGGCCTTAAATTCCGCAAGGCGTCCTCTTCGCGTTAAACGGACGGGGTCTTTTCCTCCTATTTTCCCCGGAGAATAAATATGTACCCTGGAACATTCCGGTTGTCCATTGGTCTAATTTTATGGCCGCAATATATTTTAAATAATGTTTTGAATGACCCCCTCTTTTCCCCCTTCGGCGTCGGCCTTTCTCACCGAGTCCGGACAACAATTAGAAGGATCTAGTCCGAAGGGCTCCCTTTCTATACTGCTGCGCTAAAGTACTGTCAGCATATTTCTTGGAGGATTTGTCCTTCCCCCAACTTCGGACGGGGGAGGTTTCCGGGTTTAATTGATGCTGACACTATTCGGGGTTTGGGACGGTCAGAACAGTCGTTCTAACAACGGATTAGGTTTGAGGTAATAACGAAGGCCTAAATTGAAGAAAAATTGGGCTTTGTAATTTGGTTGGATTAGACTATTGAATTATTGCTTGGTATTCTTGAGCCGTTTATGGTATCTGTGGGAGCAGGGCTCGGAGAAGAGTGTTTTGCGAGTACCAACGTGAGATTGTGTTCCTACATCATTTTAAAACGTGATGCGAACTTGGTGGAGTTCCGAAGGCCCATATTCCACGTTCACGCTGTCTTATGTTTTGTGCAGATTCTACGAGATGCATGCTCGAAGCGTCGAGGTGGCATTCAGGATTTGCTTCTCCAGAGGTGTTGGAGGCAGGAAGCCAGTCAGCATCTTTTCACTGCCTTTCTGCCAATGATTTATGTTTCGTAAATATGTATCTAGTTGCAGAATAAAGCCTTAAGAGCTTTTCCAAAAGGATTGTAACCTTGCTGTGAGACTTGAATTTAGAGCTTTTAGCAATGTCAGAAAATTACCGTTTGAAAGCACCTAAAAATTTTGGTTTAATATTCTTCGACGACTCCGATCGGCCTCAAAATTTGACAATATCCGTTTCAACAGGTCGACTTGTTGAAATCTAGATCTAGATTCCAAAACCAAAAAGTCCGTCCGCCGTTCGGGCCGTTTTGAGCAGTAGGAATTTTTTTTTAATTTTAAAATTTTGACAGAATACTCGGTTTACCATCTAGTTGTGCCCACTAGGTTTTCAACCCGATTGCCTCAACCCGTGGGGCGCTATGGGGCTAAAATGGGGCTACGGGAGGGTTTTTGAAAAGGCTTTTTGGCTATGGGATCGAGTTAGGTGTCGTTTTCGAAGTATTTTTGAACGTAAAATCCATTTTTGGGTTTGCCGGAACGATCCGGTTTCACTGTGGCGATCTACAGGGCTTTCAAGGGGCAACAAATGGGATTTTTGAAGGATCCCAGGTCGAATATTTTTCGAGTAAAAAAACAAAAAATTTTGAAAAACAAATTTTTGAAGGGGAAAAAAAATGAAAAAAAAAAAATCGGAAAACATTTTTTTTTTCATTGACAGAACATTTAACCCCATGTAGGGTAACCCATATTAAACCTATATAATATTGAAGAATAATAAACTCTTGTGTAAAATTTTCAGCGTGTTCGAGTTGCGATGTGGTCTGCAGTAGGTATACTGCCCTATAGTGCACCCCTGCAGACGCCGTATTTAATTCCATCATACAGATACACTTCAGTTTTGGGAGGATGAATGTCACCTAAAATTGAAACAAAACTGCGTCAGAACAGGACATTTCAAGCAGGAAATTAGCAGATTTGGCGGTCACGATGATGCTCGAATCGACAAAAGGGGGTGTTACCGGTTGGACAGGCTTGACCTTATTCGGGTCTCCGGATAAAGAGGGGATGAAACGGGAGTCGTTTCGTGGAGGGGGCTCCGCCGAGTGATATGTCACCTGAACTGTAAACCAAAGTACGACAGCGGGATGCATTGGGCGTGAGAAAACACAAATACCCATCGTTTTCGGGGACGAAAACGGGTCGTATTATGTGCGCTGGGACGGACAGATGTATTTTCCATCGATTCTCGACGTTATCATCATTTTGTCGGCTCATAATTCCTGAAAACCCCTCTCCGCCCGTCACTTCCCCTGTTTGTTTTAAGCGGACCTCCCGATTCGATATATCATTCCGAAGCGGCAGCGCATATCGATAGAGGGCCCGGGGACGTGGAACTCTCTCCCATAGTTTTGACGTAAGTTATGTCGTGTCGTATATCACTTCAGAACCCCGCCTCAACGTTCCATATCCGACCTACAGCTTTCCAACGGCGAATGCAATGAGAGGTAATTGACACTTTATTGGAACCCATGTTTCACCCTCCTCTGCATCATTCCCCGTTTCACCCGTGGCCCTAACACTTTTCCCGTTCGAGGGGAAAGCGATGCAGTTGAAAAATCCCCCATCGTCCCCCCTGATTTGTAAGTTCCCTGTCATCGGTCTGACATGACAAATGCCAACGGTAGTTATAGAATCCGCTTCTGGTTCAAAACGTGACTTAGTGTTTCATGCCTTACGTTCCGATATGAGCTTATAAATCACCCGCGAAAAATGGCACCAATTTCCTTTTAAATTCACAGGGATGAGGAACAAAATTTTATTGCAATCCAAAACGATCAGGAGCGTTTTGTATTGACAACTCGTAATTGTCTTATTTGTACATTAGTATACTAATTATAATTATTACAAATTATGAGGACCTTACCGCGTTTCGATACCAAGCCGGGAGGGTCCCCCTATTTGGTTCATTCTACCTTAAAGTTTTTTTTTGTGCGATTTTTTTTTTTTTTTTTTTGCATTGACTTTAACTGGAGTTGATATAAAAAACTCATAATAGAAACTAGGTAGGTACCTACTGGTTTTTGAAAAATTTCCAGGGAAAAATTTGAAAAAGTAATAATTTGAAAAATTACTGGGGGGGGGGGGGATTTTTTTTTTGATCAGGGCTGTAAGTAAGGTTTTTCGAATACAAGTCGTCCGAAGCATTGACTCTCAATATTCGCTCCCCAGGGCTCGCTTGGGTCAGGCCACCCTCACAAGGGGTCAGGGCCGCCGAGAGAAAAATCGGACCCGGGGCAAAAGAGAGCATAGGGCCCCCATGTAAGTAGGATGTTGGGGGCGGTTCACAATAACGAATGTTAAATTTTCATTTCATTCATGGTAGGTACCATTCAATTAATATTACTAGCACTCAGACATAAGTCCTCCCTTCACTCGGCCGACCACTTTATCGGGCATCACCACTTTCTCAGTCAGGGGGGCCTCGCTTTGCTCTGCCAAGTGACAGTCCCTCAATGCACTAAATTTAACGGGCGTAAAATTGGCCGGGGAATAGAGAGAGAAATCATCTTCCCACACACCAGAATATAACATATATATATAATCTTTCGGATATTATCCGAAAGTAGCGTAGAATGAATTGTTCCCCAAAACTGCACCCTCACCCTCCCTAACGTTTCCCCACCTCCACCACCTTTCTAAGGTCCCTGGCACCCTCAATCTCCGTTCTGATCTGACGTCCACCCTTTCCGCCTTTCCGATGTCCCTGGAACTCTCTCGCCTCCCTCCCGAGGCGCGCGCCGAATCTCTTGAAATCGTTCAATTTAAACTCGCCGTCTAAATTCGCTCATCGTTGGAATGAGTTTTTTCGGTATTTCTTATTAAAATTCGGATCTCCTACCTAGAGACTCTAGGTAGGAAACAGAAGAAACGCGAACTGAATCGGGCCGTTAACGACTGAATAATTAGAAAAAAATTAGTATAGCGAATTCGCGCGCGCCAAAAAATTCGCGCAACCCGCTTATCGGACGTAAAATTGGCCGAGGAATCGGAATTCGAGAAAAAAATTAGGGGTTCCCATTTGAAATAAGAAAGTTGAGCGCAAATTCGCCTACTCGCTCACATCTCAGTGGGGCTCAAACCCCCTTTTCAAAGGAAAAACGTCGGCCGCACCCATAGAAAAATTTTTCATCTTTCATGAAAGTTTCTACGATAATAGGGGGATTACTGTAGAGCCCTCTAAAACGAATAATGGTGAACAATAATGTTTTCCTATCGATGCTCCATCCTTCATAACGCTTTGCCGCCGTCCCTCTCCTCATTCTGACCTTTTGCTCCCGAGTCTGCGAAGCAGCGGAAGCCTTGTGTTCACTTTCGGGAGCCAAAAAATTTTTTTTGTCCGAATTCAAATTTTCCACTCGCATTTTGCGTTTCATAGCCTAGGTTCTGAATAAATTTGGTTCCGTGTCTGTCGGTCTGTCCGCATTTCCTTGTTACAGCCAAAATTTCCACAATTTTGGATGAATTTAGCTCACATTTTGAGGGATTATGCAGATAAGGCTCCTTGAGGTCTCATATGAATTTCATCATGATCAAACTAGCGGTATGCGCATGCGCGAACGTAATTTTCTTGTTACAGTAACAACTAGGTACGTTCATTTTGAACCTGGCACGAGGAAGCTCATGTGCCATTGCATTGGCATTGTATTTTCTGTTGTGATTCACAGGGTTTATTGCTATTCACATGAGTTTTACAAGGCTCAATCACACGGAAGACTTACGTTGCCTCCCAAGTGACAACTCAGCCATTTTGCTTTTTTCTTTTTGTTTTTCTTTTTTCCCCCTTTTCCCATTTTTCTAATTTTTCTAGGGCCCGCTGGGGCCCCATGTAAAAGTCTGGGCCCGGGGCAAAATGTCCCCTTTGCCCCCCCCCCCCCCCTCTCGGTGGGCCTGCAAGGGGTGATTGAGCAGTGACTCCCACCCTGGGTAGTGCAAACCCCGTCCCTCCCTCCCATCGCCATTTCCTCCTGTCGTGGCCTCCATGGGGGGGGAGCTGATAGCTCTAATGAGCTCTAGCAATTGCCACTAAAAAAAAAATCCTCTTTAACAGCGTCCGGATGAAACGTTTTGACCCATTTTATCCTCCGAGCAAACATCTACGTGGGGATTTTTTAATAGGCGCTATGTGAATGGCATACCACAAATGACCGAGGGCAGAAGTTTGCCACATTCTGTAGAATGACCCAATTGTCTCATTTGCAAATTAGTATTTCTACGATTTCGTTTCTCGTTGCTGTTTGCTTGTTTTTCGATACCTCAACGTATTCAGGCGTTTTGGGTGTGTCCCATGCTAAAACGGCCTTCTGCGGATATTTTATACTACGTTTAATTTTGATTTAAAAAGTACAAATGTTCTTACAGCAGTAAATGGGGGTGAGATGCTGTGTATCACAACCAAACCTCGTGCCAAGTTCATAAATGTAGATTTACACACGTCTTTGCCAAGGGTAGGGAAATTCCCTCCCTGTACCCACCCAAAGCATCCTAACTAGACAACAAACTCCAATTAGGCAGCCGGTTATTTACAGCGGGTGACGTCATAATCTTGGATAGTTGTGCACACTGGGCTTTCCCGGAAGGGTTTTCCGCTTGTCACCTCTCTCACCTGGTTCCAGGCGATCGTCTATACACGGCCCAAAGCGCCAACATAAGCTTTCTCCTTCTCGCAAAACTCATATATCACATCTTTGTTATAGGTGACTTCCCTCAACTTGCTACATTTGCTCCAACCCTAATAAATTATCTTTAGAAGAGCCAACTTCAGGTCAGCCCTTTCCTGCCCTGCTCCCCGTCTTTCCTCCGGACCATACGTTATCGTTAGCAGTAAATCTACTTTAATCCCTAAGGATTCGGGAATTTATTGTCCTTGGAAATATTACGGCGAGGCCCCTCACATAATCATTATGAATGTTAACTTTGCCAAAACAAACATAGTTAGCAAGTGCGGTAACTTTGATGGAAGGAGTACTTTGGTAGCCTCTTTTAAGGTCTCATTAGGTAAGCGATGTGTACCATCAGCGCTCGCTTATCTCCATTTTCTGTGCGGTCGTCAAGAAGAGCTTGAGGTTCAGCAGAAGTGAAAGATCCAAGAGGTCGTGGAGGGGTTTACTATTTGAAATGGGAAACGATCAGCAAGTTTCAGAACCTCGTCGACCAAGTGAGAAATATCGATTTTGTAATGTCGTAGTAGAAAGTATTTTTATATTACCCAGCTAATTTGAATTTAAATGTTTACAATATTGAGATTTATTGCTACGAATGAGTATTATTGCTTCAAGTGGATTTTGGCCATTTCGGGAAGGAAGCGAGAGTGGTTCATCCAGGAGCCTCACGACGTCTCCACCGGTACGTAACCAACTGCCTAATTGGAGTTCGTTGTCTAGTTAGAATGCGGTCTTGAAGGAGGGGGGTTTCTCCCTTCTCCACTTCTCCAGCAAAAGACGTGTGTAAATCTACCGTTATGAACTTAGCACGAGGTTTGGTGTACCCCCCGGGCCAGACCGACCGCCCCCTTCAACGCTGCCAGTTTTCCTCCTTGATGCATGCTCTCTCAAACCCCAAGATCGTAAACCTCGCCGCAAGCTCCGGAGCCCATTATATTAAATATATAACCCACGAGCATACCACCGCATCAATTACAAAGACCGTGTAATTCATACTAATTGCCACTGTTTTGGCTGACGCCAAACTTCAGGGCAGTGGATCTTAGTCTGGTGCCTCCTTTCCTCCCTGCGAGCGGGCACAACTTTGACCACATTTCATAGTAATAGTCACTGGTAACGAATAACATTTTTTAGTCGGTTTCTTCTATTCCCCCTTCCACTTCCATCATTAACGAGTCATACTTCACCGCTAAACGCGACCAAGAAACTTTCCAGCCTTGTGGGGTTCGTGTTGTTCCCCTTCCTACATCATAGTATTATTCAGAATTTACGCTTGTCCCCAAGAAAGGCCTAAGAAAAAAATTGTGTTTGAAGTTTATGGGAATTGGGTTCTCAATGCGGCTGTGGACTTAGGTGTTGGTGTGTTCCTACACTGAGAGAAAAAAAGGGCCTATTCTAGGTTATTTTTCGATTTTTTTCTAGGTTAAATGCTGCCAACCTAGATTTTTTTTTGGTTTTCATTCTAGGGTGGAACAATTTAGTCTAGGTTGAATATAATTTAACCTAGATTGAAAATACTGGAGAAGTTACCTTCCTAAAAATGCAAACAACCAAGATTTAAAATACGCCACCCCCACACTTTAGTTCTAGGTTAAGTTCACGGTGTGTGCCGCCGCCTCCATCCATTTACAGTCTAGGTTAAAAACATTAATGTCTTGGTTGTCTCACCCTGGTATTCAATGTTTTTCACTTTCATAGACGGTTGATTTACCCTAAAACAAAAACGTTCTCACCCCCCCTCAAACAATTTACAGCCATGGCGCGTTAACCTAGAACCCTTTTTTCTCTAGGTTGTGTCCCTTTATTTACGAGGTTGTTTCAATTACTATCCCTGTTGTACCAGTTAAATTTCTAGGTAGCTTCCTATTCTTTTCAGGTTGGTTCTAATTAATTACTAGGTGGTCCACTTTTCTTTCTAGGTTTGCTCCACTTCCATTGCAGGTTGTTTCTATCAACTTCAACAGTTGAAGTTAATAGTTATGTACTATCTTTCTGGCCCAGAAATTCTGGGTTGTCTCTGTTTCCAACTCAGTACAAAAATTTGAATGTGACGTCATAATATCACTGCACAATGTCATAGTGACAGAAATTAGATGATTAGAATTTGACAAAGATTTGGCCTCAACCCCACCGGCTAAATAGCAGGGGTGCCAAGACAACGATAATTAATGCCCACCGCCTACAGTGGCGCTCTCCGCGGCCGCTTAGCGTACTGTAGAAACAACCTGGAATTTATTGAATGAATTACAATCACTGTTGTTAATTAAACCTAAAACTATTTGTAGTACTACGGTAGTTTTAACCGAGACTGAAAGTCTAACTTTTTCTTCTGGGTTGTTACCTAAAGTAGCAATCTCGCCTTTTAAATCTCTCGGTTGTTTTCTGTTGTACAACCGAGACTTTAATGGAGGGGAATTATATGGAAGGTCAAATCATTCAATTCTAGGTTACCCCACTTAAAAGTCAAAGGTAGGTAATATATTTTCTAGGTCTTCACAATGTCAACCTAGACCAAATGTGAAGTTCACATTTGGTCTAGGTTGACACTTTTTTATTCCAGGTTGTGGTCAGAGGGCGGGTAATAACGGGTTAGGTTGTTTCTATATGGGTCTAGGTTGTATTAATATTTTTCGATGTTACTTTAACCTGGACCTATTTTTTTCTAGGTTGAATCAATTGATTCTAGGTGGTTTCAATTTCTTTTCGAGGTTATTTCGGATTTAACCTAGCCACTAAAAAAATCTTTTCTCTCAGTGTAGATTTTTAGATTTGGCTCGTGTTGAAGTTTGGAATGAATTGTCGGGGGTAATAATAATAAAGTTTATTGTGCGTAGGACAGTGGGTCTCACCTCGCGCACAACCAAGTTATTAGAAATGAAAATGAGCATATTAAAAACGACACACACATACCCTCTCACCAACACAGACATCCATCCGTTCAGTATTTATAACTACAATAATACAAATAAAATCGCCACGAGAGGGAAATATAAATAAGAGGGAAAGGGAAGGAAAAGAGAGAAAACAAAAAAATACGAAGGAAAAGGAGGAGCAGAAGGATAAAGAGAGACAACTAAAAGGAGAAATAGATGGAATTAGTTCGAGAGGGAATGGCTACCAACAGCCCGCTTAAAAGTCCCCAAAGCCGCAGAAGATCGCACAGCCAAAGGAAGCGAATTCTAAGCCCCCGACATGGCAACCGAAAAACTCACAACGCGACTCCTGAGCTCAAAAACTGCCAAATTATGAGCCCTTGCCGAACCACCAAAACCCCAAAAAATGGTAGAAATGTATGGCAGATAAGCACCATGAAGGGCCCGAAAAACAAAGCACAGCAACATCAGATAAGTGATAATGCCCTTGCCGAGCAATCGACCAGAATAAGCAGAAACATGCCCCCTTGATCGCACACAAGCATTGAACACCATACGCAAAGTCCTAAGTGAAGCACTGTCAATTGACCCCACGTACAGGATGGCGCCATAGTTAAAATGAGGCAAGCGTAGTGCCGTAAATAGCTTCACCCTAATATTAAATGGTGTGCAATAGGCCACTTTCTGCAAGGAGTGAAGTGTATAAAACACCAACCGACTTATATTTGAAACTTGGAGAGAGTTGTGTTGAGCATAACACCAAGGAGGGGTGAGGAAAAAAGAAGGTTACGTTTTCTGTGAAATGGAGCTGTCAGAATCTAAAATTTGAAGAAATTGTTTACCACCCATCAATGACATTTGAATTTTCGAGATCCTGAAAGGGATTGATTGACTCACGAATATGTGGTATGCGAGGATATCTTTTTCGGCGAGCTCTGTACCGGCGGTCCTTCTGGCGAGTAAATTTTTCGACGGTAGGTATCATAGCCTACAATTTCAGCCCTAATAACTTTTGATGGTTCGCACAAGTCCCCGGAAGATTTTCTCTCCACGGAATTCGACACGTTTTCCACCTAAGTAAATGGTGTTTTCCTCGCTGCATCGTGGTCACGGGTACTATCCTTACGAGAAATATCATTACTTCTTGATTCCGAGCTTTGAGCCAATGGGGAATTCCGCACAAAGTTTACTCTCAGTTTTCAATAATGTGACAATGTTCTTGTCAATAATTGAATTAGTTAGAAAATTATTATTATTTTCTAACTAATCTAATTCCATCGTTTTGTCTAGAAGAATTCTAATGCTTGGCACATGACGAATGAAGAACCTCTTCAATTATGCTAACCAATCTAATAATAATGATGGAGCCTTTTTAACGATTCCGCCGTCCCACCTGAGTTCCAATGGATTATAAACGGAACGTAATTTCAGCAAATTGCAGGGTTTGGAAAATCGTGTTGAACCTAATATTTAACCGACCGTGAAAGAGGTGGAATAAATAATGATTACCGTTGGATTAAGAGTTTCCTGGCGAGTTGAGCCAGGATGGTTGACGAGAAAAGAGTCCGCGCTGTGGAAGATGCGCGAGTTCGATCGGGCATGAGCGATCTCATCGGGCCATGTGGAGGGTTTAGGGGCCCCTTGTACAACGACCATTGGTCCAAAAATATTTTGTTCAGGTTAGACAAGTTTATCAATCCGCTAGATTGTTCCCAGTACATTCCACATTACCCTGCTCGATGTTTCAGGATATACGTTCACTTGACAGATTTGGCCGTCTGGACCAATTACGTCACCATGATAGCCGCTGCCGTTCATTCGAAATCAGTTTTGGAATTCGTCATGGTTGGCTTTCCCATATCAGCCGAATCTCTTTCTTTATTCTTGTCGTACTACTCCGGATACAGAAACAACGACTTCACTGACGTCCTTCTCAGTTTCGACGACTGCTTTGATGACGACCCGTACCCCGAGCAGCTTGAAGAGGAAATTGAAAAATCCGCCAAATATTACTACAGTTTTTCCCGAAGTTTGCTGTGGCTCCAGGTTTTCACTATGCAAATTTATTGTTTCATATTTCCTGTAATCAACGAACTCACGCACGACTATTTTCGTCCACGAGCCCTCCCCCTGCCTTCACTGTATCCTTGTAGCTGGAAAGAGTCACAAGCTTGTTTCGTCATGATTATATTCATACACTTCCTGGGCGCCACTTACGTCAACTGGAAAATCATAGCTTTTGGAGAGTTTTTCTTCGCAATGGTGTCCAGACAAGTAGCCCTATTCCGTCATTTGAATCACAATTTGCATAAACTGCTGAAGACAATTCAGGTTCGCGGGAACGGAGAAATAATTTATATGGTTGACGAAGAGACTGACCACAGGTACATCAAAGACGGGTTGTTACAGTGGATAAAACATCATCAAGCAGTGATGGTGTAAGTGTGCGTATTTGCGATGGTTAGTGAAAGAACTATTGACAAAATGTAACTAATATTTTGTTACAGGCAATACAATCGTGTACAAGCGCTTCATTCATGGCCTTTAATGGTTCATTTTGGACTTGTCAGCGGGGCTTTGTGCTGTTCAGCTTATGCCACTTCAGATGTAAGTTCGGCTTTGTTTGCTGGGGCTTTGGAACCTGTGGATTCGAGAGAGGCGCCCCTTTCAAGTGCTGGGGCGAAGCTGTGAGCCTGAGCCTTCTCGGGCTAGGATGTGCTGACTCGCTGGCCGATGCCTGGAAGAGTGGGCCGCCGAGTCCAGCGTAGAGACTCACCTTTAAGTTCTTCCCATTCCGCACCTGCAGATGCTGTGGTTTTTCTTTCTTTTTCTACAATGACAGACATGTAGAGGGATTGTAACTTCATGTGTCCTTTGTCCAGTAAAAGGCAATGGGCAGACCTGCTTTTTAGTTGGGGCTTCCACGATGGCACGAAGTTGTGAGGTTTGAAGAACCTCTGGTGGAATTACCGAAATCTAATAGGGCTTAAGCCTAACCGAAAGCGATAAGCACATCTTCTGTGTCTCATTTGCCAGACAGAGGCGTCAATCCTGCCTTCGACATGACCATTTAGTTGAGGAGGTAGTTCACTGGCCCCCGTGAGCAGACGTCACTTGTTGACGAAAGTGCGGGTTCTCCTTGATGCAGAAAGTGTATTAAACCTTTTGGCTTGCCTAAGTTCTGATATGTTATTTCAGAGGGCAACTATTTGGTTCCTACTGAATGAAACGACTTTTGGTTAGCCTCAGGATGGGCTCCAGCCCAAAGCGTTAGGTTTTTGCCCCCCCCCCCCCCCCCACCCTCTGAAAGGCTATCAGCCTTTTCATTGCTTCAAACCTCCTGTCCCCCAGCATCCACACCAGATTGAGTCTTTTGAGTGCCGATCCTTAAGGGCCTGAAGGCATTGTCAGACCAGTTTGGACTTGAACGTGTCTTCAGTGTAGGGCCATTCTCAGGAAAACGTGAAATCGGATGTCCAGGGTGTTTGCTCCTGTGACAGACCGTCTTTTAGGATTTTTTTTTTTTAATGGTAGGTATTCCTCTGTTCTAACTCGAACTTTGACAATTCAATGCGTAATTACAGTTTATTTATATGAAAATTAATTAAAACTACTGTAAATGTCACTACTTCATCCTGTCCCAACCCAACCTAGCCAACTTTGTTAATATCTGGAGTCTGCATGTTGCATGATTCTTCCATTCCCACTGAATGGTGCTATTCCTTAAACTCTCTAGTTCCCAAAACTCGAGCGAAATATTTGTAATTAACTATTTTAAATTTTATGCAGCATGATTTACGTTTGTCCCGAGGATTTTGGTCACTACTTCACAACTGCAGTTTTTATGGAACAAATTCAAATATCCCGCTTCCCGGGACGCTCTTGGCGGTTCAATGTAACCACCAACATCAGAGTAACCTCCAGTACGAGTATCAACGGCCCTCAGTTGAGTGTGAACTTGGTGCGAGTGTTTATGTGCGGCTAAACGTGGTAGTGTTTTTTCTACTGTCACTCCTTCACTGGCTGACTCTTGGGTCAGTTTCAACGATTCCTTTTTTCCTCTTTCTTTCTCAATGAACTCGTTTATAGCATAATAGATTAGAGTTTTTCCTTTTTGAAAAGGGTGCTGTAGTTGGGAAATGAATCACAATAACCTCAAGTTTGTCACTACTTCATTTGTCACTACTTCACAAGTAGGGTTATACCAAGCGTATGAAGTAGTGACAAGTTAGATGAAGTAGTGACAGGTGTGTTGTTTCCCCACGGAGGAGCCCAGTTCTCTCCTAATTGACGTGGAAGGCTGATATTTGTCGTGGACCCTCCATGGGAAGAAATACCTACCTAGGTACTTAGCAGTGTGAGACATGAGTAGGATTGAAATTCCCCGTGAAACGAGTAGGTGGTTTATGGTTTATTACTTCACATTTCTAAAGTCACTACTTCATAGTAATGTCATTACTTCATTTCTGCAATTTGGAAATCAATTTATATTTTGACATTGAAGAGATTTAAGCGTGTCCAATGATCACATATGGTTACTTATAAGTACCTATACGAACCTGGAAAAAAAATTGAGTCTCATGACCAACTTTTATTTTTGGAATGCAAAGGTAGTTGTATTTCACGTTTTCCTGAGAATGGCCCTGTAGGTCTTGGCTTCTATGAGTGCTTTCTCCTGAATCTCATAGGCGCAAATTAAGTTGGTTATTATCCCTGGGTCCCTGATCATAAGACCTCTGTTACCGAGCGGCGCCATGGTTTTCCCGTCTAACTTACACCGATTGAGACTGGCCAACGACTGCACTGGCTGTGCACGGTGTGGAGAACTTGAAGCCTCAGCAAAGCATGTGCTTCGGTGCAGCCTGGTATTTGCAGGGGAGGGGGCCATCCTGAGGGCTGAGGTTACCCCAAGCGAAACTTCTTCTTCCTTGGAGTCTCCACCCTGGGGCGTTTGCTGCCTTTTCAGAGGCCGCCTTGCCGGGCCATCGAGCTCCTCCCCATAGGATTGAGCAGTTACTCCCACCCGCAACGGGAAGGTTTCCCTCTCCCTCTCGTCGTGGCAGGTGGAGAAGTCAGGCGGTAGACAAGTCCGTGCAGTGAGCCTGTTACACCAGTTGTCACTTGAAAAAATAAATAAAAATTAAAAACCAGCTCTTTGTTAGTTCCGTGTGTAATCATATGTTGCATTCGTTCCAGGAAACGCTGGATTTTGATGCCAATGTTCTCTGTGGAGGATTTCTTGTCGGCCAGATGCTTGAGTTGTATTACTTGTGTAGAATGGGCGACTGGATCACCATAGAGGTTGGTAGTGCACATCCATGGGAGACTCTTCTGTGAAAAATGAGCCATTGACGATTGTGTTGTTTTAGACAAATGATTTAACTTTGGCACTAACTGGCGTGAACACTTTTATCCTTGACAAAGAAGAATCGCAAATGCTCAGAATCATTCTGTCACGAGTCCACAGACCAAGTGTGTTGAGAGCTATGGGATTATACCCGCTGAATACTACAACTCTTAAAATGGTATGATTGGATTGAATAGCTTCAACTGACCGATGAAACACCCGATACACCTCATTCATTTTTCAGTTGATCCAGTCCACGTACTCGTATTATACCATGTTGAAGAAAGTTAACAAAGGATGAGAGAGTGAAGCAATGGTAGGAGCGTAGAACCATTCGGTAATTACAGACCGAGTTTTTAAATTGTAAATAAAAGTATACCCTGCAATTTGTAAGCCGTTGAGTTCTGCACAAAACATAGCCGAGAGCAGCGTTAAAATACCCACTCAGGCCTGCCTCTTCAGTGGAATACAAGCAATCTCGAGAAAACGCAAAGAACGGCCTTTGTCAGGAATGAAAAGCTCTGTCGGTAATTTTTTCATGCCTCAGCTTTAATCTGGTTCACCTTTCCCCTTCCCGGTGGAATTTTTGAAATGAAGGGCGAGAATGTAAATTTAACTAGTTTGAAAGAACAACTCGGGAAGCCGGAGGGAACAGGAGAATCTGCAACATGGGAAATCCCGATGCTTAATCAGGTTCTTCGGGGCCGTGTTGAATTTTTCTAACCGTATAAATGTCAAAAGTCAGCAGTGGTGGGGGTTTTCTATGAGAAAATGGATAAGCCATTTCCAAGTTAGCGGATTCAATTACGATTCGGATCAAGAGAGGATATTAACACTCAAATTAATTATCGCCGATTGAGGAAGTAACTGACAATAAATCAGTCGATGGCGTGGAGGAGGGTGTTGTCTGGCAAACAAGTAAATCAGATATTAATTGGCAATAATGGCGTCGGTTCGGGACGGGTTTTGGCACCGTGCAAGAAGTGGCAAAGGGCAGAGAGGGTATCTCTTGTTAAATTGATTCAAGCAGAATGAACTGGCGACATTAGCTTTCGACGGTGGGAAACAGTGTTGCCAGAGTTTGAGAGGCAACCCCCCCTCTTCTTGTAATTAGGAGAAACTATGCTTTACAGCTTGGGCGATAATGATCGCTCGAAAGGAAAGGGAAGATTTGGGCTTGGCTAAGAGACAAGTTGAAATTAATACTCATTCTGGCTCATTTAGTAGCGTCTTAGCGGAATTACACAGATAAGGTTGGAGAGGTGTGGAAGCAGGGGAGGTTTCAAGCGAACCTTCTTCTGGATTTCCCCCCAACCAAAACGTCTTTGGATCCGATCCCTACAGATCTTCCAGTTAGTGAAGCGAGCAAAGGGTTACAGCGGGGGAAAACAGAAATGACAAATGTAAGTTTAATCGGAAGCTATTAGGAGAGTTACTGGGTGTGGAAGTTGGCTCCCGAGAATTATTGTTTAAGTTGACTCCACCAAGAAAGTGTAGCCCTCTTCTCATTGGCTGATTATAGACTTGAATAATTACGAGCGATCAACTCCCCAGCCCATTCTCGATTTCCCTTTGCCGAGGTTTCCACCAATAATCGAATCCGTAATTAATGGTAAAACTGTAACAATGCCAAGACATTCCCAAGAAACCCCCTACCCATTTCCCGCCCATTACGGACAATTGACTTGATAATGTACATTGTGCCTTGGGAACCTATATCATCGGATCGTTTCCAATTAATCCCCCCGGACCCTCTCTCTTCAAGACTGCTACCAAAACCTTCATGCTTCACTCTGACCCTTCGGTTCCCAACTTCCAAAACGGCAATTACTTCAACGTTCACGGCCCACAACTCGTTTTTCGCTCTAACATCTCCGCCAGGTCTCCAAACTCTACAAATAATCTCTCCGGAGCCAAGTGATATAAAACCCCGAAGGCAGTTAGCGTGCGCCATTAGCCCCCTTTTTACAACCGTTAATGACTTATGGCTAAGTCGTTACACCCACCAATAAATATATCATCAAGCCTCGAACCTCGTCGATAAATAACCTACAACGTTGTACACAGGCGCATTATTTTTCATTATAGCTTTTTCCTCTTCATCTGTGAGGAGGGGGAAAACAACTTTCTGAGGGAAGTTTTAATTTCAATTGATGGCATCATTTAGGTGAATAACTCGTCTTTAGTAGAACATTTTAAATCGATCTGCAGAGCTCGAGGGATCTCAGAAGTTACACATCGTCGAAACAGTAGTTTAATATAGCTAATTGTACAATTATTTGTTGTGGATTTTCAATATATCTACCCCCAACACAACGAGGAGGAGGAGGAGGAGCAGCAGCAGCAGCAGCAGCAGCATAATATGGGGTATCTGGGCAATCCGGTCTGATGAGTGGTCTCCAGGAAACTCCAAAGGGTCCAGCGTAGCAGGGGATGATATCCAGCAATGCCCAAAAATCCAGAAAAGCCAGGAAACGGGGAAAACGATCAGGGGTTCCTTGTGGAAGTCTGGACAACTGTAAGGAACACCCAACTAAGAAATCGAAATTATATTATAATACACTTACCCACGAAACTCACCCGGAATATTAAATAATACAAATTTTGTAAAAAGCTCCACGCTTAAGCTATCGTGCATTCACAAAAATATGAGTCATCAATCACGAAGTCACATAGAATAAATTTTGTGATCAATTTATAGAGAGAAATACAACTATATCGTTGGCTGAAAATCAAGCAGTTGATTAATGGACCTCGCCCTGTTCACCTTCACAACTACCATAAACCCATGTTGAAAGCGAGTTGGTGGGTCATATACCAAGGCGGAACGGGCGGGGATTGGTTGGCGAAGTCAGCAGGGAGTGGACCTAGTAGTTCAACGCAGCTAATCGCGCAATTATTTGTTGTGTTTTTTAAAATTTATATTACAACAACAAAACGCTGCAAATTTTACACAAGGGTTTATTATTCTTTGATATAGGTTACTTGTGCAGAAATTAAATTCTGCCAATGAAAAAATTAAAAAAAAAATTTTTTTTGGATTTTTATTTCAAAAAAAATTTTTTTTTTGATTTTTTTTCTTCAAAAATGTGTTTTTTCAAAAATTCTGTATTTTTTACTCAAAAAATATTTAACATCCTGGGATCCTTCAAAAATCCCATTTTTAGCCCCATGAAAAGCCCTAAAGATCGCCCCAGTGAAATCGGATCGTTCCGGGACCCCAAAAAATGGATTCTACGTCAAAAAATACTTCGAAAACGACACCTAACTCGATCCCATAGCTAAAAGCCTTCAAAAAAACCCTCCCGTAGCCCCATTATAGCCCCAGAGCGCCCCACGGGTTTGGGCGATCGGACTGAAAACCTTGCGGGCACAACTAGATGGTAAACCAAGTATTTTGTCAAAATTTCAGATTTTTTAAAAAATTCCTACTGCCCAAAACGGCCCGGACGGCGGACGGCGGACGGACATTTCGGATTTTGAATGTAGACCTCTTGAAACGGATAATGTCAAATTTTGAGGCCGATCGGAGTCGTCGACCCGCGTCGCGAAAACATAGGTGTATTATTCCAAGAATAATAAACCAAAACGATGTGAAAAGAGTAAGATTGTATTCACATCAGAGCTTACCTTGTATCAGCTGAATTTTCCCATGATTTCTTCCCCCTGATTTTTCCTTTTTTTGCGATGGAAAACGTGCTTACACCTTCCCATCAAAACCCTCGACGAGAAACGGCATCTGGCGGGAGGCGCCAAAAGGGAAGAGATGTAAATAGGAGGAAACCCGGAGGGACGGAGGGGAAAAGGTAAAGTCTACAGCAAGTATGTGAGGTGAGGAACATTCAAACCAGGTAAGTCGCATAAACTGTTCCCCCTAGTTATGGGTTCGTATTGATTATTATATAGGAAGGAGAAAGGAAGGGAAACTGGGAAAGAAAGTTGCCGAGCGGAGAGGGAAAGGTTCTCTTCGGATATTTGTTCTGCTCTTGGAAGCTAAGATATGAGTGGATCACTCGGCATCATCCTATACAGAAACAATGTCTAGCCTCCTCCCCAGAATACTGATCACTTGCTTTTGGAAGATACCCCTCAAACCCTTTCTGGTCCCACTTTCGTATAACCCTCTGCACCTCTCACATTTTTTTGTTACTCCTTCTTTGTACTTTCCACAAATAGTCTTTTACCACTTTTCTCCATCAAAGTTCTTATTGCATGCTATCAATATAATACTCTCTATCAATTAACTAATTATTGTGAAGAATTTCAGAGAAATTGGTATTTCACTTGAATTGTCACGATATTAAATAGGTATAGTAGGTATATTTAAAGAATAATTCTTTTGTTATTGTCACCTATTTTAATATATTTAGATAAAAGGTTGGGTATTCTGGTTTTGTCTCCTTAATAAACGAGTTTACTTGCTGAGGTCTTTCTGATCCAGTTAGATGTTAGACGAGCCTTCTCGAGGCTGCCTACAAACCCCGATTTAGGGTCTCCGCCTCCGAGCTGGAGATCCCGCTGAGCAAGGTTGATACCTGAATGAGCATAATGAGATGTAATTGAAAGCTAGTTCCATGAAATGACTAATAACGCCCTGATACCGCAAAAAAAGTCCCGATTTATCCTTCAGGACCTTAAAGAAGTTGGAAGGTTTGAAACCGAAAGGACGGTAAATGAAGTCATTTACCGTCCCGAACCCGAAAGCAGACCTGACTACAGCTCTCCAAATATCCGTAGAAACCGACTGTATCGGTGAAGGTTATTTTAGTCAGCCATCTTGAAGGGAGGTTCAGATTAGCCAACCTTCGCGAACATGAAATCTGTACGTTCGATGCCAGCGTCCATGGTGGCGTTGTGTTGTACTACTTTCGGAAGGTCAATCTTACCGCCAAAAGTTCAAACGCTGATTATTTTCATACTCTCTCCTGATTTCCGTAGAGGATTAAAAATTGTGCAGACGGTATAAAACAAGTATTTTACTCTACAGAATGGGATTCGACAGAAAAAACTGCGATTTTCAACCGTCCTTATAAAGCTCATTCTCAGTATCTGTCAGGGGTTTCCACGAGCCTTCTTCAACGGATCAGTCCTCGTCACCAAGAAGAGGGCATGCAGCGATGGAATTTTGGCAAGTCCTTTTTGGGACCTTCGAGTTGGCAAAGCTGACCCGGTATTTTGCTTGGAAAGGTTTATGAGAAACATAGTGCGCTGAGAAAATATTTGTGGATGATATATTTCTTGTCGATGAGAGAGGTTCAAAATGTTTCAGAAGTCAGGTTTTCTTATTATCGAAAAAAGAAGGTTGCCCGCTACTTGCAGACCCTGAGGGAGTCTATTATTGAAGGAAAATAGGGTCAGTACATCAAGGTTTCTTAGGTCACCGTCCTGTCGGAGAAAAGCATGAGGGGTATAGATTGGGACCGTCACATGGGATGAAGGAGGAAGTGGGGAGGACCTCAAGATTTGGTATTGGCAGTGAATCTCGGGGTTGAAGTCTCATGAGGGAGGTAGCTGACAATAGGTTATATACGAGGATGTGGCCGTCCCTAAGATGTCCATAGAGTGAAGGGGGTTGATTTGTGCCGGGGGTTTGGTTGCCTCCGTCAGTGATCCCTTAACCCCTCCCCGCGCGCGTTTCCATCTGGACCTTTCTCTCCCTCTTCCCTTCTGTGTTCGGCCTTTTCCCTAAAACCACCCTTCAACTCTATCCCTCGGATGCTGACCGGCGGGCGTCTCACAACAGATTTATCTCCTGGATATATCTCCAGGCCGCAATACACGGTGTGCCAGACAATCCGCAGTCAGACAAAACCCCGGCTGATTTATACCGTCAGTTTGGAAGACAAAAGCGGGGAAGAAGAGCGGAGGAGAGACAGAAGCTCTCCGATGTTAAAAAGAAAGAGAGTTCTATAGACTTCTGGCAAGAGAGAGAGAGAGAAAGAGAGAGTTCTGGTATAGAAAGATCACCCTCACGTCTGCGTTAGTTCTGACCACACATGAATCACGACACGCAATCAACACGGTTTCTTCTTAGTAGCGGTTACCCAAAGCGGTATTTATACAACGAGTTGTACAAAATTCTCAACAAACAAAAATATCAATACAGATAAATAGCGATACGATAGCGAAGTGAGTGGGGTGGGAGCGGCAAAACCACATTTTGGTTTATTATTTTTGGAATAGTACACCTATGTAATCGCGAAGGAGGTCGAAAATTCTGAAATTTCTGAAATGAAAAATTTTTTTTTCTGTACATTGTTTGGAGAGTTGTGGAAGCTAAAAAAAAAACGCTGCAAATTTTACACAAGGTTTTATTAATTTAATTTAATTCTGTCAATGAAAAAATTTAAAAAGTTTTTTTTTGGATTTATATCTCAAAAAAAAAATTTTTTTTGGATTTTTTTTTTTCAAAAATGATTATTTTCAAAAATTCTTTATTTTTTACTCGAAAAATATTTAACATCCTTGGATCCTTCAAAAATCCCATTTTTAGCCCCATGAAAGCCCTAAAGATCGCCTCAGTGAAATCGGATCGTTTCGGGACCCCAAAAAATGGATTCTACGTCCAAAAATACTTCGAAAACGACACCTAACTCGATCCCATAGCTAAAAGCCTTCAAAAAAACCCTCCCGTAGCCCCATTATAGCCCCATAGCGCCCCACGGGTTTGGGAGATCGGACTGAAAACCTTGCGGGCACAACTAGATGGTAAACCAAGTATTTTGTCAAAATTTCAGATTTTAAAAAAAATTCCTACTGCCCAAAACGGCCTGGACGGCAGACGGCGGACGGCGTACGGCGGACGGACATTTCGGATTTTAGACCTCTTGAAACGGATAATGTCAAATTTTGAGCCCGATCGGAGTCGTCGACCCCCGTCGCGAAAACATAGGTGTATTATTCCAAGAATAATAAACCAAAAGGGGGGGGTTAGCGCCTAAAATTACTCGGAAGACGAAACCTTATTTGAACTCTTGGAACCCTCTAATACACCATTTGTATCCCCATGAAGGCCCTATAGATCCCCACAGTAAAATCGGATCGTTCTGGGACCCCTACAAATGGATACTACGAGCGAAAATACTTCGAAGACGACACCTAACTCGACCCCATAGCCGAAAACCTTCATAAAACCCCTCCTGTAGCCCCATTTTCGCCCCATAGCGCCTCACGGGTTTGGGCGATTGGGCTGAAAACCTTGCAGGCACAACTAGATGGTAAACCGAGTATTTTATCAAAATTTCAGATTTAAAAAAAAAAAAAAAAAATGTCAACCGCCCAAAACGGATCGGACGGCGGACTCTCGCCTTCTGCTTTATTTCCAAGCAAATTTCTTCGATTTTCAGAATTTTTAAAAGTTTTTGGAAACGATACTAAGAGTAAGGAGCAATTTTAGGTATAGGGACATGGGGTATATTCTTGATCAGCCTCAAATTTCCTGTAGGTAAATATGAGGCTTTTCAGTTTTTTTTTTTTTTTTTTTTTTTCAAAATATTGCCTTTCAACAGTCCGGTCAATAATAATAGTTATTGTTTACCGTTTAACTATAATTATTATTGTTACACGGTAAAACGTTAAATCTTGTACCGCAATTCATGTTCCCCAAAAGGATTACTTTCTTCTGCTAAGAATTTGAGAAAAATAATCCCTACCCTAACGAGTACGTCCCCATATGCAAATTATGTAAACGCCCCGTGCATATTTTCCCGGAAGAATCTTGCATTTTCACGAGTTATCTCGAAGACAATTAAACACACGGAGAATGCGGGATTTCGGGTAACCCTCCTAAGCAATCAGATCCTTCGGAGCCCAACAAAGTGGCCCACCGGTATCGCAAAAGGCTTAGCCAGGGGATTCGCCTTCCGTTTTAAGTAATTGTCACCCTCCTTGAAAACGATTTAAAAAAACCATTGGAATCGGTAGAAAAAAAAAAGTTCCAGTAGAGGAAATCGCTTTACTTGCAAAATAATCCTTCGAATCGAGTGTTACTGCCTTATAAGCCTGGAAATCTCTTGTTAAGATTAGAAAACCCGCTTTTTCTTTCAAACCTTATCTGAGGATTTCCCCCCTACACGTATAAAAATCGTTTAGCTGCTCAAGGGTTCATATAAGGCACCTCGAGATTACACCCTTCCTAAACCGTTAGAGTAAACAGAATGCATATTAATTTCATATTTTATACAATCTTTTTTAAAAATCTTCCCTTTTTCGTTCCTAGGGGTGTGTAGTTATTTTACGTGGTAATCATAAGGTAATTGTAGCGGTTTTGTGGAAGTGTCGTCGTTAAAAGACGCCAAGGGGATAAGGGAGCCCTTTATTGGCTTTGTAAGGGTTGGAAACGTCCCATATTGAAAATGACCGTCGAGCAATTTTCCCAGTTATAAAACCTCGTGATAAAATCGTGTGGGGTTGTGGAAGTCTTCCGTGTTGTTCCGGTTCCAATTGATATTAGGGGTGTTGAGAACGTGTTATGGAAAAAACCGGCTAAAAGGCCTTGCGGGTTATAATTTGTCGGAACTATTACGAGGAAAACATTCCCCCATCTTGTACATCGCTATCAGTCGCGTCAGGAGGAGCATCAAAATCAGGAGTTACTGTTTTAATTTCACGCCCCCTCTCCTCGCCATTACGGGGCTTTTCGGGGTTTAAAGGGTAAAAACTGAAGGTTCGGAGCCATCAAACCGAATGTTCTCCCAGTAAATTGCAATGCGAAAGGCCCAACTAAGTTTCATATTAAACCTAATAAATGACTCATAGGGATCCTTTGTTTACCCTCCAATTGGAGGATTTGTTTTGCGCTTGGGTTTGGTTGGGACTGAAATTAAAATTGAGCGAGCCAGGGGAACGACTGAGGGGAGAATTTAGCGGAAGTAGGAACCGGTGATGTTGATGGGTGACGCATTCCCTAAACTCACACATGCAACAATAAAATTTATTTAAAAAAAAAATATATTAAAAAAACTTAAATACAATAAAAATAATGTAAATAAAATAAAATAAAAACTTTTTTTGTAAATTTCTTCACAACGCTATTAATGAAAATTATCGTACATTCATATCCTCCAAGTCATTTAATCGCCTGGAAATCCCTTCCCGCTGGAAATCAACCAAAGGAGTATAATTTACGAGGACTTGGGATCGATTTGGTCGGATATAACTTTCAAATCGCCATTATTCAGAGAGCAAAAGTTGTTGTCGACAGCAAAACAGCGTAAGGAGACAGGCATGATATAATGGGCCGCCCCTCGCCCTCTTACGCTCGGCCACAAAATGTGAGCTTTTCCCGCTGGGTTTTATCTACAATAATTAAATGGAAGGGGAACGAAGAACGGCATCTCTTCAGAGGTTATATATTATGATTTCGTGATATACGACTCCCGAATAAGGACGTTTTGTCTTCCGGCAAGTTTATTTCAGTCAATTTGCAACGAATTCTTCCCGTTTCCCTCAAATTCGGCGTGGATTTCTCTGATTTGGTTATCATCTTCCCCTCGTTTGAAAAAGGCGTCAATAAATAACGAAATGCTCTCAACTTTTGAATCATAAAACAAAATAGTGAGTCTCTACTTCCATTATTCTTTTTCTAGTGTTGTTTCCACTGTTGAAGGTTGGCAATTATTTCCGCATAACTCCCGCGATCTGGCGCCACGTGAAAATGAGAGTGGAGTGGTGTAGGGGGGGTTACAGAACTGGCAAAGTGCAAGTGGCAGAGATGCTCTTGTATGTCTATGGAGTGCAGTCGCGACTTACAAAGTGGGCGTCCGCAAGTTAACTCCCCGCAAAATATGCTAATGTGCTGTAGGGATTTGGGATCGTTATAACAAAATCAATTTTTAGTATAGAAATCGACATAAAATTATTTCAGACCTAAAATACATTTTCAAAAAATCTAGCATCGATTTTTTTTTTTTTTTTTTTTTTTTTAAAGCGGCGTTTTACACTAAAAAAAAGTGAACGTAACTAGCCAAAAAGGCCAAACCTAAGGAAATAACGGGTTAGTACCTGACGAAAATTGCGTAATCAGTCGGGTTTACCAAAACTTAACCAGTTTTGAAGACATTTTTGAGACAACTAAAACAATCGTTTTAGCTGTCGGTTTTACTCCTAGCTGAAATCAGCCGCTCTGTTCCTTGTATGAAATACACAAATTTCATTTTAATAAAAATGTCTTATTATTAATTTAATTAATAATGATTTAATTATTAAATAATGTTACCAAACACAAATTGCTCTAAATTTATTTGTATTGATATTTCATGCAAGGTTTGGTGCGATCATATTTACGCTTTAAGATTGGTGGCATGGAGGAATAGAGCTCCATGGATTGGTGGAGTTTACCAACGTTGGGCCAGGGAGAACCGGACCAGTAATGGAGAAAGCAAGGAAAAGAAAATCGCTCTGTTTCTAAAATTTCCCTATCGATTTCAGGCAGCTGCTTGGTTGATGCCCATCCATTTATGTTGGTTCTTTAAGGCGCACATTTTCTTCCAACTCCTCTATAGAGATACGGACGCTAATTTCCCTGGTGTAGGCCGTTAGAACCATGCATAACATGCTTCATGCAGGCCACATTGTGTTTTTTTCGCTGTTCAAGGGATTACAAAAAAAAAAAGCTGCAAATTTTACGCAAGGGTTTATTATTTTTTATATACCTAGGTTACTTGTGCAACAATTTATTCTGTGTCAATAACAAAAAAACTTTAGAAAAACAATTTTTTTGGGATTTTTTTTTTTCAAACATTTTTTCGTTTTTTACTTGAAAAATATTTGACCTCCTGGGATCCTTCAAAAATCCCATTTGTAGCCCCATGAAAACCCTATAGATCGCAACAGTGAAATCGGATCGTTCCGGTACCCAAAGAAATGCATTCTACGTCCAAAAATACTTCGAAAACGACACCTAACTCGATCCCATAGCTAAAAGCCTTCAAAAAACCCCTCCCGTAGCCCCATTTTAGCCCCTTAGCGCCCCACGGGTTTGGGCGATCGGGATGAAAACCTTGCGGGCCTAATTAGATGGTTAACCGAGTATTTTATCAAAATTTCTGATTTAAAAAAAATTCTGCTGCCCAAAACGGCCCGGACGGCGGACTCAACATTTTGTGGCCGTTCGGAATCGTCGACCTCCGTCGCGAAAACATAGGTGTATTATTACAAGAACAATAAGCCAAAATAGAATGCAGTCTTTCTAGAATCTGGCAGTCCAGGGGACAAGCGTCGGATCAGCCCCTTACAAGGGTCCAACCATTTTACATTTTTGGCAGACACAATAATTATTATTGACCAGATGTTACATTTAACAAATCACAGCGTAGAGAAAAACATAATATTACTTTTTTTTATATAAAATAAATTTTATTTTGTTTATTTAGCCTATAGCAAGATCCGACCACAGTTCCCCCACCGTCGCCCATGCATCGGCCATGGCTTTGTTAACCACAGCCCACGTAAGTAGTTCCCTTGATCTGCTCAACAATCTGCTCGTCCACTGTCAACATCAAGCCCTCGTTTAATGTGGAGATGACAATAGGCTTAGTTCCAGCAGATTTATCCAGGAAAACCTGCTCTGACAGGGCCCATAAGAACATGCACAGCCTTCCCCAGCGGGTGCAGATTCCTAATCAACTCCTTGAAAGCAGAACCTCCAGGATTTGAATAAGCTGAACATGCTTCTTATTATCAAAAGCCATCTTGATATCAGTGAAACAGGTATCAACTTGTGCTTGAATACCTGCTTCCCTCGTTCCAATTGCACTCACGAAGGCAAACTTGGTGTCTCCAATCTTGGCTTTCCACCATAACCGTGTTTTTTTTTCTCATCCCAGAGCTTGGAGAGGTTTTGAACCTGTTTGAAAAGGTTCTCCCGAGTTTTCTCGTTTCCCGAGAAATTTTGATTCCGAGCTGTACGTACGAATTCAGTTCAGCTGCCACGTGAACCCGGAAAGCTTATGTGACCCAACACGCTTCAGTTTCCCCGCAGGAAAATAAAGAACAGAATGAAACAAAATGTCAGGGGGATGATGAGGATTCCCGTTGAAGGGGGAAGAGGGAAAAGGCGGAATGACGCCGTAGTCTTAATCCCCCATCAGGGAAGCGGTATGAATATTGAAGAGAGGGGGTCTTGAAATATAACCGGGGAGGGTGCGGAGGGCTTTTGACGGCGGAGAAAAGCCGAGAGGGTAACACATGCCTTTTATAGGCCTAACAAACACGTCTGCCGGGGGATGCGACAGCCAACTGACTTATAACTTGAGATGAAAGGAGTAAATCATGGGAACTGGTGAGCGGGACAGTTGCTTTTCTACCCGACGAGTTCCCTTCTCTCCGCTACTCGGTTTCCATCACAAGTTTTCTCGCTTCAGCCGGGAAATTGCCCGTTTAAAACGGGGTTTCGCTCGCTCGTCTTCCAACAAGAGTCATAGCTGGAAATTGTATTCCCATCATCCAGACACATGGGATTTCCCATTGATTGTGTATTTATACACAATTATGATTATGATAATAAAAGTCGTGGTCATTATTGTTATCACTTAATGACTACCTACACATAGCTTGCCATAAAATTGAATTTATCTATTTTAATCGATATTTAGTTTTTTAGTTGATAATGGATTAATGCAATTTATTCATTATTATTTATTCATGCAATTTATTCATTATTATGAATATTAAATTAAAATGTAATGAATCTACATTTAATGTACATTAACTATACAAAGAGATCGTCGGTAAGAATCGCCAATTCACGTGAAAAATTACCCAGTCCGAAGGTTACAACTTAATATCAATATAGGTTATGACTTAATATTCGATGGCTTTATTGTCTTTGTCTCCAGCTGATGAGTAAGGTGCGGAAAACATCAAGGCGGAAGGAGGGGGATAGTAGATTGTAGGTAGGTAGGTGGGGCAGAGATAAGTTGGAGAAATGTGTGAGAATGAAATGTCAAAAGATGGTATTTTTCGATATTGTATTCAAAAACACAAGCTGAAACCGTCTGGAAAAATTAGTAAAAATCATTTTTCACTTCTTATGATGTGTATGGACTTGAAATAAATAAAATAAATTTTCGTTTTAATATAAAGCGCTTCATTTTCTACGTTTCTTTTGACAGCAATTCTCGGAAAATGGGCGATTTCCCGTCTTTTCAAGCTTGTGTAACGTTGTAAAACCGTTATTTTTACCAATAAATCCATGGAATGTACTGGTTTAATTTTTCAAACATTGGGTGCAAATTAAAAGTCTATCAACAATGAAATTGGAAAAAGAGGGGTTTGGCCACTTACAGGCCACTGTGAGACGTGGTCTGGAGGTCTGGCAACCGTCGGATCCCTTCAATACTGCTGGGTCGTCTGGATCTGTGGCAGCTTTCATGGGCTTTGGGAGAACGAATCCCTTTAAAACTGCTGGGTCGTCCATAAATGTAACCATGAAAAACATTCAAAATATATTCAATGTGCTCATTGATCTATCACTGGGTAGGGTTATTGATCAGGTGAGAAATTGTCTTGAGAATCTAGTAGAAATCAGAATCTATATTGTTCTTTACCCCTGCAGCCCTCTAGCTCATCCCCTTCCACCCTCCGTCTTCACGGTACCCGCACCTTGTAAAGCTTGATATACACCCCGCCTTACATCAATTCCACTTCTCTCTCGGGGAGCTACCCCCTGAGGTAAGGTCAAAACGAAGTGGGCAGAGATAGGTGGCCCTCCGGCCCTTAAGTGAAATAAGTATTGGCAGTCCGGAGAACCCTAGAAGCTTCCCAAAGTCCCCAGGAAAAAAAGCTCGGGTCATCGGTAAAGTGTGATCATTGGAACTTATCGCCGAGTAGGACGACTGGGACGCCCGGAGGACCCTCTTTAAATATAGATGACCGCACATTCTTTGTTGTTACTACCACTACGAGTCCGGGATTACTAAGAAGAACCTACGCCCCCAGGTATTTCTTTCTGTCCTTCGTCCCCCCTCCCTGGAGACGGCCAAACAGTATCTACAGTTGCTTCCCGTAAGACAAACCAATATGGGGATGTCCTTTTTGTCTTTGCAAACTTGAGAATTTATGTCGTCCAGTCTTTTCTTTTATCCTCACATCTAACTCCTTCTCGTTTTCCCCCTTAAACTTCCCAGGCAGTATTGTTTATAATAATACTCACAGTGAAGCGTTCTTATGGTAAACTCCACTTTGCACGAGTTCACTTAACTTCTTGCCTACATCCATCAATCCCTTGATTTTCATCTTTATCCTCACTCTAATAAAACTCCGCTCCTTTGACGGTCTTTACTCTTTCAACCCCCACAGCATTTCCCTTCAAGTGAACTCTCCAGGCTGCCACTTCTTGATATATTTCCCTCGCTGGTAAGTCACTCCTTTAAAAGGAAGGAACCCCTCCGAAAAGCCCCCTGCCTTTTTCTGTGTGGCATGTTTATAGCTCTCCATGTTTGCCTAATTCCCCCACCCCTTCAGTACTTTCTAATGGTGATCCTTCTCGGTTCCTCCCCCGACCCAAACTTTTATGTCCCTAGTATATATTTTTTCTTTTTTTTTTTCTGAATAGTAATTTATGTGAAGAGATTCCGGCCCTCGTCTTCCTCTCCTCCATCATTCCTTTTGTTTTTCAAACATTTTTACCACCCCCACTCTTCTTCCATCCTTGAAATCATTCCTACAGGGCTTTTTGATATTATTTCAGACGTCAAAGGAGTGGAACTATATTTTATGTCCAGCCTCGCTTGAGAAATTCTTCAACGTGCAGTGTAGGATGTATATTTCTTTTGTGTATCTTCCTTCGTTTCCTTTTGTTGGGCGACATTTAAAAAAATTTATTATGGCAGTAGAAACTTTGTTTCAGCTTCGCTGAGAGGGCACAAAGCATGAGAAAGGGTGGTGAAATATGAGTCTTGGGTGAGAAGTGGGGGATGCTGAGGTGTTGAAATGTAGGATTAACCATGGTTAAGGATTTTCCTGATTTGATTAATCAGTCCGAGTGAGCTTGGACTGATTAATCAAATCAGGAAAATCCGTTCATTGGTACTGTTGCATTTATTTTATTATTTTTTTTCACGAACACAAAAAGCTACAAGAGACTTAAGAAGTACCGAAGAACCAGGTGCTGATAATTAAGTAATTGAAGGAAGGGGTGGAAAACAATTCAGAGCTCCTCGAGCGACATCATTCATCATTCAACATCCCAGCCAGAGGGGGTTTCTGGCGCTTTCATCCCTTCATCTTCGCCTTTTGCGCTCCTGAGCGAAGAAGGGAAAAAAAATAAAAATAAATTATCGTCTTTAAGCCTGCCATCTTGACGGCGGCGAGAGGGGGATCGGCCAAGAAAAAAATGAAGGCAGGATAACATAATGTTCACGTCGACGGCAGAAACTGATGAATGGAGTTAATCAGGAGACAATCAATCACGAGATGCTGGCTTTGACACCAATCAATGCAGTGGAACAAGTCGGTAAATGATTTTGAAGTGAAGGCCGGGTTTTTCTTCCTGGGAATAATTTTTCTTGGAGGAAACCCTATCGGCTGAAGACTGCAATAATTAAACTACGAAATCCAAAATTTATTTGTTGTTAGCAATGATTTTGCAGATGCTATGCGAAACCATTCAGGTAAACCATTTGCAGGTGAATATATATTGAAACCAAGTTCTCAAAATGTTGCTAACATTCAATGTTAGCAGTAGAAATACGAAGTTGATGCGTTTTTAAATATCTATTAGGGTTTTTTGTAAAGTAGGGACATGTAAACTGGTTGAAGAGCGTGATTGCGTGACCATAGAGATCCCCCCCGACCCCCACCCTGTTGACCCTTGAACGTTCCCGATGTTGGAGTTGGGGGGATCCACCCGCTGTTCAGCACCGACTAACTGTGGGCACCCCCCTCCTTCCGTATCGTTCTCAGGACAGCTCCCTATCTACATTGAATATTGTTCTGTTGTGAGTTGCATAATATGCAATAAATAGCATAATATTATTATGCTTTATGTAGATAATTGATAGATAGATTGAACACAAAGCGTCCAATATTCCCCTTTATACTTATCCAAAAAACTTGTACATACTTTTATTATTTTCTTTTTTAAATATTAACATTTTTATTGCAGACGTCTGATATGGTTGCATCTTACAAATTTGTACAGTTTGCGGAAACTGTTACCAGTTCCAGAACCTGTAAGTGACTTATGGGTTTGACATTGTCAACTATCAAAAAATAAAATATGCATATAAATGCTAAATTATGCATAAATATGTTTCACGACAGACAACGCCAAATTATTACATTCGTAAGTGAACGTGGAACGAAGTAAGCGAACATGGAACGCGCCCCTATAAGGTCAAAGACACACACCCACAATGAATGCAGCACAGACTTCACAGACCGCTAGCGCTCTGGACCCGGTTATGTTTATTAAAAATCGTTCAAATTAAACTCGCCGTCTAATTTTGCCGGTCGTCGGAATTCGTTCATTCGGGAATTAGTATTAAAATTTGGATATCTGGGTAGGTTGCGGAGGAAACGCCGACTCAATCGAACTGTAAGCAACGAAGATAGGAAGAGCTGGGCGGATTTGCGCTCATCGAAAATTGCGCCCAACGGGCTTATCGGACGGAAAATTGGCCGGGGAATCCAAATACTAGAAAAAAATAGAAAGTTGGACGCAAATGCGCCAATTTGCGCGCATTTCGGGGTGATTTCAATCCTCAATTAGCAGCTAAACGAGACCCTGAGACAATATGAAGAATTCAAAATTCAATCCAAAAATGTTTGTAAAAGTAGTTTTTAGCGTTTTAAGCTTCTGGTGGTGTCAAAACTGTTACTCCACCTCACTTGTAGCATCCGTCTTCGTTCTTTCTCGGTGGTGTATCTTTGTGTCGAGGTTTTTTTTTATTACCTACTTAAATCCTTATCAAAATCTTTCAATAGACGTTGTGTAAGTAAAATGAGGACCTAATTATTCTACACCTTCAACATGTTCGTTAAAAATAACAATGTTAGAGTAACATCTCTCAACGCGCATCACAAGTGCGTAAAAGGAGTCCAGGATTCGATTGGGTAAAGTGGGCCAAGTATGTAGTGTTTTATACTTGTTTTATATGGATTTTTTGGTTGATAGGACCTTGTTGATGTTTACATGCGTTTTATCGTTTTGAAATTTTTATTGTGTATTTATTGTTTCCAAGCCAAATGAGCGCCAAAACTAGTTCTTTAGTCTACAGGCAGTTGTAAAACTCGTACCTTTCTGTACCTAGGTATTAAAAAGCGTTCCTGCTCCTATTCCCATATTTAGTCTCAACAGTACGACCAACCATACAAAAGAAAATTTCTAATATTTAATATTAAATTTATAAAAACCGTGGTTCTTGTAGGACTCTCTATCTATAGGTTTTTTGCGGTTCAGGAAAACTACTTGATTCGCTAAGAAACACTACCACGGGGAAGTGGGATTATACCTCATCCTCAAGACTTAGACGCCTTGCGGTTTTAATCTACCCTTAACTAATGACGATGTCATCGTCATTGGTAATTTTTTTTCCTATTTGTGGGCACTACGAGAACCGATTTGGAAAATTGAGCTTGAGGAAGTTGTTTATGAAGCCAGCGGGTTAGAAATGGTCTGACCTTTTACATCAGATCGAAATATCCCAATATGGGAATAGGTGCCGAGAAATATCCGCGCCGCACCGCATCGGGAGAAAGACTGGGATACATAATGGAGAGGAAGGGAGAGAATTCCGGGATGTACAAGTGAGAAAGAGAGCCGTCGGAGAGGAAAACGGACAAATATAGTGGCCGAGGGTGTTGAAGGAGAGGGCGGGGCCGAGTGTAAGATCTAGGCTTAATATAAAACATAAATAAGGGCCGGGGAGCCCGTTTACTGTTATTGGTGCCCGTGAACGTAGGTCTGGCAAACCCTCACCGTGTCCGGCCCGTCCGCAAAACGTGCAATGGGAGGCCTCGAGGGGTTGAGGAACAGACATGAGGAATAATCCCCTGACCATTGTCCATCTAATCGCTCCCTCATTCCGCTCTATATTGCCCGACTATTGTAATTAAGTCTGGAACCAGCACATATCTAAAGGCTCCATCCCTGCCATTCACCCTCCTACTTTAACCCCCTTCTTGCTCTTTCCACATACACTCCTTCCTTCCCACACTCAATATTTTCCCTTTTGTTCTTCCATTTCCCTTTTCACGCTTCTGTCTTTCTTCTTCACAATCATGGGCTTGGATTGGTTTTTGCCGGCACCGTAGAACGCGCAGAGCCATTCTTTAAAAAAAAAAAAAAAAAAAAAAAATTTATAAGAATTCTTCATTAGAAAATTCTGCAAAACAGTGTAGTGTATAAAACAGTAATTTAAAAACTGTGTCAATAAAAACTTACCTGTTTAAAAATAATTTTAAAAATTGAAAACGCTGCCAATTTTACAAAAGGGTTCAGTATTCATTGATATATATAAATCAGGCGCGACTGGTGATGGCAGAACAAGGGGGTGCAGTCACGGATTCGTGATAATATTTTATGAAAATATTATTGCACCCAACACAGATAAAAAGTACTTACTATCAAGATTTGCTATAGTTCATTATTTATTTATTTATTTGTTTGTTTAAAAATTCCAATTAACTATTACCAGTTTCCTTTCATTTCCTGGGTACACGCTGCAAACCTGGTAAAGGTGAGGTTGGCCGTCCCATGTCGCGAATGTCACACTTATCACTCACGCCTGAACGGGAAAACTCCCTCAAGAAGAAATCAATAGAGTTATCCAACAAAGTTTTTGGATAACGCAGTTTAACGCTTTATGAAATGAACAATGAAACGATCGAATGAAACGAACGAATAAAAAACTTATAAATGAGACAAACGCAGATCACCGAGTTCAGAAAACACTTCCCAGAAAACATGGAAGCACACTAAACCCCGGATGCCATCCCCTCAACTGCTGAAGCTTCTGGTAAAAAATACCTTTGTGGGAAAACTGAAAAAATCAGAAACCTTGGTCGATCGAAATTTTATGATTTCATACCGTACAAAGTAATATAGCAACACCAAAAAGTTTTCAAAATATTTCAAAAGTAAGCCCCTATTTTTTCCATGATTTGGGACAGATTAGATCCTGAATAAGTCCCTCATTACAAACGAAAATTCCCTGCCCATGAACGAAGACTGCCAACACTGATTGTGGAGGTGATTTAACATCTGGTGAACTTGAGAAGGAAGGGTGTGCGCAGTGCCCAGAACTGCCCCACATTTCGACATTTCTGGCTTCACACTTAGTTCGTTGTTCCATAAGGTCCATGCAAAAAAATCGTCTCAAGAAGGGCAGTGCTCCCGTTATCATTGCACTATCAACACAGGCTTTTCAGACGTTCCTCGAACTATGTAAGGTCTACAAGAACTTACGTAGATTTTCGAGCCGAGTTTTGATTCATTTTTAGGTAGGTAACTAATTAGGTAGGTAATACGTAGCCCCCCCTCTCGCCCTTCTGCATCGAGGGGGTGCAGTTGCGACGCTGCCTCCCTCACGAGTATTTATATTATAAATTGTGAAAAAATTTCAATAATAATTGTGCTTTAGCTTTAAGAAGTGGAAAAAAACTTGTTTTGTCAAAATTTAAGATAAAAAAAAAAAAAAATCCTACTGCCCAAAACGGTGTGAACGACGGAAGGACATTTCATTTTAGGAATCTGCACATATTGAAACGCATACGAGGCCGATCGAAATTTTCTACCCCCGTCGCGAGTACGAAGGTTGTATAATTCCATTAATAAGAAACCAAAATGAGTATAATACTATACTAGTTGCTGCTTAATTTTGATGAAATAGCTCATCCGCTCTCCTACCATCTCCGCCTTCCCGCTGAAAGAAAAATGAGGTGATATCTTCCGTTCAGGGAGGAATCATTGTTTGAGGCACTTCAGAACCAGAACGGCGACCCCGAACGAAACCTGCTCGTGAAGGTTCGAACCTACTCGAAAAAAGGAGAACAAAAAAAATAAAATAAAAAAAAAAAACCTTCAGCCGGCGGGAGAAAAAGGGAGAAAATTGAGATTGAAAAGAAGAGCTCTGGAGCAATTAGAGGAGCTTTTTTTTCGGGGGTGTTTGCACTCAATCTTTGTCTTGTCAATAGCCGCACTGGAGACTTCCCTTCTGGCTTCAAAAACATTTCCTTCTTGGTTCCGGGACCGTTCGAGTTCAGTTAGCGGGAAGGCTCTTTCAATCTCAAGGAGCCCAGATTTAAAGAGAAAAAAAGGTCGACCAAGTCTTTTGGAAAATCTTGGATCTTGTCTTTGGAGTCTGCGGAAAATTGTCAAAAAGCGATCAGGGAAAATGTACCAGTCGGTACACTTTTTATTTATTTTATTTTTTATTTTGGTGCTGAACCCAATGATAATAATATTATCATTGATGATTATGATGCTGTTAAATAGTTGATGTTGGTACCTCAAAACACAATTTTTCAAACTTTCATTATTTAGGTAGTGTTTTTATTGATTTGAAGCTGTGTATTGGGGATGTTTATGGTTGGTATTATTATGGTTATTCGAATTGGATGTTAAATATTTCATTGTAAACATTTCAACTGTATCTATCCTTAAAAGAGATCCTGCTGTTTCCAATGCGAGTGGATGTCTCAGAATGGAAGTGACACGTTTACGTTTGTGCGTCGTGCGACTCCGACCGTTCAGACTAAGCCGAGCCGACGGGGGTCTGAGAGACTGAAGTTAATCGGATGTGATAATAGTCGCAAATCAGTGTCACTCCGACGAACATGATCCCCGTGTGTTTCCCGCGTCCCGCGGCTTGACTTCCCCGTGTCCGTGTCACTTGACGTTAGTCCTTTGAAGCCCTCGCGGTTATCTCGAGTCGAGGGTTTTTGGACGTCGACTTGCGGGAGTGGGGATGTGAATATTGGCGAGAAGATTGTTTTCCGAAGAGCAAATTGAATGGGTTATTTTAGGAAGGTCATTTGCCCAAAATGGCGATTTTTTTTTTTTTTTATATAGCGAAAATGAAATTAGAAGTGCAAATGCACAGGTTGACGTGAGAAACGGCAGCTTCTCGGTGTTCCTTCCCATTGAAATTAACCCCCAAAGCTTGAACTATCGTGTTCTATAGGGTCTGTTTTAGAAACGGCTGTTGTCTGATGAGGTCAACAGTTACCTACTGCCTTTTCTCAAGTATGTTTGGGAGCTGCCGTAAAAAAAAAAAAAAAAAAAAAAAAAAAAAAAAAAAAAAAAAAAAAAAAAAAAAAAAGTAAGGCTTCAGCCTCTTTATGGTCTTTAGGATGTTTGCAGGATCAAGAGACACGACGCTGACATCATTTGCTGCAAGCCTAAGAACAACTTATTAGCCCATTTATTTTCAAGAAAGCATCAATTACAATAATTGTAATCGATGCTTTCTAGAATTATTCTAGAAATGACCACAAAAATAAAAAATAATAATAATAATAAATATAAATAAAAATTGCAAATTTAATAAAAATAAGAAGAAAAAATGATCAGAAAAAATCTAGAAATAAAATAGGAAATCTTGGAAAAAAACACGAAATAATGCTCCATTTATTCCATTTATTTTAGAAATATACAAATGTTGTTCATAAACGAAAAATGGCCGCCCATTGGAGATTAATGCGATTTTCAGTAAATTGGATGACCAATTATTGGGCCCTTGTAGAATGTTACATATTTTTCCCATAATAATTATGGGAAAAATATGTAATTATTATTCCTCAAAAATTGAGAAAACTAGAAATTAAAAAAAAAAATTTAATGCCCTTACTAAAACAACAAATTCAATTTTACACAAGGGTTATTTTTTATAAATCGTGCAAAAATTGAAAATTAATCCATAATTAAATTAAATCAATAATAGGCAGTTAAAAATAAATTTAAAATTACAATTAGAATTAATTTAATTATTTTTAATAATAACACTTGTTTTAAAATAAAAAATGAATACTTCTACTTTATTGGGATAGATGTGGAACCCCAAAAAATGGATTGTACGTTCCAAATTACTCGGAGAACGACTCCTAATTCGACCCCATGACATCCATTAAAAAAAATTTGTAGCCCCACGAAAGCCCTATGGCGAAATCGGGTGGTTCTAGGACACCCAAAAAATGGAATCTACGTCCAAAGGTACTTCGAAAACGACACCTAACTTGACCCTGAATCGAAACCCTTCAAAAACCCATTCCGTATCCCCCTTTTTAGCCCCACAGATCTCCTCGAGTTTTAGCGATCGGGCACAACTAGATGGTGAACCGAGTATTTTGTCAAAATTGCAGAATAAATCTGTAAAAAAAAGTCTACTACCTACCCAAAATGGTGTGGACGGCTGATGGACCTTTCATCCTGGAATCTTTACAATCTTGAAATAAATTATGAGAAACTTTGAGGCAGATCAAAATTATTTTTTTGAATAACCAAATATTATTGATTTTGAATAACCAAACGGGTTTGAGGCACACCTGGACAATTGGGAATTTCCCGGAATTTCTTTTGCAAGGCAATTCATATTTATGGAACAACCTTCCTTAGCGTAAGCTCACTCATATCTGACAAAATATACTAGGAAAACCCCAAGTTGATAGCCGATATCGAACGATGCTGATAGGAAGACTTGGGACGAGACCGCAAGAAAAATATGACGCGACGCCGGGAAAATAGAACATAACTATGCATCAGATTTCCCCCTCTACGCCCTCAGGATCTGCGTATTTATGTCTATCTATACAATCTTCGGATCACCCGCCCCCTAACCATCTCTGAAGAGTATACAACCGCCACACACTTTTCAACTGATCGCCTCTCCCTTCAGGACCTCCTATCGCCGAGATATGCAAATCCTCTCATGGCTTCGAAAGTAATCTTCAATTTTTTTTTCACACAGATGACCTGAGTTCACGTCGAATGGAATGAATTTTGGAGCAATACCCGTTGGGAGATGAAAATATTAAAAGAAACATTTTAAATGTTGGGGACTTGAACAACCGACATCCAAAACGACTTTGTGAGGTCTTCGTAACAAAAAGGATTCGCATATAACAGCTACAACTCGGGGGCGGCGATCCTTTCGCACTCGCAGGACCAAAGCTGAGCCGGTGAAAGTGAAAGTTGTTTTTTCAGAGGAGTCCCCTTCGCACCCGCAGGACCAAAACTGTATGGAAAAATTCAGAGCCTAGGTCTATACATGCTATAAGGAAGGAACGAATGCAGGAAAGTGGCTCCACTGGCCGTTCGGGATGCCATTCAGTGATCCGAGTGATGAAGTAAAAGTATTCTGTGAATGGATCCTTAAGAAACCAATACAGGGAGCAAAGGCTTATGTGGAATACCTGTACAAAACCTATGTTGATGAAGATGCCTCGTTCCCTCCTGCCTTGTGGGCACATAAATCCGCCGAAGTGACATACACCACGAACGCCTGCGAGTCCATCCACTCTACTTTCAACAGAGACTTCAACTCTTCCCACCCTAACCTGGGCGTTTTCCTGGAAGTACTGCTAGGAATACAAGTGGAAGTGTGCGCCAAGCTTGTTTCCATCACCGAAGGCCACACGCATCAGCCCAAAAACGATGTGCGAAAAAAAAACAGAAATGGATAATTCGAACCATCAGCAAGCACGAAGCAAGTGAAATTTCGGCGTACAAATTCGTGAGCAAACTTTCGTTTAAAGTGCTCTTGACACAGCAATACTTTGTACTATTTAATCATGAAAAGTATTGCATGTACCTACTAGATGGAAACACTTTTATACGGAATGAACTGTCAATAGTTGATGGAGGCGATGAGAACGTGGCTAACAGACTACAACGGATGCCGATTTTTGGAGTCCGATCGGTTTGGGAGTCACGTAATGAATTTGGGAAATGAAGGGTTATTTTAGCGGCACACCTTTACGAAATAATCAGAATCACAATTTAATGTCATTAAAATTTAATGACAATTTAATCACAATTTAATGTCATTAAAATTTGATTAAATATACATTTAATGTATATATATTTTACTAAGGTGTTGCACAGCTGTCCTGAAATGAGCGGTTTGGTGTTTATTTGGTTCAATATGAATCACCTCTAACAGCTCCCTCGTAAGAAGTATCATACTGGACTCTTCACCAAAATTCTTGGCCTAATCAAATTAAAATTAATTTCCAGCTTCCATACCTCAATTTCGTGACAGATCCCTCACCTTAGAACCTTAGTGGTCAATGTTACTCAGACTTAATCCATAAAGGTAGGAAAGGGCATCCTACTCTCACATGTTCTGAGGCGACAGTGAAGGTGTTAAAAGTTACAAAAACAGATCAGCATCGCAGAAAAAACCGCCTCCATTATTTACAGGGCCTTATGAAAAATAAAATAATATTTGAATTTACGGGCCTAAGTGAGGGAAGTGCCGTTCTAATTGTCATCTTTGTTTTGATTGATTTGAGGGACAAAAGTCAACCAACTTTGCTAAAGAATTTTTTTTAAATCATTCAAGGAGGAGGGATATTCAAATCAATATCCTAAATCAGATTTAGATGTTCCTCTTTACATAAATTAAGCTTTCAAGGATTAGATTCTAATTATGTAAAGAGGAACATTGATAAATTCTTTAAACCCGACCATAAATACTCCACACGCCGCAAAAGCAAACTCATACTCCCCTTTCATCGCCTACCACTAGTTCCCGGAATAGCACCACTTGGTGGGGGCTCAAATTTTTCAACACTCTCCCAGCAGATATCCGGGATGCTCCAGCTGGTCCGTTCAGGGCCCGTATCAAGGGTTTCCTCATCAAGCTGGCTCCATACAGCTTTGATGAGTTCTTGGCAGACGTGGTGAATTGGTCCATGTAGTGTGCCTGTATTATGTTATAATATACCTAGGTTTAATCAGGTTAATCAGTTTTTTCTTGTTTTTTCTTTTTTCTTTTTTTTTCCTGTAAGTATGTATCTTTTGACCATTGCCCATACATTCTGTGTTTCTGGCTAATAACAGTTTTGATTTGATTGGATTTTATTATTATTATAGAAACTGTTCTGTCGGATATTTTTAATTAAATGCATCAGCTTATGATCAAATTTTAAAAACTTCACTTACTCACAGTTATTATTATTTGAAGTGCTGCACGCTCATGACATTCCCCCATTAATTGAAACAATTTCGATTAATTAAATTTTTCGCCCGCTTCACCTCCGCGCGCTCTGATTGGGGAGACTCAAATGAAAATTACGCGAACTGATGTTATGTGCCCTTCGGGCGTCGTTGCGTTTAAAAATTAATTTCCGAGAGTCGAACGAATTTTATTGTCCCCGAGATAATGACAGTGCTCTAATTAGTCCCATGACGTCATTAGAAGCGTAAATCCGGGCGGGGAAAAAAAATATGTTGCGGGCTAAAAAACGAGTTTTACAAATTATCTGCCCTGAGTGTTCGTTTTATCTCCCAACATGACTCACGTTCCAAATAATAATTGCAGGAGCGAGAGAAAAGTTGGACTTCTGGGGCGGGATGATTGGAACTGATGATCGGCTGGGGAAATGATGTTGGTCGGCGATTTCGGAGTTTGCAGGATTCTAATCATGTGTGAATTTTAAACTCTCGTGGTACTGAACGCAAGTGAGGCTTGTAATTTTTTTTCTTTGAAAAACGAGGAGAAATCTTTGAAAATAATTTTTGTTCTTTGTAGCTCGTGAGAGCCCAATGGTTGAATGGACAATGCAGACAATAGACCGCTCGTCGCCCAAAAGACCCACTAAACAACGGCAAAATTAAGAAGAACAAAAGCCCCGACAGACTCGACAAAACGGACACGATGAACCAGAAAAAAAAAAAAAAAAAAAAAAAAAAAAACAACAGAAAATACGAAAATCTGGGTCTGTAAATCACAGCGCAAAGGCTTTGATTGCCGAGCCGGGGGGTAATTATTAAAATTCAAAGGGATGCTGCGAGTCGCTCTAGGCGGAAACGGTTAGACCCTATGGTCTTGAAGGAGAATCTTAGATGGGAGAGTGTTGGTTTGATCGGGCGAGGCGTCAAAGCGAATCCCTCGAGGGGTTTCTTTGTTTTCTCAACTCACCCTTTTTGCTCGTCTTTTGATCACTCAATACAACCCTATCGGGATTCGCAAAGATGGCGTCAAAATTTGGAGGAAAGTGAATTTGGGTATTTGGGTTTCGAGCCAACGGCACTGTACCTATCCATTATTTTCAATGCTTTCTCGACTGTTGGAGATGTTTTTCTAAGTTTTTAGCGGTACCTAAGCTTCACGTTTTCGGGATTAATTTCAATTGAATATAAGTTGGCAGCACTGGTGAAACCACTTTTTGGCAACCCTAATCTTAAAAAAATACTTAAAACCTGGCAATGATTCACACTCAATACTACCTTTATTTGGTGCGTAATATTAAATATTAACGTAAATTTTTCGTTAATTACTAATTTTATTGAATGTAGTGCATCAAAAGTTATTGAAAAGTGACGAATTTATTTATAAACATTTTTCTTCTCGCAGAAAGCAAAATGGATGCAGTTGGACGCGCCAACTCTTGTTTCATAAGGTTATTTTAAACTTTGAACTAATTTACATTAAATGTAAAAAAAGAAAATTTTTCTACCAAAAATATTTAACATAATTTAGAAATATAATAAACATCATTGGCTTATAGACCTTTTTTCAAGTCGCAATGGAATAATAATTATTTTGGATTAGTATTAATTATTACAGCCTGACTTTTATCTTCAAAATTTGTAGATAAAATTGATTGTGCTTGAAAAACAAAAAATATTTAATAGTTTTTGTTTTTCAAGCAAAATTGAGGAGTTAGATTCCACTACTAAATCCGTTTTTGTAAAATATAAGATAAACGCGAAAAATCATTGCGGCTTGAAAACGTGCTATTAACCATGGTTTTATCATTGCAATGATGTTTTTTAATATATTTCTAAATTATGTTGAATATTTTTGGTAGAAGGAGTAAATTAGTTCAAAGTTTCAAATAATTTGAAAGGATTGAAATCGCACATCGTCCGAACTCTGCCTCAGGAGTGGTTTTCCTTCAACGAGGGCGGCTACGGAGTCCGGTCTGGTAGTTCCTAACACCTCCGCTAGAAAGCGCCACGAGCTCCAAAAAGAGCTAACGTCCTCCGTCGTCGTCATGGCGACTCCCGCAAAGCGCTTGATGGTCCCCAGACTCTGTCCGACGGGAGCCTTCAACGTCTTCAAGGTCTATGGCGGGGCGGCGACGGCAGGGGGCGGATTTTCATTCATAAATCCTCGCCCCGGGGTGGACGGCCGTACGCGAGGTTTGGTCCGCGGAGTGGGTGGGAACTCATCCAGGTCCCTCCGTAACAGGGGAACAGGGCCTCTTCGGAGCTCGCGAACCGGCTCGCCCTGACCCCCCCCCCCCCCCCCCCATATGCATCCCACCGATGTTGTAACGCGGAAACGTATGACATACTTTGTATCATAATCCTAAATTGCTGGTAGGTCAATCAGTAAGTTGATAGAAGGTGGCTATAGTTAAGTAGGTAGGTAGATTCCTAGATTCCTGCTGCTAGGTGTGTGTAGTCAATAGGAATCCACCAACTGTTATAACTAGGGCTCAGACCAACATGCAAAAATTTGAGGCCAAACATGCACTGAGAATTCCAAAACATGCAAAAACATGCAAAAAACATAAATTTTTAAAATACGTAATTCAAAGAAAACTTACTATTTTGTCATGAATGCTTGTGAAACCCCCTTTTAACGAATATGTACGTAAAATGTTAAGCGTATTTGAACAAAAAACCTTGAAAAAGTAGTTGATGAAATTTATTGATTAATATTAATTAATTCCTAAATGAATTTAAAAAATTGAAATTTTTTATATTATGCGTACCTATTTAAATAAATTTGCAATCATCAACTGCTTTTCATCTACAATCTCTCAAGCAAAGGGAGAAAGAACAGTGTTTCACAAATTAGTAGGTACCTATACTAGCTTCAGGTTTTATTGTCAAACTGCACAAAAATTAATAACACGTTTCCCCTACATTCTCAGGGAGTACTTTCAGAAAAAATAGAAAAAAATACATGCAACCCCCCCCCCCCCCCCCCCCCCCCCAATGCAAAAAAGTGCTTCAACCCCAACTTTCATCATCCCTTCAGACCTTCACTTACCTTTAAACGTCTAAATCAAGTTAGTTCCATGTTCACATACGTATAGACTAACACTTCCAAGAAAAACCGATCGACCACATGCAATTTCAAAATTTCGAATTTCCGCCGGTTTTTGAGGCGTTTGCGGCACTGTGCGGCGTACGGCGGTCGTACCTTTAGGTTTTGGAATCTAGACCTCTTGAAACCGATAATGTCAAATTTTGAGGCCAATCGGAGTCGTCGACCACCGTCGCGGTTACAAAGGTGTATTTTTCCAAGAATAATGAACCAAAATCCACCTGTGTTGCCACTGAACTCGGAAAAAATCAAAATATACACTTTTCTCTCCAAAAGTGCACTTTTGGAGAGAAAGTCTATACTAATAACCATGGTTATTACTAATACTATTAGTATTAGGGCAAGGATTTGTATGTGTTTACATATTTGTCAGGGTTGAAGAAAATTGAATGATTCAATAATATATGAGTTTGACTATATGAAGTTTGACTTCAAAGAAGTGCTCTGAACTAAACTTTGTGCTTACATATTATGTAGACTAATATATCCGCCTACACCACCTTTCTTGCTGAATCTATCACAAAACTTGAATCTCACAACTTACCCCTTGTTGACAGCCATTGTCAGTGATACTGTAAGAAAATTTCAAGAAGCCCCCGGTGAGTGGGGTAGGCAAATTAATGAAAAGGCGGAGCAAGTAATTGCCAAGAACCCAGGCTTTGGGACCATCGAAAACGTCGGACGAGTTCTCGGTGGATACCCATGTTCTTGATCTTGAGTTTTCCCCTTCTGATGTACTTGCTCTCAAGTTCGCACCCGTTACATCAGTGGACGTCGAACGCTCCTTCAGCAGCTACAAGAATGTTTTGCGTTCAAACCGACGTGCCTTTGAGTTCAGCAACCTCAAAAAATACATGGTGGCGCACTGTTTTGAATAATGTTTTGACTTGTTTTGTGAATTTTCTGTTTTTATTTTACATAATACGGATAAATAAATACCTACATATTTTGAAAAAATAAGTACATAATAATACATATAAATATATTTAATACATATAAATCCTAGCCAAAGGATTTATATTTGAGGCTTTCTAATACATATAAATCCTAGCCCCAAAACCTAAGTCCATACTAATAACTATGGACTTAGGTTTTGATTACTAACTGTGCATCTATCACATAGAGCCAAACTATCTGTGAATTTTGCAACCAGGTGCCGCATGCCACTGATATTGATACCCGGCCGGGAGCCAGTAGTTCTCTCCTTTTTGAAACGGCCGGGAGGGAGTAGGACTCATTTACCGCGCCTGGGAGTGAGTAGGATAACTCCTCGGGTGAACTCCTTCCAATCGTGACAAGGGGGAGTCTGATCGGGAGGAATTTTTTTCGAACTGAGTGGGAACCGAACCTAACAAAACAAGCAGGGCCGGCTTGAGCAAAGGTGATACCCCGAGTCGCGTTCCTACTGGTTCTGCAACTCTACTGAATGTTGATCTCATTCCCTTCGTGGAAATTGATGTCATTTAACCACCCCAGACGGTAAAACGCGAATGGACTCTAATTTGCAATTTCGGGGTTAGTATTTCAACCTGGCAACTATTTCGGGTGCACGTATTTGGATGTCGTTAGAAGCATCTGCTCCCCTGGTGCGTGTCAACTCCCGCGTTTCAGACAGGAATCGGTAACCGCCCCTCGCCTTTCCTTTTCCCCCTTGCGGTAATGATAATGACGAAGGAAACCCTGGAAAGGTCCCAGCCTATTAGGATTCCACTCCGGTTAGGTTTCCGAACGTCGTTGGGGGGAGGAGAAACGTCATTCTGAAGGGTTGGCACGAGAGTCGCCCTGAAGGTACAAATCGCTTGACAGATGCCCCGAATGTGACCCGAACCCCGTATCTCCCATGTCCCATTCAAAACCCTTTCTTTTCTGGGGTCATCGTATCTTGAGATGTATGGAAACTGATCGCTCAGAGTGGGTCTCCTGCTCTATTCCTTCATCGCGAACGGAGAATTCGGGTCAAATAGCGTCGTTACTTGGGATTACTAGGAAAATTTTCGAAACTCCGAAACCCGATACAACTTTTGGCGTCGGGTTTGAACGAAACTACGTCGGTTAAAACGAGCTTTTCACGCTTCTGTGCGATAACCCGTTCGGAAGTTATTCAAAGACCCTCGAGCCTTCTATTCAAGGTAGTTTGATGGGTATTTCACAACGAGAATCGGGCCAACAAGCGTTGATAGTTACTACAAGTTGTCTGGTTGTTATGGTTGCTTTGATATTTTGGGGGTATGCATGGGTGATAGACGGGATTTTGATATTTTGTGTGAAGGCCAGGTGTCCCAGCCTACCTATTGTGGACACGTCAACAAGCTTTGGTAGTAAGAAAAATCACGACTTGACGGGTTTCTACGGGTGTTCCTAGTGAAGCAAGGGCTACATTATTGATAGGGGGACTTGCGGAATTAACGAATTTCTCTCCTGCTCATCCCAGAGCGCTAACATTTTGTACGGGTACAGCTTCTTGAGGATCAATCGAAGTGAACCTACATGGACAGGTAATTTAACCCTCTCTTATTATACGGGCCTTCGATTCGAGATAGTTTGATACTTCACAACCAAAAACGGGCCAACAAGGTTGGACGGGTGGACGTTCTTCCTTACCGAGTGAAGGATGGACTCATTATTGAACGGGAATTTGAAATTTGATGTTTCACGCGAAGCCGGGTGTCGCAGCTAGTATATAATGCAGTTTATTAAAATAACACCACAATTTAATGGGGGGGGGGATTTATATTCAATCTGGAAGAAATTCTTCAAACTTCAACTTCAAAATTTTGGACGCAGAATCCATTTTTGGGGGTCCTGCTACGATCTGATTCCACTGTGGGGATCTATAGGGCTTTCATGGAGCTACAAACCTGATTTTTGAAGGATCCCACGAGTTCAAATATTGTTCAAGTAAAAAACAACAACCAATTTTTTTCTAATTTTTTTTTTCATTGAAACATAATTAAATTTATGCACAAGTAACCTATATCAAAGAATAATAAACCCTTGTGTACATTTTGCAGCGTTTTGGTTTATTATTCTTGGAATAATACACCTGTTTTCGCGACGGAGGTCGACGACTCCGATCGGCCTCAAAATTTGACAAAATCCGTTTCAAGAGGTCTACATTCAAAATCCGAAAAGTCCGTCCGCCGTCCGGGCCGTTTTGGGCAGTAGGATTTTTTTTTTTTTTAATCTGAAATTTTGACAAAATACTCGGTTTACCATCTAGTTGTGCCCGCAAGGTTTTCAGTCCGATCGCCCAAACCCGTGGGGCGCTATGGGGCTAAAATGGGGCTATGGGAGGGGTTTTTTGAAGGCTTTTAGCTATGGGATCGAGTTAGGTGTCGTTTTCGAAGTATTTATGAACGTAGAATTCATTTTCGGGGGTCCCGGAACGATCCGATTTCACTGTCGTGATTTATAGGGCTTCATAGGGCTAAAACTGGGATTTTTGAAGGATCCCAGGAGGTTAAATATTTTTCGAGTAAAAAAATAAAGCATTGTTGAAATGTGTAATTTCAAGAATAATAAACCAAAATTTCTCGATTTTTCAAAAAGTCGGCATGAAAAATCGATTTTCAAATTTATGGAGTAAGTAAAAATCGATTCGGATAGTGTTTTCTCAGTGAAAAGTCGATTTTTATCGGTAAATCGGATATCGGATCCCTTCCTTAGACCCAATTTCACTCACCGTGATCAACAACTAGTCGTGTAGGGTTGGGGGGGGGGGGGGGGGCTCTCGCTTTCAAGCGCGGGTGAGCGGATGAGTGTGAAGTTCTTCCATGTCTTTCGTGCAGTAAAGCCCGAGTACAAAATCTGAGTGATTTCTCACTTAGTAAAGCAAAAAAAAAAGAGAAAATCCCAACACTCTCTTCGAGGAAAGTACATTGAAAATACTGGAGTGGCCAATCGAGGGGAAACTTCGGGACATCCATCCGGCTTAAGTTCGGCTTGATGGAAGAAGCCGCCCAGTCGGTCCGCACAGGCTGGACCGGAAAATCTGTGATCGGCTTCCTCCGACGAAAATCTCGTCATCGCAGCTGTCGGCTTTGGACGCTAAATCGTTCTCGGGTCAGATTACGTCGAGAAAAAAACTGTCATTCCTGACGTTGGAAACGAAAGCGCCAAACGTCGTATTTCGAACGGACGCGAGGAAAAAGGCAGAGTTTATCAGAGCTAAGCACATTTCCCAGCGATATTAGATTTCATAATATTATAACTTTACATTTCGACTGTCACTTTAGCAGATGAACGCTGTTTTTCTCATGTTGCAGTTTATTAGCTTGTGAGATGAATATTATAGGATCCCAGCATGCTACTGACACTCCCAACAATATATCCCTTTTTAGAGGGGAATAAAATTTCTCCTTCGTTATATTTGACGCACCTACATTTTGAAATGACTTCAGTCTGTTTTTGATGTTGTAGAAATTACTTTTCGATCAGTCACCGCAAATACGGACATTAACAGAATATCTGCGGGTTTTTGAGAAAATAACGTGGGGAGTAAAGTAATTTCGGGGAGCGACAACCTACCGATTCTGACAAGCGAGGGTGTAAGCCAGAAAGCAATCAGAGTCTTTCAATCCGGCAATGGGACCGAATCAAAAGAGAATAGAATTGGTGGGTGGGGCAGAGGGGGAAGCTTTAAATGGGATGAAGAACAAGAAGGCAAAAGCAATTCGTCAAAACTGGCGTTCTTGCGGGGAGAGAAAGAGCGAGAAAAAAAAAGATGAAGCGGGTTTTTGAGGCGCGAAACTTCTTCGGAAAGGGAAAAGATGCGATGATTTCGTCGTCGACACAATCACGACCTGTGAAGGGGTTTCTCCAGGAGTGCTCTGCTGACAAATGAACGGGTGAATAGAGGGAGAAGTGTTACATTGGGGAATGACGAGGAAATCGCGAGACGGGATTGCGGATGAGTTTGAAGGATAATCCCAAAGAAAGCCTGGCAAAGAGGTTCTCCTCGAGGGCGGTTTTTCTTAGTCGACAGTTTCCAACCGATCACACCTTTGAAGGGGCGGAATGAATGATGCGACGGCGTTGAATAAATTGGGAGTGTTTCCTTTGACGTTTGGAGACAGATGTAGTAAAATCCATACGTTGTAGAGAAGAGAGCAATACTTCAAAGTAACTATTTGATTTGAGATGCCGTCTCTGTTTAAGCGAATTCTGGACGCTCCCAGCTGAAATACGGAAATATCTTTTTTGAAGAAACAACCCTAACAAACGCGGCTAAATGAGTAGTCCAAAGCAATTTTCTTTAGGCCAAGACTCTTTTGGTTTATTATTCTTGGAATAATACACCTATGTTTTCGCGACGGGGGTCGACGACTCCGATCGGGCTCAAAATTTGACATTATCCGTTTCAAGTGGTCTACATTCTAAATCCGAAATGTCCGTCCGCCGTACGCCGTACGCCGTACGCCGTCCGCCGTCCAGGCCGTTTTGGGCAGTAGGAATTTTTAAAAAAATCTGAAATTTTGACAAAATACTTGGTTTACCATCTAGTTGTGCCCGCAAGGTTTTCAGTCCGATTGCCCAAACCCGTGGGGCGCTATGGGGCTATAATGGGGCTACGGGAGGGGTTTTTTGAAGGCTTTTAGCTATGAGATCGAGTTAGGTGTCGTTTTCGAAGTATTTTTGGACGTAGAATCCATTTTTTGGGGTCCCGGAACGATCCGATTTCACTGGGGCGATCTTTAGGGCTTTCATGAGGTTAAAAATGGGATTTTTTAAGGATCCCAGGATGTTAAATATTTTTCGAGTAAAAAATACAGAATTTTTGAAAAAACACATTTTTGAACAAAAAAATCCAAAAAAAAAATTTTTTTGAGATAAAAATAAAAAAAAAATAAATTTTTTTTAGATTTTTTCATTGACAGAATTAAATTTCTGCACAAGTAACGTATATCAAAGAATAATAAACCCTTGTGTAAAATTTGCAGCGTTTTCTACGGAAATTTCCGTTTTTTGCTCTCGATCCCTTAGTTTTTTGCACTTTAGTTGCAGAGGTAAATATTGATATTAAAATCAACGAATTTTGATATTTTCTGCTCACCCAATGTCCTCAACTTTTCAAGATGGGGGATATTTGCTAAATAAGGGGAAATCCTCATCAAATTGCTATTTATGTAATGTTAAAATATTCGATCAAGTATCTAACAGATTTTGTTGTTGTTGTCATTTTAATATATATATTTTTTCAAATAGTCGCTTTTTGGAACACAATAAATTTGTTACAACTTCAATGAAATAAACTCAATTTTATTTATTTACAATACGATAACTATTATTATTTGCAGCAAAAAGTTGATTTTCAAGAAAATCCAAAGAATTAATTTCCAGGGCCCGCAACCATGTCTTTATTTTTCCTTGAAAGTGCTTCAGGAAAAGTGGGGTTTGGGCCCCTCCAGTGCAATTTTTAATTTTGGGCGAGCCACCAAAAATGAATTTCTTGAGCATAACCGCGAACTCGGATTTTGAGTAGAAAGCTGTGTGATTGGCCACTCACTGACCAATGAGAAACTGGAGGCTGCAAGCTCACAAGTGGGTTATCTAAGTGCAGGTTAGATCAACGTTTTTCAAGTAGATAACCACCACTCGGCGGAGAACCTCCATTAAAATTTGTTATCATTTATTCTTATTCTGTGATTTTTGGTAAATGTTGTTGTCAAATGGTCAGTAAATTTTCTAGTGATTCGAGTTCGGCGGCAACAACCAAAACAGTCGTCAGATTTGCGTCTCTTTGGCGCTCAGTATCGGAATTCGCGTCACTCTAAAGTGCATCATTGTAAGCGCGTCGGAAACCAAGTTGGCCAACAGAACAAACCACGAAATCAGGTCTCTTTTCTCATTTCAGTGCGCTCTGGCGGTATACCGGAAATATATTAAATTTTTTCCATAACTAGGTAGAATACAGGTATTTTCCTTCGCGAATTTCTCTTCACTGAAGACCTACTTCCTTTTCGTGACCGACCCGTGCCTTTTATTTCGGGCCACTGGAAAGATTTTTGGCCGAACTTGTTAATTTTTCCGACATAGGACGCTTACAGTTTTTTTTAAGGATTTAGGGTAGGAGGTGTAATTTTCGAAGAATTTTTGAACAGCTATAACAAGTTGCCTTGACCCCCGAGTTCTTTCTTCCGTGGCCGCCAATTGATGGAGGTAATTTTTCACAAAGATCGTAATTTGTAGAAACAAGAGTAGTTTGGACTCTTTGAGAACTCATCAGTCAATGCATCAGTTGAACAAGTCCAAACTACCTTCTCTGTTGTACAACTTTGCGTATCAATCCATCGCCAATCGTCGAGGTATGTATCTAAAATCATCTTGGGCGTAAGATAGGTTGAAGATATCTCACCAGTACCACCACTCATTAAGTGTTCACAAGAATCCCTGGTTCAAAAGAATACGTATACGTACTCGTATACGTATACGTATACGTACCTATAGGTACGTTTGAAATTCATTTTTGATGACAAATAAGTTTTGCTGATTCAACCTGTAAAAGCTTCGTCATCTCCACGGAAAGCTGCTAACTTCCCGGTGGAGTTCAATAAAGTTCCGACGACAGATTGGCAGTGGCAGTCGGTTCTAACAGATTGGCGGTGTTGGGTTGTGTCTGCCTCCCTCAGGGTCTTTCAAAGATTGGCGTCTGAGGGATGGCCTTTGGCCCGGTACCTGATTCAATTTGGCTCAAGTCTCGCCTTTAATTACCCTGACCACAGTCCGACGGCGAGGTTCCGGGGGAAGGTTTTCCGACGTTCGACAGTTTTTGTTCGGGGTCGAGCAAGATGGACGGCTCTCCCTGCCGTGTCTTGGTTTAATGGGGTGGCTCACGTCCGACATTGGGGGGTGAGTGCTGGTGGGAGTCTGCGACAGGCAAACGCCTTCACTTTCAAGTTAGAACGAGCGACTGGTTAGATGTTCACCTCAAAATATGACACATTTCAGAGTGTGCAGTAGGGATGGATAACGTTACGATTGAACGAATAATTGAAATAGCCGATTCCCTTGTTGAGTAGTCGATGCCCTCGGAGGTCAATTTATCGATTAGTGTTTCATTCAGTCCTTTTTAACACAGAATGTGTTTTTTCTGAGAGTCTTGCGGTTTGAAAATTCCCGTCCGTCCCAGGGCCAAGCATACCAGCTTCTCCACCCTACTTCACGGTTCCTCACCCCCTCAACCGCTCCCCTGCTCAACTGTTTCCCGGCTGCATGACTGCTTGATTACTTTAAGGTATTCCACCAGCCCTCGGCATAACGAAAATCGCTGCAAATTTTACGCAATGGTGTATTATTGTTTGATATAGGTTACTTGTGCAAAAATTTAATTCTGTCAATGAAAAACATTTTGAAAAAATTCTTTATTTTTTACTTGAAAAATATTTAACCTCCTGGGATCCTTCAAAAATCCCATTTTTAGCCCCATGAAAGCCCTATAGATCGCCACAGTGAAATTGGACCGTTCCGGGACACCCAAAAATGGATTCTACGACAAAAAATACTTCGAAAACGACACCTAACTCGATCTCATAGCCAAAAGCCTTCAAAAAACCCTCCCGTAGCCCGATTTCAGCCCCATAGCGCCGCACGGGTTTGGGCGATCGGGCTGAAAACCTTGCGGGCACAACTAGATGGTAAACCGAGTATTTTGTCAAAATTTCAGATTTTTTGAAAAATTCCCTCACCGCCCTGAAACGCAAAATCAAGAGAACATTTTTATTTTGGAGGCCAAAATTTTTTTCGAAATCCAAAGTGAAAACAATGACTCCGCTACCTTTGGTAGACTCATAAGCAACAAAAAGATTTAATAACAATCAAAATAAACTTAGTAACGGAAAAATGATTAGAAGAAAATTACTAAGAAAAATAATAATATGAAACAAGAAATTAATAATGATAATAATCATACAATAATATAAAATCGTTGAAACTCGCCTTGGCTCATTATTGTTATAATGCAAGTACCCAATTTAATTAAATAAGAATTTAAAAGACTTATAATACTCGCTTAATTACTAGTGGCCACCCCATATTGGCTACACCAGCCAACCCCCGCTCGTTCCGCCATTGATTGAATAATTTGGTGAAAATAATAATCAATTGGTTGTTGGTCGACAACCGTAGTGTGCAGCGTCCCACTCCTGACAGTGCTTTTGAGTTTCCCATAGTCAGCAAAAACGGCACAGCCTCCAGCCTCCGTTATATTTTATGTAAAAACTTCTCGTCGAGGGCGGGTTTTAATATAAATAGGACTTTGGCGAGGACGGGGGTGGCGCTCAAGTTATCTGCAGTTAAGTCGGACTGCATAATGTGATTGACACTGTTTTGAACTTTAATTAATTCCCTTAGTCCTCCCTATTGTCCCCGAGCCTCACCGCCTCCTTCAAGACCCCCGCCGGAGTCCCTTCATTGCCGGGAAATGAAAAGGTGGGAACCGCGGGGGCGGGGGCCTCAATGGTGAGAATGGTAGATGAAGCAGCCGAGGCTGATGTGGAGGGAGGTTTTTATAACCAAAGTTTTAACAAGGAGCCCTCAGCAGAGAGCCCCCGAGAATTTTCTAATTACTCAGTCCCTCCCCCAGTTTCCATCTGAACCTTCTGCCCTTTTCTGTCTCGCACCAGAGACCTCTGCAACGGTCATCTCCGTAATTCCAAGAAAAACAAGTGTTCAAAATTGTTGTGTATTGTCAAAAGACGGACTGACTGCTCAAAAGTCGTACTGGTCATCTTTCTGAAGGTAGTAATCATAATGCGGTACGTTGTTGATCCAGTCTCTCCTGTCCGAGTGGTCGAAGCAGGATGCCAGACAAGGTTTGGGCCAGACGCAAGACCCTACGTGAGGGCTCCAATGCTTGTGGCGGGGATCAGGAGGGCAGTAGTACACGTCTTTGCCGCTCGTGCAGTAGTCGACGTCGCCTTTTCCAACGTCAGTAACCTTCGTTCTGTACTGCTCTTTGTACCTTTCGCCTTCCGGGCAATCGCAGAGGTCTGGATTGAAAACCTAAAACGAAAAATTGTTAAGATCTGCTGTACCAGCTTGTCCTGCTGAGTTTAACCTACCTGTGGCACACAGAAGCAAGTCATCTGAGGATGTATGTTTTGACATTCCACAGGGTACTTGGGAGTCCACTTGATCTTCTCCTGATTTGCGACGATCTTCTGCGGTTTTGCATCCAGCCCGTCCAACGTCGACGTTGGATAATAACTAATTCTACCGTCTTCTGGCGGCTTCAGACACTCGCACTTCTCCCCCCGGAGCATCGCTTTTGGCGTAGGAAACTCATAAGGAGGTTCCTCCAGCGCCTTCAGCGCGTACTGCAGCTTGTTCAAAACATCTCGCCTCCTACAAGGGACAACCTCCGCCGGGTTTCGGTCCACAGCTAGCGTCACGTCGTTGACCATGGTGTGTGATGTGAATATCCTGAACTTGTGTAGAAAGTGTAGATAATTTGAAAATATTGGATGTGTCTGGTGTGAATTTGGTGGTATAAATGAACTCGCGTCGTTGCATGAGTGATTAAGCTTGTATCACATGTTCGGGTGCAATATGTAAGTACTGTAGGTATGAGTTTTTTGAATACCTACTTGTGGTTGTGTTCCAAGATCATTAATCTGAGAGTTGGGTGTTTGGCGGAGTTCTAAAGGCACATACTCCATTTGCACCGCTGGAGGAAGGGACGGGGAATGCCGGGATGCTCAAAGCGTCGAGGTTGCATCCCGGATTCGCTTTACCAGTGTTGGAGGGTGGAAGCTTGGTCAGTGTGGCGTCGTTAAAGCCACGTAGGTTGCTTCAGGTGTATAGCGCGGTGATATTAAGAAGAAAAAGCAGAAGTTGCTTCGCTGTTGATGTCATGAACGCCGATGGCGTGCCTATGCAGAGGTCTGGGAGGAAAGAATGAATTATATATAATATTATGTATTTACCAGCTGGAGGGGGAACGACTTCTGAAAGCAATTGCAGTGATCAAAAGAATGACCAAGTGAAATGGCCCCCACTTCGAAGACAGCGATAAGGTGTCTCCAGCCACAACGGAAAGATCGTTTCTGCCCGACCAAGGAACCATCCCTGATGGAGCCATACCTCGTCTGCATCAAGTGACCAATGAGCCAGAGGCATGCAGAGAAGAAGGCGCCTACCGGGCAGGACGCATCAGCCACCCTCATAGACGTGGAAAATACTCACGATCATCTCATTGAAAAGCCGGCAGAGTACCTTCCTTATGAGGTCCTGGGTCCTATGAGGTCGTTTCTGACAGGCAGTACCCAGGCGGTGCGGGAAACTCTTTTGCTTCTTGCCCATGCCGTTTGGGCAAGGGTCATTAATGGGCGAATCCATTTCCATCTTTGCTGACGATTCAACCGTGGTGCCTCTGGGGGATGACATAGCAAGGTTGAAGGTGAATGTGCCATCCTAAATAGCACGAGCGACTGAGAGGTTCAGGTAGATTAGGGGCCAATGAATCCAAACCTGTGCAGATTTTCTTTCGGTTCGCTTTCACTGAACAGCCTGGAATCCAACCACAAGATTACTTGGTGTCTTGGTGGAAGCCCTATTGCGAGCAGTTGGTAGCAAGTTTGCAGCAACCCTTTTTTACTTAGACGACTGGCTCAACAACTCAACCAGAGTCCTCGCAGCACGCGACAATTCAGAGTAGGGCGACTCACTCGATCCTCGCTTGGGGACATGCTCCATCGGTGAAGATGGTGCTGTTGCCAAAAGGCAATCCGAAAAGGCGGGAAAAGAAACTAGTTGTTGGGAGCGATCTGGTGGTAGTTGGTGAACTAACAACAAAGACGGCGACTCGGCTTTTCGGGAGAAGTTGCGTCAGTTACTGTAAGACTGACTCAGGAGGAGTTTGGTGTCGCGATCGGAGTGACGCAGGGAGACGATGCAGCCTCGCAAGAGTTAAAAAGAGTATGTGCTAAATTGATATCAAAAGGGGGTGATCGGAGTGACACTGGGAGACGATGCGGCCTCGCAAGAGTTAAAAAGGTATGTGCTAAATTGATATCACAAAACAAATGGTTTTGTGATCCAAATGTCGATGAAAGGCCGCGGATACGTGGTGAAAGAAACCATAACTGGTTTATAAAACCGTGAGGTAAAGGGGTAGACTATAAGGGGTGGTCGGAGGTCTACTGGACAGCGGATCCATAAAGGATTCAGGAATAAAATGAATAAAATTGGACCTTCATGGTCACTGAAAGGGATCCGGAATCCAAACTTGGACGAGGATTCGAATGTCACTAACTAAAAGATTGAAAAGAACGTAATAAACCTAGGCTAGTAAACTTGCAATAAATAAATGTTATATTGCGTAAATTTACTATAAATCTTGGAGATTCATGTGATTTCTCTACAGGTGCTTGCTTGCCACAGAAGAGCCTTTAGAGTCGTCGTTGGCCTTCCCTACAGGGATGATTGTCGCTCAGCATCCAGTGGGCAGGGTTGGCTTTGCCAGCGGCCTACATCCTGGAATGCCTCTTATAAGACATATAAATATGTCCTGAACCCTATTATTGAGTTCCCAATACTAGTCCAGTAAAATTAGACCAAAAAGGGAAGTGTGGTCGAAATCGGTTCTGGAAAAGGTTTTATTGTTTTGATAGCTTCATTAGGTGTAGAATAGAAGTAATCTGAGTTTGCACCGTCGCAGGAGGTGAGCTTAACGTTTGGCGGCCAAAAAACCGCGAAATGTTCGGATTTTTTTCGGTTTTTCACTCATAGGTAACTTAGAAACGAAGCGTCATACAGAAAATATTACTCATACCTTTTTAGCGCAACCTTTTTCCAAAAAATGGAAAGGTGCGCTCACCTCCTCGACATGTATGTTTTTTTTTTTTGTTTTTTTGTTTGTTTGTGTACAGAGCATCACGCCCGAGCGGCTCAACAGATTTTCATGAGGGTGGTCTCATTGTCATCAGCGAGTTCGGGGGGTGGTTATAGGCTACCTTGATTTTTCCTCCCTCATCCCCTTCATCGGTTTTCGGGAGGTCCTTCACGACGAAAGTTGTTTATCTCTGATGTGTAACTAAGGAGGCCTCAAAAGCGGGACGAAAGTTTTTGTCCGATTTTGTTGCTACAAGGGTCTATGGAATGAGCTTTTCAGGCTGATTCCAACGACTCCAAAACGATTTTTGCAGCCTGAGCCGTTCGTTACCTCTGATCGGCATAAGGTTTTCTTATAAGATACGCATCGGTCGTTAGGGTGCAGTTGTTTACGTAATTAGCATCACGTGGATGATGTGTTGTGTGGCATAGTTTGGTCGCTAGATACCTACTGTTTCTTAGTTTCTCTCGCTCATTAAATATATCGTAATAACAAAAAGGTTGCGCTCATCTATTCAATTCAATTGATGGCTTGTTTAAATTGCATTACATCCTGCGTCGAATGAAACCAAGAACGGCAAAATCGGTTCAGCCGTTTCACCGCAGTCGATTTTCAAAGTTGGACGTTTTTTCCCATATTGGCGAAAAAACCTAATTCGTCGACTTTCAGGCGTCTGTATCACCCATACTGCTGCTCCAATTAAATAAATTATGCAATAAAAGATGCAGAGAATGTAATGGCATGTTCAGAGAGCACATTGACTTGGATGTACAGACAGATAGACAGACACAATGTAGTATATTTCTCTTCATTCGATTTTTGGATTCCACGTATCATTCAACGTCAAATATTCAACTGTGATTTGGACTCAGCAAGGCTTTTCATGGATAATCTACGAACAGTTAACGAACGGACGGACGGACAGACACAGCTTATTATAGTTTTCCTAATGGATTAGAATGGTGATAATTGATTGTTGATGGCACTGCTAGAGATGGGAGAAGGGACGAGAGAAAAATCGTAATCAGTCGGAAAGTAGGTAGTTTTTTATTGTAATTGTTCAAGAATTACTTCGTATTACATACATTACCTACATTATTGGTAGGATATTTACATTTTTTTTTTTTTTTTGAGGCTGAGGGGCCCTCTCCCGGATCGTAGTATTCAGGATCCTCCTCGAAGAATTTATCTTCTGCGGGCTCGTCCTACTCTTCTTCTTCCTCTTACAAGGCTGCTGTAGCCTCATCATATAAATATACTGGGCCACAGATGAGTTCTTCATCCTCCAATGGAATTTAATGCAATAATGCAAATTATTTAAAAAAGGTATGAGTAATATTTTCTGTATGACGCTTCGTTTCTAAGCGATAAGCGAAAAACTGAAAGAAGTCCGAAAATTTCGTGGTTTTTTGGCCGCCAAAAGTTAAGCTCACCTCCTGCGATGGTGCAAACTCAGATTCTATTCTACACCTAATGAAGCTATCAAAACAATAAAACCTTTTCCAGAACCGATTTAGATCACTTTTCCTAATTTTACTGGACTATGTATACTTACCGTTTCTCCGGCTGAATACATCCCGTAACAGTTACTCTTGACTGAGAGAAAAAAAGGGCCTATTCTAGGTTATTTTTCGATTTTTTTCTAGGTTAAATGCTGCCAACCTAGATTTTTTTTTGGTTTTCATTCTAGGGTGGAACAATTTAGTCTAGGTTGAATATCATTTAACCTAGATTGAAAATACTGGTGAAGTTACCGTCCTAAAAATGTAAATAACCAAGATTTAAAATGCGCCACCCCCACACTTTAGTTCTAGGTTAAGTTCACGGTTTGTGCTGCCGCCTCCATCCATTTACAGTCTAGGTTAAAAACATTAATGTCTTGGTTGTCTCACCCTGGTATTCAATGTTTTTCACTTTCATAGACGGTTGATTTACCCTAAAACGAAAACGTTCTCACCCCACCTCAAACAATTAACAGCCATGGCGTGTTAACCTAGAACCCATTTTTCTCTAGGTTGTGCCCCTTTATTTACGAGGTTGTTTCAATTACTATCCCTGTTGTACCAGTTAAATTTCTAGGTAGCTTCCTATTCTTTTCAGGTTGGTCCTAATAAATTACTAGGTGGTCCACTTTTCTTTCTAGGTTTGCTCCACTTCCATTGCAGGTTAGTTCTATCAACTTCAACTATCTTTCTGGGACTCGACCTTAATTGTCAAACGAGTCGTAGTTCTCCGGGTCTCCGCTAGGGCGATAGTTACACAGAAGTCGGTAATGTTGTATCCCACCCCGCCGGCCACTCGGCCGAACCACAAAGAGTGTGCACGAGGGAATTGCGGGAGTGTTTGAATCGCCGAGAATCCCTACATGTAAACGTAGGGATTTTCAGTCAAGGAGGTAAACACGCGAAATTCAAATTAAATGGATCGATTTACTAAAGTCGAACAATTTAATTTGACTTTAGTCCTTTTTTTATTTTCGTATAAGTTAGCTCAATTTTTCTTCTTTTTGTCTTTCCTTTATCGATGTAAGCTAAGTTTTATTTCATCGACTGCTTTAATTTTAATATCCGAGGATAATTGGCTGTTTTAAAATATCTAACTACCCACGCCCACTTCCTTCAAGTAAATAGGAACTGAAGTTGTAATAATTTGAAGAAAGCCTTGATTAAAAATCTGTTTATCCCTGATATTTTTTATCTTTTTGATATTTTAAAAGAAATTATTCTAGGAACGTATCCTACGCTGTAATCAATGGATTATGCGGCCAAAATTACTTGGAAAACGACACCTCATTCGACTTCCTGGCATCCTTCAGAAGCCCCATAGATCCTCGCGGTGAAATCCACTCGTTCTGGGACCCCCAAAATGGATTCTACGTCCAAAAATACCTCGAAAACGACACTCTAACGATATCATACCCTAAAGCCTCTAATAACCCTCTCGTTGCCCCTTTTAGCCCTACAGGGTTGGGCGATCAGACTGAAAACCTTGCGGGCACAACTAGATAGGTATCTACCATATAGTAAAAAAAAAAAAAAAATTCCTACTGCCCAAAACGGCCCGGACGCATTTCGGACCAAAACCAAAATGTCCCTCCGCCGTCCGGGCCGTATTTTTTTTTAATTCTGAAATTTGACAGAATACTCGGTAAACATCTAGTTGTGCCCGCATGGTTTCCAGCCGTTTTGTATGTATTTTTAAACGTAGAATCCATTTTTGGGGGTCCCGAAACGATCCGATTTCACTGTGGCGATGTATGGGCTTTTGAAGGATCCCAGGAGGTTAAATATTTTTCAAGTAACAAATAAAGAATTTTTGAAAAAAAAAAAAAAAAAATCAAAAAACTTTTTTTCAATTATAAAAATCAAAAAAAAAAAAAAAAAACAATTTTTTCATTGACAGAATTAAATTTCTGTACAAGTAACCTATATCAAAGAATAATAAACCCTTGTGTAAAATTTGCAGCGTTTTTTATTATTGACACAGATTTAATTTTCGTACAAGTAACGTATATCAAACAATAATAAGCCCTTGTGCAAAATTTGCAGCGTTTTTATTTTAGGCCAAAGTGTTGGACAAAGTGTAAAATGTAGGACATGTCCTACAAAAGGAGGACGTAAGCGTAACCCTGGTCTTTCATGAACTGCTGAAAATCCTAGGCTGGTGACTCAATTTCAAAAATTGCATTTTTTTAAGGGGATACATTTTATCAATATTGGGAGCCTGGAAATTTTACAAAACGAAAGTCGACGGAATTAAAGAAAGGATTGGCATCGCATATCACTCTTGCATATTCATTCACTAACATATAAATTGTTTATAAATTTATTTATTAAGTTAAAACAAAACAAATTAAATGATTGACTCATCATTAACATAATTAAAAATTTTAACGATTTAATCACATCATATCATTTCTCTACAAATCACACATAAGATCACATAAAAAATAAAATAAAATAAATCATTAGGTACGAGTATTTCATTGGTTTGAGATCACTGCCGCTACAGCAATTTGCTGAAGGCAAGTTGGACTAGGCTTCTTGAGTCTACTTCCTTTAACTGGTACCCTTTTCTTCTTATTTTGGAATCTTCTTTGCGGGTCGATGTTTTTATTAGAGTTTACTTTCTTTTCGCCTGAGAACTTGAACTCAGAAGCTGAGTCCTGGGCTGCTTTTACTGTGGCAAATCCATTTTTAATGACCTTTCTTAATGCTTTGACACCTTTAGCACAATGAATCGAGTTCAAAAGTGAATAAAACTCTTCTTCAAGTTTCTTTTTCTCAATTTTTATGTCTTCTGTAACTGCATTTCCGCCCTGAAGACAGCCCAAGAGAGCTTGGGTTTCGGGCTTGACCTCTTCATGGTCGTCAATAATCATGGGAGATTCGTCCCCATCAGGTAAAGGTGTTGATGCAGCGATGCCCCACAACTCCGAGTCAGTTTGCAGCGACAAAAATCGACAAAGAAGGTGGATGTGCTTGCACATGTTGTTTTTTATGCAGTAGTCAATACAAGTACATGAGTAAGTGTGAAAACATGCCTTGCAGCATTCACAAATCAGGCGACACTCACAGTTTAGAACTTGCAATCGGATCTGGTACGAGAAGGTAGGGTTAGTTGAAGAAAACACTGACCAGAAGTCAGGTTCGACCGGAATGACATTACTTATAGACAAAGATGTTGATTCGACGTGCCGTTTGCGCAGATATCGCACTTTGTAACTAAGCTTGCCATTTTCCAAGAGGAGAATTCGGTCGTAGATTTTCCAGTTTATTAGTCGCATTAGAGCATGAATTGTTTTGTCTAATCTTTTGGTAGTTTTGCCTTTGAGAAAAACGTATTTAATAGAACAATGAAGCCGCTCAAGGTTCATGTTGGTATTGATACCTGAGTTTTTCCGGTGACAATAAGCCCACTGTTGAACGTTCTTCGCGTATTCATTTTTGAAATATTCACCGAATCGAGAGGTGAGTTTATCCGCACAGAGCTGATTCAGAATTGAAGGTAACATAACATCGAAGGCAGTAGAATCGGTTTCGGTGAGAAGTGTGTAGATTTTTGCGTATGTGTCTTCCCTTACAGTGTCTACTTTGATGAGCTCCTTGATTTTTGTTTGCCAAGCGCGAATCACGTGCCAAACGCAGAAGAGCCTGAATTCGCACTCACCCATGACCACTTTCCATGAGTTGTAGAAGACATTGGCCATGTCCGACATGAACGTTTTTCCATGTATGGGCCCATTTACGTTCTTGACACTTTCCAAAAAGAGCTTGATTCCCAAAAAGTCCTGTCTATTCGAAATGAAAAAAGCAACGGGAAACCCTTGATGCAGATCATCAAGGACTAGCAAGGTCGTCAGCTCATACCCGTAATTATTTGTACCATGCGTCGAATCCATGCAGAAAACACCATTTTGGCCAAATTTCTTGAGCACCTCCTGTTGTCCTTTGGTCATTATCGCCAAAAGAAAATCAGCATAATTTAAACCATGATTAGCCATCTCTGGAGGCATAACCCCTTTTGGCTTATAGAGAATCACGCAGGATTCTTCGTCACCCTCTCTTTCCTTCTCCACCCAAGCGGCGACACTCGTCGCATCATCCGAGTCCCGTGCCCACTCTCCTTCAAGCGAAAATTGTCTTAAGATGTTTTGTAAATCTTGTTTCGTTATTAAGTGCTCCCGTTTCAACTCGCAGTTTGGGTTCAATGCGTCACCTCTGACTTCCTCAAGAATCACGTCCATGGGTATTTTCGCGGCGATTTTCGTGGCAATGCTTCTTTTGGTAGGTGAGGGAATAGGTAAGTGCTTCAACTCAATGGCATGCCCAAAATGATTTTTACAGTAATCAACCTCCACAGAGCCGTTGGGGAGAAAAATGACTTTCATTCTAGATAAGCACTGTGCCCCTGACTTTCTACTACCCTTCACTTTCACACATCTTTTTCTCGCTTCATCGTGGATCTTCCGTGGTTGACCAGACCTATTGCATATGTAGTGTACAGTTGTCTTTTCAGCAGTTTTTCTTGAAGCTTGACGAATGTACTTGACATTACAATCAGCTTCTGTGGATCGCCTCCAACTGTGGAAGTCGTCCTCATTCGAGAATGTAAAAGTTTCGTGGTTTGTTTCGAAACTATGCTCCATTTTCGTATGGGCTTCAAGTTTCACGTTCGTGAAGAATTTCAATTTGCACATACCGCACACCATCTTCGGAGTCGTTGAAGATTCTTTATGGAAGTGCCGTTTGTGTTGTTGGAGGTTGAAGTGATCCTTAAAAACCGCACTGCAAGCATTGCACTTCATTAAGTCACTCTGCGGCACACAAGAAAATTAAATTTTATTAATATTTTACATCGGTATGGACTGCAATAGGATAAATCGACAAAATAAACGGGTGAGCAGCAAAATGACAACAAATTATATTTACCATGTTGGTAGAAAGTTGAGGAGGTTGGGTGTAATTAGGCGAAGATGTCATTACGTCACTCTGCGGCACACAAGAAAATTAAATTTTATTAATATTTTACATCGGTACGGACTGCAATAGGATAAATCGACAAAATAAACGGGTGAGCAGCAAAATGACAACAAATTATATTTACCATGTTGGTAGAAAGTTGAGGAGGTTGGGTGTAATTAGGCGAAGATGTCATTACGTCACTCTGCGGCACACAAGAAAATTAAATTTTATTAATATTTTACATCGGTACGGACTGCAATAGGATAAATTGACAAAATAAACGGGTACAAAATAAACGGGTGAGTAGCAAAATGACAACAAATTATAGGTATTAAATATAATTTAAATAAATTTTAAAAATTAATAATTAAATATAATTTAAATAAATTTTACCATGTTGGTAGAAAGTTGAGGAGGTTGGGTGTAATTAGGCGAAGAATGCACGGACGTAATATCCTCCAATCATCAGAGCCTAATGGAACAAAAAAAATGACAGTAGTCAGAAAAAATGTTTTGCGGGCATTGTAATAGAGATATTTAAACATATTCAAAATTAAGATTTAAGCTATACCTACATCACGCCCAAACGGCTGAACCAATTTCCGTGCGGGTGGTTGCAAATTGACAAGGTTGATCCGACTTAGATAAAAGGATTTCGCGAACTCTCTTCCTCCATCGCAAACGAAGCTTTCCTTCGCGACAAGAGCCGGGTCAAGAAGCATCATTACTCGGGATAACTAGGAAAATGATTTTCATTATGCCAAAACCCGGTACAACTTTTGGCGTCGGTTTTGAACGGAACTACGTCGGTTAAAACGTGCTTTCCAACAAGTAAAAGATCACTTCTGTGCGATACCCCATTCGGAAGTTATTGGAAGTTTGTCGGTAGGTGGGTACGGGTTTCTTTAAAGAAACTGCAAATTTGCGAGACTTCGTTTCGAGGTAGTTGGATTCTTCACGACGAGTTGAGTTGACGGGTTGCTACGGATGTTCCAAGTGAAGCATGGATTGCATTATTGATAGGGCGCAAGTTGGCTCTACGTTGCGCCCGTGTTGTCTCTGCGACATCTCTGGTGGACGTCTCTGGTATGTTAACACTTAAATGTCTCGGAGACATCTCGAGAGCCACCATCTCCGTTTTGAAAACTCAGAGACGTCTCGGTAGAATCTCAATGAGACCTCTAAAGCTGTGAGACGTGGAGACCCATTTGATTGAGATGTGGGTATACTCTGCTATGTGGGTATAACTTTTACCTTAAAGCTTCTGGCACACTAGGCAGGCACAGGACAGCCACAGGACGCGGGATGCCGGGTCGTTGGAAATGTCCCGTTCCGTCCCAATGCGCACACTAGACAGGACATTTTTATTCCCTTCGCCTTGAAAGGGGCAAGATGCGTGAGTGGAGGGGAAACGTCCCGCAGGATGCCGGGACGTTTTCGCTCTCCGAGCGAGAACGGCGGTGTCCCGGGCCGTGCAAAGGACGTGACTTTGTCCTGTGTCCTGCCTAGTGTGCGGTTCTCCACTTGAAAACACAGAAGCGAAACATAACGTCCCATGTCCGTTGCCTGTCTTGTGCATGTCCTGTGCCTGCCTAGTGTGCCAGAACCTTAAGGTAAAAATATAAACAAAATTTATTTATTCAATGGGAAGGAAGGAATTCTACGTCCAAAAATACTTCGAAAACGAAACCTCTCTCGATCCCATAGTCAAAGGCCTTCATAAAACCACTCCTGTAGCCCCATTTTAGCCCCATAGCGCCCCACGGGTTTGGACGATCGGGCTGAAAACCTTGCGGGCACATGTAGATGGTAAACAGAGTATCTTGTCAAAATGTCAGATTAAAAAAAATCCTACTGCTCAAAACGTCCCGGACGGTGGACGGCGGACGGACATTTCGGTTTTGGAATCTAGACCTCTTGAAACGGATAATGTCAAATTTTGAGGCCGATCAGAATTTTCAACTCCCGTCGCGATTACATAGCTATGTAACGTAGCTATATAATAACACCTAGGTTTATTATTCCAAGAATACTAAATCAAAACTCGTACCCACCTACGACCGACTTCGGAACTCAATTTGCGACCACCCGCACTGGTTCAGCTATTTAGCGTGATGTTGGAACAAACCAATATAACCATAACCATTATTATCATTATTATTATTATTATTAATAGAATAGAGAGATATGTGATAAATAAATGCGGTGGAAACGCCGAGCAAAATCCTATCATGAAGTGAGCATGTTAACCCTTGAACGAATGTATACATTGATACTTACATTTAAAGTGTAGGGACACGAGATGAACAGTTGAGCAGCACACGAACAGAAGTGAACAGATGGGGCATCGAATGACGAAAGATACGAAATAATCTAAATAATGGGACTGGATGGGAACACTTTTATTACAAATATTTGGAGGGACGCGTTGAGATTTTGGCGAACAGACTAGGGATGTCGAAAAAGTAACAATACTTCTAGAAAAAAGTATCGATAAAAATCCTGATATATATCACAGTATCGATACTTATTGTTGCAGCATCGGGGCTGATTCTTTTTTTATCCCTCACGTTTCAACAACTACGACACATGGGCGTACGCAGCCCCCCACCCTTAACATACAATAAAATTTATTTACCTCTACTCTCAATTAAGGAGACTTAAATTTTAATAGAGAGGGTAGAGGTTAAAATATATTTTAATTTTGATTTGATTAGTTACGATCATTTTTAATGTTGTGAGATGTATCGATAAGATATTATATCGATACTTTTGAAGATTCAGACATCCCTACATCAGACCGATTCTCCGAATCCGATCCGAAGGACGCCGAATTTCCGAACTGTTTTAGGGTCGACTTAACTCGATTTCAGATTTTTTTTAAAACCCTACAGACCCAGAACGGCATAATAAGCCTACTTTGAGAATGCGACATCTGGTCAGCGGACCACACATTCTTCATGGTTTGGAGGGAACGAGACTCAACTTGACTCGGGCGGTGAGAGGGGGTATTGGCGAGGGGTCGCCGGGGGGGATACTACACATTACCGACTACTGTGTAACTATCGCCCTAGCGGAGACTCGGAGAACTACGCTCGTTTGACTATTAATGGCCAGTCTTTCTGGGTTGTCTACGTTTCCAACTCAATGCAACAATTTGAATGTGACGTCATAATATGACTGCACATAGTGACAGAAAATAGATGATTAGAATTTGACAGAGATTTGGCCTCAACCCCACCGGGTAAATAGCAGGGGTGCCAAGACAACGAGAATTAACACCCACCGCCTACAGTGGCGCTCTCCGCGACTGCTTAGCGTACCGTAGAAACAACCTGGAATTTATTGAATGAATTACAATCACTGTTATTTAAACCTAAACCTATTTGTGGTACTACGGTAGTTTTAACCGAGACTGAAAGTCTAACTTTTTCTTCTGGGTTGTTACCTAAAGTAACAATCTCGTCATTTAAATCTCTCGGTTGTTTTCAGTTGTACAACCTAGACTTTAATGGAGGGTAATTATATGGAAGGTCAAATCATTCGATTCTAGGTTACCCCACTTAAAAGTCAGAGGTAGGTAATATATTTTCTAGGTCTTCACAATGTCAACCTAGACCAAATGTGAAGTTCACATTTGGTCTAGGTTGACACTTTTTTATTCCAGGTTGTGGTCAGAGGGCAGGTTATAACGGATTAGGTTGTTTCTATATGGGTCTAGGTAGTATTAATATTTTTCTATGTTACTTTAACCTGGACCTATTTTTTTCTAGGTTGAATCAATTGATTCTAGGTGGTTTCAATTTCTTTTCGAGGTTATTTCGGATTTAACCTAGCCACTAAAAAAATCTTTTCTCTCAGTGTTCCCACTGCAGTGATGTGTCAAATTTTGGAATGCCGTTCCTGAAGATTGGCGTAAATTGACGAAGAGTTTCAAAGCAAAATGCGTTTCCATCTCATAAACTTATCACCAACTTCAATAACTAAATTTTTCAATAACTTCAATTCATAAATTTTTATTTTTATTATTTTTAACTATGTTAATTCAATTAATGTTGACTTTTATACAGCCTTCGGGTGGTTTATAAATAACAACTATTTATTCATTCATTCATCACTTAGCCAAATGAAAGCCGCTCTCATAATTTTTTAAAAGTTCCTTTCAAACCCCAAACGCTTGTCGGAAAATCTGATCAGCCCCGTTGAATGAACAAGAAAATCTTTGACATTCACTCCATCAATTCCAAGCCGATCAATCCTTGTCAAAAGCTGTTATCTGTCCGTCACAACCGATATTAACAGACGGGGTAACGATATGTACCTAACCCGTTTCGGCTCAACGGAAATATACCGTTCAACACAAAGGAGTGCGAAGCTTGATTTGATGGCCGCATCACGGCAGGAGACAGTTTGACGCTGGAAATATCCAACTATGTCGATCATCAATTGAATGGTCGATTGATTGATTCACTTTGTAAGGAAAAAAAACCGTATCCTCTTGATGGGCTTCACGGCTCGTGTCATGTGACATGACGATAACGCAAAGTAATGAGTTGACCTTCCAAGAGGCCCTTCAATGTGTAGTAGTCATCGAAAGTAATATAAAATTATGAATTGCATATTTTTCGTTATTGAGAACATTTGGCTGCGTGTTTAACTCTTTAATCATGTAGAAAGCCCATAAACACCGACGAGGACCTTCGTTGTAAAATTAGGTTGTCGCGACGTTTTACAGTGAGGGCGTTATCTGGGGGGATGAATTGTAGGTTAGAGAGGATGTGGAAGGGGTTGGAGTGACGAGCAACGGAATGAGTGACGGGTTTTAATGAAGGAGTTAATTCATTAGAAAACTCATAAAAGGTGGAGCGATGCGATCGCCGGGACGTAGGACAATCACATCGATGTGTATGCCTTGGAAATTTTGGGACACCCCTCGGGTGGTGGGTGTGTTCCTTGATGTTGTGTTACTACATTTGAATTTAAGTTCATTTTGTGTAGTGTGTTGGTTGGAAGGGAAGAGGAAGGGAGTGAGGGAATATTTCTTTCTAGGGCATCGTACGTCGTAGTATGCTGACCTAGAAGAAGAAGCAGCCACAGTATTGGAAGACTCGCATACAACAGGCTTGCTTGATATGTCAAGGTACTGTGAAGATGTCGTGGCCGCTATCAGTTTCCCCCTGGGCTAGCATTTGAACTTGGGAACGCTGCTGCAGCTACCTCAAGTGACTAGTCACTAAAGGTGCCCTGACCACAAACGAAATATCGTTAATGGAGTCCTGGGCAATAGACCCATACGTCGAGATCTTTCCTGCCAGCTCAGCTTCCACAAATAGAGGCCAGACCGTCGGGTCTGATCCCTGAAAATTCACTGCGTGTAGACATTTGTGTTGTCGCAATAAATGAACAGTAAATGGCGATTTGAATATTACATTCTCCTCGTCTTCGAACAGAGATGCTGGGTTGCCGGCGGGAGAAGAGGGGTTTGCACGGTCGCGCCGCGATCCGCTCCTCCCATTGGTACTAACTCTGGCGGGCTGGCAATACAGCCAAGAACGTGGGGGAGAAAAAACCCATAGACATGATTTGGTATAACTTGTGTAATTGGTGATTCTCGCAGAAAGGGCAGAAGTGTGGGCATTCCCAGGGTCCACACTCGAGATGTCGAGGGTTCCCCCGGGGTGTGCTGAGTGGGAGAGCAGCGAGTATTCACTGGCGTTGTCCAGAAAGCACACCATCTGCCGCTGCCTGTGCCACAGTAGGTTCCCCAGGTCCAAGTTCGTGAGATCAGACCATCAGGCCGCTCCAGTCTGGGGTTTCCCACTTGCCAAAACAAAGTGATCAGACAGAAATGGAGCGAAGGATGGCGAAAGCGAGACGACCATAGCGGCCATTGGTGGACGTGCAAGGAAGGACAGTGTAATACCCTGGAGACCATACCCATACTAATGTTTTCTCTAATAATTAGAGAACATCCAATTTTAGATTATCTAATTATTAGATAATGTTTTTGGAGGTGCAGATGACGAGAAAAGTCTGAAACCAACAACACGTTGCTCCATGAAGCGAATCGTGGGAAGCAAGAATTTCTCGCCCCGAGTCAGGATTGAACTCTGATCTCACAGATCGCAAGCGCGAACGGTTGCTTCAACTTAGGACATTAAATTAAGTAGTAAGAAGAAATACTGAAGATGCTACTTCTTCGATTGACATTGAATTTCGAGTCAAAGCGTAGTTGAACCACAGAACATAGAAAGAGTAGAAGCGGCGGTCCCGGAGTGCGGGGTGGCACCAGCTACCCCCACTCCAGCAACCCATTCGCCAGCCGCTTTTCAATGCAGTCCCAGTCAGCCCAATCTCGGAAAACGCCTTTTCCGCCGAAAAATGCATGGTTTGTTGTATTCAGCCCTCATAGATTCATTTGATATTAGTTATTAAGAAGGTATAAGATCATTGAAGTAGGGTAAGAACCCAGTTAGAAAGGATTAAGAAGGGTAAAGAACCCAAACATTTCAGAAGGGAGATGTTCGAGATGGTCCATATTGAACCAAACAAACATCAAACCGTTAATTGGAGGGTAGATTTCCAACAACCTAGTAAAAGTTATTACGACAAATTTATTAATTGCACTGTTCATTAGACGACCGCCTAACCGTTCGGAAATTCCCAAAAATCGGCATCCTTTGAAATATGTTTGCCAAATTGTCAACGCCTCCCTCCATCGACTCTTGTCAGTTCCATCCGTATATTATACGGAACTGACGTCCGTATATATACGGAATAGAAGTGCTTCCATTTTGTACATAATTTCGTTTTTTTTTTACGACAACGACTGTTCTCACGTATGCAGCCATCTCGAATGCTGTCATCTCGTATGCTCTTGTCCCTGCCATTTTATGTAAGTACCTCTTTATATTTATACAATACTGTATTTAGTGAATATAATTTATTAACATGCTCACTCATTAGGTTTTTGCTCGGCCTACCCACTTTTTCAATCAATCAATATTTATTTCATGTTTCATCCCTCCATTAAATTTTGTTTTCATTTTATTTATTTATTTATTTTTTTTGGTATTATTTTTCAGTTATTTATTTCATTCTTTTTTATAATTTTATTTCGCCGTTGCCATTTTATAATAATTATTATTATTTATTTTATTAGTATTTCTTCCTTCATTGATTTTTTTACATCCCACCCTATTTATTTTATTATCATGATTCATTCCTGTATTCATTTTTCCTTTCCTTTCCCTGGCATACATTTTTTTTAGTAGTCTTCTGGTTACTTAATCCCCACTGTGTCTTCCTCTTGAAAATTTTTAAGTGGCCAGTGATTTTTTAATTCGATGTGATAATATTATGAACCTGCCTATTGTGTGCTAATTTAAGTGTCTATTTACCTACCATACCTATCAATTTTTTCAACTGTGATTTTATGTGATAAACACTTCTGTACTTATTGGCTACTGAATAAGATGAGCATGTAATAAGTTTTTACATTGATGTGATATGGACCTGCTTATTCCGTAGTAGTTTAAGTGCACGTTTACCTACCATATTAATTTTTTCATTTGTGATTCTATGGAATAAACACATATATTTACTAGAACCTTCTTCTTTTATGGTTCACCTTTCCCTAAAGGACGAGAAAAACGCTGAATGCCTGAGAAACCTCTCCGCTTCAAGGGCTTGGGGGTTGCTGGAGTGGGGGTAGCTGGTGCCACACCTCCCTGCGTTAGGAGGCCGGGGTGTCGCTTCTACTCTTTCTATGTTCTGTGAGTTGAACCGAATCGTCCGTCCACCTTCCAGGCCGTTTTGGGCAATAGGATTTTTTTTTTTTTTTAATTTGAAATTTTGACAAAATACTCGGTATACCATATAGTAACTATATGCGAGCACAACTGTTGTGCTCGCAAGGGACTCAGCCAGATCGACCAAACCCGTTGGGCGCTATGGGGCTAAAATGGGGCAACGGGAGGTTTTTTAAAAAGGCTTTTGGATATGGGTTCGAGTTAGGTGTCGTTTTCGAAGTATTTTTGAACGTTGAATCCATTTTTGGGGGTCCCTGAAAGATCCGATTTCACTGTGGGGATTTATGGGGCTTTCATGGGGCTACAAATGGGATTTTTGAAGGATCCCGGTAGGTCACATACCTACAACACACACAACATACACACAACAAACATACATGAACAACAACTAAATAAACTAATAATCATAATAAACTAATACTAATAATTATTATTCAACAACGACATTAGGATAACAATGTCCTACACAAAGATGACATGAAAATAACAATTACATATTGTCATTCCCTTGTCATCTTTTCTTTGAGTTCATCTCGTCTAACTCGATGATGTGGCGTGATGGGAACACGCGGATGCGGAACATCTCCCTCGCCCCTCGCCTTCGCGAAAACTCCGGCAACTGTCGCTTCTATCTGCGGATAATGACGACAATATATCATCCGGTCGGTCGCTCCAAAAGCACGTGGAGGAAACAATATGACAAACAAGGGGAGCATGAATTATGTTTATTATTTTGAAACACGGGGGCACCAAACTGAGTGAGGGCTTGTCAAAAACGCGCCCCGCGGGAAATCTCTCACAACGGGGGCCTCTTTGTGGATTTATGGGAGTATTTGTGAAATGTTTTCCTCTTCATCCTGAAAAACCTCCCCCCCCCCCCCCCCCCTGCCACATCACCTCCATCGCTGATACACCTTTCCATCTACTCACCACGTAATACAGCGTATTTTCTATCTAATGGTTTTCTGGACCCGCGGTGAACATTTTCCCGTTATTGATTGGCTTGTCCCTCATTTTCACGAGTTAATGATCCCCCTTTATCCGCAGTTTGTCATCACCTTCGGAGGGAGGCGCCTATTCGTCCCTAATATGGTACCCAAAGGGGCCGTATTTCTCGTCGGGACCGTAATACAAGTCTAAACTGCCGTTCCGATGATTGAGTGAGCCGAAATAACAAGCAAGAAAATGGGGGGGCCTCTGGGTGATCCCGCTCTTGTTATCTCATGCGACTGTTGTTTGTTGATGAGTGTTGATTTCCAACTTCCCCGATAATCCCCGATAGTGACCGTTATTTCCGCTATCGGTGCTGTTGAGGCTGCGAAGTAGCCGGACATTAAATGTCCGTCAAATTTTGACGGAAAGCTGCCTCAAACTGTCGCTCATCTGCTGTCCCATACATCTCAGTTCACTGAGGTGTCCTGTAAACGGTTTGGTGACGTCCCATATGAGCAAAAGAAGTAGCAAAGAAAGAGCAAAAAGGAAAACAGAGGAGAAAAAACGAGCAAAATGAAGAATAAAAAAGAGAGAGAGAAAAAAAAAAAAAAAAAAAAAAACAGCAAAAGGGGAACAACACGAAAACGCAAAATTTCGTTGAAATAAATTGTGCGAAAATTAATTCCATGTCAATAAATATTCTTTTCTCATGTTCAATAAATATTTGTCTTTTGGGTGGATATGAGACCCAAAAAAATGGATTATGCGTTCAAGATGACTCGGAAAACGACACCTCATTCGAATTTCTGGTACCCTTCAAAACCCCCATTCAAATTAGTACCTCATTTAAGTAACCCCCATTTAAGAAACCCCATCGAGTTCATCGGTGAAAATTTCACCGATTAACCAATTTAATAGTTTAATGAACCATTTAATGGTTCTTGGACAATCCCCCCCCCCCCCCCTCAAACAACGATTCTACGTCCAAAAATACTTTGAAAGCGGCATCCCGCTCGACTCCCAATCCAAAATCCCCCCCCCCCCCCCACCAATTTTTTTTTAGCCCCGCTGGTTTTATTTGAGCGATCGGGCTGATTACTTTAAGGGAACAACTTCACCTAAAAAAAAAAAAAAAAAAAAAAAAATTTCTGATTGACAAATTAAAAAAACCTACTGCCCAAAACGGCCTGGGCCGCGGACGGACATGGTCTAGGGATGGGCAATCGATTTCCGATTTTTCTAAAAATCGATTTTTGTTAATACGATAAAATCAAGAATCGATACTTTTATCCCGATTTTTCCCAAAATCGGGGTAGAGAGGTTCAAAAAATTGAGTTTTATCCAATTTTGAAAATTATCGTTCTCCTTGAAACATTTTCTTTTTCCTATTTATAATGAGGGATGATTTTTTTTTTCAATTGACTGAATCGGCTTCAAAGAATCGATTCTCAGAAAATCGTTAGCTCGTTTCAAAACTATTATTTCTGCAGGATGTGGAAGATGGAAATGTGGATCGCGTGAATATTTTTTCAGACTTTTTTCTTACCAACTAGCTGACCCGGTGCGCTTCGCTGCGCTCAATAAAAATAGAATTTTAATGAAAAGTCGGTTAAACTGCGAAAACACACCGACAGATTTTGAAAATTCATTATCTCATTAACGGCTCGACCGATTTTGAAGAAACTTCTTAAAAACCATCTACAATGCTTCACAAACATTCTCACACAATTTGGTGCCAAACACTCCACTGGTTTTTAAGTAGTAACAGATTTGGCTGTCATTTTTATAGATATAGATTATATAATCCAATATATTAGATTGATGATCCACTCCTTGAACAAGAAATAAAATATTATGTACAATCGCCTACCGTCTTATTGATTGGTTTATTTACCTACCTACTTATGATATATTTAATTTATTTATGATCGAGTTTGATCAAAAAAAAAAAAAAAAAAAAAAAGAAGGAAAAGTCGCTAAAAACCCGATTTTTGCAAAAATCGATGCTTGAGAGAAACGATTTTTTGAGAATCAATTCCTTGAAGCCGATTCCGAATTGATTAAAAAAGTCGATACTGTTTTACCGATTGCTCATCCCATGGTCGTATCATTACATGAAATTAAACTATTATCGGGGTGAGAAAGAGAAAGAGGGAGGAAACAGGCATGAAACACAGAAGGACTTAAGAGGCGGCGAAGGATAAAGTGAGGGGAATGGTTCAATGGGGTGATGGGTGTTTGGGGGGGGGGGGGGTTTCCACGGCAACGTCTATATACAGTCTAAATGTGATGGACAAGCAGTGACCGTTCCGTTGCCATAGAGACCTCACCTGAGGGGGTGGTAAGACGTCCCCTCGCATTCCTTCAACATATTGACTTGACCGGCACAAGCGGTGCGGAAACGAGCCGAAAGGGTCGGACGAGGGGTAGAAACAGATATGACTGTTGGAGGAGTGGGGGATGAGGGGGTGGTCAGGTAAGGGTGTAAAGGGTGAGGGGGAGCTTAGGACATGTCCAGCCTTCAATATTGACAACTCCGCCTCACCCCCCCCCCCCCCCCACCCCCCACCCCCACGTCCGCACGATTCCACCGTCCGTCAACTTTTCGTCTCATCCTGCAGTCCTTTCAAATCCACTTTCAACCTTATTTTGTATTTCTCTGGAGAATGAGAAAATCGGCGAGAAAATATCAAATAATAATTATTGAATTTTGAATTATTTAAAATGTTGGCCGAAAATCGTTTTTTTGCGACAGCAACTAACCAGCCATTTTTTTAATTTAACGATTTAAAAACAAGGAAGTGAAGTAAATATTTAAAAGCATCATTTGAGAGCAAAGGTACGACATAGATTAAAAAAAAAAAGCAAAGGTAAAGCCTTATTAATCAGAGAGATTTTATATAAATTCAAGAAGGGAAAAAATACATAATTTATTCCCCATTTTTTCCGGGATTCATTTTTTTGGGGAATATTTCCAATAAATTTTCGGTTTCTCGGCAATATTCCCGATGCCCATCAGAGATCCTGCCACAGCTGGCGACTACGTCTCATCTGCAAGGTTTTTCACCGTTTGAAAGAGCCGACGTTTAAACCTCTCAATCATGAGGTGGTGAAACCCTCTATCAGGGCTTCAAGGGGGGGAAAAAGTATTACACGAGGCTCAGAAGAGGCGCTAAGTGTGTTGGATGCGCGCCAAAACCGTCGGACTAAGAGAAGCCTCCTCTCTATAGAGTCCGTGTAATGTCTATAGAGGGCGGGGATTCATCAGGGAACGGGACTCTTCGCTTCTTTGTGATTTACTGGCTACCGGGTCTCCCTCTTTCACTGTCGATGGAAGCTTCTCGTGAAAACCTGGCAAAACGGCTGTACAGGGAGGGGACGAGCGGGGGGGATCTATTTAGACAATGCTTTTCAGGAGCTGAAGGGATCTTTTCCTTTTGTTTTGTGCCAGGTGCCTTTTTGCGGAGTTTGGGGGGCACCGCCCCTCAACCCTCCCCTCAACCATTCCCGTTGAAGAAACGGACTTATTTACCCCCGCACAGTGAGGTTTTCCCACCTTCTCGCCATCAATCTGCAGCATTTCAGAGTCTCTGAAGGTTTCGGGCTGAATGATGGCGTTCAGCATGGGGGGGGGGGGGGGGGGGGGCTCTCCGAACAGTGTTGAAGGAGGGGGCCCTCCGCAAAGGAGCCTTCCTTCTCCCATTACTATTTCGTGTGCCAACTGCGCTGATCGCCCTAATGGCTCCTGAATTCATCAAAATGATGAACTGGCCAAACCCTCCTCTTCCCAACTCCGAGGGTTTACGGCCGGCCCTTTATCACCGAGGGAACAATGGCTAATTCTTCAACTTTATAGTTATTTTTTTTTCCATTTTCTTTTCTTTCCACGAAGGTTTGGGGAGAGCCATCTATTTTTTTTTTTCCTTCATGTATTGCATCGTAAAGGCATCGGATTTAATTAATGGCAACCTTACTGCGTCATTTGCTGTAATGTTGGGTGATATACTGAACTTCCCCGTGTTTTTGGTTTATTATTCAACAGAATAATCCACCTATGTTTTCCCAAAGGGGCCAAAAGTACCACCAAAAATGGATTCTACGTCCAAAAATACTTTGAAAACAACGCCTTACTCGACCTCATAGCCGAAAACCTTCAAAAAGCCCTCCCGTGGCCCCATTTAAGCCGCACGGGTTTAAGCTTGCGGGCACAATGTGGTAGAAACACGAGTATTTTGTCAAAATTTCAGATTTAAAAAAAAAAAGCCTACTGCCCGAAATGGGCCTGGACGGCGCATATTTGGGCGAATCGCCAATTTAGGAGGAAAAAAATTGAGACCCGTATACAGGAAATGTTCTGCTGAGAACGGATAATAGGCCAATCATACTAAACACATAAAATAGCCCCAACCTACATTAATTGTGGTAAACTTAATTTTTTTATATGTTGTTACGGCTCACCTAGATAGTATAAATCTAGATTTGCAACCCTCCTAAAGTTGGGCTTCAGGAGATACTGCCGAAAAACCACGAAATTTTTTCACTATTTTCAGTTTTTCGTCCAAAAACCACCAAAGAAACCTTCTGACGAAGACCTGTACCCCGATCACTTTTAAAGAACATAAAATTTCCTACAATTTGAGAGGTACTGGAGCTCCGTAGCCTTAGTAGTTCTCCAGATACAGCCCCTAAAAAATGAGCTATTTTTCCCAAAAGTGAAAATTACGCTGGGTGCGTAGGCGAGCAAAGCGAGCCGGAGCATCTAGTTAAATATAATTTTACAGATACATTTTTTATCCGTATACTACTAGAAAATTGATTTAAAAATCGTAAAAATGATTATAAAATCAAAATTATTCGCTTTAATTATTTACAGTAAAATTGTTTGCCTTGTACCTTTTAAAATGTACCTTTTAAAACCAAAAATGAAGTGAATTTGACTTTCTTGAAGTTGACTGGAATATTCAAATTAGGCGAGATAAAAAATTTCACGTGATTTGAATTGTAGCTTGCCCATTTACAATCAATGGGGAAATTGCATAAACTTACGATTTTAAATTCAACCCTAACGTTGCATTGTAGGACCGAAGCATATGTTATATACATATAAACTGCTGTTTTTGAAGAATTTCCAAAGTTCCATGGGAACGATTTTCGAAATTCCGAACTCCTGGGAGCGCCAATAAACGGTACATAAAGTATAATGTGCGTATATATTCTTTTCTTGATCCTTAAATTTCAACTAAAACGGATTTTTAAATGTTTTATGTTTGTGTATGAAACTGGTTCCGAAGGGTGTATGACACTGGTGACACCCGTTTTTTACCCTGTATGATTCTGGTGAAAAAACCTACTTTCGAAATAAATTAATTGTAATTCGTAGGAAACAAATTTTGACATTTTCTTGGTTTCTAGATTTTCTTAAAGAGTTGGTCTAACGATATCAACCTCTCCAAAGCTCGTCAGACGACATCAGACCAAATTATTGAGTTAAAACTGGAGATCTTCCACTAATGTGTATGAGACTGGTTCCAACACCCTAACCATTGAAGACAAACTACGAACGTCGATGTGCAACAAGTTTTTAGTATTTAAGCGATTTTTCAGTGTTTTTTAGCAGGATTGTGAACAGTGAAGATGAGTAATGTGTTGGAATGAGGCGGAGAGCAGTGCATCACGTAACCCCGCAGAATTGTGTGGCGAGTTGACGGAAACATTGGAGGGACCACACGAAGGTGGGACGACAGGAGGGATGACACATAGCGTCCCCCCTCACCCTGTGACGTCACTAGTTAACGACGTCACGGCGACATCACTGGGACATCACTCACCCCTTGGGCTGCCACTCTGACCATTATCATTTCGATTATTCAGCCATCTCGTTCCCGGACATCCATCCCCCCCCCAAGATGACTCAGTCTGGGTATCCACCGGACGCATCCGCCGGGATCCACCTATCCGCAAACTGTCCCTATTACCATCCATCTACGGGGGCGGTTGTCACCCTCGTCACCCTCGTCGCCCTTCGCCCTCAGTCAAGTCTTCTCAGGCGGGCTTAAACCCCTTCGGTGAACACGTTTCCACATTATGGGAACAGAATTATTATCAAGACCTCTCCACTAACGTCTAACCAACTGACGGGACCGCAAGATTTATTAACACAAACCACACAGTCATCTCAAAACGCTGCAAAATTTATTGACTCAATTATTGAAAAATGAAAAAAAAAAAAAAAAAAAAAAAAATTGAATATTGAAAAAACGTGCATTGGCACTTTCCACATCGTTTAAGAATTCCTTTGTATAAATTGTGCAATATTAAATTTTGTCAACAATTTTTTTAATGAGAAAAAACAAAAACAAAAACAAAACAGCACCTAGGGTGGTGGAACCAGTCTCATACGCTTTAGTGGAAGATCTCCAGTTTTTACTCAATATATTGGTCTGATGTCGTCTGACGAGCTTTGGAGAGGTTGATATCGTTAGACCAACTCTTTAAGAAAATGTAGAAACCAAGAAAATGTCAAAATTTGGTTCCTATGAATTACAATTAATTTATTTCGAAAGTAGTTTTTTTCACCAGAGTCATACAGGGTGAAAAGTGGGTGTCACCAGTGTCATACACCCTTCGGAACCAGTTTCATACACACCTCGTAAAACATTTAAAAATCCGTTTTAGTTGAAATTTAAGGATCAAGAACAGAATATATACGCACATTATACTTTATGTACCATTTGTTGGAGCTCCCAAGAGTTCGGAATTTCGAAAATCGTTCCCAGTTCTTCAGAAACAGCAGGTTCCAGTGTCGTACACCCCTGGACCCAGTATCATACACCCCCTGTGTGATACTGGTCATTGTGATTGCAATGTCCAGCAAAGGTTGTGAGATAAATTTCAAGTCCTAACTAACTAAAATAACAACAATGCGATTTTTTGAAAGTTTCGGGTTTTCCCAGTATTATACACCTGAGTAACGTGTACATTAGGCAACGTCGGGCGTGGTTAGTACTTGGATGGGTGACCGCGTGAGGAGCGGGGTCACCGATACAAGTATTTTCTGCGTTCAATCGGACGGCGAACTCCTCCCAACCCAGGGGGACGAGGCAATGGGGAGCCATGAGCGCAATCGTCAGACAAGTTCCGATCCTCCTTGAGAGGACGGCTGACGACGTCCGCGACGGCAGCAGCCAGTCGGACGAAAATTCAGGGTGGAATTCCCTTGTTACATTTTTTTACATTTTTTACACCTGAGTATGATACTGGAGAATTGGTGTTTATCAGGTCCCCAGTATCGTACACCCTCTCAAATCAAGTAAAAACCTATTCTTTTGACAAAATTATCGGCGGAAATGAATTCTACGAGTCCAAATACATGAAAAATCGCCCCTACAGGATTACAGTAAGATAAAAATGTGTGGTAAAGTGAAAGCAAGTAGAGCTTACCGTCTTATCCAAAACGCTACGGCGACGCCATGAACCGAATGAACCTCGAGGTATCCTTGGTAAACACCAAATAACCACAAAAAAACCTTCCTCAGTGCTTCAAGTTCTTATGAGGGCCGTTAGATAGACCCACTGGAAACTTCCTAGTTCAGAGGGAAGCAAATAGAACGCCGTGAACTCTTATTATTTGAAGTTGAAGATGCAAGTGTATGACACTGGGTGGGTGTATGAGACTGGTTCCACCACCCTACTGAGTTCTCGTAAGTTAATTGGACAGATGAGAGACCCTGGAAAATGGCATCCACGTCCAAAAATATTCCGAAAACGACACCGAACTCCACCCCACGACCGAAAATCTTCAAAAATCAAATGCCCATCCACCGCAGTGGGGCGAACAGAAAATGAAACAAATCGAACTAGTCCTGTCATTAGGTGAAAAATAGAAACAAGTTTTGGGTTAGAAATAGTTTTTATGGTTCTCTACATATTTTGAGGTGCTGAATCCGAATCTGAGGTTTGCCAACAAAATTTCGTGACGGAACATGGAAAAAAAAAATGCAAAAAAATGTGAAATTTTCGGGTTTTCCTTGGTTTATTGAGTATAGCTCAAAAACTATCAACTTTATGTAAAAAAACGTTTATATGTTTATCAAAGACGATTAAATTTGCTATCGTTTGAGCGCAATCGCAGCTCTGTAGGTCCAATGGATCCCGAGATACAGCACTTCAAAATTTGGCCAATTTTCTCAAAAAGTGCAATTTTTAGGTTTTGACAATCTAGCGAGCCAAATTTCGGGAGGACCCCCTCCTGTTTGTTTTAGCTTCTGAACATTCATTGGCTCGCTAGATTGTCAAAACCTAAAAATGTCACTTTTTGAGAAAATTTGCCAAATTTTGAAGTGCTGTATCTCGGGATCCATTGGACATACAGAACTGCGGTTGCGCTCAAACGATAGCAAATTTAATCGTCTTTAATAAACATATGGTTTTTTTACATAAAGTTGATAGTTGTTGAGCTATAAGTACTCAATAAACCAGGAAAACCCAAAAGTTTCTCAGTTTGTTGCATTTTTCTCCATGTTCCGTCACGAAATTTTGTTGGCAAACCTCAGATTCGGATTCACCACCCCAAAAAAAATAGAGAACCATAGAAACCATTTCTAACCCAAAATATGTTTCTATTTCACCATTTTGAGGACCTAATGACTGGACTAATGTTTTGAATCTATTTCGGGTTTATTCGCACTTATTCCGCAAACCGGCGGGGCGCTATGGGGCTACGGGAGGGGTTTTTGAAGGTTTTCGACTATGGGGTCGAGGTTGGTGTCGTTTTCGAAGTATTTTTCGGACGTAGAATCCATTGTTTTGGGGTCCCAGAACGACCCGATTTCACTGTGGGGATCTATGGAGCTTCTTTTGAGGAATTTCTAGGAAGGTCAAATAAGGTGCCGTTTTCCGAGTAATTTTGGACGCGAAATCCATTATTTCGAGGTCCCTCGACCGAGAACCTACACCTGCTTATAAGCATAGTCATAAATGACCCTGTTCATGAAGTAAGAAAGAACAAAATGATTTAATAATGCGACACTTGTGGGTGAGTGATAAATTATTTATGTCGCAGAAAAAACCTCAATAATGAAATACATGGGTACCTTAATCGTTTTTGTAACGTGATGAGATTGAAGGAAATTCTTTTACAGATTACCTCAAGTTTTGGTAATATGGTTTGACTGTTGTTAACCTTAAAAAAATATCGATTCTTGAAAAAAGTCGATTCTTTACAAATGAACCGATTCATTTCGAAGAACCCATCTAGCCATCCCTTAATTCAACATCCCAACGCTAACGAACATTTGGTATCTTAATAACCCTAAGCAAACTTCCAATCAAGCAGAGACATCGAGGGGACGTTTTACGCCTCTTAAAACGCCCTCGAATTAATTAAAAATTGAACCCGCTTTTGCGGGTTAAGAGACGACGGTGTTAATTCAACGTTTCCCCCCCTCCCACGCTCGAGAATGAACCAGGATGAAGGCCGTTGTCGTAAATTCAAACAAAACAGGAATCCTGTTGGAGGGAAGCATCCCCCCTCCCCCATTCCAAAACACTTTTGCAATTCTTCCAGTCTTAAATCTCGGGGAGTTTTTTCCGTTTTGAAATTTATTCTCACTCTAAAGCGACCGTGCTAATTACTTTTATAGCTAAAGTGATTTTCCTTGTCAGGGCGTGAAAAAAAAGGGGCTCCCCTATAGAAGTTTTTTGTTTGTTTTGGTTTTTGTATGACCGTGCGATTTAGGAGACCCGCCGAAGCTGCTCTAAATGAATACGTTTGGCCCATTCCAAAACTTTAAACTGCATTTTCAAAGAACTGTTTGAAAATTTGTTTGCAATATTTTTATGGTTTTCAATTTGACATTATTAAAAGAAAAATTTATATTTCCAACAATTCTTTGAAATAAAAATTTATTGAATATTATTGAAGCTCCTGTGGAACAAGTAAAATATCTCGACGATGAAAAAAAAAAAAAAAAAAAAAAAAAAAACGCTGCAAATTTTACACAAGGTTTTATTATTCTTAGACTTGTGCAGACATTTAATTCTGTGTCCATGAAAAAAGTTTTTTTTTTAATATATATATTTTTTTTTTTCAAAACATTTTTTCTTTCAAACTGTTTTTGGTTTATTATTCTTGGAATAATACACCTATGTTTTCGCGACGCGGGTCGACGACTCCGATCGGCCTCAAAATTAGACATTATCCGTTTCAAGAGGTCTACATTCAAAATCCGAAATGTCCGTCCGCCGTACGCCGTCCGCCGTCCGGGCCGTTTTGGGCAGTAGGAATTTTTTTAAAAATCTGAAATTTTGACAAAATACTTGGTTTACCATCTAGTTGTGCCCGCAAGGTTTTCAGTCCGATCGCCCAAACCCGTGGGGCGCTCTGGGGCTATAATGGGGCTACGGGAGGGGTTTTTTGAAGGCTTTTAGCTATGGGATCGAGTTAGGTGTCGTTTTCGAAGTATTTTTGGACGTAGAATCCATTTTTTGGGTTCCCGGAACGATCCGATTTCACTGGGGCGATCTTTAGGGCTTTCATGGGGCTAAAAATGGGATTTTTGAAGGATCCCAGGATGTTAAATATTTTTTGAGTAAAAAATAGAGAATTTTTGAAAAAACACATTTTTGAACAAAAAAATAAAAAAAAAATTTTTGAAATAAAAATCCAAAAAAAAAAAATTTTTAAATTTTTTTATTGACAGAATTTAATTTCTGCACAAGTAACCTATATAAAAGAATAATAAACCCTTGTGTAAAATTTGCAGCGTTTTTACTTGAAAAATATTTGATTTCCAGGGATCCATCAAAAATCCCATTCGTAGCCCCATGAAAGCTCTATAGATCGCAATAGTGAAATCGGATCGTTGCGGGACTCCAAAAAATGGATTCTACGTCCAAAAATACTTCGAAAACGACACCTAACTCGATCCCATAGCCCATAACCTTCAAAAACTCCCTCCCGTAGCCCCATTTTAGCCCCATAGCGCCCCACGAGTTTGAGCGATTGGGCTGAAAACCTTGCGGGCACAACTAGATGGTAAACCGAGTATTTTGTCAAAATTTCAAATTTAAAAAAAATTCCTACTGCCCAAAACGGCCCGGACGGCGGACGGACATTTCGGTTTTGGATTGTAGACCTCTCTTGAAACTGATAATGTCAAATTTTGAGGCCGATCGGAGTCGTCGACCTCCGTCGCGAAAACATAGGTAGGTAAATGATTCCAAGAATAATAAAGCAAAATAAAATTAAAATACAAATAATTTATTTTATATTTAATTTTAAAATACACAATTTGGAATATTTATACTTAATGTAAATATAAACATAATAAATTAAATAACAAATAATACAATCTTGCCTCTTTACAATAGTTGTTATCAAAAACTCCTTGATTATTATTAATAACTAAATTGTTTAAGATGATAAGAAAGTTATGATTGATATAATTCGACTTGTTAATTTCAAGTTTCTAGCGTTGTTGCTCAAGCTTAAAATAGGTGCCGTGAAGGTGGAAGGTAGTCTATTCGTTGACACGGATTGCCGTCGAGAAAAGGGCAAAATTAACGACAAAGGGCAGCGACGTGTTGATCATTTAGACAGACTACACGGCGGTGAGCTGCGATAACATGAAATATCTATCGTCTGGGGGGTTTGAAGGGAAGAAAAAAAAAAAGAGGCATTCCCGGGCGAAGAATAATCGATCGAGAAGCAAAAGCGAAGAGGTATAAAAAAAATATAGAAGCTGATTAGAACAAAGCTTCTCTAGACAATAGTGTGTGGAGGTAAACACCAAACAAACGACCCAAGTCTTCTCTTCAGACGCCCGAGCACCATGTTCTTTACAGAGGGAATGCAAATGCAATTTATCACTTGAGCAAAGTAAAAACAACAGGTTCCAAATACCTAATTATATCTTTTATACGGTAAAGGCCGGGAGGAAGGGGCAATGATATAGAGAATGGACAAGGTTTGCCAATTAGGTATGGACGGTGCCATAGGTCCCTGCGGTGTTCCTTTTTAATTGACGACCCCCCCTCCTCTCTTGCCGCCTTTTCGACCATTGTTTAGGGTCGGAAACGTCACCTCTGAGTCTTAAGTTAAAGGTAGTTATTACTTAGATAAGCCTCAAAGATATGCGACCTGTTTAATGAGCAGCCCAACACATCTTCCACCAGTTAGCCAAAGAATTTCCCGAGTCAAATGGCAAGGAATAATTTTTTTTCTATTTTATTTCTTTTGCGCCACTTACAACGAAAGCCACTTGGTTCGTGAAGTTGGACGCGTCAACGGCGTCGCATTGTTGGGAGAACAGAGGCATTAAAAAAACGAGAATTTGTCTAAAATTATCTCTCGTCAACCTCAAAGATCTCTTAGATGGTGGTTGAATCTCCAAATGTGTGACATAACTCATTCCTCCCGGGAGATAAATCTGTCGACGCAAATAGCTTCGCCTCAGAGGGACACATGTCTTTCAAAATGTCTCCCGCCTAGTTTCTAGTCAAATAAAACCACGTTGAAATTCGAGGAAAATCGTTGTTGGGCCGTTTCATTTTGAACTATAATTGCATCTATTGTACAAAAGGGAAAGATAGCTGTCAGAAGGCACAGCGAACATGTGTACCATGAAACGGGGCGAAAGGGATAGAAACGGTAAAAGTTGTTGAAATACTGGCCGTTCCATTGTATTTCAAGGCTGAAATAATATCAGGGAAAAGGGAGAAGAGGGGCAGTAGAAGCGCAGGGCAAACATAATTCTGAGAATAACTTTTCAACAATGTCTTCCATAAAGGGTTTAGTTGTTTTAGGGTGGGCTCATTGCGGACCCGGGGTAGCTCTGGATAATTCAACTGAGTTTATTGGTACAATTTTGCGTTACGACCGAGTCTCTCGCTTCCCCTACCATTCCTCTACATCTCTCTCGGCTTTTCCCAGTTTTCCTTCACTCTCCCCCCCCCCCCCCCCCTCCAGTCGGACCCTTTTCTTGCCTTTTACCAACCAACGGTTCCCGGGGCACAACAATTCAAAAGCGTTTCAAATCCTCTCTTCCCTCTCGCAAAGGAGGAGTCACATTCTGAATAAAAATCACCCAGGGAGAAAACCCCTGCAAGGGAATTCCCTAATAAACCCTCTTTTCTTTATTCGGCGTCCTTCCTTTAAAAGGTCATTTATATTTGAGGAGCCAGCCCTTCCTCTAATCCCCCTACCCTTTAACTGGACTACTTATATTCGGCCGAGAATTTTAAACATTCCGTCCGTGTGCCGGGTGAAAATTGTGGATATTCCCGTTTATTTATTTTTCGGGGACCTCAGCACTTCAGGTTTCTCTGACACCTTTAGGAAAATTAGACCCCAGAGAAGAAATAAGAAATCAGAAAATGTTGATTGAGCAAGAAAACCTAATGGTGAATAACTCTCTCGAAGAAAATGTCTGAAATGGCCCACATTTCGAGCTCCTAAACGTGTTCGCCCTCTTTTCTGAGTCCACATGATTTCTCAACATTCATTGATCCCGAGCTGATCTCTATCGCCCGTTAAATCCTGCTACTTCATGGATCACGATTGTTGCCTGAGATCGTGATCGCAAAATTTTCAATCTCGGTCGACGTGAGGCAGACAAAAGGGACTATTGTTCACCGGGCATCACCCGTTTCCACACCACGAAAGATTGACTCCGACTCCCAAGAGGTTGATGGGGAAATCATGTACAATCTGACAATAATTGCCAATAGACACTAAATATTGAACTAGCAGAATAACTACAACACCAACATTCTGGAGTCAGCCAGGAAAAACCTCTGTCAGGTCTATGATGAAGTGCTAACTGAACTGTAACAAACATGAAGAAGAAGAACCAGGACATGGCGTCTTGTTGTTGTTGTAATCTTTCTAGGGGTTTTTAAAAATTACTTTTGCAAGTTATAAAAAAACCTCTAGAAACATTACAACCACATCAACAACAAGACGCCATGTCCTGGTACTTCTTCTTCATGTTTGCGAGTTGAAAAAACGCTGCAAATTTTACACAAGGGTTTATTATTCTTTGATATACGTTACTTGTGCAGAAATTTAATTCTGTCAATGAAAAAATTTAAAAAAAAAATTTTTTTTTGGGGATTTTTATCTCAAAAAAAAATTTTTTTTTTGATTTTTTTGTTCAAAAATGTGTTTTTTCAACAATGGGGAGTTGGCATTGTTTTTTTTTCTGAAAGTACTCCCTGAGAATGTAGGGAAAACAGTAGTCAGCCGCCTGAAATCGTTTCCAGAAAATTTAAATAATTTAACGAAAATTATGGCGTTTGAAAAACTGGGGCCATGGAGGGAGCGTGACGTCACGTCCTCAATACAGCTGAAGAGCGTCGTCGATAGTGTTTTGTTCTTGACAGGTGAGGGGATTGTTCCGCCCAGTGTTGCTATTCCACTGCTCATCACTTAATAAAGTTCAAGTGAGCCGTAAATCCTTCTGATAAGGCTTTAAACTTCAAGTATCATGTATCTATACAATTAAAGTTGTTCGTGTCTCGGACTGGCGGACTGGCTGGCGGACTGACTGGCTGTCCACGCTAACCCGCCTCAACGGTAGAGCCTAGAGAGACGGGGTTTTTTCGAGTCGGTTCCGCGTAGGCCCGGATGTGTCGTAGGCCGTATTAGATTTCGCCAACTCTCTTCCTTCGTCGCGAACGGAGCTTTCCTTCGCAACGAGAGCCGGGTCAAATAGCGTCGTTACTAGGGATTGCTAGGAAAATTTTCGAAACGCCGAAACCCGGTACAACTTTTGGCGTCGGTTTTGAACGAAACTACGTCTGTTAAAACGAGCTTTTCACGCTGATTTCAACGAGTACAAAACGATTTCTGTCCGATAACCCGTTCGCGAGTTATTCGAACATCGTCGGTAGGTCGGTACGAGTATTTTTTGCGAGCCTTCAATTACCTACTACTAGGTAGGTACTCCTTCGCAACGAGAGACGGGTCAAAAAGCGTCGTTGCCACGGGTGCATCGTTGATAGGTGATGGACGGAGCTTTCCTTCGCGACGAGAGCCGGGTAAAATAGCGTCGTTACTAGGGATCGCTAGGAAAATATTCAAAACTCTGAAACCCGGTACAACTTTTGTCGTCGGTTTAGAACGAAACAACGTCTGTTAAAACGAGCTTTTCACTCTGATTTCAACGAGTACAAAACGATTTCTGTGCGATAACCCGTTCGCAAGTTATTCGAACATCGTCAGTAGGTGGGTAGGAGTATTTTTTGCGAGCCTTCGATTAGTTTGATAGGTAGGTAGGTACTAGGTTTCCTTCGCGACGAGAGACGGGTCAAAAAGCGTCGTTGCCACGGGTACATCGTTGATAGGTGATGGACGGAGTGCAGCGAAGGGCCCACTAGTTATAATTAAAAGTTAATTATGTTTTCCGTCGTATCAAGTTATAATTGCTATAAATTCATCATATAAGCTGACGACACTAGCGCTCATGGTGAGAGATTCACTGGAACTGTGACGTCATGTCCTCAAACAGTGACTGGTGGGAAACGCCGGCCGATTCAAACTGTGCGTTTCGTTTTTTCGTTATAACTCCTACAATGATTTTTTTTCGTTGGTATTGGAGTCTGTGCACGTTACTTTTTAGCGATATTATTGAATGGTAGGGAAGATTTCCAAATTTAAAATCAATGCGAACTCCCCATTCTGTATTTTTTTACTCGAAAAATATTTAACATCCTGGTATCCTTCAAAAATCCCATTTTTAGGCCCACGAATGCCCTAAACATCGCCCCAGTGAAATCGGATCGTTCCGGGACCCCAAAAAATGGATTCTACGTCCAAAAATACTTCGAAAACGACACCTAACTCGATCCCATAGCAAAAAGCCTTCAAAAAACCCCTCCCGTAGCCCCATTATAGCCCCATAGCGCCCCACGGGTTTGGGCGATCGGACTGAAAACCTTGCGGGCACAACTAGATGGTAAACCAAGTATTTTGTCGAAATTTCAGATTTTTAAAAAAATTCCTACTGCCCAAAACGGCCTGGACGGCGGACGGCGTACGGACATTTCGGATTTAGAATGTAGACCTCTTGAAACGGATAATGTCAAATTTTGAGCCCGATCGGAGTCGTCGACCCCCGTCGCGAAAACATAGGTGTATTATTTCAAGAATTATAAACCAAAATGATCCTTAAGCAGGGTTCGCATCCATGCGGCAATGCGATATTACATCATTCCGTCATTGCGTTCGGTCTGCTGATTGGCCGATGCTAGCGGGAGGGAAGAAGTTCGTTTTGACGGAGAAGCACTTTCAAAGCTGACTGTACAAGTCTGCAAAATCAGATATTTTACTGGACTGACGCATTGATAACTGCGAAAAGCATCCAGGTTGTTGTGGTCGCCATAGCAACATCAACAAAACACGCATAAACGCGAGAAGGTTGCGAATAGATGCGCTGTGTGCGACGCAATGACAATTTTCCGGACGCAATTGCCGGAATCCCCTCCACTGCTCACCACTGCTAATGCGTTCACGCATTGACGGATTGCCTCATGGATGTGAACCCTGCTTTAGGCTGACAAGTCCCCACCGATCCTGAAAAGTTGGAAGACCAATAACCTCCAGCCACCTCACATTTTGACAGGTGCCAACTATAATATAGATAGGTACCTATTATGTATCTCGTTGCAACTCGAATAAACATTACCCTTTTTTTAACACAGCATGTGTTTTTACAGAGGTTATTTGGTTGGGCGAGCGTAAGGTAAGATTCAAGAGAAACCCCACCCGCCGCTCGCCGGACACCGCCAAAAACCGCAACTCCTAACCACACCCCACGCCCCGAGTCGATCCCCTCCTCATGTGACCCCCCCCCCCTTTCCACCCAAGTTGGGTCCAAAGGTCCTATATCGCCTTTTCCATTTAGGCGTTTCCGGGTCTGCTGACCAGGAGCTGTGATTAAAATAAAACAAACTGCGCGGGTCCGCTGAATGTGTCGCCTTTTCAAATTGGGCGTTTCTGGGACTGCTGACCCAGGTGCTGCAATTTAACTCGACCCCGTAGCTGAAACTCTTCCGTAGGCCCTGTTTAGCCCCTCAGAGCCCCGCGGGTGAGTGCGATCGGTCCGAAAACCTTGCAGGCACAACTGGTGCTGTAGAGGGAAGGAAGTGAATCCCAGAAAACCCAGAAGCCTTCGTTTTTGTGCATGATGATTCTGAAACAAGCGTGTCTACCAGACGAAAAGCAAGCGGCGCTTATTCAAAATTAAGTTGGATATAATTAGCGAAGGTTGGGCCATCCTTTTCTATTATTCAACTTGGAAGTGACGCTCAGAAAGTCAAAGAGACAGAAAGAAACATAGAGAACCGTTGAGAAATACTTCTATGCGTTTTCCCTCGAAAACCACAAGATTTACTTGACTAAACAGTATCACAAACATTTTCATGACATCGCACAGTGGGCCGGAATGAACATTTAGCGCCATGGGCGTAGACAGGGACGGGCAGGGGGGGGGGGGAGCAAATACCTTGCAGCTTTTCTTTCATGTCTATGGAGTGGCGTTACATTTCACTGCTGGCGCTCACTCTCAAGCTAGTTTTTTGAAAACGCCAAAAGGTAAATAATTTCATAACTATTTTCAAGGCATTCAGAGTTTTTGTTCCCATTCAGGGAAAGTGTGGTATTGAAATGGAGGTGGAGAAAATATGGTTATATGGAAGGATGAAATTTTACGTGAGAAGTTTTCATGTTTTTAATAATGAAATTGTTCTGAAGATCAAAAGATTTTATAATTTTTCCAAAAATCCCCCCCCCCCCCCCACCACCGCCGTTCGACCCACAAAAAACTTTGTCTGACCCCCAGGGAAGCCCCACTCGTGTGTATATATCACGAATCGAAAAATGGCAGTTTTGTAGCGATTTAAAAGTATTTTAAAGGTACATTGGGCCATTAAGGGTTAATTTTGAAGCGTTTTCCGCCTTTGTCCGTAACATTATGTGCTTCGCGGCCCCCAAGCCAAGCACAGCAGAAGGAAAGAGCAAGCTGGGGAATGTCTCGAGGGTGATGTGGCTCAGAAGAAAGGCATTCGGGACGCTTGAAGATTTTCAGTCAGGCAAACGCCTCAGACCAATTAAAATTCATTAGATTAGGACACCGAATTGATTGAAAATTTATTGGCTAGTCCGATCATTTCTTGGGGATTTCGTGTGTTGGTGCGTTTGAAGAAGAATTTTTTACTTCATTGAATTGTTTATAACGATAAAAAACTGACGTTGATTACTGGATAAAATAAACGTCAGGGGTGACATGGGAGGGTACAGCTGGTGTAAAACGAGGGCAACTGGGCTTAGTGAAGGAATATTAAATCCTCGTTACCCTCCAACACATAATGAAGTTGTAAGGTTATATCAGGATATATCCTGAGCATTAATCTCAATGCTAAAGGAAAGCACAAGGGCACGATGGGAGAACCAGGCTGGTTGATGGGTCGTAAGACACAATTAAGATGACAGGTATTAGGAGGGAAGGGCCAGCTTCTTATTAGGGCCGGTCTGACTGATGGGGTCCATCAAGGCTTGTGACGTCATCGCTGCGACGAGGGGAGGTTGTCTTGCGGACATGTTTCACCCATCTCACGGGAAGGTTGATAGACGTCAATAAGACGGTATTAACGTTCAATAAATGGGTGACAGGGACGGAGGCTCTGTCCATCAAGGTTCAATTTCCTCGTCGTCTATTGGATTTCATTCTGTGGGCCATCGTCATGGCGATTCTCCCTCAGTGCAGCAGAGGTGTCTGAAATATTCCCGCAGTATCTATTGAGGACGATATCATGTACATAGTACTGCTCACCACCGCATGGCGGAATTAGGGGGGTAACTGGCGGTCGCACCTTCCCCACACGACAACTTCAGCGGGACCATGCAACCACCCAGGGTTCGCCCAAGTCAGAAAGAACTTTTTTTTTCTCTTGTCAGAGGGAAGCCTCAGTATCAGCGCATTCCGGTTTCCGGTTGTAGCTTGGAAACCACTGATCCGATTCTAAATTTCCTTTTTTCTCGTGAAAACTGATTAAATTTCCCATCGCACTTATTTCATGAGAAATTTTGATTTGAGCTTCGCTAAGGGAGAGGCGAGCACGATAAAAAAAAAAAAGAAGAAGCAAAATAGCAAATTTTGAAAAAACGTGTTTTTTGTACATTTTTGCTCACAACTCAGGAACGGTTTGTTCGATCTTAATTCTATTTTTTCTGGTGAATGCTGATCAATTGGTATATAAGAGACGGTACATTTCATTTCTATTGAGACAACAAAATTGACATTAGTATTCGTCTGAAAGGTTCGAAACTCGAAATTTGACCACCTACGGACCACGTTTTTCGGTATGTTTTCTTCTCTTCCACCGAAACTATCTCCCCGATTAAAAGTTCACATGGTGGTCAAATTTCTGTGTTCGACCCTTTCAAAGGAATACTAACGGCACTTTTGTTGCCTCAATAGAAATGAAATGTACCGTCCCTTATAATATAATTTATATTATAAAATTTGATCAGCTTTCACCAGGAAAAAGATAAATAAGATCGGGCGAACCGTTCCTGAGTTATGGGCAAAAACGTGAAAAAAACACTTTTTTTTTTTCTTTCAAAATTTGCTATTTTTGTCGTGCCCGCCCCTCCCTTATTAAAGCTCAAATAAAAATTTCACATGAAATAATTGCGATGGGGAATTTAATCAACTTTCACGAGAAAAAAAGAAACTTGAAATTTGATCAATAGTTTCTGAGCTACGACCGGATACGATTTGAAAAACGTGGTTTTCCGCTTACCGAGCGGTGTCAGATTAGGCGTTTCTTATTTTGGTTTAAATTCGTTTTCTCGGGTGGTAGATATTAGTATTTTTTGAACTTCATATGCTCCCTGAACTCGTATTTTGATGTTCTACAACATAAATTTTGAGCCAATTCATTTGCATTAGCCGTTCACTGGGGTTGAAACATGAGCGAATCCTATGTTTCCGCCAAGTTGGAAAAAATCATCAATTTTTGAGAAGCGATAGCGGCTAAACAGCTGAACCGATTTGAAATACATAGGGAGTACAATCGACGTAAAATTTAATGATCTTTAATTTTAGAAGGAGTGAAGTTTTCTGTGCGATGCGTCGTTTCCGAGTTATAAGCGAAAAACTGAAAAAAGTGCGAAAATCTCGAGGTTTTTTGGCCATTACGAAAATCCCACAAGGAAATTTTGCGTGTAAATTGTGGATTTACCATCTCTAATCGACCTCAAACAAACCCCCGAAGTTTAGTTTCGACACGAATTTTTACAAGGTTCAACCTACCTGGTGACTGGACTATGACTTCAGGCCGCCCACAGGAAAGTGCTGAAAGACAATTTTCGTTAAATCGTACCGACCAGACCTCGTCTTCTGGCGACGAGAGCACGGGACGTTACACCGACGCCACGAAAACACATCCAGGAGGATCTGGCTGAAATTCGTTTCCTCCAAAAACATAGATCGTGCGCCTTCGGAACTCCCGCATTCACACCATACCAATCCATAAGTAATCCATAAGTAATCCAATCATTAATATGGAGATAGGCTCAGAGAAGCCGGTGTGCACATCCCATTTCGGGACTATCTAGTGGCCACGACGTGACCAGTGTCAATGACCGGGACTTTTGAAGGGTTTATATGTTACTGAATTTATGAGGATTGCTACATACCAAAATGTGGTAATTCGCATTTGATGTTTACAAAGTGGCACACCGGAAAAGGGTCGCACGTCACCTCAAATTGAATCGTGCACGTTATCACGAATTCCTCATCCCCACAGTATGTGCTAACGTAGGAAACCTAACCCGTCTGTCTTTTCCATGGAATCCAGGGGGCTTTGCATGGTCTTAGACTTTGATTTCCCTCCTTCCTTTGGTCGACCGTGACATCCTGGGCTTCCCATTCCGGTCCTCTCAGACGGCCCTGGACAGGGACATGTCGATCTTATGGTAATCAGCCGGGGCCCGAGGGGATGGCCTTCCGGAGTATCAAGTCCGACCCTCCGAGTCTCCAGGACATGTGTCAGGTTAGGCGTTTTATTAAAGGGACGGAGTGTCCACTAGGAAGACATCTGTAGGGGCGTTTTAGCCGAATCACTTTCAAACGATGAAGTCCCCTCGCGAGAAAATTCAAACTGTTATATCCTTTTTTGTAAAGGCGCAGCGACGTGGCTTCGGTCATTTGGTAACAGCCTGTTCCTTTTTTTCAACGATCGACTCGCAATTACCTCTATTGCGTCCTAGTGTTCATGACTGATGAGAACCTCCCTCCTAAGATGGCGGACGGAAAATGAGAAATCGAAGTAAGACGGGGGCCTCAAGCAGAGCCATAGCGATAAACCCTTCACTTTAAGGGGCGGTAGTTATCACAAGTTTATGACGGTTGTCGTGGCAACCGGTGCTTCTGAGCTCCGTTAACGTTCAGAATCCTCGGAGGATGAACGGCGCTACCAACACCTCATCAGGTGCGGAAACCAGCGTGATTTACAGATCCGACGGTAGAGACGATCAATACCTTCTACGAGGAATGAAGTGGGCCACTCTTACTGTGAGCTCTTCAAAATCACAAAATCAACCCAGGAATTAAGTAGGTATACCAAATATATTATGAACATAAAACCATTCAATTTGAAAGGTAACGCGCTCAAAATTCGACGATTTTGCACCGCGGTGCACAGTGGAACAAATCGCAAAAAACCTGATTTAAAAACCGCTGCAAATTTTACACAAGGGTTTATTATTCTTTGATATACGATACTGGGGACCTGATAACCACCAATTCTCCAGTATCGTACTCAGGTGTATAATACTGGGGAAACCCGAAACTTTCAAAAAATCGCATTTTTGTTATTTTAGTTAGTTAGGATTTGAAATTTATCTCACAACCTTTGCTGGACATTGCAATCACAATGACCAGTATCATACAGGGGGGGTATGATACTAGGTCCAGGGGTGTACGACACTGGAACCTGCTGTTTCTGAAGAATTTCCAAAGTTCCATGGGAACGATTATCGAAATTCCGAACTCCTAGGAGCTCCAATAAACGGTACCTAAAGTATAATGAGCGTTTATATTCTGTTCTTGATCCTGAAATTTCAACTAAAACTGATTTTTAAATGTTTTATGAGATGTGTATGAAACTGGTTCCGGGTGTATGACACTGGTGACACCCACTTTTCACCCTGTATGACTCTGGTGAAAAAACCTACTTTCGAAATAAATTAACCAAATTTTGACATTTTCTTGGTTTCTAGATTTTCTTAAAGAGTTGGTCCAACGATATCAACCTCTCCAAAGCTCGTCAGACGACATCAGACCAAAATATTGAGTAAAAACTGGAGATCTTCCACTAATGTGTATGAGACTGGTTCCACCCTATTAGGTACTGCCAACAGAAGTAGTAACCAGGTAGTAACCAATAAAAAACGTTGATGTTTTCCGTGATTACACACATTTTTCGTGCCCCCCTCGCCTTAGACATAGACATGTAAAAAAATCGGTAAAAACAATTTTTTGAATTTTTTCTTCAAAAATTGGTTTTTGGATTTTTTTTTTTTCTTCAAAAATTTTTTGTTTTTTTACTCGAAAAAAAGTTGACTTCCTGGGATCCTTCAAAAACCCTATTTGTAGCCCCATGAAAGCCCTATAGATCCCCACAGTGAAATCTGATCGATCAGGGACCCCCAAAAATGGATTCTACGTCCAAAAATACTTCGAATACGACACCTAACTTGATTCCATACCCCAAAGCCTTCAAAAAACCCCACCCAATAAGACATCTTCCTTATAATATAATTGATAATCACCTCTCGGAAGGCTATGGCAGGGTAGGTATCTTGTGAGGTAACTAGTGGACCAGGACGCCAAACGCCAGGACGCCAAACTAGTGGCCTAACGTATATTTATCAGTAAAATTTACTATTTAATATTACCTATATAAATTTTAATATTTAATATTACCTATATAAAATTTTAATATTTAATATTACCTATATAAAATTTAATATTTAATATTACCTATATAAACGTGGCAGTCCCACGTCTCCTTCCCGGACTATACTAACGTTTTAGGACAGTTAGGTCACGGAGGAATGGGTCACGGCTAAAGCACGCTCCATGCTAATAAAAATGTCATGTTACCCATATCGCATTAAAAAGCAGTTCCGGAGTACCTGCCCTAGGAAGGTTAAATTCGGTAGGGGACCATCCTAAGACAGAACGAGACGATCGACATGACGGGCTCCAACCAGATAAGCCGAGTGAGCTAAATTCAGTCTGTTCATCCTAGAAAGCTGAATTTCAATAGGGAGCCTCCCTCAGACAGACAAAAAATGCCTCAATGTCTTGCAGACTCGTATGCAAGTGCTTTATGTCTATTGCTTTTGCTTTGGTTTGGTTGCCTTTCGCTCGTTGTGGGAACGTCGATGATGTACTTTTTTTTTTTTTAAAGGATAAAATTATTTAATAATACCAGATTAATTGAGCATAAGATAAAAATACCTAAAAACCATGCAGAAGACTTCAAACAATCAAATGAAACAAGGAGTTGCAATTCAAGTTTGGGCATTTCTGCGACGAAGCCCCTTCCTCAAACTGTATAAACCGCCATATTGTGTTCATTCTACAACGACCCGTAAAAAAAAAACCTGCAACATGTGAACACATAAAACTGCATGATAAAACGAAGGGAGAGGGCGTCAAATAAAATCCTCAAAGAGCGTTAAAGCGCAGAGGCGAAACAGCGTCACGGGAAGTTTTATAGGGCGCATACATCCCCCGAAAAGCCGCTCTTGGGATGATCTACACCGGTGTTATCGGTTATTGCCGATGAGTCACCTACGAGGGTGGAAGCGGAGTCTGACTGATTTAAGAGCCCGTATATTACAGCTGGAGTATATCACCCTCAAATCACAACCGAAATGCCCCTAATTCCGGCGTTCCTCCCGTTTAGCATTGGAAATGGGTTGATAAATTATGCGGCAGTCCTCACTACGTCTCCTCACTCGGGTTTTGGCTCCCGGACTCGAGTATTCTTTTTGGAGGGTCAAAAAGCGGAGTCAAACTCGGGGCGGGTAATAAATCCGGTAATCACTGATTGGGAAAAGACCGCTCATTTGTAGCCGATGAATTTTCATGTTTGGCGGGGGTTGGGTTTTCGGTGGGAGAAAAGCTGTACATGTGGGATGTGCAAGGGACGTGGTCATCGATCATGGAAGCGGCAGGCTCGAGCATTCCACGGTTTTATAAGTGCCAGTGCTGAACGCCCCTTCAATATCGAAACCACTGCAAACAGTTACATCCCTGCATGATTTGACTTTCAACTGCTCATCAGAGAGGGCTTGAATCTCGAAAATTGATCATTCGCTGCAAACCCTGGAAAAATTTTTGCATATTTTACACAATTAATACTTAATTATTCTTCGCTGTTAATAGTGCGACACGTAATATGTACTACCCCTATAGAAAATTATTTTCAGCGAATTAAAATGTTAAAAAAGAAAAAGAAAAGAAATGGAAATAAAAAACTGACTTCAGTTCTATGACTTGAGTTCTTTATTTTCCCGCTATCGATTTCGGCCACCTTCAGCAGCCATCAGCCGGCGGTCTCCAATATATCAGTCAATCATATCAAATTTTACGTGACACATACGTATCACAGTCGTTTTCTCATTTAGGAACAATAACATGCTTGCTAGAAAAATAAATACTCACTATATTTAATGAGCGAGAGAAACTAAGAAACAGTAGGTATCTAGCGACCAAACTATGCCACACAACACATCATCCACGTGATGCTCATTACGTAAACAACTGCACCCTAACGACCGATGCTTAAGAAAACCTTTTGCCGATCAGAGGTAACGAACGGCTCAGGCTGCAAAAATCGTTTTGGAGTCGTTGGAATCAGCCTAAAAAGCTCATTCCATAGACCCTTGTACCAACGAAATCGGACAAAAACTTTCGTCCCCCTATTGAGGCCTCCTAGTTACACATCAGAGATAAACAACTTTCGTCGTGAAGGACCTCCCGAAAACCGATGAAGGGAATGAGGGAGGAAAAATCAAGGTAGCCTATAACCACCCCCCGAACTCGCTGATGACAATGAGACCACCCTCATGAAAATCTGTTGAGCCGCTCGGGCGTGATGCTCTGTACACAAACAAAAAAAAAAAAAAAAAAAAAAAAAAAAAAAAACATACATGTCGAAGAGGTGAGCGCACCTTTCCATTTTTTGGAAAAAGGTTGCGCTAAAAAAAAAAAAAACATACATGTCGAAGAGGTGAGCGCACCTTTCCATTTTTTGGAAAAAGGTTGCGCTAAAAAGAAAAGAACCTTGGCTCCAGCACAGTGTTTGGACAGATGTGTGACCCAAAAAAAAAAAAAAAAAAAAAAAAATGGATTCTGCGTACAAACATACTTCGAAAACGACAACTAAATAGCCGACCCCCGTCGCGAATACACATGAATAGAATAGAATAGAATAGAATAGAATAGAATATTTTTTTATTTGCAAAAGCCAAAAGGCAGTACAAAAGTCGCAAAGGCGCAAAAAGCGCAAAGGTACTTCACAATAACATAATACTTTTAGATACATAATACCATAGCAGCTATGAAAAACAGATAAAAATAAAAAACCGCACATGAACATATAGAATCAGGTAAAAGGAACAACATTACATCAAGTTTGAGGTCTCAGCATACAAAACAAATAAAGGTGCGAGAGACTCAACAAACAACCCAGTCAATTTCCATAAATTCCTCCAGAGAGTACAACTCAGTCCTAATTAGTTTGAGTTTCATCATCCTGAGGAAAGACTTTATAGGGAGCTCTCGTACCTCATGAGGAAGAGTGTTGAACAGATAAGACGAGAGCCCACCAACATTGGGTCACCCTGCTTAGCAGTACTTAGGCGAGTGAAGGGGACGACAAGATCGCCACGGGACCGAGTGTAATGGTCGTGAACTCCAGAAACCTGAGGAAGGCTCGCCAAATTGGTCCTCACAAGGTTCAGGACTGCCAAGACGTACAAACCTGCGATCGTCAACAGGCCCAGACGAGCAAAGGAGCCTCTATAACTTTCGTTCCACGAGAGATTGGCCAAGATTCTTACAGCTCGCTTTTGCAGCCTGAAGATATTGAGTGCATGGCTCGAATTTCCCCAGGCTATGACGCAGTAACTTGCTCTGCTCGCGAAGCAGGCGTGGTAAACCGAAAGCAGCACGCCGCCAGACACCACCCCTCTCAACCTTCTTATCATGTAGATTGAGGAAGACAACTTGGGCACAAGCGCCTCGACATGAGACAACCATGCCAGACGGTTATCCATCGTCAAGCCCAAGGAATTCACAGCCTGATCCAAACGTCTGCTCAGGCCCACCTCAAGAGTCTGTGTCTTTTTCGAGTTCAAGACCAACGCATTGACGGAGCACCAATTCTCAATCAAAGACTTGCAGATTTTGGTGCAACTCTTCTCGCGAAGAACCCGTGGCCAAGGCAGTGATATCATCCGCAAATAAGAATACCTTAGAAGGGTCAGGAAATTGGCTAGGTAAGTCATTTATGTAAATGAGGAAGAGACAAGAACCCAGGATACTTCCCTGTTTGACTCCACAGGGAATAGCAACCTCTTCCGACACACTACCATGGTTACAAACTACAGTAGTTTACAACCTGGGACCAACCCTCAAGGTAACTCTTGAAATGAGTACACCTGCAGGTGTATATTTTCAAGATTTACAAACCAAAATCTCGGAATCTTAGGATTCCGCAAACCCAAGAACTTTTTCAGTCACTATCAGCTACGATCCTCACCTTATCGCTCCTTCAAAAGCGAGAGAAGTGGATATTCAAAAACTTTCCCACTTTGAAAAAAAGAGGAAAGTACTAAAGTAAACGAGTCAACTTGGAAAAGCAAATAGAAGTCAAAAAGATAACAAATTTTTTTCATTCACTCGACAACTTGTGTCAATTTTGTTTGAGTTGTAAAAAGGTAGCTTGGAAGAAAAGGGCAAAGCGAAAGGGGGTGACCCCCCCGCCGCCAAGCAATGTTCTCATCTATACCCCGCCGCCCTCTTCAGTGAATAACTTCCCGAAAATGTCACAACAGGGAGGTGAAGTAAACTTTTCTTGTTAAGAGAAGACAAAGAATGGCGTTGAAGAAAGAAAAACACGAGTCTCCCCCCCACCTCTTCATGGCCATAGCTGCTCCAACGGGGCCTGGAATTTAAAGACCATTATGAGTTAAGACCTTTATAAATGTAGGTTGTGTTTGACGGGTCGGAGGTGGGTTGACAATGGGACGAAGATAAGGTCGAGGTGCCTTCAACCCTGGTGCAAGACCTACAACAAACACCTTCCTGGCTTTTGTTTTTCCTTGGAGTTGATGAAATTTAAAGCTTTTTTCTTTTTGGCCGTTAGAAAAATGAAAGGAATAGACGAATTCAAAAGGGCAATAACGACTCTTCACAACGACACTAGGGAGTTCCTAGTGGATACGATCGAGATACGATCACTTGGAATACGGATGAAACCAAGCGCGATGCTAACCAAAATTGATTGAGATACGATTAAGCATTTTTAGTTGCGGTAATACCGCAGCGGTATTCAGCTTTCAAAGTGAAGAGTTGTTTTGGGGTTTGTTGTCGAAACTGCCTCCTTAGGAAACTTATTAAACTTCACAACCATTTTGCTCTGATAAGTTGCAAGGATGTACGGAGTTTTTCGTGATTTCTGGAAATAATTTCGATAGAGTGGAACGAGCGAGAGTTTTGCAGCTCAGCTCCGCACATTTCCGAGTAGCATTCCGTCTTCCAAGTCGGCTGTCTGCATTGCTGCTTCCAAATGTGCAATATTTCAATGCTCAGGAGCAATTGGGAGGACTCCCAATTTCTTTCAACAACGAACGAACAGGTGTGAAATAAAACAGCAGTGATTCGTGAAATCGGCACCTAACAAACTCAGGACAACACAGAGGAAAGTGTTGGCAGCACTGTGCTGCTCGCGGTTTTCATTGTTGTTGTCGACGATTTGTATGTCTTCTCGGATGCTGTTTATCAATTAGGCAGGTTACTTTGCGATAAGAATTCACTAGATACGATCTTCCGTATCGGCAGGTGCACCAAGGTGTCGTATTTTCCGTAAACATACCACCGACGGATCGCAGATATGATGCGCACTGCTGGAGTCCGATACGGATGGAATCGAGATACGACGACGTAGTTATCTCACCACTAGGAACTCCCTAAAGATCGTGAAATCGGATCGTTCCAGGACGCCCAAAAAATGGATTCTACGTCCAAAAATACTTCGAAAACGACACCTAACGCGATCCCACAGCCAAAAGCCTTCTAAAAACCCTGTCGTAGCCCCATTTTAGCCCCATAGCGCCCCACGGGTTTGGGCGATCGGGCTGAAAACCTTGCAGGCACAACTAGATGGTAAACCGAGTATTTTGTCAAAATTTCAGATTTAAAAAAAATCCTACTGCCCAAAACGGCCCAGACATCGGTTTTGGAATGTAGACCTCTTGAAACGGATAATGTCACATTTTAGAACAAAGGTGTATTATTCAAAGAATAATCCACCAAAAGAAGTCTCGCAAGAGGAGCATCTGGCTGGAGCACTGAGCCAAGAGGCTTTTGGGCGTTTCCGGCCCTCCTCGCCATTTCCCCTCCACCCCTTCTCACGTATGTCCCCTGCTTGTTAATTTCTTTCGAATTCTAGGTTCACCCTCAGGTCTGTGGTAAATTTGGGGTTTTAACCGATGGGTCCCGTTCCTCTCTAATGGTATCCCATGCCTCCCGGCTGCTAGGAGCAAGTATCCCATGCCTCCCATGTCCGATGCCTCCCATTCCCGATGTCTATATGTTTCTGCCCAGTTCGTTTAGCGTTATCCAGGATGCACCGCGTGGAGGCGAACTGGCTCACACCCCTTTAATGTGTTTTACGCATGCTCCGTCAATATTCATGGATTAATGCATGTGATTAAGACTGGACAAAAACTTGAACACGTCAGGGTGATCGGCGTAAAAAAGTCGGTTGAACTTGCTGTTGAACGCCTCACAAGCATTAGTCGTCCTCGTCGTTGTGGCACTCATTTCAGCCCAGAAAGATGGTGGAAACTGTGCTGTCGGACCAACGTAGGTGTCGTGCAAATAATCACAAAATTGTTGCACCGGAGGGATATTGTTGGGATCGTCGACGGGGACTGAGGAAGGGAGGTTCGCCATGATGTCATCGCAGAAACAATCTTCCATCATAGTTGGGTCGAGCAGCGGTAGTCCTAACAGATTGGCCAAGAATCGACCAACGTCGGTGCGCTCTTTGTACTCAGCAGCGAAACCCATAAGTGTAACCTTCGATCACAAGCAATTTCTTCTCGAAACAGCTGATACTAGTCGATACATTTGAGGACATTGCGAATCGTTCAGATGACTTGACGTGTGGGCTTGGTCTCTTTGATGACAATATTGAACACAATGTGTTCATGTCATGATTTTGACCTTATTCAATCTTCGATCTTACGGAAAACATGGTTATTATCTTATTCAATCTTCGATCTTAAACAAAGATTGCCTTGCGGGACCCATCGGAGAGGATGGTCAGGTAGTCGCGGGAGGCATGAGATATATTTACTAATCCCTTCCGACTCGTCGGGACCCATCGGTTAGGCCACCGTAAATTTAGAGCACTACCCGCGCACTGGCAACTAAATAGTTGCTTCTCAGCTCAGTCTCACGATGAATTTCGAAGAAGCTGAGTGTTTGCGCTGTCCTTGAAGTGTTTTTTTGGACGATTGTTTCTGCTTTCTTTTTGTGATAATGACTTGGGTATCTGGGCTCTTCCCTGATTGTTCCAAAATTTGGAACATTTAATGATTGATTGAAAGGTGGGCAGCTTCCCTAGTAGTTTTGAAAAAAATCGGTTGATTCTATGTAAACTTGCCGCGTTCTTCTCGAATATGAGAGCTTTGCTGCCACGTTTGCTGCAAGATCTTCTTAACTATGACCATTTTCTCACCTACCCAAATTATTATGGTCGTCTTTTGGTGGATCCGGAATTACTGTATCAAAAAACACGCTTTGTTTTTCCTTTGAGTTGATGAAAATTGAAGCTCTCTTCTTTTTTGTAGAAATACAGAAAATGGGGTGAAAGAGAAAGGGATGAACGAAAAAGGAAGGGGCAAAGACAACTGCCGAGAACCATAAAAGCAATAAACGCTCCCATCCCACCACGCGTCTTTTTTGGGAGGGAATTTATGGGCGTTAAGCCCCCGGGGCATATTTCAGTTAGGGGGTGGTGGCTGTTTCTGACAAACAGAGGAGAATAATTTGGGGTAAATGAGCATCCAAGAACCAAGAACCTCCAAGGTATCATGACCAACGGCCATTCCCCACTGCTTCGCCTCGGTTGAATATTTAGCGCCTGAAGCCAATAAAATCAAAGGCAAGATTTGAAATCACGCCCAAATGCGACGTCGACCAAGTGAATACCGTGAGGCAAAAAAGGGAAGAATATGTGAAGCGCTCTAGCGTGGAAAATAAGATGACAGGGGTGAGACGGAAGGTTGACGTGTCCACCAGGGGCTTGAAATTGGTGGGGATAAGGGGGTGAACTGCGGGGGTCTTAGCAGGTGGTGAACTGGGAATGACTGGGGGGGTTGTTGAGGGGTTGAAGCGGACGAGTGTCAGAAGAAGACAAGGCTCCGGATCGATACACCTGATGCAGCTGTCCAACTTGTGACGTCATCATCCTTATTCCTCCTGCCGTCCTTGTGGGATCGGAGACTGGGCGAGCCACCTCCTTTTCTCCAACATATCTGAAGAAAACGTGTTGAAAAATATTATAAACTCTTGGCAGTTACAGCAACTTAAATGACGGGGTCGTCGACAACATCGAATTTCAATTAGCATAAAATGATTTAAAGAGGAGTAAAAACCATGTTACTGTAGGCACAATTTTGGACTGAATTCGAACAATTTTTAACAAGGTAATATAGGATGAATAATACTACTAAATCTCATCGTATCTGTCTGTCTGTGTCCGCTTCACGCCTAAACGGTAGCTCGAAAAAACGCCATATTGGTTTATTATTCTTGGAATTCGATCGGCCTCAAAATTTGACATTATCCGTTTCAAGAGGCCTAGATTCCAAAACAGAAATGTCCGTCCGCCATCCGGGCCGTTTTGGGCAGTAGGAATTTTTTTTTTAATCTGAAATTTTTACAAAATACTCGGTTTACCATCTATTTGTACCCGCAAGGTTTTTAGCCCGATCGCCCAAACCCGTGGTGCGCTATGGGGCTATTGGAGGGTTGTTTTTAAGGTGTTCGGATATGGGGTCGAGTTCGGTGTCGTTTCGAAGTATTTTTGGACGTAGAATCAATTTTTGGGGGCCCCTGAACGATCAGATTTCACTGTGGGGATCTGCTTCATTATGTTTTGTTACGACTCAACTTGCATCATGGACCTAACGGAGGTCTTCCAGAATGTTGGTGTGGGAATTGTTCCGCTAGTTCTTTACCCCACTTACATTTTGCCGGTCGATACTTGAAAGTGACAAGGAGTGTCCTGTCAACGGAGCTGTGATGTAAAGAAGTCTGACGTGAACCCGAGAATTATTTTTGTAACTTTCGACAAGGCAGGAGATCCGTCAAATGCGGGGAAAACGCCCACTAAGCAACGTCCGTAATGAGACTACATCACTGTATTACAATAATAGACGTCAAAATCTGCTTTCCACAGAAGGCCCTCCGTCGAAAAAAAATCCTCCTTCCCCCTGAAAAAAGGTCGTGAGGGATGAAATTGAGTCGCGCCAGGTGAAAAATCCATGCGGGAGTAATGGGGATCAATCAGAGGGGTTTTCTTGATAAAAGGAGAGTGTCGAAACGTCAATCCTAAACTCTCGGGAAAATCCGGGAGGTTGAGCCCGGTGAAAAGAAGGGGAGGGGATGAAGGGGTTAATCGGTGGAAAACAACTCAAACCATCATTTCCCCAACCCAGGACCTGCCTGTCCCGCGAGGCCCAATCCATCTCCTCCACCCCCTGGAAAAAAATCTGAAAAAAGAAAAAAAAAAAAAAAACAGGGATACGGTCGTTTTAACCTCCTACCGCAGTCCCATAACGTTCCTATTAAAAATACTTTTTTCTATCATAGACGATGTACACATGGACTAGCTGTATACATGGAAGAATGATTATCGTATTGAATTTGAATTGATTTGAGGCGTCTCCTTAAATTTGAATGGATTTGATGCCTCACATTGATTTTAGATGGAAATTTTGAATGAATCGGGACGGCATTTGGATTGTTTTTTGAATTTTGGGTTAGTTTTTGAAATGTTGATTTTTGAATTGATCCTTCTAATTAAATTTTTTATTTGTACTTATGAACGTCAAAATTTAAAAATATTGTATTTAAATTATGATGGATTCTTTGAACTTTTTGATTTGACTTTTTTTAATTGAACTCATGATTTTTGAATTAATTTTTTCCTAATTTTGGATTGATTTTGGATGGAGTTTTGCATGGATTTGGTGCCCAACATTGATGCCTCCCATTGATTGCAAATTTTTGAAGTTTGAATTAATTTTCCAAATTTTGGATGGAGTTTTGAATGGATTTGGTGCCTCCAAATTTTGAACTCAAGGAAAAAAGACTTGTTTGAAATGGTACTTCCAAGGTTCAACAGTTAAAAGTTATATTTTGAATTAAAAAAAAAAAAAAAAAAAAAAAAAAAAAACTTGTAATTGCGCCCAATCCTAGGGTGGTTCGAGCCTATGGCAGTAAATTAGCCTCCCGTCGGAGACTGGGAACCCTATGTCGGGGTGTGAGTAAGGTCCCCAGACTTCCCGTCCAGGGGGCGTCCCTCACGTTGTTAACCCCATTTTTCGTGCGCGGCCTCTAGTGGCGCCAAGTTCAACGACGACTGGCCAGTTTCTTTTGGTATTGAAAAATGTTCAACAGATTTAATCAAATATGAGCTCTTTATTCGTTCTCAATCTCGTTGTTCTCCTTCCTTCCTCACTGTCTCCCTTCTCTGTTTCTGTTGGTTTCTCTTTCCCTTTCCTTTACTTCTTGTTGTTTCCATCTCGTTGTTTCTCTATCTTTGTTCTCTTCCTCATTGTCTTCGTCTTCTTGTTCTTTCTTTCTTTCTTTCTTTCTTTATTTATTATTTTGTTCTTCTGTTGTTGTTGTTGTTCTTTTATGTATAATAGGTATACAAATATTATGTGTGTGTGTTTAAGTAGTTTTTTGTGTGTTTTTCTGTGGTTTTTGTGGTATTGTGTGGTTTATTAAAAATGGTTTTGTGGTTCCTCTGTTCTCCGTTTTTTTTTTTATCCTTCCTGTTTTACCTATCTCGTTGTTTTATCCTCCTTCGTTCTCTGTCTTACCTATTGACTGTCTTCTCTTTCATCGTTCTCCATCTCTATTTGTGGTGCATTCCTCTGTTTCTCAGTCCCTTCTTAGTTACGGATTAACTCTCTCCATCATTTAAAAGCTCGTTCATCCACTAAGTCGTCCTTGTTTTAAACCGACTAGGTGTACGATTCGCATTTAAATGACGGTGACGGATGAAGGGCGAAGCTAGTGACGAGTGGAACAGAGAAAGGATTTCTGCAGTAAAAAAGAGGGCTGAAAAAAAAAGGAGTCAACATCGATTGTTGAGGGAATGATGGTTTGATTCGGGGATTCCACCCTTTTTCCAGACATTTGTCATGTCAAGCGTATGTCTGAAAGTCATCCCGTCAACGGAGTGAGTTTGAACCGCCGCGAACTCGTCGCTCAATCCCGTAGGCCCCTCCGACACCTCCCATTTTATAAATGACTTGCTCCACAATTTCTCCCTTTTTCCTTTTTTTTGACCATTTGATGTAACCTTTTTTGCTCTCGCGAATGGGGGAAAAAAAACGGAATGGTTACAACAGGTCTTTTTCTCCGACTGAGCAAGTTTGACGTGCTCCCTGACAGATCGAGTGCCCTCCGACGCCCCGCACTTTTCCATCAAATTCAAATCCAATCCCTCACGCTCTGATGGATTCGCTCTTTTTTCCTACTCGCGTGTTTTTTTTTTTTTTTTCCACTGTTGCCCGGTTTATTCCCCCTTCCTCTAACACGATGTTTTTCACCCATTGACACATTTGCAGTTTTCGGTGGGCAATCCAATCAATTGATATGTACGATGAAATTAGGAAAACAGGAAAGTTTTCGAACTCGACAGGTGGTCGCGATCTCAACGGTTCTTTATGTTTTTTTTTGTTGTTTGGAATGCTGAGCGGGAAACCGAGTTTTTTTTAAAAAAGAAATTTAGTCCGCAACCTTTCAAAGAGAAGAAACCTGTAAATGTTGGCACTTTTTATGGTTTTTGGGATGCAACTTGAAAAGTACTAAATTGAATTAGACAAAATTTCCTTCATATTCCAAGTATAAAATTTGTTCTTAGCCTCACCCGTTCGCCAGCTAGAGCGCGCCGGGAACTCGGTGCTCGTGGCGAGCGCTTTGGATGTGAAAACATCTCCGACTGACCATTTGAGTGATAGGTACTGATAATATTATCGAAAGCGCTCGCCACCAGCACCAAATAGTTGAGAAATCAGTAACTGGCGGACCCACATACACTTTATTTTGCTGTAAATTTACAGCATAAATTTATATTAGCAAAAACCAGATGTTTGGATCGTTTCGTCGACATTCCAAATTTTTTTTGCATTTTTCAATATTTTCATATTTCACATTTTAATAATTCACTCAATTATTTCAATAAATTATCGGCTCTATCAAATCGATATTCTCGGTTTGAGCCGCTACTTATCAGGCAAGCAGTGGAAAATGTATTATTCTTGGTATACTCTTCGAGGGCCGGAAATTCTGATCGTCCACAAAATTTGACATTATTCTTTTCAAGTTGTGTAAATTCCGTCCGGGCCGTTTTGGGCAGTAAGAACTTTTTGAATCTAAAATTTTGACGAAATACTCGGTTCACCATCTAGTTGTGCCCGCAAGGTTTTCTGCTCGATCGCCCAAACCCGTGGGGCTCTTTGGGGCTAAAATTGGGCAACGGGAGGGGGTTCTTGAAGGGTTTAGGCCGTGGGTTCGAGCTAGGTGTCGTTTTCGACCTATTTTTGGACGTAGAGTCCATTTTTAGGGGTCCCAGACCGATCCGATTTTACTGTGAGGATCTATGGGGCTTTCAAGTGAAACTTTTGAAGGATTACTGGAGGTCAAATGAGGTGTTGTTTTCCAGTAACTTTGGACGCATTATCCATTTCCGAGGTCCCAAATCTGTACAAATATTGTTTTGCTTCTTTTTTTTAAGTTTAAAAAATATTTAATATTTTTGAAGGACACAGAATTAATTTTGGCATCTATGTGAAAGAATGAATAAAATTTGTGAAAAATTTGCAGCGTTTTTCCCTAATGAAATTAGCTCGATATATATTGCTATTATAATAGCAGTGCCATTTTGGTATATTAATAATTATTAATTAATAATAAAGTAATTGCCAATGTTACTGCCAAGTTCAGAGTGATTTACTTGGCAAATTTGAGGTCAGGGAATCCCTCCGACAATATTCTGTTATTGTCGACAATGATCGATCTGGGTTGAGGTAATGACAGATATAACGGTATAATAGCCAATAATAGATTTCCCTAATGACCTTCCAGGACGAAGACGAGTGAGGCGTCCCTGTAAGATCAGACTCCCCTCACGAAGGACGGAGTACACGGATCTGCTTTAATGCTTACATTAGAGCCCAGGTTGACATCGCGATATGTTACGTAGCGTCACCTCGTCCCCGGGCGAATCTCAGTCAAACTCCCAGCCCAGGAACGGAGTCGTCAATCATTTACCTGAGGATCCTGATCGCGGAAGGGGAAACGCTCGGGTTCGGGGGTTAATCGGCGTGTTTATCTCGTGGGAAGGCCAAGAGTTGTCAGATTTCCCTCGTCCTTCGCCCTCCACACTACCGAAGGCCAAATGATGTGTGACTATGATTGAGTTATGGAGCCCTAGTAATATACCTGCATTATCTCCTTCCCAGGTTGGTAAATTTGACATTCGACATTACCTCGTCATCCGCTGAAACCCAAAGAGCAGGGTGCCGAGAGACACAAATGATGCATGAGGGTTGCATTATCTTGAAACAACCGCGACTACGTGTAATTGAAATATGAAATACCTTATTGAAACCACAATTTGGACACAGTCAATGAAAGCTTCTCAAAAATAAAAAATAAAACGCTGCAAATTTTTACAAAAGGGTTTATTATTCTTTGATATAGGTTACTTGTGCAGAAATTTAATTCTGTCAATAAAATTTTTTTTAGAAAAAACGATTTTTTTTTTGGATTTTTTTTTTCGAAACTTTTTCGTTTTTTCTTGAAAAATATTGACCTCCTGGGATCCTTCAAAAATCCCATTTGTAGCCCCATGAAAGCCCCATTGATCGCAACAGTGAAATCGGATCGATCCGGGACCCAAAAAAAGATGGATTCTACGTCCAAAAATACTTCGAAAACGACACCTAACTCGATCCCATAGCCAAAACCCTTCAAAAAACGCCTCCCGTAGCCTAATTTAAGCCCCATAGCGCCTCACGGGTTTGGGCGATCGGGCTGTAAACCTTGCGGGCACAACTAGATGGTAAAACGAGTATTTTTTCAAAATTTCAGATTTAAAAAAAATTCCTACTGCCCAAAACGGCCCGGAGGGCGGACGGACATCGGGTTTGGAATGTAGACCTCTTGAAACGGATAATGTCAAATTTTGAGGCCGATCGGAGTCGTCGACCTCCATCGCGCAAACATAATATGTTTTCATATTATCATTCCAAGAATAATAAGTCAAAAATCAGAAAAAATGCCGCAATTTGAAAAGCCATAAACAAGCGAGACTATTCTGCTCACCTCTGGCTTCTATTTCATAGCTAATACATGAACCGAAACTCCCTTCTAAACAATGATATTGTTTAGAGGGAAATCACTCTTGTATTTGACGAGACTTCAATATTATTGAAGCCTCCCCGGGATAGACAGCTTTCACTCCCGTCAGTCTCCTGAACGTCAACCGTCCCTGATAATTAATTAATATCTCCTCAACAGCCCCTTCAACTCGATTATTCATCAACCCCCTTCGACAATTCCAATAACCCCTCCCGGCTTTCACAATAACTCACAATAATTACGAAGGCTGCCTTCGGGAAATTGTAACTGGATCCGGGCCTAAAACGACGTACGGTCAAATTATGGAGAAGAACAAACAGTCGAAAGTTTTGGGGTAGTCGTAATCTACGGTTCTGTCTGTTTTAGAAACGCTGATCACGAATCCGTGGTTTTCTAGTTGACACTTTGCCTGGAACATCGTCAAAACGGCAAATAACCACAAATTTTTTTTTTTTTTTTTTTGCAAGTAACTCGAAAGTGCGCAAAAGTCACTGTATACTAAATTGTAGCTTAATATATTTTATATATTATAACATTTGTTCCTAGTCTCACTCGTTTGCCCGCTAGATTGCGCGAAATCTCAAAAAGCTGGATATCGGGTATTTCCGGCAGAACTGCCCTTTAGCACCAGTGCAAATGAACAAAAACCGCGATTTGTACCGTTTCACAAAACTGCCACACTTTCTCATCAAATTCTGAGGACTGGCCATTTAGGATCCTGTGGCAACCGCGAGCCTAGCTTTCAACGCCTCAAGACAGGCGTTGGTTCAAGCCATCAAGCAGGAGACGCTCTTCCAACTGGTCAACCACGAGGACGATGTCAGCCAGTCTCTGAAAGAGGCCCGTGTCCAGAGAAAGGCCGATCTGTCAGTTAGAGGTGATGAGCTGCTGTCGCTTTTACCCTTTCGCCAGCAATGCACCATTCAGCTGACGAAAGGCGCTTCCCTTTGGCTCACTGTTCTCCCTTTGGCGGCGGATGACTGCGATCTTTCCGCCTCACATTTCCAGGATGCCCTTGCTACACGATACGGATTGGAGCCTGTTGGCTTGCGCATGTGATGGCTGCGAGGCACCGATGAACCTGAACCACGGCCTGAATTGTAAAACAGGTGGGCAGGTAAAGAGGGGCCATGATTGTGTGAGGGATGTGTGCGCGGAAATGGCAGGCCTAGCTTGGAACGGGGTAAGAACTGAGCCAGTACTTCGAGAAGCAATGGATGGCAGCCCGGCACTCATTGCAGACTTGGTGGTCCCTGGGGTGTGGCATAGGGAAAGGTTAGCGGTTTTTGACAATCGCGTTATTAACGCCGACGCGGCCTCCTATGCCCACCTCAACTGGGACTATCCAGGAATGATGAGTTGACGAAGCATGCAAAATATGACACCGCTGCTGAAGACTTGAGAGCTTCATTCTCAAGAATCAAGAATCAAGAATCAAGAATTTTTTTATTTGCCAAAGCCAAATAATGACAGAGCAAAAGTCAAAAGTTAGAACATACAGAATAAGCTGACTGGTTATAGGGCCGATTATATTGACTGTAATAATGGGAATGACAGAGAAAATAGCATCAACTCGACTGCAGATGTACAAAACAATGAATGGCCGTGCACAAGACAATGACAAGAAAATACATGACAAGACAATGAAGACTAATTCACCACAGGCCATTTGATCTTGAAAAATTCCTCTAGAGAATATAATTCTTCTTTTACCAGGTGGGACTTCACGTACTTATAGAAGGATTTAGCTGGTAAATCCCGAACATGGTGGGGTAGGGAGTTGAACAGACGGGAGCCCACCTGTATTGGGTCGTTCTGTTGGGCATTAGAGAGGCGGGTGAAAGGGATGATGACATCACCCCGGGAGCGAGTATTATGCTGGTGCGAGTCAGCAACCATGGGCAGACACGAAGAATTGGACTTTACATGGTTTAACACAACCAATACATAAGTGCTAGGAATAGTAAGAATTCCTAAACGAGTGAAAGAGCCCCTACAACTCTGACCCCATGATAGATTGGCCATTATTCTGATGACTCGCTTTTGAAGTTTAAATATGGTTAAAGCATGATTGGAATTGCCCCAAGTGATGATACAATAGGAGGCTCTACTGGCAAAGCAAGCATGATAAACCGAAAGCAGGACCTGGTCGGACACTATTCCTTTCAATCTCCTAACCATGTAAATAACGGATGATAACTTAGGCGACAATACCTCAACATGTGAAAGCCACGAGAGACGATTATCCACCATCAAGCCCAGGAAATTTACCGATTGGTCCAGGCGCCTGTTTAGACCCAATTCCAGAGTCTGGGTTTTACTTTTGTTCCCCACTAGTGTGCATGCGACGGATCCATGGGGAGAAAATTCCAGCGATTCAATCGACAGCTCGCCTCAACTCTTGCTGAAAAGTGGGCTCGTCCATTTTTGCAAGTTGCTGCATGGGTTCGGGTGAAGCTGCAGTTCGCTGTCGTCCGGCCAGTGGCATCCCGACTGCGGGGTACCAGAAGAAAGGTCCGGTGTCTCGCACTGGAAGACGGAGCGGGCCTCCAGTTCTGGGACGGGTAGTTCCGTTTTTCCATTTGCTGTTTTTGTTTTTGTTTCTTTTGTTGTTGGATGTTATTTTGATTATCATTCTTGTTATTTGTTGTGTCATTCCCCTGGATCCACTTACTCTGGGTGAATAAAAAACGCTGCAAATTTTACACAAGGGTTTTTAATTCTTTGATAGACGTTACTTGTGCAGAAATTTAATTCTGTCAATGAAAAAAAGGAAGAAAAAAAATTTTTTTTTGGATTTTTATTTTTCAGACCATTTTTTTGGATTTTTTTTTTTTCAAAAATTTTTTCCTTCACTCGAAAACTCGAAAAATATTTAACCTCCTGGGATCCTTCAAAAATCCAATTTTTAGCCCCATGAGAGCCCTGTAGATCGCCACAGTGAAATCGGATCGTTCCGGGACCCCCAAAAATGGATTCTACGTCCGAAAATACTTCGAAAACGACACCTAACTCGATCCCATACCCCAAAGCCTTCAAAAAACGCCACCCGTCGCCCCATTTTAGCCCCATAGCGCCCCACGGGTTTGGGCGATCGGACTGAAAACCTTGCGAGCACAACTAGATGGTAAACCAAGTATTTTGTCACAATTTCAGATTAAAAAAAAAATCCTACTGCCCAAAACGGCCCGGACGGCGGACGGACATTTCGGATTTTGAATGTAGACCTCTTGAAACGGAAAATGTAAAATGTTGTGGCCGATCGGAGTCGTCGACCCCAGTCGCGAAAATATAGGTGTATTACTCCAAGAATAATAAACCAAAAGCAAAAAACCCTGCCGAAAAAAAAAAAAAAAAAAATCTGATCTTGGATGGAATCGCCATCTTGCCATCATGTTGATCCCTGATTCCTGAAAATTCCCTTTTGGCTTATTATTCTTGGAATAATACACCTATGTTTTCGCGACGCGGGTCGACGACTCCGATCGGCCTCAAAATTTGACATTATCCGTTTCAAGAGGTCTACATTCAAAATCCGAAATGTCCGTCCGCCGTCCGCCGTCCGCCGACCGCCGTACGCCGTCCGCCGTCCGGGCCGTTTTGGGCAGTAGGAATTTTTTTAAAAATCTGAAATTTTGGCAAAATACTTGGTTTACCATCTAGTTGTGCCCGCAAGGTTTTCAGTCCGATCGCCCAAACCCGTGGGGCGCTATGGGGCTAAAATGGGGCTACGGGAGGGGTGTTTTGAAGGCTTTTAGCTATGGGATCGAGTTAGGTGTCGTTTTCGAAGTATTTTTGGACGTAGAATCCATTTTTGGGGGTCCCGGAACGATCCGATTTCACTGTGGTGTTCTATAGGGCTTTCATGGGGCTAAAAATGGGATTTTTGAAGGATCCCAAGAAGTTAAATATTTTTCGAGTAAAAATTAAAGAATTTTTGAAAAAACACATTTTCCCCCCAAAATTTTTTTTTAAAATATAAAAATCCAAAAAAAATTTTTTTAAATTTTTTTTATTGACAGAATTAAATGTCTGTACAAGTAACCTATATCACAGAATAATAAACCCTTGTGTAAAATTTGCAGCGTTTTTTTCGTTTACACCCTTTTGAAAAATCCTCAATTTCGAAAACTGCGTCATTATTGTATTTGGTTGAAAAAGCTCTTTTTCCGACTCAAGAAGGGGAATGAAAAATCGAAAGTTTCAGAAACGGAATTCCTTAACAAGCTCTGCGTCAGTCTTACTCTCGACTACAAGGGCAAGCCTTTCAAAAATTCCGCCTGTAGCCCCTTACGAGACAAACGCGCTGTGGCGTGAGTTCTTGTTAGGGTTGAAAATTTCTAAGGCATTTACATTATGAGCCATTACGTTCAATGGTGTTTCTTACTTTTAAATAAACCCATCCTTCAATATAAAACCTCTCGGCCGGGGTCGCCCTGCGATACTATTTCCGTGCCTAACTCGTAACACATGAAACCGACTCAGAACAAGAAACTGACTGGGGAAGGCTTAACAGGAGCTGAAAACCTCGCGTATGTCAGAGCAAAGCTCGTCACAACCAATAACCGTCACCGGCTCACAAACCGTCGGTAACACTCGGGACAACCTCCCGGTGACGTTTCTGGCTTCTTTTTATCTGTCTCGGGAGGAGGAAGGGGAGTCGGCCCCGAAATATCGAGAATAAACTGAGGGATAATTGGTCGAAGGAATCACCGTCAATTGAAGGGACCTGACGTTGAGGGCTGAAAACTGAAAATAACATGAAAGCCGCTCGCAAAAATCAGGAATTTTTTTTTTCAATCCCCGACGGACCTGTCACCAGGCTTATTTACGGAAAGAGGACGACCCGTTTCGTTCCCAACGTACACCTTGAGTCCAGTATAAAAACTCTTAAAATACGTCTTTTTACTTTTTTTTCATCCGAGCTCATCATAATTGATATGGTACTTTTTTTGGTTGGTGGGAACACAATTCTAAAGTCGTTCGAGGGATGAGGTGTCTAAAAACAGTTCCCTGAAATCATCGTCATTCAGAAACGTATAACATGCAACTCGTTCATCATGTTTTGATATTTTTTAAAACTGTCCAAAGTGTAGGTTTTTTACCCCCAACTCTCATCCCCATATTTCGTCCGCAACGTCAGAACGAGGGGTAACGTTAGAGTTCGGTAGAAAGCCCGTCATCCCCACGAACCTGCCTTATCTTTGATTTTCCTCGTTGTAAAATCCTTCCCGTCCGCTTCTAATCTACCCCGAAACATCAAGAGCAGCCTTTTCTCTCTTCAACTTTATTGTGATATTTGTTAATTTCGCCGGATGTTTTACTCCTCCCCCCGGGTTTTGATATACAACCTCCGGTGAATCAGAACAAAAAGACTTGACAAGCTATGAGTGCTACTCGGAACGTGTGCGAATGGAGAAGATGAAATGTTGAGATTTAAAAATAAATTCAGATAAGCGTGTTGAGCTCAGACTATCCGCGCTGGGGGAGGTTCACATATAATTTTTGTTGGCATTTTAATGTAAAATTACGTAATCAGTTATCATGAAACAAATTCTCCATACGACGGAATTTTTATTGCATCGTACAAGCTCGAAACATGCATGTTGTTTTATGCGTATGTGCGTCTGCACGTTGCCAATAATTAGCCGTCTCAATTCTGTCTAACTACGGTCATAATAGAGGACGTTTGGGGGATGACCACCCCTATAAATATGAGTCTATGAGAAGGGAAAGGGCGGTGAGTTCGCTCATAGACTTTAAAAGAATGGACAAAACCTTTGGCTTGTTATGAGTTCCCGTCTATGATCGTTGCAATTTCCGAATAGCAACATGTTTTGGACTAAAAAAAAACAACGCCGCACAGTGCGTTGTTTGACCAATTTAGGGGAAGGAAAATCGAAAAATGAAAGTTGTAATAAAAATTTTCGGACCCAATGTATGTGTACATGGATACCTAAAGTAAAAGAAAATGTATTACAAAACCTTCAAGGACGACCGAGAAGGTCGGAGCACCTGCCCAAACTTGACGTTTGATGATAGTCCGATTTTCTAACTTCTTCAACTGATGAACGAGTACGTCTCAGATGCAACCAAACAAGATAATTGCGAGGTTCTCTGTATTCTACGCCTTATAAGGTACGTGAAACACATTTTTTCAAAATTTTAAACGCTTTCCGTTTGCTCATTCTCAGATGAGACTTGAAAGCGTTATTTTGTTTTACAAAAATAAGCTTTTAAAAAAATCTCCGCAAAACACCTCTCTGGTTTTTGGGGGAACGTCTCTCCAATACCTACTGATGAAGGGTCAACCACTGGATCTTGCACGTTTTTGCACGATTTTTGAATAAGTCGATTTAAAGTTAAATTATGGCTTAAAAAATTTTTTTTTTCGAGAATTGCTGCGAGTGAAAATGTATTTATTGTTATTTTTGCCCCTTTTATGGTTGTGGGGGTAAAATCAAATATACCGCCACGGAGCCAAGAAGGAGGGTCTTATATTATATCAATTGTCAGGCAAGCAAGCAAAAGAAAGCGAATTGCTATAAGACCTGAAGTTGTAGCATTACTAGCTGAAACATTACCATCCAATGACCACGGTAGTGACTCAGAATCTGATTGTTACAGTGATGTGGATGATATCTCATCAGATTCCGAATTGACCAAAATTTTGAAATTGTAATCAAAGACAGGATTTTTTAAAATTTTTTTTTATTTTTATTTTTTATTACTTTGCAGACTTGTGAAAACTTTTTATTTACATCTCATGTTTTCTTATACGTTTTTCGTTGGTTACCCTCTGTTACCTTTTTTTTTGTTCTTATTATTGTTCCTGTTTATTTTTTGCTCCTAACATATTTGTTCATATTTGTGATTATAGTGTGATATAAAAAGATTCATCATTTAAAGTCAAGATGATGAAAAATATCATATATATGTTGATTTATTTAGTTAAAATCCCACATCCTTATATTAGGTAATGTGAAGGAGGACAATAACAATTTTTTTTCTACTGAACACTAAAAATCACGTAATACGGAGCTCGACTCTATCAAAACCATTCAGCCTCGCAGAATTTTGAATATAAGATGAAAGATCAGAGCCCACCCTAAAGAATATAAATTTTAGAGTTGGAAATGCGCCTATAACGAGGAAAGAAATGTACTAAATCATCCTCTGATTTAATTTTTAACATCATTTTTGGATTCTACGCACCCCAAAACATTAATTTACCGATTTTCAGCACGATATGACTTATCGTTTAGATGCTACGATTTTCCTTCCCCTAAATTGGTCCAACAACGCACTGTGCGCCGGCCCGAAAATCGCTCATCTCTGTTTCTGCCTGTTTTGGTTTATTACCTATTCTTGGAATAATACACCTATGTTTTCGCGACGGAGGTCGACGACTCCGATCGGCCTCAAAATTTGACATTATCCGTTTCAAGAATTTTAAAGAAGAATTTTAAAGAATTTTAAAGAAGTTTAAATTCCAAAACCGAAATGTCCGTCCGCCGTCCGGGCCGTTTTGGACAGAAGAATTTTTTTTAAATCTGAAATTTAGACAAAATACTCGGTTTACCATCTAGTTGTGCCCACAAGGTTTACAGCCCGATCGCTCAAGCCCGTGGGGCGCTATGGGGCTAAAATGGGGCTACAGAAGGGGGTTTTTGAAGGCTTTTGTCTATGGGATCGAGTTAGGTGTCGTTTTCGAAGTATTTTTGGACGTAGAATCCATTTTTGGGGGTCTCGGAGCGATCTGATTTCACTGTGGGGATCTATGGCTCTTTCATGGGGCTACAAATGGGATTTTTCAAGGATCCTACATCCAATTCGCCAACGTCTATGATGAGGGAAGAGAAGGGTGTGCCGAACTCCGGGGTGATGATTATTGATGAACTGGCATTAACTGACCAGCTTCATTGCCGTATGGTCCCATTTCCAGTTCCAAATGAATCCTCCCCCCTTCCCCGGCAACTCAACCGGCGCTTTCCATCTTCATCGGCCCATCCCGAAACCCCCAACTACCAATCATACAAACCTAATGAGGAGCGTCCAGTGTCGCCCGAGTTGACTGTTATAATCAGCGGTAGCCGATCTGCTCTATCGACTAAATGTTGGGCAATGAATTGGACGCGTAAGGCAATACACAGAATGGACTCTCGATGAACGCGTTATTCAAAAACCAAGAACACTACAAATTGGATAACAAAATATTTAATCCAATTATGAATTTCTTACTTTTGGTTTATTATTCTTGGATAATAAACCTAATACACGACAGAGGTCGAAAATTCTGATCGGCCTCAAAATTTGACATTATACATTTCAAGATGTCTACATTCTAAATCCGAAATGTCCGTCCGAAATTTAAGAAATTTGATTTGTGGATTCAAAATCGTACCAGGTGCTGGAAGGTGTCTTGCAGGGCGACGTTCTGTCCCCACTCTGCTTTGCCCTGTTCATTGCAGATCTAGAAAACTTCCTGCTGAGAAGAAGTCTTCGTGGTCTTAATGTTGTTGGAACTCACGACATCATCTCCATACAGTACGCACATGATCTATGCCTTTTGACTTTTAGTTATGTTGAAATGCAGAGGATGTTGGAGGCTCTCCACTCTTACTGCGGGGATAACTTTCTTAACGTTAATCATACAAAGTCAAACATTGTGGTTTTCAGGAGACACGGGTCACTCCCTAGTGGGTACCGCTTTAGGTATGGTGATGTGGAAATCCCAATAGCCAACTCCTACTCATATTTGGGTGTTAAATTCTTTAGTTCAGGTCTGTTTGTGCGGCATGCCTCAGATGTAACCAGGAAAGGTGAATCGGCTGCTAGGGCGCTTTTGCCTATGGTCCATAAGGCACGTGGAGGCCCTTTCTCATCATGGCACAGAGTAGTTGAGTCACTGGTTCTTACCGCTTCTCTGTATGCTGCTGAGTCGTGGGGTGTCACTCTGTGTAGTGTCCTGGACAAAATCCAAGTCAGAGCTTATAAGTCTTTACTTTTTCTGCCCAATAACACCCCGGACTACCTTGTGCGTGTAGAGCTTGCTCTTTCCCACTTGGAAGTAAGGATTATGAAGCTTGCTGCAGGCTGGTGGCTCAAGCTGTGTGGCATGGAAGACACCAGATACCCTAAGTTGTGTCTTCGTCGTCTCATCGCTCTGAATGAAGTGACGTCCGAGCCTAAGTACAACTGGGCATCCCAAATGTCAGTTACCTTCACTAAATTTGGTGAAGGTCAAGCCTGGGTGTCTCAGAACCCCACCGACTTCAACCTGACTCGCTTCGTTAAAAACATTGACTCGTTTTGGAAAAACAATGACAGGGAGCGGGTAGCAGCATCCTCGTTCAATGAGATCTACAGGATGAACTCGCCTGCAGACGATGAGCTACCTTTTTATCTGAACTCTGACTTGGGTATTCAGACAAAGAGACTCCTGGCTCAAGCAAGGCTGTCAGGGAATTATTTTGCCAAACTGTGCACCCCAGGCTTTGTTGCCAAATTCAATAATTCCGAAGAGTGCCCGATGTGAAATTTGGAGGCCCAAGATTCAATCCTCCATTTCATGTGTCAATGCCCTGTGGTTCGTGGCGAACGCTTCTCATTTTTTCTTCTCAGCGATTTGTCCCACCATGACTTGGCCTCTCTGCTCTCCTTTAATGATTTATTATCTTGTAAGAAAATGTATAGCTTCTTAGTAAACTGTATTAGAACTAGGGCGTTTTTCCTTAATGAAGGTTTTATATACTAATTACATTTCTGTGACTAATTATACTGTAGTGACTAATTAAGTTGTATTACTGTAGCAATTTTACTTTTGTTGTGACTAATTATGTTATATCATTTTAGCGATTTACGTTGTCATTTTAGTTATTGAATTACCTGTACCTATTACTGTTTTGTTTAACTTTGTATCGCCTTAAGGCCTTTACAATTAAACCTTATCATTCATCATTCATTCATTCAAATTTGATTTGTCTGAATTTTTTGTTAATTCTGAAATTTTGACAAAATACTTGGTTTACCATCTAGTTGTGCCCGCAAGGTTTTCAGCCCGATCGCCCAAACCCGTGGGGCGCTATGGGGCTAAAATGAGGCTGCAGGAGGGGTTTTTGAAGGCTTTGAGCTATCGGATCGAGTTAGGTGTCGTTTTCGAAGTATTTTTGGACGTAGAATCCATTTTTGGGGGTCCCGGAACGATCCGATTTCACTGTGGCGATCTACAGGGCTTTCATGGGGAAATTGGGGAATTGGAAAAAATGGGATTTTTGAAGGATCCCAGGAGGTTAAATATCTTTCGAGTAAAAAGTAAGAATTTTTGAGAAAAAAAATCCAAAAAATTTTTTTTCCAAAATTTTCTTATTGATACAGAATTAAATGTCTGCACAAGTAACCTAAATCAAAGAATAATAAACCCTTGTGTAAAATTTGCAGCGTTTTTTTTTTTTTTTTTTTTTTCCTACCTGCTTCCCGAGCTGAGGAAAAGATTGTGTAATATTTAATCGGATTCACTTTGTTGATTTCTAAGTAGTCAATGACAAATTCCGTTCGGATTTTGTTTTCCGCGAGGGAAAGGTGGAAAAGGTTTGAGTAATGAAAGAAAGGCTGAGGGCTCTATTTCTTCATTAAGCGGGAAACCCTCCACCTCGGCATACTTCTGCTATTGCCACCACCTCCGCCACGTCCCGGGAACACTGAGGAGTAGATTTATAGGGATATAGTGTTTTCATCATCGGACTGTTGTCTGGGGTTGTTTTCTTGGAGGCGATGCTCCCGGCGGGGGGAGGGGTAGGCAATGAAGGCTGTCAGAGGCCCCATGATGGACGTCCTTACATAAAACTGACGAGAACCCCCGGAGAAGGGAGAGAAACCTTGGGCGGAATGGCCCGCCCGAGCACACTATATCACTTTTATGACTCCCATCTTCATTTTCATATTTCATATTTGCATTTTCTCTGCCGTTATAAATCAGGGAGTTTATGGCTAATTAGGCGGGAGGGACCCCACCCACCCTGGCCTTTTCCACCCTCTGGAAAGCTTATCGGGGCACCATCCCTCGGTTTTGCAGACCTCCCCGTCCGGCCCGGACCGACCTCTTTTCAAGCCCCTCAGTTTTCGGCCTCTGGGGGCGAGTTTCGTCTAATATTGTTATAAGGGTGAGAATCCTGCCCCATCATCCCCCCCCCCCTCCTCTCGGCACCCTTTCTTACATCAACCGCACATCTGCAGCTCAAAACTGTTTTCCCTTCACTCGTTTGTTGTCTCTCTGAGACTTTTAATTTTTAATGAATCACTAAATGAGTAAACCTTCATTTGAATAAACATCGCTCCTCGCCCGCAGTGAGAAGATGAAAAATTCTCCAGGGAGCGTACTTTACTGAGAAGATGTTTCGTTCATTAGAGTTTAAAACATTTATTACGACGCAATAAAATAATATTATTATTTTCATCACTTTGAACGATGTTTATTCAAATGAACGCAATTTGAACGCAATTTCTTGAAACCACGAAAATCCTCGTACCTACCGACATCTTTGAAAATGTTCGCATCAAAATGATCTCTTTTGCAAAGTGGTTGTTTGCCGATGGTGCAGAGGTCTAATCCAATGAGTTTGGTTAGGGAGAGAGAACGACTCCTCTGCTGAATACCAATACCTTGTATTCAGCAGAGGAGTCGTTCTCTCTCCCTAACCAAACTCATTATCTCTTTTGCCTTTAAACCCCCTGCAGCGAGGATGAAGTAAGGGAGAAATGAAGTACAATCGAGAAAATGAGACCTAATTTTTGGGAAAGAGCGAAATTTGCTTGCAGATTTAATCTTTCTCCACACTTTTATGAGTAATGCAGATACTTATGAGTAGGGCTCGGCAGGATATGACCAATAAAATCTGGAAATATGACCAATAAATGCCCTAAATGTGACCTTAATATGACCGAAAAACCGCAAAATATGACGCAAAAACATGCCCGGAAAAGTTAATAATATGCTAAAATATGCCCCCAAAAAATTGTGAGAGGGTCATGAAGGCAAGAAAAAATTGCATTGGGGCGCTCGACCAACTTTTTTTATTGTTACAAGTCATCTTAGAAAATTATCAAACACATTGACCACATATTTAGACACTAAAATATTTACATAGTTACAAGCAGTTTCATATTAAAGTCTTATTTACATATTTACAACATACCTACTAGTCAAAGGCTTGCACAACCAAGTGTTTTTCAATATTTTCGGTCTTGAAGCTGTGGCGCGAGTCACTCAGGAGAAGTTTCAAGCGGGAGAACGAACGCTCAACATCGACGAAAACCAATGGTAGAAATTTGAAGGAAGCAAGTTCATAGGAAGTGTAGGAGAGTTCCGTTTCTGGTAAGTCACCTCCCAACACCCTGGCTACGTTGACGACAGTACCCCAGCCTGGGTTACGACCAAGAACGAATTCGAGCTTGGTTTGAACAGCTTTCCCAAATCATCCCAGGCCACAAGGAAGCCTCTTCCTGAAATTTTTGAACCTCACTCACCACTTCAACCAGCTCCTTCTCTGAGGCCTCAAGCTTGAGAATCAACTGTGTGATCGACGCCGTATTAATGAAAGCTTTAATGAAAGCCAGCGTCGCTACAGTGTCCCTGCCCGCCATGCTTTTCTTTGCCTTAGTTATGTATTGGCTGTCATTCTCGTCGAACGAATCCAATACTGATTTGACAGCCTATAAGTGTTCAGCATAGTAGAGCGCTGCAGAAATCGCTGCGATGCAGTCTCGACTGAGCTACGATGACTCCCCTGTTCAAAGCGATTCTCTCCAATCCATCAATTTTTTCCGAACCGCGTTAAACTTCGTTAAACGTGACAACGGACGCTGTGAGGAGTAAACGCCGGGCCGAGTCAGGAATATGTTCCCACATGGATTTTGCCATCCTCGCCACAAAATTCGCATAGGGGTTCGCTTAGCGTTCCCTCCAGACATGATTTCGTGTCCCGTGTTCATTTTCCATTTGATATTCTCTTCGGAATCGTGATTTGTCCCTCTGCCCACGAGGTAAAATCGAACTTCCCGACCGGCATCAAATAATTATCTTAAAATGCCGGGTTCCCTCCCTCGATATGACAAAAGCGACTTGTCAAAGGGTTTTGGCGATAACGCGCCGGACAGCCCGATCCGACTTTTCAGTTAGGTTCGGGCCCGTCGCCCGGGTTTGATTAACTATTTATCATTGGAAAATTCGGATGGGAAATGACGTATTTTGACTCGGAACATCCGCAAATGTGTAGTCACGGAAGAGGGTTTCATTACATCCTTCCCCTCTAAAATGCATCGCGATGGATTGATTTGACAAGGGAAAGCGTAGGTTATACTGTTTAATAATTAATAAAACGATAATGGTTTATCAAACAATCTGACAGGATATCAATGGAGTAAATGCCCCATCAAACCCATCAAAGCGAGTTAGTGGATCGAGGAACGTCACTCAAACACATCCCCCTCCTGTCAGAAAGTCGAAACCCTCTCACAAGTGGAGCAAAGTATGGATTCATTCATATAGAACGATAATTATCATCAACGTATGAATAATATTTTAATAACGTCAATCATCGTTATGTGCAAATTGATTAGGACACTGAATTAGTGAACATAGAACAAATTTGAGGTAACTATGTTCCATTTTTCAAAAAAAAAAAAAAAAAACGCTGCAGTGGATGCTGCCTACGAGTTTTTTCCCGCTCCTTCCGATTATCCCGTTACTAAACATAGGGCTTTAATGGGGCTACAAATGGGATTTTTGAAGGATCCCAGGAGGTCAAATTTTTTTTCGAGTAAAAAAACAAAACAGTTTGAAAAAAAAAAAAAAAAATCAAAAACTTTTTATTGATACAGAATTAAATGTATGCACAAGTAACCTATATCGAAGATTAATAAACCCTTGTGTAAAATTTGCAGCGTTTTATAATACCTTTGATATTATCATAGCACCCAGATGGGATCGAAGGGGCCGCCTCAGAAAATGCTGTGATGAATGAAGTCGGTGGTCCAAAAATTACGTATTTCAACCTATTATGATCATTAAGGCTCATGGACGGAGGTTTGGTGTGATTCTGAGATAACTTATGGAGCCACCATCGCCCTTCGAAATGGCCAATTTACTTCCTTGAAATCCCAGCAACCGATTCACCAATAATTATTTCTATTCTGAAAGGTTTTCTATGGGCTGGTGACCGTTGCCAGGGAGATAATAGCAAAAAAACAGAAATTTTCAATGCGCTTAAAAGAAAAGTTTCATCCATCTTTGGATTTTTGGGAGATTTTAGAGAAAACTTTAACACCCCAATTCAGGCAGACAATAATTCAATGCGACCAACCGTTACAAATTCTGATAAAATAATATTTTATATTGACTATATTGATTATATTATAATATTGACGGCGGAATGTGACCTAGACGAAATTAAGGCGCGAATAGCAACAATTTGAGAGCTTCTCCTTCGATTGATGCGCAGTTTTCCACGTTCGATGCGGAGGAGGGTGGGGCATCCCGACTTCACTCTCTCCCCCTGCCACCCTTAATTTTATTTTCTTACTTATCGACCAGATTAGGTTACCATTACTTCAAAGGGTAACAACCTGAAAATTGACTGGGTGTGTTTGTGTTGTGACCAGGTGTTTAAGGTCCAGTTTTATGGTTAACACTCTGGTTTTATTGGTTTCCATTCCTAATTATTAAATTAGGAATGGAAACGTGTCTGGATTTTTTTTTTTTTTTTTAATCGATAGAAGGCGTCCAAATAATGCTGAAAATAGGGTTAAAACACAAACTGCAAGTTCGTACGAATTTATAAAATTTATGGAAAAATTGCAATTTGAATTTTGGCGGAAACCCAAAGTCAGCTCCTATTGGTCGAAGAGTTGGCCATCATTAAAAAACTAAAAACTGAAGGATCGGTCACGTCAAATAAGTTAATTTACATCACGAATAAGTTGAGTTAATACGCACGAGCACACTCACAACAAAGCGAACAAGGCCATTTTCGCGTTACTCCAGTGTCACTAGTGCCAAACACCAAGAAAATCAAGAAACAATTTGAAAATCGACCTGCACTCTGGTGTCTTTGATTGGAAACCCGAACCGGTGTAGGTGACGTCACCTACACCGGTTTTTGAATCGGCCAGAACAACTTAAGATGATTATAAACTACGTGAAAGACTTTTTGTCACAAAAAAGATGTTTTTTCCCCTTTTTGACTTCTTAAAACATGGTACAGGATGATGACCAAGTGGTTTGAGAAACCTTTTCAAACGGTTGATTACTGGTTTGGAGGGAAAATAGCCCCTACTGACGGAATAAAACCAATTTTGAAGTACTTCCGAACAAAATAACGGCTCCTGAAAAGTACCTTCATTAGACAAGCACTGTGCGGTGGATAACTAGATGGCGAGGGAGTGATATGAAGGGATGACCCCAGGGCTCCGCTCTAGATTTCAACGGAACGTTATTATCGAAAAACAATTTGTATCAATACCGCTCGGAGCTCCTCCAAACCGTATTTGTTCAAATAACACGGGGGCCCTGGAAGCCCATTACTGTTTTACGCTCGGCCCATCGTTAATTCACACTCGCGTTACGAGTGGAGGGAGCCCCAGTTTTCGAGGTAGACGAAGGTTTTCCCTAACACTCTTCTCCGAGCAATACGTTTCAATTTTCCCCCTCGTACTTTTATGGTTACTCTCAATCATTTGATCCCGGCGACGCGAATTTCCCCGAATGGGGCCGAAAAGTGAGAATCCCCTTTTTGCTGGGCACAAATAACGGTTCTCATTGGCCGTCTGAAAACTAACTGCACTAGCCATAACTGAAGCCAATGTTACTTGATAATGAGTTCAGTGTGATGGTCTGGTATTTGTTGGGTGCTCCCTCTCGTCGGATGAAAGGGAATATCTGCATGTGTTGTACTTTGTTCAAACAATCCCTCTCTTAGCCAATTTTTGATTTGAAGCAGAAAAACTCAAAACCTAAAAAAACATTATTTTATCACATTTATATCCATGAAAATCCTCCGCGTGACACGAGGGTAAAATTGAAAAGTGTTAGTGTCTTGGATGTCACAAGGCGCTTATCACACGAGCGGAGTTATGTGGCAGATATGACTTTTTATAGCGAGACGGAGCTAATCCCGAGCGAGTCAGTTCACCTGACGTAAATGGATGAAGGCTGGAAGGATCGACGGGGTTGATAGTACGATGGAGGGGGCGATAGAGGGCACAGGGGTGAGGAGCAAGGGGGGCAAAAGCGGCTTCAATCAAAAAGTGTGACACTTGTCAGAAAAGAGACTGACGGGTTTCAGGGTAAGTCGAGGGTTTTTCGGGAAGTTCTTTCAGCTCCCGGAAATACGAGGTTATTTATTTCTTTATTATTATTTTTTTTTTTTTCAACTTTTCATCCGTGAGACGGGGGAAAAGTTGGGAATAACATAAATGGCATAGTAATTACGGGGATGACGTTTTTTTGAAGTGGAAGAGAGAATAGTATAAAAAGAGCTGCAACAGTCACTTGCGCTATTGAGACTTTTTTTCGGGCAAATGATATCTAACAGTATTTTCTTATTATTTTACTCTTTTGGAAAATCTTAGGAAAATCCTACTAAATTTTCTAGGTGGCTCCAACTTTTAATTTCGCGAAGGAAATCGGCCGTCGTCCCTTCTCTGCAGGGCCGACTGGTGGAAACTTTTTACGGAAAAAAATCTAGACTCAGGTTTCAGCACGTTTTTAGCGAATTTTGAAGCAAAAACAAAAAAAAAAAAAAAAAATTGTGCATTTGTGTCGCCGAAAAGTCTTCAAAAATATGTCATATTTTTGAAGTTTGGAACCGATTCTGCGTGTACATTGTATTCCCGCCGTTGGATAACGTTTCCCGTGGTGGGCTGGCTAATAATTATTGATTACTATCAATAATTGATAACAATCTATAATTATTATTGATAACAATGGAGTGCGGACCATGGGTCCCACAAGCGCTAACTGAAAAACTTGTGACATTTGAAATCAGCATTAAATAACCTACCACGTTCGAAAAAACAAGCCATCAATTGAATTGAATAGATGAGCGCAACCTTTTTGTTATTACGATATATATTTAATGAGCGAGAGAAACTAAGAAACAGTAGGTATCTAGCGACCAAACTATGCCACACAACACATCATCCACGTGATGCTCATTACGTAAACAACTGCACCCTAACGACCGATGCGTAAGAAAACCTTATGCCGATCCGAGGTAACGAACGGCTCAGGCTGCAAAAATCGTTTTGGAGTCGTTGGAATCAGCCTAAAAAGCTCATTCCATAGACCCTTGTACCAACGAAATCGGACAAAAACTTTCGTCCCCCTTTTGAGGCCTCCTTAGTTACACATCAGAGATAAACAACTTTCGTCGTGAAGGACCTCCCGAAAACCGATGAAGGGGATGAGGGAGGAAAAATCAAGGTAGCCTATAACCACCCCCCGAACTCGCTGATGACAATGAGACCACCCTCATGAAAATCTGTTGAGCCGCTCGGGCGTGATGCTCTGTACACAAACAAAAAAACAAAAACAAAAAACATACATGTCGAGGAGGTGAGCGCACTTTTCCATTTTTTAGCGCAACCTTTTTCCAAAAAATGGAAAGGTGCGCTCACCTCCTCGACATGTATGTTTTTTTTTTGTTTTTTTTTTTTTGTTTGTTTGTTTGTGTACAGAGCATCACGCCCGAGCGGCTCAACAGATTTTTATGAGGGTGGTCTCATTGTGATCAGCGAGTTCGTGGGGTGGTTATAGGCTACCTTGATTTTTCCTCCCTCATCCCTTTCATCGGTTTTCGGGAGGTACTTCACGACGAAAGTTGTTTATCTCTGATGTGTAACTAAGGAGGCCTCAATAGGGGGACGAAAGTTTTTGTCCGATTTCGTTGGTACAAGGGTCTATGGAATGAGTTTTTTAGGCTGATTCCAACGACTCCAAAACGATTTTTGCAGCCTGAGCCGTTCGTTACCTCTGATCGGCATAAGGTTTTCTTAAGCATCGGTCGTTAGGGTGCAGTTGTTTACATAATGAGCATCACGTGGATATTTTTGTTGTGCTGTGTGGCATAGTTTGGTCGCTAGATACCTACTGTTTCTTAGTTTCTCTCGTAATAACAAAAAGGTTGCGCTCATCTATTCAATTCAATTGATGGCTTGTTGGAAAAAGGTTGCGCTAAAAAGAAAAAAAAAAAAAGATTGGAATTACCTGCAATATGATACCTGAAAATAAAGTCCAAAGTTGAACTATCGGAAAAAAGTACCGGTATACGCTATTACCCCACTCCATTCTACGCCCTTTCTAGAAGCTTATGGTGAAAGTGTACTGACCAGGCAGCTTTCATCTTCTTCTGGTGAATATAAATGTAAGTCGATGATCGACTTTGGCTTTAAAAAGTCGATTTTTCATTGCCGACCGTTGATATGTACTTTACGGTCGGTTTTCAGTCTTCGATTTATTCCGACTATCGATTTCTTGCTCCAAAATTTGTATGTAGATATTTAATATCGCTTGTGGGGATACGATCGGATCGGATACTTATTTCCGACTATAACCGGGCATAAAATTGTATTGTAAATTAATCACCTTGCTAAATCGGGTCGATTTTGATGGTTCAAATCGATCATTTAATGAGGATCAACTTGGTATTTCAACCATGGCGAAGTCCAAGTTGAAACAGTTTTGTAACGCTGAGACCGCCACCACATACTATGCCCAGCACTAATTATTGAACAATAACAACTAATAATAATAAACATTGATCAATGGTAGCGTTTCGGTAGAGTCGGTTGGGTATGATTTGAGTGCTCAGTTCAGTGGTTTCCTAAAGTCAAAGCCTAAATTTAATTGTATCAAAGGTTAGTAGCTTTTATTGACATTCTATTCCCTTTTTGTCACGCATTTTCACGGGCCGATGCATAGTTGGCTACTCTATGATTTCTAATGCATTCACTTGTCAACTTTCATGTTTTTTTTTCTTTTTGTAGTTTTCTTTCATTCTGTTCAATTCATCACAACATCGACTAGGGAGGGTCAGATGTGAGCTCAGGATCTAACTTCAACGCTTTGGACGTACATCCCAGAATTCTCCTTGCCCTCCCAAAACAAACGGCGGCGTAAACATGGAGTATGCGCCTTTGGAACTCCGCTATACACCACACATATTAATTAAATATTGGCGAAGGGAAACAAAGACACGTGGTTACACTAAATACACGCTTTGGTTCCAGTTCGTACAATGTAAAACGACGTAGGTATGTCATACGGTGTTGTATAATTTGAACATCATTGTCATTAAATTTTGGAAAATTAGATGATCAATACTGCCACCAAATACGATGAAGTTGCAGTCTGGCTGAAGCATATATTCAAATATAATCGTCAAACAACGAACAGTTCGTGAATTTAACTTACAAGCCAGGGTATCAGTGTGGTAGACCCTTTTGTTTCAACTCCCATTCCGGAGTGACGATAACAAAGTGTAAAATCTCTTATTTTAAACTTTCTCTTCAAAAAGGTGGGAAAGTTCAACATAGACAAGAAGAATAAGGGAGAGGAAGAAGTTGGAAGAAAATACCCGAGCTTAACATCCTTGCGCCGAGCAAAAACAACGAATTGAAAGCGCGAGAGGGGGGTGGGTTGTGTTACTTCTCTTGTTTAGCATTGTGATAGGGACGAGGAGGGTGTTGCAAAATGGTGGAGATGTCGGGGACGAGGAGAGCTTTGCAAAATGGTGGAGATGCTGGGCCAAGTTGAAGGCAAGAAACACAGGCACTCGTCTGTGGAAGGGAGGGGGTTACAAAAGCACTTGTAGGCCCGAAGCTCCCCATACACAGGAGTGAATTAAGAATTCTCATCTGGGATGAGGCCCCTGAACGGGGGTTTCAAGTTAGCCAATTTGTAGTCAGCGATGTGCGTAACAACGGAGCACCAGGGAGCTACCCACGTTATCTCCAAGGTGTTATGACTTAGGTACACCGTCATATAAACTACCTTTATCTTACCCAGTCTTACTTTAATTACAGCCCTGCATATTCATGTACCTAAGATTTGACTCTTGGCTTCAAAACCCTTCCTTCCCTCGGCTTCTAATCGCACTTGAGGGATTAACAGAGGAAACACCCGTATTTACGACTTGATGAAACTTGAGACCCTCCCTTAACCCCATCCGCCACCTCAAGCTTCATTGTGATTTATGGGGCCCAATTAAACCTTGAAACGGACCAGTTTGATGGTTTGAATAGTCGGAATGGTTAATTCGGATTACTATTATGGCGCCCGATCCGAAAGGGAGTCTCAGGGCTTTGTTTGTAACTGCTGGATACAGGAGGGAGGAGTACGGTGTTTTAATCAATGTTTCACAGCGTTACATGTCCCCCTCAGCATAAGTCTCTCTGGGGATGTGGAATGCATAGCTAAACAGCTACACATTGTTTCAAATGGTCGTTACACCTTCCCGCTCGTAATGCATCCTTATCGTATTACATGACGGTCCTTCCAACAACCACATTAACTTTAACTATGAAAACATCATTTTTGGTGATTTACAGTTCAAACGAACTGCGTGTGTTGCACAGTGTGCAACTATTGTAAATACTATAGTCAACACGTATACGTAAAAAATGTGGCTAACATTTTGAAAATTAAGAATGGGAGCCGTGTGCTGATGGGTCCAAGCGCCATAAGGAGATATGCGACAAAATTTGTCACCCTCAGACGTTACCGGCCCAGTTAACATGTCTGATGACAGAGGTTGAAAAGGTAGTTGGCCCAGTTGGCAATTTTCTGGAAAATCCCGGCCCAGTTGGCAAACACCCGGGGGCCTGCATAAAAACAAAGTTCGAGAAAACGAAGAGAATTTAGAAAAACAAAAATCTGAGTGAAAAGCCCCACCTGGTTTAATAATTCCCTCTCTCTGTGGCGTCAAGCTCAACCTCAATAGCTCGACAGCCGACCTCATGCTGCCGACCTCATCGCACTGAGCTCTGCAACATGGACGTGCCGAAGAACTTGGAGCTTATGGCCGCATGGGCCGAACTCTTTGCGCTTAAATTCGCTCGCCCGCCTCTCTTCATTCAGTCGCGGGCCACAGGAAGCACCACCTCGGGAGGTCCACCTTCTCTCGCTAACGAGAGAGCAACAGTAACTGTTTGCAACAGTTGCAAAGAGTAACTTTTGCAGAGAAACTGTTGCTCTCCGAGTTGCTGCAGCAGCAATTTGTCTAATAATGCATTAGACAAATTGTGTCTAATAATAAGTAATTAGTTACTAACAACACATTATTATTAGACAAATAAGAATGTCCACGCACAATGCATGAAGCATAATTAATAATGTAGTCAACAGGATCAGGGTGAGGGTCAAACGAAAAATTCCACTCCTTCGCCGAGCTTTCGGAAAATATATTTCCTTCTTCAGGGCCTAAACACAACATTTACAGTCACATTGCGGCATTATATATAGTATCTATATGTATTCAATGATATACAGCTCGATGTAACCATCATCCGATAATTGCTCTCTGAGTAAGTAGCTGTATATCATTGAATACATATAGATACTACATATAATGCCGCAATGTGACTGTAAATGTTGTGTTTAGGCCCTGAAGAAGGAAATATATTTTCCGAAAGCTCGGCGAAGGAGTGGAATTTTTCGTTTGACCCTCACCCTGATCCTGATCATTCTACACTTTGGGTCGATCATCATAACATCATAATTAATAATTGTCGTACCGAGGTGAATCAGAGGACAAACGTTGGCTGAGCGGAACATCTTCAAGTCAGCAGGAACGTAATTGACGTTTGAACTGATTAGGACCACTGAGAGAAAAATGGCTGCTTAGGCCCAATAATGATTGGAATTTCTCATTCAATCACTTTGATGCTATAAGGTACATGAAGCAGTTAGACTTGAAGCTCATCAAGGTCTGAGGACGACCTGATACGAGCACTTAATAGATCATCATCTGAAAAGCCTTTGCAGACGTTTGCCGGCCATGTGAGGCTTCAAATCCTCCATCACACGTCACGAGACCCCTTTGATCATACTCCCTTTTGCGGAATCCATAATCGATTTTCTTACCCGACAAAGAACATCCCCCACCCACATCTCATCATCCTGGTCAATATCAACCCTCAGTCACCCTAGAAATTATGGGCTCTCATTAGCTCTCAGTCAATCGGTCCCTTGTCAAGATAACGGCCGGTGATGATTCCTCATATCAATCGTTGCTGACAGATCTGGTTGTCTCGACTGGACACGACAAGGATCCAATAACCAATAGGGGCTCTGACGCAGTGCTTGAAACGATTGCTGTAAGTCACATTGACATGACGCTTCTGATTTGTATTTTGGAGGGTATTGCATGAGTTCGGTCTTAAATATCATTGTTTCTGTACATGATGGCGAGGGGGATGTGCAGCGGCCCTGCATTCTCTGGAGGAGTGAAGAAATGTTAGCTACCAAGAACAATATCGCAGACATTCACCAGAGAGACAATAATTAAACCCGAGAGTTCACTTCCCCGAGTAAAATGGGGGAGGGACTTGAGACAAAAGACGGGTAGAGATTCCACGCGAGAGGACGAACGATAGTGAGCTCGGCAAGGGTTGTACGGTAGGGGGAAGGGAGCAAAGCTCGCCAGATGACCAGATAAGAAGCTAAGACTCCCGAGAGCGAGGGGTCCTTATTATAAGGGACATACCTTCAGGAACGGCCACTATGGGAAATGGGATGTTTAGAAGGGATTCAGAGTAGGGAGGAGGGGATTTGGTCTCCAGCCATTAACATACAGTGGTCAATCCTTGTTGGGCTATTGTGTGCAAACCTTAGGAGACAACAATGGTTTCCACTTCTGATCAACATCTGAGGTCAGAGGTGACGCCTTTGTCCCTCCCAACTCCAGCACTGCACTCTGATGATGTCGAAAAGTGAGGGTTCATTTTTATTGATCTAAAATTATTCTTCACGATTTTCCACACTTTCACAGACGATGGATTGATTGTTCACAGACGCCTTATAAACGAAATGTTCTCAATAATTCATTGCTCAAAAAATTATCATCAATAATAACAAACAAAAATCCATTTAAAATGGCAAAAACACAACAGGCTCAACTTCCTTTTATGTACCAGACTCGTACAACAGAGCTTTATTTTGCGGTCCTGTCACTGTGCAGAAGCACTTATTGCTCCGAAAGGACCATAAACCAGTTAGCCAGACACTATACTGCGGTGTTTTATTGTAAAGCTTGAAACGCGTATAACTCGCGCGGACGTTTACAAAATGAAACAAAGTTTGTTACTAACACAGCAGATATTCTCTCTAATGTCACGATCAGAGGGAAATATCCTTTCCAGTCCTAAAGGGTCTTCACTGAGTTCCAAACCCGAGGACGTAGCTTTTCAAAACAAATATACTAACAAAAGTCACCTTCAGGGACGTAGGGGTCGTGTTGCCTCTGGGCAAGGAAGGTTCTTTCCAATAATTGGGACTGGGTAGACATTTTCAGAAGCCTGAAGCAATGCTGTCCCGTTCGAAAAAATAAAAAAAATAAAATTAACGGGCAGTAACAAGTAAAAAAAAAAAAATATATATATATACTCTCTGGTATACCTGTATACAGGTGTTCGGACATTAAGCTGGCGGACTACTTTTTCAGGAGAAAATCCTCTTAGACCCCTCCCTGTCAGCCAAGCGGCAACCGCAGGGGCCCAGTAGCTCCTAGCAGAAGCCCCTAATTGATGGAATCATCAAGTCAGACATCCCAGCAAAATGAATCCATGGTTAAGAACAGCAAATGCAGCAAGCGAATTGAACTTTGACTAATCCCTAGTAGGATGTAGGATGTAGTAGGAATACAGGAGACTGTAAGAGACCTTACACGGGTTAGTAGGGATTCCCTACTAACCCGTGTAAGGTCTCTTACAGTCTCCTGTATTGAATTGACTGAAAACAAGTTTGTTAAGAACCCCGCTTAATGTGTATTCAAATCCAGTCATACAACCAGCTTTAACTTGCTTTAAATGAGGTTGAAGTGGTTGACAACCGGTTTCTAGTGACTAATGAACAATCAGAAGTGGTTAACCGGCGCACAATTTGGATATCTAGCTGGAAAAAATTCGATTTCTCAAGTTACCGGAGTGCAAGTTTGAATGGGTGAATAGAGAGGACTCTGAGGGACTCAACCCTCGAAGGGGTAGCCATTATCTTTACTCTGGGGCGCCCAATGAGACCTGAAAACGTAAATTTACGATTTTTCTACTAATCACTTCATTATACTTCCACTCGGTGAGGCGACCAGTTCGTAGGCTGAATCAAAATTGTTTCAATGGAAGAAGCAACTCAAGGTAAGTAGAAATAAGGTTCCGATTTGATAGATATTTTTAGTACACTCCTCAATCTAAAAACTTTAATTTTAATAATAAAAGTAAATAAAAATTGATTAATTACAAAAATTGCAACTAAATGCAAAACTCCTGCTTCTCAAATATGTGTACCTTATGTTATGTTAGGTACCTACTACTACCTTATTTTTGGAGATTTTTTTTTTTTTAATTAGAAAGCAGATCCAACTATTTTCCCTTGATTTCATTCAATTCAGAACCCTGAACACGATCGAAAGTTTCTGCAAGCTCAGACTTTTTTCAGTACTTTGTAAAACTGGCAGTAATAGTCCTCAAATCGTCCCTAACACATTACCTGAGTATTCAATCGACTGGAAACTAATCTTAATCGATACAGAACATTAAAATACACGGAAATAGGGTCTTTGAGTCAATTCAATCCTAATGGAGTTTTTTTTTACAGCGAAATAATTTTTTTCAATTTAGCCCACTGTGCGACGCCTTCAATTTTCAGCGCGTTGCAAATAATAAAATGCAAGTTGACTAATTTTTCATTTATAAATAATTTTATTACGGATTTTATTTTATTTAATAGTTCATTGTTTCATACACTTTCAATTTTCGTCCACGGTACTCGCGAACCATTGGAAAGAGCCGGTGGACCTCAATTTGGAAACCCCTGCTCCAATACAACATGGGGGAAGTCTTTTGCGGAAATAAACAATATAATCGAAAGGGCATTTTGAATTTAAAGGCACGTTCACATAATATGAGCGAGGCATTGCGTAGAAGCTCCGTAATGCCGTTTGAGTTCAGCTGCTGATTAAGGCTTAGAGTACACTTATTACACTCGAGAAATGTGACTTGTCTGGCCGAAGGGAAAAGGGTTGAAGATGTTGGGTGAACCGCGGTAGGCGGACCTCGTCTCCTAGCTATTAGGTTGGATTCCAATCTGTTGTCAAGAGCTCTCAAGCCTGAGCTGCCCCCACAGCTGGAGTGAGCAGGGGGAGAGTGCGTGTCCAAGGAAATGAACCACCCCTCCGCTCCGGCACTTTGCTCGAGCAGGTTTTCTCACCCTCTTGGTCCACTGGCGTTTTCCACCCTCTCGAAGGGGCTTTGGGGGTCCTTCCCTTTTGCCCCCGTTTTGCCCGAGCCAATTTTCAGGTTGGCCGCGCGGTCTCAATGCCTTGTCAACGGCAACGCATTCCTCTTGTAGGGAAAGGCTTTTCCCACCTTAATTATAAAGCTCCCTTCCCCGATTTCCACACAGAACCGTCCATGCAGCATCCCGGCTCTCCACTCTCAATGATGTCCATTGTCCACTCAGCAAAAGGAGGTTCAAAGCTCTTCGCCGTTCCTCCTTCAAATCCTCTTTTGTCGACTCTATCAACCGGTTATGGGCTAGTAGCTGAGTTCGATAGCGAAACGAAAACAAATCCCAACCAAAACCCATTCTCCGCGGAATCCCCGATATTTCTGAGTACCCATTACCACCCTCCTATAGAATTTTTTCTTCCTTAAGAAAGTCGGTATTTTTACACTTCCCCGTGAACACCATAGTTCAAGAAACACCCACATCTTCCCCAAAGGTCAGCAAGGTAACTCCGAAAGGGCCAACTAACTGGACAATCCTTGCCGAAGAGATTCAACGGCTAAAAAAAAAAAAAAAAACTGCCGCTAACCCGCAAAAAATGGATGTTCACCAGGTAATAATTTGTTCATAGGTTGTTGCGTTGTTGCGGGGTTAAAAAAAAATCAAATTGCAATTATCTTAATTTTCATGCTCACGTAGGCCAGCCAATAGACATATCCATGTCCAAAAAACGGACGGTAGCCCTACGGTTCGACAGTCAGATCATTTAATGATGGCGATATTTACGCCGTGTCATATTTACATCTTCTGCACTTATTCAACTGCCACGCGTAACTACGAACATCCGTGATGAGAGAAATGTCGGTTCGTAAGGAAGTGCTCCCATTTTCGAAGGCATTCGATGACTGCTGCCGCCTCCTTTTCAATGGATGGATAACCCTGTTCAGTGTTGAAAGCGAAAATCTTGAAAAAAGGCCAATATTTTGAGATTTTTTTATCGACTTTCGAGATGTTTTCAACTCCAGATTCTGATTCAGCCCCCCATAAAACATAATATGTTTTATGGGGGGCTGAATCAGAAGGTTTTTCTTCGGGAAGCCGAAGCCGTATTGTATGTGAAAATCATGAAAAAAAAAAAAAAAAACTTTTTTGAGTCATTTTATGGCAAATAAGTCTCAGTAAAAACGTATTCTGCGAAAAAAAAAAAAAATTATTATTCATTTTCCACTTTGCACTGTCATACTCTTTGTAACATTACATTGCTCATTACATAACTTAAACAATAATCGTTCAAGTTATGTAATGGGCAATTGAATAACTGCAATAATTATTACTTATTGCAGTTATGCAATAATAACACAGGTTTACAAAAAAAAGGTCAATCTCAGGCGCCGCAGAAAAAACCATCAAACTCTATGTTTTTTGGGGTGCTGAATCCGAATCCGACCCCCGTTTTTTCCACTCACGTCCAAATTTTCGAGATATTGGCGATTTTTCGTTTTTTCGACCTTTTTCCGTTTTTAAAATCACAGCTAAACGTGCGGATGCCCAAAAATTCCACAAAAACTCTCTTCTTACTGGAAATTTATCGCTGATTCCGAAAATATATATGAGTTGGTGTCTAAAACCACGAGAAATGTGTGCTTTTGCCAAAAAATGTTGAAAAAACGTGGTTTTTTCAAAACCAAAGTCACGTTTTTTGATACTTTTTACCTTCTAGCGTGAAAACTAAGGCCGTTAATAAAATTTTTCCAACGAGCTCTTGTAGGTAGATTGTTTCTGCGTCGAATGGGACCAACCGTGATTCTTTACCTTCCATAATAAGGGAGCTATGATTTTTCAAAGTTTCTACCCATTTTGGCCATGTCGTAGAACATGAACTCCTGGAGTCGGCAATGCAACTTGATCACAACAAAACTTTGTTCCGAGGAATATATTGGACTCAGAGGCATCAATTCAGACCGACTCAAAGATGGTTTTATTCATCAAGAACTCACGGAATTGCACTTGAAGCCCTGAAAAACAAGCGCCCAGAAACTTTGAAAAATCATAGCTCCCTTATTATGGAAGGTAAAGAATCACGGTTGGTCTCATTCGACGCAGAAACAATCTACCTACAAGTCCTCGTTGGAAAAATTTTATTAACGGCCTTAGTTTTCACGCTAGAAGGTAAAAAGTATCAAAAAACGTGACTTTGGTTTTGAAAAAACCACGTTTTTTCAACATTTTTTGGCAAAAGCACACATTTCTCGTGGTTTTAGACACCAACTCATATATATTTTCGGAATCAGCGATAAATTTCCAGTAAGAAGAGAGTTTTTGTGGTATCCGCACGTTTAGCTGTGACTTCCAAAACGGAAAAAGGTCGAAAAAACGAAAAATCGCCAATATCTCGAAAATTTGGACGTGACCGGAAAAAACGGGGGTCGGATTCGGATTCAGCACCCCAAAAAACATAGAGTTTGATGGTTTTTTCTGCGGCGCCTGAGATTGACCTTTTTTTTTGTAAACCTGTGTAATTATTGTTCCAGTACAATCGACAAAAACTTCTGAAAAATATGTATGCAATTGTTCTATGATTTTTACAAGTAACACTCACCGTTTGTAATTTTTAAAACGGTTTAAAATACATTACTACATTTCGTAGTGATATAGTTCCGTATTTTCCTCTGGTCGGAGTTGCTCACAGTTTTATGGATACACATTAACCTTGTCTGCGGATAATTTTCTTCTCGCCGGCATCTGCGGTGGACGAGGGAACTAGCCGAGCGCCCAAGTGACAGAAAAACATTTTCTTTATAGCATATTGCCAACTTCCGAGGTTAATTAAGGTCAGGCTTGAAAAGAGTGTCTTCCTCCCGTCGCCGAGGGGGGGGTTGAACTATTTCAGAGAGGAACGTCGGTTCCGAGGGAAAAGCTACAAGGGCGGTTTTCTGGATATAGAGCGAAGTGTCTCCTGTTTTATTGGTGAAGTCCTCCTCGTAGGGTCCTACCCTTCCCTCGCCCCTCCGCCACACTCACTTCATCACTTCCCTTTTCCGTCCCTCTTCTCGTCTTTTCTCTCATTTTCATAATTCGGTCGTCTCTATGCCACCGACCTACCCTCTTGATATATCAAACCCCTCGCCTGTCGACCTCCCTTGCCAGTCCTTAATGCTCTTCTCTCGAGAAAGCGAACTCCACCCTTCGCCGTCAACCCTATTTCCACCTCCCCTCTCGCCTTCCACTAATTACAAAACCATTATAAATCTCCAATGAGACTGGCAATAAAATGCATCAAGATTAACCCCCCGCCACGCCTTTCGTTCTCATCCAGTTTCAGGACTTGTCTCCCTCTTGATGGGGGGATAAATAACTACAAAATGCTAATCCCAAGCGCTTGGTGAGGCACTACCAACCTCTTCCCGTTTTTCTGTCTTTCCCCCCCAACTCTCTTTTCCCCACAAAGATACAACTTTCATTTACATTTAGCGACGTTTTGCACCTCTCCTTCAACTCTTCCCTTAGCATTTCCAATCTGCCTCGCGTTTCTTTATGCCTGGCAAAAGGACATTTTCTTAAAGAGTTTTCCGCACCTGAATTCGTTACGTCCAAGTTATCTCCTCACAAACCTACCGACTTTATGGTTTCCCTCCTTCCACGCTGATCTTCAGAGAAAATGAAACCCGCTTTTTTCCAATTCCACACTTTCCCAGTGTTCTCGACTTGTTTAGAACATTTGAGTTGCTATAAACTCTAACAACTGGAACTGGATATGTGGTGTGAAATGTTTCAGGTACTTTTTCAACTACTAAGATTCCCAGCATACAAACTAATGAATCTGTATCGGTGATAAGTTGTTGGGGTTCGGTCAAATAAGACGACGTATTGAAGATGTTCCTCTATCACCATGAGAGAAGATCTTTACCAGGCCTAAGAGATAATTATTTGCGTTGAGGAATAAAATAATGTTATGATAATAGGTATGAAAATAGGACGAGCGAATTGCTTGCAAATGCATAATTTTTTAGAAATTCATTCCTGAGAAAATCATGACCATAATTGTAATGCCAATTTAAACATTCAAACAAACCTAAGCAAAGACACGTATTGCTTGCATACGAGTCTGCAAAACACTGATACGGGTCTGCAGACATTTATTACTAGGGGGCCATTCCCTGCTGGCTACGCCAGCCAACCCCCGACCATACCTGGCCTCAGACCCAACAACTCGTTTCCCCATATTGTGTAGTTTTTTCCCATATTGTGTAGTTAAGGGTTAAACAAATACAGATTTTTGTATTGGAGGGGTGGGGGAGTAACATCGGGCACCCCTCGGCCTATCACCATCCCAATATCCTGTCAACTGCTCCATTCCTTTTTGTACCACTTTTGGAGCAACTGTTACGCCACGTGGAGCAACTTTTTGGTGGTTTCATATTTTTCTCGTCATCTACATAGTCCAGTCATTATAGACTTCCTTGGAGGGGGTACCTTGCAGAAATTCCGAAGTTAATGAAACTTTCAGGGTTCGTATAGGAGTGCCCAAGGATGATGTAGCTAAGTTTTCGAACTGAAAAACCTCGTGGAAAATTGTGGGGGGCCGAAAAACCACGAAATTTTGGCACTTGTTTCAGTTTTTCTCAAATATCTCGTAAATCACGCACTTTTGGTGCACCATATGCCTAATGAAAGTTGTAGAGCATTAAATTTCCTTCAAATTCCAAAGGTCAAACATAGTTTTTGACCCCATAGGTACCGAGATAAATCACTCTGAAAATAGACAAAATCTCTCAAAATGACCCAAAACAGCTAAAAATGCATGTTTATGCTACATAACGACGGTTTCGGTGGATATTTGATGGTTTCATCGCATGTAATTGTGTTTATATTCATCCCCCTTCCCCTTCCCTACCCCCTCCAAGTAAAAAAAGGATATCACAAAACAGCAACACCTACTTTAAAAAAAAAAATCAATCATTTATGACAATTGACAAACAATGACATTTATGACAAACACTTCATCGTAATTAAACAAATAAATGCAATACAATCACGAAATGTACAAATAGAAATGGGGTTTAAAATGAGACAATGTATTATTATGTACCTACCTATGTGAAGCACTCACTACACACGCTTGGGACGTTTACCCCCATGTCCCTCTTCTCCTTCCTCTTGTGGTTCTTCGACCTCTTCGTTCGGGTCATTAACATACCTACTCGCCAAAACTAAATTTTGATTTTTTTTTTTTTTCAAATTAAAAAAAAATTTTAGAAAAAGTTTAATATTTTGTTTTTCTCCACTTTTGGAGCTTTTGGAGTTTTTCTCCAACTTTTTGGTGGTGTCAGACTTTTCTCGTACTATGCTCGCCAAGCTGACTTTTTTAAGACCAATATCAGATTTTTCCGACCGCTAGAAGTTTTTCTCAAATATCTCGTAAATCACGCACTTTTGGTGTACCATATGCTTAATGAAAGTTGTAGAGCATTAAATTTCCTTCAAATTCTAGAGGTCAAACATAGTTTTTGACCCCATAGGTACCGAGATAAATCACTCTGAAAATAGACAAAATCTCTCAAAATGGCCCAAAACAGCTAAAAATGCATGTTTATGCTACATAACGACGGTTTCGGTGGATATTTGATGGTTTCACCTCATGTAATTGTGTTTATATTCATCTCCCCTCCCCCTTCCCTACCCCCCTCCAAGTAAAAAAAGGATATCACAAAACAGCAACACCTACTTTAAAAAAAAAAAAAAAATCAATCATTTATGACAATTGACAAACACATGACATTTATGACAAACACTTCTCCGTAATTAAACAAATAAATGCAATACAATCACGAAATGTTCAAATAGAAATGGGGTTTAAAATGAGACAATGTATTATTATGTATGTGAAGCACACACTACACACGCTTGGGACGTTTACCCCCATGTCCCTCTTCTCCTTTCTCTTGTGGCTCTTCGAACTCTTCGTTCGGGTCATTAACATACCTACTCGCCAAAACTAAATTTTTATTTATTTTTTTTCAAATTAAAAAAAAAATATTTTAGAAAAAGTTTAATATTTTGTTTTTCTCCACTTTTGGAGCTTACATGCGCCACGTGAAGCTACTTTTTGGTGGTGTCAGACTTTTCTCGTACTATGCTCGCCAAACTGACTTTTTTAAGACCAATATCAGATTTTTCCGATCGCTAGAAGTGCCCTAGAATAAAAATGTTTACGAGTTTTGTAACTCCCCTGCCCGACCAAAATTTAAAATTGTAATTACATATTGGACCAACGAACTTCTGCGCCTCAGAGTTATAGCATACCCAGGGAACGCCATGAGAATCACGATAAGCGATAAAAATACTGCGACTTTTCCTATCGTCTCTGGGAACCGTTTAGCTACGAATAGGGGGGTCGAGAATCCCCCCCCCCTGTCTGAATAAGCGGTCGGCCGAGCGAAGCGAGGCCTTATGTCTGAGTAGGGGTTAGAACGTGTCCATCGATGCTACTCAACCCACCTGCGTGCGTAGGCGAGCAAAGCGAGCCGGAGCATCTAGTAATAATTCCAATTATTTGAAAGAACTGACTGCATTTGCCGTGGGGGGGGGGGGGGGGGGGGAGAGATTCACGCCTATCATAGCTATGATGAGAACTAGTGGACCTACCTTTGTATACTAAGCCACAATAACATGTAAGGTGAGTTGGTTAGGGAGAGAGAACGACTCCTCTGCTGAATACTAAATTGTTTATTTAGGTAAACAATTTAGTATTCAGCATAGGAGTCGTTCTATCTCTTCCTAACCAACTCATTGGATTAGACCTCTGCACCATCGGCAAATAACCACTTGGTGAACATGTAAGGTTTTAGACGACCATCTGAAATTAACGGTTAACACCGTCACCAACAATTAAGAAACCAACCACTATAAAAACTCACCGACCCGATATTTTCATTTATCTCTACCGCTGTGTCCGAGATTTTCCAACATCTCACATATTTCCCCGCCTAAAGACAGCCGCTGATGTACAATCGAAGTTTGAGAGACCGGGGGCCGTCTCCCTGGCACGAGCTTCTCGGTCTGATACAACTTGGAGACGGCTGACAGGAGTAAATCACGCCGTGTAATTAGGTTAGAAGGCTCTGAGTGATATATTTGTTATCGCTGCCTTGTTCCGTTTTTGTTGTCTGCCCCTGAAAGTTGGCTGAGCCATCGATTGCTTCAAACGACGTTTCTTTGAGCCGCCGGGAATCTGTTCTTTCTCGTCATTACTTGGGCGAAGTTCAATTTATTTTTTGTGAATTTTCTTTTGTAAATTTTCCATGTTTTTATTTCTCTATTCACTAGCATTTTGAAATCGTAATAGTTATTAGTAATGGATGTTTAAATGTGATGAATTGTATGCAGACGGCATGTGATCTGGTATAGTTACGTGTTCAACCATAGCTTTATGAATGCTGCAGTGTAACGATATATCACGTTCGATCGGGAGAGGCGCAACTGCTCATCATGAAAGTGGGGGGAACGATATTTCACATTCGTGACTCAAAGGCAGTTGATTTATGCGTCCAGCGTGAAACGAGGAAGAATTATTGTATCGAATGTGTGGGGGTTTGGATGGCACATCAATGGTTGACGGGTAAAAGCTGAGGGAATTCAGATTGCGACCCGCCATCAGTCAGTCGATCTAAAGAAAGTTACGCCAAGAAATGGGAAGGGGCTCGTGACGGGACGGAGACAAGGGTTAGGAGTTGGGATTTATGTCTGAAAAAGGGCAGGCGACTGTGCAGGGGTGTCAATACTTCTCGAGAAAACGCTATACGGGAGGCGTACATTGCCAGAAGCCCCCTTTCCCGAAGAAGCTTTCCCTCAGGGTTCCTAAGTTATGTGGCCGAACAGGAAGTGCTTGTTGTGAATCAGTCAGCGGGTCTGGGGGTGGAGGTTGCCTTGCGTTGGGACTTGCCGGGGGTGCCTCAGTCCTTTCCTAGCGTGTGTTAACTTTAGGAAAGGGGAGAGAGATCGTGGATTTATAGTGGTGCCGACTGGAGGGGGTCTGGGAGCTAAGAGAGATTGCGTATGTGTGTCGGCGTTACCCACACAAGCCAGACCGTTGACGGATGTATCAACGTGCAGAACCCTCGACTCCGGTGAACACAAATCACTTAGCGCACGTTAAGAGAATAGCAACGCATTTACTAATTACTTGCTTGGAAGATTAATCAAGGTTTGTTCCTTCTTTAAAAAAAATAAATGCTCACTCAATGGAATGCGGTGGCTGAAAACTCCCTTGTGAATCCCTGAAACACATCGCTAAAGTGAGGATTCCATTCGTGAAACAGAAGCATACACCAAGAATAATCTATATTTCACCACAAGCTGGTGTAGTTTAATGACAAAATAGAGAAATGCTGGCCCCCAGATACGTAGATCTACATTGCCGCGGCGCGGGGGAAGTCACGATTGTCTGACAATGGCCATTGTGTCATCCGGGGGCTTTATAGGACGAGGCGACCTAAAGTCGGCTCACGCGAGCTCGTATCTAATACCTGTAGTTGTGCTGCCAAGCAAATTTTTCATCTCCTACCGGTCTCCGGAACCAGCCGTTTTCTCGGAGAATCCCAGAAGCTAGTCAGGTCAAGTTGGGTATTTTGGATATTTTTTTTTTTTTTAGAGGCAGGCAAATTATCAGCCGTTAGTTACGCATCCGCTTGTCTGGTACCTGAAGTAAATTTCTAACGTCGATCAAAACTCAACAGACGACAAGTGTTTGACTAGATTTTTCGAATCCATCTTTTTTCAATCTACCCAAAATCTACTATATTGGTGCAGCAACCCGAGGAGAACCTTCTTTATTTTAGGATACCTACTTGAGGAGTGTTTTTTCAAAAGGGAACATATCCTCTTTTCTGCAAAACCGGGTTTTTTGCATTTTCTGGGTCTGTTGTATGAGCCTCATCGAACCCTCCAGGCTGTAGCATTCCAAACGGAACATATCCCTATTAATTTTGAAGGAAAAGTGAGGGGTTTCAACCAAAAGGTAACAAATCCATTCCCTTCAATTTTTTCAGATCATGTCAATCAAAAAGGAACATATCCTTAGTCTAACACATTGAATTGAAATTCAGTTTTTTCAAAAGGGCATGTATCCACCGCATCAAGACTGCAACCTACTGGTAGAACTAGTAATTGATAGATTGACACTCGAGCCAATAGATGACGCGTGAGGTAACTTATGTTTCATAGACAAGGTTAGCATAGCTATCCACAGAGAGCGCTAGCTCCGCCCTTCGGCAACAGGTTTATCAGATAAGCTCGCGTGGTGTGATTCCCGAACCCGATTTTATATTTCGCGTTTTTTCCGCTCGTAATTCTCTTTCGTGAATCGAGTGTTTCTGTGTGTTCCTTCGTGAATTCGAGTGTTAAATAGTGGCATGGAAGGTGCAGTGGTTGAACTTAGCAGTGGAAGTCGCGGGAAGAAACAAGTAGGTACAGTGGCTTCTCATGGAGGAATTCCTCCTCTATTCCTCCATGCAGGCTTCTGAAAAAGGCAGCAAGAGAGGGGAAGTACAGCGATTTAGACCCGACTTTGACGCATCTCAAGCAAATTAAACGGAGGACTGTGATATGCACATTTAACTCAATTAAAATTAAAACTCGTTCTTCACAACGATAAAAAAAAAACAAAAAAAAAAACAGATAATTCCCTATTTCTAAGTAAAAAGTGTTCAAAAAAAGTGGGGGTTCAAGGGGTTCAGGGTTTAAATTTTAAAAATGTTCAAAAAAGTGAAAAAGTTTCGTGAATTTTCTAAATAAAATAATTTTATTCGTTGTTCTGTATTCTTGTTATAATTATAACAATATTATTAATAATATTATTATCCCCCATTGCTCCAACATATTATTAAGTCGAAGGTGACTAATAATGCCTCCAAACAGGATTTAATATGTATATTGGTGTACCAACCTAGTTCAAATTAAACGCTGTTTGTTTGTATACATAATATTTTTTCTTATTTTTAAAGTAACCCCCCCGCCCCCCTCCCCTAGGTAAAAAGTTGTCATTAGGTTCTAGTTTTCAACTCTATACGCCCACTACTCTAATTAATTGATTTAACAATAATTTTTGTGTCTTTGGAGAATCACAAAGTGGTTGTTTGCCGATGGTGCAGAGGTCTAATCCAATGAGTTTGGTTAGGGAGAGAGAACGACTCCTCTGCTGAATACTGCTGTATTCAGCAGAGGAGTCGTTCTCTCTCCCTAACCAAACTCGTTGGAGAATCTTATCTTTCCTCAAAATTCAGGGTTTCAATCAAAAGGGCACATATCCAAAATTAAAATGGCGATTTCTCCTCCATTTTTGAATGCAAGCAGTTGATATTTTGGGATAATGTACGTTATGCTTGTTTGTACAATAATACGCCCAAAAACCCTGAAAAAAATATGAACCTGGCTGTGCCATTCGTTTTTATCTCTTCCTCAACATTTTTTGCAAATGGATATGTTCCCTTTTGAAAAAACACTTGAAGTCAAGTCTGAAAAACTTGAAAAAATGATCAAAAATTTGTTTCAGAGAGTAGACGACCACAAAAAATCTGAAACCACCAAAACGTTGCTATATGTGACGTATCTGAACTCCGAATTTCTAAAAAAAAAAAAAAAAAAAATACATTCCTATCGGAAAGCGAGTTGTTGGGTGCGGGCGAAAATTTGGTTTTTTAAAAAACATCTTTGGTTTAAAAGAGCATAACAAAGAGCGGTAGTCACGAAAAAAAAATTTATTTTAAATTAAATTTTCGTCCGCACCCAACAACTCGCTTATATTATAATAGTATTTTTAAACCAGAATTTTTCCAAAATAAAATTAAATTAAAATATAGTAAATGCGACAATACTACTTCACAGAACTAAATGTTTTCGTTCAAACTGTTGGACATAGTGGAACTAGAAATCTTAAGGCAGTTTAAGAATTGCAGGAAGTAATTGGTAAGTTCAACCAAACCTACTTATCTGGGTTGCAGTGTAGCGCTGCTGAGGTTTGGTCGTCATTTTTGAAAAAGTGTGACTGAATACCAGTAAGGAAAATTTCATATTATTTGACTACGTTACTAAGTTACTACTATGTTACTACTAAGTACTTCCTTCAATACTCCGAGACAATATGAAACTTTCATATTTTATGTAACAATTATGTCAAGACGAGATTCCTTTTTGCAAGACGTATTGTATTCATATCCATCTTGCTACCGATCATCCTTTGATTCTGAGGTCCTATAAATGTGTTCCATCCAATCTGTCCATATTTTCTGGAGGTCCTCTCTCAAGGAGTCAATAAATGTGGATTTTTCAAGTAGGGCTGGATCGTTATGGTTTGCACATTTATCCCCTTCGCACCCCGGTGGGCCGCATTTGAATCCATCGCAGGTGTTATCCAAGGTCCTGCCTTCGTAAGCTGTTTTGTCTGTGTCGGAAAATTCGGATTGGGATGTAACGACGTGGTAAGCACCTGAAGGATCCGAAAGCACTTTCAAAAATCCATTCCTTCCAGTTATTTGCATTTCGACTTGTGAGTTCACGTCGTTGGATTTGCTTTCAAAAGTCTCGGGATACGAGTACATGCTCACGAGAGATACAGTTCTCCTTGGTATGCTCACGTCCAGATCGTCCAAGTCGTCAGACGGTCTTCGTCCGTCAAACGCCGTTTTGACTCTTCTTTGTTCGCATCTTTTTCGAGTGTCCCTTTCTACAAATGAAACTGTAAGCGGGAACTGGTCAATGTCCAAATCTTCAATGTCAGCGTAGTCTCTGTTACACGGGATGTCAAGATCGTCTTGTTCGAAGCACGCGAGGTTTCTGAAATTGTCCGTTTTGTTCCCGTGGTCTTTTAAGGTGTGTGGAACTTCGTTTCCAACGAGTTGTTTTGTATCCATGTGAGCGTGTTGTGGTCCAATTCTTTGCGCAATTCCCAAGTCTAAATCTTCAGCATCGTTGTCTTCTCGTTCTGTAATTGTGGGGGTCCCCCTATTCCAAATTATCATTTTCGCTCTTTTCCCCTTTACCACATTTTGTATTCCGTCTCTCAAAAACGTCAAGTACGTCTTGAATACCCCTTTGACGAAGACGTCTTTTTGAAGTACACCTTGCAAAGCGTCGTGGTACTTGTAAATTGGCGGACTCACGCTCTCTTTGGGAACCACCTGGTTGTCGGCTGAGATGTCATCGTCGCATGGAGAGAAGTCGCTATTGGCTGACATTCGCGTGATTACAATCTCCTTCGACTTTGAGTCGTCCAAAGGAATACCGGCTGAGAACAGGCAACCTCCGAATATCCCCGATTTGAAAACCAGTTGTTTCGGCTCCTTATATTCCTGTTTACATATATCGAAGAGAACTTTGAATATGGAGTTGTAGTAGAATTTCGTGGGGGGAAATGTGAAAAAAGATCCTTCAGTTCGTCTCATCACCAAACGTCCCGGTGGTGTGTTCTTGAATATGAATTTACACTGAAAATTTAGTACTTGGTCGTGGCGAAAATCCCGCGGGAAGAATTTTGGCAAATGGTAGTTTGTTTCTCAGGAGGAATTGCCGTGGTGATCATTTTTTTCTAAGCGGCAACGCTTGAATCGAGAAAAAACAGTTTTTGGGGGTTGGGTAGCATCTGCTGCCAAAATTTCCTCACCCCTCAGTCATAAAAGACGAGATGCGTTTATCTACCCCTCACCAGTTACGAACCCCTTTGTTTAGGATTTATAGGCCCAGTGCTCCACCTATCTCGAGAATTATCGAAACTTTCGAAAACAAGTTAGGCCGACTGGAGGGGTCGTTGACTGCGAATAAGAGAAGGGCCCCTGTGCCTGCATAATGGCGACGAATATTAATTTGATTTATGACGGAAAAAGGCTTCGTTGGGGGATTGTGAAGAAATATAAATTGAAGGCGGCGGTCTGGCGAATTTTACGATGAGCGTAACGAGATCTATAAGCGTATCTATTCTCTCTATTAGGACACCCGTGAGGACACGGAGAAAGTGTGAGGCGGAGTGGTGATCACTGGGTGCCTGAACAACCTGCGATACGCGGACGATACGGTAGTCCTGTCTAGTAGTCAGGCTGGGGATGAGCTCAGAAGTGTGATCGGCAATGGCACTCCGAACTGGCCGCGTTGCCAACTAAAATGGCGGATGGCGAAATGGTACCGCTCATTTTAGCAGCTTGAGCGTTAGTGCATGAGAAGATTATGGAGCTTTGTTATGTCAGACAGTCATTTTTGGATACTTGTGGGGTGCCCCGTTCTCCAACGCCAGCGTCCCTCTGCAGTCGAAGCTCCATGTTTTCCAAGCAATATTCCGCTCCATCTTGTGCTATGCTTCTGAGTGCTGAGGATTCCGCGAATACTCTTCCGTGGAGAGTGTTCTGATGGTCTGGTTGATGAGATTATTCGGTATGCCCAGTTTTGCCCCGAACTACATCGTTCATTTGGAAACTGAGCTCGATTCAATTTCTACATTGACCCTGGAATCTCACCTTAAGTTCATCACTAAGGTGGTAAACATGCCAAACCATCGGTTGCCCAAGATCGTCGCGAGGGAGATTGTTCGGAGAGGCATCTCTTGGGCCGAAGAATATGGGATTATGGCAATGAAGTATGGCGTGACAAACTCCCTGCACTCATGGAATGGAACGTATCTTAAGCGAGAGGCTGGGGAGATACTGGAGGGTTTTCGGAAAACTTCACTCTGTATAAAGAGCTCAACCCTGATCTTAAATGTGCCAGCTTCAAGAAGGACACAGGACTTGAATTTCGAAAGGTCCGATGGCTGTTCAGAATCCGCGGCGAATTACTGAGTTTGAATGGGACGCCATACGACACAGACTCGTCAGAGGAATGTCCCTTGTGCAGTCTCCGCGCGAGAGAGGACCTTCACCATTTCCTGAGCATATGCCCCACCCTCTCACAGTTCCGCATGGACGTTTTTGGAGCTTATGATCTTGCCAGAGACCACGCAATTGGGTTGCTGGAGAGTGCTGACGAATGGAAGAGGATTGCCAGGTACTGCAGATTGGCGTGGCGGTTTCGGTTGTCCGTTATCTCTTAGAGGATACATAAATTTCTCCCTGAATTTAAATAAGAGTTTAAACCAAGCTCTTAACCTCTCATTCCACCACCGACACAGATATTGCACTCATCCCTTTCTTACATCTTACTATGTCGAAGAGTTGGTTATTTTTTTTTATTAAGTCTTTGTTCCGGCTGACGGATTGCTACCAAGCTGTATTGTTGGTACTTTTCCGTTATACCCCCCCCCCCCCCCCCCACGCGATTTTGGTGCCCTAAAGCCATCGGGAGGGGTGTGTATGAAACTCGAAATCGTGAGGGAGGGGGTGGGGGTGTTAAGTACTCGAATTTGGGTGCCTTAAAGCCATCGGGAGGGGTGTGTATGAAACACGAAATCGCCTGGGGGGGGGGGGGGGGATAACGGAAAAGTACCGTATTGTTTATTTGTACAAAAATGTTGTCTTTCTTGTCTTGCGGTTAAATTCAAAATAAACTTCTTTTCTTCTTCTTCTTCTTCTTCTTCTTCAGTCATTTTTGGAAGGATGAAACTCCAACTCTTGGCGGTTGAAAATGTACTTTTCAGAGGCTGAAAATCTGATTCTCGAGGGGCTAAAAATTCGATTCTTGATTATACCTTTCATGACTTTTATCGAGCATGACTCAAATCGTATGAGGGCCGCCCAACCCAATTGGTCACTTAGCTGATTGTCTCCAAGACTGAAGAGATGGCTTTCTCGATGTCACCAAACGTTGTGATTATCGTGAGTGATCATCACTTCCATCAGATATCTTCGAGCTACGGAGTAATAGAATAGTGTGATGGTCTTGGTCCGTTCCGATCTGACCCTGGCTGAGAGCCCAGATGTTGAGGTGTTATATTTTCTCAGTTTGTCTCTATTGGTGGTGAGAGTTGGACATTTTACCCGATGATGGAGGAAAGAATCGCTCTGGAATTGTAGGTGCTATTCCTGTCACCGGATGCTTCTCGTGGATACAACGGGTCACCAATCAAGAGGGATTCGATATAATGTGGATGAACCGTGAGCAGTCAGGGAGAGGAAGATGCATCAAACTTACATTACCACAAACAAGGTTTTTCTCGGTTTTGTAGATATTATGTAAATTGGTGGGAACGTCAAAAATGTTCCAAACGGCTCCACTTAAAAGTTTATACCTATTTTCATTACAATTTAATACTTTTGAATGAATTTGTCTATTTTTCCACGTGCCTGTTATTAGTAAATTGTGTGCATTAGTTTAGTTAGAGGAACCGAAAAGTGCTAACAACCAACCATGAATGGTTAGAATAAGGTAACTGGGGAAGAGAATGGGAGCTGTCAGCAGGTTCAAAAAGGTTTATCAATTCAACAGGGGCGGCACACATCAATGTCTATCAGCGAGGGGTATCGGATCTTCACCACCCACGACCACATCCCCTCATCCTCACCCCCTACAACACCGCCGGCACTTATTTTTCCGTCACTCCCTCATCCCCCTCCCGGGCCGTCTAACAAATGAACGGTTGCATCGCTTCAAACGACTATTTTTCAGGGATTTCAAAACGCTCGTTTTCCACCGGATTATCCCTCGTCGGCGGGATGTCGTCGACGGCATGTTTTTTGAGTAATGACGAGGACGTGTTTTCATCGGCGGTTAATTTATCAATCATCAATATCCCCGTCAGTCGCTTCCATCGGGCTCAACGGGAATTATATATGAAGGGAATGACAGAGACATTTGTCAAAAGATCGAGGACGAGGATATTGCTCTCAAAAAATAATAATCGGCTTAAAATAATCCGGCATTATCGCACAATGGATGGCCATTTGGCTGATCACACTAAATAATCGCGTATATAATAGAATTCTTGTAGAACAGTTCCCAGAGTGGGACGAGATGAACAAGCCATCAATTGAATTGAATAGATGAGCGCAACCTTTTTGTTATTAATATTTAATGAGCGAGAGAAACTAAGAAACAGTAGGTATCTAGCGACCAAACTATGCCACACAACACATCAAAAGTATCCACGTGATGCTCATTACGTAAACAACTGCACCCTAACGACCGATGCGTAATAAAACCTTATGCCGATCAGAGGTAACGAACGGCTCAGGCTGCAAAAATCGTTTTGGAGTCGTTGGAATCAGCCTGAAAAGCTCATTCCATAGACCCTTGTACCAACGAAATCGGACAAAAACTTTCGTCCCCCTTTTGAGGCCTCCTTAGTTACACATCAGAGATAAACAACTTTCGTCGTGAAGGACCTCCCGAAAACCGATGAAGGGGATGAGGGAGGGAAAATCAAGGTAGCCTATAACCACCCCCGGAACTCGCTGATGACAATGAGACCACCCTCATGAAAATCTGTTGAGCCGCTCGGACGTGATGCTCTGTACACAAAAAAAAAAAAAAAAAAAAAAAAAAAAAAAAAAAAAAAAAAAAAAAAAAAAAACATACATGTCGAAGAGGTGAGCGCACCTTTCCATTTTTTGGAAAAAGGTTGCGCTAAAAAGTGTGATTAAAACCTTACTTGATTTAAAACATAAATCGTGCGATTTAGGCTTTTGATGATAATTGGTTCTGATGTGGTCATATGGATAAGGGTCAGTGGATTTTTGAAGGATCCCAGGAGGTCAAATATTTTCCAGGTTAAAAAAAAATTTATTACTTTTCCTAAAATTTTATTTTATCCCTATTTTTATTTTATTTTATTTTTTTATTTTTTCAAAGTTTGTTTACTGACACAGAAATAATTTTCGCACGAGTAACCTATATCAAAGAATAATAAACCCTTGTGTGAAGGGTTTTTTGAAGGGTTTTGGCTATGGGATCGAGTTTGTTGTCGTTTTTTAAGTATTTTTGGTCGAAGAATCCATTTTTGGGGCTCCCAGAACCATCCGATTTTACTCTGGGGATCTATGGAACTTTCACGTGGCTGTAAAAAGGGGGGGGGGGGGGGGGGGTTGAAGGATGCCTGGAAGTCAAATTAGGCGTCGTTTTCCGAGTAGTATTGGACGCATAATACCCACAAATACACAAGTTATGAATACATATTATGTACATGAAGACAACTTGTCGTTTTGAATTTTTGCAGCGAGTCTTATTTTTCACCGAGTTATAACTATGTTTAAATTAGCTAGGGGATGGTGCTATCGGATTCCGCCTTCCTTTGTGTTATAATTCGAAATCTCATGAAGCTACAGAGCTCTTTTTAGTTCTACCGAGTTCTTTGCCTTCTAATCCTTCTACAAACCAATAATTATTTCAATTATAATTGGTTTGAAAATGATTTTCATTAAAATTTTTATGCGGCTTGTTGGCTTGATTTTGTAAGATTGTTGTAGATTTATTTCTTCGTCCATGCATATGACATACATTGTAAGGAGTGTATTATACGTCCAGAACTACTCGGAAAAGACGCCTCATTCGAATTACTGGCATCCTTCAACCGCCTTTTTTACTTTAAAAAAAAAATTTTTTTTTACTCGAAAAATATTTTTCGAGTAAACAAAACACATTATATTACCAAATGGTTGATGTATTACAAATGTATGGACATAAACCCATATTTTCAATTACACTCAACAATGCACTGGACTAACATCTTACACCACTTTCCAGGACACCCTAAAGCTACTGTAGCTGTAACACCCGACCGTCAGACATCACCTATGCCCAGTCCCACCACCATAATAGAGCCCCACGACTGGGGTGGAGAGCAGCTATCACAAATGTAAATTGCCAAGGTTCGCAATAGTTGTCAATATATTTCATAACGTTAGCCAGAACTACCTATAACCGGAACCTCATTGTTATAGGTATAATCAATTTGTTTTGCAGTACCCTATCCGTGAAGATGGCCTAATATATCGGTCGAAAGCTCGGAAGAAGCCCTTTTTATTCACCCGTACAACCTCCTGAATCACCCCACCGTACTAAGGCATTATATTGCCTTCTGGGATCCTTCAAAAATCCCATTTGTAGCCCCATGAAAGCCCTATAGATCGCTGCAGTGAAATCGGATCGTTCCGGGACCCTCAAGAAAATGGATTCCCAAATCCAAAAATGGATCCTACGCACAAAAACACTTCGAAAACGACACCCCATAGCAGAAAAAGGAAAAAAAACACATAGAAAATTAGTTTTTACTAGCTGGTCATTAAAAAAAAAAAATGTAGACTGTGGATATCGACCCAAAATTTACAAACAATTGACGTCGTTGTAAATTCTACACGATAAATTCATTCTGAGTAAGTAGCCTTGTGTTATTCAGTTATTTACTCAAAGATATACTGTGACAAAATTGTTCTGTGCAGGCCCTGAGGAAGAAGATATAAGGTTTCGAAAGCTCAGCAAAAGAATGAGATTTTTCGTTGGATCTTAATCCCGATACTACTTACTGACGAGGTTAAAAAGAAATATGTCATAAATTTTAAATTATCAGCTTGGATTTCGCCGTTTGTTTCCTCGTGTTTCTTATCAATAAAAGGACACGTCAGAGTATAATAATATTACACCTACTCTGGCAACCGTCATCAACGTAGAACACAGAGTAACAGAGAGCAATGACGTAGAATAATATATAGGATATTATCCTAAACCAAGTTCAAGCACGCCGTGTCTATAACGTTTCTTTCATAAAATGTCAAAAAGCTTTACCCAAGGTATGCAATCTGGCAAAATGAGAAATCATTAAAGGCGTTTTTCTCAAAACTAGGTTTCTGCAGTTTCGTCACTACAATTCACAGAGTTGTTACTAGACCTGGCCACATGAAGTGTGGATACTCGAATTTTATAAGAGTGGAAGTACCTACAGTAGGTCCTAACTGCATGAAGGTCATTTAGTTTGATATACTTGAAAATTAATGTTGAAATTTTCGATGACTTACGAAGCGCGTAATCCCCTCTGACGTGCGCTGTCCGGTTTTATCATTTCAACTTTTCAGCTGGGACTTATTGATGAAGTTTAGTAAGTGGGCGCTATCTGATATTCAGAGGGATCCTCTTGTGTCACCTAAAAAAAAAGTGGCCACCCTGAGCTTGTAGGGCTTTGGGACGGGTTTGGATTCAGAGGTGATGTGTTCGGTTTGACAGCCGTTTGAATGGAGATATAACTCGCCCAGTGAACTGTAGTTCGCGTTTTTTTTTTCTTTTTCTGTACCTACGTTATGAATAGGGTGGGAATTGATATTGGCGTTCGGGAACCCGGGAGGGCATTTTTCGTTAGGCGCAGCGCGGCCGCGTTCATGAAAAACCCATGTGAATCAGTCAATTAGGGTTCGGGAGCAGTCTATCAAACCTCCGGCTTTCATTTCGAGTTTGCCGAAGTGGGGGGTATAATACTGCAGTGCGAAAGGAGTTGATTAATTGATGATTTCGGGGATGACTGGGGAAGTTCGGGAGAGCTGAAAGGGCAGCGATAGAGTGAATAGTAATTGGGCTGGTGACGTTTGTTGACACCCTTTCAACCCGGGATTTTCCGAACTGTTCGTTGTTTTTTAAAATTACTTTGGTTAAAAATTAAACACCATCGTAAAACGATTTTGTTGCGAAACTAGAAACAAACTCGACGTCAACACGATATAGTTCGTCATTTTCGTACCACCCAATTCGTTAATAACTTTGAGTGACTCGACACGTTATGAGTTAATTTTTAATTAGGAGCTTTCTAGTAATCTTGTCTGAGTAGGATGTGAAAATTTAGAAAAAAAACGTTAAATATTCAAAATCCCCCATTACGGCTGAAGGTTCAAAGAGGCGACGCAGGGAGGCGTTGCGACGAGGGTTGGATGTTTTTTATTGCGCAAGGTGTATGACAAAAAAAAAATGAAAAGGTGAGGGGGTTGAAAAAAAAGTATCTCCGCAAAAGAAAAGCGTGATGGTGTTGGTAGGGGATATGGTATGGCGAGAGCGGGGTCCATTACCACCAACTGACATAAAGAGTCGCCTTAGTCACTTTGTAATTAGAGTAGAGGTGACAAACCCCTTAAGCAAGCCAGGGGACGGTAAAGTAGGTCCTGCTACGGGGGTAGAGCTTTCCCAACTTAAAAATGCATAAGTTAAAATTTAAGCTAAGTGTAAACCGGGGAGGCTACTTAGCTACTTTCAGAAAAGGGAGCATCTGATATTTTGACGTTCATCACGAAATATATCGCTTGTGGGAGCCTTGCGAAGGACGGGAGTTTGGAAAAGCCTGTCACCTTCAACTAACGTCGCGTTGGGTTAATAATGCTCGGGGTGGGGTTGGATTGAGAGGGGGGGCGTCCTTCGATCCCTTCAGATGTCCTCTCTCGTCCCATGGAGGAAACCCATTAATTAACACGTTCCTGAAATCTTCACTTGGAGTCTAATAATATAGTAGCCCTAAATCGGGAACGAAATAGTGATATGTTTTTGTCGGTGCTGCTGTAGATCCTCATTAAAATTACGTGGCATTCCTCAATTTTCATAATTTATACTATTTTTTAATAATTTATATTGAATATTGATTACCTGATTTATCTTATTTTTAATTTTTTACACCATAGGAGACCATACATCTCCGCCAGAAGTTCATCTAACTCCGCCAGCGAAAGGAGCTTCTCACAATGACATGTTTGTGTCACCCAAGACTTGGATCCCTGGATTTTCGCATCGCTAGATCTCGGAATTTCTAGATCCCTGGATTTTCTGGAGCTCTTTTCCAGATTTCTAAGATCTTTGGATTTCTGGATTCCTAGATTTCTAATTTTTTAATCTCTGGATCTTTCAAGGATTTTGTCGATTTCTGGACTTCTGTTTCTGTGGATATTAGGATCTCTGAATTTTCTGATATCCAGATATTGGCCATTCTTCGGAAACGGTAGGTAAATATTTTTAGGTTTTTTTTTTTTCTATTTAAGGTTAATTTTTCCAACATTTTCAGCTGTCCAATTTTCAAATGTTTTTGCTGCCTTCTAAATTCGGTCCTTGATAACCTCAGTAAGCTGGAACACACTATTACTTGTAGTTTTGGAGGTGAACATTTTTCAAAAAAAAAAACCGCTAGGGAGTGACACTATAAGGCCAGTTACTAGCCCTATAGTGTCACTCCCTAGCGCTGTTACTGTAATGGCCACTCACTCCTCTCACTCCCTATTACTGTAATGGCCTACCTCGCCACTGTGGTCACTCCCTAGACGTTCCAAAATTTTGTTCGGGCGAGGGAGGGATAGACTAAGAAAGGACACATCAGCCATTTTCCAACTGAGTACACAAGAAGCTTCAAGGAAGAGCAAAATCACCGTCATAAAATTTATGTAAAGATAGCTCTAACTGCGTCAAAATTGTAATACTGAAAAATGAATAAATAAATAAAATTACGTCTTCCCTTTCAAATTTGGAAAACACCTCACCACCGGGTTTTATACCTCTGCAAACTGTGCTAAAAGCTTTCAATCCGCTTATAAAACTCCTTAATCAGGTTCTATAGTTTTGTATACAAACCGGTTCAGTAGCTCTTTAATTTTGTTTTATAACTCCTCTCTTTAACGGTATTATAACTCCTTATTTTGATTCTACAAACCGGTTTTGTAGCTCTTTAACGGGTAGTGTTGATCTTAAATGCAGTTTTACAGCCCTCCTAGCCGGTTTTATCACTCCTAAAACTACGTAGTTCCACTAACGGATAATTTTTACATTTATTTGATTTTTATTTTTTCTTCACTTGTTGCTTAAGATTGATGGGTCTTCGGACGCCTCTGTCTCAACTTTGATAAACCCCCGAAAAGGCGGCAAAAGACGAGGGAAATACTTCCTATGCAAATTCGCCCGCCGTTTGTGCCGTTTTGACAAGCTGAAAAGGGTGAGGAGAGAGGAAAGCTCTTAAGTAAGAACCAGGTCTATTAATGTCTTGTCATTTGTAGACTCTAATCCTGATGTGACGTCAGAGGTCGGTAATGGACACCACGGTACATCTCCTCGTCCCCTTCTGACACGCCCCTTAGCGCCCTCTTTGTTACCCTTTATTAACACCGGACTTGACGTCTACTGTCAGAAGACATGTTATTCTAATGGATATAAACTTCCCTGGTCATATTGCATTCCCTTTGCCTTTTGTGAAATGTGTCATTTTCTTCATTATTCCTCCCGGGTTTCCTCTTCCTTGTGATGTCAAGATTTCTGGGAACGTGTGATGAAGCAAAAGTGTTTTCACAAGAAACACAATTCACTGCTCTGCTGATTCCTCGCTCACTATTCTTTCGCTGTCGTAACATTATGGACCCCCCCCCCCCCCCCCCCCCCAACCGCCAGCAAGAAGACGTATACTTCCATAGATAGATAGATAGATAGATAGATAGATATGTTTTTTATTGTAACAACCAAAATGGTAATACAATCGTCATTTTAGGTATAACACAGAGATAAATTCAGCACGATTACTTTTATAAATATTCATCGGCAATACAAAAAATAATAGGTTAGGAAGGTATATACATAACTTAAAATAGAAGAAAAAAGTCTTCGATAGAATACAATTCTGCGTTTATCAATTCATTTTTTACTTTTCTTTCGAACTCCTTATTGGACATCTGCCGAAACGATTTTGGCAACCTGTTGTAAAAACGGATACCATTCTGTAGCGGGCTACTTTTCAACGATGTGGTCAATCGCACGCTGGGAGGACGCAACTCGTCACATGTCCGTGTGCTGTAACTGTGAAAGTCGGAGCCCTTAGGAACCAGGGAATCATATTTCCTAACCAGTCTTAAACAGTTGAAGATGAACAATGAGGGAACAGTCAAACAACCTAATTTTCTTATTGAGCCGCGGCAGCTCTCCCTAAAGCTTAAACCGAAAATGACTCTAATAGCGGCTTTTTGCAGCCTGAAAATATCTGCGCAGGATGAGCCCCAAAAAACAATCCCATATGATGCACGGCTCATGAAGAGAGCGAAGAACACGTCTCGCAGAACCGGGAAGGAGACGATGCCAGCAAGACGGCGAAGGACGAAGTTCACAGATGCCAGTCTAGCCCCGAGCTTTTCAATGTGACAGCGCCACGAAATCCTGCTGTCAATCCACAGCCCCAGGAAGTTGACCGCGTTGTCCAGCCGACCGTTGAGAAGGAACTCGAGGTCCTGGGTCTTCTCCTCATTGAGCCGGAGCGAATTTGAGGTGCACCAGGATTTCACCACCACATCCGCGGCCAGCATATCGCCCGACAACTCCAAGCGCGTTCGACCAGACGCCAAGACAGTCATATCATCAGCAAACAAGTAAATTTGATTCTTTTGTCGATTGAACTCATAGGCCAAATCATTGACATAAAGGAGGAACAACGTCGGACCCAAGATGGAGCCCTGCTTAACCCCACAAGGTATGGGCGACTCCTCTGAAGCGATGCCATTGTAGAAGACAATTTGACTCCACCCCGCCAAAAACGCACTGAAAAAGGCAACAGACACCTCATCAAAGCCATAACGCGAGAGTTTCATCAGCAATCTGTCATGCGGGACCAAATCAAAGGCCTTGCTCAGATCGTAGAGACGGATGGCGGTATGCTCCCTCTTTTCTAGAATATATCGTTGTATATAGTATGTATATATCGTTATATAGTATATCGTTGTATACATATGTATATATCGTTGTCAAAATGTGTGTTCAGTCAAGCTTTGAACGAAAAACATAGAATTTTCATCACCGGGGACGCGTCGCGAAAATTAATGAGTTCGCCGGCTAATTATCAACCCCGGAGGAAGAAACGATCGCCCCCTGACGTTCTAATAACGCTGGAGAGAGGTCGTTTGTCGTCGACGTCACCGCAAACGGCGCTCACCCGACCAGAGATGAACCTGTGAGGGTGACACCCCGAATAACGGCCGTCGGTGACACTTCTGACGAGATGCGGTCGTTGTAGGGGGTTCCTGGCGGGTCAGTTTAGCTCCCCCCGATATGAAGCACGTTTCGTCACTGAAATTGGCCCCGTAAACCTCCTGGTCGGAGCATTATGACTCCGCAATGTGGTTCGTCCCTGCGTCTCTTTGTGGGCTCTGATGAGGTTTATGGTTGGAGTCAAAAGGCGTTTCTGACGTGAAAGTTGTGGATTCAGTGGATATGTCAGTGTCACCACTTATGCTGTACAGAATAAGGTTTTCCATTCTCAGCATAAGTTGGTAATCAACCAGGTTCTGCTTTCGAAACGGTGCCAAAATCTTTTATTCGGCCTCAAAAGTTATCCTTATTCGCTTCAAGACGCGCAGATTCCAGAAATGAAATGTTCGCCCATAGTCCAGTCATTAGGTGCCCAAAAGTAGTGAATCTGAGAAAAAATACCTGAAGAATTTTCCTCGACGGATCTGAATGTTTTTGGGGGTGCTGAATCCGAAAATTTGGTTATCTACTAGATTCGGATATGGCTTCGGTTTCGGTTGTAGCTCAGAAACTATTGGTCCGATTCCAAATTTCTTTTTTTCTCGTGAAAGCTGATTAGATTCCCCATCGCACCTATTCCATGTTAAATTTTGATTTGAGCTTTGATAAGGGAGGGAAAGAAGACATTTTCCTGAAAAACGTGGTCGTAAATGGTCAAATTTCTTGTTTCCACACTTTCCGACGAATACTAACGGCACTTTTGTTGTTTCAATAGACATGCAATGTGCCGTTACTTATATAAAATTTAACCAGCTTTGTGATTAAAAGAGGAAAAGTAAGATCGGACAAACCGTTCCCGAGTTATAGGCAGAAATGTGCAAATAATCATGTTTTATTCACAATGTGCCACTTTTTTGCCGTTCCCGCCCCTCCCTTATCAAAGCTCAAATCGAAATTTCACACGGAATAGCTACGATGGAGAACTTAAACAGCTTTCACAAGAAAAAAATAAATTTGGAATCGGACCAATAATTTCTGAGCTACAACCGAAAACGTTCTGAAAAACGTGCTTCCGCTCTCCGCGCGGTGTCAGACTGGACGTTTCTTTACGGCTGTTACTCGCAGCTATTCGGTAAAAAAAAAAAAAGATGTGACTAGTGAAATTGTCATAAGGTGTCAGGGTACCTTATGTGGGGTTCGGGGGGCCGATTGCGGTGTTTAATAGGCTTCGGAAGACTGGAATACGAAGATTTTGGCTTCGTTAGAAAAAATGGTCAAACTTCAGCACGCTCTAGCGGCCAAACGGAGAAAGCTAGCGAGACGTGTTAGGTCTTATTTTTTAGGAAATCTCATCGGATATAATTTCGTATGGAGTAGTCATGTCGCCAAGAAGCATGGTTTCCGAGTTAAAGGCAAAAAAAAAAGGACCGACATTTTATGGTGGTTTTTGCCATTTTCATGGTGAAGCCATATCCGAATCTAGTAGATAAAAAAATTTTATGATTCAGCACCCCCAAAAACGTACAGATCCGTCGAGAAAAATTTTTCAGGTATTTTTTCCGTTCCAAACTACCTAATGACTGGACTACCAGCGTCCCCGCCGTTTTCGATAGTTTTTTTTTTTTTTTTTTTTCAAAATTTGAAATTGAAACAAAACACTCGGTTCTCCATCTCGTTGCAAACGCAAGCTTTTCAACGCAATTCACAGTAGGAGAAATGGCAAAAAAAACCTGGCCAAAACTCGAAAAACAAAACTTGAGCTAAAATTCCTCATGGAATGAGGACTTCTACCTCCCCGAATACGCCTCCACATACGCTCGATACGCTGTCAGATGAGTCGGGAGATTCGCGGCCGGAAAGCGAGAAAAATTTGATGACTCTTGTCAGTCTGTTCTGACGTGTATTACGGCTTCTCCGCCACAGGATAGGCACTGAGAACTTTTAATTTTTGTCGAAAAGAGGGGCCCAGGATGCTGTCTTTGTGGTGAAGGATGTATTTCTGAGTTCCTCATCAGAAAGCTGTACGGCACAGGAAAGGCTTAAGCGGAGCCCCATTAATATTGCATTAATTGAATCGGAATTATTCCGAAGATAAGTCCCGATCACGCATTAGCCATGATTTGAAATGCGAAAATGTCAAAGAACGATTAAATTGAAGTTACATGGTTTTACAGTTTACTTTTTTCCATTAGTGACCCTATAAGACTCATGTCATGAGTCTTATAAGTTATTGTCAATAAATACCGTGTCAACTGAAATCCAAAATTTGAGATTTAATCTCTTTGTTGTTAAAACCTTTTGATTTTCAAGGGTTCCAGCGCCAGAAACGAGATCTAGACAGCAGTTTAGAATGTTTTAGACAATTTTCCCGTGATCAACATACTAAAAAACATGTAATACGGGACTTCCAGAGTTTTGGCCAGGTTTTGAGCGATTTCGCACCCGTGGGGCTCTGCGGGGCTACAAAGGGACAACGGGAGGGGATTTTGGAGGTTTTCGGCAACACTATCAAGTGGGGTGTCGTTTTCGAAGTATTTTTGAACGTATAATCCATTTTCGGAGGTCCCAGAACTATCCGATTCCACCTTACGGCTTTCATGAGGCTACAAAAGGGGCTTTTAAAGGATGCCATGAGGACGAATACGGTGTGGTTTTCCTTGCAATTTATGACGTTTAATCCATTTTTGGGGATCTCAGATCCGTTTTGGTTTATTATTCTAGGAATAAAATAACAGTTATTTTGTTGTCGTGTTGGAGGTTGAAAATTCTGGTCAGCCTCAAAATTTGACATCCGTCTGCCATCCGAGCCGTTTAGGTCAGTGGGAACTTTTTTTAATCTAAAATTTTGCCAAAATACTCGGTTTTCCATCTAGTTGTGCCTGCAAGGTTTTCAGCCTGATCGCCCAAACCCTGTTAGCCCCCCAGTTGAGCTAAAAAGGGGCTACGGGAGGGGTTTTTGACGGGTTTCGGTTATGAGGTCTAGTTAGGTGTCGTTTTCGAAGTATTTTTATAAGTATAATCCATTTTTGGGGGTCCCAGAACCATCGGATTTCACCGAGAGGATCTATGGGGATTTCATGGGGCTTTTGAGGAATGCCAGGGAGTCGAATGAGGTGATGTGTTTCCGAGTAATTTTGGCCGAATATTCCATTTTCCTGGGTCCCGTATCCGTCCATAATCCTGAAATTAATTTTTTTTTAAATAGTTTATACGAATGAGAATTAGAAAATAAATAACAATTTTTATTGATACTGAATTAATTTTTGCATAATTTATGTAAAAATAATAATAGGCCTAAGACCTTGTGCAAATTCTTCAAGTATTTTAATATGTTAATGGACCCATTTTGAGGCCGATCCAAATTTTTTACTCAAACAAATCCCAGATCGATATTTCCTCAATTTGAAGGTAGATAGTTTTACAAAGTGTTAAACTGAAAGAAGTTATATTTTCGTAGGGCGGCTCCTGATTTCCATTCTCTTCCCCATAACCTCACCCATTCGTGCAGTCCAAACACTCATAATTAAAAACCGTTTTTCAGGATCCACCGCGAGAGAAACGCGTTTACAAATCAGAGTGCCATCAATTAGGCGAAGCAAAAAGAGTCAGGGGAGAAAAAAAAAAATCCTGGGCTGTGTATTAGGTACATCGACGTAAACACGGACCGGGGGGATGTAAACAAATCGCACTAACTTCAAACCCCTCAATCCGAAATGAACTCTACGTCCGCCACCCTTTTCCACCCAGACAACTACATAGTAAGCTCCTCCTCTCCTCCTACCAGGACGATTTATAGTAAACAATATAATTCCGAGTCAAATAAACTTGAGCGGGGAGGGCCTTTTCAGATCATTAACGGAATAAATCCTGTTGGTATTTACTTTGAGCGATATAAATTAAAAGGAAGGTTATTGAAGGGAACGAAGCAGCCTCATCTGAAGTAAATATTGATGTGATAAATTTTTCACTCTAATGCGCCTTTCTCGGTTGCAGACTAACTCAGTTTTTCAACTCCTGTCAGATTGAAGGCTCGCGTTTTCGGTATCTGGTGTTTGTTGGTAGAAGTGTACCTATTCTGAGAATTTAAACTATATACAGTGAAAAACGGCTGTTCTGATTTTGGATTGAGTAAGCAAACAAAACTGAGATAGAAACTTTTTATGTATAACTTGATGTACACGTGTGCTGCTTATTGTAACATGTAAGCGTTCTATAGAACGTATACGTCTAGACGGGTGTCCAGACTGCAACAGACTCCAAAGCGTCCAGCGGCCAGACAGGCTGGAGACTTGGCGCTGGCATTTTGGAGTGGCCAAGAGGGGGAGGGCGAAGCCCCTCTGTCGATGGCACTTCGCGTCAAACTGATATGTTAATCCACTTTGTGTTTGGAGCCCGGGCCCAACTGACTTGGGGACATCAAAGGCTTCGTGAAGCTTGTGTTTCACTGATGTGACATCCGATCACTTCCGTGCGACGCCTGGTTTATTGGGCGTCGAGCAGACGTTACACAATATAGAGTCGATAATGATCAGCTACTGTGCCATGTAGTCAATGAAAAACGTCAGGGAAAGTCTATTTTTCAAGATCGACGAACGCCACTGACTACCGTTATTTGAATTGTATTAAACTCACTACACTGAGAGAAAAGATTTTTTTAGTGGCTCGGTTAAATCCGAAATAACTTCGAAAAGAAATTGAAACCACCTAGAATCAATTGATTCAACATCGAAAAAAGTAGGTCCAGGTCAAAGTATCATCGAAAAATATTAATACAACCTAGACCCATATAGAAACAACCTATTACCCACCCTCTGACCACAACCTGTAATACAAAAGTGTCAACCTAGACCAGATGTGAACTTCACATTTGGTCTAGGTTGACATTGTGAAGACCTAGAAAATATATTACCTACCTTTGACTTTTAAGTGGGTTAACCTAGAATCGAATGGTTTGACCTTCCATATAATTCCCCTCCATTAAAGTCTCGGTTGTACAACTGAACACAACCGAGAGATTGTTACTTTAGGTAACAACCCAGAAGAAAAAGTTTGACTTTCAGTCACGGTTAAAACTATCATAGTACCACAAATTGTTTTAGGTTTAAACAACAGTGATTGTAATTCATTCGATAAATTCCAGGTTGTTTCTACAGTACGCTAAGCGACCGCGGAGAGTGCCACTGTAGGCGGTGGGCGTTAATTCTCGTTGTCTTGGCACCCCCCCCCCCCCCTATTTACCCTGTGGCCTCAACCCCACCATCTATCTCTGTAAAATTCTAATCATCTGTTTTCTGTCACTATGTGCAGTCATATTATGACGTCACATTCAAATTTTTGTACTGAGTTGGAAACAGAGACAACCCAGAAAGATAGTTGAAGATGATAGAACCAACCTGCAATGGAAGTGGAGCAAAACTAGAAAGAAAAGTGGACCACCAAGTAATTTAGTAGGACCAACCTGAAAAGAATAGGAAGCTACCTAGAAATTTAACTGGTACAACAGGGATAGTAAATGAAACAACCTCGTAAATAAAGGGGCACAACCTAGAGAAAAAAAGGGTTCTAGGTTAACGCGCCATGGCTGTAAATTGTTTGAGGGGGGGGGGGGGGGGTGAGAACGTTTTCGTTGTAGGGTAAATCAACCGTCTACGAAAGTGAAAAACATTGAATACTAGGGTGAGACAACCAAGACATTCATGTTTTTAACCTAGACTGTAAATGGATGGAGGCGGCGGCACACACCGTGAACTTAACCTAGAACTAAAGTGTGGGGGTGGCGCATTTTAATCTTGGTTGTTTGCATTTTTAGGACGGTAACTTAACCAATATTTTCAATCTAGGTTAAATGATATTCAACCTAGACTAAATTGTTCCAACCTAGAATGAAAACCAAAATAAATCTAGGTTGGCAGCATTTAACCTAGAAAAAATCGAAAAATAACCTAGAATAGGCCCTTTTTTTCTCTCAGTGTAGGCTCGCCTCCTAACCAGCGTCAACTTTGAGTTTACCTTCGAACATCAGTGATCATTGTCTTCGAACTCAATCGCCAGCAGTTCAAATTTAAACAAAATCATAATAAACCCTCGTTTATAATTTCCAGCGTTTTTTTGTTTTTTTATCTAAAACAACTTAAGAAATAATAATTATTTCAAACTTATATGTTTGGGATGAGGAGAATTTGGGTTTTGCGTGCGCTTATGCCAACAAATACTTACCAAGCCCCTGTTTCTCATCTAGTATTCACAGGAGGGTGTCGAGAAATGTGCAACGGGAGCGATAGCAGAATTTTAATGGAATTGACTCCCGGGGAACATTGATTCTCTGCGTCATTCGAAAAACCATAATTCTTGCACGTAACACTTGTTCTTATTGGAAATGTAAGAGATATGAGACTACGCGTGACACACGTCCCATACACGGGCGGATACCCCTTCGCGTATCAACTAATACCGAACAAGTTATGCTCCCAAGTTTCCGAACCATTAAACCTTCAAGAAACCGGGGGAAGGCGTCTGAAACTGCCTCGAAACTGACGACAACCGAAATATCAGAATCCGCGTAGGAGGTGGAGAGGGATAGAGCGCCACCAACACCTTCCGTGCCGAATTTATGGGCGTCTAATCTTACAAGCGAAGGGATAAAGTTGATAATGATGCGTTATGTAGCGGAAGGGTTGCCGCCGGGATGGAAAGGGAGGTTGAACTTGGGTATTAGAGATAACGTAGGTATGAAATAGTGTTAGTTTACTCTTGTAACTTAAACAGGGTATGAAAGGGAGTATGTCCTTAGGTTTCGTCTTAAAGAGCAGCCCGACCCTTGGCAGTCACTTTCCCCTCTCAACCCTAATACACTTCACCCTTCTCTAGTGGGTTATCAGGGGTTGTAATTAGGTAGCGCACTTGAGGGCCTACAGCCACCGACCGTCTCTACAGACTCACTTTTGGTAAGATTACCATCGTGTCTTGGTAAGCTCCCCCGAGATCTCCCAAGACGTTTCACAATGTGCCCATTTACAGGAGCAGGGAAGTTTCTACGCGGAAGTCAATGAAGAACATTCCAAGAACGTTTGAAATTCGAAAGAAATGAATGATATAAAGAAGGTTGAAGTGAGGTCCGCCGGTTCCTTACAGGTCAAAGTCGATCATCACGGACCAAATATAGATAACGATGATCCACGGTGAGGCCCGATTGGCCCGCGACCGCTGCATATGGACTCGACGTCCAAACGTACTTAGAAAACGAATCCCCACTCGACCCCATGGCCAATGATCGTGAAAAAACCCTCACGTTTCTCTTTTTTAGCTCCACAGAGCCCCACTGGATGGGTGTGAGGCCCATAATTGAGTCTACGTCTAAAATTACTTCTAAAATGACACGTCATTTGACTTTCTGGTCCAAGCCCTTCAAAAACCCCATTTACAGCCCCATAAGTTGTGGATTTTTTCGTCTCACTTTCCTTTCTGTAGATTTTAACTGTTTTTTTGAGCATATTTAAGAGCAAATACTTAATGGTTTGTTCGAGCATATCTATTGAGCATAAAACAGATTTTATTCGACCATATTAAATATCAAACATTTTGTTGATTTTATGGAGCATAATATGATTGATATTATCAATCCGAGCCCTACTTATAAGGCTACTTACACTATAAAGAATTCTTTTATGTACTTTTATGAAAAATTAGTTTAAGTACATTTGCACACAAAAGAAATATCAAAATAGAGACTAGGGAAAAATAGAGAACAGGGATGCTCAACATTGTCGGTAAAGAAATCCATAAAATAATTGCATAACGTGCAGCCAGAAGGGTAGACGTGCGTTTCCCAGGGCTGCAAAATGTTACAGAAGGCTTTATTACTGATTGGTATAATTGCGCAAAAATGGGTCCTTTGTCAACAGAACATTATTTTTAGAATAATTTTTTATTCAAATTAAAAATATAAAACAAAAATAAAAAATAATAGTTAAAAAAAATAAATTTCAAGAAAATTAAAGAGATCGATTTTAAAAAATTAGAAAGACTAGAATTCCGAAAAATGGTTCTACGTTCTACTTCAGGCGTCCTTCGCAAGCCCCATAGGGCTCGGATGGTTTGGGACCCTCAAAGAAAGGATTTTACTTCCAAAAATACTTCGACAACGACACCTCATTCGACCCCAAAGCTGAAACCCTTCAAGTAGCTCCACGGTCATGTGCGATCGGGCTGAAAACTTCCAGGGCACATCTAGATGGCAAAACGATTATTCATTTCAGATAAAAAATAACCCTACTGCTTAAAACGAGCTGGACTGCGGTGAAACATTAAATTTTAATTTTTGGAATCTACACATCATGAAACACGAAAGAGCCTAATTTTGAGGCTCTTCTAACAAATAAAATCCGAAAGGCCACCAAAATGCCCGACTCTTTTTTTCTACTAGTGTTCAACTACATTACTTACCTACTCGAACATTTTCTTTTTCAAAATTCCGAAAAAAATCTGTAAATTTTGTGATTTGGGACTTGAAACTTTCCACTTGTCAAATAGGAAAATAGTCAAATAAAATTTAGTTGAATAAAATTTAATTTCCATTGTTATTGTCATTTTCCTTCATTTTATCAGGTCGGTATTCAGATTTTTCTAATGCACGCCCAGGTAGACATGGATATTTTTTGATCTTTGGTACAATGTACCTAATATTAAAAAAATATCCATGTCTACCTGGGTGTGCATTAGAAAAATCTGAATACCGACCTGTTATGTCGTATTTCACGGGTTTCGGCCCATAATATGCTGTCAACCACTTCAAAGGGGTTTTTAACCATTTCAAACCCCCTTTTCACCCACTTCAAACTGGTTTTCAGGTGTATACTCTCTACAAACATGTTTTCTTTAACGGCATGTCAACTTCTCCGTACCCACATTAAACTGACGTTTAAAATTACCGCGGCGGGTTTCCGCCACTTCAAGACAGGATGCTCGAAGTGCCTCACCCGGTTAGTGGGGATTAGTCAAACTCCTTAAACAATTGGTGGAGAGACAGTCTGGACAATCTGATCCGATCTGAAGTCGGAAAAAAAGGGCAAAAGTCGTTTCGACCCGCTAGCTAAAAAGTTTGGGAACCTCTGATGTAAAGAAACCTGTGTGTAAAGAAGAGGTGAGTAAATCCCGTCGACCTCGGAGAAGCGGGGGTAATTTATTTTTGAAGCCAAGGTAGGAAAAAGGCTAATTCCCAATATCGGCTTCCAAGTCAGTCGCTCGTTGATCATAGAAAAACCCGTCCGAAAAGGATCTCCTTTATATATTTTACGACGAGGCGGCATAAATAAGGTGGAGAAGCGTGCGGTTGAAGGAAATATGGACGAGGGTAGTTGGAGGGTGAGGCTATCCAAGGGGATGATTAGATGGCGAAATGGGTGGATGAGGAAGAGAGGGGCTGGTAAGATGCCTCCAATGCCTACTAAATATCGCTCACACCCTCCTCCACGTTCACTTTTCAGCTCAGAATCTCAATGACTCACATCATCGACTACCAAACACAATCAAAATTAACAATAATCTTGACGAGGATTTATACGCTACATTCTAAGCCATTTTACAAAGCATGATCACTTCATGCAGCTGAAGAAGAACCCATGTTGAATCTCAACAACATAATGAATCAAGCGACTTGAAACATCTTCACCAACACCGGACTCAAGAAGAAATTGATTACCCCGAGAGAAACGGACGAGTCTTATAAAAAAATAAATTCCCGGTAATATCCGAACAAAAAAAGATATCTCAACGGCTCCCCTTCGTCATACCCTTCAGCCTTCCAGTAAATCAGAATTGATAACCGTCCCGTTGACATTTTGATGGAATGAGGTACCTTTATCGCCCCGGACGGAGGATTTGAACGCGAGACTGAGAACCATTCGTATTCATCCGATCACCACAAATCAACGGAAAAACTTGAAAGTACGAAAGTGGTCAGGGCATTAAGAATTATAGATGGACCTTCCTGAGGTGGGGACAGCTCAACTGGAAACAGGACAGGGGCCGTGATCGAATTCCGGTACCAGGACCAAAGGGGGGAACTCCAGTACGAGGAAGCCATGTTATATTGCTCCTGCGGTCATGATCTATTTTCAGAAGTCGAACGAAGAACATCTACACAATGTTCTACTTGCTCTACATAAATTACACTCGGAACCGAGTTTTAATCAGATTTCCATCTTAGTGGAATCCTTGGGTTACAGAAGATGCTCGCTCTTGCATGGTTACTTGTGCGATGTATCATGGAAGATCTCCTCTTCTTAATACTTCATTGGGTTTCATTATTTGAACTCCGCCAGCCAACCCCCGCTCGTTCCGTGGGTATTTGAAGAGACACATGCCCCCCATTTTATAAATCGTTTTTGCCGTATAATACAAGATGACCGTTTTCTGGAAATCGGATTAACTACGACATTGGAAATTCAAATTTTGGATTCAGCGTAAAAGAATGGATGGGAAAATGGTACTGAGAATAATAAGATGAGAAATTTGAGACATAAATTGCAATAAATTAAGAATTTCGTGGTGGTTTTCCTCATTTTAATCGTTTTCTGCCCCCCCCCCCCCCCCCCCCCGTTATATCCATTCTTGAGGCGCTCAGATACGTCAAATGGAGAATATTTTTAGTTTCAGAATTTTCTCGTACTATGCTCGCCGAGCTGCACTTTTCCAATAACCCATCTCGGAATAAAGATGACCATTTGATTTCCATGTCATCTTCGACGTCCTCCTCCTCCTCTTCGGGCTGCACATTGAGAAAAAAAATCCCGTATATTGGTTGTAGAAGTGAAAAAATGGCGGCCAACCTGCGATTGTTTGGAGAACCCTCCCGATTAGTGGGAGAAAAATCTACTTCCGAATGCAAGAAAGTACGACTAATCGCATAAACTACGACTGATACGAACCTATAAACGAACTACGAACTACGAACTTAGAATGCTGAGGTGGCAGGAGAAAGAACCGACCACTCGCAAAACTTTCCTACCATTCACATGAAGGCATGTTGGTATGAGATTAAATAAATTTTATTCTCTGACCACTTCCAAAACCTACAACAGGTCACATCGAAAAGGGATTGGTCGGTGAATTTTTTCATTCCCTGTCGTAGGAGATGCCCTGATGCAATAGTCGATTTCCCTTCGCACTTTTTGTATTGATCATACTTAATTAGTAGGTATAACATCGTAAAATTTGCCTTATCCGCCTGGCAAAGCCAGGAAAAATACGGCCTGGGCATTGCTGAGGGACACAAAATCTTGTTCATTTCATAATGCAAGGCCGTTCCACCAATTTATACGTATTCATTCCAAATCATGACAGATCTAACGATCGGGTGACAGTTAGATATCCCATTGAGGAAGCAAGGATTTCGCAGGCAAACCCCGAAAAACTTTCAACGGTCACGAAAATTTCTGTTTCCCAATCGTCCGCCATATTGGGGCAATTTCACTGACCACACACAAAATATCTCTGACCAATTGCAAATTCACCGACCAATCATTACGTTTCTATGACGGATTTATACTGTACAGTCGTAGAAACTTTGCAATTAGTCGGAGAAAAGGACAACTAGCGCTCCCCCCCCCCCCCCCCCCCCTCAACTTCAGTGCGTCTCCACGAGTGTTTGCTTCAGTTAACCAGCTCCAATTTAATAGGCTAGGATATTATATCCTATAATAGGTAGTTCCAGTAATTGGATTTACATCCGATTGATATTATGTATATCCAATATAATTATTATATTAGGTAGTTACTGCCAATTTGCATCAACAACAGTAACCCCTATCGTTGAATGTTCTGAATTTGGTTCCACAGTCTCCAAACCTTCAAAAAACTGTAATCGGCCGACTTCCAGCGCTCCTCTTCAATGTTGTTCTTATCAATCTTTCTAACCTCCGAGAAACTAACATCCTGAGTTTGTTCATTAATTTCGCCTCCCCCCCATAAATTTGAAATCCATAAACAAATACAAGGACACCGAAGGACCTCAACGGTAAACAGCAGTGTGTCAGCTTGACCGAAAACACTGCAATAATAAACCACTCCGTGATATACACTTGCAGTAACAAACCGGCTTCGTCGAAAAGAAAACTCCCTCAGTTTCCAGGAGTTGTGGTTTTAAACAGCATTTTAATCTTCGGTCATCCGTCTTTCGGGACCTCCCGGGGCGCTGGGGGTCGTAAATTCGAGAGGTTGCCCGCCCTGTCAGGAGCTCTAGTTTTAGCAGGACTCACCTGCATTTTCGGAATCTTTATTTTTTCCCTGAACCACCAGTCACCACTACAATGTCTGCCAGAATGACTGAAAAATAGGAAATGGTGATACTGTTTTTTAACGTAACATTTCCAAAAACCGATGATTTTACGGACCATATTAGATTGACCATAACCAACAATTACCCCAGTCATATCACCTGAACCCTGTGTTGGATCTTGAAAAAAAAAAAAAAAACTCCCGCCACATCCGGACCCGTCAACCCGATTCATGGGTCCCATTATTAAGACCGATTGGAGTTTTGGACTCGAGCAAAAGCGTGACGCCTCGTTAATGGCCAGAACGTGAACGCCTTTCTATCTTATAAAACCTGAAACTTCGGAACGTTTACTTACTCGCAAGGTTGAAGGTATTGCGGAGGTTTGTTTGATAAAATATCATTTTCGTGTTCGGTTCTAACTGCTCCGAAAGTCGACAAGACAGTTCGGCGTGTTGAAACTGGATCGTGAACGTTCGATGAAACCTATTGACTGCTCGAATAAAAAATTGTGACAAGCGGCCCTGAAAAATTATGGTTTAACATATCAACCAAGACTCGTAAACGAGATAAAAACTTGATCTTTATTTTCGAGTTTTGGCTGCGTCTGTAGGTATATAATTTTAAATATTCGATACAAACGCAACCAAAATTGGAATAAAAGTAGTTTTTATCTATTTATAATATAAAAATATAAAATCTTAAAAACCATAATAGTTTCTATCTTTTTATAATATAGAAAGAGAAAAACTATTATGTTTCTTCAGATTTAAAAAATAAAATATTTTCTTCTGATTTTTTAATTTTTTTATTTTTAGAAAAACTGATATAAATTTATTATAAAACATTTACAGAAGAAAAATATAACAGAAAAGCATTATTTAAAAATACTTATTCTTGCTATAATTATCAAAATAATGATCGATGTTAGTAAATAAATATTTTTAAATTTTAATGATTCCTTTTCGTTAGAAAAATGTCTTCAAAATGTCACCCCCCCCCCCCTAACCATAACTAAATTTGTGAAACAATTTTCTGTGACACGAAGCTGTACAACAGGACCTATTACTTATAGTTACTGCTACAGGTGATAGATTTAAAAAATAAATAAATGGCAATTTCTTTTATTTAAAAAAAATCTCATTTATAATTATTTATAATCATGAAGAGCTGAGAATCGTGCTAATGTGGCGTTATCAACAAAGAATTCCCCTCGTAAATCGTTCGACTGGGTCCTTTCCTTTAATAAGGGAGGGCAGATAATTTATTAGGTAGTATGCAATAGCAGTTGTTGTTCGTCCGTGAGAGAAATATTCAAAACGCTACAAAATGAATCAGGCGTTTACTCAAATCAAAGTTTTCGACAACCTCCGCAAAAACGAGTTGATCATTCGGGGAATTATTTTACCATTTTGGCAACCTCAAAACAAAATATCAACAGATGAATAGATAGAAACCATAATCTTTCATTAGAGAAAACGCTGCAAATTATACACAAGGGTTCATTATTCTTTTATATACGTTACTTGTGCAGAAATTTAATTCTGTCAATGAAAAAATTAAAAAATTTTTTTTTAATCTCAAAAAAATTTTTTTTGGATTTTTTTGTTCAAAAATGTGTTGTTTTTTTTTTCAAAAATTCTGTATTTTTTACTCCAAAAATATTTAACATCCTGGGATTCTTCAAAAATCCCATTTTTAGCCCCACGAATGCCCTAAAGATCGCCCCAGTGAAATCGGATCGTTCCGGGACCCCAAAAAATGGATTCTACGTCCAAAAATACTTCGAAAACGACACCTAACTCGATCCCATAGCTAAAAGCCTTAAAAAAAACCCTCCCGTAGCCCCATTATAGCCCCATAGCGCCCCAAGGGTTTGGGCGATCGGACTGAAAACCTTGCGGGCACAACTAGATGGTAAACCAAGTATTTTGCCGAAATTTCAGATTTTTAAAAAAATTCCTACTGCCCAAAACGGCCTGGACGGTGGACGGCGTACGGCGGACGGACATTTCGGATTTAGAATGTAGACCTCTTGAAACGGATAATGTAACATTTTGAGCCCGATCGGAGTCGTCGAACCCCGTCGCGAAAACATAGGCGTATTATTCCAAGAATAATAAACCAAAAAATTTGGAAATTTAAAATTTTTTTAAATTCCCAATTTAAGAATTTAGGATTTTATTTTTAATCTGAAATTTTGGAAAAATACACGGTTTACCATCTAGTTGTGCCCGCAAGGTTTGGAGCCCGATCGCCCAAAACCCGTGGGGCCAAAAAGAGGCTATGAGAGGGAGGTTTTGAAGGGTTTTACGCTTTGAGGTCGAGAGGGGTGTCGTTTTCGAAGTATTTTTGGACGTAGAATCCGTTTGTGGGGGTCCCGGAACGATCTCATTTTACTGTGGGGATCTATGGGGCTACAAAAGCGATTTTTGAAGGATCCCAGGAGGTTAAAAATAAGTCAAATCACTTTGAAGACCTTTTTTCCAAAATGCCCGATCTCCTGTAATCAAATTCAAAACTACATAAACTCAGGCAATTTCCAAGATATACATTTGATTTTGGTTTTAAAATCGGGAGATTTTTATCCAAAAACTTAAAATCGGCATAACTCAGAAAACATTATTGCGACAAGTGGTACTTTTTCGCTTTCCTGATTCCGAATTATTGCATCTCATCCAAGTTTTATAATATAAAATTATAATAATATAATATAATTATTTATAAACAGCAATATTAAAGCAATAAGTACCTATCTTTGGAAAAAAGACCTAGAAATTGGCACATCTAGTCTGAAATTAACTGATACACAGGTACATGGGTACTAATCCTTTACATATATATAAGCCTGGTAGCTTAGGTTCCCCTAGTCCTATTATACTAAAGCTGCAGCACGAGGAGGAGGAGAATCATCTAAATTATAAGGCACTTCAAGATGTCGGTATCGATTTTGTTATTCAACTCGCACCTACAAACGGTGCTCTCAATTTCTGCACTCGTGTCGGTGCGAGTCCTTACATCGTAAACCTCCCTTTTGCTCCAGCCCCGCTCACTTTTGGTTCGAGCTCAGGTTTGGTCACAGAGGGTAGCGCCGTGAATCCCTAGCGGCAGGGAAGCTTACTAGGGATTGACTCGGGGACTAGACGTTTGTATTCTACAGAACACGCAGATAATCATCTGGACGGAATGAGTCAAAAATGTGTTGCGAATACTAAATGGGTATGGTTGCCATCATCACCACCATCATCAAGTATCTCTATATATATAAGACGCATTTGTTGTCTGTCTGTCTGTCTGTCTGTACCCTTATAACTCAAGATCCAGACAACCAAATAACGTGAACTTTGGTGAACGTACCTACTCAACATCGTCGGTAAATTGAAAAAGGGGCGTATCTGCAAATTTTGGTTTTTTGAGTTAGCTTCACTTTGGAAACCATAGCTCTAGCCTCTATGATGTGCTTTTAACCTCACGTCGCGCACCTCCTTGGAAACCACCGATTGGAAACAAAATACAAGGACGTATTTACCACGGTCGCAGTTACCGACATGACAAAGGGACGTATTTGAATCCTGATCTGACAGAAAGGCGTAAGTGGCAGATACGTCTTTCTGTCGAATTCCCGTGACTGACTCATTTCAATTACGTCCTTTTGCAAACACACTATTATCCGTGGCCTCTCCAATGCTCCCATTCTAAGGTCCGCTCCCGAGGAAGAAAGGTGTTTCAATAACAGAGAAAGAGGTTCGGAAAACGAAGAGGCTGAAGAGTGAGTCATTTATGGGCAAAGATGGAAACATCGTCCTTCAAGCTCGTCCTCTTTTACCAGTACCCTGTGAGGGGGGGAACAGGCAGCATTTGCGCATGAGGTTCTCCTGCAGGCATGTGGATGACCGACAACGACAGGCTACTTATCAAGCTTTTCGTAATCTTACTTCTTTTCTGACTTTTTTCTGTGCCCTGTGAGGTCAGTCAACGGAAAATTCCAGAAGTCGTATGTGAAATTATTCGAAAAGGACGCTCTGACAGAAAGGCGTATCTGCTTTTTAAATGCCCTTGAAGGAATTCGTATGTGAAATTATTCGAAAAGGACGCTCTGACAGAAAGGCGTATCTGCTTTTTAAATGCCCTTGAAGGATCTTGAGGGTTAATATACCCATCTAGTTCTAAAATGAAGCAAATACAGGAGATATAGTCGATAAGAGGTTGAAAATTTTAATCAGGTGATTTGTAGTACACCTGAGAACTTTGATCGCGGATATCTTGAAAACGCAAATTTGCAGATACGCCCCTTTGTCAATTTACCGTCATGTCATGACGTGGGGAAGGTTTTAAAATCATACCGGGGCAAAGCCGGGTAATGTGCCCACTAGTACCCGACAAACCTAAGTCCACCTCATCATCATTACAGTCCTTCAAAAAATCTTAAGAACTAGCGAAGCCGGATTTACAGTTCATCATCCATGGCCGCTAATCATCGCTTTGATGGATCCATCCACTCAAGGCCTTAAATCCCGCAATAACCCTGACATTCACTCTCCATCGCACTTGACGCTTATCGCGGCGGGGGAGGATTGAACTGCGTAATTTCATCGCAAAACGAATAAACATCAACTCCCCGCCGAAGGGGAAGGGCCGACAACTCGCGACGAATATTAATTAATAAACAAGTGGCAAAAATAACGAAGGGCACTTTCAACTCGCGGTACTTTTTTTTCCTCCTCTCCGCTTTGAAGGGGGCGGGTTTGCAAGTGTCCGGGTGTCGCTACATAAATGGTGACGATGTTTGAGTGCAAGTTGCATCAATTCAGTAACGACCTCTCGTTTTAAATTACATTGGGTTTGTTCCGATCCGACAGCCTTTTTCAAACATAAATCTCATTTTCAGTGGCCTTTTCCCGGGCCATATTTGCTGCAGACGTCATTTCCGCTACCCGTAGGCTTCCTGCTCCCCAGTTTTATCGATTAGGTGTGTTGGTTTTGAATGAAATTTTGCAATGTAAATCTACAACGTGCTTTCATTTTCTCTATAATCGTAAAATTTACGATTCATAATTTGATTATGAGTACCTATCACCGCCTCAGTGATGTTGCGAGTTTTCTATGTGTGAAAGAGACCTTTTCAGTGCTTTTGACGGGAGAAAATGCCGACTTGTCGATTTCTTCCGACGCCATTGACAGGACGCCCTGCTGCAAAAAGCGATTCATTTGACGTCCATTATCGACAGTTTCCTATCACTTACGAGCCGTTGTTCCTCGAATTTACCGGACAAACTTTGGGGGCGACATGCCGATTGTCCGGCGTTCCGGAGTAGTTTCGGCGGGGACGAAGGGGGAAAAAGGCCGAGTTTGAAGTCTCTCCACTTGACCACATAAAAGCCAACATTCCATCAACTCAATCGAACATCATTATTTGTTCTCGGGGGCAAAACATCGAAGGCTCCTTGTCAAAACCTGCCGGGTTTTCTCTTGTCCGACGTGAGGGGACCCCCTCCATCTCCGCACCTTTTCCCCCCAAGTTGGGGGAAATGAAAACAATAAAATGAGATTGTGTGATTGAGAGCCCCCTGAGAGGTGGGGGCCTGCTAGGCCACTGTGGGCCGGTTCCGTCGACGCTTTTCTCCCAAAGTTTGTGACAGGGCCCTATAACTGTCCATTCAATTTTCTATCGAAAATAGTCAAGTTGTTGGTCGACTTTTCGATGGGCTCTCGAAAGAAGGGAATTCCGTTGATGAGAGAGGGACGGCCGTTTCATGTAATGTGTCCCGAGGACCCCGGAGTGGCTTTTCAAGAGTCTTTCAACTGTGGGCTCTCCCAGAGGTTTGATGAAGTAGACTTTCAAAATCAGATGTTAATAATTAAAATTAACAGAAATTATTCCTGCTGTCAAATTAAAACGAAAAAAAAAAAAAAACGCAGCAACTTGTACAGGAGAGTTTATTATTCTTTGATATACCTAAGTCATCAATAATTTGATTCGGTATCAAAAAAAAAAAAAAAATTATAATGTAATTGAATATTATTCTATTATTTAAATATTATCGTTATTATTATTATTATTATTATTATTGTTGTAAGATGGTACAGAGGGGCCCAGGAAAATGGAATATGGGTTCAAAATTACTTGGAAAACGACGCCTCGTTTCACCTCCTCACAGCTTCACACCCTGACATTTAGGATGTACATTATCCAAAAATTAATTCGATATCAATTTTTTTTAAACACTGCCAATTTTACACAAAGGTTCATTATTTTTTTATATAGGTTACTTGTGCAAAAATTTAATTCTGTGTTAATAAAAAAATTTGTTTTTTGGATTTTTTTCAAAAATTCTTTATTTTTACTCGAAAATATTTAACCTCCTGGGATCCTTCGAAAATTCCATTTTTAGCCCCACGAAAGCCCTATAGATCGCCACAGTGAAATCGGATCGATCCGGGGCCCCCGAAAATGGATTCAACGTCCAAAAATACTTCGAAAACGACACCTAACTCGATCCCATAGCTAAAAGCCTTCACAAACCCCCTCCCATAGCCCCATAGCGCCCCACGGGTTTGTGCGATCGGACTGAAAACCTTGCGGGCGTAACTAGATGGTAAACCAAGTACCTATTTGGTCAAAATTTAAGATTTTTAAAAAAATTCCTACCGCCCAAAACGGCCCAGATAGACGGCGGACGGACATTTCGGATTTTGAATGTAGACCTCTTGAAACGGATAATGTCAAATTTTGAGGCCGATCGGAGTCGTCGACCCCCTTCGCGAAAACAGGTGTATTATTCCAAGAATAATAAACCAAAACATGCGTAGGCTTACACACAGTAGGTATAGGAAAGCACCTATGGGCAAGAGCAAGAGCATGGATTCGCCACTTGACCAATGCCGTCCTGTACTGCCATGCAGCCTGCAAATCCTGGCGACCGGCTACCAGTTTTCCCCATTTAAAATATTGAGCAGGTTGTCCTGTGGTGTCCTCCTCTCCGAAAACAGGACAAACCGCTAATGCGCCAAGTCCTCCGGCATGTTGCAGAGCGAGGAGAGCCCAATTCGATCCATTCGGCATTTGACGTCGGCTTTTGAGTTTTAGGTCGCCAATCATAGCACCCATACACCGATAGCACCCAATACAAGACAAACACTGAGACCCTCTTTTACACGTCAGACAGACGCAACTAACCCCAATCTGTAGAGCCTTCCAGTCAATCCAACCGCTCTGACTTTCATTACCTCCATCCGCCGTGCACAGCCTGCTGCACCTCCTCCAACTGACCCTCGTAGGACCTCCAACTGCCACTCGTTGGCCTTCGTAGGACCCACTGAGAATCATCCTATGCTGCACACACAAATCTCTGGGCAACTAAACCTCAGAGGCCACAATCGGGGGAACCCGAACTTTGACTGCAGAGTTGAGCAGTGCACGGATTTTTCCTACAATTTATAACCTTCACGAAACGTATAAACGTAGGAGAAAATGTGGCGTTGGAGTTTTAACCACCACATTACGAGCGGTGTTTAGCGTCAATACCGCCAGGCTTCCCTAATGTATGACCGGCCGAGGGATGAAAATGCATGATATGATCTGGTATTTAGGGGATGGACAGTTACACGGCAGGAGGGGGTGTATAGTTCGAAGGACCCGCATCTGTACACCTATAATTTCGACGATATAATGGCACCTCCCGCGCACCTGGTTGGCCTTTTCGCCACGGCTCTTCCATAAATTGCCCTGATGAAAGAGGGGGCGAGAGCCCTTCCGTGCGGCCTGATCGTTTTTTGAAGCTTTAAACGCGCGGGTGGGACGCTGCTATAAAAGAGGATCGGCCGTCGAGAAATCATCGGGGGATCGCCACTGTAATGGCAACTGTGGGCTTTTCGGTGGGAGCAGTTTACGATTTCGGGGTTTTCCCCGGTACTTTACTGGACCTGTCATTTCACGTACCGAGCGCACATTAAACAAGAGCTGTTCGAATGTCCAACAATATCCTGATCTAAAAGGGCGGCTTTACTTGGGCGATTTGGTTCCAGCCAGATGGCATAGTTTCATCAAACTCGACAAAACTGCAGTTTTTTTTAAGCCTTATCCAATGAGACGAGTTGATTTTTAAGATTTGGTTGATTCAGGTGGAAACACGTTCAAGGGCGGTGAGGCAATCAGTGTGAAGGACGCTTCACAGTGTGAAGTTCACACAATGTGTATGCAGCTTTTCAAAATGTAATGTCATCAAATTTCGAAAAAGCTGCGTACGTTGAGAGACAACTTGAAGTCACAGGTGCAATCAACTCACAAGAAAATGTTTTCCTCTTTTGGTTTATTATTCTTGGAATAATACACCTATGTTTTCGCGACGCGGGTCGACGACTCCGATCGGCCTCAAAATTTGACATTATCCGTTTCAAGAGGTCTACATTCAAAATCCGAAATGTCCGTCCGCCGTCCGCCGTCCGGGCCGTTTTGGGCAGTAGGAATTTTTTTAAAAATCTGAAATTTTGACAAAACACTTGGTTTACCATCTAGTTGTGCCCGCAAGGTTTTCAGTCCGATCGCCCAAACCCGTGGGGCGCTCTGGGGCTATAATAGGGCTACGGGAGGGTTTTTTTGAAGGCTTTTAGCTATGGGATCGAGTTAGGTGTCGTTTTCGAAGTATTTTTGGACGTAGAATCCATTTTTTGGGGTCCCGGAACGATCCGATTTCACTGGGGCGATCTTTAGGGCTTTCATGGGGCTAAAAATGGGATTTTTGAAGGATCCCAGGATGTTAAATATTTTTCGGGTAAAAAATACAGAATTTAAAAAAAAAACACATTTTTGAACAAAAATAAAAAAATAGAAATTTTTTTGAAATAAGAATCCAAAAAAATTTTTTTTTTAATTTTTTCATTGACAGAAGTTAATTTCTGCACAAGTAACCTATATAGAAGAATAATAAACCCTTGTGTAAAATTTGCAGCGTTTTTATTTTGGTTCCTAATTGCTCCTGTTCTGGGGTTCAAATCAAGACTTGGCGACGACCTTGTAGCGTCCATCTTTGACATGTCCATGTGTGGAGGACAACGTTCACCCTCTGCTGCCTCCCGCGCTAACGTGATCCGATCTTCCCACCTCACCTGGACGATGCACAGTGGACACCCCCCGCCCGTCTTTCCTCCCATAAACCTGATCTATACACCAGACGTGGCTCAATTTGTGATCACTCGCCCGGCAAATGAAGACCTTCCGGAAGGCGTGATTAGCAGAGGGGGAGAGATCGTCTTCTCTGTCAACCGACCTTTTTCGATGAGTTCGCGATTTCACGACCGCTTGTCGAGAGGCAGGAGACACCAACTGACGGGCAAGAACTTCGTGTTTGGTCAGGCTTAGTCCATGAGGTCATGCGGGAAATTAGGTTAACGGAGTTCACTGGCTCGTGGTGTTCGAAAACCTTGCGGCACTTCATCAACGCAGTAGATGGCGTGGGAGCAGCGTGGCCGTACCTCATAGCTGTTTCGCTTTCAAGTGACAACCTCTTCAGACGTCAACCGACCCGCTAACGACCACGATAGTCACACTAGAGATAGTTTACTCGGCCGAAGTGTCGATTTCCTTGAGAAGTCAGTCAAGAGGGTATGATTTATCCATGAATCCTTGCGTTGCTGATGGGTTGATTTATAATAGGATGGACAATATCTTCTACATAGGAAGAAACAACGCAGATGAGGCAATTTGCCCACTCTAAAATCATTTTTCCATAATCAGAACATGACCACCTACGATCACTTTTGAACTTCCCGTGAAGAACCTCTCAAAAGGTTACATCACGCTTTTTCCAACAATGTTTGTCTGGTTCTCAAAAGCCCCCTCCCAACTGCTATAACTGCTTTACCATTTTATCGCGTCACACGCGGAAGATTGTGAGGGCTATCGATCAATCAGTCGACAATCGACAGTTTATTATCTTCCTTCAAGTCCAAACAACAATTAATCAATCGTTTGTCAGTTACCTGAGGGGGAAAGTGAGGTTGAGTTACAAACTCGGGGAGCCGGAATATAACACTTTCACTCCTTAACCGTTTTCATGAACTCATAATTTTTAATGTTTGATAGGTACTAAAAAAAGAAAAGAATATAATGATAACGAACTTATACGAAGTAATTTTGACAATAATTCTCAAATAAGGTAAGGGGGAGGGGGGGTAAGGGCCTCTGGGGTTCTCAGGTAAGTTAAAGGTAGCCTATGTGAATTTTTGCAATTGATACATCTATCAATTGCAAACAGACACAGCGAAACAACGCTGCAAATTTTACACAAGGGTTTATTATTCTTTGATATAGGTTAGGTACTTGTACAGAAATTTAATTCTGTCAATGAAAAAATTTAAAAAGAAAATTTTTTTTGGATTTTTATATTTCAAAAAAAAAATTTTTTTTGGGGAAATTTTTTTTCCAAAAATTCTTTATTTTTTTATTCGAAAAATATTTAACCTCCTGGGATCCTTCAAAAATCCCATTTTTAGCCCCATGTAGGGATGTGCGATACTTATCGATATGGGTAAAGTATCGGGTATTTCCTTTCGATACCGGGTACTTTTGGTATCGAATCCTGCCATTCGATACTACTACTGGTATCGATTCTTTTTCCAGTATCGGAAAAAATACCCAAATGGAAACAGATGTACCTACTTAAAACTAAAATAACTTCACTTGAATCGTTTATTTATAAATGTATAGGTACTTGAATCACAGGGAAGCTCTCTACCAATAAATTATATCGGAACACTCACACACATAATGATGATGTAGTTGTTACTGTGTGTACTATACCTCCTTGGTGCTATAACCTACACGAAATGCGAGGAATCTACTCGCCACGCTCACCTCTGTCGGCCAACACAGATACTAGAGAATCTCTAGTAGAGATTATCAGTCAAACCTAGAGATGTAAGGCACCTACTTCAAAATGAATTGATACACAGGTATCAATATACCTAATATGTATCAATACATTTTGAAGTGATGATATTATCATGTATTGATACATTATCACATCGACATTTTTGATAAAAAGTATCAAAAAGTATTGGATCGATATTTTTCAAAAAGTATCGATACTTTTATGAATCGGTACTTTTGGATACTTTTAAAAATTCATTGGACTAAACTAAAACATTATAACCATGGTTTAATTTTTTTTCTATAAACATTTTAAGCAGGGAGTTTTTACTGACGATCGCGACGCTAGACTCAGGCGGTGTTCTCAGATTGCTTATTTTCATTTATCACAATCGACCTCGTGGATGATTAGGTAAATAATTTTCGACCAAACTTATTACTGAATTTTGAGAAAAGGAACATTCTCGGTTGTCAACAAAATATGTTGACAAATTGTGTTTTCTGAGAGGCACAGACGACGAATGGTGGTAGAATTATATTTTATATACAATATTTTCTTTATTAAATGAATATACTTAATATCATTCTTCTTCTGACTCTTTGAAGTAACAATAATGATAATAATAATAATAAATAATAATAATGATAATCCAGGATTCGATTTTCAAACTGCCCCTATTCAATACAGAAATTTTCTTTTTTCTTAATAAAAGTACCCATATGATCCAATACTTGTAGGTATCGAATACTTGCTTCCGATACTTCGATAGTATTGCATACTTTTTTCGATACTAGTATCGGGTACTGGTATCGGGTATTGTATAGTATCGCACATCCCTAGCCCCATGAAAGCCCTATAGATCGCAACAGTGAAATCGGATCGTTCCGGGACCCCCGAAAATGGATTCTACGTCCAAAAATTCCTCGAAAACGACACCTAACTCGATCCCATAGCTAAAATAGCGCCCCACGGGTTTGGGCGATCGGACTGAAAACCTTGCGGGCACAACTAGATGGTAAACCAAGTATTTTATCAAAATTTCAGATTTAAAAAAAAATTCCTACTGCCCAAAACGGCCCGGACGGCGGACGGACATTTCGGATTTTGGTTTATTATTCTTGGAATAATACACCTATGTTTTCGCGACGCGGGTCGACGACTCCGATCGGCCTCAAAATTTGACATTATCCGTTTCAAGAGGTCTACATTCAAAATCCGAAATGTCCGTCCGCCGTCCGCCGTACGCCGTCCAGGCCGTTTTGGGCAGTAGGAATTTTTTTAAAAATCTGAAATTTTGGCAAAATACTTGGTTTACCATCTAGTTGTGCCCGCAAGGTTTTCAGTCCGATCGCCCAAACCCGTGGGGCGCTATGGGGCTAAAATGGGGCTACAGGAGGGGTGTTTTGAAGGCTTTTAGCTATGGGATCGAGTTAGGTGTCGTTTTCGAAGTATTTTTGGACGTAGAATCCAATTTTGGGGGTCCCGGAACGATCCGATTTCACTGTGGCGTTCTATAGGGCTTTCATGGGGCTAAAAATGGGATTTTTGAAGGATCCCAAGAAGTTAAATATTTTTCGAGTAAAAATTAAAGAATTTTTGAAAAAACACATTTTTGAAAAAAAAATCCCCCCCAAAATTTTTTTTTGAAATATAAAAATCCAAAAAATTTTTTTTAAATTTTTTTTATTGACAGAATTAAATGTCTGTACAAGTAACCTATATCACAGAATAATAAACCCTTGTGTAAAATTTGCAGCGTTTTTAATGTAGACCTCTTGAAACAGATAATGTCAAATTTTGAGGGCGATCGGAGTCGTCGACCCCCGTCGCGAAAACATAGGTGTATTATTCCAAGAATAATAAACCAAAATTTGAAACGCAACTTATATGCCATTAAATTATAATATAATTTACCATGGTATATTATACCAACAGTAACTGGTATTGAACTGAAAATAGTGATGGGATCCTCCGGTTGATCCCATCATATGCGTTCTCGTAGTTAGTTACGTATTTTTGGGAAAATACATGGCATTCGTGGTTTTGAGTTTGAACCGAGTGGGTTTTCATTTTCAATCGAATTCATAACAATACTATGTTTCGATAACTGCAGGTATATAAATATTTTAATTTAAACATTATTATTTAAAAAAAAAAGAATAAATAAATTAAATTGAATCCGTAAAATTGATTTAGTTAAACTAAATAATTAATTAAATGAAAATAATTTTATTTTAAATTAAAATGATTTAATACAGTTATTGAAACTATTTTTGGGTATGTATACAAGTTACGTAAACTATATTCCTTCATCATCGATTTTTGAATTTTTTCCGCATAGTAAATTTTCAATTTGGTAAGCAAAACGTGCTTTAATTTCAAAGATATAATTTCAAATAAGAAATACCTACTTAGGTACTCCTCAAAACTGTAAAACTATTTGTTGCCGGTCCCTTCTGTTCGTGTGAGTGTGATAAATGTGCACATTGTATAAAGCTCTGTATAACTGTTATACAGCACCCGTACCCAACTGATTTATTCACACCCCTTCAACCAACTCTGGTTTTTACGACGCATTTAGAAAGCGCCAGAATAAAAACTCTCGGCGTCGTAAAATCGGTGGAACACTTCTTTTGAACCGCTCCGGGGTCCCCCCCCCCCCCCCCCCCCCCCCCCCCGTCTTTTGAAAACCGAGTCAGACAACACACGGGAGACATCGCACAAAACGGCGTTCCGGAATATTTTATTTATCAAAATGCTCACTCCCTCCGTCTCCGAGCGTTTTTCCTTCAACCGCCTCTCCGAGTTATAAAGGTAGTCAGTGTTGACTTTACGGCGTCGTAAAATCAGGTGATTATTCTCTACAGACGCTCTAAGGGCGAATAACGCCCTTTATTTTTTTTTCTCTCTCTTGTCCACTGTTCACTTCCTTGCGGCAAACATCCGGATGCGGTGACATTGAAAGTATGATAGTAGAGCTCTTATGCGGTGTCATACTTGACTTGGCAATTTTTTGTGGTTATTAAATTGGAATGCGTCCGTGCAGAAACTACCGCTTTTCCATTTTGGTTTATTGTTCTTTATAATCAAACTATTTTTTCGCGGCGGGGATCAAACATTTTGATCGGCCAACAAATTTGTCCTCATGTTTCGTGATTTGTTCATTTCAAAAATGAAAATTTGATTTACTTATTGTCCGTCCGCCTTCCAAGCCGTTTTGGTCCGCAGGATTTTTTTTTTTTTTTTTTTTTTAATCTGAAATTTTGAAACAATACTCCTTTTTGTTGTGTCCGCAAGGTTTTCAGCAGGACTAGAGGAGGGCTTTTTGAAGGTTTTTGGCCGTGGGGTCGAGTAGTGTGTCGTATTCGAAGCATTTGTGAACGTAGAGTCCATTTTCAGGGGGTCCCGGATCCATTCGATTTCACCGTGAGGATCTTCGAAGCTTCCTTGGGGATTTCGAAGGATGCCAGAAGTCACATGGGGTGTTTTCCGAGTAATTTTCGACGCATAATCCATTTTCCTGAGCCCCATATCAGTACAAAAACTCTAGAGAATTTTTGTTTTTTTAATTAAAAAAAAAGTCCTTATTGTCATAAAATTAATTTTTGGACAATTTGTGTAGAATTTCCAGCGGTTTCTCTTCAGTTCACTGGTGCTCATGTCCTGATCCGAGAGGGTCTTCGGGACCTAACCAGCGACACTGATAGCAACCGGAGGGCCCCATCCGCAGTAAATAACTCCATCTCTAATCCTCGAGAGCAAGCGCTGAAGTATTTACAGTTGCCCGTATCCCCGGTGTTCGGTAATGGTCGATCCCGCCTCCGAGATAAAGTCTCCACCGGCACGCTAGCCCTAATGGTGCAGAAGGGTCTCCCCGGAAACTCTGCCTTTATCTTTTTCCGAAAAGGAGAACGGGAAGTCCCTCCACCCCGGAGGCGCCCCTTTTTTCCACATCTAAATGCCTAGGAGCAACTCCGCGGGGATGAGTGAGAGATGTGCTGGAAGGTGAGGACTTGCTTGTCCACCAAGAAGATTGGAGTACTTTGCCAAGACGAACAAGAACTGACCTGACCCTTCCAAGCTTGGCAAGACACACAACTTTACCTCGCGTTTTCATCCTGCTGACCGCAAATTCCTTCATCCCTTTCTCTCCCTCATTCTCATTCATCTCTCCACCATTCGTCCTTCCACACTGGGAAAGTGGCTTTCTCATGCCCATTGGCCTTCGGGCCATCCCCGAACCTTTTCCACGATATATGACACCCCTGGCTAGTGGCCTTCAATCTCCTATTTATTGCCAAGAAAGACTTCTTATCCCGAAGAAGAATCGTGCCGTATAGCTTCCTTACGGGGGCAAACACTTTGACTAGTGGTTATGGGTTTGGTTCTGACCAAAAACCCCGTCTCATCCTCCCCCCCCCCCCCACCCCCATCCACCGGTTTTTACCCCTAAAAGAAACCCGGGGGATACAACTTATTTATTAAAGTCCCCGCACTTATGACGGGGCCTTCTTGCGCCAAATATCCCCAAGAATTACAACCTTCGTCTTCCGCCATAAAACATGTTAAGAGCTCGGATCAAATTACTCTTAGGGGTCCTGGCGACGTTAAGGTCTCTCTGCAAAACATCTGCAGTATTTATGTTTCTTCCCGGCTTTGCTTCACATTTATCCCCACCCCCTCGCCAACGCTAAATTTAATGCGAGAGAAATAATACTTTTTATTTATAATCATCCCTAAACAACCGAGAACGTGTAATAATTTGTTCACCTTCAGCGTAGCTTTCGCCCATGAATTAATGAACATTCCAAATTATTTATTCCGAACATTCATCACGAGAGTTGCCTCTTATCGCAAGTTTTTGTTTTTCGCTGGCATCAACCGAAAATCTGAGTCCGGAATCACCTTCCAATTTCCGTCAAGCAGACGCCATTGTTCGTTTTTTCACGGCCCAAGGAAAAATTTCAGAGAGGCCCGTCAAATCAACGTCGAGAACGTTATTTTGAAAAACATGAGACATGATTCCTACTTAAATTTTAAAGAGAGAAAATGCTCTTCATGAGATGTGCCCTTCATTCCCTAACTTCGAGTTGAGAAAACGCCACACACAAAAAAATAAAAATAAAAATAAAAATAAAAAGTGAGAATTTTTGAAATGAGAGGATCTGGCCTGTGAATGAAGGGCGCATTTTTTCATGGAAAGCCTTTTGAGACCGAATGTGTTACAGCATATTCGAGGTTGGTTAATTAATTATTTAAATAATTTTAAAACGCTGCAAATTTTACACAAGGGTTTATTATTCTTTGATATACGTTTACTTGTGCGAAAATTAATTCTGTGTCAGTAAAAACATTTAGATTTTTTTTTTTTTTTTTTAATTTTTTCTGTATTCGGAAAATGTATGACTTCCTGGGATCCTTCAAAAATCCCATTTGGAGCCCCATGAAAGCACCATAGAATCCTACGGTGCAATCGGATCGTTCCGGGACCTCCAAAAATTGATTCTACTTCCAAAAATACCTCGAAAACGACACCTAACTCGATCCCATAGCCAAAGCTCTTCCAAAAAAACCTCCCGTAGCTCCATTTTAGCCTCCATAGCGCCCGACGGGTTTGGGCGATTGGGCTGAAACCGTTGCGGCCGCAACTAGATGGTAAACTAAGTATTTTGACACAATTTCAGATTTAAAAAAAAAACCCACTGCCCAAAACGGCTCGGACGGCGTACGGTTTTGGAATCTATATACCTCTTGAAACGGATAATGTCGAATTTTGAGGCCGATCGGAATCGTCAGCCTCCGTCGCGATTACGTAGGTGTATTATTCCAAGAATAATAAACCAATATGGCTTTTCGAGACGGTTGCGGTTTGTGACGTCACCTTCTTCACAAACCTCTGAACTCCCTAAGGATAGAATCGGGACTTATTTTAGTGGGTTGTTGTGAGTGCAAAAACCCGAACGTTGATTGGTGTAAATTGCATTTAATGAAGTATGCAACTCAAGGCCCCTTTCGCTCCTGCCCTTTTGGGTTCAGAGCTCTTCAGGAGTGTAACATTAACCTGCCGGCACATTACAACAAATTGTCTTAAATAGTGGTTATGCGGGTAAAAGACGAATTGCGACACATGATTTCTGCCCATACCTGGACTTATACCTGGGCAGTCTCGAAGACCTTTAGCTGTCAACGGGCTAATCCGATTTGACGAAGGCGAGCTGTTTATGAACTCTGCCAGAACCTCCTCAAGTGGTCAATACTCAATGGCTACCTTAATTCAAGTGAGAAGGCCGGCTGCCCGGAGTCCAGGATTGAGAGATTCTAAATTGCAGTAAAATAAAACTCTTGACTTAGGTATAGGTCATCACCAAAATTTCATTACTTATATTATAAGTAATTAAATTTTGGTGATGACATATTATGTGAGTTCAGCACTAATGAGTTACCACTTTTGGTTTATTATTCTTGGAATAATACACCTATGTTTTCTCGACGGGGGTCGACGACTCCGATCGGCCTGAAAATTTGACATTATCCGTTTCAAGAGGTCTACATTCAAAATCCGAAATGACCGTCCGGCGTCCGGGCCGTTTGGGATGTAGGAATTTTTTAAATCCGAAATTTTGACAAAATACTTATCAAACCAATGAATCAGGTAATCAATCAGTGTGAATCAGGTAATTCTCACTTATCCCATTAATTATCACTTATCCAGGTGATTCTCACTCATCCAGGTGATTCTTACTTAGCCATTTATGGCAGATTATTCCAACAGGATCACCTAACCAGTCAGTGCTTTCCATAAGTGTTTCTACGCCTTTCGGCTTTTACACGTTTCATTCTTTTCATTCATTTTTTTTTTTAGGATCACCTAACCCGCTGTACGGAGCTTCTTAGGTTGTGTCTGAGGCCATTTCTGGCCCATTACAACCTTTCTCGTACCTTCTGCTCTTTTTCTTCCCCTAGGGGAAGTGCACTTATGTTTCTTCATTCTTCTTTCTTCTTGTTCTTCAGCACTCCCCTAGGGGGAGTACAGCGGGCCCTCCTGTCCCCTCCGGCGTTAGCCACACCATTCTGGTGCGCCAGGATCACCTAACCATCCCTAACCCTCCCTAACCATCCCTAACCATCTCTAACCCTCCCTAACCATTCCTAACCATCTCTAACCATCTCTAACCATCCCAAACCCCCTAACCATCCCTAACCATCCCAAACCCCCCTAACCATCCCTAACCATCCCTAACCCTCCCTAACCATCTCTAACCCTCCCTAACCATTCCTAACCATCTCTAACCATCTCTAACCATCCCAAAACCCTAACCATCCCTAACCATCCCTAACCCTCCCTAACCATTCCTAACCATCTCTAACCCTCCCTAACCATCTCTAACCATCTCAAACCCCCTAACCATCCCTAACCATCCCAAACCCCCCTAACCATTCCTAACCATTCCTAACCATCCCAAACCAGCCCTGACCATCACTAACCTTGATAAGTGGGAATTACCTGGATAAGTGAGAAATGCGAATACGACGGTATACGAGTGTATTTTCATTTTTTCAGGTAGGTATGTTCACACGTAGTTTGAACCTATTTGAGTATTCCATGATCGAGAACACGAATATTCGCAAATTTTTTCTGCGAATATTCGTATTTACAGTTGAGAATACGAATAAATTCGTATTCGTTTCCGCAGGTTGGGCGTGCTTTGGGTCATATTCGTATTCGTATTAAATTCGCAAATTTTGCGAATACGAATACGCCCATCTTTGACATTAATATATAACTAATAAGTATATTAAGTATGTTATTGGGAGAATCGCTAGTAGTCTCGTTTTCACCCTTATAGGCCTACTCATAATATAGCTGTGCTTCGTGTAGGGAGCCTTGCTTATAGAGTGTCTCAAAGGGCCATCTCAGGTACTCGGAACGGCCATTTTTACGACCTTGCTAATGACGACTTTGAGTTCGAAGCGTAATCCGACCCTTCGTGGGTCCGACCTCGGGAACCCCGAAAATTATGTGTCGCAATTCGTCCCAAGCCGTTATGCGAGGAGCAGGGGTTCCCAAAAGGGCAGGAGCGAAAGGCGCCTTGAGTTGCATACTTCATTAAATGCAATTTACACCAATCAACGTTCGGGTTTTTGCCCTCACAGCATCCCACTACGAAAGATGGAAACCGTCTATACCACGCAGAATTGGGACTTATTTTAGTTATCAGGGCGTAGGTATAATTAGTCACTTCTTGCTTTCAATATTAAAAACAGAATAATTCGCTTGTGAAGCCCATCATGAAAGAATAACAAATTATTATGGGTCCGCTGACTAGTAGCTTAGAGGATCGCAGTTGGTGATGGTCGCTCGTGTGTGGTCGTTAGGAATTTTCATGCCACATACTTCCACTGCCTCATTTTCCTCGATGGCCCCGCAGAAGTCACCGTAAGGTCTATGGTCACCACAAGGTCTATGCCCCTCCCCAGTCCCACCCACGGCTATTACAAAACGGTTGACATTCACTGCACCGGTCCCCCCCCCCCCCCTCCCCGCTCTTTACGGCCTCTTCTTTTCCCGAAGCGTTTCAAACCATTTTTAGTCAAATTTCACCCAAATCACGCTGACCGGACTTCATGAATAAATCCCCGCTCAAAAGTCACCTCCAAACCCCCCCTGCAGTTCGCCGGCCTCGAACAAAATGTGCCAATCAGTGCCGTCCCCAAATGTCCACTTTCCCGACATGGCGAAAATCGCGCAATGAGCCGCCCGATACAAAAGATAATTTACATTTGGATATGTTCAATTTACGGTCGCTTTTCCCCTTTGGCTCAAATGATTTGACTCGCAGCGAGATTTCAAATGACGCTCGTCAAAACGCTTCTATGAGTTTCCGACCATCTGTGTTATTAGCAGGGCATCATGAATATTCAACGAGACGTATGAAATCCGTACGCAACTATTTCGGGTATTGACCGCGTCATACGTTCTGACGTTTCAATTTAAATAATCCTCTTGTTCTCATCATTGCCGGAGAATATATTATTTGGCAGAAACCCATCTGTACTGGCAATCAATACGCGATGGAACCTGAACACTAGATTATCGGTTATTGCATTTATTTTACCCCAATTTGACGTTCCATCTGCAACATGATTGCTGAAAAAAGGGGCACGTCCCAGTTATACTATAACGCCAATCCCAGGAGCTGTTCTGGTCGAGTCTATACCGTCAGATCGATTACACTGGTCTAAAAAAAAGTTACCTGCGAGTTGCCGGCTTCTTTTCACCTTTTTAAAGGGGGTTTCGAGGGTGCTGAATCCGTAAATGATAGCCAGTTTTTTTTATTTGTTTATTTGTTTCGAATGAGGCCTTGTTTTTGCATTTGTTTGGTTTTTTTTTTTACCTTCCTTCACACTGAAATTTACAGAAATCACCGTCTTCACTCAAACTTCTTCAAAAGACACTCATCTTATATATAATGTATTTGCTATAGCAAATTTACTGTAGATTCCGAATATAAACTTACAATTAGTCTAAAACCTTTCTATAACACCAAAATCCAAAAAAAAAAAAAAAAATTTAGACAAATGAGCAAAAATAGCGTCCCTCTCTCTATTCGCTCCAAAAGTCCTGGAAAAAAATCGAGGGTTAACGTTTTGAAAGCTGAGACCTTCCTGAACAGAATGGGACCAACCGCGGTTCTCAATAATTCAAACTAAGGGAGCTACAATTTTAAAAGTTTGGCAACTGAAAATAGGGAACTCGATTCTGTACACAGAATTTCCCTCCAACGACTCTCCCAAGAGGAAAATCAAATTGAAATTTTTATCAGACCTCTTCCTCGTCAACCCAAATGCCAGACTAAAATTTCAATTGGATCGGTTGAACAACGCACATTCGTAAGAGGTCTGATAAAAATTTTAAGTTGATTTTCCTCTTGGGAGAGTCGCTGGAGAGAAATTCTGTGTACAGAAACAAGTTCTCTATTTTTAGTTGCCAAACTTTGAAAAAGTGTAGCTCCCTTAGTTACAATTTTTCAGAGTCGCGGTTGGTCTCCTTCTGTTAAGAAAACGTTACCTACTCCCGATCTTTTTTCCAGGACTTTTTGGAACGAGTAGAGAGAAGAATATAAGAAAGAAAGAAAAAAAGTTGAAATAACGCGATCTTTGCTCATTTTGGTTTATTATTCTTGGAATAATACACCTATGTTTTCGCGACAAGGGTCGACGACTCCGATCGGGCTCAAAATTTGACATTATCCGTTTCAAGTGGTCTACATTCTAAATCCGAAATGTCCGTCCGCCGTACGCCGTACGCCGTACGCCGTACGCCGTACGCCGTACGCCGTCCGCCGTCCAGGCCGTTTTGGGCAGTAGGAATTTTTTAAAAAATCTGAAATTTCGAGAAAATACTTGGTTTACCATCTAGTTGTGCCCGCAAGGTTTTCAGTCCGATCGCCCAAACCCGTGGGGCGCTATGGGGCTATAATGGGGCTACGGGAGGGGTTTTTTGAAGGCTTTTAGCTATGGGATCGAGTTAGGTGTCGTTTTCGAAGTATTTTTGGACGTAGAATCCATTTTTTGGGGTCCCGGAACGATCCGATTTCACTGGGGCGATGTTTAGGGCATTCGCGGGGCTAAAAATGGGATTTTTGAAGGATCCCAGGATGTTAAATATTTTTCTAGTAAAAAATACCGAGTTTTTGAAAAAAACACATTTTTGAACAAAAAAATCCAAAAAAAAAAAATTTTTTTGAGATAAAAATCCAAAAAAAAATTTTTTTTAAATTTTTTCATTGACAGAATTAAATTTCTGCACAAGTAACGTATATCAAAGAATAATAAACCCTTGTGTAAAATTTGCAGCGTTTTTCTGCAGTTTTTGACGTTATTGATGGTTCAAAAAGGTTTTAGAATAGGTTTAAACTTACCTATTTGTAAGTATATATTCGGAATCTACAGTAAACTTGCTATGACTGTCTTTTGAAGAAGTTTGACTGACGTCGGTGATTTTGAAAATTCAGTGTGAAGGAAGGTAAAAAAAAAAATAAAATAAAAAATAAAAATGCAAAAACAAGGCCTTATTCGAACCGACTAAAAAACGCTGCAAATTTTACACAAGGGTTTATTATTCTTTGATATAGGTTACTTGTACAGAAATTTAATTCTGTCAATGAACGTTTTTTGGATTTTTACATTTCAAAAAAAAATTTTTTTGGGGGATTTTTTTTTTTTCAAAAATTCTTTATTTTTTACTCGAAAAACATTTAACCTCCTGGGATCCTTCAAAAATCCAATTTTTAGCCCCATGAAAGCCCTATAGATCGCCACAGTGAAATCGGATCGTTCCGGGACCCCCAAAAATGGATTCTACGTCCTAAAATACTTTGAAAACGACACCTAACTCGATCCCATAGCCAAAAGCCTTCAAAAAAAAAACCTCCCGTAGCCCCATTTTAGGCCCATAGCGCCCCACGGGTTTGGGCGATCGGACTGAAAACCTCGCGGGCACAATCATCTATTCATTTCAATTGATGGCTTGTTTTGTAGAGTAGCGTTATTGCATAAAAATTGCAATACTAACATGGCGGTGAATGGAGCGAGGAGCGACTCCGATTTCTCGTTGGCTAATATTTCCACTCTCGAGGAAAGAAAGGGCGATGCCGAGATGGAAAAGGACAGCTAAATACTCATATTTTACTTGTCGGGGGCCGCTCCATCAACGTCAGTCACTCCATCAGCCGAGTTTGATTGATGAATATCGATCCGTTTTTTCCTCGCAAGTCGGCAACTTTCCCCCTTCCAACCGACCAAATCGTTCTTTCGGTTTTTATTATACCGAGCCGTATAGATCGGAAAGAGCTGACCCTAATGATGAGGGTAACGATTTAAAAGGACCTGCCTGTTGGCATAAATGAGTGATCAGCGTATAATGTGCATTTTAAATTCGACTGCGATTTAGATCAGCAATTTTTCGCTTCGCTTGAAGGTTCGCCGAACAAAAATGCTAATTTATCGCGAGACGAGCGTCGAGGGTCCGGCGAAAACCCTGGCGACTTTGCTGACTAAGAGACGGAAACCCGGAGAGCAAACAGCCTTTCCCATCTTGGAAGGGGAAGGGCCAGCTCGTATCTTTTTAATTCGGGACACGTACATAAACACCGTGGGACAATATTTAAGTTGGAAAAGGCTTCTCCTTCGGGGGGCTGCCCCTTCCGCAACTCGTTACCTACTGGGCTCGTGTCGGTTTGGACTTTTATCAACAGTAATTTACCCCGGCGTTGAGGGATGAGAAGGTGGAGTCTGTCAGTCTGACAAACCCACTTGGGAATATCGATAGGTTAAAGAAGAGATGAATTTTGCGATTGGAGCAATTTTCTGATGCGTAGAAGTATTTTTTGAGGTTTAAGTAACCTTTTCATACATTGAAAATTGAACAATTCTCTTGTGAAGTGCAATACTTGGAGAAGAAACTCATCTAGTCACAGTCCAGTTCTTAAGGATGTTACTTCCGATAATATCTCCGAGAACTGACCCTACGGTTGTGTGGGTGTGTTCCTGACAATGGGCCACGGAACTAGGTCAGAGAAATGGGAAAATTCGGCCGAACATAGTTGAACTAGTAATGAACAAAGTACTCAGTACAGTTAGCACTGAGAAATTAGGTGTCTGAGCAGAGGAAATCACTAGTGAATATTTGGCGTTTTGAATTTTCCCGCGGTGGCACTATAACTAATCCGCCAGAGTGCGCTAGCATAAGAAGGGACCGACGGGAATCTGCCGGAGGTGAGGGCGGAAATGGCGGCCGTGAGCAGCCAATGAGAGAGTGGCTCCACTTTTCCCTCCAGATTCAAAGTTGAAATTTTCGACGTTGCCCTGGAAATTTGTATTACACCGCAGGAGCCCAAAACTCACTGTTATGCCTTCAAATTATGAAGTTCTTTCAGAAAAAAGTATTATTCGACAGTCGGTTCCGGGGCCCATTCTGCGGTGGGCCAAATTGTCCTTTTCGAGGAGGAAAGGAATGAAGGGAATCAGTCTATGGATGCAAAAAAACGCTGCAAATTTTACACAAGGGTTTATTATTCTTTGATATAGGTTACTTGTGCAGACATTTGATAATTAAATGAATTATTCTGTCAATGAAAAAAATTTTTAAAAAATTTTTATGGGGGGGGGGGGGGGGGAAGTATTTTTATATTAAAAAAAGGTTTTTGGATTTTTTTTTTTTTTTTTTCAAAAACTTTTTACTTGAAAAATTTTTGACCTCCTGAGATCTATAAAAAATCTCATTTGTAGCCCCATGAAAGCCCTATAGATCGCAACAGTGCGATTTCACTCTTTTTTTTTACGATCCGATTTGATCGTTGCGGGATCCCAAAAAATGGATTCCACGTCCAAAAATACTTTGAAAACGACATCTAGCTCGAACCCTCAGCCGAAACCCTTCAAAAACCCCTCCCGCAACCTCTTTTTAGCCCCACAAAGCCCCTCGGGTTTGGGCAATCGGGCTGATAACTTTGCGGGCACAACTAGATGGTAAACTGAGTATTTTGCCGAAAATTCAAATTAAAAAAAAATTTCCATTGCCCGGCTCGGGCGGCGGATGGTGCGTTTCGTTTTTGGGATCAACGTGTCTTGAAACGGATAATGTCAAATTTTGAGCCCAATTGGAATTTTCGACCAACGTTTTTGTACTTTTTTTTTTTCAAATAAATGCTTATTTTTTAAAAACCGTAAAAGTACATTCTGTGTTAAAATCCAAAACATAACCATCGCCCAGCGCCCCCAGAATTGGGGTGGTCCAGAGTCCCGCAGTTTAATTTATTTTTCAATTTTTTAAAAGCATTGATGGTGAGTATCTGCTTTTTACGATATTTCCTAACCTATACTGTCAAAGTATTGATACTTTTCTTTCGACATGATGAGAAAATTTGTATCTAAACAAGTATTGAATGAGATGAGTGGTCTCGTAACGTCCCTAGTTTTGAAATTCCAATAGGATGCGCCATTTTGAGCTCGTGGAATTTATAAAAGTCGTATCTCAAGATTTGATAAGGGGTGAACGAGCTCAGAAGAGTTCAGAACAAAAAGGGCGATTTCGAAACAATATCAATAAACAACAAACCACCCATTGCGGCTCCCCTCGTCTATTCATAAGCCGAATTATTCTTCAAAACCGTCTCCGTGAGGTTGCAGACTTCTTGAGTTACCGGTAGAAGTCGGCCAACTCTTATCCGTTACGTCACAATGTTGGAATTTTATAAACTTTTTTTCCCGCCAACGAGGAGATTCTGAGCAAAATCATTTCTTCCTCCACATTCTTTTATAGTTTTCTTTCAAATTTATTCTTCCCTCCCTCTCTCGCGTTCTTTTCATTTGACCAGTTTTCTTTTTTTTGTGAGCACTTTTCCTTCACTCGAGTCGCTTCGGGAGTTGTTTCCCCGTTCTTTTATTAAAGGATTTCCTTTCGGACTGGTTGGAAATATGTTGATGATACTCTGATACGGTGTCTCCAAGTCCCCGCTGGCAGAGCCAAATGGGTACACTTTGAAAACTTGTCTTGCCCGCACGGCGCTCTTGTCTTTCTCTCTCGGCGGGAGTCTCTTAAAACTTCCACGGTTTGCTGATTGAGGCTGATCTACACGATTGGTTCCCGCCCGGAATTGAATTTCTTCCGTCCGAGTCTCTTCCACGTTTCAACGAGTTTCTCGGAGTTTCCAAGTATGCTCTGTAGAGGAAAATATCGTACAGGGCGTTTCTTCGGAGTTCAGTCACAAAACTTACGTCAAATTTATGTTGACATGGATATGTCATGTGGATTCGGGTTGGGGGGGGGGGGGGGGAATAATGTAACCATACGGAAAGTTTTCTTTCGAGACTATCTTTGGTACTGTGGTGAGAAATCAGAGTATAGTAGGAGGTAGGTAGTTAGTAGGCAGTTACCGCAAAATTTAACATCCTCATTTAATGAGGAAGTCGATAAGAAAAAACGCTGCAAATTTTACACAAGGGTTTATTATTCTTTGATATACGTTAATTGTGAAGAAATTTAATTCTGTCAATGAAAAAATTTTAAAAAAAAATTTTTTTGGGTTTTAATCTAAAAAAAATTTTTTTTTTATTTTTTTTTTTTCAAAAATGTTTCTTTTTCAAAAATCCTTTATTATTTACTCGAAAAATATTTAACATCCTGGGATCCTTCAAAAATCCCATTTTTAGCCCCATGAAAGCCCTAAAGATCGTCCCAGTGAAATCGGATCGTTCCGGGACCCCAAAAAATGGATTCTACGTCCAAAAATACTTCGAAAACGACACCTAACTCGATCCCATAGCTCAAAGCCTTCAAAACACCCCTCCCGTAGCCCCATTATAGCCCCATAGCGCCCCACGGGTTTGGGCGATCGGACTGAAAACCTTGCGGGCACAACTAGATGGTAAACCAAGTATTTTGTCAAAATTTCAGATTTTTAAAAAAATTCCTACTGCCCAAAACGGCCTGGACGGCGGACGGCGTACGGCGGACGGCGGACGGCGGACGGACATTTCGGATTTAGAATGTAGACCTCTTGAAACGGATAATGTCAAATTTTGAGCCTGATCGGAGTCGTCGACCCGCGTCGCGAAAACATAGGTGTATTATTCCAAGAATAATAAACCAAAAGTGACAGATGATTGAAAGAGGAGTTTTTACGACGAAATGAAAATTCGGAGGGTATGAAAAGGATGAGGCGTATAGTTGCGAAACCAGCTCGTGCCTACCACAATTTTCTGATAAAAACTTTTTTGGGGTTTTCACAAAGTACAAGTTCCATTACAGAAGCTCCCAGAATAGTTTAAACTGAATAGAGCTCCTTCCCATAGAAAAATGGCCTCGAAAACCCGGTTATCGCCAAACCCGGGTCGTTCCAAGCTTACCAGAGCTGCCGCTAGGCGTGCGTGAGTCCCCCCAAGTCCCTCCGCTTAGCTCGAAAGTCAATTTAAAAACGTGATTAATCTAGGAATGAATTTAACAAGCCATCAATTGAATTGAATAGATGAGCGCAACCTTTCTGTTATTACGATATATTTAATGAGCGAGTGAAACTAAGAAACGGTAGGTATCTAGCGACCAAACTATGCCACACAACACATCAGAGATAAACAACTTTCGTCGTGAAGGACCTCCCAAAAACCGATGAAGGGGATGAGGGAGGAAAAATCAAGGTAGCCTATAACCACCCCCCGAACTCGCTGCTCACAATGAGACCACCCTCATGAAAATCTGTTGAGCCGCTCGGGCGTGATGCTGTGAAAAACTGGAAATTCTCCGCTTCACGGAAAAACATTGAATCATGGATATTTTTACTCTAAACTCGTCGTCACAAATTTTGGTTGTCGAGTAGAAACAGTTTCTAGTAACCAACCGAAGAAACATGGAACAAGTTTTGCCTAGTAACGTTGCCAAGCAAAATTTCGTCACCCATCCGCGTAACGTTTTTCGGTTAGTTAGTCCAAGGCTAAAGAATGTTCCATGCTAAAAACAAACAAACAAACATGTCGAAGAGGTGAGCGCACCTTTCCATTTTTTGAGGGAAAGGTTGCGCTAAAAATTTAAATGAATGATTATGAATTAAATAAATAAAAAATTAATGAAGCATAAGATGTCGCAAAAATAATCAATGTTAAGTTTGGTAAAGAGTTATGAGTGAATTGCAATGAAAATAATATTAAAATTACTAATTAAACCATCACAGAAAATTTCACGGAGCGATATCGGATGTCGGTCAATATGTTAAGATTTGCTGGCAAAACAAATTTTGTTTTAGTGCAGAGTTCATCGCAGAAAAGAAGGTACAAAAATTGTCTGAATCGACAGAAAAACTTTTAATATGAGGTCACCAACTAGAGTTATATCTGAGAGTGGATCCACGTCATTTCCAGGCCGAAAAATGGCGCTGTGCGCCAGGCCGCAACGATCTTCTGGAACGAGCGGGGGTTTGCTGGCCCTCTAGTATTTTTTTGGTACCGGAAGCGATAGTTTTGAGAGTATTAACGTTTTATTAACACACGTGAAAATATTGCTGAATGTCTGATTAATTTTATAAAATTATAATATCTGAAGGTATTATACCAGCCCTCTGTGGAATCACCGAAGAAAAAAAAACATTATGCGTTTCATTGATTTGATCGTCAATAATAACAATCCTGGGGCCTGGAGGTGTCCCCCAGTACAACGGTAAAAGTACCTATAGAATTTTTATTTTATTTTTTATTTTTGCTCCTATTTGGATTTTTGTTTATTATTCTTGGAATAATCCACCTACGTAATCGCGACGGAGGTCGACGACTCCGATCGGCCTCAAAATGTGACATTATCCATTTCAAGAGGTCTAGATTCCAAAACCAAAATGTCCGTCCGCCGTCCGTTTTGGGCAGTAGGAATTTTTTTTTTAAATCTGACATTTTGACAAAATGCTCGGTTTACCATCTACCTGGCCTGAACTTATGACACAATACACTGCAGGCGATGTGTGGAATGCTGACGAGATGGGACTCTATTTTAGGGCTATTGATGATTATTCCTGTCCTGATTTCAGCTGCTGACTACTGAATCAACTTGTAAAATCATACAATGTATGATTTTACAAGTTGATTCAGTCATATGTCAGTCATATTCAGTTCATAATATGAACTGTACATATGACATAATAATATTATGTCATATTATGTCATATGAACATTATGGATTTATTAATGCAATTTCCCCCCATCTTTGGCCATTCGCTTTATGTGGCCAGTTTCGGTTGGTCCCAAAGTGGCCACAATAAGCGGCGTCCACTGTAGTTGTATCCACAAGGTTTTCAGCTCGATCGCCCAAACCCGTGGGGCGCTATGGGGCTTAAATTGGGCTACTGGAGGTTTTTTTTTAAGGCTTTTGGCTATGGGATCGAGATAGGTGTCGTTTTCGAAGTATTTTTAAACGTAGAATCCATTTTTGGGGGTCCTAGAACGATCCGATTTCAATGTGGCAATCTGTAGGGCTTTCATGGGGCTACAAATGGGATTTTTGAAGGACCCCAGAAGGTCAAATATTTTCAAAGTAAAAAAACAAAAAAAATTTTGAAAAAAAAATCCAAAAAATTCTGAAAAACAAATGTCAAAAAAAAAAAAAAATTCCATTTTTTTCATTGACAGAATTAAATTTTTGCACAAGTTACCCATATCAAAGAATAATAAACCCTTGTGTGAAATTTGCAGCGGTTTTTTTTTTTTTTTTTTTTTTTTAGCGAAGGTTCTCCCCTACAAATCCCCAAACGGTAGGTCAACATTAGAAGCATCGTTAGCATCGGCTAAACTCTGCTAATTTATTTAAATTCAACTGATAAAAAATTGAAGAAATTGAGATGAAATAAAATTAATGAGTTGAATCTAATTGAAAAATTAATTGAAAGAGTTGACTCAGAGAAAATTTGAGCGGAGTATAATATACTCTGCTGAGTCAGCTCCTCATTCAAATAATATTTCAAATATTATATCTATGTGTTTATGTATCTGCCTGAAGTAAGGATATTGAGATTTCATTCCTAATACGAGTTTTTTTACGAGAGTTTTTAATACTCGTATAAAACTCTTTTTTTGCATAAAGTTTGAACGTTTCTTTATCCCGGTATCGGCGAGCCAGTGTCCACCTCCCGTACATCCATGATCCTTCTCCCTCTCACCTTTCTAGCTGCCATTATCCAATGGCGGTTCCGAAGAAGTGATTGGCATGTAGCGGGTTTGAAACGGCTGTAGGTATATCTGGAAGGGGGTGGACGAGAGAGGTGGAAGTTGAACTCTGGTAGAGCCGACAAGGGGCGGGGTCCAGGAAAGGGAAGGGGTTGTTTTCTGTCACTGTTGCAATCTATTTGTCACTAGTCCCACGTCTGTCAAGGCCTTCGAGCACTGTCAGGCTTGCGGTCCATTGTCCGAAGCCTGTCTCTCCGGCGCAAATGTTTATCTCAATCATTCTCTCACCTTACGTAACACCTCACGTAACTCATTCCGCCTGTCTTATTTGGTGAACCTTGTCGTGTAACGAACGCTTCAACCTTCACTAGAATTCCATCCGTTTTCAATACAATCAAATTTACGATAGCGTTTAGGGAAGTTGAATTCCCGTCAGATGTCCTTTATGGCTTTGGACTTCGAATAACAGCAGCTATCAAGATTGGGGTCAAATAAATGTCCTGCCCCCTTCGGAAAAAGCAGTTGGAACGTCCCAGATGTGCCGAAGATGACTTCCCGTTATTAGTTGCTCACTCTTCGTTGTCAACATTTCAAAACAAAATAAATATTATACTTTGTTCTGGATTGGTGGGGGAAGAGAAAATTGAAGGCTCCGAATGGGAGAAGCTTCGGGAAATGAAAACAATAAGACAGAAAAGGGAGAGTCTCTGATTGAGGGCCGAATGTGCAGAAAGTTTTCCTCAAGGCTGATTGGCGTCCCAAACTAATCCTAAGACGTGCCTCCTTCTGCCACAATCCGACCGAAAACCAACAGGCCCCGGACATGATTGACCCACGTACACCATCTTTATCCCTTCCATCCCTCTTTCCCTCTCAAACGAAAAAGAAAAAGTATGGAATGAGCACGGTTTTTCGGTGTGAGGAAAAGCGTGTGCGACCGTCTGTGAGAAGTGGTTGAAACTCTGCGCTGAGTGTCAAGTGGTCAGAATGGCCTCTTTCCCTCCTTTTCTCTCTCGCATCCCCGACGCCCTTTCCACTCTTTGCTCTCCCGTTTTCCCCCCCTTTCCCCCCCCGTTTTTCCGCCTTTTGCCCCGTTATATTGCCAGTTTTGACGCTATATTGACAAAAGGCTCCGAACCTACTCATAACCTCCTCCTCCCTTCGCCAAAAGGTCTCCTTCACATCTCGGTCAACGTCTCCAAACCTCTCTGGGGTTCCCTTTTACGATTACCGTCTCTAGACGACCAATAACAACCGACAAATATCTATATCTAGTCAGCACAGTGCAGGGTTTCCCTGGTCGTCTGCCTTCAACCTTCCAATAACATTAGACATTATATGTTGAGCTGATCTTATACGTTTTCAACTAACCCCTTTCGGATATTGTATGTATAACATAAGAACCTTTACGGATATAGCTGTTATTAACAATTCAATAAGATCTTTCGCTGCAGACACATTCTTATTGAGCTCTTTTATGTAAGGAAGACATAACAAATAATTCTTAATAATTCTTCCATATTTTCATTTCAAAACATTGAATTTCTTACCAACTTCACTAAAAAACTATAAACACAATAAACAAAATAAAAATAAACATAACGTTTAAAAAGAATAAAAATTACATTTAATGATGAATTCGATTTAAATATTATTTAAATATTAATAAAAAATGAATATAAATAAAAACGCTGCAAATTTTACACAAGAGTTTATTATTCTTTGATGTGGTTAAAAAAATGTTTTGGGGATTTTTTTTTTCAAAACATTTTTTTTTTTCAAAATGTTTTTTTTTTTTTTTTTTGGATCCATCAAAACTCTCATTAAATGAGAGTTACAAATTGAGTAACCCCATGAGAGCCCTTTAGATCGCAACAGTGAAATCGGATCGTTCTGGGACCCCAAAAAAGTGGATTCTACGTCCAAAAATACTTCGAAAACGACACCTAACTCGATCCCATAGCCAAAAGCCTCCCGCAGCCCCATTTTAGCCCCATAGCGCCCCACGGGTTTGGGCGATCGGGCTGAAAACCTTGCGGGCACAACTAGATGGCAAACCGAGTATTTTGTCAAAATTTCAGTTAAAAAAAAAAAAATTCCTACTGCCCAAAACGGCCCGGACGGCGGACGGCGGATTTTGACTGTAGACCTCTTGAAACGGATAAATACGGATAATAAATTTTGAGTCCGATCGGAGTCGCCGACCCCCGTCGCGAAAACATAGGTGTATTATTCCAAGAATAATAAACCAAAAGTCAAGAGACCGTTTTTGAAAATCATTACACAAATCAGAGATTCCCCAAATATAGATTCTATTGAGATTTTCTAAATAATACTTCGAAAAAGACTCCATGGCCATCAAACCCATGGATCAAAACCATCCTGTAGCCCCCTACAGAAGCTCACGAAGTAGAACGATTGGCCTGTAAACCTCGTGGAAACAACTAAATGAAATAACTTTCATTTTTTTCAAAACCTTCCTTCCTTCCAAACATTCCTGCTGCCCAAAGCATCGAACGGACTTGTTTGGATTACGAAACATGTAAGGACAAATTTTGAGGTCGACTAATCGTTCCGCACCGGGATTTCATACATTGTATTTATCATAGTTGAGGTAGTCACTTAGTTGATGTTCCCTTGTCTTGTGCACATGCCGTTGAAACTCGTAGGTGCATTACAATCGAATTAAGCCGGACCGCCATGAAGCGGTCGTTGGGAATCATGGAAATGACAAATCATCAATTGGTGAAATAATGACGAGTAAAGTAGATATGACGGTCGGATGACATTCTGGTCGTCCACGGGAAGCGACACGGCCATAAATATCAATTAGGGGGAATTAGAGACGTCTCGGAGTTAAACCACAATCAATCAACGATGAAGGTTGGTCATCAAAAACAGTTTTTACGGGTGAGTCACGCCGACATGAGAGGCGTAAGGTTGGGCAGCGTGGCAGCTAGTTGATGAATTATTTTGAAAACAATTTTTAAAATTGATAAAATTATTTCATGCGTAAGCGTTACATGCTTGCAGCATTGTTTGAAATTTGGAAATAGTGATGATAGGGGTCACCATAAACAAGCAGTAGCTGGTTTGTGTCGGTTCATTATTTCATTGTATCGTGAAAAGATGGAGCGATGAAAAAAAAGAAAAATCCATACACCCCTCAAACAAACGCTCTTGAAAAGGATGGATGGGAGTCGAAGTTGCCGAGAGAGAAGATTTTTCATTAGGTGTGTAATCCGTGACGTATAAGGGTTGAAGTATAGCGGAGGTTGATGGCTGGCTGTCAGGCTGCTTATTGCTATCCATCACGTACTCCCCCGCCCTTTCCTCCGACCGTTTCCTGCATACCCTCAATCCTCCCCAGACTGAAGCCCATCACATCACTTTTCCTTCCACCCCTGAGATCGCCCAATAAACTTTCCACCGTCCGGAGAGGTGAAGCATCAAAAGGAGCGGCGGGGAGGGGAAGAGGTATACCTTTAAAATCAGAGCTCGTACATCCCCAATGAATAATGAACACCTCAGGTGATGCATTGGACAGAAATCTTGACTCATTTCCACGGATTTTTATTTTTTCATTTATACATAAAGTTAATGTCGCGTGATAGAAGTGCTTGTGGGGAATCCTGCCCAAGTCATCACTCTAGAACGGACTTCAGCGAACAGAAGACGGAAGTACCCACTAGATCGCGAGAGACTGTTGCTGCGCGATGGAAAAGAGGGAAAGCACATAAAGACGATTTTCGACAATACAGTATACTAAGTATACTTGGAAGTCTTCCAAGATATCCTCTCTCATCTTGTCTCCCTGCTCTCATGAGATCCACACAGAAGGAAGGCGACCTGGAGTATCAAAATGTGGTATTTAATATCAACATGCCTTCTTATAGGATTTATATAATACATTTATATTATAAATTTGCAATCATTTTCAAATATTCCGCAGATTTCAAAAACTCTGGGCTTTTTATGAAAAGTCTTTAAAAAATTTATTTATAAATTTATATTTATAAATAAAATGAAAGATGTTTATGTACCCCATAATTTGAATAGAATAATTTTCTATTCTTACATTCGTTTTATAAGGACATCAAGGGGGACATCTCCACCCTCGTGTTTACGACTCACCCCGTGATCGGCTTCCTTATTATGTCAGGCGAGTCTACTTTCGTTGGAATGGGTGAAACCCTAGTCCGGAGCAGAGTACCTGGTTTGATCACGTACAAAGGTGCTCCATGAGAGGAACCCTTGACCTTCTAGGGACCCGCCTCCGTCCCTTGTCTATTCAATATTTTCTATTACAATCGATTAAAATCGGACAGAACAAAAAACTTTGGGAAAAAGTACATGTGAAATGTGACTACTGAAATTCATCTATTTTATACAGTCGAAATATTGAGATTTGAAAAATAAAGATGAAGAAATACAAAAATAAGACTTTGGGAAGATAAAAATAGGATACCATTTAATCAAATTCAATTTAAGAATGATAAATCAATTTAGTCAATGATTTTTGAAAATGTTTGAATTTTTTCTTTTACAAGCTTGTCTACTTACTTTGTCTAGAAGGAATAATATTGCCCAAAATACTTACTTACCTATTCGATTTTTTTTTTTTTTTTTTTTTTTTTTTTTTTTTTTTTTTTTTGCAGAGCACGGCAAACACAAGGGGGACAGTCGACATCTCAAGTGTGAACCCTGGGAAAACCAACATGAACCACTACAACCTAATTCAATCCATCCATCGGAAACTGGCAGTGTAATGGGCCCCGGAACCGACCGTCGACTAATACTTTTTTCTGAAAGAACTTCATAATTTGAAGGCATAGCAGTGAGTTTTGGGCTCCTACGGTGTAATACAAATTTCCAGGGCACTGTCGAAAATTTCAACTTTGAATCTGGAGGGAAAAGTGGCGCTACTCTCTCATTGGCTGCTACACGGCCGCCATTTCCGCCGTCACCTCCGGCAGATTCCCGTCGGTCCCTTCTTATGCTAGCGCACTCTGGCGGATTAGTAAAAGTGCCACCGCGGGAAAATTCAAAACGCCAAATATTCACTAGTGATTTCCTCTGCTCAGACACCTAATTTCTCAGTGCTAACTGTACTGAGTACTTTGTTCATTACTAGTTCAACTATGTTCGGCCGAATTTTCCCATTTCTCTGACCTAGTTCCTTGGCCCATTTATGACATAACCTTCGGAAAGAAACCCATCGCACTACTAAATTTAAATTGTGCATAACACGCCCTTCATGTTTGCTGACTTGGGGTCAATTCCCATGATGATGATTGTGTTCAAGACGTCAATAACCACGCTGCAGCCCGAGGAAAACAAAATTAACACGATCACTCTCAATTCAGGTTAGATGAATTATTCATTTTTCTTAGAAAATGTATCCTTATTTTATGGCGGGTACGAGGAGATCGACCAGTTTTGAAACGGGCCTTGATTCATTATCCGTTCCGTTGTTAGAGCTCGTAAACTTAAGGAACAAAGGGCGTTCTTCAAGTGGGCAGCACAAACATCAACGGGATATCAAACCTGCCCGAGGGAGATGAACAGGCTTTTGACACGATCGCCGGCACCACGTCATTGATCCAGGCTCGGGGATCAAAACCTGGTTACCCCGTTGCGAAGTTGCTCAAATTAAAAACGTAAAGTCGTCGAACCAGTCGGTATTGATCAATCGTAGGAAATTCTATTCTCCTCTATTATGTGAATGACGAGACGCCTTTTGGTAATCTACCGAGACGGATTCTTCGAGACTTCTGACAGTCCATTGTTCATTGACGATGAAGAATGTCAAGAAGACAAGGGCGCCACCAGTCCATCAAGGAAGGGGCTGTTATGCCTGAAATTTTTTTACGCCTCCGACCCACCCTCGAGTTTCTTTAGAGTCCCGTTCTTTGTAGATGCGATTTAGGCCCAAGCTTATCTCGTTTCCCCCCTTTCAAAAGACGAGAAAAGCCTTCGTCTTCAGCGTTGTGCCGCTCAAGATCTAGGAATGATTTGAATTTCATTCGTCTCCGTGTTTTGTCCACGGGAAGACCCATTGTTGGCCATATCGAGATGTGACATGGAACCTTGCTTGGAAATGATTTCAAAGTTTCAAAATGGTTTAAGAATTTCAAAACGATCTAAAAAAAATGTTTACTGCTTCCGCTGCGACCAAGGGCCCCCTAGACCCCCTCCCTGCGTACGCCTATGTATGCTGCTAATCTATAACAAAGATTAGTAGCAGTATTATCATAACTAGTTTTATGAACTACGGCTATTAAAGTAATAGAATATGCTATTGAAGGCTATTGAAGTAATGTCCTGTAGAATGCGTATAGAATTTTCATTACAATGCGTATATTTTTAATTTCAATCGAAAATCCAATTAATTGAAATAATTAATTAACTCTTACTGATTATAAAATTTAAAAAATACTATCTTCTGTTTTAAGCATGAACCTCGAATTGAATATCGAACCGAATCAAATTAATTAACCGCTTCGTTAAAGGTGCTTCAGAGCTTTTAAACATGACTCGTTCCAGTCGAAAACGCTCGGCATCTCCAACTCTTGAAAATGAATAATTTCGCATCAATTAAATCCAAATTAATATTGACTTCAATCGAACCTAGTCCTTATTATATCAGCAATGATAGGAAACTTCATGAATACCCACTTACAACTTATGTAATATTAAACCAACGTCAAACTATCACTTCTCCGTTTTGGGGGTGAATTGAAAGGTAATGACCATGATAAATGCATATGGAGGTTTTTCACAAAAGGTTTTCCACATTTAAATTAAAACTGTCACTCGGGGATCGTAACGAGGACGAGTCAGGCGTCCATTTGTTGGAGGTCATCGGCAATGGAGGCATTAAAATGTATTTGGGTTTATTTAAAACTCGGTGGGGCACGCAGGTTTGTACATTTTTGGCGGTTAGGTAGAATATTCAAATACAAAGCCGTTTGAGTTGAGAATGAAAATTACATCTTGAAAATTGAGAGCCCTCGCTCAAGATGTCAAGGGTTCCCCATGCATGAGAGAAAAAACGGCCTAAAATACTGTTAAAGTTTAACAGTGTAATGCTCTGTCAACAGTATTGATAATGTTAATGAGTGAATACTGTTATTGAAATGCCGCCTCCTGAGTATACTTAGTAGTTAATGTGTGCGCTCATCAACATTATACGGTTACTGCAACCGACTAACTCTGTTATTGTCACCAAAACACTGTTAAAGTTGGGGAAAACATGGCAAGGGGCGGCAATTTACTCAATAACCTTCTTCTTATTCTGTTATTGCAATACCGGGAATCGACGATGTTTAACAGTATTTACTCGTTAACAGTATTTTCCGTCAAACTTTAACAGAGTCGTTTTCTCATGTACGTCTGCAGCAGAGGCAGTAGTAGTGGATATGTCCAGGTATGAGAATTTTTGCCGCTGCCACGATGCCGCCTCCGATTCCCTCCGACCAGCCCACGAAGGGTGTATTCTCCATGTTCAAGCTCTGACACTCAGCTTGGAGACCAGAAATGAGATCACCAGTACCTCCGCTCTGATCCGAGGTTTCCCTCTTTCCAGGTCAGCCGGGCTTTTCATCGAAAGTTCAAAACCGTATAAAACGTTCAAACCAACATTTACACATGAAAATCATTAAAATATAAAATCATATATGAGCTTCAATACAGTCCTACGTTAAATTGCTCCTTTTCTTTAACTTTATTAGAACACCTTTCTACGTCTGCAGAGGATGCAGGGGCATATTTTACAGAAGGAACATCCTTTAGCGTCCGTCGTTGAGGCAATGTACCTCTTATGCTCCTTTCAGCATCGCTGCAATCGCATGGATGTCCTCCCACGCAAGACTTAGTATGGCTTCCTGCTTAGCCTGTGCCTTCTTCCCCATCTGTCTGTCTCCTTAAGGAGTGGGCTTTCTTAAGGAGTTGGGCGATTTCTACAATTCTTTGATTTCCACTGCGTCGACGAGACGCATGTCCTGCTGTTGGAGTAAGTTGTATCAAGGTGGGGGTTTCACTGAGGGACGACCAGGCTCAAAATACGTAAGAAGGTAACTAAGTAAGGAACCGTACAATTGAGGTTCTACTATTATCTGTATATAATAGACCATTACATATCTTATTTAATACATTTATACACCATTCGGTGATTCATGTCATTTTATGTAGCAGGTCGTATGTCATTCATCGTCTCTGATCAAGACATGCGGGCAAGGAGCGGTTACCCGTTTCCCGCTTGCGGGTCGTTTGCGATTTGGTGGTCGAGCAGAGAAGCACTTCTGTCTTCCTTTCAATGTTGCCCATTACAGAGTGAAGTGCGTGTGGGAGGGATCCCCACAACTACTTAATGTGAACAGGTTACAATTTTTCTCTTTACTTTATTACATCAGTCAAAATTCTTATTCATCTTTACAAAAAATGAAGCCCGCTGGCAATAGCCGGTTTCCCAAGATAAAGCTTTCCTTACCTCATCCTTACCTGCTCACTTATCTTTTTGTCACCGCTCCGTGTCTTTGCCCCCGCTGACAGATTTATTCCTCAGGCCCCGGACTGACGGGTATACGGACGTAATAAAGAGGAAGGTAATGCATCCAGAAGCTTCGCCTTATTTATAGTCCATCGGGAAGGGAAAGAGATGAGCCGAGAGTTATCAGCCCGCTTGTATATCACTCCTCCTTGTCCCGCCGTCCTCTTTTTCCACCGCCAAGGACGACGGCGAAGGTGGGCGGGTAGAGTGAGATGGGAAGCCGTCACCTGGATTTTGTCGATTGGTTTTCTTCAAAGACGTCCAATCCGGAACGGTTGACGAGCAGCTGGAAGAACCAGAGGGACTAGCAGTACAACTGGTTGCACAAAATGCATCGCGTCTTCCACAAGGCGCCTGCGAGTTCGTCCCCTCTTTCGTCCATGCTCTTCCCCCGCTCCTGACCACGACATTCCCGTCTCTCATGCCCCGTTCTACAAGTAAGCTTCTAATATGTTACCAGGTATTCATCTTCGGATTCCAAGATGAACCCCATGTTGCACGAAAAAAAACTAAAATATGCTGGTCACTATAAAAGGATACATTTCTGCTACTTGTAAAGTACTTTACATCCGAAGAGGGTGATTAGTTTTGCACTCGGCCTCAACCAGTACCGTCATTCACGTTGAAGGTTTAGAATTCCGCTCCCTTCACATCGGAACGTAGGAGAATAAGGAATGAACAGTGATGGATCCGGAACCAAGGTCCGTTCCTGACCCTAGCGGAGGTACGAGCACCTTCTGGATGGCCCTAAGTGTCTTGGAGGGAAAGCGCTAAAACGTTTGGCGTCTTGTTCAGGATAAAAATGTAAATTCCTTTGTGCTCACCATGAAGATGAAAAAGATGAAGAAGAAGAAAACATGTTTATTTTTATCATGGTGTGTTACAGAACTTTGCAATAATCTCGGAGGAAAAACAACAAAATATCAAACTCAAAAACGAAAACATGAAATGGGCATGAACTTGTGTTGCTTGCTTTTTTTTTTTTTTTTTTTTTTTGCAAAGTATGAAATTCCTTAATTTTTAAATATTTACCTATAGGTACATTCGATAGGCAATAATATTATATTATAATGCCTACCATTGATTCAGGCCAAGCATAAATTGAATGCACTTTAAAGAATGCCCATTTATTAAATACCCACTCACGATTCCAACAACTAAAAATTAATCAAATAATAAAATTAAAATGGTTCACAAGTTGTATACATCCTCCTAGGCTTGTCTGGACGGCTGGGTGCTGTGGGGTTATAGGAGGTGGTTTGAATGATGAGTCTGTCTTATGGCCAAGCTTTCGCGCTATATTTAGCCATCTCTAGGAGCTCTACAAAAAGAAAATATACCTGGAGGAACCTGACATGCGACTGAGCACTATTTCCACCACTCAAGAAGGTTTGTAGCATCAGATGCTTTCTATAGTATAGGTTTTCCCGAGCACCCAGGTTGGCAATAACTGATTCCTAATGTTAGGCTGTATATAAATATACAGGTGGTTTAAATGATGAGCCTGTCTTATGGCCAAGCTTTCGGACTACATTTAGCCATCATCAGGGCTCTACAAAAAGAAAACTTTCTATTCATTTAAACCACCTCTTATAACCCCACAGCACCCAGCCGGGTAAAATTAAATAATAAATATAATAATATTATATTATAAGAAATATGTATATATATATATATACCTATATAATATTTCTTACAAGTAAGGCAAGTTTATGTCTTACAATGCCTGCATTTTTTTAGCCTAAGAATCAAATTGATTCATTTTTAACTCTCTTTTGACACACATTGTAAACAATGCCGCGTGCTTTTATACAATGCCTAGGTTAAGTATAAAAGAAGATTTATTTTACACATTGCCTGCTCCATTCGGGTATTTGGAATTTTGCACAAGGCCTGGTTTTAAACTGGTAACAGTTGCATCGGACCCTCCAATGATTTGTGCCAGCCACTCCATGCTCGGGGCAATCACTCCTGAGACATTTCCAAAGCATTCATAATGTATCGGCAGGACATAACAAGAGTACTTGGTGGTCGAACACCAGACTCCAAGTGCACAAAATAATTTTGGGGTATTTCGCGGGAGACTAAAGATTACCTTTACGAAATGCATTCTGTGCTTATCAGTCAGTAACAAAGCTAATTTACCCGCTTTCAAGGCCGCTCCACTGAATCCCCATCCCGTCAATCAGCCGCTGTGATAGCGGCGAGAGCCTATTCCAATCGCGGTTTACCCCTCCCACCTCTTCCCTCGTCTGTCAACCCGTACTTGTCAAATTCATTGGACAATTTTGACACATTGCTCCTGTCAATTGCCCTCTGTCGATCACTAAATTGCACATTTCCTGTGAATCTGGGACCTCTCTCAATGCCTCAATTGAAAGCCATCAATTTCGGCAGCCCCCTCTGTATCCCTCTTCATCCTTCCTCTGATAGTTTTGAACATTAATACAGATGTCCGAATCGTGCTCTGCTCGCCGAGGCGTTGGCCCACCTTGCGCTCTCGATTTTGTTTTCCCCCCATTTTCATTTAGCAACAGGCTCTGAACAAAAAGCCTCATTCTACGCAACTTGATTACAAACACTCACAAAAGAACTTCCCTTCCCAGACCGAGAAAGGATCCGCTTAGAAGAAAATGAAATGGAAATTCGACGGTTTTCCGAAGAATAACAGGGAAGACGAACCGAGACGAGGGGTAGTGATGTACTGCCGCCCCTGATGTGATTGGCTGGTACAAACTTGATTGAAAGCCCGCAGACCCCACTTGTATTTTTCGAATGCCACAATTCTAAAATTGATTCTCTTATTCGCTCAGGATGTTAAATAGGCGCATTTGTCTTCCTAATGTTCATATTGAATCTTTTGCATATATTTTGAAGTTGCTGAATTGTTTTTCGTTATGAATCGGACAAGCTCGATGGGCTTAAACGGCTTTTCATGCAAAAGCACGGCAAAATGATCGAACTTGATAATATTATAGCTTACCATGTATTCTATGAAGTAGCGGTTGGTGCGGTAGGTAAGAGACAATAAATTACTAGAATGAAAATAGGAAAATAAGAATTGACGCGGCCACAGATGACATTTGACAACGTAAAATTTAACACTGCATGTCTAAGCCCTCAAATCCATCGGATAGAAAATGGCTCTAATTAGTGCTTCTCAAAAGCCCCTTTAATTAAACTCCGAGCGCTAGGTTTGCTTCATTAGGTATCTAGTAACAAAATTAAGCCTTAAGTTTAATTTTTTGAGGTTTTTGCTCAGCTCAATCCACTGTGCGACGTGCTAGGAGTTCCTGAACTGCCATCTTCAGTGTTCACGAATTGTCTGTCCATTAACTTCTGAAGTGAGGAGGAAGAGACATTAATTCCCTCCAATGCTTCATCATTGTTTTGGTCGTGGCATCACGAACCTCTTCCCCTCCCCGCCATCTTTGTTTACAGAGGTCTTCCTCTTGGCGTGGGCACGTCGAGCACAATGGGAAGCCTGCCGCCAGGAACCTCCGGGAGCCCCCCAAAACCTGTACGTCCTCGACTTGAAGGGGGAGAGGGGCGTTAAAGGTCTTGAGGGACTTTAAGGACCTTTCCCCCTTCCACTGTCGAAGTTTGACCGTTCCAAGACAATGTTTGCCCTGGTGAGGACAAATAGTTCCCTGTGACAGCGGCATTCGTTCTTCTGCTGTGTCTTCACCAGGCAATGGGAGTGCACCTGATAAGATGTCCTGTACATTTGAGTCTGTTGAGTGTCGTTTGGTTAATAACCTGTTAATTCAATTGAATAAATTTGTCAGATTATGCTGAAAACTTCGAAAAAAGCAAAAAATTCAAATGAGAAAGAAAACTTTTTCTTCACCTTGATACAACGTGAATTCACTAAGCCCCTGCCCAATTTATGCCCTTCACTTCAACCAGCTGGCGGTTACCGCCCCTGTGATTCACCCCCTTCATCGCCTTCACTTCAACCAACCAACTCTTAAAGTCTCATTAGCTCTCTCTCATAAACACTCCTATCTTATTACCGCTAAGATATCAAGTCCTGCTTGGCAGATTCTCCCTTCACTCCCTGTGAGCCCTTAACTTTCAACCCTGAACTGCGAGGGGGGTGATTGCTGCCGCCTGGTTGATGGAAAAGCCGCAACCTTAATGCCTCCACCCATGGCCAACTCTCCCGCAGAATTAACATAAACAAACGCCCTACTTAATTCGCCTTCCCCTCCACAAACGTATAAATTAGGGGAAATGAATCCAATTAACATTTTTCTCCTGGATTACTCACTCGGCACGAATTTTACATGTCGCGGGCCATGACGAAATAATTCCATGACGCCTGCGGCTCCGGGTTCGCTTCGAGACCTCTGTGTGAGAACAAAGAACGTTTTTTTGAGAACCCAAACTGAGTTATCGTCCATCTAACTTACATCACGTACTTGGAAATACTTGAAACGATAACGTTCTCCGTTTCAGCCTGGCACGAAGTACATGTTTTAGATTATGCGCAGTAAGACAAAAAAAAAGTGGGATTTTAACTGGAGCAAGACCACCGGGCGTGCATCCAATTACGCCAAAACCCACCGTACAGACCATTTTTGGGGTAAAATCCACAAAATGGACGAAACATGACAAATTTAATTATTTGAAAATTCAATTGATTGGTGAAATTTTTTTGGGATTTTTTTTTTTTTTTTTCAAAATTTTTTGTTTTTTTACTTGAAAAATATTTGACCTCCTGGGATCCTTCAAAAATCCCATTTGTAGCCCCATGAAAGCTCTATAGACCGCAACAGTGAAATCGAATAGTTCCGGGTCCTCCAAAATTGGACTCTACGTCCAAAAATACTTCGAAAACGACACCTAACTCGATCCCATAGCCAAAAGCCTTCAAAAAAACCCTCCCGTAGCCCCATTTTAGCCCCATAGTGCCCCACGGGTTTGGGCGATCGGGCTGAAAACCTTGCGGGCACAACTAGATGGTAAGCCGAGTATTTTGTCAAAATTTCAGATTTAAAAAAGAAAAAAAAATCCTACTGCCCAAAACGGCCCGGACGGCGGACGGACATTTCGGATTTAGAATGTAGACCTCTTGAAACGGATAATGTCAAATTATGAGGCCGATCGGAGTCGTCGACCCCCGTCGCTAAAACATAGGTGTATTATTCCAAGAATAATAAACCAAAACGGAAAATTTTTGAAAAAAATTTAAAAAAAATTTTAAATTTTGGTTTATTATTCTTGGATCGGCCTCAAAATTTGACAATGTCCGTCCGCCGTCCGGGCCGTTTTGGCCAGTAGGATTTTTTTTTTTTTTAATCTGAAATTTTGACAAAATACTCGGTTTACCATCTAGTTGTGCCCGCAAGGTTTTCAGCCCGATCGCCCAAACCCGTGGGGCGCTATGGGGCTAAAATGGGGCTACGGGAGGGTTTTTTGAAGGCTTTTGGCTATGGGATCGAGTTAGGTGTCGTTTTCGAAGTATTTTTGGACGAAGAATCCATTTTTTGGGGTCCCGCAACGATCCGATTTCACTGTTGCAAACTATAGGGCTTTCATGGGGCTACAAATGAGATGTTTGATGGATCCTAGGAGGTCAGATATTTTTCAAGTTAAAAAAAAAAAAAAAAAAAAGGTTTTGAAAAAACCAAAAAAGTTGTTTAAAATATAAAATCCAAAAAAATAATTTTTTTATTGACAGAATTACATATCTGCACATGTAGGTAACCTATATCAAAGAATAATAAACCCGTGTAAAATTTGCAGCTTTTTTTTTTTTTTTTTTTGTGTCTGTGTGTGAGGGTGTGTGTACCAGTGTAATGAACAAACAAACAAACAAACAAACAAACAAACAAAACAAAAAAAAACCGACAACCTTGAGTTAATTTCTTGATAGTGAGCGTACGTTTTTATACGAATATGGTTTGAATTGGCGTTGATTTTGAGTGTGATTTTTCCCCCCTCCGGTTTCAGTAGCATGTCGCAAAGACGGTTTGTTTTATGAGATCCGCAGCGTGTAAAATGCCATCCGTTTGGGCTTCGTCACACCCATCCGCTGGGAGGGGGGGTCCCAGTTGTTCTTCATCCGACAACGTATAAATCTCCCGACCGATAGAGAATTATTTCAGTTGCCTCCGTCCCCAGAGCTCCCAATAACATTAAGGGTATGGAAATAGGATTGACGTGGCAGTTAGATCCGAAGTTATGTGGCAGGGACGGCTATAAACTAAGCGTCCAAATCATCCAGCTACTGTTGTAATGCCGAAGTCTCTCCGAGGGCTTCCCCAGAGCGTTGATTTAAGATCCCAGAGTTGAATTGAGCGTCATAAATTCATCCCTGGGAGCAGGAGGGGTTGATATAGGGGGTAGGGCCTAAATCAAGCGGTCCAGGTAATCCTATACCCGGGTGTCATTAATGGCAACTATAAGGGAGCAGGATCTGCCGAGGGAAGTACGTGAGCGTTCTGTGTCTCTCCCTACCGATTCATGTAAATCAATCTCCGACGTCGCCGGAATTCTACCCCAAAGAGGAATGAGAACGGTGAAAAGGAGCGTTTTGAAATCCTACAGAACGAGGAAATCTCCACTGGTGCTTAGTCAAACCTACTCAGTTTAAATCAACGGTCATTACCACCAAGAAGGAATTCCCAAGAATCTTAGAGTGAAGGAAGACACAGAGTCTCAATTCCAACACTAAGTAATGCGGGTGTGCTTTTGAGACGTGTGAATCATAAAACACTCAAATGGCTGAAGCCTCGAGGCGCGGACGAAGAAGGTCTTCACAAGTAAGAAGTTACAAGACGTGGAAGGAGAGTTTATTTCTGGCGGGGCTCTGTGTCGGTGGAATATTTCACACATTGAATTTCATTATCGCCGTAGGAGGGAGTTGAAGGCAGTTTCCAGAGGCTTCAAAAAAAAAGGAGCGTCGGGTTAGAAGCGTCGACATAAATTAGGTCCATCTTCGGATGTTTTCTATCCCTTTTTACCATTTCTAGATGCTGAGGAGGTTGAAGCCACTTGAGCGAATATTAGTCCAACGCTTGAGCTCAGGCTGTGACTAATTTCGCGTTGGTGTGGAAAAAGCAAAGCGCTTGCCGGGTTCTGGAAATGCACATGAACTAACGTTCACAAAGTAGATAATTAAAATTTTACAAAACGATATCAAGGCACCTTCAGGCGGTTTTAACGTTCACATGACGCAGTTACATTCCTAATTACCTCCTACAGCATCTGTGCACCATAAACATCATCATCACGGCGACGTCCTTGAAGATCAGACCTTACCAATGCTCCATCAAGAGCAATCTTGTTGGTCAGGAACACGAAACCTAAGCGATTGAATAGGTGTGAAGCAGGTGGAGACGTTGAATTCTTCACGTGGAAAATTATCGTCCCCTTTTGACGTGAGTCGCCACCTGGTACCGGCTACTTGTCTTGAGAGAATTGAAACAAGCGCAGCCCTTGGGACCATCTGCGCTTAACTGCCCTTTCAATAATATTGTTCAATCGCTAAACTACCAATTAGGTTCATTACCTCGGTCCAGTGTCCGTCTTTTGTGGCGGGATCGAGAAAAAATGAATTTTTCTCCGTCTGCTCAGCCGCGTCATCTGGAGACGTAAATGTAATTCTCGTCTTTGAACCGGTAAATGCTTTTTACTGGGTTCTATTACGTCTGTTTCTTCTTGGGAATGTAGTAAAAAATGCAGGTTACTCGGGAGAACAAAAACGGCATCTTGCGCTTGGAAGATCTCCGACAAAAAAGAACGTTAAATGTTCTTTTTTGTGGCCGAAAGATAAACAAATTTTGTTTATCTATTCGTATACAAACGAATAGATGTAGGCGGAGTTTTGTTTTATTATTCTTGGGATAATACACCTCTTTTCGCGACAAAGGTCGATGACTCTGATCGGCCTCAAAATTTGACATTATCCGTTTCAAGAGGTCTAGATTCCAAAACCGAAATGTCCGTCCGCCGTCCGGCCCGTTTTGGGCAGTAAGGAGTTTAGGTTTTTTTTTTTTTTTAATCTGAAATTTTGACAAAATACTCGGTTTACCATCTAGTTGTGTGCCCGCAAGGTTTTCAGTCCGATCGCCCAAACCCGTGGGGCGCTATGGGGCTAAAATGGGGCTACGGGAGGTTTTTTTTAAGGCTTTTTGCTATGGGATCGAGTTAGATGGCGTTTTCGAAGTATTTTTGGACGTAAAATCCATTTTTTGGGGTCCCGCAACGTTCCGATTTCACTGTTGCGATCTATAGGGCTTTCATGGGGCTACAAATGAGATTTTTGATAGATCGCAGGAGGTCAAATATTTTTCAAGTAAAAAACAAAAAGAATTGAAAAAACATTACATAAATGTTTTTCAAAATTTTTGAAAAAAAAAATCTCCCAAAAAAAAATTTTTTGAAATATAAAAACCCAAAAAAAATTTGTTTAATTTTTTTCATTGACACAGAATTAAATTTCTGCACAAGTAAACTATATCAAAGAATAATAAACCCTTGTGTAAAATTTGCAGCGTTTTTATATCTACATGCACATCATGAAACGTATTTATTCGTTATACTTAACGAAACATTTGCCGATCAAAATTTTCGAAATTTTGCGAATACATAGGCTGATTATTCTGTAGATTTATAAACCAAAATCTACTTCTTGCTCCAAATATGCGTATGAAGATGCTATTTATATTTTTTAATGCTCAACAAAGATTCACGACGACCAGTTTTCAACTTTTTAACCGGGCGCTGATTCTTTTGGTTCGGTAATAATTAGCGTTTAAAATGCATTAATGCTTCGGTAATAATTAGCGTTTAAAATGCATTAATGCTTATTCATTTTATTCTGGACCAACCTTGGCAAAGTGCCTGCCACCAGAATGCTCTGAAACAGAAGTTTATCCCGAGCGGATCCTATACACATGAATAATAAACCGTTGTAGAAAATTTGCAATATTTTTTTTTTGTACGACTGCTAGATCACTCTTTTATTGAAACTGGTTACGTGGGTCAACCAACCCCTAGAAAACCACCTCAACTTTCCTAGCTCATCCCCCCTCCCCCCACCCCTCCAATCTTTTGAAAATTTCATATTCATGGTCTCCGCCTCAACATCTCTTCAAGACCTCGGACCCATTGTTCCTCCGTCCTTCTAGTATTCTCCAGATCCACCCCTGTGAGCCGAAAACCTCTTTGTCCTTGGGATTTATGGGTTCCGCACCCTTCAAAAGAGGTTGGGGTACTTTATTGGCACCAGGCATGCATTCAGGCCCGGACACCCCTTAATGATTGATGCCCAACTATCCCCGTCCGAAAACCTTCCTAATTAAAAACTAGTTTCCACAGCTTCACCTTGACACCACCCTTTGTTGCCAATTGAATTATGGTTTCGGATACATTTAAAAGTACATTTACGCCCTGGACCTATCCCCACCCCTTTTGAACTAGATCCGCTCATAAATTTATAACGAAACTTTCGGTGATTTACGAGGCATTTACATTCATGCGCGATGGACTTAACCCTCCTGACTAGTTCGAGCTAGCAGCCGTGTGGATTCCCAGACCTAACAGATCTTAACAAAGCGTATAACCGTTTAACCGCCGAATATATTTGTGAGGTCTGCGAGTGCATATTTAATTCCACCAGACACAACAGTTCTCACACAATCTCAACAATAATGACAACTTGGTGGATTCCAAAAATTCTTTGGCGTTGGGTAGGTGGGGAAGTTGTCCGCACTGCCTTTTTTCGATCATAGCAATAGATTATTTTGACGGCATTGGCACCACAGGTAGGTTTCACAGCCACCAGTTGCTGGTTAGAACTTGGATTGATCAGATTTTTCCTCGACTGAAAAAATGAGGTACCTAAGTCTGTTTTTTGACCTGTCACTACAATATTTTCGTAACTTTTCCGCATTATTGGGGAAGAACGGTTGTACTTATTAGGTCTGTCTCAGGGGTAGAAATTGAGTGATTTTTATTTTTGGGAATCGCTCAAAATCAAAATTTGAGTTTTATTTTTCACTCAGAAAATAATGATTATTTTTTGAGTTTTATTTTTCTGCTCAGAAAATAATGATTATTTTTTGAGCGATATTTTTTCGCTCAAAAATAAAACTCAAAACGCTCTAGCTCCTAGGCTATTGAACCTACAGATCTGCGGTTGGTCTCATTCGATTCAGCGTTCAAAATACTATAAGAAACCACCTTGATCACCTCCAAAACAATATTTTGGTGGCTTTGCTCTCTCCAAATATGCGAAATATATGTCGAATCCGAGGATTTCGATAAAAAATAAAACTCAAAACGCTCTAGCTCCTAGGCTATTGCACCTACTGTGTAACAAATCTGCCGTTTGTCCCGTTCGATTCAGCATTTAAAACACTATAATGATTTTTGCAAGACTAATTTTTGTATTGTACCCTATACATGGTGGCTCTTAAAATGGCGAGTCACCACTTTTACTAATGGTTTAGTGGGGTTAGCTTTTATACTTTTGGTTTATTATTCCTGGAATAATATACCCATGTAATCGCGACGGAGGTCGACGACTCCGATCGGGCTCAATATTTGACATTATTAGTTTCAAGAGGATTCCAAAACCGAAATATCCGTCCGCTGTCCGAGCCGTTTTCGGCAGTAGGAATTAAAAAAAAAAATTTTTTACAAAATACCTACTTGGTATACCATCTCGTTGTGCCCGCAAGGGTTTCAGTCCGATCGCCGCAACCGTGGGCGCTGTGGGGCTAAGATGGAGCTACGGGACGGATTTTTGAAGGATCCCAGGAGTTCAAATATTTTCAGAGTAATTTTGGACGCATAATCCATTTTTCGAGGTCCCACATTTTTTCCAAGAATAACTTTTATTGACACAGACTTCATTTTCGCACAAGTAACCTATATCAAAGAATAATAAACCCTTGTGTAAAATTTGCAGTGTTTTCATTTTTCATCGAAATCCTCGAAATCAACCCATATTTTGCATATTTGGAGAGAGCAAAGCCTCCATAATATTTTTTTTGAAGTGCTGAAGGTGGTTTCTTACAGTATTTTGAACGCTGAATCGCATGGGACCAACCTCAGATCTGTAGGTGCAATAGCCTAGGAGCTAGAGCGTTTTGAGTTTTATTTTCTATCAAAATCGTCGAATTCAATCCATATTTTGCACATTTGAAGAGAGCAAACCCACCATAATAACGTTTTTGAAGTGATCAAGGTGGTTTCTTATACTATTTTGAACGCCGAATCGAATGAGACCAACCGCAGATCTGTAGGTGCAATAGCCTAGGAGCTAGAGCGTTTTGAGTTTTATTTTTTATCGAAATCCTCGGATTCGACATATATTTCGCATATTTGGAGAGAGCAAAGCCACCATAATATTGTTTTGGAGGTGATCAAGGTGGTTTCTTATAGTATTTTGAACGCTGAATCGAATGAGACCAACCGCAGATCTGTAGGTTTTTTTCAAATTTTGATTTTGAGCGATTCCCAAAAATAAAAATCACTCAATTTCAACCCCTGGTCTGTCTTTCTTCCTGTCAGAAGGGCTGTTGTTTAGCTTTGAAATTATGGCACAGAATTCACGTGTTCTTTTGTTCCCTAAAGTCAGTATGATTTTCGTGCTGACGTCATGATATGGGGTAACTCTCCGCAATGTTTTGGGGGTAAATGTCCGCAGTTGTAGGAGCATTATTTAAGACTGAAATGAAACTAATGGATCTCAGGAACAATGAGCACTTCTTGTTCTTATATTAATTCATTGTTTTTTGTGATTTCGACTATTTGAACATGTTTGGGGTGATGAAATATTTGTGATTTAATAACTCTAGCGTATTCTGCACTTACCTTTTCGTCGAGATTTTTTCTAGATTAAATTTTTACTTCCTCCGTTCAAAGATGGGTTAAAATTGTTATTACCACAACATAAAGGATTTATTTCATGTTTTTTGACTGTAAGCACGAATTTTTCCCATGATTTTCTTCTGTTGGGGTAAGTGTCTGCTCTGCGGATATTTATCCCAAAAATGGGGGAAATGTCCGCAAAAACATTTTTGACGAAAATATGCGTATCTCTCAATCTAAACACCTTTCAAGGCTGGAGCTGTTATGAAAATTTCATTTATGATGAGTGACATCCTAAGCTTTCGATTCCATACCAGAAACCGAATAAAAACATCAAACTGTGGCTGGTAAAAATTCAAAACCCAAAACTGCGGACAGTTCCCCCCACCTACCCTAGGTATCATTATCAGACCATTCAAGAGTTGATCAAATTTTGTCCGAGTACATTTCAGGGTTTGTAGATACCGAAAATGAAAGGTCCGTCTACTGTGTTTTGGGCAGGAGGAATTTTTGGTCAGATTTGGATTGTTATTCACTTTTAGATTGAGACAATTTTTGTTGTTAACAATTCGAATCAGTTCCGATCAATTTGTGGTAATTTTACTTAGTTTACTTAATTTTGGTTTATTATTCTTGGAATAATACACCTATGTTTTCGCGACGGGGGTCGACGACTCCGATCGGCCTCAAAATTTGACATTATCCGTTTCAAGAGGTCTAGATTCGAAAACCGAAATGTCCGTCCGCCGTATGCCGTAAGTACACGGTTTCTCGAGGGGTCTATTGCATTAATACCTGGGTCGTTTCAAAATTTCGGTACAATTTAGGTCACCGGAAGTTTCTGACCAAACTATCATGTCCTTTGCTCATTTTTTTAAATGGCGTTATAGTGCATACTACTACCAACGTAATCCACTTCATTTGATACGGAAATAAATTTTGTTTATGTATTAAAAATATGTATTTGTATGCTGAAATTCCCTCCCTAGACATGTCACCGGTCTGGGGTTGACAACTTTGATAATGCATAGCCATAAGGCTTTTTGAATTAAAAAAATTCGGCGCCGAAATAAGGTTTAGGTATACCTGAAGTTTCGGAAAATTGGTTTGGATGACCACATACCAACACGCAGTAGTTGTGGCATCGATATTTATACCTGTCACTAAGTTTTTTTTCCCTCCCTAAACCCCAAATTGAAATGCCCGCGAAATATATAAAAGAAGGGAATTTTTGGATCCTAACAGGTTGGCAAGTTATGTTGTTTTGTTGTCAAACCTGGGGAATCTTTTTCCAGCTGACATTTTTTAGTTGGAAGAGCCTCAGCTCAGGTCATGTGACAAAAAACGTGTGCGTGTTTTTTTACCTACTCCCTCCCTCGACCTCATCAAAATAGTCATGGGAAGTAATATCACTATAATTCTTTCTGTACTAAGCGTGATTTGTTGCACTGAATCGATGAAATTTTTTCCAGAACGGTAGTGATGGTTGGGTAGCCTCCAACACACAATGAAGTCCGAAATTACCCTCCCTCGCCACTCCCCTCCCTAGACCTCACAGAAAAATTAAGTGTCGAGGGAGGGAGTGATAATGTAGGGAGGGTAAAAAAATTTGCTTTCGTCCGTTTTTTTTTTTCAAACTTAAACCACCAGACATTGCTACAATATCATTGGGTAACCATAACGAACCGAATCGACGAATAGACAAACAACTCCCTTCCCTAGACATCAAATTTTGTTCTTCGTACCCTCCCTAGACACGATACTCCCCTCCCTAGAATCGACGATCTCGACTCTCGAAAACTATACATAGTCGTGCGCTGCCACTTCAGGCGATTCTTACTGATACCTATAGAGATTCAAAAAGACGAAAAAACCCCGTGTTTATCGACTTTTTTTTTGCATGAGTTCCAAACCTCAAAATGTACCGAAATTTTGAAACGACCCACCTGGTGTTCTTGGCAATGCTCACATTCTAGCAATTCTGAGTCATCCATCAAATCACAATGCATAAGTCCATGTTTAGGATATTTCTTGCATTCGTCAGTTAGGCCACTTCTGGAAATTTAAGTACCTAATGAACGACTTTCAATTTTCAGTCATCTCCGCGGATTTGGCCGTTTCTTTTCACTGTGCGAAAAATCACTATAAATACTTTAAAAAACCGTGACGAGGAAATATTAGTCGGTTTTCCCCCTACTAAAATCGTTCTCCACTCGGTGGAAAGCATTCAATTTATGTCCACACTTTACGCTGTTTCCTCGGCAATGAACAGAAACCCTTAAGGGTGTCGCGGAACAAACAAGGCACGGACCCATAAGACACAAAGGTTGACGTCCAAAAAAACTAAATCTCTACTAAATGACTTCTAACTTTTTCTGTACCAACAATAATAACACTCGAACCATTCCGAAACCGTCCATGTTACACTGAACCGATCCTACAGGGAGACCCTAGTACAAAATACCTACTGAATACAAAAGAATTGCTAGAAGTCAGTAAAGGCTGGCATTCAATAAATCGATAATGGCCGCTTCAGTTACGCCTCCAGTCATTTTATGGCCAATTCCACCATGTTTTTCACCCAGTTTTACGATGATCCCATGATTGGAGCGGCGTTTTATTGGCATTTATTCCCAATAGTGTAAAAATAGTTATATTACGAAAAAAAAAAATAAAAATAAAAATACGAGCGTAGATATTGTGAATCTGAGTTATTGTCATACATTGTTTAAAAAAATTGCCACTGTATCTTGTTAAAAGGAAATCCTTGGCTGTTTCGCCCTACAGAGACTGATCCCTATAATCAGCTGTGTATAATCCCCATAATAATGTTATGTTTGCCACATTTAGCTCTGAAACCGTTTTCGCTCGATACCTAACCACCTCCTGGCATTCTTCAAAAGGATCGTTTGTAGCCCCATTATGGGGCCTGTGATAGGCCCCATAGGCCCCGTGGTTCTTATGGTTCTGTGGCCGCCTAAATTGGATTCTACTTCCAAAAATAAATCGACATTTGCGTACCATTCGACCTTTGCCCTCTTTGGCCGCATTTTAGCCGCACAGAGCCCCACGGAAGTACGTACAAGTGCGGGGTCGGCTCCTGCCCCAATTGTAAGAACAAAATTCCAATGCACAAAACAGCCAACTTTACTTTTTTTTATTTACCTACTATTTTCTCAAAATTTCAGATTTAAACAAAAGTCTTCCTACCCGAAATGGCAAAAAAAAAAAAAAAAAAAAAAAAGCTGCAAATTTTACACAATGGTTTATTATTCTTTGATATACGTTACTTGTGCAGAAATTTATTCTGCACTTTCTGCACAAAATATTTTTTTTAAATAAAATTTTAAAAAATGTTCCCCAAATTTTTTCTATTGAGACAGGAATAATTTTTGCACAAGTAACCTATATCAAAGAATAATAAACCCTTGTGTAAATTTGCAGTGTTTTTCGTTCCCATCTCCGTTTTGGGCCTTAAATACCGTGAATGTATGATAAATGCGATTCGGACATAAAATTATGATAATAACAAAATAAGTGGAATAAAATCTGAAGGAACAATATTTTTTCGTTCGGGTCAAGAACGTTTCTTTTTGGAACGAAAAAATACCGTTCTCTAGAAGAACGTCCTTCAACGATAAAATAGTTCATTCAGATTTCGTTCCCACTGGGAACAGTATTTTTCAGAACTTTATAATTTCGTTCTCTTTTGGAACTTTATCCTAAAAATTCTGATTTGTCGCTCTTTTTGGGATCGGAACGGTTGGGGGGAACTGAACGGAAAGATATTTCGAGTTTGGACCTCCCACTCAGTAGCCCAAAAGACGTATTCATATTGTGAAGCTTTGATTATTCCAGATTTCTTACGTGTAACGCGTTGTTTCAACATAACCAGAGTAATGTAGAAAATTACAAAACGAAATGAGCGTTTTTCATCCTGTCAAGATGCAGCCGTGGAATTTTATCATCTACCAGGGTTTTCTCCCTGGATGGAGGTATGATTCAAAAATGCAATTTAACTCTCCGGACTCCTCTGAAAAATACGACGTTCATCACCGTGTCCTAGACGATATTTCCGCTTCGCAACACCTTCGACCGCCCTCCGACATCGGTATCTCAAACGCTAAGGGAGAAAATTTTAATATCGAGCTCATAACTCAACATTTCAAGACCAAGCTCCGAAGGGGGGAAGGGGAGGGAGTCTTTTGATTTGTGCTAAGCCCCAGAATTGGCTCAAGCCTTTATTTACGGTCCGGGACTTTTCATTTCAACCTCATTTCATTGTCGAGTGGATGGCGTAAAAAGGGGACCTTCCTAAAGTGCCGAGCGGATTTATGGACGGGCGACGGGGAAGGTGGACAATTTATGAAAGACTTTTGATGCTTGAGCAGAGTGGGAGTGAACCCCAAAGAGAAGAGTTAGCGGTTCAAAAGAAATTATTTAAGAATGAATACGAGCCAAAGAATATCTTGATGCATGTGGAAGTCTTTACGAACGAATGATTACCATTGAGGTGATTTAAAAAAATAGCAGTCAAGCGGCATGTGGGATCTTTTTGTCAGATAGCACGGAGTGGCAGATTTTCTTTTGAACTGCAGACCTTCCTGGGAGATCGATAGGGAAAACGCATTTCCCCAAAAGAGGCGATATTCAGTGTAATTAATCGCCCCCTGCTCATTACTCTTCAGGCAGAATTACTCTCGACTAAGGTTGTTTGCAGATGGAGACCATTCATTTGAGGAGCGGATCCCTTGCTGGTGGGGGGGATGTCCCCGTGGCCATTGCCACTAGAGGTATTAGCAGCTAACGAGAGGAGGCGGGAAACATTAGGCGAAACTGCGGTGACAAAGTAACAGCGGTGAACAGTAAAGTTATAAACGGGGCATAAATAACGGAATAATACTGTGTCTGGTGAGGGGGGGTAGGGAGGGCTTGAAGAAGGGAAGGACGTAAAGGCAGGGGGTGTACTGCTCAGTAAATAGTGGCTTAATGTCTGCCCGGACGGGGGCGGGACGTCCGATGGCCGGGGGCGGTTCGGCCGGGGACGGGGACTTGACAAATGACGGACTTCTGACCGTACTAAAGAGGTCGCCCACCCCGATGGAGACGGGGGTCGGATGGCAAGTCCTGGAGAGCTCAAGAAATTCACTCTGGCTCGATTTTAACGTGAGAAGATACGTGAGGTTGAGTTGAATTGCATTTGAGGACGCTTCAAAGGTTGAAAGCCTTTATACTTGGTCCACGGGGTGGGCCGATGGCTTCCATATTTCAGATGGAAGTGAACACCATTGACAACTCAAATCCCATGCGATAGAGTGACCCTTGCATGGTGCTCCGTTCATCAGGGCATTGAGGGTAACGACGCTGCCGATGCCCTTGCAAAGAAGGGATCAAGGTGTCTTCCAATCCTGGGGCCTGGATTGATTGATACCAGGAGACTAGCCAACATCTTGCCGTGTCTATGCTGCGTAGTTCTTTCCCATTTTTGGCTGTGCTGTGTTCTTTACCACTGACACACGTGGAAAAGCGTCCCCGTAGACAAGGTTTGTGTCCCAGGGCGCCCCTGCTGAACCTGTATCTGGCCAGGGCGTCTGCTATACTGGCATGCCATGGAGGAATCCCAGGACAGAGGCAAGCGATACTATTCAACAGATTCACCAAATTAGGAACAAGGGCCCAACCTAGAGAGAGTATGCAGCTGCTTGTTGGGGTTGATTATGCTCGCGCGCCTCCGTTTTTGTTTTTGGGGTATGGCAAGTTTGAGGGCATAGTCAAGACAGGTGGAGGCCAGAGGGACGACCTACGTACGAACTAGAATTAGAGCGAAGAGAGTGAATCCAATCCTTGTCAACAACTACTGGTGCAGATGAAACCATACCAGTGCTTCCAACCTCAGGAAAGGGCATGAGTGCCTAGAGAGAGAAAGTACCCTACCCAATGGGACCGCCTCAGAAATGGCACACGAGCCCAACCTGTCGGATGTAAATTCACTTAAAGCAACCAGCATGCAGAAGTAGCACCTACCTCTGGCTTCTGCTTGGGCAGAGAGACAATCATTTAAGCAGCCGACACAATCAAACCCAACGACTGCAGTAGCGCCCGCAACGGCGCTAAAAAGAAAAAAAAGTAGTCCTCATGGCTCCCTAACCAATAACCGAGAAAACCCCATAAACGGCCCACAAAACTCCCACAATTAAAACGCAATTGGTTCATAAATCGTTCGAAAAAGCTCATTGCACCCTTTGCAGGCACAGAGTGATCTATGGTCGGTGAATGTTAATAGAATAGCCAACTTCCTCGGGCCAGGACTCTCATCAGAACTCAGTGGGACGGCTCAACCTTTTTGAGATACGCTTTCATATCACGCGACCATCAAACTCGCACTATACAATCTCATGAATCAATAGGGATCTCTCATTTGAATTCAAATAACCGCGGTGCTCAAGACTTTCTTGAAAAGTTATATCTTTCACCACTCTTTTTCCCTTATTTTTTTAAATCATTTTTTTCGAGGGATATATTTTCTTACCGGAGCCGGCTCTGACTTCCCCCTCCACGGCGTCATAAATCCTTTGACCGGGTTTCATTCTTGAGCGTTCGGCATTTTGGCCTCCCCAGAGGAACGAGATAAATCTATAATGAAGTGTCAGAAGTAGATCTTCCAGATTATGAATTACCTTTAGAAAACGCTCCGTTTCTTTCCAATATCTTCCATCGATAATCTAATGGGCTTTTTTCGAATGCCCGAGGAACCCAAATCATTCGCGCCCCGATGGATTTATTTCTGTGATATGAGTGAATTATGACAGCACTTCTGACCCTAATAATTACCTTTACCATATACGACGCCCCGGCTGAATCCCACAACTTCACCGTAACGCCTTAAAAAAATACGATTTTCAACGTCCAGTGCGAGGCGTTCCAAAATTTTAAATACTCGTAAATGGTTTTGAAACATCTGAGTGAACCTCGGAATGTTCTCTTGTAACGTCGATCCGGCGAATAGGGCGAAACACTTGAGCGGGGTGAATAACGAAGAGGGTACACACTGCGGGCCAAACATCTCAGGAACACTCGAATCGTTTCTGGAGCCCGAAATAACGATTTGTTTACCTGTCATGTCATCGCGTAAGGGGTGGAACAAGGTCAAGGGGAAAACTGCTCAGGAACGGCCGCATACACAATACGAAGTTGATTAGCAACCCTCCGTGAGATGCACTGAATGATAATGAGAATTCGGTATATGGGTGAGTTAGTACTACTAACTTAGAAGTGCAAGAAGGTCCTCTGGAGAGACTAGTGGCGGCTGCTGCCCTGAAACTCAGGGGGTGCACAGACAATGTGACGATGTCATCAGGAGGGAGAGTCGAGAAGGGGACGGAAAAGGTGCTTTTCTCAGCCAAATAGAAGTTCCAATGGTTGATGGGAAAAATCTTGATAACTTTCTCATAGACAATAGACAGACACAAGAATGTTCTCTAGAGGTAAACAGAAATTCGGAAATACGCAAAGCCAATCTACCTTCTTATAGTATTCAACGTTAAACTTACGGCAAGAATCGGCACGATTTTTAAATTTTAGTGTTTGCTGTAGTCCAGGTAGTGTGACAACCGACGGCCAGTGTCTCTAATGTTGCTGTTTTCTCCACCAACAAACGGGAATAGTTCCCTTTTATATATATTGCACTGAATTAGAAAGAAGAAAACTCGAAAGATACAAAACTCGCGGAACACGCAAAACTCTTTTAACATTTCTTTTCAGCCAGTGATGCCAGGCGCCTTCGACCTAAAAGCGGGACACCTGGAGCGAAAAAGGGGGACGTGATCTCTTCGAAATACGGTGGAAAGGGGGAAAAAACGGTGGAAGGGGGAACATCGGCGAACCAAGCTCCAGAAAGGGGGACGTCTGGCAGCTCTGTTATCAGCTTGTTTATCCAACTTCGAGTCGATAAGATGCCCTCTGGCGGAGAGGATCAAGTTACCGCCTAATTTCTCGCTCCTCTGATTGGTCAATTTCACAATGTGAATGTCATAGGTATGTCATACTGGTTTGAAATCCACAGTCCAGAGACATTGGGGCTAACAGCTGATCGGAGACATTATTTTGCCCGCCTCTCATTGGTCAGGAGCAGTGGCGGATCCAGAGGGGGGCGCGGCCCCCCCCCCCCTCAACGAGAAAATATGAGATTTAAAATTAGGGATGCTCAAAAAGAATCGATTCTTGAAAAGATCGATTCTTTTTGAAAAAATAATCGATTCTTTTAGATTCTTTATTTTTTTTAAGAATCGGCCCGATTCGATTCTAAATTTCCAGAATCGAAAACCGATTCTTTTCTGCTCTTAACAAGTATTTTTATATTCAGTTGCTCTGTAAAACAGATCCATGTTTAAAAGAATCAATATTATTTTTTAAATTTAGTCACTGCAACGACCATAGGTAACAGCTGAAGAAATGGAAACAGTTGCACAACAACCACTGACACAGCTGAACCTTTCCTACCTACCTTTTCTTACGTAATAGTGCTGGTTTGCAGTTGGATTTATTAGTAATTGGAATTCAGGTTTCGTAACGTAATAATGCTTCTTCTTCTTCTTCTGATAAATTTGAAATTCAATAAATAATTTGGAAAAAGAATCGATTCTCAGATGTATCGATTCTTTTTGAAAATATAATCGCGATTATTTTCGATACTTTTCTAAATAATCGATTCAATTTAAATCGATTCATTTTTGAGAATCGGACATCCCTATTTAAAATTTTATAATCGGCTAAATTTGAAGAGAAGTACTCAACATAAATTTTATTAAATGTCTGTGTGTTGTGTGGTGGCTGCGCTGCGTTCATCACTGTGCCGAGAAGGTGTCAGGACGACAAGCGACAGGGGTAGGTATAGTGAATAGCGCGGAGTGAAAACGGCCACAAAAAAAAAGTTTGAGAACCGGAGAAACCCTGACCTGTGGCGAAATTGGTTGAAAATGATTGTGTAAAAATTTGTGGCCTAAATTCGGTCATCTTGTGGTGGCACAAATCGTTTAAAGTTATAGGTTTGCGTAAAAAAATGAAAAAGCGCGAAAATTAAAGAATTTTATTATTTCTGACCAACAAATCGTGGTAAAATGGCTTGAAAACTCATTTTAAAAATAACTCATTGTTGTGGAGCATTATCTTGAGGTTGGTCACCACCATTGAAAAAATGACGATTTGTCTCAAATCGTGATTTGCTTCCGGGATTTTTTGCGGGTCCTTATAAACCCATCTCTATTGGTTTCACCGCAAACTGAAGTAGAGGCCTCAGTTACCAATTTTATGTGCCTCTCAACTGCCTGGGAATGGCACGTGCCATACCGTTCCGTACGGAACTGCAGCAATATCCATTTTGATGCCATTTTGGGCAATTTCTCCCAGCTCAACATCGCTTAAATTGATCGTAGATGGAGGTTCCTCTGTATTATCTTCAAATGAAACCATGGTATAATATTCGTCAGCGTTGAAATCCAACTGAGGAACATCGAACTTTCGAATATCAGCAGTCCCTCCAAACCTTCTGGCATCCTGGATTCTCTGGACAGCGAGTTCACGAACGGGTACCTACCCTCTCATCGTGCAGCATTGCCAAGATGATGTTCTCTGGGTGAGAATTTTGATGTTGAGGCGCGCCCTTCTCTCTCCACTTGTCTCTCAAATCGAAGTTTTAGAATTTTCGTAGTATTTTTATCTACTCCCCCAATCATCATCATTCTTTCCTGTCTCTGATCAATCAAAAACGCCAGTTCAGGAATGGGAACTTTTTGTTTGCACTCGCAAGGCTGGAAATCTACGCACTTGCAAAGGGCCACGTCAAAGAGGGTCATTTTGGCGTGTGCTACAAACGCCTTGATCTCCCCATTCCTCTCTGCTCTCAATTTCGGGATTTTTTGTAACTTTTTGTATTTTTGATGATAATTCTGTATCAAGCGACCAATTTCTTGTTCACTCACCACTGGTATCGAAGCTTTATCCACGGGGGGGGGGGGGGGGGGGGGGGGGGGTCGCCCGGAATACTTTTTTGGTTTGGGGGTATCTATCATTCAATCATTTTCCGCCCCCCCCCCCCCTCAGAAAAATCCTGGATCCGCCCTTGGTCAGGAGAGCCCTTTTGCACCTTCCCTCTGACAACGGTTCATCTAGGGATGTTCAATTCTCAAAAATGAATCGCTTTTTGAGAATCGATTCTTTTTTAGCATCCTAGTTTCATCTTCCCTCGCTCTGTTTCGCGCGTCGATTCAACTCGCTCGCTTCCTATCATCGCGTCTACTGTCACTAGCCATCAAAATTTGATTTCATCATTTAATGAGGATAGAGGAATTTTGAAATATTATAATTTTTTTTTTTTTTTTTTTTTTTTGTGTGTGTATTGGCTGGGGTGCACGTGCTTCTATGCTCCTCGCAGTAGCCGCCACTGAAAATAACATGAAAGACCTTATGAAATTAATACAATCATAATAATTAATTATTAGCGTTGGTGGTTAGGTATTTATAATTATCCTATCATCATTTAACCTTACATTTAGACTTAACCTTACATTGGTCCATTTATCTTCCAATTATTACGACAGGAAGATGACATGTTCACCACACATTGCGTTAGTTCCAATGGCTGGGATCGTTTTTTTTTTTTAATTTCGTCGTTTTTTACAGCTGTTTCTAAAATTAAACCGCTTTTAAATGAAACAATTTAATTTAATGGAGCAGTGAAATGAACCATTTACGAGCAAGAGTTACATGAAACCATTTTTTTAACGAAACTGTTTTTGGTATCACCTGTCAAGTTGGGAAGATTTGGGTTGGGCGGTGTTGGTTCTACAGCGACGATTTGTTTTGTCCAGCATGTTTTACCGCAGGGTTTTCCGTTTGAAATTCCATCATGACGTCATAGTCATTCGATAAAGCCGATAATTTTACCCGTGGAGGGGTAAAAAAAAACACACGATTTCGCCAAAAATGGAGATAAGCGTATTTAATGCTTCAAGATTTGCGGCGCTGGTAATTTAAAAATACAACCCTTTGCTCAATTGACCATCGTTGAGGAAATATTGTTTTGTCGCAATATTAGGTATTGTGACAAAAAAAAAAAAGATCTTACGAAATCTACGTCACAAAACCGCCTCCGTCAATTCCGGCTGACAGCAGCGACGAAACTGTTGTAATACAGGCTTCTTCATTATTTAACGATCTGAAAATATCAGTTACCTGCGAAAGACATTATATTCAGACGGTTCTTACGCAAATATGTTTTACTTCGGAAGACTTTCTTTCCATTTTCCCTCCAACCTCTTTCTTCCTGAACAGTTTTGTTGCAAAAGCGTAAAAGAAATTCTTAGGAGCGTGCTACTCTTCCTGGCACATTTCAATAGGTGTCTTTTCACTTTCATCGGCACGTCCCAATATAGGCAGTTCCCGAGGAATGAATAGTTCACAACGATGTTGATATGACTTGTTGTACGTGCAGCAAAGGATCCTTTCGTAATCTTCATTCACAGAGTGGTGAAGGTATTCAAGATGGCCTTTTTCGATCGATTGACTTCCATCGCATTTTGCGAGTCCCAAATTTCCCTGTAACCCAGTTTGATGAGGATTTTTTTTTTTTTTTTTTTCAACTGGGCGGCATAATTGCATTTTTCTTCATCTTCCCCTCTGTCTATTGTTTGGAGTAGCTGGTTGTAACTGATGCGGGGATAGCGATTTTGGGGCATTGTCAGGATGGTCGTCCCCAGTCCAAGGCTCTCTCAAGTATGAATGCCCCAACCCTGTTTCGGCCAGTCTCTGTTCGAACCGTGTAGTGAGGCGTGTTGAAGGGCAGAGTAAGGTGGCTTCTGAATATCTTCGATTGCACTCTGTCACGATCGTTAATGTACCTAAGCCCCGAAACTTCAGGAAAGTACATTAGTACTGAGGACACCGGTGTCCTCAGTACTAATGTGATCACCAGTCTGTGCTACACCATTGAGTCAATCTGCCGACATGTGACTTCCCAACTGTTACATTTGCCCTTAACAAGAATTTCACGCACGCTGCCCCAAGCTGACATGCTTTTTGACGCAAATTGTTCGTGCGCTTTGTTGAAGAAGCTATTACATGAGAAGGGAACCCCTAAGTAGGTATATTCGTGTATGATGTCCTCCTGCCAAATTCACCTGTTCTCCTTTTTTCGGTTTCTTGCCTTTCGTGAAACAAATAACTTTGGTTTTTGTTGGATTAATTTCCAACCCCAGCGATGGCGAGCACTCTTCCAGGGCGACTAGCTTCTTTTCGACATTGAAAGAGCCAAATAATGCGATGTCATCAGCAAATTCAACCATCCACTCCTTACCTAATTTTTACATGAGCGCTGTAATCGTTATGACACACCACACGATTCCCTTCTTTTGAGGTGGATCCATTTTTTTTTTTTTTTTTTTGCTCTTTTCTTCTTGACGGCTGGGAGAGTGACAGAGTGAGAGAACAAACCAGACAGATGATCTCCTAATTCAAATTTAAAGATCCCTTCAAACAAGGGCAGGGCGGGGAGGAGAGCCTTACCCACTCGAAGTTGTCTACTTGAGTAATGATCTTTGTAATTTACATCTATTTAGATGTATATTAGACTACTTGAGGTCTCGAGCCCTTTTACAAATGACAATTTGTCACTTCAGGGGGGTAGTAGATGGTTTGTGGAAAGAGGGGGTTGTTTTGAAGTGGGTTGGGGCTTAACCCCTCGCCGGGGCACCGTCTGGTTTTCAACTTGGATTCCAACCCCTTTTCTTTCCAGACTGCTTACAAGATGAGAATCCTTAAGTTGGACAAATCATTGTTGGTGAGATTTAAGCCGTGAAACGAGACTTTAATGACTGAAAAATTTGAAGCACTCTTTGAAATTGTCGAAAACCAACATAATAGGTTAACTATTCGGCACAAAAATAACGTTTCGGTTCACTATTCTCGGAACAATACACCTATGTTTGGCTGGCTATAGGGGTCGAAGATTTCGATAGGCATCAAAGTTTGTCATCATACGTTTCATGGCGCGTAGGTAAATTTCAAAAATAAAAATTCTGATCGGACTCAAATTTGATATTATCCGTTTCAGGAGGTCTAGATTCCAAAAACGAATTGACCGTCCGCTGTACGACGTACGCAGTAGGTACGCCGTACGAGCCATTTTGGGCAGTAGGAGTTTCTTAAAAAATCTGAAATTTTGAAAAAATAATCGATTTACCATCTAGTTGTACCCGCAAAGGGTACAACTTTTTCAGCCCGATCGCCCAAATCCGTGGGGCGCTACGCGGCTAAAATGGGGCTACGGGAGGGGTTTTTTTTAAGGGTTTTGGCTATGAGTTCGAGTGGGGTGTTGTTTTCTAAGTATTTTTGGACGTATAATCCATTTTTGGGGGTCCCAAAACGATTCCGATTTCGCTGTGGAAATCTATTGGGCTACAAATGGGGTTTTTGAGAGATCCCGGAAGGACAACCCGGTGTAGTTTTCCGAGTAATTTTTCGAGCTCTCACAGATGTGAGAGATGTCCAGAGACAATGTGTGAAAGATGTCCAAACAACGAACAGTTGCTTTTTGGTTTTTTTTTTTACCTAGTTTTTTCGAAAAATTTTCGAAAAAAAAAGGTAAAACTCATTAAGAAAACATTTAATGTTTTCTTAATGACCCAGAATTAATGTTTGCACAATTAACCTATTACAAAGAATAATAAACCCTTGTGTAAAATTTGCAGCGTTTTCAATTTAATTGAAGGGCTTGCGCTACAAAGGTACTAAGTGCCAGTGCTTTCCAATAGCACCGCAAGCCCTTCAATTTTTGATAAAACTTGAATTTTACAACTGATGTTTGAAGAAGTAAACTTGTACATGCCATGGGTTTATTGTTCAAAATATCGATTTTACGGCGTTACACAAGCTTGAGCCATTTTCCAAAACCAAAAGAGAGCACTTTGTGTCAAAACGAAAATTCCTTCTCTTTATTTCAAGCCCAAATACATCATAAGAAGTGAAAAATGATTTTTACTCATTTTTTCAGTCGATTACAGTTTGTGTTTTCGAATGAAATTTCGAAAAATACCTTCTATTGACAGTTCGCAAGACAAGGAGTCACCGTGCGCGATAAGCCGCCAAAACCTTCATCGTCATTCCCTGTCCAATTTCTATTCCACCCCTTCTTGGGGAGGTCTGGACATTCCACAATAATCGTATTTCGTACCACTTGGCTGTCTAGCCCAGCTTATCCTCCCGCAAACGCTTAACCAGCAAAGCTAAGGAGCCTGTCACCAATTTTGACGACCTTTTTAATAAAGTTCTTTTGGAGCTCCGAGGTTGAGACAAACCACCGTCCAGTATCTAAGGAGGCCGAACACCACACAAATGAAAGTCTGCTGTACCTTCTCCACCTCAACGTATTCGCGGTGGCCCCAAACCACTGTAAAGCATGGAGGGCCGAATCGCCGCGACAAATAACTTGACTTTCTTCTCCCATGTAGGAAACGGTTTTTTTTTTGGTTTTTTTTTTTAATATGGCGCCAGATGCTATTGATATTGCCAGAGGCAAAACGTTCCTTCTTGAACTGAGCCTTCATGGAAAGCTGCGACTACAACCTAACTCCAAGGTACTTAAAATCAGTCATTCCATCTGCACCTGTCGGTGGTGCTACAGCCCACTGGCTAACTCAGGCATCAGTCCCTCGGGCGTAGTTGAACTCGGCACCGCTAATGACAGTTCATCTTGAGCTATGAGAGAGGTAAACAAAGTGATTCAAGGACTCGTCACCAGCCGAGGGCAGAGTTTACTCATGACAATATTGAATTCGGCACTGCCCTCATATCGTATTCAGTCACCCCGTGAACCTGTTCCGGAGTAGGTACGTACGAGAAAAAATGCTCAATTCTTTGTTTTACCATAGCCATCCTGAAATTTTTACATTTTTAGACGGACTGAACGACACAATCACAACGACCAAAGACAAATTAGGTGTAAGGATGCCAGAGTAAAATTGAGGCAAAAGTTTTTATCGTCAAAAACCTGTTTTATTTGAATTCTGTAATAAACTGAACTTAGACACATAGGTACTCCTACGAACGGTTCCACGGTACAGTTCTCAAGAGAACCGGTACTGGTGCCAAATTCGAACATCATACAGTAGGGCTAATAGAAGCTTGGTGCCGAATTCAATAAACTGTGAGGGGGGCTCCTAAGGAGCATAGTGCCGAATTCAAACATCTCAATGGGTACCTAGGGGATTAAGTGCCGAGTTCAAGACCGCCCAGTCCCTCATGTCCACCCCTGTAATGTTCAGGCTGATACCTCGGTGTCAGGGAAATGTAATGCGGTAGAAGGGCTAGTCCCTTCGGGCCTCCCACTGGAGCGGCCTTAAAGTGAGGAGTTTGCTCCCCTAACGCCTTTTCTAACGCTTGGAGCAGCTCCTCTAATCCAGTACCTCCGGCAAGGGGAGCCCGCGGTCTTTGATCGTCCCCTTTGGACTGGTGTCGGAGTCGAGGGGGTAGTGGCGTCCGCTGGAGAGTGGAGCCAGGCGGAAGGTTAAGACCCCGTTTGGTATACCAGACCCTTAAGAAGGAAGGTTGAGACCCTTCGGGGGCCTGCTGATAACGGCTCCATAGCAGTTTCCACTTGTACAAAACTGCACCTCCGTCCCCTCGAAGAACAGCACACACACCCCCTCCCAACTGCGATGAATCCGTGATGATACCTCGAAGCTTTGAGCGTGCATCCCAGAGGATCTCTCCCACGACTCCTGCTCCAACAAAGGGTGGAGGGAGAACATGGAGCATGCGCCGCGCAACACTCAAAAATAATAATAACTCAAAATCTAAGAACAGGAACTTAATCTTCCTCTGGTCCTGATCGCAAACCGTTCAAACAAAAACTTCTTTCCAACTAGTAGCGAAAAATGAGAGGGATTTTCGGTCGAATAAAAAGCGCCTTGGATAAGAATAGGAAAAAATGTGCTGGAAAAGCGCAATCGTCGTTGTTACAAACTCAGTGCTCATTCCTAACAAATAGTTCCGGAGTCAACTTAGCACACAAAAAAAAAGGGCGGTTCATATTATTATAAATCATATAAATGAAAGAAATAATTAAAATTCCGCGCGCCACCCCTCTTTTATAACCTTCCACGGCTTCTTGAATAAATGACTCAAAATCATTTTTCACGTAGGTGACCGGGGGACGTCGCTTGTGGAAGCCCATAAACATAATTTATGGCGTAATTTGGCGGGGGCGGCGAGGGGCGGGGAGAGGGGTGGGTTGGCGAGGGGGGTAGGGGGGGTGTTGAAAGTAAGAAGCTGTGATTGGCTTATCGGTGCGAGAGTCCGCCAGAGGGCTATTTATGGGCGCCATTACACGGAGGCCTGTTTAAATCATCAGACTTCTACCCGCTTGCCTCTTTTCCCCACCTCTCCTCGTCCCCCTACCGATAGATCCCCTCCTTTCCAGTGCCACCTCCATTCTAACAACATCCCTTGCAGATTTATTACCGCCTCCCTATTAAAAGGAGGCCCAGGGCCTTCAGGATTTAAAGCCGACCTCTCACCTAGATCAATATTTGATCCTGCGAAAAATGAGTAGGAGTTGAAGGGGGGGGGGGGGGGAGGTTTTCTTTTGATTGCTGAGCTGGTGCCAAAAAGGCTCTTTTTAGCCGAAGAGGCTCGAAGTGTCCTGTGCCCGAGACCTTAGCTATCTTCACTTTGACACTGGCCATCAGCCATGATGTATTCTGCAGCAAATACCGAAGGTCGCAAATTTTACATACCTACCTACTTACTATCTATATAAAAATGTTTAAAAAAATAAAAATAATTTTTTATCTATATTATACCTAGATAAAATTATAAAAAACTTCAAATATTAAAAATTTTTAAAATATAGAGGAGAAGGTGGAATATGGACCCCTATTCATTTTTTTGTTATGAAAAATCAAATTTCCAACTAAGGGCTCAACTGTTTATGGCAGACGGCTTCATTGCTCACCGTAAAGTGACATCAAAGTTTGACAAAAATTTAGATCGAATTTAGGTGTCATAAATTGAGTTTTTCCAAGAAATTACAAAATTGTGTCTATGCAAAGATTGTAGCTAATATGGACCCCAAGGTATTTTGAGTAAAATAGTGGAATTATGGCCAAAAATCGCAGGAGAATCGAGTTTATCATAACAATGATGGCCGTCTGCCATAAACAGTTGAGCCCTTAGTTGGAAATTTGATTTTTCATAACGAAAAAATGAATAGGGGGTCCATATTACCACCTTCTCCTCAGCCGGAAAAAAACATGGCGTCACAGTAAGCATTGCGGGGTCCATATAATCATTGAAGGAGCCATATTATCAAAAACGACCTTCTCAAAAACTGGATTATCACAGCCTGAAACATGCTCGTGAAGGGGGAGCGATATTTGCTCGAATTGAAATGTAAATTAGCAAAAACGAAAGTTTTAATCACCTCGTTCAATATTTGATGGAGCAGGAAAAAAACACGGCGTCATAGTAATCTTGTTGATGGAAAACTGAGCGTCCCCGCTTGCCCCCGTCGCTCGCCACTCGTACAAGCCGCTTCTCCACTCTCACCCCCCTTAGGCCTGTGAAAACGCGGGGGTCCATATTATGTGAGGGGTCCATATTCCCACCCTCTCCTCTATTTGACCACCCGGAAATTTTTTCCAACATTCCTATGATATAGGAATAGACACGTTAATAATAATTACGTGTAAAGCTACCTATAATTAAGGTTTTTTTATCTTTTTTTTAATATAGAAACTAATTCCTTTACATTATCCGATGAATGTGGAAGCCCAAAAAATGGATTGAACGTGCAAAATAACTCGAAACGACAGCTCATTCGATTTTCTAGCATCCTTCAATAGCCTCATTTTCAGCCGGAAGAAAGCCCCATTGATCCACACGGTGGATGGTTCTGGAACCCACAAGAGTGGATTATACGTCCAAAAACACTTCGAAAACGACGCCTACCGCGTCCCCATGTTGTAAAACCTTCTTAACACGTTGAGTGCCACTGCTGCAGGTTGCCAAGTCTGAGTTCCATCCCCAGAGCCCACGCGAGTTTTTTGGTATTTTTGTTGTTCAAAAGGTCTTAGTAATAATAGATCAAGTTCCTCTACTTGATTTTCCATGATTTTCACCGGGAAACCCGTGTGTATACAATTTATACCCTTGGGCTGTAGGAAAGGATTTGGGACGGCAAGTGTTGTAGCAAGCCTACCGTGTATATTTTTTATACCCACTCAAAAACCCGCTATTCGAATCATCTGACCATAATCTGCCCTAAAGAGTAAAAAGGCACACAAATAATCATCTGACCATTTGGCAATTTTTCCTAAGCATCAAGAGGAGAAGAAAGGACTGGCTCACCGGCTAGGACAGAGTCAATTATTTATTTGGGGCTGGTGACATCCAAGTGAGGGATACCAGGAACATTTCCCCTTCCCCTTTCTTCTGTGACCCCAAGAAAGTTATTATTCACTTCGTTGCTGATCGTTGGGTTTAGAAATATATCCGTCGATTCATCAGTATCACTGTTCGAGTAACTCCCACCGCCAAACAAGTCATTCACTTCACAATCACTGACGTTCTCATAGTTGAGAATGATGTCCACGAGTTCTTCGTCCGTAAATACCCGCTTTTGCGGCCGAGATACGATGTCTTCGCAATTAAACTTCCGTTTCGACATGATTTTTATCGGAAAAATAGAAATTTACGTAAACAAAGTCATTATCACAGATTGAAATAGTGAGGAAAAGTAGGGGAGAGGTGATAACAATTACAAGATAACCAGCCATCTTCTACTGTTTACACTTTATTTACTCCGGCTGATTTTCTGAAACCAACTAATCTCCGCCATTCTTCAAAACCATCCAAGGTCACAGACACAACTAAAACCCCGAGAAATGGGTATACAGATTATACACGGATCGAGAAAGTGAAACCCGACTGGGTATAGAAAATATACCCATGGCAAAAAATGAAAATCCGAGTGGGTACAAAATCTATACACATGGCACTCAACGTGTTAAGCCCTTCCCGTAGCCCCATGGGATGGAGCGATCGGTCTGAAAACCGGTACGTTCAGATGGCGAACCAAGTATTTTGTCATAATTTCAAATTTTCAAAAACTTCCTACTGCCCAACCTTCGAATGTACCTATTTTGATAATAATTTTAATTGTCACCTTAATTTCAGGATGCATCCTCATGAGAAGATGGGAAGAAATCAAGATACCTATGTGGTAGCCCCGTGAGCGCCGAATAGATGATATTGAACCGTTCTGGGATCCCTAAAAATGGTTTCTACGCTAAAAATACTTCGAAAACGACACCTAACTCGACCCCATAGCTGAAACCCTTCAAAAAAGGCCTCCCGTAGCCCCGTTTTAGCCCCACAGAGCCCCACGGGTTCGGGCGATCGGGCGATGGTAAACCGAGTATTTTGTCAAGTTTTCAGATTAACAAAAAATTCCTACTGCCAAAAACGGCTCGGACGGCGGACGGACATTTCGTTTTCGCAATCGAGACACCTTGACACGTATTATAATGTCAAATTTTGAGGCCGATCTTAATTTTCGACCTCCGTCGCGATTACATAGGTAGGTGTATCATTCCAAGAATAATAAACCAAAAATCAATGGTTTTTTTTTTTTTAAAGAAGAATTTCAAACAGGCCTTTCAACGGTAGGATATACTACATTAGGAATATTTCTTGTCTCGAAAAAGAAATTTACCAGTAACGTGATCGAGTTCAATAAACTAACAATCCGGAATTAGTCACTCCCGCCGATGGTTGAGACGGAAAGGGGACCACAATAGTGAAGGAGAGTGGAGCTATATCAATCGTAAACCGTACAATTAATGGGCCCGAGGTACAAGCCTAATTAGAAACCAACATGTGAAACTCACACGTCAACGTCCGATTCCGATTCCAAATCCGAGCGTTACGAGAATCGAACGGCAGTAAATACGCTGGAAGGGCCGTCAGCCCTGCGTTCATAATCTTTTCAATCCGGACGTTTCTCGAATCCGAACGGTTCCGGTCGCCGTAAATCCCGACCCGAAGAAACCCCGTTCGCGCGGTAAATTTAGTCCTAACGACGTTTGAACGGTCTCTTTCGACGAATTATGCGTCCTGATTGAGACCAACTAATCAGCTTGCGGTGAAGGATAAACAACAACAGCGAAAAACAGCCCGCGAAGCTTAAACGTCACAAGGAAACTTGTACAAGGTCCGCTGGACACGTTCCCAACTTCAAATTGGTTGAAAAACAATTACCAGGAGAAAGCATAAAATTCTAGTAGTGATTTAGGAAATTATAGCTCCACCTGGTTCTGTTTACTGTGATCACCAGAAATTTACATCATCCAATTATTGGAAGAACCTTCAGGCTGTGGAACGCGCGTTTATCAAGCGCGTCAGGGTGGAAAGGAGACTGCAGGGTTGAAGGGGTGTGGATTTATAGGTGCGATGGCAGCACAATTAACTCCCTTCAAGCTTAAAAAGTCACCTCGACCTTTTGAACATGAGGCTCCATAATCTATGGCCCCTCGCGGAGCAATGCGCGATGCTAATAGTCCAGAAACATTTGAAGAGTTATGGACTTTGAAAAGGTCTTGTCACATATATCCGCCCCGCCTGGAAGAGCCGGATGCGACCTTTTCGGCCAATATCAGTCGAAACCTTGTCGACTACAATGGACGGTAACATTTTGAGTGGCTCACCGCCTATTGTTATTCCTTCCTCATTTAAATACAAACTCAGGAGTGTCATATTTTGATCACTAAAAACACATTTTATAGAGTACACAACTACATTATGAAGAGGTTTAGTACGGCAGAAAGGATCGGTGTCGATGAAACGTCGTAGTTCAGTCATTAGAGACATCGTACGTCGAAAAAAATCGACACGTTTTGATTTTTGGTATGTTGTTAGGGACGGTACCAGTAGTGTAGGACCAAGTTAGCAGCTTCGAAAGACTTGTGCAAAATGCGTGGTGCTCGATTAACCGCGAAATTTTCGGACTTTTTTTCGGTTTTTGGTTAATAACTAAAACGATGTGCGTCCTATCGAAAACGTCACTACATACTTAATTAAAGTAGACAAGATTTGCTACAATTTGAGCGCAACTGCAACTTCGTAGGTCCAATAGGTCCCGAGATACAGCTCCTCAAACATAGGCCATATTTCCCAAAAAGTTAGAAATCGTGGTTTTAGCCGTCTTCCGTACGAAATATCGGCTAAAATATCCATCCCACGAGGAAAGTCATGCGGAATGCAGTTGTAGAGCAACTATTCAGCTTTAATTTAAGCACAACTGGAACCATGTAGGACCAATAGTTCTCGTGTTATCAGGAAAAATCGAAATATAAAAAAAATCGGATTTCTCAACAAAAAAAAAAAAAAAAAAAGAAACAACGAAACGATGTTCGGTAAAACAAAAGACATCGGCGAAGTACATAGGTAGTAAATTTACGCGAATCATTTTGGACCATTTTTCGAGGTCTCACATCCGAGCAAACTCCCCACAGCGAAATCGAATCGTTCTGGGAGCCCTAAAAAAAAAATTCTACGCCCAAAACGCTGCAAATTTTACACAAGGGTTAATTATTCTTTGATATAGGTTACTTGTGCAAAAATTGAATTCTGTGTCAATAAGAAACATTTTGGAAAACAATTTTTTTTTTTTAATGGGGGGGGGGGGGGGGGGGATTTTTTTTTTTTTCAAAAATTCACTGGCCTACAAATTCAAACTTGGGGAAAGCTTTTTTGTCAGGAACGTTCTCGTCGGGCGTTCATATATGAGAGTGGATGGGGGGGGGGGGGGGGGGGGGCTCTGCCAAACTGCTGATCCTCCGACAGTGTTGCCTTTCCCCACTCGACGCCAAATTTACCATTTTCCCTTCACTTGTTGTCGGGCCTCATGTATTTTCCGACTGAGGGATGCCTCCCCGACAGTGATGTGATAGCTCTTCTGATGTGTTCGAAAATTTTCAAGTGCATAAATGTTGAAATGTTGACAAAACGGTGTTTTCGATGGAGTGAACGTCACTTGAGGAAAAATATATCCGACGGCGGAGGAGGTTTGAAATAGCCCGAAGTGGTCTCAAGATAAGGGTGTGGAACGGCTTCCAGTGTTGCGAGGAAGAACCGGAGACTGGACGGAAGGAACAAGAAACCTTCTGATTGCGGCCTACTAGGCCCCCTTTCTCTTCGTCGTGGCCAACCCCCTAGTGGAAACCGCTGGAAACGTTTTGACGGCCTTCCGGCCTACCCCGGGAAACCCTTTCCACTGCCAGAGCAAACTACAAGTTATTCAGTTATCTTAGCACCCCTCCTTTCTACCCGAACCTTCTAGCAGGTTTCGAGTGATTTACTTCACATCCCCTCACCTTATCACACACACAATTTATGTTGATTATCAGCCGAGCCGCGTATTTCATGCTAAATAATTACGATCCCCTCCCCATGCTAGGTTTACTGTTCCTTCTGCTTCCTCATCCCTTTCTCTTACGTTAACCCCTTGAGGACTTTGTCCATTAATCATAATCAACCAACTACCCTGGACATTACGAGTATTGGCTTCATCCCTCCAACCCTCTCATATCTTGATTCTCGTTGATTTAAAGCTCGAAGTAAATTATTAAGGTCTCCCATATGAAAAACCAAGTGCGCCCCTGAATTCGTAGTTAGTTCCTCGCAGGACGTTGCTGTAGCATGAAAATTTCGCCGGACGGAAATTATGAACGATGCATCTTATTTTGCCCAATAAAATGAGGTGGTTAAAAAAAAAAAAAAACGCGGCAAATTTTACACACCTATTATTCTATGATATAGGTAGGCCTAACTTGTGCAAAAATTAATTCTGTGCCAATAAAAAAATATTTTTGAAAAAAAAAAAAAAAAATTACTGAAGAACCACAAATTTAATTTTTTTTTTTTTAACGGGCATGCCCGATTGCATTTTATAAAGTATGTCATTCTAGCGGGAGGTCTAGAAAAAAATCCGTTCAGCCGTTTAGGCGCCTATAAGGCACGACCGACACACGGACAAACAGACACACAGACAGAAAGCTCAACATCTCAAGGGGGGTTCGACCCCCCTAAGCATACTTAAACGGTCCACCAAACCAATAGAAAAAATCGCCGTATTTTTATCGCTTACCGTTTAGGAGGAGGAGAGGAAAAACCATGTTCCGCGAGTACAAAATTTCGAAATTTCGCAGGGTTGCGCGCGTCGGGCTGGGTTTTAATATAGCCTATGTTGTGGGCAATCACACCCGAGATCGTTAGAAAATAAACCCATTCAAATCCGTTCAGCCGTTTAGGCGCCTATAAGGCACGACGGTTTAGGAGGGGGGGGGGGGGGGGGGGAGGTTTACTCACATCCAAAAACTCTTATTTTTCGAAATTTCGCAGGGTTGCGCGCGTCTGGCTGGGTTTTAATATAGCCTATGTTGTGCACAACATTGCCCATGGGCAATCTCACCCGAGATCGTTAGAAAAAAACCCCATTCAAATCCGTTCAGCCGTTTAGGCGCCTATAAGGCACGACGGTTTCCGGGCGGTGTACTCACATTCCAATCCAGAGAACGCCCGTAAAAACATGTACCATGTTAAAATAATAATAAATCGAATAGAACGAACTACCTATTGACATTCGGAATAATCCTGGGAAGCGAGATAAAGCTGTGGTGATTAGTTAAAATTGTGGTTTCTGGGCCACTAATGGAGCTCACCTCCGATGTTTGATCTAACTCCTCGCGTTTTGGCCCAATATGAGCGATCAAAACTAATTAACTTTCCGCCAATTATTACCGTTTTGGTTCATTATTCATATCAAACTGTTTTCACGACGGGTTTAAACATTTTGGTTGGGTTCAAAATTAGTCACTATAGGTGTGGCATACGTTTCATGACGTGCAGATTTCAAAAATCGAAAGCCCGTCAGCCGTCCGCTCCGTTTTGGGTAGTAGGAACAAAAACACAACAAACTCACACACAAACAACAACAACTACAAAAACCATACACACACAAAACAAAATCAACAACAACAAACAAGAGCAAAAAAAAAAAAAAAACCACAAAACACACAACAAAAAAAACCTAACAAAACAAAAACACATAATATGTGTTTTTGTTATATTATAACAAAAAACAAAACAAAAGCAAAACACAACCAACAAAAAAACAAAAACAACAAAATCAAACACAACAACAAAAATAAATCAAAAAACAAAAAACCAAAAAAAAAAACCCTAACAAAACAAAAACACAAAAAACAAAAACAAAACACAACCAACAAGAAAACAACACAAAAACAACAACAACAAAATCTATACTAACACAACAACAAAAACAAATAAAAAAAAACAAAAACAAAAAACAAAAATCAAAACAGACAAAATCTCTGTCTACTTGTGTCTCATACCCGTGGGGGCTCTGAGGGCTGAAAAGGGGATATGGAAGGGCTTTTAAAAGGTTTTTGGTCATTTTCGAGGGTAGGTACCAGTACAATCCGATTCCGCCATGGGGATCTATTTCATTTAATGATCTTTAGTCAGTGACAGAAGTTGGAAAAAGTTGCCTATTTTGGTTTATTATTCTTTGAATACCTAATTCACCTAAGTTTTCGCGACGAGGGTCGACGACTCCGATCGGCCTCAAAATTTGGATGGGGGGCAATATGTCGACACATAAACTGGTCGACAAACGGCCCAGAAGCCGTGTCGACATCTTTCAACACCAAGAGTTGAACTAAGTCGACTTCACTGGCATTGGAAATACGGCGACATAAAAATACAGCGACAAGTCGACAAGTTTCAACACCCCTTGTTGAAAAAGGTCGTCCAAGTCAAACAAGGGGATACGACGACAGATTTCCATCGACATCCTTCGTATACCTGCGAAGTCTCGAAGGGAAATGGCAGACACTCTACCTGGCCAATTATAGATCAACAAAGCCGGATGACTTACTGTAGGCCTACGAAGTTACCTACGAAGTTACGAAAGTAGGCCTGTTGAAGAGTTACAGTTAACAAAAGCAGGTAGATGGCCCCTATCCCTATCCTAACACGTTGCACTACCCTTTTCGCGTAATTTGGTCGTAAGTATGTACGTTGGAGTTCACCTCATCAGGTCGAGCTCGGCTTCCCCTCCCGGAATAATTCAATTCAATTCAATTCAATTCAATTATTGAAAGTGACTTCTCATGACTCATCGGCTTATGACTTAGCGACCAACAAACTCACCCTCCCCCGGTGGTGCCTTAATGAATTGCAAAATTATTTTGATGAAATACCTATGAAATGAAAATTTGTTTTTAGTTTATTGTTATTACATTATTTCATTATTCTATTAAAGTCATTTTTAAAAAGGAAGGAATTATGCACAGGAAACTGGAAAACCCCTAAAAAAAGAAAGTTAGTTTTGCGTACTTTTACCGATGGTTTAAGTAAATCAGATTATATTCATGATAATTATTATCATGAATAGTTGCAGAATGCATATAGTCCAGGCAACAAAGACGAAAAAAGGTCTTGAGGTAGAAAAAAAAGAAAGATAAAAAACAACATACAAAGTTCAAGTAACAACTAAAGCAACATACAAAGCAAGTAACATACTAAAAGTTCTGGGGGGTGGGGGTGCTGCGTTATGAGGGGGGTCTTAGGCCAGGCAAATTAGGAAAATAAAAGGCAGTTAGCTGAAAGTTTAGTAATAGTCGTAATCACCACATTCCTTTATGTTTTTTGGGTCGCTGAACATGACTCTGAAGTTTGTTGGCACTTTTTCCGGTTTTTTGCTCATATCTCCCTAACTATGCGTTCTAACGACATGACCACTCTATACAACATGGAAGTACATAAGATTTTCTACAAAATGCACTAGTAGCATTAAATGATTCGTGTTCAGCGACCCAAAAAACGTATAGGAACGTGGTGATTACGAGTATTACTAAACTTTCTGCTAACTTTTCTAATTTGCCTGGAGTATCTCCAAAGGTCCCTTTTTCAGGATTTTAGTGAATTCACTAAAATATTCATATCTCGGAAACTGTGCCTTTTTCGATAAATCATGCCCTATAGTAAAATTTCATTTAATGAAAGATGATATGATTCTGCACAACTTTGATTATAAACACTTTTTCCAAATTCCGAACCGTTTTCGAGATATACCTAGGTACGCCTCGGAAAATCGTTTAACTTTGGAAACCAGATTTTCACCTGTACCTACCTGTATTGACCTAAGCCCAAGGAATTTATAAGATCTACTTGGAATGGGATCTGGGGGCACCTTTTCGCGAGCATGTTTGACTTGGTCATCATTACGAGCTCCAATATATTCATCCTGGGCAACGTACTCAATTACTCCTTCACCACGAATGGAAGCAGCGTTGAATGCATCCACATCAGATGCATTCACCCTAGATTCTAGGGTACGAAAGAACAGTCGTATCGATTCAGGGTAATGCTCGTCCACATATTCTCGTGTTACAAATCTACTCTCAATTAGTTCCTTTTCTTCAGGTAGTAAATGCTGAACATCTCCAATTTTCGTTAATATAGACGAGAAAGTAACATCAGCTTGACGCATTACTTGGACAAGTGGATAATACTGAGTGAATAATACACACAATCTCGCAACAAAAGTTTTGTTTACTGCGTTTATAGATTGGAGTTTGACATACTAATTAATTAATTAATTAGGTAATTGTCGTAGATCACCGCAGAAAACCATATTCATACCAGCGAAGGGACGTTCATGATCGTGAAGAATATGCTGCAAACGAGAATTTATTTGTCCAAGTAAACCTGAGCCGATCATACTGCACTCGTCGATAAACACTATCCTCACATTGTTGAAGGCAGTTCTGAATGAATTAAGTGATTCAACAGAGAGACCAGTTTCACGTTGCGAGTTTCCAATTCGAAAAGCAGCGTGAACCGTAGTACCATTGATCGCGGCTGCGGCCATACCAGTTGAAGCTGTAGCTACGTAAGCATTGAACGCTACATTATGAGCTTGAGAAAATCGATTATAGGTCTCCATCATCAACTTCATTGTGAAAGTTTTGCCACAACCAGCTGGACCGGTGAGAAAGATTTGAAGCGGAGTCTTCTCATCATCTTTTTACATACGATGTATCGCTTCCAGAATCAAATCGCGCTGACGCTTATTTGTCCGTCTCATTGCTAAACAAGACGAATTGTCTCGGGCATGTTCTCATCTACCTGTTCTTTTGGGTCATTTTTTAACCAAAGTAAAATGTGTGCGTGTGGACTGCCTCTTTGCTGAAACTCTATACGTTTAAAGTACTCTATGACGCGGTATGAACCAAATGGACTGTAACGCGACGACTGCAGCAAAACATTATCGTGTCAACTAATTTGTCAACATACAAGCAACAAGTAACTGGGTCTTCATGTACAAGGGATGTACGCAAATCAGAACTCATTTCATTCACAGGATCACCTTCCCCCGGCCATTCTTTATCGTGATGCAGTCGATAGAGTAGGCTTTCTCTGCATCCAATATTGCTTCAATCAAATTTTTGTACTTGTCGAGTAGAAACAGTTTCTAGTAACCAACCGCCAAACTTCCTTACAGACCAATCATGTGATTATAGTTTTCGCGATTATGTTCCGTAACAAATTTTGGTGTCGTTACGAAAATTTTAGAATGACCCCCAGCCCAAAAACATATCTATGTTAAAAAAAGATGGGCAGGAATCTGAATCCAGGCCTACATTTCCTGAATCTTCCTAATTGTTTTGAGTTAGGTTGAGGGCTACAGTTGGCAAGGCAGTGTCAATGACCCACTTCCCAAGACCCCACTGGACAAAGGCTGAGGACAGGTAGTGGCCAAACAACCCTTTTGTCGTCGTTCAGCAGTCGACCAGTTTCAAGAGCGGTGTTTTTAGCTCATTTTCCACTCTGATGTTGAAATACAGCGAAAAACGGATCTCAAGTTTTTGACATAAATCAGTCGACCAGTTTTAAAGATGTGCGTTATCGACGTTCTTCAACACCTGGTGTGGAAATATGGCGACAGGAGGTGTCGACCAGTTTATGTGTCGACATATTGCCAAGTTCCCCAAAATTTGACATTACCTATCCGTTTCAAAAGGTCTACATTCTAAATCCGAAATGTCCGTCCGCCGTCCCGCCCGTTTTGGGCAGTAGGCTTTTTTTTTCAAATCTGAAATTTTGACAAAATCCTCGGTTTACCATCTAGTTGTGCCCGCAAGGTTTTCAGCTCGATCGCCCAAACCCGTGGGGCGCTAGGGGGCTAAAATGGGGCTACGGGAGGGGTTTTTTGAAGGCTTTTGGCTACGGGATCGAGTCAGGCGTCGTTTTCGACGTTTTTTTTGTACGTAGTATCCATTTTTTGGGGTCCCGCAACGATCCGATTTCACTGTTGCGATCTATAGGGCTTTCATGGGGCTACAAATGAGATTTTTGATGGATCCCAGGAGGTATCCTTCGAGTAAAAAGCAAAAAAATTTTGAAAAACAATTTTTGCAATAAGTATAAAATCTTTTTTTATTTTTTTTTATTGACAGAATCGAATTTCTGCTCAAGTAAGTTTGATAAGTAATATCAAAGAATGATAAACCATTGTGTGAAATTTGCAGCGTCCCCCCCCCCCCCCCCCATTTTACTGAACTAACAAGGAACTGCATTAAAATTCCTTCTCTGACTCCGTCTAGAGGTTTTTTGACGAAAATAAATTCTGGACTGCGTATAAAAAGATGTCAAAGGTGGTGGGAAGGGCTCTGACGAAGGGAAGGCGATCAGAGTTGAAATATACACGGTGATTCGGGTTGACGGTTCCTCCTTATTTATACAGGTGACACCCTCCCCCACTTCCCTTTTCTGGCCCATGCTTAACGCGCCACCCACTCCATTCGAGTTGGCCTGTTTCCTTTTCCCACAGACTCAGATGAGAAGAGTGGGGGTAGGAGAGGATGCGACCTTTTGAAGGCATTTTTCCCTTTTTCTCCGTTACCCCGCCGGCGAAGGGAAGGGAAACCTTCCCATTTTCAAGTGACATCTTGTCATTGTTTCAACCCTTGATGACTGACCCCCTCCGCTGCCGCTCCGTTCAGCCGTTTATTTATGTTTCTCTTTCAGTCGTCCCTTTTCATGGTTGTCTCTCTTTATTTCGGAGTTGGGAATAGAAGAAAGAAACAGGACGGGGTTGAAAGACACGGCTCAAAGGCCACGTTTCAGAAGGCTGCACTTAACGTCAATTGGCCCGTTACGCTCGCATGTAACAGATACGGTAGTTTGGTTCGATTCAACGTAATTATTTAATTGGGTTATCGCAAATTGCTAATCTTGAAAATACAAAATTATCGACCTAACAAGACCAGTTCAACATGGCTCTGAAGCGCAGGTCACGGAGATCGTACCCGACCTGCATCCAGTCGGTCAGTTTAAAGGGAATCGAATAGGTCGAAAATTAATGGCTAATTTGAGCGTTGGAAAGATTATGGGGATCCCACGGTAGCCTGAGAGAAGAAAAAAGGATCGCTTCTGGGTTCCTCACGACCAGCCCAAATAACAAAAACGCAATCAAAACGTCACTAAAAGAAAAGATAAACGTAATTAATAGACGCGAAAGAGGCACCGTGAGTTTTGATTCATTTGCCTTCGATCTGATTCATGGCCACGATTTCCATCCGATGAAGTGCGCTTCTATACGAATGGAGTTTCATAATCGCCATTAAGATGAAATTGATGGGGTTGGCGGCGAGGGGAAGGAGGGGTGGAATCAAACTGGGAAGTTCCGTCAAGCAAGTTTTAACGCCGTAAATTGAAGGAGTTGCGTGATGAGGGGGAGATGAGATCCTGCAACGGTTCGCTACAGAAATGTTTTGACGGGCAGATATTTGGGAAGAAATTCACGTTTGGTTGTGCCCTGCGTTGTAAATATCCCTACACGGCTTCTTCTACTGCGAACCGACCACTCCAAAGGGATCTCTGTCCCGTGCGAGCTGAAAAAGATCTGCTGCTCCAGCAATCCCTGTCCAGCGTTATATGCGTTATATGTTCAGCAGCCACGATGCTCTCCGTCCAGATATTTCGCCCATGGACTGCAGCAGTTAAACTACCTGTTAGAATTTCGATTTCCTCATTATGAGGCCCAGCTGATTTTTTTTTTTTCTTTTTTAAGGGGCTTTGTGACATTTTTGGCCATCTTCACTTTTTTACATTTTCTGAGTCTTCATACAAGGTGTCATCGAATGCCATTGAAAGTCTCGTTGACAACATTGAACATTGACCCTTCCTAGAGACAAACTGGTTTGAAATTTCCGCTGCCCTTTGAAAGGGGCCGCATAACCTCTTTCAAATGACAACTTGTTGCCTCTCTATGTCGTCACCGCGGAATTTCAGGGTTGTTGAGACGCTAAAATTTAGCGTGAAATGTATTTAAAAATTGAAAGATTACTATGTGACGGGGTTACTATGTGACAGGTTTCGAGGTTTTCCAAAATTTCGTCACCTTAAAAAAAAATTCCGTTTTTTTAAATAATTTTCCCAGATAGCTACACATCTTGGCTTTCGATTACTGGCTTTTTTTAAATTTTATGTTTATTAGTAATGGCTGTACGAATTTTTGTTGTTGTCACATTCTTGCCCCACCAGGCGGGGCAACTATGTGACAAACACGTTTTTCCCCCTAAAAAACTGTAAAACTCGTCCCTGTCCTATTGTTGCCTTGCAAACTCACCACCAAACGTTTCCTAGATCACATAAGATCGATTTAGGGTTGAAAAAAAAAAAAAAAAAAAAAAAAAAAAAAAAAAAAAAAAAACTGAAAAACGCTGAAATATAATTTATTAAAACCTAAACACCCCCAAACAACAATGCACTCACTAAAATCACCAAAATGTTGAAAATCCAAGTGAAATAAAATGGGGAAAATACATTTTTCGTAGTGTCACATTGTTAGCCTCCACCTGAAAGAGTTTGGCTGGTGTCACATAGTTACCATGGAATCCACACTTTTTTTTACATTTATTTTCGTATTTGACGCAATTTGGGGTATATTAAAAAGCTTTTTATCGGAATGTGTTGCCAAATAGTTGCTTAGTAACGAAAAAATACTCACTTGACGTAGATGAAGTGCTGCTCTGGTGCACGACCCTTATTTTCTGACTTTTGTAACCTGACGATGAAAATGAAGTTTTGGAAACCACTTCGTAACATCCTCCCAAACGAAGATCTTGACGACTTCATAATTTTCCGTGTCTTGTATACAACCATGGAAGACACAAAAAATTGGAGACCTTCAAAAATTCACTTATAGGCCTATTATTTTAAAAAATATGTTGAAATCCTGCGTTGTCACATTGTTCCCCCACCTGTCACAAAGTAACCCCGCCTTACGGTTGTTCAAAGTGTGTGAGGATGAGGCAACCCTGGAATCAACAGTTGAAGCAACCTCAGTAGTAACTTTGATGGATTTTGACAGGGGGCAAGGTGTCGTTTTCGCAGTAATTTTTTTTGGGTAGAATCGATTCAGGGGGATTTAGTGCTACATTGCTCCTCTGCTTCTCCCCAACTTACCGTTCATTGTAAATTGGATTGTACATTGCGACTACTGGGCAGGCTAATCTGATCTCTTGATCTTGCCTAACGGTCGTTTGACTTCTTTAGAGAACATCTGGTTATGCCGAAGCGGATAATTGCACGAATTTACCCAAAAAGGAACACAGTCCACCTTTCAAGGGCGATTTAGAGCTCCCCCGAGAAACGGGGAGACTTACTGGTCTGAGGCTTATGGGGAAGAAGAACAATGGGCACCGAGTATGAAAGGCGATAAACATTTCAATCCCGTCCCTCAAGAGGAACCTTCTGGAAAATGGCAGGGCGGGAGGGGGTGGGTTTTTTCGCATCAAGAATCGAACTCAGCGAGCAGGAGGGGGAAATTAAAGAGATCTGGTCCTCGACTATAAACAAGTCAAACGGGAGACCCCCACAGTTCTTCCCTGAAACCTTCCCTGCCTTTCTGATAAGATCTGGTCAGGCGAACGGATTTATAAGGGAATACCCCGAGTAGTGTAAATCAGGTGGCTCTCTTTTCTTTCTTTCTTGAGACCTTCCGAAGTTGCACACGAGATAACCACCTCTAAGAATGGCCCTTTCTATTTGGTCTACCCCGAGAAATTATCGCAGGCCTCGTTTTTTCCCCCTTTTTTCCTTCCGAGTTTCCCCAAAATCGTAATTCTCTTTTGGAGTATCTTCCTCTTGGAGAATCGCAATGTCTCAGGGGGTACAAACGGCTTGGCCGTTAAATCCGTTCAAGTTCTCATCACCGAACGATTTAGAACGTCGGTCCACTCGGGGACCACTTGTATTGGTTCAACGCTCAACAACATTGCCGGCCATCAATATTATCACTCGAATCACAACCTTAGTAGCTTCGAAGGTACGCAAGAGACAAATGAGGCTCCCGCGCCGACGTGAGAAACTTGTCAGCGGCTACAGGAAAGGAGTTTCTCTACAGGCGCTAACATATAATTTCCCGTATGGAATCCTGTTCCGCTCGAGCTCCTCCGGCTAAAAGGTCGGCCATGACAACACGATTTCTGATCATTTACTGATTGAACTCAGTAAATATGACCGCGTTTGAGGAGAAGTGGGCTCAGACGTTCGTGCTCTGGGGAGATATAGGTTTTCGAGGTTGGTAAAAGTCATTAGCCAACCTTCTCATGATGGATTTTAACTTGATTTGTGTATGACTTTGTTACTAATCGTAAATACACTCTTTTGTAATGAAGCATTTCTCATCGTCGCACAGTGGGGCTTCATCGCCAAGCACCTATCACAAAATTATTTTATGGTTTCAGGCTTATATACAATGCCTAACAAAAGCTAAATTATGAGCAATGAATTAAAAAAAAAAAAGTTTGTGAGCGATATGCAGAAGTGTATGGAATAATCAAATGGCATGAAAGCCGTAAATACCCTGATTTAGGACGGTAGTTTGACGTCAATTCCAATAAGTCTATTGACAATCAGTACGATACGTAAAAGAAGAACGTAATGATGTTGGCAATGAGCACCTCACAATGGATGCACTGATTATACTTGGATGAACAAATTTGCGTTAGAAATATAAAGCAAAGGCATGTTGGAAAATTTCCAAATCACTTTATCACTGAAAATAGTTTTCACAATTATTGTGAAAATATTTACAAATTTTAAAGAACAAGTATACATACAAGTATCTTTAAAATTCGAAGGTATGTATAAAATCAGGAAAATATATATTTGTATGGAAAATCACCATGAAATTAATATTGCATCATGCTATTATAAACCAATACATTACCAGGAAAATCATAATCATTATTTACCTTTATATCGTGTCAAGGAAAATTTTCTGCTTACCTTTTTAAGGAAATGCGAAATGGATCAGCAACGGAACACTTCAGGTCTCTCTTCGATGAGGTAATGGCAAAATATTAAGCGTCTTCTTTTGATGAAAGGTACCATTACCTTTTTTGCAGTTCCATGACTGCAAAAACTACGTAACACAGGTGCTGGTACCGGAGACGGAGGAGGTTTTGGATCATCTTCGCCTGGCCATGAATCACTATTTGGCAAATTATCATCAGCCGAAGACCCTGAACATTGCAAAAACGTGAACATTTCAGCAGAAAGAGAAGTGCTTAGCCAGTATTTACTTGATATGTGAGGATCTGATTGAATTAGGAGCCATTTCACTAGTCTGTGAGATTGTAGATAATCGATATCTGTGTTGCAAAGCCTCTCCTGTTAGTTTTAATAATTATTATTTAAGTTAGTTAGAATCGGTCAGTTAGTTAGAATAGGATTATTAAAGGTTGGTTAGAATAATTATTGCTTCCGAGACTACCGAGGGTAGCGGAAGCATTGGTTTTTTTTTTTTTTTTTTTCTATTCCTTGCCTTTTGGAACTATTCAGAGAAAAGAACATTCGAGAGAGCAGCTTATTTAACAATTATTGGATCCATTGTAGTCAGTTCAGACCCTGCAAGGATTAATCACCCCTGCAAGGAATTAAAATACAATGTATTTTCAAGTAAAATTAGTCTACTTTATTAAATTAAACTAGTAGTTATCAGTGATTTCTCCCTACCATGGTATTTATGGTATACCATGAAAGGGAATTTCATTTTTATTTTTTAAATTTTGATCGGGGTTTAAGCGAATTGGCTCACTATGCGTCGATAGCATCATAACGACCTGAACTGTGACATAACTCACTCGTATCTCAAGGAAAGGAACGCCAAAAGGGAAGTACAGGGTCCTAAACAATAATATCCCAGATAAAATGTATATTCTCCTTCACCTGGAATATATCACGGTCTTTTAATGCATTTGCTCGAGCTCCCCCGCCAAAGAGTCAGGAAACCTTTTTTTGAGGGAGGGACGCTTCTTCACGAATAACTTTCTCAATCGAAGGCCTCCGGATTCCCTTCGAAGATGAAAACCACGCGAAATAACTTTCTTTGCCTCCCCTCTTCTCGTGGAAGGTCCGGAAAAAGGATATAAGGCGTATGGCAGGGGTGGGGGCAACTTCAGGGGCCGTTAAAAAGGAGGGAAAGTAGGTGAGTTACGGGCAATAAGTGTGACTGTTGTTTATCTCTTAGGGAATATATAACTGCTCACAGACATACGGACAATCGTTTTCTTTTCCTCGGGCTATTCTTTAGGCTATGACACTTGAAAGGAAATTACCTTGCGGTCCTTCTTCGTATAAATTTTGTCCTCGGAACCGCCTCCGTTCCGCAACCCAATTGACTTTTTTCAATCTTTTGAATGTACTTTTTTATTTTTTTATTTCTGATCGCGGTTCACAAATTATTGCAGCGTGTTAAGGGGTTCGATCTATCGTTTTCAATGTAGAACTCAAGAGGTTAAAAATTCAGTATTTCCTCACTGAGGATGGTATAAATTCACGACTAGATAATATCCTATACTATGAATTGAGTTGGGAGGAGCACCCAGGATGTCTGAGTTCCATTCCCCTGCCCTTCGACAATCCTGCTTCCAGTTGCTTCAAGTTCCATAGTCCATTGACTCGAGACGTCGTCATGGATTGCTTGCCAACATTGACGAAGTATCTCAGGAGAGAGGGCGACGAACGATACTCTGGAAGCGGTTCTTGCAGCTATAGCATGAACGGCATGAGTTCGGAAACTGAAATCTACGGCCAAAAATAATACTGAAGCTGGATGACTGAATTTATTAACTGTGAGACTGCCGGGGGCCTAGAAAGCAGGAGGAGTCACCCAGGAACCACAGACCGCGTCGTACAGTGATCTTAGGGTGGAAAAAAAAAAAAAAAAAAAAACATTTTTCAACTTGATTGTTGATTCAATTTGAATTTACAACTAATGTTTGGAAGAGTAAACTAGTACAATCCATGGGTTTAATGGTGAAACCGAAATTTTCTTTTTATGGGGTTATCACACTGTCAGAAACTCCCCGACAGCCGACGAGTGGCGATTTACATTGAAATCATAGGCAAAGACCCGGAGGGGGGGGGGGGGGGGGGGGGAGGGCCGAGCCGCCGGGGAGACGACAACCTCTCCCTCCCTCAGCTATGAACGCCGGACGCCTCGCGATCCGTCGGGCTGTGAGAGCAGTTCGTACTGCACGACGTGGTGCCCGACGTCCGGCGTTCATAGCTGACGGAAGGAGAGGGTGTCGTCTACCCGGCGGCTCGGCCCTCCCCCCCTCAGGTCTATGCCCATGATTTCAATGTAAATCGCCACTCGTCGGCCGGCGGGAGTTTCCGACAGTGTGATTACCCCACTACTGGGAAAATATTTGACCTTCTGGTATTCTTCAAAAATCCCGTTTGCAGCCCGATGAAAGCCCCATAGATTCCCTCGGTGAAATCGGATCGTTTCGGGACCCCCAAAAATAGATTCTACGTCAAAAATACTTCGAAAACGACACCCAACTCGATCCCATAGCCTAAAACCTTTTAAAAACCCTCCCGTAGCCCCATTTTAGCCCCATAGAGCCCCACGGGTTTGGGCCTATCGGGCTGATAACCTTGCGAGCACAACTAGATGGTAAACCGAGTATTTTGTCAAAATTTCAGATTTAAAAAAAAAATCCTACTGCCCAAAACGGCCCGGACGGCGGACGGTGTACGGCGTACGGCGAACGGACATTTCGTTTTTGGAATCGAGACCTCTTGAAACAAACAATGTCAAATTCTGAGGCCGATCAGAATTGTTGACCCCCGTCGCGATTACATAGGTGTAATACCAAAATGGATCTTCGGACCTTTAGGCCATACGCCAGAGGATTGAAAGGGGGGCACTGGTGTAGACGCTTTTTTAAAATAATTTGTTTACTCCATTTTATAATTTTTTTTTTTAAATATCAAAAATTGTAGCCGGATTTTCCAGTTTTTCACTACTAACTCGAAAAGTAAGCATAAAAAAGAAAACGTTTAAATTACAAAGTCGAAGATCATAAAATACTGCGTCGAATGACTTCCTTAAACCTTGGAATCGGTTTAGCCGTTAAGCCAATATCAAGCGTAAAAAATAGCCAACTTTTTACAACTTCTGTCACTGACTAAAGATCATTTCAGTTATCGATCCTGATTTCCGGATACCTATTTCAGGAACCTATCATACATGCTTCAGGTATCTATCATACTTATTTCAGGTACCTGTCATAAGTACCTATCATACCTTCAGTCCCACTTAAGGCACATACATCCTATCATACCTTCTTACCTATTTCAGGCATCTTTCATTGATATAATATACCTACATATTATGTAGGCTATCAAACCTTCATACCAGGTATGAATGGTCCTATCATTCATATATAATATATATGAATGATAGGACCATTCATACCTGGTATATTATATTCATACCTTTATATTATAAAGCCTATCATACCTATCAGGCGCTTATTCAGGTTCTTACCTTTTGAGCACCCAAAAAAACGGGATATGATGTTTCAGTAAATTAATCCACTTATTAGGGGTTTTTACCGTTTTTAAGGGTTTTCAGGCCACTGTGCTGGGAAGGGAGTCTCCTTTTTCTCACGACTGAGATGAGAAGCGAGATCTACTGGTTTGTAGGCGATTCCAATCCGACTTTGCTGCGCTATTCATTGCATAGTTGTGCAGTGGAGGGTTTTTTCTAATGGTTGACTCCAACTGATCACAAAGTGGGGCTTGGCGATGAAGATGATCCACTTCTCCGGTCAATATTGTGGATAGGTAAGCGTCTCTGCAGTGCAGAGTCTGCACCATCAGGCAGTTAATAATATACTATCTCGTTCCCTGATTATGACACAACTGACCAAATCCACACCTGAGGTGAGACTTTGGAGACGAAAACCCATCGGCTGCTGGTCCCGTTCGTTTTCCCCAATTAGTGTCTCCGCCGAAGGCTACAATTAAATAAATAATGGTAGAAAAACCTCGTGTGATTGAGGGACAGTCCCCTAGTGGTCCTAAGTGTCTCGTTGATACGGGAAGGTGACACGGATTTATTCCCCGTCCTATTTCCCGTTTAATTAGTCTTAGATGGGCCCATAGGCGTGACTCCTCACTGATTTATCCAATGGACGGTAAGGTCCAGGTTGTTATCGTACTTTTCAATCACTCCGACTCACATCCTCCTTTCCCTTCGACTCTAATCGTCTCGCACAACTTCACGAAAATTGTTTCCCGTTCAGTATAATGAACTCCCTTTCAATCCGTTGAATTCACCAAATCATTATCCACAATGTCAAATTGGCAATTTCAACCATTTCAACAACATTTTAAGATGAATGGAACAGTTCAGACGAGTGATCTGATTGGAGTAGGAAGCTGATAGGTTGATGGGGATATATTACGATCGTTGAAATGTGAGTGCTTGTCCAATCCGGCAATCTCTTTGAAGAGGGAAATACTGCTGTTCCTCCACGAGTATAAGAGCTTTCGATTGGATTGAGTCGTTAAAAACCATTGTCTAGCGAAAATAGCGAAAAAATGGAATGTTTTTCTTGACGTTCACCAGGCCAGAAATAGGGTTGTGAAATATGTCCTTATTGAGCAGAACGAAACGGTGCAGAGAGGCACCTGTGAGATTGATTCGATGATTCGTTATCAAGGAAAGGGAAGCAGGTTGAGTGAGTCTAGGTTCATCTGAAAAGAGTTTCTAGGCCCCCAGTCAGGAACTAGGCAGTCTGGGGGTGTACATAGCCTCACAATGGCGGGCCTTGACGTGACATTGACAAGTCCTTATCGAAACGTCAGGTCCACCTTCAATGAGAATAGGCTGTCCCGTCCTCGGGGGGTCTCTCCCCTGTCACGTCAGCCGGGTTGACAACTGTAAATCTAATCTTTATTTCTTCCACTCCCTCTCATCATCCCTCCCATCGTTCCATCTCACTCTTTTGACGGGAAATAAAAGGCCATAGCTCCCAACTCCGTTTTCCCAGGTTTATGTCGACCGACATCATCTGCCGGTCACCTGCACGCTGGAAAACAGTATCGATTCTACTGTACTCTTTTGAAAAGCGTCGAGCTGCTAACAGATACTTCAATTTTATTGAGCCTGAGTTTCAACAAGGAAATTAGTGTAACACACTTTCTTGTTCTCGAGTTCATCTTCGATGATGTGAGTTATGACCGGTTCTGCAGCAAGCCACCCGGAGCCGTGTGATCAGTCTCATTCTTCAAGACAGTCGTTTGTGAATCAGCTTTTCAAACAGTCGGATAATACTGGAAGAAGCTTCGTGCACGAAGAACGAAGAACTCTTGGCCGCATAGGTCCTTGTTGGTGGACGGCTTGAAGAGAAGAGGAAGGCTTCGATAGCAAAATTATTCAATTTTCTAATTGAAGGAGTAGGTATCTATAAAAACGTGACAACCAACAAAGTTTTTGAAATATTTTCAAAGTTTTCGTATTTTGCCTGGATCTACTATCAGTGTGATCAGCTCTCGTTCTTCAACACACTCGTTTGTGAATCAGCTTTTCAAACAGTCGGATAACACTGGAAGTTCTTTTCTTTTTCTTCTTCCAAAATGTTTCTTAATGACACAGAACTAATTATTGCTCAATGAACCTATAACTATCAAAGAATAAAATGGTCGATCCACACACGTCTGATATCCACTGATATCAGTGAATCCTTGGCCATCAGTGCATAAAACAGCTAAAACGTCACTACCTACTTTGACACTCCCTACAATATATCCCTCTTTTTCCACATAGTAGGGAGTGACGGAGTAGGGAGTGACGGTTGCTTGTAGGGTGTGAGATATTTCACCATTTTGGCAAGGGAAATAAGGTTAATTTCTTGATGGGGGGTTCAGATGGTAGGTGTGAATGGTTAATCTGAATTCGAAATTCGGAAATCACATTTTTTGCCACTTGCCTTTTTGTCACTTCCTACTCATTCACGTCACTCCCTTCAAAAGTCTTTTCTTTTTTTTTTCTTCAAAATAGCGTATCCATGATTAGGTTGAGTTTTATGTGTGCTTACTTTAGTAACATGCTGGGAGAACCATAGAGATGTATTACCAACGAAAAAACTGCCCATTTTTGATTTTTTTTTTTTTTTTTTCAGAAAAGTCCAAAATTTAATGTGACCGAAATTTTGAAATATAATATATTTCAAAATTTCGGTCACATTAAAGACAATATTATTGTCTTTATTGTGAAAAGTAAAGATGAGAGGTAGCGTACTTTTCCACTTTCCCAGACACCGTATTATGTTAGTAACGAAAAACATTTTTAACCATTAAGCGTACGATAATCATGCATGATTGTTATCAATGCCCTTACTTTTGAAAAAAGTTTTATTACTGTGAGTGACGTTGTTAGCTCCGTTCGTGAAGGTTTTGCCGATATGGTTAATTCCCACGGAATTTCATCACGCTAGAGGGACGTTGTTGGAACGATTAGTCACAGTGCGACGGAGTTGGAGCATCAAGATTTGTGAAAGGGCAACATTTATGTGACAACTTTCCCTCTGACCCGGCCTTATCTAATTTGCCTAAGTACAATTTTCGTGGGACTAGCGGCCCTCCACCCCCTGACACCGCCGCCCCGAGGCCCCTGGAAGGATGTGAAGAAAGAGCAGTAAATAACTGTGAATGACACTGCGACATAAATCAGGTTAATCTGTGGGAGACGGAATGTTTTGTGAAGGGTTGGCGCACAGTGGGCAAAGAAGCGCTTTTCTAGCTCGGGAAAGGGAAGGTTCGGGGGTTGGGAAGGGCCAGGGGGATAAGGCGCCTGTATTGTGACTCCCGGGGTCCCACAAAAGTCTACGCCACAGTTCAAGGCATCCCTCGGGCTCTAAATTCTCCTGATGATAAAACAACACAAGGAAGGAGTGAAAAAAGGGAGACAACCACCTTTCAGGGCACCGGATTTATGCTCGTTTTGTAATCCTATTCAACGGGTTTCACTCATCTCTTCCCGTCTCCTCCACGAAGGTGTGCAAACTCTGGATAGGGGAGTTTTACCGGCGGTTCATAAATCAAGGAGGATTCCAAGCAAGTACTTCGTGATGGATAACTCGAATGTGAACAATTCAAACCTCGACTGGCCAAACAAACGAAAGGAAATTCCCCTTAAAGTATTATAAAACAACAGGATTTTTATAAATGCGAGTTGTAATTTGGCGAAAATTTATTTATTTATACTTAATAACCTAAAATTTAATTAACTTTGGGTTTATTATTCTTGGAATAATACACCTACGCAATAGCGACGGAGGTCGAAAATTCTGATCGACCTCAAAATTTGACATTATACATTTCAAGAGGTTTAGATTCCAACAAAGAAATGTCCGTCCGCCGTCCGAGCCGTTTTGGGCAGTAGGTTTTTTTTAAACCGAAAATTTGAGAAAATAACTCGGTTTACCACCTAGTTGTGCCCGGGAGGTTGTCAACCCGATCGCCCAATCCCGGGGGGCGCTATGGGGGCTAAAATGGGGCTACGGGAGGGTTTTTCAAAGGTTTCCAGCTGTGGAGCCGAGTGGGATGTCGTTTGCGAAGTATTTTTGGACGCAGAGTCCGTTTTTTGGGATCGCTGAACGATCCAATTTTACTGTTGCGATCTATAGGGCTTTTATGGGGCTACAAATGGGATTTTGAAGGATCCCGGGAGGTCTAAATTCCTTATTTAATAGAGTCTTCCGCCGTCCCAGCCATTTTGGGCAGTAGGAAATTTTTTTAAATCTGAAATTTTGACAAAATACTTGATTTACTATCTAGTTGTGCCCGCAAGGTTTTCAGCCCCATCGCTCAAACCCGTGGGGCGCTATGGGGCTAAAATGGGGCTACGGGAGGTTTTTTTACGGTTTTCAGCTATGGGATCGCGTTAGGTGTCGTTTTCGAAGTATTTTTGGACTTGGAATCCATTTTCGGGGGTCCCACAACGAACCGATTTCACCGTGGGGCTTCAAATGGGATTTCTGAAGGATCCCAGGAGGTAAATAATTTACACCTTAATTATTAAGATGTCGTTTTCCGAGTAATTTTGGGCGCAAAATCCTGTTTTTTTTTTGTTTTTTTTTTTTTTTTTTTTTTGTTTTTTTTTTTGAGGTCCCAAATCTGTCCAAATATTAAACAGATTTTTTTTTTTTTTTTTTTTAACAACATGACCATGTGCCCACATAACATGTGTTAGGTAGTCCACTTATTGTGACTTAGATTCTCTGTTACTCTGATAGTGAACTACTGTTACTGAGATAGTGAAAATAGACGAGAAACCCCAATTTCACTTTTTTGCTAACGGCTTGACAGATCTTTTTAATTTAAAAGACACCGTTCTCCCATTCAGAATACACAGAGCTGGCATGAGGAAAATACCACTTTTAGACGGGCCACTAAAATAGCAAGACTGTTATAAAATTTGCACAAACAGTAAATTATGTTTGTGAGTTATAATTTGTCGAATGGCCTTAAGGGAGTTTTCTTCTTGGACAACGTGAACAGGTTGCCACCACATGACATGCGATGTTCACCACACTATAAACCGTCCGAAATGCGGTACCAACCACCAATTTTTAAGAGCAGTTCCTACACATACCGAACACAATTCCGCAGTAACAGTCCAGTTACAGTCCTTTTTCACAAGTCTACCTCCTATAAAAGTCTTCCTACAACAACCACCTACCTCGAGTTGCTTAATTGATTTTTTTCAAAAGTTGGTATTGAATTAATTCCCAAATAAGCTTTCCGGAGCCGGTGGGTGGGAATGATCCCGACAAGGTGAAAAATATTTCAGAATTAATCCAAACCCCCGGTTCTTCAGGCCGCAGTATTCGGATTAGAATTTTTTTTTTATTCACTACAGTTGACGAGGCTTAAAGATATCAGATACGAGGTTTTCATGGTTGGTCAAACTAATAAGACAGACGGTACCTGCCAACGTCATCCCATTTCCCTCAACTCGGTTCGGATCATCTTTCCAACGATCACTCTCGGCCGCACAGTAATCCTATCGAATACGAAATGATGGGACAGTTTTTTGTGCTTAAACCACCTGTCTCAAAGAACGTAAAAGATGGACTAAAGTTTTCAGCTAGGATTTGTAGTCTTATATATTTTTAACCAAACAATACTACAAAAGGTTGGTTTGTTTATTGAAGATACCAGGGCGCAGTTTCCTCTCATTGTTGCGGGCTTCTCGCGATTCGAAACGGTGACTACGTCGTGATTTACTCGTCAGGTCGAGGGGCAGCCCCTGTAAATTATAAGACGTAATGGTCGATCCTTTCGACAATAGAAGGCCCTCTGAACCCGTGCTGCGAAACCCCCCTCCTTTTGAACGGCGTACACAAAAGTACAACAGCTCAACAGTATATTAGCCATTGGGGGAAGAAACCGCGACAAATTTTAATGAAAGATTTATTTTTGAGGGGATTTATTCAACCACCAAACTTGTTCATGTAGGACGCAAAGATCGTAAATTACGTTAAGCGTTAAAACCTGCTTACCTCGTTTTGCTTCTGTTAGGTTTTTGAACTGTAGGCCTCCCGGAGGGGTTTCGGCACTTTTAAAAGGGGTTTATTTTTTCTATTTTGTTTTTTTCTAGTTGTCTTCAACGTGGTACGTTTTCAGAACATTTGCACATCACGGCTGACAAACGCTAAGCTCCGGGATTCATTAAGCTCACGTACCCAAGTCATAAATCTTCCTCGAACAAAAAGCTGCGAGCGGAACACGTCCTCTTTCGTCCCCCCTCCCTTATGTCTCCTTAATGATTGACATCGGCCATGGTTAATGGTCCAACTCGCGACTTGACCCAACCAGATGGCCACATTACAGACATCTGCTTCTCCCCAAACATCGAAAGCTTATATCCCACCCCCGCTGAGTAAAAAGCTTGAAGACCTCAATTAATTTACGAGGCGCTACGCACACAACATTCTCACCAGGGACCAAAGTAAATACTAAGATAATTCAATTTGTTAATTTTTAATTAATGTTTATTAAAACTGAGACAGGCACGCGTACGATACTTGACGTTTCAATACAAGAAAGATCTTTCCTTAAAATAAAGCTTTCAACAACCAACACTTACCAACATAATATGTTATTATATGTATTATTTGCAGTATTTGTTGTGTTGTTATATCACAGCCTGACCAAACTTGACCTAAAATAATTACAAAAATGACCTTACAAACTGTAACACGATAAGCAACCACGGAAACCAGCCACTTGGAGCTTCTTTAGAAACGAAGCAAATTTCATACTAGGGTTTATTATTCTTCGGTGTAAATTATTCAAAAATTAATTTTCTTCACAAAAATTAAGAATAAAAGAAAATGTGTACTCCTGAACAGCGTTTGGACATATTAAATATTTTGCGTGTGGACAAATTTTGGGATGAGTTGATTTAGGGAGAGAGAACGACTCCTCTGCTGGTTGAGAGGAGTCGTTCTCTCTCCCTAAACCAACTCATTGGATTAGACCTCTGCATCATCGGCATACAACCACTTTGAAATTTTGGGATCCCAAATAAGTGGATCCAACGTCCAAAAGTTCGGGGAAAACGACTCCCCATTTTGACATCTTGGCATCCTTCAAAAGTCCCATTTGTAGCCCTCAACAACCCCACGGTGAAATCAGATGGTTCTGGGACCGCCTAAAATGGACTCTACGTCCAAAAATATGTCGAAAACGACACCGTAGCCGAAAACTTTCAAAATCCCCTCCAGGGGCCACTTTGTAGCTCGACATTTCAGATTTAAACAAGCCATAAATTGAATTGAATAGATGAGCGCAACCTTTTTGTTATTACGATATATTTAATGAGCGAGAGAAACTAAGAAACAGTAGGTATCTAGCGACCAAACTATGCCACCCAACACATCATCCACGTGATGCTCATTACGTAAACAACTGCACCCTAACGACCGATGCGTAATAAAACCTTATGCCGATCAGAGGTAACGAACGGCTCAGGCTGCAAAAATCGTTTTAGAGTCGTTGGAATCAGCCTGAAAAGCTCATTCCATAGACCCTTGTACCAACGAAATCGGACAAAAACTTTCGTCCCCCTTTTGAGACCTCCTTAGTTACACATCAGAGATAAACAACTTTCGTCGTGAAGGACCTCCCGAAAACCGATGAAGGGGATGAGGGAGGAAAAATCAAGGTAGCCTATAACCACCCCCGGAACTCGCTGATGACAATGAGACCACCCTCATGAAAATCTGTTGAGCCGCTCGGGCGTGATGCTCTGTACACAAACAAAAAAAAAAAAAAAAAAACATACATGTCGAAGAGGTGAGCGCACCTTTCCATTTTTTGGAAAAAGGTTGCACTAAAAATGCCTGAACGATGCCTGAAAATGTCTGAACGATTTCAGATTTTAAAAAATGCCTGAACGGCGGAAATTTCATTTTCGGTATCTACACACCTGAACGGCGGAAATTTCATTTTCGGTATCTACACATCAGATATGCATTTCAAGATTCTTGAAACGCATAAAGGCACATCGTAAAGAATAGAGGACATATCTCGAGGCCGATCAAAAATTTGGGGCGCCACACAGTGGTCGAAAAGTTCATTCAATCCAAATTCAAAATTTTTTCAAAATTTTAAATTTGAAAGTTTAAAAATTTAAATTTAAATTTAAATTAAAAATCATTTAATGATTTCCCAACTCGTTTGATCACTGTACTATTATAATTGAAAATAAAGTCCTAACAACGAAAAATGCTCATGTAGTTACGTTACACCTTTTTGTACAACCTGACTTGGAGAAAAATTAATTTCACGACATTATTACAAAGTACCAATTAGTCTTCTAAATCATGTAGCACAAAATTGGTTTCATCTACGCGCCAAAAAATGAAGAATCAGGTCTTTTGCACCAAAATGATCTAAACACTATCGCCATTGCCCTGATATGTGATCAAACGCCTCATCTCTTCCTAAATAGTTTTAATACCGCTCACAATGGTACTACGTGTATCTTTCTGATTGGTTCTCAAGCAAAGTGATTCAAGTGCCATGATTGAATTGAAAATCATCACTTTGCCCCACAGCCGATACTGGTACTTACTTAATTATTAGAAGTCTTCTACATCATGTACCTAACCAGGCGTGGATGAATCAAATATCGGTTCTTCGTCTTTATGCACCTCAGCAACCCCTTGTATATTTATTTAAGGGTGAAATTGTTCCAGAACGCTTGTCTGCAGATGAGAGTCATTTACCGCGCCCAGAACACCAATTTGACCACTTTCATTTTTTTACGCATTCTACCACTGTGCGCCGTCGCGAGAACACAAGTTGATTATTCTGAGAACAATCAGCCAAACGGGAGGAAAATGGAAAGACTTTGGGGGTTGGTTCCAAACCGATGTAAGGTTAGCACAAGACTTGTTCTCTCTTCCGGGGCAACGCCGCCATCTTCCTGTCTTCGCTTGGACATTGCGTGACTCCACTCAAAGACTATAAGCATCCCCCAGAAGCCTTCAAACTTAGGAGCAGCCAGGCTTTATGTCTGTCAGATCAGTAGGCTCATATTCTTCATCATTTGTGTAACAAATCACGTACAAAATGGTGGACCACCAGTTTGGTTCGTGTTATTCAAGTGACTCCGCCATCCTGGTCGCTGACTGGGTTGTCCTCGAACCGGTTGTTAGAAGGGATTTTAGCCCGTGGAAAGACTCTTGTAAGACCTCTTCATACGTCTAAAAAGTAACAGCAGGCGGCAGGAAGGACTCGAACGAAGGCTCTTGGTCAGTCTAGAGAAGTGCACCAACCAAGTGACACTCGCGGGCTACCCCAGCCAAGGTTTCGAATTTATTGTCCAGGCCAAATATGACTGGCCTCATGCCATCAGGAGTTAGAAGGAAGGACCTGGGGCAGGGTTAAAGGGAGGATCGGCAGCTCGTAAGAAAAATCCCTCTGGTCTCATTTAATCATTTTCACCTGCCAAGGTCAACGGTGGGCCTCGGTCGACGGAGACAAGACTTGAAGAAGACTCAATCCGGCCACCTGGGCAACCTTCCCAAATCCCAACTTGAGAGAATGGCGCAATGGTTGCTTCGTATGCACTCGGAGAGGCAGTGAGACATCGAAATCAGCCTCTGTCGAGGGCTTCAGTCCGAGTATGAGCCCAGCTGGATGCTCGAACTTCAATTTGTGTACAACAGGCCATAATCCAGCGTATGCTGCAGCTACCAAACGACATTTTGGTTTATTATTCTTGGAATAATACACGTATGTGAACGCGTGAACATCGACGACTCGGATCGACCTCAAAATTGGACGTTATCCGTTTCAAAAGGTCAATTCTAAATCCAAAATGCCCGTCCGCCGTCCGGGCCGTTTTGGGCCGTAGGAAATTTTTTTTTTTAATCTGCAATTTTGACAAAATACTTGGTTTACCATCTAGTGGTGCCCGCAAGGTTTTCAGTCCGATCGTCCGAACCCGTGGGGCGCTATGGGGCTAAAATGGGGCTATGGGAGGGGTTTTTGAAGGCTTTTAGCTATGGGATCGAATTAGGTGTCGTTTTCGAAGTAATTTGGACGTATAATCCATTTTTGGGGGTCCTGGAACGATCCGATTTCACTGTGACTTGGATTGGATTTTTCAAGGATCCCAGGAGGTTAAATATTTTTCAAGTAAAAAACAACGAATTTTTGAGGAAAAACAATTTTTTTGCAGAAAAAATCCAAAAAAAAAAATGTTTTCCAACTTTTTTCTTTTCATTAACAGAGTTAAATTTCTGAACAAGTAACGTACAACAAAGAATAAGAAACCCTAGTGTAAAATTTGCAGCGTTTCTTGAGGTAGGTGAACTGCGTATCGCCAAACTAGTTTTCGAAACGTCCAAAATACGACACCAAGCCAGATTGGGCATCTTACCCTGTCATCATACAAGACTCCCAAGGACCTCCTTGTTTGGAGCATCACAAGTCTCTGACGCCTTCTTCATAAACAAGGTCAGAATAGTACTTCTCGGTGTACAACTCTCCGCATCAAACTTATTAATGAACTTGTCAATTAGGAGAAACTTTTTTGACAGCGAAACAAACCATTTCCACCTCTTGCAATTTCAATTCCGGGACGTTTCATGTTAGTGGCGTTCGAAAGGTCGCATTCCCATAAGTTTATTCCATCTTTAACGAGCAATCACGTTTTGTATTAACCCAATAAAACTTGTTATTCGCAAATTCGTTTCTGTAATTGACTCATTTTCATGATTCACCAACGAACAAACCCCTACGCTTCGTATTTACCTCCCACGATGAACCCAGTAAAAAGCGGTGTCCATTTTGAACCTCAAACAAATCCGAATGTTCTCCTAATTACTCACCGGGTCAAAATTCCCCGCGTATTTTCCTGCTGTAACAACCTTCCTGTAGACTTACGTCAATTTTGATTGCACCCCGTCCCACCGATTGAACGATGCATGAACATGCGGGTCTATTAACTTTCACGTTATTTCCTGCCCAAAAACTCGACTACATCGTCGGCTACAAAATTGCCTTTTAAGCGTATTTACCCTCAAACGGCTAATTGAAAAAACTTTATTGCAAAATGCATCGATTTCATTTTGTTTTTTCTCGGGAAACGGGTAGTTGAAATACAAATGCATAGCGGTAAGACTTTGTTTTATTGAAATCAATAATATTCTATTAATAATATCGTTAGAATAAAAGAAACATCAACAGCATATTACAGCCTCTTGACTGAATTTTCGACTGACACCTTTTTTCAAAAGAAGTCACAATGTCATTTTCTTTCCAAATTTGTACATATAACAAAGTTATAGTTGTAACCATTTCACGGAATTTTTTTTTTTTTTCAAATATGCACCGTTATTTTTAATTTTGGCTAAGAACGAAACAAAAAAATGAATCTTCCAAGAATTCTCTTAATTTGAACACATGCAAATTTTACACATTGCTAATTACTTAGGTACGTGGAGCGGTTCGAACCGAAATTCTAGTTCCAAAATTTCTGATTTAGTAAAATTAATAATTTTTTTTCGTTTTCGGAATCGTATACTTTTCATTTGGTCACATAGAATTGTCAAGTCTTATTTATAAACATACGGGACTGTACTGTACAAACTTCCTAACAACCTTATTTTCTAATACCACTAGATAACTTTTTTCAAAATTTACAAGGTTTCAATAATAATTTACAAAATAAATATTTTTTTAGCGGTATACAAAGTTTTCTTTTCTCAAGATAAAATGGTAATTGAAGAAAAAGAATGGAAATTTTTGTATTTTTGTTTTTTTGCCGATGAGGGCATTTCATACAATTAGATTGCACGTAGTTCTCTAGTGCTATTAGAAGTTGGGTTCACAAAAACGACTATTTTCGGATGTTCAGTCAGCTGCGTTTGACATCAATCAACTCACGTCTGATTGGTCGGCGGGGGCAGAATGATGTGCAATGGATGGGCTCCGAGAATAGGATTTTTCCCTGGGTTTTATTTCGCAACGCCTCGAAGCTTAAGGCTATAATGATGATATACAGGGGGTAGGAGTGACCCGAGGAGACAACCGACTAATATTTCGTCCTCTCTTTCCCCCCTCCGGTATTTATACATCAAAGCGGGGCATTTCATCCCTCTCCACCATAAAAAAAGCGATTCTTCCCAACCCAATTAATTACCCGACTGAGCGATATTTAAACAGCCAAACCTTCTCAACAGATGCCAAACATTGTCAGTTGCCAACTATAGAAGTTGAACAATAACAGCTTCGAAAAAACAAATCACATTGAGCTATTTATTTTCAAAAATTTTGCAGTGTGTCAATTTCAAAGACCTTTTCCCCAAACTCCAACAGTATTCCTTAACACTAAAAATTGTTCATGAGCTTCTTGGCAAAATACTTTTTTTGACTTGATTACTTGCGTATACGTATTGTACAATAGTTAACAGCGTTCAAATTTTCAATTTTAAAAAATAATGACTATTGGGTTTGAAAATTTCGCTTTATTTCTCTCACACCAATCAAATTTCGGTAAATATGACCATCTTGGAAGATTACAATTTATTGTAGAAGTTAAATGCGTATATCGTAGTAGAAGAAATTCAAAACCTCTTAAAGTTTAATTTTATAGTATCTATTATGGATTTTCTTTTTTTTTTTCCAAATTTTTCAAAAAAGAATAATACATATCACGATGAATAATACCAAAAAGACGATGGCTAAAATAGCTAGTTTTAAGTGTGACAAACACGTGAGATGTATACGTATACATGAACAAGCGACCGAAAAAGTCTAATCGCTCGGAAAGAGGGATGAATCAAACTGGCGAACTTACCAAAAACTTTTTACAAACAATATAAACGATACATAATATAATACAATAATATACAATAACTTCATAAAATTTTGGCAAAGAGCCAAATTTTATTTAGTACGTGAAATGTAACAGATGCAGAAAGAAAAATAAAGGAAAATAAGTCGTCCCAAGCTCGACTCACCCCCTTATTTAAACCTAATAAATAAAATAAATATAGTAAACGAATCTATATATATTTATATTATATAGAGTATATCACGTGTCATTGAGTATACATAGTGTGTACATATAGGACGCCATTAATTCTGTCCATTATTAAAAGGCGTAAATTTAAGGTATACTTCAGAGTTAGAGATCGCTATAACACATCTATCAACTATCACTATCACGCATAAAGAGATATGCAGCAAAACGACTCGGGATTTATACAAAGGAATGGCAATAGGAGAGACTGTACATAGGCCTATACATATTTACTGGACAGCTGTCTAGCTAGTTCTGTGTATTTGAGGAACTTTGAGTGGGGGCTTTCCTCTAAAGGGGGCGTGGGTTGGGGGCTTTTGGCGGCGGATGATGTTGAAGGGCCGTTGTTGTTGCCGTTGGTACCCTTGGGCATAGAGGAAGTTGGCGAGCCTGAAGGGGCTTTGAGAGCGACTGGATCGGGAATGACGCCGTCTTTGACGAAGTGCATTTTGGAAAGGTGATGCCGGTAAGCGCCTTTGGATATGAACGGGGTATCACAAAAGGCGCACTTCATGATTGAATCGGCGGTGACGACGGCGTCGTTGCAGGCCCAACTGAAAGCTAAGATGGCGCCTGGCGCAGTGCCGGAGGGAGCGGGGGTGGTGGAAGTGCCGGGGTTCGAAGGATGGAGTGTGTTTGGCGTTGACCTGGGTGCGTGCGTCTCAGTCTTGTCGCAAAGTTTTTGCAGTGCGGCTAAAGGGTGACTTGCTCCCTTAGCACCCGCGCTAGAGCCTTCACCTTGTGCATTAGGAGTAGACCCAGAAAGATTGTCAAACATCGAAGAGAGTGCTCCAAGGCTGCCAGTGGATTTCTTCTCAGTCGTGCTGCGAGGGGTTCCAGACCGGTCGCTGCTTGCTGGGCTACTAGGACTAGCAACATGATCACCAGAAGGAGGCCTCAGGCTGGCAGCAGGACTAGCTGCAGGACTTGCTGAGGTCCTGTGACTTCGTCGGTCATCGTCATCTCCTGCATGCGACCGTAGTTCATCTTCTTGACAAATCCGTTTAGCCAGCGGTTCATCACTATGATAACTTCTTCTATCCTCATCATCTTCGTTGCCATTTTCCATCTCCTGCTTAATAGGAACCTCAGCTCTATCAGCAGAAAAATCATCAGACTCTCTCTTTACTCGCACATCTTCAGGCTCTTTCTTGACCCTCACTTCATCATCAGAACTCTCCCGTTTTATTCTTACTTCATTTTCCTGTTCATCAGAATACGGTTTGTTGGATGGCGGAGTCTGAATTCTCTTTTCTGGAGTCGTTCTCGGCGTGTACCGATCCTGGTCGTACTTCCTGTCTGGCGTCATAGATTCGGATCTTCCCCGTTCGGAAACTGAACTCGATTCACTCCCACTTCTTTCCCGTCTGTAATGAGCACTTGCTTGGTGATGGTAGCTCCTGAGAAGATTCATCGTTTGCACGTCTACAAGCGGCTTGGTATAATCTACACTTTCATCAATTCCTAACCGTTTCAGAATACTGGATCCAATCGGAGCTTGGCCGGGGACGCCAGGTCCGACAAAGCCCCCTCCCCCGTGTCGAGCTCTCGAATCGAAACTCTTCTCAATCAGTTTCTCAATAGCATTCAGGACCGAAGGCGAGCTTCCTTTTCCTTCAGGTTTGCCATCTTTTGGACTACTAGGGTTGACAGAAAGGTCAGTTGGGGCTGGTGACGCTGTTCTTCGTTTTTCTTCCTTCATGTGGTGACTGGATTCTCTAAGTGCTTGTGTGATCCCATGGGGATCAGGGATGGCATTAGAAGACAGCAGAGCGTTTTTTAATAGATTTTTATGGTCTTGCCCAACACACAACCTGATGTGGTCAACAAATACAGCCATATCTATTTTTTCTTTGCATTTTTCACACGTGATCCGACCAGCTGAGTGTAGTTCTCTTGCTTGTTTCCCCATTAACATGATTCCTTCTCCATTTTTTAACTCATTTTGGGCTCTCTCAAGCTCAAGTAATTTTCGGACTGGCAGAGATTTTTTTCTCTTCTCCCGAGTCTGCCTCCTTCGACCACCACTTTCAGTTATTGACCTCATAATATGCTCTTTATAATGAGAGTTCTTTACCATGTGGTTGCTAAGTTCTTTCAAAGAACTGAATGCTTGGTCGCACACTTTGCAAGTGAGGACTGCACTCACGTGGCTGCTGGCTGATCCGGCGCTGGCCCCACCACCGCCAGCACCAGGTGCTGCACCTCCCACGTTTGGAGTCCCACTAGACGGTGCCCCACTTGGAGCTCCTCCTGGAGCAGTCGGGGGTTTCCCCTCTTCGGCGGATTTCCACGAAATGATTTGCTCCTGGGATATGATGTTGGTGTAGTGCTGCGTCTGTTGCATGTGACTCGTCATTTCAGCAAGAGACCTGAAGCTCTGTCCACACCACATGCACTTCAGGATCTGCCGGGTCTGCTCAGCTCCTTTCCCAAGCCACACATCTTGCCCTCTGACTAACTTTCGTGGAAGAGGCATGGTTTCCTTGATCAAAAGATTGAGGTCGGATTGATTGCTTGACTTGCTAGACGGCGGTGTCATTCCAGGCATGCTCGAAGGAGATGAAGCAGGTGGCTGGGGTTGAACTGGTGGTGGTGGAGGGGGGATGATGGGAGATGGGAGATTAACACCACAGTGTTTAGCCTCCTTCATATGTGTAGTCATCGCAGCTAGACTAGGAAAACTCTGCTTGCACCAAACACACTTAAGCACATCCTTTGCTTGTTCGGCGCCTTTATTCAACCAGTGGGACTGCCAAGCACTGTGGCGATTTCCCGCACTACCACTCGCTGGCCTGAATTCATCTCCACCAAACTTGCTCAGTTCACTCATTTTCTCCAATGCTTTAGTAGCGTCGCTGGGTGTAGGGACACCACTCAACACTTTATCAGGGACTTTCATTTTTCCATTCCAAATATCAGTTTGACTATTACTTTTTGGAGAAAGACTATTAGCAGCGGCAACAGCAGCAGCAAAGTAGGGGAAATGGGAAGCAACGACAGGAGACGTCCATGGGGATACAACAGGTTTGAAGTCTGCAGGTCGAGATGGTTTCTTTGGCTGAGGATTAGGAGATAAAGAAGCAGGAGAAGAGTCATCTATGCTACGTTTCCTACTAGTAACTGAAAGATCTAACGGACAGTTGGATGGCATTTCTGGTGGTGGCGGGGAGCTGCTGGATTTGTTACTCAAGTTGAGCACAGGGGATTCACAGGAAGTTCGTTTCGTGCTAAAATCAAGCACTGCTGGAGATTGCTCTTCGGGAGACTGTTCACCTGAGCGGGGCGACGTTGCGTTGTTGACGGGTATAAGGATCGGCGGCGACGACGACGACACCAGCGGTGACACGGAGCCGTGAGGCGACGCCATCATCCTGTGAAGCTGTTGCGGGTAAACAGAGGGCGGCAAAAGGGCTATTGGGCTGACAGCAGGCATTGGAGTCACCCTTTCAGAGCTGACGGAATCGCGCGAAGGAGATCTCACCATAGACGAACCCCTCGAGTCATGGCCAGGGCTCATCTCCCTGAAACAGCCAAAGACCAAATCATGAAGGAGTGAACAAGAATTGACATAAACTGGAATGATCAATGTTGGGGGCACTTCCAGACTATGCCGCACGGTACGATTCGGCTCAGGACAAAGGGCAAAACAAAGTAGTATGAATCCTCTCCGCTCCAGCCAAATCGTGACGCGCGGCATTTTAGACGTAAACTACAAAATGTGCCATGTACCTGATAGGAATCTGCTCTGAATCGGTGATGGCAGGCTCCAATGGCGGTGGGGATGCTGCCGTCGAACCGCTGCCAATGCTTCCTTCTTCTTCACCAGATTGAGAACCTTCTTCCTCCGGGGCCTCGGGAGGTGCCTCACCCTCTCCTTCCCCTGAAACAAACAAACAAACGATCCTCGATCAGAACATGTAGACAGAAGTAAATAACGCTTTCAAGCAAAAGGTTTCAAGTATTTAACGGGAAAGGGTTGGAAAAGGCGCCTTGCGAATACCTTCTCTCCTGTCAGGAGGTTTGCTTTGTCTTAATTCTCCCAAGAGCCTTCAAGGGGAGGTCTAGTCTGGGAAGGAAGAAGCCCAGCCTCCGACGGAGGAGAGACAGACTGAGGAGAAGTGAGATAGATTGAGAGAAGGTAGTAATTAATGATAGGCCACTTAGCACCAGGTTAGCGAGGCAATAGCAATAACACTCAGACCATCAATCCTTTCCTCGCCTGGTCCTTGATTAAGGACCCCAAACCAGCTTCAACCACCCCAAACACCTACTTATCTACCACCCTCTTTCCGACTCACCCTTGAACACTTCTACACAACTACTACAACTCTTCTCATCTCCAACTTATAATAACAATAAATGTTCTGGCGTTGGATTTTTCTTTCGGTGTCTTTTTCATTTTCCGAAAGATCGCTGTCGACTTGGGGTTTGCCTCGTGATGCGGGAAACATTTTTGCAAGGAATCACCTTTCTCCACACCTGACAAACAAGCGGTTTTATTGACGACACGCTTTTCTCTCCCTCCCCAAGTTTTTTTTTCGGTGTGAGAATCGTCGGGTTCTCCCTCTTTTTGCTCGCTCATTTGTCGGATGTCATCTTTCCAGCGGTTCTCTCCGTGACTTCACTCGCGCGAGGCAAATATTCACAGGATATAGAAAGGGCGAGAAAAGGTTTGGGAAGATGAGCTCCGAGGGATGATTGATACCCCTTGCTTTGCCTTCGTACTGCCAACGGATCGATAAATAACTCAGGGTGATATTAATTAGCGTGTTCGGGCTGTCACCCACTGATTGATGTAGTGACCGCAACCCCCTGGGGTTGTGCTCTAGTTGCAACGAAATATCTTCGCTTCCATTGGTGATAATTTTTTTTAGGCGACTGCTCATTTCATGCAGCGATAAATTACATGGAAACGTTTTTTGTTTATTTATTATTATTCTTGGAATAATCAACCCATGTTTTCGCGACGGGGGTCGTAAATTTTGATCGACCTCAAAATTTGTCATTATACGTTTCATGGCGAGTAGGTCTTAAAAAGACAAATGACCGTACGTCATTCAGGTCGTTTTGTGCCTTAGGATTTATTTATAGTTGTGTCCGCAAGGTTATGCGCCTGATCGTTCAAACCCGTGGGCCAAAAAAGGGCAACGGGAGGAGTTTTTCCAAGGTTTTCGGCAACGGGCTCGAGTAGGGTGGCGTTTTCGAAGAATTTTCGGGCGTAGAAACTATATTTTGGGGTCCCAAAACCATTCGACTTCACTGTGGGGGGCTTTCATTCAAATGAGGCTTTTCAAGGATGCCAGTAGGTCGAATGGGGTCTCGTTCAGGCGTATGATCCCTTTTTTTTTTGCGTCCTACTTACATCTACCCCTGTATATCAATGCATTTTTTATTATTATTTTTTTTTTTAGATAATAATTTGGGATCCAAAAAAATAGATACTACAGCCAAAAATACTACGGAAAACGACATCCCACTCGATATCATAGCCAAAAACCATTTTGGCTATGAAAAACCCTCCCGTAGCCCGTCTTTAGCCCCATGGAGCCCCACGGGTTTGGACGATCGGACTGAAAGCCTTCACTAAGGTGGTATACCGAGTAGTTCTTCAAAATTTCAGAATTAAAAACATTCCTTCTGCCCAAAACGGCTCGGACGACTTCGTTTTTGGAATCTACACATCTTGAAACGTGTAATGCTAAATTTTGAGGCCGATCAAAATTTCGACCTCCAACACGTATATGTAGGAGTATAATACTCCTACATATAAAATTTGGGTATTTATAAAAATCTTGGAATAATAATTATTCCAAGATTTTTTCAAATACCCAAATTTTTAATGACAGAATTAATTTTTCCACAATAATTGTGGAAAAATTCATTGTCAGTAAAAATTTGGGTATTTAAAAAAACCTGCAAATAGTACTAAGGGGGGTTATCGTTTAGTATAAATTATTTATACCAAACGATAACCCCTTAGTACAATTTGCAGGTTTTTTTGTATTATGTCAAGGAATCAGCATTGACACGATATTCACGATTTTCATCCATCTGGTCTTACAGCAATTCGCTCCCTACAGATCTAAAAATAGACCTAAAAAGCCAGTTGCGCCTTCATCAGCGTAATTTATGTGCATCCTCGGGTTTTAATGAGATCGGCTCTTTCGGTACAAGGAGTTAGGGAGAGACGTTGACTGGCAGGAATGGGACGACATTTCGCCGGGGCTATAAATTAGCTCAACAACGGCTCGTCCAGTGAAAGCCTGGGATAGTTAACGCGGAAAGGATTTTTAAAAAAAAGTGAAGTTTATCGGTCGTTAGAGGGAAAATAGTGAATTTGAAGAGGTAACCCCTAGTCGTAAAAGTGAATAATGCGTTAGGGATTGAAGTATGAAAGGCGCACTTTACGTCGGTGTACTCTGTGAATCCCATCGCATCGACCCCCCCCCCCCCCCTCCTTAAGGACGATAAACTAAATAAAAAGCTTCTCGCCCCCAGGATCGCATAATTCCCCGCCTTCTGGATAGTCACGACTCGGTCAGATAGGCAAGAGCTGCGAAAGGTTCGAAAAAAGGAAGAACTTCCCTGCATGGAAAGCTCCAGACCAATCCGCTGCACCTCCGTACGTTGAACAATGGGGGATAAATCAAAGCAATTAGAAGGTGCATCTCTACAGGCTGGCCATTGGGCTATCGTGTTCCCTCCCCTTAGGGCAAAACATGGTGGAACTAAGAATTCTTTCACTACTGGGCACCACTCCCTCTTAAAGATGGTTCCTTCTGCAACTTCGTGAAAGATCGATTTTCTAAAAAATCACGAACGCTTTTGATTGTAAATGACTTCAATGTCGTTAACAGGATCATTTAAAATTAAGTTGAGGAGTACCGCCATCAGAGGCCAAGATAAAATTATTCTGGGATCTAATAGAAATGCGAGAATGAAGAGCGACGACGTTTAATTAAGGGTAAGAATTCATCAAACGCTCTCCGTCGGAAAAGGGTTGGGCACCTGAGTTCTTTATCAGGACCGAAAACCGCCGTTGTCAACCTGACAATGCCAGGCCAAAGTGGCGCCTCCCACGAAAACTTTGCACCAGTCATAATGAGATGAAACAATGAGGAGCTTCGGCGAAATAGACCGATTGAAGAGGGTGAAAAACAATGAGCCCACCGTTTTCCTTTCGGGCAGAAAAGGGGGCGGACTTGAACGTCCCCGAAGCTGAGGAAAACCACCTTGGAACCTCCTCCAGGGAGTTATCGTCAAATTGAATCTGAAAAGACAATGACATAATCAAAGGGGTTGCCGCCCTCTTGATGGGAAGTTGGCTTTTCGTTTATCACTTTCCGTCATCATTTCACTCAAACAATAAACGTGCACCGTCTTTATTTCGACTGTTTTGAAGGACCTCTCCAGCAAGTTTATTTCCATAAAATTCACCGATAACGGTTCAACGAGTGAACTACCTTGTTTATGTAAATTTGACACTCGTAACTGAACAACCATTTTACTTAATATGTATTCTATATTTTTTATTAAATACATTTTTTTAAGTAATGAATTAAATTTTTTCTGTGGCGAAAATTGCGGGTTTCTGATGGCTGTGCATCCCTCAGAGGATGTCTAAATTATCTTATTAGGGGCCAATATAGCCAAACGAGATTGATAAGATCCAGATTCACTTGAAAGTAGCTGATAATAAAATAATAAACTAGTCAGGCCAGGTTGCTTTTGAAATATAGTTGGGCGCAAATTGGCTCCAACTGTCGCATATGTGCGCGTATATACGAGCGCTCATGCGCCGGATCCGGAACTCTCCTCATAAGGTGCCCTAGTTGGGACAGCAGGGGAAGCAGAAACCAGTGTTTGGTGAGCATAAACCAGTTTTCAGGGAGCATTTATGCCTGTAAGCTCGTTTTTTCTGAGAAAAACAGGTTGAGGGAGATGCCACCCATTTTGGAATAGAACAGCTACGTTTTTGTGACAGGAATCGAAATTTTCTATTTGCCTCAAAATTTGTTCTTAGAGGTTTCATTGTGAAGATTTCAAACAATAAACCAAAATGAAATCTCCGTTATCGGCGCGATGACGCTAAAAGGTGGTGGAAATTATTCAAGGTGACAGACTAATTGTTAGAGATGGGTTCGGCATGAACAATGCAAAATCTAAATGTTTAACTGTTTATTATTATTAAATTGAAAGAAATTTGCTTTTAAACAACAAAAATAAAATTTAAAATATTTTGCATGAAAATGTAAAACTAATTTTGAATAAATTTGAATAATTGTTTCTTATTTTTTAATTTTTCAATGTGCAGACTTCCGCCGATCTCATTCAGTGAAAACAGAAAAAAAACCCGCGGGGACACGCGGATGCACCTCCTACCTTATTTAATAGCAGGTAAAACGTTTTAGGTAAAAAAAGTGGTAAAATTTTGTTGTCGATTTTCTGACCTTTTTCGATGGGTAAAGTTGATGTGTAAAATTCCATAAAATTAAAATTAATTACTGAGGAGAATATTTTTAATGTCTTCGTATGGACTGCCTGAATACAAATCAGTAGTGGTTTAAGGCTTAATTAACATGTGGCGACAAAACCAGAAAGGACCTTTGTTCATATAATATATGAACAAAGGTCCTTTCTGGTTTGGTCGCCACATATGTGGTATATATTATATACCAGCTAGAGAATCAACATTAAACCGGCTTTTTTTTTCTTTTGGTTTATTATTCTTGGAATAATACACCTATGTTTTCGCGACGCGGGTCGACGACTCCGATCGGCCTCAAAATTTGACATTATCCGTTTCAAGAGGTCTACATTCAAAATCCGAAATGTCCGTCCGCCGTACGCCGTCCGCCGTACGCCGTCCGCCGTACGCCGTCCGCCGTCCGGGCCGTTTTGGGCAGTAGGAATTTTTTTAAAAATCTGAAATTTTGGCAAAATACTTGGTTTACCATCTAGTTGTGCCCGCAAGGTTTTCAGTCCGATCGCCCAAACCCGTGGGGCGCTATGGGGCTAAAATGGGGCTACAGGAGGGGTGTTTTGAAGGCTTTTAGCTATGGGATCGAGTTAGGTGTCGTTTTCGAAGTATTTTTGGACGTAGAATCCATTTTTGGGGGTCCCGGAACGATCCGATTTCACTGTGGCGTTCTATAGGGCTTTCATGGGTCTAAAAATAGGATTTTTGAAGGATCCCAAGAAGTTAAATATTTTTCGAGTAAAAATTAAAGAATTTTTGAAAAAAAACATTTTTGAAAAAAAAAAAATCCCCCCAAAAAATTTTTTTTGAAATATAAAAATCCAAAAAAAAAATTTTTAATTTTTTTTATTGACGAATTAAATGTCTGTACAAGTAACCTATATCACAGAATAATAAACCCTTGTGTAAAATTTGCAGCGTTTTTAATCTGAAATGTTGACTGAATACTCGGTTTGCCATCTAGCTGTGCCCTCAAGGTTTTCAGCCTGTTCGCGCAAACCCGTGGGGCTCTGTGGGGCTGGAAAGGGGCTACAGGAGGGCTTTTTGTGGGGATCTATTGGGACTCAGCTTTTGTCTCACGGCATCAGGGGTCGGATGAGGTGTCGTTTGTAATTTTGAACTCATAGTTCATTTTTCGGACCCTCAAATCTGCCCAAAAGCTTTACGAAAAACCCTTTTTTTCATTGTTTTTTTATTGTTTTCTAAATTTAAATTTTGATAATTTTTATTTATTTAGATAATTAATTTTTGTACAATATATAACAAAGAATAATAAACCCATGTGTAAAATTTGCAGCGTTTTTAATGAAAAGAATTCTGTTAAGTTATAATTTTGAATATTCGGGGATTCACCACTACACTATTATTATTTAATATTGGTGTAGCGGTGAATCCCCGGATATCCAAAATTTTTAATATTTATTAACTATTACATTTTAATAGTCAATCTTTCATATTTAATGAAAAAATAATCCTAATTCACATTGGAATTCCAACAGTTGGTTCTCAGTTACTGAGAGTTCTTTGATTGATCAATCTGAGCGGCTAAGTTATGATAGACAACAAAGCTATACTATGATCCCGTCGTTAGATCCAGAGTTGTTAATGTCATTTACAAGCTTGGGGAGCAAAAAATTCCGCCGAAGAAAAAACGCATCTCGTCCAAACGGGGGCCCCGTCATATTCATTTTACGTGGGTGAAAATGACAAATGAGACCGTTCGGTGCAACTTAATGATCTAGTTATGTGTGACAGGCCATCAATTAATCGAGCAGCTGCGGAACGTAGAGCGGCATTGTTCGTCCTCTTTGACCCTCGCGGATTCGATTATTTCAGTCATTTATAGTTTTGTCCTAAGGGCAAAAGGTGGAGCCTCGAGGGCGACAATGAACACAACTCTATGCTTTAATGTTAAAACTAACCGTAAGGATTGTATTACGAGTTGAGATCTAAATGGTTTGCAACCTTTTGCTAATTAATCCCAGTACGTTGATTCCTAAGTAATGAAATGAAAATTGCATGTGATGAGCTCATTATGAATCATTTGATGAGAAGGATCCAGAATGGGAATAGAGCGGTTGAAATAATTCTGAGATCCGATGAAACGCTAATAAATTTTCTTTGACGTTTACTTGATGGCAAGCCTTTCATGAAATGCAATTATAGAACAGCATTGAGTGTTCAGGACAAAATTCAACCGCTGCATCGAAGACAACGCACTAAAAATTGTGAGATCTAATTGAAACAATAAAAAAGGGGTTGTGTTACTTGTTTTATGTCGATGGAAAAAAAAAAAAAAAACAACGTCGGGTTGACAATGGAAGAATGAGGCTATGAGGGGAATCCGTCACTTCATCGAAAGCCAACTCGGGCCATGGAAGGTTGCGTTTTAAGGGGAGATCGATGGAATGACGTGAGGTCAAACACACATATTTTAAATGCGAAGCTCCATCCGCCGCGTCACACCACTCAAAGTTGGCGATGGGAGGGCAACTCGATCCATCAATCTACCCAGTCCGGCCGGAACTCCCGATAAAAAGAGACCCCCAGTAGGTACATGGTAGCCTCGCGCTGTGGTTCCATCAGTCAACAAACTGCCCGGTGCCCTCTTCCACGTCAACCTCTTTCACTCATTCTTTGCGTCATAGAATTGATTAATTATGACGGATTGCTTTCCGGTCTGGTGTTCAACGTGTACTACAAACCTGCCACTCGCCCGACTACAACTAACCTTTGCATTGAAACAATCCCACGAGACACCGACGAAATCGAAATTCAACCCCCCTCATCGATCCTAATTAAAACGTTAATTAGCAAAACGGCTAATGCACTTCAATCACGCAAACGCGGCACTTTGATGCTAATTTTTTCAGTATGCCGTATTTCACGTTCCCCTAACAAATCACACCCTTCCGTTTACAAGACCAAACCCTCGACTTCCTCGAAGGACTACGGATTCTTCGAGTACAAGACAAGAACGAAGTAGGACAATAAAAAAAAAAGCTCGACTTTTGAGCCTGACAAGTTCCCTCCGGTTCGTTTAAAATGCGCAATATAATTAGACGTTAAAAGGCTCTAATTAAGGTCTTGGGGCAGAAGAATTACGCGAGGGTCTTCCGAGACGGGTACAACAGACCTCTTGTATATTAGGAAGGAGGGACATCAATCAGGGCTCCCTTTTGCGCTCCCAGGGTGTGAGTTTCCGCGAAGCATATCATTAAGTTTGCTGCGTACTTAGGACCGGATGGTTTCACGCGATGACTTCACGAAATCGCCGTTAACGAAGAATGTCATTCGTCGATTTTTATCGTGTGCCAACTTGAAAGTGTTGAAATCGGTGTTGCTAGAGGCAGCAGAGATTTGAGAGGCTGAAGAAGTTATTATAGCAAGCCCCGATCTTGGGCCAAGAGCTGGCTGGGACTAACATTTGAACACATCTGCAGATGTGGCCGTTGGTGCTCAAGTAGAGGGATGGGTGAAGAGGTTCATTACCTACTCGGGTGGATCGATTTTGGAAAAAAAAAAAAACCACTTTTCCCCCCATTTTAGGACTCAAATCTTTTATTGCATTTCCACCTTAAAAAAAAAAAAAAGAAAAAAAAAAGGAGACGGGATTGGGCTGGAAACCTTGCGGGCACAACGAGATGGTAAACCGAGAATTTTGTCAAATTTTAAGATTTCAAAAATACAAAAAAATCCGACTGTCCAAAACGGCTCGGACGGCCGACGGCGTGCGGCGGACTGACATTTTGTTTTTGGAATCTACGTGTCTGTAAACGGATAATGTAACATTTTGAGGCCGATCAGAATTTTCTACCTCCGTAGCGATTTCGTAGTTGGAACATTCCAAGAATAATAAAACAAAACTAATTTACAGCAGTAGAGCCCCTTACTTTCATCTCCCTAACCTCTATATCGTCTTCAAAATTCAGTATTCAAAATCGTATTGGATTTTATGTGCGCATAATTTTATAAATTGTCTTGATACATAATACTATTCTGACGCCGTTGGAGCCCACAAATCGACTCATGCCTGAAATATCTGGGAAAACTGAAGGGTGGGTCAAACAACTCTAGTCTCCCCTACGTACCTACAAAAATGTCCTTTAGGTTCCGTAATAATTTTGATTTTTTTTTTTTTTTTTTTCATTTAACTGAAATTATATCTCATTTAACTGAATTATATTTCATAATGAATTTATTTCAAAAACTATCGTCATATCGACTTTTAATTAAAAATTAACTATAGTACAGTAATTTAGCTCGACACTGCTCCTTATTGAAAAAAAAAAAAAAAAAACTAAGAAACTCTCTTTTGAAGCAATGCTGGTATGATGACGATTTTTTGGTTTAAGATTAAATCTTGCTGGACGATCTGAAGAATCAGTGGAATAACATTTCCTCTCAGGAGCCAAATCATGGCACCCCCAAGGGCAATCTTATCTAGTGGTCCACTCAGTAGATCGATTAGAAGCATTAAAGGGTTTGGGGGGCGGTAGGGGGTGTGGTGGTTTAAAGCCAATGAGAGGCTCAATCGGGCAGTATTCGAAGAATGAGAGGTACCTTACCGGGTTCTGGTCAGGAGGTCGACCACCATTGCCTAACAACTGGGCAAAGGAACAGGATAGCCTCATGAGGTCGCTGCACATGCGAAATTGGCAAGCGGCCGTACGTCCAGCTGGGACTAAAAGCAGCTTAAAATGATGGCTTCAGAGAAAGAGGAGGCATACAGTGGGGGTTTAGCCCCCTAGAAAATCAGTAGACTGCGTCAGAAAGAAAATATGCAACACGGAAAGGAAACTCTTGTAGGAAAAGCGAGAAAATCGCCAAAACGTGAAAAACGTCGAATATGTCGGTTCTTATATTGATATCAATAGACCAGAATATACGATAGTACCTACCTACTTGAAAAAATTCAGTAAAAGTCTGCCACAGAAACTTTGCGTCCCTTTGGCGCATTCTTCTGGAGAACATAGAACTCTCTTATCATCGCTTATCATCAAGCAGATTCCCGTGCGTACGATAATTTTTCGGGAATTTCTTCCCTCAAAAGTGACATGATTTCCCTCCTACTGCAGCTTAAAATTCGTGCATTGAGAGCACACGTTCACAGCGCAGCCACTACACGAACATCAAATTTCTCACCGCTCCAATTTCCCTGTCAAGGTTTCACAATGGAAGGTAGACTCGATCGTTAGTTCGCAGATCCGCCACCTAGGGGGCGCCACACGGACGCAAAGTTTCTGTGGCAGACCTGTAGTTTTCTCGCAAAAGGTGAAAGTTCCCCCCGGTCGATATTCCATTTCATATGAGTTATGAAATCTGAAGGCGACGATATTTTTGAAAATCGCTTTGAGTGTGTTCTTTTGGGTCCAGAAGGCAACAAATCGACTGTGCGGATGCAACAATGCCCAAGTCGATTTTCGGCCATTTTAGTTAGGGTCATAATATGACCAATGGTCAAATTTTTTTATATGCTTATATATGGTCATTGACCATATATAAAAAAATAAAAGATAGAGATTTTTTATAAAAAAATTTTCTGGTCGGACTTGACCCAAAGTTGAGGAAATTCGAGAAAAATCGACTGAAGCAACAACGCTCTAAATGGTACGGAAAGTCAATGTTCAGCTGTTAGACTGGACCAAAAACTTTGAAAAAATCCCGAACGAACTGAAGTAATTCTCCCGCAACCAGTAACAGAAAAGTTCAGAATCGATCAATTCTATTGCCTACTTCAGGCCTCCCTAAAGTTATTGCAGCAACTGTCGAGGGTCCCAGCAAGAAAACGCCAATGCAGTGTGTGGAAGGCCGTGTGCTGGACATGATGGTTTCTTTCAAATCGTCAGCTAGAGTCGTACAATCAGATGGCCATTGCAATGAAGTTCTGACGTAGCTCCAGTGCACTGGCTGTATGTTCAAGAACCCAATCTATTCAACAACTAATGCAAGCCATGCTCCCAAACACCATTCATGCGTCTTGCGACCATTCCGCAGTAGTTTCTAGCTACAGGGTCCACCCTCAAGTTTGCTCCAAAGTATATCGAGTAGGCTAGAGTGGTGGGTTAACTAAGTAGAGTACGATGAGAGTAACTTTGTGTGAAAGGGCGGAATGTTTGTTAATTTCGAGAACTACTTCACTTCTCCCGTTCCGCCTTGAAAAGGGAAAAGTACATGATAAGGGAGGAAGAGGAGTTCGAATGGCTGGACGTGGAAAGGGCCCCGGGACGGCTGGAACTGCAAATTGGCAAGAAGGAACCGAAAAAGGAGGACGAGGAGGGGAAAAGAAAGTGGAAAACATTAACAAAGAACAGCAATCGTCATCAAGGCGGGAGAAAACCCGGAGTGTGTAAGTTGATTAGAGGATCTGACGAGGTGGCCAAATAAGATTTCTCCTCCCCATCAACCGGGGCTCATTCCTTCTTGCGTCTTTTTTTTTTCTCCCCGAAAACCTTCGTTGGAGGGAGAGGACAAACCCTACGGCAACTCCCTTAGCATACTAACATCCAGTAACCGCCCTGTGCTCGGGGAAGGGGCAAACAAGAAAAATAACACCACCGTCATCAGTCCCTCAAACAGGAGGGGGGCCGAGGCCTTTCGTCCTAAATAAATAATATCTTTCTCCGGTGTTTTTGTTACAGGGAGAGTTCTTCAACTCTCTTCACCTCATTTTCGACGATCAATACCACTCAAGGGACCTCTGCTTCCATCATAATGACACGGACTCCAACTTCGTGTTGCGGCCATTACTGCAACGAGTGCAGTTAGGAGTTTCCTCTCAGTAAAGACCCTTTCAACTCAACACGATGACAAATTTTCAACACAATATTTTTCAAGTTTACTTTTCTTACCAAGAACACATTTAGATGCAGCAAGTACCTTTCGCAGGAGAGATTTCACGTCGTCCAACCACAACGAGAGCAAGTCTTTGCATTAAGCACAAGTAAGGATATAACTTTCTTTTGAAGCAATAAACATCTAACCTCGGGAAGGAGGCAAGTTAATCCAACCTCGCATAAAGGGCCCCCACTCCCTCAAGCGAGGGGTTACATGTGTCTTGCAGCTAAGTCCTCGGGATAGTTTAACAGGGTAATTAGTGCATCTAGTTGTGCCATGGATTTACATACGTCTGAGCCGCATTGCGGTTCTATTCAAGGGGCCTCTCTTGGGAGACCTTAGAAGAGACCAGGCGATTGCTTATTTCCACAGCATCCAACCCCTGCATCCCTCGGGGATCTGCTAATGAGACGTGGTACCTGAACTCGAAACTCTTCTCACTCGTCGGGACCCTTTCAAGTCGCCCTTCTGTCTAAAGGTGAAAAATGGAGGCGCCAACGTTTTTTTGGCCTTTGAATGAATTTTAATGGTTTTGACTATTTTTCTTGATTTTTGCCGGTTACGGTTTTCAATATGTTCATCACTTTTCAGCACTGTCATTTCCATCGTATTTCACTTGATGAAAGAGTAAGACTATCAATATGTTTCTTGACACTTGCCAACGTTAGGCAAGTTTTTGATCGCCTGCAGACTTCCTTTCTCCAAAACGTTTTGATGGTCCGTTCGGACTCAGCTTGGACCTCAAAAGCATTCTTCCCCCCAAACCGCAAAACGGAAAAAACTTGGGGGCCTTTGACGTAAAAAGAAGGGTTTGTTTCAAAAGACAGAACAATAGCTGAGGCTTGTGATTGGTTGAAGCCATCTCTTTCTCGCAAGAACCCCAATGTATCTCCACCCCCGGGTTTCGTGGTTGTAATTGTCGTAACGTCAAAGGCAAAGAACAATGACGATGATACGAGAATGTGTGTCTGTTTCAGAACAAAAGCCCTCGAAGGCTCCTCCGGGGTCGCCCTCTAAGAAGTGACGAGTCAGTGACAGAGCGCATCATTGTCAAGACTTTACCCCGCCAGACGCTGTTGCCTTGACGTCGAGGGTGAGATTGGAAGAGGGGATCCCTTGTCAAGCGCCTATTAGATAGAACGCCCACACGGATCTTTTCCCCAACCCCCTCCGTCTTTTTGAAGCCACATAATTACGGCAAGAAGAAAACATCAGTTGTCAGTTGTCGTTCACACCTTTGACGTGACGCCTTGAAGTTCCATCACAGGGTTTCCCCTGGGGCTTTGAAAGCCCTTTAATAAGGAACAAAACTCAATTACCGATGTGCATATCGCCCTGATATTCATATCCTTCACTCTACCAACGCGTGCTAATATGATACACATCAATCAACCCAGAGAACGTGAAGCGATTGTGGAACCTTCAACTCGTCTCGCTTGTTCCAGCTCCACATGATGACTTTTATCTCGACGTAACGAACTTCAGATTAGCTTTTGCTCGGCCCCGTCACACGATCTGCTTCTCGGCCGAATTAACAAGCATAATCCATTCTATCCTGCCGGCCACGATGGACTGGCACCTGTTTGAATTTCCATCTCCGCCCCGCCAAAACCGCAATCTGAAAAAAAAAAGTTACAATGGACGGCCTGCTGGGCCGAGGGTCACGCTAGGGCGAGCGTGAAACCCCTCACACAAGGTGCAAACGTTTGCGGGATTTGCACACGACCCGGAGGTGCACCGGAACATATTTTACACTCTGGAATAGTTTTTGCTGAGCGTGTAGCAGATCCTGTCTCAGCACATAGCGATAACGCGGGACTTGGCGCAGGAACCCAGAGACCGCCTCTTTGTGGTGGTGCTGTCAAGTCTGGACGACCTCAAGAAGATCCCAGGAGAATACAGTTTAACGAACTCACGTTAGTTATTATATTGTCCAACAATTTTGTTTTTTGGAGGGAAACCCTCTACTGACGAAGGAGTCAGCGCACAACTCGGTTTAACCTCTTCCATTGGCTGCAAGAACCAGGACGAAACCTGACTCCTTCAATTCTTTGTCCGGCAAAACCAGGCTGTATCTGACAAGCAGGCCGTGTCCAACAAGCACCAGGCAGTGTTCAACTAGCAGGCTGAGCCCGACATGAAAACTGTCAAATAAGCAGGGTGTGTCCGTCAAGCCCACGGCAAAGCTCGACTGGCCAGGCCGTCTCCATCATCCTCCGGCAATCAACACCCGGACGCCACCTCATCGCCTCCGCTCACATCCACGACGTCTGACTCAGAATCTGTCACTTCCTCCAAAACTAATATCGGCGTGAACATGTAAAATGCGCCAACGGAACTCCGCCAAACCCACTATGATAAATATTGATGTTAAAAAACGCTGCAAATTTTACACAAGGGTTTATTATTCTCTGATATAGGTTACTTGTGCAAAAATTTAGTTCTGTGTTAATGAAAAAAATTAAAAAAAATTTTTTTCAATTTTTTTTCAAAAAAGATTTTTTTGATTTTGTTTTTTCAAAAAATGTTTTTTTCAAATTTTGTCTTGTTTTTTACTTGAAAAATATTTGACCTCCTAGGATCTTTCAAAAATCCCATTTGTAGCCCCATGAAAGTCCTATAGATCGCAACAGTGAAATCGGATCGCTGCGGGACCCCAAAAAATGGGTTCTACGTCCAAAAATACTTCGAAAACGACACCTGACTCGATCCCATAGCCGAAAGCCTTCAAAAACCCCCTTCTGTAGCCCCATTTTAGCCCCATAGCGCCCCACGGGTTTGGGCGATCGTGCTGAAAACCTTGCGGGCACACAACTAGATGGTAAACCGAGTATTTTGTCAAAATTTCAGATTTTTTAAAAAATTCCTACTGCCCAAAACGGCCTGGACGGCGGACGGCGGACGGCGTACGGCGGACGGACATTTCGGTTTTGGAATCTAGACCACTTGAAACGGATAATGTCAAATTTTGAGGCCGATCGGAGTCGTCGACCCCCGTCGCGAAAACATAGGTGTACCTATTATTCCAAGAATAATAAACCAAAACAGATGCTCATTGGTGCTCAAAAAACCCACTCTGGTTCCAGTACCATAAAGAACTTTCAAATCCCCAAAATTTATAAACCGCTCTTGAAACTGGATACATCTGGAAAAAGGCACTGGAACAGAAAAACGCCAGAATAAAACAAGGGATGAAAAGGGTTTACTGTGTGGCCCTCTAGGCGGGTTAACGTCGAGTTCAAAAATAGAAGAGGTAGAGACGGTTGTCAGTGCCTTTGTCACTCAAAGTCCTGTTTTATTGATCAAGCAGACAAGACGAACCCACGTCAAAAAAAAAAAAAAAAAAAAAAAAAAAAAGACCGCGGAAGGGGTGGCGGGTGTAGTAAAAAATCCCTCAGGGGGCATTCGGTTATAGTGGAAAAAGGTAGTCCGGGAACGAAGAGGGGATCAGTCATTATAGGGTAATCCAGTTATGGCGTCAAACGGACGGACAGACAGACGGACAGCCAGTCAATCACCTTGACAAGGGGGTTGCCAGTCTTTCCCAACAACCGCTCAAGGTTTCTGTCACTGAATCCTACAGGTAGATCCTCGTATATCCTTTTTTTCCGCCTCAAGGAACAATTTCAACATTAATTGGCTTCGAGATAATAATTTTTAAAAAAAAGTAATTTTACGTAATTTTGTGGAAATCCGGTTTTTAGGGGTGAATTTTGGCGCGCACTGGGATCATCTGTTCCGTTTCCAGTGTATAAGAACTTGTTTACTCGTCTAGCCAGCCACCCTGACGTGTCGCATGTGTGGTCATTATAACATTCATCGGGCGACGCCATTCAACAAGCTAATAACGTGCTGTCAACGTCGAGAATAGACAGAGATGGTCAACAAGGGACTCCATGCAGACATCTCAAACGAATTTGTTGAGTTTAATCGACTTTCCCTCACAATTTCTGCAAAAAACTATGTGAATGATTTGTTTGAGCTTGACAATATTACTGTAACGAGTTATTCTAGTCAATCATTATGAAGTTCAAAGTTTCTCAATTAAATGACGACTTCAAATGCCTTGTCACTATCAACTCAAAGGAAGGATACTCAATGACATAACTTGATGTTTCGATTAGTGGCGGTGACTTAACAACAATATATCCATTTCATAATATGAAATGGATATATTGTTTATTGGATCAAAGGCATATCATGTTACGGTAAATTGCTCGTGCAAACTCAGGTACAAGCTTTTTACAAATTATTCTGTGAACGTTGAAGGTTATGCAGGACAAGTATAAACAAGGAACAATTTTGATAGTGGAAAATGGAAAAAGACTTATTCGCAGGTCCTGGGGTGGTGTCCCTTAGACTGCGGAGTGGCCGGAAGAGGATGAGGTCCCTTATGGAGGATGGTGGAGCCCTCCCATGGATCCAGGAGTCAGGTGGCTCACTTCAAGACGCACTTAGTACGAACGCCAAATGGAGGAGGAGGAACGAATAATGGAGTAGAAGATGAATTTTCTGTCAGTAAACTCCAAATAACATTATTATTATTATTATTATTATTATTATTATTATTATTATTAACCTAGTAGTAGGTACATGATAACATTATCATCTTCTGTCATTTCCATTCAATCGACGCCGGGGATTTTTTTTGAGTGATTTGACGTTCATATACCCTTGCGCAAAATCGACAGAGCGTTGACGCATCCGCGCATGCGTACTCGACGAGTCCAAGTTCTGTCGAACTCGTACGTCGTCGTTGATGAGCGACAAGATGTCTCGATAGTCGCGTTCGTAGTGCGAACGGCTTCGATATTATCGACATCCCGCCATTTAGTTCAATGCTTTCATTACGACGTGAGAGAACATTGTACTTACATGATTGTTTTGTTTAGATTGCAACAGAAACTGAATCACTCCTGGTTTTTAAACAATATGTGATACGCTCCTTGTTCTCCCTCCTCAAGCCGTCAAGATCCGTTTCGCTCCTGTAGGTGACCGGAGTATCTCCTTTTTTGTCTCAAGGCCCCTTCCATGTGATTGACACTAGCACAAGGTTCGGGTCCCCCGTTAATTATAAGGACGTCACCGCAGGCCATACGGGGCGAGCGTAATGGCCGGCTCCGTCCGATCTGATAGCGCACTCCTCTCCCTCCTGTTAATTTGCATTGTTGACTCTCGCCGGAGGCCAATCGCACTAAGCCATCGCATTGTGGGGTGCTCTTTTTTTACCTTCGCGTTCCTCGGAGTCCTCAAGGTGTCACTTCCAAGGAGTATTCTTATGTTTGGGTTTGCGATGGGGAGACTTTACCCTTTCGGGATCGGACAGTAGGGTCCTGTTTTATTGCCTGGAGAGTGTGATTGTTCTTCGGTATTCGATTTTCCCATTCCACAAATTTCAACTCTTCAAGCATTCGCAGCTAAAACTGGATTAAACCCACCCGACCAACCTGCCCACCAGTCTGAATTAATTCGATTTTTGATCCACCGTCCAAAACCTTCGATCATCCAACGACCACCCATCTTTTGTTTGGAAGGCGGAACCGTGTCGGAACACACGTCCAGTTCATTATCCCGAAGAAAACCGGAATGGTTTCAATGTTGATGTTTCCCGGCAGGTGAGCAATCTCTACACCCTTGGCGGAACAAAAGTCAATATCGTGTAGTGTTCTGTTTGCCCAGGAGAGGAACCCACAACACGTTTCAGGTAGGGAGGGATTGTCGAGGAACTATAAAGAAGGCAATGAAGTCTTTTAGGTGCAACAAGTTGAATTATTTCGAACTTCACGAACTGGTTTATTATTTGGGTTCAATGGGCTCCTTTAATGATTTTTTTCAAATAATTTTTTGTTCTGTTCAGGTCATCCATCACAATTACGAAAACGGGTCGCAGAAAAACCGGCTTCAGGAAAAATAAAATATTCTAATTTCGAAGGCTGAAAGCGAGACGTGGCGTGCATTGCTTCATCCTCTGTTGATTGATCCGAAAAAAAAAACAAGTTAGCCATCCAACATAACAACCCTTTCGCTCAGGAAACGTTGAATGAGGTAAACGGCTACAGCTTTCAGTTCCAAAAATTGCAGAAATCGCTACAACCAGACGGGTTTCCACACTGAATATTTGTATCAAGGAGTTTTAAACGGTACTGAATCCGAATAATATTATACTGTTACAAATGTCAAGTTCCAACCTTTTCAAGAAACCAATTTTTTTTTAGGTGAATACAATGTTTTTGAAAATATTTTCGATCAAAATGTTTTCACGAAATTTTCATTTTTTTCATTTTTTTCATTTTTTATAATTTTAATTAATTTTAAAAATAAATAAATAAATTGATGATGATGACGTAGACTGTTTCAATAAATGTAGGTGGAAAGTTGTTGATGGCCGAACCTCAACAACTTTCCACCCACAGAAATGAATCATTTTTTAATTATTTTAAAAGAAAATAATTCAAACGAATAATTACTTTTGTGGAAAGGTGTTGATGGCCGAACCTCAACAACTTTCCACCCATAGAAATGAATCATTTTTTAATTATTTTAAAAAAAATAATTCAAACGAATAATTACTTTTGTGGAAAGGTGTTGATGGCCGAACCTCAACAACTTTCCACCCACAGAAATGAATCATTTTTTAATTATTTAAAAAAAAAAAAAATTCAAACGAATAATTACTTTTGTGGAAAGGTGTTGATGGCCGAACCTCAACAACTTTCCACCCACAGAAATGAATCATTTTTTAATTATTTAAAAAAAATAATTCAAACGAATAATTACTTTTGTGGAGAGGTGTTGATGGCCGAACCTCAACAACTTTCCACCCACAGAAATGAATCATTTTTTAATTATTAAAAAAAAAAAAAATAATTCAAACGAATAATTACTTTTGTGGAAAGGTGTTGATGGCCGAACCTCAACAACTTTCCACCCACAGAAATGAATCATTTTTTAATTATTTAAAAAAAAAATAATTCAAACGAATAATTACTTTTGTGGAAAGGTGTTGATGGCCGAACCTCAACAACTTTCCACCCACAGAAATGAATCATTTTTTAATTATTTAAAAAATAATAATTCAAACGAATAATTACTTTTGTGGAGAGGTGTTGATGGCTGAACCTCAACAACTTTCCACCCACAGAAATGAATCATTTTTTAATTATTTAAAAAAAAATAATAATTCAAACGAATAATTACTTTTGTGGAAAGGTGTTGATGGCCGAACCGCAACAACTTTCCACCCACAGAAATGAATCATTTTTTAATTATTTAAAAAAAATAATTCAAACGAATAATTACTTTTGTGTATTTAAAATTGACATTAAAGTTTTAAAAATTAAATAATTAATATTTAAATTTTTTGAACTTTATTGTCAATTTTGATTTTTACTGCATTTTTTCGTGATTCCCTTTACATTTCAATCTTAAGGTTCTTAATATCTTACTTATAAAAAAAAGACAGGTGAGGACGCCAAACTAGTGGCCTAACGTAGGCTATATGTGTATATTACGTAATATATAAACGTGGCACTCCGGCGTCTCCCTCCCCGACTAACGTTTTTGGGCGGTTAGGTAACGGCTACAGCATGTTCCATGCTAAAACTACCTACCCACATGGCCTCACCTACCCTGACATTGTCTTTCCCTGGACACAAGACCGAGGACAGTAACATAATATCGATAGTAAATCTGCAAAACCATGTATGCATATTTTTGGAAATTTTACAGGGGACTGTAAAAACTTCTGACTAAAAATATATTCTGAAAAAACTTTTGAAAACATTACTTTCGTCAAAAATGGGACATACATGGTTTTGCAAATCCACCATCACAGCTACTCGTAGAAGGAAGTTAATTGATACGTTGCACGCAATTTGAAAGGGGAGATATTCCCCCTCTTTTTTCTCTGCGATATGGAAATGAGCTTTCAAAGAAGTCTACAACTGGGATTGACGTGCGGCCCAATGTGGCTCATCTTCATTGATGCCCCCCTTTTCCGGAGCCCTGCCAGTTTTCAACGTTTCGTTCGTGAAAAATCCGAGTTTCAAAAGCCTGAAAATGAGAACTCTTGAAAGGTTCTGAATGTGAATACTTTAGAGGCATTGGGCTTTGCGCACGGTGAAGTTACTTCAAGTAGGTAATCAACAAAATTGCCGCATGGACTTTTCAATAGATACAGAGTCAGGAACTAGAACATGGGCGACGAGATAAATATAATGCGACCTTCCTTCTTCCCGACCCCGATTTTTTTGGGGGTTGACGACGGCCGATGGGAATAAAAAGTCCCGTCTTTCCCGGGGATTGATAACTGAATCGGTTCCGATTGTTACACTCCCTTCCACAAGACCGTCGCGGAAAAATGGAAATGGCTCCCGAAGACATTGTTTTGTACGTTTTGTGTTGCGCTTCCTGTTCAACCCGTAAGTTTTCCACGGTCGGGCTCGTCTTTGTCTTAAAAACCCTCACTCCGCCGCGGGGTGAGAAAAAGGTTTCTCGGGCCCCTCTCCAAAGGGATGTTTTTGAAACCCGTCGTCATACCCCAGGCAATTTTCCTTCGCCCCCAACCAACGCCGGACACTATTAATAATCCGACGGTTTGTCATCAATCTGGCGGACGTACTATTGACGCCTACTTATTGTTAAGTCTCGGGGGTTCGCCCCATTAATATCCCTGACGGCTGCTCGTCCATATATTTCACTTTTCAGGACCTGGACCGTGCAAATCGCCTTTTCAAAGAACACCCCGACAATGGCTCCGTATCCCATCTGCCTTGACTTTGGCCAAAGATTTTTTTTCCCCCCTACTCATCCGTCTTTCCTTTTAACTATTCCAGAGCATTTCTTCGTGAATTAGTGTTTCCTGGGGATAATTGCGTAGTGTTGTTGGCAAGGGGCCTCTTCTGCCGCCGTTTCACTACAACTTGGTCAGGATGTAGACAGCAATTGCCTACGTGAAAAAAACCCTTCCTTCACCAAGTTGACACCGGATACCGCGGGAGAACAGGTAAACTTGTAACACGATTCAGATCAGCTGCCTACAGTCGACTTCCGTCCCCAAAAAAAAAGTCGAAAAAAAAAACCTCCCCTCCACCTTCAACCCTATTGAGTTACTCCCCGCTGACCGGAGAAATGGACTTGAGCGACGGACGGAGTAAACGATGATGGAGAAACCTTGTCAAACGCATTAACAACAACCACGGGAGAAAATAGCGACGCATAAATCTTTATGACGGACATTTCGGGCCCGGGACGGTTTTCAGTGAGCCGTTTTCGTCGTATCAATTCCCTGAATAGCTTTCTCCCCCTCCCCCGAAAAAAAATCCTCCCTTTTGTCGATATAATGGATACCCAAACGCGATGAGCGATAATGATAAACATGACGACAAAAGGAACGATTTTCTTGATGAAATCGACGGTGATACGCTTCAAACGGCCATTTGCGTTTGTCGCTACGTACGAATCGTACGATTGATGAAAATGATACACGTTGAATGAGAGGGACAAAATTTGCTTGAAAAAAAAAAAAAAAAAAAAAAAAAACACTAAAAAAACGCTTCAAATTCTACAAAAGCACAAATTCATCAAAAGAATAAAAATAGAGAAAATAGAGAAAAAATGAAAGTTTTTTTTTTTTTTTTAAAGAAAAACTGTTGTTTATTGATATAATAATAATGCTAATAATAATAATAATAATAATAATTTTTTATTGATATACCTGCCTATCAATTTTTTTCAAATTATGTAAAAAAAAGTTGAATTTTTCAACATGATTTTGAATTGATGTGGGACCCCGAAAAATGGATTATACGTCCAAAATAACTCGGAAAACGACACCTAATTCGACCTCTTGGCACCTTTCAAAAGCCCCATAGATCCCCACGGCGAAATCGGGCGGTTCTGGGACCGCCAAAAAATGAATTTCACGTCCGAAAATACCTCAAAACCGACACCCAACTCGAGCCTATGGCTGAAACCGTTCAAAAAACCCCATCGGGCTGAAAACCGTGCGGACACGACTAGACGACAAACCGGGAATTTCGTCAAAATTTCAAATTGTAAAAAAAGCCTACTACCCAAAACGGCTGTTCATACACACGGGACGGCCAATTCAGTGACGCTTTCAGTATCAACATTGAAGGTTTGTATACATTGCAACGTTTGAATTACAACAGGCAGTTAACAGTCACAATAAAAAAAAATTGCAAGCTCAAGTGTTTTCCTAAACAATAGCATTCAACGACGTTGTATGTAGTAGTAATAAACTAGACATCAAAACATCTTTAATAGATGAGTGCAACCTTTCTGCTTCCCACAGGTGAAGAATGAAAGAGCCAGCCAAGTAAAAAAGTGTCAAACAAACGAAAATAGGAACAGTAGTCACTTTATGAGCCAAAGTGCCGCTACTCATGATCTTAATAGAATAAAAATGTCCAGGAACGATGCAGAAGTGATTTCGATAGCCGTTTGGGCATGAAAAAAGGACTATGAGGACGATACAAATTATTTAAGCATTTGGTTTGCTTGAGAATAAGTTTTACTGTTATGGAAAACTCTCTTCTGCGTGATACTTTCACATTTGAACCAACTTTATACCTAGTGAGTTTTGTCAATCATGTTGAGTGTCAATAGGAGTGATAACGGGGTTTTCTTGTTTACGTTTACAACAGCGGTGACGACAAGGATTGACAGTTGTGACGTAAACTGGCAGGATTAAGATGAAGTAAACAAAACCTGAGGGATAACCTGATGAGAGGTTCTGCCAAGGTTATGTTTTTTTTTTAAATTCGGAGAAAAAAATCAACTCACCAGTTAAGCGTCAAAGGTGAAAGCGTCGTGGGACGGTTGATGGTTACGGTAGGCCACTGTTCTCGGGAAACGTTCGTGCGCGGGGACGTGGTAGGGAATAATACTGCCGTAAACTGGTAGAGGACCGAACGGCGTCCGGTGAGTGACTGAGGGTTGTAAAGCATCCCCCTATCCAGACTGCCAGCACGGGGAGAGGGACGGAGGCAGCGCACGCACACTTGCCCTTCAAAGAGGCGCTCAGGAAGGAGGAGGGTCTTCCATCTCCCTCTTTCCCTTCCTCTATACCTCATTCATCCTCAATTTTACACTAACCCTCCTCCCCCTCTTCGTGTTACCCATTCAAGTTTACAACCCTTCGCGGAGGGGGCTGAAACCCGCGACGACCTGTTAACATTTTTTGGTAGCCCCCCCAGGAGCACCAACTTTTCCCCAATAGGCCAATCAGCTCCAATCTCAACCTGATGAGAAATCGATCCGTAAAGATCAACTTCGTGAGAAAGCATATAAAAGGCCGAATTGAGAGGGGTGAAAATTTATTTTAAACGCCCCCTCACTGCACCCAGTGAGTAATACGATAAAAGTGATTCATTGTGACAAAGTATCCATAAAAATGTCTGGATCGGCTCATTGAGCGAGCATCAATTTCATGATAGAGGTAATGGAAGACTGAAAAGGGGAAACCCTCCACCTCTCATTCTTTAGTGTAAAATCAATATTTCGCTCAAAACATTTCCCTAAAGTGCTCAAATAATAATAAAAAATTTTACCCAAGGGTTTATTATTTAAATGAAAATTATTTAAAAATTTTTTTTTTAAAGCCTGCATTCCTGTACAGCGTTTGAACAGATGTGGGACGCCAAAAAAATGGTTTCTACGTTCAAAATAACAACCTTTTGACGTCCTTCAAAAGCCCCAGTACCTCCATAGATCCCCACGGTGGAATCAGATCGCTCTGGGATCCTCCGAAAATGGACTCTACGTCCAAAAGTACTTCGCAAACGACACCCCACACGATATTATAGCCGAAACCCTTTCGAAAACCTCTCTTATAGCCCCTCAGAGCCCCACGCATTTGAGCGAGCGGACTGAAAACCTTGAGGACACACCTAGATGGAGAAACGAGTATTTTGCCCAAATTCGAGAATTTGAAGAAAAAAAAAACTCCTTCATCTCAAAAAGACCTGGACAATGGACGAACACTGGAACACTGTTGGAACGAATGAGGACAAATTTTGATGCTGCCAGAATTTAAAACAAAACGAACAAGAGGAAAACAGTAGGAACTGAAACAACGCGCTAAAAAAAAGACCAGTAAATCGTGAAAAAGAAAATGAAGAAATATGAAAACTGATAGAACTTCAATGCCACCACGTAACGAGTACCAGCGAATGGGGGGTAGGTATATCGTAAAGTGTGCCACGCGAGACGACCGCCCCTGTACCAAGCCAAGAACAATATGCCCCACCCTTCGACAGAAACGTACCCCTTTTATTTTATAATTTCCTACCCCCTCTCGCCAGTGGCCATTTCGAATGCTTCAATCGTATAAATTCCCTGTGATCTGTCGGCTGTCAGACCGTTAGGACAACCCCTCATTGCTGTGTTTGATGGGTGACCGGTTTCTCCCCAGCAATATAGGATTGCCCGATGTCCGAAATAAATCAAACCCCCCTCCCCGTCGCCCCGTGAAGTTGCATTTTCGGCATCACATGCACATCTGACAACCGTTGATTTCTCTCTTTTAATATAACATAAAATATCGGTCTTTCTCCATTGTGCAATTTCCTTTTCACGAAGCGGACTCCGACTGCGCAGTTATAGCTTGAGGCATCGTTCGTCATAAATATCAAATGTCACGTCGAATATTGTTATATGGAGCGGGAACAATGACTTTACTTGAACATTTTTGTAACGTTAAAAATTTTGACTCTTTCGCGAAAAACATCGCGTCTGAAATATCCGACAAGGGTAACAATTGTGTGATCAGCACGTTGAAGTTGTGCTCAAAGCTGACAGCCAGTTGACAAACGAAATAACTAGGGGCGTGGTGGTGAAGACCCTGAGACTCGCACTTTTTTTTTTTTTTTTTTTTTTTTACAATCTGAATCAAATTACGGATTCTCCCGCGGGGAGGGGGATGTTTGTCCCGAAGTGAGAGGACAGGTAGACAAAAAGGACCACTCAGCACATGTCGGGCGGGATCAGCCCGGAACTGGATGATTAGGGGCGAGACTATAATTTCCAGAGCAGACGTTTCGGTTGTCACTCATTTCTTTCGCAGGGCCCTTTCAAACTCACGTCATTGTCTACCTTTCTTGGTTACAATTGAGTTCAACGAATCGACGGAGATTAGATCTAGGTCTGAGAGCCTTTCAACGTGATCCGGATTGACAAGATATTTCGGTGGACGGATGAAAGACGAAACCACACGGCACCTGGATAGTTTTATAATACCTACTAGAGCTTGGAAGAATTGGAAGAACTTGGAAGAATCGGCGAGCTTGGAAGAATCGGCGACGAAGGTCAAAATGAATGATTGATCTCACACATTTCATAGTGTGCAGATTATGTCCGTAGGTTCATTGGGAAATGACATTTCACTCCATCGTTTTCCTTCTTATCTCTTCCTCAAGTCCTTCTTATCTCTTCTTCGTTTTTATTTTCTTGTTTCGATTGACTTGTCTTTTTCAGTCAGTTAGGTACTTCAATACTTTCCAACCGTTTTCTCTTCTCCACTTTTTCGTTTCTTACACTTTAGTCCTCTCACTTTTTTCCGAGTCCTTCTTATCTCTTCTTCGTTTTTATTTTCTTGTTGCGATTTACTTGTCTTTTTCAGTCAGTCAGGTAGCCTACTTCAGTATTTTCCACTTATTCATTTCTTACACTTTTGTCCTCTCATTTTTTCCAAGTCCTCTTCTTATCTTGCCTTCGTTTTTCACTGTCTTAATATAATTTGCTTGTCTTTTTCAGTCTATTGCTTCAGTCTTTTCCTTCTGTTTTCAACATCTTCAATTTTTTTATTTCTTACAGTTTTGTCGTTTCACTTTCTTCCGAGTCCTTCTTATCTCGCCATACTACTTATATTATATTCTGTTTTTACAATTTAGTGTTTTTTTTTTTTTTTTCAATCAGCCTTTTCATTCTGGTTTATACTTCTTCATTCTTTTTCTTTATTGAATTTTTGTTCTTTTCATTTTCTCAGCTGGGTGCATCATGCGGGAAGGGATGATGCGTGACTCGGTTCACGCGTGTTGGGGAAATCAATAGGGCTGATTTATCGAAGTGTAAGTTTCGTCATAGTGGTGCCGATACGACACATTAAATCGGCAACTCCTGGCGTCCCATAAATAACGGCGTTAAACATCGGGAAGCCCTCCGGCCGGCATTAATCACGTACAAAAAAAGAGAGAAGGAAAAAAGAGAAACCCCCGGGTGGCGAGAGAGACGGACAAACTCCGTACAAAAGAACAGGACGTAAGGGTATTGTAATTAATAACTTTAATGGGGCGAAGCAGTTGTGTTGGGTTGTCAAGTTTGAGTGAGTTATGTCGCATCTGCTGTCTCAGTTTCCCCATCCAAAACCCGGGTCGGCTCTCTTTTCTCTTCAAACTGTAACATTTTCACGTCCGAAGTCGCTCAAGACCGAAAGACCCCAAAGACGCCTTTCGATCACACAAAAAAAGATCGGCCATTTGAAAATCGCTTCTCTTTGTACGTCAATTGTCCTCAATTGAAATTTCAATTCACCATCACACTAAATCTCCTCCCTCTTTACGAACAGTACAATTCTTACCATCAATCTCCCCAACCCCAATCTCACACAAAAAGAAAAATAATAAATAATTGCAACAAATGTTGAACCAGTTGCGAGTGAGCACGTGATCCTTTTCACGCTTTGAATTACAAAATTAATGGCTTACGTCGTCGTAAATCTCCGAAAAAAAAACCAGTAGGTAATTCCATTTTCTCCTGGGAACTAACGAAAAAAAATACCCCAAAAAATATCGAAGCCAAAGGAACCTTTTTCAAAAAAAATCAATGAAAGGAAAGTCATTCGGTAGCCAGAAACGGGGCCAGATAGGGTGAAGCGAGGGAGGGCGTATCTGAGTATAGTGTAGGGCACCTTTAGGGTGTAAACGTATAAGGGTTGGGGCATTGTTGATCCTACCCCTATCCACACCTACATGATCTCTTTTGAGCTCTACATACCACAATTATCGACTATTGTTACCCCTTTTTTTGTCAGTTTCCCTCTGGCTTCTTCCTTTTCAACGCCTCCCAAAAGGATTCTGGGAAAGACCAGTTTTCAATTTTGAGGAAAATTGCTCTTATAAGCGCCAATATGTGGAATGTGTCGAAACAGAGTGGTTTTTTGGTAGAACGGTTATTAAGCAGAATATAATGAACAAAGGAGTTTTCCCTGATACTCAGCGTACAAGCGGTAAAGTATAATATCGGCGTCGCTAAATGACACTCCATAGACATAGAACAGCAGCAGTGAGCTCTTGCACTGTGGACGGCCCGTCATCCCCTCATGAACCTTCTGGGGGTTAAGCCAGTGGACATAGGTCGCCTCCCTCAGCTGCTACCCCTGTAACGTTCAGGACAACACTTCGGTGTTGGAGGGCTGTAAAGCGGTAGAGGATTACGTAACATCTAATTTTCCTCGGGCCTCCCACTGGAGCGGCCTTAAAGTGAGGAGCGTGGAGCGACCACCTCCTCTAATCCAGGAGTCCTCGGGCGAGGGGGAGCCCACGCTGCCACAGGCACAACGCGGAAGGCGAACAGGTACTCTCACCACCTGGTGAGGGGGTCCCGGCGTGGACTTGCACGCCCTCCATTGTTGTCCAGAATGGGCACGGGAGAGACATAGCCCCGGAAGGGCGAGTCCTCCTTAATCACACAGGAACAACAATGTGGGTTGAGCAGAGACAGGAGTGGTTGAATGTAGCAGCTAACCGTGCTCTTGAAGGCTCTTGAAGCAAATTAGGAGCAGGTCTTTATCCGAAGCCACCAAGTTACGAAAAGTCGTAGTGGCTTTACAAGTTCCTATACGAATATTGACCTAAATATCCAAGTGCTGAACCCTCTCTGTCCATGTCGAGGAGGCACTTCTGAGGATGCTGAACCTCACACGAGGTCAACCAGACATGGAGAATGAGGCGTGATACAAGTTGGACAGGCCGACATCGCTGGGCAGGGCACTTGAGGAGGATTGTGAGATTCCCAAGAGGATGCTCAGCACTCAACACCTGAGAACTGGGCAGACCTGGCTGATGATCCGATGGAGTGGCATTCAACGCTCGAACGATGCTGGAGGCGAAAGACTGCAAGTCGTCCGGAACCGTCTAGTGGGATTTATTGAAGGAGGATCTTCTGCGAATTGGCTGTCCAAGAAGAAGAAGAAGAAGAGGCGTAAAATTATTCAAAGAGCGGGGCTCTGTGGGGCAACTGGTCGAAGGATTTTGGCCATGGGGTCGAGTGGGGTGTCGCTTTCGACGTATTTTTGGTCATAAAATCCATTTTTGTGTATCCCGGAACCATCCGATTTCTACGTGGGGATCTATGGGGCTATTGAAGGATGCTAGGAATGAGGGACGGGGATCGAGCTAAAATTTGTGTGTCCCGAACCTCCCTAAAGCTAAAAAACATATTAAGAAAAGCAGTTTCCTTATCAAGTTTGTGCTTCAACGTCTACAAGACTGTTTGAGGCTGTGAGAGCGAATAAAACCGTTGTCCAGTCTCTTTGTGTCATTCCAATCGTACAACCCAAACCTCACCATCATGTCCCGAACCTCCCCCAAATTTGGTGTTTCAGTGTTTTACGCTTTTAAATAAGTAAACAACCTTTCGAAAATCAGAATATGTAAGGAAAGCTATGGGAGATGTGCAGCAACCTGCAGGACTGTGAAAAAATGAGAAATATTGCTGTTTGAAGAGTTACAGGCAATTATGTAAATTCTGTCTCGAAACTCCTCACTTTCCCCTACAGAAGTAAGTTTTTTAAATTTTTGAAATAATTTTTTTATAGACAAAATTGGGATAATCCGAATTTTTGGAGAATGAGAAGGTTAGTAACCATCGTGTAGTTGCATTGTAATTGCAGCATTTGCAGCGTTTTTTTTTTTAATTTTAATTGTTTGCTTCATGCAATGTTTTTTTTTTCTTTATTTTTTTTATTTTTTTTTTTTTTTTGCTTTACGTAATGATTTTTTGTAAATAATTAAAAAATCGGGTCATTATTACCGTTGTGTAAGATTTACAGCGATTTTATCTGAAGGTTCCCAAAAACGGATCTTTTTCAACATGAGAAGGTTCAAAGGGTCCGTTCCCGTCGTAGGGGGTTTCCTCGTTCAATTGAAATCGGAACTGGACGTTGTGGAAGATGTTGGAGTGACGTATTGTTGAAGACAAACTTTCTAAGTGGTCCGCACCGGGAGGGTTTACGGCGGGACAAAAGGACTAGATACCAAATCATAGAGACAACAGTTGAAACTCGAGCCAGGTAAAAAAGGGAGGATCAGTTGACTGGAGAACCCTCAAACATGCGACATGTGTCGTGATTTAAATCATCGATGATGGAACACCTGGGGATCGGTTTGTTTGAGAAGGGGAAAAACGCCCAGGATCGAATGATGGAGAGAAAAAAAAAAAAACATAATGGCTGAGGGACACCAGCGTGGGTAGGGCACAGGGCAAACACGGGAGCAAAAGCCTGGGGTGACGCACGGTGTTAGTGAGCAGAGCCGCGAATGGCCTTGTGGAGGGGAGATGGTTGAGAAGCAGCAGATGTGACATAAATCAGTCAAAACTGACGTCCTTTTCATCCCCAGTCACGGTGGAGGGGGGCGCAGGGTCCGACGAAAGCCTCGCTCTCCCCGAACAGGCCACAACTTTTCGAGAGGATCAAAACACGGCAGTGCATACACGTCAGGATCAGAGGGAGTGTTGGAACCTTGTTGAGTCACGGGAAAAAATTCACGACAAGAGAATTTATTCCACTCCGCGAAACCACGACATCATCTCGGCCGTTTCATGACGGAAAAAATAAGAAATATGCAGATTGTACCGTTAGGAAGTTGAAAAATGTAACTCATATTTGGCTTGAATTTATTAAGTACAGTCAATTATAGGTCGACAACTTAGAGAATAACTAGGGGAGTCACCGAGCCTCCTTCGGAGGGGAAGTTTGCCTTCCCTTTCCAGGTAACCCCTGCTCGGAAGGTGCGCGCGTAATTCGAAAACTCAGGCCTCTCCGCCCATCGACCACGTTGCGAGCTCTGACCGCTTGGCGAGTGTGCCTAATTATGAGTATTTCAGACCGTACACAAGGAGCGGTCAAAATTGATCCTATCTACCTTCATGAAGATTCAATTATAAAAAACAGATTATGATGTATTAACAAAAGAAAAAATTGTATTGCCTGGTTTTAATAGGCAGGTACCTATTTAAATGTGAGGAAGAAAAAAGGGGCTTCTGAGAAAGAATGATCACCTCACGAAATTAATACCTAGATGTACAGTATTATTATAGGATTATCGCTTCGAAGCGCTATATTGACAATGAAAAAAGAAAGGGTTCGAGAAGCCCATCGGCCTGGTCAGGAGGCCAATTTTTTGAAAAATGCGGGACGTGAGCCCCGGGGGTGTGCCTAGGAAGGGGACAGATTTCACTCTTGGGATGCCGCCAGGTTCGCTGCACGGTGTCATTCCTTAAGTTGTCGACCTATAGTATTGTAGTGATTTCGGGAGATCGTAAAAGTGGTGTCAGAAGAGGGGTTTATGACATGAATTGGCTCCCTTTGACGCGATGAAGGCTACTCATACGTGGACCGGGGTGGCCTGCTGGTTGACGTGAAAGCACATCCTGCCAACCGTGCAAGAACAATATCGCTAGGATAGATGCAAAGATCCAGAACAACCAGGGCCGCAAGCCGTCGACTACCCTGCAATTACTACAGAGAACCAAGCCTGGCATGGCAGCAGTAGATAAAACTCCAAGCAGTGTGCTTGGAGGATGGTTAGGTCCGACTCGGACTTCATCTATTCAACCATCGCTGGACCGAGCACGTATTTTGCTCATAATAGGGACCTTGAATAGGGACAGAACTGGCGGAACGAGATTAAAATCACCCCTGGCGGCGTCCTATTACACTAAAATTCATGTTCATGGTGAAAGTCAACTCTTCTGGATGTTAATGATGAGTCAACAACAAAAGAAGAAGACGTTTTTCAACTCTCGCCGCCTGGGAGGTGATAACACTGATAACGTGATAACGGGCTTTGTCAGTTTGTATGAACTTCTCATGGTGATCGTATAAGGGGACCATCTGGTAAGTTGTCACCTGGATTTATTATTAGCCTCATAATTAACAAGAGGGAAGCCGTTGTCAGATTTCAAAAAAGTGAAACGAGCGAATTCTGGCAAGTGTCTGGCAAACGGCAATTTAGGGGGCCAGGTTCCTCAATAGGGACACAGCTGTTTTGGCCGATTTTCGATCAAAAACGTCATTTCAGCGTGTTTTAATGGGTTTATATAGACGAAATCGCGGTTTTGCCGAACGTAGTGAGCCCTCTCTTTGGACTCGTTTTGTTTTGAGTGGAAATAAGCCGGTGTTTGGGTCAATTTGCAAGTTTTCAGCCATGCCGAATCGAATGAGGACGTCTTCGGCCATGGAGTCGCTCATCTTTCCACGATGCATATGAATATAGCCACCACGTTGACGGTATTTACCTACCTACCTGTAAACCGCTCACCATGTTTCTGTCTTTTCAGCGCCATGGCTCCGAGGCTGCGCAACCCTGAGAGCTGTGATTCTGATAAGGGTCTTAAAATGTAGTCTTTTCTAGGGCAACCCTTTGTCTTTTTATGAAACATGTGATATGTAACCTGTGATTTTGATAAGGGTCTTAAATTGTAGTTTTTTCTACGGCAACCCTTTGTATTAAATATAAATTTTATATGAAACAGTACATTAAAAAATTATTTTTTTGATGTTTTGGATCGGAAAATGGTTCTTTAAAAAGCACAACCATTTCCCTATTGAGAATACGAGGGCTGTGAAGCGGTTTAAGCTAAAAAAAAGGTGTGTCCCTATTATGGCACATGTGAACTAGAATAGGGACACTTTTCAAAAATAAACATAAAAGTACAAGGAATATATATTATGTATATCTACACTTTTGCAACGTCATCCTGTCGGGAATTCAGTAAGGAATACGTACCAACCATAAAAAGTTTGAAAAACGTACTATTTCTAGTGGTTAACCTGCGAAAACCTTCAAAACCCGTCCCTATTATGAGCAAAATACGGCAGATGAAAACGAAGGCCAGCCCAGCGATGGTGTAATAATTAAGTCAAAGCATAAGACGATTCCATCGACAGTTTGGATGCAGCATAAGACATACAGTGAGGTTTTGGAAATGGGAGACCGATTGGAATGGAGAAAGCCTTGTGGAAAACGGGTTTTCCAAGCCCTCGCTAGATGGCAGTGGAGATTTTTAGGCACTAGGCTCGTAGCAAGAGCAGCAAATTAGTGATCAAGACTGGGGATTAACCTGCAGCTAGTCGAACCAAGCGCGGTAGAAATCTGAAGATGAAGTCAGAAAGACGACACGCAAAGCGAAAGACTCATGAACTGGAGATGGACGTTGAAACTTGAAGCATGTTTGAATTTTGGATTACGGATGCATGGCGTACGCTACAGAAGAACAGAATTTGTAGATGTAGATTGAATTTCTACATTGTGTTCCTTTGACGGAAAATAACCAACCCTTACATCAATCTCACCGTCATCGGATCTTCCCTCTCGCCCTCCTCTTTGCTGCCAACGCTCTCCTTTCGCAGTCTTCCTTGCGTTGTTGATGGTGGAGGGCAGAATTAAGTTATTTTGACGTGAGTCATCTGCTCAGCTGACTTGCGGATTTAAGAGATGAGACACGAAGTAGGAAAGAACATGAAAAATGCAAATGTAACTTGAATCCCTTACCAAGTGGAGGACATTAGTGAAAATCCCCAAATAACCATTCTGTATCATTAACAGAAAAGACAAGGTAGTAAATAATAAAATGTGATGAGACTTTTGCCCTTCGCTTACTTGGGTCTAACGCCTCCCTATGCTGCTATACCCCTCAACTCTTATGCCATAAAAACAAAGGGGATTATGTAGGAGTTTTCCCCTCTTGGGCATAATACGGTAGTAAACCATGTCATGTCTGCGTCTCTTCCCCCTTCCTAGGGTGGAATTGAGCGCTATCCTTCAAAAAATATTTTATCCCAGGAAGGTAGAACGGGGGCGTCAGGGTTATAATATGCCCGACGGTAGCCTGATTTATTGGGCAATAAAGTATTATAATTAAAGGAGGATCTAAGGGTGGGGGAGAAGTTTGCTAGGGAAAAACGCCAGGGTGGGTGTCACTCTGGAAGGTTCTATATCTATAAATCTAGGACGTAGGCGGGAAACACCTCCTTAAATCAAGCTTCAGATGACCTGCTGGGGGCAAGCCCCCCGGACCTCCCCCGTCGTGTAGTTTTTTTCTTCTTCTCCTTTTGACGCAAAATCTTGGAAAGAATTGATGCGTTTAATAACGTCGGCCAACCATCACTTGGACAGTTTAACGGTAGCTTTTATCTTCGTGAATCATTTTTATCGCTCCCTCCCCGGCTACGCGTTATGGTCGAGGTGAGGGAACCGTGTTCCATCCCTTAGGTGCGGAAAATGGCTCTTGGAAAACCTCTTAGCCTTTTATTCTTGTACGTCAAGGGTAGTTGTACATCACGTTTTATTGTGTACTAACTCGAGCCATTTTTCCCCGTAGGGAGATCGCCCGGGTAATGTCCGGCTCAGGCCGATCAATAAATCCCCTCATCGGCCTAAAGATATTTTCTGTTCGTGTGGAATATTGACACAAAATATTTAATGCTGTAACTCCCCATTGACGATTTCAAAAACGAGTAATCTCGCCAGGGCAGCATAATAAATTCCCATCAGTTTGAGCCTTTAAATGTTTCGACTTTAAGGACTTTGACAATACAAGGCGCTATGGCCAAAATCACGCAGCTGCAGGGACAGGTTGACTTTCGAGGGTCCACACTTGGGATGTCGAGGGCTATCTCGGGGTCCACCGCACAGTATTTGAGGCGAAAGCAAAGTGAGAGAATAGTGTTTTCGCTGGGGATGTCCGGGCACAACACGCCTACCGCATCCTCGATACCGCCTCCAAATCTCGACCTTCAACAGGTTAGTGCTGTGGAAACTGCTATGGAGCCATTAGGCTATCAGGAGCAGGACTAGCACGAGCAGGAGCAGGACTAGCAGACTTGAGGCCTGAGAGGATCAGGCAGGGCTATCAGACTTGAGACTATCAGGCAGGACTTGAGACTCGGACTTGAGGCTATCAGAAGGCCCTCGACCTTCAACAGCCGCTTAGAGCAGATAAGGGCTCTCCACTCCGATCCCGGGTTTCCCCACCAGCCAAAACCGAGTGATCGGACTTGATGAAGACGCCGTTCACTAAATGAGACGTGACGTACGACGCGAAGGTGAGAACGACATCTTAATCTGAAATTTCAGACACGACCAGGAAGGAGAGGCCCCACTATTTCCCCCACCCAAGCCGCTGCTCGCGATCTAGCGGATGAGAGATGCGGTACTTCCGTCTTCCGCTCACTGATGTTCGTTACAGAGTGACACGCTTAAATGGTTTTGAGAGGCATTGACCGGGAGGTGGAATGTGGTATCGATTTGAAAATAATGTGACTTTTTGGGGATCCCTAACTGCTCTAAAGCTATTAAAATATTCAACTATTTATTTTATTTTTTAAATTAATAAATTAAACTAAAATATTAAGTATAAATATGACTTTGTACGTGACTCTTTTTTAGCCGTTTCGGTTCATTATTCATGGAATAATTTTATATTTATTATGCGTTTCAAGAGGTCTAGAAAACGAAATGTCCGTCCGCCGTACGAGCCGTTTTTAGGCAGTAGGATTTTTTTTTTTTTTTTTAATCTGAAATTTTGACAAAATACTCGGTTCTGCATCTAGTTGTGCCCGCAAGGTTTTCAGCCAGATCGCCCATACACGTGGGGCGCTATGAGGCTAAAATGGGGCTATGGGAGGGGTTTTTCGAATGTTTTCGGCTATGGAGTCGAGCTGGGTGTCGTTTTCGAAGTATTTTCCGACGTAGAATCCATTTTTTGGGGTCCCGGAACGATCCGATTTCACTGTGGCGATCTATAGGGCTTTCATGGGTCTACAAATGAGATTTTTGATGGATCCCAGGAGGTCAAATATTTTTCAAGTAAAAAAACAAAAATAGTTTGTTTTTTTTCAAACTTTTTTGTTTTTTGTTTTTTACTTGAAAAATATTTGACCTCCTAGGATCCATCAAAAATCTCACAAAATCGAGTAAAAATTAAAGAATTTTTGAAAAAACACATTTTTTGAGAAAAAAACCACAAAACAAAAATTTTTTGAAATATGAAAATCCGAAAAAAAACACAAGTAGGTAACCTATATCAAAGAATAATAAACCCTTGTGTAAAATTTGCAGCGTATTTTTTCCTAAAACTATTAGCGCAAAATTCGCAGCCCCCCCCCCCCCCCCACACACACCATTTTAGGGCGTATTGCTGTGTGGTCTATTCATTCGAAATGCGCAGAACAATGCCGAAGAAAGGGATTATTGAGACAATGGTTTATTTCAGCTGGACGTCCATTTTCGCGACACTTTCCCCCGTCCTCGGGGAATCATTCGGACAAGAATCCCCTCCCGTTAAGCGGTCCCTGTCCGTACTTGCAACGACAGGTCCCGCTCGAAGAAGAGCGAGTTTCGTCCCACCCTCGTTGCATATTCAGGGCCGATCCACCCCGGGAGAAATGCCTGGGACGCCTTCCTCCCCGCTTTTGACATTGCCAATCCCCTCCGTTCGAACTATTCCCGGTTTCGCCCTCTAATTCGCTTTCTCGTTATCATTCCCTAAAACCGGGGCGGTAAATTGTTTAAACCCCAGTCGGCCAGAGGCGTCCCTCGTGGCGCTCCCGAATCGACGATTGCAACTAGACACAACTCCATTAAAATTCGGCCCCGTTCAAATTTGGGCTCCCACTTCACTCGACAGAAACCCCATCAATACTTACGCCACACTGACCCGCTGCCATCCAATTATTTCACTTCCGCATGCGAGTGCACGTTAACAGGTTGTACCAAAGTTATAAAATTGACGATTGGTGATTATGCAACGTCGTGATCTCACCGAAGAGAAAATACGTCCATCCGCTCGATAAATCCCGACGTTTTGATGCCTTAGAAGGATCCTTGACGCGCACCGGGGGCATAAAATGAGATTAGATCAGAATGCGAACACAATAAATCATGTCGTCGAAGAGGAAGCGGGAGAGTGTTCGAGGAATAAAAAAATATAAAAAAAATCTCCCCCCCCCCCCCTCCGCAACCCTTCTGGGGGCCCTCCCTTTTACTGTACACGGATTTGTAATATAACACGGGGTATTTATGACACATCTGACGCCGGCTGGAGTCGTAAAAACGGGCAATAAACTAGTTTCAAAGCGAAAAAGGACGTTGAGGAATTTTGATAAAGATAAATCAAGCTAAGGGAAAGGAGGGGGGGGAGAGCTTCGAGGAGTTTTCCCTCCCGGAGCTGCAAAGGAGCAGAAAATAACAATATCTTCATTACCGAGGGTTTCAAAGATCAAAAGGATCCGAGAAAATAGAGTTGGTCGCTGACAATATCCAATCGTCTCATTTCCATTTTATTTTGATTGGCAGATCTAAAAATAGCGCTAAATGATTTTTTTTATAAGTGGGAATAAGGTTCTTTTTCTGATTGTTGGTGCCTGTTTTACGGGGAGGGGGTGAAACAAAAATTTGATCGATGCGATATATCGATATATTGGTATACGTTGTGACTGGCCGGGTGAAAATGGAACATCAACGTTTTTCAAATTCAAATTCACTTAACGACCTTAAAAATATCGGGAACGGGCTCCTGCAATTTTTCCTGACAACAGCCAATGTGGAAGACGTTGTGACCGTCATTTGCCTTTTCTAGTGTTGTTTTCGCTTTGTGGGTGCCGGATTGATAACACCTGATATCTCTCCTTTTGTTGATAACAAGCCAAAGTGCACATGAGAGCTCAAGAGAATATTTTCGTGCAGGCAGTTATTCGTCTGCCACAGAAACTTTGTCTCCGTGTGGCGCTCCCTAGGTGGCGGATCCGCGAACTATCGATCGAGTCAACCTTCCATTGTGAAACCTTGACACGGAAATTGGAGCGGTGAGAAATTTGATGTTTGTGTAGTGGCTGCGCTGTGAACGTGTGCTCTCAAGTTCTTCCAAGGAGATTAGAAGTTCTTCTAACCTCCTTGAGTTCTTCCTCCCAAGGAGGGAAATCATGTCACTTTTGAGGAATAAATTCCCGAAAAATTATCGTACGCAGGGGAATCTGCTTGATGATAAGCGATGATAAGAGATAACTAGTTCTATTTTCTCCAGAAGAATGCGCCAAAGGAAGGCAAAGTATTTTTTACAAATTATCTACAATATTTGTGGACAGCTGTATTCGTTTAATTAATTAATAGTATTAATTTGAGTAGTTATTGTTTTCAGTATTAATTTTAAGATTATTAAAGTATAATATACTTTAAGGGCACTTGGTACCCCCCCTTAAAACAGCGAAATTCGTGCCCCAAAATCTCGGCACTCCCTGGTCCGATTTTGTTGAATTTTTTTTTTTTGTATGAAAGGCCTTGCAAAGATCTAAAATCGTGCTGAAACAGATTTTGAAAATATTGATCTGGAGATTTACAACAGAGGAGCAAACTTGACAATTTTCAACGGCGTTCTGGAGCCCCTTGCTTGACCTGTACACAAAAAATACTGCACGATTTCAAAAATGTGTTTCAGCACGTTTTTAGATCTTCACATGGCCTTTCAAACAAAAAAAAAAACAAAATGTAAATCGGTTGAGTGGTTCCCGAGAAAATGGGTCATATCCGTAAAAAAATGCAACTTTTCAGGAGAGCCAAAAAACTGAAAGGTGACTGTCTGAGCGTGTTTTGTTTTTCCATTGATTAGACGGAGAAAGAAGGAGTGCCAGAGTTGAGGTGTTTTACCTCCAAAAACATAGCGAAATAGATTTAATGCCTCAGGTGTCAATAATCGATGAAATTATCTTTTTTTTTCTCGATTTCGTCTTACATTTAGGTTCAGTTGAGTTTCTATCGATGTACCCCCAAACACCTGGGTCGTAATAATGTTCTGGAGTGAACTTATAGGGAAGTTCATACTGAGAACTTTGAAGCTGATTTCTGAAAATCACACTTTTCGAGGTGAGGCGTTCTTCATTCTAACGGCAGTATAGGACTCGGATCGGCCTCAAAATTAAACATTATCCGTTTCAAGAGGTCTACATTCTAAATCCGAAATGTCCGTCCGCCGTACGGCCCGTTTTGGGCAGTAGGAATTATTTTTTTTAATCTGAAATTTTGACAAAATACTTGGTTTACCATCTAGTTGTGCCCGCAAGGTTTTTAGTCCGATCGCCCAAACCCGTGGGGCGCTATGGAGCTAAAATGAGGCAATGGGAGGGGTTTTTGAAGGCTTTTAGCTATGGAATCGAGTTAGGTATCGTTTTCGAGGTATTTTTGGACGTAGAATCAATTTTTTTGGGGTCCCGGAACGATCGATTTCACTGTTGCGATTTATAGGGCTTTCATGGGGCTACAAATGGCATTTTTGAAGGATCCCAGGAGCAGAGTTTTTTGAGCAAACACTTTTGTTGAAAAAAAAAAAAAAAATTTTTTTGAAAAAAAAAATCCAAAAAAACATTTTTTTTTCCATTAACACAGAAATAATTTTTGCACAAGTAACCTATAACAAAGAATAATAAACCCTTGTGTAAAATATGCAGCGTTTTTCATCCACGATGTGTCGTGTCTTATAATTTTCAATAACTCGCGCACCTACCGAGATTCGGTCGAGCGTCGGGGGCCGAAACCAACAGTCCGAGTTGATAGTCCCGGGTGAAGGTGTCGGCTCGTAAAAACCCAGTTGGAAACTGGTCGTAACCGAAAGAGGGACGACCCAAGTGTTACAACGGTAGCTGTCCCCTCCTCCCCCTTCCCCTCGCCCGGTCGTATTATACATTGTTGGTAACGTTTATTAGCTCCGAGGAGGGATAAAAGTTTATGTCACCTTTACGACCTGGTTCTGGATCATGCACACTTTCGATCCCCCCCTCAGGGGGGGCTTTGTGCGGTGACAAAAACGCTGCGACGTTGTCTATTTGGATGGATAATGGCGTTGAATGTGAGGGGATGTTGAAGGTTAGGACGCTTTAAGTACTTGGGTCAAAAGATCTTCAGACGGTATGGTTTTGGCGTGTTGTTGAAGTTTACGTTTTGGTTGAAAATTTTGGTTCGAGGATAATTTGAAAAGATCAAATAATTTGGTAGTTCAGAGAGACTGAAGCGGAAATCATGAACGTTGGGAGTAAATTGAATTTCGTGAATAGTCTATTTAAAATTGAATTGTCAGCTACAAATCTCATATTTAATTAACATCAAATACGGAGCTTGTGCTCTGTCTTTGTTTTGCCTTTGAAAATGTAGATTGGACGGGCCAAGATTAGGGTCAAGTCCAGGGAGGGTCAGTTCAGGCGGTGTGGCGGAGGGGAACCCAATTAGTGATTAACACTTGGGGGACAAATATCGCTGGAGGGAGATTGAAAGATGCTTTGAAGTCAGTTGCAAGAGAGGCTCGGGAGAAGGCTGTGCAGCTCAGAGGGGAGTAAAAGGCTGATTGCTATCAGCAAAGAGCGGTCAGAAGGGCTGCTGGATGAAGGGGTCAAGTTGTGATTATTAAGAGGGTCTTGCGAGGGGAGGCTTTCTGGTCCAGGTGACGGGGTCTCAAGTCTCTCGGACATTACCAATAAACCCTTCACGGGGGCACTGCCCCCCCCCCCCCACACTCTTCATCTCCTTTCGTGCCGATCGCGTCATTTACCGTCTAATTCAAAAGCCTCCTCCACCTCATCAGGGCGAGGGTCCGAGTCTTGATTAACTTCCACAATTCCTCACTTCTCACTAAAATCAATGAATCGCCCCGTCAACTGAACACTTTTCCAAGCAAGATATCCGTATAAACACTGGTAAATATGAAACAAGGAATTCCTAAGTTATAAATTTGTAAAAAAAATTTTTAAAAATCGACGCGTTTTATTAAGATTCCAAACACGTAAGAATCACACAAAAACGTTTGTAAAAGTCTCCAATGTGAAAGAAAATCTTATTGTCACCTCAAACCAGTAGGTCGAATTTGGTGTCGTTTCCCGAGTAATTTTGTACGTACAATCCTTTTTTTGGGGTCCCACATTAAATGTTTTATCATGAAAAATTTATCAAAATAAAGGGAGGAATCAGAGGAAATCAGTAACTGAAAAAAAAAACTTTTTATTTCATTTTGGTTTATTATTCTTGGAATAATACACCTATGTTTTCGCGACGCGGGTCGACGACTCCGATCGGCCTCAAAATTTGACATTATCCGTTTCAAGAGGTCTACATTCAAAATCCGAAATGTCCGTCCGCCGTCCGGGCCGTTTTGGGTAGTAGGAATTTTTTTAAAAATCTGAAATTTTGGCAAAATACTTGGTTTACCATCTAGTTGTGCCCGCAAGGTTTTCAGTCCGATCGCCCAAACCCGTGGGGCGCTATGGGGCTAAAATGGGGCTACGGGAGGGGTGTTTTGAAGGCTTTTAGCTATGGGATCGAGTTAGGTGTCGTTTTCGAAGTATTTTTGGACGTAAAATCCATTTTTGGGGGTCCCGGAACGATCCGATTTCACTGTGGCGTTCTATAGGGCTTTCATGGGGCTAAAAATGGGATTTTTGAAGGATCCCAAGAAGTTCAATATTTTTCGAGTAAAAATTAAAGAATTTTTGAAAAAACACATTTTTGAAAAAAAAAATCCCCCCAAAAAATTTTTTTTGAAATGTAAAAATCCAAAAAAAATTTTTTTTTAATTTTTTTTATTGACAGAATTAAATGTCTATACAAGTTACCTATATCACAGAATAATAAACCCTTGTGTAAAATTTGCAGCGTTTTTTATTTATAAGTATATAATTTTCAAAATAATTGATTAAATATCAATACAAAATAATGTTGAAAAAATATCAGAGGGTTAGTAATACTTGCTTTCATTTTTAAAATTTTCTTAAAAATTATTTTAGAATTAATAGAATTAATTTTTGCACAAATTACATTTTTTTAAACGCTGCAAATTTTACACTATGGTTTATTATTCTTTGATATAGGTTACTTGTGCAGAAATTTAATTCTGTGTCAATGAAAAAAAAAAAAAAAAAATTTAAAAAAATGTTTGTTTTTTTCAAAAAGTTTTTTTTGGTTTTTTACTTGAAAAATATTTGACCTCCTGGGATCCTTCAAAAATCCAATTTTAGCCCCATGAACGCCCTATAGACGCAAAAGTGAAATCAGATCGTTCCGGGACCCCGAAAATTAGATTCTACGTCCAAAAATACTTCCAAGAATAATAAACCAAAAGCCATTCATTATTGGAAAGCGAGTAGAAGGGGTCTGTGGCCAGTCGGGAGAGGACGGGGGTTGGCTGGCTTTGGAGTGCCTCTAGTTCAAACTAACGGTCTTGGTATTCCCCAAATATTCCCTTCTGCTAGTCTTTTTGCGCCCACGGGAAAGGACCTATTTAGCAGATTATGAACGCCGAAACATGACCCCCTCGGATATCGCGCCCAATCTTACTCCGCCCCTTCTTGTTGTCAGGGGTATTCCCCGCTATAATAGCGGCAATAATTGAAAAGCGAGCAGAAGGGGTCTGCGGCCAGTTGCGAGAGGACGGGGGTTGGCTTCGCCGCTACCCGCGGTGCCCCTGAATCTAAGCCACTTGGTTGGACCCCTCAAAACCGATCAATGGGTTTGCAACCTCTTTAACTCAGTTAACTTCTCAATTTCAATTAACTTTAACTATTTCAATACCATCTTCGTTACCAACACCTGCAAAACCAGTCACCGCCCCTTCAACAGGTCCCAAACCTCTTCAAACGAGTATTTAAGCGATCCAAACCGGTAATCGCCCCTTTCAACTTGCTCCTAACCAGTCAGTCAACCTCCAAACAGATTTTCAACCCCTCCAAGCCAGCGGCTCAGCTTGTTGTTGGAATTTTTGAAGTTCTTTCGCCCAGAAATCGTTTAAGGCGTCGTTCTCGCGGAAATTTCGATTTACGGGGGTTCCAGTAGTGCCTGAGTAATATCCGGTTATTAAATGAATTACTAGGTAGTTCATACAATAGTTTTTTTACAACAATAACATTATTCTAAAATTTTTTTTTTTTTTTGTAATTTATAACCCAACTCGGAGTAAATCTAATTTTCGAGATGGAAGGTTAAAATCTCCCAGCGCAAGATCATAATTCCTACAGCTTTTTTTAAAATTTTTTGTTGTTGTTCTTATCGTATATCTCTTTCGTGGGCCTTTCAGATGAACATCCATTGAGGTAGTTTTTTTTTTTTTTTTTTTTTTTTACGGGCGTCAAAAACCGAAGCTTTTCGAGGTCGAGATTTATGCGCCAACCGAAGTCCGTTTCATTACTATATCTTATTATTGTTCGAGAAAAGAAAAGAAAAAAAAGAAAGAAGAAAAGGGGGCGTGGCCGGCTCTTTTTCCGAAGGGATCGCAACGTCAGGCGTAAATCAAACGTCGACGGGGAATTTTTTTCAAGGCGGTTTCGTCTATTCATGAGACGGCGGGGAATTTTTGGTGGTTTCGCCAGACGCCAGAGGGATGAAAACCCATCAATATCGTGGAGGAGGTTGAAAATGAAATAAAAATAGGGTTTAACAAAAATCAATTTTTAATTAATTTAATAAAATGTACCTATTTTATTTATTACATAATATTTTTACTTTATTAATATTTAATACGTGGTCGCAGGGGCCACACTCTATAAATTCGCCGGTCTGCCGCTCGAAGTCCAGTCGCACTGGAAGCGCCACCGTCGGCGGTGTGATTGGGCAGCCCAGTTCCTCGCGAGCGGAAGCAACGGCTTTATCATACACTGACCATCTATTCTCATTGTTTATATAAGAATAATATCGGAGATAGCGGAGAAAGAAGTTTTAATTAACTTGTTTTTACATTAAGAAAACACTAATTGCCATTCATAATTTCAGCCCGTAAAAATTATTTTAAAAAAAAGTTTCCCCCGAAGTAACAGTTGGTGTAAGTGACAACGAGGCCCCTTGTGTTTCAAATTTGGGCAACGCGAAGAGGGAATGAGCCATTTGTCAACTGTCTCTCAAACACAAAGAAACCGTCTGGGGGTTCACTTAAACGTAAAAACGATCGCTTTTGGCGTTCAACGCCGTTTTCCACCGCCGAAACTAATATTCCCGACTTATCACAATCACGCGGCTCCTCCCACGTCTCGGAATATACAACCTTACAAATGTTTTTCCTTTCCCCACCGCCGCGGGTTTCGAAAAAACTCGCCCAAGTGTCCCCAGAGTTTTTCACAGGAGGTCCCGATTATTTTTAAACTCCCCTCGGACCCCGTCAGGGGCCCCTAGAAATTAATCGCCTCCCGTTAAAAAGAATCATAGTTTCGTTTGAGATGATACGTCCAGTCGATACGAGTAAATCGGGCGTTATATTTCACAGGAGGCACCCGCCACAAAAGCGAAACGGCCGAGGATGTGATTTTTTTTTAATGGTCGATTGAATTTAGACAAACAATAAGACGAATAGTGACACCGGGTCAAGCTGGGCTAAATTCGCTCTAAAAGATTGCAAGAAGGAATAAAAGTGCGGCAGAGTTGAAACAGGAGGGCTGAACGTCTTTACATAACAAATGAATCATAAAATTAAGTAAGATAATTATTCGCAATATTTGAACGATACAACTTCATGCATACTAATTATTACAATAACTCAAAATTAATGGACTGAGAAAAAAAGAAAAAATTTGTATTCTAATTTATAGGGTGCTCATTCGACGCAGAATTTTGTCCTCTTTAAAAAAGCATGGAATGAATTTTTTGACCAGACGCTTCATTCTGGGTGAAAATGACCGAAAAAAAAGAAAAAGTAAAAAAAATATGCCGTTTTTGGGCAGGTACTGGAGCAAATCCCATATCGACTACTGAAACAATCTTCTTTCCCTATGTCGACTACTGGTGCAAAAACACTTTCGAAAAACTCATTTTTCTCCCTTTTAAGCCCAAATTTTACTAAAATTTACTATTGCATCATATAGAGAAAACCTTGAAAAAGTGACAAAGTGGGAAAACTCGATTTTGAGGGTGGGAGAGACAAACACCAGTCAAAATTTCCTTAAGGGGTCGACTATGGGTACATTTACCTCAGGTTAGATATTTATTTTATTTTAAACACATAGATAATATCGATTCCCTTTATTTCTTTTAAATCGAGACGACTGTGATTATGAGAAGACGAGCGGGACCGCCAGGAGTAATAAATAACCCCGAAGGCTGTTTTGAGAGGAAGAATTAAAAAATATAAACATTAAAAACAACCGTCGTTTGTTACGATTTAAAAATAAAAGCTGTTATAGTATTTTAAAAAATTGATTAAATCATTTTAATTTATTTTTTGTCAAAGATTGGAAATGGCAGGATTACCTTTCTTTCTTAAATATTTTAGTTGTTGAATAACTAAAAAGAAAGTGTTTAATTAAACTATTTTAATAGTTTCATTCTTAACTGCCAACAAAAACTATAAATTGAAAAACAATTACTATGATACCGTAAACTGTTAAGAAAAGCGAACTCTTAGTTATTTATGTTCAGCTGATTTGAATAAAAATATATAAAACAGCCGTGATAAAAAATAGTGTGGGTAGCGTCAATGGCTTATAACGCGTGTCATTTCACCGCCATCTGGTTATCCCCCTTCTTTTGAATCGGTTTTAGATTGAAAACAGATATCGCCCCAAAGGCGGCCATTGTTCGGCGTTTTCAAAATGGTGGAAGACATAAAACTGACAGTAGTCGACGGATGTACAAGCCGGGGGGATTTTTTTTTAGTGGAAAATGGTATTCCGGAAGGTTGTGCGGAGAATTTGTGATTTATAGATCGGGCGGGAAGGGCGGACCGGAACCCCTTCAGGGACATAATTGGCCGAGATAAACTTCTTGCTAATTCAGTGCTGATGATGCTGAAGCCTCAGCATGACGGGGGTTTTCGAGACACTGCACTTAATTGGCTCCTTCGGCAGCCGAGTCGGCTTCCTCCTTCGCCCTCCTGATAATCCCCTTTGAGATGACCCCTCGCCCACTCACTGGGATCTTTTTCACCCACCATGACGATATTAATTTGCCCCCAACTTCAGGGTTTTGATCATCTTCCGAGAATTAGCTATAAACTAGGGCTGTTGGTGTGTCGCAACAACACCCAGCTTACGTAAATTATGAACTTATCAATCCCGACTGCCAACAAATCACTCAAATTGTGGACATCAAGACTTACCTACCACTGGGGGCCAGTCGAATGTTTTTCCGTAGAGCCGTCAAGACGCTGAGTATTCAATAAGCAGCTAAGGGTCATCAGCAGAGTTGTTAATGTGGAGCCTGGTCGGCTGAGTACTTAATGAGGAGCTCAGTCAGCTGAGTACTTAATGAGGAGCTCAGCCAGCTGAGTACTTAATGAGGAGCTCAGTCAGCTGAGTACTTAATGAAAAGCCTTGTCAGCTGAGTACTTAATGAGGAGTCTAGTCAGCAGAGTACATAATGAGGAGCTCAGCTGGCTGAGTACTTAATGAGGAGCTCAGCCAGCTGAGTACTTAATGAGGAGTCTAGTCAGCTGAGTAATTAATGAGGAGTCTAGTCAGCTGAGTACATAATGAGGAGCTCAGTCAGCCGAGTACTTAATGAGGAGCTCAGTCAGCTGAGTTCTTAACGAGGAGCTCAGTCAGCTGAGTACTTATTGAGAGAGAGAGTTCGGTAAGTGTTGCAGTTGACTCGGTAGGTATTTTCAATTGATTTAGGTTGATAGACCAGTCCAGTCGTTGGGCGTAAATGTATATTACATTAGCACGTGTGTTCACATTTTTTTCCTTTGCGACGTTTCGGTGCCAGTGATGGTCACCCTTGTCAAGCGATTTATGTACCTAAGAGTAACACAGACATAATGTGTTATCACATAATGAAGACATGGATTACAAACATTGATAAAGAAGAAAAACTATTTACACACAATGGACTAGATCCCTGAAGATATGGTTATACTACATTTTACTTACATTGCTATTGGTTCATATCCATCCCTCCGCCATCAGAAAATCAGAAAGGAGGCCATCAGAAAACAAGTTATTTTGGGATGGATGTGGCTGTACTAGTGATGAAAGGGAGGGTTATCTATCTTGGGAAGCTATCAGTTGGGGTTGTTGTTGGCGTCAGCACTACTATATTATTGTCTTGGTAACATTCAGCATGAAAGTAGGAACTGCTTGAATATGCTAATCAAAATAAAAATTCATCTAACAGTAAAATATATGAACTATCTGTACATAATAATCCTAATAAAAGATATCCATTTTGAAATAAACTATAAATTTTACCAACCAGAAACCAATAAATCTACTTAAATATGCAATACACATAATAAATTATATGAATTTAACAATATCATAATAAATATGCATTTAACAATATCATATAAATTTAAACAACTTTATTGAACAACAACATAGATATTTGGTCCAATAAGGGTAACTATGGTTGGTCATTGGTGATGAGTCTGTGGTAAACCCTTGCAAGTTTGTCGACATCAGCCCTATAATTCATTGCATGATCCCTATTTTTGACAATATAGATCATTTCTTTCATGTCTCTCTTTTTATAATGAGGTTCTTTACAGCAGATTTCCCAGTTGTCAATTTGAGGGGTGTGGAGAGTTTGAGCAACATGTTTTGCCAATGCTGTTTTTGGCTTGGTATTATTAAGGAATTCTTGAGGGTTTTGTCGTGCTCTACCTGATTCAGACCTATGTCCTGACATCCTATTCGATCCTAGTTGACGAGTTTGGCCATAGTAGGCCATAGGGCAAGAAGTTTGGCAAGGAATTTTGTAGATTAAGTTGCTCGTATTGTCTTTTGTTACTCCATCTTTGACTTTTGAAAAATATTTAGAATTACTGGAGTGATTTTTGAATGCTACTTTGATGTTGGGGCAGTATGATTTTAGTTTTTTGTGGATTTTTTCTGAAACGGGGCCCGAGTAGGTGAGAGATACATAGTGGGTGGGCTGTTGGACATTAGGATTAGTCCTTGTTTGAGATCTGGTGATGGCAGGGCTGGCAGCATTGTTTTGAGTTGGTTGTTGGGTCGGACTTGTAGAATTTTGTTGGTTACATTTGCTTATGGCTCTGTAGATAATTTTCTTTATAAGTTTGAAGGGGAATCCATTAGCCACGAGAATTACCTTGGTTTCTTCTATGTGTTTGTTGTGGAATTGGGGGTCTGAAAGTGATAATCGTCTCTGAAGGAGGTTGTTGGCGCAGTTCATTTTATAGTGATGAGGTTGATTAGATTGGAAATGAATAATCCTGCCTGAATATGTTTCTTTCGTGTAATAATCAAAGATTATTTTATTATTGGTTCTAATGAGACGGATATCTAGAAATGGGAGAGAGTTATCTACTTCTTCCTCTTTGGTGAATTGGATACTTGTACAGATTGTATTGAATTCATCAAAGAACCTGCTGATGGCAGTTTCCTTTATTATGATGGCTGAGTCATCTACGTATTTTTTCATCCATATGACGTCATTCTTGAATTTATTGGATATTTTTTCAAAGATATAATCCAGTGTCAAATCTGCTATTGCTGGACTCACTGGTGACCCCATGGGAACCCCTGCTGTTTGTTTGTATACATTCCCTTCAAATATGCAGTAATTACTGTTTAAGACAAATTCTACTATCTCCAAGAATTTGGAATAGTGTATTTTCGGGTTGAGTGATTTTATCTTTGGCCAATGGGATTTTATTATTTTTAATGCCAGGTCCAATGGAATGGTAGTGAATAGTGACTTTGCATCTAATGATATGAGTTTGAACCCGTCTGGGACTGTGATATTTTTTAGGGATTCTTTCACCTCAAATGAGTTTTTTACATTAAAGTTTGTTTTGTCTATGTGGGGCTTCAAAAGGTCGGCAAGAAATTTTGATAAGGCATAATTGGGGCTGTTGATTGCACTGGTGATTGGTCTGAGTTGTATTGGGTTACGGTTTTTATGGATTTTTGGTAAGGCATAAATTCTGGGTGCTAGACAGCTATTAGATTTCATCTTGATTTTATTAATTAGATCGATGACCTGGTCATCTTTGAGAGATTCAATTATTTGATTGGCTGTGGATTCACTGGTCTATCAACCTAAATCAATAGAGAGTTCGGTATTCTGAAGTTAAGAAATCCGTTTTTGAGCAGTTTTTTTTTTTTTTTTTAAAGTGAGCTATTGGAATTATACCATCTAGGGGACATCTTTCCGCTTATTTCGAGCCCAGTTTCATCAAATTCGTTACAATATTAACCGAGTAAATTCAGAAAAACGAAAAAAGTCTGCAATTTCCTTGAATTAACTCCTCTAATAAAGAACCGATTTTGATGAAATTGGGCTTGAATTGTTCAGGAGGATGACACCACCTTTTTTTGTTTTTCTTTTCGCCGCGTATTACGCAGCCCATTTCAAAATGCGGAACCCTTCGATAGAAGATCCTCGCCAGCGAAGTATCGGCATCCCGTTCCAGACTCAGACAAGGGTTGCGTGGGGGTAAAGCGGGTTGCGGTAGGGTAGTGACGTAAAAAGGCGGAATTTTTACCCGAAGCTCCCCCCCCCCCCCTCGCGAACCGTTAGAGACCCTTCCCGTAGTCGAAAATGCCGTAAGTGGGCGAGAATCCTCCCTGGTACCCTCCGACCCCGCGGGTTGTAAACCCCCCAACACCCCCAATTCTACGCTCGGAGCCCGCGCGAGGGAGTACGTTCCATTCACGGGTGTAATTTGAGCAACAGGGAATTTCTGAATGAAACCCGCTTTCCACCGCCTTAAACCGCCGTACTACGGTAACCGATCCAATTCCGCGTGTTCCAATTTTTCGCTCGCTCCGGCGTAAATCTTCGGGAGGTTTGATCGTGGAAGCGCCTTTATGAAGTGATAGAATCCGCGCTACACATCGTCAACCCCTATCCAACTCCCCCTTTCGACTATCTTCGGACTAAATCCAATGTTGTGCTAAACCGGACGATAACAGTCCATATTCAAAGCAGATACCCTTAAAATCCTGAGCCTTTCACGTTATGAACCCTCCATCCCGTTTTACGGTTTTACGCCCAACCCCTTCGGCAATAGCGGTGGGGGGATGTTTTTGATGGGAGATTTGACAGTTACGGGATAAACTGCGCGGGGTCCATGTTATTGCCTCGGGGTTATCTATGGGAGACGGAGTTATTTATTTTTACGAGCGCGGCCGGGAAAGAAAAAAAATACCACTTTCTGGGTAATTGTCGAGAAAGTTGGGGGGGGGGGGGGGTAGCTATTTTCCACCCGATAAAACATAATCGGAAAATCGTTTAAAAGAGACGAGCTTTGTATGTTTTGAGGGGGGGTTTGAAAAAGGGGGGGTGGACGTAGCAATGCCTACTAAGTTGGCGTGACGGTTGTTGCATTTAAACACCTCATTGAATGGTTTGGAGAGAGGGGGGGGGGGGGACGCCAATCTCCTTTGCATATCCCACTTGAGGGAAGTCTTCGGTCGTGGCCTTTCCCCACCAGGGTGTCCCCCACCAGGAGTTCCCCCCTTCGTGCCTTACGGTGTCCCCACCCCCACTACTGGGGATACGGTGATCCGGTTTCCGCAAAAGGGGGTGATGCCTGGGGGGGGGGGGGGGGGGGGAGGTTATCTTCCAAGACTTGAAGTCACCCACCATTACTGTTTTATGATGTACAGCATTCCATTGACTCGGTGGAAAGTGGCGCTGGTTCACATACGCGGACAAAAAACGCAACGGAGCCGCTCAGGAGTGGAATCCCTCCCCCCCCCCCCCCCCGCAGAAGACGAGCCGAATCGCGCGGGCTAGGGACGAGCAATCGGTAAAAAGGTATCGATTTTTTTAATCAATTCGGAATCGGCTTCAAAGAATCGATCTCAAAAAATCGTTTCTCTCAAGCATCGATTTTTGCGAAAATCGGGTTTTTAGCAATTTCTCCCTACGCCAAACCGGGTCGGCACTTCGGCTGAGGTGCGAGAGCCTTGTGAAAAGAGCTGCAGCGGGTTTTTTTCCACTTGGGTGCTCCGTAAATTTTACGGTGCTCCGCAGCGTTGCTCAACTGAATTATTGTCTGATTACCGCAACGTTGGTTCTTAATTACCAGAAAGTCGGCCGGATTGATGCAACGAGAAGCCCGCGCTAGGGATGGGCAACGATTTCCGATTTTTCTAAAAATCGATTCTTTCTTGTAAAAAACCCGATTTTTTTAATACGATAAAATCGAGAATCGATACTTTTGTACCGATTTAAAAAAATCGGGGTAGAGAGGTTCAAAAAATTGGGTTTTATCCAATTTTGAAAATTATTGTTCTCCTTGAAACATTTTCTTTTTCCTATTTATAATGAGGGATGATTTTTTTTAATTGACTGAATTGGCTTCAAAGAATCGATTCTCAAAAAATCGTTAGTTCGTTTCAAAACTATTATTTCTGCAGGAATTTTTTATTTACCTACTTATGATATATTTAATTTATTTATGATCGAGTTTGATCAACAAAAAAAAAAAAAAAAAAAAAAAAGAGAGAGGAAGGAAAAATCGCTAAAACCCCCGATTTTCACAAAAATCGATGCTTAAGAGAAACGACTTTTTGAGAATCGATTCCTTGAAGCCAATTCCGAATTGATATAAAAAAATCGATACTTTTTGCCGATTGCTCATCCCTAGTTTGGCGGTTTGTAAACGCGGGAATTCACATTCACCGCCCGGACACACCTCTTGCAGCCCCTTTTACCGCTTCAAACGCTCCGCTCGCTACGTCACTCTCGTCATTAGCGCCGAAGTATTTTCCCCCTAAAAAAAAAAAAACTTGAAATCCCAAACGAAATTAGCCGCTCAAATCTCATCGGCTCTACCGCGAAGACGTCCTCACTTTCCGCGGCCCATTTGAAATATAAATTAGACGGAGGGACGCGGCTGTTAATTTGATTTGTGCGACGCCGAGACGCGTCAACCCCGTTAATGGCCCGAGGATTTCACTCCGGAAATCCCTCAAAAATAACATTGAATTCGTATCGCGTTTGAGTTAATTACTTCCAAATTAAAATGTGTTCAATTAAATTTTTCAATATTTTTGCTGCGCTAAAAATACACCAAAAAAAGGGGAAATAATTCACTAATAATACCACGCGGAAACTAACCAAACAAAATTAAAATGAAGAAAAAAAATCGCTACTGAAGCTCGAACACAACGACAATAGTAGATTTTACCGACCCGTACTGCGCATGTCGATGGCGGACATAGTAGCGAGGCCATCAAAAGTACGAAACCCAACAACTCGAAGAAGGAGATGATAAGGGCTGTGATAATTTCTAGTGCGTGGAAATGTGATACATCTATAATAGTTGCGTCCCGTAAAATAATTCGTTCAGTGCTGTGGCTCATCAGCCATTCAAGAAAATAAACATAGCTAGTATTGGGTAGTGTATACCCAATTTTGCAACTTCCCAAAAGCTGTGCTTCACGCGTAGCACACGAAAAACCGCGATTTTTTCGGCCTTATTTCAGTTTTTGCTCTATATCTAATAAACTATGCATTGTCCGAGGAAAACTACTATATGAGTTTTTAAATAGCATTAAACATGTGACAATTTAAGCCCAACCGGAGCTGTGTATGTCAATTAGTTTCAGAGTTATGGCACTTTGAAAATAGGCAAATTTTTCCAAAATGTGAACATTTTAGTTGAAGACCTGAAGACTATAGTTTATTAGATATAGAGCAAATATAGCAAAATATTTGCTATTTAAGCTATTTTTTATATGATTTTATGCTAAATATAATGCAATAATGAAAAAATATAAATTATTATTTTTTTAAAATATATATTTTATATTTTATCTATTACATAAAAAATAAAGAAACAATATCAACCTTTAACAATAAATTTCGGTTTACTATTCTCAGGTAAATCGGCCTAATTTGGCTTTCATGACATGTAGATTCAAAACTGAAATCCAACCGTTTGGTGCTCGAGTGGGGTGTAGTTTTTCAAGTAGTTTGTGAAGAATGTATTTATGGGGATCTCATCACCGTGCGGACCCACGAAGCCATAAATCGGTCTTTTGAATGATTTATTGAATGAGGTGTCGTTTTTGACGTGGAGTCCATTTTGGGTCACGCTGGACTGTCATTAAACACGTATACATTTTAAATTGTATTCTGTAATGGCCCTTCTGTAACATTTGCAACTTTTTCTATCGTCTATTTCTCGTTCTGTGTAAATTAAGTTTATTGGCTTTTGTGAAATTGGAAGCGAACTAATACAGTTTTTTCTGTCTGCGGGAAAGGAAAAACGGGTTAGGAATAAAAGATTCCAGTAAATTCACTTTAATGGTATGGGAAACTTTCCCAAAGGTTTTGAAACACGACAAAAGGCTTTTTTGATCCGGACTTCAAATTAAGTGCCGTGGGAGTAGATGCCCGATTTATACAGAGCGATGTCCAATAGAAGGGAACGACGGGGGAGATATTGGGCTTTGTGGGGAAGGGAAGAGGGGGGAATATTGGTCGTCATTGGAGGGAAAAGTGCGAGACGAGAAGGGAAAAGGTTATGTATTGGCAATAAGACCGTGAAGGGTGAAGCGGCGGTAGGGGAGTAACTATAAAGTTTTATGTGCTTGCTTATCCAACAGTTCTCTTGCATCCACCCGCCATTCCAACGTACCCCTTCCCCCATCCGGCAAAACCAGTCGTTTCTGTTTCTATGGAACCCAACGGGGGTATGTCCTTCGTAGGGATGTCTGGTCTACATGGACAATCGATACGTCTAATCTCGATTCCTTTCGGGTTCGGAGGGATATGTCCCATAACCCCGGGAAGGCCTATCTTGCGGGGTTATGGTCGATTGGTCGTTGTCACTTAGCACTTGAGCCTGCAGATAAGATGGAACAGTTGGGCTGAAATAGGGACTGCATGTGACTAGAAAACCTCGTAGCGGACATCCTTCGAAGAAACAGCGATAAAAGAGACGCTCAAATATGTGACGTAGCATGTTTAGAAAGTCCAAACATTTTAACAGCCTTGAATGAACTCATTTTAGTTACCAAACAAGAGAAAATCAAATTCACAATAATTTTGAATTATTGAATGTTTTGATTTAGCATTTGTCCAAAATGGCGATTTTTTGTTAATTGCGAAATTTCGATTTCACATTTATATGAAACTACAGCATCAAATGAAAGGGTTGACGTGAGAAGCGACAATAAAAATAAGAAGAAAAAATAAGTAGAAAAAAAAAAAATCTAGAAATAAAAGAGGAATTCAAGAAGTACAATACGAAAGAATGCGTTAAAAGTGTCCCATTTATTTAGAAACAGCATTTGACCATAAACTAAAACTGGCCGCCCGTTGGAGAATAATGTGATTTATTGAAAATCGATGATTAATTGGACCTTTGTAGAATGTTGCATATTTTCCCTATAATTATTCTTCACAAATTGAGAAAACAAGGAAGTTTTTATTGATTTCTCAAAACCTCACGCCCAAATTCTCGCTCTTCCTAAAATAACAAATTATAAGTCCTTTCAATGATGCTAAGAATCAGCTCAAACAGGCAAAAACCTGATTTGACGGATTGGAACCAGGTTTAAGACGTTGAATAACGGTTTGGAGGGAGTGACAACCGATTTGTATGAGGTGAGAACCTGTTAGGTACCTATAATAAAAACCAGGTTCGAGATAAAGAGATACATTTAGAGTGTTTAAGAACTTGCGACGGAGTCACACTCTTCATCATATACGATCCTGGGTGGGAAACCGGTTTGGAAGAGGGTTGCCAATCAGTTGGAGAGGTTGAAAAGAGATGAAGAACTGGTTAAGAGGGGCTGAGAACCGGTTTTGGAGACATGAAGAACCTGTTTAGACAGGCTGAGAATCGGGGGGTTCGAGATATGAGGAACGGGTTTAGAGGGGATGAGAACAGGTTAGGAGACATGAAGAACCGGTTTTGAGGGGGTGAGAGCCAGTTTGGAGGGGCTGAGCATTCCACTATATATACCACTAATTCTCGTCGTGTCTGTATGTATGTATGTATGTATGTATGTGTGTCATGAGCCTACTCCTCCTAAACGGTAAGCGATTAAAATACGCCGATTTTTTCTACAGTCTCCGCCTCTCAGACATCTCCTACTGGTAGAGTTGAGAACCTCCAAAAATGCGCGCAAATAGGCGAACATGCGCCCAACTTTCTTATTTTAAATGGGAACCCCTCATTTTTTCCGCAAATTTGGATTCCTCGGCCAATTTTTCGGGTCGTCGAGGTTCATTTATTCATCCTAGGTTCATCAACTGATGTAACTTTTAGTTTTTCAATTTTCACACGTCCAAGCTTTATTATTCTTTCCCTCAACGTTATTACAAAAGTCTGTTTTCTCAAATTTTTCAAATTTCAAGTTTTTTCAAATCTCAGTTTTTTCAACTTTCACACGTCTACGCCTAATTATTCTTTCCCTCTTCATTATTACGAAGTCTGTTTTCTCCTAGTGCATTAGTAGGTACTACTGAGATGTAATTCCATTATTTTTCTTCTCTTCATCTACTGCTTAAGAATCTGGCTGTAAACGTAACTGTTCACTTTCTTGTTCAGTCCTCTTCAGCTTTCTTTTTGTAATCATATTTTCTCTTATTATATTAATTAATATCCTACATATTATGTAAAACTGAGGTGAGATTTCATTTTCCACTTCTCTTTTTTGTTTATCAACTGCTACTCTGTATACAAACAATTGTTTAAATACACGATCTATCTTCTTCTTCCTCGGCCAATTTTACGTCCAATAAGCGCGTTGAGCGAAATTTTTGTCGCTCGCAAATTCGTGTAACTAAACAAATTAGAAACTTCTTTCTAATTCTTCATTGTTTTGGTCCGATTGAGTCGGCGTTTCCTCCGGTATCCTACCTAGAGATCCGAATTTTAGTAAGAAATCCCGAAAAACCGAGTTCCGACTATGAGCGAATTTAGACGGCGAGTTTAATTTGAACGATTCTGAATAAACATACCTAAGGGGCCTGCCCGTTAAATTTAGCGCATTGAGCGACTAGTCCGAGAACGTGGTTGGCCGAGCGAGGCAAGGCCTTATGTCTGAGTGCTAGTCTTCACCACTAATTCTCACCATGTCTGATCTAACAGAGCACATGCCTTCTCCTCGGAACCGGTAAGCGAATGTTTTCTATCGTCTCGGCCTCCCTGTACTAATAGAGGGGTTGACATCCCCCTAAGATGCGCGCCAATAGGCGCATTTGCGCCCAACTTTCTTATTTGTAATGGGAACCCCAAATTTTTATGTTGGATTTGGATTCAGGAGTGAATTTTACGTCTTAAAAGCTCATTGAGAGCAAATTTTCGATGAGCGCAAATCCGCGCAACACTTCTTATCTTCGTTGTATTCTACCCTATCACTTGACCTATTCATACGGGCCGGTCGGCTCTTGTCAGAGTACCTATTCTTTTAATTTCTATACATTCATTACCTCAGTCAATTACTTATTTTTCTCTGCTATCCTATTCATCCTTATCTTCTTCTTTTCCCCCACCACCCCTTTCCGTCAGCTCACACACGAATCAAAATCCCATATTTCATCGTCCTCGGTGGTCAAATAGAAATTAGAAGCACAGTGAAGATTATATTTGGCGCGGAGTGAAAAAGTGGTCTCTCCAGCGAACTGGTTGAAGTTTGAAAAAAAAAAGCCCGGGAAAAAACTCCGTGAAAAACGTAATGGCGCCGTATATTTTTTTAATTAAGGTTCCGTATTTTTTATTATCTTCAGTTTTAATGTGTCAGCCTCACGGTGGGAGAGATATATTACAAAGTCGGCGTGAAACGTAATATAAGCGAGTTTTTCAGAGAAGAGGGGGGGCTAAGGTGGGCGGGGCCTTACCGGACAAGGCATTTCGGTTAGAATTAATCCGAATAAAGGGGGTTAGAGAGTGTAGGTTTGTTATTTATAGGCTTGAGTCATCAGTGTAACTACCCTCTGAGACCATTGTTTTCGAGGGACATCTCTCCCCTCCACTCAGGAGTTTCAGATGGGGAAACCATCAAAGAAAATTATTTATGTCCCAGTTTTAATGCCCCCGTCACCATTAAATCACTCTGGGGTTTTTCAAATTCGGGACGAAGGGGGGAGGGGGGGATTTTTAATTCTTAGGGGATGGACGGCGCGTGCCGAATTTGTGATGTAGTGCTTTTGTCTTGAAGACGAACTGTTCGGAGCTTCCCGTTTATCACCGTGAAAACGGCTTTCACGACCCTTCCGCTATAATAAGGGTATCTGTATGCTCTTCCCTTATTAACGCAGTAAATCTTCATTTCCTCACTTAAAACGTCACGGACCTAAAGATATCTAGGGATGAAAATGTACGGGCATAACCCACCTAAGACGACCCTTTTGGGGGGAAGGTGTAATATCGCATCTTCTGTCAAGGCGTTGCGGTTTCTTGATTTCTTGCCTTTTGAGGGGAGGGAAAACGTTTAGTTGTCTCGCACGTACTTTCCGACGGAATTTATCGCCAGTTGCGGTCACTTGCAGTCCGTTCTGTGCAGTCTCGACGAAATAACGTCTTGTCACCTCTGCGCACAACCGAAATGAAGGATTTGCGAGCGTAAAATGGTTTCAAGAGATCCTCTGAAGCAAAAACAGATACAGATCTGGAAAAAATACCTCAAGGTATACATAATTTTTAATATAGAAAATCAATCAGGGATTTCTCTGAGATTATTTTTAATGTTATCGCTAACATTTTTTTCGGGCGGAGTTTTTCAATACATACAAAGGATTCAAATTAAAAATTAAAAAAAAAAAAACATGATTAACAAAAAATGTTTAATGAAATTTCTATCGTCCCAATAAAAATTCTTAAAAAAAAAAAATCATGATCAAAACTCTGTTTTTATCAAAAATTTCGGTTTTCCTATATTATCATCTTGAATTTTTGATAATAAATCAAAAAACAATTTTTTTCTTTTTTTTCTTTAATTTTACGGAAAGAAAGTAATATTTACTTTTATTTGATTTTAACTACAGAAAGTACAAAGGTAAGTTATTTTAAAGTATGTTTTCATCGAATGATACATCCAGACTTAAATCAAAAGACGAATGATTATGGTACCGTGGAACAGGGTGGGGGAGAGATGAAGAACTGCTTTAAAGGGGGAGAACGTGTTTGGCGAGGTGAAGAACCGGGTTAGAGGAGGTTAGAGCAGGTTTGAGGAAGTGAAAAACAAGTTTAGGGGAGATGGTTAGGGATGGTTACCGTGTCTGTAACAGAGTGCGTCACGAGCCTTCTCCTCCTAAACGGTAAGCGATAAAAATACGGCGAATTTTCTACGGGTTTGAGATACCGTTTAAAATTCGGTAGGGGGGTTGAACCTCCCCTGAGATGCACGCGAGTAGCCGCATTTGCGCCCAACTTTCCCAAATGGGAACCCCTAATTTTTTCCTCGAATTCCGATTCCTCGGCCAATTTTACCTCCGATAAGCGCGTTGAGCGAATTTTTTGTCGAGCGCGAGTTCGTGAAACTAATTTTTCAGTCGTTAATGGTCCGTTCGAGTCCGCGTTTTCTCCTTATCCTACCTAGAGATCCGACATTTTACGAAATCCCGAAAAAACTCATTCTGACGATGAGCGAATTTAGATGGTGAGTTTAATTTGAACGATTTCAAGAGATTCGGCGCGCGCTTGGGAGGGTGGTTCAGGAGAGTTGCCAGGGACCTTAGAAAGAGGGTGCCAGGGACCTTAGAAAGGTGGAGGAGGCGGGGAAACTTTGGGAAGGGGGGGACAGTTTTGGGCAACGGTTCATTCTGCGCTAATTTCAGATATATTCTGGTGTGTGGGAAGACGATTTCTCTCTCTATTCCCCGAGCAGGGGAGAATGAGTGTGGACGGGTTGAAAACAGGTAGGTATATTTCTTTTTATTAGAACCATGACCCGAATTTGTTTTCTCTCCCTAAAAATGTTTCACGGAAATTTCGACTATCTCAAACAACAATTTCATCGTCACTCAGTTCATCTTCACCATTTGATCTTTCGATGTCGCCGAGGCTGAAGAGGACACTCAGGAAATAGGAACCAGACGGAGGGAGCTCGACGCTGGTCCTGACCTGAATGGCTAATCATCACAAAATACGAGGGTGGTCCTCTCTCTCCGGGTCTTTTCGCTTTCATAAGAATCCGCCTCTTCATAATTATATTAGCAAAGGAGGGAACCAGGTAATTAATTCCCCAGAGGGGGGGAAGGAAAGTCCGCCCGGAATAACAATTCGACATCAATCATTCCTTGCGGACCTTCGGGGGAATACTTGACGGGGACGTCAAAGTTGACATTGGTGGGGAACGCGATTAAAAGACAAGACGGTAAATGACGTTTGATATGGGTCAGGCAGCTTTCAATCGTGTTTACGCCAGAGAACTCTCAACTACCCCACAACGAGAAACATCTCGTGAAAATCTATTCACATTTTGCCTTCCTGTTTTTTTGCGCAAAACGAATTCACACAATCGATCTCACTGATCTGTCTCATTTATACACTTTTCCGTCGCTTGACAGGTCATGCATAAATTCTCTCATTAGAAAGCGACAGCGGTCAGTATTTTTCAACGTAATTACAGGCCACGTTCACGATCTTAGTTTTAATTAAGAGGTCGCATCGAATGATTTATTTTCCGAAAGAACAGCACACACAATTAATCAACAACGCGAAATTTCATAACGAACTTGTTACTGAAAAATCTGGAAGCCTGCGCAGTTAAGGAAGAATTCGTGGCAATGAACGGAACACAAATCCGTTAATCAAGAAATCAAAACTGAGAGAAAAATTTTACCTCGAGGGTTTATTATTTTTTGGTGTAAATTGTGCAAAAATTGATTTAAAAAAATTTTAATAGGTATAATTTTATTTTTTATTTTTAATACAATTTATTGTTTTTTTTTTTTGTTTTTTTTTTTTTAATAAAAAAAGCTTTCTGTAAAAGGTTTTGACCGATTAGGGACCCCAAAAAATGGATTCTACGTACAAAATGACTCGGGGATACGAAACCTCATTCTACATTCAGGCATCCTTCAAAAACCCCATTTGCAGCCCCACGAAAGCCCCCAAAGGTCTCCTCGGTGAAATAGGATCGTTGTAGAACCCCAGAAAATGGATTCTACGTCTTTAAATACTCCGAAAACGACACCCAACTCGACCCAATGGCCAAAACCCTTCCCGTAACCCCTTTTTAGCCCCACCGAGCCCCCCCCCCTCCCCCCCAGGTTTGAGAGATCAAGTTAAAAACCTCGCGGACACAACTAGATGGGAAACCGAGTATTTTGTCAAAATTTCATCTTTAAAAAAAATAAAAAAAATTTGGAATCCACGTTTTGAAACGTTCGAAAATTTTTGAGTGCGATCAAGGATTTAAGGTTATGAGGATTCCTCGATGGAAAATGCACTTCCAATAACTTGATTTTACGGTGAAGCACGGACGGTGATAAAGAAGACTGTTAAAGGGAAGGTCCGAAGACTAAAGGGGAGAAGCGAACAAGAAGAAGCGACGACGAGAAGGAAAAAGGTGGTAAAGGCAGTTTCGAAAAGGGAAGGAGGCAAGCCTAACGACAACGGCCTCTGCCAACGCGATCAACAATAAACATATCAAGAGACCATTAGGTGGCTTGTACCCAACACATGGCCGACAATGTTCGATTTATGTGTCCTACCGTTGAGAGCGCTAGGCGCGTTTTCTTGCCATGAGGTTGTCCACTTCCTTCACACTTACCTGCAAAACAGAGAAGAAAGTTCATTACATTCCTGCGGACGGAGTTTTTCTTGAATAATCGCATTAGTCGGAATGTTACAAATAAACCAAAAGCGCTCGAACACCCGATGAAGAATCTTAAAAAGCCTCAACAAACTTTTTTTTCCTCTTCCGACAGAGGCGCCCCATGCACATGCTGCACCGTTTTCATGGAGCGGATATTCAAAGTGAAAGGGTTCCCCTCCGGTTATGTTCCAATTACAAAATCAACTGAAGAAAAACCCGAACCGATCCTTGAATTGCATCTGTCGTTTCCAACTGGCAAAAGGCGAAAGAAAGTGAAGACCGCCTTATTGCATTGTAAATTATCGATGACTTATCTGCTCGTACAGGCCACCGATAAATCATGTTTTTTTTTTCGCCTTCAGAAATGCTGGTTGATTGTTCTTTATTGCCATCCGTCAACGACGGATTGCCTTTCATTACCACAGCCACAAAGCTCGATTTTTATCATTAGAGCAAGTGAAGCGTGACCGCCTCTCGGAATTATGTTTGCCTTACCATTATATTACTCTACTTTTTTTTCTTAACAACATTGGCTGGCAACTACGGAGCTGATCTTTTTTTTCAGCAAATCGAAATTTAAAAGGGAAACTGCGTGGTGTGTGTAAAATGCCCTACGTGCATTACTGGTTTGCTTTTCGAGCAGACGAAAAGACAGTAGGTGTACTGTCAATGCTGGAGAATGGCTATTACCTCACCCAGTTCCTCACAGGCTATTTTGAGCATAGCTGAAAAAGATAGGAAAGACTGTAGAAGCAGAGTGCATGTACTGCCACACTGAAGACAACGACGCCAATCACACCTTCTTTGTGTGCTCTCGCTGGCACACTGGCAAAGGATGCGGAGCGGCTAAATGGAGGAGATTGAAGACTTTGAGCCAGAAACCATTGAAGCAAAGATGCTGGCGGTGAAAGACAATTGAGACGCCGTGCACACTTTCGTCGTAGCAACACTGATATGAAGACAAAAGGGAGACAGGGAGTGGGAGGGGAGTGCTGGATCAACCCTCCCATCACCCCCTCTCTCATCTGTCGAACGAACAATCTGTGAAAAGGGGAGGAATGGTCAGATCAGGAGGTCAGAACAGGTGTAGGGAGATAGGGAAGGGGAAAGCTGAAGAACTACCCGTCCTCCTACACTATCCCTATCTCCCTAAAAAAAACAGGAGACACGGACTACAGGAAGAGGCCAAACCCAACTAACCAAACGAAATGCCCTGAAGTAATAGGTACTGACTACGTAGTTCGGAGCCGTTTCCTGAGAGAAATCGAGGAGTTTTTTAGTGGGTATACTGATGTTAGCAGGAGTCCCACACGAAGGGGAAACTCACATCCCCGCCGGCAGTCCGTAAAAGATTTTTTCATCTCGTAAAAAAAAAAAAAATAAATAAATAAAAATACTTGGAAATGGGTTTGTCAAAATAAAATCGATTTTTTAAATTAATTTTAAGTTGGACCAAAAAATATGTTTTCACAAAATTGGGTTACAAAAATTTTTTTCAAAAGGGATCGGGGGGGGGTTAACTTGAAAAATATTTGACCTCCTGAGATCCATCAAAAATCTCATTTGTAGCCCCATGAAAGCACTATAGATCGCAACAGTGAAATCGGATCGTTGCAGGGCCCCAACAAATGGAGTCTACGCCCAAAAATACTTCGAAAACGACACCTAACTCGATCCCATAGCCAAAAGCCTTCAAAAAACCCCTCTCGAAGCCCCATTTTAGCCCCATAGCGCCCCACTGGTTTGGGCGATCGGACTGAAAACCTTGCGGGCACAACTAGATGGTAAACCAAGTATTTTGTCAAAATTTCAGATTTAAAAAAAAAAAATTGGAATCTACACCTCTTGAAACGGATGTAAAATTTTGAGGCCGATCGGAGTCGTCGACGTCCGTCGCGATTACGAAGGTGTATTGTTCCAAGAATAATAAACCAAAATCGATTTATTATCAATCGATTATGCATCAATCCATTTGTATTGATTAATCGAATAATTATTAACCAATTCACAATTAATCGATTATGTAATAATCGATTTAAATAAACGATTCTCAGTTCTATTAAAAGAGTTAAAATCTTTTACAATTGCGTACCTCAGTTTTCCTGGTTGAAAACCAACTCGCTTTTTCCCAGTAGTTGTTTGCCTTCACCTCCCCCCCCCCCCCCCCCCTCCACGAACCCCCTAGTTAATTATATACGATTTTCCTCCTTGCGTTGGGGAGCCCTCAAGAAGAATACTACTGCAAATAACGATTGCGTTCCTTTATCAGCCGGAATTTAACTTTCAAAAAGAGAATGTACGCCCCTGCAACGCAAATGAAACCCCTGCTGTGCGCTATTGTTTCATTTTTGCTACACTTTTTTTGTCTTACCTACCCTTTTTCGCCGAAACAAATACAAATTAAACGTGAGTAACTTACAATTCTAATTTCGCTCCGAAACTTCCTTTGAAGTTGATACGCAAAAATGAATAGCTTGGCGGGCAAGAGCAAATATCCCATTATATTCCAAGGCAAACTTTGCCCATCGTTACTTTTGCACGTTTTTTCTCAGATTTTAAAAAAAGATGTTGAATTTTTCAAGCTTTCATTCAGTCCGGCTAAACACAGAGGCGGTTTCTTCGGCGGCCTGGTGAGAAACGGTAACTCACGTGGAAGGAGAGACCGGTCTGCTAGAAGTTGAATCCTTAATAAGGAGACGGCGCAGGAGTAAACCCGTGACTCCTTTTCTGGACCTTTAACGAAGCCGCGAATGATTTTCCGCAGCTTCGTTTTTCCCAAAAAGGGGGATAGTGGGTTGTGACCTAATTTACGAGTGGTGATCAAAATGTGATGTTAGAGACGATTGATTGCGTTAATCTGATGAAGTATTTCCCCCCGCTGGGATTCCTTCGGGAACAAGACAAAAAGTCGAAGCTGGTTTTTATGAGAGCGATGTCGGATATTTGTCTGAAGTTGATGATTTAAAGGACCTTCGGAATACATTCGTGGGATGTTTTACGATTGGCGGAGGAGAGACCTCATTTTGTTCAGTAGATGATGATTTCCACAATGACAACGTCCCCCGTAGCGGGCATCAGTGAAGAGAAGGCGGCTTCTTCACGCAAACGAACGCTTCCGCACGCTGGAGCCGGGGAACTACTCCTTCCCTGCAGGCCACGATGACTTGCTGGCCATTGAGTTCTTCCCATTTGTGGCTCGGCGGTAGCAGATGCCGTGGGTGGTCCCTGATCACTGACCTCACAGCCACTGCACTGAGAGAAAAGATTTTTTTAGTGGCTAGGTTAAATCCGAAATAACCTCGAAAAGAAATTGAAACCACCTAGAATCAATTGATTCAACCTAGAAAAAAATAGGTCCAGGTTAAAGTAACATCGAAAAATATTAATACAACCTAGACCCATATAGAAACAACCTAACCCGTTATTACCCGCCCTCTGACCACAACCTGGAATAAAAAAGTGTCAACCTAGACCAAATGTGAACTTCACATTTGGTCTAGGTTGACATTGTGAAGACCTAGAAAATATATTACCTACCTTTGACTTTTAAGTGGGGTAACCTAGAATTGAATGATTTGACCTTCCATATAATTCCCCTCCATTAAAGTCTCGATTGTACAACTGAAAACAACCGGGAGATTTAAAAGGCGAGATTGCTACTTTAGGTAACAACCCAGAAGAAAAAGTTAGACTTTCAGTCTAGGTTAAAACTACCGTAGTACCACAAATAGTTTTAGGTTTAAACAACAGTGATCTTTGTCAAATTCTAATCATCTAATTTCTGTCACTATGTGCAGTCATATTATGACGTCACATTCAAATTTTTGTACTGAGTTGGAAACAGAGACAATCCAGATAGATAGTGGAAGTTGATAGAAACAACCTGCAATGGAAGTGGAGCAAACCTAGAAAGAAAAGTGGACCACCTAGTAATTTATTAGGACCAACCTGAAAAGAATAGGAAGCTACCTAGAAATTTAACTGGAACAACAGGGATAGTAATTGAAACAACCTCGTAAATAAAAGGACACAACCTAGAGAAAAAAGGGTTAACGCGCCATGGCTGTAAATTGTTTGAGGTGGGGTGAGAACGTTTTTGTTTTAGGGTAAATCAACCGTCTATGAAAGTGAAAAACATTGAATACCAGGGTGAGACAACGAAGACATTAATGTTTTTAACCTAGACTGTAAATGGATTGAGGCGGCGGCACACACTGTGAACTTAACCTAGAACTAAAGTGTGGGGGTGGCTTATTTTAAATCTTGGTTGTTTGCATTTTTAGGAAGGTAACTTCACCAGTATTTTCAATCTAGGTTAAATTATATTCAACCTAGACTAAATTGTTCCACCCTAGAATGAAAACCAAAAAAAAATCTAGGTTGGCAGCATTTAACCTAGAAAAAAATCGAAAAATAACCTAGAATAGGCCCTTTTTTTCTCTCAGTGTGAGCAGCGACCCTGGTGGCAACAAGGCCCAGTCCGGAACGACAGCTGGTTAAGCAATACTTATCCAATAGTTATCCCCGCATCCCTTGGAGTTCCTCCCCTTAGTGGCGGTTGAGCAGAAGCTCTCCTGGAAAGCCAAACAGGCTACACCTGGTGGTGGCACCACTCCCTGGTTCCTACCAGAAAGACTGCTTCCAAAATTACTCAGAAAACGACCTTATTAGACCTCTTGGGATCCTACAAAAATCCTATTTGTAGCCCCATGAAACACCCATAGAACCTCAGGGTGAAATTGGATCATTTTGGCACCCCCAAAAATGGTTTCTACGCCCAAAAATACCTACGGACGGCCCTTAACTCGTCCCCATAGTCAAAACTCCTCAAAAACCCCTACTGTAGCCTCTTTTTAGCCCCACAGAACCCGACAGATTTGGGCGACCAGGCTGAAAACCTTGCAAGCACAACCAGAACTGCACAAAACGGCTCGGACGGCGTATGGCGGACGGACATTTCGTTTTTGGAATCTACTCGTCATAAAACGGATAACGTCACATTTTGAGGCCGATCAGAATATTCGACCTCTGACACGAATACATAACTGTATGATTCCAAGAACTAAAAAAAAACACACAAAAAAAAAAAAAAAAAAAACGGACCGGAGCAGATCACCCCATGCATGATCTGGCGAGAGTGGGCATCTGGCAGACCAAGGGCCCCTTCTAGGGACCCACCTCCAGGTTCCTCTGGTGAAGGTGGAGCGAATCCGAGGAGGCATGAAGGCTCCAGTTAAAACAAACAGCTCACCTACTTCGCCTACGCCTCAAATGCTTGCGCAGCGGACCCAGGGAAACCCGACATCTCACGTGTGGACCCTGGGAAAAAACCACTAGGCCCCCCACATTACCATCTCTCCAACAACAAGACGCGGCATGGACAGAGCCTTCTGAATTCTATCCATCACCACAGACAATTCAAATTGTAAGGAACACATCCACACGCAAGCTCCCCTTACAACACCCACTAAGACTCAAGGAATGAGACGTCTGGAGAAGTAAGAACACAATTTCGTCACATTGTGAACAATGCAGAATCAGAAGAGAAAAAGATCATGAAAACAACGATGACGACCGCCAAGAACGACCTCCAATAAAGGAGCTTCCACGTGATTCAGACGCCAACTCTTCAATCTCCTGGATAGTTCAGAGCTTTTATATCTCGCGAAAACGTGAATCAGACTTTGCATTAGTCACCGGGACGTCAGAAACCCATCCGTCAACTCGCGATCGACCTTCTGAGTCATTCCAGTAGGTGGAGCCATGAAACGACACGTTATAAACAGGAAATCAATACGAATCGTCTTTGAACACCGTCTAGTGATTTGTTTTTATCACTCTGTCGTGATTTGTACCTCCACGAAACAGGAGACGCACAGGAGGTCTGTGGGAGGCTCGTAGGGACTATAAAAGCACCTGAAATATGTTAAGGTTTCCACCACCCCTTCATTGGCTGCCTTAATTAAATAGACGTCAAATAAAGTATCCTCCCTCCTCCTGGCGCCCTGGGTGGGGGCAACTGCCTGGTGGGTTTTGATGGATATTTTATGGCGGCGGTTCAGGTTCTTATCACATGAGTTATTGTCAGCGTGTGAGTGCTGCTCGTGAGAAGACTTCGGTCACTCTTCTAAATCATGTCCCCGCCTCGAGTTCCTACCCATAAAATGCCATCCCAGTCCACTTCGGAACTCATAGTCTTCTTACAAGTTCCATCGGCGTTCCAACTACACACTCAATTACAACAAGTTGGAGCTGAAAACGAACCAAATTACCGTTCCGATAAATATAACTCTTTCCCTTAAAAAACGTGACAAGCTGTCTCAAGAAATTGATCAATGATGATTGTTTTCTAATAAAAAAAAAATCCATCTCATCAACAACGAAGAAAACCCAAAACATTTTAACAAAAAACATCTTGACGAACTAATAAAGCGATAGCCGGCAATTAGGTTCTGGCGTTGATAGGATCTGAAACGACTCATAATAACCAAGCAGGAGATCGATCGCTTTAATTTGAAAATTCGAGAAACGAGGACGGATCCTTCATGTGATAGCAGAAGCCTTTAAGGCCTACAAGATTCGGCAACACTCAATATACAACGGCGGTAAAGACTCTTAATGGGGTTATTGAGGGAAGGTTACGCACACATAAATTAGCGACTGCAGCTTTGAAACGTGACACGAAACATGACACATCAGCGTTATGAACCATCTCATGTAAGGAGGAAAAACAACCCGTCTGAGTACTAAGAAAACCTCCACGCTCCAGTTGCCCAGTTCACCCTGTCAGTGACGGAGGTGTGCCAACTCGGATGTCCCCGGCAGGCGCATAAACAATGTTTTACAACGGCGGAGGGGGAAAACCTTACACCGCATTACACTCGAGCCTCCAAACGAGAAGGTCCCTCTTCAAGGAGTCTTCAACTGTCAGGCCAGCCTTCCGGAAACTGCCACAGAGGGCGAGGGAAACGGGAAGAAGTCGTCATGCCAGGAACACGGGACACGAGGACACGAGTAGCATTTCAGCGGTGAAAAAGACAGTTAAAATTATAATTAGGTTTCCCGTTGTGACGTTTTACGACAAAACGCGCTTAGAGACAGACGTCTTACAAAACAACTCAATTTTGTAGTCTTGTTTTATTCGATTAGATCAACTTCCTTAGATATTATGATGGCTGGTTCAGCGACTTTCCAGCCCCCGGGTTAACGCTGCTCCATCATAAAATCCCAAGCACATCTCTGATGCACATTGAGGGTGCTAGTTGGGAGGCAAACGCCTGAAAACCTTGCCCAAATGGCATCCCTACCTGTCAACAAGACATAATGCAGAGCTGATCACTTTAAAGATTCCTTTCAACATAACAGCCCTAAGATTCAGAAGAAATGGCTCTAAGGAGCTAACATCTAAATCTTCTCAGTCAGCCAGGCTGCACTGAAGGCAATAGGAGCTTACGCAAGTCCGGGCTGGTTTGGGGATGTCTTCAGGCCCTCAATACTATGGCGGTGCACAACAGACTCCATGTGGAGTGGAGCACATAGAGGCCTTGAAGACAATGAAAAGGCTGACAGCCTAGTAAAAAGGCTCACTAAAATCCACTTGATCTATCAGGTGACAATGGGAGAGTAACAAAATAGCTTCCCTCAGGAATATATCAGTGCGAGGCAAGCCAGTTGTGCACCTACTGTCTTTGACAAGAACTGACGTCAGGATTCTCACCAGCCTCCTGGGGGTCACGGCTCACTGAACTACCACCTTAACAAGATGGGCAAGTCCCATCACTCCCAGGGCCAGGCCACAAACGGCGGAAGCTGCTGCCAAGGCGAAACTCCAGAAGTATGATCGAGCAGCAGGAGATGCGAGAGGGTCTCACAGCCAATGGCGCCTGATATTTGGCATTCAAAGCCTTCGAGACGAATAGCCATGGCTTTCACCAGAATATGGAAGAAACCCTACTCGCTGGTCATTTGGTGGACAAGGGTTTGCCAGAAGATTGCGATCATCATGGCAGTGTTCCTCAGAGTTAAGGAGGCCCAGAAAGGATGGACTGAAGCGGCATCAGCGTCATCCATCGTCACAAAACCACATTCGGTCATCAACCACATCCCAAAGTTCTGAAGAGGTACAATGAAAAAAAAAAAAGCTGCAAATTTTACACAAGGGTTTATTATTCTTTGATAGACGTTACTTGTGCAGAAATTTAATTCTGTCAATAAAAAAATGAAAAACAAATTTTTTTTATTTTTTCATTTTTTTCAACAAAAAAATTTTTTGGGATTTTTTGTTTCAACAATTTTTCTTCAAAAATTCTTTATTATTTTTTATTATTTTTTCTTCTTTATTATTGTTTACTAGAAAAATATTTAACCTCCTGGGATCCTTCAAAAATCCCATTTTTAGCCCCATGAAAGCCCTGTAGATCGCCACAGTGAAATTGGATCGTTCCGGGACCCCCAAAAATGGATTCTACGTCCAAAAATACTTCGAAAACGACACCTAACTCGATCCCATAGCAAAAAACCTTCAAAAACCCCCTCCCGTAGCCCCATTTTAGCCCCATAGTATCGAATAGGTGATTCCAAATTCTGCAGTGAAATCAGTTTTAAGAGCTATTGCTACTGCACCTGCAATGGCAAATTTGATGATGCACCTGTCGAAAAACTCCATCATTCATGGCTTCTTAACGTGCTTCGTGATATTCCCCACCCGGAGGAGGTTCTTAGTTTTGACTGAAGCCGCGAGATCTCCCGTCATAATTTTCAGTGCAGTGTCATCACCGCGCAAATCCCCTCAAAGCCGGCTCGACTGTTTTACGGTACTTGGCCGCTTCAAGGTCTACCCCCGGCCGTCACGCAATTAGCGTATCCGACGAAGCCTTTTGACAAAAAGGTACGACGTACAAGCAGACCCTGGCAAGGGGGGATCGGCCTTTTCCCTCAAGACAACTCCCCCCGGCCAGATGTGGTTTATAGCTTTGTTTTCCACGTCAACGAGGGATCAGCAGGGGACCAGACCTTACTCGTATGCCACAAATCATACCCCCCCACTACAACTATATATATTCCACATGCCAAGGACGCGATTTTGTAGCCCCTCCCTCAGCCTTCCAGCGGTTTTCAATAGTTTAAATAAATACGGCGTAAATCATTCCAAGCGTAACCCGTCCTCGTTTGAAGCGTAACAGATTTGCAATGTCCTTTCGAAGTGGAGGCGCGAGATAATTGAACAGCTCTGTGTAAGGTCTTATCGCTAAGTGCTGAATGTCGTTTTATTTATATTCACCTGTCACCCATCATTCCCTTCATTTTTCCTTTCGCTTCGGGCTCGAGCACACCCACGAGACATTTAAATGCACCTGGAGCCGGTAATGCATACCGCTGCAGAGACGCGATCAATCCTGTCTGGGTGTCTATCTCGCCCGATTCATCACTTATTTTGAAAAAAAGAAGAAAAAAATGAAAAAAAGGGGATTTACTCTTACGCCTCTGCTATTGGTGGTCGACTAGCATGCGGATAGGGAGCCTCGGGTCGCTCGGCCACCAACATGACGCCGCGCTGCTTCGACCAATTTTTAAGGAAGGCAGCCATATTGGACCTAACTCATCTTTTGGACTTTGGACTTACGAGAAGTAGCCTTTGGCAGCAGAGACGCCGTTGTGTCGTCACAACTCGACAGCATCGTCATTGTGGGATCTGTACCTCGCACTCTGTACAGGAATACACCAGCCCAACGGTCTCTGCACACCCCCTGGAGACTCTCCCCAGTGTTACAAGTACCATTGACTACTAGTGTTAACACTTCATTTATCTGTTTGCCCTTGAGGCTCCAGTCCGCCGAAAAAGGGTTGCTCTTCAGGGGGCCCTTCCCTTAAAAGGTCATCAATAGCCCTTCGGAAGCTTTTCCTTTTCCTTGGGACCGTCAATAAGTCTTCAAGCTTCCCAACCTGTTGGTGCCCTCCCTAATAGGGCATTGTCAAGGAGGACAGATTGCCCACCTAACCCAATCATTAGTTCAACCCCCTAACTCAATAGACGCCCGTCCATCCAACAACAAGCTACCGTCAACAATGAATAAATCACCCCCTTCCCTCGCCGGAAGGCCGCCTGAAAGAGGAAAGTAAAAAATGCCCGAGTTCTTCTATTTGCACCCTTTTCGGCCAAACTCCTTTTTCTCCTGTGAAAACACGAAGTTTGTATTCCAAGGATGGCACTAGTTCATCGTTTCAGACTCCATGCGTGAATTTGCGCACCTTTGTCGATTACGTGTATGACTTTCTCTCTGCCAGGAGCGATCCGCAATGAGTAATGGAGTTCAAGACTTGACTGATCCCCAACTAATTGTAGCTCCAGGCAAGCCCGCTGGAAACCGACTTTCGGCCCTTCCATCCCGACCGTTTGACATCTGTATTTGTTGTCTAATGGTACAAAAACTCCTGGCAAGGGACGGGGGCTTGTTAGAGACCAAGTTTGATTTCCAACGAAAGACCGCGAGAGGCCCGTCGCCGATGACAAATCTCGGGTTATATGGACTTCACGAGCGCTAATGACGTTTTGCTCCGAATGGCAGGAACCTAACTTGAAATGACTGGACGGAAAAAAAAAGTTGATTTTCGCGAAGGCCGAAGAACTGGGGTTGAAAAGTGGGGAGATTACTGTAAGAAAAAGTTTTCGAGTTGTGAAGGCCTCCGTAAAGTCAGGATGTTGAAAGGTAAAAGCTGATGTGTGACGTCGCACTATGCTCAGGTGAACAGGTTATAATGTACCGTACAGAGTGAGAAGATCTGTAATATGGCCCGAGAGTGCAGGAGCGCAAGATCGTAATTTGCTCGGGATCTCCCATTTGCCCAAAACAAATCTATCTGGAAAAGAAGTCAAGACGCTTGCCCGAGACCTGGCAGTCGGGAAGCACGTGACCAAGGGCTGCACCCGAAGATCTGCCCTGGGGCCGCAGCTGTGCAACCTGGTCATGGAGACTTCCCCGCAAACCTCCACCAACTGGCAGTGTCCGACGGCGCTCGCTGGGTGTGGAGCACAGACCTGGCGGGCTCGGCGAGGCACGTGCTTTGGGGCTGCATGACACCTGAGAGGGGGCGAGCTGTCCTGCAAGGTGAGGTGTTCCCTGAAGCAAGTTTGTTTACAGCCCTTCTCGCTACAAGGCTTTTGTTGAGTTTACAGCGGCCGCATTGAGAGCCCCGGTGGCAACAAGAACCCCAGCAGGCAACAGCAGGCCTTGAGGAGGACGACAGCTGGGCGAGCAATGACTCCCAATCCCCCTAGTGTCAGACCCCATTATAAGGGGAGGTCGAGCAGTGGCTCCCACCCAGTATTCTGTCGACTTGGCGCACTCGACTCTTGCATCAATCCCCGATTCCACGCAACGCCATCAGGGGCAGATAGGCGGTTTTGACCGGCCCGGGCGATTCAATTTGACCGGCCCTTCCCCCCCCACCAGCCTTAACAGTTACCTATCCAAAAACCATCAAAGGAGGGGTTGTTCATATTTTGGAAAAACAAGCAAATGAATAGGAACGAGAATACACTTTATTAATTTTAATACCTAGGTGAACTTATACTGAAGTATAATAAGTCTTATTAATAAGTACTTAAGTGAAAAATAACAGCGCCTATATTTAGAAAAAATAAAAGTGGCATGTGTGTTAGTTTGGTACCGTCTATACAAACATAATAGCGACTGAAGCTAGGATGGATTGAATTTTTGCACATTTCTTCAGCTTCATTGTCACAGCGTATTGATGAGGAGCATTTGGCTGGAGCACTGAACCGAGAGGCTTTGGGTGTTTCTGGCCCTCCTCGCCATCCCCCCTCCTCCCCTACGCATATTTGTCCCCTGCTTGTTCATTTCTTTCGAACTCTAGGCTCAACCTGTCCCATGGTAAATTTACCTTTTACAGCTGTTTAAATTCAATTACTAGAAAAGTTTGTCATGTTAAGTGTTTGGACGGATGAAGGACCCAAAAATGATTACTCGGAAAATGAGTCCTCATTCGACTTTCTGGCATCCTTCAAAAGTCTGATGGATGCATTGAATGCCAAGGCGAAATCGGACTCTTCTGGGACCCCCAAAAATACTTTGAAAACGACACCTAACTCCTTCCCATAGATGAAACCCTTCAAAACCCCCTTATGTAGCCCGCTTTAGTTCCGCAGAGCATCGCTGGTTTGTGCGATTGGGCTGAAAACCGTGTGGGTACAACTTGAAGAAAAACCAAGTATTTTGTCAAAAGTTTCAGATTTTTGAGAAAAATTGCTACTGCTCAAAACGTCGTGGACATTTCAGTTTTGGAATCTGCTCATCTTAAAACGTAGATATAATGACAAATTTTGAGGACGATCAACATTTTGGACTTAGATAACAACATAGTGTATTATTCAAAGAATATTTAACCAAAACGTGATCACATAACGCCCACAGACGAAACACTTGCTGATGAGGGAAAAGAGACCAAGCGGTAGGCGATGGCGAGGAGGGCCAGAAACGACTGAAGCCACTCGGCTCGGTGCTTTGGCCAGACGCTACTGCTCGCAAGCCATCAACATGAGATCCTCCAGATTGTTATCACTCAGAGTTAGCCTCAGCCTTGTTTTGATGATTTTCAATTTTGAAAAACTACTCTAACACTCAGCTTGGGTGGTAGAAAGCGGTAGGTAGGTACCTACCAAAAATGGGTGAATCAAAAAGAGAATTTCATACAATGAGGCCATGAGGATTTAAAACCTTGTATGCAAATTACGCATTGATTGCACTTGACATCCACCCTGTTAGGAACAGAGCCAACCAGATCGCCTTCATTGTGTCTGAATTTTCCTTTTCGGTCTCGATTTCATATTTCGGGTAAGGTCAAATTTTGTTTCCAGCTTCGACCAGCCCCTCAGGACCTTCGGCCCTTCGGGCGTCGCCCGATCGCCCGACCTGCGTATCCGCCCCTGAACGCCATATAAATCACCACCGTGAGTTCACCCAGATCGCGAATTACTTATCTCAAATTATTCCGGCACACCGTACGAAACCAGTTGAGGGTGAAGACTCTACTGATATGTCAACTATGCAAATTGCATTTCGTCCAGCGTGAGGCGGCTACGCGCCAGTTGGAACCTTTGTACGCAAATTTTGTCTCCCCCACTCCAACAAGATGGAAAGGGGGCCCCCATTATGCAACTTTTTTTCAGGTTTACACGTTCGGAGACAATGATATACTGCGGCGATCTTATCTGTACGGACTCGCATAACATTATCATCGGGTCTCGAAGGTCGGCAGCCTTCCCTCCATTTTATGATATATGATTTTTACCTTTATGAACCACTCAGGACGCGGAGGGGTTCCAAGTAAATTGTTTCGATATCTCAGATTGCTTTACGATAATGGCTTTGATGCCGCTATAAATCTGTCAAGCGTCTTGACGTGGCCTTATCAAAAGTTTTTGTCTTGTTCGCCTCCCCTTCGGAGCCTTCTCTTCGAAAAGATAATTACCTTCCTACAATTTTCTGTGATAGGAGGCCCGGGCAGTAAAGTCATATGTTTTATGGGTCTGTCCAAATTTAGATGGACTGACTGGGTCCTCAATCCACATTCCCGCTTCGAAGAGCTTAGTGATCAAAAGATGCCGCTCACGCCGGCCTTTATTTACTCCTCGGATTAGTTGAGACAATCAGCAGAACCTGTCGTTTCTTATAAAACTGATTCCGCCCAATACTAATTGGAGGAAAGAAAAAAAAAGACAATTTTTTACCGAAATTGACTTTTGCTATTTTGTGGACGAAAAAAAAATTCCCATATTACGTTTAGTTAGGCACTGTTGCACACCGCTACTGAATGAATTCAAGATCCAGAATGACACGTGTGAGAAACGGCCTACTGTTTGTTGCGTCCCACAGTTGAAGAAAGAAGCCGTAGCAGTAACAGGCGCCAGGGAGCTGTCGAGCCCACCGCAACGAAACCTCTTGATTGACTGAACAATTCCAACTCAAGAATAATAGGTGAGAGTACGAGATAGAGCCGCCCGAGATAGCCACGAGGTGGGAGCCGATTGTTTGCGCATTCAACGCCTTCACGAAATCGTGCGAATCCCGTTTTTTTTAAGGTGGGGCCTTCTTATAGGTCAGATCTTGCATTATGTTCTTTGGAAATATAGAATATTTTGAATTAGCTTAGCGGAAAGTTTCTTCGAAATTGCAATTAATTTTTAGTTTTTCGATGTACCTGTATTGTATCACTAAGGTATACGTAAGTCACACGCTTGAACGGCACGTTATAAAATAACTGTTTCCCCCTAACTGAACCCAATCCATACAGGCGCATCAAAGGGGCCAATATATATATTGTCGGACAGTCTAAATCCACTCAAGTCCCTCGCAAGAGACGTGGTGACGTGGTGAAAATCCACGAGCGATCCCGAGCCAGAATGAGGTTCCTCGTAGGGCATGTCTCCAACTCGGCGTATCTGGTGGGACAGGCGAAATGTTCAACCCCCCAACTCTTCTACATGCCGTTGGGAGACTTGCTTCCACCAACCTGTTGTATGTGTAGTCCAGCAGCTACTGCTGGTCTCTGCGCAGGTGGAAAAGCAGTCCAGGAGGCTTGTGTAGCTGCATTTGTTTTGTGTTGTGTGTTGCTGTTTTTGTATAGGAATCAGAAGGCAGGCTTTGCTGGCAAATTGTTGCCAAGCGAGGCCAAGCCCGCTGACACCGTCTGAAAATCCGGCGGATGGCATGATGCCATTTAATCCGCTCTCCTGGCGACCACAAAGGCAATCCATTGGTTGCTCGGGCAATTGATTCGCGACCACACTCAGGCGACGACACTCGCTGGCCTCGCAAGGCGGGTCTCTATTGGGCTGCAAGAACGCGAATGGCTGAACTGCCAAACAATGCAGTGACATAGTAAAAAAAAAATTGATTCGCCCGAAATAATTGGGTACACTGACCAGGCTTCCCCAGACGAAATGTCGCCTCGGCCCCCAATAAAAAATTCACGTAAATTCGTAAATAAGAATAGCCAGTGAGTGAAATGATGCTGCAGGCGGGGATGGGGGAGTCCGAGTAATTACCTGCTCTCTCGCTAATAATTGTTAGCGAGAGAAGCTGGACTTCCCTATCACGCCGCCAGAGGTGGCGATTCCCGTGGCCCACGACTGAACGAAGTGGGACGGGCGAGCGAATTCAAGTACGAAGAGTTCGGTCCATGCAGCCTCATCGTGTTCTTGCTAAAACGGAATTTCTTTGTTAATTTTTTGGATCCTTAGAATTAGCCTAGATTAAAGATGACCAAAATCGTGACACTCCGCCTCCTCCTCCTCCCCTTCGTCCTCCTCCTCCGCGGGTTGGGGCTTTAATACAGTAGATGCACCCTCGGAACTCCGCCAACCACAGCATTTTATAGGACCATGCTGATGAAGACGATAAGAAACTATGGAACTTTTCTGCTTTGTCTTCAAGACCTTTCGCCGCCCCTTCTTTCTTTCGCTTATATCATGGAAGAAGGGAGCTGAACCGGTACGTGTTGATGGGCTGAACCGGGTAGGTGGGTTAGAGGTTTTCATCCCGATACAGCACTTGCTATTGGACGTCGGGGAAATCTACGCGAATGCCTTTTCATAACCCAACACTTCGCTCCCACTCGCCGAGACGTTGTTTCCATAAAAACAAAAAACCCCCTCCGGTTTTTCCCCCTTTTTTTTATTCCTCTCCGGAATCGGGGTAAAGGGAATGAACCGACTTGGATGGGTATGAAACGCCGGGGCCTTGAAGGAGGATCTACCTTAATATACTGCCTGGACCCCCAACACGCTGAGCGACCAGGGCTTTCACTATTTCATAGTTATGATCCGTAATAAAGGTTTTCCTTGCCTTCTATTTTTTTCTTTAGTGTCGCCTTTACTTTTTGGGGGGCCCTTCCACCTCCTGCTACATTCCCTTCGTATTCCAGCCGTTCCATACAGACCCCGCATACATTAATAAGAACTAGGTACCACTCGAACGTCGGGAATATACTCCCTTTATCCTTTACTGGCAACTGAGAACGTATTATTCGTTTCACTGCTGAAGTAAGAAGTTGTTACCAGAGAAACCTTTCTTTTTTTCTCGAATAGACTCCCACATAAGATTTTATGGTCACTCGTATATCGAAATCAAATAATTTCATACGGAAGGTTTTGAGGGGTGTTTTGACACAAAAAAGAGACTCTTCCCTGTAGGTGAATTCTGTCTTCACATTGAGGACGTCCAAAACCACCCCACACCGCGAAACAGATACCCTACAACCCCATAATTTTGGGAATCACCGAAAGTCTGCGAGCTCTGCGATTGCGGTCAGGGCTTAGCACCGGTTGACAGGAGCCTGACAACTGAGACTTAACGGGGAAGTGGTGGCTTTTCGTTCATGACGAACACACAGGGGTATTATATTCGGTGGCTTTTTCGATCCTTCTCCCCAACTCTTCGCCGCAACTTGTCAACCTCAACATCCTTCAACTTCGAGAACGCCGAGTTACGTAAGTTCCCGAAGGGAAACTTTCCACCCAAAAACATGATTCGGAGAGAACGAGCAATTTAGCGGACCGTCTTCGCGGTGGAAACGGGAGTAAAAATAAAGTTGGCATCGTCTCCATCAATCAGTCACTCATCCTCCGAATGACGTGATGAAGTGGAAAATAAATTTTGAAGATTAAGTCGGAAAGGCATCAATCTCGAGGAACACCGAAAGAGGTGGATGAGTATTTTCGTGCGATTAATGTCGATGCCACTGGTGCCGAGCCAAAACTGTACAGAGCGGCTTTATATGTAAAACCAGAGGGAGAGAGTGAGAGGGAAATGCCATTTAACTGCTAACGATGTTTTGGGATACGGACGTTTATCACTTCAACTAGCTCGACTCATCTTAGTTAATCCTTTTGAGTACCAAACTAAACTATTCTTGTCTGGAGACATCGGTTACAATATCTTCACCCAGGAAGAAGCCACAATAAAGATCAAAATAGACTGATGATGTCATTAGTGAGTAGGATGAGTTTTCACTTTTATTATTCTTGGATTATTGTTCTCTATTATACGCATCTATTCGCGACGGGGGTAAGAAAATTTTAACCTGCAACTTCGACCTCACAAAAAAATGGAAATTTCCGTCCGCCGTTGGAAAGTATTGGATCTTTAGTGTGTGTTTATTAACAACTGGAACTTTCACCAAATATTTGGTTTGTCAAATAGTTGTGCCCGCAAGGTTTTTAGCCCAATCACTTAAACCCGTGGGGCTCGGTGGGGCTACAAGATGTTGGAAGGTTTTCGGCCATGGGGTCAATTTAGAAGTTATTTTCGATGTGTTTTATGTCAAATTTTTGACACATAATTCATTTTGTACGGTCCCACGTCCATCCAAGCACTGTAGGCAGGTAGGTATGTCCATTTTTATTTTTTTATTTTACTTTATTTTTTTTACATTTTTATTTTTTTATTTTACTTTATTTTTTTTACATTTTTATTTTTTATTTTACTTTATTTTTTTTTTTAAACCCATTCATTACTTATTTAAATTGTTCAATCTTTTTATTTTTAATTTATTTTTGTGTTTAATTAATTTTTTTAATTTTTTTTTACCTATTTATTCATTTCTTTAAAGACCTACTTTTTATTCACATAAAATAGAATAAAATAATAAAATTAGGTCTTTAAAAAAATGAATAAATAGGTTAAAAAAAATTATAAAATAAAAATAAGGATAAAATGATTGAACATTTTTTCGATTTTTATTTTTCGATGTAAATTATTCACATCGAAAAATAATACCTACACCCTTGTATAAAATTTGCAGTGTATTTCTGTAATGCCTGCACTTCTAGTGCTCACTCTAGTGTAGACTGCAATGGTACTATAATAAATATCCGTTTAGCTCCCGAAGGGCCACTTTGAAGAATCTGAAGCGAAATGGCATTGTCCAGTTATATAGTCAAGAAGGGCTCGAAGAAAGTTCTGAAGACCCTCCGCGTCGCCCTTCCTTCATCTAAGTTGTTGCTCACGTTCAAAAGAATACCCGGGACAATGATTGGCATGTGGGAAGTATTGAAAAGTGTATAAAGGGGAGGCATGAGAGGAATGCTTTCCGGGAGGGGCCGTAATGCTGTAGGGGAAAGCCAAAGGACCGGTGGGCACATAAAACAAAATAGGGTTTTTGCCTCGTTGGGAAAAAGTCCCGAATGGGAAGACGGAACCCAACTTTTCCTTTCCTTTTCCGGGCTTCCACTTTTGGAAGTGAAGAGAATCCATGTATCCACACTTCACGCAGATACGTAAATACGTGAATATGTTGAGCAACAACTTGGAGAACATCTAACGGGGCTGCTCTGATGTGGCTCCTTGCTCACTACTCTGCTGTCGTCGTTCCTTACTCAATACTCTGCTGTTGTGGTTTCCTGGCCAATAATCGGTTGTTGTGGTTCTTTACTCTGCTTATGCAGCTTCGCTCAATACTCTACTGTTGTGGTTCCTCGCTCAACACTCTGCTTTTGTGGTTCCTTGATCAATAGTCTGCTGTGGTTGCTCCTTACTCACTACTCTGCTGATGTGGCTCCTCACTTAATACTATGCAGTTGTGGTTCCTTGGTCAATACTCTGCTGTTGTGGGCCCTCGCTCACTACTCTGCTGTTGTGGTTCCTTGGCCTATACTCTGCTGGTGTGGCTCCTTGGTCAATACTCTGCTGTTGTTACTCCTTACTCACTACTCTGCTGGTGTGGCTCCTCGCTTAATACTATGCAGTTGTGGTTCCTTGGTCTATACTCTGCTGATGTGGAAAAATTAGTTCAATAAGTATAATACAAATTAAAAACAAAAAGTATGAAATGATATGCTTCAGAATCTAATCTCTATATATAAAAATCAATTGCTGTTCGTTAGTCTCGCTAAAACTCGAGAACGGCTGGACCGATTTGGCTAATTTTGGTCTTGAATTGTTTGTGGAAGTCCAGAGAAGGTTTAAAAGGTGAAAACTGATGACCAAACTCTTCCTTCATCGCGAACGGAGCTTTCCTTCGCAACGAGAGACGGGTCAAATAGCGTCGTTACTAGGGATCGCTAGGAAAATGATGGAAACTCCGAAACCCGGTAAAAATTTTGGCGTCGGCTTAGAACGAAACTACGTCTGTTAAAACGAGCTTTTCACGCTGATTTCAACGAGTACAAAACGATTTCTGTGCGATAACCCGTTCACAAGTTATTCGAAGATCGTCGGTAGGTGGGTACGACTATTTTTTGCGAGCCTTCGATTAGTTTGATAGGTACTTACTAGGTAATTTCATTTTGATTTGATGGGTTGCTATGGGCTGCATGTAATTGATCATACACGAGAATTTGTTATTTCGTGCGAAGCACGGGTGTCCCAGCTAGTATACATATAATATTTACGGTAAATATTATTTTACCATCTAAGTAAATACCAATTGTAATTTAACCACCTACATGATAAATTTGTACCAAATACTAATTGAAATTTTCCAAGTACCTAATAAACTAAACAATAAACATACAAAGGTAACGGTGAAGTGTGTTCAAACATTTGCGGGGAAAAACGTAATTCATCGTTGAAAACCATCGGAGTATTTTGACTTTCGAAATTTATTAACCGTTCGTGTGTTTGGTCGGTTGGAAGCCTTTGATAGGAACCGGGGCCGATCATTCAAAATAAACTAAAATGCAAAAATAGTATAACATCTCCCGCTTCCCTGTTTACTCGTCATACCTCGTGTTCCGTTGGCTTCCACCGTTATCTAAATAATTTCGCCGGTATCAGCGGGAGGGCATACGGTTTGACGCAAGGGACCGCCTCCGCCCGCCTTTCGTAAAATAGCCCCCCCAATAATTTAAACGAGTTGAAACCATGTTTATCTTGATGCAGCCGTAATTACTCCGATCCTTTCCGACGGCCTCGCGCGGGGTTTGACTTCATTTGCATCGGTTGGCCGTAAAACGTGATGAACTTGGCTTCAAAAAAAATCATAAATCTTGTCCTCCTAGTTTTCCCCCTTCATCACGGTTCGTCCGTTTATAACAAGTGCCTTTTTTTACCCCGTCTTGCCCATCACGCGAGTCGTTTAACGTTCGTATTATTCACTCGGATAATGCCGGGAGTAACTACGCAGATGTTGAAAATGGAAAGAATTCAACAAATCCGAATTTCGGTTTGTTATTAGAACTTGATTGATCGGCCTCAAAATTTGTCAACGTACGTTACATGACGCGAAGATTTTCAATATCAAATGTCCGCCCGCTAAAATGGGGCTACGGGAGGGGGTTTTTGAAGGCTTTTGGCTATGGGATCGAGTTAGGTGTCGTTTTCGAAGTATTTTTGGACGCAGAATCCATTTTTGGGGGTCCCGGAGCGATTCGATTTCACTGTGGCGATCTACAGGGCTTTCATGGGGCTAAAAACTGGATTTTTGAAGGAACCCAGGAGGTTAAATATTTTTCGAGTAAAAAATAAAGAATTTTTGAAAAAAAAAAAATGTTTGAAACAGAAAAATCCCATTTTTTGAAATATAAAATTTTTTTTGGAAATATAAAAATCAAAAAAAAAAAAAAATCAGACAGAATTAAATTTCTGCACATGTTACTGATATCAATGAATAATAAACCCTTGTGTAAAATTTGCAGCGTTTTTTCTTCAGGTTTCATTTGAAAAATGAAACTTGACGTTGTTTAGATTGGATGAAAATGGGAACTCCCTGATGGACATTTTCATTCTTCTAAAAGACAAAAATGATCCCCATCTGACGAGCCATCAAGATGAGCAGGGGAAACCGGGACGGAGACGAAGTTTATTGTCTTTTGGCGGAATGACCCCGTCACCCAACTGCCATTCCAATCACTCCGAGTGACGTGAGCGGGACAAGTTAACAAAATACCAGAAACGTCCCCCCCCCCTCCTATTCCTCTTCAACGCTTTTCCGTCTCCGAAGATGGAATCGTCTCGGAGTGGCGGAGACGGGTCGAGCTTTTGAGAGACAAATACAGACTGACACCTTCAGCTTCTCCGTGGACAATGACAAGACTTCCACCTTCGCTCTTGGAAAACCCTTCACCATTTCTAATAAGACTCGTCCCCCTTCCCGAAAGAGTGGACCCTGTCATTCTGGGTGACGCTCCGAACGTCACAACTTTCCCAAATCTTGTTAGCGGGGACCGCCCCTTCCTCCATTTCCACGACCTCGCCATATCCCACTTTGCTCTTTTCTGTCTGTCACACGCACGCGACTTCGGACAGAATGAAAAACCCTCCGGTAACACCTTTTTTTTTTTTTTTTTTTTTTTTTTTTTTTTTTTTTTTTTTTTTTTTTTTTGCCGCAATTCCAACCGTAAATGGCAAACTAGTCGCAACAAACCTCCCTTGCGAGTTCCTTGTCTCATTGTAACTGTTCTAAATGTTCAACTTCCGGGAAAGAAGGAATATTCCGCCTCTAATAATCCCAGGCTGTCATCATCAGGCCGCGATGACGCTAACGTGGTATCACAAGCCTGTTCAGAACTGTTCTGTCTGGAACTAAATGACATTGTCACAAAAAACAAGTCCATCGCAGCACAATCTATTTTCTATCGTGGGCGATCTGCAACATTACGAAATAAGGGCCCGCTGGCTAGAATCCTAAGCTCTTGAAGTGTTTGTTTACGATGGTGCAAATTTAGTGCCTTTTTTGGGGGTCAACATTGTGATTAAATGAAGGTGTTTTTTAGAATATAAATCACAAAAAGAACTCCGAGGGCCGAGAAGAGGGCGAATGGATAAAGATTATAAATAAGGATTTTTCAGTTTTGTCTAACATTTCCCTAAGTTGTGTCTCTTGTGTCTCTTGCCTGTTTTCTCTCTGCTTCCCCTCCCACGGGTGTCTGGAAGAGATGAAATAAAGAAAAGGAGGGTACACTTGACAGGACTAAATCATTATGAATTACTATGTTTTTGCCCGAGGAACAGGAGAAAAAGGGCTCATTAGAGGGTTGAAGGTAACGTTGGGATTAGAGGTGGCAGTTGAAACTGCTACCGTCCCCCCGTTCCCGTTTCGAGCTTTTTCGTCGAGAGGAGGGGAGGATCTTTTGTTTTGCCTCAGGACTTTACATCATTCCTGGGTTACCGTTTCCCTCAACTCCTCGTCATCCTCCATCCGGGCAGCAAGATGGACAACCTTAATGAAAGAGACCCGTCAACCCCCTGGGACGGACATCATCCTTCATCAAATAAATTATTCCACTCACTCTCGTATTCACCTTCCATGTTTGAACAAGGAATTAACTGAAGATGTAAAGCCTGGGACGCCCTTACAGTAGCCTCGAAGAGTTATTTCAAAATGCTGCATATTTCGAACAATGGTTTATTATTCTTCGGAAGTTTTAAATTGTGTAACAATTCTATGCCAATTAAAAATTCTCAGTTTAAAACAAAAGCATTCCTGTACAGTCTTAGGACCAACAAGCTACCCGGAAAATGGACTGTACGTCTAAAAATACTTCTCGAAAAGGCTTCCAGCGTAACTGGGATTTCGCCCCCGGTGTCTTTGGCGGAAGGTGCAGGGAGTACCTGAATATCCCTGTGGGGCTAAAATGGGGCTACAGGAGGGGCTATTTGAAGGCTTTCGGCTATGGGATCGAGTTAGGTGTTGTTTTCGAAGTATTTTTGGATGTAGAATCCATTTTTGGGGGTCCCCGAATGATCCGATTTCACTGTGGGGATCTATAGGGCTTTCACGGGGCTACAAATGGGATTTTTGAGGGATCCCAGGGGGTCAAATATGATTTTTTTTTTAATACGTCAAATTTGTTTGTTTTTTGGTCGTATTTTCCGAGCAAAAAAAATTTATTTTGCAAAAAAAAAAAAATTGAAAACATTTTTCTCAAAAATTTTTCAAAGACACTGAATTAATTTCTGCACAAGTTACCTATATCAGAGAATAATAAACCTTTGCGTTAAATTTGCAGCGCTTTATGAATGAAATCGATGCGATGCGGCCAATAAGAATAATCGGTCAGTAAAACTTACTGACCGCCAATCACACCGCCGACGGTGGCGTTTCCCGTGACTGCACAATGAGCGGTGGCGGGCAGGCGAACTGTCAATAGAGTTTGGCCCATTAGCCACATAATAAAATATTTTATTATACGATATTATATAAACTTCTATAGAAGTCTTCTATCTATATATTGATAACCGTGTTGTAAATTTTTCTCCTTCAGGGAAAAACATCAGATCATGGATATGTCTTTAGTGGCTTCTTTTCGTAGGAAAGCGTGTTGTACATCACCCCAATTATGAATGTCTACACTAGCAATGCTTTTCTTTAACCTAGATACTGGGGTGAATATTTCGTCGCGGGTGAAATTTCGTCACGCAAATTTGTCCATGACCCCCAGCCAAAAGACTTATCCATGTCAATATGAAGGTAATGTACCTATGTATCATTATATAATACGATAATATCGTATTTTATATTATAAAATATAATGGTAATAAACGAAAAGCTTGAGTGACCTGATTTGCAAAAAAGAAAGGCGGTATGTCCGTCACAATGTCACGTTGAAGTCCACAATCAGCCGTACTCACCTGTAACAAAAATATATAATTTTAGTGTCTCCAATTGAGAAAAAAAAGCAGCAAAAGTTTATTACCTAGCTATTCTTTTGTATAAATTAAGCAAAAATAAATGAAATCTACCCAATGTAATCATGAAACAAACATGCACAAGTTTTGAGGAAAATCAAAACCATCGATCCCCATAAAGAATGCAAAAGTGGTTAAAGAATAATAAACCTAGAGACCTGTCTTCGAAGCCCGTCAGCGGGCCCAATTAGTTCGTCTTAAATTTCACTACACAGACAACCTGACAGCAATTCCGCTCCACATGACCCAATTAGGTTTGAGTTTCAGTAAAAAAAAACAGCCCATAAACGTACAAACACAGTAAAACGGTGGCAAATAATATTGAACAGAACTGCGATAAATGGCCGAAGAGGCAGCAACAATCATTGAAGTTGTACTCGCCGCGACCAAAGAAGCGCACTTTTATTGCTACCGGAGCGCAAAAAGGTTTGAACGGACGTGGAATTTTATGCTCCAGTTTAGTCTAGACGGATCAGTATGAAGGTCATCAATGCGGACGTCATAACATGAAGGGCTTCGAAGAATCCCAACAATAAGGACGGGCGCAATGGGGACATTAGCGCTCGTTATTCTTATAGATCCCGGCTTGAATACAAAAAGGCCGGAGACGTTATGAAATGCGTTTCTGGAAGGATTTCGATCCATTCGGGAGAATAATCCGATGCCCATTGTATTTTTAATATGTTGTGGTCAGCGTGAAGTGAGCATCGGAATAAATAGGTGGACAACCCTTCGGAAGTCGAGGCTGAGGGTTAATATGAGATCCTTGTGGAATCTGTCTGCCAGAAGCCGCAGAACGGGGGTGGCATACTAAAGAGAAATTCAACCCCAACGAAGACCCTCAGCCCTCTTGGAAGGAGTAAAACGGGTTTTTTTCTGGCCCTTTTTAACATGGGAATGGAACTAGTCTTTGGTCGCATTCGTATTGCTACTTCGGAGGGGCATTTTGACGGGAGTCGCCTCGTGTCCATACGATATCAAGGGAGTTGTCAAGGAAGAGTCAGGCTGGTAGGTGGATCCCTTAACCTGTGCTAATTAGATTTGTAACTGTACCAGACTCGAATCTATGAAGCTTTACGGCCTGACGTCCCAAAGTTTATGGTCCACACGGGTTTTCAGTTCTTCATCAAGTGGCGTCAGTTCTGCGAATGGGCTTCTTGAAAAGGTCAGAATTCAGCATTTCTGACAACACATTCGGATTCAGCACCCTTTAAAACCCATAAACCCCAATTTTTGGTTCGAAAATCCGTATAGGTACGTGCTGAGCTGTTTTCGAAATGTTAGAGATTTTGAAATGAACGCCGGGCAAATTTGACGTCACACCTCGCCAGGCTGGGCGTCGAGTAGTTGGGCACTGAGCCGCCAGAGCGCTAAATAATAAATCTGAACAGAATCGGAATAAAAACACTCGGCCCAGGTCGATTTTTGAATAACCTTCTTTGATAATAACCTCGATGCTCAATTTTCGAATGACCTTCCATAATGATTAACCCGATTTTCGATTTTTGGGGTCGAATTTTCGCGTTGCAAAGTTGGCTGACTTGCGTAGATGAGAGAGAGAGGGATCTCCCGGCCAATCAAAAGACGACGAAGCAGCCCACGTCATGTACCCTCTCCAGACCTCGGAATTCAAATATCATATTTTTCCTAAGGCCCTATAAATAATTGAAACGGGTTTTCTGCAATATGGACCCGTTTTCGTAACTTTTGAAGCACGACCTTTGCAGGAAAAACATTGTTAAAAATCATTAAAGGAGCTCATTCCGAAATACTCCGCCTTGTTGTAAATTCTCGGCCATTCCATGGATTGGTTCGTTCAGAATATTCAAGTTGACTGTTTCCAATCTCCTGGATCCAAGTGAATAGGCAGATCCTCTAACGAGAATACTGTACGAAATTATGGATAGCGTGTAGTACTACGTGAATTTAGAACATTCTAAGAGTGGCCATAGACATAAAATTTCTAATTTCTGAACACATCGGAATGATTTTGCGTGAATCATTACAAAGATTATTCGTCTAGTAATCCCAATATAAGCATTTTTCCAAGGATTCCATGGGGGTTCTGCTGCATCAGATCTGATTTTACAGGCAGTGAGGGTAGTTTTGATTTTTTGATATATTGTTAGGCTTATAATCAGGAGCACATACCCAATTTTGCAGCTAAACAAATCGTCAGGCACTTTGTGAGCAGCTGGAAAAACCGCAAAATTTTCGCAGTTGTTTTGGTTTTTTGGTTATATCAGAAGATTTTGACGAATTTTTCATACATACCTAACTATTTTGAAGTTGATATAATTTGCAAGAATATGAGCACAAAGCGAGCTCAGTACGACAGACGGTTGTCAGGATACAGCATTTTGACAATAGGCGATTTTTCTTAAACATTTCAATTTGAAGTTTTGGTCAATTTCAAATCCACATAACGGCCAAAATACTTATTCTACAAGGGTATTTGTTTCAAATGAAGTTGTAGGAAATCTATTTAGCTTTCATTTGAGCACAAGTAGAACTCTGTAGGTCAAATAGGAACAGAGAAAACAAATTTTAGCCAAAACAAGGAACGCCCAAGCAGAAAACCACGTTTATCAGCACGTTTTTGGCTGTAGCTCGGACACTATTGGCACGATTCCAAATTTCTTTTTTTCTCTTGAAAGCTGAGTGAATTTCCCATCGCAGCTATTCTATGTGAAATTTTGATTTGAGCTTCAATAAGGGAGGCGCAGGCATGGCAAAAAATGGCAAATTTTGGAAAAAATGTGTTTTTCGCCCATTTTCGTCTCTAACTCGGGGTTTTTCGAGCACAATATCGTAATTAGGCGTTATAAAATGCCAAATTACTCTAAAAAGTCAAGAAGACTGGGGTACGCTTGGAGAGCGAGGACGTTCCAACTACATTCGGGGAAGGGGAGGCCTCCCACTTTCATGGACGTGAGCTCGCAATCTGGTGGCTGAGGAAGAAATTACTTTCGGCGTCCAGCAGGGAATTTTCTCCCAGGAACTGAGTACTCCAAACGAGGGTGATTTCCCGCCATACCTTTTTCAATGAGCATGGCCCTGATGTCCTCAGCCCAAGGACGTCGCCTTCTTCGAGCCGGTCGAAATCAATGAGCATCCATGATTTTTCGTTTCAATGCGCATTCACCATTATTATGGTGAATTATTTATGGAACCACGCTCATGGCTTTACAGTTCACGAAAGAATAACTCTTGGGTTTGATGACCCAAAGTGTAACATGATGCACAGACCACGTACTTGACGAGACAGTCCATCCACACCATGCAGTAAAAACCTGGAAATCCATGGACTTGAAGGTGGACCGAACCTCCATAGTTTATTTTGAAGATAACGCGGTGTCACTTTCACAATTTGAAAGTTCATCAGGCCATCTAGTTATCTTCCCTTCGCGCTCTGACATTTCGGCCAAGGATCTTCGGGAACGAAGCCTAGTGATTGCGAAACTCCTCGGTACTTCAGGTAAGTAGTGTGACGGTAGTTTGACTCCAAGTAGCGCCAGTCATTCCTTTTCAAGACCAGCGTACATCATACCTTGGCCGAACCTTCACGTAATGCCTTTTGGATTGCGGATAATCATGTTGGACGTCGGCTCCGACTCGTCTCCCCGCATTGGCGGCATTCCAGACGGTGATAGCTAGAAAAAACCTCTTCGGCTGCAACATCCCCGCGACCCCGTAACCTTCGAGTGACCCTTTGAACACGCTGACATCGTAATTATGATTTTTGTGAGCATTATGACTTAAAAAAAAAAGTCGTTCTCGTAAACATTCTCGCGGGTGTGTTTTATTGCTATCAATCTCTGCCAAGCTTTGGGGAAAAAGAGCGACAAAAAAATAGCCCAGAGAGACTGAAAGGAGACCGGACAGTGTTTTGTCTATGTGGCGTCACTCAAAAAGATAACATCAGACGGAAAGGATGTTCTCCAAGATATCTCGACCTGTCACACGAGAGGTGAACCTTTTTTTACGTTTTTCCCCCTCACTGCGGTTGTTCCTGAATGACGCGAGCGAGGGTGATGCATGGCTTTTGAGCGATGCCGGGACGAGCTCCCCATACAAGGATTTCACATTAACACCGTTAAAAAAAAGCTTCAAGGTTAGACTGACGGGGAAAAATCTATAAAGGAAAGTACGGAAAATCTCAGACGCAGTGGCCAAATCCAAACTGGCATCACTGCGTACTCGCTGCGGATAAATTATGAGGAATCCGGGGAAGTCGAAAAGGAAAAGATGAGCGAAGAAAAATCTTATCGATCTCTGACGAGTAATTCTGGACAAACGACCTTTGACCGACATTTTCTGGAAGCAATTCTAAAAGTAATTTCCTGTTTTACGGTCGCCCTCACCCCTTCTCTTTATTTACGAGTAGAATAACTGATGAAACCGACCTCACTCGCCCCTCAATAAGAAATTCGGGAGCGACGGTTGAATGGCGATGGCCTTCAAGAGAAATGGGAAAGTAAGGAAAACGGGAGAAAATAAAAAGATTTAAAAAAAATATATGAGAAAAGTTTAAAGGAGGAAGGGTAATAATAAAGAGGAAGATAGTAACGCAATAAAAGGTGAGAAAGGAGGTTGATTAGAAGGGGAGGGAGACTAGACCATGGACTTGGCATTTGAATGGTGTCATTACCAACAGAGGGTTTGGGCTATCTTGTTTAATGTTTCACTCAAATCATTGATTTTGGTTCACGAATATCGAAATGATACACCATTTGCGATGAGGGACGACAATTTTGATCGGCCTCTAAATTTGTCATCATACGATTCAGGATGTGTGTATTCAAAAACGCTGCAACTAGGGTTTATTATTCTTTGATATAGGTTACTTACTTGTGCAGAAATTTAATTCGGTGTCAAAGAAAAAAATGTTTTTGATTTTTTTTCAACAATTTTTTTTTTTTCGAAAGATTTTTGTTTTTTACTTGAAAAATATTTGACATACTGGGATCCTTCAAAAATCCCATTTGTAGCCCCATTAAAGCCCTATAGCTCGCAACAGTGAAATCGGATCGTTCCGTGACCCCAAAAAATGGATTCTGCGTCCAAAAATACTTCCAAATCGACACCTAACTCGATCCCATAACCACAAGCCTTAAAAAAAAAACATCCCGTAGCCCCATAGCGCCCCACGGGTTTGGGCGATCGGGCTGAAAACCTTGCGGGCACAACTAGATGTTAAACCAAATATTTTGTCAAAATTTCAGATTTTAAAGAAAATTCCTACTGCCCAAAACGGCTCGGAAGGCGGACGGACATTTCGGATTTTGAATGTAGACCTCTTGAAACGGATAATGTCAAATTTTGAGACCGATCGGAGTAGTCGACCTCCGTCGCGATTACAAAGGTGTATTATTCCAAGAACAATAAACCAAAACGCTTGCATACAAGTCTGCATGACATTGAGACATTTAATGTTTGTCTCAGCAGGCTCCTGACCCAATTTCAGTTTTAGAGGGTGAACAAGAGAGAATTTAGCTCACTCTGGCTGATCTGGTTGTAACCCGTCATGTCAATGGGCTCCTTGAGGTAGTCGGAATTCATCATTTTTAACAACATATTCGTATTCAGCACCCTTTAAAACCCCCCTTCACAAATGTTTAGTTCGAAAATCCATATAGTTATATGCAGAACTGTTTTAGAAATGTGTGAAATTTTGAACTGAGAGCGGGCACGTGACGTCACACCTGGCTGGGCGTCGAGTAGTTAGGCACGGAGCCGCCAGAGCGCTGATTAATAAATCTGAACAGAATCGTAATAAAACTACTCGGCCCGGGTCGATTTTCGAATTACCTTCTTTGATGTTAACCTCGATGCTCGATTTTGGAATGACCTCGATTTTCGGGGTCGGCAAAGTTGGCTAACCTGCATCTCTCGGCCAATCAAAAGATATTTTTCCTACGGTAATGGCCATTTTTGCAAGTTTTGACGCATGAACTTTCGAAGAAAAAATTTTAAAAAATCATTCAAGGAGCTCATCGTCTCGTTCGGTTTCTGTGAATTCTGTTTCACCGAATTTCAGCTTTCTAGGATGAGCAGGCTGAATTTAGCACACTCAGCTGATCTGTTTGGAGCAAAATTTTGCAGCGTTGGAGACCAGTAGGGAAGATAATAGGGACGTTCCTAGAGTTGATAACCCGTTGAAGAGCCACTGGCCACGAGCTTATCCATATTTCAACGATGGGGTAGAAGACAACCACCATAACGCCAAGGTTTGTCTCGACCGCCTCCGGGGTTCGCCATTAGACGAGGACGCAATAAAATTTTAAGACCATCTTACCCGTCCGGGTGTACATAAATTGACGTGCGCCTTGACAGTTGACGAGGGGTAGGGTGAAAAAGAAGGACGAAAAAAAAAATCGCATAAAATACGAAAAAGATGGGGTTGAGGGGGCACTCAAGTAGCACCATCCCTTGTCAATAACTGCTTCTTCGGATACCAATAAGCGCTACTTCAATAAGTTGGCGTTATTGACGGTCAGCCTCATATTCACGGCTATAAATCAACCTATTGATCCTGCGTGTCGTCGGTCCTCGCGCTGAAGCTCTTTTTTCCCTTCCAAACTTGTTGAGTCATCAGAATCGCCTTCAATATATTAACCAACAATTAAATCACCAGAATTACCAAACACTCTTCTTTGATCATATCTAACTTTTTATTTAGCTCCTCAATCATTTTCCCAGCTACAAGAGAAGCCTGGGAACCGTAAACATCACTTGTTTAGTCTTGTAGCTCAAAGCACCTATAAATCTCCATCTAGAGGAGAACCAATTGTCTTCGTAGCGCCCCTTTCGGACACAATTCACTCAGCAACAACAGCCGGTGCCTAAAACGTCGGACAAATAAGAGTCTGGAGTGTTTCCCACTGGACCTTCCATTTACAAATTGGCTCGAAGAAAAGTCCCGGGGAGGGAGATGTGCCGAAGAGTGAAATGAGGGTGAGTCAGCCGGCAGTTAGTTACCAACGAGTCAACGGCAAACTGATGTAATTATCCTTATAGGTACGACGGCGCAACTCAAGCAAAGGATCTTGTAAAACGGGGGGTTGGGAGCTCTGTAGGCCGTTTTAATTCCGAACAAGAGGGTTTAGGCGTTAACATTTATGTGATAGCCTTCTGTGAAAATAAGATCCCAAGGATAGCCCAGTCTGGCGTCTGGGGAGTCCTTTTTACGCTCCCTTCCCCAAGTGAGATACCATCAAGCTACCAGATGCAACGTGGCAATTCAACTCCGCAGTCTGCATGTCTAATTACATGAAACAATTGCTAATACCCCCCACTCTTCTTCAGCTCCTCTTGATTCATTATCACTATTCCCGCCCTTTTCTTGGGGGGGAGGATCTCCAGAGCTGCGGAACGGATTAAAACCTTTCCCTTCCTTTTCCATGCGAATTTCAAGATGGCAATAGTAATTTTCTATTTTCAGCCCCTCATTCGACTCTCGAAACGGATTTCTCAGAGAGAATGGGAACTTGGGATAACAGTTGGAAGGAGGTAAAGTGTGTTATTTGCAACTGCGACACACTTGCATTACTGAATGCGAAATCAGGAGTGGGCGAAAGGTTTTTACAGTTAATTAACACGTAGTACATTTTGGTACATTATTCTCTAAATATTGAACACATCGATGGGCGCCATTTGGACGTCAATTGTGAACCTCAGATTTGAGGGCCTTAGGTTCAATGAAAAATATCACTGACGAGAAGTTTGGACCGTTGGGCTTTTAAGGGTCTTTCAATGATAGTCCAGGGTAATTAGTATCAAAACAGGGGTTCCACAAACAGGTCAGGTAGAAGCGATTTTTTCACCCAATGTTTGGGGGTAGAGGTACTTTTCTCAAGTTTTCAACCTCGGGCCTCCTCCAGAGCTTGGTTTCCTGGGCCAAAAACCGCTATTTTTCGATATATTTTTATACTTTTTCACCATTTTTTGACCATGAAGGATTGGTTTTTTGATCATGGCCACCATATAACTTTTTATGGATACTAATTACAATAATTGTAATTGTAGTTAATTATTAACTACATTTCTAGACCAACCACAGCTGTGTAGGTTTATCAGCCTCTCAGACTCAGCGTTACAAAGTTGGGCCATTTTTCCACATTTGCACATTTTTATACATTTTTTTCAGTTTCTGACCATTTTGATCATGAAGGAATGGTTTTTCGACAATGACATCCTCATAAATTTTTAAACTGGATACAAAGCATTTTGATATTAACCGTAGCTCTTTAGATTAAATACGCTCCGAGGTACATACGCCCAACATGACAACACTCGGTAAGCGGAAGACCACGTTTTTCAGAACGTTTTCGGCTGTAGCTCGGAAACTATTGGTCTGATTCCAAATTTATTTTTTTCTCGAGAATGCTGATTAAATTTCCCATCGCAGCTATTCCATGTAAAATTGTGATTTGAGCTTTGATAAGGGAGATGCGGGCACGGCAAAAAATGGCAGATTTTGAAAAAAAAAAAAAAAAAAAAAAAACGGGGTTTCCGCACATTTTTGTCCATAACTCGGGAGTTATGATCAAAAATGTACAAAAACGCGTTTTTCAGTCGAAAAACTATTCCTTCAAAATCAAAATAGTCGGACACTGAAAAAAGAAAAAGAAAAAAAAGCATAAAAATGTGCAAATTTGCACATTTTTATACTTTTTTTGGTGCAAAAATTTATGTGTGTGAGGTTACATGTTCTTCTTCCACTTTCACCTTTCATGATGAAACAAAACGGCATTTTGAATATCCTTTCTCCATGATCTTTAAATGTCCCCGGAGTGGAAAAAAACTTTCCGCCCAAATTTTTCATTATTGTTTTCGGAAAATGACATTTTATACATGCTCATGCCGTTACATGCCCAGGAAACCAATTTACGGAGGGGCCCCGAGGTCGAAAACTTGAGAAAAGTACCCCATCCCAAACATTGGGTAAAAAAATCGCTTCTACCTGACCAAATGTTTGAGACTGTGTAATTACCCTTGAACTATGAGTAAGAGCCAGTTTTGAGTTAGCATGCTAACTTCTGCAGAAACCGGTTTTCAATCTGCGAAACATTTATCTGTAAAGAAGAAATGTAAGTAGAAGAAGGATTTTTAATCAGTAGAAACTGGTTTTTAATCCGCTTACCCCGCTTTGAGAGCACATAAATCGGTTAAGGGATGATAAGCCAAACCATCCATCCCAAACGCCAATTTTCATTTTTCCAATTAAATTTTTTTAAACCGCTACAAATTTTACACAAGGGATAATAATTAACCCTCGAATTATATCGAAGAATAATAATTATTCTTCGATAGAAAAATTTCGATATCCAAAAATTAATTCTGTAATAATAGAAGAAAACTTTCAAAATTTAATTTAAAAATTCAACTATTTAAAACGAAAAACATTTTTCTTGCAAAGTTTGAGGACGGATGTAGAAAACGACACCTTATTCGACTTTCTCGAATCCTTCGAAAGCCTCATTTGTAGCCCCATGAAAGCCCCACAGATCCTCACAGTGAAATTCGATGGTTCTGGGACCCCAAAAAATGGAATCTAAGTCCAAAAATACTTCGAAAACGACACCCCACTCGATATAACAGCCGAAAAACATGAAATCCCCTCCCGTATCCCGTTTAAAGCCCCACGGGATTGGGCGATCGGGCTGAAAACCTTGCCTACATTTTTTTCCAACAATTGATAAGAAATACAATATAAAATTATAAAAATGTCAATTTGTAATTACTACTCATAAGAGTATCTTTTACCAATTACAGTTGATGCTGTTTTTATTTTTATTTTTTCTGAAAAAGAGGGGAAAATGCAGCGGTAAATCAACTGGTGACACTCCGTTTTCCTCCCCTCCGCCGCCAAGGAGTCATAGGCCGTATTTTATTTATGTTGGGCCCCGGAGACTGAGGCCCAACCATCTGCTCTAATTCGAAACGTGACTTGAGCTGGAGGACCAATATATCTGGGAAAGGCAGACATTTTCTATATCCCGGACCTTCGGACCTGCCCGGGCTATCAGGGAACTTACAAATTACGAAGTTTTATCCCGTTGTTTTTTATATCTTAGCCTCCCTCTCCTTCCCGACTTCCACGACGGATTTCAGGGCAGTTGGGGAGAAACCAATCCGGTGTTACTCTCGGGGGTTTTGACGAGGATCTGTTCCACGTGGGAGATTTATCAGGTGGACGCAGAGCACTTTGACTACCTCGGACACATTTCAATCATCGCGTTCTCCCTCTTGATTGATGTCTTTCGTCCTGGGGTGTGTACATCACCTCCCACTACCTTTTGTGGCGCTTGATTTGAAATGGACACGTCAGCTCTTCCCGCCTTCTCTCTCTACAAAGGAACTGTGTCACAGTTGTTATCTTCCCAAGCATTAACCCGCCACTATTATCCTCCTCCTTCTGGCGACTCCTTGTACGGCTGCGAGTAACGGATTCACAGTTTAAGGAGAAAAGAATCCTTGAAAACTCACTTTAACCAATTTTAATCAAGATTAAGCTACACATTTTACCGTAGGGTCAAATATTATTTTTGTGCAAAAAAAAAAAAAAATCTATTTGTGGCAATACAAATTTTAAAAATTGAAAATTCTTGAATAATTCCGAACCACTGTAATTAGGACCAGTAAAGAACTCCCAAAAGGTGGTTAAAAGTGGCTCAGTAGTTTGAGCATTGGACGTCCGAGTCGAAGGTTTCTGGTTCGATTCCAGCAGCCGCTAAATATCTTCCTTATACTGATAATCCCTCTCGTATGTTGCCCAAGAAAGCCTATCACATTTGCCGTTAACCGGCGTTAAACGGTGGGTCCCTACTACGTCTGTAATAACTGTTCAACACGCTCAACAGAAGTTAGTAGTGGTTGCCTTCGCCCGTTAGCGGGTATGGCACTCGAAGAAGAAGAAAGAACTCCCAAAAATGGAATCTACGATTCATAAGTAGATTTTACGATAGAAAATACTTCGACACCCCGATAGGTGAATTGAAAGTGAACAACAAGAAATGTTTAGCATGGAATATGCTTTAGCCATGACTTAACTGATCAAAAACGTTAGTCCGGGAGGGAGACGCGAGAGTGTTAAGTTTATATAATATATAATATAATTATTACGTAATACATAAATATACGTTAGGCCACTAGTTCGGCGTCCTCACCTGTCGTACGTCAGACCACTAGTTCGGTGTCCTCACTCGTCTTACTGTTCACCGGGATTACGTTAGGCCACTGGTTCGGCGTCCTCACCTGTCACCGTACGTTAGGCCACTAGTTCAGCCTCCTCACTTGTTTTCCCGTTAGGCCGCTAATTCAGCGTCGTCACCGGTCGTACGTTAAGCCACTAGTTCGGCATCGTCACTTTGTATCACCGTCTGATCACGAGTTCGGCGTCGGACAGTAACTTTTCCAACATGCAAGATGGGTTTCAATCCCATAGTAAATAAAGCGTGTTCCATGTTTTCTCTATGCGAATAGCATCCGGGGCTCTTGGCGAGGCCCGAAGGGCCGTTTTTTTTTCATTTTAAATTAAAAGAAAATGGAACAAATTAATAAAGAAATGAAAAAGACAACTAATTAAAAATAAACATGGAAAAAAGAGCTATTAAAAAAATAAAATATTTCAAAAAAATTGTGAGATTTTTGAACAGTTTTGGTTATGGGATCGAGTGAGGTATCGTTTCCGAAGTATCTTTGAACGCAGAATCCATTTATGGGGGTCCCAAAACCATTCGACTTCACCGTGGAAATCTATGGGGCTTTCATGGGGCTACAAACGGGTCTTTTGAAGAATGTGAGGAGCTGTAATGAAATGTCGTTTTTCGATTAATTTTGGACGCATGATCCCTTTTACGGGTTCTGTCCAAATACGGTACACAAAATTAAAAAAAAAGAAAAAGTTTAATGATTTTTTATTGAGATACAATTAATTTTTGAACGATGTATACGGATCAAAGGATAATGATCCCTTGTGTGAAATTTGCATAGTTCTTCATTCGATTAACAAGCTAAAGTTGATGCTCCCATCGCCTCAACACGTAACCGCATTGAACGCCAGGTCTAAAATAACATCAAAACGCGAAGGCGTTTTTGCCTCTTGGCGCACCCAACGAGCACTTAACGCCCATTCAATTAAGGGTGGAGAGCGTTTTGCGAAAATTTTCTCCGTTTTCCTCCTCCGCTCGCCATCCTGACAAAAAGCGATTAACCCCCCCCCCCTTAACTGATACCCGAGACCTCCACGGAAAAAGGCTCGTCTTGCGCCAGTAATGAAATTTACATGTTTATTGTAAGTTAATGGGTTAAATGCTCTCGAGAATACAAGCTCGAAAACATCAGAGGACGCTGCTTTTAACGGGGTTCCGTTTTAAGGAATCAAATTTTATGCAAATTTTATAACATCTTAATTAGCCTATATGAAACTCGGTACTTCCAAGTGCTATCATGTTTCAACACCTTCAAACCAATTTATCATTTGATTTTCAGACTTTTTTGTAAAATTTATTGGATGCATTAGGACAATAAATTAGCAGTTTATTCCTTTAAAAAATAAAAATAAATCTTTGTAGAATAAACAACACAGTAGTGGCTCATGCAAAAGTTGATATGAAAAGTTGAGTTGAATTGAAAAGATTATGACTGGATGGCACAATTTGGTTCTATTTATGCCAGAATGACTGGCCTATGAATGTCAGGAGTAATATTGCAGGCAATTTATCAGCGAGGATATTCCCAGCTGATGATGGAATATTAAAACGCCGAAGGGGCTCGGGAAATCACCTCGAAACGGGTGGTCGGGGTTGGCAATTGTCGGGGCAAAGGGAAGGCCCTTAACCGATTCACAAAGACTTGGCTTTCTTGAGGCATTAAGCCTTCCGTCAGAGTTCCTCGACATCTTCGGAGGGTTGTTAGTTTGACTAACTACTTAGATGAAACGGTACGCCGGTGTCGGATTACGCGGTCCTCAAGCAACCCCGAGTTCCTTTGGGCCTGCAATTAGAAACGTCTCACGTTTGCGGCCGAGTTGAAGACCATAAAATATTCATGATGCTCGTGCGTCTCTTGTTTCGCCGTTTGAAATGAGGAAGTTCGCCATTTTGCCCGCAAACCCGTTTTTTCTCCATCTGCGTAGGAGGGCATTTAAAATAAGACTTATTTTAAATGCCCTCCAACGCTACTTAGTGTTATCTACTATACGGTATACGCTTCATTTGATTTTAATAGTAAGTTGTAACTAAATCCGAACCAAACGTCAATGCCCAAGGAGCACAACTCAGGCTAGTGCGTCTTAAGATATTACCACGGAATAGAATGGTAATTCTATTCCGTGGATATTACTACTACTGTTTTTGCGTAAAGCTTTCCAGGGTGGTTTTTTGGTAGTTAGATCACGGTAAAGGCGTGTTCCGAGCTAAAATGCCAATTATTAATGAAGTGAAGAAGCGTTGACAAGCTGAATCGTCATCACCCCTTTTCACAACCCGCAAAACGTTTTTCCTCGACTTTCGATCCAATGATCCAAACATTCGGCAAAAAAAAAAAAAAGTGAGGAATCCAAAGGGGAATTATTCATAAAGTAGATACAAACAAACCCTCTGTATCGCCCCGAAAAAAAATTGCAGAGCGGTCACTCATTCGAATCATACGCCGTGACGCCCCCAGTTGGGGGTGGAAGTTGACAAAGCAAAACATCGTTTAGTGAACGCTGATTTTTTTTTTTTTTTTTTTTTTTTTCTAACAGATGGTTTTGCTCTCTGGCTCTCCACGAGGGAAACGATCTCCAACTTGTGGAATATTTTAAAGAAAAAAAAAAAAATCATACAAAATTTAATATTGAAATTGAAAAACCTCACACTTAGAGCGATGGGACGGTTAAGATATCTCCAAAAATAAATTCTAATCCCAAAAGCACTCGAAAAACGACACTTCATTCGACCTCCTCGCTACAGTCATTCAAAAGCCCCCCCCCCCGTTTGCAGCACCCTGAATCCCCCACGGTGAGGTCGGATGTGTCTGACCACCTGAGAATGGATTTTCCGTCCTAAGATATTGTTCAAAGTAGGCCAATTTATTTAAAGAAGGGAACAATTTTGCTACGTGTCTACCCCATAGGACTAATAATTACCTAGTTGACGACGATTCTCACGAATTTTGTGATATCGTCCAGGTTCCCTCTACTATCAAAAATCAATATCTACCTTACCATATATAAGAATCTGATACAATAGCACAATCCCCTGACCTTTCATTAGGAATGAACCATTACATTTTCGAATCCGTCGCTGTTTAATTTCAACTTCTTTTTTTTTCTTGGAAATTTTGGACTATTCTAGTTTTTACGATCGTACTTCATTTTTTTTTTTTTTTTTTTACCATTTCCAATATCAACTATTGGAATAATTTTACCACTTTCCGTTTAACTACTTTCACTGTTCCTCTCACCACCTACCTATAGATAGGTAGATCTACTGTTTTTTCCGCCCTTTGCCTGACCCCGTGATGTCTTCCACATCCCACTGGAGAGCCAACAACTTTGAAGTAATTTCAGGAATGACTTGAGGAGATAAATCATAAATTTATGATCTGCTTCCTCATGCAGTATTTATATTTTAAGGGGGGGGGGGAGATGGAGGACAGTTTGAGCCTTCAATCTCCAACTCTCTTTCATAGCTGGTGGTCCTGGTGGCTTAGTTGGTTAGAGCGTTGCACTAGTAATGCAGAGGTTGTGGGTTTGAGTCCCACCCAATACATTTTTCGGCCTTCCCCTTCTGATTTCTTGAAATAACTTATAAAATTTATAATTAAAAAAATAAAAATAAAATTCATAATTAACATTTATAATCAAAATTTATAATTTAAAATTAATAACTTATAAAATTTATGAATTTTATTCATAACTTGAATTTCAATTTAAATTTCAGTTTGAATTTAATAAATCCTCCATCTCCCCCCCCCCCCCTTAAAAACTTTGAAGTCATCATAATAATATTATGATGACATCGCCATCAGTAAGGGTTCATAATATTATTATGAACCCTTACTGATGGCGATGTAGTCGAAAGTTTTATCATAAGGTATTTCCTACATTTTCTTGTGATTCCTAACGTCTTGATAACGCAAATTGTTAATTAATATTACTTCATTTTGAACTTTTAAATTTGCATCATTGATGACAGATTTCTGAGAGGTTTTTTTTTTTTTTTTTAAAGCAAAAATAGCTACTTAAAAATCCATTGGCGCCCAGCAGCGCCATAATATGGCGCCATATTATGGCCCCCCCTCCCCCCTCCACGTACGTTAAGAAGGGGATTATTAAAAAAAAATCGGGACCACTACACAGAATTGCAATTTATTTCTACGGAGGTAATCTGGTTGAAGACGTGGCCGTGTGACCTTAAAACCTCCCCCGACCGCCACCAACCAGCGGATGTAGGACTGTTCAGTGTACCTACTACCCAATGGGCGTCCAACCCCCCCCCCCCCCCCCCTTCAACATCATTCTCGAGACGGCTCCCAATCAGTTCATCGTTGAATATCGTTTCTTCTAACTGCCCGGCTTAGTATCGACAACAAGTCTTGTAGAATAGAACTGTACAAAATTGAACCTTTGCCGTTGACTCGACATGCCCTCCAACAATTTCAAGGAGTCATCTTCTCCAATCTTTTTATTTTCTTAAATCTTCCCCCGGAATTGCTTCGGTGATTTAATCAATTTAATTCTTACTCGGAATCAAATAAAACTGAAACGGAGCACTTTTAGGGGCCTCGGGGGACCTGTAGCAGGAAACATTACTGTTTCCTCTACCATCAGACCCTCCGTTTCTCGTACCAACGAATTAATTTAGTATGCTTCAAGATTATACATAAATCAAACTTCCCCTCCTTCCTTCTCACTGGCAGGAAACCGTATATTCTCAATGAGGCTCTCCCCTGTTGTGATAATAGAAAATCATGGGTGATAGTAACGAATCAAGAGATATTTTTGAACAAAATTGGAGCTTTGTGAAAATGTATGTCTGAGCGAAGTTTTGTTAGAGAAAAGACTTCCAGGTTGTATTTTCTCCGTTTTAATTGCAGTCAAAGTTATTCCATTAAAGGAGGGCGTTTCTTGGTGTGCATCACCCGAGAAATGGGACTTGGGAGAATCCGAAATCACTCCAAAGAAGAAATGTCTTGAAGAGTCGTTTAGGGCGAAATTTAGTGCTGTGTGGGCGAGGGAGAATTTTACTTGTTTCCACGAGCTGAAATCTGAGGTGTTGTAAATTAGATGTGAAACTGAAAAATGATACTTGGGTATCAAAACAGTGATCGGTGTATTTTTTTACTGAGACGTCACATTCCACGAATTCCAGCTGTTGAGAAAAACGTGGTTTACCTTTGAAGCTCTCGGGTTATTTTTTTCGATTGGTATCTCACAAGTCGGGAAAGGGAGTTGAAGGTGCTTTCTGGAAACTGGAAGACGTCTGTTGACTCGGCAAACACCGAAAAACGGAAAGCGGCAGCTGTCCCGGATGAAAGAATTATCGTTATCTTTGATTGTAGCTTCCTCGCCGCCCCCGCCAGCCCGCGCCACTGTCGGGAATTGCCTTTCCCCCCCCCCCTCCTTGCCCTCCTCCACGTTTTTCCCTGTTTACAAATTTTCTGGCGGGTTATCGCAGTTGTCGCTCGAAGAAGCGGCAGCCCCGGCAATTTATTAGGGCTCACTCACAACGACGGAGAAGTGAGAGGAGGGGGGAAGATTTAATGTAATTACTTCTCTTTTCCTTCTTTCTGGAGAGGGCTTTTCTGGAAAGAAAGTTCACATGGACCAGGAAAAGACCTTCCAGAGTGACTGATTTATGTGATAGCAGGAATCATGTCTGCAGTGAGAAAAAAAGACAACCCTGCAGGGGAGTTTGGACGTTTGGAGGAGGGGGTTTATATTTATTTTATACATCTGTTCACTCCCGAGGCATCATGTATTTTTCCGCGCGCTTTCATAGTTGACAGACAGGACCTTGTCACCGTGGTTGAACTGAACAATGTGCTCATCGCCATGACGGAAAGAGCGCAGTGTTGACCTCGGAAATGAGCTGCAAGGGGGAAGATAATGATAAGCCAAATTGCGACGCAAGCCCTCACGAAACCCCACTGTATCCATATTATTTGAATTGATTCTTGAAAGAAGGGCATCGTTCTACTATAAAGTTTTGGAAAAATTGCAAAAACATGTGTGCGCCGCGATATAATGACGATAGAACCCTAAGCATCAAAATTATAGCCAACAAGAAAAGAGAAAAAGAAGTCAAATAACAATAAATACAGATGATCTGTGGAAGAAATTCACCTATAATACCACAAATTATAATTCATCATAAACTACCCAAATAATTCAAGAATGAAGATGAAATATCAAACCTTACAAACAAAAAATTCAAATGCAATCATAAACAAGATTAAACACTCAACTAAAAACTCCAGATCTAGGAGAATAACACCCATAATATTATATTATGAACTATATTGTAACCCATAATTTATATTATAAACTAATGATTATAATTATTACTGTATAATTAAATATAAATAAATAAGCAAACGAAAACCACGAACAAATCAAAATTCGTGGAAGTTGATGGTGAAATCCGATCAAAATTGTGGAAGTTATGGGTGTGGCAAGGAAATGCGGACAGACACGGAACCCAATTTGTTCAGGAGGCTCTGAAACGCAAAACGTGAGAGGAAATTTTGATTTTGGAGGACACAATTTTTTTTTTTTTTTCATTTCGAAAGTGAAAAAAATGCTTCCTCTGCCTTGCAGACTCGGAAGCAAAAAAAAAAAAAAAAAAAAAAAAAAAAAAAAAAAAGATCGGTTGCGGGAACGGCTTTGCTCAATATCTTTAAAAACGTACCGGTTTTCGCTTTATTTTTGGACCAATACATGATGGCAGCCAAAAAACCTCGATTTTTTTTCGAACTTTTTCCAGTTTTTCACCAATAACTCGAGAACAAAGCATAATAGAGAAAACGTTTAATTTACAAAGTTGAAGATCATAAAATGCTGCGTCGAATGACCACCTTAGACATTAAAATCGGTTCAGCCGTTTAGCCACAAATCATCAACCAAATCGTGGCTATACGATGTTTTAGTCAATTAATCCACTAATTTTGCCGTGTTTAGGGATTTTCAGACCACTGTGGGCCGCACAATCCCCAGCAGAAATGGGAAGACAAGACCACGAGCCAAGTCTGTAAAGGAAGAGCAGAATGCGAATCAGGCGCCGAAGGACCCGATTGTATTGGTCCGTAACTGGCCCCAGACACAATCTAATGGTTCGGTACAGCAGGTTAAATTACCGTGTTCTTACTGAAAAAGTGGAAAATAAATCACTTTTGTGACGTGTCTATCACGTAGTTGAATATTCATCAGAAGTTGTTTTGAGCGATTTGAATTTAAGGTTGTGTTGGTGGATGGGAATTGATATTGTACATGTTATTTACAAACTGTACTCTTATTTCGGTAAATAAATAAATAAGTCATGAGTATGACGTATAATTTTCCTTCAGAGACGCCAGAGCGTCAATTTTGCGGAATCCGATTACAGTAACTCTTACGCTCCGAGGATGGGGTATGACGTCAACCCAAGCAGCTACCACCATAAATTGAAACTTCGATTTTGGTTTATTATTCTTGGAATAATACACCTATGTTTTCGCGACGCGGGTCGACGACTCCGATCGGCCTCAAAATTTGACATTATCCGTTTCAAGAGGTCTACATTCAAAATCCGAAATGTCCGTCCGCCGTCCGCCGTCCGCCGTCCGGGCCGTTTTGGGCAGTAGGAATTTTTTAAAAAATCTGAAATTTTGACAAAATACTTGGTTTACCATCTAGTTGTGCCCGCAAGGTTTTCAGTCCGATCGCCCAAACCCGTGGGGCGCTCTGGGGCTATAATGGGGCTACGCGAGGGTTTTTTTGAAGGCTTTTAGCTATGGGATCGAGTTAGGTGTCGTTTTCGAAGTATTTTTGGACGTAGAATCGATTTTTTGGGGTCCCGGAACGATCCGATTTCACTGGGGCGATCTTTAGGGCTTTCATGGGGCTAAAAATGGGATTTTTGAAGGATCCCAGGATGTTAAATATTTTTTGAGTTAAAAATAAAGAATTTTTGAAAAAACACATTTTTGAACAAAAAATCCAAAAAAAAAAATGTTTTGAAATAAAAATCCAAAAAATCTTTTTTTTTTAAATTTTTTTCATTGACAGAATTTAATTTCTGCACAAGTAACCTATATCAAAGAATAATAAACCCTTGTGTAAAATTTGCAGCGTTTTTTTTTTTTTTTCAAGTTCTATAAATTTATACGAACTGGCGTAGGGTTTTTACCCCATTTTCGGCGGTTATTAGAAATCTTTATGAACGTCCGATTTAATCGATTTTTCGAATACACGTCTTTTAATGAGAAATTTTCTTATTATTATTATTTCGAGCTACCTTAAACTAAACTAGAATGATTCTGCCCCAAAGTTCTGTCTTGGCTTGTCTGGGGGTTGTTGGAGACCGAGCAACGTAGTGGTGGCGGGTGGGTGAAGCTTTGCCGCCGTGAAAAGAACCGTCTGAGAAGAGAAAAGGGGCCGGCGGGGGTTGGAGGGGCGGCTGACAATAATTCATCACAAGTCCGTCAGTGTCCGGTCCCGAGGATCAATACAGTGACAGACACGCCTGTCCGTCAACCTAGCCTTGGTCACCATGGTTACTAAGGCTCTCCCCCTCTCCGTGACCCCTTTGCTATGCCTTTTCTGCCACCTTGCCACCCCATCAACACTCTACCCGTCGCAACCCTTTCGCGAAGTATCCCCCAGAATTCAACCTGTCACTCAGCTGCCCTCTGACCAGGTCATGAAAATTTCAAGTTGAAACAACCCAAACGCTATTCGATTTCACAGTTGAGCAATTTGGGAAAACAGCGATAAACAAATGTGAACCAAGTTGGGAGCAACGCAATCATTCGGGATTTATCGTGATGGAAAAGAGGAAACTACGTTCCCGTTCGGGAAAGGGGGAAATGTTTGTATGTGCGGGAATGTGCGGAGGTTTGGGGAAAGAGTGGGGGGCAGTTGTCCATCAATAACCAACGACGAGCTGTACAGCGCCATAAACAAGTGGTTATAAATGCAACAATAAGTCAGGAGCTGGAAACTCCGTTTGGGGGAGCGGGTGATTGAAGCCATCAGTCCGAGCGCGGCCCGTTAGCTCCACGCCAGCCGCCCCCGACTGTCCCTCAATTCTCTCGTAACTCTATTAAAAGGGCCAGCTGGAGGGGGAAGCATAAACAACAAAGAGGGGAGGGTTAAGGCTTAAATAATACCGCAGGACTTGGCCCATCTAGACTTCGCCCCCCTCCATCGACCCCTTTGAACCCCCTTAACCCTCTGTAGGAGGACACCGTTTGAAAGGGATCAATCAACTTGATATATTCCTCGCCCACTGAATGGTCTTTATACTTTGTCTCTATAATCACCACCAGCTCCCTACTCAGGAGAATTTGTATCTATCACGAAGGGCCAACAGCTCAAATTTGTCTTTCAAGGGAGCCGCTCGAAAGAAGAAACCAGTCCCCCGGAATTCGCTTCTTTTTTTTTCAGATCTAAATCGTACTCAAAAACGGTACAAATTTTAAAAAAGAGTTGATTAGGGATTCTTTTTACTAGAATTCGTAGGAAAAAAAAAGAATTAAAAAAATAAATAAAAATTTGAACCGTTTGGTTTGGGTACCCACTTAAGGATGCAGGGTTTTCCAAACTATGGTCCGCGGCGAACTTCGAGAAAAATTAACGCACTCTAACAAAAATGAAAGTAGAGTGAATAAATACAATAATTTTATTTATTAAAAAACTCAGATTCATTTTAATGCAAATGAAAAAAAAAAAAAAAAAAAAAAAAAAAATCGAAACAACTTGAAATTAGTTTTTCAAAACTTCTAACTAAACCCTTGCAACGCTTGCACACGAGTCTGCAACACATTAGGACATAAAATTTTTATGTCTTTAGTTTAGTCGTTGCTAGGGAACCAACCGTTTTTTTAACTTTCAAAGCTTTTTTCGATAATGAGCCAAAGTAAAGACATAGGTAAAATGTCAATAATAACAATTAATGCCTATTGAAAACAAAATTGATGGATTCATTTGCCTTTTTGCTCGCGTTTCCCTCTTTGTATAAAAATGAACAAATCAATATCTAAGTTGATACTCGTTAAATCCATCCACTCCATTTCATTTTTAGCAAGTGGAGCACTAATTAAACTAGCTTAAAGAGTGGGGCGCCTGCAGTGAAATGTAACGACACCACTCCATAGACATAGAAGAATAGCTGCAAGATATTTGCTCCACGCCATCCATCAGATGGCGGTCCGTCATCCCATCTTCCTTATGGACCATCTGGAAGGAGCCTGAAATGTCAAGTCCGGGAAGAGCAATCGCCTCCAAGCTCCAAGCTCCAGAGCAGTTTAAGGCACAATGGGTCCGGGAACCGATTGTCGACTAATACGTTTTTCTGAAAGAACTTCATAATTTGAAGCCATAGCAGTGAGTTTTGGGCTCCTACGGTGTAATACAAATTTCCAGGGCACGTAAAATGGGGTTACTTTGCCCACCCGCGGGATACTTTGCCCCAAAAATGTAACAAATTCTTTTTCAAACCATTGGAACAGTTCTTGTCCGAGGAACCTGTTACTGCGTGGAATCTGAAGTAGACATGTGGAACTAACAACCAAAAGTCGAAAAAGAATAAATAGAAGGTTACAGGTAGGTTACCAACATTTTTCTCCAGGACCGTCGAACACGTTGATTTTTTGCTCCCGAAAAAGCTCTCGCTGGTGGTGTCAGTAGGCATCCAATCAAGTAAGTTCCAGTACTATCTTGTTCGAAATTTTCCGCTGATCAAGAATCTTTTTGAAAATCTTAATTATGTCGATTTTTGTGGTGTCAGTGAACAGAATTAATCGGTGGGGTAACTTTGCACCGAAAAATGGGGAGTCTTTGCCCCACAACAAAGTGGGCATCATAAAACTATTATTTCCTAATATTCCTTATAGCAGAATATTTTCTGCACCAATTAGTCTGAAACAATTGAAATTCTTCGTTTATTGCGTGCCTTCCTTGTTTTAGGATGCACAGGAAGTACCATCGGAAGGTTGGTTCGAGAAGATACCAAGACTACGACGAAGAAACGCTGCAAAAGTGTCTCTCTTTTATTCGTTCCTCTCAGATGGATTTTAGCTCTCTTTTTTAAGACTTTTTAACCAATCACTTGCTGTGATTGGGCTCTTAACACTTGATTAAGAAATTTTGTTGAGTCTTTTTGTAGGGTCGACTATAATTTTCATATAATTATTAGTAGGTATCTAATCTGTTGCTGTGATTATCCTCTTGAGACCATACGAGTCAAGTAATTTTTGTACAGTCTTGAAGGGTCGACTGTAATCAGCTGCTGAGAAGTCAGTAGTTTAAGTTGAAAAAGTTAGTAAAGTTCAGATTTTATTACCTAGTTGATGTTAATAAAAAGATTTTTTTAAATTTTCTGGAGATTTTTCAATTTTTGTATACCCCGTATGCTTGTGAAGTAGTTTAATTTGCTCCAGGAATAAAAACAGGCTGTTTTGTAGGGAAATCCGAAAGTGGTGCAAAGTATGCATACGCGCGGGGAACTTTGCCCCAAATTTAAATTCATCGGGAATCGCATGTAAAATTTTGCGATCGAATCTACGCTCCATGCGCATCAAGTACAACCCCCCATTAGAGGCCATGCCAAAAATCAGCTCATTTTAGGCAAGTTAAGTCACAAAAAACCTAAAATGAAAAAAAAATGTCAAAAAAGTGGAGCAAAGTAACCCCGTTTTACGGCACTTTAGAAAATTTCAACTTTGAATCTGGAGGGAAGAGTGGCGCTTCCAAGAAGTGCTCTCTGGTGGTCAGCCAATGAACTAAAAGCACGAATTCAGAGAAATTCACGAGGTGAAATCGCAAGGAAAATAGTCGTTCGGATTTGTTCTGACGCTAGCGTGATGGGACAGACCATATTCATGTTCACCAACATCACATAACCCAAAATAAATTTTTTTTTGTACACTTCCTACTTTTTGTGCGAGTGCACGCTGGTGGATTAGTTAAAATGTCACGGCGGGAAAATTCAAAACGCCAAATATTCACTAGTGATTTCCTCTGCTCAGACACCCAATTTCTCAGTGCTAACTGTACTGAGTACATACTTTGTTCATTATTAGTTCAACTATGTTCGGCTGAATTTTCCCATTTTTCTAACCTTGTTCCCTAGCCCATTTGCAAGGCCGAAAGTCGAAATAACTTCAAATTTTTTCCAGTTTTTCGGTCTTTTGCTTACATTATGAAAACTAAGCGTTTCTCGTGAAAACACACTAAGAGCAAAACTAAAGGAAACATAATTTGACATTATCCGTTTCAAAAGGACTAGATTCCAAAACCAAAATGGCCGTCCGCCGTCCGGGCCGTTTTGGGCAGTAGGTTTTTTTTTTTTTTTTTTAATATGAAATTATGACAAAATACTTGGTTTACCATCTAGTTGTGCCCGCAAGGTTTTCATCCCGATCGCCCAAACCCGTGGGGCGCTATGGGGCTACGGGAGAGGCTTTTTGAAGGCTCGAGTCTTTTGGCTAGAGCACTTGGAGAATCCGACTGACTAGACTGGCTGGGCCGAGATTACAATGCTCACATCGATCAGCGATTAGTGGGTCGAGTTTACGTTAAGATAAGACTGTCTGACCACTGGTCGACACCCATTGAAATTTTTCCACACGCTTCTACTCACCCATATAAACTTTTACATTTCTTTCTGCACTAATACAAATAATGAAGCCATTTCCATTCTAACAGTAAACAACCCTCTCTGCCTAGCACGTCACTTGCAGGACATTCCCCCTTAGAAGGGCCGAGCCTGACGTACGCAGTCGGCACATCAAAAGTCGCCCTCGAAATAAGGGCTGAATCTCCGCCGAAGGGTTAACTCTCGACTTTTTCGTCCGGAGAATTTGTTTTTTCGACATTTTCTGCTCGGAAAGAACGGAGATAAACGAAAAAAAAGGACGGAGCATTTAATAATTGAATCCTTTTATTTGTCTAAGCCCTTTGATTCGGATTGAGCTAAATGTTTAGCTAGAAAAGACGTCGCACAACAGAGTGAACAGTGAAGAGCTCCGGCAAAAGTCTTTGTTTGCACAAGGGGCCTTTCGAATTGTTTTTATCAGCCTCATTTCCTTCTTTTTCCCCTTCTTTTTTTTCACTTTTATTCTTTCTACTTTTTGCCTCCCGTCATTTCTGAGCTCCAGGGCTGTCCTTTGGTCGGTTTTGAAAGAAAAAAAAAAAACCTCTGTCGATAGAAAAATGTTTTATAAGGCTCCTCAAACGACCCAACCAACCGCCGGGGTTTACAAAATTATTAATATTTTCTACATCAATTGCTCTTGGAACAAAATCGTACACTTCGATCGCTATAACCTGTTAAGGAGGAATAAAAATGACCTCAGCTGGCTCCGTTCGGGCTGTGTCGTAAAAAGGACGCCGTCAAGATGTGTTTGTTGTGTCTATTGGCGGTCGAGATGTCTTGTTTTGCCTCGAGGCAAGCAAAATACTAAACATCATCATGTTTCAGGGGCTCAGCATCAACAAACGGCGAGGATAATTAGGCGAAGGTATGGACGTAAAAAAACTGCATCAAATGGGCGTTTTTTTTTTCGACTAAATGAGGATAGCTGGCACCTGGTTTGGGTTGGTGGATCCTGGTGATTTGGTATGCTGAGAGTTCCCGTTGTACGCAGTTCCTTTAATTGGTGGACGAGGATTTGAAGTTGAAGGGCGATAGGTCCGTCCAAGAGGACTGGCACTTAGCCTTTTGACTGCGAGGGCTCAGGAAGCTAATCAGATAAGTAGCGACCAAGGGGTGATAGGTGGAAGGACTAATTAATTTGCCTGCCGTGTTGGAGGTTGAAGCGCTCCAAGCGGGAAACGGCTCCCCCCTCCAACTCTTGCCAATTCCATCCACTTCCAATCCTCCCAAGAGGAGAACCTCCGGAATTGGAAAGGACTCGAAATTGTGTTTGGCTTCTACGCTCTACAACCCCTGGAAGGGCCTGAGAGAGAGTTGCTTTGAATGGGGTTTAGTCAGGTTTCCATCTGAGCCGGCAAATGTCCAGTTGTTACAAGAAACTCGCCCCCTTTCCCCGGTCTTCTCTTTATTTTTTTCTTCTCCTTCCCGCTCGTCCTTCCGTTTTGTCTGAAAGGTGTTGGAAAATTACTTTTCCGCTGAACGTCTTCAGACACTCACTGGATTGAAAACAGGCACAGACTTGCACCTGTGCACAGGAGAAATTCTTCGGGATGCCACTACAACAAAACTGTTTACAAGAGTGTTAAAGGCTAATCAGTGATGGAGATCCACAGATCGGAGTAAGTGAGCAAACTTTTACTGCAATATGTATGTAACCGCGACGGAGGTGATCAATGCCGGAAACATGTCAAAATGGGAATTGATATGAAGAAATCTGCACGAAGTAAAATATTTTATATGAATATTCATTTCATCAATATTCATTCATCAATTTCATTCATCAATATTCACAATAAAATGAATTCATTTTACGTACGTACGGCTTGGGATGCACTCAAAATTTGCACGTATCGCCTACTTCGAGCGCTTGTTTTGGCAAAATTTTGGGCATTTCATGGTATTGATGGCCTTCACGCAACAGGCATAATCGTCAGGGACTTGCTCCTCAATTCGGGAACGTTTCTACCGTGATAAAGTGGCGGCTACGCACTAACAGAGAATAATTTTTAGCCTTTCACCAAAAAGTGAAAAAAAAAAAAAAAAAAAACTTGGGAAAACTGCGATATAAACTAAGCGACTAACACCGCATAAATTTACGACTCCGCCTTCATCGTGAATCGTGGCATCGGGGAGGGGGTAATAGAATGCCAAGATTGAGGGATTTATTTGACGGGAAATAACTATATTCACCGTGTTGACCGTATAAATCAGCGGCCTCGGCCCCCCCGAGGTCGGTCCAATTAAATCACGCAATGGGCCTTTCCGTAATCTGATGCCATCAAGGTTTTCAGGATTTCTGGAAAAGGGCTCGAAAGGGGGGGGATTTCGGCGAATACCGTGGAACGCCAAGGTAGTTTGACGATGCACGCGTGATATAAACGAAAGCTTGAGTGACCTGCTAAGAAGAACGTCCGTCACATGTCGAAGTCCACACTCAGCCGTACTCACCTGTAACAAAACAATACAATAATTATTTTCCTCAAATTGAAAAAAAAAACTACAAATGTTACACATCAGTTGGTATTCGTTGGAATAAATTATCTCAAAACTAATTCCGTCAATAAAACGCTGCAAATTTTACACAAGGTTTTATTATTCTTTGATATAGGTTACTTGTGCAGAAATTTATTTCTGTGTCGATGAGAAAAATTAAAAAAAAAAGTTTTGGATTTTTACTTTTCAATTTTTTTTTTTTTTTTTTTTTTTTTTTTTCAAACAAAATTTCTTTGGTTTTACTAGAAAAATATTTGACCTCCTGGGATCCATCAAAAATCCCATTTGTAGCTCCATGAAGGCCCTATAGATCGCAACAGTGGAATTGGATCGTTCCGGGACCCCAAAAATGGATTCTACGTCGAAAAATACTTCGAAAACGACAGCTAACTCTATCCCATAGCCAAAAAACCTTCAAAAAACTCCTCCCAAAGCCCCATTTTAGCCCCATAGCGCCCCCCGGGGTTTGGGCGATCGGGCTGAGAACCTTGCGGGCACAACTAGATGGTAAACCGAGTATTTGGTCAAAATTTCAGATTAAAAAAAAATCCTACTGCCCAAAACGGCCCGGACGGCGGACGGGCATTTTGGTTTTGGAAGTAGACCTGTTGAAACGGATTTGGCATTCCAAATTTTGAGGCCGATCGGAGTCGTCGACCTCCGTCGCGAAAAGTGTATTGTTCCAAGAATAATAAAACAAAACTTATTAAACACAGAACTAAAAAGTCTGAATTGTTATGAAGAGTGTGGACGGATTTTGGACACCCTAAAACGGATTATACGCTCAAAATTGCTTGAAAAACGACACACAATTCGACCTTCTGGGATCCTTCAAAAATCCCATTTTTAGCCCCATGAAAGCCCTGAAGATCGCCGCAGTGAAATCGGATCGTTCCCAACCCCCAAAAATGGATTCTACGTCCAAAAATACTTCGAAAACGACACCTCACTCGATATCATAGCCTAAAACCTTCGAAAACCCCTCCCATAGCCTCTTTAGCCCCACAGAGCCCCACTGGTTTCAGCGATCGGGCTCAAAACCTAGCGGACACAGGTTGATGGAGAATTTTGTCGAAATGTCTTTTTTTTCTTTTTTTTTAATTCTTACTGCACAAAACGGCCTGAACGGCGAACGGGCATTTCATTTTTTGGAATCTACAAATCTTAAAACGTCTGTAATGACCAATTTTGTGGCCGATAAACCGGTAGCAGATAAAACAAAACTACTACTATCCCAAAAATAATTTAAAAAAAAAAACATTCACAAACAAAACCACTTAAATTCAATTTTTTTATGATTTAAAATTCCTACTCCGCGGCATATTTCTCTTTATGTACGTTCCTAATTGGTCGTCATTAGTTGAACAATGATAATCAGCCCAAACCCACCCACTTTGAGTGAACGATCCTTAGCCGTATACGTCCTATAAAATTAAAAGTTTACGACTCATTAAAAAAAGCACGTTTGCTGAAAAAAAAACCCTACCGCCGACGATATTATCAAGATTATATGTCATTAAAATCGCAAATGTGTAATCAATTATAAAATATAATAGTGTTGTAAATAACGGGTAATTCATAATCAGACGGGCAATGATACTTTTTGGCGTCGATGGAACAGTACGAGGATGTTAGCTAACAATCTATGCTTACCAACAGAACGTGTCTGTTGGTATGTAAGTATCTCACAAGCTTACTCTCTTTAACTGTAAGCTCCCTTATTTCAGATGGTATCCCGAGCAAGTTTCACGTCCGATAAGCCATTGAGCGCAATTTGAGACGCTCTCTAATTGGAGCAACTATTCGTATTGGTGTTTACGGTCTGATAGAGAAGGCGCTTAAGCTCGTGCCTTCCTCCCGATCCACTTGTGATACTGAATTTTGAACGAACGAATTTCGACGATTGGGAGGAACCGATTTTATTGCGAAACAAATACAATTATTGCATCGTCGAGGGAGGGAGCAGAAAAAAACGGGTATTGATTGATAAACTGGGATATCAATGAAGTGGAGGACCCGTGCGAGCTGGATCTAGGAGGGATCCGTCACCCTCGTGATTTAACTCGCCCCTAGGAGGTTCAAATGGGGCTGAACGACAATTAATTCAGTTCAAGCTTCGATAGAGGCTGGATCTCCAATGAGAGTAACGAAGGAGAAAAAAAGAAAACAGTCGAACAAGGAAACGTTAAAAAGCTCTTTTACAAAACTTCATAAACCCGTTGCACACAAATTTTCAGGGGTCGAGCAGTAATCAGAACTGACGAGGAACCCGCCACGTCGATAAAAAATAACGTTTTTTTTTTTTTGGTGGAGAATCAAAAACACACTCGAAAAAAAAACGCTGCAAATTTTACACAAGGGTTTATTATTCTTTGATATAGGTTACTTGTACAGAAATTAAATTCTGTCAATAAAAAAAATTAAAAAAAATTTTTTTTTGGATTTTTATATTTCAAAAAAAATTTTTTGAGGCGATTTTTTTTTCAAAAATGTGTTTTTTCAAAAATTCTTTAATTTTTACTCGAAAGATATTTAACTTCTTGGGATCCTTCAAAAATCCCATTTTTAGCTCCATGAAAGCCCTATAGATCGCCACAGTGAAATCGGATCGTTCCGGGACCCCAAAAAATGGATTCTACGTCCATTAACAAATATTTATTGGTTTATACTACTTCAATACAATTTTAAATGATTCATGTAATAAACTCTTCTTGTCGCCGTGGTCCTTGGGGTCCAGGTAGCTGCACCGGGGGATAGGGGGACGTGGTGTCTCCCCAGGGAGGCGTTGTGTCCCTCGCCGTGTCCATCGGAAACAAATACAGGTAGCGCATCAGAAGGTGCATCAATACCGGGAGAAAATATAAGGGACGGGAATACTGACCTTGGGGGGGCTCAATGAGCCCCCGCTAGGTGTCTGCGTCTAAAGGCAGCCCATATAAAGCCACTACCGTCCAACGTTCTCCTGGCAGCCCACTCCAATATGAACGGCGGAAAGATCCTTCGGAGCCCCCTCGCTGCGTGTGCGTCCCAGAGTCCACGCCATTGGAGAATAGCCGGAAGTACCTCCACCACCGTCGAATCCGTGAGCTCCCTGACGGCTTGCATCGCTACCGGAGTCCCGTACTTAGATTTCTTCCTATTCAGGAGGGTGCGCAAGGGAAAGGCCGGAGAGTTTGTCGAGATGGCCACCTCGACGACATAAGCAGTGTCATCTTTCTTGATTATGACGTCGGGTCGAATGGTTTGTTCGTCGGTCCTAATCAGGGTCTCCGTCCACACATTCCAACCCTTCCGCCGAGCATATTCACCAAACAGGGCACAGACAGCGTTATGTCGTTTGCAACGTGCTTCACGCATAGATGGACAAACTTGCAGCACATGGTTCGGCGTCTCGCGTTGGGGGCATCCTTCACGACATGCTGCCGAACCTGCCCGGCCTCTAGTCATCCGTGCCCGCAGCGGTATAGCAGCTGCGTATGTCTTGATCGCCGCCAGGGTCCGCCACACGGGCACCCGTTCGTTGGTGTTACGCATCCAGGCTGTTGACTGGGGAACATCCCGAGCAATTTTCATGTCTGCTCCGTCGACAGTGTTATGCCATGCAGCTGCCCGCTCGCGGCGCCTGTCAAGTGTCGATGATTCAATGCCACTGTTGTCTTCACGAAACAAAGTATTACGGGCCTCGCTGACACGCTTCTTCCGTAGCAAGGGGATAAGCGCTAAAAAGCACATCAAACCCAGCCCTCCATCCGCCACGGGGGCGTAGAAGAACGCATTGGGAACATCTCTGGGCAGCCTTAGGAATGATCGTAAAATTCCTCGCACTCGTATGTCAAGCCATTGGAGCTGTTTCTTCGTGTGTGCAGTTAAAACAAGTCCATGCACAAGCGACGGTTGCCAGTGGGTTCTGATTGCCTCTAACTTCGTCAGGGGTCCAAGAGTCGACCGAATTATCTTGCCTAAATCCGTGATAGCTTTGTTGGGATCCGGTCTGACTGGGCCATAGGGATTAAATGTTACGCCGAGGTAGTTCCATACGGCATTCGAGCGAGCTACCGGTATATCATCTAGGTCACCCAGACTGGCAGTCACAGCCAACTTACCCTTCCTAGGAACCAATGGCACATAGAGAGACTTGCCGGCGTTGATCGACAACCCGCAGTGTTGTAGAGCTTCGCGGAAACTTCTGATGAGCACCCGTATCCCAGCGGCCGATGCCGCCAACAAACACGCGTCGTCTGCGAACGCAATCGATCGCCATCGTTTCCCACGGCAAGTGAAGCCAATTCTGCTAGGTAGCGACATCAGGGCATGATCCATGACTGCGTTGAAAAGAGTGCCAGAGAGCGGGTCTCCCTGCCGAACTCCAGCTTGGCACCGTATACGTTGTCCTCCTTATACCGTATACGTTGGGATCCTTCAAAAATCCCATTTTTAGCTCCATGAAAGCCCTATAGATCGCCACAGTGAAATCGGATCGTTCCGGGACCCCAAAAAATGGATTCTACGTCCAAAAATACTTCGAAAACGACACCTGACTCGATCCCATAGCCAAAAGCCTTCAAAAACCACCTTCTGTAGCCCCATTTTAGCCCCAGAGCGCCCCACGGGTTTGGGCGATCGGGCTGAAAACCTTGCGGGCACAACTAGATGGTAAACCGAGTATTTTGTCAAAATTTCAGATTTTTTAAAAAATTCCTACTGCCCAAAACGGCCTGGACGGCGGACGGCGTACGGCGTACGGCGTACGGCGTACGGCGGACGGACATTTCGGATTTTGAATGTAGACCACTTGAAACGGATAATGTCAAATTTTGAGCCCGATCGGAGTCGTCGACCCGCGTCGCGAAAACATAGGTGTATTATTCCAAGAATAATAAACCAAAAGTCCGGCAAAGACGACGCACAGTGGGGCCGAACGGTCATATTTCGGGGGAAAAAAAAAAAAAAACCCTAATTAAGGATATGCCTCTACACCTAAAATTGCTCCTTATCCCTAAAAAAAATAAAAATAAACAAAAAACAAGTCTTTCAGAATGTTTTTTCATGTGCCAAACAAGGATTTTCACGAAGTTTGAACATGAAGAAAAGTTGTAGAGTAATAAATTTTGCGTCTATTGAACACCCTAAAATTGAAAATCGCTACAAAAATAAGAGCGTAGTAAATGATTTCGAATGAACACGCCCCATGATTTCTGATTGAACCCCCGTAAAATTGATGAATTTCTACCAAAATAAGAAGAGTCCTAGCAGATGGTTTTTTGCCGAAAAACAACAATTCTGTGCAGCAACCTATCGTCCAATTTAAAAAAACCATTCATTTTCGAACAAACCCACTCGATGAGTGAAAGAAGTTCAAACCTGCGCTACGACCGGAAGGGCAGGCTTTGGGCCGATGATTCTTGATTTATTCTTTGACTTAACATGTCAAAGCATCTCGGAGCAAACCGTAGCTTTTATTGTAGCTCCGCCGATTCCCAATTTCCACGAAAAACTCGTGATTTATTCCCGTGAAACGAGTTAATTTTTTTTTTCAGTTCGCCAGCTTTGTTGCATAGATGGACATCTTAGAACACAAAGAACAACTTCATGATTTTTTCCCCCTGTTTTCAGTTTCATAAAGCCAAGACACTCAAATCGAATTCTCTCAAAAAAAAATCACGACTTTGATTTTAAGCTCAATGCCATCTGAACCTTCTTGGCCCACTTGTACTTCGTTATTTACTGTCGAATTTTTCTTCCTCGTCAAAATGTAAAAACCGTCGATTGTTCCCTTTTCCCGCACTGCCATAGCCGGCATTTTATCGTATCTGTGATAACCTTAATTTTGTCGCAACATTAAAGAAAACGGCCACATCGTTTGATTACTTGTCAGCACATCAAATAACCCTCGAAGGCAGAAGAAATTTATGGAAGCTTAAAATTTGGAACGCAAGTCGATGATGACGCTGCTGGGAATACCCACTATAAAAAAGATGAGTAACTAAAAAGAAAAGAAAGAAAAAACAAGGATTAAGGTTGGCCGTACTTCTTCTGACCAGGTAGTTTCTGTTGTGATAAAAATCACAAAAAAGCTCTTCACTCCTGGTTAGGGAAAAATTGAGAGAGGAAACCGACTGGAGCAATTCGACAACAAATGCAAGATTAACGTTGGGGCTCATAGACGAACTCATAAATCCCGTTCACAAATCCGTGACCGCCCGTATAATTGTCACTCACTAATTGGGTCGCTTCAAAGGTTCCAAAGTGTTGATACAATGGGTCTTACTGTTCGGTACCACATGGGGGTGAATTAGGAGTGAAGAAAGCAGCGTACGGACAAATTGTTGATATTTCCTCGACTAAATCTCGCCAACAGCTTCCGCATAACCCCTTGCGACAAGAAAAAAACCTCTCTGCATCGTTACACAGGATCTTACGGTTCCGGAGGGCTACGTTCGTATGTCTTCACTCAACCGGCCTAAGTGAAAAACAACTTCAACGTATCCACTTTTTCTCTTCCCCAACCTACGAAACCAAAAGGTTAGCTGTATATCAAATTATGAGTCTTTTTTTATGACGTTTGGGAAAAACTTGCGAGATTATTCTGAAAGAAGTAAAGAACGTAGCGGACAATATTTATATTCTTCGTTACTGACACGGAACCATTGTGCTTAATGGGCTATTAAGTATGATCATCCTACTGAACATTTTAGCGTTGACCCACCAACCAGTTTTTTTTTTTCTTAAAAAGATAAAAAGGGTGGAAAAAGGGGGAGGGGGGAGCCCATTTATCTGTCGCAAGACATCTGGAGTGGAAAAACCTTTGCCGAAAAAGATAGGGCAAGTTTAATCCGATAGATCTTCAACTGCAGTCACTAAATCCTCAACGTCACCTGGAGCCCAAAGTTTCCCACTAGAGACATGGGGTGAAGAGAATTTCAAGATCGTTACGGGGAGATAGACGCTTATTTCAGTGGATTTGAGGGCCTTTGAAAGTTTAGTTTTGGGGAAGGGCTGGATTCCGAGATTAACCCAGGGTCCTGCCTACGAGTTGGAGTCACTTAAGTATGACCCCGTCGAATCCCCCAGCTAACCCTAGGAGGAAGAATTCAACAAGAATTGCTGATGAAAAGAACCGTCGAGGTGAAAATTTCACCAAATACATTTAATGTATTTTAATCAGGAAAAACGCTGCTAATTTTACACAAGGGTTTATTGTTCTTTGACATAGGTTACTTGTGCAGAAATTAAATTCTGTCAATAAAAAATTTTTTTTTTTTGGATTTTTATATTTAAAAAAAATGTTTTTGATTTTTTTTTCAACATTTTTTGTTTGTTTTTACTTTAAAAATATTTGACCTCCTGGGATCCATCAAAAATCTCATTTGTAGCCCCATGAAATCCCTATAGATCGCGACAGTGAAATCGGATCGTTTCGGGACCCCAAAAAATGGATTCTACGCCCAAAAATACTTCGAAAACGACACCTGACTCGATCCCATAGCCAAAAGCCATTAAAAAAAACCCTCCCGTAGCCCCATTTTAGCCCCATAGCGCCCCACGGGTTTGAGCGATCGGGCTGAAAACCTTGCGGGCACAACTAGATGGTAGACCGAGTATTTTGTCAAAACGGCCCGCTACGGTCTTCTGCTCTTTCTTCGAGGGGGAGAAAGAGAGCAGAAGTTACGAGAAAGGTTGTTATGGGCCAGAAATGACCTTAGTCACAACCTAAGATGCTCTGTACAGCGGGACGGCGGACGGACATTCCGATTTTGAAATCTAGAACTCTTGAAACGGATAATGTCAAATTTTGAGGCCGATCGGAGTCGTCGACCTCCGTCGCGAAAACATAGATACATCTATACTTGGAGTAATACATGTATTACTTATTCCAAGTATAATAAACCAAAAAATAGTTAAAAAGAAATGATTGAAAACTGTAATGGTTGAATTAATGAATAAAATACTTGGAATATAATATATTATATAATAATATTTAGGGATAATTATATAATCATACCAGCAAGACAAGTGAAAGATCGGAAGAAAAGTATCCATACTACGATATAATATTATCGGAAGCATCATCACGTAGTAGGAGGGAAACCTCTGAACTGACTCAGGAGTCTGAAACCTCTGCCATTTCAGAACACAGCGTATCAGCTTTGACATTGGGAATCCCAACACCTTTACGTTGGCGGCGAAAAGTCGTCTTTCCGAATTGAAATGTTTAAAATCCGGACTGCCCTGAAGGACGCACTGGGAATGCGCCTTCCGTGCCAGGCTTTCTTCGTCATCAGCCTCCAGAAGCGAATCAGGGATGACTCTGACGCTTCAAACACGCTTCAGAACCATATTCTGCCTCCACAATCTCCATTCTGGTGGATCTTTGTGCTCAAACCTGATAGTTTACCCGAAAAAAAAACAACCATATCAACGAACATTTCCCATGATCCCCTCCAAGATACTCCGCCCATTTAGTGCAGGATTAAGATCTTCCCGTACTGATTACATGCGATCTCACACCTTGCATTAACGTTTTTCAACGCTAAATGAGATTAACATTTGGAGGTAACTTGAACTGCAGGGGACGTGCGACCCATTTAGAATTAATTTGTGTCCAGGGAGTCAATTGAAAAGCATGTTTTACGTTTTAGGGGATTAGCTTTAGGGGAAGATTCGTGTGGCAGGTGAAGCAGAAAAACTGTATGATTCAAGTGTTTCTTGCCTCACGACCCCTCTTTTTTTTCAATGCTTCTAGCAATCAGAAGGGGAGTCTGAGAGGCCCTTGAAGTCTCGTTGGGGTTGAACTATCCACAAAAGGAGGGCGCAACCTCGTCTGAAGTTTCTTTCCTGTGGTTTTGCAATCCGTTTGAGATCGTCCGTAGTTTCCATTTTCGGTTCCCCCTTTCATCGCTAGTCGAGCGTAATGTCGTAGGCACATTGTGAAATACAACTCGTTAGTCGTAGATACCGTCCAGTAAAAATGGGGATAAACGGAAATAACTGGCAGAGTGCTGAATGAGGTTCTGATCTCTTCAAGTAGGCCCTAATTTGAGTTTGCAACATCTTGGGAGGTGAACTGTTGGTGACCCAAAAACCGCTATTTTATTTTACTTTTTGGGTTTTTGGCCTTTTTCTTCCAGAAGGAAGCGTTTGACAAAAAAGGTCCCACGGTTCTTTTTTCAAGAGGGCATAATTCCGCGTCGAATGAGTACCCTATGGAGCCAATTCGGTGTAGCCGTTTGGTCGAAACCGACCGTCAAAGATGTACAATTTTTTCAAAATGGAGTATAAGCTACTTTCAACGCCCATATGATCACAAATCACCTAGTTATCCTACTTTAATGTCATCTGAAGTCATTTAAAGCATTTTCAAAATGTGTCCGAAAATACCAAAAATTGATAAAATGAGAAGAAGGAAAAGAAATCCATAACCCTCAAAGGAAAGTAGCACATAATATTATTTGACGTTCGGTCAAGACGGCTTAACTGGGTCGATGGGGTGCTCATTCGACGAAGAATTTTGTCCTATTAGGGAGCTCCTAGTGGTGAGATACGTCGTGGTATCTCGATTCCATCCGTATCCTACTCCAGCAGTGCGCATGCGCGATCGCCGATGGTATCGTATCTGCGATCCGTCGGTGGTATGTTTACGGAAAATACGATACCATGGGCCGATACGGAAGATGGTATCTAGTGAATCCTTATCGCAAAGTAACCTGCCTAATCGATAAACAGCTTCCAAGAAGACATACAAATCGTCGACAACAACAACGAAAACCGCGAGCAGCACAGCTGGCAGCTCAGTGCTGCCAGTACTTCCTCTGTGTTGTCCTGAGTTTGTTAGGTGCCGTTAGGTGTTGTTTAGGTGCCGATTTCACGAATCACCGCGGTTTTATTTCACACCAGTTCGTTCGTTGTTGAAAGAATTTGGAGGAGCAATGAAACATTACACTATTGGACGCGGCAATCCAGATGAGTTAAATGTTACAATCATTGTAACTCAATAATTATTATTGATTTGAGGAGCTGAGCTTCAAAACTCTCGCTCGTTCCACTCGATCGAAATTTCCAGAAATCACGAAAAACTCCGTACATCCTTGCAACTGATCAGATCAAAATGGTTATGAAGTTTAATAAATCTAATAAGTTTCCTAAGGAGGCACTTTTGACGACAAACCCCAAAAACAACTCCACTTCGAATGCTGAATACCGCGGCGGTATTACCAGTATTACCGCCTGATGTTAATGAACTTGTTTTAATAGTAACGTGACCCGTTACTCCAAGATCCTACTCGGAGATACCACCTAAAAATGCAAAATCGTCGATGTCAATTCAGAATGGCCTATCTCAAAAAAGTTGGGGTTTGAGCCTTTTATAGCCCTCGATCCATAATTTCGAGGCGGATCGCTTGGGAACACCAGCTTTGACGAAATCCCACTAGAAAGCACTAAAATCTCACAATAAGTGATATGGCCTATCTCAAATAGGTCACAAATCTCGGTGGCCTATCTCAGTGTTTTTGTTCATCCAAGGTGAGTTAAAATAATACAGTGTTTCCAATGATTTTGTATTCTAGAGATAGTTTATACACCTAAAAATGCAATACATTGCTATTTCAGTAATGAACACCAGTCACAAATTATCATAAGTTTTTAACTATTCATTCAGTGACTGAAGTTTGGCTGTGAGATAGGCCAATATGAATTGACACTGGTTGCGGTTTCCCTCAGTATTTCAGAAATCAGTTTTTTTCGATTCCTGAAAAACTGATGAAAATGAGATAGGCCATTCTGAATTGACGACGACGAAATGGTATCTCAATCAATTTTGGTTAGCATCGCGCTTGGTTTCCCTAGATACGGCATCCGTATTCCAAGTGGTGGTATCTCGATCGTATCCACTAGGAACTCCCTAATAACACAAGAACGGTATCACTGTTTTTGTCAGCCGATTCCTCCTTCAGGGTAAAAATGGCCAAAAAAAAACAAAAAATTCGTGCAAACTTTAAGTTTGAGTTTTCTCAAGATAACAGTGTTAATGGATTTTTGTATTTATCGAATTTTGACGTGAGGGATCGTCGCAGTAGGTCGAGGGGTTTCAAAAAGACCCTGCTGAGAATCTGTAAAGACTCCAGAGCTGTCACTATCGACGAATTATGATCCCCTCAAAAGAACTGAGGGTCTATTTTGAAGACGTCACCTCCCCAGGGTCGAAATAATAAGTGCGTGTATTTCTAGTTGGGGAAGCTTCTGAACCTCTCCCACTCGCTTCCAACCCATTAGTGAGCTATGACTCTGAATTGTCGTCATTTATTTCCACCGAGACCGTCTTCAACTGAGTTATGGGCCGCCGGTGGTCTCCCCCGGACGTCAAAAATCCTTAGTCGTCCTTGCTCGTGACGAACGGTTTATACTCTCGAGACGAGTTGGAAGCGACTATTCTCGAACTTGATGTCAGTTTCAGCTGCTTCTCTTTCTCGGCTTTTCGGAGGAAAACATCAATTCCCATCAATCAGTTGGGGCATTATCACCGGACCCCCTCGGCGATATTTCAGCCAGGATCGGCACCCCCGGCCATGTTTTTGAGATAAAATCGCGGACTTGGGGAAAATTTTATGAGACCGATTAGGTTTTTACGAGTCCCACATGCGTCTCGAACTTAAATCATAATGACTTCAGGTTTCCGGCCACACAACTGGCCACGTATGACGCATGCAGCTTTCCATTCTCGAAACGACAGTTAAAAGGCACATTGCATGCTCACAAAAAAAAATGAATAATTAAATTTTTCGGAAATAATTAAATAATTCTGTAGTTATGTTGATGCATCCCAGTAGTATTAAATACTAAATTTTAGTCAACATTGCAACGTCGAAAGCTTCGAGGCTAACTCTGAAGAGTCCCTCTACCGTCTGGGGAAAATGCACAAAGAGTCCGGCATCTTTCGCTGGATTGTGCATGAGGAGTCCCACACCAGAAAAAGGCTGTGGCCACTCTGGCACTTATCGAGCACCTGCCATGCTGCCAAACTGAACTAGTGCTGGAAATCCAAAAATCAAAGCTTGGCCAACGGCCAGTCTCTACCCTCACCCCTGTCGTTTGTCAAAAGTTAGCAAAGCTGAACCAGCTCCTGGAAACCCCTGATCAAATCATGGTGGCTCGTAACCAGTTCCTGCGAACATCCTTGGCATGTGGTAGGAGGTCGACAAGCTGAACCAGGTGCTTGAAATCCTGAAATCAGAGCTAAGTGGCCATCAACCAGTCTCAGCCTACAATCCAGCCATTTGTCAAGAGATTCAGCAGTAGGAAAGACGACAGGAGGGACTAGAACTAAGGGGACTCTTGGACAGTCGTCTGCGGATCGCCAAGCAAGCAAGGGACACAGCGGCTCACCCCGAGGGTTCCATAGCAACACTCAGGCCAGATCCAACCACATATTGGGTCACACCGATATTTTTTGTTATCGTAGAACTCAATATTTCTGATATTGACCCTAGTTGTATTTCAACTGACATAGAGTAGCAAATTTATTCCATGCCTGTAGCAAATTCAATCAACTTATTCTAAACCCGGAAACATGACATGGGGAGGAAGAAGTCCGGCACAGGAATATGGGGGAAATGCGATCGACCAGGATTAATTGAAACGTTAATTTAAATAAAGGTTGGATCGGCAGGGATAGGGGTGTCGAACACAGGGCCAACGCCTGAGGGATAGTCGGCCGTATGATTGCTGATGGTTGGAGGGTTTATAGCGCCGGACCTTCAAAACACATAATAAAACCGCCTGGGGCGTCAGCATCTTTTGTAACCAATTCGGGGATAGAAAGCCGCGGTGGAAGAGCGGTTTTGTATGAAGCTCGACGATTTAAACGCGTGACTATCGTTGCGGGAAGGGAATGACAGTCGTCAGTGGGTTTTCAAAACCAGCTTTGTATCATTGGCGCACTCTTTGCACAATTGGCACTCTCGTTTTGCTCTCTTCTCCCCTCCAAAGAGAAAATCATCGCTCGCCAGGTAGCGCCACAAAAGAACCACTGGTGCAACTAGATCCACCCTTCCCGATCAGGTTGATAACTGTTTTAATCGTTTCCCATCAGTTCCTGCTCGCCCTTTGACATCCCGGACGTTCCCGACTCATTCCAACTGGAGTCTTTCCCTTTTTCGCAGTGATTATTTCATTATTTTCATTTACCCCGATCAAAAGGCCTCATCCCTAAGGCACGTATCATGATGAAAAGAGACCACTACTGCACGGGACATTGGAACAGTACCGGTATAAAAGCAATGAAAAGTTAATGTTATCAACAGTTAACTTTTCATCAATAGGTCATCACAGTCTCATCCATAATTCAACGTGGGATACGAAGTCTGATTTTAAAATTGCGTCGTTTTTCATACGACGAGGATCGAACATTTGAGCGGATTTCAAAAGTGAAAAATGTTCGTCCACCGTAGGGCGTTTTATTACGCGATTCTCCATCTAAATGTGCCCGCAACGTCTGCAGCCCAACCGCACCAACTCGTGGGGCTCTGTGAGGCCAAAAAGAGGCTACGGGAGGTTTTTTTTTAGAGGTTTCCGGCTATGATATCGAGCGGGGTGTCGTTTCCGAAGTATTTTCGAGAATTTTTTTTTTAATCATATTGTTCGAAGTCTAGGGCGTTTTTGGAGGTCAAAACTTTTGCCTTTTATTATAAAGAATTTAAAATTATCTGGTCGTTCAAAAAAGATTTTCCCTTCCCAGATTTTCAAGGTTTGGGTTTCCCTTGCAGACCATCAAACTCTCCTTGTTTGAGAGGTTTCTAAGCTGACTAATTCAGCTTACTAGATTGTTTAAAAACGACTTGATGGTGCAAAAGGTACACAACATTTTGTTGCCCCAAGTTATAAACATCTGTGTTATTACCTAATTGTAACGTCCCTCAAGTTGAGTTCAAGCCATAATTCAGCTTTCTTCCAAACAATGGGGAAAGATCATTCAATCTGCTTTTTCCTTTCTTTTTTTTTCGAGTTGGTTATTGAACCATAAATGACTTATTGGACAGCGAGATGGGCTGTCAATCTGAAATAATGTCCACGGAAATGCCGCTCGTTGGCCGGTAGGTAAACCCGGGTTTCCAGGATTGATGAGCCGCTCGCTCTTCCATTTTCGACGGTGTGATGGATTGATGGCCCCGAAACGTGTTGTTTCCTGTCGACCCTTCCGCACTGACAGGGACCGTTTGTTTTTGCGCTGTTCGACCCAATCAGTTCCCTACAAGGTGTAAATTACGGCTTTATTTGTCATTTTCAGACATGACGCACCTTTCCCTCCGGTATTGGTTCCGGCGGAGTAAAACCTAGAACTGACGCCTACAGAGGAGTCTACGCCCGGACAAGGGCCCCCCTATTTGAGTTATACTCTCACCCGAAGAATCATCCTTGGGCGGACGGTGTCACCCGGATTGATTTAGCCTCGGGGAGTCTATATCCAAACCCACAGGCTTCTCTCCCCTTTTCTGATGAGGATTGTCCGAACCTGAGGCAATAAATAAAGTCCGGGGTCCCTCGCTTCGTCAGATCCTATCTGCGAATTGATTTAAAACTGTCCGGGTCTTGATATGAGCCTGCCAGGTCGAGAATAGTCCCAGATCGCGTCTTCGCGCCCTAGAGTTACATTCCCACTTTTTTCAATCTCTCTTTTCCCGGACAGTTTCAACAAACACCGTCAATTCGTACTGCCAGCAGCATTATACTCTTGTAGTTCTCTATTGAAATGAATAAAGAAATTTTACACTGGTAAACAATGTACATAAAGAAATCCGAGAATCAACACTTCGTTCAGAAACATAAACATGCACGTGGATATGTAAAAATGCAACTATGAGCACAATGACGATATCACGAGACTGCTCTGCTGAATAAGTATCTCTCCCCTCTCCCTAGACTGGCGTGGCTTCCTTCTCATTATTCTGCTGATATCACTCCACCTCACAACTGATGTGACTCCCCCCCCCCCCACAACACTCAGCTGATGTAACCCCCCCCCCACTACTCAGCTGATGAGCTCCCCTCACTACTCAGCTGATGTGCTCCCCCCTCACTACTCAGCTGATGTGGCTGCCCCCTCACTACTCAGCTGATGTGCTCCCCCCTCACTACTCAGCTGATGTAGCTCCCCCCCTCACTACTCAGCTGATGTAGCTCCCCCTCACTACTCAGCTGATGGGCTCCCCCTCACTCTCAGCTGATGTAACCCCCCACTACTCAGCTGATGAGCTCCCCTCACTACTCAGCTGATGTGCTCCCCCTCACTACTCAGCTGATGGGCTCCCCCTCACTCTCAGCTGATGTAACCCCCCACTACTCAGCTGATGAGCTCCCCTCACTACTCAGCTGATGTGCTCCCCCCTCACTACTCAGCTGATGTGGCTGCCCCCTCACTACTCAGCTGAAGTAGCTCCCCCTCATTACTCAGCTGATGTAGCTCCCCCTCACTACTCAGCTGATGTAGCTCCCCCTCACTACTCAGCTGATGTAGCTCCCCCTCACTACTCAGCTGAAGTAGCTCCCCCCTCACTACTCAGCTGATGTAGCTCCCCCTCACTACTCAGCTGATGGGCTCCCCCTCACTCTCAGCTGATGGGCTCCCCTTCACTACTCAGTTGATGTGCCCCTCCCCTCACTACACAGCTGATGTGCTCTCTCTCCCCCCACTCACTACTCAGCTGATGTAGCTCCCCCCTCACTACTCAGCTGAAGTAGCTTCCCCCTCAGTACACAGCTGATGTGGCTCCCCCTTACTACTCAGCTGATGCCCCCCCCCCCCCCCTCACTACTAAGTTGATGTGGTTCCAGCGTCAAGACAGGCCCACTGCATTAATTGCCTGTTTTTAAAATCACCATTTGACTGCACACTCCATCGTTTTGGTAATGAGAGACAGGTAACTGATACGGGCCTTAAAGTAAACCTACCATTATGTCAGCCACACAGTGAACCTAAATGATGAACGAGCCCGTATTTGAGAACCAAACACATCATATTGCGGTCACGTTGTGTGGCAGTACATTTCTCAAAGGAAAGATTGACGCATGACGGAGTGGATGAGGATCTACACTTTACCAGCGAGTCCGAAAGTGAGTGATGAATCGTAATGGTCGACATTAGTCAGTCCGGATTTAACGAGAGAGGCCTCCAGTTATTATTTGAGTGATTAGTACAGTTGCCCAAGATGTTTTAATTAAGATTGAACGTTTCACAACGAAGGGTGGTCCTGCCACCTTCCGGAGATTTTTCCTTCTTTGGGAATCGATTCCTATTTATTTCCACCCGAATCGATCGTTTTCTGAGAGGATATCGAAAATGACGGAGTGATCGATTCCCCTTGTAATAATATATGAACTTCCTTTATCCGGTGATTGAAAACGGACGGTTGAGTGATGGTTGGCATTACTCTAACTTGATGTGCCCAGCGTGCTTCCCTTCAATCACTCTGTCGTTTTCTCTTACTTCTTATCCCAGCTCGGGAAAAGAGAGTGCATTATTCATTTTGAGGAAAAGTGGTGAAGGGGTATCAATAAATGGGGTCAGTTCGAAAAAATAAATAAATAAAGCTACATTGCTAACATTGTTCAAGGCCAATTCTCGTTGGAATATCGACCCTTCTATCACACAAGCACAAACTAGTACGTACTAGTATTTTATTTGGAGGGAATTAAGGGTAGTGTGATGACCAAAAGGGCATTTGGGAGTCAAACACCCAGCTTGGGAAGGTGATGTCTATGTTAAGCGCACTGGCACACTCTGAGAATCCACAAAGACTCACATGGCGGTGTTCCTACAGCAGCATTTCGCAAAAACTATGATTTAGTCGTTTACATACTGATACCTACGATGATCAAACTCTCACTCACGACCAAGTGCCCTCAGGCATTTCCCGTGTCCTCTGCCCACACCCTCGCCAGGACGTTTACCTTTCACTCAACCTCAATTGTGCCTCTTATCGGTTCCTTTCGTTTCCAACAGAAGATATCTAAACCTCTCAATCTATCAGGCATTTTTCATCTTCCCGATACACTCGCCAGAATCTCGTTCTCTTCGCAACGCCCCATTCACGTGTAGCTATTAGAAAGTGGGAGTCTTTCTTGCACCGATGCACACTGATTCCTCACATAGCAAAACCAAAGTAAATTATCTTTTTGGTGTATTACTCTTGGAATTATGTGACTGAGTTTTCTCGAACAGGGTCGACAATTTTGATCGGCATTAAAAATTGTTGTACTGGGCGCCTTTGGAAGGAAACTTGTTGTAGCGCACACCCTGGTGCGTGTGTACACACATGTATTGATTTTCCTGATAGATTATTAGGTTTGTGGTGTGAATGGCAGAGTGCATAGTGTCCGTGGTTACGCCGCCAGGTGTTTTGGAGGATGACGGAGGGATTACAGGATGAGATTCGTCAGAGCCATGGCGCAATATGATGCGATCCGCAGACTCTGGGAATGCTCCAGCTGCTGAAATGTAGGATCTGGGTTTGTTAGGCTCACCCGAAGCGTCGGGATGATGTAAGTTCAGCAGACCCTTGGAAGGAGCAGAAGAAACCTGGCTTACCCGGTTGGGTAAGGTTTTCTGCTGCCGCAGTTGTACTGAGAGGGCTCTCCCTGGCTATGGACTCCCGTTTGACGCCTCTTGTCTTACAAGGGTGCTTTCCAGCTTCCAATCTCGAATTGTAGAGTATGAACTCCAGGACAATGGGCCCTCGCGAAGTTGCTATTCCCTCCTCGGAAATCCCATCTGAGGTATCAGCGGGGATTTTCAGATCGGGCGACAATAACTGCGATTAATCGTGAGGAATTGACATTTGCCGGAGATTTGTTGAGGGACCTCCCGAAACGGCTGGCGATGAGCGCTCAGGAGAAGTGGCGAGCGTCAGCGCCCTGATCGTCAGACCCCTGAACCTGCGAGAGCGGGAAGGGCATCGATTGGACTGAGTGGGAACCTCGAGTTTTTCCCACACTTGTCATTATACGTTTCAAAATGTGTGTATGCCAAAAATAAAATGTTCGTCGGCCGTCCAGTCCGTTTTGGGCAGTAGGAATTTCTTTTTTAATTCCAATTTTTGTTAAAGTTTGTAGAGTCCATATCCTGACTTTTATGGGCGACGAGGTTGTGAGCGCTAATAACGGACTCGGTGAGTTTGAAGTTGTGTACTGATGGCTTTAGAACTTCATACAAGGTGTGACGAGCGCTTTCGCTGTGGTAGCATCTTCAGGTCTGCAATGAGAGTGACCGTTAGATCGGGAGTGGCTACTGAAATTCTTTCGGCGTCACCTACCCCAGTAAAACAAGCATCATCAAATAAGTAAAATCAAGTTAACTCATCGCCCTATTTCTCAACTCTCAATCCACAGGTAAACTTGCAACCCCACACCCAAACCAACAACCCCTACGATAGCTCATCTATTAATAATTTAACTAATTCCCCACAGAACCTTATGGAAAACCATATAGAATATAATAGACGACAGCCGGCCATCCACAGACCCGGAAAAGATCCGCCCTTTTCACATACGAGCGAGAGCGAGGCACGACGAAAACCAACTTACAGGTAATTTATCCCCTGGTAACAAATTAAATATAGTGATATTCATTAGCCACTCCCACTCTAACGGTCACTCTCATTGCAGACCTGAAGATGCTACCACAGCGAAAGCGCTCGTCACACATTGTATGAAGTTCTAAAGCCATCAGTACACAACTTCAAACCCACCGAGTCCGTTATTAGCCCTCACAACCTCGTTCCAATTTTTGTCAAAATACTCGGATTGCAATCTAATTGTGCCCGCATGGTTCGATCAAACCCGTGGGGCTCTGTGGGGCTAAAAAAAAAGCCCACGAGTGGGGGTTGGAAGGTTTTTGACTATGATATCAGGTGGGGTGTCATTTTCGAGGTATTTTTGGACGTAGAATCCATTTATAGGGGATTCAGAACCATACGGTTTCGCCGTGGGGATCAACAAATGAAACATTTGAAGGATACCAGGAGGTCGTTTTTCGAATAATTTTTTACGTAGGATTCATTTTCGGTGGGTCCCACATCTAACCAAACACTGTTCAAGAATACCTACAGTTTTTTTAAAATTTTTTTTTATTGACAGAATTAAGGGTTAATTTTTGGATAGTTTATACCAAAGCATAATAAACCAAGTAAAACTCTCAGCGTTTTACAACTCAACTCAAGAAAAATTTTCAGCGTTTTTAAGGCGGTTTTTTGTGGTCTTCCCGAGATCAGAGAAAACCCAGACATGCCCAGAAGGAGCCGTAGAAAAAGCCGCAAGCACGATTGATGCGAAGGGGATTGCGTGACACTTCTAATGAGATAATTCGATCAACCAAAGGACAAAGGAATCCCTTCAAAAGGAATAAGGTACTTCCCTCCCTTCTCAGCCCACAAAAGGACTTAATTCAAAAACCTCCTTCCTACCTTCTTCCCTTTCCTTTCGCTTTGCCTCAACCATAATTCCCTGGCTGCATCTTCCTTGGAGTGTATCGGGCAGGAGCCTCTCTCGGGCATATTGAATTAATCAAAAACAGACGGAGAAAGATTTGAAAAAAACACGCAAAAAAGAAAAGGGGGAGTGGGATCACCTGATGGAAGGGATGGAAATCTTGTTTGAAGACGTTTTCGTTCATATCTGAAATTAAAACTCACCACAATACTGCGGTTGAAAGTTTGAGGTTGCAATTTTTCTCCAACTCCAAATTAGAGCTGTTTTTGCTCTTTGACTCGGTAAATTCAGAAGGTTGATTCAATGAGCACAACCCAAAAAAATTACGAAAGCTTCACGTCAAACGCTTCAAAAGGAGTTTAATTCAAATCGGATCACTTTCAGGAGAAAAAAAAAAAAAAAAAAAACTAGAAACCTTTAACCAGAATTTCACATGTTAATAAAATGCGTCAAATTATAGAGATGAAGCTCGGCGATTAATTCTGTACGTAGTTAATTTCTCCTAAGCAGCTCCTTTCGTAACGTGACGAGCAGGTGTTGACAACAGTGGCCTAGTTTCTTCGGCCGCATCAAAGGTGACTGCTTCCAGTCAACCGCTTCAACCCAGAAATTCCCCATCGGGGGGAAGAAAAATGCCTACTCTTTTTTTTTTACGACGAAGGTCATTTTATAAAATACAAACCGATCGACAGCGGTTATTAACGATCCAGGGATTTTTAACCGACTTTATTTTTCCGCCGTAACGAAATTTGTCCTGCAAGATGTAGGTTGAGGCGATTTTGAAACCGGTATCCGGTTTTACGCACTTGTCATACATAGCAGGTTTTTGACGTTTGATTTATTACCAGTCCGGCCATCGATCTTCGAGGATTAAACTTCAGCCCACCTCATAAATATTCGTAATTACGCTTTTAACTTGCTAAGAACCTTCGAGGAATGCGCTGCCCCCCATTAGGTTTAAATTACTGATAAGATATCCCGGGAGTATCCTTTTTCCCACGGGGCCTTCATTTCAATTATTTTGTGGTTTCGAATACCTAACTGTGAACAGGAAAGTCGGCCGGGGCAAAACTGCAAGATAAGAACCGTGAAGCTATTTTTCGGTAGTTTTTCAAGGTTCGGTCACATTTTTTCAATTTTCCAAATCTATACAATACGATTTGAAAGTGAAGATGTTTGAAAACTAACAAAATGCGTATAAATCAAACAATGCATCACAAGTAACGTCACATGAATCTTCGCCGCTCCGGGAAATAAATCAATACGACGTCAAAATAACAATACCAGTCAACAAATATCGATGAACGACCAATTTTCATAACGATAATAAATCAAAAACGCGAGATTTACTATCTTGTAAAAAAAGTTTGCTGTCAGATCGTCAACGGAAATGAGACGCATACAGAAGCATTTTTGTGGCAACTGGGATACGAAAAAAAAAAAAAAAAAAAAAATGAACAAATATATGATGGAATAAGATAACTTCAAAAATTACAAAAAATGGAAATCTTATCAATATTATGTTCTTTAACAAAAATTAGTTTTATTCAATTGGAATAATATTCAACATTATTCAACAATATTCAACATAATATTATTATGTTGAAAAGGTTGATGATGATTTTGACTGTTTGAATGGACGGGGTAAGTTGTTGAGGTTCGGTCAAATTAGAAGGGGGCGTAGAATTTGGGCAAACGTTGAAAAAATGCATAGGTTCTGGGCTAAAAAACGCAGTGGATTCGGGCAAATTAGTGCTTTGGTGGACAATCATGAGTTTGGTAGGTACACCAATCGAGAAGGCTTATAACAGGGCCACATATTTGCAGGAAATTGTGATACCGGTTCAAAGAATAGACATGTCTTATATGTATATAAGCTCTATTGTTATATGTATATAAGCTCACATGAATGTAGGAATTTAGGTATAGACACAAATTCGAATGGTTCTGTGAAATTCAGCATTTGGCAGTGATAATAGCTCAAAAAGTGCTGGTTTTTTCACACTCCCTTACCCTGTAAGACTACTGAAAAAGCATACAGTAGTGGTACGTTAAAACGAACGAAATTTTTCATCGAGCAGGAACACAAAATTTAATTTAATTTAAGGATTCGGGAAATTAAGCATGAGTAGATATCAGCTCGAGTATTGTGAATGTTTTCATCGAAAGGGACACTAGCGTGGAAGCTTTTTTGAAATTAAACATTCAGCATACAAGCTTTCGAGCTTGTATTCAATTATTCCATGGAGTAGAAACATAACAGTAAAAAAAGCGGGAACACAAGTTTTGCACAAAAACATTGCCCACTCTTGCCCACTCATCGCGATTTCATCGGCCTCTCACTTCCCTTTTGCCCCCAAGATGAATACTATTTTAATAATATTACGCCAAAGTTCCTGACTATTCATTTCCCTATCATCAGAGCCTAATGGGAGGACCGAAAAAATTTAATTATTTGTGCTTCAAATTCAAGAGTAGGTATATTATTCTTCGATGTAGGTAAATTGTACAAAAACTAATTTAATTAGGTAGGTATTTAAAATGAGTTTTTAAACATTTCTCGTAGAACTCGAACGGATTTGGGACTCCGAAAAATGGATTATGCGTCCGAAATTACACGGAAAACGACACCTAACACGACCCCACAGCCGAAAACCTTGAAAAAACCTTCTTGTAGCCCCATTATAGCCCCAGAGCTCCCCACAGGTTTGGGCGATCGGGTTGAGAACCTTGCTGGCACAATTAGATGATGAATCAAATATTTTGTCAATATATCATACTAAAAAAACAAGCCATCAATTGAATTGAATAGATGAGCGCAACCTTTTTGTTATTACGAGAGAAACTAAGAAACGGTAGGTATCTAGCGACCAAACTATGCCACACAACACATCAAAAATATCCACGTGATGCTCATTACGTAAACAACTGCACCCTAACGACCGATGCTTAAGAAAACCTTATGCCGATCAGAGGTAACGAACGGCTCAGGCTGCAAAAATCGTTTTGGAGTCGTTGGAATCAGCCTAAAAAGCTCATTCCATAGACCCTTGTACCAACGAAATCGGACAAAAACTTTCGTCCCCCTATTGAGGCCTCCTTAGTTACACATCAGAGATAAACAACTTTCGTCGTGAAGTACCTCCCGAAAACCGATGAAAGGGATGAGGGAGGAAAAATCAAGGTAGCCTATAACCACCCCACGAACTCGCTGATCACAATGAGACCACCCTCATGAAAATCTGTTGAGCCGCTCGGGCGTGATGCTCTGTACACAAACAAACAAAAAAAAAAAAAAAAAAAAAAAAAAACATACATGTCGAGGAGGTGAGCGCACCTTTCCATTTTTTGGAAAAAGGTTGCGCTAAAAAGCCCACTGCTCATAACGGCGGACGGACATTTTATTTTGAAACTATAAAATTCAAGATTTAATCTTGAAACGTTAAATGACAAATGTGACGATTTTCCGATTTTACCTTTTTGAGGCTGCTGACTCAGGAGCAGCGATTGAAATGAAACAAATAGAAAGATGCAAAAAGAAAATGCATTTTTCTCCTCCCGCCCTCATCCCACTCGCTAGAATGGCGTAAGTACCAATTTTTATGCTTTGTTAATTGAACGTAATAGTCGCATTATTGGCCTCGTCCGGCTCAATAAAGAAATGCCTCATGATTCTCCACAAGGTGGCTTCGTTCTAATTATCGCACTTTTGGCTACAAAGCGGATCCTTGAAGATGTAAGCATATGCAAGTTTCGCACACGTGTCAACCCAATTATCGCGTGATTGGCATTTTCTCAGGAAGCCCTCCTTTGTTTTTTGTTTTAATCTCGTTTCTGTGTACATTAAAAACATTTACATTTATATAAATAAAGTCGTCGTTAAAGTACGGAAACGATGATCGGTTGGCGCGTAGACGGTGGAAAAAAAACTCGGAGCAATAATTGACAGCCATCAAGCCACACAAGGGTAACATCTTACATATCAATTATGGGACGTTATTTACATCTTTAAGACGTTATCAGTGGTTTTTATGGGGCGGTAACGCCGGCCCGACGACGGCTCGGTCTTCCCTATGAAAAGCTCATTATTTTGAACGACTTTTGTTTCGAAGTCGTCGAGAAACGGTGTATTATTATCCGGTCGTTACCTTTCGTGAAAGAAAAAGAAAAGAAAAAATGAGACGTTTCGTTAAAAGCTGCGGGGGCTTCATGTTCGGGTTCGGTGTTACCTGAATAACGAATCCGATTAAGAATTTGAAAAAATACTATGAACTAGTCGAATGAATTGTCTACGCCAGGGGTACCCGAACTGTTTAGCCTTTGGCGGAGACCGCCAGACGAGCGTTGTTCCAGTCGTGGCAGAACCCATGAAAATGAATTGTTCATTAATGAACAGCCAGATTTTCCATCAACTCCCAAGTCCCTCACCATGAATTAGGAACCGCTAAAAACCAGGATATGATCGACAACTTTGAAATCGCCCAAACCCGTGGGGCGCTGTGGAGCTAAGAAGGGGGGCTGCAAGAGGGCTTTTTGAAGGTTTTTCAATAATGGACGTTTTCGAAGTATTTTTGGACGTCGAATCCATTTAAGGGGGTCCCGAAGCCACCCCCACGATCGATGAGGCTTTCATGTGGCTTCGAATTGGAATTTTGAAGGATGGCGGGTAGTCGAATGATCAGTCGTTTTCCGAGTAATTCTGGACGCTTAATCCATTTATCGGAGTCCCACATGTGTCCTACCTGTAGAAAACAAATCTTTCAGTGAAATTAATTTTTGCACGATTTGCCCATATCAAAGAATAATGAACTCGTGTCAAATTGTTAGTTTTATTTTATTATTATTATTTTTTATTATTATCTTTTATTATTATTATTTTGTTATTTTTATTTGTTTTTATCTCTTACGGTCTTGATGTGGCCACCCCAAAACAAGTAAAATAAAGTTACTTATATTGATAATAAATATCTCGTGGATACCATGAATGGGACATCAAACAAACAAGTGGAATAACGTTTTGAACATCAACTAATTTAGTTAACGACGAATTACCGACCAACGAGGTGTGACGGGCTCCAAGTAGGGCTTCCTACGTCGCATTACCGGCGGGACGATCTCCCGGTTAAGCTGTGCGGAAGACCGGTAAAGGAGCGCGGAGGACCTGGAAGCTAGTTGGGTAGGCCGATTAAACGTCTCGGTTACGTCGGACAGACGGCGTCGGATTCGGTGACAAATAATCCGTGAAAACGGGACGGAGAAATTTCGTTGAGATGGAATAGGCGGTGATTTTGGACAAAGTTCACCGTAAAACATGAGGTTCAACGTGAAGGTTCTTAAAAAAATAAAAAAATAAAAACCCGCCGGTCCACCCTTTCGTCACGAATTCCCGATAGCCCCCCGACCCGTCGAAGGGAAAAAACTGTCAGCAATAACCATTAAATTGAATGATCTCATTATGCATATGAGAGCTATTATAGTTGTGGGGGGAAGAGAGTGATCCTATAGTTGGATAGACACATCAACGTGCGGGGATGGCCTAAGGCCAAGAAGAGCCGTGATTAGCCTGCTTCCGAGCTGATCGGATCGGAGGATTTGAGACTCGTTCGTGAGTAAGCTACTTCGTCCGTTTCTACGAGGATTTTACCAAACGCCGTGATGTAGTCTTCTTCCTTAACGATCCTGTTCAAAACTTCTCAAGAAAAAGCTCGGCTAAGTTCACCAAAGTTGTAGGGAAGAAACAGAAATTAAAGGCAGTTTTCATACATGAGATTTTTCGACATTTTGGTTTACAATGATCACAACCAATATTGAGACGGTTCACATCAAAATGGCCCCTAAGATTCAACCTGGGGAAATTCAAAAATTGGCGGGGCTTTAAACGGTTTTGGACAGAATCTTGCGGTGGGGGAAAAAAAAACAAAACGATGGAACCCTTACGAACGGGGTTTTTAGGCTCACGAACCATTTTTTTTACCCCTAAGGACCAGTTTGGCTAAAGAGCAGGTGTTTACTACTCAAAGAAAGGGTTTACACATTCAAGAATCGGCTCCAAAGGACCAGTTAGTTGAACTAAAGAACCGGTTTTTTGACATCGATTGAATTAGGCTTAAGAACCGGTTTGCTGTACCTTTGGCCACCCAAATAATCCATTTTAATGAGCCCGTGCTGCAATTTTATATTTTGGGTTGTAATAACATCGATGCAAAATTTATTTCTTCGTTTAGGTTCACAGTCACTGTTTTGATTAATGCTTCAATTCAATGACAATTCAACCCTCCTGGAATTTACGATTCACGCATTATTGGTAAGCATTAAAATAACACATTTAAAGTCTTCTTTCTATTTGACATCTTCTTTATGTAATTTTTTCCATATTTTATTTAGACGCCACGAACTAGCAAATTTTGAGGACTACCCAGTTGTAAATACCAAAGTGATTTTTAACAAAAACGCTATCACATAACGCTGACACACAAAACGCTCCCTGATGAGGGGGAAGGGACCGATGGGGGGAGGGCGATGGCGAGGAGGGCTAAAAACGACCCCCCCCCCCCCTCCCAGGCACACTGCTCCGGCCAGATGCTCCTGCTCGCAAGACATCATCGTGAGAGCCTCCAGATTGTTGTCACTCGAAAGTTTGCCTCAGCCTTGTTTTGATGATTTTCAATTTTTTTAAACTCCTCTAATACTCGACTTGGGTCGTAGAAAGTGTTACCAAAAATTTGTAAGACAATCAAAAAGAGACTTGCATACGATGAGGCCATGAGGTTGCACTGTTTTAAAAAATCGTACCACAAAAATTGCCCTTAAATCCAAAAAATTTTATTGCACAAATTACGCATTAAATTCAATAAATTTTATAAAATAAAACCAACAATAAAAGTGCACTTAGTGCAATAAAGGTTATCGGATTTAAGGCGCAATTTTTGTGATACTATGACAAGTCTTGCCATCCACAAAGCCAACCAGATCGCCTTTTTTTAAGTCTGAGCTTTCCTTTTCGGTCTCGAGTACATATTTTAGGTAGGATACAATTATATTCCAGCTCCGACCGGCCCCTCGGGCTTCGCCCGATCGCCCGACCTGCCTATCCGCTTCTGGTCACCCCTGCGTCTCGATTTGTCGAGTTGGGACCCGCCTCAGATGTCTTATTTTTCCTCAGGTAAAGAATTTCCAATGTAAAATTCCAAGAGGTCTTCACGCTCCTGGCTACGAACTTGTACACCTTGCTAAAGACGCATGTTTTTGCGTTACAGTTTCGCTCTTGAAAAACCCGTGACGAAAGATTTTTTTCCCCTCCCAACAGTATACTAGAGTGTGTATTGCCACATTGTTGTAAATCAGCCCAAGACAAGGAAGAGCGCCGGTTTTTTTATGTAGGGCCCGGTAAGCCGGCTGAATCAGAGCGTGAAAACTTATTGACCGCTCGGCCAAACGCGAACCCCGGAAGGCCGTGTTGGGACTCTGTTTTCAAGAGCTCATCGCTTGACAGGAGACCGCGTCAGGAAAACCCCGTTTTAGTTTAGTCCGCTTCGAGAGAAACAACAGACGAGAGGGCCCAGTTGCCACCGACTCTCGAAAAAGCGCGGACAAAAGCACCGGCATTAGCGTCCTATGACGTCACGGCCGGGTGACCTAATGACGGCCCGTTACGGTTTCCCGGTTTCCGTTCCTCAAACCACCAGAAAATTAAAAATGACACCTAATTCTCAGGTTTCGGAGGCAACCCACGGAATGATTGTACACGAGTGATAACCTATATGTTCTACATTGTGTGAACAAATTAGTCATCAGTCCACATACATATATGTTGACGCCACCTCATCTGACCTCCAGATATCCTTCACTAGTGCCGTTTGTAGCCCCATGAAAGCCCCATAAATTCCCCCACAGTTTTTTCCATGTAGTCTCCGTGACTTTTTTTATTTTTATTTTTTTTTAAGAAGAGGAATCAAAATCTTCCAAATTTCAAGGACCTGTTAGATCAGCAATGACGATCATATATTTCGAAGTAATTTCTTTAATAACAAGCCTCTAAAATTAGATGTAAATTTGTTCACAGGTTCCCACTTTAAACCAAACCCATTACGTTTTCTGGCGATTAGCCCAAACTCAAACTTCAAAAAAAAAAAAACTTCCCACTCATTCCACGACCAAAACCCTCCAAAACTCTGCTACCTATCTGTATTTTTTCGGAACTTTCAAAAATGTTGGGGTTCTCTCCTACTTTTAAAGCGCAGGCGTTACTTTCAAACTAACCAGAAAACTTCGAAGGCTTTCTCATCTCTTTGCCGGCTCAGCCCAGCGCTCATAAACGCCAGCAAAGCTACTGACGGCCTCTATCACGCGTTATTTATCGTTATGGTCCCCCCCCCCCCCCTCCCATCTCGCAGTCTTTTTCAGTTCCAACCTTTTATGCTTCGAAACGAGGACCCTTTTATTTATATTTATTCTGCCTCGACATGCGCTACGGCTTTTGCTTCAATTTTCCCACAAGCGACGGGCTAACAAGCCGTTTTTTCCCTCTAACCGAAGCCTCTTGAATCACTCAGAATCGGCGTATACTAGGTGCTCCGTGTTAAGCCCTCTCCTATCATATTGATGCGACATGTCACCGCGTATAATGCGGTATCCCTCAACGGGGGTCTACAACGTCATAAATTCCCGACTTCCCCGCTCGTTTCATTTCGTGTTCATTTTATTTTCCAGGAATCGATTCCACGTCGTGTTTCTTTATTTTTCTTCGGCTTCACGGTTTCTCAACGGCGTTGCCTATTCCGTCATATTTCACTCTTGCATTCAAGTTCCTACTCATAGCACACCTTGTCGTGGCACTCTAATAAACTGCCGATGGGGGATTTACGTAGTAGGCAGTTCCGTCATTGGAATTTTCGAATTGCTCCACGTCTTCACGTTTCTCCGAATGGCTCAATTTTTTATTCGTGCATTGAGCAGTTTCCGAGGAATTTTCATCGCAGTTTCCCTCTTTGGAATTGCAAAAACCCCAGCAAGTATTCAGTCAATTTCGCTTCGAAAGCTTCGAAGGTAACTCTGGGAGTACTCTTAAAACCGCGATTTTTGAACTATTTTTAAGTTTTTTAATTTTCTCTCTCATGTTTTCTGGCAAAAAAAAAAAAAAACAACTAAACTAGTTCCAGAAGACGGGTAACAGTATTCACCTCTCGAAAATCACGCAGACAACAAATTCAACGACGAGAAAATAATTATTACCAAAAGGAGGCAAAACTAGACAAGTTAAATTTACCAAAACAACCTGGCAACACGCTTGTAAGGAGAGCAGTGCCCTCAGGGCACTAGTTGCCAGTAAAACTTCCCTCACAGACAATTTCCTTTTCTTTTTCTTCTCTGTTATTTCTAGCAAAGTGTTCAAAAACCCCTACGATTATATCTTAGAGCAATGATTGCGCTATCTCCAACAATTATTGTTTTTGATTTATTTCAGGAGGATTTGACGATTGCAATCCGAATTCACTGAGACTAATATCCGTTTTCCCCTACAAAAAGTCCCCTTCCCGTAAAAATGTGTTTTGTCAACACTGCTGCGCAACTGTTTCTTCTGTTTTTCGTACCCGCTCCTAACCTTCGTACCGGTGGAAAATACTGTATGCGCTGCACCTGGCGCCAGCGATAGCATCTCTTATAATTTCGCCCAGTCACGTGACCTTTCCAAACCGCCCTCCCACCCGCCTGTCATCATTCTTTTGCCTGCTTAGGTTCTAAACCGGAGCTGAACCCAAGTTCTGACGTCACTCCCCAGCCGAATGGAAATGTTATCAAAAATACTAAGAACTTGTTACCAACTTGCATCAACAGTGACACTATGGGAAGCTGATTTGATAATAGGTAAATGAAATTTTTCGCTCCTCTCGCTCACTATCTTTGGGAGTTCTTTGAACCACAGAACCCCTGGACGAGCCGCCACTGGTCCGATGTCCAACTCTCCCACACACTCGTCTCGCTGTGGGGAGTACCTACCAGACATGAAATTTGGAGTTCTAATCTGTGTTTTTTTTTTTTTTTTTCTTTAAATTTAAAATTTATTTTTATTTTTCAATAAACTTTCGCGTAAAATTGGGTTTTTGTATAAATGCAATGGGCTATTTGGAAGAGTCCTGGGAAGCTGCAGTGATTTATTTGTACCAAAACTCGGATCTACCTCCTTCACCTCTTCTCCCACGACGGAAAAGACATAAACCTCTCAGAAGTGCAGATCAGATCTGAGAAGACTCGGAGAAAACGGGGAAAAGCTCGTAACCATCAGAGCCAGAGGTTTTCCATAAAGTCCCCCAAACGCCAACCCGGAGGGAGTACCCTCGAAGGGGAAAGGCCGTTCTTCTCCGTGTCAACTGAAGAAGGCACCACCAAGAGGGGTAGGACAAGATAAAACCACTACATCTTTCGCGAGAGGTTCCCACTCCCCTCCGCCCATTCTTCACCCTCAAGCCCGCAGTCAAATGTTTATTACACCGTGGAACCTTCCTGCTTCCCTTGTGTTCCTCGTCACGCCTACGCTTGCCGCCTCCGACGCGATCTACGGCCTCCGCCGCTGATCTACAGCCGCCTCCGCCGCCTCCCGCAGCCTTTGCCAAAATCGTAAAGAACCCGACGGTGCCTCAGCGTCCTCCAACTCCCCTTTTCCGACGTGAAGGGGGAATTTCCTTATTCCAAAATCCCATCTTCTAACTTGAGGCTTCACTCAATTTTCCCCCGTCATCTCAAGAGTTACTAAACCAAACAAGTCTTCCCTTTGGTGAAATCGATTTTAGAAAATCTCACGTCCTTCGGCATCATACCTACTTCATACTGTGTCTGTGGGTATGATGTCACTTGTTTCAGACACTTCAAACTTCAAAAGTTTGAGCGATCTAGTTGAAAACCTTGTGGGCACAACTAGATGGTGAACCAAAAATGTTGTCAAAATGTCAGATTTCGTAACGAATTCCTACCACCCAAAACGGTCTGCAGACCGCGGTAGGGATGGGATAATATCAATATATAAAAATTTGATAACTCGAACGATATCAATGGGCACATTTTCTTTCAATATCCCATCCCTACCGTTTAGAAAGTTTTACGCCAGTCGAAATCGACAATAAATTCGCAAAATGAGATGTATCTCTGCTTTTTTCATAGGTTGTTCGGACCCATTGGGTAGTGTTTACCCAATTTTGCAACTTGCCCAAAAGTTGTGCTTACGAAAAACCGCGATTTTGTTCGGCCTTATTTCAGTTTTTGCTCTATATCTAATAAACTATGCATTGTCCGACGAAAACTACTATATGAGTTTTTAAATAGCAATAAATATGTGACAATTTAAGCCCAACTGGAGCTGTGTAGGTTAATTAGTTTCAGAGTTATGGCCTTTTGAAAATTGGCCATTTTTTCCAAAATGTGAACATTTAAATTGAATCACGATTCCAGGAATTTCCAGGGAGAATTTAATTAGGCCTTATTTTCTCATTGCTCATTGTGTGGTGTTTGCCGACGGTGCAGAGGTCTAATCCAATGAGGTGGTTAGGGTGAGAAATGACTCCTCTGCTGAGTACTAAATTGTTTATTGGAATAAACAATTGTAGCGTGGGGACCGGTTTCGAGCAACTAAGCTCATCTACAGCCCTGACAAGAAAACCATTTGTCATTAGCACCAGAGAAAAACCATAAAATTAACAAAGTTATATTATACTGAAGGTATATGACAATGGTATAAATAGTGGAAATTATAATAATTATTGATGAAAACGGTCCAGAATGGTGGTAACTTGACAATAGTAGTTTTGGAATATGGACCCACTGTTAAAATTGGCTCCATGACTGATGGCCAGTGAACCATTTGAAGACCCAGTTAGGCTATACTACAGGTACTGAAATGAGAATTGTTGATTATTCTAGAGGCAAAACAAATACTCGATATGTGAGTAGTGACAAGGAGAAAATTATAAATAAATTACCTCTGACTTTCTTACCTATAATTATTATAATTTCCACTATTTATACCATTGTCATATACCTTCAGTATAATATAACTTTGTTAATTTTATGGTTTTTCTCTGGTGCTAATGACAAATGGTTTTCTTGTCAGGGCTGTAGATGAGCTTAGTTGCTCGAAACCGGTCCCCACGCTACAATTGTTTATTCCAATAAACAATTTAGTACTCAGCAGAGGAGTCATTTCTCACCCTAACCACCTCATTTCATTGCTCATTTACTGTAGATAAGTGTGTCCACCATGGCTGTTTGGATTGCGAACTAGGTAGTTGATTCCTTATCTATCTGATACCATCCTAACCTTGTTCGGTTTTAAATTGCGGCGTGTTCCTTTTTAATTTTAATTTTACTAACGACGTGAATAATGTTTTCAAAAAATGTGGAAGCTCAACCATACTAATAACGTTCCTATGAATCTAGTCAATTTCTGTTGTAATATGTCAAAATTTAATAGTTACCGTCATACCGAAATTTACCCTTGGTAGGTGGCGTTCGTTTTTTATATCTGGTATATAAAGTTTAATATGTAAATTAACTTTTGAAATTGCACATGGCAGGTGTCCTGTTTCCATCTGATGATTGTGAGATGTCCTGGTAGCGTTCCTTGTTGACGACCATGTGTGTAACATCGAGATTTATGACTAATGAAGTAAGTGCCTGTGAGTACAAACTAGGTGATACATTTTAGGTAAAATAGGGATGTAGCCTAATGCCTGGTTGTATTGTTGTTAGATACCCTGAGGATGGGAGCTTGCACGCTTTCGAAACGTCGGGATCTACAGTAAATGAGCAATGAGAAAATAAGGCCTAATTAAATTCTCCCTGGAAATTCCTGGAATCGTGATTGCGAAATATGGAGGCCAATAAAAACCAAAGTAATTTAAATTGAAGACCTGAAGACAGTGGAAGCTCGTTTTCGGCTGTAGCTCAAAAACTATTGGTCCGATTCCAAATTTCTTTTTCTCTCGTGAAAGCTAAATTAATTCGCCATCGCAGCTATTCTATGTGAAAATTTGATTTGAGCGTTGATAAGGGAGGGGCAGGCACGGCAAAGAAGTGGGAAATTTCGAACAAACGTTTCTTTGCACATTTCTGCCTATAACGCGGGAACGCAAATGAATGAATTGAAGTAAAATTCGTTGGAAACGCTTAATACCAACAAAGAAATGTGATAAACCCACTAAAATAGCTAGCTATAAGCAATGAGCTATATAAAGACGGTTGAAAATCGCGTGCTTTTTTTTTTTTTTTTTTTTTCAGTCGAATCTCATTCTGTAGAGTAAAATACTTGTTTTTATACCGTCTGCAAAATTTTTAATCCTCTACGGAAATCACGAGAGAGTATGAAAATAATCAGCGTTTGAACTTTTGGCGGTAATATTGACATTCCGAAAGTAGTACAACACAACGCCACCATGGACGCTGGCATCGAATGTACAGATTTCATGTCCCAAAGTTGGCTAATCCCTTCAAGATGGCAGATTGTTTATGCTATGGATGTCCTTCGCCGATACAGTCGGTTTTTACGGATATTTGGAGAACTGTAGTCGGGTCTGCTTTCGGGTTCGGGTCATTTACCGTCCTTTCGGTTTCAAATCTTCCAACTTCTTGAAGGTCCTGAAGGATAAATCCGGACTTTTTTTGCGGTATCAGGGCGTTATTAGTAATTTCATGGAACTAGCTTTCAATTACAATCAACAGAAAAAGTGCTAGTATAGCTCACTCCAGACTCTAATAATAAGTATAATATACTACGCATATTATGCGGCATGTAGGTAGGCGCTCCTATGTTTTAGCATGGGAGGCGCAAAATTTCTTATAATAAGCCAAAAAAAAGGTCGACTTTTAGCCCGTTGCTAAAAACCACGCAATGTGTTTTTTGAGGTGCTGAATCCTAAAATGGCCTCCATTTCCTCGGGAGCTCCTGTTTTCTGGAGCTATGGCCAATTTTAGGTTTTTTTTTTTTTTTTTTTTTTTGTGTCATTTCGGGATTAACGAATAATTCACGTTACCTGCGAGGTCCGAAAATTCTGAAAAAAAATATGCTTCTTATTGGAAATTTAATGCCGATTACGAATATATATAGTACATGACTTTGGGTCTAAAACCAGAGAAACATGTGATTTTGGCAACAACAAAAAAACGTAAAAAAAGGTCGATTTTTCAAATCCAAATTCACGATTTTTGGTACTTTTTACCTTCTAGCGTAAAAACTGAGGCCGTTAAAAATTTTAATCTCAAGCCGACCGTGGGATTTTTTGCTTTCCTCGGCCCACGCAAGTCATTTCTAGAGCATGTTTAAGACTCAGGAGCCGAGTTTATTCCACAGTAATTTTTACCACTGAGACCCCCCTCCAGCACGAGAACCAGTTAATTTAAAATCAACACTGCGTTGTCTTTCTCTTTTGTCTCCATGAAAACAGAACGTACCCACCTCTAATCTGCAGAGTTATAGTCCAGGTGTAAAAAATCAACGCTTCTTATTAAAAATTAACACGGGCACAAATAAAAAAATTACTCGATATAACCAAAAAACAACAAGGCGTCAAAATTCAACAGTAAGTACTCAAGTAAATTACTTTGTATATAGTAGTGATCGTAAACCAACTAGTGATGCCACAGTGGGGGAAAAAAATCAGACTTTTCCACAATAAAACCGACTCAATTTGAATCCGTCATCAAAGCCCCGTTGATTCCCTCGCGTATAATACGTGCATAAAATTTAAAATTCCCATTAATTCGGATTTTTTCTTTCTTCCTTATACTCCACCTTTAATTACACCATTGCAACCCAAAGGAAGCCGATTTGATTGGTGCTTATAAAATTTTATCGCCCGGTTTGCCGTTCGTAATCAAATGATCCTCTCAACTGGAATAAAAAGCAGGTGGTCGCTGTCAACCTCCTTTCGCGCCGGTCCGACACTTTTTAATTGACGCTTGACGATTTTCCACGACGAGAAAAACTGACGCGAAACCTAGTTGGGACGTTTCACGGGTCAAAACAAGCCAGATGGGAATCTCATTGTCATGACAGCGCTAAAGAAACTTTTTTTTGTCGAGTCTTCGCGGCTCATCATTATTCAAAACCTATTCAGTATCCGACAATTCGCAATGTGGGAACTGGACGAGGTTTTCCACACAAGACGAATGCCACCCGTTTCTTCACGTGAAAGTGTACATACGAAGAGTATAACCGCATGTCATTATTGTGAGAATTTGCATCGGAAAAGGGACTACGGTTAATGCAAAAGATCACTCCTCCGAAGAGAACGTTTTTTTCCCCCGGAGTCATCTGACGTCAAAAAAAGTATCAAGTGACGTCAACTTTTTTTCCTTCAAGATGTTGTTTTAACAATATTAACATAACCGCTCGTCTTCCCCCTACTGCAAAGGGAGACTAAGGGATAAAGGAATCAAGAAGTAATGTTTGGCATGTCTGAGCCCTATTAGGGTTCGTAAAATGGGGGCACAGCCATTGAGCCGTCAGTCAAAAAAGCAGACAGTCAAAGGAGGTTTGACCCCTATCATGTCAAATATTCAAATTGATCGCACGCCCTTTTCTTAAAAACCAGACAAAAAACCAGTAGCGGGATCTGGTCTTGTAGGAGTGCCACCTTGTATGGTCTGCCCCAACGTTTTTTTTAAACCAACAGCAAATATCACTACAACGAACCCGAAGCAGTCGTAAAAGTTTTAGTCAAAATTATTGTTTGCGTTGGACTGTTCACTCCAAATAGGCCCAAATAACAGGAATGAGTAGGGTCATTCTTCGGGAATGGTACTATTTCATGTCCAGCCACATTTCCCCCCAAATCCAATGTCCTGGGTTGCCCCCAATTTTTTTCGAATATTGGCCTCATAGCAGGCAACATACTATTCCATAACTCAATGCAAGCCTAGTAGGGGAAACAGTAGTCAGCCGCCTGAAATAGCTTCCAGAAAATTTAAATAATTTAAAGAAAATTACGGCGTTTGAAAAACGCGGGGGGAACACGGCCATGGAGAGAGCGTGACGTCACTACCTATTTTGAGGGGATTCTACCCAGGGTTGGTACTCCACTACTCATCACAGAATAAAAAATTCAATTGAGCCGTGAATCCTTCTGATAAGGCTTTAAACTTCAAGTATCGTGAATTATGAATTATGTTTTCCGTCGTCTCAAGTTATAATAATTATAATAGCTATTAGCAATTATTGCTATAAATTTATCATATAGGCTGATGACACTAGCGCTCCTGGTGAGAGATTCACTGGAACTGTGACGTCACTGCCTAAAGAGTGACTGGTGGGAAACTGCTGATTCAAACTGTGCGTTTCGTTTCTTCGTTATATCTCCGACAATGATTTTTTTTTTTTTTTTTTCGTTGGTATTGGAGGCTGTGCAAGTTACTGTTTAGCCATATTATTGAACGGTAGGGAAGAATTCCAAATCTAAAATAAATGCAAATCCCCCATAGGCTAGTGATCACATGACTTTTTACCTCTGTTCCACGGTTTGAAGTCACTCTCTAGGATATTTTTGAAATGCCCGCCTCAACCTGAGAAAACGAAATTTCGAGATAATGGCTGTCGTGGCAACACTGGCAAGAAACCAGGATAACGTGGGGGGGATTTTTTTTTTCTTTCTTTCCTCCTCTTCCTTCAGTTTGGTCCAGGATATGATCGGTATGGTTTTCGGTGCCATTATTCAGTGTTTTTATTGACTGTCTCTCCCTAGTTTGGATTGAAATTTAGCAGGATTTTTTTTTTTTTTTTTTTTTTTTTTTCAGAAGGTATAACAATCGACATAATTAGAGCTTTATTTGCATTTATGACAGCGGTTTGGCTCTTCCTTGAAGCTTCTTGTGTACATAGGTGGAAAATGGCTGATTTGTCCTTTCCTAGTCCGTCCCTCCCTAGCCCCAACAAAATTGTGGAACGTCTAGGGAGTGACCACAGTGGGCAGGTAGGCCATTACTAGCCCTATAATGCCATCCCTAGCGCTGTTTTTTTTTTTAAAGGTTCATCTTCAAAATTACAAATAATTATGCGTGCCGGCTTACTGAGGATATCAAGGACCAAAATTTGCATTTAATGTAGAAGGCTTTAACATAAAAAAAATTTGAAAATTGGACAACCTTAAATAGTAACATTTCCGAAGAATGACCCAGTTGGCATCATCGTGGGAGGTGGGCTTAACTTTGGGCGGCGCAAAAACCGCGATTTTATTTTGGATTTTGGCCATTTTTACCCTGAAGTAACCGTCTGCCGAAAAACATTATACGGCTCTTTTTTTAAGAGGACAAAATTCTACGTCGCTTACCCTTCCGATCAAAGTCGGTTAAGTGCTCTGGCCGAAACCGAACGTCAAAACGTTGGAAAACGGGTTAAAAGTGTTAAGTTGGTACATTAAGTTACATTTATTAAGTCCAAGTTTGTCAAGTTGTTAAGTGTTAAAAGTGACTTACGTGATAGAAAGGGTTAAAATTGACTCATGAGCAAGCTTCAACGCCAGAATCTTCAAAAATCACCTAGTTATCATAGTTTTACGACATTTGAAGTAAATTAGAGCATTTTTAAAATCCAACTAACCAGAAACTCAATTTTAAAAATCGATTAAATTAAAAATTGAACACCTGGCCACTCGTGAAGTTGAACTACTGTAAGGGTGTAACACTGAAGAAGTGTTAGTCCAGTAAATCTAGGTTCAAAAGGCCCGTTTCCAGGAAAAATGTTTGGAAGTGTTTCTCGACGGTTTTCAATGTTTTTCTGGGTCGTTGAATCCGAATTTGAGGTTTGCTTCATCGCCAGAGGTGAGCTAACCTCAAGAAATGCCAAAAACCTCGACAATTTCGGACTTTTTTCAGTTTCCTGCATTTATCTCGAAAACGGTACGTTTAGGCGAAAAGACCACTATGAACACATTTAAAGTAGACAAAATGAGCTACAAGAATATATCATCAGGTTTGTTTTAATCTCCAACAGGACGGCCGCAAGAGCGCTCTGAAGACCATTTTTGGTTCCAAGTGAACAAATGCAGTCATCCCGAATCTACCGTTGTTCTACTATGGCATTTAGTAGATGCTCATAAACATGACGTGCTTGGGTCATTATAGTTGATTGAACGATCGTCAATAAGGTGCGCTGTCAAAGGGTGCATTCAACCCTTCTTCATTGTTTCGCGCTCTAGCGGCCGTCCTATTGAAGGAAGAAACAAACTTGATGATACATTCATATAGGAAATTTTGTCTACTTCAATCTCTCATAATGGCCTGTCCGCTTACACGTACCATTTTCGACATAATTGCAGGAAACTGGAAAAAAAGTCCGACGATTTAGAGGTTTTTGACGTTATGTTGACTCACCTCAGGCGAAGAAGCAAACCTCAAATTCGGATTCAGCAACCCAGAAACCAGAGAACCCTTTTCTCCCCTAACACGTCCACTTTAGGTGCTTTTACCTTAGAGGATTTTTTTTTTTTTTTTTTTTTTTTTTTGTCGATACGCAAAACGGTAATTTCCATTTATAACTAAGTAACTCTAATGGAAATATTTTGAACAGGCTCAAACTTCCGAGTATCAAAACCCCTTGTATGGCAGGCATTCAATGAAAAATTACTCAATCTTCCAAGATCGGTTTATCCACAATTTAATTTGATCAGTCCCTACGACAATCAATCTTATCCGGGAAATTTATCGCTCTCCGTCGATTAATTCGATTTCTATAACGGGTTTTCACATTTGTCGTGCCGGTAGGTCAGTTTCTATTGAATATTCAATTTGCGTTGGGTCAAGTTCGTCAGTCAAGACGCTGCGATGATTAATAGTATATCAAGGGGAAGATGTTTTGTGGGTTTTTTAATTACAAGTCCGTACGCACGTTGTACCGAGTTGATTTACAGGTCAATTGGTCCGATATGACTCGATTATCTTGGGGGGAATATCTTTAATTGAAAAGATTGGGGAGGGGCGCAGATGGGAAGTTTTTCAGGGTCTAAGATAGTTTTCAGGTAGAGAGAGGACCTTTAGGTTTAATTAGAAAGGGAAGCTCTCAAAGGGATAATAATTGACATCCAGCTTGAAAATTTATGCTCCCGGGCCGAATGATTTAGAGCCGGACAGTTCCAAGTTTTATCGTGTGATATAGGGGTAGCTTGCTTCCCTTCCAATCAACTTTAGGCTTTACATCAACCCTTTAACCGTATTAATCTTGAAGACGGAGGGTCGTGTTGGGAGGAGAACGTCAAAATATATCATTCTCCACTCTGGCAGTTAAAGAGATTTCCAGAGATATGGACCGTCGGGAAGTCTTTGTCTGGAGATCCTCCGAACAATTCGGCCCTCCCGGTAACTCACAACAGTTGAGATTAAAAAAAGTGTTTCTTACATATAGTTGCCAACTGAAGTAACATTTTATTTGGTTTTGCATGTGGCGAAATGTGTTGTTAGGAGTTTAGCGGTTCCTGCCACAACTGGTAAAGTACTATAATACAGCTCGGTGTGGTAGGCGGCGCACTTCAGGAGAGAAATTGGCCTCTTCTAGACAACCAAGACAGGAATAGTAGTGGAGCCAATAAGCGTCAAATTCGACGAAAAATGTAGAGGTTCCCATCAAAAATAAAAAAAGTCGGGCGCAAATGCGCCAATTTGCGCTCATTCTGGGGGATATAAACCCCTCCGGTGGTTGGAGACACGGGTCTGGAGTCTATAGGAAATAACGGCGATATTCGAGGGCTTACCGTTTAGAAGGAAAAAGCTTGAGACATACTCAGCCACGGACAGGTTCTGAATTACTGGTATGGATAATATAATATCGTAATATTTACATCTATCACTATTATTATTATTATTATTATTTTTTCAATCATCTACGATGCATTGTAATATTATTTTAATTCAACCCACCAGAATGAAAAATTCGTTGAATCAGGTGCTCTAATACGATCCTTTTATCGCTTTATTAATATCTCACTTCTGATATTGATTTAATAATATCCGAGTGGAGGTTGCAAGAACAATAATATAGAGAGCAATGAAAATGGAACTTTTCCCAACGACTTCTTCACATCCGGCACTGGGAACAAGCTGGCCCGAAAAGAAACATTTCATTGGTCAACGAAAAAATAAACGCGTCGTAAAAGTGCCGGTCATAAATTATTAAATGCAGCTCTCAAACAAGAATTGAAAACCGATCAGGTATAATAATAATGTAATTATACCCGCATAATATTGTTATATGCAGAAATAGAAAATATTTACAGAAGTCGGTAGAAATCCTGATATTTATTCGGGAGCCCACATTAGTTCCTCCTAAAAAACATTTTGAATTTTACTTCAATCTAATCATTTTACAATGTCGATAAGCTTCGATAATCCTCATATCGATATGTATCGTACATATCGATCTCTTACATACCGAAACTTTTGTATTCGATACCCAGTTCTAGTCTGACCGACTAAAAAAATGTAAGGCTTTTGAGTCAGTCAAGCTTTTAAGTTATTGATACTTTAAAATTATCTTTTTGTATAAATAATTTATACCAAAGAATTGTAAAAAAATTAAGTTTTTGTCAATAAAAATTATTTGAAAAAAATTTAAAGTAAAAAAAAAAAAAAAAAAAAATTCCTGCGCAGTATGTAGACGGTTGTGACATCCCGAAAAATGGATTCTACGTCCAAAATTACTCGGAAAACGAAACCTTATTCGACCTCCTGGCATCAGATAAAAGCGCCACAGATCCCCAGGGCGAAAACGGATGGTTCTTGGGCTCAACAAGCGATAATGCTGCGAAAACGAGCCCCAACTCGACCATATAGCCGAAAACCTCCAAAAACCCAATCCGTAGCCCCTTTTTAGCCCCACGAGTTGGAGCGATCGGGCTGACATCCTTGAGGGCACAACTAGAGAATCGAGTATTTTTTCAAAATTTCAGATTGAAAAAAAAAAAAAAAAAAAAAAAAAAAAAAAAACAACTGACCAAAACTGCACCGAGGCGGACGACATGTTCATGTCTACACGTCATGTAACCAATTATGACAAATATTGAGGCCGATCCAAATTTTTGACTCATATCGCAAAACTTACGTTGACTATTCTAAGAATAATAAACCAAAAACCGCAGTACAACGAAATACGAAGAGATGTCAGAATTGATGAGAATAGAGAGGTATTACAGGCGTTATAAATCAATCTGTATCTCTAAGTGAAATGATAGCTTGTTTGATGTTGCCATAATACACATCAAATCTATGCAGCTGCCTGGTAATGACAGCTGTGGGATCGTTTGGATTCAATTGCTTACTCGGGCTCGCCAGGATGAACTGAGGTGGCGGAAAGGGGAAAGGGGGGGTCTCTTAGCAAACAATTAATCACAACGCGGCTCCCGTTGGAAGGCGTAGAGTCCTGGTCGAGATGACAGCCGAGGTAATGGCTCTGTTGAAATGATGAGTAAGCGATGAGGCTCATCGGCTCTTTCGTGGACACATGACGGGAGGGAAGTTCGTCACGGGAGACATATGGGATGAGTCGACACGTCTTTGGCTGAGTGGCTCCGACGATTCTTCTGTTTGAACAACACTCGATTTCTCCCCGCAGCCTCTTCCCGTGACCGTGAATTAGAATACCGTGATAGTCCCCCGCTCGTTCAGTTAACAAGATCCCAAAGTTTGACCTCTCTATAACACCAATTTCATCCGGCCAATAGTTATTATCCAACAATCCAGAGCCATTAAGCGAGAATCACGGTTGATCGAATGCCATTATGGCCCTCGGCTACCAGTTGGGTTCCAGTCACGATTCGGAGGTTCTGGGCTTGTAAATATCCACATGTTGATACACAATTACTGTACGCAATTACATTATATGCTCCAGACTCCGCTTGTAATTCCCGTTTGACTTTCTGATCTTTTATCTTGGAACCTGTACGATTGAGCGGTACTTGGTGAACTACGGATATTATTTATATTGCGGATCGCTCAACTGAGAGGTTCAAGCACATAATACTGGCTGAAAATGATGTACTATATTAAAGCTGGAGCCCGAGGACGAGGAGGAGAGTGACACGATTTTGCTCGTCCTCATTCAAGGGCACTTCTAGCGGGCGGAAACATCGGAAATTGTTCTAAAAAAAATCAGTTTGGCAAGCATAGTACGAGAAAAGTCTGAAACCACCAAAAAGTTGCTCCAATTGGCGCAAGGAAGCTCCAAAAGTGGAGACAAAATAAGGGTTGGAGCAGTTGACAAGATATTGGGATGATGGTGGGCCAAGGGGTGTCCGAAGGCTACCTGACCCCCCCCCCCCCCTAGTTGAAATTTGCAGCGTTTTTAAGACTAAAACAACTCCAATCTCTTCACTTCCTGAATTTCCCATCCGTCTAAATCACAATTTCCACGTGACGAACTCATTCGATTCAAGCTGACTGACCTGACGTTAACGCTGAGCGGTTCGGCACGTGAAAAGTCGAACGTTACTCACCTGGAACAGGAAAACAAGAAAAAAACGTTAATTACTCGAGTCATAACATTGCACTAAACTAAATATTTTTTCGTCGTTAGAGCCCCAGTATAATCGTCCACGAGTTAGAATCGGCAGTAATTGGTTCGCGTCGAGATTTTTTTGATTTAACGTCCCCGAGGGAGGGAAAAGTGGAGACGCGATCCGGTCAGGAATTGATTTCTTTTTCGCCGCTCCAGAGCAGTAAAATAAACTACGTCTGCCGCGGAGTGGAATACCTGGGAAAGCAGTTCAGGAACTCGAAAGTGTACAGTCCGTATTTCTAGAGGTGTGGTAGAGCTCGAAAGGGAGCGGTAAGATTGTGAAAACTGGGACTTTGGGTGAGCTTTAAAACCGAAGATCGACGAGAAACCGTTTTTGGATACTGTAGGGAAAATGCGAAAACTGTCCATGTCGTTAAAACGAATAACACGTTATTTTTGATGATGTCCCTCTTCGCGTGCTCGGACAGGTTCGGAACTCCCACAAGTTGATTCTAAGGGGGGGGGGGGGGGGTTGAAAAGCTTCCGTACCGACGAAGAGCTCAAGACCACCTTCTATGCTTGGACCTCTAGTTTGGACACGCAGTTTTCAAATTACATAATTCAAGACTAGATCCCAGGATCCCAGTATTGCTGCACCCTGACACACTTGTCACAATTTCAGTTCATGTTTTAAAACACCGTTATCTGAATGGTGGAGTTTTTCGCATAACGGACGATCGTCTTCACATCGTGAAGAAATTATGTTCACATCGAAAGCCCTCGACACCAGCGCCAAGACAACCAGTGATGACAAACTCAATCAACAGGTAAGAGTAAGAACTCACTTACTGACGGACCGACAATCCTTTTATATTCAATACCTCATTTAGTTAGTAAACAGTTTTTGTGTCTTGAAAACCTGCCAAAAGTATTATTTACAGCTTAAACAATTTTTTTACTTACAGTATTTCAGTTATTGGTCCCACGCGATCACAAAGAAAGATCTACAGCAACCTAATACAAGCCCACTGAGTGGCGAACAAGCCAGTGTATCATAATTAATCGATATCAAATCAATACTCTAGACGAACGTCGTATTAGTCTTCCTGAAGGGTTTCGTGCGCCCTACCGTGATACAGATGTTTCTGCCGGCCCCTTGTCAATTGATTCATGGAGTGTTCATTGTAAGGGGCCGAGCCTTGACAGGTCCACCGGTACAAAAAACCTCCGCGAAGATTTGATGGACGGGAAGTCCTATTTAGAAAGGAGATTAGTCAAGCTTGAAATGCAACTGAGCGGCAGTAATTATGCCAAAGAACGAAAATGAACTTGTATCGTATTCTGGTTGTTATGCATCTTTGAAATGTTCAGCCCTTTCAACGGATATGACTTGCAAATCAGCTCCACTCGTCTGGGCCATCAAATGAAATTCTTCCTTCCGTCATATTAAGGCTCCTATTTGAATCCTGCTTACCATGACAATATTGCGGTCTCGTTCAATCCTGTCAAGCATTGATCTCTAACTGAAAACATTAACATCAACATTCGGGATAAGAAACCGCCTACGTGAAATCTCCCGTATTTCTTTTTTTCAGGAGGAGAAAACCGTAAACAAAAACTGAATTTAAACGGGATTCCTCAGGAATTATTCACAACCCGTCGTTTTGGGAGGGGTTTTTTTTTTTTTCGCTCGTCATACGACAAGGGGAGAATTTTCCGGACGTTGGCAAAATGTTTAAGAATTCAGTTACTACCTGACGGCGTACCTGAACGTGGTTGGTTTACTCCGAGGAAATCAGTGTTTCTGACGAGTGAACTTTGCAAATCATTTCTGGGATCGCGAAATTCACTTGATGGAAGTGGTATCTCATATTATCACACAAAAAAACGGATGTACCTTACCAACCCGTTTTTTTATTTTTTTTATTTTTTTTATTCGTCACTATACGACCAACAACACAAAGAAATGAAAAAACGCTGCAAATTTTACACAAGGGTTTATTATTCTGTGATATAGGTTACTTGTACAGACATTTAATTCTGTCAATAAAAAAAATTTAAAAATTTTTTTTTTTGGATTTTTATATTTCAAAAAAAATTTTTTGGGGGGATTTTTTTTTCAAAAATGTGTTTTTTCAAAAATTCTTTAATTTTTACTCGAAAAATATTTAACTTCTTGGGATCCTTCAAAAATCCCATTTTTAGCCCCATGAAAGCCCTATAGAACGCCACAGTGAAATCGGATCGTTCCGGGACCCCCAAAAATGGATTCTACGGCCAAAAATACTTCGAAAACGACACCTAACTCGATCCCATAGCTAAAAGCCTTCAAAACACCCCTCCTGTAGCCCCATTTTAGCCCCATAGCGCCCCACGGGTTTGGGCGATCGGACTGAAAACCTTGCGGGCACAACTAGATGGTAAACCAAGCATTTTGCCAAAATTTCAGATTTTTAAAAAAATTCCTACTGCCCAAAACGGCCCGGACGGCGGACGGCGTACGGCGGACGGCGGACGGCGTACGGCGGACGGCGGACGGACATTTCGGATTTTGAATGTAGACCTCTTGAAACGGATAATGTCAAATTTTGAGGCCGATCGGAGTCGTCGACCCGCGTCGCGAAAACATTGGTGTATTATTCCAAGAATAATAAACCAAAAGAGAGAAAAAAATTTTCTTTGTTAATAAGCACTTTTTTTTTTCTGAAATGCGCGTTTTTGATGGAGTTTCCGAGTCAGCGGGCCCGGCAGTCGCTTACCCGCTGAGAACGTACCCACGCAACCCCGGCGTCCGCGAAACGAGAAACCATTACCCCTAATTGGCTTTAAAAAAAAGAAACGTCCCCGCTCGGAAATCCGAGTTTATAGCGCCTGTAAGGGGCAACGTGCATGAGAAACCTGCAGAACTATCAACCCAGTTCGGAAAACGGTTGCGAACAAGATTAGCAGACCATGAGATCCTTATAAAAACCCCTTTTTTACGACCCGAGAACGCCACGATTGATAGTCACCTGTGGGGTCTAATATAACCGTGACGGAGGCGAAATAAAATATAGGCAGCTGTACATTAAATGGAACGAGTTGGTCGAGAAAGGGTCAAGTTTTTTTTTTAATTCGGTGCAATTAATTGGAACTATCTTGAAAATATTTTGTTCGCCTACATAAGCGAAAAATACTTTTTTGAAGGTAAAAAAAAAAAAAAAAAAAAAAAAATTCTTCATTGTAAATAATTTACAAAATAATCAAAATAAACAAAAATAATGAGACTTCTTTTTTTTTAATTAAAAAATTAAGAAAAATAACATCAAGGGACAAAAATCAATATCAGCCCTCATCCACTCCCCCCCCCCCCCCCCCCCCCCCAACATCATTTTTCAATTATAAGTAAATTCCTACCTACCAATAATTTTTTTAAATTATTTCAAAAAAATTCATTTTCTTAAATTTAGAAAAACTGAATTCCTTAACATTATTTGGATAGATGTGGGTGCTCGAAAAATGAATTATGGGTTCAAAATTACTCGGAAAACACCCTATTCTATCTTCTGGAATCGTTCAAAAGTCCCCATGAAAGCCCCATAGATCTCCATGGTCAAATCTGATCGTTGTGGGACCTCGAAAAATGAATTTTACGTCCAAAAATTCTTGGAAAACGATACCTAACTCGACCCTATAGCCTATCATCTTCAAAAACCCGTCCCGTAGCCCCTTTTTGAGCCCCGCTAATTGGAAACCCGAGTATTTCATCAAAATTTCCCACTTCCCGAGACATTCTAATTTGGAATCTACACATCTTGAAACGTATAGTGGCAAATTTCGAGCCCGATCGAAATATTCGATCCCCGTCGCGTACCTATCTATGCGTAGGTGTATTATTCCAAGAATAAACCAAAAGCCACAAACACTTTGAGGTCTGGTGATATAGCGTCTAAAAATAAGCCTCAATCAAATCATAATCGGACTATTCCAGGGTGAAAAAATCTCACTTTTTTTTTTTTTTTCTCCTACCGAAAATCTTCAACGCAAATAAAAATATTACCCGATAAACTGAGTGGTTATCAATCACGCTTGTTCATACTGGGAACAACTCTGCGAGATTCCGTTGACGGGCTGTCGCGGATTATGATCGATTGAAAGGACGCCAACACCTTTACGATTAGATAGCCCAGCCCGACGCCGATCCCAGTATAAAAACTGTTATTCAAATCAGTACTTGCGACAAGGTATGCCCACATTGTGGGAGTAATTGTTGGATGAGGAATGAGCGGTCGTATGATGGAAAAGTATGTTAACTGTAATGATTTGGTTTGTCATTGATGGAAAGCCTGTGCCAGAAGAAATGCCTCACGTATGAGCCAACTGCGTTTGTTCTTTCGTTTTTAGAACCACGGTAGTTATTTTCACATTTTATAGATCCAGTAGAATGTTCGACCAGGTCTGTCAGCTGAAGAATGACAGGACTCACCGAGTTCTTTCACGTTAACTCTCCCCACTCACAAAAAAAGAGCAAGATTGATCCTTCGAAGAGTTATGATGATCCTCTAGGAAAAACCCGTATCTCCAGCCTTCCAGCGGTGTACGTGCACGTCCTGAAGCGTCCACTCTCATTAGTACACGTCCGTCTTGACTTGCGTCCCGTCAATCTTGTTGGAGGACAAACTATCGGGACGCCTTTTTCCACCTTTCTGACCGCTCTTGAAATCAACTGCTGTACAGGTAGTCCCCCAGAGACGGGAATTAGTATTTCTCATTTGAGCGAAAACCTGTCCAAGCGTTCGGATTTCAATTCCTCTTATCAGGCAAGCGGATGCAAGGAGATATCGTAATGATCGAGATGTCAAATGAAATCGCTAAAAAAGCCTGAGGGAAATCACCCACGCGTGGATCACCTGGGGTCAGGAAGAGGTTTCTCGGAGGCGAACGCTAGATCCAGACGCCAGCCGAAGCCATCCCTTTCCCATGCGACAATGTAGTTGTGGATACAGGGTGGCATCCCAGCATTCATCGAATTTTTCAGTCTATTCGACCCGCAAGTGTTTGGATTTTCAATAGGTGAGAGGAAAGGGGCGAACCCTGGGCGGAGAGTCCATTGGCCCTTTGTCTGGTCTTTGATCCACAATTCACTAAGGTCAGTGAGAAGGTAAAGCAAACCTTTAAGATGGTACAGTCGGCCTGCGGGAAGACCTGGGCCTTCGCCCAACCTGGTCTCTTGGAGTTTAACGGCAACTGTCAGACCGGGAATCACACAGGGCTACGTTGTTGAGGCCATGGGCTCAAATCCCGTTGAAGACTATGGAAATTTTGGGAATAACGGCGGAATTCATAGACCTTCCTCAAGATGAGATTTTTTCTCACTAAGCTGAGCAAGGCCTCATCTCAAGATGAGAGGAGGTTATTCATAGTGCGTTCTGGATCGGATTGAGGCCGACCTCAGCTTGAGATTTGTTCGAGGAAGGCCTCAAAATTACAGTGTTGCAAAACAGGGAATTTTGGATGGATGTGTCTCAGTCAAAGCAAAATAACTCTTTTCTCTCGCTTTCGGATCGCCTGTGGCACCCAAAGTGCGAGGCCGGCCCTGAAAATTCACTTCAAGGTGCCCTCAAGGTAACATTTCACGTACCTTGATCTGAGGTCGCTTTTAGGTTAGTTCCAGCTAGGAAAAACGCTGCAAACTTTACACAAGGGTTTATTATTCTTTGATATACGTCACTTGTGCAGAAATTTAATTCTGTCAATGAAAAAATTAAATTTTTTTTTGATTTTTCTCAAAAAAAATTTTTTTTTGGATTTTTTTGTTCAAAAATGTGGTTTTTTTTTTTCAAAAATTCTGCATTTGTTACTCGAAAAATATTTAACATCCTGGGATCCTTCAAAAATCCCATTCTTAGCCCCATGAAAGCCCTAAAGATCGCCCCAGTGAAATCGGATCGTTCCGGGACCCCAAAAAATGGATTCTACGTCCAAAAATACTTCGAAAACGACACCTAACTCGATCCCATAGCTAAAAGCCTTCAAAAAAACCCTCCCGTAGCCCCATTATAGCCCCACGGGTTTGGGCGATCAGACTGAAAACCTTGCGGGCACAACTAGATGGTTAACCAAGTATTTTGTCAAAATTTGAGATTTAAAAAAAAAAAAAGCCTACTGCCCAAAACGGCCTGGACGGCGGACGGACATTTCGGATTTAGAATGTAGACCTCTTGAAACGGATAATGTCAAATTTTGAGCTCGATCGGAGTCGTCGACCCCCGTCGCGAAAACAAAGGTGTATTATTCCAAGAATAATAAACCAAAACTTGACTCAACTGTCAAATCTGTCTATGAATAACGTCCAGAAAATAAGGCTGAGGTCGACCTTGAGCAATCTCGACTATGAATAACTTGAGGGGCCTCTGAGACCTCCTCAAGCGCTCCTCCACTTGAGGTCGCCTCAACTGTCCTGAGCTGTCGTCTATGAATAACGTAAGTCGCTCATATTCCCTTGAGGCCACTTTTGAGGAGAACCTCAAGCTTGAGGAACGTCTATGAATTCCGCCCTAAAAGTGCAGCTGGTGATTCTCAAGTGAAGGTACACTGCTTGCCCATTTAGGGGGAAGTGTAGCCAGAAAACATCGCGAGCATGATGCAAAAGAAGGGTGAGATACTCAAGTCCAAGGAAATGGACCAAACGTGAGAGCACAAGGGAATAAAGCGGGCCTTTGGGGCAGAGCAGGAGAGCTACCCTGAAGTAACACCGAACAAGTGGTCCTGGGGTGGCAATCTAGCTGGTTTTGTTTCAGTCCGTGAAAGTCAGGCACTACCTGGGAGAAGTATGGAGCAGGCGAAAAAAAAAAAAAAATGCAAACCCAAACTTCCTCCACCATCGCTTGAGCAGCGGAACCAGGAAAAATCCTAGACAAATCAAGCCTGAACCCTGGGAAAGCTAACCTTGTCACATAAATGGCAAGGTAAACATGGACCATGCGCCTTCAGAACTAATGAAGCCAGTTCTCATAAGAGAAAAACCGTAACGGCTAAAATTCCTGCAAACTCGTGCAATATTTTTTGTGCTCTTTTACTACTCCGATGATGTTACCGTGAGGCCTAATGAAGTGAATTCACAGGAACAGTCCAACGATCTCCTTGAATGGTAAAATCGCATTATCACGGGCTGAGCTGAACTGTTGAGCCCGGCCATAGGTGATTAATGGTCGAAGGTCGAAAAGGAGGGCCATTCTCGCAAGGATGCCTTTTACACATCGGTGAGGAATCGAACCCGTCAACTGCAAAGAAACTAGTGTGACGGACGTTAGTAAAGGTTATAAGGGAAAGGAGGGTTGACTGTCACCCTCACACGTCTCCCGGAAAAACTGTCCACGAAGGAGGTCGAGTTTTGAAGCAAGACTTCTGACGTTGGATCCGGTGACAACAAAATGAACGATTCTTCGATAAGATAAATGACAAGGTGCTTTTCAAGTCGGTCCAGGGTGCGCTCCCAACACAAAGTTTGACGTCTTTCCATCAATCAGAAAACGGGAGGAAAAGGAGAGTTTTCTGGAGGGAGTCCATCCCTCGTGGAAGTGTGGCACATGAAGAATAACACTGGTTTCAAAACTCGGCGCTACTTGTGGAGTCACTTCTCAAAACCCTCCCGAGCTCTTTTCGCCCTAACCAGAAAGAAAAAAAAAAAACTTACTTCTTTTTCATTCGGATGATGTGTCGGGCTCCGCGATAAAAGTGAGGAAATATTGGCTCCCAGCAAAGTCTCTCCCTTTTTTGGTTATTGATTCGGTGAAATTTGTTCTATTGAGTGGTCATTTCTCTTACAACGTAGCTCCCCTTTCGAGCGAGTGTGACGTGCAAAGCATCAAACTTGCTCGGTGAGAAACAACTGTATCAAACATCTGCACTTCTAGGGAGAAAGGAACGACTCCCACAAGGATGAAGCTACCGAAGAATAATGTGTATGTTGGGTTTGACTATTTAGGTGGTGAGTTCTGGATACCCCGAGACTTACAGAGCGAAGTAAGAAGCTTGAAGGAAATTCGATATGAATAACTTAACTACGTTTTAAAATGAGATATTTTATCAAAAAAATTTTAATAATAATAATTAGGTATTAATTTTGGAAACTTTAAGGGTTATCATTTTGATTTTGTTTTCAAAAAACTACTGTTAGTTTTAATGCTTTCAAAACATTATTTAAAATTAAATAAGATTTATATTTAAAATAGTTGACTTTTAGAGCAACGTAAATACTGTCTGATCGCGATTTTTTGCGTATTTTATCAGTCCCCACCATGTCACTCGAAGTTGGGGGGGGGGGGGGGGGGGGGGGCTCCAAGACAAAAACATCAGTGTGAGGATGAAGGGGAGAGGGTGGCTGGAGGATGAACAGTTCCCCCTCTGAGAGTTGAGCCAGAAAAATACGCAAAGTAATCGCGGTCGGACAGTAGCCTGAAAGAAAGTCGATGAGAATAATTGAAGAAAAGTTCATTTTAAAGTTAAATACGTACCTAAGTTTTATGAACAATTATTACTTTAAAAAAACTACATTGTTGTTTTGAATTTTCTTCTTTTTCCTCCCATTTTTTTTCAAACACAAATACTCAAAGGTTTTAAAAAAGTGTTCACAAAATTAATTTTAAATCAATCATTTTAAAAGAGGGGGGAGGGGGGAGGAGGGATCTCTTCAGGAAAGTGTCAAGGCACGCTTAATGAAGTTTCTCCTCTCACCTCTGGGCTGAGGAATTTCTTACTTTTAATGTGAAGTTCATGTGTGAAAATTTTTCATAAATTCGAATATACCTAACTGTTGGAATTCTCACGGCTCCTTACATTTTCCACCTTTCGTAAGCAATATTAAAAAATAAAAATAAAATAAAAATTAAATCCTCGGTATTTAAGACAGATTATCTGAGTTCCTCATCATCTTTGAAACCGAACGGATCCCATCGGGAAATACCGACGCCGCGAAGGTTTCTCCCAACTTTTTTACGACCGTCTTCATCATCGGGACGTCTTCGTGGCGCAAAGACGTCCCCGTCGATCCTTATCGACGCCCGGGGACGGAATCCGAAGGGAACGTGACGCCCTCGTTTGACATTTTACGCTGTCGAAGAGACGAGGACGACCGGGTCGGGTTTTGGTTGGGATTTACTTCACAGGGTGGCGTTTATTTATGACGTCGTAATCGAGGAGTGTCGAGGAAAAAGGACGGTGCGAGTCGGAGCTAATTAAACTAGGGAAGGAAAAAATTTTTAAATATTCCTTTTTTTTAATTAACCTCTGTACTTATTGGAATATGCAATCCTCCTTCCTAACGTAAAGGTATCAAACCAAATTTTACAGCGTTAGGTTGAGTGAACTCTAATAACTCCCCACACCAAAAAAGACAGTCAAACCTTACGACGAAGAGAAAAACGCTCGTTGCGAAACCCCTAGGTGGATAATTCCGGGCCGTCTCAAATTGTGAACCACTCACTCGGTTATTAACCACTATAAAATATTTATCCAAAGGCCGCGGAACGGACGGAGGTGGAATACTTGCTTGAAAAAGATCGCTTATCGGGCCGGTCGTTTGGGAAACGATTTCGAGTAATCGGTTTCCATCCGCGGTTAATGGCCGGTTAACAGTCAAGCCTACTCGCCACACGATACACGTTTTTTGAACCATTTTTCCTTTCTCAAACTGTGTTTTTGTAATTTAAAATTACTGTAATGAACTTATAAACTTTTCAAAGCGTTCTACGAGTTCGACGCATTCGTGGATTCGTGTAAATAGTCGTTTTCTATTGGGTTAACCGCGTTTCGAGGTAATTCCAGCTAAGCAGCGACGACGCTCGAGGAACACGAGTTGGCACAAAAAGAACCATTCAGTCCTTTTGTTGTATTGAAAAATCACTCTTCAAAGTAAATACGCTTTTTCCCTACCGTCAGCTTGTCCCTCCCCTCCCTACAGCGATTTGTTAGAACACGCCAAAGCGCAACTTTCTGAAGAGAGAAAACGAGGAGGCTTTTCTGAAGCCCGTGTCCCGACATTTGTCAGCGGGCTTCAAACCCCCCCTTTCAGAAGGCCCTGTCCATATATCAACATCAAACTTCCGCCAAAAGTCTCCATCGCAGACCAGTTTTTCTTTACATTTGGGATAATTTCGAAGGCCCTCCATTGTTATACCTTTTTCCCTTCGCAAACTTCCCTTCGAGAGCGATTTATGAGGTTTGATTGTCGTTGTCATGAGCGACAACGGATTTACAGCATTTCTCTCCCCTGTCGAATCCCCTTCAAAGCCCGCCTCTTGATTTTTCAGCTTTATTCACAAATCTGTCCTTCTCTCTCGTACATTATTTCTCGCTTCTCCCTAACAAATCGCCACATTCCGCCTCTACTTTTCCTGTTGAGAGAGTAATTTGTAAAGTATTGTTCCGCGCTTGTAATAAATCGCTCCCCTAACGTCAACCGTACATCTGGTTTCCCTAAATCATTACTTTTTTTCACGTAACGGTCGTATAGTGTCGATTGCCCATCAGGAGCCATTTGATGCAGCGACGCCCGACGTGTATGAAATTCAGAGGCGAATTCTCTGGCAAAGCAAGGTAAGCACTGCTTTCCCAGTGCTTGTCATTTTTAAAAAATAATTTTATTAATTAATATTTAAATTAATTACTTAACTTAAATTAATAACTAACATTTTTTGTTTTATTGTTTCAATTTTTGGACAATTTTTCAAACGATTTTCACATTAGTAATGGAAATTTTACTATTAACTTGTACCCTACGTAGGTGCTCATTCTTGTGAGCAATGGCAACGAGCTCCAGCGCAGCTAATCTTCTAATTGACCGCGAGAAGAGAGTAGAACTAACCTATGAGCATCTTTCCCCCTAGTCAAGCACCCGCGGAGCTGAATGCCTAGGTTGAAACAGGAAAACAGCTGGTTTCATAGACCTTGTGGGGGCAGAGCCGCAGGTCTACTCCTGCAAGGCAAGCAGGATGGTTGGTGCTTCCTCCGCTTGGGGCGTTCAACTGACTTTTCACTCATAGGATCGCGGACATTGATCCTCAGTTGCCAACTTCTCCATTAGTTGTTTACTTTCTGAAAGAGTTCTTTCTGTGATCAATTTACTTGAATTTTACCTTGTTGTAGTTTTATTGCCATTATTACTAGTGTTCTTCGTTTTTTCTGTGTTTTGTGTGTATCGTGCATGAGTGAAATCGGCAATCCTAATGGCTTCATGCAGCTGTGGAATACACGCACTGCTGCAGGCCCCGATGTTTTTCTTTAAGTTCGTTGTTGGTAATTGTGAAAGTTGCTTATGAAAGAGTAGGAGATTTTGAGGTTTATCGTGGGGATTTCAGAGTTGAGCGAAGGTGATGATGGGGGAGGGGGAACCCAATTGTATGCTTGCCCAGCCTGCCAGCTCAGGATTCGCCCCTGATGAAAATGAAAGACGTTGCCAGATTGTTTTTGTTGCTAATATAAAAAAATACATTTTACTTCTGGCTGTGTATTATTCATTCTGTTGAACTTTAAAGGACCATCTTTCAACATCACCCCCTTCTCTAACTCTCTTAACTGGCCACAGAATTATTTACAGCAGGCCGTCTCATCTCCATTAAGGAAACGACTGAATTTTTCGACGGCTCCCCATTTGAAGCCCTTGAAGCGCATGTGACGATTTATTGCCGGCATCAAAATGAAAAGTAAAAGAGCGCTATTTGACTCAGTTGATGCGTCAGGGCCATTAAGGCGGCCCATCTTCGAACCCTCCCCTCCTACGTTTTTCAGGGGGTTTATTTGCGGCGATTATGAAGAAGTTTTGAGGCCAGCTTCCCGAGTTTTGTCACCGGAGACGTGTTGATCTATGGGGCGGATTTGCTGTCGCTTGATGGGGTCAGGCCCCGAATATCTCTCGCTTTGTGCGCCCTACGGCGATCGCGGAGATTCAAAACCTCGATTACACAAACGGAATAAGGCTGGTGGTTTATTTGGAGTTGTATCGTATCCATCACCGGGATTGTATCGATTGTTTTTATTGTATTTCGAAGTTGTATCGAATTAGTTAATGTTGAAGGGAAATCAGCAGCGGTAAGAAACATTGTGGGTGCTTCCTACGAATTTTAAGATCCAAATCCTATTGAATCCTTCATCGTTTAGCGACATCACGAGATTTAGTGGCCGGAACATTTCAAAGGAGGATGAAAAGCGCTTGAAGTCTTCAAGCCCCACACTCTGAGAAGCTGTTAGAATAGGAAGATTATAATAATCGGTGATGCATAGCCGTGACACACGTACGCAGGCGTTGAGTTGTCACTGGTGAATTGATGAAGGTCATAATTAAGACTTGGGATAACACGTTGGATGTACATAGCGACTTTTGCGCTCGTCCTGGGCACTTCTTCGAAGTGGGGTCACTGTTAGCCCCTATCCAGGCTGTCGGGGATGTATAGTTGATACCCTTGTTGTCTGTTGATGTTGTTCTGCTCGCTGTAGCTAACAAAACGTCTCTGGAACGGGTCTGCATCATTAATATGACAGCCATGTGGGCACAGAAGGTTTATTGAGGCCTGAGTGAAGGAAATTTACCGATTCGCTTCGGAAAAAAAAAAAAAAACACAATTTGTATGTAGTAGAGAAATTGTGAAGACGTTGGTGGCGTTAAAAAAAGTATTGGGGGGGGGGGGGGGGGGTGATGTAATGCCTGACAATTTGGAATGTCTGAAAACAATTATCTTGAGTTTGCACCATCGCTGAAGGTATGCGTTTTTGATTGCAGCCAAAAATCCTAAAAATTCTCGCACTTTTGGTTTATTATTCTTGGAATAATACACCTATGTTTTCGCGACGGAGGTCGACGACTCGGATCGGGCTCAAAACTTGACATTATCCGTTTCAAAAGGTGTACGTTCAAAATCCAAAATGTCCGTCCGCCGTACGCCGTCCGGGCCGTTTTGGGCAGTAGGAATTTTGTTTTTAAATCTGAAATGTTGACAAAATACTTGGTTTACCATCTAGTTGTGCCCGCAAGGTTTTCAGTCCGATCGCCCAAACCCGTGGGGCGCTATGGGGCTAAAATAGGGCTACGGGAGGGGTTTTTTGAAGGTTTTTAGCGATTGGGTCGAGTTCGGTGTCGTTTTCGAAGTATTTTTGGACGTAGAATCCATTTTCGGGGGTCCCTGAACGATCAGATTTCACTGTTGCGATCTATAGGGCTTTCATGGGGCTAAAAAGGGATTTTTGAAGGATCCCAGAAGGTTAAATATTTTTCGAGTAAAAAATAAAGAATTTTTGAAGAAATCATTTTTATAACAAAAATTCCAAAAAAAAAAATTTTTTAAATGAAAATCCAAAAAAAAATTTTTTTTTTTCATTGACAGATTTAAATTTCTGCACAAGTAACGTCTATCAAAGAATAATAAACCCTTGTGTAAAATTTGCAGCGTTTTCCATTATTTCGCTTATAAATCCTAAACTATGCATTTTTCCACAAACGCTTCTATTTAATCGAAGAAAAAGCGTTAAATTCTGCGTCGATTGATCCTCTCAACTTTAAAATATGCCCAATTTATAAGGTAGTAAACGAAGCCTGAAAATGGAAATGTTTTCCATTTTCGCTCAAATGTACTATATTTATCGACTCTCGGTCGTGTCGCTTCCAAACTACTAATCCAATGAAAGAAAAAACGCTGCAAATTTTACACAAGGGTTTATTATTCTTTTATATGCGTTACTTGTGCAGAAATTTAATTCTGTCAATGAAAAAATTAAAACCAAAATTTTTTTTTGGATTTTAATTTCAAAAAAAAATTTTTTTTGATTTTTTTGTTCAAAAATGTGTTTTTTCAAAAATTCTGTATTTTTTACTCAAAAAATATTTAACATCCTGGGATCCTTCAAAAAATCCCATTTTTAGCCCCATGAAAGCCCTAAAGATCGCCCCAGTGAAATCGGATCGTTCCGGGACCCCAAAAAATGGATTCTACGTCCAAAAATACTTCGAAAACGACACCTAACTCGATCCCATAGCTAAAAGCCTTAAAAAAAACGCTGCAAATTTTACACATGGGTTTATTATTCTGTGATATAGGTTACTTGTACAGACATTTAATTCTGTTAATAAAAAAAAATTAAAAAAAATTTTTTTTTGGATTTTTATATTTCAAAAAAAAATTTTTGGGGGGGATTTTTTTTCTTCAAAACTGTGTTTTTTCAAAAATTCCTAAATTTTTACTCGAAAAATAATTAACTTCGTGGGATCCTTCAAAAATCCCATTTTTAGCCCCATGAAAGCCCTATAGAACGCCACAGTGAAATCGGATCGTTCCGGGACCCCCAAAAATGGATTCTACGTCCAAAAATACTTCGAAAACGACACCTAACTCGATCCCATAGCTAAAAGCCTCCAAAACACCCCTCCTGTAGCCCCATTTTAGCCCCATAGCGCCCCACGGGTTTGGGCGATCGGACTGAAAACCTTGCGGGCACAACTAGATGGTAAACCAAGTATTTTGCCAAAATTTCAGATTTTTTAAAAAATTCCTACTGCCCAAAACGGCCCGGACGGCGGACGGCGGACGGCGTACGGCGGACGGCGGACGGACATTTCGGATTTTGAATGTAGACCTCTTGAAACGGATAATGTCAAATTTTGAGGCCGATCGGAGTCGTCGACCCGTGTCGCGAAAACATAGGTGTATTATTCCAAGAATAATAAACCAAAACCTCCCGTAGCCCCATTATAGCCCCAGAGCGCCCCACGGGTTTGGGCGATCGGACTGAAAACCTTGCGGGCACAACTAGATGGTAAACCAAGTATTTTGCCGAAATTTCAGATTTTTAAAAAAATTCCTACTGCCCAAAACGGCCTGGACGGCGGACGGCGTACGGCGTACGGCGGACGGCGGACGGACATTTCGGATTTAGAATGTCGACCTCTTGAAACGGATAATGTCAAATTTTGAGCCCGATCGGAGTCGTCGACCCCCGTCGCGAAAACATAGGTGTATTATTCCAAGAATAATAAACCAAAAACCTACGGAATAACTGATGTAGAGAATTTTGAAAGCACGTCAATTTAGGTATACATTTGTGCGGCGATTAAGACTCCATTGACGATTTGGCGAAAAAGCTTTTCTCAAACGAAGCGAAAGATTTTGACACCCGAACCTCCTCAGGCGCCTTTGGCGCTAAGATATCTAGCCCGCATTCTCAACTTGATCCTCATTATGTTAATTGCCACCGTTCATTAGTTCTCCTCAAAAAAGAGGCGAAGACGACTCGGCCAAGTCAACCTGACTCTTCCAGTTTCCTCGGGATTCCCCTCCTCAAGTCCCACCGAATGCTTCAACCTTCTGTCACGCCTGCAAGCCCGAAAAAGCGTTTTCGTCGGATCAACCCAACTGACGCCTATAAATAAGTCCAGACTGACGTTTCACGTCACGGCGTACACCCGAGCGATATTTATTACCTCGGTGACGTCATAAAACCCCAAAGTAGGAGTTCCTTCTATACTTTTATTTCGTTCCTTTTTTTTAGTTTTTTTTTTGTGACTTCAAATCCCGGAGACCCGTATCACTAATCTAGAAAAGGGGGACCCCTTCTCGCTTATCTCTAATTGGAGCCGCAACATAAATCAGTCAAGAGAGAGGCTTCCCCAATGGGAAAGCACTATATATAAACAAGTGAATTGAAGAGACTTAATGCTTTTACATTGTTACTGGCTCGATTCAAAAACCTCCCTCCATCGGAAGCTTGAGTCCAAAGCTTTAATAGCTTCCCCAAAAACCCCATAACTCCTAATCCAAACCCAACATCTGTTCACCAACGCCCCTTCCTTCATTTTTTTCGCTGAAAATGACAATTCCTCTTTGAATTCATTCGTTGTTCCCTCGTCGAAAAAGGAAATCTTCGAAGGCGCCCAGGTGATACGATATTGAGAACCCTCACAAGTGCGACGATACAAAGGAAGAATCTTGATTAGGTCTCCGGGCTTCGTCGTCGATAAGCATCTGAAGTTTCCAAGATGAAAGAGAGAAATTCTTGGGGGTCCTGAAGACTTATACGAACACATTACGACCCCCTCAAACCCCTTTGAAATGTTTACAACAATTGTTGGTAACGTGCGGGGCTACCTCTTCAATAAAGGTTGAGAAAAAGCCGGAAGAAATATTATTCTCAAAACCAACAATTTTGATAGCCCTCAAAACGAGTTACATGTTTCAAGACGTGTCGATTCCAAAAATATGACTGCCCACCGTAAGCCGTTTTGGGGAAGAGGATTTTTTAAATGTTAATCTGAAAGTGTGACACGATAGTCAGTTTGCCATCTAAATGTGCCCGCACGCTTTTCAGCCCGATCGTTCAAACCCGTGGGGCTCTGAGGGGCTAAAAAAGGGCTACGGGAAGGGTTTTAGTAGATGTTCGGCTATGGGGTCGGGTTAGGTGTCGTTTCCCAAGCATTTTCGGCGTAGAATACTTTTTTGGGGGGTCCCAGAACAATAGCGTCTGGGGAGAGGAATAGTGAGGGCTAACGCGAGCGCTCACTCGACCCGCGGCGTTTAAGCGAACTAACATTATCAAGGAGTCTACAGCAGTGTTACCATCCACGGATTTTTATCCGTATTTATACAGATTTTTGGGGGTTTGCATAGATCATCAAGAATGTGTCTGTCGTACGCAACAGTAGGGGGTGATAAGATGGGTGGAAAGCACAGAGTAAAAACTCTTTAAAAACCTTAGTTCGCTTAAACGCCGCGGGTCGAGAGAGCGCTCGTGATAGCCCTTACTATTCCTCTCCCCAGACGCTAGTTCCCAGAACCATTTAATCTCACCTTGCAGATCTATGGGGCTTTCAAGTGGCTACAAATGGGACTTTGAGGAATGCCAGGAGGTCGAATGAGGTTTTCCAAGTATTTCCGAACGTAGAATCTTTTTTGGGCTCCCGCGTCTGTCCAAACACTGTTAAATAGTTTTTTAAATGATTTTTATTAGCAGAATTAATTGTTGCTCAATTTATACAAAACAATAATAAACCATTGTGTAGCATTCGCATTTTTTTTTTTTTTTTTTAATATGTACGGAGAAGAACACATATATTTCGCCCACGTTGATCCTTTCTCGGGGTTTTTTCGAGCAGGTCGGCGCGGCCATTAGCCTCCCACCAGAAGTAGTTTTCTCCAACTATTTACAACCGCCGCAATGAAAACCGTACACAGATGACCAGAGCGATAAAGAAACTCAAACACGGCGGTAGATTAGCGAGGGAGCCGTCTTATAGCCCGCCAGTCTCAGCGTGTCTGGAGGTTCCAATGCCTTTTAAAGTAGAGGAACATCAGCCCCTGAACATTCCGTGATCCCCACCACAATTACACGGGGATTTCACGGGGAAGTTAGCCTAATAGTCAGACACCAACATTTATTATTCGTTTTATTGGTATAAAATCATCTAAAATTAATTCTGTCACTTAAAAAAATAAAATAAAATAAATATGTAATATTTAAAAATATTTTGAAACGTTTAAAAAATAAAAAAATATTGTGAATTAGGTTTTTTCAAACCTGCATTATTTCTGTAAAGTGTTCGGACCTCCAAAATAGGATGCTGCCTCCAAAAATACCTCGAAAACGGCACCTCATTCGCTATCATAGCCGAAAATGTCCAAAATCCCTCCTGCAGCCCATTTTTAGCCCCACAGAGGGGTTGAGCACAACTAGATAGAAAATGGAGTATTTCGTCAAAATTTCAGATTACAAAAAAAAAAAAAAAATCCTACTCCCCGAAACATTTCATTTTTCGTATCTACACGTCTCGAAACTTAGAAGGACAAATTTTGAGACCGATCCAACTTTTTTTTACCCCCGTCGCGAAAACAGCTTGATCATTCCAAGAATATTAAAACAAAACGAGAAAACCTTCTATGAAATACGCACCACGAAAAAGACGTTACCCGCCGTGACAAGCTATCTGATAATTTCACTATCCGACGTCATACCGGAAGATGAACTCCCGCGCGGCACTTGGGAAAATTATGAAGTTCGAGGGGAAAAGGGGGAACCGGAGCGGAGAAACAACAAAAGAGAAATAAATCGCTTTGTCTAACAGCTCAACTTTTAATAAGGCCTCTTTTAACAAGCTTTTGTGAGAAAATCACTTTCTTGGGGAGGCTTTGAAAAGTATCTTGTGAAAGAAGTTGCCCCGTGAAGCTTTGTCGGTTTTACGGTTAGTTACAATCTCTTATTCAATCTAAATAATAACCGGGTGAAATTGGGTCGGCCTTTGGACGAATTAACACATCGATAAGTAGTTTTGAGGAAGTTTTCCGTGCTGATATCGTCAGAAAGAAAGGCAGAGGAGGGAGGCATCTTGCGATGTGTTACTTGTGGCGTTGTGTGGTTCTGATGCAGGAAGTACGGCCATGATGTCTTCGACAAAACAATCTTCGGCGACAGGCCACGAAAAGCCGGACGATCTTGCCGTTGAGGCAATACTTCATTGCCCGCGTCGTGGACTACACAAAGGAAAATACCGTCAAAGACCAGTTTCCACAGCTGCGGCCCCAGCACAAAGCCCTTGGTCACCGGCTTTCCGACGGCCAGGTCACGGTCATCCATCTTCTCTCCCAGATAGGTTGCTGCAGTTGGGCCAAATAGCTCAGGGGGCTCTTCTCACTAGCGCTGCCAAGACTTGTGGCCACCATACGTTGTCAAATATCCAGCGCAGTCGGGTGGATCCATACTACTTTGGAGTGGCAGATAGCTCAAGCTGAGGGGCTCCTCCCTGCCAGGAGCCACCCTAGCACCTTCCCCAGGCCGGAGAGAAGGCAGATAGGATGTATCACCTCTCAATAGCAAAGTGCCTTGTGGAGCTGATCGAGATAGGGATGTCCGATTCTCAAAAATGAATCGATTTAAATCGAATCGATTATTTAGAAAAGTATCGAAAATAATCGCGATTATTTTTTCAAAAAGAATCGATATATCTGAGAATCGATTCTTTTTCCAAATTTAATAAATTTCAAATTTATCAGAAGAAGAAGAAGCATTATTACGTTACGAAGCCTGAATTCCAATTACTAATAAATCCAACTGCAAACCAGCACTATTACCTAGGAAAAGGTAGGTAGGAAAGCCTCAGCTGTGTCAGTGGTTGTTGTGCAACTGTTTCCATCTCTTCAGCTGTTACCTATGGTCGTTGCAGTGACTCAATTTAAAAAATAATATTGATTCTTTTATACATGGATCTGTTTTACAGAGCAACTGAATATAAAAATACTTGTTAAGAGCAGAAAAGAATCGGTTTTCGATTCTGGAAATTTAGAATCGAATCAGGCCGATTCTTCAAAAAAATAAAGAATCTAAAAGAATCGATTATTTTTTCGAAAAGAATCAATTTTTTCAAGAATCGATTCTTTTTGAGCATCCCTAGATCGAGAGAGGTACGGCAGGGATGAGTTTTCTAGCTGCTGCTTCAAAATGATATTTTAAAATAGATATTATCGATTCTGAAGCAATTTGTTTGGGGAAGCATAAGGCGGAGACACTATCAATGGCAGCAGTAAACAACCTGCGGTACGCGGACGATACGGTAATTCTAGCCAGTACACTGGGTACAGTCAGGCTGATCTGATGCACTAGTATAATAGTGCTCAGTGGGGCCTCTTGTTGCAGATCTCTAAAACCAAAGCGATGGTTTTCTCGGTCACCAAAAGTTGTGACCATCGTGGTGGGCAGGTCTTCGAGCAAGCATCGACTAAGAAGGACTCCATGGCAGGGCAGAGATGGCTCAGTGGGCATTCCTCAAAATGAGGATGTTCTTTCGCTGTGCCAATCTGAGCCTGGTTTTGTGAGTTTGAATGCTGAGGAGTTTTGGTCTATGGGTTCGAGAGCTGGATGCGTGATGGAACAATCAACGCTCTGGAAGTGTATTTCTATCGCCAGAATTAACTTGATTTGTAGGAAGCCTAGAGGCTTATTGTGCTCTGCGCTCAAGTTCTAGTCGAAAATGCCTATTCTCCTGGTGAGGGTCTTTGGGTCGCAACTCTGCGGTACGGACGAGTAGCTTCAGTCCGAGCAGCTCTTCAGAAGTCTTGGTGTTTGGTTTGGGCTAGCTGTGAGTGTGACTCTAATCTGATCTCCCGGCGGTTCGTGAATACACCTGTTAATCGCGCTTATGGAGGAGGCTTTTGGTAGTGCGACTGCTGACTTGACAAAAGGTGGATGAGAGCCATTGTGTTCATTACCTGGGATACCTGTATACCAGATAATTGGACCAGTACTTGGTTACCTCCTGCACTCTCCACGCCAGTTTTGACGTGCATAGACCGGGTTCAGGAAGGATTTTGGGTGTAACGTCTGCCACCATCTCAAGTGGTGGGTTTTTCACTACACTCGTGACTTTGATATGCCCGGAGTGGGATGTTTCTCTCCTTGCGATCCTCAAAAATATATGGCTCTTACATTATGTAAGGTGGATCCGGCGATAAAGTGGGAATCCATCTTAAAAAAGACCACTCCATCCAGAATTGACCACCCATCCAGAATAAACAACCATCCATCTTAGAATAGACTACTTCGTCTTAAATCGTATTTTTTTATATGGCTCTTACTTCAAAAACGACATCTCACATCCCTTCGCCAAATCTTCAACCCCACTCCCCAAAACCTGTGCTGGGAAAATCAAGTTGAAAACCTTACAGCCACAAGTAACCTAATATTTTGTTCAAATTTCAAACAGTCTTCATCATGAAACGTAATATGACATAAATCCGTCGCTGAAACATTCAAACGAGAATAAACCAAAAAAATAAAATAACGAACTTGAAAAAGACTACTCGATCACAGCGGGTCGAAATCCCAATATATTATCTTTTTATTGTTAAAAAACTAATTTGAAAATAAACTCTACCGAACCCGAGATTTTATAAGCACGACCACCTTTCCTCGTAATGGTCCACCGACAAATCAACAGCGTCTCAATTTTACGGTTACCATAGGTGGCACTAGATGGCATTAAAAATTGAACAATCAAAACAAATTTTGTTCTGAACGATTTAATTTCACGGCCCCCGTTATGGGTTTTTGTCTCAATCGTGAAACCAGCTTTTGAAATGAGATGTTTTCACCAGCGATTTGAAGAGAACTTCAAAGAGCGATTCGAAGAAGTTCCCTTTGTGGAACTGTTTGTTGTTGTTTGGTCATGGATATCAAGGCGTTGGCCTCTGCGTTGATATAATGTCATAATGCGTCTTCCGAGTTAGTTACGTTTTAATTTTATAGCTGAAGTTGAAAACTTGTTTCACGTGTCACGTGAAGAGCCAGAAAAGCTCGCATATCGGGTTTTATCAGGGCTTCCTTCACACAACCTCATCAATCACTCGTGTTAGTCATTCCCGACTCTGTGATCGAGGTCACAATTTGATTGCGAAAATGACTGATCTGGGATTTAGTTCGGAGGTGATTTATTACCGCTAATCGCTCAATCTGGCGGATTAGTGAACTCCGGTCTTCGGGAAAGTTGAGCCTATTTCCACAACTGAAACGTGTAAAATTTGCTCCTTACGAAATTCCGGAAATTCGTTGGGCAACTAAAAGGATCCGAAGGGTTTTCGTTACGGAAACGATTGGGATCACTTTCTCAAATTTAATTAGGCGGAGGCCCCCCCCCCCCCCCCCCGATGGAAGCTACAGGTGTTCACAGTCGAAATAATTCTCCAAGTGAAGTTTGAAAAGCGGGAAGAGACGTAGTCCTGAGCGGTGTAACTTTAGTAACGTGAGAAACTCGTTATGTTTATTTTAAGGGGGTCCCCTTTTCTGAGCAGGTGGTTTGTCTGAGGTCCTCACGGAATACGACATTACCCAAGAGCGTTCATCAGAGTACGTGTCGCCTCGGAGGTTGATACACATCTGACATGTGAACAACAGAAAAAAATTGTAAAAAAAAAAAAAAAACCAGCAAGTACATTGTTTCTGTAATGGTGGATTTTTCTACGGGACTGGTAAAAAGGTTTTGAGTAACATCCTGATTATCGTGATCTGTTGAACCGTCTTGACGTGTTTTTGACTATTTTTACTCTGTTACGTGTTGCAAGATCTGCTCAACCGTAGCCTCTCAATCAGCACGCTTCATTTGAGTGGTCGAAGACAATAAAACTTGGAGCTTGAAAAGATCAAGGATAATTGCCGTGGACGTGCAAGTTGATTCACCGCTTCCAGCCCCAAATCCGTCATCGGTTTTCTCCGTAACTAGAGATTCAATCATGATATTCATGACAGGCTCAGATCGTCGGAGACCGGGAATGTTAATCGAGGGGCTTGACTCCGGATCGCTCATTTTCACGGTGTTATTACTTCGGCTCCTTCTTTACATCCATCATGCCCTTTGACTGGTTTATCACGGGCAATCAAATGTTCATTTGACGCCGGCTTGACGCCCGTTTTGTGGAATACCGCGATGGGGGTATCTGATGTTCATTACCTGCATGGGAAACGAAACTCCCGTCTGATTGAGTTTCACCTGTGTGGTCTTGATCATTTAAGGAGGGACGCCATACCGGGGGGGGTTTACGGTGGCGGTTTACCTTTAAGATGATCATTGCCCATGACGTAACTCGTTTCAGAAATAAACTCAGAACTGGAAAAACGCCCCTTAAAAAATCCAGTGAAACAATGATGGAATACCGGAGGCAGTGCGATCAACTCCCATTGGACGAGAAAGTGAAGGGATCGCCGCTAAAATGTCAGTGCGATCGGCTCCCGAAAATGGAATTGCACCTCCAACCCCACGCTTTCCACTCCCCTTATGTAGCCAAAGTGGTGAAGATACTCTTCCGTGAGATCTTGCTTTCCAGAGCTGTCCAAGGCTTGCTAAGCTCGTCAAAAGCTGACTAAGGATTTCCAAGGCGTGCCAATAGGGTGCCAAGCTGGACAAGGATTTACCAAGATGGCCCCAAGCTGTCCAGACCTGGAGTTCGGATCGGACGTTCGAAGTGACAACACGTTGCGTGTGCGCGTGTGCCCACTAAGCGGCCCAGGAGCTCTCCTGAAGGAGTTGGCTCGGATAGTGAGAAAAGAAAAAAAAAACTATGGCTTCCGGCGGCGGCAATTTTTTGGACGAAATGGAGAAGCTATTGGACCGAAAAATGCTTAATCTGGCTACGAAGGATGACATTCAGAGCCTCAAGACCGAGATTGACAATGTGGGAATGAATTACGAAAAAATCTCCATAGAAATAAAGCAAATTAAAAAGGCGGCTATTAATCGAGATAAAAGAATTGAAAAGCTGGAATTAGACGCGCGAAAAAGTAACATCATCATTCACGGGCTTAGGTTTGAGAAAACGGATGACCTCACGCGTACAGTCCGAAATTTCTTCCGTGAGATTCTTCAGATTACTGAGTCTATAGAAATTGATTTAGTTCGGCTCTTGTCGGGCGACAAGGGAGGCTCTGCCTTGCTAGTCGGTCTGCGTGACCATAATGACAAATGGCGCATATTCAAAAAATGCTCCGTTCTGAAAGATAGTGGGTTCGAGGTTTCTCAGGATTTGCCCTTCTCGATTCGCCAAAGAAAAGCGAAGTTGCTTCGCATTCGCAAGGAGTTGCGCAAGACCGTGAAAAGCCCGTGTAAGGTTAGGGCGGACCAAATGATGATACTCGACCGGACCTATCAATGGGACGACGGGGTTGGGCTGTGCTCGCGGTTCGGCGGCGGGATCCAGGTTGTCAATAGAATCGCTGGCGTTGACCTGACGGCTACAATAGCGACGCTACGCTCAGAGGACGAGGAGGATGGTGGTAGATCTGGTGGAATGCGGCCCGACTGACGAGAGGAAGTCAACCAGCTGGAGCTTTGGGGGAAGAATTTGGCGAGTGACCTGACAAATTTCGGAATCGAATTTTAGCTTATAATAACATTATATTTGGCCATATGATCAAAAAGAGGAGTATCGAATTTCTTAGTTTTGTAAAATCATTTCAAATGATTGTTCTTATGGAGACTAATTTATTGTAAGAAGATAAATTTTATTTGATGATGTATTTGGTAAGGATAATGTAAGGGCAGTGCGAAGTAAAAGAACGGTGTTTTCGAGCGCGCAAGTGAGGGGATTGTGATGGGTTTAAATAAGGGGCTAGTGGATGTTAATTTCATGGATATTTACAACAAACCCGTTTAAATTAAATTCTAATTTAATTAGGTAATTCCATATGGAATTTCATATGTCCGAACCTCTGGCAGACGGCATTATGCCATGCTGTATTGTTTATTATGTACTTGATATTAGGTACCTAATAAACTTTATCTATCTATCTATCTATCTATCTGTCTGTCCAGACCTATCCAGGCCTGCAAAGTTAGTGCCAGGGTGGCTAAGGGTTTTCAAGTCTTGCCAAGATAATCCCAACGTTTTCAAAGCTGCCCCAAGGCTTGCAGGATGGTCCCAAGTTTTCTAGAGCTGGTCCCAAGCTGTATAGGGGGTTGCAAGGCTCGTCAGAATGCATCCATGCTTGCCCGACCTGTTTGCAAAGCTGGTCCCAAGCTGGCTTAGGGTTATAAAGGCCTGCCAAGATGACCACAAGCTTTATACAGCCATTCACCTAGGTTAGATCCAACCTGGCTAGGATTAAGGGGCTAGGGATTAAGGGGCTGGTCCCAAGCTGGCTAAGGGTTATCAAGGCCTTCCAAGATGGAGTCGACCGCCTTTTTAGGTTGGTCGGAAATAAGGAGTCGATCGCCTGGAGTGGATCGAAATGCACCTCTGGAATGCCAGAGTTTTTACTGTTACCCAGGTGCTTGGCTCGACTCGAAGCACTGCGCGAAGATCTCCGGAGCTGGCAATGAGCGCTGTGATGGACGAGAAAGTTTTCGTTTTCCTCCAGAAAGTCTTTTCTAAAGCATTTCTAAAAGGTTTTTTCTAGGTCTGACTGCGTCTGTCAACAGAAGTTGGACAGCTGTCGTCAGAACCCGACCGCACATACTCGAGCTATCGGTTTCCGTCCAACTTACGATCGACCTGGAACAGCAGTTTCTAAACTGCGCATGTCTCCGGCGATTTCTGTTAACATTCCATCAAACCTGGAACAAACCTAAAGACAATTTCGTTCCTCAACAACCACACACACTCTGCCAGAGTGACTCTGGGAGTTTACGTATCTTCGACGACAGCGCAGTGAGTTAGTTTTGACGAGCGAAGCGAGCCCTTCTGATCTGAACCAAGCGAAGCTTGTGTCCCCTCGTGAAGAATATTCCAGAAAAAAAACCCGATTGATTGAGGCGCTTCTTTTCCTCGCCGAAGAGCGACATATTTCAAAAGGCCAGGATCATCGCTCGTGTAGCGTTTTGAAAGGTGAACGCCGACAAACGACGTCCTCCCGGCTTTTTATCTACTTCGTTAGTTCGAAAATCTTACGGGACTTGGTGGGAAGTGATGGAGGTGACAACGGATCCCGGGAACGTCCTTCGTGACGAAGAGGGGGGAAAAAGATTGAAAGGACGGTCCCGAGGACACTCCAGTTTCCAGCCCGAAAAAAAAAACTTGGGGGTAAATAAGTATTATATATTTGTCCAATTAGTCCACATGCCCATGAAGTCGGAGATGACTGGGACTTTGAGGCGGGTTTCCGAAAGCCATCCCTCCCATTAGAAGGACCGGAGATTAATGCGTCGTTCCCCGTGAAAAATATTGGTCCGTAGGTGAGCCAGAGAAGGACCCCTTATTTCGAAACAGGAGCCCCACACCGGTGACAGGTCGGTAGAAAAAGACACAAAGTTTGTATTAAAAAAAAAAAAAAAAAAAAAAAAAACGAGAAGCCAGTTGAGTGGTCGAACTCGTCTTGGGTGACGGACAAGCCTTTCGGGTGGATTAAATGAAACCGGGGAGGACCCCAAAAGAAAAATTAAGAGCGTCCTCCTTTCATCCAACGTTATCATACCCTTTCGGTTGAGCGGTATCTGAGAGCTAATGGTGCTTTTTTAACCCCCAGACGTGCCTCAATGTTGGGATTCTTTTGACGAGCGAGGGATCCGTCAATTACACCGCATCACGAGGATTTTTCGTTTAATCAACAAAATGGTTTTAAGGTAGTCAACCCGACTCCCGAGAGAGCAGGAGGTGATAATGGATTTCAGTATTCTCTCGCGTCTCCTTTGAAAAACGCTACCACAACCTGCACAGTCCACATTGCACGTCGATGTCTGCCAGGGAGAATGATTTATCATCTCGTTGGAAGGCAATTGGAGGTGTACTAAGTCCCCATTGTGTCCACGGGTTGATGACGGTTGAATTGAAGTTGAGTGACATCTCGAAACCAACCCCCCCCCCCCCCCCCCCTTCTCGTGCCTTTTTGTTTGACGACACCGTCGACGTCAGGACCTGACGCGCGAACACAATCATATCCCTTGTCGAGTTGTCAAGGAACTCACATCAAGTGCGGCAATAAAATGCAACAAGTCAAACGTAGTCACTCCAACGAAATGCTTGTTCAACTTGCAAAAACTATTTTGAGAATCATTTTGAGAAAAACAGGAAGAATCAGGGAAAGCAAAATTGCACAAAAACATTTTTTCACGAACTATCATAATTAAAAATTATAATATGTCGTGAAATAATTTAATAAATTATATTAAAAATGTAATTTAATTTAGTCGTTGTGCTGTTCAATGCTATAAAAAAATATACAATTTACTGCCAACGTAAGAAAATTATGCGCTTACACACATTCCGCCAAACCATTTTTTAAGCTCTTAAAATCTACTCTATAACTTTGCTACCAGTTTTACATGAAATCGAACTAGTTTTAAGGCTCTTAAGACTAGTTTTGTAGCTCCTTAACCGTTCTCATCACCAAAACGTTGGCGATGTAGAAGCGATCGTCGACGCCACTGAAGCGCCCAACTCTTCCGATTTTTCGTTCATTGGCCCCTTTAGGGGCTACCAAATTGAGTACATTCATCTCTAGAATCAGGGGGAGGTGTCTAAGGAACTTTGCATAGGGAATATTTTCCTACCTGATTTTTGATTCAAGAAAATTTATTTAATAAATTCCTTCAAGAAAATACTTTTTTTTTATAAATAATTTGAATTTTAAACAAAATAGTCTTTTGTTTCCAGTTTACGCTAAATCTCATCAGAAAGTTTTTTTTTCTTGTTTTTTTTTCGTCATTTTCACAAAGTGAGTTCTCCTCCTAAAAAGGGTTGAAAGTTCAACAAGACAAAAGGCGTGTGCAGGATCACAATGTAATTATAGGCCTATTAAGAATGAGCAAGGCTTCATTTGCATGTGACAGGGGACTGTGACAAGGAAGGGTCGGTGAAGTGGGGGGGTCACTGTGGACCTGCAAGGTTTGACGGACAGCATAAAAAGGGAGCAATTTTCTACGTAGTGGCTCTGAATAGTCAGAAGGTGGTTGGAAAAGAAGGGAAAGAGAAGGTTGGCAGGAGGGGAGGGGGTAAAAACCCCCTTGTTAAGGAAAAGACGGTGATGACGTGGAGGGAAAAGGAAATGTAAGGGACGTCGGGGGAAGGGCGGTAGTGTCCAGCGCAGGAGGTCTACCCCGATGACGTCACGTCATCAACAACACTTCACTGTCACGGCCCCCAGTGTCGGTGACAATCCAAGAATAGGAGTTCCTTTTTCCTTAACTCCCCTCCATTTCATACTGGGAAGGGCGAAGCGGGGGTGAACGTGTCCTGTCTTGTCCCCTCTTCTGTCCTCTGGCCCTGAAGAATCTCCAAACGTCACTCACCCTCTTTTATCCGCATTAAGATACCATCCTCCGCACTGTTATTTTCTTCCACTTCCTTTGCTACATCCGCTCAGCTTTTTCTCTTTTGGGTCATCGGGCAGAAGAAATCACGTTTATATTCTCCGGACAATTCCGTTCTCGGACATCGTTGGAGACACTTAAACGATGTGTTTTGTCGATTTTAAAAAATTGTATTTTTACTTGATCAAAACCTAGGTAATTTACCCTTAATAGGGCTTTTGTCAAAAGGTTGACTGAGATATTGTTTTATGAGTAAATTTGGACTTAGATTCAATTTTTCAGAGTCTCATATCCGTCAAAACACTTTTTACAGTTAATTATTTAGGGAGTTCGTACCGGAGGGTCGAAATTTTTTCCAAAAACATTTATGTCCGCCGTTCGAGCCGCTTTGGATTTTTTAATTCATTTTTTTAATCTGAAATTTGGGCAAAATACTTGGTTTACCATCTAATTGTGCCTACAAGGTTTTCAGCCCGATCGCCCAACCCCGTGGGGCTCTGTGGGCTAAAACTTCTCTCTTGCTCACCCTCGAAAGCTGAAAAAGGGTAGGGAGCCTCCCTGAGACAGAAGGAGACGATTGGCATGACGGGTTCCTACCAGATCAGCTGAGCGGGCTAATATTAGCCCACTGCAGGGAGAGCTGTTACGTATCTCTCCTGAGCGAATCCTCCTGACCTGAGATATTATGTATCTCTCCTGTTCAAATCTGCCAAACATTGCACACAAAAATTTTTATTTTATTTTTTCAGAATAGTTTTTTATTGACACATCAATTTTTGTACAATTTACTTACCTACATCAAAGAACCCTTGAGTACCTAAAAATTTTAATATACAGCGGGTTTTTCCATCTTTTTCTTTATTATTTTCTTTTCAAATACTTTCTTATTGTGACTATTAACATGCAATATTTTTTATCGACACTATAAACATGCATAATTTTTTATTGACACTATTAACATGCACTATTAATGCGCAATTCATATCACATAATAATAAACCCTATTGTAAAATTCGCAGCTTTTTTATTTAACCAACGACTTTTCAAGACTCTCTGCAACCAGTTCTATATGAAATCAAACCAGTTTCAAGGCCCTTGAGACCGGTTTTAGAGCTCTTCAATACGGCTTTTACCATTAAACCGGTTGTGGGTTTGCTACCGGACGGGTCTACAGGACGGTTCTACAGGACGTTTTAAAGCCCTTCAGATGGGTTCTATACCTCTTATTCCAGTTTTAGATTACTTCAACCCAATTTTATAGGTTTTAAACTTCTTCAAACCGGCTGTAAAGGTCCGCAACCGGTTTACAGGTCAAAAAATCAGTTTTACAGCCCTTCAGACCGGTTCTGTAGCTCTTAACCGGACTTCAAACCGGATTTACGTCTCTTCAGAGCGATTTCGTAGCTCTGCGAACGGTTCTGTGGCTCTTCAATACAGTTTTAAAGGACCTCGTCGGAGACAAGGAGTTTAGTATCGTTCTGCCGGACATTGACGGCCAAAATTATTGGGCTCGCGGTCTATTTCCAGGTGGTTCCTAACGCCAAGGCCCAATACGTTAACAACTTGTTTTTTCAGCTGGGGGCCGAAGGCGAGTTTTGTAACTGATCTATCAAGAGCTTTTTGAGAATAAGTCAGAGAAGGGCTGTGGCCTGTCCGAGATGGCATGTCTCACGTATTTATGATGACCGGTGCCTCAAGGCGTGTTAAAAAGGGTTACCTATCTTATAAATAAATGATGACTTCCCGTTGTTTAGTGGGACGGATATAGCCTCAAGAATCCTGGTGAATTATGGGGCGAGTGACCCGTCACCCCTGCTGCATACAAGGGAGTCATTTTCTGATATTGATGGGGGATGTTTCATAGTAAAGTTGATTACAAACTGGACATGACTAATGTACTAGCTCCAAGAGACAAGGTTTTTATCCTTTGACAGTGTTTTCTCCCTTGAAGAATGTCCGAGTCTCCGGTGACTGTGGGTTTGCTCAGGTGTTAAAAGGTCAATCCTTGGGCATATCCAGGCGTCAAAGGTCATTCCTTGGGCATACGATTAGCCCAGTACCTGCAGAGGACAAGCCCACATAGCGTGCATTGGGTCACATCATGCAGCACGCTAACTCGTCGTGTCCATCTTTCTTGTCAACTCTCGGATGTGAAGCTATTTGACATGTCACCAACCTCACCGAGTCAATCGATACTTTTACATTTCCGACCGCATTTTTTTTTTTTTTTTTCGATATGGATGATCGCTTGGGATCTTACAATTTTACGATTTACCGACTGTCTTCATTTTTTCGGCTAACATCAAATTTTCAGGAATTTTACGACCGTTTAAGAATCAAACCATAAGAGAAATGCTTTGATGTTGAGACTCCCGAAAAATAGCCGAAAGAATAGGAATCACCTCGGAAAGCCTGCTTTACTGCCTTCCTTGACGTCAATGATTTAGGCAAGTGCCTGGCGAAGCGTTATAGGCGGGAGCAGGTGATATCGTTAAAACGAACGGCAGTCGTGAGCACCGCAAAGTCGTCTACCACCCATACAGAAGGGCAAAAAAGGGGTTGTAAAAATGAGAGGTTTGGGGTAACGAGATCGACTAAAGGTTTAAGTCGAACTGCCTTTATACGAAGCCCATATTCGCAGTATGCATCAAAATTTATGTCGTTTGTCACGGGTTATGAACCTCGAAAAATGATCGCCGAGAGGCTTGAAGAATCCAATTTTTCTTAAATCAACTGACGTGAAAGGTTCTGACGGAACCAATTTACGAAATTCAACCTTGAAATATGGCGTACTTCAGACAACACTTCTTAAAATGTACGTTGAAGGGCTAAACAAGATGCATAAATGACGTATTATTGTAGCTGCGTCTTCTACATAATTGATTGAAGATCAAGGGCGATCGTGGGGCGAATATAAATTCCAGAGGGGATGTGCCCTTGAATAAAATCGACATTCGCGACATAAACAGCTGAATAATTTATCCACGGAGTACGAAATTTGCTGTGGAATTAGACAGAATCGGCTAGTGCAGTAAAATGGGGGAAACATGTTTTTTAACCCCCCCCCCCCCCCCCCCCCCCCCCAGTCAAATTAGAGAAAACAGGAGAAGTAATTCATAGTAAAGAAATTTCTTCACCAAGCTCTTCCTTCACACGTAGTAAATCATATCTCAAAAGTCCCCTAGTATGGGCGGTGAGCTCGACGAGGGAGGGGTGTTTTTCTCCTTTTGTTTCGGTTTTTTGCCTATAGCTCGAAAAGTAAGCGTTCTAGCGACTTGTTTACTATTACCAGAATTAAAGTGCATACAATTCTCTACAACTTTGATTATGTACGTTTTATCGAAATTCCGAACCGTTACAGAGATATAAGCATCGAAAAATGGAGAAATTATGAAAATTAGGGTTTTAGCTCACGATTTTCGGATAACTTGGTTGATTTTCAACACACATATTCTTCAAGGAAATTTGATGCTCTACAACTTTTTTCTCAGATGAACCGTTTGGACGCAAATCAACCTAATTTTACCATCGATCAAAAACCTAATTTTCATAATTTCTCCATTTTTCGAGGCATATATCTCTGTAACGGTTCGGAATTTCGATAAAACGTATATAATCAAAGTTGTAGACAATATTATGCACTTTAATTCTGGTAGAAGTAAACAAGTCGCTAGAACGCTTACTTTTCGAGTTATAGGCAAAAAACCGAAAAAAGCCGAAAAAAAGGAGAACCCCCCTCGTCGAGCTCACCCACCATACTAGGGGACTTTTGAGATATGATTTACTACGTGTGAAGGAAGAGCCTGGTGAAGAAATTTCTTTACTATGAATTATTTCCCCTATTTGCCTCTTTATGGTCTAATTTGACTGGGCTATATTGGGCTCAGGGGCATTTGAGGAATCCGAGCTAGCACAATGAGTGAGCTCAAGGAGGCCCCATAACCGGGAATTTTGAAACGTTTTTGGTTTTTGGGCCTTTTTTACACGGAAAGAAGCGTCTGACAAAAAAATGTAGACGATTCTTTTTTTAAGAGGACAAAATTCTGCGTCGATTGATCACCCTATCGACCCTAATCGGTTAAGCCGTCTGACTGAAACCGAACGTCAAAGATTTTTTCTAATTTTTAAAATTTTTTTTTCCAAAAGTAAGTTTTGAGTCATTTTTAACGCCAAAATCATCACAAATCATCTATTATAAAAATTTTAGCTCCAACAAAGGTAACTCAGAACATTTAAAAATGGGTACGCTGACCAGGAATCCATTTTCAAAAACCCCACAATTGCCCAACTTAATTTTTGCGAAAAATTGCACATCTTTGACGATCGGTTTTGGCCACACCGGGTTGGATCGATGTCGTCATAAAAGACGAACATGTCTCTTTTTTTTAACAGGCCCTTCTTTTGTGTAAGAATAGCAAAGAAAAGGCGATTTTTTGGTAGAAAACGTTTTGAAAACCATTAAAATATAGTTCAACCCAAACATCCTTAAGAAAGAGTTCTATCTGAGGCACTCGTTACGTGAATCTCATAAATATTGAGGCCCGGAATATACCGAGGGATGTTATTTCTATCACGATATATAAATCATGTGACTGTTTGCTGAGAGACAATGACCTAAGATTCTTTCACCTGGCAGGTCCCTAAATATTTTCCGATATCGTCAACATGAAAGGGGGGGACACGACCAAGAAAACGCGAAAAAAACACCGCTCAAACCCTTGTATCGTTCCTTTGGAGAAAACCCGCCCCTTGTCAATACAAACGGAGCAAGACAATTTTTCGGTTTGAGGGAGCGACTGGGATTATCTGTAAAAAGGGGTTGGTCGTCGGAGGAAGGTTTCCACATTAATCGACAGGGTCATAATTCAGCACTGGAAGTTCTCGTGTGGACCCCTTAATCGGGCTCATAAATTCTCAACGCCTCGCTGACTCACTCACTCACCCCTCTTTTTCCCTTCTCAAGTCCCTTTTTACACCCCGACACTGTTAATTCGGAATTGTTTTTTGGGTTAAAAAAAAAATCTCAAAACAAAGAACCTTCCCGAAGGTTTCCTCTTATCTGAGATACCCCAAGAAGGGTGAAGTGCGTTGGCAAAAAAAGATGGGATTTTATCAGAGGCATTTTACCAGTAAGGCCCCACCACAAGGTAATCAATAGGCCCATTGTTTGCGAGGCTCAGTAAATAACTGCATGTGGGCACCCATGCAAATGCAGAGCGTGATCTTTTTGCAAGAGGTTTATATTGTGTAAGTGCAGCATACCACACCATACCTAGTTAAGGATTAATGCACGATCTCGCGCTGGCTAGGGGCATTGTCTCGGGGGCCCTCCCCTAATCAGAAGTGAAATACGCGGTTAAATTAAATTAACAAGAACGTTTTACGGGTTTCAAACGGCGCGAAATTCAGGATCACGATGTACTCTTAGTGAGCGAATATTATTGTTAAAACACGCAAAGGTTCTAAATTTAAATACGTCATTTTTAATCTTGAATTCTTCAAAATTATTTACATAAAATGAAAATGGTTGAGTACTAAAATTAGCTATGAACCACCAAAATTTTTGATTAGGTATATTAATATTACATTAGGTAGGTATATTAAAGAGGTCAAAAATCTTGACGTAAAACTCACTTTACCTTTATTAAATACTCGCAAAATTTCCAGATGCTAGCTTTTAATTGAGCTACCGAAAATACAAACGCTCGCTAGAAATTAGATATATTCAATATACCTGCTATAAAATTTTTCAAGTTCATACTTTCCTGATTTTAGTTCTCAACCACTTCTCTGGTAAGCTCATCTGGATTAGTCAGCTGAATTAGCAAACAATTTACATTTGGAATATTGAAGATCTGAACAGGGACGAATAATTGTAAATTATTAATTACTCCAAACTATCAACCGTAAACCGTACCATTTTTTTTTTTTAATGTAAATTTTATGTTAAAATCTCCTCGATCATTTTAAAAATTATTATTATTTATTTCAAAACTAGCACTATTTATCTTTATTACATAATATGTAATAATAGTTGATGGTGATGTTGACCGTTTCAATTAATGTTGTTGGAAACTTGTTGAGGGTCAGTCAAATAAGACGAGATTTTTTTGCCGACGTTTCAAGAGATATATTCTCCTATCATCAGGCCTAATGAAATGAACAAAACACGAATTTATACTTTGAATTTAACAATTGATGAAACTATATGATACGATACAAAGCGTATTAGATACGAAACAGTGAAAAGTGTACATAGAACAAATGAATATGATATAAAATATAATTTGGAAGGTAAGTAGAGCCAAATGATTGAGTGAGCAAGTTTTAAAAAATATATACACAGGTACTTACAAGTGCAGGAAAAAGGGCAGCACACGATGTGAGCCGTCGCTGTCGTACAAATATACTAAATAATATTTAGGATGCAGACATACAGAAGGAATAATATGTAATAAAGATAAATAATAGATAATAATAATAATAATAATAATAATAATAATATCTATTTATATAATTCCTTCTTCTCCACTACATTGGTACCTAATCTAAATAGATTTAAATTTTGAGTTCAAATGATTTCTGATTTTAAATAAACTGGAGGTGAGCTGATGTTTTGGAACCCGCGATTTTTTTAATACTTTTACTGGTTTATGGCCATTTGTACCCACAAGGGAGCGTCTGACGATAAACATTATTATAGTTCTCTTTTTAAAGAGAGCAAAATTCTGCGACAATTGATCACCCTATCGATCCAATTCGGTGAAGCCAAATGGCAGAAACCGAGCGTCAACGGTGGGCATTTTTTTCCCCAAACGGGATGAAAAGTTGAGCGTCTTTCAACGCTCAAATCATCGCAAATCGCCCATTTTCTTCATTTTTGTGTCAACGGAAGTGATAAGAGGGCGTTTTTCAAGTGGTTCCGCTCACCAGGATTTTTCAAAAAATCCAGAAATCTTCCAACCGGCCACGTGAAATTTAAAAATGCATGTTTTGGCATTTTCAGAGCTCGTTTGGCCTCGTATGCATTTTGTTCCGAGCCCTATCAATAATAGACGAAAAATGGAATGCCGGAAAAACCTGTCAAATTGCAGGAAATGTCAATGAAAATACCTGCGCAAAGTGGTGGAAATGCTCGAAAGCAGGAAAGCTGGTGCAGGGGCTGGCAGATCAAATTATGTAGTATGATTGGAATAGTGAAGGCTGATGTTTTGGAAGGAAAAAGTAAAATTGTTCTTTGCGTCCTTTTCCCGATGGTCTATCGAACATTTCTAAAACAGATGGGTGTTGTATTTATCATTCTGATACGGTACGACTAATAAAAAATGATGGATCCTACTTGTAACGTGTTTTTAAGAAGCCACCGTTGGACCAGGGGCTCCATAAAAAAAGGTCTTAGGGTAGAAAAGAGCAATGAAGAAGAAAAATCAAGGGTAATCCGTCGGAAGCCCCCGTTTGCCGTGGAATAATAAATGCGACCCGATAAGTCGACTCGAGCCAGGCTTATGTATGGACGAGTGGTCAAAAGGCAAGACACCTTTTGGACCCTGATGGATACCCCAGGTCCTATCATATTGATGTTCTCTCATCCATCAGGCATCTTCACTTGAATGTTTGCTCAGGTACTTTATACAGTCGAGTTTTGACGGGTTTCGCTAAAAGGGAACCATTTACATGTTTTACCGTTCAGTCAAGCATGATTTTTCCCTTTCCAGTTTTCGAAGGGTCCTACACGACTGCCTTGGCCCCTCCATCGATTTTCCGTTACCCCCCCTTCTCCTCTCAGAAGGCCTGATAATTTACGAGTGAGTTTTCTCCCCCGAAACGTTCCTCGGGACAGATTTATTGCGTCATTCACAGTATATCATATCACCCCCTCCTGCTTGAGCCACGGGGGTGGTTTCGTATGGAGAGGGAGATGCAGAGGAAAAATGGCGTGTGAGTTAATTCCAAGCAAGAACTCCGTCCGAGTGTGAAATCGAAGGAATGATTTAGTTGGCCCAATGTCTAGGACAGGTGAACCGCACCTGCCCCCAGATAAACAATTATTTATTGTCACTCCGGGCAGGTGGACACCGGAGGAGCGCCGTCAATTATTTTTTTCATTCCACCTAATTAAGCCGCCCGAGCTCCTATAAATTGAATCGCCGGCCTCATCTAATGACACTCAACAATGAGAAGCGTACCGATTCTGACCTCAATTTGCTCGAGACTATTAAAATTACGAATACGACGGCTCAAGATGAAACACAGGTAACGGCCCATCAACTTGTCAGATTCTGAGAAACGTCATCCGAACACAAATCATCTTAAAGCAAATTTGTTACACACTACTACACATGCTGATACCTCACCTGATGCTCTTCTGACATTTCAAACATACATACCTGCGAACAGAAATAAAACCCAATTAAAAAAAAGAATTAATTAAAAAATAACAAACAGGGCAACCATAATCATAAATCAAACAGCAATAATTTCTCAAATGTCATTAAACTGAAAGACAACAGCGAAACAGTAAAAATGCTACCTTCAATCAATATGATTGCGACTTTATTTCCCATATTTTTCTTGTCTCAAGAGCACTTGTCGCGGCTATAAAAATTTGAAAGAAATAAATACCGTTCATCTTCGACAAAACGAAAAAATCTCAAATCCCTCCCCAAAAAGCGGTTGACGGCGGTCGGCTGAGAAAAATAGATTATTACTTTTGCCCTGACAATTTTATCGAGCGGATATGATCGATTTGTGGCTAATAAAAAGCTCGATTTGAGTCAAACGTACCGAAAACAAGGAGTTATGAAATAAAAACACAAAAAGATAGGTAGAACTTTCGGCGACTCACAGTTACATCGATTTGAATTGTTCTCCATAACTACGAATTGGAGATTGGGAATGATTTTTGATTGGGGTTTTTCCGAATGGGGGTTTTTCAACGCATCCATTTTTTGTTTTTGAAAAATTAATTTTCTGAATTGATAATCTGGAGTCCAATAAATCTAAATCGATCTTTTTTCTACAATTTTTCGAATTTTTTGACAACTTTTCAATTTTTATTTTTAGCATTTTTGGTTTTGAAAATTTTTGGTTAAAAAAAAAAAAAAAAAACTAATATTTTCCCACATGGAAAAATTGTATGGTTTTCTATAAAATATTTAGTATGAATGTAAATGGAATAGTGAGTAGGCAAGTTGCGATGACTCCTGATCCCTGAACTGGAGGAGGAGCAGATACGTCTCCACCCTGACTAGATCCAGGGCTTTTGCAGCAGCTGCCTCGGATGGCCAGGCAAGAAACGATGGGGTCGATTGGGAACAACAGCAACAGCCAACCTCCCAACCTCCTAGAGATCCTCCCAGTCCTAGAGGACCTAGAGATCCTTGCCCATGATAGAGGGCAGTTGAGCAGTTGCTCTTGCCCAGGGTGGGAAGTCCCCACTTCGTAAGGCCACACTACCATGGCGAGATAATTTCCACGAGCCAAGTCTTTGAAGTAAGAGCAATCTATTGACAATCTACAGCAGACACAATCTGCAAGCCCTGAACTGCTCAGTACAGCAGGTCAGGGCTTTCGCTGAAGTCGTCTAGGTAAACACGTCTGCAGAGCTATCCACCACGGTGGGGCTGTCCGCGGTATCCATGGTTTGGCTTGATTCGTCAAGATCAGCTATGGGCCTATCGGACTCATTTAAAGGAATCAGTTTTCACTGAGTTTGTGCCACCAGGTAAAACAAAGGATCCACTGGCTCCCCAAATCCAAAATTTTCAAACTTGTTTCGCACCTGGTCGGAATGAACCGACATGTAGTGACGCTCGGATTTGACGTGCACGCCGGATTTCCGTTCCCCAGTATATGAACCAGCATGAATCTTACTGTGTGCTCATAAAATGTTATCCTGTTTCGTAACTTTGCAGAGGGCGGTGTCAACGGGTGTCTGCGGTCTCCACAACTTCGGCAATAGTTTCTTGAGCGCAAGAGGGCAATCCCTCATGGTGAGAGCCCCCATTGTCGTCTCCCTCGCCTGTACTCCCATCCTGCCCAACACGAGCTTACCCCAGGGTCGGCGGAACAGGCCATAATGAGCTCTCATATTGCATCATTGCGTACGGCCTGCTGATTGGCCGATGCCAGCGGGCGGGAAGAGGTTAGGTTTGACGGAGAAGCACTTTCGAAGCTGATTGTACACATCCGAAAAATTGTTTTGGTCGCCATAGCAACAGCAACAAAACACGAATAAACATGGGAATGAACAGCCAAAGCTACATCGACAAAACACAGAAACTAAACGCGGGAAAGAACAGCTGTGTACAACGCCTTGTGAACGACTGACCGGAATGCCGGAATCCCCTCCACTGCACACCTCTGCTGACGCGTACCCGCATTGACGGATTGCCGCATGGATGTGAACCCTGCTCGTCACGCATTTCCCTCAATTCATACGACTATCGTCAGGTAAGCGCAACATTGACTAGGTAGCGCCTCTCCTCTTTACAGCATGATAACCAAGAATTGCTGGCATTGCTGTTACTTGATGTACATCCACACGAACAAACTTTCACGTAGTGTTCATCCTACTGAACCAGATGGCAGACTGTCGAAGTCACAGGATTTATAGGAGAGAATTACTTTAACGTTACTGAACTGTCAACACTATTGTACTGGGAAGGTCTTCACTGACCGACCTTCACGTTACTGTCTGTAGTGGCACCCGCTCGTACTAGCGAAGACATTTTACCAAGCCCATTCGATCAGTTGTTTCAGACCCAACAGCAGTAACGAGCCAAATCCAAAAATTGACTTGGTTTTTTTTCTCGCAATTCGAACGTGAACTTGCGCTCTATCTAGCGGCTCTCGAATCGAATTAGTTCCGAAAGACAAGCCAGGTCCAATTACTCAGTTGGAGCAAGAACGAGCCAGCTCCTGGAGATGAACGGTTGAGTCGAAAATTTGGAGTTAGTTTCAATTTTATCTGAACCAGACCAAGTGATTCAGTATCGATCAAAAAGGCAACTCCAGAACTCTGAGGCTTTCAAAACTTCGTTCGAGCCCAAATGGGAGGGCAGTCTTGGTTGATATGAGGGAAAGGAGTGGGCTGAGATATGAGCGTCCGGGGCATCAATCAACCTGAGGCCCTCCATGATTGAAGGGTGCCAGGGCCGGAATATTCCTTTTCTCATCCAAATCAAGGCCCCCCCCAATGACGCTTGCGGGAAGATCCGGATCTCCGAGCAAGAGCTTATTTCGGTCTCTTTACCAGACCAGGTGCGACAACCATGACTAAAATTTATTTCCAAGTGTTTTCCGTAGCAAAAGCTATTGCTTGATCCAAATAGAGAGTTTCAAATGGTCTGAAACCGTCAAGTCGGGTATGTTCTTTTTTTGCGCCTTTTCAGCCTCACGGCATCAAACAGGTGAAATCGGAGCGGCCTGGCGATAGAGGAAGTCGTAGACATAAGTCACACCGTTGAGGGGCTACGAGCTCGGAATCCCTAACCAATTCCCGATGAGAACCAGACGTCGCGCGCCTCGGCCAATATCCTTGGAACACCTTCAGGTTTCTTACCGCCCTTGGGAAAATCACTCCGAACCTTATAAATCTTGTCAACTCGGATGCGTCGTTCATAAAGTACAATTATTTTTTACTGGTTCTTCTTTTTACCTTGTCAACCGAGCCGGGTTCCTGGTTGATGTGAAGCGGCGTTTTCAAGGACTGTCATTTGACTCGCTCAAGAAGGAATGACATTTCCATGCAAAACTGATGTGAAATCATATACCAATGAAATGCCATACCCTTTTCCGTGATAGGTTTTTTTGAATAATTATAAGAAGGATGATTTCTCCAAGTTGACCCCCGGGAATTTGGATTTATGAAATAGTAACATACCATATCTAACAATGTCAACCTTGTATCCTGTCCCCGGAGGAGAATTCAATGTTTGATGTTTATCCTTTTGTAGACACAGCTTCGAACTAAATGTCCATCAGTACTCAGGTGAGATGTTTGTACGCAGGCTTTTACTGCTCGACATAGCTCTCCATCGTTTCACCACGGCAACAAGTCGCATCTTCAGAGATTCTTAGAATAGAATTCTTTTCAGATGCATTAAACATCCTTGTCTTCTTAACAACCACCTAGACAGGCTACATCCGTTTTTCCGGTCGTCAAACCGATTTTTTTTTTTTTTTTTTTTTTTTTTTTTCATCACAGGAAACCACTCAAAATGGAGATCAAAAAGAATTTAATGACTAGAAATTTCAAATTGACTTCGGTTTGATCTACAGTTTGAGCGGCTCCCTGTGATAAAAAAAATTCGGTTTGACAAACGGAAAAAAATCAAATCAGTCTTTAGACTTTTATAGCGGTCTAGGTAGTTATTGAGAGGACAAGGATACATATTTGATGTGATGTGAAATGTAATTTAATCCCGTGAAGATGCCTTGCCGTACCAAACCGAAAATTTAGAAAGCTAAATTTAATGTTTTATTTTTATTTGTTTTGTTTATATAGATAATTTTTAAAATTAAATGTAACCTATTGTAAACGCTGCAAATTTTACACAAGGGTTTATTATTCTTTGATATACATTACTTGTGCAGAAATTTAATTCTGTCAATGAAAAAATTTAAAAAAAAATTTTTTTTTAGATTTTTATCTCAAAATTTTTTTTTTGGATTTTTTTGTTCAAAAATGTGTTTTTTTCAAATATTCCGTATTTTTTACTCGAAAAATATTTAACATCCTGGGATCCTTCAAAAATCCCATTTTTAGCCCCATGAGAGCCCTATAGATCGGCACAGTGAAATCGGATCGTTCCAGGACCCCAAAAAATGGATTCTACGTCCAAAAATACTTCGAAAACGACACCTAACTCGATCCCATAGCTAAAAGCCTTCAAAAAACCCCTCCCGTAGCCCCATTATAGCCCCATAGCGCCCCACGGGTTTGGGCGATCGGACTGAAAACCTTGCGGGCACAACTAGATGGTAAACCAAGTATTTTGCCGAAATTTCAGATTTTTAAAAAAATTCCTACTGCTCAAAACGGCCTGGACGGCGGACGGACATTTCGGATTTAGAATGTAGACCACTTGAAACGGATAATGTCAAATTTTGAGCCCGATCGGAGTCGTCGACCCCCGTCGCGAAAACATAGGTGTATTATTCCAAGAATAATAAACCAATATTATTCCAAGAATAATAAACCAAAAATTTTAAGAAAATTGGGGAAAAAGAACTGTATAGTTTCCATATAATATAATAGTGTTGGGACCGATAACGGACCACCAAAAATGTCCAAAATTACCACAAAAACGACACCCCACTCGACCCTTTGTCCTAAATCCTTCGAAAGCCCATTTTCAGCCCCACTGAGCCTTACGGGTTAGAGCGATCGGCCTTGAAACCTGGAGGACACAACTAGACAGAGAACCTAAAAAAAATTCAGATTCAAAAAACAAGGCCTACTGCCCAACCCGTGGGGCTCAGTGATGCAAGAGGTGGTTTTTTTAAAAGAATAATTCTTAATAAGTATTATCGATAATTATTATCGTGGAGGTTCGAGAGGTGTGCAGGTGTGTTTCGGTGCACAAAATTTAGAATTGTCACGTAACCCACGTCACTTTTAAAATCCTTGACAACAAATTAAATGCATGCGAAATTTTCGTTTCCCAAATGTTCTAAGTAACTACAATCAGATTCTATAAAAATGAGATTCAAATTCATCACATTTTATGGCAGGAGAAGGCTAAACAACAAATTCGCCAATTCTCGTATCACCCAGATATGACTATGAATTACAGCTTACCTAATAGTAGGTATTTTATAGACACCATGCAAGAGCGCCCCTAAACACTTTCATTTAAAATACAAAGCTATTGTAAATGCAATCCCAGGGCATAACCCCATCAATCTGTCTCAGGGTCCGTACCGAATTTCAGCTTTCTCGAGTGATCAGGCTGAGTTTAGCTCACTCAGGTGATCTGGTTGAAGCTTCCCTAAGACAGTACGAGACAATAATTGACATGACGGAATTCAACCAGACGACCTGAGTGAGCTAAAATCAGCTTCATCACCCTAGAAAGCTGAAATTCGGCAGGGAGCATCCCTGAGACAGAACGAGACGACATAAAATGTTTTGCAGACTCGTATGCAAGCCTTTTTTACCAAATAAACTCCAGTCAAGATTCTAGTCCCTTTCTACAGGGTAGTTTTGAGGAGTATGCCACGTCAGGGTTTTAAAAAAGATTTTTCTATCAACAGACTAAGGGGGAGTTTATAAAAAGCACTTGTTTACTTCTACTAGAGCCCAAGTAGGCTAATTGTTAAGTAATTGCTGATGATTGCGTGATAGCGGTTACTCAGTGGTTTGCCAACTCGTGCTTTAATCGCGGTAATAACATTTAATAACATTCATTTATTTCAATTAGTTTTTTTTTTTACCAGGAAACAGGCTTTATATTAACGATTGTTTTGCGCATCATATTAGGTATGTTGATGAACGTATCTAGTTTTTGTAATCATTTACATTCTTTGTGGATATGTACTTTTGGTTTATTATTCTTGGAATAATACACCTATGTTTTCGCGACACGGGTCGACGACTCCGATCGGCCTCAAAATTTGACATTATCCGTTTCAAGAGGTCTACATTCAAAATCCGAAATGTCCGTCCGCCGTCCGCCGTCCGCCATCCGCCGTCCGGGCCGTTTTGGGCAGTAGGAATTTTTTTAAAAATCTGAAATTTTGGCAAAATACTTGGTTTACCATCTAGTTGTGCCCGCAAGGTTTTCAGTCCGATCGCCCAAACCCGTGGGGCGCTATGGGGCTACAGGAGGGGTGTTTTGAAGGCTTTTAGCTATGGGATCGAGTTAGGTGTCGTTTTCGAAGTATTTTTGGACGTAGAATCCATTTTTGGGGGTCCCGGAACGATCCGATTTCACTGTGGCGTTCTATAGGGCTTTCATGGGGCTAAAAATGGGATTTTTGAAGGATCCCAAGAAGTTAAATATTTTTCGAGTAAAAATTAAAGAATTTTTGAAAAAACACATTTTTGAAAAAAAAAAAATCCCCCCAAAAATTTTTTTTTTTAAATATAAAAATCCAAAAAAAAATTTTTTTTAATTTTTTTTTATTGACATTATTAAATGTCTGTACAAGTAACCACAGAATAACAAACCCACACAGAATAATAAACCCCCCATAATAAACCCCCATATCACAGAATAATAAACCCTTGTGTAAAATTTGCAGCGTTTTTAATTGAATTCATCGTTACTTTTAACAAGGATATGTCTATTGACTGGGCTACGTGAGCACGAAAATTTCTACTATAAAATGCAACTTTTACTATGTTTACAAGAATCCAAGAGACGTATCCACGCCGTTTTTCCGTGTAAGCGGTGAAAATTTAGACTCCAGAATAAGTAGTTCTTTTTTATTTTAATTTACTTTATTTTTTAAGGTGAAGAGATTTTGTTATTGATGGAATAGTATTGTTGGTTTTTGAGGAATTGTACGGTAGAGATCAAAAAAATTCGACACGGGTTAAAAAGAAGGCCATTTTGCAGACACTGATTGATGGACGTACTTCTGAGAGGCCGCTCTGGGTGAGCCAGTCTATTTCTGAGAACGCAACGAATTCCTAGGTGGACCTATATCTTGCGAAAATCGACTCATTAATGAAAGACCGCAACCTTCGGGGCCAGGAAACCGGTGGTGGGGAGTTATGCCACATAATGGCGAGGAACCCCGAGGAACCGCACCGTCCACGTCAAAAAGAGTCCCTGCTGATTTATGCATCCCGTAACAAAAGGTCGGTTACAGTCCGGGACTCGTCTCGGGTTATTTATGGGGTTCACGGACTGATGGACAAACTATCCCTCGGTTATTGTCCTTGTCATTAGCACCCCCCCCCCCCCCCCCCCCCCCCCCCCCCCGCCCATCACTGCTGACCCCAGAAGGCCTCGACAATGCTCCGGCGTCAATCTCTTTTTGTGTTCACGGAATAAATTTCACTTCGGGACACTCTCCACTCCAGGGGCGGTCAACCTTGGGAAAACCTATTGTGAGGCAGCGCATCAACAGGTCACCCACTGCCCGGATTCTCTTTTTCCCTTTTAAAACAAGAAAAGAAAAAATCGTTTTTAAACCGTTTCTTCTTCAATTCCTTCGGTTTAGGTTTATCACTCTCAGAACGCACCTGTTTTCGAGACGACACGGTGGTCCAGAACTCCCGAAAACGTGATCAAAACTCAATTTTTCATATTTTTCTACGGATTTGAAAATTATATCCTTTATTCTACAGTTCGTGAAACACCCAATCCTGCCAAGCCTTTCCCGAAAACTGCTTACAAAAGTTGGCAGGAAATGCGAAATCGATGGTCTACTTCTAAATCCTCGTAACTAAAATTAATAATTACTAATCCTTGTACTGAATTTTGAATTTAGTACGAGGATTAGTAAGTAGTAAATTTAGTTACGAGGATTTAGAAGTATACCTTCGAGGATTTAGAAGTAAAAGAATGAAATTAAATTGATGAATCATGAAAAATAAATCAAAACTAAATTAAAAATTTATTACTAGGATTAGTAAGTAGTAAATTTAGTTACGAGGATTTAGAAGTAGACCATCGAAATGTTTAAAGTAGGTAGACCGATTTTTTTTTTTTTTTTTTTTTTTTTTTTTAATGTAGCGATTTGTATTTGTATTTTTAGCGCAACCTTTTTTCCAAACAAGCCATCAATTGAATTGAATAGATGAGCGCAACCTTTTTGTTATTACGATATATTTAATGAGCGAGAGAAACTAAGAAACAGTAGGTATCTAGCGATCAAACTATGCCACACAACACATCATCCACGTGACGCTCATTACGTAAACAACTGCACCCTAACGACCGATGCGTAATAAAACCTTATGCCGATCAGAGGTAACGAACGGCTCAGGCTGCAAAAATCGTTTTGGAGTCGTTGGAATCAGCCTAAAAAGCTCATTCCATAGACCCTTGTACCAACGAAATCGGACAAAAACTTCCGTCCCCCTTTTGAGGCCTCCTTAGTTACACATCAGAGATAAACAACTTTCGTCGTGAAGGACCTCCCGAAAATCGATGAAGGGGATGAGGGAGGAAAAATCAACGTAGCCTATAACCACCCCCCGAACTCGCTGATGACAATGAGACCACCCTCATGAAAATCTGTTGAGCCGCTCGGGCGTGATGCTCTGTATACAAAAAAAAAAAAAAAAAAAAAAAAAAAAAAAAAAAAAAAAAAAAAAACATGTCGAAGAGGTGAGCGCACCTTTGCATTTTTTGGAAAAAGATTGCGCTAAAAATGGGAAGGTGCGCTAAAAATGGGAAGGTGCCTCTTAGACATGCATGTTTGTTTGTTTGTTTGTTTGTTCTTCACAGCATCACGCCCGAGCGGCTCAACAGATTTTCATGAGGGTGGTCTCATTGTGATCAGCGAGTTCGGGGGGTGGTTATAGGCTACCTTGATTTTTCCTCCCTCATCCCCTTCATCGGTTTTCGGGAGGTCCTTCACGACGAAAGTTGTTTATCTCTGATGTGTAACTAAGGCGGCCTCAAAAGGGGGACGAAAGTTTTTGTCCGATTTCGTTGGTACAAGGGTCTATGGAATGAGCTTTTTAGGCTGATTAGTGATATAGATTCCAACGACTCCAAAACGATTTTTGCAGCCTGAGCCATTCGTTACCTCTGATCGGCATAAGGTTTTCTTAAGCATCGGTCGTTTGAGTGCAGTTGTTTACGTAATGAGCATCACGTGGATATTTTTGATGTGTTGTGTGGCATAGTTTGGTCGCTAGATACCTACTGTTTCTTAGTTTCTCTCGCTCATTAAATAATATTTAATATTATATCGTAATAACAGAAAGGTTGCGTTATCTATTCAATTCAATTGATGGCTTGTTTTTTTCCTTATATACAAAAGTAGAAGAGCTTTGCTGCTTAGTAATCACAGCCAACAAGTAGATCCAAAGATGAGTAAATTATCTTTACAGCACGATTATCATGAATATTTTTCCAAATTAGGTAGAGTACATCGTTCATATGTGCGCGCTAAAATTGGTCTCAACATTGTCGAGAAAGGTATAAAGAACCAATTCCAGGTGCTACTAGTTGCCACCTCCCTGCATCTCTGCTCATACATTTGGGTTACTTGTCGTCCACGTCAAGATCAATGTCCAGAGACGAAGGAGCTCCCTTCCATTAATTATATACTTTAATCAGTAGGCATTATTTGTCCCCTGATGGTTCAATTTTCCTTTGATTTTTCCGATTAAGTATTCAAACAACTAAATTTTTTCCAATATTTTCGATTCAACTTCAGTAATTTGTTTAATTTTAATGAAAACGTTGAGATGACCAATAATAAACTAGGATCTGATTTTAAAAGGTCAGTTAATCAACGAAAAAGTCGAAAAATGTCACTTTTGAACATTTCTGAGTCTCAAAAGTGAATATAAACATGATTTTTGGAATCTACGCACTCAAAAACATAGGACCTATTTTGGAAGCAAAAGTGATACAATTAAAGTCGCTAGGAGTTTCAATCACGTCCTCGGGAGTTCTCGACTACTGTGGAGTGGTCAAAAATTTGGAGGGAATTTGTTTTAAAATATTAAATTTAAACAAAATATTCATATTCTCCATCTAGCAAGCTTTTCGGCACGAACGTTCAAATCCGCGGGGCTCTGTGGGGCTACAGAAGGGTTTCGCCAATGAGGTCGTGTATAGTGTCATTTTCGAAGTATTTGAGGTCGCAGAATCCAATTTTGGGGTCCCAGAACGGTACGGTTTGACCGTGGGGATCTATGAGGCTTTCATGGTGGTACAAATGGGGCTAATGAGCGTCTGAAGGTCGAATGATTTTGCACAATTTATACCTAAGAATAATAAGACCTTGTTGAAAATTTGGAGAGTTTTCGGTGCTTAAACGTAGGGGGGGGGGGGGGGGGGGGAGTTTGAATCTTGCCATCAGTAGCTTCTAAGGAAATTATTTCCTCAGAAGCTACTGAACTTTTTGGTATTACCTAGTTTGGGATTTGATGAGTAATTTTTCGACTTTTTCATCTCCTTCTTGGCGTGTTGTTATGACAACTACACTGATAGGAGTGAGAAATGGCGGACGAGGGGGGTGGGGGAAATCGTCTGCCTAAAGCCGCGTAGCAGGCAGTATTTCAGTCTTGCGGTAAACAACCAGTCTGCCCCGGGTTGAGTGATTTAAACATATTTGTCAGTACATTATCGCGACAACCGCTGTGAAGGCGGACGCTACGTCTGGAATGAAGCCGGAGGGGGCCCCCGGGGGAGGGGGTACTACAAACATATAACTCAATGTCAGGCCACAATAAAAACCTATAAACATAGGAGGAGGGGGAGGTCATAAACAGAAGCTGTATGTCGCCATGCCAACGGTTTTAAATCATGGGACTTGTCAGGCCACAGGCCCGTCCTCGTGCTTTATGGCCATTGTCAGTTGAGTGGAAGCATCTCAGTTATATGATTCTTCATCCTCTTTAACTCAAAACCCCATTTGAAAACTTATTGCTACTCCAGTAAACCATCGCTGGACGGAGCGCTGAAAGGGAGATTATGTCAACGTTTCCTTCAAGCTTACAATAATAATGGTAATTATTACCATATTTTACAAACAAACATGAAAGTACAAACAAATAAATGCCCCTTCAGTGATTTCGTATTTAAGTCATTCCATAAATTTAGAAAACTTGTTAAGGAGACAAACGTGGGTCATCCCAAAAGTTTCCCTAATTAAAAAAAAAAAAAAAGAAGTTTATTGACTAAAATGTTGACATAGGTAAGCTAAAGACCTGACCTATTTTTCTACGTAGTCCCCAATACTGGCACTTTGTGGCGAGTTTTTGAAAAACCAAAAGCGAACCAGTTCCTGAAAAATTCGCGTAGCCACTCGTTGACGGCACCCTCGACTTCTGCCAGAATTCGCTGGCCACCCAAAAATGCGGAAAAAGATGGTAATCACTCGGGGCGAGGTGTGGATGACTCTTTATAGACTTCAATATCATGATCGACTTGGAGGTGGAGGTTGAATTTTTGCCTGCTCACGAATGACACCACAGAGTAAAAGAGCTCGGCTGAATTGATAACGATGATAAGAGCTCCGACTACACACCGACTTGCTTCTATGCCGTTCAGGAGGAGGGATTCCCAGAGCGGTCTAGCGACTGTTTGATGAACTTCCCCCTTCCTTGCAACTTATTCATTATTCAGCTGGTTCAGCTTTCGCAGAATCTTTTGAATGTTAGGCTGCCCCTTCCACTTTGTTTCGGTTACTTACCTATCTACCTACCATGAGGCTGCAATATGGTAGATAGACCGCTCTGGGAATCCCTCCTCCTGACAACGGCGTAGACGCAAGTCTACACACCGCACTACTAGCGCCCAGTGGGTGTGGCGAATGCAAACGGAACTACTGTCCCCTCGAGCTTCAGACGCCTGTCATGATGGTGGGTGGGGGAAAACGTCCCAATCAAATTTTGTGACCAGTTCCTGGATTAGATTAATTTTTTTTCAGTAGTTTGCTGAATGGTCTTGCGTTGTCACATTTGACAATTCTAAATTTTCTTTTAGCACTTGGTATGAACAGAATACATCAATCAAGTGCAGCGAGAATGGCCACTGAGGCCTCCTCTCGAGTCGAACTTGATGGGCGTCCACTACGCTGCTCGTCATGCACAGCAATACGTCATTCCTTTCAACTTTAACGCCACTCTCGGTCCATTTCGACCACTCCATCACATTGTCACCATATGCTATACAATGTCTACGAGTAGCGGTAACACCATCCTTGGCCAGGAATTTGATCACAAAACGCACTTCACAATCGGACGAAATCGCGAGGGGGAGCATCAGTGATGCCAGACGCCTTCGACCTGAAAGGGGGAAATCTGAGGCGAAAAAGGGGGACAAAGGGGGACTTGATCACTGCAAAAAAGGGACGTTTAGGGGGACAAAAAATAAAATTATAAAACGCTGCAAATTTTACACAAGGGTTTATTATTCTTCAATTTCAATTTCTTTCAATTATTATTATTATTATTATTATTATTATTATTTGATAAAGGTTACTTGTTCAAAAAATAATTTTGTGTCAATAAAAATATTAAATATTTTTTGAAAAAAAAAAAAGCTTCAAGGGTTTGGGCTGAAAAACTTGTGGGCACAACCAGATGTTAAACCAAGTATTTTGTCATAATTTCTGATTTAAAAAAAAAAACCCTGCCCAAAACAGACCTGAGGGGGACGGACATTTTGTTTCTTGAATCTAGACCTCTCAAAACGTACCTATTTTTAATTTAAATTTAAAATGGTTAATTTTGAGGCCGATCAGAACTTTCGACCTCCATCGCAATTACATAGGTGTATTATTCCAAGAATCCATTATATTTATTTATTATTCCATTATATTATGTATTATTCCATTTTTAGGATCAGGTCCCAGCCACGAACAGAATTCAGCCCGACTTTCCCACGATTTTTGATACCTTTCGCCTGCTTTGGTGGCGTTTGATAGCCATCACACATGATAAAACACATCACACAAAGATAAAACTATTAATCAAGATAGAGAGATCGAGTAGGTCAACAGTTGATTACTCATCAAACAAAAATATACAAAGTTTGTTTAACAAACTGGACCAGTAACCAGCAGTGTAACCTGCCTTCGCTCCTTCTTCCATCATCATCTTGTTCTTCTTCCCCAATTGCGTTAGCGCGTCACAAATCTACAGGTAGGTAGTTGCTGGGGGTTGCTAGGTATATCTATTAGATAACTACTTAGGTAGGTACCGATAACAGTTATACTTACAGATTTACCTATTTGTTTTCTTTTCTATCTAAACCATTTGGGGGGAAAAGGGGGGACTTTTTCCGAAAAAGGGTACTTTGGGGGACGGGGGAACATGGGGGAACCAAGCTCCAGAAAGGGGGACGTCTGGCAACAGTGGGGAGCATCCATGTTTCAAAGAGGTTATCAACAAACCAAGCCAACGACCAGAAACATTTACAGGGCTACCACTACATCCTAAAAAAACTTGAGACCATCCTCAGGTTCTCAAGAATCGTAGTTTACACCTGGGATCACCCACGTATTTCAATATTTTCCCCGCAAAAAAAAAAAAAAAAAAAAAAGTAAAAACACCAGAAACATTTTCAAAAACAATGACCCGATGGAATGCTTTGTACCTAAAATCTAATAAGAGTGAAAATTTAATTTTTTTCTACAAGATAGGGAAATTCCAGCTCTTTTAACGTGTAAGTATATGAATCCACGAATGTGACATAATATGCCAATATTATGACTTTGGGGTTAAGCGCTGTACGTCTAGTAAAGTAGTTAGTTCCCAAGTTGTATCGATTTGAACTGAAATCATGAGTCGTCAACTAAAGTCAAAATTTAATGCAAGCCTGTTTTATTAGTGGGTTGATATCGAGCTCCTTCTTCTTGCTTTTCTCTTCTACATTCTACGTGGTTCATTTTCGAGTTGCGTACATTAGATAGAACAAAAACCAACCGGGGAAAAACTCTAAAATCCAAAAATTTGGGGTCATTTTCACTACCTACACCAAAACAAGTGCTCAGGCCATGGGCCTCATAGTAGACTGAAAGGACATCACACGACTGTCAATAGGTCTATGTGGAATACTTTGAGCTCTTCATTATAAACAACACCCACAATATTAACTATTGAAATGGCTGCAAAGCATTTGACGACCATTGGCCGTTTTTCACTCCTCTTGTCCTCCAACCTTTCGTACAAACTGCTTCAGCAAACCATCTTCGGTCAGAACCAAGGGCTGAAAGGAATTGTGTCGTAACGATTGTGACATTTCCAACGAGGTTGGTTCTTATCTCCGGTTGACAGCTGCCGTCACGAAAACTAATTAAATCTCCAATGGGGAAAGTCCTTCCTTGTATGCAGGCGGATCAATTATAAGTGGCCAGAACTCCGAAGGACGATGAATGCCCTGGAGTCGAGCTTATCTTTGATAAATTCCCAGTTTGAAGAGTAAAACCTCGATTTTGAGAAAAAAAAAGGAAGCAAAAGGACGAAAAAAATACGCTGCCCGAATACTTGAAGTTCTTCTTCTCCATATGGCTTCACGAAAGGTATTCACGAGGATCCTCCACTTGAGAATTTATGTGTTCGGAGTCGTCCTGACATTTGAGTTTGAATTAAAGGAACTCTGCAAGTGAAATACGCTCCCGGTTTCTTATCTGTGATGGAAGGCCAGTTCAAAACGTTATTAGGCCTCTTCCTTGATTTTTGCCACGAGAAGATGCTAAAAATCAAGGATCGGCAGAAACATTCCTTTGAGGCGGAACTATAAAAACGGGAATTTCTCTTTAGACATTTAGTGTTCTCAATCACTCAGAGGTTTAATTCAAATGAGCATTTGTACGGTTTTTTTCAACTCAATAAAAAAGCTGATGCGGTAGTCGGGATTGTGTTATGGCTAATTTAACTTATGCGCGAGTACACAGAAATCCTTGAAATATTTATACCTGGGGGGGGGGGGGGGCTCAAGGTATTGGTTTGATCATGCAGGATGGCGATACGTTGAAATATCAAGAAGAGAAAAGCTCGGTCGTGAAGAAATGCCGTACGGGCTTTTAACAGAACCTCACAAAGAAGTCCCTTTTGTCAACGTGGTTTGTGAGTTGTCGTGATTGAAACGAAGAAAACTGTGGCCTACTCCTCGAGTCCTTTTCATGCGCTGGCCATCCGAAAGGCATTCAGCTGTCAAAGATTGTGGGTGTTTCACGGGGAAAATCGTGAGCCGGGGTTTAAATACGTAATGCCGGACCGGAGCAGGTGAAAGAGGCAAAAGTAAACATCTTGAACCTTCAAAATCCAAAATCCACGTGTCTCCTACTCCTGTTAAGTGATGTTTTTTTTTCTTTTTCTTTCTTTTTTTTTCTTGTCTAAAGTCAAACGAAACAGCTGACGGACAGAAATGAGCGATCAATCAAAGTCATTCGCGTTCGACGGGTTCGAGAGAACAACGGCAATCAAGTGTCCATCAAACGTCGAGACCTCTCAAGGTTACCGGATCAAAAACACGAGCGGTGATCCGTCGAAACGATAACCGCGACCACCTCCCGAAAAACGATTCGTGTAATGCCTTATTGAGAAAGCTAAATGACGACAATAAAATCAGAAATATTGAAGAATGCTTTCTTTGGCCTTTTTTATTGGCACACCAGTTCCAGCAGAAATTGAACCAGATATTCTATTCAAAAAAAGAAATAGTTTTAAAAAACGCTGCAAATTTTACAGAAGGGTTCATAAAAAAAAAAAAAAAAAGAAAAATGTGCAAAAATTAATTTTGCCAATAAAAAGTATTAAAAAAAATTTAAATAGATCTACGTTCCTGTACGGTATTTAGTATTTAGCCGTTTATAATGGTTTCTATGTCTAAAATAACTCGGAAAACGACACCTTATTCGATCTCGAAACATCCTTCAAAAACCCCGTTTGAAGCCCCATGGATGAAATCGGATCTTTTCGTGACCTCCAAAAATTGATTCTTCGTCCGAAAATACCTCGAAAACGACACCCCACTCGTTATAATAGCCGAAAACGGTTTAAGCGATCGGGCAGGAATCAAAATCTATGCGCCATGAAATGATTTTGACGCTGATCAAAATGTTTAACCCCCGTCGCAGAATTTTAACACCAGAATTTGAACGAACGTATTCCGATGATGGGGAGGATTTCACAACAAGTGTAAATTAAATTTTAAACTCTAGACAAGAAATGTTTTGCCTTCGTCGGGTCGAAAGGCATTTATGAATTGTGCGAAACGATTCTCTCCCCCCTAGTTTAGGGGCTTTCACCACCAGCCAGCGACGATCGGGGCAACTGCGGTCAAGAGAGCGAGCGAAGCGAATCCCTCATGTCTACGTGCTAGTATTTACACAAGCTATTCCATTGGCTTTTTTTTGGGGGACCAACATTTTGGCACATCTTAAAGTTTGTCTAAACTTCAGAATTGATTCTCTCAGCAAATTGTCGCCGAAGGAAGGAAAAAAAAAAAAAAAAAAAAAACTAGCGAGAATAATGTCGAGAAGTTGAGACACACGAGTTATATAAAAAGTTGTTTCTACGTGTCGTGGATTGATGGCAGGCGACATTTGGCCGTTGAGGTGGATTTATATCTAGCCAACTGCTTCACCGGCCATCAAACGTAATTGACTTCAAAGGTGTGTTTTCTGGTGGCCTTCGTGTTCCGCGCATATTCCAAACGGGAAAAGTTATGAGATTAATGCAGCTAGCGTTCGATAAAGGGCGGTTGAAATGGAATGTTCAACTGTGGAATTCACTGGGGGGAATTATTTTTATTAGAACAGTTGTGATCCAAAATATAAGTACCAAGCTCGAAATACTACGATCAGCGGTGCAGGTGCGTCAAAATATCCCCTAACGTGACCCTACTTACGGTCTTCCGCCCTTGTCGAAAAAATGCCGCAGTTAAGGACATGTTCCTGGACCGAAAAAATTATCATCCCTTGTAATAAGTGCAGGGAGGCAGTTTACCCCGGAGAGGCAGAAGGGCGAGGTTATAAAAAATACATTTCACCCGGTTATGGGCATAATTCTACCCCGTGGAATAACCCTCTTAAGAACAGCCTGATGGGAGGAGAAGTTTTAAAAAAGAAATTTCCAGATAATGGCCATGTTTTGTGATGAAGAGAGAAGGGAGAGTTCGGCAAGAATGTCAAACCCTTAAAAAATTAATTAGCATTAGTGATAAAATTTAATTTGGCTCGTTGAATGAAGAGCTTATTCAGAAGAGTAGTAGGCAGTGAGGTGACGCATCAGCAGAATAGTGAATGAGGGCCCCATCAGCAGAGTAGTGAGGGGGGAGCCTCATCAGCGGAGTAGTGAGAGGGGAGCCCCGTCAGAAGAGTAGCGAGAGGGGAGCCTCATCAGAAGAGTAGTGAGAGGGGAGCCTCATCAGAAGAGTAGTGAGAGGGGAGCCTCATCAGAAGAGTAGTGAGTGCGAAGCTGAATCAGGGAGTAGTGCGAGTAGCCACATCAGAAATATTAATTATTTTTAAATTTTAAAACGAAATTTCTATATAATGGCCAAGTTTTGTGATGAAGCAATTCAGTGAAGGGAGAGTTTAGCGAGAATGTTAAACCCTTAAAAAAAATATATTTTTTAAATTACTTAGCAATCGAAATAAATCTGACTTGTCTCAATTTATCTAAGAAAGTTGATCAGCGCTTAATCCAATTTGAAAAAATAAAAATAAAAGTGAAAAAAACAAAAAACATTCATTTGCAGCACTAAAACAAGAAAAGCAGACTAAAATGAAAAAATTCCACTAACATACGCAAGTTTTTACCCCAACTTTTAAAAGTGCCGAGGCATCTTGTTACGCAGGTTTTTTTTTTAACGCTATTCCAGCGTTAGTGTGTATCGATCCAACTCCGGAAGAAATAGAGTATGAAACCCCCTCGGAAAGGCCGTAAAGTATCATTCGGCGGACGGTTGGGAGGGGAGGCTGCCCCCGAAAGCTTGCTTACGAAATTGTTTGAGGGTTACGAAGGATCGTAAACATGAATGTGGCTGTTTCGAAGTTGCCAGGAAAAAGAGGAACTAAAACGAGACCGAAGGCCCTTTTTCAAGCATGCCGCAAGGGGGTAAATCACTCTCGGTGTAGGGGAGGGGAAAGGGGTTTGTGAAAAGAGAGGGAATAGAGCCAAAAGGCTCCTTGACGCAACGATAAAGTGAAATATTGTATTTCGAGTCAAGTGTCATTGGAGCGATCAGGGCCTTGCGGTGGAAAAGACAGGCATTAAATTAGCAAAATGTTTAAAGGGAGGGAAAACCCTTGTGAGGGGGTGTCCAAAGCTAGGGGGATTTCCAAGGCTTGCTCGACGGGGGTTTTTTGACGCCCCCGCCCCTTACAAAATCGTACCTCCCCTCCGACCACCATTGAATTTATGGTCAAGTAAGGGAAAGGCCATTGTAGTCTTGGCACAGTGACTAGAAGCTCTGCGACCACTTTGATTTAAGTACGTCCAACCCTTTGCTTCGCTAACTTTCAATAAATCTCGAGCACGAGGGTATAATGAAGCGCCCGCCCCCAGGCACCCCAGCCAGCCCCTCCACCTCCATTGTTCTCAAACCCCTTTGATCGATCTAACACTCCCTTAATATAGTTTTAGCGACAGGTCCATTTTGCCTCCCACAATAGCCGACATCAACTTGTTTTTGTTCCTTAGTTGAATTATACGGTGTAGGATGTTGTGGGGATTTTTCGGAAGAACCCAAACGCCGAGAGTGAACAACTCCGGCTCTTCAGAGTCAGAATTATTTATGACTGCGGAACAATGAGCCGCCCATTTATTAGGATTTTCGTCTTTGGACAAATCTTTTTCATATCACTAACAGGTGTACATTTTCTACACGGGGACGAGAAGGTATTGTTGGATGAAATATTGAAAACATTCTCCCGAAAGCAGAAAAACGTGGGGGCCCTTCGAAACCAGGAATTTTAAAACAAATTAATTGATAAATCGAATTATAATAATCAAAACACAGAGTATTGAGGGGGGAGCCTCATCAGAAGAGTAGGGGGGGGGGGGAGCCTCATCAGAAGGGTAGTGAGTGGGGAGCCTCATCAGAAGAGTAGAGGGGGGAGCCTCATTGGAAGAGTAGTGAGTGGGGAGCCTCATCAGAAGAGTAGCGAGAGAGTAGCGGGGGGGGGGGGGGGGTCATCAGAAGAGTAGTGAGGGGGAACCACAATAGAACAGTGAGGAACAACATCAGCACAGTGAGCCACTTTAGCAGAGCAGTCCCTTTTAATCATCATCGTTCGTTTGATGTTCCCACAGTTGTTACTAGTCACATCCATGCATTAATATATTTGCATAAATTGCTGATACCCTTTTTTTTTCTCTACTTTTAAACTAAGATGTAATCGCAATAGCACCAACTTACAAACTAGGTAATACCTAGAACATACTACGTTCTACAACTACTCGAGACGACTTTGGCAACGGGAGAATGACGTATGGGGGGAAAGTCATTCTGATGTCGTCACGCAGAGGGAGTGAAGTTCTGATCAATGTTACCGCAGTGCCGAGCAAACCGTCGTAAACTCCGGTGGAAAGATGGAAGTGCTGCAACGTCAGATAGTTCATTGCAGAGTTGACTCGTAAATTTACAGTAATTGGGATTGTCGCAGTCATCATCAGTTTGATGAATGCAAGTGTTCATTAGTTTTTTGATCAATTCAGTTCGACGTCAATCAGAATGACAATGGTTTAATGGGAAACTTGATTCAAGATTTGTCGTTTTGTAATTTAAATTTTTTTTTTAATAAAAAATGAAATTTAAGTTTTTATTAAAAAACCACCCTCCTTGCTTCTTCAAACATCTCTGAGATGGCATCATTTTTTTTTTTTTTTTTTTTTTTTTTTTTCCTTACCATGACGTGTCATGAAGTAAGTATTTCACGGTTTGAACTGAACAAAGCCATTTTTAGCCATGAAGGAGACAAGAGAGCATCAACTTTTGATTTGGCAACAACGGAAAAAAGTGATCGCGACTTGAAATACAACCCAGTTTAATTGGTCAAAGGGAGCTGAAAGAAATAACAAACTCGCCAGCTCCGTAGACGGAATGCCATAAAAAGAAGGATCGTGCTTCGCGGGAGGGATTTTTCGCCCACAAAAGACGAGGATGAAAGGAGGAGATTATTGAGAAAAACGAAAATTAAGTCTCGGAAGAGAAGGAATCCTTGACGGTCTTAAATCACGTGGGGCTTTTCATGTGCGTACCGAGTCGGAGGTGGATCGTAAACGTCTCGTTGGAAATATCACTGCTCGGTCAGGCTTGTTTTGCTGAGGGAAGTCGACGAAGACAAGGAAGGTTTCGATCCGGCGGTTCCTGTGTCGTAAAATAGTTCAAGAGGCTATTTGAAATCTTCTGCGTTCTGAAGAAGATGATCAGCGGGAGATGAGTTCTCAGAAAGACCACCGTAGCGGCAATAGGTACTTGAGAAAGATGAGTGGGATACAAAGGGGGAAGAAACAATTTAATCGCAAAAATCAAAATATCAAAGAAGGGACATGAAATTTATTGTTGTGGGGGTTCCTCACTCTGTACGAGGTATGTAAGTCGACAGCAGTTCGCCTTCGAGCTGCTGGGTGCTAAGGTGTCTCCACTCATCCAGTAGTCATTACGATTCACGTTTTTTTACCTCTGAACTGTCAACCAGATCTTGGCCATAATTATAAAAACTGTTTTTCAACAAAAAATTTAAGATGGATTGCATTGACTCTTGCGTGATCCATTACCATAAAATAGTTATTACCATAGGATGATTTTATTTTCAGTCTCGACATTAAACAAAAATGAAACTGGATAGTGTAAGAACAGATAAGAGACCCCAAAAATTGAGATTTAGTCCAAAATTACTTTGAAAGCAACACCTCACCTGTATTGACCTACTGGCTGAAGTCCTTCAAAGTTTGTTGCCCCATAGCGTAGCGGGAGGGGCCTGCGGTTCCCACATAGAGATTCAACTCCAAAAATATGTACTTAAAAAACGATAGCCCACTTCCTTACCCTGAATCTTTCAAAACCTGTCCAGTCACCTGTTCGCGCCTTTTTAGACCCATAGAGCCACATTGTGTCATCATTTATTAATCGAAAAACTTTAAAAACAGTAAATTCGTCTCCCAATCTTGAAACCTTTTTGGATTTTTTTTTTTTTTTTTTTTTGGCGTTTCCAAAACTATAAAAAGTCAAGATCCACCATCACCTCTCCCTCCGACTGGCACGCACAAGGGATGGAAACACCGAGCGAGGAAAAGCGTCGGGGAGCTTTTTCGACAAATGAGGCTCCATTAGTTTTTCTTTATCAACAGTCTCTGTACGTTTTTGTGTTGGCGTGTCTGGGTCGTTGGGAGTGTTTGTGCGGGAAAAGGGCGGTTTAGCGGGGAAGTCGGCCTCTCGCACCCCCACACTTGTTGACGCATCCTCACCCCTTCTTTCGGCTCTGTCGGCGTAAGGGTTTAACTGAATTAGCGGAGGGCACCTACCATTAAGCACCAGTCACCTGTTTATTCTCAGTCATCCTAAATTGTGTTAAGTCTGCTGGAGCAACAATGGAAAATATTTTGAAAGAACAATAAAATACGCAGTTCTCCACACCGTACAAAAATGATATTAAAATAATTTTAATAGTAGACAATTATTGTCTACAGGTGACCCAATTTTTGTTTTTTTAATATTTTCAGATTAATCAACCTATGTTTTCGAGACGGGGGTGAAAAATTTGGATTGGTCCCATTTTTTTTTTTTTTTTTTTTTTTTTCATAATCTGAAATTTTGACAAAATGCTCTGTTTGCCATCTAGCTGTGTCCCCAAGCTTTTCAACCCGATATCTCAAATCCGTGGGGCTCTTTGGGGATAAAAAAAAAAGGGGCTACAGGAGGGGGTTTTGAAAAGTTTTTGGCCATGGGGTCGAGTTAGGTATTGTTTTCGAAGTATTTTCACACGTGAAACGCATTTGTGGGTGTACCAAAACGGCCCGATTTCACCGTGGGGATCTATGAGGCTTTCATGGGGCTACAAACGGAGCTTTTGAAGGATGCCAGGAGGTGAAATGATAAGGTATCGTTTTCCGAGATATTTTTGACGGAAAATTCCGTTTTCAGGGACCTGCATCCGTCGAAACACTGCACGGAATTTTATTTTTTTATTTTTTTCCCCAATAATTTCTTAATAACAAACAATAATTCTTTGAGCAATTTAGATCAAAGAATAACAAATCGTAAAATTGGCAGCGTTTTTAAAAATAATTGTTTTTTCACGTAGTGTTAATTTTGGCATAATTTATACCAAAGAATAAAACACCCATGTGTAAAATTTTCAGCGTTTTATGAAGTGAAAAGTAAATCAATATCTGAGTCGATCGCTCTTTTCGAGTGATAAATGGCCCAGCCGTATTAAAAACGGGCCGCTTTCAACTTCAGTGAAGACGTCAACGTCAAAGGGGCCTTTACAAATTGTCGTCATGATTGTTGGGAAGAGTCCGGTGAAGGCGAGAAAGAAGGGAAAAGACGTCGAAAACAAAGCAGCATTGACAAGAAGGAGAAGGAAAAAGGAATGATGAAGCCATCGGAACACATTCTGCGGACGCGGACGGAATTTCTAATGCGGGACGGAATAGTGGAAACCTGGAGGGGGCACTTGCGAGCAGTAGGGGGCCTGAAGAGGTCATCCTGGGCTCGGCCGGTGGACGGATCCGGTCGGGAGCGACCAGTGCTGAAAACAATCACCAGGGTTGCCACGTCTACGGATCTAGATTTTCTGACTCACGCTATTTACTTACCATATCTGCGCATAATTAACCTCTAAAGAGTGTTACGCTTTCACATAAACTACAAAACTGTTTGAAACTCCATTTACAGCTAAATTATATTCGAAAATACGCACGCAAAGATTACCTTCTCAAGAATTAATTACAACCCGTAATGGGTTCTTAATTAATGGCTCCCCCAATTATCGCGCAGTCGTAAAAATGATTAAATAAGCCGAAAAAACGGCCATCGACCGTGTGGACTTAATTGAGGAAACGTAAATTCGAGAGGAGATTTCGTAATGAGGATTATCTGATGCTTGTGATAATCTGAAACGTCTAATACCTGTAGCGGTCTGTTAGGCTCATGACGAATGCAAACTCACCTGGAACAAGAGAACAAGACGTTAGGGAAGCGGTACATCATGTGATATTAATGCAGTCGTTAAGTGTTGGTGTGTTAAGTCATTGTTGTTACGTCCTAACTGAGATGATGTAAAAGGTAAAAACGAGATCTACGAATTTAGTTCAAAGATTCAAATGCGATCAATTCTTCGGTTCTGGAATGGAAAAATGTTGTTAGCGAGGAAGATAGGCAGCCCTGTGGGACTGATCCCATTAGTTTCTTTTTTCCCAGTCCGACTGCCATAAAAGTTTAATGAGAGCACTTTGAATTCAACTCAAGTTTCGCCTCCCAGTAGGAAAAACGTTTTTAATCAAATGAACCGCCAATCACGAAAAACCCATCCGATAGAAGCAACTCTTAGTTTTTACCCTGTACTTTGTAATTTAATCGAACAGTTCCCGAAGGTAAATCACCGTTGTAATCCCGCCGATTTCATCCGGAGAAGCTAACGAACATTTCGCCTATTTTTTTACATTTTAAAAGTCAACTTGCACTAACATCGTCATATTGGCCTCTTTGTCGTCCCCATTCAACGCCTTTCCATTCATGAATAGTCGACCTCTTCAAAGGAGGTACCCGAACGGTAATTGGGGCAATTCCTGAGGCCTCTTGAGATGTGATGGAAGGGAGGAAGAAAAAAAGTCTCATAAGAACACACAGCCTTCCAAGGACGACGGAGACAACGAACTGGTAGAGGAAGATATACTGTTTGACGCTGAAGGATGCATTTTAAATCATTTGAATTTTCAATTAGTTCTCATTGAACAGTAGATTTAATCATTCAACTTATGACCAAGTTGAGTAAGAATAAAAAATGCTAACAAAAACCATGTAGTGTATAAGGCCCTCACTTCTTGTCCATCCTTCTCAACGTCCCTTTGGAGGCAATCCCTCTGAGACCATCCACAGACCTGGCGGAGTTTTTTTTGTTCGACACCTGATATCTTCTCCTTCGGGGAGGTTCAGGTAGTGAAAAAAGTCATTTTTTGTCGTAATTATAAAACGCAGGACGTTGTACGTCAGGGTTGTCACTTCGGCGTCACTGACTTCGACGTCCCCCACGAGTATCAATCACCTTCGGATTCTCCTCCGATCGGTTTTCCCGCGTTCAAATCTCCCCGAAAAAAAAAAAAAAAAAAAAAAAAAAAAAAAAAAAACACCCAAACGGCAACAATTAAGTTGTGTTGGTGATCTGAAACGTCTCGCGTCGAAAAAATGAAAATCCACCGCGGCGGGCTCTTGAGTGTTTTCGACGCTTCGGATGTTTTCTCGTCAAGAGCACGTATCGTTTTAAGAGCCTCAAAGTGGGCTTCAATGTTTTCGAAGGTTAATTAAAGTTTATGAGGTCTAATGACCGGTTGAGATGGCCAGAACGGTTGAACCGGAGGTCCATTAACTTTGGAAGTGACTTAGTTGATGTCCTTCATTATAAGGAGAGAAAGAACCGAGTCAAAAATAATTTTAACAGTTCGAAAAAAAAAGAAAAATTTAATTTGTTTAAATGGATTTGTGTGTAGTAATGGGTCAATTATTGCCATATAAATTAAAATAAAATTATTTAGTTTAAACAAAATTTAACTTAAATTTTTAAATTATTAAACTCAAAAATTTTTAAATTATTAAAACACCCTCTGGCCCTAAAACGCAATGGTTAGTTGAATTTGAACAGTTTGAAAAAAAAGTAAATTTAATTTGGTACGGATAAGTGAGTAGGTAATTAAATTAATCCTCCATAAATTTTAAAAACTAAAATGAAAATTTGAAAAAATTAAATTTAATAATTTAATTTTTTAGTTAATTTAATTATTAACTACTCCACATAATTCTGTGAAAAGATGGATTTTTCTTCGAATTTTAATGTTATTATTACTCCACAATTTAAAAAAAAAATCTTTTAATTTCAACAAAATTTAATCTATCCAGGTAGGTATTAAACTAGGTATTAAACCTATCTTAGGTGGGTATTAAACTCCCTTTGGCCCAAAAAACGCAGTTATTATTCAAATTAAAGTAATTGATTAAATTTTAACCAATAGGAAAATTTGAGGAGAAAAACATTTTTTTACGGATTTGTGAAGTAGGATTGATTAAAAACAAAATTTCATTGAAGTATAAAAACGCCCTTTGGCCCTAAAAAGCGAGCTTTAATCTAATTTAAACAATTTCAAAATTTCAAAAAAAAAGAAAATTTAATTTTGTACGGATTTAGTAAGTAATCAAACTAGTCCTCCATAAATTTTTAAAATACACCAAAAGATACCCGGAGTTTGATTTAGACAGAACGTAGACCTACCTGCACAAGATGTGTCAAGTAGCGTAATCAAATGACGATGGATTAAAAAAGAGAGAGAAAAAAAAAGTAACAGAATGAAGAAAAACCACAGTGCATTTGGCGGCGAGGGGAATTGAGGGGGTTGGTAGGCTAACAGCCTGTTGAATGAGCAACCCCCTCAGCGCCCTGGAAAATCCCCTCGACCCTCTCAAACCACCCCCGCGGTGCCCTCTTCGGTCCCTTTTCCCCCTCGACCCCTCGGTGTACTCCCGGTTCATTTATAAAAGTTCCGACCCCCTAACCCACTTCTTGCTGTTTGCCAACCCCCCCTTTACACCCTTTTTGCCCTCGGCGAACTATCATTACTCATTCATTCACAACCCCAACCGTCCGCAATTTCACCGGAAATCAAATTCGGCGATGAGGTTTTTTTTCCCCCGTAACTATTATTTTGTTCTACACGAGATTTAATTAATTTATATTTAAATGTGAGGAATCTGAGTGTGCACCATTGTGGGAAGTGAGCTCAACTTTTGGTGGCCCAAAAACCGCGATTGATTTTACTTTGGTATGGTTTTTGGCCATTTTTACCCAGAAAAAAGCGTCTGACAAAAAACATTATATTTATATTTTTTTAAGAGGACAAAATTCTGCGTCGACTGATCACCCTACCGATCCAAATCGGCTAAGGCGTCTGGCCGAAACCGAACCACAAAGTTGGGCAATTTACCAAAATACGTTGAAAGTGAGTTATGAAGGGAATAACAACAATCGATTCCACCAAGCTGTCTGGACACATGAGAGGTCTTGTTGCGTAAGACAGAATTATTAGGCCATTGTGTTGTTTGTCTGGGTGACTTGTTCTGCGCGGATCCCGTCCCCTGATTGACACGTCTGATTGACTGGCTGGGCCCACTCGGTCCTCCTTGTCCTGTCAATCCCTGAAAACGGTCGAATGACGTTGAACCGTCCAGATCGAAATGTAGAGGTGATACGCGGACCGAAGTGGAAACGCATGTCATTTGATTTGTCGCCAAAAAACAAACCCAGTTGCCAATTCACAGGAATACGTCAGTGTTATGGTAGCCCCGTCAAGGAGAACAGTAACTGTTGGGAGGAACTTTGCGTGTTTGGGGACATTCAGATTCGTCTTTTTATCGAGACAGGCGACGGTGAAGAGCCCACCGAAGGCCCCTTAATTGGCAGTTTTGTCGTGGATTGATCGGCCTCCCGAAAAACCGGAGTCAAATGTATTTTCAATGTCCGATGTCTGCCTGGACTTGACGGATAGCCCTCGAGCTCTTAAACCGCACTTATATGCCCCATCCTTCACCTCATCCTTCGTCTGATTCCTTTTTTTCTCTCTCTTACTGATCGACTTGATTGATCGCCTTACCTGCTTTCTCTCAGTGAGCAGTTGGCTTTGAAGGTATTTTTTCAGTAGACAATTATTTTCTACTTAGTGTCTGTCGGTCTGTCCAAACTTCTTCACCTGTCTCGCCGGTTAAGACGTTGGATCCGTCATGTGCTCAACGCTAACTGATAAGAAATTGATTTGGTAGGCATAGGGACTGACCCTGAGGATGTTTTGTGAGGCTACGTGTAGGGGTGTTCTCAAAGATAGTATTATAATTTTGTGAGCAGGGCAAAGTTCCAAAGGTGCTTGGCATTCCCGGGAGTCAAGGATTCACCGGGTACGCGGCACTGGCACATACATGCTTTCACTGGAGATGTCCAAATATTACATTTAATGCTAATTAATGTTATTTAATATTATATTAATGCTATAATAGCATTTCTACCCCGGCCTCAATGCCACCATCGATTGATATGTGCTGCCGAATGACTATAACGTAAACGCTAACAATTTTATCGACCTTCCTATATAGTCCAGTTGAAAGAGCAAAAATATAGTGGTCAGCTGGAAAAAAAATTCTGAGTTTAAAGAAACTTTTACAGGTTGTTCGGGGGTGCTGTGGGATGACGCTGTCAAGTTTTTCGAAACGAGAACCTTCTGCTAACTTGGGGAGGGCAGAAAAACCTCAAAATCTTTGGGCTGTTCTCGGTTTTTTGCTCATAACATCCAAACTAAGCAGTTTTCGACCAAATTGTTCATGTCCAAAGTTGTAGAGCATTAAATTTGCAACAAGTTTGTATACGTAGGTATACTTCCTAAACTTAATTTTATTCGAGATACAGTCGATAAAAGTTAGAAACATTTTCTCGTTGGCAAACAATTGGCACAAAGCGAACATTTTGACCGGTATTTTGTACGGTATTTTGGTAATCACTCATCTATATCGGCATAATATGACCACAGGGGTAGAACGCACCAAGTCGATTTTGTGCGAAAAATAGGTTTTGGCGGTTCCCTATAGATTTTTTCAAGGCGGACACGATGGTCACGACCAAACTGGGCAAAAAGGATCCCATATAGGAGAAAAATGCCAGAAACGAAACACCGCACAGGGGAAGACCGCACCAACCCGAGCGCCACCGGGGAAGAACGCACCAACCCGAGCGCCACCGGGGAAGAACGCACCAACCCGAGCGCCACCGGGGAAGAACGCACCAACTTTCAGGCTCCCCCTCCAACGTCGCACTCCTCCACCTGCGGATCTAATCTAATCTGTGTCTAAGCTAATCTGTGTGTTTCACGGGCTTTTTTTTAGAACAGAGGGAATATTTTATTTTTTTCTCTTTTTACGAACCTCATTTTTCTTCAAGACCAATGATATTGTCCTTAACTTTTTTTTTTTTTTAATACACCTACCTAGAATGAATTTTTTGGAATTTTGTTGTCTTTTCCTTAACTTTTTTTTTTTTTTTTGAATACCTACCTAAAATGAATTTTTTGGAATTTTGTTATATTGAATTATCATTAGTAGAACTTTATTGTGAGTGAAATCTCCTTGATTTTTTTTTATTGATATACCAACCTAAATAATTTTTTGAATTTTTTAAATTAAATTATTATTAGTAAAACTTGACCTCTCGAAAGCCCCATAAATCCCCACGGTGAAAACGAATGTCTTTGGAATCCCCCAAAATAGATTCTACGTCCGAAAATACGTGGGAACGACACTTATCTCGACCGCATAGCCAAAAACCTATTAAAACCCCTCCTGTAGCCCCTTTTTAGCCCCCACCCCCACCCCCGGGTTTGAGCGATCGGGCTGTAAACCTTGCAGGCACAACTCAATGGAAAACCTAGCGTTAAAATTTATGATTTAAAAAAATCCTGCATCACCAAAACGGCGTGGACGTCGGATGAACATTTCGTGTTTTTTGTTTCGTGGTTTGTCTACACATCTTGAAACGAAGGACAAATTTCGAGGCCGATCAATAATTCTGACCCCCGTCTTGAAAACATAGGTTGGTCTGTGAATAATAAATCATGAATCGTGGAAAATAGTTACGAAGGAAAAAAAATTACGAAAATGATTCAAAATTAAGCCTCTGCCCCCCAAAATGTGCGTCCACGGGATAATAAAAAATTGAAGGGCGAAGAGAAGAAAAAATCCCACAACGGCTGCGTCGCTAATAACAGATGACAAGAATGCCCCTGTGTTTAGACTGCAATGTTTTATTGCTTCAAATTACAGAGCAAGAGGAGGCCCTCGGAGATCCTACCGTCTTCCGTGGGTCGTGCTCTCGTCTTGTCATTACCTAGCGCCAGAGATGAGCTAAAAAAAAAAACCTTAGGAGTTTGGGGTGTACCGCGACTCCATTAGGGAGGACCCTTTTTTTTGGACCCCAACAATCGTGTAGGGTTGCCGTGAAGAGGAAAATTGGGGAAGTCTGGATGACCGCCTTTATTGCGGTCGTCATCATACGAGAAAATTAAAAGTTCGATTTTGGGAGAGGAAGAATTGAGGTGGGAGCTTCACAACGGTTTAATTTCAAGATTTTTCTTTGTCAAAAACACTCTTCCACCTTGAGGATTTTCCCCCTGTACAAAATGAGAAGCTCCCAAACAAACACCGGTGACCGCTAGCCCAATAGCCCAACCTTATTTGTATTCCCATTTACCTTCCCGCAAAACAATACCCTCCATGACCGGAATAGAAGTTGAACTGTTGTCGCCCCGTCCCTCCGGGTGAAAAGATAAACTAATGGAAACCAAATGTGAACCAACACAAAGGGGAATAGATGTGTGTAACAATGAAGGAATAGTGCCGGCCCCGCACAATGGGGTAACAGAGTCATGTGGGAGAAGATGTTGGGAGCACCAGAGATGGATCGTCGTTTGAGTGACACTTCTATCAGACGTCATCGATACACAACTCTGGTCACGGACGACACACCCGTGCGGAATTTTAAAATCTCCCCTTATTTTCAGGTTGAAGCTCGACGTGGTGCTTCCACATGACGTCGTCTCTCTTCACAACGGGGGGATCCACATTGACGTATTCGTTATGAGTGATTCCAAAGCAGCGAGGGAAAGTTTTTCAAGTTTTTTCCCCCTGTCAGGTATTACTTGTCAACAAAATGTGATACCTACCACTTTCATTTATAATCCCCCTCTACAGAAAAAAAAAAAAAAAAAAAAAAAAATCAAGAAAATGTTATAACACATGTTAATATTGCAAGGAAAAGAAGAAGAATTAGAGAAAACTCGGCTCCTGGACCCCCGGATGCTTTTGCAACCTCCAAGCCCCAGTCAGTAAAAAGCCCCATTTGTGGCTCCATCAGTAGCCCCACGGATTTTTGGCGAAGGGGTGAAAAATCTTGCGGACATAACTAGAAAGAAAACCAAAAATGCGGTCGAAATGTCAGAATTTCAGAAAAATTGCCCAAAGCGGCACGAAAAAGAACAAATTTTGAGGTCGATCAAAATTTTAACACAAAACACGTCAGACCCCATCAAATATTGATGGGCAAAAAGAATAATTTCGATGATCGAAGCACAGTAAAGAAAAAAAAATTATCCAGCTTGATCCATGATAATAAGCCTGATCTTTGTGGTGTTATGTTGGGGAGCAGGTTGCCAAGAAGTTGCTGAAGAGGAACACAAAGAAGAAAACGAACAAGCCGATTGAAGAAACTGCCGGAGAAGAAGTCAAAGAGAAGGCAAAGGAAGAAGAAAAGAAAGAAGACCCAGTAGAAGAAAGGAGAGGATGAGGCATCGACGGGTATCACCCCGACAAAGGAAGGCGACAAAGAAGACAAGGACTGGAACGCTAGCAAGAAGATGAAGAGGAAATAAAGCAGAGGATGCGACGATGATAGAGACGAAGAGCGATTCTGCGCCAGTCGAATTCATAAAGGACTAGTCTTTGGTGCAGTACATGGTCATTCTCTGGACCTGTTCACTTCTTACAATTCTGTGTTCTTCATCTCGAGTGCAGCTGGAGACGATCGCTATCTGGATGAAACATGTAGGCTGCAGTGCTCTGGCGAGGAAGAGCTGGAACATCCCTCGAGCCTACTCCTGAATAGCAGAATGTTGTTTTCATCATTTCAAAGTCTTTTGAACAGAAGAATCTTCGGTCCAAAAGATTCAATTCAATTCAGAAAACTTAGTTTTTCAAAGTAGCACCTGGGGCACTCCACCCTTCATCATTGAAGGCTTTTCGTATAATGCAGTGTGGACCAGCAGTTGTAGATTTAGTATTGTTGCTCATAGTCTTCCATCTCCGTTTTCTTGCTGTCAAACTTCAAATCTCTGGCTGGTGGACCATTTAGATAACGATAAAAACAGACTTTAAAATTTAACTCACAGCGGAATCCGTATTTAATACGGATTCCGCTGTGAGTACGATAAAAATGGTGAAAGAGCTTGGACAAGCCATCCACCTGCATTTATAACCCACAGTAATCTCTTTTCAAAATGACGTTATTTTCCTCCTTGAAACGTTGTCAACGCTACTCAATGAAAGCAGGGCTCGGAAACCAAGCGCACAACCTTTCACACTCTTAAGCCTTTTGTCGATGCAATGGAAATGAACTCGAAGAGCTTCGGCGCCAACGTGACAAAAGCAACGTCAATAGAAGCACGGGGAATCGAAAGAAAAGAACGAAATCCGCAGTCGTTACATCAAAAGCGGGCTCGAGACGAGACGATACCGGTGATTACAGAAACCGTTCAAATCCAAAACTACATAATGGGAGTGACGGGCAGGCTGGTAGACATGTGTGCCTCAAGGCAACAAAGAGAGAAAAAAAGGAATAGAGAAAGGTCGAAAGATCAGGTCGTGTGAAGGTAAATATCACATCTCTGCCCTCGTGTCATAACATTAGCTGTATGAATGTACTAAGGAGCCACCCCTGATGGCTAAGCCAGCCAACCCCCGCCTTAAATACAGGATGCCTGTTTGTTGAAAACCCTATATCAAATTTGGATTCAGCGAGAAAAAATGTATGGAAAAATATAATAATATTATGCGCATATTATGCGAGTCGTAATTTGCGATCTAAGAATTTCGCGATTTTCTCGATTTTTAATGTTTTTTTTCGCCTAATCGCCGAATTTTCAAATTCCGATCAAAGATTTGGATTACGCGTTAAAAAAAAAAAAAAAAAAAGCCTTCTCGTCGCTTAAATTTTAATCCCCAGTTTGATGTAGATTTTTCGACTTTCCGCGAAAGTTCTCCCCTCAGATGAGCCAAACGGAGCTTCTTTTGGTTTATTATTCTTGGAATAATACACCTATGTTTTCGCGACAGGGGTCGACGACTCCGATCGGGCTCAAAATTTGACATTATCCGTTTCAAGAGGTCTACATTCAAAATCCGAAATGTCCGTCCGCCGTCCGCCGTACGCCGTCCGGGCCGTTTTGGACAGTAGGAATGTTTTTAAAAATCTGAAATTTTGGCAAAATACTTGGTTTACCATCTAGTTGTGCCCGCAAGGTTTTCAGCCCGATCGCCCAAACCCGTGGGGCGCTATGGGGCTAAAATGGGGCTACATGAGGGGTGTTTTGAAGGCTTTTAGCTATGGGATCGTGTTAGGTGTCGTTTTCGAAGTATTTTTGGACGTAGAATCCATTTTTGGGGGTCCCGGAACGATCCGATTTCACTGTGGCGATCTATAGGGCTTTCATGGGGCTAAAAATGGGATTTTTGAAGGATCCCAAGAAGTTAAATATTTTTCGAGTAAAAATGAAAGAAATTTTGAAAAAACACATTTTAGAAAAAAATCCCCCAAAAAATTTTTTTTAAAATATAAAAATCCCCAAAAAAAATTTTTTTTAATTTTTTTTTATTGACAGAATTAAATGTCTGTACAAGTAACCTATATCAAAGAATAATAAACCCTTGTGTAAAATTTGCAGCGTTTTGGTTTATTATTCTTGGAATAATACACCTATGTTTTCGCGACGGGGGTCGACGACTCCGATCGGCCTCAAAATTTGACATTATCCGTTTCAAGAGGTCTACATTCAAAATCCGAAATGTCCGTCCGCCGTCCGGGCCGTTTTGGGCAGTAGGAATTTTTTTTTAAATCTGAAATTTTGGCAAAATACTTGGTTTACCATCTAGTTGTGCCCGCAAGGTTTTCAGTCCGATCGCCCAAACCCGTGGGGCGCTATGGGGCTAAAATGGGACTACAGGAGGGGTGTTTTGAAGGCTTTTAGCTATGGGATCGAGTTAGGTGTCGTTTTCGAAGTATTTTTGGACGTAGAATCCATTTTTGGGGGTCCCGGAACGATCCGATTTCACTGTGGCGTTCTATAGGGCTTTCATGGGGCTAAAAATGGGATTTTTGAAAGATCCCAAGAAGTTAAATATTTTTCGAGTAAAAATTAAAGAATTTTAGAAAAAACACATTTTTGAAAAAAAAAAATCCCCCCAAAAAATTGTTTTTGAAATATAAAAATCCAAAAAAAAATTTTTTTTAATTTTTTTTATTGACAGAATTAAATGTCTGTACAAGTAACCTATATCACAGAATAGTAAACCCTTGTGTAAAATTTGCAGCGTTTTTTATGGTTTTGGTCGTAGTAGACTATGCTCGCCGAGACAGTTTTTTTGTTTTGCCTTTTTTTCCACATGCTGGAAGTACCCTGGAATAAAGAAGACGCGATTTGAGTCCTCCTCCTCCTCTTCCACCACCACCGCTCGTATCGTAGCTTTATTAAAAAGTAGACAAATTGCATCTATTTTATACTTTGACGCAACCTCGCGCTGCCTAATTAACCTTTATTGGGCTATTTCCAGTCAACGCGTTGAAAACTACAATTTAAATCTAAAAGAGTTTGGATCTTTCTCTGTAATGTAAAACGCCTGGAAGGCTCGGTGATGCATTATGCATCCTCATGGACTCCTCCCGCGCCTCTTCAAATAATTCCACACGGGGGTTTTATATGAAATTTCCGTCTCCGCCGCCGTTTTCGGCGTCCTTTGAAGTCCCCTGAGCGAAACGTGTAAACAATCTTTAAAGGTAAAAACCATTAGAAGGTCGAACTTTATGGATATTAGCTTAGGGTTCACGCGGAGGGCTCCAAGCCGTTCTTTACCTTCCTCCCCATTCTGTTTTTTTTTTTTTTTTTTTTTTTTTTGTTGTTTTTGGTATTCCTTTTTGGACTCCTTCCTTATCTTCGTCCCTTTTACTGCCAGAGGTTTCTGACAATGTACGGTTCGGGTTTCCTAGTTAAATAACGCCGTATTGGGTGGAGAGAGGTTTGATGGCGCTTCGTTTTTTTCTCCCTTTCAAAACGTTAGGCAACCTGATGATTTCGATTTTTTAAGGAGTCGAAACGTAACATTGTCTTCTTTATTGGGGATTTACTGCTTTGTGGTGCCTTGATTGGGTTCGCTCAATTTTTTTTATATGTTGTAACTTTTATTGGGTGATTTCTGAGGGTGATTGCACGTAACTTTACATGATTGAACTGAGCGAAACGAGAAATTCAGATTGGCAAAAGAAGGAGGCCGAAGGAAGATGGTTTGTATGTTTGTTGTTTATGTTGCCAACGGCTACCGGGCCTCCGCAGAAATCCTTGTGGAGGGGGGAAAACCCCGGGCGAAGCTAAATTTCTCCTTCGGACGTTTTATATTTTATCGTTCGGCTCCTGACGGGGAGATAAGGCGGAAGGGTGGAAAGCCACCCTTCTAATTTATGTTGACGTGATGAACAGACGTCATAAACCACGTTCTGGGCCTCTCTGTTATCGGCGGAGGGCCTGATTTGTAGCCCGTCAGAGAGGCTAACCCTGTATCTTACCAACCAGCCAATACTTACCCCCGTATGGAACTAAGTCAGAGCTCCCCGCAACATCACTTCCTGTGCACACATCCTTTCTTTCACGACGAGAAAACCGTTGGTTAATGATCGCCATCATTTCAGAACCTACCAAATCAATAAGACGGAAAACATTTTTTTACCACGAAGTGGGTCAAATAGAAAACAATCTTGGTCTAAAGATCACCTTTTAAATAAAATTAAAAAATTGTCGTGGTACCTCGACGACGCTAAAAGGTGATTCTTTAGCGGATTTATATATATAAAAAAAGAACCATACTGGTTTTGTCGCTTTGGGTTGTTTTTACTGTCAATTATTACAATTATTGTAGTTATTACCGATCCGCAATGTTGGATCATATCGGAAGGCAGGTTGTGAGACTCTTGAACTACCCTGGGTAGGTACTTTAACCAAAACACAAACAGACAATGTTGGCAAACCAGAAGATTTTCCTCCAGATTTTCATTATCAAAAGTAGTGGCTGATTCCCATAAACCGGCGTCATCTCCATCACAAGGGGTTTTCGAACCTCGAAACTGGTATCTGCTTCCTTTCACATGAAAGTCGTCCAGTTTCGCCTCCATGTTCTCACTACCCAAATTTGAGATATTCGTGAAAAACTATTGTGATATGTCAGAATGAAGTTTATATGGCCATTTTATTTATTTATCTTCCTCATTACATTAGGATATACCTATAAATGTTTATTACTGAGCTACACAGAGGGTTTAGAAAGAAAAGAACTTCACATTTCGATTCGTCACCCGCGATTTAATTAAAATCGATAGTTATCTCGAGTTTTCCGAAAATTGGACAACGCGGCTTTTGGAGCAGGACGACTCAAGTGTCTGCTGCCTATAGCATTCCCTAAAAGATGTGAAGGCGCGATCGACGTCAAATTTCTGAAAATTACTTATTCTATTCAACTTGGTCAGCTCCTACACTGCTTTCATGCTTCCTGTGAGCCCACATTTTTTTCTTTAAAAAATGTTTTCAATTTTAATTGTTTCAATCAATTTCAATGTAACTTGATATTTATCATACAGATGTATTTGAGCTCGATATATCGAAATAAGATACACCAACGATCCAAAATATCGATACTTTAGTATTCGACATTCATCTCTATCTGTGTGCTATTTAAAGCAACTTCGACAACAGTGCCTTCCCACCCCAGGTCAGTGGAAGCTGCCTCAACCCAGACACCTGTTTGGTATCCACGTTTCCCGAAAATAAACGAGCAAGTTCCTGAACAGGACTTTCCTCACTTTGTACCCATCAGTAGTTTACAGAGGATTTTTTTCTTCTTTTTTTTTCTTGTTTGCTCAGAAAGTTCTCTACTGACTGTGGGATGAAAATAGCTATTTCTAGGTGATTCATAAATTGCTGCTAGATTCGTCAAGGTACGAATGTTTTTACTTTACGGGGACACATCCTTGCATTTTATATGGCACTTGGGATGATATTTGGAAAGGCTCTTTCCGGAGGCCAACAATGTAGCAATTACTTTCCACAGTAACTTTTTTGATGGGCAAGAGTTTTGTACTGAAGAGGGGAGAGAACTTGCTTCGGCCAGCGTCCACATCCTTTCTGGAACCCTGGGACCGTTGTAGGGGGCGGGGAGAGGCCTGATTTATTGAAAAGCTTCGTGATTTGTTCCCCAGAAGGTCCCTCCTCCTCAGTTTCAGGGCTCACTCTTGACACAACCCAAGTCCCCTGTTTACCAGGCACCCACTTCGATTTATCGCTGGAAACGTTTGGAAATAAGCCTTTTAACATCTCTTTTCAAGTGCTCTCCATCTTTCTTCCAGCGGTTCATGCCTTATTCACAACCGAGCGGGGCGCCGCGGACATCTTTGTTTAACTAATCAGGGCTCCTCTTTTCACTGAGATGACTCTTCCTGGTGCAAGGCTGAAAATTTTCTCCTAAACTGCGGTTTCAACCATCAAAAATTTCCCTGCAGTTTGTTTGTACACCAGTCAAACGTCACAAAGGACAAATAAACCTGACCAGTGTCCAGCTGCCCCGGTGTTTACGTACACAGCTTTGGAAGAGAAAGTGCGTCTCAGAACTTCTTTTAGGGGCAGATGGTCACCATCTGCAATCCGTCACAAATGTTGGAAAATGAGACACATTAGTTGAACAAATAATGGAATTCTCGATATAAAATATTTCCGCCATGGCTAACGTCCTTGTGGGTTACTAGTGTGCGCATAAAGTAGGTATTCATTTGGTCGCCTGATTTGGTCGGCGGTGCATTAGTGACCGATCCATCACTTGGGTGTCAGCGTGGCCTTAGTCACTCCCCTGGCACGTCCATTTCCTCTGCGTTGTTTTATTTTGGCCAACTTCCTAACATTTTGTTGTTCGTCGTTCTAGAGATTTCAAATGATTTCAGCTTCAAATAATTTACGAACGCCAATCGGTGAACGAAGCCCTAACTCGACGTTGACACTTGACATTCGGAAATATTTCACTCCTTCAAATTACCCTTCAAAGCCGTTCTTCGTGGATACATAAATTTGAAATACACCTATCCGCTGGGAATAATGAAAATCAAAATCCCACAGACCAAACGGCCTCCCACGCACGGCCGGCATCAACCGGAATTAGCATAGAATTCGATTATATTTTACAGCCGGCCTGAACGGGATTTCAACCTTTATTCAACGCGGCAGATGCCTCAACTGCAATTTGTTAATGCCTTCGATTAAAATTCGCGATCATTCAAAACAGTGGCCTTTGTCGAAACTGAAATCCTCGAAGCTTCCACTGGAATGAAGTCTGAAGGTCAGTAAGGCAGTGAAAATTATATGTGCCTCCATGCAAAGAATTGCCGGTGTCGTTGAGGCACTAGAAAAACAAGTATCATAGCTCAGCTCGATCAAAACGACGCTTCGACACACACAAAAAAAATTGCCAATACTCGACGAGACGAGAGACCGCAAATGTAAAATAAGGAGGGATCAGTCGAAGATATTGATGGGACCGGTACGTCGGCGATAACCGCCCAAGTTTTCTCTCTCCCGCAAAAGACGTAATGTATGACTGCCATCCGACCCAGTGACAACCCCTTGCGAAGTCTTTTGAGTCATAAGAAAATGGCAGCTGCATGTCCTGCCCACCTTCATATCCGAGCTCTTCGAAAGGTACACCTTTCATTAATCCGATTTTGACGTCGACAATAAATCCTCCCGTTTCGCTATTATTCACGCTTAAAAAGGCGCGGGGTTTCCCCCCTTTTATTCAGGACTTATCTCGAAACACGAATGTAGTCGATGTCTCGATGTTGCCAATAGGATATTTGTCGGCAATAATTGTTGCTCATATTTAAAAGCAATGACATCATACACTGACTTGACCGACCCCAGTTAGAAGAACGCTTCCTGGTTTTGAAATACTTTACGGTTTTTATTTGATTTATTTTGTTTTATTCATGATTTTAATAGATTAATGAATTGAAATACAAATTTAAAATAGCTAAAATTTGGTTATTTTAAATTTTCATTTCAATTAAATAAATTGTTTATAATTTATTATTATTATTTAGTTTATTAATGCAATATTTATTGGTTATAATTGTCAATTAAAATTATTTTAATTTAATTGATAAATTGAACTAATTTACATAAATGAATTGAAATAAAAATGAATATGATTAATTTTAATTTTCTTCATTAATACAATAATTTCATGTTCAAAACCAAATAATAACATAAATGAACAAAACAAAAACATTATTTTTCATTGGTTCATTTATTTTATTAGTTTTATTATTTGGTTTTCATACTATTTCGTTTGGGTTTTGGGTTGAAATATTTGAACCCGTTTTGAAATAGGCGAAGATCTGATGTTGCAAACTCCATGTTCTCGTTGTCGGTTGGTCGCTGTTTGTGACATAATTCAGCATTACCAGGGCCCATGTTCGAATCCTCAAGGATTAACCGTGGGTTCGCTGCACCGAATATGTTGGAGGCAGTGGGGGCGAGCAGTGAACTTGTGGAAGCGCCCAAATTGAGAACGCCTTCTGCCACTCTGGATCACCCGCGGGTCCAGACGGTGAAATCCTAGAGGAGTCCAGATTCCCCAAGAGGGTCAACGGACTCCTCGACCGAATCCGGGGTTTCTCTCTCCCCCCCCCCCCCCCCCCCCCCCCGCCAGGATCGCCGGGTGGGTAATCGAGCGGGTGCGTAGACACCGAACAGAAACGCCCTGCGTGTACTCTTCCACGAGTGCATTTTGGGAAATTAGACGGCAGTCAAATGAACGCAGACTCCCTTGTTATCCTAGAGATCGACTTAAAGCAGACAAAAACTTCCGCAATCGTCCCCGGCAAACGAAAACATTGACGATTCCCATGATCTTCCTCCGGCAAAGGAAAACATCGACGATTCCCATGATCCTCCCCCCGGCAAAGTTCTTAAAGCGATTTTAATGGGAGGAGTTTACGATTGGAAGGCCTCTGTACACAAACCAGACTGCACATTTGCTACCTTTCATAACCATCGCCGGTGCCCCTTTATGGCATTCATCGGCGAAGTTTAGTCTGAAGTCTCGCGACAAGTCCCCCGTCCTGACCATCGGCGCTTTATTGCTTTGGCGGAAAAAACAGTTGGTCTCGGAGTCTTTTTTAACTTTTTCAAAACTTATTCAGAGCAACGGCGCCTCCAGAAGCTCTCGACGATAGCTGATGTCACTCGTTTCTACAGTTGCCGACTTTTGTGTTTCAAGTTGCCTATTTTAAGGGACTCAAGGTACGGACATTTCATTGAACCTATTGTAGCCTGATCCATCAACGTCATTCGTTCCTTATCTGAAGTGGCCTTATGCATTAAACATTTTGGTGCCGTGGAACCATTGCCGGCCGTTTCCTCGTTTTGCTATTGTTCTCAGTTTATCAAAACGATACGTTCTGTCGCGGTGCAGTGTTAACACCTGTCTTGTGCAATTTTTATGCGCGTCGCGCACTTCCCAATCGCTGCGTGGGTTGATGAGCGATAGCGAGCTCCAACGGGTTTGATTAGAATTTGACAAACTCAACCGCCCGAGGGTTGTGAAAGGTCATTGGTAAGGTAAAACCTTGTGGAAGACCTTCCCGTATCTCGGGGATAGATCGACATTTGTCAACCTGGTAGGAAAACCGGTCTCTGCGGCCGCTCGAGCTCCTCCTGGCTTCCCTTGTGCCCCGAGGGGTGAGACAAGGCGGGAATTCCTCTTCCCCACTTCTCATTACTCCCGATAATAATTAGATGGGTACATAATATCGAGAAAGGCCGAGTAAGTAATTTGCTGCGGTGTTCCAAATAGACCTCCCGCGTTTATCGACATTGAACAAAACAGAACTCAGAACTCGTAATACGTAGTTGATTCTTGTGCACAAGTTGTCCATGGAAACAGTACCAGCTAGGTACGGTTTTTTTAAAAGTTAAGTATAGTCCAGGCAAATTAGTGCTCTATCCCTGTTCTACCAGAGTTTAGTACTCTTTTTTATTTATACATAAGGTTGTGAATTAATTCCAATCATGCTATGTTTGTGAATGTAGATCAGGTAATTCATAACTCACCAATAAAATTAAATTTAAGAAAAATGTGAATACATAATTCACAAAAATGTAAATAATTATTAAAAAACTAGCAATTTTTTTAGTTCACAAAATTGGTGAAATAAAAAAATTGGTTTATTTAAAAAAACTGTATTTACAGGTGACAAATAGATAAATTATTTTGGGATTTTTTTTAAATTCACAACTGAATATGTAATTTTTTTAAATTCACAAATTTATAATACATATATGTTGGGGTGCCCATGGGCCGCACTGTGTTGTGCTATAATATAATATGTGCTATAATATTATTCGCCAGCCCTCCACGGGAAGCGCTGCATCTGGCGGTGGGATCGGGCGGCCCCAGCTTCTCGCGGGGAGGCTTCACCTCCCACGACCCAGACCGTCCCTTGTCTCACCGCCAGGTATCCATTCACTGATCAATTTCATCAATGACATAATGAGTACACACAGCGACGTTTTTGGTTGGACCCGCTGTTCAGGCCTCCCAATCCTGAAAAGAAAACTTGGTAAAAAAGTGGTGGGAAAGTGATGCAACAAAACTGATTCATCGGGTTTTCTCAGTGTTCAACAATCACTGGTCAGCGGACCCACAGAAAATGTAATTACCGCGAGTTTGACTTTTATTCGCCGTAAATTCAAAAAATGTGAATAAAAAAATGCACATATTTAGAAGTGAATTAAAGAAAATTCACAAATAATTTGCGAATTAAAAAAAAAGAAGTCAATTATTTACAGTTTTCGTAAATTATTATTATTATTATTTTTGTTTTTTTGTTTTGTGAATTTAATTTAATTTTCAGTAAAAGATGTGAATGTGATTTAATCGACCTCCGTGCCCTATCCGAACTTTCCATCAGATGTGACCCAAATGTGCGTTCTGTCATCGTAAAAGTCGTACTAGTATGATCTGATCCGTCAAGGATGGGATCGCGAGGTCACCTCGAACCTGCCGACACCGGGCATTCCGCCCAGGAGCAAAATTTGCGACGCATGACGAATTTAGAGGGTCCGCTACAACATTAAACGTGTAGGTAGAAATTTTCCAAGAGTTTAATAACTGAATCGCAAAGAGAATGTTCATAAATCAGTTTGATGGCGTTCAAAAAGTTTATAGATGTCCATTGGATTTTTTTTTTTTTTTTTTTGGTGCCAGAGGGGAGAAAAAAAACCGCCTTCTTCCGAGTTATAACACACCTCGACTCAATCAACTCCATTTCGACCTCATTGATACGGCAAGTTATCACCTTCGGCTTTTTGATAGACAGGCGACAGCGGCGGAACTTCTATCAATGTATTGAACCCAAACGTCCCATCGCTCCAGCGCCACTTCCATAAAACCACCTCTGGTATCACTATGAGCAAGTCAAGGATGGTGCCGCCCTTAATCTACTACAAACACGAGTTTCCTCTTGATATTTGTTCCCGGCAGTATTTATGGCCTCTCGAGTAAAACAATTTATTGTTCGTAGGCACCGTAAAAAACTCTTTCGAAACAAAAGGGAGCAAACAAAGGCGCTCACAACTGGCGCAAAAATGAGGTAAGTAAATTCTTTGCTGAATCCATAAGAAAAAAAAGGGATCCCAGTATAAATATTGTGCCAATTGTGCGGAAATTGACGACTTCACAGCTAAATTAGTCAGTCAAACTCAATCAAAACTCAAATCCGCTGGCACATTTTACAAGCTGGAAAAGAGAGAATTATAGCGGAATTATGAGACGGCTGGGCGTAACTTGACGTCGACCTAACGATCGCCGATGTTTGACAGTTGTTTGAAATTCGTTTGAGTTGTGCGACAGTTCGACAGCTCATTGCTTGACATTTGTCACAACTGCGAGGCGGGAAGGGATCAATATTATCGAGTTGGCAACGTGACGTGTGCGACCAACTTCCTAAAATTGTCGGGTTTCTCTCGATCAACTTAGGGTGTAATCACTAATAGACGGCGTATTGATTCATTAAAATTCAGCGCCTAATTGAAGATGCGTTGTTGTTGCTCCTTTTCGATTCTCGGAGCGCGAGTCAGATTTATCGCTATGCAAATACATCCGCCCCGAGGGTAATATTTAATATCAATGACACGATTAAAATGCGTTTATTACCTACTACTATTCGAGATTACTACTGTTGAAATTGATACAAGTTAATTTTTTTTAAGCGCTGAAAATTTTACACAAGGAGTTATTATTTTATGATATAAATTACGTATGCAAAAATAATTCTATATCAATAAAAAAGATTTAAAATATGTAAAAATCCAACTTCTCAAAACTGCGAGGACGGCTGGGGGAGGAGCTCTAGAAGGGAGGGGGGCTATAGAGTGGGTGCCGTTTTTTCGAAGTATTTTTGACGTAGAGTCCACTTTAGGGGGTTCCAGAACCATCCGTGGGGCCCTCTGGGGCTACAAATGGGACTTTTATAGGATGCCTGGAGATCGAATGAAGTAGGTATCTCAATAATTTAAAACGTAGGTACAATCCGTAATTGAGGAGCTTTGATTCCAAAAGTTTGGGTAAAATGTGAGAAAAACGCGAAAAACCATTGCGACTAGAAAAACGTGATATAAGCCAATGATGTTATTTTTATTATGTTTCTAAATTATGTTGAATAAGATTGGTAGAAATTGTAAATCAGTTGAAAGTTTCAAATAATTTGAAAGGAGATTTAAAATGTCGTATTTATGGATTTAGTACTTTTTGAAACGAAAGTGGCTTTTAGAACTTTTTTGAAATCAAACGATGTGAATACAGTAGGTACCTTTAGAGACAAAAAACGTCTTGAAACAAAACAATAACTCAAGGAGCTGGAGCGAGTCTTCCTGTCGTAAAAATAGGGAAGGACAACCTTATGAAGCACATGGAAGAGAGCTGCCGCGTCCAACTGCATCCATTTTGCTTTCGGCGGGAAGACAAATGTTTATTGGAATCTTTTCAATAACTTTTGATGCACTGCAAACGTTCAAATTAGTTAAAGAAAGGTAAATAGTACACACCAAATCACGGTAGTATTGAGTGCGAATCATTAGGGGGCCATTATTATGATACACCTGGCTAGAGGTGGGTCGTTGGTAGGTCAGCAGTTGATAATAACAGTTTGACGGGAAAAAACGAATCATTGTGTTAACGGTTCCAAGATCAACTGTTGAAAAAAACGGATTCAGTTCGGAACGTCCAGCCACGTTTCTACCACGTTTCTACCTACCTAAATAACTGTTTTGTTGCTCGCGTTCTGGTCGATTCAACGAGAAAACCGTTGACGTTGACCACTTACCAGCTGTTATTTCGTTATTTCGTTATTTTGTGTTTGGACTCGGGATGTAGCTCGCACATGTGTAACAATAAAGATGCATTTGAAACGCTTGAAAATCTGCAAAACGATAGTGTAAACTTGGCCAACAAATCAACAAGCAAAATCCAAGGCAAAGGCCTTATAAAAATAGCTGTACCGTCGTACAAAAATGAAGAAAATGTCATTAACTTGAACCGTGCATATTCCTAGGATATGCTACCACTTCAAAAGCCTACAGAGTCTGGTTAGAAGAAGAAAGAAGAGTGATAGTAACAAGGGATGTAAAATTTGTGGGAAGATTCAATGAAAATGATCAATTTCAAAAATTTTATGTTGAAAACGAGCAATCTTCTGGCGAAAAACGAAGAAAAGAAGAAGCTCAAGACCTAGTTGTTATCAAAATAAATAAAGAGACTCACGAAAAACCAAGACAAGAAAATCACGACAATCCAAGTCAAGGAGAAAATTTAGAAGACGAGGAAAACAATGAAGAAGTCGTGGATGCTGAAACTGGTAACGTACCAGAATATGGAAACCAGCAATCAACAACTCAATGTCGAGGGCCAGGAAGGCCTAGAATTGAAAGAACTGGGAAGCCAGCCAAGTCGACCCAGAAAGATAGGTACCTATACAACACAGCAAGTGACCATACCATAGAATGCTCATTAGTTGAGCAATGCCTCTTAACTGAGTTTGAGTTTGCAGGAATCACCGACTTAATATGATATCAGTGGTTGAAGCTCTTTCACAACCTGATGCTGAAAGTTGGAGGGACGCCATTCAATCCGAATACTACTCTTTAGTAGAGTCTCTACTCGAAAACTCAACTTTCAAGATTGCAGAAAAACCACCACAAGCCAACATCGTGGGATGTCGATTACTTTTGAAAGAAAAACTCAATGCAGAGTGGCGCAGTGGAAGCTGATGTACTCACAAAAGGACTTCCAAGACCAAAACATATAGGTACGGTTCACCAGAGAACTGGGACGTCGATGATGAAGAACCCAGTTTGAGGGGACGTGTTGAAATTACAAACTTACTTCTTCAGTTTCTAACATACATGTGTTGATCTAACTCCCAATCTCACATGTTATAATTTTCATCTATCCTGGTTTTACTTTGCACAAAATAGTTTTCCTGTCACAATATAACATATTATGTTCCTAACAGCCATTATCCATCTTCTAATTTCAAAAATAAACAAACAACACAACAGCAGCCTTCTGATTGAAAAAATTAAAGTGATGGAAACACTACCCAAGAGTAATGGAAGCAGTAGGTATCAAATCAAGCATTATTATGTGCCGCAACAGTAATCGGCTGCCGATTTTTACGTCTTTAGAGCTGGCCTACAACAACTGTTGTTGTACAACAACTGTTGTTGTAGACCAGCTCTAAAGAAGTAAAAATCGGCTCCCCCGACCTGTTATTTGTCGACGCGCCAGTACTCGGCTCTCCCCAACGAAAGTAGACGAACTGTTATTTTTCAACAGTTATCGTTAACAGTTGACGCGCATCAACGAACGTTGATCAACATTTCCTAAAGTAGCGGAAACGCCCACCTCTACACCTGGCGGTTTTTTTCGACGCGCCGCAGAGTTTTCTTGGAAACCCACATGGTTGGAGTTTCCGGAATAATTGGCCCAATTATTGGTGTCTGTTCCAACATTGAAGAGGAATACGTTGTTTTAAAATTTTGATTTTGTATCGACAGAAATAATTTTTGAAAACGAATTATCCAAAGCCTGCACCTAAATTCATAGAAACAAACATAGGTAATTAGAAAACTTTTGTCATTACCTAATATTATTATACTTAACTACATAATTTTTTTAATTTCGATTTTTCTAATTTTAATCAAATTTAAGAGCCTATTCTTTTTTTCCCGTTATTAAAATTAAATGTTTAGTTAAGCTTTTAATTTTCCTTAGTGCCTTGCGATACCTACACTAACTAAACATTGAGACAGCTCTAGAACTCAGCATGAAATCGGCTGTACACGGATTGAGCTATGTCTCCCCTTTTCTTGCGGTTTTATCGACGTGAGGGGGGGGGGGGGGGGGGGGAGGCCTTCGATCGAATTAATACTTTTCCTACAGCCTCGAACCGGATTTATCAGCGTGAAAAACAATGGTGGAAGAGATTGTGCACCTGGCGAAGACAGGGAAAATATAATAGATTGCGGTTTGAGCTTCTCAGTTTTAGCGCCAAAACAATAGGAACGTCAGATGGGGAGCTCACTCGGGGGCATCGAAACTGCCTTGTGACACGATAAAAAAAAAGTTCTCGGCGAAGATCATTAAACGATTTTGGACGGTTTTTACGTCCAATGTGCTTTTAATGGCACAGTGCTTTTGCCTTTTGATAACCATCGAGACATCCATTTTTTTGCTCCATAAAAGTTCAATTTTTGGCCGTTTTCTGTTATTTGTACGCGATAATCTAGTGAAGGCTGACATCGATTACGGAAAAAAAAAAAGTTTTAAAAAGGTCACTCACTCGATTTTTTTTTTCTTTCAAGGGGAAGTCAAACAGGGTGAAGCGATATACGTGGTTATTGCTTACGTCTTCTCCAACGGTGTCTTGAAAACAAAAGGAAGAGAGAGAAAAAAAGGTCACGGCAGCGGTGGACGGGGGTGGGGAAGAACTCATGAAATTCAATGACGGAAGACTCGCACTATATCTCGAAATGTGACGACCTCGAAGCCTCCCCTTCATCGCGGCCTGAGATCAAACGGACCGCAATTCCCTTGACAGGTGAGATGCCGGAAACGAGGGGCTAATTTGAAAAGTATCTCTCGACGTTGGTAGGTGCCGAACAAGGAGATCATAACGTGATACACACAACAACAACAACAACATCAACAGCAGTAATGGCAGAATTATGCCGTTAGTTTATTAATTATTAATCGAACATTCTCTTGATATCAGCGAATTACCATTGTTAGGACGTTGACTCTTCGGTGAAAATAATTCGAAAACATCGCAAAAGGTGTGTTTTTCGGCCGGCGGAAAAAGAAGGAATGTATCAAGTTTGTAAATCCGCTCAGTCGAGGAATTGGGCGTGAGGAGCCGGTCGGGGACCCTCCTTAAGAGACAAACCAGGGCGAGAAGGCGACAAAACCGGGGAAGTGCGTGGGAGAACCGCGTACACTATCTACCCGGAGGATCTGGTTTCTTCCTCGGGGAAGGATTTCTTGTCCGAAGAGTCCTCAGAAGCTGGGAGTTCCCCCAAAAGAGACTTTCCCTTTCGGTTTTGTATATTCCAAGTAGCGGACGACCTGACGAGGTGTTTCGTGCGAATCGCAACGACGGTCAAAAAGCGCGACTGATTTTTCAGAGCTGACCCAACAATAAAATGTCTTTTGGTTGTATCCGGTTTTGTCGTTAAGTAGTCCGGGCAGTAGCTGTTGTCCTCACCAGGCCCCTCCTCACATTTTGGTATGAAATCCCGACGGAGGTCGAAAATTCTAATCGGCCTCAAAATTTGACATTATCCCTTTCACGACACGTAGATTCCAAAAACGAAATGTCCGTCTGCCGTCCGAGCCGTTTTGGGCAGTAGGAACTTTTTTAAAAAATCTGAAACTTTGACAAAATATTCGGTTTACCATCTAGTTGTGCCCGCAAGGTTTTCTGCTCGATCGCCTAAACCCGTGAGAAGAATCAAAGGAGAAGACAGTCACACCTCCTGGTTTCGATCAGAAATCTATGACAGTCTGGTTGAACCTTTCCTCAACCCCGCTCTGTGAATGGACAGGCGTATCTCGAGTATGTCATCCCCAAGTGCCCAAACACTTCTTGACACATTACAATCAAAGTTCCCTGGTCTGAGTGGGATCCCAAAACAAGATACCAAACTGGCGACCAGCCGGAACTGACAGCGATATGATGATGGCGAGCCGATGACGCAAGAAAAACTCGAAATGGAATAAGAAAGGCTTCAACAATAACCACAGCGATTCTGATTCTGATAACACACACAGGCGAACATTCAAAGTCACAACTAAAAAGTTATTATTTTCAGAATCGTTCGATGGTCAAATAGAAAGCTTTAGACGATCCCACAACGCGACCAAATAAGAATCTTCAGCCGGATTTTACACTGTGACTTCACTCCACCTGAGCAACTTATGCCAATAAGTACATCGACTGAAAAAGAAATTACTGATGGAGAAGAATGAATTGGTGAGAAACAATGCACTATGACAACGATACGGGGAGAAAAAGGATTGTTTTCGTTCACGAGAAGATAGTATGCGCTATTTGTAAGCAAACCTCGAGGTTGTGTGTGATCTACGAGCTACCGTTGGGCGATTACGTACGGGTGTAAGGTGTAAGCAATTTTATTTCGTGTGGCGAGTTTGATACACGCTCAGATATCGAGTCGATCGACGCACAGTGGGACGAAACGGCCGTTTTCGAGTAGGTCATTTTAGAAGTATTTTTTCGCGCTGAATGAGGCCTATTTCACGAAAGGAGTCGAAGGAAAGGCGGCTCTGCAGGACATAAGGTTTTATATTCGGAATATATCCAGCTCGAAACTGCAGACATTTTTTTTTCTTTTTTCAACGTCCTAAAAAAGGCCATTTCGTCCCACTGACCGACGTCCGCTCTGTGTAGTACGAGGTCTCGTACATAATATGTTCTGTATTCTGTATATTATACAGAACGGGCATCGAACCAACGCTTCTTAGATTTTTACAAGCCACTGCCGGCGGAACTGCAATTGGATCCAGCCTTTAATTGTCAGCAGGGAAGGGTGGGGCACAATGAAACAGATTTTGGCAGTAAGGGCTGCTCTCCACTCCCAACATGGCCAGCTGAACTTTCCCTCCTTGCCAGTTGCATGCAACCACTAGACGCAACTTGATGCGTTTTTCGCCGTGAAAGTAAACATTTTCCGTCAACAAATTTTCGCCTCGAATGATCTCGAATGATTTTTGGTTTATTATTCTTGGAATAATACACCTATGTTTTCGCGACGCGGGTCGACGACTCCGATCGGCCTCAAAATTTGACATTATCCGTTTCAAGAGGTCTACATTCAAAATCCGAAATGTCCGTCCGCCGTCTGGGGCCGTTTTGGGCAGTAGGAATTTTTTTAAAAATCTGAAATTTTGGCAAAATACTTGGTTTACCATCTAGTTGTGCCCGCAAGGTTTTCAGTCCGATCGCCCAAACCCGTGGGGCGCTATGGGGCTAAAATGGGGCTACGGGAGGGGTGTTTTGAAGGCTTTTAGCTATGGGATCGAGTTAGGTGTCGTTTTCGAAGTATTTTTGGACGTAGAATCCATTTTTGGGGGTCCTGGAACGATCCGATTTCACTGCGGCGTTCTATAGGGCTTTCATGGGGCTAAAAATGGGATTTTTGAAGGATCCCAAAAAGTTAAATATTTTTCGAGTAAAAATTGAAGAATTTTAAAAAAAACACATTTTTGAAAAAAAAAATCCCCCCAAAAAATTTTTTTTTAAATACAAAAATCCAAAAAAAAAATTTTTTTTAATTTTTTCATTGACAGAATTAAATGTCTGTACAAGTAACCTATATCACAGAATAATAACCCTTGTGTAAAATTTGCAGCGTTTTTTAATTCAGCCGCGTCTGATGGAATTTCAATGTACATGACATGAATGGAATACATTGTACTCCTTTACGTTTTTCCCCAACTTTCGTGTTTCTAGTGCTGCACGTCTGTGGTAGAGATTAGGGGAAACCGAAATGCCTTGTTTGGGGTTACTTGAAACAAAGGAGCTCGGGGACCAATGGATCATTACTTATGGCCTCTTTTATGGATGAATTATAACCTGAAACGCGAATTATGGTCTTTTATGGATGAATTGTGGCGTTTTTTTTCCGGTGTTTTCAAGGTTGATGGACAATTTATCCGTAATTAACGATTCAGGTTATAATTCATCCATAAAAGTGGCCATAAGTAACGTTTCATCACCCCCTTGCTCGGTTTCATTGTACCCCAGGGCTTGGGGCACAATGAAACAAAATCCATTCTGTGAAAAATGGCTATTCCTGGTCACATACGGTTTCAATAATAACGGTTGATATACTTCTTTCATAGCTTAGATCCCTACGTCACTGGAAAAAATTAAAATATTGACAAAAAACCATTCCAGTGGGGAGCTATGGGCAACATCAACTTTTGTGTTTCATTATGCCCCACCCTCCCATACATTTTTCTTCTTTTTTTTTGCGATGTCAAAGTCAATAATAATATTATCCTATCTATGTCTATCAATAATAATAATTTTGATACTATCACAATTATGTAATTGTAATTATTAAAATTATGGTAAGAAAGTGGAAAAAATGTGAATCCCGTAAGATGACAAATAGAGCTTTCATTCAAAATAGAGACCTAGTGGGGTCATGATAATTTTGAAAACAGGATGGGAGCGCCTACATATTTTCAACCCTTTCTTGTCCTATTAGGGACATTTTAACTCAGTCTAAGACACCCTCCATATCGAGATCTACACAACCACGTCGTTATATATATTTTGGTTTATTATTCTTGGAATAATACACCTATGTTTTCGCGACGGGGATCGACGACTCCGATCGGGCTCAAAATTTGACATTATCCGTTTCAAGTGGTCTACATTCTAAATCCGAAATGTCCGTCCGCCGTCCGCCGTCCGCCGTCCAGGCCGTTTTGGGCAGTAGGAATTTTTTTAAAAATCTGAAATTTCGACAAAATACTTGGTTTACCATCTAGTTGTGCCCGCAAGGTTTTCAGTCCGATCGCCCAAACCCGTGGGGCGCTCTGGGGCTATAATGGGGCTACGGGAGGGTTTTTTTTAAGGCTTTTAGCTATGGGATCGAGTTAGGTGTCGTTTTCGAAGTATTTTTGGACGGAGAATCCATTTTTTGGGGTCCCGGAACGATCCGATTTCACTGGGGCGATGTTTAGGGCATTCGTGGGGCTAAAAATGGGATTTTTGAAGGATCCCAGGATGTTAAATATTTTTCGAGTAAAAAATACGGAATTTTTGAAAAAAACACATTTTTGAACAAAAAAAATCCAAAAATGACAGAATTAAATTTCTGCACAAGTAACGTATATCAAAGAATAATAAACCCTTGTGTAAAATTTGCAGCGTTTTTTTTTTTTTAACGAAAATGCAAAATAGGACGTTTCAAGTCAGGACGGTAGGAATGCACTGATACCATTACTCATTTTTTCCTTCTTCTCCACAGACCATAAAATGGTCGCCCCTGCCTTCCGCGCCATCGCCCTGCCGATGGCACTTCTTCATTTTAATCCAAACACATAGTTTCATCCAACTATAATTTTAATGCACATCAATGTTAAGTTATGACGAAGTTTTACCAGTTTCCTGCATTGGACTGGCGGAAATTTGGCGCTACGACCTTTTTAGGTTTAAAATTCATATCTAAGCACTAGAGTGAGAAAAGATCAAGTTTCAAAACAGCATCTACTTAATTTAAAATTTCCTACAACTTGGGGTCCATGACATTTTTCAATCGGCACAGTCATTTTCAACCTACAGCGAAGTTGGTAAAAATTGCCAATCTTTGATGGGCGATATCGGCTGAACCGATTTCAAAATTTTCCAAGCCCATTCGATGCGTAATTTAATGCTCTTTAAAAAATTAAATGTTGATATTTTCCGTAGGATGCGTACTTTTCGAGTTAAAAGCGAAAAACTGAAAAAAGCGCGAAAATTTCGAGGTTTTTAGGCGCTCGAATCTGAAGCACAACTTAGAAACCAACGCAAGCTCGCATACACGTTATTAATGAGGGACTTCCAAGAAGAATTAAAGCGATTTCAACCTCTCTAGCATCTTTCAGGGGCCGAATCGGAAAACTAGAAGTCCCTTTGTCCCTCTTCAATATCTAGATTGGAAAACATTCAAAAGCACGACACCCCTCTTTTGCATCGGTTTAATTTTCTTGACACCTGCTACGGCATACGCAATTTTCAATAACGAAGCCACCTTCAAACTTAAGATCCTGTCTTCCCTCGATTCGCCTGCCAACGTTTCTGTGATTATAAATACCTTCGGAGATCGTTTAGGCTCGAGAGATATCGTTGTTGTCTCAGACAATGCCAGGTAGTGCCAAAGTGGGATTTACAAATTTATATCCATCAAGATATATTTAAACGACACTGGTTGGAAATGGGGGGGGGGGGGGGGGTGTTCACCTCGCTCGGAATACAGACTGATTGGTGACCAAGGACTTTTTTCGGAAAGCTTGTTTTGTATGGCGCGTGGGTTTGAGAAGGTTCTTTGCGTGTTGCTAATTGACAAAAAAAAGTTTGAAATGAAAATCGACAATGGTTATTGTCAATCGAGAAGGAACAAGACGTTCAAAAGAGAGAAATGAAGAGTATAATGAAAAGGAGTTCTTCCACTTTAAAACAACAACTGGATGAGTTGGAAATCAGAAGAGGAGGAGGACTCAAGGCGCCATTACTGAAAAGCAGTGATGTGTTGTGGAGGGGGGTGACGCTGCGGCCTTTCCCCTTGATGATTTAGTGTTAAGGGGCCTAACGCCCGGGGTTTTCAGAAGGGCTTTTGATATATGTGTTAATATGTGCTTCCAACTCAGGCGCTACGCCCCCGCGGGAGACTCAGGACACTCTTCCCTCATCCTTTACCCATCACCGCCAAAATATACACGGGGAAAACCGCCAGTGCCAAAGAAAACCCCCCCACAGCAGGGTTGGGAAACTTGCGACCCAGAACCTCCCCGAATAAATCCGAATTAACAAAAATTACGGTAGCGGTGGAATTACAGCGGAATGAAATCCTACCAGGAGGATTTATGCATTACGGCACAACTAGACAAAGAAAAGCTAACAGATAAGCGAGACTGCAAAATGTGGAGGTGAAATTACCCCCTCCCTAATTTACTGGGAATAGTTTTTGATTAGAAATTCGTCATTTTAAGGCCAAAATCATAATCATAAAATGAAAAAAAGAAGAAATAATTCTAATAATAGGAAATAATAAAAGAAAAATGTACCTAACAATTGAAAATTGGCCAAGTTATGAAGTTTTGAATTTGATTACAGAACGTACACATTCTGAAAAAAATAAAATAAAAAGGCTGTCATTCTTTTTTCCAAACACTCGACTTTCTATGATAAAATTCAAAACTACTCAAGTTTTAAAGCAATGAGACATGGCTAAAAATGTACATGAAAAAATAAATGTAGGACCTTGAATATTCGATTTCAAACTATACCCATGAAAAAGAAAACCTGAAACTCTATATTTTCGACCTTTATCAATTTTTTACTCAATATCTCAGAATCGCGCATTGCGTGAATTTTTCGTTCCAGTTCATTAAATTTTCGGGTTCGTAAATTTTATTCTGATTCCCACAACTGCCAAGTTTGGTTTTAAAAATGAATAATTTTGCAGGGGAAAGTGCACGTTTGAAGCACCCAACTAGTTTGAGGTCCAAGTGACCGATTCCTGTGTTAAACAATTGGCACAGAATTTCATCATTAAACCTTCTGTGGGGAGCTTCCCAAAACGCCAAAATTTCCCCAGCGCCTTCACGTTAGGGCCAAAATGTAAAACAAATCTTAGATATTTGTCTTTATAAATACCTCGTAATAAAAAATAAGTTAGTTAAAAAATAAAAATAAAAATAAGACATCCCCTTGGTTTTTTTTTGGAGCAGATAGAAAACAAAGGAGATGATCGACCAAAAGCGCAAAAGCCAGGGACAATGGAAAAAATTACACAATGGTGGGTGGTTAAATGTCACGTTCTTTTGAGATTTGATTTGGACATACTTGACGACCTAGCACAAGGGTCTTTTCATGGTTTTTTTTTTTTCGTTGAAATTTACTTTCACGCGACGAAAGCTCTAGAAACCGAAATTGGCGAATTGGCATGCGTTTTATTCTTAAGACAAGGGTATATTGTGATGCACATGCAACAACCTGTCTCCATTTGTCCACTCCGCACATATTTTTATCTTGTCAGACTGGATATCGGCCAAGAGCGCGGCCCCAAGTATTCCCTCCCGATTCTTCGCTAGAAATGGCGTTAATCGGCCAGAATTAGTCTTTGATAGCGCCGAATTTGGAAGTTGCACTGGGACGTGAGAACGTTTACGTAGAGTTAAAAAATCGAAAATTTGAACGACTTAATTAATAAACGATGATTAGCCAAAACCAAAGCATTTCCCGCCTTCCCCTCCATCACCAGTGAATCCTAATGATTGGCAGTTTAATCAGCTTTCACTTCAAACGCCCTCGTTGAACCCAGCGGTGATGTATTTACGACCTCAAGAGAGAAAGTCGAGTTTTAAGCCTAAACCAGGATTTGTTAGCCTTTTCCCGAAAGGTTTATTAGATCCGATTTTTATCTACGCCATGAGTTGGATTACCTACAACGGTTTAAAAAAATCCAAGTCCAAAAGATTTTTTTTTTATTATGACTTTATACACAAATCATAGATCCGTTTTATTTACATCAAATATTCTATATTCTTTATACACGTTACAAAAAGAAAAAAAAAGCTAATCATTCAGCAAAAGACGCCAATTTTCTCGTGTTACTATGACACATTGTATTCGTGCTTTCTTCCATTTTTTGCTGAAGACTCAAGTACCTACTGTCATTTAACGTTTTAGTTGTCTTCCAAATTTTAATTTTTTTGTTGGTTTGTAATTTGTTGACTGAGTGAATCGAAATTTACTGATTGGTTTCACATTTAATGACTTGGATGATTAACGACCAACTAGCTCACTAGCAGTATAAAAGGTGAACTGTAATAAATTTGTAGAACGAAAATGAGACTGCTTGAAAAAATAGAATAATGAAGATACAGCAGTAAAATTTATTGTAATTAATAATATTAATTACAATAAATTCAGTATATTATACTGAAGGAAAAATTTGTTTGTTTTAATTAGTTGCCACCTAAAATGTCTTTCTTTCGTTTGTTTGTTTTTGTTTCTCGTTATTTTTCGTAAAAGCGGCGTAAAAGGGGAATCGTCGAAGAATACATTATAACCTCCTTGAAATTCTCGTGCAACCTCAACCTTATCCAACCGGTGGGAAGTCCTACGGGGTGGGGGTAGTAAACACCAACACGTGCTAACGGAGCCGCTATAAACCTCCCGAATGTGGTTCCCCCTCCCGTGAAAATCGGATCAAATTTTGAAAAGAGGGGGAAACCCCCGAAAAATTCAAACGGTCGGCGTTTTAAATTTATTTCGCAAATTGTCGGCAATTTTTGTGATTATTATTATCTTTTTTTCGTAAAAAAAAAACACAAAGACGGCCAATCTACAAAAATTGCACAAAATTGTTTTTGCGTCAAACTATTCACAATAAAAACTAGAAAATGATCGGATTGAACGCCAACCTAACTGCGCCATTACAAAATTATAAATTGTTCAGAAATTGAATTCGAAATGATCTTCTAATTTACGTTCTCGTTGGCGTTAACTTTTTTTCACATATAATCAATTTTTTTTAAATTAGTTGTGTACTGTTTTCCTGCATCCAATTTTATTTAGCGTTATTAAGCGATAATATTTTATCATTTTCGTTTCATTTATAGTTGTCTTTTTTCATCGTGTTACCCAATAACAATTTTTTTTAATGGTTTGCAATTTCGGGCGTAATAATCAATTAAATTCACTACTCAAAATGACAATTACAAAAACAAATATAAAATGAACGCGATTTTTTGGTTCTTCGCGAATTCAAGAAAAATGCGGATAATTGTTTATTTTGCAACTCACATTTCATTCGCTTCGGGCAGTTTTGCTTTCTCCTGGTCATTGTAGAGTCCGGTTTGGTTCCAGCGTCGAGAGTTGTGATTCAACACAAAACGAAAAATATTTAATGCGGTTTGAGCATGCCGTTTGTCACTAGTTCACTTGTTGTCATTCAGCAGGTTGCTATATTTTTTTTTTACAGGCGCAATGCACAACAATCCCGAAAAGGCAAAACGGGGTCACTCATTGGGGAAAATTCCGGAGAAAAATATTTTTTCGAGGAAACTGCGAGCGACGAACGAAACTTGAATTTAAAAAAAAAAAATCACTCAAAATTATAAAAAAAAGTCGACGTGAATTGCGGTGATAGGTCCGTGACAGTCGACGAAGCGAACGGCTCGGTGGTCGGGCAACGACTGGTTTGCTTCACATCCGTCAAGGCTCGTCAGCGGGGTTGCCTGGGTGACGTCATGACAAGTAGGCGGAGCCACAAGTACCGCCCCCAGTGCGCGGATCCCGCCTCGAAACCAGTCGGCTTACGGACGCTCGAACTCGGGAGGTTACGCCGTGCGGGATTTGACGTTTTGACGGAGAAAATCATCTTGAAGAGGTACGTAAGATGAATTTTTCACGTAGCTAAGGCTAAAGTTACTGGCACATACGTCCGTACGAACCTGAACGGTAATAACGGCTCGTTTTTCACCTTCGGGCGGGCGTGTCGGGTGTGCGTACCGACGGTCGTGCGGCCGTATAACCTTAACGGCACGTTTCCCGGCAAAACGCCGGTACGGTGCGACAAACCGTACGACGCTCTCCCGCGCCAAATTTTGCCTTTTTTTCCCCCCTCCGAATTTATTTTTTTACGATTCCGATCGGACATAACCTCTATCGATGGCCTTCCTTCTCGCGACGTGGCAAAAGGGGGGTTGAGCTTCTCCAGCCGGCCGCTCGGCACCAGCACCTACCGGAAGCACTTCGGCGATCCCGCGGATTTGAATTTCTGGCGCCTCTTCCGCGCATTTGTGGACTTTAATGCGTCTTGAGGTTTACTCCGTTCAATTATGGAACCAAATGTCACCAACTTGGCAGCTAATTTTGATTTTCACTCTGAATTTGCGGAGCCCTTCACTAACATTGGAAACTTTGACATTTTCTTTAACATTTTCTTAAGCTACGGCGACCATCCTTTCCGATTTTCGAGGTGTCCAGGCCTGATTTTTATGCGACCTTTCTGGTCAATTTTGCTACCCAATTTTTAAAAACTTTCTCAAACTATTTTGGGAGGCAAGGATGAAAAGCTGGAAAACAGGACTTGGAGTTAGGTGGGCGATTAAATCACAAATTTTCCAATAATCACAGATTTCTTTTCCCCTCCATTGCAGGTGGCCTCTTTTAAAAAAGAAGGACGCCAAAGGAGGGCATTATCATCTACATTATCATATACAGTGTAGTGCATGCTGTAAAACACACAGTACCTAGTATGTACCTACTATATTGATAGCGTTTGTATTCTGTTTCAATCCATCGTTCCATGGACTTGATTTGTTACGAATGATCAAGTTTCACTTATGCGTTTTATTCTTTAAAAAATTCTTTTCCTACTTTTTTGCACAAAAAATAAATTCAACAAAGCATAGTCAAGATCACTCAAGGCCAATAATGCTTATTATTGTCATTTATTTTTTTATTTTTCATTTTTCTACTGATGAAAGTGGGATGGCCGCCAAACCGGGGACACAATGTGTTGAAAGAGTTCTCGAAATCGGCCTGGAAAAATTATGACATAAATCCCTGACTTTTCCAGGCCGATATCGAGAACTCTTTCGATTAAAAATAGGACACAACCAAACATAAAACAGCTCAACTATCATGATGCATGAAAATGCACCTTGTGTTGTTTTGATCGGACGACGTTGGCGTCTACAGTAGTAGGAATGCAGTAACTGCATTCATAACCGCTGTTATAATAATTGTAGGCTTCCTCGTTCACAGAGGCGATACTTTTTTATTTTTTATTTTTTATTAATTTTAAAATTAGGATGAAATGGGGGAAATCCGATAAAAACCAAGACCTACTCAAGTTGAAATTACAGACGGCATCGGTTCAAATAATTTGTAATTTCTCAATCATTGTGAAAAATGTTAATTAAGGTCAAATGAGCTGCTCGAAGAAGAGTAGAAAGCTCAGCGTTTAAAAAATGAATGAAAAATCCAGACTGGTAGGTGGTTCATAAATCGATGAACGTAAGATAATACAAGAAGGTGTTAAGTAAATAAGATACCAACCTAAATTATTAAACACTCATGAAAAAAAAAAAAAAAAACTCGATATTAGCAACACTGGGAAATGAGCTGCCTGACGATGGTATTAAAAGTCTTTCAACTCATTTTTGGTACTAATAATTAGTTAGGTAGATAAAAATTATTTTTATATAACTAGTCATCACGTGTCACAAATTTAAGAAACGAAACGCCGAAGTCGTAATCAGAAGTTTCGGCTGTGACGCTTCTTCTTTCTATTTTACTTGTCAGGGCCGCAGCCATGGTAAACACAGGTTTGACTCACGGAGCTTTGAATCCCGGAAATTTCTTTTTCTGTCATTCAAACTTTGCTGTCCTGGCTTCAGCCATGTTTGCTTAACGTAATTCTAAATTGTTTTATCTTCCAAGTCGGAATGTGGAACGACACCTCATTCGACCTCCAGACGTCCTTCAAAACCAACGTTCATACTTGGCCCTGTAGCTATAGCAATACTCACGTTGAGAAACACTGCGAAAACGAAACGTCACTCAACCCTGAATCCACTAGTAGCCCTTTTTTAACTCCACATAGGGATGTGCGATACTATACAATACCCGATACCAGTACCCGATACTAGTATCGAAAAAAGTATGCAATACTATCGAAGTATCGGAAGCAAGTATTCGATACCTACAAGTATTGGATCATATGGGTACTTTTATTAAGAGAAAAGAAAATTTCTGTATTGAATAGGGGCAGTTTGAAAATCGAATCCTGGATTATCATTATTATTATTATTATTATCATTATTGTTACTTCAAAGAGTCAGAAGAAGAAGAAGAATGATATTATATTCATTTAATAAAGAAAATATTGTATATAAAATATAATTCTACCACCATTCGTCGTCTGTGCCTCTCTGGAAACACAATTTGTCAACATATTTTGGTGACACCCGAGAATGTTCCTTTTCTCAAAATTCAGTAATAAGTTTGGTTATTATTTACCTAATCATCCACGAGGTCGATTGTGATAAATGAAAATAAGCAATCTGAGAACACCGCCTGAGTCTAGCGTCGCTATCGTCAGTAAAAACTCCCTGCTTATAATGTTTATAGAAAAACAAATTAAACCATGGTTATAATATTTTAGTTTAGTCCAATGCATTTTTAAAAGTATCCAAAAGTACCGATACTTTTTGAAAAATATCGATCCAATACTTTTTGATACTTTTTTATCAAAAATGTCGATATGATACCTATGTATCAATACATGATAATATCATCACTTCAAAATGTATTGATACATATTATGTATCAATACATTTTGAAGTAAGTACCTTACATCTCTAGGTTTGACTGATAATCTCTACTAGAGATTCTCTAGTATCTGTGTCGGCCGACAGAGGTGAGCGTGGCGAGTAGATTCCTCGCTTTTCGTGTAGGTTATAGCACCAAGGAGGTATAGTACACTCAGTAACAACTACAACATCAGACTCAGACGAGACGTTGTCACATAACTTATGTGTGTGAGTGTTCCTATATAATTTATTGGTAGAGAGCTTCCCTGAGATTCAAGTACCTATAAATTAAATTTTATAAATAAATGATTCAAGTAAAGTTATTTTAGTTTTAAGTAGGTACATCTGTTTCCATTTGGGTATTTTTTCCGATACTGGAAAAATAATCGATACCAGTAGTAGTATCGAATGGCAGGATTCGATACCAAAAGTACCCGGTATCGAAAGGAAAATTTCCGGAAAATATTTAATACCCGATACTTTACCCATATCGATAAGTATCGCACATCCCTAACTCCACATAGTCTCCACAGTGAATAGAGACTTGAAAAGAGGGTCCACCTTACAAAAATTTTGTTAGTCCTTATTTTTTATAAGGTGTTTAGAACCAAGAGGAAGTAGTAAAATCCAAGTTTTCGTCATTCTCGTTAAGGTGCGTTATTCGCAATTTTGAAAAACCCGTCAAAATTTTGCGAATTTTTTACCAATAACTCATTCTCCGCGCAGTTTTGCTTAGGAAATTTTGTCCTCTACAATTCGGGTAATAGAATGGTTTTCGCAAAACTGCAAGGGGAACGAGTTATTGACCAAAAACTGAAAAAAGAAGATGAATATTAAAACTAGGAATAGTTATAACTATACTATTCTATAGAATGTTATCAACAATTGAGAATATTTATCAATAGGTACTTAAGAATTATTATTCTCAATTACTGACAAAATTTTATACAGGCATAATTTAATTATTAGATAGATTTCGCACGAAAGAATAAATTTGAAATTGTAGTATTAAATACTACAAATTTTGTGTCATATTTGCAGCGTTCATGTGCATACAAAACGGTTTTGAAGAGCATACGGTTTTTAGTGAGAAGCAAAAGCTTTTACTCAGAAGAAACCGGATTTTAGTGACGATAAAATGGATTCGAAAGAGCTGAAACCAGTTTATAGAGAGCACAAACCAGTTTTGAGTAGAGTAGGAAAACCCCTACGTTTTAGGTCTGCGTGCATCAGATTAGCGGATCAATAGTGAAATGACAGTCTCATTCGTTTTCCCCCTTGTGACAATGATGAATATCCTTTAATTATCTCGGCTTAACGTGCTTCGTCAACTTTCTGAGAAAACGTTGACAAATCACATCGAACTCGGCACAACGCCACGACCTACAAAATGATAGATTGGCCTCGAAATTTGTCCTTTGTAGATTTCAAAAACGAAATGTCCGTCCGCTGACCGGGTCGTTTTTCGTCAGTAGGAATTTTTTTTGTAAATATGAAATTTCAGCAAAACATTTGGTTTACCGTCTAGTTGTGTCCGCAAGCCCGATCTCTCCAACCTGTGGAGCTCTGTGGGGCTAAAATGGAACAACGGAAGGGTTTTTTGAAGGTTTTTAGCTATGGGTGTCGATTAGGATTCTTAGACCATCCATTTTCGGGGGTCCCAGAATCATCCTATGGGGCTTCCATAGAACTACGAGTGGAACTTTTGAAAGACGCCAGGAAGCCGAATGAGGTACCTATCGCGTTTTCCGAGTAATTTTGGACGTAGAATCCATTTTTCGAGGTGTCCTCATCCTTCAAGGAACCTCTTTTCTTTTAAATAACTTTTTTATTGACAATACTAATTTGTTCACCATTTATTGGATATGATATCGAGAGGGGTGTCGTTTTTGAGTTATGTTGGCACGTGTAATCAATTTCTGGGGTCCGATAGCCGTCCGATTTCACCGTGTGGAGTTACTGGACTTTCGTGGGGCTACTAATGGGACTTTTGAAGGATGCGGAGGTCGAATGAGCTGTCGTTTTCCGAGTAATTTTGGAGGAATAATCCATTAAATAAAATTTATTTTTATTGAGGTCCCACATATTTCCAAACATTGTAAACAAATTCAGACTTTTTAAAAATACGCGATTTCACTGTGGGAGGGGGGGGGGGGGGGGGTTCATGGAGCAACAAATGGGATTTTTGAAAGATCCCAGGAGGTAAAATATTTTCCGAGTACAAACAATTTTTTTTGAAAACCAAGTTTGAAACAATTTTTTTTTTTTCTCTCATCAACAGAATTAATTTTCGCACAAGTAACCTATATAAAAGAATAATAAACCCTTGTGGGAAATTTTCAGCGTCTTTCGGTAAATGTTGTCGTCGAATGGTCTGAAAATGTTCTAGCGATTCAAATTCGACGGCAACGATCAAAACAATCGTCAGATTCGCGTCACTTTGGCCCTCAGTATCGAAATACGCGTCACTCTTAGTGCAAATATCATTGAAAGGTCGTCGAAAACCAAGTTGACCAACAGAACAAACCACGAAATCAGGTATTTTTTCTCATTTCAGTGCTAGTGCGCTCTGGCGGATTAGTTTTCGCTTTTCTGGAGAGGTTCCCGGTTCAGTTTGAATACAGTATTCCTTCGCGATTTTCTCTTCACTGAAGACCTACTTCCTTTTTCGTGACCGACCCGTGCCTTTCATTTCGGGCCACTGGAAAGATTTTCGGCCGAATTCGCTTATTTTTCCTACATAGGATCACACCTCATTTACACCAAAGAATAATAACCCCTTGCACTGAAAGTGAGCAGCTACGCAATTCGAAATCGTTTCAAATATTTAAAAAAATGAAGCAGTATCAACCTGTGGAGTAAGGAATAACTGTCTTCAGCTCTCGTATCGACGACTAACAGACGATATCTGCCAAGACGGTTCGAGAATCGACTATCAGAGAGGACGTTAGCGCGCCGCTAATGTTGCTGCTACTACATCGGCGAGTTTTTCCCTTTTTTTATGTCAACGGAGGCCATCGAGTCCCATAACTGACATCCGAATGTCTTAACTAACTTCTGCTTAGCGGGGAGAACTGAGCCCGATGTCACGAGAGCTTTTTCCTTTTCCACCCGACATGTTTATAAGGCAGGTAGGAGTCTTCACACTCCAAGAGACAGCGGCAGAACCCCGTCATAGATTTTACACGGACATATTTATCTTCTAAGGGGGGGAAAGATATTTGATTACAAATGTACCGGGAGGGACTTGTGAGAAGGTGTTCTATTCAAAAAGGACAGAAAGATCGTGAAGGTAATCCTTGTTGATGGTAATGATGTATTCTGGGGCCGTGTGGGACACAAACGCCTCCTTTACAGAAAGGCTTCTTAACACCGAACTTGTGGAAGGAAAAGGAGGAGAGGGCTTTTGAAAATCGGGAGTAAGACCCTGATCTGTAGAGTTGGAACTCCTTGACAGTATTTTATGGTTGAAAACCTTCGGGAGACCGAATAAAAGGGGATACAGGAGGTCGTGGCGAGGAGGAGGGATCTATCGGGCCCAATTGACCCCCTCCCTTCCAACCTTGGCGATATTTATTAGTCTTCATTCACCCGGACTTAATAAACTCGGGAATTTAACACTGGGGGTTTCTGTCCGGGTGGAAAATTATTTTTGTGTCACGCCCCAACCTTCTGGGGTCTCGATCTTGCGGTTGAATGGGACGACGGGGGAACACCCCGTTTCACAGTTTCCCGCAGAACTTGTGTCGCCTACGGGGTCACTAAAGTCCGTATCTAACGACTTATACGCTCCGTACCATCACATAGAAATGTACAAGTGTATGTTATGGTTCACGGATTGGTCTCGTATCGTGCAACAAGGATGGAAGGAAAAGTTAGTGCAAATCACGATTAACGTTTACAACTTTCAAGGACTCATTATGCACGTGCGTAGGAAACAGTCATTAAATGACAAAACTTTAATGACAAAAACGCTGCAAATTTTTTGGACGGGTTTATTATTCTTCGTTATAGGTTAATAATTAACCAGTTATGGCAATTATTGTGCAAAAATTAATTCTGGGTCACTAAGAAAATTGTTTCATATTTAATATTAAATATTAAATTAAATGTTTAAATATTAAAATTTTGCGAAACAATTTTTTTTATTTGAAAATAGACCAAGACTAAGATCACATTTTTAAATTTATTTATATTTAATATACTTACCTACCTAATATAAATAAATTTAAAAAAAAAATCTGTGAATTATTAGGACACATGTGGGACCTCGAAAAATGGATTATGCCTCAAAAATTACTCTAAAAACGACACCTTATTTGACCTCCTGGGACCCTTCAAAAATCCCATTTGTAGCCCCATGAAAGACCCCTAGATACCCACGGTGAAATGGAATCGTTCTGGTACCCCCAAAAAATGGATTCTTCGTCAAAAAATACTTCAAAAACGACACCCCACTCGACCCACAATTAATTAATTAACTGTTGTAGCAAAACTGACACTCTTCAAAAAACCCTCCCGTAGCTCCATCTTAGCCCCATAGTGCCCCACGGGTTGGGGCGATCGAGTATTTTGTCAAAATTTCAAATTTAAAAAAAAAAATGCTCATGCACATGTAGGGGAAGGAGCTCCTAACGTCCAACGGCCACATGGTCGGTCTCGAGTTCTCACAATTTCGAGTTGGAAGTTCTTCGGCCTCGCTCTCGCCCTCCCTCGCACTAACAAATTAAAAAAAAAAACACTGCAAATTCTACACAAGAGTTTATTACTTTGAAGTTGGTTAATTATGCAAAAATTAATTAAAGTGAACAATAATTGTAAAAAAATAATAAAAATAAATAAACAATAAAAGAAAGATTTTACCGACACTTTGTTTGACCTCCTTGACATCCTTCAAAAGCTCCACTTGTGGCCCCACGGTGAAATCGGATCATTCTGAGACCCCCACAAATAGAATCCTCGTCCAAAAATACTTCGAAAGTGACACCAAACTCGACCCAATAGCCAAAAACCTTTAAAAAAACTCCTGTCGTGGCTCCACGCGTTTGGGCGATAGGGCTGAAAACCTTGCGAGCGCAAGTAGATGGTGAAACGAGTATTTTGTCAAAATTTCAGATTTTACAAAAAATTCCTACTGCCCAACACGCCCCGGACGGCGGATGTACCTACACTTGAAATTTTCGAACCCCGTCGCGAATACATAGGTGTAGTTAAATTATAGAAAATCAAAAGAACCTCCATACTTAAAGAAAATTTGAAGCTGATCACATACAGGTATATTCCATGTGGTACCATAAGTTTTTCCAAAAAATACCAAAGAACACATTTTTCAGTATATTTTTCGGTGTAGAAGCCAAACAAGGATTGTCCAAACATGGATTGTGGAAGCGAAACACGCAAACTTGTGTTGCCAAGTTTGAACACGAAGAGTAGGTAGGTAGGTAGTTGTATACAACTCTATAGAGCACTAAATCTTGCGTCGGTTGAACACCCTAAATTTGAAAATCCCTACAACAATAAGGGAGTAATAGATGTTTTCGAAGGACACACACATTCCCAACAACATACACGTTCCGTAACAACGGGACGAAAACGTGAAAATCCCCGGAAAATGAGAGGACAGACTCAAATCCTCGTCACAAACTCGACCGCACGACGCGTAAAATACGGCAATTATTAAGCTTGAGGATTTACCCAAATTGCGGTCCCCAGGTAATCGTCCTCGTTCGCTTCTCGTTCACTCAAAATTTCAACAGAGATCAGAACCAGAATTACCGTGAAAACCTCAGGTCTAATATGACTAACGGCTAACGTCAGTCGGATTGATATACGAACGCCAAAATCTCCTCATTTAAACGTTATCCCTCGAGGGGGGTGCGCGGATCAGGGTGTAATATAATTAGTTATTAGCAGGTAGCTCCGAGTATCCCTCTAACGACCCTCACAGTACCTCCCAACAGTTAATTACACTTTTGTTAAGCTTGCCGAACGCCGTTGCCGAAGGTAATTTGTACAATATGGATCAAACCCTCATTCCCAGCCTTGAAAATGTTACTAATTCACTTCGCCCTGAAACTAACGCAATAGTTCAGCGGTGTAGGATGTTTCGGACACAGTTGGTAGGGGCGGAAGTATGGCTAACATAAATTCTCCGAGGTGCGGTTTCGTAGAGAATTTGAGGAAGTAATTAACAAACGCGTTTCGGAGCAATATCTGCGGATGAAACGGACGTTATGCAGTTGCAATGTTATACTATTAGAAATGATGCCACTAATAAGCGTAGATGTAGTAAACTCTGCCTTGGAGATAATCGTGGCAGTTTTGGTTCCGAATATGTTCGAATTAATATGTTTTTGCTCGATTATGAGCTAACCTAAACTTTGATTGGAGGTTTTCCTCACGCTTTTCCCCCATTTGAAAATCATTAACGAGCCTGGAAATCTCCTATTTGGCATAAAAAGCGGGGCGCCGGGAGGCAGGTGGCCTGAGGCGCCAACATTGCGCTGTATGTGCGCTGGCCAAGGACATCCGTCCTCACGCTGCCCGCAAATCCGGAACCCCTTTTACGAGCTCCCACCTGCAACACCCGCCTTTTGCGATGTAAACAATATCGTTCGCACACATCAGAAATTGCTGGCATGGAGTCACCAACGTAAAGATCAGTTAGAGACACCTTTTGGCTTATTATTTTTGAAATGATGCACCTGGTCATTCTCACATTTATGTACATTATGTACGTTTATAAACGTACATTTGGAGGCAAGAGGTTTTTCCCCAACGGGAAAGGGCGTTTCAGAAATAAAATTTAGCGTTTTTTCTGGCCTACCTCATTTCAAAATGATGAAACGACTGCTTAATTACGAAAAACATAATTAAATACAGAAAACCTATGCTTTTTCAATGTCTCCATTCAACAAAGCCAACTTTACAGTAATTTTATCAGTACCGATTCCAACGAAAATCACAGCCCGAAACATTTGGTTTTGTCAGTCCCTGCCAGGCGCGACTCGTGAGGGAGACAGCGTCGCAACTGCACCCCCTCGATGCAGAAGGGCGAGAGGGGGGGCTACGTATTACCTACCTAATTAGTTGCCTACCTAAAAATGAATCAAAACTCCTTGGCTCGAATATCTACGTAAGTTCTTGTAGACCTTACATAGTTCGCGGAACGTCTGAAAAGCCTGTGTTGATAGTGCAATGATAACGGGAGCACTGCCCCTCTTGAGACGATTTTTTTGCATGGACCTTATGGAACACCGAACTAAGTGTGAAGCCAGAAATGTCGAAATGTGGGGCAGTTCTGGGCACTGCGCACACCCTTCCATCTCACCATTCACCAGATGTTAAATCACCTCCACAATCAGTGTTGGCAGTCTTCGTTCATGGGCAGGGAATTTTCGTTTGTAATGAGGGACTTATTCAGGATCTAATCTGTCCCAAATCATGGAAAAAATAGGGGCTTAATTTTGAAATATTTTGAAAACTTTTTGGTGTTGCTATATAACTTTGTACGGTATGAAATCATAAAATTTCGATCGACCAAGGTTTCTGATTTTTTCAGTTTTCCCACAAAGGTATTTTTTTACCAGAAGCTACAGCAGTTGAGGGGATGGCATCAGGGGTTTTGTGTGCTTCCATGTTTTCTGGGAAGTGTTTTCTGAACTCGGTGATCTGCGTTTGTCTCATTTATAAGTTTTTTATTCGTTCGTTTCATTCGATCGTTTCATTGTTCATTTCATAAAGCGTTTGTTGGATAACTCTATTGATTTCATCTTGAGGGAGTTTTCCCGTTTAGGCGTGAGTGATAAGTGTGACATTCGCGACATGGGACGGCCAACCTCACCTTTACCAGGTTTGCAGCGTGTACCCGTGTATTTTGAAATGAAAGGAAACTGGTAATAGTTAATTGGAATTTTTAAACAAATAAATAAATAAATAAATAATGAACTACCTATAGCAAATCTTGATAGTAGGTACTTTTTATCTGTGTTGGGTGCAATAATATTTTCATAAAATATTATCACGAATCCGTGACTGCACCCCCTTGTTCTGCCATCACCAGTCGCGCCTGGTCCCTGCCATGTATGTTCCTGCCGCCATGTCATGGGTAGGATCTGACTTGGCCTGGAAAGTACTGACGAAGTCATCTTGTGAGAATTCATTTTCAATTAAAAAACTGTACTTAAATGTTGCCAAATTTCGTCTTGTCTTGGAACTTTTTGAAATGTTCAATTTTAGGGTCTTCAATCGAAATAATCAATTTTAGGGTGTACCGCGATCGTAACAATATTTTAAATGCGATTTCACTACCGAGAGTTGAACTGAACACGTTAGTAATGATCTTGGACCACCTGGGCATGCATCTCCCCCTTCAGCGCCCGCGTCCGTTAATCTGGCTACATCAAAACGACATAAATATCGTCAAACTAGACAACCAAAAAGGCCTCTTATCAAAAAAACATTCCGCACTATCCGCCGGAGCCCGAAAAGGTGTAGTTTTTATTTCCCACGTTGGGGATGAAAATTTCACGGCGGCTTCACTCCCCTACCGCACCTTCAATGGGCGCCAAGTCGTAAATATCAACACTTGTAAAAGGTGAGTCAGCCCCTCCTTTCAGATTCGGCCGTCATGAATCAAAAAAACTGTTCTGTGATAAGTCAAGTCGGATTCCCATTCGCAAGGTTGCTTATCGCTTTTTTTGTGGACACCGTTTGGAAGTCATTGACGCTTCGGATTCGGAGGGTTCTGCAGAAGGTTTCGAATTTTAATGCGATGAACTGAATGAACGTGAAATTCATCAACCCAATGCATTTCGGCTCGTTATTTTATTCGATTGGCCACACACCAAACCTCAAAGCTTGTTAAACAAAAATCAACGAACAATCACTGAAAGTTCATTCAACTAAAATTGCACAAAACGCAGGACTTTTACTTTGGGCACGAAATAAATTAAATATCCTGCTTTGCGATTATGTCGAATGTTTCCTATCTAAGCAAATAACTCAGTTGCCCATTAAGCCCCTTTTGATATTCAGCAAATACGCGCCCGGTCAAACGAAAGGATCATGCGTTTCCACATAATTGGTAAATGTTGGAGTGAAATTAATTGAATTATTGGCGCGTGATGACGTCACCGAGTTTCGGAGGATCGCCGGTGAGGACATCAAAGCCCCCGAGGATCATGTTTGACCAATTATGTTCAACGTATGAAAGGGAGGCGCGTCAAACGTTGCACATTATTATTAACTAGGGAGGATAGTTTGATGTTCACGGCGTGTGATCCGAAGCGCGAACTCTGTCCAGTTCACTGTGAAATATGGGATAAAACGTGGGAACAGAGGCCCATAGCGAGAGATGTCAGGAGCAAGAGGTCATTGCAGCGGCAATAGCGCTCATCGTAAATAATTAATAGAATCGATTAATTGAGGTTAATTGAGGCGTTCAGTTGCAGAACTTGATTAAGTTCATTTTTTCGGAAATCGGAAATTTTTTCGGATTTTGGGTGTGTTCCCGAAGGTTTTGATCACGGGGGGGATCTGTGGGGCTAAAAAGGGGTTGTGGGAGGGGTTTGGAACGGTTTATGGCAGAGGATCGATTGGTGTGTCGCTTTCCAAGTATTTTTGGACGTAGAATCCATTTTCGGGAGTCCCAGAATGATAAAATTTAACATTGTTAAATTAAAAGCACGGATATATCCGTGCTTTTAATTTAACATAATATGTTAAATATATATTATATACGGTGCTTTCATGGGGCTAAAATGGGTGTTGTGAAGGATATTAGGTGACATGAGGTGTCGCTTTCCGATTACTTTGGGACGCGTACCTAATTCATTATCAAGGGTACCACATCTGTCTGAACATTGTACAGGAAAATTTATTTTAATAATATTTAGTTTGTATTTTTCAATAAAAGAATCAATTTTTATGTTGAGCTCCTAACAATGAGTAAAAACGAAGGTGATTTTACAAAACGGTCTCTATCCCTCAGACTTTTATTAAATAAAATATTAAATATATTTATGTTAAATTATTTAACTACATTTAAAATATTACATTATTTATTATTACCTAATATTAATATTAATATTATTAAATATATTTATATTATATTATTTAAAATATTAAATATAATAAAATAGTATTATATTTATTAAATAAAAATAAAATGAATAAATTTTATTCATTTTATTTTTATTATAATTATTATTTTTTATTTTTTTATTAATATATTTTATTTTTTTGTGTATGAGAAGAGTGAAAATTAGGTAGCTCATATTCTGCATTCCCTCACCAGGAGCCAAGTTTTTCTGTCAGTTGCAAAGGCAGAAAAATCCAGGTTTTTTTGCTGCAAAATATAATAGATGAACATTTTGCAATAAAAACGTGATACTAATAACCACTTTTCCGGCAAAATAACCTGACTGCCAAGCTTGCAACCGTTGGAGTTTCAACCTCAAAAAGACCTTTGCTGACATTATGACCCATCAAATGCATCATATTCAACGGAAATTATGTTCTAATAGTTTGTTGGCTATTTTCTCGAAAACTGAAAAAGAGTGGACTTATCAGAGTTTGCTACTGAACGCCTCAATTTAAAATTGCATTTTGGTTCCACAAGATTTGAACCCGTAGCGGGTGTATTAAATCTTTGTCATTATATTTTATTCTTCTATTCTTTTCTGCCTATTCATATTATGCGTCATACTTCGCCATTTTTTTTTTTTTTTTTTTTTTTTTTAACTTGAAAACTATTAAATTAGGGCATCAATGGAGAAGAATAGGTGTAAAACAAGGAATAATATTTACCTACAACAAAGAATAAGCGTTTATTTTGATTTGTAATGAGCTTCTATAGGTCAGACAAAGTTTCAAACGGCTCAGCTATAAAATTGTCAAAATTTGACATATCAACTTTTGACAGACCTGCCTTGAATTTTTGCTTGACTTTGCGAGCCAGCTTCAATTTTCCCTGAGCGTTGAAGTGGTGGGACATGCTGTATAAGGCCGGGGATTCTCGGTGTCCGGCCGACATGGGCGGCTTCAGGTTCGGATTTATTTCACGGCCCAACGGACGCGTACATCAGGCAAGTCCGTGACCTTCCTCGACACCAAGTGAAGACACGGGGTCACCTCACCGCACCGGATCACCGGAGACTTCGTGGTGCTATGTAAATCCGACGTGATTGTAGGGGGCCGGAGAATAAAGTTTACTATCGCCGCAGAGGCCGGTGACACACCTCGTATCCACCCCCATCCCCGAGGGTTGCCCTTTAATTTACGGGTGAAAGACGTGGAAAAGGAGCTCGAAGGGGGCTGACTTGTCCGGACGTCGGCAATGATTTGCATAGGTTGTGGTGTGCAGCTCAGATCTCCCAAATCGATCGGGAGTTAATATTCATTACAGGCCTGAGAATACATTAGGAGTCGGATAGGCAGGAGAGGCAAATCCCCCCTTCGAGGCTTGTTCTACTAAAATACCATTTAAATACATTTCACGGGGGTGGTGCCTTGTGGGATCGTTGGATGTTGCCGTTAAAAATACGAGGCAAATCACTGATCTGCAAACCGGTAACACCCAAAAGCGCTAATGACCCTCCAGAATCACTCAAAAGCGCCAGCTCCCCCAACGAACCGAGACTAGGTAAGGTCAAGAGCGCCAACTCTTTCGTGACCAGCGGAAAAGCTCCTTTGTCAAAAGCGCCAACTGTTACTCAGGAAGAAATTGTTCAGGTCTACGGCTTTCTTCAGTAGGCCTTCCGCATGTAGTCTAATCGAGTGATGGTTCCACTGGAATATTAGCGCCAAAGTAATGAAACCTTCTCGTCTGATTTTGTTGGCCTTCTACCTTTTAATTCCGTGCATTTTGATGTCAACGTATTGCCACCAACCTTTCATGGCTTGGGATGGAAGTGAAGATATCCAAATTCCATCCTCGATTTCACGAGGTGGCAAGAAAGCTAGGCCGAAAAACATTGTTTTGAACCTGCCGACTAGATAATTTTCCATCTTGAATAATCTTTCAACATTCCTTGCGCGAATGCATCCTCAGCTATCGCCCTTATAGTGGCGTAGCAGTCTGCTGACACGAAACGTTTTGACTCTCCTGACATATCCTTGAACTCCAACGATGAACAGATGGCAGAACTTCCTGGCAAGCCACAAATCAACTTGGCTAGGACGGAATCTGTGATTCTCATTCCCCCCCCCCCCCCCCCCCCCCCAACCACCACAGGACAGAAAAGTGGCCTGACAACATGGCAGAACTTCCTGGCAAGCCACAAATCCACTTGGCTAGGACGGAATCTGTGATTCTCACCCCCCCCCCCCCCACCCACACCACAGGACAGAAAAGTGGCCTGACAACATTTGAGTAAAAATGACAAAAATTGGCAAAATTTTGAAATTGGCGTAATTTTTGATCGGTCAATGGTAAATTGGCAATCAGCCACATATTCTTCAAGGAAATTTGATGCTCTACAACTTTCTCTCAGAGAACTTTTTTCTCAGATCAACCGTTCGGTCGCAAATCAACCAAGTTATCCGAAAAACGTGAGCTAAAAACCTAATTTTCATAATTTCTCCATTTTTCGATGCATATATCTCTGTAACGGTTCGGAATTTCGATAAAACGTATATAATCAAAGTTGTAGAGAATTTCATCAGCTTTCATTTACTATAGGGCAAGGTTCATCGAAAAAAGCAGCGTTTCCGAGATATTCACGAAAAACCTGAAAAAAGGACCTTTGGAGACCCCCCTCCTAGAGCTCATACCCCCCCCCCCCCCCAGGACTTTGAGTATGTTAATTAGGATATCCCCCCTACGTCTGTGCCAATTTTGGTTTGGGTTCTATTTATTTCTACTTCTTTTTTGTCTTCGTTGCCTGGACTATTAAGCGAGCGTTGACTGTTAAACTCACACAGTTAAACATTGAACATCTCAAAAACCAAATATGTTTGGAAATGTAACCTATACCAAAGAATACTAAACCTTCTCTCCACTGTCCATTTGCGTCTCTACAAAGAATAATAAACCCTTGTGTGAAATTTGCAATGTTGTTTGTATGTTGTTTTCCCTGTCCCCATGTCAGGGGGAACCCGCTTAGTTCCCGGACCATCATACTTATCACAACAACATACCTCCAAGCAGCAGGCTCGGGTGACCTGAGGGGTCACTCTGGAGACGTACAGCGAGAGTTAAATTTCCCCTGTATTGCAAGTCTCTGTTGATTTCCTAACGGTTCTGCATAATTCGTTCAATTAGACAGTTCGTTCTCCTCGTAATTGATTAGAGGTGGGCGTTTCTGCTACTATAGGAAACTGTTGATCAACGTTACATAACAATGATAAACACTTCTGTAAAAGTTGCACTGTGAAACTGCACTGTGTACTACCTTCACTGTGATGAGAAAACGGTGTAAATTGCGGTGAGATGTAACCCACGTTAGTCGAGTTGACGGACATGCCAGCTTGGGACCAGTCATTTTGACGGAGGACATCCGAACTCCGGGATGATGGAAACACGCTTTGGGCAGGACTGGCAGGAGGAGGGGGAGGATGATGCATCACTTTAATTTGACGTGGCTCCATCAAGAGCTGCTCGGACAGCGCCAAACAGGAAGGTGACGGGTCGGACATTGCGGGGTCGGTGCGATGTGTAAATGCCCGTGTCATCCCCCACCTCCCAGTCAGTCAAAATCGACTCTGAAACACCAATCAATCACTCGGAGAGGTTCGAGAAGATTTGTAGGGGTTCCGACGAGCTCACAACTCAAATAAATCGCCTCAAAGTCGACAATTTTCGCCTGACTGGATCCGCCTGACAATCCTAACTCGATCGAGTTCCAATTTTCACACACTAGACGGATGTGAATCCATCCACCCACAGAGGATCACAGAACCATTCTTGACAGCAATTACCCTCATACCTAAGTGTAGTTGAGAACGTGCCACCAAAAGCGCATCAAGACGTACACGGATGAGACCACTGAGGCTGATTTGTACGAATAAAAAAGAAACCCACTTGAAAGAACAGAACGAAACACCTTTTGACACGGGCGTTTTAAGTAACGGCGGAATCTCGATCACGTATAGCCTTTCGTTTTAGAGCGCTTTGAGATCCGTTTAAAGGGAGAAAAACCCGCCTCCTATGTGTCATCTTGAAAAAGTGTCACCTAATGTTCAGAGGACATCTTTTTTTTTTTTGCTCGTCATCGAACGGAGTGGCGTACTTTTGGCTGGTGTGCCTGAGTCCGACAGATCTTTCAACACACAGTTGAACTTTTTTCACGCTGTTTGAGAGCCTTCCGTTATTCGCCTTAAAAAAATGATCAATTTACGTGAAGATCGACTATTAATTCTGACAACAAAATAATTTTGAAAAAAAAAAAAAGTTTTTACTCGGAAAATACTCGACCTCCTGGGATTTTTCAAAAATCCCATTGTAACCCCATGAAAGCCCTATAGATACCCAAAGTGGAATCAGATCGTTCCGGGACCCCCAAAAATAGATTCTACGTCCAAAAATACTTCGAAAACGACACCTAACTCGATCCCATGGCCAAAAGACTTTAAAAAAACCCCTCCCGTCGCCCCATTTTAGCCCCATAGCGCCCCACGGGTTTGGGAGATCGGGCTGAACACCTTGCGAGCACAACTAGATGGTAAACCGAGTATTTTGTCAAAATTTCAGATTTAACAAAAAATTCCTACTGCCAAAAACGGCTCGGACGGCGTAAGGTGTATGGCGGACGGACATTTCGGTTTTGGAATCTAGACCTCTTGAAACAGTTAATGTCAAATTTTGAGGCTGAGCGAAGTAGCGACCTTCGTCGCGATTACGAAGGTGTATTATTCCAAGAACAATAAACCAAAACGGAAACATTTTATTTTAAAAAAAAAGTAGAGGAAAAGAAAAAGTTAAATAAATAAATAAAGAAAAAAAAAACTTTTTTAACAACGTTGACCCTTTTGGTTTATTATTCTTGGAATAATACACCTATGTTTTCGCGACGGGGGTCGAAGACTCCGATCGGCCTCAAAATTTGACATTATCCGTTTCAAGAGGTCTACATTCAAAATCCGAAATGTCCGTCCGCCGTCCGGGCCGTTTTGGGCAGTAGGAATTTTTTTAAAAATCTGAAATTTTGGCAAAATACTTGGTTTACCATCTAGTTGTGCCCGCAAGGTTTTCAGGCCGATCGCCCAAACCCGTGGGGCGCTCTGGGGCTAAAATGGGGCTACAGAAGGTGGTTTTTGAAGGCTTTTGGCTATGGGATCGAGTCAGGTGTCGTTTTCGCAGTATTTTTGGACGTAGAATCCATTTTTTGGGGTCCCGGAACGATCCGATTTCACTGTGGCGATCTATAGGGCTTTCATGGGGCTAAAAATGGGATTTTTGAAGGATCCCAAGAAGTTAAATATCTTTCGAGTAAAAATTAAATAATTTTTGAAAAAACACATTTTTGAAAAAAAAAATCCCTCAAAAAATTTTTTTTAAATATAAAAGTCCAAAAAAAAATTTTTTTTTAATTTTTTTTTATTGACAGAATTAAATTTCTGTACAAGTAACCTATATCAAAGAATAATAAACCCTTGTGTAAAATTTGCAGCGTTTTTAAATAGGTACCAATATTATTTATTTAGCCTATTGATAAATAATTTTTATTTTGTTATTAATTATTTTAAAGTAGTAATCTTTTAAATTTAAAAAAAAAAAAAACTGTGGCCCTCGTGAAGACCCCAAAAAATGGATTACTTATAGTCGAAAATTACTCGGAAAACGACACAACATTCGACCAACTGGCGTCCTTCAAAATCCCCATTTGTTGCCCCATGAGACAGACCCATCGAGATGGAGGAGCTCAAAACGGACATTTGATTTTGGTTTATTATTCTTGGAATAATACACCTATGTTTTCGCGACGCGGGTCGACGACTCCGATCGGCCTCAAAATTTGACATTATCCGTTTCAAGAGGTCTACATTCAAAATCCGAAATGTCCGTCCGCCGTACGCCGTCCGCCGTCCGGGCCGTTTTGGGCAGTAGGAATTTTTTTAAAAATCTGAAATTTTGGCAAAATACTTGGTTTACCATCTAGTTGTGCCCGCAAGGTTTTCAGTCCGATCGCCCAAACCCGTGGGGCGCTATGGGGCTAAAATGGGGCTACGGGAGGGGTGTTTTGAAGGCTTTTAGCTATGGGATCGAGTTAGGTGTCGTTTTCGAAGTATTTTTGGACGAAGAATCCATTTTTGGGGGTCCCGGAACGATCCGATTTCACTGTGGCGTTCTATAGGGCTTTCATGGGGCTAAAAATGGGATTTTTGAAGGATCCCAAGAAGTTAAATATTTTTCGAGTAAAAATTAAAGAATTTTTGAAAAACACATTTTTGAAAAAAAATCCCCCCAAAAAAATTTTTTTTTTTGAAATATAAAAATCCAAAAAAAAATTTTTTAATTTTTTTTATTGACAGAATTAAATGTCTGTACAAGTAACCTATATCACAGAATAATAAACCCTTGTGTAAAATTTTCAGCGTTTTTGAAATCCTCACATGAAACGTATAGTGACAAATTTTGAGGCAGCTCATAATTGTTTACCCCCAACGCGAAAACATAGGTTGGTTATTCTAAGAATAATGTACCCTAAGTGTTTATAAACCTCAACGATCCGTTAGAGCTAAATTCACTAATAATTCCAAATTTGAAATACCCAAGGAAAAAAAAGTCCTCACCCAATTACTTCTAACGTCACGTTCGTGGTATTCTCCCCGTGACGAATTGTGACGTTTCCAACCGTTGGAAATGTGCGAGGTCGAGCCTGCTGATCCTGAAACGCGGACCAAACCAAATCGGGCGACGCTCTCGAGGAATCTGTTCCAAGTCAGATATGAATGCCCCCGACGGCACCGTGATCGACCGATTTCGTATAATTTCCAACCAGCGAGAGACAGCGATTTTCCTTTGGGAAAAGCCGTTTAGAAGGGGGGACGAAATGAATGAAAAAGAGAAAAAAATACATCTTGAACCAGATCAAAACTCCCAGAAGGAAATAAGTGGACGTTTCCGGGTGATCGCCTCCTGATGGTCACTATAATATTCTTCAAGGGTCAAGCTGTCGGAGGACATCCGCCTTTAAAAACCGATCCGTCCCGCTCTTAACTTTAATTTCGACTGTAAAAGAAAATGTCCAGCGGCACAATAGGAGGGAGACAGAAATGAGGACTTAGGAATGAAGGGGAACGGACATTTTGGCCACGGCTCGTTTCCCATTGAGGTCTCAGCTCTCAGGACGAATGTAGATTTACTGTTCGGGGGAGAAGAGAGATTTCTTGGGTTAATAAAGTCAACGTGTGGGGTTTTCTGATTGTGCCACGACGAAGACTCGGAATGTTGGCTGGTGACCGTTCAAACTCCCAGTTCAAACTAAACATATAAAAACATTATCTGAACTAAAAATCTTAAAAAACCCTAAAATCCTCAACTCAATAAAGCAAAGCTCATCAAGAAAATTGTATAGTGGATTTCACATACGCAGACCTTTGCAGCGACTACCTACCAAGAAAAGGCCTCAGGCAGTACAGGCAGCATTCATGAAAATCACTTCAGTTTGAATAGAGCTTTGCGTAGAGGGTTGTGGGAGGACTTGAAGAAGAATTCAAACCACTCTGGGAAGTTATCCGAACACAGCTGATGCCAGCGGGGCATCAACATCGTATATGATGAGCCTGGGCGGGCTGGTTCATCTAACCCAAGGCAGGCCACAGGGAGTGAAGAACGTTCCAAAAGAGCTTGAGCAGATACTGTATTGGTGAATGCTATCAGGTGAACCCCACCGCCTCAAAGATCATCAAACCCAAGTAGCCAGGACACAGATAGAAGAAAAGAGCCGAGAAGAGAGGCATTTCTCAGAGACGGCTGAGAGTATAATTCAAAGAACGCAGCAGGTTGATGAGGCACTCCACTGTGAATTCGACACATTCCTCAGAAGGACAGCTTACTAACTGTGGGAAAAACCGGGGGGGGGGGGGGGGGATGGGCTCAAGATTGGGTGCAGTTCGCGATCATACAGGCTGTAGGGCACCCTGCTGAATGGATGGATGTTGAAGGTGTACCTACATGTAAAATAATTTTAAAACAATTATTGTCTTCCTAATTGATTAATAGGTCTATCAATATTTGTTTTGTGTTTGGGGAAGGTCTCTAGCGTAACTGGGGTGTCTTTGAAGGAAGAGGAAGGGAGTACTTGAATACCCGTACCCAGGCTATAACACGAGATGTCATGATCTGCTGGCCTGGGAGGCTCTATCAAAGCATAATGGGGAGACCCGCTATCTCCAGACAGACTGTCGAATCGACAGTGTCGATAAGGGAGGCTGGGCCTGCTAACACCATCTTATCTCCCGACAACCACATTTGAAGGTCAACAAGGATGCCAGGGCAAAACTCATGAAAAAAAAAAAAAAACAACCCCGGTCCGCTGACCTGGCTCCCCAGCCGAAATGTCTCCAGGGGATGCCCAGTCCTCGGATCTGATCAAAAAGTCACTGCGGGTAGTCATTGTAATAAACAATGAAAATAAACGGTCAGTATAATATACGATATCATAATATTATTATGATGAAGTTGGTCGTTCGCATAATTGGCGGTGCTTCCGCTAGCTAATTTGGGTTTTCCCAATCACACTAGCGACGTGTGGCCCGTGACTGAATTTAACATAGAGAGTGGCCCATCGCCTAGATGGGCTTTTCCTTTCAGCTGAGGAGAGCTAGGCAGAAGGGGCTGGAGGACGGACTTCCCATGTTACGGTGTTACGTCAAGTCCACCGTTTAAAAATGAAAGTTGATATTGTATTTAAATAAAATTTCATGGATAATTAAATTATACCATATGGATAATAAGTTTGATACCACAGAATATTAAAACCTAGTATAACATTTCCAGCGTTTTTAAATAACTCTTTATTGGCCTAGAAGTAATTTTGCATAATTTATAACAAACAATGATAAACCCTTGAAGAGGGGTTAAACAGTTCAACTATGTATCAGTACAAGTTCATAAAACTTCTAAGATATTCATTGAGAAGCGGTTTCATTAGCGATAATATTTCAAATTTCGAAGCGTTCATGTATAAATATCGGCTGTCTGAGTAATTTGCCTTAGGGGAGGGCTAAGGTCCTTCATCGCGTCAGTCGTAGACATCTCATTTGTACATATTCCTCCGCTAGATTATGAACGAGCCCTGACGTTCATTAAGTCTCGAACATCCGAACGTCTATGACCGCCCACGTGATTAGTTTCATTGCGTATAGAAGTAAAGAGGGATTTCATTTCGCGCCTTGCGGGGGATGGCAGATGAATTATGTTCACAGGGTCCGAGGACACTATACGAAGGACGAAGATGGTCACGATCAGGTGAAGATGATTGACGGTGAATATCCTACGAGGTTGTTTATTTAGATCGCGTCCTAATTTTTTTTTTTTTTTTTTCAAAATAAATCGCATCACGACATTGACAAAAAGTCATACGCGATAAATATTTCTTCCCCTAATTCCGATTAGGTCTGAATAATGAATCCAACTTCCACACCTAACGAGATTTTACGACAGGACATAACAATCGCCGCCGGGACATTAGCCGGCCTGTTTTATCACCCGCGTCCCGAACTCAAAATTTAATCTAAAGTGTCCTTTGGGGAGCGGAGGATTATCCCTAAACCTGTCGCCCTTATCAAGTTGATGGCGTCTCGTGGAAAAAGTACGGGCCTTTTTTCCAGAGCTAATGACGCCGAGCGGAAGACGTGTGGGTCACTCTGAGGTGTGATTCAGAGACCCTCGAACTGCTTGATTCAATTTTACAAAAATAATAAACCAAAACGAACGAAATTATATTCCTTTGTGAAAAAAATCAAATTAATTAAAATTAAAAAAGACAAAATTAAAATAATTTTGTGTTTAAATTTTTCCAATTTTCTTGTTTTAATCGGCATAATTGTACCAAGCCGATGGCCATCAAGATCAATATCGTTAGGGTCAGTTGAACGCTCGCCATCAGCCACTCCGACGATTAATTTTTCTCTCGAGGGAGCCCGGATTTTCGTAAAGAAACGACCCCCTTCAGACACGAAGAGGCCACAATTCATTCCAATAGGTAAAACGGTAAAGGAGGGGGAGGGCTCTCAAAAGAAAAGGGATACGCGGGAGCCCCTCGAAACCGACTTGTTTCATGCAAACTAACGAAAGGTTATCGTGTTTCGGGACAAACCGGGAGCGGATGCAATTAGGGGGAGCTCAATAGCATTAGAGTGCAATCTACACCTTTTGATGCCTCGGCCGTCGGCTACGAGCCCCTTAAATGAAACGGAACATTTTGTTGCCTTTTGTTTCTTGAAGGCTCACCCCCTCAAGAAACAAAAGCATCGAACGAAATAGACAATAGGGATGTAACCAAAATAAGGAACTTTGGGTTAATTATTCTCAGAATAATCAACCTGTTTTTGCTACGGGGATTTTGAGCGGCCTGAAAATTGTTCCTGATGCAAAATTTTCTTACGCTGAAAAGTTGACAAAATATTAAAAATATATATAAATATTTTTTAATATCTAAAACTTTTAGTGCTTCATCTAGTTGTGCCCGCAAGGTTTTCACCCGGATCGCTTAAACCCGTGGGGCTCTGTGGGGCTATAAAGGGGCTACGCTAAGGGTGTTCGAAGGTTTTCGGCAGTGGGGTCGATTTAGGTGTAGTTTTCGACGTATCTTGGACGTAGACTTCACTTTTGGGAGTCCCACATGCGTCCAAGCACTAACCGAGAAAATTGAAAAAAAGTAAAATTTTAAAAAGACAGAAGTAATTATGCACTGTTTATATCCAAGCATAATAAACCCTTGTATAAAATTTTTAGCGTTTTTTTTTTTTCATTCAAATAATTTTACCAAGATACATTTTGTATTGTGTTGTGTTACAAGAAGTTTAATCCTCCTTAAATTTAAAGCAATCCTCAAATAATACACTGAATGTTGAATATATTCACCTTACAGGTGTCTCGTCCAGTCTGTGTGTGGGCGATTGCCCATCCTAACGTGCCATACTCGGCAAAGGACTCAATGGGAATGAAATCCCTGTTCGGGGGTCCTCTCGATATAATTACAACGTGGATACTCCAGACGGTTTGTCTACGTCGGCCCTCCAGACGGGCCGGACAACCCGGAATTATCGTGTCCGTCGAACCCAACATATTAATTACCGATTCATTAATATCCTCCCCGTTATGATAAATCTTTGTAATAAGACCGATAACGAATCTCTAAAAGGGGTTATGATATTGGGAACTAGCGAGACGGGGCTTGGTTATTATCGGTGAAAATTTTTCTATCCACCCCCTCTCCAGCGTTGTGTAGAATGGCAATTTATCAACATCCACCGGGCCAGATTGACTTGGAAGGTGATTTGTGGTGGGCAATTATCACTGCGATGCGACCACACCCTGCATGTACATGATTTTGAAACGTGAGCGTGATTGGAAGCAAAACTTGGTTAGCTTTCTCCACTACTAATCAAAATCAACGTCCTATTCATTTGGCCTTTGCAAATTTCACAGTTTCTAACCGCATATTCACTACTTGTTTTGAGGTAGTTCTTAAAATTTTTTTTTTTTTTTTTTCCCCCTCATCAGATATCTCTTAATACAGTCCTTAACGGTCGTCCACGGAGTCATAAATATGTCCGTTTTTTTCCTCCCTTGGTGATTTCAATAATATTTAAATTTGGGACACGCACAACAAGACGCTCGATGCACTTCACCTCAAACCCCCCAAATCGGGACCTCCTTCAGACTGATCGGGTGGGGTCCCTCGGGTTTTATTCATTCGAATGGAAAAAGGTTCTAATTAAACTTTCAAATCCTCAATTGCCTCCCTTCATCAGCTTAGCCCACCACCCCTGATTAAGATACAAGAGCTGTTAGGTACCGTATTTCTGGCCCATTCAATGGACGTTTCGAGAGGGTTTCCGAATCAACATCAAAAAGACATAAGTCTTTCAAGTCTTCCCGGTGAGTGGCTCATTATTCAAGAGCTGGACTGATCTGTTGAAAGCTTTGGATTTAAACAGCTTTGTCTTGGAATCAAAAATGAAAACTCGAGAAAAATTTGGAAATACGAAGGCACAGACAAAATTAAAATGAACAAAAAGACGCTGCAAATTTTACGCCATGGTTTATGATCAAAATTGATCAGAAAAAGACCTCCAGACATCCTTCAAAAGCCCCCTTTGTCGCCCCATGAAAATCCCATGGGTCTTCACGGTTTTCAGCTATTGCATAGTCGCTTCTTCTCCGTCTTCCTGCCATCCTTCATCCGCTCTCACCATTTTCTCGCCGGTATCTTCTACTTTCCTACTTGCTTCCTTCGTTTTCATTCATTTTTCTTCACTTTTCCATCGAAGATTGGAGTCCATTTTCATACTTGGTCTTCCTTCCATACACCTTTCGAATGCTTTCCAAAGACGTTTACAGCTCTTCCTTATTCGTAATATTCGAAGTAATGAAAAACATCTGTTCCATGAAAAAAGTTCATTACCATCACCGAAATGAAAGTAGGCGCCAAACATTGAAAGAAAAGGGAAATGTGGTGAAGTCGCGAAAGATCAACAGTGGGCAACCCTGCCCCTCACAAAAATCGGGGAAAGGCAGGCCCAAACTGCCATCATTACCATAACAGTTTACTATTGTTTTTAAAATCGCAATCTTCAAGTTTTTATATTTATTTTGAATTCTGTTGTTAGGAGTAACAAAGCGCCATACCGCTTTTTCTGCTCCCCTCAGGTCTAAAAACAAAATGCATCCACACGAAGCCTCAAGTGTCAACTCTGGACTGTCATTACCGTAGCAATTTGTTTTTGCTGTGGTAATGACGTTTCCGGAGTAATTTAAAATCATTATTAGGAAGAGCAATTTAATACGAATTGGAGGGTGATGTTGAAATTGAAGGGTTTTTATGATCTATATGAATTTTGGCAAGAAACTGACTATTTAGAGCCTCTGATTTTGAAAAAAAAAAAAAAAAAAAAAAAAATTTACCAACAACTGTTATTCGACACCAATGAATATTATTTGACGGAGAAATTGAATTCCAATTCTTTCTAACATTTGTATCGTCACCACGAAAGACCACAGACTAGGAAACCCTATGGTACATATCAACTTATTGATTCGCTTTTTAGCGCAACCTTTTTCCAAAAAATGGAAAGGTGCGCTCACCTCTTCGACATGTATGTTTTTTTTTTTTTTTTTTTTTTTTTTGTTTGTTTGTTTGTGTACAGAGCATCACGCCCGAGCGGCTCAACAGATTTTCATGAGGGTGGTCTCATTGTCATCAGCGTGTTCCGGGGGTGGTTATAGGCTACCTTGATTTTCCCTCCCTCATCCCCTTCATCGGTTTTCGGGAGGTCCTTCACGACGAAAGTTGTTTATCTCTGATGTGTAACTAAGGAGGCCTCAAAAGGGGGACGGAAGTTTTTGTCCGATTTCGTTGGTACAAGGGTTTATGGAATGAGCTTTTCAGGCTGATTCCAACGACTCCAAAACGATTTTTGCAGCCTGAGCCGTTCGTTACCTCTGATCGGCATAAGGTTTTATTACGCATCGGTCGGTGCAGTTGTTTACGTAATGAGCATCACGTGGATGATGTGTTGTGTGGCATAGTTTGGTCGCTAGATACCTACTGTTTCTTAGTTTCTCTCGCTCATTAAATATATCGTAATAACAAAAAGGTTGCGCTCATCTATTCAATTCAATTGATGGCTTGTTTGGAATTCGACAACCTCAAAATGACCAGTTATCTGAGAAATACCCAGTCACAAAACCTCACCCAGTCAAGAGGAACAAAAAAATAGTTCCTTCTTGCTTTTTTAAAGAAAAACAAAGCTTCAGCTGCCTTGGAGATTCAGAAGCAAAAAACGAACAACAACAGTTGACAGATGTCACACTTTGTTTTTTTTTTTTTAACTGAAAATTCTTGGATTAGGAAATAGTGAACTCTTTGGAAGTGACCTCGGAAAAACATACAAAGTAAATTATGAATCAGAACGGTTCTCGACTCCAACGATAATTCTTCAAAAAGCCATTACAGCCAAATGTGGTCACGAAGACATGACAAAGGAGGGAATATTCAGAAATGAGCCGAGCATTGATTGGGGCCCGATGAATACTTAATGAGTAACCGATGATTTAGACTAAAAGACCCGCCGGATCGGTCCGTGTCACCGTCCATCACTCCCCAGTCGGTCCGAAGCAATGTCCGGATAACACTCTCCGGCTTCCCCAATAAATTAACAGAAAATGCCCACATCCTCTGATTTATCCTTTAGGAGCCCTTCGGATACCCAAATGGACAGGCTGATATACCGGCTTCACATTAGCATACCCCTGGAATACCCCGCGTTACTTTATCGGCTCCCGGGCAGCTTCTTTTCTTATCGGCAAAACCGTCGGGAACGGGTCATCTTTATGTCCTCCAATAACTCGCATCATGAAAACGTTATTGCCCTCCAACCTGAGCGAGGTAATGGGGCCCCTCAGATCCAACATCAAATACATCCTGACTTATCTAACTGCTTTTTTCAAGCCTCGAGTACCGCCGCGGAGGTTTATTATTTTATTTGGCGTAATACCAGGGATGAAGGAACGCCCGGACAAACGGCCTAGAAGCACACAACCGCTCCTGAACGTTGTAATATCTTCCCTTACACTTGGTTCCCACCCGCTCATAAACAACAATATCTCTTCACCGTGATGTTGCACGCAGTTTTAATCCCTACTCTTTGCACGTTGGCCGCTGAGATGACCCGATGAGAAAATTCCTCATTTGACCTTTTCCACCTTTCTCCGGCGTGGAGCGTTATTTCCTGGTGCAACTCTCGGTTAATAACGTCGTATTTATATTTCACCAAGTTAGACAGGAATTATTCGAAAAAGTAGGATATTGCAAAAAGCATCACATGTTGTGGCAACCGTCTTTTCCATCCCTCTTCGTTATTTTGCATCGATTTTGTTGAATAAACATCACAAGAGTAAACGTTCATTTCACAATCATTACCGAGCAGCTCCGAGAGGGCCCTCCCTAATATTCAATTTAAATGAAAGCTCTCCCTCAAGACGTAAAGCTTTTCCCCCCTTTTCTGGGGTGGTGCTGCGTAGTTTGATTTACTAAGGTGGGTAAGGCCTGCTAATCAGCCCCTTTTAACCATAACTCACATCACTATCACCGGCAAGAGCGCTTTCCCTTCGGCCAATCACATAACGGCAGCTTAGATAAATTAAAAGGGGATCATGTCGCTGCTTCCCTCAGGCCCATAAATATCTGACGGATCTCCTCTCTGCGCCAAACGGCCTTCAGCTTCCGTTTCCCAGGGAGACCAAGAGGTAATGTTTCATCGGGTAAGATCAACAATATCCCCAACAAGTCAGATTTTCAATAATGCAAAAACTGGGGTCATCAGCAAGGTCAGAACTGAGGTAAGCAACAGTTTACGGGAAGCGAACATCATCAACACTACAGTGCGTCCTGTTCAACTTTGCCCAGGAAAGCGGCGTTACAGAATCAGGAATCCCAATAGGCAGGACCACCTATATTCAATAGTCGCGTACTGTGCTCAGTTCTCGGCAGTGTGAGGTCATCGAGCGGGAGCAGAAGTAAGGTCAGGCGACTATTTGGGCTCCCTCGCAATATTTCGTTTATGCACCGGGAAACGGGGACGACCCCTTTATGCATACCCTGTCACTGCACAGTGGGTCCTTGGATTGGTGGTAGCTGCGGTGGATCGGCTATGCTGGTACAAGGACCTCCAGAGGCTATCAGATCATTCGGTAGACTCGAGATTCGCCGATTTTGGCTCTTGCAAGACGCACCTGCAGGAGAGGTTAGATGCCTGATGGAGGTAGTAATCCACGCAAAAGCTGGGGCCTCGCAGGATAGTATAATATACTAGAATATAGATAGTATACCTATTATACGGTATACCGTCGCTGTGTGGATTGACGGCTGAGACCCAAACGGCCGCCATGATCGTGCTGAGGTGGGTCTGCAGAAACCGGGGTGATCTCCTCATGCTGAATGGCAGACCAAATGGGTTGACACATGATGCATGTGGGTCTTATGGGCCAATTTCCGTAAATTCGCCAACCGCCATGGGAAGTGCTGTGACCGACGGTGAGATCGGGCGGCCCAGCTTCTCGCGGGGTAGGCTTCACGACAGACTGGCCCTTATGACACCTTCCCTTATCTCACCCCTGGACATTCTTCAGCGATCGTGTATTATTTGGTCTAATAACTACCGTCGCATTTGATTGGATCTGCTGTCCAGGCATCCCTTGCTGACACTTCGGTTGGGGTCGCCTGATCAGCGGAACCAAGTCTGCTGCCCAGGCATATATTAGCGACAATTTGCGAGAACAGACTTTCGTATGATTGAATTGGCTGACAATGCCTCCATTAAAACAATTTGCTTGTGGAAGCCGGTCAGCCAAATTTCCATTTATGTGCGAGATGTGGGGGAACTAATACCAATCATGACACTTCGTGTTGTATTGGATTCTCCACAGCCCCATTCTGAGGAAAGACACACTACAACACAACTTGACTCTTCCAGCCATCCTGTAGCTCGTGCTTCCTCCATTAATGTATCGACCAGGAAGACCTCAATTCCTGGGATGCCTGAATTAGGGGTGCTCCCTCCTCATCCTCCAAACACACAGGGGGAGTAATCCTAGATAAGTCGCTAGAGGCGCTACAAAACACATCATTGCGAGCTGACCAGTGCTCGGTGCGTCCTGTGACTCCATCTGACGTTCCCTCGTTAAGATATGCATACAGACATTGTTGGATCATCCTGAACGCTGTGAAGCCATAATTTCCCTGAACTTCAAAACAGCTGCAAGTTGGGACTTGAGGTGGATTAGTCAAAGAGGGTAGTGACCAACTCCTGGTGGACTTCCAGACTGTATAGAGGTCGACGGTTGCTCTTTTGAAGGCTTCGTCTGTTTAGTAACCCCAAACGACGTTGCTGCCAACAGCTGCTACTTTGGTCAGGAGCTGAGGAGTAGGAACTCAGCAAAACGACGGCGTTTGGATAGGATACTTATGAGGCCTACTGATACAGTCTAGACTGGACAACCCCCAAAACTCATCACCTGCTCAAGTCATTTGTACGGGAACGATGGTCAATTTCGTCAAGATTGGAGAGTGGCACAATTAGTTAAAAGGTATTTTTTGTGTGTGTGATACGACCTGTTGCTTTGACACTCTGGAAATAGTAAAAGACGTATTTTGGGTTTTCAAAAATATACATGAAAATAAAAATAGGGCACTGCGAAGTCAGCTAGTTATATTATAATCACGTTGTCTTATGTTTAGTATTATTAAATAATTTTATTTTTCATTCTTTTAGTTGGGTTTTGTCGTTTTCCATAATTTAATGCGCATTTTACATAACTTTCGTTTCAATGAAGAACTCCGATGTTTTAGCTCTGACACGTAGCTCTCAACACTCTCCAGTCCGGCATTTACATTGTTCCCTACCTCAAGACCACCGTCTTGATTTACACCGAAACGTATCGGTTCACAATCAGCTACTCTCTTATATATAGTTGTAAATCATTCGACCCAGTTATGAACGGACCGGGCCTTCATCCGCGCATCACACGAGGGGAATTTATGGTTCGGAGGCTGACCCCTGGGTTTCAAAGATTCCCTGGAACTCCTTCGCGCGGAGCCCCAACGGCGTTCATAAAACACTCTTTTTTCGGCCTTGTGAAAGGGCTGAAAAGCGTAGTCTTTCGTTTATAATTTGGATTTGTCTTCCCTCTCGGCGAATTAATTCAACACGTTAGAATTCTCTCATTCGATTCGTTCAACATTTTATTTGATCAACAGTTTTGAGTGGGAACAAGCTTGTTAAGATCGTAATAGAGAAGTTAGCATTTTTATAGGAGGGAAAAAAATATTAACTACAGTATTCGTCGATCAAGCCCAGCAGTCACCAACCGATTTTTTTCTTATTAAATAAGAAAAAATAATAATTTTTTAATTTTGGTTTATTATTCTTGGAATAACGTCTATTTAATCGCGACGGGGGTCGAAAATTCTGATCGGCCTCGAAATTTGACCTTTTTTGTTTCAAGAAATTCCAAAAAACGAAATGTCCGTCCGCCGTACGCCGTTTTGGGCAGAAGAAATTTTTGTTTAATTAGACATTTTGACAAAATACTCGGTTTACCATCTAGCTGTGCCCGCAACGTTTTCAGCCCGATCGCCCAAACCCGTGGGGCACTATGGGGCTAAAAAGGGACTAAAGGAGGGCGTTTTTGAAGGGTTTCGGCTGTGGGGTCGAGTTAGGTGTCGTTAACGAAGTATTTTTGAACGTAGAATCCATTTTTGGGGGTCCCAGAACGATTCGATTTCACCGTGGGGATCTATTGCGCTCGCATGGGGCTACAAAAGGGATTTTTTGAGGGATTCCAGGAGGTCAAATATTTTCCGAGAAATTTTGGACGCATAATCAATTTTTTAAGGTCCTTTTTTAAATATTTTTTTATTGACACAGAATTAATTTTTGCTCAAGTAACCTACATCAAAGAATAATAAACCCTTGTGTAAAATTTGCAGCGTTTTCATCTCTCTCTTGTTTGGTCTAACCTTTCAAACTTACAACAAACAGCCAGACAGCACATGTTGAAAAAGGAGGGCGAGAATGAAAGGCCGTGTGGAGGAGGACGACCCAAATACATAAAGAAGAGGGAGAGGTCAAATCGTCAACGTCTCGGGATGTTGACCGTTCGGAAGGATTTACGAGCCTTCATTTGAATGTCTCGCCCACTGAGAAGAAATCCGCTTGGAGTCTTCGGGAGTGGCAGTTTCTTGAGGGCCAAGAAGTAACCTACAAACCACTGGTGCAACCCCTCCCGTAGCCTCTTTTTAGCCCCAGTGAGCCTCAGGGCTGAAAACCTTGCGGTCACATAAGGAGAAACGAGTAAGACAGTTATTAAAATTTCAGATTACAAAAAAAAATCCTAATGCTCAAAACGGCCTGAACGACGGACGAACATTAGATCTAATTTTCATTTTGGAAAATGAAACGCTTCATGAAACGTATAATGATGTATTTTGAAGCCGATCAAAAAACCGTAATAAACCAAAACGACAGAAACATGAGGCTAAAGTAATAATACTCTGAAAAGTTCTCAGATTCAGCTTCATGTTTTCCCACCTGTTCTATCACCCACTGAGTTGGTCGGTAAGTAATTTTCAGTGAACTCGTGTTTCTGTCCTATCACTCATTGACTGTTTTGTTAACGATCTTCCGCTAATGGAACAGTATAATTTCGGAACGGGGAAAAATGCCTTTCCGGGTGGGGGGGGGGGGGGGGGCGAAGAAAGGCGACAAAGCTGGTATCGGATCTCCCGAAAGAAAGTTGCGTGGCGTGGAGCCATCACACAAAATGAATCACCTTGACGGATGGGCTTCCATTTTCTCCGTCTAACGTCGGCTTTAATTAGAATGATTGGCCAAGAAAATGATAATCATGCTTTGATCAGGCCCATTAGTCAAACGCTGATTTATACGCTGGAGGCTTCTGGGTTTGGAGTAAAAGCGTTTCGGATGCATCAATCTGTCCGGGTTATTTTTGTTATTTTTTTCACAGCCCTGTCCCGAATGTATTAATGGCTGCCATCAATCAACGCTCACCTACGCGGTTTTGAGGTGTGAGGCAGCCTGAAATGCTAATGAGTTGTAGAGAGTGACCATTTTTGTATAATTCGTCGTTCATAACGCATTTCGGGAGGCTTGATTCGCGTTTTGCTGCGTCTCTCGGTTTTGAAAACAGGACCGAAACAACTACATCGGATGGGAGCGGGTCGTAAATCTCGTCTGACAACCAAATAACTACGGAACGAACCGATCACAATCGCAGACTGACCATTCATGGCGCGAAAACCATTCGTGGTGGTGGAAGGGGGTGAAATTATTGATTGAGCAAATGATTTCTCGTGAAGAGTTCGAACGTCGAGGACCATCTGGTCCGAAGATCCACCGGTTCGAAAAATAACTATAGAAATAGGGTAACGCACCTGTTTGATGATATAAGGTTTGAAGTCTATTGTCGCTGACTTGCGGAAGATCACCAGCACTTGGGCATGTTCCAGTAGTTGGCTAATGGGCTTCTTGAAAAGGTCTGAATTCAGCATTTCTGACAACATATTCGGATTCAGCACCCTTTAAAACCCATACACCCCAATTTTTAGTTCGAAAATCCGTTTAGATACGTGCTGAGCTGTTTTCGAAATGTTAGAGATTTTGAAATGAACGCCGGGCAAATTTGACGTCACACCTCGCCAGGCTGGGCGTCGAGTAGTTGGGCACTGAGCCGCCAGAGCGCTAAATAACAAATCTGAACAGAATCGGAATAAAAACACTCGGCCCAGGTCGATTTTTGAATAACCTTCTTTGATAATAACCTCGATGCTCAATTTTCGAATGACCTTCTATAATGATTAACCCGATTTTCGATTTTCGGGGTCGACTTTTCGCGTAGCAAAGTTGGCTGACTTGCGTAGATGAGAGAGAGAGGGATCTCCCGGCCAATCAAGAGACGACGAAGCAGCCCACGTCATGTACCCTCTCCAGACCTCGGAATTCAAATATCATATTTTTCCTAAGGCCCTATAAATAATTGAAACGGGTTTTCTGCAATATGGACCCGTTTTCGTAACTTTTGAAGGACGACCTTTGCAGGAAAAACATTTTCAAAAATCATTAAAGGAGCTCATTCCGGCTTATTTCCTTTCACGGGTTTTCGTCTATGGGGCGTAATCCTAGAATAAAAATTAAGATAAATATAAAAGATGTAATAAATCAGGGTGGTTATCAGTGGCTCAGTGGTTTGAGCGTTGGACTACTGAGTCAATGGTTGCTGGTTCGATCCCAGCAGCCGCAAGACATCTTCCTCATACTGATAATCACCTTTCGGAAGGCAATGGCAACCCACCGAAAGTATTCTGCCGTGGAATACCTCTCAAATTTTGGGCAGTAGGAATTTTTTTAAAAATCTGAAATTTTGGCAAAATACTTGGATTACCATCTAGTTGTGCCCGCAAGGTTTTCAGTCCGATCGCCCAAACCCGTGGGGCGCTATGGGGCTAAAATGGGGCTACAGGAGGGGTGTTTTGAAGGCTTTTAGCTATGGGATCGAGTTAGGTGTCGTTTTCGAAGTATTTTTGGACGTAGAATCCATTTTTGGGGGTCCCGGAACGATCCGATTTCACTGTGGGCTATAGATCCGATCTATAGGGCTTTCATGGGGCTAAAAATGAGATTTTTGAAGGATCCCAAGAAGTTATATATTTTTCGAGTAACAATTAAAGAATTTTTGAAAAAACACATTTTTGAAGAAAAAAATTCCCCAAAAATTTTTTTTTAAATATAAAAATCCAAAAAAAAATTTTTAAATTTTTTTTATTGACAGAATTAAATGTCTGTACAAGTAAACTATATCACAGAATAATAAACCCTTGTGTAAAATTTGCAGCGTTTTTCTTAAGTCCTCGGTGGTACATACCTACACATATCCCCAGGAAAAAGGGGTTATTGTTTAAATTGCATCCATTTCTCAGAGAATCCTATTCAAGCATCACGGGGCAAACGTGTGAAAAACTGGTTAATAGTGAAACACAGACAAACAACAGCACCTTCTCAACAGGTGTCCCGAATCCCGGCATTTTCTGTGACAAGTCTCATTGGATCTTAGAGTACACACAGTAAAAATTTCAACACTGTAGCTTCGTTTGGCGCCATTTTATGAATCGTTAACACATTTACCCCGTTTACACATTTCCCCCACCACTAGTAGACCTGCTGTATGACAGCTGAACATCATATCCAAAGTTAAACTATTGAAAAAAAAGCATACGCAGATACCCCACTCCACTCCACTCCAACCTGGGTATGTTGTGCAACAATTAAAACATTGTTTTCGTTCTTGTACATAGCTTGGGCAGATGTGGGTATTAATTTGTGGGCTCAATGTCGTAGTTTCTGAAGTATTTTGAACATTAAAAACTTTATCGCTATGTATGCAGACTCGATCTTGCGTCCAAAATCACACAGACAGTGTTGCTACCTCAATCAGCCTCCTGGAGGATTAAAAACCGAATCCGGACAGGAAAAACACCAAAACTTCAGCGTTGCGAAATAAACCGGAGCTCAAATAAGAACAGATCTTATTTCTACACTTACTGTACCATAGCCTGTGTTTTTCTCCAAATGAACATCCAACAACCTTCCCGGTACTTGGCCGACACTTAATCCTGAACTATGTACCTACCCGGTTACACTTAAGGCGAGGGAGTGTCCGATGGCACAGCGAAATGTCAATGTCATTATACCGCATTGTTCGTTCGGACGCTTCAGTCAGACGTCCGACCGAATATACGAGCCGCGATACACATCGTGTTTCTCTCTTATTGCCCTACATCAACATTCCCTCCCATACACTTAAGGAATCGGGGGTTTTATCTGATCCGAAAGGCCTCACATAGTTAACAGATATGGCTCGTGACATTTTGATACTTGGCACTTTTATGGGCAGACAAACGTTAGCTGAGCGTTAAAAGGTGCCGAAGTCGACTCCAAACCTGGAAAGATGCTTTATACGCAACAATAAACATGAAAAATGACAAATTAAAAGTTTATCTTGAAAAATGGTGCTTATGAACGATTCATACATGGAGGCTCTTTCCAGATTCCAAAAATCAGAGATTGCTCACCATATTTAGGCCCCCACATAAATAAGCCCAATCCTTCCCAACTCTCCATTTATTTTTCTGTCGTGCCAATTAAAAATGATATTTCATGAAAATGGGTGTACCGCATCTCTCAAGGGCGGGTTTTTATTGCATCGTTTCACACCCCTTTCGCTGACTCAGGCCCTGAACACCTTTCTGGACTTGAGTCATGAAAAAAAAAAAGAACGAGAATCCTCTTTTTGATTCATTTACGGTTTGACTCCGTAGTGCGGCCCAGAGGGATCCCAGAAGGCTTCGGGGTTCTTGATTTATATTTTTAATTACCCAACTAATTCTCCTCCCGAGCGGGGTTCACAAGTATTGGAACATGCCCTCCGGGAGCACGGCCTGTTATTACGTTTGAACTGCGTGAGAAGGAACAGAGTCCCATAAATCAATCAGAACCGTTTCCATCAAACTTTTTTGTTCGATTTTTATCCGCCCGATCGAAGGTATTAATTCTGCCTCTATCAAAACATCTAAGCTTGATTGGGCCTGTGTTTTCAAGGAAGAGGCTGGCTTCGACGCTTTCGTCAAAGTCAGAGGGAATAACAACAACAACAACAACACCAGGCACGAAGAGTTCCATTTAAAAAATAATAATAACGAGAAAAATTTGTATCAAAAGAAAATTAATAACTACAAAACCTAGACACAAAAATCATTTTATAGATCCCAAATGGTTTTTTTAAAATGAGAAATAAAACAAAAAATTTTAAAAATCATGTCTAAAATCGAAGCATTCAATCAAAGTTGGCAAAGATGTTCACTTCAACCAAATTATTCAGGTTTAAAAAATAAATATAGTTATTGCATAAAAAAAAATCTTAAATAATTTTGTAAATTAAAATAATAATTATTTACAATTTAGTCCACTCTCCTGCCGCAGGAGTAAAGTTTCTAAAATTAAAAAAATAATTTTTCTGGTGTCATATTGGCGGGTATAGTAGGAGTGTCCCCAGCCTGCGCTCACCTAGGAACGAGTGTCCGCACTTCTTTTATGAGTGTCCCCGAGTGGTAGGTGTGCCCATAAGTAGGTCCTACCTTGGAGAGGATCATATACAGCCCCAGACACAGCCTACCTTGGAGAGGTCATATTTATTCAAGGATACTTCTAAAAGCCAAAATCGAGTAGAAGGGGTGTGAGGCCAGGTGGGAGAGGTCAGAGATTGGCTGGCTTTAGCCAGCAGGGGGTGGCGCGGCCCCCCAGTATACTACACTGAAGCTCCAGCCCGAGGAGGAGTCCTCTTTAATCTTAATTTGGTCTTAAAAATTTCAGCTCGGCGAGCATAGTAAGTGAAAAGTCTGAAACCAACAAAACGTTGCTCCACCTGGCGCATCTAAGCTGCTAATAGGGGGTCAAAGTCAAAGTTCAATCAGGTGTGATTATGTTGTTCAAGTTCATACTCATTTCACTTACGACCTCGGGTCCCCCATTAACATTTCTGGGTACACTCGAGCCGTCCCCCATACCTACGTAGCCATTAAATCATGATCACGTTTGATGAAAAAATTCTTTCGGCGCTGCACAGTGGTCCAGAATCGTCAAAAGCGCTCAAAACTTGACTTTTAGACATTTTTTTCCGAACATGTCGGCCTTAAATATGTTAGATACCTCCTGAGAGTGCAATTTCCCCCACCGTTGACTGCAGGAAGGTGGTTAATCATGAAAGTACTAGAAATGAAGAAAACTTACGAAATCCTCATACATGTACCGAAATCGATCCTTCAATTCAACAATATTTTCTCTTGCCCATTAAAACATGCGTCAACCTGGTTAGTCTGAACTAAAATTGAAGGATCGATTTCGGTACATGTATGAGGATTTCGTAATTTTTTTTCATTTCTGGTACATTAATGATTAACCACCTTCCTACAGTCAACGGGGGGCCTGAAAATACAAATCATAATTTTGCGTCAAAATCCTCCCAATTAACTCCTCGACCGTACTGCCAAGCACAAAAGCCATAACGCGCCAGTTCCAACCTGCATTCACTATTCAGAATCTCCACCATCTCCTCCAGCAAATCCCGCTGGAAAAGATATTCTGAATTCTCTGAGAACCAGAAAGATCCCAAAGAAGTGGAGTATGCCTTCTCCAACTCACATATTAGTTTTAGTATAAGGAGAGCTCCTCCCAACCTCAAAACCCATAGGATGGCCCAAATTGGTACCTCTGCACATTTTTTAGTTCAAGCCAATAATTGGCTAGCATCACATTCCAGTCCAGGGGATTTCTGGATCCCAAAGCTTCTCTCCTCATATTCTCCCTGGAGGAGGTGTCTGGCCTGTGACAGGCCAGTCAATCGGCCAAGCCAGGACTCCAGGCTTTCCACGTTCCCATCGAAGGGACGTCTCGCCTCGTCTTGCCGTTGAGCAAGATCAGCAAGGCTCGCAAACCAATAACTCGCGACACCTTGATGCCCGGGAATCAATACTCCAGCACTACGTACTTGCGAGCCAAAAATAAATGAAAAAAATACCAGTATTTAATATGGACAGAAGGTTAACTTATTCAGCATTATTAAATGGTTTCACTCCGACCCAAATATTTCACGTTTTTCTGATTTTGAACGGGAATGAGTCTGGCTGTCAGTATTCACGGCATGACGGGGCTCGATCAAAAGTGGGGTGGGGGGGAGGGGGCGAGCGCACGCCATCCGTCAGTTCCCCGTCGGTTGTCACTCAAACTGTCGGCAACGTTTCATATCTCGCCTTCCATCAGGTTTCCATCCGTCATGAAACCCCCAGCGTGCAGTACGTCATCTAGAGATCAACCTGTCTTCGTACCTTCAACCAAAGGGAGATGCACTGGGCGGATAGAGTGACGTTCAATATGAACTGTAGCTTTCAAAAATGTTGGCTGAGGTTAAAGTTGTGACGAGTATTTTTTCGTGGAATCTGAATCTCACCGAGTCTGACGGAAAGGGGATGAAAAGGAGAAAATGAGATCAAGACAAAGGTGGCGAGAGTGAAGGAGGGGGAAAGCGTCAATATGTGTGGAGGCGGCGGGGGCGGGTAAGGAAGGAGGGGGGGAGTCCAGCTATGACTTAGGCAAACCGGAAAGCTATTAAGGTGCGTAATGGGGAGGGTGACCGGGCCGGGTGAGCGCAGACAACATCGATTAGAAAGAGCGGGGGAAAGCCCCCCTCAGCAGCCTCAGACCCCCCCATGCCGCGGCCTTCCAAGCTTTGCCACTACAAGGCGGCTCAAGGCAAAAATCCCCCACCCCCGACTAACGTCTCCCTCATCGCCGCCCTTGTCACTCAACGGTACAGCAAGTGGCTCCGCCGACCAGGTGCCCGATGGTAGGGGCCGTATCCAAGTTTGACTCGGAATGGGTATCGATGAACAAAACATCGATGTTTGCACATCAATAATGTTTTTTCCAGAAACATCTGTCTAAAAATCATCGAATAAAGAATATCCAGTTTAGATACATCGACGTTTTCTAGAAGCGCAAAGAAAAGTTTGTTTTTCAACTACTTTAATAATATTAGGTGCATTATAATAAATAACTGTAAATGTAGTGAAAATAGTTCAATACAGAAGTAAAAAGTGTAAGATACTGAGTAGTAGTATAAGTAGTAAAAATTGTTCAATAAAATAAAAAGTGAAAATCAATAGGTAGAAAGTACCTACATCTACCGAGTAATGATTGTTCAATAAAGCAATAAATCAGTATCAATTAGACCAATTAGGTAACAATTTAGACGCAAGAGACATGTTTTACAAAGCGTCAAGGAGGCATACAAAAATTTCGTCCGCCACCAACAGCTGCTTTTTCGACGAGGGTCATGTTTTTTTCGGTACGGACGGATTTCGTTTTTAACATAGCTGTAATTTGGTTCCCAACTGATTTTCCTTTAGAGATGCCTCTCTGATAGGCGTACATTTCTATAGAAAAATGATACAAAACTGAGTAAGCATTTATAAATTAATTTTAGCATGGGGGACATGCTTTAGCCTTGAGCTAACAGGCAAAAAGTGTCACGTTTTTTGGGAGACGGCGAAGTGTCACGAAATTTTGCTTGGCAACGTTACTAGGCAAAGCATGTTCCATGTTTCTCGAATTTAAGGCAAAGGCTCTAAGCAGTAACCTGTTTTTTTTTTTGTTTTTTTTTTTTTTTTACATAACATTAAATGTTGTAAAAAAATTAAAAGTTATTTAAAAAGTATTTACATACCTACATAAAGTCTAGACAATAAATTTTATTGTCTGTAAATACTTTTTTGTTATTTTTTTCTTATTTCGTGTTTTTCTGCGGATAATTTATTTATATTTTATTAATCTTACGTCAACAACCAAAAATTAGAACAAAATTATTCGGTGAATTTCTCTACGACGAAAACTTTTCTTTCTACCAACATTTCAAGGTCAGGAATGACGTCTGTTTTTTCTTTTTTTTTTTTTTTTTTTTTCATTCTTAACCCCTCTTCTTTTAATCATTGCTGACATAGAAGGAGGGCAGAAAATTTTTCGGACGTAGGAAAAAGGATTATCGGTAGCTAGGGGGCCTCCCCAACTTGCTACGCCAGCAAGTCCTAGTGGCGGTAGGGGGGCAGCCGCGTCGCCGTCGGATCCCCCCCCCCCCCCCCCCCGCCTTCCCAACATCTTGTCAATTGTTTAGCCACTATTTTTGACCATTTTGGAGCAACTTTTCGGTAGTTTCAGATTATTTTCGTCATCTACCTACTCACCAAAACTAATTTTTGGCTTTTTTTTCAAATTTAAAAAAGTTTAAAATCCTGTTTTTCGCCACTTTTGGAGCTTAGACGCGCTCAACACGTGGAACAACTAGGTACCTTAGAATAATGATGACCAAAATCGTGACACTCTCCTTGTCCTTGTTGCCACAGCAGAAACTCGAAAAAGGTGAGAAACTCCAACCAGTCAAAGAGGATTCAGAATAAATGTGTGGATCGTTAGACATAAATATCAAAAACAAAAAAAGAAAGAAAAGGACGTTTCAGAAAAAAACATCAACCTGTAAACATCGATACCCAACCCTAAGTTGGACAAAACCTGAGGGACTTGACGTGGACATGATGGAGCTGGAAGGTGCTCCACCGGAGATGGAAGGCTCCCCAGGACATCCCACAGCGGAATTCATCCCTCCAACAAGTGGAATCCCCCCAAAGTCAACCCATTTTAAGTGGAGATTGGGAGTTGGGAAGCTCACGAAATCCTTCACTCAACTCCCCGGCAGCCCCCTTGACCAGGTAATTACATCCGGTCATCCGGTTAAGTAATGGATACGTCATCCCTGGGGAAGCGAAGGCAAAAAGGAAGGTGAAGGGATTACGTCATGGCAAAAGGATTGATTGGCCAACAGGGCTTAGGAAGGGCAGCGCTGCCAATGATTGGCACAGATTATACACTCATCTATCACTCGGCTCCCGGGCCGGGCCTCACCTAGGACGGATTAAACCTTCAATATTTACCACCTTCGTTCTGCTTCTTTTTTTTCTGATGATTTCACGAAGGAAGCTCTTCTGAAGAACAACTCACTTTTTGGCGCCTTCCAGACAAAATTTGCTCACACTACTTGGAAATCAAAAGCTTAGAGGCAAAAACCTGCACATTTTACTCAAGGTTGGTTATTGTTTGGTATAAATTGTGCTCAAGTTACCTATGTCGATGTCGTTAAAAAAGTATTTTTTTTAAATCAAGAGTTTTAAAAACTGAATTCTATATTGTGTTCCTGAACATTAATTGGACGGTCATGGAGCCCCGAAAAATTGAATCTTCGTCCAAAATTACTCGGAAAACGACACCTCATTTGACATCCTGGCAGGCCTTCAAAGCCCCAGAAAAACCCCACAGATCCCCAGAGTGAAAGCGGATCGTTCCGGGGGTCCCAAAAATGGATTCTTCGTCCGAAAAAAACTTCAAAACAGGCACCCCTCTCGATATCATAGACGAAAACTGTCAAACCTTGCGGACCCAACTTGATGGAAAAACGAGTATTTTGTCAAAGTTTCAGATTAAAATATAAAATAAAAAATAATAAAACTCGGCCTTTTGGGCCTCCAGGTGCTTTTTGCTCAGAGCCTACGGCTGAAATTCAAGAAACGTGGAACAGGTGAGGACGCCGAACTAGTGGCCTAACGTTAAGACAAACGAGGATACCGAACTAGTGGCCTAACGTAGGAAAAGTGAGGCCGCCGAACTAGTGACCTAACGTTAAGACAAAAGAGGATGCCGAACTAGCGGCCTAACGTATATTTGTATATTACGTATTACGTGGCATAACTTGTAGATATATAATATATATATTACGTAATATATAAACGTGACACTCGAGCGTCTCTCTCACCGACTAACGTTTTTTGGCAGTCAGGTCGCGGCTAAAGAATGCTCCATGCTAAAAATCCTATTGTTCAAAATGGCCTGGACAGCGGCCGCTCAAAATGTTTGCCCCCGTCGCGAAAACATAAGTTGATTATTCTTAGAATCCCTTCTAGAAGGCCTTAGAAAACAAAATCACGGCAAATAAAAACAACTTAGAAGGTAATAAATTAGTTATGACACAAAAACATCATCGAAGGAGATTCAGAGGACATAACACCGCAATTATCAACAGGAAATAACGATGAGAATACCATAACTCAACTGATATTTTCAAAAGAGTAATTTATGCAGACGGACACAATACTCAAGGACTTCGACTCAAACTGAACGTTTAAATATTAAACATAAAAACGTACCTGCCTTATTAGATTATTAGCAATAAATCATTTCCTCGATGTACCTCTCGTGTTTGAGGATACGCTGTAGGAAATTAACACGGGTTTCTGGAGGAGTTTTTCGGGGTGGGGGGAGGCGGGGAACTGTTTTTTTGATTGATGTTCGGGTCGTAAGTCATGCCAATCGTAAGTCACGATACCCGGTCTGATCCCCACTATGCGCCATTCGTTTTCGCGCGAGACGTCGTCTTTTGCCCGCGAAAACGAACAGCTGTCCGCTCTTAAATCAACCCGACCCAAAGATGTTTTGGGCCTTGCAGGGAAACCAGAGAAGGTCTGCTGCACCTCCGGAAGGCCCTCGAGGACTAATTTAAAATTGGGAACTCATTCTTCGGGGGGCCCTCCCGTTCTCGTTCGTCTGAGATGGAATTGAGAAACGAGCGGAACAGCAGTAAATTTCGGGAATTTACGATATTATTGAAGCACTTCGGCGGGGCTGTTGAGTGGACGGTCAGAGAATGAGGAGAGGAATACGTGTGACGTAATTTTTAGCGAATCGTTGGTGGGGCATTGCTCTAAAATCAGGGCTACCCAAACGTTTTGGCTCGCAGACCCCTTTCACGGAACAATATTTACTGCGGACCCCTCTGTAGCATAGACATTATAGAATTTAGCTCCTAGGTCTTAGAAAACCTCACCCACCAGGTTAGGCTGCCCCCAAGGTGTTAGTGATAGGTATTCCTCGAGTAAATAAGATTCTTACCGGTTAAATCGTAGTTTTGGTTTATTATTCTTGGAATAATACACCTACGTTTTCGCGACAGAGGTCGACGACTCCGATCGCCCTCCAAATTTGACAAAGGTTTCAAACATTTCAAGAGGTCTACATTCCAAAACCGAAATGTCCGTCCGCCGTCCGGGCCGTTTTGGGCAGTAGGAATATTTTTTAATCTGAAATTTTGACATAATACTCGGTTTACCATCTAGTTGTGCCCGCAAGGTTTTCAGCCCGATCGCCCAAACCCGTGGGGCGCTATGGGGCTAAAATGGGGCTACGGGAGGGTTTTTTTGAAGGCTTTTGGCTATGAGATCGAGTCAGGTGTCGTTTTCGAAGTATTTTTGAACGTAGAATCCATTTTTTGGGGTCCCGCAACGATCCGATTTCACTGTGGCGATCTGTAGGGCTTTCAAGGGGGTTAAAAATGGGATTTTTGAAGGATCCCAGGAGGTTAAATATTTTTCGATTAAAAAATATAGAATTTTTGTGAAAAAAAAATCTCAAAAAAATTTCTTTTTTTACAAAATTTTTTCCATTGACCCAGAAATAATTTTTGCACAAGTAACCTATATCAAAGAATAATAAACCCTTGTGTAAAATTTGCAGCGTTTTTATTTGAGAATTTTCCATTTAAAATTAAGAGTTTCCCATTTTCAATTGAGAATTTTCTTTTCAATTTGGGAAACATTGGTTTTTCTGGTGGATCCGATAGGAATTCTGTCTACACTAGTAATAATTAAACATCTAGATCTATTGGGGGATGAAATCTCTGCCCATCTATTAGCGAATTATAATGTATCCAACCCCGTGAAATATAAAGTCATAAAAAGAGGCAGTTATCAAAATTGTGAAGCACCTGGTCAGTGAACGTTCCCCTGCTGCACCTACGCCCTGGTGACTAACATCCCTGCCCGGACTTGGACTCGCCAGGGTCATCTCCGTTTTCAACCTGTCCCGAGATTTATGTCGTCAAGGGCCGAGACATTTTCTCTCCTCTCCGGGTGATGCCTTTCTTTTATCAGAAGGCGTAGAATACTAAGTGATGTTTGACGCACGGAACTGTAAATGAAATTTACGGTGTCTAGAAATTCCAACGTGATGAGACTTTTAAGGGGGGGACTGGACCGATGATGTGAAAGTTGGTACCTCGAGAGATACGGCTCTCCTCATAATGTGGACATCACTATTCGCATCGATCAAAAAACCTATTACTACCACGGGACACCCAAGGATTTCGTAAAACGCCAAAAAAAATTGAATTCATAATGAGGTTCATAATGAGTAAACACTTCACAGATACTTAACGGCCGTTTTGGGCGGTTGGATTTCTTTTTTTTAATCTGAAATTTTGACAAAATACTCGGTTTACCATCAAGTTGTGCCCGCACGGTTTTCAGCCCGATCGCCCAATCCTGTGGGGCACTAAAAGGGCTGCGGGAGGGGGTGTTAACGGGTGTGGGGTCGAGTTAGGTGTAGTTTTCGAGGTATTTTCGAACGTACAATCCATTTTTGAGGGTCCCAGAACGACCCGATTTTACGGTGGGGATCTATGGAACTTTCATGGGGGTACAAATGGGAATTTTGAAGGATCCCAGGAGGTCTAATAAAGTGCCGTTTTCCAATAATTGGAACTAATTATTAGTTTTCGACGCATAATAAATTTTTCGAGGTCGCACACTTATCCAAACATTGAACAGAGAAAAAATTTTTTTTAAAATTTTTTCGAAAATATTTTTTTATTGGCAGCATAATCTTCGCACAATTAAGCTATATCAAAGAATTAACCAATTTATAACTTGTTAAACTTAATAATTTATAGCTTAACTAAAGCGGCGCCCAGCTGATGTTGACGCCTCCAATGATTGCGCTGCTGATCGATGACTGGGCCATATGTTTCTTCCTTCTCCACTTCACTTGCTTCGTGATCGTAATTCGTGATTCTGTATTATTTGACCAAGTTTTAATACAATATTTAAAATAATTATTTCTTCGTGCCTGTGTTTGCAGTATTCGGCGGAACAGGTAACGATTTATTCTCTCATGAGCTCAGGTGGTAAATTGTGGGAGATTTAGCTGCACGGAGTAAAACACACAAAAAGCGCCGCCATTTCCTCTGAATTTATTTCGAACGGAGGCTCTATCACCTAAGACGTAAGACGTGGACGTTTACGCTTCCATTTCCGCTTCCAAACAGTGCACACGAATCCAAATCGGTCTCTTAACGTGCGGAGGTCGCTTTTGGGTGGTTTTCGGAGTTAGGCAAACGGCCATCTAAGAAATTAACACATATAAGGTTGCCTGTTTGGTTGAAAGTACGAAGACGTGTAAGACGTGTGAGTTGATGTCGGTTGGGAAGAAATAAGACGTGCGGAACGAGACGTGGTTTGATGAGGCTCTTCCTATCCATAACTACCATAAGTCGCGCAGGTAAATTTTACAAGTCCTCAAGCATAAGTCCATGAACGTTTACGTGAAGACGGACATTCTAACTCAAAAGACGTGGTAATGGAAATGGAAAATTGAAGCATTTTCTAAAAGCTAAGCTACCTAGAAATTGCTTACATGGCAGCTCCCAAGGTTTTCGTGTCAAGGTGATAGAGTTCACGGTAGTACGTCAATTGAGTCGGGGGAAATGAGGGTTAAATGTTTGTTTTGTAGATCGTAGTGTGTTGATGCTCCTCCAGTAGACCACCATGTCCTGGAGACGGACATAGAATTGACATGGGCGTTTAGAACAGAAACGGTCACAGTCGGCCGGGTCTAGCACCCGTCACCGACTGGCGCCTGCATGAAGTAGCTAATGTGTGCTGTGCTTTCCCCCACCATGCTATTGCTTTATGACTCGTAACGCCGTGTGTCAATTCTCTCGTGACGAATTTGTAAGATACATATTTTTGTAGATTTTCATGTTGTTTTAAAACGTGTATTGGTGTGGACGTAAGACGTGTGCTAACGAGCGTAAGACGTGTGCTAACGAGCGTAAGACGTGTGCTAACGAGCGTAAGACGAGGTAACTCGGAAAACGTAAAACGGCAAGACGTGGTGAAAAGACCAAATAAACGACATTGGGTTGACAGGCACGGTGTAGAGTCTTCTGCCGAGTAGGCACAGTTGAGTCAAAACATCACTCAGAGCGATTCTACTTAGGATTCTTAAGACGTGTTCAATTTGTTATTTGACTGTGTGGTGATTTGACTGTGCTGGTCGCGGGGCTCGTGCGCTGGTCAACCTAGGTGCTTAACAAGACGATTAATACGTTCTGTATTTCCAATCAGGTTAGACATGTTGGGTCGAATGGAACAAGACGTGGACGGCCGAATGGAACAAGACGTGGACGGCCAGATGGACGCCATTACGGTGCGTCAGGGTGCCATAAGACGTGAACGTGAGGTACGTAAAGAACTAATGGGAGTCCTCCATTATAATATACGAATTTACAAAGAAGAGCTGGAGGTTAAAATACAGCAACTCAAAGACGAGTGTGAAAAACGTGTCAACGCCTTTTTGGCTACCATGGAGAGTGTTATTACTGACCGCAGGTTGGAGCAAGGTCAGACGTTGAGGGATCTCGTTCAAAATCAACAAGGACCAGACGTGGTCATGGTGTTTCCGGACCCGAAAGACGTGACGGTTTCTGATCAACAAGCCACACACGACAAGAGCGATGAAACAGGAGGAACGAGCCACGAGACTCAAACCTCAGTGAATGACAACACTAGCAATGAGTCTGCTGAAAAACGTGGGGCAAAAAGATCTTGGAAAAATGAGCGGGTGCTTCCTCCTGATTCACATTCCCAAGTACTGGTCAGAAGATCTCAACCACGTCCAAGGTTTCAAAAGGGAGATAACAAGTTGACAAATGACTCGGAGTATTCTCTCTGGGTTTCCAGAATAAAGCACGAGTTACTAGCCTGGGACTGTCTATTTCTTGTGGATGATAAAGTTCAACCGACTGAGGACTATGACGAAAAGGACCGAACCCTTATGTCAAGTGCAGTAACGTCTTACCTCTTGTCCAACCTGGAGGAACGACACCAACGCATGGTGAGGAGGGCTACTACACCCGCAGAAATCTTGGGACAGCTGGAGAGTCTGTGTGAGCCAATAAGCAATTATTCAGAGCATATTTACCGAGACTTGTTGTACAAGCTGCGGTTTGATCCCACAAAACAGACGGTCTTGACGTTTCTCACAGAATTCGAAAGCCTGGTAGAAAAAATCAACAAATGCCCCGACTCAAACATGACAGATCATCAGGTGAAATACCACTTGCTACTGTCGGTCTCTGAAGCGTGCCCAGCAATAAAAGACGTAGAATTACGAGCCCCTCCTCCTGGTCATACAGTGAAGCAGTTAAAGGACATGTTGTTACATGAAGAGCACCGTCTTTCGGCTCTGCAAAAACGTGCGAAGGCAACAGAGACGACGGAAAGAGCAATGTATTCGAAGGGAGCATGGGGTGGTATGGCACGAAAACGTGGATTCTATAAGAGGGGCACTTCTGGAAACAACCAACAGGAGCAGTGCAAGACGTGTGGCAATCATGGCCATACGGCCGATACTTGTTTCAGAAATGGTCGAAAGTGCTTTAATTGTGGTTCATATGATGGTCACCTGTCTCGTGATTGTCCAGAGGAAGAGACGCAATACACAAAACGAAATCGGTTAGCTAAGGCTAAAACTGACCAAGCCGATAAAGCAAAATCATTTCCGAAGAGAAGGAGGATGCCCGTGAAAGAAGCTATGAAGCTGTCAAAAATGAGAGCGAAAGCTGGTCACGCACGGCTTGCAATGATCCTGGACAATGAAGATGAGCATGCTACTGAAGATGAGCAAATGTGTTGGGTACAAGAAGTAGAGTCGGATGAGCAATCAGATGGTGCCGCACTCTACGCTGTAAGACGTGGTAACAGCACGGACTCGGACGAAGACGTGGAGGATCAGTCCTCATCTCAGGCGTTTCGGGTGGATAGTAAGTGTTCTGCCATGCCTACAGTAGATTTCATCGCGGATTCGGGAAGCACAGAGCATATAGTAAATGATCCAAGCTGCTTTGTTGAGTTGCGTCAGTTGCCTAAGCCAAAGAAAATAGGATGTGCTAATAGTAATTCAGATGCTGATCTAACAATAACTCAGTATGGGGACATTGTTTATTTCAATGACGATACTAATACCTACGGGTGCTTGAAAGACGTGCTCTATGCCCCTCAATTGGCTGAAAATTTGTTTTCTCTTAGTAAACAGGTAAAGAATGGGTTGAATGTTGAGTTGGGTCCTCGTACGCTTCGGCTTCGTGATGCTACTTCTGGTCAGCTTGTGAAGTGTGGGACCTTTCGGGGTAAATTTTGGTGGCTCACCTTTTGTCTTCCTTTGAGCCAGGCGACTCCTTCAGAGCGTTTTAGGATTTTGACGGCTGTGAATGGCATGGCTGCTCTCTCTGTTAAGGATTTTGGAGGGAGGTTTCCTTCCGGTGTGGATTTAGGAGGGAGTGGGATTGCTGTAAATCCACCCCTCAGTCAGGGGGTTCGGCCGAGTGGTTTTCTCCTAGTCCCACCCTCTAAACGCTTTAAGGCGTCTGAGGGTGTGTTTGTGACTACTGGCTTATCTTATTCAGGTGGTCCTTCGTCTAGTTCTTCTGTCACAAATGTACGTGACAATCCTGGTTTATTGTGGCACTACCGGCTCAACCACGCATCCAAGAGATACTTGGAAATAGTGGCAAAATCGACGCCATCATTGCGTAAAATCAAATTTGGATCAGAGCTTCTTGATTGCCCAGCCTGTAAAATGGCAAAGGCGAAAAAGAAACCGTGTAAGGATGTACGATATAGATCAGAGGTGGTGTTCCATAGGGTGTGGAGCGATCTCATGGGTCCCTTGAGACCAAACTCGCTCAAAACGGGGGCAAAATACATCGTAACATTCGTTGATGATGCCACAAGGTACGCAATGGCGTACGAAATCAACGACAAAACTAAGGTTCATAAGGCGCTGACTGCTTGCTTGGAAGAGATTAGAATTATCAAGGGTCCGAACGCTAGGCTAGGGCAAATCCTTGCCGATGGAGGTTTAGAGTATAAGACTGCTGATATGAAGGAATTGCTAGCCAAAGAAAACATTTTGCTAACAGTTTGCGAACCAGCAACGCCTCAACACAACGCTTGTGCTGAAAACTTTAATTTTGTCTTGGCTTCGGCGATTCGGGCAAATTTATTCTCGGCAGGGATGCCCGCGCATTTCTGGGGACATGCAATGAGGCATTCAGTACACATCCATAATAGGACGCCCAATGCCTCAAATGAGTTCGTGTCTCCTTACGAAAAAGTCTATGGCAAAGCTCCTGAACTAAAGTACCTCAAACGTTTTGGCTGTGAGGCTTATGTTTTGGATATGCATGTAAAATCTAAATTTAGCCCCAGGGCCAATTTGGCGCATCTACTACAGTGCACAGAAACGGGGTACATTCTGCTGGATTATCAGAAGAGGACTCTGATTCGATCCAAGCACGTCGACTTTGTCGAATCGAGGGTTTATGGTGATAGTGTAGGGAAAAACATGACAACTTTAGATATTTTTGAAAACACAGAGTCTCTAGTTGATGCGCTTACAAATGACACTGTCTTGCAAGATAGCCTCCCAGCTAATGCTATTGACATGGGAAGTGATCTGCTGTCTCGAGATAGTGTTGTTGAGACCAATGCAAAAACAGAGACAGTCACTGTTGCACATGATGCTCTACCAACTAAAGAGGGAGTGGATAACAACTCAGGGTCTCAAGACAACGTTGAGGAGCCACAACCCTCTTCATCAAATGCTGACACCTCCAATGAAAGGGTTATAGGGATGACAGATCAATTTTCTGAGCTAGACAAAGATAGCGAATCTGAGGAAGCCCTTCTCATTGGTCCTGATTTTGCCGAGGAGTCTAAGGAACCTCAGACCTATTGGGAAGCTATATTTAGTAAAGATAAAGACCGTTGGATTGGTGCCATTAACACTGAATTTGACGCGTTGGCTAAATGTGATACATGGGACATCATTCCCAGGTCACAGCTTACAAAAGATGTTAAACCTATCAGTTCTAGGTGGGTACATAAAATAAAACATGAAGCAAACGGTAATACACGTTATCGGAGTAGACTTGTTGCTAGGGGTTTTGCAGATAAAAATGAATATAATGTTTCTGAAACCTATGCCCCAGTTTCAAGATTAGCAGATGTGCGCTTTTTACTAATTGTAGCAAATAAATTCGATCTAGACCTTACTCAATACGATGTCAAAACCGCTTTTCTCAACGGCGAACTCAAAAAAACAGTGTTCATGGAAATTCCCGATGGGTTAAAGGAATATTTGAATAAAGATAAATCTTTTGGGAAAAACTATGTATGTAAGCTTAAACGTGCTCTTTATGGACTTAAAGTTTCACCAAAACGTTGGTATATTCGATTCTTGGAAACAGTGGAAAAGCTTCACTTCAAAATGTATGAATTTCAAAACTGCCTTTTTGTTTGGCGCAGTGGACATGAAATGGCAATACTTTTACTATACGTAGATGATATCTTGCTTGCAACAAACAGCATTTCAAAGAGAAACGAAGTACAAAAAATATTAAAAAAGGATTTTGAGATTAGTGAACTAGGTGTACCAGTAAAGTTTCTCGGGATTGAAATTAAAAGAGATCTTTCAAGACGTGAAACATTCCTTAGTCAAACAGGTTTCATTTACTCTATGTTAAAACGGTTCGATATGCTGGATATCAAGCCGGTTGCAATTCCTATGCGTCCAGGAGATGAACGACATAGAACAGGTGATAAGGGCACTGAGTTTACAAAGAAAATTCCCTACCGTCAAGCTATCGGTTCGCTGCTTTATCTCCAAAATGGTACCAGACCTGACATTGCTTACGCTACAAACGTTTTAAGTCGACGTCAGTCTAATTATACCATGGAAGATTGGGAATTGGTAAAACGAGTTTTTCGGTACCTAGCAGGGACGGCAGATTATGGACTTAAATTCACTGGTTCCTTGGAAAATGTCATTCACTGCTATGTAGATGCTTCTTTGGGCCTCAATGACGAACAGGGGCACTCTACTACTGGTTACGTGATCAAACTGTTTGGTGACTGTTATTCGTGGAGAACCAAGAAGCAAGGGCATGTTTCTCTGTCATCTGCGGAAAGTGAGTTTGTTGCAATGTCTACTGCGTGTAGAGAGTTGGCAAACCTCCGCTCTATGGCCAAAAGAATGCTTGAGCTGAGTATCGTTCCAGAAGTATTTGAGGATAATCGAACCTCGATTAAAATTGCCGAAACTGAGGACTCAACTACTTTCAAGCATTTAACAAAATTGTCCTTTCATTACGTTCGAGAGGAAGTTAAAAACCAAAGTATAAATCTTCATTGGATAAGCACAGATAGGCAAATTGCAGACATGTTCACAAAACCACTGTCTGGGGGCAAATTCTCGTGCTTCCGTGAAGAGCTGGTTAAAGCTGAGTCGGACTGAAACCAAAAACTTGAATAATAACGTGATTAATCCGTTTCAGAAAGACTCATTTAAATACGCACAAGACGTGATTATAAAGACGTGACCAAGACGTGACCCATAAGACGTGATATGAAGCTTGCAGCAACAGAGCTTCTTCTCGTCATCGTTCAGCACCGGGAGGGAGTAAAGCGGCGCCCAGCTGATGTTGACGCCTCCAATGATTGCGCTGCTGATCGATGACTGGGCCATATGTTTCTTCCTTCTCCACTTCACTTGCTTCGTGATCGTAATTCGTGATTCTGTATTATTTGACCAAGTTTTAATACAATATTTAAAATAATTATTTCTTCGTGCCTGTGTTTGCAGTATTCGGCGGAACAGGTAACGATTTATTCTCTCAAATATTTATTCTATATCAAAGAATAATAAACCTATGTGTAAAATTTGCAGCGTTTTATATCTATTTATTTACTTTTTATAATTTTGTATTAACACAGTATTAATTCTTGCACATTTTATTCCAAAGAATAATGAACCATTGTGTAAAATTTGCAGCGTATTAAGAGTATCGTTTTTGATTTGAAGTGTTAATCAATTATTAAATTGATGACTAATTTCCTAAGTGGCTGCTTACGACTGTGTTTCCACTTCTACTTACAGGGCACAAACATCTTCCAAATCAGAGATCAATAACGCCCTGATGGGAGGAAGAATATGGCGATACCTTCATGTAAAACATCGCCCGAAGGTTGATTGAGGCCCTCCATACCTGATGTAGCACTTCAGTGACGATCGTTTCCAAATCGGTTTCATCCCTCCCAATCGGAACCGCCGCAAAATCCCTCACAAATCATCCCGAAAGAAGAGGACGAGGAAAAAAAAGAGGACAACATAAAAAAAAAAAAATAAAAAAAAAAGGACGCCAGCGCGATGGATCAGCGAGAGGGACGTTGGAGGGGGGTCTTTTTGCCGATATAAAATCGAAGATATGTGGTCTCGCTCGGGAGGAAGGGGGACGATACAAATAAAGGGACATTCGTTAAGAAAGAAATTGTCGAGCATATTTCGTAGCTTGAGTATAGAAGGAAAGGACTCCCCGCCCAACCTGTCCCCCTTCCTCACAACCATTCAGAGCCCGTATCCACTCCCGAATCACAGGGATACAATAACGGATGCCCGACAGTTAAAAAGCGACAGAAAAGATATACAGGGTCGTTGAAGGAGATTCTGTCCAAAGTCCGGGGAAGTTTTTCAAAAGGACAGGAGGGGGGGAAAGCTGCATGCTCGGACTAAATGATGAGTGTGGGAGGGGACTTTAAAACAGCTTAATAATAAAGTATCTCTCGTGAACTGTGTGTGAGTGTTTTTTTATCAAAGCCGATAAATCAATCGCAGTGAATTAGATGAAGTAGCTAACTTCAATGGATGGTCCTAAATATTTTTTTCCTTTCCTTTCATATAAATTGTATAAAATCAATAACCAATAGAATAATTATATTAATTATTTATGTTTATGGAATAAACAATGTGATTATTATTCCATCTAAGTACCTATTTTAAGACGGTACATGCAATCTAGCGAGCATAAATACAATCTAGAAAAACATACCTACCGTTATAGTGTTACGACAGATAAGGGACCCCCCAAAATTGATTCTTCGTCCAAAGGCCCTTCGAAAACGTCATAACACCCCACTCGACCCCCTAAATCCTTCCAAAACTGTATCAAAAGAAAAGCTGATGTTATATAACTTCATATAAAGCTATAAGGAGGGGGGGGGGGAGGGGTGAGACCAATGGGGGTGGTACTTAAGGCGTTTGAACATGATGATCAACAAATTCTTATTATTCAATCACTGGGAGAGAGTATACAAACACAGACCACAAAAGAAGAAGGCCTTTCAACTACAGTTGAATTTAAAAAAAAAAAAAAAACACTTCTGGTGCATGGTAACAAAACAGTGAACAAATCAACTTTAAAACTGCAATACATTTTTAGCGCAACCTTTTTCCAAAAAATGGAAAGGTGCGCTCACCTCTTCGACATGTATGTTTTTTTTTTTTTTTTTTTTTTTAAAGTGAAACTTTTATTACATCGTCCCAAATTTTTTGGTCTGTGTGTCGTTTCTTGTCCCGTCACGCTACCTTGATTTTTCCTCCCTCATCCCCTTCATCGGTTTTAGGGAGGTCCTTCACGACGAAAGTTGTTTATCTCTGATGTGTAACTAAGGAGGCCTCATAAGGGGGACGAAAGTTTTTGTCCGATTTCGTTGGTACAAGGGTCTATGGAATGAGCTTTTCAGGCTGATTCCAACGACTCCAAAACGATTTTTGCAGCCTGAGCCGTTCGTTACCTCTGATCGGCATAAGGTTTTATTACGCATCGGTCGTTAGGGTGCAGTTGTTTACGTAATGAGCATCACGTGGATGATGTGTTGTGTGGCATAGTTTGGTCGCTAGATACCTACTGTTTCTTAGTTTCTCTCGCGTAATAACAAAAAGGTTGCGCTCATCTATTCAATTCAATTGATGGCTTGTTTCTTACATTCTGGCACTCAGGCCCTGAGTAATCAACGCCCTTCAATTATGATGAACGTTAATTTCTTGATAAATTTTAATCATGGGAACATTCCAATTGATCTGGATGAAAATTCGTACTTTGATTCACGTGATGATTTTTCCCCCAAAATAAGCACTATCAGAAATTCTCAATCTCTCTCATGAATATTAGAAGCTACAACGCAAATTTTTCTGAATTTCTGCATAGGCCAAAGAGGCAATTTTTTCGAATGACATTCTGATACAGAATTAAGCACATTTTCAAAACTGCCCAATTTAAAGGTCAAAGTCCGGGTTTTGTATTGTTTTCTTCTGCAGATCACACAAACATTATGGTAATATATTATATTATGTTGAAGCATATTACCAATACATCGTTAACTTGGTCAAATTAAACATATCTCCGTGTATTCATATTCAATTAAAACAATGCGAGGAATTGATTGATGTGATTGGTGTAAACAGGAACAGTATTATTACTCCCTTGCTGTAATCTGAAATTACTCTGCGATCTTCTTCGTGAGTTTACATCCAGCCAAAAATTATTACGCACCTATTTGTCATTTTTCCTCCACGTTATTTGGGCATAATTTTTTTTTTTTTTTTTTTTTTTCAATACAATTTTTAATTTTCACAGTAGACCACATGGAAAGAGTTGGCGGACCGCAATTTGGGAAACCCTCACATTGTTAATTAGAAATATTGATTAAAATAGAAGAAAATATATTTTTATGTTCAACTTCAAATTCTGGAAAACGGAACCATTACAATAACGTCCATGAAAAATCGGTAAAAACGGGGATTACCTGGTATGGTGGGAGCAAATGAGCGGGGAGAGAGAATCGGAAAAACTTGATATGCGATAAAACAGAAGGACCTATGCGAGATCCTAAAAAGGGAAAAACGAACTGAAAGGGTAAAACACGGACAAAAGGAAATTGAGAAAGATGGTGGAGGTGTACAAGACAAAAGCTTGGAAAGAAACGACAGACCGGTGAAGGGGGCTGGTGAAAGGGAGATGAAGTGAAAGTACCGGGGGGGGGGGGGGCAGAATGGAGGGGGTAAGGAATAGCAGTTAAGATAAAGAAAAACAGGACGGGACGAGGGGAGTGAAAATGGGGAGAACAGGGAAAAAGGAGAGGGATGAAACGTGTGCACGTGTCACTCGGAGTATACTCGGATCGATCTTAGCATCGTTATTAGGACATTGGCACCGACACCAGAAGGGTGAGACCAGCCCTACGGCAAACCTTAGTCAACTCACAAACTCTTACGACCTATTCCCCCTTCGTCCACCCTAGCCGTTTCATCCCCCGTCAATCACCTTTACGGTGAAGGGAGGGAAAACCCTAAAATCGATAGTGTTTGAAGCGGGGTGTTATGACAGAACTCAGGGACGTCTGAAGAAGCATCAAAATGTTCAAGGTGGGATGGATAGAGCGTGTGGAATGGACTAGAGGACCGAAGATTGACTAATATTTTTTCTGAAACAACTCGATAATTTAAAAAAGACAAATTTTCCAAGGATCGTTTTTCTTCTTAAAACCTCCACTCTGACATTTAAAAATATGTGCCAGATTTTAATATTTTTAAATCGATATCAGAAGTGGTATATGATATTCCCCCTTTTTCCACCAATAATAATATAGGATAATATCTAGGCTGGTCTGTCAAAAGTTGATGTCAGTTTTTTTCGAATTTCATATTTTTTGCTGTATAAGTCGATTCTAGCTAGGTCTTTGGTCTGGCAAAATATGTTACGGTAGAAACGGTGGGAAATACTATAAACAACAAATGGCATAGTGAGATACCTAAGTTCAAAAAACACGATAGTGCGGTCTGGCAAAAGTTGATAAGAACGTATACACTATTGCCAACCTTCCAACACAAAAGTTTTGTTCAGGCAAAACATGGTATGTCCAATTTTACCTGTCCAAAAATGAATTTTAACTACTTTTACCCAAGTCTATTTCCTTTTTCATTTCCATTAAGTAGATGGAAATTAAATGAAAATTTGCCATTTCATTTTCGAATTAGCAAAAATTGGATTTGGGTACTTTTCGCAAGTGCACGGTAGGTACACTACTTATCCTTGTGGAGCCTGCACGGGGTCAATCAGGGTGACAATTTCGATTTTATTTTGAAGATAAAATCTATTTATTGGGGTCCACGCCTATACGGTCACGGAATGAAATACCATACCAAATAAAAATAAAACTTTTCGTCAAGCTTTAGAGCTATCGGCAGTCTGACAAAGTCGGTTTCTTCCTCGAAAGCGCCACCTGAGGTGGTTAGTTCATCAAGTCGGGAAGATCTCACACGATTTACAACCGACTCATTCGGAGAAAACCCCTCTCGGCCCTGAAAGGGTTTTTCGAAGTTTCTCAAACAATCCACGTGGGCCGAAAAAAAAGCTCCGGTTCCGCCGACCGGCTCTTCCCTTCCCCTATCATCATCTCATTGCCCAATTTTACGACGTTTTTACGAGTTTCCTTCATTAAACCGAATGGCCAGGTTTACGATCAGTTTAGGGTGCCCACGAGGGAGATCTCTATGCTTGGAGGCGTTTATAGGCTCTATCCTAACAGTAAAATATCTACACTGTTGCTCTTCAGACTTTGTTTTCCGAAAATATTGATAGCGAAAAAAGTGGCAGAATGGGTCGTGTTTGCAAATAAAAATTCGGCACATTTCTCGTGGTGTTGTGCCAGCTAGTACATTCATATTTCAGCGCCAAAATTACGTTCGACATCAACGTAAATGAACGTGGCGCCGTGTATGAGGCAATCAGTTTCATCAGGCATCTTCCGACTCCCAACCGCTTACCGGACAATTACCACTTCGACTGAAAATAGTCGGAAGGTTTGAAAAACAAGACGCGTTGAGTGAGTTATTACGTTTTCGAGGGCTTTCGTTTCGGGACGAGCAGTCAGTCAAGCACGGCAGCATAAATCTCGTGGCTTATCTTTAGAACTGCGGCCCTTCCCCAGCCTCTTCGAAAAGTATCTTGCGTTTAAAAATAATGGAGACACCTCAGCGTCTGCTTTGTTTGAAGGCTCTCGAGTTGAAAATGTTCCCAAAGAGGGTTTTAAGCGCTGAGAGTAAAAATTTCGAGTGTGGTAATGGGCTAGAGACACAACGTTAAAGAATTAGAGAAATTCAGCCGAACATAGTTAAACTATGGTTTGACCCACTGAGATTGTAAGATTTGTCCCACGGCAGAGGGATGGCGGGGTTTTTTCCGAACAACGGTCAGGGTGGGATCATTGAGCGGCGGAGGGTGGAATGACAGAAATCAAATGAGGGAGGGCAACACTGGGAGTTTTTCGTCAAGGCACCGCTGAATATCTCAGCCTTCATTGGAAAAACCTTATCACGCGCGTAAAAATACGTTCCACGTAAAAAAAAAAGCTGCAAATGTTACACAAGGGTTTATTATTCTTTGATATAGGTTACTTGTGCAGAAATTTAATTCTGTCAATAAAAAAAAAAATGTAAAAAATTTTTTTGGGGGGATTTTTTTTTCAACAAAATGTTTTTCTGTTTTTTACTTGAAAAATAATACTTTTGACTATATTATTATTTTGAAATATTATTTGACTTCCGGGTATCCATCAAAAATCTCATTTGTAGCCCCATGAAAGCCCTATAGATCGCAACAGTGAAATCGGATCGTAGCGGGACCCCAAAAAATGGGTTCTACGTCCAAAAATACTTCGAAAACGACACCTGACTCGATCCCATAGCCAAAAGCCTTCATAAAACTCCTCCCGTAGCCACATTTTAGCCGGGCTGAAAACCTTGCGGGCACAACTAGATGGTAAACCGAGTATTTTGTCAAAATTTCAGATTAAAAAAAAAAAAAAATTCCTACTGCCCAAAACGACCCGGACGGCGGACGGACATTTCGGATTTTGAATGTATACCTCATGAAACGGATAATGTCAAATTTTGAGGCCGATCGGAGTCGTCGACCCCCGTCGCGAAAACAGTTGTATTATTCTAAGAATAATAAACCAAAATGTAGATACAGACGATGGACAGACGTGGGACCTCGAAAAAATGAATTTTACGTCCGATCACTAGGAAAACGTCACCATATTTCATCTCCTGAGATCCTTCAAAAATCCAATTTGTAGCCCCATCGATCCTCACGGTGAAATCGGATCGTTCTGGGACCCCCTAAAATGGATTCTACGTCCGAAAATACTTCGAAAACGACACTTAACTCGACTCCATAGCCGAAAACCTTCGAAAACCCCTCCTGGAGCCCCATAGCGCCCCACGGGTTTGGGCGATCGGGCTGAAAACCTTGCGGGTACAACTAGATGGTAAACTGAGTATTTTGTGAAAATTTCAGATTTAAAAAAAAAAAAAAAAAAAAAAACCCTACTGCCCAAGACGACTTGGATTTGTAATCTAGACATTTCGAAACGAAAAATGTAAAATTTTGAGTTCGATCTGAATTTTCGACCTCCGTCGCAATTACATAGGCGTATTATTCCAATACAAACCAACACAAGCGCCGTGAATTCCGCCCAACGCACAATACAAATCTTAATATATTAGGATTTGTTGTGTGGATATATCCAATTTAGGAACACACCCACACTTGGCTAAACAGGACGTGGGATCAGTTCCCACAACAGATGCAGGTTCCTTCACATTCTCACAACCCAATATCGTCTCTGGGTAACCCGTAAACTAGATCAACAAACACATCTTTCGTTCATTTGCAGTTCTCAATTTATTGCAAGAAACCCCGCATGATGACGGCACCGGGAACATGATTGTCATACAACTCAATACATCCGAAGAAACAGCTCAGCGTCGGTATTTCGAACCATGATAGAAAATAATCAATTCGTCAGCGACCTGATCGCCAAAAAATACGGCTACACGCCGAAAATAATGCGCCCGTTGAAGCCACTAGTTTGGGTGATCCTTCAGTCTTCGTGCATAGCGATCATGGCGGCGCTCCACTCCTATTGCATCTACGTTGGCGTCGCATATCATGGAAATTGTTCGGGTCAGCCCAAAATCCCGACGTTTCTTTTGGCCGTGGGCGTCATCGGACTTTTGGACATCCCGAGCTACATATTTTTGTTCATCGTGTTCAATACGAACCCGGTCGAAGACGAGAATGAAGATCGTTTATGTTTCTATCTTCGTTCTTGGTACTGCTTAGGCCGCGTCGCCATGTACCTGTGCAGCCTCATCATGTTGATATACGGTTCAGTCATTGTGTACCCGGTGGACTGGGCATCTTGCTCCTCCGTCGTCCTCGCCCTCGCTTTTTGGGTTTTGACTTACAAATGGGTGATTCTCGGATTGACGGTATTCTGCTGCCTCTGCGTCCTTCCTTGTTTTTGCATATTGTGTCAAGCAACGTTCTCCTTGAGCGTCCCACCGATCCACGTCGCTTTTCCAGAAGGTACTTCGAAAAAGACGGTGTTTCAAGTTTCACGGACGGAAAGTTCATGACACACAAAACTTTTGGCGAGATGAAATACACACCTGAAGCCATTTGATTAAAGAACATGCGTTAAACTAGTTACCAAACGAATGCTGCTCAGACCATGAATAATAAACTAAACATTGTTTTTGGTTTATATTGACGTGACGCTGAAATATACCAAATTTTCCTACTACTAAAAAGTATGTGATACCAATTTTTGGTAACTAGGAAGGTCGACCTACGATCGTAGATGAACTGTTGAGATGGAAAACGGTTGCCGATGTCTTCTACCAAGCGCACAGTGGGGTGAATCGCGAATCTTGCTAATTTTATGACATTTCGTCAGCTAACAATTTGCCGTATACAGAAACAATAGAGCATGAGATGACATCAGGTGCCTCAAAAGTCCATTATTTGACTAATCAATTATTTTATTGACGTTTGGCCAAACTCAAATGCTAACAGTCCGAAATTTGAGCAAGTGTGAGCACCTTACACATCACACCACACTCACGCGTCAAGAGAGAAATCCACTTCATGTGATGTCCATGGTAATAATATTAAATATTTTATTAAAATATATTAAATTATTAAATACCTAATAAATAAAAAATAATGAGTTGACAGTTTAAAAAAAAAGACAAAACAATATATTATATTTAATATATTTATATTTAGTCTAATATATTTATATTTAGTATATTATATTATATTTAATATTATTAAATAATGGATCTTGTAGGTATTTCATAAAATTAAATGTTATGAAATGTTCATAAATTTTATGAAATATAAAATACATACACATTTAATGTATGATGCTTTTGTGGGTTTGAACCTTGATAAATCAACAAGATCTTTCCGTCACAGCTCATCAAAATTTCGGACTTTCTTAAATTCGCTCTTCTCTATCACACGCGAGAATGAACAGGGGTGTGTCATTTTGAATCATACGTCAACCGCATCCCAACTATTTCAGCGTCAATGTCGTTTTTTATTAGCCTTTCCCGAAAATCCGTTAATCGTTCGACATTTCCCGCCCGCTCCTTTGACGTCAAAATGTCACAACGTCGAAAGCTTTTGAAATGCCGGCGGGGGTAGTTTTTAGTAGGTGCATCGGCCCGTGAATTGCTCGCCCCCCCGAACTGCTAATTTAGAAATGATGCTTCCGCGCACGCCGATGTTTTCTGATGAGCGATGACATGCCAGAAATCGGCGGCAAACCCCCCCCCCCCCCTTTCACGTGGGCGAAATAACGCGGGAAAGCTCGAATGACAGATACCCCTCCCTCACGACCGCAGCGTCGTCCCGTTTGTGCATCGGTTATATGACAAGTAAATTAATTGGCGTGCCCCGGTTCGGGTAGGTATGTTTATTTACGGGGCATTAAAGCTCTTCGGTCCGGGGCGTCAGCTGATCGCCCCGAATGATGAATAGATGATAATGTTGTCACGCCTGGACTTTCCGGACGTTTCACGGGGATTCAGGAAACTCGCTTTGTGAACTTGTTAGGCTAACAAACGGGACAGAGAAGCGATTCTGGGGAAATGTTTCAAATGCGTCCTCAGGGCTTAACAACTTGCCATTTTGAAGAACAAAACTAATGCCAGATTCAAGAATGTTCAGTCACTGTTTGGATTGAATGTGTCGACTGATAAGCTCAATGCCAGAGCTGTAAAACGATTTTCATACCTACTAATGCCGCCAGGCAGAGTAGGCAGGACGTGAAACACAGCCCTATAGATCCTCGCAGTGAAATCGGTTCGTTCCGGGACCCCCAAAACTATATTCTACGTCCAAAAATACTTCGAAAACGACACCTAACTCTATCCCATAGCCAAAAGCCTTCAAAGAACCAATCACGTAGCCCCATAGCGCCCCACGGGTTTGGGCGATCGGGCTGAAAACCTTGCGGGCACAACTAGATGGTAAACCAAGTATTTAGTCAACATTTCAGATTAAAAAAAATCCTACTGCACTGAGAGAAAAAAGGGCCTATTCCAGAGATGTAAAGGGGGTAAATACCCAGTGGGTAGGGTATTTACAAACTGGGTATTTACCCGGTATTTACCCAATCGCCGAATAAATACCTTCCCATTAAATACCCAACCAAAAAAATACTGAAAAAAAATTTTTTTTTCTTTTTTTTAGTTTTGAAAAAAAAAAAAAAAAATCAAGTAAAAGGTCAGTTTTACGACCATTTCTGCACACCTTACTACCCTTTCCTACCTCACGACGCGATTGTTACGTACCTACAGTGTGTCCTCCATGACTGTAACAAGGAGTCCAACTTGATAGGAAGAAAAAGGGTACTTAACGTAACCTACAAATGTAGCCAAGAAGCGAGTTCACGATGCGTCCAGCTCGGAAGAGGATGAAGACTCAGATTCATCTCCAAGCGAACTTTCATTCGATGAGACCGATGAGATGAGGGAATGATTGCTAGGTATTTAAATGCAAAAAACAGTTTGAGCAATTTTTTTAAATGTACATGTTTTTTAAAGCTGGAAATAAATAATTTCTAACATTTTCATCTTAATTTACGATTATTTTTACCACAAAACATGGTTGATGAAAAGATTTAATTGCATCTTGGTTTTTGGGCACTTAATGACCATGAAAGCAGTCAATTTTACAGCTGTTTAAGTACAGTGGGAAGTGGCATATGATTTTATAGCAGTTTGTTTGTGTGATTTCCATCGAACATGAGAATTTCTTTCATTTAGAGGATGATCCTGAACTCGAAAATTGTTGAAACTTTGGTAGAGGCTGGCTCTCGAGTAGTAAGAACGTTTTACGTGGTTTTTTTTGCGATCCCGTTTCTTTGAAGATAAAATACCCTATTAAATACCCAAAATGGGTATTTACCCTGGGTATTTACCCTTAAAAAAGAATACCCGGGTATTTTACATCTCTGGCCTATTCTAGGTTATTTTTCGATTTTTTTCTAGGTTAAATGCTGCCAACCTAGATTTTTTTGGTTTTCATTCTAGGGTGGAACAATTTAGTCTAGGTTGAATATCATTTAACCTAGATTGAAAATACTGGTGAAGTTACCGTCCTAAAAATGCAAACAACCAAGATTTAAAATGCGCCACCCCCAATCTTTAGTTCTAGGTTAAGTTCATGGTGTGTGCCGCCGCCTCCATCCATTTACAGTCTAGGTTAAAAACATTAATGTCTTGGTTGTCTCACCCTGGTATTCAATGTTTTTCACTTTCATAGAAGGTTGATTTACCCTAGAACGAAAACGTTCTCACCCCACCTCAAACAATTTACAGCCATGGCGCGTTAACCTAGAACCCTTTTTTTCTCTAGGTTGTGCCCCTTTATTTACGAGGTTGTTTTAATTACTATGATAGTAATTAATTAAAGGGGATAATCCTTGTTGCACCAGTTAAATTTCTAGGTAGCTTCCTATTCTTTTCAGGTTGGTCCTAATAAATTACTATAATTTACGTACCGTAGAAACAACCTGGAATTTATCGAATGAATTACAATCACTGTTGTTTAAACCTAAAACTATTTGTGGTACTATGGTAGTTTTAACCGAGACTAAAAGTCTAACTTTTTCGTCTGGGTTGTTACCTAAAGTAACAATCTCGCCTTTTAAATCTCTCGGTTGTTTTCAGTTGTACAACCGAGACTTAAATGGAGGGGAATTATATGGAAGGTCAAATCATTCGATTCTAGGTTACCCCACTTAAAACTCAAAGGTAGGTAATATATTTTCTAGGTCTTCACAATGTCAACCTAAACCAAATGTGAAGTTCACATTTGGTCTAGGTTGACACTTTTTTATTCCAGGTTGTGGTCAGAGGGCGGGTAATAACGGATTAGGTTGTTTCTATATGGGTCTAGGTTGTATTAATATTTTTCGATGTTACTTTAACCTGGACCTATTTTTTTCTAGGTTGAATCAATTGATTCTAGGTGATTTCAATTTCTTTTCGAGGTTATTTCGGATTTAACCGAGCCACTAAAAAAATCTTTTCTCTCAGTGTGCCCAAAACGGCCCGGACGGAGGACGGCCAATTCGGATATAGAATGCAGACCTCTTGAAAAGGATAATGTCAAATTCTGAGGCCGATCCGAGTCGTCGACCTCCGTCGCGAAAACATAGGTGTATTATTCCAAGAATAATAAACCAAAATGAACCGAAGGAAGACAGACTGCTGGATCCTCTCCCAGTAGATACAGTATTTTCTGATGGGGTGAAGGATTATGTAGGGGATGTCGTCTTCGCTTGTTAATTGTATGTTATTGTGCCTCGGCCTTACGTCCAAACATTCAAAAATCAAAAATGTTCAGGCCCATTTGTATTGTGTACCTACGGAGTGGTTGCTATTTTACAATTGCTGACAAACAACTCAGTTAATATATCAGTCTCGCTTTCCCTCCTATGACCCTGTGCCGTTTTTTTCCCCCATCCAGAGACGCAACACTGGTAATTATTGTATCACTAGTGTTCCGTGCCGAGGCATCATATCGCGTCCTCAAATCCCACTTATGAATCAACTTAGCATGTTCCGTGAAATTTAAAAGTTAAAGTATCCCCCTTCTTCCCTCCAAACGGGCTCCCGAGAGGTTCCACGGTTATTTATTGGTTCTTGGCATGGTATAATAAGCCGATTGCACCTCTTTTTGAAGAAAAATGTCCCGTTCTGGGCTACGCCCCCATTTCGTTTGAGTGAAGGTTTTACAACTTTATCTCCTATCAAACATAATGAGGGTCGTGCATTCAGAGGGATTTGCATATCTTTAGGGTCAAATGTAAGATTCTTAAAAAGATTTAGTGTTTTTCTCGTATTCAGATTCTATTAGAGTTTACAATTTTGTGTCAAGACACTAAAACAATTTTAACAAAAAATATCACATGTTACTAACATTCCCAATAAATTTCAGAGCAAATCATATTTTCATTTCTAATGCCCATTCAATAAATAACTCCTACGATAATTAATGGTTGAGAATTATGTTCGTTAATGACAGCTTTGGCATTATTAAATATTGTGGTTGAGTATCTTTTCAAGGAGCCTGTTGTATATATCAGTGCGAACATAGTAAAACGAGTCGGTAAAAAATAATAGAGAACTGAAGAGGGTTTTCCCTGTAAATCATGTTAGGGCTGTTAAGTCGAGGTTCCATTCAAAGCTGAAGGGAGGTTATAAATTTGAAGTTTGTCATGATGACTGTTCCACGCAGTGGGCAAAGACTTCTCATTCACGGGGAAAATGATTCAGCGGACAAGGGATGCATGTAATGGGAGTATTAGGGCGAAATAAATGCCTCGTTGTTTATAGATGATTAGTGGTATATAGGAGCATTTAGTGAGTGAAAGGTAGACACATTCTGGGCTACATGGGGTGCTGGGCGAAACCGTGCGTGCTTGTAAAGTGTATATCAAGGGAGCTTGTCCCGCCTCAGTGAACCACTTCATCACTTGTATCATAGTAACACATGCACACTCTTCCCATACCGATTCTGATTATGTCCGCGGTTTTGCCATCACCTGCACGGAATACCGCCCCAAAACAACGGCCGAAACCTCGCGGGATTTATCTTTCTGGGCACATAACTTCACACCAAAAGGGTTTGGGGAACCCGGTGAACGGTGAACAGTTATTGTCCAAAGGTGAAAACCTTTCGTATAGCTCATTCTGAAATGTATGTAGTTCGGGGGCAATCTTTCTCCTCTCCACGCCGTATAATTCATACCTAAACCTTCCCTATGGCTTTAAAACCCCTATGTTAGAATCGTGCGAATTAATAACAGCTCTGCGCCATAAAAGGTAGCAATGACATTCCTGATGTAACACACCCAAGTTGTAAATCTCTTCTTCCACTTGGGATGAGTCAGCAATAAAGCTTCACCAACGTGTATTTAGTGAGGTAGGAGATCTGTAACCAAATCGATCACATCAGCAAACCACCAAGCAATCAGTACATTCCACAAGTTCTCTGCTTGTCTGCCTAGAGCGCTGAGGACCAGTACTGCGTCCTTCCTATGACACTGGCGGAATCTCATTAGTGCATTCCCAATACATGTCGCGCTTCCAACCCCAAGAAATCCTTTCAATGTTCTTCTAGCGCTTCTTTGCATGTCTTGCTAGTCCTCCAGTAGAATTCATAGTTACCTGGGCCAAGAACTCAAAAGCAGTCTGACAGATGCCGATCCACTCAGCCAAACTGCTGTAACACTTGCTGGGTCCTTTCTCCGGAGGGGTGGGTGTTGAACAGCTTTGATCTTTCGCATCTCTGGGCCTACCGGCTTGTGAGAGATTCCCTGTCTCATCTGTTTTGTGACCCGATTCAGCCATTTCTGAGTCTATACCTAGTTTGAGTGTCATTTTTCTCCTCCTCACCGCATAACTCACACACCATACTATGGCTATCACCGCGCCGCGTTAGACGCGCGAATTAATAACAGCTCTGTTTGCCATACAAGGTAGCAATGACATTCCTGATGTAACACGCCCAAGTTGTAAATCTCCTTTCGTCGGGGAAAGAGTGCGGGAAAAAGGCTTCAACGTGCAAGCCCGTGTTTCTGCCCCTTATTGAGTTCCACTTTGAAAATGATTTCCAGGCAACTGACCTCCTCCAAGAGAGGTCGCTCTGCAGGGTTCCTCACCTCCGTGTCCGCGGACTTCCATTCTCCATCATCCTTATTTAATGCTTCTCTTTTACACTTCTTTTTTTCAGGATTTCGCCAGGTACGATGCGCCTTCACCTTGTTCAAAGCAATAACTTGACAGGCGAACGTCCTCAAATAACTGTCTCATAAGAGTTATGCTTTTCTGTTATGGGATCCCCGGCGAATGCCAACGAGGGTTGATGTTGATTTAGACGCGCTATATATAATTCCGCGGCCCTCGTAGGAGTAAATCAAAATTCTTTTGAAAAGAGAACGTTCACTCTGACGTCAAGCTCCTTCCTACTTTATTAGGCAGCCCGTCTTAATACGGCCGAAGCCAAAATTTTAATTGGGTTGAAAATTTATACTGCGCCGGTCGAATAAATCAAGTGATTTATAATTACGCCCTATTGTTCTGACGAAGTAACCACCATAATAATTAACCTTCGGGAATGAGTAGGCTTCTTCATCAGCAGTACGTCAACTGCAGCGTTATTAAAGCCCAGATGGCCTCATTTTTGGGATTTGTTAGTTCACTTTGCTTAGTTTATAACGAAGTCTACTCATTACCCTCAGCTTCAGTGATTCCTCGTACCGTTGCCAGTACATTGACCCAACACCCCCACTTCATCATTAATAACACCTTAAACCGTCCCAACGACATAATCGAAATTCCATCCATAATTTACTCGCGTCGTCCAAATAAACGTCATGCATTCAGCACCTTTCAACCATAGAAAGTATATACCGAATGATAACAGGTGTTCGGGACGAAGAAAACAGAGGCCGAATAGAAAGGGGAGTGTGCTAAGAAAAGAGGGGAAATATTCAAGTGAGTGGGGTCGCTAACAACCAGCGATCTGTCTTGAGACTTGTTGAGCTCTTAGGAGCCCTTCTAACCCTCCGCCTTACGGAAAGAACACTGCATGTTCTTTATTGTTATCCCGTATATATTTATTTCACAATAGGAAAGGAACCCGAGCAGAGCTTGCAAATTGTAAAGACGTCATAATCCATTTATAACAAAATGACTGAACATGGAAAAATTTCATTTCCAGGTCAGACCGTTCATCATGAGCGACGACGAAGATGAGGATACTCATTTTTGTCTCAGGTGCACCTCCACGATCACAGGTTTGGACGCGTACGTGGCACACAGAAAATCCAAATGTAATCAGCAGCCTCGAGACTCTTACGGGCCTGGACCTTCGGGCATGCACGACGTACCAAGAGAGAAAATATGTTCAGGTGAGAGAAAATTTGGCGGCTCTTATGATTTCAAGGTTTGCATTTTCGTAGAACGCAATGCCAAACAACCGGGACGAGGAAGGTGGAAGCGAACAACGACAAGGAAGTAGAAGTAGAACAAGGAAGTGAAAGGGGTGAGGAGTCGATTTCGACTTACCGGGTTACCATAATATTTAAACTCTCAAAACTAGGACATTTAGCGATTAATAATCCCTCAAAATATGAGCTAAATTCATTCAAAATTGTGGAAATTATGGCTGTAACAAGGAAATGCGGACAGACACGGAACAAATTTGTTCAGTAGGCTATGAAACGCAAAATGCGAGTGGAAATTTTGAATTCGGACAACAAAAATCTTTTGGCTCCCGAAAGTGAACACGAGGCTTCCGCTGCTTCGCAGATTCGGAAGCAAAATATAAAAACAAGAGGCTGCCGGATTAGCCTTTGGTGATGGGCGTTAGTCACTTCGCACTACATTTTTATGAGGCCACGGGTTCGATCCCGTTGAAGTGAATAGGTAACTGAAAAAAAAAACGCGAATGGAGTTTTTCCTGCTTACCTACTCACTTCTTTGTCGAAAAGGCTTCTGAAGACATTAGGGCGATGATAATCCGCATGTTCGTCCTCTGCGATGATCGAAGCCACGATGATTCGCCAGTCTTTGCTGAGTGGTCAAATTCTGCGAGGGTCGACAGGATGTTTTTGGCAGGCACCGTAAGATCGCAGCAGCCACCTCTGGCGCACTGGTCTGATGAGCTCTAACGTGAAGATTGCCACCGCAACGCCTTTGATCCAACAATCTGAAATAAGGAAACACTGTTGAAAGAAAATTAATGGAGCTCTTCTGGTTAATCACTTCCTTCTTTAAAAGGTGCAATTCTGTAAAAACGAGGGCGATGATAAGCAGCACGCTGGACTTCTGTGAAGATCGAAGCTACGATGATCTGGATTTTATGTGTTCTGCACGTGTATGCCGGATCTCCTCATTGGCATTAAAATCGTTGCTAACCGAATCTGTACGCTGGTCATGAGGCTCTAAAGAAGAATCAATGTTAATATAATATATTATGTTTCTTTTTTGAATCCGCCTAACAAATGCATACAGATACACAAATAGGTTGCAAGAAAGAAGAAAAGAAGGTACATAACATACCTATGAGCCACTGGCATGCAATTTAGTGAACATCTCATCAACCCAACACCCGGTGAACACCTCAGGAGATCATCAATTTCCCAAACAATCAGTCGATCAACAATAAAAAGCCTTACAACAAAATTTGGTACACTCTATTCATTTTTCCAAAGCAATCTTCAATATGCGGCACAATTTAAGAAACTCCAGGCCACGACACTGTACTTGACTCCCTACTCTAAATCCTTCGAAACCCCATCCTATATCCCCGTTGTAGCCTCATATTCCCACAGTGTAGTTGAATGGGTCTGGGGTCTGAGAACCCCATAATGGGGCCCACAAATCTCAATGATTCCCTACAAGTCGTTGAACACGAAGGCGTTCAACAAGAAGTTGACCACCTTGGATTCGTTCTCACGACGTCAAAGGGCCAAATAGTTTGGTTCATGTTTTAGTTGAAAATTCCTTCAAGAAGCAAAGAAATGCTTGGTTGCGAAGTTTAAACACAAAGAAAAGTTGTAAAGCAGTAAATTTTGCGTCGATTGAACACCCTAAAATTGAAAATTACTACAAAATAAGAGCGCAGTCGATTATTTCGAATCCCCCCCCCCCCCCCCCCTAGGGATGGGTATCGATGTATCGATGTTTCAAAAACATCGATGTTTTTTTCTCAAACATCGATGTTTTATACATCGATGTTTACTCTTCGATGTTTTTTAGACATCGATGTTTTCCCCCCCAAACATCGATGTTTTTTCGCGAAAAAAATTTTTGTTTTGATGGTCGTTTACGTAAAAATAGTAGATACTTTTGTACCTGAACAGTAATTATTCATGTTTTATAAATGCTTACTCGGTTGTTTATTTTTTTTAAATAAAAATAATAGGTACAGATTCAAGAAACATCGACGTGTCGATCGAACAGTAGGTAGGTAGTTATCGGAAATCGAAAATTTCAATCAACATTAAATGTTGATTAAATTTTAATGTCGATTCGTTATCACTTGTCGTTATCTGTGTTCATGCGGCATCACTCCTGACACAAAATCGAAACAATCCCTGCTGAGCTCTCGCTGTACTTGAACGCTCCCAACGAAAAAATCGAACAGAACTTTGGGGTTTTGGATGGTCAACTGCGGGCAACTCTATCATTTCCGAAGTTGTTTTCAAGAATGAACCAAACGTAACAACATGAGTTCCTTCTGACAGGCTATTCTCTTAAGCAGGCTTAATTTTAAGCTCCTTGAGAAATCGTCTCTCAGAGGAACTGGCGTCAATTTTTTTTTTTTTTTTTAGTAAATAATATTATTCTTAACCGACTTTTTTACTGCCTAATTCTTTTCATCGTTTCAAGTTTTAATGACTTTTTTCGAACTTTCTACTAAAACTACAGTGGAAAGAATTTTTTTCTCATAACATCCCCCCCCCCTTGTCATACATATAAAACCATCGATGTTTTTCTTCGATGTTTTTGAGACATCGATGTTTCTCTTTTAAAAATCATCGATGTCTAAACATCGATGTTTTGTTCATCGATACCCATCCCAACCCCCCCCCCCCCCCCCTAGGGATGTCCGATTCTCAAAAATGAATCGATTTAAATTGAATCGATTATTTAAAAAAGTATCGAAAATAATCGCGATTATTTTTTCAAAAAGAATCGATACATCTGTGAATCGATTCTTTTTCCAAATTATTTATTAAATTTCAAATTTATCAGAAGAAGAAGAAGCATTATTACATTATGAAACCTGAATTCCAATTACTAATACATCCAACTGCTAACCAACACTATTAAGTCGGAAAAGGTAGGTAGGAAAGCTTCGGTGGTTGTTGTGCAAATGTTTCCATGTCTTCAGCTGTTACCTATGGTCGTTGCAGTGACTCAATTTAAAAAATAATATTGATTCTTTTAAACATTGATCTGTTTTGCAGATTAACTGAATATAAAAATACTTGTTAAGAGCAGAAAAGAATCGGTTTTCGATTCTGGAAATTTAGAATCGAATCGGGCCGATTCTTCAAAAAAATAAAGAATCTAAAAGAATCGATTATTTTTTCAAAAAGAATCGATTTTTCAAGAATCGATTCTTTTTGAGCATCCCTACCCCCCCCCCCCCCCCCCCCCCCCCACCAGCCCCCGAATGATTTCTGATTGAACCCAGTAAAATAGATGAATTCGATTGTAGACCCCAAAATTGAAAAGTCCTACCACAAAAATAACGGTCTCCAGCAGATGATTCATGTCGAAAAATGTTTCTGCGCAGCAATCTATTAGGTATAGGTACATTATGTAGCTATGATAGCTATTGATAGAATAATATACCAGCTAAAAAAAAAAGGTAAAGAAAAAAGATTCATGTTCGAAAATCTCACTTATTAATGAAAGAAAATCGCTATTGAAACGGCACTAGCGCCAGGTTCAACCACTTGTTGAACCTAATTTTCAACCACATGTGGAATCCAACGGTCTCGAACATTCCATTTTCCTAGGTTCCTATGGCTTTGAACTTGCCGCCATTGCGATTTCATTGAATGATCCAGAGCTTCGAAGCTCTGGGGATCCCTACAATCGCACTTCCAAACTGGGAGAAAAATCCTTGGAATAATCCTGAACTAGTTTATCATAAAACGCACTTACCTACCGTTTTTTACGAAGTCTCCTCTAAAATAGTTGATGTGACTGTAAAATCAAGAATTAAGACTAAAAGTGAAGCGCAAATAACATCTGGAAACACACGAAAAAGACGCCAACGGCACGCCCCAATCAAAAAATGGCCTGATGCAACTTGCAGCAACTGAAGCGATGTCGGCGGCGAATATACGCAACTTGACAGCGTTGCCAGATGAGGAACTAAACGAGGGGAAAGAAGGAAGCGAAAAAGGGAATGTTTTATTGAGACGGGAAGCCTGATTCATACTTTCTGACCAAAACAATAATTATTATTGTTTTGGTCAGATCGGGCTTCTAATGGACGGCTTCTAAATTAGAAGCCGTCCATTAGAAGCTGGAGAATAATACACCTATGTCGCGACGGAGATCGAAAATTCAGATCGGCCTCAAAATTTGACATTACGTACCGGTACCGTACGGTATTCGGGAGACATCCTAATGACTTGATCGAACAATGTTTGACAATCATTCAAGTTTGGTTCGTCGGGGTGAACTTCGATTTGATTTTTTTTTTTTTCAAATGCTTTTAGTTCTGAGATACCTAAAGGACTATTAAAAATTTTCCATGACGGAATCACCTAGATTGAAGAATTGCTACATACCTACCTACACACATACCTATACCTATTTACATACCTACTTCTTTCCCCCTTGATTGGCGTGTCGCCCCACTGAGCGCCGTCTGAGCCGTAGGTAGGATTTTTTTTTTTTTTTACCTGAAAATTTGACAAAATACTCGGGTCACCACCTAGTTGTGCCCAAAAGGTTTTCAGCCCGATCGCCCAGACCCGTGGTGCTCAGTGGGGATACAAATGGGCCACGGGAGGGCTTTTGTGAAGGGTTTTGGCCACGGGGTTGAGTTAGGTGTTGTTTTCAAAGTATTTTGGACGTGCAATCCATTTATGGGGGTCCCAGAACGATTCGATTTCACCGTGGGGATCTATTAGGCTCTCATGTGGCTACAAATGGTATTTTTGAAGGATCCCAGGAGGTCAATTATTTTCAGCGTAATTTTGAATGCATAATCCATTTTTCGAGGTCCCACATCTGTTAAAACAATGTAGGTACAGAATTTCCCCCCCCCCCCCCCCCCCCAAATTTTTTTTTATTAACTCAGAATTAGACCCCAAAACCTTTTATTTTATTGAATCAGAATTAGACTTTTTGCACAAGTTACCTATATCAAAGAATAAAATTTATTAATATTTAATATTAAACCCTTGTTTACAATTTACAGCCTTTTTCTTTGAGCATCAACGTCCATGGATTCTCCTGAAACACTTGTTCCAGAAGCCGAAATACCTACCTACGTTTTCCTATGGACGGCCACAAATGAAATACTTGGAAATACAATTTTCATGAAAATAACTATTTTTAAATATATTATGTTTGTTCAATTGGTTGGTTACCACGAAAAGATTCACAAAAAAAGAAACTGAAATTTTGGCTTCTCAAGTAAAAATATTTGAAAAGTTATCGACAGGACCTACTCAACCTTTTGGTTTATTATTCTTGGAATAATACACCTATGTTTTCGCGACGCGGGTCGACGACTCCGATCGGCCTCAAAATTTGACATTATCCGTTTCAAGAGGTCTACATTCAAAATCCGAAATGTCCGTCCGCCGTACGCCGTCCGCCGTCCGCCGTACGCCGTCCGCCGTCCGCCGTACGCCGTCCGCCGTCCGGGCCGTTTTGGGCAGTAGGAATTTTTTAAAAAATCTGAAATTTTGGCAAAATACTTGGTTTACCATCTAGTTGTGCCCGCAAGGTTTTCAGTCCGATCGCCCAAACCCGTGGGGCGCTATGGGGCTAAAATGGGGCTACAGGAGGGGTGTTTTGAAGGCTTTTAGCTATGGGATCGAGTTAGGTGTCGTTTTCGAAGTATTTTTGGACGTAGAATCCATTTTTGGGGGTCCCGGAACGATCCGATTTCACTGTGGCGTTCTATAGGGCTTTCATGGGGCTAAAAATGGGATTTTTGAAGGATCCCAAGAAGTTAAATATTTTTCGAGTAAAAATTAAAGAATTTTTGAAAAAACACATTTTTGAAAAAAAAATCCCCTCAAAATTTTTTTTTGAAATATAAAAATCCAAAAAAAAAATTTTTTTAATTTTTTTCTTATTGACAGAATTAAATGTCTGTACAAGTAACCTATATCACAGAATAATAAACCCTTGTGTAAAATTTGCAGCGTTTTTTACTTAGATTTCTTTTGAACTTGAACCTAGGAGGTTGAACTATAATATATTCTGTTATACTATAATATGGTATATTATTATAATATTATTATAGACTTGAACAGACAGTATCGATTCCAAAATTTTCAATTTAATAATATTAAAAGAATATTATTCTTTTCAAGTCTATTCTTCTTCAAGTCAATTTAATATTCTTTTCCTAATTTGGATCAGTGATGCGAGATGGCGGAGGGGCTTTTCTGTCAAAACGCGGTATTGATAGTCATCATTCCCGGATAAAATAGGAAAATGGAAATGTTGAATAACTCCTCGCGGAACAACATTCCTGAACATTTTTTTAAAATTAAAAACGTAATAATAAAAACGTAATAATACAATAATTTTAATCGAAGTGGAGGCGGGAAATGTCATGGAAATGTAGGGATATTTTAACAGCAAGGGTCGGTTTTGTTCAAGGAGGCTGGAATATTTGGTTTTGTTCGGACAGGTTTGTGGCATCACTGTTTAGGCCAGAGTCAGGTGTTGGTTGTTGTTGGTTGTTTGTTTTCATTAGTTTTAGACAATGACATTGTCATGAATAAGCATTCAAGGTGGTAAAATATTTAATATTTTCAGAACGGCCTCGTGAAGACCCTGAAAACGACATACTTCTCCAACCAACATCACACCAAGCGGACGACTACTTCTTCTCATCACTTTGTCTTCAGAGCAGCTCAAAAACTGGAGAACCACCAGGTGGTGGTATCAAACACCACGGAGTTCTGACGAGAAGCAAGGTATGATGACACAGTGAAGGCAGAAAGTACAATCAGTCATAATATGACATAATATTATTCTGGTAGTTTTGATAAAAACTTCAGGTAGAAAGTTTCTCGACGGATTCCTGTGTCTTTCGGTGTGCTGAATGATGTTTGCCATAAAAAACGAAGACCTCACAACAAAAATTTCAGAGAACCCTAAAAACTTATGACTTTTTCCACAAAATCACTCACAACTTGAAAAGTAGGCGCCTATGCATCCTATGATGGTGCAGTTGCTTCATCAGGTATGTATACCGGTACCTTCATCTCTGTAAGTACCTATTTTATCATAAAATAGGTTTTATGGTAGGTACCTATAATTGAGGAGTTTGATTCCAAAAGGTACTAAATCCGTTTTGGTAAAATGTGAGAAAAAACCCGAAAACCATGGCGACGTTTTTTCCTTCTAAAAGTGCAACACATAGGTACATACCAATTTAACGTACAACAACGTGAAACGCATAGGTACGAATTTAACGCGAGGCTTTGATCAGCGGACCCACTAGTTGAACCACCAGCAAGCAATCGGATCCTTGTCAAGCTTCAGATTCGTTGTTTTCTTTTTCTTTTGCATCAAACTGATTGGACAAGGGAATCCTCGGTGAGAATCTACCATCAGCGCGCTCCTGTGGAGGTTGGCGCCTCCTCGACGGATACTGTCTAGTCTCTGAAACAGGCAGCTCTGCTCACCATATGACTGGGCTAATACTGTTGTGACGTGTATTAATGGAATGGATTTGTTTATTATAGATTTCGGAAAAGAATGTGGCCAGAGAAGAGAAACCTGCAATTTTGCCATCTGACGAAGTAGAAGCTCAGGAAGACAGCGAGTCTGAAGAGTCGGACGATGGACGTCATCCACCACCGACGAGTGGTGGGAAGTGGCTTCCAGGGTTCAGACCGCAGAGATCTACCAATGTGTTGTGGAAAACTGCTACTCCAGAGCACAAACCTGCTGCCGTGGAAGCTGAAGTGAGTTATATTGTCTGTTTATGAATCCTTCATGTAGTTGGTGTACTGTCAGTGGACTGCAATGCCCACCTGAGCTAAACTGATCCATCAGTCATCAGTCATGCTGTGCTTCATTTTCCAGACCTTCAGGCGGCCGCAAGCTCCACCGCCGAGCCACACACGAGGCAAATGGGACTCTTCGGAGAGGCCGTGGGGCCCGTTGAGAAAGCCCAACGCCTACTGGTGTGGCCCCTGCAATAGGAGACTCAGTTCCAAAATCGTCTACGAAAGACACATCAAAAGCGAACTCCATTTCAAGCGGACGAACCCCTGGAGGACGCAGACCACCCTCGGCAAAAGGAACATCAGGAAAACCAGGATAGCTCAGGAGTCTTCGCTTAGAGTTCTGAATAGGCGTTCAAGAGAGGTATCGTAGCCAACAGTTTTGAATAATTTTCTTGATTTGGCCGATCAATCATAATTTTCTTGATCGTTCGCCCATGGAAGCGAGTAATTTCAGCTGGAATACCCAATCCTCAAGTCTGCCCGAAAAAGTGTGTATTTCAGTAGTTAGCTGCCGTCATCGACGTCTGCCTGCACCAATCAATACGACACTCTACTCATAAAATCTCAAACCTCCGCCGCCAATTGTGGCATATGGTCGATTAGCCAAAGTACAGACTAGGACTTTTTGCTGTGGGTTGTGCCTGCTGTTTCAGCCTTTGGCGGGACGTTTACCCGGAAACCGTCGGCCATAAAATCGGCGCATTCCGACGTCCGTTTCCAAGTTTTTTAACGCTAATTGGTGGCGAGAGTTTTGCGCAAATTGTTCAACGATTAAAAGCGGCAAAAAGATTTTACAAAAAGGGAGTTTCTTTTTGGGCGATCAAATGCCGATGTTTCATTGTTTTGTTTTGCAGGTCCGAGGCGCGAAAAGGCGACGGGGAGCCGTCGTTTGTGACGTCTGTAATTACCGAGTCGCGCCGCATCTTATGGGCAAACACCTGATATCGCACTACCACTGCAAGCATCCCAGGAACGACGAAGCCAACCGGGCTTTGGTTTTGAAACACATCCTGAGCATCGTTCACCAGGCGCCGTTCCAATGCGGTCTGTGCAAATTCTACTGCAACACCCACCAGGCCTTTTTGGCACACTGGTCGTCGGAAATGCACCGACAAAATGACATTGAGGTAAATAATAGGAAGAGAAATCGTGGGGAATGTCGAATTGCTCTGAACTCATTTTGTTGACGTTTTCCAGAGATCTGGGGTCTACTGGTGTCCGTACTGCAATTTCGAAGCGGAATCCAGCGCAGACATGGGCTGCCACCTGGTGGAAGACCTACACAGAGATAGAGTTCTGATAATAAACCACTCAGTTCCAGTCATTATTCAGAAAATCACTCCGCTTCAATGTGACGTTTGCGGAAAATGCTTTCGATACAATTTTCAGGTATATTTATGCTGTACATGTACACAAATCAAACTCAAGTTCTGCTGAATGGGAGTAAAGATAACGACCAGTTAGGTTAGTGATTCTCTTCTGAAATATTCAGACATTTTAGAGAACTTTGCCATGATTTTATAAAAGCAATAACAAAGAACATATCGTGACGTCAAGTTGGTTCACGAGTCGTGAATCACGACCTTTTAATATGTGACCTTATCCAACAGTAGTTAATATTGAATCAGCAACACTCGAAAAACTACATGGAAACGCCGCTCGGGCTTAACGGTCGTTAAAGGTATTAATAATAGGCAAGAGAAACTTGTTTTTTTTCCCCCAACTTGAACAATCTTGTAATTTTGTTAATTGGCCTTTTTCTTTATCATTGAAGGTGCGAGTACATAGTAGAGTGTGGGGCCACGAGCAGACGCGGGGCACAGCGTCCGACAGCTACCAGGAGTCCATGTCCTGCTCGTACTGCCCCTACAAGTGCAACTCGCTCGTCTCCCTCCAACGTCACAGTCACATGAAACACCGGAAAATGCCCTATTTCTGCCGACGGTGCGGCCTCAGTTTCAAAAGCCTTCGAGAAGTCAAACAACACCGGAACACGACCGAACATCGCGACTCGGTGAGACAGAAGGCCCGACGGTGTCCGCATTGCGAGGGATCTTTCGTCAAATTGTCGTCGCTGAAAGCTCATTTGGAAGAGGCTCATCCACATTTCCGTCATAGGTGAAGATTTATTTTAGTTTATTATTCTCGGAATAATCATCCTGTTTTCGCGACGGGGTTGACTCATTTTTATCGGCCCCAAGTATTTTTCCTTATACGTTTCAAGATGAGTAGATTCCTAAGATGCAAAATTAACCAATTTGGTTTTAACCATAATTGGGGCTGGAGCCGACCCCGCACGTGTTGTAATACCTGTGATTGACTTTTGGTCAAACATTGGTGTTTGGAATCAGGCTGATCAGCGTTCCGACTGATTCGTAAACAGTCGAAGGTCGGTCGCCACGGGGCCACCCTGTCCCCCTCCTATTTTCCGAGTAAAAAAAAAAAAAAAAAAAAAAAAAATCTGAAATTTTGACAAAATACTCGTCTAACCATCTAGTTGTGCTCGCAGGGTTTTCAGCTCGATCGCTCAAACCCGTTGGGAACTTTGGGGATAAAAAGACGCTAAGTACGAGGTTTTTTTAAGGGTTTCGGCTGTGGGGTGGCGTTAGGTGACGTTTTCGAAGTATTTTTGGACGTGGAATCCATTTTTGGAGCTCTCAGAACGATCTGATATCACCGTGGGGGGTTTGTGGGGCTCCAAATTGGATTTTTGAAGGATCCCAGGATGTCAAATAAGGTGTCGTTTTCCGAGTAATTTTCGACGCATAATCCATTTTTCGAGGTCCTACATCTGCCCAAACATTGTACAGAAAAAATGTTTTTATTTTATTTTTATTTTTTCAGTAAGTTTTGCTTAATGTCGCAGAATTAATATTTGCACAAGTAACCTATATCAAAGAAAATAAATCCATATGTAAACTTTACAGCGTATGCGGATAAGGATTGAAAAAAAAAATATATATTCTTGAATATTTCAATAAATTACTGTATTTTTACTGCGTAGGTGCTTGAAGTGTGGAGCGTCGTTCACTCTGAAGCAGCAACTTGCACAACACGCGTCAAAATGTCGTCTCCCCGAAAGTGGACCCGAAGGTGAACCGAAAGAATCGCACACATTGGACCGAATGGATCCCGTGAGTATTTTTTTATGCAAAATTTGCATGATTTAATAATTTCTTCTCCTCCTTATTCGTTTGCCGAAAAAAATTTACATTTTACGTTCATAAACTATCACTTTTGTCCAAAGGTAAAGGAAGAGGACGGGTACAGGTTCGTTTGCGGGAAATGCTCGTTCACTGGGCGGACCGAAACTGAATGGCTGGTTCACAAATTTTATCACGACGGGGGCGAATCCTCGTCGGGCAAATTCCTCTGCCCTCATTGCAACAAAACTTACAGCGAGTCCTACTTGCACAAACACATGATCACCCACACGTCTGAACGCCCTCACTCGTGCGAAATATGCAATTTTCGGTGAGAATGCGTAATTGAAAATTTATACCAGAAATAGCCTTTAATTGAAAGTAAACGTTGTTTTGTAGTTTCAGCAGACAGGACACGTTGCAGCGTCACATGGTGACAATCCATCAAGTGGCTTTGACTGACTTCGATTTGAAATATCAATGCGACAGCTGTTACGTCCGGTTTCCCTCCCAAGCGGCTCTCGATCACCACAAAGAGACTCGTCATCATGACAGATTAAGGAGCTTCAAGTGTACGGAATGCAATCAGGGATTTTTTGAAAAGTAAGACATAGGTTAGGTTCTTTTCAAGCACCCAACGGAGTTTGAAGGCTTCTTAGAAATAGAGAAGTGTTGTTTCCGACTTGAAGGTGGTGCGATAGAGCACACAAGGCGAAAGGAAAACGCGAGAAACGGAGAAAAGCCTCAGTGGGAGGGATAGGCGACCAGCCGAGTGCACTTATTGATTGACAGACACTGCAGATTCTGACGCGGGGCTGATTTGCCTTGATCACTTCGTTAAACTCGAGACAATACGAAATGCTTTGCAGAGATCAACTTGAATAAACCCCGCGCCTAATTGAAGGCAACAAACTCGATTACACAAAGCTTTCCCAGTTTCCTCGGCGAAACGTTAACTATTCCCTCCCTCCTTTGGAGTTGTTATTACAGTTCAGCGGCTTTCTACTCCTTCCCCGCTGCGACAATCAAACAAACTGAACTGATAGCTGAGCTCCATTTCTAACTAAATATTATGCTTTTAACACTACCCGTGGTACGTTGTAGTGCACCAATATTTTATTAGTCAAAATGTTCCTGTTGCAACTATTGCTTTAAAATCAATGTAGAAAAAGAAGAAATCCGAGTATCCACACATCTTGCAGATAGATAAATACATGGAGATGTTTGAACAACCCTGAGAACTCCTAACGAACGAAGACGATTTGATGGGACTGCCCTGCTAAATTGGCTCCTTATTCACTACTCTGCTGATGTGGCTCCTCACTCACTACTCTGCTGATGTGACTCCTCGATCACTACTCTGCTGATGTGGCTCCTCGATCACTACTCTGCTGATGTGGCTCCTCGATCACTACTCTGCTGATGTGGCTCCTCACTCACTACTCTGCTGATGTGGCTCCTCGATCACTACTCTGCTGATGTGGCTCCTCGATCACTACTCTGCTGATGTGGCTCCTCGATCACTACTCTGCTGATGTGGCTCCTCACTCAATACTCTGCTGATGTGGCTCCTCGATCACTACTCTGCTGAGGTGGCTCCAGTTCCTATCCAGAAAATGCACCCGAATTTCGGGTTAAATCGTCCTGTACCATGTTGTTAGAAGTCAAAAAGGGAAAATGCATCATTTTTGTGACAAAAAGTCTTTCGCATAGGTAGTTTATAATCATCCTAAGTTGTTCAAAAACCGGTGTAGGTGACGTCACCTACACCGGTTCCGTTTTCCAATCAAAGACACCAGAGTGCAGGTCGATTTTCAAACTTTTTCTTGATTTTCTTGGTGGTTGGCACTAGTGACACTGGAGTAACGCGAAAATGGCCGTTTGCTTTACTGTGAATGTGATCATGCGTATTGACTCAACTTATTCGCGACATAAATTAACTTATTCGACGTGACCAAGCCTTTAGTTTTTAGTTTTTTAATGGTGGCCAACTCGTCGACCAATAGGAGCTGACTTCGGGTTTCCGCCAAAATTCAAATTGCAATTTTTCCATAAATTTTATAAATTCGCACGAACTTATAACTGCAGTTTGCGTTTTAACCCCCCCACCCTTAACATGTATCCATTCCAAATCAAAATGTACGTACTCGTGTGCTGCAGTTTAGTAAACTTCATTCAAGAGCCCTCGCGAGCTGTAGTTTAGTGAATTTCATTCGAGTTAACAGATAGCCACTGGCACGAATCCGCCGTCAAACTCAGCCCAGTCGACCCAGAAACGGCAGAGTTTTAAAGGGCCGTTTTGCGAGGATGGCAGTCGGGATGAGGACGTGAATACCCCCGATGTGGGTTTTATGTCGAACTTGACTGGCCGTTTTTCCAGTAGAGAAACTCGTGAAGAGCTATAAATCCTATCGGCCTGGTGCGGCGGGGAAGTGTAATTTATCGGCTTGAAGCGAGTGTGTAAGTTTGGTGATAAATGTTCGGTGAGCGGCTCATTAGGAGTCACTTCTAGGAATGGGTTCGATTAGCATACGATGTGAGAATGAGTTATAGGCTGAAAGCAAAAAGGGCCGGATTATCCCTCGACGGGACGGACAGGGGTCTGTCATAGTGTGCAATACTGAAAACCAGTGGGGGGTCAAAGTAATTGGCAGGTGTGGGCTCGAGATCCTCTAGATTCACGATGAAATACGATCAAGATTATTTGGGGTCGTGTCAACTCTTGCAACCAGGTCTGGATTTTAAGGCGTTATCGCCGATGATGATTTCGATCGATAAGGCGAGCATTCGTTTGTTGAGTAATAATAAACGTTCAACACTATATTAAATGTAGTGCTATAAATAATTGGTCAAAGGTCAAAAGTTTTTTATTGTCTCTAGCTTCGATGAGCTCTTCGGATGGGCTGTTCTGTTAGTTTGATTGGGATGGGATGTCTTGGTTGTTGTGAGGAGTGAGAGTAGTGAGACGATTATGTCTGAGATGTCTTCTTTTGCGTCTTGTCGCAAAACCTGGCGGATCTGTGATTGCCGCGACGCATGGATTCATGTTCCCTTCGGCCTTCTCCACCAGTTTGGTGTATTGTGTAGTGATACGCTATTCTGAGCAAATCTCTTGACGGATTATTCAGGGTATCCTGCGGTTTTAACGTTTTCTTCAATTATCGTATGATTTTCAGCAATTTTGCTCGCTGTTGACCATCAAGTGTTCGCGCCTGTTCCTCACGAATGGCAGGTCGTGCTATGATATTTTATTTTAATAAAAAAATTTTTTTAATCACAAATTCAAAAAATTTATACCTATCTGAGAAGTGTTTTGAAAGATATGAGGTACTACGAGTGGATTCTATGCCCTTAATTACTCTGAAAACGACATCCTTCAGTTGCGACTTATGTAGCCCCTTAGAAGCAATTGCTTCTACGGGCTCTACGTTCTAACATACTTCGAAAACGACTCCCTACAGAGACCCCATTGCCAAAAAAACCCTTCCAGTAGCTCTTTTTTGGTTCCACTGATCCCCACGTTGTACCTACTGGATGGGTTGAGGCCCCTATTAATTGAGTCCAAAATTCCTGGCCCATAAATTGTAGATTGTTTCCACTTTCCTTTCTGTCGATTTTAATAATTTGGAATCCCCAGACCTCTTGAAACGGATAATGTCAAATTTTGAGGCCAATCCGAGTCGTCGGCCTCCGTCGCGATTACATATTATCCCAAGAATAATAAACCAAAAATCGATTTTTCGGAAAAAATTAATCGATTACGATCTCTATGTTTGTTGCCGCAAGGGTCGCAAAGGGCAATCAAGTTTCATGAATGCGGAGTATCTGAACACTTTTCACTATTTTCAATCATTTATATTTAGAGGAGAGTTTTTTTCGTTAACCTATTTTCGAGTTTACGTTTAACCTATTTTTGTTAAACGCCTTTCCTATTAGCGTTAGAAGGAAGGCGTTGAAGGTGTGGGCGTACATAGTGTTCTTGTAAGGGTGGGGGGGGGGGGGGGGTTGCTGTGGGGTGTCGGGACCCGGTGAAGTAAAACTGGTAGGATGAGAGTAAACAATGCTGGTTGCTTGAAGGGATGTTGTTAATTAGGACGGTCGCGAGCCTCGTAATGGGGTATTATGTATTGATTTATGTTTCAATTAGTGCAGGACTCTACGATGGTCGGAGTGGCTGGCGGAAAACGGCCGGGGAAGGGGGATGCTGCGGTTATCTCTGTGGAAGGTTGGGAGACTGACGCAAGCTGGGGTGAGGGGGCTCTGTTGGGACTGATATATTGGCGTAAGTTGATTAGGTCGAGTGACAGGTAGCTGTCAATTGACAGACGGACACCCGCCCAACCGTTCCAACAGTTCTGCCGGGGTGTCGCATAATTACCCCTCCTCCTTCATGACTGCCGTCCCCCCTTCAATCGGTTCCCTTTCTGTTCACTATGCGCTTCACTGTCCATCATTCCCTCTCCTCCCCTTTCGACCTATTTCCATCCCGTTCGACGTCGTTGATCCTCGTGGACGTTCCCGGTGGTTGCCTGGCAAATTATTATAACCCGAACTCACGTGGGTTCTCCCCCCCCCCCCCCCACGTGAATTTTTGATCGACGGGCAACTTGACATTCCGAGCTGTCGATTTGGGTGACGAGGTGGAACAACAAAACACCTGTCGCTGTCACGCCTAAATCGTCGAATGCAAACCATTCATTGGGCCCGTTGACCAGAACCTCTGTCGCTTCTTCCGCTAATTGGTTGTATCCAAAATTTAGATACCTACATAGTATTTATGGACAGTTTTTAATACTGTCAGGCCCGTGAAGAGTAGTGAAGGGGTATTAGTTAGGAAATGATGAAGAAGACAAGAGGGGTGATGAGAGGGGTAAAATATATTTGTTTCAGAGTTTTTGGTTTATTATTCTTAAAATTTGGACAAAATACTCGGTTCTTCCTGATTTTCTTTATCTTCTTGATCCTCGTGGACGTTCCAGGGTGTTGCCTGTTAAGGAATACAAAGCTAGTTCAATGAATAATTTTTCTAAATAATTTTTTATTGGCAAAATTAATTTTGGGTTCATTTATAACAAAAAATAATAAACCCTTGTGTAGAAATAGCAGCGTTTTCCCCTCAAAGGTCTATTCCGCTTTCTCAATTCAAAAAATGAACTTGGTTAATTGGTATAAAAGAATCAATTTTTATATTCAGTTCCGAACTAAAACTAAATACCTATCGACAAAAACAAATCGTTGATAAAGAATAGATTTTTCAAAGAGTCTTAAAAACATACACTCCATTTTTGGTTTATTATTCTTAATACACCTACGTTTTCGCGACGGGGGTCGACGACTCCGATCGGCCTCAAAATTTGACATTATCCGTTTCAAGAGGTCTAGATTCCAAAACCGAAATGTCCGTCCGCCGTCCGGGCCGTTTTGGGCAGTAGGAAGTTTTTTACAAATCTGAAATTTTGACAAAATACTCGGTTTACCATCTAGTTGTGCCCGCAAGGTTTTCATCCCGATCGCCCAAACCCGTGGGGCGCTATGGGGTTAAAATGGGGCTACGGGAGGGTTTTTTGAAGGCTTTTAGATAGAGTTAGGTGTCGTTTTCGAAGTATTTTTGGACGTAGAATCCATTTCTGGGGGTCCCGAAACGATCCGATTTCACTGTGGCAATCTGTAGGGCTTTCATGGGGCTGAAAATGGGATTTTTGAAGGCTCCCTGGAGGTTAAATATTTTGCAAGAGAAAAACAAAAACAAAAAAATCCGAAAAAAACTTTTTGAAAAAAAAATCGAAGAAATTTTTTTTGGAATATAAAAATAAAAATGAATTTTTTTTTTTTTCATTGACAGAATTAAATGTCTGCACAAGAGAGCTCCAAAGAGCTCCAAAGCTCCAAAGATTATAGTTGTGAAATCAGCTCTGCTTATATCTCGACGGATATTGAAGGATGTGCCAATGTCCCGCATGCCTCGAAAACTAAGACGTCCATTATATTTCAAACTATAATTTTCACATCCCTCAACCTGACAACCGTTGTTTTGTTGCACCACAGACAAAGGGGTCGATCGATGATTAATATACAGATTTGAATGCTCAATCTCCGAGTGCTATTCGGTTGATTAATATCCCAATAGATTAAACCGCTCTTTCTCTATTTAGTTTCCTTTTGTACAGCCCAGCGGCGCTCACTTATTACAACCGGGCGCAGAGGGGGGAATTTTGAATGATATCTCATTTTCCTTCGGCCGTGATTCGCCGATATTGAGGTCCGAACATGAGCGCTTTGGTTGGCTTGTCATATACAAATGTCGTTGGTGCAGCTAGCCAACAATTAGTAGGCTCCCGGCCCCTCGGAAACCTCTCCCGGCTGCTATCTTCAATCTGGACACTATTAATCTGCAGTTATCTTCAATCTTCCTCTCCTGCCTTTCTCGGTGCGTCTTGTGATTCTCTCTTTTGGGTTCCTAAAACGCTTCGTTACCTTTGCGTTCCATGTACTTACGTCGTGTACATCTGTCACGGGGTCAGGACCGTCTCGGGACCGGAGACTCATTTTCCAGGAATTTTCCCGCCGGCGGCAGACGTTTTTTTGTAAACGGCGAAGAAATTCATCGAAATTTGTCTTTTTCAGAGGGACCCTCGACCGTCACATGCAGACGCATTTTGGCAAAAAGTTCCGCTGTCAGGAGGCCGGCTGCATCTTCAGTGGTCGGTCCCAGGGCGAGCTGAACATACACCTGAGAACACATTCAAACTCTCGACAGTTCAAATGCCAGCAGTGTTCTTACTCGTCAAAAACAAAAAACCAGCTTTCCAAGTAAGATTTAGTTGAGTTATCAACTAATCTTTATTGTCTATTTTGATGGGTGGAATAGAAAATAGTGGCTATGGCAACTTTCTCGTGTGCCGGTTATTTATTGAGTGGAAACTAAACAGAGGGCGGGGTCTCAAATCTGGTTCATATAATTATAATTTATCTACTACTACTATCAATTAAATGCATCGAACTTTCAAATCGGCGCGAACTCCTTTGCGCAAGACCTGAACCACTCAAAGTATTGTTAATCTTAATCAACCTGTTGTTATTTGCTATGTTGCGATAAAACCAAGTCGAATCAATTATTGGTCCAACGGCCGGGAGAGGGTTGGAGGGCGGAAAGATAAGGCAGGAGGCCTCACGACTCCTGTAATGATCTCCTCCTTTATTTTCAACACTGATCCCGGGTCCTGATTGTCACTTTAATTAGAAGTCAAAAGACGGGAGGGCACCAGCATGCACTTGGGTTATTACCTCGACTGGGTGCCAGGGCGCATGAAATGTAAGAAGAAGCTCGGTGCAATACACGATTTGGTGGTTGTGGGCATAGATGCTGCGAAATGTATCTAGAGCCAGTTACGTTTTGGTGGCTTTTATTGTAAACTGTTTCACGATGTTTGAACCAAGAACAGCGCAAAGTGAAGCGTTGCCATAGCACCAACGTTGGTGATTCATGCTAATGTCATCCTTGGCCTTGGTTCCTTCTGAAGCTCTTCATCCTCCATCCTGCATCCACTCCTTCATATCCATGGCCGCCTCCCCATTACTCTTAAGTTTGTCGATGTCCCATACTCCAGATCCCCTTTGCCGATTCCCTTTCTGTACCTTGTTGATTGTCTATCTGGAGCAACTGATGCACGTAAGGTTGTCCTGAGAGTTCCATAAGATCCGTACAAGTTTAATAGCACGATTTCGCCCCACATGTCGCCATACGGCCGGAGTATGCAGAAGTAACAAACGGAAGATCTTGGGACGAGATAGCCAATCCGTTTCATGATAATGTTGCTAGATCAGGAAGAATTCATGGAATATTGACTTTTTAGTGTGAAGGAGCTGAACCCAAGATGTGGGAGTTTTGAATGTTGGGCTGAGATCCAAAGGTGCATTCTCCGTGTTCTCGCTGCCGCCGTGGAAAGTGACTGGTGTGGAGGATCCGTGTGTTTTCGTCCAGCCATCTTGGGATGAACTCTTCAAACAAGAGATTTTATGCATTTTCGTGGATTTCAAAGAGGCATTCGAGTATGTGCTCAACCTCTTGTTTCAGCTCAACCATATTGGAGGCAGCAAATTCATCCTTTGGAGTTCATGTATGGACAGGTGATCAGTGCTATTTGGAATGATAAGGGTATTTCAGGGTCCTTCTGAATCGAGCGAGGCTGAGAAAGAATTGCATTGAGCCCTTTGTTGTTTGCTCTTTTCCGCAATGCTACCGTGTAGACGGTCTGTGGATGCAGCAACTATCAAACTTTTGAAGTAGTATGCTGACGTCATTGTTGTCACGGTCAGGAATCTTCAGTATATTGATGCACTCCAGGCTTATTGTGAGTGGTGGGAGCTTGAGGTGAATTTGTCGAAATCCAATGGTATTGTGTAAAGTTGGAAGGCTCAGGCTTTCATATCTTGGACGTTTGGTGGTGAGCCCGTGGTTTTAGGACCTATCTTGGAGTTACTACCCTGGGCCTATTTTTTGCTTGGCATATCTGGGAAAGAGCTTGATTTGCAACATGGAGGAATAGAGAGGAGAGCTCACTCTGTGTTAAACGCCGTTCCCAAAATGCCAACCCAGTGGTGGAACGGGGGGGGGGGGGGGATTGCGACTGCAGCGCGACCCCTACGAGATGTAGTGAACTTTGAAGGTGGTAAGTTACCAAAACTGAACCAGAAGATGGCGCCCTGCGAATTCCGAATTCTGCCCTGACATTTTGTTTCCATTCACAGTGTACTCAACTACACAATCAATTTCGTTATTCAGAGATGGTTCCTTCAATTTGTCCTTTAATTCATCTGTAGTAGCACAACAGTGGAAGATAAATCCTTTTCGTGAGGAATTTGGGGCTTTCCTTCGTAAGAAGAGCTAGTAACTCACTCTAGTTGGATTTGAAGGTACTATGTGTAGTTTACTACGTTTCGTAGGGATAGCGCCACCGTCGACTATGGCACATGAAGTCCTATTTAGTGAGCTCTCCTCTCTATTCCTCCATGGATTTGCAAATAATAGCATAGCTACTGCCCTTTACGCAGGTGGCCCCAGTTCACTATCTGCTAATGATGAAGTTTTTCTGGCATCAGTTCAGACCAGACTAAAACCCCAAATTTGCGCATTATGGTTTGGGGTTTTCAACAGTACCGGGATGGATCAAGCACTCAAGTTCTTCATCATCTCCACGCAACACCCCTGACTAAGTTGTATATTTGGCTGTAGTGGAGCCTTGGTTTAGGTTCAACTTGTCCATTGCAAGTGCCATGAGATAGCCAGAGTTGACGGTCTTGTATCCGTCAACCCGGGCACACCGTTAAATTTGGCAGCTGAAAATGGTTAATTTGAGACCAGGGTGAGCTCCCAATACTCTGCACCACAGGCAACTGACCAAGATCTCCCATTGTTCGGCTCTTGCCATCTTTCCTCCTGCAGATTCAGCGTCTACTGTTTCCTTTTCGGCGGGAGAAGAGGATTTTCTCCTTCGGTCAAAGTTCCTTCTAACAGTACCTGGAGAAGCCAGGTTATCTGAGAATGCTGGCCGTTGTTCCGGGCCCTTCCGAATTTGAGTGACCAGGTGGAATGAGCATTGGGTTTGAGGAGGGATAGAGTGAAGAACTAGCTGAAATTGATTCAACCAAAGGTTCAGGATGATTGGATGACGCAGAACGGAAAGGCCCTTGCATCAGAGACTGGATCTACTGCCATCTGGATGATGAGGTGAAAATAATAGATCTCTCAACAGCGACCCAGAATGCACTGACGTTCGTCCTCAGATGGGTATGTAAGGTTCGTGGAGACCTATTCAACTTTCGTCCGCACTCAGGAAGAAGAGGGTGTTCGAGCCAAATCTGTTCACTGAGTCACATGGGTGTCCAGAAAGACATGGTTTCTCGTTTTGGCGTATCGTCCTATCCTTGGGGAATTTAGAAGGACCCATTTTGGGAGAGCAAAAACTCGCGAAACTGCGCTAAATGGAGTGAATTGGCTTGGGGACAAAATGTTGAGCATGATCTTGCTGCTCTCTTGAGAAGTTTGAGAACTACAGCTGAGTACAGAGTTTCCTTCACGAGGGGGATACATGAAATAATTATTATAATAATATTATTAGTATTACACACACGATAAATCATTGAATTATACCCGCGAAACACAAAGCGCTCATCTGAAAATTACGTTTTACCACGCGAGACCGCCTTTACACCATAAAGCTACTCAAAACCTATCGTAGCACGTAATATTAAAATTATTTTGCCTTTCATGTTCCAAAAAGCAGAGACGTCACCCGAAATTCCCGTTTTATTTCTACGTAAACTGCAGTTCTCAGTTAGGTGGGTGCACAATGAGCGTAAAACCTTCAAAAGAGCAAATCTGACCAAACGAATCGTGGCGGAAGCGTATCGAACTTTAAAATTACCTTTTTCGACTGTAGTTGGGCGCCGGGGGGAAGCGGAATGTTGTAGAAAGGAAAATATATCAAATGCAAACGCGCGGGGGTACACGCGAAATTAAATCTTGAAAACATTAATGAGAATTAACTTTTGATCATTGGTTTGTTTTCCCCTCCACATTTGTAGGTACCGTAAAGTGATTTCAAGCTCTTCTTTCACGCGGTGATCGAATTCGGGAAAATCGAGGTTTGCTTAGTGGCCCTCAAAAAAGTCCATTGTGTGACCGAGAACTACTTTTTGGTCGGGGGCTTCAAAGCTTTTTGAGCTCTCTGATTTTCAGCGGTTTTGGCCTTTTCGATTCATTTTCGAGTTTCCCCCGCCCGTTTGAAAAGTCGGGTGTTCACCGAAGGGGTTAAAAAGGGGAACAGAAGGGATTAATAGTAGATTTAACCGGATGACAAAACCAGGAGGCTAATTTGGGTTTCTAATGAACCTGAAACCAAACCTTTTTCTCTTATTTGCTGCAAACATTCGTTCGGGCTAATTCGGTCCTTCGGCGGATTGTGACCCGGCAAATCCAGGTGTCAAATGATTACGAACTTTTTTTTTAAGGCTGATTCCGCAGTTTCTCGTGAGGCACCTGATCAGCTCTACGCCCCTATTTTACTTCTTTATTATGAACTTTGGGCAAATTATTAAAAATAAGTGCCTGTTGCTTTAGATACAAATTGTAGGTTGATGGGCACCTTGGGACGGCCCTAAAGGCTATCACGTTCCTTAATTCAAGCCTTCAGCCTTCAACCCCTTGATTAAATCATGCAAATTGTTTTATGGCCGTTCCCATGTTTCAGCCTACTTTGGGGCACCACGTTGTTATCCTTTTGAGCTCTTTATTAATAAAGAGGGGAATACAGGGAAATAATTAGGGTGTTTAAAAAAATTCATTAATAACATTTTATTTTGATTGATTAAAAAATAAGGACCGATTTTATTAAGAGGAAACAATTTATTAATACAATAAAAAACGGAAAAATTTTTTTTAAATACTTAAAAAAATTATTTTACTTCTTTTTTTTTCAGGCATATCAAATCAATCCATTCCCGGAAGGATTTCCTCAAGTGCCCGAAGTGCCAGTTTTGTTGTCAAACGGGATCGCATTTAAAGAGGCACATTCGCTCGCATACGGGCTCAAAACCGTACCGGTGTCCTCACTGTACGTTTTCCTGCACTTCATTGGTAAGGTCTATTCTTGAATCAAGTGGTCGGTCCAATCTCGGGATCGTGCATTTTGACTGCTACGTCAAAGGCGGAGAAAGTGGGCATCATGGGCAGGAGCGTTTGTCATCCACGCGATCCGTTCAAGTTGAGTTTGGTTTGGCAGCTGCTGACATCTGCAAAGCCAGGGTTCATATTATTATGATCTCCAGTGTTATTCATCAGCTGGTGGCACTGCCGGTGTTGCCCGTTTCTCCGCCAGAGTGCTATTTTTTTTCATTCCCATGCACGATCCCCATCGACATTTTGATGTGCAGAATCACAATATAAAACTAAACATTTCATTGCGCAGGACAACTTGAGAAAACACATCATTTACTCCAAAATACACCCCGGCAAAAAAGTTTACGAGTGCCGCAGGGACGTCTGCGAGTTCGCGACGAACCTTTCGAAAGACTTCAAAAGCCATCTGGTCCTCACGCATCGCCTTTTGATGAAAGACGCGACGGCTCTCGTCGCCGGCATCTACAAAGCGGCCGACGACGCTTCGGAGGAGGTCGATAAAGTCCACGAATTAGGGTGAGTGGTTCTTCTATTTCCAGTTTCTTTTTTCCTCCTGCTCGTAATAATTTCCAACCTTTCCGGCCGTAAGAAGGAGGTTTTCACTAGTCGTCCCAATGGAGTTATGAGTAGCTCGATTAAAGGCTCGTTGTGGCTATAAATACGACAATGTGAGAGAATGCCTGACGCCGAAGGATGTTCAATATTCAGGAATGAAGTGGAAGCTATCTCGCTAATCTGCTGTTTTGATGGATGACAGTTTCTAACATTCGTGTTCATTTTGAGTCCAAAAATCCACTAAGAAGGCAAGTACACATACGATACTAGTCATAGTTTTTGGGGACATGCATCACCGCTGCCGCTGCGGCCAGCGGTTCAGCCGCAAGCCCTACTGATCTGTAAGATTTTCCATTGGTTCCAGCGCGTCGGAAAACTTAGTAAATAGGTAGTCTCCAAAAACTTTTTTTTGCCGCTGCGGCCGACAATACAGCTGCTGCGACAGATTGCACTGTTCTGAAATTTCTTCCGTTTGGCAAGTCGATAAATATCAGATTCCAAGCGCAGATCGGATAAGAACAGATCATTCAGCTCAGATTCTCTAATTTGTTGAATACTTGCACTCTGACTGGGTGGGGGATTTTCAGATAGAGGGACTCGCTTCGCTCTACCATTTGAATAAGTCAAGTGATGGGGTGGGATACAGTTGAAACGCCGACTCATTATCTCTCTTATAGCCCTGAGTGACAAATATTCCAAAATTTTGGGAAACAAAAACGTCTCCCCTCTGCCAACAGACCTCACAGTACTGAAGAAAGGTCGGCTTGTATAAGATCGAAGACACACACCGGAATATATCCGAAATTAGTATGGAAGAAACCGAAATTAGTGTGGAAGGAACCGGCTCCCAAATCTTTAATAAACGTTCTCCAGAATTGCGGCATGTAGTAGGTAAACCCTTTCTCGACCCGAGTGGTGGGCTCTTGTCCCTTCCTCTCAAACCGCGCAGCTGCTGGCCCCCATAAGGTCTATTAGGCACATGGTATACCGACACGCGATCCCTCAAAATCGTTCAAATCGGTCTAAATTCACCAATCCTCAGAATTCGTTCTTTCGGGATTTAGTACATTAAAATTCGGATCTGTAGGTAGGATACAAAGGAAACGCCGACTCAATCGGACTGTCAACAACGAAGATTAGAAGAGTTGCACGGATTTGCGCTCATCAAAAATTTTGCTCAACGTGCTTTATTGGACGTCAAATTGGCTCCGGAATCCAAATCCGGCATAAAAATTAGGGGTTCCCATTTAAAATAAGAAAGTTGGGCAAATCAGCCTCAAATCAGCCTCAAATCAGCCTTTTTGCACTTATCTCGGGGGATGTCAACCCCCCTAATGGTAAACGGAATTCCGAGATGATGAAAAAAAAACGCTGCAAATTTTACACAAGGGTTTATTATTCTTTGATATAGGTTACTTGTGCAAAAATTATTTCTGTGTCAAAAGAAAATAATTTGGAAAAAAAAATTTTTTTGGATTTTTTTTTCAAAAAAAATTTTTTTGGTTTTTTTTAAAAAAAAAAAAGATTGTTTTTTCAAACATTCTTTATTCTTTACTCGAAAAATATTTAACCTCCTGGGATCCTTCAAAACTCCCATTTTTAGCCCCATGAAAGCCCTATAGATCGCAACAGTGAAATCGGATCGTTCCGGGACCCCAAAAAATGGATTCTACGTCCAAAAATACCTCGAAAACGACACCTAACTCGATCCCATACCCAAAAGCCTTTAAAAAAACCCTCCCATAGCGCCCCACGGGTTTGGGCGATCGGACTGAAAACCTTGCTGGCACAACTAGATGGTAAACCAAGTATTTTGTCAAAATTTCAGGTTTAAAAAAAAATTCCTACTGCCCAAAACGGCTCGGACGGCGGACGGAAATTTCGGATTTAGAATGTAGACCTCTTGAAACGGATAATGTCAAATTTTGAGACCGATCGGAGTCGTCGACTCCCGTCGCGAAAACATAGGTGTATTATTCCAAGAATAATAAATCAAAATCTGCGTATTCTTATCACTTCCCGTTCAGGAGGAGAAGGTTTCAGACATACTCTGTTAGATAGTCAGTAGTAAGCCACAGACACCGTGAGAATAATTCTCACCAATTATTGGTGGTGTGGATGGACCGATGAGTGACAAGTCTCCCCTCAACATTTCAGGTCTTTAGGTCCAATATGCGTTGAGTCCGTTGATTTTGAATTGGGCGTTTGGCAGAGTTCTTCAGGCGCATACTCCATGTTCATGCCACCAACTGTATAGGAGGAAGGGACCAGGAATGCTGGTTGATCCTCCAGGATGACTGCTCAAGGCGTCGAGGTTAATTTCTGGATTTGCATTAGCAGCAGTGACTGCCCACGTAGTCGCTAGAGTCCTTCAGGTAGAACACAACTCCTGGTTTGACGGTAGGAAGATCCGGGGTATCCAAAGCTCAGAGGCGTCGAGGTCGGATGAGGTGAGCAGACTCCTACCCAGATTCAAGGTTTCCCTCGATTAACGCTCTTGGCCATGGTAAAAAGCGTTCGATAGTATAAATCGTATGTCGTCGCCGGTCTGGTCTGCAGCGCTGTACCTACTGCGTTGTGAGATACTGTTCTCTACTAACACGAAGTGATCATCATTGAAACATTACTTACAGAGCGTCTTTCGTTTCATTCCTGAGTATGACAAAAATTCCCCAATTCAACTACCTTATCTCTCACAAAACGGCATTGCTTGGCGTCTTGAACGTCGACAAATCAAAAAAGTGGATAACTCATCTTAGCTCTGGTATATCATGTAACCTAAAAAAAACCTTTCGAAATCATCTCCCGCTGACATCACTGCAAAAGCGACTCGCGGATTTAAGAGGTAATAATGTTTTTTTTCGCTTACCAATACGACTGTAGGGGAAAAAACATTTGCCGTTCGCCGCGGCAGTTATTAATCCAGTCATCCCGTATACGGCAGCGGCTCCCAGTAATTTTCTGCGAATAACGCTGAAACATTTACAATACGGCGTATAAACCACCGACGGATCGAAGTCCTCGGCGTGCAAATCCATAAAATGTAGAAACAGTGCGGATTGAGATTCAAATTAAGTGGTCAGTTGTAGCGGAGAAATTCTGGTTGTAAATTTTGGTATTTTGAACTCAACTCATACTCGAGGAAGATCAAAGTGCCGTGGAAGTAGTCTGCCAATCTGGAGCCCTTTTGGTTTATTATTCTTAGAATAATACACTTATGTTTTCGCGACGGGGGTCGACGACTCCGATCGGCCTCAAAATTTGACATTATCCGTTTCAAGAGGTCTACATTCTAAATCCGAAAAGTCCGTCCCCCGTCCGGGCCGTTTTGGGTAGTAGGATTTTTTTTTTTAATCTGAAATTTTGACAAAATACTTGGTTTACCATCTAGTTGTGCCCGCAAGGTTTTCAGTCCGATCACCCAAACCCGTGGGGCGCTATGGGGCTAAAATGGGGCTACGGGAGGGGTTTTTTGAAGTCTTTTAGCTATGGGATCGAGTCAGTTGTCGTTTCCGAAGTATTTTTGGACGTAGAATCCATTTTCTGGGGTCCTGAAACGATCCGATTTCGCTGTTGCGATCTGTAGGGCTTTCATGGGGCTAAAAATGGGATTTTTGAAGGATTCCAGGACTTTAAATATTTTTCGAACAAAAAATAAAAAGTTTTGAGAAAAATTTTGTTAAAAAAAATCAAAAATAAATTTTTTTGAAAAAAAAAAAAAAATCCAAAATGTTTTCCATTGACGCAGAAATAAGTTTTGCACAAGTAACCTATATCAAAGAATAATAAACCCTTGTGTAAAATTTGCAGCGTTTTTAGTAATTTTTTATTGTTATGGAATTTTTGGGTACCGGTCTAGTAATGCTATCTACTGATAGCACACACAGGTAGATAGTATATTATACCTCTGTACAGTCGGTAGATAGCATATTGAACTGGTACCATAAGTTTGAACGCAATTTTTTTAAATAATTGTTATGGACAAAATTAATTTTTGCCCGATTTATATCAATAATTATAAATCCTTGTGTGAAGTTTGGAGTTTTTTTATTTGTTTTTTAATTTTTTATATTCTTTCGATCATACCGAAGCAAAAGAGAAGCTTCATGCAGTATTCAAATTCAGAAGCGCGATTCTCAAACCAATCTGGGCGATGTTGGTACCTCTTGGGGCTGCGGCCGTTTGAAAAATAATCTGGTCGGTAATTCGGTCGAGATTTATCGCCCTCAGACTGATGATTAACCCTCGCCGCAGAGGAGGAGAAAACGTTTTTGCCTATCTTCCCGCGCCCCGTGCTAAAAAGGGCCCAGGCGCCGATTTGGAGAGGGTGGTATCACTTTTGGAGATCGTGATAGAAGGAGAATGGGAACGAAATTATTATATTATAAATACGAACCCGGTCACGTCCGCGTTCCGCTAGTCAGGCACCTTTTTCGTTTATAGTGGAGCAAGTCCTGAAAAAAAAAAAAACCTTCGAAGCCCCACGAGAGATATCCCAATCGTAAACAATTGCCAAACGGAAAGCCGCGGGTTGTTTCCAGCTATTAATTACCGTCGTACACATTTGGAAGTATAAGTAACGCTAAATTAATATTTCGAGAAAGGAGTCCCGGAGACCATTTCTATAGCCTGAGGTCGAATGAATAAATCCGCACTGGTTTGGGGTCACGGAGCGTTGAAAAACTAGCTTCAACTTATTTATAGCGGTTTCTCTGGTCGACGACGTAGGTACCTTCTGGCGGGTGTTGCACACACGTCATGAAATTTGTACCTCAAAGAAGAAGAAACTTGTTACGAAGTTTTCATAACAAAATCAGTCTCGGTGATGCTCATCTTTGCTCACACTGATTGCTTTGATTGTCGAGACCAGCCTTGCAGGATTAATATTAGCATCCGTGGGAAATTTCTCTCCGAACAACCCGAAAATTGTACGGAAATTGAGTCTGCCTTCGCGCAGAATTTTTGAATAGAATTTGAATTTTTGAAAGATAATGCTACTTATATGCGTTTATTCTGAAGTCTGTTTTATGCATTTATAATATAAATTATTAAACATATTATGTTCGATTAATTTAAATTCTTTTGGGCCTAGAGAGGTGAAAATACTACCAGAAGGCTTCTTTCAATGTTTACCAGATAGGAAAAAATGCTAGTACCTGTGCTCGAATCCTGTTGATAACAAATGATCAAATTAATTCAAACGTGCACATCACTATCAATGCTGAACCCATACTTAGCCAGAAACTGCAGTCAGGATGCTTGGAAAGGCAAACACAATTTACAGCACACCTTCCAAATGTTGTTAAAATACCTACCAAATGGTTCTGGGAGGTTGGACATTTATGGGAAGGTATTAATTTTAAGGATTTAATTTCCACCACTACCACTAATCTAACCTTGGAGGACTCGCGCAGTTTCGTACACATCGCAATAATTCAATTTCTTTACAGGGAACCGCACAACGAAGAACACCCCGGAAGCGAAGTCGAATCCGAAGTCGAAGACGAACCTCTGCCGACGCTGGCGTCCGCGGCGTTGACTCCGGCAAAAACCGACGAAGACATCATCTTCATACACATCGGCGGCCAAGAAGACAATTACGACCCACATTTGTTCCATCAGAATTTCCCCATCATCGAAAGTTTCCCGGGTCAGTCCGCCTACGACGCGACGGAAATTGAAACGACGCAAGAAGACAACTCATGATGGTCATTAATGGACAATAAGTTTTATCAAACAACAATTTCATGGAATGGAAATGATAGAATTTTTGTTGTAACAGGTATCTACAGGAGGATTAGAAATTATATTAAATAGGTAATTAGGAGGATTTTAAAACGTCAATTGAAAGTATTTCTGTGTCTTCTTTTTCTTGTTCATTTTCTCTCCGTAATCTTTTTTTTTATCTTCCTTTTTAAATTTCATTTTCAAGTTCTATCCTAAACAGACTTGAAGTTTATACCTACGTATATTGAGAAATGTGGTGATGATGTTGTGTCTCAGACACATAAAAGATAAAAACCGTAAACCTCAACGTCGCGTCCATCAAAAAGTGATTTACGATGTCTACCGCGTGACAACTCGCCGTCACATGTCCCGAACATTCGACACCAGATATTTTTACGCCTTGGGGGTTTTTTCGTTCGAACTGTTGATCCAATCGGATGAGGAAGGGCCATTTACATATGCAACGAAGGGAGGGGAGTTTACAGGCTCTAATCACACCGCGATATCGCTATACCTCCGGCTGAATATTCCATTTCGAGTCTTCTCCTTGAATTATGCCATTCCTCTCGTCTCTTTAATTGATTTTTAATGCGAGGTTTCCGCTGAAGAGGAGGTCCCACCGAGGGGATCTGATACATCAATTCCTAAAGTACGTGAGTACATAAATTTCGCTGTACTCCGGGAGAGACCCGGTCATTTTGTTTAAGTTACGAACCGGCCATGCCGGACGTTGGACCATTTCCCAAACCACTTGGAGCATGAGCCCAACAGGCAAACTGGGCTAAAAAAAAAGTCATCTATTTAGGAGTATTTTTGGTTTATAATTCTTGAAATAATACACTTATGTATTCGTGTCGGAGGTCGACAATTTTGATCGGGCTCAAGACTGATTTGGACGTTTCAAGATGTGTAGATTCAAAAAATGAAATGTCCGTTCGCCGTCCGAGCCGTTTTGGGATCTAGGGATTTTTTAAACGTCTGAAATTTCGACAAAATGCTCGGTTTCCCATCTAGTTGTTCTCGCAAGGTTTTCAGCCCGATCGCACAAACCCGTTAGCTCTGTGGGGCCTACGGGAGGGGCTTTTGATGGTGTTCGAGTATGATATCGAGTGGGGTGTCGTTTTCGAAGTATTTTTGGACGTAGAATCCATTTTTGGTGTCCCAGAGCCATCCGTGGGGATCTGTGTAGCTATATGAACGCTCTGCAAAGCCCTCAAGTGGAGGAGCATGAAGTTGAAGCTGCTCTTCCCGCCTAATTTCTCGCTCTCTGGTCAATTTCACATACCCGCGTGAATTCAAACTTAAAATCCCCAGTTCTGAGACATACATGGTAAGTGTCCTCCCTCTCGCGCCGGTTGCGCATAGAGCACTCCTCCCGGCGGCTGGAGATGTACAGTCTGGCATTGAGCGGCAGAAGCTCAGCTCGGATCTTGAAGATCCATCAAAGCGCTGCAAGCGTCACTGCAGTGAGTGGGAGAGAGTCTCCCATGGGAGAGAGTCCCCAACAAGGCTTGACACCCGAGTCCAGCTCCCTGTAAAGAGTGAAAAACTCCGACTCCTGCATCCTCCGCCTGAAGTGCGTCCACCTCCGATCAACGAAGCCCCGCAGCAGCAAGTCAGCATCAGTCCTCAGAAGAGCAGCGTCAAGGAAGGACAAATTACACTGCTCTACACTGAAAATGTATCTGTCTTGAAAACTGTCCCTATCTATGTTTTTTGGTGTGAGAAACACGAATTTGCACATAAAAATAGTTAGTTAGCTCTAGTTTTGAAGATACATACACCAACAGTGGCACAAACTGAGGTAAATTTCTTTTTTTTTCGGTTGGCCAAACTGCTCTCCCTGTGATTGACACTAAACTTCTCTGTGATCCACAGAATCACTTTCCTAACCTCTGTGGGCAGTGTTTACATTCATCAGGTGTATTAAATACACCAAATTTTGTTGCATTGTTTTGTGCTTGTTTTTTATATTCTTTCTAGTGTTTTTTGAATAAACATAGTTTTTAATCACCTACCAGGCCCCGAAAGTGAAGGAACATTCCAAACAACTTTTGTTACATTTGTGGTGAAGTTACTTACCTTAGCTAATCAAAAACGACCCATCACCCAGATGATCAAAACTGCATACCACCACTACTTTGGTGTTAAGGTTGGTGACCAAGACAAACCTTGGTCCTCTCACATCTGCTGTATCACATGTAGTGTTAATTTAAGGGATTGGTTAAACATCAAGGGTCGTTCAATAAGTAGTAACCACACAGACGACTGCTATTTTTGCATGACCCCTCCTCTTAATAAAGGAATGTCCCGAAAAAAGAAATGTGCAGTCAACAACCCTGACATTCCTTCCGCAATACGACCGATCCCTCACGGGAATGAATTTCCTGTTCCCATGGGAACTGCATTCCTCCTGAACACTTCAAATTGGAGGAGAAAGAGGAAAACAAAGACCATTTTTTTAAGAAGAAAGAGGAAAAAGGAAAGATAGGGAGGAAGGAAAACAAAGAGCATTTTTTTGAGAAGAGCATTTTTGAATATTCTGAATATTCTTCAGGGAAAAGAAAGAGTAGCTTGGGATGCATTTACAGCTTTAGTTCATGATTTCTTGGGTAACAGAAGACAAGAATATTATGCTGATCTAGTAGAAACCCTCCTTGAGAAGTACAGAGATCTTGGATGCAACATGTCACTCAAGATTCACTTTCTTTATTCTCATTTAAACTTTTCCCCCGACAATTGAGGAGCAGTAAGTGACGAACATGGAGAGCGATTCCATCAAGATATTTCATCAATGGAACGAAGGTACCTATCAAGAAAGGTGGGACACATCTATGCTTGCAGACTACTGTTGGACCGTTGTGAGGGATCTACCGGAAGAAGAATACAATCGTCAAGCAAAGAAGAAACGTTCCAAATAACTCTGAAAAGCATCGATGCTAAGGATCCTTAGGGCAGTCTCTTGTTGTATGGAGTTGAAGTTCATTTTTTTTGTAAGTTCTGATGAGGTTTAGTGACATAGATAAAGAGACGATGAGACGATGAGAATTAGTGATATAGATAAAGTACTTTCAACGTCTAATAGGTGTTTATGTGTCTCCCGGTAGCAAATTATTTTGTATTTGATGCTGGTTGATGTATCTCCAAATCAGTAGCTAATGGAGCAAATCTGATTGAAAATTTGGATTCTGCACACCAAAAATAGTAAAGAATGACAGTTTTCATCAAAGATACATGCCAAAAAAATTTTTTGTAGAGCAGTGTTATCTGCGATCTGACACTGAACAACCAGAGACCTCCAATTGCCAGCCTAGCACAATCCCGCCTCGATGATCTCACAGGCGACAATCAAATGAGGATAGAGGAATTTTAAAATATTATTACAATTTTTTTTTAAATATTGGCTGGTGGTGCACATGCTCCTATGTTCCTAGCAGTAGCCGCCACTGGGCGACCGCTCACTATCTCAAGCATTGAAACAAGAAGCCCCTTAGTTAATTTTGCCGGGACATATCCGCGAAAAGAGCGCGATGGTTTTGCCTCCAGTTACAAAACACGCCTCGCGCAAATGCCGTAATCGTGTTGACGTTAGGCCGCTAGACGTAGTTTTCTCTCATCGAGATAAAGCCGGGGGTTTGAATCGGGCTTCATGTACCTCTTCAGACTTCTGTCCGCCGGTGTGATACATTGCGATCGGTATCGCTCCCTTCGCACGCAAGAAATCCCTCAGCGGGGCACCTTACCCGACCAACGTTCTCAGAGGACAGTAGCTCTTGTCGAGTGAGGGTCATCACGGTTAGCGATGACCTTAGCCCGACCGTTAACACAAGCAGGATACATCACAAAGACATTTTCCCCGTTCATTCAGTACCATTTTCAACACTATTTCTTTAACTGGGATTTCCTTCTTCATTTAACCCCCAAACAACTTCTAAACCCCTAAATTGCCTCCGTATTAATCATTAAACGGCCTTTCGGGACCGAAAGGTTCGACAGAGTAGGCAAACGGTTGAGGAGAGAAAAATTATATTCGGCAGCTCTTAGATTAACAGTCGATTGTCGTTTGAGTTACTGCTCAAAGTTTTCTGTCCAGTTAATTACCTATCAGATAGCCCCTCCCCAGAAAACCCCTTTTGTACCAATTGTGACAGTCTTCAGCACCCCCCAAATCAACCTGAAAAATATTTCCCCTCCTCGGGGTTAAAGTGCTTTAGAGCGATTTTAACGGTCAGAACTTTTCTGAGTCATTTTCTCAAAGGAAATTGCGAATAATTCATCAAACGTTTTCCGCCAAGCAATTAGCTTAATTTAACGCCTATAACTCAGCTCGGGGACCCCCAGCGGACTAAAAGCAGTCAGTTAATGACTTACTTTTCGGTTCTTTCTTGATGATTAATGACGGGAACATGGGCATAATTTTGGGGGAACTGCCAGACCGCCGAAGGAAAATTGTATTTTCTCCAAAGTACTAAAACTGCACGCAAAAAATTATTAAATTCATACAGGAGGGGTCCGCATTTTGAAGAGGGAGGCCGCGTGAAAAATGTCAAATATTGCAGGTATAGCTTCTTGGGGCTATTTTTGTGGCGATTTGTTCACAGTTGGTTGAATATTCAGCGAGTGAATTCACGAAAACGAAGGGGTTGGGGTGACTCCTAACCTCTGAAGTACTGTGGCCATGATCCTCCAGGAGGTGGCGTCAAAGGTCTGGTGAAGGTTTGAATTCCGTCCAATAGAATGAAAAATTCTGCAAATTTTTGAATTTTCTAGGCCAACCCTGTTTGCTGGTCCCTAGTGGGTCCGTCTTAGAGGGGTTTCACGGTACATATTTCTACGTACATTAACATTGCAGGTACATTAGCTTCACGTACTCCAAATTTGGCATCTTACTGTGAGCACTACAATTATCGATGAAAAGTACGATTTTCCTGTTCTTCAGCTTCATCTGTCGATCCAAAGATTTGAGCCGTTCTGAAAAAAATTCATTTCATTTCGGTGCTTATGTCCAACCCCTCACACTTCCTTTTCACAGACATTTTGCTCGCACAACACCGCAACTTGAACCTGAACTGAACAATCAATACATTGTTGAAACGTGATCAGATTTTCGTTTGATTGTTTGATTGATTGAAAACGGAGGGGGATCTCTACTACTCTCGCACGTTTAGAGGTCGAGAGGATCTCAACTACTCCAGTATCTCTTTTGCAGGTATCCAGGTTTTCTTTTGCAGCTATCCAGGTTATGGGGCCTCAAGGGGGCGGGACCGACACTTTTATTGCAGCAAAGGAGTTTTTGCTCTTATCCTGGTTCTACTGTATTTCTATCGCTATCAAAGAATAATAAACCTTTGTGTAAAAATTGCAGTATTTTTCGTACTAAACTCAGAAAGTTTTCTGTAATTTAAATCAGCACAGGACAGTCTAGACACCTTTAAAGTCAGGACGTCTGGCAAACTTAACTGCTTTTATTCCTCCACCACTTCCTGAACGTTCCCCGTTCCATCTTTGTGGATCTCACCTCCGTCAAACCCGAAACCTTTTATTTTGCGGCGCTCCCCTCACCAGACCACTCCAGGATCACTCCTACTCCCGGAACCCCCCCTCACACGTTCCCCACGGGGGGGTTGTGGGGAAGACTCTAACCGAACGAATGTCATTGGCGAAGAGCTGAGGGCCCTCCTATGTGATTAGACTCCTAAACTGTGATTGATTTACCGGGCCCCGTCCCTCGGCACATGTATATCACGCCCCCATCCTAGGACTCGGCCTTCTTCTGAATATTGATACCCCCATCGACCTCACTCAATGCATAACCCAAGTCGCTTAGTGGTTTCCACCCTGCCGACACTCTTTGAGTTATTCGATTCGTTACGAATCTTCAGGCGGCAATTATCGTAAAAGTTTCGACTGCTCAAATTACGACTTTCGATTGACGCTACAATATTATTATTGAGAGAATATGATAAGATATCTCTGAAGTTTATTGGCCTGTCCAAAGTCTCTAAAATACGGCCTCTTTCCAAGTGCCCTTTTCTACGCATGTCCCAAATTTGCTGTTAATTCGTTTTGGTTTATCGTTGTCATAATAAGTTAAATTATATAGGCCTTAATTTTTTTTTTTTTTCTAAGTACAGCGTCCACGCCGTTTTGGGCAGTAGGATTTTTTTTTTTTTAATTCTGAAATTTTGACAAAATACACTCTTAGTTGTGCCTGCAAAGGCTCTCAGCTTTTCTCTCTAATCCGTGGGGCTAAAAAGGGGCTACAGGAGGGATTTTTGAAGGTTGTGTGATTCAAGTCGTTGGTTTGAAATATTTTTGGACGTAGAATCCATATTTGGGAGGCTCAGAACCATCCGACTTTACCTTGAGGAACTATGAGGCTTTTGCCTGGTGCCAGGGGGTCCAATGAGGTGTCGGTTTCGGAGTTATTTTGGGCGTTGGATCCATTTTTGTGGTCCCTTATCAGTATAAAAACTGTACATATAAAATTATCAAAAAATTAATTAAATTGTATCGATTAATTAGAATAAAATTGTTTTTAAATTCTTTTCAATTGTTATGAAATTAATTTTTGCACATTTAATAAAAAAGAATAATAAACCCCAGTGAACATTTTGGAACGTTTTTCTTCATTATCATTTTTTAAAGTCTGTTTACCCTATATCTGTGTGTATATATTTGAGAGTGAAAACAAACTTGAAAAATTAACGTCTTATTTGACCGCTTCGAATTTCTATTCCAACCTCTTCACGCCCAGAGTAGGTAAATCATTTTGAAGACATCTCGGCTTTTAATCAAATCTATTTCGAAGGAGACCTTGGCCGCTCTTAAATTGGCACTCTGGTTTTGAGCCGAGTTGACGATATTGTTTTGTATGATTTACGTTCGTCAGAAGTATTTCAAAAACTGCAGTTCTGGGCTGCGGCCAATTCCCGACGTTTAGACACGTTGGAAAGGGGGGGGGGGGGGGGGGGGTTATTAATGAGGTAATCTTAACAATTTATGCGGTTGTCGACTATTTTTCTCTGGGAGGAGCAATTCAATGCGAACGGTCTTTGTTGTGCATCCAGAACAAGAAAAAAAGTCGATTTCATGGGACGACAGGCTAATGTTTTTTTTTGTTTTTTTTTTTTTTTTGTTTTTTTTTTTTTGTCGACCCAGTCAAACGCCACCTCTTATTTTGCTCACCGAGTCCTATTTGTGGCTGTCAAATGTTTTGTGTAGGACGACGTCGTACAACGGGTGCCGTTAGTTTCAATTACGCGGCCTTCTTAATTTCCACTTAACCTCGTATCGTCAGTTCAACTAACGTTAAATACCAAAAAAAAAAAAAAAAAAAAAAAAAACTGAAATGTGTCTTGTTTGGGCCGTTGTATACTTTACAATGCGATGCAAGCGCCGTTCTTAGTACGAGCTGGCACAGTGGGGGCCAAACGGCCATATTTTGGGAAAAAACTCTAAAAACCCCCATGCTTTAAGGGAATTTGACGCTGATTTCGAATATACCCGTACCTGAAATTGCTCCTTACCCTCATTTTTTCGGGAAAAAAACTCGTTTTTAAGTGTGGAAGCCAAACAAGGATTCCCAAGAAGTTTGAACGCAAAAAAAGTTGTAAAGCAATAAATTTTGCGCCTATTGAACACTATAAAATTGAAAATTGCTACAAAAATAAGAGCGTAGTTGTTGATTTCGAACGAACCCTCCCTTTAATGTCTGATACAACACCGAGAAATAGATGAGTTCGATTGAACGCCCTAATAGTATTATTGGAAATTTCTATCGAAATAAGAGAGTCCCAGCAGACGATTTGTGTCGAAAAACATTTCTGAGCAGCAAACGATCCCCCCCCCCCCCCCCCAAACACGATTTATATTCGATCAAATCCACTCGTAAATGAAAGAAAATTTGCGAGTTTGAAACGGCACCGGCGTTGCAACTGAAATTTTCGCAGTAGTTTCACTTTGTTGCATAACGTCGGAAAATTGCTGAGCCGGATCGGAGGAAAGCGGAGGAATTTTTGAAATCTTCAGAAACCATTGTATCTTTTCGATTGGCGGTGGATTCCAAAACTTTCTACGTCCAATTTAGCAATTTTTCAAGAACCACGAAAAACATTCCTCAACTCAACCAATAAGCCGGGAGACGCGATTTCTTTTGCATCACTAAATGAGTGCGACAATTTTGAACTAATTAAATCAAGAAGGGAGCCAGTAAATTGAGATTGAAAAATGAATGTAGACAGTTTTGACACGAACTGTCGAACGGAGAGAGTTTTGATTCGAACTGACTCATGAAAGTAGAGAGTTTTGGAACGAACCCCAAAGTTTGGGAGCCAAAACCAGTGGAAAGGAGAGAGTTTTTGTTTGATTCTGAAGTCATTTTTCGATGGAGCGCGGGGAAATGCTTCAGAATCCACAGCTAACTAGATTTGGCCGAAAATGAATGTAGACAGTTTTGGAATCCACCGCCTCCATTTTACAATTCCCTGAGATGAATGTACATAAAGAAAGTATTGAGGCGTTTAAATTGCACCCACAGATATCATGCCAAAAAAGATCAAACATTCATTGGCAAAAGTCTTTTGCCAATGGAAGTACGGGTTCACACATTTAAGTCAATGCTTTCAATCGTTCATTTACCGAAATTTCGAAAAGCCCATGTTTCAGGCCTCAAGACAAGGTTGCAAGCCCACTCATTTCGGGTAGCTCATCAAGATTTTTTTCTGCAACGTCTTTGATTTTTAAGGAGAAGCCTCGAAAAAAAGGGCAATGGAATAACAATAATAATAATAATTAATAATTATTCCACTAATAATTGGACATCGCATCAACCAAGAAGAAGAAGAAGAAAGGAGATTTATTAGTTTCCCAGTTTATGCCTAAATTTAGGTACTTTAAATTTGTTTGGACTGTTCCTGATTCTTTCAGTTCGTTTTTTAAGGCTTGCAGTGGTAAAATTAGTCATTCTTTCCCCCAAACCCCGTTTTTTTCCATGGCTCGAAAATGGTATCGATGTTTATACGTCGATAAATCATAACATCGATGGAATGTTCCAAGATGGATATCAATATCAAATATCAATAGTTTTTCCTTCGATACCCATCCCTAATTTCTGACGGAGCATCAATCCTGCAATATCTTTAGAAAATATTATGAAAATGATTGATGTATTAATAAATAATGAAAGAAATAATTATGTTCGAACCTCTGGGGGAAAACTGCAAACCAACCCCTTCTTCCAAAAGAGTATTACGGCATCTTGGTAGTAAACCATCCGCTATCTCGTTCTTGTGGGTTCGAAGTCCCACCTTGAAGGTTTATTTCTTTCAAGTATATCGACTAACGACGGTGCCGTTTTTGCCCCAGCATTTGAAGATAACGAGGTATAATTATCACAGTAAATTCGAAAAATCGCCCAAGTTGCTTCCCTAGGGTTGATCGCTTCCGATATTTTCGAGATTTAAGATTTAAAAACAAACTCCTTTACCCTCTCCTTTTTTTTTCACGGGGAAGAAGCCGAATAAATTCCAAAGTGGATTTCTCCCCTTAAATCCGGAGTTAGATAAGGGTTTATATTATATGGGGAAGTAGTTTTGAACTAATCAGAAGACAGTCAGGTTGGGTGAGATAGGAGCGCTGTCGTCGTAAAGAAAGGAAGGTTTTTCTGGACGGGCCTTATCACGCAATATGGCTCGAGAAAGAATAAAGGTAAGACCAAAGGATTTATACCGAGTTAAGGGTAAAGGGGAGCGGGGGGGTTGAGATAGTATTTGAGTTATACGTGCAGAGAAGGTAAAGAGGGGAGGGGGTGACGGACAGCCTAGCTTGACCCCCCTCCCGCCCTAACAGAGCACACTTCCTACCAAATCTATGGCTGACATTTATGGGCAGAGCTCCTTTCGTCTTTTTGTTCTCTACCCATCCGCCCCTCCTCTCTTCCCACGTCATGATTTAGGGATTTCTCTTCCATTTTGGAAGCCTTCCATTATTATACATCCCCGTGGTGGGCCACAAATCAAAGAAACTCCCCCCGCACCCTCTGGTGGTTTTCCCACCCCGAATTCCACCCCCTCTGGCCGTTTTCTCACTAATTATAACTTCCTATCTCTCTCCCTTCAACCCTTTTCCTGTCCTCCAAACCTATTGTCCAGCCCTTGGCCCCTTAAATCCATAAATATATATAATATATACTGCGGTTCTCCTTCTTTGCTGGGGGGAAAACAAAAGGAGCGTGGAGTAGTCAGTTTATCATGCGCGCAAGAGTTTCCATCCAACTCCAATTTACGATGATCTGCAACCCGAACAGCACATGGAAGTCTTAGACAAACTTTCCGTGAGGTCTATTTCTTGTAGGAAATTTGACGCCGATTACGAATATACCCTATATGTGAGGACGCAATTGGAGTCTCTTTGAGATATTGTCTAGTCATTAAACTACATTTTGTGCAGATTATTCAAATACTTCGTACCAAATCAACTATTAATTCATGTTTAATTTCTCAAAGAGTAAAAAAGCATGATACGTGTAATATTACACAGCATCTCTGCACCTTGGAACGAATTGTTAAAGCGCCGACTCGCCTGGCTCGTAACAAGCCTTCAACTTCTTGTGGTAAAAAGCTGCAGGGGACGTGAAACGGTGTGGGTATCACCGGACAGGCGGCCTCATGTCTTCTGCCCTCAAGGCGCTCTGACACTCTACAACTCATAACCTTCTGACATCGACGGCATAAATAACTCAAGTGGCCAAACCCCAACCGCATAAAGCTAATGATCTTTATGAAACTCCGCCGATCTTCTCATTTCTCTAAACGCCTTCGTACATCTCTCGCTTGATAATTTAGATCTCTTTGAGAATATTTACCCGCTTTTTCTTCAAAGAGCGTACGAAGTCAATTATAAATCTTTTTTATTCCTTCCTAGAATTTTTTTTTTTTTCTCCTCCCTCTGACCGGAGTGTAAACGACTTATGAGTTGGATTTATAAGGCAGGGGGGTTCAGGTACACCATCTTGGGTTTCTGTCGGATCTACATCATCCAACCTTCCCGCTCCGCTTGCTAGGTATCATTCAACGGAACCCACGCTTTTCTTGCGCGTCTCCAAACCGGCTAACAAGACGGACTATAACATTTTAAATATGATCCCTCCAACGAGGATTTACCGACGACGGCTGCCTTCCTCCACCATTTTCACATCTCGTACAGAATCTCGTCGACAATGAGCCGGTGTATTCCCAATGTGTTCTGCCAGCATTGTTTGTTTCATGTTCAAATTACCTACCATAAGAATGACGACGACGAATAAAGAAAATAATAAGAAGAGTAGGAAGAAATATGACAGAACTAGGAAAAGAAGAGGTGCTCCTCCTTCAGTACTCAGCTGACTATGCTCCTCATTCAGTAATCAGCTGACCATGCTCCTCATTCAGTAATCAGCTGACCATGCTCCTCATCAAATACTCAGCTGACCGGGATCCTCATTCAGTACTCAGCTGACTATGCTCCTCATTCAGTAATCAGCTGACCATGCTCCTCATTAAGTACTCAGCTGACCATGCTCCTCATCAAATACTCAGCTGACCGGGATCCTCATTCAGTACTCAGCTGACAATGCTCCTCATTCAGTAATCAGCTGACCATGCTCCTCATTCAGTAATCAGCTGACCATGCTCCTCATTAAGTACTCAGCTGACCAGGCTCCTCATCAAATACTCAGCTGACTGGGGTCCTCATTCAGTACTCAGCTGACTATGCTCCTCATTCAGTAATCAGCTGACCATGCTCCTCATTCAGTAATCAGCTGACCATGCTCCTCATTAAGTACTCAGCTGACCAGGCTCCTCATCAAATACTCAGCTGACTGGGGTCCTCATTCAGTACTCAGCTGACTATGCTCCTCATTCAGTAATCAGCTGACCATGCTCCTCATTAAGTAATCAGCTGACTATGCTCCTCATTAAGTAATCAGCTGACTATGCTCCTCATTAAGTAATCAGCTGACCATGCTCCTCATTAAGTAATCAGCTGACTATGCTCCTCATTCAGTCCTCAGCTGTCCAGTCTCCTCATCAAGTACCTACTCGGCTGATCTTCCCTCCAAATATGCATCTCTTTTGAATCTGAGCGTTTTATCTGGCCTCAACTTGAAAAAGAGACCAGCCTCGTCAGCATTGAAAACATCCTCGTCAGCATAACCGTTTCGACCAAATTTCGTGAATCCATTTGGGTGTGATATCTATTATAGATCACTCAATTATAGATAATAGGTACCAGTACACTGCAGCTGACTCACCGGATATTTCCCCGAACACAATGTTCTGTCGCTTTCGAAACGTCTGGATCCATGACGCCGAACAATTAAAGTTGTCCAAATTGAAACGTTTCGCGAGTTGATTGGCCTTCTATTGTAAAACAGGTCCGCCTGTTGGCGTGTTTCCCGCGCGGTGTTCTTTAAACCAAATCAGGAGGGCATCCTCGAGTTGCTGGTGGGTTGAAGGTCGTATTCTAATAGCACTCAGTGGCTAACTCTCAATTATGTTTTTGATGGTTACCCGTTTCTTTCCAAAAGTAGAAATGGTCGAATAGACAGGTCCGAATCCAACACACAGGGCTTTATTGGATTCTCCGTTCTCGAGGCGGGATATGATTGCACATTTCTCTTCAAAGGAAAATTGTAGCCGGTGGTTCGTACCTTCTAACCGGAGTTCGTTGTAGCGATTTAAACTGTATATTTATTATCCCCAACCAAAAGACATGTCCCTGACAAAATGTATGCAACACACGATTGTACTTCCGTCAGTGCACGCGCATATCAATCGCAACAATCAAAGACGCTTGAACTTTGCCACCAGGGCAAATCATTTACACTCCCATGCAAAAGGTATCTTGTTATTGAATCTTGTCAGTTGGGGGGGTGTCCATTTTAAAAGTGGGGAAGGAGGAGGTGTCAGATAACACGTTAGAGACTTAACTACCATATTGATTCCTCCCTCCCGATGTCCGAGATACATAACACTTGCAACACATACGAGCCTTATCTTCGAGGAGGCGAACAGTTGAAGGTGCCAGAGGTTGAAAAATATCTCGGCCGATAATTACACGGCATTTACCCGGAGTCAATCTAGATTGTCAGTTCACCCTCTCGCTTGGGGGATTTAACTCCGGGAAATCACACCGTCTGATCCGAGGCACAGGAATATTTTACCGCCTCCTTGTGACTTTCTTACCTAAATGTGATCGACGATTTGGAGATACTTCGTGCATAATATGTGCGTAAAACCCAATGCGTTGTGTAAACAAATCTTCAGTTTGGGTGATCGGTTAAAAAATGGTTAAAAAAAATGCTCTTATGCACTTGAAAAGGACAAAATTTTAGTTTTAAATGTGTAACAATTGATAAATTAACATAAAGGGCCAAAATACAATAAATTAGCCTGTAAACAGGATTGCTACTGGCAATCGTGCATATTTTACAGATTTCAGTTTCGAGTGTGCAAAAAGGTGAAATTGCGTAAACAAAAATTTCCTTCGAAAGTGCCAAAAACTACACAAAGATCCGACCCCAACTATGTACGCAGTTCTTTCGGTATTTTCAAAAACGAAGGAAAGAAGGGCACTGATGCAAATGAAACGAAACTATACAGTGCAAGATTCTTCACACTTGGACCCAATTGGAGCGATCTACGGAAGAAGGAAGGGTTTTCCTTCTTCCATGGGAGCGATCAAAACCGTTTTTAGCTTTCCGGGTTTAGTTTTTTAAAAAGTGCCTCATTTTACTGGAAAAGTTGCACCTTACAAAATTACTTCGAATCCATTTTTTGGGGGTTCCTAACACTATACAACTAATTTGCAGTTTTTTCCAATTTTTAATTAATTTAAACTGATTTTATAATGTTTAAAACATTGTGTAAATGTTGCAGCATTGTTTTCTTCTTCCTTCAATTTCTCTCATTCTTGTACCACCTAGATGATTTCTTGCTGTTATTAAAAGAAAAATAACATGCTAAATGTGCTGCTACTACTACAGCTTTTCCATTTTCTTCTTCACGCTCAATCGTGTGATCGCTTTTGAGAAAATTCGATTTTCCATCTTAGTTTCACAAGGACAAGACGAGGTAATCCTAAATCCCGTGTAGAAAGAGGGCGCGAGGATCGGTCTCTCGGAGTGATACACTACTCGACAATAAATCCTCGTTGAGCCAACCTTGTAATCAGGAAGGCCTTCCCAACCCAATAAATACCTGTACAATTGGCCTAACTTGGCTTTTCCACACCCCCCCTCCGTCCCTTGAAACCTTTCCTTTAACACCATTCCTCAGCGTTTTCGCCTTTCAGATAATTCGCTTAGGTGCCACCCTCTCCGCCGATAAATGATGGACTTCCGCCAAGTTCATCTCATCGCCTGACAAACCCGCATAACTTCTCGGTGTGCTAACTAACCCTTCTGTGAGGATCACAGGGTCCAATTTTCAGGCCCGGCCACTTCTGGTCTTGAACGGTTTCGAGCTCAGTAATTTCTTTTACCTTTTCGAGTTTTTTTTTCTCGCTCTCGGCGACGCCCTTGGGCGTATAAAGTAGTGTTGAATGGGGGTGAATGTACGTTCATTGTCGAGGTTTGACTCACCCCAAATCGCTAGACGATTTCCCAATTTCAGTATTGAGATCCCCACCATCCAAATACACCTCGACGTATAAATTTTCTCTCGACAGGCGCACTTAAATTCGAGATTGATTTTCTCTTCTCTGCAGAAACTTGGGAAGGAGACGTGTTTACTGTGCTTAAACGACTCTTTCCAGTAAATAAGTTGCATTAGGACACCAGGCAAAGATCATTATCTTCGCTTAAAGTTTAATGGGGTGGAGCGGGGGAACTGCTCAGGAAGGCAGTTCCCGTGAGGGGGGCTTCTCTTTTCCCCGTATTGTTTTTCATTTAGTCCCTTTTCTCTTTCCCTCTTCATCTTTCTTCGCTATGGCGTTGAGGGGTCCATTTCCATTGGAGTTCAAGAGAAAGAGACCTGGAACACCGCCTTGGCAAACAAAGGCGAATTTTATACGGAGGGTGGGGCTCAGAGCTGGCAGACCTGGTCAGCGGTCTATTTCCGACATCGTCTAACGTGCTCCACAAAATGAAAGAAAAAGGCCTGACCAAAAAAAAAAGTCAAAAGGCGGCGAGGAGTGGTCCCTAAGCCGTTACGAGGATATGAGAAGAGTCATTTTGATTTATTTACGATTACATTTATGAACCCGCCTTCACGGGGTCCTCAGGGTTTTGAAAGCTCCGAAATTAGAATCGCATTCACTACACGGTGTTTTGGAGACGTGAATGATGAGTTACGTTAAATCCCCCCCAAACGTGTCACGTTGGGTACCCAACTGGGGGATTTATACTCCGGATGAGGCAGGGCGGAGTCGTAGATTTTTGAAGGATGTCTGTCTACATTTTTATAAGTAAAAATAAAAAGGGAGGATAAAATTATGTACATATTATGTAGAAGAAGGAAGAAGGCCATTGAAGTTGTTGATTTGTTTTGATTCTAGTGTCGGTTGGCATAATTTTGACGAAAGAACATAACAACCTCAAGAAATACGTTTAAAAAATCCGAGTATCCACATTTCATGCAAGATTCATGATCGGCAGTGTGGAAGCACGCTATTGTCATTGTTACTCTCAAGCCAGGCAAACCCCAGCCCAAGACCAATCAGCTTGCTAATTCTGCTGGGGAAGCTGAATGAGAAGATCCTCAAGAGGGTTCAAAGTGTTCTTCAAGTGTCATCAGGCGTTCCACAACTCAGCACCATGTTGACAACATCCTGGATGGCTCGATCAAAGGAAGTACACAGCAGCAGCCTTTCTGGATAGAGTTTTGGCACGATGGACCCTCTGAAAATTTGACCACTCCTCCTGATCCCGTATTCCCAGATCTTCTCTCTCAAGTCGTTATTGAGTGAATGAACGTTTATGGTGAAAATCGGTGAGGTAGTTGTCGTTAAAGACAATCAGCGCTGGAGTTAAACAAGGATCGCCTCTCTGCCTGCTTCTCTACAACGCCTACTGCCACAACCTCCTTGGTACGTAATACTCAGGGGACACCGTCGTGGAGGCAAGATGGCACTTGAAGAGTCACTTGGCCAAAGCTGAAGAGTGGCTGATGAAATGGAGTCCTCGGTCATCACTGAGGCCAGGAACGGTCGACAACGTCTCTCTTTGTGGTGTTTCACTTCCAAGGTAGAGTCAAGTTCGGTATCTAGGTTTGACCCTAGAACGCAGGCAAACTTGGAAATACCACATCAATAACATCAGCAAGCCATGCAACAGCGAACCTTCCTGTACTGGCCATTGATGAACCGGAGATCCCAGTTGAGCTTGGAATACAAGACTTGAGGCCCAGCATGTACTACACGTCCACACAACAGATTCAACTACAACAAAACCACATCGTCTGATCCATCACAGGAGCCCTTGGTAGGTACGTAAGAAACGAAGTGCTCCGGGCAAAGACATATATATCTCCTGGAAGACCTCAAACTACCGACGATACCTTGAGACCATCACAACACAATTGGTGGAGAAGGCCGAAAAAACGAATCCATGAGTCGCAGCATTTTCAGATCGAGAAGACATCTCAGACTTGATCAAATCACTACTCCCACTTCCCACAACAACCAAAACATCCCTAACTAACTTACAGCTACAACTATCTAAGATGGTGCACAACAACATAGCCTAACATTTTGACAAAATAACCTGACATTTGGGGAATTTTGACTATTTGGTATCGTGGACGCACAATCTCCAGCACCTCTTGGTAATGAGACGTTCTTAGGATGACCAGCGATTGCGCTGAAATAGCCAAGAGAACCAACTCAGCCTATCAGCGGTCTGTCAGCACGGCCTATCGGACTATAATTTCAGTGCAACGTAGCTGATCTGCACCGCTTCCATCAGATAGATATCTGAACATTTTATCGAATTTTAATCACCACAAGAGTGTTGTGTACGAAATGTATAAACTGAGATAAACAGCCGTAAATGATGTTGTCAAATATGAAAAATAAACGGTTTTTCGCGTCTCCTGGAAAATTTAAACAAGCCATCAATTGAATTGAATAGATGAGCGCAACCTTTTGTTATTACGATAATAATATATTATATTTAACTAAGAAACAGTAGGTATCTAGCGACCAAACTATGCCACACAACACATCAAAAATATCCACGTGATGCTCATTACGTAAACAACTGCACCCTAACGACGGATATGAGGCGTTTCTTAATTAGATATAATTATGTAAACAACTGCACCCTAACGACCGATGCTTAAGAAAACCTTATGCCGATCAGAGGTAACGAACGGCTCAGGCTGCAAAAATCGTTTTGGAGTCGTTGGAATCAGCCTAAAAAGCTCATTCCATAGACCCTTGTACCAACGAAATCGGACAAAAACTTTCGTCCCCCTATTGAGGCCTCCTTAGTTACACATCAGAGATAAACAACTTTCGTCGTGAAGTACCTCCCGAAAACCGATGAAAGGGATGAGGGAGGAAAAATCAAGGTAGCCTATAACCACCCCCCGAACTCGCTGATGACAATGAGACCACCCTCATGAAAATCTGTTGAACCGCTCGGGCGTGATGCTCTGTACACAAAAAAACAAAAAAAAAAAAAAACATACATGTCGAAGAGGTGAGCGCACCTTTCCATTTTTTGGAAAAAGGTTGCGCTAAAAACATACATGTCGAGGAGGTGAGCGCACCTTTCCATTTTTTGGAAAAAGGTTGCGCTAAAAAGCATAGGTTTAGGTTTTGTTGTTCAGCACATCTCAAATAGTTCATGTTGTCCAGCCAGTTCAAGTAGGTCATGTTGCCACTTCACTCTCTAAATTGTTCCCTGACCCCCTTCCCTTAAGACATCCTTCTCAAAATCACAGTTTCTCCACTCCATGAAATTTTGATTTGTTTCCAAACTTGGTTTCGTCTGATGTTGTTTATCGGTGTCGCGAGTTTCATACTGATCCCCAACCCCATAGCACATCCGTGATAAAATTAGAGACGCCGAGATTCGAAAAAGTCGACTCTGGCGTCGCTAGTAATTTTGTTTCCCGACACCTGCTGAATACGCTCTTACCTTCGCAACTGGTTGTTCCTCATGTCTTGTTAGTGCCGGCAAAAACCTGCTTCACGAGACTGTTGAAATCGCTCGTCCTCTTCCACTGTATTGAATCGGTTTTTCGAAACGTCGCCGTGATTTACTAAAGTAGCCCCTCGTGATAAACGGCTCGCCCGTGACGTGTAATACGCCCGTAAAAGTATGATTCAGGACGAGACTGACCGTACAACTGTAATGGGCCTGATGTAGGCTCCCTCGAACAGGTAGGGGCAATTAAACAGCTTTAAACAGGTAATTTATCGTTACCATTCAAAACTGTCCGAACCCCCGAAGCTTCCTCCGCCAACGTAACGGTGTCTAAAAATCATTAGCTCGTAATTTATGGGAGCCTGATCGGAGGGTATTTCACCGATTTCGCAACGGGCGCTGCGGTCCACACCGTCTGCATCTTTCGGCCACTGATATCCCCCAATGATGTTATTCACGTGTGGTGATCTTCCCAATTTGTATTTACTTTGTCATCTTCTCTGCTACTCTAGCTATCGAGTAAGCTCTCCTTCTTCCTCTCATTTACGCCTTTTTTCTAAGAACCCTCATTATCATACGCATTTGGAACCCCCATGATGGTGATGACTGAAGGTTGACTTCCATTGAGTCATTCTTAATTGTATAACCAAATTATACTGCAGTAGAATGGAGACATGGAACCGACAAACACCTACGTCGCGTTCGAGACCTGCATTAAAAAGGCTTTGTAATTTAACAATATTTTTTTAATTGATTAAAATTTCATTTAATTAAATGTCCGACAGCCGTTCAGGTCGTCTTTGGTAGAAACTTATCTTCGAAATTTGTAAAAATCTTGAATTGTGACAAAATACCCGCTTTTTTATGTGGTCCGGCCCGTAAGGTTTTCAGCCCAATCCCCTTCTTCAGTACTTACGGTTGGGGGTCCAGGTGGTATTTTTGGACGTAGAAACCATTTTTGGGGGTTGCAGAACCATCCGATCTTACCGTGAGGAGCTAATGGGCTTCTATGGGTCTACAGAATTCATTGTTGGTTTAGTTGAACGTCAGGAGGTCGAATGAGGAGTCGTTTTCAAACTAATTTTGGACATAGATCCTTTTTTTTCAGTTTTTATAATAGGTATTTATAATTGAGAAGGTTTCGTCACAAAAGGAACTAAACGCCAAATTTTTCAATTTCGGACTGGTGGTTTGTTGGGGGTTTTGGGAACTGTTTCTTCACGAAAATGAAGTCGTTTCAGCTCTAAACGTACTCTGCCCATTAAAAATAAGCGTTTTAAAATCGAGTTTTCAACCGAAAAGTACTAAATCCGTGAGGTAGGTAGGTACGCTCCAAGCAAAACGTACTCTATCCATTTATCAATCAAAAAGTACTAAATCCAAGTCGTCCTTTACTTCCTTCACACTACTTTCAATCAAAAGGTACTTCATCCGCATCTCCAGTGTTGTTTCCTGGTTCACACTTTGTCTTTACCGTTAAAAAAAAAAGATTAATACCTCTTCAGGTTCATTTTTACCCCAAACTTGTGTTGGCCACATTGTGAAGAGATGGTCTAATTAGACCATCTCTTCACAATGTGAAAAAATTATAAGCAACAACAACTCAATCCAACCGCGGTTTAATGACACCTCGGTGTTTTGATTTCGTTTCATGTCGGGTATTTATTCAATTTCCAGATTTCGGTGGCGCATGTTTTTCGTCTATTGAACTTCAAATAAGAAGGGTTATGGAACCCGCAAAAAGCAGAACTTTGGGGAAGGCGGGGGTTTTTGACACGAATATGTAAACGTTCATGGGAAAAGGGACCTTAACTTTTTTTTTTTTTATTTTTTTAAATCGAGTTATTCGTATTTTCTAAAAGTAGAAAATCTGCTGAACAAGTTGGTGTTTTCAGATGTTTTCTACGATTTTTTTCTGGCTAAGTTATGAATTTTTAAAGCTTAGGTTCCAAAAAAGGTAGTTTTGAGATATCAGCGCTCAAAGTTTTGCTACAACACTGCTTCAGAAAGGGACACTAACTTAATAATATCCTCTCCTCCCGCCCATGTTAAAGCCGGGTAAAGCACTAAAAACATTCAAAAATTAAAAACAAAACAGAAAATTGGCATTAAAAAAAAATTTTAAGAATAGACTTGGCTGAGGATGAGATTATTAATCAGTAGGTATCCTAAGTAGGTAAGTATCCTGCTTACCCCCATATCGACAAATCTTTCAAGTGCAGAATAATTTCCCAAATTTCAGATTGCCAAATTGCGACTGAAGTACAAGAAGATCGAGAGTTCCATCCCTCAAAAACTATTTATGCAGAGCAATTTCTATACCGGTGTTATTCATTTAAAAGGTAGGTACTACATTCCAAACTGCTACAGTCAAAACGTACTCTATCCATCTGTATCAGTCAAAACATACTTTATCCATGGCTTCAGAAATTAAATTTTGATGTAAATAATCACATTTTTAACCAATTATCAAACAGTTTTGCCACACGACAGAGAGAAAAATAATTCTCTCTGTTCTCATAATTATTATGATCCAATAAAAAAAAGAAGAAGTTTATTATGAGCTATAATAAATTTGCTGCAGGTTTGTGCAGTTCCTGAAAAATGTGGATACTTATAGTACTTTTTGTAATGCAACCACCTCAATTATTTTTAGTTTTGCATTTTTAAAATTTTTAGTACCTAGTTTTTATTGTCATTTTTACGTAATTTATCCATACGAACTATAAATAAACCCTCGTGTAAAATTTGCATCGTTTTTACATTAATCTTCAAACTTGTCAAGATCCATACCTTAAAGTTGCTTTTAACTAGAATATTTCAACACCATTCCCGCAAGATGTAGGGAATTCTCACTGACGTCCGTCGGGTATCGTTTCATAATAGTTGGACTCATTTCCATAGCTTCGAGTTGGTTGACCTATCAGACTCGTGTTTTGAAATATCTCAACAAGAAACGAAAGGCGATGCTCGCGGAACGTGAGAACGAGGCGAGGTTGAATGACAATTTGTTCGTTAAAAATATAAATCGAAAGGCACCGAAACAATCCTTCTAAGTTACAGATAGATCTCGCGGAAAGAGCAATGGAAAGGGCACAAGGGAACCTGAAGTTCGAGTGAAAGCAAACCTTGTTCTGCCAAAGTCGTAAAGTTTCCGATCGGAAACTCCTCAAAGCTCAACTTTTTTTTATAGCCGGAGGACCGTTTAAAGAAGATAATGTTTCAGTTCGTGACGCTCTTCCTTGTAAAACAGATTCATATTTGTGATAAAATAACCAATTAAGTTGGCCTGGTGTGCACCTAGTTTTTCTTCATGTCCCAGACTCCCTTTCAACGGGGATTTGTCTGCCCGGGATCGACAACTGGATCTGGTTACGGACTTTACATTCGTGGTCGTGCCATTTTTGCGATCGTGGCTGAAACAAAATGTAAATACTCGAACAGATGGCATCTCCGTACTCAAGTAGGCGCCCAGAGGTAAAAACCCGCTTGAAAATTGTTGAAATCAACAAATTAAATTCCCTCTCTTCCTCAGCCTTCATTCAGCGACTCAAGATTCGCGGTTGCACGCCTGGCAGGACTTGTAAGCCCCCTCCTGACCATTACAGGAAGCTCTGATTTCATTATGCTTGACGGAGCCTCGTTTTTTTAAACCTAATTGAAAGATACACATTACTCCCATCCATCTCGGGATCGGATTCAACGAAGAACACAATTTTAATTAGTAACTAAAGGGAATCTTGATTAGATTGCTTATTAAAAAAAAATGAAAAGTCCTCAAACGGATTCCTGTCATTTTTAATGTTTTCTTATTCCAATTAGCTATGATTAATGAGCATTCAGAACGGAATGTTCGCCGCAAAAACTCTCTGTTTACGACCGGAAATTTACACTAGATCTAACTTATTCCTCAAGCAATTATGATTTGATGAGAAAAGAAAATGAAAGAACAAGGTAGGAATGGCCCGAGACCTGAACTAAACTAAACACTTTTTGTATAACCAACTCTTGTTTTTGAGACGGGGTCAGAAATTTTTATCGGCCTCAAAATTATTTCTACGTTTCTGGATGTGCAGATTCAAAAATCTGATGTCCGTCAGCCTTCCAGGCCGTTATGGGCAATAGGATTTTTTTCTCAAATCTGTATTTTCGACACAACACTCGTTTTCCCTTCTAGTTGTATCCACAAAGTTGTCAACCCGATTAATCGAGCTACAGGATGAGTTTTTGAACGGTTTCGGCTATGAAATCGAGTGGAGCGTCGTTGTCACAGCATTTTTGGGCGTTGATTACATTTTTTGGGGGCCCCAGACCCATCCGATCTCACCGCGGGGAGCTATATGGGGTTTATAAATTTGCAACCTTTTATGATGGTTTATGGACATGATTTTTGTTCGATGGGCAGCACAATGTTGAATGAAGCGTCGTTTTCAAATTACTATTGGATGTAGGTAAGATCCAGATTTTGGGTTCTCTCACCTGCCCAAACGCTCTGAAGGTACACCCATTTTTTTTTTTTTAATTCCTTCCTTTTTCTGTTGTTTAAGTAATTTTTTAATAATTTTTTTAAAAATTTTTTTTTTCGTTAATTTTTAATTTTTTTCAATATATCTTAATCTTTTCAATTTATTTAACTATTTAAATTGTTTAGTAATTTTTCTAAAATTTTTGTTGTGGTTTTTAATGAAGTAACTTTTTGTTTCTTCTAGTTTTTAGTAAGTACCTAATTTTTTATTGTCATGGAATCTTTTTTGGACAATTCACAAAAAGAAATACTAATTATTTTACCCTCGGGTAAAATTTACAGCGTATAATTTTGATTCAAGTGAAGCGGGTAACCGCCGGAGAAGCTGTTTTCCGCTCATTCACTTCAAACCTTGATGGGATCAAACGCCCATAAATCACCATTACCAGAAAACTGGCGTCGGTGGGCAATCAGTCGGTTTTATTTGATTTGCCCGATGCTTCAACTCGGTGATGAATGGCCCTTTTGTTCAAGAGGTTCGAATTATTATTAAGTGCAAATTTTTTCGTTTTGATTGATCGCTCCGCCATGGTGGTCTAAAGTGGTTCCAGGGGCGTGTGATTTATGTTGGGAAAGTCATTGACGAATTAAAAAGGCCTCTCGAAAGGACGACAAAAGAGATGAATCTGCCCCCGCAGTCGAGTACCAGAGGTCTCCCGGATCGCGTTGTCGAGGGGGCACTTGTGGGCGCGAGTGCGTTCGTTATATGTGGGAAGCTCTTTCTCGGTCTGATTTTTTTTTCTCGTTCTTTTGTTCAGAACGGATCGCGTCAGTAAACCTTTTATAAGTGAAGTTATACCTACCGTTTGTTTAATGGCGTAATGTACAATGGACCGTATTGTCGCCCGTAATTTCAACGGTGGGACGTTCGAACCGAAGTTCACATCATTCTCACCGTCATGGAAAGAATTTCGCTAATTGGCCGCAAATGCACGCCTGTCCGAATGTTTCAATGATCAGATGCCACGTTGACAGACGCTTGTTCTAAATCACTAGTTGTTGGAAGAATCAGAACTTGATCTCTCCCCCCCCCCCGTGAATGATGGCTTCATCAGGGTCCACCTCAAAACCGCAAGGGTTTCCCCTTGGGTCTGCTGCCCAGGCACTTGACGTGGAAGCAAAATGGGCGAGCAATGCTTGTTCACTGAAGACGTTTAGATTCGACATGTTCTGCAGCTGCGATGCCGCCTCCAATTCCCTGTAAACTTCTCACGGCGGCGGGAACATCAGAGCAGGCCCGGATTAACGGGGGGGCTAGGGGGGGCTATAGCCCCGGGGCGCACACCACAAGGGGGCCACTTCGCCACCTTTGATTTTTTTTTTTTTTTTTTTTTTGGGTAAAAATTAACAAACCGTATTTCCTTATTCCTATGCTGATATCCAAAAAAAATTTTTCCTGAAAAAGAGGAAGGTGAACGGAAAGTTTCAAGTTACCTACCCTCCACTAAGTCTTCCACTACCTTCCTTACCTTAAAACCGGAAAACCTCATGGAGTCGTCTATGTCTAAACTCCCAACGCGAGTTATAGACCTCACGGATTTTCCACACTGTAGTGGTGGTTCAGAGTTTGCTAAGCGGGTTGGACTCTGTACCGCATTTGGTTCATAAAAACAAAAATAATTTTTTTAAATTTTTGGTTTATTATTCTTGGAATAATACACCTATGTTTTCGCGACGGAGGTCGACGAATCCGATTGGCCTCAAAATTTGACATTATCCGTTTCAACAGGTCTATATTCCAAAACCAAAATGTCCGTCTGCCGTCTGCAGTCCACCGTCCGCCATCCGCTGTACAGAGCTTCTTAGGTTGTGTCTAAGGCCATTTCTGGCCCATCACAACCTTTCTCATACCTTCTGCTCTCTTTCTTCCCCCAGAGGAAGTGCACTTATCATTGCTTAAATCTTCTTTCTTCTACCTTGTTCTTCAGATCTCCCCTAGGGGGAGTACAGTGGGCCCTCCTGTCCCCTCCGGCCACACTATTGCGCCTGGCGTACCTGGGTTCATGGGCGTACGCAGGTCTTCCTTTAGGGGGGGGCTCAAAAAATTTTTGAGCCCCCCCCCCCCCTATTTAATATTGCCCCCCCATATTTAATATTGCAGGTAGACATGCTGCCAGCCAGGGTACCTACCTAGTTAAAAACGCTGCAAATTTTACACAAGGGTTTATTATTCTGTGGTATAGTTGTATTACTTGTGCGAAAATTAATTCTGTCTTGAAAAAAAAAAAAAAAAAAAAGAGTTAAAAAAATTATTATTATTATGTATTATTATTTTTTTCAAAATCTTTTGTTTTTACATTTATTTATTTATTTATTTTTAATCGGAAAATATTGAATATTTTTTATAAAGAGATCAATTTTTGATCTCTTGGTATCCTTCAAAAATCCAATTTGTAGCCCCATGAAAGCCCTACAGATCCCCATAGTGAAATCGGATGGTAAACCACGTATGTTGTCACCCGAAGAAGGCGCCTGGATATGACCTAATTACAGGCCAGGTACTTCAGAACCTTCCTCGGAAGGTGATTGTTAAACTCACACAGATTATCAATGCAGCCATCAGGCTTTGCTATGTACCTCAGCTATGGAAGCTTGCAGAGGTCATAATGATCCTAAAACCTGGAAAGCCTGCTGAGGAATTGAATTCATATCGACCAATATCTCTGCTACCAGTTCTCTCAAAGCTGTTTGAAAAAATCATTCAAAAACGACTGTTGAAAATAGTAGAGGAACGGAACCTCGTTCCAATCCATCAGTTTGGCTTTCGTCGAAATCACTCTAAAATTGATCAGGTGCACCGAATAACGCACATTATTGAACAATCTCTTGAACAAAAAAAGGTTTGTTCTGCCGTCTTTCTTGATGTTACACAGGCCTTTGATAAAGTGTGGCACGAAGGACTCAACTATAAACTCAGAAAAACACTTCCCGCCTCGTATTCCAAGTTGTTAGAGTCCTACCTCTCAAACCGATTTTTCCGGATCAAGCAAGAAGATGCATATTCGAAAGCTCAAAAGATTCAAGCTGGAGTACTTCAAGGTAGCGTACTGGGCACACTCCTGTACGTCCTTTTCACCAGAGATCTTCCAGAAAGAGAGGAGAATACCATAGTGACGTTTGCAGATGACACTGCAGTCCTTGCTGTCGGCGATACCAACTTGGAATCAATTTCGAAACTACAAAGGTCAATCAAGAGACTTCACAGCTGGACTTTTAAGTGGAGGATCCAAATGAATGAGGCAAAATCGGTACATGTCGACTTCACAAACCGTAGGTGTGAGTACATACCCGTTCACCTCAACAACAAAGTCATACCGCACGCAAACGAAGCCAAGTACCTGGGCATGACCCTCGATGCTAAGCTTCGGTGGAAAGCACATGTAAAAAAAAAAGAAGATGGAACTAACCACCAAATTTCGAAAGATGTACCTATTGGCTAATGGGGCGACGGTCATCCTTGTCAATCCCCAACAAGCTAACACTATACAATCAGGTCCTTAAGCCAGTCTGGGCCTATGGTGCACAATTGTGGGGCTGCACCGCTCCGAGCAATCGCTTGATCATTCAGCGATTTCAAAATAACGTGCTACGAGCATGCGTAAATGCGTACCGTTACACCAGGAATGAAAGACTACACCGGGAACTTCAAATTCCTACTGTCGAAGAAGTCATCAAAAAACAAGCATTAGCCCATCAGCAGAGGCTTCGGGGACACATCAACAGCGAGGTTGTCCAGCTCCTCGACGTTGAAGGCCTGCTCAGAAGACTGAAAAGAACAAAACCTCATGACCTGTGGGAGTGGGGTGCCCTGTGAACTAATTATCAGCTCAGTGAGTAATTACTAGTGCGTCAGTTGCACAAAACAACAAGTCGCATAGAAGCAGTGTTATGTGTCATCGCTTCTGGCAAGTCATTTAGTATGTATACATTAATTGTAAATTGCTGATAAGTTTGCTTAATTGGTGCAATAAAAGTTTCAAAAAAAAAAAAAAAAAAAAACGTATGTTGTCAAAATTTCAGATTCTTAAAAAATTCTTACGGCCCAAAACGCCCCGGACGGCAGACGACGCACGGTGGTGCAAAACGGCCATATTTTGGGGGAAAAAACAACTATGAAACCCCCATACTTATAGTAGGTATTCGTAAATTTGACGCTGATCACGAATATACCCCATGTCCCTGTACCTAAAATGGATTCTGAGCCGTTTTTTCCCAAAATACCTTTAAAAAAACACGTTTTCAGTACATTTTCCAGTGTGCGAGCCAAGTAAGGATTCTCCCGAAGTTTGTACATGTAAGTACAAACATTTTTGTAGTAATTTTCAATTTTAGGGTGTTCAATCGACGCCAAATTTATTGCTCTACAACTTTTCAGTATGTGTAAAGAAAAGTTGTAGAGCTATAAATTTGGCGTCGATTGAACACCCTAAAATTGAAAATTACTACAAAAATGAGGAGGTCGAAGATGATTTCGATCGAACACTCCTATGATTTCTGATGGAACCCCGTAACATTGGTGAATTCCATTGAACACCCTAGAATTGAAAATTTCTACTTGAAGACGGAAAATTGCTGAGCCAAATTAGTTATTTTCATGACTTTGTAAGGTAAAAAATGTGGCCTTTTAAATTAAATTTTGTTTCGAAGGTTCGAGCCAGAAATATCTCGCTGTAACTTATTATTTTTTATACACTGCAAAGACCCTAATAGGATATATGTATGTTTTCATAGTTTGTTTTCTCGATTTCACTAAACAAGCGCCGTAACTATCGCAGGTTCTCTGAAAGGTCTATCTAGGTAACGTCGAGTTTGAAGAATCTTCAAAGTTTGAAGTTCAAACTCGATCTGATGAGATTTAACGTTATCCAACGGCGGGAATACATATTTTTGAAGTTTGGTACCTATTCACCGTCTTTTCGGCGAAAAAAGGAATTCTCACAATTTCACGCATTTACCTTAAAATCTGTAGAAAAAACGGACGCCAAATGTCGGAGTTGTTCTGTACATAGGGCACTACATAGGGTACCCAGGAAAAATAGTCGCATACCTACCTTAGCTAGCCCAAACTCTACTTATGTTTAATTAAATGCACAAAAATCATGGTTTTTTGCTTCAAAATCCGCTAAAAACTTGTTTAAACCTGTGTCTAGATTTTTTCCACAGAAAGATAAAATTACTTTCTTGTAGCTGAGTAAAAACTGAACTAAATTCGATGTCTAACGAATTTTTTCACGTGCAAAATGAGTCGGCTACGATTCTCCGTAAATAGGTTTAATACTCCCGTAAATTCACAATTTTCCAAAATCGAGAAAGGTATACTGCACGAGTCAGGTCTACAGTACGAGTCAAGTTGATGACTTTTTGATCCGAAAACTATTCATATCAACCCTCCAACTAATACTGAATGGAATAATATTCCATATATAAAGATTTTGGGGGGGATTTAAAAATATTTTGTGGTTGTTTTTTCCACCTGTGAACCACTGAATGATGTCAAATTTTGAGGCCGATCCGAATTTTCAACCCCCGTCGCGATTACATAGGTAGGTACCTATATTATTCCAAGAAGAACAAACCAAAATGATCGTAACTTTGCATGTAGGTATTTGGAGTGCGGAGTATGGTGTGATAGGTACCCTATATCGTAAATAATATTACACAGCTTGAGAAATAATACAAAATAACATACAAATCATTTTTACAAAATCAAGTGTTGTAGTTCACTTTTTCTCCCTCTTAATATAAAACATTAAATGTTTAAACAAAATGTACACAACATAAGTAGGTTCCCAGCAATGTCAAGTTGATTTTTTTCACTTTAAATTTACAACATGAGCCGCCTCGGGTTCTCTGCGAATTTTTCAACCACTACTTCCTCTTTTTCTTTCTTTTTATCTGAAAGTGTATATATATTTTTCGTTTGTCTAGGGGGGGGCCCGGGCCCCCCCTAGCCCCCCCTTGCGTACGCCTATGCCTGGGTTGGACCAATGTGGAGGCGCCGGGTTTTAAAGGAGGTCTTATCATGTAAATTGGCTCGAAATTCTTTGGGACAGGAGTCATCGCAGCAGACCTAATTACTATTTCGCCTCTTCTTGAAACTTGTGGTGTTCGGGTGGTTGGTGGCTGCAGACCGTACCTACTCTTCTATCTCTTCTCGTAACTTGTAGTTTTCGGATCATGGGTGGTTGCTCTCTCCACGTTTACTTGTCTGGTGGAGGGCGAGTACTTCTACAAAATTTCCTCCCCTCCCTAAAACTAACACGACCAGCCTATACAAAAATAAAATCTGAACACACATACAATGACACACACTGAAATTGAACACGCATACAATGACGTCCGCCATCTAGAATGACGGTAGCTGCCGTCCGGGCCGTTTTGGGCAGAAGGATTTTTTTTTAATCTGAAATTTTACCATCTAGTTGTGCCCGCGAGGTTTTCAGCCCAATCGCCCAAATGCGTGGGGCGCCATGGGGCTAAAATGGGGCTGTGAGAAAAGTTTTTTGAAGGCTTTTGGCTATGGGATCGAGTCAGGTGTCGTTTTCGAAGTATTTTTGGTCGTAAAATCCATTTTTGGGGGTCCCAGAACGATCCAATTCCACTGTTGCTATCGATAGGGCTTTCATGGGGCTACAAACGGGATTTTTGAAGGATCCCAGGAGGTCAAATATTTTTCAAGTAAAACAAAAAAGTTTCGGAAAAAAATGATTTTTTCGAAAAATAAAAATAAAAATAAAAAGTTTTTCTTGAGATTTTCTCATTGACAGAAATAAATTTCTGCACAAGTAACATATATCAAAGAATAATAAACCCTATAGGGTTTATTATTCTTATACTGTAAAATTTGCAGCATTTTTATTTATTGTAAAAAGAAACTTTTTTCTTACTTTAGTTGTAAAAATAGATTGCCCTGCATTCGGAGTTTTATTACTGTTTTGACCCAGTTTTTGGTTGTGAAGCGACAGACGCGATTTTCTAGTGGTTTTTACGTGATACTCCTGCCAGAGGATCCACTTTCATATATAATATATATGTGTACCTATATGTACATATATAGGGGGCCACTTTTAAGTCTCAGCCCCGGGGCCCACGAGAGGTTAATCCGGCGCTGCATCAGAGGGTCCTGGAGACGAGTCCCTAGAAAGTCATAGGTTCCCCAGGGCCTTGCCCACTCTCGTGACATCAGACTGGGGGGTCTCCCTATCCAGCCAAAATAGAGTTATCAGCAAAGCGGGCAGATGTTAGCATGCCAAAACGACATAATATATAATAGAATATTATTCTGGCTTTTTTGTCTGAATCGTAGGTATGAATGACCTGTTGAATAACATATTATGTTGCCAACCAAATTTTGGTCCAACGTTGCGGTTTTATAAAATTTCGTCATGAAAAGATCCATCTTGACAAGCTGGCACATGGCCTACACCAAGTGGCAGAAGCCATCAGCAATGAGTATGTTCAGAATCCTTTCCGTGAAGAAGATCTTCTTAGTAGAATTTCTGAAGCGGATACTGCCTGGCGTCCACGTTCCTCCTGAGCCTGTATTTCGAAACTTGTCGACTCGATGGAAAACAAGGCTAGAAGCTGTGTTGTACTATGCTGACAACATCGATGGTCCTTGCTGTGCTGGATTCTCTGGAGGGAGAAAGCTCATTTTTCGTCCAGCAAAGGTGGCTGAACTAAATCCACTCCTAAAGACATCCCATTAGTAAACCGAGCACCATTATGGATGCATCCCTGTAGATGTTCGGCACTCTAATAAGGTGAAGGCAAAACTGTACGCTGTTCTGGATCGCAATCCTGGTTGGACTTCTACGAAGGCACGTCAGCAAGGAGAAGAGAAAGGCGAGCTTCCTGAAACGTTGGAGCAAGCATTCCAGATCCAATACGAACCCATCATGTCTGTCGATATGGAACGACCTTGCAAAACTTAAACCCTCACCCGCCTTACTTTAGGCTTGCTAGCTAGGCTACTGACAGGATGGTCTTGTCTGGGAAGCAGGAAGAAAGGAAGAGGAAGGAAGAAAGGGCTCTAGGACGGGCAATGTGGCAATCACGATGGGTGTCTGGCTTATATGTACTACATCTGGTGGGAGCGTAGAGCTACTCAGTCGGTTGAGGGAGACTCCTACTGAACTTCCGCCTTCTTTTCGCTGGTTTCTGTTGCCGAGAAAACCGCGAATGGGTGTCCAATCGAGGGAGCGTATTGCCACAAAGGATGCCACCAGAAGACGATAGCATACAAATGCGTTCTCGTGGAACAGTGTAGTGGACATCAGTGTGATCACAACAAACAAAACTAAGTGAAGAATCCGAGTTTTGCTATGCATAAATTATTTGCAAAATAATATTGTTAAGCAATTACTACATGGAGCAATTAAAAAAAGAAAGAAAAAAATCTTGCGGGTCATGAATTTACAATGGCGTCTCTTACTTCAAACGTGGAATCTTTTGTTGATGAACTGTAATTAAACTCCGCGGTAGACCCTTTTCCAAAGGGATTTTTTCCCTTGTTTTCCCTTCGTTTTTTATACCCTCTCATTCCCCAAAAACGACGTAATAATTCACAATCAGACTGCAGGGGTGAGTGAGGCCGGGCCTGGTGATGTACAGCCGTCTTCACCTGATTTACGAGGTGCCGTCCTGACTTTGTCCGTCTCATCCCCGTTTTATAACCCTCAACCCCTTCTCATCTGGCCGGAGAGTTCCCGGTACGCTAAATTACTCAAAACATCCCGGCCAGCTTCGTTTTTAATCACATCTTGCTCGGAAACATCACCCTTCGGTTACAGCCAGGCGGTTTATTTTACTCCTTGGTATCATTTTCATCATCCCCTCCATCTTTCCCGTTGGGCTCCTACTCTCAAAACACTAGATGGATGTACGAGGCAAAAACTTCAATTTTTCCCTCCTAACACAACCTGGGCCACATAATTCTAAATCAAACCGGGACAGAGTGGAAAAAATTCACGTTTGGTTCTCGTCCATTCTAACGAGCATTTTTATATTCATCGGCAATCCTGCGGGAAGGTGGCTGATTGAAAATTTTATTCCCAAACACCCTCTCGTCGGGGTGACACCGAAAAAAAAAAGTGTTCGAGGACACGAAAATGTTTGATGAGCACATTAGGCCACACATCAACGTGCATCGAGCTTCATTAAAACCTTCCCCGTAATTCGAATTATTCTGTCTTCCTGATTTACATTTATGATCAGGTTCGAGGGAAAAATCATTCAAAAAAGGGGTTAAAAAAAAAAAACCCTATTTGATTGTGCTGTGGAATCGAGGTGTCAAGCGGAAATTTCATTACGATGGTGGTCCTGAAATCTGCAGCAGCAATGATGATAATAACGCGAGAATTATACATTTTGATTTATTCTGCCCCGTGAAAATGCCTCAAGTCAAAATAATGGTTTTCTTCAGATAGCTCGGGGAAACTCATTCTTGTGCTATCTATAATACTAGCTGGGACACCCGTGCTTCGCACGAAACATCAAAATTTAATTCCCGTCCATAACCTATCAACGATGCACCCGTGGCAACCCGTCAACTTACTTTTTCATAGTAACAACGCTTGTTGGTTTCTCGTAGTGAAGTATCAAATTCCCTAAGATACGCCAAGGATGTAAACAACTTCCGTCGTGAAGGACTCAGGTTTCAGCCAGAACGGCCTCCGTTCGAACCCGTTTGAATAGCCTAAAACCTTCCCCGATCATTTTGCAAAAAACCGCATCAAAATCCGTCCAACAGTTTGGCCGTGAAAGGGACACATACATACACACACACACAGACACCGATCATTCTTAGAGAGATTAATAAGAATGTTTGTCTGTATGTATGTATGTATGTTCCAACATCACGCGGGAATTGGATACCTACTTCACGACGAGAAGCGGGTCAACAAGCGTTACTAAGAAAAATTACGAGTTGACGGGTTGCTGCGGGTGTTTGCATGGGTGATAGGTGATGGACGGGAATTGGATATTTCATGCGAAGCACGGGTGTCCCAGCTAGGATACGTGGGTAGTTATTCGAAGATCGTCAGTAGGGGGGTACGAGATTCTTCTTCGAGCCATCGATTTGAGATAGTTTGATTCTTCACGACAAGAAACGGGTCAACAAGCGTTGTTACTAAGAAAAATCACGAGTTGACGGGTTGCTACGGGTGTTCCAAGTGAAGCAAGGGTTGCATTATTGATAGGGGGTTTTGCGGAATAACGGATTTCTCTCCTGCTCATCCCAGACTGCTATGCGAAAATTTGGCAAGGGTACAACTTCTTGAGGATCGATTCAAGTAAACCTATACATGGACAGGAAATTTTACGCTCTCTCTTCATATGGGCCATCGATTCGAGATAGTTTGATACTTCACGGCAAGAAACGGGTCAATAAGGTTGGATGGGTTGGACGTGCTTGCGTTCAGAGTGAAGAATGGATGCATGGAACGAGAATTTGATACCTATTTGATATTTCGTATGAAGCACGGTTGTCCTAGCTAGTGTCCAATAAAAAAATCTTTTTGCTGGGGAGGAGAAAACCCCGGACCGACGTGGAGGTCCTGGTAACCCTTTAAAGGGACAACAGGGTCTTTAATCAGACAATTGTCTGATCGCTTGGACCATTGTCTGGGCTTGAACCTGGAGAACCCAGGACTTCCTAGGACACTGTCACCAGGAGCCTCAGATGCTCCCACAACAGTGAGAAGGTCGGAGGGGGTAAGTGGTGGCCCTGAGGTTGGGGTAGAATTGTGCCGTATACGGACATCTCCAGAGCCATCGTCAGTGCTCGCCTATTCCGCCTCATCTTTCAGTGCGGCAGACCCAGGGAGGATTGACATCTCCAGTAAGGACCCTGGGACATCAAATTCCCATTTCTCCAACCACAAGCAGTGGCGTAATTATGGATACAGTACGTTTGGAACTCACCCATCACACAACACGAAAATAATATTTTCGCGGATATTATCCGCTTTAGGAACACCCCCACACGTTGGCTCACAAAACATCCGCACCGTGGAGTCAGTTCTCTTAACATCTTGGCCGATTGCTTGACAGCCTCGTTCACGTTTCAATTTGAAGTTCACGATGAAGACGCTTATGTCGAAAATACCATGGCAGCACGTTGTTCTGGAATTCCAGAGATCTCAGGACGCTTTCCAGGTCCTCACAGCTGTGCCCCATAAGTCCAGGCTGGTATATTTAGCTGCATTCGCATGAGAGGAAAGCCGAAGATTTTGCAATTGAGATAAGCCGGTTTGCACTCAATTCGTTTGTTCGTGAAATCCACATCCGAACTGGGTTATATTCATTTTGATTCGTCATTTTGCTGATCATTGCTATATGCTGGATACAGACGCTGTCTTGCTTGTGGGCTCGTTATTGTTTTCGCTGATGATGGCCAAGACAGCTGTGTCATCAGTAAAAGAGGCCTTGGTCGATTTCTGGGAGATCACTCGTAAGACATACAGGAGGGGCCAAGTACTCACAGAATATGCTTTCGTTCTTCCACAATGGGGATCAGCTTTTCAATTTGGTTAACATTGGAAGGAATGAAATAGGTCAGTAAGAAGTTGGTTGCTCAGACGGCTTTCCTGGTTTAAGAATCATAATGACTTCAGCTATGTTCCACAGTTGAGGGACATGACGAAGTTTTAAGGTTGCATTGACGATCTCGGTTATTTTCGCCAAGACGTGTTTTTTGAGAACAAGACCAGTTATGAGGTTTCAACCAGGTGCCTCTTTTGAATGGATTTCCTTGTCGATAATGCATTTGACATCTTTGGTCGTGGTTGGCGGGATACTAATTTATGGGAAAAGTATTATTCATTTTCAGCAGTTGCGTTGATGTGGAGTGAATATATTTGCTAGGTGTTCTACTAAGGTGTTAGCTTTTCCTTGGCTTCTTGTCCGTAGCAAGAATTTTAGTTTTGAAAAAATGGACTAATGTTAAACCTTTTTCCAAATCGTCATAGTCGTCGCGTTCTTCTTATTTTTCGGCTCCACCTAATTAGTAGCTCGTTTTATATTAAAATGCAGGAGTATTCATGCCAGAGAATTTATCTCCGCAGTAACTTCATTCCCTGGGGGAGCCTCAGTGACGTCCAGAAAAATTTACAAAAGCAAATGCAAATTGCGAAGAGGTCGCAGGATGCATCATCCACCGCTCGTCGTCGTAAAGATGATTGATCTGAGACAACATTTCCATGTTTCCCGCCAATAATTATCATTCCGCAAAGACATTTCCATATAATCACCGGGTTCAAAACGGGGAAGGGATCGAATTTATTGCTTGCACTCACGTCGGGTTTCATTTCAACTTCTTTGTTACATTACTCCGAAGTGATTCATGAGTCTTCCGCGGCAAATCATTTGCGCTCCAAGACGTATTGTGTGGAAGAAATAACTTATGGTAATGAGGGGTGTACTAGCTATTCAATTACAAAAGGGTTCGGGTTTCATACTTGTTTAGTAATTAGCTTAGTACGCGGAAAAACCTTTTCATCGGGGATTTGCATGTTTAGCCCACGAACGCGCTTGACCTATACAAACAATGGGTTTCAACGACTGCTGGAGACTAGCGTATCTTGCAGTGCACGAGTACCATATTGGAGTTGATACATTCCTAATTGTTGCATTTTGTCACGTGTGATGGAAATTATCACGATTAGCAATTTTGTCTTCTGAGCAGGAAATGGTTGCCGAGGCCAATGGTCAATCAATCAATCAATCAATAACATCTTTATTCATTGTCCTTCGGGAAGGTGCGAATGCGTCAAGAGACATATAAGTAAATTCAAATAAATCAACACAACATTCCGTTGAATAGACACGCTTCGTGAGTGGGGCACTAGGCACCTACACGTCCGGGTACCTATAGTATAGGCACCGTTCCCGACTCATAGAACTCGGACACGCTGTAGAAAGGGTTGGCTAGGAGGAAATCCTTGATACAGTTTTTAAATTTCTTCATGGTGAGGGCTCTTGTTGCTTCTGGAAGTCTATTGAACAGCTTCATTGAACTGAAGCGGAACTGCCTCTGTGAGGTGGTGAGACGATAGTAGGGGGGTCGAATTTCCTGCTGTCTTCTTGTCCCGTAGTCATGAGGAAGATCTCGGTAGGAATGTACCCTGCAAAACTGTAATAAAACCTTATTAGGAACGGGTGGCATTAAACTCCATTGAAGTGGTGGCGAAGGCTTCACAAATAACCGGAGAGGATCGCCGTGTGTGGCTCGGTAGATCGTGTATAATCTTCTAGTAGTAGAACGGATATTACCGTCCCCACCGCCGCCTCGGCATGATTTACTCAATCACGATCTAATACCAGAAACACCGCCTGAGTAAATCAAACAAAAATAATGCCAATGCATAATAGAAAAAAATGACGGGGCTCACAATCCCATATACAGATGGGTGTGATAAAGTAAACTTTACGAGACACCACGCGCCTTCAGGCCCCTGCAAGTTCTTTAGCCTCATAAAGTAAAATTAACCGATGGACCTGAGATGATAAGACGGACTTCTCAGAGGTGGGCGCGAGTTGGACCCTTTCTCTTCAAAACCCTGCACATAATTAATATCTATGAATTGATATAAGAGCCATGAGCAACTACTCCGAGGCTGCAGGAGTCATTATATAAGACCATTGTATTTACGATCTTTTGTTCAACTTCGAGCTTCAATCCAAACTCCAAACCTTTTGAAGGAGGAGTAAAGTGATATGCGATGTACCCGATGGGTGGAGGGAGAAAATAATTGGTTATTTGATGTAAAGCCCTGTTCCACATCTTCAAGTTCCGAACCTTCGAGACTTAATTAAAGATTCTTTTTCGTTTCCATCAATTAAAAACGTCTGAAGAGCGTCGAATCTTAGGAATGAGGGTCGCGAAGAAAACGGATCATAATTTGTCTGATCGTAGGAGGGGCTGACAGACAGCCGTAACCTGATGGAGCTGCAAGGAGTTTCTGGTAAAATGAAGAATGATTTAGTCGGATTCTTAAATGAGGGACTGGCACAGATGAGAGGTATTGGCGTTAAAGGTACCTATAAAATTAAATGAAGGCTGAATTAGAATTAAATTTTCATCAATCAAGGGAGCTTCGGGTGAATCTGGTTTAAAATAATGATAATCGCAAGGGAGGCAAGCGAGAAGTGTTCAAACTGTGGCGGGCCAGTGGACGTGGTTTCATCTTACTTTAGCGCTTTAACTTTCCACTCACCTAAAGTATAAGGCAGCTGCGGCAAAAATGAGCATCGCTAGTGGATATGGCTCGTTCTTCAGGCTCTCCATTGTCCGAATAGGCGGGGTTTTCCCGACAGCGGCTCGCTCCGTCCTCTGCAACAACGCCCAGGTTGGGGTAAGCAATGCTTACTAAGCATGAACATAATCAGGTGGTGGAGAAGGTGTTTTGTTGAAAGTACTATGTTAAAATTTTCGATTAAGTTATATATTTGTGAGTGGTGTGAAGCCATTGTTAGAAGAAGAAGTAAACGATGCGTATAATTAACAAGCTTCAGAACAGAATACTCTTTTTTTTAAAGTTTGACAATGGGCTAAGTATGACCGCCTGCCACAGTTTGCATTTCGCAGAGTTTGCCAGCCCACGACGTTATCAGGATTCTTTTCTTTTTTTTTTGCATCACCTTCACGGCCGGATTGCAGAATGAACCTGAGCGCCCGTTGTAAGTCGAACCAACTGATATGGGATGTGGTTTTGGGGGATGATCTCCGCTGAACTGTAGAACTGGAGAACCTACTGCGTCTTTGGCGAAGACAAAGGACTGAATTGAAAGGATTGAAACAAATGCAAGCCCCAAATTTGGGCTATTTAATATTCTCAAAGTTATTTATTTATTTTAAGAAAAACGTATCTGGAGTTTTGGTTTTTTGTTCTTTGGTTTTGTGTGGACCTGTTTTTGCTATGGGAGTCGACAATTTTGATCGGTCTCAAAATTTTTCATCACTTGTTTCAAGATGTGTAGATTCCAAAAATTACTGTAAGATGTTGGCCGTTGCTTTTTTTTTTTTTTTTTCGTTTTTTGTTTTTTGACGAATTACTACGTTTGCCATCTAAGCAGGGTTTTCAGCCCGAGCGTACCAACCCGTTGGGGCTCTGTGGAGCTAAAAAGGGGCTATGGGAGGGTTTTGATGGTTTTTGGCTCTGGGGTCGAGTCAGGTGTCGTTTTCCGAATTGCCCGTACGGGAAGAAAACTTTTTAAATTTTTAATTTTTTAAGAATAATTTTGTATTACGTAGCAGAATTAGTCTTAGCCTAATTTATATCAAAGAATAATAAACCTTGAGTAAAACTCGGAGCGTTCTTTCTTAATTTTTATAAAATATTTTTTTGCTGAGGTTGATTTAAGATTTTAGTGATTTTTTAAAATCACATTAAATGTGATTTTAAAAAATCAATAAAATATTAATTAATTAAATTTAATTTTCGTTAATCAATTTATTATTTAATTAATCGTTAATTAATTAAATTTTTGTTTAATTTACATAAAAGAATCCTTGTACAGAATTTGCAGCTTTTTACAATCAGGCTTGAAATCAAATACAGCAGCGGCTAAAGCGTAGTTCATGTTTTTCAGTGTTTTGTTGAGAGGGAAACGATCCCTGAACAGCAGGACTGTATTGGAGGTGCACGCATGACTTGTCGGGCCTTCCTTTTTAAAGCCTTCTTATTGGAAACACTAAACCTTTCAAAAGGATCGGCAGTTGTTTATACAGAGCGTTACTTTGTTCTTGATGGCCCAACAACAAATCTTCGCTGGTTTATCGCCGAACGCTGAGAAGTTTATTGGCGCGTCACTTGCGTTCATCATTTTCAGAGACGGACAGTCCGTGCCCTATCAATTCCAGCCGCTACACGTCCCTTCCAACCTTCACGTTATTTTTTATTGGGTGGTGGTCAATATCGAACGTGGAGAGTTTGGATTTACGGTACCTAAGAACGGAATAAAATTGACAATTTAGTTTGAATCTAGTCGACAGTTTTCAGCATCGCAGGAGAATCACAGGGATTGTATAGTCAGCTCGTTTAAAATATTTGGAAGCTGAACAAAAACAACCTTATTTATCATTCCGTACTCATCTACAATCCTTTCATTAGCATCAAACGTTGGATGGTGAGCAAGTGTTGACAAGAAGACAAACGTTCTCCAGGCCCGGGCATAATCGGTTTTGAAAAAGGCTTACCCAGCGAGCCAGGCAATGGTACGGGGGGGAGGTATCACGCCACAGCCATCTGAATTAATTGCCCTCATTATTCTGCTTCTGTAGATAGTAGTTGTGAAGTGGTCTTAATTCAAGTTTACCGGTACACCGTTTTCATTGGTGAGCAGATAAATCAGAGGGAGATGAAGGATTACGACTCTGACTTTCTCATTTCCTTCCAGCCTGTTCAGCTCCGTGCGGTACCTTCTATAGTTGGCATGAGTATAGTGAGTATATCACTGATTTGGAAGCATATCATTCGTGGGCACATCGAATTCGTTATTTTTTCCACTAAATACATGTGGGTCAAAAAATAACTCATCACCAAATTGGTATCATAAGTTCCTCGTGAGATATTTGAAACCTCATAAAACTTTCAAGTTTGATTTAGTATTCAGCTCAATCCAATTTAGCAGATTCCAACGGATTCCGCTCGTGGTGAGGGGAATACATAGAGAAGTTATCTGAGATCTTTCTGAGACGAAGAAGTATGCCCTTCCAAGTTCCTTCTGCATGCCTTTTTGGTCGTGTTTTTATCTTTGACAATACACCCTCCAAGCCCTCCATTCCTGTGACAATAAGACCCCTTGAGACCCGACTCCCGATGTATATCACGGCTTTTGTCTTTTCAACTGGTGGGATACCTTTGCCTTCTTATGGTAATTAATTTCGTTAAGGATGTGTCCACGGGTATAGTATCTCAATTAAGACTCGCCCTGAGCCCTACGGGCAGGGGCTTCTTGGCTTCAAAAGAACGAGGGTTTCCAGCTTCTTATATGCATAACCTGTTTGCGCACCTCCCCATTTCAACAATATGGGAAACAAAAGCTACTTAGGAGTCGGAAGATTACAATTAAGGTGCGCTTCACGCTTCTCGACTGCACCCTGAGCTGGATGCAAAATTCATTCCAGTGAAAATTTAATTTAATATTTGTTTATAGTTTTTGCATGGATGAGGATTACGCTTCAGGAATGATTGATCCTGACAATCTTCAAACAGCGAAAACCCCTGACTTAAAGGTATTCAAAATGAAAATTCAGCTATTAACAGAGTTGGTCTTAACATTCTGAATTTCTTGAGGACACATTAATATGCATTTCTAACAATCGTCTACTAGATGAATGAGGTTCATCAGAGTAACAAAAACGAAGGGTCTCCTGGAACGGTCGAGATGTCAGAAACGCCACCAGTACCATAACTTGGGGCAAACGCTCCCAAAGTCTTCCCGAGAACATCCGTGATAACTCATTGTCCAAACTCCGGGGCAAAGGCTTTAGGGACCGCTGTGACGTCACTACCTGGACATCTAAATCACGTCGCCCCTTGGAACATAAAGATTCATCACCCTTCCTTCTCATCTTCATCACTTCCACTTCCTCGTCCTCCCACCTTGCCTCCTCGAGTTGCCGCAGTTTGTCCTGCTCGACCCCCCCCCCCCCCCCCCCCCCCCACCAGACTGATGTGAATTCTCAACTGGCTCCTGGAGTCCCATCACATTTCAGGACCCCCCACCCTAAGGTTGGACTTCTCTCGCTCCTCTAAGAAATGTGAGATGTGTGACAACTGTTGTATGAGAGATCACTTGGTATGTCGTATGTAGGAACATGATCCAAAAAGGGTGTTTAGCTCATAACTTTGTGAAGTTGTGTTCCTAATTAGGTTTGAATTTGGCGGAGTTCTAATGGCCCTTACGAGAGCTGTGGACGAAGGGACCGGTAGCGGCGGGGAAGACACTCCGCGATGCCAAAGCGTGGAGGGAGCATCCAGGATCCGCCGGCGATGGTCAGCATGTTTTCTCCAAAGATACATCTGGAGCAGCTGTCACTTGAGTTCTATTATGGCATTCTAGCAGCATTTCTTCATGGCCGTTCAATAACCTCCACCCTGCCAGTGTTCCAGGACTTCGTCATTGGCTTCCAACAGGGCTTCTAGACAGTCTCCAAGAACCGTTACGTGGAATGTAATCCAGAGGTTAATTCGCTTTGCTCACTTTCAAGTGGTCAGCAGCGTCTAGCAGCGCCCGCTACAATTAATTTTTTTTACGAGCGAGTGCCTAATGGCGCTGGCTGGAACTAGAAAGGACATGCTACCCAAATCTGCAGTTTATTCTTTACTTTACCAAATTTCACACGATACTTTACAAGTCACGAATATTCTAAACGAAACAGTGGCCTTCCATAGACTCAACTCCGCAAGTAAAGCCTCCCCCTGATCTTATTTACGTCTTGCAACTACAGTTGTGACTTCACTTTGCATACTCGACGTTCTTAGTGGGGTGGTAGGGAACAATTGCTAGAGGTGAACACGCAAATTCTACACAGACGCACCTGATTGGTTGCATGGGATAGCCAATCACAGGGGTCAGAACAATGAGATGGACTTCGTGATAGCGACGCTCAGGAGGGATATCATTTCAAAGACGGAGCATCACAAGACAATGGCTCTTTGGATTAGTTGTATTTTATGCAAATGCTTCAAGAAGGGCACGTGTTCACAAATAAATGACCCAACCGCTTGAATCTGAAGGTATTCAGTATTGTTCGCAATGAGTCAATTCCTTGACCCCTCCAAGGATCCCGAATAAATTATGTAAATGCTTTGGGAAAAGGGCTGTGGGCATTGTGAGGGTTAGGATACTGCCGTGTCCCAAGCACTAGAGTACCCGACTGTATTGTGGTCGCTTTTGGTCCACATTGCACCGTTCACGACCTGTATGTTTGTTGAAGAGGCTCGCGAAAGTGCGCCCTCGTCAATTCGTTTCAGAAAAGGATTGCCCCAGTGGACAGTAGGAAACTTCAGTCCCTACGACCTCCACAGTACACCCTTTCGTTTCCTACCCCCTAAAGTCACCCCTTGAATTATTTACCAGATCCATCTAAGGCCATTGTGGGTGTCCTGGACGGGGGTGGCTTTCGCGAGGAATAGCCAACTACCCCCCTGGACTCCTCAATTTATGCCCCTATTTACGCTTTGTCCTCTATGGGCCGAAGGAGGATGTGCCACAAAGAACACCACTGGTGCAAAATATATCGAGTGCATATAAACTGTAAATGGCTTTCTTGTGGTTTTATATGGCACTTGGACGCGTTGGACTATAAATCTGTAACTTGATTCCCTTCCAACGATCGGTAAAAAAATCACATAAATTGGGAAAATTACTGTAGGCCTAGTCTTAGTGCCCATATGTGGGCAGAGATTATGAGGATGGAAACACCCCCTTCATGTGCCTTAATTCTTTTGTGTAAATTGAACAAAAATTGAAAATCTACGTCGGTATCGGTAAGGATAGGTTAGTTCCAGAGAGCCCTACGGTTTAGAGTGATTAGAAGGTTAGAAATAGAAAAAAACCCATTCAAATCCGTTCAGGCGTTTAGGCGCCTATAAGGCACGACGGTTTACGGGCGTTGTACTCACGTCCAAAAACTCGTATTTTTCGAAATTTCGCAGGGTTGCGCGCGTCGCGCGGGATTTTAATATAGCCTATGTTGTGGGCAATCTCACCCGAGATCGTTAGAAAAAAACCCCATTCAAATCCGTTCAGCCGTTTAGGCGCCTATAAGGCACGACGGTTTCCGGGCGGTGTACTCACATTCCAATCCAGAGAACGCCCGTAAAAACATGTACCATGTTAAAAAATCCGACTGCCCAAAGCACATCAATCTCAATGATAAATTGATTGGATTCATAATAATTATCATTCATAATAATTATTATTATGAAGCCAATCAAACTTTATGACCTCTGTCGCGAAAACATAAGTTGATTATTCTAACAATAATAAACTTTCTCCCATTCGCACGATTGAAGAGCACATGAACAATCATAGAAAAAATAGACTGTTTTTGACTGACAAAAATACCAATAAATCAGAAAAGGTTGCTCCATTTGAAAGACCTTCTTTATGGAAACGTGTGACGGAGAAAAAAAGTCTTTCTCTGGTTCAGTCCCGGAGGTCTTTTAGTATCACTCCTTTACGGATTTATTCCCGAGCCCTTCCTCCCATGAATATTAAATTACCACGTGTTAAACGTTTCTCAAGAGAGGTCCTCTCTCTAGCGCGCTTTTAACGCACAAATTTATTAAACTCCTTTTACCCCTGGTGCGTTTGGAAGGCTCCATAAAGAGGATTTGAGTTGCAGTTAATCGAATGTAACGTGAAATATCACGTATGATGTAAAACCGTGCGCTCTCCTTGGCGCGCGTCTTCCCTTACGTCCTCGTTTTCTTGGCCGTGCGATGATGAGATTTCATTAACTCCTTAACTTGCGAAATAGGATATCCCAGGAAATAGCTTTGAGGAAAATAATTGAACCCTTGATGTTCAATCTTATTACGACGCCTGAAATGGAACTGAAAGTAATTAAAATTCTTTTGAGGTCAAATAAATTTACGTTGTTAATTACCAACACTGAATGTACCTACCCCCTATAATTGGTATTGTAGAGGGCTCTATGAGGAATCTTGTGGGTACTCTACACCCGGAGTTATTGCACGAAAGCCAAAATCAGTTCATCACTTGCCCACGTTCCCAACTTCGTGGATTACAGTTTTTTCTGCGCGGCATTTTTCTCGTTCGATCTTGGCTGGAATAGGGGAAACCCCGGACCAGAGCGGAGGACCTGGGGAACCCAGAAACGTCTAGAACACCGCCACCCTCTGGCGCCTCTATGTAGGAAAGTAGGAAGGAATGGGCTTCTTGAAAAGGTCTGAATTCAGCATTTCTGACAACATATTCGGATTCGGCACCCTTTAAAACCCATACACCCCAATTTTTAGTTCGAAAATCCGTTTAGATACGTGCTGAGCTGTTTTCGAAATGTTAGAGATTTTGAAATGAACGCCGGGCAAATTTGACGTCACACCTCGCCAGGCTGGGCGTCGAGTAGTTGGGCACTGAGCCGCCAGAGCGCTAAATAACAAATCTGAACAGAATCGGAATAAAAACACTCGGCCCAGGTCGATTTTTGAATAACCTTCTTTGATAATAACCTCGATGCTCAATTTTCGAATGACCTTCTATAATGATTAACCCAATTTTCGATTTTTGGGGTCGACTTTTCGCGTAGCAAAGTTGGCTGACTTGGGGGATTTTTGACCTCTCAAGTATGGACCCTGGGTAAGACAACCTGCCCCATCATATCCCATGTCCACCAACCACAACCAGTGGCATGATTTTGGAATAGCGCCTTCAGAACTCAAAACATGAAGTCAGTTCCCATAAGCTCCCTTTCAACAGCATCGCAAATTGCAATCCATTCCTTCTTTCTCACTTCTTTTCCTTGCTAACTCACCAAAATCAAATGCATCAGCTGTGTCGCCCCTCTGAACATCAATTGGTCAGATGTTCCAATCAAATATTTATCTTCCGACCAGCGAACACCTCGAAATGTAAATGTTTGTTAACTAAAGCGTTTGGTATTAATAAAGAACGTACTCGGTTGTACTACAGAGGGAGCAGACGCTATTAATGAAGATCTTCATGAATAATGAATAAGCGACTCGGATGATTACTTTGTTGAGAAAGGGGGTCGTTCGTCAGTTTGAGCTATAGCCCCATCTTATTACTGGTATAATGCAACAATTAACATATTTACAGCTCTGTCGGATTCCTCAAGTAATGGACGTTTGTAAATTTTCATTGGGAAGTTTTCACCGAATTCGTCTGAATGAAATGTGGCGTCAGATGTGGATCGCATCGTTTTTCTTGCTTGACGCCATAACCGTTTTAAGGGGACCTTCCGCAGAGGGATGACAGGAGATGTGAGGGTTAAAGAGGAAGGAATCTATCAAAATTATCACCGTTTTCTTGTTAACAAGCTGGCCGGGGAGGCCCAACGAGGCAGTTAGGGTACTATCAGCTCTTGCCAGGGACCATTGCACTTTTCGAGGCTTCCCCCACTCTTCAAGCTCAAATGATTCATGCGTTTAGAGGGTATGAAAAGGACTGTTTTTCAACTCGTTTTAGTGAGCATTTACATACTGCCGAACGCAGTATTTTTCCAAATTTAAGGGACACCTTGGATTTAGGTTGGTGGTCAGCAGACCCCTAGTTTCACCAACCGTCTGGGGAACTTTGGGGGCTGTTGAAGAGGCCCATGGCAAACTTTGATGCTTCAAATCAATCCATAGATACTCAGAACTTCCCTTCCAGAAACTCTGGATGCATGATGTAATTAACAGCTTATATTAACGTGCCGTAGAAGTTCAACATCCATAGGCGACCAATCCTCCACAACCATCACACGGAAAGAATTGGACCCATTATCACTGCTCACAGACCTGCTAGTTCCCTGATCACTAAGACGACCAACCGTCCTGTTTTTTTAGATCTCCGTCCTGCCAAGCGATATGTCCTGCTGTTTGTGAGAAAGTCCTGCTTTTTGCCTGTTGGGAGGTAAGTAAGCAGGCAACTACCTACCGACCTCAAACCTACCAGCTAGGTGAAAATGCAGCTTCTGGGGGAAATAGAACCCAATCAAGCTGAAGAGGAACGAGGGAGGCTACCTACTTGGTTATGTTATGAAACCAGTGATGGCAGACGTAGGGATTTTACCCTACTCGTAGGAACTTTTGGACGTGAGAAGGACGTTTTCAGACAACTATTATAAACACAGAAATGTCCTTAAAAAAAAAAAAAAAAAAAAAAAAAAAAAAAAAAAAATTGTTTAATTTTATTTATTCTATTTTTGAATAGGATTTTTTTTTTTTTTGGAAAGAATATCGACATTTTACAGATAATGGTGGGTCCAGGGTCGCTATGAAGATGATTTTCCTGGAGAAAATGGCGGGCACAAAAATAATTTTTGCTGTGATTGCATAAATATGAGACATTAAATGTAATTTAGAAATTTTCTTATCTTAAACGTTTTCAACAAACTTTTTGCTGTTTTCAAGGGGAGGAACACATTTCGTATAATTGGTGATTTCATTGTAGTTGCATATTGCTATGCACATTTCCTCCCCCTCCCCCCCCACCCCCTCCAGAGCTAAGACTGATCCAACACGCTTACCTGCTTGCCAGGCCTCCAACACTGCTGGAGAAGCAAATCCGGCACTGCTTTACTGTTGTGAGCAAAAATATCCCCGAAAATGCGGAGTTTTTCAGTGCGGGCAGTTGGGTTTTTGAGATAGACAATTCCTGAGACTGCGATTGCATCCAACGGTGTCCTTCAGCCTTCTCGCAATCTACAAAGGGAACAAAAAGGTTAAAAAGACTAAAGGATAGGGTGGTTTGTCGTCGGGCGGGGTGAAGGGAATTTATTCCCAAGAGTGAATAAATGTGGGGGCTAATGCGACGTAATTGGTTTGGGGACAGTAGTGTACGAAGAGCATTGTCTTGTCAAGAAAGTCGTACTATTTGTATCAGAGTGGAACAATGCGTCGGCGGGGAGAGGGGAAGCCCGTTTGAATCACGATCTTGGGCTAATGTATAAATCTCTTACCACGAAACCCCTTGGCCGGAGTCTACCGGTAGAGGGGGCGATAAAGTGGGGGATAGGTAGGAGCTTGGAGCTTAACAGATGATATCGTGGACGCTATTGTCCTACCGGGGATCGGCCATATTTAGACGTTAGTAACAAGTGAGGGGCGTGGAGAGGAAGAAAGTGCATCCACTTGCACAATACAGTTTCTGTATAAAATGGAAAGACGCCCGAGAATCGGTGATAAGGGAAAGCTAAACTCTTATCCAAAAGACGGCATTGAAAGATCTTACCCTGGAATTCAACTAATAGAATATAGGGGCATGCAACACTAGCGCCAAAGTGGTCGGGGGAGGGGATGAAAGTTTCTTGATCGAATCATCACTGACAAAATAAATCCACATTTCGGAAGCTTTTCTTATTTATTCTTATAGTGGTAAGTTCATCTTTCATGCCATATCATGAACCAGACGTTTGGTTTTTCAGTTTCCCCATGTGATTTCATTGTTATGGGTTTGACAAACTGCAGAAAAAGGATTGTCGTAATAAATAATTTATTGCAGTTAAGCATTGCCAAAGATAAATTTGTAGTTCTCTCCATAATTTCGGATGTAAACTCCAGTTATGGGGGTGTCAAACTCATCCGACTACTCTGTGGAGTTTCCGTCTTTGTCCAGGAGGTCGAATTAGGTGTTTTCGAAGTGATTTTGGAAGTAGAATCCATTTATACAAAAGAATAATAAACCCTTGTGTAAAATTTGCAGCGATTTTCACCAGCCATTAGAAACCACAGGAGGAAACAAACGGAATTTGCAGTGATGAAGAACTTCACGAGCAGTACAAAGATTGTCATAATTTACCCAAGTCGTAGAAATACAGTTCAATGACTGGTGAGTCAGACAGGTATATCCTTTCTGGGAGACTTCATAAACAAGAAGGGCTGTTCATAAATTTGATGGGAAAAAACCACAAGGATAGAGGCGGATCCGCGTCTATTGTAATTCAAAATTAGCTCGCGCCGTTGGAGCAAAAAAAAAGCAATCGGACAAGACAAAATACGAACTTAATCCACTCGGCATTGTTATGGGAGCGTTAGTGACGTGGAACGGACTGACTTGCATTAGCGGACGTCATTTTAAATCGGCGATAGATTACAATAAATAGTCCTCGATTATAAGGCCGAACCGGTCAGAAGTGTCGTCTTACATACAAAGTGCCTTATTTCGCCGCTCTGAGCTCCACGAGCTGAGGGGACAAAACCGCCTCTCCATTTCACCGATTGCTCAGGCCGTGGAAATGGGTATTCCTTCTCTATGATAACTGCCCGACGAGAACGTTGGCCGTGAAACATTGGTGAATGCGGCATAAGATTGCCATTATTTTCTCAATGCTTCCCCAACTACAAAAAGGGAATTTCATCACAGCTCTTATTCATTCTTGCAAATGTGATCTAGCTTGAAAAGTAGTTTATTCAAGTACGTACTGGAAAAAATTGTAGATTTATGAAGAACAAGAAAAACAAAGTTGTAAAAACAAAAGTAAAATTTTAAAATTCAAAAGTTTGGAGAAGTATTGCAAATCATGAAGAAAAAAACGCTGCAAATTTTACACAAGGGTTTATTATTCTTTGATATACGTTACTTGTGCAGAAATTTAATTCTGTCAATGAAAAAATTTAAAAAAAAAATTTTTTTTTGGATTTTTATCTCAAAAAAATTTTTTTTTTTTGGATTTTTTGTTCAAAAATGTGTTTTTTTCAAAAACTCGGTATTTTTTACTAGAAAAATATTTAACATCCTGGGATCCTTCAAAAATCCCATTTTTAGCCCCGCGAATGCCCTAAACATCGCCCGAGTGAAATCGGATCGTTCCGGGACCCCAAAAAATGGATTCTACGTCCAAAAATACTTCGAAAACGACACCTAACTCGATCCCATAGCTAAAAGCCTTCAAAAAACCCCTCCCGTAGCCCCATTATAGCCCCATAGCGCCCCACGGGTTTGGGCGATCGGACTGAAAACCTTGCGGGCACAACTAGATGGTAAACCAAGTATTTTCTCGAAATTTCAGATTTTTTAAAAAATTCCTACTGCCCAAAACGGCCTGGACGGCGGACGGACATTTCGGATTTAGAATGTAGACCACTTGAAACGGATAATGTCAAATTTTGAGCCCGATCGGAGTCGTCGACCCTTGTCGCGAAAACATAGGTGTATTATTCCAAGAATAATAAACCAAAAGTGGCAAATTTTATGCACGGTCAATTTTTTGTACGGATTTTGCAAAAGTTAAATTAAGTCAATTCTAGGTAGTCAATTCATAGTAGAACTGAGTTTCTGTGACCCTATTGAGAGGTATAAATTTTATAACAATGCGATAAATCGGTAGGAATTGAAGAGACGAATTCAACGGTACCAATTACTCCATTTTGGAAAGTTCGTCGCTTACACCTTTTTTGCATAACTCCGTCCAAATGATCTGACTGTAGAACCGTAAGTAGGTCTACCGTTCGTTTTTTTTTTCAAAATTTTTCAAAGGCTGGAATTAAGAGGACGCAATCTATGTATCTTCCTACTCCCCGGGGCTTCAATATAGTACGTACCTTGAATAGTATATTAAATAATTAAATAATAACGGACTATCCCCTTAATTGGTAAAGCACCAAAATTTGTGGTAAAGCACAATCAATTAGTAGTGAATGCATTTAATACACGTTAAATGCATTCAATATAAACTGATCGTTTGAAATACATTAAATGTAGACTATTTAATCAAATTTTCAGCCTCTCAAACTTAGAATGTTGAAACTACCTACTGGAATCCTCGTCAAATTAGCGTTGAATTTACCGTCGACGACAAACCCGTTCAACTTGTCATCGCGTTATTTCTCAAAATGATATGTTATCGGATTGAATGACTGTTACATATTCAAAACTCGAATTGATTGTTAAACTGGGCGTGCTGAACGACCTGAAACATGTTACACGGAGTCGGATAGCTTCGTATAGGGAACAAATTCGAGCTTCCCCCTTCAATATTGACATTAGCATTTTAGCATATCAGAGGTTGGGCTTCGGACTTAATTAAATTAGGTTCATAATTCTTTTTGACCGATTTCCCCTTCGTTCGTATCGGCTCCCAATTATTGATTAATTGCTGGTTTGTAATATTTCAACAAGCGGTTGAAAATCCCGAAGGAAAAAGGAGCGATTCGTTTTGAGGAGCGAACAAACAAAAAAATATATTGAAAACGTAAATTTGGGGAAGTGAAATACAACTTTCAAAAACGTCTCAATAAATTTTCGGAACAAACATTAATTTTGGTACCGGAGCATATTGGTTGTATAACCCTGAACGGAGTTGGAGGTTGTGGAGTCTTTAAAACCTTTTTGTTATGTTTTAATGGGCTTCTCGTACATGAGTTATGAGCCTTGGAAATGTCGTCGAAGAAGATCCGAAGCTACAATGTTTGGTGTAAGCAGCTACTTCAGACGAGCATCCAAAGTTTTGTGATGCAAATTTCAGAAGGCCAAATATCGGTTGATCCCCTGAAAAGTCGCGTTATGTTTTATCGTAGTTAATTTTGTATCAGTGTTTGCACAATATCGTTCAGCGCTCTCACTTCACAAATTCATCGAGTTTTACGGTTGATGAAAATCTCCCAATTTAACCTGAGGTTGATGGGAGAGGGCGTTGATCGAATTATGGCAAAGGGGGCTATCTGGAATCGTTGGAGCAGATTTAGGCCCGGATTATCACGTCATTTCTTATTCAGAAGCGTTTCGAGACACGAAATGAGCCTCAACCCGTACAACCCCTTGGAAAGTGTAGCCACTTAGTTAAGATTTTAATCTTTACGGGCGCCCCACGCCTCCAAGCCGTACCCACTCAAAGGGAACCACAAACTCTGGCATTAGGTACGATGTAGTTTGTTGTCGGTCTGGGAAGCGTTATTTAGATAATGTAAGAGATATTTCAAAGTTATGTTACGTAGCAACTACTATGGCGATATAATTAGTAACTTATTCATGGTAAGATGCTAATGAACGGCTTTATAAAGGGTGTTTTCAGGCTTTAACAGAAATCCTTGGGCAGTCGGTTTAACGATTAACCCCACGCAGTGAACTATGAAAATTGCATAAATGAAAAATTATTCATGTGAATATTTGCGAGCATTGTCATCGTCGAAGACAAAAAGTTCAAAAATTAGTGTGACCCTTTTGGGAATTTTCAAGTCATCCGACCACTAAACTAGTCATTCGTCGGTGGAGACGAGGAACGAGGGAGTGAAATTGCCCGACGTTTCGAATGGCACCCCTCGCGCCTTCATCAGGGCTTCATGTGGCGTGAAGCCCCCCCTCGTTGTTCTCGGTCGTTGTCGAAGCAAACCAACATTTACCCGAGGCTCCCCTCTCCCCTACAGCCTCTTTCTAAAGCTGTTTCATCCCTCCTTGTACCCTTTTCCATGTTGGTTACCCTTAACCCTCCACCCATTTACTCCTGCACTCACCTACACTGCGTTTAGTAGTTACTTCGAGCACATAGACGTGTATTTCCATGGAGGTGGTTGGGAGAATCAAATAATTTGTGAATCACATTAATTATTACTGTGCCTCGAGGTGTGTACAAGTGGTGTCCTCAGATCAGTTAGGTGGCTTAAAAATGTCAAATACAAAACAAACACAGACACAGAACGGGTAGTTAAATTTCTCGACTCGAGCTCGACTATAGTCAGACAGGGAGCCACTTTCGCGGGCAGGAGGGGCTCGGTTGGCTCGCCCATTTATGCACACGTGCACCTGATCCAACCCCGCTGCTTGAGTCGTGAGCTATATCATACTGCAGACTGAAAAAAACTCTCAGTTAATGCTGTGTCTACAATTAGGTGATAGGAATGCAGCCAAGCCTGCCATATAATATACGGCGAGGCTTGGCTGCACCATATTATGGTCTATAGTCTATAGTCTTCGTCCTCGTCAGTCAATGGCAGCCATTCGTCAAGAGATTTCTCTTCAAAAAAAAATCCTACCCCATCTTGCCCCGCAGCTTGATACCCCCTCTTGCCCCACTCAGTATCTTCAACCAAATGGGCTACCAATTTGATTCAATGTAACATACAGACTTCTAATTTGAAGCAAATCTTCGCTTATTAAGTCCTCCAAGCATCCAGTCGCTTGCTTTGAGGTTTCGCGCTGATGTGGTACGTGTCAAAACATCCGGTTCCAGCGATTCCAATTTGGAATTTTTGCAAAACTCCTCTTTAGGGACACAAAAGCGTCTTTGCGTCATAAATACCAACTGAGCACTGATTGCTTCTTCTAGACGATCTTATCAAAACTGGTTAGTCTACAGATAGCAACACCCGACGACCAGATCTGGCGGTACCCCATTGAACCCCACTATCCCATCTTACCCACCTTTCCCCTAGTTTATTTTAAAAATGTTTCTGTACCTACTTATTATTAATCAACTTAGTTACCTATTGAAAACGTATGAAAAATTCTATTTAATAGAAACTTACATGATTTCACATTTATAATTTCGCTCGTTTTCACAATGAACCCCAGAAAATTAGTTTTTTAAATTTTTTTATCCAGTTAGTTTTTTAATTTTTTTTTAAAATATTTATTATTTTAGTTTTTACTTGTCCCCCCCCCCCCCCCCCACCAGTAACTACCTACGTACCTACATACCGTTCCCTGTCAACTTCACGAGAACGAATTGTTCGAAACCTTTCATTGTTACCTATATTTAATATATACTGTTATATATCGTGTTAATAAAATTGTTATCGTGTTAATTTTAATTTCCGCGCAATTTCACTCCTAGAAACTATTTAAAAATGTAATGTGACCCCACTCCAACACTATTAGGTCTATGTATCAACGCCTGGCACATTGGTCCCTTGACGTTCCTAAGGTCCGATGAGCACCCCCTCCTCTCATGCCGCCACTTCTTGATTAACTAAAACGCCTGCCTTCTAAACCCCTCCCCTCATCAACCCGGTACTACTGACAAAGTTGAGAATCTTATCTGTGTTCAAGACAACTTTCCCCTCGAACATCTAATAACGTTTTACTTCTTTTGGACCTTATTAGTTGGAATAGAGTGAGAGATCTTTATTAGAGGAGAAAAATAGTGTAGACACAACCAGGAGGATTTCAGTATCATGTAACGCATGTTTCTGAATTACACCCACACATTCATATAAACTCTTACAAGTGAAATGATTCGGTTCAAATAAAATTATAGCCTAAGACACAATATATTGCCCTCCTTTTCCCATGCTTGGAATACAATTTCCGGTCTGGAATAAGACAAAACTTATGCAAAGGCAAAAATGAATTTCCGCCGGATGAAAATGGAAGAAAGCACCCGAATCCGTGGGGGGACAAGATACAAAACATTTCAGGCCAAAAGTTTTAGAAGGTTGAATTAAAACCCGGCGGAGGGTGGTTTCAGAGGCATTCAAAAGTCATATATGGGCAGGCCCGTCTTTATTATGATCCTAGCTCCTGGCCCCACGAGCCCTTCCCCTTGGAAAATTATTCGCAAAATAAATTACAAACGTTAAGGCTTGGGTTTGAATATTCGGGGGAGAGTTTTATGCTTGGTAAGGGGCGGAGTAATAAGAAATGTGGTGTAAATGTGCCTAGAGGCCTGAGCTCCGTGTATAATTCATGTGAATAAAGTGTGTCCAGGTCTAAGGGAAGAACAATGGACTGGAGGGTGGCAGGAGGGACTCATTTCCAACTGATGTTTTATGGTTAGATGACGTCCTCTCTGGATGGAGGAAAAGGGTTGCGGAATGAATTAGGAGGGACGCTTTTCGTAGGATAAAACGTTGGAAGCAAGCAAGCGCTGGGTTGATGCTAGTATATCAGAAGAGACCAAGAGACCCCCTTCCCAGAGATAGGATGACAAGGGTGCAACAATAACTCACCCCCGCCCTCCAACCCCTAACCTTCAACCCCGTTCGTCCACCAGGGCCTACAGTACATTAGTAATAAACATTTGCACCCCCTCAGTGTCCTTTTCCTTCTCCTATCTGCTAATGAAAGCCCCCTTTCCTCCTTGCTCTTACGCTCATTTGCCCATAGGGAAAGTTTTTATGGCAGCTATCCCCGCTTGGATTCCAGTAATGAATTTGAAGGACTTGATGAACTATAAAAAAATTATATTGCTCGTATATTTTATACGATGTGTCATAATTGGACATATGTAGAAGCAGCCTCGGTACATCGTGAAATCCAAAAGTTTACTCACCGCCAGCGGGCGACAAGGAGGGTGGTCCGAGATGCTACGAAACCCTTCAAACCCCGCTCTCGTGGCCACTTTTTAGCTCCACAGAGCCCTACAGTTGGGGCGATCGGGTTGAAAACATTTTATTTTTATGAGAGTAAGGAGTGAAAAACTAAATACGCTTCGAATTCAATGTGAGGTTTTCATGATTGCCTACATAAAATTTGTCTTCATAATTCGGATAAAAAACTATGAACCATTGCTAGGAGAACTCAAAAATATGCAGAAGAACTCTTGGAGACTCTTCAACGAACTCTTGATGTCAACAATGAACGAGTTTATGCATTAAATGCATAACTCATTCAATTTTGACACCAAGAGTTAAGGATCCGACGTAAAGTAGCGTCCAACTAAGAGGCCATTTAGGAACATTAGGAACAAGTGGCCAACTAGTGGGCCCAGGTAAATTTTGACTTCGATAACAATTACTAAATTCCACTCTAAGTCTTATCCTATCCATTAGTTTCATCATATTCTCACAGATTAATGAAAAAAAGAAAACGAGATTTGATAAAAATTTTATCAACATTTATTGTTGATTTAGTTGCGAGAATTGCAGTGGGAATGCCGCTAAGGGTCCACCTATTGGGCCCGTTACCCTAAGTATACATTTTAATTAATTCGGTCGTTAATTTAAAACAATTCGTCACTACGCCCTTTGTACCCAACTCTCTTCAATTATTACATAATCGATATTGGTAGACAAACTAAGGTGAGTTTTATACCGTGGGGATTAATTCCATTCAATAAGCAAAAAGAGAACGCCGATTTTAGAGACGATTTTTTGGTCACTCAATTCTTATGCAATCGATGTTTAGGTCTATATTAATAAAATCGATTCAAAACATCTAGTTTTTCGAAATCCCATCCCAACAGCTATCCCAAGTATCTGTCAGCCAAATAAGCTGTTGTGAGTGCTTTTTTATATCGTATTGGCACTCACAACAGCTTATATAGCCACGTTGGATGATTTCGAATCGGAAATGGTGAACGAAAGCAAGCATTCCCTTGAAATGCGATATGACTGAGTAATCCACTAAATTACATTGCCCACGTAGACCGGCCTCCGCCGGTGTCGTATACCAGATAAGAACGAGACCGACTCCAAGTTTCCTGAAAAGACACCTCAGTTCTGGGCCATTATCGTAAAAATTCGTGCAACCTAATGATTGAAAAGAGTTCCCCGCCCTTAATGATACGTTGAACCATTTACCTCTTTTTTTCGTCTCGATTCGTTTTACCATAAACAAACTTCAAACGGAGAACCCTCTAAGAAACAAAAAAAAGTGGAAACGACGAAATTATAAATAAACTACCAAGACAACCCTTTGAGTCTTCGATCAGAGGGCGTGAGCGTATCCCTAATGGACTGACGTGTCGTCCGGATCAGAATTATTGTCGCTGATAGTCCAGACACATTCCGGCCTCAAAAAAACTCCACATTTTCTTTCTTTTATAAAGGATCTATTCCTTCTGAGAGCTCAAGAAGTGGGGAGGGTGCAATGATTCGTTGTGAATTTACAGGTGACGGCCTCACTTAAATAAGAGGCCAGACTGTACACTCAAGAACGTCCCCTGTCCCTTGTGATGTGTTAACTTCACTTTCCACTTAGCCTCAGATTAGGCTATCACAATAAACCTGCCCGTGAGCTCGCCGCATAAAACTTATGTCTTAGTATTTAATTTACATAGGTACACTCCTGGAGGGGACAGATTCGCCTTCCCGCCCTCGCCGCCTCAAATTGAAATTAATGTCCGTCTCTTTTTACAGCATCGATCTGATTAAAAAGAGGATTCTTTGCTCTTTTTTTACTGACAGCCCTCAAACGTGACCTCGGCGATCCGATTTCACAAGGTGTCGTTCAGTTCGTTTTGAAGTCAAAATCACTTTGCAAACTCACTATTTTTGGTGGAATCCGTTAAATTTTATTGGCAAGTTTTATTCGGAACTTTGGGTATTTGCGGTCCCCTTCGGATAAATTTTACCATTTTTATTGCTTAAGCAAATTTTTAGGTCCATCAACCGTCAGGAAACGCATGAGATTTTCGGCTCACCGAATAAATAAACCATGAAAAGGGGAGGAACGGCCTATAAAATGATACGCCATCTCTCATTATCATTGAAATAGCTGCCTCACGGGACAGGGCTTGCCAAGCACGAGATCAGGATGCCAATATGAGCAGCCCCGAAGGCGGGTAAAGGTCAGGAACTCCCCGACTGATTTGCGACTCTTTTGTTATCTCTTGAAAGGACAAAAAGGCAAACGCTTCAAAGGCACAAGAGACGAGATCTGGTCGAGGAAAAGGGTTACCTTGTACCATCTTCCTATCTGGGGACATAAAGACTTCGGCCTCAGGGCCTACTAATGATCCGTCAACCTGCCCACGTTCGAGGTTTCCCTACCCCCCCTACGCGATGGGCACACTCTCATTTACACGGTTGAATCAGTCGCGGCAGCTAATTCATTGGAACACGCGCATTCTTCGGGGCAGGCCTTGGCTATTCTCAAATCACCAGGCTCATCCATGGGGCATGTACTACTCTCCATATCTGCGCCACAACATCTTCCAGCAAGACCAACCAAGAAATGTACGAACCCATCTCCTTGAACATGGACAGTTGGCATCTTAGTTGGCATCTATTGCAAACTATATAGTACAGTTATTTTTATTTATTTTCATTTTTTAAGCCATTTGGAACAACGTGTGTCATCTCCTAATCTCCAATAAATCACATGTCCTCCTCGTGTTGCTTTCGAGGATTACGCGATTCTCAACGCTTCCGTCCGTATCGCTCAAAGCGAGGCTAATCTCATGATGGATAGGATGAAAATTATAATTCACTACCGACCACGTTTTACCTGATGTATTTTTGACACTGTTAGTGCCGCCGAAATTCCACGCTTTCATCAGCCCGTATCAATCAAAGTCATCCTTCCACGCCAGGTGTTTGAAAGCCTAATGCATAAGGTACATGAATCATAAAATGCCTGCACGGTTTGAGTATTGGAAATTCACTAATAAAATAACTGTGAGGGTCACGAGTGGTTTTTACAAACAATATTTCAACGTGAATTTCGACCTATTGACCTTGTTGCATCACGGGCTGTCTTCCCCAGGACCGGTTCGAACAGCCTTAACTCCGCGGTTATGCAATCCGCAATACTCGAAGGGATTGCACGTTGAAGGCGCCGAGTGGTCTCGACTGACGTTTTGGATGTGGGACCTGTAAAAATGGATTAGGCGTCCAAGACTATTCGGAAAACGACACCACATTCGACCTCCTGACATGCTTCAAAAGCCCCATCAATAGCCTCTTGAAAGCCCCGTAGATCCTCACAATGAAATCGGATCGTTCAAGGATCGCCGTAAATGGATTCTACGTTCAAAAATACCTCGAAGACGACACCTAACACGATCCCATGGGCCAAAACCTCCGAAAAAACGACCAGGACAGCAAACGGACATTTGAATCGCTGAGTGTAGAAACGGGACAAGTCCATGTTTGTCAATATCGCTTTTTCCAGAAAAACTGTTCTCGTGACAATACACCTTTGGTGTGAAAAAGAGACACGTCCCGTAACCTTTAGCGGCAGAAATAATTTCTGATTAATGATGAACGAAATCGGCGTAGAGTGTAAGAGGGGGACAAGCCCTGGAGGTTTTGGGCCATGGGATCGTGTTAGGTGTCGTATTCGAAGTATTTTTGGATGTAGAATCCATTTACAGGGATCCCAGAACGATCCGATTTCATTTTGGGATCAACGGGGCTTTCAAGAGGCTTTTGAAGGATATCAGGAGGTGTCTTCTTGGTGTCGGTCCAGGAAGTGTCTCTCATTCATCCAACCAGCCATTAAAATAAAATTGAAAACCCCAATAAATTTTTTTTTAAACCAAATAAATTTTTTTTTTAACCAAATAAAATTCAAAATAAAATTGAAAAACCAAATAACATTTTAAAAAATAAATTAGTTAAATAAATGCCTAAATGAATTAATAAAATTAAGAAAAAAAAAATATTTTTTTAAAACAATAAATTTAAAAAAAATGACTTGAAACGCCTTCTACATTACATCCCCGACTCATCAAAACTTGCTTCTGAAACGAGCTGTTCGATTGGCCTACCATGACCAATGGTCATTGACCATGCCCTAAAAGCATCCTGAAACTTTTTTCAGCCAGGGCCACCCACACGTGAAAAAATTTTTCTAAATATTCTTTGGTTAATAAAAATTAGTCCACAGTACAATCTACGTCATTATGTACTCGCTTTCTTTTCAATCTGATCGTAATTAATGAAATAGAGCCCACAACTTTGCCATTTCCATGGTTGAGTGGAAGAGAAGGACACGTCCATCGCTCAAAAGTGACTGGCCCGGCATACCTGATGGCCAACTGTGGTGACGACTGGGTGTGCAATATCCCTCGGGGGTCTACAATGTAAATTCGTTCCTCCTGTGTGTAGGTGGTTTTTGCGTTTCCTGTAAAATCCTTGCGTTATTTTGGTTTTTGGAACTTGTCCGGTTTTTACGCTCGGCGGTTCATTAGATTTTTTTGAAATTTACGTGGGTATGAGGGTTAATTTTGGGGCCGATAGAACAATTTCATTTCATATTCAACGTCGTCGGGGGTGTCGGATTTTTTGAGCTCGTTATTCATTCGCCATTCAAAATCGTAGCAAAATGCAACAAGGGGCCACTGACCGGAGAGAAGGGAGGGTATTTCCACTGATTTCCGGTGAAATCACTTTTCCCCGAACCAACCAGAACCCCGATAGCATCCTCAGATCGATTTTCACAATCGATTATTAGCCGCCCTTCTCAGCCCGACCAACGCTGAATTCACCAAAAAATGCATTAATTATTCAATAAAAAAAATTAATCTATTCGTGGGAAAGATTTCATCGACAACTTCAAAAAAATAAATTTCCTACCTTTTTTTTATAGAATTTTTGAATGCGGGTCGATATTTCACTATCGATTGTGTCAACAGGTTGTCACGCGCTGCTGCCCTCTACCGACAGTTCGGCTACCCTTCTAACCTCGATTCGATGAGTCAGACGTTGATGAGATAATTTTGTTTGAATTGTTCCCATTCATCGTGTTTTGAAGAAATTCGGATATTACGACTCCGTCCACGTATTCTGGTGAGTGCATCGCTCTCTAATAACGCAGCTAATTATGAAAAGCGCTGCCAAAAAAACGTAAAATACCGTTATCCTTTGTTTACATTCTTCTCCTTTGGGTGGGTCTGTTAGCCTTTGTAATAGACTGTTATAGATTTGTTTGATACTTAGGCTGAGTTATTAGTTCGTACGGGCTATAATGTTGTCTACGGAGCAATGTCGTTCAGTGAAAATGATTAAAACGACTTGTTTTCAAGGAAATTTCGTTTAGTGGGTTTGACGTTGTCCAACTAAAATGGCCGCCTCCCTTTTGGTCCATTTTCTCTTTACCTGATTTCTTCACTACCTAGTCAACCTCTTTCAGACTATAATAGTTTAGGGGAAGCCGTGAAATTAACGCCTTTTGACGATTTGAACCATTTCGAGGGAGTTCATCGAGGGGAGGTAAATATTTGTGGTGTTAACTGATCATGTTACGGATTTCAAGAGACGGTTCAATCATCCAGAGGGTGGTCTCCCTAAATTCGAAAATTTTATTTCAGATGTTGCTCTCTTCATCTATTTTAATTAAAATTTGTTCCAGGTGGGTGACGGCACTTGCTGAAGACAATGAGCTATCAGATGCAATCGCCGCAGAGCCGGTCCAGTAAGTGTACGTTTCTTTTTATTTTTGGCTTTTAACTATCGTTGTGACTAAATCAAAGCGCGGACACAATTTGATTTACTCGTGATGTCACCCATGTAATTATCGATCCTACTCTGTTTAGTGTCCCACGGAAACTACCAGGGCAGCGGGCCCGACGTCCCTCTTGGGTCGTCTAAAGAGCAGACGTTGCTATGGCAGCAGAACAACTACCTCGCTGGCGACTCCGGTATCCACTCGGGGGCGACCACTCAGGCTCCATCGCTCTCCGGGAAGGAAGAAGAGATGGAAAATGACCTCATGTTCGAGCTGGAGCCGGGTTTCAGCCAGGGGTTCACCCAGGAGCAAGTGGAGGGTACGTTATATGTATAGCTTACTAATTTTACTCTCCGAGATTATAGGGCTTCATACGGTGGTAAATGATGGTTTAATAATTTGGTTCCTAATGTTGTGCTTCTCGAAGGAACTACTCGGTCGTAAGTACATCAAAACTTCACTTCTTCTACACTTACTGCACGTATCATTTCCAATTACGTAATAATTTTCGTTTTTGTTCCATCAGAAATGAACCAACAGCTGTCTCAGACGAGATCGCAGCGCGTGAGGGCTGCCATGTTCCCAGAAACTCTGGAAGAAGGCATCGAAATTCCCTCGACTCAGTTCAACCAGGGTCAAGCTTCGGCGGTTCAGCGGCTGGCTGAACCCAGCCAGATGCTGAAACACGCTGTCGTGAACCTCATTAATTACCAGGTGCTCAAACTCGTCACGAAAAACGCGAACCAACGCTTATGAATTTACTGAGCTCAAGCCTGTTGTATTGTCCAGGACGACGCTGACTTGGCGACACGAGCGATTCCGGAGTTGATCAAGCTGCTCAATGATGAAGATCAAGTGGTCGTTTCCAAAGCTGCCATGATGGTGCACCAGTTGTCGAAGAAAGAGGCTTCCAGGCATGCGATCATGAACCTTGAGGTTGGTCCTGATTGGTTGAATGTTCTTGAGTTAAAACAATGGCTAATTGCATGGATTCAGAGGTTACATGAGTGGTTTCAATGAATTTTTTTAGATCGTAGAAGCCCTGGTTCGTGCCATTTCTAACAGCAACGATCTAGAAACAACGAAAGGGGCCGTCGGTACTCTTCACAACCTGTCTCACCACAGGCAGGGTCTGCTGGCCATTTTCAAGAGTGGTGGTATCCCTGCTCTTGTGAAACTGTTGAGGTAATGTTTCATTCTGCTTGCAGAGCTCACTGGTGAAGTTTTACATACCTCCTCGCTAGTGCTGGAAAAAAAAAAATCAATTAGGAATGGACGTGCACCCGATTTTTGGGGTTAAACCATCCTGTGCCATGTTGCTAGAAGTTGAAAAGAAAAAAATACATCATTTTTGTGACAAGAAGTCTTTCACGTAGTTTATAATTTATGTCGATTCAAAAAGGACGCGTCCTTCTGGTTTGACGGCTAGTTTCCCACCAAAGACACCCAAGTGCAGATCTTTTTTTTTTCTTGGTGACAAGTGACATTGGAGTAACGCGAAAATGGCCGAGTTCGCTTTGTTCTGAATGTGATCGTGTAGGTATTGTAAACTTATACCGACTTGATTTCATGTCAAGAGACCAATACTTTAGTTTTTAATTTTTTTAATGGTGGCCAACGTGACAAATCGTCGACCAATGGGAGCTGATCGCTGGTTTCCGCCGAAAATTCTAATTTCGATTTTTCCATAAATTCGTACGAATTTGTGTTTTAACCCCATTTTCGGTGTTGGGTATTTGGAAGCCTTATCGATAAAAATAATAATAATCCGGAAACACGTCCATGCCAGTTATATCAACTTTCAGAATTGAAAAAAAAAAAAAACTGCGTCAACTTGGCGGTTGTTATTAAACATCACAAAATTTCCATCGAATTAATGTAGCACTTGATCTAGAGTTCGAAAATCAGGGTAGAGCACAGTAAACAACCAGCATAGAGTTCATAACAACCGTCATTACATTAAATATAATGACTTTATTACATTTTCATACTTACATTACGACGTGAACAAACCTATAGTTATTTTTTGGTTGTAAAAGAAATTAATATAAAGGTTTCAAAAAATGAGGATCTGAATAATACGCTATACTATCGTTCGAGACAAATCGTGCATGAGTAACTGCAACTTTTGCTGCAAAAATCTTAGGATTTTTCAAACGAGCCTAAACTTTGAAATTGACCGAGAATATTGAATTGAAAATGAATAACTTTATCAACTGAATTGAATTAAATTTATATTTTTACAAGATCAGATGAGTTTTAGTAGTAAAATTTCACTTTTCTCCTTTGCAAGGTTTTTTTTTTTTTTTTTTTTTTTTTTTTTTGTCTGTGATCGATTGTAATAGAAATAATTGATTGATCGGATTTTCCCCTCTTTTTACAGTACTAACAATCGCTTAATTTCTATTAATTCCTTCCACAGCTCTCCAGTCGAGTCGGTCCTCTTCTACGCCATCACCACTCTGCATAACCTGCTCCTTCACCAGGAAGGCAGCAAGATGGCCGTCAGAGTGGCCGGTGGGTTGCAGAAAATGGTCGCCTTGCTTGCCCGCAACAACGTTAAGTTTCTCGCAATCGTCACCGATTGTCTTCAGATTCTCGCTTACGGCAATCAGGAAAGCAAGTTGATAATTCTCGCCTCCCAGGGCCCTGCAGAACTCGTCCGAATCATGCGAAGCTACGACTACGAGAAGTTGTTGTGGACCACTTCCCGGGTGTTGAAAGGTTGGTGGAAAATGCTCATCGAATGATTCGATCGAAATGTGAAACTTACGCCTCGTTGTTTCCAGTTCTGTCGGTCTGTGCAAGTAACAAGCCCGCCATCGTCGAGGCTGGCGGTATGCAAGTGTTGTCCGTCCACCTGAGGCACCAGTCACAAAGGCTTGTCCAAAACTGTCTGTGGACCCTGAGGAATTTGTCCGACGCTGGGACCAAAGTCGACGGCATGGAAAACCTCCTGCAGGCTCTCGTACAGCTTTTGGGCTCGTCTGACATCAACGTGGTGACTTGTGCCGCCGGGATCCTTTCCAACCTTACGTGTAACAACCAGAGGAACAAGATCATCGTCTGCCAAGCAGAAGGTGTTGAGGAACTCGTCAGAACGATCATATCCGCTGGCGATCGCGAAGAAATCACTGAACCTGCCGTACGTTTACGATTCTGTTGAATTAAATGAATCGTTATTGCCACTGTATTTATTCTCTATGCTTTGTTTAGGTTTGCGCCTTGAGACATCTAACATCTCGCCATCCAGAGAGTGAAATTGCCCAACATACCGTTAGATTGTACTACGGAATACAAGTAATCGTCAAACTGTTGCATCCTCCGTCCCGTTGGCCTCTCGTGAAAGCTGTTATTGGCCTCATACGAAATCTCGCTCTTTGCCAATCCAACCACGCACCACTTCGGGATCACGGCGCCATCCACCACCTTGTGAGACTCCTCATGAGGGCTTTCCAAGATACTCAGCGTGTGAGTTGTGGTTTGATGTTGAGCGTTATTTTGGGAAATCAAGGCGATGTGATTTAAAAAAATGACTTACTTTGGTTTATTTCGTTTAGCGATCCAGCGTCTCGAGTACTGGAAACAGTACGCCCGCCTTGTACGCGGATGGAGTGCGGATGGAGGAAATCGTCGAAGGGACCGTGGGCGCTCTTCACATCCTGGCCAGAGAAAGCCACAACCGGGCTATCATCCGAGGTCAAATGGTCATACCGATATTCGTCCAACTCTTGTTCAACGAAATTGAGAACATTCAACGCGTGGCTGCCGGCGTCCTTTGCGAACTCGCTCAGGACAAAGAGGGAGCGGAAATGATCGAGCAAGAGGGCGCCACTGCACCGCTTACTGAGCTTCTGCATTCGAGAAACGAGGGAGTTGGTGAGTGGATTTATGAAGAACTGTTATAGCTTGTCGATAGAGACGGGGAGGGGGGCTTTCTTTGGAAATCAGTCTGGAGTAAAATCAAAGGGAGGAGGCTCGCTTCGCTTGGCCATTAGGTGGGACCTTTGAAGGACGTAAAAAATACAACATGACTTTCGATAGGCTTAATAGAGGCGACAGGAGGGGCTTTTGGAGTATTAAATTTTGTCCTTATACGTTCCATGTGTAGATTCCAGTCCATCTGCTGGCCATAAAATCTTGATAAAATTCTCGGTTTTTCCATCTAGTTGTGCCCGCAAGGTTTTCAAAGGCCATGGGCTCGAGTTAAGTATCGTTTTCTTAGTATTTTTGGACGTGGAATATGCTTTTGGGGGGTCCTAGAACCATCTGATTTCTCCGGGAAGATCTATGAGGCTTTCAAAAGTCTAATGTTTTTTATTGTCACCACTAGCTTTAGGATTTGTTGATTTGGGATGTTTTGTCTTCTTCTTCTTTTAGTGCTATACCTAAAAACGGGCGTTGGCAAACTCTCGCTACTAACCTCTGTTGAGCGTGTTGACCAGTTAATACAGAAGTAGGGACCTACTGTTTAACACCGGCTCCGAACGGCTAATGTGAGAGGCTTTCCTGGGCAAGCTACTTTCGGTGGGTTGCCATTTCCTTCTGAGAGGAGATTATCAGTATAAGGAAGATGTCTAGTGGCTGCTGGGATCGAACGAGCAAACGTTTACTCAAACCCTTGAGTAAAATTTGAAGCGTTTGAAGTATACACATCATGAAACATAATAATATTATTATTATGATTCTTCAAACGCTTATAAGGATATATATTATAAGCACAAATTTTGAGGCTGTACAAGTTTTTGCCACCCGTCGCGATTACATAGGTATATTATTCCAAGAACTACGCCAAAAATCGTTATATAATAAAGTGTAAAAAGCTGGTTGAAGGGTCAGAGACCCCCTGAAGTAACCTTCGTTCAAAATAACTGAGGAAATCAGATTAGATTTCAATCTTTAGCCCCACAAAGCCCCACGGTGAGGTCGAACAGGTGAAATTGAAATTTGAAACGAGTGTAGGGGCCCCTGTAGAGGGTCGTAGAATCCATTGATGGGCATCTCAGACCCTTCTGGCAGGATTGGGGATCTATGAGGCTTTTGAAGGACTTAGACGTTTTGTTGCTTTGACTTTGAAGCTTTCGAAGCTTTCTCCCAAACGAACTGTGCTGTAATTGGCTCCTTATTTTAGGCGAGGCCTCTCTGTTCGCTAATTTTAACTCCATAGGTAGTCAATTAACTGACTCCTGGACAGCCAGGCGAGACATTACTTGGGGGCAGGGAGCCCGAGGCAGTAGGTAAAAACGACGTCATTTTATCGCATACCGTTTAAGAGGAGTAACCTCGTGACAAACCCACCCACAGACACGTTGTATAAATAGTGGTATAGATTTTGTCTTCTCGTTCGCTTCAAACTATCGCTCACCTCTTTGAAATCCTTCTCTAGCTACTTACGCGGCTGCAGTGCTCTTCAGGATGTCGGAGGATAAGCCGCAGGATTACAAGAAGAGGCTGTCCGTCGAGCTTACGAATTCTCTTCTCCGGGAAGACCAGAATTTGTGGAACGGTGACATGGAAATGGCTCCCGAACTTCAGGTAATAATCAACGATACATGACGTTACATTCAGAGAGTAAACTAATTTTCACGCCGCTCTTTTTATCCTTAGGATATGCTTGGAGAGCAAAGCTACGATGGAATGTACACTCACGGACCACCGAGTGTTCATAGCAGTCACGGCGGGAGGCCTTATCAGCAAGGTAATTTTGATTTAAATAAATTACATTACTTCTCTCCTTTATCCATATTTTGAAGCATAGTGAAGCTTAACCTTCCTATGCGGAGTTTGGTGTACCCCTTGAATACGAAAATGATGCTCTTGAAAATGGGTTTTTACTGAATGGCGTAATGTTGAGTAATTCAAAAATCCTCATCCATCATGAGTCAATTTCTTTTGTGTTCTCATCTCTTTTTGTAGTCCATCTGTTGGGCAGTCGCTGTCGTCCCAGACGTATACTGCGTAATATTTTCTTCTGATACTGCGTTCATATTAATCGATTAATATCGGCTTGAATTTGGTTTTTGGTTTTCAAAGGGTTCTGATTGGATGAAATTTCCTCTCTTTAACAGGTAACATTAGTTCGGGTTTTTGCATGGTTTGGCACTTAGACCTTTTTGAATTTATTGGACTCGTAGATTGACTCGTATTAGTACACACCGACTCATCACTTTGCTTTGTTGACTAGTTTTCACGATACACCTCGAGTTTAGTTTATGTGACGTATTTAGGAAAGAAAATGTACTTATTGAAAATTTCATTTAATGTGACAGTTCTTGTTGCGCACTTTTCTAATTTCAAGTAAGTTGTGTAGTTATTGTGAATTAAATGGAGGTTTTCCCTTTCGGGGCCAAACATTTCCGTCTCCGAACTCAACATCTTGTGCTTAATAACTTGACGTGCGTGCCTGCCTGTGTGTCGAGATCGTTGCAACTGTAAAGTATACCGTTTTGATTCTGTTCGGCTCAAATTTTAATGGATTATGTCGATTAGGAGGTTCTGTAATATAAATTATCACTGGGCCATAGCGCGGAAATCCCAAGGTGGGGACTTGAAGGTCAGATGTCGGTCGCTTTGCTCGGCCATCAACGCCAGGGATACCTGGGCTCGATTCCCAAAATTTGGGAACATTCATGAAATTTGAGATAGCGACTACCAGCCACGACCCGTACAGCTTTTCTCTGAGATGCAAAAACAATGGAAGCTGCAGGGGAGTGTCCCCAACAGAGAATTGCGTAGACAGTTCTGCTATGACAACAGGCGTGATAAGCTGCGAGGACCGCAGGCTTTGTTAGTCTTTCAGAGAGACGCCTCAATAAAAAAAAAAAGTGTAGCTATTGAGACTTGAAACGAGGCGAGTACAATAGGACTTCCAGTAGGGATGCAAATCGATTTTTTACCTCCGATTTCCGATTTTTTGCAATCGATTAATTGTACCGATTTTTATCCAAAAATCGATTTTTTTGGTGAAATCGATTTTTTGTTTTTGCGAAATTGCTCTTTGTTTTCTGTATTGTACCTACTCTTTCTGTACCTATGCAGCAGACCCACAAGAAGGATATAATAATATTATAACATATTATAACATAACCTCAAAAAATGTCCCCTCGCTTACTTGGAAACAAGAAACCTGCCTCTCCCAAACTTCCAATAATTGGAATCCAATAAAAATTATTATTGCTATTAAGTACGTAACCTCGGTGTCTACGTCAGTCCCGAGCGAGAGGCTTTTTTCTAAGGCAGGTCTGATGCTCACCAAGAAGCGCAACAGGTTGAAAGGCGACACTCTTTCCAAATTATTTTTGAACAGTGTACCTACCCGAAATTTACTTTTTCTAAGTGTAGTGGTCCAAGTGCTTACCTTGTACGTAATTTGTTTGATTTTTTATTAAACATGGCTCACCCCAACTTCCTAACTATACTTTTACTATGAAAAAGGTGTCTTACAATAATTATTATTACAGTTCTAATATTTTCTTTAATAATTTGCATTATATAAAAACAAACTAAATTTCGGTAGGTAAAATATTTAATTACCTGTTTTTTTTTTTTTTAATTGAATGATAATTTTTTTATTTGTCCGTAAAATCGATTTTTAAATAAAAATCGATTTTTTTGGCCCGATTAATTGGTACAATCGATTTTAGCGTCCGATTAAAAATCGATTGTCAAAATCGGTTTTTGACCACCGATTTTGCATCCCTAACTTCCAGTTAAGCCTTTGGCCAAGGGAGACGCCAAGGAATCTTACGTCAGCCAGATTATTGTCGAAACTCGAAAAATCTCTCAACCCAAACCTCATAATGCTGGTGTTATCACAATTTACTGTGAACCAATTTGTGGCAGCTTCAAGAGAAGCAACTTCGATTTCGCAGAGAGTAGAACATGTTTTGCTTCTCATGACCAAAGATGTATCATCAGCAAAAAGGACAGTTGTTGAAGAATTTAGAAGGCATGTAGGGAGATCATTGATAAAAATTAGAAATAAAATTGGGCCGAGGACTGAGCCTTGTGGGACTCCATAGTTAATTGGCAAGAACTGGGATACAACATCAAAAAGCCGCGCCAGTCGTGCTATTATGAAAGTATCTTGATGGATGAGCCACCTTGAAAAATTGATTTTTCTTCCACTACTTCCAGCTGTACGGCGCCCCTGTGTTCCTGTAACTGGATGAACCAGTTTACAGGACTGAATATTTATAGTTTGTTGAGTAGTAACTACACCACCTAAGCTGTGATGATTGGGTTAAATTTCCCTAAAGCTCGGCCGTAGTGGAAGTTATTTCATGAGTCGATCCTTGACGATCACTTAACGTCAATTTTCCTTTCAGGCTACGACCAGATCCCCGTTGACTCGATGCAAGGGTTGGACATAGGGTCGCAGCACGACTCCAACTACGGTCCGATGGACGTGACCACGGCCGACCTCGGTTTCGACGCTTTGGAAGAGCTTCCGCCCCAACTTCCGCCTCATCCGCCGCAGGACAACAACCAGGTGGCCGCCTGGTACGACACCGACCTTTAGTTTAAGCCCGAGTCACCCTGAACATCTCCCCTCTCCCACACAATTGATCAAATGGTAACTGACTATTTTTTTCCGAGTGACATCCATAAAAGTCATCTGGTTATCTTGTACATTGTCGACCTTGTGTCGTTCGGTTCATAAACAAAGCAGTAAAACTTCACAAATCTCAGTTATCGTGGATCACTTATTAGCCTAAACACTTCCGGCACTACACAAAGACAAATTTGTCTCTACGAACTATTTTGTTACAACCGACCAAAGTTCTCGGACTTTTTATAGCTTTATTTCTTCACTACCGCGTTGCAATCTTCCAAACTGTTGGCTATTTCTATCGTTTATTGGTCTCTGTTGGAACTGAAAAAAATTCGTCCCGGGTTTTTATCCCCTCATCTCATTTTGTAGGTTTAGTTGGTTATTGGACGTTATTTTTAGGTTTGTCTTCCTCACCCCACTAATTCCTCTTCATTTGTTAACCGTGATTGTTTTTATGTGTAACTCTTGCAATTTTTAGTGGCAATATGTACCAATCGAACAATCCTGTTTTTACTTAATTTCGGGGCTTGTTTTTTTTTTTTTTTTTTTTTTTTAAATTGAGTGCCTTACTTTTATTAAGTTGTGGCTCGTTGGGTGAGGCAAACCCGCGAGTGGATGCAGGCGGCTTGTTGGCGTAAACACTGCTCAAAATTCCCGCCGTTTTCATTGTTTTGCGTCCCTTTGTGCGTAGGGTGTCCCAGAAAAAGTGGCGCGTCTGACGGGAGAATTACTCCCAACTTCGAACGGAAACTGGAAATACCTGGTGGGATTTTATGGAAAGACCATTTTAGCAACAATTGCTTTTATGTGGAGCCGCTCAGGCTTGAAATTGAAATTCGATCAGCGAAACAAGTGTTGACAAAAAAAAAAAATATATAATAAAATGAATAAATTGTAGGCTTAATAATTATGCCTCAATTATTGTTTAACATTATTGGTCACTTCTGGCATAAAAAATTGATTCATGAAATATCGTTTAGAATCCGATTCTGCACTAAAAATTAATCAATTTAGTTTCTCCCTAAAAGTATGCCACAATTTGTGAGACACCCTTCAAAATGGGCTAATTTGGTAACTTGAGTACCTACTTACGTGTTTGTCCTTCGGATCATCGATTTGAGGTTTCTTCTCAACACCAGGGTAGTTAAAATTAGGTATAGGTTAAAAAAAAGTATTCATATTTTGTATTGATACGTTAAAATACATTATTTAATTGGTAAAGTTTGAATTTTGTCGTTTGATTGATTCTTGCTCATGGTGGGTTGATGAGTTTCTGCAGATAGTGTTGCCATGACACCTGACAGCGTCGTTCAAAAAGATATTTTATAGGAAATCGTCACTTGAAGAAAATGGTGGTTTCAGTCAAGCCTTTCACGGATATTCAAAGATGATTGGTACAAAAGTGTTGCCGAGAAGAAGTGAAAGCAAGTGAACCCCGCCTGCAGTACTAGCATCACCTTCAGCTCATTCATTCCAATGTCAATCACCTTCTCACGGGCCAAGTGAACCGGGATGGCCGTCAGGATCCAGAAGACGGCGAGGAAAGTCGTCCGCGAACCCGTCAGCGGGTAGTCTAGCCAGAAGAGGTAAATCCACCCAATGTAAATCCCTCCTTTGGCCATACCCGCCAGAGCCATGCCGAATATTAGGACCGAGTTGTTTTCCATTTCTTCTTTGGTCGCGAGTTGTTGAACGGGTCCGGCGATTTCCATTGTTTTGTGGGTTTGGAGCCAACGGGGGACGACATCGCGCGAGTTCGTCGTCGCCAGACGTGGGAGAACGGTGTAGACGCAGTAATTCTTAATGACAAGGTCAACAGATACTGGTGGATGTGGGGAAAGCACAAAATCCGTCGTATAGGTTACTCTTAACTTGCCCGGAGGGTAACTTCTTACGACGGATTCCAAATTTGCCTCAGGGACGATTTCATTTGTCGTGGGACCCGTCACGTTGTAGTGCCAACGTTCTTTAAGGTTCTCGTAAGGATTTATAAACACCACCTGCGGTTCTTTTCCCGGCCGGATGTCTTTTGTCCAATTCAGCCTTATCATGTCGAATGTACTGTAGTGAAGTTCCATATCTGTCATGAACCTATTTGTTGGGATGGTAATGACGTACGTTAGCCACACGCCTTTCTCATAATTGAACGAGCCCGGTGAGACAATCATCGGAGGGGTGTACGGGTCTAAAGTCACGTTGAACCTAATAGCCGTATTATTTCGGTGATCATTGATGACAGTGGAGGATCTCCCGTGTGGTGGAATCTTCAAAGGGCCGAAGAACTCAGAATGGACGCAGAGACTTCTGTTCTTGAATTCCACGTTGTAAAACTCCAAAACTGTCCCCTCGCTCGTCGGCAGGGGTCCCAAAATGACGTCACCCGCGCTCCTCCAGTTCGACTTCATTAACTGCCCCAAAATCACCGACAGCGCCACCGTGTTGATGAAAAAAGGCAAACCTAACGCGAGCACGTTGGGATTCAAGAACGGCACGCGTTGGAGTGTGCGCAGTTTTTTTCTTATCACGAATAAAACGGCAAATGTCACCACCACACCGACGCATTGGCTTGAAATGAGCATGCTTGTTGTTGTTATGACGTCGCGTCTTTCACAGTCTTCGTCGGGACGAGTTCGCTGCAAAATTTCAAAAACAAACGATGTAAATACAACCGGCACCAAAACCAGCGTGAACCAAAACAACTTTTTAGTTTTGTTGTCCACTTTGAAGTCTGACTCCGCTTTCAGGATTGACCTGATGATCATTATCGACGCTCTTACACGTTTGCGTTTGCGTTTCGGTGTACCTTCAATGAATGTTATTTTCTTGTTTGGCTCTTTCACCTCCTTCTTGCACTTTACCAGCTTCAGACTTTCTGGGTGAGCCCATCGCATCATACTCAAAATTTCGATTATCACGATTAAAATGATCACCGCAATTACACCCCATACGGCCATCAGCGTGAGCTGGCTCGTCGGACAGTTCGGGGGTATCGTCCAAAAACTGATGGCAGCGTTCAAGAGCTCGACGCACCCAAAGACCGCCGTCCAGTTGTAATGAGCCATCCGGGACATGTTTTTTTCTTGGTTGAAAATTGTCGTAAACTGCAGGGGGAATACGACAAACGGAAAGGACGTAGCGCACATCATTGTCACGATAGTTATGTGCCAAAATTCATGGTAGTATTTACTGTCGTACACTCTTGCCCGGAGCAACACGACAACAGTGGCACCTATGACGGGCGTGAACATGTACAATGGAAGGATAATGAAATATGTGGGGTATTTAAAATTGATACAATCGACAATGATGGATAGAGCGATGCATAGCAGGCATTTACCAATAAAAACGTACGTTCTGCACGAGGCGATGTATGATTCGTGTTGCGACAAGTGAAGAGGGTCTACGAGAAGGTGAACGTTGTATTCGTGCCAAGCTTCCACCCAAGGGATCAAAAACCTGATGAACCACAGCCACAAAATGATGAAAACGTTTTTGGCAGCCAACTCCTGGAGCCCGGTGAACGTCGACTTCGGAACAGGTTCTAACGACATGGTTGAGTCGGATGCAAAAGAATTGAATTCGTCGTCGCTGGTGTCGGTCATTTTACTTTCAGTCCTTTTAAAGACTTGTCGGGGCAGCCCGAACCAATAAGGCGACTCGTTCAACGCCTCAGCCAGGGCCTTCTGCCTGGCCATTCTGGCTTCCTTGCCGCGTTTCCGTTGCAGCGACAGCACGGCTGATGGCCTACGTGGCCGCGTGTTCTCGGCACCATTCATGAACAAGACCAAAAAACTGTTAAATCACTGAAACACCTAGGGAGCACTAATGATGACTTTTTCTTCTCCAAGGAAATAACATATGGAAAAAACTGGAGTGAGTTGAGAAGAATAAAAAATGTGAATGCTGCATGAAGGTATTCTGTATTAAATACTCATTAAAAAAACTCGTTTTTTATGAGTTCTAGTAGTAAGGCCTCCCTTACATGTTTCCCGTTCCACCATTCGACCTATCCCTTAGAAATTGGGTTGGAAAATCTCGTTTTTGTCACAAAACTTGATAAATCCTCTCCTCTGGATCTCTAAACTCTCTAAACTTTCTTTTTTCCTCAAAACTAAACATCAGATGTAGATTCTACATGGAATAAATTGAATACCCAACCCATACTCGGTTGCGGTTCCAATTTAGTTCATTTCACAAAAATTATAACATACCTATTTGATGCTGTAATACGACCTGTGCTTTTGGTTAGACGCCATCCTCCTATTTTTCCTCGGTTGAATAATCCCGTTGAATAATACTCGTAATCAGTTAGGGTCAACCCGTTCAGATAAAAAGTCACCTTCGGGGGTTCGAGTTAGTTTCCGCCGTACAAGCACGAGGTTAATCCACACATGCACAAATTCGACTTTGCAGCCTGCGGTGTTTGATATTGAAGGGGTTTTAAAAGTTGAGCTAACATGAGCGGCAAGTGGTGGGCGACTAATAGATATGTGAGTATTTTTAATGAATCCCCTCGCAGTATTCAGACATTTTGACATATTTAGACGCATTAGATTAGTTTTAACAATAGGGGTAAAGATTCCGTCGTAGATGTGGGATTCAATTTTCATAGGAAAACGAATTTTCCAGAGAGGTAAGGTTATAGCTCTAAGAAGGGAAGACCAATCAGTATGGGAGAGACGAGCGTCGCTGTCACCTGCCAACGTCCGGCGCCTCACCAGAGCCGGAGTCAAAGTCATCGTGCAGCCTTCGAACCGACGAGCTTACCCGATTCAGGTGGGTCATTTTCACGTTACTTGCAAAGCTTACAGCCCCCCCCCCCCCTCTTATCATCGCATGACAATTTCAGTCCTATGTAAACGCCGGGGCTCACATACAAGAGGACATATCCGAAGCGTCGGTGATTTTCGGGGTGAAGCAAGTGCCGGTGGATCTTCTCGTCCCCAACAAAACTTACTGCATCTTCAGCCACACCATCAAAGCTCAGGAGGCCAACATGCCGTTGCTGGACGCGGTTTTGGAAAAAGTAAGTCACCCACAGATAACTTCAATATCAAATTGTGGATTAAGTTTGGTACTGTGGACAACCACCACGAAGGTATAAATTCCTGCTTCATGTAGAATGAGAAGGCTTGAGACGTTGTTGTTGTGAGAATCTCACAGTGAGATAAGAAAGATTTCATTTTTCATGTTGATACCTCCTTCATGCTGTTTTATTCCTACTCCATGTTTAATGGGGAATTTTTTAAAATGTGTACTTGTCGATATCTTCTCCGTGTTGTTATATCTACTTCATGTTAAATGGGAAATTGGGAGGAGTTTTGCAGATGTAGGAACCTTCTCTTAGTTGTTATGCCTAAGAAATTCCTCGGCATTCATCACTTTCAGTTTATTATTCTTGGAATAATACACCTATGTTTTCGCGACGGAGGTCGACGACTCCGATCGGCCTCAAAATGTGACATTATCCGTTTCAAGAGGTCTACATTCTAAATCCGAAATGTCCGGGCCGTTTTGGGCAGTAGGATTTTTTTTTAAATCTGAAATTTTGACAAAATAGGTACTTGGTTTACCATCTAGTTGTGCTCGCAAGGTTTTCAGTCCGATCGCCCAAACCCGTGGGGCGCTCTGGGGCTATAATGGGGCTACGTGTGGGGTTTTTTGAAGACTTTTAGCTATGGGATCGAGTCAGGTGTCGTTTTCGAAGTATTTTTGAACGTGGAATCTATTTTTGCGGGTCCCGGAACGATCCGATTTCACTGTTGCGATCTATAGGGCTTTCATGGGGCTAAAAATGGGGTTTTTGAAGAATCCCAGGAAGTAAAATATTTAAGTAAAAAATAAAGAATTTTTGAAAAAAAAATGCAAAAATTTTTTTTTTGAAATATAAAAACTTAAAAAACATTTTCATTTTTTTCATTGACAGAATTAAATTTCTGCACAAGTAACGTATATCAAAGAATAATAAACCCTTGTGTAAAATTTGCAGCGTTTTTATAGGAAAGGATGCATATTTGCCGGACCCCTGCCCGTCATTTAGTTAAACGCCTAGTCATTTTACTAAATGCCTAGTTATTTGACTAAATGCCTAGGCAATCTGTCAAATGTGTGTTTTCTTCCAACAAAAACGAACGAATTGATAAAATGACTGGGACAACCTGTTAGCCTAACTACCATATTATTATTTATTTATTTATTTATTATTATGGTAGTTAGGCTAACTACCATAATATGGTAGTTAGGCTAACAGGTTGTTCTCTATATTATAGAGAAGATAAATCTTTTTTTAATTTTTTCAAAAAATTTTTTTATTGTTACAGAATTAGTTTTTACAGAATTAACCTACATCGAAAAATTCTCTCCGTAGGGTATAAGACCCATAAAACCTGTTTTTGTGTGGTTTTTATTTATTTTTTATTTTATTTATTTATTTATTATTATTATTTATTTTTTTATTTTTTATTTTTTATTTTTGTTGTTGCGTGGAATCTCCCAAGATTAGTCTGGTAGTTACGTAAAGACTTGTGACCCCTATAAGTTTTGTAAGTCACCGTGTACATAGGTAGGTGTACATACCTACCTTCTCGTTGTATATATTCGTGTTGTTTATTAGGGATGAGCGAAAGTATTCATCGATGCAGATATATTGTTACATTCTCTATGTTGTGGCGCTTGTTTGAATGTCCCTTCGCTGAGGATCTACCAACCAAGCTCATCAATCGGTATCAGTTTCCACTTTAATTTTGCTTTCCAGAATATCAGGTTGATCGATTACGAGAAGTTGGTAGATGAGAGCGGCCAGAGGGTGGTGGCGTTCGGAAAGTACGCCGGAGTCGCCGGTATGGTCAACATACTTCACGGGCTAGGACTCAGACTTCTGGCACTCGGTCACCACACGCCGTTTATGGTATGTTTCGTACGTCATTTATCCCTGTAAAAACCAAAGACGTTTCTTGGGATTCGCGTTTTTTTTTTTTTTTCTAGCACATCGGCCCCGCTCACAACTACAGGAACTCGGCTATGGCCAAACAAGCGGTGCGAGACGCCGGGTATGAAATAGCTCTCGGCATGATGCCGAAATCGATTGGGCCGCTGACATTCGTTTTTACAGGGCACGTATCATTTTTGTCCCTAAACTACAAAAATTATAAGTACCTATCAGAAACGTGAAATCAGTCCAAAATCTATTGCAGGTCTGGTAACGTCTCTCAAGGCGCCCAGGAGGTGTTTCAAGAACTCCCACACGAATACGTACCCCCTGAAATGCTCCAAAAGGTGGCCGATCACGGCGGTATGTATCAAACATTCACAACCAAATTTGAACGGTTTCAAGCAATTTTATTTTTATTTATTTATTTTAAATAGTAGTGACAAAAGTTTACGGATGCGAAGTGCGGAGACGACACCATTTGGAGCGAAAAGAAGGTGGTTACGACCATGAGGAATATGACAACTACCCGTCCAGATACGTTTCCACGTTCAGCAAAAAGGTTAGTTTGCATTACTCTAGTTTCGTTAAAATTCTATCGTGGCCGATGTTAATGTTGTCCTTTGCCTGCAGATAGCACCGTATGCTTCGGTCATCGTCAATGGAATTTACTGGGCGGTGGATTCTCCAAAACTGCTGACTTTGCCAGACGCCAAAGCCCTGTTAAGACCCGCTCACACTCCATGGCTGCCTGTGTCCGAAGGTAGTTCTGCCAACCCATTGTATGTCACCGCCTGTTTCAAATTCATCTTCAACAAACTGCAAAAATTATTTTATGTCTACCAGGACTCGGGTGATTTTTTTTGATTTTTTATTTTATTTTTTTATGAAGGCTGCTTTTGTTTGACCTGTTTATTCGTACTCCAGCGTTTCACCACGATATTGCATGGCTTCCTCAGGCCTGAAGCATTGAATCCACAATTAGAACATTTAATAATTAAATTATTGTAGTAGGAAATTTTCCGTTGATGCGTTCAAGTTCATCAACACATCTAAAATAGGTACAGTTTCTTCTTAGATACATAATATTATATCCCTATCTCAAATTTAATGAGTATTATTACCTTTTTTCGGTCATCAAAATTTAAGAGAGGGGTAATAATTACCAAATAGCTTACAAATATTGTGTGCTATTGGTCATTCACCTGCAATCTTTATGTACCTAATTGAAATATCTTACTCTGACGGTAGTTGGAATGATAAAATAGATAAAATAAAAAAGTAGGAAAGGCAAACAGAATGAAATATTTCTCATAGTAGAAATCATACTATTTTTAACTTTCGAGCACCTGTGTAGGTGCTCGTAAATGCGAGAAATCGAGAACAGTGAAGATAAACATCGATTTCTCACAATCGAAGTCAGCTGATGAGGCCACCTCAGACCATCTGGCCGTGCTCGCTGCCAGTGTTAAGATGACTACGTTCTTTTGTTGCAATGGGGAGTTTGCATTGATTTTAGATTTGGAAATCTTTCCTACCATTCAATAATATCTAAAAAGTAACGTGCACAGACTCCAATACCAACGAAAAAAAAATCATTGTAGGAGATATAACGAAAAAACGAAACGCTCAGTTTGAATCGGCCGGGGTTTGCCACCAGTCACTGAGGTAGTGACGTCACAGTTCCAGTGAATCTCTCACCCGGAGCGCTAGTGTCGTCAGCTTATATGATAAATTTATAGCAATTATAACTTGATACGACGGAAAACATAATTAACTTTTAATTATAATACACAATACTTGAAATTTGAAGCCTTATCAGAAGGATTCACGGCTCAATTGAATTTTGCTCTGTGATGAGTAGTGGAGTGGCAACCCTGGGCGGAACAATCCCCTCACGTAGTTGGTTGAAGAGGTAGTGACGTCACGCTCCCTCCATGTCCATGTTTTTCAAACGCCGTAATTTTCGTTAAATTATTTAAATTTTCTGGAAACGATTTCAGGCGGTTGACTACTGTTTTCCCTACATTCTCAGGAAGTACTTTAGGTGAAAAAAAAAAATAGAAAAAAATCAATGCGAACCCCCCATTGGCCAGTTATACTACCAGCAACAAACCCCAGTGTTCTTAACTTCAGTCCTCAACAACCCAATACTTCGTACGACGACTTCTAATGTTAGTTTTTTTTTTTTTTTAATTCTCGTTTTGTATGCCTTTCCGACTTTTTATTTCATATATTTAATCATTCCAACTACCGTCAGAGTAAGATATTTCAATTACATAAAACGCTGGTGAATGACAAATAGCACCAATTACCTAGCAAATTATAAGGTTGGTCCGATTGGAATGGTTGCTCTCAGCCCTAAGGATATGAAATATCGTGGTGACACGTCAGAGGACGAATAAAAAGGTCGAACAAAAGCAGCCTGCATTTTTAAAAAAATCACCTGAGTTCTGGTGGACATATAAGGCTACACACGGACTAGCATAATAAAAAAAATATGTTCAGGTGCACCAGCTCTACCTCACCGTTTGTTGGCCATATGCGACATTTCCGCGGACCCCGGGGGTTCGATCGAGTTCATGAACGAGTGCACCACCATCGACACGCCTTTCTGCCTGTACGACGCTGACAATAACAAAGAAACCAAAAGGTAGGAGGCCTTTTGACGCAAGTTGTTTTCGGTTGGCAAGACTGCTTCATGGGTGTGCTTTCAGTTTCAAGGGGCCCGGCGTTCTAGTTTGTTCCATCGACAACATGCCGACGCAGCTCCCATGCGAAGCGACGGATTTCTTCGGCGATCTCGTCCTCCCGTACACGTTGGACATAATCGATTCAGACGCTACGAAACCTCTCGAAGAACACAATTTTAAACCTGCAGTGTACAATGTGAGTAATTTACAACAACTAATTGAACGTTGTGTATCCGTTATTTAATTTATCTCATCTTATTGTTTAAGGCGATAATAGCGAGCAATGGAAAACTCACTCCAAACTTTGAATACATCCAGGAACTGAGGGCTATCAATCAGTAAGTTGTAGAGATATTTTTTCAGTTTTAGTTGCTTTGACGGTTGGAGCTGAATGGGGCATTTTTGCAGAAAGTCGCGACAGAACATTGACGTAGAGAGCAGTGAGATGAAGCGCATTTTAGTGCTTGGCGCTGGACGTGTTTGCCACCCACTCCTTGAATATCTTCATCGGGATCCATCCGTTCACATCACACTCGGTGAGCACTTCAAATATGAAAACAGGGTTGTTGAGTTCTTCCTGTGGCTTAGCTGTTGTAGAAGCTGTGAGTAACTGAGCGGCCACGGGAACCTGGTTAAAGTGCACTGATGGACGTTGACATAGAGTGCTTTGAAGTTTCCCAGCGTTTGCAAGGGAGAGACCCATACTAGAGGCTGAGCACCATGACGGTGCGAGGCAGGACTGGAGTAGATATGTCACCAGCCTGTCTGAATGCGGACCGTTTGCTGACTTTGCAGCAGTTGCTTTGTTTGCTCATGGCAACATGGCCCTGGCAGACAGCAATGGGCTCAGATGGGGACGACAACTGATCGAGGCAACAGCTCCCAATAGTTGCTTCATTGATCCTGGAGTCCTGGAGTTCCTCCCCATAATGAGAGACGGTTGAGCAGTTGCTCCTGCGTAGGATGGAAAGTAGCCCTCCCTTGCTCAATCCATGGATGACAGACGGTTCAGCCATGCTGCCCATGCAGTAACCAAGTCAGCCCCAGTAGCACTCCCTGGTGGAAGCCTGCTGAATTGCTCTTTTGCAGTGTTCTCCTTGAAAGCATTCCATTGTGTTATTTTGTCCATCCAGGAGGTTCCGTCCGAGAAGAAATGGACGAAGTGTCGCGCGGTATGAATCGCGTATCGCCGGTCCTCATCGACGTCAAGGAGCGCCCCGATCATCTCAAGTCTCTCGTTGGACAAGCGGATATAGTGGTTTCCCTGCTGCCATATCAACTTCACGGGATTGTCGCCGAAGCGGCCATCGAAACTGCGACTAATATGGTAACGGCGTCGTACCTCACTCCCGACATGGCAGCCCTGCATGATAGGTAGGCTTCCACTGTTACCAACGCTCTAACACCAGGTCGTCAATTTTTGAGAATTTCGACCCTATTTCAGAGCCGTTGAAGCTGGAATCACTGTTGTCAACGAGATTGGTTTGGACCCGGGTATCGACCATCTCCTCGCTAAGGAGTGTATTGACGAAGTCCACATGGCTGGAGGTACCCAGTTCGTATCTAGTAATTCGTATCTAACGGTCGAGCTTTCTTCTACTTCAATTTATATTTTCAGGTAAAGTTGAATCCTTCGTGAGCTACTGCGGTGGTTTACCGGCACCCGAATGTTCAGACAATCCCTTCCGCTACAAGTTCAGTTGGTCTCCGCGAGGTGTCCTTTTGAACACGCTGGGACCAGCGAAATTTTTGGAAGACTCCAAGGTGAGTTTTGATTCCTTTTCCCGAGGATTGGTAAATTCGCGTAATGACGCTCATCTTGTTCGTAACAGTCCATCGATTTGGCGGCCGGTGGTAGCATTTTGGGGTACGCCAAGGACTTGAGGTTCTTGCCCGGATTCGCTCTCGAAGGTTTCCCCAACCGAGACAGCATCACGTACGCTCACTTGTACGACATCGCTGCTGAAGCTCACACCGTTTTCAGAGGCACTCTGAGGTTCAAAGGTGAGCTCACGGAGGATGCAGCGGTAATGGCGCAGTTAAGGTGTCGCTAACAACCTCTTTTCCTCATTCAGGTTTCACCGACACCATGATTGGACTTCAAAAGCTCGGCTTGATTGACCCTAACCCCCATCCAGCTCTTCACCCCAGCGGACCGGACATCACATGGGTATGGTTTTTTTTTTTTACAGGTCTGGCAGTAGGTACGGATCATGTCCTTGGGGAATCCAATCCCGCTTTCAGAAAAACGAGACTAAAATGGGTTACGAAAGTGTGGCACCAATAATTTAAAAATTAACGCCTCGAAGTAACGTTTTTAGAATAAACAAAAATTTATTTAAGGTTATAAGCTTTGTACAGTGTTGGGCGATAATTGCGAGTTTCATCTGTATTATTCCTTATGTCAGGAAAAAATACTCGACAATGTCATGATTTTATTGCCCACATGCATACTTACAGAAGAATAGTGATAAGAAAAGAAAGGGAACTCATAATTAGGTACCTCGTTCGATCATTCGATTATCTACATCATTCCTTTTGTTCATCACTATCGTCAGCAATAAGACAGACAAGTTATTCGGCGTCCAACGACCGAGGTCTGAGTCCAGGGTGGGGGGGGGGGGGGTGTTTGGCTGATTTTAGCCAGCAGGGGGGTGTCCCCCTGGTCGTACATAAACTATTATTACGTCGTCTGTTTCCAGAGGGCGTTGGTCTGCAACTTGATCGGTTTGTCGACGCTGGACGTCTTCTACGAAAACCTGAAACAGCGTGTTGCCGAACGTTTGGGCGAAAATATGTTGGAAGCTATCGAATCGCTCGGTCTGCTCGACGAAACGCCAATAACCAAATTGGCATCCCCCTTGGACAGCCTGTGCCATCATTTGGTTGGGAAATTGTCTTTCGGTGAGAACTCACTGAGGATCTTGTTTAGAACTACGTTGCATTCACCAATAACGTGAAAATGACAATTGCTTCAGGTGAAAAAGACCGGGACGTGGTCATCTTGCGTCACGATTTTGGGATTCTCTGGCCGAGCGGCGCTAGAGAGCGACGGGGGATCACTCTGGTGGAATACGGTCAGTCTGGAGGAGAAACCGCCATGGCCCGCACAGTCGGCCTACCCGCAGCCATTGCTACCAACATGGTCCTCGACGGTACGTTTATCACCAACTGAAATTCCTCGCTAAAGTTTACGTCTATAAATAAATATTCGAACTTTTTTTTTTTTTTCAGGTGAAATCCAACAAAAAGGAATGGTCTTACCCTTCTCGCCCGACATGTACCGCCCGATTTTGGCTCGATTGAGGAAAGAAGGTATCCAGGCAAAAGAAACAGTCATCACCAAGCTGAGTTAACGGAAATATTTGGATTAGGGCATCCAGTACAGCGATTGGTACAGTTGTAAAACAGCAAGAACAGCACCTTTTTTGCCACCCTCCTGAACCACAAAATACACCTGTACCAGCGGTTCTCTGTGATTAATATTATGCAGCGCCCTCAATTTTGCTGGTATTCACACTTTGGCTGCGCCTTCGCCGCCGATCCTGGGGATGTTCACCTGTCTCTGGCAAACTACACTGCACATCCAATTTTGTGATTCACTCTTCACTTTCATGTTTTTTTTTTCTTCCTAATAGTTTTCCCCTGATATGTGTTTAGCTGAGTGAATGAATGAATGAAAAACGTGTTTATTGAACAAGACAACGCGCCGAGCGACTATGGGCTAAACAGTCTGTGAGAGGTCTGCGCCTAGTCTTAAATCTAAGTTGACTAGCACGTTTTGATGTACAAACGACATTCTATAAACTAACTAATTTAACATGAAATTACGAAAAACAATGGTGGGGGGGGGGGGATATTAAATGTGGGAGAGATTATCTTTTTCAGCCAAAAACGAAGAAATGATTTGAGATACTTATATGGTTGGCTTCCTGGATTTCTAATTCGGCCACCAAACCCAACCTATAACTAACCCCACGCAGCTTCACAATAGTGTGCCAATTGGAGCGAGTTTGTACCATTCAACAGAGTCATAACTTTTTACCGGGCTGGCTTTGTTCTGCCGAAGCCGGCCATACGAAATTAGGAGGCCATACACGAGCAGAAATCCGCGGCAGATTTGGCGTTTTTAAACGATATCTGTGGGAAATATCTGTGCGTTAGTGGGCGTTGAAAAGACGAAATATAAGCAAATCGGCTAAGCGATGTCTGCGAGAGTTCAAATCTGGCAGACGGAAATCGGGCGTCCCCCCCTAACATGCAGATTTCTCAGAAGCGATGTCGGTGGTTCTGAGAACTGTTCGATTCGGATCGGGCAGAGTCCCTTAACGTTCAGATGTCCACTAGTTCTCCCTTGAGATCCTCCTTATCTCTCCTTATCTCCTTTATCGGTGTTTTTGCGTGGTGCGTTTTATCAAAAAATGGATAAAAAATAGTCCCCGAATACCTGATGGGCGGAATTGGGATTTCCTGATTTTTTTCTGGAAATCGCGATTTTGGGTTTTCTCACTACAAATTCTAGCATGATTTTTCAACAGACATTTGGGCTTCAGTAGGTTAAGATAGACCCTGCTGGTAAGTTAAACAGTTTTCCGGACGGATTTACGTTTAAACCGAGCTGCTATGAGGAAAAACGGTTAGGGTTGGCGGAAATTGGCTCACTTACCAGAACCTCAGGACGAGTTTCAGAAACGTGGTCACCAACTTCATGTGTCCGAAGTTTCTTCTTTCCGAAACCCAAGACTTCTCCCAAACTTGTATTATTTTGCCTTAGTCATTTTATAGGTACCTACTGAAAAAATTCCGGAAAAAAAGATCGGTTAATTTACGTTTGTTATCACGGACAGTCACTAACCCCATGGCATCATCAACTTACGGCGCTGCAAATCGGCCACCGATCTCAGAAATTTTCGGATCCAACCGAAAACTCGAATCTGCCAGACGAACGTCGGTGACAGACCTGAATCTGCCAGATTTCATCCCACTAACGATCAGATGGCATCGGGAGACAGATCTCGGGCACGAAAGATCGGCCGAAAAGTTTTTCGTGTTAAGGGGCAACGACCGATTTCATCGGTCACTCCAGATCGTTAGCGATATCTGTCAGATGAGATCGGCCGACCAAATCTGCCGCGGATTTCTGCTCGTGTATGGGCCGCTATTCGCGCGATGAAATGAATGTTTAGCTGAGTGCTATGTGCTTCTTGAAAGATTCTTTTAATTTCCTGAAAAAAAGTCGGAGTCAGAGGAGGATTTTATGAAAGGTACCTAACGATAAAACTAAGGCGAAGTGCAATATTTCGTTTTTATTTTTTAATATCTAATAGTATTTTAATGGGGGTAATTCTGTATTGCCGTACTTTTGGCTTCCGAGTTCGAGTAGATCTGTATTGGGATTGGTGCTGTCCTGGATGCCCTAGTTTGGATAGACAATAAAACCACACAATTTTACCTCATGAAAAGTTTGTTGATTATCTATAAAAATAAACATTGTTGTGTTATTTTCATTTTTCTATCAGAACCACAGTCTCCACATGGATGACAAGAAGACACTCAAGTTCATTATTTCGAGAAAAACGAAAACAAAACCTGGAAACTTCTCAAAGTTTGGATCTATGGGATGTAAAAAAATGATACATGTCTGGGTCATTATGGCCACTACCAAAAGTGAATTGCTTTTGGTTCTAAAATATTTCAATTCATGCCTAAAAATACGAAAAGCCGATTTGGGTCACTTCTTGCGTGAATCAAGGCCTGGCGTATGGAAAGAAAATTTCTTGCCGTTTAATTTTAGAACATTTAATGTAGAACTCGTAGGTATTTGGGTAAAAACCGTTCACGTACTACAAACGTGAGAACTGCGGCACAGGGGGTCATGCCCCCCACCCCGTTCCACACAGAGATCAATCTTTGGATCTGCCACAAACAACATTGATAATTGTGGAAGGAAGAACTTGAACATGCTGGAATCTATTAGGTTATTCAGGGAACACCTATTCATCAGTGTCGGGAGTCGAAAATTTTGATCGGCCTCAAAATTATACGTTTCAAGATGCGCAGATTGAATCTGCCAGATTCCACAAACGAAAAAAACGTCCGTCCGCCGCCCAAGCCGTTTTTGGCAGTAAAAATTTGTTTAATCTGAAATTTTGACATACTCGGTCTACCATCTAGTTGTGCTCGCAAGGTCTGAGTGATGTTTGGAAATAATTTTTTATTGGCAGAAATAATTTTTGACAAATATTTCTATATCAAAGAACCTTTGTGTAAAATTTGCAACTTTCTTTTTCATTATTATTATTATTATTCAGTCAATGGGCGCCACTGCAGTTCCTAGTGGGTCTGATTGTGGCGGTAGGCAGCGACGCACGCTCTCTCCAAACGACCTTATTGTTGAAGATTTGGGGGGTTCGACACTTTAGGCCCATCCCACCAGTTCATTGCGTTGGACACACGCCCTTTTATTTCCTGACACCTGTAATACTGGATTGAATTTTCATCCGCACCATTCAGTTATTTGTGAAGCTGGGGACACACCAACTTTGCCAGATCATCCAAATCCGCCAATAGAATGGGTCCAACTCCGCCAGTGAAAGGAGCTTCACATGTGTATGTGTCACGGAATCTCTGGATTCCTGAATTTCAGGATCACTAGTTCTCGAGATTCCGGGGTTTCCTGGATTTCTGGACTTCTGGAGGCCTTAGATTCCTGGATCTCTGAATTCTTAAATTTCTAAATCTCTGGATTCCCCGATTTCTGGATTTTTTGATCTCAGGATCTTTTCTGGGGTTCCTGGACTTCTGGAGGTTTAGATTCCAGGATCTCTGGTTCCATTGATTTCTGGATCTCTGGATTTTCTGATGTCCCAATCTCTGAATCTCTGGAATTTTTTTTATTTATCTCTGGATTCCTCAATTTCTCGATCTCAGAATCTCAGGATTTCTGGATTTCTGGATCACTGGATGTCCAGTGAAGCTGTTCACCTATTTCGCTAACTGTATTCTCTTGCTAACCCCAGTCGAGGTGTTGACGTCAATAGCAAACGGATCGCTAGAACTGCTCTGGCGGAGTCGGTAAACCCCTCATTGACCCGACAACGCATCGCTGGCGGAGTTGGGACGTTTTCATTAGCAATTAGGTGGACTTGGGCGGAGTTAGATCGCCCCCGTGAGGATGTATTCCAGTTCTTTCCACTTCCTACTAACCCAAGAGACTTGAGTTGAAGACTAGATTTGATCGATCTGCCAGCCTCCACCAGTCAGGGGAGGCCTCGCTTCTCTCGGCTTACGCCGTTAGCTATAACTCGAAATTATAACCAAAATAAATGTGGGACTACTACTTCCACCTTTTGCCTACCCCACAAAGGCCTAGGAGAAAATAACCAAAATCTAAAAATTAACCTCCAAATAAGTGTGGAATAAAATCGTTTCCTTCCTGAAGTCTGGCCTACCTCCGTCCCGCTCCACACAGAGCTGAAAACGTCTTCTGAACCCATTCTCGGTTTCTTGGTGAGTAGGTTGCGTTGCCGAGAAACAATGAGACAGTAAACAAAAACAAGAAGAAACCGCCGCAGTTTTAATTGGTGCGCATCGTAAAAATTCCCGTGATATCGTCTACGAATTTTCGCCTCGTTTTAGTTTCGTCGGTGTTGTTTTGAAATTTTGTCTAAAAATTCCATCATGTCCGGCGATTGCAACCGTGAAGTTACACAAGCAGATTCAGACGGCACGCGGGAAACCCCGTTGGTCGCCGAAACTGTGCTGTCCACTGCGGGCTCAAGTCCTTCTAGTGCTGGATCGGGGCGGAGGAAACGCGATGTGGAATTTCCAAAGAAATTTAAACTGTCCAAAAATGAACTGTTGGACTCGGCCGAGTTTAATAAAACCATCGCCACTTGGTTTGGGGAAAAGGGGTTTATCGCGATGAGATCGTTCTTTAGAGCGAGCGTCTTGAACTCTTTGCAAAAGGATAAGGCGGGTTTGTGTCGGACAACGTGTACAGATTCGGAAGCCATGATAATCACTTTGATTGCCGACTATTTGGTCAAAAACGGAAAGTATTTCACGATGTCGGTTTTCTCTAACGAAGTACTGAGGCCGTTGATAAATTCGAACGTACACTTGAAGCAGGTTTTGCACAGAATCGGAAAATGCGAGGACCTTGGGGAGCCGACACTTACTCACGATATGGTCTCTCACGTGTTGCACACCCTCAACATACAACCTCACACCACCCTGGGAGCCGGAATCCTTCAAAAATACCTCGACGACCGGTCGGATCTTTTCACCGTCCTGATGTCTTTGCTCCGCGACAACGCGACCCTCTTGAGCGTTCAGGAGCGGGCCGTTCGGGACGACGACGTCGTCGCGGCTTTCAGCGCCGGCCTTCACGAGGAAATGGGAAAATTGCACGGGTGGTTTTCCAGTTTCAACAATCAATTCGTCGACGTGTCCGGAAAAGTCAGGAAGCTGATATGCACGCAAGCCGAAGATGGCGTCAAGTCCAAGAACCAAATCGGACAAGGTAAAGGACAATAATGGTATTAATCGGGTAGGGGGTTGGCTGGCTTTAGCCAACAGAGGGTGACTCCCCTAGTCTACTATATTAAAGTCGCACGATAAAAACCATCATCATCATCGCGTCATCTTTATTCTAGGATTCTAGCGTTCGTAAAAATTTGAAAAAAATTCGTATCATATTCGTACCTGTTCAGTATGATACTCTCCTGGTATACTTGAGTATTGTCTCCAAATGAGCTCCTTGAGAAGGTCGGAATTCAGCTGATGGATTTTGGTTTATTATTCTTAAGAATTGGAATAGGTAATACACGGTACCTATGTTTTCGCGACGGGGGTCGACGACTCCGATCGGCCTCAAAATTTGACATTATCCGTTTCAACAGGTCTACGTTCTAAATCCGAAATGTCCGTCTGCCGTCCGGGCCGTTTTGGGCAGTAGGAATTTTTTTTAGAAATCTGAAATTTTGACAAAATACTTGGTTTACCATCTAGTTGTGCCCGCAACGTTTTCAGTCCGATCGCCCAAACCCGTGGGGCGCTATAGGGCTAAAATGGGGCTATAGGAGGGTTTTTTAAAGGCTTTGAGCTATCGGATCGAGTTAGGTGTCGTTTTCGAAGTATTTTTGAACGTAGAATCCATTTTGGGGGGTCCCGGTTCGATCCGATTTCACTGTGGCAATCTACAGGGCTTTCATGGGGCTAAAAATTGGATTTTTGAAGGATCCCAGGAGGTTAAATATTTTTCGAGTAAAAAAAAAAAGAATTTTTGAAGAAAAAAAAAAATCAAAAAAAATTGTTTTTCCAAAATTTCTTATTGACATTTTTGCACTAGTAACCTACCAATATAGTATATCAAAGAATAATAAACCCTTGTGTCAAATTTTCAGCGTTTTTGAATGATGATTTATGAATGACCTTCTCGGTTGATTTACCTCGATGCTCAATTTTCTGAATCAGCTTTTTGCATAGCAAAGTTGGCTAACTTGGACAGATGCAAGAGAGAGAGAGAGAGAGAGCTCTCGGCCAATCAAAAGATGGCTAAGCAGCCTACGTCATGTACCCCCTCCGGGCCACGGAATTAAAATATTATATTTTCGTAATTTTTGAAGCATGCATGCAGGTCATGACCTGCCCCTGAAGGAAAAACGTTAAAAAATCATTAAGGAGCTCATTCTACGTAAAATGTAGAATTATTATTATTCGAACTCACGTACCTACTAATTTACCGTAGTCTTCTTTTTTTTCATTAGTACTCTGATGTACCTACTCATTCCCTAGAAAAATGCCTACTGCGAAGTACTATTGTTACCCATACACAAGTAAAGAAGTTTTAATCTCTGTTGACTCCCCCCTTGTTGTCAGGTGAGCAAGAGTTATGGGCTCAAATACTACGGATGGACGAACATCTCAAAAAACAGCAAGAGGTCCTCATGAAGATGCGAGATGATGAGCGGAGAAAGCTCGCCACGTATGCCAAAGAACTTGAAGATTTGCACCACGAAATGAGTTTAAAGCTAAAGTCGATGCAGGATTACGAGAAGACGTTGAAAGCGAGAGAGAGAGCGTTGAAAGAACGCGACACCGTTGGCGTTGCATTGGTGGAGCGTTGCGACAGAGGAGACCACGTGGAGCGAAAACCAAAAAGTCGGAAAGAAGATGCCAGAGACATGTCAACACAGTGTTTCAATACACAAGAGGCCAATCCGTTCAGCGCGACCATGACCGGACAAATAATGCAGGAGAACTTGGAACTCAGAGCCATTCTCAGAGAGCAGAACTTGAGGATTGACGCTTTGACCAAGAAAACCGCGCTGCTCAGCAACTGGCACGGAAATGACCCAAACCACCTGCCTCGCCAAACTGCGTGTGACGTACCGCGCAGGCCTCCCTGCTGTTCTGATCCAATCACACCACGAGTGCCAACCGTCCACTGCGACACTCCCAAGACGAGATTCCGCTCTGCTGTTCCAGGAGACAGCCTCGTTTCGGCGATGACATCCTCTTTGCGGAGAGCCCGAATGGAACTGGACAATTTGCGAGATGAACAGAACACCGCGGATTTGCAGTACGACCGGCTGATGCTCAATAAATTATCGAAAAGATTGTAGTCCTTTGATTAATTTGGTTAGCATTGGTTTATGCTACTGGAAGAATTGTAGGAATGCCTTCGAAGTGGTTGGGAATCCTAATAGTACCAGCCCTGTATATCCTTGGCTGCCTCATTTTCATTCGGACAAATGTTGGCCTGCTTTCAGATTCTGATAACAGTTCAAAATTTGATCTCTCAACATTTTTCTCAAGTTTCACACATAGCTGTATTATACATGCATCTGACTTCCTCAGGGGGATTGGGGGCTGAACGGGACAGAGCTAGCTCACTACCACAATACAACTTTAAACATTTATTTTGTAAGAGTATAAGTATAAAAAGTAAAGTATAGAGAGTGTGAGGTAGTACCAATTTCAATAACAACAGAAACCTCATGAAAAATAATTACGGCAGGGAAAAACGAAAAAAGTCTCAATTGTGGCGAGCAGAGGGAATCTGTAGTAAAACCTACTTGAAATTGAAATCATGAAAATATCTCTGAGGTTTTTTGAGCGTCAGGATCTCTCCTCAAGCATCGTAGACACACAAATCAGTCTTGACACTATTATGAAGCATTTTCGCATCAACGATTCAAGTCGAGTTGATTCAAGATCTGATCGAGAGGGAGACTGCCCAAACACTCGAGTACGTGATTGGTTTTTAGCTCTTGGGCGGCTTGGGTGAGTCTCAACAATTCCTGAGTTGTTTCTTGTTCTCGCGTCATGTTGCCGATGATGGCTTCCAGTTTTTTCCCGAAAGCGGACAGCTGGAATTAGATTCGTGAAAGAATTGATTTTAACGGTCCAATTCGATTACAAACGGGAGACTTACCGCGAGACATTTATTCTTCGATTCCTCAATCTGACGGTCCAGTTCGGCTTCTTCGTTGTCGCCGATTTCGTCGTGAATTTGATCCTCGGGGTGGACGACGGTAGGGGCGATGGAAAAGAAATCGCTGACAGCTTTCTGAAAGTGAAAACCAAACGATCAGTGAAATCACCGCATTGAAAGTACGGAATTTTCGGAAAACTCACTTCGATCTCTTTGGAACGGTTTTGCAGAGCAGTCCGGTAGGACTTGAGGAGGGACGCAGTAAACTCGTTGATCGCGTCTTCTCCGAATTGAGAGGCCAACTTGCGACCGAGGCTTTCAAGACCACACTCGATACTATCCATTATGGTGTCGACGACTGCAAGATAAATTCAAAATTAGGCACTGGATACAGAGACAGATAGATGTGGGGAAAGGGTCATACCGAAATTGACGACATTCAGCTGGTTGACACCAAAGAAGCGATCTTCGTATTCGATTTGGGACAGATCGGTAGACATCGCCTGTAAAATGTTTTTAATATCACATCGGGCAAGATCGAAGCACAATAGACGACAGCATAATATGACTCATTTTGAGGGGCGGATGTAAGCTGGGCGAAAGCCACTGGCGTCGGAGTCGGGAATTCTTCTCTAAATTGTAGATGTAAACTGAGTGAACGGTGGACTAGAAATAAACAAGTCAACGATTTTGTGGGGAATCTGGACAGATTTCCCCACTCTCCTTCTCGCGGACCGACAACGTTTCGTTTCTACTTTCGAAAAATGGTCGTTTTCCTGTTATTTACAAGCTTGTGTTAGGCTGTAAAATCGTTTTTTTCACTAATAAACCCATGGAATGTACTCACCTACTAGTTTACTTCTTCAACAATGGTTGTAAATTTAAATTGTCTCAACAATCAAGTTGAAAAAGGTTGGATGTTGCCACCTTCAGACCACTGTTCACCTTCCAGGCCACTTTTGTTTTAAGGAGGATGTGACCCATCGGAATCGATCCAGCTTGAGAAAACACCTTGAAAACAATACCCCACCCACCCGGACTGCAAAACTCCTTGACAAAACCCATTTCGTCTCCCAGAACATGGGTTTAGAGGTCCGGTACGCATCGGAATCGATTCAGCGTGAAAAAATACTATGACAACGATACCCCACACGCCCAGATGTCGAAACCCCCTCGAAAAAAACCATTTTGTCACTCATTTTCTGTACATTTTATTTCATACTTACGACAGAGATGCGTGAGGTCTGGGAGAAAAGGGATTAGACAATGAAGGAAGCTCGGAATATTGTGAATATTTTAACAGATAACACTCGAGTGACGCATAGACAACGGAGATAACTTTTAATTTAAATTTAAAAGTTTTTAATCAACAACAACAAATAACATCGGCAAATCGGTTGAGCGGCTCAACTTGAGCGGGCAGCATGTCAAGCATACCAACAAAATAATCCCTTATGTCTCTCGAGGTGACTGACACTCAGTGATGCTAGAGGTCTTGAGGAAAAACTCTCATCATTGCTCTCGAAATATCCCTTGATTTCCTCATCACTCCACCACCTACCAGGCCGTTTTGGTTTATGTACACCTATGTCTTCGCGACGGAGGTCGACGACTCCGATCGGCCTCAAAATTTGCCATCTGTTTCAAGACATCCAGATTCCAAAACCGAAAAGTCTGTCCGCCATCCAGGCCGTTTTGAGCAGTAGGATTTTTTTTTTAAATCTGAAATTTTGACAAAATACTTGGTTTGCCATCTAGTTGTGCCCGAAAGGTTTTCAGTCCGATCGCCCAAACCCGTGGGGTGCTATGGAGCTAAGATGGGGCTACGTGTGGGGCTTTTTGAAGGCTTTTAGCTATGGGATCGAGTCAGGTGTCGTTTTCGAAGTTTTTTTAACGTAGAATCCATTTTTGGGGGTCCCGAAACGATCCGATTTCACTGTGGCTTTCATGGGGCTACAAATGGGATTTTTGAAGGATCCCAGAAGGTTAAATATTTTTCGAGTAAAAAATAAAGAACTTTTGAAAAAACATTTTTTTTTTTAAATCAAAAAAAATTCCAAATTTTTTTCCATTGACACAGAAATAATTTTTGCACAAGTAACCTATATCAAAGAAGAATAAACCCTTGTGTAAAACTTGCAGCGTTTTTAAAATTGTTCGTGCGCTCTTGCAAATACTCGGTAATTATTATTGATTATGCGAACGGCGAAAAAAACCGTTAGGTAATGAAATCGGTTTTTTTAACATTCGATATATTGATACTTTTCTACGATGTATCGAATTACTAAAACGATACATTTTTCAAATGTCGATGAATTGAAAATCGAAGAGGTATCGATAATTTCATGCTGTGGATATCCTAAACCCCGTTCTTAATAACGGCCATATTGATAAGGCCCTAGTGATGTGTTGTTCTGTATCAATCTGTTACTTTGTACTAGGTACCGGAAAGTAGCTGATACTCTTAAATGTGACAACCCGAAAGTACCTGATACGCCAGTCACAACTTGGTCCTCAAGTTGTTCCTACCTGCTCCTGTGATTACACGGCCCATGTTCCACTGTGTCACGTTTTACGTCACTGTCACCTCTTGGAACATCGGGGATTCGATGTACCTATATATAGTTACCAGCGACGTCCGCCATGGCTTTTTCAGACAGCGAAACTGATTACTCGTCTGATTGAATGTTTATTATCAAAATTTTTGAAAACTAATGCAATTTTAATTTTCATTAAATTTTTTTAACAATTTTTTCTCGAATCCTACCTACATTAAATATATTTACCGTTATCACTCATTAAAAAAACTTTTTTTGTAAGACCGATTTTTGAATCGATTTTCCAAAAAATCGATACTTTTATGGCGATTTTTTGGGAAATCGATTTGGAGCATCCGATTCTGAATCGATTCGAAAAATCGATACTTCTTACCGATTTCCCATCCCTAATTGGTTGACGAGGAACAACTGACTGACGAGACGGTCCGCGGAGGGTGCGGAGTGGTAGAAAGAGATGGAGATAATTGTTTACTTTTATCGCTCAAATAACGCTCAAAATAATGACATGTTGAAGGCAGAAGAAGCGGGAAATGTTAACTCCTTCCTCCCTCACAAATGAGTTGTCAAAATCCGCAATGAAGAAAAAATTTCACCTAGGGAAAATATTCAAGGCGCCAAAATTTTAGCGGCGTGGTCAGCTGTCGGAACGCTGACTATGGTTCTAAAAACGCCGACAAAATAGCGGCTGTAAAATCGCGTTTGACGGTGGTCACCAAACCACTCGTTTGCGGTGATTTGACTATGGTTTCAAAAACCGGCCCTAAATGAGTAAAAAGCCAATAAAAATCTTATTAAACGCTGCCTTAATAACGATAACATTGGTGGGAAAATTATTGGAAATCGACCAAAATCCCACTCAAACCCAACTGTTGTCTTAATAATGATCATATTAGAGCCTAAACAACTGAAAACCAACCAAAATCCAATTGGAATCTCACTATCATGTTATTTAGGACAGTTTTTTCTATAGTAAAAATTACTAGGAAATGATCCAAAAAACCCCTACGTTTTTGGAGGTATCATGAGGAAATTCCCACCACCCCTCACTGCATTAAATATCCCTCTGCCGTGGCATCACTGCAGCCTGTCATTCCTACAACCATTCAACAACAACATCTGATAACCAGTGATAACAGATCAAAACACGCGTTTGTTTTTCGTGCGCCCAACATTTTCGGTGAGTACTGCACCATTTGAGGCTTTTGTGTCAGTTGTATTTTCACGAAGAACTGCAATAGTTGGAAACTTAATCCAGCTATAGAGCCTGTCATTGAAGGCGATTATTGTAGTTCGGCACCACGTCAAGCCCGCAGCCAAAATAGTCCTAAAACGTCCACCTTCGAAACCACCAAAATGCTTATTGAATAATGCAAAAGTGGTAAATCACAATAATGGTACTGTCTGCTATAGTGAGTAAATGTGCATGACTTCAACTGTAGGGGTTTCGTAAAATAATTATTTGGCGCCTCATAAAGCTCGAGAAACATGCTTGTAGGAAGTTATAATCGCCTTGTTGTTGCAAAGGTAATATTAAAATTTAATATCACAAATTTTGTGGGTCCTGTTGAACCCCACCGATGATTTTTCATTGACATTAAATGTGAAATTAAATTTTAATTTTTACTGTGTTCACCATGGTTGATAAAACAGTGTTGCCGAACGTGGGAAATTTCCCACTACGGTGAGGTAAAACAATCGCGGACTCGCACTTGGTTGGCTAAATTTGATTCGTAATTTTACTGGTTCAACGGGCATTGGAAAATGAAAGTGGTTTTGTTCAGAATCCATAATTTCAGAACGGTGTCGCACCAATTTCAAGGTTTTTGGGAGTTTTCGGTTAGTGGGGAAATTGAGGAGGTGCCTGTTGGTAGCCATGGTGATAAGATAATAACTATTTGAGAGTAATCGAGTTGGTAATTTATTGTGTGTCTATCCAAGTTTTGATTTAAAATTTCACATTTTTGACTCGTCCTTTTCCTGTTTTCGAAGTTGGGGTTTTACCTTATTGTATAAATGCAAGTGTAGTGGAGAAGAGGAGAAAAATGGCCGACGGGGGATTTCGCGATGAAAGCGGCCGTCCCGGTGATGGTGACGATAACCCCCGAAGAATCGGCGTTGGTGTGGGAGATCTGCAGGGACCTGGCGGTGCTGTTGGTCCGGATATTGGTTTAGGCAACCCAAACAATCCTATAGGTCATCCGGGAAACCCCAGGAACACTCCGAGGCCCGAAGCCGAAGGGTCCAGCACGCCTAACGAGGCCAGCCCCCAGGTATCTTTTGGTTTCACTCTGAGGCATTTCCTCCGGGAAAACGCGGACGGGGCTCGAGGTGGGTACGTGGATCACGCCCACAGGGGTCACGACATGGGTCAAGGTTTGCCCGATTTCGTCCAGGACCATCTCGTCGTCGAGCAGGCCTACCTCGGTCAGGACAACAGGGGTGACATGAGGTTCGACCTGACGGAAATGGAGCACATGCCAAGCCGTGACGATCACGTCGAAGGTGCCGCTGGCGGCGCCGCCACTGTTGCCCCCACGGCCGAAGTCGGGTCCTCCAAAAGCCTTCCAGATTTCCTCAGCGACGGCCCCATCCGACAAAGGGATCGTGAACCCACTTCGCTACAATTCGAAAACGAGAGGATCCAATCGGAAAACGAGAGACTGCGAATCGAACTCGGCACACTCCGACAACAGCTCAATCAGCAAGTGCAAAGGAACGAAGACTTGTGGCTGGAAGTCGCGGCGATGCGTTCTAGAAGTGGCCCTTCCAACAGCATGGAGAAACTCCAAGAAGAGTTGGACCGCGTTACTGGGCGAGCTTTGCGAGCTGAAACCCGCCTGTCGCGTGTGGAAATAGAAAACAACACTCTGAAAGCTCAACTGCTGCGGTCTAACAACAGAGATCCCCTCAACAGCACAGCATCTACTTCTGCTCAGCAGACTCAAAGTGAAAGGTAAATCAACATATTTGTAGTGTTAGCACAATTCGGCAGTAGTTTACTTTGTACGTTTTTGTTCAGGTTGGCCAGCCAGCTGAGAAATGCCGCCTTCAACGCCGAAGTGTCCTTACGGCAGCTGCTAACGGGCGTCGACAATCTGCGACATCTGGCGGACACGCTCGACCCTCCCATGTCCCCGCAACGACCTCCCTCGTCAGGAGAAGAAGACGACGACGACGACATGTACTCCCATCCTAGTCACGGCCGGGGAAAACGATGATGACCGTCGGACTTGTAAAGTACCCCCGTCGGGGGGGAAAAGTCAAGGCGTTCCGTTCGTCGTCCCAGGACGGCGTCAGCGGTCGACTGAGTTATCCGCGAGGGGTCGCCACCCTCGAGTCTGGACAATCCTATAGCACCTGCCTGGTATCCGCGAATCCCAAACCCGCGTGAACGCATTGCAATTTGTGAATCACCCGGTCTGAATTTCTTTGTTCTAGAATATACTATATTGTTATCTGATTCCGAGCTTTCAGTTTTTCATCAGCTGAGGGATGGAACGATTTTTCGACAAGTCCAATGTTTTCTCTCATCACAGCAGTGATGTTGCTGCTTCTGCTTCTTCTTTCTTGTTGTTGCTCCAATCTTGGGAGAAAAAAAATTGATTGCAAGTCAATGTTTTAAAAAAAGGTACCAAATATTTGTCACAGTCGCAAATTTTAGTTTGATTGTTTTTTTTGTTTGTTTTTTTTTTGCAACTTTTTTTTGCAACTGGATTATACCGTGAATCTAGCTGGACAAAATTATTTTAGTGTGATTTTCCTTTAAAACGTTGCGCTGATTACGGGAAATATATTGAAAACAATTCCTTCATTGCTCAAACAAAACTAAAAAAAACAACTTTTATTTGAAAAACATTGAAATTAAAACTAGCAACGCTTTCATACGAGTCTGCAACACATTAGGACATTTTATGTTTTCAGTTTAGTCGTTGCTAGGGAACCAACCGTACCGCTTTTTTTGTGTATCACAGCATCACGCCCGAGTGGCTGAACAGATTTTCATGTGGGTGGTCTCATTGTGATCAGCGGGTTCTGGGGGAGGTTATAGGCTATCAAAATCACCTCCGTCGTCGACGATTCGTCCGATCCCGAGAAGATGACGAATCGTCAATGAATTGTCAAGTTACGAATTCTTAAGTAACGGTTTTGGTTTCAATAAAGACTCGGTAATATATCGTAGTAACATAAAGGTTGCGTTCATCTATTCAATTCAATTGATGGCTTGTTTTTTAACGCTTTCAACGCTTTTTTCGTTTATGTGCCAAAGTAAAGACATAAAATGTCAAAACGTCTATTGAAATTGAATCTTGCTAAGACTTTATCAACACTTATTTCGGAATAAAATCTTGAAATCAAACTTAATTCTTGAAAATTTCATATTTTCATTTAAACTCAATCTTTATTACTACTGTAATTTGGGCAAAAGCGGGCCGCTAATTTTATGATATTTTCCAGGGCTCGTAATAAAGTTCCTGAACAAATAAAAGCTCCCTAAAATTTAATGAATGTTCGAGATGGGAACTTTATTTATCAACTCCCGGTGAATTCTGCTTCCTAAAAGTAAGGTTTAGGCCAAAATTTAATTTTTCGTGCTTTGGGGAACAATAGAAATATCTATTTCCGTTCTCGCCAGGAACGAAATGTTTTGTTCTTTAGTTTTTTCGTTCCGTAAAATACCGTGAATGTATATATATTATATACATCATGTATGAATTATATATATTTTTATATATTGTATATGCAATTCGGACATGGAATTATGATCATAACAAAATAAGTGGAACGAAATCTGAAGGAACACTATAAAGGAACACGTTTCTTTTTGGAAAGAATAATGTTTTTAGATTTCGTCCTCACTGGGAACAGTATTTTTCAGAACTTTCGTTCTCATTCGGAACTTAATCCTAAAAATGCTCATTTTTTGCTGTTTTCGGGTTCGGGAACCCAAACGGACTGATATTTCTAGCCCTCGATATTAAATATCGGTGAAGAAATTTTCTTCACCTAAAAGTTTGGAGGATAGGGAGAAATATCTCCTCTGCTTGTGTAAGTATTAAATTGTTTATTCAGAATAAACAATTGTAACGTGGGGACCGGTTACGAGCAACTAAGCTTATCTACAGCCCTAATAAGAAACATGAGTCACCTAATCATTGGCATCAAAGTTACAAAACCGGGTTAAAATGAAATATCTAGAGGTTTTCACTTAGCCTCATGTACCTAATAGCAAATTATACAAATTCAACTCACTGTGTAAACTGCTAATATTAAATTCTTCCCTCATTTTTGTATAAAGTCAACTAACCATGTGAGGCTTAGTACATCATTTTCATTTCTGCTATTTATGCGTATCAATTTTGGTTTATTATTCTTGGAATAATACACCCATGTTTTCGCGACGGGGGTCGACGACTCCGATCGGCCTCAAAATTTGACATTATCCGTGTCAAGAGGTCTACATTCAAAATCCGAAATGTTCGTCCGCCGTCCGTGCCGTTTTGGGCAGTAGGAATTTTTTTTAAAATCTGGAATTTTGACAAAATACTTGGTTTACCATCTAGTTGTGCCCGCAAGGTTTTCAGCCCGATCGCCCAAACCCGTGGGGCGCTAAGGGGCTACAGAAGGTTTTTTTGAAGGCTTTTAGCTATGGGAGCGAGGTAGGTGTCGTTTTCGAAGTATTTTTGGACGTAGAATCCATTTTTGGGGGTCCCGGAACGATCCGATTTCACTGTTGCGATTTATAGGGCTTTCATGGGGCTACAAATGAGATTTTTGAAGGAGCCCAGGAGGTCAAATATTTTTCATGTAAAAAAACAAAAAATTTTGAGAAAACAATTTTTGAAAAAAAAAATCCCCAAAAAATTTTTTTTAAATTTTTTCATTGACACAGAATCAAATTTCTGCCCAAGTAACCTATATCAAAGAATAATAAACCCTTGTGTAAAATTTGCAGCGTTTTTGTATAAAGTCAACTAACCACGTGAGGCTTAGTACACCATCACTTTCATTTCTGCTATTTATGCGTATAATTTTTTTTTTTAATTCAGCATTCCAACTTAGTCTTTCCTACTCGTAGTCTAAATAACTTCGTCAAATGGCTCCATTTTTAAAATTATTTCTATCAATTCTCCATGTGACGCGTACCCTGAACTACTCACCTATCGAATATTTAAATTACCTCTAGTGTAGTCAATTTTCATTTTAGAAATGTATTACGGCCAAATTGGTTTTCAGATGTTTCCGTCGGCAATGGAGCTAATTCTGTCAGTCATTCTGCACTGGTTTCATCCGTATGGTGTGTTGCTAATGACTAATGTTTCTTGTTGGAAAGTCTTTGGGGCCTAATGAGATGACAGTGTGTGTCTTGGGGGCTGTAGATGAGCTTAGTTGCTTGTCACCGGTTCCCGCACTGCAATTGATTATTCTAAAGGAAGTAATACGATTCCAAGTGTTGAGAGGGAAATGAGAGGGTCAAATCAGTCACTTTCTGGCCCGTTACTTTTGAATGTCAACTACTGTGTTTTGACCAATAATTTTTTTTACCGCATAAGTCTTGTCGAAAAAATAATGATGCTCTAAGCTCTTGACTTCTTTTCCGTTTTGGAAAAATTATAGACAATCAAACATGCAACCATCACTCTCCTACAGTGGCGCCAATAAGGCTGACTTTCTCACGCATACGTTTTGTTTTGACATGTTCTTGTTCTGCTGTTCCTTGTTCTTCAACTCCTTACCGGTCTAGACCTGCACTTATTTCATCAAAACGTGCACCTCCTTTTTCGGACTTTTGTCCAGCTAGATTCGCGGTCCACTTTGTGCGACGGTAGTGGTGACAGTTTAACACCTTAAATGTTGACTCGGTTATGAGTTCTATCACGACATGTCTCTCGACAATGACTCATTTCAAAGAAGTCCCAGCTGGTGGTGCCAATAGAGAACAATTTCTAATCTATTTCGGCGTTTACCGTGCTAGCGATTTCGATGTCGATAAACATATCAATTGAACTTGTCGGACTATCATTCCGTCCCATCGGCTTCACAATCTTAGACCGGCATCTGCTTCGTCAATTGTCGTTATTTTTTGGATTGTTCATTTTGTCTTGTCACGATGGCTGTTTTTTTGACGGATCTGAGCGCTTGGAACGCCTCTCTGAATCTGCCTCTGTTGTTGCCTTTTCCGCCAAATCGGAATTTCCCCGCGTAATCGACGAAATTGGGAAATTCTGTGCGGTCGGAAACTCCCCTTAAGAAAACCCTGCGCTATGAAAACTTTCACAAGGCCATGTGTTATGCTAAGCGTTTTGTGCCCTCGTAATAGTAAGAGATTAAGTGCGAAGTGCCCTTGGACTTTGAGACTTGTAATTTATTTATTTAAATCATTTTTAGACTTGGCCGAGCCTCTTTAGCGTGCATTAGACGGCAACATAACTCATATGGCTTGAGTTGAAATTATTATTAGTGAATAGTTCGTATTATGTAAAAAGATGACAAACGAAAAAAAAATACACGACTTTTAAATTATGTTTCTATACGTGATAACCTTCTTCCTGGATTGTTCAAAAGCTGTAAAATTTTTGAGGGGGTGTCAGAATCATCTATATTGTTTTTCTCAGTGAACAGTTATGGCCAAAAGGAGCAAACCCCAGAAAACCCGACGGCGTTTGGACGGAGGGCTCGACGAAAGGTTCGATTCTCTGTCGCTCCGGTCGGATGACGTCAACGCTGCAGATGAGCCCAAGACGAAAATACCCTTTCCCGTCGCCATGTGGGACTTCAAACACTGCGACCCCAAAAGGTGCACCGGGAAGAAATTGGAGAGGATGAAGTTGATCCGGGTTCTTAAATTGAAGCAGAAGTTTTTCGGGATCGCGCTGACGCCGATGGGCCAGAAATGCGTTTCGAGAGCCGACAGAGAGATTGTGGAAAGGTACGAGAAGGTGAAAACGCGTAACCCTGAAAATGTTTTGCTTTAGTTTAAACAGCGTTTTGCCTTCAGGTACGGAGCAGCTGTTGTTGACTGTTCTTGGGCACGAATTGAAGAGACACCTTTTCACCAGGTAGGATATAAAATTAGCCCGCAAATAACATTATTTTCCTTAAATCAAATGTTACTTATTCAGAGTTGTCGAATTTTTTGGCAGATGGTTGCTCCACAAAGTCGACTATTGCCATACCTGGTTGCTGCCAACCCTGTGAACTACGGCCGCCCGCTCAAACTGTCCTGCGTGGAAGCTCTTGCCGCCCTTTTTTACATCACCGGGTTTCAAGAAATTGCCGAACTGTACATGAGCAAGTTTAGGTGAGCACTCCTCGTAGATCCAACTTCAAAATATTTACTGCTAATATTTAAAAAAAAATTTTTTTTTTTTTGGGCCAGTTGGGGCGAGTCGTTCTTGGACCTCAACCGAGCCATTCTGGACGAATACGCCGGTTGTCAAAACAGCGCAGAAGTCGTTCGAGTGCAAAACGAGTACATGTCGGCCGGTCGCTACGAAGACGATCGTCCCCGCGACTTCCCCCCTTCGTCGTCTTCGTCGGAATCTGAAGAAGATGAAGAGGAGGAAGAAGAAAAAGTTCGAAGCAATAAACTAGACTATAAAGAAGATACTAATGTCGATGAATCAAGTAGTGAAGCCTCAAAAAGGTAACGCCAAGTCTTTAAATTGGGATTCCATGATGTTTTGTACTGTACATAAATATAGTTATTTATGCGAAATCTGTCAAGTTATCGTTGAAGTAAAGTTGAATTTTTGTGAAACAACTTATCCGACCTGCTGACTAAAACTGCCTGTAGCACGATTGGGCTGGAAACCTTGCAGGACACCAACTAGGAAGATAACCAAGCGTTTAACCAAATGTTCAGATTTGAAAAAACATGACTAGGTACGGTTACTGGAGGTAGTACTGGAGGACGCCCCCACATTGTTGATGCCATTGTCGAGGATCTTTTCGGTAATTCCACCGATTATTTTATATTATCGAGTCCTTACAGAGTCCTTCTGAGAACTCTAATAGTTTAAAATTATTAGATTTAATCCTTTAGCTGTGCAGGGGTGAGGGCACGTGTAGGACTGGACTGTTCATTATTGCTAGATAGCGTCGCGTCGGTAGTAAACGGGGAACACAACATAATATGTTATGGCATGGTTATATATTATATGGCACAAACGCTGTGCCATCAGCACTGAGTGTTAAACTTAACGCAATACAATTTTGTATTTTGAATAACCATAATTGTAACGTCGATTACGTTTTTACGGAGGCCTATTTCCCAAACCATGAAACCGACACCGAAAACCACCCCCGATAAACGTTCGGTAAGTATGAAGCAGAACCCTTCTGCGTGTCAATATAGTTCGAGAGTGAGAGTGCACTCTATTCAACCAGAGGGGTATAAAAATGCCGTTTATTTAAATTAGTAGTATATTCGATGGAGAGTAGGGTACCGTACGTCCGCCTGTCCGGACAAGTGGCGTTTCAAAATGGCAGCCACTCAAATTTGTAAAAAAATGGCATACTATTCAACCTGCAAAGAATCTTCTTGAGTGACGGCTCATTTGAGAGGAAATTTAATGCTGAATCCGAATTCGCACGTCTGCCTGTCTAATGAAGTGTCGTTACTGCGGCATATTCTTCAAATATGGAAAAACGCGGCATTTTTATATCCCTACGGTTGAATAGAGTTCAGTCTGTCTCTCAGTCTTAATACCTCACAGATTACACAAATTTTTCCTGGCCCCCTCGCCTTAGACTTAGACAAGTCAATTATTATTTCAACAAACGAGTAGGTGCAAAAAATTGAAAAAAAGTTCTGTCATGAGCCTGAAGGCTAAACACTGAGGAACGTAGACACACCAACACGTGGCGTTACTAGACACATCCAAGGTTTGTCCAATCAAGGGAGAGAGTTGGTGTGAGACTTCTACAGAAAATACATTACACGTACCTATAAGCAATTTAAATTTCTTAAAATTAAATTTATTTCGAAATTTTATTCTTTTTTCACTTCTACTGCAACGATACAACGTATAAACGCATTCTACGTTCCTCAGTGTTTAGCCTTCAGGCTCATGACAGAACTTTTTTTTTGCAATTTTTCGCACCTACTCGTTTGTTGAAATACCTGTAAGGTAATAATTGACTTGTCTATGTCTAAGGCGAGGGGATCAGGAAAAATTTGTGTAATCTGTAATCACGGAAATCATACAACGTTTTTTACCTGGTTACTGCTTCTGTTGGTAGTAATAGGCGTTGTTTTGTTGTCATGACATAGACATGATCTAAAAGGTCTCCCCATGAGGGAGATTTGTGGTTGTGTAGTTTATTGGAATAAACGACCAATTCCGTAATCCAACAAAGTTGGCTAATCCTAGAGGAGACATTGTACCCGAGGAGTTAATTGAGGGGGTGAGAAGAAGCTCCAACAGTACAGCCTTGCCGGACTTAAGGGTAGCTGCAGGTAGTCGAACACCATGGAAGAAAGTCCTTTTCACTTTATAGTAACGATGAATTTTATGAAATATTCAGAAGCTGAGTACCACTCGTATTTATAAATGCATATATTTCAAAGGGACGCGATAAGTTTTCAGTAGTTACAACATACATCCAACTAGTTCGATTCAAAAGAGAATAACACGCCACTTTTCGTTTCAAATGGTTATCTATTCTAAAATTGCCTTCCTAACTATACCAGCATATTTTCAGGGATTTTTCTTGTTGTTTTCCCAACTACGTTCATTTTGAACCTGGCACGAGGAAGCTCATGTGCCATTGCATTGGCAGTGTATTTTTTTCTTGTTTTACCTTAATTTTGCTGGTACAAGCTTGATTACATTAAAATGTTAACCACCGTGGCGAAAACGTAGACTGAATATATTCCGATAACGTGAACCATAATGACATTCACCTAAAAATCATCTATTGGAGCAGGTCAGGTGACACAATCGTAATTCGTTGTAGTTTTTATTTAATTTCGCAGTTCACTTAGTTTATGATTCAGTCAGTAATTGAAAAATTATGAGTTAGCTATTCTAATCCGGTACTACACGAGTTTCTCTGAAAATTGTCACAGTTTATTGACACGATCTGGAAAGGGCTGTTCTGAGATCCTGTCTGAGCTTGTGGTCTTGTCGTTCGTTGCTCAGTTGAGTTTAGTTGTTTTCGTTGGCTGGCGGTTTTTGAGCAGCCGGATGGGGTATGGGCGGCATCGGTTTGGCCCATCCGATGACACCGCAGGCGACGCGACCTCCGGCGTTGCCCGTTTTCAGGGACTCCTTGTCGCCTCCGCGACCTGTAAGATGACATCAGGTGTTATCGATGAATTTCTCGTATGCTAACAACAGTTGTTTTTTTTTTTTGTTTTTTTTTTTTTTTTTTTTTAATCAGCAATAGACGCCACTGCAGTCCCTGATGGCGGCAGGGATTGTGGCGCGATTGTGGCGGCAGGCAGCGACACACGCCCCTGCCTGCTAGGCTGACTCTCTGCTTACGCAGGCACCAGCTACTTGCTGGTTGACTAAACGTGGATTTAACATCCAGTAAGTTGGGCTCCCGAAGGAGCCCTTGGATGGGGCAAAGGCCCCTCTATCTGGTCCTGGTAGTGTTTAGGGTTTGGACACTTCGCCCGCCCCTTCAGGATCACCAAGTAGGACACACGCCCTACCCAGAGATCCGTGACTCGGTGCGGATTTCCATCCGCATCATTAGCTATTTATGAGGATCGGACTCCAGCCCTTTCCATTACCTATCTAAAATTTAGCTTCTATTTCTACGTTGGCCCATCCACCAGCCTCCACCAGGACTTTATGAAACCCAGGAGATCTACCAACCTTGTTTTAACTATGTCCCTAGGAGAACAAGTAACGCACCTCAGGGACAGAAAACGGAGCCGTGCAAGCGCACTGCATGTGCACAGTACATGCTCCGCAGACTCTGTTTCGGCATTACAGAACCGACATACCTCAGTGTCTGATAATCCTAGCTTATGGAGATGGTACCGGAGTCTGCAGTGGCCTGTAAATAGGCCCACAAGAATCCGCATATCACCTCTCTCCAGGTGAAGCATCTCCCTTGCTCTTGACCTGGAGAATCCAATGAACATCCTCGCTTGCCTCTGACCAGGGAGTTTTTGCCAGTGCAGCGCTCTTTCCTTTGTCTCCCACTTAGAGATTTCATTCAATAGAAAGCTCTTTGTTGTCCCAAGAAACGGCTCGGGACCTATTGGGAGACATGCTGAGCCCTCCTTCGCAAGGATGTCAGCAGCCTCATTACCCTCAATGCCCTGGTGACCAGGACACCATGCGAGGGTCACTCTATTGTCCCTTGCGAGGAGCTTGAGATTGTTCAGACAGTCCCAGACCAGCCTCGATGTGATAGAAAACGAGGCCAAGGCCTTCAGTGCAGCCTGACTGTCTGACAGTATATAGACTTTGGCCCCTTTGATGCGCCGACATCGCAGCCGGTGCACACACGTGCCAATGGCGTTGACTTCCGCCTGAAAGATGGTAGCCATTGCCCCAAGTGGCTCCGATACCCGGGTCCTTGGTCCGAAGACACCTGAGCCGGCTCTACCAAACAACAGTTGTTACTACTATATTAAAGCCAGCAAGTAGAGGAGGATGAGGAGGAGGAGGAGTAGGAGAGTGACACGATTTTGGTCGTCTTTATTCTAGGGCTCTTCTAGCGGTCGGAAAAATCTGAAATTGGTCTTAAAAACCCAGTTTGGCGAGCATAGTGCGAGAAAAGTCTGAAACCACCAAAAATTAGCTCCATGTAGCGTATCTGAGCTCCTAAAGGAGAAAAAACGGGAAATTAAACTTTTTCTAAAAAAATTGAACAAAAAAACCAAAAATCCGTTTTGACGATTAGATGACGAGAAAAATATGAAACCACCTAAAAGTTGCTCCACGGGGCGCATATAAGCTCCAAAAGTGGAGCAAAAATCAGGGTTTGTAGCCGTTGACTGGATGTTGTGGTTGCTGTGGGACGAGGGGTGTCTGAAGGCTATGCAGCTGACTCCTCCTCCCCTTAACCCCCCCCCCCCCCCCCCCGACCGCCCCCTAAAAAAATTCAAAAACACGATTTTTTCTTTGTTTCAAAAACATACCTATAATATTGGAGCTGAAAAATGTTAAGTTTCTTACCTTCTCATATTATTCTGGAATTAAATACAAGATGACGGTGTTTTGCAAATGCGATTTCAAATTTGGATTCAACGTGAAAAAATGTGTTGGGAAACGATTATTTGGAGAATAACGACCGCATAACAACTGCATAACGACCGAATAACGACCGCCCCGCCAGGGCGGAGCGACGGGGGTTGGCTGGCCCCCTAGTTATAATTATAACGACGGGACTCACCGAAATCGTCTTTGTTGGCGTGCACGACGAGCCCCCGCCCGACAATGGTGTTGGGCCCGGTTAGCGTGATGATGTGATCGCTCTCTTGGATTTGGGCAGTTCCGTCCGATCCGGCCAGTATGTTTCCGAGATCGCCAACGTGCCTGTAGGGATCAGCGGGTCCGCCGTGGTGCGTCTGGAAAGAAAACTCAAGTCAGGTTCGTTAGGTAGGTAGGTACTGCTTTGTCCCTGAGCGAGTTATACCGCTTACGTAGTAATTTTCATTTAACTTCTCGACCTGCTCTAACAAGGTCGTTTCTTATCGTATTAGACGGTCTCCCGCTTTATTCGCGAGCCAACTCAAACATTATTGTTTTCTTTCAACTACTGTACGCCGCCTCAACTGATCCGAAAAGGACGTCCGCGTCCGCCGAGACCGCGTTATTTCCTTGTATTTCTCTCAGTGTAACTTCACAACTCACCAATCCGGGGTTGAAATGAGGTCCCATAGATTTACAACCTTCCCGCGTGTCGCCGAGCTCGTGAATGTGGAAGCCGTGGTGCCCCTCTGAGAGCCCCGTCACGTTCCCAGATATGAGAACTATACCGTTCACCGTCTGTGTGAAAGTGATGTAACCTGCAGACACAGAAACCGTTGTTGTTTCACTGTGCAAATGTTGTAAGAGATTTACGGATTAGTGACATGAAACAAACAGCTCGAAAAATTGAAAATGTCATTCACTCTCCATGAACGATGCAGTTATATAAATGCGACGAAAGAAATTGCTTTAGCGAGGTCATTGAAAGGATCTCAAGGGAAGGCACAATAGATATCACGTTCTCTGAAATGACGTTCATTAAAGAAGCAACAAAATTAGATGACCTGCTCTAGACATCCTCCGAAAAGGCTACTTCGTGACGACCTTGACTATTCAAGTACGGAAATCGTGGCAGAACAAGCCTCCTAAAATGTGGTTGGAAGACGTCCCAGGTCGGGAGTTTCTCAACAGACTGGAGTGAAAGGGGTCGTCCTTTGCGACCTGACCCGAGCTAAAATGTCCGGAGAGATTAGCAGATGCTGTAACATTGAGGGAGTTGGTTCGTTTGTCCTAAGGTTCAAATCGTCGCAGGCACACCACGTACAACATTGGGAACGTTTTCAGGAGTGGAAAAATTTTTTTTCTTGTAGGTAGGTCGCGGGGCGCTATGGGGCTACGGGAGGGGTATTTTGAAGTTTTTTGGCTATGAGATCAAGTTAGGTGTCGTTTTCGAAGTATTTTTGGACGTAGAATCCGTTTTTAGGGGTCCTTGAACGATCCGATTTCACCGTGGGGATTTATTGGGCTCTCATGGGGCTACAAATGGGATTTTTGAAGGATCCCAGGAGATCAAATATTTTCCGAGTAAACAAAATTTTGAAAAAAAAAAAAAATTTTGTCAATTTTTTATTGACAGAATTAATTTTTGCAAAATAAACCTGTATCAAAGAATAATAAACCCTTGTGTAAAATTTGCAGCGTTTTTTCTAACGGCTTCCCATTTACTTACAAATCTCCCCAAAATTTGCGCAAACCGGCGCTTTTGCGCCTAACCGACTTATTTTAAATGGGAACCCCTAAACCCTTTTTGCTTTTCCCCAGCCAATTTTACGTCCGATAAGCCCATTGAGCGCAATTTCCGAAGCGCGCAAATCTGCGCAACTCTTCCTATCTTCGTTGTTTACTGTCCGATTGAGTCGGCGTTTCCTCTGTATCCTACCTGGAGATCCACATTTTAATAATAAATCCCGAAAGAACGAATTCCGTCTAGGGTGGTTGAGATCCCCCCGAGATGCGCGCAAATAGGCGCATTAGAAATGGGAACCTTTCAATTTTTTGCGAATTCGGAATTATTTTCCAATCAACGTGATCGCTATGTGCAAATTCCTAACAGTCCTCGTTTTATTTACTTCAATTTTCAAGCCCTGAAGATGGTTTAAATATTGACCGAAACGTTGGCGTAGAAGAACCTGAAGCTTTTTCTGACTGAACCTCGCTACCCTCAACTATTCTTGAAAATGTCCCTCTATTTAGGGAACCCCATCATAAAAAATATCAAATCCAACGATTTAATAATCACAATTTACTATAAGAGGAATGGAGTGAAAAATAAGGAAATTTTCTTATTTCCTGATTCCCCAATTTCCCTTTTTCTGAAAAGAGCGTGTCTTGGAACAAAAGATTATTTTGGAATATTCATCCATTCCCGTTTTTCACTGTGTCTGTCCCGTATTTCAGCTTGGAGTGTTCCGCATTCGCTAAAAGAGACGGCAGCCCTGCTCCATTACGTGTTTGCTTCGTATGAGAAAAAGGGTAATAAAAAAAAAAGAAAAAAAAAAAAAAAAAAAAGTGCCGTTAGAAAACATGAAGGACATCCACTTTCGATGAAAATGATCAAGCGAGAAACAGAAAATGCACCGCGCGGGCTGTGACGTCCTAATCTATCAACTCCATCATGGGGAGAGATCTGGGAGTCGTTAGTTAAGTGATTTTCCTGACCAACAACTTCTGCGGATCAAAGATAGGTTTACAACGAGATTGTCCTTGAAAACGCCACTTGGCTTCTGCCTTCAAGTTTTACAAGTGAGTGGCGCCTAATGCAAACGGCTTTACGCTTTTTCCTTTTTTTAAAGAATTGTCGGTGTAATACTTCCGGGTAGATTTAAGGAAAATAGCCTTTTCATCAGTAGATGAATTATTATTATTATTATTATTATTACTTTTTTTATTATTATTATTTTTCCAAATGAAAGGTAAATTGGGAAGTTACCTTCGATTCCGTCCGATCCCTCGACGTCCCCCATGCTCCGGATTTCCGCGACGGCCGTAGGAGGTGGAACAGGCTGTGGACAATTAGACAAAAACCGCAATTACCCAGTGCAACAACCCTTGGCGTAATCACAGTGAACACTTTGAGGCCTCTGGTGTTGAAAGACGCTCCTTGAACCTGTGACACTCGCTGGGACTTCAACCCACTAAAAAAAGCCTCTAAACGCTCACCTCGCTCGTCCTAATTGTTTCGGTGTCGAGAGGGATTATTTCGTATGAGAAAATGAGATCAGGGATGCTCAACAATGACTTAATAGAGCCTTGTAGTTTTTGAAAATTCTTCGCCAGCTCGAGACCCCCGCTAAGCTTGCATTCCAACGAAATTTGAATGTTTGCCAGCGTTTCACTCCTAAGAACCCAAAGTTGCTTGACGATTTCAAGTCGGAAGCCCAGGCCCATTGAGAAGACATGAAATGCAGTCAATTTAACTCTACCTATTGGGCGGGTTTTTAGTGATTGTTGTCCATTTTGAATAATATAATATATTATTAGATACATATTATGTAGAATTATTCCTGTTGGCGGATGGAGAAGAAAGGTAAATTCCTCTGACTTCCAATTTTGTCATCCAAATAATATGTAAAATTTAATGTTTCCTGCAGCAATTACAATCCATTAGCAATCGAACAGAGGGGCCTCGCTTCAGATCTGAAGTAGCCAGCGCCCCTCACAGGACTTTAAGAGTAGAGCATTATCGATGCAAGTCAGTCGGAAGGAGATCTCATAAACCTTCCACGCGCCCCTATAAGGTCGAAGACACACGTGACCCCCCCCCCCCCCCCCCCCGGGGAATTTGGAGGAGATTCATTCAAATCTTTAGCATCGTAAAGCCGTCCCGATCGTTGGAATTCGTTGATTAAAAGTTTTGTACCATTATTGAAATTTCTTGACGGTTCAAGTGCCATCTGAATAGGTGCTGGATAGTCGTACCGCAAGTAAAATTTGGTCTTGAACCCAAACCTGTCGAAAAATTTAATGGTTACCATTTGAAATAAGAAAGTTGGGCGCAAGTGCGCCGATTTGCGCCGGATCTCACTGCGCTCAGTAGTAGTGGGAAGAGATCAAGAGGTGACAGTAGCAGCCGAAGTGGTTTGAGCACTCCATAGAGAGCGCTCCTCTCGCCAACGCCAACTCTGTTTAGTGCCTGATTCGTCCTTTTTAGGGTACTAGACCTCGTACTAAGCTTCAAATCTGACGTCACTCTTGACTTTGTATCTACCTACTCTTTTCATAGTTTAGCGGAAAATTACATGCTATCAGTTGTACTAAACTAATAATTCTTGTCCTTGAAGACACGACTTGGACTAAGCATCAGCGTTCAAACTATTTGATGCACTTGTCTAGTAATTTGTACGATTCAGAAATATGGGGTCTTTGCTATTTGGAAAAAACGCTGCAAATTTTACACAAGGGTATATTATTCTTTGATATAGGTTACTTGTGCAAAAATTATTTCTGTGTCAAAAGAAAATAATTTGGAAAAAAATATTTTTTTGGATTTTTTTTTTATTTAAAAAAAATTGTTTTTTCAAACATTCTTTATTCTTTACTAGAAAAATATTTAACCTCCTGGGATCCTTCAAAAATCCCATTTTTAGCCCCATGAGAGCCCTATAGATCGCAACAGTGAAATCGGATCGTTCCGGGACCCCAAAAAATGGATTCTACGTCCGAAAATACCTCGAATACGACACCTAGCTCGATCCCATAGCCAAAAGCCTTCAAAAACCCCTTCCGTAGCCCCATTTTAGCCCCATAGAGCCCCACGGGTTTGGGCGATCGGACTGAAAACCTTGCGGGCACAACTAGATGGTAAACCAAGTATTTTGTCAAAATTTCAGATTTTGAAAAAATTCCTACTGCCCAAAACGGCTCGGACGGCGGACGGCGGACGGTGGACATTTCGGATTTTGAATGTAGACCTCTTGAAACGGCTAATGTCAAATTTTGAGGCCGATCGAAGTCGTCGACCCCCGTCGCGAAAACATAGGTGTATTATTCCAAGAATAATAAACCAAAATTGAATCTGATAACATTAGTTGTCAATAATAGCTGCCTGGGCAGCGGACCACGTGAAATAGTTGGTCCCGCTGACCTGGCTCCTTGGACGAAGTGTCGTCGGAGGAGGCCCAGTCCTCGGGCCCAACCAAATATTCACTCCGTGATAACATTGTAACTAACAATGAAATGAACGGTCAGTGTAATGATAAAGTCAGCGGCGAGATTGGGAGGGTCCGTGTAAAGAGTGGTGAATGTGCTTGTGAGAGAAGCTGGGCCTCTCAATCACGCAGCCGAGGGTGACACTTCCCGTGGCCTGTGACTAGCGATTAGGTGTAGAGTGTGGCCCATGCGGTAAATATCTTAAACAATAAAGATTGATTGAATTGACTAAACTAGGCTTCGGACTTACACCTCTTCCCTAGACTTCGTGGTGGGCTATTCTATACATCCAGTTTGGTCGATATCAGTTCAGAGTGGTTGATATTTGTTTCCCAGGGGTCGACGTAAATTGTTATTGGGGGTTGATGAAGTCTAAAAATCGACCCCTATTAAGGCACAAGGTACTGTATAAGTTGGGTTACGTGTAAGTATTTTTAGGTAATCTGTATTGATAATAATTATTATTAATCACACTTGAATTTTAGGTAGGTACCTATGTATGTATGATTCGTTAAATTTCCCCAGCCAGATCCCCTCATCCCAGGAGAGAGTACTTGTTTGCCTAAGCACCACAAGTGGGGCCGAGTGTTCTAGCTCACTCCCCCAGCTATGCGGGCTGGTGACATAGTTCCCTCTTATGAGGGTAGTTAGGATTTATGTGGGTGACGATTGCCACGACCAACCTCAAATCCAACACCAACTGAGGGGGACATCCTGTGGCACTTCAGTTAATACAAAAGAAGTTGGGGCCTACTTTTATCGCTGGCTCCGAAAGGCAAAATTTATCTAACATTTAATGTGGCAGGTTTTCCTAAGCGAGATAGTCTCGGTGGCTCGCCATTGCCTTCCGAGAGGTGATTATCACTATAAGGAAGATATCTAGCGGCAGCATGGTTCTAACCAGCAACCTTTGAATCAGCTTTCCGACGCTCAAACCACCGGGCAACTGCAGTTATCAAATTGGTACGTAATTTGTATCAATAGGAAAACAACTGGGGAAAAGAGGTGATTTTGCCATCGGAGTCTGAGGTGTCCTCTTTCCCCGGAGTATTTTGAGAATCCCCGATCGAAACCATAGCTTAGTACGAGGTGTAGTTAAACTCAGTCGAAGTCAAGTCTAGTAAGACATTAAAGTCAAGTATGGTGTCCAATCTGAAGTCTAGTCCAGTACAAGGACTCTACAAAACAACACTTCAAGTCTAGTCTTCTGGACTTCAGATTATAACTGAACGGTGAATTTTCCTAACTGTTCACTATTAAATAGATATGATTTCGGAAAATTATTAGGAATAATAATTATTATTGTCTTCCTTATGCGGGCTATTTCAAAGGGTAACCGACAACGAAAAATTCTCAAAAAGTCAAAGCTTGGGTTCTTAGGGGTTAAGGACTTACAACTATGAATGTATATTCTTATATCCATATAATCACAACTTTAATCTCCCATACAATGAGGAAATCACTAATCGGATATCGCTGGTTCCCAAACCTGCGTGCCTTTAATTGCTTTACGAGTTCTCACTAACGCAGCTTCGATTCGGTTTAGCCGCTAGGCTGAAAAAAATGGAAGGTCGCGATCCACATATCTCATTGTTGAGCAAGTTCGCTCAAACAAAAGGCCGAGTGTGGAAACCAGGAAAACCCTTCGGATAGTCATGACACCGAATGATTTTTGCGAAAATTATTCCAAGATCTCACGAGCCTTTGTGTTGAAATTGCCACGTTTTACTACGAGGAATTCCACAAGGTTTATCAATTAACGTTGAGAAGGGTTACTTATATCCTCAATGTTGCAAGTCTCATCATGCTCTGAGCATGCAGAAGTTACAGTTACGATATTATATTTCTCGGCGAGTTTACATGCAATATTAGAGCTAGCTACTGTGTTTTAGTGGTTAATACATGCCATTGCGTTGTTACTCATGAAATGGAGGTGGTTATGTTGGGTGAAGTGACAGCTTTCATCAAACTTCGTAACTATTAAGAGAATGGGCTGCACTGGCGACGACCAAGCGTATTTTCTTCATCAGTATTTGCGAAAGTAATACCGTTGAATAGAAAAACACTTTGACGTGGGGACCCAGGTGATGTTTTTTTTTTTTTAAAGTTTGGTGGAAGCTTTTGTTTAATGAAGTGTTAGCACAGTAGAGGGCATCAGGTTCTCGACGGAAAAGCGCTTTTTCGAAAGACGACAGAACAAAAAGACCAAAACCCTCATGACCCTACCGGATATTGTATGGGCGGTCCTGACGGATAGGGGTTGGGGCTGTAGTTAGGGCCGTAGTTGGGGTTGTACCTTGGTGTGTAGTACGACGAAGCGCCCTCTTCCGGCTCGTATGGCAAGTAGGGCTACAGAGAATACAATTACACATCTTACCAAATGGACCATGAACAATGTAAGTGCACAGCTGAGGAGTTTTTCTTGTTGTGATCATGATTTGTGCGCCAGTACAATGTCAACACGATACAGCTCATTATTTGAAAAAAACTACAAGAATGGAAAATTACTGCATTAGTGCAGCGCGTGACTAATGTGAAGGCCGCTCAATGGCAAAAGTGCCTCTTTTTTGCAGCATGAGGAAGTGACATGTATGAACAAAATTTGTATTGAATTTAACCCATCATCAGATTCTTTCAAAATGTGGTGTAGTGTGTGTAACTAATACGAATTGGTTAGTGAAAGAAGAGCATCGATCCACCATGTTATTCATTTTTTTCTGATTTTTGAAATCTACGGGTCATGAAACGGAGATAATATCAAATTTTGAAGCCGATCCAAATTTTCGACCCCCGACGCGAAAACAAGAATAATAATTTTAAAAAAACGCGAAATAGGTAGATAATTATGAAAAAAATCCGCAAAAATTACCACATTGTTTTGACACTCACCTGACAACACCTCATTTCTTACACCGAAACCCGGATTCAGATATGAAATAGTTTTCGTCCTCAAAGTGACTGACGCTCTTCTTTCACGAACCGATTCGTTATACCAAATGGGCCACCCTTGCAATGTGAGTTATTCTACATGAAGTTTCCAAATTTTGGTGGCTTTGTGAACATCGCAATGAAATGATCATCTTGCAATATGATGTGCATCAATGAGTGACTCTAGCCTGAACTCTACTTAATTACGCAAATATTTAACGATATCCGCATGGAAATTACGATCGTTATGAAGCATGAAGCTGTTGAAGCCCGTCGGGCTGCTGCACCTCAGCAATTAGCTACCTCGCAAAAGTCAAGGACTGGCAATTAGCAAGCTGATCTCAATAATTATTGGCTATTTCCTTTATGGACAGTGCTAGAATTTGCTAGGGCAAAAGGCGCCTTTTTCGATGTTCGCAAAATTAATCTAGAAATCACCCAATAATTGGGTCAATAATTATTATTGACAAATTTTTGTCAAGTTGGATATTTCTTTCAAAATCTAAATCTTATCAAAGTTCTGAAGTATGCTTCAGCATTCTGCAGAATGCTTTTAAAGGTACAAGCATCTCTGAGCATAATAAAGCGCATTACAGTCTTCAATTAATTATTGGGGTACAAATTTGTCTGGTACCTACTTACATTTATATACTGTGGGAATCCAACTGTGTATATGGGATTGTAGATGCCTGGGTACGGGTAAGCTGCTCTTTTCTGGATGACGTCAGCAGCTGCGCAGAGGGCGACAAGCCCCGCCAGGACTCCCAAAGACTTCATTGCGTCCCTATTTTTATTCCGATTGCGGCTGCGAACTGGCTGAACACTGCAGCTCTTCTGGAGACGTCCGAGTCTGTTATAGTCTCCTTCTTTTTACCTTCTGCGAGCTCCCTCCTCGGCGAAGGCTCTCCTCACCCCCTTGACGCTCCCCGTCCCGCACTACCCCTTGGCAACTTATCTTCCTTCTGCGGGTGGAATAGCCGAAGATTCATCATTGAAGACCAGGACTTTGAATTATTAAACCAGCGCCAACTAAAATGTACAACACGGCACACACAGGAAGGTCAAATTGATTCACTGTTGTGGGCAAGTGCAGGAGGAACTCGAATAATCGAAAGAGTCAGCGCCATCAATTTCATTTTCTCAAAGGATATCCACCATCCTCTTCGTATCATAAAGAAGAGATTGACGTTTCCAAGATTGAGCATACTTACTAGTAGGTAATTCGTAATCATTGTTGATGACAATTAACCATTTTTCATGTCAGACCCTTGTCGATTTTTTCAAAGAAAGCTTGTTTCCGAACACACATCTGCAGGTATCTGAGAGTGAACTTCCACACCCGGAACTCGATTTTGATCGTTTTCAATTTTGTGGTTTTCAAACAATTTACACCACTGTGCGTCGTATACTGAGTTAATAGAAAAGTATAAACACCGATTTGAATGAATGATATACTCCGGATACTCAGTCCGATCTCCCTCAACTACTACTTATACAACCTATTACGTGTTTTCTTCCATAAAGAAGTTACCCGCATAGGTAAGTTATGAAATATAACCTATCGTCGTATGTTTACTTTCCGTGGTGGATAAAAGGTACCTACCTAAATAATATTCTTCTTTATGAACAAAAAATACACAACGCTGCTTTGTGAATCTACCATGAAGTAGGTAGGCCGTTAATTTCAATCTATCTACTCAAATTATGCATTTTTCCCCCCATCGGGAAGGTATGGGCGTATCTCTTCTATTTGCATCCTACAAGTAGAAGGGATACAAGTGCGTGCCTACTGGTTGATCAGTAGGTCGTTGATAACTGTTTCAGACAATCATTGATTGTTGAAACGATGTGCATCTATGGAATTAAAGGATAATGAGCTATTTTAATGATTTTTTAAAATGTTTTTCCTGCAAAGGTCGTGCTTCAAAAGTTAAGAAAACGGGTCCATATTGCAGAAAACCCGTTTCAATTATTTATAGGGCCTTAGGAAAAATATGATATTTGAATTCCGAGGTCTGGAGAGGGTACATGACGTGGGCTGCTTCGTCGTCTTTTGATTGGCCGGGAGATCCCTCTCTCTCTCATCTACGCAAGTCAGCCAACTTTGCTAAGCGAAAAGTCGACCCCAAAAATCGAAAATCGGGTTAATCATTATAGAAGGTCATTCGAAAATTGAGCATCGAGGTTATTATCAAAAATGTTATTCAAAAATCGACCCGGGCCGAGTGTTTTTATTCCGATTCTGTTCAGATTTATTATTTAGCGCTCTGGCGGCTCAGTGCCCAACTACTCGACGCCCAGCCTGGCGAGGTGTGACGTCAAATTTGCCCGGCGATCATTTCAAAATCTCTAACATTTCGAAAACAGCTCAGCGCGTACCTATACGGATTTTCGAACTAAAAATTGGGGTTTATGGGTTTTAAAGGGTGCTGAATCCGAATATGTTGTCAGAAATGCTGAATTCTGACCTTTTCAAGAAGCCCAATGGGCCTTGATAACAAGTATTTTATTTCTCATTGTGTAGCCTGTTTCGAAACAGAATCAGCCATTGAGTAGGACTTCATCTAACTACTCGAGTCGAGTAGAGTAACTCGACTAATGTATTTTCCCATCAAGAAGGATTGTACGTATCCCTTCTATGTGTGTCATACTTACTGATTGCTAAAATACGTTGTAAATATTATGATTGCTACTAGGAAATAATATTAGGTTTGTTCCAGGTCTGACTGCGTCTGTCGACAGAAGTTGGACAGCTGTCGACAGAACCCGACCGCACCCTACTCGAGCTCTCAACCTACGATCGACCTGGAACAGCAGTTTCTAAACTGCGCATGTCTCCGGCGATTTCTGTTAACATTCCGTCAAACCTGGAACAAACCTAAAATTATCTTTTTGTGTGAAATATAACAGAGCCACTGTATATACCTATGTATACCCACGGTTGGCTCTGTTAACGTTTATGTGTATGCGATATTGTTTTGACCAATTCCACTGATTTATCGGCTTTCCGATTTTGGGGGGCGTCTGCCGATCTACTTCTAACTGATTTTCAGTAGTTTTTTGTCCGATCTTTTGCAGGTGATTTTGTCAAAGATTGTCCATCGAAATGAAAAGAATCAGACCAATTAATCGATACTTTTTGACATCGCTTAGGTGAGTACGAAAATCTTGAGGTAGTTGTCACCACATCTTCACACTTTACGCGGCGTAGTTTTACTAGTTGAGAATTCTTGTTTGGCCCAATAATTGAGCGCCAATCAACATAAAGAGCATCCTGGGGTGGTAGAAGGCCCTGAAAGTTCCAAAGGTATAAACATAATGTGGTAGAGCGCTGAGAGAATCAGCAAAACGTGCTAGAAAAACTAGTTTGTCCCCTGGGTTGGATTTGTTCTTTTCCACTTCATTTTCGGACTCAGCACCTCTCAAAACATCCTTCTTTTCCGCTCGAAAGTTGATTATACTTTTGTTTATTTAAATATTAGGATTGGCTGGATTATGCGCTCAAAAAATCGCGAAAAATCAAGGAAAATATGTTTTTTCGAGTTTCAAAGTTCATCGATTCTCAAGAAGGGAATTCCATCCCATTCTACCAATTTGAGACCGGCTACCAAAAACTGTAAAAATTAAGGTGGCAGTGCATAGAAGAAACGCATTTAATTGTCTGAATGGGGCTAATGGATGAAGATTATAAGGGACTTTTCTTACAATAAATGTTTTAGTTATTAAAACATTAAAAACTAACCTTGTTAGTTGAAAACCTAAGCCAACCTTAAAGAGCTAAAAACCTTTTCAAATTTCCCGAAATAGGGAGGTAGCATCCATTATCACGTTCTTCCACAAGATTTCTCGTTAAGTAGCGTGAAATATTCCCTTATCACTGCGGTTTTGAGCCAAAATAGGGCATTTAAGCGAAACGTAATAAGGGGAGACGATGCAGATCTGGGCATCTATGGACTCATTCCTTTCATGTATACATGGTAAAAACGCTGCAAATTTACACAAGGGTTTATTATTCTTTGATATAATAATAGTGGAAAAAAATTAATTCTGAGTCATTAAGAACAGTTTTGGAGGAAAAAAAAAAAAACGCACAACTAGATGGTGAACCAAGTACTTATTGCGTCAAATTTTCAGATTTTTAAAAATTAAAAAAATTCCTATTGCCTAAAACTGCTCGGACGGCGGACGGGCATTTCGCTATTGGAATCTACGTGTCTTGAAACGGTTAATGTCAAATTTTGAGGCTGATAAGAATTTTTTTCTTCCAAGAGGCTGATAAGAATTTTTTTCTTCCAAGAAAAATAAACGTTTTCTGCCCAGTTTCTACCTGATGGTTTACTTTGTCAAAGAGCTAAAATCGAAAAAATATCCCTGCCTCTTCCAAATGTGGTCTCGTTTTTTTTTTTTTTTTTTTTTTTTTTTTTACCATCATCTTAGCTCATCACTCTCCCATCAAATGAATCGCTCGTTAAAGTGATTCGAATCAATTGTGCGTTACTCAAGTCAGTGCGTGCAACTGAGTTCTCCACCGGACATGTCGGCGTTATGGGTTCATCCGGTGTGGCTCATCCTCTTTCAAGGCCAAGGAATAAACCTCTGCTTCGCTGGGCAGTTCAAACCGTCTAATGACTGTCCGATACGAATCAACGCGAATTACCGCGAGAGATGACGAGCGGAACGATTTTCACGACAATATTAACTGCCGAAATTCCGACGACGACGAACGTCAAGTCTAAAAAACTGTACCCCTGACGCTCCATTGTGTCGCAATTTCCTCTCACTTCACTCGCATTGTTCACACCGTCGTGATACTTCGGTTTTTGTGCAATAAAGAATCAAGTTCAGCGCGATTTCGTTTAAGATACAACCAACAAGTCATAAAAAAAATTGTTTGAAGGCTGTCGTTACAAAATACAGAGAAATTGAAGGGAAAATGGATTTTTTTTTAAAGTGAAGAACAATGAGAAAATTACTAAGACATTACCATATTTGTTTTAAACTTCGGTTTAACTTCCATTTGTGTTGAGTTGCTTCGGATCCTACCGTTCCAAACTACTGTTCTCGTTGAGATTAATGCATAAGTGACATCTGCTTGGTCCGGTGGTCAAGGCGCCTTGGCCCGTTTGTACTCTGCGTGCAGACCTTGTTCTTCCTGGTTCGACGGACACAAAGTAGGATCCTACATCGGGATCAGTCGTGACAAATCTCTTCTTTTTTTTTTACATCTGGCATTCATGAAAGGACACGGCCTCAGTGTTACTAGTTCATCATTAGAAGATTCACATATTTATTAAATACATCAAATTTTGATAGCTTTATGAGGTTTGAAATTCGACGTAAGGGACGTTTTCCCAGAAAGGGACCATCGTTGTCTGGAGAGGTTTCCGAACGACGTATATAGAATTCCAAGTTTAAACAGAAAAATAACAGAAATCTGCCATGTCCAAAGCCCGAGGTAGTCAACATTGCTTGATCACTGATTGACTGATGATTTGTAGTGATTCTTTATATAAATATGAATCAAATGGGTCTACAGATTTTTTTTTTTTTTTTTTTTTTTTCAGAGAAAAAAAGCGAGCAAGAGGATAGAAGTAGTAGGTTTTGGGTGGTTCTGGGACAGTTTTGTACAAAAGCCCCTGGACAGCGGGCCCGATTTGTACAAAAGCGCCTGGTCAGCGGGTCCAACTGCTGATAAGCCGTATGGTTCTATGTGTTAGAGAGAGAGCGAAGCTGACCTCTACTTGATCTCGGAGCTCACCTCTTCTTGACCTCTAGGTGATATCAATTTTTTAATATTTCTCGCCCAAGCTGAGATGATATCAATTTTTAATACATATTTCTCTCTCTACTATTCTTGATCAGGTTGTGCAATATTTTCATCTTTTTCGGCTGGCCTCATTTGCGACTTTCGCGAAATCATTAAAATGATAATAAATTTTATTAAATTCTTTTTTCTCGAATCTCCTGACCACATCCTTAATTTGGAGGCTGGTTGCACAATGTTTTCATCTTTTTTTTTCAGCTGACCTCTTCTTGAACTCTCGTGATATCATTTATTTAATTCTTTCCTCTTGAATCTTTCAACTGCATCCTTTAAGGTGCACGACCTTTCTCAAATTTGTCAAAACACTGCATTTAATGACCTGCTGACGTTGTCTGCAGTTTTCTAGGCGGATGATTGAAATTCAGGTGAATTCATTTCATTGCCCATTATCCTCTTCACCTTATAAAACATAATGATTGAGTATTATGTCTCAGTAGGTTATTATCATGAATACAGGTAATGTCAGAAAAATAATTGCACAAGAACTGCATGCACCAGCAAGAAGAAAATTTCGTACAAGGAGGGTTGAACTCAAAGGATTGCATGATTTGTACCAAGCCGACTTAGTGGAAATGATACCTTTTGAGGGGAAAAATCAGGGATTTAAGTACATTCTAACCATGATAAATTGTTTTTCCAAATTTGGCTTTGCTGTTCCATTGAAAGATAAAAGTGCCTTTTCTATCATTAAGGGGATTCATCCTATTCTTGCTTCCAACCCTATGAAAAACCTCCACACTGATGGAGGTCGGGAATTTTTCAATAAAGACTTTAAAAAACTCATGGATAAATATGGTATAAATCATTTTTCAACATATAGCGACAAGAAGGCTTCAATAGTAGAAAGGTTTAATCGTTCATTGAAGTCATTAATGTATACCAAGTTTTCTGAAGTAGGAAGTTATGAATGGGTGAAACTACTTCCAGAAATTTTATCGGAATATAATAATAGAATACATAGGACTATAGGAATGCCACCCAGTAAGGTTAATTTAAGCAACCAACTAAAAGTAACGAAAAACATAGAAAAAAATGGACAAAAATATAAATCATCCGATAAAAAGGTTCGATTCAATGTTGGTGATAAGGTTAGGATAAGCAAGTATAAAAAGGTGTTTGACAAAGGATATCTACCTAACTGGACAAATGAACTGTTTACTATAGATTCAATCAAGTCAACCATTCCAGTAACCTACTTTGTAAAAGACTCTCGAAACAATATTCTAAAGGGGGGATTTTATGACAAAGAATTGAAAAAGGCTAAATGGGATGATATTTACCTGGTTGAGAAAGTGTTGAGGACAAGAGGAAGTAAGGTTCTGGTTAGATGGCTAGGATTTGATGGAAGTTATGACTCTTGGATTGATAAAAAAGAATTGGTGTGAAACTCAGTTAGTCTATCATCGCCTCCAGTAGTATCAACATGGAACCACGTCTCATAGTGGTTAATTTCGATACATTATGTGGTGACATGAGGAAAAATGCATTTGTGAAGCATAGCAACTTGCTGCCAAATAGTATAAGATGTATTTTGTGTGGGGGATCGGGCAGTGGGAAGACAAACTTGATGCTTAATTTACTTTTCAATGAGAATGGTCTTCGTTTTAAAAACATCTACATATTTTCAAAAACTTTACACCAACCAAAATATGTATTTTTAGCTGAAATATTTTCATCAATAGACGAAATAGGATATTTTCCATTCAATGATAGTGATAAAGTGCCGCATCCTAATGATGTATCCTCCGATTCTATAATTATTTTTGATGATGTATCTTGTGAAAAACAGAACCAAATTCGTAATTACTTTACCATAGGCCGCCATAAGGCTCTAGACGTCTTTCTTTTGGGACAGACATACAGTCAAATACCAAAACAACTGATTCGTGACAATACAAACCTCATTGTATTGTACAGACAAAATCTAACCAATTTGAAACATGTTTATTTGGACCATGTCAACACTGATATGACGTTCACTTATTTTAAAAAACTTTGTGCTGAGGCATGGAATAAAGACAGAGGTTTTTTAATAATTGATACTGAACGAAGTTTGAATAGTGGTCGATACCGCTCATCTTTTGATAAGTTATTCAAGATAGAAACTGCTCAAGATTAACACAGTTTGTGTTAGTTTAATGTAAAGTTGTTAGGATAACCCAATATAAGCAAGTTAAGTTAACCTAGTTAGGTTAACCCAACGTGAACCATTGAAATAACCTGATGAGTCTATGTTGGGTTAACTCAACGTAAATCTGTTGTGTTAACCCAACGTAAATCCGTTGTGTTAACCCAATGAAAATCCGTTGGGTTAGCCCAAACTCAACCCTCGAATTAACGTTAGCTCAAACTCAACCCTCGAATTAACGTTAGCTCAAACTCAACCCTCGAGTTAACCTAATAAATATTATAATATCTGAACTGAACGAAGTTTGAATAGTGCTCGATACCGCTCATCTTTTGATAAGTTATTCAAGATGGAAACTCCTCAAGATGTAAAGTTATTAGGATAACCCAATGTAAGCAAGTTAAGTTAACCTAGTTAGGTTAACCCAACGTTAACCCATTGAAATAACCTGATGAGTCTATGTTGGGTTAACTCAACGTAAATCTGTTGTGTTAACCCAACGTAAATCCGTTGTGTTAACCCAATGAAAATCCGTTGGGTTAGCCCAAACTCAACCCTCAAGTTAACCTAATAAATATTATAATAGGTATCTGAAACTTTCAATGATTGTGTCATTTTTTAATAATTGATACTGAACGAAGTTTGAATAGTGGTCGATACCGCTCATCTTTTGATAAGTTATTCAAGATAAAAACAGCTCAAGATTAACAAAATTTGTGTTAGTTTAATGTAAAGCTGTTAGGATAACCCAATGTAAGAAAGTTAAGTTAACCCAACGTGAACCCATTGAAAAAACGAGTCTATGATGGGTTAACTCAACGTAAATCTGTTGTGTTAACCCAACGTAAATCCGTTGTGTTAACCCAATGAAAATCCGTTGGGTTAGCCCAAACTCAACCCTCGAGTTAACGTAATAAATATTATAATGAAACTTTCAAATGATTGTGTCATTTAACATCATGTATTCACCAAATGAAGATTTGATATTAGAAATTGACAAAATACGTAATGATATAAGGGCGAAATATAACAAGTTGAAAAGTGATCAAGTTCAGTATGACCGTGCAATGGAAGAACACTTCAAGCCAGTAATCCAGCCTCTTCAGTCCATGTCTGAAACACTGTTGACTCAGAACATAGGTTATGATAAATCAAATAGAGATGTGAAAAATGAAATTTATACAAGTCAAGGGAATATTATTGGTCAGGACTTATCATCATATTTGTATTTAGCTCGCAAAGGTATAAAAGATTTAGACTCAACCTATGGCATTCACCTAGATGATAAAGGAGAATGGAGAATGGGAAGACATTCAGTCGAGTTTTCTGGGGATGATTTGATTATAGATGCAGTTACCTACCCTGGGACAGCAGGGTTACACGAATTAATATTTATGAAAAAACCACGACGTGTGTACTCCCCTCAAGATTTGGTTACTTACAAAACAATATTGACTCATACTAAGGCTCACTTAACAGAACAAGGTAGAATAAAATCAAATAAGGGTTACAAATACATGACAATTATTTCGAACTTATTTCCAATAGTTAAAAAAACTCCACCAACACCACCACAACTCTTAAAAAATGACACATCTTTTTCCAATGTGGAAAGTTCCTCGATTCAATTTGAAAAAGATAAAGATGATGATGAATATTTTGATTCCCACGTCATTTCACCTAAAGGTAAAGGTCTAATGATGCATCAAAATGGAGCTACCATCGAGTATAGACATTGGGATGATCCAAATGAACTATGCACACGTCTCCGTCTTTTGATTGGATCTAAATTAGCTGGTAACAGTAGTCACACAAATGAAATTATTTCTATTTTGGAGGAATTACAGGAGCATGGTATTATAAAAGACATTAAAGATTTCAAATTTTAGTTAGTACATAATCAACTTTACTATGAGCATAGATAAGTTTGGTCATTTTGATGATGGTGGTAGGACTAAAGGTGGGAAAAGAACTATACCTGTACAAGGTCCTCCGGGAGTGGGGTTCACTTTGACAAAAAGAGGGGATTATGATATATCAAACAAGAGATTGTCTAATGTTGGCAAGCCAAGGGATATTAGGGACGCTGTTAATTACCAAGTATTTGATGAGTTAACCAAAACTTGTTTGAAGTTCTTTCACAACAAAGATGGTCATTATGATGCTAGAGGAAGAAGAATTATAAATGTGGGAGATCCTGTTGATAAGAGCGATGTTGTAAAATTGGAATATTTACAAAATAATGCAGTCATGTTCAATCATGAAGAAGACATTAAGGAAGAAGGAAAATTATCAGGGGGTGGCAAAACAATTGATTTCAAAAATTACCGGTTGAAAAACATTAGAGGTCCACCTATCGACGATGATGAGGTGGCAAACAAATCATATGTAGACCGTTTGGTCATACGTTCTAATAGTGATGGATGGGATTTTGCAAGCAAACGATTAACAAATATAGGAGAACCTATAAAGCCATCAGATGGAATAAATAAACACTATCTTGATAGCGTAATTCCCAACCGAGATAGTGATGGATGGAATTTCTCTAACAAACAATTGCATTCAGTCGGTGACCCTAAAACAATGAGTGATGCCGTCTCTCTAAACTATCTTGTCAAAGCCTTGGGAAAATGTTTTTTTGATCAATATAATAAGTTATGTGCTCCTGAAGACAGAGTTGACAATAACTTGCAAGGTGAGTGGATAAAGAAGTATTTTGTTGAAAAATATTTTATTAATCCTACAACAAAAATTTTGAGAAGCCACTGATATATAAATATCATTATTACATTTTACCTAATTAGTTTCATTATATAATGACGTTGGTCAAAAGTAAACCGACTCAGTCGTTTTTGATTCATGGTAATGGACTAGTAAAAAACGTAATTAGAAAATTCGGAAATTTAGCTGCTTCGGCATTGAATGGTGCTATTGACTCTTTACCACTAGAACTTCATCTGCCTACTTATAACTTCTGTGGACCAGGAACACAGCTTGAGAAACGCTTAGCTCGTGGTGATGTAGGAATAAATGAGTTGGACGAAGCGTGCAAAATCCATGATACATTTTATGCTCAACACAAAGATAGTGCAAAAAGACGTGTGGCAGATAAACAATTGGCTGAGGCGGCGTGGTCTCGAGTAAAATCAAAAAACGCATCACTCGGGGAAAAATCAGCTGCTTGGCTCGTTGCTAAGGCATTGAATGCAAAATCGAAAATGGGTGGGTCGATAAAACAAAGAAAACCAATTAAGCCGAAAAAGCAGAAAGACAAAAAGCTAAGTGTTAAAAAGACAAAAAAGAACTCTAATAAAAAGAAAAAGGGTGGGTTCCTTCCATTAGTTCCCATTCTGGCTGGTTTGAGTGCTCTTGGAAGCGTTGTAGGAGGTATTGCTAGCGCCGCAAATACTATATCAAACTCCAAAAATTCGTCCGAAAAAGTAAAAGAGGAACAAAGACATAATAGAGTTATGGAAGCCATTGCGACCAAGAGTGGTAAAGGATTATTCTTAAAACCGTATAAGGGTGGAGGTCAAAATAAACGAAAATCGAGAAGAGGAAAAAAAGACAAAAAAAAAAACTCTATAGATGATATTCCGAACCGTGCACTTTCTAACTATGATTTACTCGCATATGCTAAAAAGTTCAAAATACCCTTTTTCCGTGGCGTTTTCAATAAGGATTCATTACCATTGAAAAGTTGGAAAAATGAGAGTGCAATAGTTAATTTGGATTCAAAGTATGGAGCTGGAACACATTGGGTTTGTTACAAGAAGAGAGGGGATGAGGTACTTTATTTCGATAGTTTTGGAAACTTAAGCCCTCCAAGAGAATTACTGGAATATCTTGAAGGTTCTAAAATACATTACAATTATGATAACCATCAACCCTATAACACAGTTATTTGTGGACATTTATGTTTGAAGTTTTTATCAGACATAAGTCACTTTTGATTTAGACTGGTTCAAACCATGATGTTTTGTCTAAGTGGAACTCAAAGTATAATCTCTTGCGAGATGTTTCCCGCAATTGATCTTTCACAAGAAGAACAGTGGGAATTAGGGCTTGTAAACTTTACTACTTATAACTCCATACCTAATATTGAAGAAGGGGTCAATAATTTGTTGAAATATGGCGATCATCTAATTTCATTGTCAACAGGCGCCTATGAGATAGAAGATATTAATAACTCTGTACAAATTAAGATCCGTGAACAGGAGGAAGCGGGAGCTATAGATATGAAAATAAGTCCTCAAAAGAAAGCACCTCTAATCATAAAAGCGAATAATAATACTTTAAAAACGGAGATGTTTTGTGACAAAGAATTAGATTTATCGATGGATGGATCTATAGCTCCTCTGTTAGGATTTTCAACACGAAAATTTGAAGCTAATAAATGGTATGAATCGTACCTTCCAATCAACATTATTAAAGTGAATGTCATTCGAATTGAATGTAATATAGTTCGAGGATCATATTTGAATGGTATTGAGAGTCACATTCTTCATGAATTCTATCCAGCTGTAGCACCTGGTTATAAAATTGTAGAAACCCCCAGTAATGTTATATACTCTCCATTGAATACAAAAAAAGTTCAGAATATCATAATAAAAATTCTCGATCAAAACAATCAATTGTTAAATTTAAGAGGGGAAGCTATAAACATTCGATTACATTTGCGAAAGCATGGGTCTGGTCTTCTACCTGCAGGAAACTGATTCTACGAATAAATCAGTACGAAATCAAAGAACTTCAATCAAACGACATTCACACCTGAACCGGTTAACACCAACCAATCGTGATTTTTTGAAATCACTTGGTCTACGTTTGCAGTTTTCTGTGTGAGCTGTTATTATTATTATTTTTTTTTACAACAATGATGTTGGACGTGCAAGCTGAGCCTGAATATGATGATTCAATTACTGAATATGAATTTCGAACTCATACCCCTTTCAACTCCACAACATTCAACCATAGTGATGAGGTGAGGATTGTAATTCAACAGCAAGATAGCATCACCTATCCATGTGACAGTGTTCTTCATGTAAAGGGTACGCTACATAAACCGGATGGAAAAACACCTGACGAGACTTTAAAGCTAGTCAACAACGCTGTTGCATTTCTTTTTGATGAAATACGGTTTGAGTTATCTGGTGTTGTTGTCTCACGAAGTAAAAATGTGGGGATCACAAGCACACTTCGAAATTTACTTTGTTTGACGCCAAATGATGCACCAGCTATGGAAACAGCAGCGTGGTTCGGTGTAGGTGTAAAAGCAACAACTACAAGTTTTTCATTCTGCATTCCCATAAAAATGGTGCTATCTTTTTTTGAAGACTACAGAAAAGCAATACTGAATCAAAAGCAGGAGCTTATTATTCTTCTGTCAAACAGTAGAACAAATGCTGTTTTCAAAGAGTCTGTGAAAGATGCATCAGATGGAGCTGCTCTCAGCATAACAAACATATTTTGGAGAGTTCCTTATATAAAACTTTCCGACACAGAACGTCTACCACTGCTCAAAATCGTCAATGAAGATGAATATATACAAATGCCTTTTAGAAGCTGGGAGCTCCACGAATATCCAACACTACCTTCATCAATGCGCCACTCATGGACCATAAAAACATCTTCTCAGTTGGAAAAACCCCGTTACGTAATTCTTGCTTTTCAAAGCGCAAGAAAAGATAAATTAGATGCTGACCCCAGCGTGTTTGACTTGTGTAAATTGACAGAAGTTAAATTGTACTTGAACTCACAAAGTTATCCATATGATAACTTGAAAGGGGATTTGTCCTTAATGTACAATATGTACCAACGATTTCAGTCTTCATACTGGAGTGGTAGAAGTTCACAGCCTTTAATGAACAAATCAACATATGATACTTGTCCAATCATTGTAATTGATTGTTCGAAACAAAATGATGTGTTGAAAGCTGGACCTATCGATTGTCGTCTGGAGTTTGAAGCAACTGCCCCTTTCCCTCCTAACACCACAGCGTACTGTATGATAATTCATGATTCTCTCGTGAAGTACAAACCACTGTCGAGTATTGTCACCAGAGTTCAGTAGTGACTTCCCCCTTCTTCCACAAATATATCCACCTATGGTTGATGATGGTTATCTCAGTTGACGTTCACATCTTCATTGAAGAGCATCAGTCACATCTCATCGGAATGGAATCTTCTGACAACTACCAACCGCTAACCAAGAGGAGGATTGATGATAATCCGCTGATTCACTCCATTATGGATAATGATGATCATGTTACCACTAGCCCATCCTTTGGAGAGGAGTCAGATCCACAATCACAATCACCTCATCTACAACACCCAGAGATGGATAAAACAGAAAAGATGCAGAAGAAGGAGACGGGAGATAAACCACTAACCCCAACTATCGATAAGACGATGATGACGAATGATTGCAGTTCACCATCCTCTCCTACAAGAGTTTCAGAAGACAAGGCGACAAATTCTATTCCCAACCTATTTATGGATTTATTTGGAGTCCTTCGTTTGATGTATCCATTAAATTCGATCAATTCAAAATTTGTTAGTGTTGGCTTGTACAAAGAATTCAACTATCAACCAGCTATATTGTTCTTCAAACATGGATGTAAAAAGTTTATTTTCCTAAACGAAACACAGTTTCAAGAGCTTTGCTCTCATACAGAAGATATTTGTCAAGCTATGTGTAACACAAATGAAAATCTAGTTAAGAAAACCAAGTTTCAGATTTCTGGAAAAATTAAAGTAAATGTGAAAACGATCTTTTACACTCCTCACGTTGAGATAAAATGGGAGCACAGAAGCGTTATTTTCTCGCCTGAAGAATGGTGTAATTTTATCAACTACCTGTTATGTTTGAAAACATACATGGATCGTTTGGTTTATCATAAATTTCATTTAATTGAGTATATCGGTACTATGCTACATAATGCAGGAAGCTATGTTCCTCCTCCAAAGCAACTTTCTGACTTGGAGGGTGAAAGATTGTTTTTGGAACTTGCATGTTGTAAGAAATAGAAGCTGTCATTTTTAGGTTTACATTGTGGTACCTACTATTACGCAAGAACTTAAAATTAGAGTTTTCTGTTGTTATTACTAGATACGATAAGTGCAAATAAATGACTGTATAATACATTGTTTTTAAATTCCTCATCCCTCTCTTCATGGATTTGAAATAAGAATGTTCGGGTTACAGTATGAAACACAATTTATCAATGAAGTTTATTGAGTAGCTCAATACATTCAGCAGTGAGATATTTCAAACGTACGCAATCACATGTGCCGGGCGCATCTATATCCATAGCCCCACACGTTGCATAGATATACCATGAACACGATGGATAATGGGTTCCCTCATCTGAAGTAAATAGAGTTTCATTGACGTGTTTGCTCTCGATTGATTGGATTGATTTGATCAATTCATCAATAGTAATAATCATTCGATAAGTATCCACTTTAGGTTGATGTAAAGCGTATATTTTATATCCTGTAGTTTGGGATATTATCACTGTTCCGGTTGAATGGTTGCAATCCGTAGAACACATTGTCACTCCTGCTGCTGGGTGCCCTTCCATTGATGGAGTTAAAGATGGATTGGTGCAGGAAGAGAAAAGTTATGATCACTGCAGGGATGGAGATAAGGAGAACCAGGACGAGGAGAAGAATATTGTCACATCCACTCGCACTATGTACAGCTTTTGATGTACTATATGTTGCGTTGAAAACTCGTTTAAAAAAATCAACTAAAGCAGCTTCAGATGTTAGATTTACCGAATTCACTGATGAAAAATCAAGTTTAGTTTCACAAGAAAGTACATTGTTGTATGCAACGTTGAATAACCTCTTGAAGAACACAGCAAAACTCTCTTCAGGTGTAGCCTTGGTTTCCAATTCACAAAATCCTTGTACTAGCTGCTCGAGAGGGTGAATTGTATCATTCATAGCACTGAATCAGAAGAAGTACTGATTTACAGAACCTCACAACAATCTTTTATAACAAGATCATCAGCTGCTCAATAGATAAAATTGATGGCTTACAGTGTTGTTTATTTTATTAATTTTTTCTTATCCATACTTACTATAACTTTATTTCGGAGAGCATAACGGGCTTATAAGCCCAGGGTTGCAAGTTCAAAAACATTTAACCACGAACTAGTAATTCCATAGGAAGGTAAGACCGGAGGCGAAGGAATTACTAATAATTGTAGATATATTATCGTTGGGTGAAGGAAGGTCAGCTCTGATATCACCGTGGGAAAACGAAAGAAATTTGAGATGGAATAATTATAATCAATTAAAATGATATCAACTAAAGGTCGAGAAGAGGTCAGCTCGGGCGAGAAATATTTAAAAATTGATATCACCTAGAGGTCAAGAAGAGGTGAGCTCCGAGATCAAGTAGAGGTCAGCTTCGCTCTCTCTCTAACACATAGAACCATACGGCTTATCAGCAGTTGGACCCGCTGACCAGGCGCTTTTGTACAAATCGGGCCCGCTGTCCAGGGGCTTTTGTACAAAACTGTCCCAGAACCACCCAAAACCTACTACTGATAGACCCACTTGTACAGAGATGGCTGTCTTTAATCTGCCTTTCTCATGTTTTCAGTTTTGACGGCTTGCTCTCCTTCTCCGTGGTTCCTCTACCACCATGTGGAGGTTATGAAAGAAGACGGCGGGAATCTTCTTTAGCTTTTGGAGCATTTGGAGAAAATTTCAGTGCAGAAACGTGGTGTCATAATCAGTGTCAGTCTGTCATCTGCCCGCCGTAAAACGGTAAGAAATCGAAATTCTCTTTCTGGTTGCCAGTTCTAGATTTCATCATTCCTGAATATCAGCACCAGCACGAGAGATAAGCAGAAACCCCCTTGTGCCACCCTTTACCTTTGTCTTTCATCTGGCTGACTTGGGTCTTTTATCTGCCGGTAATCGTGGCAGACTGCATGGGCTGTATGGATTGTATGGACTTTCCAAGTTGTTAATTTGTTGAATCTCTCATCTGTCATGGGTGTCCCCGGTCTGCCGAAGGGTTTTCTTCTTTAATTTTTAATTCATCAATTAAGCCACTGTGTTCTTCAATTGAAATTCAATCAGTATGTGATGTTAATCTCTGAATTTTGGTAGAACTAAATCCTAACTATTCTGAATTCTTGGTGTATGAATTGGTCCTTTCTGGGTAAATGACCCATAAGCGAAATTTTAAATGACACTTAAATAATTATCAGAGCTGAATTGGTAACAATTGTTTAATGTTTACATTCTTTCTTCAACGGTTGCATGTTGACGAAATCGTCACATTTAGTCACTGTTTCCATTATGTTGTTGATGCATTCATTTTTGCTTTCCCTTTTTCTGTTTCGGGCTAGAATTAAAAAACAAAACTTTTAATAATGACGTTAATTCCACTTTTGATATTATTAAATTAATCCCACTTATAATTGCTTTACAATACAAAATGAAAATCGACTGATTAATACAAGAATACTAGTGTTCTGCCTACTTTTTGATTTGGATGATGATGGCGGTCATGTTGTCGCACCCTACTGCGTACAGGTTGCATGTAGGAGACAAACACTGATCGATGAGAGCTTCAGCAGCAGCAGAAGCCGAGCGGGTCTGAAGCTTGACTTTGATGAACCTTTGGACGCTCTCGTCGTTCATCACCTCCCACACGCCGTCGCAGGCGAGGACGAGGAATTCCCACGACTTTTCGACGGTCTTTTGAATCACTTCGGGCACCGGGCAGACGACCTGTTGGTCCGGAGGGGTCCTTTCCTGTAGATTGAGGCAATTGAAGATTCGGCATTTCAAAATTACCCCTGTATAAAAGTGTCTTTAACCTTTTTGTAGGCGAAATCCCCGAGAGCTCTGGACAGACCCAAGCTGCCGTTGACGCGTTCCATGATGACGTGACCGCCCGACGACACGATACGCTCTCTTTCGCCGGGCTCGGTAGGCTTGTGGTCAAAGGAGAGCCTGAACACTTTTTCACCGGCGCAGGCGATGGCTCGACTGTCCCCAACGTTGCCACAGAACAGCTGATTACCTGGAGTAGGAACGAGAAAGAGTTGAGAGAAGCAGGAAGAGAATTATAGATCAGATAGATGGGAATTGCGGAGGTGAAGGGCACGTTCATTTTAGGGTTAACGCCCACTTTATCGATAGGAAACGCTATGGAGTCCGAAAGGACTATCAGCAGGCCCCCCGAAGGGAGCTCCACCAAGGGGGACGGCCAAGGACCAGAGGTTGAAGACCAAAGATCCAAGACCGTGGGCTCGCCCGAGGTACTGGAGGAGAGGAGCCGCTCCAAGCGTTAAGGTGGCGTTAAGGGAGCGAACTCATCACCATTAAGGCCCGAAGGGAATTACCCCTCTACCGCTTTACATGCCCCTGACACCGAAGTATCAGCCTGAGCATTACAGGGGTGGGCATGAGGGACAGACGCCCGAGTTAGCCAGGCCGCAGGGTTAACGGCCAGCTGGCGGTTCTGAAATCTAGACAAATGGGGGTGTAAAATCGGCCCAACAGTTGGCAAGAAACCAGTGCTGTGACCAAGTGCTGCCGTATAGACGTTGGCCTCTCGGAACAGGTGCTCACTTGGGAACCTTCTTTGTTTGGTGAGCATTGTCCTCCTTGTAAGGCCACTAATTTATTCATAATAGTCGAGAATGCTCCTCCCCAAGCTACACTCCCATAATGGAGCAAGGACTGAACAAGCGTGTATACCAGTTTCAGTCGATCGACCGATGAGATCCACGGCCTCAAGTGGCTTTGAATACATCATCAGAGATTTGTGTAAAGATGGCAAATATGCTTTTCCCAAGAAAGAGAACTCTCCACACTCACCAGAAGGTGCTTGCACAGTGGCACTGCTTCGATTTTGGCGCAATGAACTTCAGCACACACGTCCAGGATGCTGCCCCTACCAACAAAATCACACTTGGGTTTTCCTTCTATCAGAGAGAGGAAACGTCCAAGCAACCTGCCATTAAACCTGTCTAGGAGACCTTGCATCTTGTCAACCCAGCCACAATAGCTGCATCGTCTGGAAAGAGGAGCACAACGCCATCAGGAGCCAAAGAGGCCAACTGGTTGATGTAGATCAGGAAGAGGATCAGCCCACGTGTGCCTCTCCGAATGACAGCAAAATCTAAAGGCCTCCAATGCCAGCAGTCCCCCTGATTGCGACATATTGGGTTCGACCGGAAAGGTTGCTGGAGAACCATTTCAACCTTCCAACAGCTCTAAAAGACTCGAGAGGATGGCCCTATCGATGGAATCAAAGGCCTTCTGCAGGTCAAGGTTGACAACCACCGCCCTCTTGTCACCGATCTCATGAGCAATACGTGAGATTGAATAGGGTGTCATCCACAGTTTGAGCAGCTTGGAACCCATACTGTGCAGTTTGTTGGTCTCAAGGTACTCTGCAAGGTTGATTTTTACCCATTTTCCCAAAACCTTACCAATGACGCTTAGCATTGGAATTGGCCTGTAGCTGCCAGGGTCCAGCCGACAGCCTTCCTTGTAAAAAGGAGTCACCTTGGCCACCTTAAATGCGGTGGGAAACACTCCCTGTGACATTAAAAAATTGCAGAGATGGACAAAGGGGACAGTGAACAATGGCGCAAAGTGTTTAACAATTTTGGTCAGGATGCCTCGACCATAGAGATCTTGATGAAATCACTCTCATCCATGAGCGGGATCTGGAACCTGCTGTAGATAGCCACTGGGGGCGGGCTATCAACAATAAATTAGCTAAAACAGTATTCAGTTTGACGAGCACCTCTGATGAAAACTGTAAGTGCCGTCGATCCCGAAAAATTATGTTCGGGGTTGTTTTCAGCTTTCAAAAGTTGGTCACACTCGATGTAGCCCTTCCTGATGGCCTCCTTGAGATTGGTCGCCCATTCTTGTTGACTCATGATGCTCTGGAGCAGGAAAGTCCCAGCAAATTCGGCCACGCTCCGGCCGCCGTGCCCGTCAAAGATGCCGCAGTACAACGTGTTCGTCGTATCGTCGGGGATTTTCAACCAGATGACGGACACGTCTTCCATGTTCTTCCTCCAACCCTGGGTGGGGGGGAAAGGAGGTGAGATAGTATGGTGAGCTGAAGATTCGGCACAAGCAGCAGGCAGTCACAGTTGGGAAGTCTCGTCTGCCAATGCTGTTTGTGTCGAATCTTCCCATATTCGGCTGAGAAGCCGATGACAATCACCTGCATACAACTCATGGCCGCTATGAAACTGTCGTTTTCCTCTTCCACAGTTGACTTTTCAACGTTTGGCCTTGACAAAAATGCTGCTTCTTGCAAAGCGTCTGTTTCGTTGCTCCATTCGAAAGCCATTTACTCCAAAGAAAGTATGTGTCATTAGTTTCCTGTATTGGATTTTCCTCAGAACTCCTGAGATGTGTTGGTGAATTGCATAGGCAACGGACACATAGCAACTTGGCCAACCCTGGTTATTATCGTGTCTTACCAGTAGACCAGTGTAGAGGTTTGATTCTATTGATTCTGGTTTTGGAAATCCAGTGTGAAGCACCACCATTATAAATGCTTGTTGGTGTCGCGTTGAGCGTTAAGTCTACTTATTTTAAACGTAGGCGTAACATGGCCTTATTGTTCTTTCTCTACCTTAAGAAAACTACGACATTGTCAGGGGAAATAAGAAAACATATTACCTAGAAGTTTCTATTTGGCTGAGAAAAGCACCTTTTCCGTCCCCTTCTCGACAGTCCCTCCGGATGCATGTGCACCCGCAACTAAAACGACGATGTCTTCATAGTAGCTTTTTGAAGGGTTCGGTGTCACCAGTACCTAAATGGTCAGCCTTCACTCGCGGTCCCAAACCTGGAGTCCGGCGCCATCCTCCAACCCCAGACAACGAAACATCCGCCGAGTCCCCCGTAGTCTCACGGCGACGGCTCGGATCACTGCGATTCTTGACCAGAAACCAAAGCAGCTACCTGAGAGTACGGGCGAGACCACTTTTCAGAGAGAACTTATCCAAGTTTCTCACCAAAAGAGCACTAAGTCTTATCCAAATTTAAAATGTCGAAATCATCCCATAGAAAATATTACAAAAAACCTAACTTCCATTTATTCATCACTCAAACCAAGACTTTAGCAGTTCAGTAATTTTGGAAAACCATTAAATTTTGTTAGGGTCACTAAACTTTTTTTCTTTTTTCACTTTCTCAACAACAAGTAAAAATGGTTAAAATTTAATGCTCTTTCGAAAGTACTCCTCAATTTTTGATTCCCTTTTTTCTTTAAAAATAAAAAAGAGCCATTTATCTTAAAAAAGACGATTTAAGACGAAATAGTATATTTCCACGATAAAAATATATAAACTTGTAGACGCGTTTCGGTTGATTAGACCATCATCAGTACAATACAGAATGAGGAAGATGTGAGAAGTTAAATAATGTAAGGTGGATGCGGCGAGATAGTGGGAGTCCATCTTTAAAAAAAAAACGCCAAAAAAAAAAAAAAAAAAAAAAAAACAAAAATAGCGAGCCATAATCCAGCCATTGGGATAGCTCATGTTTGCCAAAAAGGTCCAAAATTAGATGCTTTAGAATCTTTGGAAATTCAGAAAATTCACAATTTAGGAATATCTGTTAATGACCTGGATGTAATTAGGCGTTCCCCGTTAATTGACATTTTCTTGTGAGTCTTCCTTTCACTTATTTGCCTTTCACATTACCTTTCACCTTTCTCCTTTTATGCCACCTTTCTAATGCCAGGCCCATTAGAAGGCACATTTCACTTTTGTATATAAGTAACTTCTCACATCTTCCTCATTCTGTATTGTACTGATGATGGTCTAATCAACCGAAACGCGTCTACAAGTTTATATATTTTTATCGTGGAAATAGACTATTTCGTCTTAAATCGTCTTTTTTAAGACGGATTCCCACTATCTCGCCGCATCCACCTTACATTATGCCATTTATCTTCCCATAGAACGAGAGTTAAGCGCAAAATGCCAATTAAAATCCACACAGCTATCAAATTTTGTGTATTTCGGAAATCCATTGGCTTTCAAGGCAGTTTGAGCAACGCAGCGTTCCGAGCGCTGACCTTCCCTCATCTTTACATCAGCGGCTGCGTAAATTGGAGCGTCTAGAATTGACCAACTCGGGTATTCTTAACCAGTTGTACGGTTGCCAACATGCGTGCTTCAAAGACTGGTTATATTAATTTCAATGTATCACGTCAGTTGGTGTTGTGGACGTCCGGTGGTTTATGCGAATTGTGGCTAGCAACCCAACGTAGGAAATATGCTATTTCTATACTGTGGACACGACTTTTTCAAAATTTATGCAAGTAACTTACAGCTATCGGGAATAATGAGATTTGTCAAGTCGTTTAGAGAAGGTTGATTCCGCCGAAGGGCCAAAAAAACAACAAAAAAATGTCGTTCGGGCCGTTCGGGTTTCAGTACACCGGTATGACGGGGTACCTCCTCCCCCAGCCGGTTCTGGAGAAGCATACGACCGTCGACGTCAACGATATGGTGTGGGTGGCGACGTCGTCGATGCAGGGGTGGCGACAGTCTATGGAGGACGTCTCTGTCGTCATGTTGAGGATCCCGGGAGACAGGACGGAAACGATGTATTTTTCCGTATTTGACGGTCACGGGGGGACCAAAGTTGCCAAATACTGCGGGGCGAACCTCCACAAGCACGTTGTCAAACAGCGGGAGTGGGAAACCAACATAAAGGATGCCATTTACAAAGGTGTGTAGTAAGTGATTTATTCAATTTGGCATCTTGTGCTGAACGATATCGACCCATCAGCTCTCTCTCGACCATTCCCGATACATTTGAATAGCTTGTCGTCCGCCAGTTCTCCCCAGTCTTGATCGCTCCTTGATCGCTGTCATCATCGCTCCTGAGCATGGATTCGTAAAGGGGCGCTCAACTGAGACGAACCTGATGCTTTCCCAGGATTTTGTGGCCTGGGGGTGTATGGTTCTCTGCTGGAGTGGTTCAGCGATTACTTGTCCGATCGTTAGCTGACCGTTCGAATGAATGGCTCTCTCTCGCGTTCGCTTCATCGGGGGTTCCTCAGGGCTCGCTACTTTTGATCCTCGTTATGAATAGTGTCGGGGCTGCCCTCAGTCAGTGTTCCCACTTTATCTATGCCTACGACCTCAAGATTTTTCCCTACCCGTCATGTGGCTGACTGCTTCCCCCTCCAGGACTGCCTCGACTCTTTGCTCCCACCAAACTGTTCAGTCACCACCTTCACCGCACTGTTGACCCTATCATCTGCAACTATCAACTAGACGGGGTTTCTCTTGTTCGACGGTCCTCAGTTCGTGACCTTGGGATCTTGCTTGATGACCAGCTCACTTTTTCCGACCACGTATCCCAGGTCGCCCTACGTGTCATGCGAGCCGAGGCGGAGCACGAGGGAATTTACCGAGGCCCCTGCTTTGGTGACTCTCTATCGCTCTCTCGCACTGCCTGTCCTGGAGTACCGGAGAGTCCTGGTCGGTGCTGTGGAGCCCTTCCTGTAGTTGCTACATTGAGCAGGTGGAGCGTGTCCATCGAGCGTTCTTACACTACCTGAGTTACTAGCTGGGCATTCCTCGCGCTGAGATTGACTACTCCTCTCTTTCCACCCGGTTCCATCTTCTGAGGCCTGTCGATCGTCACCTAGACTAGTGAAATTGTCATAAGGTGTCAGGGTACCTTATGTGGGGTTCGGGGGACCGATTGTGGTGTTTAATAGGCTTCGGAAGTCTGGAATACGAAGATTTTGGCTTAGTTAGAAAAAATGGTCAAACTTCAGCACGCTCTAGCGGCCAAACGGAGAAAGCTAGCGAGGCGTTTATGGTCTCATGTTTTAGGAAATTTCATCAGCTTTAATTTCGCATAGAGTAGTCATGTCGCTGAAGCATGGTTTCCGAGTTAAAGGCAAAAAACCAAAAAAAAAAGGACCAAATTTTTATGGTTTTCCGCCATTTTCATGGTGTAGCCATATCCGAATCTAGTAGATAACCAAATTTTCGGATTCAGCACCCCCAAAAACGTACAGATCCGTCGAGAAAAATTCTTCAGGTATTTTTTCCGCTCCAAACTACCTAATGACTGGACTCCACGGTCGGATCGATGCTCCTGAGCTTATCAGGTCAATTCGTCCCTCATCACGTTTTGCCCACCCTTTCGCTGTCCCCTTTTCACCTACGAATTACTTATATCACTACGCTTTGCCGCCTCCCCCGTCTTGCCAACCTTCTCATCTCCTCCCCTCCATAACTCGTCTTCCTCTCCTGCTCGCCTTAAACGTATATATACGTATATTACTATATATAGTACTCTCCGAGAATGTTTTCTCTCTTCCTGACTCTTCTTACTTGCTGTCGATTGCCGAATATTTATGTATGTATCCATGTTATGTATAGTAGTGATTTTCTTTTCTTTTTATGTTATTTCTGTAAAATTGGGCTCTGTCCGTTTCTCAATAAATAAATATTAAAAAAATAATAAATAACTTGACGCCATTTCAGGCTATAAGGACTGTGACGCTTTCATGCGTTTGGACAAGAACATCGTGACGGAACTGTCTGGGGCGACAGCTCTGTCGATCTGGTTGCGGGACAACTTCCTCGTCTGCGCCAACGTCGGTGACAGTCGAGCCGTCGCGTGCGTGTCCGGACGAGTCGTTCGCCTGTCGTACGACCACAAGCCGAGCCTGCCGACGGAAAAGAGCCGCATAATCGCCGCCGGGGGCTTCGTCGAGGCGGACCGAGTCAACGGGAATCTCGCCTTATCGCGGGCCCTCGGCGACTACCAGTACAAGATGGCCAACTTCAGCCCGGAATTTCAAGTGAGTTTGACTTTGAACGATTGAAAAATTTGTCCGGGTCTTACAAAAGGCCGGGTGTTACACATTACAGTAATCTCGACCCATTCGCGGTCGACCAAGGATCAGACCATTGTAATCTCTGGATCTCTGGTCTAGATTCCAAAACCAAAGTGTCCGTCCGCCGTCCGGGCCGTTTTGGGCAGTCGGATTTTTTTTTTTTTTTATCTGAAATTTTGATAAATTACTCGGTTTACCATCTAGTTGTGCCCGCAAGGTTTTCAGCCCGATCGCCCAAACCCGTGGGGCGCTATGGGGCTAAAATGGGGCTACGGGAGGTTTTTTTAAAGGCTTTTGGCTATGGGATCGAGTTAGGTGTCGTTTTCGAAGTATTTTTGGACGTAGAATCCATTTTATGGGGTCCCGGAACGATCAGATTTCACTGTGGCGATCTATAGGGCTACAAATGGGTTTTTTGAAGGATCCTAGGAGGTCAAATATTTTTCAAGTAAAAAACAAAAACTTTTTGAAAAAAAAAAAAAAAAATCAAAAAGGTTTTTTCCAAAATTATATTCCATGATTAGTGATATAGATTGACAGAATTAAATTTTTGCATAAGTAACGTATATCAAAGAATAATAAACCCTTGTGTAAAATTTGCAGCGTTTTTCACTAATACCTCGAAAATTGTGCGTACTAGCGACATGACAACTTCATACAAAAACGGTGCAAATTTTACACAAGGGTTTATTATTCTTTGATATAGGTTTCTTACTTCTACAGAAATTTAATTCTGTCAATGAAAAAAATTTAAAAAATTTTTTTTGGGGATTTTTATATTTCAAAAAACATTTTTTAGGGGATTTTTTTACTCGAAAAATATTTAACCTCCTGGGATCCTTCAAAAATCCCATTTTTAGCCCCATGAAAGCCCTATAGATCGCCACAGTGAAATCGGATCGTTCCGGGACCCCCAAAACTGGATTTTACGTCCAAAAATACTTCGAAAACGACACCTAACTCGATCCCAAAGCTAAAAGCCTTCAAAAAACCCCTCCCGTAGCCCCATAGCGCCCCACGGGTTTTGTCAAAATTTAAGATTTATTAAAAAATTCCTACAGCCCGAAACGGCCCGTTTACACACCGAGGGACAAGTAGAAAGTATTACATCGGCCATGATTTGGGCCCAGCTTACAATCGCCCTTATAAATCCCTCATTGTTTTCCGCTTTGCCCAGATGGTCAGCCCGATACCTGACGTCGTGCTCAAACCTCTGGACCGCAACTGGGAGTTCGTCGTGATGGCCTGCGACGGCATTTGGGAAGTGATGACGAACGAGATGGTCGTCCAGTTCGTCAGATCCCGCCTAATCGACAGGATCCCCCTGCAGAGCATAGCCGAGTCGCTCATCTCCAGCTGTCTGTCCCCCAAGTGCACCGGCATGAGCGTCGGCTGCGACAACATGTCCGTCATCATCATACAATTTCGATGGAACAGGTAAGTTGTAAACTCGGCTGTCACACACAAATTCTCGTGCGTGTTCCGTCTGGTTCATGACACGTAATTCACATCGAAATTAAAACTGCCGTGAAACTTATACTTTATTTGGTGTTGTTTCAGGTCTGAACCGAACGGAACTCACACGAGCACCCAATCTCATCAAGTGAGAGCGAAAACGAGGAGGTTCCAGCCGAAATAACGAAGAGGCTTCAGAAAAAAAAAGTCCACCCAAAATTAACACAAAACTAAATCACTTGGAGCGGAATTATTTTTTTTCTGGAAAAAACTGGGAATCAGTCCCGCCATTCGAAATTCCAGTGTCTCCCACAGCAATACACAGACGATATGAAATGTTCGTCTTGAACCTGTTTTTGTTGAAAACCATAATTTACCTTTTTGTTTCAACACGTACGATTTGTTTTCTAAAATTTTGAATGCTCGGGGTGCCTTATTGGTCCCGCTAGGTCTTCCACTTCACACTTGGGGCTTTTTGAAGGGGTCGTCGCGTAGGGACCTATGAAATAATAGAAGACACGAGCGATAAAAACTTGAGTTTTAAGTTACAAATGGGTAATCTACAAAGGTTTATTTACAAAGATATTTACAATTCATAGGACGAGAAATCCACAAAAATCACAGTCCATAATTCTATTTTATGTACTGAGCCTGCGTACTGGGTTTGTGTAGGAAAACGCGAAATGAAAAAAAAAGGGCATCGATTGCAGTTGAAGAGCACAGGGGAAAAACGTGTTAACTCTGTTTTTCCAAACTTTTCAGGAGGGCAAATTTACTATTTCAAGATTCACTATTCTATCATTTGTCACCAGAAAATAATGTTTCTTTACATTTTAGAAGCTCTAGTAGGTAGGCTAAGTAACATAAACACCTGATTGTGAAAAATCATTCATTAAACAAATTCTGGAACAAAATACTGTATGAAGTGCACTTTTTACGGGGGAAAAACGTGATATTAAGGCTTGTGGCAGCCGGGAGTTAACACGTTGCACCGCATTACCCTTACATTGTAAGTGTGCATTATCAGCTTCAGCCTGTTCTGTACCATCTTGAGTCTGGTGGTTCTCATCACCATTATCACATTCATTCGTAAGAATTGGGCGGTCATCAATAAATACGATAAATCAGGAACTGCAGCCCTTTTCGGGTGCTTATGGAGGGCCATGCTCTCTCATCTTAGAAAAGGCAACAGATTCGAAAGGTTACAAAACAAGTACAGTCAAAGAACTATTTACGAAACTAAGAAAGTAATCAAAGGCTTGGTACTCCTGGTGGCCATGTCCTACTTGATGTCAACCACAGATTAAACTACTGATGTCAACTGTGGAATTTTGGCAACTGGCATGGATGCATCAGTATATTTTGTTATCAAATAGAGCTGATTTTTTTGTCAAGTTGGAGTACGTCACAGTAACAATTAATATTAAATATTATTTGTTACTGTGACGTACTCCAACTTGACAAATTTTGTCAGAGTTAAAACATTTTTCTGTTTTTCCAAACTTTTCTGGAGGGAAAATTTACTATTTCAAGATTCACTATTCGATCATTTGTCACCAGTAAAATAATGTTTCTTTACATTTTAGAAGCTCTAGTAAGTAGGCGAAGTGACATAAACACCTAAGTGTGAAAAATCATTCATTTACAAAATTCTGGAACAAAATACTGTATGAAGTGCACTTTTTACGGGGGAAGAACGTGTTATTCGCATCTAGTAGAATCTCTCTAAGTAGAATAAGCTTGTGGGCAGCCGGGAGTTAACACGTTCTTTCACGGAAGCGCCCCGATAAGCACGTTCTTCCCCTGTATAGGAATATTTCGCCCATTTGAACTCGTTTTTCCCCGGAAATAGCACCACCAACGGATTCATAGCTACGGAGTTAACACGTTTTTCCCCTGTAGTTACTCTTCAGTTGGATTTTAGGAAACGACTTTTTTCAAAGAAATTATTTAACATCGTAGGCCAAAATAACGTGAAGACTGTAAAAAATAAAAATAAATTCAATATCGTAGCGCAGGTTCATTTTTCTGGATAAGGAATGGACGTGCACTCAAAGCGGGGGTGGGCTCGGTATTCTTACGAGGTGGCTCCGAGACGTCAAAATTTGAAAATTGGAAAAATAATGTCTATGTTTAGTCTCAACTATACCAATGTAGAGGTCAAGTGACCAAGCATTTAGAGGATGATCACTCCAAAATAGATTCAATATTATTGTGGATTCTTTCCCTTCGTCATCTCCTGTGACCCGTTTTTGGTAATTTCTACTAAGCTCGCTGACTGCAATGGTTTTTTTTTTTCAATTTTTTCCGACCAGTGAATGTTTTTACCCCAGAATAAAGATGACAAAAAAAAAAAAAAAAAAAAAAAAAAACCTAAGTAGTCACTCTATAATAGTCGAAGATAACATGTGGTGTGACATTCCTAGTTACAGCTGAAATGAAAAATGTCTCACTTTTGTGTGAAACTTCGAACGAGTTTGTTCTTAACAAGAAAATATTTCTTAGATCAACACACACTAAATACATTAGGTACTGCCACCATGTGCATCATCTTATGCCAAGCTCGGCCACCAACTTAGAGGGCGAACTCCTCATTTCCTCGAACTCAATCTCTTCAACATCGTGTACATTCAAGAGCAGCGCTGTCAACGGTAAGGAGACGTCTAAGACGAGGGCAATGCAAAAACTACACATTGCAACAAAACCACAAACAATATCAACTTGCTCGAACAATTTTCAATCTTGATCAGATAAATTTTGACGAAATAATTTTGATGACTCGAAAACAAATGAGCGAAAAACTTGCGACAAAATAAAACGAATTCATAAGCCAAAGTGCAGTGTGGCCGCAGAAGAAAGAGGGACGGTTTTAACGCTTCAACAAAGCCGAAGTTCAAACTAAGTGGTCTGTAATAACTTAAATAAAAGATTTGCCACTCTTGTGAGAAACGAGTGTTTTTTCTTAATAAGAAAAAAAAACCGGACGGTAGACCTAAGTTTCTACAGTCAGATTAATAATGATTAATTTTACACCAACCCTCTACTTGTAACCAACCGCTAAACTTCCTTAGAGACCAATCATGTGATTATAGTTTTCGCGATCATGTAGCAATCAAAATCCCCCGTGACGTGACGAAAACAAATGGAAACGTCCTGTTAATCATTATTAAATGATAAACATATTACTAGATCAACACACAGTGAAGCAATACATTAAGTGAACAAGTGGCTGTCAGAACTCCGACAATCCGACAATTTTACCATGGAACATGCTTTAACCGGGACCCTAGAATTTGTCACGAAAATTGCGGGCATAATGACATTATAACATTGTTATACTAGGGGGTCATACCCTGCTGGCTACGCGAGCCAACCCTCGACCGTATCGCATTTTCCCAGCCTTTTTTTCTTGAAAGATTGGGGGGGGGGGGGGGGGGGGAGGTAGCCGCGTAGCCTTTGGCCATTCCTTGGCCCACCACCATCCCAATTCCCTGTCAACTGCTCCACGTGGAGCAACGTTTTGGTGATTTCATATTTTTCTCATCTACTCGCCAAAACGGATTTTTGGTATTTTTTTTAGAAATATTTCCCGTTTTTCCAACTTTGGGAGCTCAGATACGCCACATGGAGCTACTTTTTGGTGGTTTCAGACTTTTCTCGCACTATGCTCGCCAAACTGGATTTTTTAAGACAAATGTCAGATTTTTTCGACAATCAAAATCGTTTCACCCTCCTCCTCCCCGGACTGCGGCGGGTAAGCTCCAATACAATAGATTAATAAGAGGAAAAACGGTGGGAAGTGACGCTACGTTTGGCTCGGATGCCTATTATTAAATGAAGCGTGTTCCATGTTCCTCCAATGTTTAGCCGTTTGGCACAAGGTGACAGCGTCCAGGGGTCTCAGGGTGTCCACCAGCAGTCAATACAAAACTATAGGGCTGCCCCCTGGTTAAAGCCACCCCACCCCCAACCATATCCCACCTGGCCTCAGACCCCTTCTACTCGCTTCCCCACGTTCATTATGCTTTTTTACAGGATGAAATTGAAAGGAATCATTTGAAGGGCAAAAGCTACTTTTTAGACGTTTAAAACTTTTCTCATACTGTGCTCACCAAACTGAATTTTGTGAAAGTGAAAGGATTCATTTGGAAGGTAAAATCTAGTGTTACCCCTTTCAGAGCTCAGATACCCCACATGGAGCAACATTTTGGTGGTTTCAGGATTTTCTCGACCAGTGACTATTGATTAAAACCAATCAACGCGAGGCACGTCCATTCCTAACAGAACACATAAATATGACAATATTTACAAGATATATACACGTTTTGACTAAACATAATGTTGATGGGCTATGTATAAATTTGTCAGTTATCACAGATACTAGATACGAAAGGCAGACGTTGCTTGGAATGTTTTGCGTTTGTCAATACCGTTTTCTTAAATCAAACTCTTTTAAACAATACAATGAGAAATTCAAAGGCCCCTGTGTGAACCATTTCAATTTCTTACCAGGTTAGTGGGCTAGAAGTATACGTTTCAATGAAAGACTATTTGATTATGAGCTCTTCAACGCGAGCTTATTGCACTTTTTCGGCGGGTTTCTCGGCTTTGACCGGCGGCGGGGCCGAAGGTTTTTTGATCATCATCGACCTGAGGTTCTGGAAGGGCATTTCGATCGTGAGCGTGAGCGCTATCGTGGCCATAATGACCGCTATCGTTTCCTTGACGTCGAACTAAAAAATAATAATAATAATAAATAGTACCTACATCTTGAAATCTACCGTCGACCGAATTTCATCAACAATACTTACGAGAAGTTGAATGCTGTATGCTTCCGGGTATAAATTCCTCCCGACGTTGAAGAAGAAGACGGGAAACTGGGTGAGGTAGAAGGTGTACGAGAGACGGGTCGTGATTTGGAATCCTTTCCAGCTGGCGAGATCCGAAATGAAACCTGAACGTAGTGCAACATTATAATATTTGTTATTGCCAGCATTACATTAAGGTTTTGAATGAATAATAAATAATTGTCTTGTCCATTTTGTTAATTGTGAATTCAATTAATTTCAGTTACAGCCCACAAAAGCCGGTGGCTCCGCGGGTCTTCCAGTTCTTCTACTGAAGCTAAATAAATGGACAGCTCATTTCAAACGGAAATTCTTTAACAAGGCATTCAAAGCTCCGACTAAGAGAATCACTGATTACCTACTCGGGCTTTACTCGATAAGTAACGAACGCAACTCGGTGGTGCTCAAAGTATTAAATGTTAAAGTAGGTAAGGAATTGGTGTCTTTGGAGTAAATTTCCAAATAGGGGCGCCATTTTTCCACCACAATCGCAAAAACTAGGGGGTCACGCTCTGGTGGCTTCGCCAGTCAACCCCTGACCGTTCCCAACAATTTGTTTGTATAGTATTTTGGAATAATACACCTATGTAACGGGGGTCGACGACTCCGATCGGCCTCAAAATGTGACATTCTCCATTTCAAGAGGTCTAGATTCCAAAACCGAAATGTCCGTACGCCGTCCGGGCAGTTTTGGGCAGTAGGAATTTTTTTTAAATCTGAAACTTTGACAAAATACTCGGTTTACCATCTAGTTGTGCCCGCAAGGTTTTCGATCGCCCAAACCCGTGGGGCGCTATGGGGCTACGGGAAGGTTTTTTTGAGGGTTTCGGCTATGGGGTTGAGTTAGGTGTCGTTTTCGAAGTATTATTGGACTTAGAATCCATTTTTGGGGGGTCCCGGAACGATCCGATTTCACTGTGGGAATCTATGAGGTTTTCATGGGGCTACAAATGGGATTTTTGAAGGATACCAGGAGGTTTTTATACTTTTTTGACCAATTGTTGACTTTCGGAGCTCATGAGCTCATGTGGAGTATCATGAGCAACTTTATGGTGGTTTCAGATTTTTCTCGTCATCTACTCACTAGGTAGGTATAACAAATTTTTGGTAGGTAGGTAAGTACCTAGTTTCTTTTCTTTTTTTTCAAATCTGTTGACTTTTTTGGTCAACTTTTGGAGCTCAGATACGCCACATGGAGCAACGTTTCGGTGATTTTAGTCATTTCTCGTAGGTACTAAGGAATGCTTGCAACCATAGAAAAAAATTTTTTTTTTCAAATTTATCCTGCTTCTAGAAACCTACTTTAGAATAAAGGTTGTTCTCCTCCTCCTCCTCCTTCTCTCCGTGTGGCAGCTCCAATACAATAGGTTTCCCAGTTTCTCGATCCTTTACACAACATTTTTGGAAGTTTTGTGTCTTCCAACACACCAAGATTTATCTTGGGCGGATAATTTGAAGGGGGTAATAAAAATCATCTAGGGATATGTCTATCCCGCTCGTTCAACAAAACGTTTCCTTTACCCAAAGCGCTGTGCCGATCAATACTCTTGAAGTATTCTGCTGGTTTGTGTTGGCCTCCATTACGTATTATCTTTTCTGAGGGATCCCAGGGATTGTTCAATTAGGCCGATTTCCTTCTTCACTCCTTTACTGATATTCCCAACGTTTCAGAAGCGTGCAAGCTTCCATCTTCAGGGGTCTGAGCAACAATGTAAACAGGCGTTAGGCATATCCCTATCAAACCTAAATTATTACCTATTTTACACTCACAGGACTTACTTTGTCAACCTTGACAAGTCCTGTGAGTGTAAAATAGGTAATAATTTAGGTTTGATAGGGATATGCCTAACGCCTGTTTACATTGTTGCTCAGACCCCTGAAGATGGAGGCTTGCACGCTTCTGAAACGTTGGAAATATCAGTAAAGGAGTGAAGAAGGAAATCGGCCTAATTGAACAATCCCTGGGATCCCTCAGAAACGATAACTCTTGAAGTGATCTTCGTCCGTCTCAAAATTTTCGCGCTTTGCAACAAAAGCAGAATGTTTCAGGGCGTCAGGCGACAGTAAGTTATTGATAAATGGCCGAATTTTCAGGCCCTCACGTGCCCCACAACTTGATTTTTCGACTATAAGCTAAATTTCTAAAATGTACAGTTTAAGGTTTTTGTTCTGCATTATCTGAGGTATCATCGGCTATTTTGTCGCCGACCCAAATCATTTATTAGTGTTTCACAACCATCAATTAATGACACTCACATTATTATTCAGGCCCTCACAATAAGTGAACATTCACTACCATTGTGACGTCAGTATTCAGATCGCGTTCTCGACCAAAAGTTCCCGCCATATCAGCTAAGCTTTTGGTTTATTATTCTTGGAATAATTATTATAGCGAAAACAGGTGTATTATACACCTATGTTTTCGCGACGGGGGTCGACGACTCCGATCGGCCTCAAAATTTGACATTATCCGTTTCAAGTGGTCTGCATTCTAAATCCGAAATGTCCGTCCGGGCCGTTTTGGGCAGTAGGAATTTTTTTTTAAATCTGAAATTTTTACAAAATACTCGGTTTACCATCTAGTTGTGCCCGCAAGGTTTTCAGCCCGATCGCCCAAACCCGTGGGGCGCTATGGGGCTAAAATGGGGCTACAGAAGGTGGTTTTTGATGGCTTTTGGCTATGGGATCGAGTCAGGTGTCGTTTTCGAAGTATTTTTGGACGTAGAATACATTTTTTGTGGTCCCGCAGCGATCCATAGGGCTTTCGTGGGGCTAAAAATGGGATTTTTGAAGGATCCCAGGAGGTTAATTATTTTTCGAGTAAAAAATACAGAATTTTTGAAAAAAACGCATTTTTGAACAAAAAAAATCCAAAAAAATTTTTTTTGAGAAAAATTAAAAAAATAAATTTTTTTTAATTTTTTCATTGGCAGAATTAAATTTCTGCACAAGTAACGTATATCAAATATCAAAGAATAATAAACCCTTGTGTAAAATTTGCAGCGTTTTTTTTTTTTTTTTTTTTTCAGCTGTGATTTTAGGGTTAATGTCAACTTGTGTTACCCACTTCGAGCACGCCTTCGTCCCTCACGAGCCCAAAGGGAAGCAACATGATTCCCTAAACCCCACCTGGCCTCAGACCCCTTCCTTGTGTTGCAGCTTCAATATTATTTTTGAACCCATCGTAATGCCACTGCCTGTAGTTTCCCCCAAGTGAATGCTCTTTTGTTAATATTAACGTCCACAAATGTGGTTGTAATGATTTGAAGATCACTTTTTATTTGAAGTGTAGGCCTGAATAAGATGTCGAGGTCCTGAAAATGTGTAGGTAAATGTGGAACGTGTTAAAAGAGGATTTAATGCTGTTGCGGGTTCTGGTTCTAGAGAATACAGCAGCAGTGATGATGACTATAATACAGTCGAAAATTTGTTTTATGAGTAGGTCTTATCACCGAGTATCTCGTTTAGATAAACATCACATTTCAAGGCAGCCTAATCAGAGAATAGTGCATTACTCAGCAATTAGCCTACTCAGGCGTTAATCTCGGTAACAAATGATTTTCATAAATCGGCTCTACGTCCTTGAAGTTACCTCCGTTTCCGGTGTGGGAGGTGAAGATGACCCAGGAGAAAAACAGGCACCAGCTGATGGGGGAAAAGGCCGAGTAGATGGCGGCGTCGAATCGGTCGTAATTGTAAAGGCGGTCGCCCATATGAGACGGCTGGATGACAGACTGGTAGAGCAACGCCAGGGAGATGAGCCATCCCAGCGTTAAATGGCTCTGCGAATGAGGAGAACAGCGTTAGAACGGTTTTCATGCAGAATTTGGTGTGACAAAGCAGCTTCGCCGCCGGATTTACCGTGTCACGCCTTTGGTACACTTGAAAAAACAAAGGTTGACGCTTTGAGGGCAGATCTTTCTCACAATACCTTCTTAAGTTTGATATCCTTTCCCCATTGTCTCAAGATGTACCCCATGGCGATACCGATGACGTACACTGTAGCTCTGTGAGTTGGCAAGATGTAAGAGTAATCCGCTGTGTTGAACATCTGCTCAATTCTGAAAACCCACAATATTGTTTAATAATGAACACATATTCAATCTTGGTTTGCAGTCGGTTTTGAAGCACAACAGGCTACTCACGAATTTCCGAAATGAACGTAGAGATTGAGCTGTCTGGCGTAGACGGTGTAGAATCTGAGGATGGTAGAGAGCGTTCCAACAGTCAGAAGAGTCGTCATACCTTCTTTAGGCCACTTGTAGACCAAGTAGATTAAGATGGGAGAGACCAAGAAAAGCTGAGTGTCGATGCCGACGTGGTGAGTGTGCGTGAGACACTGTCGCAACCAAAGGAAAGATTAATTGATGCGTTCGAACCCACAAAAATCGTGAAATTCCGCTTTTTACCATATTTTTAAAGCCGAAGTAATTGTGAATGAAGAGCATGTTCCTCCACCAGTACTGTTTGCAGAGTTCGGCGTGGTGATTGACGACAAGAGGCCACTGCGGCCCGGAGCCCAATTGAGGCAAAATAAACGTGCAAAATAGAATCAGTCCGCCTAAAGTGGGCATAAGCCTGAAACAACAAATTAAACTTAAAATTCAGGATACCAAAAAATAAAAAAACTTTGAATTTAAACAAACCTCAACAGTCTGGAGGTGATTTCCTGAGGAACGTTGATGGTTTGAGACCTCATAAGCTTCTTGCCGAGAGAGTAAGAAGTTAGAAGACCGCTCATCATGATGAAAGGGTCCGTGTACAAGCTGGCGGCTCTCGCTACGACCGTCCACGGTTTTCCAAGCATCTGCAATGATGAACAATTGACCTAAACAACTCTATAAAAGTCACGACAGCTTATCCCTTCACACTTATGAACGCTAACCCGCGACAGAGCATTGCTGGATTTGCTCAATTCCGACAGTAGGAACGAAATACAGTAACGTTTTATTCGTAAGAATGAAGAAATTTAGTGTCTCGATAATGTTGCGCTAAAAGTGAAAACAATTATACTGCATAACTCACTTCAGCCATGAACACCCGATTTGAATAAGGGTTGAAAAACAAGGCCATCGATTTGTGCGAAACGTACAGCATGACAGCGTTCAAAAAACGAATCCCGTGAAGGCTGGAAACGTCATCGGCGGGGATCTCCATTGAGAACAGTTTAGCGCAGTTTTTCTTCAACGAGAAAGCCAAAAGCATTTCAACTCCAGTGGCTGAAAAATAAGTTAGAATTAGCGCTGGATGATCACGGTCTTGGAAGGGTTCGAAATTGTTTTATAGTGGCTTACTCAAAGGTGCAGGAACCCGGATGAAGTCGTACGCGGTGGATAGGAGAATGATACCCAGAATCGTCGAAAAGAGGAATCTGAAATCAACGATGATTTATTATTCTTTTTTGAAGGTTAATTATGCAAAAATTAATCCTGGGTCATTGAGAAAATATTTTCGATAAAATTAAAAAAACAAAAAACGATGAACTCGCTTCTCACCATGAACTCGCCGCCCCCTCCCCCTCGTTTTTTTTTTTTTTTTTGAAATCCGACTTTGGAATCTGATTCGCCATAGATTGAAGCTCATTTGGCTCGCGGATACCATACCCAAAAAACGGCTCCTTACTGGGTATTTTTGAACCCGAAAAAACGTGGGACAAACGCGAGAAAAACGATTATTTCGACGGGGATTTCGACGAATTTCTGATTTATACGGCTCGTATTTTTTCGTAATTTTTTCGAAACCGCCTTTGGCGCGAGTGGAAAGTGAAAAAACGTGGGACAACGCGCAAGAAAGACGATTTTTTTTCGACGAATTTTCGAATTTGGCGAATTTCGACGAATTTTGATGAATCTAATATGGCCTACGACACATCCGCACCTACGCGGAACCCGACGGAAAAAACGCCGTCTCTCTAGGCTCTACCGTTGAGGCGGGGCAGCGTGGAGTCTACCACTGAGGCCGACCGCGTGACGACTCGGCTGCGTGACCGTCACGTGACATGCGACACACAGACGAAAAAGTTTGAGACGATGTAATAAAAGTTTCACTTTAAAAAAACCTGTTCTGGACAGATGTAGGACGTCGAAGAATGGTTTATGCGACAAAAATTACTCGGAAAACGACACCTTATTTGACCTTGTGATCCTTCAAAAATCCCATTTCTAGCCCCATGAAAGCCCCGTAGACCCCCATGGTGAAATGGTATCGTTCTGGGACCCCAAAAAATAGATTCTACGTCCATAAATACTTCGGAAACGACACCAAACTCAACCCAATAGCTGAAACCCATTAAAAAAAAACCTCCAATAGCCCACATAGATGGATTGGGTTGGTTTGGCAAGAAAATAATAATAAAATGGACTCATTTTATACTCATTAGTGTGTTCCCGAATCCCCGACTTCAATGAATACACCTACAGAAGAAAAAAATTGAGAAAGAGACTGGGGCTCCCTTCTAACTAAAAATACATTCTAGCCCCCCCCCCCCCCCCCCTCCACCCACCCCAAAATAAGGAGAATTTTTTTTTTTTTCCAGAGGGTAATGGAATTTTTCCATCATTTTTACCGCATCAAAACCCAAAAATGATAACTTGTTGGGGCCCAAACAGTTTTTTGGTCTGCGTTATTTTATTTCATAAGATAATTGTACTTTTTTTCTTTCAAACATTCTACATTAATATTCTAAAATTCTGCCGATGTCGCTCGCGGACCACACTTGGATGACCTGCTCTAAGCTTGCAGCGAACTTTCCACGCCATTTTTTCCAACGTACCCGACAAATATCGTAGAAGGTGGCAGGCCGTCGTCGCTTTGAATTTGACACATTTCCGAATTGACTTTGACAGAGGGTTTGAGCCCAGTTCCGTCGGAGAGCCTGTCGGCGGCCGCCGTCATAGCTTCTTGAACATCTTCGGACGAACAGCTTTTAGGCACGCACACGGCCCAGTGCATGCTGCTGAAACGAGGAACTCGATGACCAGGCTGGAAAACATCGAGAAGAAATTAACGTTTTGTTTATTTGTTCAGGATTGAGTTAAACACTTTTTTTAAAGGAATTACGTCGTTGAAGGAGCTTCTGAAGGCGTGATGCGAGTGGAGCAGCGTGTGGGCTGAGGCGAGCGTGCTGTAGTCGGTAGCTGCCAGCTTTATGTCGACGTACGCCAAACAGTAGCGACCTCCGGCTGTCAGACACATCGTAAAGTCTCCGAACTGGTTCATGTTCCCTCTCAGCAAGCCCGACGGCAATTTGGCTGTCGCGTCGTACACTGCAACAAGGATAAATTGTGTAAGGTAAAAATAGAATTATAGAGGGGTTAGCGGTACAAAAATTGTACATTGTTAGCAGAGCGTGGTTTCGATCCACGGACCTCTGGGTTATGGGCCCAGCACGCTTCCACTGCGCCACTCTGCTTCCGCCCGAGGGGGGTGAATTCACCCCAAGTTCACCACTCTTTTGTCCCAATTCCGTCAATGCTACGCTTTGTTTCCACGGGGATCCCCACGTATAAAAGAAAGGCGGAATAAGACCAGTTTGGCCCGCTCCGTCGACCGCCAATTTGTAACGTCATCAACCAAATGATTCATCCAGATGGGAGGACATGGACCCCACTGGGGTTTCCCCGGGTTTTCTCGTCTGCGACGCGGTTCGGACCTAACTGGGGAGTCGAACCTGACCCCGAACCTGAACCGGCCAGACGCGCCAGACTCCGGCAGGCCGATCCCACCAGTTGATACACACTACGGGGTTGAAGGTCGCGCCCACAAAACAGGAACTGTTCGCTCGAAGAAAAACAAAGACAAAGATTAAATTTTATAATCGTTGAGTCGCCGGACCCCGTAGAAAACGAAGTAGTACTGATAGAATGAGCGAATTTTTGGAAATCAGCTTTTTCGTTCAATGTTGTCGAAAAAATATATTTAGCAATGTTATTTTATCCTAAATTGTTTACACAATTAATCTTAAACTATCTGGCTTAACCTAAACCCCAAAATTCTATAAAAGGCCCTTTTTCTTTGGGGATATAAGGTGAATGACAATGATTATAATCTTTTACCCATTCAATTAAACGTTGTTTACCGAAGGAGCAGAGGTTTAATCCAATGAGGGGGTTAGAGAGAAAAATGACTCCTCTGCTGTTGTGACAACTTGTCACTGACAAGAGCGATGTCAGCGACTCTGCGTGTGGTCTAAATTGTTCATTTACCATAAACAATAACAGAGTATCATTGGCATCATAATTTTTCAAACAAATAACAAATTTGACACAGAACATCTAAATTGAATGAAGAAAAAACATTTGAAACATAAATCCAATCAAATAATTTCAAAAGTTGTGGAGAAATTGACGAAAGAAAAAATTAAATTATTTAAAATAGACATCCATTTCAATAGGAAAAAGTGATGCCTGATTCACTTTCAGTTGAAATACATGTACTTATTTAAAAGTATTGTAAAAATAGTACAATTTTCAACCTGGTACTTGAGGAAGGGTGAAAATGAAGACATGGAGGAGCTAACTAGAGTAAATGAATTTAAAAAAGTTACTTAGTGTTTATTCATTAAATGAATAAAAATAAATAAATAAGAAATAAATAAATAAATTTTATTTATTTATTTACGGGAAAGCCCATTGTTACAAATTTGAAAGATTTGTGATGAGATTTGATTATTGTTTTGATTTATCATTATTATTATTATTATTATTATTATTATTATTATTATTATTATTATTGGTGCGTAAGGTTTAATTAGTCTATTTTAAATTACTCTTCCTCCAACTGCACTGTGTACTTGTTGAATTGGATTCACCATTAAAACTTTGAACATTTAATGTTTAAACTATCTGCAATTATAGACGGCCTTAGCAGCAAACTCTCACGTAACGTTCACCAAATACGCCACCTGTTTTCTTCAAACCTCTCGCTACATCCGATGCTTTTTCCCTAATAGTCGGGGAAGTCCAAAAAGAACTAGAACGACGGCTTTCTTTTTCAAATGCACTGCGAACGAACTTCACCTTCACCAGGACCAGTCTTGGATTAACATTCCTCAACTAGGACTAACAGTACACACGGTACGAAAGGCAACATATTTTTCATGCTGTCAACAACATTATTTATCGGGTGGACACCAGGTTAGTTCAGTTCAGATCATTAGTTCCCTGCGATTTTTTTTTATCAAAGGTTAACAACAATCTATTCCATCTACGCGAAATGCACACTAACGATCTGTAGAAATGCAAACCTACTCCATGAGAAAAGAAACAAATTGGAACCATTGCTCTCTACAAGATTGGAATCTTAAATGCATCTGATGCATTTAATGCTCTCTACAAGATTAGATGGAGTAGGTACCTACATTTTACTACATCAATAAGAAATGCATATTTTCAAGACATACAAAATCAATCTCCACATTTCAGTCAAGTATTTGACCAACATGGTCCAATTTTAGTCGCTGATTTCGCTATCGAGAAGTCTCAACGAGCAGGTTCGGATGAAATACCCTCCCTGTGTGGAGGAGGTTCGAAAGTACTATCGAGAATATCTTCTCTGTGTTCGTGAGCTTGTCTGAGATTACGATACCTTCTCAATGTTTTATTGCCATCTTCGCTTGTACGTCGACATACAAAATATCGATAAATCGAGACCATTTGGACCCAGAAAAAAAAGCTTTCGTTTACCACTGCCAGGCAAAAAAAAAAAAAAAAAAACGCTGCAAATTTTACACAAGGGTTTATTATTCTTTGATATACGTTACTTGTGCAGAAATTTAATTCTGTCAATGAAGAAATTTAAACAAAAAATTTTTTTTTGGATTTTTATCTCAAAAAATTTTTTTTTTGGATTTTTATCTCAAAAAAAATTTTTTTTTTGGATTTTTTGTTCAAAAATGTGTTTTTTCAAAAAATTCTGTATTTTTTACTCGAAAAATATTTAACATCCTGGAATCCTTCAAAAATCCCATTTTTAGCCCCACGAATGCCCTAAAGATCGCCCCAGTGAAATCGGATCGTTCCGGGACCCCAAAAAATGGATTCTACGTCCAAAAATACTTCGAAAACGACACCTAACTCGATCCCATAGCTAAAAGCCTTCAAAAATCCCCTCCCGTAGCCCCATTATAGCCCCATAGCGCCCCACGGGTTTGGGCGATCGGACTGAAAACCTTGCGGGCACAACTAGATGGTAAACCATGTATTTTGCCGAAATTTCAGATTTTTTAAAAAATTCCTACTGCCCAAAACGGCCTGGACGGCGTACGGCGTCGACCCCCGTCGCGAAAAGATAGGTGTATTATTCCAAGAATAATAAACCAAAATCAGAAAACAATTTGAAAGGCAGAACTTGGATCAGCCCAAACAAAGTAAAATGATAAACTAACAAAACTTTCTACCTACCTAATTCTTCTTGGTTGGTTGGTTGGTTGGTTCGTTGCTTGGTCGGCACTAATTTCATTTTGGTTTATTATTCTTGGAATAATACACCTATGTTTTCGCGACGGGGGTCGACGACTCCGATCGGGCTCAAAATTTGACATTATCCGTTTCAAGTGGTCTACATTCTAAATCCGAAATGACCGTCCGCCGTACGCCGTCCGCCGTCCAGGCCGTTTTGGGCAGTAGGAATTTTTTTAAAAATCTGAAATTTTGACAAAATACTTGGTTTACCATCTAGTTGTGCCCGCAAGGTTTTCAGTCCGATCGCCCAAACCCGTGGGGCGCTCTGGGGCTATAATGGGGCTACGGGAGGGGTTTTTTGAAGGCTTTTAGCTATGGGATCGAGTTAGGTGTCGTTTTCGAAGTGTTTTTGGACGTAGAATCCATTTTTTGGGGTCCCGGAACGATCCGATTTCACTGTGCCGATCTAAAGGGCTTTCATGGGGCTAAAAATGGGATTTTTGAAGGATCCCAGGATGTTAAATATTTTTCGAGTAAAAAATACGGAATTTTTGAAAAAAACACATTTTTGAACAAAAAAATCAAAAAAAAAAATTTTTGAGATAAAAATCCAAAAAAAAATTTTTTTTTAAATTTTTTCATTGACAGAATTAAATTTCTGCACAAGTAATGTATATCAAAGAATAATAAACCCTTGTGTAAAATTTGCAGCGTTTTTTGGCTCAGGCATCAAGAGGCTAAAAAAAGGCCACTACATCGAACTAAAAAATAATATTTTGTAGTTATTATTATATTATCGAAACCTATCTAATAATATCGGCATTTCTATATCGAGTTTTTTTAGAAATATCGATATACCTATCGACACTCATCTGTAAAATATACTGTAATACAGTTAAAAAGTATCAGTAAAGTGTCATTCTCACTTTACCGGTCCCTACGCAAAAAACCAGCCTCATCTGTTGCCACATCGGTGTCCCCAATTGTCCCACATCACCTTTATCGACCTTACAAAATTTGATGAGCCTGGAAACCCTCAAAGCCGTCCATCACTCAGACATTAACGCGCTTTTACCTCCAAAAGTCACCCACAAGCGTTTCCCAATTGCTGGAACAGATGTGGGCTTGGAAGACTGATGGCTCACTCGAGTTCACGCCAACTTGAAGGTTGTCGCCGTTTCACAACATGACGGGACAATGTTTCGACTTCTTTCAAATCAGGTTTACCCTTCACCCCTTCAAAGCACTAACTAATGCTGGAAGGACTCAAGTTAAATGGGTATGATTTAAAGGTTTACTATTCCAACTATCAAATCAAAAAGATAGCTACATTAGGGATTGTTGCGACTTTTGCAGCTTGGTCTAATGAAGCAACTACACGTTGAAAATAAGCACAAAAGGGGATTTGCATCGTGAAAGTTCATCCGGCCACATAATATGTACAGTTTATAACTCTTCGATCTGCTGCGAACGGTTGAATTCAGTTTTTACGGCTTCTCCGTCGAAGAAACCGGAAAATCGACCTCTTGGAAAGTTCAGCAGACAAATTAATGCATTCAGAGCGTAATCTGGCCAAGAGGATTCCTAGTGTCGTGATGAAATTCCTTTAATCCTCATAAATATCATTCACGTCCTCCAGATTTTAAAAGGTCATGATGGAACGTCAAAATCCCTCCTACTCGGATCAAGGACGAGCTCCTCAAACTCAACTTGATGAATAGGTATCAAGTTGGAGGCCGTTTATTTCAACGTTATCTCGATCAGCAAGCAGGTAAGTATAGAAGATAACACGAACAGGAACTGGCCATTTAAACCCCATCAACGAATTCTGCATCTTGCAAGAGGTTTTTGGAGACAGTCAACACCGTAAAAGTTTGAAACGCCCTGTTGAATCCTGAAGACGTCTGCCAACCAAGTTCACTTTGGGATCACTAAGTGAAGTCGATGCTTTGAAAACAACACCAAACATCAGGCACTCAACGAAGATATTCCATTACGTATTTTCTTCTTACGTATTTTTCAAGTCAATGAACACTCTGGAGATTTATTACCATCACACCTCTTAGCAACCAAATATCTGTTATTACCTACACGTTCCGCTCTCGAAAGCTTTTAGAAACAGATCCGTCAACCCGGCACATTTCGCCTAGTCACCTTATTTGATCATCATAACACCAACCCGGTTCTGCAAGCTCACGGTCCACCCCAAATCATTCAGATAAAGGTGGACACGTAAAAAATCTGGTTTGGGTCTGAAGAAACGTCATTAACTGCTGATAGCGTCATTATCTTGAGTTTCACAATTTTCAAAACATTCTCCTCATTCCTCTATCGTCGTAGTCAATCAGTCTAAAATCTTTAAATCTCTAAATGTCTTTAAATAAATCAATCAATCTACACTTGAAAAACGAGTGATAGTGTAATACAAAAAATATAAAAATTCAAAAAGTGCCAACATAATTTGGGGTAGCAGATAAATGACGTTTGGCCTTAAGTCGCCTCCAAGACAGAGGTGGTACTTTTTTATCTTGCGTTCCACAATTTTCAAAACATTTTCCTCATTTCTCTCAAAACAAGTAAATATTTCGACATTTAAAGTGTTGAGATTGGTAGACAATATCAGATATTTTACTGCATAACAAGCAGTATGTTGTACCTGCACCTACTAAGGTAGCAGAATATGCTGTGTGATTCAGACCAATTATTTCTCCAGTAGACAGAACCAATTAGTCTGAGTAAGAACTGCTGCCCGACGCTTGGCTGAAACCATTTTAATCATTTAGATCGTCATTACGAGATATTTCTACACCTCATGAGAGAATCTCTTTTGCATGTAATTTAGGCACAAAGTAATCAACAAGTTTCGTAGGTGACCCACCCACCTGCTTTCCCATCACGTATTTCCCTCCCCAATGGGTCCACTTTTATGCATAACAATTTCATTTTACGTCACGAAAGACGGCGTTGAAAGCGATCTGTCCGGTTGCGCAATAGGATTACCTACATCCTGATAATTGGCGAGCTTTGGCGAGAATTTTTCAAGGTCGACGGCAGTGTGTCAGAGCAACGTATAATTAAGATGTTTAAGGGTGTCAGTGTTATAAAGAACTGGAGAACAGGTCCCGTTCACAAGCACGCGTTATACGGTTATTTATAAACACCGTTTGAAATTGTCCTACCGCATTAGAATTAATTGGCCAGTTTTACCTCAGGATAAAACCGAGACTTGACGTAGATTTAAGTTTATTATTATATCGATAGTTCAAAGATGGTACATTTCTGGATATCCCAAAGTAACTTTTATTACTTGGTTAGCGATCATTGACCCTGATGGATAGTTGAATACTGTGGCCCAGCATGGAGTTGTGTAGCCCGTCGTTAATTTCCCCCCCCCCCCCCCCCCAAAAAACAAAATTTGGTTTTCTTAGTTGTCAGTTGTCAGAGGCTTTTGAGATTTTGAATGATCTAAACGTCAGGCAAGTGTTCGGGGTAGTTGCAACATCCAAGCACGCCAGAACGACCTTTTCACTCACCATCCAAACTCCCATACATTTTATGTGAACATTTCGCAGTAAGTTAATTTGAATATCCGCGTGAATGAAAGGATTTTTTTTTTTTTTTTCAGAGCTAAGATCGCAGCAAATTTCAAGCGTAGTGACACTCACCTGATGACCCTCAATTAGCAATTTTGATGAATAATTTGGAAAAATAAACTCCACGCGCGTCCGCCTATTATGGGAACAAACTGAAAAGAACCGTAATATGGTCGACTGATTCAAAACAATAAGGTTTCCGCAGAGGAGGCGAAAGGCTACAATATAAAGAAGATAAACTACTTCGTTAAATTGCACCATGCGACGGTCAATTGCGCACAATGATCGATGCCAATAATTCACGCGATTTATACATACCAGAGAAGAAAAATTTAAATCATACTGTAATCATTGTGTTGTGAATGACTTATTATTTATCATTCAAACTAACATAAAAGAATCGATCATATTGCACATTTCCCACGCATTGGTCATATTATGCTAAATAAAATATCAATTCGTGCTAATACCTAAATCATGATGGTTAAACCTTCTTCGTGTTATTAGTTTCTGATACGTACCTATCACTCGTCGGGATGGGTATCGAAGGAAAAAATATCGATTTTGAATATCAGTATAGATTATTGAACATTCTATCGACATTACGATATATCGACGAATAAAATAACGATATAATATAGTTGCTATATTATGTGAGGCGGAAAGCGAAAAGGGACCTCTTGTCGGCAAAGTTGATGCGGAGAAAAAGCCAAATAAGCGAAAGTAGTGTTTTTCTATCAAATTTATTTTTCGCGGTATTGTAATTTTTGGGTTGTTCCACTTTTGGTTTATTATTCTTGGAATAATACACCTATGTTTTCGCGACGGGGGCCTCAAAATTTGACATTATCCGTTTCAAGAGGTCTGCATTCTAAATCCGAAATGTCCGTCCGGGCCGTTTTGGGCAGTAGGAATTTTTTTTAAAATCTTAAATTTTGACAAAATACTTGGTTTATCATCTAGTTGTGCCCTCAAGGTTTTCAGTCCGATCGCCCAAACCCGTGGGGCGCTATGGGGCTACAATGGGGCTACGGGAGGGGTTTTTTGAAGGCTTTTAGCTATGGGATCGAGTTAGGTGTCGTTTTCGAAGTATTTTTGGACGTAGAATCCATTTTTGGGGGTCCCGGAACGATCCGATTTCACTGTGGCGATCTATACGGCTTTCCTGGAGCTAAAAATGGGATTTTTGAAGGATCCCAGGAGGTTAAATATTTTTCGAGTAAAACATGAAGAATTTTTGAAAAAACAATTTTTCTGAAAAAAAATCAAAAAAAAAATCAAAAAAAAAAAGTTTTTCCAATTTTTTTTCTTTTGATACAGAAATAATTTTTGCACAAGTAACCTATATCAAAGAATAATAAACCCTTGTGTAAAGTTTGCAGCGTTTTTTCTATTGAATTACATTCAGCACTACTTGAAGTGAACTTTGCAGTTTGAATCATCCCTTAACTCAGAAAAATAACAAGAGGGTAGCATTTTGAAGTTGATCGTCGCTTTTCTCAAAATCCACTTTTTCTATTATAAAACATTAAAATGCTGCAGCTTCGTCATTTTTTGAGCTACAAGGATGCGTTTGGTCTTAAATTTTTCAGAAATCTACCGATTTAGAAAGTAGGTAGCAATAACTCAATTTCGAAAAACGCCGACAAGAGGTCCCTTTTCGCTTTATATGTATCAATATAATAATTATTGATATATCCTATTTTTATCAAGTATTGATATTAATGATTACTAGGATACAATATATCCATATGGATATAATATATCACATACATTTCTAATAAATTTCTCAATGAGATAATATCAGAATATTATTCTCATTTTACCAAATCATCCAAGAATCGGTACGAGTTAACTTCCCTCGCATAAATTCTCTCAGCTTTCAATGAGACGTTTCAGATTAATAACCGCAATATGCAATTACGACCGAAATTGCTGCCTTCGGCCTTAAGTACCTGTTTGAAGCCTGATAATCGACCCAACCCGATATTAAAATGCTCGGGAGGTAAGTTATACTTTCTACTCAGTTTTTTTTTTTTTTTTTTGCCAATCGCCACGTTTTTTTTTATGGCGTCATCGAAAATTGAGGAGGCCCGTGCTTATAGTCAAAAATGACGTTCTGAGAAAGTTTTCCAACATGCACCCTGTAATGTGTATACGTTATTTTCTGTCCAAACCTTTTTCCCTCAAATGTCTTATTCTTCACTTGAAACGTTACTAAGTAGCTAATTTGCCATAAAATTAACGGCATCGGAGATATTTTCTTATTTTTACGAAGAGGTTATAAGCCCTTATTGTGGGGAAAGAAAAATCCCCTTTCAGCCTGTAACGGGAACAGTTCCCTCCAAGAAAGGCTTATGAACTTGGAAAATATTGGTTTTGAAGGAAAAACAAGGAAAATATACTAGTGTCTATGAACAGTATTAAATACTAGTTCAATCATTCTACAAAAATTTTGTAGAATGATTGAAGATAAAATATAAAAACAAACCCAATACAAAAAAATTCATTACATCAGAAGACAGCTCACAGGCCGTTCCCCACAAGAAGGGCGTATAACAGCTAACACAAAAAACAAGGGTACAAACAAAATAAATGGGAATTTCTTTCTGAAACTTGGTACCTGTATAGAAAACATGGCGAATAGATTTTCGCGTTCCCCGCAAGAAGGGCTTATAGGCCTGTACGCCCATATTGCACGGACCTCCTCAATTGAGAACATCGATATATACCCGATATATCGATGATTGAGAACTGTCATCCCGCCGTTACGGAATAATTAATTGGCCGGGGTGAAAAGAATACAAACCATGATGTGGTTTTGACGTTATGGATTGGAGCTCCAATCGTTGAGGAAAAATTCAGCGGTAATTTTTTTTTTGCTGATTCCTTTAGTCATTAGGAAGATTTTTTTTTACAAGTCGACCTTGTCACCAGAGGCTCGTCGTGCAGTTCGTTATTTTAAACAAATGAACGTTTTTTAAGGACCATTGTGCAACGGCGCCCAAAACATTTTATCCTCCAGGTGATCTATATCGCCTCAGTTACAACCACAAATTGCAACCGAACAATATAATTTCTGTCTCAAAACGTCGGATGCCTGTTCAGGAAAATTAAAAGCTCTGCCATACCTCCGCCCTGAGCCGTAAAATGTTTACGACACACATTAACTCTCCCCAATAACACGAAAAAGACGAAACCAACGCGGTGTTGCAACTTCGTTTTTCAGGTAAACCCACACGAAGTTATTACAATTTAAAAAAACTGAGGCTTTGTCGGAGTAACGTTTCAAACCGCTTTGCTGCAGAAACGATTGCTTCTCGACGAATTGCCGGTTCAGGTAACTCACTGGCAGGATGTGACTGATCACGAGTACAATGAGAAGCACTCTGAAGTGGGTTTTATGTCCATTTGGGTTGCGCAACGTCTTTTTAGATAGAGGCAGTTTAGTGCCAACTTCCTTCGATCAAGCTATCATTACTTATAGCCATTAACCGAATAAAAGAAGATACTGACGGTGGGGAAAACTTAGGAGTGCCTTCATAAAATACACTGTGATTGCCTTCTTTATGCGACTTTAATTGGGTAGGCACTTAAAAGGTTCGATTGAACGAGTTAAGCGGTACGACTTTATTGGTGACACCTGGATTTTTTTTTTTTTTTTTTTTTTTTTTTTTTTTTTGTCATATATCCCATTGCATTTCATTTTATTTTCGCCTCCCTGGTCGTGTGCATCACTCAGGTCCCAGAAAAATGAATGGAGGATGCTGCCGATCAGGAAAAGAAACGTGGAAATGGGCGATTCGATGTAAAGTGGAATATTTCACAGCACCAACACTTTTCTTTAATTCCCATGGGAATTAAAGATTGCAATCTTATCAATTTCAACGATTTTGTCTCAAGAGTAACGTACTAAGCACATGACGGAGCACGCTCAACTTCCACTAGTTTTGGGACAAGGGTCCATAAAAATTTAGGTGTCTTCAGATAAATGAGGTGAAAACAGCTAAACAACTAAATTAGCTGTATTAGAAGGACGAAAACACCATAAAGCGCTAAAATCCGTGTGAAAGATTGATATGAATCTGAAAAACGAGTGTCAGAGTGTAGAACAAATATATAAAACATTCAAATTTGGCCAATATATATATATATATATATAAATGACGTCCAGATGAATGTTATTTGGCATCTAGGGTGATGGTGCTGTTACTCAACCCAGGCGAAACGCAACAGGGAGAGGGTGCTGGGCACAGTTGAGTGCTGTGGAAACTGCTATTGAGGCTTTTGCCTATCAGCAGGCCCCCCGAAGGGAGCTCCAACCCGACGGGGCCTGACCTTCTGCCGGGCTCCACCTCCCAGCGGGCCCCACGACCCCCTCGAGACCGACACCAGTCCAAGAGGGGCAGCCAACGACCGACGGGATGACCCCGCAGATCAGAGACTGTGGGCTCCCCCTCGCCCGAGGTACTGGAGGAGAGGAGATGCTCCAAGCGGGTGGTTAATGCGTTACGGGAGCAAACTCCTCCCCATTAAGGCCCCTCCAGTGGGAGGCCCAAAGGGACTAGCCCCTCTACCGCTTTTCAAGCCCCCAACACCTCAGCGTTACCCGAGGTATCAGCCTGAACATTACAGGGGTGGACATGCGGGACAAGAGCCGAGTCAGCCAGCAAGCCGTAGCAGCACTGACGTCAACCTACGGCCCCCGGGAACTGGGCACAGAGGTATCTCAGGCAACAAAGAAGCAGACACTCAGCCCAGAAGGGGCACGCGAACCCCTTTCACAAGCCCAGAGCTACCACAAACCTCCTTCAGATGTGCCATCAACCGGTGGATGTTTACACAAACCGCCGAAAGATGGGGACGGTCACTGCAAGCGCATGGTGGCTAAACCTAACACCAAGACTTCTGATGAGCCACCCATGGCCCTCTCAAATCCACAATCTACAATTTACATCCTATACATAAGCAATGGAAAGGATCAACAGTGTAACGAGATGAATCCAGATGAATGACCAGCCCTACCATAAATTTAAATGTGACGCAGGAAGACTAGGGCTTAATATTCTGGGAGAAATCAGAATTACGACTCGTAATTTACGAGTAGTTGAAAAGAATAAGCGCTAAAGAAGGCAATAATGAAATTTGTTAATCCATCGTTTTGAAACCTATGGAACCTCTAAATGCCACGTGGAATCACTAAAATGCGCTACAAACGTGACAAACCCCACTTTAGTTTTTCGGCAACAGCTTTGTGATCTGCGCCCTCAGTTCAACAGGTGTTTAGAAGATACGTCACACAATGAATAGTCACAATTCATAAGACACGACTCATAACCGCTCAATCGTGAAGCTCATGCAAGATGGGGAACTGAGAGACAATGAGCCATAACTATCAACTCCTTGTGCATATAATAGGGCCGTAAAATAAAAACGCAAAGATACCTCGTGTTTCCAGCTGTTTCGAAAGAAGGTGAACCAAACGATTACTACATCAGAGGTGTGAGGAGTTGACGGTATCAAATTCAGTAGTTTGAATTGACCGCTCAAAATTGGTTAAGTTTCATGATACAATTATTCCTAATACGAACGCCTCGTTAGGTACATGTCGAAACTGTATCCTTACTAACGACTTTCTCAGGTTCCTCAACCCATTGATGCGGCCATTCTCATAAACACCTGTTGGTCAACTCTTAATCGGCTGCCGATTTCCATTTCAACGACTCCATGTGTCGAAAGTGTCCAAACGACTCGCATTACTAGCTAATCTCTAATTGGAAAGCCGCGGAAGAAGCCTAGCTCACCAAAAGGAAATTCGCCCGGGCAAATTTCATACTTTCAATCGGAGCAAGATGCGGAATGAGGAATAACCTCATACAACAAGGAAAAATTTCCGACCCGCTTTTACAAAAGACGTCTCGTGACGGAATGACGTATCGTCATAGAAGCCGTCATTCCACAAGGAATTAAAAGTCGACCAAGCAGTCGCATTTTCTTGACGATTGCAGCTATTGCAAGCATCCGTAATCGAACAAAGGTACGAGGTTCAAGTGATCGAACTGGAACCAACCCCTTTTTGTTCATCGAGCTTTTCTCTAGTTGGTCAACTTGATCAATCTGAACGGCCTTCTTGAATTTTTTGCTTCGCCCCAGTTCCTTCGATCAATTACGGGTAGGACATGCACCCACATTCTTAGAGCTTGGAAATGTAGAAACACAGCAAGGTCGCACACAAGTTTGTTTCGTGGGGTTAACTGTCTAATTACGATATGAAACACACAATTAAATTAGTTTTTTTTAAAGATGAAGGACAATCCGAACGTCGAATGCTGTCTATCAGCATCACAATGCCACACACGTTGGCCAACATCCGACAGCTTTGTCTGCCGGTGCCGCAATACGAGATTTGTCAACATTTTGTCGTCTGGACTGACAAAGCTGAGAGTATTGCCGTCGGAAGGTAGCTAAAACACCCAGGATGTTCAATTTCACGGGCCGTTCCCCTCACTCCGTCTTGATTATGCTTATTAGGCACGAAAACGTCGCACAGTGGTCGAAAAGAGACAGTTTTGTCCAAAAGGGTTCCAGCTGGTTGCAACAATTATGGTACTTTATGTATTTTGGTGTATTAGATCCAAATCTGATGCCCGTGTTTCTGTACTAGCTTTTGATTTTTAGTTATTCAAGTTTTTAAACTTTTGCATACTCAAAACCCCAACTTTTGGTTTATTATTCTTGGAATAATACACCTATGTTTTCGCGACGGAGGTCGACGACTCCGATCGGCCTCAAAATTTGACATTATCCGTTTCAAAAGGTCTACATTCAAAATCCGAAATGTCCGTCCGCCGTCCGGCCCGGAACGATCCGATTTCACTGTGGCGATCTACAGGGCTTTCATGGAGCTAAAAATGGGATTTTTGAAGGATCCCAGGAGGTAAAATATTTTTCGAGCAAAAATAAAGAATTTTTGAAGAAAACAATTTTGAAAAAAAAAACCAAAAAACATTTTTTTAAATATAAAAATCCAAAAAAAAAAATTTCTTTATTTTTTCCATTGACAGAATTAAATTTTTGCACAAGTAACGTAGGTAAGAATAATAAACCCTTGTGTAAAATTTGCAGCGTTTTCTACATTAAACCCCATTTTGGTTTATTATTCTTGGAATAATACACCTTAGTGATCGCGAAGGAGGTCGACGACTACGATCGGCCTCAAAATAGGACATTAGCCGTTTCAAAAGGTCTACATTCCAAAACCGAAATGTCCGTTCGCTGTCCGGGCAGTAGGAATTTTTTATTTTTTTATTTTTTAATCTGAAATTTTGACAAAATACTCGGTTTACCATCTAGTTGGGCCTGCTAGGTTTTCAGCCCGATCGCCCAACCCCGTGGGGCGCTATGGGAGGTTTTTTTTTTTTTTTTTTTGTTAAGGCTTTTAGCTATGGGATCAAGTTAGGTCCTTCAGGAATGTCTCGAAGACGTGTTTGGCAATTTCTTTTAACTTGAACTAGAACTTTTCACCGCTATTGACATCAAAAAGCTGGATGGACCAGAAATTCAGTGGGTCTAGGTGGACGCGGAAGTGGTGGATTCTGGTCAATCGCTCTCCTGACCTCTAGGCTCCAGCGTTCATTCACACGGATTGCACAATGACCGACGCCGCAGGCTCCGAACCGGGAGAAGATTGTTTTCCAGCTAAAAACGACGAAGAAAAAACAACCTACGCCAGCGAGATCATTTTACGCTGCGGCCACTTTTACACATTTTCCATGTAACATTTCATCATTGTAAACCTGCTGCAGCTGGACGCTGTTCATGGAATTGAATAACAGCATCTTTGTAAACGACCGCAACATTCGCTAATTACCGATAAGCGAATAAGAGGAAAACAATTGTTGCCTTATCGGGAAATACCGCCAAACAACACTCTTTGTTTGAGCAATAAGTCACTACAGTCCCCGCCGCGCACACACACCCAAAGGAATTCCTGTTGAAGGCGGAAGCTCTTAAATGTTGTAATGTTTATTCGTGAGAGTACACTCGTACGCACTCGATGACTAGACGGTTTGGCCAGTGTAAACATCCCTTGAGGGGCCTTGCGACATCAGATGGCCCTGACATTGAACCAGAACATTGACTGTGAGAAGTGCGTCGATGCCCAAATCATAACGGTCATTTCGAAAGGTTACAAACCTTGAAAGGTTTTATGGTAAAGCCCCAGCAAGGTTTTTCCTTACACTTGATATAGACTTAGCGACTAAGATAATCATCGCCAACTCACTCATAATAGAATTCAAATCGAATCGTTGGAGGCTCCTCATGTACTCGATGGATTCATTTCTGCAGGCTTCGTTGGAGCTGTCCACTGGCGCAAAAGGAGGCGACAGCTCGAATAAGTTCTTCACGAGGGCTGCAGGAGCTCCATCTTCTGAAATAGAAGAAAATACCAATGAGCAGGGATTTTTATTCATTTATCAAATTGTGAAGCAAAAAGCTTGTTCTTGGCGTCTGCAAATTTCAGCCCTCTTTCCATAAGCCTGCCAATATAATTATTTCCAAACACCATCTCTCAGCGCGGTACCTAACGTTAGATCGAGTTCAAGGTTAACTTCGTGACCAGTTTATTGTGTAACATGTTTCCAGTCGTAGATTGTCCAGTTGCCGTGAAATCATAGCACTTAGGAGTTTTGAATTGTTCAGTGAGATTAACATCGTAATCAACAACCCAGATTATGATTTTTTTTTGGAGGGAAGTGATCCGCTGAACTGTAACTAGACGTAGTTCGCAGCGTACAACCATTGTGAACATCCTGTCCCTGAAATTGTGTGTTGGATCTGGTTTCCCAAGCTACGCAACAAAGTAGATTTTACAGAACAGCATGTTCTCTACATCCCCCATTCATATCACGTCCCGATGAAAATGCAGTTCACGTAGCCGACCAAGCCAGCGGTCCTCTTCAGCTGTTCAGCGGTCGGACAGAAACCTAACGGTTGTCGAATTCACCGAAACTGTGGCTCTTGAGAACACCCTTCAAATGCGACCAAAATTACGTGCTGAGTCAATCTGTAAATGGAATCTACTCTCCTCCCAAAATGAGATATACCACATTTAGATATCACCTCACCATTAGCAACCAATACACTCCATCAATACAGGATATTACTAAGCGGAGAAACTATCAAACCAAACGTCTAGCAAACATAGTGGCAAACAAGCTAATTTCCAAATCTCGATAGTCCCAAATGGATACATGGAAGCGATATAAACACATAACATAAGGAAGATGGAATAATCCTCACGATAATACAAATACTGAATGAACACCAAAATCTAAAACATCGGCCCAACGTTCAAAAATAACTCAAAAGTTGAGTGAAGATCTGAGACGGCCGTTTCTTTTTTTTTCCCCTTGAATCATTTTAACGGCTTCGACCGTTTCGAATTTGACATGACAGGCGACTCTAAATCACGGGGAAACGGTATGTATTATGCAGAAGGCGTGCGATTTAAGCATTTGGGGAGGGCACTCGTGAGACGAAGTGATGAATTGGAACTGAACATGAACCCGAAGGCCGTGATCTCATCGTTCAATGTGTACCTTAACAAGAATCATTTATTATAATTATAAGGGAGTTTTCGATGTCCAGCTTCACATCCGCGTGTTCGCCAAACGCTTAGGAGGGCGATCACAAAAGTTGTTAGATATCTCCTCAACTAAAACTAAACAGTTAATTTAACACAGAATGTGTTTTTACGGAGGTTTTATTTAGGGTTGGGCATAAGGTATGTCAGAAATATCCCACTGGCCGCCCCCCCCCCCCCCCGGCAAAGAACTGCAACTCCTTCTAACCCCACCCCACGCCCCGAGTCGATCCCCTCCTCAATGTGGAAAATCCTTTTGAAAAAATAGTAATTCACTGTCAAGTTGCGTAGCGAAAAAAAAATCAAGTTTCATATTATGAAACTGATTCTGTTTCAGTTATTATCAGATCAGTTTCATATTATCAACTTTCAGTTATGTCAGAATCAGTTATGGTGAAATATTTAATGTTATCACAATTAACGTTATTTCCTCAACAGGTTGGCCAAATTTAATGATTTTTTGAAAACCACTCCGTTTTGGATTTATGAATGGGAGAGCCGAGGTCGATTCTCTTTTAAAACTAGGTACCCTCTTCTGCCTCAAAGTACATACCCAATTTCGACAACCTATAGGTTTTCTTTTACAACCCAAATGGTTGAAAAACGTTTTCCAAACTGAAAGTTTGGATAGTTAGTTCAACTACTCAAGTCAAAATTCACAAAATTTATCAAAATTGGCAAACGTTGAGGGATGATTGTCAGAGCTAATATAATAATATGATTAGGCAATATTCATATAATATATTATATTATATTATATGAAAACCTATAGGTTGTCGAAATCAACTCATATCGTAGGTGGTCGAAACCTGCATAGGAATACGGAATAGTGTTGAACCTTAGATAACGTACCTGGATAACCTTAGTGGTTGAAGCCCACAGAGTAACAGAGAGCAATTCTAAATAGGTAATCAAAAAAGTTGTCAGAACTGGTATATGTATATTAAAACCTGTAGTTAGTCAAAATTTCCCAGATGGTAGAAAAGAATTTTCCAAACTGACTCAAATTGGAATACCACTCAAATAGGAATAGGTACTTTTGCTGCTCTAGTCAAAATTCACAAAATTTATCAACATTGGCAAACGTTGAGTGATGATTGTCATAGCTAATATGATAATATTATTAGGTAATATTCATATAATATATTATATTATATGAAAACATATAGGTTGTCGAAATCAACTCATATAATATGAGTACCTACAATAATTGTAGGTATTCGGAATAGCTGTTGAAGCTTAGATAACATAACCTAACCTAGCCTTAGTGGTTGAAACCTGAATAGGTAATCAAAAAAGTTGTCAGAACTGGTATTTATACCTACATATATGTAGGTATATTAAAACCTGTAGTTTGTCAAAATTACCCAGATGGTAGAAAAGAGTTTTCCAAACTGACTGATTAGTAATATACTACTGGTGCCTGTAGTAGTCAAAATCGGCAAATGTTGAGGAAAGAATGTCAGATGTGATTTTTATGAAATTAACAATTATTGTTGAAGAAAGTTATCGAAACTACCATAGGTGGTCAAAACTAATATCATTAGTTTGTTTTATAGGTACGCCATTTTGGGAAGTTCGAATAAATCGATTATTCCTCCACATATCATCATCAACATCAACCAAATCGATCCCAATGTCAAATACCCTCTAAAATCATCGCTGGAAAGGCCCCTCGAAGTGACCGAAGAGAAACCCTAAAAACTAGGTATGTGGAGAACATAAATAATATTATGTTACATATTATGTGGACATAATAATATTATGTTACATATTATGTGGAACGGACAAGAAAATTTGACAAGAAATTTCAGATCTACTTATTCAGAGAGAAAGGAAACTCAACAGGCCATTTCAAGTTCTGCGTCGTTCTTCCAATGATTTCAAAACCTTCCATGAGCTAAACCTCGTATAATACCTATTATAAGCCTATATATGATTCACCCACAAGTCCGACTTGACTTGACCAGGAAACAAAACCGCGTAGGAAGCACGGCCCACTCACATCAAATGTGAAAACGACTGTTTCCCAACCGTTTTGCTGTTCACGACAGAATAAGCTTTTCATACCATTTTGTTACCCTCGGTACACTCAGTGTCTCGGCTTTCGAATAGGGGTTTCCCACTTACTTGAAACAAAGAAAACAAACCAATTAACAATAGTGACCCAAGAACGAGATTAGCATCTTTGAGACCTTAAAACAAAGCAGTTTAGAGCTCTGTTAGCGGCGCATGTGTATTAGCATGTTCATAACTGCTCTCACGTGTGTCCAGTCTTTGTGACCACGATTTCGGACGTTTTTATCGATAAATGGAGGAAATCATCACGTGAAGGTCGTTTATAGTGTCAGACGAGTTGTGCAAATCATTCATAAGGAACGCCAAGGTTGGGGACGTGACATGCATGATACTTGATTGGCTAGGATCCTAGTTTGGTGTAGTGAGGCAGATTCATTTGAAAATCCGGGTTGCCAGGAGTTGGTAGAAACTGGGTTCGAGAAAGTAAAAAACCCTCGTAAACAAGTGGGGTAGGCAAAGTTGAAATTAAACGCCCAAGTTGGGGGTTTACCTACTTCTCAAATCCACGTTTTAAAAACGTTGGTAGACCTAGGGTGCACGACACCACTTTCTAGGGATGTCAGATTCATGAAAATGATTCGATTTAAATCATATAGGATCTTTTTGGAATTAATCGAAATGAATCGTATCAATTTTGGTATGTAATCGCGACGGAGGTCGAAAATTCTGATCGGCCTCAAAATTTGAAATTACGTTTCAAGATGTCTAGACTCCAAAAACAAAATGTCCGTCAGCCGTTTTGGGCAGTAGGAATTTTTTTACAAAATTTGTAAAAGATCGTTTCAGATTTAATTTGAAATATATTTTTTCTAAATTATTTTGACAAAATACTCGGTTTACCATCTAGTTGTGCCCGCATGATTTTCAGCCCGATGGGGCTCTATGGGGCTAAAAAGGGGCTACGGGAGGGCTTTTTAGAAGGGTTTCGGCTATGGGGTCGAGTTAGGTGTCGTTTTCGAAGTATTTTTGGACGTAGAATCCATTTTTGGGGGTCCCAGAACGAGCCGATTTCACCGTGGGGATCTATAGGGCTTTCATGGGGCGACAAATGGGATTTTTGAAGGATTCCAGGAGGTCAAATATTTTCCGAGTAATTTTAGACGCACAATCCATCTTTCGAGGTCCCACATCTGCCCGAACAATTTACTATCGATACTTGTTTTTTTAACCGATTTTTCAAAATCAACCATTCCAGAATCGATACTTTGACATAGTCGTTTCGAGGAAGTTCGGGGAATCATCCACAAAATGTGGGCCACGTTTTCCATTCAGGGTCGGCAAACAGAAAGCTCCTATCCCGAGATGATTCAGGACGTCAACGTACTTTTCTCTCCAGCAGTCTTACTTTCCTTATCCACTTAAATCTTGCCCAAATTAAATCCTGAACCAACGACCTACATTTAGTAAACAAGATGTGTTGCCATTCAGAACTATCGCTCGCTAATTAAGAGGGAAGCCCCAGACGATCTCGAGAGGTCCTTCCCATTAAAACCTCGATCTGTTTCCAAACAAAGCGACGCGTAGAGTGGCGGTAAAAATGGAACTAGTCGACACCCCTAATTAGACGCTTAGAAACAACCAGTCAGGTTGTCACAAAACGCTCAACTATTTTATTGAGTTGCACTTCAATAAACGTGAGAGGTAATTCCGGGAACGGGAATAGACAGGAAAAATCTATATAATTAAAAACCAAGCCACCAGCCGGGTCTAACTTCTCCTGATTGCGTGCCCCAAGGACTTGGTACATCTGTCTGTTCCGCAAGTTTACTTCCACGATTGGAAACTGAGGTAGTTCAATATCAGATATTGAACTATCTCAGTTTCCAATCGTGGATGATTCTTGTACACGCACAAGAATCTTCCACGATTGGATCTAAGTTTAGATAGGTAGATAGGCAGATAGCTAGTTTCGAGTGTATTCTGCGCAGTGCATCAGCGGGTGAATCGCATTGCAAAACAAAAATGTCGCAAATCACAGTTGTATTGTGTAAATATCCTCTCAATAAAATACCGAACCGCGAAAGGCCTATCGTTCAGAGGAAAATCGGACATCGGCAATTGCGTAACCGTTGACAAGGTCAAGCGTTCTAACCTTAGAACGGCTGATTTACTTTCACCATCTGTCTTCGCATGTACCCGCCAAACTTCCGCGCTAACGTCCTTCAATTGACAAGACGCCGTTCGTAAGTTGTTTACACTCGGTGTCGCCACGAACGAAAATAGCGCCTTGGGAAAATCGTTATGGTACTGTCGAAAAACACGTAAGTAGACCGATCGGAACAAAGTAGGTCAAACAATTTGAACGTTGTACAACGTTATTTGCATACAATGAAATAATCAATCGGTCGTCCAATAAATCGTTTTTGAAATCTGTAGGATGATCACTCTTTTGATAGCTTCGAGGAAAAAATTGGTGCGAGCACCTTGAATTTAACCAGGTTGTTATTCTGTAGCTGCATTCGCAGAGTAAGTACTGGCCGTTCGGAATCGAATCAGAACTCGAACTATATTATAATCGAGACAGTGTAATAGGAGCGACTTTCACCTCGCTGGTCGTACACAGCTGATGATAATAGAGCTATTATCCCAACTAATAGATAACAGCTCTATCTAAAGTTTTGAGCGCACGCTCTCGAGTTATTTGCTTGAACGATTCCACTGAAGTTCATTGACTGAACTAACAAATTATTTCTCTCATCATTTAACGGGCACAACAATCAACTTATAAACACCAAAATTTGAGTGACTCATTCAATTTTAAGGGTTGCACTTTTTTTTTAAGTGTTGTTTACTAAACTTCACAACACAACAACAACAAAAAATCATTGTTGTCACTTAGTCAGTAAGGGTAAATGTCTGACCTAATTGTAAACTGTTAAAAATTAAAAAACGCTGCAAATTTTACACAAGGGTTTATTACTCTTTGATATAGGTTACTTGAGCAGAAATTTAATTCTGTGTTAATGAATAAAATTTGAAAAAAATTTTTTTTGATTTTGTTTTTTCAAATTTTGTTTTGTTTTTTACTTGAAAAATATTTGACCTCCTGGGATCTTTCAAAAATCCCATTTGTAGCCCCATGAAAGCCCTATAGATCGCAACAGTGAACTCGGATCGCTGCGGGACCCCAAAAAATGGATTCTACGTCCAAAAATACTTCGAAAACGACACCTGACTCGATCCCATAGCCGAAAGCCTTTAAAAACCCCCTTCTGTAGCCCCATTTTAGCCCCATAGCGCCCCACGGGTTTGGGCGATCGAGCTGAAAACCTTGCGGGCACAACTAGATGGTAAACCGAGTATTTTATCAAAATTTCAGATTTTAAAAAAAATTCCTACTGCCTAAAACGGCCTGGACGGCGGACGGCGTACGGCGGACAGACAATTCGGTTTTGGAATCTAGACCACTTGAAACGGATAATGTCAAATTTTGAGGCCGATCGGAGTCGTCGACCCCCGTCGCGAAAACATAGACGTATTATTCCAAGAATAATAAACCAAAAACAGTTAAGTTAATTTTTAAAGATATCTTGGACATTAAATTTGACTAAAAAAAAAAAATTATCCCTAAACGTCTTTACTCATCACATCATGAAATCGCTCGGACAAAATTTGTCCGATAGATTTTGATAGACATTTAATCGTGATAGAAGATTTAATCTTAAGGTCTATCAAAATTGTTGACCCCCATCACGAAAGTTTAGTTAGGTTGATTACTCTGAGAGTAATAAACCGAAAGAACCAAAAATCGATTATTGCCCAGTTAGTTTTGAAGCGTGACGTAATGGAGTTGGTATCCAGGAGGAAAAAAATTCTGAAAAGTTCAATAATCAATATTTGAATTGATAGGTAGATAGATACCTTGAAAATGGCACAAAACCCGATGGGGTTTAAACAAAAAGCCGTCCCGAATGAGACGTTTTCGGGAATCCCGACGGGTCACCGCCCCAGATATTTTCTCTATTCTAACAATAACCTCTCGAGTACTCCCTTCGAAAACAAAAACGACTAAAATAATAAAACTGTCCTTTCTTCAAGTGAGTCATGATTTCTAACATGAGTACTAACGACAAAAATCAACTTTTTCCGTAAGTTAGGCGTGTCGCGTTGGAAGTTGTCCTGTGCCGGATGAAGATAAAGTATGTGCCTTTCGCAACGTACTCATGCAAAGGTGGAACAGCTAGCGTGCCACTTCTACCACCTTGAAAAATACTGTTCGTGTTCTTATCAGGAAGCGATCATCTTATCCGAGCTTGTCTGAGTCAGAGTACTGTACGTACCGTTAGCGTATTTCGGCGTATCCATCGCGAGAACATTCAACTCCGAACCGATATTTTGAAGAGAGGCCCTTAGAAGTAGTGAATTCTTAAGAAATGATGTATCCAAAATAAGATACCTACACTTGCATCAGCAGTAGGGAATGTGGGAGTGGTTTCGCGCTGAACTGCTACTGCGGGACCGAGGGAAAGCAAGAAGCCTCCAACACAGTCACCAGGATCCTTTGAAGATTCCACTTCTGTGAGAATCCAGCTCTAATGAAGAGGAGAATTGTAAATAATATTGTATTATATTATACTAGCTCGGACATCCATGCTTTGCACGAAATATTAAATTCCCATCCATCACCTATCAATAATGCAACCCATGCTTCACTCGAAACACCCGTGGCAACCCATCAACTCGTATCTAACAAACAAAATCGTAATTTTTCTTAGTAACAACGCCTGTGGACCCGTTTCCCGTCGTGAAGTATCATACTACCTTGAAAAGATGGCTCCCAAAAGCCGGGACACCCGTGCTTTGCACGAAATCTCAAATTTCCGTTCATCGCCTATCAATAATGCAAACCTATGCTTCACTCAGAACACCCGCGGCAACCCGTCCACTCGTAACGAAATTGGTTCAGCCGTTTGGGCGCTTGGAACAAACATGCATACATTCAGACATCCATTTTGGTTTATTATTCTTGGAATAATACACCTATGTTTTCGCGACGCGGGTCGACGACTCCGATCGGCCTCAAAATTTGACATTATCCGTTTCAAGAGGTCTACATTCAAAATCCGAAATGTCCGTCCGCCGTCCGCCGTACGCCGTCCGCCGTCCGGGCCGTTTTGGGCAGTAGGAATTTTTTTAAAAATCTGAAATTTTGGCAAAATACTTGGTTTACCATCTAGTTGTGCCCGCAAGGTTTTCAGTCCGATCGCCCAAACCCATGGGGCGCTATGGGGCTAAAATGGGGCTACAGGAGGGGTGTTTTGAAGGCTTTTAGCTATGGGATCGAGTTAGGTGTCGTTTTCGAAGTATTTTTGGACGTAGAATCCATTTTTGGGGGTCCCGGAACGATCCGATTTCACTGTGGCGTTCTATAGGGCTTTCATGGGGCTAAAAATGGGATTTTTGAAGGATCCCAAGAAGTTAAATATTTTTCGAGTAAAAATTAAAGAATTTTTGAAAAAACACATTTTTGAAAAAAAAATCCCCCCAAAAAATTTTTTTTGAAATATAAAAATCCAAAAAAAAATTTTTTAAATTTTTTTTATTGACAGAATTAAATGTCTGTACAAGTAACCTATATCACAGAATAATAAACCCTTGTGTAAAATTTGCAGCGTTTTATCAATAGAATAGATGATATTATATCCTCCGCCCACTTTTGCAAATGTTGTAAATATCCTTCCACGAATCCTCCCACACCTGAACTCAGAAATGAAAATATCCTCCGGGGTTGTAATGAAGACAAATCAAGACACTGCTTGCTCCTAGCACATAACCATAATTGCCTAAGCAGAGGACCCAAGTGTAATCCTTGACAAGCTTGGACCGAGCCACTCACTATCAGCCATGTGAAATTTGGCTTGCACTATGGGGCCAGTTCCCATAATCTGTATTTTCAAAACAAAAAACTTACACAATGTAAACTAATTTTCAGGTTCAAAATTCAGGGCTACGCCCAACCAAAATAAATAACTTCAAGTTAGTAAATGGAGAAGAATGAATTAAATTGGGAAACAATAAGTAAGCAGAGCGTGTCACCGATGACACAATTCAACTATTCCAGAAATCCACGACAGAAAAAGAAACTCCCTCGAGAGAAAAATACTTCTATCAAAGGAAATCGGCCTACGAACACAATAAAAGAGAAATCCAAGATTAGAAATCACTCAGGGTTGTTTTCCCTGTACATACATTGGCTATCAGTAAAATATGAATTGCATACCACAACTCCCAAAGTTAGCATGATGCAGTTCTTGAGATTTGAACGGTTTGTCGGGCAGTTTTGAGGAGACGCCTCTCTAACTGCCTTGGAGCGCCCTTTTAAGGCTATGAGTGGAGCAACTTGCCTATTGCAAAATTTCGTCAATTAGGAGGATTTATGACTCCAAATATTTTGCTCCCGCGTTTCAGCTGTCTTACCGTAAATACATCATTAGTGAAAGGCCTACAGCAGAGGCAACAGGTGACCCACCAAGCCCAAATTGACGATAATTCATCATCAAAATGATTCAGCTGCGTTAACATTGCGAGCGCAGCGTTCCCAACTCGGAGGGTTCAAGTTCGACAACCTCGGTATTTCACTGTGACTTGTAGCAGTTCCCCAACGGGACTTTCACCAACTAAGCGCGACCTTGTCAACCCCAGTGGTCTCCTCAGAGGCCCTTGACCGGAACATATCACGCCGGAAAGCCCGCAAATCACACAAAAAATATCCTCTTAAGGAGATAATATCTCCTTATATATATATATATATATGACATGCAAAATAATGATGCAGGTAGGTACAGTATCACTGACGATATCCAAATGAACATTCGCGTATGAGTGTTTTCTGAGAGAGAAAATCGTACGGGACTTGGATAGCTAGGAGCACTCCGTTTGATGGTCGATCGTCAAGATGCTCCTAAACATCATTATCACGATATTTATGGACGCAGATTTCACTAAGAAACATCTAATCGCCGTAGAATACGCGCAGCAAGGGATATACCTATTTCTCACCGCCGTCACGTTTTCCGAGTTCTTGAGAAGCACCGTTAATACTACGACACTCTACTGCATCACCCAAGCTTAACGAGGAAGAAAAGTTAGGGCCTAAAGGTCCAGATTGCGGTAATGGTCAGCTTGCGACGCGTACGCTACACAGACGTAAGCGATCTCATTGTAGGGGCGTCATCACCTCATTACCATTCCTAGATCGAGATCGCCGGTACTGGTCTAAAAGTGACCCGAGATCGTATTTTGCCAGCTCCCAAATTGCCGATTGACAAAGCCCAAACAGCTCCACGGGTTGTGTCGAATCAATCTTTTCTTCTTTCATCGCTCGACAGGAAGGCAAAAGAAAAAAAAAAAAAAAGGAGGTGCAACTCTGAAAGCTGGAACGAGGATGTCGCAAGAAAGCGAGTCCTTGAGATTCCTCCGAGACTGAAACTAAAACCAACAAATAAACCAAACACATTGTTTTGATCAAAAACATTTTGAAATATACTCGACGACCTTTTTGGTGTACGGTTTAAACTGTGAGTACGTCCTCAGATCGTGAAACCAAACTAGATGTCAATCGCTCGTCAGAGAACTCCGCACACATGGATACCATCGGCTCCGCCCCGATTCATTTCACGGATATCAATTTCCCAGAAACCGTCTTATCATCACCCAGATCTGCAGAATAAAGGCGGAAATCGTAGTCGCTGACGCGGCCGATCCTGACGATTGTTTGTAAACTACGCTAATTTCATATACGTGATGTCTGGATCGTGCCTGCTTCAGATCATAAACTTCAAGAACTCGCACGGCCTTGACCTACTCCCTTCCAGAAAAGCTAAGACGTCTTTGGAAACTATCATAAACACGTCATTGACAAATTTGTTTACCTTTTTTTTCAGGAGGAACCGGTGAACAGTAATTCCAACCCGGTGATGCCAAGCCCCTCAGGGGGAAAAATCCAGCTGGCAAACGCCCCAGATAGAAAAATAAACCGCTAAAAACCTCACGCAGAAAAAATATCCCAACCTATCATCATTCGAGGGTCAATACTCTTTGAAAAATCGCGTAAGGAACTTTCAAAAACCCAATCAGGTTTTAGATTAATCACTGGCCACAAAATGTCTCCTTCCGTGTCGCATTTAGTGAAGATTCAAAGAGTGCTTAGGTTAATAATTAACCCAATTATAATTCGTAATGATTGAACATTATTGTGAGAAGTCGAACAGTTAACCCTTGGTAATTATTGTGATTCTGCATCTGAAATTACCTTCGAAACGATACCAAATTCGCCTTTATGGCTAAATCATTTCAAAAACCGTGCGAATTGCGCCTTGAACTGATCCAGGCTCGTATAAACCTGCGAGGAGGAAAAATTTAATGCTCTCCCATTCTAGACCCTCCAGGTTCCTACCAGCGGGTCTAGGGGAACGGGTTGACGCACCAATATCTGGGGAGTGGTGTGAGGTGAAGACCTTGCAGTTGCTCTTCCATGTCTATGCAGTGGGGTCGTTACATTACAGGCGTCCCACGTCCCGCATGTGCCATGCTAATTCCTGCCGTAATTGGAGGGGACTTTGGACGGATTCAAACAGGAGTTTTTGAGCTGAACCATTGTTAGCTTTTTTAATTGTAGGTAAAATGCCGTTGGCTTTGTGTTGGGACAAACTCAAAAGGACCGATTTTGGTCGGTTGGAATGAGCTGGTTTGATCCTGAGGGCAACATATGAAGCCTCATTTCTGATGGGAAAGAGCTGGTTTTGAGGTGTATCTCTTCGTCAGGTGGTGAAACAGAATCTGAACTTGTGATTTATACAGAAAAAATTAATTCCGAAAATAAGTGGAATGAGCTGGTTTTGATAGCAAACGCCCCAAGTATCACATTTGTATCGATCTAACTCGTATATTTATATCCTTCAGGAAAGGTTCTGTTGTTTATTAGGAGAATAAAAAATAGTGGTATTCCTTCTGGCAGGGTGATAACATGGCAACATGGGATACCTAGTGAAAACTAAGGTGAGAAGTTTTCATGTTTTTAATATTTAAAATTATTCTGAAATTAGAATTATTCTGAACAATCGAAAGATTTAAAAAAATTTCCGACAAATTTCCCCTCAGAAAAATATGAAAAAAACAAAAAAACACTGACAACATCGTCCCAAAACCTCCAAATCTGGGGCGAAAACCGCTGACGGCATCACTGTTACAACCACAAATATTCTCATCAATAAATTTCTGCTATATCTTGCCTACTGCCTGACGTCCCGCGTAGAGCATAAATATCAGATATTTGATTAATCTCGTCAGTCACACCGATGAAGCTATAAAGCCTTCTTGATGGCCAATCTACATACTAATCAACGACGATTACTTTACAATTCAGATTATGTAGGTCTCAATCCGGACGTTGGAATGTACTCAACCTGAACATTCTTGCATCATTGATAATTGCATCATTTGCAGATTTGCCAATCTAATATTGACCCAATAAAAGCGATAAATCGATTGCAATCTGACAATTGTCTGTATCGAAAAACCTCCTTGACGATTCAGCTATCATGCTGCCCACCTGTAACGGCTGTGTCAAATGTCAGGGAGAAACATTTGAATAATGTGCAGAGGACCTTGTCCGCCAAGAGTGGAATGTTGCTAAACCAAGTTCAATGCGGTTTTACGATCGTAAAGTTCACATAAGCGTTTTTCACCCTTCACGCCATGTTAATCGCTTCAACGACTGAGCGGCTAAGAGCATAATTTTACCGTCACTACCGAGATCGAAGCAGTCTTCCACGCATTAAGGGTGCAATAAACTTTTCTACCTGTCATGATATCCATAACTTTCAAAGGTCACGAGATGAACAGTTAGGTACTCCTTTTTTGCACGGAAACTGTATAGTAATAGAAGATTAAGCATAATGGCATACCAGTCGCTATGCAGCGCGAGAAGAATAAAATTAAATATTTTGGAGACAGACAAGTCTGATATTCGATTTTGAATCGGGATATTTTCTAGAAAAAGACAACTGTTGATGGCGATGAATGGACACGCTTAGATTTTAATATGGAACGTGTTTTTGCCATCATAGCCCGGCGAAAAACGAGAGAAAAGTACCCTTACGAAATTATAGTTACGAGACAACAGTAACGTGTGAAGCTTGAAAAGTAACGTGAAATTCTGTCCCGTTCACCCTTCCCCCCCTGGGCGCCAAACTCGTAATCAGGCGTTGGCGAACGCTCGCTACTGACTTCTGTTGAGCGTGTTGACCAGTTACAGAAGTAGTAGAAGTTTAACGCCGGCTCCGAACGTCAATTTGAGAGGTTTTCCACGGCAGAATACTTTCGGTAGTTTGCCATTGCCTTCCGAAAGGAGATTATCATAAGGAAGATGTTTAGCGGCTGCTGGGATCGAACCAGCAACCTTTGACTCAGCAGTCCAAGGCTCAAACCACTGAGCCACTGATAACCACAAAGCCCTGCAAAGCTGAAATTCGGTAGGGAGTCACCCTGAGACAGAAAGAGACGATTGACATGACGAGCTCCAATCTGATCAGCTGAGTGACATAACTTCTGAGTGTACCGCCCGCCATTTAGCCAGGAACATGACATGTGAAGTCACATTGTGAGGTCAACCAACAAGAAGAAATTGAGACTCAAAATGGCGCTGAAGTGTCTCAAACAAAAGTGTTGTTGATGTTGATTATAATATAATATACCATCGCCAAAGTACCTACCATGTTGACTATAATATAATATACCAGTGGTATATTATTATTAATATTATTATATCCACCCATCCGTAGACTATATTCCATGAAGAACAGAAAATAAAATCACTGAAACTGTTCTCATTTTTCCAAGAGTTTCTTTGCGTCGCACGCTCTCAATACTTCTTCTTCTCAATCTTGCAAGATTCTCCGCGGGGAGAGGTATTTTGAATTCTACTGAATAGTGAATTCTTAAAATTCTGCCAATTCTTATCACTACAAATTCTTAAAACACATTCCTTTAGGGTCTGGTTGACATCCATAGTGCTCAGGGCTCGTCGAAGTGTGACTGAAGACGATGCGAAACATTCTAACTTCTGTACATCGTCTTTGAACGATGAGCCGATCAAAAAACAGCACTTGCTCGGAACAGGGAAAAACGTGATTTCGTAGGTTCGCCTCTTTGGCGGAGAGGAAAGCGGCCATCTTATCAAAACAAAGTGATTTCTGGACTTCTCTACCAATAAAGTAAACGAGTTTTTAAATTTTTAAAGATTTTTAAATCTTTAATTTTGTCCACGGCCGTTTGGGTGACGGCACGTACGGATCGCCGCCATGACGTCACAGTTGAAATTCAAGTCGTTCAGAACAACTTTGATAAATATCTACGAGGTGAAAGACTTCACACAAGAAATCTAAATTATTCCGATATCGTAGTCGGATCAAAATAATCATTTAAAATCTAATTTGAAGTAAACACGATGATACCATTTCGATTCCTAATTTAGGAATGGAAACGTGTCTGGATTATTATTTGTATCGATAGAAGGCGTTCAAATAATACTGAAAATGGGGTTAAAACACAAACTGCAAGTTCGTACGAATTTATAAAATTTATGGAAAAATTGCAATTTGAATTTTGGCGGAAACCCAAGCTCTTATTGGTCGACGAGTTGGCCACCATTAAAAAACTAAAAACTGAAGGAACGGTCACGTCGAATAAGTTATAAATTATTTAAATTATAATTTATATCACGAATAAGTTGAGACAATACAGGTATTGTAGACAATACGTAGGTCTACGCACGATCACATTCACAACAAAGCGAACACGGCCATTTTCGCACGTCCAGGTCTATGCACGATCACATTCACAACAAAGCGAACACGGCCATTTTCGCGTTACTACAGTGTCACTAGTGCAAAACACCTAGAAAATCAAGAAAAAAGTTGAAAATCGACCTGCACTCTGGTGTCTTTGATTGGAAACCGGAACCAGTGTAGGTGACGTCACCTACACCGGTTTTTGAATCGGCCAGAACAACTTAAGATGATTATAAACTACGTGAAAGACTTTTTGTCACAAAAATATGTATTTTGACTGCTAACAACATGGTGCAGGATGATTTAACCCGAAATTTGGGTGCATTTCCATTCCTAATTAACTTGCCCAAGTAGCCATGTAATGGTAAAGCTGTAATTCAAGCGGCTTTTTTTTTTGTCCCCAGAGAGAAAATATCCTTGAAACGAAGCAAAAAACGTATAAAATACCCCCTGAGTGAAGGTACCTGTTTCCATTAACGACAAACCTCCCTTGCCCTGGTTAGGACGTCCTTCGCCCGGTTAAGTCGGCGGGGACGGGCCCGGCCGGTCGAGAGCCAAATGCGTGGATTTGAGGACACAGGTGGTAGTTGGGACGACAAATTAGAAGACAAAAAGAAAAATTTTCAACTCATTGCCGACACGCTTCCGCGACTTCCAGAGGTGGTATTAGTCTGTTGAGCTCACGAAAGACCACATGACATGTACATAGCTAGGTAAACATTGTATAGCTATTGTGCGTTCTTGAGATAAAAAGCTTGTGGACGAGACAACCTTTTCCCGCATTAAATGCAAATCGAATAGAAAGGATTGCATATTATCTGTCATTAATCATTCCCAGCAAAAAAACGGGAAATTGAAATGAAAAATTATGACGATACAGAATATTCTCCATCATCCATAACGTTCCGAATGCAACGTTTTCTAAGCAAATTACCTTCCTGAAAAATAAATCATTTACTGACAACAATGGTGGAGTTTCTTCTCGGTGGGGAGCATTACGTAGATATAGGCACTGAAAAATAAAATAGTCATAAGATGTCTTCTTTATGTTCGTGAGGCGGCCAAGGATACAGGAAATAAGGTAACTTATTACCAAGGTGTCACCGTCCATCAAGCATTTTTCTCAAGGTCCCCAATGTGAGAATTATAAAGTCGAAATTTGATGCAAATTAAGGGGCAGACAAAGAAACCTCTTACCTCCACATCAAATCAGGAAAGTGGCACAGCAGTGATTGTGAAGAGAGTTAATTTTAGCGATGAGAGATTTTTTTCAAAGAGGTACATCGAGAGAAGGTAGGTAGTTACAATTATAATAATATTATATTATATTATTATATTATAACTTAAAATTATTAAGTGTATTATTATGTAATTTATATAAAGTTAGTAGTATATAGGTACTATTATTACTAAAATAAAAGAGCTGCAAATTTTAACAAGGTTTTTGGTTTAATATTCTTGGAATAATACACCTATGTTTTCGCGACGGGGGTCGACGACTCCGATCGGCCTCAAAATTTGACATTATCCGTTTCAAGAGGTCTACATTCTAAATCCGAAATGTCCGTCCGCCGTACGCCGTACGCCGTTCAGGCCGTTTTGGGCAGTAGGAATTTTTTTAAAAATCTGACAAAATACTGTCAGATTATACTGTTTAAATTTTGACAAAATACTTGGTTTACCATCTAGTTGTGCCCGCAAGGTTTTCAGTCTGATTGCCCAAACCCGTGGGGCGCTATGGGGCTATAATGGGGCTACGGGAGGGGTTTTTTGAAGGCTTTTAGCTATGGGATCGAGTTAGGTGTCGTTTTCGAAGTATTTTTGGACGTAGAATCCATTTTTTGGGGTCCCAGAACGATCCGATTTCACTGTGGCGATCTATAGGGCTTTCATGGGGCTAAAAATGGGATTTTTGAAGGATCCCAGGATGTTAAATATTTTTCGAGTAAAAAATACAGAATTTTTGAAAAAACACATTTTTGAACAAGAAAATCAAAAAAAAAATTTTCGAGATTAAAATCCAAAAAAAAATTTTTTTTTAATTTTTTCATTGACAGAATTAAATTTCTGCACAAGTAACGTATATCAAAGAATAATAAACCCTTGTGTAAAATTTGCAGCTTTTTTTTTATTCTTTGATTGAGGCGTCAAATTTTCATATTTTTAAAAAACCGGACGGCCGACGGACATTTTGTTTTTGGAATCTCTTGAAACGGATAATGTCTCATTTTGAGGCCGATCTGAATTGTCGACCTCCGTCGCGATTACATAGGTGTATCATTCCAAGAATAATAAACCAAAATGAATTTCGAAAAAAGTGGAATGAGCTGGTTTTGATAACAAACACCTCAATAATTGAACAATTATTGTTCCGTCATTAAACAATTATTTTAAAAATTAAAAAAAAATCTACAGTGTCTGCATAGATGTGGGACCCCGGAAAATGAACTATACGTCCGAAATTACTCGAAAACGACATACAACTGATTCCATCGCTGAAACCCTTCGAAAACCCCTCCCCCATTTTCAGCCCCGCGGGTTTGAGCGATCGTGTTACCAAAAGTTGTAACATGAATCGCGAGTTATATTTTATAAAGCTCCTACGGTTTTTTAAAATAAAGCTTTCGGGCCTACGTCCCAGTTGGGTTTGGCATGCATGTTAATGCATTAACGGTCGCAACGTTTTTATTAAGTTACTACTTTTTTCTCCGCCTTGCCCTATTTCTGAATGAGAAAAAGAGGTGGGTGGTGATGCATTAATGATTGTGTAAACTCGGATTGCTCGGTATCCCCAAATTCAAAAAAATCCAGTTAACCTTCAACGCCAGCAACAACTGTCCGAAGCGTAAAAAAACGTGGGTTCATAAGGACCTTAACAGGTTTTTTTTTTTACCCCGCAGCCTGCACTCAACAGTTTGCAATTCTTAGCTCCACGCCTCCGGCGGCTGCCCGTTTTGGGCTCACCCGGCTGACCCTTTGCTCTTGTATGCTTTCTACGTATCTGGCATTGAACCATCCTCAACCCGACTGTACAAAGAAAGAGAGCTTCCAAGGATTTTGAGCTTGACGTGTTTAAAATGCGAGGCACGACCTCTTCAGGACAGGGCCATTTCAATGGATCGCCTGCCATCGAATGACAAAAGCCTACACTGACTGAAGAGTATGCGGAATCACTTCGCCGGCATCGTCATTCATTAAAGTCGTCTTATTGTTTTCGGCGAAGACCAGGATGCCCACTAGAAGCCTGTTGCTTCCTCACCGCCAGAAAACAACTCATTGCAATTGTCTATTTTTCAATGTCGTTCCAAATTGTACACGCACTGCTTCGTGGCTGACAGCGTAAAAGTAATTATTTAATACATAAATAATTATGCAGTTCCTGATCTCGTTATTTTTCCCTCGCAAGCAAACAATATCACACTAGCCTTCAAAACCAATAATGTTACAGTTCGGATTTGGCAGACAAGATCAGTTCAAGTGAGCTGCCCAAATTGGAGAAGGAAGTGTAGGGAGGATACTGGAAGCGGGATATCACTGCCAAGGTTCGCAATCCAGAAACCAATTAACCGAACAATAGATGGGACGATTAGGTGGAATTAGTTACCCACGTTTCAACGTCTCAGAGTGATAGGAGCAGAAGAACAAGGGGCTATTCGCCGGTTGATAGATAGAGTGATTTATTAGAACTAACATTCCAAACCGTTTTCGAAGAAAATAACGTGGGACCGTTTTTCACTGGGTCGGCTGACTAGGATAGGAAGCCAACCGTACTTTTGGTTTATTAGGTACTTACTCTTGGAATAATACACCTATGTAATCGCGACAGAGGCAGTAGGATTTTTTTTTTTTTTTTCATCTGAAATTTTGACAAAATACTTGGTTTCTATCTAGTTGTGCCCGCAAGGTTTTCAGCCCGATCGCCCAAACCCTTGGAGCGATATGGGGCAAAAATGGGGCCACAGGAGGGGTTTTTTGAAGGTTTTTGGCTATGGGATCGAGTTAGGTGTCGTTTTTGAAGTATTTTTGGATGTAGAATCCATTTTTTGGGGTCCCGGAACGATCCGATTGCGATCTATAGGGCTTTCACGGGGCTACAAATGGGATTTTTGAAAGATCCCAGGAGGTCAAATACTTTTCAAGTAAAAAACAAAGAAAATTTTGAAGAAAAAAATTTAAAAAAAATTTTTTTTTTTGAAAAATAAAATAAAAAAAAAATTTTTTTTAAATTTTTTTCTTTGATACAGATATATATTTTTGCAGAAGTAACCTATATCAAAGAATAATACACCCTTGTGTAAAATTTGCAGCGTTTTTAACCTACTTTAATACTTTTTTGACAACTTTTTCGGTAATGTACCTTTTTTCACTGCAAAAAGTTGGCAACCCTAGTCTAGGACGATGGGATGCTTCACTGCTAAGTTAAAAATAACATTCCTGTGAATTTAGGCTTTCTCAGAAGTTCAACACGAACGGTACAGGTGGCCGTAAATCTCGTTATGCCACACACGACTTGAGCGACGTGACAAGCCAACTGCCTCTGTTGACATTTTGATTGACGATGCCCACAGATTAACACTGTCATTTTCGCTTAGACACGACCTCACGACAAACTAGTTTCAATTAAGAAAATGGGCAAAGACAGGAAGATCAATTGAGAGCTAAGAGTGAAATCCGAAGCGCCCCTTTGCAACAACAACAACAAAAACTAAAAAATTTAGTTTTTGTTGTTGTTGTTGCAAAGGGGCGCTTCGGATTTCACTCTTAGCTCTCAATTGATCTTCCTGTCTTTGCCCATTTTCTTGTGTATTGTTATGTGTAGTATTTAATACTACACATAACAATACACGTTGGTAACCATGAAACGCCCACCTTCACCGAATTACCATAACGTGGAGATACCATCGTATCTTGCACGCTCCAAACTTAAATTATTTGTTAAATATTCATCACGACGGTGCTAATTGTTTCAACATTCACGCCGTTTACGAGTGTAGGTAAGCATGCTAAAACAAGACGTGTTTCCTTAATACTTTTTTTTTTTAAGTAACACCTTATATTATATTAAATCCTCTGTGGATTCCTTTAAACTGATTAAATCAAGATTTATTTCTATCTCCTGAACTGAGTCCAGGGTTCGACCATTACACACAATGTCATGTCCTGAAAGAAAGTCCAGAAAAATTAAAATAATACGATTCTCTACACCTTATGCGGTTGGTAATTAATACACTTGTTAATTAAATATTTAAAAAAATGAAGAGGCTAGTGTCACTCTGGCAGGACATCAGGTCCATTACCGATCTCATGTTTTTGTTCTTGAATTAGTTAAGCATTTTTTTCACAGAATTGTTATCGTTTTGTTGTCACAAAGACCATTAAAAATTAAAATGTTTTCTTCTTGAACATAACAGACTACTTGAATGATTTCTTTTCAATCATTTCCGGGAAAAGTTACGAAAATTGGTCTTCCTAGCAGAAAACCCATATCCACTATTTATAGAGCTTTAGGAAAACTAAAATAGGTATTTAAATTTCGGGGCCTCAGAGGGGGACGTGAAGTTTTAATTTTCCCCTGGTTTTGATTGGTCCACGAGATGCACGTTAGCCAACCGTCAGGCCGTTTTTGGCGTCATCATAAGTGTCTTTCGAAGAGACATAAAATTTTTGTCATACGGCACGTTCGCAATTTCTCATCAGTCAACATAAGGAACTCACGTAACTTCTTAGTACTAGGAGACGTCAAATGATGTGAACAGGGTTGCATGTTTAGTAAAAACATCACTGCACGCTCTGGCGGCTGGATGCGTTCAACGCGTGACTGATTATTTTCCCCCTTCAGTTCAAAATCTCAACAAAATCTATAACAGCTCCACGTAACTATATTAATTTTCGAACTGAAAACGGTTTGGAAGAGACCAGAATGACAAGTGAACAACGTACATAAAGAACAACATGCGTATGTTGTTGGAACGTACATAAAGAACAACATGCATATGTTGTTGGAAATGCAAAATTATTCTTAAAAATGTTTATTTAAATAAAAAGTTTCACTGCAGCTTCATTTTGATGGATTTCGATAACATAATCCTGAGGAGCACTTTGTTCGTGCAATAAACCTGCCTCTGTAAAGCTATCACTACAGATGCCTGCTATAAACACAGATCTCTGAAGTAGGCGAAGCAAAAAAATACACGTGGAGTACGTCGTCGTGGTTTTACGTCCTATCAATTTCGAAACTTACGTTTGTTCAATGAACAATGGTTCAAATCAATAGTGATCACAATCTCCTGTTTCTCCATTATGACGACACATTGTCAAGTTGTGCGATAACACGACTTTCGCCCTTTTTTCTCTCACGGCTTTTATTTTCGGTGATGTTCTTCTCTTGGATCTCAGTTTGACCAAAAAAACTTTTTGTGTCATCCGCAGCACAACAGTGTCGTCACAAACAGGACTTGATTGGACAAAAGAAGGACGACCATTTCACTGAACTGGTATCGGCCGCTTGTGAAACCTAATAGGTTTTTTTTTTTGCATCCCCTTGAAAACCAAACTTGACCTAATGATAATAGATTCCAAAAACTCGACCGACATGGCTAGGCGATTTAACCTATATAAACATAATACATATATAACGGCCAGAGGTAGATGTCTATCTAAATGCCACCACGCCAGTGAAGCTGAACGTCCATTTTCAACAGTTTTGCGAAGGCTCCAATTTTGATACCATAAAATAAAACATTCGACCCAGTAGCTACAACCAATCAAATGTGGGCCAACTGACATCAAACATGGTAAGGCATGGGATCAAGAATCTGGCCTTCACGTGACTACTTGAACTCCGCTGATAGCCCAATTATGGCATTTTGATTGAGCAAGCCTAATCCAGCCCGGCTTCGTAGTTGCGCTCGCTTAAATTTTATCATCCGGGAACAGCATAATATATTATACTGCACGTTAGATAGAGATTGACAGGAAACTCCTGATAAACCGGCCGTATAAAGGAATTACTTCCAGAATTTCGTATCGAAAAGGCGCAACTTTTTGCCATATAATTAAACCGACCACACGAGCGTTCAGTGACATGTGAAACCCCCAAGTGCAACATTCACAGGTTGATTAAGGCGTTGCCCCATCGTCCGTTCCTTCTAGGATTGTTCCACCAGTTTCCACGCCTATTAAACAGCTCAGGTATGAGAGGCGAAGGGAAGAACAACATGACTTCGTGTCTGCATGGGACACCCAGTTTTTTTACGAGCGAGGTTTACGCTGACTTGTCCTGCATTTTGACATCATCAAATTTCAAGGTTTTGAAGGCCTCTTTAGGTTCCCAAATTTAACAGCGGTCTTCATAGTGTGATGCCCTCCTGTGCAGCTTACTGTGATTCACATTCTGACTGTTTGTTGGGGGAAATATAAGCAAAAACGTTCGTCTAACTTTGTGCACTGATTTTTGCAAATGTGTCTTACAATGGCACATCAATTCTCGTAATTTTGCTCGTATTAAACGGATTCATGTCTGGTTCCAAGTCAAACGTGCAAAGTGCAGGTCTATTTAATCTAGTCGTTAGAGATCATCAAATTTGCCAAAATTAATTATTCAGGTATGGTACCTGGTCAGCGTACCCGTCAAGTCGTAAAATGAAGAAATTTGAAATCATGGAGTCAATGAATCATGAGAGAAAATTTGAAAAGGAAAAACATATAGGTAGGTGATTAGGTCGAAAACCGTCGTATTATTTCACCAAACGATAGAAATTTTAATCACACTCCCTGAAAATTGACTAGGTAAATATTAAGAGTTAGACTCTACAGTATTACCATCACCAAATTTTTCGGGGGGATTTTTTGTTCAAAATGTTTTGGTTTTTTTACTTGAAAAATATTTGACTTCCTGGGATTCATCAAAAATCTCATTTGTAGCCCCATAAAAGCCCTAGATAGCCACAGTGAAATCGGATCGTAGTGGGACACCAAAAAATGGATTCTACGTCCAAAAATACTTCGAAAACGACACCTAACTCTATCCCATAGCTTAGAGCCTTCAAAAAAACCCTCCCATAGCCCCATTTCAGCCCCATAGCGCCCCAGGTTTGGGCGATCGGACCGAAAACCTTGCGGGCACAACTAGATGGTAAACCAAGGATTTTGTCAAAATTTCAGATTAAAAAAAAAATCCTACTGCCCAAAACGGCGGACGGATATTTCGGATTTAGAATGTTGACCTCTTGAAACGGATAATGTCAAATTTTGAGGCCGATCCGAGTCGTCGACCCCCGTCGCGAAAACATAGGTGTATTATTCCAAGATAAATAAACCAAAAACGTATTTTAAAAAACAGTGTTTGGACAGATAAGGGACCCCCATTGATGGATTCGTCGCCAAAAATACATCGAAAACGACACCCCACTCGACCCCCTACAAAAACCCCTTCTTTAGCCTCTTTTTAGCCCCATAGAGCCTCACGGGTTAGAGCGATCGGGATGAAAACCCTGCGGATAAGTCTAGTTAGTGAACCGAGTACAGGCTCAAAATTTTATATTTAAAAAAAAATTCCTGCGGACTTAATTTAAAAAAACTAAAGTGTAATGACAAATTTTGAGGCAGACCAATTTTGGGAAATTTATTGTCCACAAATTTTGACTTTTTTGACACCGTCTCGAAAACACAGGTTGATTATTCTGAGAACTATAAACCAATAGGACGATTGAAAATAATTTTCCTAGTATAAATATGCAACCAAGTCAATTTGAAATCGCGTGACTAATGCGCTCGTTGTATTCCAAAATTTTAAATTTATGACTTACGTTGATCGGCGAGGGCGTCCTGCAAAATGAGGATCGAAGCGTTAAAATCACCTCCCGCCCGGCTAGCGGCAAACGCCGGTATCAGAAACGCTAACAACAGAAACATTTATGTATCTGATGGGAGCGTTTCGCGTGTCGTTAACGTCGGATCCACGCGCGAACGAATGAGGGGAAAGTCTGAAGGGGCGACGGGAGGCCTCCAGGAGCCCCCAGCAGTCCCCCGAAGCCCCAGCAGCCCCGGTGGGCCCCCCCACCAGAGAAGATCCTGATCTTGTACGGGGGTTGTCCTGGTTGGGATGACACCCTAGCTCCAAGGACAACCAGACAGTCTATCACCCACCAGCTCACGACTAGGCCTATTATCGCCATAACTGAACATTGTCCAGTGGACAAGTCCTTTTAGTGCTCGAAGAAGAAACGAAAAGTTCGATACAATTTTGAAACTTTTGAAGAAAAAAAAAAACAAAACTGATCTCTATCGTTAAAACAATGAAAACGCCCTATTTTTGGGTTCCAATAAAGCAACATTTTACAGAAGTTTTCGATTTTTTTTTTTTTTCAACAAGGGGAAGTGCACCTACCAAATTGAAACGTGAAATTCGGTCACGTAGCCCCCTTCATAAAGAATCAATTTTTCAGAATTAGGTACCGGCAATAATAATTATTAAAATTATTTTAATAAACAGCTTCAGTAATCAAAATTTATTTGGATGAAAAAAATCATTTTCAAACTGCTACCTATGATTTCAAATTCATAATAAAACGTGGGTATGAAAACAGAGCCCTGTACAAGCGCTTCGTCCTCTGTGACGAACGTTGCCTACCTACACGTTTCTCACTCGAACAATGGACAAACCCTTCAAATATACGGCCAGTCGCCCCCTACAAGTCTTGCAGAGCCTCAAAGCATGCACGGACAGGCCTGGGAATCGAATTCGAAGCCCAACGATCTTCCCCAAAGATATACACCTTTGATCTTACCTTCAACCATACATATCAACATACCGAGACCGTCTGAATTAGAAGTACAAATATCAACACTACGAATAGTTTGGGGGTAGTAATCTATGTTTTACTTACGGGTATTGTAGCTCCAAAAAATGTAAGAAAAATTCAAAAAGTAGCCAAAACCAGACTTACTGGGAACACAATTTGTCATGTACAATTCCTTGTCAGTTGTCTGCGGGTTGACGCCATGTATGTACAGGTTGGTTTTCGATAGCTGTTGCTCTCCATAGTAACATTAGGTACACCCTTGACCGCCCATATTGTTGTAAAGGGACGTCGTGCCGCTCTGAGAGCAGGTGTTTGAACTTGATGAGAACGATGTGTCGGCAGGGGACGAGGCGGTAGGAACGCGGGGAGTCGAAAATTGCTGAAAAAAAGAAAAAACTAGGTCAGAAGAATGATTGCTCCGAAAATAAAGAACAAGTAACAATCAAAGTTACTGAAGTTACTTTGACTTTAAATTCCATGTTTGCCCTCATCCCGACTCACTTTTAACTTAATTTACCCTGAAACTCCTCCTTGACCAAAAGCAATAATCTATGCAACCGTGTAAGTATCCCAGAAAAGGAATAAAAGTGATAATGGCAAAAAAATGACCACTTTAAAAACAGGTTAAACTGCAGCCAACGTGCAGTCTCTCAAAACCCCACACATTCGATTTGCTTCGCAAATTCGTAAAAATTAATTATTTACCACTTGCGGTAAAACCTTAACATCATTAATAAACATAAAAAACGACAGTGTGTCAAACATTGTGCCTGTTTATTTTTATTTATAAGGTTGAATAGCTCGCCAGATTTTTTTATAAAAGATTTTCTCTATTCACGGCCATTAAACACAAAACGACTCGGCTCCTCCTGACTTGACCTTCGGGCATTTTAACATTTTAAGGTCAAGTCGGAGTTTACATCCTTTTTCCTTACAGCTCCAAGACCCCTGACATTATCATTGTTAAGAACATCTTCTGCTCAGATTCGTGATTGCATTTGGAACCGGCTTTTTCCTCGTCGAATACCTCCTTCGTGAATCCGCGCAGAACACCCCGCTATGAACCGTGTTTTTGAACCGGATCTCGAACCAACATGATACATGGGGTTGCCCGATGAGTCGGATCTATGACATGGTTTTCCAAGGAGACGGGAAACCACCGAGAGACTTGAACTTGGCAAAATCCAAGTTGACACCTTCACAATTACGCGGGGAAACTTGACAGCCGAATTTCCTGTTTAATCAATCGGAAAGGGCTTACTGCATCCACCCTACGAAACCTCCGCACAAGGTGGGATTTGGCCAATCTAGATTCTAGAAGGTACGAATTTTTTACCTTCTTTTAAGAACTTTCAACTCGATTACTTATACCGGTAACGTCAAGTACAGTCGGAAGATACCCAAAACACATCAGTTGGAATTTTAAAGACCGCTATAATGTTTCTGCAGTGGTCTATGTTCTGATGAACATAATAGAAATTATGTTCTGACGTTCTATGTTTTATTTTCTACTATGATGTTGTATGTTCAGATGTTCAATATTCTGATCGAGAATCTATCTGACTGTCTAGCTTTCTATCTGTTTAATATTCTGTTCAAGAATCTTCAGTTCTGATGTTCAACATTGTGTGTTCTGAATTTCTGTTCTGGAGTTCTACGTTCTGATGTCCCATGTTCTGGTGTTCTATATTCTACGTTCTGATGTTCTACATTCTATGTTCTGATATTCTATGATGTTTCCGTTACAATACCCAAAACACATCATTTGGAATTTTAAGGCCCGCTATGACGTTCTATGGTACTCTGATCTTCTGTTCTGTGTTCTTCTATGATATTCCATTGTATGGTCTGGTGTTGTATAATGTTTCATGTTGTCCTGATCTTCTGTTCTGATATTCTATATTCTATGTTCTGGTGTTCATGTTTCCCTGGCCTCCTGCAACAATGACTCGATTAAGCTATCGGCAGTTGTGTTCAACGAGTCACCACTAAATGTGAAAATAATATTTAGGGTTTCGTATTTTTTCTGAAAATACTACATAAAAGGTAAGTAATGGCTGGTTCATCTTATTTTTTAAATATGTATTTACTTTGCAACCGCTTTAAAAAGATTTGGTATTATTTTATACAATGTATAAAAATGTCATATAAATGATTCATTTTCAAGGGAAAAATTTTTTGTTGCATTTATACAGTAATAGCTGGGAAACCTTTAATTCGCACGAAATACAAATCCCGTCCATCACCTATCAATGCTTCACTCAGAACACCCGTAGCAATTTTTCTTAGTAACAACGATGGTTGACTCCACATGCGCTGGCCCGTACAATAAGAGAGGGTAAAATTACCTGTCCATGTAGGTTCACTTCCATTGATCCTCAAGAAGCTGTGCCCGTACCAAATTTAAGCGCTCTGGGATGAGCAGGAGAGAAATATGTTATTCCGCAAAGCCTGATCGGATTTTCTCCAGTTGATGAATTCCCGTAACTCATAATTTTTCCTAGGTAGGTAAGTCGTGTCACAACAGCTATGACCCTGCTAACCAGACAATCTCATGTGTACTACTCGTAATTTTTCTCAGTAACAACACGAACGAAGGCTCACAAAAGACAGTCCTACCCACCTATCAAAGATCTTTTAATAACTTCCGAACGGGTTATCGCACAGAAATCGTTCTTTATACAGTATAAGTACGAGTATACTCGTTTTAACCGACGTAAGTCCGTTTATAACAGATGGAAAAAGTTGTACCGGGTCTCGGCGTTACGAACATTTACCTAGTAATCACGACACTTTTTTACCCCCACCCTCGTCGCAAAGGAAAGCCTCGTCCACGATGAAGGAAGCGAGTTCGCGAAATCTACTATAGCCTATTATTCAAGATGGAACTCGCTCGTCAATTTGCGCCCACCCGCACGGAAATTGGTTCAGCCGTTTGGGCGAGATGTTGGAACAAACATACATACAGACATCCATTTTTTGCAATATAAAGATTTCCAAATTGAATTCGACACTTTCCGAATCAAAATCGACATGCTCCACGCAACTTTAAAAAAAAAAAAAAAAAAAAAAAAAAAAAAATCGAAAACTATGTGGAAAATGTCGAACTTGATTTGGAAAATGCTATATTTTGGGTTATACCGATATTACGATTACAGCAATATGTTACAAATTTTATTGTGATTCAGCTCTCTGACTTTGAATGAAATCGACTTATTCTGTTATCGAATTAAGTGTTTTCAGGATATTCGCATTTTTATGGTATTTTCATAGTTTCTCTCATCCTAGGAGCAAGATGAGATCAAATTGTAGGTTTTAGGGTTAATATTACCCAGTTCTGCAGGGCCCATGGTAGTGAAATTATTTTCATTGGATTCTGCACCGATAAAAATGCGAATGTCAATACCAAACTTAACTTTTATTCACTTATGAAAACCCCAATATAACCCAAATTGACCTAAGAAACGTTATTATTTGTGGTTAAACAGAAAATTTGTGTGAAAATATATTTAATATATCTTAGAGTTGGATAACTGAACGCAGAAAATACATTGAAATTGAAAGAACGTAGCACCCGGTATTTTCGTCCTCCCAGGTTGGGCAAATCCCACGCTATTGCATACGGCAAGTCGACGACATTTCCAAGAAACATATGGAAGCCAGATATGGCGCCGGCCGTGTATTTAATGTGGAATGTCACGAGAAAAGTAGCTTAGGGAGAGAGTCATGATGATTTTGAAAATCCTACATATTCGCTCTACGTGGGTATTCGTCACCTTGGCCGCAGTGCAGAAGGGCGCAGTGTCGCAAGTCGATTTGAAGAGGTCACCCGTCGAGCGGACAATTTCAAAGCGCTGCGCAAAAAGCAATAATTTAATATTCGCAATTAAAATAATAAATCATGATTAACTCATCAACCCCCACGCTGTCTGAACGTCGATTTTTAGATAAAAGGCGGTGTAGTAATGTTGGGGAAACCCAACACTCCCCTATAATCAGGGAGAGCTTCCGTTGTAACAATTCGACAAACCGAGAACCACCTCCTGAACGTCTGACGCATTTCCTTCGGCATGGAGAGAACTCCCTTCGAGGAAAATTCATCTCACAATCACCTGACTATTAGCTCAGCCCGGAGGTGCTCGTGATAAGTGCAGCAAGGCCAAGGATGTGGTCACGCCGGCCGAAAATACAAAGAAGGGACCGACTCCTCAACCTAATATCGTGGTATCAACATTAAACCAGAAGTAAGCGATTCTACAAAAAGGTCGTCAAAGGTCGGGAGACGTGCCTCCATCCAGTGGCGAAAGAGGCAGAATCAGGCACTTGCTCAAATTTTCCAGCCTCCGGAATCGACCTTGAGTGTTGAGAAAGGGTAATTTCGGGGTGTGCGCCAATCGATATTAGGAGCTAATGGTCGTAATACACTAATACACAATCGTCCTTCGAGCGCATACAAACCCCCATTGCACCATTAGCAGAATAACGTGCTATTGACACACATTCGAAATTGGTTCCCGCAATTTAGTCAGTTACTACCTCGTTGTCATATCATCATCAAACAAACCAGCCTTTCAAGTCATCTTCAATGGCTGACAAGTTAACTAGTGCCCTTCGCCGCATGTTTAAGGATTCTTAGCACACATCTCTCGTGGTTTTATTTGCTTAGGAACAATCTTCTAAAGACCCAACGCGTTTTGATGGGTCATTCGAATATGGCAATACGTGAGGTTCCGCGCTGATGTTTGAGATAGCATCAGGTTTAAAAAAAAAATCAGAAAAATCGAAGGCCACGCACAACCGAAGAGCTCAAAATTTACATTCAAATAAGAGAGGTAGGAACAACAAATGCGAGTTAGTAAACAACACTCATCAATAATTGATAGTATAATATGTACAATAATTATTATTGTACATATTATACTATCCGGGGTTCCCGTGTGTTGCAAGAGCCCTTATAATAAGCGAGGGTAAAATGACCTGTCCTTTCACTGCCATTGATCCTCAAGAAGCTTTTGCGTTTTTCGGGTTTCTATCAACATAGTAATATTATGTGCTACCATAGATAATATTATTATCTTCACGCTCTACGCTCTAATTTTTTCACGGTCGATCAAATGCCGTGCCGTTGGTCCACCGCAGCAGAAAAAATGCCTACATTTTTCTACGCTTGACCTCGGCGACCAAAATTTGGTCGACATTTAATGTCACCTACCAAATGATGACAGCTTAATTTTGTTCTACCTACTGGGCTGCCACACAATTCGCAGGCCAAACCATTTATTTTTAACAATCAAGTTAGGTACTTAATAAGTAATATGACATAGTATTATACATACCTGCACGGTGTCGAGTCCTGAGCAGCCCATTTACAATGCCGTTGAGGTTAAACTGCATTCTAACTACTACCAATGCTGGGCGCTGTTTGGATTTCCTCTAGCGAGTTCATGAAGGGCCCACAGTCCCAATCCAACGAAACAAGAAGACTATTGACTATGAGATGATGTCTCGGATCTAAATTAGATCCGAGAAACTTTCTTCTTTGGATTAGATCATCTAATCCAAAGAAGAAAGTTCTTTAAAAAATAGAGTGATCTTCTCATACCAGAGTCCAACGAACAGTAGGTACAGTGATGCCAGATAGTTTTGGGCTGTTTCCCCTAGATCGACTTCGAATATCCCTAGATTGAGACAAAAATCCGTAGATCAAGTTGGAAAACCCTGAAAAATCAGTAGATTTTTTTTAAGCAACAATTATTTAAAAAAATTAGTATTGATAATAAAAATACTCCTTAGTTTTTGGGGCGATAATATTATTATCGCCCTAAAAACTAAGGAGTGTTTGATATTATTACCTATTTATTGACTAAATTTAGATTATTTTTGTCAGAAGATGTTGGTAGATACACCTACTCGTTTCAGTGAAAATTATCTCCATCTACTGCCTACACTTTATTATTTTTTATTTTTTTATTTTTATATTTCAAAAAAAAAATGTTTGGGTTTTTTTTCCAAAAATTCTTTATTTTTTACTCGAAAAATATTTAACCTCCTGGGATCCTTCAAAAATCCCATTTTTAGCCCTATGAAAGCCCTGTAGATCGCAACAGTGAAATCGGATCGTTTCGGGACCCCTAGGGCACAACTAGAAGTATTTTGTCAAAATTTCAGATTAAAAAAAAAAAAAATTCCTACTGCCCAAAACGGCCTGGATGGCAGTTCCAGGACCCCCATTGTGGGGAGCAAAAGTTTCCTGGCAGCGGTGGGATTCGAACCCACGCCTCCGAAGAGACTGGTGCCTTAAACCAGCGCCTTAGACCGCTCGGCCACGCTACCACTTGTTCAGAAGGGCCTAGAATGTCAATGTTCCACATTCTGAACTCACATTAGGGCCATGACATCTTGTGCGGCCGCCCAGACGGTCAGCAGGCTCACTTGATGTAACACTGCGTTCATTCGTTTAACCACTATATTCATATACATAGTTTGGTAGGTATCGTTAAGATCAATTATGTCCATCCCATAGTAATTTTCAACTTATGATGGTTGTAATAGCATTGTTCCTCCAACTCTTGGAGATCTTGTTGCATAATACGCATAATGATATCATTACCATTCATTTTCGACCCCTCGTCGGCCACCTGACCACCGAATCGACCTGACCGGCCATCCTTTTCCTCAGGGACACGTGACATCATTTACTGTCATTGGTGATCAGAATCACATTAATGAAAAATGGGCAACACGTATCTAAACCCCGTCCCCGGCACACTTGGAACAATGTTGATTGGGTGTTAATCATTTCGAAGAGGTTCTCAACAGGGGAGGAAAAAAAAGTACCTACCGATAAAATGAAACGATTTATTCTACAGGGATATAAAATACAACACTTATAGCACAATCAGACAAGATAATTCGATTAAGCAGTTGCTAAACCATTTTGGTCCTCCCAAATCGTCGATCACAAACTCTGTCATATTGATAAGTAATCCAGATCAATTCCTTATTTTACTTATAATATAACTACCCTTTATGGCTGAAACATTTCCAACTTTCGTGAAACACTGTCACTAAGTTTACGTAAAAAAAAAAAAAAAAATTATAATAATAAAATATAAAGTTATTTGACAGAAACTCATATAAATTTAGGACCCCAGAATACTGTGTTTTCAACATAAGTGGAAGACATTATATAATTGAAAAATACCCAATTCCTAACATTGGTATAAAAAATGCATGCCAATTTGTTTTTGTTTTTTCCCCAATAGAAGACAATCCTACGGACAAACGCAATTTTTGATTGATCCCAGAATTTCATATCCCCTCCCACTCGTAATTGTAGTCTCACATTTCAACTAACCGCACAAATTTAACAGTTCTGAAAAAAAAAAAAAAATCAGCTTTTCAAAGCCGCAACACGAATAGAATTATTTACAGCTTGGCCAACAAAGCAACTCGCAATAATGATTAACTAGCAATAAATCGTTTGAATCAGGTAACAACTCGCGAACGCCGCTTACAAAGAGTTTTGATTGCAATCCGTAATTTGTGACGGCACAAAAACAAATCAAAATGATATTCTTATAATAATTATGATTATAAAAAACGGTACAGCTAAACAACTGCCGTTCAGATGTATTATGAAAAAGCAAAATTACGCCGGAAGAAATGAGATTACAAACGAAATGTGCTTCTAGAGGTGCGTGAAAATAATATTTTTCTATATTATAGAATTCACTTTAAATGGTTGGTATTTTAGGAAAATTAATCTGACTACGAGTAAAACTTCACAAAGTGAATTTTAAAGTAGCCGGTACTAGCGAAGAAAGAAACTGACTAGCGAGAATAAAAATGATTGAAAATTGTTGAATGGTTCAATTCAGTTGCACGCTAGATCATTAATGATACCAAAAAAGTCACTCAACTACAATGGGAAGAAATCACCAGAACAATGTGACCAATTCCCTTTAGCCTGATGAAGAAGAGTAAGTAGAAAATGGTTTAAAAAAACTATAAATGGATTATTCCCAAAAACCCATTTTGAAATGTGGGCAAATTCCAGAAAAGGTGGGTTAAATTCGATTCCAAATCAGTCTTATAAAAGTCAGTCAGTTTCCCGGTCAGCTACTACGTTACAAATGAACCAAACCCTTAACGTACTATATGGTAAAATAATCGCGGATGTCAGCATTTCAAATTATAAACAAAATTAAAAACAAAATTAACGCATACTTGTAGTTATTGCCAATGGTAGAAAGTGCAAGAATAATAAAAACAAGTGTACAGTTTGACTATGAGGATATCACAACGATTATGACGCCTTCCTTTTAATGGTAACTGATCCTTTAACGAGCTGGCTGATGTTGATGCGAACTTTGGAAGAGTCTACAGTTCTCTTCACGTGGATCTGCAAGGGAAAGTGATTAGTATGGAAAAGTCGTCTAGGAGGTCATAGGATACGGTGTTACTTACGGTGTCGCTCGCAATGTTGGAAATCACTGCTGGGAATTTTGGCATGTGACGACCTTCAACGTAGACAGTTTGTCCACGATGGAACCTGAAAAAATATTCAGAGCTGCAAGTGATGATTTTGGTTACATTAAAAATCGCACATTTTCGCCAGGGATGGGTAACGGGATATTATTTCGAGATCTACATTGTCCCAGCGATATTATCAGAATTTCGTTATAGTCAACTTCCCATATTAATGATACAACTAGAATCGATAACATGAATGCAATTACTGTGTGGCTGTGTTTCATTCTGTGGACATATTCAACGAATCGCTGACAATATCGGGATATCGAAACCCATCTCTAATCCTCATCACCAACATCACTGCTCTTGGAAGCGATCCTAACAGTACATATAATATATACTATTGCGAACCAGGGACACTCGGTCGACCCCACTCCACCCTCAGTCACGAGGGCTGGTAGAACGCCACATTCGAACGATAACCAAATTTCTGACAAAGATCGTTAACCAGAAGCAGAATGATTGGGACAGGCTTCTACCGCTCTTCCTGCTGGCCTATAGGAGTACGCCCCATGTCACGACCGGCTTCTCGCCAGCCTCGATGGTATAATATTATGGTTGTGAGCTCCAGCTACCAGAAGACTTGGTCAGACCTGTCATGAGGGAAGAGCCACTCTCGGTTCCGTCTGTGTTCTCCCTGGGGGTCTGCAAACGCCCCACTATTCTTTTCGGGTCATGCAGCCAGGTCATGGCAACCATCACATGTTGGTGAAGTCATTCAAAAGTCTCTGGCTAAAATACACGTTGTTGAAACATTGTTCAAGTGGTGTTATCACAATATATATACGATAACTGACTCCACAATATGGGTGTTAAAAGAACCTACGTGAGAGTGTGCGTTAATAAGTCAGTTATTTTTGAGTTGGGTGTTGGGCGGAGGTCAGAAGGCGCTGTACATAGCGACATGTCACAAATCACGTTGCCGCTTGTGTTAAAAGAAATGAGGAAGAGATGGGCGAGGTAAGCTTTCTCTGGGAAAAATTCAAAAATTCGTGTCAAGGGGAGGATTACCCCTGACATCGATGCTGCCCCCGTTCCCCCCGACATTCCCACAGATGTGTGATCACCAGAGAGTCCCTAGAAGTTCCCCAGGTTCAAGCCTAGACATTCGACCAAGAGTTCACACAAGGGGTCATCAGGAACTCTGCTCAAGTCCGGGGTTACCCACTTTTCCTGCCAAAATACTGAGTCAACTTACCACTTCTTCTCGTACAGAAGCTTCCCATCTTCCACTTTGATGTCTGAAGGAACGCTAGGGAATGGTCCAAGGGTTTGAATCCCATTCGCTGTAACAAAACAGCAAGTATAAAAAACGCTGAAAATTTTACACAAGGGCTGACTGTTCTCCGATATAGGTTACTTGTGCAAAAAATAATTCTGTGTCAATAAAAAACAATTATGAACAATAAAATAAAGTAAAATGTGGGACCTCGAAAAATGGATTAGGTATGCATACAAAATTACTCGAAAAATATTTGAGATCCTGGGATCCTTCAAAAATCCCATTTGAAGGACCCACAGTGAAATCGAATCGTTTTGGGACCCCAAAAATGGATTCTACGCCCAAAAATGCTTCGAAAACGACACCTAACTCGACCCCATAGCCAAAACCCTCCTGTAGCCCCGTTTTCAGACCCACAGAGCCCCACGGGTTTGGGCGATCGGAAATTTCGTTATTGGATTCTAGACATCTTGAAACGGATAACGTCAAGTTTTGTGACCAATCTCGTTACAAAGACGCGAGTCGCGATTACAAAGGTATACCTATTACTCCAAGAACAATAAACCAAAAATTGAGAAAACCAAATTCTTTCCTGTACAATGTTTGGACAGATGTGCGATCTCTAAAAATTTATTATGCGTTTAAATTACTCTGAAAACCACACCTTATTTGACCTCCATTAAATGGGGTTTTGAAGGAGCTACTAATTTTGTAGCTCCAAGAAAGCCCCATAGAACCCCACGGTGAAATCGAATCGTTCTGGGACCCCCAAAAATAGATTCTACGTCCAAAAATACTTCGAAACGACACCTAACTAGACCCAATTGCCGAAAACCTTCAAAATAGCTCCCGTAGCACCTTTATAGCCCCACGGGTACGGGGATCTGGCTGAAAACCTTGCGGGCACAACTAGATGGTATTTTGTCAAAACTTCAGATTTAAAAAAAAAAAAAAAAAAAAAAAAAATCCTACAGTCCAAAACGGCTTGAACGGCGGACGGACATTTCGTTTTTGGAATTTAGACGTCGTGAGACGCACTAAAGGTATGCCAAATTTTGAGGCCAATCAGAATTACATAGGTGTATTATACCCCGAATAATGAACCAAAATTGGTAAAGATCCTTCACAGGGTATATGATGTAAGATCCTTCAATTTCACTCGCTCACCTCCCAAAGAAGCGGTCCTCCGAGCACGAGCTATCACCCTCAAATCATCCTCGACATCTTTCTCGTCGAGCAAATGGTTGATCTGACAGGGCGCTGTCGAGATTTTCCCTCTGCGTTTTTCTTGAGCGGGGGTTGAATCCATGGCCCTCCGCCTCAGGTTCCTCGTGGGCAACTTGGCGTCGGAAACTTCCACTGAAAGTGCACCAATCAAAATTAAATGACGAAAACTGACAGAGAAAATCAGGACTCGGGATGAGACTTACTCCCTTGTTCCATAGTGGCTTGATGGTCGTTTTCGATTATGCGTCTCTTTTCTTCAAGAAACTGAACCAGCGAGGTTTTGAGGTTTTCATTTTTCTCTTCGAACTCCTCTTTTGCAGCTTTGATTTCTTCCACGTACTCTCGGTCAGCCAATTCAACGGCATGATTGCGAGTAAGCTTATTCATCAAGAGCCTGTCAAAATTAATTCGCATTACGGGGCGAATACGCACTAAACGCTCTGGAAAACAGCGAAATCTACTTTCAATACCTGCGCTCAAAATCTTCTTCCAGGTGGCCGACCTTTCGTAAATATTCCGGATGACGCCCCTCCACCAGGTCCTGCAGTTCCCTTTTCAGCTTGGCAATCAGCTCAGAATGTACCCTAAATCAGACGAGGCAGGTTGTCAGCGCTCATGAAACATCAAGAGATCAACCTAATGTAATTAATAAGGTCCATAGAACGTACTTGGTAGCATTGTGGCGATGATCTCTTCTCGGAGGGGGTGAGGAAGGACGCTGTTCAACTTCACTCGCTTCTTGAGTGTCTAAAAATATTGAAAAATATTTTACTGGTAAATTTAATGGTTGACATGGTACGCGGGGTAGAACAAAATCTACAATATCATTATTTTTGATAGCTATGTAAGAAACCTCCATCTTCGGTTTCATTTGCATGAACTGGCACCCTCAACTATTTAGGTCATTCTAGGAGGGGCCCCAGGTTGGCGGCTAACCACAACCTTCAATATTCTACAGTTTATGCAAATATTTACGCGTTGTATAATAATTACAGTGAAGACATCACGTGATGTTAGAGGAAATTTCGTGAAATTCACCTTCAGATTCGCTGCCGTCCCCATCGAAATCGCCACTTTTCCTCCTCATGTTGTTGTTAGCTGACAAGGAGGATCCCTGAAAGCCAAATCAAAACTTGACATTAGCGGAGCCGATGATTGTCAAATTCCGCGGGACTAACAGCACACAACGTGAAAGGGGAAATGGCTTGAGGCTACTTACGAGAGTTTTCAAAGTCATTTCTGTGAAAATGAGAGGAAAAAATGCACTCACGGACAACGGGGAATCTTCGTTTACGGATCCACCATTCACGCCAGCGTCCAGAGTAGCCAGACGAGGGCGGGATGGCACAGCAAAATATCGAGATCATAATAGATTAATCGATTCTTTCTGGGAAAAAAATCAAAAACTGATATTCGTTAATATTACAATAATAATTATTGTACAATTATTGTACCTACCTAATAACAAAATCCGAAATATCAGTTTTCAATTGTTTTTAAATCGGTCAGAAAAGATGGGATTTCATTCCAAAATTCATCGAAAAATTGGAATACAAGTATTTTATTTTATTCAATTCTGTTAATAAAATCATAATCATATTATGATTTCATATGGCACTTGGGCCCTTTTGCATATGGCACCCTTCATAATATAATATTATTATGGTGGAACTTTGTTAAGGGCCGAACATCAAAACGACGAATGTGCCGACGTTTCAGGAGATATAAGAAAGGGATATTTCCTATCACCAGGGCCTCAAGGAGTGAACAAACATTATAGGGGCCAGAAAAATTCAAAAACACTGTAACAGAGATATTAAAATTTAATAAAAAGTATTTAATTAATTAAAATTAATATTTTATTTAATATTACATTTTAATAATATTAAACATATTATGTTGGAGGACATTGTAACAGAAAGAATGTGTGCATTAAAATCTAGGTAACACTAGTAAAAGGTGTATACTTTACTACCTTACTCTGTGATACTCTGTAAACCGGGAGGGGGGGTGGGGGGAAGTAACCAGAAAATTATTTTTTTTTTAAACCCCAAATCTGAGGGAAAGGGAAGGAAATAATATGATTTAAATATTTATTTATACTATGAATAAATATTTAAATCATAATAATAATAATAAAATAAAAGCAGAGAAAAGAATAAAATCAATGGGAAAAAGAAAAAAACTCTATTAGGATCATACCTTATAAACTAAAAATAGGTAGGTATGTAAAACCATGACGGGAACGGTTAAAAAAATTAATAAATAGTGAACGAATTAATTCAAAAAATAAAATGGGGGGGGGGGGGGGGGGCCTTTTTACATGCAATCAAAATGAACATAATCAATATTGCGGGTGGAAAGTTATTGAAGGTCGGTCAAATAAGACGAGAACGTTCCGGTGTTTCTATTTTTTTATATTTTTTTTGGTTAGTTAGTTTCATCCACCCCTCCCTCCTTTTTTCACTGTTTATACTATAATTATACACTGGTTTCAGGTTTTTGGCCTCCAAATATCTTCAATAATATTGATTGCATTATGTTTCACATCTTGTTCATATTCAGATTATTTTTTCAATATCCGTTTTAAGCTCTGTTCCAATGTTCTCTTAAGTTATTTTTCTGATTTTACTGTCATTTGGTTTATTTCATTAGGCCCTGATGACAGGATTATGTACAGTATTATGACCGATCCTCAACAACTTGCCACGCACACTCATTGAAACGGTCAACATTATCATTTATTTGTTTATTCAAAAAAACACCAATAATCAATATTATTAATTAACATGAAATCAATGAAGGGATCACTTAGGTATATATACTGTATATATAGTATATACTATACGGATGGAATTTCTTTTGCTCACATGCTTGTTAGTATTGTAATTTTGTTAGTAAAAAGGTGATTTCCCAACTGCAACTCATGGATGATTGGTCTCGTAAGTAATAATATTACTTACGAGACCAATCATCCATGAGTTATATTATTCAAATCCTTATTTTTCGAAACCGAGGTTTTTCAGCTTTTCGATAATAATTATCTTTGGTGCTTTATGCGAAATAATCGAAAATTCGGGTAGTTGAATGAATCGATTTTTTTCAGCTTTTAGCTTTTTAGGGCGGGCGGCGGGCCGCAACAAGTAGCCCGAAAAACTGTCCAAAATACCACCTCTTGGGTTGCAAAAAATCAGGAAAATTCGAGGCTTTGGAAAAAACAAATCGTATCATTAATTGCCATAATATGAATTTTACGATTTGAAAAACATTTAAAAAAATATTATCATGTTTTTCAAATTGTAAAAGTTCGTCTTGTGGAATTTCTCACTAAAATAGCCCAAGCGGCGGTATTTTGCGGCGTCTGGCACCCCTGATTCACGCCTTAAAAGTAGAAAAACATTGAGGAGGTTATTTGGCTGATGTCTAGGGAAAACCATTGCAGGTGCTAAATTTGACTGCTGACAACAATACTGCGTGGTGTCATAGAATCTATCTGATGTTTATTCTGAAAAGGAGTGAGTAGAGAAGGGGGAAAAAACAAGACAACAGTTTTTGAGATTTTCAATTTTGTTTATAAATGTTTTCAACGAAACCTGGAAAGAGGGAAATTTCGTCGTGCGTTTTCCAACCTGCCCTTATCACAGCAGCCATTATCTGAGTTGAGTTCGCGTTTGTCGGTGGCTGTGTGATGACGTCCGTTTGTTTTTGGAAAATAAATAATTAGAGGTGTTATGGTGTAAATTGGCTCGTCGACGATGTGAGTACCGTTTCTTCATTTGGCTGGTAGACGTTTACGCACTCAAAACAATCTAAGCTAGTAACTCATTGGTTGATTGGTTTGTCTTGCCCAATTTAGCTCCGACTGCAATAGAATCCGACCCACCTGTCCCGTAGCAACTGCATTTGAAATCAGGGCTCACAATGTCACTCAGTGAGCATTAAATTTTATGATGTTTGCGCATTAAATAGCGCTATGAGACAGATGAGTGAAAACATTGAATGATGTATGAGAATGACATTTTCATTTTGTGACTCACTTTTGAAGGAAGATGACATTTATCTTCCTTCGTGATTTGCTAAATCAAACTTAATGTAATGTGATCACGCGAGCTAGTTAGAATAAAATACGGTCAAATTTGTCGTGTGCTGAATCCTTGGCGAGCTTGAAATATTTATGCCCTTTTTCGGATCCATTTCGAATGGCGGTATGATAATTTTATGCTGTAAGAACCCTGTTCATTTCATTTCATTCACTCTACCATAAGTACCAACTGGCAGCATGCAGAATTCGCGCTGACGGCGCGATGTTTACTGTTGCTAAGCGCTTTTATTCAGGTGTTTGTAATAACATGACAAAGAAGAAAAGGAAGAAACTCCTGTACGGTACTTGAATTGGCATAATATGCCATAATATTATTAGAGTACCGTAGAGGGGTTTCTTCCTCGTTTTGTGTTAGTATTCTATGTTTGGGTTATTCCTGTTTTTCGCGACGGTAGTCGACGACTCCGATCGGCCTCAAAATTTGACATAATCCGTTTCAAGACGTCTAGATTCCAAAACCGAAACGTCCGCCGTACGCCGTCCGGGCCGTTTTGGGTAGTAGGAGTTTTTTTTTAAATCTGACACTTTGACAAAATACTCGGTTTACCATCTAGTTGTGCCCGCAAGGTTTTCAGCCCGATCGCCTAAACCCTTGGGGTGCTATGGGCCTAAATGGGGCTACGGGAGGGGTTATTTGAAAGGTTTTGGCTATGGGATCGAGTTAGGTGTTGTTTTCGAAGCATTTTTCTACGTAGAATCTATTTTTTGGGGTCCCGGAATGATCCGATTTCACTTTTGCGATCTATAGGGCTTTCATGGGGCTATAAATGGGATTTTTCAAGGATCCCAAGTACAAAACAAAACATTTTTGAAAAAAAAAATCAAAAAAATTCAATTTTTTTTTCATTTACACAGAATTAAATTTCTGCACAAGTAACCTATATCAAAAAATAATAAATCCTAGTGTAAAATTTGCAGCGTTTTTTTTTCTTCTGTCTGAATTTGTTTTATTAAATTCAGTGCTCCCCCTAGTTGTGCCCGCAAGGTTTTGATGAGGCTCTGTGGGGCTAACAGCTGGAGTTTCGAGTAGGGGTTCAAGTGGGGTGCCGTTTTCGAAGTAACGTTGAACGTTGAAACGATCTAAGGGGGTTACAGACCCATTCGACCACACCGTGGGGATCTATGGCGCTAAAAATGGGACTATTTGGAAGTATTTGGGACAAGAGGTCGAATGAGGTGTTGTTTGTGGAGTAATTTTCAAAAGATTCTATTTACCGAATAAAATGTAGCAGACTGAATACTTCGGAATAGGATGGTAGCCAGTCTCGAACATATACGCAAAATTGCTGTTTTCGCACATGGTTTCGGCAAAAATTCATGCCAAAAACTTTCTACAGGCACATTTTGCTGCTTCTACCTTTTGATAGCACAATTTAAAAACAGCAAATCCTTATTCGGCCAGTCAATCTAATGTTGAGCCTTGCAAAGTTGCATGTAAATACGGGTTTAATTATATGTTGTTTGGGTCCGATAGAGAAATTCATACCTAAGTTTGCAACCCTGAAAACCTTGTGCTAACTTGTGGTAGTCAGAAAAATGCGAAATTTGTGGAGTTTTTAAAGTTTTTTTTCTCCAAAAAACCCAATAAGGAAGCGTATTTCGACAACAATCACTCTATACACCCTTAAAGTAGGTTAAAATTGCTACAATTTGAAACTAATTGGAGCTCTGTAGGTCCATTGGTGGCGGAAATGCTGTCAACTGAAAATGGGTGGTTTTTCCAAAAAAGGACAATTTTAAGTTTTGTTCGAGTTCAGACTCAAATTACGGCCGAAATACATACTTATTCCACGAGGATGTTTGATTGAGTGAAGTTGAGTGAAGAATAAAATCGAATTAGCTTTCATTTGAACACTGGTAGAACTCTGTAAGTCAAATACGAACCGAGAAAACGAATTTAAATCAAAACAAGAAACGCCCAATCTGACACCACCCGGCAAGCGGAAAATCACGTTTTTCAGAACGTTTTCGACTGTAGCTCGGAAACTATTTGCCCAATTCCAAATTTCTTTTTTCTCATGAAAGCTGATTAAATTACCTATCGCAACTGGGGACAATGAAGTTTTGATCGGAGAAATAGTTTCGGAGGGAGAGAAGAAAATGTTCTGAAAAACGTGATCGTAGGTGGTCATATTTATGGTTTCCACCCTCTGCGACGAAACTTGTGGCACTTTTGCAATGTCCCGTCCCTTATATAAAATTTAATCACCAGAAAAAAAAAGAGAATGTTGAATGTTGAGATCCTAACTTTGAAAACAACATCTCATTCGACATCCTGTCCAAAGTTCAGGATTTTAATAGAGGATTTTTCGCCCCAGTGGAATGTAGTTGCCAATTGAAGCTAGTTGAAACCTCAGACAGTAACCATTGCTTCCCCCGTTAAAATCTGCATCTCTTCCCGACCTCCTATTTTACTACCACTTCCACGAATATCAAATGGGCGGCATTTTTGTAGACGTTTTCACAATGGCGGAATTTCATTTTTCGTTCTTTGCTTTTTTTTTTATTGGCAGGCAGGGAACGATGATGGATTTATCTCACAGCCTCACCCTCAACGAGGAAGCTCTCAAACAGATCCCGCCCGAAAAGAGAAAAGTTTTCATCTTCGAGTGGCTTCGCTTCCTCGACAAAGTTCTTCTCGCAGCTCAAAAAGTGAGTAGATTATCATACTTTAGCCTCTTTTCATGTTTTATAAACTTCATTACGGGGTCCCAAGTTGAAGTTCTGCTTTGAGATATTTTTCTGGGAAGCGTTAGGCAATTTTGTTTATCGGATTGTCCATTCGGAAGAGACACATTTTATGAATTATGAAAAATTGAAGCAGCTTTGCATTTGTTGTACAGGCCTTCGTCGACGCAGTAAAAGTTTTCACGAAATGAAGATGAATACGTGTAAAGGTGTGTTCGAAATGGCAGTTGGGAGAGAACTTTGCCCGTTTGCTTGGGGCTTTCAATTTCACTTTATTCCGACATTTTCCTGCGGTTGATGGCCCTCGGTGGTGTTAACGACGCCCTCAAAGAGGCCCTACGAAGTACAATTTCACCCGTGAACGATCCGAACTCAATATTTGATCAACATTCTTTCGGAACCACCCAGCGAACGGGTTTCTTTCGAATAGGAAATATTGTCCAAGGAACAATTTTTGTTCCATTAGGCTACGTTGGTACCTTTCGATGCATCGTGTGTACATTTCTATCGTTGTGGGCACATAAGCTTGTGGTTTGTGAATGCGGACAGGGCCTGGCTTGTGGTTGGTTTAGTTAGGTCAAGTTGCCCGATCTCACATCTTCTCTCTTCGCACGTATCAGCCAATTTCGACAGTTGGCACTGTAGTACCCTGTTTAACGGATGTTGCAGGTGTACCTACATGCACATTATGCACATGCATGTAGAATGAAGAACGCCTCACCTCAAAATTTTCGATTTTTTTTTTTTTACGTAATCCCTATATTTTTTACCTTATTTTTTCAACGGTGAAATCAAAATTTCGAAATTCGACCCGGAAGGGGTTAAATTTGTAGGGGGTGAAACCAAAAAAGTGCTCGATTTGGAGGAAAAACACCTCACCTACGTGTTTTTTTAGGTAAAACACCTCAGCCTAGCACTTAAATCGCCTCACCTTTGTGTTTTTCGTTGCCTGTTTTGGAGGAAAAACGCCTCAGCTCGTTGAAAATTCGAGCTGAGGTATTTCTTGTTCAAACTGTCGGCTTCAAATTCAAGGTGAGGCGTTTGTTGGCTTCCGCAAGGCGTTTTTGTTCTAATTGTTTACACAGCTCTCTTTACACAGAGGTGAGGTGTTCTTCCTCCCAAAGCAGCTTCGAAATGAACTTATCTTTTTGAAACTAACGCCTCACACAGAGGTGAGGTGTTTTACCTCCAAAAACATTGCGAAATAGTGGCCAAAATGCCTCAGGTGTCAATAATCGATGAAATTATCGATTTTTTCTCGATTTCGTCTTACATTTATGTTCAGTTGAGTTTCTATCGATGTACCCTCAAACACCTGGGTCGTAATAATGTTCTGGAGTGATCTTATAGCGAAGTTCATACTGAGAACTTTGAAGCTGATTTCTGAAAATCGCACTTTTCGAGGTGAGGCGTTCTTCATTCTAACGGCAGATATGAGCTCCTAAGTTTTTATTAGGTATGTATATCAATATTTGTTTTGTGTTTGGGGGAAGGTCTCCAGCGTAACTGGGATTTCGCCCCGCGAATGGAGTACCTGAATATCCCTGCCTAGGCAGGGGAGGCCCGGTCCTTGGCCCCATTCTAAAATGCACTGCTCTTTGACATTCTTAAAGATGAACAGTATGAATGGCCACTCAGTTAACGCTCACTCAGATAACGCTGGTGGCGCGATCGGGGAGTCCGAGTAATTATCAGCTCTCTCGTAGCGAGAGAAGCTGGACTTCCCGATCACGCCGCCGGAAGTTGCAGTTCCCGTTGCCCGCGATTGAACGAAGTGGGGCGGGCGAGCGAATTTAAGCCAGTAGAGTTTGATCCATGCGGCCATATTCACCATTGGCACATCGTGTAAAATTATGTTCAATATCCAACACAGTTTAATTACCAAAATTACCCGGACGAGTTAGGCTGTAGGCTGACAAGTTCGAAATTTGTTCAAACCTAGTCTCTAAGCTGCTCAACGCTGTGGCAACGTGGTGGACGAGAGTGTAAACCGTAGGGAGGTTCTTGTATCCGCAGTTCGGGGCGGTCGTCAGGATCCCTAAAATGCTGCGGTTGAAGTTGTGGCAGTAGAGAGCTGCTCCACGGTCTTCAGGACAGAGGTCGCCGTAAGTTATGGATTTGAAGCAGATGTGTAATTCGGGTCTCGGGAAATTTAAGCACCCCCTGAAGAAACGATTAGTTATTAGTCGCTAATGGTTGAGCTCTTGAATTAATTTGAGTAATGATAACTGGTCAACCAAAATCAGAAGACGTTGAAGAGACGAAGAAACAGCCTCAACGTCTACGCAGCTGGAAACCCTTCAAAGCAACTTCCTGATTGTCAGTCGCCACCCTCTCTCTGAAGATACTTCCTCATTGTTGCTTGGACTGCTCTAGTCATGGGACAGAATTGAAGTATTGGTATCTCAAGTACCTTGGGTCGTAATTGCAGTAAAATAACTGGCAATCTTCAAAAGAGACATGTGCCACTTGATAGAATAACAGCTTTCTCGTTTCGCGATCCCAAGCTCCTACTGAACATGACGTCCGAGCTTGACGGTTGTTCTCCAAGTCATCCACATGTTGGCGAACCGCAGCACCTAATCTGTCACTCTCCGTTTCAAATAGAGGAGCTGGCAAGGTCTGTAAGTTCCAATCGAATGGGTCAGACAGCTCCAAGAATGCGATGCCCCATTCTGGTCCACCTATGGCGCTCCATTCGATGTCTTCGGTTATGTTGTTGCTTTTGGTCATTAGTTTGCTGTAGCGCTGTAGTCTGACCTGTGGAATAAATTGTAATTATTGGAACTGCTGTTTAGATAAATACCCTGGAGAACACCTTCCCTTACCGTTTTGCTGTTCAAAGCAAAGCCTGCGTCCAACAGCACCCACAATGTTTTGACTTTTTTGCCCTGGTGGTATCGGAGTTTGTTAAACAAATCCCTGTCAAGTGTCTCGGGTATGCCATAAACCGACCCAGCATGAACTCGGATCCTCTCCAACTTCTCTGGACTGAATCGGTACATGTTCTCGAGAGACGCCGCCACCCAGTTCTTGTTCAGGATTGTGCATGTGGACGCCCAGCGGATTGCCGAGTAGTCCTCAAAATTGTAAACTGCTGAACACAAATATGGGAAAAAGTAAGCCTCTGAGACGTACAGCGGCTTGCCAGAACTGAGATCCCCGGCGGTGATCAAAATTGTAAAAAATACTACAAATTGCGAATGAATCATGAGTCGAACGCATGAAAATTTTCAATTGTGACTCGAGGTGATGTTTACCAAGAGGAAAAAGTTGGACCGAGGAGATTCGTTATGCAACAGTTGCTTTGGTCACGTTCCTTTTTGTAGTAAATTGACGTCGACGGGTCTTTTTTTGGGTATTCTCAGAGGTGGATCGGTTACCTGGGGGACTAGGAGGGGGACGAGAAAAGCCGGAATGATGTTGGAGGAGGAAAACACGACCGGACAGGAGAAAATAGGAGATGCAGAGGGTGCATAATTTATGTCATCTCGAGTCTACGTCGGAAGTCTCTTGTCCACAGGTAGCTTGCAGACCTTTGCTGGTCGTTTGTTTTGTCAATTTTGAAAACGGTCCCTGCGCCTATGGACGGTACGATACCTATTTTTGAAAGAAAAAATAAATTAAAAAAAAAAAAAGATTTTTTTGCCCAAAACTTTTTCCTTGACACTGAATTAATTTCTGCTCAAGTTACTTATATCAGAGAATAATAAACCCTTGTGTAAAATTTGCAGCGTTTTCATTTTTGCGTTTTACGGTTGCGGATTCCAGCAACTGAAACCGCATAGTATGTCATTACACTAACAATGAATGAGGATCGTGGAAAAAGTCTAAAATTTGAGATGTAAGTTCTTGTGGACATTTTTGAGCCCCCATTTCATCACACTCGGCTCAATTTGAAGGGAGATGATTTTGGAAGACGAATTATTCTGCTGATTTTTGTGAATGACATCACCCGTTTCTGGATCCATTAATTAGCATTATTTTTGCGTTATGAAAAGCAGGTGCGGTGAAGCCTTAGAACGTAACTCGGTCAGACGGATCGGAAAGGATTTTGCAACACTTCGAATGTGCCACGCTTCACTGTCAATTGGTCGCGTGTCTGCCGTTTCCCGCTAAAATCAAAATTAGTATGACCAATTTTTGAAGGTTCGCGTGTGATTACATCGTCAGAAGATACCAACAGCGTAGGGTGATTGGAAAAGTCGAAATAAACGAGTGGCAATGATAATCATCTGACAAGGAAGATGCACTGGCTGAAGTTCCACTTGATGTGGTCAGAGAAAGCGGTTAGTTACCAGGAGGGAACATGGGTGAAGTAATATTGAGGACCAAGGTGACCTTGGCAAGGTCACACGATAGTCTCCTTTTCATTCAAAACGAAACGTTCCCTCAAAGCTCCACAAAACCTTTGGACTTCGAGGTCCTCACCAGTTCAGCCAGGGGAAACAACCTCGAGTTATCTTCTGAATTCAAAAACGTCGTGAGCAGCTCTAAAGAAGGTAATGAGAGGGCTCGTTTGGTTAGCGAATCAAAGGGGGAAAATCCCTACCATTTTTTCATCTCGGGGCACTAGCAGAACCAAACACCATTCTCTCAACTCGGTCTTTTCAATCGGAGCGTTCAAGTTTTTCTCCAGGAACAATAAAAGCTGCGTACACGTGTTGGCTGATTCTGTTCAGATTGTCGAAAAGGATGAAAAGGGTCAGCGTATTGAAGCGGAAGGCGGGCAGGTAGGTCCATTCCATTATCGTGGACGGGAAAGCACTAAAGTTGGGAACACGTGGACAGGACTGCAGGAAGAGCCACCCTGACAACTTGGGAGGATCAGCTCTTACCGAAATTGAAACTCAATTGATTCTGTTCATTCCGCTCTGCTACATTTGGAGTATCTTGTGAATTAGGTTAATAACCAACAAATATTCTTCTCAAAAACAAATTCGTTTTCAGTAGCTCTTTTCGGATCGTCATTGAGGTTCTTCGGCCTTCCCCAAGACTTAGTAAGCACCGGGTCCTTGAATTGGATAACTTGACAAGAGTCAGCATCTCAACAACCTCTATAAGTCGGAATTTTTTCCAGCAGACTTCACTTTTTTTGCTTCATCTACTGGACTACAAGTTTCTACTGAATTACCTAGTTTCTCAGATAGTAGATGGCGCTGAAGGCGCCTCAAAAATAATTCCTTACTGTATCATATCAATACAATCAAATATCCAAATTTTATTTTAAATTCAAATTCTTAATTTTATTTCAAGAAAATCGTATTGATTTTTTCATGAATCGACACTTCTTCCAATTTCGAAACGAGTCAGAGTGCATTTAACAGAAACTTCTAATGACAAAGGACTTTACAGAAATGTTCCTAATTAAATCGTATGGTTTCTTTTCTAATGAATAACTAAGGTTATTGGCTATCTTGATTGCCAAAACTTTCTCTTCAAAACAAAAAGAATCGGGCTCAAAATTTGTAAGTATCGATACTTTTTTGACATCCCTACCCCAAGCTTCGACGAGCTCGCATCATTGGAAGGGGAACAGCCCTCAGATGGTGAACTGGGCCCAAACTCGAACCCAGCCCACAGCTTGGGAAGGTTTGTTTCTTTTGTTGATTGCATCAAAATCGCAGTATGAAGGACAATTTTGGGGAAAATACACTTATTTAAGGGAGCAGAAACCAGTTCAAAGGGTGTAGTCTGTTGTTTGAGAAGTAGAAACCGGTTTAGAGGGAGTAAAAACCGGTTTAGAGGGAGCAGTAGGTGGTTTGAGTGTGCAGAAACCGGTTTAGAGGGAGCAGTAGGTTGTTTGAGGGGGTAGAAACCGGTTTAGAGGGAACAGTAGGTTGTTTGAGGGATTAGAAACCAGTATGGAGGGAGCAGTAGGTTGTTTGAGTGTGCAGAAACCGGTTTAGAGGGAGCAGTAGGTTGTTTGAGGGAGTATAAACCGTTTTTTTACCAACCTTCTTAACTACCAGACATGTATATTTCGTATAATCGCATCAATATGCTCTGTTTTTAGGATAAAATTTTACATCTTCAATATTAGCGCAGGGTCTGACGAAATGTTGACGAAATTTACAACCATCACCTGGAGAAGTAGAGAAAATGGTTGCTTCATGCCAACTTAAAGTTGATGGTCTCCCTTGGCTTTTATTATATTCTATGGTAGCTCCAATGCGTTCCAAATTCAATGACTGCAAGATTCACTCGGTCATGCCTCTCTTGAAACTATGCACTGAATAAATCATACTTTTTCATTGTGATTTCGTATTTTGGCTTTTCTTTTTTCATTGGTTTGGCGCATTCGGGTTTCATTTAGTCGTTTCAAGGGGGCGACGAACGCAATGTGGAGCGAGTTTTAAAGGAAGTCCGATAAAGCGTCAACCATTTTAGCTGCGACGTTATCGCGGTTTGCGATAAACCCTTTCGGACGTTTCATATAATAGGGTACTTGCTCTAAGGAAAGCGGGGTGCTGAAATGGAATGACTGGAAGAGGCTATTTTCAAGCTATTGGCTTATCAAATGTTGAAATATCTACCTTCTATTTGTTCTTCACCCCCTTTGCTCTAATCGATTTCAATGCGCAAGCGATCCGTGAGTTGGATTAAGTTGTTTGGTTGGCCAAGTTTCCCCTTTCAGCGCCGCTTATAATCAACCCGGTTGTACCCCGTATTTCTCCTTCCTCTATTTTTCTTCTTGCCTGATTTATCCCCAGACCCTTTTCTACTTCTCGTAATTCTCAACGTGCCACCGGGAAAAGCTCTTGCTGAGCTAATTGAGATCATCGTTCAGTTTCCGTTGGCAAACTGTGAGCCGCTTTGCAGTTATTCTGCTTTTAAGTAGTTACGTTTCAACGGTTGGTGGGAAACATGATGGATCTCAGCAACGGAACAGATGGCAGAATTTGCTTTATTTACTTTTTAAGGGCCGGTTTATTAGAAACAAAAGTGAGTTCAGCTATGTTGCTGCCAAATATTTTCCTTATTGTTTCCATTGTTTTCCAATTAATTCTAGAAAGAGGCAATTGGAGACGATGTAATTTCAAGGAAAAGCTAAGGTTGGGTGACCTCAACCTGTCTCCATCAAGCTGCTGGTCCACGTCTTGGCCTTGAAAATGTCTGTTTTTTCTTGATTAAATCCATCCACGAACTTGGCAGCATAAAATTCTCCCAGTGCGAATAAAACACCGCAAGTAGACGCTTTCAACGCTCAAATGTACTTTTCGGCGGCCATTACGCACAAGCTGCCAGTAATTGAAGTTTCCAGGGCCGCCCAATTGCATGAATTTCTTAACATACCTATATCTCCCTTTAGTGCTCCTCCGCCGCAGTTGGCCATCCATTTCTTCTTTTATTTTACTGTCCTTCCAGGCCTCGCCTTTTTTTTTCTTCTTTATTGCTACCATATTTTGCTCTCCGGTTTTTCCTAGACGTTTTCCTCTCGGGCCTCCGGAATAGGTCTCATTCTGTCTGGCGACGTTGTAGGGCCGAAGGCGGAGATAAATGTGGGGTTGCCCCCTTGCATCAGGCAGGTGTTATCAGGGAAGGTGCCCTAGGGTGGGTGGAGGGGGGCTAAGTGGATGGAAACTGAGCGTCACTCCAAGTCCTATAACTTCCCATGGAGCTGATCTTTGTGGATACTGTAGGCAACGAACTCCAATGGCCCACTGGAGGTTATTAATATGGCACTTGTGCCGTTTTAAGCTTGTTTACCTTCTACTGCTGATTCTGAGGAATAACGTTCATTGGATGATTTAGTAGGTAGTGAACTAGTGCCATTTAGGTTTAGGAACTAGTGGACTAGCGCTATAGCGGACTAGGCTAGTGGACTAGCTAAAGTGGACTATAGCGCTAGATATATATAACTAGGAACTCGGATCTGCTGCCATGTTAGAAAAACTCGATGTTCACATGATTCAGAAACTGATGAATTGAATTCGTGTTCTTGGACGAAAGACGAAATCATTCACTGCTGGATAAGATCAAATAATCAGTGCTACGGAAATGGGCCCCGCGACTCACCTGGTGAGCTGAAATGGGCCCAAGAGGAGGCTGTGGGCCCCGGCCCACACTTGAAAAGGTTGGGACATATTTTAGAATTTTTGCAGGACCGAAAGGGGCCCCTAAAATTAAAATAATGAAAGAATGAAAAATACTTTCTCCGACCTAACCGTTATGAACTTAATTGCAAAATGCATCTGCCTTCGATTGTCCAGCTTCACAGGCATCAAATCTTCCAACAAACTGTCTGAAACGACCAAAATGTTGCTCCATGTGGCGGTTCTGAGCTCAGGTAGCGGCGAATTTCTTTAGGGAAAAAACTATAGATTATCAAAAAAAAAAAAAACGAGTAGAAGGGGTCTGAGGCCATGTGGGAGAGGTTGGGAGTTGGCTGGCTTTAGCCAGTGGTGGCCCCCATAGATGAATAACTGGAATCCGGGGCCCATTTTGGTCGCACCCAACTGCCTCATCAAATTCGTTCCTCACCTATAGTGACACAAAAACCATGGACGTCCTCATGCCTTATCCACAGTGCCCATTGGTTCAGCACTTGTCAGCTGCAGGTTGTATGGTGGTTTCTGGAAGCCATCTTGAGAAGTGTTGACCTGCTATGTGCTCTGAAAGCTTGCCACGCTGTTCCACTAGACTGAGGTGATTTAGCAGAGTGCCGTATTAGCCACTATACAATAGAAGGGACAGATAATTCCGGGTCAGATCCTCTGATGTATCTTCGATGCGTCAAAGTAACAACGCCTGGTCAGTACATTCTCACTAGAGACGCCAGAGCTTTCCACTGTTTTGCTGTGGGCTTGCTGACACAGCAGAAGTGAAGGAGCCAGTTTTCCCAAAGCCAAAGCTGCCTGTGGGCTTCTTTTTTTTTTCATCCATAGACTGTTGAGCCCTCCACCCCAACCAGCAGCTACAGCAGCCTCCAGCTGTAGCTTCGCATGCTTAGCAATGAATTCGGCAGAGTTACTGTTTGGACTGTGGTGATGAGGAACTTTGCCTTGTGGGATTCTGCCAAAGAGTCCCATTGTGGTTGAAGATGGAAGGCATCGGGAAGCATGGGGGTCGAGACCAGGCCGGTTTGGTAGGGCTACAATAGCAGCATGTCCTACAGAGTTATCAACAATGAGGTGACTTCACTTGAGACAATGGCACCTTCACAGCATCTTCGCCGACCAATTCCCTGACCAGAATTTTGAACACTACGTCGCCCGATGGGTGTCGATGGCCATCGCCTGCAGAGCCAGTGGCTCTCAGAGCATTTGGATTCCGTTGGAGTTTCAGTTGATGCAACATTGTCAAGGCGCAATGGCGAATGCAACTTCCTGTTCCTCGTTTCTCTTTGTCAATTGGCATAATATTATATCATATATGATATATGGGAGGAAGATTGTAAGAGCCACTTCCCTTTCACGTTGCAGTTTCATCTCTTTTGCATGGAGGAGACCTTTCCTAGTCACTTCATCATTTTTCGCCATGACTAACTGCTCAACAGTAAATAGGGCGTCCTTGTTTACCGGATAGTCACCATGGTGAAGGCTTGGCGAGTCTCAGGGAGATACACCTTTCTCTGGTTCGCACAGAGCTCATCCTCCGTCTGGCTGCGAATTGGCCTAGCGCAAACATACTAATAGACCCCATAGCATCAAGAGGTACCAGTTTATCGCGAGCCGAATCCCACTTCTGACACCAAATGTAAGGATAGGCGTCAGAATAACGCAGAATACTATAATCAAATCTATCACAAGCTCTCCCAAAACCAGATCAAGTAGTCCATCAGTTGTTGTTCTTTTTCACAATTCAATACTAGATTTCAACCCGTTCCGGGCCCGTTGCAAATAAAATGAAAATAAACTTCCGACCATACTTGGGAAACAGTCAGTGTTGATCCATTGTTACAGTCTTGTGGCCACCTCCACTGCCCCTTCCTGGGTTATAGATCTACATTTGTCAGAGCCTGTCGTGATACGTGATAATGAACCAGACCGCCCCAGTTCTGCCTGTCTCGAATCCACTATTGAACTTGGCGACAGAAATGCTTCAAGCGTTGCCAACCGAACAGTGATAATGAAATCTATTTACAATTCGAATCTTGCATTGTTGATATTAGAGGTCCTGGTGATGTTGAGGGTTTGAGTGTAGAAACTGATCCCCAAGTTCTGCCAACTTAACAGGCTAGATAAAATCACAAAATATTGGTGGTTTCCAAAATAAATTAATTTCCAATGGTCTAGGTTAGAATGTGATCTTCAGCCAAAACCTTTGGTGGTGCGTCAGGTGTACCAATTCACTTGAAACCAGAGCCTTCTAGATATTCCAACAGTCTGTGCCATCATTGTGTCAGCTCAGTACCTTCATTCGGTCACTTGAGTTTTAGCGCCACTTTCGGCTTTTCACTGTCTCATAACATCAATGCGGCGTGGGGCGGACCTCAAACGAATGGGCGGTTTTATATTGAGCTCAGGTGTAAAACAAGGTTGTTGAAAGAAAAGCATGTTTTATATTCAGGAGTTGGACCCTAGGCGGGGAATTGGGTTGAAGGGGTCCAGATGGGGTTAAGGCGTTCATGAGTGATTCAGAGCACCGTTGTCTATTCAGTAGTGGCCGCCATGTTGTTAACTATTGACGGCGAGAAAGGCGAGAAGGTCGGTTCCATTCGTCACTCCGGCTCTCCTACTTGGGTTTCCCTTTCTCGAGAGGATTTGCACTGTTGTAGGTGGGTGTTTCGGGTTGCTGATGTGTTCCGAGGTAATGGATGGATTGATTTACAACTTCACTACACGGCCTAACATTCCCAAGCTAAACTGAATTACTCTGTTCCAGCAGCCATCAGTCTTTTAGTCCCCGTCGGTTTTTGTATCGTAAAAAATCGTCCCTGGGTAGAGTTTCAGGTCACTTTGAACCAGAGGTTTTGATTGGGGTTATCTCCCTCCACAATGAAGTTATAATTCGGTTAGCGAGCTGCCCATCACCTGTCCGGACTTTCCCACCAATGCACTCGAGTTTGATTTGGCGGATGTGGAAAATGCAAACCCTGTTCCAAGTTTTCAGCTAAATTTGTTTCGTCCCGTTGTAGGCGGGTGGATTTTTGTCTGATGGGTTTGTGCTTTGAATATGCGAAATTCTGACCTTCTCACGGAGCCCGTTTCCCAGCACGCTCTGGCGGGTTTCAGGCGAAACACTCCAGTGACGTCAAGGAGCCACCGTCTTTTCCGCACTCAATCAAAATTTCATGTGCGCATACTTCGGGAATTCTGTTCTGAAAATCGATTTTCGGGTTGAGTGGGTGTGTGTCTGTGTATAGTTTTCAGTGTGTACACACAGAAGTACGGGGACGTTCGGATAGAACCTGGACGTTTCTCGCGTCCACTTTAAATTCATAGCATTTTTGGCCCAGAAAAAGCACCAAAAAGGTTTTCTGCCAATGTGACTAAATGTCTATAAATGCCTTAGATAATTGTATTCAAATGAACCCTTAATTAAGCATTTTGAGCAGTTGAGCAGGCCTATGAAATGACGTCCAAGTATTGTACCATAGTATGGTACAATATGGTACATAATGTAATATATTATACCAATTACCAAGCTACGGCAAGTGCTGCCACCTAGGAAATGGAGGTCAACTATGAGCAACCCCTCCCCTCCTGTCCATCGAGTGCTATTCTAAAAATAGCTTAGACTGATTGACAGCTCATTGAAAGAGCCGTTTGGAAGTGTAGTGCCTTGCAAAGTCGGTTTTTGATAGGTATACGAACTCGAATCGAAGGCTCACAAAAGAAACTCGTACCCGCCTACCGACGATCTTTGAATAACTGTCGAACGGGTCTAACAGAAGGTTCGTTCCAGGTTTGACGGACTGTTAACAGAAACCGACGGAGACATGCGCAGTTGAGAAAACCGCTGTTCCAGGTCGATTTGTAGGTTGACAGCAGTTCAACTGCAGTCGGACGGAAGCCGACAGCGCGAATGAGTTTGGTTGGAAGCTGTCGACTTTGATAAACCTACCCAGTTGAAACCTCTCTCATAACCTTCTCACTTTATTTTTGTGGTACTCGCGTCCTCCCGAAGTCCTCGTAGATACTTTCAAACACATCTCTCGAAAAAGGTTGATTATTCTGAACACAATAGACCAAAAAGTATCGGAGTTTATCACTTGGATTTGTCCATATGAAATTTACTGTCACGTGAATCACCGTGAAGTAATTAAATTGTTGTAGCATTACTTCACGGTGATTCACGTGACCTGATTCAACAAATTTTGTTGACAGTTCGCGTTCCAGGTCCGCAGGTGGGCTGTTCTACAGAACTCAACAGCGATTCAGAAGGCATTGGGACTGCTGTCAACAGCTGTCAACTTTTGTCGACAAAAGCCGTCAGACCTGGAACAAACCTAGAGATCGTTTTGTACTCGTTGAAATCAGCGTAAAAACACTTCGCACGAAACATAAAATTCCCGTCCATTGCATAATGCAACCCAACAGGCCATGCGTCCATGCTTCACTTGGAACACCCGTAGCAACTCATCAACTCATGAAGTTCTGACAACTCGCAATTTTGGGCGTGATGTTGGAACAAACATACATACAGACATCGATTTTTATTAAAAGAAAAGATTCGGGGGGAAATACTTGCAATTACGTTGTGGTTGTTGTAGCCGTCGCTTTGGAGCGGTCGTCTCTTTTCTGTGTTTTCCATCACTTCTTGATGTCAATTTGCGGTTGGCGGGAAACAAGACCTGTGCGTTATGATCCGGGGCTTCGGGAAAGGCCTGAAATATATCCGGATATCTTTCGTATGGCAGTGGGGGGGGGGGGGGGATGTTAAGGTCGGAAAAGGATGTAACCCTGTTACCCTATCGATCCCCCCCTTCCCATCGGGGTCTTGAGCCCCTCAGCACCTGTGCCTCCTCCCTCTGACGGCTCTGTCTCTCAAACCCTCCCAACCCCCACAGCTCCCCAGGCATTTCCCTCGGGCTCCCCCCTCTTTCAGGACGGAGGCCATCTCAGAGTTCAACCCCCGCGAGGTCCCCGTTTCCAACTACGGTGCACCTTCTGCGAATCAAACTCCGAAAAAAAAAGATCTCTTCTTTCGGGTCTGCTTCGGATAATGAAAAAGGCAAACATGCCCGTAAAACACGTTATTCTGTTGGGCCCTTTCCACGTTCCTCACCGACATTTCCATTACGCCTAAAATATCCGCTGACTGTGTATAATCAGCGACAAGTGGATTTTTGACGGCGGAGCTTCATGAAAAACGGCCTGGGGCCGCAAAAACAAAAAACAAAAAAATAAATGAATGAATGAAGTAAATAAAGAATAGAAAAAGAAATTGATAAATTAATTAATTGGGGGAAAAAATAATACAATGGCTTTTTCTCTCAAACCAAAATCTGTTCGTGCTCATTACTCTCATAATAGGAACTCCAACTTGTTCGTTATTCGCTTGCAAGGAAACCCCACCATAATTAGCCTGTTCACATAATGAGCCTTATTATGTCTTCCGTGCTCGTGAAAAGGTTCCAAGGGCGTTTAAATCTCGAGAATAGTTAACAACGCATTTCCATTTTCGCTTGCCATAACAACACAAACCTCCTGCGCCTGTTGTTGAACTCGCCTGAGTTGAAAGTAGAATTATTTACCGTGTTTGAAGATGAATGCACCACTCTTTAGTTATTAGTGAAAATCTTTGAGTTGGATCCAACCTCCATTGTTTCCCAGAAAATAGGTATCGGTTTTGGATATATCCGAAAAACATGTTCGATATTTCCTAGCTCTTGTCCTTGTTGATCTAAACTGAAACAATCCGTGGTTCTGGGGGTGTCTCTCCAAAAGTCAAACTTTAATCATGGGCGGCAAAGGTTTAGCATGGAACATGCCTTCAACTAACAGGCAAAAAGTGTCACGGTATCGAGGAACGAAAATGCGACCCAAAAGTAGCGCGTGGTTCTCAATTCGTATTAGGAGGTTACGATACCAAAGGAGCTATTTTACAATTTTGCTTGCCTTTTTTTTTATAGGCAAAGCATGTTCCATGTTTCTTGAATTTTAGCCAAACGCTCAAAGCAGTAACCTGTGGTTTTTTTTTTCCTTTTTGGTTTACTATTCTTAGAATGTATTCGTGTCGGGGGTCGAAAATTCTGATCGGCCTCAAAATTTGACATTATCCATTTCCAAAAACGAAATGGCCGTCCGCTGTCTGAGCCGTTTTGGGCAGTAGATTGTTTTTTGTTTTTTTTTAATCTGAAATGTTGACAAAATACTCGGTTTACCATGTAGTTGGGACTGGAAGGTTTTCAGCCTCATCGCCCAAATCCGTGGGGCGCGACGGGGCCAAAATGGGGCTACGGGAAGGGTTTTTAAGGTGGTCGGCTATAGAGTCGAATTAGGTGTCGTTTTCCGCCAGTATTTTTGGACCTAAAATCCATAAAGTGGTTGTTTGCCGATGGTGCAGACGGTGGGTTTCCAGCAGGGGAGTCGTTCTCTCTCCCTAACCACCTCATTGTAAAATCCATATTTTGGGGGTCCCCGAAAGATCCGATTGCTCCGTGGAGATCTATGGGGCTTCCATCGGGTTACCTTTGGGGTTTTTGAAGGATCCCAGGAGGTCAAATTTCAAAGTAATTTTGGTCGCATAATCAGTTTTTTGAGCTCCCACATCTGTCCAAACAGTGTACACAATTATTGTTTAATTTTTATATAGGTTTATATAGATTTTTCTTAATGACACAGAATAATTCTGTTTCAATAAGGAAATATAATTAATTATTAATTTTCGCACAATTAACCTATAATTATAGGTTATGATTCTTTGATTATAATCAAAGAATAATAAACCGTTGAGTAGAATTCGCATCTTTTTACCTACTGCTACCTACATGGGAATAAATATGACAAAAAATGTCTACCTCCTCCTCCTTTTCGTGTTGCGGCTGCATTAGAGACTAATGGCCGATTTCACCACCTCGGCTTAAGGTTCGGCTTACTCGTAATCCGAAGAATAAGAAAATGATGCGTTTCGCTACTCCCGCTTAGTCTTAATCCTCGGTAGGATTGAGGCTAAGCCTCAGATTTTAGTCCCTACTCCGTCCAGGTTGTGGTTTAAGCGATCTGAGATTTACGCGTGTGTTGTAGTTGTTGTTACAATTATCAACAACAACAGCAGTGCCCATTTCGTTGGTAACATATTTTATTTATTACCATTTTCCCGAACTCAACCTTTATTTATATATTTTTTTTAATTAAAAAATACAGCTGAATGTCAATAAGGAATCAATTTTAGGAATAAAACAACTTTTCTCAACAGCTGACTTCTTTCTTAGATTTTTTGAAAAATCAAATCTCCACGAACGATTTTTCTTGTAATCGAATTTTAGCTTCGATTTTGAGTTGAATAAAAATAAAAGCGATTCATTTTACCGACTCCCCATTCCAACCCCAAAGCAGTGGAAGATCTGTGTGGTTTCTGCCAGTAGGTAGATCTGCTAGATAACCAACTGACTGAGGAGGAATTTTGTTTATTTTCCTCTCAATTTTTTCACTATTTAAATGATCTATTTTTTAGAATTATTGATAAGAAAAAAAGGAATAAATAGGAGATTACTGAAGAAAAAAAAAAAAAAAACCCGCTGCAAATTGTACACAAGGGCTTATTATTCTTTGATTGATATAGGTTACTTGCGCAGAAATTTAATTCTGTGTCAATAAAAAAGGTTAATTTTTATAGGTTGTTATTTATTAAGAATTGATTTAAGAATTCTGAGATAAAAACATTTAAGTTCTTCTTCTTGCAGTGCCGTCTCCGTCATCGAAGGTTGGCGATCACTCCAGCAAATTTTTCTCTATCTTGGGCGAGGTGAAATAATTCTGCTGCTCGGCGTATACCCGTCCAGCTCCTGATATTGGCAAGCCACGAGGCTCTCTTCCTCCCAACCCCTCTCCTGCCACTTATCTTGCCCATCATGATTGTCTGCAGCAGTCCATATTTTTCTCCTCTCATGACGTGTCCCAAGTACGCTACTTTCCTCGTCTTGATAGTTCTCAGTAGCTCTCTGGATAGGGAATTCTGCTCAAGAATGTAGTCGTTCCGCAGCCGAGCAGTCCACGGGATTCTAAGCATACGACGAATTAACCACATTTCGAACGCTTCTAGCCGGTTAACGTCTGCTGTTTTCAACGTCCATGTTTTCACTCCATAAAGCAAAATCGACCAAATATAACACTTGACGATACGCTAGCGAAGTGGAAAGTCGAGATCTCGGCGACATAGTAAAGTACGCATACTATTGAATGCACTACGTGCTGTCTCAATGCGACATCTGAGCTCCCCCTCAAGCGACCAAGTCTCTGACAACCATTGACCCAGGTACTTGAAACGAGCGACCTGCTTGATTTGCTGATTAGTCACCCGCAAGTTGACCCTGGGACGCCCACGCTTGGACATAACCATCGACTTGGTTTTAGAGATGTTGATCGATAGGCCGTAGCTCGCACACGCCCCAGCCACCCTGTCCAGCAGGGTCTGTAGTTCTAACTCGGAATGGGCGAGAAGCACTGTATCATCCGCATATCTCAAATTCGATACAGGTAAACCATTCACGAGAATGCCCGACTCACAACATTTAAGTTAAAAAGCTTAATTAAAGCGTATATTTTGAAATGATAAGAGAAAGGTTAAATTCCTTTATTAACTTCAATTAATTAAATTAAATTACTAATCATATAGAAATATATGCCAGCTATAAGTATTAGGTAAGTAAAAAAGTTAAAAAAATTTTGGATTTTTTCCCCCAAAAAAAATTTTTTTTTTTTTTCAAAGATTTTTCGTTTTTTTACATGAAAAATATTTGACCTCCTGGGATCCTTCAAAAGTCCCATTTGTAGCCCCATGAAAGCCCTATAGATCGCAACAGTGAAATCGGATCGTTCCGGGACCCCCCAAAAAATGGATTCTACGTCCAAAAATACTTCGAAAACGACACCTAACTCTATCCCATAGCCAAAAGCCTTGAAAAAAAAAACCTCCCGTAGCCCCATTTTAGCCCCATAGCGCCCCACGGGTATGGGCGATCGATAAAGCCATCGAATTAAATTCGGCTGCCAACTCTTTCCATGCAGCCACTTTCTTCTTCCACATGACCGCGTCCGTTTTATTATTTTCAATTTCCTAAGTCGGACTTAACGTTAAATCCGAGATTTAGCTAAAACGAACTTTAGGCTTTGATGACATCCGGCATAAGGGGCCACTCCCTGCTGGCTACACCAGCCAACTCCGCCCATTCCGCCCTGCCCTACGAACCAACTACCCTCTTTCCACTTTCTTCATTGTATTGTGTATAGTTTTTGGATACGGTTTTTTTGGGGATTCGATTTCAACTTTGAATTGAGCGGGAGAAAATCTACGCAAAAAGGTTACTGGTATAAGATGGAATATAAGAGAAAATTGAGGTGGACGAGGATTTTCTCGATGCTGTAACATCTTGTGTCTTAGAAACCGTCGTATACATTCCAGATGAGTGGAGGCAACGAGGACGTAATTCATAAAAGGTCGATACAACGGAGGGCTTGTTTGGGGGGGGGGGGGGGGGTGAGATAAGCGGCATCACGTACGTTGTGAATGGCCCTCGGGAAACCCCGCGTGGGGTTTAAAGTGAATATTTAATACCGGCTTGGGCCCCCCTAGAGTATAAGAGAAGACGGGGGGTGTAAGAGATGCCAAGGGGGTTAAATTGTGTTACCCCGTCGCTGGCGAGGGTTGAATTGAATGCCTGGCACCTCCCCCCACTTCCTCCTCCGTTTATTTATTCACCCTGAAAACACTGTCGGACGTTTTCACAATCGCGGGATCCGTTCGCTTCTTGAATAGAAACGACCGCCCGCACAACAGGTTCACAATCGTGCGGGGTTTTTCATATGTCGGAGGCCCCCCTTTCTGGATTCACGATGTCACTTCTCAGAACTTGTACAAAAAAAAAAAAAAAAAGAAGTTTTACGCGCGTTGTTAAATCAATACGACACGCGGGGGCCGAAATCGCCAAAAATCAGGCTCAAACTCGGACAAAAAATTGAGCTGAAATTCGTTTAACCCATGGAATGAGGAAATTAGCCCAGTCAATTGTGTAGGTAAATTAGTTTCAGAGTTATGGCACTTTGAAAATAGGCCATTTTTCCCAAAATGTGAACATTTTAGTTGAAGATCTGAAGACAGCGGAAGCACGTTTTTCAGAACGTTTTCGGCTGTAGCTCAATAACTATTGGTCCGATTCCATTTTGGTTTATTATTCTTGGAATAATACACCTGTTTTCGCGACGGGGGTCGACGACTCCGATCGGGCTCAAAATTTGACATTATCCGTTTCAAGAGGTCTACATTCAAAATCCGAAATGTCCGTCCGCCGTCCGCCGTCCAGGCCGTTTTGGGCAGTAGGAATTTTTTTAAAAATCTGAAATTTTGGCAAAATACTTGGTTTACCATCTAGTTGTGCCCGCAAGGTTTTCAGTCCGATCGCCCAAACCCGTGGGGCGCTCTGGGGCTATAATTGGGCTACGGGAGGGTTTTTTTGAAGGCTTTTAGCTATGGGATCGAGTTAGGTGTCGTTTGCGAAGTATTTTTAGACGTAGAATCCATTTTTTGGGGTCCCGGAACGATCCGATTTCACTGTGGCGATCTACAGGGCTTTCATGGGGCTAAAAATGGGATTTTTGAAGGATCCCAGGATGTTAAATATTTTTCGAGTAAAAAATACAGAATTTAAAAAAAAAACACTTTTTTGAACAAAAAAATCCAAAAAAAAATTTTTTTGAGATAAAAATCCAAAAAAAAATTTTTTTTAAATTTTTTCATTTACAGAATTAAATTTCTGCACACGTAACGTATATCATATCAAAGAATAATAAACCCTTGTGTAAAATTTGCAGCGTTTTTTTTTCTCATGAAAGCTAAATTAAATTTATTTCTATTAAATAGAATTTAATTCTATGTGAAATTTTGATTTGAGCGTTGATAAGGGAGAGGCAGGCACGGCAAAGAAGTGGCAAATTTCGAAAAAACCGTGTTTCTTTGCACATTTTTGCCTACAACGCGGGAAAGGTTGGTCCGATCTTACTTTTCTTGTATTTAGGTGAAAGCTGATTAAATTTTATACAGGGGACGACACATTGCATGTCTATTGAAACAATAAAAGTGCCATTCGTATTCGTCGGAAAGGGTGGAAGATATTTGACCCTCTACGACCACGTTTTTCGGAAGATTTTCTTCTCTCTCTCCAAGACGATCTCTCCGATCAAAATTTCATTGCCCCGACGCTTTTCAAGCCCACTGTGCGACTGTGAATTGGCAAACCGTGGAGGCATTTTCCCGGAATTTAAGGATTTTATTCGGAAGTTTGAGGGATTCACATTTTATCAGAAAAGCTCAAGAAAAGCTCATAACCTAATTTCCGAAAAAAAAAAAAAAAAAAAAATCAAATCGAACCTTACATGGTTTTGCGAATTCACTGTCTGAGTTGCAATTATAGCTGAGTTGATTCAATTTGATGTGGTTTAATCGAATGAGTGAAAATGGAGTTGGCTTGACGAGCATTAATTAAAAGTGGGCGATGCGTTGATGGCCGGTGAAAATTAGTTTGGAGTGGGCGGACTAATTATCGAATTTACCGCGAAATTGGGGCGGGCGGCGGCGGGATAAGAGACGAGTTTGGCAAAGCGGAAGGCGCGATAGAGCCATTAGGAGCGTGCTAAGCGCTCAGCCTGAAAGGGATGCTACCGTGTTTACGGTGACGTTTCATTACAACGTATTAGCCCCCCCATCTGTGGGGGGAGGGGGGTAAACATTAAGTGGCCTGCGTTGGTTGAAAGCGAAGAGGGGGGGGGGGGGGGGTCCATTAAGGAGCAAAGTGCCTCCGGGGGTAGTGAGGTGGTTTGTTTATATACAAGGGGGAGGGGGGTAGTTGCGGAAACTGCGAAAGAAAAGGTAAAGGGGGGGGGGTAAACCACACGAGTTTCCCTCTCGACGTTTTAGTTAATTTATAAAAGTGGGCCACTCACGGGGGGGGGGGGGGGGGGGCTCAAATGGCGGAAAACTGGGAAAGACGACGGCGGAGTTTGTTGGGAGGATTCGCCTCCCCTTTTTCCTACCGTGAATTTTAATAACGCTAAGGGAGGTTGGTAAAACTGTTCAAACTCCCATCAAACGTAATGGGCCAGGTAGATTTTACGTTGTCGCCCGGTAACTACAACGACGAGGCAATGTGATTCACGTCGTTTTAAACGTCTTGAACTCCCACCGTCCCCCTTGCCGTAAATTTAACGGGGTGGCATTTCCCGAGGCGTTTCAGCAATGCGATACCCTCGGAGTGGTGGGAGGATGAATCAGAAGGGTTGGGGGGTAGTCTCCCACGGCCCTGATTTCCCCTCCCTGCCGACTTTTCCTCCCCCCCACCTTTTTGGCCCACTTTCCCAAGACAACAGACGAGGCCAAACAAAACTGCACCCCCCCCCCCCCCCCCCCCCCCAACCATCCCGTCCCTCCCAACAACAGAAGCGAAAACTCCGCATTCCCCGAAGGCGCCATGACGGCTCGTTCGAGGAGCTGGATAGGCTAAAAAACGACCTACCTGGCGGTAATGCGGGTTTGTACTGTTTCTATACAGTAGGGGAAGGGCGGCTACCTTCAACCACATTTTGCTTATTCTGATATTTCTGTTCTGCCTTAGCGAAAATTTGAATTGGTTTTCCCTTCTACAATCAGTTGAACTATTGCCTTGAACGATTAAATAGTAAAATCCTTACAAAAACAGAGTCTAATACCCGTATTCTATGTCTATTAAAAAAAATTTGTTTTTTGGTAGGTGGGTCATTCTCGTTAGAATGACCCACCGATGTTGCAATTGCTGTCCCCGGGTTTTTTTTTTTACCTCGTTGAAGAAGAAGGTTGCCAAGACAGCATATGATGGATCTCGATCCATTCTAGTAGGATCACGTGTTAAACTGCCCAAAATGAAAGGTTGAAGGCGGGGTAGGGGTCCATATGTGACCCTAAACTCACGAGTGTTTCCTGTTCCCGACCCTAAAGTGTGAAATGTAACAGTGAAATACCACAATGTGGTATTTATGTTTTATGATGTCATCATAAAACAATTCAGCTATTTTGGGAAAAATACCAGTTACTACACCACCCCATCGCTGGAGTTTGCCGTGGAAAAAGACTTGAAAAAGCATATAGACTCTAGGTGGCCAAGCTTTAAAGTCGTTTCCCCAGGGTTGGGGATTTTGCCCTACTCACGAGTGTTACCATCATTATGGTCAGTTGGTAGCATTTAGGAAAACGCGGCACAGCTAAAAAAAAAAACGCTGGCAAGGCTTCAGTCACCAATGGAGTTCCACAGGTGAATTTCGTGTTGTGTTGTCTCCCAGAAGAAATTTTCTCCCAAAAAATGGTGCGTATATTTAGGACCTCTCACGAGTGTTACCTAATGTTTCTTAATCAATGGTTTATTGATCAACTTCATTTTATCACTGCGTTTTGTGTTATGGGGGTCCTGATATCTCGCGCACAACCCCCTCATTGTGCGACGATGTTTGACTTGATGCCGCCATGTTGAAGTTAGATTCTCATTAGTGTTACTTCTCACGAGTGTTACTAGCTAACAGCAACCCGTGAGAAAAATTGAAACCCTGGTTAAAAATCAATTTAATTTCCAATCTCTGGTCAAATTCACGGTAAGTCTAATGTCCTTGAGCCCTTAAACGGTATGTTGGTGACATTCTTGTGCCTTGTCCCCAGGCACTACTGTCTACTGTCAGAATGTTCTATTTGTGGCTAGCTCAAGTGCCCTAGTCAACTTTCAGTCAATGTTAATGATTTCAGAGTTTAATAATTCTTGTTCTGAGACACTGTTTTGATTTTTCACCAATTTCCCCTTTTCACTTCACAACTTAGTTTCTCATTTTCTTCGGTTCTCACGAGTGTTACTGACGAGGTTTCACTATTTGAGGGTGCAAACCTGCCTGTAAGGACCAGCAACTCGTTAGAAATTGATGCTAGGAACCAGGAACCCTCAGTTGCAGGCAAGACAGAAAAATGTCACTTAGAGCTCAATTTGGCGTATTACTGAGAGATAGTGTGAATTCAGGGTTGTAAATAGTAACACTCGTGAGGTATAGTCGAAGAAACCATACTACTTAAATTACAGATCTTGGTAAATACACACTTGTGACGGTTACTTCCCAAGGGGTTAATGTATGCGACAGGCCTGGTCCCTCTACCATGAAACACAAATGAGGAATTGAGGTAACACTCGTGAGGTATCAAACATCACTTCTTCCCATAAAACATTCAGAATGTAGTTCAATCCTAAAAAAACTGACTGCACGCTACCAGAACCTCAAACTAGAGGGTTTTAGGTACCTAATGGCGCAAAACATTTAGGCCTCACGGCATTTTGAAAATCGGCCAAAAGGGGAGGTGCAAAAATGCCAATTGTAACATTCTAACGAGAATGACCCAGGTGCTTTTTCGCATCACAATAATGAAACAAAATACTTCAGCTAATAAACTCAATGGGCTCCTTGAAAAGGTCAGAATTCATCATTTCTAACAACATATTCGGATTCAGCACCCTTTAAAAACCCCCTACATAAATTTTTAGTTCGAAAATCTGCATAATTACGTGCAGAACTGTTTTAGAAATGTCGGAGATTTTGAAATGAAAGCGAAGGGCTCGTGACGTCACCAAGTAGTTGGGCACAGAGCCACCAGAGCCCTGAATAATAAATCCGAACTTCAGGGTGTTGTGGGGTTATAGGAGGTGTGTGAAATGACTAGTCGTTCTTTGGTGGCCAAGCTTTCGGGTTATAATTAACCATCTTCAGACTCTACAAAAAGGAACCAACCTGCCATTAGGGTCCAGATATCATTAAGCTGTAACTTAAGGTTTGTAACATTTATACTCTAAGAATCAGGAAAATTCAAAACGCCAAATATTCACTAGTGATTTCCGCTGCTCAGACACCTAATTTCTCAGTGTTAACTGTATGTACTGAGTACTTTTTTCATTATAAGTTCAACTATGTTCGGCCGAATTTTCCCATTTCTCTGGCCTTGTTCCCTAGCCCAATGTTGTTCGCTTCAAAAACTATTGGCTTTTCATAATCAACCTCAGTTTTTGCTCTAATGACGAATCCGATGGTTCTGGGACCCCAAAAACGGGATTCCAAGTCCAAAAATACTTAAAAAAACGACTCCCGTCTTGATATCATTCCCGAAAATCTGCAAAAACCCCCTCCTGGAGCCCATTTTTAGCCCCACAGATCACCACGGGGTTGGGCGATCGGGCTGAAAACCTTGCAGGCACAACTCGATGGTGGACCGAGTATTTTGTCAAAATTTCAGTTTTTAAATAAATTCCTACTGCCTAAAACGGCTCGGACGGCCGACGGACATTTTGTTTTTGTCATCTTGAGTAGTTTTCCAACATTTTTTTCCTACGTTTTCCAACAAAATTTTTCAGAGAGAAAAAAAAAAAAAAAAAAAAAAATCGGAATCTGTTTCAAACCCAGCCATCTATAGATACTCATAAGTATTCATCAAAAGCTTATTTCCGTATTCTGTAAGAAGCCGTGATAATGTGAGAAAGGTATAACTCATTTTGGCCCCGTGTTCATCTTGACGTTTTGGCAAATGTCAGAAGGGTTAGTGGGGGTATCGCGTGAGATGCCAAACCGTAGGAGCAGGCGAGGGCGCTGTGATCGTAATTTATCACTCGATTCCGCCCGTTTATTGTACATGAAATGCTTCTATTTGCATGTTAATTTTCTGAGGTCAAAAGTCAGCTTTTTCACTGGGCTTAATTTTTTCCAATTTAAATATTAAATTTTTTATCGTCAAATTTTTCATTGTTTTTTTTTTTTTGTTTATACTTGTTGTAGAATGACATCAAAGACCTGCAGGGAAAATTGGTCGAGCAGCTCACCGGCCTGTTACACGACAGTCCTGGACCCCCAACGAGGCGCCTCATCGCCCGCTGTATGGCAACTTTGTTCAGCGTCGGCGACACTTTTCTCCTCTTCGACACCGTCAACAAATGCAACGACATACTCAAAAACCGCGACGACTCGCCGAGTTTCCTTCCCACGAAATTGTAAGTACGAAACCGGTTCAAGAACTTGAGTTCTGACCGTGTAAAGCTGGACGTTTCGGATAGTGACGTCGTTAGTTTAGTAGGGATAAATGGATTTCTGGCCCTGTCTCGGTGGATTCATGAGCTTTCTTCGCTCAACGCTACAATAGACTGACGGCAGCTTTGTTCGAACGACGGGAGGGGGATTCTTCGAGCCAAATGAAACCGAGGAAAAGAAGTAATCATGGGATTTCATTTCATAGCTCCGGATAAGGCGGTATCGACCGGTTGGGGGAGCCAAAACTGTAAAGAAAAAGAAAGCTGGCGAGCTCAAGCCCACAAAAAGTCTCATCTCCACCTCGTGAATCCCGTTTCTTGTTTTCGCTAATAGATTTGCGGATCTTTCAGAAGCCCTCTGGCGGCAGAAATTGGCAACGCACAGCACTTTTTCCTAACCTGCATAGTAGGGAAGAAAGCCAATGTCCAATTAGAAAATCGATTTTTCACCACCGAGTAATCGACATAAATCGATTATTAAGGGAAATATTTTTTCTGGAAGAGTCGGTTATTGCTTATTTCTAAGTAGGTACATAGTTCAGTAAAACTAGTTTCTGACCCAAAAATCCCAAAAAGCGCTGGATGAATGGGTGAGGGGGGGAGCGGGGTTCGCCAGTATATCGAAAACAGAGAGTTACTGTGGGACACCCCATACATCGAGTGTTGGGCGTACCTACATGAATTTGGGTTCCTCAATTATGGTTTAGGTTCGTCAATTGGTTTGAGTTGGCGGAAAGACACATTTACGTCCTTTGCATAACGTGAGATGTCGCGATCTGCTGCCCTGACGGAAGATGCAGCCACAGAAGAGGAAGACTCGCTTGCTCCAGGCTTACCTGATATGTCAGGATACTGTGGAGAGGCGTCGTCTTCGGAAGGGAAGTGAGTGGAAGCCAATACCCAAATCGATGACTCGTGGCCAGTATCGTTGCTCCATGGACATGTAGTAACTACATGGTAAAACTGTTTTACCAGCCGTTACAGCTACCTTAGACGAGTTATTGTCAAAGGTGGCCTGGCCAGGTGACCCGGTCTTACATGAGGCTGATTTCCCAGCTCCTTCAAACGAATCGTTAAAAGGGGGCCTGGGCAACGGACCCATGCGTCGGGATCATTCCCGGCGATTCAGCTTCCTCAAATGAGCTGTCATTAGAGGAAGCCTGGTCGGCGGGTTCAATCTCATAAAAAGAACTGCGTTTAATCGTTATATTAAACGGTAAACTGAACAGTGAATGTCAAATTGGGAGCGGAATTGCGTGGATCACACAGTTGCAGCGCCCACAGCGCGTCCCGCTCCTCCCGCCGGAACTAACTCTGGCGGGCTGGCGATAATTGTGGCGAATATATACCAGATTCCCCACAGTCGACTATCCCCACTATCGACCGACAGTAAACCATGGTTTAACGCAAAGGTTACCTTATACTCAAACAACCTTCATTAAATTGTGAAAAGAAAGTACTCAACTGTTTTCGTAACATGAACAGTTATGGAGGGGGTAAAATATGCCATTTTTCAACATTATTTTAGTTCAACAATATATAAACAAATACACGTTTGTAATGTATATGTTACGCCCAAATGGTGAAATCGCCCAATTCACGAAATGGACAAAAAAAATTGCCCAATTCATGAAATGATCAACCCCTTTGCCTATTCCGTGAAATAAGCAGTTTTCCGTGATTTAGGCAGATTATTCTTGCCTATTTTGTGAAGACGCACAGTGGCCTGAAAACCCTTAAAAACGGCAAAAACCCTAATCAGCGGATTGATTGACTAAAACATGTATACTGTTTATACGTTTTCTGGGGTGCTGAACTGGTACTTACCCTGAATAGGTGCCTGATAGGTATGACAGGTACGTGAAAAGAGTATGATACATAAATTGTTGACGCTTGATTGTGGCTAAACGGCTGAACCAATTCTAATGCTTAAGGAGGTGATTCGACGCAGCATTTTTTGATCGACTTTGTAATTTAAAAGTTTTCTGTATTATGGTTAGTTTTCGAGTTATTGGTGAAAAACGGGAAAACTTCCGAAAAAATCGATCGTTTTCTCGGCAAATATTTTGCAACCATTTTGGTTTATTATTCTTGGAATATGAATATGAATTTGAAACTAGTATATGAACTGAGTATATTAACTTGAAATCAATACAAGTATTATATACTTGTATTTACTAATATTTACTTGTATTGACAAATTTTGTCGTTTTTAACATGAAGCGCTCCATTACCCTACGTTTTCTTTGATATACTTTTTTGGAAAATGGGCGTTTATCCGTCTTTTCAATCTTGAGTAACGCTGTAACATCGTTGGTTTCACTAATAAAACCATGGAATGTTAACTAGTTTACTCCTCCAAACATTAGTTGTAAATTCAAATTGAACCAACAATCCATGGATTGTTCAACTCCAGTTGAAAAATGAGGGTTTTTGCCACCCTGAGACCGCTGTGCGGCGGGCAGTGACTTAAATCTCCTTATTTGCCTCGACCACGTCATCTTTACCCTCTCGTCACATCAATCTATTACATGCCTGTCAAAATGTCTCATATTTGTAATAATTAACGACAGTAAGTGTTGGAAAAACATCGAAAAAGGATGCTTGCTCATTTCATGTAATGGGCGAAAATAATCTGCCTAAATCGCGGAAAAGTGACTAAATCTGCTGCTCATTTCATGTAATAGGCAGAGGAATTGCTCATTTCACGGAATAGGCAAACGGGTTGAACATTTCATGAATTGGGCTACTTTTCTGCTCATTTCGTGAATTGGGCGATTTCACCATTTGGGCGTAACATATACATACACTACGATGATTTATGCATTGCATGATTTACCTAACAGAATATTGAAAAATTGTATAATATTAATAGGACCTACCTACTACTAATATGACCTTAAATTTTAACCCTTCATATCTCCGTAACCGTTTATTTTACGAAAACAATTGTTTGTTGGTTTTGTTCAAAATTTAATGCAGATAATTTTTGTAAGGGGTAATTTTTGCGTTAAACCCGATAGTTTTCGAGATAGAGGTGAAAACTGCCAAAATTCGAAATTTTTCGTCTTTTTACCTCCTATGTCCTAAGCAAGTGCTTCACGCCACCAAGCTCGCCTCCCTAATTCCAAAAACAGTGGTATTTGTTGTGGAGTTGGATGGATTAAATACAATTGAAATTAACAAACTAAAAAATTGGAAAAAAATTAAAACAAAAATTAAAAAATAAAAAAAAATCGATTTTCAGTTGAAAACTTTTTTGACCCGTATTGTGTTTTTACGGAGGTTATAAGGTTTGATGGTATCCGTCAGGTGATAGACCCCCCCCCCCCCCCCCCCTCCACTCTAAACACCTTTGCACACCGGTATCAGCTGCCACCGCAACTGTCCGCCTCACCGCCATTTACTTCCTTACATCTCCACTAATCCTGCTCAAGACTAAGTGTAGCATTTGGTAGTACTGGAAGCGTCATTTGTGTGGCTGAATGATTACTTTTAGGTATCCTATCGGCCGGCTGTGGAATCGCCGAAAAACACATCCCGCGTTTCATTGGTTTGATCCTCGATCATAACATTAACAGTCCGGAGGTCTGAGGGCGACCTCCAGTATATTTTAATATAGTTGACCACTCCGACTTAGTCACATGCGGCAATACACCTCACAGGCGGCTACGTCACCCCCCCCCCCCTCCCCTGCCTCCTCCCCACTTAATCTTTACTATCGACCATTGCTTCCGTATTCCACAATCGATGGTAAAATCGATCATTGCTCGTCGATGTTTCATCCCTTCTGTACTGGGAAACGGCAGAATTCAGCCATTCATCAACATCACTAATAAAAATCGATCCCGTCAAATTCCTCCGAAGGGTCTCTGGTTCGATTCATCTGTCAAAATCGATACTCCAGCCTCCCGTTAACTCGGCCGATATTAATAGCCTGCCGTCTGTCTCTTAAGTATTCCCTAAGTCTTCCACATCACTCTTGAGCCATACAAAGTGCTCCGGAAAGTTTTCCGAAGAGCCGAGAAAGCTAATGAGGGGTCACGAAAAATGACTGAGCGTTGGACTTACCGAATGAAAAAATGGTTGCTACAATCTTGAATTATTCCATAAGAGGAGAACATTATCAAAACATTTAAAACAAAAAATTTGTCTTCCTACAGTGTTTGGACAGATAATATATGTCCATATTGTGGACCCCCAAAACATTCTACGTCCGAAATTACTCTCGAAATGTTATCGATTATTCTTCAGACTGCATTTTCTTTTTTTCCAGGGCTGCCGTCTGCTGCCTGGGAAGCATGTACGAAAAACTGGGCCGCATGATGGGCCGTTCCTACGAAGAAACGGTGACGATTTTACTGAAATCGCTTCGAAACGCCGAATCCCACTCGAGGATCGAAATCATGAACACGCTTGAAAAGGTCAACTCATACGGTCGATGATTGAAAGTCGTTGTTGAACGTGAAACTTAACAGTGTTTTTGTGCAGGTGTGTTGTGGAATGGGAAGCGCAATTTCTAACGTTCACAAAGAGATTTACAAGGCGGCTCGGCACTGCCTGACCGATCGTGTGATGCCCGTTCGATGTGCTACCGCCAAGGTATTGTACTTTTGAGAAATTTATAATTTCCACTCCGCCACTTTATGCGTCAATATATTTGTTCTAAATTTTTCCAGTGTTTGCTCGAGATGCTAAACCACGCCCCTTTTCTGTACACGACGGAATTGGAAAGTTTGGCAACGCTGTGCTTCAGAGCTCTGGACGGCTCTAATTACGACGTGAGGCGAAGCGTCGGGCGGCTTTTGGGAACTACGGTTGCCATGTCGCAAATACAGCAGAACCCGACAGGTCAGAGACAAATCGAAGAGTTGGGAGTTGATTTTTTGTGACAAATGTCTTGATAACAGTTGGTACTTTTTCATTTGAGTAGCGCTGAAAAATGGCCACGTTTCTGTTGTTGGCCAACCTGCCAAGCTCAAATCAACGACCAATGGGAGCTATTTGACGTCAACCGGTTGAGACCTCGCTCCCAATTTCTAGTTACTATATAGTCCGTCCGCCGTCCGGGCCGTTTTGGGCAGTTGGATTTTTTTTTTTTTTTTCATCTGAAATTTTGACAAAATACTCGGTTTACCATCTAGTTGTGCCCGCAAGGTTTTCAGCCCGATCGCCCAAACCCGCGGGGCGCTATGGGGCTATGGGAGGGTTTTTTGAAGGCTTTTGACTATGGGATCGAGTCAGGTGTCGTTTTCGAAGTATTTTTGGACGCAGAATCCATCTTTTGGGGTCCCAGAACGATCCGATTTTGCTGTTGCGATCTATAGGGCTTTCATGGGGCTAAAAATGAGATTTTTTATGGATCCCAGGTGGTTAAATATTTTTCAAGTAAAAAACAAAGAAAAAGTTGAGAAAAAAAATTAAAAAATTATTTTTTTGAATATTAAAAAAAATTTTCTCCATTTTTTTCATTGATACAGAATTAAATTTCTGCAAAAGTAACCTATATCAAAGAATAATAAACCCTTGTGTATCGTTTGCAGCGTTTTTCCTGTGTAATTGTAAGCTGTATAGTATTTGAAGAGCCGCTTATTGCTAATTTCAACTGTATAGTATTTTCAAATTCAAAGAAGAGCCCTATTTTTTTTTTTTACCTATATCTGAATTTTTATTGGCATTATTTGCATTATTGAAATGTTGGATGACGGATCCCTCCCCCACTAACCTCATCTAGCTTGACTTTAGAAGTAGGTACTCACCTAGAATTGAGATGGTTGTCCTCCTCGTCCTCGTGATCCTGCTCCAATAAATTAGATTAAAAATTCTATAAATTCATATGTAAATGCTGTCAGAGTTTTGACTTCACTTGATTACTACGTGGACCACCCCCTGCTGGATACGCTGGCCAACCCCCCACCATATGCCACCTGGCCTACAATTTGTATTTCCCACATTGTGAAGTTTTTGTCTTAAAGAAATACCGTTTTTGTTGTGTGTGTGGGGGGGGGGGAGAATGCAGCCGCATCCCCGCCAGACTCCCCTCGGCCCACCGCCATCCCAACATCCAGTCAACTGCTCCGTCCCCTATTTTTTTTTACCACTTTTGGAGCCACTGATACGCCACATGGAGCAACTTTTTGGTGGTTTCAGATTTTTCTTGTCGCTGAGCTGAATTTTGTAAGACCAATTTCAGATTTATCCGACCGCTAGAAGTGCCCTAGAATAAAGATCGGGGTTTAGCTTGAATATACTCGAAATCGCCTTCTACGGATTAAGAAAATAATTTCGAGGCTCGTCCATTTTTAATCATCTAATTCTATGCTTCGACTTAAGAACATTATTTATATACTGTATATTTTTTGTTTACTGTTTAGGTGCTCTGAAAGTGAGCGGTAAGCCTGGCAGTGGTGGTGCAAATGGTCATGTGCTGAGCCTTGAAGAAGCCTTAGGAGTTCTCATGTCAGGTACGTCAGGTTGAGGGCTTTGGTTGTGTTACTGCTGCAGAAATGTAAACGAGGTGGAAAATGGAGGAAATGTGGGAGGATTTCCCGGCAGACAACCCCTCCGATTCAGTATTGTCATGCGGTTTTGTTATTGCTCAACGGGATGGGTTGGGCGTCGTGCCAAAGTTGCCACCCCAGTTGCGACTTCCGGAGGGCGCCTTAATTCTGCCTTACGAAGCGGCCTAGTTTGCAATAAATTGTGTTCAACTGCAGCTTTAATCCTTTCCACAAGTCAAAACGAAATCGTTTTTATGGGTCCAGTATTTGTACAGTGCAGATCAATGACAACATTCTCACCAATTCTGTTTTTTGCAGGTTTTCTTCGGGGTGGTTCTGGTTTTCTCCGAGGGACAGGCGAAATCATCAAAGGAAGTTCCGGAGTCGCTCGTGAAGTCAGAGTCGGAGTCACGCACGTAAGTGAAATACACCAAGTTAACTCGAACGAACTTACCGTTACAAACATCTCGTTACCGTTTTGACCTTTTCAGGCGTACGTGGTATTCGTACAAATGCTCGGCTCCGACTGGCTGGAAAGGAATTTGTCCACTTTTGTCACCCACATTTTGGAATTGGTCTCTAACCCTAAAGCCGCCTCTTCGCACGTTGACGCGGTTTATTGCCGGAAATGCACCAACTTTATTCTCAGGTGTGAACTCGGAATTGAATCCACTCTACAATCCCTGACGCTAGTAAATAATTCTTAATTTGACGACAGGTCGGTGCTCGGGAGAATGTTGGGAGAGAAGGCTCAAGTTTCAGCGTGCAAAGAAATTGCGGCGATTGTCCAAGCGCAGATTAATTCCATAGGTAAGCACTCGCGTTTGATTGGTCAACATTTTCCGTTTGCCTCAACACTTTCTCATCCGGTGGTTGATTTCGTTACATTACCTTCGTTTTAGATCTCAGCTTAGAGAACGCCAAAGACTGCAACCAAGAGACACTTTTCGGTCAACATCTGGTAGTTTGCGCTCTGCAGGAACTCGCTTCGCTTATTCTCTCTCTGGGCACTACGGCGTCGCAGTTGTTCTCAGACCCTTCCAACAGTAAGTACGCGACGTTGCTCTGTCGATTATAACAGGACTGCCACAACCCTCTGAGGTCGTCCATTCGCCCAGCAAGTACTTCTCAAAACTGCTTACCCGAGAGGGAGGACAAGGGACAAATTACAGGTTTAAAAAGGCCAATAACGTAGAAATTAATTTTTGAATACAACTTTGCGTTCGTGCTGCGTCCAATCTTTACCACTAAAGTTGTTCGTGTCTGTGGTCACGTCCATTCCACGCTACCCCGCCACAACGGTAGAGCCTAGAGAGACGGCGATTTTGGTTTATTATTCTTGGAATAATACACCTATGTTTTCGCGACGGAGGTTGACGACTCGGATCGGCCTCAAAACTTGACATTATCCGTTTCAAGAGGTCTACATTCAAAATCCGAAATGTCCGTCCGCCGTACGCCGTACGCCGTCCGCCGTCCGCCGTCCGGGCCATTTTGGGCAGTAGGAATTTTTTTAAAAATCTGAAATTTTGGCAAAATACTTGGTTTACCATCTAGTTGTGCCCGCAAGGTTTTCAGTTCGATCGCCCAAACCCGTGGGGCGCTATGGGGCTAAAATGGGGCTACAGGAGGGGTGTTTTGAAGGCTTTTAGCTATGGGATCGAGTTAGGTGTCGTTTTCGAAGTATTTTTGGACGTAGAATCCATTTTTTGGGGTCCCGGAACGATCCGATTTCACTGTGGCGATCTATAGGGCTTTCATGGGGCTATCAATGGGATTTTTGAAGGATCCCAAGAAGTTAAATATTTTTCGAGTAAAAATAAAAGAATTTTTGAAAAACCACATTTTTGAAGAAAAACTCCCCCCCAAAATTTTTTTTGAAATATAAAAATCAAAAAAAAAAATTTTTTTAAATTTTTTTATTGACAGAAATAAATGTCTGTACAAGTAACCTATATCAAAGAATAATAAACCCTTGTGTAAAATTTGCAGCGTTTTTCGGGTCGGTTCCGCGTAGGTGCGGATGTGTCTTCGGCCAAAACAGATTCGGAAATTCGGAAATTCGTCTTTCTCGCGCGTTGTCCCGCGTTTTTTCACTTTCCACTCGCGCCAAAGGCCGTTTAGGGGATCGAAAAAATACGAGCCGTATAGATCAGACCTGGAGGAAGACGTCGGTCAAATCATAAATCGGAAATTCGCTCAGGAAATTCGTCGAAATCTATCGTTTTTCTCGCGTTTGTCCCACGTTTTTTCGGGTTCAAAAATACCCAGTAAGGAGCCGTTTTTTGGGTATGGTATCCGCGAGCAAAATGCGCTTCAATCTATGGTGAATCCGATTCCGAAGTCGGATTTCAAAAAACCGAGGGGGAGGGGGCGAGTTCACGGTGAGAAGACAATCGTTTTAATTCGCGCGGGGTCTGCAGGCGGGTGATTTGAGGCACCGCCGCGCAAACTCTACCTCCCCCCCCCCCCCCCCCCTTCCACCCTTCCGCGGGACCTTAATAAGTTCAGATAGTGTCCCGAAAGTGTCCCACGAGTGTGAATTTTGGAAATTTTTATAAGGGGAGGGAGTTTTCCTTGATGTTGGGGTTCCAACGTGTCCATCGATGCTACTCATCCACTGGGGAGCGAGCGAAGCGAGCCAGAGAGACTAGTTTCATCTAAAGTAGCTCATGTACACAGCTCAACATGTAAACAGAAAAATCGCGCTCAAACGAGCAGCCTCATCTTGTAGGGGTGGGGAATAATTAAATATGAATCGATTTCTTTATTTGATTCTGATTCAAAACCAACAATCTATTTCAAGATGAAAACATTAAATGTACAGAACAAATTTTGTATAGAATCGATTTTTCAAAGATCGCATTAAAAAGAAATCAGACGATAAAGTGGCCGTTTTATTCCTAAAATAATCTCTCATCTTCATCTTCCTCCAAACGATACATAATGCAGCACTAATAAATGTAAATGCAAGTCCGGTGATCTTTTTGGCTACGGCTTAGGGTCTCCAAGGCTTGTCAAGATGGTCCCAAGTTTTACAGGGCTGGTCTCAAACTGGCTAGGGGGTTGCAAGGCTTGCGAGGATGGCCTCCACGCTTTATAGACCTGTCCAAGGCTTGCCAAGATGGCCCCATGCTTTACAGGACTGGTCTGAAACTGGCTAGGGGGTTGCAAGGCTTGCGTGGATGGCTTACACGCTTTTCAGACCTGTCCAAGGCTTGCCAAGATGGTCCCAAGCTAGCGCGGGGGTTCCAAGGCTTGCGAGGATGGCTTACACGCTTTTCAGACCTGTCCAAGGCTTGACAAGATGGTCTCGAGCTTTCCGGAGCTGTCCAGTGCTTGCAGAGCTGATCCCAAGCTGGCTACGGGGTTCCAAGGCTTGCCAGGATGGCCTCAACGCCTTCTAGGCCTGATCAAGGCTTGCAAAGCTGGTCCTCTGAACATTTTGGCAATAATTTTGTGCTCGAGTCGACCGCCGAGTTTTGGGTTCGATATTTTTTTTTTTTTTTTTTTTTTTGTTCTATGAAGGGTGAAGGAATTTTAGTCGAAATGAATCCGGTTAAAAAAAAATTGTAAAACATTTAAAACCACCGTGAATCCGCCTTTCGTCATATGATTCGGTCTAGTTTGTACTGCCTTTCTGATCTCATACTTAACCTGCCAGCCAGCTATAAAATCCATTCCAAGGCAGCTCTTCACCTGAACGCTGGTTTGTACTGATGGTTAAAATTTTGCAGATGTTCTCGACACCGTCATGTCTGTCCTGATACACCCCTGTCAAGCCGCACGGTTGGCAGCAGCGTGGTGTTTGCGGTGCATCTGCGTGGCTATCCCGTGTCAAATCACTCCGCTCATAGACAGGTTAGACTCTCTAACAGATTAAGAAGAGTTTTAACACAGTGAAAATAATGTTTGGTGCAATTTCAGATGTATTGAAGGGATTGAAAACATGAGGACGTCCCCCGAAGCGATATCTGGATACAGTAGCGCTCTTGCAGCTGTTCTCGGTGGTGTTAGGTTGTCTCCTCTGGGCGTACCACACACCAAAGGGAAGGTAAACAACGGATTGCTTCTTCGTCCTCAAATAAAATTCCTCTTTGAGTTCACCTTCACTATTGTTATTTCAGGTTATTTTCAACACTGCTGAAGAACTTCTTCGAAGTGCATCACAAAACAGCCGGCTGTCTTTGCACAGGACTCAAGCAGGATGGTTGCTAATTGGAGCCATCATGACTTTGGGTTGGTGACATTCGAAAATTGATATTCAAGTTTGCCGCTAGCAACAGTTTTACATGTTGTGTTTTCATAGGTGTCGCTGTAGTGAAAGGGCTTCTCCCAAGGATGTTACTGCTTTGGAGAAACTCCTTCCCCAGATCGAACAAAGAATTGGGGTCTGAAGTTGCGAGAGGAGACGCATTTACTTGGCAGGTAAGGCGATGTTGGCAAGACTGGTCAGTGTTGTTTTCTGGTTGTTGTGGTTGGTATAAATGTTGTGGTTGTAGGTGACTTTGGAAGGGCGAGCCGGTGCTCTGTCAGCAATGCATTCCCTTCTCAGCAACTGCCCGGATTTGGTGACTGACGACATTGCCAAACGGCTTTTGACCCCCGTGGAATCCGCTCTGGCAATGCTAACTAAGTAAGCTCGAACTTTTTACATTCATTTATTTTTTCGTCATCTATGCGGTATTTTACAAAACGCCTGAACTCCCAAGCTCCAAACCCAAGCCAACTCGATGCCCTTAATTCGGTTCGCCGTAGCTGGCGTTGTTATCACCCTTATTAACGGCTCGCGGGGCACGTACGGCGTAGGGGGAAACTCATCTGTGGAGACATTGTAGGTGAGGTTCGATGGCGTTATCCACAAGAACGAGTCCCCCCATTTCACTCCGTCGATGTACGCCATCGATTGGGCGTAAGTGACCGGAGGAAGGGAATCGCAATAGGCGGCTGTGACAATTCCGAAGATACCTGGTGACAACACGAGATGATGGTTGAACTTAATTTGCGGAACGTGGATAGAAGAGAGGTTGCAAATAAAGGCCCCATAGTTATTTTTCAGTATTCTGGTTAAAAATTGTTACATTTTTAGTTAGAACGTCTTCAGAAACTCATTATCATCCCTCCTAGGAAATCACTGCTGCGGTGAAAGGCCAGTGTTTGACAGAAATTTTGACTATGACAAGCAATAAAGTTAGGTTTTTCCTTTGTTCAAACTTGAATCTTATGTTTATCTTTAAAAGATGGTCCCAAGCTTTCCAGACATGTCCAAGGCTTGCAAAGTTGGAGCCAAGCTTGGGATGAGTTGAGAACAAGAGAGACTTCTCCGGCAGGGATGGATCCCGATTTTACCAAAAGAATAACTTACGTGAAATAGTCTGGTTTCGTATTCATGTTACCTTCGTTTGGTATAATGATGGGTGAGCCGACTGTATCATTGCAAGGCTCACCAGCTCGAATGGTCAAGTTTGCTCCGGTCTTCAAAGTCAATCTATATTCGTCCTACAACAGAAATTCATGGAAAGTTTCTGGCGAAAATTATTTTTCAAAGTTGGATTTTCAATGCTTACTTCCGTTGTATTGCCTCCTTTAATACAAAAAACGCCGATTGGCAAGTATTCCGGCCATTCTTCGTTTTCTTGCTGCAAATTAGAATAGCTTTCTTCGCAAATGCTCAACTCACCGATTTTTCTCCTTGCCATCAAACCGTACCACCGCACAAGCTTGTATTTTGGCTCTCCGGTGGATATCACGATAGCGTATCGTTTGGTTCGGATGAATCTCTCGTAGTGCTCTCCTTTATTGAGGAGGAAGGGCCTTACAAAGTCGGCGCTCAATTCCATCGGGTTCGTCTTCAGGACGCGGGCGGACAAAAGGCCGAGGTCGACTTCGGTTGAGGGCAATTCGGATATCAACGGCGATTTGAAAGGGTCCTGCAGGCATTTGGCCGACGTCACGATGGTTTCGGGGTCGGTGATAAATCCGAGGCACAGGCTGGCGTTGTCAACGCTCAGGTCCCCAAAGACCACGGTCAAACCTCCTAATTCTGAGCCAATTAAGGTATTGTCGCTGTAGTCGTAGTTGTCAGAGGTCTCCGTCGAATCTCCGTCGATTCTCCCCACCAAGACGAGCAGGTAGAACACTTTGAACATGACGCTTCGCACATTTCAGTGTAGGGGTTTTGGACTAATTACCAAACAGTCAAATAATTTTTCAGAATTTTGAATCTGGGTCTCAGGATTTAAAAGGTGACCAACTTTGTTGTAAATGCTACAAACATGCATCCAGGCAATAGTTGCTCCTCTCCTCAGGTAGATCAACTGAACCCATTGCATACATGATGAATAAAATGGGCACTATTTCGACATGGATGTTTCTTATGGCTGGGGTTTATTCTTAATTTTTATTTTTTTATTTTTTACAATTAATGTTTATTTTGCCTTTTTGTTTTTGTAGCATTCAATCGGTATTAAAAACCTACGGACAACATTTGAAAGCTCCAGCCGCCATGGTGCGACTCCGTCTGTACGAGGTTCTCAGTTTGATACCACCCCAACTTTTCGAAAGTACGTTGTCACTAACTACCTTGGAATACACTATCTCTTTCCGCCATTACTGACAATGCGGTTGCTTCAGACTCCTACACTCACCTCCTGCGGCTTCTCGTGGCTGAGTTCACGTTGACCGAAAACCCGGCCAACACGACGACGTCCCTGCTGAGGTCGGCAGTCCACGCCGATGATTCTGTCATTCTGGGGTCTTGGCTTCAAGAGACGGACCACCGCACGATTGAAGATCAGGTGGTTATTTGCAACAAATAGTTTCAGGAGGTCAGGTCTCCCGTCTCACGCTAACGTCCCCCCCCCCCTTTTCAAATTTGCTCAAAATTAAACGTCGTTATTCAGTATAAATGATCAAAAACCCTATCAAAAATTCCCCCCCCCCCCCTCCCACAATAACCAACAGAATAAAAACGTCACGGGGTCCCATGCTCACCACCGCCAACATCAACCCCTATAGTGACGCCCAACCGTCAGATATCACTAATGCCCGGTCTCACCATCAAAGTAGAGCCCCACGACTGGGGTGGAGAGTGTCTATCACAACTGTAAATGCCAAGTACCCATCCCTGAAGATGACTTAATATACCAGTCGAAAGCTCGGATACAAAAGAGAAGACTTTTATTCACCCGCACAACCTCCTAAAGCCCTACTACCTACTAAAGGCCAGAACAGCCAAGGAGGAACATATCAACCAAAAAAAAAAAAAGCTTTGGGGGCAAAAAAAAAGACAAATTTTACCTCTGCAAGCCTTAAAAAATCGGAAATCAAACTAAAAGGTAACTCCTGGAATATTTCTAACAAAGTCAACTGGGACTAATATACCAAAACTACCAACTACCTAAAAACTAAATGTATATCGATATCAAATATCGATGCCTTTTCCGTCGATGCCCATCCCTACATTGAAGAATACTGACTCTGCGAAATCGCCATAATGGGTGGTATTTCTTCTCAGTGGGTACTCCATTACGAAGAAGGAATACTATTATTTGTTTCTTCTTCATGGTGAATTCACTTTCTTCTTCATTACTTGTGATAAGCTGTATTATTCAAAACTCACCTTTCTCTCTTATTAGGCCTTAGTGGGCTGTTAGTGAGATTCCTTCTCTGTGGTCCAAATCCTACTTCCTTTTCACCTACCATGATTGTAGGCACATACCTAGAGGTGGGTAGTTCCAACAATTTGTACGTCAATTTTCTATTAATTGAACCCTAATGGGCCCCGCTGGCTCCTTCATTCTCTCCTTAATATTCCTTCTTCGTGATGTACTTCGTGAGATAAGCTATATTAGGTTTGTTCCAGGTTTGACGGAATGTTAACAGAAATCGCCGGAGACATGCGCAGTTTAGAAACTGCTCTTCCAGGTCCATCATAGGTTGACAGCAGTTGGACCGAAACCGACTGCTCGAGTATATGCGGTCGGGTTTTGTCGACAGACGCAGTCAGACTGACTGTCAGACCTGGAACAAACCTACTATATATAGCTTTCTTCTTTCTTTCAGTTGTGAAATTGTCACGCAGTAGGTATTAACTGGGCCTGTTGGTGATATTCCTTCTCAGTGATCCTTAATAACGCTCTATGATTCACCTAGAGATGGGTATTCCTGGAATTTATGTGTCAATGTTTTCTTAGCGAAAACCGTAATAGATCCGCTGACGGGTTGCCTTCATTCTTTCGTAGAACCCATTTGGCCCGTGGACTAGTATCCTTCATTATCTACTTAAACTAACCTCTCAGTGGCCCATACTTCTTTTTCATGGTGGACTACGTGAGATAAGCAGTATTTATTCAAAAATTTCCCTCCTTTATCTTTCAGCTGCAAAATTACCACACAGCAGGTGTTACCGAGACTGTTTGTAATAAGGAATATTCCTCTCAGTGGTCTGATACTTCTTCCACTAGTTTTAGAGCCTTGTGGGCCCGCTGGCCAGGAACCGCCGTTCTCTTCGGAAGACCGAGGTGATCCAGGACCAGTAGCCTTCAAATTAGGGATCCTAGAATCGTTTTGTGGTCTCCTGACTGTGCAAACGTCAAGTGGGACCGAGCCATCCCTCCCTATTCCAAACTCACACCACCCTCTGCCCTATTTCTATGTATTAAATCATTTCCTCATTTGCTCAGAAACTTTCTAATTCAGGATTTCTTCCTCGCTCCTCCTCCTCCTCTCTCCAGAGGTTATTTGTGGTTTTTTTTATGTTGTGCCTCAGATGGAACCCACCCGGAAAGCGGATGGAGACTATGTGAGTAATTCGGCTTGTGTGATTCGTACACGATCGAATTCGTACGTTGAGGCTGTAATCGCATGCATCTCATATACGCTGTGTTGTACTTGGTTTCTCTCGCGAACGATAATTGTGTCGTCCAAATCCTACAGCAACAACCGGTTAAATTTCCTTGAGGCACTTGTTTATCAGATCCACTTCTCATACATGATGTTCGGTATTTTGAAGTAGGGATGTCAAAAAAGTATCGATTCTTGAAAGAATCGATTAAAAAAATTCATTTACGCCAATGTATCGGAAAATCGATTTAAAATTTCGAAAATATGCCCGATTCTTTCATTTTGAAGGAAAATGTTTGACAATCAAGACAACCAATAACCGAAGTTGGTTATTAGAAAGAAACTATACCTACGATTTACTTGGGTACATTTTTGTAAAGTCATTTGTCATTAGAAGTTTCTGGTAAATGCACTCTGACTCGTTTCGCAATTCGAAGAAGTATCGCTTCTTGAAAAAAAAATAGACCGGAAGAATCAGACATCCCTACAATAGGATAATTACGAAGTTGATTTCCTATAATGCCTGTGATATGCTCCAGTGTTGTGGTTGTTGTGTTTTTGTTTAGTCTTGATATTGATTATCAACATTGGCTCTTCCGCCTTTCAACCTATTAGTTACCTTCGGTCTATTTGTCTCCTTGAGCCATTTTCTCTTTTTAGTACAAAGAAATATTAGTGTCCGTTTATTCATTTAACTTTTGGTGTGTTTTGCAGCTTCAGCCGACTAGTGCAGCGGGTTCGGGTGCTTTGGAGCATGATACTTGCTGTTTGTACCGACCTTCCAATCACGTAAGAGCATATTTTCCAATTACGCCAAGTTCGGTCTTAAGGTTCAAATGACAACTACTACGTATCTGTTTCAGGATGACGCTGGTCCTCTGCCGCTGGGTGTCGCTGTTATCGACGCGTCAGTTACCCTTTTCGGCTCCGTTTTCCCCCGAGTGTCGAACAAACACCGGGTTCAAATGTTGGGACATTTTACGGACTGTATCAAAGTCAGTTTGTCCTCCAGAACGTTTGAAAAATACGGAGTTTCTTTTAAAATGTTTTTAACTTGCTGTTACGCTTAATTCGTAGGCGGCGAAATCATCGAGGGCTGACGCTTTGTCACTGAACGTATTCGCAGCTTTGTTGGCCGGCTTGAAAGGACTTACTGAAGCTAAATCGACTTTGGGTCAGGATGACGTTAATAAATCTTGCACGGCGTTGATCTTGGTGAGAACGTGGTTTTCATTTCGTGGAATTGGCAGAATCGTTTTTTGGGGGGTATGTTAGACGGTGTCGTTTTCGTGTTTCAGGGTGCGCTGGGTAGCCAGTCGGCCATGTTGAGGTGTGCTGCCGCTGAAGCGCTGGGTCGAATGGCTCAGGTGATCGGTGACCCCCGAACGACTGCCGAGTTGGCTCAGAACTCTTTTGACAAACTGAAATCGGCTCGAGACGTCGTCACTCGTACGGGTCACTCTCTCGCTTTGGGTTGTATGCACAGGTGAGTTGGTTGTAGGAACACGCGGAGGGTTTCTGGATGCTGGTGCGGAGGAGCAACTCTTCTAACCGGTGTTTTTCTTCAGGTACGTTGGTGGACTGGGGTCACCGCAGCATCTCAACACTAGCGTTTCAGTGTTGCTCGCATTATCCCAAGACTCCACCAGCCCTATCGTTCAGGTAACACCGTTCACTCTATCACTCCCAGCTTTACGTTGCAACTTGGTTCACAAAATTATTTCTCCAGGTTTGGGCCCTTCACGCGCTGTATCTGATATCCGACTCGGGCGGGCCGATGTTCCGAGGATACGTGGAGCCCACGTTGTCTCTCTCGCTCAAACTGCTCCTCAGCGTGCCACATTCTCACGTTGACGTCCACCAGTCGATTGGCAAGGTTCTAACAGCTGTCATCACCACCATCGGCCCTGAACTCCAAGGTAATTACATACATCACACATACAGTAACATTGTTATATTTTGCTGACTTTGCTGATGTTCAACGCTTGTTAGGCAACACGAGTACGGTATGCGGCCTGAGATCGTCGCTTTTGTGCGCTTGTGCCATCATGCAAGACCACAGCGACCCTCTTGTCCGGGCCGAAGCCACTTCCTGTCTCCAGCAGTTGCACCTCTTCGCTCCTCGCCACGTAAATCTGACGTCACTTGTTCCAACATTGTGTGTAAGTTCAATTTTCCTTTTCTTAGCGTTTTTTCATTAAATTAGTTCTCCTTTTGTAATGCAACCCGATCGATTTCAGGGGTTCCTTTCAAGTAATCATCTTTTGCTGAGGAAAGCAGCTGTTGCATGTCTCAGACAGCTGACTCAACGTGAAGCAAAGGAAGTATGCGAGCACGCTCTTGCATTGGTCAATAACGATAATTCGCCTACCGAAGGTAATCATCTGAGTGAAAAATTTGCTTTATTCATCATTAGCATTGGCGTAATTTGCGTTTATTTTTTGCAGAGCAAATAATCCCCGAAACCGGCCTTCCTGGGTTGTTGTTGTCGATGCTCGACACGGAAAGCGACTCAGCGCTGATATCTCACACTCACGACACCATAATTAGCCTCCTTCAAGTCCTCGCGTCTACAAACTTGTCGCAATGGTTGTCTCTATTCAAAGCTGTCCTTACCGTCGCTCCTGGTAATTGACAACAAGGATGATGGTTCTGCGTGGTACATGTTTTTACGGGGATAATTCGACTTTTCGAGCTGGGTGTCCCAGTCTCGCGAAACTCTCACAGTTCACAGCCAACTCGCACCACCGAGATCCCGTTGGCTGCCATTTTGCCCCCACTCCAGCCCTAGTGACCTTTACGCAGCCGTTGGGTGATTCTCCGAAACTAGTGATATTCAGCCTTCGTGAACTGGCAATTACCAAAATCAATTTTTGATACGTTATTCATGTTTTTTCGTTTGGGACTTCTCTCACAGTAAAAACATGACCAAAACTCTTCGAAAATATTTTTTGTTTGACTGAAAATTTAAATTCAGTGAAAAACGCCTCTTGAGGGACTGACTGGGTGTGAGGGACAGGAAAAGTATGGAAATTTCGAAAAGGTGGGTCAGTCTCAAGCATCCAATTGCATCAAACGATCGGTTATCCATCCTCATCTTGTTTCATCATATTGATCATCGAAAAAGTCTGTACGAACGATCATCACGGCATGTTTCATCACATGATCAGTCCCTCATCATGGAAAGGTAGCTTGGTTTTGGCCATCCAGATGCACACAGGCGAGTGGTAAGCCATCACAATCTTGTTTCATTCGACTAGTTAACCAAAAAAGTCGGCTTGAACAAGAATCATCACACTTGAGTTGTTTATCAAATACGGGTCACCATGTTTGGTCAGTCCCTCACTTTAAAAAAAAATGAATGGGGTTGAGGCACTGGAAAAAGGATCAAAATGAAAATTTCACTGCTACTCGGGGTGTTAATAGAAAATCCATCTCTTGAGAGTCATTAGAGCACAAAAAAGACATTAGACTTGTCGGGTGTTAGAGATTATACATAAAAATAATGGAGATACCGATCACAAAATTTTCGACCGTCAGTCAGTATATATATCATGCATAACTATTTCTAATTCCATGATCGTGAAAACATGTACCATTTACTTAGTTTTGATTAATGATATAAACTCAAACCCCCAGTGCTAGTTTTAATAATACTACGCGTGTTTGTTTAGATACAGGCAGCAATGAAACGCCAGAAGGCGGACCAGGCGGTGACGGTCCGTCCGAAGACGAAGACGAGGATGATGGCGAAGAGTTCCAGACGGGATCCGGTCAAGATGACGCGAATGGAAAGAATAAGGTTTGACTGAGGGCGCACTATGGTTCAGAAGCCCGGTCTGAAAAAAAAAATACATATCGTATTGGTTTCATCTCTTGTTGGGTATTTCCATGATTTTGATACGTAGAGATGGATCCAAATTTACGGTAAAATGATCTCGTCGTTTTAAATCTGAAATTTTGACAAAATACTTGGTTTACCGTCTAGTTGTGCCCGCAAGGTTTTCAGTCCGATCGCCCAAACCCGTGGGGCGCTATGGGGCTAAAATGGGGGTACAGGAGGGTTTATTTTAAGGCTTTTAGCTATGGGATCGAGTTAGGTGTCGTTTTCGAAGTATTTTTGGACGTAGAATCCATTTTTTGGGGTCCCGGAACGATCCGATTTCACTGTGGCGATCTATAGGGCTTTCATGGGGCTAAAAATGGGATTTTTGAAGGATCCCGAGAGGTTAAATATTTTTCGAGTAAAAAATGAAGAATTTTTGAAAAAACATTTTTGAAAAAAAAAATTTTTTTTTTGAAAAATGAAAATCCAAAAAAAGTTTTTTAAATTTTTTTCATTAACAGAATTAAATTTCTGCCCAAGTAACGTATATCAAAGAATAATAAACCCTTGGGTAAAATTTGCAGCGTTTTTGCACTAGTAATTCCTTTCCAAGCGAAAATCGATTTTCGTCTAGCTAGATCGGGCTTCTGAACCAGCGTTGTTAAAATAGCTCATTGCCTAAAACTTGCACTAAACTCGTCTTCCTCGAGCAGGTTCAACCTCGTTGGCCTACTCGCGTCTTTGCCATGGAGTGCGTCAAGAGAATCATCGCCGTTTGTAAGGCTGCTGGACCTCGTCATTTCCACCTCACTCTTGCCAAGGTAAGTAGACGATTCTCTCGTACACTCAATATCACTTCTAAATTTCTAACAATGTGTCTATTGTGCTTTAAGGAAATCGTTCCGGGGAGAGGCGACGACGCTTTGGTCCTCCACCTGTCAGATTTGGTGCGAATGGCTTTTATCGCGGCGACAAGCGATTGCGACCAGCTCCGACTTGAGGGGCTTTCGACATTACAGGAGATCATAGAGGCGTTTGCCGGCGTTCCAGAACCGGAATTCCCCGGTCATTTGTTGCTAGAACAGTACCAAGCGCAGGTTAGCTTTCTCATATTATTGTACCAGGTTATGTTTTGTTGTGTTGTCTACTACAGTGTACTAATTTGTATACAGGTTGGAGCCGCTTTGAGGCCGGCATTCGCCGTAGGCACGGCTCCCCATGTGACTGCAGCTGCCTGCCAAGTCTGTTCAGCGTGGATTTCCAGCGGGGTGGCCAAAGACTTGAACGTCCTCCGAAGAGTGCAACAACTGCTGGTCTGTTCTCTCCACAAGCTTCAAACCTCCTCCGACGACCGCCCCCAACTCCTGTACAACGAGAGTCTGCTCACTCTGGAACGACTGGCTCTGCTGAAGGCCTGGGCTCAAGTACGTATTTGTCATGCTGGTAAACAACTAAATACTTGTATGATTTGGTTCTTAATACGGTCATTTCCCTTTTAGGTTTACATTGTAGCAATGACTGGGAACAACAAAAAAGATAATAATCGGCCTAACGACACCGGTAAAGACTCAAAAAATCCAAAGACTGATGTTGACGACAACGATTTTGATGATGAAGACTTTGGAGACTTCGAATCAGGTAACATTTGAAGAATTTGTCATTTTTGAAAAGTTCCACAGTCGATAAAAACTAATAATTGGTTATCGTAAATTACAGGAGGCGGCTCACTACTCGCTCTGGTTCAGCCTGAACTCCCCAGCTTATCACAGGCCTGGCTCGCCGCGTTGAAAGATCATGCGCTCCTTTCACTTCCACCAGGTATTTTCGCGTTCCAGAAATCAAACAACCTCCTTTTTGTACGAATTTAATTCATCAATGCGTACTTTTGTTTATTCACTGTAGAATTCGCTAGCCAGCTGCCGCACGACGGTGGCGCCTTCTACACGACAGAAACCATGGACAGCTGTCGACCCCATTACGCTGCTTCGTGGCCGCCGCTCGTCCACGCGGCTGCCATATTCCTCAACGCGACGCAGTTCAAAGGGGAAGCGGCTCAAGACAGATTCCACCTACTTTTCGGCAAGTACACGACGACGAGGGTGCGTCGACGACATTTTTGGAACTGTTACTGAACGTTTTTGCCTTACAGGAATTTGCATGGAAGCGCTGTGCAGCCCGAGGTTGGTTGAACCGATCGAGTCTGTCATCACTTGCTTGCGAGCCTTGTTCACCCTTCTCGACTCAGAGCTGCCCAGACAGATGTTGATGGTTGACAGGTCGCTCCCTATCGAACTGTCCAACGTTCTTCACAGGTAACGCTCAAGTGAAAATTGTAATGTGTGAATAAGCAAATCAACGTGAAGGAAATCTTCGAAATTATATTTTTCAAAAACTGTATGTTTTCAGACTATTGTTGACGAGAGACAGCAGTGAAGTGCACCAACTTGTGATGGATGTTTTGAGTCAAGTCATCAAAGCAGCTACGGAAGATTTGGACACGAGGCGGAAGAAGAAGTTGAAAGGTAGGATTTGCAGAAAGTTGTAATTTCGTACCCGTCCAAATACAAAGGTTATTAATTGTAGCAAGATTAAGAGATTAAAACAAACGTGATATACCTATAGAGATGGATTTACATATAAATCCATCCCTGGACAATGGGCCCCTACTATTTGTTTTATTTAAATCGCAGCCCCTGGGACAGCATACTCAAAACAAGTAAGATTTGAAAAGGCGACACATGGTCAGCAGATCCGCACTACTTGTCTTATTTAATTCGCAGTTCCTGGGTCAGCAGACCCAAAACAAGTCATATTAGTCGACTTAATATAACCACATTATGGTCAGCAGGCCCGCACGGTAGTTTGGATCTCAGCCTTCCCTTTTACTGATTTCCTGAAATTCCCGTTTCGTCCTGGGGCCACAGAAAAAGAGACGTAAAAGTGCGCAGAAAGAAAGCAGAATGACGGAATGCTCCGAATTTCTTCACACACGGTGGATTATGACTTGGCCCGAGGCCGTTTGGCTTGTTGGCTCCGTCGTCGGCGCCCTTTAGGTTGTTTTACTGGTCCCGGTAAATGATTCACGGCGTTCTTTGCAGAGATCATCCCAGCCAACCAAGATCCTCCGCAGAGTCTGCCCGAAGTGGACGAATTGGGAGAGGGAGGCGCCGATGGAGTTTTGGTACCTGGGAAGTCCCTCGTGTTTGCTGTTCTCGAGGTACAAGTCTCCCAGTTGACGCAGTACAATTCCCGTGTAAATTTCCGTTTACTATCTCTTGAAAATTACAGGTGTGTCTGTGCTTGCTGGTAAATCAAATTCCTAATTTGAACCCGGGCGGACCGCTACCACCATCCATGTCGACGTCGTCCACCAGCGCCAGCGGTGTTGGAGGGGTCCTCGTCGCCAGAGCGCTCAACACTATGGGCCGACTTCCCAATCTTTGCTCACCCCCAGGTGTGATATTAAATATCACAATTTTAACACAATCATTGTCTCCAACGCAACAACTTCTAAACTGATCTTTTACAGGCGGTGTTTCAATTCTTCCAACAATTCTCTACCTGGCGACGGGCGTTCTGAGAGAGACGGGTTGCCCGACGAAGCCTTTGGCCGACGTCCCTGGGGAGGTCACCGGAGCGCTGCAGTGCCTTAGAGCAGTCGCCTCCCATTCGTTTTCCAGCCACCCGGAAGTCGTCGAACAATGGCGCCTCCTTCTTCAGAGCACCTTGGCGAAAATTATCGACTTGGGCAAAACCGGTAAGATCTCTTACTAAAACTAAGCGTCTCCTTTTTTCGTCGTCTTTTGCTTCTTACAATCAAGTGATGATTTATAGGCGGCGACAACGGGGTTGACGGTGAAAAGAAACTGGACGAAGTCGCCATGATGATGTGCATAGCTGTGTTCGTTTTGCACTCACCTCCGCAAGTGGCGTCAGCTCCGAATCTCCAGTATCCGTGTATTAATCATCTTAGGCAGTGCCTGATGTCCGACAGTAATAATGTAAGTGAAGATGACATCTGCTGACAAGGATATAGTGATTTGTCGAACTGAAAATCGGGGACTACTATTCCCCTCCTTTCATGATTTGCTGTGTAGTGGGAGTATTACTCCTTGATGTCGACAAGACGCATTTCTACTCGATGACGGAACATGTTGTGGCGGTATTCCTAGTTTGTTTATTGGTTAGTAACCAATAATAGGGAATTACTTCTTGATGATTACCTCCCGCACAGTTTTAAGTCCCCTAGTATTCCTTAATTATCTGTTATTCCTAATGGTAATAAAATTATTATGAATAACCTTAAGTTGTATAGTTGCGGGATTGGGTGTAATGTAATGTAATGTAGTGGGGGTATTACTATTTAACTGTTGAGAGGGGAATATTTCTCCTTTATGTTTAGAAATGATTGTTTGGTGTTTTTCGGGTGTTGCTACTCGGTGTTAGGATGTGTAGTTGGGGTATTACTACTTGAAGTTCAGCTCTTCCCTGGGGGGGGGGGGGGGGGGGGGTATTACTACTTGTTGATGCGCTGTGTTTTGAGGGGTTGTACCAGCAGTTACTGCTTGATGGTTAGCGGGATTGGATTCCATAATAGTGGGGGTTTTACTATTTAATGGTTAACTGTGGAGAGGGTGGTATTTCTCCTTCATTTAAGCAATGATTTGAGGGTACCACTACTAGGTGATTGAATGTGTAGTAGGGGCATTACTGCTTGATGGTCAACTGTGTACTTGAAGTGGGGAGTATTACTACTTATTGATCGTAATGTTTTTAGGATTAGTACGTGATGATTAAATATGCGGGGTGGCCGAGGAGGTTACTACATACTTGATGTTTAGCAGTGCAGTGCGGAGTTACTTCTGGATGCGCATTGTGTAGTGATGGTATTAACCGCTTACCAGACTTCCTCTTATGGGGAAGTCCCCATAAGAGGAAGTCTGGTTTTGGTCTTCGTCTCCTTTTGGTTTATTATTCTTGGAATAACCCACCTATGTAATCGCGATGGAGGTCGAAAATTCAGATCAGCCTCAATATTTGACATTATACGTTTCAAGATGCCTAGATTCCAAAACCGAAAAATGCCTTTAATGTCCGTCCACCGTCTAAGCCGTGTTGGGCAGTAGGAATTTTTTTTTAAATCTGAAAATTTGACAAAATACTCAGTTTACCATCTAGTTGTGCCCGCAAGGTTTTCAGCCCGATCACCCAAACCCGTGGGGCGCTATGGGGCTAAAAAAAGGGCTACGGGAGGGCATTTTTGAAGGGTTTCGGCTATAGGTCGTGTTAGGTGTCGTTTTCGAAGTATTTTGGACGTAGAATCCATTTTTGGGGGTCCCAGAACGATTCGATTTCACCGTGGGTATCTATTGGGCTCTCATGTGACTAAGTACAAATGGGATTTTTGAAGGATCCCAGAAGGTTAAATATTTTCCGAGTAATTTTGGACGCATAATCCATTTTTCGAGGTCCCACATCTGTTAGAACAATGTACAGATTTTTTTTTTTTTCAGAATAAATTTGATTGACAGAATAATTTTTGCACAAGTAACCAAAGAATAATAACGTCTTGCGTAAAATTAGCAGCGTTTTTTGGAACTTGGTTCCCGCTTCCAGAATCCCCAATTTTTGGGTATTTGTTATCCGTTCCTCTTTTGGCCGACCAATAATTGTCAATTATTGACAATTTTCAGACGTGTCTATTTGAAAATCTCAATGTCTCGAGAAGAAATAGAGATGCTTTTATTCTCTCGACTATCGATGGTCATCTCTAGCTGTGTGCCTTCTAATTGTATATTATTCCGTCTAGGCTATTTTGTGCGAACATTACGAAGGGGCGGAAAAACAATTTTCCCGCTTTTCTGAAAATATACCCTCATCCGTCGCCATCTCTTTCAGATCAAAGTTAAATGCATACAAACCCTTCGCACCATATTCGGACACTGCGAGGCCCGCGTTTGCGCCGGATACGTCCACGCTCTGGCTCCCCGCCTCCTCGACATTCTCCACACCAAACAGAGCAAGTCGCCTGCCAACGAGTCCGAGCTGAGCGTCACCCTTGAAACCATTTCCGCCTGCGAAGCTCTCGTTCAGCTGGCTGAGCCACAACACAGTAAGCGTTTACATAATTATGGAACTAAGTGTATTTGACGTACGTTTTGTTAAGCATGACGTTTTCCAACTGATAACCTCATGTTTCCGATTCTCATTTCCGATATCATTTCTTTTTGTAAATTCTCACCGCCATATTTCTTTGGTACAGTTACGATAACACGTTATCAGCCTTCTCTCTTATCTACCTATTAGCTGTAGTTTATGGTAATGTTCTGAATTATTCTTTACTATTTCCCTTTTTCTTAATTCTTTCTGTGTGGTTTCCTCCCTTACATGTCTGTTTCCAACAGAGCCGGGAGACAGCAAGATACTGTTACTTCAAGGCAAGTATCTGATGTAGGTTTGTTCTGACTCTCGTCAGAGCGTTGTGTCCGTTGCGTGCCCATTTGAGATTTGGGATATTTAAGCTCTTGACATTGCATGCGGCCTGGCTGTTCGTTGAATTTTGTTCGAGTAACGCGTCTTCTTATTTCAGGAGGTGAGATGGTGAAAATGTTGGTGCCCGCTCTGGTTGACTGTCTGCTCGAAGGCCCTGCCCTGAAAGAGGCCGGCAAAGAGACTCGCAAGCTCCACGAAAGCGCTCTGGCCTCCATAATGAAAATCGGCCTCAATCACCCCCAAGTGAGTCCTGTACACGGTTTCAAGCCAGGTGTGCCAACCCCTGAAAAGCCACTGTGGGAACGCCAGGCCGCAACCACCTACCTGCCTGAGTGGAACGAGCGGGGGTTGAATGGCGTTGCCAGAAGTGGGTGGCCCTGTGGTGTACTGTATTGGAGCTCCAGTCCGAGGAGGAGGAGAAGAACCATCTACATTCTAATTTGAAATTTGTCTTGAAAAATTCAGCTAGACGTGTAACTAGAAAAGTCTGAAAACAATGTGGTCCATTTGAGGCGAGTATTAAAAGAAGTTGGGAAGGTGGTAGAGGCTGGCGGAGTAGCAGCAGAGGGGGGGGGGGGGGGGGGGGGCAAGGAGGATGACTTCAGAGGTCTTAAAAAACCGCATGTAATAAAATATTCATAAACAATATTGAGGTGCAAAGACAAGGAATAAAAACGCCCCCCTCCCACCGGCCACTCAAGCATTTTTTCGCCCATTCACTATAGAATTAAAACAGCGACAGACTAATTTTGGTTCATTATTCTTGGAATAATACACCTATGTTTTCGCGACGGGGGTCGACGACTCCGATCGGCCTCAAAATTTGACATTCTCCGTTTCATGAGGTCTACATTCTAAATCCGAAATGCCGTCCGCTGTCCGCCGTCCGGGCCGTTTTGTGCAGTAGGAATTTTTTTTTTTAATCTGAAATTTTGACAAAATACTTGGTTTACCATCCAGTTGTGCCCGCAAGGTTTTCAGTCCGATCACCCAAACCCGTGGGGTGCCATGGGGCTAAAATGGGGCTATGGGAGGGTTTTTTGAAGGCTTTTAGCTATGGGATCGAGTTAGGTGTAGTTTGCGAAGTATTTTTGGACGTAGAATCCATTTTTAGGGGTCCCGGAACGATCCGATTTCACTGTTGCAATCTATAGGTCTTTCATGGGGCTACAAATTAGATTTTTGATGGATCCCAGGAGGTAAAATATTTTTCAAGTAAAAAACAAAAAATTTCGAAAAAAAAATTTTTTTTTTTTGAAATATGAAAATCCAAACGAAATAATTATTTTTTAAAATTTTTTTCATTGACAGAATTAAATTTCCGCACAAGTAACCTATATCAAAGAATAATAAGCCCTTGTGTATAATTTTCAGCGTTTTTCTGTATTCATTGAGGCAACAAGTGAGAAAATTTCACTCTTATTTAATAAGAGTCCTCTACTATATTAATTTGTTTTTCTAGGATGCTTCAAATTTCTCCTCCTGTATTGTATATTCTTCATTATAGTTTTCGTATACATTTTTTCTAGCTGAATCCAAATTTCAAATTTGGATTCCTTGAAGCACCCATTCATTACCGAAAAGTGAGTAGAAGGGGTCTGAGGCCAGGTTGGATACGGTTGTGGCTTGCCTGGCTTTAGCCAGCAGGGTGTGGCCCCCCCAGTTCACTATAATGGAGCTGCACTCCGTGGAGGAGGAGAACCATCAATTTAGGGGCACTCTCAGTCGTCGGGAAATTTCGAAAAAAGGGTGGAATAATTCAGTTTGGCGAGCATAGTATGGGAAAAGTCTACAACCACCAAAACTGCAATGGCGTCCAGCCGAATCCACCGAATCCAGCCGAATTTAGCCTGGCTTAACTTGAGCGATTTTAAGCGGCGCTTAAGCTAATTCATCTCGATTCATGCGTAGAGCGCGGATTACGTACTTAATCTATTCTATCTATCAAATTAAGCCAGACTCGTTGGTGAAAGTGGCTCTTAGTAGCATGAATCGAATTGAATTCACTGGGAGTGGTGAGGGATGGGGTTGTTACCCTGGACTGACCGATATCGTTGTACGGAGAAGCAGGCGATGCTCTCGTGGTATGAACAACAGGTTTACACCACTGGTATTGATCGTGTAGAGTGTGAACCGCTCCAGCCATTTTGATTCAACTTATTTTCTCTCGTCGCAGGAATTCAAGTGCATCATGAGCGAAACCGGTGAGATGAGATCCCGCGTCGAGACGGCCATAAGGACTGCGCAGAGTTCAGGACCGACTTCCGGCCGTCAGAACAAACCCGACCAGCCTGCCGCTCAGCGGCCTTCGCCTTCCATCAAACTCAAAACCACTTTCGAACACTTCACTTAAACTAAACAGACTGACATGGTCTTTCGATTTTCAGTACCGAAATCTACCCTTTTGAATTCTACTTGCGACCTCTGGCCACTACCAGTTTCCCCCCCTGTGCAAAATACGAAATTTCGCTGCCAAAATCCGCTGCTTCCCGAGGTAGGCTGTATTATTCTCTTCTTCCGAGACTGAACCGTATTTGCAACTAATAAACTACTTAATATAATAACTGAGCCTTCAGAACTTCATGAAAAGAACTCCACGTTCTGATTAGGAATTGAAAATCAGTTCTTACACTCAAAATGCTTCCCTAAATTGGTAGAGGCCACGTCGTGTAGTGTTGTTAGATTTGTTTCGTTGGTTCTTTCAGTATTTTACGATAGTTATACCTGAGATCAAAATTTGTTTCGTGAGTCTCTCGTGAGGTTCCCGCTGACCAAATAGCATAGAGCGATTGATTGAATCTTCCTCGTACGGCTAAAACCCCTCGTGGAGTGTAGGATTTTAAAATTTTCAGTATGTAGGATTAGTGAGGATTGTAAGCAGTTCAAAATTTCGAGGCTAAATACGTTAGACCGAACTGCAGAAAGTTTTATCGACACTGTTTTATTTTTCTATTTTGTGTATAAGTAGTTATTTATTGATCTATCGTGTACCTAAAGTATTGACAACTTTTTTTCTTGATAGAATACGTAATTCATCCGTAGTACGCAAACTGAATTAACCGAAGCATTATGTCTCCACGGGTTAAAGTGACGTTAGAGTTACTTCAACCTCATTCGTTCATATTGCAGTGGACAGTAGAAATTGCCTAACACAGCGTGTAACCGACAGGCTCGGCGTAACCGTTACGTAGTCGCAAAAAAAGTGCTCAACTGGCGATTTTGATGTGATAGAAACTTTTGGTCAGATCGCAAAACCCGTTTTACAACCGTGTAGTGGTCAAGTGACTCAGTTCAAACGAAAGCCTACTTTTAGATTAGTGTATTTAATTAACGAGTGTGTGTAAGATAAGTTTTTATTTATTTATTTTGTTTCATTTCAGTTAGTGCAATACCTCGATGATTCCTAATAAGAGCAAATTCTAACTTCCTAACTACTTAGTTTTTTGTGAATGGCTGAGCTGTGGCCCAATAGAGGTTACGATAGATCAACTGGTGCCAACTTAACTAACAGACGTGCAGGGAATACTAGGGCTGCGAAAAACCGTAATCAATTGGCACCCATTGGGCAATTTGCATGAATTTTACATTTCGAATTCTACCCTACTGTTCTATAATCTATACCACTAATTCTCATCGTGTCTGTATCTATCTGGCTGAGTGTGTCACAGGCTATTTCTCCTAAACGGTAGGCGATAAAAATACCCCGATTTTTTCTATCGTCTCTGCCGACCGTTTAAAATTCCATAGGAGGACCGAGCCCCCCCCCCCCCCCCCCCCGAGATGCGCGCGAGTAGGCGATTTTGCGCCCAATTTTCTTATTTCAAATGGGAACCCCTAATTTTTTTGGGGAATTCCGATTCCTCGGCCAATTTTACGTCTGATAAGTGAGTTGCGCGAATTCGCTTAACTAATTTTTTTTTTCAAATTATTCGGTCGTTAATAGACGGATTTTTTTTTTTTTTTTTTTTGGCGTTTTCACCTTATCCCACCTAGAGATCCGAATTTTAATATGTAATCCCAAAAAACCGACTTCTGACGCTGAGCGAATTTAGACGGCGAGTTTATTTTGAACGCTTTCTTGAAATCACGCGTGAATTTCTCGGCGGGTTGGTTTTTGAGGCGCGCGTCCCCCCCCCCCCCCCCCCCCTAAACCATCACCGTCCTAACCATCTCCCAGCCCACCTCGGGAGGGTGGCGAGAGAGTTCCAGGGACATCGGAAAGACGGAAAGAATGGACGTCAGATCAGAACGGGAGATCGGGGGTGCCAGGGACCTTTGAAAGGTGGATGAGGCGGGGAAACTTTGGGGTGGGGGAGGGGGCAGTTTTGGGAAACGATTCATTCTGGGCTAATTTCGGATATATTCTGGTGTGTGGGAAGACGATTTTTCTCTATTCCCTGGCCAATTTTACGCCCGTTAAATTTAGCGCATTGAGCGACTGTCACTTGGTGGTGATGCCCGATACAGTGGTCGGCCGAGCGAAGCGAGGCCTTATGTCGGAGTGCTAGTACGGCTAAATAGTAACTTGGACTGCCTACGATATCAACGAAAAAAAAAAAAAAAATCATTGGCGGAGATATAACGAAGAAAAGAAACACACAGTTTGAATCAACGGGGCTTTGACCTTGTGTGTCTACAAATTCAGTGACGCCACAATTTCAGTGAATCTATCTTATTCGAACCACTTATGCTTGGCGATCATAGTCCGAGAAGGGTCCGAAAGTTGGCTCAATGTTGCAAATTTAAAACAGTGTTCAAAAAAATGGGGGCAAGACCAGTTGAAAGGATGTTGGAAGGCAGGAGGGAGGGGAGGGGGTTGTGTGAGGGTGAGGCGGCGGAAAGGTGATCACCCCCAACATCCTCATGGTTCCCTCATGGGTGGAAAGCAAGTAGAAGGGGTCTGTGTCCAGGTGAGATACGGTCAGGAGTTGGGTGGCTTTAGCCAGCAGGGGGTGTCCCCCTCGTTTCTCACTGGAAGCGCTAATATGTTCTGCCGATGATAAATTTATCGCAATCATGACTTGATACGACGGAAAAAATAATTCATAGTACCTACACGATACTTATATAATATATATTATAGTTTAATGCCTTATTAGAAGGATTCAATTCAATTTTATTCTGTGATGAGCAGTGAAGTAGCAAACACTGGGCGGAACAATTCCCACACGTTAGTGTATCTTTCTGGGGTAGTTTACATGAATTTTAATTATATTTTTAATCTAAATGCTGCGAGTTTGCCGGACATGACAACTCTATCGTCGACGCTCTTCAGCTCTGCTCGGTCGGCCGCACTTACGCCAACTGCTGTGACGTCACGCTCCCTCCACGGCCGTTTTTCTTATCGCCATGATTTTCCATAAATTATCCAAATTTTCTGGAAGCGATATCAGGCGGCTGACTAATGTTTTGCTTAGTTTCTCACGAAGTACTTACAGAAAAATAAAATAATAACCATGCAAATTGCCCATTGAGAAAGTTGAACATGATTGTGAAGAGAACTAACTTGGACATCACTTTTCGCCGTACGTCTTCAGTTTTCTGGCGACAGCATCTCGCTGGTCTTGTATTTCCGTTTCCAAGCATTAAAGATTATATTCATCGAATTTGTGATCATTTAATGGAATAAACGTTTCCTTTTTCAACTTCAAAAAATAATAGCAACGTAAAATAAAAACTATCGTTTAGCAGCTCTACGAGATCCAAATTTCTAACAACGTTCAGATGCTTATTTTAAGATAATTATTGCAAGTTGTTTTCTTTTGTTGTGTTGGCAGCAGATGATGGGCGTGAAGGGTTGGACTAGTTCACCAAATCAGCGTTCTGAATACTTGAGCCACTCATTTTCAGATGTCAGAATCCCCCCCAAGATGTTTTTGCTCGTGTATTTCACTGCGTGACCTCTGCACACGTGGAACACGTCGTTGTTGTCTTTCCTAAATGTTGTCGGTATACGAAACATTCGTAGGCAGTCATCACCTAGTCATTCGCGGTTGTTGTAATCTAATTGTAGATTAAAAATTACTGTAAATTATTTTAGATCGTTGATGTATTGTATTGGAGGAAAAAAATATATAACATAGTTTTTATCATAGGCAAAGGGGTATTTTTTTCTTAATTTCCTTTTTTTCCCCGTGATATGAGACACTTCGTCAGCGGACTCGCTAGGCTCAATATATTCTCTTTCTAAATTAAGAACCTGAGATCAATGCAGCTCCGCCATTGATGGCTAGTGTTACATCTCTGTCTGGATCTAACTACTAAAACAGGGGGAAATCGTGAAGAATGTGAAGTGCGGACGCATTTGATTTGCGCACATGTGATATGCGGACTGAGGATTATCCCAACTTTTTGGCCTGCGGACCCCTTTCACAGAACAATATCTACTGCGGATCCTTCTTACTCAAGTACCCATTTAGATTTACATACATGACACTAAATTTGTAGTGGGTTACCGAAAAAATTGGGTTTTACTAGTTTTTGGGAAATAGCGAAAAAGTGGCCTTTTTCAGCGCGCTCCAGCGGCCTTACTATTCCGATTTTCAACTGTAGTGTATGCATTTTGTAGGAAATTTTGTTTCCTTCAATTTTGCTCATAGTGTGTTTCCACGAGAAACGCTTAGTTTACGAACTATGAGCAAAAAACCCAAGCTTGGAAGTCTAACACGACGGTTTCCATTATTTCCGTCCGCATACGACAATCAGGAAGTCGAAGGCCCGAAGGGAGATTAGCCAATTAGCCGATAAGCCAGCTTCGCCCGCATTTCACTTCCGATTTAAAAAAAAGCGGAACTCGCTGTCTGCATAATATTATCACAATCAGCCTAAACAGGTAAGTTTCAAAGGTAGGCACCTCCTAAGCATCAGAAACCAGTTCATATGTCATCACTAATGAAGCATTAGTGAAAGGCCAAAATTGTGGACATCGCCTGTCTCGCCTCAACACCTAATTAGAGAGTTAAAACCACGGCATGACTTGTCTCCACGTCCTGATGTGTACAGCACGACTCGTCTCAACGGAAAGGAGTACCTACTATAGAAGTTACAGTTCCGTGCCAAATATTTTAACAAGTTCCAGCAGGAACATTGAACTGCATTATTATATTCCAATAATTTAAAGCTCTTAATGTATGCGTATACGGTCTATCCATTTATGAACAAGACTTGTTGTGGTTTACAAGTAGGAGCGTCAAAATAAAGACGATGTTTGGTGACCTTTAAAGGTCAATAATTATTTCTCTCGTACCTTTCTTTGCTCTCGTACCACAGTTTCATTTCGGTCTTTGCCGCTCTCTGTGCATTGTTGGTTTATTATTCTTGGAATAATACACCGATCGGCCTCAAAATTTGACATAATCCGTTTCAAGAGGTCTACATTCTAAATCCGAAATGTCCGTCCGCCGTCCGGGCCGTTTTGGGCAGTAGGAATTTTTGTTAAAATCTGAAATTTTGACAAAATACTACGTCTTGGTTAAACCAAGTTGGTTTACCATCTAGTAACTATATGCAACTGTTGTGCCCGCAAGGTTTTCAGTCCGATCGCCCAAGCTCGTGGGTTGCTATAGCAGCTGCTATGGGGCTAAAATGTGGCTATGGGAGGGGTTTTTTTTAAAGGCTTTTAGCTATGGGATCGAGTCAGGTGTCGTTTTCGAAGTATTTTTGGGGGTCCCGGAACGATCCGATTTCACTGTAGCGATGTATAGGGCTTTCATGGGGCTAAAAATGGGATTTTTGAAGGATCCCAGGAGGTTAAATATTTTTCGAGTAAAAATAAAGATTTTTTGAAAAAAACATTTTTTTGAAAAAGAAAATTCAAAAAAAATTTTTTTGTAGCTAGATACCTACCTAAAAAACAAGCCATCAATTGAATTGAATAGATGAGCGCAACCTTTTTGTTATTACGATATATTTAATGAGCAAGAGAAACTAAGAAACAGTAGGTATCTAGCGACCAAACTATGCCACACAACACATCATCCACGTGATGCTCATTACGTAAACAACTGCACCCTAACGACCGATGCGTAATAAAACCTTATGCCGATCAGAGGTAGCGAACGGCTCAGGCTGCAAAAATCGTTTTGGAGTCGTTGGAATCAGCCTGAAAAGCTCATTCCATAGACCCTTGTACCAACGAAATCGGACAAAAACTTTCGTCCCCCTTTTGAGGCCTCCTTAGTTACACATCAGAGATAAACAACTTTCGTCGTGAAGGACCTCCCGAAAACCGATGAAGGGGATGAGGGAGGAAAAATCAAGGTAGCCTATAACCACCCCCCGAACTCGCTGATGACAATGAGACCACCCTCATGAAAATCTGTTGAGCCGCTCGGGCGTGATGCTCTGTACACAAACAAACAAACAAAAAAAAAAAAAAACAAAAAAAAACATACATGTCGAGGAGGTGAGCGCACCTTTCCATTTTTTGGAAAAAGGTTGCGCTAAAAACATACATGTCGAAGAGGTGAGCGCACCTTTCCATTTTTTGGAAAAAGGTTGCGCTAAAAAATCCCAAACAATTTTTTTCCCAAATTTTTTTCTTTTGACAGAAATAATTTTGGCACAAGTAACCTACCTACTTATATCAAAGAATAATAAACCCTTGTGTAAAATTTGCAGCGTTTTTCTTTCGGAAGGGATTTCTTCAGAACATGGAAACGATAACGTGAACATCATTGTTAGTGATTTAACTCGTTTCGAATAAAAACATTCTGGTTCATAGGTACGAAGGAAGGTGGCACATGGAGGTCATTCTCGGAAAGTCGAAAATACCTAATGGTGTTCCGAAAGTGAGGCAGGTTGAAGCTCTCTATGTGCTCTGAGGAAGGCCTTGGCTCTGACCTATGGCTCCGAGGAAGTAGAGGTAGTCTCCGCTTACAAAGCATTATGGGGTTGTAGGCTGGGATTGGTTGCAGAATTTAACTGGCCCTAGATTAGATATCCAGCAAGCACCAATATTGGTATTCAACAACAGTATGATATCATAGGTACTGTTGTTGAATGTTGTTTGTATAGCAAAACGTACTAGTCAACTTTTTCTTTCTTTATTTATTTTTTTTTCGTTGTGACTATAATAACCTGACATGTTTTTCACAAATTTCAAAAATCCATTTTTATAGCCCCATGAAAGCCCTATAGATCCCCACGGTGAAATCGGATCGTTCTGGGACCCCCTAAAATTGATTCTATTGTCCAAAAATACTTCGAAAACGACACCTAACTCGACCCTATAGCCAAAAGCCTTTAAAAAACCCTCCCGTAGCCCATTTTTAGCCCCATAGCGCCCCACGGGTTTGGCCTATCGAGCTGAAAACCTTGTTGGCACAACTAGATGGTAAACCGAGTATTTTGTCAAAATTTCAGATTTAAAAAAAATTCCTACCTACTGCCCAAACCTGCTCGGAAAGAACGGCATCTTGAAACGGATAATGTCAAATTTTGAGGTCGCGATTACGTAGGTAGATGTATTAATCCATATAATAAATAAATAAACCAAAAATATCGTAAGAAGACGTTCGGCCGTTAGGACTATTGGGGCGTTTTTACTGTCTGAAATGGATCAAGGTTAGGGGCAACATTTCTTAAATAACCTTCTCGAAGTTATCTCGACCGCCAATCTTTGACGTTACTTCACACTTCAATACTTGAGCGGGTTGATGAGCAACGCGAAGTGGTCCCTGTTTTGGGGTTGTTTTCAAAAGATTTCAGTCTTTTGTGCTGATGAATCACATTGAAGAGCTTTTGTTTAGCGAGACTATAAAAGTGTGTCACGTCGTGGAAGTTGTCTGTTTGGGTTTTCTTAAAAGTTTATTCACTTCTTCGAACTGCGCTGCTAATCACGAGTAAGTTTTGTCCCACGTCTACTCTTGAGATTTGAGAAGATTTGCGTACTTTCCATTCTGTCTTGCAGTGGAGGAAATGGACGACTTGGATATAAATGCGTTACTAGATGAAATTGAACAAGAAAAATCTCAAACGGAAGAAGCACCGAAAACGGTGCCTCAGAACGTTTTGGTCAATGTGGATGTGCCATTTTTGGACATGCCAGACTCTTCCGGAGTAGCCGATGAGGGAATTTCGCTTGCCAAGAAAAAATGTGAGTAGTAACCTACCTATAGTTTGGTTATTTAAAACTCGATTTCTCACGCTGTACAGTTTTATATTTACTGAAAGTTCAATTACAGCTAAAAAGAAAGATTTGGCGCCTTTAGTGAAGAAACCAACCGTGAAGCCTTCGTTGCCCGACAGCGTCGTCCACACGGGCGACACCGACTCTTCCGACGACGAGGAAAACAAATATTTCGAAGAGAAAACGTACAACTCGTGCGGCAACGACATCCGGAAACTGTTGAAAAACAAAACCGGGGCTTCCGGCGACTTCAAATCGTCACCTCGTCCTCAACCGTCGAAACCCAAAGCCCTCGCAACGAATCAGTACACGTTTGGACTCGGAAGCAGCCCGCCCAAAAAGGGCCCCGACCCCGAACCCAAAACTCCCAGTTTGGACTCGTACAAAGACCCGATTTTCGGCATCGCTATAGTGTAAGACGACACGCTCGACTTTTATAAGATTGTGCGAAACATTTCTATATTCCTTGTTGTTTCAGAAACCCTTTAGTGTCGTCCGCCACTCTCAAGTCGAGAATGACCGGAAGGACCCCCGTAAGCTTCTTCAAACTGAAAAACCACGTACAGCACGGTGACCTGAAAACAGATTGGGTTTTGGGTGGAGTGATAGTCAACAAAACTCCCACTAAAGTCTCTCAAAAGGTAATTCCTATTGACGTTGTTGTGCTTTTAAAATGTTCAATTTCATTCGCATTTTCGTTAATTTTCAGGGCAAAAAATACATTATCTGGACCCTGAGTGACTTGAAAACTGGGCTCCTCACAGCTGCGCTGTTTCTATTCGGTAGAGCCTGCGAGAAATTGTGGAAAACCCAACCAGGCGCTGTCATTGGGGTGTTGAATCCCAGCCCGCTCAGTCAAAACAAGTACGTACGTGATTTTAAAAAATCAAGTTTAAAAAAAATTGTTTTCTAAATTTTGAGGGAGACTCCACCCCGACTCCGGATCGTTCCACCTGGCAGGCCGATCGTTGTGGCCTGGTGAGCTGCTCAGTTCAGGACATGAACACATTGTGCTAAGGATGAGACGTTTGAAGGTTCCATTTGGAACTTGTTTTAGCCCTTACGGAGCTCAGATACGCCTCATGGAGCAGTTTTTGGTGTTTTCAGACTTTTCTCGTTTTCTACTCGCTGAAAGAAATTTTCGGCTGCTTTTTTTCTTCATAAAGAAAAAAATTCAATGGATTGGCTCATACAATGGATTAATATAGTAGACTAGGGGGGACACCCCCTGCTGTCTAAAGCCAGCCAACCCCGACCCCTGAAAGCTTGAATTGCTCTGGTGTTTGTGGGTTTCACCTTCAGTATTTCTTGGTAAGTGGGTAAGACGTCACACGGCTTGAGGACAATATAGCCAAAAAACAAGCATTTCCAAAGCTCCGTGTCAGTTGAGCACTCAGTGGCGAGCCCTGTGCCTGGCATAAGTGGAAACGTCAGGGCATCAGAGTTGTAGACGGCCAAGCGGCTAAACGTGACTTTCTGAGTCGGTTTCCTTGCGGTCCCCTTAACCATACACGCTCTTTAACCATACGCTCTTTTTTATTGCATTCCGAGGTTTCTCACCTCTCGTTCATTAATTGCGCTCGATTTACAACCGCCCGGGCCCTCACCCTACTGACTACGCCAGCCAACCCCCGCTCGTTCCGCCCTGAGGGCTCTGAAAGGTCACTCTCCTGGTCTTCCTCCTTTCTAGTGTTGGGGCTTTTATATAGTAGATTCACCCGGTAGTTGCTATTCACGCGCTAGACCGAGAAGTCAATGTGGCACTCGATAGTCCTCATCCAAATCAACATCAACGTTCCAAATTTGAATTTGGCCACTATCATCTAGTTTAGGCCAGAAAACCTCATAGCGCATCATTTTCATCCGTTGATTTGTCATTGCAGCGAGAAAGGGAACGGCAAAGAAAAAGATCAGGCTAAACTCTCCATTCTCGATCCAGATCAAGTGATGCTATTGGGGCGTTCAAAGGACCTCGGCACCTGTAAAGGAAAGTAAGCAACTGCCATATAGCTCAGCAACATTAAATTGTATTGAACTGTAATGCTTCGTTCATTTGCCGTGAGGCACTGTTCTGCGGATAGCATTTAATAACGAAAAATAATTCATTTTTTGTATTTTAGGAAAAAAGATGGCGGCGACTGTACGGCCTTTGTGAATGTAAGAGAGTGCGAGTACTGTAGTTATCACGTGGCGTCAGCCTATAAGGAGTACCGAGGGCGAGCGGAACTTCAGTCCCCCACTTGCGGCACGTTGAGGTCTCTTAAGAACAAAGTGCTCGGCAAAAACGAGGTTGGTACAATGAAAAGGGCAAAAAAATGTGAATTACGTTCGTGGTGTGAGCGTGAGGCGTTTTCCAGGTTTTCTACGGCGGGAAGAGTTTCGTTGCTGAGCCTTCAAGTAGCAGTAGTAAGAAGGTTGTGGCTAAGGATAAACTTCGGTTGGCCAATCTGGGCGTCTCAGGGCCCGTACTATCATCCCCAGCCAGCTCCCTTTCCACCGCACAGCTCAGCACCAGGTCTACCAGTATGATGAGCATGCTGGCCGACAAAAAGTAATTCCCACTTTCAAAACACTTTCTTGTTTTCTCTTTTCAATCACATTTAACTTCTGTTTTTGTCTTGTAGGCCTTCCCAATCGAAGGACCTCCAAAGACTGAATTCCCTAAGTGCACCTCCCAAAGTAGTTCCTAAAGCCTGCGCCTCTCCCACATTGCCAACTTTAACGAAGAAACCCACGTTGAGCGGTACTGACGACGGCCTCATAGAATTCGAACTTCCAGTAACCAACCCTTCCAAACCCGCTGCCAAACAACTGGGTGCTCCGGGACGCTCCAAAAAACCGCAAAAACCGCCAGAAATTAAATCGCAAAACAAATTTAATAGTTTGATAAATTTGACACCTGAGCCTAAAAAGAAAAGTCATAACGAGAGCGCACCATCCACATCTACAAAATGTGAACTTACGTCTACATCAAGCCAGGATGACAGTTTGGCTGACAGTCCCTCTAAAGTGCTTCTGGAAAGGTCGCCATCTACCATCAACGCGTTACCCGTGAAGGGAGCCGAAGCTGTCAAAGCTATGGTGCAGGTTATAACACGCTCGCCAACCTCTCGTGCCTCCAAGGCCAAGGTAAAGCAGGTTATGTCAAAGTACACTGAAAATCTCTTGAATGTTTTATTTATTTTGATTTGTTGTTTAGCTGAAGGCGTTGCAAATCATCAAGAAAACCGGCGGCATCACTAAAGAGAACCCGCGAGGCGTCACCCGAGAAGAACTCGTCAGTCGGGGTTTGAAGAGGACGTTCGAAGAGGAAGAAGAAGAAGCCAAAGAAGGTAGGCTTCAATCGGCCTCAACCCGCCAACCACTCTCTCGAACCTCAAAAATTATACTGATTTTTTTTAGAAGTGAAGAACAGCGTTCTGTCCGCGCGTTTCATAGAGCTTATGAACATGGAGTCCCGTCATGGTGACCTCCTGAAGGAGTTCGACCAGCAACAGGAGGATGCTTACTACGAGAAAATGGAAAAGAAAGAACAGATGGAAGAGAAAATGATGAGCATAACCAAAATTGAATGCAAAGCTGTGCGATGTATGAAGGTGAGGTTTGATGCTAATTTTTTTCAATAGTTTTGACATAGAAGACCACCTTACACACTTGCCCCATTGAAGTAGGTAGATAAGTGCGTAACTGTCCTGTTCCTTCTTTGGAACGCTTATTCTTGTTTCACCCGGGCAAGTGAAAAAAAGGTAATCTCTCAATCATACTTGAGCTGACTTAATTTAAAATCGAACAAAAACTCACTGCGTTATCAACTTTTACGGATCATCAAGTCAGTACCTGGACTTTCCAAAATATCATGGTTTACATGGAAAATTAGGAGTTTGCTGACAGGAGAGGGCAACCAGTTTGGTTGAAAACCAACGGGGGGGTGGGGGGTGCATGCTATCAGGCACTTTCTTGAATTGTCACCTCGCACATGCTCCTTCTTGAAAAACCAATGGGGCAAGTGGGTAATGTGGGTTAGGAGGGCCTAACTCACTGTTAGAAAAATATGACGGTGAATTTCAATTATAATATGAGTGGAGAACCACTACTGAACTTATAAACCAACTTTAAAACACCTGAAAATTACCACCGATTTGAAGGATGGAATACGATAAAAATGGAGCACTGAACTTGGCAGCTGAGTGAAATGGCATGATCCCAGGTCCTTGGGTGTGTTTGGTCCCCTTCTCGAGTGGTTTCGTGACTACCATGCGGGTCGTGGGCAACGTCATCTCCAGGCCTTTTGTTGCCACCTCAGGTGTACCACAGGGCTCCCATTTGGGGCTCCCTTTTCTTTATACTGGTGATGAATGGCGTTTTGGCGGCTCTTCCGGACGCTGACTTTATGATTTTTGCTGACGACCTCAAGCTGTTCCTTCGCAGATTGCCATCTTTTGCAGGAAAGTCTCGACAGCTTACTCTCGTGATGTTCTGCGAATGGCCTCGCCGTCAACCCCTCCAAGTGCTCCACAACTTCGTTTTCCCGCAACCTATCACCATACCATCACTACTAAATCATCGCTGGCGAGCTTCTGGCTAGATTGGAGAGTGTCCGCGACCTCGGTGTCCTTCTGGGAACTCGACTGACCTTCATATTGCCGAGGTCGCTGGTCGTGCGTTCCATGCTCTCGGGTTAAAGCGTTGTGCTAGGGAGTTTTGACTCCATCCCAGCCCTGATTACGCTTTACAAGGCACTCGTTCTTCCAGTCATGGAATTCGCATCTGTGGTCTGGAACCCTTTTTACCATGGAGCGAGTGCATCGAGCCTTTCTGCGCTGCCTGGCGTTCAAACTCCGGATACCCTGGCAGGAGCTGGATTATCTGGAGCTGGGTAGTACCTTCCAGCTTTTGAGGCCTTCCGATCGCCTCTTCGCCACTGACATCTCTCTCCTCCTTGGCCTCTTGTCTGTTCGGCTGGACGCCCCTCTTCTCCTGCTCCAGATCGGGCTACACCCGCCTCGTCCTGGCTCCCGTTCCCTTGCGCCTTTCGCCGACCCGTTTTCACCAACCAACTACATGAGGCATCGTCCACTATCACGCCTACCCCGCTTGGCAAATCTCCTCTATACCAACTTCCCAGCCGTCGATTTATTTCATCAGCCTCTGCAACCAGTAAAATCAACCCTACAAGACCTCCTCCTTCGTCGCACAGTGCGTTGTTTGACCAATTTAGGGGAAGGAAAATCGTAGCATCTAAACGATAAGTCATATCGGGCTGAAGATCGGTAGACTTAAGTTTTGGGGTGCGTAGAATCCAAAAATGATGTTTAAAATTAGATCAGAGGATGATTTAGTACATTTCTTTCCTAGTTATAGGTGCATTTCCAACTCTACAATTTATATTCTTTAGGGTGGACTCTGATCGGTCATCTTACATTCAAAATTCTGCGAGGCTGAATGGTTTTGATAGAATCGAGCTCAGTATTACGTGATTTTTAGTGTTCAGTAGGAAAAAAAATTGTTAATGTCTTTTTTCACATTATGTACCTAATATAAGGATGTGGGATTTTAACTAAATAAATCAACATATGTATGATATTTTCCATCATCTTGACTTTAAATTATGAATGTTTTTATATCACACTATAAACACATAAGTATGAACAAATATGTTAGGAACAAAAAATAAACAGGAACAATAATAAAAAAAAAAAAAAAAAAGGTAACAGAACCTACGAAAAACGTATAAGAAAAAATGAGATGTAAATAAAAAGTTTTCACAAGTCTGCAAAGTAAAAAAAAATCATTTCAAAATTTCAAAATTTTGGTCTATTCGGAATCGGATGAGATATCATCCACATCACTGAAACAATCAGATTCTGAGTCACTACCGTGGTCATTGGATGGTAATGTTTCAGCTAGTAATGCTGCAACTTCAGGTCTTATAGCAATTCGCTTTCTTTTGCTTGCTTGCCGGGCACTTGATATAAGGGGGGTCAGATGAAATTAACAGTCTGTTCATCAAGTCCGTGTTGCAATCCACTCGAGAGGTTTTTCGCGAAAAGTATTCTCTACATTTTCGCGTGTTTGTTTCGGGCCTCTTGTGCCTCCTCAGACACTCGGGGGGACACATAGCCGCTGATGACGCGTCTGCCTCCTTGGAATCTGCTGAGGCAGCACGTACCGCACGGGACGCCCGCCGTCAGACCCTCCTTCTTGGCTCCGTGGCGGTATATTTGATTTTACCCCCACAAGTATAAAAAGGGCGAAAATAACAATAAATACATTTTCACTCACAGCACTTCTCGAAAAAAAAAAAAAAAAAAAATTTTAAGCCATAATTTGACATTAATCGACTTTTTCAAAAATCGTGCAAAAACGAACAAGATCAAGTAGTTGCCCCTTCATCAATAGGTGTTGGAGAGACGTTCCCCAAAAAACCAGAGAGGTGATTTGGGGTGATTTTTTTAAAAGCTTATTTTTGTAAAACAAAATAACGCTTATAAGTATCATCTGAGAATGAGCATACGAAAAGCGTTTAAAATTTTGAAAAAATTTGTTTCACGTACCTTATAAGGTGTAGAATACAGAGAACCTCGCAATTATCTTGTTTGGTTGCATCTGAGACGTACTCGTTCATCAGTTGAAGAAGTTGGAAAATCGGACTATCATCAATCGTCAAGTTTGGGCAGGTGCTCCGATCTTCTCGGTCGCCATTGAAGGTTTTGTAATACGTTTTCTTTTACTTTAGGTATCCATGTACACATACATTGGGTCCGAAATTTTTTATTACAACTTTCATTTTTTGATTTTCCTTCCCCTAAATTGGTCAAACAACGCACTGTGCGTCGCCTTCTGCTTTAAAATTTCATTACTAGCCATACCTCATTACTCATCTGTAACCTGGGTACTGTTGTACCCCCGGTTAACGTATAATATGTATCTGTATTGGGCTCGGCCCGTTCTATAAATATAAATAAATAAATTATGCGAGTTCACAACCTTTCGGGCTGGGATTTGCATTGACATCATCTGCCGGATCATGCACATAGTTTCAAATGTAGCCACTACATGGCATCCATTGTTCTGTAGCGTTTTTACATCCCATACACCCACTTGCCCATTTTTGCACTTCCCCCACCTTACCTTATAATATTATGCTGCAAGGATTACTTGGATTCACACTTTACCGCTCAGTTTTCAACTAAATTCCATCTATCAAAGCTTAACTTTCACTGTTTCGTATTCCAGTGCCGCTACACCTGGTTTTCCGCGTCCGACGAGTGCAAATCGGACAGACACCCTCTGAAAGTCATCGACGCCTTCAAGAGGTTCTTCAAGTGTAACAACTGCGGCAACCGCACCGTCAGCCTCAGCATCCTTCCTCTCCTTCCTTGTAAAAAGTGCTCGTCCACCAATTGGGGGAAAACTGCTATGATGAAGGTAATCGTCTTGTCATTGAAAATCTCCGCTACGTTGTTGACACTTCATGACTTTTTTTTTTTCTTTACAGGAGCGTATCGTCAAGTCCAGCCACCAATTGAGCATTCGCGGGGGAGAACAGAAATTTGTGAATTCCGTCGTTGCCGACGCCAACATCGATTTATTAATGCCAGACGACTGATTTTACTCTTAGACGACCCGGTACACTATATCTAGGTTTTCCATTTCAGTGCCTTAAGTTAGGTTGTGACGTGTGTATATTAAATTTTAATGACTATAGGTGTTGTACCTCTAGCCGATCGCTATTACTACCCCCAGCCGTGGCACAGAAGAATTGTGTCCGGCATGAATTCACAGATCCAGGAAACAAATTGTATCGTAGCACACCTCCCCATGTTGCTATTATCTCCCTCTCCCTGATAAGACTGCTCAAAGTTTTGATGGTGTGCTGCTACGAGAAGGAGGCTCCTCATTTTCTTCGATTCCAGACACCGCCATTAGCATAGTTGCGATCAGTATAGTTGTTTCTATGAAAAACTTGGTACCAAGGAACTTAATCAACTATTTGTGTAAGGAATGGAGGGTTTTTCCAAGAATAATAAACCAAAAGTAATTCTGTGATTATGTTTTCGCGACGGGGGTCGACGACTCCGATCGGCCTCAGAATTTGACATTATCCGTTTCAAGAGGTCTAAATTCAAAATCCGAAATGTCCGTCCGCCGTCCGGGCCGTTTTGGGCAGTAGGATTTTTTTTTTTAATCTGAAATTATGACAAAATACTTGGTTTACCATCTAGTTGTGCCCGCAAGGTTTTCAGTCCGATCGCCCAAAACCGTGGGGCGCTATGGGGCTAAAATGGGGCTACGGGAGGGGGGTTTTGAAGGCTTTTGGCTATGGGATCGAGTTAGGTGTCGTCTTCGAAGTATTTTTGGACGTAGAATCCATTTTCGGGGGTCCTGGAACGATCCGATTTCACTGTGGCGATCTATAGGGCTTTCGTGGGGCTAAAAATGGGATTTTTGAAGGATCCCAGGCGGTTAAATATTTGTTAAGTGAAAAATAAAGAATTGATGGAATATATATATATATCCCAACAAAAAAAATTTTTTTTTCTTCAAAATTTTTTCTATTGACACAGAAATAATTTTTGCACAAGTAACCTTTATCAAAGGATAATAAACCCTTGTGTAAAATTTGCAGCGTTTTTTCCAATGTGCGATGTGTGTACCTTTGGCCACCTGAACAATGGGCTTCTTGAAAATGTTGGAATTCATCATTTCTAACAACATATTCGGATTCAACACCCTTTAAACCCCCCTACACAAATTTTTAATTCGAATATGTATCCATATAATTACGTGCAGAAATGTTTTAGAAATGTTGGAGATTTTGAAATGAAAGCGGAGGGCAGGTGACGTCACCAAGTAGTTGGGCGCAGAGCCGCCAGAGCGCTGAGTAATACATCTGAATGGAATTGGAATAAAATCACTCGACCCGGGTCGATTTTGAATAACCTTTGATGACCTATGCTCGATTTTTGAATGACCTTATATGATGATTACCCCGATTTTTGATTTTTGGGGTCGGTTTTTTGCGTACCAAAGTTGGCTAACTTGCATAGATGTGGGAGAGAGCGATCTCAGCCAATCAAAAGATGACGAAGCAGCCCACGTCATGTCCCCCCAGGTCTCGGAATTCAAATATTATATATTTCCTAAGGCCCTATAAATAATGGAAAACGCATTTTCTGCAATTTTGACCCATTTTTGTCATTTTTGAAGCATGAACTTTCCAGGAAAAAAATTTAAAAAAAAATCATTCAAGAAGCTCATTCATTTTATTGATCCACAAAGCAATTTCACATTTTTGAGTTATGATAACATTGACCAACATTGAGTTTTCTCTTTTACACTACTACATAGAATGTTCTCCAGGAAGTACAAACAGGTCTGGACAGAGGTACATGCTATGGTTGTACCTCTGGCCGCACTTCTTTCTTTTCTTCTTCTAAATTACTCCTGTGAGAAGAGTATTGGTATTTTGACAATTGTTTGTCGCAGTTTGGTAGCCAAATAGTTACTTTTTGAGAAATGATGAGAAATTTGGACATTATGACCACATTCTGTTATCGAAAAGATATATTTTTTTTTAACTGGCCCGAGGTACAGCACCTTCCCTCTACTGCAGTTGGCACGTTCATACATGTATATGTACTGTCAAAATATCACCGTTTATGTTACTTTATTTGGCCTTGTTTGCCCAAGGCTAACTTGGGAGTATTAAACTATGAAACACCGAGGTTACCGATTTGCCACACTGGAAAACTGGGCTGAATGTGTCTTGATGATTCAGCGTCACTTTTTGGACAAACAACTGTGGTTACTCTCTTAGGTTGCGGTGATGACCCACATTACACAATGAAGCGTGTTCATAAAGGAAACGGAAAATTCTGGATATTTTCCAATGTAGAATTTAACATTTTTACGTTCATGTTTGCCTGGCATGATGACCTGCTTTCAGGTTACGATAGTTGCTAGGAGGTTCGTCTGGTCTTAAATACCCTCCAAACAGCTACGCTCTAATAAAACAGGTGTAGGGAGAATAAAATCGTTGTCGATTACAAGTTGAAAACTTTATTTGTAAGTTTACATTGTTTGAAGCAGGGTTGTGTTAATGGGAATTGTTCACTCCGTGGAGACTTCTGGAACAGAATAAATCACCGTTTTAAATGGCTCTCGTCTGACCTTATCTACACTGTAGAAATATTGCTAGGAAGTGCTCACCTTAGTTGTCTTGGATGGGAAACCAGGCAGAGCAGGCCTCTGAAGCGATTTCGCACATGGTGCTCAGAGCTTTGCCAGCTTGCTCGTAGTCTGCAAGAATAGAAAGTGACAAGTTAGTGCAATCACCGGTTTGTTGTTCTTGTAGGTTGAATTAAGGACTTGAGCTTGATGTCACGATGTTTGAAATGAACTATTTTTCAACCAGCAATTCGGTTTTAGGCGGTGTGATTCAACAAAGCGGGCCATTCTGAATTTGTATCGCTTATCTCAAGCTCCTCTCACTATAGCACACGTCGTAGAATTCGCAGTTCATGGTGGGGAATTCGATTTTTCAATGCTACCCCTGAAGCATTGCGAGCGAAATTTACAACCCGTTTAGGACGGCCGACCGACGAAAAACGTGAAGGGGAGTCGATCGCCGATAAAAGGTCGCCGCGATCCACTTACGAAAACGTAACTGCAACTCCTACCCAAGGCGGTTGACGAAGTGGGGGACTCAAAGTGGGGAGCTTTCCAGACCCGCCCAAGGCTTGCAAAGTTGATGTCAAGCTGGCCAAGGGTTTCCAAGGCTGGCCAAGATGGTCCCAAGCTGGCTTAGGATCTCCAGGTCTTGCCAGGATGGCATCCACGCTTTCCAGATCTGTCCAAGGTTTGCAAAGCTGGCCCCTATCTGGCTAAGGGTTTTAAAGGCTGACCAAGATAGTAACAAGCTTTACATAGCCATCCAAGGCTTGCTATGTTGGTCCTAAACTGGCTATGGTAACTTGGTGCTTGAGAGTTGATTCGATCGCCGGGAGCACAGTGGATCGCAATGCCCCGACGATCGCTTGTTCATGATGAACCGCTGAATTATTCAAGTAATACTTTTCATGAGCTAGAAATTTTTGTGAAGAAATTCTGTCCTTGTCTGTGCACTTCGTGATTTTAGCAACAAAAATTCTTGATTATTGGATGGAATTTCCTTCATTCGTGACAATTTTTGCCCCTTTGGATAAAATAATAGGCGAAGTTAATGACGAAGTTCCCACTTGTAGTGGTTTGAAATTTGAAACAAACCACAACTGTTTAGGAACTGGATACCTGGTCTATTTGGACTGCTCAACGATTTGCATTCTCAAATTACTTTTGGTCAATCCAAGAATCTTTTGCTTAATTAAAAACTACCGGTTTCCTCACCGTCCTGTCTGCTATTTTACGAATATTCAATTATTCAGTTTTTGCTACCCGAGATTCTGTTGGGCGGTTCACAATTTTCCTCCCGACCCAAAACCTGTTTCAAGTACCAACTACGTTTTCGTACCTGAGGGGGGTCCGGTCCTCTTGCCGAAGATGCTACCGTTGAATGGGGGTTTCTTGTAGGAGGCGAAAGTGACGTCGAGGATGAGGAGGACAACGACGACCATCAGGCAGCTGGTGACGAGAAATCGGCTCATGTCTGCGGTGTGTTGTGAGGTGGTTGTCGAGTTTGCTGGGAGAAAAAAAAAAAGCTTGAAATGGCGATTTCGTATTCGGTGCTCCTACCGTCCAAATGGGACCAAACGTTTTTACATACTTCATGATCTGAAAAATTGTATTAAATTTCTCGTCTCATTGACTTCAGGTGTTTTACTAAATTCTGCTCTATTACAGAGAATTTATTGTTCAAATTTATTGTCATATTTGTACGAATTTACTGATTTTGTGTCTAAGCAAGGTGTATCTCAAGGCTTACCTTTAGTCTTAGGAGGATACCCTCGGTTTGAATATCCTCTGAGCTGATACTGGCCCTTATATACCCCTTTTTCTTGGTCGATACTAATGCAATACCGAGGTCTTATTAGTGTGTGTGAGGAGCCCTGATAGTCTTTTAATTTCCCTAGATATTTTCGCTAAACTCGGTTAACCCCCTCCATCGTGAGATTCAATCAATCGGCCGGATTGTTTTGGGGTGGCAGGCCGTTCATCCGTGGTGGAGTTTGACAGACCGCACTCTCTGAAGATGGTACAAGTATGGTAAAGTTCCAGTTGTCTATTATTTAGTAGTTTTCTCGCCTTTCCGCCTTGTGTGGAAGATACAACTTGGGGTTTTCATCAATTCATACGTATATTTGCTGGCATGTTCGTAATTTGGTGTCCGTCCTGGACTGTCCATATTTTCCCCGCCCTAATTCCACTTGAAATAACCTTAGGCCAGTCATATAATAGTGCAAACATTTCGTAGTTTTTCGGCAGTATCTCCTGATGCCGAACTTTAGGAGGGTTGCAAATCTAGATTTATACTATCTAGGTGAGCCGTAACAACATATAAAAAAAATTAAGTTTACCACAATTAATGTAGGTTGGGACTATTTTACGTGTTCAGTATGACTGGCCTACCTAAAGAAAGAAGGACGTTGAAAGCTCCGCTCATTTGGGATTTTTATTGGGTTCTTTATCTACTTTCCTTGAACGGCTCTGGCGCCAGTCTACTTTGAATACACTGATACCTTTGAATACCTTCGTAGTCTTTATCTTAGTCAAGAATAAAATGTATTCTTGAACAGGTAAATTCCTCAGGTTGGCTATGACCGCTTGAAACGCCTTCTTCGAGAGCATTTTTGGTTTATTATTCTTGGAATAATACACCTATGTTTTCGCGACGGGGGTCAACGACTCGGATCGGCCTCAAAATTTGACATTATCCGTTTCAAGAGGTCTACATTCTAAATCCGAAATGTCCGTCCGCCGTCCGGGCCGTTTTGGGCAGTAGGATTTTTTTTAAATCTGAAATTATGACGAAATACTTGGTTTACCATCTCGTTGTGCCCGCAAGGTTTTCAGTCCGATCGCCCAAACCCGTGGGGCGCTATCGGGCTAAAATGGGGCTACGGGAGGGGGTTTTTGAAGGCTTTTAGCTATGGGATCGAGTTAGGTGTCGTTTTCGAAGTATTTTTGGACGTAGAATCCATTTTTGGGGGTCCCAGAACGATCCGATTTCACTGTGGCGATCTATAGGGCTTTCATGGGGCCAAAAATGGGATTTTTGAAAGATCCCAGGATGTTAAATATTTTTCGAGTAGGTAAAAAAATAACGAATTTTTGAAAAATATTTTTGAAAAAAAAAAATCAAAAAAAAAAAATTTTCTAAATTTTTTTCCAGACAAGTAAGTTTTGCGCAAGTAACTTATATCAAAGAATAATAAACCCTTGTGTAAAATTTGCAGCGTTTTTTATTTTAAGAAAAACTAATCAGGTCAGAGGCCAGAGTCGGGGGTTGGGTGATTTTAGCCAGCCCCCAAGTCGCACATAAATGTGAGCTATCAGCGTTACCCAGGGGACACCTCGAGGAGGTTGCTCACGTTGTCCCCCAATATCAGTGGCATGAGCCACCTCGTCAAACGTTAAAAAAAGAAAGAAATGAATACAGTTTCCGAACGTATACCTACCGATACGTTTCACCCCCAACAAATACCAACCAATAGTTCCATGGAGTAGAGAGACTCCAAACTCCTTGAGCCTCCAATGCCTCCACCAGTTAAACACTTGACCAACCCAGCTGCGGATGGACTATGAACAACTTCGTCCAGTTCTTTGATCTCTTCGAACTTGTGTGTGTCCTCTTATGTATGTTCAGATTTTTCAAGGGGGGTTCTTGGTATGTGTAATAATGTAGTGAGGGGAGGAAATGTAACTAAGTTCTCTACCTCGACGTCAGTCTTTGTAAGGATCCCTTACAATGGGTAACCATAGAAAACAATTCCTAAACATTAACCAAATACCGACTGTAGGCACTTCACGAGAGCCATCCTACCGTCTACCTACCATCTTCCTTTCTTCTGCCAGCCTTCTCTTCTTCCCTTCGGTCTGGCTTCCTCGAGCTCCCGTCCGCGTTTTTTTTCTTCTGTTAACTGGGAAGCCTCTGGATCTGCCATGTTTAAGCCTACAATCACTGGAGAACTGGTGACTCCAACGCGATAGAGTTTCTGTGAAATGTGAAAATAATGAGAAAAGGATCTAACTCCTGGCCCTGGCATACATATATAAACGGAAACCCCTTTTTACAACTAATTATTAATTAGTTATGAAAAGGGGTTTCCCCCATGTGACCTCCTCCTACCCCCCAACTAAGGGGGGCTTTCCCCAAATAGTCACACCTTCCTCACCAATTTGGGTAGGTTACAAGAACAAAGCATCAATCGTACGGAAACAGGCGGTAAACGTTCCAGGCAGGAAACAGGCAGTATAAATGCTCCAAGCAGCAAACAGGCATTATAAATGCTCCAAGCAAACAGGTAGTATAAATGCTCCGTGCAGGAAACATTCAGTATAAATGCTCCGTGCAAGAAACAGGCAGTATAAATGCTCCAAGCAGCAAAAAGGGCGGTATAAATGCTCCAGGCAGCAAACAGGCAGTATAAATGCTCCAGGCAGGAAACAGGCAGTATAAATGCTCCGTGCAAGAAACAGGCAGTATAAATGCTCCAAGCAGCAAAAAGGGCGGTATAAACGCTCCATGAAGAACAAAGGCAGTATAAACTTGCCATGCAGCACACAGTCTGTAAACATTCTATGGAGGAAACAGGCAGAGGACGTTCCACGGAAACAAGCGGAGATAACTTTCCACAGGCAATGTCCAATGGAACTACTTACATTTGAGGGTTTATTGTCTTACCAGGGGCTGCTCACTATCGCCTGACGCCAAACCCTATGGTCCTGACGCTGATCCTTGGTGAGCTTGAGAGCATCGAGTGGGTGACCCTTCTTCATTCAGCCTTCTGGAGAATCTGCCTGGGTCACCTTTCTGCGGCCATACCTATGATGGAACCCAGAAACTTAAAAGAATGCCTACCTCAAAAACCTCTAGAGCAACCTATGGAACCCTTAAAGAAAAAGAGCCAAGAGTATATAATCAGAACTTACATGTCTTCATTTTGTCAAAGGACTCATCTAAATATAAGGCTTCAAAAAGAGGGCTCAGAAACACAACTTTCTTCGATAAAGACAAAACTGTACCTAACTACTCTCCCTCAACGTTCCTTCTTACCTTTCATAGTTTGCTGCTCCTCTTCACGCCATTTTTCCCCCACCATTGGCAGTGGCGTCAGACTGAAGACCCTTTGGATCTTGGAGAGCGTTCTATAAATAAACTCACTAAAAGACGAAGCTATTTGCCAAATTATTTGCCTTCCTTGTGATTTCATGCAGAATTTGGTGACCATTGCTGCAGCAACTCTTGTCTGGTGTGTCGCTTTGCTGCAGAAAAACTGGATTGGCTCGTAGACAATGAGAAGATATATCTTGGTGGTCTTATCATTCAGAGTACTTCAGTAATGGCGCTGATGCTCCCAAGAAGTCTGCCATCGAGGCTGAAATACAAAATTACCGTTTAGCAAGGAAATCCACTCCATATCTATTTCACTGTAGACAATCAAACTCACCAAACAATGTTTTCTATGTAAATTCAATCAATGAAGGCAGCATCATGGCAGATGTTGAGGACTGTTTCATGGAGTCAAACAAAATCCACCCAAGGAGCACGAAGAAAGCTACGAAGCTGAACGCATTGCTGCTTCACCTTGACTGGGGTGCCCGCAGAATCACTTCGCTTCACTGCTGAAAAGCTGGATCGACTCGTAGACGATGAGCAGATAATACCAACATAATGTGGTAACTATGTGATATAATATTATTATGTTGGTAGTCTTACCCACCATTCAAAGTAGGTACCTGCTTACTTACTTCAGTAAAATTTACTGAAGTCATTTAATGACGCTGATGCTCTCACGTGGTCTGTCATCAGAGGCTGGTTATGAAATGACTGTTCTGCTAAATAAAGAAGAAGTACATAAAGATGAAACAACCACCATGCCTGGTCGTCATATTTCCCGAGCTGAGCACGGTCCACCAAACTTCACGGATGGACGACACAGTAAGAGATATTTGGTTTGCAAAATGTAGAAGTCAGAGACAACAACATTATGCCCACAACATCAAATATTGTGCCGGTTGGAGAAGCCAACACCTGGCTCCGGAACGCAGCGTGAGAAACATGACAATCTACAGCAATTTGTTTCACCAAGTACCAAATACAAGAAGAAAAGAGAAAAACAGTGGAAACAACAACCAGGCCTAGTCGTCATATTCCCCGAGCTGAGCACGGTCCACCAATCTTCACGGATGGACGACACAGTAAGAGATATTTGGTTTGCAAAATGTAGAAGTCAGAGACAACAACATTATGCCCACAACATCAAATATTGTGCCGGTTGGAGAAGCCAACACCTGGCTCCGGAACCCAGCGTGAGAAACATGACAATCTACAGCAATTTGTTTCACCAACTACCAAATACAAGAAGAAAAGAGAAAAACAGTGGAAACAACAACCAGGCCTAGTCGTCATATTCCCCGAGCTGAGCACGGTCCACCAAACTTCTCGGATGGACGACACAGTAAGAGATATTTGGTTTGCACAATGTAGAAGTCGGAGACAACAACATTATGCCCACAACATCAAATATTGTGCCGGTTGGAGAAGCCAACACCTGGCTCCGGAACCCAGCGTGAGAAACATGACAACCTGACAGCAATTTGTTTCACAAAGACAACAGTTGTCTACCTAATACCCTAATTGCTTTTTTTTATACAACCTTGGAGCCACTGGCATGCAATTTACTACAGAATATAGATTGATAAGGGAATGTTTGAAGCCTACCACTTCAAAACACAACATTAGAGCTGATTTGTCTTCTCTTGAGGAATTTGGTGGAATACAGTTGAGTCAATTTATTGGGGGGGGGGGGGGAGTCAATTTATGGTTTGTAAGCCGAGGCCACTAATATGTTGTAAAATTGTAATTTTTTACCAGCTTTTCTGTGTACATGTGCGTTTTTTTACTAGTTTATGCAAAAAAAAGTAGGGAGTTGTGGGAGTTCTGAAGAATATTCTAATTCTAATGAACGACGTCTACGCCTACATGAGTACCTAACTACTTATTGTTTTGTGTATTGGAGTTATTGGAATTGTCTACTTAGTAGTTTTTGAATACTGCTTGATTTGAAATGACATTGTGTTGTAATGTGTGCGGGTGTGGGTGCGCGGACAGGTGTCTGGTGTATATATAACCTAGCAACCTATATAGGGTAGGCACCTAATGTTCTTGATTCTTGAAACAAACAAATGCCATGTGAAATGTGACTGTGGATAAAAAAGTTCTTCCTTCAGCTGAAGTTCTTGAAGTTCATGAAGTTCAACATGCCAAAGGGGGGAAAGAGACTAATTTCCAACAGTGGCTCCATAAAATGGCATTCAGGTTGGGTACATAGTATTTAAGCATTGCTTTAAGTTCAGATTGACCATTTGAAGAATTTCTTTAGGGGTTTTCTTCAAAACTCCAAAGAGTGGAAAATGAAAATCAAGTGAGTAGTGACCATCAAGGTCACAAGAATGTTGAAAAGGAACTTGAATGCCATCTTGAATGGTTTGACATGGTTTTGAATTGTACCTGGCTCAATAATAATTGATGAGCATGCCTGAAAAAAAAGAAAGAATGAAATCGTTTTTGTGATGTGAAATTGAATCATACTTTTCAACAAAATGTTCGCAGAATTTACTCACCAACCAAACCTTGTCTATGAAGCGTTTAAGAACTTAGGAGAAACTCGGAGAAGACCCCCACACCCACCCCCCACCCAAACGCCGCGAGACTTGGGAGCATTAACGGACACTCGCGTGTTGAATTGATGTGGCAGCAGCAGCAGCGATGGCGACGCAAGTTGTGAAGTTGACAAACGCAGTGATGACCGTGGTCTGCACGTCTTGAGGTCTTGATTGAGTCTAGAAGTCTTCTTTTCTTCTCGGTGGTGTCAAAACAGGAAGTGTGTTCTTACACTACCATCACTGTGATAGCCCACGCGCACAGACTGGCATTGACGCTCTTCAATCGTTACGTGCCAATGATAATATATACGCCTGACTGTCGAGTTCAATGCTACTGGTAATTAACACAGTAGAAACGTTCCGAGTTTTGCTTCTCTCTGGTTGGCGTACCTAGTCCCCCCTTCCCACCAGAGCCTACCTACACAATCAGCCCCACCATCCAGATCGAACCAAACTGAAACTCCATCACTGTGCCAGTCCACCACGCCTGCCACTAGCCTCGGAAGTTCAGATCCGTTTACCAAGTTTACCAGCTGTTGATAATTGGAGCTGACCAACCAATGCAACCTTACTCTCACAGTGACCGCCCACTCACATGCATGGCGAATAACCATGGCAGAAGCGATCTCCAGCCTTGCTAACCACTTCAGCCACTTCATCCGCCCTAAGACTACCTACCTACCCGAGACCTAAAGGGAAAGACTATAACTAACTTACAATCTATAATCCACGCGGCAGGCAGGCAAGGAGGCACAGCTTCGCAAGCTATCAAATAGTGAATGGCAGGCTGGATCCTACGAGCTGGCTTATCCTTGCTGCGTACCACGTTTACCTACCTACCGTCTCACACATCCTGTTGACACCACCCAACTACCCTACGCGCACTTAAACACTTAACACAACACTGCACAACACTCCGATGAGGCCCAACGCGGTTGCTCCTATTTACGCTCCCAAGATCAACTAATCTCAGCCCAATCACTGATTCACACTCCACTTTATCTGAATGTTAGAAATAAATTTTGATTTTGTAATAACTCTGGTTGATTCTGTCACCTGTGAATTGATGGTGGTGGTGAGCGCTTTCAATGTGAAAACCTCATCGTCTGATCATTGATGACGTTATCACATCGAAAGCGCTCAACCCCACCACCAAAACAGCCAGTGATGACGGGCTCAACCAGAGTTATGTAATCACTGGCGGGCCCACAAACCCTTTACATTCAATACCGTTATGATTTTTTATTCAATTTGATTGGATGGACATTGTGAATTAGTTATTTTCTCGGAATTTGGCGAATGATTTTGTGAACTGAATGGCGCTTGATTCAGGGCAACAAAATAATTCAGCAATCGCTTGGTGGAACTGAGGGGTTTACTTTTGTTTTAAGGTGTACTGAATAGGAATTTGAACGAAGTGGATACGAATTTTGAGTCATCTTCTTTACCGAAGGTACAGAGATCTAATGTGGAGGTTAAGAAGGGAAAAAAAGGGGCTCGGACGGCGGGGGGGGGGGGGACATTACATTTTTGGAACCTACCCATCTTGAAACGTGAAATGACAAATTTTGAGGCCCGTTCCAAAAAAACTCCCGAGAATAATAAAACATTCATTAAGGGTAGAAAAAAAAACTCAGCAAGAGACAGAGAATTCCTCAATGAGATCAAATTATTTGAAGCCAAACTAAATAAACCAATCAGGAGGGTTTGTAATCTTCAAGAATAGAAAATACCGCGAGTGAGAAACAATGAATAATTCATTGTTATTACAATGAATTATTGCTACCTATTACAATTATTGTAATAGCAAAGTTCATATAAGTAAGTATATATGTGATGTTCGTCTAAAACACGGCAACGCGACGAGTTTCTTTCAATTTGGTACTTTCCCGGATGATAACATCACATTGTGCGATAAGTGGAGGTAATTTCAAATGAATTGGGCTGAAATTACATTTAAATTTAAAAAATACCCCGACATACCCTCCCCGTCGAGCTCTGGGAGATGACTGAGTGATGACGAGGACGGGTCACACCCTTCCCGGCCATTCGACCTGGCGTGATGCACGAACATAGCTGGTGTTCGTGTAAGGTCTACACGGGTAAGTCTACTGAGTGTAAGTCGACGGCGGCATAAACATAGACCTCTCGGAGACTCTGTGGTTCCGCGAGAGGGCTTCAACTTAGTAGGTAATAATGAATAAAAATAATAACAATGATTATTATTGTTCGTCAAGTACCTATACTAAATTTTTGACCCCCCTGGGACTCAAAATTGCCCTTAAACATCTCATGATGCGAAAATTCCATGAATAAAGTGTATAAAGTGAATAAAGTGTTCCTATTCTTTGATAGGTACCTATAGGTTAATTATGAAAAAATTAATTTTGTACCAAAGGAAATTTTTTTGAAAAAATTAAAAATTAGTTCTGTAGGTACCAAAGGAAATATTTTTGAAAAAATGAAAAATAGTTAGTTTTGGACAAATAATTAGTTTGGACAAATGTGGGACCTCAAAAAAAAAAAAAAAAGTCCAAAATTACCTACTCAGAAAACGACACCTTAGGTTAAACTGTTTTTTGAAAAACCTGAAATGTTGTCAAAATACTCGGTTTGCCATCTAGTTGTGCCCGCAAGGTTTTCAGCCCGATCGCCCAAACCCGTGAGGCGCGATGGGGCTAAAATGGGGCTACAAGAAGGGGTTTTTGAAGGTTTTCGGCTATGGGGGCGAGTTAGGTGTCGTTTTCGAAGTGTTTCTAGACGTAGAATCCATTTTTTGGGGTCCCAGAACGATCCGATTTCACTGTGGGGATCTATTGGACTTTCAGGGGGCTACATGGGATTTTTGAAGAATCCCAGGAGGTAAAATAAGGTGTAGTTTTCCGGGTAATTTTGGACGCAAAATCTATTTTTTCGAGGTCCTCAAAATTTGACATTATCCGTTTCAAGAGGTCTAGATTTCAAAACCAAAATGTCCGTCCGCCGTCGGGGCCGTTTTGGGCAGTAGGATTTTTTTTTAATCTGAAATTTTGACAAAATACTCGGTTTACCATCTAGTTGTGCCCGCAAGGTTTTCAGCCCGATCGCCCAAACCCGTGGGGCGCTATGTGGCTATGGGAGGGGGTTTTGAAGGCTTTTAGCTATGGGATCGAGTTAGGTATCGTTTTCGAAGCATTTTTGGACGTAGAATCCATTTTTTTGGGGTCCCGGCACGACACATTTTTTTCCAAAATGTTTTTATTGACACAGAACTTATTTTCGCACAAGTAACCCATATCAAAGAAAAATAAACCCGTGTAAAATTGATTTAGCATAAATTTGCCTTATGTCCACATCTTATCGATACTTCGTGAATATCGATATGTTTTCCTTTGCTACATACCTTCCCTAATGCAATTCAACCTCCGAATCCTGTAGTTGTTTTCATTATCCTTACACGATGCAATTCCAAAAAAAGTTTAACATTACCTAGTTAAATAAGTAATTTATTTAATTATAATTAAAATTATTTTGTTCATTTAATTATTTTATTACATTGAATTACCCATCACTTCTTCCATTAAATAGAAATTTTCATCTCACATGATGGCTCGATGAAGTTTTTAAGTTTATGATTGTAGATCTCGAGTGCGCATCACTACACGATGTAGGTAGTTTCAACGTTTTACGCATAATGCAGTTTGACCTCACATTTTAAATGTGGGTGGAAAGTTGCCGGCACATTCTTCGTCTTATAAGACTGATCGACTCACATTCATTCAAACGGTCAACATCAACAATCCAAGTTTAAACTGTAGGTAGGTAGTTTATCTGTATCTACTTGATGCAGATTTCATCAAAACCATTGAGAAGTGATCGCTGTTGATCTCTCCATCGGGTTTCTACTTACAAAAATCGTTATCAACTCGTTCGAAAGGTTGTTTTGGGTCATTTCTAGTCATTAAAAAAAAAAAAAAAAAAAAACATGTTTTCCTTGTAGGAATGTCCGAATCGTTTTTATAATATAAAGAAATTATCTCCGGTTATGTTACGGTTATGGGGAATAGTGGAAGCACCCGGAGATGTGTTTTGTGAGAAACAATCATTTTCAATGAACTGCCCCCCCCCCCTCCACGAGGAAGAAATCTTGGATCCGCCCCTGCTGCCCTCCAAGGCTTCGTTAACAATCGGGTCACCATCACAAATTGCCATCGGATATCGTAATCGAGTTGTTGAAAATCTGGACGGAGTCAAACACCAGTGAAATTAGGTGGCTTCGTTTGTGCGAGCCACGTGAACTCCTTTTGTGGTTTAAATTCTACTGTAGTTGAGTGTAAACGCTGACTTCGGGTTCTCTTTGTGTTCCATTCAGAAGCGTTTGGGGTTTCTTACTTCCTGCGCGTGTCTGAAGGAAATCTCTGTGAAAATTGCTCGCCGGTTTTTGCTCGTAGTGTAGTAATTGCCTTCGGCTACGCTCTCGTGAGGGATTATTCTGTGTAATGTGCTATTTTGTGTAGTTTCATAGCAGTGTAGAGGTACTGAATTTATCGATTTCATTCCAGCTGTTTTAAAAAAAAAATTGTTTCAGATTGATCATCGTTCACATTGCACATTTCATTTTGGGAATCTGCACACCTTGAAACGTATAATGACAAATTATGAGACCGATCAAAATGTTCGACCCCCACCGCGAATACAGGATGAACACAAAAATAAAGCGGATGTTAGGGAAAAAGACCAACGGCTCTAATGAATGTATGCACTTTTCTGATATCAGATTGAGAAAAGGGCCAAAATGCCACTCAAACAAAATATTGAGATTGATTGAACTCCTTTTGATTGAATTTAACTCGGTAAATCTGCCACAGAAAATCGCATTTTCCCAAAATGTTTGTTTTGGCGTAATTACACCGTAATTACCCCGTTTCTCGATAATTTCTACGGGGCTTTTGATTTATATTTTCTTGTCAATGACGTTTTGAACGACATTGACAAGGAAGTTGAATAACGTGTCGGTTTCAAAGTAATTTTAGATGTAGGTTGAGTATAGTCCAACTATGAATATGGTCCAGCGTAGAATTCTAAAGAATATATTATATTCAACACACGTACATAGTACGTGTGTAGTGTTAGGAATCGATTCTCAGACTTGAGACAGATTCTGTCCTAAATTTTGGACTCCTAACACTGTTTAATTTATAAAAGTAAAATTATTTGCAATGATTCTTTATTTACAGAATTAAATTTCTGCAAATTTTGCAGTGCAGTGCAAAATTTATACACAAGGATAATGAACCCTTCTGTGAATTTTGAAGGGCTTCTTCTCTCTTTTTAAACGCAAACCCGCAACGACTCCGGCAGAAGGGTGACGCACTTTTGACAACAATCGTCGCCCCGGGAAACGGGCTTCACGACGTCACAGGTGGGGAACCTCATCACGCCACTATTTATTTCACCAATGAACGTACGAGGCTACCTGGACGAGCCCGCCTTCCCCTTCGTAACATCACCGGTGTTGTCCCTGTGAATGAAACTATCGATAATAGCAAGTTCGATGGATCGATACGACGCATTTCGATATTTGAATGAGTAAATTCCGCAGAGACGTGGGAACTAATTACTGTACATTGTACTTTGCAAGATGATTGCCTAGTTTTGTAATAGAGATGCTACTGCGATGTTCGCTGAATTGACGCTTGCCTTCGATTGTCAGATTTCAGATTTCATCCAATTGTTTTGATTTACCTTCGGATAGTACGAATCAACGTTACTTTGACTTGATCACTATGTTCTGATTACTACACCACTGCTAGATAATTATAATTGAACTATTAGCAAATTATGTTATCAACGTTCTCACTCAACCGTTTGGCGGTCTGCGGCGTGATAATCGATTATTGTGCGTTCGATTGTATCGATTACGCGTGCGTCTGAGCATTCCGGGGGGACCTCGCGATTCCCCCAGAGACCGGCCTGAAGTTCTTCTGACGGCGGCTTTTTTTTTAGTTCTCCCGTTTTCGTTACATCGTCACCCCACCGGTTTACATCGTCAGTCGTCCTCGGCACACCGTTCAATCCGCGTCTGACGTCGGGCCGCGCGGTTTTTCGATTTCATTCATCGCGTGAAAAAAAATTATTTTTTTGGTACAAATTGAGGGAACAAGTGGGAACTAGTTGGTGCGTGGTGCTCGGGGCAAAGTCGTTTTGAATGGTTTTTGGACGTTGCACGTTGACCAATTGATAACGGAGTTCATCACATTGTGGGATTGGTAAGAAAATACCTTAAAATTTAATGTTTCTTTGACAATTTGAATTTTCCCTCACAGGGTTACACCTGAAGGTGTCAGCGCTGGTTTAATGCTGTCAGTCGTCTTTCAGTAGTTGTACCTATTAAATACTACTACATAGTTGTTATAATTTAATAACACAAATTTTGTTACAATTTAAAGAGCATTTTCTAGAATATTCATGTCGGTAATGACTACTAGATCCGCTGACCATGTGTCGCTCGTATTCGGATTAGTACCTACATAAGAAGGCAACTTTCATTGTTTAAAAGGTGTAGACACATCATGACCGACTTACCTCAAATTTCCCAACTACTTATTCAGGAGAGCAAAATTTGCTTATGTAATAAGAATAGGAAGTCAATTTTCATTATTTTGGTAGGAATCCTACCATTCGAGGATTTAGTTCCCTTGTAAAATTTAATAAATAAATGAATGTACCTACTTATACGTTGATTCAGAATTTTAAACCACATTTTAGAGTAATAACCAAAAAACGCTGCAAATTTTGCACAAGGGTTTATTATTCTTCGGTATTGTCTTTCGTATGAATTATCCAAAAATTAATTCTGTCATTAAAAAATCTGTAAATTCAATAATTTTTTTTATTGACAATTAAAAAATGTTTAAAAAACGCTGCTAATTTTAAGGCAACTTCAATGTGTTTAAAACATCGATGTACTAGTTTACTACATCGATGTATGTATTAGCTTACTACATCGATGGTTTGTAATCATTGGTGAAGACGCAACATGACCGACTTACCTCAAATTTCCCAACTTTTCAGAAGACCAAATAAGAACAGGAAGTAAATTTTCATAATAGTTATGAAAATTGACTTCCTGTTACCAAAATTATTTTTGTCCCATTCGAGGATTAAAGTTCCCTTGTAAAATTTAATTAATAATTTACTTAATGTACTTATACGTTGAATTTAATTCGTACGTATTACAGTCAAATACCTAGTGTTTTATCGACAATTAAATAATTATTCAAAAATTCAATAAAAACATGTTTAAAAAAGGCTGCAAATTTTACACAGAGATTTATTATTTCTTGATATAGAAAAATGTACCTAAAATAATTAATTCTGTCAATAAAAAATTATTTAAAAAATAATAATAAATAAAGATTTCCTGTCTAATGTTTGGACCCTCAAAAATGACTACCTACGCGTCCCAAATTACACTGAAAACGACATCTTATTCGACCTCCTGGAGTCCTTCAAAACCCCCACAAAAGCCCCATAGATCTCTACGGTGAAACTTCATCGTTCAGGGACCCCTAAAAATAGATTCTACGTCCAAAAATACTTCGAAAACGACATCTTAACTCGATACCTTAGCCGAAACACTTCAAAACCCCCTCCCCTAGCCCCTTTTTAGCCCCTACGGGTTTGGGCGATCGGGCTGAAAACCTTGCGGGCACAATTAGATGGAAAACCGAGTATGTATTTTGCCTTAAAATCTTAGATTTTAAAATATATCCCCATAACGGCTCGGACGGCGGACGGACATTTACTTTTTGGAATCTGCACAATGTCATCATGATCTATCTACGCAGACGTCATATCGAACGTATAATTACAAATTTTGAGGCTTTCAAAATTTTCGACCTCCGACACGAATCCGTAGGTGGACTACCTATTCCCTGAACAATGAACCAAATATTTAAGAAATCTGTATTCCTTTACTGTGCGGATGTACATTTCATTTTTTGAATGTACCTGCACGTCTTGAAACGTATGATGAAATTTGGGGGCCTATAAAAATTGTCTACCCCGTATCAAAAACGTGGGCGTATTATTCCAAGAATAATAAATCAAAACTTAATTCTGGCAGAAATTAAGCTTGGGCGTGATGCTTCTTCGCTGACGAAATCATAAATCACCATCCTTTTCTGGAAGTTAGAGAGAATGAAAAATTTAATTTGTTTCCAATTTTACTTCGGCTTCACGTTGATGCGGCTGGTGATTCATTTCGTCCCAGTCATCAGCCCGTATCAGTTGTCACCCACATACTGAGGCCGCTTCACATCTTCGGTTGACTCATTCTTTGACGAAATTCTCATATTTCGCATGAAAAAACAAACTTTTTGCACCGTTCGGGATTCAATTTAAACCGTGATATGAAGCGAAGGGTATTTTGGTTTTCAAGCCTGATCCATGTCAAGCTCGCCAAGAAAGTGCCATTGTAACGATTAGGATGGATGGCGAGGCCTTTGGCTCTCTTCCAGTGTACTCATTACATTCCCTTCCGGTTGATTTAAACGCAAATGTGCAACGCTTATGAATTCCTTGTGTTCGGTATTTCGTCATCTTCGTCACCTGAGTAGGGTCATTCCGAAAGTAGACCTTTGATACCTGCATCCAAGATGCTTCAAGTGACATAAAAATTTAATGTCACGAAGCATCTTGGACAAAATTAAAAAAAAAAAAAAAAAAACATTTAATGTTATTATTTTTTTAAATAAATTTTGTCAGCATGAAATGAAGTAGGTACTCCGCTGGAACAAAATCCTGACGGATCCTTGTGAAGGTGCTGAAATGCAATACACGTGCCTATAGGCGTATACGCCTTTTTTAAGTTCTTTCGCTTGAACGGTTCTAAACGTGCGGAATGTCGACCCCTTTCATTCTCGTTCATCCTTGCTTCCCATATCCATTGTTTCCTTTCACGGTGGAAAACAATGTAATTTTCGGGACCGATCAATTAACACTTCAATGGCGAATCTAATTAACTCTGAGGTTGCATTTTGAACGCACCGGCGCAACCCGGTGGACCTGTTACGAGGTGTTGAACAAACAAGGTCATTTAGAGGATGGACGGAAAACATGTGGTCCATCCCTTCGGTGACGTTGCGGATTGTTGGTCTATCGACACTGTGAAGGAAAACGTCAGGAGTGCCGAGTGTGTCCGAAGGTCTCAGAATTTCCTTTGGTCAAATAAAATCGAGGTTTTTATGAGCCAGGTACTTTCCTAACATAAGTCGTAGCCTGCAGCGCCCTTGTTCTGCTTGGGATAAGGAGAATTTCATGATAGAAAGTTGATTGCCCTTAACTGACACACTTACCCACCAAACAGATGAGCTCAGTTTGGGCCCAGCTCCCTTTGGAGAATTCGGTCAAGGGTTCACAAAGAACCCACGTTGGGAAATCATTGACGAGCTCGGAGCTCCACCCTGGACAAAAACTTTCCAAAATTGGAAGAAACGTGGATTATGCGTCCAAAATTACCCGGAAAATGACACCTCATTTGACCTCAGGCTCCTCTGTCCTGTGATCCTCATTTGTAGCCCTATTAAAGCCCTATAGATCCCCACAGTGATATCGAATGGTTTTGGGACCCCCATAAAATGGATTCCACGTCCAAAAATACTTCGAAAACCACGCCTAACTCGACACCATAGCCGAAACCCTTCAAAAACCCCTACCGTAGCCCCATAGCGCCCCACAGAACCCCACGTGTTTGTGCGATCGGGCTGAAAACCTCGGCACAACTAGATGGTTAACCGAGTATTTTGTCAAAATTCGATTTAAAAAAAAAATTCGGTCGAAAATTCTGATCGCCCTCAAAATTTAATTTTGAGGGCGATCAGAATTTTCGACCTCCGTCGAGACTATATAGGTGTGTTATTCTGTGAATAATAAACCAAAATAGATCCGTTGTCATCAAACACTTGGAAAGCGACACCTCATTCGACCACCTGGCCAAAGCTCTTCAAAAGTCCCATTGAAGTCATATTATAGATAACCCTGAGATCCTCACGGTGTTGATGAATGGGAGTAACAACATCATGAATGGATTATACCTACCTAGGTACGTCCGGAATACCGTCAAAAATATGTACCTCCGACATGTCTACCACTCTACCCTACCCAAAATACTTCAAGACATCTATCGCCCCTTTTAGCCATACAGAGCCTCATGGAGTTGGGCGATCGACGTGGACTCCGCTGCGTCACCAACTGAATTGTTCAGGTGCCTTGAAATATTTTCGACAGCTTTTTACAGTTTACGAAAGTTTTGAAACATGATGAAGCAGCTTATGACATGAACTCAGTACATTGTAGTGATAGTTAAATACAACCACCTGCTACTTTTTATATTATAAAATTACGGTGCTGTTGCTGTAACTACTTTCTTGTCCAGTAAAAACATACACTGAACGGTGCCATATGCATAAGGGCCTAAGCAAAACTGCAGAAAACCAGTATTCGAAAAAAGCACCCTTCTTTTAGGTAAAAGTGATGAAATAAATTGCTGAACGAAACCATAAAAAATAAATTAAAACAAGAAAACGAGCATAATAACGTAATTAAAATATCGTCCGATTATTAATAGATGTTTTGGGAAAATGATTATATCTGGTTTTAAATAAATAGGTATCGATTCTCGATCCACAATTACTTCGCAAAATTTGAGGTCATTGACACCTCACTCGACTCCCTATGCCAAGCTCATCAAAACCCTAGCGGACACTACTGGAATGCGTACCATCATTGAGAAGACTTTACGCGCATATCACGCCGTCACAGAGCGGTTAAGGTCGACCTGTGTTGATTATCAACAAAACCAAAAAAAGCGGCGTTTGTTTTTGCACTCAGGCCTAAAGACATTTTTTTTTTTTTTTTTTTTTGTCGTCATGTCAACAGATCCGAAACCAACCGTCGTGTTGACACGGCTTGTTTGATTTTCACAAAAGTGTAGCGAATTAATGGAGTATCGGTGTGCGCAATTTGACGAACTGGTGTTGTACGTTTATGACGCTGACTCACGCCATGAACCACGAGATTGCCTTCAATACGACGGTTTTGGTGTCACACGTGGAGAGGCATGTTGTTCTTCCGATTCAAAGTGTTGTAACGTTCTTTAATTTGGGAGTTGAACCACTGAGTAAGAGAGACCTGAGTTGAGCTATAAATAACGGGTTTTTAGCCCGATCGTCTGAACCCATGGGGCAATATGGGGCTACGGGAGGGTTTTTTGAAGGTTTTCGGCTATGGCGTCGAGTTAGGTGTTGTTTTCGAAGTATTTTTGGACGTAGAATCCATTTTTTGGAGTCCCAGAACGATCCGATTTCACTGTGGGGATCTACAGGGCTTTCATGGGGCTACAAATGGGATCTTTGAATCTGTCGAACAAAGTACAGATTTTTTTTTCAAAATTTATTTATTATTTTATTGACACAGAATTAATTTCCGCACAAGTAACCTGTATCAAAGAATAATAAACTCTTGTGTAAAATGTGCAGCATTTTGAATGCAATTTTTGTCGTTGACTAAATTTTGTTTGAAAATCCAATGCAACTATGAAAATTACTGTTTAGGTACTTAAAAAAAGAAAGAAAAAGATCTCTGCTTGTCTCTATATGGCTGATTCTCAGGAAAAGTGCGCTTTTCATGTCACCGGAGCGTCAAGAGAGACTGAAGAATGCTGGGGTGGATTTTTTTTCTCTGGCGATTAGTATCCCCTCCCACCTAACTGGTACACATGTTATACGCCCTCTGAAATGTATGTTTAACGTTCAAATTTAATGTTAAACGTTAAAAATGTCAGTAACGTGGATGTAACCAAGTCAATTTTCATGTATTCAAACTTGTGGTATGTCCAAAACACAAAGAGTTCGAAACCAAGCGCCCATATCCAGTATCTGGGCATGTCCGTCAACGATTTCCACAGTTTTTGAATTCATTCATGTGTTTTAGGTTCAGGTGGGAGGTCTGTAAACTTTGTCACTGGAAAATGTTTCAGTAGAATGGATGAATCGAAAAATGCCTACCAATTTCCCGCAGAAGGGAATTCGGGACTTTTGGGGGGCTCATTTCGTAGTGGCAACAACTATTGACAAGATTCCAGCATGGACGAGGCGAAGTTTGATGGCAGTCCCCCGCCAAACGGCAAACAGTGTGCATGGGCAGGCGCGTATTTTTATTCAGGTCAGTAAAATGGCTTAATCGTATACTTCTAACAAATTTAGTTTTGCACTTTCTTTTTGCTTGCTGTTATTCTACTTGTTGAGCTTGAAAAATTCATGGTCAACGTTTTTTTTTCTGCCATCAAAGTGGAGGAGTACAGAGCGTTTGAAAGGCGATTTGCCAGTGGTGTGGATGAATAGTCGTCAGTGGCATGGAAGCATCATTAATCCACGCTACATGCAAATATGAGTAATTCATGTGGAGGAGAATATATACATGCAAATACCTGTAATACTATACAAATAGAAGTAAGTATACCTAAATAGTAGTAATACCTACTATATTAATTACTAGTAGGTCTGTATTAAGTAGTTACTAGTAGTTTATTGTATATGTTATAATTACTAGTAATTAGGTTTTATATGTTAAGTTAAGTTATTTGTATTTGTAGGCGTACATATTATGTATTATGTAATAATATACTATGTACAATAACTACTATGTACATGTACACAATGTACATGTACATAATGTAGGTACATTATATAATTTACATAATAATGTATATGTCCACTATGTACATTATGTACATGTACACAATGTACAATAACTACAATGTAATTGTATTTGTAATTGTAGGGTACTTATTGTAGTAACGTTATAATTAATGCTCCTTAATAGGTAGTAATTAATACAATGTAAATAATTACATACAAATAGGTATTACTACTATTTATTTGTTGTTGTAGGGTTAGTAGTAATACCTAATAATTTTACAAATATACAATTTTTACCTATACAAATAGGTAACAGAATACTCGAATGTCCATACACACCACGTCCGTAGCGTGGATTAATAAAAATTTAAATTTCGTTTTCTGGGTTAAAAACGGATTCCGATCTCGGAAAAGTGGTTTAAACTATCCTGCTCCACCATGAGAACAAAAAGAAAAAAGAAAACCCCGATTCTAAACACCTAAGGTTTTTGAAAATCTGGAAGCTCAAAAGCGCACTTTTCCTGAGAATCAGCCATATGTCAACTATAGAATAATCAAGATACATAATGTGTCATCGTTTTCGAGGCTGGATGTCATCGTTTCCGCTCGTTGATTGAATTAAATTATTTGCAGCTGTCGAAGACTTCTTATTTAGGATGTCTGTAGAATTTTTTATGACAATTCTCACACACAGTGAAATAAGAGTGAAAGGACAGCATCATGAATAAAATGGAAAAAAATCTGCGTAATTAACTTTGTCATCTTCACAAAATTTGATTTTAAAATACAGAATCGGTGCAATTATACAATTCAGTGTCGGTGCCATGGTCCCTTGGCAGATGTCCGTTTTGTCTGTTTATTTATGTTGCGTGGCAGCTGCTGTCCAAAATCGTACCACGCCCTGTAAAGTCTTTTATGATTGAACCCCATTGTTCTTCACCTACAATAGATCGATTTCTGCAAGAACATTTCGGCTCAAACGACAGGAAAGTGTCAATATTTTTGAAGACAAGTTTTAACTTTACGGGGGTCCCACTGATTCGTGGCAGGACAATTCTTAGCGTCTCTTCCATTTCAAATTAGGGAGTTATGACGATGAATAGGCGTCTCTACTTCATCAGAGCCTTGTAAAACATCTCCGTACTCAATGGTTTCTTGGGAGTCGTATCCGTAAATCTTATCTGTCTGTTCGAAGTTGCCTTTCTAAGCATTACTTGATAAACACGCCTTATGAGCTTTGCTCATGCCACTCATAGATCTGCTCCATCAGCATGATGCCGGCTTTTGCTTTCACGTTACTTTCCGAAAGCTCTGCACTTGTTGATTTTTTCTCCGTAGAAAAAAATGCCCTGAAAATCACGGATCGCTTGGCAACTCGTTATTCGGGCTGCTGACTCCCTGGGGCAGTCAGGGAGAGTTTGACGGTTCCTGGAAAAAATTGAAAAACTACTAGATTCATCATGGGAACCAGATTATTGTAAAGATTCCTCTCACATTCGATCCTCTAACCTGTGGCGTACTCCCAACATTCACTGAAATAATTGCGCCTGCAATGAGTGCATCCAACTGTGCCAGAGGTTGACAAGTGGCACCGTAACGTCGTCCGCTCACCCGTAAAATGATCTTGGAATCGATTTAAAACGCTTTTGATTTCCCTTCGTTAATTTCTCTTTCCGTCTCTGAAAAAGGCAATTTTATGGCCCTTTCTCTCAACGCGACGGAGTATCGGTAAAGAGCCGGTGGCCTTACGTACGTGTGAGATCCCAGATGTTGTAGGCCTTGGAAGATCCAAGTTTTTCCCCTGATTCTTCCCTCATTATTTCCCAAATGAAACTTTCTACACTGTGAGAGCTCCCCCCACCGGCCTTAATTTCCATGGTCCCGGACGTCAGGTTTGCCTCTCTATTGAAGCCCTTAAAAATGGAAACCTTTTCATCATTGGCCTTACCCACCATTACCCCTGTAATTGCGTGCGGGTGAACCGTAACAGAAAAAATGATTGTGAGATTTTTGCATAATCACAAAACGTAACGCGTCGCCTTTCTTAGTAAGCTTAATCCTTTGTCTGATCCCTGCCATATAGAACCCTAGATGAATTACCGGTACACGAATTTTTCGCTGTATCCAACTTCGGATTCCTCACGTAACGGCCTACTGGTATTGTGTAGAAACAATGTGTAGGATCCTGAGAAACACTGAGAGTCATAGCGACACATTTCTTCATCAAACGGAGCGAATTATGAGGTTGACGTGTAAAACGCGCCTATTTTTGTTAGTAGTACTTGTCAGCAAACCAAGAGAAAAATCTCCTGGGCACAGTGGGTCGATCCTCTAAGATATTTTGCTCTTCCAAACAATCAGCTGTAAAATAATTTTGAAGAATAATATTCTTCAAAATTATTTTCATAATACTTACCTATTCATAATATTCTTCAAAATTATTCTATATTATAGAAGGAGCCAACCATTACGATCGGCCTCAACAATAATTAGGAATGAACGTGTTTCTGAATTATGTTTTTATCGATAGAAGGCTTCCAAATAACACCGAAAATAGGGTTAAAACACAAATCGCAAGTTCGTACGAATTTATAGAAAGGAAATCGAAATTTGAATTTTTGGTGGAAACCGGCGATTGGTCGACAATTTACCAAATTGACGACCGTAAAAAAAAAAAAAATAAATAAAATAAAATAAACTGAAGAATAATTACATAAAATCAAGTCGATTTATTTACTATACACAATCACTTCACAATTGTGAAGGTTAACCTAGCGAACACGGCCATTTTTGCGTTACTCCAATGTCACTCTTGCCAATCAACTTGAAAATCAAGAAAAAAAAGAGAAAAAACGCTGCAAATTTTACACAAGGGTTTATTATTCTTTGATACAGGTTACCTACTTGTGCAGAAATTTAATTCTGTGTCAACGAAAAAAATAAAAAATAAAAAAAGGAATTTTTTTTTCAAAATTTTTTGTTTTTACTTGAAAAATATTTGACCTTCTGGGATCCTTCAAAAATCCCACTTGTAGCCCCATGAAAGCCCTGTAGATCGCAACAGTGAAATCGGATCGTTCCGTGACCCCAAAAAATGGATTTTACCAAATGAAAACGACACCTAACTCGATCCCATAGCCAAAAGCCTTCAACAACCCCTCCCGTAGCCCCATTATAGCCCCATAGCGCCCCACGGGTTTGGGCGATCGGGCTGAAAACCTTGCCGGTCACAACTAGATGGTAAACCTAGTATTTTGTCAAAAACTTGCAGAAAATTCAAAAAAAATTTGCAGCGTTTTTCATTTTTTCTTGAATTTATAGTTGATTGGCAAGAGTGACATTGGAGTAACGCAAAAATGACCGTGTTCGCTCGGTTGTGAAGTGATTGTGTATAGTAAATATATCGACTTGATTTTATGTAGGTAATTATTCTTCAGTTTTAATTTTGGTTTATTATTCTTGGAATAATACACCTATGTTTTCGCGACGCGGGTCGACGACTCCGATCGGCCTCAAAATTTGACATTATCCGTTTCAAGAGGTCTACATTCAAAATCCGAAATGTCCGTCCGCCGTACGCCGTCCGCCGTCCGCCGTCCAGGCCGTTTTGGGCAGTAGGAATTTTTTTAAAAATCTGAAATTTTGGCAAAATACTTGGTTTACCATCTAGTTGTGCCCGCAAGGTTTTCAGTCCGATCGCCCAAACCCGTGGGGCGCAATGGGGCTATAATGGGGCTACAGGAGGGGTGTTTTGAAGGCTTTTAGCTATGGGATCGAGTTAGGTGTCGTTTTCGAAGTATTTTTGGACGTAGAATCCATTTTTGGGGGTCCCGGAACGATCCGATTTCACTGTGGCGTTCTATAGGGCTTTCATGGGGCTAAAAATGGGATTTTTGAAGGATCCCAAGAAGTTAAATATTTTTCGAGTAAAAATTAAAGAATTTTTGAAAAAACACATTTTTGAAAGAAAAAAAATCCCCCCAAAAAATTTTTTTTGAAATATAAAAATCCAAAAAATTTTTTTAAATTTTTTTTATTGACAGAATTAAATGTCTGTACAAGTAACCTATATCACAGAATAATAAACCCTTGTGTAAAATTTGCAGCGTTTTCTGGAGTGGAAACCGGATTCGATTCCAACTTGACGGGAAAGTCTCCGAAGACGTTTCCATTAATCTTTTGGATCAGTAGTTTTACGTCCCGGGCAATTTTTGCAATTTTTCTTATTTCGGGGAAAAATTCCCTAACCTGAAATATCCTGGAAAAAAGGAGGAGGAAAAACGTAAGACTGCCGATTTTACCTCCTCAAATTCCCCCACCCCACAACGCCATTCTCCATGAAACCAAATGGGTTTCTGCCGGGGACAAATAAGGGATGATTTATCAGGGATTTCTCTCCCTTGGCCCCCCCCCCCCCCCCGGTTCCCATCTCCCGGAAAACGTCGGAGGAAAGCCCTCCTGGACTCGGTCCAACGGTTGTTTGACAACAATGGTAGTCCCCGCAGTGACGGAGGAACTCACTTAACACCGTTAGTATTACTGCCCCCCCCCCCCCCCCCCCTCACTGCAAGAACCTGGAACTGGAACGCACAACCTTTTCCATACATTTTTGCCACCTAAAGACGCCAAACTGTGAATAGGATCGATAGGACTTAAACTGTAGCTGACTGGGTAATGGCGAAGGTTTGGCGGTAAAGCGAAGATTAGGTAGGTATCTACGAAACGCCTCAAATTTTGAAGGCTTTGAGCTATGAGATCGAGTTAGGTGTCGTTTTCGAAGTATTTTTGGACGTAGAATCCATTTTTGGGGGTCCCGGAACGATCCGATTTCACTGTGGCAATCTACAGGGCTTTCATGGGGCTAAAAATGGGATTTTTGAAGGATCCCAGGAGGTTAAAGATTTTTCGAGAAAAAAAAATTTTGAAAAAAATGTTTTCCCAAAATTTTCATTATTGACACAGAATTAAATTTTTGCACTAGTAACGTATATCAACGAATAATAAACCCTTGTGTAAAATTTGCAGCGTTTTTTTTTTTTAATCGGTTGCCAACTTGATAAATCGTCGACCAATAGGAGCTGATCGGTGGTTTCCACCAAAAATTCAAATTTAAATTTTTTATAAATTTGCACGAACTTGCAATTTGTGTTTTAACCCTATTTTCGGTGTTATTTGGAAGCCTTGAAATTTTGACAAAATACTTGGTTTACCATCTAGTTGTGCCCGCAAGGTTTTTCAGCCCTATCACCCACACCCGTGGTGCGCTATGGGGATAAAATGGGGCCAAGGGGGGGGGGGGGTATTTTGAAGGCTTTTGGCTATGGGATCGAGTTAGGTGTCGTTTTTGAAGTATTTTTGGACGCAGAATCCATTTTTGGGGGTCCCGGAACGACCCGATTTCACTGTGGGGATCTATAGGGCTTTCATGGGGCTAAAAATGGGATTTTTGAAGGATCCCAGGAGGTTAAAATTTAAAAAATATTTAATATTTTTCGAGTAAAAACAAAAAATTTTTGAAAAAAAAAAAAAATTTAAAACCCTTTTCACAATTTTTTTTATTAACACAGAATTAAAGTTTTGCACAAGTAACCTATATGAAAGAATAATAAACCCTTGTGTAAAATTTGCAGCGTTTTAATTTTTGTTTAATTTTTTTTTCTTTTGCTCCAAAAACTGCTTACTTTCTTGAAAATAATCGCATCTCTGTGAAGTTGAACAAGCGATTGAGTTGTTTGGCAGTCACACTGATGACAGGGACCGAAATATTCGTGATTCGCGAATAATTCGTTGGTGTCAATGGAAGGCCAAGGGTGAACCAATCTGGAGCTGCCATGCATTCGCTATTATTACCGACACCTCTTGGAGTAGGTGCTCAATGCTTTCTCATGTTCATTACCTCCACTTGGTCCTTATTGACAGGGATCGTTTTCTCAGGCTGCACCCGACTGACCCAGTTGGTTAGCAGTTTTCCTTTTTTCGATTTTTTTTTAAACAGTTCGTACTGCTTCAATATTCGGCCATTCATCATAGGCGCCCGTTTGTGATTGTGGGAGTCGTGGGTGAGCGACGTAGTCCGGAATACCAAGTAGCTCGGAAAGGAAAGTCAGTGTCGGAAGCCCGTGACGGTCCAGTTGTGCTACGGTGCACCTCCACAATACTAATCAATTATATTATTCATCTATATGGGAAAATCCATTTATTTACACTCGAAGTTCGGCTCAGTAGACAATCCGATTCGGCCTTACTCAAACAATTGACAGCCGTCACTAAAAGGGTTGCCTACTGTATGAAAAATCTAAATGTAGCGAATGATGCGGAAAATTCTGAACTTCCGTCTGTCGTTACGGCCACGTTGGCAAACACGGTAGATCCATATTTTGCATTCACGTTATAATACCCTCCAATCTGTTTCGGCAAGCGCATTGTTTTAACAACCCCCTCGGACGCACTCGGATGAAAAGTATGATTTCATAAAGATCGGCTGATATTCACGGATAATCAGACCTACTTGGCCAACCGGTCGGTTCATCAACCGCTGGAACCGCAAAAGAATAGAAAAAGATCCGGCTGCCTTCCTAATTATTGATTGGTTTGGCCTCCTTGAATGTGGCCGAGTTGGGCTTCACTCCTTTCGTCGAGGGGCGATTTCGATTGACTTTCAAACCAGAGAAAATCAATCCGCGGACAACGCAATCACAGCCGTGTTTGTCCACCTGTTTGAGTTGAGGGTGCGATTGTTGCGGGAAAGGAAGGAATCGAGGTATGAGATTATGTCCGAAAAATTGCTCAAGCTTCAGGTTGTTACAGCGTGAAAAAGAAACAATAGTACCGAAAACCAACGCGAGGCGATTTATCTACGAAATTGGCGTATTTTGAAAGGTGTCGGACAGAGGGAGTGTTTTTCTTTCGTCACCATCGAACATAACCCAATATCTACCCATACAAGATAATTTTCACATTGATAGTGCCAGGTGGTGTCGAAAGTTACCCCTCCACTCGCATAATATGATATTATCTTGGTGTAAAACTGCCTGGTAACATATCTTTCAAAAACTCACAATCCCCCTGTGGTCTCTCGTTCCTCTTGAAATTCGTTTGGCAGCACTACTGAGTATTTCAGTAGGTAATATTAGATACAAAAAGTGGCAAATTTGAGTAAGTCGTAAAAGTGTTTAAAAAAGGGGTTTTTCCATCGACTTTGGTACTTTAATAGGAGTTGATGTATATTTTTTTTAAAAACCATAGAAACAAGAGGTTTTTAAAAAACGGTCATATTGATAATTTGATGTTCCAGGGGGGTGAGAAAGATACTTTGTAATTTAGGCACCATTCAGTGTCATTAAAGTTATCCAAATTGCCTTGAAGAAGACAGGCAGAATCTGATATAGTCAGGAATCAGGGACGAAACACTGAATTGGTCCCAGGAAACAAGAAGTCTCACAACCTGGTCACAAACCTCACACACCTGCCTAATGGGGTGTGCGGATTTCCATAAAAGTTAGGTTATATCTACGATCTGCATTGTTGAACATTGGCTTTAGGTTTATTATTCTTGGAACGATACACTTATGTAGTCGCGTCAGAGGTCGACAAATCTGATCGACCTCAAAATTTGACGTTTCAAGAGGTCTAGATTCCAAATATCGGTACGCCGTACAACCCGTTTTGGGCAGTAGGATTTTTTTTTTTTTAATCTGAAATTTTGACAAAATCCTCGGTTTACCATCTAGTTGTGCCCGCAATGTTTTCAGCTCGATCGCTCAAACCCGTGGAGCGCTATGGGGATACGGGAGGGGTTTTTTGAAGGTTTTCGGCTGTGGAGTCATGTTAGGCGTTGTTTTAAGTATTTTTGGGAGTAGAATCCATTTTTAGGGGTCCGAGAACGATCCGATTTCTGCCTCGGGATCTATGGGGCTTCGTGGGGCTACAAATGGGATTTTCGAAGGATCTCAGGAGGTCAAAATTGGATCTCACCATTTTGTTTTATTTTTCTTGGAATAATACACCTATGTTTTCGCGACGGAGGTCGACGACTCCGATCGGCCTCAAAATTTGACATTACCCGTTTCAAGAGGTCTAGATTCCAAAACCGAAATGTCCGTCCGCCGTCCGGGCAGTAGGCTTTTTTTTTTAATCTGAAATTTTGACAAAATACTTGGTTTACCATCTAGTTGTGCCCGCAAGGTTTTCAGCCCGATCGCACAAACCCGTGGGGCGCTATGGGGCTAAAATGGGGCTACGGGAGGGTTTTTTGAAGGCTTTTGGCTATGAGATCGAGTTAGGTGTAGTTTTCGATGTATTTTTGGACGCAGAATCCATTTTTTGGGGGTCCTGGAACGTTCCGATTTCACTGTTGCGAGCTATAGGGCTTTCATGGGGCTACGAATGGGATTTTTGAAGGATCCCAGTAGGTCAAATATTTTTCAATTAAAATACAAAAAATCGTTGAAAAAACATTTTTTGAAAAATAAAAAATAAAAATGTTTTTTCTAAAATTTTTTTTATTGACAGAATTAAATTTTTTCACAAGTGACCTACCTGTATCAAAGAATAATAAACCCTAGTGTAAAATTTGCAGCGTATTTTATGGTATGCTTGAAGATAACTTTGCAAGGATGTATTAGGTCTAGACTCTAGACGATTGTTTCCTGTGTTTGTTTAACAGCTTATTTTTCTGTCGAATGGAACAACGCAATCCTTGTGTTATCCACGGCTTCAGGGCGATGAATTTAGAGAACTGTTTTCTAGGAGCCTCTGTAGAATTGCGAGAAATTCATTCATTTACGTTGAAGATAGTCAATACCTAACTGATAGGCGGTGCATGCAACATCAAACAGTGCGCGGCACCATCCGATCAAAACCATCGACTAATTGGTTCACGTATGGAAACACGGAAGGAACTAGCTTGGGATGGATTTGAGAACCTCATGTAACAAGTTTATCACAAGGAAGCGACTTGCCATGTTGGGCTAGACAGCAACTCACGACGCACACCATTGAACAGGCATTTTTGTCTTCCTTCACTTGGCGTAATGAGACCTTTTTCTTCCCTCCCAAGACTCGGGGAAACAAGAGTCTGATTTCAACTCGTTTTTTGTTTTCGTCGGCCAAGTCGCGTGAGGCGTTTCTGGTACGTGGTTCCATTTGAATTTTAGTTTTTTTGATGAGTTGCATCACCGCCGTGAGACTTCCTTTTCTATTTCCTATTACAATTGTTCCAACTGGGTTCTTTGGCCGACTTTAAATGACTGTTACGGAGCCAAAAAGATAAACATCGAATTTTCCTCGTTGCCAAACCTGTAAGTGTTTTTTTTTTCTTCACAACATTGAAGTTACAGAACATAATGTTCGTGTATAATATACTCATAGAGAATTGGCCTGGAAGACCCGAATTTCTCATCACGATTAGTGAAATTATGATAACTTAATCACCTTAATTTTAATGTTTATAAAAACCTTGACACGCCATTAATTTTAAATTATACCTAACACTATTAAGAAAGAGGGCCTGGATTAACAAACACGTCTATTCCTGTAGAGTTAGTTCCCATATCAGGACCTGTGTTCTTGGGATTAGTTGGCGCAGGAGTGGTGGCCATACTTTCACTTTCGGTCCGTCGAGGTCGCTAGTCTCAGTCTTGAGGAACATGTTGGTCTCCTCCTTTTGAACGGAAGGTTTCCTCAGTGTTTACGCGTTAGCTCGTTTTCAACTTCGGGAGAAAAAAAATGACCGCTTTTACTTTAAAACAACCCACGTGTCGTGCGACACCGACGGAACAACGTTGAAGAAAGTGAGTTACCTCAAGCACGATATGAGCGAGACCTCGATAACAAACTTGTCCTCTTTGCCGTTATGTAAAGATTCCTTCCTTCAACCCTTCTGATTGTCTTCGTTACGCAGAATCTCGAAGAGATGATCAAATTACTTTGTGGAATTGCCTTCCTCCTTTGTTCACAATTAGGTAACCCAACCCCAATATGGCTCAACGTCACACGGCCGCCTTGTGAAGGCCACAGGGGGTATTTGATCCTACACCGTAATCTCCTGGCGGAAGCATTAAATGCAAATTTTCTTGTTTGACCTTAAGGAGTGATCCGCATTGTTTCATTTTCATTTTTTCTCCCAAAAACTCTCATTAACACGGTTGGTATCGTTTCGTTCAGTGACCTTATTATAGAGCTCATTGCGTTCTTATTGATAAGAAAAGTGAATTTGAAATAGGTTGACATTTTTTCAGATAGGTAGGTATGTTATGACATTACCTAGTTATTATAGAGCTTCTAACTGAGGAATTTACTTTCAAAAGGGCATGTTGGGAAAATTTTCGAGTTTTTTTTTAATCTCATGTAAGGGCTCTGTATACAGGTGCATCGTCTTCCCTCCTAAAGCGTTTCTATTCCATATTAAAAGGGAATTGAAAATTGAGTCTGCCACCAAAATGGCATATATCTAGGGTGGACAGATATACTGCTTTTGCAGTACAGTACTGCTTTAAGGTATGTGATACTGCTGTACACAAAGACCCTTGTGTACACCTGAAATGTACCTACTGCTTTTTGAAACTAGTAGTGTTTTTGGGGAGCTACTTCCTGCCTACTTTCTTACGCACTTGACAATAGGGTTGAACATCGATGTTCGATGTTATCGAAACATCGATGTTTTGGCTCCGATGTTCGATGTTTTTATCATCGATGTTTAGCTAGTCGATATTATCGGACATCGATGTTTTGGACCCAACATCGATGTTTTAGTTCGTGGTTGGGTTTTCTGTCTTCAAATCAGATCATAAGGTGACTTTTTTTCTTTTTTTTTAAGGAAGCTTGAGGCGCTGAATCGATTGTAATAGGAGTGCACACTGATGGTATTTCGAAAGCCTGAGGCGAGAACGATCTAGCTGGATCTACCCTTGATAGAGGGAAAATCAAGGGCAGATTTTTCGAGGCAAAACTTTTTTTAATTTAATAATGAAAAAATCTCGTTAGCGAGCTGGTGCGTCTAAGATCTATTTTTTTACCCTTAGGACTTCATGGTAAGCAATACGAATCGAGCCTATAAAAATTATTCTGGCTATTTAAATAATTATACTTAGGAGATCGAAAAAAAATTCACGATTAAATTTATTGAACATCGATGTTATATCGATGTTATATCGATGTTTTTGGGCCGATGTTTTTCTCACATCGATGTTGAACGTCCGATGTTGACATCGATGTACATATCGATGTTTTGCTCTCGATGTAATAACCCTACTTGACAATATCTTCCAAAGAACTAGAATTAGATGGGACCCCAACACCTCTTATCAATTGGAGGAAGAAGAAGTTGGTCTTTGAGGCTCAAAGTCTGAGTTACGATTTTTGTGGTTTTCAAATGGGTTCACTAGTTTTTAAATGCAAACGAATAGTATTGAGCTTTGAGTACTGATCTCTTTCATGAGATATTGTCTGCATCGTATAGTCATAATATTTTTGTGGCCAGTGGCAATGATTTAACCTAATGTGATGTTTTATTAGACATTTAAACTTTTTTGTCTAGTGTCCTACGACTATTAAATTTTTTTGGAAGCAGTACATTAAACAAATTTTGTTTAATGTACTGCTTCCAAAAAAAAAAAAAAAAAAAAAAAAAATCTGGCCATCCTACATAATAATATTATAGATAGATATAATATAGATATAATATATTATATTATATCTCATCCTTTGTAAACTGTGAATCCGTTTCCACCCAAGAGGGACATATCCTGCAAGTTGAAAGGATTGATTTTTTTTTTCAAACATAATTTTGGATATTATCCAAAAAAATTTGTTTTTCCTCATGAGTTTGATTGTAGTTTACGGGGTAGGTAACTAGTCGAGCGCAGCAATTGACCAAAATGCGATTCTCGAGGATAACTCCCGAGCTAAAAAGGTGGCGAAATAGGCGGCTGTTATGAACGCGTGGTAGGTATTGGTTGCGCGCCATGATCGCGGGCCTGGTACAGTACAGTAACTGTTCTCAACACGATTTTAATGTTGAGTGGGTATAGGGATAGATACCACCTACCAACCAGTAAAATAAAATCGATTTTTTACTCAAATTTAAATCAGACCTGAAAATTTTATTTAAAAAAAAAAAAAAAAAAAAAAAAAATCGGGTTACCAACAGAGAACTGACCCTTAGAAAGCTGTTTATTTTTGGACGTCCATTTTTTGGGGTCCCGGAACGATCCGATTTCACTGATGCGATCTATAAGGCTTTCACGGGGCTACAAATGGGATTTTTGAAGGATCCCAGGAGGTCAAATATTTTTCAAGAAAAAAACAAAACATTTTTGAAAAAAGAAAAATCCAAAAAACTTTTTTGTCACAGAATTAAATTTCTGCACAAGTAACCTATAACAAAGAATAATAAACCCTTGTGTAAAATTTGCAGCGTTTAAAAAAATACATACCAATCTATGATGACTCCATTCTCCATACAGGTAGTAGGTACTGGGGCCAATTAGAATGACGAAAAAAATCGAATTCAGGCAAAAACTGATTGACCTTGTTGAATGGATTGGATGAAATAATTTCCGTATATCTAATTCATGGGGAGCTATCGCACAATTTTGTCTGCGAACCTTGAAGCCATGGGAAAAAATCACACGCGGAATCCATTTGCAGTTCGTCAACAGCAAACTTGGCATATTTGCAACAAAAAGGAATCAGAATAAAATTATTATCATCTTTGTTTAGTTACCTTCATAAAGTCAAAAATATTGCAGGTAGACATGCTGCCAGCAAGGGTACCTACCTAGTTAAATTAAAATTAAAAACGCTCCAAATTTTACACAAGGGTGTATTATTCTGTGATATAGGTTACTTGTGCAAAAATTAATTCTGTGTCTTGAAAAAAAGATTTGAAAAAATGATTATTATCTGTTATTATTTTTTTCAAAATCTTTTGTTTTTACATTTTTTTTTTACTCGGACATTATTAAATATTTTTTATTAAGAGATCAATTTTTGATCTCTTGGTATCCTTCAAAAATCCCATTTGTAGCCCCATGAAAGCCCTACAGATCCCCACAGTGAAATCGGATGGTAAACCACGTATGTTGTCAAAATTTCAGATTCTTAAAAAAATTCTTACTGCCCAAAACGCCCCGGACAGCAGACGACGCACGGTGGTGCAAAACGGCCATATGGGGGGGGGGGGGGGGACTCTGAAACCCCCATACTTATAGTAGGTAGGTATTCGTAAATTTGACGCTGATCACGAATATTATATTCGTATAATACCCCATGTCCCAGTACCTAAAATGGGTTCTGAGCCGTTTTTTCCCAAAATACCTTTAAAAACACGTTTTCAGTACATTTTTCAGTGTGCGAGCCAAGTAAGGATTCTCCCGAAGTTTGTACATAAAGAAAAGTTGTAGAGCAATAAATTTGGCGTCGATTGAACGCCCTAAAATTGAAAATTACTACAAAAATGAGGAGGTCAAAGATGATTTCGATCGAACACTCCTATGATTTCTGATGGAACCCCGTAACATTGGTGAATTCCATTGACCACCCTAGAATTGAAAATTTCTACTTGTAGACGGAAAATTGCTGAGCCAAATTAGTTATTTTCATGACTTTGTAAGGTAAAAAATGTGGCCTTTTAAATTAAATTTTGTTTCGAAGGTTCGAGCCAGAAATATCTCGCTGTGACGTATTATTTTTTATACACTGCAAAGACCCTAATAGGGTATAATATACTAACATACATATTATGTATGTTTTCATAGTTTTTTTTCTCGATTTCACTGAACGAGCGCCGTAACTATCGCAGGTTCTCTGAAAGGTCTATCTAGGTAACGTCGAGTTTGAAGAATCTTCAAACACAATCTGATGAGATTTTACGTTATCCAACGGCGGGAATACATATTTTTGAAGTTTGGTACCTATTCAGCGTCTTTTTGGCGAAAAAAGGAATTCTCACAATTTCAAGCATTTACCTTAAAATCTGTAGAAAAAACGGACGCCAAATGTTGTTCTGTACATAGGGCACTACATAGGGTACCTACCCAGGAAAAATAGTCGCATACCTACCTTAGCTAGCCCAAGCTCTACTTATGTTGAATTAAATGCACAAAAATCATGGTTTTTTGCTTCAAAATCCGCTAAAAACGTGTTTAAACCTGTGTCTAGATTTTTTCCGCAGAAAGATAAAATTACTTTCTTGTAGCTGAGTAAAAACTGAACAAAAGAATTTTTTCACATGCAAAATGAGTCGGCTACGATTCTCCGTAAATAGGTTTAATACTGCTCCCGTCAACTCACAATTTTCCAAAATCGAGAAAGGTATACTGCACGAGTCAGGTCTACAGTACGAGTCAAGTTGATGACTTTTTGATACGAAAACTATTCATATCAACCCTCCAACTAATACTGAATGGAATATAAAGATTTTGGGGGGGGGGGGGGGGGAATTTAAAAATATTTTTTGGTTGTTTTTTTTTTTCACCTGTGGACCACTGAATGATGTCAAATTTTGAGGCCGCTCCGAATTTTCGACCCCCGTCGCGATTACATAGGTATATTATTCCAAGAAGAACAAACCAAAATGATCGTAACTTTGCATGTAGGTATTTGGAGTGCGGAGTATGGTGTGATAGATACCCTATATCGTAAATAATATTACACAGCTTGAGTAATAATACAAAATAACATGCAAATCATTTTTACAAAATCAAGTGTTGTAGTTAACTTTTTTCCCCTCTTAATATAAAACATTAAATGTTTACACAAAATGTACACAACATAAGTACCCAGCAATGTCAAGTTGATTTTTTTCACTTTAAATTTACAACATGAGCCGCCTCGGGCTCTCTGCGAATTTTTCAACCACTACTTCCTCTTTTTCTTTCTTTTTATCTGAAAGTGTATATATATTTTTCGTTTGTCTAGGGGGGGGGGGGGGGGGGGGGCCGGGCCCCCCCTAGCCCCCCCTTGCGTACGCCCATGCTTGACAGTTGTATCACCAAAATTTGGTGATATATAAATGGTGATATATATAAATTTAATTTATAACGCGATTATGGCTACGTAGGCGTCTATCGTAGATTGCGCGTACATTGCGTCTTTCCACTAAATTTCTTTTCATCCACTTATGTAGTGGATGCGACTTGCTTATGCGGATGTAATCATATGCGACAAGGCAAATGAATTTTCATAATGACCTCAACACCTCCTGCAAAACCATACCGTTTGATTCCACGGAATCATCCTTAACAAAATTCAAACGTAACAAACAACCAATTTCGTTAATGAGGTTCTCCATAAAACTAATAATTAGTTTTATTAGTTTTTTTAAAGAATTTTTTAAAATAATTTTAAGAGTTAGGTATTCTTAAACATGGTGATTCGCAAACATTCAATTAGGACCGACAGTCAATTAGGATTGTGTGTATTGGTTGTGAGCCAATGGTTGGAATCTTAATACATACTCTTAATCCTAGTGTTTCAGCGCGTTTTAGCAGCAAAATGGCGGGTAGTAGCAAAAAAGTTTTAATGTCAAAATGTTCGCTATTATTACAATTTTGTGCTAATTGGGAAACGGAAACGTATCTGCGTGCGCGTTCCGGCACTTCCTCGTGAAATAAAACTTCACACATTTCATTGTTTAGAGTTCTCTCATCGGCAGTTCTAGCTCTCGCTATTGTTAATCCAGATAGGTTTCCGACGGAAACTTTCCGTGTGCCTCTCCATTTCACTTGTTCTCATTCCTAAGGGCGATTTCCTCGCGGAAACCTGTGACCGGTGGCTTTGACGATCCTGTGTTTGCGGAAATGTCGTGCTTGAGATGTCACCCTGTCAGATATCATTACTTAATTAAAGGGACGGTGTAGCCCCGCCATGAATCTTCCCAAGGTTGACACTGAGCTCCTTAATCAGTATTAAATACTGATTAAGGAAATTTTCACGCCACTCGATCGACGGGACATTTTTTAATGAAGAAGTTCCCTAGAAAGTCGAAGCCCGCTAAACTTCCTGGTCCGCTATACTTTCGCTCTAACTTTTTTTGGAATTAGCCCTTACTGGACCATCTTGTTAGCTCGATGAAACCGACGGAAACGAAACTACGTTCGTAACTACTAGGTGTTAAACTACGGCAGATCAGACGTAGTAGGTATTGGCTACACTAATAATTAGTTTACACTACTAATTATTAGTACATTTGATCAAAGTTGGCGTGACTTCAAACATGTCCTAGAAAATTAAAATCAAAAAATCATTTTTACCTATGTAATTGGATTTTGATAAAATTATTTTGAGCTTAAATTGAGTTCATAGAATTTTACTTGAAAAAATGCTAGAAAGTGAACAATTTTCGAGTTCAGAGGGCTGCCTCAGCTGAAATTTGGCGCTGAAGCCTTTTATTGGATAAAATTCATATTTCATCGCAGGGGTGAAAAAAATTTCAAAATTTTGGAAAGCATCTTATTTAAAATCAAATTGCCTTCATCTTTGGTCCTATGACATTTTTAAGCAGTCGTTAGAAGTTGAGGATTTTCAACGTTTTTGCGTAGTTTTTATGAAGTTCGACTGGAATCCCGACGAACATTGTACCGTTATCCAAGAATTGATAGCTAATTGTAATTCCTGGATTCAAAACCATCCTGGGGTTTATCTCTCTAACAGTATTGGTGAATAACATTGTCGTGGCGTTTTTTGTTTGTTGCAGAAGTGTTGCAAACTATGCGGATATCGTCTGCGGCGGCGGTGGTGCTGCTGGCGGCGACCGTTTCCTCTGTCTACATCCCTCCAGGCCCCAAATATCCGTGTCCCGACAAACCGCAACTCATCTACCCGTGCAGATGTCTCGAGGGGTCCGACGTCGGGGTGACGCTCCACTGCGTCAAAGCCAACCTCGCGTCGCTGTCTGTCGCTTTCACGAACGTCGCGTCTTTGGATTTGCCCGTCGAGGCGTTGACGATATCGTCGTCTAAATTCTGTAAGTAGGAGCCGAGTTCTGACAGCTTTAGAGGAACAGGGGTCTACATAACGCAGATGTGAAAACCCGAACTACGGTAAATGTTGGGATTTACCATAAAAACTAAGGATTTCCCAATAGCGTTGGTGAAAGCCTGGTGGTGGTCCACAAATCAAACTTTTCCAAGTAAATCTCAGGATCTACATAGTCTACTAGATAGTCACTGAGGCTTGGTATAAGCTAGGAATATTAAATTTTGTATTCGGAAGAATATTTCGGACTTTAACCATCTGGCTTTGATAAATATCAACATTCGCCTACAGGGAAATCCGCGAATGGGCTCCTTGAGAAGGCCGGAATTCAGTATTTCTATCAACATAATATGTTGATATAATAGAATTCTGTATAGCTACGTGCAGAACTGTGTTTGAAATCGAAAAAATGTTGGAGACTTTGAGCTGAAGACGGAGGGCCCGTGACGTCACACCTTCCCTTGCTGGGCATCGAGTTGTTGGGCACAGAGCCGCCAGAGCGCTGAATAATAAATTTGAGCGGAATCGGAATAAAAACTTGGCTAGGGTCGATTTTCGAAAAACCTTCTTCGGTGATAACCTCGAGCCTCGATTTTTGAATGACCTCTGATAATTACCTCGATGCACGACTTTCGGAGTAGAGTTTTCACATACCAGGTAGCAAAGTTGGCTAACTTGCATCTCTCGGCCAATCAAAAGATGTCTAAGCGGCCATGTCATGTACCCCCCTCCAGACCTTGGAATTCAAATATTATATTTTTCCTAAGGCCGTATAAATGATACAGAGGGCGACCATCAAAACCTCCCCGAGTGGGTGAAAGGTGAGTTAGGAAGTAATCAAAACCTCCCGGTCTAGGGTCCGGCGTGCGCTCGCATACGCATCAAAACCTCCCCGGTTATTTGCCGGTTTGAATCGGGTGAACCTGCGCGCAGTGAATTTAAAATCAGTCGTTCAGCGGTTTACGCGATCGTGAAATCGAAAGAACAGGTTGTTAAGCAAACAAAATTCGCAAAAATTCGGAATTTCACGCATCCTGATTTCGACAAGGCACTACTGTCGTGGTTTATTCAACAGCGAGCAATTTTTTTTTTTTGAAACTTTTATTGCACCAAGTAAGCACACTTATCAGCAATTTACAATTGATGTATACTAAATGACTTGCAAGAAGCTATGACACATAACACTGCTTCTATGCGACTTGTTGTATTGTGCAACTGACGCACTAGTAATTACTCACTGAGCTGATAATTACTTCACAGGGCACCCCACTCCCACAGGTCATGAGGTTTTGTTCTTTTAAGTCTTCTGAGCAGGCCTCCAACGTCGAGGAGCTGGACAACCTCGCTGTTGATGTGTCCCCGAAGCCTCTGCTGATGGGCTAATGCTTGTTTTTTGATGACTTCTTCGACAGTAGGAATTTGAAGTTCCCGGTGTAGTCTTTCGTTCCTGGTGTAACGATACGCATCTACGCATGCTCGTAGCACGTTATTTTGAAATCGCTGAATGATCAAGCGATTGCTCGGAGCGGTGCATGTATTATAGTAAGCCTCCTGACAGGACGTTGAAATTGTCTGAAGAAAGGTCACTGTAATGGTTATTTGGAGAGGAACCCAATTTTTGTGAGGGAATAAAGGTTTTTCATCAATTGTACATACACACTAAGTTGTCTTGTGTACATACTTTATTTTCTCGTTCCCAAAATAGGTACACAAATCACTTGTAGGGGACTGTACACAACAAATGATTCAATCGCCAGTAGTAGACAGTATACTACAAGTGATATATCACTTTAAGTGGAAATCGTTTGTAGTGGACAAAACTGTTCGGTCCCTTGAAGTCCACTATAAACGATTTCGACTGTAGTTATAAGCAATATAACACTCAACATTATTCATCATTCATCATTCCTCGGGTTTCTCTAACGGGGAGGTTTTGATACACGGGGAGATTTCGACGGTTTCCTCAACGGGGAGGTTTTGATACACGGGGAGGTTTTGATGGTTTCTTCTACGGGGAGGTTTTGATGGTTTTTCGGCCGCCTGGGGAGGTTTTGATGAATCCCCGATACTACAGACGGGTTTTCTGCAATGTTGTCGTAACTTTCTCGAAAAAAAAAAAAAAAAAATGTACCTCCTGGGATCCTTAAAAAATCCCATTTGTAGCCCCATGAAAGCCCCATAGATCCCGACGGTGAAATCGGATCGTTCCGGCACCCCCAAAAATGGATTATACGTCCAAAAATACTTCGCAAACGACACCTAACTCGATCCCATAACCAAAAGCCTTCAAAAAACCCTCCCGTAACCCCACTTTAGCCCCATAGCGCCCCACGGATTTGGGCGATCGGACTGAAAACCTTGCCGGCACAACTAGATGGTAAACCGAGTATTTTGTCAACATTTCAGATTTAAAAAAAAATTCCTACTGCCCGGACGGCGGACGGACATTTCGGTTTTGGAATCTAGACCTGTTGAAACGGATAATGTCAAATTTTCAGGTCGATCGGAGCCGTCGACCTCCGTCGCGATCACATAGGTGTATTATTCCAAGAATAATAAACCAAAATCATTCAAGGAGCTCATTCCCATAGACGTAATGCAGTCCTACCAATCTAAGAGAAAGAAGGGAGAAACGCCAAATGTGTACTCTACCTGCATGTATTCAAAGACTTCCCCACAAAATGAAGTTTCTCTTCCCGCGATTTCCCTCCCAAACGGCTTACCTGGACAAATTCGGTAGCCCTCAGAGGTCAGAAGTTCGATGGTCAAGAAGGAACTTTCTCTCGGAATTTCGTGAAAACTGACCGTCAATGGACGTGCCTGACCCTGACATCAATACAGTTGCACTCCCTTTGACGTAAGATTGCTCTCGTTAACAATAATTCACCTATGAAAAGCTAATTGGGTCACGGACTCCCACTCGTGACTCCAACAGACCACCGCGAAAAAAGCATTCTCGAAGAAAACCGTCAAGTTTCATGTTTGGCGACTTTTTTTTTTTTATCGTTTTAAACAAAACTTTCTTCGATTCCAGCACGTCTCTACGGCGGGCTCTTATACGCTCTCGATGTCAAGAAACTGGTTGTAGAAGACACTCCGCTGAAAACTATCGAGCCTCAGACCTTCTTGGGAGTGAACCGGACTTTGGAGGAGCTACACCTCGTCAGAACTCATCTGAACGTGTTCCCCAAGGAAGCATTCGAGGTATGTTCTAAACGCACACAACAATTTTAAAAAGAATTGTGTGGAGGCTACAGCTATGCGTATTCGAGGCACATTCACTGCCGCGTGGATTTTATAATTTTACCTTTTGACCTCTGCAAATATGCAAATGGCATGCTGAGCAGTGTCACTCGGCCGTGTTTTGATTCTTCGTGAGAGAAAATTGAATATGGAAAGTGATGCAAAAATAGAGGAAGAAGCCTGAATGTACGCTTTTTCCAAGATGTGTTGCCTTGATGGTGTACAACTTCACAAGTGGTAGGGAATTAGGACATGTGGGTGCATTATAGTGCACTTGGTCTAAACTGCTATTCAGGAGTGGTTAAGTTGAAAGTGGTCAATGGTGAGGGTTTTCCGTCAAGTGATGCTCTGACCTCAAAAATCACAAGTCGATGAAGTGTAAAACGTAATATCGATGTTTTGACATTGAGTGTTGGAAGATGGAAAGTGAACAACTATGTGCGGGGGTTCAGCACGGTTACATTTTAATAATATAGCTGATATATCAGGTGAGGACCAACCATGAGCAGCTGAGTGGCTCATTTGGCTCGGGAGCTCATTTCTCTCCTAATAAGACCTAAGAGGCTGGAATTGGGTATGTTCTCTCGTTAGGAGTTATACTTGAAGATGGATAGATGAAGATGGATACCCACTCCATCTGCCTTCTATGCCGAAAACTAGGTAGGTATGTACTCAATTACTTATTGAAATTCAAAAATGTTTACTCACATATTATCGGTGGTTTCATTCCGGTTATTTTGCTGTACATTCATAAAGGTTCTGTAAGTTCAGCTCCTTTTAATGGTGAAAAACTGACTCGTATATAATTACACTTTTTTGGATGAAACAGTTTTGTGAGTAACAACGCTGCGTAAGATTCTTGGGGCTGAACCAGTTTATCTTCTGGGAGACAGAAGCGCCTCACTAACTCTCCACCATTTCGACACCACCTCTGGGCTGAATCAGTGTACAGTTTGGAGGCAAAAGCGCACTCCAAACCATTAACCGACCCCGCTTCTGAGCTCAAACGGTGTATAGATTGTAATACATACATACGTAATACATCTGGGTTACTGCTCCCTCTAACGAAGTTATTCAACATTTCGCTCGAATCCTGACAAATGGAAGCTTTCCTTCATTACACCTGTACATAAGTCCGGTGATAAGAGAATCATAAATCACTACAAGCCAGTTTGCTCGCTTTCCTCAATCCCCCAAACTGTTTGAGAAGCTGGTCGTTGATCAGCTTTCGCCTGTCTTTGGCCTGGTCTTGGCGGATGAGCAGCATGGATTCATGCGTGGCCGCTCCACCACCACGAATCTCATGGTTTTCCAGGAATTCGTGATGGAGGGATTTCAAAGAGGCATTCAAACTGACGTGATCGTCACAGATTTTGCGAAGGCTTTTGATAAGCTGTCTCATCGCCACTTGTTGTCATTGTTATTTGGCTCGGAATTCATGGATCGCTCTTGAGCTGGTTGGGCAGTTATCTAATGGGACGTCAGCTCGTTGTTCGCGCGAGAGGAGCTCTCTCAACACCATTCCTCGCCACCTCAGGTATTCCTCAGGGTAGTCATCTGGGCCGTTATGCTTTTTGTTAATGATCAACAGTATCGTGGGGTGTTCCTCCGCACGTGGCATCCACTGCTTGCTCCATGCTGATGATCTGAGGCTCCTCAGTCGCATTGGTTCTTCATCGGATTGTGAGGATCTTCATACGGCGATTTCTGGCTTGGAGAATCAGCTGAGTGGCTTCTAAAGCTAATTTCAACACAATTTATCGCACGAAGATTGTTCATCCACGCTTCAATCTGAATACTATGAGCTACTGAAATTTGATCCGGACGCAAAGCAAGTGAAGAGAATAACTACGTCACACGATGGAGTTGGTGATATAATACATTGCACATATTATGCGCAATTCAAACTACTATTGATGGAAAAGGGCATTACTCGTACACATCTGTGTACATCACCCCTGGAACTCCAATACGTCAATTAAGAGGATTCTTTGTCTTAAATCTTACGGCGTATCCATCCACCTAATAAAAACCGAGAAATGTCTGTCTGTCTGTTTGTTCCCTTTTCACGCTTGAACGGAATGACCGATTCGCGTGCCTTTTATTGCGACCTGTTCCAAAAACCAGCACGATGGTCATAGGCTACCTTGATTTTTCCTCCCTCATCCCCTTCATTGGTTTTCGGGTGCTCCTTCATGACGAAAGTTGTTTATCCCTGAGGTGAAACTAAGGAGGCCTCAAAAGTGGAACGAAAGTTTTTGTCCGATTTCGTTCGTACAAGGCTATTTGACCCGGCTTTTCGTCGTGAAGGAGCACCCGAAAACCGATGAAGGGGATGCGGGAGGAAAATTCAAGGTAGCCTATGACCATCGCGCTGGTTTTTGGAACAGGTCGCAATAAACGGCACGCGAATCGGTCATTCCGTTCAGGCGTGAAAAGGGAACAAACAGACAGACAGACATTTTTCGGTTTTTATTAGGTGGATAAGCCGATATTTAGCATTACCAGTTCAAATTCAATTTCTGTTGAATTATAATAAATCACGTGTTTATATGTAATTTAGTTGTTTTCTCTTCCCGGGGTTCATTTCTACGATTAATTGTTTTTCGCATCAAGAGAGAAATTAGATGAAGATTAATCATAGAAATGAACGCAAGAAGATATCAGCAGACCATTTAATAGATTATTACGCTGTCTTTGCTCTGATTTTGTTTTCTTTTTTTAGATTCTGGGGAAATTGACTGTCTTGAACATCGACGGTCACCGTCTGACGAGCCTGCCGGCCGGCTCCATCGGGGGCCTCGTCACCGAAAATGTCGACCGTTTCAGCCTGGTCAACGGCAACCTGTCGGATCTCGCCGTCGAAACGCTGGCCGTCCTGAAGAAACTGAAGAAATTGGATTTGCACGGGAATCAACTTAAAACCCTCAAGAAGAATCAATTCAAGGGGTTGAGGAACGTCGAAACGTTGGATTTGTCGCACAACGGGATCGTCAAAATCGACGCGTCTCATTTGTCCGATTTGAACAAGCTGTCGACATGCAACGTTTCGCACAACGGCATCACGGAGATCACTCGGTTGGTAGTTTTGTTTGCAGTGTGGTGCGCTTTTTGCGCTTTTTGCGCTTATTTGTTTGGAGGATGTGGCTGAAAGTTCTGGAATAGACCCTCTGAGATGTGCCTATATTCAAAGTGGCAAAGTTACATCCCGGATTCGCTTCCCCAGAGGTGGAGGCAGCCAAATGAGTGTGCATTCACTGTAACTATCCAGATACAACCCACTTCCAGAGCTCCTGTTGGTCTAGGGAATCAACAGGTTGGGTCGTGACGACATCCCAGACTCAGCCATTGAAGGAGTCAGTTTTCCTCAGGCTAAAGCCATCAGCGGTCCGAAAAGTAGAGTTGGAACCGCATCATCATTCAAATGATGGGAATTCTCCTGATCAACTGAGAGAGCTAAAATCTCTCCTGTTCACGGGGAGGGCCTCTCCTTGGACGTTGAAATTTGGGAGGGGGCCCTTCTGAGAGTACAAGAGACGATTCTAACGACGGGAATTGTTAAAAATCCGTACACTGCTCGAATCTCTCCTGTTAAAACATTCAGTTTTGTTTCGTGTTCACAATAGACCGGGTGTCCCAGCTAGTATTATAATAATTCAAGGACCAACAATCACTAGCGGCTACTCACCCACAGGCGAAAACACATCCTTTGGTCAACTCGTATTTAGCCACCTGTTTTTGCCACCACTAATTCCAAACATCTCTTCGCATTTTCCAGAGGCGCCTTCGCCCGAAATACTGTCCTCCGCTCGCTCATCCTCAACCACAACAAATTGCGGAAACTGGATTCGAACTCCTTCCGCGGCATGAGGTTCATAAGGAGGTTGGAAATGGCCGACAACGAAATCGCCGACGTCGGCCGCGACACGTTCGGCGCCGTTTCCAGAATCGGAGTCGTCAACTTGGCGAGAAACAAATTGAAGAAAATCGATTACCAGATGTTCGCGAAACTCCAATACGCTGAGGTAATGAAAATGTCGAAGTTTCGATTTATATTATGACAGCTGCAGCCCGAGGAGAACCGTCTTCATTCAAGTCGGAAAAAATTGAAATTTGCCTTGAAAAATTCATCTGGGCGAGTAGATAACTAGAAAAGTTAGAAAACACAAAAACGTCTGGCTCGTAGTGGTCAATTTACACATATTTGAACCCCCCTCCTCCTCTCTTATCTTTGACCTCAGAGGTAATTAAAAAAAAAACGCATAATGAAATTTCACAAGCAACAAAACAAGTGTGCTCTGAATTTGGGGGGGGGGGGGGGGGGGCTAGCAAAGGAAAACTGCTGATCTCCAAAATTGCCCAAGAAGGGGTAAAAATAGATTTCACCTTCCAAATGAATCCTTGTAAGGGGTAAACCCCTTCATCCTGTATTTCTAAAAAAAAAGAAAAAAAAGTATTTATTATTGAAATGAGAGTAGAAGGGGTCTGAGGCCGGGAGTGGTCGGGGATTGGCTGGCTTTAGCCAGCAGGGGGTGGCCCCCAGTAACTTGTTACACTTGATAAGTACGTTTTTGAAAAAAAAAAAATGCTAACTTGGCTTGGTCATTTCTATTTCAGAAAATCGACGTGTCCGACAATTTCGTCACTGAAATCCAAAAGCTGGCCTTCAAAGATTTGTATTTAGTTCACATCAACCTGTCGCACAACGCCATTTCGAAAATTGAGCCTGGAGCGTTTGAAAACTGCGTCAACATCACGGTTTTGGATATGTCGTTCAACAAGCTGACCGAATTCGCGCCCCGAGTGTTCGACGAAATATCTTTCGCCACAGAACTGCAGCTGTCTTATAATAACTTCACTGATCTGTCCAAGGTTAGTATTATTGCAGAAGAATTTCAATTTCCGTGATGCTATTTCTAATAGTGTTTTATATCAGGTTCCGTTGGCAAATATGACGGGTATAAAAACGCTGAACGTGACTCACAATCAGCTTAGAACGATACCCCGCAACACGTTTCCTAAACTGTACGAGCTTCACACGATTGACGTCAGCCACAATGAAATATCTGAAATATACAACGGCGTTTTTCAAACCCTGTTCGGGCTAAGGTATGGACGAAACGGAAATAACGTTGGTAGGAAGTGTTGGCAAGCCTAAATTTGTTGTTTTATTCAACGCAGGTTTCTAAATTTGAGCTACAACTCTTTAAAAGAGATCAAAAGTGCCACTTTCGGGCCTTTGCCTACGTTGTTGGAGCTGGACCTCAGCCACAACCTCCTGTCGGACATAACGAGAGGAGCTCTCAACCGGTTGGTTTCTCTGCAGCAGTTGTCCGTTGCTCACAATTTCCTTCCGACGATATTCCAGATCCCGCAGTCCTTGTCGAGGTAAGTGTCGACGGGTGAGTTCAAAGTATCCCGAGAGTGTGTGAACAACTGGTGTTTGCTTAGGTTGTACCTCAACTTCAATGAGATATCCAAAATTCCAACGAGAGCGTGGCCTACGATGAATGCCCTCTTGTTGCTGGACCTGAGCGACAACTATTTGGAAGACAATTTAGAAAGAGGCTCCTTCACTAATCTGCTCAGCCTCCAGCGAGTTGATTTGAGCCGGAACTACATCACTGAGCCACCCTGGGAGAGTCTGGCCGACGTTTCATCCCTACAGTATCTCATCCTCCAGGTATCTCGACCAACACACAACCTCTCGTTGCCATGTTGGCACACCTGAGTGCACCCCTGACTCAACATTTTTGGGTTCCAGGGAAACAATCTCACATCCCTCGGAAAAGGAGCATTCGGAAAGCTACCCATCGTCTTTGAGCTCAATGTGGCCGAAAACCAAATCGTCAACGTCTCCGTCAAAGCTTTTGACGGTCTTCTGCAACTTCTGAAGTTGAATCTTTCCCACAATGCCATCGACAGCATTCCCAATGGAGCTTTCCAAGGCAGGTTGCAAGTCCCACAGTTTCATTTTTACGCACGAAAATGTAAAAAATGAGCAAAATGTTAAAATATTGTGTTTTGCAGGTTTGGTGTCACTTCAAACTCTGGATTTGTCGCACAATAATCTTGAAACGTTGGATAATAAAACCCATGGATTGTTGGATGACTGCTTGTCTCTGGAAAGGGTATGTACGACGTTTTATTCAGGGCCGGTTTGACTGACGAGTCTGGCTTAATTCAATACATAATAGATTACTGCGTACCGCGACTAATCCAAGCTTATCTTGGATTCGGCCGGCCGTCATTGCAGTTTTGTGTGCATGTGCATATTTTGCGAATGCGTGGGAAGCTGAAACAAACAAGAAAATGTCCTGGTCAGCGGATCCATTTTTAAAATGCTCTAAATTACTTCAACTGACAAGGTTGATGACTAAGTGATTAGGGCGTGGAAAGAGGCTCATAACTCACTTTTAACCCCTTTTGGAAAAAATTTCACATCATTTTAGGTTACAAACGTCTAGCCCCTGAGCCAATCCTTAGTTTGGTTTCCTGCCGCTAGTGGTTTGTGGCGCTGCAGTCACCATGCCCCATTTCCCTCGCATTTTGACATTTCTGCAATTTTCCTCTACTCCCTCCTGGAAGCCTAAAGGGTAAGGGGAGGGGGGATTATTGGATACGAAAAGGAGATGCTGGATGTAATCCATGTGCATCAGCAGAAGTCGGGGATTATTATTCTTGGAATAATTCCCCGTTTTCCTTGGGTTTATTATTCATGGAATAATTCACCTGTCTTCGCGACGGGGGTCGGCCTCAAAATTTGACATTAGGTACTCTTTTCATGACGCGTAGATTTCAAAAATCAAGTCCGTTTTTTCTTTCAATCGGAAATTTTGACAAAATACCTACTCATTCACCATCTAGTTGCGTCCGGCAGGTTTTCAGCCCAACCGCCCAAACCCGTGGGGCTCTCTGGGGCAAATAAGAGGCCGGGGTGAAGGTTTTGGGGTATATTCGGTACATAATATCCAGTGTGGTGTCATTTTCGAAGTATTTTTTGAAGTAGAATCCAATTTTGGAAGTCCCAAAGCCATCCAATCTCACAGCGGGGATCTTTGAGGCCTTTGAATGATGCCAGGAAGACAAATGAGTAATTTTGGACGCATAATCAATTTTTCGATAGTTGCTTATCCTACTTCATTTTTTTTTTTTTAAATCCTACTTCAATATTCATTGCCCTACACAGCTATTTCAAATATTCACTCTTCATCAATAAAGTGACCCATTGTGCTGCCATCGGGGTTACTAAGGTAGGTGTTATGTGCCCTTGAAGAGGTTCAATAGTCCTTCCATCAGGTCCTGTTGCGCCAGTATCTCTCCCTGGTCCACTGACACCTTATGCGCTCCTCCTTAGGGCCTCACACTCGAAGATGTGGTGATCCGCTGTCTCCTCATCACCGCAGAACCTACTGGCGAGTTCATTGTTTGTGACCCCTATCCTGGTTAAATGCTTCTCGAAGCTCCCATGTCCTGTATACAGGCCCACTATGAATTTCAGTTGTATCCGTCGTATTAAGTTAACTCCCCGCCTGGTGGAGCTCCCCTCGGGGGGGGGGGGGGGGGGGGGGGGGGCTGCTGATAGCCTAAACGGCTCCATAGCAGTCTCCACAGCACTAACCTGTATCCGTCGTAATTGGAGACACATATTTGCCCTTTTAGACCGGCCATTGTGTTTCCATACTGCTGATGCGGGGTTCTTTCCCATCTCCGGTTGTGCTGTGATCGCTGCCACTGGCCAACAATCTCGGGGAAAAGCGCCCCCGTGATACCTAGACAGGGTTCGGGTCCTAGAGGTCCTCGCTGGACCTCTGTTCAGGGCGTCTGCTTTCTCGTTCCCTGGAATACCGCCGTGACCCATCTGAGAATAATCTCATTAGAAGCCCCAACAAGCCTGATGGACTCCCAGCAGTCAAGTACTTGTTTTGAGTTGGTAGATGTTACTGGTAGTGATTTCAGAGGACCACTGGCTATGGAGTGGAATAATACATCCACATATTATGTTGATTTGCCTTCTCTCGAGGGCTCTTCTCTCACTCTCAGCCATGCATGCTTTTATGGCATAGAGCTCGGCCTGATATACTGTAGCCCCCTTGCCCAGTAGGCTGGCGTCCCCTTAAAAAACAGAAAAGTGTATCTTGTTTTGCCAGACGCTTCCATCTGGGTGAAAATAGCCAAAACCAAACAAAAATCGCTGTTTTTACCTTAAGTTAAGCTCACCTCCCATGACTCAGATTCGTTACGTTTGGGCCCAAAGGAGCAATCCAAACCATTTCCAGCTTTTCCCAATTAAGTATTTCCATTTTTATTTATTTAGCAAAGTAGTTGAACTATGTTTGTTGTTTCAGATAAATTTGAGGAACAACAGGATATCGTTTGTGACGAGAAAAACATTCCCGAGTGACCCCTACCAACCGTACAAACTGAAAGAAATTGATCTGAGTTACAACGTTATGCCTGTCGTGACTTTTGACTTGACCTACGGAACTAGGAAAGTTGAAATTCTCGATTTGAGTCACAACATGATCAACGAAATCAGGAGATGTGAGTGAAACTGTTAGGTTGGCTGCAATGGTACTTCCCAGCCTGTTTGAAGTTGAGTAAATATCATGGTTTGCAGGGGTGGTGGGGAATCTGACGTCTCTGAGAGTTTTGGACTTGTCGTTCAACGAGCTCACTGATCTGACTCAGTCCTCGTCCCTCGAGCTGCCTCCGTCTTTGAAGACGCTGAGCGTTCGAGGTAACCAGCTGGAGACGCTTCCCATCGACCGGATGAAGCAGCTCGCTGTTTTAGATGTACGGGATAATCAACTGGGGTATTACACCGAAGTGACTGCCATGCTGAAGAACGGAAGCCGCGTCTTGTATAGCGGTGAGCTCCCAGTTTTACGTATGTTTGGTTGGTAGCGTTGGAGAAAAGGGTTTTGAGCTTGATGGGCTAGTAACCAGACACCAATGATAGTGTGGTGTTTTTAAACATTGCTGCCAGTTAAGGTAATTCATACGCCTTCATCTTATATCAGGGAACCATATCAACTGCGATTGTCGCTTACGTCCTGTCCGACGGTGGCTCCTCGATGAGCAGTCCAGGGTGGACGACTGGAGTGATGTGAAGTGTTATCTCCCCTCGGCGGTGGCCAACCAGCAGCTTGTTAGTCTCAACGAACAGGACATGCCGTGCGGAGACTCAGGCTCAGAAGGCGTTGAAGATTACGATACGACGCCGGACGTCAAATTCAGAGAGATTCAACGGTAGGTGAAGATGTTATTAAGTCAAATTGCACAATGGAAAAGAGTTCTAAGCACAAAGCAGAGAGTCACTTTTCTTTGAAGAAAAATCTATAATCTGCAGCGATGACTAGTTCATTACATGGGCGTTGGGCCCAGCAGGTGCTGCCCAGGGGGTTCATTGTCCATTGTCTAGAAATAGCCCAAGAAATGATATGGTAGTTGGTTTAGTGATCAACTTGATTTAGTAATCCCCCTCTAGTTGTTTCAATATCTCTTATTCATGTTGCACTGAGTAGTGATTGAAGTTTTTGCCCCTTATTAACTGTAGTAAGGTATGTATCTGTATAATTTCAAACAATCACTTCTCTGTGCACACTATCGATTATCCTGCACACAGAAGTGATTGGAACTTAGTGCCTGTAACAGACGGGTATCGAATACAAAATATTTTGAAATGACGAGAGACGAAATTTTGAAATGACGGTATATCGAGCTCGTATATATCGATGTGGGGAATATCTAGGCATATCGATTTTTTGGAAATAGTCAATAAAACAAATTTGAAATTCGTTAATTTAATTTTTCCAAAGTAAATTTGTAACGAACAGAATCTGATGACACCTACCAATATGGCAATTTCAGTTAATTAGGTACTGATATAACATTAACTGGGGCATTTCGCCCATCAGTTTTTATTCAACTGGAAGTCATTCAGGTACTGTCATACCATATTAGAATTGTGTTATAATCCCGACCCAATGATCTTTGAAAATAGTTTTCTATATTATACTGATAGTGATAAGGCCCCGTCAACATTTACCCTTTTGAACACCAAAAGCTGCAGAGGCATTTTTCCTGATCTTACAACACTGCTTGATTGCGTTTTGGTTTATTGATCAGGGAATATTAAAGGGTGTCAAAGACCACCCTTGAGATCCGATATGGTACAGAGGTATTGATATCGGTGAGCGTCATATCGACATCAAAAGTTGAAATATCGAATCAAAACTATCGATATCTCTGGTTCTTGTTTTGTTACTTTCACTTCGGACTGAAATGAGGGTGGGATAATATCACAAAATGCATTATTATATTATTGATTTCGGTTTCAATGTTCCACTAATGAAATGAGTTTTCGTTTTGTAGTGAGCCGAACGGGAAAATATCGTTGACGTGGTACGTGACGGCGAAAGAAGACATCGCGGACTTCACTCTTTTGGTGAAGGGGAAGAAGCAAACGGACAACCAAGAGTCGACGCTTATGAAGAAGAATCTGGCATACAGCACGAGAAGCGCTGTATTGTCAAACTTTCCTTCAGAAAACGTAAGTATTTTATGGAAAACTGAATATTGCTGGTTCTGACTGCAACACTACAGGTTAACTTTCGGTCCGCTTGTACCAAAGTTAATGGGGGGTTCGCATTGTTTTTTTTTTTCTAGTTTTTTTTTTTTTCTGAAAGTACTCCCTGAGAATGTAGGGAAAACAGTAGTCAGCCGCCTGAAATCGTTTCCAGAAAATTTAAATAATTTAACGAAAATTACGGCGTTTGAAAAACCGGGGCCATGGAGGGAGCGTGACGTCACTTCCTCATTACAGCTGAAGAGCGTCGTCGATAGTGTTTTGTTCTTGACAGGTGAGGAGATTGTTCCACCCAGTGTTGCTTTTCCACTGCTCATCACAGAATAAAATTCAAGTGAGCCGTAAATCCTTCTGATAAGGCTTTAAACTTCAAGTATCTTGTATTATGATTAAAAGTTAATTATGTTTTCTGTAATATCAAGTTATAATTGCTATAAATTTATCATATAAGCTGACGACACTAGCGCTGATGGTGAGAGATTCACTGGAACTGTGACGTCATGTCCTCAAACAGTGACTGGTGGGAAACGCCGGCTGATTCAAACCGTGCGTTTCGTTTTTTCGTTCTATCTCCTACAATGATTTTTTTTTCGTTGGTATTGGAGTCTGTGCACGTTACTTTTTAGCCATATTTTGAATGGTAGGGAAGATTCCCAAATCTAAAATCAATGCGAACTCCCCATTAGCGGCCCTGTCATTTTGTCCATCTAATTTTGAATGTTGGTCAGTAGTGTGAAAGGGTCATTTAGTGTAATTTTGAACGCATAATCCATTTTTCGAAGTCCCACTTTTTTCCAAACATATTTTAGTAACCTACGAGTACCTATATCAAAGAATAATAAACCCTTGTGTAAAATTTGCTGTTTTAGGGTTTTTGCCCAATTCTGCCCTGATCTCTGCAATACGTTCGTGTTCAGTGGGCTTGCATACTAACTATTTGCAGGCATTCTCGCCTGGAAGAACCATGTTGAACGTCTAGTCAGGATGTTGAGGAATTGGGTTGAATGAGTGAATGGAGAAGTTGCTTGGTTTAGTTTAGATTAGTTTACAGCGCCTCATGTTATATTAGGCCGATCAGGTCAAAAATCTCGACGTAAAACTCACTTATCTTCATCTTTAATGGACCGCAACTTTGATGTTTTCAGGGCCCTCTTGAGTTGTGCATCGTTGCCATCGACAGCGAAGGGCAAGAAAGGCAAATCCACAATTTGCAATGCCGCAGTCTCCAATCCGACAAGAGCTCGTCGGCCAGCGGTGCAACAGCGTCAGCGAACATCCACATCACATTCCTCGCCATTTCGTTCCTCGTCCCTCACCTTCTGGCCTTTAGGTAGCCACGTTAAGAACAGTCGAAAAATATCCTTCGTCGAATGTTGGATTGTCCGAAAGCGTGTTTTGAAAGCATGAAAACTATCTAAGCGGCTCGCTATTGAAAACTAACTACACAAAAAGGCGTCGTACTTACGTGAGTAAACGTTATTTAGTGATAAGTATCGCGATGTGAAAGATATTTTTTGTATTTTTGAAAGGCGGGAGGTCCTTCCAAGGCCAGGGTCTGTTCCGCCGCCGGGACTGTCCAAGTCCCTCAACACTTTGCATGTGCCTTAGTTGAAACGCGGCTCTCAATTTGTCAAGTTCAGCGGAAATAACGTCTTAGAGAGTCGCCTCCTGCTCAGTACTGAAATTAACACTACGAGAAGTTTTCCGATGTGGCACCGATTCAGCAGCACGAAAAGCTATCTAAACAGAGCTATAAAAGCTATAAAAACGAGCAAAATCTTTTTAAACGAAATTTTTGAAAAATGTATTTCTTTGAGGGGTTGAAAATTGTATTTAGTCGTTTTATTAATTGAATTATTCACAGTACAGACCTTGGCAGTTTTCTTTAGATTTAATCGTTATTCCGATTTGAGCTGTGATATTCAGTTATTCTTTTGAACACGTTTTTCTCATTTTAATTTACCATACTTAGGTGTTAAGCGGAACCAAAGTTGGGAGTAACTGAATTTCTCTAAGATTTCCTTTAAGTCTCTCTATTTTGGTGTTTTTGTTTTCGTAATTAGATTTTTTTTTTAGGTTAATCGACTCCGATATTCCATTGGCATTTTTTTCCGGTTTTTGAAAATTTAGTATTACGAAATTATTTATTTTTTTAAATTACGTTCTTGTCGACTATTTTAACTCTGTTCACATTCAGCACCTCACAAAAGCCGAATGGTACGAAAATTTTGATGAGAATTTCAATTTCGTTTTTATTGCCGATTTCGATAGTTTGAATTTCGTGTTAGCAGCCATTCGTTCGACATTCCAGGGCGCTTGAAGAGCGTTTGCCTATCGTTTCCAATCAAGTTTCGTTGTAGTTTGTTAGAAGTCGGCCTTTGTGATAAAAAAAATTGTGTTACGCCGTTTTCGTTCGACATGAAAAGTTTGTGTTAATAAAGTGCTATTTATTTGATTGTGATTCGGTCGTTTGTTGGTGCCTTTTCCTGGGGAAGACGCACAGTACTTCGATCAATGGACGAAAAATAAAAAAACTGCAAACTTGACTTGATTTTAACCCCATTTTCAGTATCATTTGGACGCCTTCTATCGATTAAAAAAAAAAAAAAAAAATCCAGACACGTTTCCATTCCTAATTCTGCGCTGGAACTGGTACCCACCCAAACATTTGCATGGTCAAATCAAATCAAATCAAACTGGTTTTTATTTGCAAAATCCATGTATATGACAATGCAAACGTCAAGATTACATAGGTAATGACAGAAACACAAGCATGAAAACAGCAGTAATTTGGGCTCCATAGTACAGTTCACAAACAAACTCTGACAACGTGAGAATGGAGCAACCCGGGCGAACTTATGGGCTTGATATATGATATGCATATGACAATGCAAACGTCAAGATTACAAGATTACATCGGTAATGAAAAAAACACAAGCATCAAAACAGCAACAATTTGGGCCCCATCGTACAGTTCACAAACAAACCCTGACAACATGAGAATGGAGCTACCCAGGCGAACTTATGGGCTTGAGGCGAATGAGATATTATAAAACTCATCAACACTGTACAATTCCGCCTCGATCAGAATATCTTTCAGGGCTTGCTTGAAAGCGGGGATGGGCAAGCTCTGCAGCCTCTCTGGTAGCCGATTAAACAGACGAGAGCCGTTCTGAGTTGGGTCTGTCCGCAGCGAGGCTGTCAGACGGACCGTGGGAATGGTAAGGTCCTCGCATTGCCTTGTGGAGTAATGATGGCAGTTACTGCCCCTCTGCAACGTGTTAACATTTTGTCGCACAAACATCAAAACTGAGTGAATGTACAGACTCGGCAAGGTGAGGATTCCCAAGCTGTTAAAATGCCCTCGGCAACTCTCATTCCATCCAAGGTGCTTCAGTATTCGGAGAGCCTTCTTCTGCAGGACGAACACACGGCGGCTGTGTGGAGAGTTCCCCCACAGCTGCACGCAATAACTCAAACGGCTATGGAAGCAGGCAAAATACACTGATCTGAGGATCTCAGGGGACACACATCGTGACAATCGGCGCAACATGAAATTGCAGGAGGCGAGTTTTGATGACAGCTTGTCGACGTGTTGAGCCCACGAAATTCTATTATCAACCTCTACACCCAGCAGATTCACTGAACGGGTGAGAGGGCCATTCAGCTGGAAGGTTAAGCTCTGGGTCTTATCAGAGTTGAGGCGAAGACCATTTACATCACACCATGACTCGAACAACTCTGAAAGTGCAGTCATGTTACTTTCCAAACCCTCAACTGAACTCCCTTGTACCACAGCTGTTATGTCATCCGCAAAAAGGGAGAGGAAGAACGTGTCCTGGCATTGGTATACTAGATCGTTTATATATATTATGAAGAGGCAAGGGCATCTTTTGTGCAAGGGCCTGGTTTGTGCATGGTGAGTAGACAACTACTTAGGTAGATAGATATGGTTTTTTTAAAATTGTAGCAGCCATAATGGTAATACAATCGTAATATTATAAACAGAGATAACAAATTCAGCACGATTACTTTTATAAAAATTCATCGGCAATTCAACATATTATCAGGTTAGGTGGGTATATAACTTAAAATAGGTAGAAGAAAAAAGTCGTCGACAGAATACAATTCTGCATTAATCAATGCGTTTTTTACTGTAGGGGAAAATGGGGCCCATTGATACAGTGACAGTATCTAGGCAATCTAGGTTCATTGCTACGATGAGAGATAGCACTAAAGGAGACGTCACGTCTTCCAGCGAGGTTTCATCCTCCCTCCACCAGTTGAATACAAGACGTAGGGAGAATGCCATGTGATTTTGTTGTCAAGAAGTAATTTTTTGCGTTTTGTTTGAGAATACCCAGCAAGTGAGAAGTACTGATTATCAACTGGAGTTAAATGCACAGGGAAGAACATGGCTATAATGAAGTAAATGCCGATTTTTTATTTCTCATTGCTGGTTACTTTTCGTCAAAAAAGCAAGGTGTTTTCAAAATGGCGTAGTGGGGCAGATTGATACGCATCAAAGTGCCCCACTTCCAAGAATAATAAACCAAAAACCGCAGGAGTGACATCGATGAACCTGCAATGTCTTCTGCAGTCCAAGCCGTAACTGAAGGGTTGATGTCCTTACGTAAGGCGGCTGAATTTTATAAGAAGTTGATGAAGCATCTGTAAGTTTATTTCCCTTGACAACTTGAAAGGTGCAAAATGTTATTTTCAAGTAGTTGTAAGAAATTGGCGTAAGAAAGGTTTGTCAAGAATCTTGACTCAAGATTGTTATACGTTTTTGGTTTATTATTCTTGGAATAATACACCTATGTTTTCGCGACGGAGGTCGACGACTCGGATCGGCCTCAAAACTTGACATTATCCGTTTCAAGAGGTCTACATTCAAAATCCGAAATGTCCGTCCGCCGTCCGGGCCGTTTTGGGCAGTAGGAATTTTTTTAAAAATCTGAAATTTTGGCAAAATACTTGGTTTACCATCTAGTTGTGCCCGCAAGGTTTTCAGTCCGATCGCCCAAACCCGTGGGGCGCTATGGGGCTAAAATGGGGCTACAGGAGGGGTGTTTTGAAGGCTTTTAGCTATGGGATCGAGTTAGGTGTCGTTTTCGAAGTATCTTTGGACGTAGAATCCATTTTTGGGGGTCCCGAAACGATCCGATTTCACTGTGGCGATCTATAGGGCTTTCATGGGGCTAAAAATGGGATTTTTGAAGGATCCCAAGAAGTTAAATATTTTTCGAGTAAAAATTGAAGAATTTTTGAAAAAACACATTTTTGAAAAAAAAATCCCCCCAAAAAATTTTTTTGAATTATAAAAATCCAAAAAAATTTTTTTTTTTAAATTTTTTTTTTATTGACAGAATTAAATGTCTGTACAAGTAACCTATATCACAGAATAATAAACCCTTGTGTAAAATTTGCAGCGTTTTTTGTTGTGATTTTCATAATTGTATCGATGTACCCCACCGTGTATCAAACTGCCCCGCATATGGGGCACATTGATACAAATGACTTTTTCCAAAAAAAACCTCAACATGGGGTACCTACTTCGCTTTTAGCAAAATTGTTTCCCATTTTCCCCCGGTTTCTATGAAACAAGAACGTCCTCAAAATCCGTCTGACTAAAAAGTACTGGCTTCCCAAAAAAAAAGTGCATCAATGTGCCCCACTTTCCTCTACGGTCGAATTCCTTATCCGACATCTGCCAAAGCGATTTTGGTAACCTATTGTAAAAGCGGGCTACTTTTCAAGGATGTGGTCAATCGCACGCTGGAAGGACGCAACACGTCACATGTCCGTGTGCAGTGACTGTGAAAGTCGGAGCCCTTAGGAACCAGAGAATCATATTTTCTAACCAAAGAAAGATAATCTAGAAAGCTTTTTGTAGCTTGAAAATATCCGCGTAAGATGAGCCCCCAAAAAACAATTCCATAATATTTCATCATAATATTATTATAATGCACGGCTCATGAAGAGAGCGAAAAACACGTCCCGCAGAACCGGGAAGGAGACGATGCCAGCAAGATGACGAAGGACGAAGTTCACAGATGCCAGCCTAGCACCGAGCTTTTCAATGTGACAGCGCCACGAAATCCTGCTGTCAATCCATAGCCCCAGGAAGTTGGCCGCGTTGTCCAGCCGACCGTTGAGAAGGAACTCGAGGTCTTGGGTCTTCTCCTCATTGAGCCGGAGCGAATTTGAGGCGCACCAGGATTTCACCACCACATCCGCCGCCACTATATCGCCCGACAACTCCAAGCGCGTTTGACCAGACGCCAAGACAGTCATATCATCGACAAACAAGTAAATTTGATTCGTTTGTAGATTGAACTCACAGGCCAAATCATTGGCGTAAAGGAGGAACAACGTCGGACCCACAATGGAGCCCTGCTTTACCCCACAAGTTATGGGCGACTCTTCTGGAGCGATGCCATTGTAGATGCCCACACGGGGAGTTCGACATTACACGCCCGGGCGTCGAGAAAACATACATTTCACGCCCGGAATGACTTTCCCCGGATTACGTTTCACGCCCTGATTTTGGTACCCGGTGTTACGTTACACTCCCGACGTTTGGACAAAATCACAAAAATCCCGCCTTTTTCCTGCCGCTGAATCCATTTGTCCACCCTACGTTGTGCCTTCTTGATGTTCGGGCATGCTTTGGACAGAGTTGAGCTTGGGATAAACGTCTGCTTGGACTTGTCGCAACTCGTCGAAAAACAGGAAAATGTTTGGATGGGGTTAGGTCTTTATTGAAGAAGGAGTGGAAAGACTCGCAGGCGTTTGTAGTTCGGGTCACTTCACTAGATTTGCACGCCCACAATGTGGGAGGAAAGAGAGCATCGTCGGCTACATACGTGTCGTGGATGCAGTCGAGGAACCGTTGGGAGTTGACCAAATCGGGTTTCTCACACAACCACTCACAAAATGAATCCCCTACTTCGTCTGGATTGCAAAACGGGAGCCCGAAAGCCCAATGAAGCCATCTGCCTTCCTCACTTCCACCCTTATACACTGAAGACAAGTCGAGTGCTTGAATTTGCCTGTACCATGCCTGAGCCAGATGAAATCTGCATCCCACCAAACTCACCTCATGCCAAACGCCCCGTACAGCTGTATGGATCGCTCGTTCGAAATCTTTTACACATTACACCAGAGGGATGTAAAGTCCGTTAATATAGCCATGAAGCGTAAAACACTGATAAAACAATTCGGGGCAATAATCAAAAGTGCCGTCCATGTAAATGATTGGGCAAAGAACGAGACATTGCAAATTGGAAAGACAGGAAAAAATCAGTAATCCGCACTCAACATCTTCATGAAGAATGCAGCAAGAAGTCCTCTCCATGGCGTTATCGGCCATCTCAGTCGGGCAGGGCGTGTATTGATGACCCCGCTCGAACGAACGGAGAGTGTATCGTAGGATGCCGTTTCATACTTTCACTTCATCGGGCGTGTAATGACATACGCCCGCCACACGATGCCACTTGGTGGCGGTGGGGGGGATTCACGACGAGAAACTTGTCAACAAGCGTTACATAGGTTGCTACGGGTGTTCCGAGTGATGCATGGGTTGTATAATAATTATACAACCCATGCATCACTTAATTATTAATAGGTGGTGGACATTATTAATTATTAATAGGTGGTGGACGAGAATTTGATATTTCGTGCGAATCAAGGGTGTCCCTGCTTATAAAATAAAAAAATAAATTATTTTGTTTAAAATTCATAAATGTATTTAGTTGACCTACATTTTGTAAACACCAAATTTAAAGCAGTTTTGTCTTATGTCTTACTAAATCAGATTTACCTAGCCTCTTTGTTATGTCTTAATATGTCTTATGGCAATATTGCCTTATTTAAGGCATTTGTAGGTCTCTCCTCATCATCCTTGAGCAACGAGTATAATATATTATTTCTATTAGGTAAGTAGTGATAGCACTAAGCATGATGGGCTTCAGAAATTGTTTCCGTTCCCCAAAATCATCAGTATTACTAAATGGTGGCTCTTCTGAGATCAACGGAGGACCATTTCTGGAAATGAAAAATACCTGCTCATACGAAGAATTATTTCCAGGTTCTGATTTGAAACCCCTGAGGAGGATAGAGGTGGCAGTAAATGCAAGTTTAATGGCTTCTGAATTAAAGAATAATTACCTACGCTGTTAATGGTTGGGTGTTTCAGGCCATTTACTAGCGAAATTCTCTCTTTATGTAGGAGTCCTGTTATAGTGTGATATCTCAGTTTATGGGCCGCTTCCCGTTATTTTTTCCGTATAGTGGAAATAAAAAATGCTCGTAAACCAGGTAGGTGTCCAACGCCTATGAAGGAAAGTATTTTAAATGTGAGGAAGTTTATTTAAGGATGTGAGTGACGATCGTTATTTTAGACTAATTGGGCGATTCCAGATAGGTCCTGTAGACACACTTGGGCTTTACCAGCTTGACAAAAACGCCGTGTGGAAAGGTTGACATCTTTATCGGTTAGTGTTATTGGGTTGGGATAAAACATTATCGTACGTTTGGGGGGAGTCCGAGAGGGTCGTAAGGGGCCTCTTAAACGGTCGTAAACGTCGGAGGCTGGAGATGTCGGACATCTGAAGATCCTTTTGGTTACCTGGCGCCAACAAAGGCTCCTATTTGTTTCTGAAATGTCATTTTCGTACATGGCGTTATGAGGCCTTTGTTTCGGAGCCGACGGGTTTTCGGCCTCGGGGTGGCCCCTCAGGTAGGGCTGACACACCTTCGTCTTCGGTGTTACCTTTTAGCGGCCGACAAATCGGAACGTCCTTTTTGTTTAACTTTGGCAGGTTCTTTCTGAGTCACTGCCGTCTGATTTGCCAAGTTCTCGAGAGGAATTCGGCGTTGAAACTGACTCCTGCAAATTGGATGTGCGGAGTTTCAAAAGGACGTCAATGTTGGTCAGTAGCATTCGGTGCACTGGTTTGGTTTTAGGATTAAAGTTGCCTATAAAAATCGTTTCGGTGCAGCCGCTGGTGACGAGAGCTTCCGTCGCACAGTGGTCCACAGTTGGGATAAAAACCCAACATACGAACATTTTAAAATCCCCCATTCAGTAGAGTTACGAGTAGGAGAGTTGACATACAATTTTTCAGGCCAAAAAGTTGTCAACCTGACTCGTGCAGGTTTCGGGAAAACTGCAAGAGGGGAGCTGTTGTTGATCAATCATTAGAATTGTAGCCAGCACATTTTGCACTTCGAAAAATTAGTAAAACATGATATTTGTTCAGCTTCAACTCAGCTACAAGGTGCATTATTGTCTTTTCGCGTAAAAAACGGCACCGTTTCCAGCTCATTTTCATGATTTTCGATGCGAAAAATCATGTTTTTTTTTTTTTGTGCATTTGATTTCAAAAAAGGAGCGTATGTAAGCTCGTCTAAAGTTAGGTGTTGTAAGGTCGTGTTCGGAATTAGGAACAGACACACTTGTAAAGTCGTCTCCCACCAATTCTATCACGTCTCATCGAAATCTAGCCGTGGCCTTCAGTGCTGTTCGTGCAGCGTTGGATGAAACCCATCATGATACATCATACCCCAAAATTTGACGAGGACTTTCTGCTTCTGAATAGTTCCGAGGATAATGTCATTTTTGGAAAATCAGCCACTTAGCTAGCGGAAAAAATCCTGCTATTCAAAAAATTTGCTAAGTCCTGGTACCTGCGGAAAAGTCCAACAATGAGCTCCTTTAATGATTTTTTAAAATGTTTTTCCTGCAAAGGTCGTGCTTCAAAAGTTACGAAAACGGGTCCATATTGCAGAAAACCCGTTTCAATTATTTATAGGGCCTTAGGAAAAATATGATATTTGAATTCCGATGTCTGGAGAGGGTACATGACGTGGGCTGCTTCGTCGTCTTTTGATTGGCTGGGAGATCCCTCTCTCTCTCTTCTACGCAAGTCAGCCAACTTTACTACGCGAAAAGTCGACCCCAAAAATCGAAAATCGGGTTAATCATTATAGAAGATCATTCGAAAATTGAGCATCGAGGTTATTATCAAAGAAGGTTATTCAAAAATCGACCCCGGCAGAGTGTTTTTATTCCGATTCTGTTCAGATTGATTATTTAGCGCTCTGGCGACTCAGTGCCCAACTACTCGAGGCCCAGCCTGGCGAGGTGTGACGTCAAATATGCCCGGCGTTCTTTTCAAAATCTCTAACATTTCGAAAACAGCTCAGCACGTACCTATACGGATTTTCGAACTAAAAATTGGGGTTCATGGGTTTTAAAGGGTGCTGAATCCGAATATGTTGTCAGAAATGCTGAATTCTGACCTTTTCAAGAAGCCCATTAGGTATTTTCAATGAATATGCGGGTAAGCAGACCGAAATCGTACTTTGATTGTTTGGTGCTATGGACTCGTTTGTCTAGAACCGTGAGAAGTGGTTGCTATACCATCTGACAGATGGTATAGCAACCAGATGGCATCTGTTATACTTGACGTACACTGTGATCTCGAAGCTGAACAAGACTTGTTCACCCACTTACCTAGTGACTCTCTTTGAGAGAGAAATTACTGAACGATTTCTGTCTCGATTTAATATGGAGCAAAAAAATGAGCAAGCTTCATGGTAAAAACAAAACAATGGCTGAAACATCAACTGCCATTTGCGGAACACCTGGTCAGAGGGCTCCCGGACCGTATTTTGAAGGAAGCGTTCGCGTGATGAGGACCTTGTTTTTTTTTTTTTGGCGGGAATAATCCCAGAGATGAGTTTAAAGGAGTCGTTGTAGCGTATCGTCCCACCCCCTCCTTCCGTCAAGCATGCTACAGGTCGACAACAGTGACAGAACACTCCCGACTCCCTGACACGCAACATCCCCTCCTCCCTTCTCATGATCAGTCGCCGCTGAGGTCAGCAGATCCGAGTCGTCGCGCGGCAATGACACCGGGCATCCGCGCAACGTGCAGATGCATGTCCGTCCGTCACGCATCGCCTCCCTTTACCCACAACGACGAAGGAAACGACGATTTTTTTCTTTACTTTTTTTTTTTTTTTTTTTTTTTTTGAACAAAAAAGCTATTTTTCGATGAATGGGGGCGTGCTAACCGTAAAACTATTGTTGAATTATACACCCACGGAAGTATCCCGGCTTGACGGAGGATAACGCCACGTTTTTCCTGTGTTGCAGAATCAGTTCAAAGGGTTGACAAAAACCACCATTAGAAATAAAGCGAACTATTTAATCGGATTTGTATGATTCAAATTTGATTATTTTAAAATGAATTACAAAATATTCAATCTTAAAATTTAAGATAATTCATTTAAAAAAATACCGTTGTGGCTATACGCCGGTACAGTACCGACGACTAAAAAGCTACATGCCGGTACTCCTGAAAGTTTAATTTTTCTAATCTTTCTGCTCATCATAGTTCTTTAAGTCAAATAGGAAGCTAATGAAGTAGTGTTTGCAATGATGAGGAATGTAATGGGTTTAGACCAGGCGCAACTGCACCCCCTCGATGCAGAAGGGTGTGAGGGGGAGCTACCTATTACCTACCTAAAAATGAATCAAAACTCCTTGGCTCGAATATCTACATAAGTTCTACAACCAAATTATAGACCTTACATAGTTCGTGGAATGTCTGAAAAGCCTGTGTTGATAGTACAATGATAACGGATTCTTCCTCCATTTTTGAGAGCACTGCACCTCTTGAGACGATTTTTTTGCATGGACCTTATGGAACAACGAACTAAGTGTGAAGGCAGAAATAACGAAATATGGTGCAGATTCGGGGACTGCAGTGCATGCACACCCTTCCTGTGATTGGCCAACTTTTATCACCAGATGATAAATCACCTCCACGTTCAGTGTTGGCAGTCTTCGTTCATGGGCAGGGAATTTTCGTTTGTAATGAGGGACTTATTCAGGATCAAATCTGACCCAAATCATCGAAAAAATAGGGGCTTACTTTTGTAATATTTTGAACACTTTTTGGTGTTGATATATTACTTTGTACGGTATGAAATCATAAAATTTCGATCGACCAAGGTTTCTGATTTTTTCAGTTTTCCCACTTTTGTGGGGAAACTGCGTATTTTTTACCAGAAGCTGCAGCACTGGTTGAGGGGATTAGGGGTTTTGTGTGTTTCCATGTTTTCTGAACTCAGTGATCTGCGTTTGTCTCATTTATGTATTTATTTTTTTATTCGTTCGTTTCATTGTTAATTTCATAAAGCGTTTGATGAATAACTCTATTGATTTCATCTTGAGGGAGTTTTCCCGTTTAGGCGTGAGTGAGAAGTGTGCCATTCGCGACATGGGACGCCAACCCCATGTCATGTATTTTGAAACGAAAGGAAACTAGTAATAGTTAATTGGAATTTTTGAACGAATAAATAAATAAATACATGAACTATAGCAAATCTTGATAGTACTTCTAGGTGCAATAATATTTTCATAAAATATAATCAGGAATCCGTGACTGCACCCCCTTGTTTGGCCATCACCAGTCGCGCCTGGTTTAGACTGCTGCTGTTTAAGTTTCGCTAGGGTACTACTGTTTTATCTCTCTATGTTTTCATCCTTTTATCTGTCGAAAGGATTCATTGTTGTGCCTGTCGATATATAATGGTCAGTAATTTGCACGATATTAACCGTGAGTGGGAGAGGACGCGTTCAGTGAAATCGTTTCAGCTGGAGACGTATTCGTTCTATTTGTAGCCTCACACGCAATGAAGACTGCTTTCTTATCCGCTCTGTAAAGTATTGTTCAAGTAGACACATCGTTTGATTTTGATTCTTCAAAGTTCCCTTTTTCTAATTATAATTTTTTTCTCACTAAAACAACATTTTCTGCTTCTGGGTCTCATTAGGGCTATCTGCATCGTATAAAAGCTATGTTTAAACTACAGCAGTCAAAATTCCTTCAAAACTTTTGCATCAAAACTTGTTGTTAAACAATTTATGACGTATTGTTGTAAATTATGGAAAATATTGAGTTAGCCTTTAAATTTTTCAATCGATTTTTTTTCAACGCGAATTTTTTCTTTGTGTTGTTCTATTCATAATATGGATAAGTATCGGATATTCCTACTTGTTTGTGCGCTATGTCCTCATTAAAAAGAGATTATTCGCATGGAGAGCGTTTTTTTTTTTCGATTGGAAGGCCAAATGGATAGAAATAACTTCACTTAATAAGTTTCTGTGAACATGTCGTACCAAATGGCTCTTATCTGAGATAATTGCCCAATCCGCGATAATCTACCGACGAGTTTCTTTGAAAAAAATTTCCTCTAACGTAACTCCAAATGCTCACTCAATACTGCACTATAATTTTGGGAATTTTGGATCACGTTTCTCTGAAAAACACTACGCTTAGGGGAATTCTCCCCGGATATGCAGCCGTTTCGGTTGTCTACCATTTGAGCGATCCCGAGACCAGAATGAGCCGTCTGATAGCCGTCATGGAATATACACGAGCCGGTTGATTCATATTTGATATTTAGGGCGACACGTTTAGATGGGGTTCTCGGGATACGTTATTGAAGTCCCCCTCCAAGCACACGTGAAAAATGCAGACACCTCTTGGTAATAATTTGGGCAATTCGGATAAACAGCCGTCAAATTGTGTCTGGTAGAACAATACGCGCTAATACTCTCACTATACGGGATCTCTTCTGGGAAACAATTGTTTTGTATGACTAAGCCCACACAACTAGTGCTGATGGAATTTTCATAGGTGGATATAACTGGCCACTAAAACAAAAATTATGAATTCTGTAGTGTAGGCATTTCTTACAAATTTGATCTTAGAAAAAAAAAAAAAAAAAGACTTAGGAGCTTCCGGTGAAAAAGATTAATTTGATATAATAATATTATAATATTATGATATTATCATTATCTTGTAGACGCCTAAAGGATTGCATAATTGTGTTTTTACCATGTATGGTAAAACATTAAATGTTATAATGGTATACATTTTATACCATACCTACCTCTTGTTGCAGGGAGTCATTCAATTAATAATTTGCAAGATACACCTATTATGTGCGCTTTGTCATTCAACCGACGAAATGACAAAAACCAGGATAAGTGCCAAAATTTAACTTGAAATCATAAATTATTTACGTATGTCGTGGTAAGTTGTTGAGGTTTGGTCAAATACGAAGATGCCGACGTTTCTGAAGATTTATTGCTCTATCATCAGAGCCTAGTGGGTACGTACCGTTTTGGGGGAATTTTCCCCCACGTCTGTGGGAATCTCGCCAGCCCACCAGAATTAGTATTGGCGGGAGGAGCGGGTCGACCGTGCAAACTCCTCTTCTCCCGCCGACAGCCCAGCTTCCCCGTTGGAAGATGGTCGTAATATTTAATTTAATTTTGCCATTTACTGTTCATTTATTGCGACATTAACGAAACCAAACAAGGAAATTAATGGAATCAAACCCATGGGCCACACATTCATTACCGACAACGATTGTGGAAGCTGTACTGGTGGGAATGATCTCGACGCTCGGGTCCGTTGCCCGTCATTGTTGAATCTCAACTAGTGGAAGCCTGTTGGCCCCCTGACCAGGTCATCTTTAGTGAAAACTCAGTTGAGGTAGCTGCAACAGCTGATCTCAGTTCCGCTGCGAGCCCAGGGTGAAATAATACCGGCCACAACGTATCATGTTGGTTATTAGTTTCCCTTCGGTTCCCTTCCAAAGATCCACAGTATCCTGATTACCAGGTGAACCTGGCAAGTGCGAGTCTTCCTCAACTGTGGCTGCATCTTCTTCTAGGTCTGCAGACTACGACATTTCTTACGATGCCCTAGTAAGAAATGTTCCCATATTCCCTTCACTTTCCTCCATTCACGCTAGTTGTTCTTTCCTTACACCCATCTACAGCAGTTTCATCGTCTTTGGCCTCAAATCTTCGCAAGTTGGTCCGGGCCTTGGTTATGAAACTTTTCAGATTGAAATGGGTGGGGAGGAGAGGCCCGATGGGGACAGCTGCCCAGGGGCCATGTCACTATTGCGGCCTGAAATTGCGTTACTCGACTAAAAAACCGGAACTGACTCTAGCCTCGTACAATGTGCAGCCTTTGTGGAAAGATCATCATTAATCGTTTAGCATGTTAGCCGGTGAAGGTCGAGACCCATCCCCTAATTAACCCTCGTTGCTACTGTTGCTCCCCCGTCTTATGATAATAGCCAGCGCCATTAGCTGTACATGATCCTTCTACCCCCTCAATACCCTCTTAACCTTCCCCGTCATCCCTCATGAACATTAAAACTGACCGACGATGAGAGGAGAAGGTGTTGCCAGGTCGGGCCGAGTTCAAAGGCGCATTTTTTTTTTCTCTCTCCGGCGCTTTTGAAAGGAATTTATTTTCGCGGCGCCGGGGGCGTGCCTGGTGCCTTTGCCCCCCTTAAACCCCTCGCCAACAACCTGTCCACTCACTTCAACCTCTGAACTTCACGACCTACACATCATTTTTTCAATGAATTAAACTTGAGCAGTTAAGTTGTAATAAGTAGGTATAGAAAGCAACTAAGTAACACTTACCAATTTTACACAGTGGGTAATTAATCTCTTGTACAAATCGTTCAAAACTTCATTCTACGTCAGAATAATAAGAAATCATACTCCTAGTGTTTGAACAGAATCTGTCTTGGACAGAATATCTGATAACGGACCCCCAAGGATGGATTTCATGTTCAACCGTACGTCGAAAACGAGGCCTCATTCGACCTCCCTCCCAAATTCCTTAAAAGACCCATTTGCTGATCCCGTGAAAGGGACTGAGAACCCCCTAAATGAATTCCTAATTTTGTTTTGTATTGCAAAAGTTTCGAATTTTTTTTTTTTTTTTTTTTTTTTTTTTTTTTTTTGTATCATATTGCAATGTTAGGACAGATGTGAGATCCCGAAAAATAAATTTAGCGTCCAAAAACGGCTCGGACGGCGCACAAAGCGTAATCCTAGGCATTTAGGTGAATTAAAGTCGAAAACCTCGAAAAAATTGGATTATGCGTCCAAAATGACTCGGAAAATATTTCACTTCCTGGGATCCATCAAAAATCCCATTTGAAGTCCCATGAGAGCCCAATTATTGGGAGAGCCCAATCTATTATAGATCCCCACGGTGAAATCGGATCGTCTTGGGACTCCCAAAAATGGATTCTACGTCCAAAAATACTTCGAAAACGACACCTAACGACCCAATAGCTGAAACTATTCAAAAAAGCCCTCCCGTAGCCCCTTTTTAGCCCCTTGGAGCCCCACGTGTTGGAGCTATCGAGTGGGCACAACTAGATGGTAAACAGAGTACTTTTCCAAAACTATGTACAGAGTAAAAAACGCTGCAAATTTTACACAAGAGTTTATGATAATAAGAACAATAAAGAATATAAAGAATATATTCTTTGATATAGGTTACTTGTGCAAAATGTATTTCTGTGTCAATGGAAAAACATGGAAAAAAAATTTTTGGATTAAAAAAAATTTTTTTTGGGATTTTTTTTTCAACTAAATTTTTTTTCAAAAATTCTTTATTTTTTTGCTCGAAAAATATTTAACCTCCTGGGATCCTTCAAAAATCCCATTTTTAGCCCCACGAAAGCCCTATAGATCGCAGCAGTGAAATCGGAACGTTCCAGGACCCCCAAAAAATGGATTCTACGTCCAAAAATACTTCGAAAACGACACCTTACTCGATCCCATAGCCAAAAGCCTTCAAAAAAACCCTCCCATAGCCCCATTTTAGCCCCATAGCGCCCCACGGGTTTGGGTGATCGTACTGAAAACCTTGCGGGCACAACTAGATGGTAAACCAAGCATTTTGTCGAAATTTCAGATTTAAAAAAAAATTCCTACTGCCCAAAACGGCCCGGACGGCGGACGGACATTTCGGATTAGAATTTAGACAGTTTGAAACGGATAATGTCAAATGATGAGGACGTTCTGAATTGTCGGCCTCCGTCGCGATTACATAGGTGTATTATTCCAAAAATAATAAACTAAAAGTTGCCATAAGAGAGCAGCTGAGAAACACTATCTTCCAATTTTACACAACGGGTTTTTATTATTCACCTGTATAATTATTTAAATCGTGCAAAAATTTAATTATAAGTCAATAAAAATCAATAGAAATTTCGTTACAATGTTTGTTATTAAAATGGATTAAGCGTACAACATTACTCGGAAAAATACACCCTTCGAAAGCCACATTTGTAGCCCCATGAAAGCCCGATAGATTCTCACGGTAGAATCGGATCATTCTGGGACCCTCGAAAATAGATTCTACGCCTAAAAATATTTCGAAAACGACACTCCGCTCGGTGTTACCCGAAAACCTGCAAAAGCCCCTCCCGTTGGACGATCGGGATGAAAACCTTGCGGGCACTTTTGGTTTTTCCTGGCTCAATTGATAATTTTCCAAAATGAGTTGGGAATTATCCAGAATGAACTGAGAATTTTCCATACTGAATTGAGAATTTTCCATTAAATGTTTTTCGACAGTTTTCAATTCAGCTTGGAAAATTGAAAAAAATTGAATTTCAATTCGAGAATTTTTTGTTTCAATGTGAACAGAAAATTTTCAAATTGAAATGGAAAGTTCTCAATTCAGTTTGGAAAATTCTCAGTTCATTCTTTTAATCTCGTTTAAAATTAATTACTTTGTTTGTTTTATTATTTAGTCCAGGCACAAAGCTCTTTTGAAGCTGATAACTCTTCAACGACGCACCTAATATAAAAATACAAATATATAAAATAAATGCCGGCGTTTAGGGTTGAACATATAAAAAATAAACGAGTTGTACAGCAAATCCCCTTCAAGAATATAATATAACAAAGTAGGTATGCTAAGTTTACCACATACGTAACTTTCCTTCAAAAGCAGCATAGTATAGCAATGTCAGTGTTGAGCGTGAAATCTTAAAACTTTTGCACAACTGTACGGAATGAATGTTTCAATAATTGAAATTCAAACATGTCGACTGGTAAACGGTGAGAAATTATTTGACGGAAAGTATTGACCGATTAGTTTTGAAGTAGCTCAGAGAATTGAAATGGAGAAAACCCCAGCGACGTGGGTGAGTGTTGTTGGGATTTGATCAGGAGACAAGAGGTCGACGAAAGGCGATAAATCCGTTATGGGAGGAGGTGACGGTGTTGACGGAGAATGGTGTTTAGGTTTTACGGACGTTTGGCTCAGTTAATGGTCCACAGCGATTTCCACTTGATTAGAATCGGTGGGAGCTCCCCCTCCTTTTTTTTTTTCCTCGACTAGACCCCGACTGCTTTCCACTGCGGTGTCGGATCTCGAGTGAAACTAAAAATCCTATAATGCAAATGAGACGCAAAAAAGAAAAGAAAAAAAAAAAAAAAAAAAAAAAAAATCGCGACAGCTTCGAAAACCGGAACTTATAACAACTTCATTTCAGACGAATTCTTTGCCATCGAGTCTTCAACCTAACAGTGGGCGTCAGAACACAAAACAAACACCCGGTTTATATTCCTCAAAAATCCTTAATACTGTGAATGATGAAAGAACCCGGTTGGTTTCTGTAGGTACACGTTACCCCTGGTAGTTCTATGCATAAATAGCGACAGTTTATGGCATAACTAATTGAGGATCTGAAATGGGGAAGACAGTGAGACACAAAAAGTAAATGACAAAATGAAAAATTTAAAGAATAATATTCTTCATTCATTATATTTTATTATATCATAATAAAAAAAATCCGTCAGAGCCGTTTTGGGCAGTAAGTAGGAATTTTTTTTAAAGTCGGAAATTTTTACAAACTTATCCACTTTTCACGAAAAATTGTTTTTTGGTGGATTCTAATTCTCCATTCAAAGCCGCATCGAATGGTTGTGCAAGATTAAACAAAACTCAAATATTCATGTACTACATGGGCCCTCAAAATTAGCCGTTTCTTGCAAAACTCGACTTATCCACAAGAGAGGCCCTCGTAGTAAGTTTTTAGACTGGTTTTTTTTCAAAAGTCAACATATCCATAATATGGATGTATATTTTGTACACATACAAATTTTGTCCTCAGTTACTCTGTGACATATCCTAGGCCTTTTTCGATCCCCTTTATTAGCGATTTTTGCAAAACTGCACTTTTCCAAAAGTGATAATTTGGCTTTGTATTCATCTTCGAGTTGTATTCATTTCTTCCGTATTGGGGAGCTCGTCATGACGTTTGGTACCTGGAGATGGTGCAGCCGTATGTTAGCACCCAGCGGTTCTCCTTAGATCCTCTGTTAATGATGCCCTACCTATTGCCCTTTGGATTTTCCACCGCTAGTTTCGATTATGTTTAGTTTATCTTTGTGGATGGTGTTGTGTTTAGCTTTTTTCGTCAACCTTCTTGTTAAATCGTGTTACAAGTTAATTCTGGAGTTCTCCATTCGCCATATGGAAGGAACTGTAAGTCTGCCAGCTTACGCTGACACTGCCAGCCGAAGAGAAAAGACGAAAAATTGCCAAATATGGTGACTGTGATCCAAACCTTCACCGTAAGTAGGCCTAAGCCCAGTCCTTGTCAACACGACAGCAAAAACCAACGATGTGGGCGCTCAACTTGGAATCAGAATCAGAATCAGAAAGCGTTTTATTTGCCATATTACACAGAGTGCTTTTGACAATGGTCACGGTTAATTAAAGTTAGGCCTGAAAATACAAAGTAAGATGGTAACATTAAATTTTAATCGTAAATTGATGAATTAAGGGCATGTACACGTTAAAGACGTTTCACTGGATTGATGTTGAGAAAAAAGTCTTCAAATGAGTACGGCACCATTAAATGGCAAATTTTGTGACAGTCGGGATTTACATGAGATTCTAAATTTTGGCACAGGCTCTTCTCGGACAGATTTTGGAAGGGCATTAAAAAATTTTATTCCCCACCACGATGTAGAAATTCTACTGACGTCCAAACGAGAGTGGGGCAACGAAAGCTGACTGGCACTTCGTGTATTGTGATTGTGTAAGGCTGAGGGGAATGAGGTGATGTTTTTCCGCACATAGGTAAGGCAAGCGAGGATGTACAGGGCTGGTACTTGGGCCGATATTGCTTCAAACCGTAAGTGTATTTACGTCGTTCAAGGTAAAACCGAGCAAGATACTGTCTTGACGCGATTTACATCAGCAGTACCGCCTCAGAGGAGGATAAGGATTATAATTTAGAAATTTAATCTACATCACTGATTCTCACCGTGTCTGTGTGTGGCTGCTGGCTGACTATGTCAGTATGTCAATAGCCTACTCCTCCTAAACGGTAGGTAAGCGATAAAAATATGGCGATTTTTCCTATCGTCTCGGTGAACCGTTTAGCTTCCAATAGCCCTATTGGTAGCTAATACCCCGGGGGTTTAGAACCCCGTCCGAATAAGCGATTGGCCGAGCGAAACGAGGCCTTATGTCTGAGTGCTAGTAAATAAATAAAAGGAGATTCAGTGTGAATCTTCGAAGGAAGGATTCAGATGGAAGGTTTTTTCGCTTTTTTTCAAAAATCAACTTTTCCAAGCGTTTCAGTCAAAAGTCAACTTTTCCAAAACAATACTCTCAATAACCGCCAGATGGATGGTCTTCGGATGTTGGCTGACAGTGATAGTTCTGATGAGGGTGACTGCTAGTTCCCTTGAGATCTGAACAATGATCGCTTAGAATTTCAAGAAAATTTAATGGATTATAAACTATTGGTTTTTTGCGTCTCCTGAAAATTTATCAGAAGTGGATAAGTTGAGTTTTGCTAACACCCTCCAACTGTTGTGCCCGCAAGGTTTTCAGCCCGATCGCCCAACCCCGAGGGGCTAAAAACGGGTTAAGTGAGTGGTTTTGGAAGGTTTTTGGCTATTTGGTCGAGTTAGGTGTCGTTTGCTAAGTATTTTTTTGGACGTAGAATCCATTTTTGGTGGTCCCAGAACGATTCGATTTCACCGGATCAATGGGATATTTGCGAAAAATGTGGGAAAATTTTAGTTTTTTGTTATTCATTTAGCATTTTTTTATCAGCTAAGAATGAATGTACGGCCTAGAAAAATTATTTAGGCCCTGAATCTTGTAAAGGATGGTTTAATTGATTACGTTGGTCTTCGTTGGTCTCCATATTCTCGTATTCACGATTCCAAGGGATTCCCAGGGAGGGTTTAATAATTATTAGGCCGTATTCTTTCTTCAACTCCTTTACTATAAATCCCGACGTTTCAAAAGCATGTTAGCTTCTATCATCAGGGCATCTAGCAACATTACAACCAGGCATTCCCTACTTTAACCTAGCTAGTTTCCATCTGCTGTTGTGAGATGTCCTAGTGAGAGTTCCTTGTTGACGACGATGTTTGTAGCATCCAGATTTATGACTGATGAAGTAAGTGCCTGTGAGTACAAGCTAGGTGATACGTTTTAGGTTAAAGTAGGGATGTAGCCTAATGCCTGGTTGTAATGTTGCTAGATGCCCTGATGATGGAAGTTGACATGCTTTTGAAACGTCGGGATTTATAGCAAAGGAGTTGAAGAAAGAATACGGCCCACAGAGTAACAGAGAGCGATACGGCCTAATTAAAGTCTCCCTGGGAATTCCTTGGTTTAATTTATATATTTATTATTAAAACGCTCTGATATTCAACTTGGGAGTCACAATCGATACATACTGTAGTATACTTTCGTCACAATCGATACATACTGTAGTATACTTTCGTCACAATCGATACATACTGTAGTATACTTTCGTCCTGAATCAGGAGTTTGACCCCCCGCGGCCTCGAGCCCTGGAGCAGGGCCTATTGTACCCATCTAACCTGAATTCACTATACCTCGTAGGGATAGCGCCACCGTCGATTTCAGCACATGAGGTCCTATCTAGTGAATTCTCCTTTCCATTCCTCTGTGGTGCTTTTGGGCTCGTCTTGTTAAGCAGATTGGAGCTTCCTTTCCTTCTTCCATGATTATATAATTTAGATAGGTAGTTTATTTTCGTAAAATTAGCAAGTACTTGTGTAGTGGCACATATATATTTGCGGTAATGGAATGATTTCAATTATTAGGTAGGTATACATATGCTTACTTTATGTTGTTAGATATAATTTTTTAAATTTTATATTTTACCAAAATCGTGTGTCATTTATAGTTATTTCTTTACGTTTATTTGTGTGTTGATTTAGATCTCACTTTTCGACGTCTCTACCGAGAGGGTCGGTACACTCGGAAACCCATTTACAACCCGTAAACGGCCTGTTGTGATCGGTTCAATTAGGTTGTTTGCTTCCTTTTGAATGAAACATCACTCCGTGAACAGTTTTTGGTGATTCATTTCTCAGACGTTTCGACACCTTTCGAAAAAAAGGTGGATGGTTTTCCGAAAGGGAATTAATGATGTTGGAGTTCCGGAGGGAGAACGATGGAAGGTTCACGCTAACGTTTCTGGGAAGCCGGACAGGATCATTAGCCGAAAGGTGGCCGCACGTGTCTTCGGCGGGGAAGTTTCAAGGAGTTACGAATTCACTGGTGGTGCTCAAGTTATGCTCATAGGGGTGGATTTGTCGAATTTGATTTGACTTTTAAAGACTCAAGCTTGGAAAATAATAAAATTAAAGAAATGCATAATATGCACATATTATATCTGTAAACGATGTTCAGAAATTCTTATGAATTCCTATGACATATTCATAACCCTCTGCTGATTTGGCTCCTCATCAATTACTCAGCTGACTTGGCTCCTCATCAAGTAATTAGCTGACATGCTCCTAATTAAGTACTAGGCTGATTTGGCTCCTCATAAAGTACTCAGTTGTCAGTTCATTCACCACTAAGCTGATACTATCCAGCTGATAATATCCACATTATGGCTCTCCACAAAGTACTCAACTAACGAGGCTTATCATTCACGACGCTGCTGATTTGGCCCCTCATCAAGTTATCAGACTAGGCTCCTCATTCATCGGCTGATATAGCTCTTCATTTACTGCTCTGCCGATTTCACTCCCTCATTTACTGCTTTGGATCCTCATTTGACACACCTTGACGAGCCATTTGCACTCATGTTCTTCGCCTTGAAGATCTCTACAGTATATAAATTAAGGCAGCCTCACTTTTAGTTGGCACAAGTTGCTACGTCATCCTAAACTGGAAGTCGTAGCGTTTAATCAAAATGCTTTAATGCTTTGATCAAAATGAATAAGGGTATAATTTTTAAACCGGTTGAGATATCTAAAATCTGATTTCAACATCGCATTCTGCATTTAAAATGCTATAAAACCCCATATTTTTTAAGGGGGAAATCACGGAAATTGAGGAAACAGGACTTTCGATAAGCTAGATTCACGATTCCGACCACTGTGCGTCACCACCTTTACGCCTCTAGTTACTTGTTTATTCCAAGTAGAAACATTTTCTATTTCTATTTATATATTCTATATTCTTTCTATTTAATAGCCTATTTTAAATAGGTGTTCAAGGTTGTCACGTTTGAATGGGACTGTCAACTTTACTCGAACAGTAACTGTTACGAACCGATACTCCCTGGAGACACAATTTTACGACTTAGTAAAGGGGCAAGTTTGGCTTAAAAAAAGCTTGGTGAGTAAAGTGGCTGACCCCCATCGCCAAAATTTGGAGATTTTTGACCATTGAAGAAAGCCATACCAATCCTGAAAATTCGCTAACAATATTATAATGGGCTCCTTGAAAAGGTCGGAATTCATCATTTCTATCAACATATTGAGATTAAGCACCCTTTAAAACCCCCCTACACACATTTTTAGTTCGAAAATCCGCATAATTACGAGCACAACTGTTGTAGAAATGTTGAAGATTTTGAACTGAAGGCGGAGGGCGCGTGACGTCACACCTCGCCTGGCTGAGCGTTGAGTAGTTGGGCACTGAGCCGCCAGAGCGCTAAATAATAAATCTGAGCGGAATTGGAATAAAAACACTCGGCCCGGGTCGATTTTCGAATAACCTTCTTTGATAATAACCTCGATGCTCGATTTTCGAATGATCTCTATTGATTAACCCCATTTTCGATTTTCGGGGTTGGCTTTTCGCGTAGCAAAGTTGGCTGACTTGCCCAGATGCGAGAGAGAGGGATCTCTCGGGCAATGAAAAGATGACGAAGCACCCCACGTCATGTACCCCCTCCAGACCTCAGAATTCAAATATCATAATATGATATTTGAATATTATTTTTTCTAAGGCCCTATAAATAGTAGAGAGGGGTTTTCTGCAATGTTGACCTATTTTCGTAACTTTTGAAGGACGACCTTTGCAGGAAAAACATTTTAAAAAATCATTAAAGGAGCTCATTATTGAATTGAAACTAGGGATGCAAATCGATTTTCGATTAAATCGAAAAATCGATTTTTTACCTCCGATTTCCGATTTTTTTGCAATTGATTGATTGTACCGATTTTTATCCAATAATCGATTTTTTTGGTGAAATCGATTTTTTGTTTTGGCGAAATCGGTTTTTGTTTTCTGTATTGTACCTACTCTTTGTGTACCTATGCAGCAGATCCACAAGAAGGATATAATATAACATAACCTCAAAAAATTCCCCCTCGCTTACTGGGAAACATGAAACCTGCCTCTCCCAAACTTGCAATAATTGCAATAATTGCAATAATTATTATTGCTATTAAGTATGTAACCTCGGTGTCTACGTCAGTCCCCAGCGAGAGGCTTTTTTCTAAGGCAGGTCTCATGCTCACCTAGGAGCGCAACAGGTTGAAAGGCGACACTCTTTCCAAATTATTATTTTTGAACAGTGCACCCGAAATTTACTTTTTCTAAGTGTAGTGGTCCAAGTGCCTACCTTGTACGTAATTTGTTTGATTTTTTATTAAACTTGGCTCACTCCAACTTCCTAATTATACTTTTACTATGAAAAAGGTGTCTTACAATAATAATTACGAATTATAATAATTATTATTATTACAGTTACAGTTCCAATATTTTCTTTAATAATTTGCATTAAATAAAAACCACCTAAATTTTGGTAGGTAAAATATTTCATTACCTGCTAATTTAATTACATGCTGTTTTTTTAATGAATAATAATTTTTTTATTTGTCCGTAAAATCGATTTTTAAGTAAAAATCGATTTTTTTGGCCCGATTAATTGGTACAATCGATTTTCACGGGCGATTAAAAATCGATTTTTGATCACCGATTTTGCATCCCTAATTGAAACTGAATTTAAAAACTGTGCAATATTCAGTGTTTTGAGTTCTTCACGTGAGTTGCGGCGGAACAAAACAAAGTTGTTTTTCTGTGTTCCGCCCGGGTTACGTAAATCCTTCAATTTGTCGGCGTGTGAGTCGTGTACCCCCCCCCCCCCCCCCCCCAGCAGCGCTAACACACTTGACTGCCATCGGAATACGCGCCTTCCACACGCTCGTCCGCCGCTTCTCGCACAGACGAGTTCATCCTTCGTCCTCACAACAACAATGGGACCGGATAGCATGTGGGGACGTCCCCCCCCCCCCCCCCCGTCACCCATCACTCCCCTTGACCAGGGACACGAAAATTATCCCCGGCATTCACAAAAACGTTAGAAACAACAAACGTCCTATCGCTTCCACGGGCATAATAGCGTTGACAGGGTTTGTGCCCCCCCCCCCCCCCCAAACAATCGAGCTCTACCGTACAATTCGACACTCTGCGGCTGTGTGGACCAGAACCTCGCAAATAGGACATTACGCCGATAATAAAACGACTCTATTCTTATCTGATCCTTTGGTGTAGTTGTGGCTTGTCGACATTTCCAGTTTGAATGGCTTGAAGTGCGTGTTGGGGATAGTTTTCAGAACTTAATGAGATACCAAGTTAAATAATAATGTTGTAGGAAACTTGTTGAGGGTCAGTAAAATTGAAACGGTCAACATCACCATCAACTATTAAATACCAGGTTTGAGGTGGGGCGACAGAAGGTGATGGAGTCTATACGAGTTTATTCTAGCTTTCGGCCAACAGGGTGCCATCTTCAGGAAACTGGGGACAAGACCTTAATATTAGCGACTATGATGACTAGAATATACATACAATTACATTTATGCATAAATTATTATAATAATAATTTAACTTGGAATATCATTAAATTGAATCATTCAACTTACCTAAATAATCGTCATTTTCTAGATTTCCTCGAAAGGGGTCGAAAATGTTCACCTGCTTAAAAATGTATCCCTTTGTGGTTCGACGTAGATTTGAAAAAAAAAAAAACAATCGCCGGCAACACGACCTTTTTCTCGCCGGATTGATTGGCGACTTCCTCATTTGCTTTCATAAGTCGCTGTAGCCAGAAAAGTGGACAGTGGCAGTCATGGAAGAAGGAAAAAGCTTCGACCAATCGTGTTACCGATCGGAATAATTGTTATTGTGATCGAAAACACGATTGGTCGAAGCTTCTTGCATATTCGTTGTCTTCTTTAAAATTGATAACTCATCATGAAATTTAAAAAAAAAAAGTGAATTTCGATGAATTGGTTTGTATGCAAAACAAAAAATGATGAAAACGATGCAATTTTACTCGAAGGTATAAATGATTATTATTTATGAATTTGGAGAAATCTGATCCAAAAGTACTGAGACAACGACACCCCTCCTCGATGTGATAGCCGAAAACCTGCAAACACCCCCCCGGGTAGCCCCTTTTAGCCCCCACAGAGCCCCACGGGGCCATGGGGCTGAAAACCTTGCGGGCACAACTATAGATTGTAAACGAGTATTTTGTCAAAATTTCAGATTTTACAAACAAAAACAAAAAAATCCTACTTACTGCCCAAAACGGCCCAAAACTGTATCTAGGTATGCGTCATGAATCGTATAATGTCAAAATTTAATTTTGAGTCCGATTAAAATTGTCCACCTCATAATTTCAAGAGCAAAAAACTATTAATATTGGCCAACAAAAAAAAAGTTGTTGTCCGGTGCTGCGGAAATGAGGGTTGGTGTTATGGTTTTTCAGTGTGCTGAATCCAAGTCTGAAACCCATTTTTCCGATCAGTTCTAGTTTTTGAGATATAGCTCATATAGGTACCTATTTTCTAGCTACGTTTGAGTGTATTAGATGGCACTTCGAAATTCCCAGTTAATTTTTCACTTTTTACCACTCTTTTTATAAAAAGAGTAAAACAGTAAAACATAAATGTTTTATGAGGTGCAGAAACCCGATTTTGGCTATCTTCTTCCATTCCACGGGAAACGGCAGTTAACTTGTCCAAGTACTCACAAAAAATTCCAAAAAACACTTTTATACATTTGTAAGTGCAGTTATTGAAAAAACTGGGGGAGATAGAAAAAGTCCGATTTCAAAATCGGATTCAGCATGAAAAATCCTGAAAGAATTGCTATCTTTCATTTCTCAAATTTCAAAAAAAGTTTCGCTTGTTTGTGAGATAAGTACAACAGACTGTAAATTGAGTACACCAGAAAAACAAAATATTGTTTGTGAAATTAAAGAAAATAGTTTGTGAAATTAGAAAAAATTGTTTGTGAAATTAAATACACCAGACTGTAAATTTTGAGATTTGACAAAATTTCTCATTCAATGAAAGATAGCAATTCTTACAGGATTTTTCAAGCTGAATCCGATTTTTTGTCTGCCGTAGATTTTTCAAACCTGCATTTACAAAAGTAAAACTGTTTTTTGTGTGTGTACTTATGTACTTAGTCAATTTAACTGCTGTTTTCCGTGCGATGGAAGCTAAAATCGGGTTTCAAATTCCAATTCAGAACACTGAAAACCCCTAACACCAACCCTTATTTTCTCGTCACCACACACCTTTTTTTTTGTCAGTGTAATATCAGTGTTGGGCAGAAACTAATTTCGAAACTAAAAACTAAAACTGAAACTAAATTAGTTTTTCGTTTGAATTGTGAAACTAAAAACTAATTTAGTTTCAAAGTTAGCTTCAGAATGAAACTAAGTTTTAGTCTAAAACTAGGTATTTGGGAAGGACTTGAGAACATGGATCCGCGTCCTTAATCGGACGTGCCTTTGGGAAATGATCAATCATTCGACGATTGATTATCAAAATCGAATATTGGCAAAATCGATTATTGACCCAAATCAATTGTTGAAAAATCGATTTAAACCCTAAAACGGAGTCTTGGAAGTGATGAAAGTAGCTAAGAATCCTTGAAAAGAGTAGAAAAGTACATTGGATGCATTGAAGTTCGATAAAACATTTTGGGAGAAGCGAAAATGTCACAGCGCACGGCGGCACGGAGTGCGCCAATCTGTCCTTTACGTGACACCAAATGGATCTGTCCCTAAGGACGTCGAGGTATCCATGTTCTCGAGTCCTTCCCACCTCAACTACCCTGTAAGAACAGCAAAAAATATATATCTATTAAAAAAAAAAGCTTTTAGTTTTATTGGTACTCAGAACGAAAACTATTAGTTTTAGTTTCATTCTGAAACTAACTTTGAAACTAAATTAGTGTTTAGTTTCACAATTCTAACTAAAAACTAATTTAGTTTGAAAGTTAAGTTTCAAAAGTGAAACTAAGAACTAATTTAGTTCTAGTTTGAATCGTGAAACTGAAAATTAACTAGTTTTTAGTTTGCAGTTTAGTTACACTACATTTTTAGTACTACCAACTCTGTGTAATATTAAAAAAGAAAAAAAATGCACATGAAAATTTCATATGTACTAGTGCATTTAATTGTACCTACTAGTGCATTATAGGTCCCGGAAACTCGATTGTAAAAAAATCGATCTAGGAATGATTGTAAAAAGATCGATGTAGGAATGAAGGGTTAGGTAATCAAACGGTCCTTATCGAATGGCGGAAATCGATTTTTTACAATCGAGTTTCCGGGACCTATAATGCACTGGTAGCCATTAAATGCGCATTTATTTTTAAATTTTATTATTAAATATTTGTACATTTTGTGAAACTTAGAGATTATTGAAGCATCCTGTCAGCGGACCCGCTTTTCCTTTACAATGAGTAATTGTTGAGGGGAAAGGATATTCATGAGTTGCTCAGGGTGAAGGATGAAGGATAAGATAATCCTGTTTGATGTCGAGAGGTTTTGAGCTACCTGCAAAACCGACTTCCATCATGTAAGAGGCTTTGCCTTGTTGATACGAGTTATTGCAGGAGGTACAAAGCCAACAAAAAAAAAAAAAAAGGAAAGATAAAGAGGAAAAATATGGTCGAAGAAGAAGAAGAATAAGGTGGTGGGGAGGATAAGGAGGTGTGGACGTCGTCGTGTTTTGTACGCCTGCGCGCCGGCGCCGGGGCGAGGGGCGGGCCAATGGACGCCGCCGGTGACGCCCCCTTCGCTCGTCGTGGTGGGGGCGGCTTGTAAGGTGTAGACATCTGGCGGCGGCCGCCCGAACCCGCCCGGCGGGGAACCTCCGCGCCCGCAAGGCCACCAAGCCGCCCGTCCGCCACTACCATTAGAACAGTCGGACGGGGAACCTCGTGCGGGCGCCTTGTTTCGTATTTTTACCTTTCCCCACTTTGTGATCGCAGGCCATCTATATCCACCACAATTAGGCTAATTATAATTAGGGACAATTGTCCTCGGGTAATAAGGGTGATTAGATCGAATAGGGTTAGGTACCTAACTGAGTGAAGCGTTTTGTGATTTCCTTTTTACGCGAGCACCTGTTGTTTTTGTTTTTATTTTTTGACAATGTGTGTTTTTCATTATGATAACATAGAAAAGTGACCGGCGGATAAAGTGTGTGTTCTCCGCGGAGGGCGGCTGTGCTGGGGTCTGCAGTGTGCTCTACTGCTGCGATCTGCTGAAAGGAATTCTACAGAAAATGTGTTGGTGCGGGAAGACTGCAGATTTTTGAAGTGATTCAAGGGCGGAAAACTGTGGAGGATTTTTTTGAAGTTGGTGCGTTGTTTTGGGGTTTTCGGTGGTTCGGGGGGCTCGGGGATTTTGGTCCCCGTTGAAAAATAAACAAAAAAAATTCGTCCCCGACTGGTGACGCACAGAGTCCACCACGCTGAATTACACGGATCTGGGCAGCCCCTTCGGTGAAGGGGCGTCGGGGGGCAGCAACACGCCGACCCCGACGGACATGGAGCACCATCACCTGAGCGGCGGCATGAACCACGGCGACGGCGGCAACATCACACCCGGCCCGCCTCCGAGCTCCAAGTCCGCCTTCATCGAGCTCCAACAGCACGGCCCTTACAATCCCGTCAGGTCCTACCACCCTCATCATTTCGGGGGTCAGCAGCCCGGGCAAGGGAACCCGGGTCACCACGAAGCGCCGGGATTCGCGTCGCCGCGAGCCGCCCTCAGCGCCTACCCTTTCCCACCGATGCACCACAACACCTACGCCGGCTATCACCTCGGCACCTACGCCCCCCAGTGCCCCTCGCCACCTAAAGACGGTGAGCCTTTATTAATCTATTATTTTATTATTAATAAAATACCCAATAAATAGTCAGGGAAATTAGAAAACGATCCAAATAGAACTGAAGCGTTGTATCATTTACGCTTGCAAAATTTCATGAAAAAAAAAAAATAAAAAATAAAAAAAAATAAAAATAATAATAATAATAATAATAATTAATTCTGCAAAAAACCATTTCTTTTTTTTGCAAATTTATATAATATATATATTATGTTTTAAAAAAACTGCTAACCTGTGCAGTGTCCGGAATCCTAAAAAAACGCTGCAAATTTTACACAAGGGTTTATTATTCTTCGATATTGATATAGGTTACTTGTGCAGAAATTTAATTCTGTCAATGAAAAAAAAAATAAAAATAAATAAAAATAAGGATTTTCATATTTCAAAAAATTTTTTTTTTTTTTTTAATTTTTTGTTTCAAATTTTTTTCAAAATTCTTTTTTTTTTTTACTCGAAAAATATTTAACCTCCTGGGATCCTTCAAAAATCACATTTTTAGCCCCATGAAAGCCCGGTAGATCGCCACAGTGAAATCGGATCGTTCCGGGATCCCCGAAAATGGATTATACGCCCCAAAATATTTCGAAAACGACCCCTAACTCGATCCCATAGCCAAAAGCCTTCATAAAACCCCTCCCGTAGCCCCATTTTAGCCCCATGGCGCCGCACGGGTTTGGGCGACCGGGCTGAAAACCTTGCGAGCACAACTAGATGGTAACCCGAATATTTTGTCAAAATTTCAGATTTAAAAAAAAAAAAGCCTACTGCCCAAAACGGCCCGGACGGCGGACGGACATTTCGGATTAAGAATGTAGACCTCTGATAATGTCAAATTTTGATGCCGATCGGAGTCGTCGACCCCCGTCGCGAAAACAGGTGTATTATTCCAAGAATGATAAACCAAAATGGATGGTACGTTCAAAAATACTTCGAAAAAGACGCCACAAAAACCTTCAAAAATAACTCCCACGGGTTGGGAGGGTTGAGAACTGGGCGGGCACTGCTGGACGCGGAGAACGGGATATCAAAATGTCGGATTTAAAAAAAGAAAGAATATAATGTTATAAATATAATTTATTAATTAAAAATTCTTCTGCCCAAAACGGCCTAAAATGCACAAAGTCTAATTTTTGGTCATTTTCACATCATGAAAGCTATAATGACGAATTTGAAGCTCATCGAAAATGTTGACCACCGTCGCGAAAACATAAGTTGATTAATAACGAAATAATGAACTTAATTCCTTAACGGTTGAACCGTACTGAACGAGACATTACAGCCTCACAACGATAAAAAAAAAAAGACAATAAAAATGTTATTAATTCGCAACGCGAAAATGCCAAAAAACCGTACAATTGGTATTAAATGAAAAAATAAAATAAAAACACGAATAATTTTTTAAATTAAACATCTAAACTCAAATAATATTTAATAAAAGAAAAAAACAATAAAAATAAAATAGAAATGGAGTTATATATTAACACGATAAGCGGATTTTTTTTTAAAGATTTTGTATTGTTGAGCGACGGGCATTCAAAATTTCGAAACGAGATTTTGCTCCTCGCTTTTTTTTGGAATGGGGTTTCTTTTTTTGGAATTGGAGGGATTTTCTCTCTTGCGGGAAAAGACAGTCGCGAGGTTGGGATTTGGACGAGCGGTTACGCCGGAAGCCAGAAATCTTATCGCGATGGTGTTAAGTTACTCGGTTAACTGGATAGCCCAGAAAGTGAGTTAGAAATGAATTAGCGGGGCTTCCTGCGGGTGTAAGTTGTAGCAGGAATTTTTTGGGCGAGTTTGTTTGGAAAAGTCGACCCGAAAAAACGCCGATACACGGCCATTTTCACGCCGGAGTTTACATTCGGCGTCTCCCACTCTTGTCCGCTTCCCATCATTCCGTACAAATCAATTGGCGGTCCAAAGCGGCCTTTTCGGGGGCCGAATGAGCGAGTCGAATCACTCTAAAGCGGGTCGTCGCTTTAATCGGGTCAAGGAATCCGTCGGGATTTGCCAAACGGTCGATCCAGACGGATTGGGGACGTCAATTGTGACTTGGGCGGATTTTCGTTCGAAGGTTGACAAATTGAAGGTTTCAAAATTGAAAGGCACATTTTGAGGCGCAAAGCGCAGAATTAAAGCGATAAGACGAGAAATCTCATCTCGTGAATTCTTTTAACGGCTGAATCTCAGAAATAGTGGGCTGAAGTTGATCTTTTCAGAAACCACAGAAAAAAAGGCTATTTGTGACAATAATTGTCTTAATAATAAAAAATTATAATAATTATTATAAAATTATAATAATTATTATTATAATGAATTTTCTATAATTAAAGACAGTTTTAACAAATTTCTTACGAATTACTAAAATTTAATCATTGTGTAAAATCATTATCATTTCAGGAATTTATTCCTGAAAAGTTTTTCTTAATAGGTAATTAAGAAAAATTAATAATTATTATTAATTCTTCTAAAGAAGGAAAGTTCCTAGTTTGAACTATTTAAATAGTTCATTTTAGTTATTAAAAAATTTTGTGAAAAAATGAGCGAATCGTTGATGTATTGTTAACTTGAACACGCTTCGCGATTATTATTAATCTTGAATGTACAATTGGAACATCTAAGAACGCCACAGTAGGTACCCGTACTTGATATTTTACAGTTGTCGGGGGGAACTTTTTCCTTCGATTCCTCTCCGAGAGATTAAAATAAAGTGATTTATGCAGCCCGAGGATGGGGGCGCGGTGTAAGATTATATATCACGGATCTTTTGACTTTATCGAGCCATCAGCGGATTCCTTGTCACATCCATCTTCGCCCAATGAAATACAGCAGTGAATGGGGAATTAGATAATAAAAATAAGACTAAAAAACGAAACAAACGCTTCTTTGAGGGTGGAGGTTTCTAACTTGGAGACCAAAAAGAAGAAGAAAAAAACGCCGTGGACTAAGAAAAATTCATCTTTGAAAACTGAATAAGAAGGTGGGAGTGATAATTATTCCGAAAGTGAAGGGGGCGGATCGTGGGCGGGTGACTTGATAATATAGCGCACTTCTGCGACTCCTCCGCTTCCCACATTAATATTGAAATGAAAAAGTATTGACTTTTTTAGTGCGAAAAAAAATCAGACCGAACGGCGGCACCACCGCGGGCAGGCTTTGAATAGTTCGGAAAAAATCCATTATAACGGCCCACTGTTTTACAGTTGTTGTTTTGTTTGGTTGGTAGTTCGAAGAGATCAAACTCACCAAGTTACCGACGTGTCAGGTCTGTCTTTCAAAAAAACGTGTTTCCGATTTGCTAGACATAGTTAGCAAAATGCTCTTGTTCAATTTATTTACTCATTATCTTGGTTCTTGCATCTTTATTAATTTAACAATATCTCAAAATTTTGTCATTACAAGGAATGAAATATTTTCCTCCACTCGTGCTTCGATATTTTTCTTGTTGATTCGTTCAATCTTACATTTCTTCAGTTTGGCTTTTCGTCTTGATGTTTTCGACGCTTTTGGACATCGTTTAGCTTATAGTCTCATTGAAATATTGTTTCTTCTTCATGGTATTTCTTTGATTCGTTGTCCTTCATCCATCCATTGATTGTTTTGAGCTTATTAAAAGTTGAATTTTTCATGCTTTATTTGCTCATTCATGACTTTCTTCTGCTTTGTCCTTTGTTCGATCTGCTTGGTTTATTTGTTTGTCGTATCTTCTCCTTTTCATGTTCTTCGACACCCCTGATTCTTCCTCTATTCTTGTTCATTGGTTTTTTTCGCCCGTTTGTCATCTGCAGCTCTCCTTTCGGTTCTACAGTCAGATCATTTATTAATGAATAATTTTACACCAACCCTCTACTTGTAACCAACCGCTAAACTTCCTTAGAGACCAATCATGTGATTATAGTTTTCGCGATCATGTTACTCTCAAAATCCCCCATGACGTGACGAAAACAAATGGAAACGTCCTGTTAATCATTATTAAATGATAAAATCTCCAAAATCTGTTCATCAATTGGATGCATTACACATATTTAATTAGGAATCATTGTGTTCTGGCCATCGAAACGGAACACAAAAAACAATCACGGTGGAAACTAAGAAGCTCGGAAAGAGATAACGTACCTATCATGACATTGATGGCTCTTTATCGTGTTGTTGTTGTTGTTGTCCGCATGTAACAGACACTACTAAGTTGGTAACTAATTAAGTTCATAAAAAATGAAAGGAAATTCTCGCAGCGGTTTCTCACACGTTTTGAATAATTCAGGGTACCCTTTCTAGGAACAAGGAGATGTGGAAAGTCGATAGACAAATCGAAATTTAAACATTATTTGTTCATACATTGTTATGCCATTATTTTTACACGTTAAGAATTTGTTTAAATTTTTATGTACCTACAGTTGAACCTGTACCATATTTCTTTCGCATTTTTGTGACATATTCATCTTTTATATTTATAATTTTTACACCCTAACCTGGAATGAATTCGTAACACAACTTTTGTGACACTTTTATATTTTAACCGCACTTATCGTAGTTTGTCGACTACAAAAATGGGTGTTTGACGATTAACGTAAGAAAAGATACAAATGCATAAAAATTGTATCCAGCAGGAGCCCATCATGCGGCCCCAATTGGAATTTCACCAATTTCGACCACATTGGTATATATAAACGGCATCAGCTCAAATTTTGAATCCAAATAACTATTAAAACCAAAAAACTGGAAATTCTCCGCTTCACGGAAAAACATTGAATCATGGATATGTTTACTGTAAACTCGTCGTCACAAATTTTGGTTGTCGAGTAGAAACAGTTTCTAGTAACCAATCATGTGATTTGGTCGCTAATTTTGGTGTCGCAAATTTTAGAATGACCCCCAGCCCAAAAACATATCCATGTTAAAAATTACATTTTGTCAGTGCCCATTGAACAGTTAGCCTTCCCTGACTCGTGCTTTTCGATTTTGCATATTGATTCGTTCAATATACTAAATTAGTAGATCGAAAAATTAAATTTTTCTTCTGTTCTTTTATTCTTACTTTTTGTCCTTCATTCGTTTAATTTGCTTGGTTTATTTGATAGACGCATTTCTCGTGTCTTGTTTTGATTCTTTCCCCAGTTTTTCGATAGGTTCTGTGATTCTTCCTCTATTCCCTCCTTTTCTGTTCATTGATTCTTTTCGTATGCAGCTCTCCTTTTCGTTGCATTTATGAATATGAGGTATTTTTCTTCATATTGTCTACATTCTTATTTCAAATGTTGTTTTTGTTTAGCAAATGTTGCTGCTCTTCTAGTGTTAGTTCATTCAAAAATTTCCGCGACTTTTCTGACTTTTTGTCTTTCATTCTTGGTGTGTTTGTTTTTCGACTCCCCGTGATTTTTCCTCTATTCTCGTTCATCCGATATCTTTTTCATCTACAGCTCTCCTTTACGTTGCATTTACGATTTTGTGGTATTTTTCTTCGTATTGTCTCAATTCGAGGGGGCAGGGTGACCCTGTGGGCGTCAATGAAACGTCTGTTTACAAATCAGCGGGGTTTACAAATCAGCTGATCAGCCTGGTTCGAATCCGAGGACGACCAAAAGTCAGTGTTGTAATACCCGTCTTTTCGGCCGACAATAATTTAACAGGAGGTTGCTAGCAAAAGCCAACTTGTCCAATTCTCAAAAATTTTCAGGAGAGGCAAAAAACTTCCTGTGCAGCCCCCTTTGATGATACAATTAATCCGGTCGGGGAATATTAATCCTGAAGTCAGAGTAAGTTTTTCCCCTGAATACCAAGTTTTTAACATATTATACTTCGAACATACCGACTTATATATTTTGGACATGTTAAGTTTTGTTAAAAAACTATGGACAAAACTAGTTTTGAAAGCAAAAAATCGTTTTTGACAGGGAAAAATTAAGAATCAGTATGCTCAAGCCAAAACTTCCTTTATAAAATGTATAGAGAGCAAAACATGAAGTAATAGAAATAGAAGATTAGTACAAAAGTGCACTGCGAAGGGACGTGACAACAAGAAAAGATCAAACGATTCCAGAGTTCAAACGTGATAACGCTCGAACTTCCGTGATTTTCTTGATACCCACTTGCCGCACATGATCGTGCGAGGCATCTGTCGGAGCGCCCATGAAGCAGGAATTCAAACAGGTTGGCAAGTGGGTGCTGCCATCTTGTGAGGGGAAGAGGGAAATTCGGGAAACGTTAACATTCCAAATGGGTTTGGACAAATCGAGTTATGAAAAAAAAAAAAAAAAAATGTTTCGCTTAACTGTCGGCAAATACGTGGACAAGTCGAGTTTTGGTGTGAAAAACAAGAGTCATTTCCGAGGAAAATGGGATGATGGACAAATCAAGTTTTAGACGAAATGCCAGAATTCAGAGGCCTCTTTACTCGGGAAAAGTTAAGTTTAGCTCGGTGAAACTTCGCGGACATGTGGACATGTGCCAGAGGAACTAGAATATGGAAAAAAATAGATTTCGATCAAAGGTGGACAAGTTGACTTTTGCTAGCAACCAATTATTCACCTCTGAACGCAAGTTTATGTGAATCCTTCTTTGGAGCAAGGATTTTGTAAAGCTTTTTCAAGTACAGTGCGGGGTCGGCTCCTGCCCCAATTGTGAAAACCAGTTGGATAACACAAAAAAACCCACTTTACTTTTTTACTTTTATTGTCTCAATAATTGAGAATTCTTATTTTACTTCGATTTCTTGTTGCTGATCTTTTTGTATGGTTTTGTGTTGTTGTCAATTTTGCTCTCTTTATTAGTGACATTTCTTTCAATTTTCATATCAATATTTCATTTTGGGAAAACAATTTTCATTTTTGATTTTCCCCGGTTTCGGATGTTGTTTTTGTCGTTTTTGCGGTCGTTTATTCGAGAGTTGTATTTCTTATTTTTTATCGCGCCGTTTCTAGTTGAGCGTTTGGTTCTACTCCTTATCGTTCCATATGTATTTCATTCCTGTTCAGCAGGCGTATTATAAGGGATGGGGGATTTTCCCGGAGGAAAGGCATTTTTCGAAGCCGCCCGGGAGCGTCCGGTCGAGTCCAGAAATGCCGGCCGGCGGCGGCGGTTTGATCAAAGAGAAGAGATATCTTCTCCAAGAGCAGCGCAGAAATTTCTTCTTTTTTTCTTTCCGACTCGGCTCGGCAGCTTTTCTTGCACGTTCTAATAAGATCCTCCGCGTTCGGCCCGAAGTCGTTGGGAAAATGGGACCTGGAAATTTTCGGAGTTGTAGTTGAGCTGGGTTAACGTGTACAATATGGTTATGGAAAGATTTCGTTTGAAGTTGAGGCATTTTCAGGTCCGCCACTATAAGAAAAAAGAAAAAAAACTAAAAACATGGCCCCCTGGACCCCCGGTTGCTTTTTGTTTAAAGCCTACGGCAGAAAATCGAGAAACATGGGTCATGCTTTGTTAACCAAACCCATCTTGCGTGTTGGAAAAGTAACTGCCCGATGCCGAACTAGTGGCCTAACGTACGACAGGTGAAGATGCCACACTAGTGGCCTGACGTGTATTTATATATTACGTAATATATAGAGACACTACCGCGTGTCTCTCCCCGCCTAACAATAACGCCTAATAACGATTTTGGGCAGTTGAGTCACGGCTAAAGCATATTCCTTGCCATTAAAAAAACCAAAAAAAAACCCGATAAAACCTCTTACCTACTTTTTTTTCTATTCCCCAATATTCAAAGAGATGTTTTTACCGTGAAAAGGCTAGTCAAGGAGGCATTGAATAGGGGTATAAGGTACCGTTATGATATCCAACCTTGGGCGTTGTTCAAGAATCAATGTCCGCGGGTTTCGACACAATAGCCCGACTCCGGACGGCCCTAAGATGGCGGACATTGTTCGACCACATGTTACCATCATACCGGCGGTTTTTCGGTAGACCTGGGGGGCTCCTTTTTCCTTCGGGGAAACCGCAAACGGACGGGAGCTCTTGAAGCACCGTGGCGCAACGGCTCAACCGAATGTTGAGACATCTTAAAATCCTCGGCGAGGGGGACCCCCGGCTAGTTTCTACAAAACTTTCATATTCGTTTTTCGAACCGCAGCTTTCGTCTTAACGAGAACCGGCCGGGGAAGTCGGTTTTGGTTGGTACGTGAGTGAACCGCTCGTTTGCAAGGAATGGATTTCCACAAAGTGGACGATACTGCTGGACCACTTCAATCGTTAAGAAAATAAAAATACTTACAAAAAATAAAAATAAAACCTGATGTGTTGTGTGTTTGGAGCAGAGTGTGAATTTAGTAAATTTTATTAGATTCTCAATGTGCTTAACCCTGGTGAATCTGTGGTGCTCGAAAAACCGTTTTAGATCGGTAGTTTCAGTTTTTCGCTTATAACTGGAAAACTACTCATCCTACAGAAGATGTTACTTCGTTCAAGACTGAAAAGCACAAATTTCTGCGTCGAATGGTTACCTTACACGTTAAAATCGGTTCGGCCGTTTGGTTTTCAGATCGGCTGAAAAATGCTCTCGTTCGGGCTTACCCATTCGAAAAAACGCTTCATATTCAAAAATGTAGAGAATAATTCGACTTTAAGTAATAATAATTTTTTAAGTCGAAATGTTCCCAAATACCGAATTTTTCTCAACGAAGGGCGCTCATTTATTTGCAAAACCAAACCTGTGAATTTCCATATTCTTTTTGAACCCCAAATAATTTAATGTGCTATCATATAAATATACCGTGATATAAATACAGAATGAGGAGGATCAGTATTTTCAACGGATAAATTAAGCTTACTCTGTCAAATTTTAACGATAGAGTGCGGCCATACGGTCGAACCGATCTTGACGTGTAAGGTAATCAATCGATGCAGAATTTTGTGCTTTCCAATTCTGATCAGAGTAAACTTTTCTGTAGGATGCGTAGTTTTCCAGTTATAAGTGAAAAACTGACACAAGTAACGAATGATCGCGGTTTTTTGGGCACCGAATTTGTTTAAAACACTATATCGAGCCATTCATTAGTCACATAGAAATTCCGTAGCTCAAACCTGTGCCGGCCTTCCACGGTGCTGGAGGCGGAAAGCATGGCTGGCGTATTTTCACTTAAGTCGCCTCCACGGTTTGACTTGAAGCGCCAAAATCTGCCGCTTTTTACTCAGTTTCTCCAAGCCAACTCCACGAGCGGTTGGAAAAAGCGTCTTCTGACACGGTACGAAGTTTCCTCAGATTTGGTGAACATGTCTGTTGCTGACATAGTGAAATCTGATTCGAATCGAAATGACAAACGTGGGGGTCACCAGACCCGTCGGAAAAAAAACCTGTAAAAACTCTACTTACTTACACGTTTAAAAATCCGAAAAAAATAACACGTGGTCTTCGAGTCAATCTTATCACACTTAGGTCTGCCCCCAATCTTTTTATCAAAGTTTCGTCAACTTTGGTTATTTCAGATGCCTAACATGACGGGGCGGTATTTACTTGGTAAACCACGCTAAACCAGCTGCTCATAGTCTGCCCAAAATTTCCGTGGTCTTCAACGGGATTCGAACCCTTGGCCTCATCAAAATGCGCCCCAAGATTAGCTCCCAGAGCAAAAAATGTATTTACTAGGTACATTCATCCATTTACACATTTATTTAAATTTTTCGCGACTTTTGCATTTGGTAACTACCTAATTGACGTCCCGCGGGGGGGGGGGGGGGGGGGGGGGGGGGGGCTTGCCAAGGATGTCCTCGGGGAACCGGATTTTCCAAGAACGAAACAATGCAGTTGTCTGGGAAACAACTATGAAAACTTGCGTGAGCTCGTCACTTCCTCAAAAAGAAAAAAAAAGGCCTTGACGGACGTTGGTGGGGAGTCTAATTACGAATGGCGAAAAATTGTCGAGTAAATTTTTTATAATTATTCGCATAAATAATTTTTTTTTGAATCAGTTCGATCAAACGGCCGCCTCGGACGGATTTTCTCGCGATTGAACTCCCTAACTCCCTAACTCCCCTCCAAGCGAGCGAAAATAAGAACATGTGGGGGGCCCATATGCGGACTCGCCCGCATAAAACATAACTCAACGCCCCATATAATGTCTGTGTGAACCTAGATGTCAGTCAACGTGTAATTTGCATCGCTTCGTAAATTATTTTTTCACGAAAAAACTCCACGAAGTTGTTTTCTATTTTGAAGCGTGTGAATAATAAGGTGTCATTTTTTTTTTTCAAATTATTTTCAATTGCGCGATGCTGATTTTTTACTATTTTTTTTTTTAGAAGGGCGTAAACTGGTAGAAAGTAACAGAATTCAGTTGAAGGCTGCTTTTGAGTGGCATCAAGTCTCGTAAAATGGTCCGTTTGCTCGAACGGTTGACATAAACCACAGGGATAACAAGGAAACCTGGCTTTATACGAGGTTTTGATGATTAACGGCCGGCTAGAAACGGCTGTAATTGTGAAAGGCGCCAGTGCGAGGAAAAATGTGAGGGTTATTTGAAAGAAATCGCGGGAATGTACTGAAATGTTGAAGCACGTAAAAAAAAAACCTTCCGGAGGTCGATTTGAATTTCTCATTCGTGAAGCCTGCAGAAGTTCCCATACGGTAGTGAATCCGTGGAGTTAAATGCACGCGGAAGGTATTATGATGTAGTCAATAGAGCTAAGGTATGGGGGTCCAGTGTAGGTTGGTACTTTGGGAGCTCAGGTTCACCTTAAGGCGGCCATTTAGATGTTGGAGATATCCCTGACCCAACAACCAGCCTCACGACTCCCCACCTAACCCCCGCAAACCCCCGTTGGGACCGTGAATAATTAAAATATAAACAGGGGATTTATCTGAGTTGCCCCTCTACTGTATAAATACACCTCGAACTCCCTGCTCGGGTCTATAGCCTTCTCCTCCGCGTAATCATTGTTATTAAAGACGAAAAATACAATAATTAAAAACTAATATGGAGCCTTTAATGGGCCCTGATGGATGACCAGCGCGTGATCCAATCGTGAGGTGTTTCCGATTTATCGCTTCCCAATTCACTCAAATCGCAATCAATCAAACTTTTGCGATATTTTACTAACACCGGACGACCTTTTTCATCAGATATTCTCCTCATTCAATAATAAGAGGATTTTACAAAATATGAATGAACTCTTGTAATTTCAAAACGATGATTGAAAATCGTGAAATAATTAAAATTTGCTTTAAAATTGATTAGATATTTGCTTAAATTTAAAAAACACAAGGTTTATCATTCGTTAATGAATTAAAAATCTGATGCAAATGTAGCCTAAAACTTGATTTGAAATTAGTTTAAATTGAAAAAGCACAAGGGTTTATTATTCTTTGGTACAAATTATTTATATACTTCTCATGTGAATCTGAGTGTAAATTATTTATACCTAAGAATAATGAACCCTTTTGTTTTTTCAATTTAAACAAATTTCATATCAATTTTTCAGCAACATTCGCATCAGATTTTCAATTATTTAACGATTTTGATATATATGTCGCTTCCACAATTTTGCGATATTGAAAATAATATCGATATATCGAAACTTAATTATTATAATTAGGGATGGACGTGTTTCTGGATTTTTAAAATATTTTAAATCGATAGAAGGATTCCAAATAACACCAAAAGTAGGGATAAAACAAATTGCTAGTTCGTACGAATTTACAGAATTTATGGAAAAATAGCAATAATTGCTATTTCAAATTATTTGAATTTTCGGCGGAAACCAGCGATTAGCTTCCATTGGTCGATGGTTTCGCCATGAAGCCAAGTTGGCCAACATTAAAAAAAAAAATTAAAAACTGAAGGATTGGTCTCTAAGGTTAAACTACGGTGAACCTTAAACGAGACACCAAGGGTGTTGTTTTGATTCGTTAGTGGGTTTAGATGAATAGCAGAAACAATTTTTTAAGATTTAAATTAGTTCTTAAAATGACAAGTGATTGTTTATGGGAGCGATCTACGGAAAAAGTCGTTTTCTGTGTTGGCAACCCTGTCCGTAAAACTGTAAGGTCCGTTGGTGACGTCATGCACATACTTTATGAATCGAACAGAACAACTGGAGGAATATAAACTACGTGAAAGACTTTTTGTCGCAAAATTGATGAATTTTTATCTTTTTGACTTCTACCAACACGGCACAGGATGATTCAACCCGAAACTCGGGTGCACGTCCATTCCTATTATAAATAATTATTATTATCCTAAAATTAATTATGTCAATAAAACAAATTAAAGAAAAAATAGTATTTCTGATTTTCTATTCAGTGTTTGGACTGATGTGGAACCGAAAAAAATCTTCATCCAAAATTCCTAGTAGTTAAAGCGAAACTTCATTCGACCTCCTGATATCCTTCAAAAGCTCCGTTTTTAACCCCATGAAGGCCTCATAGATCCACACGGTGAAATCGGATCGTTTTGGGACCCTCAAAAACGGATTCTACGTCTAAAAATACTTCGAAAACGACACCTAACTCGACCTCATAGGTGAAACCCTTAAACCCCCTCCCGTAGCCTCTTTATAGCCTCGCAGAGCCCAACAGGTAAGGCCGATCGTACTGAAAATCTTGCGGGCACAACTAGATGGTGAACCGAGTATTTCATCCTACTGCCCAAAACGGCCCGGACGGCGGACGGAGCGACATGGGACCCTGAAAAATAGATTTCACGTCTAAAATTACTTATAAAATGACACCTCGTTCGACCTCCTGGTATCCTTTTCGAAAGTCACATTAAAATTTAATGCTAAAAATCCCCATAAATCCCCACGGAGAAATCTCATGGTACTGGAACCTGCACAAATGGATTCAACGGCCGAAAGTACCTTGAAAACGACACCCAACTCGACCCTCTAGCCAGAACCCATCATAACCCCCTCCCGTGGCGCCTTTATAGCCCCACAGAGCCCCGTAGGGGCCCCTTCTCAATGATGTTAGAGCACCAGAAGGTGGTGACGGGTTCCTGAAAGGTCTTGGGTTCTCCAGGTCGAAGCAGACAAGGGGTCATCAGGCCCTACGCTCCCGGTACGGGGTTTCCCCCCCTGCCCAACCAAAATAGAGTGAGGAACATGATAAAGATGCCGATGACGCTATTGTGGGAAGTCGCGAGCGAGACGTACCTACCAAGCCATTTGCCATCTATCAGGTCAGCGAGGAAGCACATCCGTCTTCCGTTCGCTGATTCGTTACCCGCTGTTTTAAACACGTTTAAGTTGAATTCAATTGCGATCAATTTAATGTGCTTCACTCGTGTACCATCAAGCGTTCGCGCGCCTGGGACATACACAACAAATAGTAATAGTTGTCCTGTTAGGAAGATGGTGGATAAGGTAATTGTACCATTAGCTCTATTTTTGAAACGGCCTTCACCCTCGTGGCGTAGCGAATGATCGCAATCAGCCAACGACCCCTAATTCCCTTGTGCTATCCCTCGCGCAATCGGACCTCGAATTACCGAACCCACTCGGCTAAAATCTAATTAGTCCTCATTTAATTACGGCGTCAGAATGACAACCGCAGAACAAAATTCAACCGGTACGACTCTTAAATACCAAGTACACGTACCAATTACGCGCAATGAAGCTCGCTGGAATGCTGAAAATATTTCAAATTATACATTCGTTCTTCGCCCACCACAAACATCCTCGCTTCGCCTTACGTAACGTTCCTATGATGAACTCTCGGAATGACTGTTGCCTTACCTATTCACAGAATACTACCCGCCGCCAACTGGGCATTTCTACTCATACCAGACCCGACCTTGATCGTCTCAGTGCTTCCTGACTCATTGGCGAAGCCCCCGCTGCATAATCGGCATTCTCCTCACATCGCTGATCGCTTGACGAGATTGTTCATTCAAAGAGCGAAAGGAAAAAATCCGTTTATTTATTACGAATTAAATAAATTCACAAGCGTTGATTGGTGAAAAATTTTAATCGCGGAGAGACGCACTGCTTCTTGCGAGGCTCCGAGCTCGAATCGCGTTCGTTTTTTCGATGAATCTTCGACAGAGGGATTACAAATTAGCGATTGTCAAGCCGATCGGGTCAAAAATCATCATCTCACATTTACTACAAGTACAAATCGGTGATTTATTTTATTTTATTACGATTAAATTTTGGTTAGGAACTTAAAACGGCTTCTGCGGCGTTGTCCCTCTGACGAGTCGAACAGGAAAACCCGGCAACAAAATCGTTATTTCTAAGAACTGGGCAGCATCCGGCCCATCGTTTGACGGCTGTTTGAAAGTGGATGCGGAGCTAAACGAGGAAAATGTGGAGAAAAAAAAATCGTCTACTTTCTAGAAACGATATTAAATTATCATTTTTCTATTTAAAAAAAAGAAGAAAATAATAAGTTTAATTTAATTTAAGTAAATTAATTTTTTCAAATAAAAAATAATTTAAAATTTAATTTAATAATTAAAAAAGAATCAGTTTAATTTAATTTAAATAAATTATTTTTTTCAAATTTATTTTTTCAAAAAAAAAAAAAAATTTTATTTATTGTTTCTAGAAAGTAGACGGGTACTTTTCCGTTTCCGTACCCCCCCCCCCCCTCCATTTTTTTAATTTATCACGCTCGCCCGATGCCCGCACGATACCTCAAGGCAACGGGGATGATATATTTCACATTTCACCCCGTTTTGGTTTATTACTCTTGGAATAATACACCTATGTTTTCGCGACAAGGGTCGACGACTCCGATCGGCCTCAAAATTTGACATTATCCGTTTCAAGAGGTCTACATTCAAAATCCGAAATGTCCGTTCGCCGTACGCCGTCCGCCGTCCGCCGTCCAGGCCGTTTTGGGCAGTAGGAATTTTTTTAAAAATCTGAAATTTTGACAAAATACTTGGTTTACCATCTAGTTGTGCCCGCAAGGTTTTCAGTCCGATCGCCCAAACCCGTGGGGCGCTATGGGGCTATAATGGGGCTACGGGTGGGGTTTTTTGAAGGCTTTTAGCTATGGGATCGAGTTAGGTGTCGTTTTCGAAGTATTTTTGGACGTAGAATCCATTTTTTGGGGTCCCGGAACGATCCGATTTCACTGTCGCGATCTATAGGGTTTTCATGGGGCTAAAAATGGGATTTTTGAAGAATCCCAGGAGGTTAAATGTTTTTCGAGTAAAAAACATACATAATTTTTGAAAAAAACATTTTTGAAAAAAAATCCCCTCAAAAAAAAATTTTAGTTTGAAATATAAAAATCCAAAAAAAATTTTTTTAATTTTTTTTTTCATTGACAGAATTAAATTTTTGTACAAGTAACCTATATCAAAGAATAATAAACCCTTGTGTAAAATTTGCAGCGTTTTTTTAAATTTATTTTTTATTTATATTTATTTTTTCATATTTTTTGCATCCAAAAATGAATAGAAAATTTAAATTTAAATAAAAGTAAAAAACAAAAAAATAGATATAAAATTTATATTTTTGTTGCTACGTGTAAATAAATTCTTCTAGACCAGGCGGTTTTTTATAGAATACTCGGTTCTTCATCTATCATAGATGAACCATAATGAGTAGTTGGGCTTGGTTTTCAGCCGGATTGGTCCGAGCTGTGGGGCTCTGTGGGGCTAAAGAGTGAAACATGATTTTAACGCAATTGAATTCATTTTAACCGCTAAAACAGTGCTGTGGGGAATCCATCCAGACGCCAATGTGTAGGGATCATCAGTCGGAAGTCGGAAGTGCTTGCGACTCATTTTTGTCCAGGCCGTTTTGGGCAGTAGGAATTTTTTTTTTAAATCTGAAATTTTGTCAAAATACTCGGTTTACCATCCGCAAGGTTTTCAGCCTGATCGCCCAAACCCGTGGGGCGCTTTGGGGCTAAAATTGGGCTACGGGAGGTTTTTTTTTTAAAGGCTTTTGGCTATGGGATCGCGTTAGGCGTCGTTTTCGAAGTTTTTTTGGTCGTAGAATCCATTTTTGTGGGTCCCGGAACGATTCGATTTCACTGTGGCGATCTACAGGGCTTTCATGAGGCTGCAAATGGGATTTTTGAAGGATCTCAAGAGGTCAAATATTTTTCGAGTAAAAAACAAGAAATTTTTGAAAAATAAAAATAAAAATTTTTTTTTCATTGACAAATTTATGCGAAAGTAACCTATTTCAATGAATAATAAACCCTTGTGTAAAATTTGCAGCGTTTTATATTGACAGAATTAAATTTTGCATAATTTACACTATTCCTAATGAATAAAATGCAGTTTTTAAACATGATTTTGACGAAGTGTTTACCCATTTTTTTCGTAGTTTACCTCCCACCTTTTTTCAAACCTGCTCTTCAGTCAGCTCTCCGAATGAGTTTGGATGCTATTTTATTTATTTTTCATTCACTGTCTACTGAACAAAGTTAACAATAGGGGAGGTTGAAGTGGAGGCTTTGCGATAGGTGAAGTGGGAATGAAGTTGACTGGAGGAGTTGAAGGCCCCGTGTGTCAGTCCTTCAGTGGCTCTTTTACAACCCGAGTTCCGACGTTTACAAGGACCCTGTCAGGTGAGGGCAACCAACAGGTGGAGCCATCCATGGTTGAGTGATAGAGGGGGTGACCGAGAAGGAAAAGAGCCTTTCGAGTGTAAAAACTCGTTCAAATTGTCCTTCCACAACTTCGATATTGCCGACATTCAAACAATTTAAAAAAACTTTTTTTTGCAGATAAATGCGGGGACGACGGGAGCCTGAGGGTGAACGGGAAAGGGAAGAAAATGCGGAAACCTCGAACCATCTACAGTAGTTTACAACTTCAGCAGCTCAACAGGAGGTTTCAACGGACGCAGTACCTGGCACTACCTGAGCGGGCCGAACTGGCCGCATCGCTCGGCCTCACCCAAACGCAGGTGAGTACAGAAAGTCAATTTTATTGCAAAAAAATCTTCGTCGTAGTACCTTCGTTGCGCTTGGCTCGTTTGGCAACATCCCAGAATTCCTCAATGAAATTTTTTTATTACAGCCAGGAAATATTAAAATGACGGGGGAAACCTGTGGAAAACGTCGTGAATTAATCTGCGAGGAAGTGAAAAACGCGGAGTCGTAAAAATTTCCAAGGCGATCATAAATATACGGCTTTGAGGAATAATTAACCGTGGATTGTGCTATTCTCAGGAAAATTAAACTCGAAGTGAAATCCTTCGGCCCCGTGCGAGCCTTTGACGGGTCATAAAGCGGGAAGATCGTAATAATGACGCACGATATCGCCCTTGTATCACCTTGACGGTAAAAAAAAAAAAAAAAAAAAGTTGGGAGGACGAAGCCACTTTGGGGAAGTGCTAATGGATTTTACTGTGGCGGTACTCAGAGAATGATTAGTTGTAGAGTGTAATCTGAGTAGATCAGTGATGCTGAGCCGGTTACGGACTCACAGTGCACCTCAACTCTCGGCATTTTTCGAACGAATCGACTTGTTGGTAAACGAAAACTTCTAATGTAAATCCTTGAGACTCCCGAGGAAGGAACTTTGGTCTTGTCATTAAGCACATAGCTTAATGACCGCTTAGGGGCGTAGCTCTCCAACCATCAACTCAGACAAATCGCTCCAGTCAGCCGCTGACAAATCGTGAGGCCTCTCGTTTTTCTTCACATGCCACTTGTTTGTACAACCTACGGAAAAAATCCCCGCTCTGACGGACGTTCAAACACTTTTAGTGGCTCAGGTCTCAACTGAATTTGATCTGGGATGGGCCGGGAAAACGAGCATAAATGGGTGAACTGGCGAGAAATCTACTTGGCTAGTTTCAGTGTTGATAGTCAACTAGCACTCAGACATAAGGCCTCGCTTCGCTCGCCCGACCACTTAGGCAATGCTCTAAATTTAATAGAGAGAGAAATCGTCTTCCAGAAGACGATTCATTCTACGCTAATTTCGGATATATTCTGGGGATATATATGGGAGTGGGGATATATATAGGAGTGGGCCCACACCCAGGAATATATCCGAAATTAGCGTAGAATGAACCGTTTCCTAAAACTGCCCCCCCCCCCCCTCCCATAGTTTCCCTGCCTCCTCCACCTTTCTAAGGTCCCTGGCGCCCCAGTTTCCTCCCGTTCTGACGTCCACCTGTCCTAGGTCCCTGACAGCGTCCCGAATCTCTTGAAATCGTTCAATTTAACTCGCTGGAACACGTTGTTTCGGGATTTCGTATTAAAATTCGGATCTCTAGGTAGGATACGGAGGAAACCCCATTTCAATAGGTCCATTAACAACGAAGATACGAATAGTTGCACTAATTTGCGTGCGCCCAAAATTTGGGTTCTCAAACCTCCTATTCGAAGTTAAATTTGGGTTAAACCTCCTAAAATTTAAGTTAAACCTCCTATTCGAAGATAAATTTGAAAATATATTGAAGTGCAGGGAATTCTAGTGACGAGAACATCCAGGCTGGCCAACATCACGGACACTTCGTCGTGCGCGGAACTGTGAAAACGGATGCCACTGAACTGCGGTGAGGATCGACCTTAAATCACGCTCAAACGGATTCTGATATGTTATATCGTGTTATTTTGGATGATGGTTGCCAGACACTTTCCCTAAGGGTCCGTTGTCCGCGGGTTATTGTCATCTCGTTGTCTGTCCCTTCCCGTTTGTACTCCCTCTCTCGGACGTTATTGGGCTCTCACCCCAATTAAAGGACGGCTCCTTTTGCTCGGCTAACTGCTCCCCCCCTCCTCCGAAGCGGCAGATATGTTTTTGTTGCCGCCAATTTGCGATTTAATTAAATCCAGTTCCGCCTCTTAACGAAGAGTTGAGTTCGATGACAAAACCGTTGATGAGGAAGGGCATTGTAGGAACTGGACTGAGGATTGTGTTGTGTTTGGCGGAGCCCAGAAGGCGCATACTCTATGTTCACGGAGGTGTTCGAAGAATCAAAGCAGCATCCAAAGCTCGGTTTGCTGGAGGTGGATGAAGGAATCTCTCGGTCTGTATGGATTATGTACATAAATTCCTTAGGGGCAGTTCAGGGTATTCACGGCTTTGCTCGAGGCATTGAGTTGTACCTACTTTGGGCCGGTGATGCTAAAAGGTGGCGGAAATGATTCAAGGTGACAGACTGATTGATAGAGATGGGGTTAGCATAAAAAATGCATAATCTAAATGTTTAGCTCTTTTATTATCATTTTAAAACCAAAAAAAAAAAAAAATTAAATAATTTGCATAAAATTTTAAAAATAATTGTGTATAAATAAATCTACCCAAATTTAAAATAATTTGGCATAAGCAATGCAAAATCCACACGTTCAGCTGTTTATTATAATTTTTTAACAAAAAATAAAATTTAAAATTTTTTTTTCTCTTTTTCACGTTTTTAATGCGCACTTTTGAGCACGATCTGACTCTAGAATCTCATTCTAGGGTCCGCAGCGAACACATTAAAAAAAAAAAATAGTTTGGTGAATACCGCTAATTTTTTCGATTTTCTGAATTTTTTCAGCTTTTTTGGTCCTTATAATCGATGAAGGCCAATTTTATGAAGAGAATATTTTTAATGTCTTCGGATACACAGCCTGAATACAAATCAATCATGGTTTAAGGCGTAATTAACATGTGGGGCTCGCCACGGCGAAAAAAACTGTACTGGTGAAAATGTCGATTTCCAACTTTCCGCCCCTCTGCTCACTCCCAGACAGCTCGAAGCGACAAAACCGGTACGGTTGTTCAGATATATACTTATCAGCTAAAGAATCAACATTTTAAACCGTTCGGCCGGTTGAGTTTTCAATTTTTCAAATTTCCGCCACCTTTTAGCGTCGTCTGTCCCACTGTGGGGGATCCGCTGACTCCTGCGGAGTTTTTTTGACCGAAATTCACTTTCAGTCGACAAATATTCACATGCAGACAACAATGTTTTTCAAAATCTGATTTATTTGTCTCTGCAGTTGGTTTTCCATTTTCCATGGTGTATCACGGATTTTAAATCGGTTTGAGCAGTTTGAATTTTCGCCCAATGTCGCGGTTTTAGACCCAATCGCCCCACTGTGGGTCCATTTAATGGGATGGCCGCGGAATCGGACCGCTCGTCCCGTCAGCGCCAAGCGGGAAGGAAATTAAATTTTTAAAAACTTCGGCGTTTCACTAAGGACTTGATTCGGCGCCGCACCAATAGTCAAACCTGCCTAAAACTGGAACAAAAAGAATCGTTATCTCAGAATCGAATAGCAGTATTGACTTGGGAATGTTCTCGTTCGATTCAGAACCGGTAAATACGCAAGAACAACCTGTTTTCTGGAAATGAAACGACTATTCCAGTAAAAAATGTTATGAATGTTGAAGAAAGTTAAAAAAAGAGGCCTTCTTCATAACCTAGGCGGCCAGGGGAAGTCTGCCTCTCGCTAATGCTTTCGCACTTTAGACATAATGAAAGACGTTTTATGAGAAAGTTACTATCGCGGGTGTATTGCCTCTTGTGATTGTTTCAGCGTGGTACATGATATGTACAGTATACGAGATATGTCGTATTATGAGTATTGCATTTCGAATAGACAGTTTTTCTGTTCAAAATTTGAATGTCTTCGAATAATCAGGACTTTTCACACACACTCATCCTCACACTGACTTTCCTGTGAAACTAACCTTTTGAGGTTGAGTAAAGGAAAACATATCGTGTTTTTCGCTGAGAGCAATTCTGGAAAAATAACGGCCCTGGAGTCAGTTCCAGGCGGCTGAAGGTAACGTCGCCCGGATGGGGCGGGTCTGTACCCCATCCTTTCCTCCCGTCACGGGGGCGAAATGGAATGGCAAAATCGCCGGGTACGACCTCGCCTTCCTCCGACTGCATGAAAACATTCGGATCGCAAATTACATATTCCGGGATCGGGACGGGGTTTTTTGTCGGGGGTTTCCTTTGGTGCAGACGGAGGGACACCGTCGGAGGAATGAGGAACAAGCTGGGATTTCAAGAGTTCAACAGGACCCAACCAACGTGGATAGATAAGCGTTTGTGTACGAACAATAGAGAAATTCTCACAACAGTATTCCTCTTTTAGCATGGAACATGCTTTAGCCGTGACCTAACTGCCCGAAAACGTTATGTGGGAAGGGTGGCGCGGATGTGTCTCAAAATGGTAAGGTGCTTGTAAGGTTTTTGTGATTTTGTGACTGGTTAGTTTCAATGAAAGAAGAACGTCAATTCAATAGAATTCCAGAGCTGGTCCAGTCTCTCAAGTTTGAATGAATAGTTTGAAGTTTGATATTTGCATGTTGAAATTTTGATGTTGAATGAATAGAATTTGTCTCACGGTTTTTTTTGGTTGACCACCAGCTGTGTTTTGTCACACCATGGGAACTAGCTTCTCCAGATACTTTATTTTACAAAATCACCAATTGTTAGTCCCTGATATTACTTTACTTTACTTATTCCGAAAAACGTGTTTTGTATTTTTTTTTCTGGAAAAATAAGGGGCAATTTTAAATGTAGGGACATGGGGAATATTCGTGATCAGCGTCAAATTCCCTACACGGAGTGAAAAACCCGGATGATTTGGTTCGGTAAACTGGGCTTGTGGACTACTGGAGGCCTCCTTGGAACTGAATGTGAAGTTTTAAAGTTTTTTTTTTCTTTCAAGATATACGCCTTTTTTCTGCTTGTAAACCATCCTTTCTACCAGAAAATAGGCCAATTCTACTTTATTACGTCTTTTAGCTCTTAAAATATCAAAACGGGGATCATTAACTCCATTACTTTTAGGTTGATCTCACAGGTCCTGCGCGACCATCTATGTAACTTTTGGGGCGCGACCTTCGGAGTGTTAAACCGATTTTCGGGGAAAAAATCTACTAGTTATCTCCGTACGTCGATTCGTTAGTGCTATTTCTTGGAGGGGAATCACATTGAACTTCAGCAGGGTTTTGACATGCAAGAGACATTGCACCGCAGCCCCGGTTGAATTGAGCCGCCAAATTCCGGTCGTCCTCGTCGGTCTCGAAAGAAGGCCAAGTCCTCCGAGCCGGCTCCCTTTATACGGTTTCTTTCGCCATAGCGTTTCTTTCCCTTTCGAACACTTTGTTATTTATCGATAACGTTCGTCTTTCTCGTTCACCGAACTAAAAACCCGCTTGGGATTCTCATCGCCGGTTCCCGACCCTTACGGGGGAGTTTTTATATTTTTCGTGGCACCTCGGGATGCCATATGGATCCATAGATATGAGAACAGGTATTGGCTGACGTGTTTTATTACGTCGCTTGAAAATGCGTCGATTTCCTTCCATACATTACTAACAAAATGAAAGCCCGTACCCCGAGTGCAGTTTTTTCAACCCATATCGATCTTTAGAAACGGGGGGGAAAGTTGCGCTAGTATGAGAGGAAATGTAGAAACAATCTCCCACGCACTAGAAGAAGAAGAAAAAAAAAAAAAAAAAAAAAAAACGAAAGGACTGCCAACACCAGCCGCTTTTCTCGGCTGTTTTAACTGTCGAAAGGCCTCCGATGGGTGGACGAATAGTCCTAAAACTTTCTTGTTGTTTCTTTTGGCTCGGCACTTTGAAAACCTCTCGCAAAAGTCCTGGTGCTTCTTCAGCAGTCCCCCTCTCGACCATACAAACCTCCAACCGCAGCTTTTGTTCCAAGAAAATCTCTTCTTAATGGCAGGTCCCTCTGCCTCGAGGAATAGCTCATAAAACCCTTATTACCAGTACCCCCTGTATTCACCCTGGGCTTTTATTATGCCCCTGCAATTTTTATGTTTTTTTTTTTTTTTTTCACTTAACCGATTTCAACGATTTTTCAAGAAGTGAACTGCGACTTTCCTTTCTCCGAATCGATTTCCGAGATGTGGAAGTTATGACTGTTTGGATACTCCTTTCCTTGCACCGTTAAATATTCTCTTTTCATGCTGACGCCTCTCATGTCCTAAAAAAATAAAAAAAAACTCCACCGATAAACTATTACGCAACCTATAAATATTCTTCCAAGGGAAAATCATTTTCAAGGAAAGCGTATCGGCTGGAACGGCCATTGTCCTCCCCGGGAAATACTCGGGACGAAACAGGAGAAAAAAAAACCGAAAAAACCAGAAGAGACAAAAGAGTGGCGTGAAAGAGAATGTGAATACAAACTTTTTTTTGGGAAGTGGTGGAAGGAGGGGGTATAGAAAATTCGAAGGTGTAGTAGCGGGCCCGTAACCTATTCGTTGAACGCTGAAGTAAACTCGGTGTTTGTGATCAAATCTAGCGAAGTAGCGTCATGCCATGTAGGTTTATTATCTTGCCGTCGCGATATTATTAAGGGTGATAACGCTGATCCTCCGTTCAGATTGGGAGTTTTGCTTGTCATTCCAAAGCCGTTGCTTTCAAAATTGGCAGCAATTTGGAGTAAAATCTAAAAGGCCATTTCGATGCTAAACGCGGGAGGGCTATTTTGTTTACGACGGACAACTTTTTGGAGCCTGCGAACTTTAGAGTGATCCTGGCCTTCCGCTGACACTCAATTTGAAAACTAGTCATTTTGGTGGGGAAAAGTTCATGATTAGGTAGTTGAACGGTTACATAAAAATAACCGTCATAGTAGGCATATTTATCGCTGTCTAAAACTTGTAGCAAAGCAATGAAAAACCTGGTTCTTCCCAATCTGCCTCACCCTTAAAATTTCTGAAGTAATCAGAAAATGATGAAGTTTCCTATTGAATTTGCGGTACAAGTGTCTGTGAGACCAGTTTGAGTCCTGTTTTCAAAATTTCGAGGAAGCTTCATTGAACCTCAGGATTTTTCCAAACCCTTTCACTGCAGCAGTTGTAGACTTACCTCCTGACCTGAAACTGGAACTGCATTCAAATGACATCTACAAGCTTCCGGGATAAGAATATTCAAAAATTCAACGCTCGCAAAAAAAAAAAAAAAAAACTTTTCTAAACCTCAGAGACTAAGCCCGCGCGATTTCGCTGTGCGAACAAACCTTTTCGAAGGTACCTAAAATCCACAAAATCTGAATATTGGGCCACCTGATGAACATTTGGTAGCGCGTCGGTTGATAGAAACGACAAAATTTAAGCCAGATGACGTAAATATTTTGTGCAACAAACACTGCCAGACCTCACAATAAAGTCCTCCGCATTTACATTGCAATATTAGGTACCTGTTAAACGTTCTCAATCGATTTCATTTATTCCTCTTTATCTGTAAGTCTCTCTTTTGGTTTATTATTCCGGAATAACACATCTATGTAATCGCGACGAAGGTTGAAAATTCTGATCGGCCTCAAAATGTGACATTATCATGACACGTAGGTAGATTTCAAGTTTTTATCAAAATTTGATCGTTCTTTATTTTCAAAAGAAAATCGGTTTACCATCTAGTTGTGCCCGCAAGGTTTTCTGCCCGATCGCTCAAACCCGTGGGGCTCTATGGGGCTAAAATGGGACTACGGGAGGGGGTTTGAAGGCTTTTGGCTATGGGAACGAGTCAGGTGTCGTTTTTGAAGTATTTTTGGACGTAGAATTCATTTTCGGGGTTCCAGAACGACCCGATTTCACCATCGGGATCTATGGGGCTTTCGTGGGGCTACAATTGGGAATTTTCGTCGGACCCCAGGAGGCCAAATAAGGTGTTGTTCTCCGAACCCACTTTTCGAGGTCCCACATCTGTCCAAACTGTACAGATTTTTTTTTTTTTTTTTCAACTAATCTATCGTGGACTATCGTGGAAATAGACTATTTCGTCTTAAATCGTCTTTTTTTAAGATGGATTCCCACTATCTCGCCGCATCCACCTTACATTAAGATTCCTATGAGTTTGGTTAGGGAGAGAGAACGACTCCTCTGCTGAATATTCAGCAGAGGAGTCGTTCTCTCTCCCCAACCAAACTCATTGGATTAGACCTCTGCACCATCGGCAAACAACCACTTTGTGAAAGATTCCTATTTGGACCGCCTTGAAAATGAAAGGCGGAATCAAGGCGAATCATCATAATATGATGATTCTCTCAAATTATGGCGAGTGGTTGGAATCCTTTGAGATGGATGGAAGAAAATGAAAATGATCGTTTGGTGACCAGTGTTGATGGTGTGCAGAATCCAATTTTGAACAGTCAAGTTTCAGAGACCCCGAATCTGTCCTTTCACTCGACAACAATGATCAAAAATTTAACATTTTATTAATTTGATAATTATTATCAAGTGTACGTAATTCATCCAATTCGCAATATTTCTCTTAATAGTGGATGATGATGTTGACAATTAATTGTTCTTAACTTAGATATAAAATCAGCTGCTGTAAAATATCACAAACAACCACCCAAATTAATACCTGCAAAACTCAGGCTTCACAATGTCTTCCTGCCACACTTTTTAACTCAATTGAAACCCATTTTCAAACCAATTACAACCATTCTCATCACACCATGAGAGACGTTCAAATTAATAAATTCAATAGAATCTATTATGAGCAAGTTTTTGATATAGTCGGCAACCCCGATTGGTTTATTAACATCTTCTTCCTGTTCCCTCTGAGGTTTCCAGCCTTTTGTCACTAGGTCCTAAGTTTTGTCTAGATATTTCTAATGTAAAGGAACTGCCAATTGATAAATTAATCTGTGACATCGAATATTTCATTTCAACTAGTGTTTTCAAACTTATCAGAACTCCATCAGTGGTCGATGTGTTAACTTAATTACAAACGAGGCCAAGACTCAAAAACTGCCATTCAAAATTATAAAATAATAAAAGATTTAACAAAGCCAAGAAATTCATAACAGACCATAGTGACGACATCGTCATCACGAGGACTGATAAAACTAACCAGACCATTATTCTTGATAAATCCGATTATATTGGCAAAGTACAAGATTTAGTTTCAGATACGCTAACCTACACCTTGTTAGATCATTTCCCAACTGAACGGTATCAAAATCAAGTAAATCGCAGAAAAAAAGAAGAAGAAAAAAAAAAAACCTTTCCACCACCAATATTTTTCTTTTTCTTTTCACTTGACGAAAAAATCACAATGTATACTGAAATTAACTATCGTCCCTCAAACGTAACACATTCGATTAACTTCGATTCGGACCCAATTTGGAAAAATCCTTCATGGCGAAAATCGATTGGCGCGCAATTTCATCAAGGTGGAGTACCTACATCTAGGAGTAGAAAAGAAACTCCCAAGAGAGAGAGATAGAGAGAGAAAAAAAAAGGAATGCTAAACGGTTTCGGTTGGAATAGCTTGATCTTTATCGATTGGTTAGTCTTTCATCGGCTTTGAAGGATGTCCCGCTCTAATCGTCGGTTTTGGTAATCGCCGGGAACGGTTTTTTACCGGTTTTCGGTAGCTGCTCGGTGGAAACCGCCAGGTTGTAAAAGTGTATCAAACTGGTTTGATTTTTTTTCCGGAGTTGATTGCAAATTTGTCACGGCGTGTTCGTAAAGAAGATTTAGGGATTGGTGCGAACGTGTAAATTTAGGGCGGTTCGCGTGGGGACTGTTTTGGTCAAAACCTCACGTCGTTCTCCGCTTCCGTGGGCTTCAGGGCCGTTTTTCTTTCAGGGCGATATCAGTATCAGATTATCTATCGTTTTGCTCAGTCAAGATTGCATTGTTTGGAGCCCCGGAGCCGGTTTTTCCCCTCGAGGGTTTCCCACGGTGCGATGCACGGCCGGTGTGATCTCCAGGCGGTGACTCGTGAAAAACCCAAGGATGAGGTACGGGAGGTTTCATCTTGACGTCCATAAATTGCCGCGAAAGGAAAACTGTGCGGATTTTCACGGTTTTCTAAATTTGATAGGTAAGGCGGGGAAGAAATAGGTAGCCCACCTCACCCTAGCTTCGAGATGAACGAAATTTTAAGCTTGAAACGCCGTAGAGCCCATACAAAGCTAAAATGAGCCCTCGAATATCTAAGCTTCTCGAACATACATTTTGACAGGAACTCCACGTCCATGTCACAATGTATCAGCGAGGATTATTATTGCTATTCACATTTTTTGGACTTGCGACGAACCGTGAAGAGCGATTTGTATGCTTTGAGACGAGCTTCAAGTTTTGGTTTCGTACCAAGAATAATTTGTGGCTTCGCGTCGCCTACGATCCATTTTACGATGCTTTGATGTAAGCTTTACATCAGCGTTTGTAGTATAAATCAAAACTGTTTGAAACACGTCAAACATTCAAAATTTGAATTCAATTAGGTTTTTAATGCATCATCAGCGTTTCAGAAACGAACGTTGTAACGCGAGGGAGCTCGATAAATTCGTCGTTATTCTTCGTATACTATGCGATTATGCTTCGGTTTTCGTTCATGCGATTCGGGCAGTTGAGTAGTTGAGATCCATTTGTCGGAGTAAGAACGACGTTTTTCTTTTATCCTTGATTCGCGTATAAGCTCCTCGGTTATTAATAATAATAATAGGTATAATAGTTGGAGACTCTCTGGTTGACTCATCTGTTGAGCGTGAGCGAGATTCCCACCGTTAATCGAGCGCTCCAGTCCTTCCTGCAGAAAGGTAAATGCATGTAAACTGATTTTCCATAAAGGAAACACATAGTTAATACTTATTGAGTGTAGATAATATCTACACTCGAAAACTTCATGTTATGCTCTTAAATATGCTCGAAAAACACTTTTAAAATCCATAGAAAGGAAAGAAGAAGAAGAAGAAAAAAAAACAAAACAAAAAAAAAAAAACAAAAAAAAAAACACAACGTATGGGGCTGTAGATAGGGATTTTGAAGAGCTTGGGCCAGAGTTAGGTGTCGTTATCGAAGTAAATAGTTTCAGACGTAGAGTCCGTATATATACCCCATATATGTATGGGGTTTTCAGGGCCATCGGACCTCGCCGTGGATGTGTGTTGGCACGTTGCTTTTTGGGCTACGTTTTCAGAGTAATTTTGGACACAGAATCCATTTTTTTGGGGTCCAAACAGGACATTTTACGAATGTTCGATTTTTAAAAAATTATTTTTTATTTGACCAGCGTCATTGAAGAAGAATTTTCCGAAGACGCAGATTTGAAACTTTCAATTATTTCCCTTTTTGATTTTCCACTGGGGGATGTCATAATTTTTCTTAATCTTTGTAAAATGTGCACGAAAATTACTCGAGTTCACAATCGGCATTTTCTAGTACTCAAGTCCTGGAGAACGTTGTGGTCTTTGTGCGCTGTAAAATGTATTTCAACGCAAAATTATTGGTGCCAGAGTGTAGGTGACAAACTTGGGTAAAGAAAACTGTCCCCCCCCCCCCCCCCCCCCGCGGAATTCAGGTTTTCGGGTATGATATCTGTTGGGGTGTCGTTTTCGAAGTATTTTTGGACGTAGATTCCGTTTTTTTGGGTCCTTGAACCACCGGATTTCACCGTGAGTATCTACGGGGCTTATGAAGGGTCCCAGGAAGTCGAATGAGGGGTCGTTTTCCGAGTAGGTAATTTTCGACCCGTCGTTGTGGACGGATGCGGAACCTCCATAATGGATTATGCACGTAACAAGACAATGGGCCCCGGAACCGACTGTCGAATAATACTTTTTTCTGAAAGAACTTCATAATTTGAAGGCATAGCAGTGAGTTTTGGGCTCCTACGCTGTAATACAAATTTCCAGGGCACTGTCGAAAATTTCAACTTTGAATCTGGAGGGAAAAGTGGCGACACTCTCTCATTGGCTGCTCACGGCCGCCATTTCCGCCGTCACCTCCGGCAGATTCCCGTCGGTCCCTTCTTATGCTAGCGCACTCTGGCGGATTAGTTATCGTGGCTACCGCGGGAAAATTCAAAACGCCAAATATTCACTAGTGATTTCCTCTGCTCAGACACCTAATTTCTCACTGCTAACTGTACTGAGTACTTCGTTCATTACTAGTTCAACTATGTTCGGCCGAATTTTCCCATTTCTCTGACCTAGTTCCGGGGCCCATTTAAACAAATTTTAATGGGTAATTAATTCAAAATTTTCTTTATTGATGTAGAATTAATTTTAGTATAATATACTAAAATTAATTCTACATCAATAAAGATATTATCTCTGATTAATAACATTTTCTGGGCACAACTAGATGGTAAACCACGTGTTTTGTCAAAATTTCAGATTTAACAAACAAAAAAAAAGCCTACTGCCCAAAACGGCCCGGACGGCGGACGGACATTTCGGTTTTGGAATCTAGACCTCTTGAAAATGTCAAATTTTGAGGTCGATCAGAATTTTCGACGACCGTCCGACTACGTAGGTGTATCATTCCAAGAATAATAAATCAAAAACTCCTCACTACCGGCTCACCGTGTAAGTGGGGCATCAGAAATTGACCGGCCCGAAGGCAATAGACGGCCAGGAAGCGGCCGTTGATACAGACTCTAAACAGGAAATTTAGTTTGAACCCGATTAAATGGTGAGGAGGGGGAGGACTCAAACACAATGCACCCTGCAGTCCCTCCGAATTCGTGACGCCGATCATAATAATATCGTGTAACGAAACCTCCGCGTGCGTCGATAAGCCCCCGTCGCGTTCGTCTATGCAAAGACACCCATTTTTTTCGGGGAGCTTTTCCCACGTACAAAAACGATCAGCAGGATCGATTATGATTACCAGCGTGTCGTAATCAATGTTTGAATCTGTGAGCACGAATCATGGCGCCGAAATGTCAAAAGTATTCAAATCATAAATTGGCGAATCTACGTACATAATTTGATCATGTTTTCTATTTTTGTTTCAGGTATGTTGAGACCCGCCAAGGAAATAATTTTCATCCATTTTCGGGTAAGGTGAAAAATCGGGGAAATTTATGGCATGGGTAGGTAATTATTATTATTTTTACAGAGTAGAACAATCGATCTTTCAAACCGACGTGCTGTCAGGGGTCTCTAGTTTGTTACGAAAATTGCGCTTATTGTGCCCGTTGGCCCTGATGATGAGGATGTGTTTCGTGAAAGCGAGTTTGAGTTAAACCCCAATCCCCTGACAGCACGACAGTGTAAATACATCGCCTAAAATTTGAATTTTTAATCATTATAATTATGTGGTGTGTAAATATATATTATTTTAAATTACGGGTGTGTATGGTGGATTTGTTGAGATTCGATCAGAAAATATGATTAAAAAGAAAAAAAAAAAAAAAAAACAAGACCACTTTGGTTTTTATGTAGTCACTGTTCTTTTAAGCCCTGATAATGGGAGAATATGTATTCTGAAACTTCGCCATATTTGTCGACAAGTCACCACCCGCACTCATTCAACTGGTCAACACCACATTCAATATGGAATCCTACAATTTCTCACAGCTGAACAAAAGTTGGCGCCGATGTTTAAATTTGACGGGTTTTTATTCAGAAAAAAAATACCGGTTTCCATAAAATTGATAGAAATTGGATTTTGATGAAGAAACCTTCTAAAGCCTTAAAACCTGAACTTAATACGTAGAACTTGAAACTCTTAAAAACCTTGAAAACCTTTCAACCTTGAAACCCTTAAATAGGTTAGGTACCTAAAAGCCTAAAAATCTCAAAATTGATAGAAGCCGGTTTTTGAGGGAGAAACCATGAAAGCCTTGAAAACCTCGAAAACTTTGAACCACGAAAACTTCAAGAACCTAAGGAACGTTAGAATCCCTTTAGAACCTTTGAAATCTCAGAATCCTGAAAAAACCTTAGAAACTTCAGGAAACCTTTAAAACCTTACAATCTTAAAGAAACATTGAGTTAACATTTAAGGTTAATGGAAATTTTCAATGTTTCTTTACGTGGGTTCCCAAAATAATTTTCCATAGGGTAAAATAAGCTTACTTTGGATCCCGTTATCTTCGGATGTACTGGACGGATCTTAATGAAATGTTGAGCTCATCAGTGATGAGTCATCACGTTCACACAAAAGGAACAAGGATGAGATTTCACATGATTTCGCTCCTCAAATAACGTCAAACATTCCTTCCGTCTATCATGGTTCCCCCCCCCCCCCCCCCCCCCGACCGAATAAAGGCAACAACAACAACTTTCATCAGATTTGTGATAGGTTCGTTTTTCTTCTTTTTTTTGTGAGTTACTTATCAGCTAGTTTTTCTCGCTTGTGAGTTATCAGCTAGTGTTTCTCGCGCGTTTTTTGTCTTTCCGTTCTCGTTTGTATTTTCACCTTGTTTCGATGACGAAAACAAAGACTCTTTTTAAAGAAGAAAACAACCCCTCCTCGTTGATGGCATTCAGTGAAAACTCCTGATGGTCGTCAGCCCTCACTTGGTGAAAACCTGGATCCTGGAGAACCTGGACCATTGAACTTGGAGTCTCAGGTGTCTCTAGATACACTGCTAGATCCTCCTAGTATCCAAACACCTGATGAAAGGTTTATAATCGCGCAGTAGTTCTGTTTCATCTTCACATTGGAAAATCGGAGAGCGAAGGCATTACGCGCCCAATGCATGTTGAACCCCTGCGGACCCCACTTGGAAAGTCATTAAATTTTACACCACGTTGGATTTTTTTTTTGAATTTAAAATTTAAAATTTTAATATAAGATTTTGAAATTTATTGCGTAATACAGTGTAGTTTAGAAAAAACCTTTTTCCCAAAATCGATTTTTTGGTCGAAAATATTTTGGGAACCAGATCAGATTTTTAGGTTTCCTAAGGTTAGTATTTAATACTAGTTCGTGGGAAGAAGAAAACGGGTTTTGACTCCGATTTTTACGAGCAAAAGCCAGTTTTAGTGAGCAAGCGCCCGTTTATTACTTTTTTCACTATTTAATTTTTTTAAAACTTAATAAATCACATAACTAAGTACTTAATTTAAAGGACCAACACATTTTTTGCGTATTTTTGCGCAATTATTTTTTCGGTGAAAAAAGCCTACCGGTTGGGTCTCGACAAAATTGATGAACAAAATTGATGAAAATCTCGGTCAATTTATTTAAAAAATTGATTTAAAAGAAAAATGGATGAAAAATCTCAATAACAAAAATTCTTAAAAAAACAAGATTAAAAATGATGGAAAAAAGGAACAATAGTGAGGAAAACGATGGAAAAAATAAAAATAATAAAATAAAAAGGATAATATTAAGAAAAACCTCGTATATTGGTCTTTTTTGCCAAGAAAAAACATAAAGGAATCATTTTAGACCACTCATAGGTAGGGTAAGGGGGGGTAAGTTGGCGAACCTAAGCTTCTAAGATTTTTCCTAGGCTCTGGAAGCAGCCGAGAAGGTTGTAAATGGAACTATTCCTTTTATAAAACGTCCGAGTACAACATACTTTTTATTAAAATTTTACGTTCAACTTTAGAAAGAAGAAAAAATGAATTTTCGAGAAGATGTCATTTTCGCCATCTTACCCCACCTTGCGGGTAAGATGACGAATGGACAAGGATATAAACGAAAATAATCAAACTTTATTCTAAATTTCTATTTTGAATAAAGTTTTTCCATGGCTGATAAGCGGCTTCATCCTCGTCCCAACCAGAGCGTTCGGCGTGGCCCCAAGATTGGCATTGAATGCACTGATACCACAGCTCATCTTTCCCTTGTTCTCCGCAGACAATGCAGTTTTTGTCCTCATCATCAAACTCCATATCCATATCATCATCTTTTTCGATGTATCTGTCACTATCCGAAGATTCTTCATAAGAACACTGAGAGAAAAAAAGGGCCTATTCTAGGTTATTTTTCGATTTTTTTCTAGGTTAAATGCTGCCAACCTAGATTTTTTTTGGTTTTCATTCTAGGGTGGAACAATTTAGTCTAGGTTGAATATAATTCAACCTAGATTGAAAATACTGGAGAAGTTACCTTCCTAAAAATGCAAACAACCAAGATTTAAAATACGCCACCCCCACACTTTAGTTCTAGGTTAAGTTCACGGTGTGTGCCGCCGCCTCCATCCATTTACAGTCTAGGTTAAAAACATTTATGTCTTGGTTGTCTCACCCTGGTATTCAATGTTTTTCACTTTCATAGACGGTTGATTTACGAGGTTGTTTCAATTACTATCCCTGTTGTACCAGTTAAATTTCTAGGTAGCTTCCTATTCTTTTCAGGTTGGTTCTAATAAATTACTAGGTGGTCCAATTTTTTCTTTCTAGGTTTGCTCCACTTCCATTGCAGGTTGTTTCTATCAACTTCAACTATCTTTCTGGCCCAGAAATTCTGGGTTGTCTCTGATTCCAACTCAGTACAAAAATTTGAATGTGACGTCATAATACGACTGCACAATGTCATAGTGACAGAAATTAGATGATTAGAATTTGACAAAAATTTGGCCTCAACCCCACCGGCTAAATAGCAGGGGTGCCAAGACAACGAGAATTAACGCCCACCGCCTACAGTGGCACTCTCCACGGCCGCTTAGCGTACTGTAGAAACAACCTGGAATTTATTGAATGAATTACAATCACTGTTGTTTAAACCTAAAACTATTTGTAGTACTACGGTAGTTTTAACCGAGACTGAAAGTCTAACTTTTTCTTCTGAGTTGTTACCTAAAGTAGCAATCTCGCCTTTTAAATCTCTCGGTTGTTTTCAGTTGTACAACCGAGACTTTAATGGAGGGGAATTATATGGAAGGTCAAATCATTCAATTCTAGGTTACCCCACTTAAAAGTCAAAGGTAGGTAATATATTTTCTAGGTCTTCACAATGTCAACCTAGACCAAATGTGAAGTTCTAGGTTGACACTTTTTTATTCCAGGTTGTGGTCAGTGGGCGGGTAATAACGGGTTAGGTTGTTTCTATATGGGTCTAGGTTGTATTAATATTTTTCGATGTTACTTTAACCTGGACCTATTTTTTTCTAGGTTGAATCAATTGATTCTAGGTGGTTTCAATTTCTTTTCGAGGTTATTTCGGATTTAACCTATCCATTAAAAAAATCTTTTCTCTCAGTGAAGGGAAGAAATTCGTCGTCTTACCCCACCACGCCATATTTTTTCAAAACAGTTCCATCAACATGCAGCTTTAGAGCAAACGACTTCAATTAGCAATGAAACTGTAGATTTTGACTTATAGATTCACAATATTGAAAAGAGAAATTCAAATGACTTGCCAAAAAAATCGTGGTCGCTTAAGAAACGAGGAGCAAAAGTTGCATGGCCTACCTGCGAAATCGAACTTTGTTGTACTGTTCACGCCTGGGGACATGGATGGGAATTACTGCCGTTGAGTGTGGAGGAGCACCACGAGAGGTCACTGGTGCCACTGGAACGGTGTCTCTATCTATTTTTAATCTACAGAAAATCAGAACTCGTCATCTTACCCCCCCTTCCCCTATATGGTAAATTCGTAATCAGCGTTAAATTTCTAAAGGATCGGCCTATCTGCGAATTTGGTCCACCTATATCCGGAGAATTGGCCACTGTGCGACGGTTCGAAATCTCACATGTGAGTAGGCCTCTGCAGGGGCCCTTCTTGCTACTCTCACACATTTCCAACAGGTTTCTCACTGGTATAGGATTAATTTAAAATAACATAATAAAAAAATTATCTTCTGAAGAGGTGGAGACCCTTAAAATTCCTTGTCCTACGTGGCAAATCAATCTCTCTCCACACCATGTTTTGCCCCCCTCAAGCTCCTGAATAAAATTGCCAAATTGAGACGTACAAGGGGCCGTCAATAAATTGACACAATCGGAGTCCCCCCACTTCGGACGCCCTTGTAAGGTGATTTAATGAGACAAGCCCTCTCCCGTTCGTGGAAATCGGCCCTCAAGTAGCCCGAGTTGAGTTTAAAATCGGCCGTAATGTCCGCCTTCGGGTTCACGCGATGAATAATGGATACGAAAGGCTTCCCTTGCATTACTTTTCTTATCAACCTGCTCCGGGTGCAGGTGCTACGTTTCGGGGAAAAAGCGGTTTCAGTGAAAAACAGGACCTTACACGGATTCCCTCGTTAGGTTCACAAATAGTTGAAACGTCAGAAACAAAGCGTTCATCCTTAAAAAAAAACTCCACCTACGAAAGTCTTCCCATAATGAGGTTTAAACGAACGGTTACCTCGAATACAGTGGTTACTAACGATTATGTGTCATTAAGGCTCAGTTGGGAGGCGTCTGGAGCATTTTTCGGATTAGCCCGGTTGTGCTCCGATGATTACACGCCACGAAAAACTCACCCGGTTCCGTTTTGGTGATTCCTCCCCGATTCTTCTCATCATCAGGTTCAAATGAAGGGGAACGAAGAGAGAAAACCGCAAGCTGCGGGGGGAAAAATTAATATACATTTACATTCTGGATTCTGGTTACGTGGAGCTACCAGGTCAGTTGTTTCCTACGCTTTTTTTTCTCTATTCTGAACTCTCGAGAACAGGTTGATGCGAACCTCAAACAGTGTAATTTATACTTTCAAAGAATTTATTCATTCATTCGCCGTCAACTGGCATCACTTTCCGACGGGACGCTGACTGTACGGTTGATTGGTCTTGAGGTAGGTGTTGGTTGGTATTCATGAACCTGCCGGATATTGAATTTAGAAAATCAAATAAGTTCCTTTTTCGTGACATGTCGCTTTTTCGTATCACTTTAAACGCAGGATCCCATCGCTAGTATAAAAGATATAATCGCCAATATAAAACCCGTTTCCAGGCTAAAAAAAAGTATATACATTAAAAATTTGAAGCTGCTGATAAACGTCACTAGATAACACCAGCTGGAGGTTCTGCTCTTCAAAGCAAATGCAATATTTATTACGATTATTAGCGTGAAGCCTGTCGAGCGCTTAAGTGCCCTTGAGCTTGTAAGGCTTCCTTATACATTCACGACAGAAAGAACTAAGTGTTCGTAAGGTGCTTCATGGGAAACCAATCATATCTTTGGCAAGACGCCAAAAAGAAAAAAAAAAAACCTTTCATTTCTTCGCTTCCCTACCTCTCTTACACCCCGGAGGCTCGTTAGATGGCATTTAACCGCTCGGTTTAATTAAGACCGAAGCGCCGTCTTGGGGTTGTAAAAGGGTCTGAAACTGATTTGAGGAGCCCTTCGGCGGAGGATCTTGTGAACAAATATGGGATGCATAATGAGGTGTTAATTACTTCAGCGAGGGGGTAATGCGAGGATTTGATTTACGCTGAGTGGAATCTTTCATCTTGGGGATGTTAACTTCATTTTGATTTGTTCTTGGAATAACCAACCTGATACGACATCAACAATTCCCTATTCCAAAAAACGCTGCGAATTTTACACAAGGGTTCATTATTTTGGTATAAATTGAGCAAAAATTAATTCTGCAAAAAAAATATATAACAGTTATAAAAAATATATACCTATATAATATTTGAGCGCGCGGGGATTACAAAACCTGCCATTCATATTGTTGGATTCATACTTCCTGGAAAGAGCTGTGACTAATGACGTACTCCGCCTTGTCATTACGTCTTCTGTCAAGTCCCTGAGAGCATTTGCCTGTTGCGTTAAGGGGAAAAAAAACTGATTTTCGCCGGAAGCTGCACTCGCGGTTTCCACACTCACGACTTTGGCACAAGGTCAAGGTCTGACGGGGAACTTTCGTTTTTCGTCCGCTGTTCCTTTTTTTCCTCGTCCCTAATCTGATCCGGATTACCCCTCGAAGACCTCCGGAGTGCCCCGCCTGTACCCTTTTCGTCAGGCCTCATCCTCTTGTTCGGTTCCAACAATGATGGGCGAGGCACAATGGCAACCGGGCCACAATGGTAGGCCTCTGAATGCGCTGGAGGGTGTTGTAAGCTTCGGTCTAGGCAAACAGAGATAAGTAAACTATTTGAAGATTATCCGCCGTATTAGGTCAACATCGGGTTGGAATGCCTCTGGAACACCGTTAACCGTTTTATTTTTTGTTTTTTTTATATATTTTTTATAGCATTTGGTTTAATTCCGGAATAAGTCATTCGCTGCGGGGGTCGAAAACAATTTTTGATTATTTTGATCGGCCTCAAAATTTGTCCTCGTATGAATTTTCATGCTGTGTAGATTTCAATAAGTAATGCAATGTCCGTCTGTCGGAGGACAAAATACTTGGTTCTGCAATATAGAACCTTGTATGAGGACTCAATGCCGTTTAATTGTGTCCTCAAACGTTTTCAGCCCAATAGACCCAACCTGTGGGGCTCTGAAGGGCTATAAAGGGGCTACAGGAGGGGTTTTAAAAGTTTTTCTGCTATGAGGTTAAGTTGGGTGGCGTTTTTGATGAATTTTTGAACGTATAATCCATTTATGGGAGTCCCAGAACCGTCCGATTTCATCGAGGGGATCTATGGGGCTTTTGAATGATGCCAGGGGGTCGAAAAGGTGTCTCTTCCGAGTAATTTAGGACGTAGAATCCAATTTATCCATTTTGGTAGCTAAAGGCTCCAAGGAAAAAGCGTCTGGGGGTCCAGAGGCCAAAGGGCCGAGTTTTTGTTATTTTGGTGTCTAAGTTTAATTTTTTTATATCGATATACATGTACGATCGGGATATATTCCACTTAATTTTTAATTTTTATTTTTTCGTTTTTGAATGATTCATATAAACCTTTAAATTAACTCAATTAACACAAAACTCACTATTGAGAGGTAATACTATACAACTTTTTACCTTCGCTTTTGCCCAGTTTCTTCATTTGTCTCTTTTTTCATCGTCTTTTTTTTTTTAACCATTTGAAGCGTTCTTTGGCTCTCATCCACTCTCCTCTGCTCCTCCTCAACCCCTCACTTGCGGACCTCAGAAACAGCACAATCGTCTTTGTTTTCCGACGGATTCCTCAAGCTCTTCCCATTCCTTCGCCCCCCCACACAAAGGGAAGGTCAAAACAACTCCACCACAATGGCCTTCGAGGTCGGGGGGCTCCCACAGGACCGCCTTTTTCAAGCCCTTCCCGACTCAGTTTAGTTACCACTTGTAGTTTTACCATTTAATAATAGGTACGCTCGTACAACGCACAATGCACCGGCGGGGCTTTTCTCCTCTTTCATTGCCCCAATAAGCGAAGTTCACTCTCACATTTCACCTGTTCGCTTTTGTGCACTGAGAGCCCACTCGCACGCACAAGAGCCATTCAGATTTTGCTTGTGGGAGTCCGGAACGGAGGCGAAACAGAAAAACAGTTAGCGATTCATGAAGGCGTAAAGTACTGTAGGACGGCTCGGCGCCATAAGGCGATGCTGACACAGGACTTTGCTCTGGAACGCAGTTGCTCTTTCTCAGTACGGTACCAACGAGTTGGGACGAACCCCCCGAGGCTCCCCAGTAGACAGAAAGCGGATTGCTGACGTGTCTGAGGGAAATCTCCTGTCCGACGCAGGAGTCAGCAGACCCCTCGGTTTTTCCTAACTAGCAGCAAGAATCTTGGGGGGGTAACTGACTCCTTTTTGGTTATACTCGACAAGCCCGCTGCAAAACCGATGCTTCGAGCAAAGCTGTGGAACCCCCAGAACGCTCATCTGCTCATCAAAGCAGGCAGACCGGTCCCTGAACTCTTCTGTGGACTTTCCGTTCAAAGCGACGTCCTCGAGGGCTTTACAGAGTCTGATATAACGTCTTCGTGCTTACCTGAGAAGGGGGTTGTATTGTCAAGGAAGTAAGCACGAAGTGCCTGCGTAAGGGTCTCCTTTAGTGAATTATCAGAATGGAAAGCGTGGCAGCCGCCACACCATCTACTCATCAAAGCAGGGGCTCAGCATTGGCGACCCCAGCCGTCTCTGGCCAGATATCTTCTCGTCGAGTGCCCTTCTCAGTATATACTCTGGTCTCATTCGGGCACATGCCCAGCCCATCAGTACCTGTCAACGTACAACCGCGTGTCAATCTTGGAACAGGTTCATGACCTCTTGATTTGGCGTCTCCAAGGGAGCTCCTCTGGACCAAAGACCGGTCCCTGAACTCTTCTGAGGACTTTCCGTTCAAAGCGACGTCTTCGAGGGCTTTACAGAGTCTGATATAACGTTATGTCAGTAAAGCCCTCCTTGAAGTGAGGACTCTCCTTGGAGCTGCTAGCAAGGTTACTTCTTGACTGGTTGTCCTATAGTTCAAATCGTGCGGACCATTGAAGACCTGAAAAGGCTTCTGCCGTGAAGACGATTATACTTGCCATCACATCATTGTCTGCTTAGCTGAGGAGTTGAACCGTTCCATTGATGGGTCTCGACCTGAACTCCACGCTCTGATGCTGCCAGAGCAAAGATGAACAGGAGGCACGCCAAGGCATCTCTTTGTCAAACCGATGAGTGTTGTGAAGGCATCAGTGGCACGAGGTACTTTGACATGTCTGACATACATCCTGGCGGGTCTGGAATCCTCCCTTCCTCCAAACAAGCGGCATGAACTGCGCCTTAGAACTCCACCAAACATTGATGTTGGAAAACAGAAGCATCAAGTAACACCGAAATATCTGCTTTGTGTCCAACTACGGAACCCTAAATAATCTCATCGATGAACATTCCCCCAGCTGATAATCCCACATCGACCACTTGCATAAATCAGACCAAACGCGACCGAGAAGTGCCAGGTGTAAAAAACCTTGAGTGCATCCAGTTCGGCCTCAGGGGCCTCCCGAGCTGACCGTGTTGTGACTGATAGCTGATTAACATATTTTACGCAACTGCAGAGCTGCGGGGGCCTCACCTACACACCTCACATCAGGCCGAACTCAACCGCACACCGTTGTAAACGGAAACGTTCCGACAACGTCTAGGATACCCTCAGGCTATAAACCTCAGATTTATCTCGTGAAAGTGCCAATTGTTAACGAATAACGGCACATTTCGTTGTCGGCAGGGCGAAAATACCTATCTCGTGAAGAAAAATATTGAATAAAAATATTAAAATTGAATGAAAAAATAGCGAATTTCCCCTCAAATAACTGTGCCTAACAACTTGATTGATATGTCATTATTTTACCTACTTTGTACCCGTATCTAGAAAATAAACGTCCCTAAGCCAAAATTCCCTCGTTCGGCCAAAGAAATCGGCTCGGGGGTCAATTTCAAGATTTTTTGTAAAATCCGTTGGGCACTTTTGGGCGCTCGATGTTATTAGTCTAAATTCATCGAGCGCTATAAATTTGGTAAAAAAATAATTTTTTAGTTTAAAAAAAAAATTATTTTTACTATATAAGTAAGTACCTATACATTTATTTCCTGAAATATACATAAACTTCAATATCTGACTTAATTTAGACACAATAAATTAGAAACTAATAATTTATAATATAAAATTTTTATATTGTATAAATAATTTATACAATTATTGTATAATTATTTTCCAAATTTAATTTTGAAAATATTTATACAACCCTCTAAATATCTCCTGCTAGTTCCGACATTAACCACTGCAACGCCACCGCATCACAAACTCCCTTCTCACGTTCCACCTACAAGTCCTAAAAAATGGCACAATCTCGTGTAAATTGAGTATATTAACACTACAATTATCCGATCAAACAGACCAATCTAGATTTCGTGTTTATTCATAAGGTTCGACGTTTTATTTGTTCAATCAAAACTAATGACAAGAAGAAAAAAAGGTTCAGAGCTATTCAGACAATTTGTAAAAAGGATTTACAAGGTATTAATTAAAAGTATCTGTAATTGATTTATTGCTTTGCCTCAAGAGAGGATATAATTTGAATAATGCATGTTGTTCGAATTGAAAGCGACGAAGATATTCATTACCGGCGACAACAAGTTTCGTAACTCACTTTTGAGTGTTATTGGTTTTCTTTTGTGTGCGTGAGGTTCTTTTAAGGTCCTGCAGCTTTTCAATAAACATGAGGTCTCTCTGGGGGAAAGGCAGACCCGTCAGGTCCCTTTTTCGATCCCGGAGGTGGCGACGACGGACGTCTCAATCCCCCCCCATCAATTACTTGTCAATGTCGGTTGTTACACCAATGAGAGATAGTTTTTCGATTTTTTTTTTTTTGTTGAAGGAGGCGGATTTTTGTTTACTGACGGAGGCTCTCGTTTTTGATAGGGTTTCAAGTGAAGTTACCCGTCTGAAGCGACACGAAAATAGTCCAAAATCGATAAAAGCTCGAATTTATTGGGAAGAATCAACCTTCAACTTTCGACCTGGGCCTCATCGAGGTTAAGCTCGTCTACCCACCAAATTTTAAACAAAGGTTTATTACCTAATTCTTTGATATAAAAAAATTATGCAAATATTAATTGTATCATTACGAAAATATTTTTGAAAAAAGAAAGAAAATAGTTCGAAAAAAGTTGTCGTATAATTTATAAAACAGAACAATAAAACGCTCGTGTAAAATTCGCAGTGTTTTTCTATATTAAAATTTAATATAGAAAAACGCTTCTATATATATTTAATATAGAAAAAATTTTGTGAACGCCAGCGTTAACTAAGTTTCATCATTCTTGGTTTGAAGTTGCGACGACAAGTCGGACGGAAAGAGGCACGCGAGACGCGCGGACAATAGCGTGCGAACTGAGTTCCCCTGGATGGGTGGGGAGGGGTGGTAGTGGTGAGTACCAAGGACATGGAAATCCCTTGAAAAGTGTCTTACGCAATCGCGTCCTTCCCCGGCATTTCCGTCGTTGGACGCCCCGTCGAGATTTTAGTGTTGAAAAATTGTTTCCGACGTAACTAAGTTCTCGGTGTATTATTTAATTTTTTTTAACGTCGTTTTCATGTTCAAATGCATATTCAATCGAGGACGGTAGGTATGTTACGTTTTTTTATGAATGCGGGGCACCGTCAAAGATTGTTTCCAGTCAGTAGGTAAATTTTAATGTGTTGATGCTACCTCGGAATATTTTAACAGAATATTAATGAAATTCAAAAAAAAAAAAAAAACAACAGTCGAGAGAGTGGAAAAAAGAGGGAGATAAGATTCGACAAGATGCAAAGAATGGCCTTAGGGCAGAACTGTGCTCGATCCCAGAGACTTCCACCGGTAACCCCCCCATCACTCTGATAACACCCCTCCGGTCTTTCTCTAACTCATTATCTTGTCATTACAGCTTCTGACCCCCCCCCCCCATCCAACACTAGAAGAAAGCTCCTTTTCCCATTTCCTGTCTCTCTCGCTCTTAACACCTGTCCCTTCGAGGGGGGTTGACCTTATAGTCGGGCCTCGGAGCTGACAGCACAATGCACACCCCCCTCGCCGCACCTCAAACACCCCCGCAGTTGCCATTGTCTCCCCCCAGATCGCGCTTCTCGTTCTCATCTTCGCGAGGGTCCCGACCGTCCCATCTTTTGACCTTTTTTTTTCTGACGCGATGACAGATCGCCGTCAACCTGTCGTAATTATTCCCACGACCCACACTGGTCCAAAATCAGATTATTGTGAGAATAATAAACTAAAAGCAACTTAACAGATTGTCTACAACCAGAAAATGCTTCAAACTCGATGTTGACTTGATGTTCAACTACATAAGTTGAGGCCCGTTTTTCTAAAAACGTGATTTTATCGAGCATACAGGTATAATCTAAACCACTAATAGGTAAATATACCTATTATCTACACCGCTAATTCAGACGGTGTCTGTATGTATGTATGTGTGTCCCAAGCCTACTCCTCCTAAACGGTAAGCGATAAAAATACGCCGATTTTCCTCGCGTATTTTTATCGCGATTTTCCTACGCCGACATCTTCTGGTGGTAGGGTTGAGAACCCCCAAAATGCACGCAAATAGGCGAATTTGCGCCCAATTTTCTTATTTTAAATGGGAACCCCTAATTTTTCCCCCGAATTTGGATTCCTCGGCCAATTTTACGTCTGATAAGCGCATTGCACGAAATTTTTGGCACGCGCAAATTCGTGAAACTAATTTTTTTTCTAATTCTTCAGTCGTATATTGAGTCGGCGTTTCCTCCTTATCCTATCTAGAGATCCTAATTTTAATACGAAATCCCGAAAAAACGACTTCCGACGATGAGCGAATTTAGACGGCGAGTTTAATTTGAACGATTTGATGAGATCCGGCGCGCCCCTCGGGAGAGTTGCCAGGGACCTCGGAACAATGGAAATGGTGGTGGCGGTGGGGGGGGGGGGGGTGTAGAAAGGTGTAGGAGGCGGGGGGGGGGGGGGGGGGGGGGGGGTTGGGAAACTGTTCATTCCACGCTAATTTTGAACATATTCTGGTGTGTGGGAAGATGATTTCTCTCTCTATTCCCCTGCCACCCGTTAAATGTAGCGCATTGAGCGACTGTCACTGTGCCGAGCGAAGCGAGGCCCCCGACCGAAAAAGTGGCGATGCCCGATAAAGTGGTGGCTGATCGAAGCGAGGCCTTATGTATGAGTGCTAGTATACACTAAAACACACACGACTAACTCTTCTGATTTGAAAAGACGACGGATAATGTCAAATTTTGAGACCGATCGAAGTCGTCGACCTCCGTCGCGATTACATAGGTGTAGATATATTAAGGTGTAGATATAGTAAGGTGAATTATTCCAAGAATAATAAACGAAAATTGGTCCCACTATTGAATAACTTTATTAGGGTAAAAAATCTTATTACAGCCAACGTTCATCAAAACTAAGAGTAGGCTACATAAATCCTAAATATTGACATTTAATGTCATTTTAAATCTGCTGTTTTCGGACTCATTTGGGAAACTCCCTAGTTGAATGTTATTCATTTAATGCCGACTTACTAAACATATCGTCTGGTTGAAACAGACGGTACATCCGATCAGATCTCCCGGCGTATCACAATCGAGTTAAGTCAGGTAGCGAAACGGAAGCAGACAAGAGGCTTGAAAATCAGCTGATTCTCCTTCCCACCAGGCTCTGAGGTCGAAACCGGCAAGGAGTTGCCGAGTCACTAAATTTAATAAACGATCCCAGAAGAAGAGTTCGGACAGGCCTTAACAAGGAGCCACAAGGAGCCCCAACGGCGATCGTTTCCCGCCTGTCATTCCCCGAGTCAATGCCGGAATCGACGTTGTCTTACGGCAAACGAGAAAGTAGACCGTCCATTAGACTATTTTGTCAATTTTCATCTTTTTGTCGCGAATTTTTCAAGGCGAAGCTCAAAAGTTAGAAGCTGCTTCGTGATTCTAAACGTCACGCTCATCTTCAAAGGTGCACGCGTCTGAATGATTCCATCAACTTCCAACATTATGGCATTGCCGTGACAGTGTATTAAAAATATCCAATATTTCTAAATGGCGATCTCACGTTCGGGTAGTTGGAAGCGTTGATCTATTCAAATGACTTCCAACCCGGCAAACAAATTGATGGTTCTGGAGGCTTCAAAAGCACAACAGAATCAACTGTTCGGGGGCCCCCCCCGATCATTAAAAGACACGTGGATGGTTACTTGCAACTATTTACATCAAACAGTATATCTCAGAGATTTACGACCTCTCGTTTCATAAATATTCATCGGTCGTTTTTTTTTTCTTTTTTTTTTCTTTTGAGACGTTTACGATTATGAACAGTGGAATTGTTCGATGTGAAGGCGAATCGTGTCTTGCGTTGGGCTAAAAATGAGCTCAAAAACGAGTTCTTTGTCGGGTCGAAAAGTTCCGTGTTTGTGTCCAATAGCGTGTTTCTGATCATCGGTCGAACCCGCCGGTTCGGATGTCGTTTGCGAAGGGGTCGAGTTTTTCACAGAATTTCATGCCGAATGATGCCGTATTTTCCATCCCCTCATAATACATTCCCCGTAGCGTGCTCTGGTTCTGACGTCGTTAAGGGTCCCTTACATAACAGTCATGTAAGCTTCATCATGCCAACCTCATCAATAACAGAATCTGATCGTGTCTGACATTTTTCACTGTTCGACAAAAACGCAATAAATTGGGGAATACCGTCGATACAACAGTAAACAATTTTGGAAACGCCTCACAAGTAAGTACATACAACAGATTTTGTTAGTTTTGGGCAGTAGGAAATTGTTTAAAATAATTTTCAATTATTGAAATGTTCGGATTCGGCTTTTTTGAGATTTTAACCCAATAGTTTGGGGCCTAACCGCTCTATCGGGTCGAAAAAATGTTTGTCCTCCAAAATGAAAAAAATTCACACTGAGAGAAAAAAAGGGCCTATTCTAGGTTATTTTTCGATTTTTTTCTAGGTTAAATGCTGCCAACCTAGATTTTTTTTGGTTTTCATTCTAGGGTGGAACAATTTAGTCTAGGTTGAATATAATTTAACCTAGATTGAAAATACTGGTGAAGTTACCTTCCTAAAAATGCAAACAACCAAGATTTAAAATACGCCACCCCCACACTTTAGTTCTAGGTTAAGTTCACGGTGTGTGCCGCCGCCTCCATCCATTTACAGTCTAGGTTAAAAACATTAATGTCTTGGTTGTCTCACTCTGGTATTCAATGTTTTTCACTTTCATAGACGGTTGATTTACCCTAAAACAAAAACGTTCTCACCCCACCTCAAACAATTTACAGCCATGGCGCGTTAACCTAGAACCCTTTTTTCTCTAGGTTGTGTCCCTTTATTTACGAGGTTGTTTCAATTACTATCCCTGTTGTTCCAGTTAAATTTCTATGTAGCTTCCTATTCTTTTCAGGTTGGTTCTAATAAATTACTAGGTGGTCCACTTTTCTTTCTAGGTTTGCTCCACTTCCATTGCAAGTTGATTCTATCAACTTCAACTATCTTTCTGGGTTGTCTCTGTTTTTCAACTCAGTACAAAAATTTGAATGTGACGTCATAATATGACTGCACATAGTGACAGAAATTAGATGATTAGAATTTGACAAAGATTTGGCCTCAACCCCACCGGGTAAATAGCAGGGGTGCCAAGACAATGAGAATTAACGCCCACCCCCTACAGTGGCGCTCTCCGCGGCCGCTTAGCGTACTGTAGAAACAACCTGGAATTTATTGAATGAATTACAATCACTGTTGTTTAAACCTAAAACTATTTGTAGTACTACGGTAGTTTTAACCGAGACTGAAAGTCTAACTTTTTCTTCTGGGTTGTTACCTAAAGTAGCAATCTCGCCTTTAAAATCTCTCGGTTGTTTTCAGTTGTACAACCGAGACTTTAATGGAGGGGAATTATATGCAAGGTCAACTCATTCAATTCTAGGTTACCCCACTTAAAAGTCAAAGGTAGGTAATATATTTTCTAGGTCTTCACAATGTCAACCTAGACCAAATGTGAAGTTCACATTTGGTCTAGGTTGACACTTTTTTATTCCAGGTTGTGGTTAGAGGGCGGGTAATAACGGATTAGGTTGTTTCTATATGGGTCCAGGTTGTATTAATATTTTTCGATGTTACTTTAACCTGGACCTATTTTTTTCTAGGTTGAATCAATTGATTCTAGGTGGTTTCAATTTCTTTTCGAGGTTATTTCGGATTTAACCTAGCCACTAAAAAAATCGTTTCTCTCAGTGCATTTGCATTTTGCGTTTCAGGGTTCCTGAACAAATTTGGTTTCGTGTCTGTCTGTCCGTCTGACCTCCACAATTCCTTGCCACAGCCATAACTTCCACAATAATTTCGGTAGCGGGAGTTACTCGCCTCCCTTGACAATTACGTTTCTGACTGTTGAACAATCTAAGGGTGAAAATCTGGCGGTCATCTGTTTCTGTTCTCTTGGACGGGCCAGGGGAGGCTCTGAAAGGGTTTTTTGACGATCTGCTCAGATATGAAACGCCGACGTCTTTTTTTCAACGGGAACCGCCAAAGTGGGAGGAACCTGGAACTTCCTTTCCGTTATTCTTCTGAGCCCTTCGCATCTGCCGTTCTCATTGTGATCGGCGGGTGAGGAATCAGGATCCACCCAGAAGGCTAACGGTAATCACGCGATGCGTCTTGAGCCTGTTGAAGTGGTCTTATGTCGACGAAATTTAACATTGTCGTGGCAGAAGTAAAAAGTGATGCACAAAATCAAAACGCTGTTGTCAGTAATTGTTTTCCAATCAATTGGTCGTAATCTCTTCTGTCTGTGCAGATGTTCTGTTTTGTGTGTTTTATTTTCGATTCATCGCACATCACCCCCTCCAGGCAACTAGTAATTTTCGTCGCGACTGACAACCTGTCCCCGGTCTCGCCGATTCCCTCATTATAAACCTCTATTTTCCCATTCAAATCGTCCGACGTCGGACGACAGTTGTTGAGTCCGGAGTTTGGAGGGGGACAGCCCTTCTTCGTGCCCATCGCGGCGTGGAGGTTGTTTTTTTTTTCTCTCTCGATTATCTTTTTAGCTCTCGAAGGTTTCCGGACTTCACATCCGGCGTTGGGAGTCGGCAGAGTCAGGTGCGAAGTGCCGGAGCTCGTGTGGTGTCGTCTCCGGATGTTTTCTCCCATCCATTCCCGACCTCAACAAGCCGGTCAGGGGGCCCTTGGCGTTACGGGAAATAATTATTTGGACGTGCGGCCTGCGGAAGAATATTTTTGGAGGTATTGATGCCAATAAAACGTGGTAAAAAAACAAAAAAAAAAACACACACACCAAAAAAAAAAAAAAAAAAAAACAGCCCACCTGTAGTGTCAGACAGTTAGGGCGCCCCCAAAAATGGATTCGACGCCAAAAATTACAACGAAAACGGCACTTCATTCGACTTCCTAACCATAAGCCTTCAAAATCTTCAATTTCATCCCCAAGGAACCCCTCGGTGTAATTGAGATCCCTAAAAATGGGATTCTACGTCTAAAAATACTTCGAAAACCACACCCCTCCAACAAGCCCTTAAAAATTCCCATCTGTAGCCCCTTGGAATTCCCCATAGGTTAATGTCTCAATGACCCCGTAGAATGAACTCTCCGTTTGAAAATACATAAAAAACGACACCCATCTGGACCCCTTACCATACACCCTTCATAAACCCCTTTGCAGCACCTCGGTCGGCTTTTTGAGATTTTCACCCAATTTTTGGCCCGCTCTAGCGGGCGAACGACTCGGCCTACGAACAAGTTGTCTGAGAGTAAAATGTAGGTAATTTTGTCCTCTTTAATTTAGTATATAGTGACTTTTGCGCTAAACCGGTTACATTTCGAGTTACATTCCAAAAACCGTTAAATGTCCGAAAATTCCGGGGTTTTTCGTCCTTTGAACAACGTTCCGGGCAAAATTTCTGTCAGAAAACCTCGTGTTCAGCGATCCTGAAAACGTACAAAGAGATAACGACTCCAAAACTTTCCTCTATTTTTTCTTAATTTCACCGTACTATCTGACTTGATCGTTGCCGGGTTCGGCGACCCTGCCACTGGCTGAATCGGTTTCCTAAACGTTTGTCTTACGGTAATTACGTTAGTTTTGAATGTATAATTGATACAATTAACTCATTTTGCATTGCTATCACCGCGGACATGTTCACATTACGCTGCTCGTCATTAACGGAGGTGTTGCGGATAATTTGATGCAGATGAAGATCTGCCGTAGTGTAGGAGCACGAGGAAACAAAAGGTTGGGAACCGTAACGCAACCGAAAAACCCTCCGCGGGAAGATTGTCGACGGAATGATGCCGGACTGAGGGGGGAGCTTCCCGGGAGTAATTAAAACTGAGTTTCTGGGAGGAGGTCAAGGTTGGACGGGACACGAATCTAATCAAAACAACAGGTAACTTGAGACCCGAACGAGGAACAGCTTCTGATGGATTGGACGTGGGAGGCGACGCCGGAAGGGGTTTTAGGGGTCATCCAGGTATTACGTCACTGTAAAGCCGCTGACCAGGGGACTTAAAGCAAAATTTGGACACGATTATCATGAGTATCATCTTTTCCGCTCGAGTGGGCGTTCCCAACGGCTGAGATGGTTCTCATATCGTTTTCACGAAACCGTGTTGTGTCGTAGACAGCCCTAGTCAGAGGAAAATGTAAAGGCGTACGTTGGGAACCAACACGGAAATTTCGAGAAAACGATATGGGAACCGTCTCAACCGTTGGGAATGCCCACTCGACCGGATAATCATGTTCAAATGTCGCTTTTAAGTCTTCTGGTCAGCGATTTTACTGCAATGGGGGCTCTCAATGACCTTTAGACACTCGATGACTGGGGTATTCAATAACCTCTGGACATTCTAAGTTCTGTCAACACTCAATTTTTGAGATGCTCAGCGACCATCGGATTTCGTGACCATGACAATTTCGGGGCATTCTTCGACCAATACACTAAGCGAGAGTGCTAAAGCCTGCCAACCCCTGACCGTAATCGACCTGGCCTCAGACCCCTTCTACTCGCTATGTTCATTCAGCTTTTTCCCTTAAAGAAACACTGGATGATCGATTCCTATAGAAAAAGGTGTCCTGGGCGGTGGGAAGACGAGCAGCCCTCCTTTTTTCACCCCCCCCCCCCCCCCCCCCGCCGTTTGACCGACGTGGAGCCTCGCAAGGGTCGCGTCCCTATTTCAGCACACTTCCTCGGATATCGGATTCCCGGAGCCGTCGTCCTTCCCAACTCCCTTTCAATTCGTCTTAACCCTATTTTTGAACACTTTTTGGTGTTTTCAGACTTTTCCAGTTATCCACTCGCCCAGCTGACTTTTTCAAGAGCAATTTCGAATTGTTCCAACTTGTCGAAGTACCTTAGAATAAAGATGATCCTACTCCTCGTTTTCGTTCTCCTCCTCGTGTTGCAAATCCAGTATAGTACAATGAGTAGTCAGTGTCTTTTTAGTACCTACTCATAAACTGTTGGTCTGATTCCAATTTTGTTTTTTTCTTCTCTTGAAAGCTGATGAAATTCCCCATTGCAGCTATTCTATGTGGAATTTTAATTTGAGCTTTGATAAGGGAGGGGCGGGCACGGCAAATTTTGGAAAAAACTCGTTTTTTGTAATGTTTGTAAAATGGCAAAAACGGCAAAAAATGACCAATTTTGAGGGGGGGGGGGAACTGTTTTTTTTTTTTTTTTTTTTTTTTTTGGGCACTTGTTTTGTGTTTTTTTTTGTGTTGTTTGCTAAAAGACGAGGCCACAACGAAATCTGGACCCTCAACCACCTCTGCACACTCGACGACATTTCAACATTAAATGTTGAATCCAATATCGTCAGATTTTGACACTTTTTTAACCCTAAGGTTGTTAAAGGACCCGTGAAGGTGATTGGATCCAACTAATATTTTGACCGGAGCTTCTCATGCCTATGTAAAAGCATTTGGCACTTTTAAAATCGTTCAAAAAAGTACTTTGAAAAGTGCATTTATTTCCTATTTTTCGCATTCTACTGTGGAGTGGACCACCAGGCCGCAACGAGTTGTTGGCTGGCAGAGGTTGGCTCATAATGAGGGCGGCCCTCAAAGGGAATCCGGTTGGACGAGAAAGATCTCCCCACTCGATAACTCCTGGTGCCAATCTATTACGAACAGTAAGACGTTAGTTGAAATTGTCACTCTGTTTGGTGATCAGTGGCCTCGTCGAACGTCCCAAGGATTCTGTTGGAATTGTGTTTCAGAAGCTGCTCCCCAGTTTTCCCACGCGGTCCCGACAAACAGGCTCTGACGTGAGCGAACAGATTCATCTTCGCTTTGGCCTTCGCCAACTCTCCAACGGTAGAATACAACACAATCCACAAGTCGCGTTTCTATGCAAATTTAACTGAAGTTGTACACACTTGTTTTTTAAACGTTCCTCGCTCCTCCAAATCGTTCAAAATTTCACGCCGTTCCCCGATCAATGGAGGCCCTTCGAGTAGCAGCAATGGAGGGCCGAGAAAAAAAAAGGGTGAATAAAAGACAGGAATAACGCGGCCGAAGAAGAGTGGGGTTTAGAGCCAAGTGAACGCTCCAAGTGGTTGACACTGTGAAGAATTGATTTGGAGGTGTGAACGGCGAGGCAAAGGCGGTTCATGGAGGAACTAGCGATGAAGGGTGAAGAACTCGAGAACGCCGAACGAGAGAGAGAAAGAGAGAGAGAGACGAACATCTACATGACGGAATGTCCTGAATTCTTTTTTTTTCTCGCTTTTCCGACGGGAAAATCCTTCAAAAGGAACCCGAAAACGTAAAAAAACCATCTCCCATTTTATTCACCTCTCATTCTTCGTCTTCTTCACTTTCGGTTGCTTGACGGCCTCTCACGACCGGTTCATTGATACAGTGGGAATGGGACTCAACTCTTTGAAAAAAGCGATTTAAAAACTGTCTATGTCTATTGGGTTCTGACACTGCATTCTGGTGGTGGAAATCGAACTACGTATTCTTCGCACAAAATTTCCCCGCTCCCACTCGTTTTTTCCCTTCCTAGTGGCAGAACTTCTCTTTTTCTCCCCTCAAACGGGGTTTTTAATTGAAAAATTTTAAATTTCACATCATTGAATACATTTTATTTTAATTTTGCTGTTGTGCAGTTATTATAAAGAATTAGAAATACCTCAAAATTAAAATTTAAAAAAAAACTAACATCGCGAAAGTTCACTTTATTCTGTTTCAAACATAAAAAACAAAGCAAATTTTGTTTTCTTCTCTTCCATCGTTGAAAATGCGTCGGTTAAAAACGAACTACACAACTGGCGAGCGAGCTGAGACAATGTTGCCAACAGAAAAAAACTCGAAATCCCTTCGCTTGGCCTCAGCTCTGGATGCCATCGGCGTTTCCTTTTGCGGCCACCAGAGCTCGATATTATTGTGGGCGACCTACATATCAGAATACTTTTTTTGGACCAAGTCTTCAACCAGTAATGTACGAATTTTGGCATAACTTCGAACATTCTTCGTCAATTCAAGCTCTGAAAAAATTGTGCTCTGACGTAGTCTGCAAAATGTTTGTACGAATGTACGAATTTCAAGGATGGTGACAATAAACATAAATGCAACATCTTACTTTTCAATGCTAATATACTACGTATACTTGTTTACTGTCTTGTTTACTCTGGATTTGTATGTTACTTTTTCCAAAGTATTGAGTTTTCCCCAAAATTGTTTTCTACGGATATTCTTTTTAGTTAATTTTTTCATTCAAAACTAGAACATAGGATTTCATTGGATAGTACATATATTTTATTATGGTACCTACCAACATAGTTTCATACATTACCTAAAATTGTTGTTTTATTTTTTACCCCAAAAAATTACACTTTTTCATTCATCATTGCTCATCCCAAGTTAATGGTGCTCCTAACATACCTGAGTCCCATAAATGTATGGAACAAATGAAAAACGAGAGGAAAATCAAGATAGCACCAACTTATGTCAAACTAGAACATAAAATATCAATTTTATTGCGTATGAAGCAAAGTATGACTTTGAAAATAGTTAGAATCAATTTGTACGGTCAAAAATACGTCGGAAAAGATTTTCTTTCAAGTTTTAAATCAATATGTTGGTATTACTTTCAGTCGTTGTTATCACCATTTTATAACCTGACTGTTGATAACTGGCTCGTTTATTTTATTGGCCGATAAACTGCCAACAAACTCCAACTCGACTTTAAGTTCAACATTTTTACAATTCCAGGAAATTCATGCTACACTGTGCGGGCCCCAAACCCCACACTTTTGATTTAAATTGTGAAGTTCTTCAAGAAAAAAACTGGTCGATATGCGGTTTTCTAGCCCATTGCGAAATGAAGAAGTGCGGAGTTGAAGAGTCTTCCGCTGTTTCCCAATGGGCGTTTTAAATGTGATTTTAATGGCGAAATAATTTTTTAATAAACAATTTTTTTAATGTTTGAAAGTATAAAAATGCAATAAAAGCAATCATTTCCTGTTCTGCAACAGCTACTACTCATCTAAAACCTTTCAATTTGACGGTACACCTGGTAGGTGAACCGGCAGCGTAATAAAATGATGCCGTTCTCAACATTGGAAAGAACTAATGAACCGCATCACACATCGGACATTACTACCGGATGGGGATGAAATTAATAGCTGGCAATTAGCACAGTCCATCTGCATAGCTTGCGAGGGCTGAAGAAACCCATTTCCCAGACCGAGGGACGTCCAAAGTCATCCGCCGGTGAGGTAAAACAGTAAAAAGTGGAATAAAATATAGCGGGCGTTGGCGGCGGTTTTACGGGCGTTGACGGCGGTTTTACGCCATTTTCGTTCGGGCTTGTCGGGGGGGGGGGGGGGGGGGGATGAAGTCGTTAGGCATTGGAGACTCGTCACTCCTTCTGGAGCATCGCTGCCACCACGTAAGTTGGAGCACGAGTGGGTCTTGAGGGCCAGCCCCTGGATTGTTCAAGCCCAAGGGAAGGCTCCACTGCGGAGCAGCCACAATTTAATCTGCGCGACCCTGCAGGGCTCATGAGGGCTCAGCAGAGCTGTCCAGTCGTGGAGGCTGAGGTTTCCCCCCCATATAGGTTGTTTGTTGCCTTGAAGCCCGGCAGGCAGCAATGGACTAAATTGTGCACACCGGCTAGTCGAGCTACAGCTCCCAATAGTTGCTCCTGGCCTTGGAATTCTTGCTCATAATAAGGGCCGGTGCAAAAGCTCCTGTTCTGGAAAGAAAGCCACCCTCCTCTATACCACTTTTCATGGCAGAAGGGGGAGCCAGGCGGTAGACAGGTGATAAGGAACGCCTGTAAGTGGAATCCTACTTCAGTGGTCTGTTCGTTCCTGGTAGGAACGGGCGCTACAGTCTGTCGAGGGACATGACGTTGTGAAGCGCTGCGAATTCGCTCTCAGCACTGTGTGGGAGCTTGGAGACAAATTTAGGGGCTGGATTTCCTTTATCAGTTCCGAGCTACTAATGTAAGCGTGCGAAACCAGGCCTTCGCTTTTCCTTACATTAGTTCTCAAGCTGGGTCGGCATTGTGCAGACGCAATTCTCCAGGTCAAGTTGGGGAATGAAAAAGATGAAGAAACGGGGCTAATCTTTGTTATGACGTCCACAGTCTTGACTCCTCACTCAGCTGAGTGGGAAGTTCTTGCGTCGCTTCTTAGGAGGTTTTAATCATCTGCTGCTTTGGATGGAAAACTTGTTGGCAGGACCGGTATAGTTAGGGTGGCCAGATATTTTTTTCGAGGAAGCAGTACATTAAATAAATAGTCGCCGGACACTTTAGTATAATATGCTCTCCTCATAATATGCTCAAGAGTGAGCTAGGGTACCAGCCTGTAATCTGGTAGAGTGAGCCTATTTTAAATCTTTTGAGTTCATTTTTTGTTTATTATTCTTCATTCTGTTCGTTTATTTATTTATATATTTTTATTTTAATTTTATAATTCTCCTAAGTTTTTGAGTTTTTTTACCCATCCCCCCCCCCCCCCACCCTTTTGTACCTCGCTGTCGGTAAGGAAGAGTGTCCGCCATGACATCCCACACGGACAAACTGGATTCGGCGCCTTCACGATCTGCTGCCACCTACCACCGCTAGTCTTGAAAACGGATGATTCCGAAAATTTGACCCCTGAGATGAATAGTATAATATGCTATATATATAGTCTATGTGTATATAGTACCTACTATAGTACAAGAGCCTTTTTTTTTGTCTATAGACAAAATTATTATTATTAAATTTAGACATTAAATTTTTTTTCATGTCTAATAAAACATCACATTAGGTTAAATCATTGCCACTGGCGACAATAATATTATGACTATATGATATAATCTACATCTCATAAAGGAGATCCATACCGAGAGATCAATTATTATTCAAGAGATAGTATTATACTATTCGGCTGCATTTAAAGACTAGAGAACCCGTTTGAAAACCATAAAAACCGTAGCTCCACCAACCAACTTCTTCTTCTCCTAGATAAGAGGTGTTGGTGTTCTATCTAATTTAGGGTCCGGGCGTCTGGGCACCATCATTCTGTGGAAGATATTGCCAAGTGCGTGAGTAAGTTGGCAGGAAGTAGCGAGCCTAAAACTCTACTAGTTTCAAAAAGCAGTACATTTCAGGTGTACACAAGGGTCTCTGTGTACAGCAGTATCACATACCTTAAAGCAGTACTGTACTGCTTTTTGCTAGGTATAGTGCTAGGTATAGTGCTATTGCTCCGCGAGCAAGCGGTAATCGAGGAATCTTGTAGTCCATGGTCTTCCCCTGTAGTCTTAGTACCGAAAAAAGAAACTTCAGGAAGCTTAAGCAAATCTCTTAAAAGGATTCTTGTGCATTTCCTGCATCCAGGACGCCCTGGGTGGGGCAGCTTGGTTTTGTGTCCTAGACCTGAAAAGCAGATACGAGCAAATAGGGAACCACCTGGAGGATAAGTAAAATGCTGCCTTTTCAGTTGGCGTTTTTTTTTTTTTTTTTTTCTGATGCCACGGGTTCGGCAATGCTACTGCCACACGTCAAAGTCTGATGGAGCGTGTGGTCCCAGCTGATTTGGCACCTTGATGACTTGTTAATTTCTGGCTCAAATTTTCATTCAGTTTTGACGAAACTGGAGATAACTCTGGAGTGTCTACAGATGGCAAACCTTCCAATCAACCTCCAGGCCTTGCTGCCATTCGCGATCATCCAAGCTTGAAACCACTTCCATCTTCCATTCGCTGAGCTCCAAAGTGTGCGGCAACAGGATACTAAACGGTGGTAAAGCTTGGGGCGAAATGTCATTGAATAATAAACCGAACTGTGATCCGGTTGGAACTGAACGATTTCAAACCATTTTATTGATGACAATTTACGATCAATATCACACACCTAACCGGCGTCTAGACGATTCACACAAACTCTGAAGTAACCACAAGTTGAAAGTCTCGTTGATTACAGTAATTTTGCATCGGGAAGCAAAAGGACAAAACTTCACAGAGAAATTGATCTGTCAAACTGTCCGATGACAAGTTGAGAATAAAAAAAATTCAGATCGCTTCCTGAACCCCAACAGCTGGGTGACCCCGAAGAATTTATTGATGTTCAACAAGCTGGACAGTGTTCCGTTTCCCAGGGTAATTATGTCGATTCGCTATCAATATCCCATTGAGGTCCCCCGTTTTTTTTTTCCGCCGCTTCGAAGCTCGACTTTTTACCAATCTCTCTTTTTTTCTTGGCTAGCTCCGATCATTCTAAGTATTCCACGAAACCTGAAAAAACCCCTTCGGGGCATTTCAATAAATGATCGCCCATATGTGGTACCCGAACCCCCTACCGTTCGTTCAATAATTCGGAGTCCGGAGTTTTTGCGGGCATCACATGCCTGTAATTGCTTCTTTTTTGGTGAGCTTTAAACGAAAATGGTCGTGAAAATTTAATTAGTAGAGGTTGGGGTTTTTTGCATTTTTTTCGGGTTGTGTTCTTCGACAGGAGACCTCGTGAAAACGTCAAAATGACTTGAGCCACTTGAAAATGTCACTTCCTTGAAGCACAAAGGATGTCCAACTTTTTTTTTCTTCGTAGTTATGAAAATTAAATGCGTCACCGGGCTATTACACTTTTCTTGACTTGGGAATTCAAACGCCCTGCGGCGATCTACTTGAAGAAGATTTGGACAGGCGCTTTGGGAATGTGTTAAGGAACAAAGAAAATTTCTTAATGATAGGAGACATTTGATCGAACATTGCTGAACAGAGGCAACCCCTGGTCTGCCTGGCATTGTGATTGTTATTGAGGCATGAGTGTGCAATGTAACTAATCCGCCAGAGTGCATTCGCATGAAAAGGGGAAAGCGAGATAATAGCACTAAAAGCAGGTTTCTGCTTCCTCTTGCTTGCCTTGAGATCTCGTGTAGAAGAGTCAGCTTGGCAACCCAGGACCTTCTTGAGCTCCAACCTCAGGACCCTCTGGTGCTCTCACATCTTGAGAGGTAAGCCGTCCAGCGTGGCGTTGGGTAAACTACCTTTTCCGTCAATCAACGAAGTTGAGCAACGCCCATCTTGGTTAGTATTTGGATGGATGAGAAGCGAGGACTCCTAACCGGACCCAGGCACCCTCGACATCTCGAGTGTGGACCCAGGGAAAACCAACCTAGCCAAGTGGCAACGCTATTTAAGACATCTACCAATCGTCCAACAACTTAAATTGTCATACACACAACAACATTTAACGCCCAGTCGGTTCCCATACCGGCATCTCCGGAGCGTTTCTCAAAGGAAGCCGGCCGACCCCGAAATGATGCATCGCAGCACACCGACTCCTCTTCAACTCCACCGAACCGAACAATTAAGACAACAATTGGTGGACGACGGGGAGGAAGCTTTGCCGCGGTTTTTCCCACAATACAGCGGGAAAGAAAAAAAATACCCGAACGGGAGGCTTTTATTGAACCGCGTCAACACTGTTCCAGACCGATCAGTATTTTCGGGTATTTATTCATTCACCTTTTAGCGGTTTTCACAAGAGTATTTTGCTACGCCAATCGTTCTGTTGAAAAAAAAAAAAAACAAAAAAAAAAAACAACTAAAATCCACAAGAAGGGAAAATAATTTTCTCCTTTTAAAAATGAATGAGAATTAATTTCTGAAGAGGAAAAGAAAGTTGATAATTATAATAAATAATTTTAATTATTAATGTTTTCTTCCTCTACAGAAATTACAACCGCGCCAAAATGCTTAAAAAATTAATAATCAACGAACTATGCTTTCGAAACGAGGACGGAAATTTCTGTTGATTGCTCTCTACTTTCCTATCTCCCTTGTACCTACTTCATAGTCTGTCTGCAATGACGTTGGACTCTTCACCCAGCGCCCGAAGAGAGCCAAAACACGGGGAATTTTCTCGATTTGTGCCATTTTTCCAGCGATTTTTCTCCCTTGCAGCGGCACACATGGACGAAGTTTCCCCCGCGATCCAATGGCCCCTTTTCTGCTGGTAAACCTACTGATTCCACTGATGTTTACTGTTTAGTAGCATATTTCGAAAATTGAATTACTATTGTCGCAATGAAGTCGGAATAAAAAGAGTGAACTCAATTTTCGGAATGTAACAAACGGGAGCCAGTGTGACTCCCGCAGAGAAATTCCCGAATTCTGGGGGAAGATAAATAAAATTTTTTTCAGCAGTTTAGCTTAACTTTAAAATTAACTTATTAATTTCCATTTTTAATTCAGTTTAATGTTTTTAATTTTTTTTAAATTTCAATGTTTTCAGTTTTTAAAGTTTTAATAAAGAGTCGTCAGGAGTGGTTGTGTGATTCTTTTCCGAAAGGAAGAAGCAATAGCGTGATTTGATCATTAAAGCTAAATATTATAGCGTTGATATCTATTACAGATATAATAGAAGGGATTATGACGTATGGAGTTTTATTTTGAAAAAAAAAAAAAAAAAAAAATCTCCCAATAGGGAGAGATGAGATTCCTAGATGAATTATTTTCTGAGCGAAAAAACATTGTTCGCAAAATGAAGCGCAAACCGGAAAGCGAAAAGAAATGGAAAAATGAAAAAAAATGAAAAAATGAAAAAATGAAAAAAAAAAAACTATGTCACTAATTCTCATTGTGTCTGTATGTGGGTATGTATGTATGTGGGTGTGTCACAAGCCTACTCCTCCTAAACGGTAAGCGATAAAAATACGACGAATTCTTCTACAGTCTCCGCCTCCCAGACATCTTCTGGTGGTAGGGTTGAAAACCCCCAAAAATGAGCGCAAATGGGCGTACTTGAGCCCAACTTTCTTATTTCGAATGGGAACCCCTAATGTTTTCTCGAATTCCGATTCCTCGGCCAATTTTACGTCCGATAAGCGCGTTGCGCGAAATTTTTGGCGCGGCGGGAATCCGCGAAACTCATTTTTTTCTAATTATTCGGTCGTTAACGGACTGATTCGGTCCGCGTTTTCTCCTTATCCTACCTAGAGATCCGAATTTTAATACGAAATCCCGAAAAACTCATTCCGACGATGAGCGAATTTAGACGGCGAGTTTAATTTGAACGATTTCAAGAGATTCGGCGCGCGCCTCAGGGAGGGTGGCGAGAAAATACGATTTCTCTCTCTATTCCCCGGCCAATTTTACGCCCGTTAAATTTAGCGCATTGAGTGACTGTCACTTGGCCGAGCGAAGTGAGGCCCCCTTGACGGAGAAAGTGGTGATGCCCGACTAAGTGGTCGGCCGAGCGAAGTGAGGCCTTATGTCTGAGTGCTATAATAATAAAAAATAAAAATAAAAATAAAAATTTGATATTAAGCGATTCCGAATAATAAAACTCGCTTCAATTCAATCCCTGCTCAAAATGAATCTGACAATCCTAGCTGTGGAGAACCGAACCGAACACTCGCGCTTGTGCATGATCTTCATAAGTTTTAACGAAGTTTTTCACCAGCCCCGAGTCTTTTTTTTCGTGGCGTTTTCTGGTTGACTCCCTCTTCAATGCCAAACGAGCGGGTCTAACCCGAAACCGAAAGCCTCTGACCCCCGGGGGAACACACAGGGAGGCTCACACGGAGCGAACAACAAGCCGGAGAACACGCAACAAAATGACAATTGAATATAATTACATATACGGAATGGTTGCGGGTGGGACGATGGGGGGACGGGGGATGAGAGGGATACGGTCGAGCGGGCCCCCGTCCTCTTCACCGTCCTCTTCGTCCTGTCCTTGTCCCGCCTCAGGACGCCTCCAACCGGAGTTCCTGGCTCGGATGGGTTCCGACCTCTTGGGAAAAAAAAAGAAAAAAAAAAGGAGACGCCGAATAATAAATATTGTCGACAAAAGGGCCAATTTGGTGACAGTCCGTCTTTCACATCCTTCCATTCTTATTGGAACGGAATCTAAGGCCTTCCTTCACCTCATAGGCGTATAATTTACCATTCAACTCAACCGAACAAACTTCCACCGTCGTGAGGACTATACTTTGACAGCTCTACGTTTTGGTTTATTATTCTCAGAATAATCAACGTTTTCGTATCAAAATTTGTCCTGATATGTCACATGATGACATCATTGTGTACATTTTAAAATTGAAAAAAAAAAGAGGGAAAAAAGGCAAACACAGGAAAAATTTGCTTAACTGATTCTTCTTCCCTACGTCGCACAGAGGTCTGAAGACCCCCCAAAAAACGGCAAATCGCCTAATAATCCCTGTTTTTTCGGGCGCTGAATTCAATATCTTTATAAACATTGAATTAGGTTCCTACCCGTATAAATAGTATGTACTTGCAGATTCCTTAGTCAGCGACAGGATTGAACAGAAGCATCAGAAGAGTCGTTTTTGCGTATGAAGAGAACGCAAGAACTAAACGAAGCTAGTTGGTGATTTAAGATAGAATAATGAGCAAAAGTAAATGCAAATAGGGTGGTGGAACCAGTCTCATACGCATTAGTGGAAGATCTCCAGGTTTTACTCAATATTTTGGTCTGATGTCGTCTGACGAGCTTTGGAGAGGTTGATATCGTTAGACCAACTCTTTAAGAAAATCTAGAAACCAAGAAAATGTCAAAATTTGGTTCCTATGAATTACAATTAATTTATTTCGAAAGTAGGTTTTTTCACCAGAGTCATACAGGATAAAAAGTGGGTGTCACCAGTGTCACACACACCTCATAAAACAATTAAAAATCCGTTTTAGTTGAAATTTAAGGATCAAGAACGGAATATAAACGCACATTATACTTTATGTACCGTTTATTGGAGCTCCCAGGAGTTCGGAATTTGAAAATCGTTCCTGTGGAACTTCGGAAATTCTTCAGAAACAGCAGGTTCCAATGTCGTACACACCTGGACCCAGTATCATACACCCCCTGTGTGATACTGGTCATTGTGATTGCAAAGGTCCAGCAAAGGTTGTGAGATAAATTTCAAGTCCTAACTAACTAAAATAACAAAAATGCGATTTTTTGAAAGTTTCGGGTTTCCCCAGTATCATACGCCTTAGTATGATACTTGAGAATTGGTGGTTATCAGGTCCCCAGTATCGTACAACCTATCAAATCAAGTAAAAACCTATTCTTTTGACAAAATTAACGACGGAAATTAATTCTACGAGTCCAAATACATGAAAAATCGCCCCTACAGGATTACAGTAAGATAAAAATGTTTGGTAAAGTGAGAGCAAACTGGCTCTACTTGTAGAGCTTACCTTCTTATCCAAAACGCTACGGCGACGAATGAACCACGAGGTAAACACCAAATAACTACAAAAAAACCTTCCTCAGTGCTTCAAGTTCTCATGAGGGCCGTTAGATAGACCCACTGGAAACTTCCTAGTTCAGAGGGAAGCAAATAGACCGTCATGAACTCTTATTATTTGAAGTTGAAGGTGCAAGTGTATGTATACTGGGTGGGTGTATGAGACTGGTTCCACCACCTAATGCATATAAAGCTATACAGCCAATGAAACAAATAAAGCATAATAAAACACAATGATGCAAATAATGAGCAAAGTCGCAAGTTCCTGAAACCGATCTTTGAATTTCTCTTTTCAACAGGTCCTACTGAGACCAACCGCACTTTGGCGCACGATGTTGCCTTGTCTTTTGAAATACCAATAGACGGTATTTTTTTTCGATATTTTATTCGAAAACACAAGCTGAAACCGATTGAAAACCAACTGAGTGAGCTAAATTCTCTCCCGTTCACTCTTGGACGTCGACATTTAAAGGGGGAGTATGCAAAATGTCGTCTATCACAAGGTACATGCCTCTACTGTAGAGGCTGTAGCAGCCTTTCAAGGACAACTACAGCAGATTCAAATGACGGGAATTCTGCATGATCAGCTGAGTGAGCTAAAATCTCTGCTGTTCACCCGTGGACGTTGAAATTTGAGAGGGAGCCCTTCTGAGAGTACAAGGGACAATTCAAATGAAGGGAAGTGTTAAAAATCCGTACACTGCTCAAATCTCTCCTGCTGAAACATTCAGTTTTGTTCCTGTTCACAACAGACCGGGTGTCCCAGCTAGGATGAAATTAAAAGAAGGAATTTTCGCTTTTGAAACGAAGCGCTCCATTTTTCTACGTGTCTTTGACATACATTTTCGGAAATTGGGCGTTTTCCCGTCTTTATCAAGCTTGTGTAACTTCTGTGAAATCGTTGAGTTTACCAATAAACCCATGGAATCTACCTGCTAGTTTACTTTTTCAAACATCAGATGAAAATTCAATTGTATCAACAATTAAGTTGTAAAATTTTTTTTGTCCCCAGCAATGTCATAAAATCTAAATAGCTGGAGGGAAATAGCCCATCTTTCGATGAGATCAGCCATGATATTGATATCTCGATATGTGGGCATGAAAGGCGCAATATGCCAATTATGCTTATTGATGGCTCAAGCGCCATTTTTTCGAATGCTGGTTTTCTGGTGTTTTGGTCCTTGAGTCCTTATGCATATACATGGCACCCTTCAAATATCGACATTTTAGAAATATAGAAGTTTAAAATTAAAACTATCGATATCACATCGCCCATCTCTACTGTGGAGCTAATAATCGGCTAATAATCGGTTGAAGGTTTTTGGCTATATTGCGTCAGAGTGTTTTTTAGACGTAAAACCCATAATTGGGGGTCCCAAACCCTCCCAACCTTACCCTGGATCTTTCGAGAGAAACCAAGTGGTCGAATGAGGTGCCGTTTTCAGAGTAATTTCGGGCATAAAATCCATTTGTCAGGGTCTCTTATGGTCCAAACACTGCATGGTACAAGTATAAACGATGCATGTAAAATTACAAATTTTTGTAATTAAAACTACATTTTTCAGTTTCCTATAATAAATCTATAGCATAATACGTTAATACTTCTTTTTAATTACACAATTTGTAGTGATCCCTCATTTTTAATTGTTTTTATTTTTGTAGCGTATTATACCTAAACGTTTTTCAGACGATTTTTTATTGACCGAATCATATTTCTTCAGCCACCTCATTCCTTTGGGTTGCAGAAAATCTGCAGCGTTTCCAGAGCGTTTGTGTGTCCTACCTGTTTTTGCCATCATCTCAGTCTTCTTTTCAAGGTTTCCTTGAAGACATTATTAAAATCCACTGGGCAGGGTTGAATCTCAGTTCCTGATGAGAACGGACTTGATGCTCAACTTCTAACCTAACGAAGTCGACCTTTCTCATTAAACGTTATCGCGTTAATAAACCTTTCCAGTTCTCTCTTCTCTCTCGCCTTTTTTTCTCATTTTACTTTTAATTAACCATCTTATTTTTTTTCCTCACCGTTCTCTCTGTTCTCCGTTCCGACCCTGCAAGGGGTCAGGTAGATCCGCAGTTCGGGTTCTCATGGACCAGCTCTGAATGACGCCCAATAAAACCCCATATAACGTGGAAACCTTTCTTTTTTTCTAACTGAAGCTTTTACATCGGGCAATAAACGGTTTTAAAACGTCCTAGAAGATCACGTGGGAATTTCGAGCTACATTTGGCTGCGTCCTAAGCAAAATTGTGAGTCACTTGAAAGTCTAGCCGAAAGAATTTAAAACACGGTGTCACTTTTTGCTTTGATTCGGCAGATTATTGCTGGAGCCAGTCGGCAAAAGCCTACAGTGAATAGATAATCAAGTTAATTAGACGGGTAATGGACAAAACGGAAGCGAGCCTGCATAATTCATGAGCCTTCACAGTCAATAAATAAAACAATATAAAAAGGACAGGATTTCATTAGCTTTATTGTTGTTAACAGTTCTCGAAAAAAAAAACTCGTAATTAGTTTAGACGTTTTATAATTTTTTCTTTTCGACGGTTATTTGGGGACTAAAAAGCTGTTCGGCGAGCGAGGTGATAAGGGCCCGGGATACCCCTGTCGTCTGATAAGGATCTTTCTAATTGTTTCGTGGCCCGAAGGATGGAAAACGGCTTCATTCCGTCCACAAACTTGTTGGAGAATCGTGATTCTATTGTTCTGATTTTAGGGGGGCGATAGAAATCGGGCCTCAAATATTTGGTGTTGTGTTTGCCGTCAGTTTTTAAGAAGTCATTCGCGACGAGCTTCACTGCCCGGCTAACGACTTATGTACTCGCGAGGACCGTCGATTATCGCGTAATGCACTGTAACCAATCAACCTTTCCCGTAGCCCTCCCGGCACGCGTCACGACTTGGGAGTTGAAGTGACGCTAACAGCGATGCAGGTGAGCTCGTACCTTAATGAATGACGCCAACTTAATTGTCGCTGGTTGAGCCTTGAGGATGACGAGGAGGAGGAGGAGGAGCCTTGACCTTAGCAGTCATCTCCTTGACCGGTGGCACCTCCTCAAAGAAAGAACGAATCATCGCAATCTCGCTTCATTGTGTCTTTCTTCTTCTTCAAAAAAAAAAAAAAAAAATGTTTCAAACCCGTTACAGCCTTGCGAACATCGTTCAACGTTGACAAAAGAGCTTAAAAGGCCTTTCCTTAACGTAATATTGAATAATAAACAAAAATTTAAATTTAAAATAAAATAATAATATAAAAACTGATGATAAAAAAAAAAAAAAAAAAAAAACTGGTTGTGTGGTTTTATGAACACACATTATTTATTTATTTATTTATTAACGGACAAGCCCAATTTACAACAGCATAATAAAAGTAGCAATTCAGTGTACACAGGAACTAATACATTCAAGAAAAAGAACGATTTTACCAGAAACAGCAATAGGTAATGTAGCGGTGATATAACTTATGAAGACAGTGGATCAATTTGGAGATAATAGTCAAAACAAGGCGGGAGAAGAAAGCACTAGAGATTTCAGAGATGACAGGGGACTATTAAAAAAGTCAAAATATGGGTGCAAATTTAAGAAGAGGTTTGCTGAACGGGGGATGCGATGCAGTGGTCGATTTAGAAGGTAGTTCGTCGCAGAAAAAGGGACGTGGAAAATTTCGGGCTGACGACTTGAGATGCGAGGGATGGAGAGACGAATTTCCGCCAGCAACGGAGGACAGTCGATACGGCCGTTCACGAGCTTGTGAAGAAATGACAGGTCAGCCATGCCACGCCGCACTTGGTATGAGTCTGCAGGTCCTGAGGAGTGATGGATAGTCCACGTTTTCCGAAGATATTCCAAGCTTAAATGCAATGTACCGCTGGAATTTATTTTGAACACGCTCAATTTGATATTTATGGATGGCATAAAATGGAGACCATATCGTTGAGGCGTACTCCAGCTTAGGAAGGACAAGCGCCTTATAAAGCATAACGATGGCTCGAACGTGGCTAAATTATAGACATTTAACTAAAAATTTTCCATTAGGGGTATAAAAATCGCTTCATCAATCTTAATGTTATACTTGGAAAATTTTACGTCTGATAAGCGTGATTTGGCGCGCGTGAATTCGCGAAACTCATTTTTTTCGAATTCTTCAGTCGTTAATGGATCGATTGAGTCCGCGTTTTCTCATTATCCTACCTAGAGTTCCGAATTTTAATACGAAATCCCGAAAAAACTACTTCCGACGATGAGCGAATTTAGACGGCGAGTTTAACTTGAACGATTTTCTGGAGATCAGGGTGGGAGCTCGGAACGAGGGGCGCGCGTCCCCCCCCCCCCCCCGCGACCATCAGCCCAACCAGCCCACAGATCGGCGTTCCCTCTCATCCCTACTCCGTGGCCAACCGTCACGCGACATGCAACACAGACGAAAAAGTTTGAGACGACGTAATAAAAGTTCCACTTTAAAAAAAATAGTCCAGTACGCAGAGCAAAAACAGGAGGTCTGCTGGAAAAAAATCTTCTACTGGCTCTGCCACAAATCCTTAATAATAATAATATTATTATTATAGAAAAAAGGTATTATTATTAAGGATGTAATATTATTACATCCTTAATAATAATACCTTTTTTCTAGAATTTTGGGGTTTAGTTTAAGCCAGATAGTTTAAGATTAATTTTGTGAAAAATTATGGATAAAATAACGATGCTAAATGTATTTTATCGACAACATTGAACGAAAAAGCTGATTTCCCAAAATTCTCCTCTAGCTTCTCCCCCTGTACCTTTCAATTGAATTCTACTTCCTGGTCTAAGAATGTTTACTTATTGAGGTTCAAAATTACAGGAATTCACGGTAGTTGGATGACCTGCCACGATAATACTTTACACTTTAATAACTAGGTACGCATCACACAAGTAGGCCCTTGGTGAGCAGACCCCCCCTATATGTCGATATAGATGAGTGATTACCATAATTAACATACAACTGATGGTAAATGATACTTAGAGGGCGAAAACCTTCGCTTTTTGCCAATTTTATGCCATTTTGAGAAAATTCCTCTAACTTTGATCGACTGTATCTCGAGTAGCGTTAGGTTTAGGAAAAACGTTTACATGTACAAAAAGGTTGCAAATTTTATGCTCTACAACTTTGAACTTGGACAATTTGTTCGAGAACCGCTTAGTTTGGAAGTTATGAGCGTAAAACCGAGAACAGTCCGAACATTTTGAGGTTTTTCGGCCCTCCCCAAGTTAGAACAAGGTCCTCGTTACGAAAAAACTTGACAGTCATCCTACAGCACCCCAAATAACCTGTAAAGTTTCCTCAAGTTCGAATTTTTTTCCAAAAATGTCAACTCGACTAAATAAATAAATAAATAATAAATCAATGCCTATTTTCTGTTTGATTGTGTCTTTATTTTTCCAACAAAATGTTTCACAACCGTTACATCCTTGCGAACATCGTTCAACGTTGACAAAATACCTGGTTGGGACCCCGAAAAATGAATTGTGCATACAAATTACTCGAAAAACGACACCTCATTCGGTTTCCTGGGCATTAAACGAACCCTTTTTGTAGCCTCCGCGGTGATATCGGATTGATCAGTGACGCCCAAAAATGAATTCTATGACCAAAAATGTTGCGAAAACGACACCTAATTCCGTCAGCCTTCTTAAACCTCTCCTGAAGCCCATTTTCAGCCTCACTGAGCCCCACGGGCGCCTGGGCGCGGACAGGCATTTCATTTTTGGAATCAACACCTCTTGAAATCCGCTAGTAATAAACTAAAAAAGTCCCGTTTTCCGGGCCAAAATCACGATAACGCCAAGTCGGATTCAATACAATGATACATCAATAACGTTCCCACCAAACCAGCCGCCGACACTCGAAGGGGGAAAACTTTCCAAGGGCATTCGGAATCTTCAGAATTCGCTATTCATCTTGTGGAGCATCTCCCGGCGTAAATCATTCCCGAGAAACCTACAACATCTCCGCGGTGTACCTCGTAAATCCGCGATTTTACCACCGAGGAGGATTACCACGTCGGCAATACCTCCACGTTGCCGGAGAAGCCCTATAAGACCAGAAAGCAGATAGTTGTGAAAGGGTTGTTAATTTGAGTTTAAAGGTTACTCCGATAGTCGCCGTAAGGACTCATTAAAACTCTTCCTGGTGGAATCGTTGCAAAATTAATTACGTTCTTGGTTAATAATAATGAGGTTGGTGTTATCTTTAAAAGTCATTTTCTTAGAGCAGGTGAGCTATGAGAATGTTAGTTTCATCCCTGTTTTTGCAAATTCTGGCAGTTCAGCCGAACAAATGAGACATTTCAACTGCATTCAAGTTCTACACGCCGGTCAACACTTTTTTTTTTTTTCAAATTAAAAAAATTTTTAATTTCTTATATTGTTTCTGAAAACTACACAGCCAAACAAATGAGACTTTTAAACTGCGTTCAATTTTTCCAAGTCGGAGTCTGGAAGTTTAGTCAAAATTCGGGAAGTTTTTTCCTTTTTTTTCATTGTACCTACACATTTCTTTTCGAATTCATTCTATAATATTTACCAATTTTTTCCAAATTCTAGATATTTGCTTAAATTCTGGAGGTTTTTTTCTTTTTCGGGTTTTCACATTTTTTTCTCTTCAAAATTTTTTTTTTCGTTAATTTTTAACATTGTTTTTGAAAATTCTGGAAGTTTAGCCAAACAAAAGAGACCTTTCAACTGGATTCAATTTCTCCACGTTGGAGTCAATCGAGTGCAAAAAATTTTGAAAATTTTTTTTTAAAAATTTTTTTGAGTCGAAAAATACCTATTAGACCTCTTGGGATCCTTCATACCCCATTTGTAGCCCCATGAAAGCCCTATAGATCCCCACAGTGAAATCGGATCGTTCTGGGACCCCCAAAAATGGATTCTACGTCCGAAAATACTTCGAAAACGACACCTAACTCGACCACATAGCCGAAAACCTTTAAAAAAAAACCCTCCCGTAGCCCATTTTTAGCCCCATAGCGCCCCACGGGTTTGGGCGATCGGGCTGAATACCTTGCTGGGACAACTACATGGTAAACCAAGCGTTTTGTCAAAATTTCAGAATAAAAAAAAATTCCTACTGCACAAAACGGCGAACGGAAATTTCGTTTTTGGTCTCTTGAAACGAGTAATGTCAACTTTTGAGGCCGGTCAGAATTTTCGACCTCCGTCGCGATTACATAGGTGTACAATTTCAAGAATAATAAACCAAAATGGCCGGGATTTACGCTCCCTCAAAACCGGTTTCAGCTTCTCCAACACCAGCGTCTGCACTCTGGGAACCGGTTTCTTCTCCCCTCGAACGAGTTTCTGCAATTTTGTGCGTCCGCAGATAGGAACCCTCAAAAGCGGCTTCTGGTCCTTCTGAGCCGGTTTCTGCTCAATAGAAATCCCCCCCCCCCCCCCTCATCACAGAACCGGCTTTTTCTCCATCCTCACAATCTGTTTTTCTCATAAATCGGTTTCTGGTAAGAAGTACCTACAAACCCACATTTGCGCCCTCGAAACCGGTTCCTGCTCTCCCTAAACCCGTGTAAGATCACTAAAAGCCAGTTTCTTTTCCTCTCCTAAAGTCGGTTGCTTCCCAAAAACTAGTTTCTGCTCTCTGAAAACCTCTTATGTTGGTTGCATCGTGAGTTGAACTGTTTTAGAAACTTGAAAACTTCAATTCCCCAAAGTTCGCCCGGACCAACGAAACCCTCCAACTGCATCTAATCTCTCCACGTCTTCTCCGGTGCATAGAAAACGAAGGGATTAGAACGGCTGGGGAAGAAATCTCCGACTGCAGACAGGAACCGTTCCACTGTGCGACCGCCATGGAAAACCTCCGAGTCTGGCCCGGTCATGCTCAGTTAAATGAAGCTGCGGCTGAGCTCTCGAATGGGGGTTTTGGGGGAGTAAAAAAGCGTAACTGAATCCTCCTTTTTTTTAAAGGAGGGAGGCGGCACTGAGATGGCGGTGAGGGGCGGGAAAAAGGGGGCGGATCCTTTTCTTCTGGATGGGAAAACCTTCTGCGAGTCCGAACTATTCAAGCATGACATTTTAAAATCAACAAATTTTTACGTTGCTATGGAAACCAGTTGAAACACTTGAAACCTGCTCCATCAAACAAAATTTCACATTTATTGTCTTTTCAAATTTAACAAAATTTCACATTTAATGTCGTTTCTTCTAAAGGTGGTTTCTGTCTCCCAAAATTTGTTGTGTCTGTCAATATTTAATATTAGTGTCTCAAACAAGATTTTTCTCCTAAAAAGCTGGTTTCTGCTCGTTAATTTTGAAAATATAGTTCGACGTCAGAAAAACAAATGAAAAAAATTCAAATGCCCGAAACAAAACAAAAAAAAAAAAAAAAAAAAATCAAATGCCCAAAAAAATCAATTCAAATTTTCTGTTTGATTGCGTCTTTATTTTTCCAACAAAATGTTTCAAACGTTCAACGTTGACAAAATACCTGGTTGGGACCCCGAAAAATGAATTATGCATACAAATTACTCGAAAAAACGACACCTCATTCGATTTCCTGGGCCTTCAACGAACCCTATTTGTAGCCCTAATAAAAAAATTTATTATTAGTTTTTATATGCTTGAATGCATAATAATGGTTTCATATTATGAAACCTTAATTAGGTGGATATGTTGATGAAATTTTGTTTTAACGAAGTATCAGAGGTCGGTACATTTTGATTAAGAAATCAAAATAACAATAAAAATTAAAAGGATTTTTTTTTAATTTCAAAACTAATATTAGTAAAATATTTCAAAATATTAGTGTAAAAAAAATTTTAATTTTCAAATAATTTTTTATCGCCATTAATTTTAGTTTTACCGAGTTTATATAAAAATAATAATTCCTCGCGTAAAATTTGCATTTTTTGTGTCACTAGATGTGGTTTTCATACCGTCTACTAATCGATATTGTTCGGTCGTGTCATTCAGTTCAATGAACCATGACGAATGAGGTGCGTGAGCTCGGATTTAGACCATTAGTTGTCCGGAGTTATCCACCGTCAATCATCGTAATTACTATGGTGTTATGGTCAACGAGGGGTCGGCGCCTTCCATTCGAACTAACTCATTGTGTTACTGACACAGCTCACTTTCACATTCACAGCCTGATTTACACGATTTTTCGTCTCGTCCAGTTGCTGTACAGTTTTCCTCCCCCGGTTGACAAGCAAATGAACCGATTCGAACTGCCTTGAACGCTCCGACCTTGAACACCCCCAGGCCCTCCTGACCCTCCGCTTTTTACCTTCGTGTTGACATTCGGAATGGGAGAAAAAGCATTTTTCTGCGGTCGAACTTGAGACCGCGTCGGTCAACCGCATTTTTACGTAGAATGCGGTGTCGACGGGTTCGAACCCCGGTGTCAGTTGTCGCGGGCAGTAGGTTGTTTCTTGTTTCTATGTACCTGCCTGCTGCCTTCGGGCCGCTTGTCACCGTTCTAAGAAGAATTCTGTACAATCACTCTTCACTCCGATCGCTCCTCGCATGGTCATCTTTTGAAAAAAAAAAAAAAAACAAAAAAAAAAAAAACAATACCTCCATATTCATATTGGATTTGGTGAGGGATAAGCCGTATGCTTTTCAGGGCAGAAAATTCATTTCTGACTAAAAATTATTTTTTGGGATTTTTTTGTTTCAAAAATTTTTTCTTCAAAATTCTTTATTTTTTACTCGAAAAATATTTAACCTCCTGGGATCCGTCAAAAATCTCATTTGTAACCCCATGAAAGCCGTATAGATCGCAACAGTGAAATCGGATCGTTGCGGGACCCCAAAAAATGGATTATTCGTCCAAAAATACTTCGAAAACGACACCTAACTCGATCCCATAGCCAAAAGCCTTCAAAAAACCCTCCCGTAGCCCCATAGCGCCCCACGGGTTTGGGCGATCGGGCTGAAAACCTTGCGGGCGCCACTTGACGGTAAACTAAGTAGGGGAAGACCTCCTACCTTGGTCACTTTTTTTTTAACCTTCAACAAATCATACCTAGGATGGTTTTTTGGACCTCTGATGTATGGATCTTGATAGTAACACTATTCGGCTGTTGAATGGACGAAGAACTAATCATTTTAGTATCACTAATTAATTGTGGAGACCGTTTTTCCAAACCCTTCCAAACTGACCAAGGTAGGAACCGTGCTCCTCCCTTGGTCAGGTCTGGCTCCTCCCTTGGTCAATTGTCTGACAGAAGATGTTTTTGATCAGAAATAATTGGTTTATTGGCCATTTATGCCCTTTATACCACAAAATGTTTATTAAAATGATTATTTACCAAAGGATACCTAATAATATTATATATCATATTATGATTATCACTTTTGACTTTCGAAGGTGACCAAGGTAGGGACGATATCGTAATATTTACCTGACCAAGGTAGGGTCAACTCCCGAAAATCTTCAACAGGCTCCAGAATAATTAATTCGACATGAACTTGCGAAATTATGCGTGCATTTCATACATCGAGACTAGAATTCAACGATAAACCAAAAAGATTTACCGAAATTTACGTACTTTCTTCGTCAGCTGTCGAAAACTATGTTGTCAAAATCGACATCACAACGCCACGAAAACTTTGATAACCAAATAAAGCTTATCGGGGCTAGAAAAGCGGGAAAACACTTTTGACGCAGTGTTGCCTTGACTTACACAAAACATTAAAAATTTAGGACAAAATATTTCCCTCGTGTATACCACCCAAACTATCAACTGACCAAGGTTGGGACCTGACCAAGGGAGGAGGTCTTCCCCTACCATTTTTCTGAAAATTTCAGATAAAAAAAAAAAAAAAATCCTACTGCCCAGAACCATCATTATTCCTGCGTTCTCTGAACTTCCCCAGACCCGACAGTTGAAATAAAAAGCCCCCTAAACCCCCCCCCCCCCTCCCCCATTCGGACCTTCTCCTCACCCTTGATGATGACATTGTGCGCCAATAACCCGTAAATATTGATCATTTCCCGCTACTGATTTGTAAAACAAAACGCGTCAAGTCTCCCTGCTTGGTAATTGCCCGTTTGTGTACGCAGGCCGATTTTTCGTCGTGGCGGACGAGCGGTGGAGGGTTTTCGACAATGAGACACACCTTTGTTGATGGGCCGCGGTAATTCCGTCATTTGCATCAACTATGCAACGATAAAACGGGGGGAGGATATCACAAAACGATCGGAGGAAGAAAAAAAAAAAAGAAAGAGAAAATTACCATTGATCTGATTACCCAGTCACTAGACGAGCTCATGTTTCTCCCTTCTCCTCAACTAATTCAATACCCGCCGATTTAACGTGGCCTGGGGGTTTCCTCTTTTTTCAAGACCAGCCTGTTGGTTTTCCCGCCGGAGGGCCGAAACCCCGAACTTGACCAAATTAATAATTGTCGGGTTCCGAGAGCCTGAAAACGGCAAAGGTGGAGGCCTCCAGAGGGCGCCTTAAATATTTCATCGGCCTTTACCGTCGGCCCTCGTAAAACTTTAGTTTCGTCGTTAATTTTTCACAAAAGCCCCCCTCCCCCAACGTCATTTCCGATAGCGTTCAAAGGCCCGAACGGCCGGTTGGACAACAAGGGCAGAAATGTTCGGTAGACGTATCAATCAAAAATCGTTGTTGGTATTGAGCTATTAACTTTGACTTGGCGAGGATTGTTTGGTTTGTTTTAAGCTCTAAGGAGCAACATTTTATTTAATAAAAAAATCTGATTTTAACGGGAAAATTTTCCGTTATTTAATATGCCTTAAATCCTCACCAACACTTCTTTGTGTTATGATTCGTTAGGTGTAATATGGACAGGGTTGATAGAGCTTTATTTTTTTTCCTTTTTTCTGGTAGAGTTTCGTTTGTTTCGTGCTAATTCTTCTCCAAGCAGTGTTGCCAGATCGACCATTTGAATAATAGGTCAAGACTCAAATTTATCACTTAGCGATTTACTAGCACTAAGACATAAGGCCTCGTTTCGCTCGGCCGACCACTTTCTCGGAAAGAAGGCCTCGCTTCGCTCGGTCAACCACTTTCTCGGAGAGGGGACTTGCTTCGCTCGCCCAGGTGATAGTCGCTCGATGCGCTAACTTTAACGGGCGTAAAATTGGCCGAGGAATAGAGAGAGAAATCGTCTTCTCACACACCGGAATATATCCGAAATTAGTGTGGAATGAACTGTTTTCCTCGCCTCTCCACCTTTCCAAGGTCCCTGGCACTGTCACTTGCGCGCGGGATCGGTTCAAATCGTTCAAATGAAACTCGCCGTCTAAATTCGCCCATCGTCGGAATTAATTTTTTCGGGATTTCGTATTAAAATTCGGATCTCTAGGTAGGACAGTGAACAAAGAAGATAGTGAGGGTTGCTCATCAAAAATTTCGCTCAACCCGATAATAAGACGTAAAATCGACCTTGAGGGGTTCCCTTTTAAGGGGACCCGTCACCCGCGCGCCATCGGCGAGCTCCCTCCCCATATATTAAGTCATACTGACCTCAATATTGACTGTAAATTAATCAAAATTGTACATTACGTTATCAATAATATGGTCGTGGTACCTACGTTGTCAGATTTTCGCAAAGTTGTCGGCGAGCTGCCCGATGTTCACTGAAACGTAGACTTCACATTTCTCAGAAATGTTCTTTTCCTGAACTTTCCACTTGACCCACCGAATTCAGATTTCTGGGCGTTTTTTGATACATATTGACTGACATGCACACAAAGTTATAACACCGAAAACCGCAGAGGAACGATAGAACGAATTTTCAAACTCAAAATTTTGCCGAACTCGACTTTTAAATGTTGTGATAGCAACCAGTGTTGCCCAAAACGAGGAAACAAGTTACCGCTTTTCCTACAGATTTCCGTGTTCATTACCAACAAAACAAAAAAAAAGCATTGAGCTACCTAGTACCTAAGTTGAGAAAAAGGGAAATGAAGTGGCAAAAACGTGTTTTTCAGGAAACTGCGTTTTAGTTTTTCGTCTATATTTGCGCGCATCTCAGGGGAGGCTCAACCCGCCTAGCGACACCTAAACGGGATCCCGAACCCATAGAAAAAATCCATATTTTTATTGCTTATCGTTCTCGAGGAGAAGGCTTAAGGGGACCCGTAGGGTAGTCGAAAAAGAAGGCGAAAACAGGGTAACTTTAGGAACCTGCCCTGCCCTTAATACTGGTCCAATCTGGCTCAAATTTTTACCACATCTTCAGAATATAGTCGACTCAAAACGCAAGGCTTAGTTTTTTTCTAAATACAATTCCCAATTCAGCGCGGAGTTTTCAAAATTTGTTTACTTTTACCCAGTGAGTTATGGTCGACACGGCCGCCCCACGAACGTTTTTTCCAAATTTTGAGCCTTGGAAATGTTCCTTCCTTCATGCTGAAAATTCTTTTAAAAAATCGAGTCAATATCTCAAACACAGCCCGAGAAACAGGTTCTGAAAGAGCGGAAAACATAACTTTCGGGAAGCGCGAAAAAACCAAAACCACCTACTGCGCAGTAGCCGGCGCTACGGGCGCTCGCTTGATTTGATGTGTTTTTTCACTCTCTATTTTCTCTCATGTCGAATTTGTGGCCTCCATTAGAATATTTTTGAGACAAATAAATTTTACTACAACATTCACATGAAGTGTACAACTTTGATAGGAATGAAAAAAAAAAAAAAAGAAAAAGACATTTGATAACATTTTCCGTATTTTCGCTGTAATTATTTTCATTTGAAGTTTTGTCGTTCGCGTGGCCCAGTTTTTTGTCGGTTTTGGAAATGCCTCGATCTAGCAAAGTTTTCAAAAAAGTCAAGAGGATCCCTCCTCATTTGCGAACACCGAAATGTGACCCAGATAAGAAAGCCCCATGTCAACAAGTTCCACCTCTTCGAGAAATTCGTCCTCAGAGAAGAAACTCTCAGCAGGGTTGGAGGACGATGACGATCATTACACTGAAGATATTTATTTATGATGTCATGATATCATCAATATCATAATATCATAAGCTAGGAAGAATTTGGAAGACAGATTCGAAGCAGCAGAAGGTGAGCCGGCTTATGCAGCGGGAGCCCTCTAGCCGAGAGGCGGAAGCGGCTGGACTCAACTTTGACGCTTTATTTGAACGGTTTTTAGATAAGGTAAATTAACGTTTTATGTATCATTTGACGCCAAATTTATTGTAGAAACGAAAACAAACATTTTTTTTTTTTTTTTTCAATTTTTCGACCCTGACTACCCTACGGGTCCCCGCAAATGCGCCTATTTGCGCGCATCTCAGAGGAGTCTCAACCCACCTAGCGACACCTAAACGGGATCCCGAACCCATAGAAAAATTCCGTATTTTTATTGCTTGCCGTTCAGGAGGAGAAGGCTTAAAGTGTATCCTGAGGTTTCAAATTCTAATCTGACCCTGTGGAAGGTTGAAAAAAAAAAACAAAAAAACAAATAGCCGATCGTAGGAAAACGTCTCGCTCCGCTCGCCGTGTCGTCAGAAACTCGTCTCAGCAAAAACTGGCTTCTGCTCCTTCAAAACCGGTTTCTGCTTATTACAAACCAGTTTCTACCCTTAAAATCTCGTTCTTCCTCACTAAAAACAACTAGTTTCTGCTCAGTAAAAAACTGGCCTCCGTCTCAAAAACCCAGCGTTTTTAACCGAAAAATATTGACCGCCGATTTTCGCATATTATTTCAAAATGAGCGCAATTTTTTTTTTCTCAACTCCCAGAATCGCGTGAAATTGACACCAAACCAACCTCGCCGTTGAACTTGTTCGTGCCGAGTGCTCCCCACCCCCGACGTAAAAATACGCCTTCAAACAAAACGAAATTGTCGGGGCTAATAGCCTCCCGGGGTTCAACTCGCGGGGGGAAAAATAATTCCACGATATGAGCCGTCCGAAGCCCTTCGAAACCAATAAATTTTCACGCGGACCGGAATCGGACTCGAAAAGGCGTGTAGGAGGTGTAAAACAATTAACAGGCCCATTTCGATTATGATAAATGGCTCAATCTTGGTCTTTTTTTTTTTCTTCTTTTTTTTCGATTGATCCAGTTGGACCGCTTCGGCGTCATGAACCCCCGCGATACGTTCAACAGTCAAATAGAAACAGGACCAAGCAATTCGTGACATTCACTGCAACAAACTCTGAATTCTTCGTCGACATTTCCTGCTTTTTCCCCCCTCCAGTCCGAAATTGATTCTCATTTTGACGAATTTATCAGCGGCGAACGTCACGCGAGAGGATTTAAAAGGCGCGATACCTTTTTTGAAAATTCTCCTCGGAGCCCTAATCACCACATCAAATTATGGTCGGTAGATGGCTATCGCTTCCGTCAGTGTTTCAACCCACCGCCTCGGCAATCGGCTAACTTACACTAAACCGTCTCCCCCAATTAACCTTAATTAAATTCCTCGATAAAAATCGTAACACGGGTTTCGGTCTATAAAGGTATTTATAACTCCGGTATTTCTACAATTAGGTTATCTCCGTGAGTCACAAACCGCTTAGCTCGACGAGGGCGGCTGATTTGCGATTTCCTCACCGAGAAATGATATTCACGTTACGAATGCGAGCGACCTGAGAAATGAATTTTGAGCCGTTTTGAGCAGTTTGTTTTTAAATATGAAATTTTGACAAAATCCTCGTTCTAGCGTCCAGTTGTGCCCGTCGTATCCGACCAACTCGTACCTTCCATACGTTTTTTTTTTTTTCCGCGAATTCGTCTAAAAACCTCGCAGGATGTGCCTCGTATGACGTCCCAAGGACGTTGATCGTTTGACGGGTCACTTCATCATCGTTAACGTAGCCGGTTGAGGAACCCACCTGTTCGTTTCGGGCGATATCATCCGTGAAGGATTTCCTCCCCCTCCGAAGGCTCAACATGTGTCTGGCGAATCGTTTGGTACGCGCTACGGGGCGTTCTCAAAAAAAAAAAAAAAAAAAAAAAAAAAGAGAGAGAGAGAAGGTATATTTCACTCGATTATCGAAGATTTTCCATCTTTCTACTATTTCGTGGCGTAATTTTTTTTTCAAATTGAATATTACTTGGCGCGTCAAAATTCACTTTAAAACCATTTCGGAAATCAGTCTCACCTTTGTCGATCGGCTTCGGCCTGACGGCATTAACGAATTCGAACGCATATCAATCGTCGCAGATTTTGGTCCTCGCAAAAAAAAACAATCCAATAACGTTTTTGTCCGGGCAAAAATGAAAAAAAAAAAAAAACGCTGCAAATTTTACACAAGGGTTTATTATTCTTTGATATACATTACTTGTGCAGAAATTTAATTCTGTCAATGAAAAAATTTAAAAAAAAATTTTTTTTTTTGGATTTTTATCTCAAAAATTTTTTTTTGGATTTTTTTGTTCAAAAATGTGTTGTTTTTTTTTTCAAAAATTCCGTATTTTTTACTCGAAAATATTTAACATCCTGGGATCCTTCAAAAATCCCATTTTTAGCCCCATGAGAGCCCTATAGATCGGCACAGTGAAATCGGATCGTTCCGGAACCCCAAAAAATGTATTCTACGTCCAAAAATACTTCGAAAACGACACCTAACTCGATCCCATAGCTAAAAGCCTTAAAAAAAACCCTCCCGTAGCCCCATTATAGCCCCATAGCGCCCCACGGGTTTGGGCGATCGGACTGAAAACCTTGCGGGCACAACTAGATGGTAAACCAAGTATTTTGCCGAAATTTCAGATTTTTAAAAAAATTCCTACTGCCCAAAACGGCCTGGACGGCGTACGGCGGACGGACATTTCGGATTTAGAATGTAGACCACTTAAAACGGATAATGTCAAATTTTGAGCCCGATCGGAGTCTTCGACCCCCGTCGCGAAAACATAGGTGTATTATTCCAAGAATAATAAACCAAAATCACGGTTTTCGGGGTAGGAAGGTGGGGCATTAAGAGACAAAACGGGTAATAAGAGACAATTTTTTTTTCAGCCGAACCACTGACTTTTTTCCGTCGTAAATTTTTGTGTAAGTAATTCGTGACCAATTGAAAACCCACAATCTTTGTGAGGTTCATAGAAAACCCCAGGTAAGAGAGAAAACGTGTGAAATTTTTACGAGCATTCAATGTCTCTTATTCTCGAAATTGGTAAATGTGACGTAAATGAGCCGTCGATGACGGAATTTAACATGAAATTTTATTCTCTACAACTTTGACTCTATAACTTTTTTCGATTTGGCCCGTTGTTTAGACGTTACAGCGGTCTTAGTGTGACCAACGACTTGGTTTTGACGAAAGTTGGTAAAAATAGCCTATCTTTGGCGAACGATTGTGGCTAAACTGCTGAACCGATTTTGATGATTATGTAGTGTTTTGAATAGCGAATTTAATGCTCTTTCATTTTGTAGAGTATAACTTTTTCTGTAGGATGGATAGTTTCCGAGTTAGAGGCGAAAAACTAAAAACTGGTGCAAACATTTCGCGGTTTTTCAGCTGCCAAAAGTTAGGCTCACCATCCGCGATGGTGCAAACTCAGATTCCGTGTATTTAGGGCCACTAGATGCTCCGGCTCGCTTTGCTCGCCTACGCACCCAGCTGGGGGGCTCCGCCCCCCAGACCCCCCGTGGGCCTCGCTACGCGAGGCCGGTGCCTCGCTTCGCGAGGCCGATCGCTTACGCAGAATTGTGGGTGAATTGCCGCTTGTGGGAGTATTGCCGCCTGTGAGTGTATATTGCCGCCTGTGGGTGAATTGCCGCCCCCCAGACCCTCCCTAGTGGGTGTATTGCCGCTTGTGGATGTATTGCCCACTGTGGTTGTATATTGCCGCCTGTGATTTGGGTGAATCATGGTATGAAAATGATTAGCCGAGCGAAGTAAGGCCCCCTTGTCAAAGTGCTAGTCTATTAGCTGAGCGAAGTAAGTCAAAGTGCTAGTGAAATCAATTTTCAAAAGTCTACTCTCTACCGCCCGAGCGAGGAACCGCCCCCCCCCCCCCCCCTCCTTGCCATAGTGCTAGTGAAATCAAATCAAATTTGAAAACTCATAGGGAAAAAACCCATGGGGCGATATGGGGCTAAAAAGGCCGAGAAGATGATCAGCTGAGCGAAATAAGACGCCCCTCCTGTCAAAGTGCTAGTGAACTCAATTTTGAAAACTCCACCATCATAATAATAGAATAGAACTACCTATGTGGGTGGCTGAGCAAAGCGAGCTCCCTCTGGCTGATAACATGATCGGCAGAGCGAAGTAAGCCCCCCTCCCTCCCCTGTCAAAGTGCTAGTGAAATCAAATCAAAACTCACAGTAAAAAACCTGGTGGGGCGCTATGGGACTAAAATGCCGAGGGGGTAGAGTTAAGTGTCAATTTTGAAAACTCCACCATCATAATAATAGAATAGAACTACCTATGTGGGTGGCTGAGCAAAGCGAGCTCCCTCTGGCCGATAACATGATCGGCAGAGCGAAGTAAGCCCCCCTCCCTCCCCTGTCAAAGTGCTAGTGAAATCAAATCAAAACTCACAGTAAAAAACCTGGTGGGGCGCTATGGGACTAAAATGCCTAGGGGGTAGAGTTAAGTGTCGTTTTCCAAGTATTTTTGGGGAAGACCTATGGAGCTTTCATGGGGCTATACGAAATTAGACCCCCTGTCAACGTGCTAGTGAAATCAAATTTCCACCATCAATAATAATAGAACTACCTATGTGGGTGGCCGAGCAAAGCGAGTCCCCTGGCCGTTAAAATGATCGGCTGAGTGAAGTATGCCCCCCCCCCCCCCTCCCAACCTATCATAGTGCTAGTGAAATCAAATCAAAGTTGAAAACTCACAGGAAAAATATGGGGCTAAAATGGCGAGGGGGTAGAGTTAAGTGTCGTTGGAAGGGAGGGGGTTGAAGGAGGGGAAAACGGAAAAAATCCTTGAGGGCGCTCAACCTATCTCAGAACGTAGAGCATTTTTGAATTTCTCGAGATTTTCAAGAATATTATATATATTAGTGATATAGATTATTTATAAGGGTCTTGCGTGATCGCTCGTACATAAGTAAGGACCCCCTGTCAAAGTGCTAGTGAAATCAAATTTGAAAACTCCACCATGAATAATAGGAGAACTACCTATGTCGGTGGCCGAGCAAAGCAAGACCCCTCTGGCTAATAAAATAATCGCCCGAGCGAAGTATGCCCCCCCTCCCACCCTGTCATAGTGCTAGTGAAATCAAATCATAGTTGAAAACTCACAGGAAAAATATGGGGCTAAAATGGCGAGGGGGTAGAGTTAAGTGTCGTTTTCCAAGTATTTTTGGGGAAAGTAAGGCCCCCTGTCATAGTGCTAGTGAAATCAAATTTGCAAAGCCTTCCCTTGATAATAATAGAACTACCTATGTCGGTGGCCGAGCATTGCGAGTCCCCTGGCCGTTAAAATGATCGGCCGAGTGAAGTATGCCCCACCTCCCACCCTGTCATAGTGCTAGTGAAATCAAATCATAGTTGAAAACTCACAGGAAAAATATGGGGCTAAAATATGTAATTTATTACATATAAATATGTAGGTAGGTAGGACAATTGAATCCCCTGGCCGGTATAATGAAAACAAAGAAAAAATATGGGGCTAAAATGGCGAGGGGGTAGAGTTAGTGTCGTTTTCCAAGTATTTTTGGACGTAGAATCCCCTGGCGGATAAAATGATTCCCTGAAAATTTCATCAAAATCGAATCAATAGTGGCTTAAATCCCCACTCCTTTTCTTTAGTTGAAGGAGGGGAAAACGGAAAAAATCCTTGAGGGCGCTCAACGTATCTCAGAATTAAGATCATTTTTTTCATTTTATTTTTATTTTATTTTATTTTTTTTTTCAAATTAAATTAAATTTTTCGATAATCGATTCAGTTTAAATCGATTCTACTTTTCTCGATAATCGATTCAATTTAAATCGATTCATTTAATTTACGTCCGTCCGGGAGAGATCACGTAGACCTTGCTCGCGCCCCTTAAAGGCTGATGTCCCACCCGCTCAGAGTGAAGAGTGAAGGCGGGGGGATAGAGGGTGTTGAGAGGATGGGAGTGAAGCCGAGCCAGAATTCACCCGACGCGATGGGTCGGTGGCGACGGCCCAGTTTTTTCAAAACTCAACTCGCGCTCAAAATTCACTCGATTTCGAAATGAATTTGGTCGATATCTCCTATTAAAATTCGGATCTCTAGGTAGGCTACGGACGAAACGCGGAAAAAATCCGTCTATTAACGACGGAATAAATCGAAAAAATTAATTCAGCGAATTCGCGCGCGTCATAAAATTCGCGCAACTCGCTTATCGGACGTAAAATTAGTCGAGGAATCCGAATCCGAAGAAAAAAATAGGGGTTCCCATTTGAAATAAGAAAGTTGATGTCAATTGCGCGGATTTGCGCGCATTTTTGGGGGTGCTCAACCCCCCTACAAAGACTTAAACGGTCGCCCGAGACGATAGGAAAAATCGGGGTATTTTTAGGACTTACCGTTTAGTCAGAGTAGGCGATTGACATACAGACAGACCCACAGACACACAGACTGAGAATTAGTGGTATAGATAGATTAGAAGGTATTAAAACGATTTCCAGCATTCCGCCAATTTCCGTTTCGCCAAATTTTTCGGATTGTTTTTCGTCTTGTTTGCGCGATATCACGTCAGCTGTCCGTTCATACGCGGATCGGCGCCTCCGACGACTCGTAATTCCTGGAAGTCCGCTGAAATCGCCTGGCGCTTAATCCTTCATTTTTTTTTTTTTTTTGTCAGTAGGAAAGCCGGTAACGATCGTCGAAAAAAAAAAGACGATTTTCTCGGTCGAGAGCGAACTGGAACGAGAAGAGTGCGACGGAGAGAAAAAAGCGGGGGGGTTGGGGGGGGGGGGGGGGGTGTAAAGAGGTTGGGAGAGTGAGAGGGGGGGAAAAAACTGGACAACCTCCCGAGAATTTGCAAAACTATTCAACGTAGAGGACGGTTTCCAGCACTAGAGAATGTTCCGCGAAGGGGACTCCAATTAGAAATTCAGTCTGACTCCCCCTCTCTCCTTTGGGGTGGGCGGGGGGAGAACTTTTGTTAAGGCGATGAGAAAAGGAGAGGGAGGGAAAAGGGGATCCCGCGGAAAAAGCGCGGAGACCGACAAGAATGCAACCGGACCCTCATCGGCTTCAAAGAGCTTTTGTCGGCAATCGGTCCAGATAGAAATGTTTCTTCCCCGGGTATCCACCCTCCCCCTCCACCCCGCCAAATCCCCAGATGTTCGCTTGGGAAGGAAGAGGGACTTTGTGGGGACTTCGGCGCGTCCGCGGACAACACAATACACTTTGTCGTCTCGTTGTGTTCTTTCGACACCCCCCCCCCCCCCCCACCGGTGGGTTTCGACCAGTGCGTTTTCACATCTCGTATTTTATCTCGGGGACCGCAATCAATTTTCGCAAACACCTTTCTCTCTCTGTTCTCGCCTGCCACCGTCACCCCCCCCCCCCCCCCCGCAGGGGGACGATTTGTTCAAACAAGACAAACGTTCTCCCCCTAGCGCAGCTGCCGGTCATGATGTATTCATATACCAAATTCGCGCAATATTTAAAATGTAAAAAAGTCAAAAACACCTGGTCAGCGGGCTCTAAATTACGACCGAATTGACCGAGATCAGTTAAGGCTTTAAAAAAACCGTTTGTGACAAATGGGAGGAATTTACTAGATGAGACGGTTTAGTGACTGATATCGGCGATAAGTCGGGGGGGGGGGGGGGGGGGGTGCGCGCGACATCTGGCGGCGGACAACAGTTGGAACGGTTTCGGTCCTTCAATTCTCCCGTCTCCGGGACACAATTGGAACTTCGGGAACGACTCTAGTGGAACGTCCCTCCCTCGATACCCCTATCTGTAAACCCCCCCACCCACCCGCCACCCGCAAGTACAGATGGGAGGGGGGGGGGGTCAAACGGAACCGGAGGTCATAAGTAAAAGGCCACAAGAAAAGTGACAAGAGCTACGGCCGACAGAAGGGCGCAGTCCGCCGTCGTCCGTGTCTAGAAGGAAGATCGTAAATCAGGCCGAACCCCCAAATGTTCATGAAAATCGGCGTCGCGTTTTGGACGAATTTTATTTATCACGTAGGAGTAGAACAGGAGTGAAATTGGTTAATTTAAAAATATAATTTCTAAAATTTTGTCGTATGGTTGGCGGAGTTCCGCTGGCGCATACTCCATGTTCTCGATGCCACAGTTCCAGGGCGCTCGTCAAATTCTAGAAGTAACGCTCAAAAGGATTTTTGAAGGAGCATATCATTTTATGTTTTATTTAGTTAATTAAAACCGGGTTGGGGGATCAGAAACCGCTTTTGAAAAAGCAGAAACTGGTTTTGAAGGAGCAGAAACCGGTTTGCGGGGTGAGAAACTGCTTTTGATGAAGTAGAAACCGATTGGAAGGATCAGAAACAGCTTTTGAGGGATCAGAAACAGGTTTGAACGAATCAGAAACCGGTTTGAAGGATCAGAAACCGATTTTGAGAGAGCCGAAATTGGTTTGAAGGATCAGAAATCGGTTTGAGGGATGAGAATCCGCTTTTGAGGGAGCAGAAACTGGTTTGGGGATGCAACTATGGGAAAACAATATCGATATATTGGCTATCGATGTTTTCAAACAATATCGAAGTACTGCTCCGATATATTGGTGAAAAATATCGATATTTCGGCCTCCTATATTTATATATTTTTGTACAATTTGTTTCTAACTGAACAAACCTAAACTTCCAAATTCCCTTCACGAAATCAATTTATAAAGACCTCAATGTTTATTAGGTTGGTATAAGCACTGCTTTAAGCAGGTACATGAAACATCCTTCCAATGTACTTACTTATACCAATATCGATATATCGCGCAAATAAATATCGATATTTTCTATACACCCTTAGTTTGGGATATCAGAAACCTGTTTGAGGTGGCGGCTACAGGTTTTGAGGGTCATAATCCGCTTTTGAAGAAACTGAAACCGGTTTGAAGGATCAGAACTGGTTTGAAGGTTAAAAAACCGCCTTTGAGAGAGCAGAAGCTGGTTTGTGAGATGATAAACCACTTTTTAGAGAGCAGCAGCTGGTTTGAGGGATGTTAACCCGCTTTTTAGGAAGCAGAAACTGGTTTGAGGGATGAGAAACCTGTTTGAGGGAGCTGAAACAGGCTTTTAGGATCATAATCCGATTTTGAAGAAACTGAAACCAGTTCGAAGGACCAAAAACTGGTTTGAACGATCAGGAACCGCTTTTGAGAGAGTAGAAACCGGTTTGATGTAGCAGAACCCGCTTTTGAAGAAGCAGAAACAGGTTTTAAGGGAGTAGAATCCAGTTTGAGAGAAAATGGGTTTTTAGTGACTCAAAATTGATCCAAAACCCACCGAAAATTGATTTCAAAAGGGAACAACAAATTGTAATAGTCACAGATTTCAACATGGTGTGGAGTATTCGAATTTGCTCTTAAATGATGCTGGAAATCAGAATCTCAGGCTCTGAGCTGAGTGTGGGGAAGGGGCGGCGTCCCGTTTTCCCACCTCCTAACCGATTTCGCTGCACATTTAGTAGAATTCTTCTTGGGAATTTAGCCCACAGGCGCAGCATATTGAACGTATGTTAGTCGTTATGTATTAATCAAATCCTCTGTACGAACAACCACCTGTACTCAGCAAAAACTAACTAGAATATTCCATTTATCTCTTCATCAATATTTTGGTAGATGCGGCTTTGCAGTATTTATTTTGTTTGGACAACTCAGTCATGCGTAGTTCCATTAAGAATGTATCAGTTTGGGACGGCGGAAACTTGTTCATATATTTACGTGGATGTACATAATACAGTTGAGACTTACCGTTTTTGTTTCTGGTCTGCTTGCAGGTGAAAATCTGGTTTCAAAACCGGCGGAGTAAATATAAGAAGATGATGAAAGCGGCGCAGCAGGGCGGTGGCGGCAACGCGGGCGGCGGCGGCGGCGCGCCTCACATGTTGGGCAACCCGCCGCACACGCCTGGGATGCAGGGGCCGAGCAGTCCGCAGCCACCGGGAGGTGAGTCTTCAAGTCAGTTGAGCAACAATCATCTTAACGTATTAAACGTGCGGTACTGGCCCAGAACGGTCGCTCATCTCTTGTCTCTTGTTCCAGGCGGCAACGGCGGCTCGTCCAGCGGCAGTCAACACTCCCCTGGGGGCTACCTCGGCGGCCACGTTGGCAACACCCCGACGCCGAGCAGCACGCCGGTGTCGGACATGTCCCCTCAACCTCAACACGGCGGATCGCCGCCGGGGCCCTGGGAAATGAAACCCAACCTGCCGCCTCCTCCTCATCACCATCACCACCCCGCCTCCTACATGCCACAGTATTCCTGGTACCAGACGGCGGAGCCCAACCCCGGCCTCTTAACGTGAGTTGACGTATGTGTGTCGTAGTTCACCTTTTCACTTATAACTTATACAATCAGTCTTGTGAGATGTTAACGAGAACTCCTGGGGGAGTGAGGCTTACTTCGCCTAGGTGGTGGGGGGAGGGGCGTCATCCACTACTTCAATCAGGCCAATAAGTCCAATTTGGGGACGGTGTTTGTTAGAAAACTATTTTTGGGAGTATTTTCCGGCGGCTATTGGCTGCCGTAGCCAGCTGGGCCCTTTAGCTCTACCAATACTCTTGCTGCCAGGTCAATGGGTCTTCTTCAAAATATTCATGTCAACTATGAGATCGTGGACCCCATGGGTCGTGAGGCAAATGCTGGACACCGGTATGTCGGCCTATGGCCACGACTGGGTCCCCCAAAAGGGAGGAGCCTCACCCTGGACCTATTTAGTCAGGTCCAGGGCCGCCAGCACTTGCCTCAGGGGCTCCAAGGCCCATAGGCCTGGGGGAAGCAGGCCGCCCCCTGTGCAGAATGGGCAAACTTTGCCAGTGCCTTGAAGGCCCTGGCTGTGCCACGCGCTCGAGGACACTTGACGTTCACCCCACACCTGTAGTCCCCCACCTTGCACCCCGAAATCGACAGTGGCGCGGTCATGCGGTGTGTAGGTACTCTTCGTTCCCTGTTATCGGTCTTCGTTATCATTTATCAATCGTTGCCAAGTTCAAGGTGTTTAGTTGACAGATTAGTAGGTATGCAGAGAATTTTTGGACGAAATGCCTACCATAGGTTGCAATAAATTCCGCTTCTGTCTTGAAGGTCTTGCGTTCTACTCTTAACTCGAAGTCATGTTTCTGTTGGAGATGTGTTTCAAACACGTCGATGCTTAAAAAAAAGGGGTTTATTATTCTTTGATATAGGTACGTTACTTGTGCAAAAAATTTAATTTTGTCAATGAAAAAAATTTAAAAATTTTTTTTGTGGATTTTTGTTTCAAAAAAAAATTATTTTGGATTTTTTTTTTCCAAAAAATTGTTTTCAACATTTTTTGTTGTTTTTTACTTGAAAAATATTTGACCTCCTGGGATCCTTCAAAAATCCTGCTTTTAGCCCCATGAAAGCTCTATAGATCGCAACAGTGAAATCGGATCGCTGCGGGACCCCAAAAAATAAATTCTACGTCCAAAAATACTTCGAAAACGACACCTGATTCGATACCATAGCCAAAAACCTTCAAAACCCCCCTTCTGTAGCCCCATTTTAGCCCCATAGCGCCCCACGGGTTTGGGCGATCGGGCTGAAAACCTTGCGGGCACAACTAGATGGTAAACCGAGTATTTTGTCAAAATTTCAGATTTAAAAAAAAATTCCTACATACTGTCCAAAAGGCCCGGACGGCGGACGGACATTTCGGATTTTGAATGTAGACCTCTTGAAACGGATAATGTCAAATTTTGAGGCCGATCAGAGTCGTCGACCCCCGTCGCGAAAACAGGTGTATTATTCCAAGAATAATAAACCAAAAGTCGCAGCTCAGGTTGCTAGCAAAGTTCCCTTTGAAAACTTAACCGTTGAATCTGGATCAAAGAATAATAAACGCTTGTGTAAAATTTGCAGCGTTTGTTAGTGATTTTTGATCGCTAGTCTAGCTACCGACTTTTTGCGTAATCTACTGAATTTATGTGAACGATCTACGGAAAAGTGGTTTCTTGAGTTGGCATCCCTGAGTTTGCGGGTTTGATTGGCTGACGGGGTGGGGGACTACAGGTGTGGGGTGAACGTCAAGTCTCGAGGACCAGCCTCTTGGCCAAGAACGGAGGGCAATCCTGAAGGATGTGCTCAAGAACCTGGGGAGACCCCTCCAATCCCAGGGAGGAGATTTCAGCCCGGAAATCCCTGCACCCAGCAAGGAGCTGGGTCACGAGAAACCCCAGCTTGACCCAACTGGCCTCGAGCCTCCCCACATGGGTCGTGAAAACAACAACTGCCACAGGTGGGGATGGATTGGCCATTGGTGGAGAATTTGACTTCCATGTACAAAAGCAGGCAGGTTGGATTCCTGGACCAGTATGAGCTTCGCTCAGCCATTCAAAACAAGCGAAGGGGGGCTCGCCTTGCTCGCCCAAACAATATGGTTTGGCGGTGTTTTGGGGGTCGGCGTGACCAAATTTGACCCTTTCTGCGCCTCAAATCGGAGTTTTCGATTCTGAATAATCTCTTCGAGACTAACGTTTTCAAAGGCGATAGCAACATCTGCTGTGCCATTGGGACCACGTTGAATAGGAAGGAAAAATGTTGTAGTTTGAATTCTTGTCAACCTGAGGTGCTGGAGAGTCCCACGCTCCAAGCTGTCTCACCTTCCGTTTCCAAATTTTGCAAACGGAGGCGGTGTACATCCGGTGCACATCCGGTAACCAAAGTGACGGTGTTTATACTTGAATATGTCAGTACATAGGTATGTTATGTCCCTTGCAAGGCTCCACTGACCAGGTGTCTCCGCTGAACCGCGCGAGACTCGACCTGCTCAGTGATAAAAGGTTAATTTGGAAAAACAATTGGGTTAATGAGTGAAGTAGCCATTTTGTGAATTTTCCCCACCCAACTTTTGAGGTTCCACGACGGTCTCCCTCGAGAGGTTTGCTTATCACTCACACGGGGCGCTCCTCGCGGGAAACAGCTAAACGGCGGGAGTGTTCACTCTGCATCAACATTTTTCACTTGTGCCTCTTATCCCCCCAGCACTTACACTCTGCTAACCATTCACCACCGCTTATTTCTCCCTTCACTCATACACATGTGCCTGCATAGCTCGCCCTGATGATTGAAAAACACTTGTTTTCCTCCTCGAAGTTGACAAATCGCTCAACGATTGTAAATAGCAATTTTGAATAGCAACTAGAATGCTTCTTACGGCGTTCCACTCAACGTCGTTTCCAGAATTAAAGGAAACCTCGTTTGCACATTCATGATTCAACGATACAACGACGTCCCAGTCAAATATGCAATACCCGGAACGGTACGACCAAAATCACATGGAAAACCTTCCCAAAGGCTGTAATCTCGACAAACAGAATTATAAATATTCAAAAGATGCCTTTTTTTGGATCGTCGACGGTGGGGGACAAAACATGAAATCACCGTTAATACTACATGCGTCCTAACTCGACTTCTTTTGACGATATAACTTGCACATGTGCCACTTGAATTCGAGGTGAGAATATTTTGTCGCGTTTTAACGATACGGCTGTGATTGCTTTATTCAACAGGACAGTTTTTTGTTTGTATCGAAGTAAAATTGCTCCATTCCGTCGTTTACGGTTGTTTGAGGGAAAACACGTACGAAATGACACCTTTGCACCGACGAATGACGGTGATTTGAATTCGTAATCAATTGGCCTGTGGAATGTTGTGGAAAAGTTTCGAAGTTCTGTGAAGTCCAGTAAAATGGGGGGAAGACAACGGAAATGGAAAGCGATCAATACCATTGTTTTGATCGCATTGGGCCCACATGTGATGAATCAGGAGTTTGCTCCATCGTGGGAAGAGAATTTAATTTTTGGCAGCCCAAAAACCGCGATTATTTGTCGCTTTTTTTGGTTTTTGGCCGTTTTTACCCAGAAGGAGCCGTCTGACGAAAAACCTTATAGGGTTCGTTTTTGAAGAGGACAAAATTCTGCGTCCAATGAGCACCCTACCGATCCAATTCGGTTGAACCGTCTAGCCAAAACCAAACGTCTAACATGAGCAATTTTCTCCAAAGTTAGTTGAGAGTCACTTTGAACGCCCAAATCATCATAAACGTCCGTTTCCATGAAATACCGGCTCAAAAGGTGGTTTAGAAGCGTTTGAGGGCTTTTCGAGTGATGGTGAATTCAGTTGGCCGGGTCGATTTTGGGATTATAAAAATTCATGTTCAGCGGAGCCATTTTGAAAATACTTGGAATTACTTCGGCTGACATAAATATATGAAAACAAGATGATTTGAGATAATTTGGGCTTCGAAAATGGCTCATAACGCTATTTTGGCAAATATTGATCATCTTCGACGATCGATTTTGGGCAGACGGCTCAACCAAATTTGGTTTGTAGGGTACTCATTCGACGTAGAAATTCGTTCTCTTTAAAAAAGGAACGTATAATTTTTTTCATCGGACGGTTCCTTCTGAGTGAAAATGGCCAAAAACCAAAAAAAGTGAAAGAAAATCGCTGTTTTTGGGCCACCACAAGTCAAACTCACCTCCCACAACAGTGCAAACTCAGATTCTTCTCATTTTGGCCTAATAGAAATAAACCATTTCCACTTTTTCGTTTTTTTTTTTTTTTTTTTTTTTCAAAGATTCTGAGCCTGCAACTTGGCCGCCTCAAAACATTCCTCGCTGTTGCAAATTTATTTTAATTCCCATTAATTCGCGGTTCAACACGCAATGTATCGCGCGAAAATTGAAACGGATACGCGGGGAAAAATTCAACACGCACCGGAAAACACCCGCTCTGATAAATAAACGCGCTAACTTGACGATTGTTTTCTTTAAAGAGCGTTATCATTTTTTGGCGGTTTTTCTTACACTAATTCCTTTTTCCTGTTTTCGGGACGACGTCTAAGTGTCTCGTTGTATCAACAATGTTAATTAAAATTCATATAATGTCGACTGATTTCGTGCTGAGGCTACACATGAGATGTTGCGTGCTCTTCATCCGAACCGGCGTTTCTATCGTCTTTTTCTACGTTTGTCTCAAGTTTTTTTTTTTAACTTTTTTTTGTTCCACCTCTCTCTTTCTATTCGTATTTTTTCTCTTTTTTCTTTCCTCGTTCTTTTCCCAGTTTTTTTTTTTTTCTTTCTGTTCTCTCAACTCGTTGGAGAGGTAGGCCGGGCTTGCGTGACGAAGGGGGTGTGGTCCAACTGTCTTGCGATGTCTTGGATCATCCAGAAGGTTTCTCCTCCTTTGGAGGCTCCTCTCTCGACTCGGGAGGTTTCTTTATAATTTATTACTGCTGGTATAAAATGCGTGGCGGGTTGAGGAGAGGGGGAGGGGGGATGAGATGAATGCGAAGGATGGAAGGATAAAGAAATTGGAAGATACCGGCGGAGGAAGATCTTCAGAGCGAATCTTCTGATCTTTCACATGCCCCTTTTCCAACTATGCACTCTCGCATTCCTTCATCTTCTATAATTGATATAATTATTATATCGTTATAAAAAAAAAAATGTACATAACAATAAAATAAATTTTTAGTTTTTAACAAGAGGTTCAAAATAATTTTGAACAATTATTGTTCTCGGTCTTTTTTGGTTCCAAAATTAACTCAATCAAGAATTATCTTATCGAAATTGCCAAAAAACTGCACTCCCTTATTGTGAGAAGGGAGAGGAGGTGCTCCCGAAAAATGGAAAGTCCGAAATTACCTCGTAATCGACACCCCACTCGTACCGTAACCCCGTTTGCAGCCCCACAGAAGCCCCACAGAGGAATGGAAATCATCAAAATGGTTAAATCATCCTGTAGCATGTTCTTAGAAGTCAAAAAGAGGAAAAATACATCATTTTCGTGACAAAAAGACTTTCGCGTAGTTCATAATCATCTCAAGTTGTTCCGGCCGATTCTAAAACCGGTGTAGATGACGTCACCTACACCGGTTTCCGATCAGACACCAGAGTGCAGGTCGATTTTCAAATTTTTTCTTGATTTTCTCGGTGGTTGGCACTAGTGATAGTCGGAATTGTCTGAGACCCCAAAAAGTGACTCCTACGTGTCAAAATACCTCGAAAACGACACTCCACACACCTATTGGCGGAAGTTAAAAAAAAAAAAAAAAAAAAAAAAAGGCTTAAATCTTTGCGGGAACACAAGCAGAACCGCAAATATTGCTAAAATTTCAGATTAAAAAAACAAAACAATTTCTACGGTTCAAAACGGCGCGGACGGCAGCCGAAACCATGTTTTAGAAAAATCTTTGAAAACCTCCATATTTATAGGAAATTACTCGCTGATCACAAATAAGCCCCATGTTCCTACACCTAGAATAATTTGAGCAATTATTGCTCCTTAAATCCTCATTCCCCCCCCCCCCCCCCCCCCCCACCCCAACAACCTCAAAAAACCACGCTTTCTACTACATATTTCTGTGTGGAAGCCAAACGAAAATTCTAACGATGTTCGAGCGCGAAGAATAGTTGTAGAGCGATAAATTTTGCGTCGATTGAGCACCCTACACTTGAAAATCCCGTCAAAAATAAAATAGTCGTGATTTAATTTTTTTTTTTTTTAAGGATTTTGAAGTCAGTGAAGTAGGTACAGTTTTCGACCTATACGGTGGTGCCGTAGGCGGAGAAAACCGCCCGGGTCGAGTCCGAGTCCAATGTGATGTCTTCGGGCGACGCCAAGTCCACCCTTACGGCCGTCGAGGTCTTCTTGGGCCTTCCCGGCGGGCCGTTCGAGGCCGATGTAGTCCAGTCGGCCCAGGGCTCCCCAACGGATCTGGAGAAAGAGTAGAAATTGTGGGATCATTGTGTGTTCAATCAACGAAGTTGAAGCCCCAGCTGCAGCGCCGCCCCATCTTCAAACCCTAGCAGGTCATCAGCGCTCCGCCATCTCTGCCCCCCCTCACGCACATGGAGGCTGCGCGTACGATGGAAAACGTTAATCGTGCCCTGAGCCCTTGACGATCCCCTGGTGCCGCTTTCATTTGTCTGCCAGCCGTTCACCTAGGACATCGACGAACCGGGTCATCTGGGGTGCCAAAAGCCCATCCACTGTGCTGACTGAATGAACAGTGGCGATCTTGGCACGCAGGTAAATACTTCTGTTTCTTCTCTTCCTCTGCCGAAGTGAGAACTGATGCCACTGGTCGGGAAACATAAGAGAGTGCATCAGTGTCTACGACACGGACGTCAAATAATGCGTCCCTCTGTGGTTCCCACACCCCACGGCAGGCAAGATCCCCTCTCAAACCAGGAGAAGTGTTTGAAGCAGCCACAATCACTGGCTCTTTGCAGCAATTTCCCCAAGCTGTATTCATTCATTCCCCCTGGACGTCTCTTACTTCATTGTGACGCCGCGTGATCAACCCCAGAGAGCAAGCCTGATGGAAAAGGGGGTATGACCACAGCCATCACTTGGCATATCTACTGGGGTTCGCATGTACCGAATTGCAAGAGCATCTCGGAACTCACAGGCTGAGAGATCAAAGCTATGCCGCTTCAATGGAATGGCAGACAGCCACCCAGACGACTTCACCCTGGACTGTTCCACTACTGCTCGACTAATTGCTCTTCTTCGATCTGCCGAGAACTTTCTTAAGGTGTTCTGTAACAGTACATCCTCCGCCTGCTTTATTTTATTTTTTTTATTTTTTTATTTTTTTTTACGTAGGTATAAAGTTCCCTCCATGTTTTGGGCCACTAAACTACCACAATCGTGGTTTTCCATCGAGCAACATTTTTGATTCTCTTATGTGAATTATTAAGTAACTCGATGAAATTTCTTGACTATGTCATTCTCGGGCCAATAGCGTAATTGATATCGATGGGATTCCTGAAAAATAGGAATATTGAGTTGTAACACTATTCACGCGAGATTTCTCTTTTTTTTCGCTTCTCCTCAGTTTTTTTTTTTTTTTTTTTTTCGGAGCCCAATAACCTCACAAGCCACCTACCCAGTTGCTCATTCCGTCCACAAACGCCGTATCACTCCCGCTCGCAATCGAGGCTCACAAACTTGTTGTCGAGACAATACATTTTTGTCTCGTTTAAGGGCAAACAAACTGAATATTTATGGCGGAGTTTGTTAACATCCCCCAATTTTCTCCGAGTCAATCTTCGGGGGTCCTAACAATGGCTCCCACTTACACGGCGTATTTTGACTTTTAAATAGGCCCACGTGGTGTACTCTATGTGGGTTGACATCGAACCTGTTTCACAATTACCGTTGGGAGGGGGGGGGGGGGGGGTCGCCTAATGGGTGCTCCAAATTTTGTACGCGGGGTCAAAAACGTACTGAGTGTGCCATTTTATGGTTTCGATCTTGGATTAGCATTTTGATAGTTTTTGTAGCGTCTCCTGCCACAGCAGGTGATGAAGTGACGTGTTGTAGTACGGCTAGGAGCCTCATAAGTATCGAAACAGTTTCTCCTTTAATTTGAGTACGTAGACTCCAAAAATCATAATATTATTGTTATTCACTTTTTAGATTCAGTAAAGAAAATTGCATTTTCCGCTTTTTCGTTGACTAGTTGAACTTGTTGTACTTGTCAGACTTAAGACGTAGGTCTGTTAGTGTTTTAGTGATTACTAGCTCTCTGACAGAAGGCCTCGCTTCGCTCAGCCAAGAAAAGCCGACTCAATCGGACCATAAACAAAAACGCTGCAAATTTTACACAAGGGTTTATTATTCTGTGATATAGGTTACTTGTACAGACATTTAATTCTGTCAATAAAAAAAAATAAAAAAAAATTTTTTTGGATTGTTATATTTCAAACAAAATTTTTTGGGAGGATTTTTTTTTCAAAAATGTGTTTTTTCAAAAATTCTTTAATTTTTACTCGAAAAATATTTAACTTCTTGGGATCCTTCAAAAATCCCATTTTTAGCCCCATGAAAGCCCTATAGAACGCCACAGTGAAATCGGTTCGTTCCGGGACCCCCCAAAAATGGATTCTACGTCCAAAAATACTTCGAAAACGACACCTAACTCGATCCCATAGCTAAAAGCCTTCAAAACACCCCTCCTGTAGCCCCATTTTAGCCCCATAGCGCCCCACGGGTTTGGACGATCGGACTGAAAACGTTGCGGGCACAACTAGATGGTAAACCAAGTATTTTGCCAAAATTTCAGATTTTTAAAAAAATTCTCACTGCCCAAAACGGCCCGGACGGCGGACGGCGGACGGCGGACGGACATTTCGGATTTTGAATGTAGACCTCTTGAAACGGATAATGTCAAATTTTGAGGCCGATCGGAGTCGTCGACCCGCGTCGCGAAAACATTGTATTATTCCAAGAATAATAAACCAAAAATATATTATTATGCCTCTCCACGTTTCCAAGGTCCCTGGCACGCCACCCTCTCGTGGATCTCATCAAATCGTTCAAATTAAACTCGCAGTCTAAATTCGCTCATCGTCGGAACTCGTTTTTTCGGGATTTCGTATTAAAATTAGGATCTCTCGGTAGGATAAGGAGGAAACGCCGACTCAATTGGACCATTAAAAACGAAGAATTAGAAAGAAATTAGTTGCATGAATTTGCGCATTTGGTAGGTACTTAATTTTGCTTAAAAAAAGAGGAATACCTATGTAATTAACATTTAAAACCTATCGTTTTCGCCTCATATCTATTGTTACAAGTGAGTCTTCAAATCAGTGGAAAGAAGGGCGAATTGAGTTGGTTAGATGGTCGACTTTGAGAATTTTGAAATTGGATTCCTGGACCTTTTTGGAAAATGCTCTTAATTAGGTACTTCCGTCGACAAAAAACAAAACGATAACTACGTGAATCGGGTTTTGATCGCAGTTTGCACCATCGTGAGAGATGGTCCAAAAACCGCGATTTTCTGTACCTACCTTTTTTTTTTTTGATTTTGGCCGTTTTTACCCTGAAAGAAGGGTATGACGAAAAACGTTATACCGTTCGTTTTTGAAGAGGATAAAATTCTGCGTCGAATGAGCACCCTACCGATCCAATTCGGTTGAACCTTCTGGCTGAGACAGTTTTTCCAAAAGAGGCTAAAACTAAGTCATGAGCCACTTTCAACCCCCGAATCATCCCAAGCGTCGGTTTTGAAAAAAGGCTTAAAGCATGGTCCGCATGGGTTTAAAGGGGTTTTCCAGTCGGTTGGGCAGGTCAATTTTGAAGATGATTAAATTGTGCTCCTGGTCAGCAGAGCCACTTTAAAATTACCCTCAATCGCTTCCGTTGACGTAAAAATGTGATAACAAGGTGATTTGCGATGATTTGGGCTACGGACGTTACTCATAACTTTTCACCCATTTTGGAAAAAATTGGTCATCTTCGACGTTCGGTTTTGGCTAAACCGCTCAACCGAATTGAATGGGTAGGGTGCTCGTTGAACGCGGAATTTTGCGCTCTTCAAAAACGAACCGTATAACGTCTGTCGTCAGACGGCTCCTTCTGGGTAAAAATGGCCAAAAACCCGAAAAAGTGAGAGAAAATCGCGTTTTTCGGGCCGCCAAAAGTCAAACTCACCAATTTCCGTTATTCCCCCCATTTTAATGTACTTCACGTATGCGCCATGAACACCACACACGAATATTGAGGCAAAACGAGTCTCGTGCTCAAAAAACACCCTCGGGGTCTTGTACCACCCAAGTAGTGACTTGCTGCTAACTCTCCCAATGTTCGATAACCAACTTTTGTGTCGTTCCTAATGTTGTTTTTCCCCTTAATTGTCATTGTGAGAAATTAAGACAGACCCCGTTCTATTTCCGTAGCACGCAAGATCACTTCTTCATGGGGTCGACTGCGGGGAGCAGGCATTTCCTCCCAGAGGGATCGTGAAATCCGGCTAGTGTAGGTAATATTAGACCTTTTTCTTTTTTGTATTTTCACACTACGCTCCCGAAATTATGTGCAGTCTAACCCTCAATAAACGGAAAAAAAATCTTTTCCTGTCGCAATTAATTTAGAAAAAAAAAAATACAGCTCGGGCAGTTTGGTCAAAGACTGTTGATTCAGTTAATTGATACCTTTGGAGCTTAAGAACGCTACTGTATAATTAAGAATCGATAGGGCGATTTAATATTAATAAACTGCAACTTTGCATGGCTTTTTTTACATGTCATCATCCAACTCTTCACGTTTCAATCGCTCAACTTGATCGTTTACTTTATTTCGTTCATTTCCTCTGTTTCAGGGTGTGGCCTACAGTTTAACGAAATGAGCATCTGGATTCAGTAGTCTCCCTGGACCTGCGATCGCTATCGAGCCTCTAAAGACATTCCAATATTTAAAAAACCTACTTAGTGCGGAAACGAAAAAAACAAAAAGCAATTTTTTGTTTTTTAAACATTTTTTTTCTCTCTCTCTACTTTTGCTTGCTGTGGGAGAAAATACCACGTTCACGAGTGAGTGTCATTATCGTTACCTTTTAAAAAAAATTATGGGGACTGCGCGTGACTTCGGATCAGCAGTGTTTTTTTTTTTTCTTTAGCTAAAATCCCAGCGTAGTTTGTTTTTTTGTGATTTTCTTACTGCAAGAGCCGCCCATTTGATAGACTCTTCACTAAACAACTTTAGTTGTGCTCCAGTGATTGAGTGTAAAAGGTGTTTTCTTTGGATTATACTATAAATATTATACATATAAATATAAAAAAAATAGACAATCTTGTTGTATATTAATTGCGGATAGTTTTACACTTTATGGAGTTATAAGACACAGAAGTTTGTAGATTTCCAAGTTTATTTCTTTGTACATAATGCGCTCTGTGTTGATGTAAATGTGTAATGTAAAATGGTTACTATAATTATTGTGTCTGAAAAGGGGAAAAAAAAAAAACACAAAAAGTGATGGTTTTTTTAAGCCACTTTTACGACGTCACAGAGCCTGAAATTTCAAGTATTTATGAGATGAGTCGAAGTGGCAATCAGGGTTTTATGTTATTGAAAGCAACTTGGCCGGTAGGATCAGTCATAAAAGATGTGAAGTCGATGAAACATCCGCCCGTTTCGAAACCGTTAAAACGCTAAGTATTGTCCAAGTCTTGGGAACAATTCGTGTGACGTGAGCCTGCAATAAATGTATGAAGTTTGTATTTAATGGTGGAATCCGCTGTTTGCCCTAAGCGGTACAATGGGGGAGGTATTTCAAAACATTTTATTTAGAAATGGCAGAAAAAGTCAATAATTAATTAAAATTATTTTTATTTTTTATTCTCTTTTGATAATGCCAGATGATTTTTTCTTCTTCGATGAATTCATTCACCTCAGTATTCCGCTGCTCACGTGTAGTTTAGCCTTCTCGTGATATCCTTGAAATGTTATCGCTCATTAGTTCCTAGATAAAAATGAAAACCGATCAGTAAGTTAATGAACTAATTAGCGAGCGATTCTCAAGTCCTTCAATGTGAATTCCCGCAGAATATCGTCTGTGAGGTCCTTAAGATTTCTTCGCTGTCAACGTCAATCGTAAAATGGTTTATTTATAGATTGTAAATTAACGTGAAAACGGGGAAAACCTTTGAATAAAAATCGGTATGAAGGTGATGGCTTCAAAGTTGTCGTCTCAGATGTTGAGGCGTGGAAGACATCATGTCGGTGAGGTACATGTTGTTGGAAAGGGTTTGAAATAATAAAATACATTGCTAAATTTCCTTGGAAAAAAAGAGAAAAAATTAAGTTAATAAATTTTAATAATTTGTTGGAAGTGGTAAAACAGTGAAATATGATGCAAAATTTTAAATGTGATATAAAAATGTTGAACTAAAAACTAATAAAGTTCTAAAGTAGGGTAGATAGGGTTTGGTGACAATATCCTCTGCAGCTTCATTTAGTAAGCGACCAGTTTCGAGCTAACGCTCATCTTCAGGAGACGGGTCCAGTCATGACCGTCGTTTACTGGATTGGGGTTGAGCGTTAGCTTGACTCCTCAATTCGCTGAAGCCGTAGAGCGCAAAAGGCATCTCTGGGAGAAGCGGACCGGGGAGAGATACTGACGTAACAGGGCCTGGTCGGGAGGGCCATTGGACCTCTTCAGGGGCCCGGACCTACCGTAGTCACTCCCAAGATGTAGCGCAAAGGGTCTACAGGCCGGAAGTGGGTTCAGGAACCACTTCTATGTCATCTCTGGTACCTAATAATTCAATCAAATTTTATACCTGAAACCGGTCTCTAACGGATGTATTTTCACTAATTACAAAGGAAGTAGGGGGGGGGGTCACATTTTATAATCACCTCCGCACCATCAGGCAGTGTCGCCCAAATCAGCCACTCCAACATCAAATTTCAGGGCTAGGTACTAAGTTTCTTGAAGGTACAATTTTCTTAAAGTGTTTGTGCCCACCGCAATACTTATAAGGCCACTAGAGAGTGCCGGTTGAGTCAGAAAGGAGCGCAGAATAGTGAGAAAAATCAAAAACTGCATAAAACCGGGAAACAACGCTTGGAAAAAAATTGACTCAACTTTCTACCAAATGAACTCACTTTCAATTTTCTTCTTCTTCCGTTTCCTATGTGTCCTTGTTTGGTGGACACAAACATGTAGGTAGCGATTCCGTAACCAGCCCAGAACGTTTTGATGGATTGATTCCATTAATTTGGGGGATACTGTTTCTCGTCTGGTACCTATTTTAATTTTCAATTATTCTTGAATTCATTTTCACATTCAAATATTTTTCTTGGAAGTTTTGCATCATGTTTCATTATAAAATTTTAACCCTTCCACGTACTTCTCTGAGGTCTTTCTGTCCCCCACCCCTCGCCAACGCCATGATGTCTTCCACGCCGTCCTCATCAACTGGAGCTAATCAACTTTGAAGCCATCTCCTTTCGTACTGTCGAAAATTTTCCCCAAAATTTGCAATTCTGCCTTGAAAAATGTGCAATACGCGATTGTATCCTCACGGCGCTCGCTTTAAAGAAGTTATAAACGTCGGCGTAGGACGAAACCATCTTTTTTTTTTTCTTTTTTTTTCTATTTTTTTGTTACCCCTCTCTTTATAAATATTTTATTTCCAAGTGGGATCGATCTGAAATGCGGTCACGTCACCTTTCGTTTCGCGTGACTCACGGACCGATTTCTCAACTTTAACCCCCCCCTCACTCTTTTCCACCTACCTGTTTTTCCCTCCCCCCTTTCAAGCCACTTTATTCGAGTACTTTGAAACCCACTCGCCTCGTTTTGCTTCGGACGAGCTGGAAAGGGGAGGAGGATTTCCTTGTTGAAGTGGATGAGACGTTACAGTTTTATCATTCGGATACCCGCCCGAAAGCTTTGAAACGAAGTAGAAATTGAAATCTCAATACGATTCTACGATATCGCCAACTCAAATTACACGATTCACAAAATTCACATTTTTAACATTTATTCATTTATTTTATTTTTTGTAAATTTTCTCACCTGCTGAGTATATTATGATCTCATATATAGTAATTTGATAATTTCATTGTATTTTCCTTTTTTTCCGAAATTTTGAAAATTGATGTTTTGGAGCCCCCACAAACTTCTGTAAGCGCTGAAAACGGAAGAGTTTGCTTCATGCGAAAAGCAAAAGATTTCTTTTGAACTGTGCGGTTAAACCCCGTCCACCATTCGGTATCTAATTTTCACGGCCTGGACCAAGCTCTTCCGTCTGCCGATCATTCTCACATTTCCCGTACGTTTCAATCGACTGCCCTACTTATTTATGTGTGATATGGACGACTATACCAGTGAGTTTTAAGGCCAAGTTGCGTTTTTCCTATTTTGTTAAGTTCTTAAGTTCATCCGAGGTTTTTACAGACCCGCCGGGATGCCCGGTTTACAAAATTGTTTTAGTGTATAGCATCAAATTTCGTTTCTCAAGTAATGAACCGATCGTGTACATATTTTAAATGCAGAACTAAAAATTAAAAAAAAAAAAAAACTTGAAGTAGTTGGATAAATAAAGTGGTATACGAGTCAGTGTATAGACAATTATAAACTATTGTATTTTTTATTTGGTGCTCATTTTTTCGTTCCTTTTTTTCCCCGAAGACAAGTGAGTGGAATTTCGTCAACTGAAGAAGTCCAAGCGGCAATAATTATTTTGTTTAATAATTATTGTTTAAAAATTAATTTGTTTAAACGAAAGTTGATGTGGTGATTTCTGCGAACAATTCAATAAATGGAAAGACGTACATAAAATGTTGTTAATTTTACAATGTGCAACACCATCAGCTCGAGTAGTGCTGCAAAAAAATAATCGATTAAGTATTTCAACTTTTCAATTATTTTGGGCCTTAAGTTGACTAAAAATCGAAAGGGATTAAAAAAAATTAATTAAAAAAAAAAAGCCACCTGTGATTTGGGAAGATCATGTTTTAATATAACCACACCACAGAATAGTCTCATGGCTTACCTGGGGGACACCCCCAGACCCCCCGGATTATCTCAGTTTTGGTCGAGGATCGTAGCAAGGTGACAATGTCACGGTACACGTTTTGGGGGTATAAACTGACAATTGGATTGAATAAATCATCAATTACAACTTCAACTCTTAATAACAACACAACTCATTAGAGAACGTTATTCAATTATGAACCGATCGAGAGCCGTCTCGAGAACGATGTGGGAGGGGCGGGGCTTTGAGCACCGTTGGGTAGTTGATGATGATTGAGGGGGGGAATCTCCCCAACTTCAACATCGGGAACGTTCAGGCGGTAAGCATGGGCGGGGTGGGGGTGGGATCTCTACGGTCACGCAGTAACGCTGTTCAACCAGTTTACCCCGTAAAAACTTGTCCATTGGTAAAAAAAAATACAATTTACGTAGCTACTAAAAGTTTAAAAAAATGACGATCTGAGTAAGGAGCAATATTAGCAATACAGTTTTACGCCAAGATTTTTGACCTAATCTGCCTAACATGACGGGGCGAATTAGTTGGTCAAACACATTAACTCAGCAGCACTTTTTGCCTAAAATTTTCACGGTCTTCAACGGGATTCGAACCCGTGGCCTCATCAGAACGCAGCGCGAAGTGACTGGACCAATATTATTCCGAAGTGAATAAAGCAATATTAAACGTACTATAAGAACAATACGAAAAATTGAGAAACTATTTGATAGTAAGTAGGACCGGCATTTACAAGATGCAAAATTTTGTGGCAACACCAACATTGATAACAGCTCTCTTTTCGACTTTTCGATTGTTTTGGGGGTAAACTCGATGAAAATAAAAAAGCAAAGAATAAATAAATTTGTACATAAAAAGAGCCAATCTAAGTAAATGTTAAAAAAATATATCGCTAGTAAAAGTGTAGGAGTCCGTAAGATTAATTTTGTCAATTTTATTCGATTTTTCACTTGCGGACTTTTACAATAATTATTAGGTATTGTAAAAAAAAAAATTAAAAAATAAATTTTACGAACTACATCGATATAGTTTTGAGTGATTGAACATGGGGATCTTCCGTGACCACCATGCCAGGGGCGACACTTTTCTATCAACAACCAGTACTGTCCCTGGTTTTCAGTGAGCTTGCTGCTGAATTTTCGTGTGTGCCAAATCAGCTCCTGCCAGAATCGACGGAGCTCCCTTCTGCCAGACTAAGTGGACCAGTTTATTAATTGTTTGACATTGTTTGTGAATAACTTAATTTCTGGCTTACTGGGAAAAACATCTGATCATGGATACGTCTGTTTTGACGTTGTACTTCTTGTTCTTTACTTTGTACTTCTCAAGTATAATGTAGGTACAGAACAAGGAGTACAATGTAAGAGGTACAATGAAGGTACCGATCTCGCAAATGTTTGTTAATAATGTCTTGCTAGGAAACGGTACCAAAGAAGGGTAACTTAGGAGCACACTGCTAACTACTGTAGGTACTTTATATAGTAGTTATGTTATAGTGGTTATATTATGACTCTCTTAACAACCATGCATACCATAGGAAATAACTTGAAGCGCCACCCAGCTGATTCCGGCCATATTCTGTGTAAGTCCTATGGAAACTTCATGCCCTCTCAATTTCAGGTCCCGACCAGCACGTGAATTTGACCAAACAACGTCATTTTTTCAAGCTAATTTTGAAATTACCCCCAGCCAAAAACGTATCCATGTCAAATAGCTAAATATTTTTCAAACTAACCTAAAATTTGAAATAGACGGAGAACTTTGAACTGAAATTCCTGTTTTTCGTCTCCCGTGCCAAACCCCCTAATGAAGCCACACCAACAATCCCATTACAGTTTTAAAACTAATTGTTCGATTTTATAAAACAGTTAAATTTTGGTCACTTTTTTTTTTTTTTTTTTTTTTATAGAGTCTGATTTTTATGGATTGCAATAAAAATGTCGATTTTTCGATTACCATTTCGATTTTTTGCTTCGCTATAATATATATTATATACCAACAATGTTGGCTTAGCGGTCTAGAAACGTCAGACGGAATTGACCATTGGTGTTGGCAGTGAATTTCATCATTACTTTATAGACTGGTTACAAAACCTGCTCGATGGATCTTAAGGTAGGCAGCGTGATGGCCCAGGAGACAAGCTATAGGTATATCCAGTACACCGTTATCGAGCCTCGAATCGAATGCAGCCTGAGAGGGACTCGGGGTGGGTTGCGGCCCCGAGATTCGGAAGAGAGATGAGACTCGAAGAGGGCAGGAAGGGTGGAAAATCCGGCCTGGGTTGCTCCAAATACTGTTTATCTATCTTTGAAAGGGGTCGGCCTCCCCGAGATAGCCACATAAATCAGCTCCGGTAGACTCGGCCTCGAGGGCCCTCAGCTCCTCCCCCTCTTCACGCACAAAATAAACATCTTTCACTTCATTAGCGCTATTCCGGGACCTCATGTGATTTTTTTCTTTTCCAACCGGCTATGCACCTCCAATGAGTCGACCACCAACATTAAAATTGATTATGACTGAGATGTATGATTCCCAAAGCGTTGTGAGGCAAAAACTGCCAATTAAATGGCGCACGGGTTTATTATTATTCTAAACACAGCGTAAATGTAGAGTTGTCGGACACACCCATAAATGGATATTACACCCAAAATTACAACTAGAGGAGATCCCCATCATTCATTGCAACCAGAAGTCTTCCATATAATAGCACAGGGCCCCCCAAACTTTTTGGCTTCCGAACGTTTTTTTACGGATCAATATCTACCTACTACGGACCCCTCTTACTCAAGTAGGTATTTAGATTTAGATACATGACACTAAATTTGTAGTTTGTGGTAAATAAAAGTTTAGTAAATTAGTCAGGGCCTTATTATTAGTGGTGGAGAGAAAACTAGCACACTGTCACTGTGAAAACATCATTAAATTTACTTTCTCAACTTTATTTAGAACGCAAAATGCAAATTGAACTGTACGGAATCGATAGGCAGGTACAAACCATTGTTTTACTAGCTTTTGACAAATAACGAAAAAGTGGCCTTCTTTCAGCGCGCTCTTGTGGCTTTACTATTGTTCTGATTTTCAATTCTAGTATATGCATTCTGCGTGAAATGTTGTTTCCGTTAATTTTGTTAATAGCGTGTTTCTACGAGAAACTCTTCGTTTTCGAAATATTAGCACAAAACTGAAAAAAAAAAAAAAAAAAAAAAAAAAAGTAGAGAATTCTGAGGTTATTTTGACTTTCGACCTTGCACATTTTGCTTCTGCCTCGTTTACCACTCGCAGAGCTTGGAGGAGATTGCTCTCCCAGACCTTCCACGCTCCTTCCGGATGATCCATAATGGGGACGGACCACCCAGTGGGGGATGGTGTGGAGCAAATACCTTGTAGCTACTCTTCTACGTCTATGGTTTGGTGTTGTTACATTTCACCGCAGGGCCCCCACTCAGCTAGTTTACTCCACATGCTAAACATTTCTAGATTTAAAAGATTTTATAAGTTTTCCAAAAAACATTCCCCCCCCCCCCCCCAAATAAAATATAAATACCCGCCCGCTCGCCTCACTAATTTACCCATCAACTTTTGTTTTCAGTATTCATTGTTATTAGGTAGGTATTCATATTATTCATAGCTATTTTATTTTTGAGTTTTTAGTTCTTATTTCCGCGGACCACAGTTTGAGAACCCCTGATGTGGTTGAGAACAAAAAAAAAAAACAAAAAAAAAAAAAACTGGAAAATCCAAAACTGCTAAAATTAAACTCAAAATGTCCGTACTTGACGGAATAAGATTTTTTTTTTTCAAGGGGATTTCCTTGCTCTGAAATTACCAAAATAACCTAAATTTTTATCATAATTTTCACAATGTTGCAAATTTAAGAAAACGTCCAATACCCATCAAGCGGTTTTGTATTAACCGGAGTGAATGCATTAACCGGACCCTATTGAAGTGACCCCCAGTAGGTTCAGAAGCGTTTTCAAAGCCTCTCTGAGCCGAAAAATCCGACCCCCGTTGAGCCCTCTTTGTGAAGCTCTTCTCGGGGGCCTTTGTCGACATTTTCGGAAGCCCGAAGCTCCCGCGTGTTTGCCCTAATGGTAACACGAGTTGTTCCAAACTTTTCAAAAAAAAAAAAAAAAAAGCAACCCCTCGTCCGGAGCTGATGTTTCGCTTTGCTATGCAGAACGAGGATCTTTTCATCGGTTGTCACTGAGGGCCACCCCTGTTTTCTGTCTGATGTCCTCTGAGTAGCTCGGGAACGGCTTAGGTTCGCTCGACCGTTTTAAAAAGCCATCGAGGAGCCAAGTAGACGTCAGGTAGGCCTTTTCTTCGGTCCACTTCACTTCCATACTCACTCAAGTACTTATTTGCGCATTATCTAAAATCGGGGTTTTGTTCAAGTGTTTTTAGAGTGTCATCAGTTGAGTGAACAATGTTTGGAAAGCTTCGTGGACGTATGTGGTCTCTCAAATGCTAATAATATAATGTATTGAAATTTAATACATTAATATTGCAAATAATATTGTATTTAATGTTTAATATTGTAGGGGAAGCCATTTTGGTTTATTATTCTTGGAATAATACACCTATGTTTTCGCGACGCGGATCGACGACTCCGATCGGCCTCAAAATTTGACATTATCCGTTTCAAGAGGTCTACATTCAAAATCCGAAATGTCCGTCCGCCGTCCGCCGTCCGGGCCGTTTTGGGCAGTAGGAATTTTTTAAAAAATCTGAAATTTTGGCAAAATACTTGGTTTACCATCTAGTTGTGCCCGCAAGGTTTTCAGTCCGATCGCCCAAACCCGTGGGGCGCCATGGGGCTAAAATGGGGCTACAGGAGGGGTGTTTTGAAGGCTTTTAGCTATGGGATCGAGTTAGGTGTCGTTTTCGAAGTATTTTTGGACGTAGAATCCATTTTTGGGGGTCCCGGAACGATCCGATTTCACTGTGGCGTTCTATAGGGCTTTCATGGGGCTAAAAATGGGATTTTTGAAGGATCCCAAGAAGTTAAATATTTTTCGAGTAAAAATTAAAGAATTTTTGAAAAAACAAATTTTTGAAAAAAAAAATCCCCCCAAAAAATTTTTTTGAAATATAAAAATCCAAAAAAAATTTTTTTTTAATTTTTTTTATTGACAGAATTAAATGTCTGTACAAGTTACCTATATCACAGAATAATAAACCCTTGTGTAAAATTTGCAGCGTTTTAGTTGTTGATAGTTGGTTGTCATCAAGTTTACAATTTTTCTACATTGTGTGAACTCCAAAAACGCAGCAACAAAGAAAAAGGAACAATTTATTATAATAATATTATATAATATATTATATTATACTATTAATTAATTTGAAGTTGAAAATACAAATTCCGAGACAATTTGTTAATTTTACCTGTTGGGGGATCGGTCATTCTCAGGAAAAAGTGGTAAACGTTGTCCCCCTGATTTTTACCTGACAAGGAAAATTGATTAGACGTTCAAAATTGTGTGGCGGCTTCAGGAAAGGTAGATAAACATTTGGCACCTGAAGTTCGTACCAAAACTGATTTTAGCAGAATATAAGTTATACCCAGATTCATGTATAAAATGTCATTTTCCGAAAACAATAGGTAATGAAAAATTTGGGGGGAAAGTCTGTCCCTGCTTTTTTTTCCACTCGGGAGACATTAAATGTCTTAAATCTTTAAATTTTAAAGATCATGGAGAAAGGATATTCAAAATGCCGTTCTGTGTTCTTCATGAAAGGTGAAAGTGGAAGAAGAATATGTAACCTCTTCATTTGGTTATAACAGCAACCAGAAAATAAAGCTGGTTAGTTAGTGTTACTCCATTTGTGTTCAGTCGCATGCTTCGTCGAGTTCACTGTTCAACTCCGTCTCACCTCAAATTTTGTCAAGTATGTTCATTTAAATGATCATTTTATCTTGCGTGTTGCTTAGTTGGAGGTTATTGAAGCTTTGAAAAACAATTTTAAATTAGAAGGTGTCGTATTTTTGGGTAAAAACCAAAATTCGTCCACTCCGGAGACTGTCAACTCCAGGGACATTAATACATGTGAAACTGGCTACATACCATAAGCGCCAATCCCCCTTAATTGGCATACAAAAAGCGCCAGGTGATTAAGAGTTGTATTGTGTGCAGTAAATATTTTGAGTGTGACAAAAGCGCGAGCGAAATCATGGCACAACGAACGGGCTGTGTGCGATAAGCGCAACACTCTGTCTAGGTAGGTACGAGTTTTGAAATTGCTGCGCACGAGGGATTTCAGCTTGTTTTCCCAGGATCTTTCCACCGTCATCTGAAGGACCTATTTCATTCCCCTCATGCGTCGGTCCATGTCGTAGTGGAGGTGCTCATGAGCATGAGTTTTCTGCAGAAAACTTCAAGCTGAAACCTACATAAAAATGCGTGAAGGCTCTCAAGGGATTAATCCTCGGCGAAAGCAACAAGCTTCGGACAATCAACTCATGAAGCTATGGGTGACATATCAAGAAAATGCTATGACAAGACCGGAATACATTCGAAAATGCGCTCTGCTAAAGAAGGCCAAAAAGAACAAAAAGCAGGCAAAAAAATAACAAAATGACCCACAATTCAATGACATTCAATGACCTTCAATGTTCAATGAAGTTATTCGCTGTGCATTTTTTTACTAAATACTTAAATTGTTTAATATAACGTACCTATGTATATCACTTATAGTACGTACTAAGTTTTTTTATGCATATTTCTTTCGCATGAAATCTAGTGTTTGTTTTTAATGACCCACATTTGTTACATTATGTTGGCGCTTATGTCATAAGAAAACGGGTGGCGCTTTTTATACACTCAGTTGGCGCTTATGTCAAATCAAACGTTCGAGGTGTTGGCGCTTTTAGTACACTTTTGAAGGTGATTGACGCTTATGGCCTGCTACGGTGAAAAAAGGCTAAGGCTTCGTAAAAAATAGCTTTAAAAAATTGGCCACTATTATTCCTGTGTTTGTTGATGAGTAACCAACACACCTACATAGTTTAATTTCCATTTTTTGATAGTATTTGAAAATACTTTCTTTTTCTTAGTTTACCACTTTTTCTTGAGAATGGCCCGAGAAAGGTTATTAATTTTCAAATCATTCTTAATTTTCCGTGTTTTTTTAATTTTTTATTTATGCCAGCATCAGATGTCAGCAACACTGATTTTAATCACGGTTGAGCATTGTAATTTTATTTTTATTTTTTCTTAGCATAAATTGACGAACTCTTGTGAAAACAAACTTGTTACCACAAATAAATCTTCTTCTTCTTCTTCTTCTTCTTCTTCTTCTTCTAGTTTTTGGTTTGTGTTTGAGGACACTTTAACGACGTGTTGGTTGAAATATGTAAACGTCTGAATTGATTATTCAAAGCCAGACTCTATTAAGAAACATCACTCTTTTCTCATATATATTCCTCCCTTTTGGACGCCAATTCAAATTATATGGGAACAAATGGGAAGTTTTCGAGGTCTGCGGAGAAAAGAAGGCAATTCAGGCCGGAGCGAAGGTGAAAAATACTGTAATAGCCATCTTCGTTCGGTCGCGTTCTTCACGCGGCTCATATTTGATGCAGGCGGAGGGCATGTTGGCAAGCAGAAGACTCGGGGACTGGGAGATGCTTCATAATGCAAAAGTGCCTTTTCCGACTACGTCCGAGTCAAACCCTCAATTACGGTATGTGGCGTATCACGAGGGGGGGCAGGGCCCCTCCTGTCCGCCGCGGAACTCTTCCGAAGACCCCTACTTTTGTACCAAACTTGTACCAGGGGGAGGTTACGAAAAAAAAAAGAGAAGTTTCTTACGGGTAATTAATTGATACCGCTAGATCAATAAGGGCTACCGATACCGACTGAATACGAAACTCCGAACTCTTCATGACGAGCACAGGGAACATACATTACTATTTCTCGACAAAACCTCCCATCGACAAATTGATAATAACTCTTTTTTACTCCGAATGTGGGTTTACCTCAACCAACTGTAGAATTACTTAAGTCCAAATAACAACATACGTACAATACAGCAATCCTGCCTGCACGAAAACACTCGTTTTATGCGCACGCTTGCGCGACGCTTGAAACTTGTATGTCCAAATTGTTGCGACTGACTCCAGTAATACGACTTTATGGCCTCATGGGTGGCAGCTTTATCCTCAAAGAAGCATTCCAGAAGTTTGACCATTCTTCATTGTCATCTCGACAGTTTACTGTTGCAGTAGTATAGGAAAAAATTTATTGGTTTTTATGGCAAGCTTTCTGACCAGCTGAACCTTGTGGAACTGGAGATCCTCGTCGATTCAGAGATTATTGCTGAACCAAAACCAAAAGTGACCTCTACATTCCTAGTGTGTATCTACTAGCCAACAAGGATTTTCACTTTAATAGGTTTATGTTCATGATTTTTGTGTTCGGATTGCCAAAAGAAAAACGCTGCAAATTTTACACTAGGGTTTATTATTCTTTGATACAGGTTACTTGTGCAGAAATTTAATCTTGTCTTTGAAAAAAAATTAAATTTTTTTTTGATTTTTATATTTAAAAAAAATGTTTTTGGATTTTTTTTTCAAAATTTTGTTTTGTTTTTTACTTGACAAATATTTCACCACCTGGGATCCTTCAAAAATCCCATTTGTAGCCCCATGAAAGCCCTGTAGATCGCAACAGTGAAATCGGATCGTTGCGGGACCCCAAAAATGGATTCTACGTCCAAAAATACTTCGAAAACGACACCTAACTCGATCCCATAGCCAAAAGCCTTCAAAAAAACCCCTCTCGTAGCCCCATTTTAGCCCCATAGCGCCCTACGGGTTTGGGCGATCGGGGTGAAAACCTCCGGGCACCTCACTGCAGACTTGATGAAAATAACGGACGGTTAAAAGTTGTCGGAGTTCTTTCCATGGAGGGCAATTTTGGGTGGGTAACCCATTGGAAAACTGGAGTGAGTCTTTTTGAATGGGAAAACGTACGGGGTGTCCAGCGGTCTGCCACCGTCACAGCAGGGCCCCCCGACGGGAATTATGGAAAAGCTGCTCAAAGAGTGAAAACCCTCCCAGGAAGAAGACGATGATCCCTTCAAGAAAACCCCGCCGTTCTGCTTCGCCGAGAAAACTCCTGAAAACCTCGTAAGAATAGAAAGGGCGTGGAGTGGGGAGTGTCGGGAAACTGCATGAATGGACAGGTCTCACGATGCCCACGAGGGGAGGTGAGGATTTTCCCTCCGCGAAAAATACGGTACATAATCGAGAACTTCCCAACAATGGTCCTCCTCCTCCTCCTCTTCCCTTTTTCTCGACTTCGGCTCCGGCCCTCTTGTGCTCCTCAGATGAATGAAAACGGCCGCTCCTCAATTTCTGATTATTTCCACAGTTTTTACGGGCGGAGACTGGATGTAATGACTCCGTGAAATTTCTCTCACCTCCCCAGTCGCCCTCAATCCGGGAAAAGAAGAGTGCGGGATCCCGCAGGATACTCCTCGGTTCACAGGCCTTTTCCCCCAAACTCAGGGCATCAATGACCCCCTCATGAAACGAATTCGTCTGGTCTTATTGACTCGTTGACAATAAAACAAAATTAGAGAGAAAAAATTAAAGCAAATTAACGAGTATTAAACGGTAGACAAAATACTTTAAAAACTTTGCAAAACGTGAAATCTCTTTTCGAGGCTCATCGCTAGATGAATGTGTTTGTTTAGCAAAGGGCGAAAATCGATCAAATTTTGACTTGTGGCAGTGGCAGAACTGCAAGACTCTGGGAAATTTATTAATGCTTCAGGGTATGACGAAGCAACAGATTCATATTATGCAACTGCCACAAGTCAAAATTGATGTGCTCTAGCCAAACACGGCACACCAGCGTCTCTGTAGAGTTGTAACTGATCCGGCCACTCATCACGCCTCCTCAAGTCTCCTTGAAAATGGCACCGGTTCTGCTGCGCTAGCAAACCATGACCCCTTCGCCAGCGCCGTCCTCTTAGCAACTACACAGGAGATCCTGCTCGCCGGCATCCGCAAAGCCTTCACTACATACCTCCAAGCCAACACCAGTGTTTAAACGAAGATTGGGTCCGCCCCAGACACCAGAAGACGAAGTAGTTGGGCGTGCTCCTAGGGAGGCCTTAACACTTCACGAAATATCTCAGCACCTGCTCTTGAGCATCTGACCGAATGAGTCCAGTTTCCTGGGCCCCATCGCAGGTGTTATTGCTGAAAGACTCAGTACATCGCACCAGGAGGAACGAAGGGCCAAGAGATGGGTGACCAGTATTATACTGGGAGAGAGAGAGATCGTTCTTTATTGTCAGCATACAAACGTATTGGACAATCGTCAAAATTTAACAATCTAAAGATTTAGTTATATCTATATATAACAATATATATATTGTAAACTCGCAAGTAACGTCAACCCGTCCTTTATTAAATCTTTATGAGTCAGGAGTCCAACCATCCGCTGCCACGAAAAAGTCCTCCAGAGAGTACGGTGCCAATGCTCTGAGAAACCGACCTGCCTGAGCTTTGAAGGAGCGTTTATTCATCGTGCGAACACTAAGAGGTACACTGTTGAACAGTTTTATCGCCCACCAGTTCACAGCCTCTCGCGCTGCATCCAGCCGAACGAAATCCGGCACATACTTGGAGGCATTCCGTGTATTGTAATTGTGGGATGCGACGACGAATGACCCAGAATTTTCATATGCGTACAACAAGCATTCAAGAATGTACGAGGCTGGGATAGTAAGGACATTTAGATCCCTGAAAGCCTGACGACAGTCCTCACGGAACGACAGACTTCGACTCATTCATAGCCACACCGTTGCTATTGAACCATCGACACACAGCCTCCCCAGTTCCGCCGGTCACACCCTGAAGAGCCTCGATGCAAACTGCCGACTGAACGAAGGTGGAGTCATCAGCGAAAACGACGGAAAGCGAGTCGATGCTTCCAGGAAGATCATTCACATAAATGATGAATAAGAGGGGGACCCAAGACCGAACCCTGAGGTACTCCAATGGAGACCGGCAAAGAGCCCGAAAGCTGGCCACCTGCGTTCGATCCGACCGATACGAGAGCAATGGCCCTCTCACCCAAGTTATACTTTCTCAGCTTAGCAATCAGTCGCTGATGAGGGACGCAGTCGAAAGCCTTCGAGACGTCTGCAAAAAGTGCAGAGGCATATTCACCCCTCTCAAAACTTGCGAGGATCCTCTTAGTAAGTATCAGATAGCATCCTTTGTCGCACGTCTGGAGCCGAAACCAAACTGATGCTGGGAAAACTGATCATTCAGCTCGAAATACTCGACCATTTGTCGCGTCATGGCTTTTTCGATTCAACGCGCCTCTGAACTTCAAAACCCAGCGGCGCACCCACATAAGTTGAGAAGGCTTCACTTGCTCAAGCTTACCTGCTGGTTTCTCAGCAAAATCCAGGGATTCGTGGAGCCGAAAGCAGTCGCCTGCCAGACCCGGCACACGCTCTCTATCAGCGTCTCTACGATCCGACCACTCATCACGCCTCCTCAAGTCTCCTTGAAAATGGCACTGGTTCTGCTGCGCTAGCAAACCATGACCACTTCGCCACCACCGTCCTCTTAGCAACTACACAGGAGATCCTGTCTGCCGGCATCCGCAAAGCCTTCACTACATACCTCCAAGCCAACACCAGCTTGATGAGGTAACCCATACGGGCCCTCAACGGACCAGCTGGAGCATCCCGGATATCTGCTGGAAGAATATGAGCCCCCACCAAGTGGTGCTATTCCGGGAAGTAGTTAGGCGATGAAAGGGGAGTATGAGTTTGCTTTTGCCGCGTGTGGAGTATTGATGGTCGGGCCTGAAGAATTTATCAATGTTCTTCCTTACATAATTTAAGCATTCAAGGATATAAATTGCAGGGATAGTGAGAATTCCGAGCTCGACAAATGCTGGTCTCCAGTCCTCTCGAAAGCGAATACCAGCCACGACCCGTACAGCCTTTCTCTGAGATGCAAAAACGATGGAAGCCGCAGTGGAGTGTCCCCAACAGAGAATTGCATAGACAGATCTGCTCTGAGAACAGGCTTGATAAGCTGCGAGGACAGCAGGCTTTGTCAGTCTTTCAGAAAGACGCCTCAATAAAAAGGTGTAGCTATTGAGACTTGAAACGAGGCCGATTGCATTTTTTTTTTTTTTTTTTTTTTTTTAATGATATGAGAAAGGTAAGTAGGTACATCAATTTTTTGACATTTTTTTGAAGAAGTTTAAATTTCTCAAAAATGCTTACAAATTGATGAGCCCTCCTCATGCCATTAGAGGATTTAATTCATTTTTCTGTTTCTCCAACGTCAACCACGAAGGCATTCTGGCAATTGCAGGTGTGGCGTTCATGTTGTCGGGAAATTGAATGGAATATCTTTCTCGTCGCTCGAATTTCGAGTCGAGTTCGACAGGTTCCCATCCACTGAATGGAAAGACGGCGGGGTTGCGTTATAAAGTGAACCCATTCTCAAATTTCCTGTGACCTGCACAGGTTTTTCTCGCTTGAGAGGATCTCTTCACTTCCTCCAGGTGACGTCTGATCCACGCGTTCAATAAGCGCCGAAAAAGATCATATAAATGGTAACAATGAGGAGACTGGATTGGACATTTTGAAAACCGCCGTAGAAAAATTGTGAAGTCGACGCTAGAGGCTAGTCTTCCGGTGAAGGTCTTGACGGGAAGGACAGTCCTTGAGGCTCCCGAGGCTGCTGGGGGCTCTCGTGGGGCTCCCCCTCTTTTTCTTGTGGTTTGAGTTATTTCGTAAATCGAAGGGATATGTAGGTTACCGCAAAACCGATTCCTTCACGAACACAACATTCGGACTTGGTGAGGTTTTTGTTCTATCGAAATCGAACGGAAAGCAAACAATGGGCCAACCTTGGGAAACATTAGTAATATGTGAAAGCACGTTGGGGTAATTCATTTATTACAACATTTTCATCCAGTAAATTAAAAAAGTAGGTATTTAAAATGTCTAATTTGTCAATTGAATTTTACACCGATTCCTGCCCCAGTACGAGCGATGAAGTATTGTAATGCATCCTCCAACACTCAGCTAGGTGGCGCTAACTTTGAACTTCAAGTAGGAAATTGGTGATTGCCTCTTCTCTGCATGGCAGTAATGACGGGTTGGGTCGACCTCCTGATGTTTTCACCCTCATCGCCATCAAATCGCGTTAGACAGACGTATATTATATTGTCGGAAAGAATTTTCGTCGAATCGGAGGGAAACTTCAGGAGTCAGCAAACCCTCTGCCTTTTCTGCATGCCCCGTTGGGGAAACGAACTCCCTTTTTCAGCAATATCCGGGAAGCCCACGCCAAAACTAGACGCTTCGAGCAATACCATGGAAGACCTTGACTGCCCTCAGGGAAGCTTGGGCATTACATCACATTAGAGATTTCCAGTGAAAATGCAGATAGGTACTGATGAGTCTTTCTTTATCATCAGCCTCCGGGAAGCGAATCCAGAATGTTACTTTGACGCTTCAAACATCATTCCTGGAGCGGCTATCCCAGAATGAGCTTCGAGAGCAATTTTTTCCGTTGTTTGTCATTGAAAGCTAGCTTCATGGTGTGACTAAGAACGCTATGATAACGCAAAAAAAGTCCAGATTTATCCTTCAGGATCTCAGGAGTTCGGAGGTTTGAAAAGGAAACCGCACAAAATCCAAAAAGCCGCCCTCGAGGGTGTGTGTGGTGATCACTACAGCTTTCCAAAACTTCGCAGTTCCGTAAAAACTGACTTTGAATTGTCGAAGATAACTGTTGGTATTGTGAAAGGTGTTTTTGGTTTTCGGTTTGGCGACAAAGGGGGGGGGGGGGGGGCTAAAAAATATTGAAGGTAGGCATGCTGCCAGCTAAAGTAGTTAAATTAAAATTAAAAACGCTGCACATTTTACACAAGGGTTTATTATGCTTTGATATTATGTAGGTTAGGTAGGTACTTACTTGTGGGAAATCTAATTCTGTATATATACTGTGATATATATATCACTGGAAACAATTTTGGGGAAAAATTGATTTTTAAATTTTTTTATTTATTTTACTCGGAAAATACCTAGTTGAACTCCTGGGATTCTTCAAAAATCCCATTTGTAGCCCCATTAGAGCCCCATAGATCCCTCCGGTGCAATCGAATCGTTCTGGGACCCCAAAAAAATAGATTTTTCGTCCAAAAATACTCCAAAAACGATACCTAACTCAATCCCATAGACAAGCCTTCACAAAACACCTTCAGTAGCCCCAATTTAGCCCCACAGTGCCTCACGGGATTGGGCGATCGGGCTGTAAACCTTGCAAACACAACTAGGTAGTAAATCGAGTATTTTGTCAAAATTTTAGATTAAACAAAAAAAATTACTAATGCCCAAAACGGCCCGGACGGCGGACGGACATTTCGCTTTTGGAATCTAGACCGCTTGAAACGACTTATGTCAAAATTTGAGGCCGATCAGAATTTTCGATCGGAATTTGAGTTACTCAACAAAAATATCGACACCCTGATCCCCCCCCCCCCCCCCCCCGACGAGAACTGCAACTCCTCCTAACCCCACCCCACGCCCCGAGTCAATCCCCTCCCGTGAAACCCCCTTCCCCGACAGTTGAATAATGTGTTAGGTTTGTTCCAGGTCTGATGGCGTCTGTCGACAGCTGTCTCAATGCCTTCTGAATCGCCATTGAGTTCTGTCCAACAGCGCACCGGCAGACCTGGAACGCCAAACCGTCAACTAACTGTTGTAACTAACTAAGCGTTACTTTATGATTCACTTAACTGTAAATTACATACGGTGTCGTTTTAGAAGTATTTTTGGGGGTCCCATTTGATTTGGGGCGGCAAAATTTGTAGCGGACAACTTGACACGCCGAGCACAAAAATTTAAGTGAGAAGGTTATGAGAGAGGTTTCAACTGGATAGGGTTATCAAGTTCGACGGCTCCGAACCCCACTCATTCGAGCTGTCGGTTACCGTCTGACAGTAGTTGAGCTGCTGAGGGCGATTTCTGCTAACCGTCAGTCAAACCTGGAACAAACCTTCTGTTTGCGGGGGTGACGCTTCAGTTATGTTGGTTGTCATAATATTATTATAACTGGGGGCAAACAATTTGATTGGCCTCACCATTAAATTTTGTCATTAAACATCATGATGACATTGTGTAGATTTAAAAAGTATGTTTTTGACAAAATACCCCGTTCTCCATCTAATTATGTCCACCTAATTTTCAAATCAGGCGTTTCTGGGTCTGCTGACCCAGGTGCTGCAATTTAACTCGACCCCATAACTGATGGGAATGTTGTTATTTTTCCAGTGCAAGTGGAGGTGCGAAATAATATTATTAGTGTGTTTGTTGGTTTACTGACTACGCATGAGTAGATTCTATAACGATACATTATGGTAAGTATAATTTCACTGCTTTCCGGAGGAATGACAGTTTCCAAGTCACGGAAATCGACTGGTCGCAGATTTTACTGAAAGTGGCTGCTTTCCCTGTAATGGATATTCTTTCGTACCTATATATAATAATGGTTTAACGAGGAAGAGTGTTTCATTTTAAATTCAGCGTCAGAAGACCTTTGAAATTTAGCAGCTAACTTCCGCTCAGTCTTGTTAATTAAACTATTATTATTTCAGGCTACAAAATGAAATTCGTCAGAAGAAAAAAGAATTCAGTCACGTAGAGACAAGAGGCACGTAGTTACAAAAACGTCGGATTTGGCGCTTACAGACGTAGTTTGAATTTTCCTGGAATTTTCTTTTTAAGGCCTCGTTCATCCTTGACCGCCACTCTCAAAAGGTTCGCACCTCTTTATGACCAGCACTTGGAGATGTCTTGTGTCATACCAAACGGCGTTGTAGGGATGAGGGATGCCAACTAATAACTATAATTCCAATGGAGGGTGGCTGTGTGCCAACACCTCAAGATCTGTCATGACGGACACGTAGTAGAGACTACGAGAGGCTCAGAAATTACAAGATACGAGTCCTCCACCTTTTTTTTTTTCGTGTCGCGTTCAACCGGGGGTGTCTCCATAACGTTGGGCAACGGCTTTCCCACCGACCTTGGGGAGTGCACTCGGACGCAGCTTCACAAATCAGGATCTCAGCTCGTCGTTGTGTTTCGACAGGCGGGGGGCGCCATAAAGATTTTCCTCGACGGTATATAACTTGCTTATTTGCTCAGAATATCGTCGTAGAAAGTCTCTTCCAAGAGCCGGCCGGTTGCTCAAGAATGAAGAAGCACATTCTTCATTTCATAGTCCCCCCCAGTCACTCCGCTGAAATGGACATGTCAGGCCTTTTTCGGGGTAGAAGGAATTGGGTCTTGTTATCCCGTCTTTCAGCTGAATCATCACAATTCATAGAAAATCGTCAACATTTTTGTGAAATCCGAATGGTAAGTTATAACATCAGTGTTCGCATGGGGGACAGAAACTGCTGGCCATCTGATGGCCTCGAATGTATACAAAATTAGTACCTAGTGAATATAATCGCTTCAAGCACTTTCCAAAGGTGGCCTTCCCGGACTTCGTGATGACCACACTGAGAGAAAAGATTTTTTTAGTGGCTAGGTTAAATCCGAAATAACCTCGAAAAGAAATTGAAACCACCTAGAATCAATTGATTCAACCTAGAAAAAAATAGGTCCAGGTTAAAGTAACATCGAAAAATATTAACCTAGACCTACAACCTACCTAACCTACAACCTAGACCCATATAGAAACAACCTAACCCATTATTACCCGCCCTCTGACCACAACCTGGAATAAAAAAGTGTCAACCTAGAAAATATATTACCTACCTTTGACTTTTAAGTGGGGTAACCTAGAATTGAATGATTTGACCTTCCATATAATTCCCCTCCATTAAAGTCTCGGTTGTACAACTGAAAACAACCGAGAGATTTAAAAGGCGAGATTCCACCCTAGAATGAAAACCAAAAAAAATCTAGGTTGGCAGCATTTAACCTAGAAAAAAATCGAAAAATAACCTAGAATAGGCCCTTTTTTTCTCTCAGTGCACATCCTTCACCTACCATTAAATTTATAATTAAGTATTTTATCTTATAGGACTTTATTATGCAGGCCTTTGTGATCATGAGAATATTTTTCCAGCGTTGCGGTATACGGGCGGACAGTGTTGCTCGGCGAATTTCATGATTGGCTGGAAGCTTCCAACGTAGAGAGTTGAGTTGCCCATATGGTTCCAATAGTGAATCCCGGTTGAGTTCTTAGTAGCGGCTTTGGCGAAATTCCAGTAGTTTCCTGAGTAATAACGTCGCCACTTCGGGTATGGGATGGGGAAGAAGGTGGTCGAAGGGTGAACTCTGATTTGGCACTCAGCAGCGTACATGCTGGAATTAGGGTGGCCAGGTGCTCTACAATCTCTATCCAGTACCATCGTTATCAGATCAGGCCCAATTGATGCCCACTTCGTTGGACGATAGAATTTGATGGCTTCTAGCAAGCACTGTTTTGGAAATATGTGATTGGGCTCGAAGCCCAAAACGCCATTTACCGTTCCATCAATGGATCTCGTAGGAGCTGCTTGTTTTACGAGATAATTGGTTCCCAGGTCGTCCAAAGACTTGACGCTGATGATGTCGAAGTCCAGGTATGATCCTCCGTACAGGTACAAGATGTACAACCTGAGGATGTCCGAGTGGTGCTCAACCGGATACTTGGACTTGGCCAGGCAATGTTGGCTGAAGTCCGCCAAGGGAGTGTTGGCGTACAACTTGTCCACATCCACTCGAGCAAAGAAGAAGTTTGGAAGATCAAAAAGAACGTTCCACTGGACGGTCCAATTTTGGTCGGGAATTGAGCAAGTGACGAGAAATATCACCTTTCGTGTTGGATTGTAATGCGCTGCTGAATACATCGTGCACGCGTATTTATCCGACATGTGCTGAGTTTTGTTGAGATTCATACTTTTGCCCGCACAAGACGTTTCGAGGAAGAAGATGTTATTTCTCGACGGCACCAATTCCTCGCAGTTGGAACTGTTGTCTGATCTCAAACATATTCTTGTATCCTTCCCGCTCTCATTGAATGACACAAATTGACGAACTGACTTGTAATTTCGTGGATATTTACATGACACGGTCATATGACTGTTGTCAGTCAGAGCTAGAGAAATGGTTATACCCGTGAAAACTATTGCGCCAGAAATGAGGACTATTGATCCAATGACGATAAATATGACAAGGAGTTCTTTTATTGAGTTGTCATCAATATCATCTCGTTTTACCTGATTCATAGGAATCGCCGAACCCTGGATTGATCAACAGCTAATAACAAATAGTTCAACACCGCTAACAGACTAAATGACCTATATTTGTTCCCAGAGACTTGTTTACATTTTGCCCTAGTTACGGTAGTGATGTTTACGGGTAATAAGCACTTGAGTTTGGAAATATTGAATGTTAATGTATTCTATGAAAACCTTGCTGACCGAGTATTTTCGTCACATTACACACTTGCCACGTGATTACAATCTGCACCTAGGCTTAGGGTGACCAGAGGTACTCCTTTTGGGAGGACAGGTACTACTTTTTGAGTTAGGGTCCTCTCATATTTTTGGATACATGAAAATGGAGTAATGGTACTCCTTTTTTGAAGTGGTACTCCCGAAGTCCTACTATTGGAAGTTACAGTTCTGGAAAAATCCAGATTAGGCATTGAGAGTCTCAATTTGAGACCTTGAAAGAGGTAATGCAGATTTACCAAAATTTGAGAAAAATTGTTTAGAGATGTTTGAGTTTATGAAAAATCACGAACAGCCGCTCAAAGCCATTCACGGCTCTGCAAAATATGATGGATTTTAAAAATGAAAAAAAAAAAAAAATTCCTGAAAAATTGAGTTGAAAAACGATTTTTTTAGTTTGCTACATACGGTTTTTAGTTTGTATATCACTTGCTTATTTTAGTTTCTTATCCTATGTCAATTACATAATATATACATAATATATACTTAATGGAAGAAGACTTAATCGAAGAGAAACATAATATATACTTATAATGGTACCTATAACAATGTTAAATATATCAGGATATATAAAGTAATATAGTTGTTTTCCATATGGTACTCTTTTTTTGTCTTGAAATTATGGTCACCCTACCTAGGCTGGGTGTAGGGGAGAGTGGGTACGCCCCGGACAGAGGGTCGCCCCGGACAGTGAGGTTTTGCTAGGAAGAAAGATTCGGAAAAGGCTCAAACTATCAGAGGCCTCTGTTGACGTGCTCGCGAACTAATTTCCCGAATTTGGAACCTTTCTCACTGCTATTTCTTTACTCACAAGTGTTCAAAGTTCCGGTCGTGTTCCCTTCTTATTTTGGCTCCCTCGAAACTAAGCGTGAGGACATTTTGATCAATTCTTTTCACGTTTTTAGCGTTTCCAGTAGTGGAGGCACGCATTCGCTATTATGATTTGAAGCAGCAACCTTGTTGAATCGGAATTATGGAAATGCCAGATGTTTATCAAAAATGAAGCTGTTGGGGACAGCCCGGACATCCGACATGGGGTCGCCCCGGTCTATTGAAACACAGTGAAGACTTCACTTAGTGTCCGGGGTGACCCCACATTGCAAGACATTTATAAAAATGAAAAAATAAATTTAATTAACCTTCCAGGGCCCGCGTGGGCGGTAAATTGGCCGCCTTTTTGAAAAAAATGATTGAAACATTTTCCCCATTTTCAGAATTGGAGAAATACTTGAATTATTCCTGTCCGGGGTGACCCATACCCCTGACCGGAGTGACCCCAGGGGTGGGGTCACGCCGGTCAAATGCCTTTTTTTCAACTTTTCAATTATTATCACATTTGAGAACGTTTAGCTTCCTTCATTGAGATGGATCATTGAAATTGGATAGTATCAGAAGCGAACCACGTATTAAGCATAAATTTATGACCATTACGGGCTTGTAGGCAGACCTCCAAAGTTAAGTGTCCGGGGCGTACCCACTCTCCCCTACTTTCATAAGTCGGCGTCATGGGCGTAGGCAGGATTTAGCCAGGGGGGGGGGGGGATCCCCAAGCGCTAGGTTACATAATGTAGATTAGGTATATATAAACGCTGCAAATTTTACACAAGGGTTTATTATTCTTTGATAGATCAAAGGTTATATATAGGTTGATTATATATAGGTTACTTGTGAAAATTAATTCTTTGTCCTAGAAAAATATTTTGAAAAAAAAAAAAAAAAAAAATCTGTACATTGTGTGAACAGATGTGGGACCTCGAAAAATGGATTATGTGTCAAAAATCACTTTAAAAAAATCTTAAATACTTGAAAAATCCCATTTGTAGCCCCATTAGAGCCCCATTGATCCCTCCGGCGGAATCGAATCGTTCTGGGACCACCGAAAATGGATTCTAAGTCCAAAAATACTGTGAAACCCCTAACTCGACCGCATAGCCGAAACCCCGTCAAAGAAACCCTCCCGTAGCCTTTTTTTAGCCCCACGGGTTTGGGCGATCGGGCTGAAAACCTTGCGGCCACAACTAGATGGTAACCGAGTGCCTATTGTGTCAAATTTTCGGACTAAACAGAAATCCTACGCCCAAAACGGCCCAGACGGCGGACGGACATTTCGTATTTGGAATCTAGACATCTTGAAACGGATAACGTCACAGGCCGATCTGAATTTTCGACCTCCTTCGCGGTTACATAGGTGCACTATTCCAATAATAATAAACCAAAATTATTGTGTGCATATTATATATAATTTGTAGGTACCTTTCGTTTGCTATAGCAACCTCATATTTGCTATTTTGAATTCCGTGAAATAATTTTCATGATAGATCTTAATAATTAAGATAAAATTATTTTAGCTTTTCAGTATTACCTAATGACCTCCGCCTTTCGGATCTTTCCAGTGTTATGTTTAATCCCACGGAATAGCATGTGGTTTCTATAATAGAATTAATTCCCAAAAGTGTTTTCAATACTAAGTAACTAGAACCTTCCCTTACTATGAATTATTACTCTGGCTCACAAAAGAAATCTGATAGGTATCATAATAGACATTCTCACCGTTTCTGTTTCTGGCTGGCAGCGAATGCCACAAGCCTTCTCCTCAGAAAATGAAGCTAAGGCGATTTTTTCTATCGTCTCGGGATTTAGCTACTAATAGGGGGGGTTAAGATCCTCCCAAAATGCGCGCAAATCGGCGCATTTGCGCCCAACTTTCTTATTTTAAATAGGAACTAATTTTTTGCGAATTTGGATTCCCCGGCCATTTTTACGTCCAATTAGCGCATTGAGCGATATTTCTGACGCGCGCAAATCTGCGCAACTCCTCCTATCTTTGTGTACAGTCCAATTGAGTCGGCGTTTCTTCTGTACCCTACCTAATAGACCCAAATTTTAATACTAAATCCCTATTATTCAAATGGGCGATCGAAGCGAGGCCCCCCTGCCCAAGAAAGTGGCTCCCCTGTCAGAGTGCTAGTGTTTCCTATAATACGCTTTCCATGCCCCAACCTAAGGGTTCAATTCTGCTGTTTCTATGAAATAAGTCCTGCAGAATTTATTTTTGTGTTCCAAAAAGTCTATGGGGATTTTGGCTTCTACGTCGTATTGAGCGAAATTCTTCACAATGTACGGGAAACCAGCCTTTTAATAATAATCTGACTAGACAGAATGAGAGCCTGAGACTTGAATGATAAATTATGAAACTGATGAGAACGAGAATTGAATAATATCGAGTGTTTCAACTTTTGCCTTTCAAATAGCTCAAACAAATACCGCCACTTCTTCATTGTTTCAGATGGCACACGATTTCGCACATCCCGCAGGTCGAGGCCGCTTTCTGTCAACGTCAACCCCCTGAGTGCCTTTCAGAGTCGTCAACCTGCTGGAAAAAACCCTAAAAAAAACCGCCCACTTTTTCTGCGGCCACTTTACCCCACTTTGACCACATTAGCTGTTTCACCCCGCAAAAACGACCCTTGTGAACGTCCCCTATTCTGCATAGATGGTCTACTTACTGGGTCTTCTCGGTCACGGCCAACAGATTCTTCGGCCTCCCCTTCCTGCCATTACAATAGGTTGGTTTTTGGTGGTTCAAAAAGAGGGCATTTTTTCTCTTTTTTTCTAAACATAAAAGGATGGATAGTATGTTTAGGAGGGGAATGCTCGCTGTAAGAAGAGCGAAAGTGTAGAGTTACATGCTGTGAAGGGCGCTCACCCTATTTCTACCCCTAACGTCCTTTTCAGACGTCTGCACACTCAGGCGCACTCGAATAAAACAGACCTAACTAATTTACTTCAGTTGCCTACCATTGAAAAAAAAAAAAAAAAAAATCCCTGCCAGGGGGGGATTCACTTGTTGGTTAACTGTTTTCATTCAACAAAGCCGCTAAACCCCTCGGGAGATAAATATCGGTATTGAACGAATTAGCGAATCAAGATATCTTTCAGTAAAGCCGTTGTGTCCATATTGTTACAGTAGCATTGCGGGAGCAGTTACCATGTAGACCAACACCTACCTTGAACCTTTTAAACCCTAAGGCCGGGGACGTTAGAACGTACAACTGATGAAGACATTCCTAACATTCATCAGTTGATCGGGAAAGGGGTCAAAATACTGCTAATCAAATCAAATCAAATCAAAACTTTTATTTGCCAGAAACACAGAATGTTTGGGCAATGGTCAAAAAATACATACAGGAAAAAAACAAGAAAAACTGATTAACTTAACCTAGGTGCCTATAACAAAACGAAATACAGGCACACTACATGGACCAATTCACGGCGTCAGCAAAGAACTCATCAAAGCTGTAAGGAGCAAGCCTGATGAGGAAACCCTTGATACGGGCCCTGAACGCACCAGCTGGAGCATCCCGGATATCTGCTGGGGGAGCGTTAAAAAATTTGAGCCCCCACCAGGTGGTGCTATTCCGGGATGTAGTAAGGCGATGAAAGGGGAGTATGAGTGCTTTTGCCACGTGTGGGGCCCTGAGGAATTTATCAAAGTTCCTCCTCACCTAATTTAAGCCTTCTAGGATGTAAATAGCAGGGATAGTGAGAATTCCGAGCTCGACAAATGCTGATCTACAGTCCTCTCGATAGCGAATACCAGCCACGACCCGTACAGCTTTTCTCTGAGATGCAAAAACAATGGAAGCTGCAGGGGAGTGTCCCCAACAGAGAATTGCATAGACAGCTCTGCTATGAAAACAAGCGTGATAAGCTGCGAGGACAGCAGTTATTGTCAGTCTTTCAGAGAGACGCCTCAATAAAAAGGTGTAGCTATTGAGACTTGAAACGAGGCGAGTACAGTGGGACTTCCAGTCAAGCCTTGGGTCAAGGGAGACGCCAAGGAATCTTACGTCAGCCAGATTATTGTCGAGACTCGAAAAATCTCTCAACCCAAACCTCATAATGCTGGTCTTATCACAATTTACTGAGAGTTGGTTTGTTGTGAACCAATTTGAGACAGCTTCAAGAGAAGCAACTTCGATTTCGCAGAGAGTAGAACATGATTTGCTTCTCATGACCAAAAATGTATCATCAGCAAAAAGAATGGAAATTGCTGAAGAATTCAGAAGGCATCATTGATAAAAATTAGAAATAAAATTGGGCCGGGAACTGAGCCTTGTGGGACTCCATAGTTAATTGGCAAGAACTGGGATAAACCTCCGCCATGGCGAACAGCCTGTATTCTGCCGGATAGATAGCTTTCTACCAAAGACAGGGCGCCACGGGAGAAGTTATACTTGTGGAGCTTTTCGACCAGTATTCTATGGCAAATGCAATCGAAACATTTTGCGACATCCACCAAAGTCGCGGACGCGAATTCTCCGTCTTCGAAAGCAGATGCCACAAAATCAGTGAGGTTTTGAATTGCTTATATAATAGAAGTACTGTCAACAGTACCTGATGGCCTACAGAGAGGAATGGTTGAAAACTGAAGGAACTCAAAGACAAGGAGGAAAACGACGACCGAGGCTTGTTGAAACGGTACATTTTGAATGATAGCGACCCTCAAGCTATCCTTTCCATTCCATTCACTAATTTCATAACTGTTGATAAATCTCTTCAGAAGATTCAAAATCAATTTGGATTTCATCAATGAATGCCCAGCAACATGGAACGAGAATAAGACCTACCAGGATTGACTGCAGATTTTGATACAGTTGGCTCTCATCAATGACTTCGCAGAAAGAGGGGTTAAACTTATTCAAGACTATCAGAACATCCTTATAAAGAATGAAGAACAACTCCAATGGATCGTACAAAACGTGAACCAACACAGGAAGATTTATCCAAAAGCCACCAAGTCGGGATTGATGTCATGAGCTAATTGAGTCATTAACCTGTAATTAACACATAGAAAACCCCATTTCGTCGTCCGTTTGGTTTATTATTCTTGTTTTTTAAAATCCTACCACACGTAGCGATACAATTGTTGGCTTTTGTCTCATAAATGGGAGATTAACGGATTAATGTGGCCTACGCTCGGTTTGAGGAAGTTAATTTGGCTTGATGAAGCGATGTTGGAATTTTGCGCTCCTGGTAACAACACATTTCTCAAGAGTGCTCTGGCGGGAACCCACCGACATGTCCGATTGAGCTGAAACTTTGGTCAGATTTTTATTTTGACCATCCAAATGGAATTAGGGGTTGGGAGCTCGGAAATTCCAATTGCCCTATAGCTAAGGGCCACCCTACTGTATACGGTAAAGTATCGTCAGAGCCTGTTAATTAGGGAAAATTTTGGGGTAATCGCAATCTCTAAGTTTTCGAATGTACATTCGGCTGGTAATGACGTCAGAATTTGGAGCTGTCCGCCATTCATAACCTCACCAAGCAAATATATGATGAGGGGGGGGGGGGGGAGGGAAGGTCACGTGACTAAGCGAAATTATAATGGATGCGTGGCTGGGACATTCCAGCCCCTATCTGTTATTTCCACAGGTATGAAGATTAGGAACGGGTACGAAGAGCAGTTTCTCTGTTTTTGTTTCGTAGGGGAAAACGGAAATTATTCCCAGTGAATTCGGGTTGTAATCGTCAAATCCTCCTGAAATGAATCAAAACAATTCGAGATAGAGCAATCATTGCTCTAAGATATAATCGTAGGGGTTTTTGAACACTATGCTGGAAATGCTGGAGAGAAGAAAAAGAAAAGGGATTGTCTGTGAGGGAATTTTTACTGGCAATTAGCGCCCTCCTTACATACTTGTTGCCTGGTTGTTTTGGTAAATTTTTCCTACACTTCGGCCTCCTTTTGTTTCGTTCGAGTCGAGTCTAATAATTGTCTAGTCATTTAATTGTTTATTGTGTGTGTGATTTTCGAGAGATGAATACCTGTCGCAAGAACATTGCCTTCGGCACTCCACCCTTGGATGACAGATAGGAAATGAAAAGCATGGGCTGTATGCACGGACGTGGAAAGTGAGTCGGTTGTATTTTTCTTCTAAAATGAGACTTGTTGCTAAAGGTTCCCAGTCAGCAGACCTACTGCGACTATGTATAGTACATTTGGGTGTGTATTAACTAGGTAATACGAGTATGTTATACCGCAGTACGCCGTTATTACCCCCTTAATTTTGCTGTTGAAGTACTGTTGAACTCCTTCTTGCCTGTAGCACGAGCCGCCACTGCTTTGAACATTGTAAGGGCACTGGTTACATATGTTTTCTATTCTATTCTATTCAGTTTCGTAAGACGTTGTCTGTTGAAATACTTGATATTAGCCCATTTACTTTTTTTTAGGGAAAAAGAAAATTGTAGGTGTGTGCCTGAATATTGGGTCAATTTTCAAATCTTGGTGCTTCCTGAACGCAGAACTCCATGCTCCACAACTTTTATCTCATGAGTTTTTCACACTGAAAGACCGTTCTCAATTTACAGGCGTTTTAAAGTCGGATAATTGCAGTTTTTACACAAGTTGGAGAAAATTGGCACTTTTTGACGCCCGATTGTGACCTTACTAATCGGTCAATTGTTAAAGTTGGGGTAACCATTCGATGCAGGATTTCATGCTCTTTCATAATGAAAGAAGTGAAATTTTCTGTATCATAGTTTTCAAGGTATAAGCTAAAAGCCTAAAAAAGGCCGAAGATTTTCAGGTTTTTAGGCCCCCAAAAGTTCTCCCGACAAACATTTCGTTGGATTCGCTTGCTTGCCCACTATTGGAACCCCAATTACAATTTAGTAACTTAACATCCGACCATTTGTAGGCAAACAGCCCTTTTAAGTATTAGATTGGCTGGACAGCGCTTACTGGTGATAGGGCATAATTTATGAAGATCCGGTACGACTTTGAAGTCGATTGGATGGTGGGTGCATAGGTGTGGTTGTCGTCGCCCTAGGTCGAAAATATTTCGCATTCGGTATTTTCGGACAAAAGGGGAAAAAATTGGAGAGTATGCTTTCAAAAGAATCGCAATCAAAAAATGAGGGAAAACTAATAAAAATAAATAAAAAACAGGTAGTTTTGGCGTTTTATTGAGACGATGTCGTAGTTATGGAAGATCCTTCGACATTCACGAGTGCATGTAGGGAAAACCTTCAGATACAGGAACCAGCAACAAAGAGTCTCCCCCATAAAAAAAAAAAAAAAAAAAAAAACGGTCGGAAGCAGACCGAAACTGCGTTTTCCCCATTCGGCTGCATCGATTTTCTCCCTGTCGATGGACTTGAGCACGGAAGACATCGAAAACACGTCCTTATTCCCCCAAAATCGCTCCTCAAACGGTTTGATCCGAAAACGTTTTAACCGTGACCGACAACCAGAGAAGAACCGCCCTCGGGAAGATCAACGGACTCTTCCGATCCGCGGGTTTCCACGGTTTCAATCATTTTGCGGTCCAGACGTCTCAAAAGTTTCAGCTTTTCAAATCCGTAATTCTTCCTCCCCCGTCTGGACGATTAGGGCCAAATACCAGACATGTCCCGGTCCTCTGTCTGGCCATTGTGGTTTTGTCAATTGCACTGAGATGACCAATTAGGCAACACTACTTGCGGAGACCAGTTCCGTGTGAAGAATCGACAATTGTAATGAGTTTAAACCTCGTTACCTATATGGTTTCTAGATGATAACAGACGGTTCCTCATTAAGTTTCACTGACTATATCTGGCGGCGATTAGAGTTGGTTGATAGCTGCCACGAAAGATAGATATAGCGTTGTATTATATAGCGTGTATCGGATAACACTCAATTAAATAATAAGCAATACAGTGGTAATGATCTCATCATTATCCAAGAAAGTAGTCCAAGAAAACCATATGGTGAAATGCTGAGTCTCTTTTAGGGGTTGGGGGTCCATATTTCGTTGATGTTACCCGTAATAATATTCTTACGTCTGGGCTATGGTGAGGGAATAAGCCGTTGGTCTTTTCTTTTATAAAAGGTCATTTCAAATTTTGGACCTCAAACTTTTCTGAAAAAAAAAAAAAAAAAAAAAAAAATCAAAAATGGGCAGTTTTTTTTGTTGGTAATACATCTCTATGGTTCTCCCAGCATGTTACTAAAGTGAGCACACATAAACCTCAACCTAATCATGGATACGCCATTTTGAAAAAAAAAAAAAAATCACTTTTGAAGGGAGTGACGTGAATGAGTAGGAAGTGACAAAAAGGCAAGTGGCAAAAAATGTGATTTCCGAGTTTCGAATTCAGATTAATCTTGTTTTCTGAAAGGACCCACCATCTGAACCCCTATCAAGAAATTAACCTTATTTCCCATGCCAAAATGGTGAAATATCTCACACCCTACAAGCAACCGTCACTCCCTACTATGTGGAAAAAGAGGGATATATTGTAGGGAGTGTCAAAGTAGGTAGTGACGTTTTTGCCTTACAGAGCCATTACAGAGTAGTAAACGTTATAGTAGTTATAACTAAGCGTAATGATATTGTTGGATCCAAAACTTTCAAAAATCTGAAATTTTCACAAAATACTCGATTTACCGTCTAGTTGTGCCCGCAAGGTTTTCAGCCCGATCGCCCAAGCCTGAGGGGCTCAGTGGAGCTAAAATGGGGCTACAGGAGGTCTTTTTCGAAGGGGTTTGACTATGAGGTCGAGTTTGGTGTCGTTTTCGAAGTATTTTTGGACGTAGAATCAAATTTTGGGGGTCTCGGAACGATTCTATTTCACTGTAGGGATCTATTGGACTCTCATGGGGCCACAAATGGGACTTTTGAAGGATCCCAAGAGGAGACATATTTTCCAAGTAATTTTGGAAGCATAATCCATTTTTTGAGGTAGGTTTTTTTAATTTTTTTATTTTTATTGACACAGAATTAATTTTCGCACAAGTAACCTATATCAAAGAATAATAAGCCCTTGTATAAAATTTGCGGCGTTTCTTCTTCCGTATGGTGAAGAATTTAGGGGCGGAGAATTCGATGTTAAATAAGTAAAATAAGGGGGTTTGTGTGAGTGATTGACTGACTGGCACCAGCTCGTCGAAAAAGTTTTTTTCTTCTCAGACCTGCCGAACGTTTTTAGAACTATGCTAAATTTGAAACAATAATAATCACCATTTTCCATTTAAAAAAAAAAAAAAAAAAACACGTAGGTTTTAATAGGTTTTTTTGTTTTCGCTCAACACTACCAACTCTTTCTACATCTTTTTTTGGACGTTACGTGGCGTTTGGGTCCCTTTCGATGTCTAACCAGCCTTCGAACCGGTAGTGGATGTGGAGGACAGTAATTTTTGTCAAATTACACGACACTTGCCAAGTAACCGTGTCCGTCCCTGGTTACGACCTGCAGGCTGGCTGGGCTGGAGTCGGAATGCAAGCGTTACTCAACATCCCACACGACCTGTATGCGCGTCAAATATGGAACTTATTGAAAATGTCAGTTACGGATCGAGTCGCGAAGTGTCATCGGTTGATCTGGAAAAGGGGCGGCAATAATAATTATTCTACTTCCACTACTGCCGAGCCACTACTGCCACTACGGGACATTTATTTCCGTCATCAGGGGTTATATAGTTTGAAGACTGATGAGGCTGACTTGGTGCTCTAACGTCAAAGACGGTCCTCTGCAGATGGCGCGCGTAGTGGTCATGGAGATACAGCGCCCTGGGCGTGAAGCCTCGCTCAAAGAACTGGAGCCTGTAGCCAAAACGGGTATGGTGGTTATGGTCGAACGACAAATGGCCAAAAGACTCCAAGTTCCGCCTGACGAACATTGTACCTGGGTACCGTTCTCAAGGGCCGTAGGTTGACGTTAGTGTTGCTACGGCTCACAGACTGACTCGGCACCATGTCCCTCATGTCCACCCCTGTAATGTTCAGGCTGATACCTCGGGTAACTCCGGGGTGTTAGGGGCATGTAAAGCGGCAGAGGGGCTAGTCCCTTCGGGCCTCCCACTGGAGCGGCCTTAAAGTGATGAGTATGCTCCCTTAACGCAACTCTAACCGCTTGCAGCTGCTCCTCTAATCCAGTACCTCGAGCAAGGGGGAGCCCACGGTCTTTGATCTGACGGGGTTATAAGCACAGGCAATTTAATTTTAACTCAGCCCTGTTCTTTCTCTTAGTTTAATCAAAAAACGGTTTTTTTTTGTTTGGCCGTCCCCCTTGGACTGGTGTCGGACTCGAGAGGGTCGTGGGGCCTGCTGGGAGGTGGAGCCCGTGAAAGGTTAAGACCCCGCTGGGTGGAGCTCCCTTCGGGGGGCCTGCTGATCGGCGAAAGCCTCCATAGCAGTTTCCATAGCACACAACTGACGAACATTTGGGCCTCCAGGACATAGTGACCATAGATGGTAAGCAGGTTCTCCTTCACAAATACATTCCGGCATGAGGACAAAGCTGATCGACCCTGCATCACCCAGAGTACCCTTTTTTGGGCAATAAACACAGCAGGAGGAGATTTGGACAGTAAACACCTTAGGAGATTTGTGTTGGTTCCCCAAAACAGGATGCCGTAAGTAGCTCGAGAAGCAAAACGTCCATGGTATGTGGCCATCAGGGCCTCCTTGGTGGTGACATCTCGGAGTTTTCGGAAAGCAAAACTCAAGCTTGCCAGTTTCCTGGAGAGTTCTTGGACATGGAAACAGTATGTCAGAGCACAGTCGACAGTCACCCCCAGGAAATTTGTTCTATCACTGAAAGGCACCATTGATTCTCCCAACAGGATGTGATTCATCAGCGCAAGCCTTCGGCGAGCTTCAAAGAGCATACAGACCGTTTTGGCCTCATTCAATCGGAGTTTCCGACTGTTCAACCAAGCCTTAGCTTCTAAAAACGTTTTGCGCAAAGAAGTGGCACAATCCTGAAGAGTTTCGCTTCTAACCAAGAAGTTGCTGTCATCAGCGTACACAACAACCCGGGTATTGTCATCCGGCAGGAAGTCCATTGACGATGATCAAGAAGAGTAACGGCCCAAGCAAGCTTCATTGGGGAACACCATGCGAAGAAGAACGAGGTGAAGACTCCAATCCATCAATCGAAACCACCCATACGCTCAAGATACGACTCAAACCAGGCGAGCGAGGGTCCCCGAACACCACAGGAGTTGAGAAGAACCTCATGCGACGCCGAATCCAAGGCCTTGGCCATGTCAATGAAACATCCCATGACCGTGTAACCTGCTTCTATACTGGTAGCAATGAAATTGGTCAAGTCAAGCATGGCTGTTGAGGTTGATAGAAGACACGATGATGGGAATAAATTTCCCGAAAGATTGGCAGTAATAGAAGTAGCAGTACTTTATCCATTTCCCGATCAACTGCTTTATGTTAAAATTAATTTAACTACTCAAAATTTGATATAATATATAATAAATAGAAATATATCAATAATATTGTATCATATTATGATATTATCATGTGTTACCCCCTCAACTCCCTCTGGGGTTAGTGAAAATTGGAAGCCCCCTCTATACATCTATAATAGATGTATAGATTATAATAATTATAATATAATTATAATATGTGTCTATCATTTTTGAGTACATAGTTAAATTATTTTAAATGTTTATTTCAAACAACGTAAATTGTAATAAATGTTATAAATGTGAAAGGAGCAAATAAAAATTTGATCGGTTAATATAATTAAATCGTGGAAACTACAAATATTATCTATCATACAGGGGAGTTTTCACGGTTTAGTGGCGGACCAGGTTCGATGAAGCCCCTATGGCAGGCCCCTATCCCCTTCCCGGGCTCTCGTCTCACCCCTTGACAGATGGCCCTCGCCAGGTCACAACAGGCTCAACTCAAAACACTCAAACAGCCCGAACGAGAGGGGGACTTTATCGGCACTTGGGAAACCGATACACGTGTAAACTGTCCGATCAATCGGGCCGATAAGTTCGACGGGCACAGCCGCTAACGGCTATTTGAGGCTTTTGAGGGAGACGAATGAGAGGTGAGTTTGGCGGATTTTGTTTTTTGTTGCCTACAAGTTAAGAGGCCGAATGTGGCGTCGTTTTTGAAGTGAAGCGTTTTCGAAGTTCCTCATCTATCCAACACTGTTTTTTTTTCTTCTTCTTCTTCTTCTTCTGTACATACATAGTACTTATTTGTAATTAAATTACAAATACGTATGTACAAAAAAATAAATAAAAATAAAATATAAGAAAAAGCTTCATTCATTCATTGAAAAACAAAATTTAATTTTGACCATTTTTGGCATTGAATTTAACTGTTTCAAATGTTTAAATGCAAGTACATAGTAATGAGAAAGTGGTTCATCTCAAGGTTCATAATAAAAAAAAGGTGATTCTTCTAAAGCAATGTTTTTGTGATAATTTCTTCAGAGCTCTTCAGAGCTACAGTTGCAAAAAACTGTACGTGATAGGCATTATCTCAAAGCTCTAGTGCTTATTATCCATCTCTACTGTAACTAGGAAAAACACATACAAGTAAGCAAAATCTAATTTTGACCATTTTTGAATTGAAAATTTGCTACATCATGTCATAGAGTCTTGTTAGCAGTGAAGGATTTTTTATTATTAGGTTATCAATTAAGGGTTCAGCCGTGCCTATGAATCAGGGTAATCGAGATGATACTGGCGATAGCTCAAAACCTGAATTCCTTGTCATAATCATCGTTATTGGATCAATAGGTCTCATTTCTGGCGTAATAATTTTCACGGTTGTTGCCATTTCTCAAGCGCTGTCTGACGGCAGTTATATGTCATGTAAATATCCACGAAATTACGAGTCAGTTCGTCAATTTGTGTCATTCAATGAGAGCGGGAAGGATAAAAGAATATGTTTGAGATCAGACAACAGTTCCAACTGCGAGGAATTGGTGCCGTCGAGAAATAACGTTTTCTTCCTCGAAACTTCTTGTGCGGCCAAAAGTATGAATCTCAACAAAACTCAGCACATGTCGGATAAATACGCGTGCACGATGTATTCAGCAGCACATTACAATCCAACACGAAAGGTGATATTCCTCATCACTTGCTCAATTCCAGAGCAAAGTTGGACGATCCAGTGGAACATTCTTTTTGATCTTCCAAACTTCTTCTTCGCTCAAGTGGACGTGGACACGTTGTACGCCAACACTCCCTTGGCAGACTTCAGCCAACATTGCCTTGCCAAGTCCAAATATCCGGTTGAGCACCATTCGGACATCCTCAGGTTGTTCATCTTGTACCTGTACGGGGGAACATACCTGGACTTGGATATCATCAGCTTCAAGTCTCTGGACGACCTGGGACACAATTATCTCGTAGAAGAATCAAATTCGCCACGTCGTGGCCGCACGGTAAATGGCGTTTTGGGCTTCGAGCCCAATCACATATTTCCGAAACAGTGCTTGCTAGAAGCCATCAAAGTCTATTATCCAAAGAAGTGGTCATCAATTGGGCCTGATCTGATAACGAAGGTACAGGATAGAGATTGTAGAACACCTGGCCACCATAATTCCAGCATGTCCGCAGCTGAGTGCCAAATCAAAGTTCACCCTTCGACCACCTTCTTCCCCATCGCCTACCCACAGTGGCTACAGTATTACTCTCAAGATTCCTGGCCTCTCGTGAAACAAGCTTCCTTTCACTCTACCGGGATTCACTATTGGAATCACATGGGCAACCGTACACTCAACGTTGGAAGCTCTCAGCCTATCGTGAAATTCGCCGAGCAGCACTGTCCGCCGGTATACCGCAACGCTGGAAAACTCTTCTCGTGATTACGGTGGGCAGCACAATAAAACCCTGCATGAAAAACCTACTGATGCAACTTCTGTCTAGGCCTTAATACAAAAGAGATCTTAAATGTGAAGGAATTCCGAATGGAAAAATTAATGTAACGTCACTGAAGGTGTTACAAGACAACTGATAAACATCGTTTTTGCTATAGCATAGGTATCAATGGTATGGTTGGTATCGTATCGCAATAATTGAGATACCAAATCAGAATAGGAGAAGGTAACTTTATATAGGTAAGTATAATAATTTCCAACTGACATTATGCGGTTGTAACTTGGGGTATATCTTATGATTAGGGAATTTGTGACAACAAGAAAGACGATGCAAGAGGTCACAAACTTTGCCCATCCTTTCTCTTCGTAGTAGCCGACGAGCCTCCACACCACAAGTCATTCCTTCTCTAAATTTTGCTCTCAAAGGGCGAAGCTCAGCCAGGCACTCTATTGAATGTGTTTTCTTCCTTTTTTACCGTAAATTCCCATTCGCAACACTACAGCCATCAATAATACAAACACTGGCCATCGAAAACGCGAGCGGTCCTAGACTATCCCTTACTGAGCGGCATCAGCCATTAATCAGCCTTCAATAATGTTCTTAACTTACCTTGGTACCTACTTAACATTTAAAATTTTTTTTACAACCCGATAACTTCAAAATTGACGATTTGGCGACTAATTAAAATCCACCCAACTCATCTAAAAAATAAATAAATAAAAAACGAAAAAAAGTTGAAAAAATGTCCAATTTTTTGAAGTTAATTAACTACAAAATGGGGTAGACTTTTTTTTTTTTTTTTTTAACCTGAAATTTTTGGCAAAATACTTGGTTCTCCTACTGGTCGTACCAGCAACGTTCAGGTTTGCTTACAGCCCGATCTTCTTCTAAAAATTGGATTCAGGGTTTTTTCAAAGGTTTTTGCTCATGGGGTCGAGTGGGGTGTCGTTTTAGTTACTTTAGTAAGGTCCTTTTTTTTTAATGTTTGATTCATTATAATTTTTTTGAAATTTATTATATTTCATAATAACGGAAGTGGAATGATACATCAAGTAACAATAATGATAAACAAAATAACAACTAACAACAAAAGTTGTATCATTATAATTTTCATAACTATTACTGTTGTGCAATTTATACTAACGAATTGTCTTGACAAAGTCAGTTTTTTGGTTTATTATTCTTGGAATAATACACCTATGTTTTCGCGACGGGGGTCGACGACTCCGATCGGCCTCAAAATTTGACATTATCCGTTTCAAGAGGTCTACATTCAAAACCCAAAATGTTCGTCCGCCGTCCGCCGTCCGAGCCGTTTTGGGCAGTAGGAATTTTTTTTTAAATCTTAAATTTTGATAAAATACTTGGTTTACCATCTAGTTGTGCCCGCAAGGTTTTCAGTCCGATCGCTCAAACCCGGGGGGCGCTGTGGGGCTAAAATGGGGCTACGGGAGGGGTTTTTTGAAGGCTTTTGGCTAGGGGATTGAGTTAGGTGTCGTTTTCGAGGTACCTATTTTTGGACGTAGAATCCATTTTTTGGGGTCCCGGGACGATCCGATTTCACTGTTGCGATCTATAGGGCTTTCATGGGGCTAAAAATGGGATTTTTGAAGGATCCCAGGAGGTTAAATATTTTTAGAGTAAAGAATAAAGAATGTTCGAAAAAACATTTTTTTGAAAAAAAAAAATCCAAAAAATTTTTTTTTTTAAATCCAAAAAAATTTTTTTGAAAAAAAAAAATCCAAAAAATTTTTTTTCCAAATTATTTTCTTTTGACACAGAAATAATTTTTGCACAAGTAACCTATATCAAAGAATAATAAACCCTTGTGTAAAATTTGCAGCGTTTTTTTTTTTTTTTTTTTTTTAACTTTATTGTGAACCTATGTTGGCTGAAATATCAACCAATTTATTCTGCTTACATTACAACAATCATCTCGCGATACAAAAGAGGAATCCCACAAGTCAATATTAACGACGACCTTGGCATGTTCTTCCTAGATGCGTACCGCGTTGAGGTCATGTCATGGGAAAATGTGGTTGTCCTCCATTTCCCACGAAAGGCAGGTACACCGAGTATTTCTTCGGTGGGCGGATAGAGACATTGAAGAAGAACGAGAGGGAAAAGAAACGAAAAAAAAAAAAAAAATCGACGGAGACAAGAAAAGAGGGAGGAGACGGGAGATCGAGAAAAGACATCGACAAAAAGGAAGAAGGAAGAAGTTCTCTTTGGAAAGGGCCTTAAAGCTGTAGCGTGGACTCTGTATATTTCATTTACATATTCCCATCTCTGTTTCTCTCGAGTCCTTCTATCTCTGTTCCGCCGCGCTAGGGCCCCCGGGGTGGTGGAGGGGGAGGCCTTACCCTGTAATTATCAGCACTACGTCACTTTGAATATCTCCTCGCCACACCCCCTTCGTCCGCCGTGGAGCCCGCTCGGTTCGCTCTGACGCAGCTTTTCTTCTCTGCGCTGACCATCTATCGTTGATTGTGAAATCCGCGTCCGCTGACGAGGAGACTTATCCCGGATTTACAACTGGAAAAAAAAACGGATAAAGGAAAATGCACAGTTGAACGGCGCCATTTCGATTTTGCTCTTCCCTAAATCACAATAATCGATACCACGAGACGACCCTGTAAAGTTTGATTGCAACTGAAAGTCTCATTGCATTCCAAAGAATTTATGATCCAGGTAATAATGATCCTTCGTGGCGATATGGCTGTTGTGCCATTAAAAACGTTAATTCGAATAACACAAAAAGTATGTAAATTCGAAATTCGAATCTGAAGTTTATTCGGTTTCTTTGATTAGTCGACCCATTTTTTAAAACGGGGTTTTCGAAGAGATTGACCGAACAGTCGAGTAGAGAATCAGTAACAAATCATTTAAAATAAATTAAATTAAAACTACCTACTTGTGTATAGAGTTGAACATCAACGTATAAAAAATGGAGTAGTTTAACGTCTAAAAATACTTCGAAAACGCCACCTCATTTTTCCTAACGGCCAAATTCCTTCGAAAGCGCCATTTGAATTGTTACGACCGGATGGGTCCGAGACCATCGTACATTTTTCAACGTTCAAAAATGTAATACTTCGAAAATGTTCCACACTCGACGCTCAAAATAAATTCAAGCCAAAATTGGCTGTAGTGAAGGCAAGTAAAGAGACAAACCGATGCAAAATGATGGGGAAATTCACAGGAGTCGTTTTTGACATTTTATGTCTTTGCTATGGCACATAAACTAAAACAAGCCATCAATTGAATTGAATAGATGAGCGCAACCTTTCTGTTATTACGATATATTTAATGAGCGAGAGAAACTAAGAAACAGTAGGTATCTAGCGACCAAACTATGCCACACAACACATCAAAAATATCCACGTGATGCTCATTACGTAAACAACTGCACCCTAACGGCCGATCAGAGGTAACGAACGGCTCAGGCTGCAAAAATCGTTTTGGAGTCGTTGGAATCAGCCTAAAAAGCTCATTCCATAGACCCTTGTACCAACGAAATCGGACAAAAACTTTCGTCCCCCTTTTTGAGGCCTCCTTAGTTACATATCAGAGATAAACAACTTTCATCGTGAAGGACCTCCCGAAAACCGACGAAGGGGATGAGGGAGGAAAAATCAAGGTAGCCTATAACCACCCCCCGAACTCGCTGATCACAATGAGACCACCCTCATGAAAATCTGTTGAGCCGCTCGGGCGTGATGCCGTGATACACATACACACACACACACACACACACACACACAAAAAAAAAAAAAGACGTCGAAGAGGTGAGCGCACCTTTCCTTTTTTGAGAAAAGGTTGCGCTAAAAACTTCACGAAAAATTGCTCACGGAGTTGCTAGGGAAATGAAACTTCTTTAGTAAACAATGCCGCTTGTTTTGTTAGGTATTAGTTTCCACGTTAGAAATCATTTTGAGAAATCATGTTGATGTTAATATTATTCAACCTTTTTTAATTTTTCAGTTTTCATTTTTTTTCCAGTTTCATTTTTTTCGTCAGTTTTTTTCAGCTTTCAGTTTTTTTTAGTAGTTTTATTTTTTTTCAGTTTTAAATTTTTTCAGTTTATTACCTACTTTTATTTTTTTTCAGAATCATAATTTGAGCTGAATTGATTGAAACACAAATTAACTAGCGGAAATCTATAGAAACGTTATTGAGAGACCTATTTTGAACCAAGAATTATTTTTTTTTTTAGTTTTTGAAAAATGGCGAAACCGCTCGAATTTTCCTCCTCGTTCGAGTTTGAGATTCGTCTCGTTTTGACGAAACAAGGTGACACCATTCGGTTCCATAAAATTTATGGATATTTAATATCGATATCCTACTCAATTTTTCTCAATCTGTTGGTTGTACCCTTTTGCAAGAATGTAGGAAAAAAAACGCTGCAAATTTTACACAAGGGTTTATTATTCTGTGATATAGGTTACTTGTACAGACATTTAATTCTGTCAATAAAAAAATTAAAAAAAAATTTTTTTTGGATTTTTATATCTCAAAAAAAATTTTTTTGGGGGATTTTTTTTTCAAAAATGTGTTTTTTCAAAAATTCTTTAATTTTTACTCGAAAAATATTTAACTTCTTGGGATCCTTCAAAAATCCCATTTTTAGCCCCATGAAAGCCCTATAGAACGCCACAGTGAAATCGGATTGTTCCGGGACCCCCAAAAATGGATTCTACGTCCAAAAATACTTCGAAAACGACACCTAACTCGATCCCATAGCTAAAAGCCTTCAAAACACCCCTCCTGTAGCCCCATTTTAGCCCCATAGCGCCCCACGGGTTTGGGCGATCGGACTGAAAACCTTGCGGGCACAACTAGATGGTAAACCAAGTATTTTGCCAAAATTTCAGATTTTTAAAAAAATTCCTACTGCCCAAAACGGCCCGGACGGCGGACGGCGGACGGCGGACGGACATTTCGGATTTTGAATGTAGACCTCTTGAAACGGATAATGTCAAATTTTGAGGCCGATCGGAGTCGTCGACCCGCGTCGCGAAAACATAGGTGTATTATTCCAAGAATAATAAACCAAAATCCCCCTTCAACAATTCCTTCGAGTAATTCCGAAGCTCAAATTTCGCGGGCCTAAGAAATCTAGGATATGCTCTAAGAAATCTTCAATTTTAGTGAACTCCTCCAAGATTCCTCTCAGAGAATTAGAATATAGGCCAGCCTATAGTTGGTATACCTATATTAAAATCGCAAACTAACGGGTAGATTGGAATTTTTGATATGTTCAGGTTACTATCAGCAGCACGTACCAAAGTTTCCTTTGAAGGTAGCGCTCCACAAAATCTCCTCTTTTGAATCGGTGATAACCGTTAGTATAGGGAGGACGTCGAACTGCTTAGTCCTCCTCCAACCCAGTGATTTTTTTTCTGGGGACTTTTTTCCGCGTACCCTTTCGCAAAACCTTGCCTCAAAATTCTATATTTAATATAGAAGCCAAACGTGGAGTATCCGTAGTGGGACATACTCGGTCGGGACGTAGCCGAAAAGCCGCGCAACTCCTGGGGGCCTCAGGGCCGGCCGGCTGACTTGTTACTAGTAGACCTCCTCATCCTCTAACCATCTCGATACTTACAACAAAACCCGGGGGAACCTTCCTGACCGGTTCCCCCCTTTTTGTGAAGCCGTCCTTCTTAATGCGCTTTTATCATCAACCATCAGAGACAAACTGCCCCGGAGGAATCTGGCATAGTGACCGAGTTTGAATAATTGAACCCCCGCCGAGAGTCTCGTTTTTAATTATTGAAATTAATCCCTTTTGATTGCACAAGTGCATCATTCCATTGGGCTTGATTGACAATTAAGTAATTTATTGGTCTCCGGAGTTGAGCTCTTCCTTGCGTATGTCGCACTGTAGGGAGTTTTGGACAAAAAGACGCCCATTTCGTACAAGTTTTGGAAGGACGGGTCCTACTTTTCAGATCTGTGCCCTTCCAAATTGTCGAACCCCCGAAAAGCACGAAAAGGTACTTCCAAGGTCCAAATGAATGATGAATGAATATGAATGATGAGTGAATATTTAACATCGATAGACCTATCCATACGAATCAATGATTTTAAATCTATACTTCTATAAAATGTTAAGCTCGTATTTCTACAAATTAATAATCAATAATTTTTTTTTTTACTTTATGACTCGTCAATTAATTATAGTTAGGCTTACATACAGTGATTATTTCATGAGAATTTGTGTTAATAAAATGTTTATGAGCTGTTTAACTCGATAACAAAAATTGTTATATTTGGTAGAAAGAACCTCAATTTCTTTTCCTACTTTTTCGTTTCGAAATTATTGTCATTCAATAAAAGAAAATACCTCAGAACGTAATTATTACTACATTTGCATTTGAATGAGCTCCTTTAATGATTTTTTAAAATGTTTTCCCTACAAAGGTCGTGCTTCAAAAGTTACGAAAATGGGTCCATATTGCAGAAAACCCGTTTCAATTATTTATAGGACCTTGGGAAAAATATGATATTAAATATATGAATTCAAATTTTGAATTCCGAGGTCTGGAGAGGGTACATGACGTGGGCTGCTTCGTCGTCTTTTGATTGGCTGGGAGATCCCTCTCTCTCATCTACGCAAGTCAGCCAACTTTACTATCTACGCGAAAATTCGACCCCAAAAATCGAAAATCGGGTTAATCATTATAGAAGGTCATTCGAAAATTGAGCATCGAGGTTATTATCAAAGAAGGTTATTCAAAAATCGACCCAGGCCGAGTGTTTTTATTCCGATTCTGTTCAGATTTATTATTTAGCGCTCTGGCGGCTCAGTGCCCAACTACTCGACGCCCAGCCTGGCGAGGTGTGACGTCAAATATGTCGGGGGTTCATTTCAAAATCTCTAACATTTCGAAAACAGCTCAGCACGTACCTATACGGATTTTCCAACTAAAAATGGGGGTTTATGGGTTTTAAAGGGTGTTGAATCCGAATATGTTGTCAGAAATGCTGAATTCTGACCTTTTCAAGAAGCCCATTCATTTAATTTTGTGTAGTGTATTTGTACGGAATCCGTACGTTGGGATCATTCCCGCCAGCTCAGCTCCCTGGCCTGGCCATCGGTCCCTGAAAATTCACTGCGTGTTGACATTTTATAAACGTCCGCAATAAATGAACAGTAAATGGAAATGTAAGTTGTTAAAATCTCCCCATCTTCAAACGGGGGATGCTGGGCTGCCCGGCGGGAGAAGAGGGATTAGCAACGTCGCGCCAGAACCGTAGCGTAACCCGCTCCTCCCGCCGGAACTAAGTCCGGCGGGCTGGCAATACAACCGAGAACGTGGAGGTTTTCCAAATACGTACGAGTATTGAGTAGGCACTCGTAGAACTACAACTACCGTTCAAATCTTTTGATTTTACAAGAGGCCTTTTCGATTGTGGACCACTTTGGCGTCTGGTCTAATTTTCACCAACTTTTTGGCCAACCATGGTGGTGATGAAAATTTCATCATTGATATTTAATATCAATACGGTTTTATTTTATTTGAACAATTTTCATCATAGTTTGGCAGTTTTAAAGTGAAAATAATATGAAATTCGAACATTTTTTTTTTTTTTTATTCATATTTGGCTTCGAGACAGTGGATTTGTTTTCAACTTGAAAACAAATCCAGTGTCTCAAAGCCAAATATGAAAAAAAAAAAAATGTTTGAAAATTTCAAGTGCAATAAGTTGAGTTGCTTTCATTCCAGGGCCTCCCTAAATACAAAATCCCCGTCAAAGCAGTGAGAGCATTTATGCTTATGCTTATGTTATAACATTTATGCTTATGCTTATGTTATAACAAGATGCATAAGATGACATCTAGGTAATAGCAGTTACTGATGACATCCCCGAGGCGTCATATGACCGCGTCATAGAGAAGGTTACTGATGACGTATCTCCAGAGTTGTTCATCTCTCCCCAAAAAACAAGTTGGTTTTCGAGTCAATTCATGATGAGCCCCTCCATCACTCGCGGGTGCCTCTTACAGGCTAATGTCTTCCCGACTAATGTCCCGGTCAACATTCCAACCGCCCGTCGAAGGGAGAATTTTTATCGCCTGTGGAAAGTTAAACAACGAATCTACTCACAAACCCCTTGAGGCTCATCATCCTCCTCCGTACACTAAAACCTACAGGTGTTAAGAGCTCATAAGCCGCCTCGGCTTCCACAGGATTCCTGACTCTTCTTAACAAGCCGGGACTAATTGTCGGATTTAATGTGCCCGCTTGGTTTCGAGACGAATATATCCGTCGGATTTCTTCACTCCACACGGACTCACTCCTTTTACACCAACAAGACACTATTTTGAGATTGTTATTTTACACATTTTGAGAGCTGCCGAAAATTCGAAAATTAAGATTATGAACTTGAGCTCCTTGGAAATGGTTTTTCTCAAAGGATTTTATTGTGCTGGCCTTTGTCATCATGAGAATATTTTTCCAGCGTTGCGGTATACGGGCGGGCAGTGTTGCTTGGCGAATTTTATGATTGGCTGGAAGCTTCCAACGTGAAGAGTAAAGTTGCCCATATGGTTCCAATAGTGAATCCCGGTTGAGTTCTTTGTAGCGGCTCTGACGAAATTCCAGTACTTTTGAGAGTAATACCGCCCCCACTCCGGGTATTGGATGGCGAAGAAGGTGTTTTGAGGGTGAAGTTTGATATGGCATTCAGCTCGGAGCATTGTGAAACAAGGGAATCCAGGTGCTCTACAATCTGTATCCAGTACCTTCGTTATCAGTTCGGGTCCAATTGATGACCACTTCGTTGGACGATAGACTTTGATGGCTTGGAGCAAGCAGTTTTTCGGAAAATTGTGATTTGGCTCGAAGTCCATGACGCCACTGGACACTGTAAGGGCATCAGCAAAATAATTTTGTTTGACGAGATAATTGTGTCCCAGGTCGTCCAGAGACTTGACGCTGATGATGTCCAAGTCCAGGTATGTTCCCCCGTACAGGTACAAGATGAACAACCTGAGGATGTCCGAATGGTGCTCAACCGGATACTTGGACTTGGCCAGCAATTGATGGTTGAAATCTGCCAAGAGAGTGTTTGCGTACAACTCGTCTACATCCACTCGAGCAAAGAAGAAGTTTGGAAGATCAAAAAGAATGTTCCACTGGACGGTCCAACTTTGCTCGGGAATTGAGCAAGTGATGAGGAATATCACCTTACGTGTGGGATTGTAACGTGCTGCTGAATACAACGCGCAAGCGTATTTATCAGACATATGCTGAGTTTTATTCACGCTAGCTTTGGCCGCACAAGACGTTTCGAGGAAGAAAATGTTATTCCTCGACGGCACCAATTCAGTACATTTCGAACTTTTATCTGATCTCAAACGTATTCTTTTATCCTTCTCGCTTTCCCAGAATGACAAAAATTTACCGTTCGACGGAACATTTCGATTCGTGAACATCATAAAATCGTCAGTCGTCCCAGGAAACCTTTTTACAGCCGTATAAACGATAGCAGCAGAAAGGATTATTACTGCAGCGGTAATGACAATTCTAACAACGATACTCGGCTTTGAAAAACCATTAGGGGGCTTACCCTGGTTCATAGGAATGGCCTAACCTTTGATCGATCAACACTTAATAACAAATAACTCAACACGGCTAACAAACTCAAATGAGACACTTGTTGTTTACATAATATTATGATGGTCTCAGTAGTAGTGATAATAATTACTAGAGCTTTTCAAAATACCAAATATTGAATATGCATTCTACGGCTTCATTTGTGACGTTGGTTGTTGTTTTTGAATTTAAGAAAGAACTAATGTAATGACCTTATTAAACCCTCAAGTAAATTAAATTCTTCAAGCAATCCTATTCCTCCTGTAATCCTTCACATTGTTAGGTTGGTAAAAAAGTATTGGGAGCCACCAGTAAGTTTTCTATGTGACTCGGTTATCTGCAGATCCACCGACCCAGCTTTCTACTAGGACGATAATTCGTACGGTAAAGCTCAGATGGGCCCAGCTGGACACTTGGGTCCACTGACCAAGCATCCTACCGCGAGAATTCGCACCTGGGAATTCGGACCAGCGTTCATCTGCAGCATCTGGGACGACACTTCGTGTTGGGCATCAGCTACCCCAACACTGAGAGAAAAAACGCTGCAAATTTTACACAAGGGTTTATTATTCTTTTATATACGTTACTTGTGCAGAAATTTAATTCTGTCAATGAAAAAAATAAATAATTTTTTTTTTGGATTTTTATCTCAAAAAAAATTTTTTTTTTTTGGATTTTTTGTTCAAAAATGTGTCTTTTTCAAAAATGCTGTATTTTTTACTCGAAAAATATTTAACATCCTGGGATCCTTCAAAAATCCCATTTTTAGCCCCACGAATGCCCTAAAGATCGCCCTAGTGAAATCGGATCGTTCCGGGACCCCAAAAAATGGATTCTACGTCCAAAAATACTTCGAAAACGACACCTAACTCGATCCGATAGCTAAAAGCCTTCAAAAAACCCCTCCCGTAGCCCCATTATAGCCCCATAGCGCCCCACGGGTTTGGGCGATCGGACTGAAAACCTTGCGGGCACAACTAGATGGTAAACCAAGTATTTTGCCGAAATTTCAGGTTTTTAAAAAAATTCCTACTGCCCAAAACGGCCTGGACGGCGGACGGCGGACGGCGGACGGCGGACGGCGGACGGCGGACGGACATTTCGGATTTAGAATGTAGACCTCTTGAAACGGATAATGTCAAATTTTGAGCCCGATCGGAGTCGTGACCCCCGTCGCGAAAACATAGGTGTATTATTCCAAGAATAATAAACCAAAAAGGGCCTATTCTAGGTTATTTTTCGATTTTTTTCTAGGTTAAATGCTGCCAACCTAGATTTTTTTTTGGTTTTCATTCTAGGGTGGAACAATTTAGTCTAGGTTGAATATCATTTAACCTAGATTGAAAATACTGGTGAAGTTACCTTCCTAAAAATGCAAACAACCAAGATTTAAAATGCGCCACCCCCACACTTTAGTTCTAGGTTAAGTTCACGGTGTGTGCCGCCGCCTCCATCCATTTACAGTCTAGGTTAAAAACATTAATGTCTGGGTTGTCTCACCCTGGTATTCAATGTTTTTCACTTTCATAGACGGTTAATTTACCCTAAAACGAAAACGTTCTCACCCCACCTCAAACAATTTACAGCCATGGCGCATTAACCTAGAACCCTTTTTTCTCTAGGTTGTGCCCCTTTATTTACGAGGTTGTTTCAATTACTATCCCTGTTGTTCCAGTTAAATTTCTAGGTAGCTTCCTATTCTTTTCAGGTTGGTCCTAATAAATTACTAGGTGGTCCACTTTTCTTTCTAGGTTTGCTCCACTTCCATTGCAGGTTGTTTCTATCAACTTCAACTATCTTTCTGGGTTGTCTCTGTTTCCAACACAGTACAAAAATTTGAATGTGACGTCATAATATGACTGCACATAGTGACAGAAATTAGATGATTAGAATTTGACAGAGATTTGGCCTCAACCCCACCAGGTAAATAGCAGGGGTGCCAAGACAACGAGAATTAACGCCCACCCCCTACAGTGGCGCTCTCCGCGGCCGCTTAGCGTACCGTAGAAACAACCTGGAATTTATCGAATGAATAAAACGAAAACGCCGATGGTTTAAACGATAACTGTTGTTTAAACCTAAAACTATTTGTGGTACTAAGGTAGTTTTAACCGAGACTGAAATTCTAACTTTTTCTTCTGGGTTGTTACCTAAAGTAACAATCTCGCCTTTTAAATCTCTCGGTTGTTTTCAGTTGTACAACCGAGACTTTAATGGAGGGGAATTATATGGAAGGTCAAATCATTCGATTCTAGGTTACCCCACTTAAAAGTCAAAGGTAGGTAATATATTTTCTAGGTCTTCACAATGTCAACCTAGACCAAATGTGAAGTTCACATTTGGTCTAGGTTGACACTTTTTTATTCCAGGTTGTGGTCAGAGGGCGGGTAATAACGGATTAGGTTGTTTCTATATGGGTCTAGGTTGCATTAATATTTTTCGATGTTACTTTAACCTGGACCTATTTTTTTCTAGGTTGAATCAATTGATTCTAGGTGGTTTCAATTTTTTTCGAGGCTATTTCGGATTTAACCTAGCCACTAAAAAAATCTTTTCTCTCAATGAAGGGCCGAAGACTCGAGGCGGACTGGGTACCATGACAATTCAGATAAATCTGTCCAAGCCGCGACTTCCTTTCCTGTTTCCGCATTAAACCTCTGAAACAGCAAATCACGACACTTCGTGTTATGGTCCAGAGGGCGACGTTCCTACACTTCCACACTTATCCTCCAAAATAAACGACGGCTCCCAGCACCTCAAAACTCTTTAGGAGTATTCTAATGATTTGGGTACACCTAATTCACCCGTAATTAAGCGTGTCTCTACAACAGTCTTTTCATTTGTACATGTTACATCTTTCCCAGAGTGCGCGCAAATTTAAGCGTGAAAGAACTGGTAGCTGTTACCTTCTGTCTTTTCTTCTGTAGGTACCTATGCAAATGAGACTCCCCTTCCCTTCTCCCTCTCTGACAAATAGGCCCAAACTGGCTGACAATGTACGAACCCGAAGACACCCACTCGAAAGCGTAACAAAGAAGCTTCGAACTGTAGTGGGCACCGCCGAAAGCTCTGTATCTTTTTTTGATTCCCTTCCTTTTTTTTTTTTTATTCTTGTTCCCAACCTGTCAGCGCCTCGACACGTCCGAAAGCTCCCTGAAAGCTCCCGAGAAGGTCGGCGTATTTATATCGGGGGCCGAGAAAGGATTGAGTCATCTTCAACTTTGAAAAGCCCACCAGACGTGACAACTTGGAGTGCGATTTGACGCAACCCAACTCAGATTAATTCGCTGGGTTTGGAAGGCCGAGCCGTCCAGATGGTTCGTTTCGGGTGGCAAACTCTCCTTAACGTCCCAGTAAGAACTTGGATCAAGGGCAAAAAATTAAAAATCGCTATAGGTCTATCACAGAAAGTTTGCGTCCCTTTGGCGCATTCTTCTGGAGAAAATAGAACTAGTTATCTCTTATCATCGCTTATCATTAAGCAGATTCCCCTGCGTACGATAATGTTTTGGGAATTTCTTCCCTCAAAAGTGACATGATTTCCCTCCTCGGGAGGAAGAACTTGAGAGCACACGTTCACAGCGCAGCCACTACACGAACATCAAATTTCTCACGGCTCCAATTTCCGTGTCAAGGTTTCACAATGGAAGGTTGACTCGATCGTTAGTACGCGGATCCGCCACCTAGGGAGCGCCACACGGACGCAAACTTTCTGTGGTAGACCTATTATAGGTACCTAATAGTAGCCCAGTGATCAGGTACTTTTTGGTTTATTATTCTTGGAATAATACACCTATGTTTTCGCGTCGCGGGTCAACGACTCCGATCGGCCTCAAAATTTGACATTATCCGTTTCAAGAGGTCTGCATTCAAAATCCGAAATGTCCGTCCGCCGTACGCCGTCCGCCGTCCGGGCCGTTTTGGGCAGTAGGAATTTTTTTTTAAATCTGAAATTTTGGCAAAATACTTGGTTTACCATCTAGTTGTGCCCGCAAGGTTTTCAGTCCGATCGCCCAAACCCGTGGGGCGCTCTGGGGCTATAATGGGGCTACGGGAGGGGTTTTTTTGAAGGCTTTTAGCTATGGGATCGAGTTAGGTGTCGTTTTCGAAGTATTTTTGGACGTAGAATCCATTTTTGGGGTCCCGGAACGATCCGATTTCACTGGGGCGATCTTTAGGGCTTTCATGGGGCTAAAAATGGGATTTTTGAAGGATCCCAAGAAGTTAAATATTTTTCGAGTAAAAATTAAAGAATTTTTGAAAAAACACATTTTTGAAAAAAAATCCCCCCAAAAAATTTTTTTTGATATATAAAAATCCAAACAAAAACTTTTTAATTTTTTTTATTGACAGAATTAAATGTCTGTACAAGTAACCTATATCACAGAATAATAAACCCTTGTGTAAAATTTGCAGCGTTTTGATGTAAATGATTGGGAAGTAAATAAATTTTTATCATGTTGTACATACGCGGTCAGCGAAGCCCAATCTAAGTTTTCCCAAAAAAATACCTGTTGGAAATTTGGGGAGGGGGTGAAAACTGCTTTTTCGACATCTTGCTGGCGACTCTATAAATTGTTTCCCTTACATTCAACAAAAACAATTAGGTAAGTAGTAATACTTTTTTTGTAGAGCATTAAATTTCCTAGAGTTTGCACTGGTTGAAAGTATTTTCACAACAATAACAATAACTATTATTGTTATTCTTTGCCAAGATATATACTTAGCTTGACAAATGATTTTTTTGAAAAATAAAAAAAATCAAAAAAATCTGTGCATTGTTTGGACTGATGTGGGACCTCGAAAAATGGATTATAATTATAACATATAATTTTTCGTGGTTCCTCATCTGTCCGAACGATTAACAGATTTTTTTTTTTTTTCAAATACTTTTTTTTAAGGTTTTTTTTTTTTTTTTTCCAAAATGTTTTTCTACTCGGAAAATACCTACTCAATATTCAAACATCCCATTTGTAGCCCCATGAAATCCCTATAGACCCCCACAGTGATTGGATCATTCTGAAACCCCCCCAAAAATGGATTTTACGTCCAAAAATACTTCAAAAACGACACCTAACTCGACCCCATAGCCGAAAACCTTCAAAAACCTCTCCCCTAGCCCCACAGCGCCCCACGTGTTTGGGCGACCGAGCTGAAAACCTTGCGGGCACAACTAGATGGTAAACCAAGTATTTCGTCAAAATTTCAGATTAAAAAAAAAAAAAATGCCTACTGCCCAAAACGGCCCAGACGGCAGACGGACATTTATTTTTTGAATTCTAGACATTACGACTTCCCCTTTCTGTGAAAATCACCCAAATACATCCAAACATCCGTGTCTGTACATAAACGTTTTCACTTTTGAAAATCCGTTGCCGGACTTTTGAAACGTCAGCATGGTATTTTTTGTGTCATGTTACAGCAGCATCACGGTTCGAAGAACATGCATGACTTGGTAGTTACGTTTCGAGAAAAAGAGAGAAGATTTTTTTTTTTTAAATGAAAAAAGAAAACAAGTCAAGGGTGAGGTGGTTCCCGTCTCCCCAGACGAGTCCAGAGGGACTCCGGAGTGACCCTGTTATTATCGGGAACCGTTCCAGGAACTCCGGGAGGCCGACAAGGGCCGGTCGTACGAAGCGTTTGACAATTTACTTGTGGCGTGACTCGAGGCATTAGGGTCCAATTCTTCGTATGACCTCCGCGGTTCCTCCCACAGCTCACCAATTCCTCCCTAGAAGTTGTTAGCGAAGGCTGAACCGGGACGAGGCTGAGAACGCCGACTTTCAGGAGCAGGAACGTTACGATACTTCCGATATCGTGATATCCATCCTTTCCCTTCCGATACGACTGATAATTGTATCGACACTTTGCGTCTGATGTTATCGTGGGATGGACACACTTGAACCCTTGTTTTTGAACATTTTTGGACATTGCTTATTTTTACTCGTACAAACCATGCATTGTCCAACGAAAACTGCTATATGAGTTTTTAAATAGCATTAAATATGTGACAATTTAAGCCCAACCGGAGCTGTGTAGGTCAATTCGTTTCAGAGTTATGGCACTTTGAAAATTGGCAAATTTTTCCCAAATGGGAACATTTTAGTTGGAGACCTGAAGACAGCGGAAGCACGTTTTTCAGAACGTATTCGGCTGTAGCTCAAGAACTATTGGTCCGATTCCAAATTTATTTTTTTTCTCGTGAAAGCTAAATAAATTCCCCATCGCAGCTATTCTATGTGAAATTTTGATTTGAGCGTTGATAAGGGAGGGGCAGGCACGGCAAAGAAGTGGCAAATTTCGAACAAACCGTGTTTCTTTGCACATTTTTGCCTATAACGCGAGAACGTTTGGTCCGATCTTACTTTTTTTTTTTTTTTTTTTTTTTTTTAGGTGAAAGCTGATTACATTTTATACAGGGACATTGCATGTCTATTGAAACAATAAAAGTGCCATTCGAATTCGTCGGAAAGGGTGGAAACAAGATATTTAACCCTCTACAACCACGTTTTTCGGAAGCTTTTCTTCTCTCCCTCCAAGACTATTTCTCCGATAGAAATTTCATTGTCCCCACGATTTTTAAAATTTAATCAGCTGTCACCTGAAAAAAAGAAAAAAGAAAAGTAAGATCGGACCAACCGTTCCCGCGTTATAGGCAAAAAATGTGCAAAGAAACACGGTTTGTTCGAAATTTGCCACTTCTTTGCCGTGCCTGCCTCTCCCTTATCAACGCTCAAATCAAAATTTCACATAGAATAGCTGCGATGGGGAATTTATTTAGCTTTCACGAGAAAAAAAAGAAATTTGGAATCGGTCCAGAAGTTCTTGAGCTACAGACGAAAACGTTCTGAAAAACGTGCTTCCGCTGTTTTCAGGTTTTCAACTAAAATGTTCACATTTTGGAAAAATTTGCCAATTTCAAAGTGCCATAACTCTGAAACTGATTAACCTACACAGCTCCGGTTGGGCTTAAACTGTCACATATTTAATGCTATTTAAAAACGCATATAGTAGTTTTCGTCGGACAATGCATAGTTTATTAGATACAGAGAAAAAACTGAAATAAGGCCGAAAAAATCGCGGTTTTTCGTGTGCTACGCGTGAAGCACAGCTTTTGGGAAGTTGCAAAATTGGTCAAAAAATCAGAGATACATCTCGTTTTGCGAATTTAGCGATTTTTAGTGTCGATTTTGACTGGCCTAAAATGGAAGGCCGAAAATCAGCCTCAAACACTGTCCAACCTCCGAATCGACGTTTTTGAATTCAGGGGCGAGCCGTTCGTTCTGGATTCGTCGCCACCAGTTTTGACATAAGTGGAATCGGCATCCTCGAATTTGAGTGTTTGGCCATACATATATAACTGCTGAATGAATACCTGGTAGCTCGTTCGAAACATGTAAAAACGGTTTTCGGCACGAATTTCAAACCTTCTCGTTCACATTTTTCCTTGGTCGATCTTGGGCTTATTTGACCTAGGCCGCACGGAATTTATCTGAATTTATTTTATTTACCATGAAGGGCCCATGAGAGAAAATAACAAAATGCAGTCTACCAACGAAACGGCTAGAGCATATCTAGCGCATTCGATGCTTTTTATGAAGCTTGCTTGGTCTCAAGAAAAAAGTATGGCGGATAGATTAGCTCCTTTATCTCCTTTATTTTTGTTAATTATTTTTTTATTGGCAGAACTGGTTTCTATATCATTTATACCAAAGAATAATAAACCCTTGTGTAAAATTTGAGGCTTTTCTTTTTTTTCAGGGGCTTTTTTGAAACTTGTTGAGCTTCTAGAAAAAGTCTATAAAATATTGAATTGCATTATACCGACTCACTCACCCCGTCTTTATTCGTACACTTCTATATTCATTTGATAACTTATTCCTGTTCAAACCCAATAAAATGATTTACATTGTGTCATAATATGACCATATCAGGTCGTCGTCAGGCCTGGCCGCTACGTTAGTAACTACGTATTACGCGCCTTTCCACACCCAAACGCGGGCTCTGTTATGCACCTAAACGTGTTGACTATAGAAATTTGTATAAGGAAGGCTGGGAGCACGTTTTCCTTATTGAAAAAGTTATTCAACTGAACGGGGAAGCGTGCTGCAACACCTCCTCTCTCCCTCGGGCCGCAATTTCCACGGATTTTTTTTTTCTCTCTCTCTCCCCTCGGACGTTGAGGGATTTGCGTAAAAGTACTGTTTAGAAGGGGGAAGGGTCGTTTTGTCTCTGGGGTCGCTTTTGTGCAAAAATCTCTTTGTAGAAAGCTGGTCGTTGCTTTCTTTTACCTGAAAAACGGTTTCGGTCCAGGGGAAGAGACAAGGCGCCAACGCAGCCCGCCCTCCGCTGATCCCTTCTATCCTTTTTCGAAGCGGCATTTCGGGGCTCGCCTTTTGTTCGACAAGCAGGTGAAATGAGATTTTGACGAGAAACAGAGACGGCGAGAGCGAGAGGGGTTAAACTGTGCAAAAAAATGAACGTTTTCGCAAATCAAGACTGCAATGAGTACGAATTCATTGCAGAGGCAGTTAGTTATGTACCTATTTATTAAAAAAAAAAAAAAAAAAAAAAAAAAACCCTGCAGATTTTACAAAACGGTTTATCATTGTTTGATTTAAATTGTACAAAAATTAATTCAACATCAATAAAAAAAATAAAAAATAAATAAATAAAAAAAATTGGAAATTCTCTTGCTGTTTGTGGACTGATGTGGGGCCATTAAAATGGATTATGCAGCCGAAATTACCCAGAAAACGTCACCCCATTCAACTTCCTAGCACCCTTCATATATAGCCTCATAGATCCTCACGGTGAAATCGGATGGATGTTCAACACCCGAAATTGGATTCTACGTTCAACGCTACTTCGAAAATGACACCAAACTCGACCTCATGGCAATTAACCTTCTTTTCAACCTCGCCTGTATCCTCTTTTTAGCGCCCAAGAGCGGAGATTGGTATACCGTGCGTTTCTATAATATATATATATATATTATATTAAAAGCATCCGTCTATCTCTTCTCCTAGGTCTCCTTAAAAAAAAAAAAAAGTAATTCGGATCAGTCGCCGAGAACGTCCAAAAACCCTATTTTGAGAAAAATGAGAAAAACAAAATCGATTCTGATTTCAAGTAATCGATTTTCAGCTCCTGATTTCTAATAATCGATTTTTTTGGGGTTATTAATGTGAAGAAGTCATTCTTGTAGGGATGGGAAATCGGTAAGAAGTATCGATTTTTTGAATCGATTCAGAATTGGATGCTTCAAATCGATATTTAACATCCTGGGATCCTTCAAAAATCCCATTTTTAGCCCCATGAAAGCCCTGTAGATCGCCACAGTGAAATCGGATCGTTCCGGGACCCCAAAAAATGGATTCTACGTCCAAAAATACTTCGAAAACGACACCTAACTCGATCCCATAGCTAAAAGCCTTAAAAAAAACCCTCCCGTAGCCCCATTATAGCCCCATAGCGCCCCACGGGTTTGGGCGATCGGACTGAAAACCTTGCGGGCACAACTAGATGGTAAACCAAGTATTTTGTCGAAATTTCAGATTTTTTAAAAAATTCCTACTGCCCAAAACGGCCTGGACGGCGGACGGCGTACGGCGTACGGCGTACGGCGGACGGACATTTCGGATTTAGAATGTAGACCACTTGAAACGGATAATGTCAAATTTTGAGCCCGATCGGAGTCGTCGACCCTTGTCGCGAAAACATAGGTGTATTATTCCAAGAATAATAAACCAAAAAACGCTGCAAATTTTACACAAGGGTTTATTATTCTTTGATATACATTACTTGTGCAGAAATTTAATTCGGTCAATGAAAAAATTTAAAAAAAAATTTTTTTTTGGATTTTTATCTCAAAAATTTGTTTTTTTGGATTTTTTTGTTCAAAAATGTGTTTTTTTCAAAAATTCCGTATTTTTTACTCGAAAAATATTTAACATCCTGGGATCCTTCAAAAATCCCATTTTTAGCCCCATGAGAGCCCTATAGATCGGCACAGTGAAATCGGATCGTTCCGGGACCCCAAAAAATGGATTCTACGTCCAAAAATACTTCGAAAACGACACCTAACTCGATGCCATAGCTAAAAGCCTTCAAAAAACCCCTCCCGTAGCCCCATTATAGCCCCTTAGCGCCCCACGGGTTTGGGCGATCGGACTGAAAACCTTGCGGGCACAACTAGATGGTAAACCAAGTATTTTGCCGAAATTTCAGATTTTTTAAAAAATTCCTACTGCCCAAAACGGCCTGGACGGCGGACGGCGTACGGCGTACGGCGGACGGCGGACGGACATTTCGGATTTAGAATGTAGACCACTTGAAACGGATAATGTCAAATTTTGAGCCCGATCGGAGTCGTCGACCCCCGTCGCGAAAACATAGGTGTATTATTCCAAGAATAATAAACCAAAATCGATTCACGATTTTTACAAAAATCGGAAGTAAAAAATCGATTCACCTAAAAAATCGGAACCTGAAGATCGATCCAAAAAAATCGAAAAATCGGAACAAAAAATCGATTTTTCCAAAAAATCGGAAATCGATTCCCATTCCTACATTCTTGTAGAAGAAGAAGAACAAGGAGCTTAGAAGAAGAGAGCTCCAAGAGCTCTAAGCTCCTTGAAGAAGAAGGAGAAGAGATAAACATAGGGAAGGGAACTGAAATCGGACGTTTCAGTAATTTGTTTTTACTTGAACTTGGTTTTCGTGCGTGTTTCTTCGTATTGTTTCCCAAGTTTTCGCGTGTGATTCGTTCGGTTTGACTGCGCTGTAATGGGGAAATCAAATCATATTTTTATAAAAACGGAATGCCCCCAGTCCGACGGCCTAAAAAGGACGTGGAAAATATTCCTTCCGGTTCATCAACTCCTGATGTGCGAAATGCAAGAGTGAACTTGGAAGAGCAATTCAACGAGGCGGAAGCGGACGACCCATCTTACGGCTATGGACTTCACTGACTTTGGCAATTTCTAAGTCCATATTTCATGTAAATACTCTTTTATCTTGTGCCTGAGTTATTGGGTTTGATATAATAAGCCACAACAGTTAGAGAACGGATCTCCGGCAAACTCTGAGTGCGCTCAGCCTCGACAGTCCCCCGAACCCCCACTCAGCCACGCCGGAACAAGTCATGGCGGACACAATGGAGTACTGCTTCCAGTACCCACTACACGCTCCCCCCTTGAAAAAAAAAAATTGATCCTTGATCCTCCAATTTAATGCCTCGCCATGTCACGCAGAGTGAGCCGTCACCGCATTTATTTCCAAACTCCATACATAAGTATAAATGGAAGTAACAACTCCAAAAAGAAGAAAAAAACAAAAAAAAAACAATACCACCGAACTAATACAGATTGAATAATTGAACGATTACTAAAACTAATTTCACACTGACTCAACCCGACGAAACTGGAGTCTATATGAAAGCTCAACGTTTTACACAAACAAATCTTCATTAAGTCCCTAGAACAAAATGACATAATTACATAGGCTGTTTATTCCTATCAATACATCACAAAATCTGTCATTCGATTAGGCAATGAAATTACTCGTTTTTGTCTAGATTCCTGCCGCGATTCCCTTCCTCCGCCATCCCGATCCACCGACGGAGGCACCTCCCGCTCATTAGAAATCCGAGGAGAGTCATGGGGAGCATTAGCCCCTGGTGAGCCCTCAGGCGTGGGAGGAAATGGCAACCCACCCAGGACTCCCTCAGCCTGGGCCTCAACTCCCAAACCATCAGAAAGTGGGGCAGCCTCCACCCTCGGACGCAACTGGGTGACGTGAGCCCTGTGTTGAACTCCATCCATGGTAGACACCAGACGAGTGGCCCCCGAAGTAACAGACTCAACGACTGCCCTGCTCCACACAGGATGCTTGTCATGTGGGTGTTGCAGAAACCAGACCAACTTCCCAGATCCCAGATTCCCGTCCTCAATGTCAGAGCGCGAGCTTGACTGCAACCGAGTGCTGACAAAGTGCTTAGCCAGGGCCACCCCAGTTCGAGGAATGTACCCTAGAACCCTAGCCATGGGTGACACCCCATCTGAACTGACAGCTGCATGTTGTGTAGCCAGGAACTGATAAATTCGATCCTGCAACCCCACCCGAGGATAATCCGACAGAGCCTTCCGAAGCCCCTGTTTGGCCCTGTGTACTGCCGCCTCCGCCCGACCATTACTTTGCGGGTTGTAGGGGGGCGTCAGCTCGTGGACAATCGACCTACTCCGTAGATAAGCTTTGAATTCCTCCGACCCAAAAGGCGGACCATTATCTGTGACCACTGTCCCAAAAAGACCAAAAGTCGACATCAAGAACTTGAGTGTTGAAATAACTCTGGACGCATTAGTAGATGAGAGCCGTTCAATATGGATCCACTTTGAATAAGCATCCACCAGCAGAAGAAACTTGACCCCATCAAGTTCAAAAAAATCTAAATGGACCCGCTCCCAAGGATAAGAAGGCGAGCACCGGGCCAGTCTGTTAGGAGCATCAGGTTTTCGAGCAGCATGCATGTTACATTGCTCACATGATGAGGCCAACGACACCAAATCCCTATCCATAGACGGCCACCAAACAAGTAGTTTGGCCTGTTCCCTCATCCTGGACAACCCAATATGGCCTTCATGGACCGCTCGCAAAACCAAGCGCCTCAGAGAGCCTGGGACAACCACACGTCCATTCATGTACAAAACTCCATCCTCATACTCAAGCTGGTCCCGTACCACGTACAATTTTGCCAGCTCTGCATCCTTGGGCTTTGAACCCCAAACTGCTCCCAAACGGTGAATCGCCCCCTGCAAAAGCTCGTCCGTCAAGGTCGCCCGCCTGAGCTCTGTCAGCGAAACCAATGGAGATGTATCCAGAACAAATGCAACTTCATCGACCCCTGGATCCTCTGGCAATGGAAGCCGAGAACACGTGTCTGCCTGAGGAATCAAATTACCCGGGCGATACACCAGGGAGTACTCGTAAGAGGACAGTATTTCCGCCCATCGAACCAGACGGGCCCGAGCCACAGCAGGAATATTTTTGTCCGGCGACAAAATACCCTTCAACGGCTGGTGATCACTTTCAATTGTGAACTTACGGCCAAAAAGAAATTTGTGGAATTTTGTCAATCCAAAAATGATTGCAAACGCCTCCTTATGCAACTGGGAATACCCACGTTGAGCACTGTTGAGGGTCGCCGACTCAAAGGCCACCGGACGCATGACACCATCCACTACCTGGCTCAACGAAGCTCCCACACCATAAGCCGAACTATCCACTGTAAGGACCAGCTCCTTAGAAGGGTCATAAACCTGCAAGTGCACCGCCCGGGACAACTTGGACTTTGTTAGCAAAAACGCCCGCTCACACTCAGGGGACCATACCCACGGCACCCCCTTGCGCAGAAGTGCATGGAGAGGCTCAAGATCCTGAGCCACACCAGGCAGAAAAGTCCTATAAAAATTCAACAAACCCAGGTAAGACTTTAATGCAGTCACATCTTTGGGTGCTGGCATGCTCACTATGGCCCGAACCTTTTCTGGATCGGTACTTTTTCCTTGCGACGAAATGGTAAACCCTAAAAAGGTCAACCTTTCCGTGAACCAGACACACTTTTTTGGGTTAATTTTTATGTTGTATCTGTCCAACCGTTCCAGCACCTTCAATACATTACGCTCACACTCCTCTCGAGTGCGGCCGCCAATGAGTGTATCGTCCAAATATGCCCTACAAAAAGGAATGCCCATCAGTACCCGATCCATTACCGACTGGAAAATTGCTGGGCTCGAAGAACAACCAAATGGAAGCCGATTGAACTGAAACAACCCAGCATGCGTGTTAACCGTCAACAACGGCCTACTAGAAGGGTGCACCGCAAGCTGCAAATATGCATTGGATAAATCGATCTTTGTAAACCACGTGCAACCCTGGAAGGAATTGATGATGTCATCTGGAAGAGGAGGGGGGTAAACATCAGTGCGAACCTGAGTATTAACCGTGCGCTTAAAGTCAACACAGACCCTAATGCCCCCATCTCTCTTCTTCACTACGACCAGAGGACTGGCCCAATCTGATGAATCCACTGAGCTAATAACTCCTGCCTCCTTTAGCTGAAATAAGTGTCGCTCCAATTCTGACCTAAGTGCCAAAGGCACAGGGCGGGCCCGCTGAAAAATGGGCACTGCGTCCCGCCTCAAATTAATGTGTGCGGTAAAAGATTGAATTGGCAGTTCGTTATCAACCCTACTGAATGCCCGAGGGAACCGGTTTGGAAAAGACGATGGAAGACCACCCACTCGACCTGCATGATTCGACGTATGCCCACCATTGCTTAACTCATCCGCAGACAACTCCTCTGACAGAAGTGCCCCAACTGGAACTAGTGGGCACAATACCCCAAAACCATCACGCCACCCCGGGAAGAGCACATCTATCATGTCCCTACCTAAAATGGCCCGTGGCGTAATTGAAGAAGCAACGAGAAGCGTAGCGCCAATACCCTTTGGGTGAACTACGACCACATGTAACGATCCCAAAATTTCCAAACGCTTGCCATTTGCTGCTGATACATGCTTATCATACTTTTGAAGCCTTGAAACAGATTCATCCCTAGGCAGTAAAGATTGATCCAACAAAGAAACCCCTGCCCCTGTATCTACCATAAACAAAATTGGTTTGGGAAACCCCTTTACTGTAAGTTCAACAGAAATAGGGCGGCTAGACACAGAAAACACTCCAGACTTCACAAATGGAACTACTTCAAACTCATTTACCACACTGCTAACGGCGTCAACTACTTCTTCTTGCGCAGAATCTTCCTCCGGACCCTCCTCCAGCGCTGCCACGGTTGCAGCACGGCAAACTTCTGCCCTGTGACCAATCTTCAGACAGCGGTTGCATTTTATCTTGATTGCAGGACATGCGTCAGGCCGGTGAGCGATGAAACAATTCCTGCACCGTTGAAACCCCTTCATTGAATCTGGCGCTTGCTTTCCAGGCCTCCCCACCTGCGGCCCTTTCCTGCTTGAAGAGAACACTGAAGAATCACGTCGCTCCATTTGTTGAACAGGCGCCACCCCTTCACACTGGGCCCGAGCTGCGTTTGAGTTTACATGAATGGCGCGGGCCCTCACAGCCGCCGCAACCATATCGTCAAACTTTTTTGTGGGTCCCAACGTGTACAACGCCTGCAAAATATGAGGCTCCGAAAAAGACGTCATAAATTTGATCTGACACGCCACTTCACTTCCAGAAAATTCGGAATACCCGCACTGGTGAGACAAAGCCTTAATCTCACGTCCAAAATCTTCAATTGTCTGCTCAGGTTTACGCTTGAGGTCAAAGAACGTGACCCGAAAATGACTCACGTCAACCGACTCCAGTCTCCCAATTATCTCAGCCAACTCCTTCCAAGTGACCGTCGAAATGGTTTTCGGCAACATCTCCTGACATACCCGTCCATATTCATCGTTTGTCAAAGCCGTGAGGAAGTCGTAGGGTTTGTGTACCTGTTCGATGTTCCAACGCCGAAAGTGCATCTCAGCTCGTTCATAAAATGCAATAAGCGTTTCCGACCCAAACTTGAGCAACTGCGGTATCGTCCCATTGTTCGTTTCGCCGGTCTTTTTCTGTTTGGCCATCTTGCACACCACAATGGCAACCCGGTGAAGAGATACCCAAAAACGTCCACTAAAACACAGGAAACTGCGCACGCCGCTGTTGACGACGGAACGTCAACCAAAAACCGAAATGTCTTATCTTTAACTCAAAAAACACCAAATCACCAATCCTCGTCGCCACTGAGTTATTGGGTTTGATATAATAAGCCACAACAGTTAGAGAACGGATCTCCGGCAAACTCTGAGTGCGCTCAGCCTCGACAGTCCCCCGAACCCCCACTCAGCCACGCCGGAACAAGTCATGGCGGACACAATGGAGTACTGCTTCCAGTACCCACTACAGTGCCTTAAGTACATGTTTCTGAGTTTAAAAAAAAAAAAAAAAAATCGAAAAAATGGGGTTTTCTGGTAGGTACCTAAGTACCTGGTGCCCTTGTCAAAATTTCAGATTTAAAAAACCCTCAAAATTTTACACAAGGGGTTATTACCTATTCCTCGACATAAATTATGTACTTATCAAAGAAAATTCGATATCAATAAAAAATATTTTACTTAATTATCTATTTAATCCCCCCTCCCCCCTTGTAAACCGATTTATGCGTCTGACGGTGAAACCCGAAGGTTCTGGGACCCCCAAAATTTGGATTCTTCGGTCAAAAATACTTTGAAAACCACACTCCACTCGATATCATACCCAAAAACCGGCAAAAAACCCTCCCATAGCCCCATTTTAGCCCCACAGAGCCCCACGTTGTTGGTCGATCGGGCTGAAAACCTTGTGGGCACAACTCGATGGGTATTTAGTGATAATCATAAATTTAAAAAAAAAAATCCTTCTTCCCAAAACGGATATTTTGTTATTGGAATCTACACATCTTGAAACGCTGTTAAACTTTGAGGCCGATCAAGCTTTTCGACCTCCGACACAAGTACCTACATAGGTGTATTACATATTCCAAGAATAATAAACAACTCAGCCTGGACACCCGGATAAAAATGGCTAAAATTCAAGAAACATGGAACATGCTTTATTAATCAAATATGTATGTATTGTGGCGTGATGGAAAAGTAACCGTCCGACGCCGAACTAGTGGCCTGACGTGAGAAATATGAGGACGCGTTAATGTCTAATGACCAATTTCGAGGCCGATCAAAATGTTGGCTGATTATTCTGAGATTAACAAACCAAAACGGGTTGAAGTAAGAATAAGTGCCTCGACTTCAGAGTAGATCATAACTTTTCTAACTTTCCCTGCGGCCCCACCAAGTGTCGGATGATTGAATACTGTTGCTCCGAGCATCAATGAGGCCCTAGTAATTGGGGGACAACGCCGAATGAGGCCCTAAACGCCGTAATGGGAGCAAATTGATGGCACGCGATACAATACGCCACTTCGGGCATTGTCAGCCGATGGGGGGAACCCCGTTATTGCCGGCTAATGAGCCGATTTCGATGAATAACATCAAACAAACAATCTTCAATTTGAATACATTTCGCGGGGACCGTGACGATTGAAGTCAGAGATGGAAGGTGCATATTCAGCTGAGGCGCCTGGTCAGGGGACCCGGTTGTAAATCGTGGGAAGACGACTGTTGAAGAAAACCGCACACAAGAGCTGATTCGCAGAAAAACAGTAAGTTCCGGACCGAGCACCAGGGCCCTTAACTGACCGTAACGACCCCCTCCTTCCCCTCGTCGCCGGAATGTTTACCTTTTTCCTCCGAGTTCTTACGACCTCGTCAAAAAAGGGCCAATATTTTACCATCGGCGGTGGTGGCGCTTAGCGATAAAAATCCGCACTTAACCCCCTCGAGGTGGACACGGCGGGACCCCTTCTGTCTGAGCACCTTTCTAATTATCTGCCAAGCCTTCTGGGCACCCGAAATTTCGGTCCCTTTTCATCCCGCGAGGCTCGGAATCCTTTTATTGTGCGTTTCGAGGCGGTTTACTTGCCGGCAAGGGTTGGAAATTTGGTCAGCGAAAGCGCCAGCCGGAGAGATTTGTAGGAGGGCAGGCAGGTCAACGGGATACCACAATACCATAGCTTTTGGTTTATTATTCTTGGAATAATACACCTTTGTAATCGCGACGGAGGTCGACGACTCCGATCTGCCTCAAAATTTGACATTATTCGTTTCAAGAGGTCTAGATTCCAAAACCGATAATTCCGTCCGCTGCTTTGGGCTGTAGGAATTTTTTTTTAATCTGAAATTTTGACAAAATACTTTGTTTACTATCTAGTTGTGCCCGCAAGGTTTTCAGCCCGATCGCCCAAACCCGTGGGGCGTTATGTAGCTAAAATGGGGTACGGGAGGGTTTTTTTTAAAGGCTTTTGGCTATGGGATCGAGTTGGGTGTCGTTTTCGAAGTATTTTTGAACGTAGAATCCATTTTTGGGGGCCCCGAAACAATCCGATATCACTGTGGGGATCTATAGAGCTTTCATGGGGCTAGAAAAGGGATTTTCGAAGGATCCCAGGTGGTCTAATAAGGTGTCGACGAGTAATTTGTGTCCAACCACATCTGTCCAAACATTGTACAGAAAAAAATTATTTTTGTTAATTTTTTCAAAGCTCTTTCAAGCCTATTTTCTTAATGGTAGAAAAGATACTAGAAAAATGTTTGAAGAGCAGTTTGAGCAAGAGGTGAGGCAGCAGGTGGACTGGTGAAGGTAGTACAAGAAACTTTAGAACTCTCGGCTTGAACCGTGGAGGACACACAGCCATCGAGTCCTCAACGAGTTCCCTACCTCTACATTCAATTTTCGGATTATTTGTAATCTGTTGCTCCAGCTGAGTTGATAAATCAGGACGTCTGGCAACCCCATAATATGTATATGCATAATATTATGTACATATGGCAATACGACCTATCTACAGGATATAGTATCCTATATTACCGTCAGGCCACTAGTTCGGCGTCCTCACTTGTCTTACAATAGGCACTAGTTAGGCATCCTCACTTGTCTTACCATCTGGCCACTAGTTCAGCCTCCTCACTTGTCTTATGTTAGGCACTAGTTTGGCATCCTTCTTGTCTTACCGTTTGGCCACTACACGGCATCCTCACTCGTCTTACGTTGGGCACCAGTTCTGCATCGTCACTTGTCTCACCTCAGGCCACTGGGACGGCCTCCTCACTTGTCTTACCGTTTGGCCACTACACGGCATCCTCACTTGTCTTACCGTTTGGCCACTACACGGCATCCTCACTTGTCTTACCGTTTGGCCACTACACGGCATCCTCACTTGTCTTACGTTAGGCACTATTTCGGCATCCTAACTTGCCTTACCGTCTGACCACTACTTCGGCGTCCTCATTTGTCTTACGTTAGGCACTAGTTCTGCTTCGTCACTTGTCTCACCGTCAGGCCGCTAGGAAGGCGTAAAAAAATCTCAAATCCATTGATTTACAAACTAAAATTTACATCACAGCTAGGGTTGCCAACTCCAAAATTCTGTTCGGGAGGACGCTTGGAAAAATTGGGGAGGACACCGTGTAAAAAGGGAGGACATCCACTCCAAGATTGATATTAAATATAAAATATATTGCAAATTTTGCAATATATTATTAGTTTTACAAATTCATTATCAAATGAAAATAATTGTTCTAACGTACGAAGGGCCGGAATAAAACTTAACTGATTACAAAAAAAGACAAAACAAGTTTACTTATGTTTGAAAATACAGAGTTGTAGGTATTAAACCAAACTAGGTAGGTATTGACTTAGGTAGAACACTCAATAAGTATTAAGCTAGGAACTCAGAAATAATAATGCTCATGAAATGCAGAAAGGAACTAGAATATAATGCATCACTCTTCGTAAAATCATTAAATAATTAAATTAAGTATTTTTGTATTTTTTACACATTTTGTATTTTCATAAATGCATGCCTGCATTCAAATATTCAGGTATTGATTGTCGTACTTCAAACACATGACGAACGTCTTAATTTGGATATCACCGATGATAAATTTTACATTGTAAGTTTAACTTTTCAAAATGGTCCTTTCCCTCTTTTGCGGGAACGTTCAAACACGAACAACGTAGATGAAAAATTTCAAAACACAAACAAAATTTTGAGATATATAAAGGGAATTTTATTTATGTTAAACGAGAAAAATCCCATCAACTAACACGAACAAGAAAGGGAACCGAGATCCACGAAAAATGGATTATGTCCAAAATTACTCGGAAAATATGTGACCTCCTGGGATCCTTAAAAATATATAGATCCCCACGGTGAAACCGGATCGTTCTGGGACCCCCAAAACTGGATTCTACGTTCAAAAATTCTTCGAAAACGACACTAACTCGATCCCATAGCCAAAAGCCTTCAAAAAACCCTCCCGTAGCTAAATAGCTTCCACTATTTAACAGCCCATGATACAATTTTGTCAGCGGCAACGATTTTCTCAGTTTCAGGAGTGCATGTCGGTCTGGACATAAAGCATGCCAACGTTTTATTCTGTATGACGGCAGAAGCATTACTTTTATGAGTTTGTTTGGAGGCATGGCGTTTCAAAGAGCTTATTCCACCATATTTTATAATGAACGATTCCTTGCAAAAGGAGCAATAGGTACGCTTTTTTTGGGATTTACCTTATCTACCCGCGCCCATAGGTAATCCTTCTCCCACAACAAGTTGAAATAACACGCACGTTTAGAAGTTCAAGCCTTCGAACACTTTGGGTCTTCCTCAACATCACTGTCGTATTGTGAGTGAAGCTAGATAATATTGTAGGGCGGCTCGAGTCAGATAGAGTCGAAGATAGAGGCAGGCGAGTCAGAGACGGTTGAGAGAGAAGACGAACTGGAAGAGAAGATAGAGGAAACCCGTACTGCAACACCGCTTGTCATACCAATCTTCAGGGAGAGAACGCTGAGCGAAAAACGTGCGACGAAGCCAAGCCGCTCACCCGATGGTCGCGAAGAGCCAACCTCCAAGATGACAAACGACTCTGAACGCATAGTCCCCTGCAGCTCGTCAACGTCAGTTGGTTCCAAGGACGAGAAATGCAAGGAGGCCAGCGTGGATGATTTTGGCGACGATCTGCTGGGCGAACCTCAGGACTCGGAGCATGACAACTGGGTGCCATACCGCTCGAACAGGCACCGTGGACATCGTCAAGTGGTCGTTGTCTTCGTCGTAGGCCGTCAAGTGGTCGTCGTTTTTTAATGAGGCCAATATGCAAACGACCAGAAAAGAAGAGACGCGAACGAGATCAGGAGCTCGAGGAGGAAGCCGGACCAATGGGGAGAAGAGATGGCTGAGAACAGTTCGGCCGAAGAGCTGAGGCCATGGCCAAACGCCATCAAACGATGGTGGCGATATAGGAGGCTCAAGGAGTTGAGTGTCCTTCTTCTACGTCTTTCTCCTTCTCCTCCCAGCTGCACCGGCTCAACAGAACCCTACAGGCCATTTCTTGAAGAGGAGGGAATGGTGTAGGGCGGCTCGAGTAGTTATGAGGGGTTGTTGAGTGGGCGAGAAGAAACATATGGACCGTTACTGACAAGTAGTGTGTGTGTTGAGTTACAAATAGTTGGGAATAAAAGACGTTGAGTTGTACCGGATTCCTTACAATATTGTTTGTTGAAGAAACATCAATCCACAAACAGAAAAGGGAGGACATTTGAGCGTCCTCCCGAAGTCCCAGGTTTCGGGAGGACAGATGACCAAAAGGGAGGACTGTCCTCCCCGGGGGAGGACGGTTGGCAACCCTAATCACAGCGCCTGACCAACAAACAAGTTAAATACATGCTTGAACTACATAACCGACCAAACAGGATAACCTGTCCTTCCTTAACCTTCGTCTAGTTTTTGTGTTTCATCTCATTTTTTAGGATGGGCAAAGTAATGTCGGACACTTACATTAGCACTGTTCAAAGCCCCCCCCCCCCCCCCACCTATCCTACACAGTGGTGTTTGGGGGATGCTTGCCTTCTCCCCATTGCATCCGAGGATGCCGTTAAAAATTCCGGACCATTTTTTAAAACGGGGCCTCCGGAGTTGATTGAAAATCTCAAAAATCCTTTAATAAAAACCCGTAATATCCATTCGCCGGGGCCGGATGCGAACGGGGTGGAGCAGGCTCGCTTTACATACAACATCGCTAAGTAGGTAGGTATCAGATTAGAAACATCTTGTGCCTCCAGGGCCTACAAAAACTTTCACCTTATTTCATCTTCGAAGATTTTTCTCGAGAGACGGAGGATTCGGAAGATAAGGAAGAGTTTTAGCCGTGTAATTAATTCTTGGATAGAATGAACCGTTCAACGGATGTCATTGGGTTAGAGAAAGTAATGAATCGTTAAATTAGTTACGACATTATCCAATAACGTCTATTTGGGGTCTTGAGGGTTGACCAATCCTCAAGAACCCAAAAAGACGTTATACGCTACTGGTCGAGAAATTCAACCCTTATTATCCAATAATTTATTTAATTATAGCAAAAATTGATTAGGTAATTTTTGCAGGGCGAAGTGTTGTCCTCTGGCTCTTTCCACGTGGTCCGTAGATACCAGTGGGGGAAAAAAAATAGTGTGGAAAATTATAAAAACGCTTGCATACGAGTCTGCAACACATTATAACATTTTATGTCTTTAGTTTAGTCGTTGCTAGGGATCCAACCGTAACGCTTTTTTAACACCTAACACAACGTTTTTTTAGTTTGTTTGCCAAAGTAAAGACATAAAATGTCAATAAAACAATTCTTTGGTGTAAAAGTATTGGTCCAATATTATGCAAGTATTGGTCATAATATATTGTGACGGCAACCATCACATGGGGTTTGGATTCATTCGAAAAGTGGTGAAAAAAAAAAAAAAATACACGTTACATCTTTGTTGTTTTTTTTTTTTTTTTTTTTTTTAATCCTACGCCGGACGGAGGCCTTAACGTCATCTCCTTCTTAGCAGTCCAATATGCATCACTTTTCTTTTTCCAAAGAGAGTCCTCGTCGTCGTGTCGGGTCGCAAGATTGTTGGGCACTGGTCCAAGTGCCTGGCATCCATCGATGCATTGGTATTTCACAGGGGGCACGTCGGTGATGGAGCAACGCTCATTGCCTGCCTGTGGGTGATGGGATTGTCAGTGGGTGGCATATTACTTCCTCTCTTGGCAATTTCGCGAACACTCGCCCTTCCCTCAAGACGCCCCCAGGACTCTCCTAGCGCTGAGTGTGTGGTGTTCCTCAGGGACATCGGGGGAACAGAGCGCAAGGATCGCTGACTGGGAGTCGACAACAAAGACGACGTTAGTCGCGTCACGAGGGAGGCTAAGAAGCGCAGCAGCAGCCTCTGATACAGCACGGACCTCCGCGTCAAAGTTTGTGGACATCGGGCTCAAAGCGAAACCACCCGCAAATAGACCTGGGGAATAGTATCCTGCACCAGTCTTCCTCCGGGCTCGGTCAGCGGAACCATCGGTATAATATACCGAATATATTATATTCGGAGCCCACCGGGTAGAGCTCAGCGAGTGTCTCAAGGGACCGGGATCTCAGCTCCTCCCGAGAAGTGTCCTCCTTCCTTGTTGTCAGGCGTATGGAGAGGCTAACCTCCGGCACAGGCGTGTTGATGTCTGACACACCGGCGGTGGCAAAGGGCTCCATTAGCTGCTGTGAGGAAGGTGATCTGCGTTTTGAGGCGTTCATTTGGCTGGAGATAGCCCTTCCAATACTGCAGTCAGTCGAGCCACCTTCTCAGCCAGCCTGAGAGTGCTGAGATCACGGCGAAGATCCAGTGGTTCTTTGTTAAGTAGTGTTATCACGCGCTACAGACCCAGTTCGCCATCTCACTATATAATTTCACGCTAAAATGCGTTAAAATGAGCTTATCTCTCCATTGTATTTTTGTTTGGCCTGAAAAAAGGATTAATCGATTTTTACCTTCATATCTGAACCACCCAATTGTACCATTCAACTTCAGCGTTTTTCAGCCCTGTGAGTTCACTCCAACGCAAATTTTAAGTGCATACACACTGTGAAACCTCCGTTTTTCGGAAAATCGATACTTTAATTGATAGAAACGAAAAAACCTAATTATTTACAATTTCTTGGAAAATGACACCTCATTCGACTTCCTGGCATCCCCTTGAAAGCTCCACTGATCCTCACGGAGAAATCCGAAGGTTCTGGGATTCCAAATAATGGATTCTTCGTCCAAAAATACTTCGAAAACGACACCCCTCTCGATACCATGCCCAAAACCTGCGAAAACCCCTCCCGTAGCCTCTTTTTAGCCCCACAGAGCCCCACGGGTGAAAACCTTGCGGGCACAACTATCCGGTGGACCATGTAATTTGTTAAAATCTCAGATTTAAAAAAAAATTCCTGCTGCCCAAAACGGCCAAATTTGCTGGAGTTTTTAAAGATATGGCAGGTTTGGCATTTTGTGGAGAAATTTTTGTTTGCAGCTATTTGGTTATGTGAGAATATGGGACACTTACGGGACACCATAAAAGGTTTTCAAGAGATCGTAAAAATAATTTAGACACCCCGAGGTTCGTTGGTTGCATGTTCAAGTCGAGCAGTACCAGAGTTTCTTGACTAACCTTGAGCGCCGGCCGTTTCGTTCTCGTTTCAAATGGCTTTTTCGACTCGTTTTCCATCATCCTAGACGAGCCCGAGAAATAGCAGGAAACCTTCGGGTTCTGGGAACGGGTCTACCGGGTGACGGGCTGACCTTTGTAGGAAACACTGCGGGTACCGCCCCGTTCCCTTCGGAGCTTGAAGCCCCGTGATTGCTGCCGCCAATCATCCTTCCCTCCGATCGTTATTTATATGCAAATAATAAACTAGGCCGCTGCGGCCACGAGGGCCCTCGCACGTCCGATTGCATCACCGCTCACCACCGTCTCATTGCGAAATTAATTGCTGTTTCCAGTAGCTAGAACGGTCGGGCATCCTTCTCGACCGATTTCGCTTCCTCAGGGCTTGTGCTGCATACAGCCCTGACTGATTCCGAATTGCGGCTGGTCAGTTCGCCTGATCCATGTCAAATCCTTTCTTGTGCTTAGGTGAAGGCCAGTTGTTCTCAAAGAGTGTGAATATCATCGACCAAAGTTAAAAATTGTATTAAAAAAAAAACCTATATTATGAAATAAAATAACCTAAATACTCATCGAAAAGGCTAGTCTTATCAGTATTAGGTAATTAAAAAAATTTATTTGTGTAATTAAAAAAATCATAGTTTTCTTCTATTTTTTCATTTCAGAATGATTTAGTACAACATGACATTGTTGATCAAAGGATACAAAAAACCTAACCATGACAAACCTCTTTTCAGCCACTTCAAATCTTCTTTTACGGACAGCAGTGAAAAGACCCGAAAGAAAATAGGGGTTATCTAACGGCCCTAATTAGCTTTGTGCCCTCTGATAAGAAGCGATAACGAATGTGTGAAAAGAGCCAAGCCCGAGTCCGCCTCAGTGCTCACCGAACGAACCCACTAAAGCAGATATTCAGGGTACCGATCGCTGAAGAGGTCGTCGAAGAAGTGGAAGAGGCCTACGAGGAGCTGCTGGCAAGATAAGCCGCGGAAGGCAAATGGCACGAAACATCCTCGAAGGCCGAGCATCTGCGAGAACCTCCAGTGCTCCTACTAGGGGAATACTGCTTACTGCAGATTTTCGAAGAACCAACCATTGAAGGCGTCGCAGAGATAGAGGAAAAGGTTGTCAAAGAGCCTTGTCTGACCTTGAAGAATCTTAGATCTATACGATAGATACGAATCGGCCAACGAAGACTTATGGTAGAAAGAAGGCAAAGGAGCAGTAGAAAACAAATGGCAGGAAACATCCACAACGGCTGATCACCAATGAGAACCTCCAGAGTCGCTGCCCAGAGAACCGGCGGTTACTTATGCGGCTGAGGAGCTCCAAGCAACATCAGACGACCCGACTACTTTGAAGCGCTTCCTGACTTCTGGATGAAGAAGATAAGCTACCACGCCTCGGTATTATTTACACCTGAAGCTCTGCACAGGAAGCGTTGGCTCCTTTCGGTATGAACACAGTTGGCTCTTTTGATGACCGCACTGATGGCAAGGCTCTTTCTGCACTTCGAATTGGTGGCTCTTTTCACCATCTCCCGTTTTTAACCCGTTCAAACCATCACCTGGATTTTCAACCACTTCAAACAAGCAGTCAGTAAATGATAACACCGGCGGCGGGATCGTTTAGCCCGAGTAATTAGCTGCTCTCTGGTTAGCAGGAGAAGCTGGCCTTCCCGATCACGCCGCCGGAAGTGGCGCTTCCCCACGACTGAACGAAGTGGGGTGGGCTAACGAATTTAAGCCAGAGTTTGGCCCATGCGGCTACAAGTGGCTTCAGACGTGAGCTGAAAACTGACCCGCCATCTAACGTTTAGGAACCACTGATGTAAGCAATTTTCGTATTCGACTTTTGACCACCAAACCTCCCTGTTCTTCCTTTGAGAAAGTGTTATGTGCTCAGTCATTGTAAACAAAACAAAACACTTCACCTTCACATATTTCGCCCTCTTTAGAGAATCAAGTGGCTCATTGCGCCTTGTTCTCCTCCATGTGAATGCGCGGCATTAACCAACAGAACCCGCTACATGCCGTACACCTCGTTCTGTTCGTAAATTGGCTCCCTATCAGCTTTACAACGATTTCAACTCGTATAATGACCGTCGACGACAAGACCGCGCATTGCTCAGCCGCTCAGACCCAGAAACCAGCCAACCGCTTCCATCTTCCCGCTCGAACCGACTCTATTAGCATCTAAATAGTCGTTAGGGAGACTATTAAATAGAAATCCTGAAGGTGACGCGATGAAAGCTCAGTTCGAGGCCTATAAGTCACCAGGCTGGTTGAAGGATGAGAGCCAACCTGGTCATTAAAACCGGGACTATGAGCAACACGAGGAAAAAAAAAAAACTGAAAAACAGCATCGACGACGACAAAACCTCACTGCTATATGACGCATTAAATTCACGATTTCAAGACCATCCTCAACGTTCCTCTCGTCACCGCTTCTCTTCTCTGAGTTGGCGCCTTTGTTAGGTATCAATCGGCACAAATCTGATGGGCTCAGTTCAAAATGATGAACCGCACAGCCGAGTTACACCTCCCATACGAAAAGGCACGCGGGGAAAAAAAGTCGAAAAAAAAAGAAACAGCCCTGGAAAAGGAACTTCTCATCCTTTTGTAGGTAGTAAGTCATCTTTTAACTCCGCCCCATCTGAAATCTCCCACGCTCTCTCATTGGTTTTCATTGATCACAAAAACCGAGCACGTGATTTTGATTAATATTAATTTACACTGTGTCAACAGTTGATATTAATTGAATTTCTGTCATTTAATGCCCTTGAATTAAAAGTGCCAAAAATGCATCTAAAACGGCTAAAAAGCTCCAAAAACATAGACCTCATAGTCTCAAAAAGGGTCAATATTATCAGCGAAATATTCCAACTTTATATAGAATATTATTTTGGAATATTCCGTTGATAATCTTGTCCCATTTTTTTAGGGGGGTCTGTCCCATAAAGTCCCGCCTACGCTAAAGCGGAGATGGCAACCCTAATTTTAATCCTTCAAAAAGAACAGCCTCCTTTTGAATGGCTAATGTGCGGCACAGGGTTGGAATTACGAGCAGACCCTCAACACCCCCAACTGCGACTCCCTCCAAAATATTCCTTTCGCTCCAATCACCTCCCATTGTGACAGCCGCCCGTCACCTTTGCCTGATTAGACGTCAAAGACTTCATCGCCTGGAGTTTTCCTGTGAACGAGTTGTACGGATTGTCGTAAGTCAATGACTGCAAAGAGGCTCTTAATCCTCGGATTTTTCTCACGAGCTCAACGCTGCGGGATCAGGCACGTGACCACGTCCTTTTGTCCGGACCGAATGACATCAAATTGTTTATGTTCGTACACTTTCAAAAGTTCCCAAATGACGAATTAACCCAATTTCGCGTTTCTAGGTGAAACCGCGCGCACAAACCGCACGACCGATCCGCAGATGATACTGCATGTTGACGTGGTTGCATGTTGACGAGGCCGGTCTCTTTAGGTTTAGGCCCACGGGGACTGAGGTGGGTTCGGGGGGTCTCTCGCTCTCTTTAGCTTTACTACTGCCACCACACTGATTGCACATGATTGGAGTGAATTGTGAACTTCCCGTCCACGTACCCACGTTTCTCTCTCAGCCGCCACTTCAAGATACGGGCGGTTTATGCTCGCCAAGATACCTTCTTAGAGTCACATGACCCACTCTCATGACCGCAAGGACTTTTTCGTCGGAATAAAACTTGAAAGAAATGTTTAATTTTCGCATCAACTGGTTTTTGACGTTGTTCGTCCATCAGATTTTTAAATTCCAACGGCAGTCATTTGACGGTGTCTGTGCTTCTACTGTCTGGTCTGCAGTTTGCATTTGACGGTGTTCTGCTGTCTGGTCTGCAATTTGCATTTGACGGTGTTCTGACGGTTTGACGGTGTTCTGCTGTCTGCTCTGCAATTTGCATTTGAAGGTGTCTGTGCTTCTGCTGTCTGGTCTGCAATTCAAATCATGCTTTAACCATATTTAAACTTCAGAAGCGAGTCATCAGAATAATGGCCAATCTATCATGGGGTCAGAGTTGTAGGGGCTCTTTCACTCATTTAGGAATTCTTACTATTCCTAGCACTTATGTATTGGTTGTGTTAAACCATGTAAAGTCCAATTCTTCGTGTCTGCCCATTGTTGCTGACTCGCACCAGCATAATACTCGCTCCCGGGGTGATGTCATCATCCCTTTCACCCGCCTCTCTAATGCCCAACAGAACGACCCAATACAGGTGGGCTCCCGTATGTTCAACTCCCTACCCCACCATGTTCGGGATTTACCAGCTAAATCCTTCTATAAGTACCTGAAGTCCCACCTTGTAAAAGAAGAATTATATTCTCTAGAGGAATTTTTCAAGATCAAATGGCCTGTGGTGAATTAGTCTTCATTGTCTTGTCATGTATTTTCTTGTCATTGTCTTGTGCACGGCCATTCATTGTGTACATCTGCAGTCGAGTTGATGCTATTTCTCTGTCATTCCCATTATTACAGTCAATATAATCGGCTCTATAACCAGTCAGCTTATTCTGTATGTTCTAACTTGTGACTTTTGCTCTGTCATTATTTGGCTTTGGCAAATAAAAAAATTGATTCTTGATTCTTGATTCAATTTGCATTTGATGGTGATCTGACAGTTTGACGGTGTTCTGCTGTCTGCTCTGCAATTTGCATTTGACGGTGTCTGTGCTTCTGCTGTCTGGTCTGCAATTTGCATTTGATGGTGATCTGACGGTTTGACGGTGTTCTGCTGTCAGCTCTGCAATTTGCATTTGACGGTGTCTGTGCTTCTGCTGTCTGGTCTGCAATTTGCATTTGATGATGATCTGACGGTTTGACGGTGTTCTGCTGTCTGGTCTGCAGTTTGCATTTGATGGTGTTCTGCTGTCTGGTCTGCAAGTTGCATTTGACGGTGTTCTGCTGTCTGGTCTGCAATTTGCATTTTACGGTGTCTGTGCTTCTGCTGTCTGGTCTGCAATTTGCATTTGACGGTTTGACGGTGTTCTGCTGTCTGGTCTGCAATTTGCATTTGACGGTGTCTGTGCTTCTGCTGTCTGGTCTGCAATTGCATCTGCTGCACCACTTTGCTGATGTGGGATTTTCCCCCATATCAGGCAGTTGGTTCGTTCCAGGTTTGACGGACTGTTAATGGAAATCGACGGAGACATGCGCAGTTGAGAAAACTGCTGTTCCAGTCGATTTGTAGGTTGACAGCAGTTCAACTGCAGTCGGACAGAAATCGACAGCTCGAATGAGTTCGGTTGGGGGTCGACTTTGATAACCCTACTCATTTGAAACCTCTCTCATAACTTTATCACTTTATTTTGGTGCTTGGCGCGTCAAGTTGTACTCGCGTCCTCCCGAAGTCCTCTTAGATACCTTCGAACACTTTTAATGATTCATTCCCGCCCTTATGACACTCCTCTCTCCAAAAAGGTTGATAATTCTGAATACAATAAACCAAAAAGTATCCGAGTTAATCACTTGGATTTTTCCATATGAAATTTAGTGTCAAGTGAATCACCGTGAAGTAATTTAATTGCTGTAGCATTACTTCGCGGTGATTGACGTGACTTGGTTCAACAAATTTTGTTGACAGTTCGCGTTCCAGGTCAGCAGGTGGGCTGTTCGACAGAACTCAACAGCGATTCAGAAGGCATTGGGACGGCTGTCAACCTTTGTCAACAGACGCCGTCAGACTTGGAACAAACCTTGTATTTTGCCATTGCTGCATGGTTAAATATATAATTTAAATTTCCCTTAAATATATTATTTCCTTAAATAGGTATATTATATTTTCGGTATTTGAAGACCTGGGGATGATGATTCATGTCCAGATTGTGTCCAAAAATTACTCGGAAAAGACACCTCATGCGACCTAATGGTAACCTTCAAAAGTCCCATTACACTTTGAAGCTCCAAGAATGACCTATACATTACACGGTGAAATTGGACGGATCTGAGACCCTTATGCATGCATGCATCCATGGATTTCACGCCCAAAAATACTTCGAAAACGACACCTAACTCTACCCCGTGGGCCAAAAGCGTCTAAAATCCAAATAAAAAACCTGCAAATTGTACAATATAAATGAGCTATACATATATGGACGGTTGAAAACCGCCGTTTTTTCAGTCGAATCCCATTCTGTAGAGTAAAATACTTGTTTTTATACCGTCTGCACAATAAAAAGAGACGATTTCAGACGAAGTAGTCCATTTCAAATATGCCACGTTTCCAAACCCCTTGAAAAATACTACTGGAATTATTAACTATCCTTCTCACATCAGCCTGGAATTTACTAGTTGGGTCACTTCTTAACTTTTTACAATCATTTTTACGTATAAACTACAATGTTTTCTCCACATACACCTCCTTCTTCATCAAAACAGTAGTATTTCCTTTATCAGCTTTCAGTACATAAATTTGCAGCCTTTTACAGTATGATTAACAGGGCATTATCGGTCCCAATGAATCAAGTAGCTTTTCAAAAAGAAAAAGAAGTAATTTACTCTATAGCGGAGAGTAATGGTTATCATAGGGCTACTATAGATAGAATTTGGGGAAAGATTGGTATGAAGAAATTTCAATTAGCAGTCACAAATTTGGAAAGGGAAGATAGGGAACCAGATAATAGGAAGTGGGTTAGTTTACCGTTTTATGGGAATGTAACTCAGAAAGTGGGTCGCATTTTAGAAAATAGGGGTTTCAGAGTAGGATTCTATTCACAGAATTCTACAAAGAAATTACTAGGGGGTGTGAAAGATAAAATTCCTTTAGAGGATAAAGGGGGTGTGTATATATTAAAATGTGATTGTGGGATTCAATATGTAGGACAAACTGGAAGAAAATTTAAAATTAGATTGAAGGAACATAGTGATGATCTTAGGTTGGGAAGGGGTAGGGAAGCTTTTGAAAAACATTTGTCAGAAGAAAACCATAGAATCAGTTATGAGATAGGTAATAATAATCCAGCCATTGGGATAGCTCATGTTTGCCAAAAAGGTCCAAAACTAGATGCTTTAGAATCTTTGGAAATTCAGAAAGTTTACAATTTAGGAATATCAGTAAATGACCTGGATGTAATTAGGCGTTCCCCTCTAATCGATATTTTCCTGTGAGTTCTCCTTTCACCTATTTGCCTTTCACATTCTCTTTTCTTGCCACCTTTCTAATGCCACGCCCATAAGAAGGCACATTCACTTTTGTATATAAGGAACTTCTCACAACTTCCTCATTCTGTATTGTACTGATGATGGTTTAGTAAACCGAAACGCGTCTACAAGTTGTTATTTTATTTATCGTGGAAATAGACTACTTCGTCTGAAATCGTCTTTTTATAGGATGGATTCCCACTATTTCGCCGCATCTACCTTACGTTATGTCCGTCTGCACAATTTTCAATCCCATACGGAAATCAGGAGAGAGTATGAAAATAATCAGCGTTTGAACTTTTGGCGGTAAGATTGACCTTCTGAAAGTAGTACAACACAACGCCACCAGGGATGCTGGCATCGAATGTACAGATTTCATGTCCGCGAAGGTTGGCTAATCTGAACCTCCCTTCAAGATGGCTGATTGTTTATGTTAGTCGGTTTCTACGGATATTGTTATGTTTTTTCGGTTTCTAGGGATATTTGGAGAACTGTAGTCAGGTCTGCTTTCGGGTTCGGGACGGTAAAATTTACCGCAAAAAAAGTCTCGATTTATCCTTCAGGACCTTAAAGAAGTTGGAAGTTTTGAAACCGAAAGGACGGTAAATGACGTCATTTAATCAAAACTTCCAACTTCTTTACGGCCCTGAAGGATAAATCAAGACTTTTTTTTGTAATATCAGGGCGTTATTAGGTAGTCATTTCATGGACCTAGCTTTCAATTAGCTCAATTATTGAAAGCTATTCATTATATATATAGCTCATTTTCAAATGTTAATACTAGATGATAATAATATTAAAATTTGTACAAATTATATGCCAACTAAATGAGTATTCTTTAAGTAATCATAATAATTTCGAATTAAATGACAAATGAATCGATTATGTTTTATTAAATTACTCATTCAAAGAATTTTTTTCATGAAAAGTGTTTGGACGGATATGTGACCTTAAAAAAAGGATTCTACGTCCAAAAATACTTCGAAAACGTCACCTTACTCGACCCTGTAACCGAAAATCATCTAAACCTCTCCCGTAGCCTGTTGATAGCTCCACATGTGCAGAGATCCAGGTTTTAGCAATTGAGCTGATAAAGCTAGCGAGCACAACTAGGTGGAAAACCGAGTATTTTGTCAAAATTTCTGATTTGAAAAACCCTACTGCCCAAAACGCCCTTGACTGCGAACGGATAATAAATGAAATTTTCATTTTTGGAATATGCACTTCTGGAAAGAATAATGAAACATTTTGAGGCAGATCGAAATGTTCGACCCCCGTTCCAAATAAGTGCATTATTCCACGAATAATAAGCCAAAAGTAAATAAAAGTGACCGAAACGCGCAGGCTGTAAAACCGGGATAATTTGTAAAGGCTTCCGTGAAGTTTCGCAGCTAATGAAGGGCGGAAACGGCGATTATAATGAGACAATAAGCAGAAGGGGAAAAAAGAAGGGTTTGGAAGGTGAAAAGCCTAAATCAATTACGAGATTTACTACGCAAGTCAACGTGTTATTAATGAGAAAACGGTAGCCTTTTCTGGGGTCCCCCGCCGGGCCAGCCACCCACAGCGACCCAGGGTGCCTTCGCCGGGATTCCGTAAGTCCTGCCATGGAAGTTGGTTGAATGGAGCGGATGGGGTGTCATTTCCTTTATACCCTTTAAATGAACTAGACCCTACTCAGGTGTGAGGTAGTGTATTGTTTTGGCGGAGAGCCGACGGCACGCAGTCCATGTTCTCGCCCCAGTGTGTGTTTGAGGATGCGTTAAGAAATATACACTCCAGGATACAAGATTTCAAAGCGACAAAGTGGATGCCTTGCCGGGGTCGTTGGAAGCGAAGAACCTGCAGGCCACTGCCATCGCAGGCTGGAATCGTCCAGATACCACACACCTTCAGAGCTCTTGGTGGGGCAGTCTGGGGTGTCTGGGCTTACGAGATACAACGTGGGCCTCTTGGACTCCGCTGTTTCAGGAGTCATTTTTCCTCGGACACGTTCATTTACTTTTGGCTTATTATTCGTGGAATAATACACTTATTCGAACATTTCGATCTGCCTCAAAATTGTTCATTATACGTTTCAAGATGTGTAGATTCCAATAATGAACATTTCATTTATTATCCGTCTGCTGTCAAGTACGTTTTGGGCAGTTGGAATATATTTTCAGAATCGAAATTTTGGCAAAATACTCGGTTTTTCACCTAGTTGTGCTCGCCATCTTTTCAGCTCAATCGCTGAAACCTGTGGAGCTACAATTGTAGCCTTTAAAGCCTTTAAGGGGGCTACGTAAGGAGTTTTGACGATTTTAGGTTACAGGGTCGAGTAAGTAGTCGTTCTAAAAGTATTTTTGGACATATAGTCCATTTTCGAGGGGTTCCAAAACGATCCGAGATGGAGCTTCCATGGGGCTCCAACTGGGGCTTTTGTCTGATTCCAGAGGGTCAAAGAGGTATCGTTTTCCAAGAAAATATGGACGTGGAATCCATTTTTTAGGATCCCACATCCGTCAAAACACTTTTCAAGTAAACAAAAATTGGTTCCAGTTCGGTGTGCGTTCCATCGTTGCGTTTCTGGTTCGATGTGCGTTTTATGTTTGGACTGTGGTTTAGTGCGTTCTAACCCCACGAATTCAATGTGTGACTGCAAAATTTGCCTACTGAACAAATTTGGTTTCGTGTCTGTGGGTCTGTCGGTCTGTCCTCATTTCCTTGTCACAGCCATAATTTCCACTATTTTGAATGAATTTGGCTCAAATTTTGAGGGATTATGCATAAGGATAAGGCTCCTTGAGGTCCCATACGAATTTCATCACAATAGAATCAGCGGTACGCTCTGCGCATGCGCTAACGTGAAATTCTTGAAACAGGCATAACTTTCACAATTTTGATTCAATTTCGCTCATATTTTAAAGGATTATACGCACAAGGCCCCTTAAAGGTCTCATATGAATTCCATCATGATCGAACTAGCGGTACGCTCTGCGCATGCGCTTACGTGGAATTCATTAAATTTCGTTGTTACAGCCCTAATAACCACAAATTTCATCTGATTTAGATCTAATTTTCAGGGATTATGTGGGTAGGACCCATTGAGGCCCATTTTATGGTGGTGTCACTTTGATTGTAACGAGGAAGATGCTGGGCCATCTCCTTGGCAGTGTATTTTGTATTTGTTATTATTTTTATTTTGTAATTTTTATTCTTTATTTTTAATTTTTTATTAGTTTTTAGATTTTTTATTTCATTTTGTAGTTCTGTAATTTGTATTTATTCTTTCATTTTGAGTACCAAATTTTTTAATGGCATTGAAGTAACTTTTACACAATTATATCAAAGAATAATATACCCTTGTGTAACAAAATTTGCAGCGTTTTATTTTTCCAACAGATCGCCTTGTCTCAAATTGCAAAAAAAATAAAAATAAATGGTGTGTTAGCTTGTGGACGGCTCGGTCGTGCCAGTGATGTAGAATAAGTTTACGAGGTATTTATTGGCGACATCCTCTGACCGCTTGGTGGATCCCTCTTTATTTTATCAATTGGCAGCGTCTTTCTAGGGTAGCGTCTCTAACCGTCTCAACTAGCTACCGGATTAAAATTGTCTCTACGACCCCTTCCCTTCACCGCAGATCTGGTTGCTTCCTTATTTCCATCACTGATTCAAACAGATTCATTTTCCATTTGACGGCCTGCACCCTCGTGCGGTGGTTTTTTGCTGTTCGCATTCGTACGAGAGAGATAAATCGGCTAATGGAGAAAAAAGGGGCAAAAACAAGTAAAACTTGAAATGAGCATCGTGTGTGTCTTCACCTGTTTTGAGCAGAGTTGATGTGTTGGGGAGGTTCGTGGAAGTGATAAGGCAGAGAGGAGAGCTAGGTGTAATTACAGAGCTCGTCCTTGCCGTGTCCTCACAAGATTACACGTTGGTCGGGGTCGGTGTGTAATCACCAAAGGGTACGAGGGGGCAAGGTGGACCCAGGGGTAGGGCAAGGGTACGGAGGGGCGGCTCATGCGAAACCCAAAAAGGAGAAGTGGTAAAGAAAGACAGTTCAACACATGCCAATCAGCTCGAGTTTTGGATCTGAGACGGTGCAGGTTGCCGGAGGATCTTCAGGTGGTTCAGTCACGGAATCCTTACAGAGGCAAACGACCGGAAATTCAGATGCTCCAAACAGAAAAAAAAACAAAAAACAAAAAAACTCTTCGATAATTTACTGGCGAAATTTAATTCGGTTTTTATTTTATTTTTCAAACATTTAAAGTCCATAAAAATCAAATAAATTTTAATAAAATTTGAATAACTGCAGTTTCGGACAGGTATGGGACTCCCAAAAATGTGGTTCAACTTAAAAATTACTTCGAAAAGCGAGACTGCATTCGACCTTCTGGCCAAAGTCCTTCAAAAATCCCATCTAGTACATAGCTCCTTTTAGCCCAACAGAGCCCTACGAATTACGTCGCTCGGGATCAACCCTTGAAAACGATGAAATATGGTACGACCTCACCATTAAATTTTTAAAGCTTTGAACACTTTGTTGTTTAGTTGAGTTGAAAATTCGATGTTATCAGCTCATTAAAAAATATGTAAAAAAAATTCGATGTTTTCAGGTCATTAAAAAATAATATTGTGTAAAAAAAAAATTATTGATAAACTTTTTTTTAAAAGAATAAACCACAAAAATAACGAAAAATTATTATTTTATCAACTATATTTATTCAATAGAATTTATTTACAAATATGCATTTTAATAAAAATAATATAATATAATAAAAAATGATACAAAGTTATTAGAAATTACTTGTAAGATAAGCAAATTTTTTTGCCGAAACTTTTTTTTTGTTGGCAACTTCAGATTCGGATTCAGCACACCAAAAAATCGTAGGGATCCGTCGAGAAACGTTCTACTCTAATTTTCTGAAACAGGGAGTTTGGAACACCGTATGACCAACTATATTTTTACGTTACCATCAGAGGCGAATTCTCTGGCAAAGCAAGGTAAGCACCATGGGCCTACGCAGGTCTTCCTTTAGGGGGGGGGGGGGGGGGGGGGCTAAAAAATATTGCAGGTAGACATGCTGCCAGCAAGTGTACCTAGTTAAATTTAAATTTAAAAAGCTGCAAATTTTACACAAGGGTTTATATAAACCCTTGTAACCTATATCAAAGAATAATAATATTATTATTCTTTGATATAGGTTACTTGTGCGAAAATTAATTCTGTGTTTTGAAACAAAGTAAATTTGACGCTGATCACGAATATACCCCATGTCCCTGTACCTAAAATGGATTCTGAGCCTTTTTTTCCCAAAATACCTTTAAAAAAAAAACTCGTTTTCAGAACATTTTCCAATGTGCGAGCCAAGTAAGGATTCTCCCGAAGTTTGTACATGAAGAAAAGTTGTAGAGCAATAATTTTGGCGTCGATTGAACACCGTAAAATTGAAAATTACTACAAAAATGAGGAGGTCGAAGATGATTTCGATCGAACACTCCTATGATTTCTGATGGAACCCCGTAACATTGGTGAATTCCATTGAACACCCTAGAATTGAAAATTTTCTACTTGAAGACGGTAAATTGCTGAGCCAGATTAGTTATTTTCATGACTTTGTAAGGTAAAACAATGTGGCCTTTTAAATTAAATTTTGTTTCGAAGGTTCGAGCCAGGAATATCTCGCTGTAACTTATATATATTTATTTATTTATTTATTATTATTTTTTATCCACTGCAATGACCCTAATTACTAGAGTCGAGAAATCGAGAAAACAAACTATGAAAACATACATATTATGTATGGTTTCATAGTTTGTTTTCTCGATTTCAGTAAACGATCGCCGTAACTATCGCAGGTTCTCTGAAAGGTCTATCTAGGTAAGGTCGAGTTTGAAGAATCTTCAAACTCGATCCGATTAGATTTAACGTTATCCAACGGCGGGAATACAATTTAAATGTAAATATGTCATATTTTTGGAGTTTGGTACCTGTTAGGCGTCTTTTCGGCGAAAAAAGGAATTCTCACAATTTCACGCATTCATCTTAAAATCTGTAGAAAAAACGGACGCCATTTGTCGGAGTTGTTCTGTACATAGGGCACTACATAGGGTACCCAGGAAAAATAGTCGCATACCTACCCAAGCTCGACTTAAGTCATGGTGAATCGAATGCACAAAAATCATGGTTTTTTGCTTCAAAATCCGCAAAAAACGTGTTGAAACCTGTGTCTAGATTTTTTCCGCAGAAAGATAAAATTACTTTCTTGTAGCTGAGTAAAAACTGAACAAATTCGATGTCTAACGAATTTTTTCACGTGCAAAATGAGTCGGCTACGATTCTCCGTAAATAGGTCCAATACTGTTCCCGTCAACTCACAATTTCCCAAAATCGAGAAAGGTATACTGCCCGAGTCAGGTCTACAGTACGAGTCAAGTTGATGACTTTTTGATCCGAAAACTATTCATATCAACCCTCCAACTAATACTGAATGGAATATAATGATTTTGAAAGGATTTAAAAATATTTTTTGATTTTTTTGCTTTGACCTGTGGACCACTGTGCGGCAGCGGTTCCATTAAATGAAATTTTCGTTTTTGCAATCTAGACCTCTTGAAACGAATGATGTCAAATTTTGAGGCCGATCCGAATTTTCGACCCCCGTCGCGATTACATAGGTATATTATTCCAAAATGAACAAACCAAAATGATCGTAACTTTGCATGTAGGTATTTGGAGTGCGGAGTATGGTGTGATAGGTACCCTATATCGTAAATAATATTACACCGCTTGAGAAATAATACAAAATAACATACAAATCATTTTTACAAAATCAAGTGTTGTAGTTCACTTTTTTCCCCCCTTAATATAAAACATTTACACAAAATGACATTGTACATGAATGACATGAAAGTGTATATATATTTTTCGTTTGTGTAGGGGTGGGGGGGGGGGGGGGCCTAGCCCCCCCTTGCGTACGCCTATGGTAAGCACTGCTTGCCCAGTGCTAGCCAATTTTTTTTAAAATAATTTTTTGTTTTATTGTTTCAATTTTTGGACAATTTTTCAAATGATTTTGGTTTTTACATTAGTAATGGAACGTTAACTATTAACTTGTACCCAAAGTAAGTGCTCATTCTTGTGAGCAATGGCAACGAGCTCCAGCGCAGCTAATTGTCCGCTAGAAGAGAATAGGACTACCGTTTGAGCATCATTCCCCCTAGTCAAGCACCTGCGAAGCTGAATGCGTTGGCTCGACTTGGTTGAACCAGGAAAACAACTGGTTTCCTAGACCTTGTGGGGGTAGAGCGGCAGGTCTAATACTGGAAGGCAAGCAGTATGGTTGGTGCTTCCTCCGCTTGGGGCGTTCATCTGACTTTTCACTCATAGGATCGCGGACATTGATCCTCAGTTGCCAACTTCTCCATTAGTTGTTTGCTTTCTGAAAGAGTTCTTTCTGTGATCAATTTACTTGAATTTTACCTTGTATTAGTTTTATTGCCATTATTACTAGTGTTCTTCGTTTTTTCTGTGTTTTGTGTATCAGGTGTGTGAAATCGGCAGTCAGAATGGCTTCATGCAGCTGTGGAATACAAGCACTGCTGCAGGCCCCGTTGTTTTTCTGTAAGTTCGCTGTTGGTAATTGTGAAAGTTGCTTATGAAAGAGTAGGAGATTTTGAGTTTTATCGTAGGGATTTCAGAGATGAGCGAAGGTGATGAAGTGGGAGGGGGAACCCAATTGTGTGCTTGCCCAGCCTGCCAGCTCAGGATTCGCCCCTGGTTAACATAGGTGATTATTTTCAAAAGAATAACCTAAAGTAGAGTTGCATCGTTAACTTGAATATAGTAGATGTTGATTTCCGTGCTGGAAAGACGTCAAAACAGGTCCGAAGGGATGGAAAAAAGGGCCAGGGGTGTCAGATCGGGAGTTAGCGAGTTCTTGAAACTAATTGATTTGGTAGGGTCTCACAATTTTTTTCCCCCCTCCGACCTTTTCATTGTTCGTTTATTAAGCCAATATAAGACTTTAGTCACACCCATTGGGCCTTCTTGATAGGATTTTCCAGTTTTTCTTCAGGCTCGCCAGCCACCCCCCCACTTCACCTTTGTCTTACCCCTCTCGATCCACCCTCTTCGACTCGGTTGGGGGAACTGATCGAATTATGTGGCGACCACAACACATCTAAGTTTTTGTTCGGAAGGTTTACACCCATGTTTCTTGAGTGAAAAAAAAAAAGAAGAAAAAAAGAAAGAGTATTGGGCGCAAGTTTGGATTTAAAGGTTCAGAGACAACATGAATATGTTAGAGATAATATATCTTATTATATATATTATAAAATGTCGTCAAGACGTAGTTTACTTGAAGAAAAAAACAATAAATAAATTTTCGATGCATTTTGTCCGTACAGTAAAGGCGAATGGTATCAAATGAGCCGTTTGATGTCAGTTTGTGTTGAGGTGAAGAACACACTCCCACATCTGTGGAACACAAGAGGGGAAGATTTCTACAGTAGGAACATGTCAGATTCCGATAAGCTGTCGTCGGCGGGGGGTCGAAGGGGATTACGAGCGATCGTAATATGAGAACCTTCGACATCTGAAAAGGGTCGATACCGGGTTTGATGCCCACCAATCACTCATTGTTGAGGGCGCCTTCCGGAAGTTGACAAAACTATTTTCTAAAAGCGGATGGGGGCGGGAGCTCTTTTTCCACAAGAGGGGGGGTGGGGATTTTTTTTCGAGGGTCGGAGGGAATTTTCGGTGAGGGGTTCTTTTGGCACGAGGAAGCTGCGAGGAGGCGGTGCAGGTTCTGCAACAATGAGGTGGGTTGGAACGGATGGTTTCGCCTCCAGCTGGTTGCGGGGACCACCTGGTGTGACGCAGACGACCAACCCTTCCAGTTTCCATTCTACCATTCTGCCCTTTTCGACTCAATCGTCATAATTACCCTGTCAATTAATCACGACTGTTGGCTGTATGGCCAACATGAACCCCAGCGAGGACCCAATTTCCAGAGACAGCAAGTTCTTCTGACCTATTTTGGCCCTGAAATGCAGAACTAGGTCTTGGCGATTTTTGTCGAAATTGAGATGGCAGCGGTTTTCTAACGGATTTTTCGAGCTCTGTTCAACGTTAGCGCTAGTTTTCAACAAAATGAGTCCTTCCCGTAGAGGTCTGGAGATTGTAGTGAGTGGATGGCAGAAAACGTCCCAATCAAATTTTTGCTGGAGGAATTTTCTTCAAAAGTCTGGGAATGTGTTGTTGTGTTGTTTTGAGTTGTTCCTTCTCTGATGATTACCTCGATGCTAAATTTTGGTTTATTATTCTTTGAATAATCCACCTTTGTAATCGCGAAGGAGGTCGACGACTCCGATCTGCCTCATAATTTGAAATTATCCGTTTCACGAGGTCTAGATTCCAAAACCGAAATGTCCGTACGCCGTCCGGGCCGTTTTGGGCAGTAGGAATTTTTTTTAAAAATCTGAAATTTTGACAAAATACTCTGTTTACCATCTTGTTGTGCCGCAAGGATTTCAGCCCGATCGCCCAAACCCGTGGGGCCCTATGGGGCTAAAATGGGGCTTTTGGCTATGGGATCGAGTTAGGTGTCGTTTTCGACGTATTTATGGACGTAGAAACCATTTTTGGGGGGTCCCGGAACTATCCAATTTGACCGTTGGGATCTTTAGGGACTGAAATTAGGAATCACTTGAAATACCACTAAACAAATTTTTATAAATGACGAAAATCGATTCAAGATTTTTTAAAAATCAGTAGTAAAAAATCGATTCACGATTTTTACAAAAATTGGAAGTAAAGAATCGATTCGCCTAAAAAATCGACTGAAGATCGATTCAAAAAATCGAAAAATCGGAACAAAACATCGATTTTTTCCAAAAAATCGGAAATCGATTCCCATCCCTACCCTGGTGGCACATAATATGTATATATTATAGTCACAAGGGGCAATAATCCATTGGCGGCAACGTTTTTCATTTTATATTATTAAATAATTTTTTTTAAGATTTTTTTTTAATGGTGGCCACCTTGCAGAATCCAAACTCAGTCATCACCCAATAGGTAGCGTGTTTCTTCGAGGATGGTTGTGACGTCACCCCAAGTCGCTGACCTCTGTTTCCCGCCTTAAATTCAAACTTTGATTTTTCCTCGAATTCTATAAAATTGATACGAGCTTGCAATTAAAGTTTTAACCCCGTTTTTGGTGATATTTGGAAGCCTTCTATCGATTAAAAAAAATTATATGTGCGCCCATTCCTAATTCACTATTTCTACGATTGTAGCTCCTCTATCAACAATTAGGTACTAATCTAAAATTGTTGACCCTCTCTTCTCTATATTCCCCGTATTTTCAAATCGAAACACATTAAATGATCAAATTTTGATCCTTCAGGTGTTCGAACGTCGGAAGGACATCTGCTCACTCGGACAGTCGGCCCTCCTCGAGATTCGGTCCACGGCGGACTTGTCATGACATGTCTTGAGTAATCGACGGCGTTTTTACCTTCCACGGGAGGAATCAACCGGAGGCAACTCGCATCAGTCACGTCAACCGTCGACGTCCCACGAGGTTCCTCAATTGACTGTCAATTATAACTGAAAAGTTTAACAGTGACAGAGATCGCCCTATTTGTCACTGCCCCCCCCCCCCCCCTAACTACCGGTGAGCGGCTCACACAAACAAACAAACGCAACCAAACCGACTCGGAATATTTAACGTGAAGTCGAATAGAAAGACGTTGAGTAATTGGACGATCGTCGTAAACAAAATCGCTTCCATACTACGAACGCAACTCCTGTGCGCCACTTGACGTTTTCCACCGGGCGATGACTTATGACGCTCATTGTTTATGAAAGATCGGCCAAATATAATTCACCCGTTGGTCAGAATACAGTTGCCAGTAGAATACAAAATCAATCATAATTTTACATGATTCAGCTATTAGGCAAAATTCGTCGTAGTTTGTCTTGTTCGTCTTATTAGAAATGCGATTGTCTAGCAGATGGACGCAACGAGGACGCTGGATAAGAATACTTATTAGAAATGATGCTTATGCGAATTAGAATTTAGAGAATTAAGATGAGTTAAGAAGAATAATTCTTCTAATTATTAGAAAAATAATTGCAATTCTAATTCTTGGTTCTCTTACTTAAGAGACTCGAGAATTAGAATTAGAATTATTAAAATTAGAAAAGTTTTTTATAAAACGCTGCAAATTTTACACAAGGGTTTATTATTCTTTGAAATAGGTAAAGTACTTGTGCAAAAATTACACAGGTTTACAAAAAAAAAAGTCCATTAATCTATATGTATTTTGGGGTGCTGAATCCGAATATGACCTCCGTTTTTCCCGGTCACGTCCAAATTTTCGAGATATTTGCGATTTTTCGTTTTACGGCCTTTTTCAGGTTATAAAATCACAGATAATAATCGTGCAGATGCCCAAAAATTCAAAAAAAAAAAAAAACAAAAAAAAAAACAACTCTTTTTACTGGAAATCTATCTTTGATTCCGAATACATGTAGACCCTATGACTTGGGGTCTAAAACCAGAATAAATGTGTGATTTTGCCACAAAAAACCGCTGAAAAAACGTCGCTTTTTCAAATCCACGGTCACGATTTTTGGTACCTACTATTTACCTTCTAGTATAAAAACTATGGCCGTTAAAAATGGTAAAGTAAAAAATATCTCGAAACGATGGCCGTTAAAAATAGTAAAATAAAAAATGTCTCGAAAATTTGGACGTGACCGGGAAAAACGGAGGTCATATTCGGATTCAGCACCCCAAAATACATATATCTAAGGTCACTTCCGCGGCGCCGGAAAGTGACCTTTTTTTTTTTTTTTTTTTTTTTTTGTAAACCTGTGTTATTTCTGTGCATGTAGACGAATTTAAAAAAAATGTTTTTCAACATTTTTCAGAATATTAAAAAAAAATAATAATTTTTTACCAAATTTTTTTTCAATTTTTTAACAATTTTTTTTTTTTTTTTTTTCAAAATTAGTAAAATCGGTTCGTTCCGAGACCCTCCAAAAATGGATTCTACGTCCAAAAATACTTCGAAAACGACACCTAACTCGATCCCATAGCTAAAAGCCTTTAAAAAAACCCTCCCGTAGCCCCATTTTAGCCCCATAGCGCCCCACGGGTTTGAGCGATCGGGCTGAAAACCTTGCGGGCACAACTAAATGGTAAACCGAGTATTTTGACAAAATTTCAAATTTAAAAAACTTCCTACTGCCCAAAACGGCCCGGACGGCGGACGGACATTCGGTTTTGGGAATGTAGACCTCTTGAAACAGATGTCAAATTTTGGGGCCGATCGGAGTCGTTGACCTTCGTCGCGATTACGTCGGCGTATTATTCCAAGAATTATTAACCAAAAGTTTGACGTTTTTTTTTTCTTCAAAAATTCGATGGTTGGCCTGTTAAGAAGAAGAAAATTTCTATTTTTATGCATTTGAATAGTCGAGTTTAATTTTTTTTAATGTTGAATCGGTGATGATGTTGTTGTTGACCGTTTCTTTCCACCCGCACTTATAAGAAATGCTGATAAATTCTTATTGAAAATGTGATTGTATAGCTGATATACTATAGCAGATTGACGCAAGGTCGAAGCTGGATAATGGTATGTATCCTATTCAGATTGTACGCCTCGTCGCGTGTATTGGAAGCTGGTCGGACCATTAGGACCCATTGTGTAGCATGACGTCAGAGATAATTGTCTCATGCAAGTCACAGATCAGTTCACGTGACCTGCTTCGACGGTGAGGTAGCGACAATTCAGTATTGAAAGGTGATGGTTTATGTATCGAAGAACTTCTGTCAACACCTCCCAAAAGATCCAGATTTATTGAAATGGCGTTTCCCACCGACGGGGTTCGATGTTTGTTCGACGCATTTATCCCGTCGAGTTGACGAACGGTTGACGTTTTTTTCAGGCGAAAGCAAACAAGACCCCAAAGTGGATTGGAAAGCCCCCCGTCAGGTTGTGATCAGGGTAGTCCTGCCACCTATCGGAAGCCCTTCGAACTGCTGGGGGGTTGTTTTCGCCCTCTTCCCCCTTCAACCCCCATCAAGGCGTAAAAGCGCCTTTTTTCAAACGATCACGCCGCTTTGTGGAATTCGGAAATCGTCGCTTTTGGATGTAAGACAATTTTCAAAAGTACGTCAATGATGGTTTAATAAAAGGAAATTGCAGACGAAAATTCCATGTCAATAGGTAAATAAACTAAAGTAAAATGAAGTAGGCTAATAAAATACTTGAATTCTTATTAAAAAAAAGAAAAGAAACACGACAGTGGACCCACACTATTGGTTTATTATTCTTGGAATAATACACCTATGTTTTCGCTACGGGGGTCACCGACTCGGATTGGCCTCAAAATTTGAAATTTGGGGCTAAAATGGGGCTGCGGGAGGGTTTTTTTGAAGGCTTTTAGCTATGGGATCGAGTTAGGTGTCGTTTTCGAAGTATTTTTGGAGGTAGAATCCATTTTTTTGGGTCCCGGAACTATAGGGTTTTCTTGGGGCTAAAAATGGGATTTTTGAAGTACCCCAGGAGGTTAAGTATTTAAGGAGTAAAAAATAAAAAATTTTGAAGAAACAATTTTTTTGAAAAAAAAAAATCCAAAAAATGATTTCTTTAAAAAAAAAAAAATTTTTACTGACACAGAAATAATTTTTGCACAAGTAACCTATATAAAAAAATAATAAACCCTTGTGTAAAATTTGCGTTTTTTTTTTTTTTTTTTTCAAAAAGAAAGGTCGTTTTGAAGGTAAATTTATTATTGAAGATAGCGTCTTATTCTGTAGGTGAATTCTGCAAAACATTGATTCAATAAAATTCCCCCACTCTAATTCAAAATTCAAAAGTTCTTGACACTGCAGTTTTCCTCCTTTTGGTTTATTATTCTTGGAATAATACACCTATATTTTCGTCGACTCCGATCGGGCTCAAAATTTGACATTATCCGTTTCAAGAGGTCTACATTCTAAATCCGAAATGTCCGTCCGCCGTCCGCCGTCCAGGCCGTTTTGGGCAGTAGGAATTTTTTTTTAAATCTGAAATTTTTACAAAATACTTGGTTTACCATCTAGTTGTGCCCGCAAGGTTTTCAGTCCGATCGCCCAAACCCGTGGGGCGCTATGGGGCTAAAATGGGGCTGCGGGAGGTTTTTTTTTTGAAGGCTTTTAGCTATGGGATCGAGTTAGGTGTCGTTTTCGAAGTATTTTTGGAGGTAGAATCCATTTTTTTGGGTCCCGGAAATATAGGGTTTTCTTGGGGCTAAAAATGGGATTTTTGAAGGACCCCAGGATGTTAAATATTTAACGAGTTAAAAATAAAGAATTTTTGAAAAAACAATTTTTTTGAAAAAAAATCCAAAAAAATGTTTTCTTTAAAAAAAAATCCCAAAAAATTTTTTTATTGACACAGAAATAATTTTTGCACAAGTAACCTGTATCAATGAATAATAAACCCTTGTGTAAAATTTGCAGCGTTTTTTGGTTTATTATTCTTGGAATAATACACCTATGTTTTCGCGACGGGGGTCGACGACTCCGATCGGCCTCAAAATTTGACATTATCCGTTTCAAGAGGTCTACATTCTAAATCCAAAATGTCCGTCCGCCGTCCAGGCCGTTTTGGGCAGTAGGAATTTTTTTTTAAATCTGAAAATTTGACAAAATACTTGGTTTACCATCTAGTTGTGCCTGCAAGGTTTTCAGTCCGATCGCCGAAACCCGTGGGGCGCTATGGGGCTACGGGAGGGGTTTTTTGAAGGCTTTTAGCTAAGGGATCGAGTTAGGCGTCGTTTTCGAAGTATTTTTGGACGTAGAATCCATTTTTTGGGGTCTCGGAACGATCCGATTTTACTGGGGCGATCTTTAGGGCTTTTATGGGGCTAAAAATGGGATTTTTGAAGGATCCCAGGAGGTTAAATATTTTTCGAGTAAAGAATAAAGAATTAAAAAAAAACAATTTTTTTCGAAAAAAAATCCAAAAAAAAAAGTTTTTGAAAAAAAATCCAAAATTTTTTTTTTCGAACATTTTTTCTTTTGACACAGAAATAAATTTCGCGCAACTAACCTATATCATATCAAAGAATAATAAACCCTTGTGTAAAATTTGCAGCGTTTTTTTTTTCAAAAAGTCAAAGGTATTTTTGAAGGTAAATTTATTATTGAAGATTGCGTCTTATTCTGTAGGTGAATTCTGCAAAACTTTGATTCAATAAAATTCCCCCACTCTAATTCAAAATTCAAAAGTTCTTGAGTCTGCAGTTTTCCTCCTTTTCGTAATCACTCGGCTGCAGGTACATACACGGATTCAATGTTCAAAACTTCGTAAACGACACCCTACTCGACTCCTTTTCATTTTTCGAATCTACACTGCATCAAATAAAATACCAATATTGAGGTTGATGTAAATTTTTAACGGTCGTCACCCATTGAAACGACAATAAACCGAAAGGCCACTCGAAACTCACGTTTTAGTTGAAATACCTTTTGGGTGTTCTCCCTCGATGCAGTTCTTCGTCCCTTTCTCCGCTTTGACGACAATCTTCCTCCTCAGACTGTTTCCACCTCAATTTTTCAATTCCTGCGAAGAGCCGGCGCCACGCGGGTCATTTACGGTGGAAGGTTTGTCGGTACGAACCGCCTTCATTTCTTTTGTTCCCCGTCTTTCTTTAATGAGGATGCAGGGGCGTTTGCTCGAACATTGGAAACTTGAATCGTTTTTATTTTTAAAACGCCGAAAAACCCCGGCCTCGAAGGTGGTGTTTTGAGTATCGCGATATTTATAATTGGTGGGTTTGGCGTTCCGAAGGCGCATCCACGTGCACGATGAGTCTCAAATAAGGAGGCATACAATGTATGTAAAACTAATAGCAAACGTTATTATCTGGTGGCCAAAAAGGATTAGAAGGATGAGCCTGTAGGTATCTGAAAATAATTGTTGCTTGTGGGTTGTAGGTGTCAGTCATTCCGCCAACTGTTGAACCTTCCCTGCCACTCCTTCGTCAAGAAGTCGCACGAAATGTTCAGTTCTTGCACCATCCCCGGAGTCCAGTAATTAGCTCCGAAAGGCATCCGAGGATGGAGGAAACCCACCCACCCCCGGACCGCAGAGTTACGTGATGACCCGTCCATTCATCTGGGAAAAGACGAGGAACAGACACAGAGGGCCTTAGGGTATTAGACGTCCATACGACGTGTTGCTAGGCTACAATCAAGGAAACTCGTTCCCCTCACGTGGGATTTCTGCTTTTATTTTTTGATTCTCCCGAGTCGCTCGAGAAAACCTTCTCCCTCCCTCTCGACACACATTTTTGATTCTTGGATAATGATACCTGTCGCTTAATCACCCGAGCCAAATTGGAGTCCGGTCCAGACCCAGTCATGTGCGTGGTAGTAGATGCCAACTGGAAATAGCCGTTTCGAGCTTCTGAAACCCGTGGGATTTCAACATTCCCCAGAATGCGTCGACCGACTCCCGAAAACCAATCGAAATCGGCTTGCAATTGTCCCATTTTCCATTCGCCGGTTTGGATTTAATGGATTCTCCTCCCCAAATTGCTCGGCAATGATCATATTAGGCATCTCATTCACCAGACACGTTCGCCTAATTTTCAAATGAACGTCACGAGAAATCATCACCTCAAATCAAAATGGCGATCATCTTCACAGAAACGACTTCGTCGCCTTCAAACGCCGCGTAGCGATAATACGGCTAGTGAAACAACGTGCAAATAGACTAAAAGGCTAAATAGAAAACAAAGAAAGAAATATACTAAAAGTCACTCTGAAAAATGTTTAGTCTGACTATCTAATCGACACTGTACTACAAAAAAACACAAATTACAAATCACTAACTTGGGAAATAGTCAGGTCGGTAGACGTTCGGCAATGCAGACCGTCGCGACGTCGATCATGATCATGCACCCGAAAAAAAGGGTGTATGTGGATATTTGTGGAGTGTATGAAGAACGCCAAGGAGTAAATTTTAGGCTTATGATACAAAATGATCACGCACTTAAAAACGCTGCAAATTTTACACAAGGATTTATTATTCTTGGATACCTACAGGTTAGGGTAGGTGGGGGCAAAGCCCTGCGTGGGGCAAAGTTATGCAGTGGCTTTTTCAGTACTTCACAAGTGATTGAGAAACTGGCAACCAGGCAGCAGTTGAGGTTCAGCAACAGGTGTCTGTCATCAAAAGTAATGGCGTCTCTGAGGGCAATAGGCTGAGAAAATGAGTTAAGTATGTTTTTCACCTTTTGTATGTAATTTTCAGGAACGTTGACGTCAATTTTGTGTGAGATAGGGTTGCGCCAAATTAATCAGCTAATCATCAATGAATAGTACTGTAATTGAGCTTCAATGTCAGGGGAGAACCGTTTCTTTAACTCACTTTTCCTAACCTTATCAAAGAGTAATTTCCAAACATGCCATTTGGGGCAAGTCCCTGCAGGTTGTTTGGGGCAAAATTTGAAAATTGGATTTAATCCCTGCACCCCTCAAGTGCAGGTCTTTGCCCCATTCACTACCAGCACGTTTTTTGGCATTGTATGGAACATGTGGATTCAAAAATGACAATAAAGTTGAATTGTAAATTTAAAATTTCATCATTTATAATTTAATGTCAATCAAATAGGTGCACATCACTTCCAAAGAGTGGGGAGCAATTGCCAATAATTGCCAGGTTTGATGATCAGGGATTCCTGAACAAATTTGGTTCCTAGTTTGTCCGTCCGCGCATCTGTCAGTCCACATTTCTTGCCAAAGCCATGACTGCACCAACTTTTATCGGATTTCTGTGAAATTTTCCGGAATAGTGTGAATTTAGTCCTAGATGGTCCCCTATAAGTTTCATCATGATTGAATCAGCGATCAATTCGGCGCATGCGCGAACGTAATTTTCTTGTTACAGTCACTTATGTCCGCCAATGTTTTGATGACCGATAATCACAGATTAAACTACTGATAAGTAATCCAGTTTAGTGGTAAATCGGACCGATTAATCGGTGCATTTGGCTGGAGAGGTTGAACGTGAGGACACTGTGCCATGTCCCCTCTTCATTTGATTTTATCCCTCCGTTCAGGGTTTTTTTTCGATCATGAAGAAATAAGGAATTTTTAAATAAAGAAATAACTTAATTTGAGCATTTTTGTTCAATAGAATTTTTTTTAAACCCATTTCTACCTGTAGGTGCCTGTGTTTGCCCTTTTGGGGCAAAGCCCTGCAAAAAATTTTTTTCTTAAATATTCAATTTCTCCTTTACTATTGACAGGAGATGACTGTGTTTCCAAGGGGTTATAGATAATAGCCCAACCTAAAATTCAAGCATAAAATTTAGAGGAAATCTGCTTCAAATCGGTTGCAATGGTCGAAAACCCGGAAATTGCAGGGCTTTGCCCCCACCTACCCTACTTGTGCAAAAATTATTTCTGTGTCAATGGAAAAAAATTTGGAAAAAAAAATTTTTTGGGGATTTTTTTTTTCAAATTTTTTTTTATTTTTTGAGATTTTTTTTCTTCAAAAAATGGTTTTTTTTTTTTTTTTTTTTTTTTTTTTTTCAAAAATTCCTCATTTTTTACTCGAAAAATATTAGACCTCCTGGGATCCTTCAAAAATCCCATTTGTAGCCCCATGAAAGCCCTATAGATCGCAACAGTGGAATCTGATCGTTCCGGGGCCCCCAAAAATGGATTCTACGTTCAAAAATACTTCGAAAACGACACCTAACTCGATCCCATTGCCAAAAGCCTTCAAAAATCCCCTCCCGCAGCCCTATTTTGTCCTCATAGCGCCCCGCGGGTTTGGGCGATCGGGCTGAAAACCCTGCGGGCACAACTAGATGGTAATCCGAGTATTTTGTCAAAATTTCAGATTAAAAAAAAAATTCCTACTGCCCAAAACGTCAAATTTTGAGGCTGATCGGAGTCGCCGACCTCCGTTGCGAAAACAGGTGTATTGTTCCAAAAATAATTAACCAAAAGCATTCGGGGGTGCCCTTGGAGACACCCAAAGGGCCGATTTTTTTAAATTTTTTTTTTAGCTCTTTTCAACTTCGGGCTGTTCGATCGACGAAAAATTTATTTTGTAAATCCGTTCAATCTCGACAAAGCTGCAACTGTAGCTGTAGCCGGCTACAGTGCCGCACTCGGTGACGGTGAAAAGCTCCTCCCCTCTTTGGCGCCCTCGCCGGTCGATAAGGCCGCACAAGCGCCATAAAGTCGCATCCAGCTTGCCACAATCGAGCTCTCCTCCGAGGCCTGGAAAGTTATTTTTCTCCATTTGTGATTTGTTGGAGAATTGCGTCGAAATTATGTGAACGTAAATAAATAAATTAAATATTTATTTTGTGAAATTCAACGCGAATGAAGAAATTACACGTTGGAGATGAGTCGCACGGAGATCCCACAGAGGGGAAGAACCTGCGACCGTAACCCTTCGAGTAAAAACAAATTCGGAGAGACGGGAAGGCCGACCTTCAGCCGATGAAATTCTTATCATTTGTGGCGATGCAAACGCGAGGGGGATAGAAAAAGAAAGGCCGAGCCGGCATGCGAGAGGGGGGATAAAAAACGGGGAAAAAGGGGAATACGCGAAGGTGTAGGGGAAGTGTGGGGGGTCAAGTACGGGAGGGGGAAGGGGTTGCAAGTAATGTGGACAAGAAGAGGACGGGAGTGGGGGGGGGGGGGGGGTGACGAGGGTCCGCGGATCATGCCGTGGCGTCCTCTGCGGAATCCCGTTTCCCTTTCATGTGCCGCCGCTCCCCTCCCGGTGCCGCCAACTTCGCACAACATACATCTAATTCTTTTGCTACTGTTGAAAAGGGACGAAATGATGGGGGGGGGAGGGGGGTCGTTCGTCTCCCGGCCGTCGAATAAATAATCTAAATTAATGTAACGCTTAGCCGATCCAAATGCCTCTTTTCCCACACAATAGAATTGTAACGAAGAGGAGTGATGAGTCACAGGGTCGATTTCGACTGGAATTCGATATATCGACACTGAAGAATTGAGGCCTCGTATTATGTGAATAAACTCCAATATTGACTGCATTTTACAACTAAAATTGTGTGAGAACAGCAACAATTTTAAGAAACGCTTCATTTTTTTTTTTTTTTTTTTTTTTTCGTTTATTATTCTTGAAATAATACACCTATGTTTTCGCGACGGAGGTCGACGACTCCGATCGGCCTCAAAATTCGACATCATCCTTTTCAAGAGGTCTACATTCTAAATCCGAAATGTCCGTCCGTCGTACGCCGTTCGGGCCGTTTTGGGCAATAGGAATTTTTTTTTTTATAAATCTGACATTTTGACAAAATACTCGGTTTACCATCTAGTTGTGCCCGCAAGGTTTTCAGTCCGATCCCCCAAACCCGTGGGGCGCTATGTGGCTAAAATGGGGCTGCGGGAGGGTTTTTTTGAAGGCTTTTAGCTATGGGATCGAGATAGGTGTCGTTTTCGAAGTATTTTCGAATCCACTTTTGGGGGCCCCGGAACGATCCGATTTCACTGTGGCGATCTACAGGGCTTTCATGGGGCTACAAACGGGATTTTTGAAGGATCCCAGGATTTTTCAAGAAAAAACGAAACATTTTTGAAAAAAAAAAAAGGATTTTTGAACAAAAAATAAAATCAAAAAAAATTTTTTTTTATAAAATAATAGAATTAATAATAAGAATTAAATGTCTGCACAAGTAACGTATATCAAAGAATAATTAACCCTAGTGTCAAATTGGCAGCGTTTTTTTTTTTTTTTTTTTTTTTTTTTTTTAACAGAAAGCCTCAGGTCGTTTTGAAGGTAAATTTATGATTGAAGATCGCGTTTTATTCTTTAGTTGAATTCTGCAAAATTTCGATTCATTTAATAACAAATCATTTTTAAACACAATTTCACGAAGGGTTTGGTATAAATTGTACAAAATTAATGTCAGTTCTATGCAAAAAAAAAAAAAAAAAAACATTGCAAATTTTTTCCGCTCCACAGAAAAACATTGAAGCATGGATATGTTTTTGGGCTTGACCATTGTCTATCCAGGTGTCACATAAAGCCAATATCTTGCAGTGATTTCTTATTGATACGAAAGTCTATGCAATTACACACAATTCAACACAATTTGCGTATTTCAAAACAAATAGCGTCACATATCAACTACATAGCAACACATCGTTTATTGGTATCGCGTCACAAAAAAAACGTCTTTCGCATGACCCCAGCTCAAAAACATAACCATGTTAAAAAAAAATGTGGAAGTTGAGTGTTTGGAAGGGTCACTAACAAAATTTAATGGCTAATACGTCCAAAATTATTCCAAAAACGACACCTCATTACACCTCCTGCCATCCTTCAAAAGCCTCTCTTGTAGCCCCCCCCCCCCCCTCCCCAAGGGCCACCTTGTCCGGATTTTGAAATGGATCCTGCCTCCGAAAATACTTCGAAATCGTCACCCCTCTCTGCCACTTGGCCAAAAACCTGCAAAAACCCTCCCGCCTTGCCCGATCATTTTGAGCCCAAATCTAAATAATATTTTGATATAGGCTCAAATATAACGATAATTCAACAAATCGATGAGCAAAAAAAAAAAAAAAAAAAAATGAATGAATAAGCCCTATATGGGTATAAAATTAAAAAGACAATCTTACTATGCTATAGACCAGGCCCTACTGATTTATGGGATTTAGCCTATTAAACCAAAATTCAACACATGTAACAACACAAAAAACAAGTCAAAATTTGTGATTCGTCAAAGTTATGGACATTATTGGAAAAACTACTTTTATACATAAAACTCTCATTTAAAACTTAACTTTGAAAGCATTAAGATTGAAAACTACAGCAGCTGAAAGACTTCCTTGAGGGCTAATTTTGTACAGCTCAGAGAAATTATTTTTTTTTAAGAGAAAATTAATCAAGGATTATTATCCTTAAACGAGTATGCGCCGAAGACAGAAGTTTTTAAAAAATGTACGATAACCATTTCGTTTATATTACAGTAAAATTTACTGTTAAAAATTTAATTAGGCAGAAGACCCTCCAGTTCCCAGTTGAAGATTTTCCTTTAAGGGTTGATATTGCCTTTAAGCGTTTGATATTTTTTGGCTTTCAAATGCTTTATAACTCCGAGACCTTCTACGCCTATTTTAAAAGAAAAAAAAGTAATATTCCCAATGCAAAGAGTGCAGAGCCTCAAGGAGCTCGGTGAAATGGCATATTTTGTGTACCTACGTGACTAACAACGTTTGATATTATCTTGACATGAACACAATGTGTCATGAACACATTATGTCATAATGTGTTCAGACAATGATTGTCTCTTCACATAATAGGTATGTAAAGAGACAATGAAATGTCTCTTCATATTATGAAAACGCTGCATAACCTATACACAAGGGTTCGATATATTTTAACAACCAAAACATCCCTTACTAACTGTTAGTAAGGGATGTTTTGGTTCGTTCTTCAGCGCTAGTATAGTATTTTCCAAATTACGTTTTTCTCTTTGAACCTGAATCTGCTGTTCTTGAATGGAGTGTAATGTTTTCAGTTGTATCAATTGAAATACTACTTAGTTCCGAGCATCTTGAGTTTGAAGATGTTGATTTCTGTTGTAATTCCTGCTCTTTGGCTTCAGCCAATCTATCCTGCTCTCCTATGCACTCTTGCAACTGTTCATAGAGGCTTTCTGTTCTGTTCGCTTTTGCTTTGAGTTGGATGATCTCCTGTTCCAGGTGTTTATTCTTTTCCGTTGTGCGCCAATTGTGTTTGTGTATGGTTCCATAGTTGCAATGTTCTGCAGCAGCTGTTTATGAGATTTGTTGCATTGGCCGGTGTAACTAGCCGGCAAACATTTTCTAGTTCTATTTAAAAATAGAATTAAAATTAATTCTAGGGCTTGATCTGCCATCTCATCTTTGGTTTGGATATGATACGTAGAATAGCGCAAGGTTCTTTAAATCAGTATTAGCTCTAGCTAGGGTGACCATAACTTTTTCAGCTCAAGTACGGACAACTTTCAAAATTTATATATATATAAAAATGTATAGCAGTTAAAACTAGGTTAGGGGTATCTACCTTTTTTCCAGCTCTAGTTATGGAGAAAAATCGACAAAATGTGAGTCCATAGTATATTAATATTAAAATGTGATTTTCCTTACCAATTTCCTTGTTCGCTGTGATGAAAATTTTAAATATTTTAGGTATTTCATAATATGAAATATGAAATAATATGAAATATGAAATACCTAGATTTCATTTAAAAGTAAAACTCCAAGAGAAATATTTAAAATTTTCATCACAGCGAACAAGGAACTTGGTAAGGAAAATCACATTTTACGATTCATCTCAGCTTGACTCCTTTCTGTAGGCTGATCATTCTTTGGCACTGTACCATTATTATTTTTTTTAGATGAGATGACTTTTTTCAGAAAGTTGTTGTCTGTCTTGATGGCTTCGTAAAATTCTTGGCACGCGAGAGAACAATAATTGTACCATTAACCTTATTTGAAGTAGTGACTTCACTTTCTCGATGGCGAAGCGACTTTTATCAGGAGACCAAACGTTTTCATCAAAGAAAAGAGTTTTTCAATTGGAGCTGATGTTCCCGGGAGGCTGAAGGCAAATTCCACGGATTTTTCGAAGTTTGGACACTTTGTGCCAGTCGAATGCAGCGCTCTCCAGAGTTGGCTGCTCTCGATCTCTGACTCTGATCCTGCTTAATGTTCTTCGCCTATTTTTTTCAGCATAATATTGACTAGAGTAACTTGGAACACGAATTTGGAACATTTTCTTTTGGCTGACATGACAGAAAAGTAAATATGCAGGAGAACAACGCGAATCAATATCCAGTTCAAATAGAAAGAAAACAGAGAAAAACTGAAACTGCAACAAACCAAGTTTGAAAGGCGAATTGCTGTTGTTGCTTCACAAACTTTCGTGCGGTTCACGATTGATGGAGGACGCGCTCCCTCACTCATCATCCGTGAAGTAGGTAGCTTCGAGTTATAAACCAAGTACGAACATTTTGCCTTGTTTGCCTTTGTACGATACGAACACGAACAGCGGGTCTGAAATACGAACAGTTCGTACGAAATACGAACGTATGGTCAGCCTGGCTCTAGCAGCTAAAGATTTGAGGCCGATCTGAATAATTCTTGTCGACCTCCGTCGCGATTACATAGGTGTAGGTAATATTCCAAGAATAATAAACCAATAATTGGTTTATTGTGTTCAATTTTAATAATTATTGAACACTTAACGATTTATTTCGCGTTTTACTTAATGATTTCCTCTTATTCTAATTTTTTATTTTTTTATTTTTATTATTTTTCCATTTTTTTAATTTTTCTATATTTTTATACATTAAAAAAATGTTTTTCCTTAATTTGTTGTCTATATTTTTCTTATTTAAAAATAGGAAAAATATTCAATTATGAGTAATTATTATTTCAAGGTTGGTAACTGGTGATTTCGGGAAAATAAATCGCTCAATTAGAAGTTCGGTTTGCTGCGATATCAGCAGTAAACTGTTGCTGAGCAGAGCGTCGTGCATCCCGCCTCGCGGTCCTGCAAAAAGCAAAAATAATTATTGATATTGGTCATCCTTCAAAAATCAATTAAATCAAAACAATATTAAATATGAAAACATGAAATTTTCATGGTCAATAAACTTTTTTTTTTTAAATCGCCATCATGTCAAAATTTGGCATTAAATGCCATGAGTTACGGATGCAATTATGAGTACGTACGTTCAGTTTTTCGTAATTTATTCTTTCGGTACTTTTTCATAGTACTTATACCTACTTATACGTAAATTAATTTTTTTCCATAATATTATTTGCTTTTAGTAGACCAAGGTTGCCCCCCCCCCCCCGGTCACCAGTCTGAAATTTTGAAATTCCCCTCCGTTTGGAAGGTTGCCCGCGCTTGGTCGACGTGAAAAAGAAGACCCCGCGGGAGTGCGTGTGTGGGTGAGGGCTCTGCCGGCGCCTTTGTCCAATTCCCGTAATGACCATTAAGAGCACCCGCCTGACTCCTTTCGAATATAACAAACTCCGAACCCATTTCAGCCAACCCCCCCTCCCGTCGTACCCCTTTACCCATTTCCAATCCCATCAGCTGTCGTCAGCTTCCCCCCCCCCGCCCCCCTCACTCATCACCCGCAGCTTCTTCGAGTTCTCGGTATTGGAGCAAGCGAAATATTGTCTCTTTGCGAGCGAAACGCTTTGCCAAGTTTTACAGCCCGTTCATGCCCGCCCATTAGGGGTTTCAATTTCATTTGCTCGTCTCCGCAGTTTCCCTTGAAAAAGCACCCAAGCGTTTCACCAAATTGAGAAAAAAAAGGCTGTGGGAGTATGAACTCTGAAATGATCACCGAAGGTAGTTCGTGTTATTGGTTTACAGAGCGAAATTCCGTGTGAGGCGTTTTGGAATTTTTCGAGTTTTCTTGCGTTGGAAGGGTGATGACTCGACGGACACGGATTCTTTCAAACAGTTTTGGACCTTTCGCGCCTTGTAATCATCATGGGGGGGGTCTGTCACATTGAGCGGCTCGTTCTTAATAAATTCGGCCTATTCCGTACAAAACTGTAAGCAGAATGTAAGTGGGGTTTGTGTATTATCAAGGGGATTACGAACCGGAGGGGGATAGCCGGTTATTATCGCGATGATCGATGTTCATGAGCTCCGCAACCGCTGGATCCTCCCTACTCTACGGACACCCCCCACCCCCGGCTTCCCTCCCCGTAATGGCGTCTAGTTCCCCTCCTGGCCGCAGAGCGCAGCACCTTGCCGCTCGATACCCCCTCCCCCGACCCTGACTTCATTTTCCCTTTTCCCCTCCCCCCCTCCACACCGCTAAACCTCCTGTGCGACGGAAATTCCCCGAACGCGGCCTTTCCGTCGTTCACACTAGCGTGATTCTTCTGCTTCTGATTGAATTGCGAGCTCGATTTAAGTCGCCAAGTTGATACGTAGGATGGCCGCGTGGGCCCGCTGAACAGGTGACACTCAACCACAAAAAATATTTTTTTTAAAAACACGTTTATGATTCCAAAAATAATCAACCTCATCCTCAAAATTCCAAAAATGAAATCGTTCGTCGTCCACGCAATTTTTGAGACAGTTGGATTTTTTTTTTTTTAAATCTGACAAATTGACAAAATACTCGGTGCTCCATCTAATTGTTTCCGCAAGGTTTTCTGTCGGGCTAAAAAAGGGGGCTTTTTGACGGTTTTCGAGGTGTCGTTTTCGAAGCATTTTCTGAACGTAGACCCCGTTTTTTGGCGTCACAGATCCATCCGATTACTCTGTTGGGATCTAAGGGGCTGTAATGGGGCTACAAACGGGTCTTTTGAAGGATGCCAGTCGACTCAGGAGTTACTTTTCGAGTGATTTTGGCCGCATAACCGACTTTTCGCGGCCCCAAAACCGTCAGAACGCAACCATTTTTTTTTTTTTTTTTTTAAATAAATTTTTGGTTTATTATTCTTGGAATAATACACCTATGTTTTCGCGACGGGGGTCGTCGACTCCGATCGGCCTCAAAATTTGACATTATCCGTTTCAAGTGGTCTAGATTCCAAAACCGAAATGTCCGTCCGCCGTCCGGGCCGTTTTGGGCAGTAGGAATTTTTTTAAAAATCTGAAATTTTGACAAAATACTCGGTTTACCATCTAGTTGTGCCCGCAAGGTTTTCAGTCCGATCGCCCAAACCCGTGGGCTAAAATGGGGCTATGGGAGGGTTTTTTTGAAGGCTTTTAGTTATGTGATCGAGTTAGGTGTCGTTTTCGAAGTATTTTTGGACGTAGACTCCATTTTTGGGGGTCCCGGGACGATCCGATTTCACTGTTGCGATCTATAGGGCTTTCATGGGGCTAAAACATTTTTTGCCCAATGAAAGCCCGGGCTAATCGATTAGGCCTAATCCCCTCCCATTTAATGGAATTTTTGAAGGATCCCAGGAGGTTAAATATTTTTCTAGAGTGAGCTACTAGCCCCAAATTCCTCACGAAACGGATTTATCTTCCACTGTTGTGCTACTACAGATAAATTAAAAATAATTTTTCCTTCAATTATTGAAGGAACCATCTCTGAATAACGAAATTGATTGTGTAGTTGAGTACACTGTGAATGGAAACGAAATGTCTGGGCGGAATTCGGAATTCGCTGGGCGCCATCTTCTGGTTCAGTTTTGGTTACTTACCACCTTCAAAGTTCACTACATCTCGTAGGGGTCGCGTTGCAGTCGCAACCCCCCCCCCCCCCCCCCCCCCCCCCGCCGTTCCACCACTGGGTTGGCATTTTGGGAACGGCGTTTAACACAGAGTGAGCTCTCCTCTCCATTCCTCCATGATAATCAACTTAAATTGCAATAAATTTTATAAAATTCTGGTACTTTGTATCCAATAATTGTAGCTTTTAATGTTGAAAATAGTTACTTTCTTTTTTTTGTTCCCGATGTTGATACATCCAAAGATTGTTTCCATTAAATGGAACTTCAATTCGTTGAAATCTCAATTTAAAAACTAGCAAAATGTTGGGGAAAATATGAAATAAATTTTATTTCATATTTTCCCCAACATTTTGCTAGTTTTTAAATTGAGAGTTCAACGAATTTGTACCACAAACTATTTTCCGTTAATCCAATTAGGTCCTGATGAGATAGGAATAAACATTCAGAAACGTCGGCATATTAAATATAGGTACGTTTAAGAAGATAAATTTTATCTTCTTATTTGACCGAATAGCAACAACTGTAGGTGTTTTTTCTCCCTGCTATCAAATATATTTTATACACACGTCGTCGTCAATTCCTTGAACGGTCTCCCCCGCTCCGTATTTTTCGCCGACGACTAAACACCCTCATCTCGTACGTACATCAGATCCTGTTTGTTCCTTTTAAGATACTCGACCACGTAATGCCTCGTAATCGATGAGAACCTTCCCCCCCCCACGGAGGAGTTATTACCCGAGATTTGCTGGAGTGTGACAAATTGTTCGCGAGCTGGGCTTTTAACAACTCCCGTGTGCATCTCAAATTACCGTCGGCGCTGGATTCAATTTTTTTATCGCGATCGCTCGGATTCAACTGTGACGGAAAGGGCGGGGAAAAAGATTCCAAGTCTCCGGGGGTAGGAGTCCATTATAGGTATAATTGTTTCATGGAAGCAAAACCAAAAAAAAAAAAAAAAAAAAAAAAACTATAAAAAAGAAGGAATTAATGTTATCATCTGATAATGCGTAATTGGGCTGTTTTCATTCCTCTGGCGATTGTCTCATTAGGTTCGTTTCAGATGAGATGACTCGACGGGCCTTTTTTAACCTCTTTAGTTTTGTGGTTAGACCCTCGCGCCTCCATAACAAAATCCCCCTCAGGATTATTCACCTTCCGTTTCCAGCGACGCTAATAAAATAAAAATTATAAAAAGAAAAAAAACTTTTTATTTAGATTTATTAATTATTGAATTGATATTATTAGGTATTTTAAAACCAATTTTATGTGAATTTTTGTTTTCATCTCAACTTTAACGTTAAAATATTATTAATTATTACCTCGTCAGAAGTATCGGGATTTGGATCCAATGGAAAATCTCATTCTTTTGTCGAGCTTTCGAGACCTTATATTTTCTTCCTCAGTGCGTACACAGAACAATTTTACCTGAGTTACCTACCTGCCTACCTTTCAGCTGTGATTCATCTGACTGTTAGACATTTTGTGTTCTTGATTGCCCTCATCGATAAATTAAAAGTGATTTCTAGTCATCGTTTAATAGTGTTGTTGTTGTTGTTAAATATGTCCTCCATGATTGGAATGTAAGCTGTTATCTGTTATCACTTTCATAGCTATCATAAGTTATTCTGCTCCTGCTATTGATTGCTGTATTGATGATGTTGAATTTGAATTTCTATTCTGAAATAGTACCAATTATAATTAACACGAATCAAATTGGGTGAGTGGCTCTTCTGCTTGTGAATTTATTTCTAAATTATATCCTGTATTACTATAAGAAATGTATACCATCTAAACTATTCTAACGTAAATGTGATATTTGAGCTTATAAGCTATTAGGTATATGTACCTAACTTAAATCTGATACTTACCTACCTAAATTCTCAAATACTTACTTACCTGTTTATAATTTCTGCAGCGTGCCCTGGTTTCATATAACAATTGACATTGTTGTAAAATCTACACGATAAATTAATTCTGAGTAAGTAGCCTTGTGTTATTCAGATATTTACTCAAAGATATACTGCCATAATGTGACAAAATTGTCCTGTGTAGGCCCTGAGGAAGAAAATATAAGGTCTCGAAAGGGCGGCAAAAGAATGAGATTTTTCGTTGGATCCAAATCCCGATACTACTGACAAGGTAATAAATTTCGGTTCGATCTCCACAGTCTACATTTATTAATAAATATGATATTTATATTATAGTTATTAATAATGTAATATTTATGATACATTTATCGTATTTATAATATTAATCTGGATGGCTCTGCAAAGTAGCCAGCCCATGCATCCATTATAATTTCACCCAGTCACGTTACCTCCCCCCCCCCCCCCCCCATTGATTTGCCTGCTGAGGTTCAAAACCGGGGCTGAACCCTCGTGCTGACTTCATTAACCAGCCGAATGGAACTGTTATCAAAAATAGTAAGAACTTGTTACCAACTTGCATCACTTTTGCAACCCATGACCAAAAATTGAGCTTTGCTCTTCAAATGGGAGAATAAGCTCCTTGAATGATATGATTTGTTAAAAGTTTTTTTCCTGGACAGTTCATTCTTCAAAAGTTACGAAAATGAGTCAACATTGCAGAAAACGCGTCTCTATTATTTACAGGGTCTTAGGAAAAATATATTTGAATTCCGAGGCCTGGAAGAGGTACATGACGCGGTCTGCTTCTTCATCTTTCGATTGGCCGAGATGCAAGTTAGCCAACTTTGCTATGCGAAAAGCCGACCCCGAGAATCAAAAATCGGGGTAATCATCAGAAGAAGGTCATTCAAAAATTAAGCTTCGAGAGTTGTCATTAGAGACTGGAATTTGCATATTTTGCATATGTCTTTAAATTGAGTATAATTTTCTATCTTGAGTATAATATACTAAATTGAGTAAGACTTACTTAGTATAAGATATTATCTTTCTACTTTTGCGTTTTGAGGGTTTCTGAAGCGTTTGGCGTATGTTAAATTTAAATTTAAATTGCATATTTTGCATATTTTTGACGATTTTGGCTATTTCTGCATATAATGGCCATGTTGTGCATATATTTGCATATTTATTCAAAATTGGAGAATTTCTCTATTTTTAGTTAATTTTTGTGATTTTGGTTTATTATTCTTGGAATAATACACCTATGTTTTCGCGACGGGGGTCGACGACTCCGATCGGGCTCAAAATTTGACATTATCCGTTTCAAGAGGTCTACATTCTAAATCCGAAATGTCCGTCCGCCGTCCGAGCCGTTTTGGGCAGTAGGAATTTTTAAAAAAATCTGAAATTTCGACAAAATACTTGGTTTACCATCTAGTTGTGCCCGCAAGGTTTTCAGTCCGATCGCCCAAACCCGTGGGGCGCTATGGGGCTATAATGGGGCTACGGGAGGGTTTTTTTGAAGGCTTTTAGCTATGGGATCGAGTTAGGTGTCGTTTTCGAAGTATTTTTGGACGTAGAATCCATTTTTTTGGGTCCCGGAACGATCCGATTTCACTGGGGCGATGTTTAGGGCATTCGTGTGGCTAAAAATGGGATTTTTGAAGGATGTTAAATATTTTTCGAGTAAAAAATACAGAGTTTTTGAAAAAACACATTTCTGAACAAAAAAATCCAAAAAAAAAATTTTTTTGAGATAAAAATCCAAAAAAATATATTTTTTTAAATTTTTTCATTGACAGAATTAAATTTCTGCACAAGTAACGTATATCAAAGAATAATAAACCCTTGTGTAAAATTTGCAGCGTTTTTTAGTTTGACTTGAGTGGTTTTTTTTCACAATTTATATTTTACTTTACTATATACAGTACTAAGCAATATTACATTGATACGTTCTTCAACTCTTGAGTGGAATTTTGCCTCATACCAGCTACATTTTCCAAAAATAAGACCTTTCCGAGGTAAGATTGACTCGTCCTCTAATTACCTGTTGGGATTACAATAGGTATATGGGTCATTTATTATTCCGAAGGTACGATTTTTGGCACCCAAGCTCCCATTCATCCCGCTAAAAGGGCGATGACCCAAACGGAGTGATGCCTCTTCACTCCAGGCTATATCAAGTCCTGGAGCGAAATCCTGGTTGGTCATTAAATTTTGTACTGGAGGTTGGAAACATTTTGAGAGGATTGCCCTCTGACTTGTCGTCAGGACCCCAGATGAGCTGTCGTCCTTCACGTTTTGGCCCATCGTATCCTGCGACGTCGAGAGGTCGTTTTCCGCCCTGAAGCTACTCCTCTCTGAGTCGAAAATTTGGAAAATCGATTGTAGTTCAATGTTTTGTGGTGGATGAATGACTTTTGTAAATATCTAATGAAAATATTTTTAAATATGTAAATAGTAGGACCTACTATTTAGTACCTGGTACTGTCGAAATACAAGATGCCAAGAAAAAACCCTGTAATTAATACATTTCTGCGGAATCAGTTAATTCCATTTCAATCCTTGAACTTTTTCAGTTATAACGCGACGCCACAATAATCGGAGAGGTATTAAGACTACCTGTAAATACGGTTTACAACAAAATTTAGTAATTTAGAACCGATTAAAATTTTTTTTAAACGTATTTTGGCTTGGGTTGCATATTTTGCATATTTTCCCCATTTTGTCTGCATAAAATTCCCGAATTCGGTGCATAAAATTCCAGTCTCTAGTTATCATCAAAGAAGGTTATTCAAAATCGAGTGTTTTTATTCGGATTCCGTTCAGATTTATTATTCAGCGCTCTGGCGGCTCCGTGCTCAACTACTTGATGACGTCACGAGCCCTCCACGTTCATTTCAAAAACTCCAACATTTCTGAAACAGTTCTGCACGTAATTATACGTATTTTCGAACTAAAAATTTGTGTAGGGGCGTTTTTAAGGGTGATGAATCCGAATATGTTGATAGAAATTATGAATGCCGACCATTTCAAGGAGCCCATTGCCCATACTGGACGCTAAAGTGACTTAGTCGGTTTTCCCCTGAACTCTTCAATGTCAAAATTGTGAATTGTTTAAATCTAAAGAACGCTATTTCCGGGTGGAGCACGTGAGGTTGCAAGAGGCTCATCGCGTCCGGCAACGATATTTCCGGAGAGATAATCATACGGTGAATCACATCCGTCTCGCCGCTGCGGCGTCGACCATATCCGGGGTCTTCCCGTCGGAGGGAAAGATACCCGCAGAAAGGTGATACGGCGAGATACATCAGAATGTAGTCGGGAGAGACCTTGAAACGATGAACGGACCAAAGTCGGTGCACATCCAACGGGGGAGTTCTGGCCTCGGCAGCGGCCCCCAAAGATAATCACAAGGGCGACAAAACCCGCCGATGGAACTTCCATTAGCTTTCATTCTGAAGTCGCCAGCGAGAGGGCGGAAAGGGCTTTTGTGAAAACTTGATAGGAGAAGGGAAAAAAAACGTCGGACCTTTGGCGCCTCCGTCATGAGATGGTCTTCCGAAGCACTCTGATTCATGAATAGATTTCATCTGCAGTCCCATCCTTTCAACTCCACCCGTCAGGCAGGTCCGTTGAGCTAAATATTTCGCTTGTGATGGGATGATTCATAATTTTGTATTGAAATTTCGCTTAGTAGTTCAGTTTACATTCGATTTTTTTTAGGGAAAAAATGACGAGTCATCTCAGCTTGATGGGATTTCATGTTGATGACTCCTAAAAATGATATCTGGATATTCACCACAACCCCGTAACTTACTTCACACAGTAACTGTAATCGCTAAATACATTCGCGATTGTCATTTTAATGCCACATTATTTAGCAATTGCTACTATCACATTATTAGCCTCTCTCTCTTTATCGAATTATGACATTTTAACACTAACGACGTACAAAATGATCATATTTACGTCCTCTGTTTATATATTTTTCTCGCAATAAGGGTTTACTCGTCATGTTCGTATAACTCAATAGTTGAAAATAATTATTTTTAATTGAAATTACAGTTTTAATGAAAAATAGCTCAACAGGTAATTTCCTTAATCACGCACTAACGAAAAACCATCACTAGAATAACGACGTCTTTCAACGCTTAGGCAATGACCATAATTAATTTTAACTGATCGATTAATCAGCATTTTAGTGTATTGGCGGCGTTCTTCGTGTTTATTGCGGGCAAAATTGTAGTAATTTTCTTGCTTCACGGATGTGAAAAATACGGTGCCTGAAAAAAACATATCCTATGGTTTTCCGAATAGTCTAACCGGGTGCCTCGACGAAACGACAGGTGGAGAGTTCTCAACGGTTTAATGTATTTTTAGGGGTGCTGAACACGAATCCGAAGCTTGCCGACGAAATTTGTTGGAGCGCTCATCGTCGAAAACGCAAAAATCCACGAAATTTCGGCTTTTTTTTTTTTTTTTTTTTTTTTAACGGATAATGAAAGGGCGCGTTGTAAGTAAGAGTATTATAATTATATAATAAATTAAAGAGCACAACATTTTGCGTCGAATGAGCTAGGGGAAGGTGGGCGAATAAAAGACAAAACTTTTAATAAGAGACAAAACTTTTTTTTTTCAGCCGAACCATTGACTTTTTTCCGTTGTAAATTTTTGTGTAGGTTGTTTGTGACAAATGGAAAACCCACAATTTTTTTGAGATCCATAGAAAACCCCAGGTAAGAGAAAAAAATCGTATAATTTTTGGTAGCAGTCAATGTCTCTTATTCCCGAAAGTGATAAATAAGAGACACATCACGAAATCACTGTTATAGAAGTCAGAAAAAGTCTTAGGAGACCTAAAGGGCATTAAGAGACAATTAGCAACACGTCTCTTAATACCCTGAAAGTTTCATCGCATTTGGTTCAAACCAAAAAAAGTTATGAATTTTCAAACTTAGGCGAATAAAAGGTCAGCCAAAACTTTCGGCTCTCAAGTCCTGAGAATGTATTTATAAACGTTTATAAACGTTTTATTATAATAAATTAAGTAGGAAGACAGATTGAATCAAAATCACAATGTTTGAAGAATAAATAAACTTACAAAATTTTAACAAATATCACTGTTTGACTAAAATTACTCGCTGAAGGCAGGCTTTTCTCAGTCAAATCACAATCTGAATACAGAATAACTTGAATTAATATTTAGAAGATTGAATTGAGATCAAAATGTTTGAAGAATAAATAAACTTACAAAATTGTAAGAAATATCAAAGTTAAAGTGAAGGCACTCGCTTAAGGCAGTCTTTTCTTATGGCAAATATCACTGTTTGTATAAAATCACGATTATAGTTGCACCGAATTCCCTTGCCAGCGTGTTTTGGACCCATGATGGAACTGAAACAAACAGGAAACATTCGATAATGAGATTTGGATTAATAAGAGACAGACCGTCTACTATTGACCCAACTGCACAACAGCTGGGGTGAATAAGAGACATCGTCATAAAAAATGAAGAAGTAATCTGACGGAAATAGGGCTCAAGGATATTCAAAGTATTCATAGAATAAGCGTTTTGAAAAACTTACCAGCACCGACGAACGTCTTCACGGACTGGAAAATGGTGTACCGAAAAATAAGAGACACTGGGAATCTGAAGTTGATGGGGAGGTTCTTCGTAGGTTGGCCAGTGTTGCCAGGGAAAGAGGCTGTTGGAGCGAATGACCCCCTCAACTTTTAGTTCAGATCTCCAGCTACCTTTGTAGGTACTTTTTTGAACATTTCGACCATGCGGGATATTTTTAAATGCGCGTGTCTCTTATTTGCCATGTCTCTTATTAGCCCACCTTCCCCTACCTTAAAGTTAAAGGGCGAACGAATGCGTGCGGCCTTGTTCCTCGTTTATGTTTGTTTTTGATTTTACTTGTTACTCGTTTAAATAAATGTTTCGCTACCTTAAAGTTGAAATCGAGCCAGCCGTAAAGGCACGACGCACAGTGCGTCAGTTGTATGGTCGCATTGAACAACATTCTGATTTCCGCGGATTCCTATAGGAAATTTCTCGCTGATCACGAATATACCCGACAAAAAATTTAAAAAAAATTGTGTAGTCCAAAACTAAAATGTCCACTTGCATCTTGCGTTTCAGAGCCTCCTGAGCAAATTTGGTTCCGTGTCTGCCTGTGTACACTGTAAAAATCTCTCCTGTTCACAATTAATTTTGAGATGGAGCCCTTCTGGGAGTACAAGAGACGATTCAAATGACTGACGTTTTCCTGATCAGCTGAGTGAGCTATGATCTTCAAACGCGAGCAAGCTAAGTGCCATGTCCCACTTGGGCGTTTTTTTTTTAATTTTTTTAAATTTTATTTATTTTATTAGGTATTTTTATTTTTAAAATTTTTTTACGTCTTACAGCATCGGGTATTTACGTGTTTCAACCATTTAGAGGTCTTAAAAAACCAACGTGAAACTTAAAATTCAGCATGATTCCCGTAAATACCACTTAAAATCCCTAAATGGGAACCCACCGAACGGCACCCCAAATGCAAATCAAACAACCAAAGACGACCACCAAATCCCATCCCTGCGAGGCGCTCTGAAGGGAGGCCAACATGCATAATGACTTAATGGTTACTGTCATACTCTGATGAGCTCTGAACTCGAAAAGGGAGGAGCGAAAGGCGCCTTGAGTTGCATACTTCATTAAATGCAATTAATACCATAATCAACCTACGGTTTTCCCCTCGCAACATCCCAATAAGAAATGTGGAAACCGACAACACCACGCAGAAATAATTTTGAGATGGAGCCCTTCTGGGAGTAAAAGAGACGATTCAAATGACTGACGTTTCCCTGTTCAGCTGAGTGAGCTATGATCTTCAAGCGCGAGCAAGCTCAGTGCCATGTCCCACTTGGCCGTGTTTTTTTTTTTTTTTTTTTTTTTTTGGTTTATTATTCTTGGCTCAAAATTTGACATTATCCGTTTCAAGAGGTCTACATTCTAAATCCGAAATGTCCGTCCCCCGTCCAGGCCGTTTTGGACAGTAGGAAATTTTTAAAAAATCTGAAATTTCGACAAAATACTTGGTTTACCATCTAGTTGTGCCCGCAAGGTTTTCAGTCCGATCGCCCAAACCCGTGGGGCGCTATGGGGCTATAATGGGGCTACGGGAGGGTTTTTTTGAAGGCTTTTAGCTATGGGATCGAGTTAGGTGTCGTTTTCGAAGTATTTTTGGACGTAGAATCCATTTTTTGGGGTCCCGGAACGATCCGATTTCACTGGGGCGATGTTTAGGGCATTCGTGGGGCTAAAAATGGGATTTTTGAAGGATACCAGGATGTTAAATATTTTTCGAGTAAAAATACAGAGTTTTTGAAAAAACACATTTTTGAACAAAAAAATCCAAAAAAAAATTTTTTTTGAGATAAAAATCCAAAAAAAAATTTTTTAAATTTTTTCATTGACAGAATTAAATTTCTGCACAAGTAACGTATATCAAAGAATAATAAACCCTTGTGTAAAATTTGCAGCGTTTTTTAAATATTTTTTTCCGTCATACAGCTTCGGGTATTTTACGTGTTTCAACCATTTAGAGGTCTTATTTTGGCCAAATTTTGTTCTACTTTCAGGGTACCTATCTCGTGAGTATTGAGTTCACCAACATCGTTAAATTTCAACGCTCGGTTCAAATGTACGCCTCGTCAACGGACCCGGCTCGTGTTTAACACAAATCAGCGTCTTCGGGTTCGGAACGTGTTGGGGGCGACACAAAAGATCATTGTTACTCAAGTGTCTCCCATTAGATTCCATTTAGGAGCAATCAATACTTCGCCCTTCCCCGAAGGGGGCCATTCCTAAAGCAATCCATACGGGCTTATCCCACTTTTTATTTCAATCGGCTTTTAAACGCGACAAATCGTCCGGAGTTTTACTCTTTTCTCTCTCTCTCTTTCTCTCCCTCGTTTGAACGTCTACACGCAAAATAGAAACGGATTTTCCAATTATCAACTAAAAGCTCGCCCCCTCTCCCTCCCACGCCGCCAAACAGTTCTGCCCATTCGAAAAATAATCGAGCGTCAACAGCTATTTTCCGAGCGGCTGTCACGAAAACAAGAAGTTGCGACGGTAACGACAGAAGCCGATTACGAAATCATCACACCAATCCCCGATTATTCCAATTTAAATGTGGATACTATAATCTCGTCAGACCACCACTTGAGAGCTCAACAGTTTAATATCTGCGTTTTGATTGTTCCGCGATAATATCGTTGTCGAGCTTGATGCCTCCCCTTAAACGGTGACGTGGACAATTACCGGCATTCTATTGGGCTTCGGTTATGTATGGAATGGTTTCAAGTATTACGCGGGGGAACAACTCAACAGCAGCCCCGAAAGATCTTTTTTTGTCATGTTTTGCTGACAACCAATCTGAAGTTTGATTTTCACTGAAAATTCACAAAGATCACAAAACAGTGAACTTTATAGAAAATTCGGTTCCTCAAGATTACATGAAAAAATAATTTTCCACATTGAGGAGGGGTCCCTCCGAGGGAATCGACTTGGGGCGTGGGGTGGGGTTAGAAGGAGTTGCGGTTCTGGTACAGTGGCAGGGGGGGGGGGGGGGCAATAGGGGGCGTTGCGACAGGTCGGGTCGGTGGGCAGTGGGATATTTCTGACACTTCCTTACACCCAACTTCAAACCAAATAACCTCTGTAAAACCCACCAACCTTAGCAACCACGCCTGCATACGAGTCTGCAACACATTAGGACATTAGAGAGTTCCTAAAGAAACATCCGAGTTACGTCGACCGTTAATTTTTATCGCCGTAAGGGATTTGTCTAGGGAGAATCAAAGAAAAGCTAACTTCACATATCACCGTAACAGAGATACGGTGTTATCAAAAGTCACGCTAAATTTAAAGTGCCGCTATTTACCTTATATTGTTCGAAATTAACGGCGTTATCCTTAAGACCGTAATCTTATCACCGTATCTTTACGGCAATAACGTTCGACGTTAGGCATAAGGACATAAGTTATCGCCGTTATTTCTGCGCATGCGCGAAATCTCGAGTTACGTCGACCATAACTCATCACCGTTAGGCAAAAAGTGGCTTTAGGAACTCTCTATCTATCTATCTATCTATCTATAATCTATTACTATTGTATAAAATTCTCTTTCTGTATGTATGTATGTATGTGCCCAGTAAACTTCCGAACGGCTGAACCAATTTCGTCGCGGGTGGGCGCAAATTGACCCGCGTGATCCGACTTAGATAATAGGCTATGTTAGATTTCGTGAACTCTATTCCTTCATCGCGAACGGAACTTTCCTTCGCGACGAAAAGCCGCGTCAAATAGCGTCGTTTCTAGGGATTGCTAGGAAAATTTTCGAAACGCCGAAACCCGGTACAACTTTTGGCGTCGGGTTTGAACGAAACTACGTCGGTTAAAAGAGGTTTGCACGCTGATTTCAACGAGTACAAAACGATTTCTGTGCGATAACCCGTTGTGAAGTTATTCAAAGATCGTCGGTAGGTGGGTACGAGTTTCTTTTGCGAGCCTTGGATTAGTTTGATAGGTACTAGGTAATTTCATTTTGAGTTGATGGGTTGCTATGGGCTGCATATAATTGGTGATAGACAGGAATTTGATACTTCGCAACGAGAAACGGGCCAACAAGAGTTGTTAGGTAGGTATAAGGAAAATTACGAGTCGATGGGTGTTTGCACGGGAGATGGATATTTCGTGCGAAACACGGGTGTCCCAGCCTACCTATTGTGACACGTCAACAAGCGTTGTTGGTACTTGGAAAAATCACGAGTTGATGGGTTGCTACGGGTGTTCTAAGTGATGCATCATTGATAGGGGGTTTTGCGGAATAACGAATTTCTCTCCTGCTCATCCCAGAGCGCTAAAATTTGGTACGGGTACAGCTATTTGAGGATCAATCAAAGTGAACCTACATGGACAGGTAATTTAACCCTCACCTATTATACGGGCCTTCGATTCGAAATAGTTCGATACTTCACAACCAGAAACGGGTCAACAAGGTTGGTAGGGTTGGACGTGCTTGCTTTCCGAGTGAAGGATGGACGTATTATTGAAGGGAATTTGAAATTTGAGGGACGTATTAGGGAATTTTAAATTTGATATTTCGTGCGAAGCACGGGTGTCCCAGCTAGTAATATATAAAATTCTCTTTCTGTATGTATGTATGTATGTATGTATGTGCCCAGTAAACTGCCGAACGGCTGAACCAATTTCGCAGTGGGTGGGCGCAAATTGACCCGCGTGTTCCGACTTAGATAATAGGCTATGTTAGATTTCGTGAACTCTATTCCTTCGTCGCGAACGGAACTTTCCTTCGCGACGAAAAGCCGCGTCAAATAGCGTCGTTTCTAGGGATTGCTAGGAAAATTTTCGAAACGCCGAAACCCGGTACAACTTTTGGCGTCGGGTTTGAACGAAACTACGTCGGTTAAAACGAGCTTTTCACTCTGATTTCAACGACTGCAAAACGATTTCTGTGCGATAACCCGTTCGCAAGTTATTCAGAGATCGTCGGTTGGTGGGTACGAACATTTTTTGCGAGCCTTCGATTAGTTTGATAGGTAATTTCATTGTTGAGTTGATGGGTTGCTATGGGCTGCTTATGCTATGGGCTGGGGTGATAGACGAGAATTTGATACTTCGCAACGAGAAACGGGCTAAGAAAATTACAAGTCGACGGGTTGCTAAGGGTGTTTGCATCGGGGATGGACGGGAATGTGATATTTCGTGCGAAGCACGGGTGGGTGTCCCAGCTAGTTAAATGTATTAAAATTTTTATGTCTTTAGTTTAGTCGTTGCTAGGGAACCAACCGTAACGCATCTTTCAACGCATTTTGGTTTATTATTCTTGGATTAATACACCTATGTTTTCGCGACGGGGGTCGACGACTCCGATCGGGCTCAAAATTTGACATTATCCGTTTCAAGAGGTCTACATTCTAAATCCGAAATGTCCGTCCGCCGTCCAGGCCGTTTTGGGCAGTAGGAATTTTTTAAAAAATCTGAAATTTCGACAAAATACTTGGTTTACCATCTAGTTGTGCCCGCAAGGTTTTCAGTCCGATCGCCCAAACCCGTGGGACGCTATGGGGCTATAATGGGGCTACGGGAGGGGTTTTATGAAGGCTTTTAGCTATGGGATCGAGTTAGGTGTCGTTTTCGAAGTATTTTTGGACGTAGAATCCATTTTTTGGGGTCCCGGAACGATCCGATTTCACTGGGGCGATGTTTAGGGCATTCGTGGGGCAAAAAAAGGGATTTTTGAAGGATCCCAGGATGTTAAATATTTTTCGAGTAAAAAATACAGAGTTTTTGAAAAAACACATTTTTGAACAAAAAAATCAAAAAAAAAATTTTTTTTTGAGATAAGTAAAAATAAATTTTTTTTTTTTTAATTTTTTCATTGACAGAATTAAATTTCTGCACAAGTAACGTATATCAAAGAATAATAAACCCTCGTGTAAAATTTGCAGCGTTTTTCGTTTATGTGCCAAAGTAAAGACATAAAATAGTCTGATAATAATTTTAATAAGAATTATTGTTATCAGAAATTTTCTCCAGCTCTGGAGAAGTTTCTAAACTTCGTGGAAACTTGGAAACTGAATCAATTGATTCAATCCTAAAGGATAATATCCTAACATAGTAGGTATGTTGTTATGCCAATGCGGAGTTTTGTTTTATTAACAACGTCAAATTTGAATGTCTGAAGCTCGTAAATGGTAACTCCCACGAGAAACCCATTAGATGGATGTTGTGGAGCATCTAATTCTGCGTTCAGAGAACCGCACGACTATTCTGGTCAAGATGGCGTGAGCCAAATCACTCTCACGCCCACAGACTTTGTCAAGACAAAAACCCTGCTAGATGGGAACTGTGATCATATCTAGCAGGGAAGATTGGGAAAACGCTGCAAATTTTACACAAGGGTTCATTATTCTTTGATATAGGTAGATAGATAGATTGATAAATTGTTTATTTACAAAAACTACAATTAAAACAATTTAAATGACGTAAATAAACAATACGGCAATGGTTCAGTTACTTATGGGGGTCGAGTTAGGTGTCGTTTTTGAACATTTTCAATGTCAAAATGAGCTATAGAATTTCTTTAAAATTTACATTAAATTTTAATGTAGCCGGTGAAAAAAATCCATCGATTGATAAGTAAGCAGCTTGAGTTAAATCAATTGACGTCGACTGAATTCAGCAACCATAAGACTTTTGTAGGGTTTTCGCTCAGGTATTTCGCCAATTAGTTACAATATAATAAATATATTCACATGCAATTGAGTGAATTCTACTGTAATAAACGATTGGAGGTAGGTTGAATATTACGCTGTTATCGATTGTGTGTGCAGGTTATGCGTTTTGCCCATTCGTGTTTGTTTCTTCTTTTTTTCGTTTTTTGTTTTTAAGGGAATATGAACCTTTCTCAACCGAAAATTCCCTAAAACATCTTTTCCAGGCGTCATTCGCTAAATGTTCGCCCAGTCGATGGCCAATCGAATCGAGGCCTCCCTTGTGGCATGTTAAAACTAAAACAGCTTTTGTTCAATGCAGTTCATGTTGTATGTCCGTTGAACATGTGTTAGGTAATATGACCTCCAGGTACGTATGATAATATTTGTCCAAATTTCCTTCTCCCGTGTTCCAAGCTCACGTGCCGCTCAACGATAATCACCTCCCCAAAAACTCTTGTCCCAATCCGAATGAATATTCGATTAATACACTGTTTCCGTAATTTTTTACTGCCTCGCCTGTTAAATACCCATCTCCGATTTTTTCGACGTCAAATCAGGTAGCTTGTTGTTCTCAGGATGAACACCTTTTTCCAAGTCCAAGTTGTTTTTTTTTTCTTGTTTTTTTCTAGGGTTTCTTGTAACATGGAGCCCGGGAAGCCCCTCAGACAAGTCCACTACGGATGTCGAAGGTATGCAAACGAAGCTACTGTTTCCTAAGGGCGCTAATAATTAACATAATGAGCCACGCCCTTTCGGCTGCGAGATATAACAGTAACCCTCTTATATGCAAATGGAAATTAAAATTAGTATTCTTCTCCGTAACTGGAGTGATTCAGGAGAGACTTTCGAAGCGGTGTGGTTGAATTGACGCATTTTTCGTTCATGTGATTTTTTAGTAATAACGAATTCTGCGCAAGATGATGCATTTATAAGGCGGTTCAGTAACGGGATAACCAGTCAAAAACTCCAAAATTCAGGTTATGTGTCAGATTTTCCGCCCTGTACTTATAACACTATATTAGTAGGTACTCAGTGATGTTGTTGGCGAAATTTTTCGAATTTAATATGATCTCCCAGATACATCATTCACCTCCCCAGTATGTAGGGCGGGTCAGAGGAGGATGTCCATCTCGAAGCCAGTACAGCACGTCAATGTCTACCATTAATTTGAATTTTAAATTTGACCTAGAACCCGAACCCTAGCTGACCAATAATAGGTCAAGTATTCCGACGGAATAATTGTCGGATATTTGTTCAAAGTAGTATTAAAATTTGATTTGAGAGGAAGATGCATGCCCAAAGAAATATGCCCAAGAGCCCAAGAGGAATATGCAAGGTGAATGAAGATGCCAGAAAGATGCGAGGAAGATTCAAGCCCAAGAGGAACATGCAAGGCCAACGAAGATGCCAGGAAGGTGCAAGAAAGACGCGAGCAAGATTCAAGCCCAAGAGGAACATGCAAGGCCAACGAAGATGCCAGGAAGGTGCAAGAAAGACGCGAGCAAGATTCAAGCCCAAGAGGAACATGCAAGCCCAACAAAGATGCCAGGAAGGTGCAAGAAAGATGCGAGGAAGATTCAAGCCCAAGAGGAACAAGCAAGCCCAACGAAGATGCCAGGAAGGTGCCAGAAAGATGCCAGGGAGATGCAAGCCCAAGAGGAATATTCAAGCTCAAGAGGAAGATGCAAGCCCAATTGGGAAAGCGCAAGCCCGAGGAAGAAGGAAACCCGTGCGCCTCAAACCTGAACTTTGGCCCAGAATCTGCCCAAAAGATTGGGGGATGTCATTTGAAATACCAAAGTTGTGCGCAATTTGCGCCCAATATCGCACCGCTCAGCAGGAGGAGGCAGGGATTCCGAGTTAGTAGAAAAACTCGCATTTCATCGTTTACCGCGAAACAAGCACATCACATTATGTTATATACAACCGTCTGAGTTCGATGCATAGATGTGTATTCTAAGCGGGCTGCACTCTCATCCTCGACTAGGAGCACCGTCTGTGGAGGGATCGAACAACTATTCCCTCTGACAGGCCCCCTCCCACCACTGCGAGGAGCTCTTCCACAGACTAGCTGCCCACAAGGAGGAGGGGAAGACCTCCCTACCAAGCCCTGGGGGACCAGCGCTTGCCCCATTCCTTTACTAGAAGTCGTCGAGTGAACAAGTCAGGCCGTCGTTTCTATGCCCACCAGTTCTCAGTTTTGTATCGTTCAACGTAGCTTCCACTGTAGCTTTCATTGTACCCCCACTACACTTTGACTTGGAAATAGTCTCGTTTCCCTGTCAAGTTCGTACCTCCGCACACCATTACTTACAAGCTCGTGTAACCCCCCCTTGGACTGATACACTGCTGCAGCGAGGATCAACCTGGCGCCTCTGCAGATATGGGCGACGTATCCCCGTCAGGACGACTCCCCGTCAGGACGACTCCCAGGCATCCAGACTCATGGTAATACAGTCTCTCATCCTCTCTTGCCATACCCACTGCCAGTACATATTAGGAAATCTATAGATACGCTATCTTTGTCTGCTTTGGATTGTGTCACAAGTTAAGTACGTTCTCCGGCGTAATAGTGTTTGTTAGTCATTGTTTAATAGCAATACGCTCTACGCCGGCGCGTGGTTAGGTTCTCTACATTTTCTCCAATTCTGTTTCGTACCCTTCAGTTACAATCCCCGTACCCATCAGGTACATCTCTCGTACCCCTCAGGTACAAGTCAGTATTATTTTGTAGAATTCTTCTCACCCCTTCTTCTGTACCCTTCAGGTACATCAGTAGGTACATCAATAGGTACATCGATCGGTACACTGCCCCGTACCCCTCAGGTACATCCACATTTATATATCCCCCCCCCCCTGTATGTGTGTAAGTACATCGATACGTTTAAATACGTTTGCTGTTATTTTGTAAATTTGATATTTTTCTATAATTCAATTTGTTATAACCTAAATTGTATCCAATGTATTACATCTGTTCAACAACCCCGTCCCAGTCAGAGTGAAACGAATCGAATTATATTTGGTTCAAAGGTATTATCTTGGAAGACGCTTCGATTGAAATTTGTTTTATTTAAATTCACGCTACCATCCACATATATAATTCGACGAAATAATGGAAAAGGGAAAGTGTGGGATAGGAAGTGGCACCGGGAAAATCCTTGCCCGTTCACAAGAGCTTGAGCTGTCGCCACTGATCGAACTGATGATTCGTTCGGAGGTATTTCAGAGGCATTCAAGAACCTTCTTCGCCAACGCGAAATTGAGATGTAGCTTAGAGCTGTCGGGGAATCCCGTTTTTCGTCCCCCAGTTAAAAAAAGTTTTCCCGCGGTTATTTCCATCACGCACGCCAAAATATTACCGCGTTCAGGCTTACCACAGCCTTCGTCTGGCACCTGTATCCTGACCGTATCTCGGATTTTGGGGAACTCGCTCTTTCGCATGACACGCACAGCGATGTTAATTTATCGTCCAGAACGTTATCGCATGTCGAGCGTTTTAAAGATTCTGAGGGGATCGGGTTTTTCAGGGTGAACATCGGGCTCGGCAACAAGGACGTCTTCAGTTACCGAATTGAGTAGCTGTTAACGATCTACGCGCGTCCTCTAAATTTACTTCACTGACGAGATTTTTCAAAATAGCTGCTTATTTTGGAGACCAACTTTGGGTGAACTTGGACCAAATATAACTACACTCTTTTAAATCCTTGTCACCGTAGTTATTATATGTACTAGTTATTTTACTCACTAACTGCCGTGAAATCATGACGAAAAGGTGTGAGATCATTAAAAAGGACCGGCACCCCCCCCCATTTCACACCCCCTCACGAGGATCGAATTTCTTTAGTGAAAAAAACTATTCATCACAGAAAAGCGAGCAGAAGGGGTCTGAGGCCAGGTGGGAGAGGTCGGGGGTTGGCCGCTGAGCCAGCAGGGGATGGCCCTCTAGTCATAGTTCTAGAACTGGCGCAATGGGGAAATTGCATAAACTTACGATTTTAAATTAAACCCTACCGTTGTATTGTAGGACCTAAGCATAATATCATAATATGTTATAGAAACACTGAAATCAGTTTTGGTTTATTATTCTTGGAATAATACACCTGTTTTCGCGACGCGGGTCGACGACTCCGATCGGCCTCAAAATTTGACATTATCCGTTTCAAGAGGTCTACATTCAAAATCCGAAATGTCCGTCCGCCGTCCGCCGTCCGCCGTACGCCGTCCGCCGTCCAGGCCGTTTTGGGCAGTAGGAATTTTTTTAAAAATCTGAAATTTTGGCAAAATACTTGGTTTACCATCTACTTGTGCCCGCAAGGTTTTCAGTCCGATCGCCCAAACCCGTGGGGCGCTATGGGGCTAAAATGGGGCTACAGGAGGGGTGTTTTGAAGGCTTTTAGCTATGGGATCGAGTTAGGTGTCGTTTTCGAAGTATTTTTGGACGTAGACCCCATTTTTGGGAATCCCGGAACGATCCGATTTCACTGTGGCGTTCTATAGGGCTTTCATGGGGCTAAAAATGGGATTTTTGAAAGATCCCAAGAAGTTAAATATTTTTCGAGTAAAAATTAAAGAATTTTTGAAAAAACACATTTTTGAAAAAAAAATCCCCCCAAAAAATTTTTTTTGAAATATAAAAATCCAAAAAAAAAATTTTTTAATCTTTTTTATTGACAGAATTAAATGTCTGTACAAGTAACCTATATCACAGAATAATAAACCCTTTTGTAAAATTTGCAGCGTTTTTTTAATTGTTGGAGGAGAGAAGAGCAAAAAAACGAGTAGTGCAGTTCGAATTTGATATAGTGAATAAATAATTCAGAATTATATTATACTTATAGCTTAACGTCTTATTACATCAGATTAATGGTGATTCGATAGCGTTCGTTGTGATGGGCTGCCAGATGGCAACACTGGCAACGACTTCGGCAGCCCGCCGAGGTTGGTAGCACCTTCGTTACCAAACGACGTCACTGACCCACTCGATTCTACTCCCGCGTATTTTCAAACGGCACCACTTTCTCTAAATCATAATAATTTTCTGGAAGCAATTCTCGTAGGATGTACTTTCGAAAAAAAAAAAAAATGAAAAAAAAAATTATGCAATTTCCCCATTGTCTGTGTCGGCGCAAACGTTTGGTAGCCCCTGATTCCAAAACCCTTTGCGTGCATATTGTGCTTACAGGTTTTTTTCCTTCCACATGAGCAAATAATGTCGGAAAGCTTCGCTAATAGATGCATTGAAGGGGCGACCCGGAGTCCTAAATATCGAAATGTGGGCTCAAACAAAGTATTACCTACTCCTTTTTCGTCAAGCTTTCGGCTCATATATCGCCTTCATCAGGGGATAAAATACAGTAAAAACTACGTCATTGTTGCGATGCGCTGAAAATTGTCTTTGTTGGAGTACGCGTTGTACGAGTTGTCCGTCGTATACGGCAGACAAAAGCACAAAGAACGCCTCAGACCGGCTCCTTTACGGCCTGCGAAGGAGGAAATTATGTTTATGACATTTCTCATTCTAAGGTCAAAAGACGCCTTTAAAAATGAAAGAGCCGGAGACTCAGCCTGATGGCAGTTCGAGAATTTCCAAGGAAAGAAAATACGAAAAAAAAAAAAAAAAAAAAAACGCCGTTGCCGTAGCAACGAAGGGGGTGGCTCGAAGAGATTGCGTTTTCTCAGAAAAACGACATTTCAACCCGCGTTTGCAGTTACGACTGTGGCGGCAGCGCGACAGACGAGAGCGGAAGTCGAGCTCAACCGGCGCAAATAAAAACTCCCCCATTGGGGAGGTTCGAACATTATAATTACGACTTGAAGAGATTCAAATAACTACTTGGAACGCCCCGTTTCCAGCACATAAATTTGAATTTATCGCCGCTACTTTTTTCGTTTTTTTTTTTTTTTTTTTTTTTACATTTTCCGCGAGAGTGAATATTTTACGTGCGGCGGCGCAATTTTTTAATTTAGCCTTTCTGACGATGTTTTCATTATTCCGCCAATTCCGTTCCGGCAGCGGACGTTTTTTCCATTTTGAAAGGCTTCACTTACAGTTGAAAGATAAGTTTAATTAGGGGAGATTAATGAGTTCAAGACCGCCGACGGAAAATTGATAATTGAACGCCTGGTTCGCCTATTGGAACGCTCCACATTGAACTGTAGTTAGAGTAAGACTTACTCGTTAGTTAGTATACTACTCGTGGATTTATAATTCTTCTTTGAGATTCCTTTGTTTCAATTCTGCTTCATGTGAGTTTATCAATAAAAAATAATTTAGGGAATAAAAAATTTTCAAAAAAATTATAAAAACTAGGTTGTGTGGGGACAGATGAAAGACCTAAACTAGGGGAGTAGAAAACTGTTTGATACAGCAGAACCCGGTTTTGTGGGAGCAGGCTCTTGTTTGAGGGAGAAGTCGCTTATGAGAGAGCAGACATTTGTTTGAGGGAGCATTATATCCGTTTTTATTGAGCAGAAATCGGTTTTGAGAGAGCTGTAACCGGATTTGGGAGAGCAGACGGTCGTTTTTGGGAAGAATATATGCTTTTGATGACACTAGTTTTTAGTGCAGAAACCAGTTCAATCGAGCACGTGCCCTAGTGCATTTACCTTAACTCAGGTCAATAATTAATACTGGGTGTGTTTGTACAGGGGCGGCCGCCAGTGTTTGTTATTACTCGGAAAACGACACCTCATTTACCCTCCTGGCATCAAAAGCTCCGTTTGTAGCTCAATGAAAGCCCCATAGATCCCCACCGGTGGAATCTGACCGTTCTGGGACCCCCAAAAATGGATTACACGTCAAAAAATACTTCGAAAACGACACCGAACTTGACCCCTTACCCGAAAACCTCCAAAAACCCCTTCGGTAGTCCTTTTGTAGCCCCACATAGCCCCAACGGGTTTGAGCGATAAGGCTGAAAAAGCTTGCAGGCACAACTAGATCAAGTATTTTGTCGAAATTTCAAATTTTAATCTAAACTTTTGTTCAATAGTTTTTGTAAATTCTGCAATTTTGAACATAGAATAAAATTTGGAGGATAAAAAACAGAAATCGAGGAGACTTTTTGTCTCAAGAGAATAATATTCACTTATGATCAAGTCCTATGGAACGATAAGAAAATGACTTGAATTTTCAAGTCATTTGACTTTTTAACAAAATACTCGATTTGTTATCTAGTTGTGCCTGCAAGCTTTTCAGCCTCATCACTCAATCCCGTTGGGGCTGTGTGGCTAATAAGGGGCTAGCCTCATACCTATTGGTTAAAAGCAAATTGTAAAAGTACGATAAATATGCCGACGATTCATATGAATAATTGGCGCAGTTTTGCAAAAGGTTACAATCGCCCAAAACGGAAAAAATCAAGTTACTTATCGATGCTGATGTAAAATTTAACGGGGAATCGAATATATAATAGTCGCATATATATAATAGTCGCATCAAGGTATGTCTAAACGGGACGAATCCAGCCTTAACCCGTGAAGAAGTTTGAGCGGTTTTTCAAAACGGTACTATTTGTTGGATACATAAGTACCGTTTTGCAAAACCTCCCAAGTTTCGTAGTCGATTTCCCATTAAATTGAAAGATTAAAATTAACCCTTGAATTGAACCATTGAATTACTCAATCAGGCACACACGACGGTACTATTAAATACCGTAGTAAACAAATTTTGTTGGATTCATGAATAAAATCTCACCAAAGTTGATCCGATCGTTTCATTAAGATCTCTTCACAATAAAACTTGGGTAAAATATATTCAAATGGTGCAAATGGTAAATACATCTCTTGGGTTAGAGAGAAAAAGATTTCGCAAAACGGTAAAAAAGTTGAATATTTGCAAAATCGCCAAGTTTCACAGTCAATTAAATTGAAGGATTAATTCAATTAGGTGAACACGAATAAAATCTCATCATGGATTAGATCATTTAGCGAAGATTTGTTTTTCAAAAAACAAAATTTGCAAACAGTGCAATTGATTTTATCGATTTTTGAACATTTTCCTTTTTGGAAACGTACCCTTTTGCAAAACTGCGCAAAAATTATTATTAATTCTTATAAATCGTCGGCGTATTCATCGTACATACCTCAACTAATTCTCCATCCATACTTTTCTTCTTTGTTTTAACCATTAAGCAAACTCTTGTGGGAAAATGTAACAATGAATTTATAACGTTTTCGATTTAAACAGAGGGTTTTTTACAAATACAAAAAGATTACGAACACTCACTTCCTAAATTTTCGCCGTAAAGTTGGCTTCATCAGAGGGCGAATTTATTGTTAAAAAAGGGATGAAATTTATTGTAATTTATGTATTTATTATATTTATATAAACAATAAAGAAATCTCAAATCTCAATTGAAATTTTCTCAAAATCTCAAGTTCAATTTTATTTCTTCAGTCAATTTCAATTTTTTTTCAAATCTCAATTAAAGTCAGAGGTGAATTTATTGTAAAAAGGGGTGAAATTGATTATAATTTATGAATTTATTATATTTATTTAAACAATACAGAAATCTCAAACCTCAATTACAATTTTTGTCCGTCTTTAAAACGTACGTTGTTTATTCAGAGAACACCGAAATTGATTTGATTTCACGTTTTCCTGTAGGTACAACAGTTGTGTGTTCCTGTAGGTACTACCATGGTAGTAACTTACTGGTAAGAATCGCCATTTCGATTTTACGAGACAGTGGCGATCGTCTAACTGCCATGTTGATTATCGTGTCCTCTAAATATATATCCAGCAAAACATATTTCTTTGTCCTTAGCTGGAAAAGCGACTTCGAATACTCGGAGGATCTTTTGAGGGGGTTTTCCGTTTTGACCGCCGATCGACAGCTGGGCGCGCCGTATCGGGTCTCATCTCTGGGAATCTCCCGTGAGTATGCTCATTTCCGCGGTTCTGTTTTCTGTTCAAGATGCCGGCCCCGAGATCTCTTTTTGCCCTCTCCGATAATTGATAAAGCCACACTCGCACGGAGGGGGAGACCGGTTAATTATTCCGCTAATGAAGTCCCGCTCCGAAGGCTCCTGAACGGTAGACGAGTCGAGTGAAGGGCACCTGTATCTGCTAGCTGTCTTCTTCACATCCTTTTCAATGCCTGTCAGTTAAAGTGAACGCTCTAAAATTTCCGCAAAAAAATGATACAACTCAAGAACAAACTGACACAACGGTCGCTGAATCAAGTAAATGGCGATATTAAAGTGACATCGTGATAAATAAAAATACACTCGGCGTAAAAAGTAAGGAAGGGCGTTTCGTTATTTGAGTTTTAAATATTAATTCAAGGGAATGTTTCCCTGTTGGGCGACGGTCTTAGTACGAACTCCGGTTCCGCCCTGGGGCCTCAGAAAAGATGACCAATTGGTCATCTTTTATTGTCAGCAATTACACAGGTTTACAAAAAAAAAGGTCGATCTCAGGCGCCGCAGAAAAAACCATCAAACTCTATGTTTTTTGGGGTGCTGAATCCGAATCCGACCCCCGTTTTTTCCGTTCACGTCCAAAATTTTGAGATATTGGCGATTTTTCGTTTTTTCGACCTTTTTCCTTTTTGAAAATCACAGCTAAACGTGCGGATGTCCAAAAATTCCACAAAAACTCTCTTCTTACTGGAAATTTATCGCTGATTCTGAAAATATATATGAGTTGGTGTCTAAAACCACGAGAAATGTGTGATTTTGCCAAAAAATGTTGAAAAAACGTGGTTTTTTCAAAACCAAAGTCACGTTTTTTGATACTTTTTACCTTCTAGCGTGAAAACTAAGGCCGTTAATAAAATTTTCTCAACGAGGTCTTGTAGGTAGATTGTTTCTGCGTCGAATGAAACCAACCGTGATTCTTTACCTTCCATAATAAGGGAGCTATGATTTTTCAAAGTTTCTGGGCGCTTGTTTTTCAGGGCTTCAAGTGCAATTCCGTGAGTTCTTGATGAATAAAACCATCTTTGAGTCGGTCTGAATTGATGCCTCCGAGTCCAATATATTCCTTGGAACAAAGTTTTGTTGTGATCAAGTTGCATTGCCGACTCCAGGAGTTCATGTTCTACGACATGGCCAAAATGGGTAGAAACTTTGAAAAATCATAGTTATGGAAGGTAAAGAATCACGGTTGGTCCCATTCGACGCAGAAACAATCTACCTACAAGACCTCGTTGGAAAAATTTTATTAACGGCCTTAGTTTTCACGCTAGAAGGTAAAAAGTATCAAAAAACGTGACTTTGGTTTTGAAAAAACCACGTTTTTTCAACATTTTTTGGCAAAATCACACATTTCTCGTGGTTTTAGACACCAACTCATATATATTTTCGGAATCAGCGATAAATTTCCAGTAAGAAGAGAGTTTTTGTGGAATTTTTGGGCATCCGCACATTTAGCTGTGATTTTCAAAACGGAAAAAGGTCGAAAAAACGAAAAATCGCCAATATCTCGAAAATTTGGACGTGACCGGAAAAAACGGGGGCCGGATTCGGATTCAGCACCCCAAAAAACATGGAGTTTCATGGTTTTTTCTGCGGCGCCTGAGATTGACCTTTTTTTTTTGTAAACCTGTGTTATTGCTCCTGCTCTCTTTGCAACCTGGAGGTCGGATATGGTGACGTTTTCGAAGTATTTTCGGTGGTAGGATCCGTTTTTGGGATGTTCCTTATCTGTTTTGACATAACCTACACTATAGTTTTTAATTTATAAGTTTGTTTTACTTTCTTCTTTTTTTTCAATTTTGCATTTTAGATATTTTCTAAGTGATATTTTTATTGAAATAAGAAGACATGTTTAAACAATCTATAAGAAAATGAAAATAAACCCTGGCATAAGATTTGCAGCGTTTTTAATTTTGGGATTTTACTTCCAGGAGGTTTGGGATATCACAGATCAGAAATACATTTTGCAGCGACTTAGCTCAGGAAATGATAGAAATCGGAAACCTTTTCATCATTCGAAGAGGCCTAATATTTCTACGATTTCTTGCGAGTACATAGAATTTTTTTTTTCCCCCGGGTTGAGTAAAAACAAGTGGCTTCTCGAAGGAAGACTCAATTCCTCACTGCCTCCTGGGCACTAAACCAAGTAGCCACCGTCCCTATTGTTCTCCGCGCAAAAATCGTTGGAGAATTACCCCACCTAATAAAATTTATATTCCGGGAAGGGTCCACGAAAGAAAAATAAAAAATAAAAAATACGCGCTTCCGTACAGTAGTTTTTGTCAGGGTAGCCTTTTCTCAAGAGGTAATTAGGACCATAATTTCGTCTTCCCGGAGGGGCAAACCGTCTAGACTTACAAATTGCTCACAAGCTCGGGGTAAAAATTTTTCGTGAAGGTGTCCACAAGTTGGGCTTCCGAAAACGTCCCTTTTTCGAAACCCCGTGTTTTTCGGTGACCCTTTTTCCGGCTCCGGAGCCACGCATTAATATTTATGAAGGTACATGCACCTTAAGGACGCCCACCCGATTGTCCCCTCAGAACCGGAAAACGTATAATCACAAAGGTGTACCCTACGCAGGCCGGGATGATTCTATAAAGTAAAAAAAAAAAAAAATAAATAAACCAAAAAAAAAAACTTCAGGGAGACACCATTTTTTCAACTCCGGCTCCGCTGAAGATGGCGACGAAAAGAGATTTTTTCTTCTTCCCTATTTTTTTTTTTTTTTTTTTTTTTTTTTTCGTCTTCATCCTACCGTGTGGCAAGTTGGGGGGCTAATAATAGTAATAAAGAGTTTCTGTGGAGTCGCGACCACAGATGAACCTTCCTCGGCCGCAATTACGAAGCTGTCTCCGTCCTCAGCTCGTCTTCTGTCTCTCACTTTTGAGGCCTTCGGTTTCTCTCTTTATGCCTCTCTTTTTATCCCTTTTCTTCCTTCTCCTCTTTACCTGAATGAACCGGCCCGAAGCGGGGTTATCAATTAGTTGGGCCCCATCAAAAGGGGGAACTAGCGATCGTTCGAAGGAATGTCACCCCTCCCCGAAAACGTCACTTTTGCGCCTGACGGTGATTTTTTTTTTTTTTTTTTTTTTCTTTACAAAAAGAGTTGAATGAAATGAGGGATAATTATTTTGTTAGAAGAGTCCCCGGCCATTAATAACTTACCAAAGCGAGTACCAATTCTAGTAATTTATTGCAATGCTTTCTGGTTCCTTAGCCATCAAGACAATTCGAAATGTGATGTGATTCATTTCAAATTTCTGGCCTAATTAACATTCAGGAGCAAGACGTGAAGGCGTAAAATTGACTTAGAAAATTATTTAATGCCTTGAGCTCTGAAAGAATTACAATAATTGTTATTATTACAATAAATTATTTATTAATGCTTAGGAATGTTGCAAGTTTCATATTAATTTGCTTAGGTATAATAATAACAATAATTGTTATTCAATAATAATAATTTATTATATATAATATATAATAAATTATTATTATTATATATCTAATAATAATTATTAGAGATACAATAATTAGATAATTATTATCTATGATATTATTTATGTTAATTGAGGAGGTAATGATATTATTAATGTTAATATATATTATTTGAGGAGGTTGCATAACGAAAGGTACTATATCCACCTGAGTGAATTACATTAGTTTGGTTTTAATTTGGATTTAGTACTTTTTGGTTGAAAACTCAATTTTAAATCGCTTATTTTCAATGGATAGAATAAGTTCAGAGCTGAAACGACTTCATTTTCGTGAAAAAACAGTTCCCAAAATCCCTCCTAAATTACAAATCTTAAGAAATCCAATAAAATTAATTTTGACGACTAAAATTCTGATTTAATCCTACTTCTTTTAATAATTTTAGTAGGTAATTATTAAATATATTCTTTAATCAATATTATCAAATTAAATTCACTTAATGGCCAGACGATGATGTTTTCACATCGAAAGCGCTCGCCACCACCAAAACATCCAGTGATGACGGACTCAACCAGAGTTATAAATTATTTGGACTCCTCGATATCATTCCATGGTTAAACAGTTGTAAATCAGTAACTGATTTGGTGATCAGTAACTAATTGGATCATTCACACTTTTACAATGATCAAAACTTGCCCCTAAAAAATTAAATAAATATATAAATATATAAAAAATAAATAGATAATATAAGTTATTGATGTTTCCTAATGGTCTAAGTTCAAACTGACCGAGTGGGACCTTTTTGGGGTAAATTGTGTCGTGTTCCGGCAGTGAGCCCTACAGCCTAAACCCGCAAGTCACGGAGGGCGAGAGGGCCGTCCGGCGCCGTACGACCGTAACAATGAGTGTTTTCGACAATTATTGTTGTATATTATACAAATAATTCAGAATGTGTCAGTGGCTGGTGGGTATGTGTTATCCCGTGCTTACTTACGGGTAAGTAACGGGGGGAGCCAGCCAACCCCCGCCCGTTCCGCCCAGGCGTATGACGCAATAAATCGCTTTCCCGATGTTACTTTATTTTTGTCCGACCAGAGGAAGGAAGATTGGGGTAAATGCAATCGACCTGATTGAGAAAATTTCTCATTTAAGTAAAAAACGCGCTCGTAATCATCAATGTAATCATCAAGTAAAAACTCTGCAAATTTTACACAAGGGTTTATTATTCTATGATATACGTTAAATGCGCAAAAATTAATACTGTGACAGTGAGAAATTATTTTGAAAAAAAAAAAAAATTGAAAAAACGGATTCGCGTCCAAAACTACTCAGAAAACGACACCTTATTTGACCTCTTGGGATCCTTGAAAAATCCCACTTGTAGCCCCATGAAAGCGGATCGTTCTGGGACCCCCAAAAATGGACTCTACGTCCCAAAAATACGACACCTAACTCGAGCCCATAGCCGAAAACCCGGAATGAGATGTGAACAAAGTTTCGAAGCCCTAGGAACGTGAGCCTGAAAAATCGTGTACAGAAAGAACGCTGGGAGATCAAGTAGTTGTCCCTACGAGGGGACATTGGGCGTTGCCGGGAGGATTACATGGGAGTTAAATATCAACTACTTATCCCTACATTAATTTGAGACATTCGCAAAATTATCGACAATTACAATTATTCTGATATAGGCTACTCAACAAGGAACGGACATGACCTTCGTTTGCCATTGTCTGACAGCCTCCAGAAATAGTAGTTCTTGGTGAGGGATAAAAATCGACAATTGTCTAAACACACTGTGTCTCCTGAAAAATAAAATCGTTGATTGATTGATCGGCCACTCCCCGTCTCAAGATAGCTGGTTCGTATTTCTTCTCAGAACTCTTCAAATCAATTTCAAGTCCTCCCACAACTGAAGTGATTTCATGGTTGCGTATACAGCCTGAAGACTTGTCTTGTCTCTGCAGAGGTCTGTGTATGTGAAATCCACGTCTCCAGTTTTTGCCTGACTTCAGAATATTGTGGAATTGATTTTTGTAGATTTCCAAACATTTTGTTGTAATTAAGGAGAGAAAATACCTGTACACGGCACATGTTGCAGTTTATTCTTTCCTGATGGCTTTGTACATCTTTGTTACTCCACCAACAAGGGAGGTACTCAATTAATTGAACACATGACCCGCCCCGGTACTAACAGCATAATTCATACCCTCAATTTTGCCGTAAATGACTCGAAAACCGGGTGCAAGGCTTGTGAAAAATGTTTTCGTGTCGAAGGAAGTCGATCTTGAAAGTAAAACTGGTGGTGGGGCCAGTTGGCAAACGGCAATCGGAGCTCGGTTTCATTGTGACGAGATTACAGGGAGATGAGGGTTGACACGTGTATAGCGATCGAGCTTTTTTTCGACCGCGATTCCGCAATGCGAGCGACGGCATTTCGTGAGGACACGCCCCAAAGCCGGGTTACCTTTTCATACACATGTTGCTCAACGCTCGCTTTTGGCGCATTGAAACCTTCAACCCGTTCCGGTTTGAAAAGAGGAGAGATGAAAAAAAAGAAGCAATTTCAGCGGTCTTTTGGGCGTTTTTTCCTACTTCCGTGAGGTTTTTTTTTTTTTTTTTTTTTTTTTTTTTTATGAAATTTGATTCAGAGCGAGTGCAAGGATGAGAACCAGATGCGAAGTCACGCGATGTTCTGTAACCGTAACAAGGAGTTGACTTCACAACAAGGTCCAGTTTAGCGTGATACCAACACATGAGCAAATTCTGCTGAAGGAAGTTCCTCAGTGGTCTCTTCAACTACACAAGTTTACATACACTGTTCCGCTAAATGAGAATTTAGATACTTAACTAATATTTAAAGGTCAATGTGAGATTTCAGATGAAATATAAGGAGTTAGCCTAAGAATATATTGAAAATTTTGGTTGTTGCCTTAATTTGGAAAGAAGAATCCATTTATAAATGGGAGTCTCAGATTGATCTGTTGGTTTTCTCGTGGATGATCTTATATAATGGATGATACATTGTATTTAGGTAGGTGCACACAAAGGATACATCCCCTTGTGATCCTTTATGACATGTCACAAACTCATTACACAACAACGGGGGGAGGCCAGAGCAAAGTCATTTTCATGTCAAAAGCTCACAAAGTAGTAACACACAGTAGTAATAAGGGGAGTTAAGAAAATCAAAATCAAGAATCGAACTGTGGACGTGGCCGGTGAATGGTTTACTGGTGAACTGCGTGACATGAAAGAACACCTTGATTCTCTCATTCAGGAACGAAACCACAATCCCTGCGATGCTCCGAGACTTGCGGTGGTCAGCTTCAGAAAGATGTATACGCAAGGCTATACGAAGCTCCAAAATACCTACTGGTGAATGACAAGCATATCGCCAAAGCACCCCTACAAAACACTGTGGCAACACTCAATAGCAAGCGCGGTAAAAATAGGAGGGATGAAGGCAGCACCTTAAAAATTTCTCCCGAAGAATTCAATACATGATTTTCTTCTGTCCCTTCACAGATACCTCTGTCAGCCATAGATCCACTGAACTTTGTACCACGAGCATCTGGTGAATTCAATTTTAGCAAGCTAACACCGTAGAAGAGCCTCAAGAACAGTGGTTCATGTGACATTAAAAGTGTCATAAATTTTATGGAATGAAAACCAAAATAATCAAGATAATTGCTCCAGCTATTTACGTACGTTGATTCATCTTATGAACGAATCCATCAGTATAGAAGTCTTCCCGAGGGTGCTAAAGAATACTATGGTGGTCCCATTCAACAAGAAAGGTGATAGGAGGCTCCTCCCAATTACATCCAAGATTTTTGAGTTGGTGATGAACGAAAGATGTCGGACTATTTCGAATGGAAGAATCTTTTCGCGCCTCAACAGTTCGGTTTTCGGCATGGTATGAGCACGTCTGCTCAGTAAGTATGTTTCGAGGAAGGAAAGTATGCCAGAGTATCCTTGTTTGATCTCACGAAGGCTTTTGATTGTGTAAGATCCTGCTGGGCAAATTGGATCCGATAATTATCGATAATTATGGTTTTAGCTTGGACGCAGTCAGATTATTTGCCTCCTACCTCTCTGAGCGATCGCAAGTTGTGAGATGGAACAATTCTCATTCACCTGCGGGGAATATAGTGATAGGCGTTATAGCTACCGCAAGGTTCAATATTGGGACCTATCGCCTTCCTAATTTATGCGAACGATGTCGAAAAAGGGTGGTCGTCAACCTGCCCCCCTTATCAACTCGCCCACCATATCAGCTCGCCCCTCTCTAGAAAACAATCTACTTGACGCATAAACGACACGGCAAATCCAACTTGGACATCTCTTCAACGGAGACATCTTGTCTTCTCGTCTGAGTCTTCAGTCAGCCAACCTTTTTGTAGGCCAAGGGGGTCTCGCTTCACTCGTCCAACCATTTCTTCGCCCAGGGGGGGGGGGGGGGGGGGTCGTTTGTTATTGTGGGTCAACTATTCTTATTAGCAACTATTCTCATCAACTAATAGTATTAGCCTGACTTCCAGCACTCTGAGCAGGGGGCCTTGCTTTGCCCGACCAACCATCGTCCAAGGGGGCTCACTTCGCTCAACCGACCTCTTCCTCAGTGGGGGGGGGGGGGGGGGGGGGGGAGGGTAGTTTATTTTTGCTGTGAGCACTGGACTCATGAAGAAGGAAACTGGCCTACTCGTATGTGACCCCCCAAATTTGGACCGATGCCAAATGGACTCGAGCGTGCGGCCTCGGGCGAAATGGCTCCGCCGTGAATGCTAAGAGTAATGCTCGACTCAACCCTCACTTGGAACGCTCTCTGCTCATACATTCGGAAGAAACTGTCCTCGACCATATATATATGAGATACTAGCTGGGACACCCGGTCTTCGCCCGTTCCGTAGTGAACACGAACCAAAACTGAATGTTTCAACAGGAGATAGGTATTTTAGCAGTGTACGGATTTTTAACATTTCCCGTCATTAGAATCGTCTCTTGTACTCTCAGAAGGGCTCCCTCTCACATTTCAACGTCCGAGAGTGAACAGGAGTTTAGCTCACTCAGCTGATCAGGAGAAATCCATCATTAGGATCTTCTCTTGTACTCCCACAAGGGCTCCCTGTAACATTTCTACGACCAAGGGTAACAGGAGAGATTTAGCTCACTCTGCTGATCAGTAGAATTCCCGAAGGTAATTATACCTCTCTCGTACCTACCTATCAAACCCGTTCATTCCTCATGCAAACACCCGCAGCAACCCGTCAACTTATTATTATTACTATTTTTTCATTGATATGGAATTAATTTGAGGAGAATTTATATCAATGAATAACAAACCCTTTATGGCGGAATATAGCGGTTTTCCATTATTATATTATAATATTATATTATATATAAACCTTCTCTGAACTTCCACAAATAATTCAAGACCAAAATTAGCCAAATCGGTCCAGCCGTTCTCAAGTTATGCGATCAGCAACAAAATACTGATTCATTTTTATAGATATAGATTATCTCATTCGAATAGCATGCATGCTGTTGACATGTCAACGAGGCTTTTCGGTCTTAACCGGATTAGGCTACCGGGAGGATTGTAGGAGCCAATTTAGGGATCTGGGTATTCAACCCTACCTTGCATAATATGCAAGGTAGGGTTGAATACCCAGATCCCTAAATGCCTGTTTCAGGCATTCTTTAATGTATATTATACATTAAAGAATGCCTGAAACATGCTCATCTGAACAAAGATGTGTGGAGGAATTGTGATGTTCATGATTACAATACACGAGGCCAATGCGCAATATCTTTTAGCAAGTAACAGAATTAAGAGGTCAGATAACTCTCATAACTACTGGGTTCCAAGGCTACACAATAAACTCCCTTTAAACATGAGAGCCATTGTCGGCCAATCACTTCAGTTTATGTGTGACAAAGTTGTTGAAAGAAAAAGCCTTCTACTCCATTATAGAATATTTACAGTTCGATTTTAGAAATTTTGTATCAAATGTTTCAGATCACCAAACATAGACAATTTGTTGTAGGTATACCTCAAGTGTAGCTATAGCTAAATTGTAACCAGACAGCATCTTCAGTACCTTATAAAATTTATAAATTTAATTTATTTTTGTGATACTAGAGCAGTTTGTGAATTTGTTTCATCTTTAAACTCTTGGTGTCCATAGTCAGGATTCTGATGAAGCTGGGTTTAGAGCCTCCAAGGGGGTGGAGGGGGGGGGGGATGCATTCAAATGGGCCAGTTTCTAATGGTTGCTTTTGGTGGACGAAAATATTACCTCGTTCATTTGGGAAAACCACGAAATTTGTGTGGATTCAATCCGTGATCCAAAAATGTTTAAAATATACCTCAGATTGTTTAGACAAATGTAGCTTAGGGTGGTGGAACCAGTCTCATACGCTTTAGTGGAAGATCTCCAGTTTTTACTCAATATATTGGTCTGATGTCGTCTGACGAGCTTTGGAGAGGTTGATATCGTTAGACCAACTCTTTAAGAAAATATAGAAACCAAGAAAATGTCAAAATTTGATTTCTATGAATTACAATTAATTTATTTCGAAAGTAGTTTTTTTCACCAGAGTCATACAGGGTGAAAAGTGGGTGTCACCAGTGTCATACACCCTTCGGAACCAGTTTCATACACACCTCATAAAACATTTAAAAATCCGTTTTAGTTGAAATTTAAGGATCATGAACAGAATATATACGCACATTATACTTTATGTACCATTTGTTGGAGCTCCCAAGAGTTCGGAATTTCGACAATCGTTCCCAGTTCTTCAGAAACAGCAGGTTCCAGTGTCGTACACCCCTGGACCCAGATCATACACCCCCTGTGTGATACTGGTCATTGTGATTGCAATGTCCAGCAAAGGTTATGAGATAAATTTCAAGTCCTAACTAACTAAAATAACAAAAATGCGATTTTTTGAAAGTTTCGGGTTTTCCCAGTATTATACACCTGAGTATGATACTGGAGAATTGGTGTTTATCAGGTCCCCAGTATCGTACACCCTCTCAAATCAAGTAAAAACCTATTCTTTTGACAAAATTATCAGCGGAAATGAATTCTACGAGTCCAAATACATGAAAAATCGCCCCTACAGGATTACAGTAAGATAAAAATGTGTGGTAAAGTGAAAGCAAGTAGAGCTTACCGTCTTATCCAAAACGCTACGGCGACGCCATGAACCGAATGAACCTCGAGGTATCCTTGGTAAACACCAAATAACCACAAAAAAACCTTCCTCAGTGCTTCAAGTTCTTATGAGGGCCGTTAGATAGACCCACTGGAAACTTCCTAGTTCAGAGGGAAGCAAATAGAACGCCGTGAACTCTTATTATTTGAAGTTGAAGATGCATGTGTATGACACTGGGTGGGTGTCCACCACCCTACGTGAATTTGGCACCGCAGTGACATGTGTCACTGCCCTACCCAACGTTTGATCAACTTTTTCTTTTTCTTTTTTTTTTTTTTGCTGTTGTTTTTACTGGACGTCTCTTGAAACTATACTCCGAGGGTTGACGACACCGGTTTACAACCAAGATATTTTTTTGTCGTTACGAAGGCCGTATAATTAGACTCTTCCTTTTCCCATCTTATCGACCGTAGGCTGAAAAATTTGTATTAATGAGGCAACAAATATAAATCCTTGTAAGATGTTTATACGGGGGAATAACTCTAAATAGTTTTTTCTGGTAATTAAAATGAGGACTTCCGTTGAATAACATTTTATGGAACGCTCACCAATTAAGTCGAGCCCGTTCGCCTGTTAGGTAAAGCAATTCAACGGCTTGTTGACAACGATTGAGGTATCACTTGAAACAAGGTGTGCAATGGGGTATTTGCGCTCATGTTTATTAATTTTGCAGAGTCGGTAATTATTGTCAATAATTGTAATTATTCATTAATTGTAATTATTGTCAATTATTGTACTCATCCACGTTTCAAGTTTCATGCGGAGTTTGCGGGACGTACAAATACGACATTTACAACGGCATTAGGGTTTCGTGCGGGGGGCCGAAAATCCATTTTGAAGGGAAATTGTTGACAAGGCGAAACAGATTCGGATCACGACGCTAACAGAACTGTTGTAATAAAATATCGTGCATCGGAATAATACCGGCAGATAAGGCTGGTTTGCGGCGAAGGGGAAAAAGGTGGAGGGGGGTTGAAGGAACAAAATGAATAATGTATTATTTGAGGTCATGCTAACGGGGTTGATAACGAAGTTTGGGATCTCTCCGTGGAAGGGGGACGGAGAGGGGGTTTCTTGGGAGAAAAGCTAAAAAAAAAAGGTGGAGCGTTTCCTCGGAGGCGGTGAGCTCCGTGATTTGACGACACAAAGGTATAACCGTGATATGTATTTATAGATCGCTTTTTTAATTTCAACAACTAATGTGTGGTTTTTATTTGGACAAATTTATTCAATTACATTCAAGTTATGCAATTTTAAATGTTTCAAGAAGTCAAATAAACCAAATTAAATTGAGCGACTACTCATCCCCAATAATCCGGGTGTTTATCTTTCTAGGTAAATACCCGATTTGGGAATTTTACCGCAATGAATTAGGATTTTAAAAAAAATTAAAAAACCAACTCTGTGCCCAAGTTTCAAGCTTTTTCAAGTCCATGATCCTCCCCTAACTAAATAAAATCTCATGAAATGGGGGTGTTCACGTGAGTCTGTCGGGAATTTGACATGTCTATGTCCAAGGCGAGGGGGGTCAGGAGAAATTGGTGTAATCACGGAAAACATGCAGCGGTTTTTCGAAGACTTCACGTTGTGCTAGAAAGTCGAAATTTGGTGTGGATGTTCTGTTTGGGATGTGTTTTGACTCGGAACTCCTCGTTTTTGAGATCGGACCACTTTTAAGGATAGTTTACAGGGACATCGTACCCCTGATGCATAAATGAAAAAAAACGCTGCAAATTTTACACAAGGGTTTATTATTCTTTGATATAGGTTACTTGTGCAGAAATTTAATTCTGTCAATGAAAAAAAAATCTTTTTTGGGAATTTTATATTTACTTAAAAAAATTAAATTTTTTTAAATTAAAAATTTAATTTGTTAAAAAAAAAATTATTTTTTGTTTCAAAAGAAATTTTTTTTTTTCAAAAATTCTTTATTTTTTGTTCGAAAAATATTTAACCTCCTGGGATCCTTCAAAAATCCCATGTTTAGCCCCATGAAAGCCCTGTAGATCGCCACAGTGAAATCGGATCGTTTCGGGGCCCCTGGAAATGGATTCTACGTCCAAAAATACTTCGAAAACGACACCTAACTCGATCCCATAGCCAAAAGCCTTCAAAATACCCCTTCCTGTAGCCCCATTTCATCCCCATAGCGCACCACGGGTGTGGGTGATAGGGCTGAAAACCTTGCGGGCACAACTAGATGGTAAACCAAGAATTTAGTAAAAATTTCAGATTAAAAAAAAAAAAAAAATCCTACTGCCCAAAATGGCGTGGACGGCGGACGGACATTTAGGAGTTAGAATGTAGACTTCTTGAAACGGATAATGTCAAATTTTGAGGCCGATCCGAGTCGTCGACCTCCGTCGCGAAAACATAGGTGTATTATTCCAAGAATAATAAACCAAAAGAACAAATAATTGTAAAGGAAAGAAACTCTTCTTATAAGAAATGAAAGAAAGAAATCAAGAAACAGTTATGAGAGGAAATTGGACAGATCTCACTAAGAGGTAAGTAAAAGTAGAAGGTTGTCAGGATGAGAATTTCAACATAACGTTCAATGAAGGTTGAAAAGAAATCTGAGTCTAAATTGACTCTAATGCAAGTTGCGTGGTAATTTAAAAGACTTCCGAATACAATTGACTGACGAGGTCTTGGCATACGAACGAACGTAATCGTACATAGCAATATTGTTATATCACCACCTCGGTTTGCTTTGGCGGTGTTAGGAGTGTGAAGCCGCGAGCTGGAAAATGCCGTGAAATTAAAAAAAAATAGCACCCATTAATAATTACTAATTATTAGTAATTTTAGCAAACCCCATTAATGAACTAAAAATCAAGTGAAGCTTTATCTACTGCTTTAGAACTCACACAGTGCATTCAATCGGCAATCTTCACCGCTTTATTTCAAGAACAGGCTCACCCTCGTTCGCCCTTCACACGGTCGGAGGCGGTACTCCGTGCGGGGGCGGGTGTTTCGCCCCAAAAGTCTTGTTGAGGCGGGGGAACCCCTAATGGAACTGCTGTGTAACACGCTAACCGACTTGGGCGTTTTGCTTTATTTTCGCTTCTGAAAACTTCCAGCCATCAACGTCGATAAAGATCACGAAGCCGAAGGGAGGAAAGAAGATCCCCCCAGGCCGGGAAAACGCTCAGTGAGATCTCTTGAATAAAAACACCATAAAAAATAGGGGAAAAAGAGTATCAAGCATAACACGAGAGTGTATTATTCTTTGAAAAAGAATAATACACTCGGGAATTTGATTCTGTAAACAAAAATTTAGCTTTTGGGAACATTTTTAGCTTTTGGGACTAACCAACCTAACTGCTAAAATGCATGTTTACCTATTATTACCAATTTATTGATCCAATTGATCATTTTAAATAATTTTGTGATTCCAATTAGAATCTTATAATTCGATAGTACGGTAGGTGCACCAAATAAGGCCGTAGTCCCCAATAAGGCCACCCCATTGTACTTCAAAAACTTTCAGCGTGAGCCAACAGATGGCAGCTCTATTATTGTCACTCAGCGTTGCCGATATGGGGGAAAACCATGGAGGAAGGAAAAGGAGATTCCTCTTCATAGGAAATCGCGTCCAGGCGCTTCATGCCTGCGCGCGCTACGCTACCTGCTGGAACTCATTTGAGTTGTCCCTTCTTTTAGTTCGCACTTATTTCGCTAGGGTGAGCTACCGTTTGTTTACGGCACACGTGTGACTTGGGAAACGGTTATAACCGTCGCGTTCCCGTCGCGACAGCGAAGACAGTGTTAATTCATTAATTTCAGTGTTAATTCATCTATTATATTGAAGTATAACTTCCTTTAATAAACAGTTGTCATTGGGTGGCTCGTGAATTATTAAAAGCTTACCTTTCAAGGCAGGCAAAACGAGACGTTTAGTGGTCATTTCTTTGGTGCAGCCGGCCATAATAATATAGTACATACCTATATTATATCCGAAGGAATTTATCTTCACGTCCCTCCGCGATCTCAACTAAGGTAAGTGTTGGAAAGTCCGACTAGGTACACGATTTAAATTAAGGGATGATTATGTTATTTACGTTGGTTGTTAATTAGTTTCTTGAGAGATAGCCTCTTACCTCTTTCGTACACTTGCTACAATACAGAACTACACGTCTAAAGTACCTAGGTATAGTGGATTTACTTCAAAATCATATTTCTGTATTTCAGACAGAGAAGTTGGCTCAACTTCATCCAAAGAAAGGATCGTTGTCGTCCTCTTTGCCTCTCTACCTGTCCGCCAGTTTGAAAATCAACTCCCATTGAAGCCTATCGCTGACCCTCGCTCAAAATCAAACATGTCTCCCATTTCTCATCCTCATCGCCCTTCAGAGCTGTCGCCGAAGCCACCTCATGCAATGCACCCTTCAAGAAAGCAGTACACGAAGAAGAAGGTATCTCAAGGTAATTAAAGTTTGCCTCGTCTTGGTATGACCTACAATGTACATTACTTTACACTAGGTACGTATCTTTAGTTTTTTTGGGCTTCCTAGTACTTGAAATTTGTTCATTTTTTGCAGATGTCAAAGGGGCCCCCGACAACCACTTCACCTGTAATAAAACTGCAGTTACGACGCTTACAGCATCAGCTCATTATCTTCATGGTAGGTAAAACCGTTTACATGCAAAGGCCTGGCAGGCCGCTCGTTCCGCCCTGACGGAGCAGTCGTTGCGGCCTGGCGGGCCACTGGTTCCGCCCTGACGGGGGCGGTCGTTGTGGCCTGGGCCGGAGCTTTAAAGTAATAGAATCTATTACTTTAAAGCTCCGGAAATGGCTTCCATCTGATGGAACACTCGATCATCCTGTGATTTGCAGAACTTCCTGCTAATTGATGTTGTGATGTATATCATAATTAGTAGGAAATGATATTATCCTAATCTAACGTAGGTATCTTTTTCCAGTTCCAAACGAAGAAACATAACTAATCAATGAGTCCACCTTAATCATTAAGTTCAACGTCACCGCTGCCCAGTCCTCTGCAAGGTAATTTTAAGCATTATATACCTGGTAATTGAATCAGTGAATGTCAAAGGGGCGGAATTCCAGGTTTTATTGACTTTATTTTATTTTTTAATTTTTTGTTGTTGTATTTTTGGATTTTCCGTTTCCTGCTAATTGTGATGTCCGTATCCTAATGTGACTTATTTTTTAAAGTGCTGCCGTGTGTGTACGTCCAAGGATCACCTGGAGCGGCAGTGCGATAAGCGGGAGTCACCCATCTGCATAGGGTGTCAGGAGATCAAAGTGGATTGCGCCCATAAACTAGGGAGCAGGGAATGTGAGGCCCATCGGAGAGCTGTGGCTGGGCTGTTGGTAATCACCGACTATGGACGGTAGCCCCCTAACATGCAACGCGTGCGGACGTTCCTTCAACTCCAAGAACGCCCTCACCCACCATCTGAGACGGACCCATCCGGAAAGATTTGTTGAGGTCCAGGCGGCAGAGGATACCCCCAGGGGCCGCCATAAATATTGGAGCCAGGAAGAAATGCTCATCATGGCAAGGAACGAGATTAGGATACGAGCCACCCACCTGACGGAGCGAGGTATATGCCAAGGACTGATGGAGCACCTACCTGGCAGGAGTTATGAACAAGTTCGACGACACAGACGACAGCAGTCCTACATCAACATTAGGGATGCCTTACTAATTAACCCGGAGATGGGAGATCGTGTTAGCGAAGAGTTTGTGCAGCCAGCGGTGCCTGAGCTGGACACCACATCAGAGTTGGATGAGGAGACCATCCTAGACCTCGCTATATTGGAAGACCTGGAGACCAATGACGGTTGGACAGAGGAGGATCAACGGCTCTTGCTGCCTGGGATCAGAGAAGTGCTGGAAGGTAGGGACGGCATGCCCAGTATCCACCAGTGGGTAATTGCAAAGTTCGGGGAGCCTCGCCCTTGGCGATCTAGAGCAACTGATGGAGCACGACCACGAACGGCACCGTCGATCAGCGAACTCTGGAAGACAGACCGGCGAGCTGCCCTCGATGAGATTTTGACCGACGGATTGGCACGGTCAGGCGCAGTCAACCCTGAAGCAGCAACAATTCAATATTGGAGAGACCAGTTTGAGCGCGCCTCGACTCCGTGGCCGGACGGCGTGCAGCCTGCATGCCCGGGGAATGACACAATGGTTGGCGTGTTTCAGCCAATCTCTGACCAGGAGCTCGATGAGCACCGCCTGCGTGGACGGCATTCTGCCAGGCCAATGGAACACACTGCCGCATAGGTACAAAAGACTGATCTTCCATACGATTCTACGCCAGAAGGAAGCACCTGAATGGATGACGTTGGGGCGCACCACACTTATTCCCAAGGTGACTAGACCAGTGAGGCCTGATCAATATCGACCGATCACTGTCCCGTCGGTGATGTTGAGGCACCTACACAAGATCTTGGCAGCCAGGTTGATGCAGAATGTCCGGCATTGTCGGGACCAACGGGGCTTGATCAGTAACGTCGACGGTATTGGCCAAAACGTAACTCTTAAAGGGACCATATTGGCGGAAGCAAAACGGAAATTTAGGGAGCTGCACCTGGTGGTGGTCGACGTGGCCAAGGCCTTTGATTCTGTTAGCCACGACGCAATTAGAGCTGTGATGGTGGCACGAGGGTGGTCTCCGTCTTTGGTCCACTATATTATGAAGTTGTATGGATCTTCCAGCACCATCTTGGGCGGACAACGTATACGGTGCCAAGCTGGAGTTCGGCAGGGAGACCCGCTCTCTGGCACTCTTTTCAACGCAGTCATGGATCATGCCCTGATGTCGCTACCTAGCAGAATTGGCTTCACTTGCCGTGGGAAACGATGGCGATCGATTGCGTTCGCAGACGACGCGTGTTTGTTGGCGGCATCGGCCGCTGGGATACGGGTGCTCATCAGAAGTTTCCGCGAAGCTCTACAACACTGCGGGTTGTCGATCAACGCCGGCAAGTCTCTCTATGTGCCATTGGTTCCTAGGAAGGGTAAGTTGGCTGTGACTGCCAGTCTGGGTGACCTAGATGATATACCGGTAGCTCGCTCGAATGCCGTATGGAACTACCTCGGCGTAACATTTAATCCCTATGGCCCAGTCAGACCGGATCCCAACAAAGCTATCACGGATTTAGGCAAGATAATTCGGTCGACTCTTGGACCCCTGACGAAGTTAGAGGCAATCAGAACCCACTGGCAACCGTCGCTTGTGCATGGACTTGTTTTAACTGCACACACGAAGAAACAGCTCCAATGGCTTGACATACGAGTACGAGGAATTTTACGATCATTCCTAAGGCTGCCCAGAGATGTTCCCAATGCGTTCTTCTACGCCCCCGTGGCGGATGGAGGGCTGGGTTTGATGTGCTTTTTAGCGCTTATCCCCTTGCTACGGAAGAAGCGTGTCAGCGAGGCCCGTAATACTTTGTTCCGTGAAGACAACAGTGGCATTGAATCATCGACACTTGACAGGCGCCGCGAGCGGGCAGCTGCATGGCATAACACTGTCGACGGAGCAGACATGAAAATTGCTCGGGATGTTCCCCAGTCAACAGCCTGGATGCGTAACACCAACGAACGGGTGCCCGTGTGGCGGACCCTGGCGGCGATCAAGACATACGCAGCTGCTATACCGCTGCGGGCACGGATGACTAGAGGCCGGGCAGGTTCGGCAGCATGTCGTGAAGGATGCCCCCAACGCGAGACGCCGAACCATGTGCTGCAAGTTTGTCCATCTATGCGTGAAGCACGTTGCAAACGACATAACGCTGTCTGTGCCCTGTTTGGTGAATATGCTCGGCGGAAGGGTTGGAATGTGTGGACGGAGACCCTGATTAGGACCGACGAACAAGCCATTCGACCCGACGTCATAATCAAGAAAGATGACACTGCTTATGTCGTCGAGGTGGCCATCTCGACAAACTCTCCGGCCTTTCCCTTGCGCACCCTCCTGAATAGGAAGAAATCTAAGTACGGGACTCCGGTAGCGATGCAAGCCGTCAGGGAGCTCACGGATTCGACGGTGGTGGAGGTACTTCCGGCTATTCTCCAATGGCGTGGACTCTGGGACGCACACGCAGCGAGGGGGCTCCGAAGGATCTTTCCGCCGTCCATATTGGAGTGGGCTGCCAGGAGAACGTTGGACGGTAGTGGCTTTATATGGGCTGCCTTTAGACGCAGACACCTAGCGGGGGCTCATTGAGCCCCCCCAAGGTCAGTATTCCCGTCCCTTATATTTTCTCCCGGTATTGATGCACCTTCTGATGCGCTACCTGTATTTGTTTCCGATGGACACGGCGAGGGACACAACGCCTCCCTGGGGAGACACCACGTCCCCCTATCCCCCCGGTGCAGCTACCTGGACCCCAAGGACCACGGCGACAAGAAGAGTTTATTACATGAATCATTTAAAATTGTATTGAAGTAGTATAAACCAATAAATATTTGTTAATGGACGTAGAATCCATTTTTGGGGGTCACAGAACGGTACGATTTCACCATGGGGCATTTGTGGTACTATAATTGGTATTTTTGAAGGATCCCAGGAGGTCTGATAAGGTGTCGGTTTACGAGTAATTTTGGACGCATAATCCATTTTTCAAAATTCCACATCTATCCAAACATTGTACAGATTTTCTTTTCTTTCAAATTTTTTAAATAGGTAGGTAATAATGACAGAATAAATTTTTGCGCAATTACTCAATTAGATACTGTATATCCAAGAATAATGAACCCTGGTGTAAACTTGGCCGCGTTTTCTGTTTTTACGCAGTTCTTATAGGTACCTAGTGTTCCTTAAAGCCAAGAGGTCCACACGTGAATCCGGTTGCAAATTTGGATTCTGCGAGAAAAGTTACCATAGGGGGTTGGTTTCATCGGGGTTCTCGACAAAATATGAGTTTCAACGAATAATTCGTTGAAACTCATATTTAGTTAATTATTAACTGCTGCTTACAAATTGAAAGCTGTATAAGCTCCCATGGAAACAATATTTTAACACTCTAGTAGGTTAAGTACCGATTTTCTTATTACAGAAAATAATGTTATTACCTATACAAAATGTTTTTTGGTCATAAGAAAATTTCCACTCTTTCGCCGAGTTTTCGAAAATTTATATTTTCTTCTTCAGGACTCAGATAAAAGTTATCAAAGGGATTTAACAACGATGTCAATTAAAGGTAGAAATCGGGTCACACCAATCATTTGATTTGTGCTAGAAGTGGTATTATTGCAAGAGAAGAGAAGAAAGAATTTTAACACCATAAAAATCTCAAAGAAAGTTTACGAGCAAGTCGTACGTCTAGATTACGTAGCTGTATTATAATCTCGATCTGTATATATACAGATTATACATGTATAATCTCGAGGTTTTCAGCCCGATCGCCCAAACCCGTGGGGCTCTGTGGAGCTAAAAAGGGGCTACGGGAGGGGTTATTTGAAGGCATTTGGCTATTGAATCGAGTTAGGTGTCTTTTTCAAAGTATTTTTGAACGTAGAATCCCAGACCGATTGGATTTCACCATGGGGATCTATTGGGCTCTCATGGGGCTTCAAATAGGATTTTTGAAGGATTCCAGGAGGTCAAATATTTTCCGAGTATATTTGGACGTATAAGACTTATACGTCCAAATATACTCGGAAAATTACTTAGTTATCCATTTTTCGAGGTCCTCGTTTTTTCTTATTTTTTCAAGATATTTTTTTATTGACACAGAATTAATTTTTGCACAAGTAACCTAAATCAAAGATTAATAACCCCTTGCGTACAATTTGCAGCGTTTTTATAATAGGCTTATGAACCATTGTAAATAATGTGTGATTTGGATTATAATGTATGTATCTATGTTCAGGGTGAAGGATTGTATTAATAAGTTTTGTTTGTATTAATAAGTCGTTTGTAAATATAACTGGTGAAGAAATACTCGTACATACAGTTATTTTGTTTATCCCCTGCTCTCACTATGCAATATTCCAACTGTAATAATTTCTCCAACTGTAATTTATTCTCTTTTGATCAGCTTTTATCTAAAACTGAATTATTATCTGTTTTTGTAGGAAAGGGATATCACATTTATCAAAGTTGGTTTAAAATTTTTTATGTTTTGAATCAACAGAGAAGTGTAGAACAAGAGTAATGATAGTTCAATATTCACGCGGGTTGGGTAAGCTTATGTAGTAGGTGAATCTATGAAGAGATCATTAGGTACCTACCCCTAAATTCCTAGTAGGTACTGATTATTGGTATCTTAAATTTTCGCGGGATAACTGCTTTGAAGGTCATTGGGCGTGGCGAGTTTCCCAAATGTCCTCCACTACCGCTCTCTGTGGTTGTTGAGGGTCAACACCATCAGATGGTTCACTCAAATGAGATCCAGCAGGTCGCAGCAGCGTCGGTCTCGAAACCACAACCGCGGACGCAAGTTAACACAGAAGAGGAATCTCCTTTTCTTTCCTCCATGGGGGAAAACATGAGGAGGCACCCTCTCAACACTGGTTGTTATTCCAGAGCAGAGATTGTGAGTTCTAGTTCCTGCTTTATTATGAAGAACTATAACAGTAACAGTTTTGGGATGAAGCACCTCAGAACTGTTCTGAGGTGCTTCATCCCAAAACTGATTAGTTTTATGAAGCGTTTTCACTGTAGATTTCGTTTCGGGGATTGAATTTGAAGTAAAACCATTGAAACTGGCTGAGCTATGTGTGGGAAGGGGAGAAAGCTGTGCGTAATCCAATGAGGCCAGGATGGCCTTATTAGGAACACGGTGGCCTTTTTGGGGTCTCACTTGCAGTTTGGTTCGTTTGACTTTATTAATTACATACTTACATAATATACGTGGTGTTGGTAGCAAAAATAAATCTAAAAAAAAAAAAAAAATGGCGATGATTTATTCTGAATTTACTTGGGTTCCATTTTAGGGGTGGCCTTACTGTGGTCCATGAATTGGGGGTGTGTGGCCTCACTAACTTTTCAAAATTTTAGCGTAAAATCACTGAAAATATTTCGAAAATCAGAAATCAGTTTTTTGTGCGGTTCAATATGGTGCCCAACTGTATGTCAAGTTTCAAGATGATAAGCCCAGTAGTTTGGGCTGTATAGGGCCTCAAACCTTAAGGTGGCCTTATTCGGTGCGCCTATCTTATATTTATTGAATTAAAGTGTATTAAATAACCTTTTAATTGTTTTTAAATATTTAAGTAGGTAGGTCAGTAACAACTTAACCAATAAATTTATCAAGTTTAAAACTGCAATATGTTATAAACTGTATATAACATAGGTATTGCGTAAGTATTTGATACTTTTCTTTTCAATATCTTATTTTTTATTGAATTATAATGGACTTCGAGAACATAAATGTCAGATATTATCATTTAACAATTAAAACCTTTATTAATAACTGCGAAGTTCGATCCTCGGCTCAATGTTTGAGTCCCCAGACCCCATGTTTGTGTTTGTGTTTGTATACAGTTGAGCCTGGATAAGTGCATCTCACGGGACAAGGTTTGAATTTGCATCTAACCAGGTTTTGCACCTAAGTGCATCTAACCTAAGTTTTGCAGGTAGCCAGGTTAGGGTAGAGGTAATTGCACATAACCAGGTTTTCGCCTCGTCTTTATTTCCTCAAGTGCAGTACAAGACTTCTCATTCTACAGCGAAAAAATCGGTCATTTTTGCCTGTTTTGGCGGGTTACACTGACGAACAACATAAGCAACTGCCAAAAAATTTTCTGAAACGTCAGAAACGTTTCCGTCATCTGTTTCAAAGAACTGAAGCAGTGTGTCGATAGCTTTCAATGCTGTCTTCTTTGAAATCGGCTCACCTTGATCCTCATGAGTAGCTGGTTCATCTTGATCGTCATCAGATTCCGGAGTGGCGATGATGGTGCTCACGATTTCCTCATCTGTCATCTCCCCAGATACTGTCAATTCATCGTCTACGGCTACGTAATCTTCGAATGTAGGCGCGTTTGGGTTGTCACCAACGAGTTTTTCCAAGCAGCTGCTCGTACTTCCACCTGACGCTGGAGCTTCTTCAACAGTGATTTCTGGGGGAACGGATGGGCAATGAAGGATCCGTTCTCTTGGATCAGCACCTCTGCACCATCTGGCAATTCCCAATCTCGTTTGAGATAGTGAAGTTGTTTCTGGGGTTGAGGTGGTAAACCCGCACTTCCGGAAACAGTTTGCCACAGTAATGCTCTTTACAAAGAAGCAAGCTTTTTTGGCAAAAGAGAGTTTTTGCTCTTATCCAGGTTGCACTTATCCAGGTTCTACTGTAATAAGCGAAAACGACGCTTCACTCGATCCCCTCACCAGCCCACCCAACAGAGCCAATCAGGCTGAAAACCTTGCGGGCACAACTGATGGACAAAAATGAGTGAATTGCCACAATAAAAGTCACAATTGATTGTCACGATAATTTCACCAGTTGTGACCGTTAGATTTTCAAATTCTTATTGTTTCATTTTTTTTCGAAAATTATTTCGATTCTTTGGAAAATGCACAAAACGGCGGGGCGGACGTAATATGACAAACATAGTTTGAAAGCTACATATTGTAAAAACATCAAACATATTTGAGCCCCTTTGCAAAAACTTGCGTTGATGATCCATACCAAAAGAGAACTTTCTAACTTATTGAAGCAAAAAGAGTGACGCTTTTTTATTTTTTGCGTGGTTTTTTATTTTTTCTAAATCAAATTTCTCCAGAAGTTGAATTAACATTCAAAATCCGCTTGAATGACGAGAGCAAATTGATTGTAATAATTATAAAGCTTAATAATGATGATCGATCTTATGAGGTCTAATGAGGGCCCTCGTGCAGCTGCATCGGTGTGATTAAACTGCATCTAAATATTCACGTTGCTATTAGCTACCGTTTGGAATTTACATAGTTTAGCACTAAGGTTACGTGTTAGAGGAAGTAACGAAATTCCACTTATTTTCTTCCGCGCCTATTATCCGTAATTTGAAATAACCGGAGGGCCCGCTGGCCAGCAGCTTCGATTGCCTGCAACTCTTCGATTTCTATTCAAGCGTGTTTTTTTTAGGCAACTTCTGGGCTTCCGCAGGAGGTTCGTGATGGCAAAGTGGTTTTTGAGGGAAGAAAAAAGTGCTACTGATTTTCGAAAAAAAATTCGAAATGGATTTCCATTTGTTTGAATAGAGCCTTCTTATTGTGGAAAATGAAAAAGGTGTGTAATTTGATGCCTGGTGACTGCACGCTACATTCAGTAGGGATTTAAGTACGAAGATGGCGCCAACTGTGGGATCGGTGTGATTTCGGGTCCAGTCCTCTAATCTCAGACGTATAATCAGGGATGTAGTTTTCACACGCAAACAGAAATAACCTACCCTCATAGAGATATAATATTTTTGTAATTGAGGTAAAATAATATGTTTTTTGTCTAACCAACACAATATAAATTACGTCATATGGCCAAGTAGTATTTTGAAGGATCCAGCACTGTTGTCTCTCCTCGACAATGAGACGGAAAGGACATCATCTTTAGCCTCGGCGACAGGTTTCTGGTCGGTCATGCCCAGTTTGCTCTTTGTCACTTGAGTTCTCCCCTTTTGTGCCACCTGAGCAGCATGGATGGCGATTTTTGACAAGTTGCACGTTGCCATCTTCTCTCGCTCATAGTTGGGAGTTCGTGGTTCCTTTCTTGAGTGTGATTCTTGCCCTTCGTGGCTTCTCTGGTGTTCCCAGGGTAGCCACTTGATTAATCTGTGCTCCTTTTTCACGATCAACAGTGTCGTTAAGATCCCTACTGTCACATGCCTCCTCTTCGCAGATCTGAAGATTTTCGACCGAATCGAATCTCCGACAGACTGTGGAAGTCTCCTGCAGGCAACATTTCGGTTGAAAGAGCGGTGCTCACTGAATCACCTCGTAAACCCAGCAAAAATTCGAGCAGTCACCTTCCATCGCAAGACCCAACCATTCGTCTTCAAATACATTCTCTATTGCAAAGATCGGGACAGGCTGACCTGGCTGACCTCTTCTATTCTCTAAAGGCATACCTGGGAGTTCATAAGAGTTAAACCAGAGCAGGGGTGCGAAGAGTCTCTGGGATCACAATGTTGATCGGGAAATGAAGAGGTTGAAAGTTGATATCTTTCTGGTACCTCAGAAATGAGATGGCCCAATTCGGGAACATGCGTTCATAGTGTGCTCTATTACGTCAGGTCTACTGATATTGTCGTCCAAAAGGAGCGGGTGTCATGATAAGGAGGCAGCTGCTTGGGGCTGTAAGTTGTCGCCTAGCAAACCTCCAAGCAGCAGCTCAATTCCTTGATTGTTAACTTGGAGGATGTTCAAGTTGGAAAAAATGTTGAATACCATTAAACAGGCGATTAATACTGCCATGGATAATCACTTCGACGGATCTGAACTTTTCCCTGAGGAGGAGAGTCGTTAAATGTGTGATGCCCATCCCCTTGTACGGCGTGGAATCGTGGACGCTGAAGATGTCCCATTTGAATAAATTGAAGGCATTTGAGATGTGGGTCAAACACCCGGATGTTGTAGATTCCCTGGACGCTTATGAGGGACGATTTCATTCTTCGGAATAAGCAAGCAAGCTTCCCAGTAGCATTGGCGACCCTCTAGGTTTTCCTGTCCAGCATGCAAGTACACATTTTAAATTTTCGAATATTGAGCCTCACACTGTCATGAAAATTATTTCGGGTCTGCAAAATTCAAATGGGTTTGATGTTTATGGGATTTCTACAAGCATGTTAAAACAAGGGGCACTAGCTCTGGTATACCCCCTTACCCACCTGATAAACGAATCGATCGACGTTGGGAAATTCCCGTCGGTACTGAAGGTTGCCGAAGTGGTACCACTTTTTAAGAAAGGTGAGCATGATTTACCCTCTAATCACAGGCCTATTTCCGAACTTCCAGTTCTGTCTAAAGTTTTTGAAAAATCCCTAAAATTTGATATAAGTGAATTCTTTGAAAGAAATGGCCTGTTCAGTGATTTGCAATTCGGTTTTTGTCAGGGTAGATCCACAAATGACGCTATTCTAAAATTAACTGATTTCCTGGGATCCGCTTTCGAGGGTGGTGAATATTCTTCTGCAACCTTTGTTGATGTTGCAAAGTGCTTTGATTGCATATCCCACACGCTTCTTCTAGATAAGCTGAGTAAATATAATTTTTCTGACAAGGCAATTTCTATGGATGAAAGCTACCTCTCTGGTAGAACCCAGCCTGTGCGACACAACGGTGAGTTGTCACGCTTCTTGCATGTTGAGTTCGGTGTACCACAGGGATCCGTTCTCGGGCCAGTTTTGTTCCTTATTTTTATTAATGACTTACCTCTGTGCCTTAAAACTCTTTCAATTCTTTTTGCTGACGATACCTCACTGATTTTAAAAAGCTCATCTCTGTCATCATTGTGCGAATCTGAGGTGACTGCTTTAGAGGTAGTGTCAAACTGGTTTACAATGAACGGACTTTCCGTTAATGCTGACAAGACAAATGTCATGAGATTCGGGTTAAGAGATTTGTCTAGCTTGGACATTAATCCCGACGATGTCAAATTTCTTGGTGTCGTTCTTGACCCAAAGCTCAGCTGGAAACCCCACTGTGCTAAACTGCAGTCATGTCTTAACAGCTACACCTTTCTTTTGAGGCGTCTATCTGAGAGGCTAACAAGGTCTGCCGTTTTGGCAGCTTTTCACGCATGCTTCCAGAGTAGAGCTTTATATGCCATCCTCAGCTGGGGGCATTCTGCTGCCTCCTCCATCGTTTTTTCCTGTCAGAGGAAGGCTGTGCGCGTTGTAGCTGGTTTGCCTTACCGGGAGGATTGTAGACCTGCATATAAGGAGCTAGGAATTCTGACCATCCCTGCTGCCTACATCCTAGAGAGCCTTTGCTATGTAAGGAAGAATATCGGCCTTTTCCACACTCCCGAGCACGGCTACCCCACTCGTAGCAAGAATAATCTCTGCCTACCGTTCCATCGACTTGCCACTACATGCACTGGCAACACATGGTGGGGAATTAAATTTTTTAATGCACTTCCCAGCAGTCTGCGCGGTGATCCAGTTGGTATCTTTAGGGCCCGGGTCAAACGATATCTCATTAAGTCAGCGCCCTATGGCTTTGAGGAGTTCCTGGGGGATATTGTCAATGCGAATTCTCTGTAGAGTGGCTTCCTATATTATGTACATTTCCTGTGCTCTCAAGTGTTCACTTATATGGTATGCCCTTGTTCGTTGTATCTCTTCCTTCATTTTTTACGATTTTTTCATGTATTGTTGTAGTTTATAGTTTTTGTTTGACTATTGCTGATACACATGTTATTTTGCGGCAAATAAAAAATTTGAATCTTGAATCTTGAATAACGTTGACCAGGAGTTGTCGTCCGTGACGAAGCGCAGAGGCGAATTAGATGACATTTGCGTGGCTTTAAGTATGAAGTCCTGCAGATGATTGTTATGGACAGAGTTCCTGGAAGAAGAGGAGTTGGTCGTAGGCGTCTTGGCTGTCCAACGTGAGAAGCTGGCCTGGGTTCAGGGGTGCTGCCGGGCTGTTCAGTTTGGCTCAGGATCGGCACCGCTTTGGAAAAGTCTTCGCCAACCTTCGGTAACGGAGACGGCACTTGAAAAAAAAAAAAGACAAAGCCATTGTTCTTCCAATCTTGGAATAAGCATCTACGGTTTGCTTCCCATCGTAGTTCGAGCACTGATAACGACTTGAGCAAGTCCACAACAAGTTCTTACGATCTGTCACCTTATGGGTATTACGACGACCTCCGCTAAAAGTGCCGCCTGGAGACTCTTGAGAGGCATCGGAACATGGCCGATCTCGTGCCTGCTCTTCAAGGTCCTTAACTACCAAATTGACTCACTAGAGCTTCTCTCGGGGATCGGCCTTCTGGGTCATTCGTTCCCAACAATAACTGTTGTTCTTCGTCTCATTCCTCGCATAAAAATCATTGCTTTGCTTTGCCTCAGGCGCCGCTCAGCCAAATTATCCCAATACAAAGCAGGGAACGTCGTTCATTGAATTAGTCTTGAAATCGTCGATTGAATTAAATTAGTCTTCAAGCAAACAATTTTCGGGGACAGGAAGTCTCTCGCTGCGAGACCATAAATTATATAAATCCTCCCCTCAACGGCGCATAAATCATGACGTCTTCTAACTACGAAAAATTGCCCGCCCCGAAACAAAAGGATCCGTTTCTTATAGGTTCAACAAATGGAATGAATTACTAAACACCCTCTTCGCCTGAACGGGGATCCCCCTTTCAATTCAAATGACGTGAATTATTTTCGAACCAACCTCGATTAGTGATGCCATAGCGTCTATCCCTAGCATTAGCCGACCAATCAAAAGGAAATTTCATCCGCGCCAAGTGTGGTAATGGTGAATAAATTAATTTACAAGATGTCTGTGCGTAGCCAAGTCGTCCCGTTTACATATTTTTTTGTCATGGTACATTCGAGAGTTGTGGGTTTTTTTCATCGACCCTGAGAACTGTACAAGCAGGTCTTGTACGTTATATACATTTGGTAGGTATGAAAACAGGTTCCCCAATACGTTGAATGAAAGAGAAAATTCATCTGTCTTAAGTTTGACAACGCAAGAAATCGTAATTCGACGAAGAAATCAGCAGTCTTGCATTTATCGTATTTGAGTATTACAGTGAACAATTTCTGCAAGACGCACGGAGTCCCATCGATCGAAAAAAGCAACAGACATGAGGAATAGGAGAACAGAAAGATCAGGCGATCAAAGACAACAAATTAACGAAAATGAGCGAGTGAGCAAGTTGAAACCCCGACGAACGAACTGTGGGGGTAAAACTCTGTCCAACTCTGTCCAATCAATGTCCTTCCCGCTAACGCAGGTTCCGGGATCCGACGCTCAGCGCGCTACTGAGCTCAAGCGCGGTGACGCTCGCTGGCGGCGTAACCACTGACGCTGCGCCGAACGCATTCCGCCATTCACGCCACAAACCTAGAAATCAATTAGAAAAAACAATGTAGGTGGTACGCTACAGATCCCATCTCCAAACAATATGTTCATTGTTTTTTTAATCAACAACCTAAATATTCATCAGTAATGATTTACATTGCAGAACAACGCTTGCCGAGAGAGCAGTTGTATTTATAGGCATGCGTTAAAGAGTACCATTTCGAGTAAGAGTAACCATTGTAATAATTATGGGTGCAATTGACACCTGACACAGTCATTAGTTTCGAGTGAAAACACACCGAAGTCAGTGGGAATCAAAAACAATGAAAAAATAATTGCTCTGCTCAGGAATTCCTTCCAGTCACACGACAACCGGACTCGGCAGGGCGTTGAATTTATCGCTGGAAATGATACAGTTTGGAAGGTTAATCAGATTAGTAATTAGGTATTCCACGTTTCGGGGCTGATTTCCATCGGTGTAGAAAAAAAAAAAAAAAACCTCCGAAAGGAAGAATAATAAAGGAGAGAATTCCAAGATGGCGGTGGGCTCAGACTGGGCAAAAGGAAACGCCCCTTACAAGCGCGCTGCTTGGTCTAAGACCCCCTTGGCCTCCCTCGCCTGGCGGCGCTCTATAATTATATTAGCCGTGGTCTCAGAAAAATACTTCCACGGCCTTCCCACTTCCACCCACTCATTTGCATCTATATTAAACGCCTTCTATTCCTCCATTTTTTTTTTAATGTTATCACGCGGAGGAGATCAGTTCCTTCAATTTTTTTCCACCTTGGTTATGTCGGTAGATACACACGGCGACTTCCTCGGCGTGGAAAGTTTTTCAAGATGATCCGATAAAAAAACGGGGGGTTTTTTTTCCTCCTGACTCGCCTTCAAGATTATAACTTTGATAAATATTAAAATTGGATATATGATATTCCTCGACGCTTCCACGAGTATTAACGAAGAAGGGAAAAAATCAACATCCTGAGTCAGGGTCAATTAAAGGATGCATTGATCCAGACTGCGGCAACTGTAATAATAGACGCTGAGATTTTGGTGTGAGCAGGATTAGTTTTTTTCAACCCTAATTCAATCTCGAAAAAAAAATCAAAACTCATCCGAATTCATATCATATCATCGTAAAGTATTATCATCATCATCCAGGATCGCCATGTTTTTTTTTTTTTTTTGTTTTTGTTTTTTTTTATTTTGCACCACCAAGATTCTGCTAAAAATTAGAGGTTACCTACGTGGACATTTTCTACATTGCCGATGAATACCTATCATCAGAAATCATTAGTCTCGTACAAACATTTAATGTTCCATCATCAGGCCATTTGTCCTTTTGGTCAACTTACATACTTAATGGCAGATAAATCCTTGTGGCTTCAGAATAACACTAATATTAGGTCCCCCAATTAATATATTGGTCAGAGAGGTCAAAAGTGGAAGGTGTAGTGAGAGAGGAATCGATTATTATAATGTACCTACTGTGCCCTGGAGGAGGCATCCCCAATGGTAGAGGAAGGTCCATAAGGACACAGTACAGAAGGATGGCGAGGTAGTTAAAGGTAAGAATGAAAGTGGAAATTCTTTAAAACTCCCATAATAAACGGTGCAAATTTTACACACTTATTCTTTGATGTAGGTTACCTACTTGTGCGAAAATTAATTCTGTCAATAAATTTTTTTTTTAATACTCGAAAAATACCTATTTCACCTCCTGGGATCCTTCAAAAATCCCATTTGCAGCCCCATGAAAGCCCTATAGATCCCCACAGTGGAATCGGATCGTTCCAGGACCCCCAAAAATGGGTTCTACGTACAAAAATACTTCGAAAACGACACCTAACTCGAGCCCATAGCCAAAAGCCTTCAAACAACCCCTTCCTTAGCCCCCATTTTAGCCACATAGCGCCCCACGGGTTTGGGCGATCGGGCGCAACTAGACGGTAAACCGAGTATTTTGTCAAAATTTCAATTTTTTCAAAAAATTCCTACTGCCCAAAACGGCTCGGACGGCGGGCGGACATTTCGGTTTTGGAATCTAGACCACTTGAAAAGGATAATGTCAAATTTTGAGGCCGATCCAAGTCGTCGACCTCCGTCGCGATTACATACGTGTATAATACACGTGTATAATACAAATTCGTCATTTTTGGTTTATTATTATTGGAATGATAATTATTCCAATAATGATAAACCAAAAATGACGAATTTGCCCAATTTGACTATAATTTTGGGAGGAGGGGCGATGACTAAATAGAATCTATTTGGTGGCCAACTGTTCGACCAATAGGAGCTGACCTCAGGTTTCCGCCAAAATTCAAATAGAAATTTTTCCATAAATTTTATAAATTCATACGAGCTTGCAGTTTGTGTTTTAACCCCATTTGTAGTATTATTTGGACGTCTTCTATCGATTAAAAAAAAAAAAAAAATCAATCCAGAAACGCTTCCGTTCCTAATTATTTAGGTAGGCTGGAGCGTGATTATACTTATACTTAGCATTTTTGAGGAGGGGGAGAGTATAATTACATAGAACAAAGGGGGGGGGGGGGGGCGCAATGATGTTCACACCGACCTAGAGGGGGCGAGGTAAAAAAAGGTTGGGAACCCCTGAAATATATAAACAAAATTAATAATAGGTACATTTAAAGGGACCTTTCCTGTTTGCTGCCCGTCACTGCCCGCCAGCCTATGCTCGAATGCAGTCCCTTGTTTCAGTACTTGTTTATGTTTTAAGTATTTCAAATTTTGTTGCCTTGACAGCCTCAAATTCATTTAAAAAAAAGGGGGGGGGGGGCACACCTATTGGATTGGCATTAGCATCTTTTGCTCTTCCATAACAGACCTTATGGACATAGCTAGTAAGTGTACGCAACCCTTCCCTCTCTCCCTATCATCCGTCTTCCCTAATAAATCAGCCGTGATTGCGCATTCTGTAGTTTCATTTAATTATAACGCCCGTCGCCCGGGAGGTCTAATATTATATAAAAACTCTATTAAGGCCGATCCTTACTAGACTCTTATTTATGTGAATTCATGCGGAGGCAGTCAATTGAAACGCGGCGAGGATCCATTCGACTCAATTCTCGAGGAAATCGTTCAATTCCGGCTACCTCGAACCACCATGTAATATCTTCTCCTGAAAGAGGCTTCACTTATTTGAATGGACTGATACGAATGAATAATAATTGGGGTGGGTTGCGAATGTAGCTGGACAAAATTAATTTAGCGTGGTTTTCTACTCAACATGTGCTTACTACGGATAAAATTGTGTCACTTTTCTTGCGAAACGTTGAGGTGAACCCAAATTTCGGACGCGAACCGGTAGTTTGAATATTTTCCGCACCGATGAAATTCCCTTCTAAAGTACTAGACTTCATGTCCCTTTTTCTCTGGTCCTACTGGAGCTATCACCTTGATTTTTTTTTTTTTTTTTTTTTTGTCAAGGAGATTGTGCTTGAACGTTTCTGCCATGGAAATTTTGTTATGACAAATATACAAGATTAGCAACGATTTTTCAAAAAATGTTGATTTTTGCCAAAAACAAATTGGAATGTGGGTCACCTGCCTGATGCTGGGAGTAAAATTATCAAAAATCTATGGCACAGCGTGTTCAGTATGTATTTATGTACAATTTAAAAAAAAATGTTGCGGTAAGTAAAGCGGTACCGGAGAAAATGGTACATAAGTGTAGAAAAACGTGATTTTTCAGGAACAGCGATTTTCTGAAATCTTTAGTATTCACACCGTGACGTCAACATGCTCATGTTGTGACGCCAACACAAACACTTCCAAGTTCCTTCAAACCTTGTTTGAGGTCTATGGGACCTTCGGCAATGAAAATGAAGACGAAAAACACCGAAAATAACCTTCCGACAGCTTCGAGGATGTTGATTTGATTCAAGTGATAGCCGCCCTAGGGCACCGGGCTCTACTAGTGGCGCGGCGCTCCGACCCATCTTTGTGAATTTTTTTCAACCGCTTCCCGTGGTTTGTTTGTCACGATTTTTTTTTTGTTTGTTTGTTCGATTCAGAAGATGATCAATAAAAAGACACTAATTTTTCCAAAAAGTCGATTTTTTGACCCAAAAATATTCAAACTACCGTTCAACGTGGTATGGCCGTAGGCTGCCTATTCTATGCAGATGATCTGCTGCTACTGAGTGAATGTTGTGATGAGCAAACTCCTCCGCTGCCTGGACGCTTACTGCTCAGCCAATGGTCTGTGAACTCTGAAAAATCGAAAATTGTGGTTTTTAGAAAGGCGGGTCGAGCTAGACTTTACAAGTTCTCCTGTGGTCAGCAAACCCTGGAAGTGGTAAACTCCTACGAATACCTGGGCGTAACGTTCTTCAGCTCCATCTTTCGCCATCAGGCGGTGAGGAAGGGCCTGGCAGCCTCGGGTGGTGTCCTGGGGTTGATTGGGCGCTCTGGAAATGGATGTGTGGAGGCTTGGAGGGCTCTTTTAGAGGCCATCTGCCATACGGTGGCGTTATACGCCGGTGAGGCCCCTGCTGCAACTGGAGGCTGAGGAAAGAGTGCAGCTGCGATTCGTCCGTTCTCCACCTTCCGCGGAATACACCCAACGTCTTCGTGAGAAAAGAATTGGGCTTGACTGACGTTCGGGTGATGGTGCTGAGGAGGGCGCTGGATTGGTGGGGAAAGCTGTTGGCCATGGAGGATGACAGATTGCCCCGGCGCTGTTTTCTGAAGCTCAGGAGCCTGAGAGGCTTGATGGATGTGAAATACAACAGGGTCTCCCAGGTAAACAGGCTACTCGGTCCTGGTGGGTCTGGCTGTCTTGACTTGAGTGACAACACAGCTTTCCAGAAGGAATGCCAGGAGCAGATGGAATCATACAGGCTTCAGCTCGGCAGGGGGACCATGCCGTGCTATCGACGGTGGAGCTCCAGGGCGCGGACTACCTTCGTAACCCTGATTTGTCTTTGCACGCCAAACGCAATATTTGGGCGAGCACAAATCCGTATGGCTGGTGAAAAGAGTGCGTCCTTGCGCCTCACCGGGGTAAAAACCGCCTTCAACTCTGAAACTCCATGCCCCGTCTGTGACTCCGGGGAGCAGGACACCCTTCGCCGCCTCATCTGCTCGTGCCCATGTTTCAGGGTGGACAGACTGCGTCATCTTCCTTGGCGAGAGTGACTTCCTCGCCATCTTGAGAGGGAATGACCCAGGGCATCTCAGGAAGCTGAACAGCTTCGTGCAGACAGTCACAAGACAGCGTCAGATTATACTGAAGAAAAACGAAGAAGGTATATACAGTGAAATAGAAGAACGGATTATGGAGTAATTCTAGTGAACAACAGAAAGGAAAGAAGAAAGGAAGAAAGAAAATTGTACTAGTGCACTTATCTGTCAACCCTTGTAATACCCGTCGTGCTTTCAAACAAATAAAATATATTAAATATTGATTGATTGATTGAACCCAAATTTTTGACTCTGCATTTCATTTCACGCTTCGTGTCCAGATTAGGTTCTTTAAGGGGGCAATGCAACTTGGAAAACTTGAAAAAATCTATTTTCTTTTTTATTATTTTTTGAATCAAGCAACATCTCCTGAACAAAATTAAAAAATATATTTGTAAATCCGAGCATTAGAACAGAAGTTATGAGCCAAAAACTAAAACATTACCTAATGCGCGCCGGCCCCATACGGAACTCCTTTGGCATCTCTATATTAATATATATAATATACTTTGAGAGAAAAACACCTGTAATGTATTAATATATAATATACATAAATATTTAGGCAATAATATTATATAAATATATCAGAATATAATTATATATATATGTCGAAGAAAATAGAGTAATGGTCATAGATGACATCCAACTAGGACGAACCGAGCGGGGGGGGGGGGGGGGGGAGTGGGGAATCTTTGAAGCGCTCTCCTGTAAAATTTTGTATTTTGACCTATCGGTACACTTTCCTCGGGAACTACTCAACCGAATTGAAAAAACTAAAATTCTGCTGATTCCTATATTCTTCCTGAACCCACTGAGTTATTGGGAATGGGTTTTACCGAAAAATAGAGTCTCAGTGGCCGATTGACCAACACCAAACATTCAAAGTCGTGGGTAAAATCGGATAGCGATGGTACCTATTTGAAAAAACTCAGTAGAAACTTCAGAATATTACCTTTCAGATGAAAAAAAAAAAGCAAGTTGCTATCTTTATCCAGTGCTTCACAAAATGTACCGAAAAATGGGTCTAAAACGCTAGAAAACGCCAAGTTGCATTGCCCCCTTAAATCAACCAACAGAACTATGGATGATTGTTCAAGTCATTCGAATGACATCAGGACACAGATGCAATGCCTCCGTCCGTTCATTTGGAAAAAAAAAAAAAAAAAAAGCTCACGTTCCTTGAATACTCGAAGCGAAAATAATTTCCTAAAGCCTGCACTGCATCAATTCAGGTTGATTACATTGTGAATTCAATCAGTCTCGATTCATGAATTCTGATTTGCAAATTCCTCAATGCATTATACATGAACCGGCGCTTTCGGGTAACCAGATGATTATTCAGTATTCCTGAGCCGGGGTTTGGGTCCCTCGCGGTTCCTTCTCATCCGGAAAAAGACGACTGGGCCGGAGGAAAAATTAATTGGGCGGTAAGAATAAGCAATAAAAGGCGGGATGGAGATCCTGGTTTTGACGTGGGATCATTAGCGGTAATTATCCGTTGGATTCAACTTTGCGGTTATTCTTATGACGGGGAAGGGGGGGGGGGGGCTCAGTCAGAAAACTTACAGGAGACACTTCAATTAGAGAGCGGCGGTTGTAATGGGCCTAATGACGACGTTTGCTTGCCCCCCGAGGCTTGTGTCCTCAACTGATCAATCACGATTGCCGTCGTCCTTGGTACAGTTCCCGGTTGATCAAAAACCGATCAAAACCCTGAACTGCAGTTAAGTGCAATGCCAAATCAGATTTGGTTCAGAACGAAGTTTCTGAAAGAAATGGACGTTTCATGTTTGGTTTTTTTTACCGCCTCCTTGTTTTGTAACAAAAACAAAGGATAGGAAAATTGTGTGCATGAGGTGGGATAACCATGGAGAGTATGTATGGCCATTGTAATAGGGGTAATTGGTGCCGAGCAGCGGCGTTTAGATTTCAGGATGCGCCTTCGACGAATTACCATAATCGTGGATATCCGACACAACTAGGTTACGCTACCCTCTAATTGCAACAATATCATTAGGATGATTACCTTAAGGTTTTTAATGTTCCCACTTTAAACTGAGGGTCGCCTTCCAAAATAATGATAAAGTTTTTTGCTTCCTTATTTTGTCAGGGGCTTGTCTGTTCCGTCCCTCGGATTTCCCTTTCTACACAAGTTTTGAAAAATACCTGTGCATATGATGATATATTATATGGATAGTTTTAGCAAATGTGTTTTGTACTTGATTGTCTTCGTTACCTGCCTATTTAACTCTGTGCTAAACGCAGATCCCTCTACAGGCAAGAAGAAAACTCGAAACTCTGAACGACATTTGAGTAGAAGATTTCAGTTCGACGATCACCCTCGGGCTATTAGGGTCGTAATTGATCGCCCCATCCGACAAATTGTCTCTTTTTAACGACAAGCTCTCAAAGACATCCCGGACCTACCCCAAGGCCTGCCAGGAAGGGAGTAATACATTTTAAACAGCAGGTACACGACAGCTGATGCTCACGCTAACTGAACACCGAATGGAAAACGCAGGACCCCAAGTAGGCAGTTGTAACCTTATATGGCGGCTGTTTAAAGGCCACTAAAGAGTAACGACTTTATCGGAGCAACGTGACCGCCATAGACAAGCAACTGCTGCAACGCTGCTGGCTAAGCCTCCTGAGTGCAATTTCGTCTGCAATTCAATCTACTGTTTATGTTGGGGATCAATCGTCGGCGAAGCGTAAGCTATTAGTTACAATTGCATGTTAAAGTACCCTTGTATGTCGGCAGGTATTTAATCTCTCGTGATTGCCCCCACGATGGAAACTCATCGAACCTTTGAATTATCAAAGCAACCATCTCAAGTAATTTCCACCAGTCAAAGTGGTTGTACAGAACTCAATTCCGACACCTTGAAATCAGAATTACGTCAAGATGAACAATGCAAAAATATGCGATGTTGGCGATTGTGCTGTTGCGATGTTTTGCAATTAAACCTCAAGATATCTTCTATTCGTGCATTGACTATTTTTGATGGAATCGGAGGGGAATCCTCCCACGGGCGCTTATTAGTACTTACAAATACAATGAAACTCTTGTCACCCGAACTTGTTAGTTGTTCGTCGCTTTCATCACTCAGGTTCCTGCTCAATCGATGTGTTGAACTTGTTTTCAATTAGCCTAAAAACACTGCAACTATTAATTTTTCTTTGATATAGGTTACTTGTGCAAACATTTATGTCAATAAAAAAAAATTGGAAAAACTAAATTTTTTTGAATTTTTTTTTTTTTCAACAATTTTTTGTTTTTTACTTGAAAAATATTAAATATTAAATATTCCTGGGATCCTTCAAAAATCAAATTTGTAGCTCCATGAAAGCCCCACATATTCCCACGGTGAAATCGGATCGTTCCAGGACCCCCAAAAATGGACTCTTCGTCCAAAAATACCTCGAAAACGACACCTAACTCGATCCCATAGGTAGCCAAAAACCTTCAAAAAACCATCCGTAGCTCCATTTTAGCCCCATAGCGCCCCCCGGGTTAGGGCGATCGGGCCGAAAACCTTGCGAGCACAACTAGATGGTAAACCAAGTAGGTATTTTGTCAAAATTTCAGATTAAAAAAAAAAAAATTCTTACTGCCCAAAACGGCCCGGACTGCTCAGTGTGGTCGGAATCGTGAATCTAGCTAATCAAAAGTCGAAAACCGAAGGTGCCAAAATGGGGAAGCGGGATTCAAAGGCTTCTGAGGGTTGGTTTCACCGGTGGAAGAAGAGGGAAGGAATTTTTTCGTAAAACCTGATGATGCACTCCAAGATGATGACGATCACGTTGGAAGTGATGAGGAAGTGGAAAAGTCAGCAGTTCGCGAAGCTTCTCAGGCACTTCTTAAAAGAACACGATTCATATGAGACTTTCATGAACACAATTGAGCAATCGAAGCAGCAATTTTCAATCACTATAGGTATACCTGTTTGTCGAAGAAGACGTATAGTCCAGTCAATCGGTGTTCAAAAGTGCCGTTTCCGTAATAAAATTAGGGAAGTTTTTTTTTCTCTATCTATACGTTTTTTGGGGTGCTGAATCCGATTAGAATTTGGGGTGCTGAATCCTATGAAGTTTGCTGCCTCTTCCGAGGTCGGTTTCACATCGAAAAATGCAAAAAAACCTCAAAATGTTGGCACTTTCTTCAGTTTTTCACTTGTATACCTGAAAATATGCGTTTTTCGAAGATGACCACTTCGTACAAAATTAAAGTACATAAAATTTTCTTCGAAAAGCAGTGGTCAAAGTTGATTTTTGAGCCAGTGGTTTGGAAGATACAGCGTTTTGAAAAACAGCGATGAACTCCCACTGAATCCGTTCTGCTCAGCCCTCCACCAACCTTCAAGCTTCATGAGTTGCTTCATAGTTGCTACCTTCGGATAAAGCAAAAGCAGGATTTTTTGTATAGGATAGAAAAAGTTTTGTGGGTAAGGCAAAATTCAACTTGACACCCCCCCACACACACACACTTCTGACTTTTGAACTGTTGAACCCCTGTTGCAATTACCAAAGTGTATTTTCCAAGAATACTTAACCGAAACGGGATCACGTAACGCTCACGCACACAACGCTCGCTGATGAGGGAGAAGCGACCAAGCGGTGGGCGATGGTGAGGAGGGCCAGAAACAACAGAAGCCTCTCAGTGCTCGATTATCACTCGGAAAGCGAGTCCTTATTCGACTTCCTTGGGTCCTTCTAAACCCCACGGATCCCCCACGGTGAAATTGGATGCTTTTGGGACTCCAAAAATGGATTTTACTTTCAATAATACTTCGAAAACGACACCTAACTATTCCAAAACCCCTCCTGTTGCTCCCTTTTTAGATCCGCTGAGCCCACAGGTTTGTGCGATCGGGCTGAACACCTTGCGGGTACAACTAGAAGGAGAACCAATTAGTCAAAAATAACAGATTCCCAAATAAATTCCTACTGCTCAAAACGTGGATAGTGGACAGACATTTCAGTTGTGGAATCTACACATCTTGAAACGTAGACTTAACGACACATTTTGATTGTTCCAAGAATATTTAACCAAAACTGGATCACCTAACGCTCGCTGATGAGGAGAAGTGACCAAGCAGTAGGCGATGGCGAGGAGGGCTGGAAACAACTGAAGCCACTCAGTGCTCAGGCCAGTGTTCCAAGAATATTTAACCAAAACTGGATCACCTAACGCTCGCTGATGAGGAGAAGTGACCAAGCAGTAGGCGATGGCGAGGAGGGCTGGAAACAACTGAAGCCACTCAGTGCTCAGGCCAGTGTTCCAAGAATATTTAACCAAAACTGGATCACCTAACGCTCGCTGATGAGGAGAAGTGACCAAGCAGTAGGCGATGGCGAGGAGGGCTGGAAACAACTGAAGCCACTCAGTGCTCAGGCCAGTGTTCCAAGAATATTTAACCAAAACTGGATCACCTAACGCTCGCTGATGAGGAGAAGTGACCAAGCAGTAGGCGATGGCGAGGAGGGCTGGAAACAACTGAAGCCACTCAGTGCTCAGGCCAGAGAATCCTGCTAGCCATCAAAATGAGATCTTCCAGATTATTCTCACTCAAAGTTTGCCTCAGCCTTGTTTTGATGATTTTAAATTTTTGTAAACTCATCTAACATTCGAAAATTTGTAGAAAATCAAAAAGATACTTGCATACAATGAGGCCATGAGGCTGTACTGTTTTTAATCGTTGTACCACAAATTACACATTAAAATTTAATGTATTTAATACATTTTATTGCACTTGCCATCCACCCTATGAGGAACAACCTCAGATCGCCAACCAGATCGCCTTCTTTGTCCGAGTTTTCCTTTTCGGTCTCGAGTGCATATTTTTAGGTAGAATCAATTTTTTTTCCAGCTTCGTGCCCTGCCACGCTCAACCTGCCTATCCGCCCCTGGGGGTGACGTTGTATGGCAAGCTCTCCTTCTGGAGTCATATATGCAAGGCGGCAGACAAAGCAGCAAGGGTAGTTGGTATTTTAAGCAGGCTGATGGCAAATGTTGGTGGCCCTTCACCGATGAAAAGGCGACTCCTCATGAGCATCACTGAGGCACTCTTGCTCTATGGCGCAGAGATATGGGCTGACGCCCTGAGGCACGCTAAGAACAGAGTCCGGATGGAGGCTGTCCAGAGAAGAGGAGCCCTGAGAATCTGCTGTGCCTACAGAACTGTCTCAGGCCCTGCTGCTCAGGTAGTTTCAAGTGTAATACCAATCTGCTTGATGGCTGCGGAGCGCCGGCGCATCTACCTGAGGAAAAATGAAGGAGAGGCCCAGAACATAAAGAAAGAAGAGAGGGCAGAGACATTCCGGAGGCGGAAGGAATCGTGGTCGGCGGAAACCCGTGGTCGATGGACAGCGCGACTCATCCATGACCCCAGAAAATGGACTGAGCGAGAGTCTGGATCGGTCAATTACTATAGTATACGTCACTCAGTTCCTTACTGGGTACGGGTACTTCCGAGCGTTTCTAGTGAAAATCCGGAAGTTTGACGACCCCACGTGCAGGTACTGCAGAGAGGGCAACGACGACGCGCATCACACGTTCTTCAAGTGCACTCAATGGGAAGGCCTCCGCGCGAGCCTGGGTGAATTGGCGCCAGAAACCATCGTGGGAAGGATGCTGGAGGGGAGCTGGAGCTGGGAGGCGGTCGTGGCGTTTGTGACTGCCGTGCTCAGGACCAAGGAAATGACTCGAACTTGGGAGCAGGATTGACAGCACAGGAAGGAGGGAACAGAAAGGGCCGTTGAGGCAAAGCAAGAGAGTTACCCTGAAGTAATACCGAAAGGTGGTCCCGGGGTGGCTCTTCAGATGGAGGAATTGGAGTTGAGGGTTTTAGTCGGTGAGAGCCCGACACTACCAGTGTGAAGCCCCACCTGGTGTGCATAATGCAAAAAAAAAAAACGCCCCTGGCAAACAGTGATCAATTTTCCCTGGTCCCAATGTGATATGAAGCGACGTCTACTGTAGTACACCACCAGCATTTGGCAGTTTCCCATAGCATCGTTGGAAAAATATTCCTTTATCGTAGATGTCCTACAACTGAGTAAAAAATTCATTGGGCAGGTGAAACGAATATTAATTTTGCATCCACTTTTTCGTCTAACGTTTCGCCTATGTTGACTTAACTCGCCATGGCGCTGACAACAAAACAAAATGGAAGCCTCTTCGTTAATATTTTGTGTTGCACCTGTTAAATGTGTTTTTTTTTTCTCTCTCCTCTATTTTTCAGTTATAAAATGAAACACGTCGACAATTACAGGAATCGATGGGTAGAAGGGAGGATATGGCTATTGAGTGTTTAGGGGGGGTAGGCTTTGGTAGCTATGGCAACCTGCCTGGGGTGAAGTAAGAATAGCTAATTCATCAAACTGATGTTCAACCCCTCTGGTTTGTCAATACAGGGCGTTTGGGGGGGTTCAACCCTCATCGACCGAATTGTTGTTTGGTGCCTTGTACGACCTGAGTTGGGCTCCGTACGAGATATCACGGGAGTCCAAATACATTGATCATTTGAAGGAACACGAACTAATTGTGACCTGTCAAGCCTGGCGAATTTTAATCATTTCAAACTGTTCTCGTTTGTAGTTGATTTCATTACAAAATATCGACGTTCGCAACATCCTCTTCATCGTGATTGCTGGCCATTACAAGCTGTGTGGTTAGCCTCCATTTTATCAATTAAGCCAATATTGTAATAGTTAATTACTATATTCACGCAACAATTATTGCTAATACACTATCACCTATAGTGTGCAATCAGCGTTTGAACGAAGCTCGTCAGATCCGCCTAGAGAAAACAGCCCGTATGATTTACATGTTCGCAAAATTGATTGTTCAAGCGGGAAAATATATACCTAAGTTAATTTGACGTGCTAATGATGATTTATGGTTCCCGTCATTCAGATGAAGCGTTTCTGGATTAATCTCGTGAAAATGTTGAACGCTGAATAAAATCCGAGATTGGAATTTGCATCAAATCTTCAATCAGCAAAGGTTTTGATTATAATTTCCACTATACAATTTTCGTGTGGAGCAAATGCTTTGTATTCATTATTGGGAGCTAAAAAACAGCAATCTGAAAAACAAAATGTCATAATCTCATGTCGTTTCTTTGAAATTGGAGTTATGAATGAGTTTCATTTTCACAGAGGATTATAAATTTGAATTTTAACCTCATTGTTGCGGAAGTTTCGTTGTTAGGTACATTGGAACGCAACAGTTGCTGTGAGGAATACGTCAGTGATTCTAGTTTTTCTTCAAGTCAACAGAAGGCAATCGCGAAAGCAATCCGCAGTTCTTGGAGTGACGTAAAGTGTGTGAACCGCAAATAGAACCCCGTAAGGTAGTAAGGCTGTTGAACCAGTAGGTACCTTCTGGATAGATAACCCTTCACCGTCTGGCTGGTTATCAGTTGCTCAGGTCAGAAGGGAATTCCGTCCTCGTTCTTCATTAGTATTTTTATGGTGACTAACTAAACTACTGCACAGAATAGGTAAGTGATATGCATCTATCTAATCAGTTTTCCTACTTCTAAAATGGTATGAAATGTTTGATGGGCGAAACCCACTCTACTTGAGAGTCTCCTGACGGTCAATTAGATAGATTCATTAGATTAGATTAGAAAATTTGGTAGATTCATGAGCAGCAGGTAGGTAAGTAGCAGTTTGTAGTAAAGTAGAGAAGAGCGTGTACATAAAATACACGCGTGTGTACATCAGTAGCGTGCTGTATTAGGTATAATGCGAAAAACAGAAATCGCTCTGTATCTGTTGGTACTGTGGTAGGTACCTAGGTACATGAAATGATATTTTGTTCATGAATAGTGTTACTTGTAATTTTTTTGGTACTAAATCTAATGAGGCCCGCCAGTAATTCAAGAAAACTTTAGGATAGGTACCTACTCAGGTAGGTTTCGAAGTGGACCACTCAATGTGAAAATCGCATGACACTGAAATGTCTGAACATTTTATTATTCAACTTTGGCTTTTTGCACAATCTAATTTACAGCCACGCTTCTACTTATTTTGTGCTTGGATTGCATTGTATTAAAATACATACCTACTGCATTTGTGAGTAAAATAGCCAGACAAAAAGGGAATAAACAGTCACTCATGTAGCATAACAGGTTGAAGTAGCAAAATTTTTACACATAGGTATTGCCGTCGAAATTTCCTGGTCTCTTCATCTTCCCTTAAGTTTGCTCAATGTTTCAAAATAATACATACCTAATTAAAAATGTGGGTTTTCAAGCTTTATCCAATTGTAAGTTATCGTAAGCAAGGTAACAGTAAAAATTGAAAGTAATGAGCACTTGTACATCCTCTTCGACAGGTAACCTATTCTGGAAAAGATGAGCCAGCCCCCTCTACTTGTCACAGATTCTCAAACAGTGTTTTGTTTCCTTTTGTGCTAATTAAACATACTCGTATAAGTAAATATTTCAGAATTAGAACACAATATTAAAAACAATGTGTATCCTACAACTCATCTCAATTATATTTTTCACTTTCTCTCAAAAAAAGTAACACCTAGTCTAAAATCCCTGTATCAACAAAACAATCACACTACTTCTTTCAACACCATGAGAGACACCATCAACCGTTGAGTGACGCTTGACGTGACTTCTCATTCCACGATGGTGCCCCTACCAATGAAATCCCGTAAATAGCGTCTCGTAAGAAGTGGCTGTGCGGTTAGCATTCACCTTGGCTCGCCCTAGTATTTGCGTTTTCCGTAAGTTACTCCCGTCACCGTAGTTACCCTCGCATCTAGTAGAATCTCTCTAAAATAACGCTAAAACGGCAAACGCGCAGTATCGTATCAGGGAGAGTTTACAGGGTGCTGAATCCGAATATATTGTTAGAAGGAGCCCATTCGCTCATTTACCTTTATAGAGGCTATTTAGAATGTTATGAAAAAAGAGGTCTGTGGTTAGGGTTGGGTGTAAAACGAATGCCGTCCCTTACGCCAACGTTTCGAGCAATTTATCTTTCATCTTCAGGGATGCAGAGATGAAGTATCACTATAACGAATTGAATGGGTTAATGTTGGCGATAACATGGTTGGTATATCAGGAAACACAGCCAGCTGTCTGTAGCTGTAGTTTATTCCGAGTCCATATCGTGGAAACGCGTTTTCCTCGGGTTGCAGCCTGAATATGGGTAATAAAGCGTCCGAAACGTTGGCGATGGCGGTTCGTTTGTAGACCGAACATCGAGAACTAGATTATTTTTAAGAAAACATAAAAGCAAAGGAACATAAAAAACATAAAAAGGGCGTAAAATTTGGATATTTCAAAAGGAGACTTCAATCGAAACGCTGTAAACTTGACACAAAAGAGGGGGGGGGGGGTGCAGTATGAATTCAGCAACAGTTTGATTGGGTCAATTATTGACTTTTTTTTTAAACTTTAAGCACCTAGGGAAAGCAGAAATTCAGATGGTTGGACAGATAAGATAAGGAGACGCCAAAAACGCCCAAAATGACTCCGGAAACGATACCTCATTCTTCCCTCCCCAGTGAAGTCGGATGAGTCTGAGACCCCAAAGCATTCCACGTCTAAAAATTCCACGAAAATAACACCCCACTCGATCCGCTAGATACCCAAATCATTCAAATGCCCCAACTGTGAAACGAAATGTCCGTTCGCCCTCCGGTTTTGGGCCGTAGAATTTTTTTTTTTTTTTTTTTAATCTGAAATTTTGACAAAATGCTCGGTTTACCATCTAGTTGTGCCCGCAAGGTTTTTAGTCCGATCGCCCAAACCCGTGGGGCGCTATGGGGCTAAAATGGGGCTACGGAAGGGTTTTTTGAAGGCTTTTGGCTATGGGATCGAGTTAGGTGTCGTTTTCGAAGTGTTTTTGGACGTAGAATCCATTTTTGGGAGTCCCGGAATGATCCGATTTCATTGTGGGGATCTGTAGGGCTTTCATGGGGCTACAAATGGGATTTTTGAAGAATCCCAGGAAGTCAAATATTTTTCAAGTTTAAACCAAAAAATTTTGAAAAAAAAGTTTCTTTCCAAAAATTTTTTTTATCGACAAGGAATAATTATTCTTTATTAATAAACACTTGTGTAAAATTTGCAGCTTTTTTTTTTCTTCTTTTTTTTAGCCTCATGAGAGCCCCTTAAATCCCCACGGTGAAATCCGACGGTACTGAGACCCCCAACAAATAGTTTACACGTGCAAAAGTACTTGAAAACGACTCCCCATTCGATATCATACCCGGAAACCTGGAAAACTCCTTCCCGCAGCCCTTTTTCAGCCCCACAGAGCCCTCACGGAGTGACCAAAACGGCGAACGGATATTTCGTTTTTGGAATCTACGCAGCTTGAAAAGTATCATGACATAATAATTTAATTATGAGAACATAAAAACAATCAAAATTTTCGCCCTCCGACGCGAATAGGAAGATGTATTATTCCCTGAATAATAAACCAAACTTCGGTACTCATGCTGAAAACAGCATCTGCCCATCATGAATCTAAAGGAGACATTTTGAGGTAGGTAAACAAAAAAATTTAATTTTGATTTCCATCGCGTTCTGAGAATACCTAAACCAACCTCACTAAATCCGTACAACAGAAAACGTCTGTTGAGGTCTCTAATGAGCGCCGTGTTTGAGCTGAAAATGATTTTTTGACGCTTTCGTACCAGCTAAACGTAAGAATCGCCTTCAAATTGATGACAACCGATCAAAGTAGTTCTCCATAATCTAATACGCGGACAACACGCTATCGTACAACTAGTCAAGTGCGGCGTATTAGAAGGCATTATCCGCTAAATGACCAGAAATCAGCTCTCTCCCCCGTTACGTACCGGAATCACTGAAAAGACCGTATAACAATAAAAGGAGACGCCTTCACCAAAACGATTCCATTCGAGTGGAGGTTTTTTTTTTCTCTTTTTTTTTTCCCCTTCGCGTTTGGAGTGGGGGCAAATTGGGCAAAAGAGGCAAAAAGAGAGGGGGCCCCACCATCAACCGTTCCAACGAGGCACTGACACTCTCTCATCAACCATTCGTAATCACACTCTTTTTTCAATTACAGTATTCAATGGACGGTAATTCACTTTTAAATTGACAAATCATTGCTCCCCTTTTATCGTACCTTACACCTCTTGAAATTGGTGTTTGGGTTTGTGTTTACTCCGGCGGGCTTAATACTAGATACTTTTGGAGCGTTTTTAAAAAGTGAGGGTCTCTCAACTTGATGGCACCATTGATAGCCTAAAATCAACGGCGAAAAGGGTTTGATGGGTTCTGTCAATTACGCTACTTACGATTTCTCGTAATTGAATAGGTAGAAAACATTTTGCGAAATTACTAACGTTTTAAAAAACTTCCATCAAAGTACAGTGGCTGGTGAATTGACAATAATCGCCTTCTAGTTATGTCCGTAAGGTTTTTTTATGGGGCTAACAGGGGGGTACCAGGTGAGGTTTTCGGAGGATCCAGAGTCAAGTGGGATGTCGTTTTCGAAGCATTTTTGGTCGAAAAATCCATTAAAGGAGGTGTCAAACACTTCCGAGTACGCTGTGATGATCTAAGGGCCTAAAACAAGTACAGCCTTTGGTTTATTATTTTTGGAATAACACACCAATTCATGACATGACAATGTCCGGAGGTCGACAGTTTTGATCCGCCGTGTCGTTTTGTGCAGTAGGATTTTTTTTTTTAATGACGACAAAATACTCGGTCTATCATCTGGTGCCCGCAAGGTTTTCAGCCCGATCGCCCAAACCCGTGGGGATCGGTGTGGCTGAAAAGGGGCTACGGGAGGGTTTTTTTTTTAGGTTTTCGGGTGTTAAATCCTGTGTGGTGTCGTTTTCGGAGTATTTTGGGGTCTAAGAACCATCGGTTTTCACTGTGAGTGTGTAGGGAAATCATGGAGCTACAAATGGGGCTTTTGATGGATGCTAGGAAGTCAAAGATGTCGTTTCCCGAGTAATTTTGGACGCATAATCCATTTATCGGGTCTCACATCCATCCACAAACCTTACGAAAAAACGCTGCAAATTTTACACAAGGGTTTATTATTCTGTGATATAGGTTACTTGTACAGACATTTAATTCTGTCAATAAAAAAAATTTAAAATTTTTTTTTTTGGATTTTTATACCTATTTCAGAAAAATTTTTTGGGGGGATTTTTTTTTCAAAAATGTGTTTTTTCAAAAATTCTTTAATTTTTACTCGAAAAATATTTAACTTCTATTATTCCAAGAATAATAAACCAAAAGAAAAAACTTTTAAATAGGTAGGTACATAATTTAATTTTTTTTTTTATCGATTGGTCCCGAAGTAACTTTCGGATAATTTATAGCAAAGAATAATTTTATATCGCTAAAATGCGAAATGCGAAAAGGTGAGTGCTGAGAGGTAAGATAAAATTTGAGGAAATATGATGAAGAGGAAAGATATTTGCCCGAAAATCGCTAAGGTATGTCCTGAGTGGAAATTTCCAGAAACCGATGCCCTGAGTTCAAATTGAGTAGTTCTACTATCCCGCAACGAGAGTTTTCATCAAATTGCATCCTACCCACAACGTTCGGAATCAAACAGCTAGGTACTTATCCTAATGTTGAAGACAATATGCGTCCTATCCATTCTTTTTGTCCCGATTTTGAAGATATGAACGACAGAATTTTTTTTAAACATCAGACGCCTTCATAGGATTCCAAAAGATACCAGAAAGTGCTACTTGTAGCACTTTACGAATGTAAAGCGTAGCATTGAAAAAGTGCCTCAAACAGTTTTTTGCGTTTCCTGAAAAGTTAGCCAAAACGGATTGGACGCGCTTTGATTCCAGACGACTCAATTATTCTTAATACCCTGGTGTGGGTATAATTCGCAGCGATTTTATTTTTATTTTTTTTTTTTTTATTTTTTTTTTTTTTTTATTTTTTATCATTCAAGAAGCTGAATTTTGGGAAATCAAAATTTTCTCAGGTGGCCTCCCATTTTCAAGTGGAAAAGGTGATCTATTGCGGTAATAGTGCGGTTGAAAGAACGTTTGGGAAAATTACGTGTTATGCGCTTCAAGTTCCCTCATATAAATCCGAAAAAAAAAAAATTAAAGACGGGTTTCGTTATCTGAATAAGCGATGATATAATTCAAAAAGGAAAGAAAATAAATTAGAGAGGAAGGTATAAATATATGTGGAAAAAAATGAGGTGTAGGCATGAAATGGGAGAGTTTGAGCCCCCATAATACAATACAGCGTATAATTAGGGAAGTTTGGAGAGAAAGGGGATGAGTGGGGGGGACTTGGTAGGTCGACGTGACGAGAGTGGTGGCGGAGAGGGGGTTCTACGTAGGTCGAGTCGATCGTGAGGTTTTGAAGCCCTCAAAGCAAAAAGGGAAGAAAACGAGAGCCGAGAAACCACCATGTTGGATGAAAGGGCGTGTTCTATCTCGCTCTCCCTCTCTTTCTCTTCGCCTCTCCGCCTAACCCGCCACCGACCTACCTATAAATCTTATTAGTATTCATGCAACGAGCCCAAGTATCCGCTCTTTCTCATTTCATTCTCCTCGACCCCGCCAGCCCATCCTTTTCCTCCCTTTTCCTCGTCGTGCTCTCCTTCGACCGTCAGAAATCAAATCATCCGCACGCCTTAGACGAACATCCGACGAAAAATACTCTCAAATTGAACTCAAGACGATTTGACCCTTGAAAGTCACTCAATCTCAACGAATGCGATTGAGAATAAAATTAACTGTATTCTAAATTGATATTTAATCATGTACAGCAAGTAATTATTACTTCGACATCCGTCAATGGATTCTACTGTACGTACTAGTCGTTTTCGTACTAATAATTATTATTACTTCGAAAACGACCCCCCATTTTACCTCCTTTACTTTGTAGGGATGTAAGTATTATACTTCCGAATGTATCGATATTTTTAAGGCGTATCGCGTCGATATTTTCAAAGAGTAGCGATACATAAAAGTTTCGATACTTTTCAAAATGCATTGGACTGAACACAATTTTAATCTTCCTTTGTTTAAAATGTTAACTTATTTACAAAGAAGCAAAACCAAATGAAAAATTTCATCCAAAACTGAGCGAAAAAAGTGGTTATAGAAATTTGTTGATCTTTTCGTTGTGAGTTGTTGCTGCTGTTATTGGCTGATATCTTAGTCTGTAAAAAATTATGCTGGTGGTAATTTTTTACTAGCGACCCTGAATTTTAGGGCCTAAAATATTATGACCAGGGAGTTTTTACTAGCAATAACGGCCCTAGACTCACGCGAAGTTCTAGGATCGCTTATTTTCACTTTTCAGAATCGACCTTGTGGATGATTAGGTAAATAATTTACTACAAAACGTATTATTGAATGTTGAGTTGAGTGGAACAAAAGTTAGTAACATACACACATACTAACATAAGTTAGACGGTGCAAAAGTTTTTTGTCGGTTTTTCTTCAATGAAACAAAAATTTGTTACAGACTTTGTTCCACTGATGATACCTTTTCCACCAAAGGGGAGCATATCCACTGTTTTCAACTGAAAGGGAACACATCCAAAATAGAAATGGCGATTTGCCCATGAAGAACTGATTTATTTTTTTTTTATTTTTTTCTGCCAAACTTTGGGTAATTTTTACATGGTCTAACAACAAAATATTGGGAAGTTTTGGAATTTACATGATTAAATCATTTAATGGTAGGGTATACTGAAAATGCTAAATTCGTTAAAATTGACTTAAGAATGTTTTCTTTGGTTCCTATAGGTTCCTCGCCATCAGAAACCCACAAAACCGCCGCCATTTTTTTAAAAATCATTTTCAGGGACCCGGCAATTAGCAATAATGTGAAATTTTAGACCCTCACTAAAATGGATATTCCTCCGCTTCCAATCACCCGAATTGATCGTTCTTGGTCTCATTTTGAAGAACAAGATCTAATCTAAAAATTCACGTGTAGAAATTTTTTTTTAAATGAATACTCAATTTTTGGCAGCTGTGCAAAAAAAGACAAAATTTTGAAAATTTTCAAAAAATTGGTACTTTTTTTCTAGGGAGGTTAGAAAATTTTCTACACGTGAATATTTAGATAATCTATCTAAGAACATGCAGTAACAAGCCATCAATTGAATTGAATAGATGAGCGCAACCTTTCTGTTATTACGATATATTTAATGAGCGAGAGAAACTAAGAAACAGTAGGTATCTAGCGACCAAACACATCAAAAATATCCACGTGATGCTCATTACGTAAACAACTGCACCCTAACGACCGATGCGCAAGAAAACCTTATGCCAATCAGGGGTAACGAACGGCTCAGGCTGCAAAAATCGTTTTGGAGTCGTTGGAATCAGCCTGAAAAGCTCATTCCATAGACCCTTGTACCAACGAAATCGGACAAAAACTTTCGTCCCCCTTTTGAGGCCTCCTTAGTTACACATCAGAGATAAACAACTTTCGTCGGGAAGGACCTCCCAAAAACCGATGAAGAGGATGAGGGAGGAAAAATCAAGGTAGCCTATAACCACCCCCCGAACTCGCTGATCACAATGAGACCACCCTCATGAAAATCTGTTGAGCCGCTCGGGCGTGATGCTCTGTACACAAACAAACAAACAAAAAAACATACATGTCGAAGAGGTGAGCGCACCTTTCCATTTTTTGGAAAAAGGTTGCGCTAAAAATTTCAGCCATGTAAGTTCATTAGAAGCCGAGTTATATCGATTTTTACATGTAAAAACGTGAAAAACTCGATCACCGAGAAAAACGCTTCCAAAGTTTTGACTTCCGAATTTCACGTTTCTCGGGTGTTTTGATCAATAAAATCGCGTTTCCATAACCCTCTCAAATGGTTCATTCGTGAACTAGTTAGGATAAGATTAAAAATGTGCTTTTACATGCATATCCATGCGTAACATGCACAAGATGGTAACAACATGTCATGTTAGAGAAATGAATGTAAACAAAAGTAGCGATTTTGGCGACCCCAAATCGAAAAAGAATCATTTCACCGCCACAGAATTCGTTTTCCAGCCTATTATTGATCTCTACTCGTTCTTGAATATTTGTAGGATGGAAAAATGAAATAAAATTGGCATTGAATTTTTGGTCAATTTTTGGTCGATTTCAGTATACCCTCCCCTTAAATACATTTTACAACAATAAATTTTATTGTTCGTGCAGCAAACGTTTTTTTCGTTTTCCCATAAAAAATTAAACCTGGATATAGGCCCGTTTGAAAGCAAACTCCTCAATTAGGAATAGAAATGCACCCGAATTTCGGGTTAAATCATCCTGTACCATGTTGTTAGAAGTCAAAAAGGGAAAAATACATCATTTTTGTCACAAAAAGTCTTTCACGTAGTTTATAATCATCTTGAGTTGTTCTGGCCGATTCAAAAACCGGTGTAGGTGACGTCACCGGTTCCGGTTTCCAATCAAAGACACCAGAGTGCAGGTCGATTTTCTTTTTTTTTTTTTTTTTCTCAATTTTCTTGGTGGTTGGCACTAAGTGACACTGGAGTAACGCGAAAATGGCCGCTTTTTTGTGAATGTGATCGTGCGTATTGACTCAAATGACTGTTATAAATTAACTTATTTGACGTAACCGATCCTTCAGTTTTTAGTTTTTTAATGGTGGCCAACTCGTCGACCAATAGGAGCTGACTTCAGGTTTCCGCCAAAATTCAAATTGCAATTTTTCCATAAATTTTATAAATTCGTACGAACTTGCAGTTTGTGTTTTAACCCCCTTTTCAGTACTATTTGGACGCCTTCTATCGATAAGAAAATAATCCTGACACGTTTCGACTCCTAATTGCGTTCGATTTATAGTCGCCAGGATCACCCAGCAATAAATTACGATTTAAATTTGGGTACTTAGAGAGGAAACGAAAGTGTTTCTGGGTGCGTTATTTAGATGTTGATCCGTGCAGTTTGAGATCAATTGCTCGTTGAGAGATTGAGGGTTGTATGTGATTTTGGATTGAGCTGATTAGCGGTGAAGTGGCTCAACCTCGAAATCACCCTTTAGGCCGTTTGATTGGTCGGCCGGGGAGAAGTGTTGGGTTTGAAAAGTTTGAAACGTTGGAAGGCGCTCGTGAACGTGGTTGTGGTTCGATAAGGTATTTTTAACAAGCTTTGCCCCCCTTCGGACTCGAAATCCCCCTGGAAACCCCCCGAGGCCCTGGATATCCCCCCCGGAAAGTCCCCCCCTTCGGAATCCCTCCGCCGGCCAAGAGGGATCACTATAATCATGTAAGCTCGTTGTATCTCCTCATGGTATAAGCCCCTAATAACAGGGTAAGGCCCCACGAGATGCGGCCCAGGGCGGGCGGGGTGCGGCCCATCGCGGTTCGGCCCAATCACGTTCCTTTTCCCAATACGCCAGACACATGCCCCGATACCCCCCTCGGCCACACCGGCACCAACAACCAAACCACGAATTATATCACGACTTATGAAATAGTGAGCCTCTTTGACTTATAATGTTGGGGTTATCGATTTTTACCTCTTGGAAACCGGCACCACCGCCGAACCCACCGCACTGTTCTGATAGAATCGGCTCGATAGTATCGACAAATAGCTGTCTCATTGATTAGTCTCCTCTCCCTTTCGATCACTTATCACTCATCACGAAAACTTCCTACACGGCGTTAGTGGGATGATGGATGGGAAAAATCATTAAATCATGTACTACCAAGTTAAAGCGTGTTTCTCGTTCACTCTTGAGATTTCGGAAAAAAAAAAAAAAAAATCCAAAATCCTCTCGAATGGTCGGATCCTACCTGGACCCACAAGCCTAACCTGTGTACCACTAGGTTAGATTAAATCTAATTTAAAAAAAGATTAAATCTAATTTTTGGTTTATTATTCTTGGAATAATACACCTTTGTTTTCGCGACGCGGGTCGACGACTCCGATCGGGCTCAAAATTTGACATTATCCGTTTCAAGAGGTCTACATTATAAATCCGAAATGTCCGTCCGCCGTCCGCCGTCCGCCGTCCGCCGTCCAGGCCGTTTTGGGCAGTAGAAAATTTTTTAAAAATCTGAAATTTTGACAAAATACTTGGTTTACCATCTAGTTGTGCCCGCAAGGTTTTCAGCCCGATCGCCCAAACCCGTGGGGCGCTATGGGGCTAAAATGGGGCTACGGGAGGGGTGTTTTGAAGGCTTTGAGCTATGGGATCGAGTTAGGTGTCGTTTTCGAAGTATTTTTGGACGTAGAATCCATTTTTTGGGGTCCCGGAACGATCCGATTTCACTGGGACGATCTTTAGGGCTTTCATGGGGCTAAAAATGGGATTTTGAAGGATCCCAGGATGTTAAATATTTTTCGAGTAAATAATAAAGAATTTTTGAAAAAGAAACATTTTTGAAAAAAAATAAAAAATAAAAAATTTTTTTTTAGATTAAAACCCAACAAAATTTTTTTAATTGACAGAATTAAATTTCTGCACAAGTAACGTATATCAAAGAATAATAAACCCTTGTGTAAAATTTGCAGCGTTTTTTAAATTGCAATTTTTTAATTTTATTTTTTTATTTATATTAACGAACTTAAATTTTTTTAAACTTCTTATACCTTCGGGAAAGGTGGCTTTAAGGCACCCAAAGCCAACCAAAATCGCGTGGGGGGGATGGGGGGTATAACGGAAAAGTACCAAATATTTATTTCCAGCTCCGCTGACACTAGACACAGGTGAGGGGCTGAATGGGAATCACAAGGTGTGGTAGTGAGAGTCACTTGCAATGTGATCCCCATTACCCCATGGTTCAATTCATAGGGTACATAATTTCTGTTTGGTTTGTCTTAGATTCGTCCCATGTTTTGGCTGTTTGTTTTGTGTGTTGTAGATGGTACGAAACAGACCTAGAACGACGCTCAAAGCGAATTGGGATGCAGAACAGCTTTAACGGGCTATACAGCTGGTCGCCTCAGGAACGAGTATGCGCAAAGCTGCTACGACTAAGTCTTGTTACATTTATTTCACGTCCTTACAAAAAAATAATAAAATATAAGGATATGGCACGAGAACCACATTTGAGGAGGTTGCATCGCAAAAAGTACTAAACGCCATTTTTTTCAATTTCGAACTAATGGTTGGTTACGGGTTTGGGGCACTTTTTCTTCACGAAAATGAAGTCGTTTCATCTCAAAACGTACTCTATCCATTGAAAAATGAGCGATGAAAATCGAGTTTTCAACCAAAAAGTACTAAACAGTTGAGGTGTGTTCCAAGCAAAACGTACTCTATCCATTTATCAATCATACAGTACTAAATCCAAGTCATATCCGACTTCCTCTACACTATTTTCATCCAAAAGGTACTCCATCCGCCTCACTAGGCTTGTTGTCATGTTCAGGCTTCGTTTTTTATTATTTTTAAAAATATTACCCGCCTACAACGTCCTCCGGTCATTGAAGTAACACAGTGAAGAGATGGCCTAAAAAAAATACAACAACAACACCTTGCCTGTTTGTTTTGATAACAGTTATCAAGACTCTAGATTCAAGAGTTACCCGCTATGATTTGTCGTCGCTCGGTTTTTTTGTGCAATTTTTGTTAATTTTCGCCCGAATTTTTCGTTGCGCGGATGAAACCTCTGTTGAAAGGGAAATAATAGGTACTATGGAAACCGAGGAAACCAAAAACTCCGACGTAAACGGGGGCGTTGAGCCCAATGAAGGTGGTTTTAATGTTGGGCAGAACCAACGGTGAAGGCTCCAGGTAGGTAAGGCTCGCAAAAGAGCCCGAAATGATCAATAATTGAAATTATTTCGGGTAAAAAAACAAAAAACATGTGGAGTTGGCAATAATTGGAATTTTCCGAATGATAATTATTATCATTGATTAAATACGAATTCCAGTTTATTCATCTGATAGATCCGACGTTTTCAGCCTAAAGGTACTCTATCCAAAAATGTTTCAGCCAAAAAGTACTCTATCCATTTGTATCAGTCAAAACGTACTTTATCCATGGTTTACAAATTTAAAATTTGACGTGAATAATCACGTTTTCCACCGACTATCTAACTGTTTAGCCACACAATAGAGGAGAAAAAAACGGTCAATTAAAAAAAAAAAGTACGAACCTATGAGCTAAAATTAATGTGCTACAGATTTTTGCGTTTCCTGCAAAATTCACTCAAGTGGATATAGTACTTTTTGCGATGCAACCTCCTCATTTGGGAAGGAAGTCCGTTTTTACGCCTGATCAAGAAAAAGGCAATGACAGAGCGCTCGCTGTTGTATCTTGAGTTCGACTCGGATGATTTGTGCGATGACACGGAAGATGTTTTTGGAAATTGATCAAGATGTTTGTTTTGTTTGCCGAGAGATTTTCGACGGCGAGGACAACGTTACTTGGCAATGTAAAGCCTGCAAACATCTTGCTCACATCATGTGTTCAATGGGAGCCCCAGAAAATGAGATGTGTGATCTTTGTGCTAATATTTTTAACGTGATGTGATTTACCTAAATACATCCTTTTGCTCGAAACTGTGCTAAATCTAGTTCATCTTTGAGTCATCAAATAGCCCTCTTTTAAATGAGCATGACTCATCCTATTTTTACAATATTTTGAATATTTTGAGAGTTTAATAAAAGTTATTAAAATTATGTTGTTTTTTGTGCATTTCCCCAAATCACAGTCATTTGAAAAAATGAAAACGTAATTTGAAATATCATGCCTAAATTCTTTATAACAGTGATCACCATTCCATTACCCCACACAGCGGGGAATCGGGATCAAAGCACCCTTATAGGTTTTCCTTATAAATTGTGAGAACATATAATAAAGACGGACGAAAAGAGCCAGATTCTTAAAATGGGATAATTTTGCCACTGAAACGTCAAAAGAAAGTTGTTCTGTCAGTGTCCAGAACTGAAATACACCCCCTCCAAGTTAAGTGATTCCAATTGCCCCACTCTCCCCTACACGTCGTCATTGCTGTGATAAGTAGGAATTTCAGAACTGAAATACACCCCCTACCTTATTCTGTTTATCAATTATTTCTCCGATTCATTCTTATTCCTCACTAGCTGGGACACCTGTGCTTCGCACGAAATATTAAATTTTAAATATTCCTCTCACTTAATATGAATGTGGAGTTTCTAAAATCATAATGTCTTTGTGTCTTGGTGTTTCTTAAAATTTGACAAAATATCGGTTCATCCTGTAGTTGTGTGAAATCGTCGTTTGTTGCCTGTACAAACTTCCGTCGTCCATAAAGAAAAGAATGCCGCAACAGTTGCGATCGGCAATAACTGTAATCAATTAGTCGTCCAATGCCATCACGTGATTTCAACAGCACTCATCGTGTTTCTGTTCAAAAAAACGACCTCTAGTTGACTCCGGTAGGACATGTGGCCTCTTGTGGGATTTCCCTCGTTTCACACTCTCGCACAGGTGCGAAGATGACGATGTAAGAAATTATCGGGTCTCCTTCTGGTGCCAAATTACCCCTCAAGAGGCGGTAGGTGGACAAAAGGGATTGACAGATCACAAATTACTCCAGTCGGGACAAGAAAAAAAAAAGCCTGCATCGGCTTTAGGAAGTCTCGTTAAGCTCAACAGATGCGCTTCTCGACAGAAAAACCGGAGCAGACCGCAAAAGTTTTTTTTCTTTGTTTACGGGACTTTTTCTCGGTGAAATTTATCGTAATTGCGGTATTGAGACGTTCGGAAGGCGAGCGTGACAGGTCCTTCTGGTTTTGCGGTCACTGAAGATCATTTTGGTGGGTAAACATCTGGCAAATGTCTCAACTTGCTCTCATTTTGAATTAGACTTTTATTACCGATGAGAGTCAACCAAATTTTTCGTCACGCCAAGTCCAAACGCCCAACTTCCTGAAATGAACTTGAACTTCATCTAAATTCGTTCTCACGATCAATAGCACTGTAGGATGAAATGAAGTATTGGTGCCAAGTGACGCTGAGGCTGTCTTCAGATGAATTTCTATACTGTAGATGTCGTCAAGGCAGAAGAACAAGAAAGAAGAACAAGAACTTCACCCCCGGCTGGGAAGTGAAAAGAAGCCGAGTCCGCTGGATACTTAATGAGAAGCCAAATCAGCAGAGCAGTCTAGTTGAAAACGAAAAATAGGTACCACCTATGTTATATTGAGAAAACAAATAGCTAATTAGAAGACTTGGACAACATTTTAGTGTACGTTTGTTACGAGCACTCGTAACAACCGGGGTTATCTAAAATGACTGACTCCATTCTTGGGACGAAGACACATTCAATGTGCACAACGTAGCAATGCCACAGTTGACACATAGGAAGGGGGGGTTATTCTTCCTTTGTCGCCAATATAAAGACCCAGAGAGCGTTTGAGGGTCGAGACCAATGATGACTCCAAGAGTTATAGATCAACACAAAAGTAGTCCTATATTCGAAGGAACTCAGCAACAGCAAAAAAAAAAGAGAGGACGGAAGGCAGTAGTTAAGCTAAACCAAACATAACTTGAGGGTCTCCCCTTAAGTCCCCTTAAGGGACTCCCCTTGACTCAAACGTCTCCGACTACTCCATAGAGAAGCCAGAACTTGTGAACCGACTCACTGACAATCTAACATTCTGATCAAAGACATCATACAAGCTCCGAAGCTTCTCTGCAATCGGGACAGTTGCAGCCCCTGTGGGGCCGTCTGGCAAGTAACTTCGACGGTGAGGTCCGCGCGGTGATTCTTGCCCTTGAAATGATTAAAACGCTGGAGTGCACCGGAGTTGTGATATTATGTGACTCTGCAGCCGCAATCATCAGTCTGTCCACTTACAGCGAAATAGAGTCCCATGATGTCTTGAAGGGCAGAAAACTGTTGGAGCAGCTGCTCACGGAGGGAAAACCCGTCGTCTTGCAGTAGATCCCATCACACGTAGGCATATGGGGGAATGAGCAAGCTGATGCCCTAGCGAGAGAAGGCTCCCGCATGCCTATGCCTGACGCCCCTACCACCTATCGAGCCGCAAAAAGTGCCATAAGATCCTCCGTTCAGGAGAAGATGCTTGATGCCCAGCGATACAAGCCGAAGGGAAGCAGTGGGCCTCACTGCCGGACGTGAGAAATCTCATCCCACCAGATCTCCCTCGCCATGAGTCAGTTGCAGCGTTCAGAGCTGTCACTGGCCATGATTATTTGAATGCTCACCTGCACAGGATCTGGCTGAGAGATAGCCCTGGATGCAGCCTTTGCAGCAGCACTACACCGATGACAACAAATCATTTATTTGACTGTCCTCGACTCGAGGATACCCGACCAGAATTTCATCCTGACGACACCACGTGGTCGAAAACAGCAAAATTGTATTGGGCTGCAAAAAGTCTCATGGCGCAAGAGCCTAGACCATCGGCGTAGGAGAAAAAAAAAAGCTCCGAAGGCCCTAAGGGTTTTATATCTTTTACCACCACTACCAGCCTACTTGGAGAGGGTTGGATGGATGGATGGATGGATTGGTCCAATGGGTCGTAGTTTCGGGCATCTGCCCCGTAAGCTGTTCAGATCATAGACCCAGACCCAGCCGCCCTCCTTGAACTCGGGGTTCTTCGAGTTCCGGTAAAATCCCTCCTTTTGGGCCCTCATTTCACCTTTTGAGCAAACTCCTGGAGCCTTAACTGGAATGCGTAAGGATCTGTGACATTATGTTCCCCAGCTGGTTGGCCCACCAAGATTCCTAGCAGATGTAGGTCTCTGCCGTAGTCCTGTGCTGGAGACAGCCCTGTAGTGTCATGAGGAGAAGACCGGTCGGCTAGTAGGAACAAAGGGAGTTTCTCATCCCAGTCGTCCTGGCTGGCACGCAGGAACATCCCCAGGCTTTGTTATGGATTAATTCGCTCAACCGGGAGTAGGGATGAAGAGGCGTACTCCTGTGCACTCCCAGCAAGTCATTTACCAGTAACTTAGACTGAAAGCTCCGATCCTGATCCGTGTGAATTTCGTACGGCACACAAAATTTTATTTGGGGGTAGCGAGGTTCAGTCAGAAAAAACTACAGGTTCTTCTACGCCAACGTTTCGGTCTGTTTATAAACCATCTTCAGGACAATAAAACAAATTCACAGCTCAGAAACAGAGAACTTAGTGGATTATCTGTGTTGTGTTCTCTGTTTCTGAGCTGTGAACTTGTTTTGTAGCCTTGAAGATGGTTTATACATAGACCGAAACGTTGGCGTAGAAGAACCTGAAGTTTTTTCTGACTGAACCTCGCTACCTACCCCAGAAAATTTCATTCAAGCAGGCAAGGCACACGCCCTGGTTGTTAAAATTTTTAAAATCGTTCACACCAATTCGTTGGAAAGGACCTCCAGGTGAAGCTGCTTGTTCTCAGCGTCTTCCCAGGGCCCTTAAACTTCCTACATCGTTCTCACTTCCAGCACCAGGCTTTGTTGTCTGACGTCATTCTCGGTCGTAGTCCTGAAGTTAACTAACGTCTTCCAAAATCCGGAATGACCTCCAGCAGGATAGCTGTGGCATGTTGGCAAGATATCTGGGATTGCGAGCGCCGGTTCAACCCAACCTGATTGACCTTTCCATTGAAAGTACAGTTTTCCGTCTTTGACCTCCAACGAGTCCAATCTAGAAATCAGCTGTTGGGTTTTGAGTCATAATGACACACAATGATTGTGTTAGACGTTGCTGGCCTACACCCTGTTCGTTTCTGTCTGAATTCCATAATTTTGGAGCAGATTATATAAATCAGGGGGTACGTGAGGCTTATCAAATTCACTCTTCGTCGTTCATTCTCCATACAAAATAGGCATTTTTTGTAAATCTCAAATTCATTCTTGAATCGGCCTCGTAATGGCCAAAATTGATCAGTGTTTTTGAGTACATTCAAACATTTGATACTCATGTACTTCATTATCCACACAGAGGCTTCTTAATTCATTAATTTTAATTTGACCGTACACTCAGATTAACCCACAATTTTCTACAAAAAAAATAATTTTTCAAATAAACGAGGTTCGCTTCGATATCTGGTTTCGTGAGTTGGGTGAAATTGAATCGAGTAGGCCGAAACCAGACGTCCCGTCGACCGAGCAATTGAAGAAAAAAAACATCACGATCCGATCAAACGATTGGGGGTCGATTAACCCTGAAAATCAGTGCGGTCTGTCTGAGTCTTCTGCGGTAACTGCCTGCCATTACGCCTAGTTTCCTAACACCACTGCCTATTAGGTGCCCCCGACGATATCCCCTGAAAGTTAAACTGTGTAACGGAATTACGAATAACAACGTTGGGGAGGTTTTCGGTCCCGAAGGGGAAACTCCACTTAGCGCCTCGGGAAAACTGAATCAGTGGCAGTAAATGCGTCTTTGTTGTTGAACCGAGGGATCCTGCTTGGAGAATTTATAGGAAGATTTTCAATCGCTCAAAACATGGCACGACTGGTGGAACTGAACCAAAATCACGGGGGTCCGCTTTGTCTCCAGTGATTCAGCCTCCAACCCCTGACATCTCTTAGCTGTGAGAGTATATCCCATCATTAGTACCAACTAAACTTGTCTTCGTAGAGGGCCTTGGAATCTTAGGTTATAATAAAAACACTGACAAACTTCCTTTTGTGACAAACGATTTATTCATATTGGAACGCAACGTTTCATGGGAGGGATCAACAGTTGATAACACTGTGTCACACGACTGTTGTTTTAAGTCTTCTCAGTTATTGCCGCTTTAAGTCTTCTTTTCGTGCTATACTTCTTATAGTATCCCAAGTCCTCATCGTGGAGCCTACTTCACTTTACCTGAAACATAAATCGAAAAATTTAATTATTATGTATTGAGTATGACGTTACATAGAAAATGAGTCATTTTGGTTTATTATTCTTGGAATAATACACCTATATAATCGCGACTGAGGTCGACGACTCCGATAGGCCTCAAAATTTGACATTATCCGTTTCAAGAGGTCTACATTCAAAATCCGAAATGTCCGTCTGCCATCCGGGCCGTTTTGGGCTGTAGGATTTTTTTTTTAATCTGAAATTTTGACAAAATACTCGGTTTACGATCTAGTTGTGCCCGCAAGGTTTTCAGCCCGATCGCCCACACCCGTGGGGCGCTATGGGGCTAAAATGGGGCTACGGGAGGGGTTTTTGAAGGCTTTTTAGCTATGGGATCGAGTCAGGTGTCGTTTTCGAAGTATTTTTGGACGTAGAATCCATTTTTTGTGGTCCCGCAGCGATCCGATTTCACTGTTGCGATCTATAGGGCTTTCATGGGGCTAAAAATGGGATTTTTGAAGGATCCCAGGAGGTTACATATTTTTCGAGTAAAGAATAAAGAATATTTGAAAAACAATTTTTTTTGAAAAAAAAAAAAAAATCCAAAAAAAAAATTCAAAAATTTTTTTCCCAACATTTTTTCTTTTGACACAGAAATAATTTTTGCGCAACTAACCTATATCAAAGAATAATAAACCCTTGTGTAAAATTTGCAGCTTTTTTTTTTTTATCTGATATTTTGATAAAATACTCGGTTTACCATCTAGTTGTGCCCGCAAGGTTTTCAGCCCGATCGCCCAAACCCGTGCGGCGCTATGGGGGTAAAATGGGGCTACGGGAGGTTTTTTTTTAAGGCTTTTAGCTCTGGGATCGAGTTAGGTGTCGTTTTCGAAGTATTTTTGGACGAAGAATCCATTTTTGGGGGTCCCGGAACGATCCGACTTCACTGTTGCGATCTATAGGGCTTTCTTGGGGCTACAAATGGGATTTTTGAAGGATCCCCATTATTTGTCAAGTAAAAACAAAAAATTTTTGAAAACAAAAAACCAAAAAAAAAATTTTCTATACTTTTTTCATTGAAACAGAATTAAATTTATGCACAAGTAACCTATATCAAAGAATAATAAACCCTAGTGTAACATTTGCAGCGTTTTCTAAGGTATGTATGAAATTAGTCGTCATCGAGAATGTGAGTTAAAAGTAAAATACTTCAAAGTAAAACTGACGTTATTCAGGTGGATCTTTGAGAACTGAGGCTCGGATATTGCATGGTTTTGCTTTTTTTCTGAAGCCCCAAACCTTCGTAGAAGTTCGTTTAGACTGTTCCGGATGAAATTTGTTTTGCATGTTTTGTATGTTTAGGGTTTTTTTTTTTTTTTTTTTTTTCAAATTTTTGCATGTTTCGTCAATAAAAATTGACAAAAATTTACTTTTTAGCAAAATTTTAAGCTGGAGAGGTATTGAAAATTGTCGTTTCAATCAACAAGTTGATCCGAGTGAGCAGAAAGAAGAATCTGGATGATGCTGACGTTGATGCTATGGACATGAATAAAATTATAACCTAAATAGTTTGTAAATGATGCACCTGTAAAATTTACTACTATAATGTACTACTATGTAAATTTAATGTAGTATGAACATTTTGTTAAATCTTTCAACACAATATTAACTTTTTGTGTACGAGTATAATATACTCGTACACAAAAATATTATTTATACAATTAAAATAGTTTTTAGTTGTATACTGGTTTAAGTTACATACTTTAAAAAAAAGGATAAAATTATGCAATTTCATTAGATGAAAAAGTCGTCCAACAATTATATGGGTGTTGATGGACAGAGTCAAACCACCTGGGAGAAAAGTGGAAGTCATTCTTGGGAAATAAAATACAAAACTGAAATCAGCTTGCAGACTCGTCTGCAACCACAGGAGACCATTTTCATGTCTTCGTCTTCCATATTATTCACCTTATTGTGTTTGTTGTTGACCAGGAGACGCTACTTAGTTACAAATTTCGTGATGCGATTTTGGTAACGCTTTTTTCGGTTGTGTGCCAAAGTAAAGACATGAAAATGTCATAATAGATAAAGTTAGAACTTTAACCTCAGAATGATATCGGGATACATTGTGTAGTAATACATAACCTTTCTAATTCAACCACAGAATACAAAAAGATCGCAGTAATTTTTCACGAGCCCCCCTCCCATCCCCCAGGCGTGTTTTTAGGATAATTGACGCTCCCAACTTGTGGTAATTCTTCCCTCCCTCAAAATCGCTTAAAAATGTAGCCGCAAAGAGAAGAGGGGGAGAGACAGCAAGCTGGCAAATAGTCTTGAAAAATGCAAAACCTGCTGGAACTCGGATACAAACTAGAAAATTCACAAAAGGGGATAAATTTTGTATGACCGCCAATTGTTCGAGGGGCCCCCCAACCCGGCGTCGGTATCTGGTTTCCCTCCGGAGGAGGAATTAAATTTTAAATGGGCCCTTCGGCGTATTGTGTATTCAGAGCTGTGGTATGTTTTTCCGTTTCATTTTCATCGCGAGGCACACGACAGTCGACCACGCAAACTGTATTTACCGAGGGAATAATTCACCGGTACCTGTAATTTCATTACCTATCGACTGAATTCATACCTTCGCTGAGTAATGGAAACTCGCGGGTGAGTAATTATTGACGAGGTTTGGCCCCGCAAGAAAGGCAATATCCATTCTGGTATCTGTAATTGATCAGTAGATAAATTTTAGCTGTACAAACGCGCCTCGAACGTACAATCAAACTGAATACTGTGTTTGTGCTTTGTCTCCCACACATGACTAAGAGAGGTCTTCAAAACCATAACTGTATCATGAATGGCCATTACATGAGGCACCAATATTTTTCAGCGGAGAGACTATAAGCAATTTCTGATTTGAATAACGTTAAACTTAACCTTAGATTATGGTAGCATAATTAAATTAAACCACGTACCTACATTAGAATCGAATAATTCCATTCTAATATGTAATTTTCAATTCTAATTTGTAATTTAATAATAATTATTGAATTATTGAATCCAACTATATTAGCTCCGTCCTCCAGTCCCAAGTTCCTCACCTTCCGCCGAGCTCCTCCCAGCCGAGAGGAAACAGCCCTTATGATGGAGAACTACAAAATTAATACCTAGCTACTGTCTGACCTGTTTTTGAAAGTAAAAAAAAAAGAAAAGTCCTTTCAAATGATAACTGGCTGACTAGCGAATTTGTCCTAGTGGAATTTCAGGGTTGTGTGGACGCTAAAATTAATCGTAAAGGGTATTTAATACGAACCGAAAGGAAATTAAAAGTATGACGGGATGAAGCAACGCCGGAACCAACAGAAGCAACTTCAGTAGTAGGTACCTTTGTTTGGGTTTTGAGGTGGATGATACCGAGTGGGGTGTAGTTTTCCAAAATCCATTTATGGGGCTTCCAGAACCTTCCGATTCCACCGTGGAAGAATTCGTGGAGCTTTGGCAGTCCGCCAGGCGTTCGAATGAGGTGTCGTTGTCCGAGTAATTTTTGACGTACAATCCATTTTTGGGGGTCCCACATCTGTCCGAACAAAGTACAAAAATGCAGATTTTTTCAATTAAAAAAAAAAAAAAAAAAAAAAAAAAGTCATTGAATTGGAATTAGATGTTGCACGATTTTGGTTTATTATTCTTGGAATAATACACCTATGTAATCGCGACGGAGGTCGACGGCTCCGATTGGCCTCAAAATTTGACATTATCCGTTTCAAGAGGTCCACACTCAAAATCCGAAATGTCCGTCCGCCGTCCAGGCCGTTTTGGGCAGTAGGAATTTTTTTTTAAATCTGAAATTTTGACAAAATACTCGGTTTACCATCTAGTTGTGTCTGCAAGGTTTTCAGCCCGATCGCCCAAACCAGTGGGGCGCTATGGGGCTATGGGAGGTTTTTTTTAAAGGCTTTTGGCTATGGGATCGAGTTAGGTGTCGTTTTCGAAGTATTTTTGGACGTAGAATCCATTTTTTGGGGTCCCGGAACGATCCGATTTCACTGTTACGATCTATAGGGCTTTCATGGGGCTACAAATGGGATTTTCGAAGGATCCCTGAAGGTATTTTTCAAGTAAAAAAACAGAAATAGGTAATTAAAAAAAAATCTTTTAAAATTTTGTTTGAAAAATATAAATCCAAAAAATATTTTAATAATTTTTTTTCATTAATAAAGACTTAAATTTCTGCACAAGTAACCTATATCAGAGAATAATAAACCCTTGTGTAAAATTTGCAGCGTTTTTTTTTTTTTTTTTTCAAGAAATCTCGCGCTGATTATTTTTCAACGGTTGTAGTTCCTTCCTTGAATGAATCTTCTCAGAGTTCTCATCTGGTAAGCAGACCATATCCGTCTGGTGCTAATTTCCGATGATCCTCTTTGTATTCCATCGCCCCGGGACTATCAGCTGCGCAGCTTATTGAAAAAAAAAAAGATCAGGTTCTTTGTTATAACCGTCTGGATATCAATTCTTCCCCATAGCGGGCATATAAATACCGCCTCATCTGTAATGGAAGCACGTCCCAGCCTTAAATATGCTACGTAGTAGTTAAAAAAACGAAAGCGCATTCGATATTTTTTCAAAACACGAACTCAACTTTTTTTACTTTTTTTTTTTCGTTTTTTTCCCTGCAGGGGGGCGTGTTTCCGAAGCAATGATGGTGGAAAAACTCCTGGAGCGTAATTATAAAAGAATAATGAGCAAAGATTGCTGGGAGGGAACGTCGGTGTGCGCGGCCGGCATACATATTATATTATGCAGGATGGAAGATTAGGGCGGTGGGGAGGTTACACCTATAATCATAGCGTACGGACCATCTACGGATACCCCTGAGAAGTACAGCCTTGTGAAACCCGTTGCCATGCCAACCAATCAACTTTATCTTGGTTGCCTTGATCCGGTTATGGCCTTCGGGATTCGCACTTATAAAAATCCCCTCGAGGGGGGAAGAGATTCTCCATTTTGATTGACGTCACTCAAGGCGGATTGCCTTTCGGGCTGCTGTCGAAGAGTTGCGTAACTCGTAAATAATACTCTATGGCAAGAGGAGGGGGGGGGGGATCATCTTTGAAGATAGAAAAAGCGTTAACAATATGAGTTCGTCTTCCCATAATCATTTTCCACCTAGTTACTCCCCCTTCATCTTAACAAAAATTGATCACGATTGCCCACGTCCAAATCATCGTCATTTTCGCCAATTAAAAGCCCGAATCTTTCCCGTATTACCCGTTATAAACATAACCCAACCCTCGTTATATCTACCGTTTGATCTGGTTGTTGTTAAATTATTATTTTTTTTTTTTTTACGACCAACTAACGAAAAGCCAATTACATAAATACCTATTCTCACCGGAGCCTCCCAACTTGAACCATTCATAACCGGGTAATGAGGAAATTGACCAGATAAATAAATTATAATCGGGCCATTTTGTCACCGTGTAATAATACAATAAAGGCGATGGAGGATGAATATATTGGGCATAAATTTGGGTGTGAACGCGGTTCAGTTGTCCCGCCCGGAGCGTGGTTTACACTGGGAGTGAGTAAAATATGTAAATTGTATAATGACGGCCTATTAGGTACTGACATATAATATTCTTGTTTATCACGTCGTGACACAGACTTAACACCAGGAGAGGTTCATCACTCAATGTGACGGCTTTTCGAGACAACCTACGGGATTGATTATTTTTTGGGATTGTCACAACAGGAAGGGATTCGAGTCGAAAAACGCTGCAGATTTTACATAAGGGTTTATTATTCCTTGATATAGGTTACTTGTGCGAAAATTAATTCTGTGTCAATGAAAAAAAATCATTTTTACTCGAAAAATATTTGACCTCATGGGATCCTTCAAAAATCTCATTTGCAGCCCCATGAAAGCCCTATAGATCCCCATAGTGAGATCGGCTCGTTCTGGGACCCCCAAAAACAGATTCTACGTCCGAAAATACTTCAAAACGACACCTAACTCGACCCCATAGCCGAAACCCTTAAAAAAACTTCCGCAGACCCATTTTAGCCCCACAGTGCCCCACGAGTTTGGGGGATCGGGCTGAAAACCATGCGGGCACAACTAGATAGTAAACTGAGTATTTTTTCAAAATTCAGATTTAAAAAAAAAAAAATCCCTACTGCACAAAACGGCTCGGACGGCTGACGGACATTTTGGTTTTGGAATCTTGACCTCTTGAAACGGATAGTGTCAAATTGTGAGGCCGATCAGAATTTTCGACCCCCGACGCGAATACATAGGTGAATTATTCCAAGAATAATAAACCAAAAGAGATGCTAAAAAATCGATACTTAGGTATCAATTAGTTTATTTAATTTTAAGGATTGGCCAACTCGATTTTGAATCTCCAGAATCAAAAATCAATCACATCCAAACTGACCCAGAAAATGAAAAAAATCGCTGCACATCTTACACAAGAGTTTATTATTCTTTGATATCAATTATTCAATAAAATAATTCTATACCTATTAATAAAAAAACCCCACAGGGTAAGTACTGCTTAGAGCCTTTGGCTAAAATTCAAGAAACATGGAACATGCTTTGCCTAGTAACGTTGCCAAGCAGAAAGAAATCAACAATTGGCAATTGTTTGATAAAAAATAGCTCCTAACCTCCTAATACTCGTGTGACACTTCTACGTCAGCCATCTCGCGTCACGTTTTCGGGCAGTTAGCTCAAGGCTAAAGCATGTTCCACGCTAATTAATTAATTTATTTTAAAAGTTTCGTTATTTGGTTATTTTAAAAAGTTTTGTTTTGTTTTCTCGTGTTCTAGTGAAATTCGCGGACGGATGTGGAATCCGAGAAATGGATTATGCGTCCAAAATTACTCGGAAATCGACAACTCGTTCAACTCCCTGGCCTCCTTCAAAAATCCCATTTGTAGCCCCCTATGATAGCCTCAAAGATCGCCATGGTGCAATCTGATCGTTCTGGGGTCCCCAAAAATGGATTCTACGTCCAAAAATACTTCGAAACCGACTCCTAACTCGAAACTATAGCCAAAACCCTTCAAAAAACCCTTTCGTAGCCCCTTTTTAGCTCCATAGAGTCCTACGGGTTTGGGCGATCGGCCTAAAAACCTTGTGGGCTCCACTATATAGTGAACGGAGTATTTCGACAAAATTGCGTATTTAAAAAAATTCTCACTGTGTAAAACTTGAAAAACGGGTTCAATTGTGATGGTAACACGATTGTGAAAAGCATAGTTTTAATATTATGTGATGCATCACTTTTCGTGATTTCTTGGATGAACTTGCTGCATTTTCGGCGCATATTACGATCTGGAACTTTTGTCTAAGAGTTCCTTTTGCAGGAGCAGATCATTTTCCGTACAGCATTATTCGAGCATTCACACTTTACCGAATATAGCTCGCTTTATCTCTCGTGTTTGAACCCCATAAAAACCGACCCTGGGAATTAGGTATGAAAATATTTAAAAATTCGTTCAACCCTCCGAAGGGGTTGGAAAATGGGATTAAAACCAAGGGTTGGGATTACGAGGGTGTCAGGAGGGGGGGGATCTCACCATTTTGCATAATAAGGGGGTTGTGAGGGACCGCCATTGGCCGTCGCTTGGCAACTACTCCCCCCACAAACACCCTGCTGGTGTCTGCTCTTCCCAAGTTTATTATTCATTTACTAACCGCGACGGTTGGTTGCACCGTCAAGTACGCACTATGGGATTTCGTTATTTATTGAATTTGGAGGCTCACACCTGAATTTGGAGAATCACACCAGAGAGAACATCAGAGCCTTCAGAAGTCGTCAGCCACTGAAAACCCCATTTCAAAAGCAAACCAACTAGTTATCTAAAAATTCTAGACCAGGAGTGCTTGAGCGAACCTCCAAAACCATACAGTTGCAGCCCCAACACAATCGTACACACAGAATATTCAGGCGAAAAGATTATTTTAAAAATGAAGGAATAATATTAATATTTGATGCATGATGTATGATTGAATAAATCAATTATGTAATTTAAGTTTGAAATTCGAGGAATGATACACCTAATATGTATTCGCGGCAGTGGTTAAACATTTTGATCAAATTCAAATTTTTATTTTCTGTATTTAGGGTCTAGAGGAGACGGTGGGAATATGGACCCCTCACATAATATGGACCCCCGCGCTTTCTCAGGCCAGGGAGGGGGTGAGAGTGGAGAAGCGGCTTGTACCCCATCTTAGGAGTGGTGGAGCGACGGGGTCAAGCGGGGACGCTCAGTTTTCCATCATCAAGATTACTATGACGCCATGTTTTTTTTTCCTAAATTTGATCTAAATTTCTTTCCAACGTTGATGTCACTTTACGGTGAGCAATGAAGCAGTTTGCCATAAACAGTTGAGCCCTTAGTTGGAAATTTGATTTTTCACAACAAAAAATTGAATAGGGGGGGTCCATAGTCCCACCTTCTCCTCTACTCTTATTTTCCCTACACCGTCAAACTGTCGATCGCTAATTTCTCGAAAATTAATGAGAACTTCGCTGTTAGTTGGGGTGGAGAAAAGATACGCCACGTTGTCAATGTAACGACGCTCTCATAATGATAATAATAATAAAATAATTATAATAATAATAATGAAAATATGAATGTCATCGAATGTTTGTTTATCAAATGAATGTTTATCGAAAAGATTAGGCATTTTTTCAAAAATCTGAAAATTGGACAATAATATATCATAAGGTCAAATTTGCCAAAAGTATTCAAAAACGAAACCTAACTCGACTCCATAGCCAATATCCTTGCGAGTGCAGCAAGATGGATGAAAAAATTCATTATCTATTCATTCGATTCATTCTATTATAATCCAACATCGAGGTCGCAAACTATTTTATCAATATGAACTCTCTAAAATAATAACGCTGTCAGCCCGATGTAAGTAAAGGTAACTTAATCTTAAAGTGGTTGTTTGCCGATGGTGCAGAGGTCTAATCCAATGAGTAGAGGTCTAATCCAATCTCTCCCTAACCAAACTCATTTTAACTTAATCTTCTTTTCCATAATAAATGATTTACAAAAATCATATATTAATGATATTATAATAAAGTTATATAATTTTTCCACCACCCCCCACCAACAAAATTTTTAAAAAAGATACCTACAAATTCATTATCAGATTCATTTTCTATAATAGATATACGTAAAGTGATAAAAAATAAAGTGTGTTTTACGTCAAGATTTTTGACCTGTTGGGCCTGACATGACGGGGCGCTAATTTATTGATGAATCACTTTAACCCAGCTGCACTTTTATTCCCAAATGTTTCCATGGTCTTCAACGGGATTCGATCCCGTGGCCTCAACAGAAAGCAGCGCGAAGTGCCTAACGCCCAGAACCACTCGGCTAATCCGGCCGCCTAGTACTGATATATACGTACGGCTATGGAGTCGAATTAAGGTTTCGTTTTTTTATACTTTTGAACGTGGATTCCAGTTCTGGGGTTCCGAGAACCATCATAGAGATCTATGGTGGTTTTACGGGGCGCACAGTGTTGCCGACAGGCAAGAACATTTTGATCGGCCTCAAAATTTGTCCTTATACGATTTTTTTAATCTAAAATTTCGACAAACTACTCGGTACTCCATCTATAACAGTTATAGTTGTGGCCGCAAGCTTTTCAGCCCGATCGCTCAAACCCGTGGGGCTAAAAGGGGGCTACTGGAGGGGTCTTCGAAGGTTTTCGGCTGTGGGGTCGAGTTAGGTGTCGTTTTCGAAGTATTTTTGGACGTAGAATCCATTTTTGGAGGATCGCTTGCCATCCGATTTTATCGTAGGGATCTATGGGGGCTAGAAATGGGTCTTTTGAAGAGCACCTACCTAGTAATTTTGGACGTACGTCCAAACGTAGGATTCCATTTTTTGGGGTCCCTCATCTGCCTCATCATAACACTGTATAAGCATAAAAAAGACGATTTAAGACGAAATAGTCTATTTCCACGATAAAAATATATAAAACTTGTAGACGCGTTTCGGTTGATTAGACCATCATCAGTACAATCTATACAATAGTATAGTGATGATGGTCTAATCAACCGAAACGCGTCTACAAGTTTTATATATTTTTATCGTGGAAATAGACTATTTCGTCTTAAATCGTCTTTTTTAAGATGGATTCCCACTATCTCGCCGCATCCACCTTACACTGTATAAGCATGTTTTTTTTTTTTTTTTTTTTTTTTTTTCATTTAATCGAGTACATTTTAAGACGATTACTTTTAATTTTCATTAAATACTTGTTTATTAACGAAGAGTTAATTTTTGCAAAATGCAATGGATTCCCTTCTGTAACATTTGCAGCGATATAAAACGCGGATGGACTTTTCGTTTTTGGAATCTAGACATCTAGAACAGTATAATGACCAAGTTAGAGGCTGATCTGGTTAAAAACCTTTGTCTTCTGCTGCAGTACGATCTCTCCTGGGATGCACATGTCGATCTGATAATATCAGACATATTATGTCAGAGGACCTACGCTGCTCTGCACTCGCTTAGGAAGCTATCATTTCTTACACCACCAATAATCAAGGCCCAGCTGGTTAAATCGTTGATTTTACCTCTGCTCACATATGGGGAGATAATTTTTGCACTGTCCCTGAATTCTCGTTGCTGTGGGAAACTATAGGTTGCCTTCAATAGCTGCACTCGATACGTCTATGGTTTAAAACCAAGGGGTCATATTTCAGCTTGTTTTTTTTTCCGATAACCTTAAAATTTAAAAGGCTAGTTGCTGAGTAACGCTTTGGAAAGTTGAAAACGGTACTCAGTGATGGGCCTATAGGCTATACATATATAGCGTATACTCAGGCTTTGTTTGTGTAGCAAATTTAATGCAAGTTAAGCTGAAGAATGACATCCCGTTATAGTAGACATCTAATGATCCTGTAGGAAGGTACAGTTCAGGTTTTTGGCGTTGTTGTTAGCAATCCTTCCATCCTCCACCCACAACCTGAAACACACCCTCGACTCAGCCGACCCGCCGCACCCTCGAAGCTACAGCCCTTCGCCGGCACAATGCCGCCCTCCTATTGGCCGACGACTTACTCGCACCCCCCACTCAGCCCACGTTACAACCCCTTCGCCACCCCTCACAGTCGACCACAATACCGATCCCACCTACCCCTTCGGCTCCAACCTTCTCCCACCTTCGCTCGAAATGCCGGATGGAGCTTTCTACACACCGGCAACATAATTCTGTATTGGCCGTTGGACAAAACGTCTGCTATTCAAGATGTTATTTCTAAAAGATGGAGAACATAATGACTATGAAGGTGAGACACTGCCCGAGTCAATTCTTATAGAATCTTATTTTTAGGAAAAGGTGCAGTGAAATTAGCACAAACTAGACGCTATGGGCTACGGGGCGCTATGGGGCTAAAATGGGGCTACGTGAGGGTTTTTTCAAGGCTTTTTGCTATGGGATCGAGTTAGGTGTCGTTTTCGAAGTATTTTTGGTCGTAGAATCCATTTTCGGCGGTCCCGGAACGATCCGATTTCACTGTGGCGATCTATAGTGCTTTCTTGGGGCTAAAAATGGAATTTTTGAAGGATCCCAGGAGGTAAAATATTTTCGAGCAAAAAATGAAGAATTTTTGAAAAAAAAAAAAAAAAAAAAAAAATTGTTCGAAAAAAAATCGAAAAAAAAAATCCCAAAAAAATTTTTCCAAAAATTTTGGAAAACATTTAATGTTTCCCATCGACACAGAAATAATTTTTGCACAAGTAACCTATGTCAAAGAAGAATAATCCCTTGTGTAAAATTTGCAGCGTTTTTTCATTTTATGATCAGAATACTGATATTTCAAACTAAGGTTTGGAAGCTGCAGAAGAGTATAAGTCGACGAACGATGCATTTGGGCGAAAATTGTCGGTTTTCAGACGATGACTACCTTATAAACTAGTTATATTTTAAAGTTGAGGGAGGTCAATCGACGCAGAATTTAATGCGCTTTTTACGACTAAATGGAATCAATTGCGAAAAAGTGCCTAGTTTCGGAGTTATAATTGAATTTCGTTTTTTTTTTTTTTTTTTTTTTTTTTTTTTTTTTTGGGCTGCTATAAAAAACGCAAACCTTCTGCGATGGTGCTTTTGTTGATCCATCCAAATAAGGGTTGAAAGACCTTCAATTTCAGATTGATGGGTTTGAATTTCGCGAACTGCCCTGAAAACGTTAAAGTTTCTCTAGTTTGTGTGGTTCTCCAACATGATCCAGAATGAAGATACTTACATTACAACATTTAAATAAATTTACTCGAGCTTTTGGAGAATTTTTGCGGTTTGATCATCTGACGGTAAATAAGCGGAGCGAAGGAAATGTCCGGAAGAATAGTGAGACAAGAGAGAAGATGAAAAAACACTGAAAATAAGTGTTGCATTTTAGAAAGAACGATAATTACTGAAAAGACTTTGGGTGGAAAGTAACAAAGAAGGATCTTTTCTAATTGTGATTCGCGATTCCTCCCCTCCCCAACGAGGCTGGGACTCCTTTTCATTCGGTGAGACTTCTGAAAACCTAATGTCCGAACAAGAGGCACACAAAAGGACTTGTGACAAAAAGCCCATTACCCCTCCCTGAAAACCGCCCCCGCGGAAGGGTGGTTTTGTACTTCTTGAAGCCGGCAGGAGGGGCAGTGCCCCCTTACTCATCCAGCCCCCACCCCCCTTCCCTGCGAAAAAAGACATCGTCCTGGGGGCGCGAATCACAATTATTTCGTCTAATTGCTCAAAAAGGCTTTTTCACATGAGTTGTTTCTCTCTGACTTGCGCCGCCTCCCGACGGCTCAAATGGTTCGGAATGGAGAAGCAGGATGAGTATTGTTCAACAACCCTTTCAGTTCATCCAGAGCTTTTCCCTTTACAACACTACTCACTTCCTATTTGTCTTAACATTTATATTGTTACTTCTGAATTGCTCCACTACCGCAAAGTGGTTCTGGAAATTTTCTTCTATTTCGCTCACTTCGGTTTTCGTCAATGAAGGTTCTCAAGCTTCTCTTAGTTGATAGGAAGGCTAAGGATGGGTACGGAACTTCTGAAACGCCCTATAGTTGAATTAGAAAGGTATATTAGTTGGGAACAGTCTTCATTGAAGAAATTATGGTGGGTTTGTCAAAAGTAGTTGTTACTTCGAGTAGATCCCAAATGAATGACGGAGGTACACAAGTCCCCCCTATTATCAGAAATATACATAATATGTGAAGACCACAGGGGAAGAATGATATATGTCCACAAAAACTGATTTCGAGAAAAAGCAATATTAAAGTTAAAAACGTACCTAAAGGCAAGGGTTTGACAAAACAAAGAAAATAAAAATATGGGCAAGCGATCCAAGCTATTTTTAATAAATGTGCAAAATTTCAACAACAAATTCCCAGTTGTGTAACGAAAAAAAATCAAAATGTGAAAAACGCTCCGGACATCAACAATTTTTCCCTACAACTTGTCACCAACGAGCACCGTCGTCGCTGAAATTTCTGGAAATGGGGCAACGGGAGGGGTTATTTGAAGGTTTTCGCCTATGAGGTCGAGTTATGTGTCGTTTTCGAAGTATTTTTGGACATAGAAACCATATTTGGGGGTCCCCGAACGATCCGATTTCATCGAAGGGATCTATGGGGCTTTTTCATGGGGCTATAAATGGGATATTTGAAGAAACCCAAGAGGTCAAATAGATAGGGTGTAGTTTTCAGAGTAATTTCGGAAGCAAAATCCATTTTATCGAGGTTCCACATCTGTCCGAACATTGTACAGGTGTTTTTTTTTTAATTTTTGAAAATACTTGAAAATTCTTACCTATTTTTTTAATGACTAGTGACTATTTTCATTGCCTATTAACCTAGGTATATCAAACAATGATTAACTCTTGTGTAACGTTTGCAGCGGGTTTTCTCTGTTGGATGATCCTTTCTTCTAGGGTGCTTCCGCCCTAACATTACTATAAAACTCCATGGAAGCTGATTTCTCCAAAGAGTTCATTAGAAACTGCAAATCTTGGTGTTTGGCTGCTTTGATAGGGTATGCTTTTAAGAGGGTTTCGGTTTTCCATGGGGTCGAGTTATGAGTCGTTTTCGAAGTATTTTTGGACTTAGAATCCATTTTTATGGGTTCTAGAACCATTTGATTGACGTGGGGATCAAAATCTATACGTGGGCTTCGGATGGGACTTTATATCTATAGAGCGCTCTGAAGGTAGACCATTTTTTAGCTCCAAGTGAAAAAATGCAGGAAACTCGAACCTACCGTTGCTGGAGTTGCATCGTATATAAAATGTTTTCAATTATTAACTGATGGCCATTACAGTTGATTGGACAATCATCTGAGAGGTGAGCTGTCAGAGAGATTCTTAAATATATCCGCATCAATTTCGGCAATCACGGCTACTCAGCGAGAAACAATGTTTGTTCCTTGTTTAACATGACCTTCGTTGGCCGCTCCATGACAGCCTCCAGAAATAGTAGTTCTTGGTGGGAGACGAAGTTTTCAATGCCGTCCCCAGCAATTCAAAACTCATGCCACTGGTTTCTCTAAGGTCCCAAGTGAGCATAATACGCTATAATATATCGTGCAATATATTATATTGTACCTCATTGAACTTGCTCAATACACATTTGACGACTTCCTGGCCAGTGCGTATATTACATGTCATTATTCCCCCCCCCCCCCCCCCCCTCTGAATTGCATGAACTGGATGAAAACTGCAAAACGTCAGATCCACCTCTACCACTTTACTAGAAGAACACATAGGTTCATCATCATGATAGTTGGCCATTGGAGGAGGACATGCAGTTCGACGTCCTCCCTAACGATTATCACCGATTCAAAAGAGGTGCTTTAATATCAGTAACCTTAACATATCAAAGATATGCATAATATATATACTGGCCTATATTCCAATTCTCTAAGACAGGAAAACTTGGAGGAGTTCACTAACATTTTTAAAGAGAAGATTTCTTGGAGCAGGCCATCCTTAACATGATCGATTACGAGCACTTGCTTTCTCTTAACCCTTTCACGACCAGCGACGAGATATAAGTCGCTAGAAGAAGTGGCCTCCCTGGACCAGAGACAAGATGTAAACCCAGAAGAAGACTTAGTGCCCTTCCTGGGTCAGAGACGAGATATCGAGCGAGAAGAAGTGGCCTCCCTGGACCAGAGACAAGATGTAAACCCAGAAGAAGACTTAGTGCCATTCCTGGGTCAGAGACGAGACACTGCATGAGGACAAGGGGCCTGGCTGGGACCAAGACGAGATATCAAGCCAGAAGAAGTGGCCTGCCTGGGTCAGAGACAAAATACCACACGAGGGGATTTTGGACCAATTTTTTGGAACCATTTACGAATAACATTAAAATAATAGGCAACTTTATTATAGGTATGGCAAAGTGGGTCCATGAAATATTCATTTCCCACGAAAGCTCAGTCGCAAAAGGGTTAAGCAAAATTTGGGCTCGGAGGTTTTTTTTTTTTTCGGGAACTTGTTCTCCGTCGCACAGTCGCTCCGATGACGCTAAAAGGTGGCGGAAATTATTCAAGTTGACAGATTGATTAATAGAGATGGATTTAATTTAACTTAACTAAAAAATGCAAAATCTAAATTTTTAAGTACCTGTTTATTATAATTTAAAAAAAAATAAAATAAATAAATAAAATAATTTGCATAAAAATTGAAAAATGATTTTGCAATAGTTCTGCTTAAATTTAAAATCATTTTGCCTAAACAATGCATAATCTAAATGTTCAGCCGTTTATTATCATTTTTTTAACAAAAAATAAAATTTAAAATCATTTTTTCCTCATTTTCACGTTTTTAATGAGCAAATTAGCGCACAATCTGACTTAGGAGTCCTTACTGAACACACAAAGAAAAAACTCCGTGCACTTCGGTGAACATCGCGACTTTTTTTTTTCGATTTTTTGATTTCTTTTCGGTATTTTCGAACTGTTAAGTCGATGAAGGCCAATTTAACGAAGAGAATATTTTTAATGTTTTCGGATACATGGTCTGAATACAAATCAATCGTGGTTTAAGGCTTAATGTGGGGCTCGACACGGCGAAAAAACTGTACTGGTGAAAATGCCGATTTTCATCTTTCTGCCACTCTCCTCCGGAAAGCTCGAAGCGACAAAACCAGTATAGTTCTTTGTTCATATATATATATATAAGCTAAAGAAGCAACATTAAACCGATCGGCCAGTTGTTCTTAGGAATTTTTCGAATTTCCGCCACCTTTTAGCGCATCAGCGCGACAGTGCGTCGCGACGCACGACGCAAACGACGCGTCGTTTGGGGATTGTGTTTCCCGAAATGACTCGTAAGGAATTGTTGAAGTGGGGACCTTTTTTTCTGGGGATTTTTCTCCAGAGTGGTAAGTAATTTAGGGTACTTTTTCCAGGGATTTATTTTTCGGGGATTTATTTTTTTTTCCTACATTCGATTTTTTCTAATCAACTGGTTTTTTCTGTTCGCAATTGTTATATTGGTAATATCTTCTCAGTTTGAGAATTTTTCTTTATGGAAATGAAGTCTTCTGGTTGGTTACCTGTAAGTTTTTGTTTAGGCTCAGGTGAACGTCGCGTTTTTCATACCCCAACATTCATTCGTATTGTAACGCACACCTAAATAATGTTAGGCAATTACCGTGAAAAGGTTCGCTTGGACCTTTGGAAACCTCTTCCCCACGCAGGAAATGATAATTTTAGAAGTGGATTGAATTTTTCAGGGGTTTTGTCACGTGCAAGAAAATTGCGGGTTTGAGAGTAAAGTTGTACAACCGTTGTGCGTTCGGGCTCCCGCAGGAAACTTCGTCACACCGTCATTTATTATGTATCTCCCGAACTGACAGCCGTCAAGGGGGGCCTCTACCCCGAAATGGAGTCGGAAAAGGTCCATCCCGTAAGGCCGCCTCCTCCTGTGCTATTGTTCGCTTATATTATTCATTGGGACTTATACCAGGAAACGTCAAGGGTAACACCCCCCCTCTCGGCCCGTCGTGCCCACGCTGTTCCAACGTCGGCCATTATTCCGGTTACTATGGCGGAAACGTTGCGACGCCTCGTCACCCGGACGCCAACTTGTCAGGAGTTCTCGGAAACCTTCCATGAAAATACTATCTTGAGAAAATACTCGTTATCCACCTGAGGAATGCCAAGCGTTATGTGTTTTGAAGAGCTATTTACATTTTACGTCTGACGGGGCGTATCATATAAGTACCTTATGATGCTTATTTTGCTTATTTTAGTGGTATGCTTATTTTAGTGGTGAGCCTTCTTAGGAAAAACACTGCAAATTTTACTCAAGGACCTTTTACACCTGGTGTTTACCGTTTATGTAATATAAAAAATACAAAATTAATCCTATATACCTAATTTTGATTTTTAACTATTCGACATACTAATATTTATATTCTACATATTATATAGAATAAATAATAGTAATATTATTACTAATATTTATTTAATTTTAATTTTTCTAATACCTAACTGCTTTTGATTTATTATTCTTGGAATAATACACCTATGTAATCGCGACGAAGGTCGACGACTCGGATCGGCCTCAAAATTGGACATTATCCGTTTCAAAAGGCCTAGATTCCAAAACCGAAACGTCCGTCCGCCGTCCGAGCCGTTTTGGGCAGTAGGAATTTTTTTTTAAATCTGAAATGTTGTCAAAATGCTCGGTTTACCATCTAGTTGTGCCCGCAAGGTTGTCAGCTCGATCGCCCAAGCCCGTGGGGCGCTTTCGGGCTAAAATGGGGCTATGGGAGGGTTTTTTTGAAGGCTTTTGGCTATGGGATCGAGTTAGGTGTCGTTTTCGAAGTATTTTTGGACGTAGAATCCACTTTTGGGGGCCCCAGAACGATCCGATTTCTCTGTGGCGATCTATAGGGCTTTCATGGGGCTAAAATTCGGATATTTGAAGGATCCCAGGAGATTAAATATTTTTCAAGTAAAAAATAAAGAATTTTTGAAGAAAAAATCCAAATAATTTTTTTATTTATTATTAACAGAATTAAATTTTTGCACAAGTAACCTATATCAAAGAATGATGAACCCTTGTGTAACATTAAATGTAACAATAGGAAAAATCAAACAGACAAATTTTGCAGCGTTTATTTTTAAATCTTCGGTGGACTTGACAGTAGCAATGGAAGGAACGACGGCGGGAAGTCTGTTTGATTTTTCTTATTGTTAATTTTAAAAATACATTATTCTCATTTAAAAACCAGAATTTTCCAACATTACCTATTTAGATAAAAGTGGGACCCCCAAAAACGGACAAAGTTTGGACACTTCCAAAATAAGTCGTAAAACTGATGATGTTTCTTCATAAAGAAACATCATTTTCTCATCAATTCAATAAATATGGCTAGCTTTATCGCTCCCTGCTAAAATATTTTTTCCTTGAAAATTTGCTGACAGTGTCTGGATTAACTGGTGTAATTCATCTTGAAAGCCCTATAGATCGCAACAGTGAAATCGGATCGTTCTGGGACCCCCCATGGAGGAATAGAGAGGAGAGTTCACTGAATAGGACTTCATGTGCCATAGTCGACGGTGGCGCTATCCCTACGGAACGTAGTGAACTACTCATAGTACCTTCAAACCCGACTAGAGTGAGCCACTAGCCCTTCTTACGAAGGAAAGCCCCCAAATACCTCACTAAACGGATTTATCTTCCACTGTTGTGCTACTACAATTAAAGGAAAAATTGAAGGAACCATCTCTGAATAACGAATTTCGTTAAACGAAATTGATTGTGTACACTGTGAATGCAAACGACACGTCGGAATTCGCAGGGCGCCATCTTCTGGTTCAGTTTTGGTAACTTACCACCTTCAAAGTTCACTACGTCTACCCGGGGGTCGCGCTGCAGTCGCAATCCCCCCCGCCGTTCCATCACTGGGTTGGCGTTTTGGGAACGCGGTTTAACACAGAGTGAGCTCTCCTCACTATTCCTCCATGGGGACCCCCAATAATGGATTCTACGTCCAAAAATACTTCGAAAACGACACCTAACTCGATCCCATAGCTAATTGCCTTCAAAAACCCCTCCCATAGCGCCCCATGGGTTTGGGCAATCGGGCTGAAAACCTTGCGGGCACAACTTGATGGTAAATCGAGTATTTAGTCAAAATTTCAGATTAAAAAAAATTCCTACTGCCCAAAACGGCCCGGACGGCGTACGGCGGACGGACATTTCGGTTTTAGAATCGAGATCTCTTGAAACGGATAGTCACATTTTGAGGACCTCCGTCGCGATTACACAGGTGTATTATTCCAAGAATAATAAAAAAAAAATCTTGAAATTCGTTGACATAAAATTAGAAAGGTAAATTTCTAGTAAATTAGAACGAAGCACGTTGAAACTTTCAGCGTGCTTCTTTCTAATTTACTAGAAATTTACCTTTCAAATCTCAACTTTGTGTCTTTCAACTTCAGAGACATAAATGAACAATCACAATAATTATTAGCTACGAATAAGGTACCGTTAAGATAATTTTTATTTTATTTTATTTTATTTTTTTTCACAAATTGTCAATACTCTTTTATACGAGTAGCAAGCATCAAGATTATCCCACCGTTGAAGGAAAACAGCGGCAAAAGTGTAGTTTGAAGTAGAACGTATACGTTATTGTCGTGATTAATTTCCTGCCGGGATATTCTTGGTTAAAATTTTAATTGTTGAAAAGTTAATAATAAAAAAAAATGCAGATTGAGCCGCCCGAGAGACGAAGAGTATCTTTTATAATAATCTGCCCGGCGAAGACGGTTATTTTCTCAGGCCGGCGTTTTCCCCCGAGGAGAGGTGCCGTGTTGGTATAAGATATACCCACAACCGTCTGCGATTAGCGTTTTTCTTGACGTCAGTAGGTGCGTTGAAGTGAGGGGAAGTAGAGAGAGACAGTGAGCGCTATTATACGCGGATACAATTATCTGTTGGTAGCATTACATTTGGACGGGTTTGAAGTCATTAGTTTGGAGGAGCCCCTCCCCCCCTTCTTCGCACAGGGTTATGGTAATTGTGTACGAACCATTACCTACTCGCATTATATGGTAATCGGTCGTTTTGTTAAAAGATAACGGGGGAAGGAGTCGAAGGGTGCGCGAGTGACTGACCTGAATACTGATCGAGAAGGCATTTTTTCCATCTACTCCAACCCTCCCACGTATGCCTGTGAAACTTTGCTACAATACTAAAGCATTTGAGTCGTCGCCCTGTTCGATATATTTTTTTAGAGAGTTTGAAGAAAACGAGCACATCAGGGGTCATGCAACGTAAAAACACAAAGCCTTTATTTAAGTCCAAAAATATATTAACAAGAGAGGAAATGAAATTTCAATAAGAAAACGCTGCAATTTTTACCCAAGGGCTTATGACTTTTTGATATAGGTTAATAATTAATTAATTATTGTGCAAAAATGAATTGTCATTAAGTAAATTTTTAGAAAAACTTTTAAACGACTTTTTTTTCTCTGTAAAAGGTTTGGACAAATGTGGGACCTCGGAAAAATTGAGACCCCAAAAAAAGGATTCTACGTCCAAAAATGCTTCGAAAATGACAACTTACTCGATACCATAGCCAAAAGCCTCCAAAAAAAACCTCCCGCAGCCTTATTTTAGCCCCTTAGCGCCCTACGAGTTTGGGAGATCGGGCTGAAAACCTTGCGGGCACAACAAGATGGTAAACCGAGTATTTTGACAAAATTTCAGATTTTTTAAAAACTGCCAACTGCCCAAAACGGCAGACGGACTTTTCGTTTTGGTTTATTATTCTCGGAATAATACACCTAGGTATGTAATCGCGACGGAGGTCGACGGCTCCAATCGGCCTCAAAATTTAACATCAACCGTTTCGACAGGTCTAGATTCCGAAATATCCGTCCGCCGTCCGGGGCCGTTTTGGGCAGTAGGAACTTTTTTATAAATCTGAAATTTTGACCAAATACTCGGTTTACCATCTAGTTGTGGCCGCAAGGTTTACAGCCCGATCGGCCAAACCCGTGGGGCGCTAAAGGGCTAAAATGGGGCTACGAGCGGGTTATGGCTATGGGATCGAGTTAGGTGTCGTTTTCGAAGTATTTTCGGGGGTCCCGGAACGGTCCGATTTCACTGGGGGGATCTATAGGGCTTTCATGGGGCTACAAATGGGATTTTTGAAGGATCCGGGAGGTCAAATACGCATTTCGTTTAAGACGTGAAATTTTTTTTCCCCCAAAATTTTTTTTATTGGCACAGAATTAATTTTCGCACAAGTAACCTATATCAAAGAATAATAAACCCTTCTGTAAAATTTGCAGCGTTTTAGAATCTTGACCTCTTGAAACGTCACATTTTGAGGCCGATCAGAATTTCCGGCCCCCGCCGCGATTACATAATATGTATATAATATTATATGTAATATATATTATGTGTATTTTCCAAGAATAATAAAAAAATTGATTTAGTTCCCTTCTCAAAAAGGTTCACGTAACATCCAATAAAATTTGGCATACATGAGTAATCACCCCATTGAATTCACTAAATAACTTCATTAACTCTGCGTAATTTCAACTCATTTGTTTATTCCACGGTCTCGATATTATGAATAAATAATATAATACTCTGCCATATGGCACATTGCTTCCTCGCGTTTGAAGATTTCAGCTCACTCAGCAGATCCGGGGAAAGCCCATCATTTCAATCGTCTCTTGTACTCCCAGAAAGGCTCCCTCTCAAATTTCAACGTCCAAAAATGAACAGGAGGAACAGCTGTTCCTCCTGTTGATTTGAAATCCTAGGAGAGATTTTAACTCACTCATCTGATCAGGAGAATGCCCGTCATTTCAAATGTTTATTTTCTGTTCACAGGGTCTTATGACCCCCCCCCCCCCCCCCTCCTAGTGGAATAATATATGGAGTGAATAATATTTGTCCAGATTTTAGTTATTTGGCTCACTTTTACAATGTCTCACCTCAATGTTTTCCTTCACACTTATGGCTAACTGAAGAAAGTCCGCCGCGCCGTTTCGGCCTTACCCGAGCTGATTCTAGTCGCCACTACACAGTCATGACTTTTTCCCGAACTCTATTAAATATAACAAATGTTTACAAATTTTGTAAACATTTGTTATATTCCTCAGCGTTTATTTACCTAACACATAAACAACAACACGACGAAATGAACAAAATGGTACGGGCGAAGTGGGTACGTGGATGTGAGCGGCCATTTTGTTTAGGAAGATAAGTTATCTTAGATAACACAATGACGGATGTTGGCCTATGCTTTGGTAAGCACGGGTAGGACACGGTTGCCAACCTCTTTTCCTCAAAACCCCCTAAATCCTTCTGGAAATAATTAAAGCCTGCATCCCAAAACAGGAAAAAAATGCTCCATTGTAGAAAGAAAAAAGTAGTTTTCAGCCCGATCGCCCAAACCCGTGGGGCGCTATGGGGCTATGGAAGGTTTTTTTTAAAGGCTTTTAGCTATGGAATTGATTCAGGTGTCGTTTTCTTTTTTTTCGTTTCAAGTATTTTTGGGCGTAGAATCCAGTTTTTGGGGTTCTAGAATGATCCGATTTCACTGTGGCGATCTATATATAGGGCTTTCATGGGGCTAAAAATGGGATTTTTGAAGAATCCCAGGAGGTTAAATATTTTTCAAGTAAAAAATAAAGAATTAAAAAAAATGATTTTTTGAAAAAAAAAATCCAAAATTTATTTTCCATTAACACAGAATTAAATTTCTGCACAAGTAACCTATATCAAAGAATAATGAACCATAGTATTAAATTTGCAGCGTTTTTGTTTTGTTATGTTGGTGGCCATGAATAAGGACTGTCCCCGCCGACGAACGGCCAATGAGACAGCCCCTGCGATACCCATTCCCCGCTCTAATTCAAAATTGAAAATTCCAAAAGTGTCCTGGAAATTTGAATTACGCCGTAGGAGCCAAAAGCTCACCGCTACAGCTACAAATTATGAAGTTTGGTCAGAACCAAATTCGTTGTAATATTTACTCGAGATGCGGTTCCCTAGCCCATTGTGTGGGACTATGCGGGGCTTCCAAAAGTGCTACGAATGGGGTGTTTGACGGGCATCAAGTGGAAGTGTCTATAGAGTAAGTGTCCGTACTTTTGGATGGATTCCAGGGGGTTCCAGACCTGGCCACATCGTGCTTTACAGTTTGATTGCTTTACAAATTCTCCTACGAAAGAATAATAAACCCAAGCGTACAATTTGTTTCTTTTTCTTTTTTCAAATTTTGCTGTTCGTCACCCTTTGTTAAAAGCCGACGCGGATTACTAAAAACATTAATGACGTTCCAGGACGGTGTACACACTCGAATTTCCTCTTTCGCTAAACGTTCCGACGCTCATAAGAATGAGCCGAAATTGGTGCTTCTCACCCGTTGCCACTTTTCAATCTACATAAGTAATGACAACTAAACAAGTGGACGTGGCGTAATGATGATGACTTACTTCGAGCCTACAAGATGAAGTTGATGGCTGGTGATTTAGTAATCACAGTGGTTCAAGTGGGCAGCTTTCGTCAACTTGTCAATGGACAGAAGCTGCGGTTAGGGGTCTGTAATGGGTGAAAAATATTTAACTGGTTGTAGGGGAGAGGGTGAAAATAGAGTTTTGATTAATTTTAAAGTGATCAAGCGACAGTGACGTCATTTTTGAGACTTACTTTCATCCAAAATCAACCTCTGCGGCAGTCAAAGTGTGCTTTTCCCGGCAAGTTTGTGCGAAGAAAGACATAACCAGAAAACGTTCCTTCCCTGCGAGAGACCGAACTGCGAGTGACATTGTTCGTCGATTTGGGTAATTCCATCGTCAAACTCTCCTCCTCCCCCGGTAATTTTGGTGTCCCTTCCCCGCCCTTTTTTCGAGGTCTCATTACCCGTCGACGGGGGAGGACGCGAGAGAAGAGAGCAATTTTGGCGGAGTCGTAATGGCCCTCGGCCACCTGGCCCTTCAGCCCTACGACACAAAGCCCCCGTTCCCTACTTTGACGAGAACATACGCGCCCACGTACTTCCAATCTTGGTGTGCCTTACGCAGTCGTGTATTTTCAATCGGGTTCTAGGACAAATTGTAGGAGGTTTCCGGTCTGAGCAGACATTTTTGAGTCTGTTCCTGCCAGGTACTTCCTGGTCAGTTGACTCACACAGGTGTGTCCTGGTTTGTCAGAGCTCCAAAGACACTACCTACCCTATGTTCACACCACACAGTAGGACCGAATGACTGTATTTTAGGGGGAAAAAACAACTGAAAACCTCTGAACAGACACCATGTCCCTATAGGTATACCTTCGTAGTTTTCATCATCTTGAAGATTTTAGTTCACTATTCTGACGATTCTGCAAAACCTACAACACTTACCGAACCAACAAAATTTCGCCATATACTTCGCCATATACTCCTACATTACTGCGTCGGATTCGACCAACCACATCTCGGTAAGTGCAATAGCCGATTTTTGGCGACTGTTTTAACCCAATCCGGCAAAAACTGGAAATTTGTTGTTTTTGCCGATTCGGTTTAAACTTTAAACAGTCGCAAAAAATCGGCTATTGCACTTACCGAGATGCGGTTGGTCGCATTCGACGCAGAAATGTACCAAGTTTATGGCGAAATTTTGTTGGTTCGGCTAAGTGTTGTAGGTTTTGCAGAATCGTCAGAATAGTGAACAAAAACCTTCAAGATTGATGAAAAACCACGTTTTTGGGGAGTTTTTCGGCAATAAAACACATGCAGGAAGCATTTTAGACCCACCAATCGCTCCTTTGGAACAAGACTATCATAACTTAAAAAACGCAATTTTTCAGTAGAGCCGTTTAAAGTTTTGAACGAGTATTAAACTACATTGCAGCTTCCTGAGACAAGATTGAGAGACAGTTTCTTTTTCATGCATATCCTTAGGACCTTAGAAAACTAACTGCAGGGTTCACCTCTACTAAGTAACTCGATCTCACCCTTAAATTAGAGCTTTCTTCCCTTTTTCCGAGATAATATTATTATCTCATATTATATTATGATAGTATTGCGCAGAATTATTTGTCACAGTGGCCAAAAAATGGACGAAGAGAGGAAAATGTTTGGTCCAGACTATGCTATCTCCGAGAAAATAACAAAATTATCTCAAAATTCTGACAGAAGATTAAATTTTGGGAAATAGTATTCTATAACGAAAAGAATCAGTATTATCTCAAAATTCTGACAGAAGATTTTGGGAAAGAGTATTCGGGTTTAACTCAAAACATGGAAATTTTGAGTTATGATAGTCTTGCTCCAAAGGAGCGACATATATGGGCGTGTTCAGCGTTAGATTCTCTGTAAGAATAGCACCTGCTCGTTGAAAAATAATGAAGTTGGAAATTAAGTGAGGTTTTTGTACATTTGCAAAATTTGCGAAACATTTAATGTACCCATGAGTACTGTTCAGCGGAACCTCTGCGTCTAGGGGCAAAAGGGACCTCGGATTAGGATTCAAAACCCTTGAAAACCCCCAGGACCTACCACTACCAGACCTCTTAAAGCATGAGTTCGATTTTTTTAGCGTGGAACGTGCTTTAGCCTTCGACTAACATGCCAAAAAGTGTCACATTTTCGTGTGACGATACCGGGAAACGCCGATGGGTGACGAAATTTTCTAATGATTTCCGCTTACAACCGAGCCGTTGCTGGGGGAATGAAACTTCTTTAGTTTTCATCGGACAGAAATCGTTCACCACTCGTTGGAAAGCTCTGAATTTATTAGACAAGGTAGGTACATTTCTCCAATTTGAGTGTAGCTGTACGGAGAGCTGAGTTATGCGCATGACATCGAATCATTTTTGTTTACTTACTCTAAACAGTGGTTTTTTTTTTTTTTTTTTAGAATTGTGTTGGTTGTGTTGGTTGGTTTCTAGAAATACGAGATCCAACATTAATTGGTTTACCATCTAGTTGTGCCCGCAAGGTTTCCAGCCCGATCGCCCAAACCCGAGGGGCGCTAGAGGGCTAAAATGCGGCTATGGGAGGGGTTTTAGGAAGGCTTTTGGCTATGGGATCGAGTTAGGTGTCGTAATTTGAAGTATTATTGGACGTACAATCCATTTTTTGGGGTCCCGGAACGATCCTATTTCACTGTGGGGATCTATAGGGCTTTCATGGGGCTACAAATGGGATTTTTGAAAAATCCCAGGAGTTCGAATATTTTCCGAGTAAAAAAAAATTGGTAGGTAAAAAAAAAAAAAAAAAAAAACAATGAGCAATATAAGCATTTTTTTCTGTTTATTGTAATTGAAAGCTAGTTCCATGAAATGACTAATAACGCCCTGATACCGCAAAAAAAAAGTCCCGATTTTGCCTTCAGGACCTTTAGGATGTTGGAAGGTTTGAATCCGAAAAGACGGTAAATGACGTCATTTACCGTCCCGAACCCGAAAGCAGACCTGACTACAGTTCTCCAAATATCCGTAGAAACCGACACAAACAAAACAATATTCGTAGAAATCGACTAACAAACAATCAGCCATCGTGTAGGGAGGTTCAGATTAGCCAATCTTCGCGGACATGAAATCTGTACATTCGATGCCAGCGTCCATGGTGGCGTTGTGTTGTACTACTTTCGGAAGGTAAATCTTACCGCCAAAAGTTCAAACGCTGATTATTTTCATGCTCTCTCCTGATTTCCGTAGAGGATTAAACATTGTGCAGACGGTATAAAAACGAGTATTTTACTCTACACAATGGGATTCGACTGAAAAAACTGCGATTTTAAATCGTAGTTATATAGCCCATTAATACTCGGACATGTAGGTAACCTATATCGAAGAATAATAAACCCTTGGGTAAAGTTTGCAGCGTATTTTATTATGCTCAATAAATCTTTTCCCATTTTCGCCACTCGCCACCACGTCTAAGCCTTCGAACTATTTTATGTTATTTAATGATTTTTTCCAACAAAACTTGAGAAATTTACGAGGTGGAACTAATGACTCCACAAATCCAGGAATTTCAAACTGTCAATAACCGTCCGGTATCCCGGGATTTCAACCCCTAGATGCATCGTCAAAGTACCAAGTTCGCAATCCAGCTTAATTCAATTCGATCGTTCTTTCAGTGGCGCGGAGCATAGGCAATGAAGCGCTCTCTTGATCTTGAACCATAACGGAAACCAAAAAGTCAATCACCTGGCGCAATTCAAGTTGTGAAATTCAATGGCACGTGTTGTAAATCGATTCACGACAAGTTTGATACGAGGGTGAACATTCGATTCAAATAGCATTATGATGAAAGTTTGAATGGCATATGGGAGGGAGTTGTAGGGGTGGAAAGGACTTGACATAAGGGACGAGTTCAGAATTGACTCGAGTGGTCCTCTTGGTCCGCGTAATGGGCCCTTTTCCAAAGCCCGACAAGCCTTTCAGGAGGCAGGAGAAGTTGTCATTGTTTCAGGAGGAATTTTTTTGCTCCTTTCATTGTCCCGGGCACCCATCTGCCCTGACCTCGAGTTATGAAGAGTTTCCTCCCCGCTTTCGTGATGTGCTGAAGAGGGCTGAGAGCGTATCGGAAACACCGTTGTGTCGGCCACACAGGCAGTGAAGTGTCCTCTGTGTAGGTAGGTACTCGTAGTTGCCAACTCGCGGAGTGAAGAGTGCTTCTGGCTGGCTCATGTTGTGCGCGCAGGGCATTGTAGCTGGAAGCGAGCGCGCTTCGTACAGGGATGTGAAGTTCTCGGCGCCCCAGCGTTGCGTTGGATCTTCCAGAATCGTGCAAGTGCTCCATGTGCAATTAACGCGAGAATGACACCTACCATCGTAATTCCGTCACTTTGCGTTTAGCTGTTCTTCATTGACCTGTGACAGCTCTCAGCGTTACTACTCCTCGTAAGCCCAGCCGCCCTCGCAATTTCAATCCATCCAACTCTTTACGTACAAGGCCCAATGTATCAAGCAGAGGAACCCAAACCTTGAATTGGTATTAATTGCATAAATTTTATAAAATAAAAATATTTTTAAATTTTGATTCATTATATTTTTAAAGATTTGAAGTGCTGAATACCTGCTACTGAGTTTGCAGCACTGAAGAGCATCGCATGACGGGAGGCCCTGCAACTGTTCCATCTCCCGAACAGTTCTGCGCTCAGGATGAGGACAACCTTGTCATTTTCGTGCTGTTATGACAATTACCCTGACCTGCCTTCCTCTGCCCATCGCCCTTTTGCCACCCGATGTAATTGGCCCCCTTTCCCTCGCATCCGTCTGAGGGTAGGACTTTTTTCTTTTTTTTTTTCTCTCCTTCAAAGTCACCGACAGAAGGGTTACCCTTTTTCCAAAAGATGCTGATATTAAAACCCCTATTTCTTCTTCCCCCTCTGCGCCGTCATTGTTCTTGGCGCGCATTCAGAAAGGCAGCGCCGGGTCCGTCGTCTGAGAGGGGAAAAAAAGGCCTGTCGCCGTCGATTTGGATGATTCCGTGAGAAAGGAGCATCGAGTAATTCCAGATCCCTTCGGGGGTTAGCGACAGTTGGGGGCTACGGAATGACTCTCATCTTGGCGCAATTTATAATGAATTTCAATTCTCCTCGTCTTTTCAAAAGGGACCGTGGGAGCTGAACAAGGTTATGATTACTGTCAAATTAACAACAACAAAGTAAACTTTTGTTGCAAGGTAGGCATTTCTCTTGATAGCCTTACAACAAACAGACGCCCAACATGGGGAACTTGGAACACAGTAGGCGCATGAAATGAATGAGCTACAGCAATCAGCGACCAAATGGCAAGGTTTGACCCAATAAGATCAAATTTAAAAAAAAAAAAGCTGCAAATTTTACCCAAGGTTTATTATTCTTTGATATAGGTTACTTGTACAAAAATTTAATTCTGCCAATAACAAAAATTTTAGAAAAAAATTTTTTTGTTAAAAAAAAAAATTGACCTCTTGGGAGCCTTCAAAAATCCCATTTGTAGCCCCATGAAAGCCCTATAGATCCCAACAGTAAAATCGGATCGTTCCGGGACCCCAAAAAATGGATTCCACGTCCAAAAATACTTCGAAAACGACACCTAACTCGATCCCATAGCCAAAAGCCTTCAAAAAACCCCTCCCGTAGCCCCATTTTAGCCCCATAGCGCCCCACGGGTTTGGGCGATCGGGCTGAAAACCTTGCGGGCACAACTAGATGGTAAACCGAGTATTTTATCAAAATTTAAGATTTTAAAAAAAATTCCTACTGAAAAAACTAAACTTCTGAACGCACATATTATGCAAAGCTGCAGATAAGGTGGCTGTTGTTGTGGGAAGGTTGTCTCGTCTTATGGCTAACATATGCGGCCCCTCCCCAGCGAAACGCAGTTTACTAATGCGAACAGCGGACGCCATTATGCTGTATGCCTACAGCTCTATGGTTCCAAATGTATAGGCAAAGGATGGAATCAGTGCTGAGGAGAGGAGCACTGCGTGTACAGTGCGTACAGAACAGTCTCAGCCGCAGCGGTGCAAACTATTACTGGAGCAATCCCGATAGACCTCCTCGCGAACGAAAGGAAAAGAAATTACTCACGCAAGGGCTAAAATGCGCCAGCAACAGTGAAGAAAGATTAACTAACAATGGCCATGGAGAAGTGGCAGGATAGATGGACGATGGACAGCCGAGGAAGATGGACTGTGCGGCTCAGACACGATGTTCGAGAGTGGTCAGAAAGGAAGCACCGGGAGACGAGCTACTATCTCATCCAGTTCCTCACAGGCCATGGCTATTTTCGAGCATACCAAAAAAAGATTGGAAAGACTATAGAAGCGCAGTGCGTGTACTGCCACACTGAAGACGACCATGCCTATCACACCTTCTTTTTGTACCCCTGCTGGCAAAGGTTGCGCACAGGAGCTGGAGGAGATCAAAGACTTTCAGCCAGAAACCATTGTAGCAAAGATACTGGCGATGAAAGACAACTGGGACGCCGTGCACACCTTCGTCATAGCAATACTGAACACAAAAGAGAGACAGGGAGTGGTACGGGTGCTGGACCAACCCTCCATTCACCCCCTCTATTATCTGACGATTGAACACCCCGTGAAAAGGAGAGGAACCGGCAGGAGGTCAGGACAGGTGGATGGAGATAGGAAAGGGGAAGGATGAAGAACCTGCCCTCCCACAAATCCCTATCTCCCTCAAAAAACAGGAGACACGGACTTGCACCGACTACAAGAAGAGGCCATACCTGGCTAACCAAAGGAACTGCCCTGAAGTAATTAGTGAGTAGAATACTTACTACTAATAACACAGGTTTACAAAAAAAAGGTCAATCTCAAGCGCCGCAGAAAAAACCATCAAACTCTATGTTTTTTGGGGTGCTGAATCCGAATCCGACCCCCGTTTTTTCCGGTCACGTCCAAATTTTCGAGATATTGGCGGTTTTTCGTTTTTTCGATCTTTTTCCGTTTTGAAAATCACAGCTAAATGTGCGGATGCCCAAAAATTCCACAAAAACTCTCGTCTTACTGGAAATTTATCGCTGATTCCGAAAATATATATGAGTTGGTGTCTAAAACCACGAGAAATGTGTGATTTTGGCAAACAATGTTGAAAAAACGTGGTTTTTTCAAAACCAAAGTCACGTTTTTTGATACTTTTTACCTTCTAGCGTGAAAACTTTTAACTTCTGCGTCGAATGGGACCAACCGTGATTCTTTACCTTCCATAATAAGGGAGCTATGATTTTTCAAAGTTTCTACCCATTTTGGCCATGTCGTAGAACATGAACTCCTGGAGTCGGCAATGCAACTTGATCACAACCAAACTTTGTTCCGAGGAATATATTGGACTCGGAGGCATCAATTCAGACCGACTCAAAGATGGTTTTATTCATCAAGAACTCAGGGACTTGCACTTGAAGCCCTGAAAAACAAGCGCCCAGAAACTTTGAAAAATCATAGCTCCCTTATTATGGAAGGTAAAGAATCACGGTTGGTCCCATTCGACGCAGAAACAATCTACCTACAAGACCTCGTTGGAAAATTTTTATTAACGGCCTTAGTTTTCACGCTAGAAAGTAAAAAGTATCAAAAAACGTGACTTTGGTTTTGAAAAAACCACGTTTTTTCAACATTTTTTGGCAAAATCACACATTTCTCGTGGTCTTAGACACCAACTCATATATATTTTCGGAATCAGCGATAAATTTCCAGTAAGAAGAGAGTTTTTGTGGAATTTTTGGGCATCCGCACGTTTAGCTGTGATTTTCAAAACGGAAAAAGGTCGAAAAAACGAAAAATCGCCAATATCTCGAAAATTTGGACGTGACCGGAAAAAACGGGTGTCGGATTCGGATTCAGCACCCCAATAAACATAGAGTTTGATGGTTTTTTCTGCGGCGCCTGAGATTGACCTTTTTTTTGTAAACCTGTGTAATTAGTACTGCCCTGGAACTACATAATTATTATGTAGTTCCAGGGCAGTTTCCTGAGAGAAATTGAGGAGTTTCTTAGTGGGTATACTGATGTAAGGGAGAAACAGCGTCTTACTTCCCTGCCGACAGTCCATAAAGAATTTTTCATCTCGTTGAAAAAAAAAGAGAAAAAAGTCTGACTGAAGACTCTTGAAAAGTCTTAAGTCTACTGAAGACTCTGAGAACTTCTCACGAACGACGACTGGACTGCTCTGCTAGATCAGCTTCTCGTTCATTAGTCTCAGTTGATTCAGCTCCTCACTCACTACTCTGCTGTTTCAGCTTCTTGCTCACTACTCCGCTGATTCGGTTCACTTCTATGCCATGGATTTTTCCTCTCAATCACTAATCTGGTGATGCAGAGCTCCAAAACCATAATATGTATTATTCAATCATCATCTCTCTTTAGTTAGGATGTGGATACTAAATCCGCACGACCTCTCTGCTATGCAGGTCATGATCTGAACCATTGAATCACAATTTTGTGGATTATAAAACTATATAATATTTCAATTGACGTATCCCCTGCTATTGCTCTGATTCCTTGAATCGCTGCTGAGTCCTGTTGAGCGCGTCTCATATTCTCCTGTTGCAGGGAAAGATAATGCGACGTGAATGATAATTTGGCAAACAGAAGAAGGCCGCTAACAAGGGTCACGTGACATATTGTTCAGCTCGTCAGAGGGGTTAACCCTGGGGGGTTGTGTAGGGACAATGTCAAATCAACCGGTTTCGTAGGGCCCTCTCGCCCCCTTGAATGGCCTCCAATTAAGGGGCTGTCGGTAGCTTCCCGTCTCAAAGGACAATTTGCCTTCAATTAGATATGATTATCTGAGGAGAATGAGACGTGGGTGCGTGTGCTTGGGGTGATATTCGCTTGATCTACCTGATTCCTCCTGACATACCCTGGAGCTGCTGATTGATTACATTTACTGCTTATCTTACGTTACACAGGTATTGCAAGTATATAGTTACCAATAATATTGATAGGAGTATATTATACCTATTCCTACGGCAGTGGAAGAAAGAGAAGACACTGAAACTTTATTTTAGAAAAACAGTAAATTGTCAACAAAAAGCGCTGTCGAGCCAGCTGATGAATTGTCGAATAAAACAGTAGATTTCAATTTACCCTATATATAAATTATATACATAAATTTTATATATTTTTACATTAATTCCAAGGAAATAAAATATATTTTTACAATTAGTATATTTACCAATATAAATTTTATTTTTATATTTACGTAACATAAAATAAATAAAAACGCTACAAATTTTACACAAGGGTTTGATTAAATTTACAACATGAGCCGCCTCGGGCTCTCTGCAAATTTGTCAACCACTACTTACTCTATTTCTTTCTTTTGATCTGAAAGTTTTTTTTTTTTTTCTTTCGTATGTTCAAGGGGTAAGTATACTTTCGTATGAAGGTAGGTAAGCTGTGATTTGCCTTTTTTCCCATTTTACCACCGGTTGGTACTGCATTGTACGCGTGCGCCCTCGGGTGAGACGCGTAGATCAAGGATGGAGGGTAAATCGCCCCTTAAACTGGTGCGAAAGTAATCACTTTTTGTCAACCACTACTTACTCTATTTCTTTCTTTTGATCTGAAAGTTTGTTTTTTTTTTTTTTTTTTCTTTCGTATGTTCAAGGGGTAAGTATACTTTTTGAGGTTTTTTTAAGTGTAACTTCTTTATTTTTCAAGCTACGATTTCGGGATGAAAAATACATATTCTTGCACTCCTTAGGTACACATTCACTACCCTAAACGCAGAAAAAAATCCAGCCTACATTTTTTTTTGTTTTTTGTTAAACACTGATTACTTTCACCTCGCATGTGGGGGTGAAAGAAATCATGGGTCTAAAACCGCATAAAATCACTATTAAACGCTTCATGGGGCTAAGCTAATTACTGATAATTGAAAAAAATTAGATGGGTTTATTGAAAACCAACTCGCTCATAATATATTTATGATTGACTTATAATATGAGTCAATAAAATTTATTTAATACCAGTTGAGTTTTCAATGAACCCATCTAATTTTATTTAATGTTACATTTATTATAATGTGTCTAACATTAGGAATCAGTCATTTAATGCAGGAATATACTAAGTTATTGACTATAATTCATTTAACGATGTCACAGTTGAGTTGGAAATGCCTTCACCTCAACCCTTGCGCTTTTTTCACTAAATAAGCTACGACTCCTACCCAACAAGAAGGAAGTGGCTAAAAACTTGAGGATCCCATCTCTACATCCTATAGGAAGAGAATTACTTTCGCCCCGGTTGACGGTACCACCTTTTGGTTTATTATTCTTGGAATAATACACCTATGTTTTCGCGACGGGGGTCGACGACTCCGATCGGCCTCAAAATTTGACATTATCCGTTTCAAGTGGTCTAGATTCCAAAACCGAAATGTCCGTCCGCCGTCCGCCGTCCGCCGTCCAGGCCGTTTTGTGCAGTAGGAATTTTTTTAAAAATCTGAAATTTTGACAAAATACTTGGTTTACCATCTAGTTGTGCCCGCAAGGTTTTCAGCCCGATCGCCCAAACCCGTGGGGCGCTATGGGGCTAAAATGGGGCTACAGAAGGGGGTTTTTGAAGGCTTTTAGCTATGGGATCGAGTCAGGTGTCGTTTTCGAAGTATTTTTGGACGTAGAATCCATTTTTTGGGGTCCCGCAGCAATCCGATTTCACTGTTGCGATCTATAGGGCTTTCATGGGGCTAAAAATGGGATTTTTGAAGGATCCCAGGAGGTTAAACATTTTTCGAGTAAAGAATAAAGAATTTTTGAAAAAACAATTTTTTTGAAAAAAAAAATCCAAAAAAAAAATTTTTGAAAAAAAAAATCCAAAAAAAAAATTTTTGAAAAAAAAAATCCAAAAAATTTTTTTTTTTTCCAACATTTTTTCTTTTGACTCAGAAATAATTTTTGCGCAACTAACCTATATCAAATATCAAAGAATAATAAACCCTTGTGTAAAATTTGCAGCGTTTTTTCTTTTATTTTTATTTATGAACAGCAACTAGTATTGAAAGAAACAAAACACTTATTCAGAAAACTATGATAAACAAAATTTGTCTCATTTATTGAGAAGCTCTTCAAAAACGTTTCGTGACAAACGTGTTAACTACATATTATGAGTACAGAACAGCCATAGTTTTGTTCATTTCAAATGAATATTACATCGATAATCCTATTTGGTGAGCTTGCTTTTCCATTATTAAATATTAAATATTAGGTATATATACAATTAAGTATACCTAATTCTGATATATAGAATTTTTTTAAATGTATATATATAACTTTTTTAAATTCTGATACATAGAATTCTTTTTAAATGGCAGGTACTCAGTGATGTAAAATTTACATTAAATGTAAATTTTACATCACTGAGTACCTGCCATTTAAAAAAAAAATAATTGAGAAATCAATCATTTTAAGCATAAAAATCCAGTTTGGGTTCTTTCTTACGTTGGGAAGGAATGATGAATCAAAAGAGTCAAAAAACGATAGAAAAACATGAGACGGAAAGAACGAGAGAGGAAAAAAAAAATCCTGGAAAAGAAGGAGGAGCCAAGTGTGACGGCCATGATGGGCGGAGGGATGAATTTGTTATCGATCGCCCATCCCAGTCTTGCCGGTTGAAGGGCGAAACGTTTGGAACGCCGGCAAACGCCCTCTGTGGGACGACCCGAGAGGCTTCAGGGGGGAGTTCAACTCAAGACGGTAGCGCCCCTGGTGGCGGGCGAGGAACTCCGTTATCAGACATCCTTGGCGCTAAGATTACGAACTCCGCCCCACCCTGCGCGGCTCGAAACGCCCTTTCATGTTGAAACTAATCTTGATGTCGGTTTGTGGATATTTCAAGGTTCTTCAGATGGAGACAACGTGGAATGCTAGGAGTATACTCCTAGCATTCACAATGTGAAAAAGCATCTGCAGTGTCCAATATAGTCTTATAAGCTCTTCTTGTTAATAATTAACACTTCATTAATGTAGTGACTTTCGCTTCCCATTCTTCGAGGAATAGAAACATAAATTTATCAATAAAAATGCATTTTTCAGCCTCATGAGGAAAAGTTTGGTATGAAATAATCTCATCGAAGGCAGTTGAAAGATGATAAGGAACAAAAGTTGATGATAGTCAGGAAGGGAATGACATAGGCAAAGAAAAACTGAAGTTTGATAGGGAAGGTCTGGGGGTATTTAACAAAATTGTTGTTCATAAAATAATATGGAATGAAATCTATTGCCAAAAGATTATTAAATGAAAAATTTTCATTCAAATAGGTAGGTAGGTATCAATTATTGGTAGGTATAACTCACACAATTAATTAGGTTACTTGTGCAAAAATTAATTCTGTGTCAATAAACAAAAATTTTTTCTGTCAATAAAAAATGTTTTGTAATTTTTCAAAAAAAAAATTCTTTATTTTTTACTCGAAAAATAATATTTAAATTTAACCTCCTGGGATTCTTCAAAAATCCCATTTGCAGCCCCATGAAAGCCCTATAGATCGCCACAGTGAAATCGGATAGTTCCGGGACCCCCAAAAATGGATTCTACGTCTAAAAATGCTTCGAAAACGACACCCAACTCGATCCCATAGCTAAATGCCTTTTTTTCAAAAACCTCCCGTAGCCCCATTTTAGCACCATAGCGCCCCACGGGTTTGGGCGATCGGGCTGAAAACCTTGCCGGCACAACTAGATGGTAAACCGAGTAGGTATTTTGTCAAAATTTCAGATTTTTAAAAAACTTCCTACTGCCCAAAACGGCTCAGACGGCGGACGGACATTTCGGGTTAGGAATCTTGAACTTTTGAAACGGATTATGTCAAATTTTGAGGCCGATCTGAATCGTCGACCTTGTTAGATTTCGTGTAGGTAACAAAAAACCATAAGTAAAATTGCACAATTTTGACAAGGTTCTCGCAAAAAAACAAAAACGGGTCTAATGACTGCCCCAAAACTGCCCTCTATTTTTCCTCATTTCGCTCTACTAATTTGCTCGACGCGATGACCGATGCAGTTATTGGAAAAATAACTCAGGAACCAAGTAGACCCAAATTGCACGTATGATTACCCTACCTTGCCAACACCCGACACACGAGCCGGTCGTCTAATTGAGATATAACAGCTGAGGAAGCTCTTATTGAAATTGCGCAGGTACCATTATTATTCAAATGGCGGGCCGCCTCCGGGAGTTTTCCTCGCGCGATAGCGTCAATTTTGAGGCGTTTCAAACGAGCTTCTCATAAAATACATCATTCGGAAATCACTTCTCGCCCTCGTAGCCGTCAAAGATAATTCTTTAATTCGGTCATCATCTACCAAAAAAAAAGAGGCTCCGGGCGCAGTGAAACCAATTTCAAACGACCTAATTCTGGTGAGTATGTCCATTTAATGGCAATTATTTGAGTGAATTGTGAGTTGTAATTGTTTCGAGCTGTGATTGCTTTTCGAAGGTACAATTTTTTTAATTTTTTTCATCCGGCGCGATCACTGAAAAGAGAAGGTCCGTAAACGAGTTCTCGCTCAATTTTCTTTGCGTAAATTTCCATTCCATCCCTCGTTCTTCCTTTTTTTTTTCTTTTTTTTCACAAACTTGAATGACGCTGTCTTTCGTCCCTATCATGATCGAGCGGAGGGAAACCGAACCTGCGTGCCTCCCACTTGTAATATTGTAATGAAATAAATTACATTAAAGAGACTCCAAAAGGATCGGGGTCGTGATGGGACGGGGGGGGGGGCTGCAGGCATTTTCTAATTACATCATCCATTGCGTGATGCCCGCCCAGCTTTGTCACTTTTGGATGCCGCCGGTCCATTAGAACAATTAGCTTCTTCTAAGAGATTGCCTTTTCCAGAGTAAAAGGACGGTTTTCAGCTTCCTGGAAACCTTCGGCTACGGTTGGCGGTTGAAAAAACTGCGGCATCAGAATTAGTGGAACATCATGTTATCCGATGGCAGCGATTGACTTGTTGGTCTAATAGAACTTTTTTTAAAAATAGCTCCAAATTGTAACAAGTTTTTAGATTTGTTTTACCTACCAAAGGAGTTTTAAAATTGAACTGTGAGAGAAAATGAAATTATGTTGATGAGGGCCGAAGGTGCAGAGGTACGACGCAATACGAGAGAGTGTGGATTCCACTGCTGGTGGTCATAATAATAATTTATTACCCATTAACAAATCTAGCTGGGGATCAGTTTCACTTACTGGGCCTCAACAGCCCAAAGTCACTTCAATCAGATGAGCACTGAAAAACAGTATTTCAAAAATGTCACAATACAAAGACAGAGGGGATACTCTCGGTACGCGTTCTGTCCAATCGATGTGCTTCCCGCTCACGCAGGTTCGGGGGGTCCGACACTCAGCGCGCTACTGAGCTCAAGCCCGCTGACGCTCGCTTCTCCTGAGATCGGCTCATTGCCAGCCGACTCGGGAGGCCCCTCAACAAACCATCAGCAGCTGTCATAGCCCATTATAATGAATATATGGATTTCCAGATCGTCAAAAATAGAGCAAAAATAACAGTTATAAGGAGAAAATAGCATTTTCACAAGAGCCCGTTGTCCAGGAGTCCATACTTGACCAATCAAGAAGATTGGAAGCCAGGGAGCCGCCCCCTTGGTACAACTGCGGCATGCAGAAAACCATACCCAACACCCCTTCATGCAGGGTAAGTCAATTTTCTCTTGCTCCTTCCAAGGATCTGCCGGACTTAGAACAACCCGACACTTCGGGTGAGCCTAAGGAACCCAGGATCCTCCATTTCTGCAGCTGAAGCATCCCCAGAGAAGCAGATCACAACAAATTGTGTTCTGCCTCTGATGAATATCCACCTGTACTCCCTCCTGCATCCTCCAAAAACACTGGTGGCGTAACCACGGACGCTGCGCCGATCGCATTCTGCCATTCACACCACAAACCTATAGTCTGCCCACAATGACGATGGGCTCCAAACCTGCTCCCCAGTGGCAAGTACATCCGTGCACGTGTTGAGTTAAAATCGCCGAAATTTGTTTCGTGTTTTGTTTTACGTTTCGGTCTGGTCGTGAAGATGGATAATCCCCAATCTTCGGGGGGAAGAAAAAGAAAGTGCTGTTATGTTAGGTATTGAAAACAGTAAACATCAGTGAAATCGATAGGTTAACCTGCAGAAAAGGCGTTTGGATTGAGGGGAGCAACTACTCCCAGGGGCACCGCTTCAAAGGGATAAAATCACCCGAAAATGTCTCAAATGGGGAAAATTCTCCTCTTTTTGGTTCTTTCGCCGGCCGCTAGGATCAGGGTCGGAGCCCAACGTCATTGCAGACAGACTATAATAATCAATTCATGTCGGTGCACACCCAACGCACACACCTATGTTTGAGTCATGCAGAGCTTTCTTTTTCATTTCGGAAGTTTTAGTGAATTTTTCTTCTTTGTTTTTGTGTTCACGTGGTTACAGTAACGTTACAGACCAACTGGTAAAGTGAACCACTGGCTTGAGACTTTTCTCTCTCTCGCCTGAGGAAGTCATGGACAAATTTTGTCCTTGGTGGTGTTGACGGCCCTCATACTTGCTACCCCATCTTCGCTGCTCCTAATCTTGATGAACGCCTCCGTTTGAAATTCTATCAAAACTTATACAAATTTGAAAATATTGATGACTCGCACGCATTTGTGGTTTGTTGAGCGACATTGTCCGGACGATCTGGAGAAAATGCCCGCATTATTGGTGGAAAATTTAGAGTTTTCGGAAGTGTAATTGTTCAAGAGACACTCGCACATTTTATCCACTCTTGGCGGTTTGGTGGCTACAAAACTGAGAAAAGCAGTACTCCACCAGCACTCATCATCCTCGACACCTTCATTGCTGGCAGTCAACTGACATGTATTGGTTTTATATAAACAACTAAACATTTATAACTCGATTATATTATGTATATTTTACAGTACATGATCAAACCAACTGCCGGTAATAGCAAACATTAATAATTTGTACGTTTTTGGAGATCGATGGTTGCCAATGGATAAAGGCTTACTTACTTCACCTATCGATGTATTGATATCAGAAGGGTTAATTTTGGTTTATTATTCTTGGAATAATACACCTATGTTTTCGCGGCGGGGGTCGACGACTCCGATCGGGCTCAAAATTTGACATTATCCGTTTCAAGAGGTCTACATTCTAAATCCGAAATGTCCGTCCGCCGTACGCCGTCCGCCGTCCAGGCCGTTTTGGGCAGTAGGAAATTTTTAAAAAATTTGAAATTTCGACAAAATACTTGGTTTACCATCTAGTTGTGCCCGCAAGGTTTTCAGTCCGATCGCCCAAACCCGTGGGGCGCTATGGGGCTATAATGGGGCTACGGGAGGGGTTTTTTGAAGGCTTTTAGCTATGGGATCGAGTTAGGTGTCGTTTTCGAAGTATTTTTGGACGTAGAATCCATTTTTCGGGGTCCCGGAACGATCCGATTTCACTGTGCCGATCTATAGGGCTCTCATGGGGCTAAAAATGGGATTTTTGAAGGATCCCAGGATGTTAAATATTTTTCGAGTAAAAAATACGGAATTTTTGAAAAAAACACATTTTTGAACAAAAAAAACCAAAAAAAATTATTTGAAATAAAAATCCAAAAAAAAATTTTTTTTTAATTTTTTCATTGACAGAATTAAATTTCTGCACAAGTAATGTATATCAAAGAATAATAAACCCTTGTGTAAAATTTGCAGCGTTTTTGACTAGGTCGTCTGATAAACCAACAGGTATTGGAATTTAAATTGTCATGAAAAGTGAAAGAAATACTTGGAGCTGAGGCGTGAAATTAACGTCTTTCAAGAGGAAGTCAAACATACCTGCAGCGGAACATTCCCCGTCATTATCGAGTAACTATAACTTTACCTAACCTTTCGTCTTGTTTTCCGCTGGTACTCCACGTGTAGAACTAAATCTGTCAAGATAAATCACTAAAAAAAAGAGGGTATAAATACCCGTATTTAGTTGGGTCTGAAGGGGGAGGAGTTTTTCGAGGGGGGTTTCCTTTTTCGGATCTCCACCTGGGCGACCGTCTTTTCGGCGGTACCTGGTCGGCGGAGATCACAAGTGTTTTCGACCGAGTGGCGGGGGGGGGGTTTCTTGTCTTCCCATTACTCGGTTTTTGAGGGGTTTTGGGGAGTCTCTTCTTTATGAGGGTGCCGCAGGAGGAGTGCGGATTCTGCAATCATCGCATTTTCGCTGGCGCCCCCAACTTTGCGTCTGGAGCCGCCAACATCGTCCGATGACAGCTTGCGAGAAGAAAAAAAAAAGTCCACGTTTGCGGGGATTCGAGACGAAAATTGAAATACTATCAAAACTCAACGTTGCAACGCGTCAAAAAGTAAACTTCGAGCAGAGCTCATATCACGACCGCCTTCGCGTCCCCTCGCCGCCCACACCATTACACAATTTATGGCATCGAGATTTCACGTTAATATCCAATGAATATTTATATAATAATGAAAAAAACATTTTTCCAGAGCGGGATGGGAGCAAAAGATGGCGGTGTGTCGTGTGTGTGAGGGGGGGGGGGGGGGGGGTACGTTGAGAGACGCGCGTCTTGTTTGGGGTTTCATGAGGTGAGTTAACATTTCCAACCGCTCACGCGATACAAGATGCGGGAGGTGCTGTCTGGCGAGCGATCAACAACGAAGAAATTATTTTTTTTTTTTAACAAAAAATCCTTTTACGTTGGTGGAAGAAGGCAGATAACTGACTTTGGTCTGAACCCAAGTAAAACCCGAATAACAAAGCACCTTACGCCTCAGATTTTATTGAATTTTTTACTATGCGTCGAAATTTCTGTCATCCCAATTAGTGCATGGGATCAGTTTGGGAGCACAATGTTGCTGAGAGCGATTGTGGGTTAACTAACGAAGGCAAACATCTGAGTCTCACGCGTCAAAAATTGCAGCAATTACACAGCAGAAATTCGTCTGTGATACATCTAATACGTTTGAAATGTCCGCAACAAAGACGACTCAGAGATGCAATGCTGAGACGTACCTATTAAATAACTCAAATGTTGAGATGTATCAAAACAGGTGCAGAGACGTATTTGAGATGCATCTGAGACTCTGAGTCTTTAGCCAAGGAGACGTTGCTGAGATGTTTCTTGAAAGTTTCCTAGAAGGCTGGTCCCAGGTCGTGTATTTCAATGGGTCGTGCTCTGAGGAGGTCGCTATTCCGTGTGGTGTAAAGCAGGGTAGTGTTCTTGGTCCTATTCTCTTCCTCTTGTACATCAATGACTTGCCAAGCCAATTCTTGGACTCGCTAGCCATTTTTCTTTTTGCCGATGATATACGCAGCCTTGCAAGGGGATCATCTCGTTATGAGCTTGACCAAGACTTATTAAACAAATCCAATACTATAGAGAGCTGGTGTATTGCAAACGGCTTGGTCTTAAACAAAAACAAAACCTAGACTCTTGAATTGGGGCTCAACTGACGTCTTGACCAATCGGTCAACTTCCTGGGTTTGAGAATCGACAACCGTCTTTCGTGGTCTTCTCATATCGAAGCACTGTCCCCTTCCATCTTCATGATCAGAAGGCTGAGAGATGCCGTTTCTGATGAGGTCTTGCGCTCAGTTTACCATGCTTGTTTTGCTAGCAGAGCTACTTACTGTACCTATCGTTGCTTGGGGCAACTCCAGTCACGCTATAAACGTGTTCAAGCTCCAAAAACGCGCCATCAGAATTTTGGCCAATCTCCCATGGAATGAGTCTTTTAGGGGGTTCTTTCGCTCGCCTTGGTATTCTTACTATACCTAGTACATACATCTTGACTGTCCTCAACCTAATGAAGGCCAATATGTCGCTCATCCCAGTAGTATCCGAGGTGCATCATCATAACACCCGCTCCCTAGGCAACCTTGTTGTCCCATTGTGAGCCTCAGTACGGCTCAGCGCAACAATCCGTTTCAAGTGGGGACTCGTGCTTGCACATAACTCCAGGAGCTGAAAGATACAAAAACAATCGATTTTTTTTTCGAAACATCCTTACTTACCTGTTGTGGCACCAGCATCAGACAGTATCAACTTCAAAGCCTGTTTATTAGAGTTCTACCTTTTGGGAAACTACGCTCATGGAAGAGGTTAGTACCTACAGGCTTAGTGACGGTTATCCTAACGTAATTTCTGATCAGTAGGTACTCTAATGGCGAGGTCAGGTGACAACGTGTCTAAGAGGTGAGCAAGGCAGCAGCTAGAGGCAGCATTGTTCGTATATTATATAACGAGGAGTGTAGGTATATATCTATTTTTCAAAAGGGCATAATATGACTTATAATATTGACTTGAGCTGTTCAGTAATTTGAATATTTATATTATAACACAGGTCTACAAAAAAAGGTCACTTCGGACTCGAGAGGTTTCGGTGGTTGCTCTCCATGTTTTGGGGTCTGCTGAACACGAATCCGAAGCCCGTTTTGCGCCATCACGTCCAGTTTTTTTTGTACACCCTCGTTTATCCAGAAAAGCGAAAATTCCCTTAATTTCGACTCTAAGTCGTCTGGTTTCTGTAGGTAATTTTTCTGGGCGCTCTGAGGTACGATATACTTTAGATTTTTTTGCGCTGAATCGAATGAGACCAATTGCAAGTCGCTAAGATGATTACTTACGGAGATACGACCTCTAGAAGTCATTTTTTAGGTCGGAAAACGCTATTCTTTCCACTGTTTTTTTGCACTTTTCTATTAATACAGTAAAAAATAAGGGTCTGGGGGAATCGGCTCCAACTACAAAGTAAACTGTGGACATTTCTGCGTCAAATACCGCCAACTGCACCTCTGTGAATGCAATAGCCGATTTTTGGCGATTTTTCAAAGATATGAGAACTTTTGCTCTCCCTTTTTCCCATTTCCAACTACAAAATTTTCTGGCTCATCTAAGTATTCATCCTAAGCGCTTAGACTTACGGTACCCTACAGCATTTTTCGCGCTGAATCGAATGAGACCATTTTCAAGCCGCTACAGTGCATAGTTTCGGAAATAGAAGCTGTGAAAATCATTTTTACAGTCAAAAAATTGTATTTTGCGTTGGAACGCGTATATAATATATAGCGCACTAATATATTAGAGCACTTTTAAGGATCCCGAATTTGTGGTAGTGAGCTCCAATCTTGTAAGTCCTTCGTTGAAGTAATACAAAATTTCCTCGGCACCCGAAAAGCAGAAAATTACGAGGAACTTGTTGAAAATATGCTCATCAAATTTAAACAAATTGGGTGCAACATGAGCATTAAAGTTCACCACCTCTTCAGCCACATAGACCGCTTCACTTACAACCTGGGGGACTACAGCGAAGAGCAAGGGGAGAGGTTTCACCAAGACCTGAAAACCATGGAATTTCGATACCAGGGTCGATGGGATGAGAACATGATGGCAGACTACTGTTGGAACATTCAACGAGACAATCATAGTGCTGCTAACCGAAGAAAATCCTGAACAGTTGAGTAAGTGGGTGCGACATTGTGATTTTACTTGGACTTGACTAGATTTTGATATGAAGTACTATATGCTATGTAATTAGACGTCTCTCCCGTAGCTTATTATGTTATTACCTACTATATAATATATAGTTGAACAACATATTATGTTGTTCTGCAGAATAAGATAGAGCAAAACAGTTGCAAAATACAATTTTTTGACTGAAAAATGATTTTCACAGCTTCTATTTCCGATACCGTAGCGGCTTGAAAATGGTCTCATTCGATTCAGCGCGAAAAATGCTGTAGGGTACCGTAAGTCTAAGCGCTTAGGATGAATACTTAGATGAGCCAGAAAATTTTGTAGTTGGAAATGGGAAAAAGGGAGAGTAAAATTTTTCATATCTTTGAAAAATCGCCAAAAATCGGCTATTGCATTCACAGAGGTGCAGTTGGCGGTATTTGACGCAGAAATGTCCACAGTTTACTTTGTAGTTGGAGCCGATTCCCCCAGACCCTTATTTCTTACTGTATTAATAGAAAAGTGCAAAAAAACAGTGGAAAAAATAGCGTTTTCCGACCTAAAAAATGACTTCTAGAGGTCGTATCTCCGTAAGTAATCATCTTAGCGACTTGCAATTGGTCTCATTCGATTCAGCGCAAAAAGATCCAAAGTATAGCGTACCTCAGAACGCCCAGAAAAATTACCTACAGAAACCAGACGACTTAGAGTCGAAATTAAGGGAATTTTCCCTTTTCTGGTTAAACGAGGGTGTACAAAAAAAACTGGACGTGATGGCGCAAAACGGGCTTCGGTTTCGTGTTCAGCAGACCCCAAAACATGGAGAGCAACCACCGAAACCTCTCGAGTCCGAAGTGACCTTTTTTGTAGACCTGTGTAATTATTCAAATTACTGAACAGCTCAAGTCTTGGTTCGAGTGATGAGAATATAGAAGTTAGGAATTTTGTATGGGATGATTTCAACGTTTTAAATTTGGATAAGTGCCTTTTTGGAGAAAAACGGCGTCCAATCGAAAACTCTCATTTCATTGGTGTAGTTGACTCTGTCATAAGACTGTAAACCCACACAGGTGACAGCTTTCTGAGGGTCAGCTCTCTTTTGGTAGCCCAATTCTTTAAGGATACATTTTTCAGGTCCGATTCAAAAATTTGATTCAACATGTGTTCAACATTTGATTCAACAAAATAACATTCAAATTGTGTTGAGAACCGTAAATGGCCCGCGATCGTGGCGCACAACCAATAACATGCGTGCACAAGAACCGCCGTGTCGCACCTGTTTAGCCCGGTAGTTATCCTGGTGGATCGTGGATCGAGTAGTTACTCCGTGAACTACAATCAAACTCGGGGACAGGGTGGCCCTGTGGACTAAGGCGACAGAGCTTCGTCTGTTTACAAATCAGTCGGAGCGCTGATCAGCCTTGAATCCGTGGCCGAACACCAATGTTTGACCAAAAGTCAATCACGTGATACCTGTCTTGTCGGCAGACAATTCACCTCTGAACGCAAGTTTATGTGAAGCCATTCTCTGGAGCAAGAATTTCTAAAGCTTAGCTAAGTACAGTGCGGGGTCGGATCCTGCCCCACTTGTGAGAACCAATAATTGGTTAATACAAAAAAAAAAAAAACGCTGCAAATTTTACACAAGGGTTTATTATTCTTTGATATACGTTACTTGTGCAGAAATTTAATTCTGTCAATGAAAAAATTTAAAAAAAATTTTTTTTTTTTGGATTTTTATCTCAAAAAAAATTTTTTTTTGGATTTTTTTTGTTCAAAAATGTGTTTTTTCAAAAACTCTGTATTTTTCACTCGAAAAATATTTAACATCCTGGGATCCTTCAAAAATCCCATTTTTAGCCCCACGAATGCCCTAAACATCGCCCCAGTGAAATCGGATCGTTCCGGGACCCCAAAAAATGGATTCTACGTCCAAAAATACTTCGAAAACGACACCTAACTCGATCCCATAGCTAAAAGCCTTCAATAAACCCCTCCCGTAGCCCCATTATAGCCCCATAGCGCCCCACGGGTTTGGGCGATCGGACTGAAAACCTTGCGGGCACAACTAGATGGTAAACCAAGTATTTTGCCGAAATTTCAGATTTTTAAAAAAATTCCTACTGCCCAAAACGGCCTGGACGGCGGACGGACATTTCGGATTTAGAATGTAGACCTCTTGAAACGGATAATGTCAAATTTTGAGCCCGATCGGAGTCGTCGACCCCCGTCGCGAAAACATAGGTGTATTATTCCAAGAATAATAAACCAAAAAACAAAAAAAACAAAAACACTTAACTGCAATCAAACTCGTCAGGAAGAACACCTTTTTGGAAAAAAAAAATCCTCTCAACTTGCAGGATACATCCCTCATTGATGGTGTGGATAAAACCCACACCATAACCCACCCGTATGGGATATGGGAAACGCTTGAGGAAGGAAATCGATGCACCTGTATGTATACAGGTGTGCACCTGTGAGTATACAGAGGAGCCCTTCCATGAGATCAGGAATACACTAAAAGTCGAAAATTTTCGCAGCATTTCGGAAAGTAAACTAAAGTAAAACATGGAAATTTAGCCCTAATTATCCCTTCCCAGTATTGGCTGACTGCAAAATGTTGCTTTCGTTGAAGGTACAACTAATAACAACTAACTTTCTACCAACGACCAATTTCAAATACGGGTTTCTGATACTGGTAATTTCGATCAGATTGCATTTAGCGGTTTCTCTTGAGTATTTTTAATGTAAGAGACTTGAAACTGACGCCTTCAACTTTTACAGCCATCTCAATCACAACATCCAGTATCAGGCAGGGCATTGACCGATGTCTGATGAAATCTTGATCATCGATGTCTCATTAAATTTTGTCCATCAAGCAACTCCAAGACTGGACATCAAAATGGAGACTCAAGATGAATGAAACAAAATCGGTCCATGTCGACTTCACCAATCGGAAGAGTGGCTATATTCCGTGAAGAACAAGAAGACAGAACTGGTACTCAAGTTCAGAAAAATGTACTGGCTAATGAAAGGAATGGATGGAAATCAAAAATGTTGATCCAAAATAAATTAACGCTGTACAATCAAGTCCTCAAGCCAGTTTGAACTTATGGAGCGCAGCTGTGGGGCTGCACTGCTCAAAGCAACCGAGATATCATTCAAAGGTTCCAAAACAATGTACTGAGGTGTGTTGTCGATGCATACCGATACACTAGAAATGTCAGACTCCACAAAGAACTTCAAATCCCAACTGTAAATGAGGTGATCAAAATTCAAGCCATAGCTCATCACAAGAGGCTACAAGTACACGTCAATGAAGAAGCGGTCCAGACCACAGTTTAAACTATAGTTTACTGAGCGGTCCAGACGCTCCAACGTCTCAAGAGGAAGAAACCTCATGATGACCTGTTGGCGTGAGCGTGTTTTTCAATTTGGGTAGTTCCAAGTGTTTACAAGAGTTTTACAAGAGTCACTTTTAATAATCACAATTCACAGAGACTTAGTGAAGTATCTAAGTTTGAAGTATCAATCAAATATGTATGTCAAAAATATGTTGCTAATAAGATTTAACTTGGTGCAATAAATATTTCTTGAAAGAAAAAAAAAAATGTAGGCACTCTCCCCTATATGGGAGATCTTCGGCTGGTCCAACTCTCCTATACATAGAAGATATTATCTTCCTGGGTGGTAGGAACTGTACCACATCCTTTAAATAGTAGAACCGATGTGTAAAGTAATAAAAATAAACATAAAATAAATAAATAAATAAAATTCTCGTGGGTCAATAGCGCACATCCGGACAGTATTATGGAAACTATAAGCGTGGAGCACCCACAGTGATCACATTTGAAGTACCTTCACAGAATACCCCACTATTATCTTTTACCATCACATTACAGCCTTTTCCCCTTCACTTCGCTCTCAAATTTCCTTGACAGTTTGTACGGATTGAGTTATAAATAATTCTCTCGGCCGGTCTCGTGGGTAATAGATATAAATGACTATAAATACGTCCCAGGTAACGCCTCAGCATGGCGTGATCGGGCGTCGTATATTTCGGTGTTCAAGAAAAGAAAAGCAAACCCGAGAGCCGCCCCCGACATTTTGGGTGTGCCGCCTCCCCCCCCCCCCCCCCCCCCCGAGATGGCAATTAAATCGAAGCCCAACGTGAAACACTCCACGTGAAATTCTCGGCAAATGAATTAAGCTGATGTTGTTCAAAATTGGCGTGGAACGACGCTGCATGAATTGGTCTTCCCTCGGGTAATATTATTTACTGAGTATTTATTCCTTCAATTACGGTAACCACATACCATTCATAGCATGAAAACCGTTTAAGTCAATTTTAATTGATATAGTCATTAATCATTCCAATTATAGTTGCGAACAGCAAGCGCTCAACGTGCGAATTCATGCCAATGTCAAGGAATTAATTATCCTCTTTCCTGCATCCCTAGTAATGAACTTACGCATTGCATGTCATAGGAAGACCTACAAGAGCTATGTAATTAGCCATCAAACCGCGCTAAGGACGTGAGAAAGGTTGCAAAGAGACGTCAGAACTAATTAAGAGAAGAGATGGTTATCAGATTTTTCTTATTGTTCTGGTAGATACTGGAGGTGTCATTTTCATTGTCGACATTTTTCTATTGTTTTCTATGGTAGAAGCTTTGAGTGAACTCGAAACAATTTTATATTCTACGCATCGACGGATTCAGATTACTCGAATCTACAATATTTGGAAGCACGAGATTTTTTTTTTTTTTTTCGGTCATTTCCATAATGAATCGGGCTGAGTACGCCATGAATCAACTCCACTCATACACTACTCTGCTTAATAAACAGATAATATGTGGTCCTTACACACTACTCTGCTGAATCAGCTTCTTAATCACCACTCGGTTGATTGGGCGTCTCCCTCAATATTCTGCTGATGTGGCTCCTCCGTCACTTGTCTGCTGATGTGGCTTCTCCCTCACTAGTTTGCTGATGTGGCCCCTCCGTCACTAGTCTGCTGATGTGGCTGCTCCCTTACTAGTTTGCTGATGTGGCTTCTCCCTCACTAGTTTGCTGTTGTGGTTCCTCCTTCACTAGTTTGCTGATGTGGCTGCTCTGTCACTAGTCTGCTGATGTGGCTCCTCCCTCACTACTCTGCTGATGTGGCTCCTCCCTCACTACTCTGCTGATGTGTCTCCTCCCTCACTACTCTGCTGATGTGGCTGCTCTGTCACTATTCTGATGATGTGGCCGCTCCCTCACCACTCTGCTGACAACTCGATAGTCCTGCTCTGATTCCTAGCATAGGATACCTAACAACCATCGGTTTTTATTCGTTGTCTTGTAACAATTTCTCTGTCGTCATATTATTTTCCCCTCATCCCCAGGCATAACAAATATTCACCTCAAATCAAGATTACACTTTATTTTTGAATTAAGTCATAAAAAATGCTCACGAAAAATGAAAGCCTAATAATATTATCTGGAATATTAATCTTCCAGTGCGCAAACAAAAGAATACATTTGCAAGTATTATTTTCCCAAAGAACACGTCTTTCCTATAACGGGACACACTAATGGAAAAAATGATATGTGGTTGAGTTTTGGTAATTAACTCACCTTTAAAAAAAACTGTGTGGCATAACGTACATATAAAAAGTTTTCACGTCTTTTCAAGGCTGCGCAGGAGTGAGACCAAGATCTATTATCATTCCACTTCCTTTCACAAAAAAGCACGAAAATAGTAATTATTCAATTTCAAGTAAAATATAGCGCTAATTATCACAGCTCATCTTGAGACTGACGTGTAATTAAGTTGTCAGGATTGAGAGGAGTTTTTGCTAAAGGTTGGTTCCCCCTCCTTCGCATACGGAATAATTAAGCCTTGATGAAGCCCTGCATTTCGGATATTTATTTCTACCTCGTCAAAACCGTGTCGGCCGCTCGGTGAATTACGTCAGTTTACTGTTGGAGGTTATTTATCTCGTGTTTACACAGAAATAAATGACGAGTGGAAAAAGAAGTAACGACTTTTTCGTGAAGAGGCTTGAGAACAAGGTTTGTGTGATCGCATGATTACGGCTATTATATGTTGATTCTACTTTGTTCCTAGTTTCATAATCTGATGTGTCACTTGAAAACAGTGCAGGAAATTCCCATGTTTGATATAACTAATAGGTATATCATGTTTCTCAGTTGAGTTCTTAAGTTTAAATTGACTACTTCCATCCGCATATTTTTGCGCTTGGAATTTATAGCCAATTCCTTTTCCAGGGAACTTCTCTTGCCTGTCGTTGTGTGTTGTATTCTGGTTAAAATAGGAATTAGACTAAATCCAAAGTGGAGTCCTGGAGCTGTAGATACCTACTCTGAGCCGTTTGGATCGCCCCTCCCGAAATGGCCCGGCCAATCGACGCCAGGTCCCTCCCACTCCAGCGGTTGCCTTTGGAAGAGATTCCATTATTAAACTCGGGAGTTTTAATAGCGGAGTTTAGAAAAAAGGACCCCCTTCGAAAAGAGGAGAGAGGGAAGAGACAACAGTCTTAACTGTTTCCTGCCCATTGCGTCCTTAATTTGAATATTGTGATGTTTTGTAGTTTGAAACATCACAACCTTTGTTGTTGTTTTGTTGGTCAACCCGAATTGGATAATTCTGTTCACAGAGTAAGGTAGTAAAGATGATTCTGTTCATGGTTCGGTTTTTCATGAGTCAGCAAAGCCGAACGTCGGACTCAGGAATAAGATTTTCAACCATAGTGTCGGAAGGTGGAGGATATATCGATTACTTGTGATCATCGATCCTCAGCCTTCTAATGTGCTTTCCCAAATTAGTATTAGCGGCATATTTACATTAAACATATTTGAATGAAACACAAAGTTGTGTTTTATGTTTTCAACCATAGTGTCGGAAGGTGGAGGATATATCGATTACTTGTGATCATCGATCCTCAACCTTCTAATGTGATTTCCCAAATTAGTATTAGCGGCATATTTACATTAAACATATTTGAATGAAACACAAAGTTGTGTTTTATGTAAATATGTTATATAATAGCTCTATTAACCTTCGTCGATATTAGGCTTCAGTTTCAGGTTTCAAGCCCGGTCACATTTTGATCAAGTGCAAGTTGATAACATTGCAGGAAGAACACGTCAGATGTTTTCTCCATTGCTCTACGCTCACTTCTGGTTCAGACCTCTGACAGTGCAGTGCTTGCTCTCTAAATTTTGCTTTCAGTGTAATCACTTGAATATATCTATTTTGGAGATCCTGTGTATCATTCCTGAATTTACACGTCTCTTGGGTGAGTAATGGGTTTACAATCTCATGTTATAATATGGTTCACTGGTGTGATCGAGGTGAGGGGACAGTGATGAATCGAATGTAACTTGAGCCAAGTTCCTTCCGAACTAAAACATAGGAATATTTTTCTTTCTAGGAATAAGAATAGGAGCGAAATCTAAATCACAAAGTAGGATTAAAACTTTAAGCCATGAGTAACATTATAATTAAAATCTGAAGCACAATGCATGACTAAGAATTAATTCGCAATCACAGAAAAACTGTGATTAACTACTTCACTGAAATCTGCAATTAATCACATAACTTAAGTAAAGCAAGAATTAGAATGTAAAAAATAAAAATAAAATAAAATAAAAGAAGTTACAAACAAAATTGATATTAAAAGTATCAAAAAAAAAAATTGACCGACCCTCAACAACCCTTATAACTATCTATTTGACGGTCAACAATACCCCACACCGAAGTATCAAAAAAGGCAGAAAGGACAAAATAAAAACAATAAAAATAAAATTGACTATTTCTTTTCTCTAGGTCTCATAGTGAAGCTCACTGATGTTTGACATTTTTATATTTACTTTTTACATTTTATTTAAATTTTTCTGATGATTCCAGGTCACTGTGATTACACTGCTCTACAAAAAAAAAAAAAAAAAAAATGGCCTGAAAGTTGCCGGCCTCATTTTATCATGGATAGGGATTTTTCGAGGGTGTTTAATCCAAATCCGTTTTTTTTTTTTTTTTTCGATTGGGCGATTTTTTCGTTTTTTATCGACGTTTTTGTGGTTTTTTATCGTAACATCGCTAATTACAACTTTTGAGAGTTCCCGGTTGGTCTCATTCGACGCAGGAATGTCTAAAATTTCGAATGGTGGCTCTCGCTATTTTTTGGCAGGACCATCGGAGTCAACCAAAACAAAAATGTAAGGGAAAAATAGACAAAAAAAATCTTTTTCAAAGAAAAAAGTGTTTCAATAGGTTTTGGGAGATTTGGAAGGTTTGAATCAATGTGAAAAAAAAATTGGGGTCATATTTGGATTCAGCATGAAATTTCCTACAAATCTAGCCCCATTATATTTTTTTTTTTTTTTTTTTTTTTTTTTGAACGAAGTTCGTGATGACCAGGAAAATACACAGTGAAGTAATAAAAACGTCGAAAAATCGAGAAAAAAAAAAATCGTCCAATCGGAAAAAATCCGGATCCGGATTCAGCACCCTCGAAAGCCCCCATCCATGATAAAATGAGGCCGGCAACTTTCAGGTCACTTTTTTTTTTTTTTTTTTTTTTTTTTTGTAGAGCTGTGTTATTATTTCTAACACAATCTTACTCTGGAATTCAAATTTTAATTTTAATCCTACTTCGTGATTAAGATTTTGGTCCTATGGAGAAATATTCCTCTGACTCAAAATCCTATTCCCGTTTAAAATTAAGCTCGACCCTGTCCGAAAGACATGTCCACACTTCAGTTTTGCCGCTTGGCCTAAGGCGAATCACGCCGATCGGCATTAATAATTAATTTGATCAATTATTGATAAAAATCGTAAACCATTTGCCCCACGTTCATGAAATCAATGGTGTAATTTACGCCGTACTGCTCAAGTCTCTTTGTCTCCAGTTTCAGAACCCAATGTCAAATTCGTTTGCATTTTACCTCAGAAAACCATGCAAAAAGAGGCTATATTGAGGAAGTTATTCCATGTTTTTAAGAGAGGCTAGACGTTTTTGGCATTCGTTCAGCTGCGATCTATTTTGGGTTTGGTATTTTTATTTTCGGTCGTTCAGAATATTATTAGAATCGGCCTCAAGAAAAGTTCCCAATACCCAAGATTTCTGCTTTACCGAGAGTTTGAAGTACCTACTTAACGTAAGAAAATTGTTTTCGCTGCATTCAAGCGTTTTTGTGTTCGAAATTGGCATTTGCCCAGATCGTATGTTGTACCTCAGACACACGTACTGCGCTTATAATATTGTTCTACCTAAGTTGAACACTGAGAGCGAAGAAAAAAGCTTATGAGAAGATTTTACGTGTCTTTTTGGCGCGTAAAATTAATTCCTGATGTTTTTGAGAGATTTATTAATTTTAAACATTTAAGATAAGAGAATTCAACTTATGAAAAAATTGAGTTAGAGTTACAGTTACATTGTGGGTATGTTTGAAGTAAATTTTAGTGGTAGGGTTGAGATTTATTAATCCAAGTTCTGCTATCTGAAATTCGTACCAGTTCTATTTTAGGCTGAGTGGATCCACCAGCAACCACAAGTTCGTAAGAACTTATTATATAATGTTGGTGGACGGGAGTTGACATTGTACATATTCACAAACTGTATCACAAAGTGGTTGTTTGCCGATGGTGCAGAGGTCTAATCCAATGAGTTTGGTTAGGGAGAACTCTCTCCCTAGGGAGAGTTCTCTCTCCCTAGGGAGAGTTCTCTCTCCCTAACCAAACTCACAAACTGTATTTTTATTCCTATCAATAAATAAATTGAAAAAGAGAGCCCTACAAAATTTTCTCCAAATATGTACCTATAAAAATTTCCTTCAGGTTCTTAATCATTTTGAAATTTTATGAGTACTGTAATTTAGGACACTTAAAATAGCAACTTATGCTATCACCACACAGCAAAAGCTAAGAGACTCTCCAGTGAAGCAATGCAGAAGATTCTTCCACTCTTGCTGGACAACCTGAAGATCTGCTAGGATGGCACTAGGATTTGTGGTCACGTACAAATTTTTATGACAACTTTTATTTCGTCAATTCGCCACTACAAGGGACGATTTTGCCCTCAATACTCGACGTATATCAGAAGTTGGGCGGGTTTGTGCGTCGGTCGTCTTTCTGGCCGCGGCCTCAAGTTTTCTTCGAGCTCGCCCTTGAGATTTCCAGGTTTCGTGAGAGGATGGAGTGACAAAACTGGTCGTCCCGGCTAAGCGTCCCCCCCCCCCCCTTCTGCTCCGAGTCATCTGGAACCTCGTCGTCCTCCGGTTTGACGACTTCGGATCGACTCCTTTCACCTCCGGCAGCCTGCAAAACGTAAAAAGGAAAACATAAATTATGAGAGATTTTCGGGAAAATTATTCGTATTCATGTTGGTGTGGATTTATCGAAACTATCAAAAACGGAAATTGCTGAGTGGGATTAAAACGTGACACTCAAGACAAAGCTCATTTTCACTTTTACACAAAGTCAAATTATTTTTAGCCCCCGTTACAACTAGTTTGGATTCCACCTGTACCTGCCCTCAAGGGATTCGAAGAAGAAAAAAACTGGACTAAAAACCGTCGTTTCAATCGAAGGAAAAAGAATTCCCACGAAGGGATGAAAAATAAACGATCTACTTTCAACCCAGAAGAAGTGACGGTAACAGAATAATAATTGTCGAGAAACTTGTTGTACGAAAGAACAAATCAAAAACCCTCGTGGGTTAATTACAAGGCAACTGACATCAGAGGGGGATTCCATTCTGGCTCGGGAGGAAGCGTACATCACATTGTGCCTATACTTTATGTGAAAGGGTGGCAAGATCGGTGTATATTGTTCCTCGCGCGTAGAAAATGCCGGAGATTTACGAGATACAAAGAGAGAAAAAAGAGGAATTTCCGAAACCCCCTCGGGTGATCTATCGGTGTCGAGTGGGTGATTAAGTGAGCCATTTATATGCCGGGAGGTTCGCCTTCAATGATGAAGAGTACGAAAAAAGTGAAAAATTCGTTATGGAAATATTCCGGAGAGCTGATGGGTTGACATGGAACCTCAATGGGAAATTGATTGCGTTGAGGGCGCGCGTTTCAAAATGATCGATCATTTCCGTTTCGATGTTTCGATTTACACAACCGTAGATACAAGTTTTGTTGATGAGGCAACGGAATGGGCTGATTTTTGTTGTTTTATACAATTCATGATGGGTTGGAAAGGAAATTGTTGGGTTGTTCCATTTCCTGGCTGTTGTACGTACAGACGTCCATATTTTAAAAAAATATTGCTGATTCAACTCAGCGTATCAACGGCTGCAACAACTATTTTTATGGATACGTCTCACAGCGGGGATCAGGGAAACGTAATGTAATGACACGTTACGTGTTATGAATCAAGAGGTAAATAGGAGGATTGGAAGGTGAGGGGCTGAATCAGCAGGGTAGTGAGCGAGAAACCAAAATCTAAGAGTAATGAGTGAAGAGCCACATCAGCAGAATAGAGAGAGAGAGAGAGGAGCCACATCAGCAGATGAGTGAGGGAGGAGCCACATCAGCATAATAGTGCGAGAGGAGCTACATTAGCAGAATACTAAGGGAGGAGCCACATCAACAGAGCATTGGGGGAAGAGCCACATCAGCAGAGCAGTGAAGGAGGAGCCACATCAAGAATCAAGAATTTTTTATTTGCCAAAGCCAAAATTGTCAGATCAAAGGTCATAAGTTAGAAAATACGGGCTGCTTATAGCCGATTACAAATTATATTAACTGTAATAATGGGAATGACAGAAAAACACAAAACAATGAATGGCCATGCACAAGTCAATAAGTCATTTACCGACGATGCATCCGTTGTATACGGAGGTTAAACCATCTTCATTGACCAACTGCTCCCTAGCCAGGAGGTAAGTTAACTCCCCGCTTGGTGGAGCTTCTTCGGGGGCCTGCTGATAGCCTGACGGCTCTATAGCAGTTTCCACAGCACTAACCTGAGGCCATATGATCTCGTAAAATTCCTTCAGAGAATATAATTCTTCTTTTACCAGGTGGGACTTCACATACTTATAGAAGGATTTAGCTGGTAAATCCCGAACATGGTGGGGTAGGGAGTTGAACAGACCGGAGCCCACCTGTATTGGGTCATTCTGTCGGACATTAGAGAGGCGGGTGAAAGGGATGTTGACAATACCCCGGGAGCGAGTATTATGCTGGAGCGATTCAGCAACCACGGGTAGACACGAAGCATTGGATTTTACCAGGTTGAACACAGCCAATACATACTGCCGTGCTAACAAGAAACGTCCTAACCACCAAAATGTCGATTTTTCGTTTTTTTGCCAGTTTGATTCCTCTTGGGGTGTATTATTTTTTGAGCCAACAAAAAACGTCCTATGAGAATTAACAGGGCTCCCAACGCTCTTTAAAGATTTGTCCTATCTGCATTTTTCAGGGCCAAGCCAAGATAAAACGTCCTATCCGACAATTCCTAGGATGAAATGTCCTAAGTCAATTTCTCCTTGGTACAGCCGGTCAGATAGGACGTTTTTCCTTAGTACCGACAGTCTGCATGAGAAGAAAGAAGATATTATTTCGACCTTCTACGCATTTTTTCAGCACAATCGGGACAGTAAGAAAATCACGGTGTGGCTCGACAACTGTGCGGCCCAAAATAAGAATTGGGCGTTATACACGTTTTTTGTTTACGCTGTGAATTCTTCCGACTTGAGTGTGGAGGAACTGAAGATAAAATACTTTGAAACCGGACACACCTTTATGTCGGCAGACCACTTCCATCATCAAGTGGAACACGAACTGCAAAAAAACGTAAAGTTTACAACTTTGGAGATTTTGTTGACACTGTTAGGCTTGCGAATTCAAAAAAGGTTGATGTGAAGCCGATGGAAATTGGAAATTTTTTGATTGGGAAGACTATGCTTCACAACATAAATTGAAAAACGCTGCAAATTTTACACAAGGGTTTATTATTCTTTGATATAGGTTAGTTGCGCAAAAATTATTTCTGTGTCAAAAGAAAAAATGTTGGAAAAATTTTTCAAAAAAATTTTTTTTGGATTTTTTTTTTTTTTCAAAAAAAAGTGTTTTTTCAAAAATTCTTTATTCTTTACTCGAAAAATATTTTACCTCCTGGGATCCTTCAAAAATCCCATTTTTAGGCTCATGAAAGCCCTATATATCGCAACAGTGAAATCGGATCGCTGCCGGACCCCAAAAAATGGATTCTACGTCCAAAAATACTTCGAAAACGACACCTGACTCGATCCCATAGCCAAAAGTACTTTCTGTACTTCCATTCTGTACATACTTCTGTAAATACATTTTGTTTGATGTTTGAATCAACCAACTTTATTTCACAAACCTATATAAATTTATGGGGTTAGGTACTAGGGAAAAACGTCCTATCCGACAGTCTATCCTAAGGTAAAACGTCCTATCCACCTTATTGTGTTAATTAACACTAATTACGTTGATTGGGAGGATCGGCGATAGTCTCAAAAAATAATTGCCCATCAAGAGAGTCCACGGTTAAAATTTCAGCCTTAACGATGAAAAAATGAGGACTGCAAGTCCAAAAAGGTAAAATGTCGTTTTTCTCAAAATGAGAAAATGCAGATAGGACGTTTCTTGTTAGCACGGCAGCATAAGTGCTAGGAATAGTAAAAATTCCTAAACGAGTGAAAGACAACAACTCCCTACAACTCTGACCCCATGATAGATAGGCCATTATTCTTATGACTCGCTTTTGAAGTTTAAATGTGGTCAAAGCATGACTGGAATTGCCCCATGCAGGAGGCTCTGCTGGCGAAGCAAGCATGATAAACCGAAAGCAGGACCTGGTCGGACACTATTCCTTTCAATCTCCTAACCATGAAAAATTACAGATGATAACTTAGGCGACAGTACCTCAACATGTGAAAGCCACGAGAGACGATTATCCACCATCAAGGAAATTCACCGATTGATCCAGGCGGCTATTTAGACCCAATTCCAGAGTCTGGGTTTTACTTTTGTTTAAAATTAATTCATTGGCCAAGCCCCATCTTTCTGTAATCTTTGATCTGTTTGAAGATTCATCCCTAAGCTCACCACATGAAGATCCCCTCGCCAAGCTTGTTAGGGGTCATCAGCAAATAAAAAAATTGTCTTCAAGTCTGGAAACTGACAAGCCAAGTCATTGATAAACATAAGGAAAAAGCATGGACCTAGGATACCTTGTTTGACACCACAGGGTACAGCTACTTCCTGGGAAACACATCCATTGAAATAAACCACCTGCGACCACCCTCAAAGAAAGCTCTTGATGAACAAAATTGTTTTATAAGTAAAACCATAGTGGTCGAGTTTTTTGAGAAGCAGGTCGTGCGGCACAAGATCAAATGCCTTCGACAAATCGAAGAAGCTGAGCGAGGTGTGCTGTTTACTCTCTAATGCGGAGTATAACTGAGAAATTGGGGATATTGCAGCTGTGGAGGTACTTCGGCCTTTGCGAAAGCCAAACTGCTCAAACTGCCAATAAGCGAACTAGTGACGGAGGAACCACATCAGCAGACTAGTGAGGGAGTTTACCAGAGTACATAACTAAAAGTCTGCATGTTCAATCTGAAACGTTGACGATATACACGTTTTATTTATTTGGTTATTTTTTAATTATATTCAGTATATCTATAAAAGGATTTTTATAGATATACCTTTTATTAATTTTTTGTCTTCTTTAGTGAACGAGTTCTGAATTAAAAATATTAGACTCAAGTTTTCATGAACTGAATGATGTGTTTACTCTTGTTCAATCGTAGGTGACGGGCGGACTCATTAGAACGAACCGGCCATGTAATTTTTTATTAGCGTAGTCGTTGCGATGGCGTGACGATGCATCATCCATCTTTATGCATTGAAAATTCCATAGCTGCCTCCCCCTCGTGGCAAGCTCAGGATTCTTTATCAAAGATAGCACAATTGATTTATTGTTTGGGAGGGGCGATTCTCCACGGCGAGCGACGAAGGGAGGGGGGGTCCGGCTTCAAAACCAATCTACAATCCGCCCCTTAGATTAAGCCTCGAAATTTATTATCCCGCCCGTCTGATTGACTCCATCGCTCCCAGCTCGTATATATTTGATATAAATTCATGATACACAACTCCGAGTGCTTCAACAGTTTTCTTTTTCGAGCCCGTCGCTTTTTTTTCGAACGGAAACGGCTGAACTTAAATCACTCGGACATTCCAATATCGAGGTTTCTCACATAAAATATCGTGAAAGAGAATATTTTCCATTATTCATGATGCCAAAAACCTATAAAGCAAACTTCTGAAATTTTCAATCCCAGGCTGATTTATTTCTTCTATCGAAGGGTTTCTCTAAAATCTTAATCAAGTAGATAGAAAGACAGACAGGACGTAGGAAGAACAACTTCGAGATTAATTCATAGATTGATACAGAATCGGAGCGCAAGTTGATAATTAAGAATTGATGATGATGTTGACCGTTTCCATGAATGTGGGTGGAAAATTGTTGAGGGTCGGTCAAATAAGACGAGAATGTGCCGACGTTTCAATAGATACATTCTCCTATCATCAGGGCCTAATGAAATGAACAAAATGACAGTAATCAGACAAATAATTTTGGAGGACATTGGAACAGAGTTTAAAATGGATATAGAAACATATTGAAGATGTTAATGTATTATAATGTATTAATATAAAATATTAAATTACCTCAATAGGTATCGGTTCAATATGCTATCGCCACGTTGCCTACCGTGCCCAGCCTTTACCTACAGCGCTCTTCACCCGGTCTACTCATATTAGACAGCATGCTCGATTCCCACACCCATCAGGTAGATATCACACATAATGGTAGATAGCATATTGGACCGGAACCTATTAAGGTAATATAATATTTTATATTAATACATTATAGTACATTAATAGCTTCAATATGTTTCAATATCCGTTTTATCCAATGTCCTTCAAAGTTGTTTTTCTAATTACTGCCCTTTTGTTCATTTCATTAGGCCCTGATGATAGGAGAATATATCTCTTGAAACGACGTCACAGTATCTTCTTATTTGACCGACCCTCAACAACTTTCCACCCTCAATAAATGAGAATTCACAAGATTGATGGAATAAATTGATGTTGCATACTAACAATATTTTGAGACCAAACGGAGATATTTTATAATTTATTTTAATTTATACAAGTTTATCAAATTAGTTGAAGTAATTTTATAATTTTATTTAAATTTTTACAATAGATCAAGTTTTGTGGGAATTCATATGGGAATAGGTCCCATATTTTTCCGTGGAAACCCCGGAGTTTTTATTTCGATGAAATAGAACGGAAACATGTAATTTGAAATACTTCACTAATTTTATTTTCTCGGTGAATTAGAATTCTCAAAAGATCAGTCAAAACAGCGCAGTAGTTGAGGCTAATAGTATTTATAAGGTGTTTACGGCAGTGAAAACTCCGCCGAGGCGGAACGGACGAACATGGACCCGATAAATTGTTCGATGGCTATCGGATCAAGGCGTGGGTGGAGCTTGAAACCCTTCGTGGAGTAAAAAAAAAATCTTATTCTTCACATCTCGGGCATCTATAAACCAAACTAGATTTTTTAATTTAAAATCCAATACAAGTCCTCTCGCTCCAGAAAGTAATTATATTACAGCCCGACACTAAATCACTTCGCACGACGGATTTATGCCTATGGATGTATGAAAAAGGGTTTCTCAAAAAGAATGGATTTTCGGTCTTCTTTTTTCGAATGTTTTTTTCAAGTTTCAGTTTCAGAGAGGGAAGTTAGATAACTTTTTATAAAAGATAACTCATAGAGAGCTTCCCTTCCGAAAAGCTCTAATTGTCAATTTATATTCAGAACCATAAATCGAGGAGGTTGGTGGACGGATTTTTCTAGATGCCGGGGGTTGATCTTTTTTTTTTCTTTTTCCTTTTTTAATTATTTATAGTATCCCATAAACCGGAACCCGCGGCCGGAGCACGAAAGCTTCGTCATCGTCGTGGGACCCCCGCCGACGGAATCCATTATGATAACCATGAGAAGGGCGATTTTGAATGCGAGTATGAAATTCACTTAATAAACAGCAAAATTCTATAATATAAATACAATTTATTGATGATCAAATCCAGAGTTTTCAATAACCCAAAGTTGCCTTTAAAAATACTGTTACGAAACCTAACTAGTTCCTCCATTAAAACTGTTCAGAAATTGTCGTTTATACCTTGATAACTTCGCCAAAATCCTCATCGTGAGGGCAACTTGTGACATTCAGGTTCAAAACTGTCCGAGGAGGAAATTTTTCTTTGTATGACCTTGAAAAGGTCGACGTTTCGCATTTCTAAAATCATATTCGGATTCAGCGCCCTTCGAAACACTTTGAACCCAATTTTCAGTTCGAAAATCCGTATAGTTACGTGCGAACTGGGCTTGTATAGAAATTTTCGAATGTGAACTGGAAGCATATTCAGACGGCAACGTCTCCAAAAACTAAAGATTGCAATGAATTCCTTGAGGTTGACTGACGAAAATTTGAAGATTATCGAAAAGCTGTTGCACTAGCACAGTTGGCTATCTTGCATCTCTCGGACCAATCAGCAACGGATGAAGCAGTGCACGTCACGTCTCGCTCTCACGCTTGGGAATTCAAATGATATAATTTTATTTTTCCTAAGGCTCTATAATATTTATTATTTAATAATGAAGACCTTTTCTAAGAGATATTGACCAAATTCCGTAACTTTTGAAGGATGACCTGTCCAGAAATTTGGTTTAGTCATTCAAGGATTTAAATAATTTTTTTGCCGTCATGACTATGTCCCAGTTTTGGGAGACTAGGATGAAAAGCGGGACTATACAGGAGTTTAGGGTGGGATTTCCGAATTTCTATCAGAGATTTCTTTCAACTGCCTCGGCTTAAACTACGATACATTTTTACCATCCCTTCACATAAATTATTTACGGTTTACGATTGGGGCCCTTCTCTATCATACATCAAGACTCTCACCTCAATTCATACTTCGTATGTCATGATAAACATTAATATCATGACTTACGAAGTATGAATTGAGGTAGACCGATGACATCAACGAAAAAAGCCCAGATTTACGTTTTGCTGAGAATGACCCACATAGTATAATTATAGGTTCCTAATCTCAAGATTAATCTGGACCTAAAAGTCGAAGACCCGTCAAGGCCCGTGTCTCTTTTATTCCTTCTTGGCATTCCATTGTGTTGTATCTTTTGACAGATGTTAACATTAAAGTTAAAATTCCTTAACTACTTCAAATAATATTTGAAGAACATTATATTATAATGTTCTTACAGTCTATATCTATTAATTCTATTAATCGCATTCCTATCGTCCATCAAGTATCTATAGGTTTCATTTTCAAACAGTTTTGGGTAAATTGTAGATTTGATCGAGGGTGGTAAATTTTCAAATGACGACGGTCACAGCCAGGATAGCCTCATGAAGAAGTCGTTTTTAGGGCGAATTATTATTGGGCTCGTGAGATTTGCTCTGACCATTTGGGATTTTCCATAGGTTTCGAGGTATTTGTGAACATGTAATGCTAATCTATAGATTAGCTAGATGTCCATACATGGATATAGAACGTTCGTGGAGGAAGAACACCATACACCTCATAGAGGTTTGTTTTAGGGGATCTTCTTGGCAATTCGGTTGCTATTCTTAACACAGTTTTACTCACTACACTATAGCAGTATACTGCTTACTAAAATTACTCGCGTACGCTCCACCCTATGTAATTATACCATAACTTAGAATTATTGTTGCAATGCAAAGTAGATCATAGGGAGGTTTTGCCAACTTCTCAACAGTACAAAGATGTGAATGGTTTTCCAAATCCTCAGTGCCAAACCTTCTATGTGTTCTTCGTGCAAATACGTGCAATGACTCTTGTCAAGTACTACATAAGTATGTTTCATTCAGTATTTTGAAGAAGAATGCATACCCGCCCACTTTTTTCTAAGTTTCAGGAAACTTGTTCAAAATTATATAGGACTATATAATTTTGAACAACAAAAACATATGGGTTAAATAAATTGCGATGATCACGTCCCGTTATTCTTCCAGATTTTGTTTTTGAGCTGTCCCATTAAGTCACGAATTCTAGCTAAACATTGTCCCATTTTACCTTCGAACAGGTACCTTCACCTTGATGAAGCGTGTAATACCCGTATGGCTAAAAATTGTGCTTTCGCACACACACAGTTTCTTCGTGTGTACACCGACTTATTAACCGCAACGACTGATGGAATAAAGGTTTGCATTGTAGCGTTATAAACTACCTATAAATCAGCGTTTAAAAAAACTGAAACTTTATTTGTGTTATTCTTTGATGTAAGATCAAAGCTTATTCTAATTCGGTGATGTATTCCCCTTTCCTCTCGTTCTCGCTTCACGCTAGCCTCCTAACTTGTGGGGGTTTCTGTTTTTTTTTTTTTTCTTCTTTTTTCTTTTTTACGTTGGCGTTATAAAGTTGACATTGCGGCCGTGTGTGGGTGTGGTCGGTTAAAAAACGTACGACAAGATGGCGTGCGGTCACGAACTTGTTCCCTAGATACGGCAGCCCTCCCTTCCTCTCCTTCGGCCAGGTCCAGTCTCTCCAGCCACCTGCGGGCCACAGATGCAGTTACAGGATGAAGGAATGAAAAAAAAAAAAGGATTGGGTTCTTTTTCATTTTACAATCTCTACTGGCCGTATATACTGGGGTACAATCGCAAGTCCTGTCAAAGTAGATAAGTAGGTAGGTACCTAAAGAAAAATTGACGTGAGCTTGTAGTGTTTTTACTTAATTTCACACTTTGTTTTTATGGTATTCTTTTTTGGGGTCCAGCTTGTTCTAATATCACCTTTCATATAAAGAAGATTTTGTAAATTTTAGTTGGTAATAAACTCAAACACGCATTCACTATTTTCAACTTCAAAATTTAGCGCTAAAATAAAATGTTATTCGTTTCTCAGTTTTAGTCATTTTATTATGTTCGTACGGGAGTAAGTATATAAATAATATATGTATCGTTAATTTTGAACGAAATTTCTTCATTAAGTTATCAAAATATTGACACTCCCAGTTGGACTCTGACTTGAAAAAATTAAATTAAAAAGTATCGTGAGGTGAGAAAAGCAAAGGATTATGCAGATTATGAGTTCATCATGTTCATTCGGGTACAAAAACCTACCAATAACGTTTAGTGCATTTGAAGAAAGCTTTGGAAGAAGCGGCTTCTTTGCCAACTACGTACTCAAGGTTGAGAGCGCACAATAATATAACATAATTGAGTACGATGGGAGTAATCTAATCTAGAGAAACCCTACTGGACTTAATTGGCAAATTAGAAAGACCTTCCACGCTAAATGCCCTGGTAGCATTGAAATTTAGGAGTAACGAAACTTCCACGATCATGTCTCCCAAACTGATGATTACTCGGCCAAACATATTAAATCCAAGAGACAAATCACATAATAATATTATGTGAACACCGTATTATGTTGATGGTAAATAAAAAGTAGGTCTTACACTGATTAAAGTGAGTGTAAGACTTAGGTATATAAATTTTATATGCCTAAGTCTTACACTCACTTATATGCCGAACTAGCTGATTTGTACCTACAACTCATTACATGTCTATCATCAAGTAGAAATGGGGTTGTGCTAAACAACCAAAATTTAGAACGTTGTATATTTTTACAAGTAGGGACGTCATGGCATGCCTCCCCCCCGAAATAAATCCATGATCCACCCAGAGCAGTCTTTTCAATCTTGGGAATTAATCTCCTTTCCTCTCTTCTCCTCAAAAATTATCCCAAATCGATACAGGTAGGTCCTACAATGCACATCGTCGTTTGAAAAATACAACGAACTCCTGGACAGAATGTGACTGAACGGGCAGCTTTCATCTTCCCCCTTCGGGTTGTTGGTCGGGTAGTTCGAGCCTCTTCTCAAAGGAGGCAGCACTCTCCAGACGAACCCTGTCGCCTTCCCTGCGTGCCCCAACCGTCACGAACCTGCTCAACCTTGAGGAATGGGATTCCCAAACGCGAGCCGTAATAATTCTCCTGAAACAAGCCGATAGACGAGTCCGGAACCATTACACAATTGCTGGCCCGCTTTCGATGGTTCGGTTATTCAAATTTACTAAACACTTCATTTATGAAGACTTGGGCCTAAAATATCTCAATTTGAAGAGCGAGACACCGAACACAAGCAGGTAGCGGTACAATTGGAATCTCAGCTCACTTTCAGACACCAAGGTATGCGATCAAGGTCAGTACACGCCCAAGAGCTCTCACCTCGTCTATCGTTATCTATCTCTTCATACTTCGCGATTTACATGTAAATAGTCTCTACTTGTAAGTGGTCTCGTGTTGGTGTAGACACGTCCTACTTGAACAACAAAATGTATGAGGAGATACCTACTGACGCAAAGTGGCGAAAATTTAAAGTAGTTTTTTGAACTAATAAGCTGTTCTATGTGTGATATCATCCTGAAGGATATGGGAAACCACCAACATCCACCGGATCGGATATTACTGGATCGCGATCGGTCTTATCTCGGATTCATTCGCTTCTTCCCAGCGATTGCTTTGACAATAATAATTACTTATTATTGGTTAGTTCTTACAACTTGAGACTTCGGACTTCCCCTTAATTCGAGCCTGCATTGACCAAAATACCAGCATTACTTTGATTTCCAGATGTTGACCATCTGACGAAGGGTTCGCAAGAAATATCCTAAACGTGTACGTTTCCATTGTGGAAGCATTCTGACTTGATAGACGACTCCAGGATTACCGGAAGAAGGATAGCAATGCCAAGAAGACATTGAAAAGCTGGAGCTCAATTGGTTCAATAGAATCCTCGGGGAACCTCTTTTGGTTTATGATTATTGGAATAATACACCTATGTAATCGCAACCGGGGTCGACAATTCAGATCGGCCTCGAAATTCGACATTATCAGTCCGCTGTCCGGGCCGTTTTGGGCAGTAGGAATTTTTTTTTTTAATCGGAAAATTTGACAAATTCTCGGTCCACCATCTAGTTGTGCCCGCAAGGTTTTCCGCCGATCGCCCAAGCCCGTGGGGCGCTATGGGGCTACGGGAGGGTTTTTTTTAAGGTTTTCGGTTATTGGATCGAGTTAGGTGTCGTTTTCAAAGTATTCTTGAACGTAGAATCCATTTTTGGGGGTCCCAGGACGACCCGATTTCACTGTGGAGATCTTTAGGGCTTTCATAGGGCTACAAATGGGACTTTTGAAGGATCCCAGGAGGTCAATATTTTCCAAGTGAAAAAAAAACTTGAAAAATATGTTTTTTTAATCTTGAAAAAAAAGACTACATATTTTCCAAATTTTTATTGACACAGATTTAATTTTTGAAAAAGAAACCTACCTATATAATATATAGGTAATATGTATATTAAATATATTGCATATTATGAAAATTTTACACAAGGGTTTATTATTCTTCGATATATATATCGATATATCGAAGTATAATAAACCCTCGTGAAAATTTTGCAGCTTTTTTTATTCACTTCATTATTATCTTTTATTTAATTTTGCTTATTGATTGATTTTTTAGCTAGGTTTTTCTAAAACTCAAGTTTTTTCTTTTTCATCATTATTATTCATTCTTTTAGATGCTGTGTTTTGTTGTTTTGGAACGGGTTGTTGATGATCGCATAACATTGGGCAAGTACAAGTCATAAAGCTCAAATTTCACCGCATTCGTCAGATTTCGCATAGGTAGTATTAATTGCTTCTTTTTTCTCTATCATCAGATGATAGAGAATTTTAGATGTAAAATTTATCTGGAGGGTTGGCTGGAATTGATCCAAAGTACCTACATAATAAACTCCTATTTCAATGAGATCTTTCTTATTATGAAAGAATAGGCGTGTATATTTCTACTTTGTTAGCTTCAGTTAATAGGTAAATTCAAACAATTTATTCCTTAATTAATTCTTTTTAATTAAGATTTTTGTTTGATCTGAATTTCCAGACTTCAATTCGTCTGTACAACTTGCAACTTACAGATAAAATTAATCTGTACTAGTTATGTAGTGCTGTTTTATAGTACCTAATAACATTACTATTTATATTAGGTATACTATTACTTTATAAAGTAATATATATACCAAAATAGTATACTATTTATATATAAATAGGTATAGTACATTATTTTCCTGAATCTCGTGAATAGTATAGTATATTATTTTCCTGAATCTCGTGAATAGTATAGTATATTATTTTTCCTGAATAATATAGTATAATATAAAAATATTAATATTTTCCTGAAGTGCTTCGTTGCCCACAAACGACCCGTTTGCACCTGCTGAAAGAAAAACGAAAACCGCAACTTCCATAATATATATAAACGGTTGGAGCGATTGCCGGTCGGAGGGGGGGATTTTGATGATAATTTCTATGGACACTATAATTTCGCCTTATTAGAACCTTCTTCAGAAGCGGTTTCGACCGAGTTTGTGATACTACACGGACCGTTCCTGAGATCAGGTCGTCCGGTTTTCAACGCTTGACTGACGTCAAATCTTGTTCGTTCCGCGCTGCCGGTTTCGAGTCTCGACTTAAGTTAGGAGCCATTGACGCGTGGCCGAGTGAAATAAATTTACCAAACGAGCGGAAATCAATCCGCAGACGACTTAATTCAGCAGTGCGGTACGAAATATTTGGCGTGCTTGATTACTGTTTAGGTGCTCAAAATCTGTTTGCGTCAATTTGACATTAAATGTTTGGTTGATTCTAAATTTTAGAATCAACCAAATGTTTTAGCGACGGCGCTCAAAAATTTTGAATGGCTGTGTGGAAATTGGCTGTCTGTCCCTATCTTATAGCCCTGAAGATGAAATATAAATTTTTCGAAACTTCGGCCTGAAAAAGATATTCATTAATTGACCAACCCTCAAGAACCCTAACAGACGTTATACTGTATAACTTATACACCACTGGTCGAGAACTACAACACTTATTAGCCTTTTTTCTCTGTATCTATCGATTAATTTTTGTTTAATTTAATAACCCCTTTTGTAAAATTTGCAGCTTTTTGAAGAATTCTTCAAGGGCGTGGGGTTTGAACAGCTTGAAAATGACAAAACCGTCTGGGAATATTTTAAGTCGAGCTTACGAAGTTGATGTGCGTGGAAAGCATAATATGTGATGTCGTTCCCACGGTGACAATCTGTCGTGTCTGAGCGCTTTGAATGCGACAAGGCCGAAGGGGCGGGACGATGTGGAAAGATTTTTTCTTCAGAATTTTTCTCTGCCGTCTTTTCTAAACAATTAAACTAGGTAAACATCGTAATGCATACGGCCTAGAAAAATACTCCGGGGATCTGGAGTGCCTTCCATCTGTCCGTTGGGAGGTTGCGATGTGGAGGGGGGTAATTATAGAGTAAGAACTGGAGGGTTACCAGGGGACTTGCCCCCCCGAGCCCTTCGGTTACCTCTAGGGCGTCCAACTGGCCTCCCCCCCCCCTCCCCGCCTGTAACCTTCCTTTAACCTCCTCACTATCATCTGCCTTGCCCGGGTGCTCTTCGAGGCCCGCCGTTCCTCCGTCAGTCCCTTCTTTCGTTTCGAAAAAGGATAATTACGCTGTACAAAACTTCGGGGTAAAAACCGGGTGTACCATCCCTTCACTTTTCCCCCGTTCAGTCGCCGGGCCTTGAAAACTCCTTTTGTTTTAAGGTTCGCCTCCAAAAACCCGCTTTACTGATTATTCTCCTAATCTTCTCCATTGCTGAACAAGAATTTTGAAAATTGATTCAGGGCCTTATAGTTTAGGCATGGTTAAAAAGTACTCTATTCTTGATATGCGACCATTAGAAAACGCTGCAAATTTTACACAAGGGTTTATTATTCTTTGATATACGTTACTTGTGCAGAAATTTAATTCTGTCAATGAAGAAATGAAAAAAAAAATTTTTTTTTGGATTTTTATCTCAAAAAAAATTTTTTTTTTTTTTGGATTTTTTTGTTCAAAAATGTGTTTTTTCAAAAATTCTGTATTTTTTACTCGAAAAATATTTAACATCCTGGAATCCTTCAAAAATCCCATTTTTAGCCCCACGAATGCCCTAAAGATCGCCCCCGTGAAATCGGATCGTTCCGGGACCCCAAAAAATGGATTCTACGTCCAAAAATACTTCGAAAACGACACCTAACTCGATTCCATAGCTAAAATCCTTCAAAAAATCCCTCCCGTAGCCCCATTATAGCCCCATAGCGCCCCACGGGTTTGGGCGATCGGACTGAAAACCTTGCGGGCACAACTAGATGGTAAACCAAGTATTTTGGCGAAATTTCAGATTTTTAAAAAAATTCCTACTGCCCAAAACGGCCTGGACGGCGGACGGCGGGCGGCGTACGGCGGACGGCGTACGGCGGACGGACATTTCGGATTTAGAATGTAGACCTCTTGAAACGGATAATGTCAAATTTTGAGCCCGATCGGAGTCGTCGACCCCCGTCGCGAAAACATAGGTGTATTATTCCAAGAATAATAAACCAAAATCGTCCAGTCGCACACCTTTTGCGATTTTTTCTCGTGTTTGTGCTTGAGGTAGAATGGAGAATGTAGAATCTGAGAAGCCGGTTATCAAGCCAACCAGTCTTCTAAGTTCCCCGCGTTTCAACTTGAGTAGCTCATCGGCATTCTTGGTGTTGAATTTTGCCACCATGCGCTTGCTGTGAGCGTGACCTTCGAGGAGTTGCCATCTTTTGGCGGTTTGTAATGACATCCACCTATTGATGGCGCCTCTGATGGAGATTTGTGGTAGGCCAACTGCTGGCTCCAGGCCGATGAAGGGGGTCTGGCCAGAGCTTCAGCATGTTCGTTGCCTGAAATGCCTCTATGCCCTGGCACCAACTCCAGAGAGACCCTGTTGCGTTTCGCCAAGGTGTTGAGTATTTGCACACAGTCTTGTACCAGCTTCAACCAGCTGTTAGTGCTGATGTCATTGTGACTTGGTTACCTCCGGCCCAGAGTCACGCCAGCTCAGGACTTTCGAAGGTGGGGGGAACTGGACTGGCCCGAAACCTACTCCTGAGGACAGCCGACTGGAGCGACTTTTTCCCCCTAGACTGCCATGGCAGGGGCTCAACTCCTGACGTGAAACGTGAAAATATAGGCAAAGAGCACAATAATAGAATCTATTATCTGATACGGAAGCGATACGGGCGCGGTTCAGGCAGCAACCGATTCGGTATCATCCATACCAAGAACCTTGCCATAGAGCTGCAAAAAATATCGACATCGTAATCAATTACCTAATCGTTCTTTCCACAAAACATCGAAAAATCGATATTCTCTCATCAAAATTGATTTGAATCGGACACAGAAAACTTCGACTCTGGCAAGGAAGAAACGAGAAACGTGACTAGGCAAATGTAGACCTATTAAAATTCATCTAGTTCTGGACGTGTGTTTCCATTTCCCATCGGGCAGTCATGGCCAAATAATTGAAGCGGTTTGGTTACAAAGGGCCTAAGTGCCAAATTGTTTAAAAAAAATTACACCTAACTTGTTTGCACAACCTTCAAATTTAAAACGCTTGCATACTAGTCTGCAACACATTGGGACATTTTATGTCTAAACAAGTTCCATTTCCCTAGAAATGGATTGGGACAATTTTCGTCAACAGTTTTCGTGACGATTTTTTTGTTTATGTGCCAAAGCAAAGACATAAAATGTCAAAAGTTATTGTAATTTTAATATTCAAATACATACCATTTTCCCGGGTTAACCTGATGTTTGGCGGTCGATTTCGAACTATTAGCAGGAAGTTGGCACTTGGGCCTTTTCTACGCAAAACACTACTGGCAAATAGGTTCGGAATTGAAGAAAACAGAAAAACATGAAAATGGCACTTAGGCCCTTTTTAACCAAACTGCTTCAATTATTATACCAGGGTTCGATTGGACGAGCGTAAGAAAAAGGTCCGCGAGCTGGTTTTACTACTGACAAGCTTTCGGCCTCACTGTGCCATCTTCAGGTCTACAACAATAACGCCAGGGGTTACACAATATGACCAGGGGAACTTATACTCATTTCATACTAAGATACGTACTGTAAGGGTAGGTGCCACTCTGCATCCCCTGTCAACACGTCTATATAGGCGAAAGCCTACAGAACCTATCAGAGAGAATTTATTCACATAATTATAATATACAAAATAAAATAGAAAAAACAACCTTGGATAAACACTGCGTTAACCAAGGACACTTCCCTGACCTGCAAAATGTCACCTCCCTCATCAAAGAACCAATTACGTTTAAACGACAAGTTTATGAAAATATCTATATTTTAAAACAACCTTTGACTATGAATATTAAAACCGACTTACAATACCTAGGTACCCAATTCCTACCACTGTTCAACCATAACTAGTCTGCGCAAACTGCTTTTGTCTTCATCGGCTGTGAGTCAACCGTGAAAATCTTCGATCTTGATGCATTGCACCAGTTGGCCTGATTTTCAGTTACCTCCCAGGAAAATTATCGACAGTTCAACTAATTCACGGTATTCGTCTCTAATCTTGCCTTTTATTTCTAGTTCAGCTCGAAAATAATTTACCAACGCGTCAATTTCAGTTTTGGTCCGGTTTTGGTGTTTGGCGCCCATTTCGGTTTTGGTTTGTTGATGAGCTCAGTACATAATTCGATATTTTGTGATTCAATGCAGTGCCACTTTTCTTTGAACTTCTTGAACAGGGGCTCGTCTGGGATTGAGGTGACTTCAAACGCTGGTGCTCAACTCCTGTCAAGGCTAACATTGTAGGAGTTATAAAAGTCTTTCTACCGCGTGAATCGTGTGGCTGCTGGGACGACTCTAATAATGGAGGCTCGTCATCGTAAGAGCTGACTGAAGAACTTATATCTTCTTTGGTTTAATAAAACTAAAGAAGACGACGAAGCCTCTACGAATCACTGTCTTCGATTTGCTTCTTCTTCAGCCCTTTGTCTTGCCCGTTTTTCTTTTGCTGGCAAATTTTTGTCCACTCCACCCAAGCATCCTAGCCGCCATGGCTCTCTCTCTCGTTGGAAAATCTGTGATTACTGCGAGAGCGTCAGGATCATCGGTAAGTACTTTTTTTTTTCAATTATTGATAAACGAGTGGCTAACAGGTGAGGGATCTTTAAGGATTTAGGGAATGGGGTCAAGTGGGGTATCATCATCGAGGTATTATTGGACATGGAATCCATTTATCAGGGTCTCAAACCCATCGGACTACACTGTAAACCTCCTAATGGGGCTTTTGAAGGACTTTTGACGGGCCGTGTAATGAGGTATCGTTTTCAAAGTGATTCATGAAGTAGCATTTACTTGTGGGAGGGTACCAGATTCATCCTTTGGGACTTTGTGGGGTTTCAAAGAGGTTTTTGAAGGGTTTTGGCCATGAAGTCAAGAGGGGTGTCGTTTCTCGAGTATTTTCGGACGTGGGGCGTACACATTTATTTATTTATTTATTTATTCATAAAACATAAAAACATTTTTACAATAAGGCAGAGAGTCATGATTTGTATAACGTGTAATTCATTCTTCTGGGGCGTCTCACACTCTTCTGGTCACATCAAACTTCTCTAAGGGTAGATAGCGCGGCTCTCGCGGATGTGGAATTGGACGGCTTTGAACCTCATTAAAAAGAGGATTTGGCGTGGTTTGTTGGTTCCAATGGACGGATCATAAAACTCAGAAAAGAAAATCACGAACTTTCGACTCAGAAAAGAAAAAAAACCGTAATGTAAGGTGGATGCGGCGAGATAGTGGGAATGCATCTTAAAAAAAGACGATTGAAGACGAAATAGTCTATTTCCACGATAAAAATATATAAACTTGTAGACGCGTTTCGGTTGATTAGACCATCATCAGTACAATACAGAATGAGGAAGATGTGAGAAGTTACTTATATACAAAAGTGAAATGTGCCTTCTAATGGGCGTGGCATTAGAAAGGTGGCATGAAAAGAGAAAGGTGAAAGGTAATGTGAAAGGCAAATAAGTGAAAGGAAGACTCACAAGAAAGAGGGAAGCTTTTGAAAAGCATTTGTCAGAAGAAAACCATAGAATTAGTTATGAGATAGGCAGTAATAATCCAGCCATTGGGATAGCTCATGTTTGCCAAAAAGGTCCAAAATTAGATGCTTTAGAATCTTTGGAAATTCAGAAAATTCACAATTTAGGAATATCTGTTAAAGACCTAGACGTAATTAGGCGTTCCCCGTTAATTGACATTTTCTTGTGAGTCTTCCTTTCACTTATTTGCGTTTCACATTACCTTTCACCTTTCTCTTTTCATGCCACCATTCTAATGCCACGCCCATTAGAAGGCACATTTCACTTTTGTATATAAGTAACTTCTCACATCTTCCTCATTCTGTATTGTACTGATGATGGTCTAATCAACCGAAACGCGTCTACAAGTTTATATATTTTTATCGTGGAAATAGACTATTTCGTCTTAAATCGTCTTTTTTTTTTTTTTAAAACCGTCGTATTTTGGGGGAAATTCCCCAGTTCAATAATAATTCAATTACGCAGTCTGTTTGTCGACACTTTAGACGCCCATCACAACCAGTACGAGCCTATCGATTGAACCCATTACTATTGTCACTGACAACTGTATCGCCCAAATCGATCGGGTCACGAGCCATTTAATCGTCTTCATTAAGGTGTGAACCCACCGATGAGTATCGTAAGACCCTCTCCTCCCTTCGCCGACACAAACAAAAGCCCGGGGTGTAAAACCCTGTGTGATATATCGTTCGAACGGGGAACGGAGAAAAAAAATGTAATTTGAACTAATTGAGCGTGGACTTGTTTTGTAATTGTCTGGTCTCATCAAACAAGGAGGCAGTTCCCAATTCCGACCAATTAACCAATTACCTCGTTAGTTGTTCTATCTCTCTTTTGTCGCTGTTGCTCGCTGGATGAAAATAAAACTCAGCAATGAAATGGACCGCCTGTTGCTCTTGGCAACATGTCTTGTCACTCGAAACGGCAAATTGTTGAATTGGTTAACACAGTTGAGCACTTCAACAGTTAAGAAGCTTTACGTGAGAACCAAGTTTTCAGATTTTAAGGAAGAAATGCTTCAACTTTCCAGAAAAAAAATCGTGAAGCAAAAAACGTCCGTTCAGCTCGAAGGGTCCCGTAAAAAAAATCTTGAAAAAAATAATAATCGTACTTTTACATTAAGTGTAGCGGTAGACGAGCTAATAATGACCCCTAATCAGGCAGAGGCCGGCGGCGCCAAGGCTATACCTTCCTGGGCCTTCCTCCCTGTGTTACGCACCATTCATAACCGTTAATATTTTTATTGCTGGTCCTTTTTTTACTGCCTCGGAGATAAACTGGAAGCGATGCTGGGCCATTCAGCGGGAACAGGCTCATTTCGCGAAACGACGGTTGGATAAACGAACGCTTTTAATTTTCCGGGCTTTTGAACGGTTTGATTGGAAGATGATTTCGGAATTTCTTCGACGAATCGTTGGAGGCAGTTTTTTCTTCATTTTCGTTCTTAAAATTTAATGGTTAGCACACAATTTGAAGGGGGATTTAGTTTCATTTTCTGCGTAATCCACAACAGTTCTCTGGCTCTTCAATTAAAGTGCGTTAGCGTTTTTTACAACTTGTACTTAGTCCTAGTATATTTTCTGATTAGACAATGAAGAACGGACAAGCTTATACATGGTTTTTTTCCCACACTTGAGGACTTGATTGTACAGTTTAGGTTTGTTCTGGATCGTATTTTTTACTTCCGACCCATTAACAAGCGTATTTCTAACGCAGACTAGCTTACAAGGGAGTATCACGTTTGGCCACAAGATGAATGGGGCTTTTGGCCACGACATTACTGCTATTATCAGAGAATCAACAAGTTTTACCGATGGGTTTCGAAGGCTTGCCAAGATGGTACCGAGCTATCCAGAGCTGTCCAAGGCTTGCTAAGCTCGTCCCAAACTGACTAAGAGTTTCCAAGGCTTGCCAAGATGCTACCGAGCTTTCCAGACCTGCCCAAGTCTTGCTAAGTTCGTCCCAAGATAACTAAGAGTTTCCAAGGCTTTCCAGACCTGTCCAAATTTTGCACATTCGGTGCCTAGCTGGCTAAGGGTTTCCAAGGCTTGCCAAGATGGCCCCAAGTTTTCCAGAGCTGGTTACAAGCTGGCTAGGTGGTTCCAAGGCTTGCCAGGATGGCTTTAACGCTTTCCAGGCCTGTCCAAAAAAGGGAGTCGTTCGCACTCTCCGAAGTCGTCAGCCAATTTTGCCCAAAACGGGAATCAATCGCCGGGAGTGGTCGAAATGCCCCAGTGGCCAAACGTGTTGTCTCTACAGGCTCCTTTAAGAAGTCTTCGTGGCTCATCCAAAGTCATGCCGAGATACGTGACTTCTTTGTGGTCTTAACAACCGGAATAGAGCAATTCGATAGGTGAAGTCGACATGACCAGAGTACATTTCATTTATCTTGTGCTTCCATTTTGATGTCCAGTTTTAGAGTTGCTGTATAGATCTACGAAGGTTACAGGGTTCTTGACATCAGTATAGCTGTGTCGTCCGCAACCGCAGGGATCTTCTCTGTCGGGCCGTTATTGACGTGTTAACGTTTTAATTGTGCTAAGGCCGAGAATATTTGTCATTGGTTTGTTATGAAACTCCATTATCAATCTAAGGTAACTTTCAGTGTTCTTCTCTCTTACAGGAGTACGCAGAAGCTGCATGGCCATAATGATGAGTATTTACCTTTAAACCAAAAGTTCATCTCGGTGGTACCTTTGGCCCCCACCAAAAAAAATGTCGACGCCTGAGGGTAATTTTTTGGTGCAGCTTCCTCCGAAGAAAAATCTGGGCTTTCTGGACCTCCTTCTTCCGCCCGCCCGACGGACCGTCCCCCTGGGCCATCTTCGGCGCCCCGGCCACAATTATCCCCCAAGTTCGCACTGTTATTATTTTTTTACTTTTTTATTAAACCCCGAAGCTTTTCCCTTCCCCGACGGGGTTTTTTTCTTGCAGGTAGCGGAGCAGTCTCCCCGTCAAAGTGCAGCCGATGAGTCGAGTTACGACCGCAAAACAGCCGTTGTAATGTTGCAATACTTGTAAATATTTCTGTGAAATATGTCGAAGCCAATTTTGAACTAAACTGATAAAAATAAAAATCAATCTGATCTTTGAGCTGAACTCCACTGAGAGGAGAGTCTGGAGACCGACTCGGATACTCCCCCCCCCCCCCCCCCCCTTGAAATAGATCGTTCTGGGACCCCCAAAAATGGATTTTACGTTCAAAAACACTTCGAAAACGACGTCTAAATCGACCACATAGCCCCCCAAAACCCCTTCCCGTAGCCCTTTTCAGCCCTAAAGAGCCCTACGGGTTTGGTCGATCGGGCTGAAAACCTTGTGAGCACAACTAGATGGTAAACCGAGTATTAACACAGAATGTGTTTTTTTCCGAGGGTCTTGAGGTTTGAAAATGTCCTGTCCGTCTGTCCGTCCCAGGCCCGTCATACCTGCTTCTCCGCCCTCCTTCACGTTCCCTCGCCCCTTCAACCACTCCACAGCTCAACTTCCCCTCTTGTGGACCTCAACTTGTTCATCATCTCCCCAATCACTTCCCGCACTCGATTTATATTTTTAATATTTTGTCATTTTATCAGGTGTGTTATTTATTTATATAGTTAGGTATATATTCTTATGCTTTTTTATGGCTTTACTCTTTTTGTGTGCTGGGTTTTAAATAGGAAGATCTCAGGTACATAGGTCTCATTCGTGATATGGGGTTTGTCATTAATGAAGTCTTTACTGTTGTCATTAATGAAGTCTTAATTAAGTCTTCACCTTGTCTTCACCTTATACTTCTTGTTTGTTATTTCAACATTATCTTTAGCTGGGAAACCTCTTGCAAGGTGGTTTTATTCTGAGGATATAATTATTGAATCTCTTTTAATAAATTCTTATAGACATTCAAGTAACACGATTAGGTATTCCACCAACCCTCGGCGGAATTAAGCACCGAAAAACACGTTCTGTGTTTCATTCGTTTGATCCTCGATCACAACTATCCGGGGGTCTGGGGGTGTCCCCCAGTACAGTAGTAAAACGATGCAAATTTTACTCAACTGTTTATTACTTTTGATATAGGTAGGTGACTTGTGCGAAAATTATTTCTGTCATTAAAGAAATTGTTTTATTTTATTTTTTCCGGAAAATTTTACTCGGAAAATATTTGACCTCCTGGGATCCTTCAAAAAACCCCATGAAAGCCGCATAGATTCCCACGGTGAAATCGGATCCTTCCGTGACTCCCAAAAATGGATTTTACGTCCAAAAATACTTCGAAAACGACACCTAACTCGATCCCAAAGCCAAACCCCTTAAAAAACCCCATTTTAGCCCCATAGCGCCCCACGGGCTTGGGCGATCGGGCTGAAAACCTTGCGGGCACAACTAGATGGTAAACCGAGTATTTTGTCAAAATTTCAGATTGTTACAAAAATTCCTATTGCCCAAAACGGCTCGGACGTCGTACGGCGGATGAACATTTTGTTTTTGGAAACTTGTAACATATGTCAAAATTTGAGGCCGATCATTACATAGGTGTATCATTCCATGAATAATAAACCAAAAGGGTAGGTAAATACCGATAGTAACAATGTTTTTCCGAAAACTAGGTTTTTGCTGTTTAAGTACCGCCATGAGCACAAGTTAGGACACGGGAAAACGGGCTAACACGTCTAATAACTTACGCGGATTTGCAGTGTTACTATTTCCTTACGTTATAATGGTTGGTACACCAAAACTGCAGATTATGGAGATCGACCCGAATGTGTTAACTCGTCTGTCGTGTCGGGATTTATTAATGATATTATTTTTAATATCATTTATTTATTTATTTTTTTAATATCATTTATTTATTTATTTTTTTATTTTTATTTATTTATTTTATTTTTATTTTATTTTATTTTTATTTTTTTTGTTATTTTATTTTTTTTATATTTTTTTATTTTTTTTTATTTTTTTTTTTTTTATTTTTATTTATTTATTTTTTTTTAATTAGTTATATATTTTATTAGTGTTACTTGTTGTGATTATGTTCTCCATGGCTGTGGTTGCTGTTGTCTTATCACAGTATCTGTTGTTATCTCTTATCACTTACTTGCTCCACACTCTGTCAAATTTTTAATGATGTTATAGTATTTCCCCACTCAACCAATAGATTTTCTTGAGTGAGTATCTTCTGTATTTAATTGTTGAACCATCTCTTTTCACTACAATTTTCATGAAATAAAAATTGGCTAATTTAATGCTACTAACTTATAATCGAGCTTATGTCTAACTTACATCTAATACTTCACTACATGTTCCTACATACTTACCTGTTAAACCTTCTACAGTGTTTCCCGGTTACCTACTCATGTTTGACATCGTTGTGAGATCCACACGATAACCTCCCTCTGAGTAAGTCGCCTTCGGGATTCATGTAATATAATATATAGCTTTTACTGCTCTAATGCTATAATGTGTTGTAGGCCCTGAAGAAGAAAATATACTTTTCGAAAGCTCGGCGAAAGAGTGGTGAAATTTCGTTTGACCCAAATCCCGATACGACAGACGAGTACACCAAAACATTGCTAGTAGAGTGACCCGAGACGGTCACCACTGAGCACCATTGGACCGATCAAGTTGAGCCATTCACATCCTCTTAGTACCAACGATGAAGACGCCATTGAATCAAATACAAAACGACATTTATACACTTGGTCTACACTGAACCCCTAACAATGGTCTTCCAACAGGTATCTTCAGACCTTGGGGTCATTCATACCTTCGAATCTCGGAGCTATCGAGGATTCCATCGACATAAAAATTACTTGGCAATCCCTCTCCAACCCCTTCATTAAAAATCCCCATTTATTTCAACAAAAGGCCGACGTCAAATAAAAAACTTCATCAGCTTGACAAGCGGTTTCCTGCGTTTCTTTCATAAAACTGAGGAATGTGAATGAATTGTAAGGTAAGGAATGGCAAAGGTTCATTGATAGGTTGGAATTATTACTAGTTGACTTATGGCCGACCGTTAGGTGAAAAAAAATTGACCGCATGACCTGCACGGGTCGTCACAACTTCAATTAGGTTCCCACATTGAACATTAATGGATTCACCACGTAAAGCAATGGACGGAAAGAACCGCTCCGGCTCTGTGTATCAGCTGATTTGGATGTAACGTTATAGGTAGGCTATGTTTGTATCATCTAACTCACCCTCGGAGGGAATGTGAAGTGTCACTGTCACCGGATGTTGCCATATTTTCTGTCGTTGGTCCCAAATAAGTTGATTTTTGCCGGGAAATCTTCTGAATGGAGGTATGGAAGCCAGCACAAAAGGGAGAGGCGCCCGTGAGCGGGACGCATGTTGGGCAGACAAGAGCACGAACTAAACTGGCTTCAAAGCTAATTTTCGAAGTTTAACAACCGTGTCTTTTTCTAGGGTAATTTTATTTTGAGAAATTACACAGGACTGAAGGGGCGGCCGAGGCGGTTATTATTATAATCTGAGTTTAATATCGAATTATGTCTGAGGAAGAGGAGAGGACGGTTGTTTGAGGGGGAAAAGAAGTGGAAGGCCCAGGCGTGCATCCCAGCCGGAGCTATTAGACGATAATTCCATACGTCGATTACTCGGGTCTGGGGTGATGTGAAGGTCCTGAAAGGAGACAAAGCCATTGAAGAAAGCCACTGTCAGATAGGGGGAGGGGGGGAGACGATCGATCAGGAAGAGGAGGGAGTGGGCCCATAACCATCAGTTTCTTTGGTGTAATTGGCCTTTTTATCGTGGCTAAACGCTGGCTCGTACGACGAACCAAAGCACCAACCAATTGACGTAAAACACTGAATATTCAATTCTGTAAACATGAATGAAACCTCAAATGATGGCAATTTCACTAGATGTTGTCCTATATCTAGTCAATATGTGACACGGGCAACGAAAATCGTGGTACCCCTTCCAAAATGTAATTCGTATCTGACATCTAATAATTAGAGTGTCCAGGCTAAAACCAACACGTCATTCTGATCCAAATATTCACGAAACATGAAAAACGTTTATAGAAATTCCCTCGATGATCTCTCACTATATTTTCATTGGGCGTATTTAAATAATTTGATCTTCAAGTTTTGACGTGTTCGTTTTTGCTCGGAAACTTGAATGACATGTTTGTTTGTGATGCAGCATAATCTCATAAACAAACGAGCGACATACGCAGAGTTTTTCCATCGACTGGCACAAAATACGAAACACTGAACGCATGAGGCTTAGGTTTCTTGCCAAGCTGAGGTGTTTCCGTCGGTGCCGTAAAGTGGGGTGAATAGGCTCAGTGTGGTGAATAGGCTCACTTTTTGCGAAAAACGTGTAATTTGAAAAATACGGCGAACTAATAACGATAAAATAAAAAATAAAACGGGAATCGATAGGGGAAGATTCAATGTATCGATTTATAACTCAATCGTTATTTATTTCTACGTCCATTGGCGTTTTTAGTGTTGGTAACTATGGCTACCCAGAACAGCGTTTTTGGTTAGGGATCCTAACTTTGCCCGCACAGCAACAATGGTTGCTGATATGAAGTTTATAACCGGCTTATCTGATTTGTAAACATTCTGGGATGATACTGTCAAAATTTCGATTCCGTGCGACAGTGCTGTTGGAGGCTGCGGCCGATTTTGTAATTGAACTCACGCTCGATTTGTAAAGTGGGGTGAATCGGCTCACCATGCCGAGGGACTATAAACCGAACCCCGGCGTCAAAATCGCTGGAAGAAATCAAGCGGGCGGTTGTTAGCGTAAAACAAGGTTTGAGCCTTCGGGAGGCTGCGCAAAAGTATGGTTAGTCTAGGCAATAAATGATTCTAGGTGGAAAATTTCCCCCTAGAATGAAGAAATCGCTTCTGAACATGAAAATTTAATGTTGAGAGCAGAAGCGATTTTTTTTCACCGATGTGTTTAGACCCAAGGGAGGATAAAATACGACCCTACAAGCGAGCGGGGGTGGGGGAGGCCGAAGAAGGTCGGTTATTTCGTATTTTCGCTCCTAACTCGAAAACGTCCTACAGTAGGACGGTCCTACAGAAATATTATCTATATGAAAAATGAACCTCACAACATTTGCTACACAAGTGTCCCTATTCGTTTTTCGCGTACCTATAATAGTTTTGGAGATATTCAAGCTTAAAAGTGAGTAATATTAAATATTACTGAAATTTTCAAAAACCCACTTGTTCTCACAAAAAAAAAAAAAAAAAAAAAAAAAAAAACTTGGTGTCGCCCAACTGTCTTTGTCCTCAAACCACTGAGCCCATTGGTCCACTGGTTGGTAGAATCGAGAAAAATATGTTTTTCCATGTAAAAACATTGAGTGAGCCTATTCACCCCACCTGGTGGACCAATCGGCTCAGTGCATAAAAAACGTGTTTACGTTTTTCCCTTAGAGGGATGACTCTTGAACAGGTGAGGAATCGAAAATTGACGCCAAGACACATGAAATGCCGTTGTTGATTGGTTCAGATTTTACAGCTTCTCAAACTCAAAAAGTGAGCCTATTCACCCCACTTTACGGTGCTCGTTTTTGTTTGATGTCTTGAACGCTGATCCATCCTGCAAGATTTTGTTTCCACATGGGTGTAACTTTGCACGAATGTGAAGACTATCACTTGGACGTATTTTATAGCAAGGCAACAACATACTATAATAGTAAGATGATAATTATGTTTGCAGCTCATAAACGATTTGGAACCAACAGGTGCACTGTATCGTTCTTTCGTTGCCAGCTCCCTTGGGTTTTCTGCGTACTTTCTCTTCCTGTATTTCCGAGCACCTTCCTTCAGTGTAACCAAGTCCGCACAATCTTCCATTTTGGGGAAAAAACGTACACAAAATATATAAAAGAAAAGGAAAAAGCACCGCAGAAACTTTGTAGGAAACAATGTGAAAATCAGACGGTTCACTGATACCATTGTTATCTGGGTGTCACGTGACCAATGACGCGCGGTTTCGTCGTCTCCCATTGGTTGCTGTGACATGTTCAGTTTTGTTTGGACTTTCCACACTGACATGTTGCGTTCTGCTCTTTAGCCTAGAAAATAAGAGTGACCTGTTTGGTTTTGGTCAGTTTTCGACGCAGAAATGGATTCAAACCGTCGTCCTTGACAATAATCAACGCCTAACTCATTTTCGGAAAACATTTGACCTGTTCGCTTTTGATTGGACCCTCCTATTGTCATATTATGAGGTTTTGAAGGCCTTGGGCCAGGAGATCGACTCGTATCGTTTTCCGATGTATTTTGGATATAAAATCCATTTAAGAGTCGTCTCAAACCCAACCTACTACAAGTTAACTTTACGCACATAATCAGGAGTGTACAAAATTCAACTACCTCAAAGAATAATAAAGAGCGTTTTCTGCACAATATTTTGACAGATTTGGGACCTCGAAAAATTGATTATGCGTCCTAAATTACTCGAAAAACGACTTCTTATTTGACCTCCCACGGACCCTCCAAAAATCCCCTTTGCAGTCCACAACCCACAAGCCACAAGCTGGATCTTGTGGTGGAGGTCAAGATGGGTGTCTCCCCACCTGAAGAGCTAAAAGCTGCTGCACTTGCAACGATCCACGAGCTTGGTTTCACGTGTATGTGGCCAGCCAGTGGAACAATGAATCGGAGTCAAGGACACCCCCGTTTGCTGCAGCATGCCTTTGTAATGCTGGAGAAATGGATGGTGAGCATCTGGACAGCTGTACAGCATTGGAGGATGTACGACGCTCATTGGACACGGAAACAAATCCTTTCCATCGATGGTCATACTATATTGCATGGCCGAAATCCACCCAAATGAAGTGGATTTCAAGTAAGATCAGAGATCGTACATTTCGGGATAGATTATTGACAATCGAATTCCCGTTAGTGCTTCCTCATTATGAACGCTGCAGAGTTAGTTTTGACCCTGAGGGATGTTTAGTATAGAAATTATGTGGATCAAAACTTTCTAAAGCCTTATACATTAATCGATGGCAAAGGGGCAGAATAAAAATTTATTTTGTTGCCCTGTTTTATCGTTTATGTACATACTTGTTAGGGTGTTAAAATAATAATGTTATTATTCAGAAATCAATCTTTGTTTTAATGAAGGCTCCTCGACTATGTCTCCAGGGCACAAAAAAGCGACAACAGTTGAATCTTGGTATCCTGCACCGCGGCGCCAACCTGAGCCTGAGGGATAAACCCGAGTTTACGTTCGTTTTATGATCGGCCTGTACTGAGAACCTGGGGATTTTTTGAGGCACAAGAAAAGAACACCAGAGGGCAGTCGACTCACAGGGGCCGCCTTTCGCTGTTTTTCTGCGGCAGGCCTCCGATGCTTCTGTGGCTTCTGAGAAAAGACGTTGGTTGGTTCCCCTGTCGGCCCGAGATTGAGAAATAGTTTATCGGGCAAACATGGATTTCAAGGCTTCGGTTCTGTCGTATTTTTCCAGACCTTGTCAAAACCTCGGTAGGCGTGGAAGACCCGCAGTTCAAACACGAAGCCCGGGATAGAAAAAACATTTCTCTCACCCGATTCCCAGTAACAAAACATGAACCGGAAGGCATAAAACATGAAGTTCGAATTCGGTGTCCCTCGTCAGTCGGATCCCTCGGGATATTTTCTGTTCTTTCGAAGGCTCGATCCGAAACGAGCGCTCTGTAATTAAGAGGACTGCCTAAGGCACCAAGCATTCTTACAGTAGCACCTTCATTAATTATTATGAGTCATAAAGAGGTCGTCACCGGGACTCGATAATCCTTTTTGCCCGTTCATTCATCATGAAAAAAAATTATCTCCGGCGCGTCTGCATAAGCAATTAATTAATGGGTGGGCATCTTATGTGCTTTAACATTCAAATTGCTGTCTATTTCCGGTCCTATTTCAATGAGCAGCAATTGAAGAAACCTACAGGATGTCGGCTGCAATACATCTTGGACAGTTGTATCTTCCAAGTCGAGTTTTTTTGTTCCCAAGTCTTAAGAACAATTGGAGCTTTTTCAATACTTCAATTTTGGCTGTAATGGTCTACTGTGGGTCGTCTGGACGTCATTTACGCGGTAGTTTTACTTCAAGATTAAATTGGAAGCCCCACGAGTAGGTTCAAGCTGATGGACAAACCACCACGCACAAGATTTTTCAAGTCTTTTCGACGTAAAACTTGATCAAATGAACGTATAATAATTCATAACTGGACGAGATATCTATCATGGTGAATGGTGACGGATGGTGGAGGGGGATTACCGAGAGATGGTCCCCTTTCGAAGAGTAGGGGCCCAACCTTCTAATTGATTATTCATGAGTCTTCCAAGGGCACTGCACTGCCCCGAGGGAACATGGCGACTTCTTGGACGCCGATGAAGGAATTTTCCCTTGAAATGAAACAGATTGGAAGAAACGGATAAAATTTGTCAGGGAACATTGTGTTGCTGTGATAATTGGATGCGTCCTCAGTATTTTTCGTTTTGGTTTATTATTCTCAAAACCCACGTAATTTCGGGACGGAGATCAACAATTTTAAAATGACTAAATACTCAACCTCAAAATTTGGCTTTGTTATTCACGATGAGTAGGTTCAAAAAAGAAATGTGTGTGGCTAGTGCTGGATTTTTTTATGAGCCCATGAGTGTGTGATTGATTTATCGAGAGGAACGGAGAAGATTGGTGATACACTTGAATCAGACCAGGTGCAATGTGAATGGACAGAACCAGGTGCCAGAAACAACTGCCTACTGAGAATTGGGTTTGGCAAAAGGTTGGTGTATTCGTCGGTAAGGAAGGAACACGCAGACGCTGGTACGACGTGGAGGCGCTTGTGCAATTACTTGCAAGAGTGGAGGCTTGAAGGTATGTATGTATACCTAATATAAGGATTGCAATGCTGGAGATGAAAGGGGGGAATGACCAGCGGATAGACGCAGACCTCAACATGGTGTTCTAAAGGGTTTAAACCACAATGGGCAGTTTCAGTGGGATTTGTGCCGAAATCGCGGGCAACTTTTGAACCCCTCGAAATTCAGGATGGTCTGCTGGCTCTCCGTTATTGAAGGACCTACTGTTAAGACCGTCAGACACCAAGAGGTAGTAGGTACCTAGCTCATGTACTTTCACTATAATACTTCAGACGAAGGTCTTCCTATTTGCCAGGGATGACAGGGGATGTAAAGGTGGCGTGTAAATCGTGCGAATTAGGTATGTGCCAGAAAAGGTAAACCGAAGAGTGACAACGCCAAGACGAGATGTGTATGCCACGAACTTTGGTATAAAGTTGGAAGTTAAGCCTGGTGCCTGGTGCCTGGTAGAAGAAGAAAATGATTTCGCACTAACGAACGTTTTATTGCATCAAATAAAAACCCCGAGTCGTCGATGGTGGCATAATAAATGTTGACACAATACTTGATTTTCTACCTAGTTGAGTTCGCCAAATTTTCAGCTCAATCGCTCCAGCCCCTGGAGCTCTGAGGGACTAAAAAAGGAGCAACACTTTTTTTTAGGTTCTTGGCCCTCATAGGGATCCATTTTTCGAGGTCCCTTATCCGTCCGATCACTGGTAAAGTCTGTTATAGGTAAAGTCAGTTTTACTTAAAGATTTTTTACCTAATCGGCCCAACTATGGAACACATGGAACTAAGTAATCATTCATCTCTCTAATCCACTCGCTTATCGTAGGTAATTTATTCACAAAAAATCCACGGTCTTGAACGGGATTCGAACCCCCGGCCCCATCAGAATGCAGCGCGAAGCGACCAACGCCCAGAATCACCCAGTCGCTTATTGTACGGGCATACAGTTTTTTAAATCATTTTTTTAGAATGGAACATACTTAAGCCGTGACCTAACTGCCCAAAAACGAAATAATATTATTTCTTTATAAATTTATTTAAATAATATTATTTAATAATATTGTTAAAGAAGTAACTTTCAGTGAAATTTCGAGACGAATGAATAACTTATATTTTTTAGACTGTAACCATGAACACCACTAGCAACCTATGTTAAACACCAATGTTAAAGAAGTAACTTTCAGTGAAATTTCGAGACGAATGAATAACTTACATTTTTTAGACTGTAACCATGAACACCACTAGCAACCTAACAATATTTATTCGTCTCCCTCCCGGACTATATTATACGTATATTATACGTTAGGCCACTAGTTCAGCGTCCTCGCTTGTCTTACCGTTAGGCCACTAGTTCTGCGTCCTGCTTTGTCTTATCGTTAGGCCACTAGTTCGGCGTCCTCACTTGTCTTATCGTTAGGCCACTAGTTCGGCGTAGGTTATTATTATTATTACTCTTATTATTTTTTTATTTTTTTTAAGTTTGGTATGGAAGAATAGCACAATTCAAAGTCAATTATCAGGGTTTTTTTTTTCTCAAGTCAAGAACGTGGAATGTCCCGTATGGCAAATTTGTCTCTTCCTGTCCAACGCTTTCTAAATTGATAAGTAATATTATATCGATAAATAACCTACTTCTACATCTTGTGGAAACAGAAGTAGGTAGGTTTATAGGGGCGAGGTCGATACCTACCATATGTTATGGATGGCACCACAATCTGACCGCTTTGTATACTCCGTTGGAGTAACTTGACCGACACACGCGAAAGGCGGGGAAAGGACGTCAAGATGGATGTGGGGGACGTTGGAAGGCGCAAATGCCGGTAGACGGGTTAGATGGATAAACTCGAACGTGCCTGCGTACTTCACGTTCAAAAAGCCACATCTGGCGAAGAAAACGATAGTAGGGAAAGAGGATGGGTGGAGGGGAGGATTACCCCTCCGAGTAATAACACAGAAGAAAACACGGGGAAGAGATAAGGGAGACACAATGAGAAGAGATGGGAAGCTCGGCCCGTCCCGCGGGTTTGCGGTTTGAGATATCTGTGCTACCACACCCACTTCCAGTAGGCTGGACTTGAGTTAGCCCTGACGATGGTAGTTGAATATCAGGCTTATCTACCACTCACGAAACCCCCCGTATTGGTAAATATTGGCTTCGCTAAGGTATGGTATCACACCTTTCCTGCATCAGCTGAGATTGAAGAGGATTGCAGGAGACCTAGGCTGAGGCCCAAGACAATAATATCGCATTTTAAGCAATTTTGAATTGGGTTTTCTATTCGTCTACCATCACTCTACAACGCCGGTGTTCAAAGTTCATAATTACTACCCATCCACCCACTCCCTAAACCCAATTTTCTTCGGACACAGCTTCTTGATACTCTCACTGTCATCTTTTATTCATATCCCAAATCAAGTTGATCGTTTGATCAAGATAGCTCAGACTCCTCACACGCACAGCGCTGTCACATCTGTGAGCTTTTCCGTCGCAACCGTAATTATTCGATCAAGCGGAACCTTCTAATAAGTATTATTGTTGATATCAGAGATCAACCCGTTAATTCACGGGAGCGCGATCTTGATTTTGGGTTGTCGAATCCCAATCAATCAGGCCCTCCTGTCAGACTAGCCACTTCTTATCCTTCCCTATTGAAAATTTTTACCAGACAAAAATGATGTTTGAGATGTTTGAGAATATAATAAAATGGTCATTTTCTACTTCATTTTTGGAATGTTGCCACGTCTCTCGATGAAAGAGCACAAATTTGGCAACAAAGCCTCCTAATGTAAATGATGACATCTACAACAAATTAAATCAAAATTTTTCATGAGTTTTGTCTATAAACTGTTCGTAGGGCGAGAGTTGGATTTTCTGCATCACTGAGCCGCGGGAAGTATCGTTGCATGGCCGGCGATCGTAATTCAACGAGATGGTGGAAAGTAATTACACCTGAAGCAATCTGTTAATAAATTTCAGGAGAATTATGATTGGCGGGTCTCGTGCGGGCTGGTGTCACAGGCTACTTCCGCCGGCGGGGCTTTTTCCACCCCAAAATAAATAGGATTCACGCTCATTATTTCTTTGACTTTTTGAAAAGTGCATTCATACTGAAAAGCCATAAGGCTAAACTACTTCCTGATGGTAGCATCTCAGTTTAAAATATAAATATGCAAACCTAAAAAAACCGATAAGGAATGTTCATTGGAATATTGGTGCCCAGGTGTGCCGAAAACTGGGGGTTTTTCTCTACCTACCAATGTGTTTCTCCCACCTCAAATCCATGAGAGGATTAGGATCTGTAATAATTACAGTAGAATTCAGATCCTAATATCCTACAATTTTTAGGATTAAATTAAATTTTGTAGAAAACGGGACATAGGAAAGGGGCGTTGCCAGCTCTGTCTCATCTATGTTCGTAGGTACCTAATAGAAGGTATCTACCGAATTTTAGGTAATGATTCTTCTGTGTTTAGAAACGAAAACACCGAGTCAGTGATTACCTCTTGGTGTTTTCATTTCAGGTTGAACTTTCCAATTAGGTAGGTTAGCAAAAATATTTCATCTTCTTAGATTCAACCAAAACCAGATTTTCAACCCCAAATTGTCCTCTTTACGCCTCTTTATTCGTGCTGAAATTACTTTTCACGCTTCCAGCTGAACTTCACTGAAATTGCTTTAACTTCTTTAATTTTTATTGAAATTTGTGCACATTTTTAACACCGTTCAGTAATTTTGTCACTTCCTAAACGTGTTTTTCGCGGCTAAGTTCCAAATTAAAGTGACAAAAATGGCAAAATGAAACTAACTCAATATTGTTGAATTTAATATAATTTTTTCCTAATTTTCATTTTTGACAAAAACGTCGAAATGAAACTAACTCAATATCGGGGTAGCGATACTTTTCTTTCGAAATTATTGGGTGTCGATTTTAGGAGAAAAATATCGTATCGAATCAAGTATCGATACCTACAACAGTAAGACGTCCCCAGGTTGAGAAGGAGTCTCCCCCTTCCTAACATAATTTTATGTGATTACCTTCGAAAAACCCACTTTAATCCTGATGATGGAATTGAATTACCCGAAAGCTTGGCAGTAGAGGGAGTTTGAGCTGTTTGAACCATCTCCCCATCAACAGTTTTGATCAGTAACTGATGAATGCCAAACCGAGGGTCGGACCATCGCCTTATCCTGCAAAAACATTTACCTATTTATTATCTTAAATAAATGAAATTTAAATTGTAATCGAGATTCGGGATCGAAATACGGAATTGAGAATTTTCCAAGCTGAATTGGGAACTTTTCATTTCAATTTGAGAATTTTCTCAAGAAATTAAAAGCTTGGAAAATTCTCAATTGAGCTAGGAAAACCTACATAATAACCAATAGGCGCCCATTTATCAGTAATTACTATTATTAATAATTATTTAAAAATCCTGGATTTCGTTGCCAAATATCAGACGCCTTCAGGATACTTAGCGAATAACCATCAGCGCGTACATGCATTTCTAAATAATCTACCTAACTCACTATGATGCGCAATTGGCAGTTTTAAACGCCTGCAACAGAGCTAATACTAACCATCCACATGCAGCCTTCTACTTCAGTTTCCCGTTTCGGGTTTGATACCTTTTGATAACGTTAGTAAACAGAGTTGTAAGTGCGCTCGTAAGTTGTTTTGCACTATCGTGCACTATTTTTACTGCAGTAGTTTGTGCTTATTTGACACGTATAAAATCATGTTCCCAACGAGCTCACAGCGAAAGCACTGGATGTTCAAAGATGAAGCGGAACTTAACGCTCTTCGAATGAACGCTAACAAAAACTACATCGAGAGGTACCTGTCACGAATGGGGGTGAGTACCGGTAAAGTATTTTCTGATGGAGGATTTGAATTAGGTTTTTTTATTGTCTGTAACTACGTTTTTTAATGTCTATAACTTTTGTAGGCTGCTGCTCAGCCCGTGTTGACTGCCGAAGAGGAGAAAACGCTGTTGAAATACCACGAACACTCGATGATGAGAGATTTATGCAAAAGGTTCCAACCTCCGATGCCCAAAGCCGTCATAGGCACAGCGTTCAACTATTTCAAACGCTTTTACCTGAACAATTCCGTCATGGACTACCATCCCAAGGAAATCTTGTGAGTGAGGTTGATTGTTCCCTGTAAAACCTGCAGGGGATTTTTTTTCTTCAAACTTATCAGCAATTTACAATAATTGCGTAGGTACATATACTTAAATCAATTATTGATTTAAGTATATGTACTAAATAACTTGCAAGAAGCTATGTCACATTTATGTGTTATAACACATCTTCTATGTAACTTTTGGTTTATTATTCTTGGAATAATACACCTATGTTTTCGCGACGGGGGTCGATGACACCGATCGGCCTCAAAATTTGACATTATCCGTTTCAAGAGGTCTAGATTCCAAAACCGAAATGTCCGTCCGCCGTCCGGGCCGTTTTGAAATTTTGACAAAATACTCGGTTTACCGTCTAGTTGTGCCCGCAAGGTTTTCAGCCCGATCGCCCAAACCCGTGGGGCGCTATGGGGCTAAAAGGGGGCTACGAGAGGGTTTTTTTAAAGGCTTTTGGCTATGGGATCGAGTTAGGTGTCGTTTTCGAAGTATTTTTGGATGTAGAATCCATTTTTGGGGGTCTCGGAGCGATCCAATTTCATTGTATTGATCCAATTTCACTGTAGAGGGCTTTCATGGGGCTACAAATGGGATTTTTGAAGGATCCAGGAGGTAAAATATTATACATGTAATAAACAAATCAAAATTTGAAAAACAATTTAAAAAAAATTTTTTTGAAAAATAAAAATCCAAAACAAAAATTGTTTCTCTAAAATTGTTCTCATTGACACAGAAATACATTTATGCACAAGTAACGTATATCAAAGAATTATGAACCCTAGTGTAAAATTTGCAGCGTTTTACTAGGTGGTCGCGAGGGAATGCCCTCATAAGGGTAGGTTCCCCAAGAAGGGCATGTCTACGTTGTCCGAGTGCTGGGCACTCAATGATGGGCAGCCTCCTCGCACAGCTTGCACAGAGTTGATGTTTGTGTTACTGGTGTGTGGGTCAAGTGACGTCGCAGGGGGCGAAGCTTGTCAGGAAACCTACTAGCCTTCTTAGTTCCCCGCGCTGTAATTTGAGAAGCTCTTCAGAAGCCTTGGAGTTGTGTTTAGCCACCATGCGTTTGCTGTGAGCGTGGCCTTCGATTTGGTCGCCATCTCTTGGCTGTTTGTGAAAACATCCACCTGTTGATGGCACCTCTGAAGAAAAATTGTGGCCAAGGCCTGAGATACCTCTATGCCCCGGGACCCACTCCTGGGAGACCCTGTGGCATTTTACTTTGATGGTGCTGTTAGTGCCTTGATCGACGCCTGGCTGTCTGAGCGTATTTGGACGTGAGCTCTGGTGTGATCTCGTCTTAAGCTCTCCCTTGCCCCCGCGTCGATCGCGATAATTTCGGCCTCGAGGTGTTTTTCCCAGTGGAGCTGTGTAGTTCCATCTGAGCCCGGTGTATTCCAGCATTCTGTGCCTGCATCCATTTTTGATCCATCTGTATTCAGATGGTGCCATTGGGGCAGCACTTGGTAACCCCCGGCCCTCTTCTCGTCTGTTTTGATTCTGCCACCACCTCGAGTAGTGCTACTACACTCATAATTTTGGAATCCCCGGGATGGGAAGTTTCCCTCCAGGTCCCATTTCTGCCTCAAGGGCTTTCAGGATCTATTCGTATGTGTTCTACAGTTACTGTTCCTCTTGGCTGACAGGTAGTCGACGTATTCCATCTTAAAAGTCCTACCAATCGGCTTCATTCTAATTAGGTTACTAATTTCAGAGTTACCTGCGTTTATTTGGCGTGCAAGGTCGAAGAATTCAATGTATCCATCACGCAATTCGTTTCGAACATCAATGGAGACCAAAAGAAAGCGGCGGACATCATCATCAACAACGAACTGCTATTAATGCAGCAGCTCAACTACCACCTTACAGTGCACAACCCGTTTAGGCCCATTGAAGGATTCCTCATCGACATCAAGGTTCGTTTTCACTTTTTATTCCTACCTTGTGACTTCCTGAGCGTTCTGATTGGAATTTTAACGTCCAGGTGCGCAGCAGGCTCGGGAACGCTGAAAAACTCCGATCTGGAATCGATGAACTGACGGAAAAGTTGTACCTGACGGACGCCTGTCTTCTGTATTCTCCATCGCAGATCGCTCTAGCCGCCATATTACACTCGGCAAGCAAAAACCAGGAGAATCTCGATAGCTACGTCACCCAAACGCTGCTTGGAGGTGACCCCACGAGACTGACGGATCTCATTGAAGCAGTCAGAAGTGAGTCTTTGTTCAAAACTCCCATTTAACCGTTTTATTCGACACTTTTTAAACGATTTTGTATTTGTAGAAATTCGCATCATGTCGAAACCTTCGGACGTTTTCCAACCCAACAGAGAACTCATCAAAGCTTTGGAAAAGAAGCTTGAACTATGTCGCAACGAAGAAAACAACCCTGACAGCCAAGTGTGAGTATCCCATGTCCACTCCGTATTTCTGCCATAGTCTTTGAATAATTCAAATCTCATTTTGTGAACAGTTACAAAGAAAAAATGCACGAACTACTTGAAGATCACGATGATAGGCCTTCGAGGCGATTTGCCAAAGCAGCCCGCAAGAGTGAGAAGATGCAAGGAATCACTTCAATTGATGATACTAATTTTAGCCCGTGATGAGGTTTGATAGTATAGTCCATTTCACTTTTAAATTATTCATTCCTGATTCGTTCAATTTTTATATGAAACAACCAAAAACAATTTTATAAAAAGAATCGACCGAAACTGAGTTTATTATCGACGTGAAACCTTATTGTGAATTGTAATGCTGGTGAAATAGTAGTGAGGGCTGGTTTCAACCGTCAGAAAGAGATGGGAACTTAGCTATAGTTAGAAGGGAAATTAGCTGGCTGCTTAGTTGTAAGAAAGGATGGAAAATGGGCACTGTTAAAGAGCTGCTAAAGCTCTCTTGCTGTTACTGAGAAGCTTCATGAGACTGCAAGTCCGGTTTCGCTCTTGTGCAGTAGAAATCCGAGATCATTCAACAGCCATGACCACGCTGGTAGCGAGCGACGGTGAAACGTGAAGTCTCCAAGAGCTCACTAACCTTCCTTAAACATGGTTGCTACGTTTAAACGTTAAAGACAACTAAATTGGATACCTCCACCCATCATCTGACGTCTTTGACGAATTGATATTCACAACCAAATCCTTACAACGGAGCCTCTGTTTGTCCCCGCTTGTCCGACGTATGACCGGTTATGGGTGGGTTTCTTATATACCATATCAAGGTCTGTATGGAACCCATTCATGTTTTATGTTTGAAGGACCTTCGTACGTATAATCGATTTTTGAGGGTCCGACTGCTATTATAGTAATAGCAGCTATACTTTGTTCATATCCAAAATAAAGTGAATCCATACCCTCGTTTTGTTAATGTAGATGTTGTGACATCCATTATAGGATTTCCAAGATTGAAATATAAGTAAGTTTTGGATATGTACTGGCACAATGAGCTCCTTGAATGATTTTTGAAAATGTTTTTCCTGCAAAGGTCGTCCTTCAAAAGTTTCAAAACGGGTCCATATTGTAGAAACCCCTTTTCAATTATTTATAGGGCCTTAGGAAAAATATGATATTTGAATTCCGAGGTCTGGAGAGGGTACATGACGTGGGCTGCTTCGTCGTCTTTTGATTGGCCGGGAGATCCCTCTCTCTCTCTCATCTACGCAAGTCAGCCAACTTTGCTACGCGAAAAGTCGACCCCAAAAATCGAAAATCGGGTAAATCATCATAGAAGGTCATTCGAAAATTGAGCATCGAGGTTATTATCAAAGAAGGTTATTCAAAAATCGACCCGGGCCGAGTGTTTTTATTCCGATTCTGTTCAGATTTATTATTTAGCGCTCTGGCGGCTCAGTGCCCAACTACTCGACGCCCAGCCTGGCGAGGTGTGACGTCAAATTTGCCCGGCGTTCATTTCAAAATCTCTAACATTTCTAAACAGCTCAGCACGTACCTATACGGATTTTCGAACTAAAAATTGAGGTTTAAGGGTTTTAAAGGGTGCTGAATCCGAATATGTTGTCAGAAATGCTGAATTCTGACCTTTTCAAGAAGCCCATTGTTCATATTTTCGATAGACTCTTTAGGTACCTACCTGAACTCACTGTACGGGTTTCTGCATGGATCATTTCAGATTCTATGTGACATTTGACTTGGCCACAAATTTCGTTGAATTGAACTTTTCATCGCCTTTTGGTTTATTATTATTGGAATTCGTATTCCTGTCCGAGGTGGAAAATTTTTGATCGGCCTCAAATTTTTTTTCTTTTTACGTCCGACGAGCCGTGTTGGACGTTAGGATTTTTTTTAATTTGAATTTTTGACGAAGTACTCGGTTTACCACCTGGTTGTGCCCGAATGGTTTTCAGCCCGATCGCCCAAACCCGTGAGGCGCTATGGGGCTAAAATGGGGCTACGGTAAAGGTTTTTGAAGGGTTTAGGCTATGGGGCCGAATTAGGTGACGTTTTCGAAGTATTTTTGGTCTTAGAATCCATTTCGGGGGTCCCAGAACGATCCGATTTCACTGTTGCGATCTATAGAGCTCTAATGGGGCTACAAAATGGGATTTTTGAAGGATTCCAGCAGGTCAAAGAAGGTGTCGTTTTCCGAATCGATATGAAACCTATCGATAGACAAGCCTAAACGTACTCCTATCGCAATATCGCCTCGCGGAAGGCCGTCAACTATGCAAAACTAAACCAAGAGAAAAATAAAAGAAAGCGACACGTGAGTGTTGATAACTGATGAAGGAATGTGCCAAAGCCAACGTGGGGTATTGCAGCCTTTACCAGCACGCTAACCGTGAACCTGACCAGAACCTATTTGAGGCTGAAAGGAACATCAAAACCGACAGACGGGGACAGTGAGCCCGGAGGTAGTCACTGACAGTTTAATCGGAACGGGGAAACAGGACTCGCTGCACGAGTCGGGAAAACGTATACTGAATTTCCACTTGCTGACCACTGCTCATGAGCACTGCAGGTCGAGCACAACTTGAGAACTGAAGATGACGGCAAAAGGCAAATCTTGCAACTGGGGGCTCACAAAGGCTCAATAATAGTGGCGTCGGCAGTGAATATTCACTTATCACTTATTGAGCCAATCGATTTTTTCCATTCAGAAGAAAATGTTTATACCGAATTTTGCAGTTTAAGTGAGGTTGCTTGGGAACAGGATAATAACTCCACAAAAAGTACAACTTGTTAGCACTGTTTTATTTGTCATCTTTCAATGCACACGAAAGGGGTTTCACAACTTGTTTCATAATTTGATTGTGTGTCAGTCTCAACAATTTCTGGTTCCAAAGGCACTATAGGCCTTTCTTGCTTTGACTAGATAGCAGTACAGTAATGTATGACAGAATTACAGAATAGTGAACCTAGTTTCACTCGTCTATTATTGCACTCACATTTAAGATGTCGAAAATTCAGATTCTGAGGAACTGCATTTCATAGTGGTTTTCTATTTACACAAAAACGACACGTCAGTCGACTCCTTGGCCTCTTCATCAACCTCTCGACACGAGGTTAAAATGTTTTCAATCAAATAAGTTGCGTGATAAAAGGACATAATATGTTCTTTTGTTATTATGTTCCATGTTAACATATTATGTTCTTTTTAAACTAAAAACTTTACAAATATGAAACACTTAGGTATCTCATAGAAATCCAATGCCTTTCGACTCGTATTTTTATTTTATTTTTTATTTTTCATTATTTTTATGTTAAAGTCGATTTTCACCTCGGGCTTCTCGGATGTGGCGGTGCGTTTATGGCGTCTAAATTCGAGTTGAAAGGGTGGGGATGGAGTATCGAATGGGGTAAATGAGGATGGTGCAGGTTGCTGGGCAAGTGTTGGCTCGGAGCGGCGAAAGGCGGCACCACTTGGCTCATTCCCCCCATCGACGAGTTGGGATAGTTGAAAAACCTGGAAAAAAAAATGTGTGAACTGATTTGGTAGGGATGGAGCAATATTTATGTCCGAGGGTGGTCTTCATTTTTACCATAAACGGTCTCCTATGAATATCGGTCGAGGAGCCGCCATCCCGAGGTTACTGTAGTATTGTTGAGCCAGAAGTTCCAAGTCGTTGGTGTACTTCCGTTTCCATTTCGTTCTTCGGTTTTGAAACCAGATCTTGATCTGAAATCAGATTTGTTGAATTTAGGTGATATTCAATTTTGGTTCATTATTCTTGGAATAATCAACACATGAATAAAGAACAGATTTCGAGGCCAATCAAACATTTAGACATAATAATCAAAAATCAAGATCTTTATTTTACCTACTTATGTCTGCATTTTTGACTGGTCTCAAAATCTGCTCTTTTCATGTTTCAAAATGTGAAGGGACTTTATGGCCGCAGGGGCCACACTCTATAAGCTAAATTCACCAGCCCGCCACTAGCGGTCCCAACGCGGGACATGGGAAGCGCCACTGTTGGTGGCGATAGTGGGCGGCCCTGTTTCTCTCACGAGCGGCTTCACCGCTCAGGACCTGGACTGTGTCAATCCTGCCGCCGATTCATCATACACTGACCGTTTAATTATCACTATGTATAAAGGCAGTGACTTTTTAATTGGACCCGAGGACCAGGCCTCCCCTGGCGACATTTTGTCCGGGGAAGCCAGGTCAGCGGGACCAATATTTTCACGCGATTATGTTGGCAACCATTGCCGACAAATCAATTTTGGTCGCGAGGAGATCAGACTTTTGTAAGACGGTGACTGTATTATTATTATTATTATTTTTTTTTTTTTTCAAATAAATTTTTTATGCGAGAGAATTAATTTTTGCTCAATTTATAGGTGCATACCTACCTATTTTTTTGAAGATGATGGCTCGACCCAACACTACTCTTTGATCGTCAAGGATCGGGAATGGGGTCAAACTGTAAACTGTCTCCTCTATGCCGAGCTTTCCATGTTTATTACATCTTCATCAGGGCATGAGAAGTGTCAGGTTTTGATCAAATCCAGGTTGATGATTAAATAGAAAATATTGTAGGTAGGAATTCGCAATTATCGTCAAAATTAATTAAAACTAGCGCAGGCTTTTCCACAACGAGAACATGAACAGATTGATTCAATCATTTTGAGCATAATTGCGAATTCATACCTACAAAAGTTTCTATTTAATCATAACCTGACACTTCTCATGGCCTGATGAAGAAATAATAATCATCGAAAGCTCGGCGTAGACAGTTTTCAGTTTGACCCAATTCTCGATCCTTGACGACCTCGTGTAAAACGTCTACGTTTTTATCTTATTCAATAAGGCTGTAGAAGTGAAATCTTGGTTGAGCATTAGGGCATCGTCAGGTGGTTGCTGAGAAAACAACTTAAAATAAAAGCCATAAACGTCAAAATATAATGAGCTCTTCACATCCAGAACGGTTCATAAAATACCACTAAAAGCGTTCGTGTTTCATAATGAGATGCTCAACTCCTATTGAATTTATTTGACGGTTCTTCATTCCTCATTATCTCTTGGGGGTTTTCTTAATTAATGCGCGTTAAAAGGGGTTGGTCTCTGACCAGATGGTGAGTTTTGTTCGATAACGGGAATAAGGAAGGCAGATGAGAGGGAAATATTACACTTTAGGCGCCAGGGAAGCCGCCAAGACGGAATCACACGTGTGAACTATTACAGCCGGATTTGGTGGTTACTCAATATGCATCGAGTAGGGATTGGTTCGACAGGTATGATCAATTTCAATGGGAAGGTTTCGTAGGGGGGGACTCATTTTCACAGGAGCCGGGGATCGTTTTTAGGTACCACGCCGTTCGAGTTAGGCCGTTGATTTATACCGTCTTATTAACCTCCTCACGGCCTATTAGGGGTATCCACTTCCGTCGTCATTAGGGTTGGTGTGGGTTTTCTTTCCTGACGTCGAAGAGGGTGGAAATAGGCGCCGGTGAGTGCGCTGATGAGCGCGGGAGTGACGGGAGTTATTGCTTACGTGTGTCTTGTATGCCTTCCGGGTGACAAGAATTTCTCGGATTCCTTCTTAGTGGGGGAGCTTTTGATTATGAGAACGACTGATTGTTGTCAGCATCAGATTCGGTCAACTGGTTTGGTTCAACTCCTCCTGAGTAATAATTTCGTCACTCAAGTTCCAACTCCCCCTAATTGACTTTTCGCAACTTTACAAAGTCAAGAAACTGTTTTATTTTGAATGTAAGTCAATTTTCCAACTTTTCTCGTATTGTTACTCCCCAATAGGGGAAATAGGGGAAACTCAGTTGTAATATGACTTGTGGCTATCTAGAAAATTCACGAAAATTTGTTAATTAAGTGGTGTTGGTGTTTGAAATTGTCAATTACGTGAGGCTGCTGCTCGTGGTTTTAAAATAACCAATTAGGAGGTAATCAGCTCTTATTAAATAAAACGCAAATTCAGAACGAAGGTTTGTTATTCTTTGGCATAAAGTGTGCAAAAACTAATTCCATGTCAATTTTTTTAACAATTAAAATTCCCCTGCCCTAAAATAGATTCAACGTCCAAAACTACTTCGAAGATGACATTTAACTCGACTTGGTAGCCGAAACCCTTCAAAAACATCTTCCGAGGGTCCGTGGGCACAACTAGATAGTAAACCGAGTATTTTGTCAAAATTGCAGATTTTTGAAAAGAATTCCTGCTGCCCAAAACGGCTCGGACGGTGGGCGGACATTTCGTTTTTGGGATCTGGTGAAGATGATGTCAAATTTTTAGGCCTCCATTATTTATAGGGCCTTAGGAAAAATAACAATTTTATTTAAATAATAGATATTTAATATTTGTATCCGGTGGTGGGACGTGACGTTCTAATTTTTACCCATTTTTAATAATTGAAAACCTTGTGGGCACAACTAGATGGTGAACCGAGTATTTTGTCAAAATTCTCGGTTTACCATCTAGTTGTGCCCGCAAGGTTTTCAATCGCCCGAACCCATGGGGCCTAGAAAGGGGCTAAAATGAGGCTACGGGAGGTTTTTTTAAGGGTTTTTTGCTATGAGGTCGAGTTAGGTGTCGTTTTCGAAGTATTTTTGGACGTAGAATCCAGTTTTGGGGGTCCGAGAACATTTTTCACGTGTGTGCTTTTAGGACATTTTCATGGTAGGCCACTCAAACAGCTCGTTTCCGAAGTGATATTTGGTGAGTCGGGGATGTACAGTTGAAGGCGTTTCAAGTCGTCCATTTTTTTTTTTTTTTAATTTTAATTTGGTTTTGAATTTTATTTTATTTTTATTTTTAAAATTTATTTACCTATTCTATTTATTTGCTTATTTATTTTGAATTTTATTTGGGTTTATGTTCTGGTTAGCACAACAAACAACGACAGCAATGTTGTAAAAAACAAAAAAAAACATACATGTCGAGGAGGTGAGCGCACCTTTCCATTTTTTGGAAAAAGGTTGCGCTAAAAACTATCCCTTTGGTGTTAGATAGGTCGATACGTGGTATAAATATACGATACGTATCGACGTATCTAACGCCATATGGGTAGTTTTTTAATTTTGGTTTATAATTCTTGGAATAATTCACCTGTTTTCGCGACGGAGGTCGACGACTCGGATCGGCTTCAAAACTTGACATTATCCGTTTCAAGAGGTCTACATTCAAAATCCGAAATGTCCGTCCGCCGTCCGGGCCGTTTTGGGCAGTAGGAATTTTTTTAAAAATCTGAAATTTTGACAAAATACTCGGTTTACCATCTAGTTGTGCCCGCAAGGTTTTCAGTCCGATCGCCCAAACCCGTGGGGCGCTATGGGGCTAAAATGGGACTACAGGAGGGGTGTTTTGAAGGCTTTTAGCTATGGGATCGAGTTAGGTGTCGTTTTCGAAGTATTTTTGGACGTAGAATCCATTTTTTGGGGCCCCGGAACGATCCGATTTCACTGTGGCGATCTTTAGGGGCTTTCATGGGGCTAAAAATGGGATTTTTGAAGGATCTCAAGAAGTTAAATATTTTTCGAGTAAAAATTAAAGAATTTTTGAAAAAACACATTTTTGAAAAAAAAAATCCCCCCCAAAATTTTTTTGAAATACAAAAATCAAAAAAAAAAATTATTTTTTTATTGACAGAATTAAATGTCTGTACAAGCAACCTGTATCAAAGAATAATAAACCCTTGTGTAAAATTTGCAGCGTTTTTTATAAATGTACTTGTTGATTGAAAGAATTTGTTTTTGGATAATGTATAAAAATAATAATTGCCTAAAACTGGGAGTTATTTAGTATGCAGGAAGTTTAACATTTTGAAGAGAAAGGACGACGTCTTTACGCGGTTCACTGAGCGTTATCTTGCGCGGAAAATGTATAATATTGAGCTGTATAAAAACGGGGTCATTCCTCTTCAAAATGTGGCGAGGGTGGCAATTTCTCCTGGAGTTGGCTCACCTGCGTTTCTGTCAGTTTGAGAGATTTGGAAAGTTGACTCCTTTTAGCGACGGATAGGTATTTGTTTGATTCAAATTCCGTCTCAAGAGCTTTGATTTGGGCTGCCGTGAACGCTGTCCTCGGCCGTTTCTTCCTGTCGGTTTCTTTGTCCTCGCCTGAAATTCAACAACAACGTGGTGAATTGAGGAAACGATTTGATTGGACGACGATCAACTTCGCACGTCATCTTGATGAAAAATTCAAACTACGAAGGTCAATCGGAGAGCCTCCTCGGGGAGCCGGCTGCCCGACGCTAATGAGCCAAAATAGACAGAGCATCAGGTTTAAGTGCCGTGTGCGACTTTATACCGCGAGGTAAACGAGCCGTGTGATTCGGAATGAGCCCTTTGAGGTCCCCTCAGCTAAATATAGTCGGGAACGGACGATGCCGATAAAATGGTCGGTCCCTTCCCTCTTGACTTGTGACGCGACAGTAAATCAAACCGTCTTGTCGTGGTGTTGGGTGTATATAGTATCCGACAGACTACCTAACTGAGGGATTTCGAGATGCATCTGGTGTTTTATAACGTCGTCTAACGGAGATTCGTAGAATCCGAGAACAGGCTGGTTAAAAGCTGATTTATGTCATAATTTCAGCACAACTGAATCAGCGGATAAATTTGTTGTAAGTTTATCCAAGAGTTGCTGGAAACATGCGACTACTACTAATCAACTCATTTAAAACAATAGTTATCTATGTTATAGTTTGGAATAATTAACGCAATCATTTCATGCAACTGTGGTGTAAATTTTGATATGTCTGAAAGTGCGATAGTCCGTCCGCCACCTCACAGTGGGGCCGAATACGCTAAAAGGTGGCGGAAATTCCAAAATCTTCAATCCTTCTTCCTTCCGACGTACCGCTTCCCCGCCGTTTGAAAAACTACTGAATGGTGGCCCTCGTTAACTTGTCTCACGGAATCTCTTCTCAATGCAATGGTCAACAATGTTCTGTTCGCCTGTTCATTAGTTGCCGCCGTTGGTTATTTTCAATATCTTCGTGCCGTCTGTCGTTCAATAACGATATTATGTAGCTGTCATTACAAAATAGTCCTCATCAACTATCAGTGCCTATTTTCAATAACAACCTGATACGAGTATAATTACCAACCTGATACGAATATAATATTTTTTCAAAATGACATCGTCACGTGATGCTAAGTATCCAGTTTTGTAATCGATTGTTAGTTAATTTTTTTTTTTTTTTTTTTTTTTTGAGGATTTTCAAAAGTTCTAAGTTGTACAATAATTATTGTTTATTTCTATTTGTAAAATGTTTCTATCAATTATTAAAATGTTTCATACAAATGTTTCAAATGTTTGTTGGAAAATGTTTCATTCAATTTGGAAAATGTTTCATTCAATTTGGAACATGTTTATTTTAATTTGAAAAAGCTATATATGAACAACGAGCAATTATTGGTTTTGTCATTTCGAGCTGTCTGTAGGAGTGCAGGGAGGCGAAAAGTTGGAGATTGATCTGTACTAATCAGGATTTATTGAAAAATTGAAAAATACTGAGCAGTATTTTCACCTGTACAGTTTTCTTGCCGTGGCGAGTTCCACATGTAACGCTCCACACTTAAGCCTTAAACTACCACTGATTTGTATTCAGGCAGCCCGTACAAAGACATTAAAAATACTCTCCTCATTAAATTGAAACTTATCCGTTTTACAGATCAAAAAACACCAGAAAATCGAAATGTTGGCCTAACGTACGACTGGTGAGGACGCTGAACTAGTGACCACATTGCGCAGACACTAAGAATCAAGTCTTGATGTGTTGGCATAGTGGGGCGTAGTGTCCCTTTCTACCGCAGCCTCGATGCCGCCTCCAGTTCCCGCCGACCTTCCCACAGAGTGATCCCTGTGTTGATCCCATCTCTGTAGAAACAGCACCAGAGGGTCCTTGTCTACGAGGCGGGTCCTTGGAAGGTCCACGTCAACTCTCGTGAGATCAGTCAAGGGGTGACCAGGCATTCCGCTCCAGCCCGGGGTTTCCCTCTTTCCATCCAAAGAGTTGTGACCGAACATAATAAAGATGCGTTATGCATAGTGCGACGGTGGGCGCGAGTGAGACTGACTGTGTGGCCGTTGGTCATGGCGTGCGGAAAATGAGCAGCCTCCTGTATTCCACACGCGGGGGGCTAACTGGTCAGCGAGGAAGCACATCTGTCTTCCGTTCACTGACGTTCGTTACAGAGTGATGCGTGTGTGGGCTCTGACGTTGTTGGCTTGGCACAAGTAGGTTGGCAAACAAAATGCATAATTATAAAATGAAGAAAAACGACCAAAATGGCACTTTGATACTCAAGCCTTTCACTTGATTTCAATCCATACCACAGATTGTGACTGATATCGCATCGCTTCCAGCAAACCATTTGTTCATCATATTCTTCTTCCTGGTATCCATTTTGCTCTGCCCTTTGACACTATTATAGAACTATAATGGAACCGAGGAGTTTATTTTTGAGGCCATTACTTATTACGAATATTTGTGAACTATTTCACTTTCATTTCAGCAATTGTGTTGGCATCGCATGGCATTTTCCAGAAATATATTGACGCAGCAGAATATAAAATAAGTATTATAATGGCGGTTTAAATGGTTCTATTCGCTCAAGAAAACTCTTGACACGCCAGTTTCCGGCGATTCCCAACGAGACCCACTTGGGTTTGTGAGCAATAAATATACACCCTGGAAATTAGTGAAGCTCCGAGCGACTCGGACGGGAGGGGGTGATGGATTGGAACGAAAAAGGGGAGGGAACCTCGGGGAAAAAAAGAGAAAAAATAAGATCTTGTTGGTGTTGCCGTCTGTCACTTGGACTATTATAAACACGGTCCCGGGAGCGCGTTTAGCCCGATGATAAATACTTATGGCTTCTACTTCAACTCTTGTAAACCGAAACCCTCCTCCCCTCCTCGCAACCAGTAAATCTCTCTCTCATCCCTTCATCGCGTAAATTTGGTCTTAATGAGCCTTCCTCCGAAACGGTCCCCGAATCCGAATATCACGCGCTCATCTTGAAACAAATTACGCCAGGCACATTTTCCTCTGAAAACTAAAACCGTTTTTAAAATGATCAACCGAGTGGGAAATACTTGAAAATGAGATGAAACCTGATGGGTTCAATTTATACATCAACTGTCATCTTTAGTTTTCTTATGCAACGTGGAACTGAAATAACGGCGTCTAAATCTACTGGGGCTCGGTAAAGAAGTATTATAAATCAAAAATTTTGTAAATGCTTTCATCGACATTCACTATCATCGACAACTACTGAGTGAGCCAGACAGAAACCCTACTTAGTTCCACATTCTGGCTGTGAACTGTGGAAATCCTCTTCGTCAATTAATCAAATTTTGGTATATGGGCCTCAGAAAATCGAAAATGAGCTCCTTGAAGAGGTTGTAGTTTTTAATTTCTAACATTATATTCGAATTCTACACCCTTTAAACCCCCTTATACCAATATTCATTTCGAAACCCGTTTAGTTACGCGGAGAGCTGTTACTCAATAATTGTACAATTATTTTTGGATTTTGAACTGAAAGCTGAGGCCAGTGGCATCACAAATTGGGCTTTTTTTTGCTAAAAACACACAACAGGGCAATATATCACTTCACGTCTCCAAGAACTGCGGGTCGCCCACATGAATTCCTTATCTTGACTGACGTTTGAGAACGTCCCATAAGAATTTGCAGGTTGTTGACATGTAATTTTACATTGGCGCGTAGCAAGGTTGGCTAACTTGCTTCTCTCGGACCAATAGAAAGAAGGGATAGGTGCACGTCACATCCCACTCTCTGCCCTCGGAATTCAACCATTCTGTTTTTCTAAAGGCCCTAAAAGAATAATGGAGATGCAGTTTTTTCTGCTATTTTGGCAGTAAGTTTTGAAGGATGACATGAGGAACCCCTGCCTTGTCACCCTCTAGATGCTCTGGCTTGAGAGGCCACGTCAAAACTCGTCGCTCCAAGCAAAACCGTGAATACCCTTGACAACCCCCAGGAGAGCTCTGGATGTCTACCACATCAAGACTCATGTAGTGAATGAACACCGACCAGAATCCCCCATCAGCCACCTCCGGAGAGGTCCTTTGGAGCTTTAAAAGTGCTTTCCGGAAGCGGCATCGTGACCATGGAGATTGTTCCTTCGAAACTCCACCAGCCATGACAACTCGTCCACGAAGAACCTAAAAGACACCAGAAGGAAAACAGCGTTTCTGCTTCCAGGCGTGCAGCTCCTTGATTGAGTGTTTAATTACATTTGCTCGCCAGCCAACTAGGACATAGCGACTGAGTGACTGAATGAGGGTTGTTAAGCATGGATAAACATAAAATTACGTTTAGATATTGATTCAAGTTTAAAACACCGTTTCCACAGTATTGAGTTTAAAAAAATCGTCAAACTCGGACCCAGACAGTGCAATATTTTATTTCTATTTTAGGTTCTAGAAGCCTACCAGAACATGAGGAAAATTGTTCCGTGGCTGGTGTCGTTTTCAATGCCTACTTTTCTTTTTTCTTTAAACTCCACAATTGAGGTAAGCTGCTTAAAAACTTTAAAAATCGTATGCTTGTAATGTGAACACCTACCTGAAGCTCGATCATTTTTGAGCACAAATCACGCTTCTATCAAGCGGTACAGAGGGAAAGTGATCATGCATATTGCACGTCGATAAAGGCAGTTGTCACTCTCTCCAGGTAGCCCTGAGACAGCAGCCAAACAGAGTGAGGCATTATCTGGATAATGTTAACTCCAACTTCACGAAGAAGTTGGCCAATGTGGTGAATTATTTTTTTAGTTACCGCCTTCTTTTAGCGTCATTCATAGGTGGTCACTAGGAAGAGAATCAGATTCTCTTCCAAGCCAAATCTGATTTTGTTTTGATTCAAACCTTTTGAACAGGGAGTGATTGATAACGTTACACAAGTTGCCACCAGTAGCGCTGGGTCCGCGACAACCAAGGCGCTGCATTGAGACTCTACTAGGTGGTCACTGTGCGCCAAGACTACAGAGTTGTGTCGGCTAAAGCCAGCCAACCCCCGAACTGGCCTCAGACCCCTTCTTCTAGTTTTTTTTGGTGAAATCTATTTGTACACCTTCTTTGCCTACTCTCACACAAAGATCAGTGGTTTCCCCCCTCGCTAACCCTCTACCGTAGAAGCACCCTTATATTGTTGTTTGCCTATATTTCATTTGACTGGGTTCGATTCTCCATGAGTGGGGAGGGGGGGGGGGGGGAGTTTTTTCCTTCAGCTGCACACCTTCAACAGTCAACCTCCTCGGGGTGGCGTTTTCTCTCCCCCCCCCCCCCCCCCCTCACCGTCAACAACCAATTTCTAACATCTTGTCAAATGGCCCAGCCAGTACACGTCACAACCACATGTAGGTACGTACACTTAATTCATATTCGGTTCCTGTTTCTACACATGTTCTGGTTTGGGAGGTGTCAAAACCCTTGTGGTCTGCCGCCGTCCATTTTGTGGTAATACTATAATATTATTACGATGTTTTCGTATTATAATATTATGATGAGAAAACATCGCAATATGATCCAGCATTGTGTGAAGTAAATTTAAAAAATTGCGTTGTCTTTTTCTTTTAAGGCATCTTTAATATTTTCGGGCGGAGAACCATACGAAATTTATCCTCATTTCCCTTCGCATTCAACTTGTATTTTTAGCGACACAACGTTCCTTAATTGTGGAAACAGTTTCTTGATAGAAGCTCTTTTGAGAGCCCTCAGAAGTGAGAGAAAAGAGGATTCTAATCTTGGAAAAGTCGTTTGAACAATTAAGCGGGGGTCCAAGGTGTAAGGGTTGATTGATGGCCTCTGGTTTCTCTTGTTAGCGTCCTGGCACGGAGTCAACCCTCATCCGGAGGGGCCTAATTGCGCCTAAACATACCCTCCTCCTGTCAATCCTTTTGACTCCCTTTTGAAGGTTTTATATCCGTGAAATGGGGCCGTTATTTAGCCCAACTTGCCAACAACGACTGATTGTTCGGGGGCCCCGAAGGGAAACTTATAGTCGACCGTACAAAACACTCGGCGGTTTTGGCGAATGGAACTCTTTAGCGTTCGGGTTTTGGCTGAGTTCGAAACGGTTTGATTGCCCGAATCAATTTCAACGAAATGGATTTTTCTGGTTCAGCTCTGTCACTCCTCCATTCTTATCCCCAGTCTGAATGGCTCCGCCTTTCTGGGCACCTGGATAAGTGGAAAGGTATCTTTTTAGCTGATGTGAAACGTGAAGGTTTATTTATGGCTTGAAACAGCTTTTGCTCGGTGTGAAGTCAGCATACTCCTCAGTAGTTTATCGCCTACACGTCATAACGTTCATAGGAATATGAGTTTGTTGAAGGTCTTATAAATAGCCCAAGCTCTATAACGGGGTGTGCAGGTAGTTCACGTTGTCTGGCAGAGTTCAAACATTTGTCATTTAGTCCGAGAATGACAGGAATTATAATTTACTCGACACTTCGGTTGGGTATCCAGGAAATAGTTCGTAAGTGCCAACATCGCTAAGATCTGTAAGAACGTCTATAGGCATCGCTCTTACAACTAACAGGAATAGCAATACCTATCAGAACGCAGTAGAAGGCTGTTAGCAGTGCTGAGTTAGCACACTAACTACCTTCGGGTTGTCATATCGCCATTGTACAGTACAGTGTACTAAGTACACAATGTACACAATATGTACTTGCAGTGATACGAGACTCTGGTAACCTGAGACCTTTTCGAATAATTCCCGCCCTCGAGTGCGATCGCCCTCGAAACATCCCTCTTTTCCCTCACCTCACCTTTCCCCAGCAATTCGATTGAATTTGTTGTTTTAGGAAGGACCTTTCATCCGTTCTTCAGGTTTGGGGAATTAAAAAAAAAAAAAAACTCCCTAGTTTTCTCAAATAATATTCTACCAGGGTCCAATTAATATCTGACGGGAGAACGCCAGTTCCGCGCAAGAGGCTTGGAATTGTAGATCCTTGCCAGTTCCGCGCAATCTACTGAGATCTTCCTCCTACCCTATTGCAACTGGAACTCGTCCTGATGACTGTCGCGTCCACAATGTGTTGTAAAACCGTTTGCAAATTAGGCTTCATTAGTCACAATAAACGTGAAATGTAACATAAATGAATTTGGAGTGAAGACACATGCCAGTGTCTAACAACTGGAACGGTTATAATAAAACTGGAAAAATACTACTGGAATTATTAACTATCCTTCTCACATCAGCCTGGAATTTACTAGTTTGTTCACATCTTAACTTTTTACAATCATTTTTGCGTATAAACTCCAATGTTTTCTCCACATACACCTCCTTCTTCATCAAAACAGTAGTATTTCCTTTATCAGCTTTCAGTACAGTCACCTTCTCATCCTTTAACTTTCTCCGTAGATTCCTTAGACATTTTTCATCTTCTGTTGATTTCGTTGTAGGTTGCTCTCCTTGAAGCAATTGGGCACAGAGGGACTTAGTAACTTTACCTTCATCATCATTGGCTATGACCGCTTCTGTACTCATCGCGAGATCCAAGATGTCGTTTCGGTCGATTTTGGTGATAGGGTTATGTTTCAATCCTCTTGACAAGAATTGCTCTTCTTTTGACGAGAGAGTTATACCTGCCTGGTTATCTACTTTATTATAGAATGCCGTTGCTCCTGATATTGTAGGAGTTGGCGTTTGTTGCCGTTGTTTTAGCCACCAGAGCTTTCTCTCCATCGTCTTTTTCTTATCTTGACCAAATGACCATTCTCAGTTACTTCAGCGATGATAATTCATGATGATAATTCGATGAGGATTCCCACTATTTCGCCGCACCTACCTTACGTTATGTTCGGGGCGCTAGTCGAGCGGACGTCGCGGCAACTTACTGCAGTTTGAAGATGGAGTTGTGCAAAGTGGAATGGAACATTTGGTTTAATACCCAGTGCCGGAAATTGAACATCTACCCGTCGTATACCAAGATCCACTACAACGGGCCGTGCCGTAATGGGTTGAAGTACATCAAGGAAGCACAAAAGAAAATGATCAACGGGGAGGTAAGAAGATTTTATTGTGAAAGGGACCGATTGAGTGAGAAGGCATACTTTGTGTATCAAGAGCTTACCGCCAGATATCAGGACGCCACGAATGTTATCATCGCTGAAGTAACTGAGAAAGTATGGTCATTTGGTCAAGATAAGAAAAAGACGATGGAGAGAAAGCTCTGGTGGCTAAAACAACGGCAACAAACGCCAACTCCTACAATATCAGGAGCAACGGCATTCTATAATAAAGTAGATAACCAGGCAGGTATAACTCTCTCGTCAAAAGAAGAGCAATTCTTGTCAAGAGGATTGAAACATAACCCTATCACCAAAATCGACCGAAACGACATCTTGGATCTCGCGATGAGTACAGAAGCGGTCATAGCCAATGATGATGAAGGTAAAGTTACTAAGTCCCTCTGTGCCCAATTGCTTCAAGGAGAGCAACCTACAACGAAATCAACAGAAGATGAAAAATGTCTAAGGAATCTACGGAGAAAGTTAAAGGATGAGAAGGTGACTGTACTGAAAGCTGATAAAGGAAATACTACTGTTTTGATGAAGAAGGAGGTGTATGTGGAGAAAACATTGGAGTTTATACGCAAAAATGATTGTAAAAAGTTAAGATGTGACCAAACTAGTAAATTCCAGGCTGATGTGAGAAGGATAGTTAATAATTCCAGTAGTATTTTTCAAGGGGTTTGGAAACGTGGCATATTTGAAATGAACCCTAGACCTCCTCTCCTAACTTGTCTCCCTAAGATCCACAAAGAAGGAATACCTATGCGACCTGTTGTATCATATATAAATGCGCCTGCCTATAAGTTAGCTAAAAAACTGAATACTATTTTTAAAAATTCTGTTGATTTCACTCCAAAATTTACCGTTAAAAATTCTTTGGACCTTATAAGTAAAATTAAAGATGTTCATGTGCCACATAATTCAAAATTAGTTTCTTTTGATGTTACAAGTTTATTTACCAACATTCCAGTTCAATATTGTAAAGATGTAGTTAATAGATTAATTTTAAATTCTCAACTTGATTTTGTAAGGAAAGATGAGTTATCCCAAATGATGAATTTATGTATAGATCAAAATTATTTTAAATTTAATGGGGATTGTTATACTCAACCAGGGGTAGCTATGGGATCGCCGTTGTCTCCGCTATTAGCAGATATTTATATGAACTACTTAGAAGGGATCATTGAAACTAAATTCAAAAATAATGTACTTTATTGGTATCGATACGTTGATGATGTAATTGTCCTCTTCAATGGGACCGATAGGCAACTAGCTAATTTCTTTAATCAGCTCAACTCTGTAGATCAGCATATTCAATTTACTAAGGAAGTGGGGGGGAATGAGCTGAATTTTCTAGATTTAACTATAAAATTGGACGGGGGTAAGCATAAATTTGCTGTGTTCAGGAAACCAACCTATACGGATTGGTTATCCATAATAGTTCCAATCACCCAACATCTCATAAATTTGCGGCCTTTTACAGTATGATTAATAGGGCATTATCGGTCCCAATGAATCAAGTAGCTTTTCAAAAAGAAAAAGAAGTAATTTACTCTATAGCGGAGAGTAATGGTTATCATAGGGCTACTATAGATAGAATTTGGGGAAAGATTAGTATGAAGAAATTTCAATTAGCAGTCACAAATTTGGAAAGGGAAGATAGGGAACCAGATAATAGGAAGTGGGTTAGTTTACCGTTTTATGGGAATGTAACTCAGAAAGTGGGTCGAATTTTAGAAAATAGGGGTTTCAGAGTAGGTTTCTATTCACAAAATTCTACAAAGAAATTACTAGGGGGTGTGAAAGATAAAATTCCTTTAGAGGATAAAGGGGGTGTGTATATATTAAAATGTGATTGTGGGATTCAATATGTAGGACAAACTGGAAGAAAATTTAAAATTAGATTGAAGGAACATAGTGATGATCTTAGGTTGGGAAGGGGTAGGGAAGCTTTTGAAAACCATTTGTCAGAAGAAAACCATAGAATCAGTTATGAGATAGGTAATAATAATCCAGCCATTGGGATAGCTCATGTTTGCCAAAAAGGTCCAAAACTAGATGCTTTTGAATCTTTGGAAATTCAGAAAGTTTACAATTTAGGAATATCAGTTAATGACCTTGATGTAATTAGGCGTTCCCCTCTAATCGATATTTTCCTGTGAATTCTCCTTTCACCTATTTGCCTTTCACATTCTCTTTTCTTGCCACCTTTCTAATGCCACGCCCATAAGAAGGCACATTCACTTTTGTATATAAGGAACTTCTCACAACTTCCTCATTCTGTATTGTACTGATGATGGTTTAGTAAACCGAAACGCGTCTACAAGTTGTTACTTTATTAATCGTGGAAATAGACTACTTCGTCTGAAATCGTCTTTTTACTGTTGTTGAGCTGAGTAGACGTCTAATTTTGTCTGAATAGTTCGGAACCCATCTGGAATAATGTGCTAACATTCCAATCGTACGCTCAAGTTCCTTTCGACTGGAGGTGGAAGACTGAGCAGTGGCTTATGGAGATATGGTTCCTTTTTCAATTTTATAGCACAGTAACTTTATCGACGTTTGTGAATATTTGCTTTTTTCTTGATTAATCGTGAAGTCATATTTTCGGACTGCCTCTGAGAAGCGCTTGAGATGATCATCATGCTCCTCTTGCGTTTTTCCACAAACAGTAACGTCGTCGAGGTAGGTACGCATAAGTTTGATTGAGTCGTTCGTTTGATGACGTCATCAATGACTCGCTGGGATGTGGTTACCCCGTCGGTCAAACCAGAAGCCAGACGACGAAATTGGTACAAACCACCACATGCCTCAAACGCAGTAAATGGCCGATCCTTCTCCCGAAGAGGTACTTGGTGGTAAGCACTTTTGAAATCTATCGTGCTGAAAACGGCTTTCTGGACACCTCATAAACAGTTTCCTCGAGATTCGGGAGGGGATACGCATCGAGGGGTGTGTATCGATTTATGGTTTGCGAGCAATGAATTACCATCCGCTTCTTGTGATTATCGCTCTTTACAATGAAAGCTTGGGGCCCTCCACGGAGACCTACTTTCTTCAATAATCTCGTCAGCAAGCGGTTTCAAAGACACCGTCGTCTCCCGTTCCTCATCGAGGCGAACCCTGGCATACCTACTGTGGGTTCACATCAAGGATGTCGACTTCCTCGACCAGAAGATCGTACTTGCTTGTCCGTACGTGCTTTTTCATTAGCCTTGTCCTTTACTCGTGTTCGAGAGTCTCTTCGGGATGTGTCAAAGTCCGTTCGAAATCACTTATAGTGAAAAAGGGCAAGCGTTGATAGTGCACGAGGGATACAAAGTCCGTGAAGACCGAAAAGTAATGAACGATTGTAAATTAATGAATCTAGCTACCGAATTGCAAGTGCTGCAAAAAATGTACGGCCTGACGTCGTTGTGAATGGAATCCATTCAATGGATGCCGTTTTCACCTGGCTCAATCCTGGTACAGGTACATTCAAAGCTGTGTGCTGAACACTGTTTACCGTCAGTAGAAACACGAGATCAGCAAGTGGCTAACCTTTCAGTTGTCGTCAAACCCGAAGTTGTCGCCCCTTGCTTCATACTTGGCCTGCTTCCAGTCATGCCTGCGAGTAGGATTAAATGTGCACAACTGGTACCCAAAATTGTGATTGCCGGAAACGGTACTCACCCTATTACACCTATGTAATCGCGACGGAGGTCGACGACTCGGATCGGCCTCAAAATTTGACATTATCCGTTTCAAGAGGTCTAGATTCCAAAACCGAAATGTCCGGGCCGTTTTGGGAGGTAGGAATTTTTTAAGAAATCTGAAATTTTGAAAAAATACTCGGTTTACCATCTAGTTGTGCCCGCAAGGTTTTCAGCCCGATCGCCCAAACCCGTGGGGCGCTATGGGGCTACGGGAAGGGTTTTTGAAGGTTTTTGGCTATGGAATCGAGTTAGGTGTCGTTTTCGAAGTATTTTTGGGGGTCCCGGAACGATCCGATTTCACTGTGGGGATCTATAGGGTTTTCAGAGGGCTACAAATGGGATTTTTGAAGGATACCAGGAAGTCAAATATTTTCAGAGTACTTATAGAGGTAAACATTGGTATTTTGAAAAATAAAAAATAAAAAATGAATAAAAAAATTTTTTATAGACAGAATTAAATTCTGCAAATAAATTTTATTTTCGCACAAGTAACCTGTATCAAAGAATAATAAACCCTAGGGTGAAATTTGCAGCGATTTGGTTTATTATTCCGAGAATAGGGAGATAGAATAGGGGATTATATCTCTTGAAATGTCGCCACGTTCTCGTCTTATTTGACCGACCCTCAACAACTTCCATGGAAATGCGAGTGCACCCACATTCATTGAAACGGTCAACATCATCATCAACGGATCAGGTCTAAACTTGAAGTGGTATTATATCGTCACGTACCTACAAGTTATAACACCACGTAGTTGACATTTACGCAACGTAACAGGAGAGGCACGTATACTGACGTATATTGCCAGGTGAGTTGATTTGTGACGGCTCTAATACGTGTATAGCGTATGATTGTGTAATTGTTGAGTTGAAGCGACATTTCAAAGGAAAGGAAAGGAAATCATCGAATACCGAGTATTTATTACTTAGTCAGTGATGACTTTCGAACCTTGCACAATCATAGCTGCATGAACCTGGAGCGGCAAATCCTTCGAAATCGATTATTTCTGCTACCTGTCATCCTTCGATAATTCCCATGAAATGTTCAAGTTACTTACCTCCATCATGTTCCTCAACCGACGATGTGGAAACTACATCTTGGGGAAGATCCGCGTCATCAGAAAGCTCCTCATTAACAGAGCATTCTCCTGCAATAGATGCAAAGTTCTTGAAGGAGCTAAAACGCTTAGTATGCTTGGTACCTTAATATATATATAGAAACATTTATGTCTTGGTAAGATAATTTTGAGCCGCTTTCAAAGTCCTCCTGAGGCTTAGGATGAAGCCCAATTTATTCCGGTTTCTTTTTGGTTTATTACAACATAATCAACCTGTTTTCGTGACAGGGGTCAAACATTTTGATCGGCTTCAAAATGTCTCTTTTTGTGTTTCAAGATGTAAGAACTTCGAAACTCCTTTTTTTTTCTTTTTTTAATCTGAAATTTTGACAATAATTGTCCAAATTATTTATTTGATTGGAAGCTATTTATTTTATTCTCCATCTTGTTGTGCCCCATGCTTTTCAAACCCGCGAGACTGAAAAGGGGTCGAGTAGGGTGTCGTTTCCGATGTTATTTTGGACGTAGAATCCATTTTTGGCGGTTCTAGAATCATCCTATATCACCGAGGGATCTAAACGCTTTAGTGGGACTAAAAAATGTATTATAATCCATTTTGGTTTATGATTCTTGGAATAATACACCTAAGTAAACGCGAAGGAGGTCGAAAATTCATATCGGCCTCAAAATTTGACATTATTCGTTTCAATTGAAACATAAGATGTCTTAAGAGATCTAGATTCCAAAAACGAAATGTCCTTCCGCCGTCCGAGCTGTTTTGGGCAGTTGGAATTTGAAAACCTGAAAATTTGACAAAATACTCGGTTTACCATCCAGTTGTGCCCGCAAGGTTTTCAGCCCGATCGCCCAAACCCGTGGGGCTAAGAAGGGGCTACGGGAAACCTTTTTTGAAGGGTTTCGGCTTTGGGTTCGAGTTAGGTGTCGTTTTCGAAGTATTTTTGGACGTAGAACCCATTTTTGCGGGTCCCAGAATGGTTCGATTTCACCGTGGGGGGTCTATTGGGCTCTCGTGGGGCTACAAATCATCTTCTTTCAAATTTTTGAAGGATCCCAGGAGAACAAACGTTTTCCGAGTAATTTTGAACGCATAATCCATTTTTCGAGTTCCGACATGTGTCCGAACATGGTACAGATTTTTTTTTTTTTTTTTTAAATTTACATATTTTATTTTTTCTCAAAAATACCCACTTTCTTTATTGACATAGAATTAATTTTCGCACAGGTAGCCTATATATAGGTTGATATATCAAACAATAAACAATTTGCAGCGTTTTTAGTGTTATTACAAGTATAATCCAATCAATGCAGGAGTCCAGTTTTTTTTTTTTTAACTTTAAATTTTTCTAAAATAATTTTTAATTGAAATAAATCATTTCAAATAATTAATTTTTTCCCAATTCAATCCAATGAATATTAAACCCTTGTGTAAAATTTGCATCGGTTTTTGTTACCTGTTGATGAAAAGTGGGGGTTCTGCCAGGTAGGGAGCCTCTGGTGGATTCCTTTGGTAGAATAAATTACAGTCGTCCTGGGGTCTTTATGATCGTCTTTACACAGTATCGTCTCTATAGAAAAGGGGTTCTTGTTCACGGAGGTCGCCTCCGCACTGACAGCATTCTTGCTCGAGCTGCTCGGGCTCTGCTGATGCTGATCTCCCGTCGCCTCGTTGTTGTTCACTTCCCGATCCATTGACGGTCCCGACTCGCCGGAATATCTGTGTCTCGGCAACCACTAAAAACCCCCTTCGTGTTTATGCTCGCAGATGTGACAAATCCTCGGATTAGTGGGGTCTGTTGTGGTGGATGGGGGTGGGGGGTGTCTTGGCAAAGGGAAAATCCGGAGGGCGGGACTTTGTTGGTTCTCCCACTTCGGGATCTCGTCCCTCCCGTGTCCCTTTTCCGACCACTTAGCGCTCGTGTTGACGTCCCCATTGAGCCACACCTTCCGCGACGTTCTTATTTCCGATTCCCACCGTTCCCGTGTAAAACTTCTTTACGGCCATTTAGGCGCTGCTTATGAGAAACCGGGGGATGCGACACTAGCGCTGGAATGGCAGGTGTGTAAGTTTTCAATTGAAACAACAGTTAGGTTTTCATCGGCTTTTCTTAGATCAAATTGCATTTAAAGTAGGGTAAAGCCCCGTACCTCGCCCCACTTTTCAGATTTTCCTCTCTTGGGAGACCCCTAGGGCTCTGATCGAATCGTTTTTTTTACAGATCGCTAGGGAAATAAGTTGTCTACAAGAGCCAGGTGTTGAAATGGGTTATTTCAAGTTTTCGAGTTTTCTAGAGCTAAATTTCTAAAACCCTCCAAAGTGGGGCCAGGTACGAACATAGTACCTACCTCGCCCCGGATAGGGTCATACCTTGCTCCACCATCCCTATTTCTCGAAAGTGAGCGCTCAGAAGTATGGAAAATGAATCAAATACGTTTATTTTATATTGAATATAAACTTTAATGCATTAAACAAATTATAATTAGAAAAACATGGCTAGGAATTGGTTGGTAACCACAACTGTATCACAAAATCCTAGAATTATTGTCAAGGACGAATACTTTTCTTGTTAAGCTTAAAGTTGTAAAATTTAAAATTGACTGAAGTTCATAGTGAACAAAAAAATTATAATTAGAAAAATATGGCTAGGAATTGGTTGGTAACCACAACAGTATCACAAAATCCTAGGGGCGAGGTACGCACAAGGAGGTGGGGCAAGGTACGTACATACACACCAATTTTGAAAAACGGTCATGACACCCACAGATCCTATTTTTTTTCAAAAACTTTTTTTTCAGTGCTTAACAGACATATTGGATAACACATTAAACAAACAATTGTACGGAAATACGACTTAACTCAGCCCTGGGACGATCAAATGTACAATTTCCACGATCCCAAACTGGCACCTCAAAAACGTTTTAACGTTCTCCTAAGATAACAGTGCTAGATATCACAAAAAAGTTCACAGCCAATTCAACCATTTTCAGAGAGCTACCGAATCAGTGGCTCAAAGTTGTTATATCCTTTCTCTACCTAGGTAATATCACTGGTGGGGCGAGGTAGGAGCATGGGCGAGGTACGGGGCTTTACCCCAGTCAGTTCATCTACCATGCCAAAGCCATAGCAAACGAAACAAACAAGAACCTGGTTTTTGATTTTCAGTTATGGGTTTCACCTCGGAACAGAAAGCTTTCTATTCCGTGGGGTTTGAAAGACTTTGCATATACAGTGAAACCTGGATGTAAGGAAAACTCTATGTAAGCAAGAATTTTCGCAGTCCCTCCCACTTGGAAGCCAAAAACCTGCAACTAGGTCGTGAATCTTGTCTGGACGTTATGATTACTAATTATAATACAGAGTGGTATTTTCCGAGCTAGGGTTTTCTGATCACCAGGGTATTGAGATGAGGCTATTCATCAAACTTCAGCACCCCACAGCAAGTGGCCCGAAAATGTAAAACTGAGAATATCTTCCATCTGCGAGATTTGCTCAAGTCTTGTTCCTGGTTCGAGGTTTTCTCCTCGAACGAACCGGTTGAAGCGACTGAAGCCTTCATGAACATTTTGTTGTCTATGGTAGATTTGCCCTGTCCATGGTATACTTCCAAATCAAAACCGAAAGAAAAGGGATGGTATCCGAATTTAATCATCAGCGAGGAGTTGATTTCTATCCGACGACGGTACCATTCATTAAGGACGTTTCGACCCATTACTAATGGGTCGAAACGTCCTTAATGAATGGTAATGGGCCATTAGATAGTTAAAACAGGCGCCTGAAATTTTATGAATCCCCTTATGAAAGCTCCTGAAGGAGCTATGCCGTCGTTTTGATATGAACACGAAAATTTTGCACGTTGTCTTTGAGAAAGCAGCACATTTAGCGGCGTTACAGGTATTTCCTTCCCTTCGAATTGTCAGTTGTCATTTTCACCTGTCTCAGGCGTGGTTTCGGCTAGTGCTGCAAAAAAATCGTAATCGTAATCGATTAATCGATTTTTTCCCAAAACATCGAAAAATCGGTGTTAAAAAAATAAATCGATTTTAATCGCACACTAAAATTCTCAACTCTTGCAAAGGAGGAAAAATGAAATATGCCTTTTAAAATGATTTAAATTATTCATCTAATTTATATCAGCGAAGAATTGAGATCTTACAACATAAATTTGATCCAATTCAGTTAATAAAAATGTTATTAATTGAAATAATTTAATTATTATTCCAACAAACGAGTAGAATCTAGATAAAAAAATACAAAAATTTTGTATTTTGTCACCTTTAGAACAGTCCCTACCTACATTTAATGAAAAAGGCCCGTCAGGGACGTTCTAAACGCATACATGATAAAGATGACTATTATTCACTTTCAAGATACCTAAATTATGGCCTTTTGAGCAGCACTGCGAGTGGTTAACAACTTTACGAATATCAGCACTCGTCAATATCAAATTTTAGGTTGGTTGGAAAAAGGTTACATTTTCGTAAAAAAACACACACAAAAAAAACAAAAACAAGTTTGTCCAAGATTTGGACTCCAAGTTGTATGGCAGGAGGGGGCTCCGTCGACTTTGGATGGTATTAAATACTACGGTAAATTTTACAGTCGAGCTGAAAATCCTTATTTTTCGAAACCCTTACGTACTTATATTGAAACGTTTTTGGTTTGCGATTTTTAATCGATTAATCGATGTTTTTCCGAAAATAATCGAAAAGTTGAAAAAATCGATTTTTTTTTTTTTGCAGCACTAGTTTCGGCGTATTCAAACCAATAAAGTACCTACCTACTGCTGAAACATTTCAAAAAAAAGGAACGAAGTGGGAAGCTGGCTGAAACTATTTTTTGGGCTAAGTTTCTTGTCGCCTTAAAAATTTAATGGTATATGATAACGCTTTCAACTCAATTATGATTGAAGTCCCTCTTGAATGTTACTCTTTCAGCTATTACATTCTCACTACCTACATTGAAGATGATTGCAGCTTTCCTTCTTGTGTCTGGGCTTCTCCCTCACCGAACAATCACCTGAGAATGCGGCTGAATCCTTCCACTCCGACTATAACAGGCAGTTCTATAACCCTCATCCTCACATAATATATATTATATAATGTGATTAGCGTTCTGCAGGAAACGAACCTGAAAATAAGAAGCATCAAGAAATGTCTTACCTTAAGGTTCGGTAAATCCGCTCAGACGTGAAACGCAAGACATGTTTAATTATTTGGAGTCATCGAGTAGGTTCCATTCAGTTCGCTATTCTGCTCTACTATTCGGCTCATAGCTCGTTCAGATACATCAAAGGCATATCGTGTGGTACTTCAGTTACAAAAACGTGGGGTCTATAACTATAATAGTCAATAATTGACCTCACGTTTTTGTAACCCTAATAATAATTATTATTTAGGCGCGGTTTTGCAAAAGGGTACAAGTGTCAAAATGGAAAAAATTGGATGCATAAAATCCATGGAATAACTCTTAATTCGAGTGAAATCACTCGCGGGCAGGAGTGGAAATTGTGTTTAGTACCGCTTTGCAAAACCGCCCCATTTTCATGTTTATTTTTTGATGAGATGGAAGTGATATTGGTATCATTTTGATGTGTAGACATATCTAACCATTGATTAAACTCATAAGAAAAAAGTTTTTCATAACTTAATATGCAAAGGGTTGAAACGTTTTTTTCGATTTCTGAAAATTCACTTTTTTTAGTACCCTATTGCAAAAACTATAATAATTATATTATTATTATTATAGTGGGTTAAAAAAATGCGGGCTCAGATCTGCAACTCACCGCTGTTTCGCGGGTTCAGTATCAGATTGATGTTAGGCGCGGAATGGCATTGTGTCCGCCAACTGCTAAAAGTTTCACCAACGGCAACAACTTTTTTGTTGTCAATATTTTCTTTCTCTTATCACTTTAGCCTTTGCCATGTGCTGTTTTTGAGGTGTTAGGCTACGTAAATAAAACAAATTTGCTACCTACAACCAATTATGTGGCTCCTACTGTTTACCGCGTATTGATATTTTTGACAGTTGAAACGCTTTTGTAAAGATGTGCGACTTCCTGCCAGTGATAGAGGTGGTGTTCAACAACTGGACGGCCCTGAAGATGTGCATCGACCACGGGATGGGCGGAGATCCGTTGATGGTCGCCGGGAAGTTGAAGAATTTCGTTGAAGCCGTCCATTCGACGCTCAGCGCCGGCGGCGACGTCGACGATTTGGCGGATCTCCTCGAGGACACGATGGACTCGGACTTCGACACAGAGCTGCAGGACGGGTCCGCCGCCGAAGTGGGGACCGTCCTGGTCGAACTTTACAGAGGTTTGTGGGTGTCAATCCTTGAGATGTATTACTATTATGACAGCGGAGGTTATTTTCTTCTGGTTGTTGTTGGACGCAGGTTAGGCTAATATTTTGGTGAGATGACTTGAGTTATATTATCCTATACAATCTAATATGTTGTATAGTTTACAGTGTACTGTGTAGTATATATCTACAAAGTAGACTACACACCCCAGGGTTGACTTTTCCCATTCCATGCTCGTGGTTTAGCAGGATTTAGTGTTTGCCCCGGCTTCGCAGCATGACCGACACAATGCGTCGGGTTACCAGATTTTGGTTTATGATTCTTGGAATAATAGACCTACGTAATCGCGACGGAGGTCGACGATTCCAATCGGCCTCAAAATTTGACATTATCCGTTTCAAGAGGTCTACATTCCAAAACCGAAATGTCCGTCCGCCGTCCAGGCCGTTTTGGGCAGTGGAAATTTGTTAAAAATCTGAAATTTTGACAAAATACTCGGTTTACCATCTAGTTGTGCCCGCAAGGTTTTCAGCCCGATCGCTCAAGCCCGTGGGGCGCTATGGGGCTACAGGATGGGGTTTTTGAAGGCTTTTAGCTATTGGATCGAGTTAGGTGTCGTTTTCGAAGTATTTTTGGACGTAGAATCCAATTTTGGGGTCCCGCAACGATCCAATTTCACTGTTGCGATCTATAGGGCTTTTATGGGGCTACAAATGGGATTTTTGAAGGATCCCAGGAGGTCAAATATTTTAAGTAAAAAACGAAAAAACGACGATTTATTTGGTTTATTTATTTTAGAGGTTAGATGGTGGGAACTGTAACATCGAAGGTCGTCACCACTATGTTCACTTCAGTGGGCTGATAAGCAAAGCGACAGTTCTCTAAAGTCTTTCTAACTGGTTCAAAGTCCTGTAGGAACGTTAGCAGAGCTATAGAGCCTATTAGGAAAGTCTAGTGGAGGAAGGTCTTCTGTCAGGCTGCGTGGAGGTACAGGATGGAGCCGGTCGAGCAATTTAATTGGGACCAAGCGCCTCGTTGACCCCTTCCTCTTGTTATTGGCACCGTTGTCTTGTCCTACACTTTAATATATTTAATAAGCTGAATTCAATAACTTGCCTAATAATAAATGCAAACTCTGGCAGGGCGTAGCCCATTGTCAAATTTATGTTTATCTCTTGTTAATGTACGAACATCAAGTGTCTAATGAATAAACACATGTTTCTATCTATCTATAGATAGATAGATAGATAGAAACATGTGTAATAGATCTATTAGGAAAGTCAGTCTGAAGGGCTTATTCTATTTCCAGTTGCAGATCTGTAGATCTCGCCACCCTAGGTTTCCAGGGCCGTAAATCTGGTGTGATGAGCAGCAGAATTGGATGAAGAGGTACAGAACCATTTCAGAGCTGTATCACTGCATTAAGTGATGAAAGCTGGTTAGGGAGACAACCGGTCTGAAGCGCTAAAAAGGAGATCGAAGAGCCTTAAACCCATTTGGGCTTCAAGGCTGGATCTAGTACTCCCATGTTTTTTTCTTCATTTTCGTATAAAGGGACATCAAAATTTGATGTCATTTAATGACCCCTGGTAAAAAAAAATAAAAATAAAATAAATAAATGTAACTTTATTGGGAGATCGGAACACTGCGGGCAACACTTTGGGGGAGACCCCCAGTACGGAAGCCTTCTGGCTTATTGTACTCCAGAGTGTCCGTTTTTGACTCTGTTTGCCTCCTGGGTGGTCGAGGTCCAATTCCTAATTACTTAATACACGTCTTATCATTGCGTCTTTCTGGGGGGGGGGGGGGGGGTGTGTGGACAAAATCCTACCGCCCCTTTGACCAGTCCAGGAGGGGATTTGGGAGAATTGATACTTCCCCCATCCCGTCCTTAGCCCCCAAGGCCCGCAGATCGCGTGGCTAGTTTAACGTTCTCAGCAAACGAAGACTTGTTTATACCCGTCCATCAGAAAATTTTTATCACCGTCCGAGGTCCCAAGAGAGGTTACAGGGAGAGCTTACAGTGTTCCTCAGATCTTGTGTGTTGAAGGCCTTGGCTGCCTTCGTCACGGGAGCCTCTGCTAGGATTCACATAAACTTTCTAAAGTTCAGAGGTAAATTGGCAACCGACAACACATGAATGACTTTTGGTGAAACATTGTTGTTCGTCCCCGGATTCGAACCAGGCTGATCAGTGCCCCAACTGCTTGTAAACAGGCGTTTCACTGACGCCTTAGTCCACAGGGCCACCCTGTACCACCTGGTGGTAACGGGGAAAATTTCCGCTAGTCCTAATTTGTCCTGCTTTTCTCAATATGAATCTGGCAACGTTCTTCGTCAAATGGCGATTCACTCAAATTTACATGTACATTCACACCCCCCAGGTTGGCACGAAGGGAAGCGAGACGACGTCCTCAAACAGATCCGCCTCATGCCTCACCCGTACTCCATATTTGACGGACGTCAGAAGAGATCAGGCGCCTCCTCGTCGACGGAAGCCTCCCGCAAAAGGCCACCCCCACCACCGCCTATCAGTGCCGACGTCGACGAACCAATGAGCCAAGACCCCAACGATCCTGACGCCTGGACGGTTGTTTCTCGTAGAAAGTGAGGCCCAGGTTACAAATCATGTAAATAATTAACTTTAAAATCGATTTTGATCTATTGTAAATCCTAACACAACTTTTACTGTTGCAATAAGTGTTACTTCTGCAGCCATTATTTCAATAAATTGCAAATTCTCGTGAACACAAGTGGGAAACTCAGCGATCAATCGTCCTTCTTTTTGCCTTCTTCGTCTTCTTCCGGAGCTTTTTCCTCTGGGAAAAATTTTGTTTTGTTGTTGAGCCATTCCATCTCTACTGTCAGCCGTCGCTCGAGAAGGGCCGGCGTCAGAGTTTCTTTGACTTTCGTATGATACGCGTTCAAAAACTTGAGTTCCTGCTCTGTCAAGCTGTTCAAGTTCAACAGTTTGGTCATAATGGGGCAAAGCGTGACCGTTTCGAACGTTAGGAACTGCTCCCCGTAGTTGTATTTGGTTTCAGTTTCGACGGTCTTGAGAACATTTTCAATCCTGATGCCGAACTCGTCTTCGGTGTAAACTCCCGGCTCTATCGTCATGAACATGTTGGGCACGAGGCCTATTTCTTCGGGGAACGGTTTCCACGCTATGCCAATTGGGGTTTCGTGGGCGTATAAGAAGCAACCTGCAATGCGCCAATGTGTATAAAAATAAATGAAAGCGCTATGTGAAGAGAAGAGTAGGGGGATGTAAGAAAAGGGTATAAAAAAGAGGAGAGGTGTATCCCAAATGGATACGCGAATGACGGGGTCGTGCCGGCGCTGCACTAAGCTGCAACAACTTACCAAAACGGCAAAATGGAAACTAAAATTAAGTACGATACGAGGGGAATTCACAGTTGTACCGATTTCTGGCCAAGTAGCAAATGTATCTGGTAAGTAGTGGGCATAAGAATGGCAATTTGATGTTCTTGTCAAGACCCTGGGCAGCTGGAGGTCCCAGCGATGGATATGGGCGTATCCGGCGGTGGCACCTGGGTCCAGTCGGTCAATGGGTTGGGGCCACGAGCCCCAAGGTAGTCGCGGGCGTAGCTGCTGGAATGCCTTGGAAGGCTGGACGTACCAGTTGAGTGTGCTGGTAGTCGTTTCCACTTGCAGAGGGCCTCAAGAGGGCTGGACGTTGTTGCGAAGCGTGCCGGAAGTCAGAACGGTGCGCAGAGTGCCTCAGAAGGTTATACTCTGGAAGGTCTGGATATGGCTCAAGGGGCACAAAGAGACACGAGAGGATACCAAACAGATACGGTGGGCAGAGAGAAGACGGCCAATAACTGGTTATCACACAGAAGGATGAAGATCAACTAACTGGATACGGCTGGAGGATACTTGTCGGATGCGATGGGCAGAGAGACAATGGCCAAACACTTGTGTTTAGTTTTAGGCCTTCTAAGTGTGACAAGAAGTCTTCTCCTCACATAGAAGGACAAAGAACAACTAACACAGGTGATGGCGTCGATTAGAGGAGAGGCTCGGGACAGACGAGAGCCAGGCGGTTGCGCATGCGTCAGGCGTAAATGCTTCAAGAGTTCCGCTACCTGTCCCCCCCCCCCCCCCCCCCTATCATATCTGCAGAAGCGGCCAGGGCTAAAAGATGAGGCGGTTTTCCGCCAGATCGGCGGATTTTTGGCTTGGAGGAGGGCATAATTAAATGTTATAGTACTCCCCTCTCTAAACTTGTGTTTTTCTATTGAAATCTCAAGAATTTTATGGAGAAGTCAATGATTAGAAATAAAATCCACTCCTACCTTTAAAATGTTTATTGATTGAACAAGGTTCGTCCATACACACTACTCCTACTTTTCAAGGAGTGTGCTGTTTTCGTAATTTATTCTATTTAGGAATTTTCCCATATTATCGGAGGCTGTACAAAAATAAAAAAGTTCCCACTGAACATTTTCAATTTTCGACCACTTTTGAAAATTTCAAAAATCTAGGATCTATCTATCTGTTGTTCTAAAGTGTACTACCCAGAAAAAATAGGCGCAGACTGTAGCTAGTCGGAGCTCAACTTAATAAGTTCATATAATATATGAAATCAAATGCACAAAAAAAAATTTCGCATCAAAATTCTTCGAAAATGAGCTGGAAACACCGCCCATGTTATTCACGCTAAGAGAATAATACTACCTTGTAGCTCAGTTAAAGCCGAAAAATTCCATGTTTTACTAATTTTTCAAAGTGCAAAACGCGCCGACTACGAATTTCTAATGTTTGGTCCAAAACAGCTCCCGTAATTTTGCAGTTTTCCCAAAACCTGTTGGTTCTACAGCCTGTACGAGTCAAGATGACAACTTTTTGTTCTGAAAACTTTTAATATCAACTCTCCTAACTATACTGACATGAATACTACTACTGATTCAAAAATGTTTGTTTTGAGGTGTTTCCCCCTGACGCCGCCAGGGGCTGCATTTTCTCGTACGTACTACATAAACGAACCCATGTCAGCGGTTTCTACATTACCTATGCCGTGACCGGATCCGTGTTTGTAGTTGAGTCCGACGTCCCATAAGAATTTCCTCGCCAGGGTGTCCAACGCCTTTCCCAACGTTCCTTTGGGAAATATCTGCGTGCTCACTGCCACTAGCCCTTTAAAAACTCGGGTGTAGCAGTCCATCATGAATTCCGACGGCTCCGAGAAGAACAACTGAAATGTTTTGAAGGGATTGATAAATTTGAATTTTATTCATAGAAAACGTCGAGTTACTAAAACGAACCGTTCGAGAAATATCAGTAGTTCCGTCAATGTACTGGGCTCCTGAATCAAAGACGTACATATCATTTTGGCCGATAATTTGGCTAGTTTGAGGAGTGGGGACGTAGTGCGGTATGGCGGAGTGAGGTCCGGCGCCAGACATAGTTGGAAAACTTCTGCCCATGTAGGCGTATTCCATTTCTCGAAGGCTGTCGAGCTTTTCTGCAGCTTCCATCTCTGTAACGCCTCCTGCACGGAGAGACTATTCGTTGAGCCGGTTAACTAAGGGCGGGTTTATCAATCGACTGAATCGACAATTTAGTAAATCACGATTTTAGGTAACGGGTGATTGTGTTTATCAACCTCCTACCAAATGGTCATCGTCGATTATCTAATGGGAGGTTGGCAGGGGGGGTATAAATTCCCTCATTCTGTCTCAAAGTGGACACATTACTGCAGTGAACATCATAACAAACTTTTTCTGTGGAAGTGTAAGGCACACCAGGGTAAGTGTAACCCAAAAAATCGTTAGTTCAACTTTGAACGCTCATCACACCTGCAATCTTCATCCAATATTTTTGAAAATTTGAGCCTAGGTTTATCAAAATATCCTTGATTATTGGTCAAATTTTGAAGTCAAATGCTCGATTAACTTCTTAGTAATGAACAATATAAAAATTGGGATCTAAGTTGCACTTGCCCCACCATGTGAAGGGCAAGTGTAAATCTGGCCTATTTTGACGAGTAACTTAAAAAAATAGCCAAAAAACTGTTTTTCAATTTTTAATCAGTCCTTTCCCAAGTCAAAAGGGAATTATAATGTAATATGTAATGTAAAATTTACATTACATATTACATTTAATGTAATATCGTAGTTAGGCTTTAAAAAAAAAATCTTAAGGCAACCAATCTTTTCTATGGGTTACACTTGCCTCAGAAACCAAAAACGCTGCAAATTTTACACAAGGGTTTATTATTCTTTGATGTAGGTTACGTGTACAAAAATAAACTGTCAATAAATGAAAAAATTTGAAAAACAAAATTGGAAAATATTTGGCCTCCTGGGATCCTCCAAAAATCCCATTTCTTGCCCTGTGAAAGCCCTTCAGATCCCCACAGTGAAATCGGATCGTTTCGGTGAAGGTAATAATATTTACTGCAACTTTCTTTTCGATGGTTTTTTTTTTTTTTTTTTTTTTTTTTTTTTTGTAGGATTAGTACATTGGCCAATAAATCGCTCCGAAATAGACAAAAGTTAAAATTTTTACTTTTTGGAAAAAATAGCTCGTCTTTTAGGGGCTGTATCTGGGGAACTACTAAAGCTACAGAGCTCCGGTACCACTCAAATTGTAGGTAATTGTATGTACTTTAAAAGTGATCAGGGTACAGTTCTTCGTCAGAAGCTTTCTTCGGTGCTTTTTGGGGCGAAAAACTGAAAATAATGCAAAAATTTCGTGGTTTTTCGGCAGTATCCCCTGATAATGAACTTTACGAGGGTTGCAAATCTAGATTTATACTATCTAGGTGAGCCGTAACAACATATAAAAAAATTAGGTTTACCACAATTACGGTAGGTTCGGATGTTTTATATGACTGGCCTAATAGCTTCACTTCTCCCAAAACCCACTTACGACAGTTTTCGGTTATTCGTCATTATCTCAGAAGCTAATGAAGGTACAGACCTCCGGTTGGTCCCAAATTAAAGCTAATTAAATGTACTAAAACTTCATCTTTTATGACTTTTTGGTAGGATGCATATTTCAGGCGATATTTAACAAACAAAAACACGTTTTCGTAAAATTTGCACATTTTGGAAAAAATTGCCATTTTTCAACAACCTGTATCTCGGAAACTATTTACTGTAGAGAGCTGCGGTTGGTCTCAAATCGTAGCGAATATTGTCTAGTTTAAGAATGAATATATTGCCTTTGGTCGTAAACTGCTTCCTTCACTGACGTTTTCAGCAAAATGTGAAAAATGGCCGAAAAAATCGTGGTTTTTCGCTAACCCCCAAGCCGGCACGAGGTTTTTTTTAATTGATAACTTGGTCAAAGACTACTCTCATGGGTCCTAACAACATACGAAAAAATCAAAACTACCCCACCTTCTTCCCGCACCGATGTACATACGAACTGGACTAAATAAAGATGACCTGAATAAAGTAGGGGGATGGATCCCAGGATGTTTTCCCCTCGCTACTCCCTTTACCCCCCCCCCCCCCCCCCGACACGGAGCTTATCCACTTTCGTGCGTTTGATATACCAGTCCCTGATCTTGGGTGTTTAATGCAGTGTAGCTTACGTCTGGTTTGTTCATCTTCAAGCCAGCACAGGAATTGGACGAGAGCGACGCCATCTTTGATGTGAGCTTGTTCCATCCCTTTGACCTCTACCGGGTTCTTGACGGACTTCATGGCCTCGACTGGGTTTTGCTCCAGGAACCTTTTACTCTCCGGGATCATGTTGTAAATGAAAAAGCTCGCCGTTGGGCCCATCCATATCTTCGAGATGAGAGGGTAGTCTTTGACGTACTTCAAAAACTCGTACACTCGAGAGTAATCTGAAAACCGTATGTCCACCCCTTCTTGGAGCAGTTGAAGCCCTGATTTGTACTGTAAGCGGCGCTTGTCCGTGAATACGTCCACTGTTGTCATGGAAATGACCATAAAGGCCATGAAGACGGGGCAATACGGGACGTCGGTTCCTCGCAGGTTCAGCATCCAGGCTATGTCGTCCAGTTGAGTCACTATGAGAATGTCTACAGAATTGTCCTCCATTTTGCTCCTCACTTCCTCCAGTTTACTGACAATTGTTCTGCAAAAGGGATCACGCTCAGAGACGTCACTTGAAGCCACCCAGTAAAACGTCCTCCTACCTTCCAGAGTACTCCTTGCCTAACGGCTGTATCGGATTGACAACTGGCTTGGGCTTAGCGTCTCCCCAAAGTGCGTCTACCAGATTGGTGGGCGAATGAACGAGTTTTATATCTTGCTGCTTCAGCTCTTTTTTGAAGCTCAGCCATATTGGATATGGCATCAACTTAGCATCCGCCCCTACTGTGTCACCTGGGTTAAGATTATTCTTGAGAAAATCCACCTAGAACGACAAATATTTCAGTTTCTCACATCGTAAATTTGATTTCTTTGGGTAATAATTCACCTCTGAAACCGTCTCCGGGTCGCCTATTTTGTATATAATCCATCCATCTTCAAGTTCGTCTCTAGCCTGTAAACAAGTATTGAGCGGACGACTTTCTAACGACTCTTGGCGAAGCATTTTGACAGTTTTCTTGCCTGAACGAAGAAACGCGCGTCGGTCCAAAATGCGGCCGTGTCCCGGAGAATGATCGCAGTGCCGACCGTGCCAGTGAAACCGGTCAGGAACATGAGGCGTTGATCCGAGGCAGGCAGGTACTCGCTCGAGTGGGCGTCGTAGTTGGGGATGATGTACGCATTCACTGAAGGGCTGCCTGAAATGATACCAATGTAGAGAAACAATTGTGGTTGTCGTTGAAAGTCGATTCCAGGCCGAGCTCTATGTATGTAGAGTGAGAGGTGGGCCTTCGAAAGAAGGCGGTTCCACGAATTCTCAGATAGCCAAGCTGCTCTGAAATCATTTGTGGCAGTGGTTAATGTCGGCGCACATGGGCCGACTCTTACTCCTACTAGGGTTGGTATTGGTGATGACTTCAAAAACATGCAGCGGTTAGAAGAGTTGTGCCTTCTTGATGCGTTCTGACGAGTCAAAAAGGCACACTTACTCTGGGATCAACGGACCGGGGAGAGATACTAGTCCAGTCATTAGGTGTCCAAAAGTAGTGAATCTGAGAAAAAAAAAAAACCTGAAGAATTTTTCTCGACGGATCTGTAAGTTTTTGAGGGTGCTGAATCCAAAAATTTGGTTACCTACTAGATTCGGATATAGCTTCACCATGAAAATGGCAACAAAAAAAACATAAAATATTTGGTTTTTTTGTCAGTAACTCGGAAACCATGCGTCCTAGCGACATGACTACTCTATACGAAATTAAAGCTGATGAAATTTCCTAAACAAGCCATCAATTGAATTGAATAGATGAGCGCAACCTTTCTGTTAGGTTTTACGAAATAATGCTGGACTGCTAACCGTAGCTTTTATTAAAACTAAGGGTACGTTCAGAACGCGGAGGGAAGAGGCAGGCTTGAGGGTCGATGTCGCTATCGATGGCCATCGCGAGAAAACAAGTGCAAAGAAATTATTGCGGGCGTTCAGAGCAGAGAGGTCGCGGTAGCGCTAGGAGGGTAGCTGGAGGGTCGATGATTTTGATTTTCAAACAAACTTGATCGAGGGAGGTCGATGTGAGGATGTCATCGCGGCTCCCTGGACTGTGATTGGTTGTTTCAAGGCCATAATACCTACACCCTAATCGCGACGGAGGTCGACGATTCCGATCGGCCTCAAAATTTGACATTATCCGTTTCAAGAGGTCTAGATTCCAAAACCGAAATGTCCGTCCGCCGTCCAGGCCGTTTTGGGCAGTGGAAATTTGTTAAAAATCTGAAATTTTGACAAAATACTCGGTTTACCATCTAGTTGTGCCCGCTGTGTTTTCATCCCGATCGCCCCAACCAGTGGGGCGCTATGGGGTTTTTTAAAAGGATAAAGGATTTTGGCTATGGGATCGAGTTAAGTGTCGTTCTCGAAGTATTTTTGGACGTAGAATCCATTTTTGGGGTTCGATTCCACTGTGGCGATCTATAGGGCTTTCATGGGCTACAAATGGGATTTTTGAAGGATCCCAGGCGGCCAAATATTTTTCGAGTAAAAAAAAAAATTTTGGAAAAAACAATTTTCAAAAAACTTTTTGCACAAGTAACCTATATCAAAGAATAATAACCCATTGTGTAAAATTTGCCATATTTCGCGCGTTTTTCCGTTATAGGGTGGTTCCGGAATCTTCTCTTGTTTAAATTTCCGACAATAAACAATTTGGCTGCCATCGACATCTCATGCACTTGTCATGATGACTGTTCGATCGTGAATGAGGTTATTTCTATCCCCGACAGCCTCTCTCCTGATCTCTTCATCGACCACTTTGTTCTGAACAGTCTAGCTAGGATGGAGGATGTCTTGTTATCGTCCCTCTGACTACTACTACTGTAGGTATCTAGCGACCAAACTATGCCACACAACACATCAAAAATATCCACGTGATGCTCATTACGTAAACAACTGCACCCTAACGACTGATGCGTAAGAAAACCTTATGCCGATCAGAGGTAACGAACGGCTCAGGCTGCAAAAATCGTTTTGGAGTCGTTGGAATCAGCCTAAAAAGCTCATTCCATAGACCCTTGTACCAATGAAATCGGACAAAAACTTTCGTCCCCCTTTTGAGGCCTCCTTAGTTACACATCAGAGATAAACAACTTTCGTCGTGAAGGACCTCCCGAAAACCGATGAAGGGGATGAGGGAGGAATAATCAAGGTAGCCTATAACCACCCCCCGAACTCGCTGATCACAATGAGACCACCCTCATGAAAATCTGTTGAGCCGCTCGGGCGTGATGCTGTGATACACAAACAAACAAACAAAAAACAAACAAACATGTCGAAGAGATGAACGCACCTTTCCATTTTTTGAGGGAAAGGTGCGCTAAAAATAAGACCAAAAACGCGTCGTTAGCTTTCTCCGTTTGGCCGCTAGAGCGTGCTGAAGTTTGACCATTTTTTCTAACTAAGCCAAAATCATCGTATTCCAGACTTCCGAAGCCTATTAAACACCACAATCGGTACTACATAAGGTACCCTGACACCGTATGACAATTTCACTAGTCACATGTTTCTCTGACCAAATAGCTGCTAAGTTACAGCCGTAAATAAGAATCCAATCTGACACCGCGCGGAGAGCGGAAGCACGGAAAAACGTCGTTTTCCAGAACGTTTTCGGTTGTAGCTCAGAAACGATTGGTCCGATTCATAATTAATTTTTTTCTCGTGAAAGCTGATTAAATAATCCATCGCAGCTATTCCGTGTGAAATTTTGATTTGAGCTAGGGGCTAGGGCTATAAGGTAGGGGCGGGCACGGCAAAAAAGTGGCAAATTGTGAATAAAACATGACTCTTTGCACATTTCTATAACTCGGGAACGGTTCGTCCGATCTTACTTTTCTTTTTTTAATCAGAAAGCTGATTAAATTTTATATAAGTAACGGCACATTGCATGTCTATTGAAACAACAAAAGTGCCGTTAGTATTCGTCGAAGTGTGGAAACAAGAAATTTGACCATCTACGACCACGTTTTTCAGAAAACGTTCTTCTTTCCCTCCCTTATCAAAGCTCAAATCGAAATTTTACACGGAATAGCTGCGACGGGGAATTTAATCAGTTTTCACGAGAAAAAAAGAAATTTGGAATCGGACCTATAGTTTCTGAGCTACAAAAACTTAAATAAGCTTCGGAAGTCTGGAATACGATGATTTTGGCTTAGTTAGAAAAAATGGTCAAACTTCAGCACGCTCTAGCGGCCAAACGGAGAAAGCTAGCGAGGCGTTTTAGGTCTCATTTTTTAGGAACGTTCATCAGCTTTAATTTCGTATAGAGTAGCCATGTCGCTAGGACGCATGGTTTCCGAGTTAAAGGCAAAAAAAACAAAAAACGCTGCAAATTTTACACAAGGGTTTATTATTCTTTGATATACCTACATTACTTGTGCAGAAATTTAATTCTGTCAATGAAAAAATTAAAAAAAAATTTTTTTTTTGGATTTTTATCTCAAAAAAATTTTTTTTGGATTTTTTTGTTCAAAAATGTGTTTTTTTCAAAAATTCCGTATTTTTTACTCGAAAAATATTTAACATCCTGGGATCCTTCAAAAATCCCATTTTTAGCCCCATGAAAGCCCTATAGATCGCAACAGTGAAATCGGACCGCTGCGGGACCACAAAAAATGGATTCTACGTCCAAAAATACTTCGACAACGACACCTGACTCGATCCCATAGCCAAAAGCCATCAAAAACCACCTTCTGTAGCCCCATTTTAGCCCCATAGCGCCCCACGGGTTTGGGCGATCGGACTGAAAACCTTGCATGGTAAACCGAGTATTTTGTCAAAATTTCAGATTTTAAAAAAAATTCCTAGTGCCCAAAACGGCCTGGACGGCGTACGGCGGACGGACATTTCGGTTTTTGAATCTAGACCACTTGAAACGGATAATGTCAAATTTTGAGGCTGATCGGAGTCGTCGACCCCCGTCGCGAAAACATAGGTGTATTATTCCAAGAATAATAAACCAAAAATGGTCAAACTTCAGCACGCTCTAGCGGCCAAACGGAGAAAGCTAGCGAGGCGTTTTAGGTCTCATTTTTTAGGAACGTTCATCAGCTTTAATTTCGTATAGAGTAGCCATGTCGCTACGACGCATGGTTTCCGAGTTAAAGGCAAAAAACCAAAAAAAGGACTGAAATTTCGCCATTTTCATGGTGAAGCCAAATCCGAATCTAGTAGATGACCAAATTTTCGGATTCAGCACCCCCAAAAACGTACAGATCCGTCGAGAAAAATTCTTCAGGTATTTTTTCCGTTCCAAACTACCTAATGACTGGACTATTATTGAACCCTTAAAGAACTGACCAACTGTGAACTCCGAGAGGCGGCAACAGGCCTACGTGCGGGTAGTGGGGTGCCTCTCATGATCCCACTTCCATCTCCTCTCTGCTATCAGTCAAATCTAGTCTACTCACCTTTTCCCTCAAGCATCAATTTCTTAAATTCTTTGATCAGGGGTCCCAATATATCTTTGCTCGACTCATCAACGTCCGCCTCCGACGCGCTACTGTCTGTGACATTGTAATTCCTCGATTTCGGCCGAGCCCCGAGGTTTTTCCTATCGAATTTCTTCTCATTCGCCCTTTTGTTGCCCAACAGAGACGACATCCCACTTTTCAGTTCCTACACTAACGTGATTTTATTCAAAGAGGGTCAACGACGAAAATGCTTGGCGACGACTGAAAAACTTGGTTACAGGCAGCGGAATAAACTGAGGCTTGAGTAAGATAATTTATTGTGTGTAATTGAAATTATCTATTACGTTTCAGCAAGACGTACCTATTAACAATTGGGATTCCAGTCATAACTTAGCCTAGTAAAAATGCGAATATAAAATATAAAAATAAAATCATTATAATTTAGGCATAAATTTACAAACACGACTCAATAATAACTCTTGAAAGGGAACACCGTGAGTGGCCAATGCCGGGAAAGCTAATAAAATTAGAACGTCAAAAGGCGGTGTTTTCACATGTTAAAATAACTGTAAATTATGAAAATACATCATGTTGATCAATTTTGGACCTATTGGGAATGCTTTAAAAAGTGTTCCGGAGAGGACAGCTTCGATTGTGGGCTGCTGGTGCGAGTTGGGGGAAAAATAATGAAAAAGTAGAGTAGTTTTAACTGGAAAACAGGAATGGGGGGTTCTAGCTAAGTAATCCCTAGCGGTAGCAAACCTGGTTCGAAGTGGAGCTGGCTGGGAGTGAAAATGTGAGACGGGAGTCATTTGATGAAGCATCAGCTTCCGGCCATTTTGGAGTATCGACCCCCCCCCCCCCCCCCCCATACTGAGGGCTCCAACCACGGATAGTAGAAGGCTCAAGACCACTAACAGAATTCTCCCTTTTATAGTGAATCCGTCTGAGGTTTGATTCAGTTCAGTGCTGGTTCGGCTCGCCAGCCGACATCGAGAATGGAGTCACGAAGGAAAATAATACGGGCAACCGGGATTTCCACTTATCATGTAAATGATAACCCCCTGAGGTGTTTCAACCCCTGCGGACGAACTAGCACGACGCCAGCCAGAATGTAGAATAAATGAACCCGGCTAAAATAGCTGTGAGTTGATTGGTGTTGACAGTCAGTTATTTGTGAGGCTGAAAGATAACCAGAACCACAATTTGAATAATTCAAATTATTGTGAATCATAATTCAAAGAAGCTTATGAAGTTCAGCGTTATGAACATTAGCGCAAAACGTCACAATAAACAGTGAAATCATTTTTCTCTGCGAGCCCATTCTGACTAGCAACTAGATGCCAATTCACGCCTCAATTACGGAGCTTACGAAATCGAATCAAAAAACTAATAATAGAAATCGAACTATAACTTGACACTAACAAAAAATAGGAACAAATGCATATTTATGGAATATCGTAGACACACAGAACGGACACAGCTTTTTTTTTACACATTTATGAAACCAATAATAAAAATTCGCCGGCAAAGTTTACGCCACGAGAGCAATCCTTTGAGTGTTGCAGATACCTTCAAGAGAATATCTCCAGCAAGGGATCCGAACGAGATAACTAATAAACCTGATCCGAGATTTGCGAGTCCCAACCAAGTCCGGGGGGAACGTGTAGGAACTACCCCGAAGGCCGAAGAGCGGGATCCGCAGAAGGGCGGAGCCTTCGAGAGGAGGAAAGCCGTCCGAAAGCGTCAAATTATGATCCCAAGTAGAGACGATGGTAGTCGTTGGCGCCGAACGCCGCGTTGCATTTGGGACACTTCCGCTGACGAGTTTCGTACCTGGAAAATTAATGATATGTCGGTATTATCCACAATTATTATTGATGTGTTAGTTAACCCTTTCACGACTAGCAGGAGATATCACACAAGACCAAGTCCCCCCCCCCCCCCCCCCCCCCTGGACGGCCGTTTGGCAGAACGGCGGACGATTTCACTCTTGAAACTGTTTCTCGATCAATGCCGTTTTGGGCAGTAGGAATTTTTTTTTTAAATCTGAAATTTTGACAAAATACTCGGTTTACCATCTAGTTGTGCCCGCAAGGTTTTCAGCCCGATCGCCCAAACCCGTGGGGCGCTCTGGGGCTACCGGAGGCGTTTTTGAAGGCTTTTGGCTATGGGATCGAGTCAGGTGTCGTTTTCGAAGTATTTTTGGACGAAGAATCCCTTTTTTGTTCCATTGTTTGTTGTGTGTTGTTGGGTCCCGCAACAATCCGGTTTCCACGTTGCGATCTATAGGGCTTTCATGTGGCTACAAATGAGATTTTTGATGGATCCCAGGAGGACAAATATTTTTCAATTAAAAAACAAAAAAATTTGAAGACATTTTTTTTTTTTTGACAAAACAAATCCAAAAATAACATTTTCTTAGAAATATAAAATCAAAAACTTTTTTTTTCAATTTCTGCACAAGTAACCTATATCAAAGAATAATAAACCCTTGTGTAAAATTTGCAGCGTTTTTAGAACAACATTATTTGGTCCATTTGGAAATCTGGGTGGGGAAAATCGGGCTGGGACTAGTTGCAATCGATTCAGCACTCCAAAATACGTATTCGAAGACACCCCAGATGCCAATGTTGGTTTAGGATGATTTTTTGGGGATTATATGGAGCACAATTGTGGAAATTGGACCACTCCCCACATTCCAATTGGGCTGGCTAACGAATTCATGATTACTCTTAGGGAGAAGGTTTTTTTCTGCGAAGGAACGGATTTTTTATCGCGTGAATAAAAAGAGAGTTACGTATATAGGGTATCTCACGAGTCTCCCCCCCCCCCCCCCCCTCCTAAAATTTCCAAAATGGGGGAAACATACATAGAATGGACTTTGGAGGTGTTTCCGCTATTTTTTTTTCTTCTTTTTGGGTCGTGAAATTTCTGAACGAGCCAAATAGGTGAATTTTCTTAGAAAATTCGCTTTAAAAACGCTGCAAATTTTACACAAGGGTTTATTATTCTGTGATATAGGTTACTTGTACAGACATTTAATTCTGTCAATAAAAAAAATTAAAAAAAATTATTTTTTTGGATTTTTATATTTCAAAAAAAATTTTTTGGGGGGATTTTTTTTTTTTCAAAAATGCGTTTTTTCAAAAATTCTTTAATTTTTACTCGAAAAATATTTAACTTCTTGGGATCCTTCAAAAATCCCATTTTTAGCCCCATGAAAGCCCTATTGAACGCCACAGTGAAATCGGATCGTTCCGGGACCCCCAAAAATGGATTCGACGTCCAAAAATACTTCGAAAACGACACCTAACTCGATCCCATAGCTAAAAGCCTTCAAAACACCCTTCCTGTAGCCCCATTTTAGCCCCATAGCGCCCCACGGGTTTGGGCGTTCGGACTGAAAACCTTGCGGGCACAACTAGATGGTAAACCAAGTATTTTGCCAAAATTTCAGATTTTTAAAAAAATTCCTACTGCCCAAAACGGCCCGGACGGCGGACGGCGTACGGCGGACGGCGGACGGACATTTCGGATTTTGAATGTAGACCTCTTGAAACGGATAATGTCAAATTTTGAGGCCGATCGGAGTCGTCGACCCGCGTCGCGAAAACATAGGTGTATTATTCCAAGAATAATAAACCAAAAGTAGGTTATTTGCCCATTTCCATGACATAGGAGTATTTAAGACCCATCATGGGTGGCATATTCGTGTTCAGCGTTAAATTTCATGTAAGAAAGGCGCACTTAATTGAGCGGAATCGAAAGTTGAAAATTTCGCACGTTTACACCATTTTACGGGGCTGTATCTCCAAAACGTGATTCTCTAGCGACAAACTGACTTCAGATTCGGATTCAGCACACCAAAAAACATGAAAGACCCAGGTTACGTGTCAAAAGAAAAAATTTAAGGGTCTGAAAGTGGGATGTCCGCGGAATCGGGTCACTCGCCCCACTGTGCCCGCGGCTCCGATGGACATCATTGCCGACAAGTCGGTTGTGGAAGCTGCAAAAGCGAATCCGGTTAAGACTGGATCAATAGGTCAGGCCGTCTTTAATGACAAATCATTTGAAGCAGCAGCAACTATTGATCTCAGTTCCACTGCGAACCCTGGACGAACTCAAGTTGGGTATCTGATTCTTCACGGTTTCCTTCCGTGGACCTCACACCGTCACAGTACTTGACAATTTAAGTAAGCCTGACGAGTGCGGGTCTTCTAATGTAGCTGCACCATCACCTAAGAAGACTACGACATTTCGTACGATGCCTAAGGAGAAGATGCTCCTACACTCCCTTCCTCATCCTCCAAAACACTGGGCGGCAAAATCGTGAATTCACGCCACCGGCTTTCCGCCAAACAAAATCTAATGAACTTGAATTTAGATGTAGGAAGATAAAATCAAGTAGGTTCACCCCACACTACCCTAGAGACACATGACAGGAATGGCGAGCGGGCCATTACAGTGTAACGTGAAAATAGTCTCGAAACTGGAAAAGCAATGATGGGGGTTAATCGAGTGTCTTCAGAGCAATAGCTGAGATCAATCATTTTCGTTATTCAAGCAAAACACACGAAGCATTGGCCTGGTGCCTGCAAAACGGCCATTTCTCGCATCGTGATGGCCGCCCAGGATGGCCGTAGCCCGACAGCGTGGTCCATCAGCTCTTGGGCTCCCACAAGCGCAGCGTTATTGGCGAATGTCCTCACCTTGTTTTAAGACAGTCGTAACAGAAGACGTGGAAACATTTCGAGAGTACGGCGTCCTTTCTTTTGACTTTGCACGACGGGCAGGTGAGCGTTTCTTTGTACTCTCGGATCTCCTCCATCATAACCTCGTCCAGCGTTCCCGCCAGCTCTATCTTCTTCATTCTCTCCGTCTTCCTCCTCAGTTGAGCAATTTCCTCCTGAATCGCACACAAATTACGTTTAGCAAGTCGTTTTGGTAACAACAGTTCGAAATGTGCACGTTACTGACCTGGAGTCGTTTTGTCTTATAAGCTTCGGCCTCCAACGCGCTCGTTTTCTCCGCCACTACCTGTTGAGCCTCTTTCATCTGAGCGTGGTACTTTTCTACAGGAAACAAAAGAATTAATGGTTATTGGAGCACAAAAACGTAACGCTGTGACTCGTAAATGCGACATACCTAAATGTAATTTGAGATCAGCCGCAGATTGTGCGCTTTCTATGGCTTTGCGTTTGTGCATTTCCAACGCCTGCTGCCTGACTGCCAGTTCCTTTTCTGCGGTTGCTAACGAATTTTGAAGTATCCTCTCTTTTTCTTCGAGCTTCCGGACGACTATGTTTGTCGCTTCGACTTGAGTGGTCAGCGTGGAAACCTGAAAGAGGTCAATACAAGCAGAAGTCAGGTTTGAAGATATTACGATTACAATAAAACGCTGCAAATTGTACTCGAGGGAAACCTCAAAGTCGACGACTCCGATCGGCCTCAAAATTTGACATTATCCGTATCAAAAGGTTTAGATTCCATAACCGAAATGTCCGTCCGCCGTCCGGGCCGTTTTGGGCAGTAGGAATTTTTGACAAATCTGAAATTTTGACAAAATACTCGGTTTACCATCTAGTTGTGCCCGCAATGTTTTCAACCCGATCGCCCAAACCCGTGGGGCGTTATGGGGCGCTATGGGGCTACAGGAGGGTTTTTTGAAGGCCTTTGGCTATGGGATCGAGTCAGGTGTCGTTTTCGAAGTATTTTTGGACGTAGAATCCATTTTTTGGGGTCTCGCAACGATCCGATTTCACTGTTGCGATCTACAGGGCTTTCATGGGGCTACAAATGAGATTTTTGATGGATCCCAGGAGGTCAAATATTTTTCAAGTAAAAAACAAAAGAAAAAATTTGAAAAATTTGTTGAAAAAAAAAACAAACAAATTTTTTAAATAATATTTAAAAATCATATTATATTATAAAAATCAAATATTTAAATTATATTATAAAAATCAAAAAAATTTTTGAATTTTTCTCGTTGACACAGAATTAAATTTCTGCACGAGTAACCTATATCAAAGAATAATAAACCCTTGTGTAAAAAATTTGCAGCTTTTTAATTTTTTTATTCGGAAAATATAAAATATTAAATATCAAATTTTGACCTCCTGGGATCATTCAAAAATCCAATTTGTAGCCCCACGAAAGCCCCATAGATTCCCACGGTGAAATCGGATCGTTCCGGAATCCCCAAAAATTGATTCTACGTCGAAAAATACTTCGAAAACGACACCTAACTCGATCACTTATCAAAACCCTTCAAAAACCGCCTCCCGTAGCCCCATTTTAGCCCCGTAGCGCCCCACGGGTTTGGGCCATCGGGCGGAAAACCTTGCGGGCACAACTAGATGGTAAACCGAGTATTTTGTCAAAATTTCAGATTTGTCAAAAATTCCTACTGCCCAAAACGGCTCGTACGGGGACGGACATTTCGGTTTTGGAATCTAGAACTAGAAACGGATTATGTCAAATTTTGAGGCCGATCGGAGTCGTCGACCTCTGTCGCGATTACAGAGGTGTATTATTCCAAAAACAACCAAAATCTATTTGACAATCCTTTTTTTTCGGAATCCAAAATTTTGAAGTTTCGTCAGAAAAACCACACCATCCCTTCCAGCCTTAAATATCCCTCTACCGTTACGGATAGTCATTGAATGACAAATTTTATCCGTTTACAGACTCTATCGTCTGAACATTACTCCCGAGTGTACTCAGCATTGAGGACACAATGCAGGAGTAATGTAAGGAAGAAAAATGCAAGCCTGTGTATCTGAATCTGTTCCCAATGCACCGGTAAATCCCTACCTGTTCTTTCAAAGCCTCCTTCTCCTCTCTGGACAACTTGTGCAGCTGATTGGACTTGATCCTCTCCGACATGAGTTTGAAATTGGCGTCGTCTTTCTCCCTGAGTTGTTGGATAAGACGGGAATTTTGCTCCTGCATGTCTTCGAACGCCTGGCCCGTCACCTCCATTTCGTTCAAGAGGGCCTCTTCTTCCTGAAACGATCCCAACCGCAAAACCGGCCCTTTTCATTCAAATGTTTGCCGGTCAGGCACATCCTGAACCCGAAATCTGTGCGTGATGGTGTTTGAAGCCGGCAAGTGCGAGAAAAAAAAAAAAAAAAAAAGTTGGACGGAACAAACTGAGGTGAATCGTCCCACGTAAACTCATCCTCGCTACACAAAGCAGAAGCAGTTCCTTCACACGTACAGGACGAAAGACTAGCGGCAATTTTAGGAAGGATAATTTGAGTGCATTTTTCAAGTCACAAAAATCAGCAGCTAGAGAATATGAAAGACGCCACTACTTGGTGGAAAGACGATGCACGATTTTTTAAACCAACGGGATCATGAACACTACGATCAGGTAAAGAACAATCTTGCAGTTTCCCATTGCTACACAAAATCTTCATTCTCACAAGATCAACAACTGCCCTTCCAGAGACTATCCATGCTTAGTCAGGCTATGGTGGAGGTACAAAAGTGTGCCCGTTGCCAGAGGAAATTGTAAAAATAATAAGAAACAGTATAATAGACGCATTACATCCAAAGCACTACAAATAAACGGGTTAGTTACGACGAAAGCCAGAAAAAGAGAAGGAAATGAAAATCGTCCGTTCGGACGGGATGACATGCAGGAGGGTGCGAACGAACATGTATTTAAACCCAGACCTGCTTGTGGGTAGCGACCTGTTTCTGCATCAAATAGTGCTGCTCTTCCAGGTGTTTGATCTTCCGCATAGCGTCTTCGTCGGCCATCTTCTTCCTTTCTTCTCGTTTACTTTCCTTATGAGGCGGAAATACCACATTATTCAATCAATTCAATAACATCGCAGTCTGAGAGGAACCTCACTCGACGGGATTGACGGATCAGGAGTCAGGGATTCGAGGAGCGACCACAAAGGAAGGAATACTGGGAAATGGATCTGTGGAAGTATAGTCAATGGAACACGAAAAGCCTTCAGTTAGCTTTTCGAGCAGCTAAATGGAGCTTCGAAAGTGATCAGTCGAGAAAGCTCATCGTGTAAAAGATTGCTCACCTTTTTCAGTTGCTGACGAAGTTCCTCATTTTCAGCGCGGAGTTTCTTCTCGGCAGCCATCAGCTGAACTTTGTCCCTCTGCTCTTTACTCACCCCTTTGTACATGTCGAGCAGCAGTTTCATCTCTTTTTGCTCGTTGGTGGTTTTCCTAAACATGGACGCACGTAAGTTGGCAATTCTAACCATCTCTCAGTAACAAGAGTGCATTTCCTCACTTCAACTGGGCTTTCAAATCCCGGACAAGCTCCGACTCGGCGGGTTTGATTTCTTTAGCCCTGTGAGGGTCCCGGTGAGCGACAGGTTCCTTCTTGACTTCTTTCTTCACGATTACACCCCCGGGGCCTGGAGTCCCACCTGTAAATAACGACATGAAATTAGGGATGGGAATCGATTTCAGATTTTTAAAAAAATCGTTCCGTTTTTTCGATTTTTTATTTAAATCGATCTTCAGGTTCCGATTTTTTAGGTGAATCGATTTTTACTTCCAATTTTTGTAAAAATCGTGAATCGATTTTTTACTACAGATTTTTACAAAAATCTTGAATCAATTCTCATTTATAAAAATTAGTTCAGTATTTCAAGTGATTCAAGCAAATTTCGAGTCTTAGGTCGATTAAAAATGATGATAATAGCTAATAACAACAAAACTCACTATAGTTACCAGCGAAGTCCGCCATGGCTTTTTCAGACAGCGAAACTGATAACTCGTCTGATTAAATGTTTATTATCAAAATTTTTGAAAACTAATACAATAATTGTATTAGTTTTCAAAAATTTCATCGTTAAATCGTTTAAAAAAATTATTTAAAATTAAAATTATTTTAATTTTAAATAAATTTTTTTAACGATTTTTTCTTGAATCTACCTACTTTGAATATATCTACCATAAAATTGAATATATCACTAATTAAAAAAACTTTTTTTTTGTAGGACCGATTTTTGGATCGATTTTCCGAAAAATCGATACTTTTATGGCAATTTTTTGGGAAATCGATTTGAAGCATCCGATTCTGAATCGATTCAAAAAATCGATACTTCTTACAGATTCCCCATCCCTATATGAAATATTTCTGTTTTCAAAGAGGGCAATCGATTTTAATAATTCTATAATCGACTATGAAAATGATCTTTAGAGTCGAATATCGATTATTGAACAATAATAATCGATCGGTATTTAGGGGCCAATTTTTATCAAATATCGTTTGAGGATACGATAAAACAGTTTTGAATAGGCAAAATCGACTGTTTGACTCAATGGTTCCATAAATGCCGCCCAGGAGGAGCCACCAGCGTAAACGTTTTCCAGCTGGTGGCCACTCCGTTCTACTTCATTGGCTGATAACGGACAAGTGGGGGGTCTGATCCTATGTCGGAAAAAATAAACAAGTTTGGCCGAAAATCTTTCCAGTGGCCTGAAATAAAAGGCACGAGTCACGAAAAGGAAACAGCTCTTCGGTGAAGAGAAAATCGTGAAGGAAAATACCTTGTATTCAAACTGTACCGGGAACCTTTCTAGAAAGGCAAGGGAGGGAATTTTTCGTAAAGGCCTCCGGCATGGGTTGGACATACCTTCTTTTTTTATAGATGGAGACCCGCCGGCTTTCTCCTTGTCGCCACTGTCGTCCATAACCTCAAATTGGCTAGTGATGCACTGAAACAACCACCAGATGGAGGTAATTCCAGGAAATACTAGTTCAAACAACTCGAACATTTCCAAAATGACGGGTCTTCATGGTCTGGTAGTTGGCTGAAGGCCACAAATCTTTGAAAAAATGTCGCAAGTAGCTCAGCGATCCCTGCGGCAGTTTTTCCAAGTTGGGATAAACCTCGGTGATGAACTGGCCCTTTCAGAAGCTGAATCTACTTATCAACATTGTTCTCTGGATGCTGCGCAGACGTCGGACAGACATTTCGGTTATGGAATCTAGACCTCTTGAAACGGATTATGTCAAATTTTGAGGGTGTTCGGAGTCGTATTATTCCAAGAATAATAAACCAAAAGTAACATGTCCGTAAACGTGATTACTGTTAAAGAAAACACAACAAATTATCAATAAATCATTACGTACAGTAAGCTCGATTTCATCTTCAGAAGGTTCTTTCTTGATGCAGGCCTCTTCCTTGACTTTGTAAGTGTCCCCGTTGCTGCCCGTGTCGTCCTCTTTGCACTCCAGAAGAGACTCTTTGCTGTCTGGAGGCGAACACTGCGACGCAGGAAGTTTGCTTTGCAATTCCTCCACGTCTTTCTTCAACTGAAACACCAAACAGGGGATATTCTCTGGCAGATCAGGAGCATTTACTGATCGAGCAGGACGTTGTTCAGCAGTAACGTTGACTGATCCAAACCTTGGTGAGCTCAGTGTTCGTGTCCTTGTATTTCCTCTTGTACCGATGCACCTCCCCTTTGAGCTGCTGGTTGTGATTTTGCAGGGAGGTGATGAGATGTCGCATTTCCCTGTTGATGGGACCCGTCTGCTCGTTGGCCGCCAGGTTCTGTTCGAATTCGATTCGCAACATTTCGTACTCCTTCCGCACTTGCGCCAACATGTCTTCCAGTTGGATGACTTCAGTCCGGAGTTTCTTCTGCCCCATTAACTCCTCACTCTGAAGGCACAACACAGCTCAAAAACTCAATCAATGCGTCTACTTAAACTCAGCTCGCAAAATCTACTTTGAAAATGTAAAATGTGATTTTTCGTTGATCACCTCCATCATTTCGATCTGCCGCAGATGAGAGTTCTTGGACGTCTGCAACTGATGCCTGACGTCGTCCAGTTGAGTCTTAAGTTGCATTGATTCGTTATACAGTACTGAAAATTGGGACTGAAGGCATTTGTATTCTGTCGTCTCGACGATGACGCTCTCTGGAAGTTGACGGATCTAAAACAATAAATCCAAATGAAGGCTCAACTATTTGTACTGTGAGGACAATTTTGAATACACAAAACTAAACCTACATCCATTTTGAGTTTCTCGACTTCCTTGAGAGTTTCGCGATGCTGCTGATGAAGACGGTCCAATTCAGTCAACCGGTTGTTAGCCAATTCCTTCATTTCTTCGAGTTCTTTCGCCAGCTCCTCCACCTAAAGGAGAATCGATTAGTAGGCGTTGAAAGTGCGTTTTGAAAGTGTTTTCCCGCCTCAAATACCTTTCGCTGAGAGACGTTAGAAACAGGAGCAGGTTTAGCGACGGCGCCTTTGTCCTCAACTTGAATCGACTGGTAGTTCTTCAGTTTTTCAATAGTTTCCGCCAGGCAGTGTTCCAGTTTGTCGTTGCGAGTTTGCACTTTGCTCAATTCATACTGCAGATCATCAATTTGGTTTCGCAGTTCAGCAGCTTCGGTTTCCCTTTGAGTGACGGTGTCTTGAAGTTCCGCCATCTGGAATAAGACGTCATGACTGGCTGGTGTTGGAGGAGTTTATGCAATTCGAAAAGGCGGAAACTAACTTTGAGAGATATTGTGTGATATTTCTTGTGGAGCGAGGTGTTGAGAGCTTGCAGGTTCCGGTTTTCAGCTTGGATTTCGATGTTGGCTTGTCGTATCACCTCGTCCATTACTGGAGCCTCCTCTAAAAAAACATAAAATAAAATAAAAATAAGGTAAGGTGGGGGAAGTGCTTGTATGGATGTCAAGTTCAACTTCAACAAAACCCCAAAAATCACCCATTGAGGTTACGTCAATTTTGATTTTGGACCTGGATACCTCTTAATCTCCCATTTTTCGATGTACGATTGATTTTTCGTAGCCTTGTTAGCATTATGACCGAAATAACTGCCCAAGTCTGACTTATGCACTTGCCCCAACTTTGGAACGCTTATTCTGGTTTCACAGGGGCAAGTGCATAAAACCATCTGGCGGAGGGTAATATCAGGCTTAGAGTTTCAAAAGTAGCCAATAGATGGCATCCAGAGGAAATTGTTCTCAGTAGCATTTCTACATCCCACTTAAGCACTTGCACCACTTTTGCACTTCCCCCACTTTACCTTAAAAAGCAAATATATATATATAGCTGACTGGGCAAACTTTGTACCACCATAGAGGCAATAAATGACCTTGTAACAGACATTTTTCGTACTCCAAGAAGGGCTCCCTTGAAGATTTCAAAGTCCAAGGGAGAACGGGAGAGATTTATCTGCTCACTCAGAGGATCAGAAGATTTCCCGTCATTAGAATCATCTACCTAACAAACTAATCGAAGGCTCGCAAAAGAAACTGGTAGGAACCCAACTACCAACAATTTTCGAATAACTTCTGAACGCGTTATCACACAGAAATTTTACTCGTTTCAAACGACAGTTCCATTCAAAACGGACGCCGAAAGTTGTACTGGCTTTCAGCGTAACGAAAATTGACCTAGTAATCCCTAGTAACGCCCCTCTTTGGCCCAGCTCTCGTCGCTAAGGAAAGCGATGAATGAAGAGAGTTTGCGAAATCTACTAGGTATAGCCTATTTTCTAAATTGGAACTCGCTCGTCAATTTGCACCCGCTCCCGTCAAAATCTGTTGAGCCGTTTGGGCGTGATGTTCAGACATACAAACCCAGCCAGCCAGTCTGCCATCCACAAACATTGGATTTTATAGATATAGATATAAAAAATCTATACTACTAAATCTCATCGTCTCTGTGTGTCTGTGTCCGATTCACGCCAAAACGGTAGCTCGCAAAAATACGGCGATAATAATATAATACTCGAATTACCACATCTGCCTCAATTAGGACAAGTCTGCCTGGAAGTTAAAAATCGCACTCACCTCCACTATCCAGTTCCCCTTTCAGAGCCAAGGTGATCTTCTCATTCCTTTGCATCAAGCGGTCAAAGGCCTGGATGACTTTGGCTACGGCTCTTTTTGACACTTGAACGCGGTTGGCCAGCTTGTCGTCCAACTCTTCCTTGTCCCACGTGGACAACTGAAGGAGGAATGAAGTGGTGGCTTCACCCTCATCTAGAAAAGGAGATTCTTGAAAGATGAGGCACGCATTGTTTCATGCGGATTGACTGGAGCGTCCTCCCTGTCGTCCTAAGTAGGGGAAACGACAGGGAGGATATGAACTTTCAGGGAAACAATGTTCTTTCAGCAAACCGAACGGAACAAAAACTCACTCTTGTTTTCCGATTCGTCGGCAGTTTCTGCATCGAACCGTTGCAACAGAACGCGAATATCTTCATTGAGCTGATTCCAATAACGGTTCACCACGTTCAGAACAGCATCATCCTGCGTCTGCCTCTTCTCCAGCTGTTCGATCCGCTGGCGCAGTTCCGTCTCTACGCGGTGCCGCTGCTCGATCCTCTGGAAACCAAATCCATGTTTTCAACACAATAACACATCGTACGAGCATACAACCAGACATTCTGATGACATACCTGGGCAAGTTTCTTGTTTTGAAACTGCAGCACTTTGATGTCCATTTCCTCGAGGGTGGAGACGGGCCCGATCTGGACCGCCTCGAACTGGACCTTCTTTTGAGGGGGTTGGCTAGAATTGCCATCGTTATCTGCGCTCCGCTTGGACATTTTCGGAAGGTTGGTGTAAACTCAGTATCTGGAAGTTAAACAATGATCTTCAGTACAATAGGTACCCTGACTGTGGTTATGATGTGGTGTGATGGGGATCATTTTTGGTTTATTATTCTTGGAATAATACACCTGTTTTCGCGACGGGGGTCGACGACTCCGATCGGCCTCAAACTTTGACATTATCCGTTTCAAGAGGTCTACATTCTAAATCCGAAACGTTTTGGGCAGTAGGAATTTTTTTTTTAAATCTGAAATTTTGACAGTAGGTATACTTGGTTTACCATCTAGTTGTTCCCGCAAGGTTTTCAGCCCGATCTCCCAAACCCGTGGGGCGCTATGGGGCTAAAATGGGGCTACGAGAGGTTTTTTGAAGGCTTTTGGCTATGGGATCGAGTCAGGTGTCGTTTTCGAAGTATTTTTGGACGTAGAATCCATTTTTGGGGGTCCCGGAACGATCCGATTTCACTGTGGCGATCTATAGGGCTTTCATGGGGCTAAAAATGGGATTTTTGAAGGATCCCGGGAGGTTTTTCGGGCAAAAAATAAAGAATTTTGAAAAAAAAAATTTTGTTGAAAAAAAAAAAAAAAACGTTTTCCAAAATTTTTTCCATTGACACAGAAATAATTTTTGCACAAGTAACCTATATCAAAGAATAATAAACCCTTGTGCAAAATTTGCAGCGTTTGTTTATTCAAAATGTTGTTGCAGCACAAAACTATCTCTGCAGAAACCAGCAGGTATTTCTAAGCAGGTAAGCAAGTGAATGATACTATCTGAACAGGTTGTGCTCATAATATTATGCCCTTTCTGCAGCAGCCTCCTCCTTGGTTAGGACACACGGTCTTCCTCTTCAGGATGGCAGCAGTAGGGTCGCTTTCAGAAGAATCGTGAGGGTTCAGATGTAGCAACAGAGTTTGGAGCCATGCAAGTCAGAACTACTTCAAAGCCGAAGTGTCTATGACTCGCTTTGTTAGGTATAAGATGTTACAGCAAAAAAAAAAATGTACCTAGGTACTTACCTACATCTGAATGTTATAACCACTACTGTAACCTCTCACGTTTATACACCCACAATGTAAAAGATGTCGATGAACAAGCATTGGAGGTCGACTTTGTGGCAGATTTTACTTTTTTTCTTCTCTTCTTAAGTTTAGAGAAAACCTGACGTCACCCAAACCACCCCACCAACTTCTCAGAGAGATTTCCAAGTGCTTTGGAGTGCTCAATATTGGACATATTGAGTCGGTAGAGCTATTCCATCCATTTCAAAACTGTTGTGCCACGGCGTACTCCTTAGAACACTCAATGGGCTCATCCGAGGGCATCAGGGTTCATCCTGTGTCAACGCCCCTGTCGCCAACGGTCAATCCCCATTTTTTCCGTTATGCGACCCCCTAAGATCCCGAATCCATACAACCCGGCTGTACAACAGGCTACTCTTCAACAACACATCCTCACCAGTCAACTCACAGACGAGAGGAATTTCTGAAACAATATCGATCTAAATCGGCCAACTAAAAAAGACCCGGAACCCGTTTGCTTACCGTCTTTGATGAAAACCGCTGGCTTAAAATGCGCCGATTCGGCCGGATCTAACTGTTACTTTGACTTGACTAGAGGATACCACAGTAGAAAAGTTCAAGTCATTCAGAAAAACTATAAATTAATTTTACAATCTACAAAATTATACAAACGTACGTAACGAGCGCCATTACGTAGTAGGGATGTTAAAAATATATCGATATTTTCCCATTGATATACCGAAAATTTTTTCATCCAATTAATCGATACATCGATATTCAGATTTCATAATGATTTTATTTCCGTAGTACAGGTAGGTACATATTAGGTAGGTAGGTCGTTGAAATATAAAAAGTAGGTACAGATTCTTTCGTGTGGAAATAAAAACTATTCTACCGCTGTTATCCAGGCTCGGCTGGATTGTGTTGCGGTGGAAATTACAATTAAATATAGTTATTGGATAATAATATTATCCAATAAGTAACTATATTTAATTGTAATTTACGTACTATATAGTACTTATAATATATATTATAGTACTAATTGAGTTCAAAAATAATAGGTATCGAGTTGAGCAAAAATAATGTACGGAGATGTAGTTTTTGTTAGTTCTAGCGTTCTATGAGATAGACTGAAGTTCATTGGAGCTATTATCAATGTTCATCAGCCATTTCTTAATTAATTTTATGTAGTTTTTTTTTTTTTTTTTTTTATCAAGTTTGTTTTTAATCTGTATTGTTAGTAGGTTGTAGAGTCGTGGATCGATGGAGTTGAAGGATTTCTTGAATTTTTCAGGTTTGCCTGTGGGAAGGGGACTGTTCCTTGACTGTTGTTTTTGATGTGTTTTTTTTTATACATTAAGTAGTGGGGTATTTGAGGATGAATAATTTCATAATTTTGAATAGAAAGAGTTTTTTAAGGTAGGACAGTGGTTTTTGAGAAGGTAGAAACTGCGGAGGGTTTTTGTTAAGTTCCTGTTAATGGAGTCTACACGGTGGGCCCAATTTAGTTTTTCTTCAATCGTTAATCCCAGATATTTGACAAATTTTTCTTGAGAGACAAAGAAGCAGTTGCAAGGTTGATTGAAGGCTTGAAGAGAGGGACTAAAAATTAAATATTTAGTTTAGGGGCTTATTAGAAGGTAGTTTTGTGAGACGTATATCCTTATAAGGTCTAGTATTAATTTTACAATATCGGGAACCAATTGTTTTTTTTCTCTTGGAAAGTTCCAAAATAAATCGGAAACGCCAAACAGTGAATTTAGGACCTAAGAAGGTGGTAACTGAATATTGAATCACATTCAACAAGATGGTAGCTCTGGTGGAACGTAACCATAATCCCACAGCCTACAAGGGGGAAGACAATGAACCCCAACAACACTTTTCCTTGTTAGTATAGCTATAAAACGTATAAAAAAATGTATTTTCGAAACCCTTTACGTAATCGATTTGTAATCGTGTAAATCAAGAGATAAAAATGCACTTACAGACGGTATCGTAACCAATACAAATAATTTGTGTGTGTCTTCTAATATTAATCCATATTTTTTATTATGGAATCGCGTCATCTCTTTGACCCGATTACAAGACGAAATTATCTCTCCGGGATTGCTTGACGTCCGAGCGCTCACGCATCAACAAGAGCCTTTTTCTGTTGGCTTGTTCTTTCCGGTGAAAGTAGTTCTCGGTTGAAGTAATGTGCAGACAGAATTACCGCCAATTCGACAGAAATTCGACCCAGAACCCGTGTGTCGCATCCACAACGAAAACGCCAATGACCCCGATGACTTCGTAGTGGTTTTCCGAAAGGTTCTTACATATAACTTGGAAATAAAACGTTACCTAATAAAACAGGATTTTTTCATAATTTTTTGAAAAATATCTTATTTATCGCTATATCGATATTTTTCTACGATATGATTACTAAAACGATATCTTTGAAATATCGATACATTAGGTATCGATGTTTTTCTACGATCGTTTCATCCCTATTACGTAGTGAACCAGGACCTCCACAAATGCTGCCAACACACAAATAGTATTGCCAGATGTAGGAACTTTTCCCTACGCGTAGGGAGTTTTCGGGGATTCCCTGCCCAAAAAGTGGTGATTTTCGGACAAGAAGTCAATAACATGAAACGTACTCAATTGAAATTAAAGTTATTTTTCGTCACTAGCAGAACCAATTTCTTTATTATTTCCTGTAAAATTTTTAATAGAGGGTAATATTATCGCGTAGGGAAATTTAGAATACGGTAAGGATTTTATAGGGAACTACTGTAGACATTTTTTTACTGTAATCATGAAACGGCCGGTAGGGAATTCCGTGGCCAGCCGTCTGGCAGCACTGCACAAAAAGGGAAACATTAAACATAAACATAAACATAAACATTAAATGTGTTAAATTTTAAGTACCTGTCTCCGATACGGCTTGCTACTGCATCACAAAAAACAGTGCCGTGTTGCGATTTCAATTTCTGAACGCACAGCATAGCAATTATGCTGTACATTCTGTCAATTATTGACAGCGGAAAATATTCACACTTTTGCAAACAAATTTTGTATTCATACAACGCTGTGTCCGCCATAATAGGATCTGAACCTTGAACGTAGACCTTACTGTGCTTCAGCTTTGAGCTGAAAGTCCGTAACATAATTGAGCATAAATATTTTGTAGGTTTCAATTTTATGGCTCCACTTGAAAATAATGCGCATGAAATTGAATACAATATTTTTGGAATTTGTAAATAATTAAGCAAAACGGACGCTGGAGGGATCGAGACGATTGAAAAGTTTATGACCAGCGTTGCAATTCAGTTGGTAACACTGCGCATATATGCTGTTCTCGTTTCTCCTGGAAGCGTGACATTTTTTCTCCTAAAAATTGATTTATTTGGAGATTTGTCGGTGTTGTGTCGTGATTGTGTAGACAATTTGATCATTGTCGATCGACTGGATCAATTTGTACGTAAGTTGAAGTTGAATTGGTCGAATTCGCGCGGATGAGCCGGGGCATGCTTCACTTGTGATCGGCTTGGTTGGTACGGCGATCCGGCGAAGTCAGGTCGGTGTGCTGCGAGAATTTGCGAGGCGTTTTTGAGATAAATTTTCCGAGGACCCGAAGGCACCAAAAGGGGACGGTATGGCCGACCACGACGACATGGGGGCGGATATGATGGAGAACATCGAGAACGGCGAGGGGGATCTGGGCGAAAACGGGGATGCCGACGGGGGAGCTGGACACGTCGAGGATCAAGAACTCGAAGCTATCAAAGCCCGAGTGAGGGAAATGGAGGAGGAGGCTGAAAAATTGAAGCAGATGCAGACGGAAGTTGACAAACAGATGAATCTCGGGAGCCCCCCGCCGACCGGACCAGGAGGACTGAATTTGTCTTTTGAAGAGAAAGTCGAAGTCGACAATCGGTCAATTTACGTTGGCAACGTAGATTATGGTGCGACTGCTGAAGAACTGGAAGCCCACTTCCACGGATGCGGATCCATCAACCGAGTGACGATCCTCTGCAACAAATTCGACGGCCATCCTAAAGGTAAATCCAATCTCAAGTTTTGTCTGCCGGTTCTCTGGGCGTTGCCGATAAGGCTTGTTGGTTTCATGTAGTGTAACAAGCGTTTTTTATGATATCTGCTTTCTCCTTAATTTCTAATCATTACAAGAAGCATTCAATAAGGTCTACTTGTCTATATGTTGCCTTTCTGCGTTGCCTGTTCTGTTGTCTCTGCCTCTGGTATTGACTTTTGAGATCTCGTTACGTGCTTGTGGTCAGAGCGTAGAAAACGCACGCTGTTGCCAAGCTGACCAATCTTCGTCCTGACCGCCTGCGTAATAAACCTTGAAAGAAGACTTTTTGTAGTATTTTCACCTCTCTGGGACCAACGGAATAAGTTTATCGAGCATATAAATGCATCAAACAGCTGTCTTCAGAATGAACGCACATAAATTCATATTCTAGTGTTTATCGTCTAAATAGTTGTTTTCCATCAAATGTTCTCCAGAATTTAGGCTTCGACTAAGGTTTGAAACGCGCATATCGAGAAGCGTTTCGTGAATTAGCGGGGAATTCGAGTTTTGAAATTGAGTGTTATCTATCAAATCCTACCGAATAAAAAAACTGTTTTTTTGGTCACTTATGTACTATACAAGTAAGTGGCACCAATGCGCTGTGATACATTTGACGCACAAAATTATAAACGAATAGAAATTCAAAAAATATATACCTGTGTAGTGTTGTGGATAGATAAAGAGGGCTAATGAATTCTACAAACAACACTACTCTGAAAACGACGCTTCATTCAACCTCCTGACAGCAAAGTAACGTATTGATATGAGCCGCTCGAATCCACGGTAGGTTCGATGGGGCTGATAGACCTAGTACGGACGTATGCAAACATACGTCGAAAACGACACCACTCAACCCCATAGCTAAAGACCTTAAAAAAAAACCTCCTTTGGGCCTCACATTCAGGTGTACTAGATGGAGCTGAGGCCCCAAATTAATTGAGTACGTCCAATATTACTTCGATACCTCGTTCGACTTCCTGGTCAGTCCTTCAAAAACCCCATTTATGTCTCCAGCCCCATGAGGTGAATATTTTTTCGTTTCACTTTCCTTTCTGTAGATTTTAACGGTGTTTTTCGAGCCTAAAATTTATGCTTTTACGAGCATATAACGGGGGGGGGGGGGGGGGGAGGGGTACTAGTGCATTATAGGTCCCTGAAACTCGATTGTAAAAACGCTGCAAATTTTACACAAGGGTTTATTATTCTGTGATATAGGTTACTTGTACAGACATTTAATTCTGTCAATAAAAAAAATTAAAAAAATTTTTTTTTGGATTTTCATATTTTTTGGGGGGATTTTTTTTTCAAAAATGTGTTTTTTCAAAAATTCTTTAATTTTTACTCGAAAAATATTTAACTTCTTGGGATCCTTCAAAAATCCCATTTTTAGCCCCATGAAAGCCCTATAGAACGCCACAGTGGAATCTGATCGTTCCGGGACCCCCAAAAATGGATTCTACGTCCAAAAATACTTCGAAAACGACACCTAACTCCATCCCATAGCTAAAAGCCTTCAAAACACCCCTCCCGTAGCCCCATTTTAGCCCCATAGCGCCCCACGGGTTTGGGCGATCGGACTGAAAACCTTGCGGGCACAACTAGATGGTAAACCAAGTATTTTGTCGAAATTTCAGATTTTTTAAAAATTTCCTACTGCCAAAAACGGCCTGGACGGCGGACGGCGGACGGGCATTTCGGATTTTGAATGTAGACCTCTTGAAACGGATAATGTCAAATTTTGAGGCCGATCGGAGTCGTCGACCCGCGTCGCGAAAACATAGGTGTATTATTCCAAGAATAATAAACCAAAAACCGATGGATCGAACGTTCCTTGTCGAATGGCGGAAATCGATTTTTTTACAATCGAGTTTCCTGAACCACAATGCGGTTTTCGAGCATATCTATTGAGATAAAACCGATTTTTTTCGACGATATCCGTGATCAATCACGCCCTAATGAGTCCATTAGAACTTTACACTAAACAGTTTGACCTGGAGCATTAATTGAGGTAGGTAGTAGCCATTTTGGTTTATTATTCTTGGAATAATACACCTATGTTTTCGCGACGGAGGTCGACGACTCCGATCGGCCTCAAACTTTGACATTATCTGTTTCAAGAGGTCTAGATTCCAAAACCGAAATGTCCGTCCGCCGTCCGGGCCGTTTTGGGCAGTAGGAATTTTTTTTTAAATCTGAAATTTTGACAAAATACTTGATTTACCATCTAGTTGTGCCCGCAAGGTTTTCAGCCCGATCGCCCAAACCCGTGGGGCGCTATGGGGCTACGGGAGGGTTTTTTGAAGGCTTTTGGCTATGGGATCGAGTTAGGTGTCGTTTTCGAGGTATTTTTGGACGTAGAATCCATTTTCGGGGGTCCCGGAACGATCCGATTTCACTGTGGCGATCTATAGGGCTTTCATGGGGCTAAAAATGGGATTTTTGAAGGATCCCAGGAGGTCAAATATTTTTCGAATAAAAACAAAACATTTTGAAAAAAAAAAATCCAAAAACTTTTTTCGAAACGTTTTTCTCGTTGACAGAATTAAATTTTTGTTTAAGTAACCTACTTCAAAGAGAATAAACCCTTGTGTAAAATTTGCAGCGTTTCATTAATTAAGACCAATAAAATCATGTGCAATCCAATTTTCAGCTTTTTTCTCAAAGCAGTTCATCGCTCGTTCACAACACTCGTCTTTTTTTCCAGGATTCGCCTACATCGAATTCGCCGACAAAGACTCCGTCCAGACGGCCATGGCCTTAGACGAAAGCCTGTTCCGAGGCCGGCAAATCAAAGTCAACCCGAAACGGACCAATCGGCCCGGCTTGTCGACGACCAACCGCGGCGGCTTCCGCGGTCGAGGAGGGCGCGGGGCGCGATTCGCGCGGGGCGCCGCCTACTACGGCTACCGACCCGCCCGACGGGCGCGAGCTTACCGCCGACCATTTTATTCCCCCTACTGATCATTATGCCACCTCCTCTATCCCCCCTTCACAACCCCCTTTTTAGATCTACTGTTTTAAATTGCGGTTTTTGAACCGCAATTTTTTTCAGCCACCCGCTCCATTTAAAATAAATTAACTACAGGCAACAAATCTGAAGATTAAAATGGACCTTACACCGTATCTATCCGTTCGACGCAGTCTAAAACGTTCAGGGTTGGGAAAAGAGTTTGAGGAGAGAAAAAAAAAAAATTCTTAGAAATTCTCTATTGGTGGATATCTTTCATTATCCATTTTTATCATATATGATGTAAAAGGCTTCTCATTTCTTTCATTGAATGAAATATATACAGTTTTCTGTTATTTATTCAGTTTTGATTTTAATACATAGTATATAGCCGTGTATAATATTTGAATAAGATGTCTTAGTAGGGGTTTTAATTTTTCATTTTGTACACGTTTGTCGTGAGGTCTTTTGCGTGGTCGGGGAGGCGATCTTAAAACAAGCCTAGAAGTTAAGGTCAGGATTTTACTGGAACAAGGTGTTTTAGGCAACGCTGTTCGTACGGCAATTCATTTTTGAGAATGTTCTTAAAGATGCTTTTAGCTTTTACGCGCTTTTGTGTTCGTATACCTGGTATACTAATTAGGTGGCATGAACGTCAAAAGTTGTGTTTGGTTGGTATTCGGAAAAGAACTCGTGGCAGGTTTCTTGGTGTTCTTCTGGGCGTGATATACATTTCACCGCAGGCTTGGTTGTGAGTTGGAACAGTTCACATGATTTCGAACTGGTCCAATCCCGTCGAAATTCACTAGTCCAATCGCAGCTGTCTTGTTCCTCCTAAATCCCGACCAGGCCCAACCTCACGACCACTCAACGACCGTTTGGTACTAAGCCTACGTATTAACCTCAATTTTTACTTAAAAAACTTTCCCCCCACTTGCTGTATTTTCATTTTAATTCACTGTACACTTTTCGAATAATCGAGTTGTAAAAAAACTTGGATTTCAAAGCAAATTTTGTTACTTCTAGAATAGTGTAGGGTAAGGTATTTAGTATTGTCTACATAATTCTTTTTAATACAGGATACATGTAAGTACTCCTAGGAAGTACAAAATGGCTACCTGTAATTCGCGAAATTTGCATATTGCTCTCAAATCCACGCAGTTAAGTAGATGTGTTTTTTGATCGTCGTTTCTTTAAACGTGATTTTTTGGTCTATTAGAACGTATTGGGTGTTTTTCTTTTTTTGTTCATATAATTTTTTTCTAGTGTTGAGTACGAGCCGTTAAGGTCGTTTCCATTTTATTTGAGAGATTAAAAAAAAAGCGTATAGTTAAGGAACGTAATGCCTTTGGGTACCTATATTATATACATTGGACTACAATATAATATGTGACAGTATATATTTGTTTTTGTGATTTCCGCCTTTGTCGCAGTTGTGGCTATTTAGGCAGATTCGACTTTTGAGCGACTGAAGAAATTAGAAGAAAACGCTGCAAATTTTACACAAGGGTTTATTATTCTTTGATATGAGTAGGTTACATGTCCGATTTTTAATTGTCAACAAATAATTTTGAAAAAAAATTTTTAATTTTTTTTCCAACTGTTTTGAAAAAAAATTTGAAAAAAAAAAAAAAAAAAATTAAAGCCCTACAGATTCCCACAGTGAAATCGGATCGTTCCGGGACCCCCCAAAAATGGATTCTACGTCCAAAAATACTTCAAAACGACACCTAACTCGATCCCAAGCTAAAAGCCTAAAAAAAAAAAAAAAAAAAAAACTCCCGTAACCCCATTTTAGCCACATAACGCTCCACGGGTTTGGGCCATAGGGCTGAAAACCTTGCGGGGACAACTAGATGGTAAACCAAGTATTTTGTCAAAATTTGCGATTAAAAAAAAAAAAAAAAACTGCCCAAAACGGCCCGACATTTCGGTTTTAGAATCTAGACCTCTTGAAACGGATTATGTCAAATTTTGAGGCCGATCGGAGTCGTCGACATCTGTCGCGAAAACAGGTGTATTATTCCAAGAATAATGAACCAAAATCTGAAATTTTTTAAAAATATTCTTGGGTGACGGTAGATGAGATCTTAATACACGTCTGAGCTCAAAACCAAAGGGGGTTGTGAAATTAGAATTTTTCATTGAGACATGGAAATGAGAATACCTACGGTTTGAGTCCAGAGACGAATGTGTAGAAGAATAGAACAGAAAACGGCCCTTATTTAACTTGACAATTTAACCATTTAATTCTTGAGAAACCATAGCCCCTCATAATCGGTTCTCAGTCACTCCAAACCCGGTTTTTAACCCTTAAAACCTAATTTTTGAGTCTTCCATCCAGTTTTCAACCTCTCCAAATCAATTTTCGCCTCTTAAATCTCTCCAGGTCTGTATCTAACCCTTCAAAACCTCCTCCTGCAGCCTAATCGATCAAAGATTGAGTGTATTGTTGAAATTTCAGATGTAAAAAAATTCCTAATGCCCAACACGGGCCGCGAAGGGACATTTTTTGAATCTACGCCTCATAATGTTTCATTGGGTTAATCTCATGGACAAATTTTGAGGACGATTAAAATGTAAACCCCTCGTCCCGAATACATTGGTAGGTATAATATTCCAACAATGCAACAAAATTTCTAATTTGAGTTTCGGACCAAAAAGAATGCAAACATTCCCGAGGAGTGGAAATAATAAAACACCAGCTTTCTTATGAATATCGTAAAAAATACATTTTATTTCCAACAATTATGTACACTTGGAGCACCCTCGTAGTGAGGTTTCCTGTCATTTCACCACAGAGGAGTTTCCTCTTATTATTTACAATATCACTAATATTGTCATGGGCGGTTTCTTAGTCAGATCTGGTAGAACGAGATTACCACGAGATGAAATTAAAGTGCCTAAACAGTTCACCGATAAATCAAGTCCCCGACAGGTTAAGTTTTAACCGGCATTGCAGATCTCTGAACTTGATTCGTTGGTCAAGTTGTTTCTTGAATGAAAACATTCCAGGCAAAACCACTTTGGGAAACTTGGGAGGGATTCAGTGAGTGACGAGGTTGAAAACGATGGCGCCTCCGGGACATATCAAGAGTGTGACGCGTATTGGTGGCGTACTGGACGTTACGAGCTGTCCGGCAAATGTCACGTGAAGACTCCCCTTGGAATGTCACCAGATGGTTAATAGAAGTCTTGAACCTCTTGAGAAAGCCACCGTCTTCCAAGCGACCGGAGCGATTATGGGACGATGGTGATCTCAGGGTAGTCGAGAATTTCGGTCCGCTGCTCTTCCAAAACGGTGGCGATGGCTTTGATGAGATTGTGGGGCAGGTGGTCGAGGAGCATCCGGGGCATGATGCGAAGCTCTAACAAATCTTCAGGCGTCAGCCACCTCATTTCGTACGTTGTGTCGTCATCCGTCCTCCTACAATACGATAGTCGTCAGCACTAAACGAAATTTCTGCGAAAAAAAATCAAACGCCATTTTCTTACTTCTCATCTTTTCCTTTCCTCTTGGTAGCAATGTGGAGCACTTTGCCGGCTGTGAAGAGCTGGTGTTTGGTGAAACGCCTCGACATGACATCCTGGAATGTTTAAAATAAAAATTACTTACCGAACATGGAGAGTAAAATTCAGAAAACGTTAGAGAATCTTACACTATGCGGAGGGATGAGTACACGTCGTTGCTGCTCCGGCGGTCTCATCCGAGGAGTGGGCCGATCGTTGACCCACACCGATTCAAGATCTCTGGATGGAATCCCAAAAAGAGCGTAGCCAAAGCCGTTTAAAAATACGCGGTACTGGAACAAAACAGATACTTGAAACACAAGGTCAAAGCCAAGTCAAAGCCTGAATCGTCTCCAAACCTTCGGAAGTCGGCAAGACTGGAGAACGTGGAAAAGGTGGGTCCGCAGGTCCTCGACCCCTTGGATGCTCAGTCTCATGATAAAGTCGTCACCGAGCCCAACCGTCATGGCGAACTCCTCTGTGACGGCGGCCAGTCTCCTCGTCACGATTCCACCTGTACACAAAATCACTCAAATTGATTTTTTCAGCCAATTGAGCAGCGCTCTGATGCTTAATTCAAGTCTCGTGTCTCTCAAATTTCCTTCCTCCTTAACCGTAGGTCTGACAGCGCCCTCTGTTGTATTTAATACTAATAATTAGTTTTCAAGGGTGAAACCTGCTTCACAACAAGCCTTATCAAAAATAACCCTGTGGTGCCTCCCACATGTTCTTTATAAATAACTAAAGAAGCAAATAAAAACGGGAGGCTTAGGACTCCGTCCCGCTCCCCTATTAAATCAGGGACGCTAATCGATTCCACGTCACACCGGCTTAAAACTTTTTGAGGACTCCGTCCGGTAGGATTACGATCGGCCAAGTAATTTGTGAGGACTCCGTCCAGGGGCTGCGATGGGAGAAATTTGGGATTGGCGTCAACAAACCTGCTACTGGAGCGGTGCCACCAAATTTGTTAATTACTTGGAAAAGAACTATATTTCCTGCACAAGTGTAAATCCCCCGCACTTATGGGCTGAACAAACTTCCGATGTAAATAGAACAACTAACTGCTGCGAATCATTCCATCGTCACCTAGGAGATAGTTCGCATCCCGACATTTTCCGTTTCACCGACACATTAACAAAACTCCAGAATGAAGACTTCATTCTGGAATACATGATTCAATTAAATGCTGTTCAATTTGATGTACACTTAGTGTACATCAAATTGAACAGCATTTAATTGAATCATCTATTCCATGACCGCCGTACTGTAACTCGCCAAAGCGCAGTGCAAATTCAAATTGACTTTTACAAATCGCACGCCATTTCTAGAGCGAACTTTGTCTCCGCCGTGGCTAAATTTTATGGCGATTCCTTGCACCATTGATACGTATTACCTAATATGTGACTCTCTTGTTTTTTTTTTACTATTACCTAATAAGTGACTTTCTTGGATTTTTTTTTTTTTTTTCGTGACATGGCATTATTTTTAATGCTTCTATTTTTAATAAAAATCAAGTTTCAGAAACAGATGTTGAAGGGACGGAGTCCTTACTTTCTCCTTAGCCTCTTCGGACGGAGTCCTTACTTTCTCTTTAGCCTCTTCGGACGGAGTCCTTCATTTTTGCTAAGCCGACTCAGGTGGGTCGGGACGGAATCTTATAATTTTCCTAAGCCGATGCCACTGACTAATGAGGGGACGGGACGGAGTCCTGGCCCTCCCATAAAAACGACAAGCATGCCATTGAGGTGCACATTAAGGATGGCTGGAAGGCTGACTACAAACTACTTGAAGAAGATGTAAAACCGTACTACGACTTCCGACATTCACTGGCTGAGACTGATGGCGAAATTTTCTATGGAGACCGGGTTCTGATTTCTTCTAGATTGAAGTCTGAAATGTTTCAAAAGTTACACACGGGACATCCTGGTATCAGCAGGATGATGAGTCGGGCTGAGATGTCCTTGTTCTGGCCAGGGATCAATCAGGACATCAAACGGTATGTTTCATCGTGTGGGCTTTGTCAGATGTACCGGCCTTCGAACGTAAGGCTTCCACTCACAAAATTTGCCTTCCACTTTAATAAGCCTGTGCCTGCTCTTCCATGGCAGGAGGTTGCTGGGGCTGTTTGCGAGATCAGGGGTCACCAGTACCTGGTCCTGGTTGATTCATTGAGCAATTATATTGAAGTTGCTCACCTGAATAGCCTAAGGAGCGCGGAAGTGATTAGGCTCATGAAAGCAATTTCTGCGCGCCATGGCGTCCCCTTCACATTCTGCTCGGGCGGTGCACTCTATTTTGATTCAGAACTCTTTCGACGGTTTGCTGCTGAGTGGGGCTACAAGCATGTGAGGTCTAGTCCTCATTACCCAAGGTCGAACGGGCTGGCGGAGTATGCGGTTAAAGTGGTGAAGAAGATTTCTGTCAAGGCGCTCGACGCCCATGAAGACCCATACTTAGCTCTTCTCAACTACAGGAGCACTCCGCGAGGTGAGGTTCACTCGCCTGCCTCAATCCTCATGGGCCGGACGCTGCGCACGAATATACCGTGTCATGTGGATCGTCTCAAACCGGCATTGACCTACGAGCAGGACCAAAAGACTCTGCAGAGTCAAAAAGAACGCACCAAAGAGTACCATGATCGTACAGCTCAGACTCGTCCTCCATAGTATGGAGTCCATACATCGTTGGCCAGCCTGTCTGGTCCAGGAAGGCTCCAGACGCCACATGGTCCTCGGGCGTTATCACTCGTGATTTAGGACATGCATCATATCAGGTGAAGGAGGAGGGAGGAGAATACGGACGAAATGAGAGTCACGTCAGACCAAGAGCGGTCAGAGTTAGGGATTTTACTAATTCATTGCCATTCCACGAGGAGTGTGACATTGCGCCTACCATTCCTACATCACCAGAAGCCCGTAATTAAGTACTACCGTGCTTTGTTATTTTTACCTCAGTTACCTTACAGGAACTTAACCGTTTCCTCTTCTGATAACGAACGGATCCTCATTTGAGCTCCAGCATCCGAACTAACAGTTAGGTAGTTCGGATTAATTTAGTTACTCAATTTATATTTTAGATCTCATTCCAAATAAATACAGATCCTCGCAAGTTCAAGCATCCGTATAAAATTCAATAACTTCATCTTTTGCAGTACCTACCTAACCTAATGTAAATTCCATCTTAACAAGAACGGATCCTTCTGAGTTCAGTATCCGTTCCAAATCAAATTCAAAATTCTTTCACTAATAACCCCACTGTGCGTTACAACATTCCAAAACACTTCATATATCCTTTCGCAGTATTCTAAATTACGGCTGTGATCCTCCACGTCAGTTCACATCCAGCCAGAAACATTACTAGTTAGCCACTCCTCCACGCATCTCTATGGGCATAACAAACCGTAACAGCAAAGTCAACCCACCTGGCGTCGAAAAAGCGTAAACTCTCAGCTCGGGGTACATCGGCCTCAGTAGAAGGCCCAGTAAAATTGTGGTTCCAGCTCCCAAACTGTGCCCTAGAACGTAGAGACATAATCACTACAACTTTTTTTTCGTATCAACAGCACCGTTCAGCAAGGAAAATAACTTACCAGTTAGGACGAGGCCGTATCCCTGGAAGGTGCCAAAAGCCTTGTCCAGGATGTGGTTTTCCTCCAAATGCTTTTTCAAATTCATGGCACACATTAACATCCCTTTGTGCGCCTTGAACAATTATACTTCCGTTAGTTATACAGTTCTATTTGCAGTAATGTGAAATGCACTTTTGTCAAATAGGAGGAAATCTCACAGAGCAAGACTCACGTAGCTATCAGCTGGTATCCCAGGACCGTCCATCTTTTCGGGGAGAGCAGTCAGGTCGGTGAACACGTCCCGCATGGACAAGGAACCTCTGACAGCCACTACGATGCACTTTGTTTTGTGGTCGGCTATAACTACGAATGGGAGCTGAAAAATTGAGGTTTTGATTTAGACAAATGTGGCAATAGGGTGTCCACTCTCGTAAGGAGATAATACAAAACCACTCGACTGCGACACCCCTTGATGTCGTTTGTGTCAGTGGTAACTGCAATGGAGCCTGTAGGGCTTTCAGCAGGAACTAGGGACCGCCATCTGGCGTGCCAGCATGGCCACCGTTTATGATGAGTGGGGGAGGGGAAGCTTTCCATCCCGAGGGGGAGCATCTCAACCCCCGCACCTTTTATTATGGGGAGGAACTTCAAGGCCTGTGGGGATAACTATTGAGAGCTGTAGCTCGACCAGCAGTCGTTGGGTTCAATGTTGCCTGCCAGTGTCTTGTTACCGCTGGAGCCAACGCCTTATATCTCAACGCGCTCCCGCAAATGCTGGACAACTAAGAAGCACGAGCTTTGCCGAGCCATCAGGGTCACCGCACCAAGTGCATCCAGGGTTGTGGGTTAGGCGGGAAGGCCCCGTGGCTGCTCAGGGGCTCTTGAGCTAATGTGATCAGGAACCACCCAAGGCATCCGCAACCGGTGAGACATAGATAGGAAGAACTCAAACGATTCTCCCTGTGGACTCCTCATGCCACTGGCTGACAAGCAAGGCCAGCACAACCTCGCCTGAGAAAGCCCTGGCTCGAAGCCTCACCCCAGCACCTGATAGGGCGTCCCTCACTTATTCTACAAGCAACAAAACGGCGGACCGCCTTCAGCTCAATAGGGAGAACCCCAGCAAGAACCCGAATTGCCGCACCCAAGACAGTCCTGTAAGATCGCGTCATCCTGATGAGGGCCGTCCTCTGCGCCGATCTTCCTGAGTCCAGTTTTCTTCAGGAGGTAAAAGATACCCCTGACAGCATACGAAGACTGTGTATCACCAGGAAATATGGAGTCGATGGCGGAGAGGGTTGCGGTTTACTCCGCACAAATTTCATCACAAGGCACATTTGAGAATAAAAACTTGGAGGCACTTCTCATACATGCCAGAGATAAATTTTTGCACCCAGTTATCTCTCAAACCCGTTAAACGGGAACAATGACCCGCGATGGGAAGTAAATGTCGTTGAAATCGCGATATGTTAAGGCAAAAGTTGGCTATGTTTTTGGACAAAACTTGTGTTTCCGCACCAAGAAGTTTTTACCGGGAGTTCCTACTTCTAGGTGAAATTAATGCTTTCAAGCTTTTATCACTTCTCAATGCTTCTCACGCTCAATTTCACAAAGGTGTCCCTTCTCTATGCCAAATTGATCGAAAACCCTTGAATTAGTGTGTCCCTCCTCAATGAAAAATTTATTTTGAGCATACCTACTGCATGCTAAATTTTCCATGGGACGTTTAATTTTCAGCCTTACAGTAAGGCCCTTACTATATGAAAACGCAGCAAATGTTACCCAAGGGTTTATTATAATAAATTCGATATATAAAAATAATTTTTGTGCAAAAATTAATTTCGTGCCATAAAAAAAATATTTGTGAGAAAAAAAAAGAAGAAAAACATTTTCTGTACAATGTTTGGACGGATGTAGGACCTCGAAAAATGGATTATGCGTCCAAAATTAATCTGAAAATTTGACCTTCGGATCCTCCAAAAATCCCATTAAGTAGCCTCATGAAAGCCCCACGGTGAAATCGGATCGTTTTGAGACCCCTAAAAAGTGTTTTTTTACGTCCAAAAATACTTTGAAAGCGACACCTAACTCGACCCCATAGCCGAAACCCTTCAAAAACCCCTCGCGTAGCCCCTTTTAAGCCCCACGGGTTTGGGCGATCGGGCTGAAAGCCTTTCGGGCACAACAAGATGGTAAACCAAGTATTTTGTCAAAACTTCAGATTAAAACAAAAAAATTTCCAAACCGGCTCGGACGGCAGACGGACATTCCGTTTTCGGAATCTACTTACGTGTTATGAAACGGAGGTCAAATTTTGAGGCCGATCTGAATTTTCGGCCTCCGTCGCTATTACATACCTAGGTGTATTATTCCAAGAATAATAAACCAAAACGTGTTTTTTTAACCAATTTTACAGAAGCATACGGATTTAAAAGCGTTGTGTCCGTACTTCGGCTCACTCTATGTGAGAATGTATCTCTACTCTTTATAACTGTAGGTACCTATCTCTATTCCGTGAAAATATAATAATATTATATTATACTAGTCTCTCTGGCTCGCTTCGCTCGCTCCCCTAGTGGGGTGTATTGCCGCCTGTGGGGTGTATTGCCGCCTGTGGGGTGCGTAGCATCGATGGACACGTTCAAACCCCTACTCAGACATAAGGCCTCGCTCCGCTCGGCCCCTCCTATTCGTAGCAGAGACGATAGAAAAAATCGGCGTATTTTTCGGGCTTACCGTTTAGGAAATTATTATTTTTAATTCAATTCAACTTTTTTTAAATAAAGGCCTCTCCATCTATCAAAGATCCCTGGACCCTCCGTTTTCTAAGATCTCTGGCCCCGCGCGAATTAAAACGATCCAATTGTCTTCTCACCGTAAAATCGCCCCCTCCCCCTCGGTTTTTTTGAAATCCGACTTCGGAATCGGATTGGCCATATTTTGGCGCGCATTTGGCTCGCGGATACCATACCCAAAAAATGCCTCCTTACTGGGTATTTTTGAACCCGAAAAAACGTGGGACAAACGCGAGAAAGACGATTTTTCGACGAATTTCCGGCGAATTTCCCGGGCGAATTTCCGAATTACGATTTGACCGACGTCTTCCTCCAGGTCTGATCTATACGGCTGGTATTTTTTCGTAATTTTTTCGACCCCTTAAACGGGCTTTGGCGCGAGTTGAAAGTGGAAAACGTAGGACAAACGGGAGAAAGACGATTTTTCGACGAATTTTCCCTGGCCCCGCGCGAATTAAAACGATCCAATTGTCTTCTCACCGTGAAATCACCCCCTCCCCCTCGGTTTTTTTGAAATCCGACTTCGGAATCGGATTGGCCATCATTTGGCGCGCATTTGGCTCGCGGATACCATACCCAAAAAATGGCTCCTTACTGGGTATTTTTGAACTCGAAAAAACGTGGGACAAAAGCGAGAAAGACTATTTTTCGACGAATTTCCGGCGAATTTCCCGGGCGAATTTCCGAATTACGATTTTACCGACGTCTTCCTCCAGGTCTGATCTATACGGCTCGTATTTTTTCGTAATTTTTTCGACCCCTTAAACGGGCTTTGGCGCGAGTTGAAAGTGGAAAACGTAGGACTAACGGGAGAAAGACGATTTTTCGACGAATTTTCGACGAATTTCCCGGGCGAATTTCGGATTTTCGATTTGACCGACGTCTACCTCCGGTCTGATCTATACGGCTCGTATTTTTTCGTAATTTTTTCGACCCCCTAAACGGCCAGCGAGCGGAAAGTGAAAAAACTCATTCGGGAACGCGTTATCCCGTACCAACAAACCACACGGCCGTCTACCACACGGCGGCCAACACGATTTTATATTATTGTATGATTCTATAATATTATAATATAATCATACAAATATTATAATATTATAATATAATCCGTGAAAATATAATAATATTATATTATATTCTATAATATTATAATATAATCATACAAAGCTTTGCATAGAGTATGGATAGACTATAATATATATTATATATTATAGTATATATTATATAATATATATTATATATTATAGTCTATTATAGTATATATTATATACTATAGTACATAGTAGGGGTATATATTATACCCCTATTATAGTATATATTATATAATATATATTATATATTATAGTCTATCCATACTCTATGCAAAGCTTTGTATGATTTAACGCCATTTGAACTTGTATTACCGACCATATGCCAAATTTCACAAAAGGTTTGTTCCATGGAAAAAATTATCGCTAATTGAGCTTGCATACTTCTCAATGCAACTCACAAAAGTCGTGTCACACGACTCGTGTGTTCCCAGGGAGCAAATTGCTCCGAGCAATTGGGTTCTCTCGATGGAAACATTTACATTAGGTAGATACTTGAGTACTACCTACTAAATGAAAACACTGAAAATTTTCTTCGATAGGTATTGTTTAATTGTTCAAAAATTAATTCTGTGTCATTGAGAAAATATTTTTGTGGGAAAAAAAATCTTTTCATTGTATGGACAGGATGTGGGATCTCGAAAAATGGATTATGCGTCAAAAATTACTGGGAATACTACACCTTATTTGACCTTCTGGGATCCATAAAAAAATCCCATTTGTAGCCCCATGAAAGCCCTATAGATCCCCTCAGTGAAATCGGATCGTTCTGCGACCCCCAAAAATGGATTCTACGTCCAAAATTACCTTGAAAACGACACCCCACTAGACCCCATAGCCCCTCCCGTAGCCCCTTTTTAGTCCCACATAGCCCCACGGGTTTGAGCGATCGGGCTCAAAATCTTGCGGGCACAACTAGATGGTAAACCGAGTATTTTGCCAACATTTCAGGTTAAAAAAAAAAAAATTCCTACTGCTCAAAACGGCTCCGCCGGCGGAGGCCGGACGGGCTATTGGTTTTTGTATACAAATCTACGTGTCTTGAAACGGATAATGTCAATTTTTGAGGGCGATGAGAATCTTCTACCTCCATAGGCATTACATATGTATTATTCCAAAAGTAATAAGCCAAAATAGTGTAATTCCCCAACCCAATGGGCTTTTTGCCCAGAACCATCGAATTTTATGAAGGCCTGCCCTAAGTCAAAGACCGCGTCAAGTCTTGGGTTTTTCGTCGGGCCTGTGTATGAACGAACCAGCCCAAGCCCCAGTCAAATCTTGTGAAATTATAATATAAAAGTATCAAATACTTTCATGATTTTTTTTCTTCTCTGTATTCAGATTCTGGGGTGACGACGAATCTGCATCGACAGGCACAGGACCGACAATTTGAGCTGAAGGAGGCCTGATTTTTTCAACTGCGATGTTTTCTGGGCGAATCTGTTACGGGGGTTCTGAGTATTTTACTCACTTCAAAAATGTGGTTCTTGAAATTCGCATACAAAATCTCCTTGCTTGAAAGCTTGGATATAGCTTTGACCCCAGCAAGGTTACATAGGCAGCAGTTATCTCCTCTGACTAGCGTTGGTTTTGACCTGAAAACGATGGCCTTTGTGAGAACATCAAGTCAAGATGGCTGAATGTTGGTGTAATATGGCCCATACTAACCTAAAGCATACGCAGCACGTGGCGTTCGCGATTAGTTTGAATATACCGGTGAAACAGTGTAGAAACATGATCATCGGACAGCCATATGAAGACAGCGAGAACATCATGTAATGGTTGGCCTTCTCAAGGCTCATCCAACTAGGCAGACCATAAAATAGGTCCTGTAGATCTGTAAAAGCACATCGAAACATGTTAGGAATATTCCCTGTGCTGTGAATTTTACTGTCTGTCCCTAACTAACCTGACGAATATTTCATTCTAAGTTCGTTGATCAGTTCTATTCTCCTTTGCTCCCTGGACTCCCTCTTTTGCTTCACCCTGAGGAGAACGAATCCCGCTATCAAATCAGTAGGAACGAGGTCCGTGTCTCTGAACATGGAACTTATCAGCCCTGCAAAAAGAAAAACGGTGTCACCAGCTGAAAATAATTTTGGGGGAAATGTTTTGACGCAGTCACTAGCATTACCAGCAACTTGGGAAAAAGCTTCGTGAGACTGTTTGTCCCTAATGATCCAGCAGAAGACCCATCGGAACCTCCTGAGCCAGACTGACGTCACTTTGCGGTGCCTGAGGGAGTCGATGGTCAGGTCGGGTTGGCTCCCGGAAAGCTTCACGGAGCCGATAGGGTCGATTACCATGAACAACGTGAAGACGGCCAACGCGAACAGCAGCCAGTCCAAGCAGACTAAAACTGCAAAAACCAATCAAATTAGTTGTCGATCTTGATGATAATTGTGTCGAAATCCGAAAACCCTTACCGTTGATTGTGGTATTAGTGAAGTGGTCATAATCACAGCTGATGATGTCCATGTAGGACCACACCGATCCCAGCATGTTCAAAGCGACTTCAGGTACCAAAAAGAATAATCTGAAAATCACGACCACAAAATTATTTTCACTACACGTAATTAGTAAGAAATAGGGACTTGATGAGCTGCTTACTTGATGGCGATAAGTTTAGGAACGTGGCGCCTGGAGTACACGTCACAGATGGCGCCCTGAGCGCTCCTGTTCATGATGACGAGAAGTAGGATGGACACGAGAGCGAGAATAGCCAGCTTTCCTATCAAATAGGCTCGCACCAGCTCCCCTCCGGCCGAGCACCCATAGGTCAGGTTGAAGTATCGACTCGTTGCAACTCCAATCAACGACAACCTGCGACATGATGGATCAAGTAGTGGGGTTCGATGAGCATCGAAAACGTTATGAAAAGGGGAGATTTCTCACCATACGATCCTAATGAAGAGCTCAATGATGGCTGGGAAGACCATGTCGTCAGTCCCAGCCAGCCATTTCCGGCCGAAGAGGAGCAGCGCCGGCATTCTCGCCTGAAAAAAAAAAAAAAACCAAATCATTGTGATTTTCAGAAATGAAAAGGTAACAGGTAATTAAAATATGAATGTTCCAGTTTTTATATTTTTATTTTATCCCCCCCCCCCCCCCCCCCCCCCCGTATAAAAATAGAGGCGGGCCGTGTGGTTCTGGGCGTTGGCCAGTTCGCGCTGCATTCTGTTGAGGCCATGGGTTCGAATCCCATTGAAGACCATGGAAATTTTGGGGATAAAACTGCAGCTGGGTTAAAGCGAGTCATCAATAACTCCCCGTCATGCCAGGCCCAAGAGGTCAACAATCGTGAGTTTTACATCAAGTTGGTCATGTTATGCGGGTTCAGCTCAGGTCCTAGAGGAGATTTACAAATTTCATACAAATAAATTTCATAACCACGCTCTGCTACCATGTATTGTACCAATGGATCCCACGGAAAGTGGGAATAGAGGATACACGTATGGACGGGAATAATAAAGTGGATATATTTGGAAATATCGGAAAATGGGCGGACGATGTGCACATATCATGAATCAGGATTGTACTGCCAGACAGGGTAGGGGATGCAAGTACCTTTCACATAGATGAGATTTGTGGATACTTCACAATTCAACAAACTAAATTCAAGGACTAAAGGTTGATTGAGAATCTGTACCAGGGGGGAAAATGGCGCAGATTCGTATGGGTGGAGTCCTCTCAGAGGAGAAGGCTGGGGCCAAGGCAGTTTAGTACAATGTCTCTGTTGTCCCTGAAGATTTATTTGAAGCCAGTTTTTAAAGATGACATGGGGCTCCTGGCCCACTCTAAAACGATGATAATAGCTTAATTATTAGGCTCTCATGGATACAGCGGCACAGGCCTACAGGAACCTTTATTTTTTATTTTTAAAGAGGCAACTGCTTTACAGCTCGTGGGGCTTTCAGCAGGCCCCCCTGGTTGGAACCAGTGAGCGCCAACAGGCGGGCCAACTTGGCTACTGCCGAGGGGAGGCTTTCCATCCTGCGTGGGAGCAACTGCTCAACCTACAATTATTGCCGGGAGGAACTCCAGGTCCTGCAGGGACAACTGTTGGGAGCAATTGCTCAACCAGCTGTCGTCCTCATTGTTGCCTGCCAAGGCCTTCAGGGCAACGCCCCAGTACCCTTCCTCACACAGGGAAAACTGAGCTTCCAAAGCAGTCCCTTGCAGGGGCAGAACTGAAAGCATTGCGGGTGAGCAGAGTCTTCGTGGCCAGTACCTGCAGGGACAATGGTTTGGCTTAAGGTAGCAGCAGCCAAATCGGGCTTGATATTGTCAATGATCAGGCGAGATTCCCTACATGGGCCAGACAAAGAAGGGGGAGCTCCACGGTCGGATCAAGATCTACAATGTCATTCAACATGTCACTGGGGTTTTCGGGTCGCTACAGTTGAATGGGGACCTGGACATTACAAGACAAGGATGTAAACCAGTTGGAGCTTTTGAGATGAAGCTGATCTGGCTTGTGCTGTGCATACGCTGGACTGTCAGACTCTGGAATGACTACATTCTCTGACAAAATGTGGGCTTACCGCCTACTACAGACGGTCATGATGAAGAAGATCAGCAGGTCAATGAGTATTTGGATGAAGATGTGCGTCTTGGCAATCAAACATGAGTACCTCGACGGGCTCTAACCAAGCAGCAAATTAATTTTACCACGGTACTGGAGGAAGAAGAACGTGAACCCAGTTTTTTAGTCTAACTGCAGAATGCTGATTTTTGCAAAGCTGAGCCATTCGTTAAGCAGGGCCTAATCACGACAAAACTAAGTGACATACTGTGCTTTGTCAAGGCGTGGAGGAGCGAGTCGTCCAGCAAAAAGTCAAACGCTGGAGAGGAGGTCAAGTCCAAGTCTCATAAAGCTTTATATCTGAATGAATATTCTTACGAGACACTCGGAATTCGCAGGATGGATGAAAAGAGTCCAACCCAAGAGTAAGGTTTCTGGGTACATATCGGTAGGGTTGCAATTTATTTGTCCAGACCACTTTGACGGTTAGCAGCAAGCAGTGAAATGCTTGCTGCTGGTATCCCCTAATGTAAAAAGACAGCCTAGAGAGCAGGGGGTGTGCCATTGTTTACTAAGATACATCAGGCACTGGAAGACCTTCCAGTCGACTATAGTACCGGTAGTGTGAAAGGTTACCTAATTAAAAAACGCTGCAAATTTTACAAAAGGGTTTATTATTCTTTGATATAGGTAAGTTACTTGTGCTAAAATTAATTCAGTGTCAATAAAAATATTTAAAAAAATGTTTCAACAATTTTTTTTTTACTCGGAAAATATTTGACCTCCTGGGATTCTTCAAAATCCCACTTGTAGCCCCAGGAAAGCCCTGTAGATCCCCAAAGTGAAATTGGATCGTTCCGGGACCCCCAAAATAGATTCTACGTCCAAAAATAGTTCGAAAACAACACCGAACTCGACCCCATAGACAAAACCTCCAAAAAACCCTCCCGGATTACCATTTTAGCCCCACGGGATTGGGTGATCGGGGTGAAAACCTTGCCGGCACTACTAGATGGTACACCGAGTATTTTTTCAAAATTTTAGATTTAAAAAAAAATTCCAACTGCCCAAAACGGCCCGGACGGCGGACGGACATTCGGTTTTGGAATCTCGACCTTCGTCGCGATTACCAAGTTGTATTATTCCAAGGATAATAAACCAAAACGAGGGTGGTAAGATTCCTGAAAGGCGTTCGTGCAGAAAATTTATGATTACCAACATCCTAACGTTGAGCAATTTACCGGTAATTATTACAGTTGACAATCCTCCCCGAGGCTCAACTCCTCGTCTGCAGATCATACCGTGAGGTTCACATTACGAGTTATTTCTTCCGCGCATTACGGATTGCACCTCAGGGGATTATCTCCCGGTCTAATTAGGTCGCAGGTTGAGCGTCGTGGAGACTAATTAGAAATTCGGGGGACCGAAACGAGGAAGGCTAAATAGAGCGTTGGCGTTACGGTTTGCGGTATGGCACTACTGGTTTCCAGAGGGAATTCTCATTGGCCTGTACGCTCGTTGGCAAGACGTTTGGAAACAGGAATGTCTTTTTGGGATTAAAAATTATTCGTAGAAAATGAGACTTGGGTACTTGAGAAAGCGTGTGAGGAATTTGATGAAGTTTGGGCAATATGCTGACCATGGAGGAAAGAAATTCCTTCCTCCATGATGCTGACGTTCAGAAGATATATTCTCCTACCTGCTCATGTCACTTCACATTATGACTTGATGGTTGGAGAATAATCTTCTATAACGTTAATATATTCACAGAGTATTCTTTTACTCAACCTCAACAAAGCACCATCAAGATATGAACCGCAGAAACATTACATTGTTCGCTTAACCATCTCATATTATGAGCAACAAAGGCTCATTGATATTTTGTATCAAAGCAACAGTAACTGTTGCTATTTAAATATCTCCATGCTTGCCGAGTATCCCACCAAGAATAATGAATTGAGCAGCGCTTGACGCTCGATACCGCTCAACAGGTGGCTGGAGTTGAAGCCGCCAGCGCATTCTACGGCTTCGCCCATTAACTATCGACTTCCATTCAAACCACGGCGGTTCAATCGGCTTCAAAGACAAAACTCGGGAAAAATAACTGCACCGTGGGGGGGTAATCCACCGACTAACACACATCTGACATAACGTTCATTCCGCCCCTTAGTATCGTGAAGAAATTCCGCGGGATAAAAATCCCCAAATCCCTCACCCCGTCGGAGCAACTTCTCGAGCCTTTCAAACCGACCTCTCTGCGGGGTATATATAATGTTTCTGGTCCTCACACGGCCGGGGGGGTCCGATGCGTCCATGTGTCACATCGTCTTTATGACAAAACTCATGATTTCAGTAATTGAATATTCAAGTAATTGACTAAGCTATGCATATAGTGAAACCACCCACACATCGGGCGCAAAATTGACCCTCTTTTTGCAATTTGTAGAAAATCATGTAATTCAAACTGGAGTTTATTTGTTAATCTTTCTTTCTTTTTCACTGTAAACTCTTCATACCTAATTCATTAAGCCTGAAAGATCGATAGGAGTGCGAAAAACACTACTGCTTACTCATTTGGTATAATCTTTCTGGTCCTCCCATGGCCGGTGACTGATGCGTCCATGAGTCACATCGTCTTTATGACAAAACTCATGATTTCAGTAAATGAATATTCAAGTAATTGACTAAGCTATGCATATAGTGAAACCACCCATACATCGGGCGCAAAATTGACCCTCTTTTTGCAATTCAACAATGCAACATGTAATTCAAACTGGAGTTTGTTTGTTAATGTAGATCTTTCATTCTTTATTTTTCGCTGCAGCGAAAAACTCATGTACATGTAAACTCTTCATACCTAACTCATTAAGCCTGAAAGATCGAGAGGAGTGCGTAAAACACTAATGCTTACTCATTTGTTATTAATAAGATATTTGGTATAATCTTTGGTATAGTCTTTATGACAAAACTCATGATTTCAGTAATTGAATATTCAAGTAATTGACTAAGCTATGCAGATAGTGAAGCACATCGGGCGCAAAATTGACCCTTTCTTTGCCATTTGTAGAAAAACATGTCGTTTAAGCCGGGGTTCGAACTGCTTGGTTGATTTATATCTTTCTTTTTCGTTGTTAAATCGTCATACTTAACCCATTAAGCCTAACAGATCGAGAGGAGTGCAAAAAAACACTAATACATACTCATTTGTTACTAATGAGGTATTTGGCCAGTTTTCTTTTTTTCCCATCATCGGCATTCTCAGAAACTCACCATTGAAAAAATGAGCATCATACATAATTTATGATCAATTAATGGAGAGCATTTTCTTCAGTCATTAATCGTTTTTCTTACGGTGCTTCATCTCTTCGTTAGTGAAACCACCCATACATCGGGCGCAAAATTGACCCTCTTTTTGCAATTCAACAATGCAACATGTAATTCAAACTGGAGTTTGTTTGTTAATGTAGATCTTTCATTCTTTATTTTTCGCTGCAGCGAAAAACTCATGTACATGTAAACTCTTCATACCTAACTCATTAAGCCTGAAAGATCGAGAGGAGTGCGAAAAACACTAATGCTTACTCATTTGTTATTAATAAGATATTTGGTATAATCTTTGGTATAGTCTTTATGACAAAACTCATGATTTCAGTAATTGAATATTCAAGTAATTGACTAAGCTATGCAGATAGTGAAGCACATCGGGCGCAAAATTGACCCTTTCTTTGCCATTTGTAGAAAAACATGTCGTTTAAGCCGGGGTTCGAACTGCTTGGTTGATTTATATCTTTCTTTTTCGTTGTTAACTCGTCATACTTAACCCATTAAGCCTAACAGATCAAGAGGAGTGCAAAAAAACACTAATACATACTCATTTGTTACTAATGAGGAGGTATTTGGCCAGTTTTCTTTTTTTCCATCATCGGCATTTCAGAAACTCACCATTGAAAAAATGAGCATCATACATAATTGATGATCAATTAATGGAGAGCATTTTCTTCAGTCATTAATCGTTTTTCTTACGGTGCTTCATCTCTTCGTTAGGAAATATCGTAGAAGAACGTCATATTTACGAGGAAACTGTCCTTATTTTTCGTTCAAATTCAAAAACAGTTTTTTTCAATAGCCACGAGTTTTTTCTAGCAACATTTAGTGTTGGAGAGGCAACCAACGCTGCAGTATAGTTTGACAAAGTTACATTAAACGTTCAAATTTTGAACTGGCGGTTTTTCTAACGATTTCCGACAGTAATATCCATCAATTTAGCCCTCGTTGGTACGGGACTTATTGGCCTTTCCATCCCAAGTCCCCAGGGTCTTATATCGGTCGGGCTCCCTTCTCGCCATGTGCACTTTCACCGCACTCGGTTTCACTTTTCAACCTTCTTCCTGCTTCCTCATGGGACGTCCAGCCTCGTTGAAATAGTCCTCTGAACGGGTTTGGCCTATTTCGGGGAGGCCCGTTCGTTGTTTCTGGAAACGAGATCTCGGACCTGCGCGCCGTTTTGGTAACTGATGAAACTTGTTGACTACCTGTGAAGGGATTATAACTAGAGCACGTCCTGACAAAACTTCGTTGGCTTCTTTCATTCTCTTCAATAATTGAAGAGAATGAATTTTCTTTAAAACAAACCCCCTTGAAAACAGGACAAGGCAAATATTCCACAATATTATTTTCGCAAGTCTAAAACTTTACTTAGTTCGCTAAATAGCGGGAAAATTTTCCAGGATTGCTATTTAGGTCATGTTAAAATTCGAAAATTTTTCTTACTTCAGCAATAAATAAAAAATATCGATTAAAAGTAATTTTTTTTTCTTTTGGAAAAATCGATTTTTTTTATCACAATAATTTTGTTCGAATTTCATCTTCAAAGTTAAAAAGTCAATATTTTCTAATTAAAATAGTTGTATTAAAATCTATTTTCACAAGGAAATTAAATGTTTTCACCTAATTATCTATCGTTGCGTTCAACCAAAAAGAGGATGTGGGAAGTCTTCACACGTTAATAATCTGCACACACTCTAAAGGATAAGTAGAACAAAAATGCCGGCAAAAGCGGTTAATGCAGACGAAGGGTTGAAAAACGAGTTAGAAATCGACAAAATTTAATGCTCCGGAATTCAGAAGAATGTAGGGTGTGGGGAATCTGGACAGATTTCCCCACTCTATTCTCGCGGGTCGTTTATTATTCTTGGAATAAAAGACCTATGCATTCGTGTCGGAGGTCGAAAATTCTGATCGGGCTCAAAATTTGTCATTATACCGTACCGTTTCAAGATTAGATGTGTACATTCCAGAAACGATATGTCCGTCCACCGTCTGAGTCCATTTTTGGGCGATAGCATTTTTTTTTTTAACTGAAATTTTGACAAAATACTCGATTTACCATCAAGTTGTGCCCGCGAGGTTTTCAGCCCGATCGCCCAAAACTCGTGGGGGTTCAAAAGGGGCTGCAGGAGGGTTTTTTGATGGTATTCGACGATGATATCGAGTGGAGGGTGTCGTTTTCGAAGTATTTTTGGGCGTAGAATCAATTTTTTGGGGTCCCAGACCCATCGGGTTTCACCGTCAGGATCTATGGGGTTTTCATGGGGCAACAAACGGGGCTTTTGAAGGATGTCAGAATGATGTGTCGTTTTCCAATTAGGACGCTTTTCCTAATTTTGGACGCTTTATCCATTTTTCAGGGTCACACATCCGTCCACAAACTTTTAAAAAAAAAACTTCTTTTTTTTTTTAAATAGGCGATTAAATTAATTTTTTTTAAATTTGTGTCGAATTGATATTTGGATAATTTATACCAAAGAAAATAAACTCTTGTGTAAAATTTGCAGAGTTTCGTTTTCTGTAATACCTTTGTCCTCATTTAAGTTGGTTGAAGCCACCCCTTAGTCAGTTTCTACTCAGCTACTCAGCTCCACTATGCCCCAGCCTTCCAAGCCGAAGTAATTGCGATCGACACGGGGGCAAGAGAGAGTTTGAGAAGGGGGCCCATTGGGGCCCATATACGTATACTCTCGGACAGCCAAGCGCCGATCAAGTCACTAACAGCTTCAACCATCTCGTCAAGAGTGGTACATGAGTGTGTGCAAATACTCTTGGCGAAACGCAACAGGGTCTCCCTGGAGTGGATGCCAGGGCATAGATTCCGGGCAACGAACATGCTGACACTCTGGCCAGGGAGGGCTCTCAGACCCCCTTCATCGGCCTGGAGCCAGCAGTTGGCCTACCACAAACCTCCTTCAGAGGCGTCATCAACAGGTGGACGTCATCACAAACAGCCAAAAGATGGCAACTCCTCGAAGGTCACGCTCACAGCAAGCGCATGGTGGGCAAATTCAACACCAAGAATGCTGACGAGCTACTCATGTTGAACCGCAGGGGACTCAGAAGACTGGTTGGTTATAACCGGATTCCACCTGAATTGCATAGGGATAACACAACCGTCAACCCTTTGCAGGCTGTGTGAGGAGGATATTGAAACCGCCACACACATCATCTTTGAGTGCCCTGCACTCTCACACCGCAGATTTGCCCTCTTTGGGAAACATAGCCCCATGAGGACATTCCCTCGCGACCACCTACACTGAGAGAAAAGATTTTTTTAGTGGCTAGGTTAAATCCGAAATAACCTCGAAAAGAAATTGAAACCACCTAGAATCAATTGATTCAACCTAGAAAAAAATAGGTCCAGGTTAAAGTAACATCGAAAAATATTAATACAACCTAGACCCATATAGAAACAACCTAACCCGTTATTACCCGCCCTCTAACCACAACCTGGAATAAAAAAGTGTCAACCTAGACCAAATGTGAACTTCACATTTGGTCTAGGTTGACATTGTGAAGACCTAGAAAATATATTACCTACCTTTGACTTTTAAGTGGGGTAACCTAGAATTGAATGATTTGACCTTCCATATAATTCCCCTCCATTAAAGTCTCGGTTGTACAACTGAAAACAACCGAGAGATTTAAAAGGCGAGATTGCTACTTTAGGTAACAACCCAGAAGAAAAAGTTAGACTTTCAGTCTCGTAATTTCTGTTTCACTTGTGTGTTCAGTGTTTCACTTCTAATCATGTAATTTCTGTCACTATGTGCATTCATATTATGACGTCACATTCAATTTTTTGTACTGAGTTGGAAACAGAGACAACCCAGAAAGATAGTTGAAGTTGATAGAAACAACCTGCAATGGAAGTGGAGCAAACCTAGAAAGAAAAGTGGACCACCTAGTAATTTATTAGAACCAACCTGAAAAGAATAGGAAGCTACCTAGAAATTTAACTGGAACAACAGGGATAGTAATTGAAACAACCTCGTAAATAAAGGGACACAACCTAGAGAAAAAAGGGTTCTAGGTTAACGCGCCATGGCTGTAAATTGTTTGAGGTGGGGTGAGAACGTTTTTGTTTTAGGGTAAATCAACCGTCTATGAAAGTGAAAAACATTGAATACCAGGGTGAGACAACCAAGACATTAATGTTTTTAACCTAGACTGTAAATGGATGGAGGTGGCGGCACACACCGTGAACTCAACCTAGAACTAAAGTGTGGGGGTGGCGTATTTTAAATCTTGTTGTTTGCATTTTTAGGAAGGTAACTTCACCAGTATTTTCAATCTAGGTTAAATGATATTCAACCTAGACTAAATTGTTCCACCCTAGAATGAAAACCGAAAAAAATCTAGGTTGGCAGCATTTAACCTAGAAAAAAATCGAAAAATAACCTAGAATAGGCCCTTTTTTTCTCTCAGTGTAGACAAGAATCTAAAAACCCTAGTAAAGGGAATAGATATTCTGGACTAGAACCAGGGCGCTCAGGTAAAGCACAAGAAGCCTACAGGCCCCGATCACCACTTGAGCCCCGATCTCTCATTAGTCGATAGTGCGAAGTAGTTTCTCGAGCAAGGGGGCGTACAAGAGGGGAGCCGTGTTTACTCTTATGGGCCCCACCTTCGTGATAATACTCCTTTGCGCCCATGGCTCACCAATCTGGATAGTTGTTCATCAGTTGTTGACAGTGCAAGAGAGCGATGCCCGCTAACGCGTCAACTCCCCAGGCGAGCTTCATTCCCGGCACAAAAGGGAAGCAGCTGTTATTGGTGAATCGATTCAAATTTTGCGAAAACCGTACTTTAGCTTCAGAAGAGATAAAATAGAGGTACGAGTGAATACGAGTTGAAGTCCATGACACCCAACGCAGCTTGAGTTTCTTCTGCATTTTTCGGCAACGGAGGGTGAAGAGAGGAGCGCGCACGATGAAAATTATGCCTGATCAGAGTCAGATCGTTACTTGTCAGAGACGCCACGTCGCCTTTTTTCAATTCAGAACGAATGAGCATAGCAGGCTTACAGAAAGGGTCGTCGACAGCCTTACGTTTCAGACAGTTGCTTAATTGCTGCCTAGATACCTAGGCAACTTTTATAACCGTCAATTACCATCAACTGCTTCGATTTTTCACTCGTCATGTACTCCATCACGTGAAAATGGAACGAAATAGCTACACAGGTGGCTCAACTAGCACAACTAAAAGATGATGATGTGATTCACATCACTCCCTCTTGGTTCAACCTCATTCTGGGACTCAACTCGTACAACACAACGGCTGCGTACGAGTTGAGTCCCAGAATGAGGTTGAACCAAGAGGGGGTGATGTGAATCACATCATCATCTTTTAGTTGAGCTAGTTGGTATACCCCTTTACCTGGGGGCGCCAAAGAGTAGTTCTTAAAATCAGGCGAGGGGCGCAAAAGACTACTTTCACTGACCCATCCAGCTCATTATCGCCATGGTCCACTGCCACAAGAAGGATTAGGGCGCAAGTGATGACTGCCCAACCCCCCTCCTGAGCGATCCGTAAACAAATCTACAATCTCGTCAGTTTCTTCAAGAATGTTTCAGTGACAAACAAGGAAATCTATAAATAGGTGATTAATTTCGAAAAAAGAGAGAAGAAACCCCCGTTCCTACGTTACCTGGCGTTCTCTTGTAGTTACCATCTTTCTGGTATCATCTTCTTCAGATAACGGTAGGTTTTTTGCTACGCACGTCATCAGCTATGGCGGATTCCTAAGTTCATCGTTTTCTAGAGTTCAGCACGTTTTCTGATTAACTACCTATACGTGGATAGGGACATCATCAAATTTTACGGGACAACACAGATTACTCTTTAAAAAACGCTGCAAATTTTACACAAGGGTAAACCCTTTATTATTCTGTGATATAGGTTACTTGTACAGACATTTAATTCTGTCAATAAAAAAATTTAAAAAATTTTTTTTTGGATTTTTATATTTCAAACAAAATTTTTTGGGGGGATTTTTTTTTTAAAAAAATGTGTTTTTTCAAAAATTCTTTAATTTTTACTCGAAAAATATTTAACTTCTTGGGATCCTTCAAAAATCCCCTTTTTAGCCCCATAGCGCCCCACGGGTTTGGGCGATCGGACTGAAAACCTTGCCGGCACAACTAGATGGTAAACCAAGTATTTTGCCAAAATTTCAGATTCTTTAAAAAATTCCTACTGCCCAAAACGGCCCGGACGGCGGACGGACATTTCGGATTTTGAATGTAGACCTCTTGAAACGGATAATGTCAAATTTTGAGGCCGATCGGAGTCGTCGACCCGCGTCGCGAAAACATAGGTGTATTATTCCAAGAATAATAAACCAAAAACGCTGCAAATTTTACACAAGGGTTTATTATTCTTTGATATAGATTAGTCTCGCAAAAATTATTTCTGTGTCAAAAGAAAAAATGTTGGTAAAATAAAATTTTTGGATTTTTTTTTCAAAAAAATTTTTTTTTTGTTTTTTTTTTTTTCAAAAAATTGTTTTTTCAAAAATTCTTTATTCTTTACTCGAAAAATATTTAACCTCCTGGGATCCTTCAAAAATCCCATTTTTAGCCCCATGAAAGCCCTATAGATCGCAACAGTGAAATCGGATCGCTGCGGGACCCCAAAAAATGGATTCTAGTCCAAAAATACTTCGAAAACGACACCTGACTCGATCCCATAGCCAAAACCCTTCAAAAAACCCCTTCTGTAGCCCCATTTTAGCCCCATAGCGCCCCACGGGTTTGGGCGATCGGGCTGAAAACCTTGCGGGCACAACTAGATGGTAAACCGAGTATTTTCTCAAAATTTTGGATTTTTAAAAAAATTCCTACTGCCCAAAACGGCCTGGACGGCGGACGGACATTTCGGATTTTGAATGTAGACCTCTTGAAACGGATAATGTCAAATTTTGAGCCCGATCGGAGTCGTCGACCCCCGTCGCGAAAACATAGGTGTATTATTCCAAGAATAATAAAACAAAAAGGACGGATGGCCTAGCCGGTACTTCCACAAAAAAAAGTCTATTTGAACGGGAAGGGGTCGCCGTGACTGTGCACTGAAAGTGGATCCGTTCAGAAAAGTCGGCGGGCGTGACCTATCTTGTCTTCAACTCAGAAACAGAAGAGGGCATTGTTATTCCAGCCAAACCGGACGGAGAGAAGACCCCCGCGGAAAAGAATTATTCAACTTTCTCAGAACCTTGACCGACGAAGTCATATCCCGTCCGAGGTAAACTTTGGCAAATCGTTAGCACGACCTTCATTAGCGTCGTTGTGCAAAATTGCGTTCGCGCACGTCAAACTTCAAGAAGGTTGTGCAGCCTGCATCTTCAAGGAAATTCGACGTTACGTTCACACAACATTTCATTCAAAAGCTTGAAGCTAAATGGTTTGATTGATAGCGAAACACCGGGTTTCCCGTCATTAGCGTCTGACAGGAGCTAATACAGGTTCATGGTTTTAGAGACGTTTAGGGCTCACTCACTTGCAGCTGTTCATGGCAAGCCCAACACGTTGTCAAAGAGTTGAAAGAAATTCGACAGTTTCTGCAGCGAACCACCGCAGTCAAAATAGCGCGATATATTCGCCAAAATATTTTTTTAACTCGAACCTGTATCAACATTGTGAACGAAAAGCGGAATCTTAACTAACGTGACAGCTGCGCCCGGAGGGGGACACTTGTTCACACTTGAACGACGAATCAATTCTTTATCTGGGGACCCGTTGAAATGAAACGAAAAAGTCGGTTGAGGACCCAGACAACGGAGATATCATCTTTATTCGCACTGCCTTGAGATTGATTGCCTGGATCCGGGAGGGTTTTTCCGCTGTGCTAATTTTTGGTGGTTTGGAGGGACCAGGTGGTTGATTCAATAGATCGGTTAAAAAAAGACAAAAAAATCCAAATGCTTTGAAGATTTATAATTTTTTGTCACCACATTTTTGTATGCCATTTTGAGAAACAAGTGAACGTCTAGTAGTCACAGTTGATATTTTGTAAAAGAATATTGTTTCTTTGGCACCATTGTAGCCAATAAATCTTTCTTTCATTCAGTAATTCATTCGCAATAGATCGGAACGTTTTATTTGACGTAGTAACAAGAACCTGTCAGTAGGTTCTTGTTACTACAAGGTAGGTAGGTATACTTAACTTGTCTCAGGCAGCAAAAAAACCTTTGATTCATTATGCGCAGCCCTGTATATGTATGGATGAAGTAAGTGGACGAGATCGGAATTTAATCGAAACTCGTTACAACATTCAAAATATAAGAAAGAATGTTTATTAATCGAAGCCTTCACAAAAAAATACCTGTGTGAATGAAAGGAAAAACGATAGAACCTGCTCAAAAGATATTCAATCGTTAGGCCACCGTTTAAAGAATGTCGCTGACTCGACCAAATAGTGTCTGAACTAACTAGGCAGTAGATTCGGAAAAATAAGGAATGGGCGAGCACCCGAATTTCGTGTTAAATCATCCTGCGCCATGTTGTTAGAATTCAAAAAGAGGAAAATACAACATTTTTGTGACAAAAAGCCTTTCGCGTAGTTTATATCCGTCTGAAGTTGTCCTGCACTGAGAGAAAAAAAGGGCCTATTCTAGGTTATTTTTCGATTTTTTTCTAGGTTAAATGCTGCCAACCTAGATTTTTTTTGGTTTTCATTCTAGGGTGGAACAATTTAGTCTAGGTTGAATATAATTTAACCTAGATTGAAAATACTGGTGAAGTTACCTTCCTAAAAATGCAAACAACCAAGATTTAAAATGCGCCACCCCCACACTTTAGTTCTAGGTTAAGTTCACGGTGTGTGCCGCCGCCTCCATCCATTTACAGTCTAGGTTAAAAACATTAATGTCTTGGTTGTCTCACCCTGGTATTCAATGTTTTTCACTTTCATAGACGGTTGATTTACCCTAAAACAAAAACGTTCTCACCCCACCTCAAACAATTTACAGCCATGGCGCATTAACCTAGAACCCTTTTTTCTCTAGGTTGTGCCCCTTTATTTACGAGGTTGTTTCAATTACTATCCCTGTTGTTCCAGTTAAATTTCTAGGTAGCTTCCTATTCTTTTCAGGTTGGTCCTAATAAATTACTAGGTGGTCCACTTTTCTTTCTAGGTTTGCTCCACTTCCATTGCAGGTTGTTTCTATCAACTTCAACTATCTTTCTGGGTTGTCTCTGTTTCCAACTCAGTACAAAAATTTGAATGTGACGTCTTAATATGACTGCACATAGTGTCAGAAATTAGATGATAAGAATTTGACAAAGATTTGGCCTCAACCCCACCGGCTAAATAGCAGGGGTGCCAAGACAACGAGAATTAACGCCCACCGCCTACAGTGGCGCTCTCCGCGGCCGCTTAGCGTACTGTAGAAACAACCTGGAATTTATTGAATGAATTACAATCACTGTTGTTTAAACCTAAAACTATTTGTGGTACTACGGTAGTTTTAACCGAGACTGAAAGTCTAACTTTTTCTTCTGGGTTGTTACCTAAAGTAGCAATCTCGCCTTTTAAATCTCTCGGTTGTTTTCAGTTGTAAAACCGAGACTTTAATGGAGGGGAATTATATGGAAGGTCAAATCATTCAATTCTAGGTTACCCCACTTAAAAGTCAAAGGTAGGTAATATATTTTCTAGGTCTTCACAATGTCAACCTAGACCAAATGTCAAGTTCACATTTGGTCTAGGTTGACACTTTTTTATTCCAGGTTGTGGTCAGAGGGCGGGTAATAATGGGTTAGGTTGTTTCTATATGGGTCTAGGTTGTATTAATATTTTTCGATGTTACTTTAACCTGGACCTATTTTTTTCTAGGTTGAATCAATTGATTCTAGGTGGTTTCAATTTCTTTTCGAGGTTATTTCGGATTTAACCTAGCCACTAAAAAAATCTTTTCTCTCAGTGTGGTCGATTCAAAAAGTACGTGCGTCAAAATTCCTCCATCCTCATCAAATTTTGATGGCTAGAGGCAGAAGACGCGGTGATAGGTAGTGTGCTAGTTGAATCAACCCGGGAAACAGTGCTAGGGAAGGTGAAACGCGGGTTGGAGGGGCAAATGGGAGAGCTCACCCTCTCCTGACCAATTAGAGGCGGGCGGGTGCATTTGCTCCTCTCGGCAGGAGGATTTTAAGTTTGAATTCACGGGGATATGTGAAATTGACCAATCAGAGAGCAAGAAATTCTGAGATTGGAGCCTTAACTCCATGCTCCTCCGCCAGAGGGGTTTGCAATGCGTTCTATCCGATTTATAAATCGAATCAGAGAGCGCACGCAGTGAAAAAGGAGTTCGCACGCAAAATATTTTTACAAAAACAATCTGAATGCACGCAAAAATAATTGTACTTATCACGTTTTTGCAAGCACGCTATCTTTGGAGAAAGCAAAGAAATTTGTAGGTATTCAAGTTGAATCGAGGGCATTCACCTTCCCTAAACGAATGGACAACTGCATATCAGTGGGCTCTCACGAACAAAAAAGTCTTGAAGCATTGACTGACATACGCAGTTTTTCACGGCTTCCTCCAGCATGAATTTGCCCATCACCGAAGACAGTTTGAAGTCATTCTGGGATATGATTTCAATCAATGAGTCAGACGTGCACGACTTCCACTGCAGGTGCCCCTACTTCATGAAAAACAGTTTGTGCGAGCACATTTTAGGGATGCAAATCCGTTTAAAATTAGTAAGTGCACCTCCAGAAGCCAAAACTATTCCATTGGGGCAAAAAAAGGAAGAAAGGGCGGCCGGCTAAAGCGAAGCAGCAGGCTCTGCTTCTGAATGAGTAACTCCGGCTTTACTCAGACTTCCATTGACGACCCTTGCTTTTGAGTGATGAAATGTTGACTAATGACCAATTTCTTCAAAATTTTGCGGGATAGTGAAGCGAGTGAACCGTTTAATTCAGTTTAATTTCGCGGGCGGGTTTCATCGTTCAGCAAGATTATTCCCCTGTGCTTCAATTTATCTATCGTGTTAGTACTATTTTCGCGTTCAGCATATTATGAATATCCTCATATTCAGCATATTATTAATATGCTGAATATGAGGATATTATCCTCATTTCGTGAATGATTACAATTTCTGTGCAATCCACTTACGACTTTGTGAAAAACTGAATTTATGCGCGATTTTAGACTTTTCATGGCGTGCCGGTAAATCATACCCTTGGATAAACAAGCTGATAAGAGATTTTTGTGTTTTTATTTTCGGCTGAGTTTCGTTTACGACTTTTCACGTTTCGATTTTCATGTTTTCGTTCTTTATTGTTTATTGCTGTTAATAAGACTTATTAATCGTATTAAAAACTTAGTTTTCAAAGTGTTTCGATTATGAGTGTAGTTAAGACGATGACTAATTCAGTCCAGTATAATATACTTTTATATTATGAAAGTGAACTAGATGTAACCATTTGTTCATCGTCGAAAATTTTAATCCTACACAAATAGTTCCCCACTTTATCTGACATGTCACTCCCGCGCCGCCGAAGCCATACCCCTCCGAACACTGGAAAAATGTCATTAACCCCACCGGTATAAAAAAAGGAAAAAAAAAATACGCTGTAAATTTTACACAAGGGTTTATTAATCTTTGATAAAGGTTAGTTAGCCAAAATTAATTCTGTGCCATATGCCAAATTTGGGGGGGGGGAATCTGTACAATAATTGGACAGATGTGGGACCTCGAAAAATGGATTATGCGTCCAAAATTACTCGGAAAATGACACCATAAACGACCTCCTGGGATCCATAAAAAATCCCATTTGTAGCCCCATGAAAGCCCCCATGGCTCCTCACCCTGAAATCGGATCGTTCTGGGACCTCCAAAAATGGATTCTACGTCCGAAAATGCTTCGAAAACGACACCTAACTCGATCCCATAGCCAAAAGCCTTCAAAAACCCTCCCGTAGCCAAATTTTTGCCCCAGAGCGCCCCTCGGGTTGGGGCGATCGGGATGAAAACCTTGCGAGCACAACTAGATGTGCTCAAAATTCCAGATTAAAAAAAAAAAAAATCCTATTGCCCAAAACAGCTTGGACGGCAGACAGACATTTTGATTTTAAAATCTACGTGCCGTGAAACGGATAATAGAGAGTTCCTAAAGCCACTTTTTGCCTAACGGTGATGAGTTACGGTCGACGTAACTCGAGATTTCGCGCATGCGCGGAAAGAACGGCGATAACTTACGTCCTTATGCCTAACGTCGAACGTTATTGCCGTAAAGATACGGCGATAAGCTTACGGTCTTAAGGATAACGCCGTACAATATAAGGTAAATAGCGGCACTTTAAATTTAGCGTGACTTTTGATAACACCGTATCTGTTACGGTGATATGTGAGTTAGCTTTTCTTTGATTCTCCCTAGACAAATCCCTTACGGCGATAAAAATTAACGGTCGACGTATCTCGGATGTTTCTTTAGGAACTCTCTATTATCAAATTTTGAGACCGATCATGAATTATTCCAGGAATAATAAACCAAAATTGTAGCATTCGAAAAACGATCTATAACTCGTCATCTGGCACTGATTTCGAAAAGCGAGATGTTTGACGCTTGCTATGACATAGCATGTACATTGTACATTGTACCAACAGCAATAAAGGGTTTTTGAATTTTTACATGACCACGGTATGCACAGGATCCTGGTAAGCACAAACTTTTCCATGCGGGGGAAATCCCACCAGGTTATATTCAACGTGTGACGCTAACCGCAAACAAATAAAGCTTCTATTAAAATCGAGGCCCAGCGTCACTGATTGCTCTGACGCAGTCGGCACTGCGCTTGAATTCCGAAGCAAAACCACACCGAAAAACGCGGTGTTAAGTTCACGTAATTGATTGATTGGATAGGTACTTAATCCGTCGCCGGGTTGCACCTATTAATGAGGAATGCAGCTGCGGATAAGAAAAAAAAACCAACCTGGTATTTCCTGTCAACAAACGGGAAACCATCGAGTATCACGGTTTCCTTCAGAAGGAGGCGTAAGAAGGGTGTGTTTTCTTTAAATTTTATTATGTGGAGGGGTTGCATTAATCGAAAGTACCGACGATATGCAGTTGATGGTTGCCAAATCCGTTATTTAAAAATTAGCGAATAATACCGGCCTTAAAGGGACACACTCCCCGGACTGGAGGATCAACATACAAACGGATTTCTTTCAAAAGAATAAAGTGGAAGAAACTATGGATACATTTGAAAATAACCGTCAACACATACTCATTTTTGGAAAAGCAGACAAAATTAAGTATGGGATTAGAAAAAATTCAAGCATTAAACGGTACTATCAACATGCTGTCTACCGATCCTTCTGGTTCAATAAGCTACAGTCAAGAAAAAACGCTGCAAATTTTACACAAGGGTTTATTATTCTTTGATATACGTTACTTGTGAAGAAATTTAATAATTACATTATTCTGTCAATGAAAAAAAAATTAAAAATTTTTTTTGGATTTTTATATTTCAAAAAAATTGTTTTTTGGATTTTTTGTCTTCAAAAAATGGGTTTTCAAATTTTGTTTTGTATTTTACTTGAAACATATTTGACCTCCTGGGATCAAAAATCTCATTTGTAGCCCCATGAAAGCCCTGTAGATCGCAACAGTGAAATCGGATCGTTGCGGGACGTCCAAAAATACTTCGATAACGACACCTGAATCGATCCCATAGCCAAAAGCCTTCAAAAAACCCTCCCACAGCCCCATTTTAGCCCCATAGCGCCCCACGGGTTTGGGCGATCGGGCTGAAAACCTTGCGGGCACAACTAGATGGTAAACCAAGTATTTTGACAAAATTTCAGATTTAAAAAAAATTCCTAGTGCCCAAAACGGCCCGGACGGCGGACGGACATTTCGGTTTAGGAATCTACCTAGACATCTTGAAACGGATATGTCAAATTTTGGGGCCGATCGGAGTCGTCGAAAACATAGGTGTATTATTCCAAGAATAATAAACCAAAACTCGTAAGCAGCTAATATGACATCCATTCATACAAAATTTGTACTATTTAATAGTATCGATGTATCGAAGGAAATAATATGTACCACCCAAAATATCAATATATCTGAAGAAAAATATCGATATTCCGATAAAACGATAGGTATATTTCGAGCATCCATATCTATTTCGAGCATCCATATCCATCAGCCGGTGATCGTACTGTTCACGGGACATCATGCAATTTTAACGGAAAACCTCAAAAACTGAACGGGACGATGGCAGCCAAAAAGCAGCTGAAAACACAAACTGAGATTCCAAATGGTCGAACCACGTGAAAATATATTTAGGTGATTATTAATGGCTAATTAATGAACAATTATGAAAATATATTTTCAGACGGGTCGACAGAAATTGGTCATTAATTACCTAATTCCCTATTAGGTTAATTAAAAAAGCGAATAAGAATGATCCTGCAGGAGGAAAACTGAGTCGAATGTCGTATCATTTTGCGTGCCCATCCAACGCTGGGAAGCTCTCAACGAACAAGGAAACATCCGCAGTTTCAACCGCAGCGGATATCAGCGCCTTTTTCAACGGTTCTGGTTACGGCATTTCTCATCATGCAAAACGGATGTGATCTGACCCTTGCAGTAAAATCTTCGCGGTTTGGTTTTCAACCCTTCCGACCACTTCACCATATCAAGTTGACGCGACCCAAATTTTACTGGCGACCCGAAAGGAAGTGTGCACTCCGAAGGACCAGACAAACCTGACCGAATGTCCGCCACCGGGTCGGAACTTGCTGTCGGTTTCCAATACTGCCCGCAGCATCCCCCATCCTGAATACTTTCACCCTCGTCCTGAAGAGCGAGTCCCGTTCCGTCGTAGGGTTTTGTCACAAGGGGGAACCGGATCTGTTGCCTCATCCATCCAGAGATCATGTGACTTGTGTTTCGTAATATCACCGCACATCTCACTCCTATTCTCAGCCTCCGCCAAGGTGTTTAGAGGAAGTGATAATTGATGGCTATTTGGCGCGACCTTTCCCAAAACCTCTTATAGGAAGAGACTATTGCGCCGCGCGAACGCGGAAATCGCAGACAATAACTTCGAAACCAAAAATTCCTCATGTAAGCTCGCCATCCGTCCGTACTTTTACACGTAGGTACTACAACATGGAGCGTCCGTTACAACACTGTATAAGTCCGAATTTCCACGTTTCAGTTTTACTCGAAATAAGTACCTAACATTCGTTGAATGAGTAAACCACATTTAAAGCAAAAACGCGGCAAATTGTACACAAGGGTTTATTATTCTTCGATGTAGGTTAATTGAGGCGTTTAGTTTCAAAACCAGCTGGTTCCATTTTTGAAAATTTTACAGGAGAGACGAAAAACGTCTGACGTCTATGCATCTTGATTTAGATTAATGGATTAGGCATTTTTTTAAAGAATGGAGGCCTAAGATTGCTCTGCATTACATTTCATTAGAAATAAGGCTTTGCACATATTTTTAAATTCAAATTGAATCCTGGAACGAGCTGGTTTTGTTGTGATGCGGGTGGTTTTTTTCCAAATTTCGACCTAGAAATCAGTGTTTTCAGCTGAAAAACTTCTATTTGTGCAGTGTGTAGCTTCCAAGAAGCATCCACTCGCTTTCTTAATATCACAGTCATGATAAAAATAGGTAGGTACTATTTTTGCACGAGAAGGGCATAAAATGGAACGCATTCATTACAAAAAAATGAGGATTTTAATTTTTTTAACTGACAATGGTTTTGTTCAATTTTGGAATTCTAAAAAATAGGGGAGACCGTTGTACCTTCATCACATTGTACCTTGAAACATTTGAATTAGCTCCGGCTGGTGCTGTTATCCAGCAGATCTTTGTACGCCTAAATTCTTCTCTGAGGAGGCCTAACTTATCAGTATAGTTTCATCAATGCACGAAAACGATTGGGGGTCGAATTGGCAAATGTGATAAGAAAGTAACTTTTTGAGATCGTAGAGTTCGACTCATTTATCCCACGCTTTCGAAGATAAGTGTTCGATGGTTAGCTGTTATGGCTCTATATGCTATATAGACACCAAATTACTGACCAATTTCAATGAGAAAAATGTCAGGTTTGGGTATTTTCCGTTTTTGCAAATTGGGAGACCATGTTGTACCTTGGAACAAAAAGGGTCTCGTACCTTGGAACTGATGTTTGGCTGGAAGGGTTGGTACCTCGTGTACCTTGAAACACTAAATTTGCCATCAAATTCATCAAGTTTCTGTCTGAGCTATAACCCAACGAGATCTTCTATTGTTTCTATAGCTTCTTTATGTAACGTTTCAGGGTTTTTCTTCGGATGCTGATAAAATGATATTTCAGACGATGATGAACAATTATAATAATTATTACTTCTCTTAACGTTTTCAAGGTGTTTTTTACTGCTGTTGCTAAGAGAAAAAAACGTCGTCGTTCACTATATTCTTCATTTTTCTCGAAAATAACAAGCGTTCCAAGGTACAACACACCCCGTTTCAAGGTACACGAGCATTGTTGTACCTTGGAACAAAAACGTCCCTTCAGATTTTGCTTCATAGCTTCGCCTATGCTTCAAGGAATTACAATTTTGGCACACAGAACTATTAGTCAAGACTGCTGTAAGGTGTTGAAACCGAAAGCCGAGCAATATTGACGAATTTCGAGGCACTATCTCCAAAAAACTGAAAAGTGTTCCAAGGTACAACGGTCTCCCCTAATTCTCGACAACAGCCAGGCGGAGTTCATTCAACCACAACCTGTTGCGCCACTAGCGGTGGTTCATCTAAGCTTGGAACAAACTGGGTTTGACGGGAACTTCGATTTTGAGGCCGTTTTTCTATGGGAAGGAGCTGGATTTGGTGGAAACCGTTCTAGGGGGTTGTAAAACGGGTGTTGGACTTGGAAAAAAATAAAAATAAAAAGTGATTTTCGGAAATTTGTGGAACGAGCTGGTTTTGATAGTAAACGCCTCAATTGTGCAAAAATTAATTCTGTGTCAATAAGAAAATATGTTTGGGAAAAATATAAAAAATAAATTTTCTGTACTATGTTCAGACAGATGTGGGACCTGCAAAAATGGAAAACGACAGCTTATTTGACCTCCCTCGGATCCTCCAAAAATCCCATTTGTAGCCCCACGAATGCCCCATACATCCCCACGGTGAAATAGGATCGTTCTGGGACGCCAAAAAATGGATTCTCCGTCCAAATATACTTCAACAACGACACCTAACTCGACCCCGTAGCCAAAACTCTTCATAAACCCCTCCCGTAGCCCCATTTTAGCCCCGTAGCGCCCAACGGGTTTGGGCGATCGGGCTGAAAACCTTGCGGGCACAACTAGATGGTAAACCGTGTATTTTGTCGAAATTTCAGATTTAAAAAAAATTCCTACTGCCCAAAACGGCCCAGACGGCGGACGGACATTTCGTTTTTGGAATCTACACCTCCTGAAACGGATAATGTCAAATTTTGAGGCCGATCGGAGTCGTCGACCTCCGGGCCGATTACGTAGGTGCATTATTCCAAGAATACTAAACCATAAGTGTGATAATTGTTGCAAAGTAATCGAATATCCAATAAATTTAACCCTACGGACATAGATTATTACGAGCAATCGATACCCAAGACAATATTCAAAGAAGTTTCCTCAGCTGAGGATTTAAAAAATTGGAAACGGGCCCTCAATTGTTGGACTTACTACGTAAAACGGACTCATTTTTCAAGGAAGTTGGTACGACCCATTTTGTCAATGTTTTTTACCTGAGCATCCGTAAAAGTCGTAATTTGGCTCCTCGGGGGTCTCATTTTTAAAAAAGAGTTGACAAAGGTTGTCAGACAACCCCATACCAAGGTGGTATTTGATAGGTTCCTACTTCTCGGTCTCAAGGACTTTCTTCAAAAAAGAACTCGGAGTTTTTATACGGTAAACTGTACAAACGAGTAAAGAAATTGGGTTCCTTTACCATAGCTGATCCCCGAAATCTCTGGGAACGGGGAAGTTTCTCTTTGAACCAAAACGCGCACAATGGCTTTGTGATTCACAGTAATTGTGAATACATACCTTATCTTGTCATCTTCCACCGCAGCGGGAACGCCTTTGAATATTTTTATTATTGCTCAGGTAAAAACTACGAAGGTACCGTTTATTCAAAGCAGGCGGGTGTGTTATCAACTGCAGACAGAACTTGCTTCGTCATCTTCTTTATTAGCGTCTTGTGGCCTCCATCAAGAAAGGTAAGTAATGAAAATTATCATTTCCCACTGATTTAAAACGAGTGGATCCTAATGGACCCCATTCGCCCCCAAGGGACTCCATGAATAGTCTAATGTTGTTATCAGTATTATTATGCAAATCATAATAAACGGGGCAACCGGTTCCAGGAAAACCCAACGACCTGCTCCAGGGGATCATCATTCGGGGTTAGTTTGGTGGATCGAGATTGAGAGGTAGGGCACAGATCAATTAGGAAAATCACGAATTATAGCCGGTATATTATGTTGTCAATAAATAAGGAACATTTGACAAGCGATTAATCTCTCCAAAATTAACCATGAGTTCACAGAAATAACCGAGTATAAGTACTCAAAATACATCATGTTATTAGCAATTCATTACCTATAGAATACTTTGATTAGGTAACTTCGAAACTCCTGGTTAATTTGGGAGAACCTTAATAATTGTTAATTATTCCTTATTCATGACTATAATATTGTAGCAACTCCAGTTGCTACGTTGAGAACATGTGGGTCCACGGTAGGTAGAAGAAGGCCTTCTTCTACCTACCGTGTGTGGGTCTTTCTCGTCTTAAAAGTAGTGGTCAAGCAATACAGTCTTGTTAAAACATTGTTAAAGATGTGTGTTCTTATATCTCGATCCTCCAAACTAACCTTCCGTGGCTGAAGATGAAAATGTGAATGAAAATGAATTATTTGCATATAATAAAATTGATTTCGATGAAAAAATGGCTGTGTGAACCAGTAAGGAGTTGGATAGCAAGGAACAGCAGATAAGATGAATGTCAGCAGAACTCGTTAGAACCTGTCAAAACCAAATTTACTCGTCTGACTTCCAGCACGGAATGGAAGTCAAAAGGTAATAGTTAGAGCATCAGTAGCTGTTGTATTTTTTTCAAAACCCACTTATGGGCTAAAAAAAACGTATTGGTCAATACGTCAATAAAATGTCGGGAACTTTTAAGTAATCAGATATCTTACCATGTTCTATTTCTTCTGCGTAGGGGAACCTGCCGGGCAACGAAATATCAAAAACGCTGCAGGGTTTATTATTCTTTGATATAGGTAGGTTACTTGTGCGAAAATTAATGGTCATTAAAAAAAAAAAACTACATTGTCAGGAAAGATGCGGGACCTCGAAAAATGGATGGAAAAACTATGCGTCCAAAATTACCAGGAAAATATTTGACCTCCTGGGGTCCTTCACTAATCTCATTTGCAACCCCATGAAAGCCCCATAGGTCCCCACAGTGAAATCGGATCGTTCTGGGACCCCCAAAAACGGATTCTACGTCCAAAAATACTTCAAAAATCCCATGGGGAGTGGTTTTTTGAAATTTTTCGGCTATGGGGTCGAGTTAGGTGTTGTTTTCGAAGTAATTTTGGACTCATAATCCATTTTTAGAGGTCTCACAACAGTACCTGTTAGTGTCCAAACATTGCACAAAATTTATTTTTTAAATATTTTTTTCAAAATATTTTTTTAATGACAAAATTATTAATTTGTGCATCATTAACTCATATCAAGGAATAGTAAGCCCTGGTGCAAAATTTGCAGCGTTTTTTCAAGATATTCTCCAGTAAGTAATGTTGATGCGATCTCCAAAAAATTCAATTTTAATGTTTTCGCATAATTTTTTAAATACTTTTTTCAAAATATTTTTTAATGACATAATTATTAATTTGTGCATCATTAACTCATATCAAGGAACAGGAAACCCTAGTGTAAAATTTGCAGCGTTTTTTCAAGATATTCTCCCGTAATTAATGTTGACGCGATCTCCAAAAAATTCAATTTTTATGTTTTCGCATAATTTTTCAATTTTTGAAAGAAAAAAATGTTGATAAGTGTTTAATGGCAATGGCTTCGTACAAGCAATGAAGGAAAATTGTCTTGAAACATTTAGGTAAAAATCCTCCAACCCTCCAAACATGTGGACTGGACGGACACCATAATAATAAATACGGGGTGAAATCACGAAAATAATAACAATATCATATCATATTATTATCATGTTTGGGTTGCCATCCTGCTTCTCATAATGGGAATAATATTATTATTCCCATTATGAGAAGCAGGACTATCTCTACTCGATGTTGTAAAAGTCTTGTAAGCCCAATAGACACTATTGGGAGCAAAGTATTCGAGTCTCAACTTAAAAATCCCAAAAAATAAAATAAATAAATAAAAATAGGTAATATATAATAATTGAATAAAAATGATGAGTCTTTTAAATCATTGATTATTATAATATTTAAATAATTCAATCGCTAACACTCCATTGAGAAGTGCCGCCATCGGGAAGAGATACAATACTATCCCTAATGATGAAGGACAGGACAAAAGAACGTCACAGTCTGCGTTCCGATTGTTACGGCGGGTCTCTTTATGAGTTGAATTTAACTCTCAAGTGATCATTTTAAACTTTTAGCGTTGTTTCTTGAGTGGTTTCAATTGGTGTGCTCGTCACAAATGCCCGATAGGGGTCGTTCGCGTCCGCGTACAATGTATCTCAAGAATTGATATTTACCGATACGGAGGAACAATAGTCGTCGATTTTCGAAGTTACGGCCCGATCTTTCACGGGAAAACGGTCATTTCATCATCGAGAGTAAATAACTAGCGTAACACCGCGTCGACTAGACTGCATGGTTTCCTTTTGTCATTCGTTCCGGAATTTAAAATCACAAAAGGAGATGACGGAGGAACGCGCCCTCCTAACCCAATAAAACCGTTGAATAATGATTATTGTGCAAGGGGGCACGTCCTACTTGAGACTAAGCCGCGCTATGACGAACAATGGTCCATTGAGCACATGCGAGGAACGTCAGCAAATTTTCGCTTGTGACTTTTGGCAACTATAGAGAGCGAGGAAGGAAATTGTTCATTTTTTATTGTAAGGAATGAACTTTGACGGCATTGGCTTTTCAGAGGCTTTTGGAAAAAAAGCTTAATCGCCAGTATGATGGGTTATTATGTTTTTGATGGAGAACAAGAATTGTCGCTCTTCATTGGGGTCACTAGTTGACCAGCTGGGCGGTTTTGACCGTTCAGAAGGTGATTCATCGTTGGTACGACTCCGCCTTACCGATGATGACTGATTTTCTGCTTTCGTGCTTGGCGAGGGTTTTCTGCGTGGTCAGTCGGTGTATTTAGGTCGTGTTGGGTAACTCACCTGCCTCGGCCTCCGCGCTCCTATCTGGCCTCCAGTGTTGACAGATCCGTGAAGGTGAATGCATCATCTGACCGCAAGGGGTCGACCTATGTTGACCCTCGAGATCGCCAAGTTGGCGCTTCAGCAAATTTCACTTAATGTTATAATATAATATTATTATAACCCCCCCTTTGGATTGTTTCATTGTTCGTATTTCTCAGCAACAATGCAAATCCTAATAACGCAACAATGAGGACGTGTTTCTGGATTTGATTTTTTTTTTTTTTTTTAAATCTAGAAGGCTTCCAAATAACACCGAAAATGGGGTTAAAACACAAATTGAGGGTTTCTACGAATTTATAAAATTTATGGGAAAATAACAATGATTAATAATTTAATTTTCGGAGGAAACCAGGGATCAGCTTCCATTAGTCGACGATTTTGCCAAGTTGGCCACCATTAAAAAAAATTAAAATCTGAAGGATTGGTGAGGTTAAACCACAGCAAAGGCTAAACGTGACACCACAGCCGTTGTTTTGATTCGTTCGTGGGTTAAGGTGAATAGCAGATATTTTCATTTAAATTAAAAATGTCAAGAGATTGTTTATGGGAACGATCTACGGATAGCGGTTTTCCGAGTTGGCAACCCTGGCCGTCAAACCGGATGGTCTGTAGGTGAACTCCCGTACTTTTTGAATCGGCCAGAACAACTTTAGATGAATATAAACAACGCCAAAGACTTTTTGTCACAAAAATGATGTGTTTTCCTCTTTTTGAATTCTAACAACATGGCACAGGATGATTTAACCCGAAATTCGGGTGCACGTCCATTCCTTATTATGCAGGGAACCCTAACGTCGACGGGCCAACGTCGACGAGTCTTCGCTAATTTTCGACACTAGTGCAGTTCAAACCGCCCAACAACCAGATTTATACTCAGGTCTGGTTCCATCAAAATGAAGGCAGAAGCGTATAACCCACTTTGAACGCTCGCAATCCATTAATATGTAAATACACCCTGAATCCCAACCACTCATCCGCCTCTTCATTTGAATAGCTTCCCAGAAGACGAACAAAAGATCTGGAGAATGGATTAATTTGTGTAAGAGAGCACTTACCATTACGAAATTGAAAATTTGGTTAACCAGATTGAAAATACGTCTTCCATTCGAGAGGAAATTCCCCTTTTTTAGAAATTTGTCCCACGACCCCAGGGGGGACCAGGAATGTCCCTCTTCCCATTCAAATAAAACGAGCTGGCGGGAAATTTTATCGAAATGGAAAAAATGAGCTCCTTGAAAGATTTCTTTTCAATTTTTCCCTGGAAAGGGACATCCTTCAAAAGTTACGAATACAAAATAAAATGAAATATTCGAATTACAGGGGCGGAGACGTGACATAATAAATGTTTTATTGTACATAGAACAGTGGCGTTCCTCATAGTGTACAAATGTAACAGGATTAAAGGCGGAAAAAATGACCTAATAGGTAAAAAAAAAGAAATGTTTCTGAAGGAAACAATAAGGGAAAGAAAAAATTACATACTTCCACTGCTCATTATGAGGTGAAAAAAGAAGAATCTTCTTCTAATATAAGTGAAGAAGGCTTGAAAATGAAAAATAATGGGGGAAAGAAAATAAAAGTAAAAGAGTGAATCAGGGAAGATGGTCTTCTATGTCAGCCAATGCCCATTCAAATAATAATTATTTGAAATAATAATAATTATAATGATAATAATAATTATTATTATTGGCGCCCGTTGTTTATTGGTCCGTGAGGTGCATGTTAGCCAACCGTTGCTAAGCGTCCAGCCCACTATTGGCGTCATCAAACTTTTACTAAGTAAAAGTATTACAAGTATTATGCTACTTATATATAAGTCTTATAATATAAAATCATTTGTCAACAATATTTTGCCCTTCAAGTTCAAAATCTCAATACAAATTCTATAATACTCGTAGCTCTGCACTTAAACATACGGATTTTCGAAAAGAAAATTGGTATAAGGTGCTTTACACTTTAAAGGGGTGCGTATTTATGGAGGTTATTTTGAATAGTCCTAAATTAGACACTGGAATTCCAGGTGAAATGAAAAATTCCAGGTCAACATAACCACTAGAGTCCAACGTTAAGCATAAAAAAGGTATAGTGAAGTTGATTTGGTTGTGTTAATCAGAGTTCTGGTTCGCATAATGGGATAGGAGCCGACCCTGCACTACATGCACTACATAGGAGCCCGAACTGCACTACATACTTGGAAACCCCATGCTCAAGAGAAATGCCGCGACTAGAAATTAAGGCTGGGACGCGAACCCGAGTCCCCAACGCTCCAGTCAACTACGTTGTGACGCCTTAGCATGCTCATGCGACACCTCAGTAAGCTACCAAGCCCTTCGTACACCCCACCTGCAGCTATTCAGGAACCCCTGGAGCCACCAAGGGGTACATAATATTATTAAAAAGCGTTGCAACTGATGGTAGCTTATAATTAAATTATAAGCGTACCATCAGTATAAATTTTATCCAAAAACACACCACACTCAACTCCCTGGGCAAAGCCCTTCATAAACCCCCACCTTCAGCCCCTCAAAAGCCTCGGAGCCCCCACATGGTGTTGTGGAAGTCTGGAACTCTTGACTTAACGCCCAAAATTATTCAAACGACACTACACTCGACTCCGAGTGGGTCGATCATTTCTCAAAAAATCTTCTCTTGTCAACTAAATGCGTATAATACGCAGGTATAATACCTGCCAATACTGATCCTTCATCATCTGGAAACGAATGAAAGTCCGTGAACGAGCAAACATAACGAGTTTGCCCATCATGAACTCGGTCCATGGATCCAAAAAGATACCGTTGGAAAAACCATTTTAACCTATTTACAAACTAACGAATAGCAAAGATCGTGATAGTATAGCAAATGATTTCTACTTATTCTCAGATATTTTATGAAGAAGAATCAAAATTTATTCGTGTCTGAGGTCGTCAATTTTGAACGGCCACAAACTAAGTGATTACTAAGATTTTTCAAGATGTGTAGATTCCAAAAACGAAATGTCCGTCCGCCACCCGCCGACCGAGCCGTTTTGGGCAGCAGGAATAAAAATTTAAAAAAAAAGAAGAAATTATGACAAAATACTTGGTTTCCCATCTAGTTGTGCCCGAAAGGTTTTCAGCCTGATCTCCCAAACCCGTGGGGCTCTGAGGGGCTACGGGAGGGGTTTTTGATGGTTTTCGAAGTATTTTTAGGACGTAGAATCCATATTTTGGGGCCCCAGAACCATCGGATTTCACCGAGAGGATCTATGGGGCTTATGGAGGATGCCAGCAAGTCGAATGAGGTGTTGTTTGCCGAGTAATTTTGGACGCATAATCCATTTTTTGGGGTCCCACATGCATCCTCAAACTTCACAAAAAAAAACTTTAAATAATTAAATTAATTTTTTTTTAAATTGATATAGAATTTATTTTTGGATAATTTATACCAAACAATAATAAACCCTTGGGTAAAATTAGCAGTTTTTAATCGGGAAACTGACCTTGGAAGTGTTCTTACCGAACTTGAGCGGCAGTGAGATCATCTTATCATGTTTTTTGCTGTTTTGGAACTTCTTCTTCTTGTTTTACACTTAACCCGTCCAGTCACATTCCCTAAATATGATCTCCAATACAAGCCACACCCTGGTCACTTTGACCACGATGTACGAAATGTTGCCAACGTATTACGAGGCTGATTACCTGATCTTACCAAGGCGTTTTTGAGGTGGCCTATCCATTTTACTATAGAAACGAGAAAAGAATCAAAATCAACGACCATACACAATGATCTTCAAAGAATACAGATCAGTGTTCCTGCCACACCTTCGTCAATACGACCACCAAGAAGGAAATAGTAGCGGCCACCCCCTGATCAAATTGACCAGGTATTAAATAGAAAATTTTTCTAGAAAAAGCCTGCCTTTGCATAGAGCCAATGGTCAAGCTTTCCTTTCTCTCAGTCCACAATCTACTAAGGAAGACTTACGTGTGAGCTAGAACCAAGACAGCCATTCAGGTACACGACAGAACAAAAAATAAAACACGTAGTGGTAATTTTGACCAGGGTGTGGCTGGACGGGAAGGCCAAACTGGCCATGGGAGACGCAACTAGACGTTAAAACAACGTAGTAGCACCCAAAAACGCCTCTGAATTTGGTCTTTGAGCTACCTTGGGTTAACACCATAAGCATCATTTCACACAAGTTCACCAAGGTTTAACTCAGGTCCACATAGGGAAGACAAATCGAACCACCAAAATCGATTTTGGGATCGATTTCACAATCGGCGGTCTGAAATCGATTGCACCGATTAATCGGGGTCTAAAAATCGATTTCAATCGATTTTTCCGATTTTAGTCGATTTTTTTTTTGCCATCAGAAGAATGTTAAAAAATGAATTAGACTAAACGAAAATTTAAAAAATTTTAAAAGTATATTTTGGCATATAAAAGTATATGAATTAGCCTAAACGAAAAATTTTTAAAAGTATATTTTGGTACCTACATCGAATCGAAAAGGACGTTTTTTTATTCATACACTTGAGAATTCGACAAGTCGCGGTTTTATTACCACTTGCTTTTGGGTGGCATGGTGACACCAGGGTGGCCGCCAAGCTGGGAAAAATTAATTCCCTGATTTTTCCCTGCAAAAATACCTAATTTCCAGACCCGAAATTATTCAAAATCTGAAATTTTAATAATTTAATAATTAATAATAATAATAATTTAATCTGACATTTCATTAATTCTAATAATTTTAATCGCTTGAATTTTTTTTTTTTTTGTTATTGAAAGTTGATTAGAAAATACATAAATTTTTACACCAAACAATTAAAACCCAGGGAAAGTAGATAAGTAAACTGCGTTTTAAAAACTATTCATTTGACAAAGATATACTATATCTGTAACGGGAATTCCGCCAACTCATTGAACTTGTGCGGGCAACATGGATGAAGAGTGAGGGGAAAACAAACCCGGCAAAGTCGCTCCCACCAAAATTCAAAAATTATCATCATTTTCGGGACGGAAGAGAGGGACAAACTTGTCACCAAACAAAATTCGTATTTTAATACAATTTTTGATTTTTTTTTTTTTTTAATCAAAAATTTTTCCCTGACTTATGACCGATTTCCCTGACTTTTCCCTGACTTTTCCTGAAAATTTTCATTCCCTGACTTTTCCAGGTTTTCCCTGACTTTTCCAGATGGCGGCCACCCTGTGACACATCACCCGAAAAACAAAATTAGGTACGCAAAAAACAAATTTACTTCCCTTCTGGACTCGTCTCAACGAAAGGGAAAACCACACTGCGTGCGTAACCTTCCTAGGGTTGCGCATGTTCGCTGTTCGATGTTTTAGAGTCAACATCGATGTTCTACTCATTTTACTGAAGAACGTTTACTGCCATTCTTCAAATTCAGCGTTGAAAGCCGAGTTCTGCGAGTCGCAACCCTAAACCTTCCCCAGCTCGCCATTCTTCCCCATTCTTGAAAATCGATTTAACCTCCCAAAAATCGATTAATCGTTGACAGAAAATCGATAGTCAAGAAAAATCGACCTATGAAAATCGGTGGGTCAAAAATCGATTTTATTTGGAAATCGAAAATCGATTGCCATCCCTAGGTCCACAGAATCCTAGGATATTCGGTTAGTATGGATTATTTGGACGGAAGATTATTTTGAAAATCCTGAATCCGCCTCTGGTGCCCCCCCCCCCCCCCCCCCCCCGGCATTCGTCGACAATCTGGTCACACTAGTGGTAATCTTCATCACTCCATAACCACTTTGCGGTTTGCAGGGAGAAATTCAAAAGTGATGACTGAATCTCTGGCCGTCAATTTGGACCAAGTCTGAGGCCGCCCTTGGCATGAATGTTTTAGAGACTTGAACCTGATCTACAAGCCGCGTCTGGTTGACATTTTGGTGCAAGGTCGCCACGAGGGAAGATTGTTAAGTGACTTTTCATCATGACATGCATGCTCAATATCTGACGGATCGAGGATAATAATTCTCTTATTATTGACGTACAAATTGAGCCTTCTGTGGTGTTTATCGTCAATACACTGCATGCAACACCCGTGTAAAGCGAAACCCTGCAGGGTGGTGAACCTGAATCTCGGGCGTGATCCGAATAAAGTTTTGCCACTTTTCATCCACGAGGGTCCGGACGGGAGTTAGAATGAATCAGGTGGGCGGTCCAGAAGGATGTAGGAGACGGGGAGTGAGAGCACTTTCCATCTTCGGGCGATTTATTTATATCGCCTTGTGATCGGGGTTGCTTACGTCACATATTCCCCTTCTACCTTTCCGGCGTTTGGAATCACGCAACCCCTCACGTATCGGTGACTTCAGGCTTCATTTTTGACCTGATCGTTTTTAGGCGGATATCACGAATCATAGTCTTGGCATCTCACCGAAGAGCTTCATTTCTCCCAGCATTTCGCTGTCATAATCAAACGCCATTTTACAACGGGCTGATTGACATGCAAAGCACGCTGATTACAATCTTAGGAGATTCAATTTAAAAAAGATGATTACCTCCATCAAAGAAGGGAATAAACCGTTTAGGGCCGGATTGAGTTTGTTAACTGCGTCGCAGGCCGAAAGGAAACGTGTATTTGATGGGCGAAGTGTTTCTTTAACAGCACTGTCGACCTCAACGGCCGCTCTCCTGTGACGAGAGATTACATGGATAAATCGGATGACTAGGCGGGAAGCGGTGATTTTGCAAGGTGGAGCAGGTTATGAGACAAGAAGGTCCTGATGAGAGGGTACATCGCCGGGGAATTTAATGGAACCTTCTGGTGTTACGACCGAGTGAACACATTGTAGGAGGGCGTTCAACGTAAATGCGTCTGAATGAAATTGATCTGTATTTTCGTGCAGTGTATCCGGTCGCCAACTCCACGTAATAGCACCTTTGTCCTCAACTGTCCGACGGCACTCGGCTCTTTTGAATGAAATTGAACACGCGACGGGCTTTTTTTCTCTAACGACAGATTGAATCGCGCACAATTAACTACTCGGTTACGACAATTATCCTGAAGGTAAACAACAGTTCAAACCTGGCGCTGTCGCGAATGAACACGTTGAGAACAGTGATGACTATGATAGAAATGGACACTATCGTTGGAGGGTCACCTCGTAACAAACGGCTCTATGGGAGATTTTTTTTTTTTTCGCCGAATGAAAGGCTGAACGTCACGGTTGGATGGGGGAAAAACGTCTGTTTCAGCCGCCCGCCAGAGCGGTAAACGAGTGCGTGTGTGCACGTGTTTCTTCGTGTTCGTGTCATCCTGGTCAAACTAGGAACCTCAGTTTTTCTCCAGTGACAGTGATTCAATATTCTCAACCCGTGTCACTGCTGTCGGGATTCACAGTTCAACGCCAGTATGACAACGAGAGGCACAAAATCACTTGACCGATGAGATTCGCTGATGGGCCATCAACCAAGTTCTAGATGTTTCACATCCTGGAATTCATAACTGAGGCCTTGAAGTTTTTAACCCTCTATCTGATCTATTAGGACTAATTTGAAGAGCTTCAACTTTAATGACCCAAGCCCAAGCGTTCAGCTAAAAAAGAGAAAAAAACGTAATGGAGGAACAGAATAAGGCGTGTATCTGCATTTTTTTTTTTTTGCCGATACAAGGCTTCCAAATAACAACGAAAATGGGCTTAAAACAAATTGCAAGTTAGTACGAATTTAAGAAAAAATTTAAATTTGAATTTTCGGCGGAAACCAGCGATCAACTCTCATTGGTCGACGATTTCGCCATGTTGCCAAGTTGGCCACCTTAAAAAAAAAATAAAAAACTGAAGGAAAAAAAACCTCAGTGAAGGTTAAACGTGACACCACAGCCATTGTTTTGATTCGTTCGTGGGTTCAGGTGAATAGTAGAAAAACGTTTTATTTTTATTTAAATTAGTTCTAAAAATTTCAAGAGGTTGGCAACCCTGGCTATCAAACTGGAAGGTCCTCAGGTGACTTTTTGAATCTACCAGGACAACTTTAGAAGAATATAAACAACGTGAAAGACTTTTTGTCACAAAAATGATCTATTTTCCTCTTGGTTTATTCTTCTTGGAATAATACACCTGTTTTCGCGATGGAGGTCGGCGACTCCGATCGGCCTCAAAATTTGACATTATCCGTTTCAAGAGGTGTAAATTCCAAAACCGTCCGCCGTCCGGGCCGTTTTGGGCAGTAGGAATTTTTTTTTAAATCTGCAATTTTGACAAAATACTCGGTTTACCATCTAGTTGTGCCCGCAAGGTTTTCAGCCCGATCGCCAAACCCGTGGGGCGCTATGGGGCTAAACTGGAGCTACGAGAGGGTTTTTTGAAGGTTTTTGACTGGGATCGAGTTAGGTGTCGTTTTGGAAGTATTTTTGAACGTAGAATCCATTTTTTTGGGGTCCCGGAACGATCGGATTTCATTGTTGCGATCTATAGGGCTTTCATGGGGCTGAAAATGGGATTTTTGAAGGATCCCAGGAGGTCAAACATTTTTCAAGTAAAAATGAAAAAATTTTGAAGAACAAAAAAATCCACAAAAAAAATTGTTTTTTAAACTTTTTTTATTGACACAGAATTAAATTTCTTCGCAAGTTACCTATATCAAAGAATAATAAACCCTAGCGTAGAATTTGCACTTCTAACAGCATGGCACAAGATTTAACCCCAAATTCCGGTGCACGTCCATGCCTCACGAATTCACTAACATCTGTGGGCTCAGGAACCAGGACGACATAATATGTCGTCGTATGGTTTTATACGATATTATCGTATAAAATACCTAAAAAGTATTATGATTATTTTTCAACTTCTTGATGGTAACACTATTCACTTCGTAGAACTCCATTTGATTCGGATTAAAAGTCAGTAGCTTCTGTTATAAAGGCGTAGAACAGAAGCTACTGACTTTTATTCCAAATCATTATGATAATTCATTTTTAGCCTCAATTATATAAACGTTTCGTCCACCGAGGCGCAGGGGCCAAATTTCCGTATCCAAATGGATAAAAGACGTAGAAAGGCCGATCTTTCAACAACAACAACAACAACAAAATTAAGTAGGTACCTAGATGTTTCCTAATTTCAGAATAATTTATGATTGATGTTCCCTCAGCCCCTGAAGATGCAACGTGACAGTGAAACGTCGGGAAGTAAAGGAATAAAGGAGACTACCAATAGCCTATATACAAATCTCACATTTATCTGTCCTGGTGGACGAAAGCTCCAAGAAGAAGAAAAATGAGCTTGACGAGTCAGAGAATAGGTTGTGAAAAATGAATCGCACAATCGACTTGATTAAATTGACAGATAGTGAAACAGGTGTGGCCGAAATCGATGTAACGACAATGAACGTTCCATCCTCGAGCCACACAACCAGAGAAGAGCGGAACTGCACTTCCCAATATAATGCCTCTTATCGGTCACGGGCATCCACCACAGGTTGATTTATCGTTGGAGCATTGAATGTGTGACAAAGGAACTTCCCCGACCTTTCGCTTTTTTTTTCTCTCTCTCCCCCGTACCGACACACAAAGGAGGTTTCATTCAAGGTTTGAACATCCAGCGGGGTCAAAGGGAGCCAATCCATCGTCAATCAATAACTAATCACAGGTAGTGTGCCGCCCACTCTAAATCAATGTCATAGTTACCCTGAATAGATGACTGATATCAACACTAAACCTCGACGTTAAAACTGTCAACTCTTAAGGACACCAGATTGAAGGTTGAACAACAATTCAAAGTAATCTTCAAAGCCCTCCAAAACTAGTTGAGGAAATATCTCACGTCACTAGGAAAAGAAGGAGAATAGGAACCACAATAATTGAGGAGGTTGCATCGCAAAAAGTAGGTCCTACTGAGCGCCAAATTTTTCACTTTCGGACTCATCGTTTGTTAGGGGGTTTGGGAACTGTTTCTTCACGAAAATGAAGTCGTTTCAGCTCTAAACGTATTCCATCCATTGAAAATAAGCGTTTTAAATTCGAGTTTTCAACCTACTCAATCCATTAGGTACGTTCCAAGCAAAATGTACTCTATCCATTTATCAATCGAAAAGTACTAAATCCAAGTCGTCGTTTACTTCCTTCGCACTACTTTCTATCAAAAAGCACTTCATCCGCATCTCCGTGTTGTTTCCTGGTTCACACTTCGTATTTGCCGTGTTTGTTAATATTACGAGTAATATCGTAATACCTCTTCAGGGTCATTTTTACCGCAAATTTGTGTTGGCCACATGTGAAGAGACGGCCAACAGAAATTATATGTATGCAACAACAACAGTAGGTACTGTTTCGGTTTCGTTTCGTGCCGTGTCGTGTATTTACTCCATTCCCAGCTAAATTAACGGTGGCGCGTGTTTTTCGTCTTTTGAACTTCAAAGAAGAGTTTTGGAACCGCAAGAAGCAGTAACTTTAGAGATTCAGAAGGCGGGGGGTTTTGACAAGACTCATGTTCGGCGCATGAGTGGGGCGAGCCGAAGGAAAAGCCCAGTAAAGCACAAAAAACATTCAAAAATTAAAAACAAAACAAAACTCGGCGCTCCGCGCATCGCCAGGGGGGCAAGCCCCCTGGACCCCCGGATGCTTTCTCAATTCAAGAAACATGGAACATGCTTTAGCCTCGCTTCTGTTACGGTGCGTTTCTACAACTATAATCAAGATTACCCCCTCAACCAAGTGACAACAAAACAAGCGGCATTGTTTACTATCCATTTATAACGTAAATAAATATAAAACTATGACATAAATACGAAGAATTAGTACGAAAGAAATGCGAGATAAATCGAGAGATTTCCAACGAATGGAGAACGATTTTGGTCCGATGAAACCTAAAGATGTTTCATTTCCCTAGAAAAGCCGGTTGTACGTGAAAATCTTAGAAAATTTCTTTACAATTCCGCGTCAACCAAAAAACGGGACACTTTTTGCCAGGTAGCTCAAGGCTAAAGCTTGTTCCGTGCTAAAATTGGCAATAAACAAAAAATCAACAAATTTACACTTGGTTGAGGATGAGATTATCGTGCAGTACCCTCATATCGACAAATCCTCCAAGGGCTACAGTAAAATTTCCCGAATCTCGAAGGGATCTTGCCGAATTTCGATTGAAGTACAAGAAGATCGAGAGTTCCATCCCTCAAAAACTATTTCTGCAAAGGCAAAAGTCAAAAGGTACTATCCTCCAAACTGTAACAGTCAAAACGTACTCTATCCATCTGCATCAGTCAAAACATAGGTAGGAACTACTTCCGTGGCATGGCTTCAGAATTTAAATTTAGACGCAACTAATTACATTCTTAACCAATTATCAAACAGTTTTGCCACATTAACACATTAAAGAGCACAGTTACGGTCAATCTGAAAAAAAAAAAAAAAAAAAGGTCCTGAGCTAAAAAAATAAAATAAAAATAAATAAATATAAATATATAACTAAATATAAAATAAATAAATACATAAATAAAAAAATGATGATGATGTATAAATTTGCTACAGGTTTTTGCGGTGGCTGTCAAAGTCACCCAAGTGGATAGTACTTTTTGCAATGCTACCCCCTCTATTATTTTTGAAAGTCGGAGGTTCCTATTCTCCATGATTATGATATTATTTCCTAAATAAGTAAAAATAATTATTATTACTATACATTCTTTCCTATATTATAAATATTATATTATGTATTCTTTCCCGAATAAGAAAAAATTCATTTTACCAACTTATTCTTCCCTAAATAAGTAAAAATTATTATTATTATTATTTTATTACAAACCAACGTATTTTCCCCTAAACAAGTTTTAAAAAATTACTTACTATCCACTAAATAAGTAAATATTATTTTTACTTGTTCTTCCCTAGTTCTCCGAGTGCCATACCCACTAATCAACAAACCTCTCGCTACCTCTCACAACTAACTTCTGTTGAGCGTTATTACAGAAGTAGGAAGTAGGAACCTACTAATGTTTAACGCCGGTTCCGAATGGCAAATATGAGAGGCTTTCCTGGGCAAGATACTCTCGGTGGTTTGCCATTTCCTTCCGAGAGGTGATTATCAGTATAAGGAGGATGTTTAGCGGCTGCTGGATTCATCCCTAAATAAGTAAAATTTAATTTTTACGTATTCTTCGCTAATTAAGTAAAAATTATTTTAATTAGACTACCCTAAATAAGTAATTAATTTTTACTAACTCCCTAAATAAGTAAAAATAATTTACGGACTTTACGCTATTTAGGGAATACTAACCCAATAAACAATGAAACACCACACATCCACGACAGAATTACTCACTTGATGAAAAACTTTTTTTGCTGCAAACCCCTTCCTTCATCGTGATTAAATACCGTGAGAATGCCCCATTTATTATTCAGGACCATAATAAAAGCAGTTCGCACAAAAACGAGTTCAAAATGTATCGAGTTTTCTGCAGTTCTGGGAACATGTTGCATTGTCGTGGGAGTTCGTACAAGACTTAATGAGCCCCGTCGCTCGCCGAAGATGAATTTATTGATTCTTGAAAATGCCACTAATTGATCTCATCAGGCGGGGAAATCATTCCATATTGCCGCCAGGGGAGACAGAAAAATGCTCGTCACGAACCTTCTAGGTCGTGCAGGGACGTTGGCGATGTGTGATTGAGTGGATTTCCCTCGTTAGCGTTACAGATGGGAAGATAATTCACTAAGTCTGACTAACTTGATTTCGACCTCGAAGATTCATTTCGTAAGGACGGAAACCGCCAAGTTATCCACCGAAATATCCTTGCGATAGTAGTTCGAATGGTGACTTTGAGATGTCACTGCGAAACTTCCCTCGTGGTCTCAACTGACCAAAGCCAAGTTGATTCTGCCGCATGGAAGTTACCCATGAAATTGATACGAAGTGGATAATCCTTTTCTGAGCAGTGTTCCCGGCGAAGCAAATGCAACGAAGATTAAAATTATGACGAACATTTCTCAGTCAGAAAGGATCGTCGCACTCACGCTACGTTTCAACAATAGAAAAGCCACTCCGTTTCTCAGAATCGTCAATTTGGAGTTGTGTAAGAATTTTTCATTTCCTGCGCGGTTCCGTTTCATCCGTTCAAATCACGCTGAACCAAATCAAACTCATGCTGAGCGATGAGCTTCAACAGAACACGTGAGAGTTCTATACCACCAATCGTCTCTGTGGACCGTTTAACTACCATTAGGGGGGTTTAGCTCCCCTGAGATGCGCGCGAGTAGGCGAATTTGCGCTCAACTTTCTTATTTTAAATGGGAACTCCTAATTTTTTTCCGAATTCCGATTCCTCGGCCAATTTTACGTCCGATAAGCGCGTTGCGCGAATTTTTGGCGCGCGCGAAACTAATTTTTTTCAAATTATTCGGTTGTTAAATGTCCGATTGAAATGGGATTTCGTCTGTATCCTACCTAGATATCCGAATTTTAATACGAAATCCCGAAAAAACCACTTCCGACTATGAGCGAATTTAGACGGCGAGTTTAATTTGAACGATTTCAAGACATCGGAAAGACGGAAAGGGTGGACGTCAGATCACAACGGGAGATGGGGGTTCCAGGGACCTTACAAAGGTGGCGGAGGCGGGGAAACTTTATGGAGGGGGGGGGACTTTGGGAAACGGTTCATTCTGTGCTAATTTCGGATATATTCTGGTATGTGGGAAGACGATTTCTCTCTCTATTCTCCGGCCAATTTTACGCCCGTTAAATTTAACGCATTGAGCGACTGTCACTTGGTGGTGATGCCCGATCAAGTGGTCGGCCGAGCGAAGCGAGGCCTTACGTCTGAGTGCTAGTCTAAAAAAAAAAAAAAAAAAAAAAACACGGTGGGTCCGTGTGTTTAATTGCTGCATCCCTGGAATGGGTACGTCTAGAAACTAAATGGTTTTGTGAGAAGGGAAGAAGCGCCTTAATAAACGAACAATTATCACACGCGAAGATCCACTCGCTACTCTTCAGACAATAACTTGGCACGCTGCAATATCAAAGGCAGCTCAGGATGAAGGCATTCACTGCACGCGGTCGTCATTTAAAGGTGATCAAGTTTTCAGGTTGACCAAGCAAACGTTAAACGACTGCGAACACTAACGCTTTTTGAAGGATTTGTTATTCTGCGCAGCAAGTTGGGGATGTTGGTCGACACCCCTACTACTGTGCACTGGCTCCCCGCATCTCGTTCTGGCCGTCCCCCTTGACCCCCATTCACTGGAAACGCTAGCCCCACGACACTTTCTTCCATTTTACGAGAGGAAAAAAATGAATGTTGTAACATATCAGCCGATTGGAATACGCAACATTATACATTGGCTCGCTCAACAACCGCGGAAATTAGCGTTACGATGCTGGTTGTTAAGTACCATGAACTGGTGGAAACGTCGAAGAAGTCATAATTTTCACCCTTCAAGGGCGTCGGATGAATTATTTTATTTGCATTTTTATAAAGCTTGACAGTTGGCTGCTGCACAAAGAAACTTCTCAGCAGGCAAGGACTCAGTTCAGGAGGAAATCAACTCGAACCCGAAGACAGAACCAAAAGACGACGATTTAAACCCAAAACTGGCGACTTTCCTGCGCCCTCTGCCCATCTCACCCCAATAATTCGGATCTTCTTCTGCTATCAAAGCGAAAAATAATCCAGGAGGACGGAGTCGCATATTATTTCTGTCGAAACGATCCGGAATTCCGATTGCGCAACTCCACGTCCGCCGCTGGTTCCTGAGGGCCGCTTTCTAACGTCTTTGCAGGCATGAGCCCCCCACTGTACACCATCACCCTCACCATTATTTCATCCAAGCCACCTGACGGCATAATCATCACCAACAAGAAGCTCTGGATAACTGGAAATTACAGTGCCCTAAAAAAGCAACATTGGCCTATAAAAATTTAATGGCCCATCAAGTTGGATCAATATGGACCACGGTTATAACAAATCGGTTTTTATACGACCTCATCTGGTTGTTGGTTTAGTCGAGTAAATAACAGCCAGGTAAACAGCGCAGAGAGACAGAAAAATACAGCAGCTCGGCAAACGTTGTATTGTTTCAAAGAATATTCGTATTTATTGTTCACCCACACGAATGGATTTGGTGTTGAAGAAGAAAACGGGAGGATTATGGTAAATTATGCCGTGCTATTGAATTTGACATTGTGGAAGGACTGAGGCTCATGGGAAAACCAAAGAAAAACGACGATGATGGATTCGAAATTCACAAAAGGATTAATTTGAAGCAACAAAAGAGCTCTAGAGTGCATTGGACCTTTTGTCGATGAAGAATCTTCAGACAGGCCTTTCAGTTAACTGAGGGAGTCACCGCTACCAAGAAGCTTCCTGTCAATAGCCAGATTATCAAGAAGATTCCAGGAAGAGGACTCATTCAGATAAGGAAGGGGAAAGGAAAATAGAAAGTCCGATCCATAATGATATTGGATTAACAAGATAACAACCGTGGATTGAAACCGTCGAAGTTGTCCTTGAGGTATTCGCTTTTTAAAATTGAAACTACTCCAATTAAGGTGTATCTTGATGTGGGAGTTGAGTAGCACCTGTTGAACAATCAACAAGTCACAGCCGTCAAATAGAACGAGCTCTTCATTGAAGACTGCTTCCGAAATAACACTTGGGAGGTTGCAATTAGGTTATAATGACGATCAAGCAGTTAAGCTTCCCAATTTACAGCGCAGATAAGTAACGGCGGTCGAACGGATATAAAAGGAAACGTAAGAGGTCCTCGGGGGAGCCGAAGACATTCTGGAATCGCCCATTACAGAAGCCAAATAGGTAGCCGGATAGTTAATAGTTACATATACTGCGTGACGCAACAAATACAACTGAAAGTTGATGATTTTGTGCCATCAAGAGTAATTTTATTTTTGGCGAAAGGTCAATAGGTTTGACTTGAAAGGGGACTAACTCAGTGCCTTCGAAATTTGTCAAAGATGGAGCGAAAACCTCAAGAGTGGGACCAACTCAGAGGAAGACAAAGTGTATACAAAGATGGGCAGTTAAGGCGGGAAATTTAGTACCTGAAAAAATTGCTCACAACTGAACCAAAGTAAAAAGATCTCAAGTACAACAGTTGTACTTTATTTTAATCTTAGTTACGATTAAATTATGAACATGTAAGATTGTCAACCTGTTCAGCAGTGCTCACCTGAGGATGTGACCTGGCGTTAGTCCGGTGGAACTTGCCGTCCTAAAAAAATCAGCGGCTCTGATTCACTCACGCACAAAACACATTTTTCGGGCAGTTTCACAATCGTTCGAATTTGAAAGCTCACTTCGAGAGTACAAATCAAGATACGAGTTCGATGAGAGGCGCTCAGCCGGTGAGACCGACGTCGTCAATGACAATACTGCAGCGAAACCGACGTTGAGGGGGAAAAACACTGGAACGTGACGTGTTCGAGAGAACCGCGGAAAAAAAACAAAAGGTTGGGAACGGGAGGCCTGGGAGGAACGTGGAGTCCTCTTCGCGCAGCTACAGCACTAGGACTGAACGGATAAGCCGCCTTGTCGAGGTCCTTCTCCTTCCACCCCTTCTGGAAGTCCAGGACTCGACCAACCACCAGGTCTCCCTCCACGGCCCAGCCGTTCAGCCTTTTCTTATCAAGATAATTTTCCCGATTCAGGGCAAACTTTCACTACACGTCCGAGCCAAAAGAGGAATAATGGTAGAAACAATCACAAATATGAAAATCTATGCCACTAAATTCACATCGTGTCTGTGGGTAACTAACTGACCAACAGTCAGGTTTTCATTTCTAGTCATTGATATGTTCCTGTAATTTGATTTTTTCAAGAAACCGACTGTGATACTTTTGTATCACTATATTTTTTTAAAAAGAAAATGAGGTGGTTAGGGAGAGAAAACGATTCCTCAGCCGAGTACTAAATTGTTTATTTAAATAAAAAATTGTAGCGTGGGGACCGGTTTCAACAATTTAGTAGGTACTCAGCAGAGGAGTCGGTTTCTCTCCCTGACCACCTCATTGGATTAGACCTCTGCACCGTCGGCAAAAACCACACCGCAAAAAAGAAAATGTTATATTAATCAAAAACAGTCGAATCGAAAATGTTATATTAATCAAAAACAGTCTACCTGATGATGGTCACTCGGATGTGAACCAAAATCGATCACAGGAAATAGGAGAAAATAAAACTAGTCATAGAACTGAAGCCAGTGTGTACTTTTCCTAACCAATGGAGCTCTATGAGGTGAATGGTGCAACAATCCAAAAATTACGAGGTAGAGATCCCCCTCGAAATGCAAGCAAACATGCGCTTCTGCGCGCTAATTTCTTATTTTAAATCGGAACCCCTAATTTTGGTTTATTACTCTTGGAATAATACACCTATGTTTTCGCGACGGAAGTCGACGACTCCGATCGGCCTCAAAATTTGACATCAAGAGGTCTACATTCAAAATCCGAAATATCCGTCCGCCGTCCGAGCCGTTTTGGGCAGTAGGAATTTGTTTAAAAATCTGAAATTTTGACAAAATACTCGGTTTACCATCTAGTTGTGCCCGCAAGGTTTTCAGCCCGATCGCCCAAACCCGTGGGGATCTGTGGAGCTAAAAAGGGGCTACGAGAGGGATTTTGAAGGTTTTCGGCTATGGGGTCGAGTTAGGTGTCGTTTTCGAAGTATTTTCGGACGTAGAATCCATTTTTGAGGGTCCCGGAACGATCCGATTTCACTGTTGCGATCTATAGGGCTTTCATGGGGCTACAAATGGGATTTTTGAAGGACCCCAAGAGGTCAAATATTTCAAGTAAAAAACCAAACATTTTTGAAAAAAAAAAATTTGTAAAATTTTTTTATTGACAATTAATTTTCTGCACAAGTAACCTATATCAAAGAATAATAAACCCTAGGTAAAATTTGCAGCGTTTGTATGTTGGATTCAGATTCTCTGGCCAACTTTACGCTACTCTGATAAGCATTTTCAGCGCAATTACTGACACTCGCAAATCCGCGCAACTCTTCCTATTTTTGTTGTTTACGGTCTGTTTGAGTCGGCGTTTCCTCTGTATCGTACCTGGAGATCCAAATTGTAATACTAAATCCCAAAAGATCGAATTCCGACGATCGGCAAATATTGATGGCGAGAAAAATTTGAACAATTTTTAGAGATCGTGCGTGGGTCTGCTGGGTGTCTTATAGAGTCCCTTCGCAGTCTGTCAGGTCTGTGCAGTTGCCCTTGGACGGGCGCCTGGCTGGAGACCCCAACCCGGGTGTTTGGGTGTTTCCGGCCTTCCCGTCCTCCGGGTGTTTGCTAATTAAAATTTATACACCCATCGCTTTATAACGCTATTATTCAAAATGGCAAGCAAAGCAAGCCCCCCCTCTCAAGGTCCAAGAAAATTGTCAACAGAAATATCCTGCTCACAACCAACCCGATCCGACGCCCCGCATCGAGAAACGCAACGCCTTCTAACCCCACCCCACACCCCTCGACGGAATTACCGAAAAACACTTTTTTAACTTCCAAAATCAGCAATTTTATTCTCTCCTCCCTAATTACGGATATTTTCTGGGCTTTCAGGTATTTTCAACACCTACGGGGTCGGATTAGAATTCGAAAGATCGGGAGGTTTTTACGCATTTAAAATTTATATAAATTATCACTTGATTCAATGAGCGAGCGAAGCGAGGCCCCTCTATCAGAGCGCTAGTGGTGATAAAAACTGAACTAGTTCAAGTCCAAAAGTGCACACCACTACTAAACCAGACAACCATTCATTGCCCCTCATCAAAAAGTCCTATACGAACGGAGAAACTACGAAGAGACAACAGAAGATAAACTGAACAACCTCGAAATTTTCAACCGTCTTCATTCTAACACCTGAACGTGCTGCGACCTCTGCGACCCTGCGTATAGCGGCTCTTCATAAAAAAAGAGCAAGACGTTATTAACAACCCGCAATCAGAAATACCTGGCGTCAAACCGACCCCAACGCAGTTTTCGTATGCTAATGTGGATAAGCGTCAAAGCCGGAACACAATTTAAACGACTGACTCTCTAAACGAGCAAAAAAAAAAAAAAAAAAAATCTAATGACGGAACCGTGTAAAAAACCTGTTTCAGTACGCATGCGGCATGGGAGCGTGATTTCCGATGATACGACTGACGACCCCTGGATTACCTGTGGATGATACATTCGACCCTCAAGAAATGGAAGAATCAGGTTTTTGGAAATGAAGCATCGAGAATTTGACAGATTGAGACGCTTAAAGGTTCATGACTAGGGCTACGATTTGTATGTGTTTACATATTTGTCAGGGTTGAAGATAATTGAATGATTCAAGTACACAAATGCGTTTCAGGACTTACTGAGTTGTTTGAGCCATACTTGTTGTTACATTTTTTCACATATTTGATCTAAATTACATATTTTAAAATATTTCATTCATTTTTACATGGTTAGTAACATATTGCGAAATTTTCGAAGTATTTTTGGACGTAGAATCCATTTTCGGGGGTCCTGGAACGATCCGATTTCACTGTGGCGATCTATAGGGCTTTCATGGGGCTACAAATGGGATTTTTGAAGGATCCCAAGAGGTTGAATATTTTTCGAGAAAAAATAAAGAACTTTTGAAAAAAATTTTTTGTTGAAAACAAAAATCTAAAAAAAATCCCAAAAAAAATTTTTGTTTCCCAAAATTTTCTCCATCAACAAATAATTTTTGCACAAGTAACCTATCTCAAAGAATAATAAACCCTTGTGTAAAATTTGAATCGTTTTATTTTACATAATACGGAAAAATAAATACATATTTTGAAAAAATAAGTACATATTTTGAAAAAATAAGTACATATTTTATGTACATATTTGAGGCTTTTTAACACATATAAATCCTAGCCCTGTTCATGACCAATGAGGTGGTTAGGGAGAGAGAACGACTCCTCTGCTGGTTTGAATAGTAAAATTGTTTATTTCGGTTTCTGTCCATCCATTTTTGAATATCCTTACCCCAGAAGCTGTCTTAGATGTCATTTGACTGCAGGTCAATTACTTCCAGTTAAAGGTCAGGAGGTGAGTCTTCAACTGCTGCAGTGAAAGGGTTTTGAAAAATCCTGAGGTTCCAAGAAGAAAATTTTGTAAACGGGACTCGAACTGGTCTCGTAGACACCTGATAAGATTTACCTCAAATTCACTCGGAAACTCTTCATCATTTTCTGGATAAATCAGAAATTTTAAGGGTGTTGCGGATAGGAAATAGGAGCAGCGGGAATAATGCACCTATGTAATCGCGACGGAGGTCGACGACTCGGATCGGCCTCAAAATTTGACATTATCCATTTCAAGAGGTCTAGATTTCAAAACCGAAACGTCCTTCCGTCGTTTTGGGCAGTAGGAATTTTTAAAATCTGAATTTTTGACAAAATACTCGTTTTACCATCTAGTTGTGCACGCAAGGTTTTCAACCCGATCGCCCAACCCCGTGGGGCGCTATGGGGCTAAAACAGGGCTACGGAAGCGGCTTTTTGAAGACTTTTAGCTGTGGGATCGAGTTAGGTGTCGATTTCGAAGTATTTTTGGACGTAGAATCCATTTTTGGTTTTCATACACTTCGAAGAAAATGACTGCTGAGGAAGTTCAAAGGTGAAACTGCCCGGCGAGCCCGGGTTGGAGAGCCCTGACCTAAATCAAAGAATAATAAATCCTTGAGTAAAATTTACAGCGTCTTTTAATCGCCACTTCGCGGATCGTTTCTGAGACTTCCAGCACAGCTGTCATCAGGTTAATCGCCATCATTTTCTAATGACTGGTCTATCTGCTAATTACGTTCGGAATCCTGGAGGTTATTCGCTTTCTTCGGCGAACCCAAAAAGTTTTTCTACAGAATGATTTGATTTCCCTTTGTGGGCGAAAACGCCAAAAATGGGTTGAATGTCCTTTTAGAGATTGCCACAAAAGCGATACAACTTCGAAACCGAGTGGCAGAGCAGAAAATTTCTGTGGAACACCATCATTTCAATATGTACAAAGTATGTAATATTATTGTAATTAAGAAGGCACTGATAAGTAGGGCAATCCCGAGATCCCGGACGATTTTTGACAATTTGAAATCCCGAATTTGTGGAGTCTTCCCCGGGAGTTGCACCTCGTACGTAAATTTCTCAAGTGTTGTTGGAAAAGAACCTTAAATAACGGAAAATTGATAGTAAAAGTATAAAAGTCCTTAAGTGGAAAAAACAGAAAATCAAAAAAATAAAAATTTGGTATTTTTCGATTTTGTTTTTTCATTTATTGAAAAAATTAAACTTACGGACTTTTATACTTTTCCTATCAAAATAGTTCGAAGGCTTAAGACTTGGAGATAGCTAAGAATCTTAGAGCTCTATCACTAAGTTGTGATTAAAACTGTGAAGACCAGGACCTGAGTGTGATTCACATATTTTTCGGGACTATTTTCGGCTAAGCTAAGAAACAAAATGGCTGATCCAACTTTAAGTGCATTATGATTTCTAAGATCACAGAGAAGTAATTAGGAATGGACGTGCACCCGAATTTCGGGTAAAACCATCCTGCGACAAGTTGTTAGAACTCAAAAAGAGAAAAATACATCATTTTTCTGACAACAAGTCTTTCACGTAGTTTATATTCATCCAAAGATGTTCTGGTCGATTCAAAAAGGCTGTGCGTGGCGTCACATTAGGCACCCTCTGATTTGAACGCTAGTTTACCACCAAACACACCAGAGTGCAGATCAATTTTTCACATTTTTTCTTGATTTTCTTGGTGATGGGCACTAGTGACCAAGGAGAAACGCGAAAATTTCCGTGTTCGGTTTGTTGTGAATGTCATCGTGTAGAGTAAACTCATAACGACTTGGTTTTATGTGCCTGCTCCACCGATGCTACGTCAAATAAACGTCTGGAAACGGCCTTCAACAATTGTGACCGCTACGTGTTCAATCTCAAACCGAAAGGCCACGTATCACAACACAAAAACCAAATCTTGGGCTGTGGCTTATTTGATTACATAAAGCTGAGACTCTTGAGATTCATCTTTAAAAGCATCCACGATCCCTCCAAAATCCCTTGTTACTTATCAAATCATTTTGCCCTCGGCCCCTCCAGCCGTCTGAACAAACTCGTGCAGCTTCACGCGAGGACGAAATCCTATTGCGACTCTATTCGTATTGGTGGTGCGAGGATGTGGAACGCCCTCCCCGCCCGTGTTCGCTCCATCACTTCCCTCGACCGTTTCACGCGTGCTATCAAGGACCACTTTCGTACATGATTCCTCCCTCTTCTCCCACTTCTTCCTCTTCACCCTCCTTATCTACTCATTTATCTCCCTCTTCACGCCTCTTCATCCTCTCTCCCTCATCTTCACTCTATCCCTTCCACCCTTAGCCATAACGTGTATATGTATATGCCATAACATGTATATAATTTTTATTTTTATTTTATTAACTTTAGATTTTAGCATAAGATTTCCATCCGAGGCGGGAGTTCGCTCCTATTTGGGAATAAAGGTTTTTGAATTTGAATTTGAATTTATGTAATAATAAAAGTGAAGGAAGATCCTTCTGTTTTTTATTTTTATTTTTATGGTGGCCAACTTGCCAAATCGTCGAGCAATGGGAGCAAGGAGCTTAGAAGAAGAAGCTTTCTTCTTCTAAGCTCCTTGAATGGGAGCTATCGCTGCTTACCGCCGAAAATTCAAATCGCGATTTTTCTATGAATTCGTACGAACTTGCAATTTGTTTTTTAACCCCATTTTTGGTGTTGTTTGGAGCCTTCTATCGATTAAAAAAAAATCCAGAAACACGTACATTCCTAATTGTAAATAAACAAGTTTTACGTTGTTTTTAATGAATTTTTTTCGTAAAAAAAAGAAAAAAACCCTCAATCCCGGGATCCAGAAAAACTTTTCTAGGATTCAGAAAAACTAGCTCAACCGCTAGTTCCTGCTCTTCAGGGAGGCTTATTCCAAGCTCACCCCCAACTCGTGTGACCGTCATATGTAATATATTATACCCACCTACCTGGCGGCCTTGAGTGTTATTCCCCAAAGTCACGACGTTTCGGAGTTGGATTATAAAATGGCAAAACTCGGGTCGAAACAAAGCACTACAACGAGCCCGGTGCCCTTGGGACAAAGCAACAAAACCATCGGCTTTGAGAATGAAGGAATTGCAGGACGAAGACAGGCACAAAGAGATTCCAGGGAGACGGAAAGCATTCATAAACATCGTCCCTACCCCTGCCATGGCTGAATTTCAATCGCATACCACTCCTTTTGAACAACCCTCTGACGTCGCTCTATAAAAGGAACCTAATTTCGCAACGCAGAAGAAGGCATCTACAGCCGTCAGATGTGGCGTCGGACAAATTACCATTTTCCTCGATGATCGAAGTTGACAACGTCCATGTTTAGAGCTTGGATGGGCGATCGCGAAAGAACCGATCTCCGAAACAAATATTTTCCGTGATCAATCGGACGGCGAACTCCTTCCAACCCAGGGAGACGAGACAATGGGGAGCGCAATCGTCAGAAGGAGATCCTCCTTGAGAAGACGGCTGACAACGTCCGCGGCGGCAGCAGCGTCCAACGAAAATTCAAGGGTGAAAATCCCTTGTTTCATTTCATTTTATTCAGAAGCCATTTGTATGGATTACTAGCACTCAGACATAAAGCCTCGCTTCGCTCGGTCAACCACAATCTCGGACGGGGGGGGGGCTCGCTTTGTTCGCCCAAGTGACAGTCGCTCAATGCGCTAAATTTAAGGGGCGTAAAATTGGCCGGGGAATAGAGAGAAAAATCATCTTCCCACACTGAATATATCCGAAATTATTGTGGAATGAACTGTTTCCCAAAAGTTTCCCCGTCTCTCTCGGTTTCGAAGGTCCCTGGCACCCTCCAGAGTTCTCCCGGATTTCCATTGTTCCGAGGTCCCTGGCAACTCTCCCGAGACGCGCGCCAGACCTCTTCAAATCGTTCAAATTAAACTCGCCTTCTAAATTCGCTCATCGTCGGAAGTTGGTTTTTCAGGATTTCGTATTAAAATTCGGATCCCTAGGTAGGATAAGGAGGAAACGCCGACTCAATCGGATCGTTAAAGACTATAGAATTACAAAGAAATTAGTTTCACGAATTTGCGCGCGCCAAAAATTTCGCTCAACGCGCTTATTGGACGTAAAATTGGCTGAGGAATCCAAATTCGAGGAAAAAATTAGGGGTTCCGATTTAAAATAAGAAAGTCGGGCGCAAATTCGCCTATTTGCGCGCATCTCAGGGGAGGTTCAACCCCTCTAAAGACATTAAATGTAAAAAAAAATTTTTACACGGGATCCCGAACCCGTAGATAAAATCGCCGTATTTTTATCGCTTATCGGTTAGGAGAAATTAGGTTAGGAGAGGCTCGGGACATACTCTGTTAGTTAGTTAGTTAGATAGATAGTCAGTTAGTGGTATAGATAAGCTTGATGGATGAGTGGTGTTTACGACAACTAATTGATTCAAGAAACGCTACAACTAAGTACACACGGGGTTATTATTATTCTTAAAATATCATAGCTAGATAGGTTTGGGACTCAAATGATTTCTACGTCCAACATTACTTCGAATACTACATCTTACTCGATTCCCCGCCCACAACCATTAAAAACTCGCCTTTAAACCGAGCAGGCTGCGAACAATTTCATACAATAATTATCGACCACCATATCAAAAAAAAAAAAAAATCATTTAAATAATAGTCAACCAAGACATCGCGAAACTTCGGTCCCGTATTTGACAGCTCTAACCGATACAATTAGCATAAAAGCCGGTTGCCCTGGAAGACTAATCTGTTTCATCGAGGTAAGTAATGGCAAGTCAACTTCAAACTCTCGGAGGTTCGCATTCATTCAGAGTAGATGATGTGGTAATAATACGTTTGAGGAAGAGGGTACACTATACGAGATTAGATTCAAATCAATCTAACACGCCCACGAGAATAAGAGCCTCCGGCATCTTCCCGTCCGAGTCAAATTATGAAGACTTAATCAAATTTACGCAGCGAGCTATCTGAGCAGATAGATTTATCCCAAATCAGAGAAAAAGTCAACCGCCAACCAATTAAAATAAGTAATCGTACCGGATGAATCGTATGAACCCATCAAGCCATAAAGGCCCCTTTAAACTAGCCTTATAATATAATATATACCTATTGCCAGAGAAATATTGCTCTACAAAAGTTGCTGGTCAACAAGTGGCAATATTTATTGCCTGATTTCCTCATCATGGAAGAGCACGACAACTCGTTGAAAATAAAGAATGGGCTCCTTGAAAATATTATCCGAATATTATTCGGATTCAGCACCCTTTAAAAACCCCTTACAAACGTTTAGTTCGAAAATCCGCATAATTACGTGAAGAACTGTTTTAGAAATGTTGGAGATTTGAACGGAAAGCGGAGAGCATGTGACGACACACCTTGCCTGGCTGGGCGTCGAGTAGTTGGGCAAGTAGCCGCCAGAGCGCTGAGTAAACCTGAATGGAATCGGAATAAAAACACTCGGCCCGGGTCGATTTTAGAATAAACTTCTTTGATGATAACCTCAATGCTCTATTTTTGAATGACCTTCTGTGAATACCCAAATTTTCGATGTTTGGGGTCGGCTTTCAATTGAATAAATTCAATCCAGATTCATTAAAAGTTCCCTAATGCTCCCTAGAAGCACGCCTGGCTACCTCCTGAGGGTTGAAACTGGCCGCGACAGACTGAGTCAAAATTTTCGACCGAGTTTTAGGGTGGTTGATTAAAATCCTTGAAATGGCGACTGATAGATATCCAAGGATCTGTCTGGATCAACTAGTGAGCACGGTGAGCCGAGGTACGAGCCTTTACAAGTACAACAGTTGTACAACAGCCAGTTACTGGGCTGCTCAGGTGAAGGAAATTATGAGCGAGATTGGATGCGTTGCCATCTGGGAGAGGCTGGACTGCGAGGAACTACGCAAACGCCAGAAAGAAATGGTCACTAGCTACCAAACTAAATGGATCTACGAGGATATCGCAATAGTCTAATAGCTCAAGATACAGTTATTACTGTAAACTAGTGTTCAACTGTTTTTTCACGGAGCCCTACCTGAACTCGGACACCCACCTAAGAGAAAAACGGATCCTGGCGCAACTGAGACTAGCAAAATTTGCTATTGTATGTATTGCATTGTATTTATTGTATTGTATTTAATACACATATTTTGAAAGTTTGGGTGAGAGGAGATGGATATGAGATTGACCGTAGGAAAACATGCCTGATGTGTAATTGGAACGTCACGGAGTCGCTTCATCATGCCCTGAACTGTCGCAACAAAGGCTCAGGTACTTTGGAACAAGGCGGTTGATTCATGAACATTTCTGGAAAAATCTTATGTCAGGCAGAGATGATGGGGAGACGAAGATGGTCACTTCTTTCCTGATTGTATATAATTTATAAACGTAGGTTTAAATGTAGACTATTAGAAGAAGCAGGATTTGAGGTATAGCCTGTTTTTGATATAATATGGGAGTATGAGTTGATTTAGGTCGGTTCTTTGAGTTTTCTTTTCAGTTTGTCCTAAGGATAACATGTAATGTAAGACAAAGGAAACATTTTTATTATGTTAAGCAATAACGTAAGGTAAGAAGAAATTACGATTTTGTTCAAATAATGAAAAATATAAGACATTCGTTGCACTTAATATTAATATGTAAAATCATGTAAAACTGGGCGAGGCCCATGCGTTGAATAGGCAAATTGCCTTGTCAATAAAGATTATTTGATTGATTGATTGGGTCCGCTTTTCGCGTAGCGAAGTTGGCTAACTTGCATAAATATGAGAGGGAGAGATATCTCGGCCAATCAAAAGATGACGAAGCGGCCCACGTCATGTACCCCCTCCAGCCAAAGACTATAATATAGAAATATATTATATTTCCTAAGGCCCTATAAATAATAGAGACGGGTTTTCTGTAATGTTGGCCCATTTTCGTAACTTTTGAAGCATGAAATTTTAAGGAAAAATTTTTTTTTAATCATTCAAGACGCTCATTATCCTCATATACAGTGGCATCAACTCAGATGTACACTAATCATACTGGAGCAAGTTTTTATCTAAATGCTATCTCCACCTAATCAAGTGAACTTTGAGACTTACGTAACGTCATTAATGGGCAAATTACTTTCTATCTAGTTCAGAAGTGTCGCAAAACTCTTTGTAGTGTGATATAAATAAAGTTTTAATGATAAGGAATCGCGAGAGGACTCTGCGACACAGGACATCAAATATCGAATATATAAGTTTCAGAATGTAGCCAAATATTTAGAGAAATTTCATCCAAATAGACTCTGAGGATGTGAGGAGCCAAGGAAGATGTGGGCCACACGTTCATCCCCACGACACCACCGCAGAGAAACCACTGGGCAGCCTTTGTGACTGCCATAATCAAGTCCAAGGAAATGGACCGAACGTGGGGAAGCAGAGAGGCCCTTGGAGGCAAAGCAGGAGAGCTACGCTGAAGTAATGCCGAACTAAAATAGCATGAATTGCCTTGAGCCGCGATAAATACTAAAAACTAATCCACGGGGCCTGGGGGTGTCCCCAACTAATAGGATACCATAATACATGGACCCCGCTAAAACTATCTGCATAATACAATGTATTAAGTAGATATGTCATACTGTCAGACAGTAAGTCATACTGTCCGACCACGACTACATAGGGGATTAATTCAATCAATCAACTAGCAGAAATAATATCAGATGATGTGTATCATCTGAATGGACCAAACGTCACATCCAATAAGAGGTTCGTTTCTGCGAGTAGATGCGATTAGATTGCATCCAGCTGCGCATGCGCAATGAGCGCCGTCCAGAAAGTGGTAACCAACCAGAGGATGCAAATGGGGTCAAACAAAGACGCAATAGTTTGGCATTTGGAGGTGAATATTAATTTATCAAACTGATTGAGCGACGTCGAGTTTTTTTTTCCGATTGCAACAAAACTCAATAGTACTGTTTAATACTAAACTGCCAAATTCCTAAACATTAACGCTTTGCTTGCATCCAATTGCAATATTTGGTTGGTTATTTGCAGGTTACGAAAGGAAAACTTTGTTATAGCACTACAGCTTGTTGTCTTGTGCATCTACGGCACCCACAATTTGACGGCCATCAAACAAGGTTTTTCGTAAATGTTGTATCGATCAGAAACTGGGCAAATAGTATCGATACTCCGGTATCGACGCATACCAGAAATTATTCTTAAAAATATCGATACTTTTTTTCATATCTCTAGCTCATTCACTTCAAGTCCCATGGTAGCTAACACATGATCCCCGACTACTGGAAAACCACTTTTATTTCAAGCAATGATGGTTTGTATCAAATAAACTAACATACTTTTGTACTAAAGGGCTTACATTTTAAAATAACTGAAAAGTCCCACTTTTGTAGATAGATACATGGGGATTCTGGTGAAAGGAAAAGAACGAACCCCACAGAAAACCACTCGGCCCTCAAAACGCTTCTTCTAGCACTAGAATCCCCAAGTGTCTTACTACTCAGTTCATACCGAGGTTTGTGATCATGCGGTGAATTTCAGGCACCTGGTTTCGGAGTGTAACTTCTGACACGGTATTGAGCAATATCTGGTGCCGCAGGTGATGCAAGTGTAGCAGCTAGGGAACCCGCAAGCGCTGCAGAATTTTCTGAAAATGATAAAGCCGGGGTTTAGTTTCACCAACCTGAGGCAGAAGCACGTCGTTAAAACGCAGCACTACACGGCGAAAAATGTGACTTGTGAATTAACTAATCTCAATTTCGTTTAGCTATCAGAACTTAATTTGAGCCTATCGTGTCCAACATAAAACGGGGCGGGTGTAAAAAGAGCGAACGATCCAATGGTTGGACAAAGGGACTTGTAAAAAGGGGGAAAGCTTGGTGAGGTGCAGGCCAATCCCGTTTGATGATGGTGATGTGCGGCCGACTGGGCGTATCGAGATCAACTCGCCCCCATCCTACTGTTCACCATTTGGTTTCGACACATTGACTCGCCCACAAGGCAAAAAGTTGTGACTTGCCCTCTAAGATTACGCAAGAGCCCCTAAGAGTCCGTGGATGCGCCGCCAGTGTTTTTGGAGGATGCAGGAGAGAGTTCAGGTGGAGATTCATCAGTGGCATGACCTAATCTGTTGTGATCTAGTGTCACTGAGAATAATCCGTTGGACACCGACGGAGGTGACACCGGCAAAAGCACACGAGTATACTACGAGAGGGTCATATTGAAAGTGGGCGGCAGAGGCCCGATGAAGAAGGAGCCCCAATCGCTCCGGGAGGCCGAGACTCAGACGAGAAGACAAGATGTCTCCGTTGAAGAGCTGTCCAAGTTGGATTTGCCGTGTCGTTGTTGGGGCAAGTAGATTGTTTTCTGGAGAGGGGCGAGTTGATATGGGGGGCAAGTTGAAGACCAACCGCGGCCCGCCAGTTAGACGCGTTAATCCGGGAAATCAGCCCTTCAGCATGACCGCTGAGACACCACGAGGATGTACGCTGAATCCGGTCTCCCGAAAATCTTGTTTCTCGCCCTGACTTGTCAAGAAAAACGCCAAATCAGATACAAGAAAACCTTATTCATTTGGGCGAATGAAACACAGGCTATGCGTGATGAAGTTTTATTACGGAAGTAAAGACCAGATTACGAGAGTGCTAACGGACCTGACAAGAACATAACTGGATGACTGCTCCAATTAATCAAGTACCGACAGGCTCAAGTGGGGGGAAGAAACCTACAGTCTCAATCTACAGAAAACTGTAGGACTGCTCAACTAACAAACCTCAGTCGTAAAAAATTATGAACAATGTCAAAAAACGGGTATTTTGGCAAAAATTAAAGCTGAACAACTTGAAAAATTTGAAGCAGCTTCATGTGTAATTGGTCGAAGCCATGGAAGAAGGAAAGGAAGTTTCACCGTGGGATTGAAACCCTTCTTGCGTGTTGGAAAAGGAACTGTCCGACGCAGAGCTAGTGGCCTGACGGTGAGACAAGTGACGATGCCGAACTAGTGGCCAAACGTATGACAGGTGAGGACGCCGAACCAGTGTCCTAGCAGAAAGACATGTGAGGATGCCGAACTAGTGGCGAAACGGTACTTAGCGAATATTCTTCTCCTTTGATGTGGGCAAAAACCTGACACCAGTCGGAGCATCCCCGAGCACGAACATTTGGCATTTCGAGAACCCCGAACACATCTCCACACTACTAGGAAACCGCATGTGTGGAGCCGCCTTCGAGCTTGCACCCTGCTCCTCATTAGCTGCTCTTTTTGCTCTCGTTGAAATCGCTCGTTAAACAAACCACAAGGAAGCAACCATAGCGTGGAGTACCTGGCTGGGTAAGACGAAGGCGGAGCAGCTGCATCCGGGTAGTGTAGCTGTCCAGGGCGAACAAGCTCTTCGTATTCGAGCATCTGAACAAAAGTCTTGCGGTACTTGCATTTGAAATACTCCATATCTGCAAAACGAGTAATACACGCATGAGTGCGAGCAAAAAGAAAACACTCATTGTTTACTTGCTATTGCTTACCCTTAGTTTTTTTAGACTTTTTTGTAACTTTGAGGCTGTCGTGAAATTTCGGTGCTTTCTTGTTGGCGACTAAATCTCCGTGGGGGTCATCGTGGTAATTGTCCATGTAAAGATCTTCGACAGCTTTGTTGGCCCTCCTGAGCCTCGTCGCATTGTCCAATACCCTGAAACCACATGGAGATAGGTAACGCTGGTTTAACATCTTCGTAATGATGAACATGACGTTTGTGCGCGTCAGGGAATTTCAAGAAGGATCACCTCGTTCTACTTAAATTCGGAAGGTAAATAAACGTACCTGCGTGCATTGTGGTCTTTCTGCCGTTTGGATTCTCTTTCTCCTCTTCTGTGGTCCATCTTGCTGAGTTGTTTACCGGTACGAATGAAGAAGTTGAGAGTGACTCTTTAATGAAATGTGACCTCGTTCATAAACAGAGGGCTAATTGTATAATTCGCTCAAATCACACTCAAGCGCGACAAAAGGTCATGGAATAAGCCGCGTTCATGAGATTCACATGTCATGCCGCGAAAATCGAGCACTATCAAAGTAAAAAACGAAACTGATAAGATGAAACCTCTCGTAACCACAGGCACTTTGAGGAGTTACGTCTACCCCGCAATACACATACGCAGTACAGGCTTAGTTTACCTCATTACAAGCAGGTTGATTGTGGCCTCGGTCAGAAAGCAATAAAATTAAAATTTTATTAATATAATTATTATAAATATAATATTTATATTATCGAAACACTTGAAACAAATAAATTGCAAATATATTGCATATTGCAGCTCCGCCGGGTACTAAGGTGATTACCTACCTGATAATGTAGGTTTGTTTCAGGTTTAAGGGCTGTTTACAGAAATCTACGGAGACAAGCTTAGTTGAGATAACTGCAGTTCCAGGTCGTCTGTAGGTTGACAGCAGTTGGACGGAAACCGACAGCTCGAATGAGTGTGGATGGGATCTGTCGACAGACGCCGTCAGACCTGGAACAAACCTTGTTTGTCCAGCTCAGGTGGACAAGAAACAAAGGGAAATAGACAAATAGAGTCTTGGGGAAATAGACCCGACTTCAAGCTCTCTTTTTCCCGTAGTAGTGACTATATTCACATTTTAAAAACACTGCAAATTTTACACAAGGGTTTATTATTCTTTGATATAGGTCACTCGTACGAAAATTAAATCTGTCAATTAAAAAAATTTTAGAAAACTTTTTTTTTAAATTATTTATTCTTTTTCACCCGTAAAATGTTTGATCTCCTGCTATGCGTGCCATATTATGACATCTCCACCCGTTCCCTGCAAGAAGGGAAGTTTTTTCAAACAAGAATACTCACTCAAAACAATGCAACAAATTATTCAACTCTCAATTCTCTCATTTTAAAGCAATATTAAATGTTTCATGAAAACGGGTTCAAAAATGAAGAAGAAAAAAGACAAAAAGCGATTTCCATGAAAAACGTAGTACACGAAGGGATAAGCATAATACCTATAGTATAGGATATATTATATAGCCTATGCTCATCCATTCACACAGACATAGCTACATAATGTCATGACAAAAGATCCGCTTTTTCGTCACCCACCGTAGTAGTCGTTTTTCAATCGATGTGCCAGAGTCAAGACATTGAATAATCAAAAATATATTTCAAATATACATGAGTTAAAACAAGTACAAGTAATACTTGTTTTAACAGTTACTGCTGTATTTATGATCAAGAGGTGATGATCAGTCTTGTAGTCATATTAAATAGGTTACTCGCCTATTTTAAAGCCACACATTTCTCATTTTTGGGGTATTGGGGTAAATTCAGTTCATATTTTTCAGCCAGGGAAGGCGGCACAAATCGTCCGCCCAGGAAGTGGTATTTGCCTGAAAAAGATTTCGCGCAGAGTTTTGGAGCAGTGAGTGAGATGAGGAGTTCTGGACGAATTCCGCCCTCAGCCGGTTCGCCGTCTTCAACGTGCCAGCCGCTGGGGATGTCGATGCTGCAGACGGGCAACTTGGATTTGCGCAGTAATTCGATGACAGGCACAAACTGAGGACGGACGGGGGGTTTGAAGCTGAAGCCGAAAAGGGCGTCCACGATGAGGTCGAATCTGCTTTCGACGTCGCCGCATTCTTCGGCCGACGAGACGACAGCGATGTCAACGGCTTTGCATTGGTGGGTGAGCCTCTGATACAAGTCGTTGTCAGGTCGTTTGGGGTAGAGCACTGTAGGTTGATAACCGTAGAGCTTCAGGTGTCTGGAACACACCAACCCGTCTCCCCCGTTGTTCCCTGCAATTAAATTTCGCTTCACTAAGAGGCACAACAAAAACACGAAGAATTTGATCTCCTGTGACGTTACCTGGGCCGCAGGCGACGAGAACGCGACGTTTTTCAGGGTAGCAGGAAGAAATAGCGTCCGCACAACTCATTCCGGCTAACTCCATCAACTGGTCAACGCTGAATTTGTATTCGTTGAAGAGCAATTCGTCGATTTTGATGGCTTCATCCTGCTTGAGGAATTTGACGGCTGATGCCATGTTGATCTTGGCCGAAATATTGTTCGCTCTATGCAAGAATCGTTTGATCATCACGTCAAAAACATACCTAATCACAATGTGATTATCACATCGTTAATCAGGGGTGTCACACCCCGGGTGTGTCTATTCAACTGGACCTGCTACATTATATCCGGTTACAATATTCTCCGATAGGTACATAACGAAACGAAAAGGAACGAAATTACTCAAATAAAACCAAATAGGTAGGTAAGTAACTTGATTGGACAAAAAACTTTTTATTTAAAATTTTTTAAAAGATTTATCAATATCATTTACTTTTGTTGAATTTAATAATTAAATTCAACAAAAATAAATGAATTAGGTACCTATTAATAGTATGCAACAAACTTCGAAACAAGGAATCAATTTTCCATTTTCTTAGTTTTAATAGTTTGATTCTTGGAAGCGTTTGAGATCTGATTCGATTCCGAATGGCCAGAACCTGCTCTGCGAACTCACCTAACTATTTATACTACCTACTTGTCTACAGCTAAGTATAAGCTGTAGACAAGTAAGTCTTACAGCCATATACTTGTATGGCTTTGTGGTTGAATAATATTATCCACAAGCCTTTTCCTCTTAAACCGAAAACTTGAAATCACGTTGTTTTGGTTTATTAATCTTAGAAAAATACAACTATAGGTACCGCGAATAATTCGCGATGGTAGGTAGTCAAAAACTTTGATCGGCCTCAAAATTTGTCCTGAGACGTAAATGAACGTTTCCTGAAATGAAACTTCATGATGTGTAGATCCCAAAATGAAAAGTCCGTCCGCCATCCAGGCCGTTTTGGGCAGAAGGAATTTTTTTCAACTTTAACCTACCTAAATAGGTCCTACTCGCAGGTTCATCATCTAGGTGTGCCCGCAAGGTCTTCAGCCCGATCGCCCAAACCCGTGGGGCTAAAAAGCGCCTATGGGAAGGGTTTTTAAATGAATTTCGACCGTAGGATCGAGGTGGGTGTCATTTTTTAAAAATATTCCATTCCAGTATTTCACATAGAAAACATTTTTAGGGGGATTCAGAATAATTTGATTTCACCGTGGGGATCTTTCATGAGCTTTCATGAGGCTAAAAATAGGCCTTACAAGTTTGAAGGGTGCCAGGAAGTCGATAAAGGTACTTATTGTTTTTGGGGTAATTAATTATGGATCCGTTATAGGTACCTTCCTACATATTTGGAGGCCCCACATCCGTCCAAACAAAAAAATTATTAAATTATTTATCCGTCCAAAATTTTATTTTATTTTTTTAATAATAATAATTTTTATTTAACTTTAAATAAAATAATAACTAAAAATGTACATAACTAAAAAATACATAATTAATACATAATTATTAAATTATCTATTAAGTTAAAATTATTAAATTATTTATCCGTCCAAAATTTTATTTTGTTTTTTTAATAATAATAATTTTTATTTAACTTTAAATAAAATAATAATTAAAAATGTACATAATTAAAAATACATAATTAATACATACATGTACATAATTAAAAAAATACATAATTAAAAATGTACAGAATTAATTTTTACACAATTTAAAGTTTAAATTTTAAACCAATGAAAATTATTCTTAGTGTTAACAAAATTTGCATCGCTTTTTTGAGAATCATCCGTCTCTGCCTTACTCGTACCTATCCCACGGAATAGAACATTAAATTTTCTGTTCCAAGCTCGTATCATACCTACTCCAACAGTCATGGCCACTTTCATAAATCCTTCCCCCGCCTGTAACTCATTTAGGTAGTATAAATAGCTACTAGTCAGCGGGTCCACTAGATTAAAAATTTTAATCTATTTTATTTAAAATACAAATTTTTTAACCATCGGGGAGATTTGTAACGACTCCGGATAAATTTCAGCAACAACCTATTACCGTCACAGTTCACTGATAACCTACCTATCACTCTTGATAAGTTATCGGTGGTGAGTAGTGTTCGTCATTGTAAAAAGCCATACCAGTGAAAATATTAACTACCAACACTGCCCAGGCACAAATAACCGTAAATCTACAGCCTTTCTTCTGATTTTTCCCTTGACATGTTGTCATTCGTAACAGCAGTGATAACAGGCATTGTTGATGTTTCCGATTTTACGCTGTTTCCTTACAATAACGGGTGTCTTTGCGGTTTCGCTACAAATTCTTGAACCACTCCGTGAAATTCTGGTGAAATGGGAACGATTCCAGATCAATTAATTTTGGCGACCGGCGGATATGACCACACAATCAAACTGTGGCAGGTCAACTCCGGCGTTTGCAAACAAACGTTGCAACACACAGATTCTGTATCCTTTTTCCACATTTGTATTCATATGTTTACACGAGTCTCGAAACTCACCCGGATCCTCTTATTTTCCTTAGATACAATTTGTAGCAAGTCAATGCCCTTTCCATTGCTCCAGACAAACGACTCCTGGCTGCCGCTGGTACGTGTTGACTTTCTTCCATCCGTTTTTAGGCGTGAATGAATTTTTCTCATCTCGTGTACATTTTAGGGCACCAGCATATTCGCATGTACGACATCACAAGCACCAATCCCAACCCGGTGACTAATTTCGAGGGCGTCAACAAAAACGTCACTGCTGTTGGGTTCGCAGAACATGGCCAATGGATGTACACTGGGGGAGAAGACCATACAGCTCGCATCTGGGACATCAGGTTTGTGGGATTTTGTTTATTAGTCAAACATTAAATGTTTACGGGACATGGTGGTTCTCCATCAAAAGGGAAGAGATGTGCCGAGAGTTGTACTTGAACGGAGCACTGCCCGTTTCGGACCCCGAGTAGATGTGGAGTTTGTCATTTGGACATCCCGGTAGCTAGATCAGGGTTTCCAAGGCTTGCCAAGATGGTCCCAAGCTTTCCAGACCTGTCCAAGGCTTGCAAAGTTGGTGCCAAGCTGGAGATGAATTGAGAACAAGAGAGACTTAGTCCGGGGATGGATTGCCTAAACTGGGACGGATCGCCGAATAGCTAATGGCGATGGGCCGCTATGATTTTTCGACGTCAGGCCTGGATTGCCGGTTTCCGAGGAGCTCGCCTCTTGCCTGACTCGTTAAAGGCGACGCCTTTTGTTGCTTTCGAGAAAACATTGAAGGGCACATTAATTGATGTAAAACCTTAGTGCAGACAATCATGTAGACGCTCTCTCTGTCTTATCATGTTTTTTTGTTGTCCGGTTTTTTGCTGTTTGTTGAAGTATTACTGTTTAGGTTTTACGTTCATGTTATTGTATGACGATTGCCAAGTCAGTTTGGCAGAAAAACATAATATTATTGATTGATTGATACAATGCGCATGGCCTGTTGCAGAACAAAGAACTTGCAGTGCTCTCGCATATTTCAGGTTGGAGCCACTGTGAACACCGTTTGTCTTCATCCAAACCAAACGGAACTCATCGTCGGGGACCAAAGTGGAGTCATCCACGTCTGGGATGTGAGAACAGACCGGAATGAGCAGCTGGTAAGCTCGTATCATGAGTTACAATTTATAGTGACTCTGGCGTAGATAATTATGTCTCCTCTAATGATTAATGTTGCAGATACCCGAGGCTGGAGCGTCTGTGCAATCCGTTGCTATAGATCCCGATGCATACGTGATGACAGCGATTAACAATAAGGGCAATTGCTACGTCTGGTCGCTCACGTGCGTCTCTAATGAACCAACCAAACTACGCCCCAGACAAAAAATTGCCGCTCATCATGACAGCTACGGCCTCAAGTGTACAATATCGCCTGATTCTAAGTAAGACTCTTTGACTGATTCCGCCTTGTGCTTCAAACCAGTACGTTCTGAGATGGTTTATTGAGGTGGCAGCAGAAACCACACCGGGTTGTGTGGGGCAACCTCAGTTTTGCCCGAGCTCACTTCTAGAAAAATAATGACTACCAGTTCCGCGCCGTATTAGACCCTATTAGGGTGTGCCAGTTCCGCGCAAACAGGTATGGCACCAGGTAGCCAATTCAGCCAAACCTTAGGATCTAGACCACTAGAGGTAGCTCTTTTGGAAGCTGTTGCGCTGGGGCTGGTGAATGAGTTGAAGATTGACGATATGGACAGCATACGTCGTAGCTTAGGAAGAGAAACATTGTTGTTCCTCAAGAATGGAATAAGTTTTCACAATTTTATTTGAAAGCGTGGTGGAATAGTGCAATACGATGAATTTTGCACTGCAACCCAAATCCCGAGTAGCCGATTATGAACTGGCCATACGTCCAAAGCTGCTTCGCCTGAAATCGTAATGACCGGATGTTGTTTCCATCTTGCTCAGTCAATCGGTACGTACAAAAGTCTTTGTGGGCTCAGTGTTCTTCACCAAGATAAAGACAGCGACTTTAGCTCACATTTCAGCTGTCATTTCTGAATCCAAAGATAATATTCATAGCACTATCCTTCATCCTAGACTGGCTGCCTGGTGAAGTTGATGAGAACAACCAATGCATGTGAAGCTTTTCAGTTGACGAAGTTATCCTTTAGCGCGGAAAGCAGAGGACGATAGGGAAAGTCTTACGCATTTAAAGCTAATTCTATAGCGCGGAACTGGTTTACCTATTCTGCGAGGAACTGGTATAGTCATAAACATTTATTTTTGCGCGGAACTAGCCGTTGATAGGCTGACAGCGCGGAATTGGTTGTAGGCCGGTTGTGCCTGGCAGTAGGGATGGAAAGCCAAAAGTCTGGATAATGGAGATCCGATCGGATGAATGTCGAGCATCCAGAAATGGTCTGATGTCTGCCGTTGAAATCCAGATATCCGTATATCTGCTGTCATTCTGAAGAATCCTTGATTTTGCTCATTTTATTATGACAACACTGCTGCTATATCAAGGGCGAATGGGGTTTTATTTTAAACAAAGGGCAGACCTAAAACTACAAAGAACAGAATTGCAGTGCCGACACTAACGCCATCTCTCGTTGGCTGCTCTGAACTGAAATGAAGTATTAGCAGTTGACGGGAAAGGGGTTGGTAGCAAGCAGCGAGATAGATTGAGAATCGAATCGAGATCGACCATCGGCCAGAAGCCCTCTGCTGTATTTTCAAGCAAATATCTTCGATTTTCAAAATTACTGGATATTTCAACCCACTTCTATCCAGCGACAATCGGATATATCCGAATAGATTGTCATCGGTCGCGGTCTTTCCATCCTTAGCTGGCAATGGTAATTTAATATCTTGTTGAATTGCAGATATCTCTCCACTTGCTCGTCAGATAACGTCTGTAAAATTTGGGAGACTGAGAATTTCACACCCCTTTTCGAACTGAAACACGAGCAGTACCGATGGGTCTGGGACGGCGCCTTCAGCGCAGATTCCAAATATTTCTTCACCGGTTAGTACGCATTCATGAACGTTTATTAGAGTATACGCTCGTTCTACCTTTCACTCGTGGATTCTCATTTTCAGCATGTTCCGATCACATGGCACGATTGTGGAACCTCGAAACCGGCCTGGTCGAACGAGAATACTCCGGTCATCAAAAAGCTATCACGTCTCTTGCGTATTCCGATGTCCAAAATGTTGCTTCAGTTCCTGCGTAAACCTGCCACGCCTCTTTTTAATCACTCGTTGAAGGCTCTTTAAGATTGTTGTGAGTGCTTTGTATTTGAGTCGATCGGGTTTATCACTGTGAACGTTGTGAGTCGTGAACGTCGTGTTCAATCGTGTGCAAGCGTAACATTTCCGTTAGTAAGCTAACTGTAAATAATTGACTGGACTGAGTGTTGATCTATTAGCGAAATGATGTGGTTATTGTATGAAACAACTGAAAACTGTACCTAAGTGACATGAAACCATACTTGAACATAAAGTTGTTGCGAGATTCACGCAGGCTTATCATTTCCACAGAAGCTTGGTGGCCATAGCTCATAACGCCCTCGCCTAATGAGGAGGTTACGGACAATTTTTTATTCTTTGGACACTATTACATTCCTATTACGTAACATTTAATGGTACGTAATGTGACAATCTTATCCAGAGTAATTTGAAAAATGAGCTAATGAGCTACGGCTTAGGTGAACCCCCACACAAAACGCTGCAAATTTTACACAAGGGTTTATTATTCTTTGATATAGGTTACTTGTGCAGAAATTTAATTGTGTCAATGAAAAAATTAAAAAATCTTTTTTTTGGATTTTCATATTTAAAAAAAATTGTTTTTTGGATTTTTTGTTTCAAAAATGTTTTTTTCAAAAATTCTTTATTTTTTACTCGAAAAATATTTAACCTCCTGGGATCCTTCAAAAATTCCATTTTTAGCCCCATGAAAGCCCTGTAGATCGCCACAATGAAATTGAATCGTTCCGGGACCCCAAAAAAGGGATTCTTCGTCCAAAAAGACTTCGAAAACGACACCTAACTCGATCACATAGCTAAAAGCCTTCAAAAACCCCTCCTGTAGCCCCATTATAGCCCCATAGCGCCCCACGGGTTTGGGCGATCGGACTGAAAACCTTGCGGGCACAACTAGGTGGTAAACCAAGTATTTTGTTAAAATTTCAGATTCCTACTGCCCAAAACGGCCTGGACGGCTGACTGGGTACGGCGGACGGACATTCGGATTTTGAATGTAGACCTCTTGAAACGGATAATGTCAAATTTTGAGGCGATCGGAGTCGTCGACCCCCTCGCGAAAACATAGGTGTATTATTCCAAGAATAATAAACCAAAAGGAAAGGCTACGATGGTCCGCAACGGCCTAACGTCCACTTAAGGTTCTTTATTCTTGGAATAATACACCTATGTAATCGAGACGGAGGTCGAAAATTCTGATCAGCCTCAAAATTTTACATTTTTTTGATGTCTGCAATTTTATAGAATAGATTCTATTCTATAAAATTACAGACATCTTGAAACGAAAAATGTAAAATTTTGAGGCTGATTCCTAAAACAAAATGTCCGTCCGCCGCGTCGTCCGTGCCAGTAGGAATTTTTTTAAAAATCTGAAATTTTGACAAAATACTTGCTTTACTATCTAGTTGTGCCCGCAAGGTTTTCAGCCCAATCGCCCTGTTTTACCTGCCCACCTGTTTTACAATACAGGGCGTGGTTCAGGTTCATCGGTGCCTCGCAGCCATCACACGTCTCGGGCAAGGGCCTCCCGGAACTGTGAGGCGGCAAGATCGCAGTCATCCGCCGCCAAAGGGAGAACAGTGAGCCAAAGGGAAGCGTCTTTTGTCCGCTGAATGGTGCATTGCTGGCGAAAGGGTAAAAGCGACAGCAGCTCATCACCTCCAACTGACAGATCAGCCTTTCTCTGGACACGGGTCTCTTTCAGGGACTGGCTGACATGGTCCTCGTGGTTGACCAGCTGGAAGAGCGCCTCCTGCTTCATCAGTATAGTATACCCATACATTTTTTCAAGCTGAATCCAATTTTGAAAATGGATTTCCAAAAAACCGTCATCCTGTATTTGCTGGGTGGGAAAGGTAGGGGTTTGGCTGGCGTTAGCCAGCATGGAGTGGGCCCCCTACTTGAATAACTGGAATCCGGGGTCCATTTCGGTCGCACCTCCAGTGACACAAAAACTAGTCGGGGGCCCATTTCGGAAACTCCGCTGCTTGCCTCCCTTCATTCCAGTACGGCTATAAATCTAGCTCTTCACTCACTAGCTCTCCTCTTTCCTTCCTCCTTACCCCCGTCTTGAAGTGTTGAAATGCACCGTCAAAATGCGCGATCTCGCCCGACTTGCGCGAAAGCCGCCCGCACTTTTGGCGGTTCCCACCGGCCTCCATCCGCCCCCACGTCAGTCTCACGGTAGACTCCCGCCAACATAGAAGGCCCGTCAGATTGCCAACCCCAAACCCGCCTAACATTACGCTAACTCGCGTCAAGAACAAGTAAGAGATCAAATTGTCCACATTATGTTGAATTTTATGTATATTCGACCATCGTCGACTACGAGCATAATATGCTCGACAATATTATTGACAATAATATTATTATTAGGAAAGGAAGGGTTGAAACGATTCATATAATTTTCCTAGAATTGAAAATTAAGTTCGTGACCTGTTTTTAATTTATTATTTTTCTTTTTTGACGTATCCATTCATCTCGAAAACGTTTTGTTGAATAGGTACTGTGTGTTCATAGTCATGTCACCAACGCAAACTTATGGAAAAACTGCAAGTGCTTGAACCCCTTCTAGCTTCCACTCAAATTCCGTTCACTTACGGAACATTATGGTTCATCATTTTTCAACTTTCGTTTATCAACGTTCGTCGACGTACTACGTAGTACTCAAAATTTTTTAATATTGTTTTTTTCCTTCCTTCAATAACCGCCTGCTTCCAATCCGGGAGTTCATCATTGGCTTTCTTTTTACAGTATCTCATCCCTTCCGGATTTTCTTTCTTTTTTTATGCCCTGAGGTGATCGATGGTACGTTTCGTTCAATCTCGGCGATTAAAAATAAATAAACCCTGGCACTAACGAAACACACCCCATCTGTTCTTCCCGCGTTCTGGGGCTTATAAACGTTGGTTTCATTTCAGTTTATACCAACTTTTGTTTATGTATTTCTCGTTGCTTTCTTTAGGGGTTTCAGCTCTTCGATTCGAAGCCCTTTGGTTTCTAAGCTATTTGGTTTATGTCTCTTTTGATCAGTTTTTTAGTGGGTTTGTTCATTGAAGGGGGGCTGAACGAACAGATTGGTATCGGGTTCTGTTGTGGAAATAACGTGGAGGTTTCAGGAAAACAGAACCATCGTTGTGAGCGTTTATTGTTGGTATTGCGTCAATTCCAAATATCAATTTCCACGAGCTTCTGCAGATGCTATTTTTCCTGGAAAAACGAGGTTTTTTTCAGCGCCGCAAAGCGAAGTGCGAACGTAACATGTGTTCGTTCAGGGAGTCGTTCAAAGTGAAAAATATCTACGCTTTCATACTCAAATATAGTTCCTATTGTGAGCAGTTCGTGAAAAGCATGTTTACAGCCGTACAAATCGGCAAAACCTTCGTCGAAACATTGTCCCGGAATGCGTATAAACGGTCCACAGGGGTTGGTACGCCATTATCTTCTTGAAGCTGTCACTTCCCCACAATGCCTCCGTCTCACGCCTTTTCGATTGGGGACCGGCCGCGACCTAAAAGGGAATAATTTTGTTGTTTGGTATATTTGAAAAAACAAAACTGCTGCGCCTTTAAGTGAATCATCAATCATTCATTAGCACCGTCTTTGTATTGGCTTTTGTGAACCCTTTGATGCCCAAGATAAACCACTTGCCCGGAAAAGCCTTGCGAAGGCTGGATTAACGGCTCTAAAAGAAATTTAAACATTTAGCCATCCTCCCATTCATCAACCATTACCGCCTGTAATCTCTCCTTCTGTCCATCAGTTATTTACCGCACAGGGTTTTGTTGGGACTGATGGGATTCTATTAAGCCAATCCATGCTGATCCTTAGAGGTCCCATCAATTTATCATTCTGATCCCGCTTGAATGTTTTACCAGCCCTTTTAAAACTTCCTAAGAAAATTCCATGGCTGGGGTTGAATGAAAGATTAAAATCCCTCGGTAGGAAAACCCCTTATCCCCAGGGAATTTTCACTTTAAGGAATTCTTCTCCTCCAATGTCTTAGCAGCATTTGTTTTAATTACTGGTCCAGTATTATTTGACGGCCAACTAACAGAGTGTCACAAGGGTTCTCCTCTTAGACGGTAAGCGATAAAAATACGGCGATTTTTCTTCCGTCTCGGCTTCTCCTTTCCCTGTGAATGGGGGGGGGGGGGGGGGGGGGGTTGAGATCCCCCTCAAAATGCGCGCAAATAGGCGCATTTGCGCGTAATTTTCTTATTTTAAATGGGAACCCCCTTTTTTTTGTTACAAATTTGGATTTCTGAGAAAATTTTACGTCCAATCAGCCCATTGAGCGCAATTCCTGACGCGCGTAAATTTGCGCAACTCTTCCTATCTTTGTAGTTTACAGTCCAATTGAGTCGGCATTTCCTCTGTATCCTACCTGGAGATTCTAATTTTAATACTATATTCCAAAAGTACGAATTCCAACGATTGGCGAATTTAGATGGCGAGTTTAATATGAACGACTCTTAATAAACATAACTGGGTCAGGAGCGCTTGCGGTCTATCAAGTCTATGGTGCGTTCGTTGGGGAGCATGCGTCTGACTGGTGTGTGTCTTCGACCTTATAGTGCAAGGTCTATGAGGGCCCAACTGACTCTGGTAGCACTTTGACTTGGGTCGAGAATTTGTTCACCTACTACTTACATGCTGCGATTCTGGAGAAGGTTATTTCAAGATTTGAGAGATGATTCTTTTCCACACTAACTGAGGATGTATTCTAGTGTGTAGGAAGATGATTTCTCTCTCTATTCCAAAGATCAGGAGGTTTTAGGCTTTTCAAATTCATAGAGGTACCGCATTACTTGACTTAGGTACATATTATTCAAATGGGCGAGCGAAGCAAGCCCCTGCCCAAGAAAGTGGTCAGGGTGCTAAGTCTATACCACTAATTCAGACAGTTTCAGTTTGTTTGTATAGGCAATTGTATACCAAAATACAAAAATTTATAAATTTATGTATGTCACCAGCCTTCTCTTCACAAACCATAAAAATGATGGTGATAAAAATACGGCGATTTTTTCTACCATCTCGTACTCCCAGGCATAACCTACTGGTGGGGGGGTGTTAGATCCCCTCAAAATGCGCGCAAACCGGCGCATTCGCACCCAGCTTTCTTATTAAATAAGATTTTTAAATGTGAACCCCCTAATTTTATTGCAAATTCGGATTCCCTGGCCAATTTTACGTCCGATTAGCGCATTGAGCGCAATTTCTGACGCGCGCAACTCTTCCTATCTTCGTTGTTTACAGTCTGATAGAGTCGGCGTTTCCTCTGTATCCTACCAGGCGATTCAAATTTTAATACTAAATCCCGAAAGAACGAATTCCGACGATCTGCAAATTTAGACGGCTAGTTTAATTTGAACGATTTTTAGCGATCGCCCGTGGGTATGATGTGTGTCTTATAGACCTTATAGGGGCCGCACCCTCCGCGGTCTGTGAGGTCTGTGCAGGAACCTTGGGGCCAGATCCTCCAACCCAAGAGAGTTTGGGTGCTTTCGGCCTTCTCCGTCTTCCCCCACCGATCGGTCCTTCACCCTTCACCAGCGAGCGTTTGCGATTAAAAATGTATCCTACCCATCCTTCGACCCAGGCATTATTCAAACGGCCGAGCGAAGCGAGGCCCCCCTGTCAGAGTGCTAGTATCCTTTAATTACATAACTTTTAAAAAAAAACGAAGCCACTTATCCAGAGATTTTGCCTTCTTAATGAATCCATACTTTGATAAGTAATTACTGCGATACCAACTTCAAAGTATTTCCTTCGTAATCTTTCTCTCGATCCGCCTCGTCGATTTGGAATTTCATAACAGAATGACCCTTTGTTCGCGACCCAATTCGAGTAATAATTGCTCCCTCGACCCTGAAACTTGAAAAGACTGTCTTCTGTCTCTTTATTAACGCTTTCTCGGAGTCTTGACTCGGAAAATCCACTTAGGGCTTTCGTTCTTTGTCTTCCAGTATGATACCTTAATTTACTTTTTCTTGGGAGTTGCTGGATCTATTTTGGCTTAGGGTGTTGGTTAGGTTTAAATGCTTTTCATCTCCTTGCTTTGTGCAGCTATAACGCTTCAAAGACGAGATTCCAGTGGTAATCCATAATTGGAACGTGAGCCGTTTGTAGTGGGGCGGGGAATGCCTATCTCATCATAACTTCTGAATTGAGGGGAAATGGGTCGCCACGGGATTACCCGGGATGGGGCTCATAACGAATTTCCATTCTGGGGGGAGTTGAAATGAAAATAGATTGCAATGGAACTGTGATACGTCGGTGCCATGTATGTTTAATTCATAGGTACATAAACATGAGGCTAGAATGAGATTGATGCTAGTGGATCCGATGACACTTGTATTGACAAGACGATGATTAGATTCTAATCTCGACACGCTTTTTGCGACTGAACGAGCCAATTTTTTTTTTTCAAAATCTCGTCCACTACAATATACCACGTTGACTCCGACAATTTATGCTTTGGGGTGTTTCAAAGCACTTGAGGCGGCAGAAGAGCAAAAACTTAATTAACGTTAGCCTTTGCCTACCACTTTGTCGGGAAATACGGATTTCCTCTTTTCAAAGCTAGGAGGCTTTTGAAAGGAGGTGGATGTTCTTTCCCGGATCACATTACCAGAACTAACACGAGGACAATCGACCTCGGAGTTAATTAATTTTTTTCAACCCTGAATTCAATTTGCGAAGAAGGAATGAGAGAGCCGATGAGAGGAATGAGAGCTTTTTAACGTTTTTCTTGGAAAAATTGCATCCAATTTATGTTTATGTGGGAACAGCTTGGCGTTAAATTAATCCTCCTATCAATCGTAAAGAATGAACCCTATTCTTGAATGAATGAAGCTGCAGATTATACGCAAGGGTTTATTATTCTTTCATATACATTATAGTCCAGTCATTAGGTGTCCAAAAGTAGTGAATCTAAGAAAAAATACCTGAAGAATTTTTCTCGACGGATCTGTACGTTTTTGGGGGTGCTGAATCCGAAAATTTGGTTATCTACTAGATTCGGATATGGCTTCACCACGAAAATGGCGAAATTTCGGTCCTTTTTTTGGTTTTTTGCCTTTAACTAGGAAACCATGTGTCCTAGCGACATGATTAGTCTATACGAAATTAAAGCTGATGAAATTTCATAAAAAATGAGACCACATACGCCTCGCTAGCTTTCTCCGTTTGGCCGCTAGAGCGTGCCGAAGTTTGACCATTTTTTCTAACAGCCAAAATATTCGTATTCCAGACTTCCGAAGCCTATTAAACACCACAATCGGTCCCCCGAACCCCACATAAGGTACTGGGAAACTGCTTTAGAGGCTTATCGCCAATCAGCAGGCCCCCTGAAGGGAGCTCCAACCCGTCGGGGTCTGACCTTCGGCCGGGCTCCACCTCCCAGCGGGCCCCACGACCCCCTCGAGTCTGACACCAGTCCAAGGGGGGCGGCCAAGGACCGACGGGATGACACCGCAGATCAGAGACCGTGGGCTCCCCCTCGCCCGAGGTACCTACTGGAGGAGAGGAGATGCTCCAAGCGGGTGGCTAATGCGTTATGGGAGCAAACTCCTCCCCCTTAAGGCCCCTCCAGTTGGAGGTCCGAAGGGACTAGCCCCTCTACCGCTTTACATGCCCCCAACTGTTGGTGTTACACCTCAGCGTTACCCGAGGGATCAGCCTGAACATTACAGGGGTGGACATGCTGGACAAGAGCTGAGTCAGCCAGCGAGCCGTAGCAACACTGGCGTCAACCTACGGCCCCCGGGAACGGTACCCAGAACGGTCATACTGGGTCAGCTGGCCATCTTTAGTGACAATTCACTTGAGGTAGGTGCAACAGCTGATTCCAGTTCTACTATGGCAGTGCGAACTGATGCCAGCCGCGACATATCGTGTTGGGTATCAGCGTCCCCTCAGTTCCCTACCGAAGACTCTGCACCAACATAGTATCCTGACATATCAGCCTGGTGTGTGCAAGTCTTCCTCATTTGTGGCTGCATCTTCTGCTAAGTCTGCAAACTATTTTAAGTTAAGTTCCATTTATTGAACAGCCGCTGTTTCACATTTTCGACGCCAGTAGTTTAATCTGTGCGTGGCAGTTAAAGTGCAGTCCTGTGCTTTTCAATTCGTTATGCCATCCCAGTCCTTATAACCTTCACATCACCAACCATGACTTTTGTTTCATTATTACGCATTGTGTTGATGTCCCGCTAGGTTGAATAATGTACGAAGCGTAGGTTGAAGTTTAATTTTGAAGGCTTCCTAATTAGAGTTTGCTCAGGGTTTACTCCTACGCTTTCAAACTATATATCGAATTTTATCAACTTGCGTCTTTCATAAGTCTCATTATGATACCCAATGAGCGTCACGAGCACAGAGAGGAAATTATTTGACGACGTTGCGCCATAGTTTTGTCGTGTTGACAAGAGAAAAGGCGTTTGAACAAACCCTCGAGCCAGCTTTTCGCCCATAAATCGGTTTCGAAGGGGGGGGTAAAACCCTGTTATTTACGACGCCGTAAAACGCCATCAGTGGCTCACATAAAACTCGGTAATAAATTTAATGAAGCCCTCTCGCTAGAGCCGTAGCTCAAAGTACCCGGCGATGGAAGACGGGTCCATTCCGATTGCATTTGGGTTTCATGGTTTGATAAGAGCCTTTCAGTACAACGAAGAGGTTTCCCTAAGGGGTTTAACTTCTTGAGATGCGGTTGGCTCGGGTGAAGAATTTTGTTGAATGTTTCACATGAGGTGAGTTCGCCGAGCAAGTTCTGGCCGTTTGGAATCTCGGGTTCGAATACTTCCAGGAATCAAACTCTCCACTCCACTTTTGGTTTATTATTCTTGGAATAATTCACCTATGTTTTCGCGACGGGGGTCGACGACTCCGATCGGGCTCAAAATTTGACATTATCCGTTTCAAGAGGTCTACATTCTAAATCCGAAATGTCCGTCCGCCGTACGCCGTCCGCCGTCCAGGCCGTTTTGGGCAGTAGGAATTTATTAAAAAATCTGAAATTTTGACAAAATACTTGGTTTACCATCTAGTTGTGCCCGCAAGGTTTTCAGTCCGATCGCCCAAACCCGTGGGACGCTATGTGGCTAAAATGGGACTATTGGAGGGGTTTTTTGAAGGCTTTTAGCTATGGGATCGAGTTAGGTGTCGTTTTCGAAGTATTTTTGGACGCAGAATCCATTTTCGGGGGTCCCGGAACGATCCGATTTCACTGGGGCGGTCTTTAGGGCATTCGTGGGGCTAAAAATGGGATTTTTGAAGGATCCCAAGAGGTTAAATATTTTTCGAGTAAAAAATAAAGAATTTTTGAAAATACAATTTTTGTTAAACAAAAAATTTTTTTCTAAAATTTTTTCCATTGACACAGAAATAATTTTTGCACAAGTAACCTATATCAAAGAATAATAAACCCTTGTGTAAAATTTGCAGCGTTTTTAGAACGGTCCGCAATTTCAGGGCATCAGATTCTGCTCCTCTGCAAAATAAGCTTTCCCCCACAATGCCACTGCGCTACCGGGGGCCCCATGATTTGAAGTTTAGTATAAACGCTTTCGCTATTCAAACATCACCCGTCCCAGGGAATATTGCAATGCCAAATACACTTCCATGGTCAAGGCACAGAGGCTTTCTCGAGATCTTCACTACATGTCACCATTAAAATTTTACGACCGATTCGCCATAAGTACCTACTCATGACAGTGAACTTCCGGGCAACCAAAAATTAAAAAGCTTGAAAAGAACTCATACTATGAGTACCTACTTGTATTGGTCCTTGTTTCTTATGCCTTCTCATCTACCTAATTTACTACTAACAAATTTCGTCTTAAGGCTCCTTAATTTCCTAATGCCCGATACATTGATAATTAGAAGAGACCTTACCTGCACAATCCCTGAAAATCTGACAAAAATCCGTTCGAAATTGACGGAGTTATGTAACAAGGAAATTACGTTCACGCACGCGCAAGGAGTACCGCTGATTTAATCATGATGAAACTGATAGGGGACCATCTAGCGCTATACCCACACAATTCCTGACAATATAATTGAAATCCGATCAAAATTGTGGAAGCTATGGCAGTGGCAAGGAAATGTGGACGGACGCACGGACAGACACGGAACCAAATTTGTTCAGGAGGCCGCAAAACGCGAGTGGAAATTTTGATTTTGGAGAACAAATTTTTTTTTTTTCAAAAGTGAAAACAATGCTTCCGCTGCCTGACTCGGAAGCAAAATGGTTATATAGGGGAGGGAGACGCGGGAGTGTCACGTTAATATATTACGTAATATATAAATATAATATACCTATTTATAATAATAATAATAATAATAAATTATATTCAATCTATATCTATAAAAATGAATCAGTATTTTGTTGCTGATCGCATAACTTGAGAACGGCTGGACCGATTTGGCTAATTTTGGTCTTGAATTATTTGTGGAAGTTCAGAGAAGGTTTATATATAATATAATATAATAATGGAAAACCGCTATATTCCGCCGAAATTCCTCTCAAATTAATTCGACGATTCAAATGACGGGAAATGTTAAAAATCCGTACACTATTAAAATCTCTCCTGTTGAAACATTCAGTATGGGATGTGTGGGATGTATGGGATGGTGTGTGGGATGTATGGGATGTGTGGGATGTATGGGACGTGTGGGATGTATGAGATGTATGGGATGGTGTGTGGGATGTGTGGGATGTATGGGATGTGTGGGATGTATGGGATGTATGGGATGTGCCCGATGTATGTATGTGTGGGATGATGTGTGGGATGTATGGGATGATGTATGGGATGTGTGGGATGTATGGGATGGTGTGTGGGATGTATGGGATGGTGTGTGGGATGTATGGGATGTGAGGGATGTATGGGCTGCATATAATTGGTGATAGACGGGAATTTGATAGGTACTTCACTACGACAAACCAACAAGCGTTGTTACTATGAAAAATTAAGTTGACGGGTTGCCACGGGTGCATCATCGATAGGTGATGGGCGGGAATTTGATGTTTCGTGCGACGCACGGGTGTCCCAGCTATGAAATAATGAATTTTCAAAATCTTTAGAAGTGCAGCGAAGCGCGCCAGGTCAGCTAGTATAATTATAAATAATAAATTTTATTATTCATAGGCCACTAGTTCAGCATCCTCGTTTGTCTTAACATTAGGCCACTAGTGCGGCGTCCTCACCTGTCGTACGTTAGGCCACTAGTTCAGCATCCCCTTTTGTCTTAACGTTAGGCCACTAGCTCAGCATCCTCTTTTGTCTTAACGTTAGGCCACTAGCTCAGCATCCTCTTTTGTCTTAACGTTAGGCCACTAGTGCGGCGTCCTCACCTGTCGTTCGTTAGGCCACTAGTTCAGCATCCTCTTTTGTCTTAACGTTAGGCCACTAGCTCAGCATCCTCTTTTGTCTTAACGTTACGCCACTAGTGCGGCGTCTTCACCTGTCGTACGTTAGGCCACTAGTTCGGCGTCCTCACCGGTCGTACCTACGTTAGGCCACTAGTTCGGCGTCTACATGTGTCTTATCGTTAGGCCACTCGTTCGGCGTCCTCACCAGTCAGTCGTACGTTAACTTGTCTTATCGTTAGGCCACTAGCTCGGCGTCGGACACTTTTCCAACACGCAAGATGGGTTTCAATCCCAGGGTTAATAAAGCATGTTCCATGTTTCTTGAATTTCAGTCCTAGGCTCTAAGCAAAAAGCATCCCAAGAATTTCGATATTTCACTTTTTTCTTCTTTTTTTTAAACATTCTCTTCACCGTTATGATTAACCATTCGTGAAAACGGTTTGAGAGTGTTTCATTAGCGAGTCGAGAAAGGACCTTGTCACGGTATAGAGCACTCAAACTGAAGAGTCAGCAGTTGTGCAAAGAGGGGGTTGTTCTTGATGTAGTTAGCAAGTCTAGTAGGGATGGTCCCATCGCGGTGAGATGGGTTAAGGGTGTGGAAGGGACCTTCCTGATTTTACCCGGCACCCACTCAACGCCTTGTCTTCCAACACCGTAAAATCCGGTAGTAACGGTGGCACTTCCTCCACTCGCATTTACCGAGTCTGATTTCGACGTAACCGTTTCACCTCTCATTGTCTTTACCGTTCTGTTTCTTTTATCCTTAACCCCATCGCCCTGTTACCCACAGCTCCAAATAGCTGGTGCTGGTTGAACACCTCTCATATCGCTAATTTTCCGACTAGACGTCCCCACGTTGGAGAGGCAGTTCATCGATTCAACCGTCTATTGTGGCCGCTCCCGCCTAACCCACGGACCATCTCTGGAAGGCCCAGTCGACCACCCCAAATGGACCAGTGATTTTCAATACCTTCCCGACGAGATGGCGCTATCACCAGAAATCCATTCTTCGCAAAAGTGAACCCTCAGAACAACGAGGACCTTGTTGAGTCAATAGAAGGAAGTGCAGTTAGCTACTTCTAGGCTAGAGGTGTTTCTAAGAGCTTTGAGTCTAGACTAGGCTCAAAGCTCTTAGGAACATTAAGTGGAGCTTGTGAGTAACTCGAAAAAAAAAAAAAAAAAAAAATTTTACTCGATGCAATATCCAGCTCAATCACTTCCTAGAGTTAGGTATTCAAGTGGTTGAGCTGGCTGTTTCATCGAGTTTCTGTCCCTATGGTGGTTGGATCTGGGGCTAGAAAAATTTAATGTTGATGCAGAATAAAAAGTTTTACTGATCTAGAATTTTATGCTAAAGACGAATTCTGCTTTAGAATAGGGAAGCTGTTTCAAAACAACCCGATTTAATAAAAATCGATTCTCGATTTTATTAGGTGAGTGAATCTGTGCATCTTAGGTGCAAAAAAATTGTCTAAAATCGTGTACGTATCAATACTCATCCCCAGCTCTAACTGCATTCTTTTCCCCCATCTCTTGACGAATTAAAAACGTCAGTTGAAAGAGTTGATTAACTGTTGACGTTTTTAATTAATTCACTATTGAAACTGACTTTTTGAAGTACCTACTGAATCGAATGCAATGGCTATAACTCCGGGAGTTGATCCAAGTTTGCGCTGCTCCTGAGAGAAAGGCTTATTGATTGAACACTTACAGTTGCTACAGTGGCGGATAATGAAGGGGAAGTGGCGTAGATAAGCCAGCCATCTGGTGCTTTCCCCGGCCTTTCCTAACATCGTAATCATTGCCCATCGGATTACAATCATGTTTGCCTTTCCCCAAGACCTGCGGTTCACAGCTGGAGGGTGCCACCGAGCCCGAGCAAGATTTTGGAGACATCTTTAAGTGATTTACTCATCTTTTTGAGATCTAGAATGACAAATTGATCTAAATTCATTTAGAACAGATTGCAGATCCTGAGTGTGGGTTGGCGGAAGCTGTCAGTTGTCAATAAAAAAATTGCCTTAGTCCAGGTCTTTTAAAACCCACGTTGTTCACCTAATAAACAAAATAAATTTATTTCGGAAGATGAGAAGAAAAAATTTAATGATTAGCTGGAAAGAATAAAAAACTGGTGATTAGAGGTTGTCCACAAAAAGAGCGGCAAACGTTTTGCCGCAAAACTACCTTGATAAAATCAATCATACCATTGACACCATTATAAATTATTTCATTCGCGATATGTATAATTTATTTAATACCTTGAAGACTAGCTTTTTTGAAGTTATCCTCCCTGCTGCCCTCACTTCACAGAAATTCAACGAGTAAACGAGAGAAGCTTTTAAACTCGTAAACCCATAAAATCCTTTTCCGCCCCGCTGGCCTCACCCTTGTCACGGAAAGTTGCCCTCATTACGCCGAAGAACGTTGAGTGATTCAGCCTGCGGAAACCTTCATCACGACGGTGCAAAGTCTTCGGGGCGGGGTATCAGAGCAAGTGTTTTGATCATTTGCCCGGGCAAACGCCCTACAAGGTGGCGGCGAGAGGGTGAAAAGGACGTTTCGGAATAAAATGGCCTTTCTGAAATAATGGTTCCTCGGAAGGGTTTAAAATGGGGTGAAGTGAGAAAGAGAAATAAATAACCGGAGGGGTGGAAAACAGGCTCCCTGCATCCTTGATGAGACTAATTTGTCGTTGTTTTTACCGTTTAGTGTGTCGATTCAAATTACGCCCCTCGTTTTTCACGGATTCATATTTTACCTTTACGCACCCCTTAATGTAAAACGTTTTATCGAAGCTGACGCTTGCATATTTTTTACGAGGCTTTATGTTCGCATAAAGTTGGGTTACAGCACCTGCGTTACTGGAGTAGGTCACCCCATCAGTAAAAAGGACGTCACTGATAATTTCATCTCCTCACTATTCCGTTATCGTCGCTGCCCTCACCAAAACAATAGCCCCTTTGTGAGCCTCCAACCTCGTTTCTGCGAGTGACCAATTAACATAGACCCGAACGTTTGACATTGTATTTGCTCGACAAGTATGAAATGGTTTTCAAATAAATTCTGATATTAAGCGTAAAATACGATAAGCTCCGGAGAGAGTATCTACCTATTGTTCTCTGTACCTGTACGAATATAAGGATACCTAATAAATAATTCCCAGAACATTGCTGACTCAAAATTAGTTTCGATTCACATACGCATTGCGTTGCTAGATACATTTTGGGGAAAACAGGACGTCAGCACCCAGAAATCAGGGCAAATAAAGAAATTCAGGACGAGAGCACTTCTTCCATGTAGGCGCCTCCCCTTTTATTAAACATATGAATTAGATAGACTTAAATCTTCAAAATTTGAAGATCATTTAATGGTTTTTGGCTCTTCAAGCCATCTCTCGTAAAACCGGCTCTATAGGTTTTCACCGGATCTAAAGGTCATCCAGTTTGAGGTGGTTGGGGAGAGAAAACGACTTCTTTGTATAATATTGAAATTGTTAGGCGGCGAGTAACAAATACACCACAAGGTTCCACAACCGAACTTGAACTGGTATAATTTCAATCCCTACAATGTACAAGGTGTTATGTCATAACACCTGAGGTCTATATCATATGGGTGGCAAGTCCCTTGGAGGCGCCCGCACCACATTCGTCCCTCCTCAAAAGAAGAGGGGCCCCCAATTCCTTGAGCCGCCTATACCTCCACCATCGTTTGATCACCAGCTCGTGGAGATTGGTGATGAAGGCCTTAGCGTCTTCAGTGGTCGCCGTAGCCACAAACCCGCACCACATCAGGCACCTGGCGTTTTCGCGTTGGAGAAAACTTTCGCAGCCTTCCTCGCCTCTGGCTTCTACCTCGAGCTCCTGTCCGATGACGTCATCTTTCCCCTGCTGCAGGGGACGCTGTCCTTGAAGACTCTGCCATCGGACGAGCTGCTCCGCTCCATCGGACGTTTTCTCCTCAGCGTACCCTCATCGGAGGTCGACGTGACGGGCAGTGCCCCTTTACAGGGTTTCTCCATCTTCTCTTCCTTCAATTCGTCTTCTCTCTCGACCGTCTCGGACTCGCCTGCCTCCTCAGCGTCCTCTGGCATGGGCTCTTCGTTGTTGACTTCTCTGGGGGCGCCCAAGTCGTTTTCTTCGTCCACCTTGTCGACGACAAGTTGTCGTTGAGCGATCGTCGTTTTCATTGCGTTCCACTTCAACGTCTTTTTCCTTCTCCTCAGCCTCTTGGCCCTCTTGGGCGTCCATTTTCCCAACGAACTCGACTGCTTCCCCAGCGGTCTCCAGCATGGGTTCTTCAGCTTTGTCATCCCAGGCCTTTCTAGTCCTTGAGTGTAGGGGTTTCTAGATTTCCAGCGTCTTGGGGGCACTCCCGTGCAAAGTGGCCTACCTCCCCACAGCAGTAACACCTGGGACCTTGAGCAGTCTCCATTGCTATCGCATAGCGCGACCGAAGCGATCGTCCAGTCTTCCTCTGGAGAGTCTGCAACGCCAGGTCTGCTGGTTGAGCATAATTTTAGATTTAGATTTAGATTGATACCTGAGAGGATAAAGAAGTGGGTTCCCGAGGGCCCCCATTTCCCGCACTTAGGCTTCGAGCATAATTGTAACATCCCATCGCTGGGCCTGTGTCGCCCTGGCTGTGCCCCAAGCCCTGCCTCTAAAGAGACTGCCAACGTGAGAGCGTCCTGTAGGGTCTGAGGATTACCAGCCAGCACCAGCTCCCTTATTCTGGCATTCCGCAAACCTGCCAAAAACTGCTCAGAAGCCATACAATTCTGGCAGGCCTCATTAGTAGTAGCACGGTTGGCCAAGGCTTCCACGGCACCTGCAAAGGCCGCCACATCCTCTCCTTGGCTTTGGACCCGATTGCGGAGTGTATTAGACTCTTCTGACCGGGTTTTTAGCGCCATGTGTGTATCACTTCAAACTGATTTTGTGGCTCTGCAACCGGTTCTTTAGGACTTCAAACCAGTTCAAGCCCTTCATACTGGCTCTGCGGCTCCTTAGCACTCCAAACCGGCTTTATAGCTTTTCAACTCGGCTCTTGAGCTATGCAGCCGGTTCTTTCGAGTTTTGAACTAGTTCTATAGCCTTTCAAACTGGTTCTGTAGATCTTCAACTTGCCTCGTGGCACTTCAAGCTGAGACCGATTTTGTACAAACTTCTTACTTAAAAACCATCTAAACTGCATCCCAAACGTTCTCACAAAACTTGGTGCCAACCACTCCACTGGTGTGTAGATAATTAGTCCTCGAACAGATAGGAGGTGATTCCACTAAAAGTGGCGAATTTCGATTGAGCAAATCTTACTATTTATTCGACGAATTCTGGACGTTTTTTTGGTGTCAGAGTGTTCAGTGCCCATGCCTGAATGGAGCCCATATACGAGCAGCTCAGCTTATTGACATAGGGGGGTACACAGTAATCCCTATACAGGGTGTTACATTAAACGCGTTGAGCCACTCTTGAGCCACCTTTCTGGCCCTAAAGGGAGGTGTATCTTATAGGAAATTTAACGCCCTTTCCAGCGGTGTCCTTGGATTTTCAATGCGATGCTTCTAAAGGAAGTTATGGCCACATTTCTGAAGTAACAATGCATGTTGTTGAAAAAAACAAAAAATGCAAATAACGAGAAAACGAAGCGGTTTTCGAAAAAACTCTAGGAGGCATTTTCGATCGGAAATGGGCTCCAGAATCCATGGAATTTTTTGGCAACGTTAAATGTGACACACTGTATACTTAACAGCCTCAACAACCAGGGGAATGATACACAGGGGAATGAGGAATCATATGTTTTTTCCATGTCCCCCCTCCATGCACGCTTGTAAATATGTGACAAAATTATGACTGGTTGCTTACCAGCTAACCTAAGCAATAGTGAAAGAAAAAATAATCCACTTTCAAAAATAACAAAGTTATGGGTAACAGGGGGATGATAATGAATAAAAATACTCACAGAAAATTCAACAAAAAGACTTCACCCTCGGCCATCACAAACATTACTGCGCTGAGAGTGAGGCTGCTACAGAATGTAGAGGATCAGAGCTGCCAAACTGCGTTTTCAAAATTTCCCCAACACCAATAGGGTCTCCTCCACAGCACTTGCCAGATTTTGCAGGGGGATGAGAAGAATTCGCGTGGACACACCATTCTTTATGCATACCTAACTCTAAAAGCTAGCACTTAAAAAATCAGGACAGTAAAGGGCTTGTTACTAGACTACATGGAGAGAATATGAGTCTTTGCAGTTTTCAAAATATTTAACTGGGTAACTGTGGTAGCTACGAAAAGTTGTGAACCTATGGCTGGGGACACGCCAGGGGACTGAGAAATCGGTCATGTTACCATTTTTCCTGAGCTAGCTACTAGTACACTCCAGAGAAGAAATAATGCCTGGTGTAGAGAAATATGTTCAGTACCAAATGCTTTTTTCCCCTCCCCAAAATTCCCAGGTGAAGCTGAGAAAAACGTCGTGGACAGAATTTCGCCACTTTTAGTGGAATCACTAGGTAGTCATTTTTATAGAGATAAAAATTTTATTAAATAATTAAAGATTAAATAATTAAAGATTAAATAATTAAAGATAAATAATATTAGATACATTTAATGTATCTAATATTATTTATTTTTAATTATTTAATAATAAAAAAACACGGGTTATTCTATTTTGCTGCTTTTAATACCTTTAAAGTATGTCGAATCACTCAGTTATCACTAGTGAAAATTCGTCAGGTGGAAAAAGGGCCTTCATTCTGATTTTTGCTAACTCGATTTTTGATTTCATATTGACCGTAAATGTTATATTTTGGTATCATTTCGTTTAAAAAAAAGACCTGAATGAAAATGTGCACTCATTCCATCAGAAAATACATCAACCAAATTAAAATAGCAATCAAATGAAAACTTTGACGGGCGATATCCCAAAACGCAAATCTGGCACAAGTGCCCCTTTTCCGCCTGGAGCCTCAATCATGCTTATATGAATAATTGGTACTTCAATTCGATAGCGGGCGGTTGGCGTAATGTGACCCAATCAACACCACTTCTATTAATGGTTTAATTCACCGTTTTAACACAACGCTTCTGTTCGCAAAATTCCATTAATTTCTGAGCAAGATTGCACAAGAGAATTGTGGGGCTTCCAATTTATATTATTTCATCTAGCAAATTAATTGAATCAGTAATGTATCGACGGAACGGGGTGAACAAAAAAAAAAGTGATTTGGTGCTCTTTTTAATTGCCAATTAAGGGGATTACAGAGTGGCAGAGCGATCAATAGACGTTTTATGCTCTGTCAGAACAGCGGTTCTCCGTAACAAAGCATTTCTGAGGAACGTCATATAAATTAGTGACCCGGGAGACGATTGACCCGATTCGGAGTCGTTAAGGGTCGATTGAAAGTTATACTGGGCCTCTGGGAAAGCTTTTAGAAAAACAAAAATGCGACTTGAACAATTTAAAAAATCAATTTGGGAAAAATTTTAGCTCGAAAAAATTGGGGAAAGTCGGAAGATTTTCACAAGATCTTTTGTCACACAAGAACTGCTAGAAGTATTCGTTTTTTAAGCTCCCGTTGTTTTCCAGGTGGTGTTATTTTCGTTCTCATACAAGAAGGAGTGGAAAGAAAACACTTCCATTCAACTTTCTGAATTGAAGTAGGTTCTCGCACACTTTTAAAGGCGACGTCGAGAGAGAAATAAATCCTCGGGGCGGTGCAGATAAAGCAAATCATAAGTTCTTACTCTGTTTGTACCGTCGCTCAAGTTTGGTGAAAAATAGCTCAAGCTTTGACTCGTACGAGGGATCAGAATAACTTCGGTCCTACCTAAACGGGAAACCACCAGGGCTTATTTCCCTTACCGTTTTGAATTTCACGGCTCCATCAAACGACGTATAAAAACGTCAAAACTGTATAGCCTCGTGGCCCGTAAAACTGGCTATATCGGTTGATAACGATGCAATTGAGTTTATATACTGTGGGGCTTTTTGTAGGCTGTTTGCAGACCGCACATATTTTTTACAACTTTCCTTACCGATAAAGATATTTATCTCAAGAAGGTATTTTTGCGGCTGGGTCTCCCTAACAAGGATTTTTCAAAAGATTAAAAAAAAATGTAAACGAGAAAATATCCCGTTGAAGTGATCCCGTAGTGAGCAGTAAATTTTCCTTTTCCTTCGGGGCATGGACGGAGTTATTTATCCCAACCGAACTAAGCATTTTTCCTGTTCACTGACCGGACGTGAGCTATCGACGCGAAGAAAGTTCCGCGGAAAACGCGCGTCCGATAACGTCCGTGAAAAACGGCTGGTTCACGTCTTATGGGGGGGAAGAAGGGTATCGGCGAAGGGAAAACAAAGGGCAGGATGAATTGTGTTAGGGTAGGGTGTAGTGCCCGGGAGGAATATTCAATATTCCTCTCGCAGGATGTGGCAGAATGGAGAAGAGCGACGTTTTTGTGGGGTGGTTTCTCTTCTGTAGCTAACAAATAGGCTGATCCAAAATTATTTGTTGAACTCTACATAATTCAGACGGTCTCTGTATGTACGTTTGTGGGAAGCACCACGCTTATCACGCTTGAACAGTGCACCATAAAATTTCAGGTTTTTTATTTCTCTGCCTCTTCCTACTGGGCGGGTTAAGGTTGCGCGCGAATTCGTGCCTCTTGAATCAAGTATCTATTAATAACGTCGCGATTACATAGGTGTGCCTATTATTCCAGAAATAATAAACCAAAATTATTTTAAAGGTTTATAATTTTGGTTTATTATCCTCGGAAAACCGTATTTCTTTTATTATGGTAATACTTGGAATAATGTGATCGCGACGGAGGTCGACGACTCGGATCGGCCTCAAAATTAGACATTATCCGTTTCATGAGGTCTAGATTCCAAAACCGAAATGTCCGTCCGCCGTCCGGGCCGTTTTGGGCAGTAGGATTTTTTTTTTTTAATCTGAAATTTTGACAAAATACTCGGTTTACCATCTAGTTGTGCCCGCAAAGTTTTCAGCCCGATCGCCCAAACCCGTGGGGCGCTAATAGATTTAATTTTAATAACATAAACATCTTACGTTACTTCTTACCTGTTCTAATTTAAGTTGTGCGTTCGCTGTGATTTATTTATTGTCCCGTTTTTGAATAAATAAATAAATAAATTTATTTTTGTTACTACTTGACAGTAATGTAGACGAACGCAGTGAAGTTGCCTTTAACCCTTAAAAAACATGAAGTTTAAGTAAATATGAACTTTTTATAGGTAGTTTCTCATTAAATTATTGTCACCTGATACGGTATTCGACCAATCCATACGAAAAAACGCTGCAAATTTTACACAAGGGTTTATTATTCTTTGGTAGACGTTACTTGTGCAGAAATTTAATTCTGTCAATGAAAAAAAGAAAAACATTTTTTTGATTTTTTTTTTCAAATATTTTTTCTTCAAAAATTCTTTATTTTTTACTCGAAAAATATTTGACCTCCTGGGATCCTTCAAAAATCCCATTTTTAGCCCCATGAGAGCCCTGTAGATCGCCACAGTGAAATCGGATCGTTGCGGGATCCCCAAAAATGGATTCTACGTCCAAAAATGCTTCGAAAACGACACCTAACTCGATCCCATACCCGAAAGCCTTAAAAAACCCCACCCGTAGCCCCATTTTAGCCCCATAGCGCCCCACGGGTTTGGGCGATCGGACTGAAAACCTTGCGGGCACAACTAGATGGTAAACCAAGTATTTTGTCAAAATTTCAGATTTAAAAAAAATTCCTACTGCTCAAAACGGCCCGGACGGCGGACGGACATTTCGGATTTAGAATGTAGACCTCTTGAAACGGATAATGTCAAATTTTGAGGCCGATCGGAGTCGTCGACCCGCGTCGCGAAAACATAGGTGTATTATTCCAAGAATAATAAACCAAAAGGATTAAGTTTCCCTTGTGTATAGAGAAAGCCGATTCGGAGGCAATTGGACCGGTTTTGGTTTATTATTCTTGGAATAATACACCTATGTTTTCGCGACGCGGGTCGACGACTCCGATCGGGCTCAAAATTTGACATTATCCGTTTCAAGTGGTCTACATTCTAAATCCGAAATGTCCGTCCGCCGTACGCCGTCCGCCGTCCGCCGTCCGCCGTCCAGGCCGTTTTGGGCAGTAGGAATTTTTTAAAAAATCTGAAATTTCGACAAAATACTTGGTTCACCATCTAGTTGTGCCCGCAAGGTTTTCAGTCCGATCGCCCAAACCCGTGGGGCGCTATGGGGCTATAATGGGGCTACGGGAGGGGTTTTTTGAAGGCTTTTAGCTATGGGATCGAGTTAGGTGTCGTTTTTGAAGTATTTTTGGACGTAGAATCCATTTTTTGGGGTCCCGGAACGATCCGATTTCACTGGGACGATCTTTAGGGCTTTCATGGTGCTAAAAATGGGATTTTTGAAGGATCCCAGGATGTTAAATATTTTTCGAGTAAAAAATAAAGAATTTTTGAAAAAGAAACATTTTTGAAAAAAAATAATAAAAAAAAATTTTTTTTTAGATTAAAATCCAAAAAAAAATTTTTTTAATTTTTTCATTGACAGAATTAAATTTCTGCACAAGTAACGTATATCAAAGAATAATAAACCCTTGTGTAAAATTTGCAGCGTTTTAAAAATTCATCTGCTGGAAAAGTGAAACCCTTTCGAGTTCTCTCCTCTATTTATTTCCACGAGAAAGATGGAAAAAACTGCAGGAGGAAACTCCATCGTCCCACGCGTAGCCCTTTTGATCACCCAGGAGGAACCTCCCACTTGAACCTTCCTGATCCCTTTCTGCAGTTGATGTGTTTTATAACCACTCTCGTTGATGACGTCGGTAGTTCGAGCGTATTATTCTGTTTCGAGTGGTGTTTATTGGCGAGGAATCTCCGAGTAGCTCAGTCGACTTTCTTTCCTGGCATAAATTTTTACAACCCCACCAAAAAAAAAAAGGTCCGGAAAGGAATTTCGAAAGCCGAGGACGATTCTTGCGGTGATTCGGGGACGTCGCCAGTAAGGTTAGAGCCCGCAGGCGGCGTTACGATCGTGTTTCTGCCCTCATGCTGCCTCCGAACGGCTTGTACAGCCACCATTCAGAAACACCGGAGATAGGAAATTTTCTTTTTCTGGGTCGCGTCTAAAAATAACCACGTCGAAAACGTCTATCCGAAGACTTCCGCGTCTAAACAATATCCCTATTTCAGGGGCTTAATATTTGATGGGAATCTCATTTCAATTTGAAAACACTGGGCTTGGAGCTGTTTTTTTAGGGTTTGGTGACTGGCGTTTACGCCATCATTAATTTCAGGTTTTTTTCTGGGAAGCTTTGGACTATCGATGTATTTTTTTTCTACTCCGGTGTTTTCTAAAGCAATGTCTTCTTTTCTCACCTCTTCGGCAAGGGGGGGGGGGGGGGGGGGGGGGAATACCGTCACAGGATTGATGGACGTCCTTCGTTTTCCTGGTGTAGCTTTATACTCCCACCGCCGACCGTATTTTCGCCGTTTTTCTTTCGAAACGGGCGGGGGACTCAGGGAACCATCATCATCACTTTGGAGGGGTGAACGATTTATTACGGATTTCTTCGTCCGTAAAAGGGGGTCATGGGACGAGGTTTTTGTTTACGCTTCGGCCTGATAAACAAAACCGTGATGTGTACGCCTTTTGATGATATTGTATCTGTGATTCAGTAAGTTTGCTAGTCCTGTACGGGCGAAAGTTGGAAATTATCTGTGGAAAATGTTTGGTAAAAAATTCTTCCTTTTCGGTAATCGCGACGGAGGTCGACGACTCCGATCGGCCTCAAAATTTGACATTGTCCGTTCCAAAACCGAAATGTCCGTCCGCCGTCCGGGCCGTTTTGGACAGTAGGAATTTTTTTTTTTTTTTAGTCTGAAATTTTGGCAAACTACTCGGTTTACCATCTAGTTGTGCGCGCAAGGTTTTCAGCCCGATCGCCCAAACCCGTGGGGCGCTATGGGGCTAAAATGGGGCTACGGGAAGAGTTTTTTGAAGGCTTTTGGCTATGGGATCGAGTTAGGTGTCGTTTTCGAAGTATTTTTGGACGTAGAATCCATTTTTGGGGGTCCCGGAACGATCAGATTTCACTGTGGGGATCTATAGGGCATTTATGGGGATACAAATGGGATTTTTGAAGGATCCAAGGAGGTTACATATTTTTCGAGTAAAAAATAAAGAATTTTAAATTTTGGCACAAATGACCTATATCAATGAATAATAAACCCTTGTGTAAAATGTGCAGCGTTTTCTCTGGGTAAGTCATTACTTACCGTCCAATTCCAAAAGCCACTATTTTCCGAAACTTCGAGATAACTATCGGTTTTAACTAAACTGAAGGTGTCGAATCGAATGGTGAAGTTGTTTTCTTTCTAAAACCATTGTGTCCCTCCCAACATACCCCTGAAAAGCTCTGTTGCGTTCGAAACCCTCTGTGTCTTCAAAAGGGACTTATTAATGGTTATTTTTGCCAAAATTTAATACTGTGTCAATGAAACAAATGTTGAAGAAAAAAATTTCCAACAAAATTTTTGTTTTCAAATTTTTTGTTTTTTACTCGAAAAATAACACAGGTTTACAAAAAAAAGGTCAATCTCAGGCGCCGCAGAAAAAAACATCAAACTCTATGTTTTTTGGGGTGCTGAATCCGAATCTGACCCCCGTTTTTTCCGGTCACGTCCAAATTTTCGAGATATTGGCGATTTTTCGTTTTTTCGACCTTTTTCAGTTTTGAAAATCACAGCTAAACGTGCGGATGCCCAAAAATTCCACAAAAACTCTCTTCATACTGGAAATTTATCGCTGATTCCGAAAATATATATGAGTTGGTGTCTAAAACCACAAGAAATGTGTGATTTTGTAAAAAAATGTTGAAAAAACGTGGTTTTTCAAAACCAAACTCACGTTTTTTGATACTTTTTACCTTCTAGCGGGAAAACTAAGGCCGTTAATAAAGTTTTTCTAACGAGGTCTTGTAGGTAGATTGTTTCTGCGTCGAATGGGACCAACCGTGATTCTTTACCTTCCATAATAAGGGAGCTATGATTTTTCAAAGTTTCTGGGCACTTAAAAAAAAAAGACGATTTAAGACGAAATAGTCTACACCTTACATTATGTTCTGGGCACTTGTTTTTCAGGGCTTCAAGTGCAATTCCGTGAGTTCTTGATGAATAAAACCATCTTTGAGTCGGTCTGAATTGATGCCTCCGAGTCCAATATATTCCTCGGAACAAAGTTTTGTTGCGATCGAGTTGCATTGCCGACTCCAGGAGTACATGTTCTACGACATGGCCAAAATGGGTAGAAACTTTGAAAAATCATAGCTCCCTTATTATGGAAGGTAAAGAATCACGGTTGGTCCCATTCGACGCAGAAACAATCTACCTACAGGACCTCGTTGGAAAATTTTTATTAACGGCCTTAGTTTTCACGCTAGAAGGTAAAAAGTATCAAAAAACGTGACTTTGGTTTTGAAAAACCACGTTTTTTCAACATTTTTTTTTTGCAAAATCACACATTTCTCGTGGTTTTAGACACCAACTCATATATATTTTCGGAATCAGCGATAAATTTCCAGTAAGAAGAGAGTTTTTGTGGTATCCGCACGTTTAGCTGCGATTTTCAAAACGGAAAAAGGTCGAAAAAACGAAAAATCGCCAATATCTCGAAAATTTGGACGTGACCGGAAAAAACGGGGGTCGGATTCGGATTCAGCACCCCAAAAAACATAGAGTTTGATGTTTTTTTCTGCGGCGTCTGAGATTGACATTTTTTTTGTAAACCTGTGTAATTTACCTCCTGGGATCTTTCAAAAATCCCATTTTTAGCCCCGTGAAAGCCCTATTATAGGGCTTTCACGGGGTATAATACGTCGCTTCAGTAAAATCGGATCGATCTAGGATTCCCAAAAATGGATTCTACGTCAAAAAATACTTCGAAAACGACACCTAACTCGATCCCATAGCCAAAAGCCTTCAAAAAAACCCCTCCCGTAGCCCCATTTTAGCCCCATAGCGCCCCACGGGTTTTCCTACAGCCCAAAAAGTCTCGGACGACAGACCGACATTTAGGTTTTGGAAGTCTTGAAACGGATAATGTCAAATTTTGAGGTCGATCGGAGACGTCGACCTCCGTCGCGATTACATAGGTGTATTATTCCAAGAATAATAAACCAAAAATGAAGAATTTTGACTATACATTTTCCTCCGATAATTTCCAACTTTCGCGGAATCACCCGTACAGGACCATCAAACTTATTGGATAAAAAAATGTGATTACCTCCAGGCGAATACTCCTCATTGCATCAGCCTTATAATGTTGTCCCTAGTCAACACGTTTGACAACATCCATCTTCTCCAAAACGTTGAAGGTGAAGCGCCGTTGAAAGCCGGTTTTCAAATATTAATATTTAATATTAATGTTACCTCAGGTATCTCAATTCTTCAAGCGCAACGTGATTTTGAACAAACGTGGTACGAATCCCAATTACTCCAAAGCTTCTATTCTTACGATGTTTCTTCGATCTCATTTAACAGGCTCCGGCTTGTCAACAAGAACCAAGATCGTTAGGTACGTAGTTAGACGAAAGTAAACAGGATTGAACGGATCAAAGGGCTAATGAAGATTCGAGGGAACAGAAGCCGAATTCCGTCCTTGTTAAACACCGATTCATTTGGAGCCGGACGCTGTGTAACCTAATGAGACCTTTGGTTGGGATTTTCTTTCAACGTATAATGACAACTCATAACAATCAAATCTCAGCAATCATCAGACATTAAATTTTAATTATTCTAAGGTATTCAAGATGAAAATTTCTCGTAAAAAATCTACTTATTCCACGACTGTGTCACAAAATTGTGAAATTCCCCTTAACTCTGATGAGCCTGGCACAAAGGGTGGTTTCCGTACTGTGAAGCTGGGTGTCCATGATCGACCAAAGTGACGAGGGAAGTTCGTCGTCCCCGAACTTGATAGCGCACAAGTTTTAATGGGAAGCGATCCCGTTTCAAAACTATCAACGATAAAACATCCAACGGGATGAAACTTCTTTTTTTTCTTCGTCAGACTCAAACCATTTCCTTCTGGTGATCGCTTTTTCCTCGACATTAGTGTTCGAGTAGGTTTTTTCCCCACCCTCATTCATTAACGTCAACAACTGAGGGAATAACTAAAATAACTTGGCAGACTTCTTTCGGGTTGGGGGAAATTTTTTCGTCTTAGCCGGGTAAAATTCGGCCGATCTCGCTCCGTGAAAAATATTTTCCTTCGCGTAATAAAAGCAAAACCCCTCCGGACGCCGTTATTAAAAGTGACCTCAGAAATACTTTAAAAGTTCGCTCGAAAGGCTCGAGGCAAATAGTTGCACGTCTTTGGGAGCTCATGGCAGATCTTTAGATGCTTCCCTATGAAAACAAGGAGCCCTTTTAAAATCGCTGAAGATTTTGCACAAGGGTTTATTATTCTTTGATATAGGTTACTTGTGCAATAATTTAGTTCTGTGTCAATAAAAAAATTTTTTGGGAAAAACCGTTTTTTTGGATTTTTTTTTTTCCAAATAAAGTTTTTTCAAAAATTCTTTATTTTTTACTCAAACAATATTTAACCTCCTGGGCTCCTTCAAAAATCCCATTTTTAGCCCCATGAAAGCCCTACAGATCGCCACAGTGAAATCGAATCGTTCCGGGACCCCAAAAATACTTCGAAAACGACACCTAACTCGATCCCATAGCTAAAAGCCAAAAAAAAAAAAAAATTCCCTTAGGCTCATTTTAGCCCCATAGCGCCCCACGGGTTTGGGCGATCGGACTTGCGGGCACAACTAGATGGTAAACCAAGTATTTTGTCAAAATTTCAGATTTAAAAAAAATTCCTACTGCTCAAAACGGCCCGGACGGCGGACGGACATTTCGGATTTAGAATGTAGATCTCTTGAAACGGATAATGTCAAATTTTGAGGCCGGTCGGAGTCGTCGACCCCCGTCGCGAAAACATAGGTGTATTACCCCAAGAATAATAAACCAAAAGGTGCACATATTACACCAGGGTTTATTACCTATTCTATTGAATAAACTATGCAACCACCTGATTCCGTCAAGAAAAATTTTAATTTAAAAAATAAAAAAATAAAAAAGTGTAGGGCAGCTAATTAGCTTCTCTTGAGACCCCCCAAAAATGGATTCTGCGTCCCAAAATTACACATTAAATTAAAAATATAATATATTTCACGTACCTAGTGTAATTCGCGACAGTGGTAATGAATTATTTAAACAAAAACTGAGAGGATGATTTATGAGGAAAATAAGGATCCGTTGCCCACGTCTTACGGGGAAGGGATGGCCCACTGTGAGGCAAAACGGCTGTTTTCGAAAAATAAAAAAACCTGTGCAAACCAAAATTATACACCCCGCTGAACGGATGTAGAAGGTGTGAATATTAAATATAACAAATTTTGTCAAGTGTATATCGGGGAAGGCCTCCAGCGTAACTGTAGTTTTTGTTAAACAGAAGTAATTTGTTAAACTACTTTTGTTAAGGGCACCCAAGCCCGCAAAAATGACCAAAAATCGATTTTTGGTTAAAAAAAAAAATGTTTTTAAAAACTAGACTCAATTCTGGACAAAATGATACATTACAAATATTTTACAACTCACACGATGTATTTTTACCGACGGTTTGAAATGAAGTCTTCAGCTAGAACGCCCGCCGGACGTGGACATAAATTGACACAGAAATCTTGTGTATTAACGGTGTTGTTGGAAAAAATGTATATGTCCTGTAAATAGTCGTGCAGTTTTAGCTTTGTATCTTCCATACAAAGACCAGGAGCTGGAAAACGGGATCGAAAGAGAAAATCCCGAGCGAAAATGTCAGTAGCGGGGGCTGCGTCGGTGCCCGCCAGGTCGTCCTGCATTAAATAGTGATACATTTTATCACTGATCTCAGTTCACCCTTTTCTCGTCGTTCTAGTTTTGTTTAGAGTCAACCTTTTTCGATTCTTTTTTTTTTTACGTTGATTCAACGAGAAGAAGTAAACGTACTATCAGACCAAAAAACGACAATGGGGAGACGTGAGAAATAGGAACATCCTAAGAAATAAGGATTAATTTCATTCCAACTTGTCTATAATGTTCTTGTCACCCAATCGTAATTTTACTCGGATCATTTCAACTATATCTCTTGCTGAACATCTTGTAAAAATTTCAGCACGATTGGTCGAGTACTTGGGTAGTTAGAGGTTCCAACAGGAGACCACTATTTCATGTCAAAAACAAAGCGCGTGTTTTGCGGGGTTGGGTCCTCTTAAAAAATCACATCTGCAACGAAACGGTACGAATTCTGTCCGAAAACCTCGCGTCATTCGTAGTCAATTATGAGCCCCGCAATGTTGTGGCGACTTTTCAGGATAATCTGGTCTGAGATCTTTATCGGACCAGATTATCCTGAAAAGTCGCCACAACATTGCGGGGCTCATAATTGACTACGAATGACGCGAGGTTTTCGGACAGAATTCGTACCGTTTCGTTGCAGATGTGATTTTTTAAGAGGACCCAACCCCGCAAAACACGCGCTTTGTTTTTTGACATTTTGACTTCATTTAATGAAGCTTGTCGACGATCCTCAAACAGTTCACACGCGGATTAGGAATTTTTCCTACACATAGGCTGATTATTCTTGAGAATAACGAACCAAAAAAAAAAAAAAAAAAAAAAAAAATCATCAAAGTAAGTAGATAATCAGCGTTAATTAGCCGACGAGTCTATTTGGTTCGGTTTTTTACCAGTTTTCGTCAAGTTACATCGTTCTGGAAGACTAAACACAGTTGTGAACACAGCCGTGAAAAATAAGTGGTAATTTGGGAAAGTCCTTTCGTCCTTTTCACTAGCGGAGAAACATCTTCCCTACGGCAACAACCCACAGACATTTTCAGAAGAGAGAAATTACCGACGCCTGTCAACTTATAAGTGCCGTCCCTTTTAGGGGATAGTCACTCAGACGAGTCGACTCTAATAGATACTGTCAGAGACGAACAGGGTTGTTGGCAAAAAGTTACGGCTCGGTGCCGAAAGCTGACGAGAAAATGAGACGGAGAAATGGTTCGCTGAGAGGGCAAACCGTTTGATTGCCTAGCAATTTAATTACTGTGTTTCATCTCGAAACCCTTCATTCAGCGCGATTTAAAATGAGCCATCCTGGTCTCAGGTGCGGGAGAGATTCAGTCGGTAGATACCGATATTTGGTCCTGACGTTGATTCAACGCTCGGCTGTTTGAGATAAAGATGGATCGTTTTCGGATAAAGAAACATTTCTTGCCGCCTACATCAGATTTCAAGTCTTTAACGAATGAGAGGTATTCTACTCTCAGCTGGCGACGACGTTTTTCACCCTGATATGAACTCTCAGCACTACCACGCGAGGGTAATTTTGAAATGAACTCGGAAATGTACATTAAATGTACTTATATTAGTTTACTTATTTTACTTATTTACTTATTTCTAGTATCAAATCAAAAAACCAGCTACTATGTTACTATTAGTCCAGTCTAATAAAACATCTTACCTTGCAAAACGGGTAGGTAGTAGGTAGTAGATCTTTTTTTATGATATTAATTTATCTGGGTGGATGTGGACATGAATAGTCCAAGTTTGCGACCTCGGAAGCCGACTGAACCATTCTCAAAAACACGAAAAACCACGAAATTTTCGCACTTTTCTTACTTTTGCCCGATTTTGACCCTGAAGGACCACTTTTACGGTATAAACCTCGAAAGACTTTATTAAAGTAGACAAAATTTAGCGCAATTTGAGACCAGATAGGTTTCCCTAGCATCCATAGATCCCGAGAGACAGCAGCTCAAAATGTAGCAAAATTGGCCAAATATGGGATATTTAGTACGAAAAAATCGCTATAATTGGCCAAATAATATTTGGCCAATTATTGCGATTTTTTCGTATTTTTCACTCCGCGTTTCGTCTGTATCCTACCTAGAGTTCCGAATTTTAATGCAAAATCCGGAAAACACTCATTCCGACGATGAGCGAATTTAGGCGGCGAGTTTAATTTGAACGATTTGAAGAGATCCGGCACGTGAGATGGATGGCGAGCCATTGGAGGTGCGCGCGTCTGTCTGGCTTTCCACCCCACAGCACGGCAATTCCCACAGTCTCCAAGTAGAGGAGATTCATTTGAAAATTCGCCTTCTGCGAGTTAGCGTCAATAATGTAGGTACGATAATTAGTAGATACCTAGGTATTCGTAATTCGGATAATATCTGAATAATATTCAACCAGAATATAATATATTATATTATATTCTGGTTGTAGGTGTAAGTGTAGGTTAGCTAAACGGGGGGGCCGTTTAATTTAGCGCTTTCTACGTTTTTTTAACATTTTCTCTCTCCATTTTACACTCGTTAAATTTAGCGCTTTGAGCGATTGTCACGTGGGCGAGCGAAGCGAGGCCTTCTGTCTGATGAAGTGGTCGGCCAAGCGAAGCAAGGCCTTATGTCTGAGTGCTAGTAATAGAAATGATCATACAATAATTGTATGATCATTAATGAATTGTATGATAATAATTATGATATTAATTATGATATTAATTGAGCAAATATCCCATATTTGGCAAATTTTTGCAATTTTTGCGTTTTTTTTCACTCGGGAAAATAATTTTCATCAATTATTAATGAAAATTTTGTGAGCAGCTGACAGCTGCCAGCTGTATCTCGGGATCTATTTATAGATGCTAGGGAAACCAATCTGGTCTCAAATTGTGCTAAATTTTGTCTAGGTACTTTAAAACATGTCGAGGAGGTGAGCGCACCTTTCCATTTTTTGGAAAAAGGTTGCGCTAAAAAGGATTTATATCGAAAAAGTGGTCCTTCAGGGTCAAAATCGGGCAAAACTAGAACAAGTGCGAACATTTTGTGGTTTTTCGTGTTTTAGAGAATGTTCCAGTCGGCTTCCGAGGTCGCGAACTTGGGTTATTCATGTCCAGTGGACATGAATAACCCAAGTTCGCGACAATGTCCACATCCACCCAGACAACATGCTCTACTACCCCCCATTTTGCAAGGTAACTCCATTTTTAGATGACTATTTGACTGGAGTATATAGTCATATTATGACATATTGTGCTAACCACGGAATTAGAGGTGATAACTAACTAACGTGGGTGGAAAGTTGTCGAGGGTCGGTAAAATAAGATGAGAATGAGCCGACTAATTTTAAAATAAAATCTCATCAACACAAAAACGGGGATGTAATTTCACCCTAATAAATATTGTGCTTACATGGCCTTTTGTCTTTAGGCCATACTACCTCCGTCCGCATAATGACGTGTTGTTCATGGTCTGGTATACGTTTATAATTTCCATTATAACGAGAAGCAGGCTCCGAGGTTATTAGCCGACAAATTGACGTTGACTTCTACTCTTCATTAACCCTCGATAATTAGGCGAGCAAATAATTAGCTCCCCTAACTTCGGTACATGAAAGATTAACATCAATTATTCTTGCACAGGTTGTCCTCTCTTTAGTGGTTTTTAACCTCTCCCAACCCAATTTTTAATCGTATCACGCACTTTCAAACCAGTTCTCAACCTTTGCATTAGAAAGAAAAAAAAAAACTTAAATAGCATCAAACACGACCAACCATAATATGAAGAGAGATGTGAATTGTTTACGTTTTGAAATTTAAAACAAAGTCGCAGAGAGTACGAGGAAAAGAATAGCCTTCAGATTTGTGTTGAGCACACCTGAAAACCCTGGATACAATGTTTGGGTAAGATTTGTGTTGTTCAAGATTTCTATTTTTGGGAGGAGGGCAAATTGTTTCACTGGAGGATATTTGTTTTTCAGAACCACTCAACAGTTCATTCGTCGAGAAAAAAGCTACTCTCTCAATATTTCATCCTCAAGTTCCTCCTCGACTGAATCTTAGTGGCTTTTCCTTCTTTGATCCCGAAATCCCGGATTTATTCTTTTTGTTGGCGACATACGATTGTGATGTGAGGAAAAGGTGGAGCGAGGAAATGAAGCAAAACTGTTGGAGGCCAATATACCAAAGAGGGAAACCCCGTTAGATATAGAAGCCCTCCTGCTATTAAGCCTCTTTCCTTATTTTCCCGGAACGCCCCTCTGACTTTCTCTTTCTCGGGCTCTTTTCTCTTTTTTTTTTCTCCCGTTTTTCCATCACTATACGGCCCGACCATTTGTCCGAAATCCCCTTGAGGATAAATCCTGGCGCTTGAAAACTCCCACCCGGTTTTATTTTAAAAGGCTGAGACTCCCGACGGTCGCTGTTTCACCTCACCTGTGGTCTTTTCGTCGAATTATTCTTTCCCGAAATGAGCTTCTTTGATGGATTTTTTTTTTTTTTTTTTTTTCAATTTTCCTGGGTCTTTAACTGAACGAAAACTGGTCAACAGCACAGAAATAATTTCTAGTACACAAAATCAGTAGACCCCTTCACTTCAAATCCACAAAAATTTTCGGAAAACTACTAAAAAATATGTAAGTAGGTACAATTCACATGCATTACGATGTGTACAAAAAACCGAAATTTGATCAAATATTGCTACAGTACACCATACAGCGATTCCACGCTGAAATGCAAAACTCGAGGATTCTCCATTTTTCAATAAATTTTCCCTCACTCCTTGGTTTTGGCTCCTAAATTTTTTTACAAACTTGCATTTGATAGGTAATTAAATTTTCTACAACTGTCTCTATTACGAATTTTTGCTAAAACGAAGTCTTCGGGGAGTTTTTACATCGCGAAGTGGTAAGAAAGTTAAAATTTTGCAAAACTCGAGATTTTACCCCTTTTTTGCAGCCTCGTATCTCCGTTACCGTTGGTCGGACTCAAAACCTTACTGGACCAAATTTGTAGGAAATTTTGTTTTCTACAATTCGGTTTATAGAAGAGTTTACGCAAAACTGCACGGGGAATGAGTTATAGGCCAAAAACTGAAAAATGCGCGAAATTTTGACGGTTTTTCAAGATTGCGAAAAACGCACAAGAACGAGAATGACGAAAACTTGTATTTATTGTCTCCTAATGGTCCCAAACAACATATCAAAAAATCAGAACTACCAGAATTTTCGTAAGGTGAATCTCACGTATTCACTGGACTAAAACACCGCCTTTGCATTAGGTGCTTCTCTACTTATGAGGGTCTTGAGTAGGGATTGCAATCCCGGGATCCCGGGATCCCGAAATCCCGGGATCCCGGTCGATTTTTGCCAATTTGAAATCCCGGGATTCGTGGTGTCAATCCCGGGATCCCGGGGTTCGAGAATTAATTGCACCTCATACGTAAATTGCTCAAGTCTTTTCGGGAAAAATCTTTTAACAACGGACAATAATTCGAAGGCTAAGTGAAAGTGCTCTAAGATGAAAACTGTGAAGTCCCATGAAGAAAGGATTCGGAAATCTATGAACCAGCCGATGCCGGTGCCGAAAATACGAAAAGATTTATCGACCACAATTAAAAAAGAAACGAGCCTGTTCAAAAATGGAGGCAGCCGAGGCCACCATTTGGATTTAGTATACAAAATTTGTGGATATTTAATATCTCCTGTTAGAGGCCGGTCAGCGGACAAAAAAGGGGGCTTAGAACGGAAAAATAGACACGTTCTAATTTTTTGGTTTATTATTCTTGGAATAATACACCTATGTTTTCGCGACGCGGGTCGACGACTCCGATCGGCCTCAAAATTTGACATTATCCGTTTCAAGAGGTCTACATTCAAAATCCGAAATGTCCGTCCGCCGTCCGCCGTCCGCCGTACGCCGTACGCCGTCCGCCGTCCAGGCCGTTTTGGGCAGTAGGAATTTTTTTTAAAATCTGAAATTTTGGCAAAATACTTGGTTTACCATCTAGTTGTGCCCGCAAGGTTTTCAGTCCGATCGCCCAAACCCGTGGGGCGCTATGGGGCTAAAATGAGGCTACAGGAGGGGTGTTTTGAAGGCTTTTAGCTATGGGATCGAGTTAGGTGTCGTTTTCGAAGTATTTTTGGACGTAGAATCCATTTTTGGGGGTCCCGGAACGATCCGATTTCACTGTGGCGTTCTATAGGGCTCTCATGGGGGTAAAAATGGGATTTTTGAAGGATCCCATGAAGTTAAATATTTTTCGAGTAAAAATTAAAGAATTTTTGAAAAAACACATTTTTGAAGAAAAAAAAATCCCCCCAAAAAATTTTTTTTGAAATATAAAAATCCAAAAAAAAATTTTTTAAATTTTTTTTATTGACAGAATTAAATGTCTGTACAAGTAACCTATATCACAAAATAATAAACCCTTGTGTAAAATTTGCAGCGTTTTGTTTTTTACTCGAAAAACATTTGACCTGGGATCCGTCAAAAATCCCATTTGTAGCCCCAAGAAGCCCAATAGATCGCCACAGTGAAATCGGATCGTTCCGGCACCCCCCAAAAACGGATTCTACGTCCAAAAATACTTCGAAAATGACACCCAACTCGACCCCCATTGCTGAACACTTTCGAAAACATCTCCCGTAGCCCCACAGTGATTTGGGCGATCGGGATGAAAACCTTGCGGGCACAACTAGATGGTAAACCGAGTAGGTATTTTGTCAAATTTTCAGATTTAAAAAAACTTCCTACTGCCCACAACGGCCCGGACGGCGGACGGACATTTCGGTTTTGGAATCAAGACCTCGTGAAACAGATAATGTCAAATTTTGAGGCCGATCGGAGTCGTCGACCTCTGTCGCGAAAATGTAATATTGGAACCTACTGGGAAAGCTCATGAGTAGCAGATTAAGCTCAGCATGGCAGTGTCTTCGTGAAGCTCTCGCATCCGAGATCTCACTTCATAGCTGTTCGGATGCCAATAATTTCATTAGGTAGATGTTCTACGTTCAAATGGAGAAGAGTAGTTCTGTTCGAAAAGTAAGAGAAATTGGTTCGTTTTGTCCAATCTCCAATACTGATGCAGCATCAGTATTGGAGTGATGCTCATTCGATTATCTAAATCATTCGTTTTGTTCATCACTATCAACAGTGACAAGTTGTTCGGCGTCCAACGACTGAATTTCCTGCGAACCCTATTTTTTTATTTTTAGAAAAACCAATCATTATTGAAAAGCGAGTAAAAGAGGTCAGAGGCCAGAGTCCGGGGGTTGGCTGATTTTAGCCAGCACGCCCCCCCCCCCCCCCCCAAGTCGTACACAAATGTGAGCTATCAGCGTTACCCAGAGGACACCGCGAGGAGGTTGCTCACGTTGTCCCCCAATATCAGTGGCATTAGCCACCTCGTCAAACGTTTAAAAAAAGAAAATGGGGGGGGGGGGGGGGGGAGGTTTACTCATGAGTCCGAAATAACGTAAAGTTGAATACAGGCGAGTGACAAGAAAATGGTTCCACTGTTTCCAAACATATACCTGCTGATATGTTTCATTCCCAACAAATACCAACCAATAGTTCCATGGAGGCGCCTAACACTCGACCTCAAAAGAAGAGAGACCTTAAACTCATTGAGCCTCCTATGCCTCTACCAGTTGAACACTTGACCAACCCAACGGATGGACTACGAACAACTTCGTCCAGTTCTTCGATCTCTTCAAACTCGTGTGTGTCCTCTTATGTGTGTTCAAATTTTGTCAAGACGTTCTTGGTATGTGTAATAATGCAGTGAGGGAGAAAATGTAACAAATTACTCGACCTCAGCCTTCGTTAGGATGGGTAACTATGGGAAACTATTCCTAAACATTAACCAAATACCCACTGTAGGCACTTCACGAGAGCCATCCTACCTTCAACCTACCATCTTCCTTTCTTCTGCCAGCCTTCTCTTCTATCCTTTGGTGCAGCTTCTTCCTCGAGCTCCTTTCCTCGTTTTTTTTTTCTTCTGTTGACTGGGAAGCCTCTGGATCTGCCATGTTTAAGCCTCCGATCACTGGAGAACTGGTGACTCCAACGCAATACAGGGGAATTGAACCCGAGCTGATGCCAATTTCTGTAAAATGTGAAAATGATGAGAAAAGGATCGAACTCTCGGTCCTGGCATTTATATATAAAGAGAACCCCCTTTTTACAACTAATTATTATTAATTAGTTGTAAAAAGGGGTTTCCCCCATGTGACCTCCTCCTACCCCCCCAACTAAGGGGGGGGCTTTCCCCAAATAGTCACACCTTCCTCACCAATTGGGTTAGGTTAGGTTACTGGAACAAAGCATCAATCGTGTGGAACAGGCGGTAAACGTTCCAGGCAGGAAACAAGCAGTATAAATGCTCCAGGCAGCAAACAGGCAGTATAAACGCTCAATGCAGCAAACAGGCAGTATAAATGCTCAATGCAGCAAACAGGCATTATAAATGCTCAATGCAGCAAACAGGCAGAATAAATGCTCTGTGCAGGAAACAGGCAGAATAAATGCTCTGTGCAGGAAACAGGCAGTATAAATGCTCTGTGCAGGAAACAGGCAGTATAAATGCTCTGTGCAGCAAACAGGCAGCATAAACACTCAATTCAGCAAACAGGCAGAATAAATGCTCAATGCAGCAAACAGGCAGAATAAATGCTCTGTGCAGGAAACAGGCAGTATAAATGCTCTGTGCAGCAAACAGGCAGCATAAACACACAATTCAGCAAACAGGCAGAATAAATGCTCTGTACAGGAAACAGGCAGTATAAACACTCAATGCAGCAAACAGGTAGGTAGTATAAATGCTCCAAGCAGGAAACGGGCACGCTCCATGAAGAACAAAGGCAATATTAACTTTCATGCAGCAAACAGTCCGTAAACATTCTATGGCAACAAGCGGTGACAGGGAAGGAAGACGTGCCAACTATGGAAACTAGCGGTGATAACTTTACACAGGCAACAGGCAATGGCCAACGGAACTACTTACTTTTGGGGTTTCTCCTCTTACCAGGGGCTGCTCAATATCGCCCGACACCAAACCCTTTGGTCCAGACAATCATCCTTGGTGAGGTTGAGGCGACGCATCGAGTGGGCACCCTTCTTCAGTTCGCCTTCTGGAGAACCTTTCTGCGGCCATACCTATGACAGACATGCCTGTACCATTGGAGCGTCCTCTTGTCCAACGAGCTACAGCTGATTCTCCTTGGGGACAAAACACAAACTACTCTCCCTCAACATCTTCTTATCTTTTTCATAATTTGCCGCTCCTCTTCACACCATTCATCCCCCTCCATTGGCAGTATACTTTCAACAAAAACACTGAGGATGAGCTGTTTAGTTCGGCAATGGATTTCTCTGCCCCACCACTGACAGTTGAGGGCTGAGAGCTTGAACCTTTGGCTAATGAAATCCGGGTTTCAATATCCAATTTGCACACTCCTGACTTGTCAATGATGGAATCCAGAAACTTGAGAGAATGGACATTACCAACATCAAAAACCTCTAGGGCGACCTATGGAACCCTTAAAGAACGAGAGCCAAGAGTAGATAATCAGAACTTGCATGTCTTCATTTTGTCAAAGGACTCTAAAAATCTAAAGATAAGGCTTCAAAATTTGAAGTCTTTTTTGTGTTTGTGAGCCCTCTATTTAATAGAGGGCTCACAAACACAACTTTTTTCGATAAAGACAAAACAGTACTTAACTACTCTCCCTCAACGTTCCTTCTTACCTTTCATAGTTTGCTGCTCCTCTTCACGCCATTCTTCCCCCACCATTGGCAGTAGCGTCAGACTGAAGACCCTTTGGGATCTTGGGAAGCGTTCTTTAAATAAACTCACTAAAACCTATTTGCCAAATTATTTGCCTTCCTGGTGATTTCATGCAGAATTTGGCGACATCATTGCAGCAGCAACTCTTGTCTAGTGTGTCCCTTCGCAGCAGAAAAAGTGGATTGGCTCATAGATGATGAGAAGATATGTTGGTGGTCTTATCATTCAGAGTACTTCAGTTATGACGCTGATGCTCCCAAGAAGCCTGCCATCGAGGCTGAAATATAAAATGAACGTTTAGCAAGGAAATCCACTTCATATTTATTTCACTGTAGTCAATCAAACTCACCAACAATGTCTTCTCTGTAAATTCAGTCAATGATGGCAGCTGCAGATGTTGAGGAGCAGATTGGCAGTAGCGTCAGACTGAAGACCCTTTGGGATCTTGAGAAGCGTTCTATAAATAAACTCACTAAAAGCTATTTGCCAAATTATTTGCCTTCCTGGTGATTTCATGCAGAATTTGGCGACACCATTGCTGCAGCAACTCTTGTCTGGTGTGTCGCTTCGGTGCAGAAAAAGTGGATTGGCTCGTAGATGATGAGAAGATATGTTGGTGGTCTTCTATTCAGAGTACTTCAGTAATGACGCTGATGCTCCCAAGAATTCTGCCATCGAGGCTGAAATACAAAATGACCGTTTAGCAAGGAAATCCACTCCATATCTATTTCACTTTAGTCAATCAAACTCACCAACAATGTCTTCTCTGTAAATTCAGTCAATGATGGCAGCTGCAGATGTTGAGTACTGTTTGTGGAGTCAAACAATATCCACCCAAGGAGCATGAAGAAAGCTATGACGCTGAACGCATTGCAGCATCACCTTGTCTGGGGTGTCTGCAGAATCACTTTGCTTCAGTGCAGAAAAACTGGATTGATTCGTAGACGATGAGCAGATAATACCAACATAATATGTTATATAATATTATTATGTTGGTAGTCTTGCCCATCATTCGGAGTAGGTACCTGCTTACTTACTTCAGTAAATGACGCTGATGCTCTCACGTGGTCTGACATCAGAGGCTGGTTACGAAATCACTGTTCCGCTAAATAAAGAAGAAGTACCTAAAGATGAAACAACCACCATCCCTAGTCGGCATATTCCCCGAGCTGAGCACGGTCCACCAAACTTCACGGATGGACGACACAGTAAGAGATATTCAGTTTGCACAATGTAGAAGTCAGAGACAACAACATTATGCCCACAACATCAAATATTGTGCCGGTTGGAGAAGCCAACACCTGGCTCCAGAACCCAGCGTGAGAAACATGACAATCTACAGCAATTTGTTTCACCAACTACCAAATACAAGAAGAAAAGACAAAAACAGTGGAAACAACAACCAGGCCGAGTCGTCATATCCCCGAGCTGAGCACGGACCACCAAACTTCACGGATGGACGACACAGTAAGAGATATTCGGTTTGCACAATGTAGAAGTCAGAGACAACAACATTATGCCCGCAACATCAAATATTGTGCCGGTTGGAGAAGCCAACACCTGGCTCCGGAACCCAGCGTGAGAAACATGACAATCTACAGCAATTTGTCTCACCAAATACAAGAAGAAAAGGCAAAAACCGTGAAAACAACATCCAGGCCAGGTCGTCATATCCCCGAGCTGAGCACGGTCCACCAAACTTCACGGATGGACGACACAGTAAGAGATATTCAGTTTGCACAATGTAGAAGTCAGAGACAACAACATTATGCCCGCAACATCAAATATTGTGCCGGTTGGAGAAGCCAACACCTGGCTCCGGAACCCAGCGTGAGAAACATGACAATCTATAGCAATTTGTTTCACCAAATACAAGAAGAAATGGCAAAAACAGTGGAAACAACAACCCGGCCTGGTCATCATATTCCCCGAGCTGAGCCCGGTCCACCAAACTTCACGGATGGACGACACAGTAAGAGATATTTGGTTTGCACAATGTAGAAGTCAGAGACAACAACATTATGCCCGCAACATCAAATATTGTGCCGATTGGAGAAGCCAACACATGGCTCCGGAACTCAGCGTGAGAAACATGACAATCTACAGCAATTTGTTTCACAAAGACAACAGTTGCCTACCTAATACCCTAATTGCTTTAAAAAAAAAAAAAAAAAAAAAAAAAAAACCTTGGAGCCACTGGCATGCAATTTACTACAGAATAGAGATTGATAGGAGAATGTTCGAAGCCTACCACTTCAAAACACAACATTAGAGCTGAGTTGTTCTCTCTTGAGGAATTTGGGGGGATACAGTTGAGTAAATTTGGGGGGGGGGGGGGGGAGGAGTCAATTTATGCTTTGTAAGCTGAGGACACTAATGTATTGTAAACTTATTGTAATTTTTTACCAGCTTTTTTGAGTACATGTGCGTTTTTTTACTGGTTTATGCAAAAAGAAGTAGGGAGTTGTGGGAGTTCTGAAGAATATTCTAATTGTAATGAACAACGTTTATGCCTACGTGGGTTACTTATTGTTTTGTGGAATGCAATTATTGGAATTGTCTACTAAGTAGTTTGTGTGTGTGTGCGCTGGTGGGTGTGTGTGTTGTATATATAACCTAGCCACCTAAATATGTAGGTACCTACCTACTCTTCGTGTTCTTGATTCTTGAAACGAACAAATACCACGTGAAATGTGACTGTGGATAAAAGAAGCTTCCTCTCGTCGTCCTTCAGCTGAAGTTCTTGAAGTTCATGAAGTTCAACATGCCAAAGGGAGGAAAGAGACTAATTTCCAACAGTGGCTCCACAAAATGGCATTCAGGTTGGGTAGTATTTAAGCATTGATTTAAGTTCAGATTGACCATTTGACGAATTTCATTAGCGTTTTTTGAAAACTTCAAAGAGTGGAAAATAAAGTGAGTAGTGACCATCAAGTCACAAGAATGTTGAAAAGGAACTTGAATGCCATCCTGAATGGTTTGACATGCTTTTGAATTGTACCTGGCTCAATAAATGTTGATGAGCATGCCTGAAAAAAAAAAAATCGTTTTAAAAAAAAATGATGTGAAACTGTACAGTACGTTTCAACAAAATGTACGCAGAGTTTACTTACCACCCAAACCTTGTCCATGAAGCGTTCAGGAACTTAGGAGAAACTCGGAGAAGACCCCCACACCCCACCCCCCACCCAAACGCCGCGAGACTTGGGAGCATTAACGGACACTCGCGTGTTGGATGGATGTGGCAGCAGCAGCAGCGATGGCAACGCAAGTTGTGAAGTCGACAAACGCAGTGATGGCCAAGGAGCACGTCTCGAGGTCTTGACTGAGTCTAGAAGTCTTCTTTTCTTCTCGGTGGTGTCAAAACAGGAAGTGTGTTCTTACACTACCGTCACTGTGATAGCCCACGCACACAGACTGGCATTGACGCTCTTCAATCGTTACGTGCCAATGATAATATTTACGCCTGACTGTCGAGTTCAATGCTACTGGTAACTAACACAGTAGAAACGTTTCGAGTTTTGTTTCTCACTGGTTGGCGTACCTAGTCCCCCCTCCCACCAGAGCCTACCTACACAATCAGCCCCACCATCCAGATCGAACCAAACTGAAACTCCATCACTGTGCCAGTCCACCACGCCTGCCACTAGCATCGGAAGTTCAGATCCGTTTACCAAGTTTACCAGCTGTTGATAATTGGAGCTGACCAACCATTGCAACCTTACTCTCACAGTGACCACCACTCACATGCACGGCGAATCACCATGGCAGAAGCGATCTCCAGCCTTGTTAACCACTTCCGCCACTTCATCCACCCTAAGACTACCTACCTACCCGAGACCTAATGGGAAAGACTATAACTAACTTACAATCTATAATCCACGCGGCAGGCAGGCAAGGAGGCACAGCTTCGCAAGCTATCAAATAATGAATGGCAGGCTGGATCCTACGAGCTGGCTTATCCTTGCTGCGTACCACGTTTACCTACAAACCGCCTCACACATCCTGTTGACACCACCCAACTAGCCTACGCGCACTTAAAACACTTTACACAACACTGCACTTTAACACTCCGATGAGGCCCAACGCGGTTGCTCCTATTTACGCTCCCAAGATCAACTAATTTCAGCCCAATCCATGATTCACACTCCACTTTACCTGAATGTTAGAAATAAATTTTGATTTTTTTTAAGTAACTGTAATTGATTCTGTCACCACTGTTTTGGTGGTGGTGAGCGCTTTCAATGTGAAAACCTCATCGTCTGACTATTGATGACGTTATCACATCGAAAGCGCTCGCCACCGCCAAAACAGCCAGCGACGGGCTCAACCAGAGTTATGTAGTCACTGGCAGGCCCCAAAACCCTTTACACTCAATACCATTATTATTTTTTATTCAATTTGCCAGGACATTGTGAATTAGTTATTTTCTCGATGGAATTTAGTGAATGATTTTGTGAACTGAATGATTCTTTACTTTTGTTTTAAGGAGTATTGAATACGAATGAAGTGGATACGAATTTTGAGTGAAGTTTTTTACCGAAGAGGTCTAATGAGGAGGTTAAGGAGGGAAATTACTCCTCTGCTGTTGTGGGTACTAAATTGAAGTGTGGAAACCAGTTTCGAGCAACTAAGCTCATCTACAGCCCAGAGGAATTTGAAGTAGTTGAACCTATACTGAGGTTTTTTATTATTATTTTATTTTTTTATTTTTAAGTATAAACCTGAGTAGGTATAGGTTCAACTACTTCAAGTTAGGTAGGTAGGCCTACTCTGGGCTGTAGTTGAGTTAAGTTGCTCGAAACCCATCATGACCCTATAATTGTAGCCCCCCCCCCCCCCCCCCCCCCCCCCAACGAAACGAGGAAAATATTTTATTACTCTGAAATGATCACAATAAATAATTAGATTTTTATTTAAGATGCTTTGACCAAATGAAATGAATCAATATTCTATTAATTTTTTGTGCTGCAATACTTTAAAGGGTAATTTTCAGTCCCCTGATTTTAAAAATGTTTACTTCCCCGGACATAGCCCCCCCCCCCCCTTTAAAACTGCAACAACAGGCGATTTCTCTCCCTAACCTCCACATACGAATTTCAAGTTTGCCACATCGCGAACTGACTGTCCCTTGCAGGCACAACATTAAATGTGTACAAATTTTGTCAGAATTTCAGATTTGTTGACTCTAAAAAAGAAATCCTAGGTACCGCCTAAAAGGGCTCGGACGGCGGGAGGGAACATTACAGTTTTGGAACTTAGGTACCCATCTTGAAACGTGAAATGACAAATTTTGAGGCCGATTCCAAAAAAAACTCACGAGAATAATAAAACATTCATTAACGGTAGAAAAAAAGCTCAACAAGAGAGACAGAGAATCCCTCAATGAGATCAACTTGATGCTGAACTAAATAAACCAATCAGGAGGGTTTGTGGGCTTCATGAATAGAAAATACCGCGAGTGAGAAACAATAATTATTCGTAAAAGATGAATAATTCATCTTACAATAATTATTATTGTAATCAGTTCATACCAAATACGTTTTCGTCTAAAACATGGCAACGCGACAACTTTCTTTCTATTCGTTACTCTCCCGGATGATAATATCACATTGTGCGATAAGTGGAGATAATTTCAAATGAATTGGGCTGAAATTACATTTAAATTTAAAAAATACCCCAACATGACCTCCCCGTAGAGCTGCTGGGAGAAGACTGAGTGATGACGAGGACGGGGCCACACCCTTCGCGGTCGTTCGATGTGGCATGTTGCACGAACTCCGCTGGTGTTCGTGTAAGGTCTACACAGCTAGGTCTGCGGGCCGAACGCGCAGACCTTACAGGCCTTGTAGAGATTCTGTGGTTCCGCGAGAGGGCTACAACTTAGTAGGTAACAATGAATAAAAATAATAACAATGATTATTATTCTTAGTTAGGTACCTATACTAAATGTTTGACCCCTCTGGGACTCAACATTGCCCTTAAACATCTCATGATGCGAAAATTCCATGAATAAAATGTATAAAGTGAATAAGTGTTACTATTCTTTGATAGGTACCTATAGGTTAATTATGAAAAATTAAATCTGTACCAAAGGAAACATTTTTGAAAAAATTAAAAATTAATTCTGTACCAAAGGAAATATTTTTGAAAAAATTAAAAATAGTTACCTACTTACTTATTAGGTTGGACAGAAGTGGGGGCATAAAAAAAAAAAAAACGTCCAAAATTACTCGGAATACGACACCTACCTATTAAACAGGTTTTTGAAAAATCTGAAATATTGACAAAAGACTCGGTTTGCCATCTAGTTGTGCCTGCAAGGTTTTCAGCCCGATCGCCCAAACCCGTGGGGCGCTATGGGGCTAAAATGAGGCTACGGGAAGGGTTTTTTGAAGGTTTTCTGCTATGAGGTCGAGTTAGGTGTCGATTTCGAAGTATTTCTGGACGTAGAATCCATTTTTTGGGGTGACGGAACGATCCGATTTCACTGTGGGGATCTATTGGGCTTTCAGGAGGCTACAAAAGGGATTTTTGAAGGTTTCAAATAAGGTGTAGTTTTCCGAGTAATTTTGGACGCAAAATCTATTTTTTATGTCCTTCCGAAGTACAGATTATGGTTTATTACCTATTCGTGGAATAATACACATGTGTATATACACAGGTGTAGGTCTACACCTTTGTAATCGCGACGGAGGTCAACGACTCCGATCGGCCTCAAAATTTGACATTATCCGTTTCAAGAGGTCCAGATTCCAAAACCGAAATGTCCGTACGCCGTCCGGGCGGTTTTGGACAGTAGGAATTTTTTTAAAATCTGAAATTTTGACAAAATATATTTTGTATAGGTTCACCTACACCAAATACTTGGTTAACCATCTAGTTGTGCCCGCAAAGTTTTCAGCCCGATCGCCCAAACCCGTGGGGCGCTATGGGGCTAATTTGGAGCTACAGGAGGGTTTTTTTGGAGGTTTTCGGCTATGGGGTCGAGTTTGGTGGCGTTTTCGAAGTATTTTTGAGCGTAGAATCCATTTTTTGGGGTCCCGGAACGATCCAATTTCACTGTGGATAGCTTATAGGCTTTCATGGATATATCGCTCCTCCGGAGGAATAGTGGTATAAGTCCAAAAACCTTACTTTTGGGAAATCGCAATTTAAGATTTTTCACATATTTGTTAGCGTGTTGCAGACACGAGGGCTTTGTTTCCGATATCCGATGCTTCTCAGGCTTTCATATTATTATCTACCTTTCAGGTTTTCCCAAAGCTTCTTCTCCCCCTTCTCATTCACGACGCGCATGTATTAAAATCAATTAAATTTCAATTATGTACCACTCTTATCCCAAGAAATTGGGCCCAAATGGATGGTACATCTTGACATGATCCACTACTGTACTGATGAACACACGGGATGACACACGTTAATATTGGAATAGTAGTGGTACATTTTTGAAATGATCCGGTTTTGCCACTGCAAGCACACAAAAAAGGATATTTTCTTGGTTGAACAGCGGTACTTCTTGAAATATACCAGTACTGAAGTGAAAAAAATAAGGTTAATACCTGATTTTTCTGACGGATAGCGGCTCATTAGAGATGAACCAACCTTCTTCAAACGAAATGTCGGTAATCTGCATGGAAAACATACCGGTTCATCTGCTCTCTCCCGAGTAATTTTTGAACTATGCTTAAACCAATAATACCCCCATGTTAAGCTCGTCGCGAGCTACCCAATGGTATATATAACTCAAAACAGCTGTTTTTAGACTTACTTATACCACTATTACTCCGGAGGAGCGATATCCATGAAAGCTTTCCATAAGGGAGTCCCACTCAACCACCTGAACCATATTTCAGAAAATCCCTCACCCTCCAGTTTATGAGCGATCTCTAAAATTTCACCCAACGTTGCTGTTTCCGAACCAGTCAAATTTTTTTCTGGATCCATCACCCCGACCACTCCAGGCCATAATTTTATCGATGGATTCCTTGATGTTGTAAAAGCAATGTGCGATATTGTGGGTTTTCCACGTCAAAGGAGCAGCATCCATCGATTTCAAGGTTTAAGGGCATTTAGGCAAAAACCGCTGTTAGTGAGGGTTTACTGTATTAAGGTCCATCCACAAATTAATTACATTGTTTCACTTTTTTGGAGAACGAATATTTTGGGCGAGAGATGAGATGAGTTCCCCCATAGAGGGATCCTGTACGCTGCTCTAGTCTGCTTCCATGGAAGCAAGCGCAGTACACTGTGCGTAGAACCTCAGGAGAAACCGCGCCAACCAATCTTCTCAGCATAAATATGCTGGAGGAAAGCTTAGATGAAAGTACCTCTGTGTGCCTGGCCCAAGACAGTCGATTATCGACCTCAATTACCACAAGATAGAGTTGTCCATTGTCGAGATCGATCCTGGACAGCGGTCCGGTTAACGAAACCGGCGGACGTGACGTCTCGACACAGCAGAATCTGTTGTGTTGACCGGCCTCCAAGTAGAGGGCGAATCAAGGCTGGTTTGGCACGTTCACGTGAACGAGGGATTCGGATAAAGGGACTGAGGGGATGCTGCATCAGGGTGAGTGCATTCCAGACAGTCAGAGCGAGCGTATGCCCGTCTGCCCGTCGTAGGCCCGGGAGTCGACTATCTCCTGGACCTTCCAGATCGTCACCTGGACCTCCGGGACTCTCTTCTCAGCAACTCCGGACAGGACCCCCGGGACCCCTACGTCGTTAAGATGAAGTCCCTGGCGATTTACACTGCAGCGACCCTCATGAGTAGCTTGGGCTAGCTCCCACGTCTCGTGAGAAGACATTTCGCGTTCGGTATCGGGTGTTAGGATGTTCACGAACGATATATTTATTTCACTGTATAATAAATACGCTTAGGGTCACAACCCTTTGGAACTAATTTCCATACCTCCTGATTGCCTGGGAGAGAGATCAGTCAATTAACCCTCATTTCATAATATAATAATTATTGACTCCCGAACGGAGAGCCATTTCACTCTCCGACAGTCATCTTTCCATTCAGCTCCAACAACAAACCCTGTCTTCCCTGGAATTTCCCTGACGCGTCTGCGGTCGGCGGCGGCGCACTGTTTTTTTTTTCGCCACTCTAGCTGGACAAAAGTCCAAAAAAAAGTTTGATTTGGAATAAAAGTCAGTAGCTTCTGTTCTACGCCTTTATTTTTCTCCCTTCTCCTACATGCGATACAAGGCTCAACGTAAACAATAAGGTTTGTTCCAGGTCTGACGGCGTCTGTTGACAAAACAGACAGCTGTCGACAGCAGTCCCAATGCCTTCGTCTGTCGAGTTCTGTCGAACAGCCCACCTTCTAACCTGGAACGCGAACTGTCAACAAAATTGTATAATTGTATTCAGAATAATCAACCTTTTTCGAGAGAGGAGTATCATAAGGGCGGGAATGAGTCATTTAAAGTGTTTGAGGGTATATACGAGGACTTTGGGAGGACGCGAGTAGGTACAACTTGATGCGTCAAGCACCAAAATAAAGGAGGTTATGAGAGAGGTTTCAACTGGGTTATCCAAGTCGACAGCTCCCAACCGAACTCATTCGAGCTGTCGGTTTCCGTCCGACTGCAGTTGAACTGCTGTCAACCTACAAATCGACCTGGAACAGCCGGCGACGGCGACCTGGAACAGCAGTTTTCTCAACTGCGCATGTCTCCGTCGATTTCTGTTAACAGTCCGTCAAACCTGGAACGAACCTGTTATTCATCAGCTCGGTCAGTGATATCAATTTCGCCACCAGAACGCTCTCTTTTCAGTCCCGTCACGATCCCTATTATGCAGGCAGTAATAATGTTTACCAACTAGGTCAGGCTTTCATTTCGAACATTGAGCTGTGAGATATTCAGACAGTCCAGTCAAAACCACAAAACTACGAAAAGCTTCGTTTATTATTAAAAAAGTGACAAATTAATAAAAATATGTGAGAATGAGCCCCAGATGAGAATGTCAAAATGTTCGGCATTCACTTAGGCGGCAATTCTCTCGTTCTTCCAGCTGTTCTTTTCTTTGAGGTACATGACTCTGTCTGCGATCCTGGGCCCAAGAGACTCGTAAAACTCGATCATCGACGGGAAGATCTTGTAGGCGACCCTGAAACAATTGAAAGCTTTCGTCAAAGTGAGGAACACGTCTGAAGACGAAATTTTGCTCGTAGGGTGGCAGCAACCGTCAACAGATTTCGGCGCTCGGTGAAAAAATTATTCCAAGTATAAATTGTGAGCGCAAAATGACCAAATTTGTGTAAACAGTATCAGTAAAACACTTACACGTGGTCGGGTTTGGCAAGGGCGTTGGCTCCTTCCTTATATTCGTTGAGGATCTGATCGTGGTGCTTCTTGAGCTCGTCCCACTCGATGGAAGTCCCCTGGTGGCACACGACCGCTCGGATTTTGCAGAAAAGCGGCTCAGAGTCGTACAGGTCCTTCCAATTATCGTAAGGCAATTCTTCAATGGGTCCTTCTATCCTCACCTGAAAGAGATCAAACTCTCATGACTAACTAGAACAGTAGGAAGTTCCAGAGGTGGGGGAAGAGAAGTACGAGGGGCGTGAGGTGGTTAGGAATAGAATATAGAATAGAATAGAATATTTTGGTTTATTATTCTTGGAATAATACACCTATGTTTTCGCGACGGAGGTGGACGACTCCGATCGGCCTCAAAATTTGACATTATCCGTTTCAAGAGGTCTACATTCTAAATCCGAAATGTCCGTCCGCCGTCCGGGCCGTTTTGGGCAGTAGAATTTTTTTTAAATCTGAAGTTTTGACAAAATACTCGCTTTACCATCTAGTTGTGCCCGCAAGGTTTTCAGCCCGATCGCCCAAACCCGTGGGGCGCTATGGGGCTAAAATGGGGCTACAGAAGGGGGTTTTTGAAGGCTTTCGGCTATGGGATCGAGTCAGGTGTCGTTTTCGAAGTATTATTGGACGTAGAATCCATTTTTTGGGGTCCCGCAGCGATCCGATTTCACTGTGGCGATCTATAGGGCTTTCATGGGGCTAAATATGGGATTTTTGAAGGATCCCTGGAGGTTAAATATTTTTCGAGTAAAGAATAAAGAATTTTTTGAAAAACAATTTTTTTGAAAAAAAAAAAAAAATCCAAAAAATTTTTTTCCAACATTTTTTCTTTTGACTCAGAAATAATTTTTGCGCAACTAACCTATATCAAAGAATAATAAACCCTTGTGTAAAATTTGCAGCGTTTTTTTTAAAATGTTATCAGGGACGGTACCAGCTTCGAAACCCTTGTGCTAAAATTTAATGCTGGATGCTCGAAAAGCCGCGAAATTTTCGGATTTTTTTTTTTTTTTTTTTTCAGTTCTTGGCTTTTAGCTTCAAAAATGTGCTCCCTAACGAAAAAGTCACTGTATACTATTTTCAAGTAGACAAGATTTGCTACCATTTGAGCGCAACGGCAGCTTTCTAGGACCAATGGGCCCCGAGATTAACCCTCTTCAAACATTGACCATTTTCCCCCAAATTTAGAAATCGTGGTTTTATCCTTCTTCAGTACGGAATATCGGCTATGATATTCATCCCGAATTCATCCACGAGGAAAGTTATGAGGAATGAAATTGTAGAGCAGTGATTCAGCTTCAATTTAAGCACAACCAGAACACGTAGGACTATCCCACTGACCTCCGTAGAAGCTGAGAGGGCCTTTTGAGTAGCAGGACTATTTTCGACAAAGCTAAGAAGCAAATTGGCTGATCCAACTTTGAATGCTTTCTAAGATCCAACATTATGATTTCTAAAAGCACATTTTTTGAGTACATAAGTGAAATTTCTCCTTCATGAGAGAAGTAATATTTTATATAATTTACAATTATTGTAAATAAACAAGTTTTTCGTCGTTTTTAATCAATTTTTTCACGTTCATACAAAAATCATCAATCCCGGGATTAATCCCGGGATCCCGGGATTGCCTCTGAAAAATCCCGGGATCCCGGGATTCAGAAAAACGTTCGGGATTGCAATCCCTAGTCTTGAGTTTGAGAGATTCCCCGTACGTACGTGAGCCGGGAATACCACACTCTAAGGGCATCTGGTTCTGGATCACTCGGTAAAGCACCAGACATTAAAACAGGTCGCTTTACTGCCCCAACAAGCCTCGACACCAGAGATCTGTGGTAGCCATTTTTAACCACTTTTTTTGAGCTACATTAAATTTATTAGCAGTTGCCATTTAAATTGATGCTAGTCTTATAATATAAGACAAACTAACAAACTAACAAGCATACCACACCAGACTAGGACTTACTGAATATGATATTATCATATTCAGTAAGTCCTAGTCTGGTGTGGTATTCTTGTTAGTTTGTTGATTTGTTGGATGTTTATTTAGTTCTTGAGTTTGGTGCTGTGACGGTAGCAAATGGTTTTTAGATACACCAACCATGGGCGTACGCAAGGGGGGGCTATACATTTTGTGTACATTTTTTGTGTGTACATTTTGTGTAAACATTTAATGTTTTATATTAAGAGGGGAAAAAAGTTAACTACAACACTTGATTTTGTAAAAATGATTTGCATGTTATTTTGTATTATTACTCAAGCGGTGTATTATTTACGATATAGGGTATCTATCACACCATACTCCGCACTCCAAATACCTACCTGCAAAGTTACGATCATTTTGGTTTGTTCTTCTTGGAATAATATACCTATGTAATCGCCACGGGGGTCGAAAATTCGGAGCGGCCTCAAAATTTGACATCATTCAGTGGTCCACAGGTGAAAAAAAAAAAAAACCAAAAAATATTTTTAAATCCCCCCCAAAATCTTTATATTCCATTCAGTATTAGTTGGAGGGTTGATATGAATAGTTTTCGTATCAAAAAGTCATCAACTTGACTCGTACTGTATACCTGACTCGTGCAGTATACCTTTCTCGATTTTGGAAAATTGTGAGTTGACGGGAGCAGTATTAAACCTATTTACGGAGAGTCGTAGCCGACTCATTTTGCACGTGAAAAAATTCGTTTGTTCAGTTTTTACTCAGCTACAAGAAAGTAATTTTATCTTTCTGCGGAAAAAATCTAGACACAGGTTTAAACACGTTTTTAGCGGATTTTGAAGCAAAAAACCATGATTTTTGTGCATTTAATTCAACATAAGTAGAGCTTGGGGTATGCGACTATTTTTCCTGGGTAGGTACCCTATGTAGTGCCCTATGTACAGAACAACTCCGACATTTGGCGTCCGTTTTTTCTACAGATTTTAAGGTAAATGCTTGAAATTGTGAGAATTCCTTTTTTCGCCAAAAAGACGCTGAATAGGTACCAAACTTCAAAATTCCTGTATTCCCGCCGTTGGATAACGTAAAATCTTCTACGTAAGATTCTTCAAACTCGACGTTACCTAGATAGACCTTTCAGAGAACCTGCGATAGTTACGGCGCTCGTTCAGTGAAATCGAGAAAACAAACTATGAAAACATACATGATATGTATGTTAGTATATTATACCCTATTAGGGTCTTTGCAGTGTATAAAAAATAATACGTTACAGCGAGATATTTCTGGCTCGAACCTTCGAAACAAAATTTAATTTAAAAGGCCATATTTTTTACCTTACAAAGTCATGAAAATAACTATTTGGCTCAGCAATTTTCCGTCTACAAGTAGAAATTTTCAATTCTAGGGTGGTCAATGGAATTCACCAATGTTACGGGGTTCCATCAGAAATCATAGGAGTGTTCGATCAAAATCATCTTCGACCTCCTCATTTTTGTAGTAATTTTCAATTTTAGGGTGTTCAATCGACGCCAAATTTATTGCTCTACAACTTTTCTTTATGTACAAACTTCGGGAGAATCCTTACTTGGCTCGCACACGGAAAAATGTACTGAAAACGTGTTTTTAAACGTATTTTGGGAAAAAACGGCTCAGAATCCATTTTAGGTACAGGGACATGGGGTATTATACGAATATAATATTCGTGATCAGCGTAAAATTTACGAATACCAACCTAAGTATGGGGGTTTCAGAGTCCCCCCCAATATCGCCGTTTTGCACCACCGTGCGTCGTCTGCTGTCCGGGGCGTTTTGGGCAGTAAGAATTTTTTTAAGAATCTGAAATTTTGACAACATACGTAGTTTACCATCCGATTTCACTGTGGGGATCTGTAGGGCTTTCATGGGGCTACAAATGGGATTTTTGAAGGATACCAAGAGATCAAAAATTGATCTCTTAATAAAAAATATTTAATAATGTCCGAGTAAAAGAAAAAAAAAATGTAAAAACAAAAGATTTTGAAAAAATAATAACAGATAATAATAATTTTTTCAACTCTTTTTTTCAAGACACAGAATTAATTTTTGCACAAGTAACCTATATCACAGAATAATACACCCTTGTGTAAAATTTGGAGCGTTTTTAATTTTAATTTAACTAGGTAGGTACCCTTGCTGGCAGCATGTCTACCTGCAATATTTTTGAGCCCCCCCCCCCCCCCCCCCCTAAAGGAAGACCTGCGTACGCCCATGACACCAACTCTGGACTACCTTCCTCCTCTTTCCATCTGTCCCAGTCGTCCTACTTGGTACTGAAATGCTACGTGCATAATTATTAACCTTTGAGTAAGTTTTGTTGCAAGTGATTGTTGCGTACAAGTCCATGCCTTATGTTTCCTTATATGACGAGCTTGTTTTGCTGTTATAGGCCCTGATGAAGATTATATAGTAATCGAAAGCTCGGCGAAAAAGGCGTGATTCTGTTTTGGCCCCGTCCCCGATACCTGACAAATTCATCTTGGTGATGATTCCGTGAAAGACTTTTTGTCACAAAAATGATGCATTTTTCCCTTTTGGTTTATTATTCTTGGAATAATACCTACACCTGTGTTTTCAAGACGGAGGTCGACGACTCCGATCGGCCTCAAAATTTGACATAATCCATTTCAAGAGGTCTAGATTCCAAAACCGAAATGTCCATACGCCGTCCACCGTCCGCCGTCCGAGCCGTTTTGGGCAGTAGGAATTTAAAAAAAATCAAATTTAGACAAAATACTCGGTTTACCATCTAGTTGTGCCCGCAAGGTTTTCAGCCCGATCGCCCAAACCCGTGGGGCGCTATGGGGCTAAAATGGGGCTACGGGAGGGTTTTTTGAAGGATTTTGGCTATGGGATCGAGTCAGGTGTCGTTTTCGAAGTATTTTTGGACGTAGAATCCATTTTTGGGGGTCTCGGAACGATCCGACTTCACTGTTGCAATTTATGGGGCTTTCATGGGGCTACAAATGGGATTTTTGAAGGATCCCAGGAGGTCAAATATTGTTCATGTAAAAAAACAAAAAAAAAATTGAAAAAAAGTTTTAAAAAAATATCCCAAAAAAATTTTTTTTTAATTAAGTATGTATCCAAAAAAAATTTTTTTAAAATTTTTCCTTTGACACAGAATTAAATTTCTGCCCAAGTAACCTATATCAAAGAATAATAAACCCTAGAGTAAAATTTGCAGCATTTTGACTTCTAACAACGTGGTACCTACAGGACGATTTAACCCGAAATTCGGGTGGATTTCCATTCCGAATAATTGTGAAAATTCCTAACAATTATTGTGACCAAAAATAATTTATAGAACTCGGTGTTCTATTCTATTGAGCTCGAAATCTTTCTCAATCTGATGACCTTTTGAACCCACCAGCTCTGATTTTTTTGAAACATCTAGACAATCGACTCCCACTCATTTCACGAGAGAAAGATGATAGTTAATAAAGTACGAATTCCCTTCAAGTAACTTCAAGAATTCGACGTGAATTTCCAACAGTCTCTTAATGTTGAAGCCTTGTTTTATTAATTTCCCATTTGTTTCTCCCCAGTTATTCCAAGGATCTCAAGTTGCAGAGAATTTGTGAGGCTGCTGGGAGAGTCTCGTCTACAAAACTCGTTCGAAGCGAAATGCAATCTGTCGTGAAAGTTCCGTTAACCACAAATCCCTACCACTAATTTCTCTACAAAGTTCGTTGTTTCCAACAACTTCATTGTTGTACCAGCATTGAATACGTATCAAATAGACGTTACAATCGAATACGTCCAAAGAGTTTTGCCGACATTTACAAACATTGCCACCGCTTCACATCACATTCTGTATAAGAAACTCATACCTAGACAATTGTGGGACGTTCAAGCTTGTTTGGAAAGGAAGTGGATTCGAATAGAAAAGAGATTGCAGTCCGATAAAACTTGGCTTTCCCTTCCAACTTTGCGAGGCAGCAGGAAAGGCAATCCCCCACATGGAACCCTCGGACTTGGCTCAGGCGTTTCCAACCCAGTAAATGACTCAATGCGATCTTGATAAATTTCCCACCACGTTGAACAACAAACTTTTCTAGATAATAATCAATTTGGGTGTTTTAATTACACTGGGCTACAAATTTCAGGGTATACTGAAAGGAACGGAGACCGAAACCACTGTTTACTCAATCAAATGTACAAATTAACTGAAAATGTATGGTATATACATATAGCTTTTTGTGGTTATTTTTACATTTCAAGAAACTTTGACCAAGTTTGGTGCAATCAAGGTACCAGTCTAGACCAAAAAATACTTTTGACCAGTGAATTTGATAGGGAATTTAAAAGCTCTTCAGCTTAGGAGGGACCGATATTTTCCTTTGGATGAATAGTTTTTGGGTAAAAACCCGTAACAACTCAGAAAAATCGTGGTATCTTGGCCCCCACAATTTTTCAAGCCGGGGAAACACGTTTGGCCTCGAAGAACGCAGAAGGTAGCCTGGAGATGCAACAAGATCGGCCATTGCGATCGACTCCCTTTTGACATGGAAAAGTCTTAGCTCTGGGGGGTGGGAATGATAAGATCCCTAATCAAAGGCATATCCATGTAACATGGTATCTGGTTGTATAGCAGATAGTGGTTTAGTGTTTTCTAACCCGAACGAAAAACATTTTGTACCTAGTAGTTTGGAAACAGTCTGGAATGCGTGGGGCCATCCTGGCAAGCCTTAGAACCCCCTAGCCAGCTTGGGACCAGCTCTGCGAGCCTTGGACAGCTCTGGAAAGGTTGGAACGATCTCGGCAAGCCATTAAAACCATTGGGAACTGCTTCGCAAGCCTTGTAAACCCTTAGCCAGCTCGCCTCCATTTTGGCACGCCTTGGAAACTCTTAGTCAGCTTGGGACGAGCTTAGCAAGCCTTGGACAGCTCAGGAAAGCTCGGTACCATCTTGGCAAGTCTTGGAAACCCATTGGTCAGTGGTTCTCCGATGATAGCAGTTCGTGGTCAAAAGTGCCACTCATCTTGTAGCCAAACGTGTCCCCACGCTCGCCGTATTGGTGGCCAAACGATCGTCCGATCAAATTAGTTTAGGAACAAAGTGGTTGTTTGCCGATGGTGCAGAGGTCTAATCCAATGAGTTGGTTAGGGAGAGAGAACGACTCCTTTGCTGAATACTAAATTGTTTACCTAAATAAACAATTTAGTATTCAGGAGAGGAGTCGTTCTCTCTCCCTAACCAACTCATCAGTTTAGGAATGTAGCGTAAGGAGGGGGAAATTGGTAGCTTGAGATGTGTAGATTTTTCTCATGAATCTTTCCAACGATTGGCGAACGATTTCTGTGCGACCGAAATAGAAACGTTGCATTCTTTTCGTGTTACATTTTCACAGATAGACCCTCGCGCCTTAGACATATTCATTTGAGGTAGCACATGAACATACTAAAAGTCCCCAAGCCTGGAGGTTGATCGGGCGGAAGGGGAGGGGTTTAAAGGTCCCATTTTTCGGGTTTTTCGCTTATAACTCAAAAACGGTGCGTCGTAGAACATTTTTTACTTGCACATAAATTTAAGCTAATCAAATTCTCTACAACTTTAGCCCCATTCATGTTTTACGAATTCCGAACGGTTTCGTAGATACAGACTTTTGAAAAGTTGATATTTAGAAAAAACCTGATTTCGTTTTTAGGATCATCCATCAAAAAATGGAAAGGTGCGCTCACCTCTTCGACATGTTTGTTTTTTTTTTTTTTTTTTTAATTGTTGTATAATATACAACAATACAGAATATTATTCTGTATATTTTTGTATATTCTTCTTTTGTATGTAAGATGATCCATGAGGATCAGATCTCTTCTTGGCAATACCACCACGAGTCCTTTGGTTTTTTTTACATCGCCCTGTGAAAGTAAGTTGGCTTTTTTTACATGCAAGCGCCAAGCGATCTGCTAATTGGTTGGCTCATTTTACATACCCTCCACCCCTCTTAAGAGGATCTTGGCTTTTTTTGTACCCGCCCCTGTCAAGCTAATGTGCCTTCGGCGTGGAACCTCGTGGAGTAAAACTAAGCTGAATTTTACCGAAGAAATCGAATGTGAGATCAATTTTACAAGGGGAATGCTTTTGTTGTGATATTGGCGAAACTTCAAGAACATTGCAGATATGAAACAATTCAATCCTCAATGGTGGACGGATTATAGAAGGGAATCCTCTTACGAAAAAATTACCTACCCCAGAAATTCTTCCTGCCTTACAACGAAATTGCCTACAAGGAAAAACCGTTGTTTATCGTTGGAGGTTATCACGAGAGAAAACATCCAATTTCGGGAGGAAATTGCGTGAGGTGCGCTCATCCTTAGGAATAGCTGTTTTGGGTTGTGTATACCTATTTCATCTACTAAGGATTTTCGGCATTTCAGGGAATTCTCAGACTCGCCTGTTTCTTTTTAGTATGATCCACTTATATACTAGCTAACATCTTGAAGCTTACCCGGGCTAGTGGTCCCGCCTCGGTTCCACGACCTCTCATTTTCTATGGGTAAGTTCGAAAGATAACCCCAACGCGGGAAAAGCCGTTCGGCAGTCTTAACCCGACACCGTCTCCTTATGTACACAGATTCCTAAAGGCTTTCAGAGATTTCTATCCCCCAAGCCCATTCTCCCCCAATTTAATATCCGTTTGGCCCTAAGCCCAACACACCACATATTTTGTTTGTCTGTGGCTTTCCATTGAGAGGTAGCGTCTTTCCATTACCCCTCAAACGTGGTACGGAGGGATTTGCCTGAAATGGGTTTTGCGAGCTTCTCTTCTCGCTTGAATGAAATCGTCTTTCTGGTTGTATAATACCTAAGCCACTCCTAGCTTGTGACGCATTCCGATGAACATTGTGGTAAACCTGTTTTACAACAATTGTAAAACATGAACATTATTGTTGGCTGTTTTACAATTATTGTAAAACATTATCATTTTTGTTATAGTCCTATCAGGAGCTTATTGTTTATACTGTCGTAAGGACGGCGTCCTTTGAAGCAATATTAAATTCAACTAAAGGACTCTAAAAAGACTTCATTCATAATAACAGAATTAGCTGTAAATTATGCTATAGCATAATTGTACAGCATTATTTAGTACAGCACAAAGGAATACTAAAATACTGCTTAGGTATATCCACCACGCTCAATTGGAGCTCTTTGGTTTATTATTCTCCGAATAAAACTAGAAACACGTTTCGTGCTAGTATGCAACCATTTTCGATGTCGATAATAGAGTGTAAAATTAAATTTTAATGTTATCGACACTCCCCTTTATCGCGGGCATGGAATAACGTCGCATGAATCTCATTTTGCTGAAACCACGTCCGCCGAGGACGATGACAATAGCGGAGCGAGAGCGATCGCAAAAGAGCAAGACGAAGACACATAAACAACGACCAGGGACTAAATAAATAAATAAATAAATAAATTTGTGGGAACGGCTACCAACCAGGGGAGAGACCACGATGTTTACCTACCAGGTAATCAACGGAGTTTCACCTTGAACTTACGCCCGGACGACACATTGTTCACTGATATGGTACCGATGGCTCTATTTGCCTTCTGGTGGTCGAGGTCCAATCCATAATGACATGACTTATCACTACGACTGTAGGTCCGTCAACAAGCTGGGTCAGCGGCCCGCAGCTCTCCCCCCCCCCCCCTCAGCCGTAGATTGCTGTGGCTAGCTTAACGTTCTCAGCAAACGGAGGCATGTTTTGACAGGTCCACCAGAAATGTTTGCCCTGCCAGAGGACTCCCAGGTGAGGTTCATTCGATCCCTCGATCTTGTGTGTTGAAAACAGATGCCTTAGCCACCTTCGCCACGGGAGCCCCCTTCATGAACGTTTCATGAATCTCATTTTGCTGAAACCACGTCCGCCGAGGACGATGACAATAGCGGAGCGAGAGCGATCGCAAAAGAGCAAGACGAAGAAACAACGACCAGATTCAAGATTCAAGATTCAAGATTTTTTATTGCCAAGAACACAGAGTGCAAAGACAAGGTCAAAATTTCCTTACAAAATTACAGCTCACAAAAACTTACTTCAATAATACAGCGGTAGGTAGTACATCATTAACAAGCTATTAGATACCTAATTTACAAAACCTATGCCTAACTAGAGCTCTCTTACATTCTTTATACTGAGGAAAAATTCATTAAAATCAAAGGGTGCGATGGATTTTAAAAACTTGACAAGTTTTGGCCTAACGTTTGTTGCCGTAAATTTCGCTCGCAACTCTTTAGGGATGGCATTGAAAAATTTAATACCCCACCATGAACTGCTGATGCGGGATGATTTCAAGCGGTGAAAAGGTACCAGCAAGTCACTCCCATGCCGTGTTCTATACCCATGAGTGGAGGTATGATACTCGTGTAAGTTGGAGAAAACGTAGCACGTAGCTTCGAGTATGTAAACCGCAGGGATGGTCAAGATGTTTAATCTTATGAAGGCTGGCTTACAATCCTGCTGGTACTTCAGCCCAGCGACCACTCGTACAGCCCTGCGTTGGCATGCGAAAACTGCGGCAGCCGACGCGGCATGACCCCAACAGAGGATGGCATAAGTCGCACGACTCATAAAAGCAGCATGGAATGCCGCTACGACTGCAGTTTTGGGTAGCTTCTCCTGTAACCTACGCAGGAGGAAAACAATGGAATTTAACCTAGATTCAAGGTTCTCACAGTGTTGGTTCCAGTTCAGCTTTGGATCCACCAATACTCCCAGAAATCTAACGCTTGGGGGGTTTTCGTCCAAGGATGACAAGTCCCGCAACCCAAAGTAGAGATTCTCAGTTTTCGTCTCATTAACAGAGAGTCTATTTCTAGCGAACCACCCCGATATCTCTTTTTTAGACCCTTCGTTTGTCAGAGTCAGTGACGCAAGAGATGCGTTTTTCGTCAGGACAGAAGTGTCGTCCGCAAACAGAAGGGTCTCAAGAGGATGTAGACCTGATGGCAAATCATTTATGAAAATTAGAAAAAGTGTGGGACCCAAAACTGAACCCTGAGGTACACCATACCTGACTGGCAAGAAACTTGATAAAGAATTTCCATGATGAACAGCCTGACATCTACCTGTGAGATAGCTTGAGATGAGCGATAAAGCCCCGTCCGAAAAATGATATTTTGCTAACTTGTCGATAAGGAGCTGGTGTGGAATGCAGTCAAAACACTTGGCTACGTCTACAAAAGTAGCTGAGGCATATTCCGCACATTCAAAGGAATTCGATACAAATTCGGCCAACCTCAGAATGGCCTGCTTTGTAGACCTGCCCCGCCTAAACCCAAATTGATCGTTCGAAAATAGACTATTCATTTCAAAGAACCTCGTGACGTCACGCTTTAGTCCCTTCTCAAAAACTTTTGCTAGAATTGGGAGCTTAGATATTGGTCTATGATTAGAAAGAAGGTTCTTGTCTCCCTTTTTGAAAAGAGGAATCACTTCAGCAACCTTGAGTACCGAGGGAAAGTGACCTAGCAAAATCGATTCATTAATAAGGGTTAAGGGATACACCAGCGCTAGAGCTCCCTGTTTTATCATTTTCGTGGACAGACCATAAACATCAAATCCATTAGTGTTTTTCAACTCAGTGATCAAGCGTATGACATCATGAGGCTCAAGATGAGAAAATGTAAATGCATCATGAATGGGAACAGCAAACGTTTCCAATGGATCTTCATTGCTAGGGGGTAAATTTTTTACAATAGATTCGGCCACATTTACAAAGTATGTGTTAAAATCTTCTGCAGAGAAATGAGGAGATGCTGAATTTGAGCATCTATCGATTTCTCTATTTTGATTGATTTCGTTCCACATCATTTTCACTGGATTCTTAGATGAGAAAATTTTCCGTTCACTATCTTTGGATCTTGCATCTTTAATCATGGTTTTGTACTCATTTCTACGTTTCAAAAATTTAGCTTTGATCCCAGGGTCATCAGAAGACTTCCAACGGTCGTAGAGAGATTGAAGATCACTCTTCACCCTAGAGAAGTCTTCCGAATACCAAGAGTAATGATGATTTGAGGCATTCACAGCCTTGCAAGATTTTTTAGGAAAAACTACATAAGACAAATTTGAGATAATTTCAACAAAGTGATGCCAGCGAATGTCGATCGGCATGTCCGATTGATACACGAAATCCCAACTTGTAAAAAACAAATAAAATTCGAATGATTCAAGTTTCTTCTGGGTGATAGGTCGGAAAATAAAAACAGATGGCTCTTTGTGAGACATTTCCACTGTAAAATTGCAAAATAGAGCCCGGTGATCAGAAAAGAAGACATCATCTACCAGGATGTTGGCTTCGTACTCCGGCAAAAAATTTACGAAGGCATTATCAATGCTTCGACGGTACCGTGTAGGTGTTTTATTTTGCGGGTGGAACTTGAAAGAACCGAAAAGACCGGTAAGAACTCTGTATCGTGGCACATCTTCTATGGCACAAACGTTAAAATCACCCAAAACAATAACCATCTTCATTCGAAAAACAAGTTGAAGCACAGAATTTAGAATAGATAAAAATTTTTGAAAATCCCCACTAGGCGAATGGTAGATCGAAATAATAACTAAGTTACAATCATCTTTTGCGGCCGCAATCTCACAATCACGTGCCACAGACAGCTCATTGATATGATCCAGAATAGAAAATTTGATTAGCTTATTAAAAAACAACACTGTTCCCCCATGTTCCTTTGTGGGCTTACAAAATGAAGGCCCAACATTGAAATGTGCTATTTTCAAAAATTTCAACTCAGATGAGTCCAACCAATGGACTACCACTCAGATGAGTCCAACCAATGAGTCCAACCAGGGACTAACACTCGGGAAACAATTTCTCTCCTTGCTAATTTCGAGCATATTATGGGATTTCACCCCACTACGCTGTTCATGAGCCCAGATCCCTACTGCCTTTTCTGAGACCTTTACCCCTTGCCTGGTTTGCCTTGCCTCCAGATGAAATCCTTTCGAAAGCAACATAAAATTCCGTGAAATGAGGAATAACCTCCTGCTTCTTGTTAAGTTTTAACAGAGTTAAACCGCTACAGATGAACTTGTTGTGTCTTTATGTGCACGTTGACCGCGTTAAACGCACATAGACCCACTGTGACAGGCAGGGCCGTACCCAGGGGGTCAGAGGGGTTGGAACCCCCCCCCCCCCCCCCCCCGAAATTTTCCCAAAAATAAGCATTTTCAAACACATAGGAATTAAATTTACTCAAGTTATAATTGATCTTCATAGGTAAATAAGGAAGAGTACAAAACAATTTCTAGTTAAAAGTATACGTAAATAATTTATAATAAATATAATTTTATAATAAATATAATAATTTATAATAAATTATGAATAATTTATAAAATGTATTACAATTTTACAAACCCATTCGCGTACGTGGATGGACGCGGTCCGCCGCTAACGGCGTAGACCCAAACGTTCCATTACGGAAGTTGCCGTAAAGCATGTAGTTTGGCGCTATGTATTACGATAGGTAGCAGCACGAAAAATGACCGCCATTCGACTTTGCAAATCCCTGACTATATTCTGTAGGTTGTTTTTCTATGTTCAATATGTTTTTAAATGTTAAACAATGTTGAGTCTATTTGTATTGTCTATCTATTTATTTTCCTAGTCACCAAATTAACAGGGGAAATTATTTTTATGTTATTATTTATATACTTAGTGACACTAAGTTAGTGTCGTTCTAACTTTTGTCAATAAAAGCTTAAAATGGGTTATTTTTACAATGACAATTTTTACATTGACAATTTTTACATTGACAATTTTTAAATAAGTTTTATTGGGTAGGGCCTCCGGACCCCGCCTGGTGCCACAACCCCCTTTATATACTTAGTGTCGTTCTAACTTTTGTCAATGAAAGCTTAAAATGGCCTAAAAATGGGTTACCTATTTGACAATTTTGGGTTTTCTTGGAATAATAGGTACACCTATGTTTTCGCGACGGAGGTCGACGACTCCGATCAGCCTCAAAATTTGACTTTATCCGTTTCAAGAGGTCTCCATTCAAAATCCGAAATGTCCGTCCGCCGTACGCCGTCTGGGCCGTTTTGGGCAGTAGGAATTTTTTTTAAAACCTGAAATTTTGACAAAATACTTGGTTTACCATCTAGTTGTGCCCGCAAGGTTTTCAGTCCGATCGCCCAAACCCGTGGGGCGCTATGGGGCTAAAATGGGGCTACAGGAGGGGTTTTCTGAAGGCTTTTAGCTATGGGATCGATTTAGGTGTCGTTTTTGAGTATTTTTGGACGTAGAACCCATTTTTGGGGGTCCCGGAACGATCCGATTGCACTGTGGCAATCTATATTTCTTTCATGGGGCTAAAAATGGGATTTTTGAAGAATCCCAGGAGGTTAAATATTTTTCGAGTAAAAAAATAAATAATTTTTGAAAAAACACATTTTTGAAGAAAAAAATCCCCCAAAAAATAATAAACCCTTGTGTAAAATTTGCAGCGTTTTTTTCTAAAGTTTTATTGGGTAGGGCCTCCGGACCCCGCCTGGTGCCACAACCCCCCCCCCCCCCCCCCCCCCGAAAATGTTTCCTGGGTACGGCCTTGGTGACAGGACAGTTGATTACATGACCTGTGGCCGCATGGGCCCAACTCTTCCCTTATAAGGGAATTTATAAATTCGCCAGCCAGCCGCTAGTGGTCCCGTGGCGGGCCATGGGAAGCGCCACTTTCGGCGGCGCAATTCGGAAGCCAGGTCAGCGGACCCAATTTTTACGCGCGAATCCACTGTTGACAATTCATCTGCGGTCGCTGCGAGATCGAATTTTCCTAAGATGGTGTCAGCGGGCCCCCTTGGCGACAATTTGTCTGGAGAAGCCAGCCTTCTGAGTCCCGTACTAGCAGCGGATCCAGGGAGAGTTGATATTAACACATTGACTCCCTTCTGGAGACCAACGCATTCCACACTATCACGACACTTCCTGCCTGTCTGGAGATCGTGGGTCTCACTTTTCTGCCTCGATACCGCCTCACAGGTCAGCAGATCATGACACATCGTGTTATGTCCTGGGCAGGGATATTGAGGTACCTACTCTCTTCCCCTTCCTCCAAAGACACCGGGGGAAAAATCCCAGTTACGCTGAAGGCCTCCCCCCAAACACACAACACAATGAATGATAAACCTATTAAAGAATAATTCTTTCCTAATTATTAGGAACTCATCATCTTTTCCAGTTCGAGATCGTTTGCAGCAAGTATTGGCGTTATCTCCTCGGCGGTGGTTTCGGACAAAATTCTACTATTACCTGTTCTTTTATCGCGGTTTCGTAGAAAATGCAGACCCGTCAATAATAATCTTGGCTGTAACATTTATTCATCCGATTCAATCGGTTCCCAGACCAGTCAAATGACTCCAGAACTATGAGTATAATACATCCATATTTAATCCGATTTGTTCCGTTTCCTCGACTCATATTGTGGGAAACTAAGCCAAATCTCTCAGTTTATATAACGAAAAACATTCAGTTAGCACTGGAAGTGGGATCGTCGAGAAAAGCGGATCACGAGGATGAAGAATTGTTCATTCTACGGTTATTTTTTTTCTTTTACCTTTTACTACCCAGTGTCACCGCATATCACGTCTCGCGAAAGTCCTCAGTTGTTCGGCTCCCTTCTGAATATAAATGGAGCTTTGAGCGACTTGGCGGTAGAAACATGTATTTCCACATTCGTAGTTAAATAGGAAAAAGTTGAAAGTTTGATGTGCTGAAGGTTGTAGTTTTTCCTCAATGTTGTTCCCTCAGACGTGAGTTTTCCAGTTAGACTGCTGTGTAATTCAATCCAATTTCGCCTCTAGCAAATCTCCACCCTTATCAATTACCACCGTAAAAAGCAACAACCCGGTATGTCCATAACGAAGCGGTGAATCGGAAAAAAGGGGAAATTAATGTGACAAGAAGGGGATAGTACAGGTAAGGTGATGATTTATAAGGGTGAACCCGTTTCCCCGGCACGGCGGGCGTAAATCCTTCGTAACAGGGTGGCAAACGAAGGTGGCCCCCTCTTTAAAAACGAGGATTTTCCGCTAATTACCTCCATAAATCCGTCGATACCGGTTGCTAAATTGGCGATTCAAATGTATCACTGACGATTGAACGGGCGCGAGACGGTTGGCAGAGCGTGTACTCCGATAGTACAGGTTGTAAATTTGTTGATCGTTCGAACCGACATTAATAAGCGAAACGATATGTCTCTCATGAGCATTTTGGTTTATGGTGTGAAAATTAAAACGTTCATCGCAGTACCTGTAGGAGCACCCTGTAAATGGGTTGTAGAGGGTGTAACTACAAGAATTTGTTTGAATTTAAAGTCATTAAATTGTGTGTTGTGTTTAGCGGAAGGCAGTTGGCGTGAATCCATGATTTTGCCGCTTTTTGTTGTGGAAGGTATATAAGAACATCTCTAGCTATGCCACCGTACGATTTGTCGTAGTCTACGGGCCTAGCAGAGGAAGCAGCCACAATCAAAGACCGGCCAACGTGAAATGTCGGGGTACTGTGACGGTGCGAGGTCCACGGAAGGCAACCGCAGGGATGCTGATACCCAACACGATATGTCGTGACCGATACCAGTTCGCCCTGAGATTAATTGTTGCAGCTGCCTCAAACGGGCTGGCCGATTCCAGTCTTACCTGGATCCGCGTCTTCGGCTTCCACAGTTGAAGGCCTGGTCAACGGGCCCAGGGGTCGAGACAATACTGTTGCAGCTTCCACAGCCAAAGTGTATGCTTCCATCAGCCTCACGCCTCGGCACGGAGTGAGCACGTGCCGCAAGTTGAGGAGTACGCATGGAAGCCCCGACGGCATCCCCGCCTCCGTCTTCAAGCACGTAATGGGCTATATAACTACGGTTGAAAATCACAGTTTTTTCAGTCGAATCCCATTCTGTAGAGTAAAATACTTGTTTTTATACCGTCTGCTCAATTTTTAATCCTCTACAGAAATCAGGAGAGAGTATGAAAATAATCAGCGTTTGAACTTTTGGCAGTAAGATTGACCTTCCGAAAGTAGTACAACACAACGCCACCATGGACGCTGGCATCAAATCTACAGATTTCATGTCCTTGAAGGTTGGCTAATCTCTTCAAGATGGCTGATTGTTTATGTTATGGAGGTCCGATTAGCAAGTGAGTTGGTTTCTACGGATATACAGTCGGTTTCTACGGATATTTGGAGAACTGTAGTCGGGTCTGCTTTTGGGTTAAATGACGTCATTTACCGTCTTTTCAGATTCAAACCTACCAACTTCCTTAAGGTCCTGACGGATAAATCGGGACTTTTTTTGCGGTATCAGGGCGTTATTAGTCATTTCATGGAACTAGCTTTCAATTACAATAAACAGAAAAAAATGGTTATATAGCTCATTGCCAGCATCGCCCAAGTCCTGTGTGATATTTTCAACTCTTCGTTCTCCTACGGCTGTTTCCCTGAACGTCTCAAGCACGCCCTGGTAATTCCTGTACCTACCTAAGAAACCCTTCTTCTGGTCACCCGACCATTCGGATATCTCATCAGGCCCATTAGTCTGATAAACGTCTTGGGGAAGGTGCTTGAGAGTCTGATGGAATCTCGACTCATGTCATTCTCGGATTCCGTTGATTTCTTCGACGAGGCGCAGCATGGCTTCAGAAAGAATCGATCGACGGAGACGGCTCTGGATGACCTTACCGATTTTGTGTGCTCTGATGGTGGACCAGGCTCTTCAAGTGGCAGGTTGTATGGCTGAGCTAGCAAAGGCTTTAGATGTGGCACTACGCGACGTTTTGCTCTTGAAGCTTGAACTTGTTGGGATCAGAGGGATTGCCAATAAATGGTTTCGAGCATAACTCACTGAGAGGCCATGGAGAGTGAAAATTGAAGGCACCTCACATCCGTCCTTTTCAGCCAGTAAAACTCTCCTAAGATCAGTCTCCCAAGGCAGCCTTCTGGCTCCGGTCCTCTTTCTGATGCTGGTTAACGATTTGCCCTCCGTGCTTGAGGGTCCAAAATTTGGCCTTAATGCAGATATTTAATAGGTATCTGTATAGTGAACTTCGCTGACGATACAAACTTTATGGCGGCTGCCCCCTCTAAAACTGAAGGTGTCCTCATGCTCCAACAAACGTTCCAGACTCTGAATGAATGGACCCTATCCAATAAGCTTCTGCTCAATGAGGCCAAGGCAAACTGTTTACTGTTCACGGCTCGTGGCTCTTCTGACCCATCCGACCGCATAATGCTGGGCAATGAACTCGACCAGTTTCTGTCTGCGCTCATGACCTAACACGGCCTTTTTATGTCTTGAGCGAACTATGGCATCCTTTCGTGGGGTTCAAGGGCCGACCCCGAAACCATTTTCTTGCCTGAGAAGCGAGCGGTTCCTCGTGCAGAGGGCGTTTCAGATCGGAGGGCCTGCTGACTCTTAATCTGTTTGGATCCTGGATGCAGTGCTTTTCTTCCTGCGACATCGCGACAGGTTCGTCGAGGACCAGTTCGGCCACAACTTCAACACAAGATCGAAGGAATCCCTACTCCGAGTACCAAAACACAATTTGGAATTTTTCAAGAGGTCCACCCGCTACAGTGTGATCTCTGTCATGAACCATTTTACCCTCCATATGCAGAAGTTTGTACTCCCCATTGATTCTCCGTTCCACCAATTTAAGAGGTCCCTCAAGAAGTTCTTGATTGATAAGGAGTTTTATGCCGTGACCGATTTTTTCGACAGGCGATGATTTTGTTATTCACTCCGACGTTTGTCCTATCCCTGTAGGTTTATTTAAGTGTCGGCAAGAAGGTCTTAAGGTTTATGAAGGCCAGGCCAGCGGACCCGATCCCATTGATATCAATGTTCTTGGACGTAATGCCAGTTGTGAGCATTGATATGGGTGAACGGTAAAACGTTAATTGAGGGGAGAAAATATTCCCCTACTCGTACAGAACGGCGGACGGGAGAAGAGGGGTTCGCGCGATCGCGCCGCGACCACAGCGTGACCCGCTTCCCCTGCCGGTGCTAACTCTGGCGGGCTGACGATCAAGAGGGAAAATCTGTCCAGATTCTGTCCACATTTGAGGTCATTGATAAGTGGTCGTTGGAGAGAACTGTGCTGTAGAGAGATCTCTCTATCTATAGCTACAAATTGGCAAAAATCGCTAACATTCGATTGATAAATGGCACTAGAAGAAGAAATATTATAAACTAGTGAAATTCATACGCCGAACATTAGTCTTGATGTAATTTATAAACGGTCTACCTATTTGAAGATTCCCAGCTCTACAAACCCTGATCGATTCCGTCCTTCTTTAGATTCTTCTACTTGACCTAACCCGGACCATATTGGTGATGGCTCACAGTCTCACATGAATACCAAGTTCCGCCCCAGTGTCTTTGCTTCGTTGCTTTACCCTCTTCAACACATCGGTGGCGGAGTAATAAGAGGAAAACCAGCCTCCTCCTTCCCGTTTCCTCTCCTGTTGAACCCCCTTGGAAATTTAATATCGCGGCTCGCCAGAGATAACTCCAGTATCGAGTTCGCCACCAACCCCACCAAGCACCATCGGGTGAAATATAAATTAACCTGCGGGAGTACCAACCACGTGGAATATTGTGGGGCCACAGAGCGAGGAGGAGTATTTTCCGATAAACTCGACTCTAATGTGGAAGAAACCTGCGCCTAAAATCTCTACAAAAAAGGCCTTCACTTACCACACAAAAATACTGTAAAATTAAGTTGGCGAGATTTCGTTTTGAAAGATATTAATCAGAGCTAATTATCGTTAGGGCGTCAGGATATTAGAAGAGTATTAAATACTATTTCAAAATTTGAGACTATGTCAAAATTAAATTTTGACATAGTCACACAGCTACAATCAAACGTTATAAATTGATGCGCGAATCGCGGGACCACATGGAATAGTAGAAATGGGAATTTATGCGTGTGACTTCGTGAAACGCCAATCAATAGCAAATCTCCAGAAATGAAAAATTTAACGCGTTAGAATTAAATTTAAAGTTATTTAATGCAAACAACCTGTTGTTTGCTCCAACTATATTGGAGCTGCAACACAAGGAGCACGAGGAGGAGCATGCTCATGATTTATTCTTGGATACTTCCAATGTAAATGTCAGAAAATGTTGAAATTTGCCTTGAAAAATTCAGTTTGGCGAGCAGATGGAATTTGGTCATCCTGTTCAATTTTTAAAAAATTCAGGGCTCGCCAGGGGGGGGGGGGGGCTCTCTGAAGTGTAGGAAAGTTAACTGTCTGAGGCCGAACTAGTGGGCTACTGGTAAGACAAATGAAGCATTTTGGGGCCAAAGAGCTTCAAATGAGGACGCTGAACCAGTGGCGTAACGTACGGCAGGTGAGGACGCCGAACTAGTGGCCTAACGGTAAGGCAAGTGAGGACGCTGAACCAGTGGCCTAACGTACGGCAGGTGAGGACGCCGAACTAGTGGCCTAACGGTAAAACAAGTGAGGATGACGAACTAGTGGCCGAATGTGTATGTATATACCTATTACGTTATAATATAACGTATATATTATATAAACGTAACACTCCCGCGTCTCCCTCCCGGACTAACGTTTTTCGGCTGTTAGGTCATGGCTAAAGCATGTGCCATGCTAAAAAAATTGGTAGGTGGCCTTTTTTCGTTTAGTCTATTTTTGTTATAGAATGTTACTCGCAGGCTTAGATATGTACACCTTACATAGCGGAAAATTCCTGGGGAGTACTCCTCATATAATATATGAAAATATATTATATTGTTTCCTGAACCTCTTCACATACCGCAAACATCCTCCCATCAAACATTTCATCGGATAGAAACCCGCTAAGGTTCGTAGAGTGGGTTATGAAATTCAAAGTGGATTAACTTTTGCAAAAGTTAAAAGTAAATATTTAATATTTACTTTTAACTCCGACGGGTCAGGATTTTCCGTTCCAGATCTTTCAGACAAATATACGGGGCGGGTTTCCAAACACGATTCTACGACAGTGATGAGTACATCGGGATCCCATTCAGGTTTATTGGAAAAACACCAGAGAGCGAAAATGGGAGCTAAATCACCCTTTAGGGCTTATCAGTTTATCGGAGCGATTGCGACTGGTCGTCGTCAAAATTGTACGATTTTTGTATCATTTGACGGCGCTAAAATAATTCTGAATCCTAAATGACATTTAGGATACATTGTATCGTGCCACGCTCGGAATTTCCCCAACGTAAAAGATCCTTTTCATTTACGTTGACCAAAACGCTAACCATCGTACGGGACTTGAATAGAAAATAAAGCTAAATAAGCGGGAAAATTCGGGATGAATTCATTCCTACGAGCACCCTCCGCTACGTGACCAGCACCGGAGACATTCAACGGCCAAGCAATTCTTATGTCTACGAAAAAGATTTACAGGGAAGCTAAAGTCCAAAACCAGTCTTTACAGATTTTGCCGATATGAACACCGCACGTTTCAGTTTATTTTCTCAAATGAATGAAGAGAACCACTCCGATCGGAAGCCTCTCTAGTTAGTAGAGTTACGCCATTAATTTGATGAGAAATTTTATATCCATTTATACAAGTTTTTTTTCCTTTCTCGAGAAACCCCATTTGAATGAGGGAATCATTAATTCCAGGGGAATACACTTCTCTCCCCAGTAATATTTCTTTTGTCCCCTTCAACCTGGAGAGATTGAAATCATACTTCTGAAGAATGCTTCTGACACAGTTTTGTATCAGTATTTGATACAACACAACCCTCCATTAAGCATCCCCGGAACCATTACTGTTAAGTTATATTGTAGAAGTTCTTTTGTAAACACTTCTTTTTGTATTGTTTTGCTGTCGTACAGCTCAGTATGCCGCCAATTAGAAATACATTTGGTTGCTCAGTTTATCTTGCCCGACTGAACAATTATTGTCCGGCACAGGCTGTAATAAATTACAGTACAAATAAGGAGAAAAACGGTGCTAATTGAATGGAAGTTTATAATAATAATTTCTATGTTATTTATTTGTATTTTTTTTAAATTCTTCAATAAAGACCTTGCAAAAATTTGATTCTGTCAATTCATACTCACAAAAAAAAAAAAAAAAAAACGCTGCAAATGTTACACAAGGGTTTATTATTCTTTGACATAGGTTACTTGTGCAGAAATTTAATTCTGTGTCAATAAAAACAATTTAGAAAAAACAAATTGTTTTGATTTTTTTTTTTTTCAAAAACTTTTTTTAAATGTTTTTTCTCAAAAATAATTTCTTTTTTCAAAAGTTTTCGTGTTTTACTTGAAAATATTTGACCTCCTGGGATCCTTCAAAAATCCCATTTGTAGCCCCATGAAAGCCCTATAGATCGCAACAGTGAAATCGGATCGTTCCGGGACCCCCAAAAATGGATTCTACGTCGAAAAATACTTCGAAAACGACACCTAACTCGATCCCATAGCCAAAAGCCCTCAAAAAACCGCACGAAGCCCCATTTTAGCCCCATAGCGCCCAACGGGTTTGGGTGATCGGGCTGAAAACCTTGCAGGCACAACTAGATGGTAAACCAAGTATTTTGTCAAAATTTCAGATTTTAAAAAAAATTCCTACTGCCCAAAACGGCCCGGACGGCGCACAGTGGGGCAGAACCTCCAATTTCGGGAAAAAAATATAATTCCTTGAATTTTCAAAACGTTTGTGATCATTTCTATAGTACTTTTTCGCGCTGAATTGAATACTGCAATAACTTTGACGATTAGAGCAGCTGGCAAAAAGATACAGTCAATAATTGGATGAAATAACTACGGAATCACATAATTTTGGCAATAATATTTACTGTAAATTAAAAAAGTAAATTTAGCTTTATAATAAACTTGAGAAAAAAACCAATAAATGCAGTAATATTTGACTTAAGTTCAAAATAAATGGTAATTTTTTTTTTTTTTTTTTTTTTTTTTTTTTTTAATGAATAGATGAGACTACAAATAATAGCTCCTACATTCAGTCACTGAGTAATAATTACTATTATTCTTCTGCCTCGTCACTTAATTGAATTGATTACGTTGATTCACTCACTTTTATCGCCTCGACCTCTAACCCGAATACACCAAACTCCTGTTAACCGGCATCTTTGATAATTCACTGCTCCTGAATACGGTGGAAAATGGCGACGAAATTTTCACAGCATCTTTATTAGGGTCTGACGTTTAAGAAAAAAATAATAATAATAATAAGGCAGACCTTAGGATGGCCTAGCTCGATTTGCACGCTTCCCTAAAGTCAAATTCTGCAGAATTCGGAGGTGTTGTTCATCGGAATTCATTTTAAAATTGTATTTTGTAGTTTTATAGAACACTATTGGTACCTATTGAGAACATGTACATTTTTCAAAACTACACGATTAAACCGAGTGAGAGGGGATTTTTTTAATGTTATACCTACCTATAAAATGCTTAAAATCTCATAATCTCATGTTTCACACCTCATTTAAGTAGTGAAAACTAATTTTAACCGCAAAATGAATATTTCACGCTGATTCTACGGTTATAAACCTTGGAGAAAACCACAAAAATTCTCTGGTATACACACTTTGCAAATTTGACTTTTTTCCACGCCCCACTTTGCGGCGGACGGACATTTCGGATTTGGAATGTAGACCTCTTGAAACGGATAATGTCAAATTTTGAGGCCGATCGGAGTCTTCAACCCCGGTCGCGAAAACATAGTTGTATTATTCCAAGAATAATAAACCAAAAATAATTTTTATCGCGTTATTGTGGAAAATAGTGTTGATAAAATCTTACTTTGAAATGTAGTTTTTATTTTCACACTTCGCCAAATATTGTATGTATAATGTATTATTGGTGGTTCGATCGACGTGGTTTGAAAAACTAGAAGGCGGTATGAAATGATTTATTCAAATTTCATGCACACCGTTATTGCCGTGTTGGTACTTTACAAGAGAGGAATCTCACACGAAATATGCATTTTGAGCGTTTCGCTAATAACATGCAGGACGTTCTCCAAGCGTTTATTAATGAGATGTTAATGATTATTATTGATAAAAGTTTGAGCTTGCAGTAAACGGATGATGACAAACAGTAAAAAGAGATACGGCTACGTCTTCTCCCCTTTGCAAAAGTCTCTCACAATTGCAGTTTTCTAGTGTTTACTGAAGTTTGATGAAGACGGATCGTGCTCGTATTTTTGCAACGAAACAGGAGTTCCATCTCACTTCAATCGATTCAGCTGGCCGATAAACGGAAGTGAGCGATACTAAATTAAGACCGAGGCGAAAGCCTAACATTTCACCCGAACATCAATGATGTGATTACTTTGGACGACTAGGTTTTGGGCGCGTCTCGTGAATGATGATTTAATAATGCAAAGTGAAGAACTTGAGGCTTACGGCAAAAGCACCCTCGTTGGCAAGTATGAAAAAAGTTTCTCCTCGCCGCCCGAAGAGCACATTAAGAAGTTAATGTGAAGTTTTTTTTTTTCAAAGATTCTGTTTCCTTCCCGGTGAGAATTAAGTTCGGCGAAACAGAAAAAAAAAAGTTGTTGGGCCGGTGCAGAATGGAAGTAAACGGGCTGCTGCCGGGAAGGTGTAAAACTCTCAAAAGTTCAATTTTCCTCAATTGTCAGGGTTGTCTGGGACACATTATGTTGCAAGTGGATTGAAACCGCCGCTCAAACAGACCTACGCAAATACACAGATCGCTTTGATTTGCTGCAGATTGCTTTGAGTAAATATTGCGGCTCAACTGAGGTCCTAGTGTGCCTAGCGATATGCAGTCTATATGCAGAAACAGGGAACTATCTCTGTTTGAGGTAACAAACCTGGCCTCAATATCAGTGCAAACTAGGCGGCAGGGGGATACGAGAATGATAAAGGGATATTTATAACTAATGATTTGTTGTTGTTTCGTGAAATGAGATTCTGTTTCATGAGTTCAAACATGTTCCCAAATGGGTTTTACTTTTAGAGGGGTGCGTTCAAATGTACATCCGACCGACTACAGGACCATGTCAGAACAAACAAAGATGATCCAGAATCGACGCATCCACTCAATGCCGAACAAGGACGCGTTCTGCTTTACTGCCTTGGCGAAAGCGGGATCGAACTGTGCCGAAAACAAGTGGACGCCATTTCAAGAGATTTCCTACCTTTTGACGGAGAATGAATGAGTGCCAGAGAATGAAGCAGGCGCCTTCAAGGGACGGAAAACCAAAACTAATATCCGAATATCGGATATCCGATCGGATGAATATCGAGCATTCGGAAACGGTCGGATGTCTGCCGTTCAAATCCGGACATCCTCTATTTTTCTGAAAAATCCTTAATTTTGCTCATTTTAGTCTGACAACGTTGCTGCAATTTCAAGGGCAAAGTAGATCTGCATTCGAATGCGAGAATCCGCGACAATAAAACCTAAAACTACAAGGAACAGAATGGCACTTCATTTGAAGACTTGATGACTTGAAAAAAGTCAAGTTTAAAACGACATCTTTATATCTGTAATCTAGGAATATACCAATTATGTTAGGTAGTAGTACAAACTATGATGTTTTAAATTATTCAAATTATTAACCAACGCATGAAAAGTGTTTCAAAAACAAAATTTTCACAGCTGGAAAATTAACTTGGACTAGACAGAAGACAAAAAAGCAAACATGAAAAAACAAGAAGAAAAAAACACTGCAAATTTTACACAAGGGTTTATTATTTTCTAATATTGATTAATTGTGAAAAAATGACCTAATTCTGTGCCAGTAAGATATTATTTTTGAAAAAAAAACCGACCGTCTTGAGCCTGAAGGCTAAACAATGAGAAACGTATAATACGTGTTTACGTTGTAATGTAACAATGGAAGGGATATTAAAAATTGAAAGTAGAAATGTATAATTAATGAGTACTGCATTTTCTGTACATGTGCTAGGTAAAATTCTCCACTTCAAGGAAAAATGTTGAATCATGGATATGTTTCTACTCTAGTTGCTGCATAGTAACCAAATAATAATACTTCAAGTATACTTGAAGTATTATTATTTGGTTACATACATTAATACATACTTTAATTTATAACAGATGTAAAAACTGTATTGATCATTGGTTAGTTAAAGAAGTTTCGTTTCCCTAGCAACGGTTACGTGACGGTTTCGTGGGTCGCTTTTTGGCAATTAGGTCTCCGTAAAAACGTATTCTACGTTAAAAAATCTGTTCAATGTTTGGACAGATGTGGGACCTCAAAAAAAGGTCTTACCTACTCTCCAAAATTAGCCCGAAAACGATACCTTATTTGACCTCCTTTTAATATACCGACCATTAAATATATTTGCTTGAAAATAAAGTAGAAGGCGAGAGTCCGCCGTCAGCGACGGAGTCGAAAACTCTGTCCTCAAAATTTGACATTAAATGTTTAAAAAATGAAATAAAAAGACTGGATGTCTTGATTCCAAAAACAGAATGTCCGTCCGCCTTCCGAGCCGTTTTGTGCAGTAGGGATATTTTTTAAAAATGAAATTTTGAAAAAATACCTACTCGGTTCACCATCTAGTTGAGCCCGCAAGGTTTTCAGCCCGATCGCTCAAACCCGTGGGGCGCTATGGGGCTAAAATGGGGCTACGGGAGGATTTATTGAAGCTTACCTAGGTATTCGGCTATGCGGTCGAATGAGGTGTCGTTTTCGAAGTATTTTTGGCCGTAGAATCCATTTTTGGGAATCTATAAGACTTTCATGGGGCTGCACAATTTACCCATAGCGCCTCACGGGCTCGGGCGATCGGGCTGAAAACCTTGCGGGCACAACTAGATGGTAAACCGAGTATTTTGTCAAAATTTCAGATTTAAAAAAAATCCTACTGCCCCAAAAGGCTCGGACGGCGGACTCTCGCCTTCTGCTTTATTTTCAAGCATATCTTCGATACGGATATCCGATACCAACACATATCCGGTTACCGAATGTTTCAACCGACTTCTATCCGGTCACAATCTATATGAATATTAAAAAGAAATATCCGGATATTGGATATACCCGGTCACGGTCTTTCCATCTCTAGCGCTATTTTTTAATAATTTTAATTGAAGTTCAAGCATTGTGCAATATACCATTTTGTTCAGTAAATAATGTAGTTTTTTAAAGAAGAAAAAACAATCAAAAAATCGAATAAAAATGTTCGGGGTTCCAACTGCCCTTAGTGTTGGTAATAGCTTAATTATCGAGGTCATCCTCGTGCTAGCGTTGAAACTTCTCTTCAAGTCTTGTTTCCAACAGTACGAGCCCCGAGGAGCCAATATCAGGAGGAAGGTACGTCTGTTCGAACAAGTAGGTATAGCGTACGCGGTGTAAATACCTCTCGGGCTGTTTGCGGAACGTCTTCTAGGACGATCGATTGAGTCGTCAACTGAACGCTACCAGGATGAGGTTGAGCGGAGATTTCAATGGTACGACTCCCCCATCATTGGATCGAAAGGACAGGAAATCCTTCGTCCGTTCAAGGACAGCACTTACCACAATTTGAAAAACCCGTCTGGGGGTTTCGGAAAAGCAAATGAGGATTTCGTTGGAAGACATCTTACAGTGCAGTATTGACGAGAAGAGCGAAATCTTTAAAGTGAACGAACGGTGTGTTTTATCATGCAAAAGTGCTCCCGCTAAGTGAAAAACATCAAGTTCAGGAATAGTCAAATGGAAAGTTGGTGGCTGAGCGGGAAAGGACATTTACCCGGAATGTTGTATTATTTGATGGAAGAGGAGTAACACAGTGTAGGGGCGACAGTATTCGGAGTGTGAAAAATATTCATGAGCAAAAAAGGAACTTGCCCCGACGCTGATTTAACGTCTGGCATGAGGTCCGTGGAACCCACAGGGCAGCCTACGGGCAGAATAGGGCGAGCTGGAAGGAGGAAAAAAAAAGAATCGAACGAGAGAGCTCAGATGCGAGATAAATAAGGCCGTGAATGGAAGGTTCTTTTTCATCCGGGGCAAAAATGCTAGATGGAAATCTCCTGGATGATATAAGATACTTTTCCGTGAGTATCCATGCAGTTCCAACTCCGTGGGAGGAGAGAGGCATGTAATATTACTTAATTCCACTCCACTGCCTCTTGAGAGGGGATTGAGCTCCACAACAAAATCAAGCCAACCCTTAGGGCTGTTGTAGGCACTTCAGCCTTGTGCTGCATTTCTAACGTTTCATTACATTTATTGCAAAGAAAAAGCGATGAAAACTATTGCATAAATAAGCTCCTCCTCGACTCTCTCAATCCTTGATTCCGAAATTCTAGTTTACTCATTTAGGTATCTTTAATCGGTTCTACCTTTCAACTTGAAATTTTGGAAATAACTCTACATTCGTTCCTTGAGCGTTTTAATGAACAATTTTTTCTCTTACCCCCTAAAAATAGCTACCTATTGGACATTTGAAGACATCAACATTTTGAAAATTTACTAAAAAAGACTCCTGCACTGAGAGAAAAAAAAGGGCCTATTCTAGGTTATTTTTCGATATTTTTCTAGGTTAAATGCTGCTAACCTAGATTTTTTTTTGTTTTCATTCTAGGGTGGAACAATTTAGTCTAGGTTGAATATAATTTAACCTAGATTGAAAATACTGGTGAAGTTACCGTCCTAAAAATGCAAACAACCAAGATTTAAAATGCGCCACCCCCACACTTTAGTTCTAGGTTAAGTTCACGGTGTGTGCCGTCGCCTCCATCCATTTACAGTCTAGGTTAATAACATTAATGTCTTGGTTGTCTCACCCTGGTATTCAATGTTTTTCACTTTCATAGACGGTTGATTTACCCTAAAACGAAAACGTTCTCACCCCACCTCAAACAATTTACAGCCATGGAGCGTTAACCTAGAACCCTTTTTTCTCTAGGTTGTGCCCCTTTATTTACGAGGTTGTTTCAAATTGAAACTTTCAATTACTATCCCTGTTGTACCAGTTAAATTTCTAGGTAGCTTACTATTCTTTTCAGGTTGGTCCTAATAAATTACTAGGTGGTCCACTTTTCTTTCTAGGTTTGCTCCACTTCCATTGCAGGTTGGTTCTATCAACTTCAACTATCTTTCTGGGTTGTCTCTGTCTCCAACTCAGTATAAAAATTTGAATGTGACGTCATAATATGACTGCACATAGTGACAGCAAATAGATGATTAGAATTTGACAGAGATTTGGCCTCTACCCCACAGGGTAAATAGCAGAGGTGCCAAGACAACGAGAATTAACTCCCACCGCCTACAGTGGCGCTCTCCGCGGCCGCTTAGCGTACCGTAGAAACAACCTGGAATTTATCGAATGAATTACAATCACTGTTGTTTAAACCTAAAACTATTTGTGGTACTACGGTAGTTTTAACCGAGACTGAAAGTCTAACTTTTTCTTCTGGGTTGTTACCTGAAGTAACAATCTCGCCTTTTAAGTCTCTCGGTTGTTTTCAGTTGTCCAACCGAGACTTTAATGGAGGGGAATTATATGGAAGGTCAAATCATTCGATTCTAGGTTACCCCACTTAAAAGTCAAAGGTAGGTACCTAATATATTTTCTAGGTCTTCACAATGTCAACCTAGACCAAAATTTGGTGAAGTTCTCATTTGGTCTAGGTTGACAATTTTTTATTCCAGGTTGTGGTCAGAGGGCGGGTAATAACGGATTAGGTTGTTTCTATATGGGTCTAGGTTGTATTAATATTTTTCTAGGTTACTTTAACCTGGACCTATTTTTTTCTAGGTTGAATCAATTGATTCTAGGTGGTTTCAATTTCTTTTCGAGGTTATTTCGGATTTAACCTAGCCACTAAAAAAATCTTTTCTCTCAGTGTGGCTTTTCCCTCACTTTAACACCTAAATAATTTAATACCACGCTGTCATGGAGGCAAGATGGCACCTGAAGAGACACTTGGCCAAAGCTGAAGTGTGGCTCAACAAATGGAAGGTGAAGGTCAACCCAACAAAGTCCTCGCTCATCATCTTCACGCTAAGGCCAGGGACGGTCGGCAACGTCGTTCTCTGTGGTGGTTTACTTCCAAGGGAAAGTCAAGTTCGGTATCTAGGTTTGACCTTAGACCGTAGACTCACTTGGAAGTACCACATCAAGAACGTCAGAGACGCTACGAAAAAGAGGACCTTCCTATGCTGGCCAATGCTGAATTGGAAATCCACGTACTGAGCTTGGAGAATAGGAAGCTCCTTTACACGGCTCTCATAAGACGAGCTAAGAGCTTTGGTATTGTTACATGGTTTGTCTCACCAGTAGCAAGCACAGCAGTATCATCTGCGAACGTTGCCAGCATCTTTTCTTCTCGTTTTGGGATATCGCTGGTGAAAAGGATGTACAAGAGTGGACCAAGTACCTACACTTCCTTATGGAACTCCAGCGTGTATTTTATACGCTTCTGAGTAAGCATCATCATGTTTTATTCGGAAAAACCGGTCTGCTAGGTAGGACTGCAGCAACTCGGCATATTTGGCTGGTAGCATTTTTTTGGAGTTTATAATTTAGCCCGTCATGCCAGACTTTGTCGAATGCTTGGGTTACGTCAAGAAATATTGCAGAGCAAACTTGCTTCTCCTCCAGTGCCTGCTCAATTTTGTTCGTTATTCGATGTAGGTACCAGGCGCGACGCGTGAGGGAGGCAGCGTCGCAACTGCACCCCCTCGATGCAGAAGGGCGAGAGGGGGGGCTACGTATTACCTACCTAATTAGTTACCTACCAAAAAATGAATCAAAACTCTGCTCGAAAATCTACGTAAGTTCTTGTAGACCTTACATAGTTCGCGGAACGTCTGAAAAGCCTGTGTTGATAGTGCAATGATAACGGGAGCACTGCCCTTCTTGAGACGATTTTTTTGCATGGACCTTATGGAACAACGAACTAAGTGTGAAGCCAGAAATGTCGAAATGTGGGGCAGTTCTGGGCACTGCGCACACTCTTCCTTCTCACCGCTCACCAGATCTTAAATCACCTCCACAATCAGTGTTGGCAGTCTTCGTTCATGGGCAGGGAATTTTCGTTTGTAATGAGGGACTTATTCAGGATCTAATCTGTCCCAAATCATGGAAAAAATAGGGGCTTACTTTTGAAATATTTTGAAAACTTTTTGGTGTTGCTTTGTACGGTATGAAATCATAAAATTTCGATCGACCAAGGTTTCTGATTTTTTCAGTTTTCCCACAAAGGTATTTTTTACCAGAAGCTTCAGCAGTTGAGGGGATGGCATCCGGGGTTTAGTGTGCTTCCATGTTTGTTTGCCGATGGTGCAGAGGTCTAATCCAATGAGTTTGGTTAGGGAGAGAGAACGTTCAGAGAGAATATTCAGCAGAGGAGTCGTTCTCTCTCCCTAACCAAACTCACTTCCATGTTTTCTGGGAAGTGTTTTCTGAACTCGGTGATCTGCGTTTGTCTCATTTATAAGTTTTTTATTCGTTCGTTTCATTCGATCGTTTCATTCGATCGTTTCATTGTTCATTTCATAAAGCGTTTGTTGGATAACTCTATTGATTTCATCTTGAGGGAGTTTTCCCGTTTAGGCGTGAGTGATAAGTGTGACATTCGCGACATGGGACGGCCAACCTCACCTTTACCAGGTTTGCAGCGTGTACCCAGGAAATGAAAGGAAACTGGTAATAGTTAATTGGAATTTTTAAACAAACAAATAAATAAATAAATAATGAACTATAGCAAATCTTGATAGTAGGTACTTTTTATCTGTGTTGGGTGCAATAATATTTTCATAAAATATTGTCACGAATCCGTGACTGCACCCCCTTGTTCTGCCATCACCAGTCGCGCCTGGTAGGTACCTGGTCTATTGTTGAGTGCTTCTGCCGGAAACCAAACTGGTGAGAGGGCACCAGTTTGCGTTCTTCAACGACTTGCATAACTCGCTTGTGGATTAGTTTTTTAAGTAACTTTGATAATATTGGCAGCAGAGAGATTGGCCGGTAAGATGTTTATTGTTCCGTTGGCTTGCCAGGTTTGGGGATCATGATTACCTCCGCTAATTTGCACAGTTGGGGTACGTACCGAAGTTTTATTGAGGCATTGATTATTTTGGTGATTTTTACTATGACTTTTTGTGGAAGATTTCTGAGGATATGTCCTGAAATGAGATCATACCCAGGTGCCTTCTTGGGTTTAATTTCATTGTGAATGGTTTTTTGAACTTCTTTGACTGTGACAGGTCGTGTTCTAACTTCGGGACCATTAGGTTCTACTGCCTCAAACGGTTCTTCATCCAGATCTCCTGGGTTTGGAGTGAATATAGTGGCCAGATGGCGAGCAAAAGCGTCAGCCTTTTCTTGGTTAGACTTAATCCACGTGCTATTGACCTCATCCTTGATTGGTGGTGCTTGAACAATGGGACGTTTGATGTGCTTTGTCGCCCTCCACAGGGAGTAGTCTGTATCGCGATTATTTGAGAGAGACGTGATAAATTCTTCCTGGGTTTCCTCTTTAATTATTCTCAACATAATCCAAAGTTCATTTGCAATTACATACCATTTGGCCTTGTGTGCGGGAGTACGGGTCTGCTGCCACTTACACAGTAAATTTAACTGTTAAATGGCAACCATGATGTATTTTTACAAAAATTCAATGGCTATGAAAAAGCGTCAACTCAATGGCGTCAACTTGGACTGCATTTTCAAGCAATGGGCCCACTCAATGATGAATCTCAAAATTAGATTTCACGTTTTTGCAAAGTTGGGAGTATTACATGTCCCAGCTAGGGGTCGCAATACAGCAATGGGGGATCCCGCGGTGTTTTTTCAATCTTGCAAATGCGGGATTCTCAACGTGGGATTCCTCTTGTTTAAAAAAACGCGTTTTCTGTGGTGTGAATCACAGCCGGCACACTGTAAATCACATTCTCATTGCCTGTGATTCATATAAGTCCTCCTCATGCCTGTTGTGCTGTAGTTCACAATATTTGTGCTCTTGTTGTGGTATCTACGATCCTCGCTTTTTCCATCCGAACGGCCTACAGCGGCAGCTGTGGATTTTATTTACTCCGCGGCATTTGCTCCACCGCCCATTACCGTATGAACCCTCGGCCTATTAAGGGAACGCGCCCCGCTGGTCAAACGACGTTGGGCTCTCAGCTTCTGTATCGATTGAGCTAAAAGCGTCGTCCAGTCTGAGATTCATGTTGTCAGCTCCGCTTCCCCTTCATATTAAAAGGCTCTAGATAATAGTTACCAAGAGCCAGTGATTTGCATTCGTGGAAAAAAGGGGACTTGAGTCGCATTCTTGTCAAAAAGTAATAAGTAAAAATTTCGAGACTATTATAACACTATTATTCGAGATTATTATAACAAATTTGTTATATTTATATGGATTAACATTGAAAAAGAGATTTGTCTCGAAATTTCAAATACTTTTCGCGTTTCAAATACGCGCAATGGCTTTTTATATTACTTCGTGCCAAAAGCAATCCGTGCACTTTTCTAGAATTATAATGAGAGAGATGAGGTCCCTCTGAATCGAAAAGAATCAAAACCTTACGTAAACTTTCATAATTGGACGTAAAATTCGATAAAAACGTTTTCAAACGAACTTAACCCGTCTCGCTTCGAAACGCTGGATATAACGAGTTTTGCAAAAGAACTGGCGGGACCTCACCAGTTGTGAAAGAAAAGTTGTGAATGGGCTCCTTGAGAAGGTCAGAATTCATCATTTCTAACCACATGCTCGGATTCACCACCCCTTAATACCCCCCTACACAAATTTTTAGTTCGAAAATCCGCATAATTACGTGCAGAACGTATAGAAATGTTGGAGATTTGGAACTGAAAGCGGAGGGCTCGTGACGTCACATCTTGCCTCGCTGGGCATCGAGTAGTTGGGCACAGAGTCGCCAGAGCGCTGAGTAATAAATCTGAACGGAATCGAAATAAACACTCGGCCTGGGTCGATTTTCGAATAACCTTCTTTGATTGTAATGGATTCTACGCCAAAAAATACTTCGAAAACGACACCCCACTCGACCCCTCAGCCCGAAACCTGAATTATTAATAAACAACTAGGTAGGAATTACCTACTTGTAATAATAATTATTATTATTGTAATTATTACAATTATTCTCATTAACACCATCCGCAAATATGCACAAATATATTACCCCCCAAGTTTCTTAATATAATTTCCGAATAAAATTTAATTTGGAATAAGTTTTTTCAGGAATTACTTAATTTGGAAAATTCGATTGGTAGGGTTATTAGGTTCAGAATTTACTGTTGCAATTCAGCGTGAAATAAATGACTTTTAATAGTCCTCGCAGTAAAATAAGAAACTGCGCTCTTATCTGGTTTATGACTCGTCCTGCGATGGTGTTAGATGAAGTTTCAAATCGAGTGGAAATCGAAACGCGGAGCAAGGACGAAAACTGGAGGAAAGAGGACTTTAAATCGGAAACTCGTTCACGGAGTAATATCCGTTCGGTAGAACTCTCGGTAACTGAATCAAAACGAAAAATCGGAAACTGCACGTGGATGTGACTTGGGGGGGTTCGCTTTAATGTGGTTCATTGTTCACTGCCAGGGACAAGCCTGGTGGAAATCTGGGGGGCTTTTGTCGGGAAAAATACTCCACAGGCTCGTCTCCTTGATGAGTTCCTGGGGGCGATTTTCCAGAACCATCAAGAGGGGAGAGAAGGAGAGGGCATTAACCGCTCACTGTGGATAGGCTCAGGTGAGGTGTTGCCGACATTAAAGAGAGATTTTGGACTTGACAGAGGAAGACATTAGACGGCTAAAGGACCCGGTTTGAGGACTATCTGCCCCCTTTTTACCTTTCATGACAAAGGTTCTCTCCTCCTGTTTCGACCCTGCCTGATCCCTCAGAATGTTCTATATCAAGCAGAACTCATCGATCGAAACTGAATTGTTTCGAATCACCCAGTACAGACAGATGGAACTCTTGCACAAATGATCGATCTGGTCATTTCTTCGTTAAGTTCGAAGAGGCGCTTGATTAAATTACCCGCAAGGCAACACAAACTTTCAAAATCAAGTTTCAATTGAGGAACCCAAGTGGAATATGGTTGAACGTGACTTTGTGCAAACCTATCAGAACTGACTGTCAATTAGTTGGACTCGCTCGTTCAAATCTGTACAGCTTTGATAATTGCATCAGAGAAGCCAAGTTCCATAGTTATTTATCAGGTTTCATCAAGTGGTGTTAGGCGTTACTAGGATCCCCCCCCCCCCCCGCGGTGTCTTTGGAGGAAGTCGTTAGGTTCTATTCAATCACGTGAAATTCAAAAGATTTCAATTTTTTTTTAACCGTTTGAGGGGAGAAAAAGAGAAGTGCTGCCACTAGGAAGGGAAAAACAAGAGAGACTGGGGAAATTTTGTGCAAAGATTAGTTTGATTTCTGCCACCAGAATGCAGTGTCGGAGCGCAATGGAAGACGAATAGATGGCATGTTTTGACGAACACATCTCGGTAGCTACTGCCCCATCCAAGTTTTATCGATCCTTCAGTATGTTTATGTGTGCTCGATTGATTTATCGGCCTCGTACTCGATGATATAAAGCTATGAAAAACACGCATCTTTCATTTTGTTTGCGCTTGAACGTCCTTTCCGAGAAATCTTTTCGAGACAATCGAGAAAATCGTCGTTTGCCGATATAGCCTTTTCCGAGTGAGCGGTTTTCTATGCGTGCCTAATGAAGCCCCCGGAAGCGTACTTTGGGAAACCCCAATAAATCACGTTTATTTATTGCAGACAACCCCCCCCCCCTTTCCCTCGGGGGGGAAAAACAAAAATCGGGTTGAGCGCCTTTTTTCAAAACTTCGGGAATGAAAAAAAAAGACGCTTGAGAAAGATGGCGGTGATTGACCTATGAGTTTGGAAACCATTTCTCACGTCAGATTTGCCCCTTTTTTCTTTTTTTTCTACACGTGACGCGAATACAAAACATTTCAGGAGTTGAGTTTTTGTTAGGAGATTTGTTATCGCGGCGTTTCCAAGTTCCGTGGAAAAACACAATTCGCTGAAACCCATCGCCCTTCTATCGGTGGCACCCCAACACCTAATTAATTACCTTTCTCGACGTTTCATTAAGAGAACCGGTTCAGTTACGGGAGAGCATTGGATCGACTTCTCGTCAATTATAACCATCTATTTGAAAATACCTCTCCTGAGGTAATAATACAGAATACAGAACCAGCAATTGTACATTTTGTAATCACGCATCTTCTGTGGAATCCACTGGGGTTGCTGGTCTTGTCGTCCGACTTTGCTGTGGGTAGATTGAGTTGAAATTACTCTACTCTGATCCTAATTGACCCTCACGAAGATTAAATCTTCTTTTAGACGACATTCCAGAATACGGGGGGAAAAAAGCGTGGGCGCCCCCGGGGATTTGGCGTATCTCTCCAGTTCGGTAGATTAGCTTCAACTTGGATAGGGAGATTGTGACTTTAAATAAGGTTCAAGACCTTTATTTATGAGAACGCCCACGTCAGCACAAGAATGAGAATACTGCATTTAATTTTTCATTGAAGGCTGTTTGCCAGTGAAATTTGTTTCATAAATAGGGCTCGGATTCGAGTATGTTAGCATATTTTTTTCCTTAATAGTAAACATTAAAAGAAGCCTTCTGATAGTATAAAATACGAAATTTTTGACAGTAAATCGAGAAAACCTCGTAAATCCATTTGCCTAAAACTTGCGGGCTTGAATAGATGGTAAACCGAGTATTTTATCAAAATTTCAGATTAAATAACGCTGCAAATTTTACACAAGGGTTTATTATTCTTTGATATAGGTTAATTTGCAGAAATTTATTTTTAAATTTTTTTTTTTTTTTTTTCAAAAAATGTTATATCAAATTTTCGTGTGTTTTACTTGAAAAATATTTGACCTCCTGGGATCCATCAAAAATCTCATTTTTAGCCCCAAGAAAGCCTTATAGATCGCAACAGTGAAATCGGATCGTTCCAGGACCCCAAAAAATGGATTCTACGTCCAAAAATCCTTCGAAAACGACACCTAACTCGATCCCATAGCCAAAAGCCTTGAAAAACGCCTCTCGTAGCCACATTCGAGCCCCATAGCGCCCCGCGGGTTTGGGCGATCGGCCTGAAAACCTTGCGGGCACAACTAGATGGTAAGCCGAGTATTTTGTCAAAATTAGATTCTTAAAAAAATTCCTACTGCCCAAAACGGCTCGGAAGAAGTACGGACATTTATTACACCTCACATAACCTCCAAAAATAACCAATTTGAGTGAATTTTTTGGTACACAGATAATGCCGTTTATGCCATTTCCAAACAGCCTAAGTTCCATATAATTTCAAACCGTGTATAGTTCCACACACCAAATATCGTATTCCTTAACGTTCGCTAAAAGCCGTAAAGTACACAGCCTTGGTACCGAGCTAGTTGAAGAATAGTGCCTTAAGGGCTCGACTTATAAAATTCTGCTGCACAATGTCAACCCATACATCTCCGACGGAGCATTTGGACATGCCGCGTTGAACTGCCTTACGCCCGAGGAGGGCGTGTAACGGACAGTCTACACATCTGGTAGGTGAGTGTCCAAAGCTACCATACACGGTCCATACTACATGAAAATGAGCTGTATTATGGACAGTGGAAGACGGCAAGTGACAAATCAGCTTCCAACGTGGGTCCGATGCTATTACAAACAATCCTGTTCACACTTGATACAAACAAATCCAATAGAAAAGGTGCCTAAGATGAGCAAATGTATTCACAAGTTGTCAAAGTGACAAGACTTCTAATCCTTAGTACATTTCACAGGTTTGTTGCAATTGCATGGCTGTGAGGAGTACAGTCAGTTGAAGACGTGAAGAACATAGTGCCTCAAAGGTCAGACAGGCTAAATACTACTACACCATCTCAATCCATGGTGGTACTGGATCGTTTATCTTGTAGGCGATCATCCACAGCAGCTACTACCGAGCCAGTTTCATATTACATGAATATGTACTGTATTACTGACCGTGAAAGGAGGTAGCCGACAAGAGGGCAGATCATCTTATCAGCTACTTCCACCCACGTTCAGTAATTCAAGAGTGTTCTCAATTAGTTCGAAGTCGGTCGGATGAAAGGTAGTCCCATTCGTGTTGTTAGCAGCTAGAAGATGCTCAAGGATGTAAATTTCACAGGCGCCAGAAGAGTAGTAAATGATACACTGCTGGTGCTTGTGATAATTACGATAACTCGAGTTAGAGCTGAATACTTGATGACTTGAAGAACTGAGGCGACACAGAAGCCCCACTGGCCACGTACTACTTACATTCAAAGTTGTACAGGTCCAGTGGGGCCTCTGGGACACCTGTTGTCGTGTTCTGAGGGCGCGTTCACTGCTAAACGTCTCACCAGAATCAGAGAGAAGAACTCTAGTCATGAATACAAAGAACACGAACAAGAGCAATTCACTCTGATACTAGAAAGTCAGGAGGGTTCTGCAGATCTGGAAGGGGATCGTCCACAGCTACCTTGCAAGGTCCATACTACATGAACATGAACTGTATTACGAACCGTGCAAGGAGGCAGGAGACAAAGCTGCTTCATCTGCGAGTGCTGTGGCTCCAAAAATTACTCGTATTTTTAGTACTAACAAACCCAATACGAACATACATACACATAAACACACACTATACATACATCATAAAAGGCAGCTGGTCCCACAAGTACAAGTAGGGACTGACAAACATTAGCGCTCGAGAGTGCATTGCCAAAAATAATTGCAATAATTACCTACAGTAATTATTACAGTACGCAACTAGTATAATATGTACAGATTAGGCAGGAGACAAGATCCCAGCGACACAAACATCTACATCATAGTCACGTTTCAAAGCTGCGAGCTCCAGTAGAAACTACTACCTACGAAAAACAAAGTAAATTATCCATCTTGGGAGTCTTATGAACAGACATGAGTGATTCGCAAATTTGGAATTTTATACATTAAAATTTGAATGGTGTAGACGTTTTGTTTATCTTGTAGGCGATCATCCACAGCAGCTGCTACCAAGCAAGTCTCATATTACATGAATATGAACTGTATTACTGACCGTGAAAGGAGGTAGCCGACAAGAGTGGCAGATCCTCTTATCAGCTACTTCCACCCACGTTCAGTAATTCAAGAGTGTTCTCAATTAGTTCGAAGTCGGTCGGATGAAAGGTAGTCCCATTCGTGTTGTATCACAGAGCAGCTAGAAGATGCTCAAGGATGTAAATTTCACAGGCGCCAGAAGAGTAGTAAATGATACACTGCTGGTGCTTGTGATAATTACGATAACTCGAGTTAGAGCTGAATACTTGAAGACTTGAAGAACTGAGGCGACACAGAAGCCCCACTGGCCACGTACTACTTACATTTAAAGTTGTACAGGTCCAGTGGGGCCTCTGGGACGCCTGTTGTCGTGTTCTGAGGGCGCGTTCACTGCTAAACACCTCACCAGAATCAGAGAGAAGAACTCTAGTCATGAATTAAAAGAACATGAGCGAGAGCAATTCCCTCTGATACTAGAAAGTCAGGAGGGTTCTGCAGATCTGGAAGGATATCGTCCACAGCTACCTTGCAAGGTCCATACTACATGAACATGTACTGTATTACGGACCGTGTAAGGAGGCAGGAGACAAAGTTGCTTCATCGGCGAGTGCTGTGGCTCCAAAAGTACTGGTCCATTCCAATGAGGATTTTTAGTCCTAACAAACCCAATACGAACATACATACACATAAACACACACTATACATACATTATAAAGGGCAGCTGGTCCCACAAGTACAAGTAGTGACTGGCAAACATTAGCGCTCGAGAGTGCATTGCCAACAATAATTGTAATAATTACCTACAGTAATAATTACAGTACGCAACTAGTATAATATGTACATATTAGGCAGGAGACAAGATCCCAGCGACACAAACATCTACATCATGGTCACGTTTCAAAGCTGCGAGCTCCAGTAGAAACTACTACCTACGAAAAACAAAGTAAATTATCCATCTTGGGAGTCTTATGAACAGACATGAGTGATTCGCAAATTTGGAATTTTATACATTAAAATTTGAATGGTGTAGACGTTTTGTTTATCTTGTAGGCGATCATCCACAGCAGCTGCTACCAAGCAAGTCTCATATTACATGAATATGAACTGTATTACTGACCGTGAAAGGAGGTAGCCGACAAGAGTGGCAGATCCTCTTATCAGCTACTTCCACCCACGTTCAGTAATTCAAGAGTGTTCTCAATTAGTTCGAAGTCAGTCGGATGAAAGGTAGTCCCATTCGTGTTGTTAGCAGCTAGAAGATGATCAAGGATGTAAATTTCACAGGCGCCAGAAGAGTAGTAAATGATACACTGCTGGTGCTTGTGATAATTACGATAACTCGAGTTAGAGCTGAATACTTGATGACTTGAAGAACTGAGGCGACACAGAAGCCCCACTGGCCAAGTACTACTTACATTTAAAGTTGTACAGGTCCAGTGGGGCCTCTGGGACGCCTGTTGTTGTGTTCTGAGGCGTTCACTGCTAAACATCTCACCAGAATCAGAGAGAAGAACTCTAGTCATGAATAAAAAGAACACGAACAAGAGCAATTCCCTCTGATACTAGAAAGTCAGGAGGGTTCTGCAGATCTGGAAGGGTATCGTCCACAGCTACCTTGCAAGGTCCATACTACATGAACATGTACTGTATTACGGACCGTGTAAGGAGGCAGGAGACAAAGCTGCTTCATCTGTGATTGCTGTGGCTCCAAAAGTACTCGTCCTATACAATGAGGATTTTTAGTACTAACAAACCCAATACGAACATACATACACATAAACATACATTATAAAAGGCAGCTGGTCCCACAAGTACAAGTAGTGACTGGCAAACATTAGCATTCGAGAGTGCATTGCAAAAAATAATTGTAATAATTACCTACAGTAATTATTACCGTACGCAACTAGTATAATATGTACAGATTAGGCAGGAGACAAGATCCCAGCGACACAAACATCTATTTCAATGTCACGTTTCAGAGCTGCGAGCTCCAGTAGAAACTACTACCTACGAAAAACAAAGTAAATTATCCATCTTGGGAGTCTTATGAACAGACATGAGTGATTCGAAAATTTGGAATTTTATACATTAAAATTAGAATGGTGTAGACGTTGTGTTTATCTTGTAGGCGATCATCCACAGCAGCTCCTACCAGGCAAGTCTCATATTACACGAACATGTACTGTATTACTGGCCGTGGAAGGAGGTAGCCGACAAGAGCGCAAGATCCTCTTATCGGCTACTTCCACCCACGTTCAGTAATTCAAGAGTGTTCTCAATTACTTCAAAGTCGATCGGATGAAAGGTACCGAGTCGCAATCGTGTTGTATCACTGAGCAGATAGAAGATGCTCAAGGATGTAAATTCCACATGCGCCAGAAGAGTAGTAGGTAAATAATACACTGCTGGTGCTTGTGATAATTACGATGCCTCGAGTTAGAGCTCAATTCTTGAAGACTTGAAGAACTGAGGCGACACAGAAGCCCCACTGGCCACGTACTACTTACATTCAAAGTTGTACAGGTCCAGTGGGGCCTCTGGGACACCGGTTGTTGTGTTCTGAGGGCGCGTTCACTGCTAAACGTCTCACCAGAAGAGAAGAACTCTAGTCATGAATAAAAAGAACATGAGCGAGAGCAATTCCCTCTGATACTAGAAAGTCGGGAGGGTTCTGTAGATCTGGAAGGCGATCGTCCACAGCTACCTTGCAAGGTCCATACTACATGAACATGTACTGTATTACGGACCGTGTAAGGAGGCAGGAGACAAAGCTGCTTCATCTGTGAGTGCTGTGGCTCCAAAAGTACCTACTCGTTCTATCCAATGAGGATTTTTAGTACTAACAAATCCAATACGAACATACAGACACATCAACACACACTATACATACATTAAAGAAGGCAGCTGGTCCCACAAGTACAAGTAGTGTCTGACTAACATTAGTGCATGCGAGTACATTGCCTACAATTACCGCAGTTCTAGTAAAGTACAGATTAGGCAGGAGACAAGATCCCAGCAATACAAACGTTATGGTCGCATTTCAAAGCTGCGAGCTCCAGTAGAAACTACTACCTACGAAAAACATAAAGTAAATTATCCATCTTGGGTATGTTATGAACAGGCACGAGTGATTCGAAAACTAGAATGGCGTAGACTGGGGCGTTTTGTTCATCTAGTAGGCGAACGTCTACATCAGCTGCTCCCAAATCAAGTTTCATATTATATGAATATGAACTGTATTAATGACCGTGGAAAGAGGTAGCCGACAATAGCGCCAGATCCTCTTATCAGCTACTTCCTCCCATGTTCAGTAATACAAGAGTCTTTTCAATTACTTCAAAGTCGATCGGATGAAAGGTAGTCCCATTCGTGATGTATCACAGAGCAGCTAGAAGATGCTCAAGGATGTAAATTCCACAGGCGCCAGAAGAGTAGCAAATAATACACTGCTGGTGCTTGTGATAATTACGATACTTCGAGTTAGAGCTGAATACTTGAAGACTTGAAGAACTAAGGGGACACAGACGCCCCACTGGCCACGTACGACTTACATTCAAAGTTGTACAGGTCCAGTGGGGCCTCTGGGACGCCTGTTGTCGTGTTCTGAGGGCGCGTTCACTGCTAAACATCTCACCAGAATCAGAGAGAAGAACTCTATGCATGAATACAAAGAACACGAACAAGAGCAATTCACTCTGATACTAGAAAGTCGGGAGGGTTCTGTAGATCTGGAAGGCGATCGTCCACAGCTACCTTGCAAGGTCCATACTACATGAACATGTACTGTATTACGGACCGTGTAAGGAGGCAGGAGACAAAAAAGTAGCATTATAGGGTCCTTGGGGCATTAATTGAATCAGTTAGACCAAATTACGAAAGGTGGATGCATGGAATTAAAATCTGAATGGGACAGACACTTGACGCAAAATGACAGTCACAACGGAGAAAAAGAGGAAAACCATCTTATTTGCGCCAGAGACGTTACAGGCAAAGTTGTGATGACCATTCTCGTACTAAAGAAATCTCATAATAAGGGGTTGAATACGTGAATCTGATGGCAATTTTCTCATGACTACAGCTCACAATGTGAAATTATCCGCAGGGCGCTACTGTGTTTGAACAGGCGTAAGCTTCCCATTTTCATAACATCAGCTCTATTGAAAAACAAATCATTGTCCAAAATGGACACTGGTAATGAACCATTCATTAGCATTACCTCAACCACTCAATACCATTAAACTTGAAACATTGCACGTGAGCTGACTTTGCAGTCTTTGTACGAACTAAAAGTATGACCTCTTGATGTACTTTTGTGCAGCACTGAAATGACGAACAGCGTAGATGTGAAGTATAATATATAATCAAAATCGCATCAAGTTCCTATTAAAACTATTAACAATAATAATAATAATGTTAAAATCAAACTAACGAATTTCACGAATAAAAATCCGCAAATTCGAAAATTTATTGCACAAGTCTTTTTGTTTGGTATTTGCTCTTTAGATTGTAAATATTCTTTACATTGGTGATTTATTGTTCTTGTGGCTTATTTTATTTACTGGTTTCATTGTAAATTTCCGTTACGAACCTCCGAGTAGGAAGATGTATATTTACTTAAATACATGAATACAAATGACAATGTCAATAAACAACGGCTGAAACCGTAAGTTCTAAGGCAGGTGTTCCTTTTTACTACAACAACTATTGTTAGTTTATGGCATAAACGTATTTCGAAACACAGACAAATTATTTCGGTACCTAACGAAATGTAGATCAATCCTTCGAGAGCATGAAAAACACGTCCCTTATCGACTAAAGACATTCACAATGACCCAAGAGAGACATTGACGATCTTTAAAACACGCGGAAAGTTAAGTTTTCTTCACAATTAAACGGCAGACCTGTTGCATGTAAGGAACAGCCCATGTAGGCAGCACATGTAGCATATAACAACAGCACCCAGTCATGTTGCGAGGTGAAAGTAAAAATGACAATAAATTCAAAATTACAAAAACGATTTAAAAATTAAAAAGTAAATAACAAATAACCGCTGCAAGTTTTACGCAACGGTTTATTACTCTTTGATGTAATTCCAAAAAATGGATTCTACGTCCAAAGTTACTCGGAAAACGACACCTCTTTCGGCTTGCTTGCAACCTTCAAACGTTTGTAGCCACAATATCATGAAAGACCCATAATAGATCCTCTCGGTGAAATCCTACGGTTCTGGGACCCCACCCCATAAAATGAATTCTACGTCCAAAAATACTTCGAAAACGACGCCGCTTTCGAATCACACCCGAAACCCATTTAAAAAAACTCCCTTCCGTAACCCCTTTTTAGCCCCACGGGTTTGGGCGATACGGCTGAAAATCTTGCGGGCACAACTAGATGGTAAACCGGGTAATTTTTCAAAATCTTTTACTCGGAAAATATTAGACCTCCTGGGAACCTTCAAAAATCCTATTTGTAGCCCCATGAAAGCTCTCTAAGTCCCCACAGTGAAATCGGATCGTTCTGCGTTCTCAGAAAATTGATTACACGTCCACAAATACTTTGAAAACGACTCCTAACTCGACCCCATAGCCGAAACCTTCCAAAAACCCCTCCTGTAGCCCCTTAGCGTCGCACGGGTTTGGGCGAGCGGGCTGAAAGCCTTGCGGGCACAACTAGATGGAAACCAAGTATTTTGTCAAAACTTCAGATTAAAAAAAAAAAAAAAAAGAAGTCCAATCCGGCTCTCGGACGGCAGACGGACATTCCGTTTTTGGAATCTACTTACGCGTCATGAAACAGACAACGTCAAATTTTGAGGCCGATCAGAATTTTCGACCTCCGTCGCGATTACATAGGTGTAATATTCCCAGAATAATAAACTTTTTTAATAAAGATTTTTTTTTTTTTTTTCATTTTATGTACCAAAACCAAGTACTAAACCCATAAATCCGAAATTTCTAATCTCCTTTCAAATTATCTGAAACGTCGAACTATTTTACACTTTCTACCAAAAATATTTAAAGTAATATTATCTAAATTATTTAGAAATATAATAAAAATAACAGCAATTATTGCTTATAGCGCGTTTTTCAAGTCGTAATGGTTTCTTACGTTTTTCTCAAATTTTTACCAAAACGAATTTAGTAGGTTGGAATCAAACTCCTCAAATCAAAATCTTTAAAAAAAATTTCATTAAAACATGGGATTTTGGGTTAATGCCCTACTCACTGTGTATAGGTACCTACCCGATGCATCCCTGATTGGGACGCTAGCGAGCAAAATCTCAATAATTGAGAATAAATAGAATTATTCAATTTACGATACATAAGGTTTGCAGTCAATCAGATGTATACTTCATTCATTAAGTCATTAGGAATGGTTACTACAACTATTTCGATTACCTTGAACTACTATGTCGCACAGCTAAATCTCAACAAGATAAATCAACTTGCCAAATTCGTCTCAAGGTTATTCTTAAACGTTGCCTTTTATCACATAAACAATACTACGTTCCACTGATTGGTTGTACTAACACGACGAGAAATGAGCCCTACCAACTAGTTATAGAAACATCATGATATCGCATCAAAATCAAAAGCTCAACTTACATGTCACCGCTGTCGAAGGTTGAGAACCGTCCAACAAACTTTCACCGCACACTGACTAACTTATGACAGGCCACAAGCCCTTTTTATGCCAAATGGGCGGAGCTGGCAATTCATTAGGGTGGCGGGGGAACCCCCATGAAACCCTTTCAAAGGAAAGGCCCAGGTAGAAATAGATATGAGTGCAATACGGTAACTAGGTATATTACACATACCACTAGTGTTGCCAGGTTTACTATATTCTAAGTCTGACTAATATATAAAATATATATAGATATAGTAGCAAAACTACTATATTTTTAGAAAACGGAGAATTAAAGAAATACGCTGCAAATTTTACACAAGGGTTTATTATTCTCTGATATAGGTAACTTGTACAGTAATTTATTCAGTGCAAATGAAAAAATATTGTTTTCAAAAATTTTTTTTGCCCGGGAAATACTTACGGCCAAAAAACAAATTTGACGTATTGAAAAAAACAGCATATTTGACCTCCCGGGATCCTTCAAAAATCCCATTTGTATCCTCTCGATAGCCCAACAGATCCTCACGGTGAAATCGAATCGCTCCGGGACCCCCAAAAATGGATTCTACGTCCGAAAATCGTTCGAAAACGACACCTGACTCGATCCCATAGCCAAAAGCCTGTGTTTAAAAAAAAAAAAAAAAAAACCCTTCCATAACCCCATTTTAGCCCCATAGCGCCCCACGGGCTGAAAACCTTGCGGGCACAACTAGATGGTAAACCGAGTATTTTGTCAAAATTTCAGATTTAAAAAAAAAAAGCCTACTGCCCAAAACGGCCCGGACGGCGGACGGGCATTTCGGTTTTGGAATCTAGACATCTTGAAACGGATAATGTCAAATTTTGAGGTCGATCCGATTCGTCGACCTCCGTCGCGATTACAGAGGTGCATTATTCCGAGAATAATCCAAAATTACAAACCGTTTTGGAAATTAGTTCCCATCCTTCCATAATTACCTACAATGACTGGAGTCAAAGTTGTCAGTTCTGTTTTCCAACGAAGGTTTCCAGTCGTCTTCCCCAAAGGGACTACGAAAAAGATAAAGCTGTGGCAAAAGCTGTGTGTAATTTATTCATATAAGTTTTGAAAGGAATGCTCAACATTTTGTATTGTTTTGCTGACAGTCACAACAGCGTTAAAGCGAAAGGAATATTTTGTTCTTTACCACTCATTTTATTTTATCTATTCCAAATTATTTTTGTATATAGGTAGGTTCCTTTATATGATGTCGCTTCCTATACGACGTAATATTATTACGTTCGTCCTATCGTTTCTAGTCGTTCTGTATTGAAGGAAAGCTACGTAGGTATGCTGTTTTGCATTTTATGTATTTTAGTAATGTTGTTCAACGAAGAAATTCGTGTCCTTTTATCTGAAGCGACTATGAAAACGAAAAAGAATGAATTTTTAAAAGGATTTTTAATTTTTTTCATACTTGACTATACAGTTTTGCTGATTTAGTCACAACAAGTGTCAAAGCAGAAGGAATATTTTATGTAGTTTGATGTTTAAAATACTATCTTCATTTGTTTCCATATTTGACTAGCCTTCCAAGCGTTCCAGGACGATATGTGTTCGTCTGTAGGGGAGCTTACATAGATAATTTTGTGTGCAGGTGGGCAACTAATTTTTTTTTTAAATAAAATATTGATACCTAATATTGATTTCCAATTGAATTGATACTACGCCTGTACTTCTAGGCTTGTAGAAGCCCCTAATTCTACCCCTTGGGCCCCGGAACCGACTGTCGAATAATACTTTTTTCTGAAAGAACTTCATAATTTGAAGGCATAGCAGTGAGTTTTGGGCTCCTACGCTGTAATACAAATTTCCAGGGCACTGTCGAAAATTTCAACTTTGAATCTGGAGGGAAAAGTCGCACCACTCTCTCATTGGCTGCTCACGGCCGCCATTTCCGCCGTCACCTCCGGCAGATTCCCGTCGGTCCCTTCTTATGCTAGAGCACTCTGGCGGATTAGTTATCGTGGCTACCGCGGGAAAATTCAAAACGCCAAATATTCACTAGTGATTTCCTCTGCTCAGACACCTAATTTCTCACTGCTAACTGTACTGAGTACTTCGTTCATTACTAGTTCAACTATGTTCGGCCGAATTTTCCCATTTCTCTGACCTAGTTCCGGGGCCCATTCTATCACGGCTCATCAATTTGCGCTTTCTACAAAAATAATCAGCGGAAAAAGTGAATAATTTCAACAATAAATTTATCAATACTTGAAAGGAGTTTCAAAGGTTTCAAATTATGCAGAAAAACAAAATTTTTCGCCCAAAATATATAGTATTTTCATAAAAATTATAGTGGAAAAAATATAGTATTTGAAAGAGAAATATAGTGGTGATATAATATATCTATATCTATACTATCTATATACACTATATTATAGAGTTGATTATTTAATAATCAACATTTTATAGCCCACTATATTTTTTTCTTTCAAATACTATATTTTTTTCTACTGTAATTTTTATGAAAATACTATATATTTTGTGCGGAAAATCATAAATAGTTGTTTTGACATTTTATGTCTTTACTTTGGCACATAAACGAAAAATGCGTGGTAATAAGCGTTAATAAACAGCGTTACGGTATATTGACGTATACAAGCGTTTTGTTTTCACGCTAAACTGACCTTAACTCTCATTTATATAGGTATATATATATATATATATTATCAAGAAAGTGAAAATCCCAACAGTTGACACTCGAGAGAAAACGAACTTCGAAATCCCGAGGTCAGAACGAGGGGATAACTCATCTCAGGGAAGGAATACCTCGTAAGCATCCAGAAGGGATCGCTTACCTAGTAAATTGTGTGAATACTTGTTTGAATACACACGGGAAATTTACAACAATTATTGTTCGACGAGAATAACCCAAAACGTTCTTGACGGTTAAAGTGTTGTGTTTTGTCAATTTTTCCATTATATTATAATGAATTCTTAGTGGAAATACGTTTGTCTGATTTAAAGACGAGTTTTTCATATTCCAAAGGGAATTATTGGTTTTGACGGGTTCCTTCTTCCCCGGAGGAGCCATCACAGGGTGAAATGGCTTGTGTAATAAGGGCAATCTCTTTTCAAACTGCAAACTTCCCCAAAGAACTTCGTTTGATCGGGATAGCACGTATTGAAACGCTTCATTCCGGAGGTGCCAAAAGCCGGCAGCCCATTTCATGCCCCAGCAGAAGGGATGAGATGAGCCGATAAAAGTTCTTCGGTTTTTTTGTTTTGTTTGTTTGTTGTCTCTACCGTACCTTTCATCGTTTTGAAATTGGATTTTACAAAGTGGGAGCTTAGGTAAAGTAAAGGTAATATTTGAGCGAGAAGAAAATGACGAAAAGTAAGAACCTCTTACAACTCTTGAGCAAGCATTGCCCTTTTCACGGGATCCAGTTGAGTTTGTTAAGCTATCAACAAAACGTCGAAGGCTTTCGGGACGGAAAGTGAGCTCAGCTCAAGATCTTCACTGGCTCTTCACAATATCTTGGAGTCTTTCAAGCCTTTTTTTCCTACTAACACCCTTTCAACAATATTTCACGCTGCCCCGTAAGTCAAAAGTCGTGTCAAATTAGATTCCCCTCAGATCCCTTTTCACCTTTTGCCAAAAACCTCGTTTTCTCCGTCACTGAGGGGCTAGAGTAACTTACCTCGAGCCCTAACGAAAACGCTAACGAGATTATTTTTAACGCTAACAGGATTAATAAGAGTGGAAATCCGAGATCGGGGGATCCTTGATTCCCAGGATCCTCTTCGATCACTACACTCTCTTAGCGAAAGGCAGAGGTGTCGTTTTTTAGAAGGAGATCTCTCAGAGGAGCCTCGAAATCCAGATTCGGTTTTTGACGATTAGGGCTCGGACTGATATGACCGAAAAGCCCATAACATGCTCTTGAATATGTTCGAGAAACACTGTTAATATCTGGAGAAAGGAAAGTTTTAAACGAAAATTACTTGTACAAACTACCTACATAATGACATAAATCTCCCTTATGGGGAGACCTTTTAGATCAAGTCTATGTCATGACAACAAAACAAAACCTATTACTACCGACAGAAGAAGTAACCGGGTAGTAGGTAACCAAATCGTTGCATGTTTTCCGTGATTACCGATTACATAGATTCTTGATTACACAAATTTTTCCTGACCCCCTCGCCTTAGACATAGACATGTCAAAATCGACAATAATGTTATATAATATACCATTATATGTATAATATACATATACATTGAATATGTATATTATACGTGTGGCTTTAGAATGACTTGGGCCAGGAGGTCGAATGAGGTGTCATTTTCGAAGTAATTTTGAACGCAAAATCAAGTTATGAGGGGTCTGAGAGCCTTACATATTCACTTTTCAAAAATGGGATAACTCAGTGAAAAATGAAGCGAATTTATTTTACAATCGCATAGACCTCCGATTTAGGAATGAAAAAAACATCGAGCATATTGAGTAGGAACACTCTACGGGAGTCCCCCCCCCCCCCCCCCCCCCCCGGAGTGTTCCTACTCAATGAAAAATTCACTGTGTTGGAACTTCACTACTGCATGCAACTTTTCTAATCACTAAAAGACGTTTTAATTGGAAGCCTTACTATTGAAAAAGCTTCCGCCAAGTGTATCCCTACTCTATGAACCTGTATTACGATGTTTCTTCTCTATGCAAAGATTTATAGAAATATTTTTGTTTGCATAAGTTCTTATTGTGAAACCAAACAAGCTGTTAGAGCGTCTATCCCTACTGCGGTCTTAATATAAAATATAAACAAATGCCCTGCACGGGGACAATGACGTGGAAAAATTTAACGCCATTCGAGCTTCTCAATGTTCATCTTCATAAAAGTCTCTTCTCGATGAAAAGATTTACGATACCTACTCAATGCCAAATCGCCCGAATCCTCGAATAAGCGTTCCTTCACAATGGACATTTTCGTTTGTTTGATCGTATCACTACTGTATGCTAAATTTTCCAAAAGACGTTTAATTTGAAAAACTTGGCACTTTTTGAGCTATTATCACCTAAATTTAGCCTAATGCTAAATTTCACCGAAGCATTCGAATTAAATTCTGTCAGCACTTATGTGAGCTTGTATCTCTACTCTTTGAACTCAAATCAAATCTCTCAAATAAGTGTCCCTACTATGGGAAACGGACTTCTCTTCCCCGGACTTGTCTTCCTCGGATTTTTCTTCAGCGGACTTTTCTTCCCCGGGATTTCGTCAGCCTAGGACTTTTCTTCCCCGAAAAAAAAAAAAAAAAAAACAGAAAGGCAAAATACTCGGTGTTTCGCCAGCCAGTGAACGAAGGCAGATTGGAACGTCTTTGATAATATGACCAGTGTGAGGTGGGTTAAAACGTCCTATCTTGGTTCAAATTCTTTGTTTTAACTTATGACTGACCCCTCGTGGAACTGTGAGTAGAAGTCAACCTAACCTTAATAATAATTTATTTCTATTTGTCATACCTATTTATCCTTTATCTTTTTCTACACACAGGATAACTGACTGAATGGCGGAAATGACGGCGGAGGATTAATGACTATTGTCTTATGACATATCATATTATGATTATTATAGTACATACCTAGAGTAAACTCATTCCGTCAAATTATAAAAATGTCAATTTTTTCTCTTTTACCTTCTCGTCAGCCGTTACTTGGTTTTTCTTTTTTTCTTTTTTTTCCGGGGAAGTAAAGTCCTAGGCTGACGAAATCCCGGGGAAGAAAAGTCCGCTGAAGAAATATCCGGGGAAGACAAGTCCGGGGAAGAGAAGTCCTACAACCTATCAAGGACGATGGGACAAGCTCATTTAGGAGCATCCATACAGAAGACGATTGCATGAAACATCGAAAAAATCAGAGCCAGTTTGGGCAAATGTGTGAACAGTCATATTATGTTAGATGCGTCAATCGAGTACGAACACCAATTTGAAGACTTTTGCGCAATTTGGCATAATATGTCCTTAAACCCCCTACTATATTATAGTAGGGGGTTGAAGGACTTCTCTTCCTCGGACTTGTCTTCCCCGGATTTTTCTTCAGCGGACTTTTCTTCCCCGGGATTTGACGCATCTAACATATTTTCACACATTTGCCCAAACTGGCTCTGATTTTTTCGATGTTTCACGCAATCGTCTTCTGTATGGATGCTCCTACATGAGCTTGTCCCATCGTCCTTGATACCGTTCTTATATTACTTTTAACTTGATCCTCCTTGTAAGCCCCCCGGTTGTCATTAATAAGTTATGAGCAGCACGTTTTGAAAACGTTCGTAACTAAATTTAATAAAATCGCCTCGTTCAATAATTATAACTAAGGTATTAACCTCCATGACACTTTTTCATGGGGGTAAAAATGGTGGTCATACAATGATAATTATTATTCTCCGTCCAACTCAATCCTGACAGTAAATTACTCACTTGATAGCTTGTTCTATTAATTTCGTATCAATTTGGTAAGCTGGTGAACTAATGGCTTCACAAATTTTACACTGGCGTTTATGACCCACACGTTGACAATGGGAGTTCGACATAATGCACCCGGTCGCGGAAAACATCGTCATAATGCACCCCTACGAAAATGAACGTTATGCACCCTGCATTTGTGGGTAGGTATGCCATCTACTAAATAAGTAGATGTCAGACATTTTTCATGTAAAAGTCGTCAAGGTCAAATAAAAAATATGTTCATGCAGTCACTCCTGATTAGGAAATCGTATTTTGTTAAGAGTCGTGTTCTGAGGGTGGTCGCAATTTGAAGGATAAAACTTAGGTCAGCTTGTACAATCTGCTGACATCTTCCGGATTTGCGGCTTGGCGATTTATCCACTTGCCCACACCACGCTCACCTCCTGGACTCATGGCCGCGTTCGGTGGGTTGGCTTTAATTTTGGGTAAATGCCCGCTTGAATTTGGCGAAGGTTGTCAAAAAAGCGTTATCTACGAAAAGTATCTCGTATAAGATGTACCTGGGTTCATAATGATGGAGTCCACTGACCGGCTAGGGGTGCATAACGTAAACGGTCCCGGCAAACTTTCACTTTTCCTCGGTGCATTATGACGGACGCCCGTTGACAATACGGTCTTTCATTTTTCCCCAATTCGAATACTACCTGTACTTGAATGTCATACCGTCGCGCCGACCCAACGAGTTCAATTATCGCGAAGGTACCTGGTCAGTGGACCTGCTGGTTTTACCCGGGAAGCGACCAGGTCAAAATGTAACAAAAGGGTTTCGAGTGACCTGGCGCTTATCTTATTCCTGGAGCTACTTTTAACCACCCCTCAACTATTGAAAACGTTTCAGGATTACCGTTAGACGACCCCGATCGCAAATGAACTCACCTACCTGACCACCTAAACCTTTCGTTCAATTAGTTGACTAGAATAGAAAACCGTTGGCACAACATGGAAGGAAACTATGTTTATTCAAGAGCCAAACCACAACAAAATTTCTACGTCATTCACAATAACCGAGTACGAGGTGAAGTATTTCTGCGCCGCAATATTAACAATAAGACAGTACCCAACTTGCGTAGTAGACAATCAAACTTCCAAGAACGCGAGCAGATTTTAGCTACTCTTCTTCCCTAAAACAAAACATTACAAGAATATTCATCTCATACTGTTGACTTCAAGTTCTCTTCGAGAACTCAGCATCTTCTGACAGTGATTTCCACACTTTGAGACAATTCCGCGACACGCAGTACCCCCTTAATTAACACGAATGAACGGCGACGACAGCCGGTTATTAATTACAAAGTGGGCTGCCGTTGACGGAAATTCATTACCGCCAGTAGGCCACCTGTTCACCTGGTGACGCGAGGTTTCGACGATCTGCTGCGATTACTAGCGGAAAATATTAGACCAACTCAAAAGTAGAAATTGACAAATGTACGCATAAATATTGCGAAAGTATCCAAGGCAGTGGCTTTCAATTCCAATGGCACTAAATGCACTAAATAAATAAAAAATAAAAAATAAAAAATAAATAAAAAATTAAAAACGCTGCAAATTTTACGCAAGGGTTTATTATTCTTGATTTAGTTGGAAAATTTCAACTCGGAAAATATAGATATTTTCTTCAAATTTTGACGTCCTGGGATCCTTCAAAAATCCCATTTGTAGCCCCATGAAAGCCCTATAGATCCCAACAGTGAAATCGGATCGTTCCGGGACTCCCAAACATGGATTCTACATCCAAAAATACTTCGAAAACGACACTTAACTCGATCCCATAGCCAAAACCCTTCAAAAAAAACCCTCCCGTAGGCCCATTTTAGCCCCATAGCACCCCACGGGTTTGGGCGATCGGGCTGAAAACCTTGCGGTCACAACTAGATGGTAAACCGAGTATTTTGTCAACATTTCAGATTTTAAAAAAATTCCTACTACCCAAAAGGTGGACGGCGCGCTCGGATCGGCCTCAAAATTTGACATTATCCGTTTCAAGAGGTCTAGATTCCAATACCGAAGTCCGTACGCCGTCCGAGCCGTTTTGGGACGGGGAATTTTTAAAAAAATCTGAAATTTTGAAAAAATACTCGGTTTACCATCTAGTTGTCCCCGCATGGTTTTCAGCCCGATCGCCCAAACCCGTGGAGCGCTATGGGGCTAAAATGGGGCTACAGAAGGGGGCTTTTGAAGGCTTTCGGCGATGGGATCGAGTCAGTTGTCGTTTTCGAAGTATTTTTGGACGTAGAATCCATTTTTTGGGGTCCCGCAGCGATCCCATTTCACTGTTGCGATCTATAGGGCTTTCATGGGGCTACAAATGGGATTTTTGAAAGATCCCAGGAGGTCAAATATGATTTTTGAAAGATCCCAGGAGGTCAAATATTTTTCAAGTAAAAAACAAAACAAAATTTGAAAAAAACATTTTTTGAAAAAAACAAAATCAAAAAAATCTTTTTTGAAAGAAAATTTAAAAAAATTTTTAAAATTTTTTTCATTAACACAGAATTAAATTTCTGCACAAGTTACTTATATCAAAGAATAATAAACCCTTGTGTACAATTTGCAGCGTTTTTTGAAGTGTTTTGGCTTTGGGATCGAGTTAGGTGTCGTTTTCGACGTATTTTTGGGCGTAAATCCACTTTTTAGATTCCCGGAACAATCCGATTTCACTGTTGCGATCTATAGGGCTTTCATGGGGCTACAAATGGGATTTTTGGAGGATCCCAGGAGGTCAAGTGATTTTCAAGTTAAAAATTTTTTTTTTTTTTTTTTAAAAATGTGAAAAATTCCATGTAATTTCCATTGAAACCCTTGTTGATGACAAACCAGAGTCTACCCAAACAATGTGGGAATTTCAGAGTCGGAAATGCAGATTTTAAAAGTAACGTGCCAAAACGGGTACTAACTCAACCCCTGGCTTCTTTTTGACCTCAATTTTGGATTTTACGCACCCAAAAACACAAATGTACCGATTTTCGGCCCGATATGTCGAATCGCTTAGATGCTACCATTTTCCTTACCCTAAATTGCAATCGTTTCCTAATCTCAAGTGACGCCGTTCATTCAGAGAAGCCGCTGAAGATGCTGACTTCGCTTTGACTGTGAGGTTTTTAAAGGCTATACAGCTAGCGGGTATTAAGAACCACTTAAGCAAATGGCTTAGGAATTCTGAACATTTTTCAAAAACAAGTACCTATGATTCACATCCCCTCTTCCGTTTCCCCTCCTTCAGTCTCGTGGGATTTACTGCCGGAACTTTGAGACTCCTCCGAGCCCGGAGAGACGTCGCCTTCGGAAGACTCCGACGTCGTGTCGTCCTCGTAATCGTCGTCGAGGAGCTCGCCGGTGTAGTAGAGTACGGCGTGAGGGACGATCCTTTCCCGGATGTAGTGCCCCAACTCGAAATCCGACGACAGCAAACTCTGCAAGCCAAAAAATCCCAATTTAAGGTCGGGAAATTCATCGTTTCTAACGCCCTCTTCAAAACGCACTTGAGTTTCTTCGTCGAGTTCGGCATTCGGATCTTCCGGGATTTCTGGAGGGCTGAAAAAATTGAAAAACGAATCTGCCTTCACTTGCTTGGTGACTGTGCGGGTTTGTCCTCGAGATTTGTGCTTCTGCTTCTTCTTCACCGTCTTTACTGTCACGTTCTTACCGTTGAGCCTACAAAAATTAGTAATTTAATCAAGCAGTCAACAATTTGAGTTAAGCACAAGATGGTTTTACTGACCAATCGATCGCACAGCCTTTCGATTTGTATATTTCTGGTCCTTCAAATGAAAACGGGTCGTCGTTGTCAGGGACGCATTTCATGAAATACTCCTTCGTCAGGAGGGTGTTGGAGAAATATTCGTTCGGAGTGAAATGGAACTCAAGTTTGAAACCCATCGGTTGTTCGTTGAGCGAGCACCTCACGTCCTGGAATTGTTAGTTTCACAATGATGATGTACAAAAGTTAACGAGAGACTTTTCAAGGCAGCGAGATTTCCGTATTTACCAATTTTACACAAAACATAAAAAGCAGTCACCTGCAAATGCTTTAGAATCGGCTCGTCGTTGGGATACACTGCGTCGCTCAGCATCGACACGTTTTTGAATATCGTCGACCAAAAGTCCGGTATCCCCGGCCCCTCGAGCTTCAATTCTTTTGTTAGCTTTTCGGCGAGTTCTCCCTGTATGACCGGGAAGGGGTCCCCGGGGTACAATTCTTCCTCCGACGGCTCGTAACTGCCGCGCACAATTTCGTCTCGCTTGGTGTTCAATTTGGTGTATTCTTTGTGATACCGGCACTCCATTGCGTGCACCTATTGATCACAACTCGAAGTTAAAGACGAGAACGACAATATAAATTCTACGAGTGAACGTCGACGACGGCGACCTGCTCCTCCAAGTATGCTATTAAACCGACGTCTAACCCAAGTAACGATAACGGAAACTGTGGTTGTTTCAAGTTTAATCGAGTCTATTAAGAACTAGTAACCCCCCGTTCTCATTAACTTTCCCACTCCATCAACTAGTACAACCTCCTCAGCTTGTATCAGCAACAGCGAATATCACAAGAAAAATACTGTATAAAGAAGAAAAAGTTTCTAGATGGTAGACTATCATTTCAGTGGGCATGTGGTTGAAAGCGAACGTAACCTAGTTAGAAAGGGAGGAAAAACATACATTCATCGCAAGAATATCGTCTGTAGGAATTTCATCAGCCCTAAGAATAATATCCTGTGTTTATACCATATATATTATACACCTAAATGGAGGAGATAGCATTAAATTTTGCCACAAGATTCCACCACCTCAAAGCACATTGGGGCGAAAACGCAAAAACGAGCTTATAATTCAAAACCACTGTCTAAATCGATATGTTACGGAGAATGTATGAAATACGGTCATTCTTCAGAATCTCCGGCTATTCTATAGAATTACTGGGGTTTTAGGTGATTCTACACAACCACCGGTAACTCGATATAGAATCGCCGGTTCGTTTTGGTTGATGAATTGATTGGTTATGAACTAGTCGTCAAATCAACTCAGTGGAGCAAAGATAAGGAGCAAAGAGACAAAAATAAGGGCATCGATTAAAAGGGCACGAGAATCTGCCAAAGACGGTTTGCACACTCAGGCTAAAAAAATGTAGAAAATGTTCGAGGTAGATACAGGCCTCCTGAATTCGGAGATACGGTTCGAATCCCAATCCCTGCTGTTGACAGAGCCCGCAAAGACTTTAGGTACAATACGACATATTAAGAGTGGTACTCGCCCAAAATAATGAGATGTGTGATTGACACAATGTGAAATAGGGACAAAGATGGGAACGCGGAAACAAGTATAAAGCCGCAATCAGTTCGAGCACTGAGGAAGTTTCTGATTGCCAAGCCTCCCTGCGGGAATGTGCACGAAATTCATCCATCACTGGAGGACAGGGTTTCGACCTTTGCACCTGTGCCAGACGAAAAGATGCAGCAGCAAGAAGACTGGACGATTGTGCACCTCGAAATGTCACGGTAGCTCCTCTTGCTTCAACAAGCATGACATTGTGGGTAGGAGGTAGGTACAATTATTGTAGATAGAAAAATTTCAATTTTGTACTATTTTCTATAACTATTTCTTACATTCACCAATCCGATCCCGCAATTCTATAGAACCTCCGGTTAATGCATGGAATTTCGGGAATTTTCACACATTCTCCGCCTCTAAATAACGCTTCATGGGTATTTTATAGAATAGCCGGGGATTTTATACATTCTCCGTAACAGATGTTTCGAATATATATTTTTTTTAAAAATTTTGCAGAAAATAATTTTTTCAAAAATTGAATAAAATGATCAACAAAACTGTCTACTGGAATGCGATCATAGTGCAACAATGCCCAAGTCGATTTTGGCCATATTGAGTTAGGGCCATATTCATGTAGAAAATGACGTTCTCGATCCAATGGTGTCGTCAGATTGGAATTCCGGGAGAGATGAATTCGAGAAAAATCGACTGGAGCGGGAAGTCAACACTGACTCTCCGGCTGTTAGACTTGACTAAAGTTTTAAAACGATGCAAATTTTACACTAGGGTTTATTATTCTTTGATGTAGGTTACTTGTGCAAAAATATAATTCTGTCAATGAAAATTATTATTATTATTTTTTTTTTGGATTTTTTTTTTTTTTCTTCTAAAATTCTTCATTTTTTACTCGAAAAATATTTAACATCCTGGGATCCTTCAAAAAATCCCATTTTTAGCCCCATGAAAGCCCTATAGACCGCCACAGTGAAATCGGATCGTTCCGGGACCCCCAAAAATGGATTCTACGTCCAAAATACTTCGAAAACGACACCTAACTCGATCCCATAGCCAAAAGCCTTAAAAAAAACCCTCCCGGAGCCCCATTTTAGCCCCATAGCGCCCCACAGGATTGGCCGATCGGGCTGAAAACCTTGCGGGCACAACTAGATGGTAAACCAAGTATTTTGTCAAAAGTTCAGATTAAAAAAAAAAAATTCCTACTGCCCGAAACGGCCCGGACGGCGTACGGCGGACGGACATATCGGTTTTAGAATCTAGATTCCTCTTGAAACGGATAATGTCAAATTTTGAGCCCGATCCGAGTCGTCGACCTCCGTCGCGATCACATAGGTGTATTATTACAAGAATAATAAACCAAAAATCGATTTTTTGACTCGATTTTAAATCGGACCTGAAAATTTTGTTCTCAAAGAATCACGTTACCAGAAGAGAGCTTTACAAAGCTGTTATCTGTCACCTGTGTGAATTCACAGTCTGACAGAATTTTCGGTTGGACGCCGTTTCTTACACAAAAAGGCACTTATCCGAGATTAACTTCAATATTTTCATCATTCGAACTAAGACTTGAGCAGTTTAGTAATTTGGGAAAACCGTTAAAATTTATTGGGGCCACTAAACGTTTTTTCAGTTTCTCAACAACAAGTAAAAATGGATAAAATTTATCATTTTTAATGAATGAATGAATGAATCACATTTAATGCCCTTTTGAAAGTAAACTCCTCAATTACCTTGCATTTTACGAACTCATCTGTACTGTTGTGAGAAAATCCGTCAGCAAGTGAGTCACCCAGCATACCTCTGGGTGGAGCCCACACTTAGACTTACATCTTGGAAGAATTTCGCTTCGAGAAGAGCAGTTTTGGCTTGAAGCTGCTTCAGGGCTCTCAGCCTGTTCTTCAGCGTTTCCGGCAATTGGGTGACGGCGACTCTCTGAGGATCGCCGCCGAACAATTCCGGTCTGGATTCTTCGAACGTCCGGGGACCTCCCACAGTCACCGCGTCCCCTTCTGAGCTCATATTCTTCACCAGGGCTTCAGTTTTGAGTCAACTTTTCTCGTGCGCCGTTCGTGTCTGTGGAAGGGCCAGCAAAATTCAGACCTGCAGGAGAATTGAAAAATAATTAAACTGACGATAGGATTTTCAATCGATTGCCACTTCAATACAACTCTGCATAAATCACTATTATAGCCTGGACAGAAACACGCGGATTCCTTAAAAAATACTTTATTTAAATTCTTTTGGTTTATTATTCTTGTAATAATACACCTATGTTTTTGCGACGGGAGTCGAAGACTCCGATCGGCCTCAAAATTTGACTCGGCCTTGCTTTTGTCTATGGGATCGAGTTAGGTGTCGTTTTCGAAATATTTTTGGACGTAGAATCCATTTTCGGGGGTCCCGAAACGATCCGATTTCACTGTGGCGATCTATAGGGCTTTCGTGGGGCTAAAAATGGGATTTTTTAAGGATCCCAGGAGGTCAAATATTTTTCGAGCAAAAAAATAAAGAATTTTTGAAGAAAAAATTTTGTTAAAAAAAATCTAAAACAAAATTTTTTTGAAAAAAATCAAAAAAAAAATTTTTTTTTCAAATTTTTTTCCATTGACAGAAATAATTTTTGCACAAGTAACCTATATCAAAGAATAATAAACCCTTGTGTAAAATTTGCTGCGTTCTTCCTAAGTGCTCGTGTCCGTTATTAACCCTGCCGGCAACCTGGATTTTGAAGACGGCCAGTGAAAGACTCGAATTGAATAGCTTTCATGAATGGCTCGACATTTCAATAGCACCATTCACGTAGCCGTTGACTGGGCTGCCATAAGCCAAGAGGTCACTCCGCCGTTATGATTGCATTTCCCAAGCCATTCACCTATTGTAAACGGTACTTCAATTCTCGGTACCTGCTCAGACTAGAGAATATGGCTCAAGAAAACACTCCTCTCTTGAAGGGTCCAAAGGGGCTGATATCTTGTTAATTCTCGTGGTACTACACCGAGGCAACGTATGCGCGGAATAATATCCATACGGCGTAGGTCAAAGCAAAGCACTGGGAAATGTAGACATAGGGGCCCTTGTGAACTCAACATGCGTGAATATATAGGAAGGAATAATATTCAGCTAGTAACCGGGTTGCTGCTACTAAGAGAGTTCATGAACTATGTTGTAGCATCCTCATTCACTCTTACGTAAGCACCGAATATGTGCGGTCAAACGAGGCCATTTTCGACCTGAAGGTCCCGGGTCGCCAAATTGCTCTTGTCACCGACATTGTTGTGCATTAACTTCCCAACTTGTAAACTTGTTAGCGTCTGAGTTTCGCGCGAGGATTAAAAAGTTAAGCGGGACTGCTCAGTTTACGGTATGAATATTCATCATGACAAGAACAACATCGCCCCCCTACACATTCGTCCGATCCACCGTAAACCGTACATAAATTAACTCAGCCGCTTCTTCACTTTTGAAAAAAAAAAAAAAAAATTCGGTTACAAATGATTTGTAGAGCAGGCAGCGACACTTGCATTACTTACCCTGCGAGAATTGGTGGATTTCCAGCAGACGTTTCTCACACGAAAAGTAAACTAAACGCGTGCACTATTTCGTGGTATTTTTCAAAATTTGAAATGACATTTCCACATGGGATGTGTTTTCGTGAGGTTAAGGTTGACGTACAATGGTAACGACTGTAGAAGAACTCCAACAGGAAATTGAAGCCTGGGTGTGCAGCACGTTTTCTGAAAAAAAAAATAATAATAAAATAAATAAAAATAAATAAATAAATAAATAAAAATAAAAAATAAATAAAATAAAAATAAAAAATAAATAAAATAAAAATAAACAATAAAAAAATAAAATACCTATTCAGTAGGGTACTCCGGGCATTCAATAACAGTGTTTTCAGCCGGTTTCAATTTTTTGGTTTATTATTCTTGGAATAATACACCTACGTAATCGCGACGGAGGTCGACGACTCGGATCGGCCTCAAAATTTGACATTATCCGTTTTAAGAGGTCTACATTCTAAATCCGAAATGTCCGTATGGCCGTCCGGGCCATTTTGGGCAGTTACTGTAGGAATTTTTAGAAAAATCTGAAATTTTGATTAAATACTTGGTTTACCATCTAGTTGTGCCCGCAAGGTTTTCAGCCCGATCGGCCAATCCCGTGGGGCGATATGGGGATAAAATGGGGCTACGGGAGGGTTTTTTTGATGGCTTTTGGCTATGGGATAGAGTCAGGTGTCGTTTTCGAAGTATTTTTGGACGTTGAATTCAATGGTTCATCCATTTTTTGGGGTCCCGCAACGATCCGATTTCCCTGTTGCGATCTATAGGGCTTTCATGGTGCTACAAATGAGATTTTTGATGGCTCCCAGGAGGTCAAATATTTTTCACGTAAAAACAAAAAAAAATGTTGAAACACAAATGAATGAATTTGAATAAAATTTCTGCACAAGTAACCGATATCAAAGAATAATAAACCCTTGTGTTAAATTTGCAGCGTTTTCTTTTATTTATACTATTCAGCCGAAGCGGGTTAAATTCCTATACATTTTTCAACGTGCAACAATAATTGAACAATAATTATTATTGTTGTTCAACCTATCCGGTGTCCACGAAAGTTACCTGCCCCGTGAATCCAGCAGAGAACAATCACTCCCGTCCAGTTATATTAGTGGCTACATGGACGATTGCCAGGAAAGCCAGAGATCCCCCCTCAAGTGTCCATTACCTTCCCAAGCGATTTGATGAGCTTCAACATCAACTCGGGAAAGGCCGAAAGGATGACGGTAAAGAAGGAAATAAAGGCTGTTTTTTCAGCGGTTTGGCTGAGAGCCAACTTCGTGTAACCGCCAAATCCGACTATCCTTTTTCATACCTACTCGCACCTCGTGGGAGCTTCATTGCCGTTCATTTTCACCGACTGTTTCATGAAGGTTTCCATAAGGGAAACTCTCACTAAAAAAACCTCAACCCTTTGGGCTTCGTCAGGATGGACCCCTGGATGCTTTTTCCTTAGAGGCTACGGATCCAATTCAAGAAACATGGAACATGTTGTGAACATGTGTTCTTTTATTAACCGTCACGTTCGGCCAACGAGGGGTGAAAACGCAACACGTTTGGCTACGAAAACGGCAGGTTTGGCAACCAATACGCCAAGCGTGGGGACAAGTTTGGCCACAAGATGAACGGCACTTTTGGCCATGAAATTACTGCAATCGTCAGAGAATCACTTACCAACTGGTTTCCAAGGCTTGCCAAGATGGCACCGAGCCTTCCAGAGCTGTCCAATGCTTGCTAAGCTCGTCTCAAGCGTGCCAACATGGTGCCAAGCTGCCTTCCAGGTTTCCAAGGCTTGCCAAGATGGTACGGAGCCTTACAGAGCTGTCCAATGCTTGCTAAGCTCGTCCCAAGCTCTCTAAGAGTTTTCAAGTCGTGCCAACATGCTGCCTTCCAGGTTTCCAAGGCTTGCGAAGATGGTACTGAGCCTGATGGTCGATCGCTGGGAGTAGATTGCATCGGAAATGGGTCGCAAAGCCCCAGTGGCCAAAGGGGTCGTTCTTTGTGTGGCCAAACGTGCTACCACTACAGGCTCCTTTCTGAGGTCTTCGTGGCCAAACATGTTTCCCCGGGGATTGAAACCCATCTTGCAAGATGCATGCATGTTGGAGAAGTAACTGCCCGTCGCCGAACTAGTGACCTGACGGTGAGACAAGTGACGATGCCGAACTAGTGGCCTGACGTGCGACAGATGAGGACGCCGAACTAGTGGCCTAACGTACGACAGGTGAGGACGCCGAACTAGTAGCCTAACGTACGACAGATAAGGACGCCGAACTAGTGGCCTAACGTACGACAGGTAAGGACGCCGAACCAGTTGCCTAACGTACGACAGGTGAGGACGCCCAACTAGTGGCGTAATATATAAACGTGACACTCCCGCGACTCCCTTCTGGACTAACGTTTTTGGGCAGTTAGGTCACGGCATGTTCCATGCTAAAAACTTGATATCACCCTAACAGCAGTAATTCCAGATTTGCGTCATAGTACGGCAATTACTATAGTAACAAGGGAATTGCAATTCCTGGTAATGATGTAATATAAAAACCAATAAATTTTCAAGCTCAACAAACCAACATTGCCAAGAAATTTTTTTTTCTCACAATAAGCCAGTGACTATCCGGCTTTTTATGTGCTTCCACGAAATTACGAACAAGTCAAGATTATACGTGCTAAGCCAAATTCATTTGCCCCGAGACCATTTTCCGTCCGAGGAGCGGAAGAAGAAATAAAGACGGAAATTCTCGGCTTTATATAAACCACGAGGAGCTCGGAATGTTCCAGGACCCTTTCAAAGGACGTAAATATACGAAGTCCGGGAATAACTCGGGGCTCCTCCCCACAGATCACGGACAATGAGGGTTGCGAACAAGTGCTTGTTGGATGGTTGTGGGCAGGACGTATTCATCCTGTAAAGGAGATTGTGGGAGGAAATTCCTTATGCTGGACGGTGTCAGACTACGGCAATGTTTTGTGTAGGTTGTTTCTCCTATATGGGCCAAATTGAACATAGCATCCGAAAACCCCATTCGTTTGATAATAAAATTTATTTGTTTAATTTTCAATTTGTCAACTGCTCCGTCCACCTACTTAACTACTCGCGATTTGGTAACCAAACGACGGTTCCCAGTTTTCATTGCAAACACCCTCGTTCGAACGAGATGTAATGAAAACACGTTCGCCTTACAAACACACGCCACAAAGAGACGGATAAACCAACATCATCATCTCACAACCTAATCGGACAACATGGTGGCTGAAATCATCATCCTCCTTATATTCGCTTTGTTCTTCCTTTTGTTCTGCAAACTGCCAGGAGGTGGGCGAAGTTGAAGCTAGCAAGAATCGAATTCAACTGCTGTCAGTGTTGGCTGCGTTCCGCTAACTGATGTCTTCACGTAATATACCGATTAAAACCTATTTTATTTTAAACTTTCTCTGTAACAATATAGCGTGTTCAAAATACGAAATTCAGATTTCATACAATTTTAATTTCGCTCCTCTTAAACGTGAGTTGCTCATATTAGCAGCAAAAGGGCATAACTGATGAGGTTGGTCATTTCAGCAAAGAAAGAAGGGCAAATATGCATAAAGTAAGCCAGTTGAGCTAACAGAATTTATTTGAGGGGTTTCTCGTGAATTATTTTCGTAGTACACGTAGCAGCTCAGCACATTTGGTACTTCTGGCATATTTATATAACGGAAGGGTTTATTCGAGAGAGGAGGATGTAAAGGAGTGGGGTTTTCCTCACCGGCTCGACTGGCAAGTTATGAGGGTTAGTATCTCCATTCAAGACTCCTTTTCCCAAGAATCGAGGTGGCAGCGGCGTCTACCCTATACGACGATACCAGTGCCATTGGCGGCTCGTGCAGCGTGCAAGAGGGGGTCAACAGCAAAATTGAATACCTACTTACTGCCGTATAACATACTCGTATTAATACGAGGTAATTACCTAGTTAATACACACCCGAATGTTTAGTCGTAGTAGGTCCGCTGACCGGGAACCTTTTACAAGAAGTCTTAGAAGAAAAATATGTAGGTACAACCGGCTCACTTTCCACGTCAATCTGTCTCCAAAGGGTGGAGTGCCGAAGGCAGGGTTCTTACGACGGGTAACAGTATTCATCTCTCGAAATCTTCTGTTATTTCCAGCATAGTGTTCAAGAAACCCAACGATTATATCTTTGAGCAATGATTGCTCTATTTCCAATTGTTTTGATTTATTTCAGGAGGATTTGACGATTACAATCCGAATTCACTGGGAATCCCTACAAAAAGTCCCCTTCCCTTAAAAATGTGTTTTGCCAACACTGCTGCGCAACTGTTTCTTCTGTTTTGCGTACCCGTGCAGTACTTTTTCGTAGGCATGCCTACCCATTGTACCTGTGGAAAAACTGCACCTGGGACCAACGAAGGCATCCATCATAATATCGCCCAGTCACGTGACCTACCCATCCCCCCCCCCCCCCGGTCCTCATTCCTTTGCGTGCTGAGGTTCAAAACTGGGGCAGAACCCACGTTCTGACGTCATTACCCAGTTGAACTGTTATCAAAAATAGTAAGAACAAGTTACCAACTTGCGTCAACAGTGACACTAAGGGAAGCTATTATTGCTATTTTTCAAACTGATATTAAATATGAAAATAGGTAAATAAAATTTGTCTCTCCTCTCAAAAAACTCCTACTGCCCAAAACCACGGACGGTGGACGGACATTTCGTTTTTGGAATCAAGACATCTTGAAACGTATGATGTCAAATTTTGAGGCCGATCAGAATTTTCGACCTTCATCTCGATTACATCCAAGAATAATAAACCTAAAGCCATTTTTACCGGGCGTTTTGTGGAAGAGAAGGCCGGGTTGTTATTTTTCTTTAAATTAGACATCAAGCTTTCAGGAGTGACTATGATCCCTTCTCCACGGCCGTAAGTTTTAGCGTTATTGGATATTCAACAATCACAATCTTAGGTGTTCTCAGGTTCACATCTAGCTTGTCATTTTCCAGGACACATCACATCCTCAGCGTACGGACGTATTACATTATTGATGCTTAACATAATATGTTAAACATGTTGATATATTATATCGAGTAGACTCATTTGCACTGACTAGAATTTCAAACACCAATAATTTACCTATTTTGATTGTATACGAATATTGACCACGTTGCGGTATCAAATTGTAAAAAAAAAAAAAAAAAAAAAAAAAAAAAAAAACCTAACCTATAATAAAGCCATTTTGAGAAAAACGCGAATGAAGTTTTGAAACTTCAATTTTTGTAACTGGCAGTTTGCCCAGCACATCGTCAAATCCATCTGAACGTTCATTACACTAAATAGTGATAAGTCTTATCACCACAACCCCTTATGAAAGAATTTTAACCTCGATCTGTTTGTTAGGCCTATCTGTTTGTTTAACCTATTTGTTCCAATCACATACTAATTATACATATATCTGGATGGACATGTCGTTGCCAAGTAGATTGTTCGACACATCCCCATTGAGGAACAAAGATGAAAAGGACAGGTCTTCTAGGCAATTAGTGTTTCCAGAAATATTGTGAACAAACCCGCTTTATTTTGGACATCCTCGAAAATACCCCTTGAAACTATTACTTGTCATATGAAACTTGCCAAAAAAAAGAGGTCGTCGACACTTCTAGAATAAGAAAGATTTGCTAAGGACAAACAGCCCTTTCATTCTAAAAGCACTTACAAAGATAACTACGACTATCTTTCTACCAACAGTTTTCCGTTGTTCGTACGTCACTCGTTCTTTTTTTTCTTCTCTTTTTATTATCTTTTTTATTTTTGTTCCCCCTCCCACTCGTTTCAGCCACCACTCGACATCGCTTTATCGCCGCTTCCTCCAACCTACAGACCTGGTGGAATACTCGACGTTGACGCTCACGAGGTCCAACTCGACCAAGCACGTAGCTCGTTATCAAACACTTACAGAGGTTCCTCTCTTTTCCTTTCGTTAGGAGTTTTCAGTCGTTTCTTTTTCCGCTAAAGAGGACTCCGATCAACCGACACAAACTGATCAAAGATTGTTTTCTGATATGCAAATGTCACATATCTATTCAACGTTATCTATTTCTCACATCGCACAAAATTTGTGTAGATTTAATCTACAGAGTAAAAAGTTGCGCTTAATTTTAAACTTGATTTAGACTCATTTCCACGTAGCAGCAAGTGAGTATCCCAGTGAGTTAATTGAGTTGAGGAAACCCAAATTAGAACTCCCTCGAGACGTTAGAATGTGGAAACAAATCAGAGAAGGCATGAACCAAGAAGGGTAGTAAGAAATAATAGTCTGCAAACCTCATTAAAGATGGAGCAGGCGCCTTACGTAATCTGACCCTTTTTAAAAAGTATTCTTTACACTTCTATGAAAAGATAATTCAACTGTCTGGTCTGATTCAGAACTGAAATTCGCCTGCTTGATGTGGTAATCTCGAATGGTGATCTCGTTCCTTGAGGGCATCTTCTAAACAACGCTTGAACAAGATCGCGTGACGTTAGATAAACCCTCTCGTATAATGCCCTAGTTATTGCAGACACGGTTGAGAGAATTGAGAGAATATCTGGTCAAGAAAACAAAGGGGACGTGCTTAGACATTAACAAGGTGGGTAGATGCAACTGTTGTGGCAGTGCAACATTATACCACCCAGTTAGCTTTCAACGAGACACGCCATGTTTTGAGATAACCCGACAGCCGGGGGAATGTGGATCGTGTTAACCCTCGGAGGGTTGGACGGGATCCAAATCAAACAGTTCGGTGGCAAGCCGGGGAAAACCCCATTAGGAAACCCGTCAAACATAATCCGTCAGATTCCGAATCCACACGAGTATTATAAGTCGATTTTTTTCCTGTCTGCGTGACCTCCCTAGTTCTCTCGGATTCGCCTTTTTGGTCTCGGGACAAATGATCGGTACAATGATATATAACATGAACCCTAATTAATGGAGACGACCGCCACTGAAATGACCTCGTTGTAAATCGCCACAAACCAGAAATCAGAAAACACCGCTATAGTCTGTCCGCAATGACGTAGGGCTCCGAACCCGATCCTAGCGGCTGACGAGAGAACTAAAAATCGGGAAATTTTCCCGATTTGAGACATTTTTCGAGGGATTTTATCTTTTTGAAGCGGCACACATGGGAGTAGTTTCTCCCCGCAATCCAAGTGCCTCTTATTCACGTCAACAGTCAATGTTACCACCACACCGCAACAAACTTCTCGAACTCTGGTCGTGGTTCACGCATCAGCCGCTGGGGAGCAGGTTTGGAGCCCAACGTCATTGCAGAGACTATAGAAAACATTGCAATATCTTGGTTGACTATCCCTCGAACAGGGCTGTAAAATAACTTTCAACGCATGCAAATTCTAAAAATGTAATTTTTTAAGGTGAAATTTTAATGAGGTGCGTAGGCGAGCAAAGCGAGCCGGAGCATCTAGTTAAAATTAATACCTAAAGTATTTTCACGAACCTATTCATTTGCTTGTTTTCCCCTCCTTTGTTGGTCTTCGGATGGGTAACTGTTGTGGTGGGGAGGGGGGGATTGCCGGTCAAAACCGCCTATCTGCTCCATGTGTAACCCACTTTACAAGGCCGTACCCAGGAAACATTTTCGGGGGGGGGGGGGGGGGGGGGGGGTTGTGGCACCAGGCGGGGTCCGGAAGCCCTACCCAATAAAACTTTAGAAAAAAACGCTGCAAATTTTACACAAGGGTTTATTATTCTTCGATATAGGTTACTTGTACAGACATTTAATTCTGTCAATGAAAAAAAAAAAAAATTAATTTTTTTTTTTAGATTTTTATATTCCAAAAAAAATTTTTTTGGGGGATTTTTTCTTCAAAAATGTGTTTTTTCAAAAATTCTTTATTTTTTTACTCGAAAAATATTAAATATTTTTCGAGTAAAAAAAATAAAGAATTAAATTAGAGTTAAATTTTAACCTCCTGGGATCCTTCAAAAATCCCATTTTTAGCCCCATGAAAGAAATAATATTTCTATATTATAGATTGCCACAGTGCAATCGGATCGTTCCGGGACCCCAAAAAATGGATTCTACGTCCAAAAATACTCAAAAACGACACCTAAATCGATCCCATAGCTAAAAGCCTTCAGAAAACCCCTCCTGTAGCCCCATTTTAGCCCCATAGCGCCCCACGGGTTTGGGCGATCGGACTGAAAACCTTGCGGGCACAACTAGATGGTAAACCAAGTATTTTGTCAAAATTTCAGGTTTTTAAAAAAATTCCTACTGCCCAAAACGGCCCAGACGGCGTACGGCAGACGGACATTTCGGATTTTGAATGTAGACCTCTTGAAACGGATAATGTCAAATTTTGAGGCTGATCGGAGTCGTCGACCTCCGTCGCGAAAACATAGGTGTACCTATTATTCCAAGAAAAACCAAAATTGTCAAATAGGTAACCCATTTTTAGGCCATCATTGACAAAAGTTAGAACGACACTAAGTATATAAAGGGGGTTGTGGCACCAGGCGGGGTCCGGAGGCCCTACCCAATAAAACTTTTTAAAAAATTGTCAAATAACCCATTTTAAGCTTTTATTGACAAAAGTTAGAACGACACTAACTTAGTGTCACTAAGTATATAAATAATAACATAAAAATAATTTCCCCTGTTAATTTGGTGACTAGGAAAATAAATAGATAGACAATACAAATAGACTCAACATTGTTTAACATATAAAAACATATTGAACATAGAAACACAACCTACAGAATATAGTCAGGGATTTGCAAAGTCGAATGGCGGTCATTTTTCGTGCTGCTACCTATCCTAATACATAGCGCCAAACTACATGCTTTACGGCAACTTCCGTAATGGAACGTTTGGGTCTACGCCGTTAGCGGCGGACCGCGTCCATCCACGTACGCGAATGGGTTTGTAAAATTGTAATACATTTTATAAATTATTTACGTATACTTTTAACTAGAAATTGTTTTGTACTCTTCCTTATTTACCTATGAAGATCAATTATAACTTGAGTAAATTTAATTCCTATGTGTTTGAAAATGCTTATTTTTGGGAAAATTTCGGGGGGGGGGGGTTCCAACCCCTCTGACCCCCCCCCCCCCCCCCCCCCCCCCCCTGGGTACGGCCCTGCCACTTTACTTGGGCTGTTGCTGGACTACAGGTGCCGACCGTCTTGGACCCAGTTGGACAATCCTTTGACAGAATACCTACCTACTCAATGGGCATCCATGTTCTGTTCTCAAGGTTTTCAGGCCGACTGTAAAACCGTGTAATTGGGTATTAACAGGCTGTGGTTCAAGTTTGGACACAGTCGAGTGGGGTGTCGTTTTGCCGTGGAATCAGTTTGGACACCCGATGTCCCCAGACCAGTCCGCTTACTTGAACCAACCCTAGAAATGTGTTATCCAGTTTGCAGCGTTTTTTCTGCTTGTAAACTAACTGAACTGTTCCATTGTGTTGCAGACGATGTGACAGACGGTGAAAAACATGCTCGTGGCTGTCGGTGTTCTGCTTAGCCTGCTGGCATCCATTTCTGCCGAAGACCTCATTCTCGGGTATACACTCAAAAATGTTATTATTGTAACCTCTTTTCGGTATAACTAGTTTACCTTGGATCTTGGTGTGACGCAGGTATTTAACTGGCTCGCAACGTCGAGCTGGGGACATGGAATACGTTCGGCCAGGCCTGACCATATCAGGAGCCATTTCGCTTGCTGTTGATGAGCTCAACCACGGACTTCTCAAACAGTCAAAGTTCAATTTGAGGTAAACGGCATGAGACGAAGCGCTACAAACAATGACAAATTACAAATAATGGGTTGAATGGGGACGAGTACTGTCAGAACCAAAAAGGACATACTTTCATCATAGGTAGACTCGCACTGCAATGTAGAGGTTACCACCACCTTGCGGCACTCGAAATTTATACTTTTCACTCAACTATCTATCACAATGTCAACGTTTTTCCAATAGGTATCTGAAATTCCGAAATAGTTCCAAACGGCACATGCAATTTGCATGATATGATGCAAATATTATATTTTGGTCTCTTACTATAATAGTAAGAGACCAGAATTTGGTCATTAATTTAAATGATCACATGGGCACCTGTTAGCTCGTCTCTAACATACATCGACAGATTGCTTCTGATAAATCGATTTTTGAGCGTCGATATAATCGGATTTGTTCCTACACCTTCAGCGTAGCCAGACGCCACCGGTCGTGAAGAGGAAACTCTACATAGGTTCAATAAACAAAAAATTTAATAACTAGTAGGGTACGATGTTGGTCCGTCATGGGGAGAGGTGGATCCGAATTGAGGGTTCTCCTGATATTTGGACATCTGACAAAACTGTGCAAATCCCTCTCGGACTTTGATACTCGTCTCTTAACTTAACAACATAACCAACATAACAAATAGTGAGGGAATCTGTAAGATCCCGTTGAATTTTATTTCTTACTAACATTAAATTAATAATTAATAACATTGCTATGTATGTTACATCGACTATTTAATTGAAATTGTAATCGCTATAGAAAAAATATTTTTTAAAGAATCGATTTCAATTTAAGCGTGATGTTACACAAAACGACACACAGACCAAAAATTTTGGGACAATGTAATAAAAGTTTCACTTTAAAAATTTTGGGACTATGTAATAAAAGTTTCACTTTAAAAAAAATGGATACACAACGTGTCTCTGTCTCCATCTCATGAGCAAAACGTCGTTGTGATAACAAACTGAAACAAAAAAATCATTTGAGAAAAAAAAACATGAATCAAAAGGAAGGGGAATTAATGCCAAAATGTCTCTTGTCTCAATGAAAGAAAAAATCCGCTGAACTTGTACTCCGAAATTTCAGTAACGAAAAATTTTGATAATGGTTGCAAAGTAATCGATTATCCGAGTAATCGGGCCTCATGGGTATCGATTAATTAATTAATAAATAATCGATTAATTGATACCAATCTCTATTAGAGATGGGTAATACCCTGGGGATCTCCACTCTGTGCTCTAGGGTTATTACATCGAGAGCAAAACATCGATATGTACATCGATGTCAACATCGGACGTTCAACTTCGATGTGAGAAAAACATCGGCCCAAAAACATCGATAAAACATCGATGTTCAATAAATGATTTTTTTTCGATCTCCTAAGTATAATAATAATTATTTAAATAGCCGGAATTATTTTTATAGTCTCGATTCTTATTGTTTACCATGAGGACCTAAGGGTAAAATTATTGATCTTAGACGCACCATGCTCGTTAACGAGATTTTTTCATTACTTTTGCGGCATTTTATTTCATCATTTTGGTGGCATTTTAAATTGCTCGTATTTCCCGAAGTTTTTACTGAGGCGTTACACAAATTGCACTTTGCAGATCCTTTGACAACCGGAATAAAATATTTCCACCACACACTTTTCCTTCCCATGACTCAAAGCAATTGAACGCTAAAAATAACAAAAAAACATTGACAGCAGAAAGCAGGACGCAACTCAACAACTTAATACAAAACAACAACAAAGACATGTATGCGTCATCGATCCTTCCTTCTTGTTCTTTTCCCGTTATAGTCCAGGACCTGGTCTTGGTGTTTGCCGGATGAAGTGCGACCAGAATTCCATCGTGTGATGATCTCATTTTGAAAATTCCAAGCGCCTCTATGGGCTCGCACATGTGCTATGTATAGGATTTTTCCTTGTAGTTTTTGTCTATCAATGAAAACTAAATTTGAAGACAGAAAACCCAACCTCGAACTAAAACATCGATGTTGGCTCCAAAACATCGATGTCCGATAATATCGACTAGCTAAACATCGAAGGTAAAAACATCGAACATCGATGTTCAACCCTACTGTGCTCTAATCCCTAAATAGGTAGCACAGAGTAACAGAGAGGAAAGGATCCCTGATAGGTAGGTAGTCCCTATTAGGGACTCCCTAAATAGGTAGGTAATCCCTAAATCGTTCCCTGGTTTGCTCTCTGTTACTCTGTGATCGTTCCCCATGCAGGTGGTGAGTATGACATGACATTGTGATGCTGTTGGAATTTTTATGTTGAATGTTACAATGCGTAACGTAAAATGTAGCATGCGTTGTAAATTATTGTTTTACAACGCATGCGTTTGTTCGGTGTTGGGGTTTCGTAATTTATTGCGGGTTGCCAGTGGCAACTTGCCACATGCATCTCTTGAGAGACCTTCCAACAGAACGAGCCGAGTAAGCCCTCCACGAATTACAAATTTTCCCTTTTCAATCCTTTTCTACTGATGAGATAATCTAGTTTTTTTGTCGCTTAGGTAACTTCTTTTTCGTTATTTCCTTCTGCGCCAGTCTCAAAAGACAAATTAATTGCATTTCGTTTGTGAATTCACAAGTTATTTAGCTGACAAACGAGAGCATTAGTGGAGCCAGAATGAAGGAAAATATCATTAGTCGGAGGGTGGGATCACCGTGAAAGTCAATTAATTTTCGTCGAGTTGAAAATATGAGGTAGACAGAGCCTTTTCCAAGCCATTTGTATTAAGGAAAAAGTTACGTGCTTCAGTTGAAAGAGATCCTTTTAGGGTTATGCTCTGTACTTTGAACTCAGTTATTCGCCGCTGGTTCAGTCCACATTAGAAAATTTCTTAACTTAATATGGAATATTATTCAAGGTTTAGAGTGTATTAGTTCGTGGCTCTGCTGCCCTCGATTGATGAACACCCACAAATAATGCTGCCAATGGTGGCCAACATCATCTCACGTCAAATTTTGTCTCAGTTTCATCGTAGCGGAAACCTGGGGAGACGAGCTGGAATCTATCCACCAGACGGCCACATTATGGAAACAGAACATCACCGCCTACATTGGTCCGCAAGAAACCTGCATTCACGAGGCGAAAATGGCAGCGGCGTTCAATCTTCCCATGATATCATACGTGAGTCCATCTCAAGTTACCTATAGGGCTGAAGAGCTGTTTCACGTAGTGGGACACGTTGATGTCCCCCAGACCACTAAACAGTCGATTTTGATCAGAATTTCCCATACAACTTTTTTTTTATGCTGTGTCCAATGCTATCCACATTGTCCATTTATTTTTTGGGGATAATATCCACTCTTATGATAAGCAATTTAACTCCGAAATTCGTTCATTTTCCATTCAGTCCGGAATTTTGGATAGACCTCCTCCAAGCTCGGCAAAGATGGAAACGGCAAGCGAATAATCGTGCTGAAGGCCAAGTTCGTAAGCGTTTTGTAAGCCTACTTCCAAGTCTGACAACAGTGTCGATGGATTCAAGCTGAAGGTGTGGACGGAGCAAATATCAGCAATGACCCTGGCTGGGTGGAATCATAAGGTTCGGTTTCAACTGGCCATAATAGACCGAATGGAGTCTTAAGGTCACTCTTAAGGGTGGGATCAGTTAGTGGCTCAAATCCTTCGAGATAATGACAACACGGGGTGGAATCTTAAGGCTCCCGAGTGAATTCAAGCCGTTTTAACTACGTGAGGCGATAGCTTCTCTTGCATAGTGGTGAGAGGCCACGTCAGTTAATCAGTCTTCCCTTCTCCATTTCCAATGTCGCCTCGCAACACAAAATCATCATTTCGGTCACACCACAGACATTTTTCCGGTGATGAAAATGATTTTGTGTAACCAAAATGAGGGAAACTGCTAATACTGAGCAGTAAAACCATGTTAACGATCTTTAATGAATTAAAAATTCCAACCTAATGTAATATCAAGTCGTGTGCTTGCTTTCAAGATGACGATTGCGGTAATTAAGATTAGATAGTTACTCAATTCCTCAGGTTTTGAAGAGTAGCGTGATTTTCTTAATAACGAATGAAAACCCACAAAATGTTCTTGATATCGCGGTGGACTATCCATGTTTTTGGTAGGTACATACTGCGTCAGGAACTAGCGGAAAGCTAGGTTTTAGTCATTTTGGTCACACGTTGTATTCCGCACAGATTTCAATGATACACAAATTGAATATGACTTCATGATTTACAAACTCAGGCTATATCACCCTCAGCAAGAACCTGGATTGAAACTCTTTTTCCCTTGACTTGTGGCGGAGGTTAGAGTGACATCTTTCACGTTTGTGGTGCATTTTGGAAAATACTCGTACTGTCAATAATTCAAAATTCGCATCAATCAGTCTTGCATGGACCTCGGGACAGCATTTCCGTACAACTCGAGGAGAATTAATTTTCGGAAATTTAGTAAAGTTTAAAGTGCTGTGACCAAAATGACCTAAAATTTGGGTTTTCAGCGATAAATTCGTCAAAATGGAATCGCTGTTGTTCCATATTCTAACTCTCAAATATATTTAGCCAAAGTATTATAGCAGGGTTCGATGAGATGAGCGTAAGAAAAAGTCCGCTTGCTTTTGCTGGTTTACTAATGACAACCTTTCGCCGTCACTGTGCCATCTTCAGGTCTACAACAATAATAACGCCAGGGGTTAAACAATATGACTAGGGGAACTTATATTCATTTCACACTAAGATACGTAGGTGCCACTCTGCATCCCCTCGCTCCAGCGTACGCCGCGTATTATTGTTGTAGACCTGAAGATGGCACAGTGAGTCCGAAAGCTTTATAGTAAAATCAAGCGGACTTTTTCTTACGCTCATCCCATCGAACTCTGTTGTAATACTTTGGCCATGACTGCCCGATTGGAAATGGATACACACGTCCAGAAATATATTTAGATGGCCCATCTAAGATGGGTCAGGAAGGTCGAAATTTTTCATGGGAACTAATTGATTTTGAAAAAGTTCTATAGCCCAGTGTCCCACCTTGTGAAACACGGCCGTAGAAAGTTGGTAAGACTGAGCAGACCTGCTGAATGTACAGTCATTTAAGAGGCGCACCAGCATTTGATTTGAAAATGATGATAGTGGTATTTTGAACGTCTCATCACTATTCATCCTCGGTTGCATGCAGGCTCTCTTTGTAGGAAATAAAGGTTACACGGGTTCTCCGTTAATAAAAGAGCAACACTGAACGGTCGTACGAGTTTTTGTTTGCGATTCCCTCGAACCTTTGTGCTACTTTCCCTCTTTCCAACCTTTTCCAATGTTCTCATCGTCTTTTTCCCCTTTGTCGGATCTAATATTCCTCGTGCGCTCTCGAAAAAAAAAACGGCTTGATCGTACTGAGATTTCCCGTTGAAACGAACCGGTGAACCGTTATCAGATGTTTTCTTTATTCTTATTCAGTATCTTATTGTTTTGTGCGTCAACCAACTGTTAATTAGAGTCATGTTTCAGTTTTGCACCAACTACGATACTTCGGACAAAGCGAATTTCCCGACTTTTGCGAGAACCCGGCCGCCGGCAAATCAGATTTCCAAATCCGTAGCTGCCGTCCTTTTAGCTTTTAACTGGACCCAGGTGAGCCTCAAGTCCTTTTGTTAGGTGAAACCGGGTGATTGAATGGTCCGCCAGAGAGAGGATGAATTTGGAAAATCACAGTGGTGGAGTTCTGTGATCGTCGACACGGGTTAACCTCAACAGGGGGCCTCACTTTCATTCTAATCACCATTCCACGCTTGGAAATGACATAGTGATAATTAAATTGATAGTTGAAACCAACATCGAGAGACGTGCCAACGTCCAAGTTGCTGGCAATGACTTTGACCGTTTATTGCGTAGGTGACGTTTTTCTACCAAAATTCGAGCGATCTGATGACAGTAGCAGACTCCATAAGGTCCATCCTAAACGGAGCGGGGATAACCATTTTGTCGACCAAGTCTTGGATCAACCCGTACCACCACGGCTACATGGAAAACCCATTCGTGCCAATGGTGAAGCAGACGTACCGTCACACTAGAAGTGAGTAGGGGCGTCAAAATGCTCAATTCTTTGGAAAATGTTATTCTTTAAAAAAACCGACGTACCAGTCTGTAAAGTTTTGTCAAGTACGAGGTGTGGGCGCATTTCCATCGCTTCCACGATAGACACTCGAAGGATATATTGAATACGACGAGGTTTCATCAGTGCTTCTCGACCCAGCTCGCCGATGTTAATTAATGCAGCCAATATGCAGCGGTAATTTATACTGCTCATTAAACCCTCGTCAAACGCCACTGACCCTCAACACCCACTTAAGCTGGGGTTATCATCAGTAATTTTATGATTGAGGGCAACCATCGTTAATCTTGTCTTCGGTAGCCCACATTTACGTTGTGATTTTACTATTACGATGCCCCTACTGTATTTCCTGCAGTTTTACGAGTTACAAACTTTTTTTTTTTTTTTTCAGTTTACGTAATTTTAGGTCCATACTATGAGCATTTGGGTCTTGTGGTGGCTATGGAAGAACTGAAACTTTTCGATAAAGGTAAGTAGGTGTATCAATATTCCATCTGCGTTAGTTAGCAGTTTTTTTTTGTTTTTTTTTTGTGTGTGCGGGTGTGTGGTAATTCTGACTTAGTGCGTCGTAAGACGTAAGACGAAACGCTTTAAGGTTGATGTCGTGAACGCCCGCCAGGGCGGAACGACGGGGGTTGGCAGGCGTAGCCAGCAGCGGGTGGCCCCCTACCCTTTTGATAAAGGTTAATCGTGCAAGATTTAATTCAATGTCAAACCGTTAAAAAATAATAATAAATAAAATTTAATGGGTAGGTAACTGTTTTCTTAGGGACCCCAAAAATGGATTCTTTGTTCAAAAACGACACCTAGCTCGACTTCATAGCCGAAACCCTTTCAAAAATCCCTCCCGTAACATCAAAGACGGCAATTGAGGCGCGGAACATGGTTTTCGTTCATAATAATGGAACAACTTTTCTTGTTAGAGATTAGTTATGGGTTGTTTAACTTATTTTACATTGTTTTTTAGTGACTGAATCTGAGTTAGTGTGACTTACCACCTCCCTTGTGGTTTTTTTTTTTTTTTTTTTTTTTTTTTTTTTATCGAAACTTTTATTACATCGTTCCAAAAATTTTGGTCTGTGTGTCGTTTTGTGTAACATCACGCTTAAAGCGCCGAAACGCCGAAACCCGATACAACTTTTGCCGTCGGATTTGAACGAAACTACCCGTTCGAAAGTTATTCCAAGATCGTCCGTAGGTGGGTACGAGTATTTTTTTTTTTCTCGTGAAGTCCAAAACCACCAAGCAGATAACGGAAGACACTTCCAAGTTGAGGAAGGGCACACTTTTATTTACATAATTTGTAAATATAAACGTAACTGTATATACATAATATCGCGGGCCCGCAAGAAAAGTGATACAACTAGGAAATTTGCAATTTTCACTTTATTTCACAAATATGATTGGTTTAGTTATAATGAATAAAGATATTATCTTGTAACAGGAAGTGTCATAAATTTAGTTGCACGGAAACCCGCTAGAGAGAGCGATTTGTCACTTTGTCGCCTTCGAAGACGGAATGTGATGGCTCATGGAGGAAAAGCCTTTCTTCCATGGTGATGGCTCTTAACTCACATCTTGAGTTCCAACCTGGAGTCGGGGTTTATAAAGTTTTAGGTTTCATGCCTTTCAAGCATCGGTATCCCAGCAATGGGCCTCTTGAGGCACGTCCATGAAATGGGCCGCTGTATCGGTATCTCAGCAATGGGCCTCTTGAGGCACGTCCATGAAATGGGCCGCTGTATCGGTATCTCGGCAATGGGCCTCTTGAGGCACATCCATGAAAATTTCCGCCATTTAATGGACCGCTGTGAATAGCAATGGTCTCGTATAATTTTTTTCATTATTTTTTCCACGTTTCTAGGGAGATTTGGCATTGGAATAAAAAATATTTGGAGAGATTTGTCGACCTTGACTTTTTTTGCCGAGATGCCGACAAAGTCATCTCCGAGATGTGACGATGTTCTTGTGTGTAATAGGAGAGTTTTTGAGATTCACGCGGCTCGTCTTTTGCCTATAACTCGGGAACAGTTAATCGGAAATTAATTTTCTTTGTTTCTGGTTGAAGCTGATTAAATTTTACACCAGGTACATTGAAAATTAAGGTCGGCCTAACCGTTCCCGAGTAAAGGGAAAAAAAAAACAAAAAAAAAACGTAGTGATTGCCAAACTTTGCCATTTTTTGCCCTGCCTTATCAAAGCTCAAATCAACATTTTAAATGGAATAACTGCCGTGGAAAATGTATTCAGCTTTCCCGGGGGGGGGGGGGGGGGGAATTAATTTAGAATCGGGCCAATAGTTTCTGAGTTACAGCCGAAAAAGTTCTGAAAAACGTGGTTTTCCGCTTAACGAGATTGGGCGTTTCTTGTTTTGATTTGAATTCTTTTTCTCGGTTCCTACTTGACCTACAGAGTTCAGCTAGTGCTCAAATGAAAGCTAAATAAATTTCCTACAATTTCCCCCGAAACGAATATCCTCGTAGAATAAGTATTTTGGCCGTAATTTGGGTCAGAAATTGACCAAAACATCAAAAATGAATTTTTTTTGGCAAAATCTTATATTTGCAAAAGGCTGACAACCGTAAGGTTATCATGACAACTGTAAGGTTGGATGGATTCTCGGATGCGGCTACGATTTTTGCTACACCTCTGGGAGGTTTCGACTTATTACAGGTTACTGCCCACACTCATAGAGAAGAAATGAAATGAAAACAATGAAATCCGGCCTCACACGATGGATCAACGGCTCAAGAACTTTGCAGAGAGCTCAAACTTTTTACACTTTTCCAATATTGTTGTGATCTGTGATGGTGCTTCTACGAGAATGAACCTGAAGCCTATTTATTGATTGAGTGAACTCACTGACCAGAAGAATGATAATCAAGTTTCGCTACTGACACTGAGTAGCTTGGCGCCAGTGGTGCTAAACCTTGCTCAAGAATTATTGCTTAGGTTATTACTGCCCTTCGAGTTAGGCTCCTTAGAACACTCAGAGCCCGATGATTAAAGTGTCCCGGGACAGAACGATAATCAGCAGGTGTTAATCTTCATTAATTCATCCCAAAGACAAATATTTAATATTTGTCTTTGTCACAAATTTGTGATCTTCAGGCTCATAGTCACGCCTTATGTTGGCTGATTTGTCTTCTCCTCGCACTAGGGTTGGCTACCTCACGTTAGAAACAGGCCGCATGAATCAAAAATTGACCATTCAATGCAGATTTAAACAATGAAATATGGAACCGAATACTACAAAACGATATAATATATACATATAATATAACTGTAAGAACGATATAATATTATTGTACATATATGGACGATTAGACTAATGTAAAAGTAGAAAAACATATTACGCGAAAGCCAACATATTTTGCCCGGACAAGAAAGTGTCTTTGGTTATTACTGCGAAGTGTTGTTTTGCCTCGTTTGACCTCTTCTTCTCTTTCAGGAGAATACTGGGTTGTCGGCGTAGACATCGACCAGTACGACGAGTCTGACCCCGGTAAATACCTGAGGGGCCTGTTGCAAGACGAAATGGAGCCTAAATGCCTCCGGGCGTTCCGATCGTATTTGGGGGTGGCCCCTTCTCCGCCGACAAACCTCACATACTTTGCGTCCCAGGTCAACAAGTACATGGAAGAGCCTCCTTTCAATTACCCCAATCCTCTGAGGGAAATGGGAGGCGACAAACAGGTGAGTATCTCCATTGCAAGTTAGGAGTTACAACGTTTAGTAGTTTAATTTTATTTACAATTTTATCACTTTTGTGGTCAGATTAGTGCAGAAGCTGCTTACTTGTATGATGCTGTCATGCTGTACGCTTCGGCTGTTCTTGAGACGGACGCAAACGGCGGCGACATTAAAAACGGAACTGCCATCATTGAGAAAATGAAATGCCGCTACTACAAGAGTGCCATGGGGTAAACTGTCATCCTTTATAATAGACAATTATTGGCATTCAGTAGTTTTTTTGTTTTAACTTTTATTGCACACAGTTTACAAACTTATCAGCAATTTACAATTGAAGTATACTAAATGACTTGCAAGAAGCTATGACATGCATGTAACGCAGCTTCTATGTGACTTGTTGTTCACGAATGTAGGAAAATATTTCCCCGGCTAAGTTGCGAACCCGGAAAAAATTTCCCCAGGCCAAAATTGAATAAAAAATCGACAAAACTGTAGCATAAGTGTACCTATATTGCAATAATATTAGTGTAGTCCATTTGTCATGCAGTATAAATTACTCAATATGGGCATTTAGTCAATATTGCTCTGGATGGGCTGAGGTGGACTCTTCGTCTTCATATAAGAAAGGTTATGTGCGACTCCCCGTAGAAAGGTGCGAATGTGGACGTCTTCCTTGGAAGAGGCTAAGTATCTGCAACAAAAAAGGGGTTGTGAAGAAATCCATTTTCGCACTAAAATTTAATTAATTATTAATTAATTAATAAAAAATAAATAAAAAATAAATAATTAATTATTAATTAATTTAAAAAACCTTTTAAAAAAATAAATACTGACGATTCACGGCGGACCGAACTCATGATTTCACGAAGCTAATCTCAAAGGGCAAAGAGCCTGCCGCAGCTTAAAAAACCAACGCGTTCACAACACAGACTCGTTTCAATGCAGATCTCAGTCGGGGAAATTTTTTCCGGGTTCGCAACTTAGCCGGGGAAATATTTTCCAGGGGGAGGTCGTTCGGGGAAATTTTTACCGATTACCGTTGTTCACTGGGCAGCCCGTTCCCACAGGTCAGGTTTTGTTATTTTAAGTCTTCTGAGCAGGCCTTCAACATCGAGGAGCTGGACAACCTCGTTGTTGATGTGTCCCCGAAGCCCCTGCTGATGGGCTAATGCTTGTTTTTTGATGACGTCTTCGACAGTCGGAATTTGAAGTTCCTGGTGTAGTCGTTCGGTGGTTGTGCGTGGCAACGAGTTCCGTGCAGGGCAGATCAAAGTTGGGGACGTCTCATTGGAACGCGTTCAGAATTTCAAGTAGGTATCTTGGAGTTACCGAGAACGAGAAATGGAATCCCAAAATTGAAATTCGCGCCAGGGTTGAGCAGGCCAGAGCGGCTTTTATCCGGATGAAATCATTCTTCTGTGATAAGCATCTTAGCTTCATCATTCGCTATCGGACGCTTCGGTGCTAAATTTGGTTGGTCCTGCTCTACGGCGTTGAGACGTGAACAATTAAGATTGCCTCTGTGAATCGCCTGGAGGCTTTTTAGAGATGTGGTGCCTCCGAAGGATGTTTCGGATCTCGTGGGTCCAGAGGGTAAGGAACACTGAGGTTCTGCGCCGTGCCGGCCTTGAGGATTGTCAGCTCTTCAAGGATGTGAAAAGGCGGAAGGTAGGATACCTCAGAGGAGATCGTTACGCTTTCCAGCGGTTGGTTCTAGAAGGGAAGATAGAGGGAAGACGTGGGATTGACCGCTAACAACTCTCGTGGCTTCGAGACATCCGGAGATGGGCAGGAATCCACATCTTCGCCGCTCTGAAGGTTGCAGCGATTGAGAGGACACTACGGGCTGTGTAGGAGAGGAAGGATTGGTCGCCAACGGATGGTTCACGTCTATGGCACCCACAGAATAAGAAGCACTTGTTTGACAGACTCTTTCGATCACACTCTCCTGGTCACTGGACCGAGTCTCTAGCGGCTCTTCAGGGCTGCCTGGATTTGGGAAGATGTTAGCCAAGTATTTCCGTAGTGTATACACTGTATATGCATTTCAGATATATGGGCTACATGGACAGCAACGGCGATGCCGAAGGGAACTACACTCTTTTGGCGAGGCAAGAGGCGGTGCCCGGCAACTACGGACTTTACCCGGTCGGCGGGTTTTCCTACCGCCACTTGTCCGACAACCTTCCTGTGAGTAACTGAAGACTTCTCGAAGAATTTTTAGATTAATTTACCCAATTTTAATACACCAACAGGCGACCTCCGTCGCAAAAATACAAGGGTCATCCAGAAAGTTTACAACATTTAAAAAAATCAAATATGCTTGTAATCCGATGAAATTCACAGAATACTTCACAAATATAATAAACTATTTTTCCACGTAGTCCCCGTAGAGTTCGACACATTTCTGTAGCCTGGGCACCAGTTTTTTATGCCAGTGTCATAGACCTCCGCCGCCACCTGTTTTAACCACTTCTGAACAGCTTCCTGGACCTCTTCATCGTCTGCAAACTTTTTCCACCCAAAACCTCCTTCAATTTATTGAACAGATGGAAGTCAGATGGTGCTAAGTCGAAGGGTGGTTGATATGTCCCATCCAAACGAAGTCAAAAGTTCTTGGGTGACTCGAGCAGTGCAGGGCCTGGCGTTGTCGTGGAGGAGGCAGATCCCCGTGGTTAGCATACCTCTACGGTTCTGAATCGCCCTTTTGAGTTTTTTAAGGGTATTGCCGTAAGCGTCGGCATTAATTGTCGTCCCTTTTGGCATAAATTCGACCAAAAGGACACCCTTATAATCCCAAAACACGACCGCTCGAATCTCACACGGGCAGGAACTGGCGTCGACCTCTCCATTTAAAAAACTCACTGTGACTGAACAATACGGTCTACAGAAACGCGCTACGAAGCAAACTTACCGTTATGACTCCGCCTTCAAGCCAGATGCACAAACTTGAAAAAAAAAAAAAAAAAAAAAAAAAAAAATCCCCCTCGCCACAGGAGCCGTTGTAAACTTACTTTCTGGATGACCCTCGTATAAACCAAAAACATCATCTCGTCGAAACTTTCTAAACAATACGTAACTTTCCTAGTAGAGGGAAAACTTGTCATTCGCAGCTTCTCTCGTGATGAAATTCCGTTTGGCGCTATTCAATTTGTTACCGCATTCACAACTCCACCTGTTCAACTCCCATGTACTCACTGTTTGCACATTTTCCCAGGAACTTTATTTGCTGAGTGAAATCGACTGGGTTAACGGCGAGCCACCTATAGCGTTCCCTCCTTGCGGCTTTTTGGGAGAGAAGTGTGTTAGTAGGTACAACCCATCTCAATAATTATGGCGAACGGTGTGCAAAATTGCCCGTTAATTGAAAAATATTTCTGCACCGCCTCCAAATCTTTGTTTTTTGTTGTTTGACAGCTCACACCATGGAAATTGTCGGCGGTATCGCTGGGACTTGCGCCGCTCTGTTTGTTATAGTGTCCTTGGTGATCTACAGAAATTGGAGGTACGAGCAGGAATTGGACAGCCTCCTGTGGAAAGTTGATTTCAGAGACATTCAAATGAACGAATATGTCAACCAGGAATCCAAAACCAACAGGGTGAGCGGGTTTTGGAATAAACTTCGGCGAGCCGAACTTAAATTTCTAAATGTTTGTGTATTTGTTTCCAGTCTTCCCATCCTTTGATCCGGACCAGCCAAGTATCGTTGACATCCAACGCCGACGCGGATTTTCGCTATTCGACCATCTACACACCCATCGGCATTTTCAAGGGGCGAGCAGTCGCAGTCAAAAAGGTTAACAAAAAGTCAATCGACATCACGAGGAACATGAAAAAAGAAATGAAATTGGTGAGTCTGATTTTAAATAGATACAAATTTTGATTTCAAATTTGTTTTCGAGACAGAGGTCGACGACTCCGATCGGCCTCAAAATTTGACATTATCCGTTTCAAGAAGTCTAGATTCCAAAACCGAAATGTCCGTCCGCCGTCCGGGCCGTTTTGGGCAGTAAGATTTTTTTTTTTTTTTTTTAATCTGAAATTTTGGCAAAATACTCGGTTTACCATCCAGTTGTGCCCGCAAGGTTTTCAGCCCGATCGCCTTAACCCGTGGGGCGCTATGGGGCTAAGGGAGTGGTTTTTTGAAGGCTTTTGGCTATGGGATCGAGTCAGGTGTCGTTTTCGAAGTATTTGTGGACGTAGAATCCATTTTTTGGGGTCCCGCAACGATCCGATTTCACTGTTGCGATCTATGGGGCTACAAATGAGATTTTTGATGGATCCCAGGAGTTTAAAATTTGTACATATAAAATTTGAAAAATATTTTATATTTTTCAAGTGAAAAACAAAAAATTTTGAAAAAAATCAAAAAAAAATTGTGAAATAAAAAGCCAAAATTTTTTTTTTTACATTTTTTTCATTGACACAGAATTAAATTTTTGCACAAGTAACCTACATCAAAGAAATTTGCAGCGTTTGTAACTGTAATTAATGCTGAAATATATTGAATGGCCGAAAAGCCTACCGTACCAATTCAACCTGCTCGACATCAGCATAAGTCGTTCCTCTTCAAAGACGACCTTTCAAGCTTTGCGAATTTCTATGAAAGTTTCCTCTTTGCAAATGGAAAGGCGTATGGAAGAAGCTGAAACGAGAAAGGATGTATTTTTCATGCACAGAGTTTTCCGCCCCCCAACCCCCCACCAAAGAAATCTGTCTGACTTTTCTTACAAATGCTCCACATTGAGTTTTTTTTTCCATCACTCTTTTCCATTTTTCAATTCCAGATAAAAGATCTGAGGCATGACAATTTGAATGTTTTCGTCGGCGCGAGTGTTGACCCCCCAAACATTTGCATTGTTGCGGATTACTGCACCAGAGGTAGTTTGAAAGTAAGTACTCAACATTTTAAAACGTTAACGATAGATTTCGTTATTAATTTTTGGTTTAATTTTCATAGGACATACTGGAAAACGAAGACGTCAAACTTGACAACATGTTTATTGCTTCGCTCGTGGGGGACATTTTGCGAGTAAGTTTGAAAAAAACAAAACAAATATTTCCCTTATTTCACGTGTTTACACTCCTAGTTGTTTTCTAGGGCTTGATTTATTTGCACGACTCTTCTCTGAGGTTTCACGGGAACCTCAAATCGTCGAACTGCCTCGTCGACTCGCGGTGGGTCGTCAAGTTGGCGGATTTTGGGCTAAAGGAGTTCAAAAGCGGTGCGGACGATTTTCACCAGACCTGGTCGCTGAAACATCTTTGCGACGATCAGTTAACGTGTAAATGCGAAGGTGAGTGAGGAATGAATGTAGCGAGAGGAATCACTTCACGGTTGGGCGACCACCAAACTTCAGGCACCAGATTTCTCAACATCTCACCTTGTCAACATTTTCCCTTCCGTTTCAGGCCTTCTGTACAGAGCGCCCGAGCTCCTTCGGGTGACGACAGAAACGCCCGGCCCGGGCTCGCAAAAAGGCGACGTTTACAGTTTTGCCGTCATCCTCTACGAGCTCCACACCCGGAAAGGCCCTTTCGGCAGTACGACGGGCCTGACGCCGAGGCAGATCGTTCACAGGATCATTTTCCCCCAACCCAACACTCCTCCCCTCAGGTGAGATTGTACTACAATGTCACAGGCTACAACAGAGGCTTCCACTCCAGCTCCAAAAGTGTTGTGCTGGATATTGGCAGCCCTACAATCCTTAATATCCGTTTCCCTATTTGTCAACTCTATATTTTTCTCAGGCCACCGCTGGACCCGTTAGCAATAAGTTTCGATTACGTCCGCGACTGTTTGGTTGACTGCTGGCAGGAAGTCCCTGAAGATCGACCCGATATTAAGACTGTTAGAACTAGACTTAGGCCCATGCGGAAAGGGATGTAAGAAAATAAACAATTGTCGTATGATTAAAAATTTAACTCATGTACTAGAAATTTTTTTAGTTAATTATGTTGATAATGTTTCAACCAACTTGGTTATTTTTCAGGAAAGCAAATATTTTTGATAATATGATAGCCATGATGGAAGCGTACGCTAATAATTTGGAAGTGTTAGTCGACGAGAGAACGGACCAGTTGGTGGAAGAAAAGAAAAAGACTGGTTTGTATTACTTTTTGAAATTTCAACTGCGAACCTCAAATTCTGATAATGCAGGTTGCCCTTCAGGCCGACGTAAAAATCATTTCAATTGTGCTCGAGAAAGACTCAAAAGAATCGAGGAAGCCAAGCCTTATATTTCCAGCCAGACAGGCGGTGCTGAAGGCCATAGGCTAGTCATTCGGTTCTGGGAATGCCTTTAGGCTCTGCTGCGGCGATACACAACATACATCTGGTGTGGTCATTGGCGAACAGGAACTGTGAGGGCAATGAAAATGCTGCCAGCCAGGCAAAGAAGGCTTGGGCTTTCAAAGAGTCACTTGGTCCTGTAGGACAAACAAGTAGCTACCCACTGGAACAACCAAAACTATGAGGCTGCCCGACATCGACAAACCCTGCTTGTTCTAATAGTAAAAACGTTGTCCCTTCATTACAGAGGCTTTGCTCTTCGAGATGTTGCCCCGGTGTGTGGCAGAGCAGCTGCGCAGGGGCCACAAAGTGGAAGCCGAACACTTCGATTGCGTGACCATCTATTTCAGCGACATCGTCGGTTTTACCTCGTTGGCTGCTGAAAGCACGCCTTACCAGGTTTGCACTACTTTTTACAATGTAAAACATATATTTTTACGTGAGCTCGAGGAAACAATGCTGCAATTAGCAAAATTGGTCATTATACGTTTTAGATTCCAAAAATCCACCTCAGGCCATTTTGAGCAGTTCCGTCCTCCTGAATTGACTGACCGATTCACTCTGGGTTTTCAGGTAGTGGATTTCCTCAACGATCTGTACACTTGTTTCGATTCTATCACCGCCAATTACGACGTTTACAAAGTCGAAACAATTGGCGACGCTTACATGGTCGTCAGCGGGCTCCCCGTCCGAAACGGGATCCAGCATGCTGCAGAAGTCGCTTCGCTGTCACTCGACCTCCTTCAAGCCGTCAAGAGATTCCAAATCCGTCACCGCCCCAACGATCGGCTTCAGCTGAGGATCGGCATTCACTCAGGTCAGGATTAAAAAAAATCAAGGATGAATTTTTTATGTTTTTTATTGATAGCCCAGCAGATACGTACATTGTATCTGGAAAAAATTTCGAACTGAATGAAACTTTTACAGGCTGTTCGGGGGTGGGACGACTCTGTCAAGTATTTCGAAACGAGGACCTTGTGCTTACTTGGGGAGGGCCGAAAAACCTCAAACATTTTAGGCTGATCTCGGTTTTTCGCTATTCACCTCCAAACTAAGCGGTTTTCGGTCAAATTGTTCATGTTCAAAGTTGTAGAGCATTAAATTTGCAACAATTTTATATATGTAAACGTTTTTACTAAATCGAATGTCACTTGAGATACAGCCAATCAAAGTTAGAGGAATTTTCTCAAAATGGCAAAAATTTGTCAAAAGCGAAGGTTTGGCCCTCTGTAGTCCATTCACCGAGAGCGGAGAGCAGGCGTCAGGTTAAGCCACCAATGTCGCCGGATTGCCTGCCTGATGGTCCGGGTCACGCCCTTCTTGTCACTCGCATTCCCCATTACTCATATCAATATCAACCATCAAAGTGTTTTCTTGTCAAGTTTGATACATAACTTCTTTTTTTTAGTATCGAATGGCATATAAAAACCGTCTAATATGGTTTATATACGCATCTTACTTTTTCATACCTCATACCTCAATGGTCAACGACCAACAGGACCTCCTCCCTTCCATCCATAGGTATGCAACCCTCATAGCACATGTGATATGCGTTGTAGCTTACGTTGCTCTCCGGTCTCAGTGAAAGGACTATAGTGAGAGAGCCCAAATTCAATTCCAGTTCAGTTCAAAGATTAAATTTTTCAAAGGGTCGTGGAAATTCCTAGTAAGGGGGGGGGGGGGTGCAAAAACGGAATAAGAGCTCGAATTTGTGGTTGGACGTCTCACTGGCCGTTGATTTGGCAGGCTGGCAGAAAAAAGTATTGACTTCAAAATTCGTTCATTTCTCAAATTCAACAAGATTTTTAGTCAATTAAAAAAATGTAACTTTGAAACAATTATTTAAAAAAAGTGACTTCAGATTAATTCTCACATAAAAATCGCCAACAATTGAGAATGTGTGAACATTTTTTGCCAACTTGCTTACCGGTTTTTGAAGCTAGTAAAACGTGCAATCCTGCGGATTTAATACGGTTTGCAGGCCCTGTGTGTGCTGGTGTCGTCGGGAAGAAGATGCCACGATACTGTTTATTTGGCGATACGGTCAACACAGCGTCCCGAATGGAGTCAACAGGTCAAGGTAAGGCAAACTTATTTTTTTATTCACGTTTTAATTATTGTGTTTATCGTAACAATATTTGTTTTAATTTGTTTCTTCTGTATCAACAGCTCAGTCGGTCCACTGCAGTGAAGCTTGTAAGAGTTTGCTGGATAAGCTTGGTGGCTACGTTTTAGAAGAGAGGGGTTTGGTGGACCTGAAAGGCAAAGGTGAAGCCAGGACCTTTTGGCTGATAGGGGAAGAAGAATCTCTCAGGACTCAGAGGCGAATTACACGAGAGGTACTAACTGTTCAGAAGTACGAAAAAAACTGTACATTTGACTTCGAATTGCTCAATTTCGTTTTTCTGAATCATCAGGAAAGGGTGCGAGAGAGCCGGAAGATCCCCAGAAGTTCCCTGAAAGTGCCCAAAGGCCTTTCCCGCGCCGCGAGCTTCGAGTCGCCGAAAAGGCTCCGCTTCGCCAACCACCCCATAGAGTTCAACCCCTACCAGAAAACCAAAATTGAATCCATCGTCGAGAACAGCCCCTCGAAAACGACCAAATCCCGCGACGTGGAATTCTGCGACCACTTGAGCTTCTCGTGCCCCTGCATAGAAAAGGCTCAGAACGCGCCCGCCAACGACGGCGACAAACTGAACGAGACGACCATCGACTCGACGATTTTCGCCAACGACCAAATCAACGCCCCTTTGTTGTCAAAAGGTGAGAGCAACGTTTGACGAACAATTTTCGACAGCCCGACGCTAGTGAAAACAGCTTCGGACAATTTGAGAGACGTTTAAAACTCCCGTTCATTCAAAGTGAATTGAAATATTATAGAATCACTCAGAGTTGAAAAATTTCGGCTCTGGTGGAGACTCCATCGCAGCATTTGAAATGTTCAATATTGGCGATAGCCAATTCGTTATTTAATCGTAAAATCCGGTGTAAGGGATACCACTACAACTTCCATTTAAACTATTAGCGTAGTTACCTTCTTATTTCATCAAATTCGTCGATAGCTTAATACTATTTGAAAAAAAACGAAGTTCCATCCATTTAATTTTTCAACATAATAGTTTTTAACAGTATTTTATTCAGCGACTCTTTCGAAACATGGAAAAGTGTGATCTGAGTGCACCAGTTTATTTATTTACATTGTACTTTTCAATTGTAAGTAATTTATTTTAATTGCTGTAAATACGTACCAATTTATGTAAATAACAGGGGAACCAAAAAGGACACTTCGCGCTTGGAAGATGTGAGGCGGTTTGGCATGTGTTGAGGTGTGCAGAACTGAATGTGAAATCTCATTCAGTTTTTTAGGTGTCCCATGAAAATTTTATGCTGTCACGTAAGCAAAGTAGCTGTAGGAAAGTACTAGGGGGCCCCCGTGCTGGCTACGCCAGCCAACCCCCGTCGTTCCGCCCTGGCGGGGCGGTCGTTGCGGCCTGTCGGGCCGCTTTTCTCTAGTGTTTGACAGCTGCGACTTCTCTACTATTCATTTTTCCGTGTTCATTAACTTTTGAGCATCGACAAAATACTGGGATGACGATGTTTTGGAAATGCGATTTCAAATTTGGATTCAGCGTGAAATGTTCACCACCATCTCCCAATAGTCGTTTTCCATCACTTTTTTTCACGCTGAATCCAAATTTAAAATCATTTCCAAAATACATCCCTGTATTTAATTCCTGAATAATATGAGAAGATAAGAAACTTAACATTTTTCTGCTCCTATATTAAAAGAATGTTTTTTGGATAATTTTAGGGTAGATTGTAGATTGTAGATTGTATGAGGGGTTGCTCAGGAGGGGGTGTTTGGGATGCCCCCAGCGCGGAAGCCGTTGGGCTTATTGTGCTTTGCCTGAGCGCCCTGGTTCTAGTCCAGGATATCTATTCCCCTAATTAGGGTTTTTAGATGTTTGACTAGGTGGTCGCGAGGGAATGACCTCATGGGGGTATGTTCCCCAAAGAGGGCAAATCTGCGTTGTGAGAGTGCAGGACACTCAAAAATTACGTGTGTGGCGGTTTCATGATCCTCCTCACACAGCCTACATAGGGTTGATGATTGTGTTATCCCTATGCGATTCAGGTGGAATCTCAGGGGGGCAAATCCGGTTATCAGACCAACCAGTTTTCTGAGTTCCCCGCGGTTCAGCCTGAGTAGCTCATCTGCGGTCTTGGTGTTGAGTTTTTCCACCATGCGCTTGCTGTGAGCGTGACCTTCGAGGAGTTGCCATCTTTTGGCGGTTTGAGATGACGTCCACCTGTTGATAGCGCCTCTGTAGGAGGTTTGTGGTAGGCCAACTGCTGGCTCCGGGCCAATGAAGGGGGTCTGGGAGCCCTTTCTGGCCAGAGTGTCAGCATGCTCATTGCCTGGGACGCCTCTATGCCCTGGCACCCACTCCAGGGAGACCCTGTTGCGTTTCGCCAGGGTGTTGAGTATTTGCACACAGCCTTGTACCACACTTGATGAAATGGTTGAGGCTGTCAGTGCCTTGATCGACGCTTGGCTGTCTGAGAGTATACGTATATGGGCTCCGATGGGCCCCCTTCTCAGACTCTCCCTCGCCCCCACTTCGATCGCAATAACTTCGGCCTGGAAAACTGAGGCGTTTTTCCCTAGTGGAGCTGAATAGCTCCACCTGGGCGCCACCCCATATACTCCGACGCCGGTGCCTGTCTCCATTTTCGACCCATCTGTGTACCAGATGATGTCGTTAGGACAGCACTTGGTTACCTCCGGCCCTTTCCACGTCAGGTTTGACTTGTAGCGGTGGGGTTCTGGGAGGAATTTGGGTGTAGTGTCTGCCACCATTTGAAGTAGTGGGTCCTTTACTACACCCATGATGCTGGAATGCCCGGGGTGGGGAGATTCCTTCCAGGTTTTGTTCCACTTTTGCCTTAAGGAAGCCATGGTTGCTTCCCCCTTTATAAAGATATCTAGGGGGGTTAGTCCCAGTAGCATTTCCATTGTGGCGGTTGGTGTGCCGTGCATCGCACCTGTGATGGTCAGGCACGCAAGGCGCTGAACACTGGTTAGGGTGTTAATCGCCCCCACCTGGTTTGCCTTCGGCCACCACACAACACAGCAATATGTGAGAATGGGCCTTACTATCGCGGTGTAGATCCAGTGGACCATCCGCGGGTGCAGGCCCCATGTTTTCCCACATGCCCTTTTGGCGCACATTAGGGCGCCCTTGCCTTTATTGGCTATATATCCTAGGTGTCTGTTCCAGGTTAGTGTCGGATCTAGGTAAACACCCAAATATTTCACCTCCCGACTGAACGGCACCCTGGAATTGTAGAAGAGGGGTTCTGAGAGATCATCCAGTTTCCTCTTTCTGGTGAAGGTTATTAGGGTGGTTTTGCTGGGGTTGACTTTGAGCCCCTCTACGCCACACCAATCCTCCACCACTTTCAGTGCTGACTGAGTCAGCTGTGACACTACACTGGTGAATGGTCCCCTGATGAGGATTACCACATCATCAGCATAGCCCTGAACGTAGAGGCCCCCCTCCTCAAGCCGGTTCAGCAGGGAGTCCACGACAAGGTCCCACAGGAGTGGGGAGAGCACTCCACCCTGTGGGCAGCCCCTAGCAGCGGTTATCCCCACCGACTCTCCGAGGAGCCCGGCCTCTATCGTCCTGCTCGTGAGCATGGTCTCTATCCACCTACAGAGGGAGTTGTCAACACCATGCCTATGCGCTGCTTTCATTATTGAGGGCACTGAGGTGGTGTCGAAAGCCCCCTCTATGTCCAAAAAGATGCCAATTGCAATCTCCTTACATGCCAGCGTCGCCTCCACCCTGGACACCAGGTGGTGCAACGCCGTCTCGCAGGATTTGCCTTGCTGGTATGCAAATTGATTGGGGTGCAAGGGCCTCCTCAACAAGGAGGTTTCCCTCAAATATCTGTCTACCAGTTTTTCTAATGTTTTCAATATGAAGGACATTAGACAGATGGGTCTGAATGCCTTTGCCTGGTTGTACCAAGGTTTCCCTGGCTTAGGCAAGAAAATGACCCGTGCTTTGCACCATCTTTTGGGGATGTAGCCTGTTGCCAGGCTAGCCCGAAAGGTGGCGCTGAGCACCCTGATAATCTCCGGCCCTCCCATTTGAAGAAATTTGGGGAAGATACCATCCGGGCCTGGAGATTTGAGTGGGCTGAACGATTGTAGGGCCCACTGCACCCGCTCAGGAGTGACCACCCTCTTCGCCACTTCCCAGTCCATTTTGGCTGTGCCTCTGCCAATTGGCCGGGATGGTGTGTCAGGGGATGGGCCCCGAGCGTCCGTCAGCACCGAGTCAGGGAAGTGGGTTCCTAGCAGTAACTCCAGGGTATCCACCGCAGATGTCGTGTATTCCCCATTTGGTTTAATAATTGTGCCAGTGGGGTTAATTGGAGATTTGGCTAGTATTTTCTGGAGTCTTGCACATGCAGAGGTGTTTTCAACCTCTTCGCAGAACCGCCTCCAAGCTGCCCTTTTGGCTTTCCTAATAAGTCTCCTGTATTCCGCCAGCTTGGTTTTGTATGCTTCCCAGCTGCCTTTTTTCCGCGCCCTATTAAAGAGTTTGCGGGTTTCACCTCTGATGATCTCAATCTCCCTGTTCCACCAGGGTACCCTGTTGGATGGGAGTTTTGTCGTCATCGGAGTGTGGTTGTCGAACGAGGTTAGTAGCATCTCCTCGAGCTCCTCTGCTACCTCCTCCATGTCGCTAGTTCTATTGATTGTGGCACGAAGGCCTTTCAATTTGCCCCCAACCTCTTCCCCAAACTTTATCCAGTCGGTATTTCTCGGATCCCTGAACCTTTGAAGCGTTTTATCCACATCTTGGATTTCCACCACAATGTACCGGTGATCCGAGTGTGAGGGGGAGTCTGAAACGAACCAGCTGGCAATACTATCTTCTAGTAGGGGGTTTACAATAGTGATATCAAGAACCTCTTGCCTAATTGAGGTAACAAATGTGGGTTTGTTTCCCCGGTTTGCTAAGTACATATTGCTAGCTGCCAGGAAATCAAACAGTGTATTACCTCTAGAGTTTGTGTTGGTGCTTCCCCAGGCGATATGATGGGCGTTGGCATCAGCACCTATGAGCAGCTTCTCCTTCTCTTTGTTGCATTTGTCGATTAGGTGTGTCACCTCCACTGGCGGTGGCCCTACCGACGAGTCTCCAGGAAAGTAGGCTGAGGCAGTGATAATATGCTCCCTCTGGCCCTTAATCGTAAGGGAGATTTTCACAGCGACGAGGTCCCTGAAACAGAACTCAGAAATTGTTAATGCGTCGATGTGATTCTTGACAAAAATGCAGGTTCGGACGTTGTCAGCACAGTTGTGCTGATAAATTAACTTACCTCCTGCGCCGTTGAGACCCGCCACACGGCCCCGGAATACCCAGGGTTCTTGAATGAGGGCTATGTCGTATTTGCCAGTTGCAAGCAACTGACAGAGTGTGGCCGATGCCACCTTGTTATGTTGCAGGTTTATCTGGATTGCCCGCAACATTTTTAGGTGGTGAAAGTAGCCTGAATTGGACTCTTCGGGTGTGGAACCAGGGTTTGTAGTTAACTCCCTTCAACCATTCCAAAGAATCTTTGTCTATTGATAGCACCAGGTCAAGACATTTGTCTCCCGGTTTGCTGCTCAATACTTTCCATCCCCCCGTTGATAGCCCAGGATTCTGGACCTCAAACAGGGGGATTACCTTTCTGGAGTCAGTGAAGTCCAGGTGGGCCATGGGAATCCAGACCCCGACCTTAGCCCGTCCCTCCTCCAGCTTTTTAGCGAGGCATATAAGGAGATTCGCCCCGTCCCAGGGCCGCAGCTGCCCAACCCGCTCCTGCAGCCAAGACTGTGTCTGGCTGTTAGAGCAGGTCAGGTAGACCACACCATTGCTGGTGTAGCCATTTTCAAACCGCGGCCCCTTGCCGGGCGGCTCCGCAAACGTGGCACGCACAATTTCCCCATAGACCAAGTCGGCCTCAACGTCCGACAGCCGCTCCACGGGGTGGTTGCTATGAGCAACCGCCATGGATGCGTTGGAGAGAGCACCGCTATACCCTCCAGATGTTCCTTCCAAGGAAGGGTTTCCGGATTGGGCATGAGCAGTACTCCCCCTCGGCCTCTTGATCTCAGGTTTGGAAGTCGAGGGTGGGGTGCAGTGGGGGGTTCGGGGACGTTTTCTGGGCGTGCCCTCACCACCCTCTGCTGCCACCTTGCTCCGATCTGCCTCCCTCCCAGGTTTGGGTTTGGATTGGCCGGCGGCCCCAGCTCCCCGGGTGTGGCTTAGTTCCGAGGGACCAGCCTTTCCAGGTGGGTCAGTGACCGCCAACTTCTCCCTCCCATCCCCGGACGGGGGGCCAGAGTTTTTCGACTTCGGTCGCCGCTTCTTGCGGGGGATGATTGGGTCTCCCCTCTCTGCAGCTCTGAGTCTGGCAGCCTTCCGGAGCTGCGCTCCAGAGAGTTTGCCAGGCTTCTTTTTACCAGTGGCGGCGGTTGGCTCCGAGGAGCTTCCACTAGCTGCTGGTATTGTTGAGGGTGCATCCTCAGTATCGCCAATCTCCATGCTAGTCGACGCAGTGGGTAGGGAAAGACCTTCCACCGCGGCTGCCAGCACGGAGGCCGGCGATTCTCCTTGTCGTCGTTGGTTGAGTAGTTCTTCGAGTTGTTCCATTTCAGATTCCATTGTTGTTCCCACGAGAAGGCCAGGGCAGCTAAAAACGTCGACCATCGCAGAGCCCGGTGCGCGGCAAGCCAAGGGTTCTCCCAGGGGGGCGGCCGGTACCCTGGGGCAGCCGTTAATGGTGCACATATCCCTCTGCACCATGCAGACCATAGGCACGGCGTGTACACGGTAGTCTTGAGGGGTTGAGAAGAGGGGGGGAGGCTGCTTTGGTCCGCCCCGGGGGTTTACCCGGAATCACAGTACCCCGGTACCCACTATATCTAGTGGACGTTCCCCTATCCGCCACCTGGGGAGGCGCCCGGTGGGAGGCAGCCAACTCCCCCCAGGAAGGGTGGTGAAGCCACCCTCCATGGGTCAGGGGGGGTGGACTTTGCCCCCCTGAGATCCCGGGATAATTTTAGGGTGGGGGGAGGGGCGCTGTGAAGGAAAAATTGTGTTTTGGGGGTTTTTGAATAATTTTATTTTTCGGGGGATTTAAGGAGAGGAGGTGTCAGCTGCATAGCCTTCAGACTCCCCTCGTCGCACAGCAATCTCAACATCCAGTCAACTGCTCCTAACCCTGATTTGCGCTTGAGCTTAGATGCGCCCCGTGGAGCAAATTTTTGTTGGTTTCATATTTTTCTCGTCATCTGCTCGCCAAAACGGATTTTTGGTATTTCTCTCATATCTCTGCGCGCGAGGTGCCCCAGTGTTTATTTACCTGCGTAATTTTTTGTTATCAAAATAATAATTGATTTTTAAAATTTATTACATTTTTACCTGCTTAACGTAGTCGTAATCTCCATTTGGCTCTTATGATAGCAGTTCTAGTTACTGCAATAAATCAAAACCAATATTGGGTTTTCTTAGTTTAAGATACATTTTTCATACCCTCCTAAACATTGTGGTTGTCTTCAATTGCTGTTAATACCTTAAGATTGAGTAGGTTGTTCCCCGATGTTTGTGAGGCTTTCGCCCTCCGGGTTGTTTCATGCATCGCTTTTTTGAACGATCCAGGAGCATTCCCTTGTTCGGGAATATCCACTGGAAGGTTAAAATTGTTTTGAGGGTGAGCTAGTCAATGAAGAACGAATTGTGATAATTTGATGGTGAACTAAGAATGTTGAAGTCTGTTATGTAGGTATAAAGATCTTTATTAGATTGCTCCTACATTTATAAGAACTTGACACAGTTTAGTTAGGTACCTATAAAAGTAACTTAATGTTATTATGCTTAGTAAATCGAAATTCCTTCCAACCTAAATATTGTCGATTTCCCAATGATTAGATCGATTAGCAATTTCCCTATAGTGTCCAGCGTGTTCATGACGTTATTCAGTGTTTCAAAATCTTCCGTTTGTTACAATTCTAAGTAGGTGACGTGTACTTGAAGAATAAAATTATTCAGTTAGAGACGTCAGGTGAAGGTTGTTGCGAGGTGCCCGCTACGTCTTGGGAGTACATAACGTTGATGTGCTAATCGTACGACGGAGGAAGGACCACGTTTTTACTAGTTTTTTCTTTTTTACACAGAATAATATTCATATTATGTTTTTACGGAGGTTATTTGGTTGGAGGTTGTTGGGCGTAAGGTGAGTCAGAAATATCCTGCCCACCGACCCGGCAACAGTGTGAAAGGGACCAGGCCCCGATGGTGCCCCCCCCCCCCACCTCCCTTCCCACCTAGAACCGCAACTCCTTCTAACACCACCCCACACCCTGGCCCATCCTCAATGTAGAAAATCCTTATTCACCGTCGAGATGCGTCGCGAGTTTCCAAGCAATTTTGGTTTATTATTCTTTGAATAATACACCTATATAGGTGTATTATTCAAATTCAAATTCAAATTACATATGTAATCGCGACGGAGGTCGACGACTCCGATCGGCCTCAAAATTTGTCATAATCCGTTTCAAGAGGTCTAGATTCCAAATCCGAAATGTCCGTCCGCCGTCCGAGCCGTTCTGGGCAGTAGGAATTTTTTTAAAATCTGAAATTTTGACAAAATACTTGGTTTACCATCTAGTTGTGCCCGCAAGGTTTTCAGCCCAAACCCGTGGGGCGCTATGGGGCTAAAATGGGGCTACGGGTTTTTTTGAAGGCTTTTGGCTATGAGATCGAGGTATGTGTCGTTTTTGAAGTATTTTTGGACGTGGAATCCATTTTTAAGGGTCCCGGAACGATTTGATTTCACTGTAGCGATCTATAGGGCTTTCATGGGGGCTAAAAATGGGATTTTTGAAGGATCCCAGGAGGTTAAATATTTTTAGAGTAAAAAATGAAATTGTTGAGAAAAAAAAAAATCCAAAAAAACAAATTTTTTCTAAAAAACCAGAAGCCTTGTGTGTGTGTTAGTGTAAGTAAGGCTGAATGGCTGATCACTTTTAAGTACCCACCTATTCGACCTGTCCTCTGTGGAATCACCGAAAAACGCATAGGTACTGTGTTCCATTGGTTCGATCCTTAATCATAACAGTATATTTACCTATTTATTTATTTTTTTTGTTGAGTGGGCTGCATAATACGTGGAAATGTTGCTCAAATATTAGAGGTATAGCCTCTTAGGGACATCGTTACGGTATGGAGCCCAATTCCATCAAAATCGGTTGAATATTTAGGGGTCAGTTCAGGAAAAAGGCACAATTTTTCTATCCTCCTGCTCTGATGTCCACCCCAAACCTTCAGTGATGGGAAAAGTCGTCTTGAATCCTTCTGGGTTTTGTGCATTTTGATTGACTAATTTTGAGGTCGGTCTAGTTAGTAACCCCAACGAGCCAGGAGGAGCTATGATGATTGGACGATTGAAATTTAACCCAAAATTTATGAGGCTCGAGGCCAGCAGATTTGATAGCAGTTGCATGTTGGGCCTTCATGTTCATACCTATCATTCATTTTACCTCGCAAGAGAAAGTCCTCAATCTCAGCTTGGTTTCGTTCATTGGATAATATCCCGCATACTATGCCGGTTCAAAATTCGCTTCGTGTCCCCCTACGGACGTCTAGTTGGTGCTACCGCCGTTAGATGGCGGTTGGTCCTCAGCGCTCAGGGTTCCCGACTCCGGTAAAAAAAAAAGAGTTCCTTTCAAGTTGGACAGCCCGCAGGAGACTTCTTCCGCGTCGCTGGCTATGACAAGGATGTTTGAAGCAGAGGATGCGACTCGGCGGTCAAAAGTGGAACCCAGGAAGGTACCTGAGAGGTTACAAGGAATGTACGAGGGACAAAATATTGGGGAGTAATAAGTAGCCCGCCAGGATATGGCGTCAACACGACAGGATCTAGAGGGCTCCTATAATCTGCACGAACAGTAAACAATGTCCAAGATACCGACAGATTTCGAACGACGTGATAATCTTTGAAAGCTGCTAATGAACATTCACCGCAACGCCGAGATAATCCGTGCCACGACTGTACGCTGGACGGAAAATAGCCATTTTTCAGGCTTTCCACAAATTCGATCTTCAATGGAGCCCGATGATTTGGTAGCTGACGGCAGTGAAGCCATTACGGCAGGCTTTCGCATATTTTTTGGCGACCCCATTAAACGAATCATGTGTTTTTTTCAAACACAAAATTTGTACTGTATTTAATACAGTTTTACAAAATAATTACATTATTATAATCATCCTCTTGCCTGCAGGCAGAGGGGGGCAAATATTTGTGGTAACTATTATAGTTACCACTGTAATAGTGGTAGCAATGTAACTAAATATTGCTTCTTGGTGACATCTCGACGGTCATTTTAAATTCCATCAAAGTAAGTTGGATATCAAGGGAGGAAATTCGGGAAAATGAGAAACTCTACCATTTTACTTAATCCCCTCCTATTCTCCAAACAACGTTCAAAAGTTTTAAAAGAAATTTTTGCCAAAATTGTCAAGTCAGCAACGTTTCAGCCAAGTTGACGTCCCGACCATTTTTTTTTTTTTTTTTTTTTTTTTTTTTTTGTTCTTATTATTCTTATAAGAGCATGGTTTATTTTTCTAAATGTCGGGATATTTTAGCCTGCAATTCATATGGTCGTCTTAGCTGGTAATTTGAGTCTAACATCATAAAAATCTACTTCTTCACTAAGTCTTATTTAAAAGTTTGTTTACAATAATTGTAAACAAACTTAATTGTTACCTATTTTAACACTTTCAACATTGAATACAAAAAGAGTTGTAAAACGTAATGTTCACCCTAAAAAGCGTGTTTTATGACTGTTTTGTCCTGGTGTAGGGGGTACTGGCACACAGGCTCCCAGAATCATACACCACTCCAAGCATCATTTGGCGTGAAATCTTAATCCGGCAAAAAGTTCGGGGTAGGAATGAAAATCGATTGTCCATTTAATCGAAAAAATTTCTTAACCAATCAATCGATTTTCCAACAACCTAAATACTAATAGGTTAAATCGGTTTAATAGGTTAAATAGGTTAAATCGGTTTACCATCTAGTTGTGCCCTTCTAGGTTTCCAGCCCGATCGCCCGTGGGGCGCTATGAAGCTAAAACGGGGCTATGGGAGGGGTTTTTTGAAGGCTTTTGGCTATGCGATGGAGTTAGGTGTCGTTTTCGAAGTATTTTCGAACGTACAATCCATTTTTGGGGGTCCCAGAACGATCCGATTTCAGTGTGGGGATTTATAGGGCTTTCATGGGGCTAAAAATGGGATTTTTGAAGAAGGTCAAATATTTTTCGAGTAAAAAACAAAAAATTAAATTAAAAACAAAAAACAAATAATTTAAAAAAAATTGTTTTTAAACTTTTTTCATTGTTAAAGGATTAAAGTTTTGCACAAGTAACCTGTATCAACGAATAAAATGTGCCCAACTCTGCCGACAGACCAACAACACCCCCAAGACTTCGACTGTGTGTGGATTTCACTGACGGGTCCTCCTCCGCACGCGATCCACTTGTAACCATCAATGCAACCTCCCACCCCTTCGAATCTGGTTACCCCTCCACCCTCCTGCCGACAATCATTCCAACCCGCCTGCTTGGGGGTCACTCGCGCTATCTCAGCTTCTCCTGTATCATATCAGTCGAGTTTTGGGGCGGAGCTGTTTGGTGTCGTAGTTCGTTCTTTTACACCCCCTCCCTTCCCGCTGTTGCACTCCCCTGCGTTGTTTTTTAAAACATAAACAACTCGAGAATATTGTCTTTCTCTTCCGAGTGAATTGAACTGCTGATTTCTTGGGAAGGACGGGCGCAGATTTTTTTTTTTTTTTTTTTTTGTCGCGAGTGTTCTTCGGGACGCAGCGCGTTTTGTTATCTTAGATTTTTGTGTGGATCTCGTACAGGGTTGGTTTTTGTCAAGAACCATCCAGCATTTTTGTCGGACGCTTCCGTTATTATTACAAAATTTATCGCTCTACAGTTCCACTGACTTGACGATCAAATGCGAGAAACCACTTCAGATGCCGCATCCTTCCTCTGCACATGGTAAGTCACTTCCATAACAGATTTAATCTTGGAAAGAGTACTCGTACTTTTTAATCTATTGGGGATTTTAATCTCGCCTTAAATATCACCGGGCTGTTATCTCTGACTCCCCCCCTTCACGTCACTGTCATGGCCAGTTTTACGCGACATAGTAAAAAAAAAATGAATCTACGTGGCAGCCATATGCCGTCGGAATTTTTGGAGACGTCGAAATGACTTTTTAAACGTGCCAAAGGAATTGACGGCTTTGGGGGAAGTTCGGGTTGTGTTTACCTTCCTGGCCACTTGTTGATTCGCTCAGCCAACCTGTTGCATGTTGATAACAAGTAGTGCGCGCGCCGCAGTTCAAGTTTCCTACTTGACTGGCTTCGTGTTTCACTCCTGGATGCTGTTATGGTTTTCGTGTTGAGGTTGTGAGCGTCAAACAACGCGTAGAAAAGCCGTCAAAAGTGACTAGCACCCTGACGAGAGCCGTTGCTTGCATTTCCAGGGAATACGATATCTGTGCCTTAACAATACGGTTAGCTGTAATCACAACAACAGAAGAAGACGATAATGATCGTTAACGGCTCAAAAGAGGAGCCGCCCACTTAATCTTGCATTATTCAATTAACAGACGAATCGGCTACGTACCGGCGCACAATGACAAAGTTATTCCTCTAGCAAAATTTGCTGCATTTAATGCAGCTCAATATCTCTGCATGACGCACATACCATCGCTGAAGAACGCTGCAAGTTTTACTCGGGGTTTTAGGTATTATCGGCCGCATACCTGCAAAACCACGTACGTTCCAAAAATCAAAATTTTTCAGGAGACACTGAAAACTGCAAAGAGACGGTTTGCGTTGCCCAAAGCTCTTCAAAACGATCAATGTTTATGAGAAATCTTAGGAGAAATTAATAATTTAGGGTCCAATATTAAATATTGCAAATTTTGCTCAAAAATAAACTGCTGTTTTTGGACATAGGAGGATTTTTTCAAGAACTCTTCGGCTGACGACGTCCAGCCAGCCGGAGGGGAAGGGGCTGTACCTCTGGCCAGTTTTTGAGATATTGTCTTTTCGATAACACGGTTGGGGAAATTGCATACATTTTTTTCATTTTTTTTTTTTTTTTTTTTTCGAAAGTACATCCTACGAGAATAACAAAACCGACAGTCAGCCGTCTGGAATCGCTTCCAGAAAATTATTATGATTTAGAGAAAGTAGTGACATTTGAAAATAATATTTTATTACATATTATGTAGTAGAATCGATCAGCTGGGTCAGTGACGTCGTTTGGTAACGAAGGTGCTACCAACCTCGCTGCCGAAGTTGTTACCAGTGTTGCCATCTGACAGCCCATCACAACAAACGCTATCGAATCACCGTCTGATGTGATAAGACATTAAAGTATAATATATTCTGAATTCTTTATTCACTATATCAAATGATAAACCTTCGTAAATTCCTTCTACAAGCTGTAGACACTAGCGCCCCAAGTGAGAGCTTTGCCTTGTTTGTGACGTAGATTGGTTAAGTCAGCCTCGCGGACAGACCAGCGAAAATTCGAACTGCACTACTCGTTTTTTGCTCTTCTCTCCTCCAACAATTAAAAAAAATGGACATAAAGTAATACAAAACGCTTGCATACAAGTCTGCAACGCATTAGGACATTTCATGAGCATATTTCGTTACGTATGTAACGTGACATAACGAAAATTTGGTTGTGTGCCATAGCAAAGACATGAAATGTCAAAAACTGATTTCAGTGTTTCTATAACATATGCTTCAGTCCTACAATACAACGGTAGGGATAAATTTAAAATCGTAAGTTTATGCAATTTCCCCATTGTCATTATTTCCAAATTTCTCAAAAAGTAACTATTTGACTACCAAACTGCAAAAAAAAAAAAAAAAAAAAAACAAATAATCATTACCTACCTACCTACTCTTCTCATAGGAGCAATTTCGAAAAAAGTGTAAAGTGAAAATTCGGCCAGAGGTACAACCGTGGCATGTTCTACTGGGCGGACCTGTTTGTACTGAATGGGAATGAATAAAAATGCTTCCTGTGATCAAAAAGTACCTTTATCATAAAAAATTAACTATCAGTCTATGTTAATGAATAAGCATCTTCAAGACTGGGAAAGGTGCTGTACCTCTGGCCAGTTGCATAGATATCATTGGACCAAGAGTTCATTATTCCAAACAGCGACTGATTCTGGGATTGCTTTGTGGATCAATAAAATGAATTTTTCAGGTGGCCAGAGGTACACACACCACATTCGAAAAAAAGGGATTCTGAGATTATTCTTGAAAAAAAAAAAAACCATTGCTTACACAAATGGATGTATAGGTACTGATTGCTTACTGTATCCAGAATCGAAGAAAATGAGGAGCCTCTTTCTTGTAGAAGCACACCACCAAAACTTTTAGCAACCTTGTCAGGGAGTGGGAGATAATAGCAACATGGGGAGTGTGCTACGTTACAATTTGTTGCCTGGGCCTATGTATTCATGGCGGACACAATTCATTTGTGACATGGCTGGGGTAGTAATAGTCAACGGCCGGAGGCACCTTCCCCAATTTCCTTAATTTTTATTTTTTTAAATTTATTTATTTTGGTTTATTATTCATGGAATAATACACCTATGTATTCGCGACGGAGGTTGAAAATTCTGATTGGCCTCAAAATTTGACATTATTCGTTTCAAGAGGTCTAGATTCCAAAACGAAATGTCCGTCTGGGGCCGTTTTGGGCAGTAGGAATTTTTCTTAAATCTGAAATTTTGACAAAATACTTGATTTACCATCTAGTTGTGCCCGCAAGGTTTTCAGCCCGGTTTTTTTTTTTCAAGGTTTTCAGCTATGGGGTCGAGTTAGGTGTCGTTTTCGAAGTATTTTCGGACGTAGAATCCATTTTTGGGGGTCCCAGAACGATCCGATTTCACTGTGGCGATCTGTAGGGCTTTCATGGGGCTACAAATGGGACGGGAAGGATCCCAGGAGGTCAAATATTTCAAGTTATTGTGACAGAATTAATTTTCGCACAAGTAACCTAGTATATATACTAGGTTACTTGTGCGATATATCGAAGAATAGTAAACCCTTGTGTAAAATTTGCAGAGTTGTTCATTTTCACATAACGGTGATTATTGTGTGTTGTTGTTACCTACACTAGTATGTTTTTGGACAAACATTGGTTAGGTCTTTTGCGGATTTCGCATAATATAAAATTTAATGTAGAACGAGTCATGACCAAGTTCGTTTATTTTATGGGTAACACCTGAAAATGAACCGGAAATGTCTGATACAAGGAAGTAAGTACGGACTGACTCCTACAGTGAATTGCCGTCCAGCTCTTGGGTACCATCTAGATCCTTCCCGCCCCCACATGAAATCGAGAGTGCGATTTCCGAGCTATTTCGGACGACTGATGGCGTTATAATATCCGACTCGCCATTAACCTATTTGGCACGTGAATTCAACTTCTCGAAATACCGCTAATAACACGACGCCCGAGGCCAAGGGCTCTCTGTTCCTTATCCGCTGCTTTGTCGAAACAAGAACACCGTTGGGTGAAGAGCTTGTACCGGAGCTCGTGATCGACTTGTCTCCAGGATTTCGAAAATTCTCCGGACTCCCCAATCTGAATTTCAAATGACTTCGGAGCGTGGGCAGATAGTGTTGTGAATAAGTGCAGTAGGTATATCCCGACCGACGGAGATTGATGGGGACGCTTTCGATGACAAATATTGAATCTCACGTTTTGAGTCTGATTCAGGTGGAACGGGGTGTGGTGAGGGAGGGAAGAAAATGTGTTGTGGTTTACCTTGATGGATGGTTTCAGCTTCTTTTACTCGACACGGAAATGGTTCCCAAATGATTTTTTTTATCTGTTCAATATTTGCCGCCTTTTGATCAAACACCCTACGTTCTTCCGTTGGAAATGCTGCGTAGTTCCACCTAACCTTCAGCTGTACTTGCTCATATTTCGCTCATGGGTCGACGTCCCCAATTTCCCCTCTGATGTAAACCATCAGTTTTTGGAGCTGAACGCGTTTGCACAAGGTTGGTCCAGGGCCGATTTGCCCGGCTCAAATATTTACTCCCCCCCCCCCCCACTCAACCACAATTCTGACTTTTTCGACCCCCTCCCATTCACGGAAGGTGTATTTGTCCGTTGCAAACACTCAGTTCCTGCAGAGGGTCAACTGGCGTTACCTTCGAGTGACACCCGTTCGGTCGTAACTCAGCCGGCGCCCTTTTGAGCTCCCCGGCTCCTCGGGATCTACCTGTTTTCCGTTTAGCTGTCCGCAACTTGGAAAAGACTGAAGGCAAGTCGATCCAGAGCTCCGGTCGAACTCTTCACACGATGTTCTTGATTCGACAGTCAAGGCAACGAACGCTCAAAAATGGGGTGTAAGAGGAAATGTTCAGAGAGCAGAAGCGATTTCTTCGCAAATGTGTTTAGACCCACGGAGGGATTAAAATAATAAAAAGTCCCCGTCCCTACGCGGTGAGTGGGGTTTGGGGGGGGGGGGGAGGAAGATCAGTATTTGTCGTATTTTCGCTCCTAACTCGAAAACGGCAGGTCCTACAGAAAAATCATCCATAAGAAAAATGAAGCTCGCCATATTAACTACAAAAGAGTTCCTATTCATTTTTCGCTTACCTATAATAGTTTAAGATATAAGATATAAGATATAAATTTTAAAACCCGCTTTTTCGGACTTTTTGTTTTGTTTTTTGCTTACAGCGCCTAAACGATGCATCCTAGCGGTATGGGCACTATTATATGATCAAAACTACATTAAATTTGCTACAATTTGAGCACAGGTCGGGTTTGGGCTCTGTAGGTCAAATAGGAACGGAGAAAACGAATTTTAACCAAAACCAATCGGCAAGCAGAAACGCAGTGGTTCAAACGCGGGACGTCGGGTTTCTTGTTCATGTTTTTGTTTTTGTTTTAAGTTTTTTTTGTTTTTTTTTATGTTATGGCTTGATGAGGAGGTAGGGTTGGAAATATAAATAAATTATAATATAATTAAACATATTATGTTCTTTAAGCTTAAAAAAACGCTGCTAATTTTACACTAGGGTTTATTATTCTTTGATGTAGGGAGGTTACTTGTGCAGAAATTTAATTCTGTGTCAATAAACAAAAAATTAGAAACAAAATTTTTTTGGGATTTTTTTTCCAAAAATTTTTTTTTTTTTTCAAAATCTTCGATTTTTACTTGAAAAATATTTGACCTCCTGGGATCTTTCAAAAATCCGATTTGTAGCCCCATGAAAGCCATATAGATCGCCACAGTGAAATCGGATCGTTCCGGGGCCCCAAAAAATGGATTCTACGTCCAAAAATACTTCGAAAACGACACCTAACTCGATCCCATAGCCAAAACCCTTAAAAAAACCCTCACATTTTAGCCCCATAGCGCCCCACGGGTTTGGGCGATCGGGCTGAAAACCTTGCGGGCACAACTAGATGGTAAACCGAGTATTTTGTCAAAATTTCAGGTTAAAAAAAAAGAAAAAGTCGTCCACTCCAATTCCAAGAATAATTAAAAAAAAAAAAATCGGTAAGCGGAAAACCACGTTTTTCAGAACGTTTTAGAGTGTAGCTCAAAAACTATTTCTTTTTTTTCTCGTAAAAGCTGATTAAATTTCCCATCGCAGCTATTCCATGTGAGATTTTGATTTGAGCTTTGATAAGGGAATAACATGATAAGGGATTTTGGGAATAACAATGGCACTTTTGTTGTCTCAATAGAAATTTAATGTACCGTCCCTTATTTGAAATTAAATCTGCTTTCACCAGAAAAAAAGAGAATTAGGATCGGACTAACCATTCCCGAGATATGGGCAAAATCTGCTAAAAAAACACGTTTTTCCAAATGTAACGTTGAGTATCTCCTAAACTATTATACCTACGCGAAAAATGAATAGGGACACTTTTGTAGAAAAAAGATGGGCTTCATTTTTCATATGCATGATTTTTCTGTAGAACCTACCGTTTTCGAGTTAAGAGCGAAAATACGAAAACACTGACCTCTTCCCCCCCCCCCCCCCCCGCCCATCTCGTTGGGTCATGGAAGTATTTTAATCCGTAGGTCTAAACACATCGGTGAAGAAATAGCTTCTGCTCTCAACATTTTAACCTAGAATCATTTATTGCTTAGACTAAAGGCGCATTGGAACAGAAAACCATTGGCCTCAGCATTGTTTCTATAATAAGTTGAATTTAAAATGTCATGTTAATGGCGAGTCAGATATTACTCCATCAATCAACTCTTCACTTTGAAGCCTAATTTTCATCCATCATGACCTCAGCAACCTTTAATCGGCCACACCCCGTTTTTAATATTTGATAAATTTTCAAGAAGAGTGAGCGGCCGCCGTAACACGAGTATCACCTGAAAGTACCCTCCTAAAAGCATAAACACAAGGATTTAATCAAATTAAGGAGGGCAACGCCCACAATGACGAAAAAAAAGACCGTTGGCATTTCGTGTTAACAGCGCATATATTCATTTTTGGCGTATCAATCCCCTTTGGTCACGTTCATTCTCCTCCCAGAAAATTGGACGAGGAAGTGTCAGAAACGACCCCGAAACAAAAAGACGAAGGACGAAGAAAGGAAAGTAAATGGAATGAGTGAATGTTCACTAAGGCAAGGTGTGGTCGCAGGTCTCCACAAAGGTGGATTTGCATTTAGCAGATTGGAAACACCCTATCATACCTACGCCAACCTCATTATGATTGGCTGAATCGAAAATTGGCAGATAGTTTGTATTATTAATTATTATACCTCCTGCGTGGTTTCTACACTTGTTTAGTTTATTATGACGACTGTTCCTGTGATGATCAGGCTTATTTCCATCGAATTGTTTTGTGACAATGTTTTGTCTTATTCCTTCTAAATTCTTTTTGAACGTTACATGAAGGGTTGTAATCGCAGTCGGTTGAGGTCCGCACTTGACATCCCGAATCTGCGAAAGCCGGAAAAATCAATTTTGCCTCAGACGTCGGACATTCCCATCAACAGGTTGTTCAAACCAAATCCGCGTCCCCACAGATGCCCCGACGTGACGCGAAATTTTTCCCAGAAGCCGGAAATCACCGAGGCGAGTGATCTTAAGGTGAAGGTGAGCAAATGTCGGAGGAAGGCCAATGAAGATCTTTGGGAAGAAGGCGGGAGGGTTTGCAGTTTGCAAGAAGTGGCCGTCAAGACGCCGTCTGGCGTTGTGACTGTGGAACATTTTGGCAACGCTGTGGCGCCCAATGTTGATTTCGTCGAATCCGCCGTCCGCGTTTACAGGAGGAACGTGTCCAAATACACGATCAAGTGTCCAATTCTTCGCAACAAAAAGGCACTTGGTGAGTGGCATCACTTGGAGTAAACTTTGTTCAACGTTGTCCACGAAGTTAACGTTGAGATTTTCTTGTCCAGATAAAAGTCCTGCTAGAATACAAATACTCACCCGCCCACCTCTGATGTGTGATTGCGTCCTCACGCCACAGCAGCCTCTCCCCGTGGGTCCCCTGCCGAAAGTCATCTTCAAAGATTCAGCGAATTTCGCCAAATTCCGACATGACATCGACGACGAGCCACGTCTGAGCGACGTCTCAGCCACCAAATCGCCCATCTCCGCCAAAGTCTCAACCCCGTTGCCCAGGAGTTCTCGCTCGAGAATGTCCCACCTCCACAAGAAGAAACTCCTTTCGTCTAACTCCTTATTCTCATACGCTGAGCCCAAAACTCACTCCAGACTATCTCGAATTGCCGAAACTGGGTCCAAATGCTCGACGAGAGCTTCGTCCACACGTCCAACCATCCGAGATGTTTCAGTCAAAGACGATTCCCCAAAGAAGAGCGAAAGCCACGTTATCAAAAGGATTGTTTACCTACCTGACGACGCCATCGAAGAAATAGCGTCATCACGAAAGTCCGTCGCAAAATCCAAAATTGTCTGTACTCGTAGAAAAATATAGACATTTCAACAAAATTACCAATTGTCCCCACGTAAAGGGGGATGCAGTACTGCCGGGAGGAGCGGGTCGGTCGCTACGCGAGCTTGCGAAGCCCCTCTTCTCCCGTCAGTGGCCCAGCCTTTATTTTCGGAGACGAGGGGAAATTTAACGTTAAATTCGACACCTTTCTGTTCATTTAAATTACGACGACACGTCTAAATGCAGTGAGAGAATGAGTCCGGGTCAGCTGGCTCAGGCCTTCATCACCGACAATATGGCTGTGGAAGCTGCAACAGCGGGTTCGGGAAAAACTGGATCAATAGGACAGGCCGTTTTTGAAGACAATTCGTTTGAGGCAGCTGCATGTATTGATCTCAGTTCCGCTCCGAACCCAGGACAAACTGAAACCGACCACGACACTTTGTGTTGTATCAGCATCTCCTCGGGTTCCTTCCGTTGAACTCGCACCATCACAGTACCATGACAATTCACGTAAGCCTGATGAGTGCGCGTCTTCGATTGTGGCTGCATCCTCTGCTAGGCCTGTAGACTGCGACCATTCGTGCGGTGTCCCAAGGTTCAAACAGAGCAAGTCCTCTCAAAAGTGAAGATCTTGAAAACCCCAGAATCATGAAAGCAACCCTTGCATCGATTAAAAGCAGTTCAAAGTAAGAGAAATTTCAACTCGCCGTTCTGAGAGAAGATCCTGAACACAGACAAAACAAATTTTAGGCAGCAGATGAAAACAAACATGGCTTATCACATTCAGGTCACGTGACTTGCGAAATTATAATGGCTGCGTGAGCTGGTGTCCATTGCAGCTCACGCTGTTCATTTTCCACAGGTACGAAGATTAGGAACATAAACGAAGATTAGGAACTGAACGAAGAGTTTCTCTGTTTCTCAGTGTTGCAGTTGTGTTACCAAAACACATTTTTAAGGGAAGAGTATGTTGGAGCCCATCCTGTCAATCGTCTCGTTCTGTCTCAGAGAGGCTCCTTACCGGTCTTCTGTCTCATTTTTGCTCGGGCTATGATGGAAAAAAGTTCCAAGTTAAAAATTCTGAGAGTGATATTTTTAATCAAAAGGACTTGAAAAATACGCTGTTGCTAGCTTTACTATTTAAAAAAATTGGCACTAATAATTCATTATGGTGATACTTTTGTATTTGTGAAATGAATCTACTCGGCTGGATCAATTGATCACCCGGCTTTAAATCCATTAGTCATATTTATAATGATAAATCTTATAAGCCAATGGGATTGATTCCACCGTAATAGGCGATGAAAATACTGACACGAACAGACGGCAGTTAGAAGGAAACGTGCCAATTTAGACCCCCATCAAAGCTAGTAAACTCTTGACATTCAAGCAGGTATCTTAATTACTAACTCCTTTATCATTCAAAAGCTACCCCCTTCAAGTCGTGATCTGTCAATATTGTGCTCCTCGGCGGTTGCCATTTCAATTCGAGCTGAATCCCATTTAGGCGGCCGGTTCTCTATAAAACTGCCACTTCAGTGAACATTAAAAGCCCGGTGCGTTTCTTATTAAGGTTGCGTCATTCGTCAATAATATTCGACTTGCTGGGCCCTTATAAGGGCGTCGGAGAAGGTCACTTGGAGCCTGAGAGGTCAACTTCTGAATGGTTCTGATTTATAGTTTGCTCCCGCTGTTTTCATTGCGGTTCATATTAAAGTTCTTGTGGGATCGAATAAAGAGAAACTGTTGTTTGAAAAACGGTTACAACGCTACCTAAAAAAATGAACACAACAAGAGATCCAAATGTCCTGTACTCACTTACCTTACGTAATGGGCCAATTGACGCAAGAAAAACAATCCTATAACTTGCGTCGGATCTCAACACCTGTTCTGAAACAAAGCGAAACCACGTGAAATGTTATGCTTTAGTCACAGCAGTGGCGTAGTTTTTTTCTTTGAGAAGGAGAGCTGCTTCTAGGAAACGCCATTGACATGATCTCATTTCCAATTTTAAGTAAATCAAATAAATGCCGTTCCTCTTTCATTCGACCAGTTTTCTCTTTCGAGTGCTATCGGGTTCCAGATCACTTCGACGAGGCTGCCTTTTTTTTTATACCTGTTAAGAGCCGCAAAAATCACACGCGTGGGAAGTTTGGGTGGTCTAATCGCCCAGAATTAACGTAAATTGGAAGTTATTGCGGTTTGAAGGTAAAAAATTTCGGCGACGACTCACACTGCAGAAGTCGGTTGGCTTTAGCCACACGGCACTTTTCGGGAAAACTTCGGTTCGAAATAACATCCACACACTTGACCGCTTGGCTGGATTTGGCTGCGTGGAAGCGTCGTCCAGTTTTGCCGAATGAGGTACCGAATCATGCTAAATCCTAGGTACCCAAAAACAGCTCGGATCAATGAAAAAAGCAAAGGTCGCCATGGAACATGCTGATCGGCTTTAGTCCAGTCGAATAAGGTCATTTGGGGTCACGTTTCAAGTGACGATGCTCTGAGAGAGAACCAAAGGCTGAAGACGCTGAACTAGTGTGGACGCCTTGTTCAGACTTGCTTCCTTGCCTAAAGCTAAACCGAATTGTGCCGATTCCAACCCAAAACAGCTCAGTCTGAATCAAAGAAAAACCAAACTGAATTGACGCCAAGGTCGCAGTGTTGACTAGGGATGCCCAACATTAGTCGATATATCGATGTTCGATAGTACCTATCGCGGATGAAAATTTCGATGAGTACTTCGGATATTTAATATCGATACCAATATAATATATATTATATTGGTATCGATATTATATTATATTATATTGGTCGATGCCAAATAATAGATACCAAAATAATATAATATATTGGTATCGATATTAAATATCCGAAATACTCATAGAAATTATCATCCGCGATACTATCGAACATCGATATATCGTCTACCGATGGCCATCCCTAGTCAACACTGCGACCTTGGCGTCAATTCAGTTTGGTTTTCATTGATTCAGGCTGAGCTGTTTTGGGTTGGATTGGGCACAATTCGGTTTAGCTTTAGGCAATACATTATATCGTACTTGAAGCATCATTAGTCTGTGCCACCGATAGTATCGAATAAAAACATCGATACTTTTAGGAAAATAACATTATTGAGTTTATTAAAAAGTAAAATGAAAATAAATCCACAAACAATTTTGATTCTTTGACATATTTTTCAAATTTAAAAAGAGAAAATACAATGTATGTCATACAATAGGAAGCCCCAGTTGTGGAAGCCACACTGGTCTACAAAAAAAAAAAAAGCTGCAAATTTTACACAAGGGTTTATTATTCTTTGATATACGTTACTTGTGCAGAAATTAAATTCTGTCAATGAAAAAATTTAAAAAAAAATTTTTTTTTTGGATTTTTATTTCAAAAAAAATTTTTTTTTGGATTTTTTTGTTCAAAAATGTGTTTTTTCAAAAATTCTGTATTTTTTACTCAAAAAATATTTAACATCCTGGGATCCTTCAAAAATCCCATTTTTAGCCCCATGAAAGCCCTAAAGATCGCCCCAGTGAAATCGGATCGTTCCGGGACCCCAAAAAATGGATTCTACGTCCAAAAATACTTCGAAAACGACACCTAACTCGATCCCATAGCTAAAAGCCTTCAAAAAACCCCTCCCGTAGCCCCATTATAGCCCCAGAGCGCTCCACGGGTTTGGGCGATCGGACTGAAAACCTTGCGGGCACAACTAGATGGTAAACCAAGTATTTTGTCAAAATTTCAGATTTAAAAAAAACTCCTACTGCCCAAAACGGCCTGGACGGCGGACGGCGGACGGACATTTCGGATTTTGAATGTAGACCTCTTGAAACGGATAATGTCAAATTTTGAGGCCGATCGGAGTCGTCGACCCGCGTCGCGAAAACATAGGTGTATTATTCCAAGAATAATTAACCAAAAAAAAAACCTGCCGCGTTGCCGTCGTCTTTTTATCTTTTCTAGGGGTTTTCGAGGGTGCTGAATCCGAAAATTTGAGTTTTCTTTTTGTTCGAATAAGGCCTTGTTTTTGTTTTTTGGACCTCCCGTTACACTGAATTTTCCAGTAATCGCCGACTTCACTCAAACTTCTTCAAAAGTCACTCATCTTACAGCAAATGTACCTACTGTAGATTCCGAATATATACTTACATTTAGCGTAAAACCTTTTTAAACCATCAAAAACCTCAAAAAACTGCTAACGAATTAGCAAAAGTTTTTTCGCCTTTTTGGTTTATTATTCGGATGTCGACGACTCCGATCGGCCTCAAAATTTGACATTATCTGTTTCAGGTCTAGATTCCAAACCCGAAATGTCCGTCCGCTGTCCGGGCCGTTTTGAGCAGTAGGAATTTTTTTTTTTTTTTTAATCTGAAATTTTGACAAAATACTCGGTTTACCATCTAGTTGTGCCCACAAGGTTCTCAGCCCGAACCCGTGGGGCGCTATGGGGCTGAAATGGGGCTACGGGAGGGGTTTTTTGAAGCTGAATCTAGCGTACCTACCTACGTTTTAGCGTGGGCGCATCTCAACAGAGGCAGTATCCCACCTTGCGCGGTACTCCTTGTCAGCAGACTTTGATAGCGTATTGTGCAGGTGCAGATGACGATAGTAATTATTTCCAACCCATTGTGTCCTCTCGCTAACGACACATAATTCCTTCCTGAACACGTTCATGCTAATGCCAAAGAGGCAGATGATGGCATCGCAATTTTCCTCGCTACGTTTATCCAACTTGAAGAGTCACCCGTTTTTTACGGCGTCTATTTTAGTTGAGAACGCTCATCGGTAATTAGTTTTAAGCTGCAAGCCAACAACAGTTTCTCAGAATCGGTCTTTTGGCTCGGCCCATTCGATGGATGTTGTGCCAAAAAGAAAGTGGTTTCAAACCGCAACCGTCAAGTGCTAGATGCATAAACATCAACCCTAAAGAAAATATCCCAAACAGAGAAGATCCCCTGGGGTTTGGTAAAGGAAACGTGCGTACTGTGGATTTCTTAGTTCCGAGCTCTTCTTGCTTTTTCACCATAACTGCTCAATTGTGAGCGTTTGATTTAACCCCAACAAATCCAGAAATGTATCGAGCAGTACAGAAAAGCCGTCCGTATCACCTGATACATCGGAATGTCGCTCAGCGAGGTAGACCCCATTCAGGACGGACCCCATTCAGGTCTTCAAGTATGTAAGTTGAACTCGCACGAAGGAAATGGCTGGAAACGAAGTTATATCGCGAACGCGTTGGCTGTTTTATAAGTTAGAAAAAACAACTCGAAACTACTTGTTACCTAACTTGAAAATCCTATAATAACGGGGCGTTCATTTGATCGTTTCAGCGCTAAAAAAACTTTTTCCTGCGCTCCTAATTATCAGAATTAGAAAATTACACCGCCAGAATAATTTCCGCTGACTCAGTTCTGGGAAAAGATTATATCGAAGAGGTTACCTACGTGCAAGTCATTCTCGGATATTAGTGTCGATAAAATTCGCATTTCAAGTTTATTCAGGTTATCTACTTTTCCGTTGAACGCTGCAATTTAATTTCAGTTGGAAAATCTTGCGGATCTTCTCGCTCGGCGAGTAGATACCGAGAAAAGTGTGTAACCACCAAAAATTTGCTCCATGTGGCGTATGTTTGCTCCAAAAGTGGTAAAAAAATAGGGGCTGGAGCAGTTGACAGGATGTTATGATGGTGGTGGGCCTCCTCCCCACAGGCAACACAGCCCAACATCGATGGTCCATACAACATCGGAACCCAACGATCGATGGAAAAAGATCGAGGTCTTTCTCAAAAACATCGATGTACATATCGTTGCCATCCCTACTCATCCCTGAGGCCCACTACATACTTTGTTCTAAGTTCTACAACTGAACGGGAAATAAATAAACCTACCAGAACGACAAGGAAAAGGTTTGAAAAGTACGCCGAAGGAATTATGTTGAGCACATCTAATCAATTCCGACGTAATAGAATATAAAGAAAATTGAGCCGATGTTGATGATAATCTACAAAGCGGGCTTCCCTCCCACCGCTCGTAAAATACGGCCTATAAATCTATTTCGCTGATCGGCCAATAAAATAAGTATTCAAATGACGGTTGATTGAATATTTATGCCAAACTCCGTCTTCCACTGATTATATCATCAAGAAAGCTTTTTGAAACCAGAAAGGGCCCAGGCGGTGCCCGAACGTATACAAATTGTGCGATTATTTTTATAAATATGACCCCTATCTGGTTTGCTTGAATTAACCAGTCGTTTACGGCAGAGACTATAAATAGAAGGCTTGATCTTGTGTGAAGGTCGTTCACCATAGGTTTTTCTGAAAGGATCTACCGCAGCAGGATTAAGTTGGTGGTCGTCGCAACGGGGAAAATTGAAGGGTGTTCTGAATGATGTGGTTATGTTTTTTTAACGCCCTGAAGCCAAAATTTCGGATGGGCTGGAAACGTTTTGGTGGGATGACGAGCCCAATTATACGCTCCTTGGCGGGTGCTCGTTATTAAAAACTGCGAATTAATTTATGCAATTATTCGGGAGTTTTCAAATAAGAATGAGCCGTCGACGTGGCAACATCGGGAATTAGTCCAACTGTGATGAAGTTCTCAGAGCCCAAACGTCTCGTTTCATATAATTTTGTCTGAATCGCGAAATCGGGCCAATGCGTTTTTAACATTTTTCACGCACGTCTTTCCAAGTGGTCCACAGAAATGACCTGCTACGATCGTGAACTAATGAAGGAGACCTTCTTAAAATAGGCGCAGGATATAATAAAATACAACCAGTTCTGGTTTTGCGTTGTGGGACCTCCGATACAAAGCTTGATAAATGAAATCGTTCCCTGACGGGATGAGGGAGATCTTCTCCCTTAATGGTAAACTTTTTCCCTCCGAAGGTGGGCGGTCCGGAGGAAGTCGAATCTCGTGGGAAGCCATCTAAAACCGGCTACTCGGCCACGACTTGGGAATACAGATGATGTCATCGATGTAAATTGGTTTTGAAAAAAAAAAAAAAAAAAAATCGTAGAATTGCGAGCAGTCGGATTGAAACAGCTTGGAACGCTTCAGTTTAGTTACTGAAACAACTTTAAAACCAATTTGTAGACGTTGACGGAGGTTGATTAGATTGCAAAGTTATAAAGGCGCGTCTACACTATGCTGAAAGAGGCAGCATAAGCCGTGCAGCATGTTGAATTCGGAAAACTTGGTTCGAAATGACGTCCAGTGCGGCAAGTCTTGCTTTTCGGTTCAGCTTTGCTGGCGTAGGTAGTGCAGACAACTTTAAGGTTCGGGAAAACGAACATGCAATAAGACTGGTTGTAGCGTTCCCTGGCTATCGGATGTGACAGGTGTGCATACATGCATAAATTGAATTACTAAGTCCCCCCCCCCCCCCCCCAATACCCCTCTGCGGTAAAAAGATGCCTAGCATATAAAAGTTGTGCCAACCAATTGGTTGAAACTCTTCACTCCAACTTTTGCGCGTTCTTTCTGACCCAATCAACATTAAATATTAATATCAATATCAAATTTTGTGTTGAAAAGGCTCGTGACATACTGTTACATACAGACACGAATTAGTGGTATGTATGTATGTTGGGGTAGGATATAGAGGAAACGCCAACTCAATCGTACTGTAAAAATCGCGGCAAATTTTACACAAGGGTTTATTATTCTTTGATATAGGTTACTTGTACAGAAATTTAATTCTGTCAATGAAAAAAAAATTAAAAAATTTTTTTGGGATTTTTATATTTCAAAAAAAATTTTTTTTGAGGGGATTTTTTTTTTTCAAAAATGTTTTTTTCAAAAATTATGTATTTTTTACTCGAAAAACATTTAACCTCCTGGGATTCTTCAAAAATCCCATTTTTAGCCCCATGAAAGCCCTATAGATCGCGACACTGAAATCGGATCGTTCCGGGACCCCAAAAAATGGATTCTACGTGCAAAAATACTTCGAAAACGACACCTCACTCGATCCCATACCCCAAAGCCTTCAAAAAAACCCACCCGTAGCCCCATTATAGCCCCATAGCGCCCCACGGGTTTGGGCGATCGGACTGAAAACCTTGCGGGCACAACTATATGGTAAACCAAGTATTTTGTCAAAATTTCAGATTTTTAAAAAAACTCCTACTGCCCAAAACGGCCTGGACGGCGGACGGCGGACGGACATTTCGGATTTTGAATGTAGACCTCTTGAAACGGATAATGTCAAATTTTGAGGCCGATCGGAGTCGTCGACCCCCGTCGCGAAAACATAGGTGTATTATTCCAAGAATAATAAACCAAAACGAAAATAGGAAAAGTTGCGCGGATTTGCACGCGTCGAAAATTGCGCTCAATGCGCTTATTGGACTTAAAATTGGCCGTAATTGGGCGTAAAAAATGTAGGGGCTCCCATTTTAAATAAGAAAGTTGGGCGCAAATGCGCCAATTTGCGCGCATCACGGGGGGGGGGGGGTGTCAGAGGAGAAGGCTCGTGACGTACTCTGTTAAATACAGACACGGTGAGAATTAGTGGTATAGATTGATCGAGTCCGATTAAATTAGTAGCCCTCTCGATAGAGAGCTGGACTTCCCCGTTACGCCGCCGGAAGTGGCGCTTCCCATGGCCCGCGACTGAAGTGGGAGCGAGCGAGCGAATTTAAGCCATAGAGTTAGGCCCTTGCAGCCACACTGGTTATTCAGGCAGCTCAGGTCCATCCCGACTATGTCTATGATTCCAAAAAAGGTTGAAGCGACTCGCGTTGAACGTCAGGACGACCCCCAGTGGGTGAAACGACCTGAAGGGGTTTTATACAGTTAAGGACCTGAGATAAGTTGTTCCTTGTTGGACGGGTCCGTGGGACACCGGAAGGCCCTGGAGATGGCGTGATGACCTCGCCAAGTTTCTCGGACGCCAAATGCACTCCTAAGTAGGCCGAGCCAAATAACTCAAGCAAAATTGGAGCGATAGTTGAGTAAAAAAAAAATACAGTCGAAAGTGGTAAATATAGAAAATTGACTGCAGCAAACTGGTAGGCCTCGAGCGAATTCCTCCGGCTATGTACAGACCTATGCACTTCTGATATTATGCAAAATTACTGCTACTACAACTCCAGCAGATGGAGTGCAATCTATCAAGTTCACACAGGGAGCCATTGTTCCAGTTTGAACGACGATTAATTGTAATGACTGTAATAAACTTCTGATCTCATTTCCTCATCCCGCAGCCATTCGCTCCACATTAACTGCTCTGAGCTAATTTCTATCAGACCTTGAAGAGTCGGCTCGATCTGAGGAACCTCAGACAGCCCTTATAATTATCGGATTATTCACTAATTATACCCCCCTCAGCGACTCGATCTTCAAAAAAAAAAGGTCGCTGCGAAATTATCGACAGTTTATCTCCACGATAACGACTTGGGTGAACAACTGGGAGAGATCGTTTGACCGTTTGGGGATTATTTGATGACACAAAGCGTGAGTACGTTTGAGGGAGGAATGCTCATAGCATGGACGTAAGCCCGAATGGTCGTCAATGATTTTAGCGCTATCTGCAAACAAAGGCAGAATCTTTGCCATCCGACCACAACCAATGAGTGATGAGCAGGTAACAGGGGAGCGGATTACTAAAGCAAATGCCTGTGGTACCGAATTATTGTTCACTCTGGACATTACCCCTACCGTATCGCTACTGTCGCTCGCCTATCGGATGAGAAACGAAGCGACGTTCACGTTTTGCATTGTCTGATATTTTCAAACATTTACATAAGAGATTTTTGGCTGGGTGGGACAATCGGGAAATTTGCAGTGATCTGTTTCCAGGTCATATCATTGTCAGAGCTGCGGTACAGATAAGGGGTTAGTTTCCCCGTCGAAGATAAACCCCCTTCATAGAGATTAGGCGAATTATGTGTAGGCGAGGATTCGCAGGCGTCAGCGTTTCTCGAGTGGCCGAAAATGCTAAAAAAAAAAATATCCAAAATGGTTGTTTGCCGATGGTGCAGAGGTCTAATCCAATGAGGTTGCGAGGGAGAGAGAACGACTCCTCTGCTGATTTGAATACTAAATTGTTTATTTCGGTAAACAATTATAGCGTGGGGACCGGTTTCGAGCAACTAAGCTCATCTACACCCCTGACAAGAAAACATTTGTCATTAGCATTTGAGAAAACCATAAAATTATATTATACAATACACTATCTTATAGTGTAAAGTATAACTGATGAAATCGATCCAGAATGGTGGTAACTTGACAAGAGTAATTTTGGAATATGGACCCACTGTTAAAATTGGCTCCATGTCTGATGGCCAGTGAACCATTTGAAAACCAATTAGGCTATACTACGCTATTGAAATGAGAAAATTGTTGATTATTCTAGTGGTAATACAAATACTCGATATGTGAGTAGTGACAAGGAAAATCAGAGGAGAGAATGTCAGAGGTAATTTTCAAAATGGACCCATTTGACTAGGAAAGATTAAGTTGGCATTTTTCTTTTAAAAAGAACAATTGAAAAGTAAAACTATAGTAAACAAGAAAATTATGACATACCTAGGTGAATTTTGAATTTATATAGAAGGCAAATTTGAATCGAAACAATATTAGTGAAATGAACAATTTAGTATTCAAACCAGCAGAGGAGTCGTTCTCTCTCCCTAACCACCTCATTACAAAAATATCCGTCTTCGTGCACAATCTGGACGTTGAGCAATTTTTCGGGAGATTGCATTGTATGAAGTTGTTTGGTTCTTCCTTTTTTTTTTTTTTTTTTTTTTTTTGTCTGTGGCTTCCATTTGTTCCCCCTTTCAAAGAGCCCATATTGCCATTCTTTGAGCCAAAACTTTCATATAACCGACCATAAACGTCATTCGTCACGGGCTGACAGGCACATTCCAGTTATCCAGTTGTGGCAGTAAAAGCCATTCGCCCAGGACCTCTCTTGGCCAAGTCGCCAGGCAGTCTGGCCTTTTACACCTCTGAGCTGGGCCCCCCCCAGGCAACGTCTGACGTCAACTTCGCGATACCCCAGTCAGGCGATCGCAATGTTAATTGCACACCGAGGAGGTATAGGATATAGTTGTTATAATTGCTGCGGTAGTTAAGGTTTTCAAGTTTTTTTCTTCGCACTCTGAATAACTTGAAAACGATGCCCTCCGCACCTAACACTTTCCACCACTGAGATTCTTCCACCGCAGAAATTGCAGAGATGATGAATCTAAAGACACCGCTCACCTTGAAAAGTGAGAGACACCTCCTTCATTGCATATCTGAGAACCTACTTAGAAATTATCGTGAATACTAGATCGATTATTCTGAACTACTACTGCGGCCAACGGTCAAAAAAGCCCTCCTGTAGCCCCTTTTTAGCCCCACAGAGCCCCTCGGATTTGGGTGATCGGGCTGAAAACGTTGAGGGCACAACTAGATGGTATTTTGTAAAAATTTCAGATTGCCCAAAACGGCCCGGACGGCGGACGGACATTTCGTTTTTGGAATCTAGACCTCTTGAAATGAATAATGTCAAATTTTGAGACCGATCAGAACCGTCGACCGCCGTCGCGATTAAATAGGTGTATAATACACCTATAATAATTATTATTCCAAGAATTAATAATAATACTAATATTATTAATAATAATTATTCCAAGAATATTAAACCAGAATCGATCGGGGTTTTCATTTTCAATTCAGACCCTTGAACCATCGATCTTCGTGCCCAGATGGTCAAATTTCGATTCTACGCCTATCCTATCAGAAAAAGGGAAAAATACGAGCAGTCTATGTCCAAGAAAAGGGACTAAGTTAGGATAAGTAACACTCATAATAATGAACGATAGAAGTTAAGGATACTAAGTATTGTCCCTTGGGGCGCCTTTTACCAACTCCATGGATTGTTTTCTCGTGTTTCTTGGTGCTCTGTCAGTGGTTTTAACTTGAACCCCATGGGTGGCGATAGATGGCCTTAGGCCTCATTTATCTACATTTGTTAGGGTGTCTTTCACTACCTCTGCAGAGAGGACCCCATGGGGTCTAGGTTTTTCCTTATGTCAGCTTATCCTAATAATTCTACCTTGTTTCAGGTAATTATGAGATAAAGAGGTGGTCGAAACCAAGCCGGTAAGAATAATTTAGAAACCGTACCGAGTCAATCAAGTTCCTGCTACTGATTCAACAGGCGTTTCTCCGGAAATGTAGGCGATTTGGCACATTGCGGTTTTTTTTTTTCTTTCTATCCATAAGGTAAGCTATCCAACGTGGGGGAACAAACAAATTTATTAGGAGCCGTTTTCTATTTTTAGAGGTTGAGTAAACCGTCACTATTCCATCTCCACTCGGCTACATATTTCGTCTCGTTCGTCGGGATTACGCAACGGTTTGGGCGATACCAGTCCTTTCCGACGGCAGTATCGTTGAAATACTTCTTTTATGCTGACCTTCGAAATTTTACGAGTTTATTTTCGCCCTCTTTTCATCGAGTTTTAGGAAATCACGCTCGTCGATAAGGCGGACACGTTTTCACTATAAAATCGTTGGCCGCCTCGTGCCAACGATTCGCGTCTAGGTGAGTTGCCATCGCGGTTGTGCATTTTGACGTGGATGTGTCTTCTACGAGGGGGTCAATCAAAAGTTTTCGCGATGCGATAAGAATAAACATCTTTTTTCACATCGATAAATAACCGATAGCTTGATGAAGACAGACAGAACTCTTCATGGTCTGGTAGTTCTCGAGGTATTTACGTGTAAAATGTGCTTGAGTGGAAAAAATTGGTCATAAAAGTTTTAACTGTCATCTGTGTTAGCCGAAACATAGAAAATGTGGTACAAAGCCAAATGACCGCTTTCCTCAAGCTTTTTCTTAGTGCTTGTTGTTAACTGGGCAAAATTTAGACTAAAAAAACTCGGCCTATGTGTATCCTAAATTTAGGATACACATTATTATATACTGATATATTATATATATTTAGGATACATATATATTATATAAGATCCTATGTAATATATAAGTTGTAGGATTCTATAATATACAATCCTTTATGTAGGTAGCATATTATATACAAGATCCTACATACTATACAGAGGGTACTATATCCTACGTTCTATATAATTTATATAGGACAAAGGATAATAACCTAGATAACCTATATATAACCTCCAGCGTATAGGTTATATAAGGGTGTAAATCTTAAATATTTAAAATCAATATTTTCACGGTTGACCAGGCTGAACAGTGTGTTCGTTACAACTTCATCAAGTCGGTTTGTTTTATTGCTTTTCTTCGACATAAATCATCACATAGGTAGGACCTGATAGGCAGTTCTGGTTGATTTTTTTTTTAATTTGTTGATAAAAATACAAAATTCTGTTGAATCTCAATCCTATGTTTTTTTCGTCATCTTTACTTTTCTGAGTGCTATTTCTTGATGTCACGTCTCGACCGTGAATACCGCTAAAACGTGACCGCTGAGAAATTTCGATAATACAACACAGGCGATTAAAAAAAAAAAAAAAAAAATCCCGAGTGCCAAAAATTTTGCCTCTTCTCCAATTAATGTAGGTATCATTAGATGATACATTAATTTTAGATGAGGAAGTCAATTGAGACTAGTCAATATAATCAATGTAAGGAACTGAAATGCGTGATTGTCTTCCGTGTTTTTCTTATTTGCAGAAAATCTGCTTTCCCCAATTCTAGCAAACCCTTAAAACGCCTATTGATCGATTCACTTCATCTAATGGAATAAATTATACTCCCGAGTGATGAGGGCTGGTTCTATTCCTGAAAATGGGCCAACAGCCCGCCGACCTTGTTTTCAAGCCCGACTTGTAACTCGTTAGAACCGGCGGCGGAAATTTTCGCTACTTGTTGAATTTCGCTTATCTCAACGTTGTAAATATGGTCGAGATTTTTATTTTTTTATTCCCATACTGTGTGCTTAGAGCGGTAGACGCCTCCCGTGTGGATTCTGGAGGATTTGGTCGAGATCGTGCACTTCGGCTGCCGACGGTGGCGAAAATGTGGATCATCGGCAGGTCGTTCCTACAGAAAAGCTTGAGAGTTGGTATTACGTCTTGATAGTCAATTGTATACAACATCGGTACTGGAAGAACCCTGCAAATGTTACTTATTAGTTAAGTGTTTATTATTCTTTGGTATAATGTGCAAAAAGTAGTTTTGTCAACGTTATTTAAAAATTGAATATTACTGATAAGGGACTGATATTAGGGATCACAGAGTAACAGAGAGCTAAAAAATAGCGAAATACAGATATTTTTCCTTCGATATATCGATATGTTTTCCATCGATATCATTTTCACAATATCAGGAACCGATATTTTTTTTCTCCTGGAAAGTTCAGAAATGGATCCGAAACACCAGTTAGGTAGTATAACTATGATCTAAGAAGGCATAACTGAATTTTAATCCAGATGGTAGCTGTACTGCATTATGCCAGACTCGCATTGCCAGTGCCTCCTAGGGGGAAGACAAAGAACCACAACAACTACAACACTTTTCCTTCTTTGTGAAGCCGTTCAATGTATTATTGAAACTCCTTTAGGTTCGTAGCCGTGAAAGTGAAGAGTTAAATCTCTAAGTGCAAATGGGCAGATGAACCAACATAATATTATAAACAATACAAATACGTAATTAAATTACGTATTTGTATTGTTTATACAACAACAACTTTACAATACAATACAAACAAATTTTGTTTGTGGGCTCTTACAACTCTGTAATTACTATAGATTACTTGGTGATGGCACGTTGTTGATGTTCGGTCAACCTCTATATCATATTATAATAATCATAATACATAATATTTATATTATTGGCTATTTGACCAAACCTCGATAAGGTACCCCCTCATTCATTCTTATGGTAAACATCATTACCAATAATAGATAAGCGAATAGCTAAGAGGTTTGTTCCAGGTCTAACGGCGCCTGTTAACAAAAGTTGACAGCTGTCGACAGCAGTCCCAATGCCTTCTGAATCGCTGTTGAGTTCTGTCGAACCGCCCACCTGCTGACCTGGAACGCGATCTGTCAATAAAATTTGTTGAACCAAGTCCCGTGAATCACCGTGAAGTAATGCTACAACAATTTAATTACTTCATGGTGATTCACGTGACAGTAAATTTCATATGGAAAAATCCAAGTGATTTTTAGCGCAACCTTTTTCCAAAAAATGGAAAGGTGCGCTCACCTCCTCGACATGTATGTTTTTTTTTTTTTTTTGTTTGTTTGTTTGTGTACAGAGCATCACGCCCGAGCGGCTCAACAGATTTTCATGAGGGTGGTCTCATTGTGATCAGCGAGTTCGTGGGGTGGTTATAGGCTACCTTGATTTTTCCTCCCTCATCCCTTTCATCGGTTTTCGGGAGGTACTTCACGACGAAAGTTGTTTATCTCTGATGTGTAACTAAGGAGGCCTCAATAGGGGGACGAAAGTTTTTGTCCGATTTCGTTGGTACAAGGGTCTATGGAATGAGCTTTTTAGGCTGATTCCAACGACTCCAAAACGATTTTCGCAGCCTGAGCCGTTCGTTACCTCTGATCGGCATAAGGTTTTCTTAAGCATCGGTCGTTAGGGTGCAGTTGTTTACGTAATGAGCATCACGTGGATATTTTTGATGTGCTGTGTGGCATAGTTTGGTCGCTAGATACCTACTGTTTCTTAGTTTCTCTCGTAATAACAAAAAGGTTGCGCTCATCTATTCAATTCAATTGATGGCTTGTTTTTTTTGGTTTATTGTATTCAGAATAATCAACCTTTTTCGAGAGAGGAGTATCATAAGGGCGGGAATGAGCCATTTAAGTGTTTGAGCTTATCTACGAGGACTTCGGGAGGATGTGAGTACAACTTGACGCGCCGAGCACCAAAATAAAGTGAGAAGGTTATGAGAGGTTTCAACTGGGTAGGGTTATCCTAGTCGACAGCACCCAACCGAACTCATTCGAGCTGTCGGTTTCTGTCCGACAGCAGTTGAACTGCTGTCAACCTAGAAATCGCCCTGAAACAGCCGGCGACGGCAACTTTTCGCCGCCCCTGCGACCTGGAACAGCAGGTTTTCTCAACTGCGCATGTCTCCGTCGATTTCTGTTAACAGTCCGTCAAACCTGGAACGAACCTAAGATCTTTAATTTACTAGTCTATATTAATCATAATAAACTTGGATTAAACTAAATCGATACCTAATGAAATTGAATTTTTTTTAAATTTTTGAAAAATATCCTATATATTGATGTATCGGATTACTAAAACGATATCTTTTTTAAATACCGATATTATAATATTATATCGGTATTAAAAAATACATTATTTGATATTATAGATATTTTTCTATCGATATCAGTATGTGCCTGTGACTCCTGCTTCGCCACCAGAGCGTTCCCATTTCAGTCGCATACAGTCCCAGTCTCAAATCACCTTTGATTGCAGTTTTCCCTGTACGCAACACAACGTCAATTATTCGGACAAACCGGGTTATTTTTGGCGTGTTACGATTTTGTATTCAGACCTTATCTGTGGCTTCTCATTCTTCCTAACCTAAACAAGAGGGACATGATCCGTCACGTTCGTTCCACCTTTTGTCTCTAATAGCCTGAAGTCACTTTGTTTCTTATTTGTAACTTACACAAATCAGCTACAAATAGCCGTGTGACTTTCAGGGTGACGCGTGTCGTGGATTTGAAATGAACGATTTTAGAGAGAGAGAAAAAAAGTGGACCTTGTTAGACCGAACAATGTGATGTTTACAATTTTTGCTTTTATTATTACAATAATTTTTGTTAACTTACTACGAAAGGGTTGCCAACAACTGAAGACGTAAGGGTTTCCTAGCCAAATTTATTCAAGTGGCAACTTCCCCCTCGGAGTTATCACAGAGCATATCAAAGAGGACATCACACATGGCAATATCAAGGGGGATATCAAGGCCGCAAGACCAGACAGGACACCGGGAAGCAGTTGGGTACCAAATAGTGCACAGAGGGGGAGATTCACCCTGCCAGGAAGGCCAAGAAAAGGAAGTAGCCCCAGTTATTTTTCAATGTATGTGATGAGGCTATTTGGTCCGAAGGGAGACAACCCATCTCATCTTGGAGCCACTTGCACGAACGAGTTTTATTTAAAAGCCAATAGGAACACCAGGATTATTATTCTATTTATAGGGACGATCCCCTCCCCCGTACCAGTGTGACAAAAGCTCGTGATCAGCTTCCTTCAGGATTCCCTGCCCACAATGGAAGAGCAATTCACGTCAAGGGCCCATCTTTTAAATCTGATTTGGCCCATCGCCTTTGTTTGGTTGACAATAGTGAGTTTCATCCGATCCAAACCTTGTCTTCAACCGGGTTTGTAAGACTTACCTACACTATGTGTTTCTAGCCGTTTTCAATGAGACAAGGCATGAGTTACTGCAGGGGGTTCAGGAGATCCAGACGAGTGGAAGACGGAGAGTTCGGCGTCGATACCCATCCCTTCCTATACCTCAAACCCCGAGTGGCTCTGGGTGGCTTGACAACATGAGGCGTTTCATGTTATTGGAAAGTCGAATTTGTATTCAGGGAAAACTCCAGTTGAGCGCAAACGACCAAAACAGGAATTAATCCCTACCAGTTGAGCGCAGAATAGCCACAAACTGCACGCCAGTTGAGCGCGACACCTTTTTTTTATGGACAACGAAGAGAAAGAGTGAGCCCGAATTCGTTTTGGTTTGTTGTCCTAAGAGATGGAATATGCCTGGGTCCGTTTAGTCATGTTTTGTTCTTCACAAACTCCGCCTCGTTCAGTCTAGTAAAATGGGGGGAAAAAATGATGGAAAGCTGGAAATGGTTTTGATCATTGAGCTGTGACATAGCCCAGGGTCACACTTCTTGCACTTTTTTCAGAAAAGATCCCCACTACGAAGATACAAAGAGTTGCGCCGATTTGCGCCACCAAAATAATGTGAGTTTCCTTTTGAAGTAGGAACGTAGGCTCAAGTGCGCTCATTTGCGCCGGATCATGCCCAGTATTGGAAGTCAGTAGGAAAGAAACCACTATTTTATCGCTGATTTAAGCATGAAATCCCTTTGACATAGGTACGTAGCCAGCTACGAGACGGTACAGATCACTCTCCAAAGGGCTATTGTAACTTGATTTGTTTTGTAAACAAAAAATCCCTACGCTTGCGCTACCGCCTGAAATTCTTCGTCAACAATCAAAAGACCCCCCCTTTCATTCTTCTGCTTCCAAAATGTCGTCCCTCTCTCCCTGAGGGTGACTCCCTCATGTTGTTTTTGTAATAAATAACTGCAATAAACTCGACCCTTCGTCAGTCCTTTTTTTTAGAATGCAACTACCTGGCTGTTATTGCAAAGAGAAAATTCGTCGCATCCAATGAAATTTTCAAGGCGTGAATTTCATCTTCTGAAAAATGTCGGTGCAGCGGACGGAGACAGGCAGGACGAGGGGGATTTTATCTCCCTAACCTCGATCCAGATACGGCGGTCTCTATTTCGGGAACAAAGATTACAGCATATCTTCACTTTATGGCCTTGTTTTGTTCTCGATGGACGCTGACAAAAAAAGTGCTACCTGTTTCCCGAAGCTCGTTCGATGGTTTTCAATAAGCCTTATAATCTCACAAAAATGTTGCATTTCAGTCACTGTGACAAAGATGACTCTATGTACTCAATTTTGTCCACTGCAGACTGATCTGCAAAACGTCCTCTAGGGTCTGCACTTTCTAGTCGTACAGAACCACCTCAAAGTTTCTGCTGCAGTCCAGTACAACTACTAAAATTCTGTACACAAAATCCCTCAAAGAAATGTCATCTGTTGGTCTTAACTGCTCCGTTCTTTGTTTTCCTCATCTCCACCTTTTTCTAGAGCAGGGGTTCCCAACCTTTTTTTACCTCGCCCCCCCTAGGTTGGTGTGAACACCATTGCGCCCCCCCCCCCCCTTTGTTCTATGTAATTATACTCTCCCCCTCCTCAAAAATGCTAAGTATAAGTATAATCATGGTATAATTTTAATGGGTAAATTCAAATTCAAACGGAACTTTTTATTTGTTGTTGTATTCATGTCGACAAACACTCACGCTACAGCCTACCTAAATAATTAGGAATGGAAGCGTTTCTGGATTTTTTTTTTTTAATCGATAGAAGTCCAAATAATACTACAAATGGGGTTAAAACGCAAACTGCAAGCTCGTATGAATTTATAAAATTTATGGAAAAATTTCTATTTGAATTTTGGCGGAAACCCGAGGTAAGCTATTGGTCGAAGAGTTGGCCAGCATTACAAAACTAAAAACTAGATTAAGATTAAGTTAATTTATATCACAAATAAGTTGAGTCAATAAGCATGATCACATTCACACCAAAGCGAACACAGCCATTTTCGCGTAACTCCAGTGTCATCAGAGCCAAATGCCAAGAAAAAATCGAAAATAGAAGAAAAAATAGACCTGCACTCTGGTGTTTTTTGATTGGAAACCGGAACCACTATTGGTGACGTCACGTTAAATGATTATAAACTACGTGAAAGACTTTTTGTCAGTTTTTGGGCCTTGATCGCGCCTCCCCTGGAGACCCTTCACGCCCCCCAGGTTGGGAATCCCTGTTCTAGAGGCTAGTTATGAATGCAACCTTCCCCATGTGAAGTTAGTGGGGTCCTCGTGTAAGTTGTTTGCAGTGTCGTACCTACTAGTTAATATTTTCGGAGTTTTTTTCTTTCACTTTCCTCACAAAAGAAAAGAAACAAGTGTGCGGGGCCTCCAATACCCAAAATGGCCCAGCAAGTGCCATTTCGTGAAGTTCGCTTAGGTAAAAGAGGAACACGTGCCAGGAGCAAAACTCCCTCATCCTGCTCCCTGAAACGCTTCTTGCAAGTAAGGAGTCTCAAGTTTCGTGGTAATTCGAGCGAAAAGGGCCTTAAAGAGTTAGTCCGCCGTTTTTCTAAAGAACCTACAGATTCTCTGATTATTGATCCCTATCGACTGGACAGACATAGTAAAACATGTATTCTGTGTACCGACGTTTGTCTAAAACGACACCCTGGATCAAACCCTTCAAAATCTACGTCTGTAACCCCTCAGAAGCATCATTGAGTCCTACTGACTAGACAGACATAGTTGAAAAGTTCATAAATCGATTCTCAGAATTTCGTCGAAAACGATAAATCGCTCTGGCCTCAAACCCTTCAAAATCTACGTCTATAACCTCATAGATTAAACTACTGATATCGCCCCTCAAAAACATCATTTTCATACCATCATAGTTACCGATTAGACAGACATACTTGAAAAATTCATAAAACTCTGGCTCAAACCTTTCAAAATCTATGCACAGTATGAAGGAACAGTAGTATGGGACAGCTCAACAAAAAAAAAAAAAAAAAAAAAAAAATCAAAAAATCAAAAAATATTAAAACCCACTACTTCTGAACCCTGCAGCGCCCTAAAACATGCATCAGATTCTACTTCAGCTTGCCGGTTCACAGCCCACTAACCTGCCTCTTACGATAACCAAACGTAAACCTTCCCACGAAGTCGAAAAGGCTCTTTTCACACATGTCTAGTAAACTACCATTTTTGACCATTTCATACAAACTAGATGATCAAGGGCTTTCTGAAATGAACACGAACGTCTGAAAATACTGACAAAGTTTTTTTTTTATTGAAAATATACAGTTGAACGCATCTCTAAGAGCCTCCGTTTAGAATTCCTTAATTAAAATGTCACCTTAACTTTTGTATATCAAAGAGTAGCAATGCAGGGATTTACTTCATACGAATATTAACATTATGGAGAAGGGTTTTATTTTTTACCATAAACCTACCCACTAGCCCTAGTATTATACATTTGCCCTAAACGTTAACCTCTAGATTTTTAGCGTTATGTCCTATATAAACTTTTTTTTTATCATTTATGCATCAACCAACAATTGATTATTCCATATCATTCATCCTATACTTCAATAACCTACTTCTAAGAATTGTTGTGCCTGTACAAAATTGATTTTCAACTTTTCTTTTTATTAGGTAGATTTATTCATTTTTTAAATTTTATTTACCGAGAGTGCGAGAAACATGCAACACCTGAGTCAAAAAGCGTACAAAAAAGACGTCCATATTTGCGAAAAATATTGACAACTTTGCATCTTACTTGAGAAAAACATACAAAAATACCAGTTCTTCAGGGTGGGAAGGGGGGTCAATGACAGAGGTTTTAGTACATTCAATCATTCAGAACAAAAAAAGAAAAAAAAAAAAGAAAAAAAAAAAAACTTTAACGACAAATTTCTCGCTCTACTTTCCAAGGAGAGTAGAAAAAGACGAAACAGTCGGGACAGGGCTTCGTACACAATTTCTCTAAATAATATACAATTTGTACCAAATCTAGCGAAATATCACGGTTTTTCCCCTAATTTTAGTATGAGTCGTCATTTAACGTAAACTTATTACAGAATAACTAACCGAACAAAACGAATAATCAACGTAACACCCTTTTTTTTACACAAAAATGTGATAAATAAGAACATTGTCTAACCGAACAGTTAACTAGTCATTTATTCTTATTTATGAAAGAAACCTGAATTTACAACTAAACCAATATTTTCAATGTAAAACCTTTGTTCCCGTTCAAATCAACGCAAATTTGTGAGGCATTTTCTAAAGAAAATATACAAAAATTCAAGGTAATTCTGATGAGATGAAAAGAAATGTATCTGAATAATGTTTTATAAAGAAAACAAACTATTTTACAGTAGGCAGTTGTGAACAGAAACGTAATACTTGGAAATTTGTATTTGGTTTTGGTTTAAAAATCGTCATCAGAAGACTGGGGGTTGAAGGAGTTGAATTGCTGCTGCATCGGGGGAGCGATGACGCCGGGCCAACCGCCAGCCGCAGCCGCAGGCATCCTGGCCAGGTAGTTCTGGTAGCCGTACTGTCCGTACGGGGAGTACTGTCCGGCTTGGCCGTAGTCGCCGACGTTGGGGGCGGCGAATTGAGGCGCGGGAGCGTACCAGTAGCCGGTGGCGGCGTACATGGCGGGGTACGTCGGGGCCATGACGGCCCCCGCTTGGGAGGCGGCCTCTCCGGGGTTTTCTTTGCCCCAGAAACACTTGACGTGGTAGCCGTTGACTTCGGTGAGGTGAACGGCTTCGATGGCCCGGGCGGCGCACTCTTTCGTCGTGAATTTGATGAAGGCGTAGCCTTTTTCTTTGAAAACCCGGATGTTCGTGATGGTGCCGAATCTGGAAAACACCTCTTGCATGAGCTCTTCGCTGATACCGTTCTGAATCCCATCGCAATACACTGTCGTGTTCGCCGGGCTGCTCTGATTGAAAATCTCTTCAAAAGTTGGTTTTTTGTTGTGACCGATTTTGGGATTTGACGCTTTGGGCGGCGGAGGTTTCCTGGTTGACCAATTCGTCCTAATACTCCTATTCCCCAACCACTGACCGTTCATGGCCATTATGGCGTTTTCCGCGTCGGATTTGTTGACGAAAGACACAAACGCGTACCCTTTGGACTTCAACGTTTGCGGGTCCCGGACGATCCTGCAGTTCGAAATTTCACCGAACGGCGCAAAAGCCTCTTTGAGGGTGTTGGTGTCGATTTCGGGGCTCAAGTCACCGACGAATATATGATGGTGGTTGCTGATGTCGGTTTTGGGTTGGTTCCCGGGCGACGTCGCCCAATTCACTTTCATTTCCCGGTCCAAAAACAACCGCTTGTTCATCGCCGCCAACGCCGTGGCAGCCGCCTGGTGGCTGACGAAGTCCAAAAAGGCGTAAGGGTCGTTGCCGGGTTCCCGGATGATTTTGCACCCTCGGATCGGACCGATTTGGGAAAATAACGTGCACAATAGCTCTTCAGACACGGAATAATCCAGATTTCCCACGTACAAAGTGGTGGGAGACCTCTCGTCGAAGTTGCCGATCTCCATTTTGCTTTCACAACCAGGTCACCAACTTGGAGTCCGGAAATGTCAACGTTGGTGTTTTCGGGTGGATTTCGTAACGTTTTCGGGTCCCCAAGTGACGGAAATCCGTGGAAATATGGTAACAAACACTTACGAATGTTCTGTGGGTGGCTTATCTTGGGTGAGCTGGATGGGCGACCTTCACTGAACCCGTGACCGATAAATCGGACTCGTGGATTTTCCGCACGAACCGCGGAATCGCGCACTGGTGGGGTTTTTTCTTGCTTAGTCGCTTCGTTCGGATCGTTCAACAGCACTGCACTCGCGTTTTCATTGGAATCTCCGCGGAATTCAACGTCATAATCATGATGGAAGTGACGAGATGAAAAAGGAGGTTATTATCAATGTTGAACTGGGGAAAGGGGGTCGAAAAACGTTGTCGAAACAGAGGGCGCTGCGTTACTGATAAAACCCGAAAGGGGGCGACGGTGGCGCCGCCGTCTTGTTGCGGCCGGCTGTACAAACTTCCCCCCATCACGTGATATGAGTTTTTAGGGGGCGTCCCGCTTCACCGGCCAACTGCTGCGCTCTTCCGGCGGCCCGTCGAAATTCCCGACCGCCGATTCCGCTGGCCGCCTAGTCCGCCGCCTGCCGCCGAGTTTTTACCGCCGCGTGTCATCCCTCCGAGTCCATCGTGAATTAGTGCGATGTCAGTGCGCGAATTTCGAAACTATTCTCTTCAAATTTGAACGATACCCCCGGACATTATCAGCCCTATATTCGTCAGTGCCTGCCTCCCTGAAATCGTCACTTTCCTCAAAATAAACCTTCATTACAAAATTCTCTTCGAAATTTAAAAAGTGCTTTTGAGACATTTATGGAAAGACATTTTTCAATATACTGACAAAAAATCTTTCCACGATCGCAAATTAATGTCTCCGTAATTTGCATAATGCCAGTTCTGTGAGTGCTCCTTCTTCTGTTCTCGAAACTTAAAACGCTGTCACACACTTCAACGTCAACATCTGAAAAATCCAATTCCCAATGGTTTGAGCGGTAAGTGTTTAAACGTCAAATGGTCGGAAAAAAATAAATGTCCAACACTATAGTGTACACTATATAGGTATACCTATGTACATCATTAACAATTTGTTCTAACGAGTATAAAAATAAAAATAATGATGTTATATAACTGATAGAGCAATTATCCTACTAAATTTCACGTAATCAAGCTTATCATAATTACCAGCACGGCTTCCAGGTCTTAAGTCGTGTTTAATAAAATAAAATTTGCAAAAAGTAATAATTACTGATACATTATTAGGTACCTATCAGTATCCATATCCAGTATACATAAATGTGTATAAAATTATTTAATTTAATAATCATAATTTCGAGTATTAAATACTCGAAACTAATTTTGTTGGCCATTCAGAAAATCACGTTTTTTAAATGTTAATGTGAATGATGATTCTCGAAAAAAGCTCAGCTGGAGTACCTCGAGTGTTCTTCCAAATGGCGATCTCTTGCTCAATGTTTCGGTTTATTATTAAATTATAAAAAATTGAGGAAATTTTCCTAGAATAAGCAACCTGATTTCGCGACGGGATTCAAAATTTTTGATCGGCCTCAAATTATGTCCTTATAATATATTATGTTTCAGTGTTATACACATGTTATATTATTTTGTTATTTTATGAAATATTAATATTTGTTTAAAAAAGACTTAGTAATATTAATATATTAAAATTTTTGTTGTTGTATAAAACATTATTTTGTTAGTGAAGGTGTTTACATTAAATTTTTTAAATCTGAAATTTTGAAAAAAAATACTTGGTTTACCATCTAGTTGTGCCCGCAAGGTTTTCAGCCCGATCGCTCAAACCCATGGGGCTACGGGGGGTGTTTTTTGAAGGCTTTTAGCTATGGGAACGAGTTAGGTGTCGTTTTCGAAGTATTTTTGGACGTAGAATCCATTTTTGGGGGTCCCGGAACGATCTGATTTCACTGAGGGGATCTATAGGGCTTTCATGGGGCTACAATTGGGATTTTTTTAAGGATCCCTGGAGGTCAAATATTTTTCGAGTGAAACAAAAATATTGAGAAAAAATAAATTCAAATTTTTTTTTTTTCCATAGACAAAGGATTAAATTTTTGCACAGAAAAACTTCCCACCGCCAATCAGTGCATAGTCAGAGGAACGCTGAAGCAACAGGGTTGTGAGATTATTGGTTTCATTACCACGCTAATTATTCTTCTGCAGTTATAATAATAAACCTTTTTCAATCACATGTTCTTGTGGGGTAGTGAAGGCCTTCACAAGATAGCGTTGATTTAGAACTACAGCCCAATTAGAGTGGTGAGTGCAAGGTCTCAAACTTTCATTATCGCACATTACTCCCTCTCAACCAAATTTACAATAATAATATGGAGGTAATGAAATAAGGCTCTCAAAAGGGCGTTATCTTGGATATCATTTTCAAGGTGTTAGTGTTGTATTGTCCTGATTTTCGAACCATCCTCAAAAACTGTGGTGTGTTCTCATTACTACCACCCTTTTAATTTTCCAAATTCCAATGTAAAACTTTAGATAGAGACGTATCTGGCATCGCAAATTGTTTTTACCATTCTAGGACGCATGATGCATTTGTTTACTTGTTTAGAAGGCGCACTTTTTTCAAAACTCAGACCTAGGAAAATGCCTAAATTGTATCTCTCGGTCGAATTTTAATTAATTAAATGATTTTTTTTTTTTTTTTTTTTTTTATTAGAAAATATTTAGGTTAATTGGTGATTGTTTGATAACAAAATTATTCCAATCTCTTAAATGTTCGTAAAATTTCTTTGTAAAAAAATGCTTGTTTTTGAGGTTGGGTGTGTCCCTGAAGGTGGGACGGGGTCCTCTGTGTGGCCGTTTAGTGGAGAAATTAGCGAACCTCATTTAGCGAGTCTGGCGAAAATTAATGCAACTTGTTGAGGTCAGGGTCGTTCTTAATGGAGAAACACCTTGCGACGATGACCGTTCAACTACCTAGTCGAGGTTGAAGTAAAATTGACTACTAACAGGGTTCTATAATTGAATCAAATTATTGGATTTAACAATATCACGTCGTATAATGAAAAACAGTGTGGATTATGAATAATTCGACAATAATTATTATTGTTCACACTCTAAAACAAATAATAATTAATTAACAATAATTATTATTGGTGATGACGATGATGATGTTGACCGTTTCAATGGATGTGGGTGGAAAGTTGTTGAGGGCCTGTCAAACTAACAACTTTCCACCCTATTATTATTGGGGTTATTGTTCAAATCTACACCAGAAACATGAAATATGTTATGCTAACCTGCACGACCTGGAGGCCTTGCGTTTTCATGTCGGCTCTGTCAATACGTCACTATTATGGAGGTTATAGTGCTGGCACAAACGATGAATTTCAGAGCACTCTGGTGGCAAGGGGTGCAATGTTGTCGGGCTCTACGTCTATGTGATGAGCAAATGAAAAAATCATCTCCATCATGAATGTTTTTGGTACCTACTTGCAAAAATGATTAACAACTTCATACAAAACTAAAATACAAGTTATTTTGAGCAAGAAGTACCTATCAATAGATAGCCTGCTTGGTATGCCACCTCCTCATAAAATTCTTTTAGAAACATAATAATATTATTATGTTTCTAAAAGAATTTTATGGGGAGTTAGTGCATTATAATATTATTATAGTATGTATATCGTTATTAACTAACTATTTCGATTTGGAACGGATTTTTTGAGAGGCCATAATATTATTATGCGGAATGAGAGTGCGATGATAGCAGCCCTCATCAGGAGCGGAGTCCATCGGTTTTCAAAGGAATCGCACTGTTATTCAAAACTTATGTATGGAGAGTTGGACACGATACAGACATTGAGTCAAATGAGGCCTATTGAATTCGGGACGATTTGGTTTGGCTTGTAAGCGAGCAACGCCAAACTACGCATTCACACTAGCTTGGCTTTGCCAATCGGCCTTAGCTGATTCATGCTGATTGGCAAAATATCGCTTGTTCACATCGGAACATTTTCCAAAAATTCAATGGAGGCTTGACCCGCCTGACCTCATTTTCCATACTGTGGACGCGTCTGAAGCGGTAAATCTTCAAGCGTCAAGTTATCATTTCAGTCTTTGCCGCCCATTGGGTAGTTAAAGACTCCATGGCGAATGCTGACCAAGTTTTTGGCACGATCCAGTTCGGCTTTCGGCAAGGCAAACAATGCGCCAAGCAGCCAATGCTGATTGGCATCATATGGATCTTCATCTTAAAGCGTCAAGTGCCCATTGAGTGAATAAAGTCTCGTTGGCCACTAAAGCATGTCCCTACATTTTGATTTGTCCTGAAATATTTTTTCCCCTGACGTTGGATCAGCAAAAGTCATCCAGTGTTGACAGTACCCTTAAAGACCTACTGGATGAGTGAACGTCAGAAGACACTGGCAACACGCTCAACAAGTGATTTAACATTTTCCCGACCAGTCAAGTGTCTCGGTTTTCTCAACAAATTGATTAGCTGATCCAACATCTCAATAACCGTCAGGCGCCGAACGCGTTTACTGGATTATGAAGGCGATAATCTTGAAGGCTAAAAATAGTGGGTTTTTGTGGTAGGTAAATACCTTTATTGACTCTACCTGAACCTATCGATCAGACTGATAAAGGAACAACGGCACCGACGTTATCTTAATGGGTTAAAAGAGGACCATAACCCGCAAAAAGCTAAAAATTCCTCGGCTGATAAGGCAGGTTAAGTGTGGAGCGATAAGAAGATATGAGCTGTGTGACAAATTCATTGAGCCTACATTGACAGAGAAAATGAATTAAATTGCGAATTCTGGCCACATCATTTTCCATACATTTCTTTCCATTAGATCGACATTGTTCACCGGTGAAAATAGAAAGTGTATCCGGCCGTTGGCGGGTGTTGTCTCAAGTTTTTTAACCGCAAAAAGTAAATTTAGAACGGATTTTTGGCACCATTTGCCGCGGGGGAATTTGAAGAGCGAAAAAAACATTGGCAAGTCACCTTCTACATAATAACTTCACTTCCAAACCAATCAACGGATGTTTTTCTCTAATATTTCCGACTATGTGTCTTTACTAACGATGATGGGAGAATATTCTCGACAGATATATCTGTACTATTTTCTTTCTGAACATAATATGTCGAGAATATTCCTGATATTAACGTGTTGTTGCTGTCGTGAGCTGTTTTCCATCATTGGCAGAAGAGATGAACAGTTCATCTGGAAAGTTATTTTCCTTCTCACCATGAAATATGGAAGGGATAGGGATGGGTATCGTTACCTGATTTTTTCATAATTCTTTTGAATTTTTGAATCGATTTTCACACAAGATAAAGTTAAAAATCGATTTTGGTTTATTATTCTTGGAATAATACACCTATGTTTTCGCGACGCGGGTCGACGACTCCGATCGGCCTCAAAATTTGACATTATCCGTTTCAAGAGGTCTACATTCAAAATCCGAAATGTCCATCCGCCGTCCGCCGTACGCCGTCCGCCGTCCGGGCCGTTTTGGGCAGTAGGGATTTTTTTAAAAATCTGAAATTTTGACAAAATACTTGGTTTACCATCTAGTTGTGCCCGCAAGGTTTTCAGTCCGATCGCCCAAACCCGTGGGGCGCTCTGGGGCTATAATGGGGCTACGGGAGGTTTTTTTTGAAGGCTTTTAGCTATGGGATCGAGTTAGGTGTCGTTTTCGAAGTATTTTTGGACGTAGAATCCATTTTTTGGGGTCCCGGAACGATCCGATTTCACTGGGGCGATCTTTAGGGCTTTCACGGGGCTAAAAATGGGATTTTTGAAGGATCCCAGGATGTTAAATATTTTTTGAGTAAAAAATACAGAATTTTTGAAAAAACACATTTTTGAACAAAAAAAGAAAAAAAAAATTTTTTTGAAATAAAAATCCAAAAAAAAATTTTTTTTAAGTTTTTTATTGACAGAATTCAATTTCTGCACAAGTAACCTATATCAAAGAATAATAAACCCTTGTGTAAAATTTGCAGCGTTTTTTAATGCCGATTTGTTTAAAATCGAGCCATTTTCTTTTTCTTAGAGATGAAATTCAGCAACCGTTAAGTCAGGATGAGATCTTCTCCAAAACTGATGTATTAAAATAGAACTTCTGATATCACCATTCAATCCGGCGGGAAATTTTGAATAAGACTCTTATCTCATTTTCCTTTAAAATGTGGGTTAGGCGGTTTTGCCTCTTCACCATCACAGTACTACCAGATCGATTATCTACTACTACAACCAATCAAGCGCCGTTTTAATTCGTGTTTCCCGCATTTTGGTTTATTCGGTTCGAATAGAGTTGGTGAGATTCACTCGTGTGTTTACTTGGTGTTCCGGGAGATTGGCAACGTGTCAGAATCCATTAGCCAGCCACTTGGCGCCGGTGCCTGAGCCAAAGGGCATGTTGTGATGTTCAGCAGAAATAAATTTTTCGTTCCAGCGGGAATCCCATTTATTTTAAATTCAAGGTGTGCAACTGCAGACGAGGACAGCTTAAATAGCCGAAGGATGACATTCGTTTACTCTGTGATTTATGTTGAAGCTAATTTTGCTTGCAGTTCTACGTTTTGATGTGTAAAATTATTGCCCGCTGAAGACTGCGGCAGGTGCAATCCAATGTGGAAATTAAGGGTAAAGATCTTTGCTGTTTCGATCCAATCTCCTTCCCTTTTATTTTGGAAATGAGCTTCAAATACCTGGGTACTTCTCAGATAACTGGCCATTTTGAGGTTGTCGAATTCAGATTTTTTTTTTTTTTTTTTTTTTTTTTTTTTAAGTCAATTAATTAGGTGATGGGAGAAGACTGCAGTCTATGGTCTTCCCTGGTGCCTATACAAAGGTTTGAAAGAATTGGAATTAAATTTCTCTGTCAAATAATACTCATAGGAGCCTAATAACAGTAACTGTTGTGTTGGTAAATATTTGATTCAAAATCAGAGGCTCTAAATAATCAGTTTCCTACCATAATTCATATAGAACATAAAAACCCTTCAATCAACATCACCCTCCAATTTTTATTAAATTAATATTCCAAATAATTATTTTCAATTACTCAGGTCATTGACATTCTGGAAACGTCATTACCTTAACAAAAACAACTGTAATGACAGGATTTTCAGTTTGTTTTTAGACTTGAGAGGGCAGGAAAAGCTGTAAGGCATTTTGTTACTCCTAACAACAGAATTCATAATCTTGAAGTTTGAGATTTTAAAAACTATGGTAAACTGTATGGTAATGACGAGTTGATAAGTACGAATCTGAGAGTCGACCTTCCAAGCAGCGTTGGGACAGTGACAGGCAGTTTGGGCACGCCTTCGCCCAACTTTTGTGAGAGGCAGGGTTGCCTACTGTTGATGTTTAGCGCCTTCATTGCATTTCCCTACTTTCTTTTCGGTGATGGTAATGAACGTGTTTTTCATTTCTTCGAATATTGCAAATTCCCAAATGCTGTTAGAGTGGAGGAAGTAACTATGAAAACGCGTTCACAGACCCTTACACATGATAAAACCCTATAGGACAACCCTCCACATGGCTCTTAACAGTATAAAAACACTGAAAAATTGACATGCGGTGTTGTTACGGTAATGACATTTCACAACTTTAACCTTCCAAAACCGTCAAAATTTATAGGAATTTCGATCATTTTAATGTGTTTCCTTACAAAACGACTTCCTATATTGCAACCCAAGAGCAAAAATTGAACTTTGCCCCTCAAATGGGAGAATTATCCATTCTAGACGCTAAAATGGCCAGTTATCTGAGAACCACCACTCTCACTCTGATCATGAGGCTCAATGCCAGATAAAAAAGAGCCCATTCAGTCAGGACACAAAAGCTTACTTGGGCTGAGTGAAACTTGATCATACAAACCCCCAAAACCAAACGAAGTTTTTATCGTGTTAAAAGGTGCACCAAATCAATCGGAAGGCCAGCCAACATTTTTTGGTTCCTTCTTTTTTTTGGTCTCTTTTCAAGGTTTGGCCCGAAATGCTTATTTTTTATTAATTCCCAACCTCCGAATTCAGGTCGACCATATCACGAAGGAGCCGAGCAGTCTGGCCAGCCAGGGCGAGGCATCACGTGACCAGATCTCATTTGCATATATAAAGATCTGCAAAAGGGTGTGGCAACACTGGGGGTCGGCGGTAAAAAGACGTCGGGCTCAAATAAAATAATTAAATGAAAAAAATAAATGGAGTTATAACGGAGAGAGGCAGTGATGGGAACCTCCTCAAGTTCGAGGCTTCATTTATTTGTTAATTTCAAGTTCATTTTCAACCTTTTATTTTACCGGGGACGCCCAACGGTGAGGGAGCCGATTCTTAGAGGCTGAATTATGACCAATAAAAACCCTTCCACGTTCAGGCGATACAGTCACACGGATAAACAAAATCCTCAGATGATATCAAAACTTCCAACAGGTACAAAAAACAGGTCCTGCGGGTTCTAAAAGCTCGTAATATTTCCAAACGTATCACGCAATCCCGGGTGATTCCCCTTGTAAATGCGATTCGAATATTACTGTGTGGGCAATCAGGCGGTGTATAAATTTACATCGGTAGGATAATAAATTTCAACCAGTCAATGTTATCTTGAGGTAATGGGTTGAGCTAATTACCAGTTAATGGATAGCTTTTATTGGGTGGATTTTATGGCGGTACTGCCCAGTCTGTCTGCATGAATAAATTTGATCTTCCAGCATTCGCCAAGGGTGACTTTTACCTCCTGGTACTTGATGCTGCTGCATCGCTCAGTTTGTCTTTCGGCAAGACAGCACAGTTGAACGATTTCGGCTATGCACTTGGCCTGAGCCAAAATCATACCAATTTGCATAATATAGAAACGCGGACTTTGTGTGTTAATAACAACTGATGTTTCGACCACAAAACTACCATTCTCGCCGCATTATCGCTAGCCGTCGAGGTCCGTCGCGATTACATAGGTGTATTATTCCAAGAATAATAAACCAAAACCAAATGATAGAAGCTGAATGCTGAGAATCGAGCCGTTTATTCTGATTTCGCCGCTGTGGAGCGCTGTTGTGCCTCTTGTCGCCGGCTTCTGTATCTTTTAATAAGTCCAGGAGGACATTTAAATGTGCAGTTTCGTTGGTGGAACAATGGCCTGAAAGATACATTTTCTCGCTCCTCCAAATCATGCAATGAAATCCGACGCTTCACACTTAACTTTTTTAATGAAAAAAAATTGGTTACGTTCTGCCCCTTGAAACGGCTTGTTACTGACTGTAGGGACAAGAGACTTGAATGGTCGGGCGTGAAAGTGCCGCTCCAGTTCCTCATCGGACTTAACCAACTGATACCTCCGAGCCGTGAGGGAGGCGAAGAGTCGAGTTGGAAGGGGAAACACCGCCCTGATTACAGGCCTTTACATCAGAAATGATTGGTGTCCAAATGGCATACAGAAGACACGGAAGGACGGGGGAGTGGGCCACTTACGAATTTAAGACAACCCATCCCACTTCTGATGGAAACTCGTTGCCAACAAAAACCGGTCTTGTTAAAACCGTTCTCGATTTTACCAGACTGCCTGGTGCCGCCAAAGCCACCCAGACCCACCGCAGGGGGTCATTCCCAAGCTCGTGGGTGAGCTCTCAAAAAATTCAAAATCGGAAGAAAAAAATAAACAAAAATTCACTCGAACTGGTTCTGTTACTTTTCTCCTTCGCCGCACCTATTTCGGTTTATTTATTTTTACTCTTTTGCTTTTTTTTCGAGTTCCCACTTCGTAGTTAAGACCGTCCTTGGAGGTCCATCGATTATATTATCGATACGTCTCGTCCCGGCTTCTTTATTTCTCTTTTATCGTTTCGATGTCCTTTTTTTTTCTTCTTTTTTGCAAACGAGTGAGCACATCTGGCTAATAGATACATTCGCAGGAGCCCTTATTAAACTTGTCAGGTCCTCCCAACTCGTTCAATAACCAGCCTCGTGCCTTTGAGTTGTATTATTTTGTGTGTGGGATTTTTTTTTTTTTTTTTTTTTTTTTTCATCAGACCACCCTTGGTTGATTGCTTGGCGTACGTGTAGATCTTGGAAATAAGATTGGGAATATACCACGAATTTATTTATCAAGCACACTGACCCGTGGAAGTTGTCCATGAGGTGATTGACTTTTCCGTTATTTTGAAATAAGTATTTCTCATACTGGGTCGTCTGTCATGATAAAACAGCCCTTTAATGAACTCGACTCACAACAGCCTTTTTGGAATAATCGTCGAATGCTTATAACTTGACTCGTGACTCAGACGCATTAACATAAACGACAAGATTTAAGACTGTGCAAGGCCTCCTCTCCAGTCGGGACCTTCCGCTTTTTTTTTTTTTTTTTTTTTTTTTTTTGGTGTTTTGTGTTCTAAACAGAGCTATTAAAGGCATCTATATTTAGAAGAGCCGAATGGAAACAACAGCCAGGGGCAGGCACCTAAGTGATTTGTAGGGAATGGTGAAGATGATGGACGAGTTTGAATATACCGTAGCTCGTATGGTTCCAAATCGTTGAATTCAAAATGTCGAGAGGTTTTATTTTGAGATTTGTTATCCATCCCGCATCTCCAACCTTCATTCTAAACTTCCTTCACTACCTGAGCTAAGTGAGTTTATGGAGCGTGGTTAAAACCATAGTTGAATGAGGCGTCTTGCCATTCAAAACGGTTGTACAAATAAGATCAGAAACAGAATAACTGGTAAAATGTCAGGGCCTCTTTCATCTATAAGAAAAATCAATTTTATGAATACTGTTAATTCATCCATAAAAATCCATTGTTAATCGCGTCGTCTCACACTGCGTTATATCCTTGTAATATTAATTGACCTCAGCGAAGTCGGAAACTTCGTAGGAATTTCCTGGTGGTGTAAATTGTCACCAGGTTGAGGGTCAAACCTGCATTCCATTCCGTATCTATTCTCCGGGTGCAAATCAGCCTCATAAATCTGCACTATCTCTGGAAGCTATTCAACCGGAATGAAGTGGATTCCGTATGATACACCTACCACAAGTGAACGCAACACCTCGAATAAAACAAATGAAAATAAATTTGAGGGAGTTACCAATGCACATTTGCAAACAACCTGGAAATTTAGAGTTTGGAGGGTTGCCAGTGTGGGGGTTTTACCCCCCTGTGACTCTCTTATTTTTATTTACTATTGATGATTGCAAGAAGGATTTATATTGTAATGCAACAATTATTCAGGGGGAGGTGGAAGAGAGGGCCTTATGGCCCTAACCCCTCCTGATGGTAAAATAAAGCTCTTCAATCAATCAATCACTCTTGCCAGTCTGTCAGAGGTAGTACCGGCGGGGGGAGCGGGTCGCGCCACAGTCGCGATGCAACGGCGTGAAACCCCTCTTCTCCCGCCGCCGAGGCGGCCTTCCTTATGATGGAGGGAGGTACTTTCTTCCCTTCAAATTACCATTCTCTGTGTGTTTATATTTTTCTTTTGGCATTATTTGGGATCAATCCTGACGGGTGCTGTGTTTGGGGTCAATACCGATGACCAGCCCTTCAGGGAAGCTGAGTCAGCGGGAGAGATCCCGACGCCTGGATCCGCTGACCAGGCCTCCTTCGTTGACAATCCGACCAAGGAAGCCACGGGGGTGTTTCCAGGTAAGACTGGACCAGTGGGACAGGCCACCTCGGACTACAATACTTTGTCCCAGGTAGCTGCCACTGACTCCGGTATAACTGTGGGCCCTGAGAGATACCCCTCTCGCCACTTCATGCGGGGTATTTTCATCCTCACGGCTCCCTTCCGGAGATGATGCCTCTGCGGCGGATCCTGACGCCTATCCGCAACAAGACCATCTCCCATTATTGTGGCTGCACTCTCGCCCAGGTCCGTAGCTCACGACAATTCGAGTGACTCCCTGGACTGATATGTTTCCACACTCCTTCCCTCTTCCTCCAAAACACCAGCGGCGAAATCGAGGATTCACTCCTCCGGCTCTCCACCAAACACAAAATACCTAAATTTAGGGAATTTAACTTGCAAATTAGGTACCCAAAAACATGTACACACCCAGCATCCGAATCTTGGCGTGTTCCCACAGCCAGTTTTGTGAAAAGTATCATCTTCACTTAATATACCCTCTTAAATCTCATCACGGCGTATTGCATCCCACATATGTATCCCTTTCATCCCAACAGTCCCTTCTAGCTGGTTTATTGCCCAAACCAGGCCCCTGCCTGCCCTTCCTCCCCCAACAGCCTTCTCTCATAAACAGATGAAACTGATATTCTTAGTTGACAGGGTTCTTTCTTCTCTTAACTATATATCCTGGTAGGTAACCCTCTTTAACCTTTTCAACGAGCCAGCAAAAAAAAAAAAAAAAAAAACCTAATGGAGGGGGAGACCTGTCTATCTGCCTCTGGCGGGAGCCCTGCGTTATCCAAGGCGACGGGCATTGTATTCAAATTTAAATGCCTCTGATCGTAAACAAGGTCTAGTTCACGCACTTTAAGGTCTATATTTAACTCTTAAATCGCACACCATGCCCAGTAAAAAGATAAAATTTTCGAAAAAAAAAATCAGTTACTTTTTACCCTATCTGTGTCCAAATAACCAAACATCTTCGGTCTGGTTTGCACAGATAATCGCTGAAAGCTAACAGCTGTTATCGGGCCACACCGATCTCTATAAACCGACCGTGTAAATATTTGGCCAGACGCCACCGAATTGAAGACGCCCTTTCGTTTCCCAGGACGGAACTTCCGCTTCGTTTTCTATTAACCATTCTCGCCTTCATTATTTTCGTCATCCCAGCCTTGGTATCATCATCATTGTGTTCACTCTTCAAGTCCGACCAACCAATCATTGTGTTCATTTTGTATAGAAGAAGCAAAAAATTTTTTTTTTTTTAAAGCACGGCCAAAAAACTTATTCTCCGAGCATATTTGTTTCAAGTGAAGTTGTAGGAAATCTATTTAGCTTTCATTTGAGCTAACTCTGTACAACTTGACTAGTACAACTCTGTAGGTCAAATAGGAACCGAGAAAACGAATTTAAACTAAAATAAGAAACGCCCAATTCGAAAACCACGTTTTTCTGAACGTTTTCGGCTGTAGCTCGGAAACTATTGGCCCGATTCTAAATTTATTTTTACCCCGTGAATGCTGAATAAATTTTCCACCGCGGCTACTTCATGTAAAATTTTGATTTGAGCTTTGATAAGGGAGGGGCAGGCATGGCAAAACAAGGCAAATTTGGGCAAAAACGTGTTTTTTCGCACATTTTTGCCCATAACTCGGGAACGGTTAGTCCGACCCTAATTCTTAATGTACTGCTCCTTACACAAAATTTAATCAGCTTCCACCAGAAATAAAGAGAATTAAGTTCCGACTAACTGTTCCCGAGTTATGGGCAAAATATGAGATGCGTGAATTTCATAAACTCTCCTATTACATAAAAGAACATCGTCACAACTCTGAGATGTGTCATTGTTCAAGAGCCATCACATTCCGTTTAGACAGTAGTACTAATGGCAATTATGTTTCTGATGAAAACCTGAAAATTTTAAGAGTTGAACTTGTCCGAGCGAAGAAGCAATTTTCGTAAAGATTTTTCCCGTAATCCATGTTGCAGTTTGGTCTCCCCAAAATTAAATTTCTATATTTTTCAATTTTTAAAAATTTTTCCCAGATTTGTCCAAGCAAAGAACAATTTTTATTGAGCGCAACATTTCAAGTGGAAATCCACGCCTCGTGCTAGATTGACGATTTACCCTACTTTGCGGCGCAAGTGGGTTGGTTCCCAATTATAAGAGGGAAGAGATTTGGAAAAAAGGAATGGAGGAGGAGGAGGAGTGAAGAAAGCTTCAACAAAAATTAATGTACTGAATAGATGTAGGTTAAATGTGAATAAAATGAAATTTGAAAAATTAATTTTAATAATAAATTTGTGTTCATTGATATGTCTGTTAGTTGATGGCCTACAGTCGGTCTGCAGGTTGAGTCCCATTTTCGGAATTTTTTTTTCTCACTCCCAACTTTTTTTAAATTTTCCCCCCTTCCATCTAAACGGCTAGCTCCACGGACGAGAGGTAGTTAAGAGAGCTGTTTGGAGAAACCCAACTGCGGAGGACCTCCCCGAGGCCACTTGTTAGAAGCGGCATGCTAATCAGTTGGCCGGCTAATCACCGGTCCTGCGTCAAGGGGTGTTCGTTTTTTTGAAAATGCCGCCACCCATGTCGCCAAGTTCGCGAGCTGACCCTCATCGGGAACGTTTGACACTGGCACGCGAAACTCGTGACGTCACAAAGTGGCAGGTTGCCGGAGGCCTCGTGTGACATATTCTGCACGTTGAGTAAAACCTGTTAGAAACGATTCGATTTGAAAAGCGAATACTGTAGCTGTGACGGCTTTTAAATTCTAAATTGTATTTCAACTCTGTTCTGGCGTCCACACTATGCTTTGCCACTCGGCCCAGGATTGTCCATTTACCAAACTCCCAAAGTCATACTTCAAGCCTGTCTCAGTTTTTTCCGGATCCACTCAACTCTGAAGAGCATTTGAAATTAACGAGTTCATTCGTCGGCTGTAAATCCCTACTGATGAAAAAATAACGAGGCACAAACCTCATGTGTGTTACCTAATTGAAATTAGTTGAAGCCTCCCAAACTGTCGAGTTGGTCTAAATTATTTTCAATGGTCTCTGCAGAACTACATGTCATTGGCCGTACTTTATTGTTCTAAATTCGCCAGTCCGCCATGGGAAGCGCTGCACCTGGCTGTGAGAGCGGGCGGCCCAGCTTCTTGCTGGGGGGGGGGGGGGGGGGGGGCTTTACCTTTTGGCCATTCTGGGCCCTCATCTCACCGCCAGGTACGCTGCTAATACCCGCAGTGACTTTTTGATTGGACTCGCTGACCAGGCATCCCCCTGCCGACAATTCAGTTAGGGACGCCAGAACAGGGGATCCGATATTTTCGCGCGGGACAGCTGCCCAAGGCGCTTGTAGGGGCTGGGAGAACTGCCCTTCGTACGATTGAATTTGACGACCAGGCTACAAGCTACAATTTGCTTGTGGAAGCCGGTCCATCAAATTTCAATGTAACTGCGAGCTGTGGGAGAACCGATACCATCCACGACTCCTCGTGTTTGATATCAGATTCACCACAGCCCCATTCCAAGGAAAGACACACTACAGGACTACTCGACTCTTCCAGCCATGCTGTAGCTCGAGCTTCCTCCTTTACCGTATCGACTAAACCCCATTAAATATGTAGGTATTAAAAATGTATTACATATAGTATATCGCAATTGATGCAAATTGCTTTTTTTACTTTGCCTAGATTGATACCAGAGAGGTTTATACGCGTTTGGCACATCCTCAATCTTTTCACTCTTCACACTTTTCGCCATAAATTGAATTAAGGCACGAAATAAATTAGGTTGTCACTATTTTTATCAATTATGCGAAGTATTCCAATTTGATTTTGGCCTCCGAGAACTCATTTCGGTAAAAAAGCGAATGGGTGGTCTTTGAAGCCGGTTCTTCCGTATCTGTCCTGGGCGGAGAGGCTTCGGCCCCACCTGAACGATGGTTGTGATGGATTAATGAGGCGACGCGTGTGGTTAGGAGAATCCAGAAAATCGGTTTATCGCTATTTATAGGCGGTGGCCTCTCCTTCATGTTTATTTATAGGTTAACGAAGGAAGGAGTCATCAGGTGAGGCGGAGGCTTCGTTTTATTTCAAAGGATCATCAGATGATCAGAAGATTCGTCTTTCAAACACCGACTAAGGAGGAGGTTCTGGTCGGATTTATGATGAAGTTAATCTTATCAAGGGTTCGAGGGTCCGTTTAAAATTAGCTACATTATCAAACTCCATGATTCAAAAACCGTTAAAAATAACAGTTTCAAATGTGCTCAATTCAGAGATAACAATTTTAGAGCAGCTCCGTCAAATTCACGAATAAAATTGACTTATGCTTTACGTCTCTTGTCAAAGCAACATTTAGAGACAGGTCGACTGAGAAGTTTGGCCCTTTAAAAATGACTGGAGGGATGTTGTAAGGCACCTGCCTCTCATAAAACGTCTCCCTGCCTGGGAGTCTGACCTTCGAGGACACTGTCGAGACCGAAGTCTGTAAACATTTTTTTAAAGCCATGTTTGGGTAGGCGGGCCCCTCGCTAGCATTTCACGTGAAAATGTGAACTGATCCTCCTTCATCTAGGGCCCCAACAGGTATCTCTCGCCCCAACATGCTGTACAAACTGCGACGCGACAAAACATTTCCATTTCTATTCAACCGGTTGGCACACCCAACTTTCATTACATTCCGCGGCAATTATTGCGTACAGGTCCCTTTCGTATTAGGTTGGTGCTCCACCGTTATAAACCCTACGAAATCTCCACTCCGGGTCGACAGATGGAAGCGATACAATTATGAGGATTTTACGAGTTGGGTCGTAAAATGCGAAAGTTACCGCCTAACCGAAGACAAACTATCAGACAGGTTACCTTCGAAGGCCGATCTGACAGTAACCTGGTGAGATTTGGCGTTTGTATCGCTGAAAAGAAAAAAAAACTAACAAAAATTACAATATTCTTTTACAAAGTCTTTGCAAATTCTACAAAAGGGTTTATTATTCATTGATATAGGTTAATCGCACAAAGATCTGTTTCAATACAAAATTATATTTAAAAAAAAAAAATGTTCATCCGTCCAAAATTTCTTGTTCAAGTACAATAATATTGTACAAATATTATTTGGACGGATGTGGTGGGACACTGGAAAATGGATTCTGCGACCAAAATTTCTCGCAAAACGACACTTCACACCCGAAACCCTTTGTAAGCGGGCGGAAAAGGCGCCGGCCTGCTCACGGCCCGCTGCTCATCTGTCCTCCAACACCTGGGCATGGATTGTTTCCCACCCCAGCACCACCTACCTGCTCAGGGGAGGGAACCCCCTCACGCAGGTGAGCATCAATTCCTCCTTCTAGTCTTCTCTTGACTGTCAGTGAGTTTGTATGGTCCCAGCCCAAGTTTCTCTGCCCACTGTAGCCGTTAGATGTCATCAGTTCTTTTCAGAACTACACCCCATACTTTTGGAACAATCACCCCTGGATCCGTGCCCTTAAGCCTGATCTTGATCTTCCAAAGGCCTTCCGAGCCCTTCTGCGCTCGTTCTCAACTGTAGGCACATTCAACCAGCACGTCCAGCCTTCTGAGGCACTCCAGCAGCTACGCCCAGGACTACCTTTGGGCTCGCTGCCCCATCTCGTTGATTGGCCAGACCCAGGACTCCCATGACCCAGGCGCCTCGCCCTTGGTGCAGCGCTGGCACAACCCCATCACTTGTGTATCCAATTGGGATACTCCCATCTGTTGTATATATATTTCTCACTACACGTACATTAAATGTAAAATGAATGTTATTTGTTCCCGTGTCAAAGCAAGACAATAAGGTAAATAGCATTTGATTTTGTTTCAATTGCAATAAGTACAGATAAAGGCAAGGAGTATGGCAGCTTGTGCCTGCCCGAAAGTGCCAACAAACCTTGACACGTAAGTGGTCGACAAAGAACTGATTGCCCTCCACAATCTGAACAACCCCTGCCGAAAAGTGTCGGCCTTAATTTTGGCCTTTCGTGTACCTGCCCATGTGTACAAGGCACCCACGATTTGAGGACGTCCACACGCTGGAGTCTTTTTGGCCCTCGGATATCTTCAAAAGGCTAAATAAGACCGGTGTTAAGTTCTTGTTCCGGGCTCACTAGTTGATCAATCATTCGTCCAATGTGGAGACAAGTTGTTGTTTGTAGCCTGTTTTAATAAATCCATTGACCAACTTGACCTTTTAGACTTGGCCAAGCTGGGGAATGAAAAAAAAGGACACTTGTTGTTTTGTAAGAGGTTTTATCGGGTTAATAAATTATCTTGGGACCGTTTTTAGATTGGTCCGCCCGTATTCTTCAACTGTAGGGAGCACTGCGCCGAGGCCAGCTTCATTTCTTGCGTCGTATTTTTATTTGTCAAATAGCGATATTATTTTTCTTACAGGGTTGGGGGGGTCTATTTTTAAAAAGCGAAGGTCATTGTTAATACGGTCCCATCAATTAGGACCAATTTGGTGGGAACACTTCCCCGGGCTTGGCAATTGGGTTGATTTCGGGAGCTCCCGAAAATGGCTGCCAGTTGCGTTTACCAGGAAAAAGCCCAGATGACGGCATTTTCTGTTAATCGATGAAAAAAAATTAATTCAGTGGGTTTATCATTGACTCATTGAACCTGATAGGAGGTCATATTCGTAGCTGCTCTTTCACAACCTGCTGTTCATTTTGCAAAGTAGTTTCATTTACTCGGTGACGTCAGCGGGGAGGATCCTTTTAGTTGATGAAAGAGCCTTCTGTTTGTCCAAACTCACCATTTTCCTCTTCGGCTCTATCAATCATTCTCTCTCGAAGAATCCCACGCAGTTCTCTATTTGGGTGAAATTTAAAATTGACTTTAATTGTATTGCAAAATGCCTAAAATTTCTTCAAAACTTACCAACGGTCCTGATTTGTTTTCGGCTATTTGACGCTAGCGATCTGTCTCGCCCTGGTGAACTTTCTCACAACTGATCGGTCAGATCTAAAAATAAATGGAATTTACGGCTGTGGAAACAGACTAATACAAGAAAGCGGAGCGGACTTTAAATCCCCCGTTTATTTTTATTTTATTTTCCTTCTTCTTGGAGGATTCGGGCGGAAAAAAAAAAAAATGAAATCGTAAACTTCAATCGTTCCCTCTTGCGATGTTTATACAGCTGAGTATAAACCGAGTGAGGATTCGGGAATTTACTATGGTTTTACGGGCTGTTTCTCAATGTGCGGGACCATGTGATGGCGTAAGAAGAAATTTTGACATTAAACCTCGTCGACCTTTAGAGTGAAAGCCTGCAGGTGATGATGCGACGTTGGATGGAGAGGTTGAGAGGTGAGTCAAACGGGTGTTGAAATTTTGAAAAAAGTTAATTTTGAGTTTATGAGACACACAAAAAATAAGAAGAAGCATGAATCACCTCCGTTATTCCCGCCACGTGAACGAGCCTTGAGGGTCTGGCCAAATTCATCATCTTTACGTGCCGGTCAAAAACATGAGATATTTGCAGCCTGTGGAGGCGAGTCGGTTGATGACATGACTAGATCTTGTCCTTGTTCTTCTGTGAAGCGGGAAAAGCTATTTTTAGCCCAAGTTGAACCCGACGTCTTGTCCCGGCTCTCGCCTCCAAGTGGGTGTATGTTGCTTCAGCGAGGTAGGAGAAGGGGGTGCTGTATGTTATGCTCACGTCCTTGGCAAAAACCTAACCCGACACATTGCGTTCCAATGCCCTTTGAATATTCTCCTATTAATGCCTCTCCATCATAACCCCCGCCCAGAAGCCCCCTCCACCTGTCACACCTCGGTTTTATCAGGCGCAGGTGCGATTCAGAAGCTTGCAGGTGCAGCACTCGCGGTTTTCTGCAAAACGGCAGTTAACGTTTCAACTGTAACAACCACTTCAAACACGACGTTTATTCTGAAGACGTTTAAATGAGGATTTATTGATCTTGGCTCACTGGGCTGTTTACAAAAACTTATGTGTGGGATGATTACTATCAGCTTATTACCATTAAAAAGTGGTTGTTTGCCGACGGTGCAGGGGTCTAATCCAATGAGGTGGTTACGGTGAGAAAACGACGCCTCTGCTGGTGTGGATGCTTAATTGGGTCGTTTCAAAATTTCGGTACATTTTGAGGTTTGGAACTCATGCAAAAAAAAGTCGATAAACACGGGTTTTTTTCGTCTTTTTGAATCTCTATAGGTATCAGTAAGAATCCCCTGAAGTGGCAGCGCACGACTATGTAGGTATAGTTTTCGTGATTCGAGATCGTCGATTCTAGGGAGGGGAGTATCGTGTCTAGGGAGGGTAATATATGTTATTGGCAACTCATCACTGGGTAGGATCTGATTCAGCAGACCCACTGGTTCGTTATGGTTACCCAATGATATTGTAGCAATGTCTGGTGGTTTAAGTTTGAAAAAAAAAAAACGGACGAAAGCAAATTTTTTTACCCTCCCTATCACTCCCTCCCTCGACTCTTAATTTTTCTGTGAGGTCTAGGGAGGGGAGTGGCGAGGGAGGGTAATTTCGGACTTCATTGTGTGTTGGAGGCTACCCAACCATCACTACCGTTCTGGAAAAAATTTCATCGATTCAGTGCAACAAATCACGCTTAGTACAGAAAGAATTATAGTGATATTACTTACCATGACTATTTTGATGAGGTCGAGAGAGAGAGTGGGTAAAAAAACACGCACACTTTTTTGTCACATGACCTGAGCTGAGGCTCTTCCAACTAAAAAATGTCAGCTGGAAAAAGATTCCCCAGGTTCGACAACAAAAAACATAACTTGCCAACCTGTTAGGATCCGAAAATTCCCTTCTTTTATATTTTTCGCGGGCATTTCAATTTGGGGTCTAGGGAGGGAAAAAAAACTTGGTGACAGGTATAAATATCGATGCCACAACTACTGCGTGTTGGTATGTGGTCATCCAAACCAATTTTTCGAAACTTCAGGTATACCTAAACCTTATTTCGGCGCCGAATTTTTTTTAATTCAAAAAGCCTTATGGCTATGCATTATCAAAGTTGTCAACCCCAGACCGGTGACATGTCTAGGGAGGGAATTTCAGCATACAAATACAAATATTTTTAATACATAAACAAAATTTATTTCCGTATCAAATGAAGTGGATTACGTTGGTAGTAGTATGCACTATAACGCCATTTAAAAAAATGAGCAAAGGACATGATAGTTTGGTCAGAAACTTCCGGTGACCTAAATTGTACCGACATTTTGAAACGACCCAATTTTGTTTATTTAAGGGGGAGCCAGAGTGGGTTTGTTCTACAAGGGTTAAATAGTTTTAAAAATGGACCCATCCATGTCAATTGCTAGGTATGTGGGACAGAGACGAGATATCAAGCAAATAGAAGAGCTCTGCCTGGGCCAGAGACGGGTTATCAAGCAAATAGAAGTGCCCTACTTGGGCCAGAGACGGGTTATCAAGCACATAGAAGAGCCCTGTCTGGACCAGAGACGGGTTTTCAAGCAAATAGAAGAACCCTGCCTGGACCTGAGACGAAATACCAAATGAGGAAGAGTGAATTTTATGGTTGTCTCAGAATCTAAGACATCTGATGCTAATGGCTAATGTTTTCTTGTTAGAGCTGTAGAGGATCTTAGTTGCTCGAAACCGGTCCCCACGCTACAATTGTTAATTTAAATACACAATTTAAGATTGTGTGCATCCCGACTCCAGTGTGCATCCCGCCTTAGTTTCCATACCAGCAGCGGGGGTTTTCTTTCCTAGCCACCTCATTAGTACGAAGAGATTTTAACGTGTAGGTACGATATGAGCCTTACAATTGATTTAAAAGCCTATCTAGCTTTGTTAGCTATTTCCATGAGGGCTGTCATGAACTTGTCGACACGGACATCCGCTTCGTGTTGCAATCGTTTTCCAGCATGATAAACGGCTGTCAGTATTACCATGTCCGCCTGACCAAGTTCAGTACCCACCTAGTTCTGTACCCCCGCAGGGGGATCCATGCGACCGGGTTTTTCTCGGAAGCCGTTTTCATCGCCACACCTCCGCCTCCGCCCGAAGAAGAAAAACAACTTAAAAAAATCTTGATCCACCTCTTTGAATTACACCGCTCTTTACAACCTTTTACGACTTCCTCGTCTTTGTGTACATCGGTCGGGTCGTTAATTAGCATCGCGAATCTCTGAATCAATGGTTACTCATCTGCTTTGGGCCTCCCCCCCCCCCCGATAACAAGGGGAGATAACGCCACTCACCTTGCTCCGATCTCCCGCCGGCCCCCTAAAATTATTACCGCTCGCATCCTATTTCTTCTTTCTAAGAATCACTCCGCGGATTTTAAACGCACGCGAGAAGATTCTTTTCGACGTGACTTGCACCTTGACAAGTTCACTTCACCGTTAGTACCTATCGTGAGCATTGAATTCTTTAAAAATAAAAGCCACCTACTTTACTGACGAAGGGTCTTTGTGTCAGGACCCCTATTGCTTTGCGTTCCCGTATAAATAACGATCGAATATCTTATCAAGTTACACTGTCACATTAAGGTAAGGACAAGCTGCACAGGGAAGAGATGATCCACTTTGAAAGAAAAAATTTGCAAGTTATAAAATCACGGGGTATGTGGGAGGGAGGTAGGGCTATCCCTGCTCCATGCTAGTCCGAATCATTCCCCCTCTATCACTGCTGCATGTTGAGGACTTTTTTTCTCCCATCACTACTATATGGTTGGTCATGTTGCTTCCCTCTTCAATCACTGTTGCGTGTTTGGTGATTATTTTCCTTTTGGCTGATGGAACGCAGAATAATAACCTTTTCAAATGTTACACCAGGGTTTATTATCATTCTGTAAAAATTGTGCAAAAATTAATTCTATGACAATAATGTTATTTTAGGGATGGGTATCGATGGAAACTGAACAGTCTATCGATATTTTGATATGTATCGTCGTACAAAATATCGATATGTCGATACAGTTTGGACACATGGCAAATGGAAGAGTCCAAACAAAAGTAAATTAGGAAACTAACAAAAACCTCCTTTCTTCTTCTTGGTAGGTTTGTTGCATGGTTGTCACTAATTTCATTGCCCTTTTCGAGGCTTCTTCTTCAAAGAGGTTCGAAGTGAACAAAGAAGGTTCTACCACCAAGGGCTGGTTTTTGACTTGCAAAAAAAATGCAAATTTTACACAAGGGTTTATTATTCTTTGATATAGGTGCAAAAATTGATTCTGTGTCATTAAGAAAATATCTGTTATTTTTTTCTGTACAATGTTTGGACAGATCTGGGACCTCGAAAACTGGATTTTGCTACCAAAATTACTCGGAAAACGTCACCCTATTTGACCTCCTGGCATCCTTTAAAAATCCCATTTGTAGCCCCGTGAAAGCCCCATAGATCGCCACGGTGAAATCGGAAAGGTTCTGGGACCCCCAGAAACGGATTCCACGTCCAAAAGTACTTCGAAAACGACACCACACTCGACCCGAGTTTAATTGTGATTTTGTTTTATTTAATAGTAATTTGATACTGACGTAAAATTAATTTTCTGCACACGTTATAAGTGAAGGGTCGTGGGGGAAAAGGATCAAATTGCTCTTTTCCTAATTCTGAGAAAATCTAAAAACAAAGTTTGAAGTCATTTCAGACAGCCGCTATGCATTAGAAAAATGAGCTGCTAGGCCCACCTGACAGGGAATTTAATTATGTTCAAGTAACAAGAAAGAAAATTTCGTAAATCGAAGATAGTTTCCGGAAATAATTTAAAATTTTAAAGAAGGTATGGACTTTGATCTTTTTTCCCCACAAATAGTCTTATTTGTGGGGGTGATTTCAAGTATTTTGTCACCATAATAATATTATTATTAAATCACCATGTTATAACCACCTATTGTTTATTTAACTCTCGTTATTCACTTTGGACAATTCACTAGGGTATCGTACCTTAGTGTCTCCAGAAAAATTATCCGCAAAAAATGGCATACAGAGAAGAGGGAAGAGGGTATTTAAATTGGACATTGATCTTTCTTCCCTACGAGCGCTCGGAATCTGATCCTTTTTCCCCGGACCCTCGTATTAATTTTCGCATGAAACCGTGTTAATGCGACCCTTGTTCCCAGAAGTGAAACAGGCCTTCGGTTCTACTCCTCCCAGGCTACATGATGGCGTGCCTATCTCAATTCGGCCTAAAAATGGAGTTTGATCCTTTTTCCCCACGACCCTTCAAGTACTAACAGATAATAAACCCTTTTGGAAAATCTACAGCGTTTCGAATGTACATAAAGCATGAAAGACAACTTTTGAGACTTATGACAGTTTTCGACCTCGAAAATATGAGTTGATGATTCAGATAATAATAAACCAAACGGAGGGTCGACATTTTTTATCGTCCTCAACATTTTTCGTTTTTTCTCCGAGTGCCAAGAAACTAGGTATGCAATATTCATACCACGCAGTTTTTGGCAGTCGATTTTTTTTTTTTAATGTGATGTTCTGACAACATACTCCGGTTCCTCTCTGACTAACTGGTTTAGGGTCGGGAGTGAAGTAGTGAAGTGAGGCACCAGGCCAGTGGACGTGGTAATTTCACGAGCGGGTATTTTCCGTTTTCCCGTCAAGATTGTCGTCGACCATGTTTGAGGAAGCTGGAATGATGCGCATTAGTTAAATAGGGATATTACGAACTTGAACCTGAAGCGGCTCTTGACCCCAGAAAGGTTGTCAGGCGTCAGGCGGGGCGTGGGCTACTTGGGGGCTAACTCGCCTCTGCTTCTTAATTTGAATCCAAAACTCTGTTCTGTATGGGGCCCCGTTCGACCCTGTCCTTGCCTAACTGTGTGCCTCTCGTCCACGACCCCACTCCGGCGTCTATATTTAGAACCTCTTCACTCTGTTTGTCCGTGTAATGCTCGACCCGCGCCAAAGGCCACCTGCTCTTCCTACGTCCTCATCTTCTGCTTCGCGGATCACCAGGTTGTTGCTGTGACAACTTGGTTCACGAATGGAGTGAGTCTGTGATCTGACGAAACATGAGTTTTGTATGGGTGTCTAGACATCCGACGAGGAAGAATTTTCGGTTTAGTATTATTCGCGAATTTTCCCGCGAAGAGCAAAGAATCAAAATTTATGTAGGACATTTTAACATAGTGATTTGTTATATTTTGTGCTTATTTCTGGTCTTTTAAGTATGTTTTATTTTATTTTGCAGAGAGGTGCTATGGTGGGGTGCAGTGGTTTCCCATTAAGCATGGGATGCCCGCCTTCCTTCGATTTAGTCCAAAGGTAATACTAATTCACCTAACGTACTCTAATCGTTCTAGAACAGTAATTATTATTATTATTATTATTGTAATGAGCATTTATTTGAAAGAAAAAAAAAACACAAAGAAATTCAATTCAAACAAATAAAGTGCTGAGTGCTACTCCCTTCTTAAGCAAAAGCTTGTGCTGAGTGGAGGAGTACTAAAGTTGTACTCTTCCAATATCAAGATACATAGCGAAATTCCATAACGAGCGCTATTACCAGCGCGAAATTCCAGGGTACGCTACAGTATTTCATACTACGTGTAGTGTATCTTGGGTGTACCTACATGCACAAATTGAGTCCCTAAATTCTTAATAAGAATTTTTTATTAGTTCTATAAATATTTGTCTTGTGGGTTTGGGGGAAGGCCTCCAGCGTACTGGTATTTCGCCCCTGGTGTCTTTGGAGGAAGGTGGAGGGAGTACCTGAATGCCCCTATCTTGGGCATAACACGAGATGTCGTGATCTGCTATCCTAGGAGGTGGTATTGAGGCAATAATGGGATACCCGCAATCTCCAGACTTACAGGAAGTGTCGTAGTAGTCTGGAATGCGTTGTTCTCCGGAAGGGAGTTCAGGGGAATCCAATATTGAAGCTGAAGTGTTAGCATCAACATTGGTACTCCCTGGATCCGCATTTTATACAGGAATCAGAGGGCTGGCTTCCCCAGACAAATTGTCGCCAATACAACTGTTGTATTAATGTTACATTAATGTAATGAATTTTATCAACAAATACGTGAAGTTGATGGAGTTATATAATTACGAATTAATGGCATACAAATACACGCAATTTAATTAAATACTTTACGGGCAGAATCGCTGCTGCAGAAAGCGTTTCTTTATTTCGAATTTGAATGTACTTAGCTTGCTTATTTCCCTAATTTTTGTGGGTATTTATCATGTTACTTTTCACCCAACCTTGTGCATTGTGTGTTCAAAATAATTATAGTAACTTGATCTATTGGCAGGTGAGGGGGTGGTGAGGGGGGATGTTTGGGATCCAAGCGGGCCTCCTTACTCTCCTCTTGCTGAGCGTAGCACCGTCGCAGGCGCAGATCAGAAACATAACAGTTGGCTACCTCACAGCCGTCAAAGGCGAAATCGCTGACAGGCAAGGACTCGCTATCTCCGGAGCTATCCTGATGGCCATACACGAGGTATGATTTTAAAAAATCCCCTCGAAAAAAAACGCGCTTTCTCCCGTTTCCTCTTGCAATCCGCCCTGTTTTGTCTTATTTTGCAGATAAATGAGGACGAAGAGCTGCTTCCAGACGTAAACCTGGTGCTCCGTTACAACGACACCAAAGGTGACACTGTCCTGGCGACTCGGGTCATGACTGACATGGTTTGCGACGGTGTTTCCGCCTTTTTCGGCCCTGAGTCTTCCTGTTATGTTGAATCCATCGTGGCACAGTCCAGGAACATACCTATGATGAGTTATGTAAGTATAAGGATGACCTTTTTATCACACCCAATGCGGTCTCTTCTTAGTCTACTCTATAATAATTCATAGTATTGCTCTGACATCCTTGATAGACATCACTCTTTTATTGATTGACAGAAATGTTCCGATTATAGACCTTCTTCCGTTCCAACCTTCGCCCGAACTGAGCCGCCCAACACACAGGTAACTTGAAGGTCTTGATCCAGTCCCTATTCCTCGTCAAGTTCCCCGAAACTGTATAAATTTTCTTTAAAAAGATACAATTCCTGTTCTCGGTTCCGCTCAGGTCATCAAATCCGTCATATCCCTCCTTCGCTACTACAAATGGATGAAGTTCACCATCCTGACGGAAACCAGTTGGGAGATAGTCGCCGAAAATTTGAAGGACGAGGCGAAGAAGAATAACATGACGGTTACTCAGGTGGAAGTGTTGTTGAATTCTCACGAGTGCTGCAAAATGGAAGCGGAGTGCTGCAACACGGCGTTTTTCTACAGCCTCATTCAAAGGACCATGAAGCGGACTAGAAGTAAGAATACAAGATCAGTGACAGGGCCTATCTAAGTCCATTCGATATTAAATCAATTTTATATCGTGTGATGTTTCAGTTTATATATTTCTGGGGGCCCGCAACACACTTTTGGATCTCATGCACGCTATGCAGAACCTCCAACTATTTGATAACGGAGAATACATGGTCATCTACGTAGACATGATGACGTATTCCGAAAAAGAAGCCCTTATTTACCTACACAGTGAGTACTCAACTGCCAACAACCGGTGTACATAATGGTACTCAAGTCAACCATGGGGTAGACAGACCAAGGCACCTGGGGGAGAAAGTAAAGAACCCGAGTTCGTTTATAAAGCTCTATGGGGGTTGGGGCGTTAATATCGTTGACTTGGGGGCCACCCCTGCTGGCTACCCCCGACAACCCCCGGCTGTATCCCACCTGGCCTCAGACCCAAAAACTCGTTCTCCCGTATAGTGTAGTTTTTAAGGTAGGGGGGGGGGGAGGCAGCCACATCGGACAGCCCTCGTCCCACAGCGATCCCCACCGTCTGTCAACTGCTCCACTTTTGGAGCTTATATGTGCCACGTGGAGCAAATATTTTGATAGTTTAAAATTTTCCTCATGATTTTTTTTTTTAATTTTGAAAAAAAATATTGTTTTTTTTCTTCAAATTTTTGAAAAAAGTTTAAAATCCCGTTTCTCTCCACTTTTGAAGCAACTTTTCGGTGGTTGCAGACTTTTCCCCGCTCTATGCTCGTCGAACTGAATTTTTTTAAGACCAATTTAAGATTTTCCCAATGTACCCTAGAATAAAGATGACCAAAATCGCGTCACTCTTCTCCTCCTCGTCCTCAGGCTGCAGCTTCAATATGGCAAGACTAGCCCCCCCCCCCCCCCCCCACGCTGGCTAAATCCAGACAACCCCCGACCTCTCCAATGTGGCCTAAGACCCCTTTTTCTAGCTTATTGATACCGTTGATAGTTTTCTTTTTGATTCTCAAAGAAATGCAGGATGAGAGTTACCTAAAGGATTCGTTTGAAAGGTGAAATCTATTTGTACACCTTCTTTGGGCAACTCTCAACCAAAAATCTGTGGTTTCACCTTTACTGCCCCCTCACCAAAACCATCAAAGCACCCTTATATCGTTGTTTACCAATATTTCATTTCGTGGGGGTTCAATTCTGTACGGAAGGGGAGGAGCTTTTCCTTCAGCTGCACACCCTCGTACCTACAATGCTCGCCAAACTGATTTTTTTAGACCAATTTCAAATTTTTACCACTTCTAGAAGTACCTTAAAATAAAAACGAGCATCCTCCTCCAAAGAGCTCCACATTAGATTAGGGAGCCAACCCCTGCTGGCTACGCCAACCAACCCCCGACCGTATCCCATCTGGCCTCAGACCCCTTCTACTTTAGGTAACACATAACCACATTTTGCCAACCTTTTTGTCGTTTTCAGACTTTTCTAGTTATCATTTTCCCGACAGAATGTGTTTTTCGGTAGTTTATTTTAATTTCGCAGATCATTTTAAATAATTAGATTTCTCAGAGGGGGGGGGGGACTCTCTCCCCATTCAGATATAAATACTTCAGCGGTGCAGGGGTGAGGGCACGTGAAGGTGGGCAGAGAGAGTAGCGCAGGGGAGTGGTTGAGGGAGCGTGTAAAGGAGGGCGGAGAAGCAAGTATGCTTGGGCCTGGGACAGGGATAGGGACATTTTCATACCGGGAGACTCTCGGAAAAAAACACGTTTTGTGTTAAAATTTCGTGTCCTCCGGCCAACTGGGCTGTCCTCCCCCTGGCTACGCCCATGAAGTCAACCCACCGTCTTCGCTTCGTAGCTCAGTGTTGCGAATATTTTGCGCGCATTAGAACATTTCCTCGACTGTACGTAGCTTATGCTTACAGAACCTGGCCAAGAAACGTCCGGTGATTGCCACGACGAGCCGGGGTTCGACAAAAAAGCCCGATCACTTCTAGTCATTGTCTCAACTCCGCCAGTTCCTTCCGAATATTCCAGTTTTACGCACGACGTCCGCAAATTCAATCAACTCGAGCCGTTCAACTTCAAGATCCCCGACCTGTTTTGGCAGTTCAACAAGGTAACAGTCGGCACAAATCGCCTGCCCGTTGTTAACACCGCTTGACCCAAATGTTACTAATTTATTTATCTTCCAGTACATTTCCATCTACGCTGCTCACCTGTATGATTCGGTCTATCTCTACGCACGGGCGCTCGACACTCTGTTGAAACAACAACCCATCATCAATGAAACGATTATCGATATGGTGGCCAGCAATGGAACTAAAATAATAGAAACAATTATTGCAGCGAAAACCTATCGAAGTGAGTGCCCTTTTCAATATTAGGATCAGCTTTGAACTTGTCCCTCTCAGCCCATGTTAACCGTGGCGTACATTTGCGCAAATTACCCTAGTCCCACCATACATTTGCGCTAAGCCATCGAGTTTTGCCTGCCAACTTGCGCGAAATTGGGTGCTGATTCCAGGAAAAGGCTTGATATAATTTTATCAAAATATGCGCCATTCTGAGTGGCAAGAGCTTTGTCTTTGTAAGCCTAACCAAAATTTTAGGTTATTGCCTTTTAGGCCAAATTCAAATTCCTGCCAATTTTAAATCTGGCGGCATTGGAATGTGCAGAAAAAGCTCTTTCCACTCAGAATGGAGGATATTGTGATAAAATTAGGTATACTAGAACTCTCACAGGAGGGCCTCGCTTCGCTCGGCAGACCACTTTCTCAGACAGGAGGGCTCGCTTCGCTCAGACTGGGAGAGTTGTTAGCGCATTATCGACCCGAGATCGGTCGGGATTGAGGAAGATCTCATACACCTTGCACGCACCTCTGTAAGGTCGAAGACAGACGCACCCCACAACGAACGCGGCAGTCTTCACAGACCCTAAGAGCGGGCGGGCCCCCTATGTTTATTAAAATCGTTCAAATTAAACTCGCTGTCTAAATTCGCTGATTGTCGGAATTCGTTCTTCCGGGATTTAGTATTAAAACTGGATTTCCAGGAAGGATATTGAGGAAGCGCCGATTCAATCGGACTGTAAACAACAATGATACTGATATTTGCGCAGATTTGCGCGCATCGAAAATTTCACTCAATTTGCTTATTGGACGTAAAATTGGAAGGGGAATCCAAAATTGCCAAAAAAATTTAAGGGTTCCCATTTAAAATAAGAAAGTTAGGCGCAAGTGCGCCTATTTGCGCTCATCTCTGTTAGATAGATAGAAACGGACAAGGTGAGAAGTAGTGGTTTAGATCAAGCCTTTTCGTGGAATCAGCACCCAATTGAATTTTCTAAATTCGCGCAAACGAAACAACTTTGCGGCTGGATGTGATCGCATTAGCGCAAACGTATAGCAGCCCGTGCTAATCTCGCTTGAATTTTCAGGTATAACTGGAGCTACCATCATTCTAGACGAAAACGGAGATTCGGAGGGTAATTTTTCCGTGTTAGCTTACAAGCCTCTCCCGTTCAATGAAAGCAACTTTACGTGCACCCATCAAATGGTCCCTGTCGGCATATTCCTGCATGGCCCGTCTTTGGTAAGTGCCCGGTTCGTTTTTTTTTTCGTAAAGAAATGCAACCCGTGCTCGTCAATAATTGCCGAACTCTGTTTTAGGAATTCAAAATCAACACAGTCATCGACTGGGCGGTCGACAAACCTCTCGACGAACCATCGTGTGGTTTCGACAATGAATACTGTACTAAAGACGATTCCCAAAAAGGCAGTAAAATCATGGCCGGTGTTCTCGCTCTTGTTCTGTTTTGTTCGATTGTGATAATATTAAGTATTTATAGGAAATGGAAAATAGAGCAAGAGATAGAAGGTCTGCTATGGAAAATCGAACCTCACGAGCTGCGTGATTATCAAGACTTGTTTTCATCGCCAAGTAAGGTAATTGTTTATTGCATCAGCAATACCGGCCCAACGCCATTTGTCGAACTTTTGCACCGGTCAATACGTTATTTTACTCATTTTAGTCTCTTGACTCGTTTTCAGACGAGTCTGACCAGCGCCACCTCGTTCGAGTCGCGCTGTGGTCCTCAAATCTTTGCCTCCACGGGGTACTTTAGGGGTAACCTCGTGCGCATCAAAGAGATCAAATTTTCCAAGAAGAAGGACATCAATAGGGAAATCATGAAGGAGATGAGGCTTCTCAGGGACATCCGTCACGACAACGTTAATTCCTTCATTGGCGCCGTTCTCGAGCCCATGAGGATTCTAGTCGTCACCGATTACTGCTCCAAGGGCAGCTTATACGTAAGTGTTAAATCATCTGGTGGTGAAACATCGAACTTACTTTGGCTTATTCAGCTTCTCTCAAATAGGATATTATCGAGAATGAAGACATCAAATTGGACAAGATGTTCATCGCTTCTTTGGTTCACGATCTCATCAAAGGCATGATCTACCTGCACAGCTCCATCCTTTCCGTTCACGGTAACCTCAAGTCGTCCAACTGCGTCGTCACTTCTCGGTGGGTCCTTCAGATCTCAGACTTCGGCCTTCACGACATCAGGCACTGCCCGGAAAACGAGAGCATCGGCGAACATCAGTACTACAGAAGTATATTTTTTGTAAATAGTTTTGAACCACATTTGGTGTAATTAAGTCAAAATGGCGCTTTGGCTGATTGAAGTGTTTGATGCAATTATTTTTGTTTTGTTATTCACACGAAAATTACTATTGCAGGCTTATTATGGACGGCTCCTGAGTTGCTGAGGGCGAAAACCACCCGAGGGACCCAGAAAGGGGACGTGTACTCCTTTGCTATCATCCTCCACGAGCTTCTCTGCCGGCGAGGGCCCTTTTGCGGATTGGAAGAGCCCAAAGGTGAGACTTAAGGTCTTTGCCAACCTCTAAGTCCCTAAGCTTTCCAGACCTGTCCAAGACTTTCAAAGTTGGTGCCAAGTTGGGGATGCATCGAGAACACGAGAGACACGGTTCGCCATGATAATTCGACGGCGGGGATGGATCGCTATCGGGGATATAGTTAGGGAGGGCAGTGGCGAAGTTCACGTTAAGAGCCTCGGCAGCGCCGGGAGTGCTATGAATGTCGCGATTTACATTACCACTGGAGCACTGAAGTCGTTTTCCAAAATGGCCGTCCATTCACGGCAAGTTGCCTCAATCTCAAGAGGCAATTTGGAGAATTTCTACACAAAATCGTTCATAAATACTTTTTGGCACTCACAAGCTCAATGGAGGCTCAACCGAGTATGTACCGATACTAAAGATGAGTAACTTACTGAATAAGATCCCCACCCCTACCACCCCACCCCACCATAAACACCCCACTCATGTACGGGGACAAGTCCTGAACAGATCGGTTGGAATATACCTTCGTTGGATCTCGTCCTAACATTTCTTTGTGCAGCATCTGATTTCCACCGTTATTTTCTCTTCTAGAAATCGTCGAAATGGTGAAGAAACGCCCGAAAGATGACGACGAGCCGTTTCGCCCGAATCTGGACGTCGTTCGGGACTCGGAATGCGCGTCCGACGCGGTCCTCAACGTGATGGTCGAAGCCTGGGACGAAACCCCAGACGTCCGACCGGATTTCAGAACCATCCGAAACCGGTTGAAGGGCATGAAAGAAGGAAAGTAAGTCTCAGTATTTTCGTTATTTTCAAGCTCAATTCGCTGTCGCACGACACCAGCTCACGTTTTTTGCTAACTTGTCTCCAGGCACAAAAACATCATGGACCTCATGGTGGACATGATGGTCAAGTATGCCAACAACCTGGAAGAGCTCGTGGACCAACGGACGAAAGAGGTGCATGAGGAGAAGCGGAAAACGGAGGATCTACTGCATAGAATGTTACCAGCGTAAGTTATTTCCTTGTGTAGAAAACGTCCGGGCCGTTTTGGGCAGTAGGAATTTTTTTTTTAAATCTGAAATTTTGACAAAATACTTGGTTTACCATCTCCTTGTACCCGCAAGGTGTTCAGTCCGATCGCTCAAACCCGTGGGGCGCTATGGGGCTAAAATGGGGCTATGGGAGGGGGTTTTTGAAGGCTTTGGGCTTAGGTGTCGTTTTCGAAGTATTTTTGGACGTAGAATCCATTTTCGGGGGTCCGATTTCACTGTGGCGATCTATGGGGCTTTCATGGGGCTAAAAATGGGATTTTTGAAGGAGGTTAGGAAAAATATTTGAATAGTTTATTTAAACAAATTTTTATTATTATAATAATTTTTATTTATACAATTACTGTATGGAATTATAAATGTAACTTGTTCTGCCTTGTTTCAGGCCTGTTGCCAAACGTTTAACCCGTGGATTTGGAGTGGAACCTGAGTCGTTTAGTCTAGTCACAATTTACTTCAGCGATATCGTAGGATTCACTGCGCTCTCAGCTTCAAGCACGCCTTTGGAGGTACCCCTTGTTTTGGTGTTCGTAGAAAACTGGCCCCACCGTTGAACGTTTTAAAACTATTTCCCTGTGTGTGCAGGTGGTGAATTTTTTGAATGATCTCTACACCAGATTTGACCGTATCATCAAAGGATATGACGTGTACAAAGTGGAAACTATAGGAGACGCTTATATGGTGGTAAGTTTTAATCGCGTCGGGTAATTGTGTGCTGTACGTCATTCAGCGATTGTTATGAAATTGAAATATCTTACTCTGACGGTAGTTGTAATGATAGAATAGATGAAATAAAAACGCCGCAAATTTTACTCAAGGGTTTATTATTCTTTTATATAGGTTACTTGGGCAGAAATTTAATTCTGTCAATGGAAAAATTTAAAAAAAATTTTTGGATTTTTTTTAAATTTTTTTTGGGGGGGATTTTTTTTCAAAATTTTTTTTGTTTTTTTACATGAAAAATATTTGACCTCCTTGGATCCTTCAAAAATCCCATTTGTAGCCCCATGAAAGCCCTATAAATCGCCACAGTGAAATCGGATCGTTCCGAGACCCCCAAAAATGGATTCTACGCCCCAAAATACTTCGAAAACGACACCTAACTCGATCCCATAGCCAAAACCCTTCAAAATACCCCTCCCGTAGCCCCATTTTAGCTCCACAGCGCTCCGTGGGTTTGGGTGATCGGGCTGAAAACCTTGCGGGCACAACTAGATGGTAAACCGAGTATTTTGTCAAACTTTCAGATTTAAAAAAAAAATCCTACTGCCCAAAACGGCTCGGACGGCGGACGGACAGTTCGGTTTTGGAATCTAGACCTCTTGAAACGGATAATGTCAAATTTTGAGGCCGATCGGAGTCGTCGACCTCCATCGAGATTACAAAGGTGTATTATTGCAAGAATAATAATCCAAAACTAACTTTTGAATTCTTCGTCCGAAGTATCGGGTTGTTGAGGACTGAACACTGGAGTTTGTTGCGTTGTTTGGGTCGTGCAACTGGCCAATTGCAACGAAAAGTTTATGTATTCATTAACCGTTGACCCGCACAAGACGTAGTCATCTTAACACTGGCAGCGAGTGCGGCCGGCTGGTGTGATGTGGCCTCATCAGCGGACTTTGATTGTGAGAGACTGATGTTTATCTTCACTATTCTGTCTCTTGTTCCCATGATATTGTTATTGTAACAATGTGAGGAATGTTTCAATTTGTTTGCCTCTCCGGCACTTTATTTCATCTTTTTATCATTCCAACTACCGTCAGAGTAAGATCGCCGAATGACGAATAGCACACAATTACCATCGTGCCGTTTAACGGGAAAGTTCTACATTGTTCTAATTATTGTTTCATTGCAGGTGTCAGGGTTACCGATTCGCAACGGGAATAGGCACGCGGGAGAAATTGCTTCTATGAGTTTGGACCTGCTGAATGCCGTCAAGAACTACAGAGTTATTCACAGGCCTGAAGAAACACTCCAGCTCAGGATAGGCATTCACACAGGTAAAAACTGATTCGATGAAGTCATTGTGAAAACACAAAGCAGGATGTTTTGTTAATTTTGTTGTTTTTTTATTTCTTAGGTCCCGTAGTTGCTGGCGTGGTGGGGCTGACGATGCCGCGGTATTGCCTTTTCGGCGACACAGTCAACACGGCCTCGCGAATGGAAAGCAACGGGTTGCCCTTGAAAATCCACATTTCCGGGCAGTGTCGGGACGCTTTGGGGAAAATCGGAGGCTACATCATCGAGCCGAGGGGAGAAGTTGAAATGAAGGGGAAAGGCCGGGTGTCGACGTACTGGCTGGTCGGTGCCACGGAGGGAGCTATTGAACGTCGCGAGGTAAATGTTCGACACGGTAGATGTTGTGCTTTTGAGTAAAACAGTTTGTACTACACGTGTTGTGTTGCAGGTGTGCGATGAGGAAGCGGATCATCCTCTGTTCTGCAGACCGCGGAAGTCACCGAGGATCCTGGCTATGACTGATTCTCGACGTCAAAGCTCCGCCACGTCAGCGGTACGGTCGGCAAGCGTAGCTCCCGTACCGGTAACGCCCCTTTACCGCACAACTCAATCCCTCGACCCTCTACCTCTAACAGCAAAATTCAGGAAGAACCTCATGCGGAGTTACAGCTCTTTGAGAGTAAGTGATGTGAACTCTTCCTCTGTAAATTTGCCAGCCCGCCGCGAGAGGGTCCACGGGAAGCGCTGCCGACGACGGCGAGATTGGGCGGTCCAGCTTCTTCCGCGAGCGGCCTCAGGGCTCATGAACCGGACCGTCCCCATCTCGCCGCCAATGCTAACATACACTGACGGTTTACATTTTATTATGAGTATTCGCCGTGACTTTTTGGCAGAGTTGGGCACATTTTTATTTATAAATAAGGTTGTGAATTAATTCACATCATGCTTTGTTTTTGAATGTGAATTAATTCATACTTTACCTATTTGTAAATGTGAATGTGAATTAATTCATAATCACAACTGAAAAATAAGATTTAATTCACATTCACAACAGTTGTGAATTTAATTTACAGAAAAAGTTGTGAATGTGAATTAATTCACATTTACAGTAACTGTGAATTAATTCACATTCACAACTTTTTCTGTAAATTAAATTAAATTCACACAAAAAATTGTAAATTATTTACAAAAATGTAAATAATTACAAATAAAAGCCTGTGAATTTTTTTTTAATTCACAAATAATTAAATTATTTGTGAATTAAAAAAAAATTCACAGGCTTTTATTTGTAATTATTTACATTTTTGTGAATTTTTTTAAATTTATAAATAAATATGTGAATTAATTCACAAATAATTTGTGAATTTTTTAAAATTCACAACTAAATATGTGAATTTTTTCACATTTACAGTGAATCAAGACCAAATTCGCGGTAATTACAGTTCTCATGGGTCTGCTGACATTGTAATAGGTACACTGAGAAAAGCCGATGAATACATTTTTCTGGCAATTCCTACCACTTAATCCTACTATCGCAATAATGCCACTTAATAATATACTACAATTAAGTGGTAGGAAATTGCCAGAAAAATTGTATTCATCGGCTTTTCTCATTGTATTACAATATCTGCAGACCCATGAGAACTGTAATTACCGCGAATTTGGTCTTAATTCACTGTAAATGTAAAAAAAATCACATATTTATTTGTGAATTTAAAAAATTCACATATATAATTGTGAATTTAATAAAATTCACAAATAATTTGAATTTTTTAAATTTACAAATTTTGTAAATTTAAAAAATTCACAAATTATTTGTGAATTTAAAAAATTCACAGGTTTTTTGTAATTATTTACATTTTTGTGATTAATTTACAATTTTTTGTGTGAATTTAATTTAATTTACTGAAAAGTTGTGAATGTGAATTAATTCACATTTACAGTTGTGAATGTGAATTAAATCTTATTTACAGTTGTGATTATGAATTAATTCACATTTACAAATAGGTAAAGTATGAATTAATTCACATTCACAAACAAAGCATGATGTGAATTAATTCACAACCTTATTTATAAATAAAAACGTGCCCAACTCTGCTTTTTGGTTGGTTTTGGAATCCTCTGCCGACACTTCGGACAGTGAGCTGATGTTGCTCAAGGGCAGGGTCATGCGGCCATTCATTTGTCAGGCTGGGGGGGCCTCTCCATAGACGATCGTCGATCTGTCAAGTATGGTGTGACGCTTGAGAAGCGGGTTGGTGTTGCTGCTCATGCCGAGGGCCACGACAGCCTATTCGAAGGCGGCTCGGCTTGCAGGGAGTGATTGGGGCCTCAGGACGGGTGGCCTCTTCCTGGGGATCCTCCTTTATGCCATTGGAGGAATATAATATATTTTATTTATTTATTTATTCAAAAGACAAAAACAATTTCAACAATAAGGAATAGAGTCATAATTTGTATACATAGGAACCAATTTTTCTTGATGTGGCCTATAGGTCTCTGACTTATCCAGGCCTGTCATTCCCTTAGTGCTAATGAATATTACATATTTAGAATTACAATTTATAGCGACTAAGATATAATTAGTATTTTCTATATTCTTAAAAACTATTTTGCGATTCAATGTTTAGTTCTTTGGCTGTGAAAACAATCACTCCGCAGGCTTTGTTGATAGTTGAAGTGCTGACGAAGGAGTTGTAACCTGGCAGTTGGAAGATCGTAGCTTAATCGCAGGACGGCGAATACCATAATATGGTAGATATTATCTCTGAAAGAACAATGACCTTCGGGTTTTCTTAAATTTGTTCCAGGTAACAAATTAATTGATCCCAATTGGCCTGTATACTACGAATATTCAGAGCCCAGATTGAGACGTATGAATCCGAGAAAAAGATATCCAGCGCCTTCATATCGTCGCAGTCAACTGGGGAATCCCTCGGTCCAGGTTCTAGAGTGTCAGGTTCAAAGTCCATAATCGGTCCTATTGATCAATCCCTGAAGAGCATTCGCGTAACTTGGGTAGTTCCTGTCGTTGGCTGCGTGATTACAATCCAGCTTGAATTTTTTACAGTTGGCGCATGTTGGAGGCTTATCTTTTTGGTCGCATGCATTTGTTTCATGGGCCATCGAACAATGCCCACATGTCGGACCAGGTTCTTTGCATGTCTTTTGTACATGTGAAAACCCATTACAGCGAAAGCAGCGTGATATTCTTACGTAGTCCTCCACTCTGCATGAGCTCCATCCCAAATAGAGCGTCCTCAAGCTGAGCAATTCTTTTCTCATTTCCGGTGCCACTTCCAAAACCACAGTAGTCGTCAAGGTTATGATCTCCTAAAGAAGTCTGAGGTCAGCTCAAAGGACAGCCCTGATAAAAGGTTACTCGATCCTATAGGACTGTGTCCAGGGCTGTGGTGCGGGTCCTCGCTGGGGTGTTACCCATAGAGTTGGAGGCTGCCTGTCGTTACGCTGTCGGATGCTTCCCTTTCGACTGCTGTGGCAACGTTACGGCCACTTCGGTCGGCGGCAGGATTGGACTGCCGAGTCCACTGGGAGACTCACTTTTGAGTTCTTCCCATCAGTGGCTCGGCGAATGGAGATATCGTGGGTGGTCCTGGCTCAGTGTGGTGCAGAGACCCACAGGGCTCAGTGAGGCACGTGCTTTGGATCTGCCCAGCGTTGGAGACGGAATAGGCTGACTTGGAAGCTGAGGTGTTCCCGAGTGTAGGTATGTCTCTACCCCTACCCGCTACAAGGCGTTTGTGGCCTTTGCGGCGGCTGCCCTGAGAGAACAGTGGGCCCTGAGGGGGACGACAGCTGGTCGAGCATTGACTCCCAATAGTCACCCACCGGGGCTCGCTTGGGTCACACCCCATCGCAAGGGGTAGTTGAGCAGTTGCCCTGGTTAGCGCAAGTCCCATACCTCCCATCACCAAATCCCCTTCCATCTCCTCCTCATGGCGCTCTCTAAATGTGGGGCCTGCTGATTGCTCTAACGAGCTCTAGCAGTTACGACACTTCGGTTGAGGACAGCAAAACCAATTATTACTCACGGGCCCGCTGCCCAGGCACCTATTAGCTTTACTTGATGGAGCTGGGAGAACGGGCCTTCGTAAGATTGGATCAACTGACCAGGACTATTTTAGTGACGTTTCACTTATGGAAGCCGGTCAATTGATTTCCAATAAAACTGCGAGCTGTGGACGAACTGACATCAATCACGACTCTTTGTGTTTGATATCTGAATCTCCACAGCCCCTGAGGATCGACGAACTCCAGGTCAACTCGACAATTCGTGCCAACCTGGAGCTCGCAGATCCTCCATAACTGCCCTAGATTAGGATGTTTCTACCCTCCACCTCCTCCAAAGACACCGGTGGCGTAATCCAAGATATGACGCTCGAGGCATTCCACCAACCACACAACACAAATAATAATATCGAACCTGATAAGCAATTAGGAACAAATTGTGTAACAAGTGACACCACAGGATAAATCAACCTGCCTGAAAATGGTAATTAACGGTTGTATTTGTTACAGGAAAAAAGCGACAGTGTTTGTGGCAACGGAGCTCTCGTCCATCTGGCTCTCCTCCAGGACAATAAAAAGTGGCATTCCTTGGAAACCGTCCCGGCAACGCCCTGCACAAAGAAAGCCACCCGCTCGAGCCTCAGAAGTTGGCTGTTCGGCCTATTCAACAACTCCAGCTACCGCAGCAGCGACTCCAGTCTCCGCAAGGGGGCGTACCAGGACCTTCAGCCCGAACGGGAAAGTATCGTGTGAAAACCGTCAAAACGGCCCAAAGTCCAAACTGGTTCTTTGAATTGACCGGTGAAGAGAAGGCGTTTCAATGAGAACTCCGCCAATACCTTCTCTTGGCGCTGAGGAACGCTTATTTGTTCTGTCCTGCGAGCCCCAGAAGCATTAACTGCACCCCTTCGGACGGTGAAATGCTCCTTACCGCTTACTATGTGATGTACCCACTTGAAACGACTCAAATGACTGTGTTAATTAATTTTAGTAAAATTATGGTGTGCCTTTGAAACGAACGAATTACTGACCAAGGCTTTTCGCGTGGAATGTTACTTTAGAGCCCACGAAACGTTCCACCTAGTGATTTCAGGCCATATCGTTAAAGTTGTTCTTATTGTTTGGCTTGCACGTGATTTTGGATCAAACAAGTTTTGATAAATTGTAAATACCGGTATTTTTGTGATAATGTATTATTCCAAAAGTCCAATAAGCGCAAATCATATGAAACATCAATGTGGTATCGTGCGCTGTAGCTGTTAACGTTATTTATTGTAGAAAGGTGGAAAATGATTTGTTCTATGAAAAAACAAGTTACCTTGTAAAGCGCATGTAATTTTAATTTCCTCCATACTGCGGATGGTGAATAAATCGGGCGTTTAAAACAATGTCATCAATCAAAATCTTCAAGCGTTTTGGTGGCAGTCCCAGTGAATGGGCAACATTTTTTCTTTTTTTTAACGGTACTTTGGTGGGCGAATTTCATTAATCCGACCATACTAATTCTTCATTCGGCCTCCATCGGCCTAAATCGTCTTTTCCACCGTTGCCAACAGGCTTTTTTTGCCTTTTCGGTTGGCCACCCCCCCGAGTTTGAGCACTTGAAACATCCAAAGTGGGTTGAATGGGGGTAAAGATATTTCTTAATCGATTTTTTTGAAATGCCAAAGCTCAAAGCACAAGGTCGAATGTTCACTATGGCATGCCATTGAATCTTATTGTTAATTTATTGTTTTTTTGTTTTTTTTCCTTCTTTTTTAATTATTATCCCAATCTTGAATTTGTTCGTCATTTAAATTATTGAAGGCCATTTTCTCCTCGTGATTTTAGGGATTATTGTAAAATTTTTGTTGATGTGTACATATAAATTCAAACATTATAAGGAAATGAACGGTTATTGTGATTAGTTACAATTTGTGTTGTAAATATGACGTAAAAGCTGCGTTGCAGTTCGAGAAGCGCTTCCATGGTTAGAAATAGATTATCATAGTTGTAATGAAGTTGCCATATCAAGAAACGAAAATTTAATTGACGCCTTATTTTGAAAAAAAGGAAAGATTTACAAAATTGTATATAAAAATAAATTTCTTTAATTTTTGTAATGTTAATAGCGTAAATTATATGCTAGTTTTTGTGGTTAGTTCTATGTGGTAAAAATTGTATTAAAATCTTTGAAAGTACTCGGTGTATCTTTTTTGTCCGGATGATCGTTGTGGTTTCATTCGAACAGGCGCCCCACAAATCGTAAACGGCTTCATTGAGAGCTAATAGGAAATTAGACACCACGAATGATAGTCGGAAACGGAAGGTAAAAGGCGCTTCCGTTGATGTGATCTCCTGTAATGTGGATATCGATTTATCTGTAAATTGCTCGGTAAAAGGTGCTGCTCCAATTGCGTTGTCCGAACTGCTGCGATGTTGTTGAAAATCGGACTTTTAGCTCTGCTGGGGTTTATTGGCATCGGCGGCGAACAATTTGTGGTAAGATTGATTTGTACCTGCCGCCAAAAAAAAGCTGCCAATTTTCCAAAAGGGTTTATTATTCTTTGATATAGGTTACTTGTGCAGAAATTTGATTCTGTCAATGAAAAAAATTTAAAAAACATTATTTTTTTTGGATTTTTATATTTCGAAAAAAAAAAATTATTTTTTTAACTTTTTTGTTTTTTTGTTTTTTTACTTGAAAAATATTTGACCTCCTGGGATCCATCAAAATCTCATTTGTAGCCCCATGAAAGCCCTATAGATCGCAATAGTGAAATCGGATCGTTGCGGGACCCCAAAAAATGGATTCTACGTCCAAAAATGCTGCGAAAACGACACCTGACTCGATCCCATAGCCAAAAGCCTTAAAAAACCGCTGCAAATTTTCCACAAGGGTTGATTATTCTTTTATATACGATACTTGTGCAGAAATTTAATTCTGTCAATGGAAAAAATTAAAAAATTTTTTTTTCGATTTTTATAATATAAAATGCTTTCAATATTCATTCAATTCAAAAATTTTTTTTTTTTTACTCGAAAAATATTTAACCTCCTGGGATCCTTCAAAAATCCCATTTTTAGCCCCATGAAAGCTCTGATGATCGCCACAGTGAAATCGGATCGTTCCGGAACCCCCAAAAATGGATTCTACGTCGAAAAATACTTCGAAAACGACACCAAACTCAATCCCATAGTTAAAAGCCTTCAAAAACCCCTCCCGTAGCCCCATAGCGCCCCACGGGTTTGGGCGATCGGGCTGAAAACCTTGCGAGCACAACTAGATGGTAAATCGAGTATTTTGTCAAAATTTCAGGTTTAAAAAAAATTCCTACTGCCCAAAAAGGACTCGGACGGCGGACGGACATTTCGGTTTTGGAATCTACACATCCTGAAACGGATAATGTCGAATTTTGAGGCCGATGGAGTCGTCAACCTCCGTCGCGAAAACATAGGTGTATTATTCCAAGAATAATAAACCAAAAACGCAGCAAATTTTACACTAGGGTTTATTATTCTTTTATTGCCCTTTTATTGTACTGGTGCTGCCATTTAACTCGACCCCATAACTGAAACTCTTAGAAAACGCTTCCATAATTTTTTTTTTTTATTTTTTTTTTTTTTTTACATAATTCAACATTTTTGGGATTAAATTGGATAGTAGGGTCTTTATCACCACCTGAGTTACCTTGAGTTTAATACATAATTCGATTTCTTCAGCAAGTATTCCTTCAGTAGGTATTGCGTTTTAGACTAGCAGCACACAGAAGTTATTGTCCTTCATTACTTGACCGTGTCCTCACATCTGAATTTCTCACTTTTCAATATCCGGGAATGTTTTCTTGATCAACCGCAGTTCAACTTCAAAGTCGTGCACGAGGCGATCTTGGATTGCCCTAATAAAGGAAGTGCTGAAATCCAGTTCGGGTTTAAATTGCGAAAAGTCAACCGGACCCTGCAAATATGGGAAGGAGGACTCACTTTATTACGAAACTTGGACGATACAATGTGGGTAAGTTCGATTGCTTGTATACATCTCTTACTGGTGACGGGGGAAGCGAATTTGATAATTTTTTTCTACGCTTAAAGATTCGAGCAAAGTTGTGGACTTGGCAGAATGGAGGTTGGAAAGCAGGAACGGGATTGGATTTCAGGAAAGACAAAGCGTGTTCGACTCTGAAAACCGTCATGGGTCCAGTATGGGAAGAAATTTTAGGCAATAGCGGTATAGACACGAAATGTCCAATAAAGAAGGTAGGCGGAGAAGTGTAGCTTGCCACATTAAAATTAAGCATGGTTACGAGTTGTCGTTAAAAATTTCAGGGTAATTACACGATTCAGCCCATCAATGCCCGAGTGTGGGACAAATTACCGTTGCCCGGAGCTCCTATCAACAAGTACAAATTCGAATTCACCTTCGAATACCCCGACGGCTCGCGAGCAGGCTGCTACTCCAGCGTCTTCAAAGTGATGAAAAAATAATCCAACACACCACCATCAACTTTTTCTTATCCATGTCTGATAAAAAACTGTTTTGCGCATAAATAACAAGATGTTGGAGTATGAAGTTTTGAATATGCATAAACCCACGAAATGGAGATCCCTATATGTACCTATTACCTACAGTTTGTGGGTGATATTCCGAAAGTAGGGATATTGTTGCGCGCTTATATTTGGAAATTCGGTAAATTACGAGCTGAAAGGATTGTTGGATGAATTTTATGAATCATAATAAATGGAGAAGGGAACGAGCTAAATTTGGAAATCTCTGCTACCACCCAGATTTGTATGGTATTTGGGAACCAATGGCTTCATGTTGCCAGGGAAAAATTTGAATTAATTATCTCTCTATATAATTATTATATTATAAAAGAGAAGAGTATGTGTGTTTGTCTGTTTGTGGCCCGATTCACGCCCGAACGGCTTGACCGATTTTGATGCGGTTTTTTGCAAAATGATCGCAAAGTTCCTTCATCGCGAACGGAGCTTTCCTTCGCGACGAGAGACGGGTCAAATAGCGACGTTACTAGGGATCGCTAGGAAAATATTCGAAACTCGGAAAACGGGTAGGTACAACTTTTGTCGTCGGTTTACAACGAAACTACGTCTGTTAAAACGAACTTTTCACTCTGATTTCAACGAGTACAAAACGATTTCTGTGCGATAATCCGTTCGCAAGTTATTCTAAGATCGTCGGTAGGTGGGTATGAGTATTTTTTGCGAGCCTTCGATTTGATTAATAGGTACTAGGTAATTTCATTTTGAGTTGATGGGTTGCTATGGGCGGCATATAATTGGTGATAGACGGGAATTTGATACTTCACTGCGAGAAACCAACAAGCGTTGTTACTATGAAAAATTAAGTTGACGGGTTGCCACGGGTGTCCTCATTCTAGCGCCCGTTGTATTCTAAACAACGGGCATTCCTGCTAGTATAAAATAATTCCTAAGCAGAACCTCAACCAAGAAATAAGGCGTTAAATTGAAAACGCTGCAAATTTTACATAAGGGTTTATTATTCTTTGATATAGGTTACTAGTGCAAAAAATTAATTCTGTGTCAATAAAAAAATTTTGGAAATGTTTTATTTTATTTTTTATTTTTCAAAACAATTTTTTTTTTCCAAAACTTCATTTTTTACTCGAAAAATATTTAACCTCCTGGGATCCTTCAAAAATCCCATTTTTAGCCCCATGAAAGCCCCGTAGATCGCCACAGTGAAATCGGATCGTTCCGGGAACCCCAAAAATGGATTCTACGTCCAAAAATACTTCGAAAACGACACCTAACTCGATCCCATAGCTCAAACCCTTCAAAAAACCCTCCTATAGCCCCATAGCGCCCCACGGGTTTGAGCGATCGGGCTGAAAACCTTGCGGGCACAACTAGATGGTAAACCGAGTATTTTGTCAAACTTTCAGACTTTAAAAAAAATTCTTACTGCCCAAAACGGCCCGGACATTTCGGTTTTGGAATGTAGACCTCTTGAAACGGATGTCAAATTTTGAGGCCGATTGGAGTCATCTACCTCCGTCGCGATTACAAAGGTGTATTATTCCAAGAATAATAAACCAAAATTGAAAAAAATTTTATTGGCACAGATTTAATTTTCGTTCAAGTAACTTACAGTTACGAGCGCTTCCCCGAAAGTAGGGATATTAAATATCACCCTTATATAAGGACGCGTGAACCCAATACTGGGGATGTAGAGTCGACTGAGTTGAAGTGATGTAGAGTCGACTGAGTCCTGTGAGAAAGATAGGTTTCACGATGACAAGGCAGTGGTTAGGATTGAACGTAAGAGAGGAGAAGGAGAAACTAGCTAATTTTAAGAATTCGATTTAGACTGAAGTAACTGGCCTTTATACAGTTGACCAGCCCCCACTGTGGCTCACCCCTCTCTGGGTTGCCCCATGTAGAGAGGGCCGAGTCTCGTAGGCATAGAACTATATATAGAAATATATATTCATTTCTATGCTCGTAGGTGGGGGGCCCTCTTAAAACGTCTCCGTGCGCGGTACCTGTCTGCTCGTTCTTACTTGCTTATCTGCTTTATTTCATGATTGCTTGATTTCTTGTTTTTCTGCTTTTTTACACTTTAACGTTGTGGCGAGCACCACAATAACAAAACATTTCTTTAAAAATTCACTAATGTCTCATCCCAAGTAGAGATAAGTGACGTTTCATTCGATTGTAAGTAGCACCACAATGTAGGATAATCTCAAAAAGACGAGTAATTTTTCATTAGTATAATCACAGTATTGTTTATCACATGAGACTTGGGAAGTTGTTTATACATACATAATAACGCACACAATGACCCTTTTGTGGACAGGTAACTTCAATTCCAGTTCCCAACTAGGCACAAATGGCAATAACAAATAACATGCAAGACGGAGACATCACCGATAAATGTTGCAAATAACAATCATAAAAGCAATAAAAGCAACAATTGTTGTTTTAACACGTAAAGAATAAGGCATTGAAGTACTGTAGACACTCGAAATTGGCGTCATTCTGCTGGGTGCCAGCTCCACTAGTTGTAAAATAACATATATAATAACAGGCAGCCTAGCTAGCTGAGTGAGTTAAGTAGGTAAACAAATTTATGCTTTTTACAAATACATATTAAAATTTAAAAAACTATTTCACATCGTTAACACTACGAAGATGCAAAGAAGACGCAGGGTAAGCATTAAAACCCTGAATTTCAATACAAAAACATGGCTAAGCTTGGAGTCATCATTACGGTTTCATGAAATAGGTTTGTGCGCTGTGTCTTTTTAAAAAAAACTGTTGATTATGGCCAAGTTGATATTAAAATGTAGTTGATATTATCTCATTTTGATTAAACAGTTTTCGTAGTAGACTCATGTGGACCTCGAGATGACACCGCCTGATCCCAATGTCGACATTCTGTTCCTAAAGTTGACGTAGCATACATTTTTAGCACAGAATGTGTTTTTTCTGTCTGAGGGTACCCCAGTTTGCGTACGTCCTATCAGGCCCAAGCATACCTGCTTCTCTGCCCTCTCCACCCTCCTTCGCGTTCCCACAACCTGAGGCCGACCTTGTTCTTCTACCACCCTTGCCTGCTAAGCTCTTCGCCCCTTCAACCTGCACCGTTGAATGATTTATACCTGAGTGGGGAAACACTCAAAGTGAAATTATTAAAGTTAATTATCAAAGTGAATATTAAATACAACACGATTTTATATAATGTATGATTATTTAAGGACATGATGTCCTGGACATCCAATAAGTTCAGAAGCGGGTATAGAACAAGATGTTCATACTAATTTTGTCGAATCGTTCCAGTTTGAATGGCAGTAACTTCAGAAGGTGGTCAGCACCGAAGTTGAAGAATTCGAGAAAAGTAATCCAGGAAGAATTTATGCAAGTGTTGATACTATCACCGTGATAGGGAGTAGTTTGCAGTGTCCTGTTGGAAGCCTCAGAATCATATCAGTGACCGATCACAGCGTATGGACCGTACGGGAACACCAAAAGCAGAAGGCAGCAATGAAGGAGGTGAAGAAGCGAAAGCAGGACGTACTGTTACTCGGCAGGTCTTAGAATAAGAGATAAGAAGAGCGATAAGTCGAGCAGTTACGGAACACTCCAGAGTAAGGTCATCTGGTTGGTTATCAGCTTTGAAGCCTTTGAAGCAGCATAACTTTGATCTCCCAGCCATTTAGTTCAGAGATGCTCTTGCGATTCGATACATGCGAACCCCAGTAGATAATATCATGCCGAAAAAATGTGATGGCTGAGGTCATACCCACTTTTCCATCAGGCATACTCTTGTGTTGAAAGACTGGGTAGTTGATCACAAGAGGTCACAATGTAGTAAGGGACGTCCTGGGGGAATTTATGAATACAGCTTGGGAAAATTGCTGCAAAGAGCCAATTATTGGAGCTGCTTTAGTCATTACTCCTGGTTTGAGAGGTCTTGCCTTCTTATGGATCCCGTCCAGTGTCATCAGTTCTCGCTTCGGCAGCTGAAGTATTTGCCAGTGTCAGCAACGCCACTGTTCAGTCACCCCAACGTCAGCACAGTGGACATCTGGACAGCTCGGTGAACGACTGGCAGACAAGTGGAACATGGACATGGACGAGGACATGGGGGTGACTTGGCGGAGTGCCGAAGACCTGCCAGGGATGATGGAACGGCACTGCTGCTGGAGTGATCAGTAATTGTTTGGCCAGACTGAGTCACGATAAATTGCAAGGTGTAAATATGAGCTCGTCAAGCAAGTCGCCCGGTCTCACAAGCTTTTGATTCGAATTTTCAACGGTTTAGAAGGAACAGGAACGAACTTCAGAACCATGTCAACGTCTTCCAAAGTGGTGAGCTCAAAGTTCCTCAAAATCTGCAACAACAAAAAGTGTCAATTAGATCTTCTACGGGTGCTCAAGCGCTGGAATAACCAGTCATTACGCTTACTTCATTAACAGAGAGGTTGAGCTGTGCTTGGGCCAGCCGGACGCCAACGCAGGAGCGCACTCCCATCGCAAAAGGAAGATAACCTGCGGTCTGTGTGACGCCCTGATAACCGACATTGCCCGGGATTTTGGTCCACCGTTCAGGCAGGAAAGTTTCTGCCGAAGGGTAAACCCGCTCGTTGTGACCGCAGGAGTACAAAGTCAACAAGACGACTTCCTGAAAATAGAAAAGGTTTGAGAAACTTTTGATGAGGCGAGCAAATGCGGATGAATGTTACGAACCCCTTTGTCGACGCGGTAGCCACCGATTTGTGTCTCTTCGGGTATGATCCGAGTAAGGAAGATGGCGGCTGGGCAGAGCCTGAGAGTTTCCTTGATGACTCCTCTGACTAAAGAAGGGTCTCTCCTCACTTTCTCTTGCACTTGTTTATTCTTCCCCAGAAAATAAGTAGCCCATAGGCTCGTGTAAGAAGTCTGTAATTAACGAATACTTAGACACGCTCACTATTTCAATACAATATTTCTAGGCCAAAACTTGCCGTGTCACCAGCTCCCAGCAACAGGTCATCAACAATACCGTAAATAGCTTCTTCGGGTATATTTTCCTTCACCAATTTGTAGAGCAAACCATTCGGCGACAGATCCTTCAACGCCTCTGTTATAACCTTCCGACCTAAATAAAATCCACTCCAAATATAAGAAAAAAATAAACGGTAGACGATGTCAATGTTTAATACCACTAAAGACAGGAATAATTTTCACGGGTGAATATCACGGACTTCAGTTTTCAGCGACTCTCACACCCCAAATCGCTGCATATCCTCATGGAACCCACCATCGAACCGGCAATCCGGCATATCGCACAGACCGCATATTCCTGTTTGGGTTTGAATCTCATATGCACATAAAGTTCTTGGTAGAGCAAGTAAGAGCACGAAAAGGCTATAGCAAGAAGTGACACCATGAACATCAAGTGACTTGGTCGGGGTATGAAATTCGGAACCTGAGTGGCAATATCTTTGACGTCGTATGGTTTGGAGGGTTTCGGAAGGGCCACTTGCAACCCAATGGTGGCGGTCGGCTGGAATCTGGGCTGTGCAGCGTCAGTCTGAACTTCCCTATTGATCGGGAAGACTTTGGTCACCACGGAACATCCCCTTTTCACAGGCCGGCAGACGAAACTCATAACACAGCACGAGCCAACGAACTCTCAACAAATTTTCAATGCCACGATTTCTCAAATTCATTAACAAACTTACTTAAATCCAAGGAAGCGGTCACAGATGCTTCAAAATTCGTCCACACGGGTAACCTCAACAACTGGGCGAGCTTCACACTTGGTAAAGATTCGAGCTTGCTTGAGTACTCGAAAATGTGGACCGATTCCGCCCCAATTTTGCCAGCGTAGGATTCGTACAATTCCCTCTTGTTCCAAAACGAGTCTCCAATTAAACTGGCAAGAGCAACTAGATTTAAATAAAATTGAGCAGTTAAACAATGCCTTGATGCCAGAGTTGGGCGGAGTAAAGTGGGGGCAGTGCTTGGTATGGTTTGTAAAGTTCAACTGCAACAAACTCACAAAAATCGTTACGTCAATATAATGTAAGGTGGATGCGGCGAGATAGTGGGAATCCATCTTAAAAAAGACGATTTAAGACGAAATAGTCTATTTCCACGATAAAAATATATAAACTTGTAGACGCGTTTCGGTTGATTAGACCATCATCAGTACAATACAGGACAAACCGGCCGAAAATTTAAAATTAGAATGAAAGAACATAGTGATGATCTTAGGTTGGGAAGGGGTAGGGAAGCTTTTGAAAAACATTTGTCAGAAGAAAACCATAGAATTAGTTATGAGATAGGCAGTAATAATCCAGCCATTGGGATAGCTCATGTTTGCCAAAAAGGTCCAAAATTAGATGCTTTAGAATCTTTGGAAATTCAGAAAATTCACAATTTAGGAATATCTGTTAATGACCTGGATGTAATTAGGCGTTCCCCGTTAATTGACATTTTCTTGTGAGTCTTCCTTTCACTTATTTGCTTTTCACATTACCTTTCACCTTTCTCGTTTTATGCCACCTTTCTAATGCCACGCCCATAAGAAGGCACAATTCACTTTTGTATATAAGTAACTTCTCACATCTTCCTCACTCTGTATTGTACTGATGATGGTCTAATCAACCGAAACGCGTCTACAAGTTTATATATTTTTATCGTGGAAATAGACTATTTCGTCTTAAATCGTCTTTTTTTTTTCGTTACGTCAATTTTGGTTTATTATTCCTGGAACACCTTTGTAATCGCGACGGAGGTCGACGACTCCGATCGGCCTCAAAATTTGACATTATCCGTTGTAAGAGGTCTAAATTCCAAAACCGAAATGTTCGTCCGCCGTATGAGCCGTTTTGGGCGACAAAATACTCGGTTTACCATCTAGTTGTGTCCGCAAGGTTTTCAGCCCGATCGCTCAAACCCGTGGGGCTAAAATGGGGCTACGGTAGGCGTTTTTTGAAGGGTTTTGGCTGTGGGACCGAGTTTGGTGTCATTTCGAAGTATTTTTGGACGAAGAATCCATTTTTGTGGGTCCCGAAACGATCCGATTTCACCGTGGGAATCTATGGGGCTTTCATGGGGCTACAAATGGGATTTTTGAAGGATCCCAGGTCAAATATTTTCCAAATGAAAAATTGTTTTCTACTGACAGAATTAATTTTCGCACAAGTAACCTATGAATCCCTAGTTTTTCGATGTATGATTGATTTTTTATAGCCTTGTCAATTGTGAGCTGTATGACCAAAATAGCTGTCCAAGTCCGACTTACGCACTTGCCCCGAAGTAGGTGCGCAACCAGCTTGTCAAATTAATGTAAGTGCAAAAAAAGGAACGATCCTTTAGCGATTTAAAACTTTAAAACCGGACAAAAACTCAAGAGTTTAGAGTTATCACTTTTACAGATTGTCAATTTATATAGTACAACAATGAAAATGTCAATAATTTGGAGATGACTACGATAAAAATAGAGCCCCGAACTTGGTACAATGTGACTTCTTAACCTTCCATTAGGAATGAAACCACCTGGCGGATACGTTTCAAATGTAGCCACTAGATGACATCCAGTGGAAATTGTTGGTAGCACTTACATCCCATTTACGCACTTGCCCCATATTTGCACTTCCCCCACCTTAACTGAAAAGTAATTCAATTAGGCCTAAACTGCAAACTAAAAACTAACTTGTTTGTAGTTTCTCCATTCAGGCCAAAACAGAATTGGCTCCAAAGTGTAATTCAGAGGTTAAATTGAAACAACATCTCTAAAACTATCAAACTGGAACATAGTTTTAGTCCTTTAGTTCGAGATAATCAACTAATCTACTTTCGACTTGAGTTCCAGCCCAACTCTGCTTGATTCAACGTAAATCGCGTGAAATGTAAATCTTACAAGAAATGGAATGTGTGTAGAAGGCGGGGGCCAAATCAGGAACTTCTTGCCCATCGTACTTCTTCCATCGTTGGATGAAGTTTTTCGTTAGACGCTCGTGGACGCTCTTCAAGCTTGACGTGGTGTCAGGAGCCAAAAAGGACTTGTTGACGAGTTTTCTGTATTTGTACCATTCTTCGCCTTCCCTAAAACGTTATGAACGTATATAATAGCGATCGCACGTTTTATTGACTAATGAACAGAGAGGGTAAAAATTCTCTTCACTGGTTCACTGTTGCTCGGGGGAAAATGCTCTATTGTGTTATGTTTGGCTCAATTAGGTGGGGATTGACGGTCTGCCACCTCCCCATTGGGTACTGGGCAGTTTTTGACTTCAGCAAAACAACCATGTCAGAATCCGACTTGCCAAGAGCTGCCTTATTGTGAAAAAAAAAAAAAAGGCAACTCAATTATTTAGTCCCTCAACGAATCCATTCATTAAGTGCCCCGGCATGCCCCATCATTATGGAACGTAGTTTCATCAAAAATAATAATTAACCCATGGATTAGAATGCAATATGCAACGAAACTTGTCAGCCCGATCGGACCACTTAAGGGATTTTACAGAACCAAAATTAGGCTTTTTTGGTGTCTTATACAACGATTATACTACCTCCCTATGTTCAATATAATATCAGAAAGTTTTTAAAGGGAATTACACTTCTATTTGAGGTACTTATGGGCTAGAATCTGTTGAGGTCGACCTTTAATTATTAGTAAAATAAAAGTCACACTCGTTATGGGTAAAGCGTCAAGAAATGAGCAAATTTCATGAATTTTCATAATACATTTTCGCTTATAAGCGTCATGAAACAAGAAAACAAAAGCAATAAAAGTCCTGAAATGAAAAAATAAAAGACATAAACGCGGAGTGGTAATGACTTACATAAAGAAGAGTCCGCGATTGCAGTTGTGAATTTTGTTGTAAAGTGTCCAGCCTTTTGGGACGACATGCTCCGGATGTTTCCCTTCGACGGAGAAAACTTGTCGCATGAGGGAAGGATCCGAGATGAAAACGAATTTGTTAAAGCCGCCGACGTGCTCTTTGAAAATCGGGCCCAACTCCTTGTGACGGCCGTCGACATATTCGTGGAATTTGAGAGGGCCGCCGGCTTTTTGTATGTTCAATCCGGTCCCTAAAATCGGCAGGCCGGCGGAGTAGGGGATTTCTTGAGTCTGCTGAGCGGCAACGGTGGAAAGGGACGTGCGGAGGACTGTCGGCAGTCTGTGGATGGTGGGTCGCAGCATCGTACTGTTGTTGAAATCTGGAAGTCGACAGAAAATTAATTCACCTCTTACTCCCTGCATAATATCTAACGCATGAAATACGTATGAGTCGGTTGAGAGGTTCGTGGTATATACTCAGCATATATTATTACTTTCAAGGTAGGGAGTGACGACCTCAAGCCTTCATAGAACAACCATACAGTCATGTTCAATACTGCTGGAGCCATAGTGCACAAGACTGACGTAGGGTTTGGGACTGGATAGGGGGTGCAGATCCAGGATTCCAGGAAACTCTTATTATATCCTGTGCATGAAGGATTCTTCTGACGGGCAACCCAATTGTCAAGTGCTCCGGAGAACAGGATACTCTACCTAAGAACGAATCTCTACGACCCCGTTACGAATGAAGAGACCCTGGAGGAAAGACTGAGGGAACTGAAGGACCCAACAAGAAGAAAATGAGCCCTCGAGAGATGCTAATAGTGGTTGGGTTGCCTCTGAGAGAAGAATCCAGACACCAGCAAAACTTTTGCAGCTAAAAGGAAGCAAAAAGGCTAAATCTAGTGCAAACTGGTCAGAGTTGGGAAAAGGGAGCTTGGACCAGTGGACAACTTTGTAACAGGTTGAAAGGATTAGTAGGGTTTGGGGCTGGCGGTTCGAAAATAGTGGTGAAGGAGGTTGGGTTTAGGGAGACGACTCCTCTGCTTGAGTGCTATTCCACACTGCTACACAAGCAGAGGAGTCGTCTCTCTCCCTAACCTCCACTTTGGATTAAACCTCTGCACCTTCGGCAACAACCACTACGAAGGAGGTACCTACCCGCGGGCCGACTCATGATAGGAAAAGAAGACACAATTAAATTGTTGTCACCCCCTCACCCCTTTCCCAACCACGAGTGAAGCGAGGCCCCCTAGTGCGACTCAGGTGCATCCAGAGAAAATTTTGCAGTGACAAGGTCCCAATGTATCTCTTGGGATCGAGTTTGACATTCCTCTTCACCATTTGGAACAATGAAATCACTAGGTACCTAACTATTTACTAACCAAAAACTGGGAAGCCGAGCAATCGATTCATTCACATTGAGGACATGAACGATCAAATTCACAATCAACCTCAACACGGGCCAGGACAGTCGGCTCACAGTGTGATTATAAGGCCAGATCAAAATGACTAATCACAGATCATATAAGTGATATCACTTCAGTCCTTTTGAAATGCATATGCCCATGAAACATGAAGATCTGTTCATTAAATCATTAATTTTTAAATTAAAATTGTTATTTCGAGGAGTGTTCACCTTCGGCTTACTTCTATTCGATGAACAGCAAGATTAAACCAACTTTATCCGAATAATAACAAAAACTAAATAATAAACGTAAAATGCGCAATTCAGATGCGTTGCGCAATTCAGATTCTATCGCGTTTTTCACTGAAAAAGTACACAAGAGTCAATTACCTATCAAGAGTCTTGATTCAAGAAAATTTTAAAAAGCACTGTTACCAGATCTCACGGGGACAACCCGCCGGTAGGGACAGCCAAAACCACCCCGCAAGCAGAAACCGTTTCACACGGGGTTTTCTTTTGGAAAATTAAAAACACATCTCCGCGTATTTAAATAAATATTATTTAGGCAATACGATTAAAAATGTTTAAGCAGGTTTCATAATTCGACGTCGGTACAACAGGTAAAAAAATGCTACATGTCTAAATTGGTAAATTTCTAAATTTACTTAGGTATTTAATTCATTTAATAAATTAGGTAAGTAAATTTAGAAATTTAGCATTTTTATTTTTCTGCGGGATTTTCTAACCTCCAATCCGCCCGGTTCCTACAACCGCCGGCGTGGCGGTTTTCCGCTGAGCTGGCAGCAGTGCTCTACGATAGGCGGGATTCTTCCGGCACGACTGCAGAGAGCGCTCATGTTCTCGGGTGGAGCCGCCGAGTAGGGATGCAAAATCGGTAGACAACAATCGATTTTCAATCAAAAGCTCTTAATCGATTGCACCAATTAATCGGACTAAACAACTTTCAGCCTAATTACCGAAAAAATTATCTTTTACAAAAAAAAAAGAGAATATAGGTACCTGTTACGTGAATAACACTTAACTAAGTGAATTTAAGGCCAGTAAAGAATTTTACCTACCAAAATTCTTTTCTTTTTTTTTAATTTGATGCATGTAATTTTCGAAAATGATGAAACTTTAACCGTAATGTGTTATAATATAATAATTGTATTTTTACTATGCAAAAGGTGTCATAATAAAAAAAACTGGGGTGTGGTTTTATGAAACCACGGTAAAAGTGAAACTTTTTTCCCACTAGTCTCTCCGGCTCGCTTCGCTCGCTCCCCTAGTGGGGTACGTAGCATCGATGGACACGTTTTTTATGTCTAGTCCCCCCCCCCCCCATTTCCTACTCATTCACCTACCCTTGTATCTCTACCCACGGCTTCATTTTGGCGTTTTCTCAAATTGATTTCTAACGTGGCACCTGATAACAACAAAACAAACGACATTGTTTACTGCATCCATTAATAACATCAATAAATAATGACATAATGACAAAGAACAAGTACGAAAGAAATGTGTGATAAATCGAGAGCTTTCAAACGAATGGTGAACGATTTTTGTACGATGATAACTGGCGAAGATGAAGTTCCGTAGCAACGAATCGGTTGTAAGCGAAAATCAACGGTAGCGTGACGGGACAAGAAACGACACACAGACCAAAAAATTTGGGACGATGTAATAAAAGTTTCACTTTAACAAGGAGTAGGTAGGTTGGAAAGACAGAAAATTTTGAAATCTGAAATCTGAAAATGAACACCCCCATTGTAAATCGGTTTAAAAAAAATCGATTTCGGGATGAAAATCACCACAACCAATCGATTGCAAAAAATCGGAAAATTGGAGGTAAAAATCTTTCGATTTAATCTAATATCGATTTGCGTCCCTAAGGATTCCAGACTTTTTCTTTACGTTATTAAATAAATTTTGTAACAAATCAAGAAGCACCTGTTATCGATTGTTTAATAACGATTTATGGGACTTTGTGCAACCCAGATTATGGTGTACTTTTAAAAACTACCTGTTTTGTTGCTACCTACATAAAAGGTTTTTTATTTGTGTTAGTCACTGTTTGCTGTTGCTGTGCGATAATTTGATGTGTTCGTCATGGCCGTATCACAAGTTTTGCGCACATGATGAGGTTGATTGGTTATGCTGATAATTCAATTTTTCAATGGTTCGTTTGTTTGAATCGTTTGAAATTCATCAGCGACTAGTGCGATTCCCTCAAGCTTGGCGCTTGCAGTAGATAGTTGATGTGACAAATTGAGGATCACCAGTGATGCCTGATGTTAGGATGGGACCCTGATCTGGTGCTTGAGAATTTCGCCATGGATAAAGAAAATTTGCTTATGTTCGGCCTGACGGCCTGTGCCCTCGGCGTCAGTATTTACATACTGTGGGGCCCCAAACTCGGACGGAAATCCCAGAGTGAGTATTTGCCAAAAGTTGTCGAGTGGTCACTAGTTTTTCGCAAACCACCAAATTTGTTCTGGTCCAACGCCTGCGAAGTCCGGCTAGTTAGTCGAATTAGTTGGTTTCCAGCCAACGCAAAAATGTTGGAATTTATTATTATATATTTATTCTTCCTCAGGTTCACTAGTGGCGTTGCAGAACCTCGGACTCACCTGCTTCCTCAACTCGTTATTGCAAGCGTTGGCGTCTTGCCCGTCTTTTTTTGAATGGCTTGAAGAGAGGAAAAACTGTGGCAATGTATTTGAGTCATTCCACGAGGTGTTGAAAAGTAAGACATTATTAAGCATAAGCAATTTTGCATTCACCACGATAACGGTATCATTTAAATTGGTCTACCAACTGCTCTCATCTCAATAATATAGACTCAATTTGGACAATTAGACAATAATTGAGACTCAATTTGGACTCACTTCGGCCGCTCTGTCCCGAGTCGGATAAGTAATTAGAAGGTTAGAATAGAAGGTTCGTTCCTGCAGAGGTGACCGCGGTCCGCCTGTGGTCGACCGTGGTCCACTGCCTTCTGAATCGCGGTTAATGATTGGTTGAACCAAGGAGCTTAGAAGAAGCTTCTAAGCTCCTTGGGTTGAACCGCTCGAACCGTTGCTGGAACGCCAGGGTGGTCAAGTTTGACCCCAAGTTAGCCCATTCTTTTTGTGTGACTATTCGAACCAAGTGTCCACCAGCGCAATGATCCTGACTGACCCCCAAAAATGGATTCCACGTCCAAAAATACTTCGAAAACGACACAAAATATTTGGGAATAACATTAAATAGTTTCGTTTTGAAAACGGGATGAAATTTCAAATGCAAACACAAATGCACATTTAATTTCACGCAGGGGGGGGGGGGGGGCTATCTTGGACCCGCCCCTGCCTCGTAATAATAATAATATTATTACCATACGAATACTATACCTATTAGGTAATAAAAAAGTAGGTGCTATACCTACCTTACAACTAAACTGTAGGAGGGGAGTGCGCTTTCCAAAAAATGTTCATTTTTGGGCCTGGATTGTTGGAAAAGAACTTCGTCCTGAATTACAATTATTACGAATTACAATAAAAATTGCGAATTCAGGAAATTATTTCCTCCAGCTCCAAGTCGTTAGAAAATAACAGAGCCTCTACCCAGCTTCATTAATAAATGGTCTTCCAAGTCATCCAAAAGCTACAAATCCATTTGCTGTAAACAAGGACGAAGAGGAAAACGAGAACGGAGACGGAGGACCCCTCCGGGAGGAGAGAATCTGATGTGCAACGGTGAAAAATTAAACTGGAATGAGAAGGTTACGCGAGAGGTTTCAATATCTAAGGGTTTCCTTTCTGACCACTCACGAACCGCTCCTCGGAGAGCGGTCCGTTTCGGTCGGGCCGCGGTTCAACCAGCGATGAATGCTGGAACGCAGGTAGTGGTCAACTTTTCGGGTGGCTCCAAGTCGTTAGAAAATAACAGAGCCTTTACCCAGCTTCATAAATGGTCTTCAAAGTCATCCAAAAGCTACAAATCCATTTGCTGTAAACAAAGACGAAGAGGAAAACGAGAACGGAGACGGAGGACCCCTCCGGGAGGAGAGATTCTTCTATTATCTTTGAAAAATTCGAATGGTTGCGACTTTTATGGCTTATCTTCCAAAATGATTGAACATGTAGTACTGGTCATTGTTTGCCCCCTGACTCATCTGATAAACGAGGCCATTTGTTCACATTTCTTTCCTTCAGTTTTGAAAGACGCAGAAGTGATTCCTTTGCACCAGAATGGGGGATACAGATGATAATATCATGTCCATACATATTATGTCCTGTCTGGCCTGTTTCTAAACTCCCTTTGTTCTCGAAGGTATTTGAAAAAGCTATTAATAGGCGGATAAAAGATCACTTCGAGGATAACAATCTATTAGTCTTGGATCAGTACGGATTCAGAAGGACGACTGAGCAAGAAGTTTTTTGTATTTCAAGTCAAATTTATGGGAATGTTCCGTTATAACCCCCCCTCGATTTTGGTTGGCTTTGGGTGCCTTAAAGCCATTGGGAGGGGAGGGGGTTTATAACGGAAAATGACTCGAATTTGGGTGCCTTAAAGCCATCGGGAGGGGTGTGTATGAAACACGAAATCCAGTGGGGGGGGGGGGGGGGGGGGTATAACGGAAAAGTACCAAATTTATAAACATTTTGAAAGAGGTCACTATGTTTCAGCAGCAACGGTTGATGTTTGAAAGTGTTTACGATCGTTCAAATTCTCCGCTGAAGCCGCAACCTTGATTAAGTCTTACTTACATAATGGAGACCAAGCTGTTCGCCTAAATGGTACTGTTTCCGAATTATCACAAATCAGAGACTTATCCGTAGTTCAAGGTAGCGTTCTAGGACCCACTCTCTTCCTGATATTTTCAAATGACCTTCCTCAACATTCAAACAAAAGGACTGTTATGTTTGCGGATACTTTGGATTAAGGGACTTATCGCTGGCAGTGAGTGTTGGTAACTCTCAGTCCGTTAAAATGTTGGGTGTTGTACTGGAACCGAAACTGAGTTGGAGGCCACACTGTGAACAGCTGGCCGCGTCCTTAAACAGCGTTTCCCTCCTCTTGCTGCCTACAATTCAGTTTTTCAAAGTAGGGCTGGATATTGCATCCTTTGCTGGGGCCACTCGCCTCACAGCGCCCTTGTATTCAGCAGTCAAAGGAGAGCTGTCGGAGCAATCAAGGGCCTAAGCTATCGGGAGGACTGCAGAGATGCTTTTCAGGAGCAGTTAAAAGTGTAGTGGGAATACTAACAGTACCAGCCCTGTACATCCTCGTATGCCTTACCTTTGTGCTGAAAAACATCAGCTCATTCCCCTCAGCCTCTCACACCCACAATACACGAAGAGCCAGTCAGCTTTCGTTGCCACACTCACGTTTGGACGTCAGTAAAACTTCTACATCGTGGTGGGGAATAAAATTTTTTAATGCCCTACCAAAATCTGTCCGAGAAGAGCCTGTGTCAAAATGTAGAATTTTGTAAAACCCGACTGTCACAAATAGTGCCGTACTCATTAGATGATTTTTTTCTCAACATCAATTCAGTGAAGCATCCGTAACGTGCACAAGCTCATTCAATTTACCGTAAACATTCAATTCGGCCTAATTTTAAATAACACGTGACCATTGTCAAAAGCACGGCAAATAAAACGCTTCTGATTCTGTCATCTCGATCGTTCTCTGTCATTCAACAAGCGCTAACTGAGCCCTGTCCTATTTCAGTTTTGTGCTACGAGAGGGAACCTGACGTCGACGAAGTATACTCTCCTGATCTCCTCAACCGTCAGCTGAGAACCAAAGCTTGGCGGTCCCCGCAAGAGCAAGACCCTCACGAGCTGTTCCTACACATTTTGTCAACTTTAGAAGAAGAAGAACAGAGATCTACCCCAGAAGTGAGTTATTTTTACGGACGTATTGCTGCTCCATTTTGTGTTACAGTAACAGAATTATTTGTGTACGTTCCCAGCGGGCCGAATCCCTTCTTGATGCTCTTGGAGAAGAAGAGGAACAATGTCCGTCAACAGCCCGAGTCACAAGTCATGGAGACGTGCCTATTGTGAGGAGAGTCATGTGAGCATAGATGCAGATCTGAGTAAAGTTGGTTCAACATTTTAAAAAATATTAGAAGCTGACATTTCTTTCTTTTAGGAACACGAAAATAGAAAAGCAAGTTCTCACTCCAAGCCCGTTTCGAGGGTACCTTGCCAGTCAACTATCTTGCCTCACCTGCGGTAGCAAAGTGAGTGTTTGGTTTGAACCCAAATTACCTTAGTGTGATTTTTTTGGTTTATTATTCTAGGAATAATACACCTATCGTCGGTAATTCTGATTGGCCTCAAAATTTGACATATTATTAATACGTTTCATGACAAATTGGTTCCGTCCGAGCCGAGCAGTAGGAATTTTTCAAAAATCTGAAATTTTGACAAAATACCCGGTTTACCATCTCGTTGTGCCCGCAATATTATCAGCCTAATCGCCTTTACTCGTGGGGCTCTATAGTGCTACGAAGAAGCTGCTGGAGGGGGTTTTGAAGGGTTTCGGCTATGGGGTCCAGTTAGGTGTCGTTTTCGAAGTATTTTTGGACGTATAATCCATTTTTTGGGGGGTCCAAGAATCATCCGATTTCATCCGGATATATTCTCTCCCTGAGGGCATTCGAGGGGCTACAAATGGAGCTTTCGAAGCATGTTATGAGGTCGAATGAGGAGTCGTTTTCTTCATGGGATACCAAGTCCGCAAACAAGTTATCACTGATTTATGGGGAAAAACTCGCTTTTTCTCCGGTAGGTTCCAATATTAAGTTTTTTATTTTCGTTTCCGCTCATTTGACAGATTGCCCTTTGCACTGGGGGGGGGGGGGGGCATCCGATTTCACCCTGAGGATCTATGGGGCCCTTAAATGATTTTCTTTATCCAATTTGCGTACGACAGAGCTGTTAACACTGCAACATAAATATTATTTACCATTGCTTATTTTCGTTCTCGTTGTCTTTATTATCGATTTAATGAGCCCCATCGAGCACGGTGTGTGAGTTTGAGACGAAAATCGCCAAGTATTCGGCTAAAATGAAATTTGTCAGGATATGATCTCGTAAGCGATAAATGCAGAAAGCGACGTCCTAACCGTCTCCATCAATTTTAGGGGATACCCTAGTGGTAACTAAAGGAATCTGGACCGAATTAAAAGTGTTTAAATGCCTACAAATTGAAACAATTTGAATTGTAAGAGTTGAAGCAGAGATTTTGAATTAGAAAAACGCTGCAGATTTTACACTAGGGTTTATTATTGTTTGATAAAGGTTACTTGTGCAGAAATTTAATTCTGTGTCAATGGAAAAAATTGTAGAAAAAAAAAATTTTTTTGGATTTTTTTTTTCAAACATTTTTCGTTTTTTAATTGAAAAATTTTTTGACCTCCTGGGATCCTTCAAAAATCCCATTTGTAGCCCCATGAAAGCCCTATAGATCGCAACAGTGAAATCGGGTCGTTCCGGAACCCCAAAAAAGGGATTCTACGTTCAAAAATACTTCGAAAACCACACCTAACTCGATCCCATAGCCAAAAGCCTTAAAAAAAAAACCTCCCGTAGCCCCGTTTTAGCCCCATAGCGCCCCACGGGTTTGGGCGATCGGGCTGACAACCTTGCGGGCACAACTAGATGGTAAACCGAGTATTTTGTCAACATTTCAGATTTTTTTAAAAATTCCCACTGCCCAAAACGGCCCGGACGGCGGCCGGACATTACGGTTTTTGAATCTAGACCTCTTGAAAGGGGTAAACCAAAAGTTCTCCGAAATTAACCATTCTTCAAATGAAATTCGGAGACTTTTTTTTAGTTCAACCTTTCACGTGGAATTCCCCCTACATCAAAGAATAATAAACCCTTGTGTAAAATTTGCAGCGTGTTATATTGAATTTTCTCTCTTCTAGTCTGCTGTTGTATACGATAAGTTCGACACGTTGACTCTGGCCCTCCCATCCAAAGGAATCAGCTTTAGACTGCAGAGGCTGCTGAACGATTTTGTATCCGCTGAGCTCATTGAAGGGTTTTCGTGCGACCATTGCAATAAAGGCAGACCGTCGACGGAGCCTGTAATTCTATCACAGGCTTCCAAAGCCATCAAAATCGGCAAGGTAACTAGAAGAGACACTTTTCCGTGTTATGCGTATTTTGTGAAGTTTTACCAAGTTTGTTTTGTTTATTTCAGCTCCCTAAGTGTTTATGCCTACACATTTCCCGCACTTACATGAACAGCAACGGGTTCATGTACAAGCGGGACAATTACGTGGACTTTCCCGAGTACCTTTTGATGTCTCAGTACACTCACAACAGCAGCATGCTGAAAGAACGAAAGGTAAACACGCTATGACCGCCAAAAATGTCCGTAATGACATTCGTCTACACTTTTCGGCCTTTTATTTCCAGATCCTGCCATGTGTGTCTTCCACGACTGGCCCCGAGCCTATAAAAACTGAATCGACTGAATCTGAATCGTCCAAGTACAAATCCTTCGAATCGCCTACTGGCTCTGAAACAGGCCTTTCTTCGCCCGACGAATTCAGTTCGCCGGTCGACCCCAAAACACCACCGGTGCCCTCTAACGACGTGAAAAACAACAACAACGTCTCAGGAAAGATCTTCAATGCTAGCTCGAAGTAAGCGTCTGTCAATTATAAAACTGAATTTCCACACAAAACATTTTCACTCATTTTTTCCCCACCGCGTTTCAGCATGTTATCCGGCCCGGTGTACAGGATCAAAGCTGTTGTCGAGCACAGGGGAACCATCGACAGCGGCCATTTCGTCACATACCGGAGAGGGCCGCTCAAGTCCCAAATAAGGCACAGGTCCAGTGATTTACTAGACCAGTCTGAGTCAAGGTAGATCCAGCATGTGCTATCCCTTTCCTTCTTCCTTGCCTTCTCTTAGTTATGCACATAATTCGTATTTCATCTTAATTATTCAAGAGGATTCGTGCTACTAGAAGTTCTACTAACAAGTCACCTTTAATTAGGTAATATTTCACCATCGCATGGGTGACGCTTGCTGTAATGTTTCAACTGGCTGCTGCTACGATTACCAAGAATAGTGTTATGCCTTAAATTTGTATCTGCATTTGACATATAAATGCTGCTTTGATTATGTCGTATTAGGCAGGGTAACAAATCTTCCTAAGAGAATTCTGAATGTAGAATACAAAACGCGCTCAATTATTTTTGGAAGAAGTGGGTAGCGAGGATGCAAATTGATGAAAATCCGAGTCCCTACTGTAATTTGAGGCGATCTCATACAGTAGGGAGCCCACACCGGCTTAGGAAAAGAGCAAGACTCCGTCCCACAATGGGGGTTCGCATTGATTTTTTTTTTTTTTTTTTTTTTTTTTTTTTTCTGAAAGTACTCCCTGAGAATGTAGAGAAAACAGTAGTCAGTCGCCTGAAATCGTTTCCAGAAAATTTAAATAATTTAACGAAAATTACGGCGTTTGAAAAACGCGGGGGGGGGGGGGGACACGGCCATGTAGGGAGCGTGACGTCATTACCTCATTACAGCTGAATAGCGTCGTCGATAGGAGTCGGGTGCAGATGCGTACATCCCACTTGCGTACGGGCAGTAATTAGTCTCTTTTGCGTACAAGGAATAAATGTTTAGTTGAGGATGGTCTCATTTGCGTACAAGGGTAGTGTTGTTGATGGAGGCACCGGACTCTGTGATTAAGCATCAAAATAAACAAAGATCAGCTTGCAACTAATATCTCTTAACTCCATGTCATCGTGTTTGTCACACCCTCCGAGGGTCCAGTATCACAATCCCTGTGGCGGAAAGTTCAAGAGTTAGGTTTGGCAGTTGATTACAAAGAAGACACTGAAGTCAATCAACGTGGAGCTATGGCTTACCTGCCTCTTGACGATATCGACGACGCTTGGCTTGCAAAGTACTTCCCCCACTGGCGAGAAGCTCGAAGCTTTTTACAATTATTTCGTTGAAACGTTGCTAGATACAATACCTTCCCGAGAAATATATGGAACTGTCACCTACAGAAACACCGGACAAACATAGTTGAGAGCTGCAACTTGAATTTATGGTTCGAGCACACCCGAGCATCTGGATGCTGATCGACAAGCTGAAATCAGCTGCAGCAGAAAGTTATCTCCGTATTTCAAGGAGCGATTTCTTGGCACTTCTCTTTCTACCTCAAGCTTGTCATGTGCGGAGCTCCATTATTTTACTTAAATTTACTCATTCTTGACGATTCACCTACGGTGATGACATTGGGAGATGTCGTGAGCCACCTCCACGTGGTGTCTCCTGGGTTGCGCTATTGGCTCACATTACGGCTTAAATGGGAGGGGACGGTAGGTGTACGCAAGTGGGACTCTCTCCTGCTCTGCCGTACGCAAGTGGGAAAAAATGATACTAAAAATAGTGCGTACGCATCTGCACCAACCCCGTCGATAGTGTTTTGTTCTTGACAGGTGAGGGGATTGTTCCGCCCAGGGTTGCTACTCCACTACTCATCACAGAATTAAATTAAATTTAGCCGTAAATCCTTCTGATAAGGCTTTAAACTTCAAGTATCGTGTATTATAATTAAAAGTTAATTATGTTTTCCGTCGTATCAAGTTATAATTTCTATACATTTATCATATAAGCTGACGACAGTGGACGTCACTACCTCAAGTTGCGAGGTGTGCCTCATTCATCGCCTTGTGAGCCCAACTTAATTCAGGTTTTCGACGGGTGAGCGCCTGGGTGTTCTGTATATCTCACCTCTTGTCCCCCCCACTGACTTTAAGCTCCCTCCAGCAGTTCTTGAGTTGGGACATTAGAGAGTTCCTAAAGAAACATCCGAAATACGTCGTCCATTAATATTTATCGCCATAAGGGATTTTTCTAGGGAGAATCAAAGAAAAGCTAACTTCACATAAAATCAAAAGTCACGCTAAATTTAAAGTGCCGCTATTAGAGAGTTCCTAAAGCCACTTTTTGCCTGACGGCGATGAGTTACGCTCGACGTAACTCGAGATTTCGCGCATGCGCAGAAATAACGGTGATAACTTACGTCCTTAAGCCTAACGTCGAACGTTATTGCCGTAAAGATAAGGCGATGAAGCTTACGGTCTTAAGGATAACGCCGTTAATTTCGAGCAATATAACGTAAATAGCGGCACTTTAAATTTAGCGTGACTTTTGATAACACCGTATCTCTGTTACGGAGTTATGTGAAGTTAGTTTTTCTTTGATTCTCCCTAGACAAATCCCTTACTCAAAACTCATCGCCGTTAGGCAAAAAGTGGCTTTAGGAACTCTCTATTGTTAGAAAATGTGGATATTTCTTCCTATCTTCTCACTTCTTCCGAGCAGCTCTATTGTGTCCGTAACAGCAGAACAGTCCATAATAATAATTATTGCATTGATACAGTAGAAACTGGACGGTTCTTATCACTGACAACACTGTGGCGTCTAACCTTTCCCCAATGTAAAATCCTTTGCACATGTCTGAGAAACTTTTGTTGTACCTAAAAGAGAAAATCTCCAATGGGCTAGGTAACAACTCAGTGCAATTAGCAATGAAAAGTTCATTCATTTTGGTTTTGTTATGTTGGTGGCCTTGAAAATAGCCAATGAGAGAACCAGTCCTGAGATACCCATTCCCCCTTTCCAATTGAAAATTTCGAAAGTGTCCTGGAATTTTAAATTACACCCTAGGAGACCAAAACTCACTGCTAAGTTCTTTCAGAGAAGCATAGTCGAGTTGTAGTCCCCTAGCCCATAGCAGTTCATTGTAAATTTTGTACAGCACTTTTACTCGTGTATCAATAATTTGAGTATACTTCATTTTCAGGTGGTTTTTCACTTCGGACGAAGTCGTCAAAGAATCTTCTCTCTGCGACGCCCTTCACGCCAACGCTTACCTGCTATTTTACGAAAAATGTGTCAGCGAGTCGTCTCCTCCCGCTAACAATCTTATGTAAAATCAAAATGAGGAAAATGTGAATACTTTATTTTTTATTAGCGATTCAGTTTTATGTTTTTCAATTTATTTCGTATTATGAAGGGTGGGGTATAAGTGCGTTTGGCTCGTTCCGAGGTGGGCTGGTGCTTATCGGAATCGGTTGCTGATTGTATTCGTGACATCTTTAGAATTTCCTCTTGATCTTATTCCCAGCCATGAAAATTTATAGTGCGAATAGATTTCTCTTGCTCAATTTTGCTCATTGGTTGGTACCCCTTGTTCTGTTGACTTATTTCTGTCCTGCACACTCCTCTAGAACGAGCTATTGTGCCCTTATGTGTAGCCAAGTGTAGACTTATTCGATGGAACAAAGACTGTGACTTAATTATTTCGCGTCAGAACGTTGAAATCCTTGACTAGGTATAGGGGGTTAGGAGCCCATATTTTTCCTTTCATTCGTCTGAATTTTTTCTTATTAGGAACATGTGATTTGTGTATATCTTGTACGATAGGCATTAAAAAGCTTTTATTTCTGTAAGACGACTTTTTAATGCATCCTTGGGTTATGTCAAGGTTTGAGCAAATAAACCAAATAGATACAAGCAAAGCCAGATTTAATCCATGTTGACGGTCATGGTCGTCATGCTCCGTTCTGGGAGCGATGATTGTCGCGAGTACCAATACGATTAAGAACAAGAAACGTGTGCTGAGAAATCATGTTCGGTGTGCACTCAAGCCACCACCCTTTACTTACTTCCTTACCTACTTCTTTATCTCTTTATGATAATGGTTTGTAAGTCGTATGGAACCAGGAGCATGATACACACATGTAGAGGCAACAAGCGAGGTATGATGGCAAGTTAGGGATGGCCACAAGTTCGAGTAAGGTGTCGTTTTCGAAGTACTTTTGGACGTAGAATCCATTTTTTTGGGGTCCCGCAACGATCTGATATCACTGTGGCGATCTATAGGGCTTTCATGGGGCTACAAATGAGATTTTTGATGGATCCCAGGAGGTCAAATATTTTTCAAGTAAAAAAACAAACAAAAATTTGAAGAAAAAAAAAAATCCAAAAAAATTGTATTTTATTTTTTTCATTTACACAGAATTAAATTTCTGCACAAGTAACCTATATCAAAGAATAATAAACCCTTGTGTAAAATTTGCAGCGTTTTAGTTTATTATTCTTGGAATAATACACGTATGTAATCGCGACGGTAGTCGAAAATTCAGATCGGCCTCAAAATTTGACATTATCCGTTTCAAGAGGTCGAGATTCCAAAAACGAATGTCCGTCAGCCGTCCGAGCCGTTTTGGGCAGTTTTTTAATCTGAAAATTTGACATAATACTGGGTTTACCATCTAGTTGTTGGGCTATGGGAGGGATTTTTTGAAGGGTTTCGGCTATTGGGTCGATTGAGGTGTCGTTTTCGCTGTATTTTTGCCCGTAGAATGCATTTTTGGGGGTCCTAGAACAATTTGATTTCATCGTGGGAATCTATTGGGCGCATTTTTCGAGGTCCCACATCTTTTCGAACAACACTTTTTTTTTTTCAAAAATATTTTTTTATTGTCTCAGAATTAATGCACAATAATTTTTGCACAAATAAACTATATCGAAGAATAATACCTAAACTCGTGGGCAAAATTCGTAGCGTTTTGAAATTTGGCGCTGCACGAGTGAAGCCGGCCGCCGCTAGAGATCAGCCCGTGGGAAAATCCAGCCAAGCTTGTTTTGTTGTTCGTGAATGATAGTTGAAGTGACATTCCATGACCCGATAGTTTCTTTTTAGGGTGTAGTTTTTACAGCTTATTTCCCGTCAGAATGTAGCTTTACCGATGTCAACGTGTTCCTTCGGGTCGTGTAAATTGAGCTTCCTCAAACTGAGTGGAGGCCGTTCAGAGTGAAAAGATTTATTTTCGGAAACAGGTGGTTGATGTGCGCTATGGCGATATTGGTCCATACTGAGAAGATCCGTTATTCAAGCGTCTCGGAATTATGAGTTGATGTAAGTAATGCCACGGATAAGTTGTATTGACGTAGTGCTCTTTAGTATGAGTTTGATTTGGTCCATTATGTAAACAAGTCATTCGTGAGTTGTAAAGGTCAGTTTTTGATTTTTTCTACGGGGCTTGTTTTGGTTTTATATTCTTGGAATTATACACCTATGTGATCGCGACGGAGGTCGACGACTCGGATCGGCCTCAAAATTTGACATCATCCGTTTCAAAAGGTCTAGATTCCAAAATTGAATGTCCGTCCGCCGTCCGGGCCGTTTTGGGCAGTAGGAATTTTTTGTAAAATATGCAATTTTGACAAAATTCTATTAAATAGAATAAAAATAAAACTACATTTTAGTTGTGCCCGCAAGGTTTTCAGCCCGATCGCCCAAACCCGTGGGGCGCTATGGGGCTACGGGAGGCGTTTTTGAAGGGTTTTGGCTATGGGATCGAGTTAGGTGTTGTTTTCGAAGTATTTTTGGACGTAGAATCCATTTTTTGGGGTCCCTGAACGATCAGATTTCATTGTGGGGATCTATAGAGCTTTCATGGGGCTACAAATGGGATTTTTGAAGGATCCCAGGTGTTCAAATATTTTTCGAGTAAAAAACAATTTCGAAAAATTTTAATTTTGAAAAAAAAGGTTTTTTGAAAAACTGAAAAAAAAAATTTTTTTACAGGCAATTAATTTTTGCTCAAGTAACCTATATCAAAGAATAATAAACCCTTGTGTAAAATTTGCCGCGTTTTTATTTGATAAAAAACTGACCTACTAGAGATTTGAATAGGTACCTAGTTTTTTTCGAGCATATTTAAGGGCATAATATTATATCATATATCGTCGGCTGGGAGGTAAAAGGGCGAATCCGCCAATTTTGTGATTTTGAGTTAGGATATGGGTTTTTTTCGTTTTTTTTTCTCCTCTAACCGAATTTAAAAAGAGCGCGAACATCGAACCAATAGGAACGAAGGTATTTGAGGGGTATGAAAAAATGCGTGGGGCGAATGTTACAAGATGCCTGGTAAAAGGGCGAATGTGAGATGATGGTTGCGAACTAGCTTCATACCTACTCTCATTTCTCATTTGAAATGTGTCTGCCTTGCGTCACTTTCAGAGTAGTGAAAATGGAAATGAACAAGGTGAGCAAGACAGAATTGGTGAACAGACAGAAGGTCCATAAGGTCCAAACTATGGACCTATGGACTCCATAGGTCCATATGGGCGAATGTGCACAGAAGATTTAGGTTTTCCGGCACAACTTTATTAATATTTGCGATAGCAAAACTCCCAAAATATACCTACTCAAGTTCTAAAAATTATGAGCAATCCGGGAATACCAATTTACAGTGGGAAATATTAATTTTTCATTTATCTAGAGGAAATCGCGATTTCCCAAAATCAATACAACGGTGGATTCGCCCTTTTACCTCCCAGCCGACATATTATGGATTTTCGTGCTCTCTCTATCAAGCATTAAAAAACTCGAGCATAATTGGATATTTTATCGAGTACATCAATCCGAGTCCTATTCGGGTTTTCAGGTTTCACGTGTGATGCTGGTTTCAGAATGGCTGGACTTGGCCATGCAGTTGTCGTGTGGGAATGGGAAAACCGTCAGGGGAGATGGCGACCTTACAGTCCCGAAGTGTCGCAGTTGTTGGAGCGCGCTCATTGCAAAAAGCTCACCCGGGTGATGTTGAGTGATGCCGACCCCGTTCTGGACAAGTACTACATCAATCTTCGCACCAAACAGCAATGCAGCGAAGAGGTGATTTTGAGGATTTGTTGTACGGAGTATACGATGACAAGACTGCCTGAATGTAATTGTCGGTGATTTCATCGTTCATAGGTGACTCCTCAGAATCCGCCGCACAACGTTCGCCGGATGTGCTACCCTCAGGAGTCTCCGGCGGGGAAAGGCGCTAAGTGGGAGTGGTCTGGAGACAGCCCCTCGGAATGGCACACTTACGACATGGAGGTCCAGTGCCTCATAGAAGCCGCCTGGGCAAAAGTAAGATGACAACCGCACCGGACTTGTCATACCAGAGTCAATTCCTAATTGTCATTGCTGTTTCAGGGAGATCAAACTATCGACGTGAGCAAAACATACCTCGGTTTGCCTTATATCATAAATTTCTGCAACTTGACTCAAGTTCGTAATAACACTGGATTCGTCCGTAACGTCAAGAGGGTCCAGCAAGCTCCTTATCCGCTCGTCAAGTTGAGCCCAGATGAAACTACATTCGTTCCTGGTGAGTGTGTTCGAGGTACAGGATGGGGCAGCATAACTTCCTTATTTGAAATGAGTGCCATTTCGCTCAACGGTAACCTGGAGGGCTGGGCGTGGTCTCATTCAAAAGTGGGGGGCTTAAAGTTTTGCTACCCCCGAGGCCAGTTGTGATCATGCGAGTCCTACTTCCCTGGGCGCCTCATCTCTATCAGAGGCAATTTGTTGTGGCCGGCCAATCGCCCGATTTAACCCCGTGCGACTTCTTTTCATGGGGGTTACCTTAAGTCCCTGGTCTTCATCAACCTTCCCCGAACTTTTGAAGTCCTGAAGACCAACATTCCTGAGGAAGTGGCTAAACCTGTTGACATGTTAGAGAGGGTGATGCGAAACATGTGGTTCGTTCAGTGCTTCGACAATGGAGGGCGTCACTTGGCCGACATGATTTTTAAGGCTATGTAACAAAAAACTTTAAAATATTGCTTACACTTGCTTAAAAAAAAAAAGAAATATCTTTAGTAGGTACTTTTTGTTTTATTGCGTTACGAAATAAGGAAGTTATGCTGCCCCACCCTGTGTAAGATTCAAACCTACTTTATACGATGCATTCTAACTTTGACTGATTCTTTAACTAGGGAAAAGATCTCAGCAACCTTCCGAGACTAATGGCAAAGGAAGTAATGGCTCCAAGAAAGGGAATGGCTATCAAACTAACAAGAAGTCCCTGAAAAAGTCCAAACATTCTGGAGATGGACCGGGAAATATAGCTCGGACCATCCTCAACAACCTCAACATATTCGGTAAGCTTTCCATCCCCCCCCCCCCCCCCCCCCCCCCGAAAAACGTCCAATGGCAACTTTTCGAGAAAACTCATCAGCGTTTTTGCTTATTTTCAAGGTCACAACAGCAAAAACGGCGGTAGCTCGTGTCATCCGTCGATCGGAACTCAGACAAGCAACATAGCCAACGGCTCGTCACAAATACAAAGGCGAAGTAACAGTTCGTTGTTGGACGCTGATTCCAGCAGCACCAAAAGTGGCCGAAGGCCTAGCGTTGACACCGTTTCCACTTATTTGAGTCATGAAAGCGAGCATAAAAATTCCAAGGTACATCTGTAGGAGGGCGTGTGGTGAAGGTGCAGAGTTCCTGTGAAATGGGAGATAAGGGCAAGCGATGACTGCCTCTTGTGGTCTAAATTGTTTATTAAACAAATCTAGTGCGGAACAGGTTATGAGATGTTTTGCCTAGCTTCTTTAAAAATCGAGAAACCAGTTAGTGCTAGATCGTGTTTCTAACTTGAATTCATTGATTAAACGTCAGTTGGTGGAGTTCCCTGCGTTTCTATACTTTGTAAGCCTTAGTGACGCTCGGCGCTCTTTCTCATCTTAATTTTTAAAATGTGCCCACTCTTAACTTGAAATTGAGGGTTTCATTTAATTGTTTTAACAAAATTCAAGCAAAACAATGAAACAGCAGTGGGAATTTGATATTTTATATATGTGGTGAGGGCACGTGAAGGTGGGCGGAGAGGGTAGCGCAAGGGAGTGGTTGAGGGGTTGAGGGAACGTGCGAAGGAGGGCGGAGAAGCAGGTATGCTTGGGCCTGGGACGGGGACAGGGGCAATTTAAAACTGGGTGACCCTCGGAATAAACACATTCTGCATTAAAACTGAACATTCTTGTGGCGTCACTGGAATGTATCGGATGGTCATCAGGTTTTGATTCTAGCAATGACGACCACTAGTCCAGCTCCAATGGTGGTTGGATCTGGGTCACAAGGTAGTTCTATTTCACTTCGTCAGTGTTGTTGAGAATCTGGTGCTAAAAATTGGAATTCGGTGGGACCCCGAAAATTGGATGATGTGTCCGAAATTACTCGGAAAACGACTCCTCATTCGACTTCCTGCAAGGCCCCAATTGCAGCTACTTGAAAGCCCCATAGATCCTCACGGTGAAATCCTACGATTCTGGGACCCCTCAAAAATGGATTCTACGTTAAAAAAAAAATTTAAAAAAATACTTCGAAAACGACACCCCACTCGATATTATAGCCAAAAACCCCTTCCCGTAGCCCCATTCGAACACCATAGAGCCCCACATGGTTGGGCGAACGTGCTGAAAACCTTGCGGACGCAATTAGATGGTAAAACGAGTATTTGGTCAAAATTTCAGATTAAAAAAAAATTTTAGGATTAATTTTAGGATTTATTTAGGAATTAATTTTAGGATTTAATCCTACCTACTTACTGCCCAGAACGGCTCGGACGGCGGACGGGCATTTTGCTTTGAGAATCTAGGCATCTTGAAACGTATAATGTCAAATTTTGAGGCCAATCAGAATTTTCGACCTCCGTTGCGATTACGTAGGTGTTATTATTCCCTGAATAATAAACCAAATATGGGTTCTCAATTTTTAAAAGTGAGTGAGAATCGGCAAAAAGAAAAATCGATTTACTCACAAAATTGAGTATTAGGATACCCATCACAATTGAACACTTAAGCTGAGGTTTAGACCACTTGAAACCCTGAACTTAGTGTTCAACTCTGTCAAGTCATATTGGGCTGCAGATGGGCGTGGCAGCTCTTTATTGTTAATCAACAACGTAGACCGCCAGCAGAGTAGTCCCCACGATTCCCAATCTCCCGCCTTGTTAAAGTGATTGATAAAAAATGCATTCCCAACTTCAACAGGTATTCTCATTTCCATGAACGTTGCAGGTTGATCTTCTGGATTGCAGTACCGGAAGTGACGACGTGTTCGTCTTTGACACGAGGAAGTCGTCACCTTCTCGGGGAGCTATAGTCGGTAAGTGCGTGCAATAACAATCAATAACAATCATGTGCGAGGAGTGTTTGTTGACGACCGATGTTCAGGCGTTGACGCTGCCAGCGCGGGGATTTCCAAGTACGTGGTGGCCCTGGAGCGACCCATCGAGGGCGACTGCCCGATCTGCCTGCACCCCTTCAACTCCGGCATGTCCGTCGCCCTCTCCCGGTGCTCGCACGCTCTTCACCTCGACTGCCTCAACTCCATGCTCACCAGCCAACCCAACTTCCCCACTGTAAGTACGCCGTAAACGTAATTGTAAAAAAAAGTCCTGGAGGTTCCCAAGATCACTTAGCTCTATCTAGTATTTGATGAACGAACTGAAAAAGTGTTAACTTATGTCTTACCTCACCTACCAGGGATCACTTACAGGCCAACGCTTTATTGTGTTGTGAAATTTGACTCCAACCGATTTGTTTTTCAGTGGCTGTACATAGAATGTCCGCTATGTCATGAAATATACGGGGAAAAGCGGGGCAATCAACCGAGAGGGACTATGGATTGGACGATCGTCGACCCCAATATTCCAAGTCACCCTAACGTCTCTCTCATACAAATCACTTACCAGTAAGTAAACCGTGGCTGTTATATCCCTACCGTCAATATTCCAGCACAGGGTTATTTGGAAATGTTGTTACCCTATGGACCATTTGTAGCCCCATGAAAGCCCTATAGATCGCTACAGTGAAATCGGATCGTTCCGGGACCCCCAAGAATGGATTCTACGTCCAAAAATACTTCGAAAACGACACCTAACTCGGGTTTTGGCTATGGGATCGAGTTAGGTGTCAGTTTCGAAGTATTTTTGGACGTAGACTCCATTTTTGGGGGTCCCGGAACGATCCGATTTCACTGTGGCGATCTACAGGGCTTTCATGGGGCTACAAGTGAGATTTTTGATGAATCCCAGGAGGTTAAATATTTTTCGAGTAGAAAATGAAGAATTTTTGAAAAAAAAAAAAAATTCAAAATTTTTACTTTTGACACTGAAATAATTTTTGCACAAGTACCTAACCTATATCAAAGAATAATAAACCCTTGTGTAAAATTTGCAGCGTTTTATTTTTGATTACTAAGTTGGTGTTTGTAGAAGGTGCAGAGGTGTCACCACCCTCAATATTCTGCCTTGTTGGTTTTCGTTTCACCGTCAAATTTCATTTACAGCATCCCATCAGGCATTCAAGGGCGAGAACATCCGAACCCAGGCCGGCCATACTACGCCGTCGGGTTCCCTCGCGTCTGCTACTTGCCCGACTCCAAACAAGGAAGGCACATCCTCAAGCTGCTTCAGGTATATTTCGTCAAATCCACAACGCCCTTTACTTGTCCTTGTTAGTAAACCGTTCCGTTTTTCGCCGCAGGTCGCTTGGAAACGGCGGTTGGTGTTCACCGTCGGTCGGTCCCTCACTACTGGCCGAGAGGACGTCATCACCTGGAACGGGATTCACCAGAAGACGGAACCCGCGGCCGCCTTGTCCCCCAATTTCCTCGACAACTGCATCAAAGAACTGGCGGCGCTCGGGGTGACATGAACCAACTGTCCAGAGCCGCTTCGACTATATTTCTCCCACTATTGGCAACCTAGCTATTTTGTGTCCTTTTAGTTGTTCCTTACATACCCTATGAGTGTATTTCAATTTTTTTAGCCACACAAATTTGTGAGTGTTATTTCTCACTGCCAACCGATGTCTTGCCTTTGTAATCAAACTTCAACCCTTTTTGTGTTAACAACCTAGAAATTAACCTTCGTGTTTCACTTGCCTCAAGCATTCACTTTTTTAATTCTTGCCTTAACATAATATGCAGGAGTTCCTAACAGACGAAGCCATCCTTCATATAATGTCAAAAGTCTGAGCTTCAGCATTCCACTACCAACTGTTAGACTGACTCCGTTTGTTCCTCCTAATTTCACGCTTTGTATTTAACTTTCAATTTGTGTGTTTACTTGTTATGGCGTGTACACGAGAGATCAGTATTGCATTAATTTTTGCGAGAGATTTTAGGGTCTCTCTTTAACTGTCCTCGAGTAGTGTTCGGTTTTTACTAGAGCAGCTTAAACCGTTTGGGTTTCGGTTTAAATGAGGATTTTGAGCTCGTTTGAGAGCGTTTTAGTGTACATCTTGGCAGCCATTTGAGCTCAATTTCATCAAACTCGGTTTGAGCTTAAGGGGGAGGGGAAAAGCACCAGTACTTGGACACTTGGACAGTTTTTCACCCATTAACCATTATAAAAATGCTGCAAATTTTACACTAGGGTTTATTATTCTTTGATATAGGTTACTTGTGCAGAAATTTAATTCTGTGTCAATGAAAAAAATTAAAATTTTTTTTTGGATTTTTGTACTTCAAAAAAAAATTTTTTTTTTCGAAAACTCATTTTTTTTTTTTTAAATATTCGACCTCCTGGGATTTTTCAAAAATCCCATTTGTAGCCCCACAGATCGCCACAGTGAAATCGTTCCGGGACCCCCAAATATGGATTCTACGTCCAAAAATACTTCGCAAACGACACCTGACTCGATCCCATAGCAAAAGCCTTCAAAAACCCCTCCAGTAGCCCCATAGCGCCCCACGGGTTTGGGCGATCGGACTGAAAACCTTGCGGGCCCAACTAGATGGTAAACCGAATATTTTGTCAAAATTTCAAATTTTCATTTCATTCGAAGACCGATTTTTCACGTATTTCCGGATGTCTCAAGCTCATCATGCCGCGCGGACTCTGTAAAAAATCACAACTCATTCGCTGTCCCGCCGCGGCAGGTCCCGCCGGAGCGTTCTGTTTGGCAAGGATAATTGAAAGTCGGAAGTACAGAGATCGCGGTCCAGTCCGCGTTCTGTTCGTAGAAGTCAGAACGCTCTCGACTATGGCTCCTCCATCCAGCCATGTTCGATTTCTTTGAGCTGTCTGTGAAAATCAATGATCCCCTCGTTTTGTTTCTTGCCGCTGGCTCTGAATGAGTTCAGCTTGATTCCAAACACTAAAACGAGCCTCTTGTGCAGCAACTAAAGAAGCATACTGTACAGGACGGGATGTTTCGCTAAGAGCATATCACGGTTGGACCACTTAACTCCACACCAGGCTCAAGAGCTTTGGCCTGAAAACCCCAACGATTTTTCTTCGCTATCATTTCAAACTGCACCAAGAAGGACTCCCAGTCAGTTGTCCCATCGAAAGTCTGCAGCTCTGTATCCTCTCCCTAACGTGGTACTGCGCCTGGTTGGTGGCCCTGAGATTGTCAAATTTGGATGAACTGACGATGGCTGTTGGGGCTGAACTGCTCCCTCGCCTTCTCTCAACTCCCCTCTTGACGAAGTCCATCATCGTCCATACTTAATCGACTATGCATGCCTTCACTTCTATTGTCACTGGGTCCTCATTCACACCACTCCCACACCAAACCAGTATGGCCTCCAGGCAGGTGGTCATCCCACCGCTGCCACCAAATGTTGAGATTTCAATGGAATAAACCAACTCGTGAAACTCAAAACCAATAATGATCTATTTTTCTTGTAACAATAGGGATACCATGTGATGTTTAACTATAGAGGATTCCATCAATATATTAAATATTGTTAAAATATGTCAAATATATTCCCATTAATCATTAATGGGAAAACAGTAAGCCTCAAAATGGCCAAAGGAAATCAGACAGTGGAAGATGGACAAATATTGGTGCTCTTCCCCTATGTAAACATAATCTTAATTCGCCAGAGAAAAATATGAAACTTACATCTCCCATTGAACCGATTTTGATGAAATTGGTGTCCCCTCCGCGCGCCCCAAATTGAGTCATTTCCAGCTTGTTGATTGGTGTAGAGTTTATAAGAAAATTATATCGTCTACGTAGCCTTCAAGGTAAAAAAATTTCGTGGAATTATTTTTGTATTCCTTATATTTAGAAAGAGCATTTTATACAAATATCCGTTGAACATTTCAGGACCATTTCAATAAATATGTGATTGAAGTTTATTCTTGCCAGAAAATGTATTAGTAGCTTTAAATTGTAGGTTGTACAAGTAAAATGTATGTAACTATTTTTAAAAATAAACAAGAACTTTAGTAGACATCGTTATTTACTTTCTACCATTTACAGAGTAAAATACACCACGTTGTAGCTCGCGCCATCTTCATACATCCATAAATTGGTTCGTCAACGTCTCAAATACTTGAAGTTTCGAATCGTTAAATTACAAAAGAAAGACAAAATTCAAACTAAACTAGTACGATTGACACATCGATGAAATATCAGTCTTGGACGCGTCCGAGAGTTCTAAAACGAACGCTGTCAGGACAAGGTTTGTCCTATGGCGAACACCCAGCATTGAGATTGGGGTTAAGCGTTTAAATTCCTTTTTCGTTGATAATCCAAAGCATATCGATCCCATGTTTGCCGAGGCTGATTCGTCCCAGCATCCCATGTTCGTCGACTTTGACGTAGTAGAGGAAGAGGACGATGGCGTAGAAAAGGTTGTTGCGGCCGGGCGGGACCTCCCGTACTTCGCCGTCGATGAGGATATCGAAGTGCGGGGGGTTGAGGGACTGGCGGACGAGGCAGAGGCGGTTTTGTTTGGCGGATTTGACCGAGTCGGTCAAGTAAAAGGACGAGAAGGGTTTGGAAGTGTCCGAATGGGGGAAGGTCGAGGGGGAAAGGGGCAGCTGCTGGTCCAAGTAGGTGGCGAAAAGGTGCATCAAGAGGTCGGCGTCGGTTGGGTAGCCGGTTTCCCAGGGTTTGGTGCCGACTTCGCCGCCGGAGTTCCATCTGAAGTCGCACATTCCGTGTCCTTGTGCCAAAGTGCGGTATCTGCAAGTACAGCTTGATCAGTAAATGGTTGTGTATCAGTAACTGAAGGGACACTCACAGCGATTAGATGGGAGAGGAATACTGAGTGCGCTGCAATCGCTCACTTACCTGGCAACAACGTAGTTCTGCTTCGTGGACACCCGGAGGAAAGGTAGAAGATAGCTAAGGGATGGCAGTTGATGGGCGACTTGAGGGTTCCTGTAAGCGTCTTCCAGCGTCTCCAGGCCCACGTTGCCGATCGACAGTCCGCTCAGCCTCAACGTCTTCAGCCCATTGTCTACGACGGTCATTTCCGAAACCACACGATCCAAAACCGTCTTGGACAACCACATCCTGCGCCGACAGAACCATATTTATCACTTTGCATCGTAAAAGACAAGCCCGCAAAGCCTCTACAAATTTACCTGAAATTAGAAATCCAATAGATGAAAACACTAGCTTCAATCTTATAGCGTTCCCATAACAAAGCAAAGAACTCTTTGTTCGTGCATCCTGCCTCTTTGCTCGAACAAACGCTGCTGTCACTAGACGACGGCGAGTTTTGATATTCGGAGCGGCGGAGAAGTGGCGACACGTCCATACAGTTGTCGGACTTGTTCCTCCGGCGAGAAGACCAAAAATCCGAACTGTCCAAATACAAATTGGAGTCTTCGCTGGTCTTGACGAACTCGTTTTCGGCGGCGATCTTGTGGTCGGTGAGGTATTGCATCAGGTCGCGGGTGGACGTAATGATCTGGCCTTTGTATTTCGTCAAACTATCGGAAATGACGTGTTTGATATCGGTGGCGACGTGGGGCGGAGAACATTCGACTGGCTCCAAACCTAAAAATGAAAAAAACACGATGGAAAATGAACTCATCAGTCGTTATTGCTTTTCACCATCGTGATGCAAAGCAAAAGTGATATTTACCTCCTCTGTACGTCTCATCGGCAAAGAACGCAATCCTGTTACGGGCAGTCATCCTCTTGAAAGATTCAAAAATCGATTGAAAATCTTTCCAATAAGAAGGGTTGCTGTCGGCGTCCATCGGCTTATATCTTACAAACTCCATCTTCTTCGACGACGCCGGCGTTGACGATAGTTCCGCGCCAATTGTCAGGCGCATCTTCTGCGTATCCGCTCGTTTCCTGACGTCGAGAAATGCGAACAGGTAGTACAAAACGTTGCACACGCAAACGACGATTGTCACCGCTTGTAACGCCCTCAGCACGTACAGGGGCATCGACCCGTGTAGAAAATCAGCTAAAACCAACAAAATAAGCAGCAGATTCAAACAAGACCAAGCGACGATTTCCCGCTTTCGACGCTTCAAGTCCATGAAAATCGAACATTCTTCGACTCGGTTGATGTCCAATTTGGTTTTGAGCGTCACGTTCCGCCGGAGAACTCCGTTTTCGGGCGGGATCGGCGACAAATCGTCTTTCGATCGACAGGCGTCAGAAGAAATTTTGCGAATCGTCATTTTCTCCAGATAAACAAACGCTGCAAGTCACAAACCCCGGCGTCGAACGGTACAAAACATTTACACCATCAGTTTGTCTGGCGGGGTACCATTTCAGGAGAACAACGCACTAATCCGGATTATTTATAAGTAATAACCACCGCAAAACACCAGGCAAATCTCAACAAAAGTCAACAACAAACCACATCAAACAGAATAATCCACGTTCAATCAAATGCACGTTACTTTTGATTGCGCTTACGGGATGTTAATAAAATATCGATGTCACAACATCGATACGGCCGGACGATATATCTTTTCACGATACATCGATATTAGTGGGAATGGCCACAATATGGCTCAAAATATTATTTTGAAGAAAAAATAAACCTCGGAAAACTCCATACCTACTTATAGGAAATTTACGTTGATTTCGAATATGCCCCATGTTCCTATACTTAAAATTAAGACATACCCAAGTTTTTTCGAAAAAAAACTTTCCAGCGAATAGGCCTATTATGTAGGTATACATAATATTATTATTCAGTTTGGAAGCCCAACTACGATTCTCACGAAATTGGAACAAAAATAAAAGTTCTATAGAAAAATTTTCTATTTAATTTGACATTATCCGTTTCAAGAGGTCTAGATTCCAAAACCGAAATTTCCGTCTGCCATCCGAGCCCTTATAAGGAATAAATGGGCAGTAGGAATTTTTTTTTAAATCTCAAATTTTGACAAAATACTCGGTTTACCATCTAGTTGTGCCCGCAAGGTTTTCAGCCTGATCGCCCAAACCCGTGGGGCTCCATGGAGCTGGGGGAGGGTTTTTTTTTAAGGCTTTAGGCTATGGGATCGAGTTAGGTGACGTTTTCGAAGTATTTTTGGACGTAGAATCCATTTTTTGGGGTCCCGGAACTATCCGATTTCGCTGTTGCGATCTATTATAGTAATACTATAATATGGGGCTACATATGGGTTTTTTGAAGGATCCCAGGAGGACAATATTTAATATTTTTCATGTAAAAACAAAACGTTTTTGAAAAAAAAAAAAGTTTTTGGAAAAAACTTTTTAAAAATCATCGGGTGTTTTCATACTTGGATGACAAAGGCAAAAGCAGGTCATCCAGAAATGTGGTGGACCAGAAAGTGAGTTTACAACGGCTCCTGTGGCGACGGGGATTATTTTTGACATTTTATATCTTTGCTATGGCACACAAACTAAAAAATTTTTTAAAATTTTCGGTGTTAATGGAAGCCTTCTATCGAACTGACAGGTTATTGTAAAGGTACGCTTGCATACCAGTCTGCAACACATTGGGACATTTTATGTCTTTATTATTAATGGATACTGATTAACAGGAGGTCGTCTCCAGTTTTGGTCAGACGTTTGATTTGGCCTCAGATATTGCGGTGTATCTTATTACTAGTACTATGTGAAGTTGTATTATTTATTCATCACCAGCGCAACGACTCACCTCCAAGTGGGGGGTTCTGCTTCATAGTTACCGGTATTTGCTTATCGGTAGTTGTTAACGCTTTTTGTTAACGAATTTTTCGTTTGCCAAAGTAAAGACATAAAAATTTTATGTCTTTACTTTGGCACATAAACAAATTTGTCAAAAAATTTTTTTCATTGACAGAATTAAATTTTTCCACAAGTAACCTATATCAAAGAATAATAAACCCTAGTGTAAAATGGACGCTTACTCAAAAAAAGAAAAGGACATAAAAGGGCCCTCCGAAAAAAGGGCAGGTTTACCTACCATCATCAAGTAGGTAACCTGCTTTTAGAGAATCGATTTTCATAGCAATCGGTTGAACTTTAACTCATTCGATTCTTTTTTTCAGGGAACCGCCATCCCGAGCTTATGCCGACTTTTAATATCCCGCTGTTTATCAAATAGGTATCTTTAAAAAAAAGTGATTTACCTAAAATAAATCGCCGAAAATAAAACATTTCCATTGACCAAAAGCAGGAATTTTTTCATACGATTTATTGTAGGAATTTAGACATCTACAGTGGATCGATGACCAAATTTGTCTATCCTCTTTGATATATAAATTGTTGTTGGGTCTTACAATTTTGTCTGTCCGTATATTTACCTACTGAGTCGATTCATCGCTACCTTGAAGCATCCGCCCTAGTTTAATGAATTTTGGCTCTTGTCTCACTTCACTGAGCTGGTACGTAATTTTTTGATTACTGAATTCATTAATTTTCTAGTCGATAAGGTAAATGAGCTCTCCGGTTCGCTGGATGGGCTTAAAATGGGACATGGCAGGTTATGGGGGACGTAGCCGTAGTTCCCGCCCTTGTTGATAGTGCCGTGTTTTGGGTTTTCACGATGTTTGGAGATGCGGTTTTGAGTGAAGGTTGGCGAAATATTTGACAATAAACAAATGCGATGGAGAAGAATTTTGCATATTGGACGGAGTATACGAAGTTGGGGTTGAAGTTGCGTAAGAATACGGATTTCCTTTATAGTAAGTTGGAATGTTCACGGGAGAATGTGGTTTACATCGATCAAGGGAACTATCCTGCAAGCCCTTTCTATACCGTCAGATTTTGCAACGCCAAAAATTATGCTGATTGGTTGGCCGTCGCGAATGAAGACGGAACAGTGTGCGTGCACGATAGCACTCGAGGACGAGATGGCACAGTTAAGAACTTCTTGGCTCACTACAACGCGATTTTCGATCTGGTCTGGTTAGAAAATGATGTGAAGGTAGTGACATCATCGGGAGATCAAACGGCCCTGTTGTGGGACTTGGGTCGTGGAGAGGCTGTCCCTATTGTGCGAATGGTGGGGCACCAGGGGTCAGTCAAAGCTGTAGCGTGCAAACCTGGCGACTCCAACGTCTTCGCTACGGGAGCCCGAGATGGTGATATTATGTTGTGGGATATCAGGACCAATACGTGCCGATCGAACGTCTCCGACGAGGAACAGTTCCGTTCCGTCAGAGCTGACGACGTCATACGCTTTTCTCACCTCAAAGGTGCCCTCGGCGGGCTCGGCCGCAACAAATCCGTGGAAAAAGCGTTGCAGAATTCCCAATGCATTTCCAGCGTAGTATTCCAAGATCCGCAAGCTGTAATATCGTGTTCCTCTACCGATAAAACCATCAAAGTGTGGGACACCCGAAGGACATATTCCGCTTTCAAAGGGATCCCCACTCCGCTGAATTCGATCTCACGAGAATCCCTTTCGTCCAACCGTGTGGGGTATACGAGCCTGGCGGTGAGTCCGTGTCGCCGACGACTCTACGCCTACTGCACGGACGCCAAATTGTACGCTTTCAACATCGGTGCCGTCAGCTCGGACCCCATCGCTATCTACAAAAGCTCCGGGAGCTCCAGCTTCTTCTGCAAAATCAACGTCAGTCCTGATGGGCGTTACTTGTCTTCGGGATCTTCAGATGGCAACGGGTTAGTATTCAATTAATATTCTGAATTTAGATAATTTTACGCCTGTTCAAAATTATTCTGCAGAGTGAGTTCTGGCTGTTCAGAATCGAATCCGAACTCGAACGCTTCCAGGAACTCAGGAACTTAAGCTGATCTACGCTAAAAACGCTGCAAATTTTACACTAGGGGTTATTATTATTTGATTTAGGTTACTTGTGCAGAAATTTAATTCTGTGTCAATGAAAAAAGTTTAGAAAAATTTGTTTTGGGATTTTGTTTTTTTTTTCAACATTTTTCTGTTTTTTTACTCGAAAAATCCACCTGGGATCCTTAAAAAATCCGATTTGTAGCCCCATGAAAGCCCTATAGATCGAAACAGTGAAATCGGATCGTTCCGGGACCCCAAAAAATGGATTCTATGTCCAAAAATACTTCGAAAACGACACCTAACTCGATCCCATAGCCAAACGCCTTCAAAAACCCCTCCCGTAGCCCCATAGCGCCCCACAGGTTTGGGCGATCGGGCTGAAAACCTTGCGGGCACAACTAGATGGTAAACCGAGTATTTTGTCAAAATTTCAGATTTGTAAAAACGTTCCTACTTCCCAAAACGGCCCGGACGGCGGACGGACATTTCGGTTTTGGAATCCACACCTGTTGAAACAGATAATGTCAAATTTTGAGGCCGATCGGAGTCGTTGACCTCCGTCGCGATTACAAAGGTGTGTTATTCTAATAATAATAAACCACATTGTCGCTATTTAATCCCACGACTGACATTCACGAGATCAGAGAAGGAAATTAAATGCACTTGAGCGACATTTCACATTCAAGGAGGTATCCAGAATCAGTTCGGGAAGTTCTATAATAACATCAGAACTGCTAGAATAGATTTCAAACGATTCCAAAGGAGTTATGCGTTCCAACGCTTCAGGGCTGGGGGGCTTGATTCCTGGAAGCCGAAGTTCTTTCCACTTTAGGTCCTTGCAACAGGCCTCACTCACCTAATCTACTGTCTCCTGCTTCCCAGCTAATGTTAATTTTTCTTCATTTCTAGGTTTATTTGGTCTGTCGCTTCTCCAGAACAGGAATTGATCTCATTGACAGGCCACACCGCCGAAGTAACTTGCGTTGATTGGTGCAAACATGGTGAACTGAAGTTGGCCTCCTGTTCTGATGACGGATCATTCAGGTTAGCCCGTATTTACTTTACCTTAAAATGTACTGTGAGCTGATAGAATTTGCCATGTGGACTTGCCAGGTAAAACCTGAGCGAGGACCCTCTGACCTGTACGATCGGTCTCCCTGGAAATGGCCAACTTCTGCCTTTACATGACTGAAAGAACTCACGTTTTCTTCGCCTTTTGCAGGATTTGGAAGGTCAACACCAAACAAGAAGCTCAAAATGCTGAAAGTGAGGCGGACGTTGGTGGTCGCGTCGTCCAGCCTAAGAACGTCAGCGTACCGAGAACTCGCAAAACCTTCTTTGTCACCCACGGCCTTTCCAGAAAACGGCGCCATTCAGCGGTAGACGCTTCACCGCAAAGACCGATGACTCCATCACCGAAGAAGCTGTGCATCACTCCTAAGAAGGTAATGAAATTAATGAGATCGTGTGCGATTAAGGGTGGGTTTGTAAGATGTGGTTTTTACCTCGATTAAAGCCCGATTATGGTAATTATTGAGTAATGGTCGATGGTGAGGTGCGTCAGGCTTAGTTTATTTATGTTTTTAACTATGATGTTGTGCGGCTGGTAGTAATGGTGAGAAGCGGCCCCCTTCACCTCCGTGAAAGTTCAGCCCTTTCGACAATGTGTGATCCAAAGGCAGTACTCGATAGGGGTAGGTCCTACTTTATCTTTTTGCCTTTTGATCAGCTGTGTCATTACCAAATTCGGACAATGAGGATAAATTTGAGTAAAATTTAATTTTCCTGTTTTAAACAGAGACGTTTTTGCTTCCAAGCGTACCAGAGTCGTCCTGAGGCGTCTACGGCGAATCTTTTAGCCTGCCGTCGCTTGTTTACTAGATGATTTTCCTTCTTGAATAATTTCAACATTTCTTGTGCGAATGCATCCTCAGCTATTGCCTGGCGGTATATGACCTCACTATCATCTCAGGTTTCTCTACAAGCTTTGTTTCTTATGTTACCGGGTTTAAGTTGGTTTTTTTTTCGGGTTGCCTTTTCTCTGGCCTGACGATGTCGTGGAATTGTTTCACGGATGATTTCATACCCAAAATTACGTTTTTAAAAAAAATTAAGTTTTTGACAAGTCTTGCATTCTCACTAAATTTTTGACGACTTATTTTTATCTTGATTTCTTCATTCTTGTTTTTTAATCGATTTTTGACAAGTCTTGGTGCGGGACACAGAAAAAAAAAAAAAAAAAAAAAAATTGGGAGGCTGCATTCAGCTTATTTTTTTGTGGTGTCTCCTGGGTCATACTGAAGTGCATGATTTTCATGGATTAACCTCCATTAAAATCAACAAAAACACAACTTCAACTTCAAAGATTTTATTGATTCAACACATGGTTTAGACAATAATAAAATATATATATTTATATTTATTTATTTATTTGTAACATTTACGTAGGCCTCAGGGGCCCTTAGGTTGTAAAATTAATGTAATGACAGTAACATAAAGTAAGTGATATAATAATTGGAGTAACATAATTAATTAAAAGTATAGGAGAAACATAAAGAAAAAAAAGAAAAATTATGGAGGAATGAAATACAAACATTAAAAAAAATAATAATAATAAAAAATTAACAAATTAACAATGGTCAAGGAAGCCGGAGAGGCACCAAACTTAGGGCTGTGCCACCCATGACCCTCACAAGAACGCCATAGGCTTGGGCCGACAATAATACAAGATTAGGCGTTGGGGCCCGGGACCGGGAGGGTCCCAAAGTGTTGCTCAATGAGGCTACGGAACTGGGATATCGAAGAAACAGTCCGACAAGAAAGGGGAAGCGCATTCCACGTACGAGCTCCAGCGATACGCAATGAGCGGCCCTTGGAGATGGTACGATGGGGCACCACATTTAGAGCATGAAGCCTCCCCGAACGCCCACCGTACAATAGTCGAAAGATGAACAGGCACACTCAACACAATATGGTTCGAAGTTCAAAAATAATTGGCAAGGAGGTAGAGTATCCCCAAAAACTACAGTATTGGCGTGATACCTGGAAAAGCAAAGAAAAAGAGGGTCCAAAAATAAGCAAAATTGAATTTTCGAAGATTTAGTCCATTTGAGGCCTACAGATTTAGACGGGATTTCAGGGCCTTACACAGGAAACCTCAGATGCTTGGTCTGGGGAAGTAATTGTTAGAAAATTTACCAGGTTTACTTCCGCTGGTACGTTGTCCTCCAGGAATCTGAGTTCGGTGTATTCTGGGCACGTCACCACCATATGTAGGATGTCGTCCTCAAAACTATATTCACAAGTAGGGCAGTGATCGAGTGGACAAAACTTCCACCTTTCTCCAACAACTCGCATAACCATGTTATAAAAATTGAAACTAATACATACTGAGGACCAGATTCTCCCATTTAAACACGTGCTCATCTCCCATTTATCTCGTTTAGGGCTCTTAACTGCGAACACTCAAATCAATCACTATTTCAGGTCGAATCCTTCGTCTCCCAACTCCCCAACTACGTCGTCGACGGGCGCTCCCCCCACGAGCCGTCTCGTCGCGTCCCCGCGTCCCCCGCGGCCGACGGCGACTGGCTACGACGACTAATCGCTGCGACTCCACCGCCCGCCAAGACCTCGACAAAGAAGAACCGCCGTACGCCCAATCAAAACGGGAAATCCTCAGCTCGGGGGAATCTTCTGAGATATTTCAAAAAAACTGACGAACCTTCAAGTGATACCAAACAAAACTTGGACGAGAAACTGTAACAAATGTACCAAAACCTCTCGTAAGGTGTTGCGCTGTTTATGATTATGTTGACTATTGTATTTGGTATTTTACCAAATTTTGACTGATGAGGAAACTCAAATCGTTTTCATGTTATTCGCATTTGCCTCACAGTTTTTTGTGTAAACGCAACGAAAGATCAGACTGTTCTTATATTCCTTTTGAATTTTCAATATCTCGTTTTTTACATTTTTGGAAATTTTAATATTTATCATGAAATCGCAACAAATTTGCAATTGATAATTTATTTTTTGCTGTTTCAAGCTTTATAACTAATTTTAATTGGTCTCATTTTTAATTATTCATGATTCTGATTATTATCGCTCGTACAATCTTCTGAATCGGTTTAGTACCTCAGAAAGTACGTTCTCGATTAGCTTTATATTTACCATCCTAAAGAATGAAATACAGTTCTATAAAAAGTTTCAACTTTTTTGTGTATACCCCCATTCTATGACGATAATGTTTACCTTATCTTTTTTACCAATCGCCCAAATCTTTTGTGGATAGTTTGGCAGTTCTTCATCCCTAACCCCCTTCCAAGAGATGATAAGGGGATTTCTCACTGATAGCAACCCTACGTTACATGGCCGAAGCAAAGTACTACTGCATCACTGAGCTCATGCAGGCTTGCGATGTTGCCTCCATGTCGCTGAACACCAAAAAAGACAAGGTAAGGGCGCAAGACGGTTGTCGATTGTTGTATTAGATGAAAATGTTGTACACGTGAGTTTTTATTCACCAGGAGTCTGACTCCAGTTCGAAGAATGATTTGTGCAAAGTACCGCTTGTGACGTCACCCAAAGACGAACAGAGCATACTTGGAGGAACCTCAAAAGTAAGAATCACTAAACCATTTTGTGTACGAATAATTTGTATTATATAGGGTGGCGCCCTAGGATCAGACACATTTGAAAGGGAGATTGTGGCCGAATGGTGGGGGACTAGGGGTCGTCGGCCCGCCTGTTGTGTGCAGGTCAGTGCTGTGGAAACTGCTTTAGAGGCTTATCGCCTATCAGCAGGCCCCCCCGAAGGGTCCAACCCGTCGGGGTCTGACCTTCCACCGGGCTCCACCTCCCAGCAGGCCCCACGACCCCCTCGAGACCGACACCAGTCCAAGGGGGGCGGCCAAGGACCGACGGGATGAACCCGCAGATCAGAGACCGCGGGCTCACCCTCGCCCGAGGTGCTGGAGGAGAGGAGATGCTCCAAGCGGGTGGTTAATGTGTTATGGGACCAAACTCCTCCCCATTAAGGCCCCTCCAGTGGGAGGCCCGAAGGGACTAGCCCCTCTAGCGCTTTACATGCCCCTGACACCCTGAGTCCACTAGTGAGCCGTAGCCACACCAGCTTCAACCTGTACCCAGGCCTGTTGTGTGCAGAAAGAAGGGGAGTTTTTGTTTCGATGTCGACGTGATCTCATGTTTTCGTTTGAGGAGCTTGTGTGGATTAATGAGTCAATCGTTGCCGAACAACTGGTTCATGTTTTCCTTCATCAGAGGGAGAACGCTCGCCTCATCTCTCTGTCTGAGATTTTTCTTGTGTGTCTGAAAGCCAGAGTTTACACGAACAAACCCCGCAATCTTCAGGAGTTGAAGACGTCTATCCAAGCTGAAATTGTATCGATCCCGGCCGACATGAGGCATGCTGAACTTCAGCGACCGACTCCAAGAATGCATCATTCAGATGCATTTGATAGGTCTTAATTTTTCATAATTAAGATCACTAGACTGTAAAATAAACTCCCTTTTTAACTCGACAGTTTAAGCTTTATTTCAACCCGTTATCCTCAAAATTGCTTATTTGAGAACAAAATGTGTCCGATTGTATTGCGCCACCCTGTATTTATGGTATTGTGTGTAACTCATTTTTATACATCTTTCAGCCCATAATCAAACTGCTAATTAATCGTCATAACAACAAGTACTCCTACACAAGGTGAGCGCTACTGCCATGTAAACTCAATGCTGAAGTTGGCTACACTGATTGAAAAAGTTCCCCACAATCTCCAAAACTCAGAGCGTTGTTGATTGATGTTTCAGTTCTTCCGACGATAACCTTTTGAAGAATATCGAGTTGTTTGACAAACTGTCGCTCCGGTTCAGCGGTCGAGTCCTTTTCATCAAAGATGTCGTCGGATCGAGCGAAATCTGCTGTTGGAGTTTTTACGGTCACGGTAAAAAAGTCGCCGAAGTCTGCTGCACTTCCATCGTCTACTCCACGGACAGGAAACACACTAAGGTGAGGGAAGTGCGTGGTATTGTTTGACAAGTTCAACAAGACCTCAAAAATTAGCCGTTGGTGTTCCGTCAATTTTTTTGTTTGCCCTGGATGCCTTTGAATCCCTCGTTTTTCAATGTAAGATTGATTTTTCGTAGCCTTGTCAAATGTGAGCATTAAGACCAAAATGGCTGTCCAAGTACCGCTCACGCAGATGCCCCATTTAAGTTAATTGAAGTGGGGTAAGTGCATAACCGTGCTGTTCTATCTTTGGAACAAATATTCTGTTCCACCGGTTAGTGCAAAAAAGGAAGTCGACTAGACTGCTAATATTTTAAAGACTTACCAAAACATCATGGTTTACATGGAAAATGAGGTGGACCGACACCAGTGGTACACCGATGAAAAGGCAACTAGTTTGGTTGAAAACCAAACAGACAGGAGATCCGATGTAGTTACTGCAGGGGAAGGGCATGATATCGTGCACTTTCCCGAATTATCACCACGCACATGTCCATTCTTGAAAAGCGAATGGGGTAAGTGCATCGTAGAGCCCAACACTGAATGCCAATTAAATGGAGCTCTGAACTTGGCAGCTGAGTGAAATGGCACAATGTGACTTCACAACCTACCAGCCAGATTACCATTTATTTGAGTTGACACCATTTGGCGGATAAGTGATGCCACTAGAACCAGTGGAAATTGTGCTGTAGTATTGTTACAATGCACTTGCCCCATTTTTGCTCTTCCCCCAACACACCTTATGCCATTTTGGATGTGTAAAGGGTAGTATTGGTTCATTCGGGATTTTACTGGGTATTCATTCTTCAGGTGGAGTTCCCCGAAGCGCGGATATACGAAGAGGCTTTGAACATCCTCCTGTACGAGAACAGGAACGTCCCGGACCAGGAGCTGATGAAGGCAACGTCTCCCCGAGGCGCCATGAGCTCTCACCCCAGTGACGACGAGGAAGAGCGCTCTGGATTGGCCCGGCTCCGTTCCAACAAGCAATGATCCCCCGCAGGACGAGCCCGCGCTCCACACAGAAGATGATGGTCGGTGTGTACTGTACATTTGTCATAATGTACTTAGTATGACGTTTCCGACTCTCGTGTAAGACATTTGAGCCGCCTGTCTCAGTGCTCTAAGTATCGCATCATCCACTTCAAACTTGTTCAGGCCTTGAGCGATCTCTTCTTGCAAATTGCAATCCTGTTAGCCATCTAATTCGTGAACTCATTCTACTTGAAGATACCCCGCTTCCTCCACCGCATGCATTTCTTCAGGTCTAAACTGTATGTCTTTGTATACAGATTGGTGCTCGTTTGGGTGCTCGGTTTTACATAATGGTTCCAATTTATAACTATTGCATTTAACTGTAGTCTTGTTAACTATTTTTGTTTGTGTAATTATTGAAATCTATCGACTTGGCTATATATTTCAATCAAATAAATAACTAACGTTTCTATACATTTCCCTTGATTAAAAGGTTGACGTGCTTGGAGTTTTTTTAAATCGGTATTTATCCAAATAACACGAGAGCTAAAGCCATAATTTGGATGATTGTACAGATGAATTTATGGAAATTTAAATCTACGGTGGAATACAAGGATCCATCATTCAATGAACAGATTCCGGCTTTCCGTTGGTTGTCAACAGAAAAGAGAAGGTAATACTCTGGTCATTCTCCGTGTGTTGGTGTTTCTTCCAATTACTTCAAAATGGCGGTGATGGTTTGACGGTATTGAATGGTGTGGAGATTAGAGAGAAAAATGACTACTCTGCTGATGTAGGTACTAAGTTGTTTATTCACAGTAATCAATGGTCGCGTGGGGACCGGTTTTGAACAACTCATCCCACAGTCTAAGCAACGAAGCACAGAGTGAGCCTAGTATACGAGTCACCTTCCTCCCTAATCTATACATAGGATTCGACCTCTGCACCTTCTGCCAACGACCACTTCGTGATACTAAATGATAGTAAAGTTGACCACGGTAAGTGTAAATATGGGGCAAGTGGAAACCATGGTGACATCAGCGCTCCAGTAGTTGGGGATTTGAACTAACTCTGCCTGTTGAAAGTTACCCAAAATATCATGCACGTCTTGGGAATCCTACAGTTCTATAGGTACGAAGCAGGGAGCCATTCCCATCCTCATTCGCCAGTTTGGTCTGGTTGAAAGTTTGACTTCCGTTGGTGTGGTCGATCCCCTGAATTAGGAATGGAAACGTGTCTGGATTTTTTTTTTTTTAATCGATAGAAGGCGTCCAAATAATAATGAAAATGGGGTTAAAACACAAACTGCAAGTTCGTACAAATTTATAAAATTCATGGAAAAATTTGCAATTTGAATTTTGGCAGAAACCCGAGGTCAGCTCCTATTGGTCGATGAGTTGGCCACCATTAAAAAACTAAAAACTGAAGGATCGCTCACGTCGAATAAGTCAATTTATATCACGAATAATATTCTTCTATTGACTCACACTCACAACAATGCGAACACAGCCATTTTCGCGTTACTCCAGTCTCACTAGTGCCAACCACCAAGAAAATCAAGAAAAAATTTGAAAATCGACCTGCACTCTATAGTAAGGCAGATACAGGGTGCGCCAGAATAACTTACTTATTTGAAAAAATCGCTGAGTGGTGACTAGGGATCGTAGAATGGTGGGAGGAGGCTCACTCGAAGGGGGTGGTCCCCAATTTTTGCTTCCCCTACCGTTAGTTGCTATCATGCTTGGGACGAAGGAGGAAAGGGCGTTCGCCGTCGAGGCCTTCTTTTCAAACGGTCGCTCACTCGTCCTTACCCAACCAGCCTTCCGCGCGCGCTTCGAAATCCCTGCTAACGGGCCGGTTCCCGGCTGGAATTCCATTCTTTCGTGGGTTGACACATTTCGGGAGAGTGGAACTGTCGTAAAAAAAAAACAGAAATGGACGCCCTCGGACCTCCAGAACGCTGGATAATGTCGAAAGAGTAAGGCTTTCGTTTTTGCGCTACCCCCGTCGTTCAGCTCGCAAACATGCAGCTGCTTTAGGGATTTCTGACAGCGCTGTTCGACGGATTCTCCATAAAGAACTCAATTTTCATCCCTCTCAAGTGGCTGTAGTGCAAGAGCGGATTTGTTGCGAGAAAGGCCCACTTCCCCGACCGCCTCATCTCGCTCAGGGGCGATCTCCCTTGGCCGGCGCGCTCCCCAGATTTGGCTCCCTGCGACTTTTTCTGTTGGGGATACTTGAAATCCCTCGTTCATGTCGATCGCCCACGAACCCTGGCCCAACTCAAGGACAAAATTCGTCACGCCATCGCGAACATACCAGTCGGTATGCTGCTCAGAGTTGAGAGAAACTTCAAAAATCGACTAAATGAGTTCATTAACAATGGGGGGCATCATTTGATGGATGTCATTTTCAAAACCATTTGAAAAAAAAAAAAAAAAATGGATGTTGCACTTTACAATAAAAAAATAATTGCAAGGATAACTGCAATACTTTTTTTTTTTATTGACCTTTCAAATAAGTAAATTATTCTGGCGCAACCTGTATTACTGTGTGCATGAGTGAAAGTCGGTTTTTTCGTTGAGCGTCCCCTTCCTTACCTGCAGAAGTATACAAAATATTACAATAGCCAAAAGGCAGTACAAACGTCGAGCACAAAGGTACTTCACAATACAATAATACTTTTAGATACATAATACAATAGCAGCAATGAAAAACAGATTTATAAAAAACCGCACCTGCATAGAAGCAGGTAAAAACTAAAACATTACATCAAGTTTGAGGTCTCAGCATACAAAAACAAATAAAAGTGCGAGAGACTCATCAAACAACCCTGTCAATTCCCATAAATTCCTCCAGAGAATACAACTCAGCCCTAGTAAGTTTGAGTTTCACCACTTTGAGGGAAGACTTTATAGGGAGCTCTCGTATCTCTTGGGGAAGAGTGTTGAGCAGACGAGAGCCCACCAACATTGGGTCACCCTGCTTAGCGGTTGTTGTACGGTTTCTTTTTGTATTATTATTATTGCCGAACTTGGGAGTCGTAGCTCTGGGTTATAAAGAATTGAGTAGTTTGGAAGCTTTTATTCATGAAGGCAATGCATAAGCTGGGGACCACAAGGTCCGTTAGAATTTGCCCTTGGTTTGGGAGAGGAAAGGGGTTGCTGTTTCTAATGTTAACTTACACGAATCATGCTAAACCACTTGGGGACCAGGCAGTGACCTCCGGGCACAGATTAAACTACTGACTACTGGCCTAGTGACTCACCTCGTACAATCAGCTCACGGTGCAAATCTACAATAAGAACGGCCCCGTTCGAGCAACCAAGAGCAACAACTCCGTTCATTAAATGAAATCAAATTTTGAGCAACCACTTCGGTCAGCGAGTTGAGGGAAGACCGACCATCATCTACTACAGTCATGCATCTCACCTGGTTAAGGAAAAATTAACGGGGTAATAAACGAACATGTTTTAGCGAGCTGGTCAGATAATTTCAAGCAGTTACACGCTGAAAACATCGCCGCAAACGTGCGACGCCGAAAACGACCTCATATTATGGTCCAAGCTTTGTGCACCCTCATGATCAACTCCTAGACAAAATCTGCTCCCATAATAGGCGCTTGGTCATAAAGAGAGCTACAATAATTTCTATGTGACAGTTTTTGGTAAATCCACTCCTTAAATTCTAACCCCTATTTTGGCCAAAAGTACTAAAAACTTGTTTTTCTGAATATTTCCTCTCAAAAGATTGAAATTCGTTTCCTCTTTCTAAAAGTGCGACACATCCGAATTTAACGTGAGTGCACCCACTAGTTGACCCACCAATAAGTGGTAGGTACGACGATCATCAACCTCAACGGATGATGAGGGAAACCATAGGATGAGTCTCCTCCAAAACATTCCAACATTCTTGATGAGACTCCACCATCAGCTGGTCGGCCCTTCCCTGGCGGATACCATCTATAAGTAGGACTCACAAGAATATTGCACTTCGACCCTGAGCTCTGGTGGCCGCAAAACGAAACACTGATGGATCACCCTGAGCACTTCTCAAGCAAAGGGAGTTTCAGTTTTTCTGTTGGCAACATTGTCTAAGCATGCTCGCCGTTGTTTAAAACTTGTTTTGTTTCTGTCTCCCTGTCGTATTGATAGTTTGTGACAATACAGTAATCCCTCGTTATCCGCAGGTTTCATATTCGCAGATTCGTATCCGCCTCCGGGCGAGCGACGGACGCTGGAAGCTTCTTGAAGACTGAACAGTGGCTTCCAAAATGGAAGCTCTTATAATATACCTATATTATAGGCCTTTGTTGACGTCATTCTGGTGTCGGGCTGGTTGGAGACAGACAATGAGTCATGATGCTCTGGCCTTGACAAGTGCTGCCTCTTCTTCGCCGTCTGGAAGTTCTCAATTGTAGGTTGAACTCGATGTAAAACGGTTGCATCCAAAACCGGTGCAATACGGTACTGAGGACGACAAGATCGCTACCGGACCGAGTGTAACGGTCGTGAACTCCAGAAACCTGAGGAAGGCGTGCCAAATCGGTCCTCACAAGCTTCAGGGCTGCCATGACGTACAAACCCGCGATCGACAACAGGCCCAGACGAGCAAAGGAGCCTCTACAACTTTCGCTCGCTTTTTCAGCCTGAAGATATTGAGTGCATGGCTATGACGCACTAACTTGCTCTGCTCGCGAAGCAGGCGTGGTAAACCGAAAGCAGCACCCCGTCAGACACCACGCGCTCAAAGTCGAACTTTTGAAATTCGAGGTTCCCACTTGCCCCAGTCTACCTTGTCGCCATGTTTTTGGTTTGACATTTCATCTCACAGAGCACAGCATTGCACTGATATGCAGGATTAAACAAATTGAAACGTTCCGAGAAGGCAGTGTTTATTATCACATATTTTGGGGTTAATCGTTAAGGGAAATGCGAATAGCTGGGTGGCATCGAAGTAGCTTTAGTTGTTCATTCTTCCATTATCCGTCTGTATTCCTGTTGGTGGGCTAGCATTTGTTTGTAAACTTTGTATTTCTTTTCGTGGTATCTGAAACAAGCCAAGTATCAAAGGAGACTTGAATAACCTCTTCGTTAGGTGAACACGGATTTCAAATGTCTTACTGTGCGACGTCCAGCGAGGGCTCGAATTTTTCGGCAGCACCTCCCATGTTTTTCACGGCTGCCATCACGTCAGGGTACACTTTGGACGCTGTCGCTCCCAAAATGGCCGCCCCGACGAGTACAGACTCCGCCTCTTGCGGGATGAGCACAGTCTTGGAGACGGCGTTCGCTTGGCACCGGAGGAACATGGGGTTCTTGCTCAAACCCCCGCATACTAGGATGGTCTCGAATTTGTGTCCGGTTTGTTGCATCACTTCCATGATGTGCCGTGTTCCGTACTGGCAATACAGTGAGATGAGTACAATGGACAGGTTCGTAATTAGGTTTGAGTTGCTATGTACTTACGGATAGTGCTTGTAACGTGGCAAGGTACGTAAGAGCGAGTTGCTCCTCTCCCGCGGCTAACTCTAAACCTGAAACCATTCCTTTTAGTGTGGGATCACCCACCGGGGACCGGTTCCCGTGGAAATCCGGCCAAACGTGAGTTTCTTTGGTCAGAAGATCGACGGGTACTCCTTTTGCTGCTGCCATCTCTTCGATTAAATCGTTCAAGTACTGGACGACACGGATTTCCTCGGGCAACTTGTCGAGGATGTGACTCGTTGCTGGGTGGTTTTCGATGATGAAGTCAACTAGCTTGCCGGTGGCACTTTGGCCGGCTTCGTTGAGCCAGAGGTTTGGCACCATGGCGCCGTAATAAGGACCCCACACTCCTTCGACGAACAGCGGCTTTTCGCTTACGGCCATGTGACATGTTGACGTCCCACATATCAAGGCTGCAACCCAACAGTGAAATTTAACTGTTCGTCGACTTACTCTGACTGTAAACGCGGTTCAACTTACACAAACGAGACGTTAGGTTGGGGGAGACGTTTTCTGCTCTGCATCCGATGAGACCAAGACCACCGGCGTGGGCGTCAATGATCGATGTACCCACAGGAGTACCGGGAAGAAGGTTCAGTGCGTGCGCCGCCAATGGAGAAACACCTTCACCACAAGGGTCCCCAGGGGCTTTGATTACAGATCCTGGAATAAAAGCGACACCCGGTCAGCAGACCCACACGGTTTGTTATATCGTCGCTTAAGCTACCACATGCTATAACTCAATTTTTTTACTGAGTTGGACCTTTTCCTTTACGTAAAATGACGCTCTGAATCCATTTCCGCGGTCAGAATTAAAAAAAGAAAGAAAAAAAAAAAGCTGCAAATTTTACATTAGGGTTTAAAATTCTTTGATATAGGTTAGTTGTGCAGAAATTTAATCTGTCAATGAAAAAAATTTTAATTTTATTTTAATTTTTCAAAAAAAATTTTTGAAAAATATCTGACCTCCTGGGATCCTTCAAAAAATCCCTTTCGTAGCCACATGAAAGCCCTATAGATCGCAACAGTGAAATCGGATCGTTCCGGGACCCCAAAAAATGGATTCTACGTCCAAAAATACTTCGAAAACGACACCTAACTTGATCCCATAGCCAAAAGCCTTCAAATAACCCCTCCCGGAGCCCCGTTTTAGCCCCATAGCGCCCCACAGGTTTGGGCGATCGTGCTGAAAACCTTGCGGGCACAACTAGATGGTGAACGAAGTATTTTGTCAAAATTTCAGATTTAAAAAAAAAATCCCTACTGCCCAAAACGGCCCAGACGGCGGACGGACATTTCAGTTTTGGAATGTAGACCTCTTGAAATAGATAATGTCAAATTTTGAGGCCGATCGGAGTCGTCAACCTCCGTCGCGATTACATAGGTGTATTATTCCTAGAATAATAAACAAAAATCGCAAAAAAATATTTTGGGGTGGTACCAACCCCTTCTACGATCCCAATGTTGACTTTCGGTTCCTAAAGTTTACATAAACACTTCCGCCGAGAGGATCGACTTGGGGCGTGGGGTGGGGTTAGATGAGTTGCGGTTATCGGGGGGGGGGGGGGGAGACCATCGGGTTGGCTGGGCAGACGGTGGGATAAATCTCACCTTACGCCCCTTACGCTAAACAACTTCAAACCAAATAACCACATTGTGTTACTTGTATTTTGGGAATACCTTCTTGGCATGTTTCATCCAGGTTTGAGGTGGGGCGACAGAAGGTGATGGAGTCTATACGAGTTTATTCTAGCTTTCGGCCAACAGGGTGCCATCTTCAGGAAACTGGGGACAAGACCTTAATATTAGCGACTATGATGACTAGAATATACATACGCATAAATGTAATTGTATGTATATTCTAGTCATCATAGTCGCTAATATTAAGGTCTTGTCCCCAGTTTCCTGAAGATGGCACCCTGTTGGCCGAAAGCTAGAATAAACTCGTATAGACTCCATCACCTTCTGTCGCCCCACCTCAAACCTGGATGACACATTGTGTTAAAAATTTTAAAAACTGCAAGAACACTGAACATAGGTAGTAATAATTCAATCTTTGCTCTTACCAATTTTATAACTGCCATGTTCTAGAAGATCTTCTAACCCTATTTGTGTTAATAGTTCTTTGGCCCAGCGTCTCGTCTCTGGTGAGGCGTCAAACATCCATTTGCAAACCACGGAACATAACGACCTGACAAATAAATCAAAATTTTTCAACCCACCCACAACGATGCCATCATTACTATGTGAATGGCCAACCTCGAATCACTCCCAGTTGCTTTCCACGTGAGGAAATCCGGCAAATCGAAAAAATGATCCGCGTGGTCCCAACAAACCCGGGAGAGATTCTTCTTGAGCCACATCAATTTGGGAAGCTCCATTTCCAGGGAGACTTTCCCGCCGACGTTTTTGAGAAGCGGGTGTCCCGTGGCGTTGATGATTTCCGCCTCTTCGTGGGCCCGATGGTCCATCCATAGGACGACATCTTGTTCCGGATCACCTGGAAGAACGAGGAAAAGGATAACGGATCTCGATTGATGGAAGTTGAGTTGTTATCACTAGGGCTCGGATTCGAAAAACTTCTTTTTTTCTGTGTAGTAAACATTAAAAGCCTTTTAGTGGTATTTTGTTGGGACCAACAGAATCTACAGTTATGGAGCATCTACCTAAATGCTATAAAACGCTCTACAGACCCCTAACAGTGAAATCGGATCGTTCAGGGACCCCAAAAAATGGATTCTACGTCCAAAAGTACTTCGAAAACGACACTCTACTCGACCCCATAGCCGAAAATCTTTTAAAAACCCCTCCCGTAGCACCCGCGGGTTGGGGCGATCGGGCTGAAAACCTTGCGGGCACAACTAGATGGTAAACCGGGTATTTTGTCAAAATTTCAGATTTTCTAAAACATTCTTACTGCCCAAAACGGCTCGGACGACGAACGGACATTTCGTTTTTGGAATCTAGACATCTTGAAACGTATTATGTCAAATTTTGAGGCAGATCAGAATTTTCGACCTTCGTCGCGATTACATAGGTGTATTATTCCAAGAATAAAGGTCGATCCACCGCACAGAGCCGATGACGCTAAAAGGTGGCGGAAATTCGAAAAATTAAAAACGCATCTGACAGATCGGTTTGATGTTTAGCTTTAGCTGATATTGGTTTTGTCGCTTCGAGCTATCTGGAGGAGAGCAGATGGGCGGAAAGTTGGAGTTGGCCATTTTCACCAGGGCATTTTTCTCGCCGTGGCGGGCCCCAAATATTAATTAAGCCTTAAACCACTACTGATTTGTATTCAGGCGGTCCATACGAAGACGGTAAAAAATATTTAATATTCTCTTCATTAAATTAACCCTTACCGATTTTACAAATCAAAAATGCTGTAAAAATCAGAAAATCGATAAAACACGGTTTCTACATGTTGTCTACGTTTTTTTTTTTTTTTTGTTTTTTTTTTTATGCGTGTGTTCACATGAGACCCCAGATTGTGATTCAAAAGTCAGATCGTAAGGAAGTGTGCGCTTTCTCATTATTTTTCACTTTTTGTACTAATGCGCCACGGCAAAAATGAGCTTTGGCTTGAATTGTTCGAGGTTCAAAATTATTTATGACGTATTATCCTGAAGCATGGAGGAAGGGAATGATCCTGAAGATAAAGTTGTTCATTTTCTAAGAATTTCCTCGATAAATTCAAAAAATGGAAAAGAGAGGAAAACATTTATTTTAAATTTTATTTTTTAATGAAAAATGAATATAAACAACTAAACATTTATAGTTTGTATTTTTTATGCTAAACCCATCTTTAGCAATCAGTCTGTCACCTTGAATATTTTCCGCCACCTTTTATCGTCATCGGCCCCTCTGTGCACCATGAGGATTCCACACATTTAAGCGATATCAGTGAATCCTCGGCCATCAGTGCACCATCGATGATAAATTGTCCACACACCAGCGTTACAAGCCGCACGGAGCACTGATGGCCACGGGTTCACTGAAACACTGAAATGTGTGGATCGAACAAAATTGAGGGTAGGGACGTTCTGATACTACCTGATATGTGTATAAATCAATACCTTTGTTTCGATACTACTGGTACCGAATCATCCGAGATTATACTCATATCGAAAGAAAATCCGCAGTAGGTATCGAACGAGTGATTCCTCTTTTGATTATCATCATTTAAAATTTTCGTGAGGACTATTTTTAGGGATGGGCATGTCACGGTCCCTGGGCCATTGAGAAGTAATAATTACTTGTCCATGCTCGTTGTTGCATTCGGAAGTATTCGTTTCAAAGTTACGACGAGCATAACTTCTGAATGCTCCCCCCATATGATTTCTCGTTTTGATCATTTTAATGAGCAAAATGGAAAAAACATGAAGGAAACATTTTGAATTGCGAGAATCGAGAATAGCGGAGACATTGTAGAAAAACCACAAAATGTTCCTTGAAGTTTCAGTGGTAAGCCTACCTACCTACACTTGTGGATTATTATTCTTGGAATAATACACCTATGTGATCGCGACGGAGGTCGACGACTCGGATCGGCCTCAAAATTTGACATTATCCGTTTCAAGAGGTCTAGATTCCAAAACCGAAATCCGTCCGTTTTAGGCAGTAGGATTTTTTTTTTTAAATCTGAAATTTTGAAAAATACTCGGTTTACCATCTAGTTGTGCCCGCAAGGTTTTCAGCCCGATCGCCCAAACCCGTGGGGCGCTATGGGGGCTAAAATGGGGCTACGGGAGGCGTTTTTTGAAGGCTTTTGGCTATGGGATCGAGATAGGTGTCGTTTTCGAAGTATTTTTGGACGTAGAATCCATTTTTAGGATTCTCCATGGGATTTTTTGAAGGGTACCAGGAGGTCAAATATTTTTCAAGTAAAAAACAAAAAAACCTTTGAAAAAAAAAATCCAAAAAAAGAAATTTTTTTTTTCATTGACACAGAATTAAGTTTTTGCACAGGTAACCTATATCAAAGAATAATAAACCCTTATGTAAAATTTGGAGCTTTTTTCAACTCCTTACTAAGGGACACTCAAGACGGGCTCTGCGATGGGGAATCTCTTCTCTATGGAACAGCATTGAGCTTTCCCTGTTATGATTTCTACAGTGTAATGCGTATGTTAGGGAATTTACCATGTAATTAATTGTTGATAGTAATAATGTCATGTATTCATTTACCATCAGGGCTGACAGATACGTGTTGGCCTCTAACGCCGACTGCCACTAAAGAACACGTAGCGTCAAAACCGATGCCTTTGACTCTTTCAGGATCGATGTACCGGGTTACTTCCTGAAAACTCCAAAGAAAATAAATCAAATCTTACTTCGAGATGGTCAAACCTGTATAAATAGACAACTTTCATTTTCGTGAAGTTCTTACTCGGACGCAGTAGCTGACGGCGTCCCAGATTTCGTCCGACGACTGCTGGTAAAAGTTGGGTTTGGGGTTCCACGTTGTGATCGCTTTAGTGGCAACTTTGAGGACGACGCCGACATCCGTCACCAGAGCCGCCCTCGTGCTGCCGGTTCCGACGTCCACCCCGACAAACAGATCGCCTTCCATTGTTGCCGGCTCGAAGACACCTGTTGTCCTAGCAGCGGGCGACTGATGTCTACAAATCCCCTGGGCTTGCGAGGGGAGGAAAGCGGTGATGGGGGTTACAAGGCCAAGGACGAATCAACCAGCGCTGGGCGGCTCATTCGATTGCGCAACTCCCGAGTTTACCCAATGGTGAAGGGATTTATAATCTGTCTCAATTTATCTCCCGTCATCCGCACATCAACACGCACGATTAGAATAATCGCTGTTCAAAAATCCCTCGACCTTCCACAACTAATTAATTCCCATATCATTCTACCATCCTGTCGAATGACTATTTGAGGCACTATCATGGAAGAGGTATCAAGTCACAAAACCGAAATTTTACAGGAGAAGCAAAAAACGATTGTCGTCTCTTTTAAACGAAATGTTATTAAATAAAATACCACCAAATGAACAGAAAACCTTTTTTATGAGGTTTTCCAAATGACAGAGGCACATTAAAGGTAAATCGAAATATAAATTTAGATTAAATCTAAATTGAATTAAATCAAACAAGTTTTATCAAAATTTAATATAATTTTATCTAAATAAAATAATTTAATCGATCTAATTTAAATTAAATTAAATCTAATCTAAAGAAATCTATTATATCTGATAATCATAAAAATTATAATCATGAAAAATCAAAATTCCAATATGTATAAATAAAAAAATTTTAGATCTTAAACTTTAGTTTAATTATATTAATTATATTTAATCTAAATCTTAAAAAAATCGAAATATAAATCTAACTTAAATTAAATTTAAATCTAAACATAATATTAAACAAAATAACACCAAAGGAAAACTTTTCCATGGGGGTTTCCAAATAACAGAGACATAATAATTTCATTAGATTTAACTTTAATATTATTAATGTTAAATCTAATAATGTTAGATTTATATTATAAATATTATGAATGTTAAATCAAATAATATTTAGATTTATATTATAAATCTAAATTAAATCTAGATCTAAATGTAAATCTCAATTAAATCAAAATTGTTGAATTAATTTAGATTTAAATTTAGATCTAGATTTAATTTATATTTATATTTGAAGTCCACTCCAAGAAAGATGAGGGTCACTTTTTTTTCGAAAATGAGAAAATCGTTTTTGAAAGTTTCAAGACTCGCACTTAGGTATTGTTTAGAAAATTATTTTTAAAATAGTAGGGCGCGCTAAATTTTCGCTAGCTCCCAAAGATGCTGTACAACTTTGTTATTTTGGCAAAAATTAAATTTTCGGGCGATTTCTGACGATAGATGAATAAAAAACTCAGAAGTATGCAAAAAAGATGAATGTCAATCAAAAAATCTGCAAAAAAAGTAAATATCAATCAAATCACAACCAAAAATTGGTAAAATAGGGTTTTGAGTTAGGTTTTAATTGAGAACCAGAAACTGAAGTGAAAAAAAGAAGAAGAATATTTTATTGAAGCAAAAAGTACTTACTCAAATATTGTATTGTAAAGGACATTCATCTTTCTTGCATTGTCGAGAACTGACTCTCATCTTTTTTGCATTGTAGTCCGAAACTTCCATGTTCGATTTCGGCTGAAACTATCATCTTTTTTCGTGAATTTGAGGTTACCAACAGAAACTACTTGGTCTGAAAAGGGTATTGCCAACCTACTCATTTTCGAAAAAAAAAGTGACCCTCATCTTTCTTGGAGTGGACTCTTCATTTTGATTCAACATTCATAATATAGGTACTAGTTAAATGTGATCAGATTGTGTTTTTGTTCATTAAATAATCTGAACACATGACACAACAAGCAAAAACAAGAACGAGAACCTTCCATCAGGATTAGATGAGTTAATACCCTTCCCCACGGAATAGAAATTTCTTCTTCTTCTTCTTTCCATGCCAATGGGGCTGTACTTGACACTAACGCCATCTTTGAAGAGCTGCCGAAACTGAACTACGACCGCAATCGACTTAATTCCTTTTCCATGCCATTGGCCTTGAAATTGGCTGAAATCTTTTCACTTGAAAACATTTTTTTGTGGTTGTTTGTGACTTAACACCTTTTCCGTGTCACTGCCTCATTTGCCAACACATTTTTTTTTTCTTTTACTAGAAAGTGTCATTCACCGCGTTCACTTTGCGTCATTTTCACCTGCTCCAAAGGGGAAAAATAAAATACTCGTACACACCAAATTGCGTAGGTTTTATTTAGGAAAAAATTAACAGGCGTGGTACCAATAATTTTTAAACTTCGTACGAAAAAATAAAATTTCGCTAACTACACATGCATTACAATATGCTAAGGTAGACATTTTTTGTTCTAAGGCACAAGAGATTATATGTTTCAGACCGAGGAAAGTTGAACCTTTCAGAAAAAAATACATAAATCACTAATCGTTTACGGGAATAAAACAATGAAACAGAAAACATCTTTTAAACGTAAAGGACAATTTATAATACGAGGAGATGTGCGAGTTTTTCTTAATACGACATTCAAGACTAGCTGGATAGATAGTAATTCGTCTACAAAAAAATTCAACTACCAAGAAGATTCATACAGTAGAGACAAGAGAAAGGAAAATGTTGAAATGTTAGATAATGACCATTTCAAATATACTCAGCTCGTGAACATAATATGTTAATAATAATTATAAGTAAATAGATCGGGAGATTCTGCTGTCAGAGTTGGGCACATTTAATTATAAAAAAAGTTGTGAATTAATTCACATCATGCTTTGTGAATATGAATTAATTCATACTTCAGGTATTTGTAAATGTGCATATGAATTAATTCACATTCATAAGACTGTAAATGTGAATTAATTCGCATTCACAACTTTTTCTGTAAATTAAATTCACAAAAAATGTAAAAGCCTGTGATTTTTTAAATTTACAAATAAATCTGAACATTCTTGTAAAATTCATAACTAAATATTTAGTTGTGAATTTTAAAAATCACATTTAGTTTTGAACTAAAAAAAATTAATTCAAAACTTATTTGTAAATTTTAAAAAATTCACCGATTTAATTGTGAAGTTTGTAATTATTTACATTTTCAGGCTTTTTTGTAATTATTTACATTTTTTGTGAATTATTCACAAATGTTTTTGTGAATTTAGTTTAATTTACAGAAAAAATTGTGAACGTGAATTAATTCACATTTACAAATATGTGAAGTATGAATTAATACAAATTCACAAACAAAGCATGCTGTGAATTAATTCACAACCTTATTTAACAGCATAGTGCTGTTAGGGTGTCCTCCACTGGAAGTGATAACGTTAATAAACCAAGTGTACAAACAAGTACACACGTACAAGCGTCGGCTATACAAGGAATCAGACTAGGTGGTTACTCAATGTTGAGGTGGGTACTTACCACACTTCCGAAAGGTAGCCTTTTTCGACGTGTATTTTGCCAATCAAGGTAAAGTGCTATCACCATCAAGGGCTAAAGTGCTATCCATTGGGTGGGGGGAGGTAGTCTGACTCAGGTCGACCGTATGAATAATGCCGTTCGGCAAATTTCCAAGGAGTGCAATGAGCGACCAAGTGACAGCCATGCCCTGTTCACGCTGTCTTTTGAGTCCATTCTGCGGTTCAAGTTGAGACGGCAGTTTGTCCTCCGGAGATTTGATTGCATGGATCGCTCAGGGCGGCTTGCAGCATTTGCCTGAGTGACCAGTGGACTATCAAGGCCGGCAAACGAGCAAATAACTTGCGACAGTTGCTGAAAGAAGTTGCACGCATGTTTACATGGCGGGAAACTTTAGGCGCCACTTGCCCGTCAACTCTCGCGTACGAACTTACGGTGCTGTTGTGAAGTTGCTGCAAAATCTTTGGAATAGACTGTACATCGAAGGGAAGAGCTGGGTGATCATTAGATGTGTGGACTCTGTTGGGCTAAAAAGTACCTAAAAGAGTGTTTTTGAAGGATTTATCCCAGTGGGTCGAACGATGTGGCTTCTTCGAAGAATTCTTATTTGGACAGTCCCGCCGGTTTTTAGTTCTCGACCAGTGGTGTATAACGTTTGTTAGGGTTCTTGAGGATAGGTCAATTAATGGACATCTTTTTCAGGCCGACCTTTCGAAATATTTGTATTTCATCATCAGGGCGTGGAAAATCGTGCTGTATTACATTGAGGGCGACATATTCCCTTCTGTCATAGCACATTAGATGGTATTAGGTTCACACAATAGGACAACCTTGAGAAAAAACCTTAAGAAAGAGAAACACTGTAAGAATAACTGAATACTCCAGTAGAAGGGCACGAGTGTAGGGTAAACAATGACTGTTAACAGTGAGTAGAGAGTATTCCGTTTTTCTTTCAGTTTTTTTTTTTCTCAAGGTTGTCCTATTGTGTGAACCAAATACCATCTAATGTGCTATGGCAGAAGGGAATATGTCGCCCTCAACATCACGATTTTCCACGTCCTGAAGATGAAATATAAATATTTCGAAACGTCGGCCTGAAAAAGATGTCCATTAATTGACCAACCCTCAAGAACCCTAACAAACTTCTTTTTTTTAACAGCAACTGCATAGAATCAATTCATTTTCAATTTTAATTTTTTATCATAATCTTTTTTCTTATGAATTTTAAACAATTTTTTACTAATTTATGAAGAACTAATATTTTTGTTTTTAATTTGGTAAGGTTCCCACGACTTCTTTGTCTAGCAATTTGAACTATCAAAAGTAATTTGAAATATCAAATGAAATAATATTATGATGATAATTTGAAGTATCAAATTCCCGTCTGTCACCAATTATCCCATAGCAACCCATCAACTCAAAATGAAATTACCTAGTACCTACCAAACTAATCAAAGGCTCGCAAAAAATATCTTCGAATAACTTCCGAGCGGGATATCGCACAGAAATCGTTTTGTAGGTACTCGTTGAAATCAACGTGAAAAGCTCGTTTTAACCGACGTAGTTCCATTCAAAATCGACGGCAAAAGTTGTACCGGGTTTTATTCATTTATTGAATTGTGCATAGGAACGGTCCCAATAGTAGGTAACCGTTCCATCAGAGCGTACATTCATAAGGCGTAATTCCTAATAACTTCAACAATTGAAAGGGAATCGATAAAGATACTAAGGACTTTATCAATCGATCCCAATCTGGCTTTTGCCTAAAGGACAAATCAAAAGAAAACTATTAATAAACAACCCACTCAAGATAAATGGAGTGATAGTGATCCGGAATTTCTGAATTGGAAACCAAACTGCAACTGAGAATCTAACCACCTCTGAAAGGAGTCAGTAACTGACTGGAATTGAGAAAAGAGAAAATGAACAAGATAGCCCAGTCAAATTAGACAAATCGGGTGAACTAATTACCGGTGAAGGTTTTATAGTTTTAATCGTTTCCTTTCCACATCAGGATGATGGGAAAACAAAGTCCTGGTGGGTGGGGGAAGGCTCGAGGGGAGGGGGAGCTCTAAATGTGACTTTTTTAAGTTTTTCTGGTATATCTCGGGAACTGTAGTTCGGATTGAAAAATGTTATGCATAAAAATTGTAGCTGACTACATTACCTACAAAATTGGTCCAGTAAGTTTTTTCTGTAGGCCTAATCATTACTGAGATACAGAGCAAAGAAAGTACATAACCTCTTGCACAAAATTGAGAATCATCCGCCCCAATCCGTCGGAGGTAGTGGGTTTCCCAGCCAGATTGGTGCATACACCCGGTTGGAGTGCTGCTGGGAAGAGCCCTCTAGTTGGTGGCAGAGATGCGAGGTCTGGCTTGATCTTAGGGTTGATTTGTTAAAAGGAGAGAAAAAAGAACAAGAATCGGACACCTGAGATCGACCGTTGGAAAAGCCGGTAAAACTGTCCTTATCCCTACACCCCAGCTCTTCGTCCTAAGGTACCTAGTCTGCCATTCCAAGCAAATAGCATGGCGATATTTTCGCATTGGATCTCTCAACCGTGAGAGAAGTTGACAGCCTTTTGGGTTCATCAAGGGAACACCTCGACTCCCGTAGAGAATTCTAATCGCTGACTTTGAAATCGCTTCCAATGGAGGACCAAGATCGAAAACCTTCAAGTGTAAAATCCCAATAATCTTCACTTCATGGCAAAAACTAAGTGCTGTACCTTAGTTTTAAATACTTATCACCTAGTCTCAATCCAATATTGTTAATAAGTAAATTTTACTTGGAGCAATAAAATTCTCAGAAAAAAAAAAACTTCATGGCAAAAACTGAACAGCGGCGGATCCTAACGTCACCCGAGGGCCCCCCTTCGATGTCGCCACTGCCTAATCCTAATCATGATCTACGAGAACTACTACTACTTGAACTACTCGTTCAAACTGCACACCACGTAATACGGATTTCCCTTCAGACCTGTAGTTTTGTTTTCCGTGTAACGGCCTAATGGATTTTCATCTTAAAATAAAAATCTCAACCTCCCACACAACTTTTTTGACCCCATTCAAAAATCGACTAGTACCACATTGAATCGGTAGAACCCTACGCGCACTTAGTCGATCGGCTGGGTTCGGCTTCAGCCGACGAGGAAAACCGTCCACAACACTAGGAATTAAAGACCTAAAAGAGCCTACTGCCCGGCAGCGCCCCTATCATAGTCATTACAAAGTATTCCTAGATTATTCAAACAAAAAATGTAAATGCTAAAAATGCCTTCAATTTGTGTATTTGGGCAGAATTGTGGGCGGTAATTTAACCACAAGAACACAAATGCCATAAGTTAGGTTCCCCTTATTTCTAACTAGAACAACAAATAACTTTTTCAAGAAAGCTAATTCTCAACTTTTAGAATTTTAAAGATTACAATGGGAATAGCTGTGGCTTCAAGTCCAGCAAACAACTTTCAATAAATACACATTTTAGGTACAGATGAAATCACAGAAGCACGTAGATCACACAGTGTCTTAGAACAGTAATGGTGGAATATATTTTCAAAAAAGAGGTAACAACGATTATTATGCCTGTAAAAGCCTTAATATACCTAAAAAATTAACAATTGATTATAAAGAACTGCAGTGGCTGCAGTCATCTGTGCAGTGTATCGACCTTGGGGGGTATTTAAAACACTGAATACTGACATATGAAATACACAAAACAACAACATACACCAAACCGAGAAATACCTGGGTTAAATGCAACGGTTTCAGGGAGGCGACTTCTTACAACTTACTGCTCAATTGGGATTTCCAAAAGTCTGGGTACGCCAAGGGTCGTCGTCCATCGTCCGATTGGCGGAAGGCGTTCATCAGATTGTCGTAGACCTGAAAGTCAATTTGAAATGAGTAAAATTCAACGGGGATGGTGCAAGAGCCCGTTAAACCACACGACCTTTCCGTTGTAACAGCCCAAGGCGGAATTGAGGATGAAATCCGGGGGGGACATCGCGTCGACGAGTGAAACGGCTTCGGGTTTCAATTCGCCGCACAACCACAGAATCGCCTCGGATAAACAGTCGGCTAAAGCGGACGAGGTACAATAACCGCCTGAAACGTCAAAATGACAATGAACGTTGATTGAACGGGTGATACTGAGTAGGTATTGTAAAAATAATGACCTTGATAGAGAAGGGCAATGTGCTTGTGTAGACACCAGACTCCATACAAACACACCAATTTTTCAAATATTGGGATGAGGGAAGATTGTTTGCAAGCTGCGATTTTCTCCTTGAAGTGTGTGATGAAGACGAACTGGGGAAACAAGCAGGAAACAAATTAAACACCGTAAAGGCTGAAGAGAGCTTTTTACTTTAAAGCGAAGCTAACAGCGACCGGCAGAAATGGCAGTTCAACAGTCGAGAGTCCAAAGTGACCGTAGTCGTGGATGGTAGCTAACGGCGATGAAATGTATGTCTCTAGCAAACCTTCCCCGGGGGCGATCGACTCCCGATTGGATGATAAAAGTGAAGGGGATTCGATCGCTGCTAAAAAGTCAGTACGATCCGCTCCTGAAAATGGAACTGCACCTCCACCCCTGACGAAGGGTTTCCAAGGCTTGTCAAGATGGTCCCAACCTTCCCAGACCTGTCCAAGGCGTGAAAAGTTAGTGCCAAGCTGGCTAAGGGTTTCCAAGGCTTGCCAAGACGGTCCAAACCTTCCCAGACCTGTCCAAGGCTTGCAAAGTTAGTGCCAAGCTGGCTAAGGGTTTCCAAGGCTTGACAAGATGGTTGTAAGCTGGCTAGGAGGTTCCAAGGCTTGTCAGGATAGCATCAATGCTTTCCAGACCTGTCCAAGGATTGAAAAGCTGGACCCAAACTGGCTAAGGGTTTTAATGGCTTGCCAAGATTCTTAAAAGCTATATAGAGCCATCCAAGGATTGCCAAGATGGTTCCATGTTTTCCAGAGCTGGTCCCAAGCTGGCTAAGGGGTTCCATGGCATGCCAGGGTGGCCTCCACGCTTTCCAGGCCTGTTCAGGGCTTGCAAAGCTGGCCCCTCTAAACATGCTGGCAGCAATTTTGTGCTTGAGAATCAAATAGGCACGACAATATTTCGACATAAGGTCTTTTAGTACCCAAAATTGTACAGATACTGGAATCGATCTGGAATCACTTAACTTTGAGGTTCAGTTAAAATTCGGCGTGACTTTTGACATGGTCGTAAATCTCATTAACATAAACACTTCATCACCATTATTTCGCCAACGGTAATCAGGAGTTAGCTGTTGATTTGATTCACCCTAGACATTACCGTGATCTTACGGTCACTGTTACAATCATTTAGGGATTATCTTTAGGAATTATCTTTAGACACAAATGATAAAATACACACAACTTACTTCAGCCAGCACAACAGACAATTCTTTGGCTTTGAAAACCTGAGTTTGATTTTTAATGATGAACCGATCGCCGCGCATTGCCTCCATGGCTGAAACTTTGTCGGCGGTGGTTTTCAACAACCAACACACCAACCACTCGAAACAGCTGATGACGACTGAAACAAAACGAGAACTTAACTGAATGAGTTATTTTAGGAAGGGCATTAGTCCAAAATGATTTTTTTTATTGCGAAATATGAAACTAGAGGTTCAAAATTTGAATGCATAGAATGACGTGAGAAACGTCAGTTTGTCGATCTACTCTCCCATTGAGATAAAAGCTTGAATAAGGCATGGACGTGCACCATAATTTCGGGTTAAATTATCCTGTGCTTTGTTGTTAGAAGTTAAAAAGAGGAAAATACATCATTGCTGTGACAAAAAGTCTTTCGCGTAGGAAGGTAGTTTATATTCATCTAAAGTTGTCCTGGTCTATTCAAGTACGTGCGTGACGTCACCTACGGACCTTCCAGTTTGACGGCCAGTGTTGCCAACTAAGAAAACCACTTTTTCCGTAGATCGTTCCCATAAACGTTTTTAGAGCTAATTTAAATAAAAATAAAAAGTTTTTCTGCGATTCACGAACGAATCAAAACAACGGCCGTGGCGTCTCGTTTAATGTTCGCTGCGGTTTAACCTCAGAGACCGATCCTTCAGTTTTTAATTTTTTTAATGGTGGCACAGTTGGCAACATGGCTAAATCGACGACCAATGAGAGCTGATCCGCGGGTTTCCGCAAAAATTCGAATTGCTATTTTTCCATAAATTCTATAAATTCGTACGAACTTGCAATTTGTGTTTTAACCCCATTTTTGGTGTTATTTGGAAGCCTTCTATCGATACAAAAAAATTTAAAAAAATCCAGAAACACGTCCATTCCTTATTATTGTGTCTCTATAGTGTCCATTTTAGAAACGGCAGCTGTCCCTTTCTCTGATGAGGACAACTGCCCTTTCTCGTATATGTTTGGGAACTGCCGTAAAAAATGTAAGGCTTCAAAAGGCTATAATTTTTTTTTTTTTTTAATTTCAAAAAAATCAAAAATAAGAAGAAAAAAAAAATCTAGAAATAAAAGAAGAAATCATGAAGTGACGCAAAAAAAAAAAAAAAATCATGAGTTAAGTGTTCTATTCATTTTAGAAACTGCATTTGTCGGTAAACTAAAAATGGCTGCCCATTGGAGAATATACGCATATATATTGAAAATCGATTGTCACATTAATTGGACCCTTGGAGAATATTTTTTTTTTTTTTAATTTCCCAAAATCTGAAGAATGGACAAAAGCCCTTCCTAAAATAACAAATTCAATCAGCGCCCATGGCGGACAGTAAACGTGAGGAGAACTTACATTGCACTTTACACACGTCTTCTTTGGTACTTCCGGTGAATTGCGATCCCAAAATGGATGTCGACTCCCTTATAAATCCCACCATGGAGAGGGGGTACACGGTGAAGTCTCGGTCGTCCAAATCGTTGAGGAATTTGAGGAGCCAATTGCTGGTTTGTTGGAGCAAAACCGTGTTGTCCCCTTCGAACGTCACTCTCGGGTCGTGGTTGTTACGGAGATCGCCGAGACCCGCGGCTGAAAGAGGCAAGTTGTATGACGAAAACAGGTTGTAGTCTGTCTGCAATGAAGTAGGGCTCCGAACCCGCTCCACAGCGGCTGACGCACGAAGTACGACCAGAATTCGGGAATTTCGCTGCGGCGTGTTGGTCACATAATATAATAAACAATGTCATTATGGCTTCGATAGCACCTACAACATGGCTAGAAATGATAAAAGTGGCAATTGTAACGAGGGGGGGGGGGGGTTGCGGAAGAAACAGGATCAAAATTCACTCAGAACAAAAAAATATTGCTAAAAATTGACAAGTTTGAAAAAATTTACCTATTCTAAATAGCTGTATCTCGAAAACCGTTGGGTCTACAGAGACGGTTTTGGTCTCAAATTGTAGCAAATGTATTCTACTTTAAAAAGGTATTTCGAAGGTATTGTCAAAAAACTAGTCCTTCAGGGTTAAAATCGCCAAAAACTGAAGTAAAGTCCAAAATTTCACGGTTTTTCGGATTTTTGAAAAGGTTGCGTTCAGCGCTCGAGGTCACAAACTTGGAATATTCATTGGGGCAACATCATAAACAAGTGAGCAAAAAATCAGAACTACCGGATTTGACGCAAGGTCTGATGTATAAGGTTACTGAATTGTGAGTGGGGAGTGACTTGACAGAGCCAGTTGGTGACAGGGTGAACGAATGATATTTGGGGTATTTAATCAAATTTATCGTACATAAATAATATCTTATGCAATTAAATGTAAATGGAGCATTTAGGGCGTACAAATGTCTAGAATTAAAAATAAAAAATAAACGAAAAATAGAGGTTTTTTTAGTACGAAAAAATCCCTGAAACACCCGATTGTACGTTTCGTGGAGAATAGCCCATACAGTAAACATCAGTGAAATCGATAGGTTAACCAGCAGGAAAAGGACCCTTGGATGGCAGGGAGAAACGTCTTCCACGTGTGCCGCCGCTTCAAGAGATAAAATCAACCGAAAAATGGCACAAATCGGGAAAATTCCCTGTGTTTGGTACTCTCGTCGGCCGCTGGGTTCGGGTCAGGAGCCCAAAATCATTGCAGACTGTGACAAAACAAACATGAGCTCACCTTTGTGGTAACCATGGCCGCCACAGGCTTCCCTCGCTTCTTGTATGGCACTTTGAGTGGTCCACGTTATGACAGCTTTGGAACAGCATAAAATGGCGTGGATCCCGCTGACCATTTGAGACTGAAATTACGAATCAATATGAACAAGTGTCAAGGATGCTTACGACATTTATTTGTGTACTCACCACGGCGTTAACATCCAAATTGGTTCCCTCTTTTGAAGAACCAACGCAGTTAACGTAACGGTTACTGAAATCCAAGACGAAGTTGCGAATAAGGTAGGCAGCGGCTAAATACGGCAACAGTCTGCATTGCTAAAAGAAGGAAAAATTGCCTTATTTCTCATAACTCCAGGAAAATCTCCATATTACCACCTGCAAACTTACGTGCGTTTGGTATTCAATAATTGGAATTTCTACGCCTCTTGAATCACAAAACTGCTTCCTTTGAGCGGCGTATCGGACAGCGATAATAACAGAACGCATAAGGCAATTGCTTGATTCGTTCACAATTCCCACTCTTCCCGCTGATAATATTTCCAATGAAGCGCCTGAGAATGTAATCATTAAAAATCATTAGCGTTAAATAGTGCACAACAGGACGCAATGTGGCACGTACCGAGAAGTCGTTGGGGGTCGGTAAAAGTCGTTTCGTATTCACCGGAATCGCTCACATCGGCGACTTGATTCAGCAAATTATCCCGAGGTATCCGGTAATTGTCGAACATTATGTACCTGGACAGTAAAATTGCATGAGCGTTGGCAAGCCTGAGCTAACCGCAAAAGGATCTTTTTGAACGTACCCGTTGTCGATTCCGTGAAGGCCGCTTTTCTCTCCCATGTCGCCCACAGTGATGCCCAAGTAGGGCTGGAGCGTCATCGGGTCCCGAATGGGCACGACGAACCCGTGCAAGCCGTGGCAGGTCCCGTCGATTTCCAATTGGGCCAATAAAAGGGCGTGAGTGCATTGCTGACCTAAATTGCCCACCCAACATTTAGCCGCTCCGATGTCCGGAGTGTTGATGACAAACTCTTTGGTGGTACTATCGTAGACGGCTTTCGTCCTCAATTTTTTAGTGTCACTCCCATGTTCCAATTCCGTAATGGCGAAGCAACTCAAAATCTGAAAAATGAAAAATCGCGATCAACAGTCGAAGAATAGAAAAACGATGCAAATTTTACAAAAGGGTTCATTATTAATAGGTAAGAATTATTCAAAAATTAATCCTCGTTAAAGTTTGTGGAGTCCATATCCTGCCTTTTATGGGCGACGATGTTGTGAGGGCTAATAACGGACTCGATGGGTTTGAAGTTGTCTACTCATGTCTTTAGAATTTCAAACAATGTGTGACGAGCGCTTTCGCTGTTGCAGCATCTTCAGGTCTGCAAGAACATTGACCGTTAGAGCGGGAGTGGCTCCTGAATATCACTACATCTAATTTGTTACCAGGGAATAAATTACCTGTAAGTTGGTTTTCGTCGTGCCTCGCTCTCGCTCGTATGTGAAAAGGGCGGATCTTTCCCGGGTTTGTGGATGGCCGGCTGTCGTCTATTGTATTCTATGTGGTTTTCCATAAAGTTACTAATTCCCCAAAGATCCGCCCTTTTCACATACGAGCGAGAGCGAGGCACGACGAAAACCAACTTACAGGTAATTTATTCCCTGGTAACAAATTAGATGTAGTGATATTCAGTAGCCACTCCCGCTCTAACGGTCATTGTTCTTGCAGACCTGAAGATGCTGCAACAGCGAAAGCGCTCGTCAAACATTGTATGAAGTTCTAAAGACATGAGTAGACAACTTCAAACCCATCGAGTCCGTTATTAGCCCACACAACAAAATTAATCCTGAAAAAAAAGCATTTCAACTATTTTGTTGAAAAAATAATTACATACTAGTAGGATTTAGAAACAAAACTGCATTCTTATACAGTGTTTGAACGAATGTAGGACCCCGAGAAATGGATTCTACGTCCACAATTATGTTAGGTCGTTTTCGAAGTATTTTTGGACGTATACTCAATTTTTGGGGGTCCCAGAACCATGGGGCTTGCATGAGACTACGAATGGGGCCTTTGAAGGATGCCAGGAAGTCGGATAAGGTGTCGTTTTCCAATAGGTCTCCCGCAAGAATATTGTGCCCCAACGCTGAGCTCTGGCGGAGAAAATCGAACCAATGTTCTCACGAAATTTCCCCTTTCCATCACGTTTTTTCCCTTCCTAGTGGCAACACGTCACTTTTTCTCCCCTCAAACGGTTCCAATAAATGAAACATTTTTGAATATCACAATGTGATGTCATGAATGAATAGAACCTATCGACTTATATTTGTTGTTGTGCAGTTATTAGGAGGAATCCAGGTCCATTGTAAGAAATATGAAAACAAGGGCGATCAAGCTGAAACAATGTTGCCAACAGAAAAAAACAGAAAATCCCTTCTCTTGAGCAGTGCTCAGGATGCCACATCGGTGTTTCCTTTTGCGGCCACCAGAGCTCAGGGTCGGAGCGCAACATTCTTGTGGGAGACCTATAGGAAAATGACGCCTTATCCAACTTCCTTGCATCCTTCAATAGCCCCATACACGCCCCTTGGTGAACTCGGATACCATATTATTTAAGTTGTAAATTTACATCAAAGAATTAAAAGTAAAGGTCTTGAAAAGTAAAGAATTTGGCGGTTTGAAGTTAAAAGAATTTGTCATTTCAGAGGAACCAGACCTGTAATTGATAATCCACAATTAATAGTACTATAATTTAACGTATATGGTTGATTCTCAAATAACTGTCAATTTCTGGTCCCTCGGCGATAACACTCTACTCAGTCATATTTGAATTGTTTTCCAATTTTGGTTTATTATTCTTGGAATAATACACCTATGTTTTCGCGACGGAGGTCGACGACTCCGATCGGCCTCAAAATTTGACATTATCCGTTTCAAGAGGTCTACATTCTAAATCCGAAATGTCCGTCCGCCGTCCGGGCCGTTTTGGGCAGTAGGAATTTTTTTTAAATCTGAAATTTTGACAAAATACTAAGACCAAGTCTTGGTCTAGCTGTGCCCGCAAGGTTTTCAGCCCGATCGCCCAAACCCGTCGGGCGCTATGGGGCTAAAATGGGGCCATGGGAGGGGTTTTTGAAGGCTTTTGGCTATGGGATCGAGTTAGGTGTCGTTTTCGAAGTATTTTTGGACGTAGAATCCATTTTTTGGGGTCCCGGAACGATCCGATTTCACTGGGGCGATCTTTAGGGCTTTCATGGGGCTAAAAATGGGATTTTTGATGAATCCCAGGAGGTCAAATATTTTTCAAGTAAAAAACAAACTAAAATTTGAAAAAATATTTTTGAAAAAAAAAAACTTTTTAAATATAAAAATCAATTTTTTTTTTTTTTTCCATTGACAGAATTAAATTTCTGCACAAGTAGGTTAGGTTACTGTTAGGTTACCATGAAATGAGAACACGCGTCCGAGTTTTATTGGGATTAGGGCCAAGAATGGGAAAACTCTACTTCATTTGCCGAGCTTTCGAGCAGTGCGATGCCTACAACCCAAAACGGTCTGGATGGCGGACGGCAATTTTTGGAATCGGAACATCTTGAAATAGTGACAAATTATCACCGATCACAATTTTCGACCTCCGTCACGAAAAAGCGTGCGAAATTAAACCAAAACAAAATTACCTTTCCAGCCCACGTATCGCGGTAAAACTGCTTGTGCCTGTCGGTGCCCAGACAGTTCATAGCGTTGCCAAACATCATGACGCCGAGGGCAATCTTAATGGATAGATTTGCATTGTAAATTTCTAGAGCTTCGTTGACGATGAGGAGATATCTCGTCTGTTACAAAAAACACCAAGTCAAACATCGCAATCTCCAATCCACACCTTTATTGAGTCTTGTATGGCTCATCAGCAGACGCCATAACTCACTCTGTTGACATAAGTCATGTCATCGATTCGGTCGAAGAGGCCAGATTTAGATATGAAGATTTTGAGTTGGAGAGCCGTTTTGTCTTTTGCTTTTTGGGAAGAGCCGTTTTTGTAGTCCACGTGAAATAGAGGGTTGGACGCCAGGAAGTGCCACACACGTTTCTAGGGACAAAATGTAAGGTTTTTGATTTTTGAACAATACGAAAAAAAAGTTGAAGGAGTTGATTCACGTGGAATGTTTCTTGGAGGGAGAAACAGCGATGTCAAAATCTCTAACCTTGATTTCAATATTCTCTCTCGGTTCCATCTCCTCAAACATGAGCTTCACGTCAAAACTCGCTTTAGAGCGGTACTCTTCCAAAGAATCCATACTGCTGGGATGGGCGATGGAATCCAATAAGCTCTGAAACATAAAACGTAATTGGTTTCATTCAGGTGGCCGTCATAGGGAGGTTCTTTGCGAAGTATTGACGACCAGCTCGAAAGTGTGACCAGTAAAAACCACATATAGAACCCCAACCCGAAACCTTCTTAAATAATAAAACCTTCAATAGCGTTGAAGTCTTCGATAAAACCTGCACAACTCGTGCAAGGGCTGAGATGTAAAGGAGGCACTGAATTGCGACCAAGTCACAGCTCAGGACCTACCAATCCAACAACCCAGCAGAATAGCTAAAGCCAAGATATGTTATCTGCTGTTATCTCAAAGCAAACATTTCGAAAGTGTAAGTGTGCATAATAAGGGCAAGAACTAAGTCATTATCTGCAAAGTCAACAATCACTAATTACGATAGAATTTCGATCCATTACTCTAAGGAAGCAACGTTTATTTAGATGATAACAGTTTTCGACTGACTACATACTTACGGACAATTTAACTCAGCAATGGTTTTCGTCTGACTAAAGCAGAGGTTTATTCCAGATGGAGGCTATTTAACCGGAGCAATAATTGTTTTACGACTCTCGAGTTGGGTGTTCCTCAACAATGGGGCACTCATAAAAAAAAAGAAGTATTGTTCGCTGTACCAACGAATACCTTTTGTTTTGTTATCCGATGAAGTCGTCAGAGTAAGAACAAAGCAAGTACCTCTGCTCGGTTAATTCCTCAATAAAAGTGCCAGGGACGGAGTCAAAATGCCCAACTCCTGACGGGGCCATGCGCGCATTGTGTGACAGGTAGACAAGTAATAAACAATTAAATCAGAAAGTGGAACGAACACGCTTGTAAGAAAGTGCCAATAGGTTCCAAGCAGTAAAGAGCGCTATCCATCATTCATACTGACCCCACACAGACAATTAAACGTTGACAGAGAATGTTTCATTCCAGAATAAGAAAACTAGAATAAAACTTCGTGCCACATAAACGTCTACGGAAATGACTGTTGAATAATATTCATATTATGTGTAAGCGCCAAAAAATTTATGCAGAAGGGAATTATTGAAAACGGCTCAAACAATTACTATTATGTAGTGAATTCAAGTGCTTCCCGTATTTCTTCCCACAATTATTTTAAGGAGACGTTTTACCTGCGAGCTGATAACTTGAAGCCACCAAGCCCCTGCGACATATGATATCTGTTGGATACATCCAACTGAAAAACCATTGACCCCCTTCTACCTAACACCTCACGATTGTCACATCTAATCGACTCAGGCAACACGCACGCCGGGGCTCCCACAGCGTCATGGAGACCACTTAGAGAATCGCAAATTTTCTATTGTCTCACTAAGCGCAGCCATATTATAAAAATTAAGTTTTAACAAGTCGTAAAATTTCCTATACTTGAATTGGGTATAAATGGAACGGCATAAGTGAACGGTTGTAACCGCCACTCATAAGATAATGATAGAAACTCGCTAATAGGCCCGTTTACGTGAGGCTAAATATGGCTAGAAGAAACGTGATGATATGAATTTATACAGTTCTACCCAGGCCCCGAAAATCATATTCATTTAAGAATTAAAGAAAAACCTTCCTAATAGACGTTGCCTGAGGGTGAGTCACATTGAATGAGTCGCCGGGTCGTCTCTTAAATAAATCGATTACAGCACCGATCACCAAATGAGCTCATTCCCCAAAACAAAAACAAAAACAAAAATAACCAGTGGCGTGCTCACGTGTACTGCAACAACAATGGTACCAAAATAGATTTGATGTTAAGGAATCTACTTTTGAATGTTTTTGGTTTATTGCTCTTGGACTAATACACCGACGTACTCGCGACGGGGATCGACATTACGATCGGCCTCAAAATTGTCATTATACGTTTCAAGATGAGTAGATTCCAAAAACGAAATAACCGTTTTGAGCAGTAGGTAAAAAAAAAAATCAGACATTTTCACGAAATACTCGGTCCACCATCTAGTTGTGCCCGCTTTTCAGCTTGATCGCTCGTTGGAGCTACGCGAGGGGTATTTGAAGGGTTTAAGGCTATGGGGTCGAGTTAGATGTCGCTGTCGAAGTATTTTTGGACGTGGAATCCATTTTTGGGGTCCCCAGAACGATCCGAGTTTTTCCTTGGGGAGGTCTGTGGGGCCACAAATTGGGCTTTTGAAGGATGTCAGGAGGGCCAATGAGGTGTCATTTTCCGAGTAATTTTCGACGTGGAATCCATTTTTTGGGGTACCACATCCATCCAAACACAGTACAGAAATACAGATTTAAAAATCATAGCTCCCTTATTATGGAAGGTAAAGAATCACGGTTGGTCCCATTCGACGCAGAAACAATCTACCTACAAGACCTCGTTGGAAAATGTTTATTAACGGCCTTGGTTTTCACGCCAGAAGGTAAAAAGTATCAAAAAACGTGTCTTTGGTTTTGAAAAAACCACGTTTTTTCAACATTTTTTGGCAAAATCACACATTTCTCGTGGTTTTAGACACCAACTCATAAATATTTTCGGAATCAGCGATAAATATCCAGTAAGAAGAGAGTTTTTGTGGAATTTTTGGGCATCCGCACGTTTAGCTGTGATTTTCAAAACGGAAAAAGGTCGAAAAAACGAAAAGCCGCCAATATCTCGAAAATTTGGACGTGACCGGAAAAAACGGGGGTCGGATTCGGATTCAGCACCCCAAAAAACATAGAGTTTGATGGTTTTTTCTGCGGCGCCTGAGATTGACCTTTTTTTTGTAAACCTGTGTTATTCTTAGATGTAGGTTACTTGTGCAGATGAATATCTGCACAAGTAACCTATATCAAAGAATAATAATATTTTGATATTTTGAATAATATATAATATTTTGAATAAAATGATATTTCTTCATTGACAAAATCAATCAAATCAATGAAAAAAAAATTTTTTGATTTTTTTTTCTCAAACTCGTTTTTTCTTGCAAAATATTTGAACTCCTGGGATCCTTCAAAAATCCAATTTGTAGTCTCCATGAAACCCCTAAAGATCGCAACAGTGAAATCGGATCGTTCCGGGATCCCAAAAGTGGATTCTACGTCCCAAAATACTTCGAAAACGACACCTAACTCGATCCCATAGCCAAGAGCCTTAAAAAAAAACCTCCCGTAGCCCCATTTTGGCCCCATAGCGCCCCACGGGTTTGGGCGATCGGTCTGAAAACCTTGCGGGCACAACTAGATGGTAAACTGAGTATTTTGTCAACATTTCAGATTTGAAAAATAATTCCTACTGCCTAAAACGGCCCGGACGGCGGACGCCGTACGGCGTATGGACATTTCGGTTTTATTTCGGGAATCTAGACCTCTTGAAACGGATAATGTCAAATTTTGAGGCCGATCGGAGTCGTCGACCTCCGTCGCGAAAACATAGGTGTATTATTCCAAGAATAATAAACCAAAACCAAAATGTCCGTCCGCCGTCCGGTCCGTTTTTGACTGTAGGATTATTTTTTTTTTTTTTTATCTGAAATGTTGACAAAATACTCGGTTTACCATCTAGTTGAGCCCGCAAGGTTTTCAGCCGGACGCCCAAACCTATCATGTATCTTGTATCTTGTATTAGTATCGTGTCGCTATCTTCTCTCGCACGGTTCTCTTCCTGCTCAGAGATAAGTGCCCCAACGCCTCCCGATTTGTTGAGGGTCAATTTGTTATTCGCTGACGCGTTGCTCTTGGAGCGATCGCGAACAGTTACGAAGACACCTTGAAACTCAATACTTTGCGTAAAGATTGGAACCGCTGGCAAAGCGCTTCACACCAATTTCGACGCCCAGCGCCACAGAGTGAGACGCTAACAGGTGAAAATTCCAAGAAAATAAATTCACCTCTGCTCGTTTTTTTTTCTTTCTTTCTTCATGTGGTTGCAGCAAACGTATTCTCTGATAATCTCTTACTCTGTTTCGCTACTTATGGCTGTGTCAGGGCGGAGTAATCTGGAGCACTCCCTGGAGTAATCTTTTGACTTCCTACCACTCGACCTGCAAGCAGTGCCCGCCCCTCTGCCGCACAGTAGAAGTGTGATTGGGGGTCGACGATCGACCTTCGGGTAGGTCGCAAATCGTCGTCATTACAGCCACCAATCCGCACATCTCATTTATTTTGGGGTGTTTTGAGTTAGGTAACCTGTAAGGAAAAGGGTGACATCTCATTGGACGGCATCAGCTTGTGAAGGGGAAAACTTTCCTTTACCACACTAGTCCAGTCAACACGTCGTTTAAGAGGGGGTTAACTTCCAAAAATTCGGGTCAAAACGAAACTTTGGAGGTTTCTTTGTGGTCGGTTAGAGATGTTAAATCCACTCTTTGCACACAAAATTTCCTTGTAGAATTTTGGGGGTGGCTAAAAACCTCGAGCTTTTCGCACGGTTTTCAGTTTTTCGCTTATAACTCGGAAATGACGCATCGCACAGAAATCTCTTCTCTCACTAAAACTAGAGAGCATTAAATTTTACGTCGATTACACTCCATATAAATTTCGAATCGGTTCAGCCGTTTAGCCGCTATCGATGGTCAAAACTGGGTGATTTTTTCCAAATTGGCTGAAAAACAGGATTCGCTCACGTTTGAACCCCTGTTACATATGAATGGCTGATGCAAATGAATTGGCTCAACATTTATGTTGTAGAGCATCAAATTACGAGTTCAGGGAGCACCTGAAATTCAAAAAACGCTGCAAATTGTACACAAGAGTTTATTATTCTTTGAGTTACTTGTGCGTAAATTATTTCTGTGTCAATGGAAAAACTTTTTTTTTTTAATTTAAATTTATTAATTTAGGGGTGAAAAGTTTACTGCGCATGTCCCAGACTAGAAATTCTGACAAAAATCTCGGACTGATTGAACTAGTTCTCGGCAGTCCCGAAATGACGCTGTGAAGAGAGGACTTCAAATCTCGAACTAGTTCGAGCACAGTCCATACAGCCAAAAAGGGAACATACAAACCTTATTTTGTCGTATGAACGAACCTACAAACAGGGTTGCCGAACGTCCTGGTTTGTCCAAGACAGTTCTGGGTCCTGCCCAAAGAGCCACCGAAATGTCCTGGTTTTCGTCATTTAGCCCCAATAATATGTACCTACCTATAGGTTCGGCCTTCGTACGGTGGGGTGATTTAGGAGGTTTGTACTAGTATAAAGGAGTACTATACTACTACTATTCCTGTGTCGTGGCACAACCTCCTAAATCACCCCCATCGTACTAAGGCCGAACAGCCAAGGAGGATGAACACATCAACCAAAATAAAATATTAATAATGCTGACTAAGCGGAGAACAATCTTCGCGGTCAACAAAAACAAGTCCCAATTGGGGTTCCAATTTGTCGTTAACGACAAAATAAAATACTGCGATGAATTACAGCCACCTCCACGGGCCAAGGACACCACCTTTCCGAGGATTTTACAGTGATACATCACTGTTTCATGAGACTTACCTATTTTAGTTCCTGGGTAAGGCTCTCAAAGAAAAAACGCTGCAAGTTACACAAGGGTTGATTATTCTTTGTTACTAGCACTCAGACATTAGGCCTCGCTTCGCTCGGCCAACCATTTTCTCGGACAGGGGGGGTGAGCGAAGCGAGTGACAGTCGCTCAATGCGCTAAATTCAACTGGAGTAAGAGAGAGATATCACCTTCCCACACATTAGAATATATCTGAAATTAGCTAATGAACCGTTTCCAAAAAGCTCCCCCCCCCCCCCCCCCCCAGGTTCCCTGCCTTCTCAACCGTTCCAAGGTCCCTGGCACCCTCCGTTCTCCCGTTCTGTCCTCCACCTTTCCGAGGTCCATGACAGCGTCCTGAGACAAAGGGCAAACGCTCGCCCTCTTCAAATCGTTCAAATTAAACTCGCCGTCTAAATTCGCTCATCGTCGTTCACTCGTTTCGGGATTTCGTATTAAAATTCGGATCTCTAGGTAGGATACGGAGGAAAAGCCGACTCAGACCATCAACAACGAAGACACGAATAGTTGCACGAATTTGCGCTCGCCAAAAATGTGGGTAGTATTTCTCCTGGAAGAACATACCTACTACAGTTGACTTGATGAATTTCTCCTGTCTAGAAGAGCAGACGACTGTAGTAGGTATTCGAAATTTGATAAGTTTTATTTTTATTTAATAAAACAAATAAAAATTTTATTTAATAAAAGCCGATCAGGGAGCTGAGGGTTGGCATGTTGACCAATTTTTCTCATTCCAGCCGTTCGTATTCGTGATTTGTGGGTGCGCGAGTTTTTCTACTCGATTTTTAATTATTATTTCTAACATTAGGGGGAAAAACGGGAAATTAAAACGGGAAAGTTTTCTCTAAAAATTTGAAGAAAAAAAAAATATATGAAAACATAAAAAAGTTGCTCCACGTGGTGCATGTAAGCTCCAAGAGTGGTCCAAAAATTAAAAAATCTGTATTTTCTAAGAAAAAAAGAGACCAGGTGGGATACGGTCGGGGGTTGGCTGGCGTAGCCAGCAGGGCGTGGCCCCCTAGTTATTTCATAATGCCTCATTCCAGAGCCGAATAGATGATGAAAATGTTCCGACAAGTGGAAGAATACTTTCCGAAGTGCTAGAGGGAAAAAACCCACAGGTCCACTGCTTAGAGCCTTTGGCTAAAATTCAAGAAACTTTGGAACATGCTTTGCCACGAGAGGCTCGCGACCACACCCGGACCACTGGTGCTGACGCCTAGTGGCCAGCCAGGACACCACTTTTGACAGCCGAAAGGCGATCTGCGAAGTTTTCTCCTTCTTTTCTGTAGGTACCGCCGCGACATTTTCGTTATTCATTTCATTATTATGGGCTCTGTCCGATGATGATAAAGCTTTTAAAATCCATAGGTATTAATTTAGTTTTATATTGTGTAGAATAGGTAAAAACCTGCAATGTCCATCAGCCGTCCGGTATTTTTCTCACCTATTTTGAAGCGTAGAGCCCATTCTTTCACAGAAAGACTCCGTTTAGGATCCAGTTGGTCTTAAATCTGGGCAGTCCGATCCCTCATAGGCAAGTTGCCTAAGGCAACGATAATATGGGTAAAAAATGTGGAGGGTTTTCCATGTAATTTTCGCTGCCGAATCGAAATGTTGATTAGGTTTCAGCGAGATGGAAAATTTAGCCCGCTTTTCAATGACATCTCTAATTTCTATTAAGATATCATATTTTGATGTAGTATCATCCATTCGCTTTGACCAACTAAGTTTCCTGAAATGTGTGAGATCCTCACCCCCCTTGGAATCCTACCGATTTAATGAATGATGAATATATTATTAATAAAATTTATGAAAGTAGATTGGTATACTTATCGAGTAATTTCAATGAATTATTCATTGACTATTATTGACTAGCATTGACTATTATAGTCAGTAGAACATAACAGTAGGTACTTAGGTATTTTATTTATAATCTTTCCTTCAGGAGGTATTTACAAAAATCGTACACATTAATTCCATTGCACAAGGACACTAAAAGCAAAAAATAATATTTTAAGATGGTTACATAACCGTTGGAATGTATTACCATTCATCACTAGAGGAGTAACTCAGACAGGGAGGTACATAATTTATTACTTGCTCACGAACACTAGAAGAGGTACCTATTAAATCATAATTCAGTTTCAGGCAACTGACTCTTTGCACGTGTCTTTACATGTGGCTAGCAGCAGGAAAAGTCAAATTTATTGAGGTACGACGCTTCACGAACGAACAAATTCACCGTTTCGATACCAACTACAAATTTATGCCAACCATAAATATGTCTCCCGACTATATAAGTTGGTACCATACATCGGAACAGAAAAAAGACGCACAAAATTTTCAGAAATGACAAAGATTATAGTAGAGTGAAAAGAGCAACATGAAAATAAAACGTTGAAAATAATATAAGAACGAGAAAACAGCAATATTTTAATGAAATAGAATGATATCTACGTCGTTTAAATGACTAGACCCTTAAAGACATTCAAGTTAGTCTTCAGTCTTTTGGTTACCTGCGATGAAAGAAAATTCAAAAACCATACAGTACTTTTTTTCTTCCACTTGGTAAAAAGGCAACCCCGATTAAAAAGTCAAGCACACGCCGGAGCCGGTGCAAGGCAGACCGTTTGTGGAGCTAACGTAGTGTCACGGCGGGCCACTAGACGTCAGCACCAGTGGTCCGGGTGTGGTCGCGAGCCTCTCGTTGCTTTGCCTAGTAACGTTGCCAAGCAACATTTTTTCGGCGAATTTCCTTATTTACGTTGGAAACGTTGTCAAACTCGGTCGGGAAGGAACGCCCGAGGCGATAGGAAGACGGGGCCTCGGGAAAATGAATAATTGAACAATTCTATGTTATCTGTTAATCTATATTACCTTTTCGAAATGAATTAATTTTAAGGTTTTAAAATTAAAAAGTATAATCACATTTCCTTCTTAAAGAACATTGAATGTCATTTTTTTCAACCTTCAATACAGTGCCTACTGAAGTAATTTCAAATAGTTCAATCGTTCTACTTAGAACTTTCCTGCAGAAAAGAAAAATTAATGCCTTTCATAATTGTAAATAATCGAGTTTTTTAAATAAAAAACTTGATTATTAAATAATCAAGTTTTATTAGGTTATAATACATTTTAATAGGTCTTTTATTAGTAAATCACCCACAATGGATAAGAGAAAATAACTAAGTCGTGCTATATCCAACTTTTTGTACAAGAGAAATTCATTAAGTCAAGTGCCCTTTTCAGAAAAATGGTTATTTTATTACTTTTAGTACATCATACATGATTGAGATAGGTAGTGGTGTAAATAAAACAATATGAAGACCCACAGGCTCAAATTAGGTATCTCTAGCTTTTTCCGAGCCGAAGCTATCCAACTTCTAAAATCAGAAGAAATTCAAACTCAAATTTCTCGAAACCCCTCCCGTAGCCCCATTTTAGCCCCATAGCGCCCCACGGGTTTGGGCGATCGGACTGAAAACCTTGCGGGCTCAACTAGAGGGTAAACCAAGTATTTTGTCAAAATTTCAGATTTCTTAAAAAAATCCTAGTACTGCCCAAAACGGCCCGGACATTTCGGATTTAGAATGTAGGTAGACCTCTTGAAACGGATAATGTCAAATTTTGAGGCCGATCGGATTCGTCGACCCCCGTCGCGAAAACATAGGTGTATTATTCCAAGAATAATAAACCAAAACGTGTGGAAATGCTAGAAGCGTACGTGAGTAGGTTCTTACTTTTGATGTGGGATAATCGGATGATGATGATTCACACGTTCGAAAACTGAGTGAATGATGATGATTCACACGTTCGAAAACTGAGTGAATGATGATGATTCACACGTTCAAAAACTAAGACTTAGTTTGTTACGTTTCCACTTAATGGAAACGTAACAAAACCGTAAATTAATAGTGGTACGATACTTCATAAACTCCACAAAGTTCAAACTGATGAACCTTTGAAGACTGAAGTGATATGTAAAAGTGATGTGAAACTTCTCCAAGTCAGAAATTCTCCCGTCTCGCCCCACCCTTCGAATTCTCCCCATCAACAGGTTCACTGCAATTAGCAAAGGTACATAGGTACTTAGCAAAACTCCAGAAATGACAGGAGGACGCCCGAAATCTATGATATTGTTTATCGGCTAAGTTATTTAGAAAGTGGGAATACCGTCGACCTGAGGAATGGGCCAGTAAATATATTTATTCGCCATATCACAACAGGACCACAAAAGGGGCCCCTGTGTGCTGATCCAAAGTCATTATGAAAGGCGACATTTGGGGAAGCAAAATGTACGTGTTACTGGATTACTATTATTATATAATATATAATAATAGTACATATATTATTATATACCTTAATAATACCTATTATTACCTATTATTATTTTTCTATGTATATTATTGTTGTATGTATTATAGACTACGGTATTTATCAGCATATATAATAGTGACATTTGGGGAAACGATAAAAGATACAATTAGGAATGTACGTGTTACTAGATTACTATAGGTATCAAAATTTGGAATTTGGAAATTTGGAAATTTGGAAATTTGGAATCAAAATATGGAATATATTATATTCCAAATCAAATCAATTTTTTGTGGAATTTTATGTAATACACGTACTACCCAGATGGAAAACAATTTTAAATGCTTTGGTCAGTGAGGAGGGAGGGAACCCTTTAAGGTTGATGGCACACGTAAATGCCACCCGCCGATCGCTGTCACAGACCTGACGTAAATTAAATTAAACTAGCCGTCTAAATTCGCGGATCGTCGGAATTCGCTCATCGGTTTCGTATTACACCAGGATCGTCGGTAGGTAAATGAATTCTCGACCCGAGTCAAGGGGACGACTGTCAGCCGGGAGGGAGAGCAAGTAGACCTAGCAATAAGCTAATATAACTTATATAACCTAGCTAATATAAGCTAATAATTTTTGTACTTTATGAACTCTCTACAACTTTGAGGGAGGGTCACTCGCTTCGCTCGCCAGGTCAAGTGATGGGGTATGTGAATGTTAAATGCCTAAAAACCTCTCGATCTTTGCAATAAAGAGATACATCGTCTTCCTACACACCAGAATACATCCGAAATTAGTGTGGAATGAAACTTCTCCCAAATCTTAAAAGAACGTCCTCCCATTTAAAATGAAAAAGTTGGGCGCAAGTGCGCCCATTTGCGCACATTTCTGGGGGATCTCAACCCGCCTATATGTAGGAAAACAGTGAGCAGAGACGGTAGAAAAAACGGCTTATTTTTATCACTTACGGTTTCAGAGGAGACGAGACTTGTGACAAACTCTTTTAGTTAGATAGATAGATAGACAGATAGTCAGCCACAGACACGGTGAGAATTAGTGGTATAGATAGATGACGACGAAATACACTGGAACCTTGATAATTCTTAGTGCAAGGGACTGAGGATCAAGGAGTTAGGTAACGAATTATCAAAGCTACAATAATTCATTATGTAATGGAAATGATGTCATAATTTAGGTATGTAAGTAGTCTGGTTCGATAAAAGTCAGTTATTTTGTGCTGCTTTAACTGATTCAAACGAGCACGATCGATCACATTTTCACTATCACAAACCACGGCGGAAAAAAACTGAATCGCCGACTTCTGTGGTCGAACAAGAAATACCCCATTTCCGCGATGTGAGATCGAGCTCGTTTGAAGGTAATCTGCAGAGAAGGATGGTCGCCGTCATCTTCCATCGGGGGGGGGGGGGGGGGGAGGGGGGGCTTCGCACGCCCATTTGAATAATTATTATTCAATTCTACTACAGGTCAAGTGATGGGGTAGGATACAGCGGAAACGCAGACTCAAACGGACTGTAAACAACCAAGATAGGAAGAGTTGCGCGGATTTGAATAATACTCACCCAATTGAATAAGGTGAGGTGATGGTCTAAAAAAACTCCCGATCTTTGGAATAAAGAGAGAAATCGTCGTCCCACACACCAGAATATATCTGAAATCAGTGTGGCATGAACCGTCTCCCAAATCTTAAAAAGATACACGGCATACCCACGCGAGATCTCTTAAAATCGTTCGAATTAACTCGTCGTCTGAATTCGCCGATTGTCGGAATTCGTTCTATCGGGATTTAGTATTACAATTTCGGGGTATGGACTAGAACTCTAACAGCCAACCACTTTCTGGGGCAAGGGGGCTCGCTTCGCTCGCCCATATGAATATGATACGAAGGTTATCTCAGCTTAATGTGATAGTTCGCAGTGTTGCCATTCTACCGGAATTCCGGTAGATCTACCGATTTTCTACTTCAACTCCACGTCTACTGGTTTGAGCTTCAAATCTACCGGGCTTTGAAATTTTTGACAAAACATGAAAATTGACGACAAATTCGACCGATGTAGGTAGATTGAAAATGACGCTGATGTGCCCGCAAGGTTTTCGCCCAAACCCGTGGGGCGCTATGGGGCTAAAATGGGGCGTTCGGGAGGGGTTTTTGTGAAGGCTTTTGGCTATGGGATCGAGTTAGGTGTCGTTTTCGAAGTATTTTTGGACGTAGAATCCATTTTTGGGGGTCCCGCAACGATCCGATTTCACTGTTGCGATCTATAGGGCTTTCATGGGCTACAAATGGGATTTTTGAAAGATCCCAGAAGGTCAAATATTTTCAAGAAAAAACAAAAAATTTTTGAAAATTAAAAAAAACTTTTTCTAATATTTTTTTTATTGACAATAAAATTTCTGCACTTAACCTATATCAAAGAATAATAAACCCTTGTAAATTTGCAGCGTTTTTTAATAGAGCTATCCCGAAATTGTTGAATACCTACCTGTTTTAGTGCAGCACTGGTCCATAGGTTTTAGGTTTTGGGCAGTAGGAATTTTTTGTTTTTAATTTGAAATTTTGACAAAATACTTGGTTGACCATCTAGTTGTGCCCGCAAGGTTTTCAGCCCGATCTTCCAAACCTGTGGGACGCTATGGGGCTACGGGAGGCGTTTTTGAAGGTTTTTGGCTATGGGATCGAATTAGTTGTCGTTTTCGAAGTATTCGGCGTATCTATAGAGTGATCTATTATGTTCCCATAATATGGCTAATAATTATTACTAGCCATGTTATTAGCCTAATTATTAGGCTATGTTATACCCTAATAGAAAACGGTTTTTCCCCCCCATGCTCAACAACCCTCATTAAATGACTAAATTTTAGTCGCCGTAAGTAATTTAGGGTAATTTTCGCCGCCGTTTAATCTCATTGGCCTCAGTGAGCACCGTAACAGCCGAATCGCTAACAAGTTTCCAATGATTCGGATTGAAGAGCCCGCTGACTCGAAACCCGTAGAACTGACATTTTGGGCTGTTAAAATGGTTAACCCTAATGCACAAAATGTTTGAAAAACCATAAATTTTAACAGCAGACGTTGACCTCAACAATGTCAGTTGTTCGGCGATTTAAGCGCAGAAAGTGCATGGCGATTACAAATTAACACTTAAATGCAATAGTGTAAAGAGAAAATCACGTAGGAAAATGTTCACGTAGCAGAGTTTAGTAAGACAGACGTGGTTTTTACCATGTGACAATGAACGGTCCTCCGTCTTTCGTCGTTTCAACTCAACTGCTCCGCGGAATACAAAACAAGACCGGCTTTGATCGTAGGAAAAAAAAACACGAGCCGTCGCAGCCCACCCCAAAAAAAAGTAATTACTTCGGGTTACGTAATATTTTGAAGCCACCCCCGAACACCCTTTTGGAACGCCGAAACCATTCGGCACCAAATGCCGAAGTCTCCGAACGAATTACCCCGTCAATCCAGAGCGAGCTGATTTCGCCAGTTTAATTAACCGTAATAAACCCAGCCCAACTGTCTGGTTCAAAATAATAGGTCAACTTACCAACGGTGATTCATACGGGAATGAAAACACGTGCTTAAATGTAGTCTTGAAACCACTACGTCAACACTTTGCGGTTTCCACCGGTAATAACACTTTCAAGAGGCGAATCGACCTGAATAGCAATTATGCAAATTCAATAAAAAAATTCTGTTTCGCGAAACAACGCCCGGCTCCAAATCAAAAGGTTCTAAAGAGGTTATGCGGTTTGGTTGTGCACTAATTTACTTGCTTTTGGTTTCCATGGGGAACATCACAACAATCACCACTGCTACCTACTGACTAAAAAGTACTAATATAGGAATGGAAGTGCTCCCGAATTTCGGGTTAAATCATCCTGTACCGTGTTGTTAGAAGTCAAAAAGGGAAAAATACATCATTTTTGTGACAAAAAGTCTTTCATGTAGTTTACAATCATCTTAAGTAATTTAGGCCGATTCAAAAACCACTGAGAGTGACGTCACCTACAGGTGTTCCGGTTTCCAATCAAAAGACACCAGAGTGCAGGTCGATTTTTTCTTCTTTTCGATTTTTTCTTGGTGTTTGGCTCCAGTGACACTGGAGTAACGAGAAAATGGCCGTGTTCGCTTTGTTTTGAATGTGATCATGCTTATTTACACAACTTATTTGTGATATAAATTAACTTATTCCAATGACTGATTCTTTAGTTTTTAGTTTTGTAATGGTGGCCAACGTGTCGACCAATAGGAGCTGACCTCGGGTTTTCGCCAAAATTCAAATAGCAATTTTTCCATAAATGTTATAAATTCATACGAGCTTGCAGTTTGTGTTTTAACCCCATTTTTAGTATTATTTGGACGCCTTCTATCGATTAAAAAAAAAAAAAATCCAGAAACGCTTCCATTCCTAAATTAGGAATGGAAGAACTAATTTCCCCTTCAACCACATCAGTAATGCCCACACCCTTCTTGAGGGCGCCAGAGGAAGTAGAGACCAACATCAACAACAATAAAAAGTACCTACCTACTAATGACATACCTACATTTTCTCTAATTATTAGAGGAGCGCGGGGTGAAAGAGGTCACGAGAGAAAGTGGTCATTGGCTGTTTTTGCAGCTGTGTTTATCATTGCTAGCGCCAGATTAGATAAACGCTGCTAATTTTACACAAGGGTTTATTATTCTTTGATAGACGTTACTTGTGCAGAAATTTAATTCGTCAATAAAAAATATGAAAAAAAATTTTTTTTTTGGATTTTTATTTTTCAACGTTTTTTTGGATTTTTTTTTTCAAAAATTTTTTCTTCAAAAATCCCATTTTTAGCCCCATGAGAGCCCTGTAGATCGCCACAGTGAAATCGGATCGTTCCGGGACCCACAAAAATGGATTCTACGTCCAAAAATACTTCGAAAACGACACCTAACTCGATCCCATACCCCAAAGCCTTCAAAAAACCCCACCCGTAGCCCCATTTTAGCCCCATAGCGCCCCACGGGTTTGGGCGATCGGACTGAAAACCTTGCGGGCACAACTAGATGGTTAACCAAGTATTTTGTCAAAATTTCAGATTTTTAAAAAAATTCCTACTGCTCAAATCGGCCTGGACGGCGGACGGACATTTCGGTTTTGGAATCTAGACCTCTTGAAACGGATAATGTCAAATTTTGAGGCCGTCGCAAAAACATAGGTGTATTATTCCAAGAATAATAATTTAAAAAAAAAAACGCTGCAAATTTTACACAAGGGTTTATTATTCTTTGATATACGTTAATTGTGAAGAAATTTAATTCTGTCAATGAAAAAATTTAAAAAAAAAATTTTTTGGGTTTTAATCTAAAAAAAAATTTTTTATTTTATTTTATTTTTTTTTTTCAAAAATGTTTCTTTTTCAAAAATCCTTTATTATTTACTCGAAAAATATTTAACATCCTGGGATCCTTCAAAAATCCCATTTTTAGCCCCATGAAAGCCCTAAAGATCGTCCCAGTGAAATCGGATCGTTCCGGGACCCCAAAAAATGGATTCTACGTCCAAAAATACTTCGAAAACGACACCCAACTCGATCCCATAGCTCAAAGCCTTCAAAACACCCCTCCCGTAGCCCCATTATAGCCCCATAGCGCCCCACGGGTTTGGGCGATCGGACTGAAAACCTTGCGGGCACAACTAGATGGTAAACCAAGTATTTTGTCAAAATTTCAGATTTTTAAAAAAATTCCTACTGCCCAAAACGGCCTGGACGGCGGACGGCGGACGGACATTTCGGATTTAGAATGTAGACCTCTTGAAACGGATAATGTCAAATTTTGAGGCCGATCGGAGTCGTCGACCCGCGTCGCGAAAACATAGGTGTATTATTCCAAGAATAATAAACCAAAATTCATCTTTGGAATGTTATTCGACACACTTTAAAGGTAATAAAAGCTACAAAATATAATAACCCGTGTTTTTTATTACCTATTATGTAATTAAAGATAAAATTTATATTTAATTACTTAATAATACATTTTTTATTTTTTATTTAATAATATTAGATAAATTTAATCTCTATAAAAATGACAGCCAATCTGTTTGAGGACTCACTACCTAAACCACCAAATTTTGTGAGAATGTTTGGGATGCATTGTAGATGGTTTGTAGGAAGTTTGTACAAAATCGGTCTGGACCTTCATCGTAAACGAGGCTTTCCTTAGCAACGTCAAAAAGCGTCATTACTAAGGATGACCTACTGTGAAAACATTTGGCATCGGTTAAAAAGAGATTTTTACGCTGATTTCAACGAGTACAAAACGATTGCGGTACGATAACCCGTTCGGATGTTATTCTAAGATCGTCTGTAGGCACTTGGGTTGAGTATTTGCGAGTCTTCGGTTCGAGGCAGTTTAATAGGTACTAGTTAATTTCTTTTCACGGACCAAATTCCACCGCTACTTCCTTCAAACATACCGCACACCAAAAACGCACAGACAATAAAAAATGGGTATAAGTATGAACCAAACCACTGTAGTGTACCCATTCGAGGAGCAAGAAACGTTCTCGAGATCGAGATCTCTCTTCAGCATAACATCGATATCTCGTTGAGTTTTCGAGATATCGATCTGAAATTTTGTGAGCATACTCGCGACGTTTAGAGGAGTTCAAAACTGCAAAAATATTAAAACGGGCCTTCGAGCGCTGAAAGCCCTTTTCCCATTTTCATTGAACTCTCTGGTGAGCTCATTACATCAATTTTAGAATCCTTGAAATTTTTAGGTCGAATTTTCAGAGTTTTGGAAAAATTACATTCAGACCACTTTCTCCCTCAGATAGTCACTTACTGGACTGGAGGGCATTATTGTCGGCAAAACCGTCTGCGAACCCCTGGGGCGCTATGGGGCTAAAATGGGGCTACGGGAGGCTTTTGGCTATGGGATCGAGTCAGGTGTCAGTTTCGAAGTATTTTTGGACGTAGAATCCATTTTATGGGGTCGCGCAACGATCCGATTTCACTGTGGCAATCTATAGGGCTTTAATGGGGCTAGATTTTTGAAAGATCCCAGGAGGTCAAATATTTTTCAAGTACCTAAAAAACAAAACAAAAAAAAAATTGGGGAAAAAAATTTAAATTTTTTATTTATTTACTGACAGAATTAAATTTCTGCACAAGTACATAACCTATATCAAAGAATAATAAACCCTTGTGTAAAATTTGCAGCGTTTTCCCCTTATTTTCATCACGTAACTCTCCGCAATGCTCCTTATATCTCACTGCATTTCCCCTTATATTTCACTACATTTCATTGCGTAACGCTTTTTCGTGTTAGTGTACCAGAGTCAAGACATATATGTCATCAGTGTAAAAAAAACAACAAAACAACAACAACATTCCACAAAGGCAGTAATGTTTTATTATTCAAAATGTCACCATCGTTCAGCCTATTATGATGAACACACCTATTATACAACGTCGATCTATTTTAGTATTCCCTTCTTCAGTTATTAGTTGTTTATGAGTGGATCCAGCAACGGTCATTAATCGGACGTGATATGTCAAATTCAGAACAAGCAAAACTGAAAACAAAGCCCAGTCAAGGCTGGTTCCGAATAAAGTAAATCCCCTAAAAAAACATAAGTCCTTTGAAATAACACAGTGAAAAGGAAAAAAAAATGAACAAGGGTCAATGTACGAGATAAATGCTATGAATATAAAATAAAATCTGATATCACGTACTAACAAAAGTGCCATAACAGAGGTTTTACCACAGTATCAGAGGTGTGTTCGTTTCAGTGGAGTTCAGTGAGAATCCCAATTGCACCTATTTCAAATTTATTTAGGGAGCCTTGATGTTAACAAGCTGCTCAAACAGATTTCATCGAGATGATATACAATCGTGTGTACAAGTATTCAAGTGCTTTCGTAAAAATAATGCAGCTGTCATTCCGTAAGACTAGGAATTGGAGGGGAGCAGGTGTATATTTTTCTTTTTCATAAAAAATCTACTCAAATTGATACACTATATCCCTTTATAACCGACATATTATGTACATTAAGGCATACACAAGTAGAAAATATGTTTGTAAGGTATTAAACATTTCATTATAAGGTAATATAAAGTTGAAAACCCCTACAACTATTATCCACAAACGGGGTTATTTACAAATTTGTTTCAAAAGCAACGTTCTATTTGTAAAGAAAAGGGAAGGAGAAGCCAAAGGTTATAGATTTCAAGAAGGCATTTTACAGTAAGAGAATTTCAATGCAGGTAGAGTATCATACGAAGATGAATTCAGAGAGAACAATAAACTTGCAGCACCTCAGTTTTTACGTTGAGCTGATGCTGTTGGCACAATGAACGATGGAAGCTTGGAACTTATGGTGATGGTGTTGACTGACGGAATGAAGAGGAAGATGGGAGTTGGTGTTTCTGTGGTAATTCTGTTCCCATAACTTTAGACCAAGTAAGATATTAGTAAAAATCGCTACGCTCAACGTTATTATGAAGGAAAACTTGTTCAAAAACGACAACTGAAGGAATGCACCCTCTGATTGTTGATCTTGGCCTAATCTCTACGAGGTACGCACGCCCAGAGTGGGGATGGGGAATCGGTTTAAAATATCAATTCATTAAATTGATTCAAAATCAAAGCCAAGAAAAAAATTGGTGGTTAAAAATATTTATAAACGACGTTGAAAAGGTCGTTTTATTCCTTAAAAAAATGATCAACTTTTATCTTAGGGGGATTAAAATGTATACAAATTGTTTTAGCAGGGATTTTTTTTTCATTGATAGATTAAAAAAAGGGAATTTCAAGGTTTAAAAATTTTCAAAAAAAATTAAAGGAATGGACGTGTTTCTTCTGGATGATTTTTTTAACGATAGAAGGCTTCCTAATAACACCGAAAATGGGGTTAAAATAAAAATTGCGAGTTCGTACGAATTTATGGAAAAATAGCAATTTGAATTTTCGACGAAAACCCGAAGTCAGCTCCTATTGGCGATTTCGCCATGTTGGCCACTATTTATAAAAAATTGAAAACTGAAGGATCGGCTCTGAGGTTAAACGTGAACAGGACAGCAAAACGCGAGACCACGGCCGTTGTTTTGATTCGTTCGTGGCCGCCCGGATATGGGCGGAACTCTTTCTGCTTAATTTCGGTCGTCCGCACCTCCTCCTTCGCGTTCGGCTCACGGGAGGCGCCACTGCATCCGAGGACCCTAACTAAATGTCAAATAAAATACCTAATGTCAAGACATTATTTATGAGAACGATCTACAGAAAAAGTGGTTTTCTGAGTTGGCAACCTGGAAGGTCTGTGGATGAAAAAGACCGACCTATGCGCTGGTAAATTGGAAATGCTCCAACGAAACGACCTGAAGGCCCTGAGCGACAAGATTGAGCTGGTTAGACGCAGGTTCAACGACGGAAAGGTTGGGAGAGCTGTGGATGAGGATAGGGCACCATCTGTAGCACCAGGAAAGACACAACATGAGCCCTCGGCAGAGGAAACTGTGACCACCACGGACTGGGAGCCTGAGGCAGACCACACTGCTGACTCTGGGAACGGCCCAAGAAGGAAAAAATCAAAAAAAGAAAGAGACGCTGCAAAGGCAAGAGCAGATAGACTAGATGGACAGAGCGATCGCACGTACAAAGGCAGTCACCCCAAGCATAGAAAGATCAATTATTGCACGTCTCCCCAAGGAAGCTCCCTCCTTGGATAAGGAGATGCAGGAGGCTAGTTCCAACCAGCAGGGACCAATCTATAAGGATGCTCTAATGTCATCCCCTCCAACAATCAAGCGACAGATGATGTCAGTCATTGAACCTAAGAGCATGGGGCTGAACGTAGACGCTGTGGTACCAGCACGGAAAACAGGTCTTCGGGTGACAGCAGCTGACAAACAGCAAGCCATGAGGTTTGCCAACACTCTGTCTGACAAAGGTTTTGCAGTCACAAAGGAGAGGATGCCCATTGGGCATTGCCCAACCTCCCGATTTTGGTCAAGATTCACAGGGTTGACAGGCAGATACCACAGCAGGAAGTTGCCACGTATGTCTTTGAGCAAAGCCCCTGGATAAAGGAGAAAGTGAAGGATCTTAGTGCGTGGCAAGGAATGTTTGAGCCGAGGTTCATCGAAGGCAGAAAGATACTAGCCGATGGTAAGACCCCTATAGACAATTGTATATGGGTAGTCAAGGTCGGGGAGAATCTACGCCAAGAGCTGCTCCGACGGGAATTCGTGTATATTGGCATGGAGAGGTGCAGGGTCTTGGACTTCATCGAGGTAACAAGATGCTGCACCTGCCAGGGCTACGGACACAATTCGACGTCTCAGTACTGCCCCGGAACTCAAAGGTTTGGGTTTTGTGCTGGGGACCACGAGACAAGGGCCTGCCATCTCAAGGATGTTCAGCCCCCAGTGGAGAGGAAGTGTGCGAACTGCAAACAGTTCAACCTCCCGAGTGGTCACTCAATTGATGACAAGGACTGTCCTGTATACCAGCGAGCGCTGAAGCGCTACCTGGCGAGAATCAACCCGAACGCTGAGTGACTAGCCCCGCCAACACCAGTGGAAGCCAGTCATCACCAGGGGCTACCCACTGAGGGAGTGGATGAACGTCAACTTCACCGCCGCAGCTGACCGCCGCCAAACAACTTCAACCTTTTATTCTGGAATTGTCAGGGATACTTCTTAGAAGAACGTAGTTACTTTGTAGAAAATAATGCGCATGTAATTTGTGTATCTGAGTTATGAAAAAAACCTTGTATCGCCATTTTACAAATGAACCTTCTCATTCTCATTCTCAGGTCTGTGGATGACGTCACGTCAAGTATTTTTTGAATCGACCAGGACAACTTTAGATGAATATAAATAACGTGAAAGACTTTTTGACTCAAAAATGATGTATTTTCTACTTTTTGATTTCTACCAAATGGCAAAGGATGATTTAAGGGCACTCGTAAAGCGAATTTCGATCAAAAAGTCGATTTTTTGTGTTTGGCCTTAAAAAAATCTACAGAATCAAAGTCATGTAATTGCACCAAATAAAATTCCGGAGAGGAGATATACCTATCCCAATGCGGCCGAAAATGCACACAGCGGGCGGGTCGCAGCAATGGCGCTTTTAGAAAAACGCGATTTCCCGAAATCCACATTTAAAAGAAAAAACAAAATGAAGCTTTTCTCGAGAAAGGTTTTTTTCGTTGTGTTCGACATGAAAAGAGGCAAATTTATGATGTACGAAAAAAAAATAGAGAGCAGCAGCAACGCCACAACAAGCGGTTTAGGTCATAAAAATAATGAAATCCGCATTTTTGACTTGTAAATTCAGTTTGTAGTCCGTTTAAAACAATTTGGCATGTCCTAAGTGGCTGGTAAAAATTTGATTACGATTGGTTCAAGGATAACGTGAAAAAGCTTAACTTTTTGCGATAACTGGTGTGTATGGAAGTGGATCTGTCAATAGTTACTCGTCCCTGATGAAAAATCTGCCACATAGTGCATAACAAAATGAGCATTGTGAATAAATTTCATTATTTTAGTGCGAACAATTAATAAGGAAAATTAAGGAATAAATAAGGAAATTAGTGGAAACGCGGCCGCGCGCCTTACTGGTGCCCTTAATCCGAAATTCGTGTACACGTCCATTCCTTATGAATTTGAAAATTTAAATAGACAATTTTATTATGGGCGATGTCAAATCAAAAGCTACATTCATCTAACTGAACAGATTTTTCATTGCCTGGAGAATCGATTTCTCAAAAAACAACGACCATTTTTCGATAAATCGGTTGATTTTTCCCCATCCCTACTAGTGCTATATGGAAGGCAAGAGGGTTTTAAATTTTGTTTACGGTAAATTGGAAAACGGTTGTTTGAAAAAAATTCCCATTCAATTTTATTTTTAAAACCCAGCCAAATTTTACAAAAACAAAAAACCATTAACGAACAGAAATATGCTTCAATTTAGCCGAAACGGCTTTCCCAGAAATCAGAACCGGCACCAAACTAGCACCTGCACACGAAAATAGCATTAAAAGGAAACACGAAAATTTCGGCAGGAACACACAAAATTTGTGTGAACACACACATTTAATGTGACCGTTTTTTTTTTTTTTTTCAAAATTTTCAAAACTGGCAGGTTCATTGAGGGTTTCACGTATGTACACAAAGAAGGGAAATGTGCTAACCCACGAGAGAGCGGCTTCTAAAACAAAACAAAAAACGGCCCTCCGCGTCGAAGCAGTTCGAAAGGAACTTCTAATCAAGCTGACAATCCAAAAAAAATTTCATCTCGTATACATTTCCAACGTTCTCATAAAAACACGGCCGGCTAAACCCATTCCGCCATTTGATATCAAATGACCCGAAGCTCAAGTCCTTCACTACCTTCACAAGTCATTACACAAGACAAAAATAACCCTTGAAAATTGAAACTTATACTTAATACACAGAAAAAAGAAAAAAAAACATCGACACGTAGCAAAACAAATAGCAAAAATATTGTCTTCTGAAAGTATTGTCTTGCATCATCAAATCAAAAGTTGACTACTTCCGCAATCTTGAATTCTTATGTAACGACTAAATAACTTGATCTTCGTTGGATAAGATTACAGACTAAGCCAGAAAAAACAATTAAAAAGTTAGACAATGACAAAATTCCCATTTTTTTATGGATGTTAGAAGCGCGACTTACAGCCATCAGAGTAAACTCCAATTCAACTGGAAGTCCCATCTCAGCAGAAACAATAAAAGCCCTCGAGTAATTTTCAAACGCACTTTTTTCTAACACCTTTTCAATTAAATACATAATTATAATTTTCATTATTCTATAAAGGCCACCACTGATGGAAAAGAAGCAAAATGTATGCGACTTTTCATTTATTCTTCACGCCCCCCCTTTCAAAAAGGGCGAGCTTAGCACTCTAATTACGCTTAAGACCCCGTGAAAAAGAAAAAAAAATTCGCTAAGGCAGATGCAGACAGATATTTTGGAGTCGACGAGTTACTTTCAAGAGTTTCACATCGCTGTTTCGAAGGAACATTTCGCGGAATTTTTTTTTATATTTTTATTGATAGTCTTAATAGTTCAATTCTGGGAAGACACCTACGAGAAAAAATGAGCTAGCCGATAAATCCTCGCAGTCAAAATTGTGCTTTCGTTATTTCAAATTAGTCTACACCGATTCTAAGGCTACATGGAGTTTATTAACGCTTAGCTGTTACGAGAACGCGGTAACAAAATCATTGTTGTGAACACTTGCGGTAGAATTTCAACCTAAGCCTATGGTCAAGTTGTTTAAACTTAACGCAGTTCAGTCATTTTATAATTTCTTGTTCAGATCTTGACGTTTAAAATGTTTCGGTAGCCAGTTCCGAGGTAGCACGAGAGGTAAAGATGGTCACACGGTAGATTCAGACACTTGATTTTGCGTTGAGGAACAGGCTACTGAGACAACATTATGCACACTAACGCTGATTATAAAATACTTGGTACATCAATTGGTGTTTTTGATTTGCTAAAATAGATTAGTTTTTAAAAATTATCGAAACCTAAGAGCACTGAGTACAAGGGGTGGGGGATTTCACTTAAACAGGTCAACCATAGGCCGAAGAATGCAATCTGCACCTGCCGACTTCAATGATACTAGAATTGAAGCATTAATGTATCTCTAGATGATTTGGCGTGTGGGTTACCACTTCCATCATGTCGTCAAGGTGGGGCGGTGGCTGACGAGGGAAGGGTTGTCTGTGTGGGGTGGTCGGGACGGCGTGGACGCCGTGGACGTGATGGACGTGGTTGGTCATCTTCCTTGGTGACCGGGCTTTGATTATCCTGGGTGGGGCTCGCATCTCTTCGAGGACAGAGGGCGCCACGTAGGTGAAACCCTGGAAACAAAGGAGAGGATTATGGAGAGCGTAGTCGACAAAGAGAAAGATTCGGCTATAAGCCTTTGCCACGCAGGAGTGTCTGGAGGGTGCCCTTGGGGATCTGTGGGGCGCATGCGCGAGGCCGCTATTTTCAAGTTAGTATCTTGTTGTTCCCCTTAGACTTGACAGCCGACCGCGAAGGCTTCATGGCTGTTCTGTTTCTGTATTAACTAATACATTTTCCACTTTTGGATAAGTAGGTACCTATCTCTCTACTTACTTAGTAGGTAGGTAAAAATTCTACCTACCAAGTATATAGTAGGACTGCGCCAGAAAATTCATAAGAAAATGGTAAAACCATAGGTTCATAGTATTATGTGTGTTTCACTTTGAAGTTATGTCGCTAACTCATCAAAGCGAACCTCGGCGAACCTAATACAAAATGTAGGACTAGCTCTGCGCCTTCAATACAATGGTGTGACTCCACCGCAACGTGAAGTATAGTCCATTTGGGGCAATAAAGAATCACACTTACAGTTACAATAATATTTCTGCACATCCATGGTCGGTTCACATCAGAGCGGGAAAATGTCAGGACTAAGTGCATGAACCCACCTCAACGGGCACGTTACGGAGATGCTAACTTGGAAATAGCGGCGATTCGATCAAGGCCTCGCGCATGCGCCCCAAGGATCCCCCGAGGGCACCCTCCAGACAGTCCTATGCCACGCTATGCTGATCAGTATGATTATGGCTTAGATTAGATTATTACCAGAGAGGGAATGGAAGCGGGTTCCTTTCACCTAGGCCTGTAGACCCGTTGTGATATCTCTCGAAGTTACTAAAGTAGAAGGTCTATGCCCTTAAGCCGCATTTACACGAGGCCAGTAGGCGGTCCAGCTGACTGGCGCCAGTAACTGCCCGCGTGTAAACAAAACAGGCATCCCGTGCCATGCCAGTCCAGTGGAAAAAAGTCACGCCAGTCGACTGTCCTCAGGAGTAGGTTTCGGGCCAGTCCAGTTGCCCCCACCTTCAAAAGTCCTGAGCTGGCGTGACTCACGGGACGCCAGTAGTGTTTACATGAAGCCAGTTACTGGCTCCAGTCAGGTGGCTTTGAATTCATGACAGTCAACTGGCGCCAGTCAGCTGGACCGCCTACTGGCCTCGTGTAAATGCGGCTTTAAGGAGGTTCAAGATTGGGTTCCCCATGCGTCCCGCCTAGCGAGAGGAGCTTATCTGATACACGTGATGCGGCCCGAAGGTGATGAGAAAACGGAAGTCACTATCGCCCTATATGCCTTTTCTCCGTTCTGGCCTGACTTGAGCTATCTGCTGCTCCGAAGCAGTTTCGCTTCAGGCCAGGGTGATCCCTCGTGGATGCGATCGACCGTCAACTGCGCGGATCGTTGACGATGCCCCCTAAAAGTATGTCCGCTGAATATCCAGGGAGTGTTTGAATTTCAAACTTTATCAAGTTCTTTCAAATTTTTTAAATGAAGTACGTACCTACTGTTACTAGTTGGTGCATCTGTCCTGTTCCTAAATTTGACAATTTAATAATACTATGTTGTACTAGAGTTCTTGTAAGTTGGATTTTTGTAAGACTGAATTAAGGGCAATGTACAGTTTGCCGTGATGTGAAATGACGAAGTGATGTGATGTGATTTGTTAGGACAACCGGTTTTTAGGTGTCCATAGGTAGTAGGCATTTGTTTTGTATTGTATAACATTGGTTGTCCCAAGTGTTACGGTTGGGGAAAAATAAATAACAAAATTTTAAAATAAGTTCCAATTCATTTTTAAAGTGAAACTTTTATTACATCGTCCCAAAATATTTGGTCTGTGTGTCGTTTTGCGTAACATCACGCTTAAAGCGTCGTTACTAGGGATTACTAGGAAACTTTTCGAAACGCCGAAACCCGATACAACTTTTGCCGTCGGTTTTGAACGAAACTACATCTGTTAAAACGAGCTTTTCACGCTGATTTCAACGAGCACAAGACGATTTCTGTGCGATAACCTCTTGGAATAACTTTCGAACGGGTGTTCGAAAGTTATTCCAAGATCGTCGGTAGGTGGGTACGAGTTTTTTTTTGCGAGCCTTCGATTAGTTTGATAGGTAATGCTTCGCAATGAGAGACGGGTTAAAAAGCGTCGTTGCCACTGGTGCGTTTTCAGGGATTACGCGGGTTGTGCCTCCCAGATTATAGATTGTACCTCCCCCCCCCCCTTACACCCATCCAGCACCCTTAAATATTATATAATATATAATATAATATATAAATGTGGGCATCATTTCCTTAAACTAGTGTGAATAAAAGTTTCACTTTTACCGTGGTTTCATAAAACCACACCCGTTTTTATTTTTATACCTACTTTTTATAATCAGCCATTAGCCTAAGCTAAGCTTGACGAAAGTTGCACGGAACCATCTCAACTTACGTACTTGCAGGATCGAAGTTTTTAAAAAAAATTGGTAACACTTCGGATTTTTTTGCAAAGGAACTTTCAAAAACTAGTTAATTACAACAATTTAAAACATAATGAAAGGGGATCGTAGAACATCCATTTCAATGTTTCATAAAATGTTCTCGTTTTGGAGAAATATTGAAACGTTATCATATTTTTTGGTGGTAAAATGTAGACATACATATCTTCTTCAAACAGAAAAGTATTGAAAGACTTGGGAAATTTGATGACCCCGCTATTTCTAAATGTTCAGCAGGACTATAACTACACAAAAAACTACCGGCGAATGTTCTAGCTTCAGATTTTTTCAGGCACATAACCGGCGGCTGATTTCAAGCAAATTGTCAATCTCGATGAAATCCGATACACATATTTCAACCCACTTCTATCCAGATATTTAAAAAAACTCCAGATATCGGTTATATCCGGTCACGGTCTTTCCATCCCTACCCTGAGAGAGAAGGGTCTGATTTGCCCGTCGAATCATCGTTAATCAAAAGTGAGTTCTATGAGGATACTTCAGGTTAACAGCCGAAATGTCGAAAATTCAAGTGCACTCCTTGTAGCATCCAGCGAGTTAATCAATGTTGATTGATTCAGCTGGTGAATGGTACACGGAGGAACTTCACCGTGATGACTGCTTTGAACAAATCTGCTACAACCGCACTGCTAGTTTCGATGCCCTCAGCCTGTGGGTCCTAGTGGGTGTGGTTTGACTTCTGCCTTCGTTTGCTCACTGATGTTCACCAGTCGACAACTCACCTGGAAAACCATATTGGCGCTCTCGCTGAGAGTCGAATCCTCGGGGGAATCGATTGGTGTCTGTTTGGTAAATTTCGTGTCAAATTGAGATACATCATCTTCACTCGACTGAAACAGTAGATACAACGGAATGAGCCCAAACGCCGTAAAATCAAGAAGTGAGCGTAATCTGGCAGTAGGAGTTAGGTTTCCTTCAGCCATCTTTGGCTACCGATTCCCACCACGCCCCACGACAACTCACCAGCGACGGTTTGAAAGGGGGGTCCAACTTGCGGCTCATCACGTCATTCCAGTGGATGTGCTTGAAGAATAGGTGGTTCCGGATAGCATCACCATCCCCGGGAGACGAACCCAACCGCTGGAGAACTTGCCTCTGAAAATAACGTCGTTGAAACTCCCCCAAGTCAGATGTTTTTGAGCTAACACAGGTTTAAAAAACGCTGCAAATTTTACACAAGGGTTTATTATTCTGTGATATAGGTTACATGTACAGACATTTAATTCTGTCAATAAAAAATAAAAATTTTTTTTTTTGATTTTTATATTTCAAAAAAAATTGGGGGGGGGGGGTTCTTCAAAAATGTGGTTTTTCAAAAATTCTTTAATTTTTACTCGAAAAATATTAAACTTCTTGGGATCCTTCAAAAATCCAATTTTTAGCCCCATGAAAGCCCTATAGAACGCCACAGTGAAATCGGATCGTTCCTGGACCCCCAAAAATGGATTCTACGTCCAAAAATACTTCGAAAACGACGCCTAACTCGATCCCATAGCTAAAAGCCTTCAAAACACCCCTCCTGTAGCCCCATTTTAGCCCCATAGCGCCCCACGGGTTTGGACGATCGGACTGAAAACCTTGCGGGCACAACTAGATGGTAAACCAAGTATTTTGCCAAAATTTCAGATTTTTAAAAAATTCCTACTACCCAAAACGGCCCGGACGGCGGACGGCGTACGGCGTACGGCGTACGGCGGACGGCGGACGGCGGACGGACATTTCGGATTTTGAATGTAGACCTCTTGAAACGGATAATGTCAAATTTTGAGGCCGATCGGAGTCGTCGACCCGCGTCGCGAAAACATAGGTGTATTATTCCAAGAATAATAAACCAAAAAAGGTCACTTTCGCCTCGGAAAAAGTCATGTTGGGGGGGGGGGGGGGGGGGGATACGAATCTGGCCTCCATTTTGGTTTATTATTCTTGGAATAATACACCTATGTTTTCGCGACGGAGGTCGACGACTCCGATCGGGCTCAAAATTTGACATTATCCGTTTCAAGAGGTCTACATTCGAAATCCGAAATGTCCGTACGCCGTACGCCGTCCGCCGTCCAGGCCGTTTTGGGCAGTAGGAATTTTTTTAAAAATCTGAAATTTCGGCAAAATACTTGGTTTACCATCTAGTTGTGCCCGCAAGGTTTTCAGTCCGATCGCCCAAACCCGTGGGGCGCTATGGGGCTATAATGGGGCTACGGGAGGGGTTTTTTGAAGGCTTTTAGCTATGGGATCGAGTTAGGTGTCGTTTTCGAAGTATTTTTGGACGTAGAATCCATTTTTTGGGGTCCCGGAACGATCCGATTTCACTGGGGCGATCTTTAGGGCATTCGTGGCGCTAAAAATGGGATTTTTGAAGGATCCCAGGATGTTAAATATTTTACCAGTAAAAAATACAGCATTTTTGAAAAAGACACATTTTTGAACAAAAAATCCACAAAAAAATTTTTTTTTTAGATAAAAATCCAAAAAAAATTTTTATTTTTTATTTTTTTATTGACAGAATTAAATTTCTGCACAAGTAACGTATATAAAAGAATAATAAACCCTTGTGTAAAATTTGCAGCGTTTTTTTTTTCGGTCACGTCCAAATTTTCGAGATACCAGCGATTGTTCGTTTTTTTCGTCCTTTTGGTTAATTATTCTTGGAATAATACACCTATGTTTTCGCGACGGGGGTCGACGACTCCGATCGGCCTCAAAATTTGACAATATCCGTTTCAACGGGTCTAGATTCCCAAACCGAAATGTTCGTCCGGGCCGTTTTGGGCAGTAGAAATTTTGTTTAAAGTCTAAAATTTTGACAAATTACTCGGTTTACCATCTAGTTGTGCCCGCCAGATTTTCAGCCCGATCGCCCAAACACGTGGGGCGCTATGGGGCTAAAATTGGGCTACGGAGGGGATTTTTGAAGGCTTTTGGCAATGGGATCGAGTTAGGTGTCATTTTCGATGTATTTTTGGACGTAGAATCCATTTTTTGGGGTCCCGGAACGCTCCGATTTCATTGTTGCGATCTATAGGGATTTGGACGTGACCGGAACGCAGCCAAAAACCACGGAGAAAATATCGACGTTTTTTTCCGAGGCGCATGAAAATAACCCTTTTTTAACCTGCGTAATCAACTCCGTTTGTTATTACATACCTTGAGAAGTTTCCTGATAAGATCCCGAGCATCAGGGGTTAAGTACGGCGGCAACATGAGTTTGCCTCGTAAAATTTTCTCTATGGTACGCTTCCTGTTTTCAGCTGTGAACGGAGGCTGAAAAACGAAAACAATTATGAGCGGCACAATAATAACCAGGTGAGCTCGGTCGTTAAAACCATACTCACAGCGCCAGTGAGCATGTCGTACATCAGAGCGCCGAGCGACCACCAATCGACGGCTTTTCCGTGGCCACTTCTGGTGAGTATTTCTGGAGCCCTGAAAATATAAATTAGATACGTAAGTTGGTATAAGACTATAAAACGAGCATTCTACAACCCAGCCTACTAACATGTATTCTATAGTTCCACAAAAAGTATGAGTCATGATTCCTTCTTCAATGTGCTCCTTGCATAAGCCGAAGTCTGTGAGCTTTACGTGGCCTTGAGAATCAAGAAGAATGTTTTCTGGCTTCAAATCTCTGTAAAGAAATCAACAGTTAGAAGACTGAAAGCATAAAATAGCTACAGATAAGTTTCAAATCTTATTGACAACAATCACCTATAAATTATGCCTTGTCTGTGAAGATGTTCCAGGGCTAGTATGATTTCAGACAAGTAGAAACTGAAATGGACAAAATGGGAATTACAGACCGAAAAATCCATACGATCATGTGGAATAAACATGAGTAAATTACCAGGCAGTGTCCTCAAGGAATATGCCTTCTCGCTCCAAATGCATAAACAGCTCGCCACCACTGAGGTATTCTAGTATGAGGTACAATTTGCCTCCGGTTTGAAAGGCATACATCAAATCAACAATGAACGGATGCTGAAAAACGATGATGTTAAGAAGAAACCAGTGAAACGAAAACGAATCACTTTGAACTGCAATTTACCTTGACGGCTTCCAAAATATTACGTTCGGCTTTAGTATGAGCGGTGTCTTTTTGATTTCTCACGATGGACGCCTTCTTGAGCACCTTCATAGCGAAAATGGTGCCCGAGTCTTTCCCAGTGGTTTTCCTCACTTGGAACACTTTGCCGTATCCTCCTTTGCCGAGAACTTTGCGCAATTCGAAATCTTGGGGTCCGGTTTTCTCTTGCCCGGGATTGACATTTTGTTCGGTGAGGAGGACTCTTTCCACGTCTTCCGAATCAACGCTAAAAAAAAGTGAATGAGAAACGGTTATGAATTGATCCAGTGGCTGCTCGTGCAGGGGTTCAGTGGTTCACAGAACCCCCAAAGATAGAGAGAGAGAGAGAGAGAGAGAGAGAGAGAGAGAGAGAGAGAGATGAGAGAGATGAGAGAGATGAGAGAGATGAGAGAGATGAGAGAGATGAGAGAGATGAGAGAGATGAGAGAGATGAGAGAGATGAGAGAGATGAGAGAGAGAGAGAGAGAGAGAGAGAGAGAGAGAGAGAGAGAGAGAGAGAGAGAGGAGAGAAAAATTTCATTTAACTATTATCAAATCAGTTTCCTACAGTGTCACTGTTGATGCAAGCTGGTAACAAGTTCTTACGATTTTTGATAACAGTTCCATTCGGCTGGGGAGTGACGTCAGAACTTGGGTTCACATCCGATTTGGAACGAAAGCATGAAGACAGGAGGGTGGGAGGGCGGTTGGGAAAGGTCACGTGACTGGGCGAAATTATAATGGCTGCGTGAGCTGGCGCCAGATGCAGCTCATGGAGTATTGAATACTGGAAAATTTTTCCACAGGTAGGAAGATTCGGAACAGTTTCTCAGTTTCGCAACAGTGTTGCCGAATCACATTTTCAAGGGAAGGGGACTTTTTGTTGGGGAAAACGGATATTATTCCCAGTGAATTCGAATTGTAATCGTCAAATCCTCCTGAAATGAATCAAAACAATTGGAGATAGAGCAACCATTGCTCTAAGATATAATCGTAGGGTTTTTTGAACACTATGCTGGAAATAAAAGAGAAGAAAAAGAAAACGGAATTGTCTGTGAGGGAATTTTTACTGGCAATTAGCGCCCTCCGCCTGGTTGTTTTGGTTCTGCCTACAGTCCGGCCTCCTTTTGTTTAGTTCGAGTCGAGTGTAATAATTTTCTAGTCATTTAATTGTTTATTGTGTGTGTGATTTTCGAGAGATGAATACCCGTCGCAAGAACATTGCCTTCGGCACTCCACCCTTGGATTACAGATAGGAAATGAAAAGCATGGGCCTTATGTAGGGACGTGGAAAGTGAGTCGGTTGTATTCTGCGACTATACATTCGGGTGTGTATTAACTAGGTAGCATGTTCTTAATTTTGCTGTCGAAGTACGGTTGAACTGATCATAAATTTACTGTGAGAATGAACAGGGATGTAAAGGGGGTAAATATCTGGTGGGTAGGGTATTCACACAAGCCTCGAATAAACACCTTCCCATAAATACCCGACGACATCCGAAATTTTTTATAAAAAATGTTCGATTTCGGTTTTTCATTTTTTTTTGTAATTTTGATTATTTTGTAATTTTGAATTCGTCGAGTTTAGCGCACGGCTGCGCCCAGCGGATGATTTCACGATTATGAGCTGTAGTTGCGGGGAAATCGCCATCAGATTCATATGCACACTCCGTGAGCCTTTGTCACTCAGAAGGATTGGTTCATAATGCCACTCAGTATACTTATTTACCCAAAATATTAAACACTCGGGTATTTTACATCCCTGAGAATGAATGCAGACAATCATATTATGACAACTTACTCAAGGTTGTTTACGTCTGGGTCTGGATCGTATCCACCCTGAAAACAATAATTTAGTTTAGAAAGAATGATCACAAAACACCAATCACAAAAGAATAGAAATGTTGGAGGTTTTGTGAAGGTACTTGTGTCATCCATTTACATTCACATCTTTAGGTGAAGAGGTTTCAATTGACTTCTGATTGTTGCTTACACCACTGATAATAATTATTAGTGGACGGGGATTATTCGTCTCCGGCGTAACACTCGATAAAATTACATTTTTGGTTAATTACACCCGAAGTAATCGCGACGGGAGTTACAAATTTTGATTTCCCGGTAAATTTGAGCTTCTACGTGTAATGTACATTAAGCCATTCAGTTCCTGCGCAAAGTACGAAACTCTTTTGACATAGAAACATTGTTTTTTTGAGCGTTCAACAAACATCCGTCATTCCTCAGGAAAGAGTCATTCTAACGTAGGCCAAAAATACACCCCTACAGACGAAGAAGGATCCGGCTAAACCACCTCAGCGCCCATAATACAACCATCAAAAACGACACCGCTCTTTTAATACGGCCACCATTTTCGAGAGATTTCATTTGAATTTTTTCACATTTTTTTACAAGTTTGAACAAATGCTACTTATGCTCTTAAAAGTGTGGGTTCATAACTGGACTAAAACCATGAGAAACAATATGCCGAAATGTCGGGTTAGTTTCAAAAGCGGACAATTCCAAAAAAAAAAAAAAAAAGTGAAAAAATCATTTTCGGAAATTTTGGAGTTGTCCGGTTTTGATTCTAAACGCCTCAAATGCACTTTTGAAGAGTATTTAGAGATGAACATCTGGAATTTTCAACATGGCCAAAGTGGCTGGTTTAACCAAAATGGAAAATAATAAAATATTAAAAGATGCAAAAAATTTGACAGCAAAAATAGTACAGAAAGTAATTCAAAATTGTCAAAAATTGTGAAACTTGTGAAAAATTAAAATTCTTCCGCACATCACGATGTTTAAAAAAAATATAGGTACACCTACGTATACCTACATAAAAACACTTTCTTATTCACGCAGAGCAAGTGGACCCAGGGGAATGACAAAACACAACAAATAACAAGAACGATCAACAAAATAACAACAAGGTGTCATATTTTGCATGTTTCGTCGACTCAGCATTCTTAGATTTCTGGTCCCAGTTGAGGTGAGCATAGGAGGCCGCGTCCTCAAAACGCTAACCTTTCCCTATGCCACAGCCCAGGGACCACCAAGTCTGCAATGAGTGCCCGGGCTGCCATCCATTGCCTCTCGAAGTACTGGCTCAGTTCTTACCCCGTTCCAGGCTAGGCCTGCCATTTACGCGCACACGTCCCTCACACAATCATGGCCCCTCTTTACCTGCCCACCTGTTTTACAATTCAGGGCGTGGTTCAGGTTCATCGTTGCCTCGCAGCCATCACACGTCTCAGGCAAGCCAACAGGCTCCAATCCGTATCGTACGGCAAGGGCATCCCAGAACTGTGAGGCGGAAAGATCGCAGTCATCCGCCGCCAAAGGGAAGCGCCTTTCGTCCGCTGAATGGTGCATTGCTGGCGAAAGGGTAAAAGCGACAGCAGCTCATCACCTCTAACTGAAAGATAAGCCTTTCTCTGGACACGGGCCTCTTTCAGGGACTGGCTGACATGGTCCTCGTGGCTGACCAGTTGGAAGAGCGCCTCCTGCTTGATGGCTTGAACCAAGCAGTCGGTAGCCTGTCTTGAGGTGTTAGCTAGCCTGGCGGTTACCACAGGATCCTCAACGGCCAGTCCTCCTAACTTCGCAGGCAGTTCAACCAAATCTAAAAGGTTTGGCGATACAGATGTTCCCAAGATTGCCGGTATGACGTCTTTAAGTGGGCCAAACTCCGGCCCTGTCGCTGATCACTCTATGTAGGCCCATTCACGTTGTAGTGATTTTGTAAAGACTGTGTTAACGGCTTGGGGGCTCTTTTTTGCTGCTGCAGCCATCTTGGAGGTGCACTGTATCCAGCCTGCCACTTTTATCTTCTGTCGGGCCAATGAAACCACCCAGAAAGCGTCGAGAGCTTTCTTCAGGCTGGGGAACAGTTCGTCTGCCTCCTCTTCCATACCAGGCTTTATGATGATGTAGCTTTTTTTAGGTTCGGGGTTACCTACATTGTACATAGTATTACATACATTACAAACCCCGCAGTAAAATTTGGTTTTTAATGATTTTGTGGCTGATTACTTCTAAGGGTTGAAAAACAGCCATACCTATCAACAAATCTTTGGAATCTACCCAGGAAAAAGATTTCGATCACTTGTGATAATATTGGTTGTATAATTTAAGATTTGCGAAGTTCATTTTCAAAAATCAGTCTGACTTCAAATGAGGTTTGAAGGGGGGGGGGGGGGGGGGGGGGTTTGTTTTGACGATTTTCAATACTGAACAACTCCTTAGGTGTTAACACAACTCCTCTAACACTCGAAAGTGGCGGTGTATGTCCTGCTCTCATTTGGAATTCTTCCAACACAGCAGAAAAAGAGCAAGTGATTGCCTTGAGAAGCAAAACTACAAAAATGCTGAAGCGTGCAAATTTCCCCCTCATTTTACAATTTACTCCTCAATACACTTTCAGAGATATTCAAAACATTGAACACCAACCTCAGGGCATTCTACAGAATGACGTTAAATATTCATGGGTATTCTGTACAATGCCTTGTTGACCGGTCATTTTATAAAAATCCCGGTCATTCTGTGGAATGACCACTTGGATACATTGCCCGTAACATTGTATACAGAGATGTAAAGGGGGTAAATACCCAGTGGGTAGGGTATTTACCCGGTATTTACCCAATCGCCGAATAAATACCTTCCCATTAAATACCCAACCAAAAAAATACGGAATTTTTTTTCATTCTTTTTTTTTAGTTTTGCAAAAAAAATCAAGTAAAAGGTCAGTTTTACGACCATTTCTGCACACCCCATGGTCGTAAAAGACTACCCCATGCCCCCCCCCCCCCCTGTTATGGTTCCTCCATGACTGTAACAAGGATACTTAACGTAACCTACAAAATTTGTAGAAGCCAAGTAGGTTAGAAGAAGAAGTTCTTCTTCTAAACTCCTTGGTAGAAGCCAAGAAGTGTAGTAGGTTAGAAAATAATGCAGCCAAGAAGCGAGAGTTCACGATGAGTCCAGCTCGGATGAGGATGAAGACTCAGATTCAGCTAACAGCGAACTTTCTTTGAGCGAACAAGCGAACAACTCGAACGTTTGAGCAATTTTTTTTTAAATGTGCATGTTTTTTAAAGCTGGAAATAAATAATTTCCAACATTATCATCTTGAATTTACGATTATTTTTACTCCAAAACATGGTTGATGAAAAGATTTAATTGCATCTTGGTTTTTGGGCACTTAATGACCATGAAAGCAGTCAATTTTACAGCTGTTTAAGTACAGGGGGAAGTGGCATATGATTTTATAGCAGTTTGTTTGTGTGATTTCCATCGAACATGAGTATTTCTTTCATTAGAGGATGATCCTGAACTCGAAAATTGTTGAAACTTTGGTAGAGGCTGGCTCTCGAGTAGTAAGAACGTTTTACGTGGTTTTTTTTGCGATCCCGATTCATTGAAGATAAAATACCCTATTAAATACCCAAAATGGGTATTTACCCTGGGTATTTACCCTTAAAAAAGAATACCCGGGTATTTTACATCTCTGATTGTATATAATAACTACGTTGTGGGATCTTGAGGTTCAGTCAAAAAGGGTAACTCTTCTTCTAGGCCAACGTTTCGGTTTATTTATAAACCATCCTCAGGTCTACTTGGTGAGCAAATCGTGTTTAATTATATATAATCATATTATTATACTCTAATATAATGAACGATGTCATCGTAACTGGCGGGTTTATTTTTTGACCGTTCAATGAGTCATCTGATATGGATAAGGCTACGGAGAAAAGGAATTTCCCTGTTTGGGGTCAATAAGAAGTACGAGATAAAACGATGTGGTAGGTAAATAATGACAAATCTGTTGAATGAAGTTCAATCGCAATACAGAAGATTACCAACGAAAGAATTTCCTCCCCAAGCAATAATATAATTTTGACGTCATCGTAATCGGTTGACTCATTTGATTTCCAGGAACATGCAAGATACTGCAGCTATGTATGTACCTACATACAAGATTCGGAAGATTAGGCAAAACGCAGGTATTCGATTGCGTAACTTCGAGGGCCTTTGTATTTATCCATAAAATGTAACGAACGCCCGATATCAGGAACAAAGAGATCGCATCACTATAAGCTTGTGAATCAGAGCGCAGATTCGCCCAAGTGAAAGTGGCTATCGGAGAGACGGAATAATGCAACAATATAGAAAGTAAAATTCACGAAGAAAAGGAATAAGCCGGAAGTCAAAAGGAATGCTAAAAGGGCCAAAATTATCTGAGCTGAACGTGAAATGACGGGCCGTCCTTCAAGCGAGTCAAGGCTCCTTTTAGGCCGACGGATCGGTTCGCCGAATGAAACATCGTTTTCGAGTGTGAATTCCAAAGACGGGATCTCACGCCCGAAGCGCAAAAAGTTGGCATATGGCAGAAATAAGAGCAAGCGATCCAGATTTTTACCTCTTCAACTTCAATCGTGTCATCTTCGGAATCCTCCTGATTTATATCCTCCTCCTGTAGCTCGATATCAAAAACTGCAGCCATTATTCATAAATGAAATCGAACGGGTTCATACAAAAATCATCCAAAGCACTGAAGGTTTGAGAGAAGATTCCGTAATATCAAAAACTTTCTCGAAGTTATGTAGGTACATAAAAGAGCAAGAGAGCATTAATGAACAAAATAACCTCAGACTGGAACGGATCCGTGATTTGACTACAAGAGTGGATCAAGAATGAAAGGAAGGAAAAGGCTTTGGAATTTTTGGCGACAAAAAGGATAACAAGCGCCATTTAAAGCGTATCCTTGCAATATGTTGTTATATTTCAGCATGTCATTTACTTCATTTCCTCACCTACTGATTGGGGAGATTTTAATAGGTAAATGAATTATGTTGAATTTTTACGGTCACTAAAGAAGTAGGCATCATAAAACGCGAGTCAACTCAAGGGCGGGAAATGACTGTATGTTGCTTTAGAGGTGGGCGATCCTAGGAATTCGTGGTTTCCTCCAAATAACTGGTTGGCCCGCTAATCATCCACACAAAATTAAATTTTGTGTTAATCCCTTTTTCCTTGCAAAAACAGAAGGAATTGATTATTGTGATATTTTCTTTTTCGGATTTTGGTTTATTATTCTTGGAATAATACACCTATGTTTTCGCGACGGAGGTCGACGACTTCGATGGGCCTCAAAATTTGACATTATCCGTTTCAAGAGGTCTAGATTCCAAAACCCAAATGTCCGTCCGCCGTCCGGGCCGTTTTGGGCAGTAGGAATTTCTATAAATTTCGACAAAATACTTGGTTTACCATTTCGTTGTGCCCGCAAGGTTTTCAGTCCGATTGACCAAACCCGTGGGGCGCTATGAGGCTAAAATGGGGCTACGGGAGGGGCTTTTGAAGGCTTTTGGCTATGGGATCGAGTTAGGTGTCGTTTTCGAAGTATTTTTGGACATAGATTCCATTTTTTGGGGTCCTGGAACGATCCGATTTCACTGTTGCGATCTATAGGGCTTTCATGGGGCTACAAATGGGATTTTTGAAGGATCCCAGGAGGTCAAATATATTTCAAGTAAAAAACGAAAAATGTTTGAAAAAAAATTAATTTTTTTTCTAAAACTTTTTCATTGACAGAACTAAATTTCATCACAAGTAACCTATGTCAAAGAATAATAAACCCTAGTGTAAAATTTGCAGTTTTTTTAAAATTACCTAGGGGGTTCTCTAGGCGTTGTAGGTATGCCCAGTTCCGCGCCTCTGGAAATAATACAGGTTTGTGGAGTCCATTATTTCTCCCAGGAACGCACCTAGAAATAGCCACTTCCGCGCCCAGATAAGGTTGGGAAATGATTAGGTAAATAATTAAATAATTTGAAATTTTATACGAGAAAGTTTCTCATCATAAATTTGATGAGCACCTGGTTGATTTATGGATGCTATCTATACCACTCACCGTGTCTGTGGCTGACTATGTGGCTATGTGCAGTTTTACGTCCGCTTAGCGCATTGAGCGACTGTCTGATTGAGTCAGCGTTTCCTCTGTATCCTACCCCATCACTGCCCGAAAAATATATTGCATTACTGTAATGTAATATATTTTTCGGGCAATACATATTGCAAGGATACGATTTAAATGACGCTTATTATTCTGTTTATCGCCAAAAACTCCAAAGCTTAGAGACATGTCTGCAGGTTCTTAATAGTAATTAAGATTCTTAATAATTAAGAATCTTAATTACTATTAAGAACCTGGCTCGGCCCTTGAAAAAGGCCCTACTGCGCATGCGCCTAATGAGGTCAGACCTGCGGTGCTCTGCTTGTGATCGAGTGAAGCGAGGCCCCCTATCTGCAACCGTTCATAATATTTTATGCATACTGCACAGGTACGTACATAATAATATTATTCATGAAATAATAATAGTATTATTATGAAAAATAACGTTCCAACGGTATAGCGAGTAACTCTCTGTTGTAGCCGTTCCTGGAATGACGTTTGGTTCCACGTCGGTCCCACCCCTAACTTTTTAGCTGTTATCTGTGCTCCAAGCGTCGCTTTTGGCGATGCTTTTGGTGACAAAATTTGGTCTTGAGCCCAGCAACAGATGTCTTGGGTTTGTTGAGAATTTAAGTTGGGGTTGGTCCGCTCATGTGGAGGTTTATCTTATTTCAAAGGTCTCATTCTTTACGTAGTTATTTATTTTTAGTTGTCCATGTCTGCTCGTACGAATGAGGTCGAACTAGGCCCGAGGGTGGACTCGAAAAAGGATCGGAGAGCGTTGAGTAAAATAAGGAGACTCCCACCCAAGTTGAAAGACGTCCTGCGAGAGGTAAGAAGCATGACATGCTGTGACTTTTATGCTGTATGCTGACCGTGTATTATCTCCAATCATCAAGTGCTAAATTCAGTTTCCATTCCTTACACAATTAAGGACACCTCGAAGGACTCGAAGGACACCTGCAACTTCCTGGCACTGGTACATACCGTCTATTGACAAAACATACAGTTCGGAGCAGTATGTGAAAATCGGCAGAACGAGATAATATATAATATTATTATGCGTATGGTCTGAAGCCCAGGGGACATGTTTCAGGGCATGTGACCGAGTTGTTGGGAGTTAATATTGTCCCCTACCTATTTGAAAACGCGATGTCTTAAGATGATTTTCAAGGTTCTTCATCCTAGTGACTTTGAACTGCCCTGCTGAATACCTTAGCGGCTTCTTGGAGCACGGCCCATCACGGAGGCTATGTACAGTGAGGCTGAGCAGAGCAGTTTCAGCCAAGTTCAAAAACAGTTTTTTAGTTACTCCTTTCGCGAGGCTGGGAGAAGGTTATGGAACAATGCCAGTGCGCGCGTTGCCGGGCCGCGTATTTCCAATCTGTACACCGTTTGAGCCCCAAGGCGGGGTCGAAATCGTTAATGGTTTGTAGTGCGCTTTTGCCTCCTAACTGTACACTGATTCAGCCCAGAGCTGGGGAGGAGGAGTCGAAATGGTGGAGGGTTTGTGAAGCGCTTCTGCCCTCCAAAATGTACACCCCAATAAGAATCAACATCAAAAATCTTACGCAGCATTGTTACTCACAAAGCTGTTACATTCAGTCAGTTTTTCACCATTAAAAGGAGCTAAACTTACGGAACGAACATGATTGGACAGCAAAATAACCGGATTGATTCAAAGGCACACGTGCTGAAATTTGAGCAAACATTTTTGAATGTCAATAAGTTGAGTACATGTACAAGTATGTATACTAGTTTACGGCATAGAAGGCAGATGGATCTTCGTTGGTATTGGAATTATTCTATTCTATTAATTGGCTCTAAGTATTAGAATTAGTCTAATACCTATGGAATTACCTTGCAGACTTATTCCTAGAACAAGGAGAATTCTCGAAGAGCGAGTCAGCGAAGGGATGGGTAGGGGGATTTTGAGAAATATGTTGGTGATGGGGAGGAGGGTATGTCTTGGAATTTCTCGGGGCTGAACCAGTGTACATTTTGGAGGGCAGAAACGCATCACAAACCCTCCACCATTTCGACTCCTCCTCCCCAGCTCTGGGCTGAATCAGTGTACAGTTAGAAGGCAAAAGCGCACTACAAACCATTAACGATTTCGACCCCGCCTTGGGGATCAAACGGTGTATTATACACCGTGTATACACCGTCCAATCTATACATAGATTGGAAATACGCTGCCGGGCTTGGGCTCATTTGTGGCCGCTGCTTCACGGCACAGTGGGAAAATCAGCGTTTTTTCCCATAAATTCTCGCTCCGCTCTGTTTTTGGAGCTACGAGGATGAAACCAAGTGCAAAAGAAAGGTAATTAGTCCTAGTTTGAATCTCCATTGGGACATGGACGGTTGCAGGCCTCCGGGGGCCTCGCCACTTCTTATGGGTGGAAATTGGAACTTTTGCGAATAGTGCGGTTTCGCCTTTCGGGAGCCGGGGCGTAAGTTATCCCGGTAAATTGTGCTAAAAAATTAGCTAAATTCGCTGTAACCAACTGTCTGGGCCAGGGGGTAGGCGGAAACCGGCAAAAAAATTCACATTTCTGGAACCCCTTCAATCTCTTGAGCCTGCATGAAGATATAACATACATGCCCCTATGTACGCACAAAGCTGGTTACAGCGAATTTAGCTAATTTTTGAGCACAATTTACCGGGATAACTTACGCCCCGGCTCCCGAAAGGCGAAACTGCAAAAGTTACAATTTCAACCCATAAGGACCCAATTTTCCAATTGAGTGGTGAGGCCCCTGGAGGCTTGCAACCGTCCATGTCCCAATGGAGATGCAAACTAGGACTAATTACCTTTCTTCTGCACTTGGTTTCATCCTCGTAGCTCCAAAAACAGGGCGTAGCGAGAATTTATGGGAAAAAACGCCGATTTTCCCACAGTGCGGCAGCTTGATTGTTAGTGAACTACCTTTTCCCTCTCTCCCTTTTTTACTTCCTTACTTTTCTCCTTTCCCTCTCTTCTCTGTATTTTCTTTTCACTATTTCTCTACTCTTCTCTGTACTTTCTTTTCACTATTTCTCTACTCTTTCTACTTCTCTGCACATCAGCAGGTGGCAAGTAGGTAGGTAAATAATTGCGGGAAATTGGGGATGTGTTTCCTCCTTTCATGGTACATGCTTGCATAAATTGGCTTCAAAACTGACGTCTACACCAGTACGTAGTACCTATAACATATCAGTGGCTTCCTCGGTCAATTTCCTCGGCCTCTCATCAATGTTATCAACAGCTTTTCGCTTTCCTTTGGGAGGGAAACTCAACTTTTGACCTGCTAGCGACTTACCGATCTGTAATATTTGTTGTAGAGATGCCGCGCGAGATTGAAAGAAAACCGGAGGGCTATGTTGGAAGAATTTAGGCGGAGGCCCTCTCGACTTTATGTTCGTCGTGTAATCTCAAAAATACTTCAGGACGAGGCGAATACCCTGAAAGAAGGCGCGCCTAACTGGTAAAATTAATTACGGTTGTTTGATACATCGGACGTACAGATAACTCTCAAGACAGGATGTGCATGATCGCTGTGACAATGTTTCAGGGAAGACTTGTTGGAGATTGATTCCTCATCGGCTGATGATGAAGGTATGGCTTAATAACAGAGAGTGTAGTGGATTAGTTGGAGCCACTGAGGTGGCCCCAGAAGTGTTAAGCGCAGTGTTACCCCCCCCCCCCCCCCACACACACACAATTTTTGGTTTATTATTCTTGGAATAATACACCTATGTTTTCGCGACGCTCAAAATTTGACATTATCCGTTTCAAGAGATCTAGATTCCAAAACCGAAATGTGTGTCCGCCGTCCGGGCCGTTTTGGGCAGTAGGAATTTTTTTTAAATCTGAAATTTCGGCAAAATACTCGGTTTACCATCTAGTTGCGCCCACAAGGTTTTCAGTCCGATCGACCAAACCCGTGGGGCGCTATGGGGCTAAAATGGAGCTACGGGAGGGTTTTAGAAGGCTTTTGGCTATGGGATTGAGTTAGGTGTCGTTTTCGAAGTGTTTTTGATGTAGACTCCATTTTTGGGGGTCCCGGAAAGATCCGATTTCACTGATGCGATCTATAAGGGGCAACAAATGGGATTTTTGAAGGATCCCAGAAGGTTAAATATTTTTCGAGTAAAAAATAAAGAATTTTTGAAAAAACGCTGCAAATTTTACACAAGGGTTTATTATTCTTTGATATACGTTACTTGTACAGAAATTTAATTCTGTCAATGAAAAAATTAAAAAAATTTTTTTTTGATTTTTATCTGAAAAAAAATTTTTTTTGGATTTTTTTTTCACAAAATTTGTGAAAAAAATGTTTAATGTTTATTTTCAAAAATTTTTTATTTTTTACTCGAAAAATATTTAACATCCTAGGATCCTTCAAAAGTCCCATTTTTAGCCCCATGAAAGCGCTAAAGATCGCCCCAGTGAATTCGGATCATTCTGGGACCCCAAAAAATGGATTCTACGTCCAAAAATACTTCGAAAACGACACCTAACTCGATCCCACGGCTAAAAGCCTTCGAAAAGCCCCTCCCGTAGCCCCATTATAGCCCCATAGCGCCCCACGGAATTGGGCGATCGGACTGAAAACCTTGCGGGCACAACTAGATGGTAAACCAAGTATTTTGTCAAAATTTAAGATTTTAAAAAAAATTCCTACTGCCCAAAACGGCCTGGACGGCGGACGACGGACGGAGGACGGCGTACGGCGTACGGACATTTTGGATTTAGAATGTAGACCTCTTGAAACGGATAATGTCAAATTATGAGCCCGATCGGAGTCGTCGACCCCCGTCGCGAAAACATAGGTGTATTATTCCAAGAATAATAAACCAAAAGGGAAAGGGGGAAAAGAGAAAAATAAAAACGCTGCAAATTTCACACAAGGGTTTATTATTCTTTGATATACGTTACTTGTGCAGAAATTTAATTCCGTCAATGAAAAAAATATAAAAAATTTTTTTTTTGGATTTTTATTCAAAAAATTTTTTTTTTTGATTTTTTGTTCAAAAATGTGTTTTTTTCAAAAAGTGTATTTTTTACTAGAAAAATATTTAACATCCTGGGATCCTTCAAAAATCCCATTTTTAGCCCCACGAATGCCCTAAACATCGCCCCAGTGAAATCGGATCGTTCCGGGACCCCAAAAAATGGATTCTACGTCCAAAAATACTTCGAAAACGACACCTAACTCGATCCCATAGCTAAAATCCTTCAAAAAACCCCTCCCGTAGCCCCATTATAGCCCCATAGCGCCCCACGGGTTTGGGCGATCGGACTGAAAACCTTGCGGGCACAACTAGATGGTAAACCAAGTATTTTCTCGAAATTTCAGATTTTTAAAAAAATTCCTACTGCCCAAAACGGCCCGGACGGCGGACGGCGGACGGACATTTCGGATTTTGAATGTAGACCTCTTGAAACGGATAATGTCAAATTTTGAGGCCGATCGGAGTCGTCGACCCGTGTCGCGAAAACATAGGTGTATTATTCCAAGAATAATAAACCAAAAACAATTTTTTTGAAAAAAAAAAAAAAAATCCAAAAAATTTTTTTTTCTTTCGACAGAAATATTTTTTGCACAAGTAACCTATATCAAAGAATAATAAACCCTTGTGTAAAATTTGCAGCGTTTTAGTTCGAAAATCCGTATTATTTACGTGCAGAAATGTTGGAGATTTTGAACTGAAAGCTGAGGGCACGTGAAAGCATGCCTCGAGTAGTTGAGCGCAGAGCCGCCAGAGCGCTGAATAATAAATCTGAACGGAATCGGAATAAAAACACTCAGCCTGGGTGTTTAACCTTCTTTGATGATAACTTCGATCCTCTTTTTTTGAATGACCTTCTCTGATGATTGCCCCCATTCTCGATTTTCAGGGTCAGCTTTTCTCGTAGCAAAGTTGGCTAACTTGCATCTCTCGGCTAATAAAAAGGTGACTGACTTAAGCTTAATACACGAATCAATTCTGAACTTCAATGAACACTTTGTGGCCGCATGGGCCACAATGTGTAGCTAAATTCACCAGCCCGCCGATAGTGGTTTCGTCGCGGACCACGGGAGGAGCCAAGGTTGGTGGCGAGATTGGGTGTTCCAGCTTCTTCCACGGTTGGCTTAAGCGCTCACGACCCGGACTATCCTCAATGATTTGGGCCCAATCCCGCTACCGGTCTTTAAAGCAGTTTCCTCTTGTACACAACTGCCGATTTATCATTACACTGATCGTTTATTCGTGCGGGTCCATTGCCCACGCCACTATTAAAGACAATTCAATTGTAGTAGCTGGGAGATTGGACCTCCGTAAGACCGGGTCAGCAAGCCCGGCCTCCATAAGTAACAATTCTCTTGTGGAAGCCAGCCCACTGATTCGATGTAATACTGCGAGCTTAGGGTGAACTGATGTCAATGTTGACACTTTGATATCAGATTCCCCTCTGCTCACTTCTGAGGATCAACGCATTCCATTACTGGGATTGGTTCTGGGGAGCGTTTACAAGTTTAATAATATGCTACGGGAAATGGATAACATCGTCCAAAATAGTCTTAAGTGGTATCTCGTTTTCTCAAAATTGACAGAAATGCAAATGGGATGTTCTACGGGAGTGGCCGGAAACTTGCGCGTTTTTCAAACGTTGATCCGCTAAAACCTCAGCTTACCAGAAAATTAGAACTGTTTGCTTCAAGATTGATGAATTCGAACCCACTCTTGTTATAATTCACCTCATATGTTTCATTTCACCTTGCAGGTCAGTGGATCGTCCAAGAATACGAAAAAGTACTCGACGAAGAAGCGGCCCTGTGTCTCAATGAATGGGAAAACGAAGTGATTTGCCCGCTCTGCGAAAGGGCCTCGTTGACTGAAACCATCGACGAGTCCGTCTTCTGCCCCAATTGTCAAGAACGTTTCCCCGACAACACGACCTGCGTCGGGCTCAAGGAAGTTCTGGATAAAAACATTTTAAACCACAATTTGGCCTGCGACGACAAAAGCCAGTTTGCTTTGATTTCGGAAAACGCCTCTCGCGGTTTGTACCAGTTGTGCGATTCGTGCGGACTTTTTGTGCACCTTTTGTAAGACTCACTGAACCAAGATGTTACCGTCGACCTAATTTATTTATTAAATTGAACTCGCTGTAATCTTGTACATTTTTCAAGCGTAAAATCCTGGGGGGGATCTCTGAGTCATTTTGGTTTATTATTCTTGGAACCTGTTTTCGCGACGGAGGTCGACGACTCCGATGGGCCTCAAAATTTGACATTATCCGTTTCAAGAGGTCTAGATTCCAAAACTCAAATGTCCGTCCGCCGTCCGGGCCGTTTTGGGCAGTAGGAATTTTTATAAAAATCTGAAATTTTGACAAAACACTTGGTTTACCATCTAGTTGTGCCCGCAAGGTTTTCAGTCCGATCGCCCAAACCCGTGGGGCGCTATGGGGCTACGGGTGGGGTTTTTTGAAGGCTTTGGGGTATGGGATCGAGTTAGGTGTCGTTTTCGAAGTATTTTTGGACGTAGAATCCATTTCTTAGGGTACCGGAACGATCCGATTTCACTGTTGCGATCTCTAGGGCTTTCATGGGGCTAAAAATGGGATTTTTGAAGGATCCCAGGAGGTCAAATATTTTTCAAGTAAAAAAACGAAAAATGTTTGAAAAAAAACATGTTTTTTCTAAAAAAAATTTCATTGACAGAATTAAATTTCATCACAAGTAACCTTTTTCACCCAAGTATGCGACAGCAATTTAGCACAAATGAAAATAACGATTTTCTAATGGAAAAAACGAAAAGTAAACAGTAAAACCATATACATAACTTCAATGTAATCGTTCTCTGACATTTTCGCATTTAAAATCATGGCTAATGCGCGATCGGGACTCATCTTTGGAATTGGGGCTACGCTTCAGCCTTTCCTGTACCGAGCAGCTTTCGTATCGAATCGAATTTTTGAGCGTCATCAGCCTCACTGAGTGTCGGTAAAACATAAGGGGTACACGCAACAAAAGGTAGTGAACATCCAAGACTTTTATTATAAGAAAATATAGTCATCATACTTATATCGATACGTTCAACAAAATTTCCTATGATCCAACTGATAGCAGTTGCACAACACTTGCGATAATTAGTCTTACGAGTAAAACAAATGGCTTGTAGGTACAAAATCTGTGACCAGTAAAAGAACAGAGATCAGTCAACATTTGTCAAACAAGTTGGCAAATTCAGATCAGAAGTTAGGTACGCTGAGAGGTTAATAAGATAGAATCAGCTGTGCATGTAGAGCTGTGGGATCCTATTCCTTCGGACGCTTCAACAAGTCTTTCTAGTTCTCCTAGGTTAGGTTTTCCCAAATGGTTTGATGACGAACGTCGGTTAAAATTGAAACCTCGTCTTACAACAGTTAATTAAAAAAAAAGAGGAAATAAAATTACAAACATGGCCAATTGCACAATTGCCGAAAAAGTACAAAATTGTTACCGAAAAGCCCACTTGTCGCAACCTACCTTACAAAATATGGTCGAGCTCAAACTCCCAACTGTTCAAAATACAAAAGTGAGAGGTGATGTCAGGTAACACATTTCAATAAAAACGCCCTTTGGCGAACATTATAACTTGAGCTACATTGAATCACGTAGAACAAAAATATATATGGTTCTATGCTTAAAACTATACATATGGCACTGATGTGTGGCAAATAATTTGGAATAACTACACTAAGCACGATTATGTTAACATCTAACGTAAAATAACGGCAATAAAAATATTAGCGTTTTCCAACTTGCGGAGGGACATCGGCGGGGATTTTACAGTGGGGGAATGGTAAAAATGGAGTCTTGTTGAGCAATATTTGAGTTGTAAGTAGATGAGACAATTTACTGGTTGTGAGCGGCGTTGGCGCTAACTTTTCTTGCCCGCCTTGTCGACAGCCGCCCGCGCTTCGTTAGGGAGCCTCCCAGGGTCGGTAAGTACTTCCGTTGAGGTGCAGAGGTGACGGAGGGCGTTCAGCACGACTAGGAAAACGTGAGAAATGGGTTAATGAGGAGAAGAAAGCGAGCAGAAGGTACGAGAAAGGTTGTAATGGGCCAGAAATGGGCTTAGACACAACCTAAGAAGCTCGGTACATGAGGAGAAGTAAATTAGAAGAAACTAATTATTGCAAATCGAAAGCAATGGAAATGAAGCTCGTATTATAAGGGTTGTAGTTCTCGACCAGTGGTTGACCAACCCTCAAGAACCCTAACAGACGCTCGTAATATAGTCGACGTTGGGAATAATAAGTGAGTTTGCAGAGCCGTTCTGACAGTTTGGACGTTACCTAGACTCCCAGAGGATAAAAAAAGGGGACTTTCACTTCGCAAGCCTATCTGACTCCCAGGGTCTCAAGGGGGGAACGAAAATGCTAACCACTGCATTCACGTCTGACTCCCACAAAAATGATTGTGAAAGGCGCATTGGGGCCTTGCACGGTCTGCTTGTCAACAGTCTAAAGATGCGTTTCTTATCGTGATTCTCTTGGGAAGTCCACTATTCCTCTCCAAACTCCTCTCTTCTTCACGATTCCTCTCCGAGCAGATTTAATTGCGTTAAGCCTATGGCTGGTTTCCTCTCCCCTAATTGCGTCAAGCTCATGGCAGGTCGGGGACTATCCATAGCACTGGTTGGTTGGACTTTCACTTTTAACTCCGGTTGAATGCCATTGCACTCCCAGCGCTGCAGAGGCTGTTAATGTGAACTTTTCCACTGCACTCTAACTTTATTTATGATAGGATAGGTAGGATAGAAGCGATGGGTTGCCCAGGAATCGGCGATCCACCCCCGCCGTCGAAAGGGTTAAGACAATCCATCCTTGGACGAAGTCTCAATAATTGAGAAATATTCGTCCCCAGATTGGCACCAACCTTGGCCAGGTCTAGAAAAATTGGAACCATCTTGGCAAGCATTAGAAGCCATTGCCAGCTTGGCACCAACTTTGCAAGCCTTGGACAAGGCTGGAGAGCTTGGATCCATAATGAAAATAGCACTTTCACTTTCTCTTTCATATTCTTGACCCTCTCCCTCCTGCCATTCGACAGAGAGGAATCGTGGTATGAAGATTAGTGCCCCCCCCCCCCCCCCCCCCCCCGAATTCATTATACCTAATTGGAGAGGAATTCCCCGCGACGCCCATTCTCTTGCGTTATCAGTCCCGTCTCCTGTCTCTTCAGTAGTAGAAGAAAAACATGTATTCGAACGAATTAGAATTATACAATACTATGCCAATATACATGATGTCTGTCAGAGGTCTGCATTTAACAGAATATTATAGTACCTAGCTGACAAAGAAGAAATACCATTATCTTGGATTTCAATTCACCTCAAGCTCCCACAGCTCACAATCAACCTGGAGAGCGTCAATATTCCCTTACACTCACTGCCGTGATAACAATGTCGTCAGCATACATCAAGAGTATGATAGTTGCTGCTCCTACAGGCACTCCACAGAGGAGCACGTTCTCGTTTACATTCAGAAAAATAGCAAACGTTTGCTATAGTAATCCCCTTTTCACTCCACACGGCAGCAGTTACTTGACCATACGTGGACTCTAACACCCGGATAAATCTCCTGCTGACTTCAATGCATTCCTTTGATCGGCTCCTCTAACACAATTCACGCGGCAAACTATCCCTCTGTGTTGCTGAGGTCCGCCAGGCACTGCTTGACCCTTGGTCCTGACGGAGTGCCCCCCCCCCCCCCCCCCGTGCTTTTACGAGCGTGTGCCGCCGCTCTTGCTCACTCTCTAACCTCCCTGTTCAACGCTTCTTTGGCAACAGGGCAGTTCCCAGCCTGCTAGAAGACAGTCTTTGTTACCCCTATCTTCAAGAAGGGTTATAGGTCAGCTCTCTCTCTCTCGACCATTCCCAAGAACTTTGAAAGGCTTGTCGTCCACCGGATCTCCCCTGTCGTGACTTCCATCATTGCTCCTGAGCAGCATGGATTCGTGAAGGGGCGCTCAACTGTGACGAACCTGATGCTTTTCCAGGATTTTGAGCTGGGGGTTATTGGAGGAGGTTATCAGGTCGGCGTGATTTCACGACGGCTTTTGATAAGCCACACAGCGTGATTCATGTGTTCTGAGTGGCCTGGGGGTGTATGGTCCTTTATTGGGGTGGTTAGGGGATTACTTGTGTGATCGCGAGCTGACCGTTCGAATGAACGGCTCTTTCTCACGCTCTTTCACTGCCTCGTCGGGGGTTTCTCACGGCTCGCACCTTGCCCCACTACTTTTCATCCATTCATCCGAGTTTTGCTGTTTTTTAGAACTTGCACAACTGATTCCGACTGCCTCCTCGATTGTGGAAAGTCACGCATGCGCGATTCATTCCCTTCTGTGATCTCGTGGAGGTAACTTCGTAGGGACTTTTTCGTTTGCGGAGGACCGAAGTTCTGTCCGTTCTAAAAGTAGAGAGGAGGGTTTAATTCCTGATAGCGTTCGAGTTCTAATTCGATTCCGAACGGCCAGAACTTACTCTGCGAACTCACCTTATATCTTTTCGTATTTCCTCCTTTTGATTAAAAACTCATTGTTTTCAATAAGATGAGCCACGCACAGGCAGGCGAGCGAGCACGTGAGTATCAGACAAACGTCTAGTCCCTGAGCCAATCCCTAGTTTGGTTCCCTGCCGCTAGAGATTCACGGCGCTGGCATCGCCGTGTTGTTACGGTAATCGTAGTCAGGGTTGTCAATCCTACGGATACATCCGCAGATCTACGGATTTTTTGGTCTGATCCCTGATATCGGATTTCTCATCAAAATCTTTGCACCAAGTTTGAACCGCGCAATAGGGTGACCGGTGATTTTAGTTTCGTGTGCCGTGATAAAAAAAAACCCTAAAACTTGATTGCTGAAGAGTGAATATTTGAAATAGCAGTGTAGAGCAATGAATATTAAAGTAGGATAAAAATTAAAAAAATGAAGTAGGATAAGAAACTATCGAAAAATTGATTATGCGTCCAAAATTACTCATTTGTCTTCCTGGCATCATTCAAAAGCCTCAAAGATTCCCGCTGTGAGATTGGATGGCATTGGGGCCCCCAAAATTGGATTCTACTTAAAAAAATACTTCGAAAATGACACCGCGCACGATATTATGTACCGAATATACCCCAAAACCTTCACCCCACCTCTTATTAGCCCCAGAGAGCCCCACGGGGTTGGAAGATTGGGCTGAAAACCTGCCGGAAGCAACTAGATGGTGAACGAGTAGGTAGGTATCTAAATCACTAATTTAGTCAAAATTTCCGATTGAAAGAAAAAACGGAATTGATTTTTGAAATCTACGTGTCACGAAAAGAGTACCTAATGTCAAATTTTGAGGCCGACCCCCGTCGTGAAGACATAGTGAATTCCAAGAATAATAAACCCAAAGACATCGGGGAATTATTCCAAGAATAATAAACCCCGACTTCTGCTGATGCGCACGGATTTCATCCAGCATCTCCTTTTCGTATCCAATAATCCCCCTTCCCTTACCCTTTAGGCTTCCAGGAGGAAATAGAGGAAAAATGCAGAAATGTCAAAATGCGAGGGAAATATGGCATGGTGACTGCAGCGCCACAAACCACAAGCGGCAGGAAACCAAACTAAGGATTGGCTCAGGGGCTAGACGTTTGTGAGAATCAGTACTCATCGTACCATTTTTCGCAACTCTCCTGCCAACGTTGGCAACTAAAAACTGAACTTACTGGGCCTGAGGTCAACCAGAGAACAGTGTTGATCGACCCACAGCAGTGTTGTGCGGTAAAGCTCGTCCATGCTGGCGGTTGAAACCACGTTGTTGAAAGACTCCAGGAGAGGCTCACAAATCAAACTCAACTAAACGCTTGGTTAAGGAAATAAAATATACAAGAATCCGGGAAAACTATCAACACAAAAGAATTGTGAAAGGATACAATCCAAAACTTCCAATTCTCGTGCACTCGGGAGCGAACGTACTTCCTGTACATGTCCCTCATCTTATTACTTCTGTGTTTTGAGATTGGCGCTCCAGTTGCAGGAAGCATAGACTGGCAATTGCTGAAACCAACAAAATTTGTTCGTAAATAAATTTCACTATCGATTTTAAGCGAAAGTCTTGCGAGGCGATTGTCTTCGATGCTCTCACCAAATTTCCGTGTTGAGTGTTTCAATTTGTTGCTTCAGCGAATCCATTTCTTGTTTCAACTGTTGCCTTTCGTTTTGAAGTTGCATGATGTACTCGGCACCCTTTTGAAGCATCGCTGCCTTGCTCATCTAGAAATGAACCGCAACGTTGAACAACAATTTCAGATAAGGCCGAGTGATGATTGGATAGGATACACGATGGGTCCCGGACGTTTATTTGGGTCCCGGGAAGGGAGAAGATTATCCTGGGCCGGACGGTGGAGGGAGGATTGAATGCATACGATGGGTCCCGGAGGGGTTGAAACCAATAATTTCCGAGCTGCAGTAAAAAATGTATCGAAGAACGTTGTTTTTCGTACGTTTTGGTGCGTTTCCGTATCAGATGTTATTACAACTTTGCCCGCCAATCGTAGAGTAGGTACTTTTTGACAAACTTTGGGTGCCACTAGTTCTCACCGTGTCTGTTTCCATCTGGCAGAGTGTGTCACAAGTCTTCTCCTCTGAAAGGTTAAGCGATACAAAAACGCCAATTTGTTCTACCTTTCGGTGACCCGTTTCACCATTAGGGGGGTTGAGATCCTCCCAAAATGCGCGCAAATCTCCGCAACTCGTCCTATCTTTGTAGTTTATCGTCCGATTGAGTCAGCGTAAACGCTGGAAACTTCCACTGTATCCTACCTAGCGATCCGAATTTTAATACGCAATCCCGAAAGAAGAAATTCCGACGATTGACAAAAATACTTTTTAGACCTTATAGCGGGCGGCACTGCGCGGTCGGTCAGGTCTGAGCAGGGCCGTGGAGAGAAAATCCGGGCCCGGGGGCAAAATTCTTCGGGCCCCCTAAAAAAAAAAAAAAAAAAAAGATGCAAATTTTTCCTATATTGATCTGTCCCTTTTGTCCCTTTTCCCATTTTGCCTCCTAAAAAAAAAAAAAAAAAAAAAAAAAGTTCTCAAGAAAATCCGGGCCCCCCTACGAAAGCCGGGCCCGGGGGCAACGGGTCCAGTGCCCCCCCCCCCCCCCCCTCTCTACGGGGCTGGATCTGTGCAGTTGTAAGGACCTTGGAGGGGCGTCTGGCGTGTCTTCGACCTTACGGGGTAAGTGAGGTCTGAGAAGGTCTCCCAACTCGGGCGAGACATTTTCCAACATTCCGCTTTTAGGTATTTTCAACTCCCTCAGGGTCCTATTAGAATTCAAAAGATCGGGAGGTTTTTAAGCATTAAAAATTTATAAAACTTACCTTATGTAACATTTCTGGATAGGACTGGCCGTTTGGAAGGTCCAGCTGTTTGAAGTGCGAACAAGTGACTTTTCGAAAAACCAAAAATCGCCCTTTTTCAAATCGCTCTAGCTGAACTATTGGGTCTACAATTAACTTATACCAGTGAATTTTATAGGATATTTAATGCTCTTTCACGATGACAATAATGTCTTTTGCCGTAGGACGCATAGTTTCTTATTTATAAGCAAAACAATGACATAAGTGCCAAAAAGTTTGGAGTTTTTTGCGAAGATCTCTAAACGCATAACAGATATTAAATTATTAGATCTCTTCAGATTCGGATTCAGCACCCCAAAAATATAATAAGCCTAAAAAATCCAACCATATAGTTTTTTCTACGTCCTGATATGCATAGAATGAACTATTATTAAAATATATGGACTACAGGTTCCTCTACAATAAACTTTGACTGGTGAATTTTATTGGAAATTTAATGCTCTTTCACTATGATAATAGTGCCTTTTGCCGTAGGACGCATAGTTTCGGAGTTACTGACAAAAATGCCAAAATTCTGGAGCTTTTTGTAAATATCTCTAAACGCATGACATATATTCAGCACCCCCGAAAAACATAGAATTAGAATAAGAATAACGATATCATTTTGATTTTCCATAGCTCGCCTAACAATGCTAACTACACCTCCGGTTACCAGGACTCATGGTGTATATTCTTCTCCCCTTCTCGGGGCCTATCATGTATACTTATTTTCCCCCTCAGGATCCATCTCTGAACGGGACACATCGTGTAGAATCCGAATAATTGATCATTATTATTGAAATTATTTCTTACCTTAATGTTTGGGTTCTGGTTTAACATGGGTATGAGGGAATGGAGGGTGTCAAACCCATTTTTAATGTTACAACGACGTTTCTGTTCCGCGTTGATGTGACACACTCGTCGATGCTCCTGAAAGTGCCGTTTTATTAATGACAAATTATACCAAACGCCGCAGGTTGAGAATTCGACAAGTACGCACCCTGTACGCAGGTTTTCCTGTGGATGAAGTAGGGCTTCCCACGTTCAGAGGGGATAAACTGAGGGAATCTTGCCCAAGAGGGGATTCCGGGCACGACGTGCTGGGCCCTGGCTGCTGCATACAAGCAAAGACAAATAAAATGACAGTGGAGGAGATCACTTATCGATGCACGAAATCAACGCACGGATCACTTACGCTCCCCATCATCTGCACTGGCTTCATCAACACTGACGCATTTACGGGAGGTGAAACGGAAGAACAATGTGAAGCTGTCGACGAGTTGCTGTTGGCCTCGGAATTGATCAGAAAGGATTGCTTATTCAAATCGCTGAAACAGATTAACTCTGCAGTTGTACGAAATTTCATCACTTTCAACGAAAACAAAAGGGTTTACCTTTCCGAATGGTACAAAAGTGAAGCGTTTTCAAGTGTTTTGTACGAGTGCTGAGCTACATACGTCACTTCTTCTTTGGGTACAACTTTGGTCGGGGAACAAGTCGGCTCCTCAGAATAGTAGCCATACGTCGCACCAGAAGCTGCAATAAAATTTCATCCGCTTTAGCGCTAGAAAAATAATTTTAACGTTGAAAATATTGAACTCACTATTTGTCAAAAGTTGAGCCAAAAGTGCATTGCTGGGCTGAATTTGACTGCTGGTCGGCTGTATCGTGGAGACAGCAGTTGTCGTCTGAGATGTCACAGTGTTACCTTGAGTGGCCATTTTTTTGGACCCTTCGCTGCGGCTCCGCGTTTTCTTCATCTTTTACAGAACAAATTCAAATAATGTACTCGTTGAAAGTGAAACAGAACAAATGAACACTCCGCGTGCAATGCTACTATTATGGCCAGAGCGAACTGGAACTTGTCCGACTGTTTTTATTTTCCTAACATCCTTATCGCTCACACTCTGGACGATGCCCAACTCAATCAATATGAAAGTCGAAAGTTAAGAGGAGATCCGAGAGACCGAAACGTCACGAATCGTTGCCTATTGGACATATTTCACATAGGAAATTCTTCGTTACAATGGGAGAGTTGGGTACGAAGGAGGAAAAGCGCCTATTTTCCTATAGAATAGAACAAGACGGATACAAATAATGTGCTGTTAAAAGATAGGAGTAAGATCGTTGTCGATCACAATTCATTCTCAACAATGATAATTTTGATCGACGGTTATGAAAATGATGTGGTGGCCACCGTTAGCAAATTCCTCGCCACTTAGTAGTTGTGTTGTTAAAAAAGACCAAGTTTGCACGAATACCTATAAATATAATATTAATACTATACTTCGAAGCAGATACTGATGACGACTGAATGTCGAAACATTTATCATAAGGTAACCAAAGTTTTTTGTATGTAATTTCTCGTCCATTTGATACAAATTTTATATTAATACTATTAATATATTAATAATGAATATAAATTATGTTTGTATCCGCTAGAGCAGTTCTCCATCTAGTTGTGTCCGCTGACTCTGTATCACCTTTTCAAAAGATTTCTTGAATCGTGTCCCTGGACTGCGAGGTGAATTCGTTCTGCTCCCTGTCACTGTCGAGGAGTTTATGAAATTAGCCAAAGTGGCCGGCGACGTTTTATGGTAATCCTCCATATTTTAATAAACACTTTGATTGACTTTGATTCCTTTAAATTACCCCTTTATTTTAAAAACACAAAGCTTTTCGGCTAAATTATAGCCATCGTCAGGCAAACCACAAAATTTGTGAATTTCATTTAATGAAAACCGCTGCAAATTTTACACAAGGGTTAATTATTCTTTTATATAGGTAACATGTCCGAATATTAATTCTGTCGACAAAACATTTTGAAAAAAAAAAAAAAAAATTAACACCTTTTTTACTCGAGAAATATTCGACCTCCTGGGATTTTTCAAATATCGCATTTGTAGCTCCATGAATGCCCTATAGATCACCATAGTGAAATCGGATCGTTCCGGGACCCCTAAAAATGGATTCTACGTCCAAAAATACTTCGAAAACGACACCTAACTCGATCACATAGCCAATAGCCTTAAAAAACCCCTCCTGTAGCCCCATTTTAGCCCCGTAGCGCCCCACGGGTTTGGGCGATCGGGCTGAAAACCTTGCGGGCACAACTTGATGGTAAACAGAGTATTTTGCCAAAATTTCAGATTAAAAAAAAAAAAAAAATCTTACTGCCCAAAACGGCCCGGACGGCGTACGGACATTTTGGTTTTGGAATCTAGACCTCTTGAAACAGATAATGTCAAATTTTGAGGCCGATCGGAGTCGTCGACCTCCGTCGCGAAAACATAGGTGTATTATTAGTTAACCATACCTACAATTTACTATGGACTTGTGATATAGTCACAAGTGGCAATACACATCACAGGCGGCTTTTTTCCCCACTCCTTATCTATAGGTCTGCCACTAAAAGTTTGCGTCCGTGTGGCACCCCCTAGGTGGCGGATCCGCGAACTAACGATCGAGTTTACCTTCCATTGTGAAACCTTACACGGAAATTGGAGCTGTGAGAAATTTGATGTTCGTGTAGTGGCTGCGCTGTGAACGTGTGCTCTCAAGCTCTTCCTCCCGAGGAGGGAAATCATTTCACTTTTGAGGGAAGAAATTCCCGAAAAATGATCGTACGCAGGGGGATCTGCTTGATGATAAGCGATGATAAGAGATAACTAGTTCTATTTTCTCCAGAAGAACGCGCCAAAGGGACGCAAACTTTCTGTGGCAGACCTATAGATCCTTCATTCTTCAACATCGAAATCCTTCAAGCGGACCGTTTTGTGCTGTTATTCCAGCATTGCTTCGTACGAGGTTTGGCTTCGGCTGGGTCTAATAGTGTTCGAGGCTTACGTCCCACCGTCAGAACAAAATCTTGGACAATCGTGCTTGCAACATGCTCAGACTTGGAGGATGCCACTTTCTGCTTGAAAGTTCGTAAGTCATGCGAGATTGGTAGTGTTGTGTCATGCTTGACATTATTCTAACTGTTTTCTCCCCTGCTAAAGGAGGGCTCAGCAGTTCTTCCAATAGGCTCGGGGCCCTTTCTGGGAGCTTTTTAGTAATGCAATCTCTAAGTGGGATGCAAAGGAGAGAGTACTGGACTGGCAAAGGCTACCTGGAACGTTCATCAGATTCTCCAAGTCAAAAGCAAACGGACATGCTCAACTCCTGCATGAGTCACAAGAGTCAGCGGACCTTGCGGCCAAATTCGCTCGAAGCCGACACAACTGATTCGCGGATTGGCTGATGGCTCTGCTGAATTAATAAAACTTGATGCACGGAGGCCTCGTCGTAGTGGTTGCTAAACTTCCGACGACGAACCCGTCTGAGGACATACATACAACGCCAACCAACCGCTCCTTAACGTTACCAGTCGGCCGACGTGAAAACGAATCTGTGCCGAAGTAGGTAACACTTTCCTGCTCTCTGGACAAAGACCATCCTGTCTGCAGCCTAGCCAGCTCCATCAAGGACAGTGAGGACCGTCCGAGGTACAAAATTTGTCCTTATGTGTGTGGTAGGTTTTCGGTAGGCCTTCAAGTGAGTTCAATAAATGGGTATCGGCCTCATTTGTTGTGCTCGCTTGCTCTAAGAAACCTCGGGTGGCAAAGAAGGATATTTGACGCCAACGCCAGCCGGAGACACCGACACTGCGTAGAATACTGCACCCAGAGGAAGAGGAGTAGCTAACTGTGACACAGGATCAATTCCGTTATCCTTCCATTCTGATAATAATCATGGCCGTTGGGAAGGGCTTGAGACCGAACCTCAAGGGAGGTTACTGGGAAGGAACAAGCCCAGGCCTTTCTGGAGAGGGCTTGTGAAGAAACCAATAACAGTAGCAACGGCTGCTGGTTTCTGCTTGCGCAAGTAAGCAGGGGCGTGCGTCAATGCTTACGACCACAATCAGACCCAAATGATTCTAGTGGAGCCCGCCACTGGTATATAAAAAAAAAAAAAAAAAAAAAATTAGTTTCCTTGAAATAGGTAGGTGCGTTCTGTATGACTTTAAACCCCAAGTCCGGTTCTAGTATGCCCACCTGTTCCGAATGCAACTGCGAGAGAGCATCAGCTGTCTTTATTGTCACGTGTTATCAGAAGAGTCAGACTTGACTCAGGACTTGTGCCAACAGCTTCCCCATGATTTTATTTATTAATAAATAAATTGTGGCGCCCAACTCAACTTCCCTAATTCCTTGCAGCCAAACAAGTAGCAATTCACTGGATGAAAATGGTAATAGTTTGCTCTGTCATAAATCAGAGATCTATGGCCCAAGTTGTCACTAACACCACAAAAGACGAGCTATACCAACCTTATGGGAAGCCATTAAATCCTCTTTCTTCCCCCGAGAGGACCGAGGAACCGGCCCTGGGGGCGGAGGAGGCGGCACAGGCGGGGCCGTGTACTGAGCTGGCTGGGCCAGAGGCGGCGGAGGGTCGTAGGCGGCCTGTGGAGGCATATACCACATGGAAGCCTCTTGGGCGAACTGACTGCCATAAGCTGACGACTGCGGGACCAAAGGCGCCACAGATGCGGTCACTTTCAAGGAAGACGCTGGAGGTTGGTACGGCGGAGGAGCTGGTTGAACCACAGGCGATTCTTCTGGGACAGTCGGCAATCTCGAGCAAAGAAAATCTGAAAAATAATTATAAGAAATCAACTCATGCAAAAAGCATCCTCTTCACAAATGAAAAAACACTATGTATTACCATGCAGTGGTTCTATGTCCATGAAGTCATCCAAATTCGGTTGGAGTTGAACCAAACTGGGTTGGATAAAATCGGCCAAATTCACCCCTCGAGCTAAAAGAAGTGCAAACGTGATAAATCCATGCGCACACTCTTAGCCAATTATGATATTCTGAATTCCACATTGAACAGTCCATCAACCAGCCAGGCTCTTACCGATCTCTCTTGTGTCGGGAAAAGCAAACGGCTGGTTGGCTGTGATGGTGGAGAACAGCGTGTCGCTCATGAGGCCCATGTAGTCCTCGTCTACCATCATGGCGTTGTCGGCAGCGCAAAGGGTCCAATCTTGACCTTCGAATTCGGCGAGCTGATGAAATTAACGTTGTATAGCCACTGAACGCATAAAGTCAACAAGTTTCATTTTGATTAGCACTTACAAGATCTTGAGTATCTTTGTTGGGCTTTCCGAGGATTTGATTGTGACTGAACAACCGCCATTTTTTATATTCGGCAGTCACAGCGTTCAACTTCCTTTTCCAATATTTCCCTTCAAGCACGACAGCCTGGAAATGGCGATTAAAAATTAATGTTCATTTATTGAAACCCGTCTTCGAATGTGGTGTTAAGCATTACTTCCTGGGTACCTCTGGCTTGTTGTGAGTGTCAGGGTCAAGAGGAGATGCAAACTGGCATACTAAAGTATTTTTCTTCTTTATAACTGAAATATAAGCACACATGTAGTAATAAGTTCAATTAGAGTTAGAAGTGAGCTTTTTTAGTTCAGCTTAAGTCAAATAATCGAACGTGGAAAGATCGATTTTGGGTTATTATTCATGGAATACACCTAAGTATTCGCGATGGGGGTCGAAAATTTGACATTAGCGGTAGATTTCAAAAAATCATATGTCCGTCCACCGTCCGAGCCGTTATGAGCAGTAGGATTTTATTTAAATATGAAATTTTGGCAAAATACTTGCTTTACTATGTAGATGTGCCCGCAAGGTTTTCAGCCCGATCGCCCAAACCCGTGGGGCTCTGTGGGGCTAAAAAGGGGCTACGGTTTTTGAAGAGTTTCGGCTATAGAGTCGAGTTAGGTGTCGTTTTCGAAGTATTTTTGGACGTAGAATCCATTTTAGGGGACCCCAGAACGACCTGATTCCACCGTGTGGATCTATGGGGCATTCATGGGGCGAAAAATGGGACTTTTGAAGGATGACAGGATTTATTTATTTTGATTTATAATATGTAATAATATATTAAAATAATTTATAATAGGTAATATAATTCATCAAATAGAAAATTAAAATAATTTATAATAATAATATATTTGAATAATATTAATATATTATATTAATTATTATATATTATATTAATTATTATATATTATATTAATTATTATATATTATATTAATTATTAATATATAAATTTAAATTAATATATAATAATTTTAATATTAATATAACTATTCATTATTATAAATTAGTTTATTATATTATTACACACTATTTATCATAATAATATATTAAAATAATAGATTTTATTATTTTAATATATTTATTATCATACATTATTTTAATCTATTATTACATATTATAAATCAAAATATTAATAATAATTATTATATCAATCAAAATGAAATATTATTTTTTTTAATTAATTTTTATTTAAATAAAATATTATTTAGTTGACAGAGAATTAATTTTAGAATTTTTAAAAAGAATAATAAATTGTGGCGTTTTTATCACAAGACACGTGCACATTGTGCTCTTTGGTAAATAACCACTCAAGTATCTCTGTGCCTCAAAGCCAGTTAAGGAAAATGATGAATATTTGATGTTGGGCGGAGATAACTCCTTTCTAGTGCCCTTCAAATCGTTATCTCGGAACAGATAACGTACCTTAAATCTTCCGAGTTACATTGATAGAAGGCGATTTGTAGTTTGGTTTGAAAATAATCGGTTATCTGACAGCCTTTCAGGAGGAGCTATCGGAGGAGTTATCAGTTTAATTGCCACCTTGTGGATTTTTTTTCGGTGGAGTTTCAAAACAACGGTTTTCGACCGAGGAAATGCGCCTGTTTGTAAATGAAAATTTGAATTAGAGACGCCGGCTTGTTGACGAGGGAAAATACAAATAAAACGGGGGGTCAACTCCGAGTTATGCAACGGAGGATTCTAATCTCACCGAAAGCCCGTTTGGTGGCAGAAAACGATACCTAAGAGCCCTGCTATAAAGTTACATAAAAGAACCAAGATAATAATGAGATAAAATTGAGTCAATAGCTGCGACGTACATTGCATATGCCAACACCTCCAGATAACGTTGTTCAAACGGATCTTGTCCTTCCACCTCAGGCGGATGCCTTTGAAACGATTCCATTTGGGGGACGTTAATTTCTGCCTGTGACAAAATAATACAAAACAAAAAACTATGAACGGATTCGGAGAGGTTTGCACGAGAAAAACGAATGCAAATATCAATATCAACTTAAATAGCTGAATGTATACAATGTCATACCTGTAAGCGAGGGACATGCATTGGAACAGCTTCGTGAAGGACGTTTCGATGGTGAGCCTGTTCCAAGGGAATTTCCCCGCTTGCTGGAGACTCTGAACGGCCCCCAAATCGAAGTAACTCGGAGGCGGCGGTTTGATGACGGCGATAGTTTTATTTTCCAAAACCTCTTCCGGCACTGGGACGGCCACCTCGTCCTCGTCATCTTGGGCTTCCGCTTCGAAGCTGGACACCATGAAATGCCCCGAATGGATGGCTTCTTCTTTAGAGGGCTTGGGCCAGGTCTGTTTCACGTCCACAGCCTGCGCCATGATTGTCATATTATTCTACTCACGATGTTTTTTTGGGGGGTATCCTTCAACTCACGAGCGAGGAACGACGCACTATTCTGTTGATAAGACACTGGCATAACATCAACAACCGCGAAACGAACTCCAACAACTTGAAATTCCCGACAAAACGTTACGAAAACCGTACAAGTTGAGCACAAAATATGCACGCCATCGCTTCCCCCCAGAACATTTACGATTACCACTTTATTTGCTATCAAAATGAAGTCAGCTGGTTTTATTTTATTTCCTTGAGAGATGGCAAGACGTCACACGGCGAACAGCTGATTTCAAGGCGCTTCGCCTGCCGCCATAATTCGAATTGAACGGTTCATAATCGATTCGTTTCTACATCGAAGCAAAATCGATTGTAACGCTACAATCGATTTCTACTATCGACCGAGAAGGACGGAATTTCTTCACGGGAATCATCTCAAAATTCACATCGCGAAATTAAAAAAAAAAACAAAAAAAAAACAAAAAAAAACGGCACACTAAAGGCGGATCTATTTCAATGTCGCAGCCCCCTCACTCAATTTATAAAAGGTAACGCCCATTCACAATGAAAGAAATAGGTAGGTACCAGAGAAGCATAAAATCAAGGAAAGAGCATGATTTCACGTTTTTTTTGTGGGGGGTTTATTACTCGTTGAATAATACACCTACCGTAATGGTCAGCGTACTGTCGCGGTACCTATCTAATCGTGGCGGAGGCCGAAAATTGTGATCTGCCTCAAAATTTGATTAAACGTGTCAAGATTCCAAGAACGAAATGCCCGTTCGCCGTCCGAGCCGTTTTGGACAGTAGGCATTTTTTTAAATATGAAATTTTGACAAAGTACCTACTCGGTTTACCATCTAGTTATGCCCGCAAGGTTTTCAGTCAGATCCCTGGGGCGCTATGGGGCTTCGGGAAGGCCTTTTTTCAAGTTTTCGGCAATGGGGTCGAGTGAAGTGTCGTTTTCGACGTATTGTTGTACGTAGAATCCATTTCTGGGGGTCCACGAACGATCCGATTTTTCTGTGGGGATTTAGAATCCCCTATGGGGCTTTTTGAAGGATCCCGTAAGGTCAAATAAGGTTTCGATTTCCGAATAATTTTTGACGACGTCAATTATACGTCGTATAATCCATTTTTCGAGGTTCCACATCTGCCCAAACAATGAATAGAATTTTTTTCTTCCAATTTTTCAAAAATGTTTCTTCAATGACCCAGAATTAATTTTGCACAATTAACAAAGAGTAATGAACCCTTGTGTAAAATTTGCGTTTTTTTTTTTTTTTTTTTTAGAGATGGCTACGTAATAGGATTGTAGGATTGATAACTGTTTAATAAAATGATAATATCATATCTATATATAAATATTTATATTTATTAATAAGGATTGGTTGAGAAGAAATGCATGACACTACTACTAGCGTACTCAGTGGCCACGGATGTTTTACTGAGATGTTAATTATGGTGGTGGGGGAACTTGGATACCTCCATCTTGTATTCGTTCCGTTTGCTGTAGGGATGGGAAATCGGTAAGAAGTATCGATTTTTTGAATCGATTCAGAATCGGATGCTCCAAATCGATTTACCCAAAAAATCGCCATAAAAGTATCGATTTTTTGGAAAATCGATTCAAAAATCAGTCTTACAAAAAAACCTTTTTTTAAATGAGTGATAACGGTAGATATATTTAATGTAGGTAGGAGTCAAGAAAAAATCGTTAAAAAAATTTATTTAAAATTAAAATTGCATTAGTTTTCAAAAATTTTGATAATAAACATTTGATCAGACGAGTAATCAGTTTCACTGTCTGAAAAAGCCATTGCGGACGTCGCTGGTAACTAGTGAGTTTTGTTGTTATTAGCTATCATCATAATTTTTAATCGACCTAAGGCTCGAAATTTGCTTGAATCACTTGAAATAATAAACTAATCTTTATAAATGACGAAAATCGATTCAAGATTTTTTTAAAAATCAGTAGTAAAAATCGATTCACGATTTTTACAAAAATCGGAAGTAAAAAATCGATTCACCTAAAAAATCGGAACCTGAAGATCGATTCAAAAAAATCGAAAAATCGGAACAAAAAATCGATTTTTCCAAAAAATCGGAAATTGATTCCCATCCCTAGTTTGCTGATGTAGCCCAACTTGGGCTGCCCAAGTTGCTCTGTGTTACGCTGTGCCCAAGTTGTACTTTTTACGACGTTGTGTGCCATTACACCCTAGTTCAGAAGTAGTGTTTATTATTAATTAGTTCAGAAGTATAGTGTTTATTATTAGTTGATACGTATCACGTGTTTATTATTAGTTGATAACTATCAAGCTTGTTAACGATCAACAGACCTGTTGTCTGTTTACCTGTAAGACATTGAAACGTTTGGGTGAACATCACGAGGGATTTCACCCGATTTCGCAATAAGGGGGCGTACCTACCTACTAGTTTATTCTGATTTACAAATCACAATAATAATACATAATATGAGAATTGGGGTATTATCACAAGCCCAATTCCATCAAAATCGGTTGATCTTGACTGACTTTTTCAAGGGAACCTAGTAACTAGATCCTAGTTCAGAAAATGGCAGGTTTCTTTTTTCGTTTCCCTGAATAATTCAAGATGAATAATCTATCAGGTAGGTTACACGAAAAAAAATTTTGACTGACTAATGTTTCGACAATTTTGACACTAATGTTTCGAATAATTTTTACGGTTTTTGAAGTGGCGGAAGTTAGGCTGCACTTCTTGTTACTTGATGCTTGGCATCCCGAGACTAGCATCTCGCTTGAATAATAATAATTTTTTTTTTACGAGATGAAAAATCCTTCATAGATTGACAGCGGGGTAGTCCCCGCCCTTCGTGTGGGCCTCCTGCTTACATCAGTATACCCTCTAATTAGTATTATTTTAGAAAACATCTCGATTTCACTCAGGGAGCTGTCCCGGAACAACGTAGTTATATTAGCTGCCCTATTACTTCAGGGCAGTTCCTTTGGTTGGCCGGGAACTTGGTTGTTTCTGGGACCCCAAAAAAATGGATTCTACGTCCAAAAATACTTCGAAAACTACACCCTGCTCGATGTCATACCCGAAAACCGGCAAAACCCCCCTCCCGTATCCCCCTTTTAGCCGATTTTCAATAGCTAGTGGAAGAATAATCGGCGATTAAACCGCACTTGATAAACCGGAGCATTATAATGATCTGTTGGCTAATTATGTAGGTTTCCAAGCGTGCACGTCTTAAATAAACTTTTATCTAGGTTTAGTGAAGTAAGCGACACGGGCTAAGTGAAAAAGTCGTGTCGATAAATACCACGAAAAGCGGAAAAGGGCGCAGAGCCCTCTCGAAAACCCAGGTCCCCAGCTTCCAAGTCCAAATGTTCAAAGTTCGTTACTTAGTGTCGTCCGTCGACGATTTATAAGATCCTTTCATTTTCTACCTGTGGTCCCTTCAAGCGCCGTTGTTTCAAATACTTCCTTTAACCACTTTTTTTGGAGCCCGGCCTACACAATTTCCACGAAGCCCAAGAAAATCCCAAGAAAAGACGAAAAAGAGGTTTTTTTCGACGGTCTTGTAACTTCGGAGTTACGTTTCTTGCCAAATGTGGTTTTTCTTTTTTCGATTTCGAGCCTCAAAGGGAAATTGGTCGAAGAGCTTTTCACTTTCCAGAATTAAGAGGCGTAGGGGAAAAACTCAGTATGGGCCCAGAGGGTATTTGTACTACAGTTTGCTATATTTCTCTTCGGCGGAAATTGATTTCGCAAAATACCTACCACGCGGAGCGTTACAAATATATTTTCAGATTCATCAAAAAATGGCGTTTTATTTTTATGATTATTTTTCATTAAAAGAAAAATGGAGAAGAAGCGGATCGTATCAAATAAAAAGGCCGGAGGCATTTTCATTTTGAAAAATCGCTTATGGATTCAGCATTAATTCTGTTTGGAGTCGACATTAAATATATGAATAGAATATAGTAGATAAGAATAGGTCTAACTCTATCTATCAAACAGAGTATTAGGTTTTATAGGAATTTTCCGCACAAGTCAACCGTACTTTTTTCATGAAAGTAACGTACCTTTTTTCACTTAAAACAAATAAAAATAGAGACTTCCTCCACAACCAGCAACGTTAGAGGAGTTTTTGCAAATAGTTGTGAAAAATTTACTGAGGTGAAGGAAAATCTGAAATCGTGATATTAATTATGAATTATAATGAATTGAACCTTTCCCGGCCAGCGACGAGATATCTCGCAAGAAGAAGAGAGGTCCTTTTGGATAAGAGACAAGACACAACGTGAGGAGAAAGGGCCTGCCAGGACCAGAGACGAGGTATCAAGCAAGAAGAAGTGGCCTCCCCGGACCAGAGACGAGATATCAGGCAGAAAGAAGTGGCCTCCCTGGGCCAGAGACGAGATGTCAAGCAAGAAAAACTGGCCTCCCCGGACCAGAAGGAGATACCACATGAGGAGAAGTGACCTCTCTGGGCCAGAGACGAGGCGTCAAGCAAGAAGAAGTGGCCTCCCCGGACCAAAGACGAGATCTCAGGCAAAAAGAAGTGGCCTCCCTGGGCCAGAGACGAGGCGTCAAGCAAAAAGAAGCCGCCTGCCTGGGCCAGAGACGAGACATCACGCGAGGTCTTATTTTGGAACCTTATTTTACAATACATGTTCATGCAATGTTCAGTTCCCACGAAGGCTCAGTCGTGAAAGGGTTAAACCCGATGTATGTCCATGGTTTAAGTGCTCAACGAAATACCTTGGACGCTATTTAGGCACCCTTCCCCTGCTTACACACGTATTGGTTTTTCGCAATGGTTTTTAACGAGTATTTAGTGGATAAACACGATGTTTCACGTGCTTATCATGTCGGAAAGGGGCTAATAGGTGGGTAGCCACCGTCATTGGAGAAGATACGGTTTATTGACGATGTAGATCCCCTGGTCATTACTATGCAAGAGCAGGCGCCCGGTGGTGTAGGTCGTAGGCACGTGAGCTTTGAGAGGATCCGTCGGTTCAACTACGTATCATCTTCACGACTGTGTATTTTTCACCCATAGGCAGGACGTGAAAAATAAACAGCAGCCGCACCCTCGTCCCACGCTGATCTGTTAAATCTGAATCTGTCGTTACTTCTCGTTGAGATTTACCACGAGACTAATCGCCAATTAGTCTTTAACTAACAATACGGAAAGCGTTGACTGGCTTTTTTTAATGACCGAACTGGAATTGAATTAACAAACAATGCTAACAATTAACAATAACAAATGATGCATTATTACAAGTTAAGGAAATGATTCTAACACGAGTGCTTTTTAGCGCAACCTTTTTCCAAAAAATGGAAAGGTGCGCTCACCTCTTCGACATGTGTTTTTTTTGTTTGTTTTTTTGTGTACAGAGCATCACGTCCGAGCGGCTCAACAGATTTCCATGAGGGTGCACCCTGACCATGGTCTCATTGTCATCAGCGAGTTCGGGGGGTGGTTATAGGCTACCTTGATTTTTCCTCCCTCATCCCCTTCATCGGTTTTCGGGAGCTCCTTCACGACGAAAGTTGTTTATCTCTGATGTGTAACTAAGGAGGCCTCAAAAGGGGGACGAAAGTTTTTGTCCGATTTCGTTGGTACAAGGGTCTATGGAATGAGCTTTTCAGGCTGATTCCAACGACTCCAAAACGATTTTTGCAGCCTGAGCCGTTCGTTACCTCTGATCGGCATAAGGTTTTATTACGCATCGGTCGTTAGGGTGCAGTTGTTTACGTAATGAGCATCACGTGGATGATGTGTTGTGTGGCATAGTTTGGTCGCTAGATACCTACTGTTTCTTAGTTTCTCTCGCTCATTAAATATATCGTAATAACAAAAAGGTTGCGCTCATCTATTCAATTCAATTGATGGCTTGTTTGAATAGGTACTTCTCGATTTTAAATTATTTAAGGGTTGTGGTGGTTGGTGGACAGGGGTGGTTCGTCCAGGGACAGAGAACCCCAAAAGATAGTGAGAGAGGCTGGCTAGGAAATGTCACGTGACCAAGCGAAATTATAATGGCTGTGTTAGCTGGTCTCTGTTGCTGCCAGGGGCGGATAGGCGGTTTTGACCGGCCCGGGCGATTCAATTTGACCGGCCCTACCCCGCCCCCTCCACCACACACACACAGTTACCTATCCAAAGACCTTACTTTTAATACCTAGGTGAACCTAATGCTTAGGTGAAAGAGAAAAATAACAGCGCATATATTTAGAACAAATGAAAGTGGCGCTTGGTATGTGAATTAGTTGGTACTGTTTATGCAAGCAAAATAGCGCTTCAAGCTAAGATGCATTTTGCACATTTCATCAGTTAAGTACATAATCACAGCTTATCAACAATAAAAAAAGAAGGCTCGCAAGAGGAGCATCTGGCTGGAGCACTGAGCCGAGAGGCTTTGGGCATTTCCGGCCCTCCTCACCTCCCACCCCTTCTCATGTATGTCCCCCGCTTGTTCATTTCTTTCGAATTCTAGGCTCAACCTCAGGCCCATGGTAATAAATTTGTTTTTGTATTAATTTTTATGTCAAGTGTTTGGACGGATGTTGGACCCCGGAAAATCAATTATCAAGATTAGGTACTCGAAAAATGAGTCCTTATTGGACTTCGTGGCATCCTTCAAAAGCTCCATGGATCCAAGGAACTGCTTTTGGGACTCCCAAAAATGGATTTTACGTCCAAAAATAGTTCGTAAACGACACCTAACTTTTCAAAAACCCCTACTGTAGCCCCTATTTAGATCCACTGAGCCCCCACCGGTTTGTGCGATCGGGTTGAACACCTTGCGAGTTCAAATAAAAGGAGACCCAAGTATTTTGTCAAAAATTTCAGATTTTTGAATGAATTCCTGAAGATTTGAATTTTCGAATGAATTCCTACTGCTCAAAACCGTCGTCGTGGACGGCGTTGACGGACATTTCAGTTTTGGAATCCACACAGCATGAAACGTAGATATGAGTTTGGTTAGGGAGAGAGAACGACTCCTCTGCTGAATACTAAATTGTTTATTCAGGTAAACAATTATAGCGTGGGGACCGGTTTCGAGCAACTAAGCTCATCTACAGCCCAGAGTGACTTGAGGTGGTTGAACGTACAATTAGTTCTGAACTAATTCGTACAACTGGTTCAGAACTAATTGTACGTTCAACCACCTCAAGTCACTCTGGGCTGTAGATGAGCTTAGTTGCTCGAAACCGGTCCCCACGCTATAATTGTTTACCTGAATAAACAATTTAGTATTCAGCAGAGGAGTCGTTCTCTCTCCCTAACCAAACTCATTGGATTAGACCTCTGCACCATCGGCAAACAACCACTTTGTAAACGTAGATATAATTACAAATTTTGAGGACGATCAAATTCTTTACCCCTGTTGGAAAATTTTGGTATTTAATAGCGAAATGACATTGTATTATTCCAAGAATACTTATCGAAAACGGGATCACATAACGCTCGCACACAAAACGCATGCTGATGAGGGAGTAGGCTCCAAGCAGATTGTTGTGACTCAGAGTTTGCCTCAGCCTTGTTTTGATAATTTTAAATTTTGAAAAACTCCTCCAACACTCGACTTGGGTCGTGGAAAGCGTTACCAAAAGTTTGTTGAAAATAAAAAAAACGTCTTTCATACGATGAGGCCATGAGGCTGTACTGTTTTAAAATCTTGTTGCACAAATTACGCACTTATTGAACTTGCAATCCACCCTATGAGAAACAAAGCCAACCAGATTCTTTCTATGTCCGAGTTTTTCTTTTCTGTCTTGAGTGCTGTAGGAACACATTTTTCTCCAGCTTCGACCGGCCCCTCAGGACCGTCGGCCCTTCGGGCGACGCCCGATCGCCCGACCTGCCTATCCGCCCCTGGTTGCTGCTCAAGCTGTTTTTATTTATTTATTTTTATTTCATTTTTTTAGAGGTAGGTACGAAGATTAGGGACAGGTTCGAAGAAATATGATTCAAAACGAAAACCAAGTAAATATTTTAAGTTTTTTAGGGAGTAGAACGCCGTCGGAGTTATTATTGCTTTTACGAGAGGCTTAAAATTTCAAGGCGAATTACTCCTTAAGCCCCCTGGGGGCTTGGCACGAAAATATTAATAGCTAATATTGATCTCAATCATCTCAATTAAACATGTACTACCTACTCTGGGGCTTTTAGTTGTAAAAATCAACTTATAAGCTTTTAAAAACATTTATTTTGCAAAACTCTTGAACGAGTTGTTTTATGTGCGCCTCCGGTGAAAACTTGGAAAAGAAAAATTAAATCTTTGACGTCTAGAAATTTGGCCAAGTGAGGTAAAGAGAAACAAAACGGATGGAGGGAGAGGACAATTTCAGGATGGAATAAGAAAGACCCTGTATTTGTGATGACAAGTGTGCTGAGTGAGGGAGGTGAAAAGGGTCGCGTGGGAGGCGAGGGTGACTCAGGAAAAGTAAGTTATTCCTCAGTTTGTGCGACCCTTATGTTTTCGAGTACAAGGATTTATCGGTGACGCCGCCGAGGGGTGCCTATCCATCTTGGAGACCCCAGCGGATTCCTAGCAAGCTCCAGGATTCCATTCCGGTTCTCGAGGATTTTTTTTTTGGTCTCACAGATCAAATCCTTCCAAGCCAACCCCATAACTGTCAGAACAAAAGAGGCCCCAAAACGAAAAACAACTGCTCTTTCACCCTCAAAAACACAATGGGGATTTAACGAAAGTCGGTTCATGTAATATCGTTTGCTTCTTTCGAGGTTGGTGTGACGTCATGAAAGTGTTATTCAAGTGGAACTCACTTTCAACGTCCATTTATACCAAACAGCATTTCTCTTATATTATGAATCAAGTTGCGAGTACATCAGCACGTAGACACGAAATTTCAGTAGTCACCACCCTAACCAACGTAAAGGATGAAGAGGGAAATTGAAGCAAATCCCGAAGTGGAAAGGGAAGGTTCAGCTTGTAGATGAGAGAAGGTGAGGAGTGATTGGTATGCCGTCCAAGGCGTTTCCAACACCGCGATTCCCAACAACCCCCCGGGCTTACCCGCCGCTAAACCGTAGTATTCCCTACTACACCTAAAGTTACTGAACTTGAAGGCCCTCAACCTGAGTTAGAGCGTTTCTGCAAAGATATGGTCAATGGGCTGACGGTTTCCAATTGGCTATACTGCACCTGGCGACAAAGGCAATCTAACCTGTTTGCTGTTGTGGTGTAGGGATTGTGCAGATCGACTGCCCTGCCAAAGGCGGCCAATGTACGCAGTTTTTTGCCAAGACAAAGAATTGCTTACTGAGCGAAGTGGGGGGGGGGGGGGGGGGCTCGTGGCATGCGAAAGCTTCCAGGGTGGCATGGGAGGCTCGAGAAGAATTTATTCATCTTCTTATTTATTTACATATTTTCCTTTATAAGAAAGAACTCAATAATTTCTCGGATGAGGTCAGAAAATTCGGCTTCTTCCTCAAAATCCTGAAATTTGCCTTCGATAGAACCTAGCAGATTTTTGTCCAAATTTTGAAAGTGACCTCCTAAGTTACATATTTTGGTTCGTTTTGATCAGTCTTGCCGCAAAGAATTCTTTGATTATCTTCGCAAAATTTGGGAAAACGTGAGGCATTCATGGGCTGCACTCTATTGCGCTAAATTCGCCAGCCCTCCACCGTAAGCGCTGCGCTTGGCGGTGAGATCGGGCGGCTTCATCTCCCATACCCGAACCGTTCAGGTATCCTTTAACTGATCGTTTTAATTACGCATTCATTACGGAGTGGCTTTAGGTTTATTATTCTTGGAATAATACACCTATGCAATCGTGGCGGACGTCGACGACTGGCTCCGTCGTCCGGGCCGTTTTGGGAAGTAGGGATTTTTTGAAAAATCTGTAATTTTGACAAAATACTCAGTTTACTATCTAGTTGTGCCCGCAAGGTTTTCTGCCCGATCGCCCAAACCCGTGGGGCGATATGGGGCTAAAATGGGGCTACGGGAGGTTTTTTTAAGGCTTTTGTCTAAGGGATCGAGTTAGGTGTCGTTTTCGAAGTATTTTTGAATGTAGAATACAATTTTTGATGGTCCCTGAACCATCCGATTTCACTGTGGGAGAACTGATACCATACACGACCCTTAGTGCTTGATATCAGATTCACCACAGCCCCATTCCGAGGAAAGACACTGCAGGACAACTCGAGTCTTCCAGCCATCTTGCAGCTCGTGCTTCCTCCAATACTGTATCAACAATATCCGATTAAGTCCTTAATTCGGGATGTTCATACACATACTTCTTCCTCATGCCGAAACAACGAGGGCCTAATTCTAAATATGACGCTAGCAGCATATCTAGAGCATGTTAAAATTGGCCACCCCCTGCACTAGAATTAATGAGTTGATATCCTCCTTCATAATAGAAAATTTCGTGGGAGTTACTGTAACCCTTTTTCTAATCCAGAAAAAAGGAACCATCCGCAACGAAGTTCTTTTATTCACGTAAAGCCAAAATGCATACAATGTGTTATTCATCAGCCCACAAGAACGCTTATTTTGCCGCCAGAGGGCTCTCATTTCAGACCCATGCACGGTGCCAGAGTAATGAAGAAACAACAGTTCAACGTAACAAGTTAATCGGGCCAATTCGCCCTACGCATGCTGCGCACACAGCACATAATATGCTGCGAATACTACTTGCTGCAGAATAGGCCCTTGGAGAACACGTCATTCACGTCTTGTAGGGCCTGGGTATACCTTCAACCCTCGCACATCCCACGCCCTACATCCACACCACACCCGGTTTTCCCATCCCATCCTCTCGGCGAATCCCGAGTCGAGTGACGAATCCCTCCTTGACAGCCCCAAGTACACAAACCCACGTCATCCTGACTGGGGGGACCTGTTGTCGCCGAGGGAGAACGGAAGCGGTTTGCGGCCCAACAAGAAATATCACCAACGCAAAGCTTGACTCTCAAGTAGCATTTCCAAGTCGCGGGGAATTTTCTCCACGCACACCGGGGAGATGTAAAATATTCCTGGAATTTCAAGTGAGCAGATTTGTGAACTACGTGCTACTAAAGAACTTGCGTCCCAAGTTTCTTCGCCATCGAGTTCGAATCGAAGGAAGTAATTACATAAGAAAACGACCTCTTGGCAATAGGACAAAGATGGTCTGCACTATCGACTCTTCGGCTTGGTTGGATTTAGAACAAGAAACACCCCTTTAACTTTCCACGGGCTTCCAAATAAATTTGACAGCAATAGCCAAAGAGGGGAAAGGCTTTGGCTTGGAAAGGCTTGTAAAATCTAAACAGATAGCGTTTGCCAAGTGGGAAAAAACGACTGGAGGGGGGAAAAGTCGCGGAAAGAGTTACTCCTTGAGCACTAAATTCTATAAGGGGACAGATTGATTAACATGCGAATCTCTTCGGGAGCTTCTCCCGGATTCATTCCCGGAATAAAGCCTCGAAAGGGAGGGGAGGCCAAGTTTCTGTACAAACCCGAACAATTCATTTAAGAGGAAATTCCGATGAAAGTGAAAGCTCTTTTTTTTATTGATTAAATACCAACGGCGACGTAGAATTGGCCGGAGGCCAGCGGAGGGGCCCGACTTCATTCTCACCGTTTGTCAATTGTTGCTTCCGAACGAAAAAAGTTTTTTGTTCTGTTTTAATGAAAGGCTACTGTAAACTAGGAAAAACATATAAAGGAGAAAAATATGTTTGTCGTGCATTCTACTAATGAAGGGTACAGGGTAAAAAAAGACTTCATTTTACAAAAATGTTCAGGAACGCAAAAATAAACTGTATTAACTCGTGAAGTTGAAAGTGTTAACTTCATTAGACTACTTACCACTAGTAGTTACATTAAATTTCAATTTTATTGCATTTTGGGTTATACGGTGTTGGTGACAATCTATCTAACAGTCTGCTTCTGTCTGTCTGTCGTGCCTTAAAGGCACCTAAACGGCTGAACGGATTTTGGCGATTTTTTTGTTTTTTTTTTTGTAAACGATCTCGGGTAGGTACGATTGCGCGCAAAAATGCTATATTAAAATCCCGCGTGACGCGCGCAACTGAGATTTTTTCAATATGTAACCCCCATTTTTAACGCCGATTTGGATTCTACGTGAAATTCTAAGTCCAAAACACCCGTAGCGCGTTATCCGCGAAGAGCGTAAACGCGTAAACCCGCGCAACTCTTCCTATCTTCGTTGGTTACAGTCCGATTGAGTCGGCGTTTCCTCTGTATCCTACCTGGAGGTTAAAATTGTAGTACTTAATCCCCCCTGTCCGAGAAAGTGCTTGGCTAAGCGAAGCGAGGCTCTCCCTTCCGATAAAATGGTTGGCCCAGCGAATGGAAGCCCCCAGTCAGGACGGCTAGTTTATGATAATTTTAAATTAACTCATATTATGAGTAAGTATATTTTTGCGTTCCTGAACATTTTTGTACAGTGGAATCTTACCCTTTTCCCCTTGTCCCTTCAAATGTTATCATGAAACAAACCTAGAAATCATAATATGATATTATTATTGATGATATTATATTATTATGATATTAACTTGGAAGAAATTGAAATAAACCAAAAGCTGGAGTTCCGCACATAAACGTGCAAGGGATGAGTTTCAGAGCGCTCTGGTGGAAGATTTGTAGGTACCTACACTGAGAAAAAAAAAAAATCCCGTAAATTGGTTGTAGAAGTGAAAAAATGGCGGCCAACTTGCGATTGTTTGGAGAACACTACCGATTAGTGGGAGAAAAATGTACTTCCGAATGCAAGAAAGTACGACAAATCGCAAAAACTACGACTGATTGCAACATTCCTACGACCATTTTGGTTATATTCCCCTCCCAAACGCTAGATTACCTACCAGCCACAAAAATGAATTTCTGCCACCATGGATTGCAATCACATGCAGCCAATTCTGCGACTAATCAAGTACATTTCTTCTACCGGTGTTAGGATTCACCTACCAATCACTTACTTTCTACACCCAATCACTTGCCCAACCCATGAATTCTCCGCGCAGTATTATTGTACTACTACCAATCACATCAAGTATACTGAATACTGATGTATGGTTAGGTCTCATACTGTATTATATATATTATGGCCACTGCTGTAGATCCTGAAGAAGGGGACAAGCATTCCCCGAAAGCTGGAAGTTGAGTAAAAATATTAATAAGCATCCGGCCTTTCCGTCCTGAACACCCTGCAGACAAGCAAGCCACCTAAAGAAATACAGATCTTTGTTGGGGGAGGGGGGGGGGGGGGATCCCCGGCGGACACCCCTTGGCCCACTACCACCCTAATATCCTGTCAACTGCTCCAGCCCCTATTTTTTGTCCACTTTTGGAGCTTAGATGCTCCACGAGGAGCAACGTTTTGGTGGTTTCAGACTTTTCTCGTGCTATGTTCGACAAAGTGGATTTTTTAAGACCAAATTTTCCGACGTCTAGAAGCGCCTTATAATTTAGATGATTCTCCTCCTCTACTTGGAGCTTTAATATAGTAGAAAAAAACGTGAGTAGAAACTTTGGTGCCGAGGTAACTCTTCAGCTTGATTGGTTTTCATTTCCCTCAGCAGCTCCGTTTTCCCCTATCTGGTAGGTTTGAAGTATGTAGGTAAGTCGTTACTCGTCCAGTTCCAAAAGCCAGTATGTCCAATTTTCGGTAAATGGTGAAGTTGTTTTCTTTCTGAACCGACTATGTTCCTCCCAACCTACCCCTGAAGAGCCTGAAAAGGGACTGGAGTTTCAAAAGCCGCAATGTCCGTATCCTCTCTTCTGTTTCAAAGCCCACAAAGTCCAACCTTTCAAGTGGATTTTCAAGTATGGGTTAGAGATTTTGAAAATATTTAATATTTTATGAATTTAAAAAAAAAAAAAAAAAAAAAAAAAAAAAAAAAAAAGGCTAAAAAACTCAATTCTGAAATGGTTGAAATTTATATCGTAACAGTTTTTCACGAATATCTCAAAATTGGGTTGTGAGGACATGGAGGCTTTTGGAACTGGACGACTTGCATGCTTACCTACCTCCATGGAATTTGTGGATATACAAGTTATGGGCTAGTTTCCTTTCAAAAAGGCGTTCTGTGGCATTTAAAATCAATGTAAGGGATCCTGGCTGAGTTTTTGCTTTCCGCCGCCCGTGTGGTGCAATGCACGGGCTCTGTAATGCGGTGCAAATAGTACGAAAAAAAAAAAAAAAAAAAAAAAGGAAAGGACCAATCACATTCGTCCCACGTAGGGAAACCTCAGGGGCCGTTTCCCTAAATAGATAAGGATCGTCCCAGACTCCCAGTGAGGACGTGGAATGACCCAAAGCGAAGGAGCCAAACGGACATTGGCGTCGTGGTCTGGACGAGGGGGGGTCGCCGTTTCGCCTTCAAGAAGAAAACAAGTTAAGTCGATGAGATTGTTGATGAAACGGCGTGGCAGGGTGGAGCTCTATGGGTTATACGGGACGCCAGGGGGGGTCGAAGGCTGTAAACTTGATGTCCTTCGGTGAATCGAAGGGGAGGGCAGCAATATCTTTTTCTTCCGATCATTTTTCAGGTCATTGGGAAGTGCTCCGGCGATTTTTCCCGTTCACCCCCTTTCATGGAGGGGCAACGTGTAAATGGTATCTTCTTTCATATTTTTCTTCTCTGAGGTATTTTCCCCATATCCAGCGAGTTGGGGCACTTAATTTTTAGGTCCAGCTAGCGTACAGCGCGGCCATGGGGACTTCCGAGCTAACCTCACTGACTGGCTGGTCGACGATCCTGACTGTGAGTTGTGTGTCGATCCAGTGCTAGGGATGTAACTATCGGAGAACAATATCGATATATCGACTATCGATATTTTTAAACAATATCGAAATAGTAGTACGATATATTGGTGAAAACTATCGATATTTCGATATATCGGTCTTCGATATATTTTTTTTTGCCTAATTTGTTTTTAACACAACAAACCTAAATATTCGAATTTCCTTCACGAAATCAATTTAAAATACCTCAATGTTGGTTAGGTTGGTATAGGTACATTAAAAACGCTGCAAATTTTACACAAGGGTTAATTATTCTTTGATATAGGTTACTTGTACAGAAATTTAATTCTGTCAATGAAAAAAATTAAATTTTTTTTTTGGATTTTTATATTTAAAAAAAATGTTTTTTGGTTTTTTAAAATTGTTTTTCAACTTTTTTTTTGCTTGAAAAATATTTGACCTGGGATCCATAAAAAATCTCATTTGTAGCCCCATAAAAGCCCTATAGATCGCAACAAGGAAATCGGATCGTTGCGGGACCCCAAAAAGTGGATTCTACGTCCAAAAATACTTCGAAAACGACACCTGACTCGATCCCATAGCCAAAATCCTTAAAAAAAACAAAAACAAAACACCCCTCCAGTAGCCCCATTTTAGCCCCATAGCGCCCCACGGGTTTGAGCGATCGGGCTGAAAACCTTGTGGGCACAACTAGATGGTAAACCGAGTATTTCGTCGAAATTTCAGATTTTAAAAAAATTCCTACTGCGCAAAACGGCCCGCACGGCGGACGGCGTAAGCACATTTCGGATTTGGAATGTAAACCTCTTGAAACGGATAATGTCAAATTTTGAGGCCGATCGGAGTCGTCGACCTCCGTCGCGAAAACATAGGTGTATTATTCCAAGAATAATAAACCAAAAATCCATGCATACTAAAGCGTGCATAATATATTTACTGAAAAACGTAATTATAGAATAAAATAGAGGCAATAAATATACATCCCCTTGAATGATAATAATTTTTAGATTAAAAAATATTATATCGGACCCGATAGTGCCATTTCAATATCGATATTCCGATATATCGGGATAAAAAATATCGGGAGAAAATATCGATATATCGCCCAAAAAATATCGATATTTCGATATATCGATATTTTCTATACATCCCTATCCAGTGCAAGGCTTGACATTGTGCTTTGGAGCTGCCTGGCTTTTTCAAGGGAGAGGGCCGCCCTGGAGGGTGAAGTTTGTGACAGTATATAATATATTATATATATAGTGTATATATATACACTCCTGTCACAAACCTTATTATGGCTCCAGTGTCAATATACTGGGCGTTTGCTACTTTTGCAGCAGCCTCCTAAAAGAGCCACATTGATTGCCGCCTCCCATGGGCCTAGTCAGGGACGACAGCTGGTCGAGTTACAGCTCCCAATAATTGTCACTTTTGACTCGTACCCACTGTACCGAGCTTCTCAGGTTGTGTCTAAAGCCATTTCTGGCCCATTACAACCTTTCTCGTACCTTCTGCTCGCTTTCTTCCCCTAGGGGAAGCGCACTTATGTTTCTTCAATATTCTTTCTTCTTCCTTGGTCTTCAGCACTCCCCTAGCGGGCACTCCCGTCCTCTTCGGCGTTAGCCACACCATTCTGGTGCGCCTGGGATGGACCAACGTGGAGGCGCCTCGTTTTAAAGGGGTTCTTATCACTATAAATTGGCTCAAAATTCTTTGGGACAGGAGTCATCGCAGGGGAACTGCCTACTATTCCACCTCTTCTTGTATCTTGTAGTGTTCGGGTCGTTGGTGGCTGCGGAATGCAACAAACCGTACCTACCTATTCTTCTGCCTCTTCTTGTAACTTGCAGTTTTCGGATGGGTGGTTGCTCTCTCCAGAGTTGTTAGATTGCTACCTATTGTGACACGTCAACAAGCGTTGTTGGTACTTGGAAAAATCATGAGTTGATGGGTTGCTACGGGTGTTCTAAGTGATGCATTATTGATAGGGGTTTTGCGGAATAACGAATTTCTCTCCTGCTCATCCCAGAGCGCTAAAAATTTGGTACGGGTACAGCTATTTGAGGATCAATCAAAGTGACATGGGCGTACGCAGGTCTTCCTTTAGGGGGGGGGGGGGGGGGGGGGGGCTCGAAAATATTGCAGGTAGACATGCTGCCAGCAAGGGTACCTACCTAGTTAAATTAAAATTAAAAACGCTCCAAATTTTACACAAGGGTGTATTATTCTGCGATATAGGTTACTTGTGCAAAAATTAATTCTGTGTCTTGAAAAAAAGATTTGAAAAAATTATTATTATCTGTTATTATTTTTTCAAAATCTTTTGTTTTTACTTTTTGTTTTTTTTTACTCGGACATTATTAAATATTTTTTATTAAGAGATCAATTTTTGATCTCTTGGTATCCTTCAAAAATCCCATTTGTAGCCCCATGAAAGCCCTACAGATCCCCACAGTGAAATCGGATGGTAAACCACGTATGTTGTCAAAATTTCAGATTCTTAAAAAAATTCTTACTGCCCAAAACGCCCCGGACAGCAGACGACGCACGGTGGTGCAAAACGGCCATATGGGGGGGGGGGGGGGGGACTCTGAAACCCCCATACTTATAGTAGGTAGGTATTCGTAAATTTGACGCTGATCACGAATATTATATTCGTATAATACCCCATGTCCCTGTACCTAAAATGGATTCTGAGCCGTTTTTTCCCAAAATACCTTTAAAAACACGTTTTCAGTACATTTTTCAGTGTGCGAGCCAAGTAAGGATTCTCCCGAAGTTTGTACATATAGAAAAGTTGTAGAGCAATAAATTTGGCGTCGATTGAACACCCTAAAATTGAAAATTACTACAAAAATGAGGAGGTCGAAGATGATTTCGATCGAACACTCCTATGATTTCTGATGGAACCCCGTAACATTGGTGAATTCCATTGAACACCCTAGAATTGAAATTTTTCTACTTGAAGACGGAAGATTGCTGAGCCAAATTAGTTATTTTCATGACTTTGTAAGGTAAAAAATGTGGCCTTTTAAATTAAATTTTGTTTCGAAGGTTCGAGCCAGAAATATCTCGCTGTAACGTCATATTTTTTATACACTGCAAAGACCCTAATAGGGTATAATATACTAACATACATATTATGTATGTTTTCATAGTTTTTTTTCTCGATTTCACTGAACGAGCGCCGTAACTATCGCAGGTTCTCTGAAAGGTCTATCTAGGTAACGTCGAGTTTGAAGAATCTTCAAACACAATCTGATGAGATTTTACGTTATCCAACGGCGGGAATACATATTTTTGAAGTTTGGTACCTATTCACCGTCTTTTTGGCGAAAAAGGGAATTCTCACAATTTCAAGCATTTACCTTAAAATCTGTAGAAAAAACGGACGCCAAATGTCGGAGTTGTTCTGTACATAGGGCACTACATAGGGTACCTACCCAGGAAAAATAGTCGCATACCTACCGTAGCTAGCCCAAGCTCTACTTATGTTGAATTAAATGCACAAAAATCATGGTTTTTTGCTTCAAAATCCGCTAAAAACGTGTTTAAACCTGTGTCTAGATTTTTTCCGCAGAAAGATAAAATTACTTTCTTGTAGCTGAGTAAAAACTGAACAAACGAATTTTTTCACATGCAAAATGAGTCGGCCACGATTCTCCGTAAATAGGTTTAATACTGCTCCCGTCAACTCACAATTTTCCAAAATCGAGAAAGGTATACTGCACGAGTCAGGTCTACAGTACGAGTCAAGTTGATGACTTTTTGATACGAAAACTATTCATATCAACCCTCCAACTAATACTGAATGGAATATAAAGATTTTTCGGGGGGGGGGGGGGGGGGGGGGATTTAAAAATATTTTTTGGTTTTTTTTTTTTCACCTGTGGACCACTGAATGATGTCAAATTTTGAGGCCGCTCCGAATTTTCGACCCCCGTCGCGATTACATAGGTATATTATTCCAAGAAGAACAAACCAAAATGATCGTAACTTTGCATGTAGGTATTTGGAGTGCGGAGTATGGTGTGATAGATACCCTATATCGTAAATAATATTACACAGCTTGAGTAATAATACAAAATAACATGCAAATCATTTTTACAAAATCAAGTGTTGTAGTTAACTTTTTCCCCCTCTTAATATAAAACATTTAATGTTTAATTTAATTTAAATGTTTACACAAAATGTACACAACATAAGTACCCAGCAATGTCAAGTTGATTTTTTTCACTTTAAATTTACAACATGAGCCGCCTCGGGTTCTCTGCGAATTTTTCAACCACTACTTCCTCTTTTTCTTTCTTTTTATCTGAAAGTGTATATATATTTTTCGTTTGTCTAGGGGGGGGCCCGGGCCCCCCCTAGCCCCCCCTTGCGTACGCCCATGCAAAGTGAACCTACATAAACAGGTAATTTAACGCTCTCCTATTATACGGGCCTTCGATTCGAAATAGTTAGATACTTCACAACCAGAAACAGGTCAATAAGGTTGGACGGGTTGGACGTGCTTGCTTTCCGAGTGAAGGATGGACACATTATTGAACGGGAATTTGAAATTTCATATTTCGTGGGAAGCACGGGTGTCCCAGCTTGTGAATAAATAAATTTAAAATTAACCTAACGATATGCTGCCTCGCCAACTGGTAGTTTAAAACTACCCCTCCATCCACACTTGCCTCCTCGTACTCTCCATTCGTATCAGTAGCCTAATATCATAATCATACTAATCTAAATTCATATATCGGAGCCAAACATCACAATCGTACCCTAACCTAATCAAATAAATACCTACCTAGCACTTTTGACTCGTACCGTAGCTGAGTGACCCGTAGGTTCCTCTCGGGGTGGTTGAACAGTTGCTCTGTCCAGGATGGAAAGGCTCCCTTCCCCCTAGGAGGTGGAGCCTGTTGGTAGCCAAGTTGGCCCGCCTACCGAAAGCCCCGGCTCTGCGGTAGTTGCCACCACAAAAAAAAAAAAAAAAAAAATCCACTTAGCAAGACAAATGCTTAATCCGGGTGACGTCAGGGTGCACCTTCTTACGCTCACATATCCTACAACGAAACATGCAGAACACAAACACGCTGTAACTTATGTTGTCTGGCTGTATCTCGAGCTGTTGATAGTTTGCAGATGCAAAAGGATGTAAACGCGTCTCTGGAGTGGGTTCTTCGCGGTAGCCCCCAAAGGCCCCTTCAGTGGGAATTATCTTAACTGTTTTCTGTTCTTGCTAGTTCAACCCTACTTGATTTATACTCTTCCCCCAGGCTCGGTTTTCAAACCGCACCGCTGAACTTCACCGCGAAAGCTCCCTCTACAGAATGGATGGGAAACAGCAAAAAGGAACAGTGGTGGAGGGGATTTTTAAACAAATCCGCTCTTAAAACCGGGTTTATTGCTTCTCTTTTCATTGTTTAGAAAAGTTGAAGGGCTTTTTTTGGAGCATGTGGGGGTTTTGTTGTCTTTCTTTGTTCATTTTTCCGGGGACCCCCCCCCCCCCCCCACTCCATTTTATCAACACCTCTTCCCCCTCTCGCAGTGTTGTTTCCATCTGTCCGCAAACACTACGAATATTAAATTTCACACAATGGAGAAAACGACTGCGGTTCCAATTGTTTCTGCGATGAGGGCGAGTTTGGAAACAGGAATATTATTCTAATACCTGGCTGCTGCAGAGAGAGAAAGCGTAGGCCAACAATTTCGCTTTTTCACTACAAAACAACATGCAACTGTTTATTATGTAATTGTTTACTTGTAGGGGAAGTCCTTGTACCTTGGGACGCTTGTACCTCGGGACAGTGGTCAAATAATGTAGAAAAAAAAGCGTGAACTATTCGGACTGGCCTTCATTCAGTGATGGATGAAGTGGCAACACTACGTACATGCCGCTTTTCCCGTTATCTCAGCCCATGAGAATGTGATAAGCGTTATTTGTCGGAGCGTCTGGGGAGAGGAATAATGAGGGCTATCGTGAGCGCCCACTGGACCCGCGGCGTTTAAGCGAACTAACATTATCAAGGAGTCTACAGCAGTGTTGCCATCCACGGATTTTTATCCGTATTTATACAGATTTTTGGGGTCTGCATAGATCATTAAGAATGTATCTGTCGTACGTATTTTGCTCTCTACATAATGTTAGGCAACTAAATGGGTAACCCAACACTCAAAACCTGTTGAATATGAATAAGTGTTAAACAATTTATCAACAAGTGTAATTTTTTTTTTACAAATATCTTCTCTCTAGCCTCTAGCCTCACAGACATGGGGGTAGATTTATATTTTTTTAACGCTGCGAATAATAAGTAGGTATATAATATTTTTAAAATCTCTTCTCTTAGTCTTGATAGATTCTGGGCAGACACCCCCTTGAATTGCCCACAAGGGTTTAAACCCTTGTGGGCAATTCAAGGGGGGTGTCTGCCCAGAATCTATCAAGACTAAGAGAAGCGATTTTAAAAATATTAATTATAATAATAATTATTATTCTTTTGTATCAATTGAGAACAAATTACATCAGATGTATATCTATGACGGTTTTTTTTTTTTTTTTTCAAACTACAATTTCGTAAAATACTTGACCTCTATAGATGAATTCTATGTCTTGAAGTACCTATGTACTCTGAATAAGACACTTTTTACGACCTCCTGACTTCCTTCAAACATTTGAAGCCCCATTGATAGGTACCTACGGTGAGGATGGGTCTGAGACCCAAAAAATGGATTATACTCCCAAAAATTCTAACAAAGCGGCAAGTAACCCAACCCCATGGCCAAAACCCTTCAAAAAAATCCCTCCCGTAGCCTCTTTTTATCCCCACACCTTAGAGCGATCGGACTGAAAACGTTGTGGTTACAACTAAATGAGGAACCGAGTATTTTGTCAAACTTTCAAATTAAAAAAAAAATGGTCGGCGGGCGGACATTTCATTTTTGGGACCTACATACCTAATGACATTCATTACATTGTAGGTAATAAAACCACCCAGTCATGTAGCACATAACTAGACCTTTTTCGTTAGCATCTAGCATGTTAACTTTAGCTTTTAGGGGTTTTAGCAATCGTTTGCAATCGTTTGCTGGCTCGATTCCCCTCTTCCATTCCTTAATTTTGGCCCATTGGAGAATTCCAGCGTAGATGGGTTGGATGCGCACGACATGCGTCTTCGAGTCCCTAATGCCTTCGGGCCTAATGCTCGAACATCTCTTCCCATGAATGTAGGTATCTGATTCGATCGGGTTGCCGCACGTTGAACACAATTGTATCAGTAAAATTGGCGAAATCAAAATCTTGGAATCAAGCTCGCTAAAAGCAACAGTATGGGGTGATAAGATGGGTGGAAAGCACAGAGTAAAAACTCTTTGAAAACGTTAGTTCGCTTAAACGCCGCGGGTCGAGAGAGCGCTCGCGATAGCCCTCACTATTCCTCTCCCCAGACGCTAGTGTTATTTGTTTTCATCTGCTGCCAAAATTTTGTTTCGTCAGTCATCACGCTCTTCTCACAGCACGGTAAGATGAATGTTCTCTTACTTTGAACCGTTTCCCATCAATTCAAGGGTTGCTTTCATGATTCTAGGGGTTTCAAGGTGTGGCAATTTCATGCAAAGCCACTTTTTTCACTTTTGAAAAAACTTGCTGTTTTTGTACCTTGGGACAGGTCGAAAATTGTACCTTGGGACAATAAGTTATATTGCAAATCTCCATTTCTAGTCCATTCTAAGAGGAATTTTGGTTCACTCCTTTGCAGATACTCGGATCAAAGGAAGATAAAAGCAGTGGACGGTGGATGGGCGGCCCATCATGGGCCACTCATTGAAAAGGCAGTTCACCTTGCTACGAAGCACAGCTTCCCACCCCAAAAGTTGCAGGGAGCTCTGGGAGCAAAGTCGTCTTTTGGACTTCCAAGTTGATTTATCACATTTTATAATTCAATCATCAATATCTTTTTTCATAAATACCTATATGTTTTGTATTTTTATTGCTTTCATTTTGGTTTATTATTCTTGGGCAGTAGGAATTTTTTTTAAATCTGAAATTTTGTCAAAATACTCGGTTTACCATCTATTTTTGCCCGCAAGGTTTTCAACACGATCGCCCAAACCCGTGGGGCGCTATGGGGCTAAAATGAGGCTACGGGAGGGGTTATTTGAAGGCGTTTGGCTATTGGATCGAGTTAGGAGTCGTCTTCGAAGTATTTTTGGACGTAGAATCCATTTTCGGGGGTCCCGGAACGATCCGATTTCACTGTAGCGATCTATAGGGTTTTCATGGGGCTGCAAATGGAATGTTAGAAGGATCCCAGGAGTTCAAATTTTTTTCAAGTAAAAAACGCAATTTTTTGAAAAAAATAACCCCAAAAAAGTTTTTTTCTAAAATTTTTCTATTGACACAGAATTAAGTTTTTTCTCAAGTAACCTATATCAAAGAATAATCAACCCTAGTGTAAAATTTGCAGCGTTTTCAAATCGCAACGTTGGCTGATTCCAAAATGATAAAAAACTGTTTTCATCAAAAATTTTCATTGAACATTTTTATGTGATTTTGGTGAAAAAAGTTCCAAAGAAGAGACAAAATGTGATGTGAAGAATATTTTAATAAGAATATTTGAATAAAATTACAAATTATGAACTAATGAGACGTGTTTCTGTTAAATTTGCCTTCATGTCCCAAGGTACAAAGCCTGTCCCATGGTTCAAACTGATGTGTCCCAAGGTGCATACCCAGTTTGCACCTTGGGACAAAATTGAAAATTTGAAAAATCTAGTTTTGACGTGTTTAAAGTGTTTTGATAATTATGTTTGATACATATTATTAAACCTTAGGCGTAAGAGTAAATTATAGACCCTTTGTTTGGTTTTTAAAAAATATTTATACTCGAAAAAAACTTGACTGAAAAAACTGTCCCAAGGTACAAGGACTTCCCCTACTTCTGCGCTGCGAAAATGCGCAAAACGGGAGGAAACACCAAAAATCATACCGTCCGGATCACAATTAGGTGGAAAAGAGGTCGTGGAGAGAGAAATAACAATAATTCAAACGGCCACCGCTTCAAAGATGAATATCACTCCCAACCATCTCGGTCTCCATACTCTTTTTCCACCTAGTTTTTGAAGTTTTTTTTTTTTTACTGGCGAAAACAAGTCCGGACAAAGAGCCATAAATACGGGGCGAAAGCGGAGATGAAAAACAAAAAGTTTATCCCATAAGAGAGACGGCATGTCACGCTTAAACGGCAAATTACGAACGATAACTGTGCAACACCGCTGAACTTCTCGCGTACATCGTGGAAAGCGGTAAACAACAAAAATAGAAAAATAGAGCGTGTCAATAGGTAGCTGACTGTAAATATAAGAGGGAGATATACAAGAGGCATGGAATTCAGGGTTGACACAAGACAGGGAATTGAGATGATCTGAAAACGTCCTCGTCAGGTAGGTCAGGGGAAATCCTGTATGGCCCCTGGCCGCCTTGAACAACAGATTCAATCAAGTACATGCTCTGTTGAGGTATCACCTTGTGTCATCCTTCACTCATAGTTGAGCCACCTTGAGGAAGATAAAGTGTTATAGCTCAACGAACTCGCCAAGGGGGACTGGTGTTGCGACCCAGCCTTGTCAATTAAAATTTTCATAGGGTTAGCGATTCAGCGGAACAAGGCATTTCGGAACCATTTCAAAATACAGTGCGGGGTCGGCTCCTGCTCTTTTGTGAAAACCTAATTGGTTACCACAATGCAATTTCGTAGAGCAACTTGTTTGAGGAGAGAGGGATTAAAAGGCTTCAGAGACTACACCTGCTGTTTCTTTCACGGTTAGAAATTGTTTTCGAAGCTTTTGAATCTAAGAATTGGATTTCTGCTACAGAAGGAGGCATTTCCAACGAATTCAACTTTCTATGTTTGAATGTTGCCTTGGGAGAAGCCTGCAAGTTTACCAAACACCTACAGCGCGTGGGCCGTTTTCGGAGGAGGATAGCTGCAGATCTGAACTGTTCGGACATGTTCTGGGTGTTGTTCGCCACATGAGTTTGGTTGTTGTAATGATAGTTCACCACTTTCTCCCCCTCTATTTTCGGTTTATTATTCTTGGAATAATGCACCTGTTTTCGCGGCAGAGGTCAACGACTCCATCGGCCTCAAAATTTGTCATTATCCGTTTCAGCAGGTCTAGATTCCAAAACCGAAATGTCCGTCCGCCGTCCGAGCCGTTTTGGGCAGAAGGAATTTTTTTTAAATCTGAAATTTTGACAAAATACTCGGTTTACCAAATCAAATCAAACTGGTTTTTATTTGCAAAATCCATGTATATGACAATGCAAACGTCAAGATTACATAGGTAATGACAGAAACACAAGCATGAAAACAGCAGTAATTTGGGCTCCATAGTACAGTTCACAAACAAACTCTGACAACGTGAGAATGGAGCAACCCGGGCGAACTTATGGGCTTGATATATGACATGCATATGACAATGCAAACGTCAAGATTACAAGATTACATCGGTAATGAAAAAAACATAAGCATCAAAACAGCAACAATTTGGGCCCCATCGTACAGTTCACAAACAAACCCTGACAACATGAGAATGGAGCTACCCAGGCGAACTTATGGGCTTGAGGCGAATGAGATATTATAAAACTCATCAACACTGTACAATTCCGCCTCGATCAGAATATCTTTCAGGGCTCGCTTGAAAGCGGGGACGGGCAAGCTCTGCAGCCTCTCTGGTAGCCGATTAAACAGACGAGAGCCGTTCTGAGTTGGGTCTGTCCGCAGCGAGGCTGTCAGACGGACCGTGGGAATGGTAAGGTCCTCGCATTGCCTTGTGGAGTAATGATGGCAGTTACTGCCCCTCTGCAAAGTGTTAACATTTTGTCGCACAAACATCAAAACTGAGTGAATGTACAGACTCGGCAAGGTGAGGATTCCCAAGCTGTTAAAATGCCCTCGGCAACTCTCATTCCATCCAAGGTGCTTCAGTATTCGGAGAGCCTTCTTCTGCAGGACGAACACACGGCGGCTGTGTGGAGAGTTCCCCCACAGCTGCACGCAATAACTCAAACGGCTATGGAAGCAGGCAAAATACACTGATCTGAGGATCTCAGGGGACACACATCGTGACAATCGGCGCAACATGAAATTGCAGGAGGCGAGTTTTGATGACAGCTTGTCGACGTGTTGAGCCCACGAAATTCTATTATCAACCTCTACACCCAGCAGATTCACTGAACGGGTGAGAGGGCCATTCAGCTGGAAGGTTAAGCTCTGGGTCTTATCAGAGTTGAGGCGAAGACCATTTACATCACACCAAGACTCGATCAACTCTGAAAGTGCAGTCATGTTACTTTCCAAACCCTCAACTGAACTCCCTTGTACCACAGCTGTTATGTCATCCGCAAAAAGGGAGAGGAAGAACGTGTCCTGGCATTGGTATACTAGATCGTTTATATAATATATAACTAGGCCCTTGCCTCTTCATAATATATTATATTATGAAGAGGCAAGGGCCTAGTCCAGATCCTTGCTTGATACCACAGGGAATACCTATTTCTTCGGACTGTTCACCATTAAAGAAAACTACCTGCTTCCAGCCCATGAGATAACTCTCAAGGAAAGAAAGGCTAACTGGAGAGATGCCATAATGTGCAAGCTTTTCAGTCAATAAATTGAAGGGAACCAAATCAAAAGCTTTAGACAGGTCAAACAGCCGCAAACCCGTGAGCATCTTGCCTTCAAGGGAATCAAGTGCCTCCACAAGCACTGAACAAGCGGCAGAACAAGTATTTTTGCCCTTTCGGAACCCATGTTGGCGGCCATGCAACAATTCCTTCCCCTCGATGTACGCAATCAAGTCCCCCAAAACCACCTTTTCCAGTACTTTTGCAAAAACTGGAAGCTTTGAGACAGGCCTAAACTCATCATACCTGGTGGGCTTCCCTTTCTTTGGAATAGGTGTGAAGGCAGACACCTTGAGGCAGCTTGGAAATTCACCTTGTTTGAAGCACAGATTAATAATGTACGTCAACGGTTCAATGACCAAATCAGCTACATTTTTTAGCATTACTGTGTTCACACCGAAATAATCCAATGATTTGCTGGATTTGAGTGATACTATCGCTGAATGAACTCTCTCAACAGAAACCTCCCGCAGAGCAAAATCACTGCTCATCCTCGGTGCGCAGGATAAGTAATCATAAAATATCTTCGATGGGTACCTGGGCAAACGTTTTTCAAAAACCTCTGCAAATGTACTAGCAAATCCACTAGCACTCAAGCCTGCGGTACCGGAAACACTGCGGGACCTGGAATTGAGTTCCATTGGCACCATCTAGTTGTGCCCGCAAGGTTTTCAGCCCGATCGCCCAAACCCGTGGGGCGCTAGGGGGTTAAAATGGGGCAACGGGAGGGGTGTATGAAGGCTTTTGGCTATGAGATCGAGTTAGGTGTCGTTTTCGAAGATTTTTGGACGTAGAATCCATTTTTGGGGGAATCCGATTTCACCTTGGGAATCTATGGAGCTTTCATGGGGCTACAAATGGGATTTTGAAGGATCCCAGGAGGTCTAATATTTTCCGAGTAAAAAAAAAATTGAAAAAAAAAAAAATTTATTGACACAGTTAATTTTTGCACTAGTCACCTATATTAAAGAATAATTCACCTTTGAGTAAAATTTAGAGCGTTTCGAATTAAAAGTTTGTTACGTAGTCCTTTAAGTAAGCAGGACGTTTGGAAATTCGGCACCACAAAGACTGACTGAAGTTGAAGAACTGAAAAGAAAGAAACTGAAAATAATAATTATTTTCTTTCTTCTCCTGAATTACCTATTATAGTGAAGGAAAGGGAAGTTGAAGAAATCAACAAGCATCTCGAAAATCTGTGTGGGTACGCTGCCCGTCAGGCTTTCTTTATACGTTTTGGTTTATTTTTCCTGGAATAATACACCTATGTAATCGCGACGGAGGTCGACGACTCGGATCGGCCTCAAAATTTGACATTAAGGCAAAATTTGACATTTTTCAAGAGGTCATACTCCCAACCACCAGGCTCCTCCCAGAAGGACTGCGGTCAGCCCCGTAGAGGGGGGGGGGGGGGGGGGGGACTGGACCCGTTGCCCCCGGGCCCGGCCTTCGTAGGGGGGCCCGGATTTTCTTGAGAATTTTTTTTTTTGTAAAGAAAGGGGTAGGAGAGGCAAAATGGGAAAAGGAACAGATCAATATAGGAAAAATTTTCATTTTTTTTTTTTTTTTTTTTTTTAGTTGTTTAGAAGTGTCTTCCATCAGATATAGATTCCATGTCTAGGGAGACGTTACATTACACGGTGGACGTGCTGCAATCGGTTGAAAAACTCTCTTAAAGTCGGAGGTAATTTACCCTTAACTACATGTTGTGAAATTATTGGAGAGTTATCGTACAATATTTGGTTGCATGGTTCTGTGGAATGTTGCGAAGTGCATAATGAAGACAGTGTTCTTTCATTTAATGGAGGCTTCCGAGGAGAAATGTTTAATTTCTAGGGCTTGACATAGTCGAGCGGTGTTTTTCCGCTTTTTTTTAAAGCCACCTTAAGGTCCGCTTTCAGCTTCAGACTCTGGCTGGAAAGGCTCTCGTACTTTCTCAAATATGTACGTGCTTTCTTTAACTATAATTTAGTTGAGAGGACGAGCCCTACTTAAATTTCCACCTCTCGGCACTAGAGCCGAAGAAACTTTTTCACTTCTCTTAATGCAATTAATTAGTTGTCAGGCATTCGTGACACCGTTGAGCAAGTCGGAGTTGAGTACTTCCTACAGAGAGAACTCTTGAACAAAACAAGAATACCAACTCAGGTGCTTCTCATTAAGGCGGAAGCTAATTGACAAACGTAGTATCCTTGTAGTGCACGAAATTCACACCGTGTAAAATTATTTAATAATTTTAATTGTATTCTAATTACAGACGTAGTTTCAAGCTCGCGACCAAATGATCGAAATTCAGTTTCCCCTTGAACCTGATACCTGTTATTTTGGAAAATAACTGGATTACACCTTCGCCTCGAGGTCGGTTGAACACGGTGGTAAATGGAAGTCGCAAATTATGTACGAAAAACCCTCGTGGATGTCTGTGTGTGATGAATGAGAAGAGAATTTTCCGCGGCAGCCCAATCCTGAGCTTGTCGTTGGTTTTCACACGGATGGAAAAATAACTCGAGGTTCCTGGAACGGGACCAGTTCCTATGCAAACAGCAGCTGAAAATATTATTAATGTTGGTTCCTACGCGACCCATACAGCATTTTAAATAGGTGGGATATAAACGGTTTTTATTCTCTCTTTGCACGAACGAATGTAAACGTTATTTCCAATTCTGGAGTGAACCTATTGTAAAATTTACAAACGGTCCGTTTAATGGGTCATTCTAAAATTATTGGGCTCTCTCAGGTGTCGAAAAAAATCAAAGTTTGGTTTTTCCCATTTTTTTCATTCATCGTTTATGCCCAGTTGTGTTCTAACCCGTAGAAATAGAAAAAGAGTTAAAAAACATTCTACCTCAAATATGTTGATGTATGAAGGCTTTGTTTGCCTTTTGGCTAGCTTTTCACATGAAAAGTCTCATAATTTTAGACTGACCCGAAAACCATATTATATTATAATAATTAAGCAATTATTATTATTGTATTTGAGGTAGAATGTTTGCTTCCTTTTCCACGGGTTCGAACACAACTGGTCCTAAATGATGAATGAAAAATTATAGTGTGGCCGCATGGGCTTCTCTTTCATTCGCTGGCCAGCCACTAGCGGTTCCATAGCGGGCAACGGGAAGCGACAGCTTCTCTCGCGAGCGGGTTGACTGAAAATTACCCAGACTCTCCCGATCCCGCCGCCAAGGTTATCATTTCACTGGCCGTTTATTTCAATATTATACTGAAATGTCTATTATAGGCTTATAATAAGCCGTGCATTTTTGATTCAATATTAGATTCCCCTGGACTCCCAACGCATTCCAAACTACCACCTACCACTCTGGAGATCGCAGGTCTCCATTTTCTGCCTCGATACTGCCTCCCTTGTCAGCGGATCACGACATATCGTGTTATGTCCTGAGCAGGGGTACTCAGGTCCCTTCATCTTCCTCCAAAGACACCAGGGGCGAAATCCCAGCTACGCTGGAGGCCTTCCCACAATAATTGTTAATGAATTAATTATTAATGATAAACCTAGTAAAGAATTAGGAACTCATTTTGTGCATTTAAGTACAACTTTAACCAGGGTGCCCTACATATAGTATAGCAGGATAATTAGGAATGGAAATGCACCCGAATTTCGGGTTAAATCATCCTGTACCATGTTGTTAGAAGTCAAAAAGGGAAAAATACATCAGTTTTGTGATAACAAGTCTTTCACTTAGTTTATAATCATCTTAAGTTGTTCCGGTGTAGGTGACGTCACCTACACGGGTTCCGGTTTCCAATCAAAGACACCAGAGTGCAGGTCGATTTTCAAATTTTTTCTTGATTTTTTTGGTGTTTGGCACTAAGTGACACTGGAGTAACGCGAAAATGGCCGTGGTTGCTTTGTTGAGAATGTGTATTGACTCAACTTATTCGTGATATAAATTTACTTATTCGACGTGACCGATCCTTCAGTTTTTAGTTTTTTAATGGTGGCCAACTCGTCGACCAATAGGAGCTGACGTCACCAAAATTCAAATCGCAATTTTTTCATAAATTTTACAAATTCGTACGAACTTGTAGTATGTGTTTTAACCCCATTTCAGTATTATTTGGGCTCCTTCTATCGATAAAAAAATAATCCAGACACGTTTCCATTCTCAAAAATTATTTTTATTGTTACTATTGACCCGCTTAGGCTGTTTTTGCGTCACTGCAACATGTTGCCACATAAATGTGACAATTTTGTCCAAATCACGTACAAGTATTCTTTCAAGTGAAGTTGAGAAGTGCACTTTACGTAGCAATTCCGCTGTTCGATCTTCCACCGCGTTGCCAGCAAACAGGGCGGAAGGTCCTGTCGGGCCCATGAAGCTGGCGCCTTCCCCCCACGCCCTTCGTAGGAATAAAAATGAAAAGGTGGTAAAGTTATACCATTCATTCACTTAGGGCTCTCGCTCTTTCGGGACGGCATCGCCAACCTCTCGACTCCGGGTAGCCTTTTTCGCCCATATCTTGTGCCCGGAATGGCGTGATTCCGTCGAGAGCCTGCCTTTTTCAGGGGAGCAGTAACCGTCTTCCAGGGCTCTCCCTCCCTCTCCCACATTTTTCTCATTTTTCCACTTTTCGACCCCGTTGGGAGTGGCTACATATCGTTGGCGAGGGAATCAATGAAAAGGAGGGAATCCAAAAAGCCTTCGGTATCCTCATATTTTGCATATGAATCGCTTCCAATACACAATCGTCAACAAACTCACAGATTGGCTCGTACACTAAACAACAACTCCTCAGTACATTAGTGGAACGCTCTCTATCTTCGACAGATACCAAACAGAAAAACTAAATCGTGGTTTCAGTTGCAAGGGTTTGAAACGATTGGCCGTTTTAAAACGATCGAATCTCTCTCTGGAGCTGTGCGGTAGTGACAAAAGACCCCAACAGTTCCAACCCAATAAAAGACTGCAACTGTCCTCTTAACTCAACCCGGCTATGGCCAATAAACGAACCTCGATCGAACAAAAGTCGCTCAGAGAGATTTTTTACGCCAACTCTGATGAACGCGCTAGAAAACATACTTCCGTAAAATTAATGGTTGGCTATTGTGGTGAGCGAGGTTATCGTTTTCAGGAGTCACGATTATGGGGACTACCCCTACAACAGTTGTTGTTTAGGTGTGGGGGACAATGTGTCGGAACGTAAGTGGACGGAAGACAGAAGTGCTTCGTCACTCACTCGTTGTATCACAACAAGCAATTTGGCGAGCGGATAACGGAAGACCGCTCGTCATGACCAACGACCACACGAAGACGTCCACGACTCATTTAGTGATTGGTAGCTAGATCGTGTCCGATCACTCTATTTTGGTTTGAAAGGGGGAAACCCCGGAATGGAGCGGAGGGCCTGGTGACCCTTGTCTGATCTCACTGTGCTTTGACCTCGGGAACCCAGGATCTTCTGCTAACGATTTCTACGACACAAGTCGAGTGTAGAAGGAGTTTTTCAAAATTGTGAATCAAAACAGGGCTGAGACAAACTCTGAGTGTCAACAAACTAGAGGATCTCATGTTGATGGCTTGCGAGCAGGAGCGTCTGGCCGGAGCACTGAGCCAAGTGTCTTCAGCCCTCCTCGCCATCGCCTACCGCTCGTCTCTTCTCTTATCCCGTTTTGGTTATATATTCTTGGAATAATACACTTTGGTATTTGCAACGGGGATCGAAAATTTGTATTGTTCTCAAAATTTGTCATTGCATCTACGTTTTCAAGATTCAAAAACCTAAATGTCCATCCGCCTTCCACGCCGTTTCGGGCAGTAGGAATTTATTTGAAAATCAGAAATTTTTAACAAATTGCTTGGTTCTCTCTGAGTTGTACTCACAAGGTTTTCAGCCCAATCTTACAAATCCGTGGGGTTCTGAAACTGAAAAGGGTTACAGGAGGGGTTTTTGAAGGGTTTCATCTATGGTATCGAGTTAGGCGTCGTTTTCGAAGTATTTTTGGACGTAAAATCCATTTTTAGGGGTCCCAGAAGCATCCAAGCAATGGGGTTCAATGGGGGGCGTTTGAAGGATGCCAGAAAGTCGAATGAGAACTCGTTTTGGTAATTCATCCATCCACTTGCCACGAAAATTTAAAAAGCTCACAAATTTTTAATAATTAAACTTGACAGAAATAAAGGCAATTTTAAACGGATATAAATTTACCATGGGCTTATGTTTGAGCCTAGAATTCGAATGAAATGAACAAGCAGGGGCCATACGCGAGAAGGGGTGGAGGGGAGATGGCGAGGAGGGCCGAAAACGTCCAAAGCCTCTCGGCTCAGAGCTCCAGCCAGATGCTCCTCTTGCAAGCTTTCTTTTGTCTCGTTGATGAGCTGTGATAATGCTTGATGTGCATTTGTAAGATGGTACCAACTAATTCACGTGATTGGTGGGTGGGTGGGGGGGGGGGGGGGGGGGGGGGGCAGTCAAATTGAATCGCCCGGGCTTGACAAAACCGATCCTAATCCATCAAAGGGACTTCGGTAATTTTTGCCCCTAGCTCTACCAAACTCAAAATGAAAATTTCATTGTATTCTGAGCAATAATGAACGTCATTCGAGTATTTCGCCTCAATGAGAGGCCTCCTTTATGAGATGCTACTCTCTCAGGCCACAATCCATCCTTTGATCTAAGCTAATGAAGATTAGTCCAATCAACCGACCATTGTGAAGGGCGTTGATGAACCAGGTCAACTTAAATTAGACCCGCGTAAACACGATTTGGGTTGACATGCATTGTAATTTTCGTAGTCTTGTCACGAAGCGGTTCCGGACAAGTTTGAACACGCTGGAATAATCGGCAGCCTTTTAAAATTCTATGAGAGGGTTCTGGAGGGTAGTCGTGTGAGTATTTTACGTTCATTGACAGGAACAGATACAGGATGATCCCGATGACGATCTTTGATGAGACACAGATCAAGTGAAACAGCCTCCTTAATCTCCTTCAGCTTGGAGACGAGGATACGCCGATGGTTGAAGAAGGTCGACATGATCCGGACTCGATGCGAGGGAGGAGCGGAGGAAATAATTACCGTTTACCGGCTTTGATCAGCAGCGATGTGGTCGGGCAAGGAAACGGGGTTTCCCGGGTAGCCCGAACGGAAGGGATCCAGACGTGAAACGGGGAAGGGAAACGGAGAAGATTAGCCATTAATCCGTCGCTCTTCCACCGTCCTCGCAGACGGAACGGACGCGTTATTATCGCGGGACTGCTTGAAGGGTGATTGGTTTGGCAGGGGACCAACTGGTAGAGCTTTGGCTGAGTTTTGGCCCTTTAGCCAGGCTCTCCAATATGGCCAGATATCCACCGCTTTCCTCTAACTTCGTAACTCGATTTATATAATTTTAACTGTACTTCTGGTTCCTGAAGGTACCACCTGGATTACCTCGTAAACAAGAGAACAAGAATGTCATTACGACATTCGTTTCGCCACAGTAAGTTTCCTTTTTTTCCGGAAAAAACGGACAGTATAAAAACGCTGCAAAATTTAATGTTACAAAAGAGTTTATTATTCTTTGATATAGGTTACTTGTGCGAAAATTTATTCCGTGTCAATATTTTTTTTTACTCGGAAAATATTAGACCTCCTGGGATCCTTCAAAATCCCATTTGTAGCCCCATGAAAGCCCAATAGATCCCCGCAGTGAAATCACAGCGTTCTGGGAACCCCGAAAATGGATTCTACGACCAAAAATACTTCGAAAACGACACCTAACTCGACCCCACAGCCTTCAAAAAAGCCCTCCCATAGCCCGATTTTAGCCCCATAGCACCCCACGGGCTGAAAACCTTGCGGGCACAACTAAAATTTCAGATTAAAAAAAAATCTAGGTTCTGCCCAAAAACGCCTCGGACGGTCGACGGCGCACAGTGTTGCGAAACGGCCGATTCACTTGACATCGCTTGTTCCCAGGGTTATGTGCGGAGAAAAAAAATCAATGTTCGTCCTGTTATGTATTTTTTTTGTGCTGAGGTGAAGGCTTTATGGCGATAGAAGTGGGTGGGTTGACGATAAAACCCATGGAATCTTTGGTTCTCGAAGAGCCTGCGATGTTATTTCGTTACATAGAAACAACAACTTCCTTCGCACCGATGTATCAGAATGTTTTTATTCATAATGAGTTAAATCACTTACAATGATGTTCAGGTGCACAGAATGTACAGCACAGCAAAGCACAGTACAGCACAGCAAACACAGCACAGCACAGCCAACGCACAGCAAAAGCACGCAAAGCACGCAAAGCAAAATCACAGCAAAAGCACACCACAGCACAGCAAACGCTATCGGCAGAGTATGAAAACTAAAAACCCCTCCCGAAAGCAAAAATAAATTCAAAAAGAAAACGCGCACGGAGTGGTTAGGTAAAAAAGAAATAACCCAACCACCATTAAATTAATGTAGGAGTATATTGTATTGTAGGTTCCCTTGTAGACACTTTCACGTCTTCAGGTTCATAGTGTTTCTTGAGGACACGGACTCGACTGAAAAAAACTCCTCGGGGTACTCAAAATTACTATCGAGCCATTACATGCTTCGTTCCTGTCAAGAAACATCTGTATTCTGGACTCACAATCTTTCCACCTTTTCTTCAAATGTATACAAAAGGTTTTAAGTTTCTGTATCAAGAGAGCATTGCTCCTGTCTGAGACTTTCACCGGTGCATTTAAAAAAAATTTCATTTTTAAGAATGTCCGCATTTTTTGGTTCGGTTGGACTTTTCAAAAAGAGAAAAACTCACGGTTTGTCCGCAGCATCGTGGAAACATCCAAACAGATCGCGACAAAAACCGAAATGAAACGAGAGCTAAGAAACGTCAGAATAAAACCCTCCATCAGCAGCCGACGGAACGAATAAGTTCCGGGTGGGGGAGAAGACAGTGGGCTTCAGTGTCCCCCTGATAGCCCCCTTTGATGTCTCGGCGTTGAAACGCGCTGAGCTCAGCAGATTTAAATTTAAAGACGACGCGACGTCTCTTCATCTGCTGAGCTCAGTGAACGGGGGGGGGGGGGGGGGGGACACACGCCCTGTTCCTTCTCAGCTGGATCCCCTGTCCAGGGCTGTCTGCCAGTAACACTAAACATCGTCTTTATTTTGACGCTCCTATGTACTTGCAAACCACACTTGTTCATACATGAATAGACCTAGCCGGCAAAAAGGGCCGAACCGGGCTCTGATTCTTGCGTATTTATAACAAGAAATACCAAGCAGAGGCCCCTGTGAAGCCCGTTTTTTGAGCTTTTTGGCAAATTTTTTGTACGAGCCGATTTTCACAAAAAATGTACTGAAAACACTTTTTGTAGTTCTTTCGATTGGAGAAAATCGATTTGACAGTTTTTTTTTCTTTTAAAACGCATCATGCATACTATTATAGTATGCATGATGCGTTTTAAAAGAAAAAACTAATAATATTATGATAATACTATGACAAATGTGTGGTTTCCGTTGGTCCATTCCGAATAAACTCATCGTGCATTTTCCCGAAAACTGTCAATCCGACCGTTTGGAACGACTGTGCTGCCTTGACTCATTGCATCGTGTAATATACAATTTTATTGTATGTCGTATAAAGGTATCCTTCTATGAATGTTTAACGAAAGAGGTAACCAGTACTTCATGCCGTATTCCAAGGTCTACTTGCTCGTAGCTGAATTCCGTATTTTCCCCGACCGTTCAGTCCAATCTAAAAGATTTACGAGTGTGGATAACTGCAGTGTGTGCTGAACTGTGGAGCGTAACAGATTAAAGAGCTCCCAGCACACGCTAAATTATGTATCTCTATTATTCGTTTTAACCTCCTCTCAACCCTGTCGCAGGACTTGAAGGTCACATAGACCTCGTACGGTCGTTGTGGGGCTCTATCAGGATGGTGAACCGATATTTCAACTTCGTGCTGGAGGCGGGGTCAATGGGTGGGGCTGACGTAATAAAATAAAGTCCTACCCATTCGAAAACCCCGGTCTAAATTAATGATTAGCATCTCGGGTTGGCAACACGTCTGAGCCATGCTTCTTCCACACCAGAGACAAAAACCCCTTCGGAAATGCGAGTTTTCCCTCTCTGTCTTGTCTTTACTTTAATCCATTCCCTTTTTTTTTCTTTTTTTTTTTTTTCATTTATACCCCGAACGAAAGTCTTTTCTTATCAGGGATTGAGGACACTCGGCGACGCCAGTTCAAACAAAGTCCTTGTTTGCCTTGAAGGTCTCTACATACATACTTCTCTTTTTCGAGTGTTATTCAAGTATATTCTCTTGTTCAAGCTCAAGCAAGAGGGATTTGGCATCCCAAAGTTCCCTGATATGATTGAGAAGAGGACGTTCTGTGTACTCACGAATTGTGATCCAGCTCGGTATTGAAAAGCTACGCGGAAGGGTTTGGGGAAGTGTATTTTATACGTGTACTTGTCGAATATAACAAACCTTAGGTAGTAGACGGAAACTGACTCGGTGAGGGTCGATAGGGTGCCTGCGATTGTGTTCCTGAAAAATTTCATTGTCTGGTGTGATGGGCAGAGTTCTGAAGTTGGGCCAAAGTCACACTGCCGCTTTTGGTTGGTGGAATCGGGTTGTGATGGGCCAGGTTGGCTTCCCAGGGTCCACACTCGATGTCTAGGGCTGCCCAGTGGGTCCGCCAAGCACTGAATGTAGATGCTGAAGTGACAAGACTTGTCAAAACACTTAGTGCGTGTTCACTGGAGACATCCAGATATGACTCACCCCAAGTGGGAGCACAAGAGGGTCCAGGGAATGGGTCTCTAGAAGGTCCACGGTTCCCCAGGTCCATGCCCACTCTCGTGAGATCAGACAAGGAGGCGGCCGTCCCCTGATCTCACGATTAAGGAGCACTTAAGGGGAAATGGTAAACAACACGATACGGGACAAGGGTCTGAGTGTCATCTCTTGATGCCTCAAATTCCAGAGTTTGAGTGCCGGCTCCGTCGATTGCATAAGACGAGAACAACAATAAAAAACTTTTACTCGTACATTATAAGAAAATGCAGTTATGCTTCAAGATTCGTCGTACCTACTTAACGTTTCAAAATTCGCCAACTAAAACTTTGAAGATGTAAGCAGATGTGTATAGGAAAGTTACTTCAATGAGGATGGAAAATATTGTATTCTACGCAAAGGATCAGCGGCAGTTACTTGAGACAATGAATTACAACTAGTTCTTAGTATAGCGCAGGATGGATACCAATCGCTTGAGCCTTAATGTTGATGAGACCTCATTAATGCGTTTTGGTTTATTATTCTTGGAATCGGCCTCAAAATTTGACATTATCCGTTTCAAGTGGTCTAGATTCCAAAACCGAAATGTCCGTCCGCCGTACGCCGTCCAGGCCGTTTTGGGCAGTAGGAATTTTTTTAAAAATCTGAAATTTTGACAAAATACTCGGTTTACCATCTAGTTGTGCCCGCAAGGTTTTCAGCTCGATCGCCCAAACCCGTGGGGTGCTCTGGGGCTAAAATAGGGCTACAGAAGGTGGTTTTTGAAGGCTTTTGGCTATGGGATCGAGTCAGGTGTCGTTTTCGAAGTATTTTTGGACGTAGAATCAATTTTTTGGGGTCCCGGAACGATCAGATTTCACTGTGGCGATCTATAGGGCTTTCATGGGGCTAAAAATGGGATTTTTGAAGGATCCCAAGAAGTTAAATATCTTTCGAGTAAAAATTAAAGAATTTTTGAAAAAACACATTTTTGAAAAAAAATCCCCTCAAAAATTTTTTTTGAAATGTAAAAATCCAAAAAAAAAAATTTTTTTTGGGGAGGGGAGGAGTTATTAAATTCAAACTGAAATTGAAATCCAAGTTATGAATTTATAAGTTATTTCAAGAATGCATGAGGAAGCAGGTCATAAATCTCCTCAGTCATTCCTTAATAAAAAAAAATATTTTTTAATTTTTTTTTTATTGACAGAATTAAATTTCTGTACAAGTAACCTATATCAAAGAATAATAAACCCTTGTGTAAAATTTGCAGCGTTTTCTCCTTCTAATCGAGGGTATACTGATCTGTCAGGTGTGTCTTTTCATCGTTATGCATGCTTTCGTCATACGGGATCTTGTAATTGTATTTGGCGTTGGCTCTTAAATGTAAGTACCTCGGAGTTGTATTTGATCACAACTTGAGATTTAATTTCCACATTGAGGCTTTGATTACTAAATAATTTAGTAATCATCCTCAATTATTGAGGATGTTCTTCTGTGTTTTTAAAGAGACTTGACATTTTTTGGCATTCGATCAGCTGCGATCTATTTATTTTGGTTTGGTGTTTTCTTTGCTAAAATATAGCGTTGTAGAAAGGGGTAGTGCTGTTTTGGACATCTTTATTCTACGGCCCTTGGAGCGGTCGGAAAAATCTGAAATTGGTCTTAAAAAATCCTGTTTGGCGAGCATAATATGTTATGCTTTATATAGTGCGATAAAAGTCTGAAACCACCAAAAAGTAGCTCCATATATCTGAGCTCCTAAAGTGAAAAAAACGGGAATTTAAACTTTTTCTAATGAATTTGAAAAACAAAAACAAAAAAAAAACAGCAAAAATCCGTTTTGGCGAGTAGATGACGAGAAAAATATGGAACCACCAAAAAGTTGCTCTACGTGGCGCATCTAAGCTCCAAAAGTGGAGCAAAAATCAGGGATTGGAGCAGTTGACTGGATGTTGCTGTGGAACGACAGGTGTCTGAAGGCTATGCAGCTGACTCCTCCTCCCCTTAACACCACCAACCCCCTCTCCATCACGACCCCTGCAGGCCGCAACGACTGCCCCCTCAGGACGGAACACGAGGCCCCCCAGGTCGCAACGACCGCTCCGGCGGAACGACGGTGGTTGGCTGGCGTACCCAGCAGGGAGTGGTCCTTTAGTATTATTATTAGAATTGCCCCCAAGAAAAGTTTCCTATACCGGGAGATTAACGTAAGAGAATTGTTTTTGCTGCAGTCAAGCATTTTTGGGTTCAAAACTAGCATTCGGCCAAAGCACAGATGTTGTACTTCACACACACGTACTGCGCTGTCTTCTAATATCGTTCGACCTAAGTTGAACACCGAGAGAGCTAAGAAAACGCATATTACAAGGTTTTACGCGTCTGTTATGCTTGTAAAATTAATTCTGATGGTTTTGAGAGTTTTAATAGGTAATTTTAAACCTGTCTAAGGAAAGATAATTTAATTTTTGAAAAATTGAGTTGCAGTAGGTAAGTTGTTTGTAGTAAATTTTACTGGTAGGGTTTGGGATTTATTAATCCTAGTTCTGCTACCTGAAATTTGTTTTCCTTTTTTTGGCTGAGAGTGGCTCCGCGAGCAACCACAAGTTCGTAAGAACTTATTATGTTGGTGGACGGGAGTTGATATTATACATGTTATTCACAAACTGTATTCTTATTCCTGTCAATAAATAAATATTCTATTCTATATGTACGGAAAACCTTCAAATGTGTATCGTGAACAGAAAACAAGGGCAAGTCAAGCCCCAGGTAGCAACGCTTTTTCCTTCTCTATAATTACTTATTTGATTAGACTGCGGCGCTGCGACGGTCTTATCTGATGTTATGATTCAGGTAATGGAAAATTCCTCTCCCATTAATTTCATCAAATGAAGTGCTCCTACTAACGTGTCGATTTTCTCATAAATGCTTTTCTCTAACGTGTCTTTGTCATTTCCCGTACACATCGTGCTGTTTTCTAGGCTCCGTTCCCCCTAAAATATGGCACCCAAGGGGTCACCAGGCCTCCGCTCCGGGCCTGGGTTTCGCCCTTTCCAGCCAAAAATGAGTGATCGGACATAGTAAAGAGCGGATCACTAAAAGAGTCGTGAAGTACAAGCTCGAGGGTTGGCGACCGTGTAACTGTTGACGTGCGGAGAAGGAGCGGCTTCCCGTTTCCCACAAAAAGCGGTCGTTCGCGATCTAGCAGGTGGCTGATCGCACGTCCGTCTTCCGTTCGCTGATGATTCCCCACATTAGGTTTACATACCAATAATTGGCTGAACGTTTTACACTATGATAATTATTATTACTTACAGCGTAAATAGTTCTGCCGAAGGCGGAAAGTATACTTATACTTATATATAAGAGCGAACAAAAGTCATTCTAAAGTAGAGTTGTATCATTCATCGAATACATTCATATCCACTCGACTTGTATTTACGGCGAAATACTGAGTTTTAATAACTGCAGTGGGCCATTTCCAGGGTGTGGAGTTTCCTTTGGCTGTTTAATTGGCAGGAGGCCTAGGGTTGTTAGTGCCCCGCCCGCCCATACCACGTCGCGAAAGGCTATTCATCTGAAAACCATTGAACAGAATGGACTAATGGCCCGAAAGGCGGAATTGCTATAATATAGGGCGAGACGGGGCGGAACCGGCCCAAACGGAAAAAGAAAGCACTTCCAGGGCGGATATTTCCCTCCACCCCCATTCCCGGTTTCCCACTGCGCCTTTCACTATGGAGGGAAAATGATAGACAGACGGGATATTGCAATAGTTTTTCGAGTCGATTTTTTTTTTTCATTTAATTGCTATGGGAATATTTGCAGGGTCCGGTTTGGAGGAAGGAAGAAGACATTTGTCCGTTGAGTCCCATTTTTCTGATAAACTAAGACTGTCGTCCTTGAATGGGCTTGGGAACAAGGTCGTAGAAATGGAAAAATTCGGCCGAACGTAGTTGAACTAATAATGAACAAAGTAGGTACTCAGTACAGCACTGAGAAGTTAGGTGTCTGAGCAGAGGAAATCACTAGTGAATATTTGGCGATTGTTATGTTGGTGAACATGAGTATGGTCTGTCCCGTCACGCTAGCGTCAGAACAAATCCGAACGAATATTTCTCTTGCGATTTCACCTTTTCTGATCTCGTGAATCTCTTTGAATTCGTGCTTTCAGTTCATTGGCTGACCAGCAGCCAATGAGAGAGCCACTCTTCCCTTCAGATTCAAAGTTGAAATTTTCGAAAGTGCCCTGGAAATTTGTATTAAACCGTAGGAGCTCACTGCTATGGCTTTAAATTATGAAGTTCTTTCAGAAAAAAAGTATTAGTCGACATTCGGTTCCCTAGCCCATTGTATGGGAACTGACTTCACAGTACAGGTGTGATGAGTGCCAAGGTGATGTATGCTCCTACATTTTGACTAGCATATTGGTTTTGTGTGTGTTTGAGCGATGTTTGTAATCTAGGTTATTATTTCCAGTGTCCACGCATGATACGTCAAAGGTAAACCCTGGGCCTGCTGCATCTGATGTGGGGCACTGGTGGAAAGCAGCATACCTTCCAGATAGAGAACGCTCGCTGCCCCTGTCTCAGCACCTCTAATTCCCATCGGGCCTGCCCGTGTTTACTGGATCACCCGAGGGTCTTGGTTACGGCGAGAGGAGTCTGGATCCCCTGAGTCCATTGTCATGGCCCTCATGACCAAAAAACCTTAAGGAGGTAAAATCATTCACCGCCTTTTGCTCGAATTACAGGAAATTTGTAAAGAATTTACCCAAATCGCTCTTTCTCACTAAACTAACGAATAAGGATGTTAAGTTCCAATGCCGACCATCGGCAGCCCCGGCGCAGTCGCAAAACTCGGATCAAAATGTCACATAGAATAGCTGCGATGGGGAATTTATTAAGCTTTCACGAGAAAGAAAGAAATTTGTAATCAGCTACAGCCGAAAACCGTCGAAAAACCGAGGTTTTCCGCTTAGCGGTGTCAGATTGGGCGTTTCTCGTTTTGGTTTAAATTCGTTCTCTCGGTTGGTAGAAGTATTTTTTAGCGCAACCTTTCCCTCAAAAAACGCTGCAAATTTTACACAAGGGTTTATTATTCTTTTATATACGTTACTTGTGCAGAAATTTAATTCTGTCAATGAAAAAATAAAGAAATAAATTTTTTTTTGGGTTTTTATCTAAAAAAAAATTTTTGGGGGGATTTTTTGTTCAAAAATGTTTCTTTTTCAAAAATGCTGTATTTTTTACTCGAAAAATATTTAACATCCTGGGATCCTTCAAAAATCCCATTTTTAGCCCCATGAAAGCCCTAAAGATCGCCCCAGTGAAATCGGATCGTTCCGGGACCCCAAAAATGGATTCTACGTCCAAAAATACTTCGAAAACGAAACCTAACTCGATCCCATAGCTAAAAGCCTTCAAAAAACCCCTCCTGTAGCCCCATTATAGCCCCATAGCGCCCCACGGGTTTGGGCGATCGGACTGAAAACCTTGCGGGCACAACTAGATGGTAAACCAAGTATTTTGCCAAAATTTCAGATTTTTAAAAAAATTCCTACTGCCCAAAACGGCCCGGACGGCGGACGGCGTACGGCGTACGGCGGACGGCGGACGGCGGACGGACATTTCGGATTTTGAATGTAGACCTCTTGAAACGGATAATGTCAAATTTTGAGGCCGATCGGAGTCGTCGACCCGCGTCGCGAAAACATAGGTGTATTATTCCAAGAATAATAAACCAAAACGTCGAAGAGGTGAGCGCACCTTTCCATTTTGGTTTATTATTCTTGGAATAATACACCTATGTTTTCGCGACGGGGGTCGACGACTCCGATCGGGCTCAAAATTTGAAATTATCCGTTTCAAGAGGTCTACATTCTAAATCCGAAATGTCCGTCCGCCGTCCGCCGTCCGCCGTACGCCGTCCGCCGTCCAGGCCGTTTTGGGCAGTAGGAATTTTTTTAAAAATCTGAAATTTTGACAAAATACTCGGTTTACCATCTAGTTGTGCCCGCAAGGTTTTCAGCCCGATCGCCCAAACCCGTGGGGCGCTATGGGGCTATAATGGGGCTACGGGAAGGGTTTTTTGAAGGCTTTTAGCTATGGGATCGAGTTAGGTGTCGTTTTCGAAGTATTTTTGGACGTAGAATCCATTTTTGGGGGTCCCGGAACGATCCGATTTCACTGGGGCGATCTTTAGGGAATTCGTGGGGCTAAAAATGGGATTTTTGAAGGATCCCAGGATGTTAAATATTTTTCGAGTAAAAAATACAGCATTTTTGAAAAAACACATTTTTGAAAAAAAAATCCCCCCAAAAAAGTTTTTTTGAAATATAAAAATCCAAAAAAAAATTTTTTTTAATTTTTTTTATTGACAGATATAAATGTCTATACAAGTAACCTATATCACAGAATAATAAACCCTTGTGTAAAATTTGCAGCGTTTTTTGGTTTATTATTCTTGGAATAATACACCTATGTTTTCGCGACGGGGATCGACGACTCCGATCGGGCTCAAAATTTGACATTATCCGTTTCAAGTGGTCTACATTCTAAATCCGAAATGTCCGTCCGCCGTACGCCGTACGCCGAACGCCGTACGCCGAACGCCGTACGCCGAACGCCGTACGCCGCACGCCGTCCGCCGTCCAGGCCGTTTTGGGCAGTAGGAATTTTTTAAAAAATCTGAAATTTCGGCAAAATACTTGGTTTACCATCTAGTTGTGCCCGCAAGGTTTTCAGTCCGATCGCCCAAACCCGTGGGGCGCTATGGGGCTATAATGGGGCTACGGGAGGGGTTTATTTGAAGACTTTTAGCTATGGGATCGAGTTAGGTGTCGTTTTCGAAGTATTTTTGGACGTAGAATCCATTTTTTGGGGTCCCGGAACGATCCGATTTCACTGTGCCGATCTATAGGGCTCTCATGGGGCTAAGAATGGGATTTTTGAAGGATCCCAGGATGTTAAATATTTTTCGAGTAAAAAATACGGAATTTTTGAAAAAAAAAACACATTTTTGAACAAAAAAATCCAAAAAAAAATTTTTGAGATAAAAATCCAAAAAAAAAATTTTTTTTTAATTTTTTCATTCACAGAATTAAATTTTTGCACAAGTAACGTATATCAAGAATAATAAACCCTTGTGTAAAATTTGCAGCGTTTTTTTTTAATTTCACGTGCTCCCTTAACTCGTAATTTGATGCTCAACAACATATACTGTGAACCAATTCATTTGCATTAGCCGTTCAGTAGTCCCCCCCCCCCCCACCAACAACAATTTTTTTAAATCCCCCTCGCCAATTGTTATGTAATTCTGGAGACATTATAAAGTGACAATAATTGTTGTCACTTAAATGTCCTTTAAATGACAGAACGAAGACGGTTTAAGCTCAGAATAGTGGCCTGTCAACTTTTGGGGAAAAATGACAAATATCGGTTAGATTTTAAAATTGGCGTAACTTTTGAATGATCGCTGATACATTCGTGACTCGCCATATGTTCTTAAAGAGAATTTAATGCTCTACAACTTTTACTTGTACAGCTTTTCTCTTATGCCAACCGTTCAGACGCCAATCGACTAAGTTTTCCAAAAAACGTGAGGTAACAAAGTGGTTGTTTGCCGATGGTGCAGAGGTCTAATCCAATGAGTTTGGTTAGGGAGAGAGAACGACTCCTCTGCTGAATACTAAATTGTTTATTCAGGTAAACAATTATAGTGTGGGGACCGGTTTCGAGCAACTAAGCTCATCTACAGCCCAGAGTGACTTGAGGTGGTTGAACGTACAATTAGTTCTGAATAAACTCTGAGCTTATTTGCTCGAAACCGGTCCCCACGCTATAATTGTTTACCTGAATAAACAATTTAGTATTCAGCAGAGGAGTCGTTCTCTCTCCCTAACCAAACTCAACGTGAGGTAAAAATCTGATTTCCAAAGTTTACCTATTTTCCGAGGCGAATATCTCGAAAACGGTTCGGAATTTGGATAAAGTGTTTATATTCAAAGTTGTACAGAATTGTATCATCTTTCATTTACTAAAGGGCATGGTTTATCGAAAAAGGCACCGTTTCCGAGATATTCACGAAAAACCTGAAAAAGGGACCTTTGGAGACCCCCCCCCCCCCTCCTAACGCTGCACCCCCACTCTGTTAGTATGTTATTCAAGACACCCCCCCTCCCCTACGAGTGTGCAAATTTTGGCTTTTACCCTATTTTTTCAACCTCTAATGCTTCGTTGCCTGGACTGCAGAGAGCAAGGAGCGGCCTCCCACTTTCACGCAATCTAGAGGATGAGTGAGAACTCAGTTCTAGCTTCCGTGCAGCCTGTGTGCAGTGTAGCCACCGTGTGAGCCCCCCCCCCCTCCAAATTGTGTCGGTGTGAAATAATTCAGCAGCTTCAAAATGAACCCTAGATTTCTTGAGGCTGAAACGCAATTCCCTCGGCCCCGGACGACTTCCATTCCGCCTGTTCCGGCCAAGAGAGTTTGAGTTATGTCGAACCGTTAAACAAAACCTAATTCGGGTACCAGTGCGGTGGAGAAAGTCGAGGGGTACCAACAATCACTTCCGAGTATTTTCAGGAGTTAAACCGGAATATATCGGCAGTTTTCCCCCGGCGGCCCTTTTGGACGGCCTCCAAATCGCAAAAGGCACACCGGTACTTCCCGATCGGTTTTGTGTTTCCAAGAAAACCCCTTCCGTGCGGTTTCCATTATTTCCCTACCGCCCAAATCCGCTTTGAAAAGGACTACGTCTGTTACCGCCTATAAATCCGCGAGATAGGTACCAACATTAATATTGAACCTGAAGCACAAACATACAAAACAACACCCATGCAAATCGTACTTTTTAGCGCAACCTTTTTTCCAAAAAATGGAAAGGTGCGCTCACCTCTTCGACATGTAGGTATGTTTGTTTGTTTGTTTGTTCTTCACAGCATCACGCCCGAGCGGCTCAACAGATTTTCATGAGGGTGGTCTCATTGTGATCAGCGAGTTCGGGGGGTGGTTATAGGCTACCTTGATTTTTCCTCCCTCATCCCCTTCATCGGTTTTCGGGAGGTCCTTCACGACGAAAGTTGAAGGATCTGATTGCATTAGGACTGGGTGCTTCCGCTCTTCCTGTTGGCCTACAGGAGTGCGCCCCATGTCACGACCGGCTTCTCGCCAGCATTGATGGTGTATGGTCGCGAGCTCCAGCTACCAGAGGACTTGGTCAGACCCGTCATGAGAGAAGAGCCACTCTCAGTTCCGTATGTGTTCTCCCTTCGGAAGCGCATGCAGGAAACCAGAGAGTGCGCTAAAAGAATAGTGGGGGTTCAGATGCGGCAGCAGAAGGAGAGGTTTGAACGTCGGGCCCAGCAGAATTCAAGCCTGGGGACTGGGTTTGGCTGCACGACCCGAAACGAACGGTGGGGCGCTGCCCGAAGCTCCAGCCGCAATGGACAGGCCCATGGGTCGTGATGGACAGAAGGAACGACGTGCTGTATCGGGTTCGTCTAGTAAAAGTGACGAAGATGGTCCACGTCAACAGGCCGGCTCTCGCCGATGTGAAGAGGGGGGTAGTGCACAGAGTAACAGAGAACAAACAGAGAGGAAACTCCCTATACTCCCTGTGTTGGCAAAGTTTGGCCGTGAAGTCGGTGGAGGGGGGTGTTTGAGATCGACAGTGGCGCCTCCCAGGGGTGATTGCTCGCAACTCGCCGACGCATGGCCCCCTCCACTCCCCCCGCTTCCAGCCGATCCCCCCCCCCCCGCACTACCATGCCTTTCCCGTTCGTTTTCAATAGGCCCATCATCACTGGAATCACCCACAGAAAAATAATTTTATAATTATTATTCCGATGGTGAGTTCCTGTGATGTGAGATCCATTGAAAACGAGTGGGAATGGCCTGGTAGTGGTGGGGGAGAAGGACGAGTGAAAAATCTAGCATCAGAATAATTGGCACAATAAGTAATTTCGCTTTATTTTCTCTTTTCTTCAATATCATAGTGTTCTAGATAGAGGGGGAATAAATTCAACAACGTTGGTGCGTATAAAAATATCTATTGAAGAATAAGGAACACAATAATGTACTGGTAGGTATAAAAATACAGATACTCAAACACTGTATTGGTAGGTATAAAAATACAGATACTCAAACACATTACATACGTGAAAGAATTGCAAACATTATACATTTAATAAATTAATTCCTTAAATTAATAAATTAAATTAGAAAGTGGGCATATCTCTTTACAGGAGTTCTTTTGGAAAATGGACTATAAAATACGGATTCCCACTACCTATCTCTGTGCATCAACAATGATAGAACTGATCTGAAATTATCTCTTACATTATGATAGATCAACTGAAAAAAAAAAAATAAAAAATAGGGGTTCAATTTACTGACGTAAGTTTAACGCCTGAAATAGATATCCTAAAGCAGGTTTGCAGTCACCTGTTACGGCGTTATGGAGATTAGTTCGATAAACGGGATCTGTTCCTGGTCGACGGGGCATAAGAAGAACACCCTGTAGCCTGTAGCCGAACACTGTCGATTCGTCCGTGGGGCCTGTAGACAAATTTAACACAAATATCAGTCATAATTGGGCCTATATCAGCAATAATTTCCAGCTTGCCTACTTCTGACCTAACCTATGCGGTTGTTTCAACAGGTGGGATTGATTTATCAGATAAGTTGATTATCAGATTCGAATGGCCAACTGCATAATAATAATAGTATTCTGAAAAAGTGTTAGCAACTTACCAAATCGTTGTCGATGCGGGCTGTGAAATTGAGTGATCAAAAGTGAAGTAGTTGAAGCTGTTGAAATAGCTTAGGAATGAAAACAATAATTATTACTGCTTTCGAGAGATCGAACTGATGAACTTGAACCCGAAGAAACCGATTAGCAATGAACAAAGTTTTTGAAATTGAGAACGAAGGAAAACGCGTGAAAAAATATAAAACAATGTTCGATGATGAAGCCGTTGTAGCGGCCGTTACAAACCGCCCAGTTGTTGGTGTGGTACCATTATCTACGATGGAGACACTAATGGCGGACAATTCTGGACTGTGGGGTGCGACAGGGGCGCTCTCTGTTACTCTGTGGGCGAACCCTTGGGGTGACTTTGTGGCCACGCCCCTTTTCAAACTCTGGCCGTGAAATGGAGGGGAGTTTCCGCGGCCTGGGGTAGTGTGATGGAAACCAATCACATGGGGCTTGGATTCTTTCAAAAATAGTTGTGGTCAATATACGGATTGTTCAAAAGGTGTTGCGTTACACAGGGCCGTGGAGAGAAAATCCGGGCCCGGGGGCAAAATTCATCGGGCCCCCTAAAAAAAAAAGTCTTATGAAAATTCATCGGGCCCCTAAAAAAAAAAGGTCATGAAAATTCATCGGGCCCCTAAAAAAAATGAAAAAAGGTACCTATGAAAATTTTTCCTATATTGATCTGTCCCTTTTCCCATTTTGCCTCTCCTACCCCCTTTTTTACAAAAAAAAAAAAAAAAAAAAATCTCAAGAAAATCCGGGCCCCCTACGAAGGCCGGGCCCGGGGGCAACGGGTCCAGTGCCCCCCCCTCTCTACGGGGCTGGCGTTACAATAATATTCTATCAATTAATTAAATATTATTTACCACGATGCCGAAGTCCAAATTGTTTGCTCCGTTTCACAATATACGTCAATAAAGCTGGTGGAGTTTATAACTTTGAGTACCGTTGCCCTTAACCTGTTAAATCGTGTATTGACGTGACGTAGAACCAGTACTGAACCTCTCTGACCATCCCGAGTTATTCATCCACGATACAGCCGTGAAAATCGGTCGAACGGATCGACCATTCATGTGGAATACAGCGAGCCTTTTTCAATACATTTTAAACCCCTAACGAGGGGTTATTCGCGGCGAGGTTACTGGTGTTTCCCAGAACATGTGCTCATCATGAAAACGTTTATTCGTACAGCAATATAAAAAGCTGCGACCCCATAGTTTCCCAGGTTAAAAAAATCGGCTTTTCAAAAAATTTTTTTTTCATCTTGACGCTTCTCCCGGATTTTCTCTCGGATTGGGTTTTTCCAAGTAAGAAATTACGTCGCAGCCGCTTCAAAACACCCTCTTTGAACTGTCTTTTATTGCTTTGCTCCAAAAGAAGTCGGACTTTTCTGCCCCGAGAAAATACTCTAAAGCAAATTACAAAGCACTGCGGCGCTTCTTTTATTCATTCGATAAGAAAGAAAAAAGAAAAATCTTTCTGTAAATCGCAAGAGTTCATTCACTAGGTCCTTTTGATTTTTTCGTTACCTTTCCCCCTCTCACCCTATAGACCCAGTCGAATTGGAATTTTCTCCCGAGTCCAAGTTTTGTGTTTTTCATCTCGGCGGAAAGGGATTTCCGTTTTTCAAGAGAAGTTCTTTGTTACCGATGTTGTGAATTTTCATTTGTGGAAAGATCCATCTCATCAGCAAAAAATGTCGTTTCATCCAGGTAGCTCGTATTGGTTTAGGTTGGTACTATTGTGCTTACAATTTCTAATGGAATGTTGGAGGGTAGTTTGAATAGACAAGTTTGAATAGCTTTTAAGTTGCATCTCGCACAGTGAGGAGCCAACCTATGTTGATGCAAAAACTAGTTAAGATGGATCTCTCATCGAAAGGGGAGCCTGTCTGAGGTGGATCTCACACCTAGAGGAGTAAACCTTTAGAAGAACCTTGAAGACAAATCTCTGGGTAGCCAGTCTACCTACGGAGCTAACTAAGGATTTTCTAGACATGCCAATAAGGCTGGATAAGGTTTACCAAGGTGGTCTTAAGCTTTCCAGATCTGTCCAAGGCTTGCAATGTTGGTGCCAAGCTGAATAAGGGATTCCAAGGCTTTCTAAGATTGACCCAAGCTTTCCAGACCTGTCCAAAGTGCAAAGTTGGTCCCAAGCTGAGTATGAATTGAGACTTCGTCCAGGGATGGAGTGCCTTAACCTTTTCGACGCCCAGGAGTGCAGTGGCTCTCGACCGGAGCCGCTCAGAATTGTTCAGGTGTACTCTCGTCATATGAAGCTCCGCAGACTGTTTCTTCTCGGGTGTACTGCAGTAGTGCTTGGGTGTACTCACGAACCAACCCGATGGTGGGAGACCTTTGGGGAAAGTCTAAAACCTCTACCGAGCGTCTTGCGTCTTTTCTCCTTTCTACTTCCCTGTTCTTTATTCGCTGTTTGCGTTATTATTAAAGTGGGGCTCCACAGTTATTATTTCCAGAATTATGCTCTTAACGTTTTCAGCCCAACCTGCGGTGTTCTGTGGGGATAAATATGGGCTACTTGAGGGGGTTTTGGAGGATTTCGGGTTGGGGCCGAGTGGTGTGTCGTGTTTGAACTTTTACTCCATTTTCGGGGGGCTCTTATCTGTCCAGTATTGTATAGGGTAAGTGCACCAAATGTCGCCTAGGCTCCTAATTCCGCCTACTCGTGTTTTGAAGAGGCTAACAACGCTTTCTGCAAGTTTGAGGCAGTAACATCAAGTTCATAGATTGCCTAAGTAGGGGCGCTAGGGTTCGAAGTGTTGTTGTTGCTCAGAAATGTGTGAATCACATTATTGTTTCCACATGACCGCCGATCGAACTTCTCTCTCAACTTTATCCAAATGAAACACCTGGTAAGTTTTGTTTTTTAATTTTTTCTCTTTAACCACGTTGAAGCTTGTGATATGGAGATTCCACAGGTGTATTCAACTTTGAAAATAACCGTACCTAGTTGGTTTTATCATGTGATGTGTGTGGAGTGATCACTGTTCCTAATTTCGCCTACAAAACAGATCCAAATTTCGCCTACTAGGCGGAAATAGGAACATATGTTCCTATAGGAGAAATAGGAGCATATGCTGGAAATTGTTTCTTACAAGTAACACGTAAGTAACACTTCTATTACAATTTACAGATGTCTGAAAAGAAAGACAAGACGCTTCGTCGAGCTTCTTTTGAAGATGAAGACTTGAAGAAGGCGGTAGAGGCGGTACAACGCAAGGAAATGGGGACGCTTCGAGCATTATGATACCTATACCTACTAACTTTATTTGGAAGTATATTTATATTAATACGAGTACCTACCTATGGAAAAATAATTTCATTTGAATTATATTCAGTTTAAAACCAAGTTTTAGCTCTTCACAACCCTAGTCTATCGTCTGTTCCTAATTCCGCCTACCAGGCGGTTTTAGGAACACCTGGGGGGCGAAATTGGGAACACTTTTTTGGGAATCACGATTTTGGGTTTTCTCACTTTATCTAGAATCACTTCTAGCAGGATTTTTCAACAGCAATGTGGGCTTCAGGAATCAATGACAGGACCCCACTGGTAATATTCAGCATTTTTTTGGACGGGTTTACCTGAAAACAAAGCTACTACAAGGAAAAACAGTTAGGGTAGGCGGAATTTGGGACACTTACCCTAGTTTTTTAAATTTTTTTAAATAGAAAAGCCGTTTGGTCAACGGATCTTCCTGTACACCATTTAATACAGAATACAAAACGTGAGAAGACTGGCTCAGGAACCCGTTCGTTTATTCCTGGGAAGTAATGTGTAAGGACGTAAACTGATGGCAAAAGTCTGAGTGAGCTGTTTGAGGCAACCTTACACTTACCATACCTACTCAAAAGAACTACCCTCCACATTGAAATTGGAAAGTTGTCAACTTCTTGTATCTGTACTATAGTGACTTTCCCAAGCGTTGCTCTCTCATTCTTCTGTTAGAATTCCTGAAATATACCTACATATAAAAAAATCAACATGAAATGTATGTTGTCTGCACAGATTAGCATAAAGGATGTCACGCGAAGATAGAAGAGGAATGAAGATTCTGCCTGAACAATGGGAGTGAATAGGCCGTCTAGAGCGGTCGAGACCAAAGCCGAGCTTGGACAGTGTTGAAGGAGGGGGTTGAAGTGCAGGGCCAGCTGTCGTCCAACAATATGAGGGAAATGAGCGGCGGAGAGAAGCGACGGTTCGAAAGGGGGCGGGGAGGAAAGCGGTCGTCCCCAGTGACGTCACTAGACCCTTTCAATCCTCCGCACACTCGAGGCGGATTGAAGATATGAAATTTCGCTTAGTAGAATCTCTTAAACCATCTCTATCCATCAGGATCCATACGAGGTCCCATTCAAAATCCACTCAATCACTACTCGATGCGATGTATTGACATTCCATCTGAACCAGAGAGCAAGATCAGCACAACACGCTTCCACATTCACATACACATCTTATCCAAAGTTAACCATGCAAAACAAATCGTTACTTCAAGCATATTACAATTCAATCGTCCAGTAAACAAGAAATGATGTGGATAGATCGCACCTACTTGAGATTCAAGGGTAGGTTCTAATGGAAGTTAGAAAATGGGCTTTTCCGTGTTGAAGTTATCGGTAAATTACGATCTTTCCTCCCGGGTAGGTAACTACCATAATGTAGGGCCGAATAAGGTGGAAATTTATGCCCCCCGGAAAACCGCAACACCTTGAGGTTGGAGGCTAAGAATGAGGATCCACAGCTTCTGAGAAGCTCACTTAAAGAAGGAAGCAGTTTTTAAAGGATGGGAAGGGGTACAATCTAGAAAGTTTGGAAATGGGGTAATATAGGGGGAAAAAAATGCAGAAGATTTGGTGGTGTAGAGGGGAAAAATAAGGCATTGTCAATGCCGCATTGAGGGAAATCACTCACACGTGGGATACTCTGAACTGGGAATCAGCGCACGGAAGATGGAAGCAGTCGCGGAGTGTCCTGCTTTCCTCACGCGCCTCAGTCAACGCGTGCTTACAACATTTTGGCTGGAAAGTGGGAAACTCCGGGCACACCTTGTGGTCTTGTGAGAGGCGTGGACTTGGGACATGTGGGGGGTCAGATCCTAAAGGCATTGTGGGGAAAACTCTCGCCACTCTTGTCCGATATCTGTCCCGCCAATGGAGGTTCGAGGGGCTTACGCCCAGCGCGCTACGGAGCTCAAGTGCGCTGGCAATCGCCACTTCTCCAGTGGCCGACTCGGGGGCCCTCAAGAAAACAACTCAACGTTAATCGTCATGTATGATCTAGGGATGTGCGATACTATACAATACCCGACACCAGTACCCGATAATAGTATCGAAAAAAGTATGCAATACTATCGAAGTATCGGAAGCAAGTATTCGATACCTACAAGTATTGGATCATATGGGTACTTTTATTAAGAGAAAAGAAAATTTCAGTATTGAATAGGGGCAGTTTGAAAATCGAATCCTGGATTATCATTTTTATTATTTATTATTATTATTATTATCATTATTGTTACTTAAAAGAGTCAGAAGAAGAAGAATGATATTATATGCATTTAATAAAGAAAATATTGTATATAAAATATAATTCTACCACCATTCGTCGTCTGTGCCTCTCAGAAAACACAATTTGTCAACATATTTTGGTGACAACCGAGAATGTTCCTTTTCTCAAAATTCAGTAATAAGTTTGGTCGAAAATTATTTACCTAATCATCCACGAGGTCGATTGTGATAAATGAAAATAAGCAATCTGAGAACACCGCCTGAGTCTAGCGTCGCTATCGTCAGTAAAAACTCCCTGCTTATAATGTTTATAGAAAAAAAAATTAAACCATGGTTATAATATTTTAGTTTAGTCCAATGCATTTTTAAAAGTATCCAAAAGTATCGTTACTTTTTGAAAAATATCGATCCAATACTTTTTGATACTTTTTATCAAAAATGTCGATGTGATATGTGTCAATACATGACAATATCATCACTTCAAAATGCATTGATACATATTATGTATCAATACATTTTGAAGTAGGTAAGTACCTTACATCTCTAGGTTTGACTGATAATCTCTACTAGAGATTCTCTAGTATCTGTGTTGGCCACAGAACATAGAAAGAGAAACTCTTTTTATGTTCTGTGGTGTTGGCCGACAGAGGTGAGCGTGGCGAGTAGATTCCTCGCTTTTCGTGTAGGTTATAGCACCAAGGAGGTATAGTAGGTAGGTACATCTGTTTCCATTTGGGTATTTTTTCCGATACTAGAAAAATAATCGATACCAGTAGTAGTATCGAATGGCAGGATTCGATACCAAAAGTACCCGGTATCGAAAGGAAATACCCGATACTTTACCCATATCGATAAGTATCGCACATCCCTAGTATGATCGTATACGAGAGATAGTTCTCCGAGTCTCCGCTAGGGCGGTGGTTACACAGGATGTTGGACCCCCCCCCCCCCCCCCCCTCAAAAGTAAGACAGCCTCTCCAAAACTCGACGTTAATCGTCATACGACAAACCACAAAGATAATGTAGGTCTGCTGACCAGGTGTCGCATTCTCAAAATTTGACATTGCAACACCTGGTCAGCGGACCCACTCATAATTTAATTGAGTTTATGAGCCCGCAGACCCAAGGGCTCGCATTTAAATAAAACAAATAGTGTGAGTCCACTGACCATGTGTCGCATTCTCAAATTATGCGTTTATGCGCTTGTACGCTGTACGCTATTCGAGCCATTTTGAGCAGTAGGAGCTTTTTTTAATTCTGAAATTTTGGCAAAATACCCTGTTAACTATCTAGAAGTGTCCGCAGGGTTTTCAACCCAATTGCCCAAACCCGTGGGGCTACAAAGGAGCTGTGGGAGGGTTTTTTGAAGGGTTTCGGCTATGGGGTCGAGTTAGGTGTCGTTTTCGAAGTATTTTTGGACGTAGAATACATTTTTGGGTCCCGGAACGATCCGATTTCACCGAGAGAATCTATAGGGCTTTCATGGGGCTACAAATGGGATTTTTGAAGGATCCCAAGAGGTCAAATATTTTCCGAGTAAAAAAAATTTTAAAAAAGTTTAAAAAAGTTTTTGAAAAAACGGGTTTTTACCGACAGAATTAATGTTCGCACAAGTAACATATATCAAATTATAATAAACCCTTGTGTAAAATGTGCAGCGTTTATAATTTAAATACAGTAAGCATGGTAGAACAGAACATATTTTCTCACCCTTCTCAGAATAGCAAGTATAATTGCATTAGAGCAACTTGTGCATTCAAACATCATCATGTAACGGGCACAATTATCGTTGAAGTCGAGCACAACATCAGGCGCCGGGTCCACAAACTGGGTAAATTGTTGCGTTAAGTCGATTACTCTGCGGGGAAAGGGAAAATGTGAGATGGCCATTGTGGAAGCATTTGCTTTGGGTTGGCGACCATCCCCCAACTAAGCCGTATCAAAGGCAACAAGTCTGGAAATTACACGGGGACCGTAACACGAAACAACCCCAGGTGGTTTCAAAGCTGACACACCCAATTCACAATAATAACTAATGGAGGATTTGGTGGAAACTGAGGGAAAACAGCGCGGGCGAGGATTAACGCAATGATACGCGTACTGATAAGTTCAATTTAGAGACCGGTCAGGTCATTCAGTGTGGGCAAAGGCGTGAAAATTGTTGGATATGGAAAAGTATTTAATCCTGATTACTGTACGAAAAATCCCTACACTGCACAAAGATGCAATCAATAAGTCCAGCAAATCCACGTTGGAATTGCTTGCTAGTCGCTTCTCATCTCGGGCACAGGTAACGTGGGATGATGTAGTTGCGGGTCCGACGTAGCTCCCCCGTTTTGGTTTTTTTAAAGGGAGGACAGTCGCCTGGAGCGAAACTTTTCCACTGAACTGGCGTGTTGTCATTATCTCGAAGGATTTGAGCCACTCACTGACCCAATCGGCTTAAGAGTGGCTCCACTCGGCGGTCTATTGTGGCCAGTGGAAACCGAACCTTATGATTCCACCCAGCCAAGGTCATTGCTGATATTTGCTCAGTCCACACCTTCAGCGCCACTGGAGCAGCATCCATCGACACTGTTGTCAGACTTGGAAGTACCTAGTTACGCGCGAAAACGAACTTGGCCTTCAGCAAGATTATTCGCTGGCCGTTTCCATCTTTGCTAAGCTTGGTGGAGGTCTATCCGTACCGGAGCGCTCTCAGAGCCCCACTATGTGGTTCCACGTAGCTGGGAAGAGTTGCCGTCATGTTTTTGAATGATCACTGTTGACAGTGAGTTCTCTGCCATGGTTTAGACTAGGCCTACTTTATGAAAAGAGAGAGAGAGAAATGTAGGCACAACCGTTGAACGCTCGGTCAGCAGTGCCTTGCTTGCTCCGAGTATTCGTAGCGTATTTTATCGTAGCCATTGTTTGTTTTCCTGCCAAAATAAAAGCGGTTGTGCGGAAACAATCAGGGAATTATTTAGCAGGGAGATCAACAATCTCTGATAGGGGCGACAATTTTGCAGTGTCATCGATGGCTTCTGACCCCACAAAATCCCGCTTCTCTTCGAGAGCGTTTCACTTGGGCGTTTAGTATCGAAAGCGGGATTAATTATTTGGTCCACAGAGCTGGTTGGTTGGGGAGGTGGTTCACAGAGCCGGATTATAAAAGGTATTTCAGGCGGATCGCGTTTCATTGTGCGAATAAATATAATTGATGCCTAAAGTTCTGAATAGGCCGAAAATTATTCATGAAGAGGCCCATCAACGATGATTCGTCGTGAGGATGGATTTTCATACCCTTTTGCAGGGAACTGTTGCCGCGTTCCTATTGACTATTTTAGCAGGTCTTTAGCACTAACCTGAAATGTCAACCAAAAGCAACCAACACCGATATTTCCAAACGCCAAGAAATGTATGATGTATAAATTCGAATACTGATAGATATCGATTATTGATTTTCTCTAGGTGGTGACAATTGGCTAAAAGGGCAGGCGCCGCGAAGCACTTGAGCCCAAAAACGCTCATCGAGCTCTCCTTTTACGAGAGAGTGATGGAAATTAAGGAATTCTAATGTCCCGAAAATGGCTCCTTTTCCTTTTACTTCGCAAGCAGATCAAAGGGTAAAATAAGAAGTAGTCTCCTCGTCCTCTCCACCCACCCCTAATTTACCATTTTCTTCAGGGAATTACAAGCCTTTTCCTCTTTTCGGATCGTTATGGTGCTTGAATATCCGAGTGCTCTCGGCGGTTCTGCTTTCCGTTAAAGAGTCAATTCGTAATGAGAATTCTTTCTTTTCGATGGAAATCCGCCGAGATTAGATGGTTTAGCTTTAAAATTAACACTAAAATTATATGTAGGTAGATAATTTGAAAATTGGATACTTAGCATGTTAGGAGCACACTGAGATTCGGCCAAGACGTGATGCACACAGGTGCTACAAAAACTTAAAACATCTTGAAATCAACGTTTCCTGAGTATATTATTTGAGTACATTGTGTCTGGATTATTTTTTTTTATCGATAGAAGGCGACCAAATAATACTGAAAATGGGGTTAAAACTCAAACTGCAAGTTTGTACGAATTTTTAAAATTTATGGAAAAATTGCAATTTGAATTTTGGCAGAAACTCGAAGTCAGCTCCTATTGGTCGACGAGTTGGCCACCATTGAAAAACTAAAAACTGAAAGATCGGTCACGGTTTTTGTCTCTCCCACCCTCAAAATCGAGTTTTCCCACTTTTTCAGGGTTTACACAAATCCCTTCTCTAAACGATGCAATAGTAAATTTTATTAAAATTTGGGCTTAAAAGGGAGAAAAATTAGTTTTTCGAAAGTGTGTTTTTGCACCAGCAGTCGACATAGGGAAAGAAGATTGGTTCAGTAGTCGACAGGGGGTTATCCACTAGTGGTCGACATACCTACGTGCGTTGGTAGTCGACATGGGATTTGCATCAGTAGTCGACAGGTAGTGGCCCGAAAACCGCCATATTTTTTACTTTTGTTTTTGGTTTTCGGTCATTTTCACCCAGAAAGAAGCGTCTGTACGAAAAATGCATTCCATGCTTTTTTAAAGAAGACAAAATTCTGCGTCGAATGAGTACCCTATCGATCCAATCCGGTTAAGCCGTCTGGCTGAAACCGAACGTCAAAGATGTGCAATGTTTTCCAAAAAGGGGAAAACCTGAATTTTGAGCCACTTTTAACGCTCCAACAGTAACAAATCACCTAGTTGATATACTAATGGTAACTACTTAGTAATATTATTGAAATTATGTGGCTTGTAACGATGAGAAACCACCCTGTCGACTACTGACTCAGCAGCAGATTACAGAATGATTAAGTTGTCGACACCACCTGTCGACTACTGAAAATGATCGTTTTTTTTTGCACTCATAGTCGACATAGCCGGAAAACAGTGAAAAATCGTTAAAATGGCAAATATTTTGGAACACAGAAATTCAGGAAAGATACAAATATATCAAGTGATATCATGTGAAAAATGCATTCAAACTCAATGGGTTCGTAGCCTTCCAGCTAACGAATCAGAAACGGTGGCCATGACAACACTAGCAGGGTTGAGAGTTGGCTATCTTCAACGGTTCTGTAAAATTTACTCTGTTTATTTTTATAAATAATGTGATGAAATCACACTTTTATTGTTATTGGTTGATTCAACATTGTTATACCTATGTAATGAACTTGATAGTTACTAGCCGTTTTCCTTGAAGCTGATAAAATCATGGCACTCCCTTAGTCTGTATAAGCAAAGGGAAATCGGCTCCGCAGCCCCTTCAACCTCTGCGTCGTCTCTCCTGTGTAAACGAACCTTTAAATGATATCGTTGGAAACAAGTTCATTATATCGCGGGCGCGGGGTTTTGCAAATTGAGCATTGCCAGAGCCATGAATATGCATTTTGCGGGTAGCCACCCGCTTTGCTCTGCCTCTCAACGCGGTTTGAGCGCGTTGAGTTGTACGAAGCGGGAATCATCTCGCCGAGAAGGTGGTTCAGAAGCTTCTCATTCAAATGAGTGGTTGGATTTTTAAAACCAGTATTTGACGCTGATTCGACTCGAAGTGAAGAGATTATCTAACCTGTCAAGGTTCGGAGATTGACCTGTTTCCAATCCAGTTCGGGCGAAAGTTGTAATGCAATCGACCGGGATCGTCGAAATACACCACGCTGGGGTGCAATAAAAGTTTCACAATTGCCGGTCGTCCCTTTTTCAGATATGAAGGTGCACCTTTCTCTCGGGCGAGATTCACAGTAATGTACGAGGTAGCTCAGATTTGAGGTCCCTTTTCTTCCCTCGTGGAATTCATGCGTACCTCGGCTAATGATTTCCAATTATACAGGTTATTCCAGTACAATCGGCTCAATGGTAGGAATATTAAATATTCCTACCATTGAGCCGATTGTACTGGAATAACCTGTATAATTGGAAATCATTAGCCGAGGTACGCATTTTCTCAACCAAAAATTTTTTGGTTGAGAAAATAGTGAGTTCTCACATTGCGGTAAGGTACTGTGGGACACACGGGTATAGGTACATGACATGTATTTGTGTTTCTAAATTTGAATTTAGATTCTACATATTTTGAGTTGTGTGGTTGGCAGAAGGCCTGCGGTGTGAATCCACGATTTCGCCGCCGTTGTTTGTGGAGGAAGAGGAAGGGAGTATGGGAGCATTTCCATCTAGGGCGTAACACGGTTCGTCGTGATCTGCAGGCCTGGAGGAAGATGAAGCCACAGAAATGGAGGACTCGCACACTCTAGGCTTACCTGATATGCCAGGAGATGCAGAGTCCTCGGAAGGGAACCGAGGGGAAGACAATACCCTTCACGTGTCGTTTCCGGTATTGATAACCCTGGGCTAGCAGCTACTAGCTTAATCTGTGGCTAGCAGTTACTATCAGTTACCCCGGGAACAGCTGCAGCTACCTTAGACGACTTGTTGCCAAAGGCGACCTGGGCAGCTGACCCGGTATCCCATGAGAACAATATCCTGGCTTCCTTGGGTAAAGTGTCACCAAAAGAGACCTGGGCAACGGACCCATGCGTCATGATCTCTCCTGCTGATTCAGCTTCCGTTAGCAAAGTGTTGCCAAGGGGGGCCTGGCCAGTGGGGTGTTGGGGGCCTGGCCAGTGGGATTGATCCCTGAATAATCACTGCGGCCAGACATAATATTATTATATCGGTAACGATGCACAGTCAATGGCAATTGCTGCCGTGAATTAAGCACGTCTTTGAACGGGAAGGCTGACTCACCTGTGGGAAAAAAAACGCTGCAAATTTTACACAAGGGTTTATTATTCTTTGATATACGTTACTTGTGCAGAAATTAAATTCTGTCAATGAAAAAATTAAAAAAAAAATTTTTTTTGGATTTTTATCTCAAAAAATTTTTTTGTTTGGATTTTTTGTTCAAAAATGTGTTTTTCCAAAAACTCTGTATTTTTTTTACTCGAAAAATATTTAACATCCTGGGATCCTTCAAAAATCCAATTTTTAGCCCCACGAATGCCCTAAAGATCGCCCCAGTGAAATCGGATCGTTCCGGGACCCCAAAAAATGGATTCTACGTCCAAAAATACTTCGAAAACGACACCTAACTCGATCCCATACCTAAAAGCCTTCAAAAAAAAACCTCACGTAGCCCCATTATAGCCCCATAGCGCCCCACGGGTTTCGGCGATCGGACTGAAAACCTTGCGGGCACAACTAGATGGTAAACCAAGTATTTTGCCGAAATTTCAGATTTTTAAAAAAATTCCTACTGCCCAAAACGGCCTGGACGGCGGACGGCGTACGGCGTACGGCGGACGGACATTTCGGATTTTGAATGTAGACCTCTTGAAACGGATAATGTCAAATTTTCAGGCCGATCGGAGTCGTCGACCCGCGTCGCGAAAACATAGGTGTATTATTCCAAGAATAATAAACCAAAAGGGGGTTGCACAGCCACGCCGCGATCACCTGCTCCCCCCCCCCCCCCCCCCCGCCGGTACTAACTCTGGCGGGATGGGGAGATTGCGTGAAAAAGTGGAGTAAATTCCCCATAGGTACAACATATCAGGACGATGATATTTTTAGGAAAAACTTGATACTTCCGAGATTCCGTCGGTAGGTGTCTCATAGAATATTAGTGTAGTCAAGAGACCTCTTGAAATAGCACCAAGCTGTAATATTCCCTTCCCTACGACAGCTCCTGAGTGCCACCTGTCTCAGTTAAGAGGGGTTTAAACGGGTGATATCATCATTAAAAGGTGAAACGTCTCGGCATCTCGTCTTGAGCACTAGAATCGACAATACAGTAAACCAACAGCTATCCCAAGGAGCGTTTTATTAATTTGAATAAACTTCTTTCACGTCTTGTGTGGATGCTGTGAATGTATTGAAAACTTTCATAAAATGCACGTTTTTTTCTTACATTCAAATAGCGAAGAAAGCACCGTGAAATACGAAGTGTTTTTATTATTCAAAGCGCCGGTTTTCGACAAAGACATCACAACACCATAGAGAGCACACACGAGACTGCATTCAAATTCAAGGGGAAGGGACGAAAAAAGGTATTCCTTCCGGGGAAAACGGGAGAAGAAGTTGGTTTACAACAACGCCCGAGTCGTGCCCGATTACTTAGGCGGGGGCAGCGCCTCCCGGTGCCCCCTCCGCCCAAGACGACCCATAAGGCGAGGTAAAGAGAATGTCAAGCAGGGAAAGAGGTCGTAAAAAGTGGGAATGAGACGGGATGGAAAGAGGGAAACATCCCCCGTTGATGTCCTCTGGTGTTCCAATATTCATGTGAGTAGCGTTAGAAGGAAAAGAGCGGGCTGCGTTTATATAAATGCGACGTGCATATGACGTATACGTCAGTATATATATGTATTTAATCGTATTCATATGTACATACGGGTTTAAAGGCATAAAATGTACAACTTGTACATATTGCAAATAAAACGAAGAGTAACATGGTCCCTTTGAAGCTGCTGACCTGCAGGTCGAACTACATTGTAAAATTTTTACAAGGGTTTGATATGAAACCAGTAAAGACTACATTAACACATTACATTACATTACATATGAATGGAAATTTTCCTGTTCTTGTAGATCCCTCTTTTGCTGCTGTTAGGTTCATGATTTGCTGAATGAAGCTCTTGTGGAGAAAATGTTGATTCGCCTCAAAATTTGCCCTTTTGCATCGACCTGTATAGAATCGAAACATAAAAGCAATTTAACGGAATCTCAGCTGTGTCTGATAATGAAGCTTCGCAATTTGCATGTTTTTTCCCCTGAATGTCTGCCAACTGGGATGTCATGGAGGAAGGGAAAGGAGAACTCACTCCTATGTTAAACGGCGTTCCCAAAACGCTGACGTGTCGCTTGCATTCATTGTGTACACAACTACCCAACCAATTTCGTCATTCAAATAATATTTGAACCATATTATGGTTCCTTTAATTTATTGTAGCAGCCTCCTCCATGGAGACCTTAGTGAGGCATTTGGGGCTTTCCCTTGGAAGAAGGGCTAGTGGCTCACTCGGATTTGAAGGTATTTGTAGTTCACTACATTCCGTAGGGATAGCGCCACCGTCGACTGCGGCACATGAAGTCCTATCTAGTGAGTTCTCCTGTCCCTTAAAGGAATTCCTCCATGCTGGGATGTATTATGATACTACCCCAGAAAGAAGAAATGATCATAAGATCTGCATGTGGGGGGGGGGGGGGGGGGTGAGTCTCTAAAACTCAGTTCCCAAGCTCTTTTGGACACAGTATGTCATCCTGCTGAATGGATGTAGAAGGTGAAAATGTTGACAACTACATGAAAATATTGTTTTCCTAATTGATTAGTTATATCAATATTAATTATTGTGTGGTGTGTTTTTCCCCCGGGGAAGGCCTCCAGTGTAACTGGGATTTCGCCATCCCCCCCCCCCCCCTCGTGTCATAGGAGGAAGAGGAGGGGAGGCTTGCCCAGACGTAGGTAATGTCGACAGGGATGCCCGTCCTCGGAATCGATCAAACAGTTACTGTGTGACGTCATTGTAATGAACACTGCGAAGAAATTGTCAGTATACGATGATGTCGGCGGTGCGATTGGGACTGTCCGTGTAATTAGCGGTGTTCCTGTTAACGGGGAATTTGAATTTTCCCAATCACACCGTCGACGGTGGAGCTTTCCGTGACTGAGCCATGAGCGACGCAGGTGGGCGAATTTAACAGGAGTGTGGCCCATCAGCTACAGACACCATGGCTGTTATTTGAGCCTATTCAATTCATTTTCATTGAGTTTAACTCCCTTGTTTTTATGCAGGCTCTCCTAACGATAGACCAAGATCAGCTGAGAAGTGCTTTGTGGTGGTAATAGATTACTCGTTGGATTGGTGCGCTGTAACTAGAGACCTTGAGACCCAAAGAACGTACAGGACCTGGAATAAGACTCCGATTTCATTGATGTTTGAAGTGAGTGATGACAAAAGATTCATAGTTATTTTGTCTTTGTACTAATTTTGATCGTACAATCAACTTATTGACCGTTTTACCATGACGTGTGTGATAAACTTATTATCAAAATTAATTTTTGTTGATGATGTTGACAGTTTGAATGAATGTGGGTGGGAAGTAATACCGATCAAATAATACGAACGGATAAGGACAGACGAAAACAGTAGTAAACCTCGAGTCCGCTAGGAAGGCAGAGCGCTGTCGTCTGGCTGACAATACTACCTACTCCCGCCTAAATACGAACTCCTTTCCTGGCTTAAGTGAGGATTACCTCGTTAACATCAGACTGAATTTTTGACTCCGTGTTTGAGTCAAAGTTTATTACAGAAGATGGGTTTATTATTAACTAAAATAGCAGCGATTTGTCCCCATTATATTAATATCCCAACAGAATATATCATTGGTCCAGGACGTTTTCTAGTCGATTCAGCGTCCCAATTAACATGGAATAATGTATCAAACGAGAATTTTCTTCTTCCAAAATACCCTTTTCATCTCCAACAAAATAGGGTGCTGTCGGGCTGGAACCTATTTTCATCAATTCTTAAAAACGATCCCTTCACACAAGCATTTTCCTGAAAACCGCTTGAATAACACTCACTTATCAAGAACGAGAAATGGGGAATAAGCTACTCAAACGAGGTTAGCCATAGAATATTATTTATTGAGAAAACATGTTCAAGAATAGGTAGGTAGGTATAGGTTCATTTTTTGAAGTTTTATCGCACCTCGTAGGGTAGGGTGTCACCACCGTTCTCATCAAATTGCGCTCGCGAGATGAATGTAGGTACCTAACTGAAACGAGTAGGTAGTAACAATATATTGCCTTATATATAAGGCATCTCTGGAATACATCAACATTTTCACCTTCTCATCATCCAGGCGAAATAATTCAGTCTTAGTTGATTTTTGATTATTTATTAGTAAGAACTCATCAAAAATAACTTCATTAATGATCATTAATAATTAATAAGTCTCCTAATTATTAGGAGACTTTATCCGGCCTTAGCTTACGTCCCGCAAGAACGACTATTTTGGTAACATTAAAAACCACAAGATTGGGGAAAAAAAAGGTAGGAACAGATAGGCAGGCAGCTACATCACAGAAAAATCCGACTGATGAAAAACAAAATAAGCAACATCGTCGTTCGATAGGAAAATCGCGATTCAGAGTACCTAGTAGCGAAAGGGGCAGACGACAGCGCTCTGCCTTCCTAGCGGACTCGAGAGTTACTACTGTTTTCATCTGTCCTTATCCGTTCGTAAACTCAACAACTTACCATCCACATTATTTATTCTTATCAATTTATTGCAATGCATTGTCGAGGAAAGCCATTAAAAAAAAAAAAAAAAAAAAATAGCAAGCCCCCGGACCCCCAGATGCCTTTTGCTTAGAGCCTACAGCTGAAATTCAAGAAACATGGAACATCTTGCGTTGGAAAAGTAACCGACGACGAACTAGTGGCCTGACGGTGAGACAATTGTCACTTAAGTGACGATGCCGAACTAGTGGCCTAACGTACGACAGGTGAGGTCGCCGAACGAGTGGCCTGACGGTAAGACAAGTGAGAACGCTGAACTAGTGGCCTAACGTATATTTACATATTCAAGAATCAAGAATCAAGAATCAAGAATTTTTTTATTTGCCAAAGCCAATACGTAACATATTACGTATATTACGTCGTAATATACAAATGGGGCACTCCTGCGTCCCCCTCCCGGACTAACGTCGTTGGGCAGGTCACAGCTAAAGCATGTTCCATGCTGTTTTCCATTTTTTCGAAGAATCTGACTGAAATCAACTCAATAGGTACCAGTAGGATCTTGTTAGAGGAATTAATAAGTAATTAGGATAATCATTAAGGAGTGGAAAGCCCCTTGGGGAGGCCATTAAAAAGAGGCAGCGAGTTGAAGGGGTGGAGGGTTATTCGGCGAAATGTAATCTCGGCCCGCTCGAGAGAAGCCGTGTTAAAGGGAAGGCTGCTGTGTTAAAGGGAAAGCTGAGAAAAACATGGTTTCCAACTGTGCATCGGGCACAGGTGTTCGGGAAAATGTGCTAATAGATTAGAGACAGAGTTTGGTGGAATTACCTCGGGTTGTAGGTTGGGTTTGTCGGGGAGGTGACGGCAGGGAAGGGGAGGGGGAGTCTCCAAGGCACTCGAGGGGTAGTGGAAGGGCGGGGAGGGATCCATTAGGCTCTAATCACGTATGCATTGCTCACATCTCAACCGAATCCTTAACCATCTACTGTTACCCGCAGCCCTTATTACCGTGGTTGTCTACATCAAGGGTTCTCAACCTTTCTACAGTTTCGGCTAAACTTGTGAAAGAAACAGCTTTCCACATGTTTGAGGTATACGAGGGTCGTTTCAAAATTAAATTCCTCAGCTTATAAACTATTGTTAAACTTATCACCATTTTCGTTCGATGCATTTTCAGAAACGATGATCCAATTTAGTCCGTGCCCAAATCGGTGAGGAACGGCAGTCCAAAAGTAGGTTTTACACGAACCATCAACTCTTTTCTATTTTTACACAGAATTAATTTTTGCACAATTAGCCTATATCAAAGAATAATAAACCCTTGTGGAAAATTTGCAGCATTTTTTTTTCGTTGAACCATGATTGAAATAACCCGCCGATTTTCAAAATAGCCAGATCCACGAGGAGGCGGGTGGAGGGATTTATATATGTCCATTTAACATAGAAGTCACATATAATCATGGCTAAACAGGAACTTTCGAAGCCATAATAATTGATAACGGGGTCAAAAATATGTAGATTTAGGGCAACTGCTGTTAGGAGCAATTTGGCGTGACGTTTTTCAGTTTCACCTCAATATCACAGCATCCCGGCGACCAAAATTGGCAAACTAGGAAGTTTTATAAAACTTTATTAGATGCTATTCAACTTTCATTATATGAAATTTTACGATACGGGTAGCCGTTTCGGACATACAAGCGATGAAAGTGAGGCTTAACTTAACAATGGGAACATTTGCAAAAAGTCGCCCTTTTTTGTCAGTTCACTGCGGCAAAACGGCTTGATTGATTTTAACGTATAGGGGGTGCAATCGATGCAGAATTTAATAATCTTTAAATTTTGTTTCGTGACTTTTGTCGTGCGGTGCTTAGTTGTCACGTAATTCGTAAAAAACCGAAAAAAGTGCGAAAATTTCGCGGTTTTTTGGCTACCCCCAAAATAGCACAAGGAAATTTCGTGTAAAAAATGTGGTTTTAACATCCCTAACCGACCACCAACCAACCCACAAAGTTTCGTTGTGACCTCAATTTTCGCAAGGTCCATACCTGGTGATATCGACTTTGCCCCATGCTGAGCGAATTAAGTAAAAAAATCTTGACGGCTTTTTACATTCACTCTGCTTTCCCGGCTGTATAGAAATTGGTTCACGGCTAAATGTTTCAACAGCTTATTAAAACCTCGTGCGTTGCTCCAACACTTTTAAACTCGCGGGTTGTTCCTGATGTATTCATGAAGCTTTTACCTCCATAAAGTCGAGCTTTATGCAGTGAATTCCGGGTTGGTATGTTATTTTTCAAAGTTGGCCCCTCAAAGGTCAGCTAGAGAGTCTTATGAAATAATAAAATGGTTTGAGCTTTGAATGTTAAATGTACTTGGCGAGAAGAGCGTGATACAAAGGGAGATTTTAATTGCGTTAACACGGTTCCGTCAGAATGAAAATATGTTTTTTCTTCGTTGGGTTTTTCCCTTTTGCTTCCAGGAGAGCTCGACCCGGTACGAAAAAAAAGCCTGGAGAAACACCGTCGGGGTTTTTGTGTGTGGTGGGGGTGGGGGTTGTGGGAAGCGGCGACTGCGAAAGGGGGAGCCGGTAACAATAAAGGGTGTTTTAATTAATATGTCCGAAAGCCAGGGGAGAGTTTTGAAAGTAAATTGTGAAGCAGTGGGAGCAGTTCATCGTAGGAATAGTCGTTATTTATTATTCCCAGTGGAGGACTTAGAGTGTTTGGATTCATTGCCAACACTCTCTCGGGGCTCCCCCATTTTCAGCTTCAAAATCGTCTGTTGCTTGGTGCCGCGTGTATCGGTGCGGGTTGGCCAAATTTGACTGGCACCCTTCCAGTTCCATTGAACTAATCTGGAAATTTCGATGGTGTTGGTTTTTAATGAATTGAGCCGGTGAGTGGCCCAGTGACAGGTACCTCTTCAGTTTCTCGGGACTCGGACGCGTGGTCGCTGCAAGATTAAGATTTGTGGGAACGGCTACCAACCAGAGGAGAGACTACGATGTTTACCTATCAGGTAATCAACGGAGTCTCACCTTGAACTTACGCCCGGACGGCACATTGTTCACTGATATGGTACCGATGACTCTATTTGCCTTCTGGTGGTCGAGGTCCAATCCCTAATACAAGACTTATCACTACGACTGTAGGTCCATCAACAAGCCGGGTCAGCAGCCCCCAGCTCTCCCCCCTCAGTCGTAGATTGCTGTGGCTAGTTTAACGTTCTCAGCAAACGAAGACAATGTTTTTCTACCGGTCCGCCAGATTTTTATCCCGGTTCGAGGTCCCAAGAGAGGTTCGTTCATGCGATCCCTCGATCTTGTGTGTTGAAGACGGATGTCTCGGCCGCCTTCGTCACGGGAGCCTCTGCTAGGATTCACATAAACGTTCCAACGTTCAGAGGTGAATTGTCAACCGACAAGACAGGTATTACAACACATAATTGACTTTTGGTCAAACATTGGTGTTCTTCCCCGGATTTGAACCAGGCTGATCAGCGCTCCGACTGATTGTAAACAGGCGTCTCGCTGACGCCTTAGTCCACGGGGCTACCCTGTCCCCGGGACTCGGACAGGGTCGCGTGGTCGCTGCACGAATCCTATTCTAGTTTTAAACGATATGACAAATCCACAAATCGTTGCGAATTATGTCATATTCCGTTGTCAACAGCTATCGACAGGGGCGGATCCAGGATTTCTTTCGGTGTAAGAGGGGGGGGGGGGGCTCCGTTAAATGCGGTGCAAGTTAAACTTAAAACTTAATTATACTGGAGCTGGTGGTGGTCGATGAATAGAAGAATAAGTACCTAAATAATAAGACCTAGAGGAAGGAGGTAACTACCCATAAAAATAGCGATAAATGCTCGCCACCTGCTTGCCCATTCGAACATGTTGCTACAGTCCTGCGGCATGAACCTTCCGTTCCATTACAACTCCAATAACGACCAAGGGGGTCTTCACGAGCGGGCAGTCCTCGACGATTGTGCTCGACTCGAGAAATTTGGTCGTATGTTCTCAAACTTGGCTCAACTTGAGCTTACACAGGCCGAGATGTGGTGACTTTCCACAACAACTGCGTTATCATGACATGATTAACATTGTTATCTACCAAAACAAAATGGCTACTTTCCTCCAACTAGGTATCTTTTATCACCGGTTTTGTTCGATTTTGGTTTGTTATTAGTACACCTCGGATTAGTACACCTTTTCGTGTCAGAGGTAGACAATTATGATCGGACTCACCATCTGTCATTGGCTAAAATGGGGCTTCAAGAGGGGGTTTTGAAAGCTATGGTGTCGAGTTAGGTGTCGCTTTTGAAGTATTTTTGGACGTAGAATCCATCTTCGGGGGTCCCACTTCCGTCCACTAACTTTGCAAGAAAATTAAAAAAACACTATTTTAAATGATTAAATTATTTCCTTTTGGTTTGTTTTTCTTGGACACCTTTGTAATCGCGTTGGAGGTCGACGACTCCGATCGGCCTCAAAATTTGACATTATCCGTTTCAAGAGGTCTAGATTTCAAAACCGAAATGTCCGTCCGCCGTCCGGGCTGTTTTGGGCAGTAGGCATTTTTCTTTTTAATCTGAAACTTTGACAAAATACTCAGTTTACCATCTTGTTGTGCCCGCAAGGTTTTCATCCCGATCGCCCCCACCGTGTGGGGTGCTAAGGGGCTAAAAAGGGGCTGCGGGAGGGGTTTTTGAAGGTTTTCGGCTGTGGGGTCGAGTTAGGTGTCGTTTTCGAGGTATTTTTGGACGCAAAATCCATTTTTGGGGGGGCCCAGAACGATCCGATTTCACCGTGAGGATCTATGGGGCTTACATGGGGCTACAAATGGGATTTTTGAAGGATCCCAGGAGGTCAAATATTTTTCCAGTAAAAATCGAAAAAATTTCCAAAAAAAAAAATTTTTTTTTACTAAAAATCTGAACTTTAGACAAAATACTCGGTTTACCATCTTCTTGTGCCCGCAAGGTTTTCATCCTGATCACCCCAACCGTGTGGGGCGCTATGGGGCTAAGAAGGGGCTGCGGGAGGGATTTTTGAAGGTTTTCGGCTACGGGGTCGAGTTAGGTGTCGTTTTCGACCTTTTTTTTGACGTAAAATCCATTTTTGGGGGCCCCAGAACGATCCGATTTCACCGTGAGGCTATATGGGGGCTTTCAAGGGGCTACAAATGTGATTTTTGAAGGATCCCAGGAGGTCAAATGAGGTGTCATTTTCCTAGTAATTTGGTAGGTACGCCAAATCCATCTTTCGAGGTCTCACATCTGACGAAACATCGTATAGAAAAAATTTTTTTTTCTCAAAAATGACGGAAATGACTAATTTCTGCGCGTACTGAAGAATAATAAACGCTTGTGTAAAATTTGCAGCTTTTCTGTACTTTTTCATGATAACCCTTGAAACATTACCGAGTTATTGTGTCGGATGGCGTGGTAGGTACCTACTCGACGAATCAGTGCGACTTATTGTAGTCTCATTGAACAACTCCGCTTATTCCGACCTTCCATCAGTAAATGAGTGTTCTACCCTCGGATTCGAGTCCTTGTTACTACAAAGGGCAATCACAATATTATACTCCATTGTACACATCCAAGTTTGGTGATATATGGAGAACTGTTTCGTATTTGTTACCTCTCAACTTGTTAGGCCTCAGGTGCGGAATTATTGAGGTGAACTGACGATTCCAACGCAAGTTAGGAAACCTTCAATCGCGGGTTTCCTCAACTTTTCGACGTCCGACGGAGCGAAAGCGTGAAACACGTGACAAGTTCCGTCGAGGGAAACGAGGGAGGATCAACGACAAGTTTGTTGCCGATAGTAAATACGAGCTCTTCGGTAATTGCCGGATATTTATTAGGGGAACTTTTCCGATTGCGGTAAACTGGGCCCTCGTCAGACCGAGGGGGGGTACGGATTTTGGGGTTTCGTGATTTATAGCGAAAGTTGGAGTATCGTTTACAACAGTTGTGCTAAACTATTATGTTATCAGGAAGGTTGCGGTGGACGGGTGTGTGTTGGTGCTAGGATTGTAGCCACAATGTACTTTGTGAGGTTTCTCCCTTGTTTGTTGAGCATACGTTCCTCTGATAACCTTCCATTGTTTCTGAAACGAGGTGAAGGTATGGTTTGGGGTCGCCCAAAAAGTATGTCACGTAGGTAGTGTGATTTTGAATACTTACGTGAGCTAGAAGTTTATTATTAAATAATTTTACTTCGAAGGGGCATATTCCATGTTGTTGTCGCCGTTTGTTGTAGAGGGAATGGTCGGAGTACTCGGATAGAACATTTCAGACATTCCAGGCGGAAAGCCTTGTCAGTGTGTTTTCACTAGTCTTCTATAGATTTTCCAAGCTTAATTATTGAGAATTTTCCGAAATGAATTGAGAATTTTTTTTAAAACTGAATTTAGAATTTCCAAGCTGATTTGAGAACTTTTTTTTTTCTCAAAAACGATGAACGAATGGTTTATTCAAAACTGCATGGGGAACGAGTTAAAGGCCAAATTCAAGGTAACAAGCCAAAACAAACAAAAACGAAAACAAAAACATGAACAAGAAACCGACAGCCCGAACCACTGTGTTTCTACCCTGCTGCCTGGCGTCTTATGCCATTCTGGGCGCCGCGCCGCCGTCCTCTTGTCACGGGTCCGAAAGAAGGAGGTTCATGGGGAACTGTCCAAGCCGAGCTGAACAGCTGCACCACCTTCGAAGCCCAGCAGGTTGTCAGCGGACCTCCAGTGTTTCCGAGCACCCCTGAGACATAAGCTGCTTGCTCTAAGAACTGCGAAGGCCAGTCGAGCGCGTACCCACTCCCGAACTTTGCTCTGGTGTCGTCCCCAGATTTCAGGGAGCCTCTCCGCCAAAACCTTGATGAATGCTCTCGCCTGTAGAGCCCACAAATCATCCACCGAGCACACCGTGAATGTAGCGTGGCGCTCTTCGCATGCGCTGGAGTACTTCCTTCGCTTCTCCTGTTCAGCTGATGCAAGGTCTGCCGAGACGGAGCGAGAAACATTAGAGGGAGCGTCGTTGTGAACGGCACGGATATCAAATAACGCATCCCTCCCAAACCCCTCCGCATACAAGGTCTCCTCGCAAAGCCGGATGTGAGGGCGTTGCCTCCTTTATCTGAGAACTTTTCATTTCAATATGAGAATTTTCTGTTCAAATTGAACCAGGTCTCGTGAAGCAACTCGTTGCCAAGATTCATTTTGCCCTGGCCAAGTTATAGAAGAGGTGGTGTCGCGCCCCGTGAAAGAGTGAAGGAGCAAGTTCTTGTCTGGGTCAAACGTGAAGGATTCCATCGAATAGAGGAAGATGTAATTCCTCTTCCAGGCTTCAGGAACACGAACCTACCATTAACATCTTAGCAAGTCTACATTGCATTAGCAAGTTTACATTGCACTCTATTATAGAGTATAATACGGCAGTATTCAAAGCTCCCCTTGAGCACTTCAATCAGCAGACGTTTATTATTTTCGTTTGCTCTGCATTTCCCCTGAGGGACTTGATTCATACGTACTTGAATAATACGTACTTGAGCAGCTATAAGAAAAACTGTCTGCCTGCTCCTCTAACCAGAGCCGAAGACACCTTCAACCAACATTACGGGCTTGTTGCGTTCGTTTGGCTTGTCGTTTAATAATTAAGAACGATATATGACGCTCATGAGTACTTAATGAGAGTTTCACCTCATAGTAACCGATGCCGGTTCCTAATGCCATCAGCTAACATTCGAAAGAAAGCCAATTTCGAGAAGAGTGCTTGAACGGATTTAAAAGTTTTGGTACTCCCTGAACACAGAAGTAGATTCTCCACACCTTTTGATTTATTATTCTTGGAATGATACTCCTATGTTTTTGCGACGGAGGTGGACGACTCCGATCGGCCTCAAAATTTGACCGATTTGAATTTGTCCGTCCGGGCCGTTTTGGGCAGTAGGAATTTTTTTTAAAATCTGAAATTTTGACAAAATACTCGGCTTACCATCTAGTTGTGCCCGCAAGCGTTTCAGCCCGATCGCCCAAACCCGTGGGGCGCTATGGGGCTAAAATGGGGCTACGGGAGGGGTTATTTACAGGCTTTTGGCTATGGGATCGAGTCAGGTGTCGTTTTCGAAGTATTTTTGGACGTAGAATCCATTTTTTGGCGTCCCGCAACGATCCGATTTCACTGTGAGGATCTATAGGGCTTTCATGGGGCTACAAATAAGATTTTTGATAGATCCCAGGAGGTCAAATATTTTTCAAGTAAAAAAAACAAAAAAATTGAAAAAACATTTTTAAAAAAATCAAAAAAAAAAAAAAAATTAACAACAGAATTAAATTTCTGGACAAGTAACCAATATCAAAGAATAATAAACCCTAGTGTAAAATTTGCAGCGTTTATTTCATGAGTTTTTTAAAAATTTTTTTATTGGGGACCCATTTTCAACGTACCCTTCAAAAACGCTGCAAATTTTACACAGGTTTTTTTTAAATTCTTTGATAAGGTTTCTTGTCCGAAAATTAATTCTGTGTCAATAAAAAATTTTGAAAAAAAAAAAAAAGTTTTTCAAGTTTTTTTTTACTCGGAAAATATTAAATATTAAATAGTCCACTCCAAGAAAGATGAAGGTCACTTTTTGTCGAAAATGAGAAAAACGGATTTGAAAGTTTCAAGACTCGTACTTATAGTTTAGAAAATTATTTTTAAACTAGTAGGGCGCGCTAAATTTTCGCTAACTCCCATAGATGCTGTACAGCTTTGTTATTTTGGCAAAAATTAAATTTTCGGGCGATTTCTGACGATAGATGAATAAAAGCCCCCTCAGAAGTATGCAAAAAAGATGAATGTCAATCAAAAAATCTGCGAAAAAAAGTAAAATATCAATCAAATCACAACCAAAAATTGGTAAAATAAGGATTTGAGTTAGGTTTTGAGTTAGTTTTGAGTTAGGTATGGATTGAGAACCAGAAATGAAGTGAAAAAAAAGAAGAATATTTTATTTAAGTACTGAAACAACAAATACAATTACTCAAACATTACAATCAATTACAATTGAATTACTCAAACATTGTAAGAAGAATCTCTATTCTATCTAACATTGTAAGAAGAAGAGGCTAGAAACAGGGGTGGCAACATTACGAAACCGACATTCATCTTTCTTGCATTGTCGAGAACTGACTCTCATCTTTTTTGCATTGTTACTACAGTAGTCCGAAACTTCCACGTTCGATTTCGGCTGAAAGCATCATCTTTTTTGAGAATTTGAAGTTACCAACAGAAACTACTTGGTCTGAAGAACGTATTGCCAACGTAAACTCATTTTCGGAAAAAAGTGACTTTCATCTTTCTTGGAGTGGACTCTTGGAGGTTAATTTTGAACCTCCTGGGATCCTTCAAAAATCTCATTTGTAGCCCCATGAAAGCCCTATAGATCGACACAGTGAAATCGGATCGTTCCGGGACCCCCAAAAATTGATTCTACGTCCAAAAAATTTGCGAAAACGACACCCAACTCAACCTCATAGTCGAAACCCTTCAAAAACCCCTCCCGTAGCTCCATTTTAGCCCCATAGTGCCCCACGGGTTTGAGCTAGATGGTAAACCGAGTATTTTGCGAAAATTTCAGATATTTGAAAAAAATGTCTATTGCCCAAAACGGCCCGGACGGCGGACGGACATTTCGGAACCTAGACCTCTTGAAACAGATAATGTCAAATTTTGAGCCCAATCGAAGTCGTCGACCTCCGTCGCGATTACAAAATGTATTATTCCAAGAATAATAAACCTAAAACAGATCGCTGTCTTCCTTCGCCGCGTTTCAGCTTCAATATAGTTGCCGGGGGGGGGGGGGGGGGGGGGCACCTCTGATGGCTTCGTCAGCCAAACCCGCCCATTCTGCTCCGGAGGTCTTTGCGGTCTTCCGCACAGGCCAGGCCACGACCTGAACCTTTTCTTTCCTGCGAGATCGTTTCGACCTTTGTAAAGTTGGATTAGGCTCGCCGGTAACGTTCAATGTTTAAACGACCACCAGAAACGGTTTACCTATTCAGTGGCCCCGCTCGTTCCAAGTCCTATAATTTCCAAAAATAACGTTCTCTCGAAAATGAAGCAAGTCTTTCTCTACCCTGAAAATGAGTTTTTCTCCTGTTTCGGACGTCAAAGTTTCTTTGTTGAAGCGACGTTATTCAATTGAATAAATAACTGTTTCCCCGCCGTACATGAGTTTTCAACCACCGAGGCACCAAATAAATAATTTATTCACGTAATTTAGGTTCTTGACTTACCTTGTACAACGAAAAATACCCACCGCAAAATTGTCAATTTCAACCACACGTAACCTCCATCGATAATTTTATCGATTCATGGGTGGAACTCGGGAAGATATGAAAGTGAAGAATGAAATGGCGTGACCGGCGATATAACCCGCTTACTCGGAAGAGAAATGGTTTCAGCCTTTTATTGCCCTCTATAATCTTCTCTTTATCTCCTATGGGCTGAAATGAAACCCTACCTTGTTGATAAATGACTGATACGGTGAATATTGATCTGTACATGGAGGAACATCTTTAAAATATTACGTATGAAGCCTTTTGAGTTTCCACGCCCAGCTTCCTTTTCAACTTTTGTGCGAAACGCCAAAGATGGAACTTTATTTTAATGAAGACAAACAAAGGCTGAGAAACAAAGTTCAACTCTTGTTCAGACTCGTCAGAGAAAATAATAGGTTTCAGCTAAAAGGATGGGCGAGGACGAGGAAGGACGTGATGAATAAAAATGGGAGTCTCCCCTAGATAATAAAATGGTTCAGCGCGGGAGCTCTATTCTCGAGCGTTGTCATACATTTATGTATGTCTGTATTGAGTCGGGCACCACCTTTCGTACTGTTTGCTCACTCCTCGAAGCGAAATTCGCCAACTCTTGAGATTTTCTGGTTAAAATGAGTTTTAGCATAGAATACGCTTTAGAAAACCGTTAGGCGGAAAGGGAGACGCGGATGTGTCACGACATGCCTGGAAGGACGAGATTTTTTTTTTAAACATCAGTTCGCGGGCATAGATTTTGAAGAAAATAGAAGCTATTTTCAGCTGCTGAGTGAAGACAAGATTTCGGAAGTAACGGAGTAAATAAAAAATATTAAAAAACGCTGCAAATTTTACACAAGGGTTTATTATTCTTTGATATAGGTTACTTGTACAGACATTTAATTCTGTGAATAAAAAAAAAATTAAAAAAATTTTTTTTTTGGATTTTTATATTTCAAAAAAAATTTTTTGGGTTTTTTTTTTCAAAAATGTGTTTTTTCAAAAATTCTTTAATTTTTACTCGAAAAATATTTAACTTCTTGGGATCCTTCAAAAATCCCATTTTTAGCCCCATGAAAGCCCTATAGATCGCCACAGTGAAATCGGATCGTTCCGGGACCCCCAAAAATGGATTCTACGTCCAAAAATACTTCGAAAACGACACCTAACTCGATCCCATAGCTAAAAGCCTTCAAAACACCCCTCCTGTAGCCCCATTTTAGCCCCATAGCGCCCCACGGGTTTGGGCGATCGGACTGAAAACCTTGCGGGCACAACTAGATGGTAAACCAAGTATTTTGCCAAAATTTCAGATTTAAAAAAAAATTCCTACTGCCCAAAACGGCCCGGACGGCGGACGGCGGACGGACATTTCGGATTTTGAATGTAGACCTCTTGAAACGGATAATTTCAAGTTTTTAGGCCGATCCGAGTCGTCGACCTCCGTCGCGAAAACATAGGTGTATTATTCCAAGAATAATAAACCAAAAAATCTAAAAATATGCTAAAATGGAGGTTGTGGGAGTCGGTTGAGGCTATCATCCGGAGATAACAGTCAGAATGAATTACGAAAACAAAAGGCGGAACTAGCCGAGGAGGGGGAGGGGGAGAAATTCTTTCCCTCTTGTCTCGAGTGTCAACAGTTTTATACATAAAATATATCCGACCGTCTGAGGCTCGTTTTCCCGCTTCTTCGTTGAATAACGTTCACATTTGAAAAGTTTTACAGAAAAATCAAGTCGATTTTACATCAAAAGGTGAAACTTTTATCTTCCGTTAGTTCCATGCCGTAACGTCGAACGGATTTATCTTCACTACCTGGCTAAAATGTCTTGTCAAATGATTCGTCCAAAATGCTGCTCAGTGCCTTCTTGAATAATCATAATGAGGACTTTGATTCCAAAAGGTATCTACCAACAATTTTAGGCGAAATTGAGTTGAACCCACCAGTAAAAGGACTCCTCACAAAAATGCCGTCTATTTGGAGCTAAAAAATCCACTTTTCAACGAATATTTTTGCTAAACTAAATATTATTACGGTTTCCAGGTCGTAATGGGTTTTGCTGATTTTATCACTATTAAAGGAAAACAAATTTTCGACGTAGTACCTTTTGGTACCGTTTAATTGTTTAATTACAACATTTGAAAAAAATTAACTTTTTGTTAAAAACGTCTCCACGTTATTAAAATTAGACTGTAATTTCGGACTTCACGTTGAATAATTCAGCTTGCAGTAAAATGATTTATTGTAGAAAAGGTCTCATACACCTGCGAATCAATATTGGCGTTGACATGGAGAAGGTGTTAAGTCACAAGAGGCAAAAAAAATTTTTTTCACGGAAAAGATAGCCAGATTCAAGGCCAATGGCATGGTAAAGGAGTTATGTCGATAGCTCAAATAGTTTAGTTGGGAGATCTCTCCAAAGATGGCACTCGAGGTAACACCTAGCCCGTTGGCGCAGGAAAAGTGATAAGTCACGGTGCCGGTCACGGTCAAGGTCACGCGGTAGGACATGCGAAGGTTACCTATTTTTGTTTAGATGAGGGTTATGTTTACACGATTTCGCCTGTTACCTACTGAATGTTTCGATGCTTCATCATCAATGTCGGTCAAGTTCGTCCCCTTCAAACCAGTGAGTATTATTCTCCCTTTGTTGTCAAAACAGTGATTATTACCACCGTAACGCTAACTTTTGGTTTATTATTCTTGGAATAATAAGTACACCTATGTTTTCGCGACGGGGGTCGACGACTCCGATCGGGCTCAAAATTTGTCATTATCCGTTTCAAGAGGTCTACATTCTAAATCCGAAATGTCCGTCCGCCGTACGCCGTCCGCCGTCCGCCGTCCAGGCCGTTTTGGGCAGTAGGAATTTTTTTTTAAATCTGAAATTTTGACAAAATACTTGGTTTACCATCTAGTTATGCCCGCAAGGTTTTCAGTCCGATCGCCCAAACCCGTGGGGCGCTATGGGGCTATAATGGGGCTACAGGAGGGTTTTTTTTTTGAAGGCTTTTAGCTATGGGATCGAGTTAGGTGTCGTTTTCGAAGTATTTTTGGACGTAGAATCCATTTTTTGGGGTCCCGGAACGATCCGATTTCACTGGGGCGATCTTTAGGGCTTTCATGGGGCTAAAAATGGGATTTTTGAAGGATTTCAGGATGTTAAATGGACGCCAAAAAAAGGACTTGCTAGCCATGCTAGACTTCATGGACTCGAAATATCGCAGTTTTTATGAAAATATTTGCTCCTAAATTCGACATTTTTATGTTTTCTGCTTTTGTTTCGTTTTTGGGCACTTACTTGTCACTTACGTGTAGTTTGTTCAATAAATATTGATGCAAAAAGTGAAAAAAATAGTTTTTTGGCTCTCCTGTAAAATTTGGGTTTTTTGACTTAACACCTTTTCCCTGTCAACGCCTCTTCTAAGGTAAGTCTTCTACAATGGGCCACGGAACTAGGTCAGAGAAATGGGAAAATTCGGCCGAACATAGTTGAACTAGTAATGAACAAAGTACTCAGTACAGTTAGCACTGAGAAATTAGGTGTCTGAGCAGAGGAAATCACTAGTGAATATTTGGCGTTTTGAATTTTCCCGCCGTGGCACTATAACTAATCCGCCAGAGTGCGCTAGCATAAGAAGGGACCGACGGGAATCTGCCGGAGGTGACGGCGGAAATGGCGGCCGTGAGCAGCCAATGAGAGAGTGGCGCCACTTTTCCCTCCAGATTCAAAGTTGAAATTTTCGACAGTGCCCTGGAAATTTGTATTACACCGTAGGAGCCCAAAACTCACTGCTATGCCTTCAAATTATGAAGTTCTTTCAGAAAAAAGTATTATTCGACAGTCGGTTCCGGGGCCCATTATTGTAGAAGACTTACCTCCAATTTTGTTGCTCAGTGAAACCACAAACCGTACGAAATGTACTGCGACCTGAATGCTATAAATATCGGGCGTCGCCTGTCTCGTCTCAACTTAATTGCAACCCCTAATTAGAGAGTTAATACCTAGGCATGACTCGTCTCAACGACCTGACGGGTATAGCACGACTCGTCTCAAGGGAAAGGAGTACTGTAGAAGTAACAGCTCCAATAAGTTGTGAAATTCAAGCAAAACTTTTAAAAAAATTGGTAAAGAGGGGTGGGCGGAGTGGAACGATTCACATGCGTTCGTTGTTCGGGTCAAATCAGCATTTATTTACTAGGGGAGAATTGAGACTCCTCTGTGACGTACCTCTCTGTCAGATTGTCCGCCAATTTGCGCACAGGGCTTAAATTAACTACACTGTTCTAACATTATTAGGCTAAAGCCTGATCAGTGTACTGCTGAAAACAGTCATCAGGCATGATTGACATGAGATCCTCAAAAAAACATTCTTTAACATCTGATGGATCTAAAAATAATAAACCGAAACACCATTTCAGCCACGCCCCTACTTCATCTTTATTTTTGTATTGTGTACTTAGGCCAAGGTTTTGAATTTTTTACCATGGTGCACCAAGCACTAGCTATATGGAACCTAACAATCGAACTGAGGGGCCATCTGGACTCTTTTGAGGGCAATGTGAATCGCCACTTCCAAGTCTACCACTGAGATTCACCACAACTCAACTCACGGTACTTGTTGAACTTGAAATTGTTCAAAACTAGCAACGTGTGCCCTCGTTGGCTTATTATTTCACGGAGGAACATGGTGACGGACGGCTCGTGGAACGGAGACGAGTCAGGCTGTTACTTTTTGTGCACACAATAAGGGAAAAGATGAGACGAGTAGGGCGACCATTATGAACAAATAAAATAAATACGGAGACGAGAAAGGTTGTCTACGACAGGAATGGATTATTTTGGAGACGAGACGGGAATCACCCTAAATATCGTAGCCCGAGGGTCTTCATGGTTTTGTCGGAAATGGGCGGATAATTCTCCGAGTAAGAAAAAGATACGAGAAGGCGAAGGCATCGAGGTGGACAGTCATACATTGTGATCCCCCGACCGTAAATCTCCTAAACCTTGAATCTATCTTAAGGACAAATCGGAAAAACATACATTACAGCGAGAGGGTGGAGGGGGGGAGCTTTGGAAAAGTGGTTCACATACTACGTTAGCACGAGGCCCACAGGGACGTTTAGGGGCTGAAAACCAAGTTATGGTCTTTCCTCCGCCCCTTGCTATTCCTTTTTTTTTCCTCTCAAGATCTTTCCCTATAGTTTTATTTACACGAGAGGCGGCACTAAAAGATTCAACTTTTGCTTACATGTCAGACCATTCTATGAATATTTTAGCATTACATTCTAGGTCTGTATTCGTATCAGCGGCGGCTCGTCCAGGGGTTCAGTGGGTCAGAGAACCCCCAAAGATATTGAGAGATCTATACTTTTTTTTACTCGATCGATAAAGCGGAAAAGTATGAGTGCTGTAATCAGACAAATAGCCCAAATTCGTCGTCGAACATTATTCCGTGATATTAGAAGGAAGACTGATGCAACAACACTCATAACAATATTGAAAGAACTGACTAAACAAACTATCATCACCCTCTTAGGAGTTCCCAAGTCTGCCAACATAAACCTCTCGCCAAGAAGACGAACACTTCGAACATTCTCCCACCCCAGAATACATGCTCGGATCTTTCACTTATAACAACTTCGAAACTTTTAAGTCCCTTACAACTTCTGCTCTGCTTCAAGTTAAATCTTGTGCGCGGCTAAGGAGGGGTGTGAAGGGTGTTCTGTTACCGTGCTTCTTCTGAAAAAGCTTTCCGCCTTCCATTTTTCCGCGCTACAGGCGGTGCCTTTCGAATATCCGTAATGAACCCAACTATAACGATAACGAGCTAAGAGCACCCCCCCCCCCTCGTCGCGCTATTCCCCTTTTACGCTTTGAAGGAGAATGAAAAATATGAATAAACTAACCCTCGACGATTCTGCGTCGTAATTCTTTTACACGCCCTTCTACCTCATTAATCGGACGTGGAGGCAATCTCAATTTGTTTGGAGAAAAACTTCTTTTGAAATCCCAATTTTCCGGCGCTTTGGTTAGAAAAATAATTTCTGGTCTGTAAAATCAAGATGCTGCGTATCTACTTTTAATCATCTCGGACAAAACTATTTTAATTAATATACTGTTAACAAGTAGGTTTAATTAGGGGTCTTCACGATGGGCCAATCTCGACGTGTTAAAGTGGAGGAAATCGACCCGTGGGGCTTTGTGGGGATAAAACGGCAGGGGTTTCAGAAGCAGCGGAAGACGTACCGGGGTGCAGGCATGCATCGCCACTTGGAGCCTTCTGTTGGAGTCTACATCCACAGATAGACCCATCAAAGAGTCACAGAACGTAAGATGCGGTATGATGAGTGTTCGCACGGGCCTCAGACGAAGTCCCACGCTGGTGCACGATGACATCTTTTTCACGGTATGCAGTGTACTGTACATCCTCCGGCAAATCTGGGCCACCTGCCGCTGCCGAGAGGTCGCTGCTCAGAGTAACACCCAAGTTCCTTACCGAGGACGAGAAGGCTATGGCGACCCCCTAAAGCTGGACAGGCGTCGTCATCGCGGGAGGTATGACCTTTTTCCAAAACAGGATGACCTGGGACTTTTTAGGGTTCACCTGAATGCCGTTGTCGGCCTCCCATCCAGAAACCAGAGTCAGCTCGCGATTGACCTCCAATATCCCCTCCCCAAGCCTTGCCCCCAGACACTGCAGATAGAACTGAATGTTATTCGCATACAGGTGGTATTGGCTTTTTGTAAGGACCAACGGGAGATCGTTGGTACATTATGTAGACTGGGATGGCCTAGGCTTCGATGTGCAGACGGTGTGGCAGCTGACGCGCGCTCCATTCTGGGAGTTCGCAATTGGAGAGCGGTAGCAACCAACATAGATGACTGGCGGACTCTATTACAGAAGGCCCTGACCCCGCGTGGGTTGTAGCGCCAAGGTATCATTATAATAATTATATTTAATATGGCATAGAAACGCTTTAAGAGGAGTTTTAGGCCCTCTGTTGTTTCTTATACACGTAAATGATGCATTCTGTGCAAATATTGATGACAGTGTTCTCATACACGTGAATGATATATCCGGCGAAAATATTGATAAGAGTATGGTTGCATTTGCTGATGATATGGCTGTAATAATAATGGGAAAAACCTGGCAGCAGGTCCACCTGGCTGCTGAACCGGCTTTGGAAAAAATAACAGACTGGTTTGCGTTAAATAGTCTGACCATGAACGTATCAAAAACTAAATACATTACATTTTCAATAAACAGCAGGACAGCCGAATGAAGAAAACTGCCATGAACGAGAAAACAGATCCTGTATGTGTGAGAGAATAGATAGAGTTGAGGTGATTAGATATCTGGGCGTTTCTTTAGACCAACATCTAAAATGGAAGAGTCTCATCAATGGACTTGTAGCTAGTTAGGAAAACATTTCACATCTTTATTATGCTGAGAAACTGGCTAGATAATAGACATATTAGGATGACGTACTACGCATTTGTATAGTTTATTAATATATGGAGTAAGGACTTGCATGGGGCGGTGCGGACCATACTTTCAGCTCCTTGACTGTGGCAATCAATAGGTACAGTTTTACGAATAGCATTGAAATCGAGCAGGCACTCGTCCTCTGCGAACCTTCATAGTACACCTGAAATACTAACATCAAGAATGACTTATCTATATAGACTGGCAGTGTATGTGTACAAGATTAAAGACGATCTCCAGAAGTGTCAAAAAATTAGGTTCACGAGATCAACAATAACTAGCATGCTGGCAATAGAACGCTCGAAGAGTGATTTCTATACCAGACAACTGTCATGGTTGGCACCCGCTGTATTAAAGAAATTTTTTTCTGAGAATTTTATTGCTCCAAGTAAATAACTCATTATCAATATTGATTTGATGAATTGATAGACGGCGTCGTCGCTTCCACACAATTTCATCAATTCATTGGATTGTACTTCCACGATCCCAAGGACGAACACCAATCAATATTGATTTGTGACTAGGTGATAGATATTTAAAACTGAGGTACCTACAGCACTTAGTTTTTTTTTTTTTTTTTTTTTTTTTTAATGATAATATGCCGTCACTGCGCGCTGCTTCACGAGTAAGCAAGATCGAGTGGTGTGGTTCTTTTAAGTTTTCGGACGATATCACTTGTGTCTAGGAGACGGACAGCTTCCTCGTTGACGTGAGATCTGTTGGAGATGACGCACAGCCTGCCGCTTGGTTTTGTTGACTGTTTCGATTTGAAGTTCGTGATGGAGACGTTCATTTCGAAAGTACCATGGTGCATTGACAACGTTTCTTAATATATTGTTTTGGAATCGCTGGATGAGCTCTCGATTTGATTGAGCCGTACGTCCACAGATGGGCTCTTCAAGTCCACACCGATTTGCGGACTTGGTCGTACAGGGTATGCTTATTCTGGATGGACAGTTTAGACCTCTCCCCATTAGCCAGTACATCTTTCTGAATTTGAGCAAAAGTTCTTCTTTCTTCTTCTTGACGTGGGCTTTCCATCGGAGCAGAGCATCAAGCGTCATACCGAGATACTTCGCTTCATTTGAGTATGGGATTACTTTCCCATTGAGGTAAGCCGGTATGTAGTTGATTTTTTGGTTGGTAAACTTGGATTCGTTCAGCTTGATTCTCCATTTCGCTGTCCATTGCTGAATGCGGGTGATTGACCGGTTTAGATTGGTGACTGACTCATGTTGTTTTCTCCTATCGCCAACACCGCAGTGTCATCCGCTTGTGGCAAAGGTTGATATGTTGTTCATTTCTGTTTCTGGGAGGTCTCTGGGTGTACAATAAGTATGCTCCCTTGTGGGACGCCTGATTTGACAAGTTTTGGTTCGAAGAAGGCGTCTTCTTGCTTGATCCTGAAGTAGCGATTGGTAAGATATGATTGAAGTAGCTCAGCGTACTTTGATGGCAGGGTTTTACGCAGTTTCAAGTTAAGCCCCTCATGCCAGACCGTGTCGAATGCTTGAGCAACATCCAGAAATACAGCCGAACAGATCTTCTTTTCTTCAAGGGCTTTTTCAATGATGTGTATTATCCTGTGTTCTTGATCAATTGTAGAATGCTTCTGACGAAAACCGAAATGATGCGGTGGGATTAGTTTTCGCTCCTCCACTATCGGCATCAGACGTCTGGGTAACAACTTCTCAAACAGATTAGACAGTACTGGGAGTAGAGAAATTGGTCGATAAGAATAGTAAAGACATGAAAGTAAACTAAAATTTTGAAAGTAAAATTCTCAGCGTTTTAATGTAAAGTTTCAAGTGGTTCACCGTTCGTAAAAATTTCTCTCGCCGCACAGTGGGCCATTTCCCGAAAAACCCGATCAAAATTATTTAGGGCTTGGAAAGTATTGGTTAGGCATTGTATATGAGTATTATATGATTAAAAAGTCTCAGGTCTCGCTAAGAGTAGTTCTATTCGATTCGGCGTGCCGGAAAACATGTAAAACGTTACAAAACACTGGTTTCTTCATAAAACCGCTGATCCTTCTTCTTTTGCTCACCACACTTAATCCACTGAAAGATACAGGAGGTCGCCCGGCATTCGGATTGACCCTTTTTGGAACAGAAAAATGTAAGCTGCCCTCCAACCAGTCACGGTTTTTCGATAGGAAGAGGCTTTTCCAGCGCGAACATTTGTGCCATCTTGAATGGAATTCATGTTTGAATTTTTTCAGTCTTATTTCGATATCTCCATTCGAGCGTCCAACACTTGATTCAACCTTCTCGCTCAGGTAAATAGACTTCTGCTTAATATCCACTTCAGGAGCCTCCCATAACCACTCGCATAGCTGTTGTCGTGTTATTATTATAGACGAGTCAGACGACCCTGAAAGAATCAGTTCACTTTCAGTTCGATTGGTTATTTACTTTATATCTAGGTATTTATTTTTATTTTTCTCAGTTTACAAGCTATTCAAGGATTATCACTCATTCTCTAGGCAAGTGTGGGTATTATTGCTTTTTAGTGAATTTCCGAATTGAAAATAATTTAAGTTATTGAAAATTATTACATTATTATTGCGCTCGTCCTGTTTAAAAAAACTACCGGTAGCATGAAAACTGTCGTGCACAAAATGTGCGAATCCGCGCTATTACAGGTAGCATATTTTACTCTAGAAAGCTTAAATTTTTACAGCAGACTCCTATGGGGCTAATTCAGACTGAACATGAAGAAGAGCACTCTTGGTGCAATAGCGGCCGGTCTGGAGCACGCTATAGGTCGAAAAACGTGTTTTCGGCACGAAAAAACGGTAATTTTTTGTACGTTTCTGGTTCTAGCTCGGCTCAGGAGCAAGCTACGAAGACGGGGATGGTACCAATCGATTCAGCGTGGAAAAATTCATTGAAAATGATACCCTGCATAATCATTAAGGAGTCCTGTGCGTTATTATGGAATCATTTCTGTGATTATCTCTATTTTTTGCCTTTATTTTTTTGGACAAAAGTGAGCACCATTCAGAGATTGGCAGGTATTGGCAGGATTTTTTTTTTGTATTTTCTCAACCCTCAGACCTTCCTGAACAACGCCTTGCCAGAGATTTAGCTGAACTCGTTGGAACTCATGCGCGTTTTTTCTATTGTATTGAGATTTCGAGTGCTGAAATTGGGTCTGATAGCCACCCTTGTATGGCATTTAAGAAATCGTTTTAAAAACTTGAAAAAATAATTTTTAAGTTAACATACCTCCAGGCAATGAGCTCATCACAGAAGGAGATCGATAACTTCACTCCTCGAGCACTGAGACGCGATTAAATGCCGCTTTGTTCGATGAGAAAATATCGGCGATAAGAGAGCGTCATGATTTTGCATGCAGTGCATCTAAACGGCTGACTCCTGGACCCGTTCCTTTGCACACATGAACTCTTTAGGATGTTAGGAAACGAACCACACCAGAAAAGGCGACGATTTTGAACTTTTTTTTTTTCAATTTTGATCGGGTTTTTCGGATCTTTTTCTACTTTTGCCATGTAAGCTCGACCGTGAAGACTCCTTTCATTAGGTAGTGCATGTTATACAACCTTCTCCATGGCGTTGAGAAGGTTCTCAATAGTCCCAAAGTTGCCTAAACTATTTATTAAGTTCGAGGGAGTTAGTGAGGTCCTACCGCTTGAAAATTATCGCAATTCACCTCCTGCGTGGTGTAAGTCCAATTAGCATTCATTCGGGCTGCAAGTTCCGCGGAAGACAATTGACTCTCCGGAAGACGGCAGGTATTTCCGGAGCAAAGCCTTCTTGGATATCGTAATTTGCTAATTAAGGAAATTCCTTCGATGGAGGTTGAACCGATTTGCCCGCCCAGAATTTCGCTATTTTACGCAAACTTCACTAAGAAACACTTCAAAACTCTGAAAACGTGTGGGCGGAACTTCATGACGCCGAGACACTATCGTTCGAATAATGGAGCAAAACCCGCGAACCAAGTTGGGGCTGAATTGCAGTCAACACCGGAAGGGAAGTAGAAACAAAAAACTTGGCGGTATTTTTAGGCGAGGTTAGAAACTCGAGATACATTTACATGAGATGACAGTTATGTACGCATAATGATTTAAGACAAGGAAAACTTTCCCGAGTTTTAAACTTTGCCGGCGTGTCAAATTTGTTTTCTCGGAGGTAGGGGGGAGGGAAAGTAATCGTTGGAATGCTCTTGGGAAGAAGTTTCGTCGGTATGATTTAGTCACGAACGCGACGTAATGCAAAGGGCTGGTTGAGGGCTAAACAAAACCTCGGCAAATTTGATGTTGGTTACACCCGATTATGTTGGGCTACTAGCGTAGAGCGTAGATTAAAAACGCTGCAAATTTTACACAAGTTTTTATTATTCTCTGATGTAGGTTACTTGTGGGAAAATTAATTCTGTGACAATAAAGAAAAAAAAAAAAACAAAAAAAAAAAACGATAATTACTCGGAAAATATTTGACCTCCTGGGATCTTCAAAAATCCCATTTTTAGCCCCATGAAAGACTTTTAGATCCCCATAGTAAAATCGGATCGTTCTTGGACCCCCAAAAATGGATTCAACGTCTAAAAATACTTCGAAAACGACACCCAACTCGACTCCATAGCCGAAAATCTTTAAAAAACCCTCCCGTATTCCCATTTCGCCCCACGGGTTTGGGCGAACGAGCTGAAAACCTTGCGGGCACAACTACATGGTAAACTGAGTACTTTATCTTGTCAAAATGTCATATTAGAAACAAAGCATTAGGGGTTTTTATTCTTTGATATAAGATACTTGTGCATAAATTTATTTCTGTGTCAATGAGAAAATTTTAGAACAGTTTTTTGATTTTTATTTTTCAAAAAAAACTTTTTTGTGGTTCTTTTTTTTTTTTCTTCAAAAATTTGTTGTTTTTTTACTTGAAAAATATTTGACCTCCTGGGATCCTTCAAAAATTCCATTTGTAGCCCCATGAAAGCCCTATAGATTGCAACAGTGGAATCGGATCGTTCCAGGACCCCCAAAAAATGTATTCTACGTCCAAAAATACTTCGAAAACGACACCTAACTCGATCCCATAGCCAAAAGCCTTCAAAAATTTCCTCCCACAGTCCCATTTTAGCCCCATAGCGCCTCAGGGTTTGGGCGATCGGGCTGAAAACCTTGCGAGCACAACTAGATGGTAAACCGAGTATTTTGTCAAAATTTCAGATTTAAAAAAAAAATCCTGCTGCCCAAAACGGCTCGGACGGCGGACGGACATTCTGCTCATCTTGAAACGTATAACGACAAATGAGTGTTGTGCGGTCGTATAATCTACATCATAAATTGTGATATTGGCCAAATTCAAGGTCTTGCTCTAAACCGTAACAGGTCGTCAGTGAGTTCTTTTAATCAGTTTGGATTATAAACTTCGGCTCAAAATTCTCTGTACCTACTGACGTGGTTATATCTCAATCACTTCGAGCTCTTTTGTTTTTCCCTTGATAAATTCTCGTCGTAGGTTATGACATATTGTTTCAAACAACGTCGGATAGCTTGTGAGGTACGGTTGCCAGAGGGGAAAAGAAGGCTCGTCTACTCATTGGTGGTGCAAGTTACGATCCGAGCTGATAACATTCTTTTACGATGGGAGATCCAATATCCCGGAGCCTTTGTCCTAAGGCTGAAATCACTTCACCTAAAAGAAGTCCCTTGAGCCTTTCCGAAAGCTGGAAAAGAGGGAGATGGTCTTGGTGGCTCCAGCCTCTCTTTGGAGAGGCTTTTGTTGCGTCCAATAATACTCTTCCTTCAAATTCATCAATACGGCGCTCCTTCGGCGAACGACTCTTCATTTCACGATAAATTTCATAGAAAATGTCGTGTATTGACTCCAGTGCTTGAACTTTCGTAACCTTTCCTTGATCGTTCGGATTACACTTACAACACTCCGATTAGCTTGGAAAGTGAATGAAAAACTTGGGCCTGTAGGTTCCCGCCTGAAACTTATCCAATAAAAGAACTTTATGCCCCATTGTCGAGCTTACAACCACTGCAGAAGGTCGTCGGAGGGGAAAACGGGAGAGAAAAATGGGCCGTGGCAGACGGGCGGGAGTCTGCCGATGCAATCATATTCAAATAACGGCACTATGATATTATTAAGGGAGGAGGAGGAATTGGGTCGAAGCAAATTACTCTAATCCAACTTTATTCCGGCAAGCTTTTCGCCTCCCGCCTCCACATCCCTCGCCTTATTAAATTACATAATACTTTGGAAGGCCCAACCTCCATTCATTCATCGCCCCCTTCAAAACTACCCCTCCCTGTGCTTAACAAGTTCACCCTTATTCGAAGCTTTTCGGTGAAAAGAGGCCACCAAAGATACGGAAGGGTAATCACCAATTTATTAACTCTTCAAACTTTTCGAGATCTGCATCGGCCCATCGCGGTTTAGTACTTGAAAATAACATCCTTAGTCTTTAAAAGCCTTTCCGTATCAGGCTATTTTGTCTTCTCAAGTCGCTTTTTCCTCTTAAAGGCTAATATTATATCTCCTTTTCTTGAATATCGTGAAGACTGAAATTACGAACCACTTCTTTATTCAACTCCCTCAAGCCGAAAGACTTTGAAAATGTTAGCCACCAAGATGGAGGTAGTAAGGTCACACTGCATGACGGATGTTGGAGGTGTACCTGCATGATAATATGTTCCTACGTGCTTCTCAGATGTTATTTTTGTTGTGTGATGGGTGGAATGCATCAAGCGTCATATCTGCGATTGCGCCACCGGTGTCGTTGGATGAAGAGGAGGAGAGTGCAGGAACATCCCTAGCTAGGGCATAACCAGGGTCGAAGTGGATTCCGTCAGTACCCCAGACGAAAAGAAGAAAAAACGCTGCAAATTTTACACAAGGGTTTATTATTCTTTATATAGGTTACTCGTGCAGAAATTTAATTCTGTCAATGAAAAAAATTTAAAAAAAATTTTTTGAATTTTTTTTCCACAATTTTGTTGTTGTTTTACATGAAAAATATTTGAACTCCTGGGATCCTTCAAAAATCCCATTTTTAGCAACATGAAAGCCCTATAGATCGCCACAGTGAAATCGGATCGTTCCGGGACCCCAAAAAATGGATTCTACGTCCAAAAATACTTCGAAAACGACACCTAACTCGATCCCATAGCCAAAAGCCTTCAAAAACCCCCTCCCGTAGCCCCATTTTAGCCCCATAGCGCCCCACGGGTTTGGGCGATCGGGCTGAAAACCTGGCGGGCACTAGAAGATGGTAAACCGAGTAGGTATTATGTCAAAATTTCAGATTAAAAAAAACGCTGCAAATTTTACCCAAATTTTATTCTTTGATATACGTTACTTGTGCAGAAATTTAATTCTGTCAATGAAAAAATTAAAAAAAATTTTTTTGGATTTTTTTGTTTAAAAATGTGTTTTTTCAAAAATTCTGTAGGTATTTTTTACTCGAAAAATATTTAACATCCTGGGATCCTTCAAAAATCCCATTTTTAACCCCATGAAAGCCCTAAAGATCGCCCCAGTGAAATCGGATCGTTCCGGGACCCCAAAAAATGGATTCTACGTCCAAAAATACTTCGAAAACGACACCTAACTCGATCCCATAGCTGAAAGCCTTCAAAAAACCCCTCCCGTAGCCCCATTATAGCCCCATAGCGCCCCACGGGTTTGGGCGATCGGACTGAAAACCTTGCGGGCACAACTAGATGGTAAACCAAGTATTTTGTCAAAATTTCAGATTAAAAAAAAAAATCCTGAAAAGTGGACATTTTGATATTTGATTTTTGAAATCGACGCGTCGTGAAACGTGTGCATTTTTGAGGCCGATCCAAATCGGTGGGTTTTTTTCATCTTGCAAAAGCGTATTTCAGGCGAGTTTAACCCTGCAAGTAAATTCCTTCGTCCAGGTGACCTACTTAGAAACTTCATCCTTCCCAGAGGCCTCCTCAAGTCTGAAATGTTCAATTCCACTCAATCTGTAGAGTCGCTTTCAAAAAAAAAATTCACACAATCCTTTGAGAAACGTGATAAAATGTAATACTGCCGCTTCAACTACTGGAAGCCCAAATTTAAATGCAGAATGCTCCACCCGTCAACCTTATCTCGAAAGCGTGAAAGCAGATTTACATAAATTACGCCAGAGAAAACTTTGAATTATCAGCTTGAGAGCCGAAAAAGCCCCGTTGCTTATCCTCGGAAAAAGCAAAGTGAGCGGCTTATGCATAAACATGGTTGAATCCTTTTTTAAAAGTTCATGATCAGTAAAAGAGCTGTTGGGACAAAACTATAGTAACGTGCATGAGTTTCAGAGTGCTCTGGTGGCCGGCAAGACGAAAGAACAACGGCAAGCATGATCATAACTATAGTTATTATATATTATAGTTATTATTATATATAGAATATTCTATATAGTTATTATTATATAGAAGGACAACAGAAATTTCACGCTCGTTAAATTTGACTGTGATAGTATACTATCACAGTCAAATTTAACGAGCGTGAAATTTCTGTTGTCCTTCTCTGGATTTCTATTTCTATGCCTGAATGGTGTTTACCTTTAGGCGACCTCTGACGATCAATTTGTCACATGATAATGTCGCGGAAAGTGTCAATAGATACTTTTGTGAGGCTAGTTTCAGAAAAGCTCTAAAAAAAGTATCATTTCGGATCACTGCTAAGTGAAATCCTTCTAAATGCAAATCTTGCATTGGATAATAATATTTTTATGCTTAGAATTCTGAAATCTTGCAGGTGGTCAGAGAGTTACACTGGTTGGAAGGTTGAAACAGGCCGAAACAGCTCCTGCAGGAACTCCGATTCTGGGTCATGTGAAGCCTGATCAGCTCTTCTCCAGTGACGCTAGTTTTGATGTTTCAGTAGACTCTGTTTTTGTGTTCGTAAGGAGCTTCTCAGTTTGGTTCACCTGGCGATCTCGATTAGGACGGAGGAACGTGGCATGTAACAACGCACTGTATATTTGTTTGTAATATTTACACTATAAGAATTCCTGTGCACCCATGTTGACGATATCTGGACCCTAATGTTTCTTTTTGTAGAGTCCTAATGATGGTCAATTATAACCCGAAAGCTTGGCCATGGAGAAAAGACTGGTCATTTCACACCAGCTCCTATAACCCCACAACACCCAGGCGGCCAGACAAGCCAAGGAGGATGAACAAGACGTTAATCAACCTAATTTCTTGAAGAAGCCACGACAGCTCTCCCTAAATTCAAAGCTGAAAGTGATTCTAAAGGCGGCGTTTTGTAGCTTGAAAATATCTGCTCAAGATGAGCCCCAAAAAACAATCCCTTAGGGTGCGCGTAGATGAGCGTAGAACCGGGAAGGGGACGGTGCCAGCAAGACGACGAAGGGCGAAGTTCACAGTTGCCAGCCGAGCACCGAGCTTTTCAATGTGGCAACGCCACGAAATCCTGTTGTCAATCCAGAGCCCCAGGAAATTGACTGCGTTGTCCAGCCGACCGTTGAGAACAAACTGGAGGTCTTCTCTTCATTGAGCCGGAGCGAATTTGAGGCCGCCGCCAGCATCTTACCCGACCCAAGTGTGACCGCGCGCCAATACGGTCATCATCAGCGAACAGTTCAATTTGATTCTTTTGAAGGTTGAAGTCGCAGGCCGAATCGTTGACGTGAAGGAGGAACAACTTCGGGCCTAAAATGGAGCCCAACTCCTCTGACGCGATGCCATTGTAGAAGACAATTTGACTCCACCCCGATATAAAACGCACCGAAGCAACGGACTCCTCATCAAAATGAGATTTGTCAGCAATCTGCCGTTAGGGACCAAATCAAAGGCCTTACTCAGGTCGTTAGAGGCAGTTAGCAGCTTCAAGGCGCTCCAAAACAGTTGAGACCAATGCATGAGCAGCCGTAGGTCGAGGCTACGATAGAAGCGTCAAGCGAGCGAAAACGGTCAGGTGCGGCCGCTCTAAAAATAGTTTACCCTTGTACAGGTAAGGGCGGCTACGGTGAGAGCGTTCGGTGACCTGGACGCCAGGGCGAATTTTGGCCTTTCGCTCGACGCTCAGTCCAGAGTAATATTTTCGCTTGACGCTCAGTGTCGAACGTTCCCTTTGCTTTGCTTCCCGCTGTTCTCACCTCAATCTTTTAATTTTATAAACTTTCTCTTTAAACCAGCATTATTGATTTCTTCTTTTCCACTGTAGGTATTCAATATGCTATTCTATACAAAAATATATATCATTAATAATCATGGATTACGCTGGATTTTCTGTTTCTAATCCTGATCTGACAGGTACCTACCTACTTATATTATAATATAATATAATATAATTATTATATTATAGGTATTATGTCCCTGAATTTTACTGGTCGAATAGTCTTGTAACACACGAAATAATTTTTTTTTTTTTTTAACTAAGGCTTGTAGCATTAAAAATGTACGATTCTATGCCAAAGTAAGCAACCACAATAATTATAATTATTATTATAAAGGAAATTTCTCAAAGTTGAAGGCAGGTCCACTTAATGGTTGAACCATCTGTCAGATTTATCACTGAGTTTCTATAATACAGAGAGTTTCTATATAATATATAGAATATTATTACGAGTAATTTTAGAACCCGCATTAACAAAAACAAGAAATCCTTATGGACAGTGTTGCAATGAAACTTGGCTCTTCAAGTTGACACGTTTCTTTTCCAAATGTGGTTCCAGCGTGGCCAGAATGAAATTGAACGTTTCAATCGACATTCTAGTGTACTGAAAAAAGTTTTGGGGTCTTCTTTGAGTTTGTGGAAAAGTTTGTTGTTAGGATGAACCTAGTGAATGAATCCTAGTTAGGATGAACCCCAACCCGGCTTCTACATACCAGTTTTCTCAGTAAGGACCTTATAGTAAGGACCTTCTTAAATAGCTGAATTTTCACTCAGAAGAAGTTGTCTATTCGCAGGCATGGTGGTGACTGGAACTTCCCGACTAGTCACCTTTCGCTCCTCTTTCGCTCGTACTGTGGCCACCACCCTTCGCTCGACGCTCGACGCTGTTCGCTTGACGCTCTACGCTCGACGCTTGACGCTTCTATCGTACCCGAGGCCGTAGACGTACTCTTCCCTGTCTGGAAGCCAAACTAATGGTCATGAAGGATACTAAATCATAATATTACACATAGATAGCTTCAGGGCTACGACCTCCACTCATCGACGGCTACGATAAACAAAGCGTGCGGTGTGATTGTTTACATCGCCCAAGATGCAAACATCGACCGGTTGCAAGAATTCGAGATTCACGGAGCATCAACAATCGGTATAGATTGCAGAATTAATACATTGAAGTGCTCAATTATTTGTATGTATCGCTCGCATACAGCAACTGCTCTCGAATTTGTTAATGATTTTAAAACTAAAATGCAATTTAATCCTGATAGTGATATAGTTATATTCATGGGAGATATCAACTTAAATATATTAGAGGCTAGCCATAATACAAGCATAGCAGAATATTATGATTTTATGAACGAAGAAGGTTTTATTAGCTGGATCAATGTACCTACTAGAGGTGAAAGCTGTTTGGATCATATCATGGTAAAATCATCAAGTAATAACTTTGCGCTTTCGGGATCTGCTATTTCAAGATTTGCAATAACAGATCATGCGCAAGTTGCATTCGCAATCAAAAATCACGATAAACCCTCTGAAAATACTGCAGTAGATCGCCCACATTGGAAGTTAAATATGACAAAATTGGAAGAGCTATTGCACTTGGTTGACTGGTCTCCTGTCTATATGTCGTACGATGCAAATCAGGCTTATGAGCTTTTCCTCTGCATCTTGCAGAATTGCATTGAACTTAGTACTTATCACGTTATGCCGGTGAATCACAAAACTCGGAAACTAAAGCCTTGGATCACAGCAGCTCTCGTTAACTCCATTAACCGGCGTGATGAATTAGCAAAAATATCGAGGAGGTTTCCTGGTGATTTGCTGCTACGTGCGAGGTACGTAAGATATAGGAACAAGCTTAATTTCCTCTTGGAAAAAACTAAAAACGACTACTTTACCGAACAGATAGCCCTTTCGAGCACACCCTCTAAAATATGGAAAACTATTAACACTGCATTAGGTAGAAACCCGGATGAGTCGGCCCCAATAAAAAAACTGATCTGTGAAGATAATGAAACGACGGATCCGCTAGAAATAGCGAATCGATTGAACGCCTTCTTCACCACAATTGGGAGTAAATTAAATGCGGAATTTAGTAACTATGATCCAAACTTACATTTACCTAGCCCCGTACAATCGGCAATGAGCCTCCGTACAGTCACTGAGGAGGAGGTTTACGGTACGATTCTGTCTGTAAAAGGGGGAACTGGCCCAGGGTGGGATGGTATATCGTCGAATCTGATTAAAAGTGTGGCCCTAGCAATAACCTCGCCCTTAACACATCTGGTGAACTTAAGTATTTTATATGGGGAATTCCCCAATGCTCTAAAAATAGCCGTGGTACGTCCTATATTTAAGAAAGGCTCTCGGACCTCAGAAACCAATTATCGCCCTATTTCTCTATTGTCTAATTTTGCCAAAATCTTTGAGAAAATCATCAAATCTCAACTAGTTGAATATCTTGATGCAAAGGATCTCATAGCTAGTTCACAATATGGATTTAGGAAAAACTTGAGCACTCAAGATGCACTAGCTGATGTAGTATCTGAAATTTCTAATGGAATAAATAAAAGTGAGAAGGTAATGGGAATTTTTGTAGATCTCACTAAGGCATTTGATTCGATTGAAACATCTCGACTATTACTAAAACTGGGGAGGCTAGGCCTGGACGATGTGGCACAGAGCTGGTTCAGATCGTACCTCACAAATAGGAGGCAATATGTCAAAACTTCAAGCGTTCAAAGCTCAACAGAAGTCATAAACTATGGAGTTCCGCAAGGATCAGTACTAGGCCCCTTATTGTTCCTTATACACATCAACGACATGTTTTCAATGCACATAGCAGGCAAGTTTATCGCTTTTGCTGATGACGTGGCTATCATCATTAGAGGAAATACTTGGGACGAGACCCATGAAAACGCACATACAATTATGAGAAAACTAGTGAATTGGTTCCAACTGAACAGCCTCACGATCAATTTATCAAAAACGAAATATGTAACATTTTCTATTAATAAATCTGGGCAACCATCTGATTCAAAAATAGTTATGCATAAAGACAGCTGTAACACTAGCTGTATGTCGTGCCAGTGTGAAGGTATAGAAAAAGTGGTGTTCATCAAGTATCTAGGAGTGTTACTTGATCAGCACCTAAAATGGAAATTTCACATACAAGACCTTGTGAAACGGATAAGAAAATCATTCCATTGTTTTATTGTCCTAAGAAAATGGATGACACGTGACACTCTTAAAATGATCTACTATGCGTATGTATATAGTCTCCTAATATATGGGATTTTAGTATGGGGAGGGGCGTATCATAGCAATTTCCTCTGTCTGGACACGGCACTCAACACAGTTTTGAGAATAGCTACAAAATCGCGTAGACACACACCCGATGAGACTCTATACAGAAAGTTAGATGTAATGAAACCTAGAATATCATATGTATATAGAATAGTGCTGTACGTTTATAAAAAAATTGGCAATTTCGTTAAGCAACCGGACATTAGACCTACTAGGGCAAACTTGACTGCAATAACAGACATTCCACGGCCGTATAATGATTTCTTCACTTGGCAACTACCCTGGCTAGCGCCAAAAATTTTTGAACAGCTACCCTACAGAATGAAAACGGCCAAACACTTCGGTACTTTCAAGAATGAAGCTAAGAATTATTTGAAAAACAGTGAAAACGCCAGCACAATTCTGCAAATTTTATTATAAGATTTATTTAGGTAGCACTATGTAAAGCTGTTGCTGTACTGCCTAGAAATAATTAACATAACATATATTAAGATAAGCACACATTAATCGGGAGAGAATGAGGCCTGGACAGGTCCCTGACCTATAGGCCTAGACTTAAGTATTGGGAATGTACTCAAAACAATTTGGAATACGAACGAATTGTAAATGTAGGGGAGACCGTTGTACCTTGATCACATTGTACCTTGAAACATTTGAATTAGCTCCGGCTGGTGTTGTTATCCAGCATATCTTTGTACGCCTAAATTCTTCTCTGAGGAGGCCTAACTTATCAGTATAGTTTCATCAATGCACGAAAACGATTGGGGGTCGAATTGGCAAATGTGATAAGAAAGTAACTTTTTGAGATCGTTGAGTTTGACTCATTTATCCCACGCTTTCGAAGATAAGTGTTCGATGGTTAGCTGTTATGGCTCTATATGCTATATAGACACCAAATTACTGACCAATTTCAATGAGAAAAATGTCAGGTTTGGGTATTTTCCGTTTTTGCAAATTGGGAGACCATGTTGTACCTTGGAACAAAAAGGGTATCGTACCTTGGAACTGATGTTTGGCTGGAAGGGTTGGTACCTCGTGTACCTTGAAACACTAAATTTGCCATCAAATTCATCAATTTTCTGTCTGAGCTATAACCCAACGAGATCTTCTATTGTTTCTATAGCTTCTTCATGTAACGTTTCAGGGTTTTTCTTCGGATGCTGATAAAATTATATTTCAGACGATGATGAACAATTATAATAATTATTACTTCTCTTAACGTTTTCAAGGTGTTTTTTACTGCTGTTACTAAGAGAAAAAAACGTCGTCGTTCACTATATTCTTCATTTTTCTCGAAAATAACAAGCGTTCCAAGGTACAACACACCCCGTTTCAAGGTACACGAGCATTGTTGTACCTTGGAACAAAAACGTCCCTTCAGATTTTGCTTCATAGCTTCGCCTATGCTTCAAGGAATTACAATTTTGGCACACAGAACTATTAGTCAAGACTGCTGTAAGGTGTTGAAACCGAAAGTCGAGCAATATTGACGAATTTCGAGGCACTATCTCCAAAAAACTGAAAAGTGTTCCAAGGTACAACGGTCTCCCCTATATCTGTAAACATTTGTGAATAAATTGAATTGAATTGAAAATTGAGATGAAAACAGATCATTCCTTGCTTCAATGGTGGCTAAGGTTTAAGCTGCCCAACGGGCGAGTGGCTAGGAGGCTGGAGTCAATCTGTCCAAACAAGCCATGGATATCGAACTGGGACCATTTAGCAGAATGCCGATATCTCAATGGGTCCATGATAACAGTGGGTGCAAATACTGAAGAGTAGAGAACAGCAGAAACCCCAGAAAACTCAGCCTGCCTGAAGATCTGGGGCTGCCCACACCTTGGACCAGTGCGTCACTGGCTGAAGGTAATGATGGTAGCACCGAAGCATATTGGACAACGTTTGCGCCTTTTCAGCTGCAGGAGGATGACAAATGCAAACGGTCGGAAAGTCAAGCGTGGGCATTGGGTCTTGCATCGAGCAATGAGAGAAGGCACCTTTGACGCTGGGCGTATTATGAACTCCTGAAACCCATTCAATGCTATGCAATGTGCGGGACACACTACGACTATAATGTTTCGTGCAGATTTCTCTCAAAGGGAAAATCTTCACCAACAGCGGGAAAAATGGAAATATTTTTCAACTGGAATGAAGCGCTGCGAATGAATTCAAAGGGAAAGAGAGAAGGACTCCATAGCTAGAAAATATCAAAACGCTGTGAAGAAGAAATTCTCACCCCTTGGACCATCTATCCTTTCCACGCTCAGTAGTCACGCAACCGCCTAATAAATTTCCACGCCTGAGAATTTAGTTTAAAGAGGTGGCGAAGGGAGGAGGAGGGGGGGTGGGGTTGAGGATGGCCAAGGAAGAGAGGGGTTCGCTGGAGGAGGGCTTCCGGTTTATTTAGTGTAGCTTCTTCGAGCTATTAAACTTACGAGAAGGCTCGTTATCAAAATTTCATGAAAACCTCGACTCCTCTCCCCCCTCACATCCCTTCCGAACGGACTCTTAATCATTTAATAAAATCTTCCGTCGGGGTTCCTGCTTCCAGTCCTGGCTTAAGCCGACGCCCTTGTTTCAGCGATGGAGACGAGAAATAACCAGTAGCAGTAAATCGCTGGCGGCAACTTTTGGTTAATTATTCTTGGAATAATACACCTATGTTTTCGCGAAGGAGGTTGACGACTCCGATCAGCCTCAACATTTTTCCGTTTCAAGAGGTCTAGATTCCATAACCGAAATGTCCGTCCGTCGTCCGGGCCGTTATGGGCAGTAGACTTTTTTTTTAAATCTAAATTTTTGACAAAATACTCGGTTTACCATCTAGTTGTGCCCGCAAGGTTTTCAGCCCGATCGCCCAAACCCGTGGGGCGCTATGGGGCACAAATGGGGCTACGAGAGGGGTTTTTGAAGGCTTTCAGCTATGGGATCGAGTCAGGTGTCGTTTTCGAAGTATTTTTGGACGTAAAATCCATTGTTTGGGGTCCCGCAACGATCCGATTTCATTGTTGCGATCTATAGGGCTTTCATGGGGCTACAAATGCGATTTTTTAAGGATCCCAGGAGGTCAAATATTTTTCAAGTAAAAAAACAAAAAATTAGGAAAAAAAAATTAATTTTATTATTTTCTAATTATTTTTTTAATCGACAGAAATAAATTTCTGCACAAGTAACGTATATCAAAGAATAATAAATCCTAGTGTAAAATTTGCAGCTTTTTTTTTTTTTTTTTTTTTTTTACAGTGTTGTCAAGTCCGAACGAAAAAATCCCTGTTGGGTTGTATTCCCGCCGATTTTCAATATAGTATGAATTTTAGAGTAAAATGACCCTACGCAAGCACAAAGGAACGTGAATACGAGACGTAACTTTCGGAAGACTTTTTGAAGCAACTTCCCCTTTATTCCCACCCGATTTCCCCCGCGTTCGCTCATCCTCGTAAAAGTTTCCCAAGTCCCGAAAATCCGGCTGTTGGAGGTTTTCCCCCCGTCAAGCCGATAAATTCGAAACTCATCCGCGGGAAACACGGCGGCGAAGGAGGGTTTTCCGAGGCAACGCGCTATGAGAGATTTCCGCATCAATCACTTTATCATTTACTTTCGTGACAGCTCCATAGGCCCCCGCTATGATCCCGACTGGATAATGTGCTTTCAAAGTTTCGGCAACTTTTCGGTAACAATGATAACCCGATTTGCACGCGCACGTCAAACGCCTTTCCGCTTGACGAAACTGAAAAACTCGTTTTCCTCCTCGCTCCTTTTTTTGTAGTTACGTGTGCCAATTGATAACACCTGAAAACTCGAGGAGTTGATCCTAGTTTGTTTTCAACCATATCCCAAGTAATTTTTTCGCCCTCCAACGAAACTTTCAACTCGATTTTCACCGGCTTTTGTGTTATTAGGCAAAGCTACCAGGTCGTATAAGAGGATTGAGAGGGTTGCGTACATGTAGAGGATTATACATACATATACAAACCATCCGCGGTATATCTTAATCCCCGGAGATTCGACATAGTACATTGTTTACTAACATCCCTAATCATGAACTAATTCGTCTCTTGCTCACCGCAAAATCAAGATTACATGGAAGTTGGCTTAATGGTTCTCTAGTAATTTATTCCACGTTCTACGCCAAAATTAAACGTCTATTCAATTTTCAGGATCTACCGTTATGAAGCAAGACTTAGTGTAAGCCGTGGTAGCGTGTTGAAAACTCACATAATATTATTATTAATAATATTATTACGGACAACGAAGTCGTGAAGCTGGACGTCGTTGCAGAAGTCGGCCAGAAAGACCTGAATGCGCCTTTGCGCTCTCGTAAATTGATATAAAGTGAAAAAACAAAAAACAAAAAAAAAAAAAAAAACAAACAAATTAAATGAATGAAATAAATAAAATGGACGAGCGACTTTCGGAACCTTATTGTTGTGTCTCAATTTCACTTGGGATGTCGGGAACGAGTTAAACACCGTAATTTAAAAAGGAAATATTTTTCAAAAGAAGTTATTTCTATGTACAAGAAATACATAAAAATAGTTGTCTCTGAAAGTAAGAAGCTATCTAAAAGTAAAGAAGAAGCTCTGATAGAAGTGTTGAATATATACAGGGGGTAGGGGAAAGAAGAATTATACACAAAACACAAAGGGGTTGTGAGACTCAAACAGTCACACAGAAATGTAAATAGTGGGGCTGCTAGTACTTTAAAGAAACGTAAAATTTTACGTTTGGATTTTCGAAATCATGCTGAAACTCATCCTATTGCTAGTACAAGAAATTAAAATACATCCATTCAATTAATTAAGAGTACCTACTTTGGAAGATGATGGATCGACCCAACACTACGCTTTGATCGTCAAGGGTCGGGAATGGAGTCAAACTGAAAACTGTCTTCTCTACGTCGAGCTTTCGATGTTTATTACATCTTCATCAGGGCCTACAATAAACTGAGCACGTTAGGTTGGTTCGCAGTTGGAAATTTCACATGTAAATAAAGGGACTTACATGGGAAGTGTCAGATTTTGATTAAATCCAGGTTGATGATTAAATAGAAATATTGTAGGTAGGAACCCTGAAAAAAAACAACAAAATGCGTAACAATACTTGTTAATTATTAAAAGGTTAATTATTAACCTATGAAAATGGTATCAATGACTAGAATTTTGACATTCACACCGTATCGTCCAATCGCATAATTATCGTAAAAATTAAGATTCAAGATTCAAATTTTTATTTGCCGCAAACAACATGTGTATAAGCAATAGTAAAAAAAAAAAAAACTATAAACTACAACCAGAGTTGGGCGTAGTTCAACTAAAATTTAGTTCAACTAAATTTTCAACTAACAACTATTAGTTGTTAGTTGAGTTTCAACTAACAACAAAAAGTTTAGTTGTTTAGTTGAAAGGCTCAACTAAATTTTTCAACTAAATTAGTTGTAGTTGTGAGTGCAACTACAACTAATTTAGTTGAAAAAGTTAGTTGGGACCTTCAACTAAAACTTTAGTTGTTAACTGTAGTTGTACGTATAACAACTAACAACTAACAACTAAAAAAAAGTAAGCAAAAATTTTGAAAAAACCATTTTTTTCGAAATTTTTTTCACTTTTTTTGGAATTTTTTTTTTTTTTTCAAAAATTTTTTTTTTTTCAAAACAACAAAAAGTTTTCAAAAACAAAATTTTTGAAAAAAAAAATTTTTTCCGAAAAAACTTTTTTGAAAAAACTGAAAAAGAAATTTTTCGAAAAAAAAGTGCACCGGAAGTTTTCGAAAAAAAAAATTTTTGTTCACTCTTTTTTTAGTTGTTAGTTGTTAGTTGTTATAATATAACAGTTGTTAACTGTAGTTGTACATATTATGTACAACTACAGTTAACAACTAAAGTTTTAGTTGAAGGTCTCAACTAACTTTCTCAACTAAATTAGTTGTAGTTGCACTCACAACTAAAACTAGTTTAGTTGTAGTTGCACTCACAACTAATTTAGTTGAAAATTTTAGTTGAGCCTTTCAACTAACAACTAAACTTTTAGTTGCAGTTGAGGTTTAGTTCGAATAATTTAGTTGTAGTTGTTAGTTGTTAGTTGCAGTTGGTTTTTGCCCAACTCTGACTACAACAATACATGTAAAAATCGTTAAAAATAAAAGAAGGGATACAACGAACATAATTTAGGAAGCCACTCTACAGGAAATTCGCATTGACAATATCCCCCAGGAACTCCTCAAAGTCATAGGGCGCTGACTTAATGAGATACCGCTTGACCCGGGCCCTAAAGATACCAACTGGATCACCGCGCAGGCCGCTGGGAAGTGCATTAAAAAATTTAATTCCCCACCATGTGGTGCCAGTGCATGTAGTGGCAAGTCGATGGAACGGTAGGCAGAGATTATTCTTGCTACGAGTGGGGTAGCCGTGCTCGGGATTGTGGAAAAGGCCGATATTCTTCCTTACTTAGCAAAGGCTCTCTAGGATGTAGGCAGCAGGGATGGTCAGAATTCCTAGCTCTTTATAGGCAGGTCTACAATCCTCCCGGTAAGGCAAACCAGCTACGACGCGCACAGCCTTCCTCTGACAGGAAAAAACGATGGAGGAGGCAGCAGAATGCCCCCAGCTGAGGATGGCGTATACAGCTCTACTCTGGAAGCATGCGTGAAAAGCTGCCAAAACGGCAGACCTTGTTAGCCTCTCAGATAGACGCCTCAAAAGAAAGGTGTAGCTGTTAAGACATGACTGCAGTTTAGCACAGTGGGGTTTCCAGCTGAGCTTTGGGTCAAGAACGACACCAAGAAATTTGACATCGTCGGGATTAATGTCCAAGCTAGACAAATCTCTTAACCCGAATCTCATGACATTTGTCTTGTCAGCATTAACGGAAAGTCTGTTCATTGTAAACCAGTTTGACACTACCTCTAAAGCAGTCACCTCAGATTCGCACAATGATGACAGAGATGAGCTTTTTAAAATCAGCGAGGTATCGTCAGCAAAAAGAATTGAAAGAGTTTTAAGGCACAGAGGTAAGTCATTAATAAAAATAAGGAACAAAACTGGCCCGAGAACGAATCCCTGTGGTACACCGAACTCAACATGCAAGAAGCGTGACAACTCACCGTTGTGTCGCACAGCCTGGGTTCTACCAGAGAGGTAGCTTTCAACCATAGAAATTGCCTTGTCAGAAAAATTATATTTACTCAGCTTATCTAGAAGAAGCGTGTGGGATATGCAATCAAAGCACTTTGCAACATCAACAAAGGTTGCAGAAGAATATTCACCACCCTCGAAAGCGGATCCCAGGAAATCAGTTAATTTTAGAATAGCGTCATTTGTGGATCTACCCTGACGAAAACCGAATTGCAAATCACTGAACAGGCCATTTCTTTCAAAGAATTCACTTATATAAAATTTTAGGGATTTTTCAAAAACTAGACAGAACTGGAAGTTTGGAAATAGGCCTGTGATTAGAGGGTAAATCATGCTCACCTTTCTTAAAAAGTGGTACCACTTCGGCAACCTTCAGTACCGAATTTCCCAACGTCGATCGATTCGTTTATCAGGTGGGTAAGGGGGTATACCAGAGCTAGTGCCCCTTGTTTTAACATGCTTGTAGAAATCCCATAAACATCAAACCCATTTGAATTTTGCAGACCCGAAATAATTTTCATGACAGTGTGAGGCTCAATATTAGAAAATTTAAAATGTGTACTTGCATGCTGGACAGGAAAACCTAGAGGGTCGCCAATGCTACTGGGAAGCTTGCTTACAATAAAAAATAATTAAAATTAGCACAGGCTTTTTCAACGAGATCATAATTGATAATGATAACTCTTATCACAGGAACGCATATTACCTGTGCTATGAGGTTTGCATACCTGTGGATGGAAGGGAGAAGGTCCTGTTGGTCGTTGAGCGTTGAGGTATTCATACCTCATGAGGTAGGTATGAAACAATAAAAAGAAGCATGAGAAACAAGAACCAATACATGTAACCATAGTATGAGTGATTCTCATGCTTTTTAATTTTTGGTTGCCCGGAATTTTATTGTCGCCTAAAATTTTATTGTCTCTGGTCTCCTAAAATTTTAATGGTGACATTTTTGTAAAAAAATTTTATTGCACCAAGTTAGAAAACTTATCAGCAATTTACAATTGATGTATACTAAATGACTTGCAAGAAGCTATGACACATAACACTGCTTCTATGCGACTTGTTGTTTTGTGCAACTGAAGCACTAGTAATCACTCACTGAGCTAACTTTCACAGGGCTGCCCAATCCCACAGGTCATGAGGTTTTGTTCTTTTAAAATCTTCTGAGCAGGCCTTCAACGTAGAGGAGCTGGACAACCTCGCTGTTGATGTGTCCCCGAAGCCTCTGCTGATGGTCTAATGCTTGTTTTTTGATGACTTCTTCGACAGTAGGAATTTGAAGTTCCTGGTGTAACAGTACGCATCAACGCATGCTCTCTTTCGGGATGATCTCTGGTGAAAAGGACGTACAGGAGTGGGCCCAGTACGCTACCTTGCGGTACTCCAGCTTGAATCTTTTGAGAGGTAGGACTGCAACAGCTTGGGATACGAAGCGGGAAGTATTTTTCTGAGTTTTGATGGTGACATGTTGTGAAGATCACGAGGAAGCTTCTGTGCCATGAACTTGGCAGCGTATTTTTTAGGATTTTCAGTAGAGGTGTCCGCCGTTGGTTTTCAGTAGAGGTTTTCCGCTACTGGTGCCTAATTTAATCCTCAATGTTTTGAACAAAACTTCTCTGTGCGCAGATCAGCCTTCCGCCATGTCGAACGTTGTAGATGTGGGACGATGCCAGATGATTTTAGTTGTGCCATGAGAACTTCATTCCAGGTGCAGCAATCAACAACCTAACCTCATCAATCACTCAGGCGCAAAAATTTGAATGAGGAACCGCGTTAACCTTATTTTTGACAAAATATTAGAATCTAATGATAGTAACTATGATCAGCGCTGTTCTTAAGCGACGATATGAGGAACCGCGTTAACCTTATTTTTGACAAAATATTAGAATCTAATGATAGTAACTATCATCAGCGCTGTTCTTAAGCGACGATATGAGGATCATTTTGAATACAAACTTCAAGGAAGAAATTTTGTTTTGGAGTTTATTTATTTTCTTAATCTTGCATGACCATCGAAAATGGGTCATGACCATAACTGAATTAGAAGGCTCTCGGAAACCTTGTGGGAGGTCGAAGGATCAAGCTGTAATCTCTCCCGTTAACACGGAAACCGACCCTAGCTGCTTCTTGCCCGCTCTGGTGGGGGCTCTAAGCCGAGTACTTTGGCACCATCTCTCCCTTCGCGCCCAACAGCTAATTAATCCTTTCATTGTGCTCACCCCTATCGGAGAGATCGCGCTGAAAATGAGGGCTTCGAGGGCCGGCTTTCTTGTTTCGGAAACCCGCGCGGAAGCTGAGACGTTTATTGATCGTCCGGGTTTGGAATGGATGGGCCGAAAAACCGGGCCAATGGAGCCAAAAACGAAAAAATTAAAAATAAATCAAATAAACTTGGTTTGGGTAATGAAGGTGTCAGCTTGTTTTAGTTGGTACTCGATTTTATGTGAGCGGACGCCCACTGTGAAAGTAGCGACCCCACTCAATAGTAGTACAAGAGGATCTGCAACATGAACCCCGTAAGTTCTGTAACCCCCTCCCACCCCATGTACGTCATCAAATGCAGGGATGTTTACCTATTAACATTAGCAGTTGAAGGCACGATTTGCACACCATTTTACTATTCTGTGATGGAAAAAGGGTGTAGGAAACTATTATACTTCCCCAGGATCTAGAAGTGGCGCCATCCATAGGATAGTATAAAGACCATGGGTTGGTTGTGAAAATCAAGAAGTAGGTAGTCCTGCAAACCGGCGCCGCTTGCGTCGCGCAAGTCTTGTAATTTGGGCGGGAACGCGAGGGAGTCCTCCATTTCCGTACTACATACGACGGACAATGTGGGATTTGGCCAATCTGGAAGTTTTTATAAAATCCGAAATATTGACGAAATACTCAGTTCACCATCTAGTCGTGCCCGCAAGGTTTTCACCCCAATCGCCCAAACCCGTGGGGCGCTATGGGGCTAAATTGTGTCTATGGAGGGTTTTTTGAAAGTTTTCGGGTATGAGTTAGGTGTCGTTTTCGAAGTATTTTTGAACGTAGAATCCATTTTCGGGGGTCCCAGAACGATTCGAATTCACCGTGGGGATCTCTATAGGGCTTTCATGGGGCTGCAAATGGGATTTTTGATGGATCCCTGGAGGTCAAATATTTTCCGAGTAATTTTGGGCGTTTAATCCATTTTTCATCATCTATTATATTGGAGCTCGAGGAGGAGGAGGAGGAGAAGGAGGAGAATGCTCTTTTTTATTCTAAGGCACTTCCAGATGTCGGAAAAATCTGAAATTGGTCTTAAAAAAATTCAGTTTGGCGAGCATTGTGCTAGAAAAATCTTAAACCACCAATAAAAGTAGCTCCATGTGGCGTATCTGAGCTCCTAAAGTGGAAAAAAGGGAAATTCAATTTTTTCTAAAAAAAACTTGAAAAAATACCAAAACTCCGTTTTGGCGAGTAGATGACGAGAAAAATGAGGAAGCAACAAACATTTGCTCCACGTGGCGCATCTAAGCTTCAAAAGTGGAGCAAAAATCAGGGTTTAGAGCAGTTGACAGGGAATTGGGATGGTGGTGGGCCAGGGAGTGGCCATAATCCCCCTCCGCCCCCCTCCCGCCAACAAACCCAAAAATCTGTATTTTTCAAGACAAAAACTACACAATATGGGAAAACGAGTTGTTGGGTCTGAGGCCAGGTGGGATACGGTCGAGGGTTGGCACGCGTAGCCAGCAGGGGGATGGCCCCCTACCTAATATCTTAAATTTTGTAATAATTGAGCAATTATTGAGCTCGCCTGTATTCATACAATTTACTAAACAACAAACGAAGGGTCTAAAAAAGAGATATTGGGGTGGTTCGCTAGAAATGACGAAAAATCTGTTAATGAGACTCTTTACTTTGGGATGTGAGACTTGTCATCCTTGGTCAAAAACCCCCCAAGCGTTAGATTTCTGGGAGTATTGATGGATCCAAAGCTGAACTGGAAGCAACACTGTGAGAACCTTGAATCTAGGTTAAATTCTATTGTTTTCCTCCTGCGTAGGTTACAGGAGAAGCTACCTAAAACTGCAGTCTAAGCCGCATTCCATGCTGCTTTTATGAGTCGTGCAACTTATGCCATCCTCTGTTGGGGTCATGCCGCGTCAGCATGCCAACGCAGGGCTGTACGAGTGGTCGCTGGGCTGAAGTACCATCAGGATTGTAAGCCAGCCTTCATAAGATTAAACATCTTGACCATCCCTGCGGTTTACATACTCGAAGCTACGGGCTACGTTTTCTCCAACTTACACGTGTATCATACCTCCCACTCATGGGTATAGAACACGGCATGGGAGTGAGTTGCTGGTGCCTTATCACCGCTTGAAATCATCCCGCATCAGCAGTTCATGGTGGGGTATTAAATTTGTAAACGCCATCCCTAATATTTACGACAACAAACGTTAGGCCAAAACTTATCAAGTTTGTAAAATCCATCGCTCCCTTTGAATTTAATGAATTTTTCCTCAGCATGAAGGATGTAAGAGAGCTCTAGTTAGGTTTAGGAAATTATTACCATCTAATGGACTTGTTCATGATGTACCTACCGATGTATTATTGAAGTAAGTTTATTCTTATGTGAGCTGTAATTTTGTATGGACATTTTGAACTTGTCTTTGCACTCTGTGTTCTTGGCAATAAAAACTCTTGATTTGATTCGATTTGATTTGAAATCACTTCCTCCAACAAATGATGGCGATAGCACGGAGTTTGCGCCTTTGGATCTCCGCCTAACATGCTGAACATATTGGTAAAAATTGCCGCCTAAAATTGGTTCTAGGAACCCTTACTCACACGGGCAACGAATGTTTGCCCTAATGACGAATAATTTTTCCAAAGAGATTTGGCATCACCTCCAAGAAACTCTCAGAAGTACTTCGCTCCATCCCGCCTTAACGAATCAAAATATCTCCTTGAAAATTCATAAAATCGAGCTTACGCAGGATAATTTATTCATTAAAAATCCCCCCCGTCAACTAGAAACTTCAATTTTTCCGTCAGGGTAGATTATGAAATCCTGGCAGGATCGAACAGTCTGATAACGTTAGCGCCGGAAGCAGGTTTCCCCCCTTTTTTTTTTCTTGAAATGGGTCAGTTTTCCGATTCGGCTTCCAACTTTCCCCCTTTTTTTCAATGGTCTTTATGTAGTCCGTGAGACGACTGGGCGCCTTCGGAATCGCTTTTTCTCCAAAGGGTAAGGAACGAAAGAAAAAAAAATCTGGATCGAAAGAGGCCATGGAGGAGAAAAAGCAGGAAAACGCCTCTTATTCCTATCTAATGGGCGAAGCCCAGGAGGACGGTTTTAGTGTGGAGGAGAACAATTGAATACAAAACTCTTGGCGAATAGAAGTGAGAGTGGGATAGACGATGGATTGGAAGAGAGAGAGAATGAGAAAGGGAGAAGAAAAAACTGGAGTTTTCTACACAAAACGAGGACTTCGTGGAGTCCAAAGGTGTGACAACCCCCCTTCATTCCCCTGTGGACGAAGAGGTGAAAAACTCCTTTTAATTAAGATAAGAATTTGGTTTTGTTGAAGTGGGTAGGGGTAAAGACCGCCACTCCTTCCCCTCCGCGAAGGCCGAGGTGGTTGGTTTTCTTGTCCCTTCTTTTTTTTTCGGCACGGAGGTGGTTCTCTTCCCCTTTCGCGGTCCAGATGAGGGGGAGGAAGAGCTCTTGAAAGGGGGCGGACGAGGGAGCCGGCGAAGCGCCTCCGGGGGCGGCGGGGGCGGTTTCAAGGGGTAAGAGCCAGTCCACCTCTAGCTCCCGTTCTCGTGCCATGCCTCTCGCCATCCCGCAGATATGAAGAAGTTCATCATTGTTATACTCAACCTCATCTTCTACCTGCAAGGTACCCAAAAACGGCAATTTTTTTTACTCGATGTTTGATTTTTTTTCTATTTTCCGTTACGTCGACTGTCACTAAAGAAAACAGACTAAAACTAATCTTAAAACTCACAACACATTCGGACCACAATTTAAACTATATTTTGAAGAAACTATTGCGTGAGTCAACCACACCAAGTAGATGTCAGTACGCTATTTATTTTAATTCAACAAATAATAATCATAAACAAATAGTTAAATAATAACCCTCCCCTCCCCCCACACACGATGATTTCCGCACATAACAGCCCCGTCTTCCTGCGTTAATTATTTTCCGTCAAATTGAAGTCGCGCGAATCCTTGAAGGCGAAGTTCCCTTCTGTGCTTTGCTCATTTATTAAATTCCTCTTAGGAACATTCTTTGGCAAAGCACCTTTTCTTGAACCTTCAATCCCGCTTTATCATTTAAGCAGGCAGTTTTCCCCGTCATTCTCTATCGTTTTCGTTGTTGCTGAGTTAGGATCTTGTTTGTTTTGGTGAATATTCTCAGAATAAATAATCAACTTTCGTTTTCGGGATATACAAATTTCGATCGGCTCAAAACGCGTCCTTATACCTACTATTCATGTCATGTATTGCAAAAATGAAATGTCGCCCGGGTCGCTTTGGGCAGAAGGATTTTTTAAAATATGAAATTCGTACGAATCACGCGGTTGTGTTCGTAGCTATTTAGCTCGACTAGGGGGCCATCCCCTGCTGCGTAGCCGCGTAGCCTTCGGACACCCCTTGGCCCACCACCATCCCAATATCCTTTCAGCTACTTCAATCTCTATTTTTTTTCTCCATTTTAGAAGCTCCCACGCACCACGCGGAGCAACTTTTTGGTGGTTTCATATTTTTCTCGTCATCTACTCGCCAAAACGGATTTTTGGTATTTTTATCAAATTTTTTACAAAAAGTTTAATTTTCTGTTTTTCTCCCTTTTTGGAGCTTCCATCCTCCACGTGGAGCAACTTTTGGTGGTTTCAGACTTTTTTCACACTATGCTCGCCAAACTGGATTTTTCAAGACCAATTTCAGATTTTTCCGTTTTTCATTGAAATCAGATCAAAATTGAGTTATGGCTGCGGCAAGGAAATGTGGACAAGCGCTCGCGCATGCGTAAAGTGTACTTGAATCAGAACTCTCTGACTTAATCGTGGTCGTACCCTAATCCCTGAAAATTTGATCGAAATCGGATCAACATTTGTGACAGTTGTGGCTGTAACCAGGAAAAGTGGACTGACAGACGGACATACAGGCGCGGAACCAAAATTTAATTTGCTCAGGAGGCTCTGAAACGGCAAGTGCGAGTGAAAGGATTTCAGTTCTGGCTACAAGAGGGGCTTTCAGAGCGGCCGGGAGTAGGTTCATCGCAATCGTCAGTTCATCATCGCACGTGAAGTTTCATCGCAGTTCCGAAGCGTCATTTCACGGCACCCAATCCAACTGAACAATACACCGCCAAGGGGGACATGGCACACAGCTTCCTCGCTGTGTCGTCGAAAATCGTCTTGTATAATATACAAGTATTCATCATATTATGAAAATAGATTCCCACTATCTCGCCCCATCCACCTTACATTATGAAGAACTGATTGACACTAACTTTTTTATTTATTTTTTTATTCATTTATTTATTTTTATCTTTTTTAAATCCGATATTTTGACAAAATAAGTCTTATTTTGTCAAAATATCGGATTTAAAAAAGATAAAAAACAAAAAAAAAAAAAAATAAAAAAAAAAAATAAAACAAATTTAAAAAATATATAAAAAATCCCTACATCCCTAAACGGCCTGGACAGCGTACAGACATTGCATTTTGGTTCATTATTTTCTTAGTGGTGTCATGTCCAAACACTGAGCAAAAGTTAAAAAAAAAAAAATAAATAAATAAATTACATAATTACTTAGGTAATTAATGCCTAACTTAATTCTTCATCGTCAGAATTACATTTTGCGCAATTTACACAAAATAATAATAAACCCTGAGTGCATTTTGCAGGGTTTTTAGATTTCCTAACAACACTGTGGCAGGCACTAGTCGATTTATAAAAATAAATGTCCCCACCTACATCACACTCCCTTCTGTTTTGCAACTTTTCCGAACAAAAGTGACCCACCTCCCTTTATGGCTTGTTTTCACGAGTTGGAGGTCCTTCTCGAATCTCGGCTCAATACGTATGAAGGTGAGCGTGAGATCAAATGAGGACATGGACGTGCGATGAAACGAGGCCCGCCCTTACGGAGGTTTTTGGCCATGGGGTCGAACTGGTGTCGTTTTTGAAGTATTTTTGAACGATCCATTTTACGGGGTCCTTATCTTTCAGAACGCTGTAGTTTTTTTTTTTTTTTTTTCAATTAATATGTGCACAATTTATACTAAATAATGACGAGTAAAATTTGCAGTTTCTCTGATCTTCTATTCTTCATTAGCCTTGGAAATACGCCAGTGTTTCTCAGAGAGCTTTCAAGAAACAGCAGCCATCAACCCCTGAACCTGAAACGCCCTTAAACTCAAACCCCCCCTTATTTTTTCCTACAATGGAAATAAATGTCTCAATAATTGACAACTGACAATTAACAACTAAAAGCGCTAATAAAATTTTCCAGAGAAAGTCTGAAATCAATTGCTTCAGTTGACGGACGGCGGGAAGTTGAAAAATAACACCCAGGCGCCTAAATTCCCGACGCATCATGAATATTAATGGGAATCAGTTTTTTTTTCAAAACAGAAACAGCCTTCCCCGACGGCCATCCTTAACAGGATTAGCATGTTATCCCCTAACTCTCCAAGGGTTCATTTTCGAAATAATCCCTCATATTATTACAGCGAGGCTCATTGTGAAAATTCGGATTCGTGAAGGGTGTGAGGAACGAGAATCGATTTTGCGTTGGGTTTCGACGGTTTTGTCTCTAAAGCAGGATCATTGGGCGAGCTGACCGGAACGTGGTTTGAGAGTATTTTTGGATGGAGTTTTTATTGAATTATTGTAACTTTCCATCTATTTCACTGGATGGAAAAACGGTCAAAGTTCCAGGAAAAATTAGATGTTTCAACTGTCTGGCGCATGTTTAGAACACAATTTAACTTCGCCATTTTTAATTAATTTTAAAAACATCGCTGTAGGTAGGTGGTACTTATACGGTATCTTTTCTGACACAGCGTGGGCCACAGATTTAGCATTTTTTGCCGGGGTAATATATACCCAGTATTATTGGCTCGAAGAATAGTCGAGCGTGTTGATGGCTGGTCCAGACTGTAAAAGAGCGGACGAGTGTCTCCATTTTCGGCAGGATTGGGGTTATAAATGGAGAACCCAGATGTACGCTGTGTGGTGACAAGGAGGAGTCAGCAGCTGCTGCTCATCTCATCGAATGACGAAGCGCTGGAGCGCAAAAGGTATCTTGCCCCGGGATCAGTGGACCAGGGTGAGAAGCTCTCGCATCAGCAACTAGTGGGAGGGCAATTAAACCTTTTTTGGTTTATTATTCTTGGAATAATACACCTATGTTTTCGCGACGGGGGTCGACGACTCCGATCGGGCTCAAAATTTGACATTATCCGTTTCAAGAGGTCTACATTCTAAATCCGAAATGTCCGTCCGTTTTGGGCAGTAGGAATTTTTTTTTAAATCTGAAATTTCGGCAAAATACTTGGTTTACCATCTAGTTGTGCCCGCAAGGTTTTCAGTCCGATCTCCCAAACCCGTGGGGCGCTATGGGGCTATAATGGGGCTACGGGAGGGGTTTATTGAAGGCTTTTAGCTATGGGATCGAGTTAGGTGTCGTTTTCGAAATATTTTTGGACGTAGAATCCATTTTTTGGGGTCCCGGAACGATCCGATTTCACTGGGGCGATGTTTAGGGCATTCGTAGGGCTAAAAATGGGATTTTTGAAGGATCCCAGGATGTTAAATATTTTTCGAGTATAAAATACAGAGTTTTTGAAAAAACACATTTTTGAACAAAAAAATCCAACAAAAAAATTTTTTTGAGATAAAAATCCAAAAAAATTTTTTTTTTAAATTTTTTCATTGACAGAATTAAATTTCTGCACAAGTAACGTATATCAAAGAATAATAAACCCTTGTGTAAAATTTGCAGCGTTTTTTTTTTAAAGGCAGACGACCAACTGAAGCATTCTTTGAGAGGCAGCACAACGGATCGACAGGCCTGGTGCAGGTGGTGGGGTTTCGAAGTCCCACGTCTCTCCAAATATCCTCCATCATCAGCTACCTCTCTGGTGTCAATATAAACAACGTAGCAAATTTTACACAAGCGTTTATCATTCTTTAATTAGGTATATTATTATAGGTTATTTTCGCAAAAATTAACCTATAGATATCAAAGAATAATACCTAAACCATTGTGTAAAATGGAGTCTTTGAGAAAGTCGGAATCCATAATTTCTAACAACATATTCAGATTCAGCACCCTTTAAAACCCTCCAACACAAATTTTTAGTTCGAAAATCCGTATAGGATTTACGTGCAGAACTGTTTTTAAAATGTTGGATATTTTGAACTGAAAGCAGAGGGCTCGTGACGTCATACCTTGCCTCGCTTGTCTAGTTGGGCACGGAGCCGCCAGAGCGCTGAATCTGAACGGAATTGGAATAACGGAATACGTTGCGGGCACAACTAGATGGTGAACCGAGTAGTTTGTCAAAATTTCAGATTTTTCATCGTAACATAATATGTTACGTGTTTCATTATATTATAATGAATACACAACATTATTGTTATGAAGTCAGCGCAATGGACAACTTATGAAAAATAATTCAAGTAAAATTTATAAAATAAATTCGACAGCATTTTCTGTCCCGTCAAGATGGAGTGGTGAGAGCACAGGGTTATCACCGAACTCATTACCTACCAAAAATACCACCCAAGGAGCAATTTCAGTCTTAAATAATACAAAGGTGTTTCCACGTAACTATTTCCCACTCGCCTGACATTGATTATAATCAATATATTGACGATAATTATCGTCAATAACGCATAACTGCTAAATTTAGCGTCTTCGTTGGAATGAAGACAGGGTATCCCTTGTCTATAATTCACATTGTTAAAAGGGGTTGTGTTTCACCCGGCACTCTTAACATATTTGCACATTTCGCGAATAATCTCCGCCTTTAAGGGCCTCGATGAACCCGCCCAAACCGGATTAGAAGCGCGAGCAACAATACGTAACGTATCGACCTAATGACGAGGTATTGTGTGAGTCGGCATTAACGTCGGAGGGAAAGGGCCATTAGCAGATGACTGGTGACGATAAAGTTGTCGAGATAGGCAGTTTCCAAGGGAAGAGGGATATCTCTATCCTAATCACCTCGTCACACGAGGCCCCCCAAAACGATTGTGCCTCGAAACCAAACGATTGAGTTAACGTTCGTTCAGAGTTTAGTACTGATTGATCCCCCAAACTGGACCCATCTTCATCAATTTTTCCTGTACTAGTTACATAAAACTTGATGTTTACTAAGCTTTCTAATTCAACGATAATTCAGCATTCGAGTTTTGATATTAAATATCAAATATCACAATCATATCGTTTTTTTAAATTTAAAAAACGCTTCACGATATTCATGTTTGGGCAGGAGGACAAATCACGCCTTCAACAGAACCCCTTCGAGTGAGGTGTCGTTTTCGGGGCACTTTTGGGCGTAAAATCGATTCGCGGGTGTCCCAGATCTGTACGAGGACGGTTTGAGGCTCTGTAAGGCTTTTGAGCTATTGGGGAGGGATTTGACGGGTTATGGGGGGCTCGAGTTAGGTATCGTTTTCGGAGCGGGTTGAGGCTGAAATCCGATGAGTTGGTGTCCCAGACTTGGCCGAATATGCGATGAGGCTTTCAAGGGGCTACAGGAAGTTTTGAAGGGGTTTTTTCTTAGTGGTCGAGTGAGTGACTTATACAGGGATTCAGTTTCTGGAGTTTGCCGATTTTCCCTTCCGACATTTTCCCATTTTCAATCACCATTTTGTATACCTTTCATATTCGTCGATAAAGGAGTCTGTTCAACCAAATACATTAAAATTTAATAACAGTTTTGTTCGATAAATGAAGGTTGTTTTTTCTCTCTCTTACAATTATTTCAATCCTGAAGTTTAAAAAAAATATTTTTTTAAGGGAATGGCACCACGAATGTGATTGAATTTCATAATATTGTTAGGCGGCGAGTAACAAGAACGAACCAATTCCAAACATGAACTGATATATTGCAAACCGACATAAGACCTGAGGTATATGCCATATGGGTGGCAACCAGTCCCTCCCCAAAAGAAAAGGGACCCCCAATTCCTTGAGCCACAAACCTGTGTCACCACATCTTGCACCTGGCGTTTTCGCGTTGGAGACATCTTCCGCAGCCTTCCTCCCGTCTGGCTTCTTCCTCGAGCTCCTGTCCTCGATCACATCTTTTTCCTTGTTGACGATGACAACGACGACGACAACATCTTTTCCCTGCTGCAGGGGACGCTGTCCTTGAAGACGCTGCCATCGGACGAGCTGCTCCGCTCCGTCGGACGTTTTCTCCTCAGCGTACTCCCGTCGAAGGTCGACGTGACGAGCAGTGTCACTGTACAGGATTCCCCCACGTTCTCTTCCACAGGAGCGTCAATATTTTCCTCTGGAAATCCTCCAGCATGGATTCTTCGGCGTTGAGTTCTATGGGGGGGCCCAAGTCCATTTCTTCATACTCCTTGAGTACCATTGTCATCGAGCAGATCGTCGATTTCGTTGCGTTCTTCTTCATCGTGTTTTTCCTCCTCTTCAGCCTCTTGGACCTCTTCGGCGACCATTTTCCCAAAGAACTCGACGGATTCCTCAGCGTCCTCTGGGCATGGGTTCTTTGGCTTCGTGACGAAGCAGGCTGCAAGTGCAGGAAGTGGTGTTTGGGGGGTTGCTCTTGACGGAAAGCAGGGCTCAACTGCTCAATTCTGTGCAAATATTGCGACGGTGTGACGTGCGTGAACGCCCCACCGATGGAAATTGACGTCGACGAGGAAGAAGAAGAAGACGTGGCCCAAGAGCAATGCATCCCATTGCAACCGCTTCCGGATGATCCACCTCTCTCCTCTCATGATGAAGATGAAGAAGAAACCCCACCAAAGAGGGCTAAATGACTGCATGTCCATAGTATTATGTCTGTATTATGTCTGAAGTATTATTATGTCATAATAAATTGAATTTTATGAATTGCCGGATTATTACTTTTCCTTGAACCTGGAATGTTTTAATTTTTGAGCAATCTATGATACCTACGGGTCTATTTTCGTATTAAAATTAAGGTAATTGAATTTTTCAAAACTTTTTTTCTCAGAAGTGTGTTATTAGGACGAGTGCTTGGCCGATATTCCAATCAAAAATAGTTAGTTTTGAACTGATTTCAGTGATCTTTGCAGCAGACCACAGTTCAACAGAATCATTTTAAACGTGAGGCACCTGGTCAGCAGACCCCACAGATGGTTCCGCGGACACCTACATACAGTACGTAGGATACCTACATAGTGCATATGTAGTCAATGTATGTTGGTCAGAAGGCAATATTTTGCTCAAAATTAGGCCGTAAGTGAAGATTTCCCCATTTTGGGAAAAATTTTCAGATTTTGAACAGCTGTATCTCCGGAACCACTGGCCTTACAGAGCTGAGGTACATTTCAAACTGTAGCAAATTTTATCTTCTTTAAAAAAGGTTGGAATAGGGTTTTTCGTCAGTTGGCTCCTTATATGGTTTTTTGGCCAAAAACTGAAAAAAGTGAAAACATTTAGCGGTTTTTCGGCTGCTACGGGCGTCGCTCCTGTTTTTGAGGGTTGCAAACTTGGATTTACACTATCTGGGTGGACCCTCACAACATATCAAAAAAGTGTTTTATTTTTGGGGAAGGGAGGGTTATTAAATTAAATTCAAACTGAATTAAATTGAAATTCTAATTATGAATCAATTTAAGTTATTCAAGCAATCAGAAGGGGAAGGCCGAAAAATTTATGTCTACTGGCTTCACATCAAATCAAGGTTCAGAGGGGGAGAAATAAGTAACAATATGATAAGGCCGAATCAATTGTTGGAAGCAGGGGACAGTTGAGCCTTCAATCTCCAATGTTCTTTCTCAGCTGCGGTTCCCTGTAGCTTAGTTGGTTTAGAGCGTTGCACTAGTTATGCAGAGGTTGTGGGTTCGAGTCCCACCTGGGGCCCAATAAATTTTTCGGCCTTCCCCTTCTGATTGCTTGAATAACTTAAATTGATTCATAATTAGAATTTCAATTTAATTCAGTTTGAATTTAATTTAATAACCCTCCCTTCACCAAAAATAAAACACTGCATGAGGAAGCAGGTCAAATTTCCTCAAGTCATTCCTGTAATATCAAAAAAGGAAGTTTACCTTAATTATTCCTTTCTTGGATGTTTTTAATGACTGGGCTACTATGGGTGGCAACCAATATGTAGTCCACTGCAATTACTGCAAACGCAGTAAACTTTATATAAGGGTTTATTATTGTTTGAAGTAGGCTACTTGTGCAAAAATTAATTCTGTGTCAGTAAACAAATTTTAGCCCCTTCTTTCGAGTAAAAAAAAAAAAAAACGCTGCAAATTTTACACAAGGGTTTATTATTCTTTGATATACGTTACTTGTGCAGAAATTTAATTCTGTCAATGAAAAAATTAAAAAAATTTTTTTTTGAATTTTTATCTCAAAAAAAAATTTTTTTTTTGGATTTTTTGTTCAAAAATGTGTTTTTTCAAAAATTCTGTATTTTTTACTCGAAAAATATTTAACATCCTGGGATCCTTCAAAATCCCATTTTTAGCCCCATGAAAGCCCTAAAGATCGCCCCAGTGAAATCGGATCGTTCCGGGACCCCAAAAAATGGATTCTATGTCCAAAAAATACTTCGAAAACGACACCTAACTCGATCCCATAGCCGAAAACCTTAGAAAAACCTCCCATAGCCCCATTTTAGCCCCATAGCGCCCCACGGGTTTGAGCGATCGGACTGAAAACCTTGCGGGCACAACTAGATGGTAAACCAAGTATTTCGTAAAAATTTCAGATTTTAAAAAAAATTCCTACTGCCCAAAACGGCCTGGACGGCGGACGGCGGACGGACATTTCGGATTCAGAATGTAGACCTCTTGAAACGGATTATGTCAAATTTTGAGCCCGATCGGAGTCGTCGACCCCCGTCGCGAAAACATAGGTGTATTATTCCAAGAATAATAAACCAAAACTATAAAAGTCATTCAAAGAGCTCAAAATTTGCCGTTAGGTAGTTACTCGATTATAACAAAAGATGAAATTTGCATATTTGAAATAGGCCTGCTCGCCCCTACCAAGTGCGAAGGCAAACAAAAAAGGAAATCATACGGGCCCTGATGACGAATGATGGTTTTATCCTATAAAGTGAAAAGTAGTCCCGGTAAAAATGGTTATCCTCGGTGAGCCCTAGTGGTTTATAGCTTTTCTTTCAAGCATTAAACGTAGACCTCGTAAGACACCTTGAAGGAGCCGTTGGGCCGAGTCCCACAAATCATTACAATCGGTATAACGGAGGTTTGGTCAGGGGTTCTTCCACTTCATCTTTTTCCTCCCCCCGGGGAAGTAAAAGTTTCACAGGGAAAGAAAAGTTGTTAAAAGACGCCATCCGGCCTTCCAAGTTCTTGCCAAGTCTTCATTATTCTCTAAGCTAATTATCTCTCATTCATAATCGAATAATGGTCGCGGAGAGAAATGGAAGCATATTTCATTTGTGAAAAGTTGTAAAGGTGAATTTAGAATACTGATGATGATGTTCGTGATGGAGGCGCGGGGCAGCATAGTGTCAACTCAGTCATGACATAACCGGAAAGTCTGATTTGACTATCTCTCCCTTTTAGTTACCCAGTTCCGTAATTGAACTTCAGAAGCTCATACTAGTTCAGAGGAACGTGTTTACCTTCGTACAGTTTCCCCTTTCAACCTCGCCGCCATTAAATTGGAGCCAAGAGGAACTACAACTAGTCACGGAAACTCCTCTAATGAAAAGAGGGGCTCTCAAATGTGTTTCTCTTGTCTCGAAATTCGCTTTTAATCTGCGATCTAATGATCGGCCCTGCTCCGAGCGGTCTCACGCTTGGAAGCTTAGGCCCCCGGCTAACTCCCGGGAGAAAAAATTCTCCCCCCCGAAAAGCTTCTTCGGCGGGAAAGCCCCTCTGCCAGGCAATTAATCAGCTCAGGACGTTTTTCGAGAGGAAAAAAAGCTCGATTGAAAATCGTCAGAGGTTTTCTCGTGGTCGGAGCTTTATTTGAATGTGCACAAAATTTAAATCAGGGAATGATTTGAGGAAAAATTCTTCGTTAAAGATCCATCCCCAGAGAAGTTTGCATTCGTGTGTTTACGTTGGTTCTTATGGATGGTACAAAATAAACCCTGAAGCTCTGAATCCACTCGGATGACTACTAGCTCTCTTGCAATTCGTATTCAAATGTCCCTCCCAACTAGAAGTGTTTCCTTCTTTGGATTGCTCACATCCGGAACAGGTGGTCCGGAAATCCAATAAAACAGTCTTTTTTTCCTACTAGTTCCGCGTACCTGAGCTCAGCATCCGAAGAACTTGCCTGATTGAACTCGTGTTCCGGAACGAGGTTTTGAAAGGAAACTTCTTCCAGGGGAAGGAAATCGGGAAGGGGTTGAGACCACTACAACTTGCGATCCATCAGCTTTTCAAGGCCTTTCGAGGCCCCAGAAGAGTTTCCGTGACTTCCCGCAGTTCCTTCGGCTCGCAGAAGTTGCCGCCAAGATAAAGACATTTGCGGCGGTTAATCGGTTTGAACTATTGATAGTTTCGAGGAGGTTTTTCAACTCGACTTCCCCCCACGTTCAAGAAACTCCATTGGGGTAGGTTAAATTTAGCAGTTGATGGGGTTTTTAGGATTAAAAGTTTGAAGCACGTCGATATGCTTCTAACTTAAATTGTTCTCGTAAAACCCCTCAAGAAACCGATTTGCTTCGTGAACTCAAGTCTAACTTTACTGACCTAACCGATTGCATTTACTTGCACATTTGCGATTTGACGATAAAATTAACGTCAGCGAATAAATTGTTTATTAAATAAAAAAATAATCCCTCTGAAATGACAAGTCCTCTGAAACTTATCACTTTGCGTAAAAATTAGTGCAAAACGATGCAAATTTTACACTTGGGTTTATTATTCTTTGATATAGGTTACTTGTGCAGAAATTAAATTCTGTCAATAAAAAAATTTTAGAAAAAAAACATTTTTTTTTTTTGGATTTTTTTTTTCAAAATGTTTTTGTTTTTTAAGTACCTACCTACTACGTGAAAAATATTTCACCTCCTGAGATCCTTCAAAAATACCATATGTAGCCCCATGAAAGCCCTATAGATCGCCACAGTGAAGTCGGATCGTTCCGGGACCCCCAAAAATGGATTCTACTCCAAAAATACTTCGAAAACGACACCTAACTCAATCCCATTGCCAAAACCCTTCAAAAGTCCCTCCCGTAGCCCCATTTTAGTCCCATAGCGCCCCACGGGTTTGGGCGATCGGGCTGAAAACCTTGCGGGCACAACTAGATGGTAAACCAACTATTTTGTCAAAATTTCAGATTAAAAAAAAAATTTCCTACTGCCCAAAACGGCCCGGACGGCGGACGAACAGTTTGGATTTGGAATCTCGACCTCTTGAAACAGATAGGTAATGTCAAATCATACGAGCATTTTAATGACCCGAAACTTGATAGAAAAAAGCTTACGTCGAAAACCTTGGTCGGTGAAAATGTTCACGTTTAATTAATCATTATGCGTATTATTTGAATGATTAAGGTCTAAAGTGATTTGTGAGGGATTTCAACTCATCCTTAAACTGCTAGAGATCCCTCTCTAGTCGTTTATATCTTCCTAAGAACAGTTTTAGTGTTGTGTAACAATTAAAAACTCAACTGGGTTTCCTTCCCATTTAGGACTCTCGAGGGAAGGATTCGTTTTCATTTTGCTGTCTACCAAACGCCTCTCCCGCCTACAATCTAACTTGTGCCGCCTTCTTACGTTCACAACAACTAGTTGAGAAAGACTTTTCATTCTCCTTTCAATGCCCGCTGAAAAGGGTTCTGCTTAAGGTTACCCAGTGTAATTTTTATACGTACATTCCGGGTCATCCGATTACCCAAAGTGACCTCTACTCAGGAACCTTTTTATTGTTGTGACTAGGGAAATCGAGTGGTTCGGCAGGATACATTAGACCTTTTCGACGTTAGCGGGCCGGAGTGAAAAAAAACCTCTTCAGCCCTGAAAGAAGGTTCTGCCTATTCGTTCCCTTTGCATTCTTCTTGGGGGCTTTCTGGCTTTTCCGACCGGACCCGCTCGACTAAAAGTCTGGTAAAATGGACGGCTAATGGGAGGGGGGACCACCGACACTTGCAACCTATTTTTCCCACCCTCAAAGCCTGACGTTCTCTAGGCCTGAAATCTCTATTCTCCTCTCTTCCTCTTGGGATAATTTATTATTCATGAAATGCAAAGTGACAAGCCCTCCCCCACTACAGACGTGATAGGGCCTAGAACCGCCCCTCTCTATTGCCCTTCTACGAGCCCTCACTACTTGGCATTCCCCATTAATCCGCGGCATAAAATGGTTCTGGTAGACATTCCTCATCTTTTACGAGGAGACGAGACCAACCTGAACTCCCGGAATGAATGTGCGGCTCAACGAGCTTTTGGCTCGCGAGATCAATTCCACAATTCCTAAGAACGAAAATCTTGGGGTCGTCCTGTCTTTTGCAGAAGCTATTACGAGCTGCACTAATTGACCACAAATAACAGTGGTTTTTCAGGAAAATGGATTTATCGTTGTAGTCTGCTCCAACGCAGTGATGCTTCGTTGCCGTCTATGCAAGCATTCCTGCATGAAATGAACGCAATTGAGCTGGTTGTAAGTAAGAGACATGGCAAATAAGAGACACGCGCATTTAAAAATATCCCGCATAGTGGAAATGTTCAAAAAAGTACCTACAAAGGTAGCTGGAGATCTGAACTAAAAGTTGAGGGGGTCATTCGCTCCAACAGCCTCTTTCCCTGGCAACACTGGCCAACCTACGAAGAACCTCCCCATCAACTTCAGATTCCTAGTGTCTCTTATTTTTCGGTACACCATTTTCCAGTCCGTGAAGACGTTCGTCGGTGCTGGTAAGTTTTTAAAAACGCTTATTCTATGAATACGTTGAATATCCTTGAGCCCTATTTCCGTCAGATTACTTCTTCATTTTTTATGACGATGTCTCTTATTCACCCCAGCTGTTGTGCAGTTGGGTCAATAGTAGACGGTCTGTCTCTTATTAATCCAAATCTCATTATCGAATGTTTCCTGTTTGTTTCAGTTCCATCATGGGTCCAAAACACGCTGGCAAGGGAATTCGGTGCAACTATAATCGTGATTTTATACAAACAGTGATATTTGCCATAAGAAAAGACTGCCTTAAGCGAGTGCCTTCACTCAAACAGTGATATTTCTTACAATTTTGTAAGTTTATTTATTCTTCAAACATTTTGATCTCAATTCAATCTTCTAAATATGAATTCAAGTTATTCTGTATTCAGATTGTGATTTGACTGAGAAAAGCCTGCCTTCAGCGAGTAATTTTAGTCAAACAGTGATATTTGTTAAAATTTTGTAAGTTTATTTATTCTTCAAACATTGTGATTTTGATTCAATCTGTTCTTCCTACTTAATTTATTATAATAAAACGTTTATACATTCTCAGGACTTGAGAGCCGAAAGTTTTGGCTGACCTTTTATTCGCCTAAGTTTGAAAATTCATAACTTTTTTTGGTTTGAACCAAATGCGATGAAACTTTCAGGGTATTAAGAGACGCGTTGCTAATTGTCTCTTAATGCCCTTTAGGTCTTCTAAGACTTTTTCTGACTTCTCTAACAGTGATTTCGTGATGTGTCTCTTATTTATCACTTTCGGGAATAAGAGACATTGACTGCTACCAAAAATTTCACGATTTTTTTCTCTTACCTGGGTTTTTCTATGGATCTCAAAAAAATTGTGGGTTTTCCATTTGTCACAAACAACCTACACAAAAATTTACAACGGAAAAAAGTCTATGGTTCGGCTGAAAAAAAAATTTTTTGTCTCTTATTAAAAGTTTTGTCTCTTATTCGCCCACCTTCCCCTAATGCCATTACGGGGGTGAATCTAATTGGATCAAACCTGCTGGCCAGGCTTTCGTTGCTGACAATACGGTTGTGGAAGCTGAACTAGGAGGAATTGATCCCGGCGCATGGGTCCGTTGCCCAGGACTTCATTGTTGATGTCTCGCTGTGGGACCCCGTTCCCATATTATGTAGTCTATATTATAAGACTGGGTCAACTGGCCAGGCCTTCTTTAGTGACAATTCACTAAGTGAATTGTCTTGTGGTAGCTTCAACAGCTGATCTCAGTTCCACTGTGAGCCCATGGGCTCGCATTGCAATGCGAAATAACACTGGCCACGACATATCCTTACTAACGATCGATACTTCTGGAGCATTAAATGCTCGTTAGCAGAGTTGGGACTGCTACAATGTATTTAGGAGTGTTTGAGAATCTTGAGCACGAATGTGAAGTCCTCATTTTTCATCTCGTCAAGTTTCTTTAGACCGCACGTCCAATTTTGCCAAGTTTCATTGGGCGGGTGTAGAGTGGGCCCCGACCCCAAGGGGCAGAGGGCAAGGAGATAATCCAGTGTGTAGGCTGGGCCCACCCCTCGTCCTGACATAATACATGAGCCTTCTCGCAATGTGTACTGGGCCCTTGCAATCAGTTCACAACATAGCACAGGTTTGGGGAACAGTACCCGAGAGGGTTGTGTGTGTGGAGTGGCGGAAAATCATAGGCGCTAAGTCCAGGTTTTTGCTGCTGTGTTATGGAGGAGTTGACATTGAGCACTGTGAAGAGTTTCCAAGGTTGACTGTCAGAGAAAGCTGTGTGACCTCCTGGGTCTACGATCTCAAAGGCTCTTCAAGGATAATTTCACCTGAAGCGTATCCAGACGCTTTCCTGTGGAGTCCTCAGAGATGGAACCGTTGTCTTCCATGGTGTGGCTGCAATAACGAGAGCTGCTAAGGGGTCCAGTGCATGAGCAGAAGGCACTGGGGTTTCCTCATCCTAGCAGAACCGGGGAAGAGGAAATTCCCAGAGCATGGCAAGATTTGGATTTTGTAATTCACAGCCAGTACGGGTGTTTTTTTCCATACCTAGAATAGCTGGTATTTCCTGATAATATTGCAGTGTGGGGTGTTTGGCATCGAGGTAGCATCCTAGGGAGTGGACCCTGAGCTTTCACTTTTTCCTCATTTCTCACAGATCGCTAATAAGTAGGAGTGGGCCCAGCTTACACCTTCGTTCTGAGGAAGGGATTAGGTGGCGAGATGGGTGGGCCCAGTCTACAATGCTCTTTCAAAGGGTTTTGACCTGGTGCCACACAACTTACTTTTGAAGAAGTTGCAACATTATGGTTTCAGTAATCAAACGATCTCCTTCTTCAAGAGCTTCCTGGAGGGGTGGTCTCAGGTTGTTTACCATAATGGTGTCGCATCAGAGGAAGTGATGATCCCTTGTGGTGTCAAGCAGGGTAGTATCCTCGGCCCCTGCTTGTTCCTCTTGTACATCAATGACTTGGCTGACCAGTTTTTGGATCCTAATGATATCTTCCTTTTTGCCGATGATATATCGACCGTTTCGAGGGGGTCTTCTCGGGAGGAGATGAACCGTAGCTTGCAGGGGAACTCCTCAATTATTGAGAAGTGGTGCTCAGCTAATTCCCTGGTCCTGAACAAGAATAAGACTCAAAGTCTAGAACTAGGCCTCAACCGACGTCTAGATGGGTCGGTTAACTTCTAGGGTTGATAACCGTCTTTCATGGCTGTCGCACATTGAAGCGCTTTTGCCAAAATTGTCGCCCTGCATCTACATGATTAGGAGATTGAGGGGCGTTGTGTCTGATGAAGTTCTTCGTTCGACCGAAAGCAGGTAAGTAAACAATATAAACAAAGAATTGATACTAGTATCAATTCTTTATACCTATACCGGTATACCATGCATGCTTTGCAAGCAGGGCCAGTTACTGTATCATTGCATGGGGAAATTCCAGTCATGCCATCAGGGTCTTCAGGCTCCAGAAGCGGGTAATCAGGATAATTGCCGGACTCTCTTGGAATGAAAGTTGTCGGGGCACTTTTGTGCGTCTGGGTATTCTAACCATTCCCAGTTCCTATGTTTTGGCGGCTCTGAACACAATCAAGTCATGTTTGTCAAACCTTCCCATGGTTTCTGATGTTCACGAGCATAACACCCGCTCCCGAGGGAACCTTGCCATTCCATTTACCCGTCTCAGTGTGGCCTTGAGGAATAACCCAATTCAAGTCGGTTCTCGTCTTTTCAATGCCCAGCCAAACCATATACAACAGCTCCCTGATAGATCCTCTAATAACGTAATAATCTCACATCTTATCAAAGCCGAACTCTACTCTTTGGAGGAGTTTTTCGGTAATTCATGGAGCGATGTGTCTTGAGTTGAGTGGATCGTGGATGGGGAAGCCTTGCCTCACCTGTTGTCATGTTTCTACTTACGTCCTGAGTTGTTTTAGTTTGTTTATATGACCACACCTATCATGTACCATTGTTTGCTTTTGCAATTGCCTGATGTATTTCGTATTTGTACCAACTCATTTTTGACGTTTGCTGTGTCGTATTGGCCTCTGCAAATAAAAAACCTTGATTTGATTTGATTTGAAATAGGGGTCGAGGATTAGGGCCCAGTCTGCAATCGCCCGTTTCATTAGATCGCTCAGTACGTTTATTTTCGTCTTTGTTTATTCGTATTCTGCCTGTTGACATGCTCTTGGCTGAATAATCGATTTATCGTAATAACCTGCTCCAACGGCCAAACTCCGCGTAAACCTGGAAAGCTTTATTCTTCAGTCACCTACCTAATGTTCCCCGCGGGATGCCGGGTCTCCAATTGAAATCGATACCGCTCCCTCCATCGGCTTTCGCAGTCTGCTACTGAAACAACGTTCATTACGGGGTGCCCTGAGACAAGTCAAAGGTGCTAAGTCCTTCAGAGCAATTTACAGTAATAACCCCCGTCCTGGCCGCCAATGCGGTTTGACCGAGCTCCACTCAGACCTCGATTCAACGCCAACGTTGGGGCCCCACAAACTCGTTAACGGCGTCCCATTCGCCACCCTGTCCTCACCCGAGCAGTTCCAAGTGCGTTATTTATAAAAATATGCCAAAGAAAATGTCCGTTTGGAACTGCTTCTGATATTTCTTTATCAAAGGGAACAAAAGTTCCTCGCACTCGATCCATCCCATTGAAGAGTTATCCCCGAAACGTTGATGAATTATTGGAATTCTTCTCAAGTCCAAAAAAGCTATCGTTATGGAAAAAACGCTGCAAATTTTACACAAGGGTTTATTATTCTTTGATATAGGTTACTTGTGCAGAAATTAAATTCTGTAAATGAAAAAATTAAAAAAATTTTTTTTTTGATTTTTATTTCAAAAAAAATTTTTTTTTGGATTTTTTTGTTCAAAAATGTGTTTTCTCAAAAATTCTGTATTTTTTACTCAAAAAATATTTAACATCCTGGGATCCTTCAAAAATCCCATTTTTAGCCCCATGAAAGCCCTATAGATCGTCCCAGTGAAATCGGATCGTTCCGGGACCCCAAAAAATGGATTCTACGTCCAAAAATACTTCGAAAACGACACCTAACTCGATCCCATAGCTAAAAGCCTTCAAAAAACCCCTCCCGTTGCCCCATTATAGCCCCAGAGCGCCCCACGGGTTTGGGCGATCGGACTGAAAACCTTGCGGGCACAACTAGATGGTAAACCAAGTATTTTGTCAAAATTTCAGATTTTTAAAAAAATTCCTACTGCCCAAAACAGCCCGGACGGCGGACGGCGGACGGCGTACGGCGGACGGACATTTCGGATTTTGAATGTAGACCTCTTGAAACGGATAATGTCAAATTTTGAGGCCGATCGGAGTCGTCGATCCGCGTCGCGAAAACATAGGTGTATTATTCCAAGAATAATAAACCAAAAACGCTGCAAATTTTACGCAAGGGTTTATTATTCTTTGATATAGGTTACTTGTGCAGAAATTGAATTCTGTCAATGGAAAAAATTAAAAAAAATTATTTTTGGATTATTAAAAAAAAAATTTTTTAGTTTTTCTCAAAAATTTTTTCTTCAAAATTTTGTTTTGTTTTTTGTTAGAAAAATATTTGACCTCCTGGGATCTTTCAAAAATCCCATTTGCAGCCCCACGAAAGCCCTAAAGATCGCAACAGTGAAATCGGATCGTTCTGGGACCCCCAAAAATGGATTCTACGTCCAAAAATACTTCGAAAACGACACCTGACTCGATCCCATAGCCAAAAGCCTTCTAAAACCCCTCCTGTAGCCCCATCTTAGCCCCATAGCGCCCCACGGGTTTGGGCGATCGGGCACAACTATCCCACAAGAATTTTGCGCTCCGACACTCCTGGTGGCCGCAAAAGGAAACGCCGATGTGGCATCCTGAGCTGAGGACGAGTGAAGGGATTTAGAGTTATTTTGTTGGCAACATTGTCTCAGCTTGCTCGCCGTTTTGTTCACGTCTCCAGGTTGTGCAGTTTTGGTATTCCTAATTCTTCTTAATACAAAAGTTTGTGTAAAAGAAGAAAACAAAAATTCCGTTGAGGAGTCAGGCGAGGGAAATTCTCTACAACGTTCTCTAGAACTGAATTAAGTGAACGTTCGCGATGTTACTGTTGTTTTAATTTTGAGGTATTCCCAATTCTTCCTAATAAATTCAAAAATTTTCTATCAAAAGCCCGTTTGAGGGAAGAAAAAGAAAAGTGCTGCCACTAGGAAGGGAAAAACAAGAGGGAGCAGGGAAATTTCGTGCGAAGATTAGTTTGATTTCTGCCACCAGAATGCAGTGTCGGAGCGCAATATTTTTGTGGGAGACCTGTAGGATTTCAACCGAGTATTTTGTGAAAGTTTTGGATTTAAAAGGTCGCCAACGCCTGATTACGGGTAAGTACGGCACCCAAAGAGAAGAAGAGCTCCTCGAGCATTACGTTACCGAGGGAACTTGAGTCGGATTTGCAGATATAAAATAGGGATCCCCAATTATTTACCTCGAAATAAGCCACACATGATCGCATTACATCACAAAAATCAGCTAAGACAAATTCAGCTTTAAGAGAACTCCGTGAATTCGCTATATTTTCCCTTCTTTGGGAAGACAATTAGATGAAATCCATTTGACTTTTTCCCACCTCCAGTTTCTGTAGATGCTTGTTGCTCATCTTACCAAAAAAGGGGCAAAAAATCGTTTCCGTCTGGTCTAATGACGCATTAAAGGTTTTCACCGCTTCTTTTACAGACAATATCGATCAGGTTTCGGAAAGGAGCACAAAGGGATTTTTGTCGCCTCAAAGGAACCGGTGTGAGGGGAACCCAAAAGGAAGTTTTACTAATGTGACTTGTGAAGTTTGAGAAAGGCAGAAGCCGGAAACTACCTAGGAAGTTCTTGGAATGTTTAGCAGGTTCAGGAAGAGAACGGAGTTTTCAAGAAGGTAAAGTAATCAGAAACAGTAAGGCTTTCTTCGTATTCAATTAAGTTTGTCCCTGAGAATTTTTGCAATACGGTTCAGGGCAGGAAAGGTTAACTAATAAGTTTGAAATGAGAGGGGAAAGATGAAGAAAAAAGGAAAGATCTTATGTGGCAGAGCGTAAGAGGATTTGTGAGGGTCCGCTAAGACTGTAGGAAATTCCATTAACTTTTAATGCATCTTGAAATAGAACAAGCGCAGTTTCCACTTCTGGGCGTACCTTAGAAAGACGGTAGACTGGTACGAAGATGTTGAATCAACAGATCTACGAGGTACGCGTTCAATTGGTGTTAGTGGTTTGGCGGGAAGGCGCGCCTGCATCTGCGTCCGATTTCATGCCGTCGCGTGGAGAGGAAGAAATGACACGGAAGTCCAGGAGAAGTTTTCGCAGGTTGGTTGTTCGAAGCATCAGAGAAGCAAGGTTCACTCTCCTGGAGACAGCAGAGGCAGCGAGGTTCTTTTGGAGTGCTTTGACTGGAGACACATTCCAGAGAATATTTGGAGAGGAAGTCGGTTCTTGTCGTTTTGACAATGAAAAAGGGGGCTGTCCATAGAGGAAAGGAGAACTCACCAGATAGGACCTCATGTGCAGAATTTTCAACCTCCGTCGCGATTAAGCAGGGTTCACATCCATGCGGCAATGCGATACTGCATCATTCCGTCATTGCGTTCGGTCTACTGATTGGCCGATGCCAGCGGGCGGGAAGAAGTTAGTTTCGACGGAGAAGCACTTTCGAAGCTGACTGTACACATCCGAAAAATCAGATATTTTACCGGAGCAATGATAACAGGAGCTGTTCTCCCCTGCTTTGTAAGCGACGCCTAGCGACTCATTCGCGAAGCACCTGGTTTGGGCACTTTGACTTTATAAAGTGGAGATTCCCTACAATCATCAATTTGTTTGGTTTAAATCCGATCTCTAGATAGCGCTTAACCAAACAACTCTGTACCAGGTTCTGAATATCGCCGAGTTGAAAAAACATGAATTGACTGCCTTGAAGGGGTTAGCTGCAGTATAAATTGAGGCAAACGTGTACGGAAAGGCCTTGCATGCGAAGCCCAGTTACCGGTTAATCAAACCCTCTCCGCTGACGATGTTTTTGATCTCCGAGTAAAAAAAAAACCTAAAGGGGAGAATGGTTGGTTCGCCAGGCGCATTGGAATTATTCCATTTAGTAGCCCCAGCACGAAAACCCTTCATTTTGAGATGAATGGACTTTTCCATTCGGACCATCTCCGCTGCAGGGAGGTCTTCTATCAGCTCATTTTCAGATGGAAACAACATCCCATTTAATGAAACCAGGCCCGATTTTCCTCCCGAGGGGTGTGGGGAATGGAAACGAATGCACAAAAAAAGCCGATGCAGGAAAAACCCTGGTGAAAATAATGCTGCAGTTTTAATTGCGTGTAGTTAATTATTTCGCTGATTTCGGTGCAGCCTATCAGCGAAAACGCGGTTTTCGTAATTACCCATCGCTTGGATTTTACGTGGGATTTAATCTGCTGAGTAGCGGAGTCGATCGTGAATGTATATGACAGATTTGAATTCAACCCGAAGGCCCATCTAAATTTCGTGTTACGGACAGGCAATTTTAAATTAATCGATCAACCTTGAATACTTAATTGGGTTGAAAGCCATCGAATTCGCCAAAGGGAGAACCCGTGAATATGTCATAAGGTAATTGCCAACTTTGTCTCGGTCTCAGAGGTCAATGTTGATTTTCGTGCACGCGGAGGATGGTCGATGTGTGTTCAGCTTTGTAAACCATGATCATTATTCCACAGACCAGATGAGGTGACGAGGGTTTGATTTGTTCCTGAAGTGTAGACGGTATGTGTTCCTATTTATGCATAAACGCGTCAGACTGAATAGGGGGTTCATGTTCTCTATTGAGTTCCTCGTGGAAGGTTTCATGTAGGTAAATGCTGAAGCCTGGATGTTAACGGAACATCACAGCACACAGCACACACGCGTGTTGTCGGAATAGGACACGAAACGTGTTCATAGTGCCCAAACACGTGGGGCGCTATGGTGCTAAAATGGGGCTACGGGAGGCGTTTTTTAAGGGTTTTGGCTATGGGATCGAGTTAGGTGTCGTTTTCGAACTATTTTTGGACGTAGAATCCATTTTTTGGGGTCCCGGAACGATCCGATTTCACTGTGGGGATCTATGGAGCATTGATGGGATTAGAAATGGGATTTTTGAAGGATCCCAGGAGTCCAAATATTTTTCGAGTGAAAAACAATTTCGAAAAAAAAAAAAATTTTTTTTGAAATACAAACTTTTTTTTGAGGTTTTATTTTATTTTATTTTTTACAGACACAGAATTAATTTTGGTTTATTATTCTTGGAATAATACACCTGTTTTCGCGACGGAGGTCGACGACTCCGATCGACCTCAAAATTTGACATTATCCGTTTCAAGAGGTCTAGATTCCAAAACCGAAATGTCCGTCCGCCGTCGCCGTCCGCCGTCCGGGCCGTGTTGGACAGTAGGAATTTTTTTTAAATCTGAAATTTTGACAAAATACTCGGTTTACCATCCAGTTGTGCCCGCAAGGTTTTCAGCCCGATCGCCCAAACCCGTGGGGCGCTATGGGGCTATGGTAGGGGGGGTTTTTGAAGGCTTTTGGCTATGGGCTCGAGTTAGGTGTCGTTTTCGATGTATTTTTGGATGTAGAATCCATTTTTTGGGGTCCCGGAACGATCCGATTTCACTGTTGGGATATATAGGGCTTTCATGGGGCTACAAATTTTGTAGCCCCATGAGATGTAGCCTCATTTAATGAGATTTTTGATGGATCCCAGAACGTCAAATATTTTTCACGAAAAAACGAAAAAACTTGAAAACCAATTTTTTGAAAAAAAAAAAAAGTTTTTCTAAAATTTTTTTATTGACAGAATTGAATTTCTGCACAAGTAACCTATAGCAAAGAATAATAAACCCTTGTGTAAAATTTTCAGCGTTTTTTGATGTACGATTGATTTTTCATAACGTTGTCAATTCTGTGCGTTACGGCCGAAATAGCTGTCCTAGTCGGCCTGATGCACTTGCCCCATTTTAGTAGGTAGGTAAGTGTGTAAGTGTCTTGGTCAATCTTTGGAACGCTTATTCTGGTTTCGCCGGGGCAAGTGTGAAAAAAGGCAATAACTCGATGAGCCTTCAGCAGTTTGCAAATTTTAAATCGGGCAAGAACACACAGTTTTCAACGTATACGGATCATCGAGTACCTGGACTGCAAATATTTGAAAGACTTGCCAAAACATCTTGGTGTACATGGAAAATTAGGTGTATACTGACACAAGAAGGCAACCAGTTGGGGGGGGGGGGGGGGGGGGGGCAGCGCGTGGAATCAGCCACTTTTCCAGAAACATTACCACGCACATGCCCCTTCTTGAAATATCAATAGGGCAAGTGGCCAAGTGAGTAAGTAGGGCCTAGGCTAGGCCGCCTTGCTCACTGATAGAAACATATGACGCTGAATTTCTATTAAAGGAGAGGAGAACCACTACTGAACTATTGAACAAGCTTTAAAAAACCTGCAAATTCCCACCGATTTGATAGATGGAACACGATGAAAACGAAGCACTGAACTTGGCAGCTGAGTGAAACGGCATAATGAGACTTCACAACCTTCCAGCCTGGTTATCATTTGCGTTCCGTCATCTGGCGAATAAGTGATGTTATGAAATAGTTAAAAAAAATTTACATCCCACTTAATAAGTGGGATATGTGCATAATATGCACTTGTCCCGTTTTTGCACTTCTCCCACCTTACTTCGATTTTGCCCAACTAACAAAATTATACTGCTGAGCGTGAATTATACGAACTTCATCCTTAACTTTCGTCCGACTGGCTGCTGCTTAAAGATGAATAAGCGGTCGGTTTTTTTTACCTATACTGTGACTCTTGAGGTTGTCCACAGTTTGAGCTGCGCGGTAATCCTCGAGAAGAATCCAATTAATTTCAAGTTGATTCATCCTCTTCCCCCTCGATACAACCAAACTTTTCCTTTTACATTCCTCGCATTCGCTTGGGTCGAAGGGGTTTAGGGTGGGAAAGTTTTCAATTCCGGCCAGGCCAATCGAATATCCATTAGAACGTCAGCCGGAGTACTCAACGCCCCAACGTTGATTGATAGGCAGGGCCCGACCGATGGCGTTTTCCTCTGCCAAACAGTAAGAGGTAGTGCTTTCTAAAACCAGCCGAGATTGGAAGGATTTATTTTCTTCTTAGAAGTTTCTTCGGCGTTAAGTAAGTAGTTCTATATTGTATACGGTGGAGTGAACGGTGGAGTGATCCCAACGTTAGTTTATTTTGGCTAGAGCGAGTTCCTACTTGGTGGAGAATATTTTTTCAATACCTGTGGGGTTCCACTCTGCACGGAGTTGTGGGATGTCTTTTCTCCCGTGACTGCCTTCAACGCGCTTTTGCCTGATTTGATACCGGGAACCAGAGGACCTTCTATATTAAATATTTTTCCAGCCGATGTCGGCTTTGGAAGGGGGAAGTTAGATCAATCAGTTCCTGATGTCCAAAACCACAGGAAATGGTAACTCTCCGTCCTAAGGCACTGGTGGGATGGTCTCATTGAATGTATCCGGTGAACCCAACCTGAGAATGAATGAGACCAAAGAAGCTACCGCAACTTCTTGAGTGAGTGCCTTGGGAATCCTTTCACAGTAATCGATTTGGGGAAAAGAGCGACTGAGCCTATACTAGCTGTGAATGGCAATCGATTTGGGCAAAGGAAAACAAGGGAGACGCGATTGAATTGGGAAAACGTTCGTATCGGTTACTTCGAGTGCGAGGCCCTGGAGCGCAGAATATTAATATTCTGTAAAAGTATTAACCTAATCTAATCTTGCCACACTTGGAGCAATGTATTGACGCGGAGATGTGGTCCTCGGAGAACATGTGGCCAGCATTATGAATGCTGCCACTTTGGGCTTGGCCTTGCCATGGCAAAATACTTTACTTTTAACTTTCGATAAAACTTTTATGGCATTTTTTTTTTTTAATAATTGAGTCATTTTTGTAAATGTTTCTAGGCATGTCTGCAGGGTGTTCAGGAAGGAAAAGCCGGGTGCTTATTAATATTTTTACTCGAGCTTTCGGGGAGTGCTTGTCCCCTTCTTCAGGATCTATAAGTGTGGTATCAGATTAATAATACAATCTTCGTCGTTAGTGCCGAGTTTTTAGAACAGGTGGAGTTTTGGATACTCTGTTCTAACCTCGATGAGGATTTGCATAATTTTTTAAAAATTAGAACGTGTTTTTGTTTACATTAAGACTCAAATTATGAACATACTGGCACCAAAGTTACCTGCACCAAAGTTACTTGATCAAGATGTATCACATAGCCTACTGAAAGATAAAGACTGCTCCCTACTCCAAAACTTCACCTGTTCTTAAAATCGGCACTAACGACGAAGATTGTATTATTAATCTGATACCACACCTATATATCCTGAAGAAGGGGACAAGCACTCCCCGAAAGTTCGAGTAAAAATATTAATAAGCACCCGGCTTTTCCTTCCTGAACACCCTGCATTTTGTAATTGAGTTCCTGACACCTGTTTTGAAGTAAGAGCTTTTATGACGTTGATAAGACTAATTTGTGACAAGAGATGCTGGGATTTTTTTTAAAAAATTTTGCGTCAGTTCCTATTAAAAATGATTTAAACACAATTTTTGGCCGTTTTTTGTCACTTTCCATAACCCTGATTGATGATTTATTTTATTTTTTCCTTTCCCAGTGTCCCTATTGACCTCCTGAAATGGCAGAATGAGGACCAGCTTCCGTTTCCGCGATGTTTTAATTGTGTCCCAATTCACCCCAGGTATGGGGGTGAGTCGGGACACTATAACTTAATTTTTTTAAATATCAAAATCAAATGAATTTGTTGATTTTACCAATGGAATCGATACCTGGGAAGTCAAAGAACAATAATATTGTTCTTTGACTTTCATATTATGAAACTTAAAAATAGTTCTTAAGTCAATTTAGAGAGAAGATACACCTTTAAAAAAAAAACCTCAAATCCGCCCCTATTCACCCCGTTTTACGATACCTACTTAACTGCTTTCTTTTTGTATTGCTCGATTGTTCCTCGTTAACGAAAAAATATTTTGTCGCACTGTTAGCAAGATGACAATGAACCCCTGCTTCAAAAAGAGTCGTTACCTAGACGTAAATTAGGAAGGAAGATTTGCGGGACGGAGTAAAGTGGGGGAGCCTGATCAACCTTTGTCATCTTCAACTTATAATTAGTTCTTCGCCTCTCAGGTAGATAATTTGGTTGCTTCAGCCGTCGTCTTTCCCCAGCTGTGCTAACAATATCAAAATTGGAAATGTCGGCTAAGTTGGTTATGAAAGTTGCCGTCACTTTTTCTCGGGGATGTTCTGGCGAAACCGACGAAAATTTAAGGCGCCCAAATCTGGAATTCCACTGTTGCTATTCCGCCACAAACACCTGACAAGAGTCTGAGTGTCAAAGCGAGTTGGGCGAAGTTTTAGTTGAACTCGATTCAAGAGCTCTAACGCTTGGCATTCTTTGAATACGGCCGACCACATTCCGAAGGCCTTCAAAGGTGAATCTATCCTCTCAAGAATTTCCGACCGAAGGTATCTCTTTGTATTCAGTTCAAAATTCTCTTTGTGCTTATTTGAATTTAATTATTTCTTAATCCTTTCAACTGCCAATGACGGGCGAAGAATTGTGGAAGCCTCGTTCAAAATTCATCAGCCGTATTGCATTGAGCGATTTATCGTAATTTCCCTGAAACGAGAATTATTTACTCAAACAACCCCGGCGCACTCTCACCCTCCTCTCCCAGTCTGCCTTTTGAGTTAAAATTCAATTCCCAGAAATTGAACTCCCGGCAGGGCCCCCTTCTTGACTCGGAGATAAGGCGGGTCAAGTGTTTTCTTCCAACTGTGCGGAGAGAGGTTGGCAAACACCGACATCAAGACGTTGCAATCTGATTTTATAGAGTCGGAGTCAATATTCCCCTTTTATTTAAAAGCAAACAGACTGGCTCCTCCTCGCAACTTGAGAAATTCATCTTGATGGGATCTCAGCTTTGAAATAACTCGTAACAACAACCGCCAAACGCCGCAACTTGGTCTGGATGTAGTAGAACTGTAGAGTGTTCCTCAGTCGTTGGATTTCGTGTTGTTTTGTTAAGCGAGTTCCGAAGGCGCACCATCCACGTTCACGCCGCCAAATGTATGGAAGGAAGAGAGTTATCTTGGAGGGTCGCTTCCGAGGAATGCTGGCAATGATCCTCCAGGATGACAACTCGAGGTTACACACCGGATTGCACTTAGCAGCAGAGACGGAGATTCAGATCTGCGTGTATAGACGGCTGAGTCATTGAGGGAAAACATGTCTGCTGGATTGCTGAAACAGTAAAAACATTATTCTCTTATTTTCTACAGATAAATCAGGAAAATTGGAAGTTCCAAGAAGGAAACGAAAAAAAAAAAAAAAAAACGAAACGAAACAAGGGAATTTCACCCTTAATTTTCGTCCGACTGGCTGCTGCCGTCGCGGACGTCGTCAGCCGTCCTCTCAAGGAGGATCGGAACTTGTCTGACGATTGCGCTCATGGCTCCCCATTGCCTCGTCCCCCTGGGTTGGGAGGAGTTCGCCGTCCGATTGAACGCAGAAAATACTTGTATCGGTGACCCCGCTCCTCACGCGGTCACCCATCCAAGTCCTAACCACGCCCGACGTTGCTTAACTTCGCTGATCGAGGGAAACTGTAGTTTACCCAACGCCACACCAGGAAGCTCCAAGAAGGAGGAAAACAGGATATTAAACCTTTTCTAGAACAGTTGAAAAAAATACCAAAAACGCTGCAAATGTGACACAAGCGTTTATTATTCTTTGATATAGGTTACTTCTGCAAATATTTAACTCTGTGCCAATGAAAAAAAAATTTTTTTTTCGGTTTTTTTTTCAAAAAAAAAAAATTGTTTTCCAAAATTTTTTTAATTTTCACTCGAAAAATATTTAACCTCCTGGGATTCTTCAAAAACCCCATTTTTAGCCCCATGAAAGCCCTATAGCTCGCCACAGTGAAATCGGATCGTTCCGGGACCCCCAAAAATGGATTCTACGTCCAAAAATAGTTCGAAAACGACACCTAACTCGATCCCATTGCTAAAAACCTTCCAAGAGCCCCATTTTAGCCCCATAGCGCACCACGGGTTTGGGCGTTCGGACTGAAAACCTTGCGGGCACAACTAGATGGTAAACCAAGTATTTTGTCAAAATTTCAGATTAAAAAAAAAAAAAAATCCTACTGCCCAAAACGGCCCGGACGGCCGCGGCGTACGGACATTTCGGTTTTAGAATCTAGACCTCTTGAAACGGATTATGTCAAATTTTGAGGCCGATCCGAGTCGTCGACCTCCGTCGCGATCACATAGGTGTATTATTCCAAGAATAATAAACCAAAAAAAGCGCGAGAGTTTTTCCCTGTTGTTGTCGATTACCTTCGCTCGGGGAACCTCCGACCAATCGCCTCCTGAATCCTTTAGGACCGCACCGAACTTCCCAACAATAATTGTGAGTAAACTCGTTCATTGGAGCGAGATCGGACTTCCCCAAATATCCACGACATTGCGTCAGCCCGTTTGTCATTCCCCTGGTTTCCGCATCAATTCGCGCATGGACTTTTCCGTCACTGGTATCCGGGACTTGACCACAAATTTATGAGAGGAACGCAAGTAGTACATAGACCTATGTTCCATCCACCTGTAGATAACACTTGCAAATTTTGTCAATATTAATTAAATGTATAGTATTAATTTCTTTCAATAAAACGACCTTTTCAAACACAATCCAAATCCAGGTATGACACTCCGGGATCTCACAGTAATGAAATACATGCCGGAGCATCTAGTACATCTAATGAAAGGCTGGGAATCGTGTGAGAGCCAACCCCCGACCTGACCAGTGCTGTCGTGTCGGGAATGGACCTCATTTAGTCTGGCCAATTAATTGCAAGCGACCGTTGTAATTAACGAGACGTCAACCCCGTCGGCAGGACTTGACAAGCCGTTAAACTAGCCAAGAAAGTGGCGGTAGACGAGAGAGAAACAAGAAAAATTGAAGAGGTTTCTCTTCAAGGACGATGTTGGGATTAACATGGATGGGGGAAAGGGATCTTGGCACCGAAGGGGATCGCCTGTCGAGTGAGGTGCCTCGAAGGGGGATTGAGACCGCAGCATCCCCACTTGGGTCGTAAGCCTAATCCACCGCATATGTAAGTAGATGCCACACGATAGCCTGATAGCGACATCACTTCACCTCCCTTTTTCACCAACCCTTAACACACCTTCCGAACCCAATTCACCATCCGCATTGTGGGTAATGTAAAGCCTTCATTTTTCATCCCATTTGCTGTCACGGTATCAGTAGGTGTATGAATTATGTAGCACTCAATGCGTTTCACGCCTTCACTATCGCTGATGATATTAACGGGGTAAAGAAATGGGGATTCTTCTGTACACATTTTTGGATCGTATTTTAAATAACACCTCTATTTATAATGCTCAAATTGTGTTGGAGCTCCTGGTTATTGAAGATTTCAGGAGAGAACAAAAGGGACGATTTTTCAAAATTCAATTCTAAGAAAAAGTTAGTACGCTAATTATACCAATCTTAAGAGGAGCTTATGATACAACTGAGTAGAAAATTTGAAAAAAAAAAAAAAAAAAAATCTATCATCTTATGATGTGTAGAATGAGGAAAAATTAAGGAGAAGATTACTATAATATAGTAATATATTATGACAGCTACAATTGAAATGATCACTAATTCGCAAATGAAAAACGCTGCAAATTTTACACAAGGGTTTATTATTCTTTGATATACATTACTTGTGCAGAAATTTAATTCTGTCAATGAAAAAATTTAAAAAAAAATTTTTTTTTTGGATTTTTTTGTTCAAAAATGTGTTTTTTTTTTCAAAAATTCCGTATTTTTTACTCGAAAAATATTTAAAATCCTGGGATCCTTCAAAAATCCCATTTTTAGCCCCATGAGAGCCCTATAGATCGGCACAGTGAAATCGGATCGTTCCGGGACCCCAAAAAATGGATTCTACGTCCAAAAATACTTCGAAAACGACACCTAACTCGATACCATCGCTAAAAGCCTTCAAAAAACCCCTCCCGTAGCCCCATTATAGCCCCAGAGCGCCCCACGGGTTTGGGCGATCGGACTGAAAACCTTGCGGGCACAACTAGATGGTAAACCAAGTATTTTGCCAAAATTTCAGATTTTAAAAAACATTCCTACTGCCCAAAACGGCCCGGACGGCGGACGGACATTTCGGGTTTAGAATGTAGACCTCTTGAAATGTCAAATTTTGAGGCCGATCGGAGTCGTCGACCTCCGTCGCGATTACAAAGGTGTATTATTCCAAGAATAATAAACCAAAATTTGAAAACATTTGCGTAACTCAGGTTTTTATTCTCTCCTTTACAACTTAGGAGGTTTCATCACGTATTATTAAATACGTTTTGAACTTTGACATCAACTTAGATGGTGTTACACTTAAACTTAGACGGTATTACACTTGAAACCGTCTATGTTAGCTTTCCACATTCAGGTCATGAGGTGATGAAACCGTCTAAGTTTTCAATCACCCCCAAAAAGATGAATAACACTGAACTCGAAAACACCCTAACGAAATTTATGATAAGAACCGATAGAACTATAACCCTCGATATCCTTAAAGAATTTCATCGATAGAACACGAAAATCTAGGGGAAACTCACCTTTTATCCTGGCAACGTGAACAGTTCACTCCAAGTTCTCCAAATAAACAACATAGACGGTCTTAGATTCACGTTAGGGAGGTAACCAACTTAGACGGTTATAAAAACACTCATACAGAAGTAATGAGAGCTTGTGGAATCGTTTTGAAGGATCAAGACGATGCGCAAGGACACAATTTACCAGTATAGCTCAAAACGTTATTTTCGGCAAAAATTCGACTTAGACGGATTTACTCCTTCACTGTCGTATTAGATTCAAATATGTAGGCGATTCAGACAGAACGGGATTTTCATTAAACACCATTAGGAAGATCGATTGTAATTTACGTTCATTCAAATTAGTTTGTGCCAACTATTGAGTAATTAAAAGGTGGGCTTTTTTTGGGCTGTGAGAAAGCCTTTCGGTTTAATTAAGCCCAGTCCCGGTAGAACTCGTGATTTCCACAGTTTCGAGCTTCCCCATCCCCTGAAACGCGTCCATAAATATTTCTAGGGGGGTGAATCGGCGAATTTGGTGGAAGGCGTAAGGTGAACAGCGGGTTGTAGGTGTGTAGGGATCAACTTGATATTGAAAAGGCCTCCCTCGCCCCATCGGGCGCCAAACCCCTTCGGCATCGACCTCCGTGACGCTCCCTCCCAACTGTAACCGCCTCTTTCGTTTTAACGTTAATGAATGCAAGTCAGAGCAGTTCCAGCTGAATAAAACGGAAGGAGGTTTCTCCTGATACACATTTAATTAAACCGATGAGTTTTACTCCCGTCCTGCTCACTTTCCGACCCTTTCCTTTCACTTTATAAAAGCTTTTGCTTTATAAGCTTTCAACGGCATCCCACACTCCGCTTTTTACACTTCAAGTCTCTTCCCGGGGGAACGTGGTTCTCTTCTCAAAAAAAAAAAAAAAAAAAAACTGGCCAGAGTGGTGATGATGTGATGAGGGATGCAAAATGTAGAGTTTTACAAGGGGCTAGTGGAGGGGGTGTGACGCAGGTGTTGAGTCTCATGATCGAGGCAAAGAAGTAACTTCTGATGATTCATAGCAGCGCTCTGCCTCCACCAACATTTCGCTTTCCCCTCAATTTCCGCTCTGTTGATCGTCACCTCTTCATTTTGTTTTCAATTTCCCCTCCAAACTTCCTCGTCTTTTCCTCCATTTTATGTGTTTTTGGAGGAGTCTCCCTCATTCGGAGCTGAAAATTGACCTTTCAACGGAACGTCATTAATTTTGGTTTATTATTCTTGGAATAATACATCTATGTAATCGCGACGGAGGTCGACGACTCAGATCGGCCTCAAAATTTGACATTTCAAGAGGTCCAAAACCGAAATGCCCGTCTGCCGTCCGGGCCGTTTTGGGGAGTAGGATTTTTTTTTTTTAAATCTGAAATTGACAAAATACTCGGCTTAACATCTAGTTGAGCCCGTAAGGTTTTCAGCCCGATCGCCCAAACCCGTGGGGCGCTCTGGGGCTACGGGAGTTTTTTTTTAAAGGCTTTTGGCTATGGGATCGAGTTAGGTGTCGTTTTTGAAGTATTTTTGGACATAGAATCCATTTTTGCGGGGTCCCGGAACGATCCGATTACACTGTGACGATCTATAGGGCTTTCATGGGGCTACAAATGGTATTTTTGAAAAATCCCAAGAGGTCGAATATTTTCCGAATAAAAAAAAGTTTGAAAAAAATTTAAAAATTTAAAAAATAAAAAATAAAAAAAATAAATAAAAAATAAAATAAAATAAATTTAAAAAAAGTTACAAACATTTTTTTTCAAAATTATTTTCTTAATTGTTTCCTTTCAAAATGTCCTCCTGGGATAAAAAAAAAATTGATAGGACAAAAATTCAGAAAATAATTTTGAAAAAAAAAGTTTGTAACTTAAAAAAAAATTTATTTTATTTATATTTTTTATTTTTTATTTTTTTTATTCGGAAAATATTTGACCTCCTGGGATTTTTCAAAAATACCATTTGTAGCTCCATGAAAGCCCTATAGATCGCCACAGTGAAAGCGGATCGTTGCGGTTCCCCAAAAACGCTGCAAATTTTACACTTTTTTTTTTTATTTTTATCTCAAAAAAAATTTTTTTTTTGATTTTTATCTCAAAAAAAATTTTTTTTTGGATTTTTTGTTCAAAAATGTGTTTTTTTCAAAAATTCTGTATCTTTTACTCGAAAAATATTTAACATCCTGGGATCCTTCAAAAATCCCATTTTTAGCCCCACGAATGCCCTAAAGATCGCCCCAGTGAAATCGAATCGTTCCGGGACCCCAAAAAATGGATTCTACGTCCAAAAATACTTCGAAAACGACACCTAACGCGATCCCATAGCTAAAAGCCTTCAAAAAAACCCTCCCGTAGCCCCATAGCGCCCCACGGGTTTGGGCGATCGGACTGAAAACCTTGCGGGCACAACTAGATGGTAAACCAAGTATTTTGCCGAAATTTCAGATTTTTAAAAAAATTCCTACTGCCCAAAACGGCCTGGACGGCGGACGGCGGACGGCCATTTCGGATTTTGAATGTAGACCTCTTGAAACGGATAATGTCAAATTTTCAGGCCGATCGGAGTCGTCGACCCGCGTCGCGAAAACATAGGTGTATTATTCCAGGAATAATAAACCAAAAATGGATTCTACCTAAGTCCAAAAATACTTCGAAAACGACACCTCACTCGATCCCTTAGCCAAAAGCCTTCAAAAAAAACCCCGTAGCCCCATTTTAGCCCCATAGCGCCCCACGGGTTTGGGCGATCGGGCTGAAAACCTTGCGGGCACAACTAGATGGTAAACCGAGTATTTTTTCAAAGTTTCAGATTAACAAAAAAATTCCTACTGCCCAAAACGGCCCCGACGGACATTTCGGTTTTGGAATCTAAACCTTTTGAAACGGATAATTTCAAATTTTGAGGTCGATCGGAGTCGTCGACCTCCGTCGCGATTACGTAGGTAGTAACAGGTTATGACTGGATGGGTGAGCCATCTCATTCTCACAGTTTCAGTTGAACTTCTAGGGCTCCTAACCGTGCGGGTAGACTCAAGAGGGCATGAAATTGCATCGTTCGACGTTCAAGGGTCCATAATCGTCTGCATTACCTGTCACAACCCTCTGCACGAAAGCCCACTCGAGCCGAGCATGTGAACGTCACCTGGGTGTTGCTTAGATTGCACTCTAGGAAATCATCAACAGTTTGACTCCTACCATTTTTCGGTGAATCTCAAATGGCAAACGTCGCAAAGAGACTCGCCAGTTTTCACTTGAAAAAATGGCCTTTGGAGGGAAGCTGCTCAGCCCTGAACATGGCCAAAGCGGGATTCATATGCACAACCAGGGAGACCGTCCGGTGCTACTATTGCGACAAAGAGCTCGACGGATGGGAACCGACTGATGACCCTTGGCACGAACACAAAACCCACGCCAGCGACTGTCCTTTTGTACTCAAGTATAAGATGGCGCCTGATCCTGACAACTTCAGCATATTGGAGGTCGTGCAACTGGAAAAAGAAAAGCTCCTGCTGAAAATGAACCGCAAGTTTGAGGAAACAAGAGAACACATCGAGAAAACGTTCAGAGAAACTGAAAAACGTCTGAGGGCACGAGCAACAAAGCAAATCAAACGAAAATAGGATTTGATGGTTGTAATTGTACATTGTTTATTAAATTCGACTTCGGACAGTGCTTTAAACCAGTTTATACAGCGAAATCAAAGCGTATTGATCCGAATAGGAGATGGTATTCTCAAAACAGGATTCGCAGAAGGTCTGGAAGGTTAGGACAAAGTTATGCAAAAGATGAATCACCTGAGATTAACCGAGATACATTTCAAGCTGTTGTCAGGCCAGAGTCCAAAGGCGTCACTTAACTGATTGAATGGGCAAAAGGATGGACGGGGAGGGGTAACAGTTCTCGCAAACTTGGCCGACAATGGAACAGTTGGGAAAGCCCTAAAGGGGCCCCGATAAAGGATCCGATGTACCTATTTCTGTCCCATTTCATCAACCCTGGCCGAGTAAACTCATCCAAAACCACGCAGGTCGAAGGCAGTGAATCATCTCCGACGAAGTAGTTTTGAAGCAAATGGATTCGCGAGAGGGGCACGTCCCCCAGTGGTCGTGAACTGACAAGTTAAATTGGTTCGGTAATGGATCCCATTCCCCTCCACCTCTTGCGAGACTTTCCATTTCGAATTTATCCACTAAATTTTGTAAACCAGAGTGCTTTATCTTGAGTATTCCTCCATTCTATGGCTATTAAATCTCGCAGAATTAGCTTCCTTGGAAAATTCGCCAGATAACGTGCAGCTGCAGAACTGACAACTAAAGTCTTGTTTACCTCTATCATTTCATGCTCGTAATTGTTTCGGTTGTTTTCACGTTTTCTGCCTTGAAAAGCTCTGAGATGGGTGTCATGATAAGGTGCAATCTAGTAAGGTGGATCGTCGAAATTTTTCACTTTCAACCAGAGGTAAACCTTCTGTGAAGACCACTATGGGAATTGAACACGAGACGGGTGTATGAACTCAAGTGTTGAGGCGTTCCTACGATTTTAGGAGAATTTCAAATTGTTTTGTGTGATGAGTAGAAAATCAGGGGCGAGGCTTGGAGTAACACACCTATATAGGTGTGTTATTCCAAGAATAATAAACCAAAATCCCACGTCTATATATACACCTATGTAACCGCGACAAAGGTCGGCGACTCCGATCGGCCTCAAAATTTGACATTACCCGTTTCAAGAGGTCCAAAACCGAAATGTCCGTCCGCCGCCCGGGCCGTTTTGGGCAGTAGGAATTTTTTTTAAATCTGAAATTTTTACAAAATACTTGGTTTACCATCTAATTGTGCCCGCAAGGTTTTCAGCCCGATCGCCCAAACCCGTGGGGCGCTATGGGGCTAAAATGGGCCTGCGGGAGTGGTTTATTGAAGGGTTTTGGCTATGGGATCGAGTTAGGTGTCGTTTTTGAAGCATTTTTGGACGGAGAATCCATTTTTTGGGGGTCCCAGAACGATCCCATGTCACTATTGCGATCTATAGCGCTTTCTTGGGGCTACAAATGGGATTTTTGAATGATCTCAAGAGGTCAAATATTTTTCAAGTAAAAAAAACAAAGAACAAAAATTGAAAAAAAATTAAAAAAAAAATTGTTTTTAAAAATAAAAGTCCAAAAAAATTTTTTTAATTTTTTTTTACTGACAATTAAATTTCTGCTCAAGTAACCTATATCAAAGAATAATAAACCCTCGTGGAAAATTTGCAGCGTTTTTCACTAGTCATCGCCGCACCTAGCGATGACCGGACGCCTCGCTAATGCAGAAAATTTCGAATATGTCATCAAAAGTGTTGGAAGAAGAAACAATCGTGTTCCAGTGTAGGTCCCACGCACGCGTAAATCGGCAAAGGTGATGCTTTGGGCTTCTCTACTGTGGGCGAAAGTTCGTTTCAAAATAACTACACTGAAGTCCAGATAGGTTATTCCTAAACGACCTACGGCTCGTGTGCCGTTTAGCCCAGCAGGAGCAGCCACGGATCAGGACGACCAAGCAAAGAGTCCCCCTTTATAACTCCAACTCGCCAGAGAAATGAGTTGTTTGAATTTGCTTGAATCAAACAAAACTGAAGAGAGAGCTAGTTGGAATTTTCAGGTCGATGGGTCTGTTACAAAACCTTTCAACAGCTTACCAAAGGATTTCATACCGATATTGATGGTTTGAATTGAGAGAAATGATTATTTCGAGCCCAACAAGAAAAGGGAAGCTCCGGCAAAACAGTGCCTCGTGAAAAGGGCACGACCGCCGCAGGTGGCGCTCTCTTTGGCCTTATGAAGATTTATTACATTTCCCTTCTCCCCACTCGGCCAATTATAGAATTGTTCGATTTGTGGCCAAGATCCCGACACTCCCAGGGGCCTCTCCGGGTCTCGTTTTTCGTTAGCTGCCGGGAGGATCGGGAAAGGTTTCTCTTCTTCCCTTTTCGATTTGTTCCACTCGTTTTACCGTTTTTCAACTGCTCCCCCCCCCTGGTTTGGATTTTTCCGATTGAATCGGAGCTCAGTAAATCATCGTCTCCCTAAGGGGTGGAGAACGTCCTGGGGGTATATTCTCGAGAAAACATTCAAGTGCGTTGCGAGCGAATTTCAACTTCATACCGAATTTCACAATGAATATGCAAAGAAACAAAACAGAACACTACAACCAATCTTTGATCTCCTCCGTAACGACAATATACTGAGACTTGATTTGGTAACAGTGTATCTGAAGGGAAGATGTCTCTTATTCCCTTTCAGAAACCGTTGCCTTTGATGATATTGATCTCTATTGTCGGCCTCCCCCACTCCAGACCCCAACTACCATCAAAGTAGAGCTTTTCACTGGTTTTATCTGCACATACAAAACAACCTCGTAGCGGTTTCAATTATAAGGTAAATAATCCGATTGGTGGAAATCTTACTTTAATTATCACTGTTCATTAAGGATGAAACCACCATGAAAGCTCCTAAGACGGCGTGAAGTTTCGAAGAATAATTCAGCGCCCTGAAATCAGTTTCGAGATTGACTATGTTTAGATTAGAATGTTAATTAGTCAAGTTCTGGAAGGCCTTAATGAATTGAGATATCACTCACCTCGCGGGAAACCCCGCAAATTACTAATGGAATTGAACTTTCCACTCTTGAATCAGTAATTCTATTCATCTCCGACGAACTTGGGCGGATCCTAAACAATTGTGTTATGTTTTGAAGCCTCCTCGCGGTCTCATAACCCTTTCAACGTATCCAGTTTTATTACGACAGGCGGGAATTTCCCATGAAATGTACATCTGGTCGGGAATGCGAGTCTGAGGTTTGGGAATATTTCACGTTGTTAACGTTGAAACTGCGTTACCCGGTTTGTCGTTTGTATTCAGTGAAAATTTATATTAGAAACTTGAAAATTATATTCAATCAATCAATCAATCATTATTTTTTATTGCAGAAGCCAACACTGACATAGCAATCGTTATAAATGATAGAATTAACTTAAAAACTAAACAAGCACAAGTACTAACAGTCAGACATAAGAAAACAAAAAAACACAGAATAATAAACAAACGAAAAGAACACGAGAAGACATTGAGTACCGACCTACATAAGTAGAGATTTTACTCAGGTACAAAACTTAATTTCAAAAAACTCAGAAACTGAGTACAGATCGGCGTCAATTAATATGCCCTTCAATGTCTTCTCAAAGGCAACAAAGGGGAGGGCCTTTAACGAGTCCGGCAAGTGATTGAAGAGGCGAGCACCTATTTGAAAAGGGTAAGACTATTATATAATTATACTAGTCTCTCTGGCTCGCTTCGCTCGCTCCTCTAGTGGTGTGCGTAGCAGCGATGGACATGTTCATAACCCTGCATCAAGGTCAACTGCTCCTTCAACATCAACCCCCCTGGCTGATAAAATGATCGGCCGAGCGAAGCAAGGCCCCCCACCCCTGTCAAAGTGTTAGTGAAATCATAACTGAAATAATATAACTACCTATGTGGGCGGCCGAGCAAAGCGAGCCCCCTGGCCGATAAAATGATTAGCTGAGCGAAGTAAGGCCCCCCTGAATTTGAAAAGGGTGCTGGAAGGGCGTAGAGGGGGGGGGGGGGGGGGGGGAGGTAGAGTGATCGCGGCGGGTGGGCGGGGAACTGCAGACGCAAATTAAAACGATCCAATAATTGTCTTGTAAAAGACAATAATAATTATTATTATGTAAAAGACAATAATAATAATTATTATTATTGTCTCTCACCCGTCTGCAGACGCGAATTACTTAAAACAATCCAATTGTATACTCGGCCGACCAGTTTCCCTGCCTCTCCACATTTCAAAGGTCCCTGGCACCCTCCTTTTACTAAGATCCCTGACCCCGCGCGAATTAAAACGATCCAATTGTCTTCTCACCGTGAACTGCCCCCCTCCCCCTCGGGTTTTTTGAAATCGGATTGGCCATAGATTGAAGCACATTTGGCTTGCGAATACCATACCAAAAAAACGGCTCCTTACTGGGTATTTTTGAACCCGAAAAAACGTGGGACAAACGCGAGAAAGACGATTTTTCGATGAATTTCCGACGAATTTCCCGGGCGAATTTCCAATTTACGATTTGACCGACGTCTTCCTCCAGGTCTGATCTATACGGCTCGTATTTTTTCGTTATTTTTTCGACCCCCTAAAAGGCCAGCAAGCGGAAAGTGAAAAAACTCACTCGGGAACGCGTTATCCCGTAAATTTTAGACTCTCATACACATAAGCACCATAAAGAGTTAAAGAGTTGATCTTCTTAAAACTACCCCGACAGCTCTCCAAGTACCCAAGGTTACATATTATGCGGATTGCTGCCTTCTGAAGTTTAAATACGTTATCACTGCCACTTGAGCCTCCCCACAGCAGAACCAAATACGTAGCGTGGCTCATGAAAAGGGCGAAATAAACCGATCGCAGTACTGGAAAAGAAACTGCTTTCGTCAAACGACGTAGAGCAAAGTTAGATGAAGCGAGCCTACTAGAATCAGTATGTTGAGGCCAGGACAGCCGAGTGTCAATCTTGAGGAAATTCACAGGGTCTCCTACTTTACCCTTAAGGGAGAATTTTAGATGCTGGGTCTTATCACAATTCAACCTAAGGCCATTAACCGCACACCACTTTTCAATAAGGTGGCTGGAGGAAGTGAGTTGTTCATCTACATCAACCGACCTTGGTCCATTCGAGAGGATCGTCATGTCGTCGGCAAACAAACAATTATATTTGCAAATATGACCTAACGTTATCGATTTCTCAACAGATTTAGCTGAAATTTGAACATTGTCTTGTTCATGAAAAACAAAGGTTTTTGCTCAGAAAAGAACAATTCTCACCTATTTTTGCATTCTGCTAAAACGATAGCTCTAGGCCTTCTTCGGACTACTTCCATACTAAAATAGGGAAAAATTACGAAATCAAATTAATTAGGAATGGGAATGCACCCGAATTTCGGATTAAATCATCCTGTACCATGTTGTTAACAATGGGCTTCTTGAAAAGGTCAGAATTCAGCATTTCTGACAACATATTCGGATTCAGCACCCTTTAAAACCCATAAACCCCAATTGATAGTTCGAAAATCCTTATAGGTACGTGCTGAGCTGTTTTTCGAAATGTTGGAGATTTTGAAATGAACGCCGGGCATAATATGCCATAATAATAATAATATTATTTGGCGTCACATCTCGCCAGGCTGGGGGTCAAGTAGTTGGGCACTGAGCCGCTAGAGCGATAAATAATAAATCTGAACAGAATCGGAATAAAAACACTCGGCCCGGGTCGATTTTTGAATAACCTTCTATGATAATAACCTCGATGCTCAATTTTCGAATGACCTTCTATAATGATTAACCCGAGTTTCGATTTTTGGGGTCGACTTTTCGCGTAGCAAAGTTGGCTGACTTGTGTAGATGAGAGAGAGAGGGATCTCCCGGCCAATCGAAAGACGACGAAGCAGCCCACGTCATGTACCCTCTCCAGACCTCGGAATTAAAAATATCATATTTTTCCTAAGGCCCTATAAATAATTGAAACGGTTTTTCTGCAATATGGAACCGTTTTCCTAACTTTTGAGGCACATTTTATAAAATCGTTAAAGGAGCTCATTGTTCTAATTAGAAGTCAAAAAGGGAAAAATACATCATTTTTGTGACAAAAAGTCTTTCACGTAGTTTATAATCATCTTAAGTTGTTCTGGCCGATTCAAAAACCGGTGTAGGTGACGTCACCGACACCGGTCCCGGTTTCCAATCAAAGACACCAGAGTGCAGGTCGATTTTCAAATTCTTCTTGATTTTCTCGGTGTTTGGCACAAGTGACACTGGAGTAACGCGAAAATGGCCGCGTTCGCTTTGTTGTGAATGTGATCGTGCATATTGACTTAACTTATTTGTGATATAAATTAACTTATTCGACGCGACCGATCCTTTGCTTTTTTGTTTTTTTAATGGTGGCCAACTCGTCGACCAATAGGAGCTGACTTCGGGTTACCGCCAAAATTCAAATTGCAATTTATCCATAAATTTTATAAATTCGTACAAACTTGCAGTTTGTGTTTTAACCCCATTTTCAGTATTATTTGGACGCCTTCTATTGATAAAAAAAAAAAAAAAAAAAAAAAAAATCTAGACACGTTTCCATTTCTAATTGAATGTGAGTAAATAGACATGATTACCCAAAAATATAATATATTTTTGGGTAAATAATCATGTTTTTTTTATTCAGAATCAAAATTCTTTTTTTTTAAATATTATTTTAAAAAAGAATAAAATTCTGCTCTTTCGAGTTCTTCGTTGTTATATTTTTGTTTCAACCGATTTTTGGGTTTTAACGTTATTTTCTTATGCTTTCGTGTCCCTGCGTTTCATTTTCGTGGTTTTTCCTCATGTTCCAATGAGTTTCTTTAGCAACAGCTATTTTACCACGAAAGCGGGTTTGGAAGAAAAGAAACGTGGAAAGGAAACAGGAAGAGGCTCCCCTAAAAAGGATAACCCTTGACGGGATTACCCCGTTATAAAACATATTTCCCCCTCCACAACATAGCCGGGCCTGACGATTAAACCGATTTTCCGCCGCGGCAGAGACGTGGAAGCCATTCGTATTAGAAATGTTTGGGAGGGGAGAACCGAAAGCACCGTTAGGATTTACGGAGCGTTTTTAGTTGACCGAGATTTGTTTTCTTTCCCTTCGAAGCGTTCAGGGGTCGTATCTATGTATCCCTTTAGCCGTTTCATTTCTGGTTGTTTCCTTGCCGCGCGATTCCCAGCCAAAAGAAAAACTCAAAAGACAAAAGCGGTAAAGGGGGGGGAAGGTCGGAACTTGATTTCGAGAAGCGGTCACAAATCATCAGAAAAGGGCCGAGTGGGGGCGCTCCAACTCCACATTGGGGCCGTTTTTGACGTATGGGATCCTCGAGAGCGTAAGCATACATCAGCCCCTTCCCCGCAAGAAACAAACAAATTCCAGTAAGGGAAACATGGTTTGGAATAACAAGCCGGATGTCTATGGGTGGTCCTTTTTTTCTCACCCCCCGGGTTGGGGGAAAGAGAAAACTCATCTTTTCGCACATTTCTTCGACAATTTGTTGGGAAGTATAGAAATATCGGAAGGGTTTCCGCTTCCCCTTCGAGGGGGGGCGTTGCTTGACACAGGGCCAAAGAACCCGGGTGTGAATATTAATTTCAACAGCTTTACGAGATAATTTATCACCGGAGACTGCAGAATTGCAGACCACAAACCCCTTCACCATTGCAGGGGTCTTTGCTTCCTGCACGGTGACGGCGTAGAATCGTCAGCCATTCATCTCGAACCCCAACACGATTCCAAGTCTTGAGGAAAACTGAATAACTACACAAAATATCACCCAAACGCAATAAGGAATGGACGTATTTCTGAATTTTGGTTTATTATTCTTGGAATAATACGCCTATGTAATCGCGACGGAGGTCGACGACTCCGATCGGCCTCAAAATGTGACATTATCCGTTTCAAGAGGTCTAGATTCCAAAACCGAAATGTCCGTCCGCCGTACGCCGTCCAGGCCGTTTTGGGCAGTAGGAATTCTTTAAAAACACTGCAAATTTTACACAAGGGTTTATTATTCATTGATATAGGTTACTTGTGCCGAAATTTAATTCAGTGAGAAAAAAAAATTTTAAAAATAATTTTTTTGGATTTTTATTTTTCAAAAAAAATTTTTGAATTTTTTTGTTTTTTACTTGAAAAATATTTCACCTCCTGGGATCTTTCAAAAATCCCATTTGTAGCCCCATGAAAGCCCTATAGATCGCAACAGTGAAATCGGATCGTTCCGGGACCCCAAGAAATGGATTCTACGTCCAAAAATACTTCGAAAACGACACCTGACTCGATCCCATAGCCAAAAGCCTTTAAAAAAAAAAAAAAAAAACCCCTCCCGTAGCCCCATATTAGCCCCATAGCGCCCTACGGGTTTGGGCGATTGGGCTGAAAACCTTGCGGGTACAACTAGATGGTAAACCAAGTATTTTGTCAAAATTTCAGATAAAAAAAAAAAAAAAAAGTCTACTGGTCAAAACGGCCCGGACGGCGTACGGCGTACGGACATTTCGGTTTTGGAATCTAGACCTCTTAAGAGGTTTCAATTGAAACAGATAATGTCAAAGTTGAGGCCGATCGGAGTCGTCTACCTCCGTCACGAAAACATAGGTGTTTATTCCAAGAATAATAAACCAAAATCAGAAATTTTAACAAAATTCTTGGTTTTCCATCTAGTTGTGCCCGCATGGTCTTCAGCCCGTTCGCCAAAACCCGTGAGTATTTTTGGACGTAGAATCCATTTTTGTGGGTCCCGGAACGATCCGATTTCACTTTTGCGATCTATATGGCTTTCGTGGGGCTACAAATGGGAATTTCGAAGGATCACTAGACGTCAAGTATTTTTCAAACATACAAAAAATTTTGAATAAAAAAAAAAAAATTCCGCCAAAACAAAATTTCTTCCAAAATTTTTTTCTCGTTGACAGAATTACATTTTCGGACAAGTAACCCACATCAAAGAATAATAAACCCTTGTGTATAATTTGCAGCGTTTTTTTTCTTCTTCTTATTTTTATTATTATTTTTTTGTTTCATCGATAGATTACTTCAAAATAACACCGAAAATGGGGTTGAAACACAAATTGCAAGTTCAAACGAATTTATAGCATTGTTGTGCCACAACATAACAGTTATTGGTATTGTTGTTATTGTATAGAATTGTGTATCAATTGTTATTACTAGAGAAAATAAAGGGGACTTTTCGAGCTCGGTTTTGATGCATTTTTTTTTTAGAATTTCAACGCCAACGTTGCCCGCCCACGATGTAAATAGAAGACTCCATAAAGCTCTCTTCGATTTGAAATTGTGATTCGGGCCTTGCCGACCTATCCGAAGGGCCATTTCACCGTCGGACGTGAATTTATTATCCCGAATGCCATCAAAGCGTCGTAACGACAACCGGTCGAGCTCAACTCTCCTTTGCTAGAAAATTACTCCCTTCGACCCCTTCCGCGTCGTAAGTGTAAAGAATCCCTTAACTGAAAGGACCGATCGGTTTTTTATAGTTTCGTCTCAACTGGGGGAAAATGATATGGGCGAAGTCGGCGACCGCAGGTGTACAGTACTTACCGTACTATTTAACCCATCATCGGGTTTAGTTCAGGTTGAATTTTTCAAACACTTGTTGAGCTTTTGTGATAAAAATGTACGACGTGCCTTGAAAGGGCACAAATGAAAACGGCGGTTCGCGTGTCCGCGGCACGGGGTTTTCGAACTTTGAAAGCTTTCTATTGCGACTGATGGATCGTAAATTTTTGAAACGTTTGCCAGCACGATCCGTTGTTGCTTCCAAAGCGATGTAAGCCAGTTAGAGAAAACCCAGGGCCGAAAATAAAAGAACGGGCGGGTCCAGAGCCGGAGTGACTTTTTTGTCGGGCAAATCATGACCTGTTCGTTCCAATCCTATTGAGGAAGCCATCTCTTTTACAAATGCAGCCCTCCTCTTCCAAGCAGAGATTTTGATGGGATCCGCGGAGTAAAAAGGGGCGATTGTTTACCCCGTTTTTCAAAGAGATGCTTTTTCCCGGATGCTGGAGATAAACTCGATCGGTGGGAAACAGACCTCCCGCATGAATTCCGGAGCAGCCTCAGACGGATCTGTTTTTTGTGCAGAAACACGCAGTAGTTTGTAAAAAACGCGTAATTGGGAATCTGGGGTTGCTATCGCATCTTTATCGCTCTCATAAAGTCAATAAATAGAAAGCTGGAAATGGCAAATCTGGAAGCCTTCTGCGTATTGTGCTGACGTAAACCGAAGGTAGGGAATCCCCTAGAAATGAATTGGTGAGCAGCGAAGCGAGAAGTTGATCAGCAGAAGGCTCATGTGCCTGTTTCAGCCGAGAAGCGAGCTGTGTGAAGGCCTGTTCAGACTCGTGTGAGATGTCAGCGACTGATTCAGCCGTCGACGTGTCCAGCGCGAGAAAGGCACGACGAAATTTCTTTGCTTCTGTCGTGAGGCTCTCTGTTGCACAGGCTAATTCCACCTGCTGAAGCCAGATGGATGGACGAGCTGATTCATACGGGGGTAACTTCGTTGGTTGACTCGTCTTTTTCTTCCTCATTGCCGGAATTGCTGGAAGAATTGCCTCTTGTTGTGCCCGCAAGACGTTCAGACCGATCGCCCAAACCCGTGGGGCGCTATGGGGCTACGGGAGGTTTTTTTGAAGGGTTTTGGCTATGGGATCGAGTTAGGTGTCGTTTTCGAAGTATTTTTGGACGAAGAATCAATTTTTTGGGGTCCCGGAACGATCCGATTTCACTTTTGCGATCCATAGGGCTTTCATGGGGCTACAAATGGGATTTTTGAAGGAACCCAGGAGATCAAATATTTTTCAAGTAAAAAACGAAAAATTTTGGAGAAAAAAAAATCCAAAGAAGAAATTTTTTTCTAAAATTTTTTTATTGACACAGAATTAAATTTCTGCACCAGTAACCTATATCTAAGAATAATAAGCCCTAGTGGGAGGCTTAGGACTCCGTCCCGCCCCCCTATTAAATCAGGGACGCTAATCGATTCCACTTCACACCGGCTTAAAACTTTTTGAGGACTCCGTCCGGTAGGATTACGATCGGCCAAGTAATTTGTGAGGACTCCGTCCAGGGGCTGCGATGGGAGAAATTTGGGATTGGCGTCAACAAACCTGCTACTGGCTTCAAGAATAAACAAACTAGATATCACAATGCACTTTGCTTCCGTTGCACCATGCTCTTTGCTTCCATTGATTCGCAATCTTTCTTTCTCTATAAAGCCCGAATCATGATAAGGTTGGGGCTCAAACAATTTTTTGGGCTCGTCTTTATGCCTCCTTCAGACTTAGCCCCTGCATTTCATGAATTTCGGGCAGGAAAACCCAGGACCGAAGTAAAACAATTCGATTGCTCGTTGTTTAGTGTTGAGCTCACCATATGTGGTACGAAGACGTGCGGAGTGAAAATAAAGTAGAAGGAACTACCCATATTGGCAGAACGTCCGAAGCCAAATTTCGTTGAGAACGCTTCTGAAAATGGGGCCAGTCCTTCCATAAGAGAGAACAGGATGACCAGACAAATGACAAAAACACCAAAGATGGGTCGACTATGTTCTGGCAGCACACCAGTATTAAATTTTACTGTCCTCAACACTGATCGAATCAACAAAACCTCTCTTGGGAGTCCTTGGGTTAGGCCAAAAACTTTGGTGGACCTGTCAAACATGCCTTCGTTTGCTGAACACGTTAAACTAGCCACGCAATCTATGGCTTTGACGGGAGAGCTGGAGGGAGGGGGGCAGATTGACAACAGCTCCTTGTTGATGGACGAGTATTAGGATCTAGGCCTCAGCCACCAGGGAGCAAATAGAGTCAAAGATCACTCAGGGGAGCATAATAAGCCGCAGCACAATCTGACCAGGTAAGTTATGCGCCGCTCGGTTTCGCTCTTCAACATCAGCGTGAGTCGACAGGTGCCACAAATCCAGAATTTAGGATGAGTTTTTCACACGAATCGGAATGCAAATTGACTCATGGGCGATTTTCCATCGTAATCGCTCATTAAGCAAAGAGGCTGGGAAAAGTGAGGAGGGTGGTATTGCCCTATTGCGCCCGTCTAAAGGAAAACAAAGTGAACTTTCGCGCTCAAGACCTCAGATTGCGAAATGGTGCACGAGTCAGGAGTTTCCGAAATGGGCCCGCGAATGGGGAGGGATGCTGACGAAATAAACTCCGGATTCCAGTTATTCAACTAGGGAACCGCACTCTGCTGGCTAAAGCCAGCCAACCCCCAACCTCTCCCTGCTGGCCTCGGACCCCTTCTACTCGCTTTTTCGATAATGTAGTTAAATTCGGAGCAAACGGAGCTAAGATGCGCCACATGGAGCAACATTTTTGTAGTGTCAGACTGTTCGTTGTAAACTTTTATCTCTTTGAAGCCAGACTACTGCAAGGTCGATGCATTTTGCAATTACGTGCATGATGGCTATTTTCCACGTTCCATTAATGCAACTGAATGATAAGCGTGAAGAAACGTACAGTGGGCGCAATGGTCCATCTCGTTGCGAAGCATGGGCGCAATAGTCGACTATTGGATCTAATTGGCCACAACGCGGGGGCGCAAAAGACTATACCTACTGTCTGGGTTGCAGGTGATGATTAAGTGGAGTAACCACTTCGACCAAGAGGGATTTGGACGCAAAGGGGCAGGTTGAACTAGAGGTTAGTAAGATGACGTTGGACTGACTTTGGGTTGCGCAAGCTAATCGTCTGTCAGGATTAAGATCAGATCATGCCTTGAAATGATCGTCAATCGCCAAAACTATCTGATTAGACCAGACGTTAAACTTGGAGGGCCTTGCGGTTTTGTATAGCTCCAGTAAGGCTGTATGGCACTTGCTGCTTGCAGATAACTGATGACTAATAAAAAGTACCTACTTGAGTACCCCCCCACCGTACTTTTAGTTTATTATTCCTGGAATAATACACCTTTGTAATTTCGACGGAGGTCGACGACTCCGATCGGCCTCAAAACTTGACATTATCCGTTTCAAGAGGTCTAGATTCCAAAACCAATATGTCGTCCGCCGTCCGGGCCGTTTTGGGCAGTAGGCATTTTTTTTTTTTTTTAATCTGAAAGTTTGACAAAATACTCGGTTTACCATCTAGTTGTGCTCGCAAGGTTTTCAGCCTAATCGCCCAAACCCGAGGAGCGCTATGGGGCTAAAATGGGGCTACGGGAGGCGTTTTTTAAGGGTTTTGGCTATGGGATCGAGTGAGGTGTCGTTTTCGAAGTATTTTTGGACGTAGAATACATTTTTGGGGTCCCGGAACGATCCGATTTCACTTTTGCGATCCATAGGGCTTTCATGGGGCTACAAATGGGATTTTTGAAGGAACCCAGGAGATCAAATATTTTTCAAGTAAAAAACGAAAAATTTTGGAGAAAAAAAAATCCAAAGAAGAAATTTTTTTCTAAAATTTTTTTATTGACACAGAATTAAATTTCTGCACCAGTAACCTATATCTAAGAATAATAAGCCCTAGTGGGAGGCTTAGGACTCCGTCCCGCCCCCCTATTAAATCAGGGACGCTAATCGATTCCACTTCACACCGGCTTAAAACTTTTTGAGGACTCCGTCCGGTAGGATTACGATCGGCCAAGTAATTTGTGAGGACTCCGTCCAGGGGCTGCGATGGGAGAAATTTGGGATTGGCGTCAACAAACCTGCTACTGGCTTCAAGAATAAACAAACTAGATATCACAATGCACTTTGCTTCCGTTGCACCATGCTCTTTGCTTCCATTGATTCGCAATCTTTCTTTCTCTATAAAGCCCGAATCATGATAAGGTTGGGGCTCAAACATTTTTTTGGGCTCGTCTTTATGCCTCCTTCAGACTTAGCCCCTGCATTTCATGAATTTCGGGCAGGAAAACCCAGGAACAGCGGTGCCATATTATGAAAAGATCTTTATCTAATGAAAGGATCTTTATCTTATGAAAGGATCTTTATCTTATGTCAGGATCTTTATCTTATGAAAGGATCTTTATCTTATGAAAGGATATTTATCTTATGAAAGGAACTTTATCTTATGAAAGGATCTTTATCTTATGAAAGGATCTTTATCTTATGAAAGGATCTTTATCTTATGAAAGGATCTTTACTTCATGAAAGGATCTTTATCTTACGAAAGGATCTTTATCTTACGAAAGGATCTTTATCTTATGAAAGGATCTTTATCTAATGAAAGGATCATTATCTTACGAAAGGATCTTTATCTTACGAAAGGATCTTTATTTAATGAAAGGATCTTTATCTTATGAAATAAACCCTTGTGTAAAATTTGCAGCGTTTTTTTTTTTTCTCAGATAACATTTGGCTCTCATGTTCAATTTTTTTATTTTTGAAATTGGGTATATGTCAGCGGACCCATTTGGGAAATGCTCCAAATGACTTCTTTTGAAGTGATTTGCGATGGTTTGAGCTTGGAAAGTGGCTTTAGATTCACTTTTAATCCATTTTGGAAAAGCAAAATTTTGTCTCATACAAAAAGGACTCTTTTTTGGCTGCCGTTTACTTTTGGGTAAAAATGAGCAAACAAAAATGTTTTGAAAAACCCGGTTTTTCGGGCCACCAAAAGTTAAGCTCACCTCCCACGATTGTTCAAACTCAGGTCCCACACGTCAGCGCCATTAAGTCCAGTTCACGGATTACACCCGCTGCGCGTTCGAATCCCACAAGTTATATTACGGGTTACACAGAAAACACAAGTTGACACAAGTTCACTCCACGTTAGATTTTGACAAAGAAGACCCGCGAAAAAGGGGAGTGCCGAAACCGAGAAGTAAAAATGGTATAAAACCCCAAAGGGGTGAAGGAAGTAGAAAGAAACATTTCCGCTTCTTTTCTTTGAGCAATCACAGCCATTGTCGTCTTCCAGGAGTTCGGACCCCTGCAATTGAGGGTAAAGGTGGTTGAAGGCTCCTACTGGAGTTTTGACACCACAAAGAAAGGCAGAAGAATAAGAAGAACTCATTTTACTTTTCTTACACGCAGCGACTTCTTAGATAGAGAAAGAAAACAACTTTTTCACACGCTACATAAGTGATCTGTTTGGCACATAACAGCCTCATAAAATATTTTTCACGTAGCATTCTGTAGCTATTCTAATGCCCGAATTTGGCCTGAGCATCGGCGCCGTTCGGTTTTTCGATAGTTCCTTTTCACCAAGTTGGTAAGTATCTCCAAAACCAACAAAACTCCCCCTTTCCGAGACCGCCTCGAGGCTCCAGGGAATTGAAACGGCTGCATTTCGAAAGTTTTAAGGCGATGAAGAAACTTCGCCTCCTTCCTATTCGGCATTGGGAATCTCAATCAATTAGGAGCTTCTAAACTTGACAACCGCTATTTACTGGTTTTCCGAACTGACGAGGACTGGAAAGCTCCTCAAAAACAAAGATTGGAAAGCAGAAAGTCTTTTCCCTCTTTCGCTCCCGCCATTAAAACCGCCTTCGAGAATTTGAAAACTTGGGGTCGGGGCTCGAGAGAAAAACTTCCCTTTGTAGGCCTGATGGCATTTTCACGGCGTTTTTTTATGTCTTTCACCGCTCCAGGACAGGTTTTTGTGAAGGACATATTGTGCTCGAGTATTGTTTGCTCCGTATTGTTGGTAAACCTCATTGTTCATTTTTCATACTTCCACTGTGGACGTGATTTCTCTCAGCCTTACTGAACCGTCATTAAATCATATAGTTTTTCACTCTTTTTGTTCGGTTATATTCAGTTGGAACTGGGTCATAGTTATTACTGTGTTAAACAAAATTACTGATCATTATGACGCTGATGAAGGCGCAGGGCGTTTCACCTTCCCGCAAAACCCACAGCGTCATATAACACCCCCACATTAAAGAGCTCTTTGGAGCGAATAAACCCGCTTTGATTACGTAAACCGATTTTCAAGTTTAAGTGCACGTCTCGGAGCTCATTGAGACGCCCTTCTCAGTTCGTCTGCTTGACCAAGTTTGCTTATTTCCATTCCCTTGACTGAGGATGAGGCCGCGGAAAGAAAGAAACTCTATATTAATCAAAAGTTCTAACCCGAGTTTGGACGGAAAAGAGGAAAAGAAGGGAAATATATAAAAGTGAATGGGGGAGATAAAAAACGAAAAAAAAAAAAAAAAAAACGAAGGAAATAAGGAAGAAGAATGGTGGGAAAAAACGAGTTTCGGTGTCTGAGGACCATCTACTTTCAAAGGCTTATCAAGCTCTTGAGTGAGCCGTGCATTTTTTAATTAACCCTTTCCATCATGTTGAAACCCACGCGATTTTGGATTGCCCAGTACAGTATTCGTTAAAAAAAAGTCTAACTTTCATGTCGTTACGGTCTCAACGAAAATGTGAATTCTCTCGATAAAAGATCTATATCACTAATTCTCGCCGTGTCTTTGGCTGGCTGACTATCTAACAGAGTGTGCCACGAGCCTATTAAAAAGAAATTTTCTCCTAAACGGTAAGCGATAAAAATACGGCGATTTTTTCTACGGGTTCAGGATCCCGTTTAAATGTCGTTAAGGGGGTTGAACCTCCCCTGAGATGCGCGTGAGTAGGTGAATTTGCGCCCAACTTTCTTATTTTTAATGGGAACAAAATTTTTGGCGCGCGCTAATTCGTGAAACTATTTTTTTTTTTTTCTAATTCTTCGTCGTTAACGGTCAGTTCGAGATCCGAAATACGAAATACGAAATACCGAAAAAAATCGGATTTCCACGGTTTTTTTTCTAAAGATCCTGTAGGCTTGCCGCCCCAACATAGGCTATATAAAACCCCCGCGCGACGCGCGCAACTCTGCGCAATTGCGTGCAACCCGTATTTTGGTCCCCTATAACTACGGTGACCAGGCGTACTACTTTGGAAGGACATGACATGTCCTTCCAAAAGTAGTACATTGTACTACTTTTGGGCTCAATGTACTACCACGTATCATGTACTACCAAGCGTACTACATTTGCCTTTCTTGTCAGAAATTGAAAAAAAAAAAAAAAAAAAAAAAAAGTTGTGAAAGTTTGGTGGGAAGGGGGAACTATAATAGCGACCTACGTGGTCAGAGGGAAAATATTGACTCGTTTGTGAGCTCTCAATAAATTTTTCACTCGTCGTGATCTGTGTAATAATTCTGCGTGATCTTAGAATAAAACCGTTTTGTGCAATAAAAATCAACGCTTTATTCATTTTTACCTTGCATTTTTTAATAAGATAAGGGATAGTCTATACCTATAATATATTACATTGGTATATATATATATTCTAATTTGGAAAATGTACTACTTTTATAGAAAAAAAATCTGGTCACCGTACCTATAACACCCTTTTTTTTTTAAATCGCATATTTGGTTTCTACGTTAAATTCTAATAAGCGTGTTGCGAGATTGTTTGACGCACGCACGAGTTCATGAAACTAATTCCTTTTTAATTTTTCGTCGTTAACCGTCCGATTGACTTGACTTTTTCTCCTTATCCTACCTAGAGATCTGAATTTTAATACGAAATCCCGAAAAAAAGACTTCCGAGGATGAGCGAATTCAGATGGCGAGTTTAATTTGAACGATTTGAAGAGATCCGGCGCGCGTCTCGGGAGGTATCTCAGGAGAGTTGCCAGGGACCTCGGAGCAAAGGGAAGAATGGGGGGGGGGGGGGGGCAGGGACCTTAGAAAGGTGGAGAGGCGGGGAAACTTTTGGAGACTTGACGTTCACCCCACACCTGTAGTCCCCCACCTTGCACCCCGAAATCGACAGTGGCGCGGTCATGCGGTGTGTAGGTACTCTTCGTTCCCTGTTATCTGTATTCGTTATCATTTATCAATCGTTGCCAAATTGTCAAGTTCAAGGTGTTTAGTTGACAGATTAGTAGGTATGTAGAGAATTTTTGGACGAAATGCCTACCATAGGTTGCAAAATCTGTGCAAAGTCGTTCGCCCATTCCGCTTCTGTCTTGAAGGTCTTGCGTTCTACTCTTAACTCGAAGTCATGTTTCTGTTGGAGATGTGTTTCAAACACGTCGATGCTTAAAAAAAAAAACGCTCCAAATTTTACACAAGGGTTTATTATTCTTTGATATAGGTACGTTACTTGTGCAGAAATTTAATTTTGTCAATGAAAAAAATTTAAACATTTTTTTTGTGGATTTTTGTTTCAAAAAAAAATTATTTTGGATTTTTTTTTTTTCAAAAAATTGTTTTCAAAATTTTTTGTTGTTTTTTACTTGAAAAATATTTGACCTCCTGGGATCCTTCAAAAATCCTGTTTTTAGCCCCATGAAAGCTCTATAGATCGCAACAGTGAAATCGGATCGCTGCGGGACCCCAAAAAATGAATTCTACGTCCAAAAATACTTCGAAAACGACACCTGACTCGATACCAAAGCCAAAAGCCTTCAAAACCCCCCTTCTGTAGCCCCATTTTAGCCCCATAGCGCCCCACGGGTTTGGGCGATCGGGCTGAAAACCTTGCGGGCACAACTAGATGGTAAACCGAGTATTTTGTCAAAATTTCAGATTTTTAAAAAAATTCCTACTGCCCAAAACGGCCCGGACGGCGTACGGCGGACGGACATTTCGGATTTTGAATGTAGACCTCTTGAAACGGATAATGTCAAATTTTGAGGCCGATCGGAGTCGTCGACCCCCGTCGCGAAAACAGGTGTATTATTCCAAGAATAATAAACCAAAAGTCGCAGCTCAGGTTGCTAGCAAAGTTCCCTTTGAAAACTTAACCATTGAACCTGGATCAAAGAATAATAAACGCTTGTGTAAAATTTGCAGCGTTCGTTAGTGATTTTTGATCGCTAGTCTAGCTACCGACTTTTTGTGTAATCTACTGAATTTATGTGAACGATCTACGGAAAAGTGGTTTCTTGAGTTGGCGACCCTGAGTTTGCGGGTTTGATTGGCTGACGGGGTGGGGGACTACAGGTGTGGGGTGAACGTCAAGTCTTTTGGAGGGGAAGTTTTGGAAAACGGTTCATTCCACACTAATTTCGGATATATTCAGGTGTGTGGGAAGACAAATTCTCTCTCTATTCCCTGGCCAATTTTACGCCCCTTAAATTTAGCCCATTGAGCGACTGTCACTTGGGCGAGTGAAGCGAGCCCCCCTGTCTGAGAAAGTGGTTGGCTCAGGCTCTTATTGGTCTCAGGCTTATGTCTGAGTGCTAGTTTGTACTAATTGCCAACCGAACGAATTATAACGACAAGCTCGACTTACTGACTGCATGAGTGACACAGCGAGTGTACCGATTGAAGAAGTGAACCCACCTGCTAGTATTTAAAAAATCTCAACCCTCGAATATTTAATTATCCCGCTCGCCTGGCACCCTTTGTCCTTGAGCGAAATTGATTAAGGCTGTTAATCATGGGATTGCGGTTAGAAACAGCCCTGTTACTCCAACGAAAAGCCCTCATCGCCAAGACCGGGTGAGATTGGACAAGAGTTTAATTCCCGAGAAAGTGTAGTGACATCAAAAGGGTGAGAGGAAGGGAGACACTGACAGAGTTGGAAGGAAGGTCCGTTTCAATGACAAAAGGGGTAATAATTAATTGCGGAATTCGCAGAGGAATTAAAGCACCGTCCAAGTTTTGGTCAGGGCTTAGCATTCAAGCAAATTAGTAACCCCCAAACTGTGGGGCTCCTTCAAGTACTTAAACCAAATTTAACACCGAAGGGAACAGCACATTGTTGGCAGGTAATCCAATCGAATGAATAATTTCCATCCTCAATTCACCTTAACACTCAAGAAATCTTGAATGGGTTTCAATTGATTAAAATGTCTTATTTGTGTTATACGACTGCTTTTATTCCTTTCTTGAAGTTCAAACAAACTTCATCTTTAACTGCTCAGCCCATCCGCCGGATAAACGGTACTAATTCCCCGTGCAATACTGAAGTCTAATGGAAGGTCCCTTCAACGGACCATCGAAGCAACGCGCTTTCAAAGGTGAATTAGCTCACAGGGAGGTTCTTCAGAGCGCCCTCTAATTAAAGGGTGAAGTCTTCGGTCAATTCACTTCATCCCAAGCGCTCCAATTGGCCTCATAGTTCCCTCCACTGTCAGGGAATGATTAATGGGCACTTATCCTTCCCTCTTTTGCCTGATACTGCCAAGTGGAGCTGGCCCGTTGAACGCTAAGGGCATAGAACCATGTGGAAGTTATGTCGCTTTGATCATCACCGAAATTGCTGAAATGAGGTTTTCGTTCGTCTACAAGTGTTATCTGTATTTTCAGGATGACTTTCCCAAAACGGAGAGACCTGGCAAGAGGGGAAATGATAATTGTTGGCGAGAGGACGATGGTAGGATGGATTTCCAAACCCCTTTAATATTATTAATTCCTCGTCGAAAGTAGGAAAATGACGCTAGCTGTCTCTCACAATCAGAAAACTGATGCGACAGACAAACGGACCATCTACTCTCTTATAGTCCGTATACTTGCTATTCTGGAACCAACACCAGTTAGGGCTGCGTCGTCAAGAGAACAAAAACCAGAAAACAAAACAAAAATTTCTACGTTTACGCTGCTAATTTTACAAAAGGGTTTATTATTCTTTGATTGGTTAGTTGTACAAAAATTAAATCTGTGCCAATAATTTTTTTTTACATTTTTTTTTTTCACTCGGAAATATTTGCCCTCCTTGGGATCCTTCAAAAATCCCATTTGTAGCCACATGAAAGTCCTATAGATCCCCATAGTGAAATCGGATCGTTCCGGGATCCCACAAATGTATTCTACGTCCAAAAATACTTCGAAAACGACACCTCACTCGATCCCATAGCCAAAACCCTTAAAAAACGCCTCCCGTAGCCCCATTTTAGCCCCATAGCGCTCCTCGGGTTTGGGCGATTAGGCTGAAAACCTTGCGAGCACAACTAGATGGTAAACCGAGTATTTTGTCAAACTTTCAGATTAAAAAAAAAAAAAAAATGCCTACTGCCCAAAACGGCCCGGACGGCGGACGACATATTGGTTTTGGAATCTAGACCTCTTGAAACGGATAATGTCAAGTTTTGAGGCCGATCGGAGTCGTCGACCTCCGTCGAAATTACAAAGGTGTATTATTCCAGGAATAATAAACTAAAAGTACGGTGGGGGGGTACTCAAGTAGGTACTTTTTATTAGTCATCAGTTATCTGCAAGCAGCAAGTGCCATACAGCCTTACTGGAGCTATACAAAACCGCAAGGCCCTCCAAGTTTAACGTCTGGTCTAATCAGATAGTTTTGGCGATTGACGATCATTTCAAGGCATGATCTGATCTTAATCCTGACAGACGATTAGCTTGCGCAACCCAAAGTCAGTCCAACGTCATCTTACTAACCTCTAGTTCAACCTGCCCCTTTGCGTCCAAATCCCTCTTGGTCGAAGTGGTTACTCCACTTAATCATCACCTGCAACCCAGACAGTAGGTATAGTCTTTTGCGCCCCCGCGTTGTGGCCAATTAGATCCAATAGTCGACTATTGCGCCCATGCTTCGCAACGAGATGGACCATTGCGCCCACTGTACGTTTCTTCACGCTTATCATTCAGTTGCATTAATGGAACGTGGAAAATAGCCATCATGCACGTAATTGCAAAATGCATCGACCTTGCAGTAGTCTGGCTTCAAAGAGATAAAATTTTACAACGAACAGTCTGACACTACAAAAATGTTGCTCCATGTGGCGCATCTTAGCTCCGTTTGCTCCGAATTTAACTACATTATCGAAAAAGCGAGTAGAAGGGGTCCGAGGCCAGCAGGGAGAGGTTGGGGGTTGGCTGGCTTTAGCCAGCAGAGTGCGGTTCCCTAGTTGAATAACTGGAATCCGGAGTTTATTTCGTCAGCATCCCTCCCCATTCGCGGGCCCATTTCGGAAACTCCTGACTCGTGCACCATTTCGCAATCTGAGGTCTTGAGCGCGAAAGTTCACTTTGTTTTCCTTTAGACGGGCGCAATAGGGCAATACCACCCTCCTCACTTTTCCCAGCCTCTTTGCTTAATGAGCGATTACGATGGAAAATCGCCCATGAGTCAATTTGCATTCCGATTCGTGTGAAAAACTCATCCTAAATTCTGGATTTGTGGCACCTGTCGACTCACGCTGATGTTGAAGAGCGAAACCGAGCGGCGCATAACTTACCTGGTCAGATTGTGCTGCGGCTTATTATGCTCCCCTGAGTGATCTTTGACTCTATTTGCTCCCTGGTGGCTGAGGCCTAGATCCTAATACTCGTCCATCAACAAGGAGCTGTTGTCAATCTGCCCCCCTCCCTCCAGCTCTCCCGTCAAAGCCATAGATTGCGTGGCTAGTTTAACGTGTTCAGCAAACGAAGGCATGTTTGACAGGTCCACCAAAGTTTTTGGCCTAACCCAAGGACTCCCAAGAGAGGTTTTGTTGATTCGATCAGTGTTGAGGACAGTAAAATTTAATACTGGTGTGCTGCCAGAACATAGTCGACCCATCTTTGGTGTTTTTGTCATTTGTCTGGTCATCCTGTTCTCTCTTATGGAAGGACTGGCCCCATTTTCAGAAGCGTTCTCAACGAAATTTGGCTTCGGACGTTCTGCCAATATGGGTAGTTCCTTCTACTTTATTTTCACTCCGCACGTCTTCGTACCACATATGGTGAGCTCAACACTAAACAACGAGCAATCGAATTGTTTTACTTCGGTTCATTGTTGACTTTTACGGGATAAGAAACCGGCTCATCCATCCAGAAACGAATGCTGAGCCGACAATTGGTGTCCCTGACGTGATCCCGGATGTAACAAGACCACGGCAAACAGCTCTTGTGGAGAAGGAGTTTGTAGGGAGCTCATTCTCGTGTTGTCGAGTCAATATTGTGTTAGAGGCGCAAATTCTTAAGGTACATACTGCAAACTAACCTCATTCTATTATTCGCAACAGGCTCAAAAGACTCATACTTAAGACTCATAAAAATAGTATTAGGGACCTACGCCACCTAGGAAATTGGGGAAGACAACTCTTCATCGAGGATTTCCAGGATTTTGAATCGTTTTAACCTCATTAGGTTGCATTAGCTGTGGAAAATAGCATTAGCAAACAGCAAAGATGGGAGCGTTGGCAAACTGAGTGATTACAAGCGCTTAGTGGGAAAAGATGCTACTAAAGCATGGGTTTCACGAATTCAGAGATACCCGTTATGCTTTCGTGGTATTGCTATATATATATGCTTGGTTATTGTCTTGTCTCTACTACAACCGAGCACACTTGGGTTAACCCACAACTCAAACATAACCCGCTTTATGTCACCTGTATATGGTTATAATATCCACAGGCCCACAACGCGTGCACAATCTCTGACGGGGAAGCAGCGCGGTCGCCCATTACCTTAAATGTCTGGGAGGGAAACGTGCGTCGTGCATTGTACACGGTCAAACGTCCTCCGAATGGGATGTGGTCACGAGCCATCGGGCGTACATCGTGATGGAACACCCTCAACACAATAAGCCCGAGTCAGATCTTACAGGTGGTCTATACGACGACCACGGCTGACGAACATGTGTTCTTGGTAATAGAAACCTTCGATCGCACGATTGACGTGTGCGCGAGGCAAAACCGCGACAACTTTAGCAATTAACGTGTCTAGCTAAAGAAATCACCCCACATCAGTTACTCGGGTGTCATCTAACGAGAGTCAAATTCATATTCATCCTCATGTTTACTACCCAGTCAAGTTAGCTGTCTGCTATAAATTGATAAGATATTAGGGATCTTCACGTTTACCATGTTAGACAATGCAGAAAAGTTCGTAATTTTCAAAACTACGAGCAACCCAACGCGAGGACGCGGTATTTGCGTTAAAGGTAACCCCGTTCGAGAAAAAGCAGGGAAAACTCCCTATAGGGAACTACACTTAATCCTATAGGTATACTCGTCACCTTCTTTGGTAGGTTCATCTTATGGCTGGTGGTGACAGAGATTTGAAGTTTGGCATCAGTGGAACAAATGGCTAGAGGGGCACTTCAAACTTCGAAAAACATTAATAGTTATAAACAATTGTAAATTTATTTAAATAATTTATTTAAAAAGGCTAGAACCCAAGAGCCTGCCGGAGCTGTGCGGCGGCTGTGGAGAACGAATGCAGCTCAATCACGCCCTGGACTGTAAGACTGGGGGGGGGGGGGGAGGAGGTAAAGCGAGGGCAGGACCGAATCAGAGACGTTTGCGCTGACAGGGCAAGCATGGCCTGGAATGGCGTTCAAACTGAGCCAGAACTCCGCGAAAGAGGCGATCCCAACCCAGCTCTCATCGTGGACTTGGCGGTTCCGGGGGCGTGTCATAGAGAGAGACTTGCGTTTTTCGACAACCGCGTAATCAACGCTGACGCAGTTTCCTATGCCCGCCTTGACTGGCTCCAAGTTTCCCGCCATGCAGAAGCGGCCAAACATGCGAAGTATGATAGTATGATAGAGCAGCGGAAGACATGAGGGCATCATTCCATGCATGTATGTTTGTGTGATGGGTCACTTGGGACGGAATTCCAGCGGTTCCACAAGCAGTTTGACACTGTTCTCTCTGAAATGTGGTCCCGCCTGTACTCTCAGGGTTCAGGTCAAGACTCAGTTCGCAGTGATCCGAGTCGCCGCCGTGAGACTACTGGGGTTGGAGGATGGCGCTGCACTCCAGGTTTCCCGTTAGCGTTGGATCTAGGATTACGCTCCAACTCCCATTGTTTTTGGAGGATGAGGAGGGAAGTGAATGAACACCCCATATTATGGGGGGCATCGCGCGAATTAATGTCGCAGTCTCCGGACTTAATAGGTGATGTCGATACAGTGAAGGAGAAAGCTCGATCTACAGGTTGGCGAGAAATGTCTGGTTGGCCTAAAGTGTGTTTGGTACTTTTCCGTTATACCCCCCCTTTCGATTTCGTGTTCATAAACACCCCTCCCGATGGCTTTAAGGCACCCAAATTCGAGCCCTTTTCAGTTATATCACCCCCACACCCCCGAACTCGATTTCGAGCCCCTCCCGATGGTTTTAAGGCACCCAAAGCCAACCAAAATCGACTGGGGGGGGGGGGGGGGTATAACGGAATAGTACCGTGTGTTTTTTCTCGGAATGAGGGTGTTGTGAATCCAATATCAAACACGAAGAGTCGTGATTGGTAGGTATTGGTTCTCCCACAGTTCGCGGCTAAATTCAAATTTGGCTGACTGGCGTCGACAAGCGAATTGTCGCTAATAGGTACATGGGTAGCTCCCGAGGCAGACTCCCGAGTATAAATTGCTTCCACTGCTCCGGCATCCCTGAAGTGTTGGCAAGGGATGCCTGGACAGCGGATCCAACCAAAAACGCTGCAAATTTTACACAAGGGTTTATTATTCTGTGATATAGGTTACTTGTACAGACATTTAATTCTGTCAATAAAAAAATTTAAAAAAAATTTTTTTTTGATTTTTATATTAAATATAAAAATCAAAAAAAAAATTTTTTTGAAATTTTCAAAAAAATTTTTTTGGGGGATTTTTTTTTTTCAAAAATTTGTTTTTTCAAAAATTCTTTAATTTTTACTCAAAAAATATTTAACTTCTTGGGATCCTTCAAAAATCCCATTTTTGCCCCATGAAAGCCCTATAGATCGCCACTGAAATCGGATCGTTCCGGGACCCCCAAAAATGGATTCTACGTCCAAAAATACTTCGAAAACGACACCTAACTCGATCTCATAGCTAAAAGCCTTCAAAACACCCCTCCTGTAGCCCCAATTTAGCCCCATAGCGCCCCACGGGTTTGGGCGATCGGACTGAAAACCTTGCGGGCACAACTAGATGGTAAACCAAGTATTTTGCCAAAATTTCAGATTTTTTAAAAAATTCCTACTGCCCAAAACGGCCCGGACGGCGGACGGCGTACGGCGGACGGACATTTCGGATTTTGAATGTAGACCTCTTGAAACGGATAATGTCAAGTTTTGAGGCCGATCCGAGTCGTCGACCTCCGTCGCGAAAACATAGGTGTATTATTCCAAGAATAATAAACCAAAAGTCACTGCGATTAACAGACACGATTAAACAATCAGTGAATGATGACCGTCGGCCAGGTGAGGGAGGTTCTGGGTCGTGAGTGGAAAAGTCGCTCTCTTGAGAAGTTGGACCACCCACTCTCGCCGTCGGCCTCAGCGCTTCCTGCTCGGGACGACTTGCGGCGGGCTGGCGAATTGAGAACATAGAGTGGGGCCCGTGTCGCCCACAGTAGGTAACACAATTACGCGGCGTTGTTGGAAATTTGCCTCACCTTGGCTGATGCCATGGTGAGGACAACTAGATAACAGACCATTTGAAAACGTTTACACGTTGAAAGCGGTAATCCCGATTTTGATAAGAAAACAAGTCAACACCATTACACGACCTCCACGCGTTCGCATATTCCACCTTTTCCGAAGCTTTCCTCCTCCGTAAATCTCGTGCCTTCTGGGAATGTGGGATTCGCTAAAATCAGATACATCGGAAAGTGGGCCCTCGGGAAGGCTCTGTAAGTATTCGAATAAACAGGCTCAGCCACTTGTTGCTGTACTCACATTGCCATCGGACTGAAAACAACCAATACAATTCAAACTCACAGCAGTTGAAAACGTTATTTCTCCGAGGCAGTACATTCTTTACTTTCTCGTTAGGGCATAAAGAATATTTTAATAAAAATGTACCACGAATTCATTCTAGTTACTTTTTATGAATTTTGCACGTGGACAAAGTGTTCAATGACAGTCAACTCCAAGTGGCTCGTTCAAGGGTCTTGGAAATTCTTGGAAATGATAATCATGAAAACTTCCAAGAGCTCAAACGCTTCTTTTGTTACCGCACACTTTATGAAGAACATGATAAATCTTTATACGAGGGGTCTTAGTAAAATTAAATTATACTTACATTAAATTATACAGTCACTCATAAATTTTACGAGCCCTCATCTGGGGACCGCTTCGCATAGAAAGGAGAATATAACATCCAAAGTGATTTACTTCGTCTGGCACCCTTAGTCTAACCGATCCGAGCGCCTTCTTATATCATCCTTCCCAGATCCGTTGCCTCACCTGGTATGCCTCCGGAATAACTTGGGGCGAATTTTCCGGCGTTGACTTATGGTACGTGGATGTTTTGTGGTTGTGAGTATTTTGTAATTTTTGTTTGCTTGTGTTGCAGGTGGGTTCACTTCTTCAATCGGTACACTCGCTGCGTCACTCGTGCAGTCAGTAAGTCGAGCTTGTCGTTATAATTCGTTTGGTTGGCTATTAGTACAAACTAGCACTCAGACATAAGCCTGAGACCAATAAGAGCCTGAGCCAACCACTTTCTCAGACAGGGGGGCTCGCTTCACTCGCCCAAGTGAAAGTCGCTCAATGGGCTAAATTTAAGGGGCGTAAAATTGGCAGGGGAATAGAGAGAGAATTCGTCTTCCCACACACCTGAATATATCCGAAATTAGTGTGGAATGAACCGTTTTCCAAAACTTCCCCTCCAAAAGTTTCCCCGCCTCTCCACCTTTCTAAGGTCCCTGGCACCCAATGGGGGCCCCCATTCCTTCCATTGTTGTGAGGTCCCTGGCAACTCTCCCGAGCCACCCTCTCGAGACGCGCGCTGGATCTCTTCAAATCGTTCAAATTAAACTCGCCGTCTGAATTCGCTCATCGTTGGAAAAAGTTTTCTCGGGATTTCGTATTAAAATTCGAATATCTAGGTACGATACGGTGGAAACGCCGACTCAATCGGACCATTAATGACAGGAGAATTAGAAATAAATGACGTAAAATTGGCCGAGGAATCCAAATTCAGGAAAAAAAATTAAGGATTCCCATTTAAAATATGAAAGTTGAACGCAAATTCGCCTACTCGCGCGCATCTCCAGGGGAGGGGGGGGGGGGGCTCAACCCCCCTAATCGAAGTAAAAAATTTACGTATTTTTATCGCTTAGGAGGGGACCCACACTCTGATAGAGACATGGTGAAAATTAGTGGTATAGATCAGAAAGCAGCTGCCTTGAAGCAGAGTTTTCGTCACCGCGAGAAAATTCTTTTCCCAGTCATATTTCATCGCATACCGAAAACAACGCGCTGAACATTTTACGGGTAAAAGCGTAGATGGGAGTGGACGGACGTCGGACGGCGAGAAAACTCACTTCGGATCCCCCGAGATGACCATCCCTGTCGCTGTTCCTTCGTTTATTTCCGCTTTCGTCTTCGCGGAGTTTTATGCTCCAAACGGAACAAACTCCCTTCGAGCTGACGTCTGCTTTTTCCCATCTCTTGGAGGGTCGGTTGTCTCCCTTTTAAGCAAAAAAAAAACAAAATGAACGGGTTTAATCCGAGCGTTCTGACACGTCGCACCTACTCGGGACCGTTTCATATTTTCCCGTCTCCGCCTGTTCCACAGGCACTCTCACTTGTTTCGTGTCGGATAAAAACACTCAGGCGAAATGGCAATGACTTGGGAAATGAGCTCCCTTTCTCTTGGAAATTGGTTTTGTTTAATAACATTTATTTATGGTTATTTAATAACAATGAGGAGATTGGGGAGAAAGATGAGTCCTTTGCTGATGTTCCAAATCGTTTGTTAGAAAATAAACAAGCCCATCTACAACCAGAGCGATTGAGCAATACTCAGGTCTGTAGATGGAGATGGGCTTAGGAACAACTTTATTTTGGTAGGTACAATCTACTTTTAACGCAACTTCCCGCCACAAACATTTTCTCACATTTTGACAAGAAGATCTCCGTAAAACTACAACGTTAAAAGTTGACTGATGCTTAGGACTTACAAATACGGAGAGTTGAAGAGCTAGATGGCCGGCCGGGCCGTTTTGGGCAGTAGTATTTTTTTTAAATCTGAAATTTTGACAAAATACTTGGTTTACCATCTAGTTGTGCCCACAAGGTTTTCAGCCCGATCGCTCAAACCCGTGGGGTGCTATGGGGCTAAAATGGGGCTACGGGTGGGGCTTTTTGAAGGCTTTTGGCTATGGGATCGAGTTAGGTATTTTTGGACGTAGAATCCATTTTTGGGGGTCACGGAACGATCCGATTTCACTGTTGTGATCTATAGGGCTTTCATGGGGCTACAAATGGGATTTTGAAGGATCCCAGGAGGTCAAATATGTTTCAAGTAAAAACGAAAAAATAAAAAATAAAATAAAATAAAAATAATTTTTTTTTTGAATTTTTTTCATTGACACTGAATTAAATTTTTGTACAAGTAACCTATATCAAAGAATAATAAACCCTTGTGTACAATTTGCAGCGTTTTCCCTTTGACATCGTTCCCGTTCAAACGCTTAAAGGCATCAGCTCATTACGGATACCACACGCCTTACGACTCCATCTGCTTATTATACAAGCGGCGTTGTTTAATATAATCCGGCCACCCCGTAGGTTAGTCGCTAGGGAGGAAAACTAATTGAGAATTCCTTCAGTTAGCTTTATCAGGACGCCCCTGCTTCGATGTTATTTTCGCCTTTGACTTGAAAGTAATTTATTCATGGTGGCAGAAAGAGTGAAAAAGATGTGGCTTTACCCTTAGTTGCTTCGGGTATTATACTAATATTGTGAAAAAGCTATGGGAACTCTCCTCACGGTGAGGGGTTTTCTCAGGGTCCGTGCTTGAGATGTCGAGGGTACCCTCGAGGTCCACTCGAGGACAGGACGGAGGCAGGTGTGGCGAGGAGCGTGTTTTCACTGGAGATGTTCAGATACCTACGACGCCCCTTCTACCAGTGAGTAAGCTCTTCTGTCTTCCTGTTGCTGATGCTTGTTACAGAGTGGGTGGGTGCATTCTTCTTTAATTCCTGAAGAGAAGTAGGTTCACCCTCAAGTTCCACAAAAGCATCTCCGTTTGATCTCACGTTGGTGTATCAATCAAGAAGTTGCCTCCCGTAAACACTGGAGCTTACAGCTCCAAGGGCTTTTCCATGTACATGAAAGAAGGCGTCGCAACTTGAGTTTCCTCCTTCCGACTAATAAAGTATTAATTAAGTGGCCTTTATGAGCACAACATTGTCGTAGGAGGGGAGGGGAGGCCTTCAACACACAAATCACCACCTAATAGACTTCTTTTGTCGCGGATCCATCAGCCTTAAAAACTTCCCCTCTGAGCTTTCGCGACCCATTTTCACCCTTTCCCTCAACTTTTTCCTCTCAGCCCCCCTTGACAACCACTTGAGGAGGAAAAGCTATTTAAGGGCAAATGGACTGAACGAAAGGAAAGCTGTGTCTTGGGTTGTTGTGTTAGCCCGGTAGACGCCCTGGTTATGGTTGGACGGAACAATAGACTCGAAACCCCGCAATGAAAAAGGGATTTTTACGGAGAAATGGAGATGAAAACGGTTCACTGATGATTTTTTATAAACTGGTGGGTCCTGTTGTCCCAAGATGGGAGTTATTTTGAACTCAATGAACCACTCAAAATTGGTGACATTGGTGAATTTTCTATATATTGTTACTAATCACGAAACGGTTGGAGAATCAAATGTCACAAAAGCTGGAGCGTTGAGACGCCCACCGAAGGGGAGGGGAGTGAGCCGTAATGAACGTGAATCTGCATATTGCTCCTACGGGTACGAGAGTGGGTGAAGGCAGGGAGCTCAGCCCTTGTTAGCAGTGATGCCAGACATAGGGATTTGTCCTTAAATACGGCGTGGGGAATCCCTTCAGGAAACGTTTCATTTCTCACGTGAAGTCGGGCTTTGCTCCTGTTCGTATACAAACCCTGTAGGCCCCATAGGATAGACTACTAATCTATAGTAGGGTATTGGCACGATTCCGGTCGTACAAGGAAGGGTAAGCTTATAATAGCCTTATTTCAAAAAGTCTGAGCACATCAAGGCGGCGAATTGTAAAAAAGCTAGGCCTTTTTGTTGTTTCTATAGAAGCCTTTTGTTTTTTCTATAAAAGCTTTTTGTTGTACCTATCTATTATTATATTTTGTTGTTTCTATAGATCATATTTTGTTTCTATTATTATATGTTTCTTTCTATTATTATATGTTTTGTTTCTATTATTATATGTTTTGTTATTCTATTATTATAGCTATACGAATCCAGTCTTATTGCGTCCGAACAACGTGCCACGCATATATGTATTAAATACATATATGCGTGGCACGTTGTTCGGACGCAATAAGACTGGAAAATTTTTCTATTATTATATGTTTTGTTTCTATCAGTATAATATATAAGACATAATATTATTATATCTTTCATTCTATTATTACCTATATGTACAACAAAATATAATAATAGAAACAAAACATATACAACAAAATATAATAAATATCATAATAGAAACAAAGACATATAATAATAGAATCAAACGTATAATAATAGAAACAAAACATATAATAATATAAAATACATATAAGGATAGAAACAAAACATATAATAATAGAAAAAAAACATATCCTAATAGAAACAAAACATATAATAATAGAAGCAAACATATAATAATAGAAACATAATAATATTATGTTTCTATTATTATATGTTTGCGTCTATCTATTATTATATTATAATAATAGATTCAACAAAAGGCTTTTATAGAAACAACAAAAGGCTTCAATAGAAACAACAAAAAGGCCTAACTTTTTTACAATTCGTATCAGGTATCGTTTTCGAAGTTTTTTTTTAACGTAGAATCCATTTTTGGCTCCACAACGATCCGATTTCCTGTTGCTCTCTATAGGGCTTTCATGGGGCTACAAATGAGATTTTTAATGGATCCCAGGATGTCAAATATTTTTCAAGTAAAAAACAAAACAAAATTTGAAAAAAAAAAAAAATCCAAATTATCCTACTTATTAAAAAAAAAAATTTTTTGGTTTAACTTTTTCCCATTGACAGAATTAAATTTCTGCACAAGTAACCTATATCAAAGAATAATAAACCCTTGCGTAAAATTTGCAGCGTTTTTTCTTTAACAATGAAGTGGCAAATGATTCGGGGAAAAATACCTTGGACGTGAGTGACAATAAGGTGTCAGGGTACCTTATGTGGGGTTCGGGGGACCGATTGTGGTGTTCAATAGTGTTTAATAGGCTTCGGAAGTCTGGAATACGATGATTTTGGCATGGTTAGAAAAAATGGTCAAACTTCAGCACGCGCTAGCGGCCAAACGGAGAAAGCTACCGAGGCTTTTTTGGTCTCATTGTTTTGGAAATTCCATCAGCTTTAATTTTGTATAGAGTAGTCATGTCGCTAGGGCGCATGGTTTCCGAGTTAAAGGCAAAAAACCACCGAGTTAAAGGCACCCCCGAAAACGTATAGATCGGTAGGGAAAAATTCTTCAGGTATTTTTTCCGTTCCAAACAACCTAATGACTGGACTATTGGGTTCTGTATCTGTCGGCAGTATCAGATTCTGTTAATAGAACAACTGCGTCCAGTCGGCTGAGGTAACTCAATTGAATGAGCACCTCCCCACGTAGGTACAAGTACATATTAAATGGTAACTAATGCAAATGAGAAAGGCGATCAGTGCAATATTAATCGTCGTTACTCTGATAGAAGCATTGCATTGCATGTCTACCGCCACGTTCCCAGTGATGTACGGTCGCGAAGGTGTAGCGATGCAACGCCGAATTTATGCCGAGGAGGGCAAACCTGCATCGTGATCAGTCACGGAAAGCAATTAGCGGTGCAGCGGCTACGTTCCGGCCATTTCAAAGTGTACAAAGGTTAATAGAAAACCACCGGGAGGATGAAACAGTTTGAAAAATAAAATAAAAATAAATACAACACTGGACGGGAGAAGGAACTAAGCCTTTGCGTCCCTTTTCTCACTCTCCGCCTTCAGAGTAAATTTATAACCTGCTATTACAGCTTTTCCTTGGCACTTACTTTATCAGCAATTTCATGGTGTATTCAAGCGACCCTTAACTCTTTGTGCTAACGTTCCTATAGAGGAAAGAGCATTAGAGGAGGTGACGATAGTAAAGGGTCATTTTATTGTGCGTTATCCTTCAATGACTTATGATTTAGAAGCGCGTGTTGCTTTCTCAAAAATGTTGAACGTATTACGTTCCGTCGTTGCTACACTCTCGCAGCATCTTTTGGTAACTTCTCGTTTCTTTGCACCGGTGAATGAATGGTAGGCTTCCAGCTGCTGGACTCCGATGCAGAGTTTGTGTAGAGGATAATCCGTCCTGGCCTCCCGGGATTCAGACTTAGAGAAGCGAAAGTACAAAGTTCATTCATGTCGTGAAAGCCCCGCGTGACGGCAAAAAAAAGGAAACGGAAGGATAAAACAAGTGAAGAAAAAAAAAAGTTGTGCGACTTCCAAGTTCAGCGTTTTCCGACAATGGAAGGGAAAAGTGACATCACTCGCCTTCAAAATCCGCGCCTAATGAACTCAGTAAATCCGTCAAACGCCACTCCGAATCCACCCAGTTATCTGTCCTGTATTCATTCCTGGTATCAAGAAGCATACAGGTGGACGAAACAGACGGCATAAAAAAGGAGGACAAAAAAAAAGTTGCAATCTTATAAAAATAAATTGGCGGAGACACCAATGGGATAACATGACAGCTTGCGAAATAAATGGTGATATCGGGACAAAACAATACAAATACGACTGAGCGCTATTATTGCTTTCTTACCCGCTGATGCGAAGGAGGAAAGAAAAGTTAGACGTCCTTTTTTTTTCCCCTCGGCGACCCCAATAACTTCGTTCCAGACTATAAATGAGATTTCTTCCCCTCAAATGTTTTTCACCCCGTTCTGACTCTCCTGGCAAGTTAACTTATGTTTTCTTCCGTATTTTTCCTCTAATTTTCCGATCGGACGGTTTCCGCCGACGTCGGCAATATTGTAATTGCGAATAGAATAAAGCGTTCCGTCCTAGTTGGAGAGTGTTTTCAATCTCTAATGGGCTCCCCGAGGACGATGCAGTGAGAATGTGGAAGCTCGATTTCCGTCTACTGTCGAGAATGTGGTTAAAAGGATTAGAAAAAAGAACAAAAAATGGCGAAGCTCGATTGAACATTTGATGAGAAATCCCAACGTCCACTATTTGTCTATTTCCTCACAAAAAGAACTTCACAATCCTGATGTAGATGCCGTGATTTTCCAAACGGACATTCATTTAGACTAGTGGAAACTGTGTTAGAACGGGGTTAGCGACCCCTCTCACCCTCTCCTACCACTAAATTTCCCGTTCCTCTAAAATCAGCCCTTTGCTAGCGCAATAAATCCCAACCTCGATCGTATCAACAATTGAGTCTGCATAAATCAGGGAGATAAGAAGCGTCGACCTGGAAGTACTTTAACTATGTGCCTGAAGAACAAACGGCTGTTCCAGCAGTTCTCATTCCTTTTGGAACAATCCACGGCGCTCATTGTAATGATACGTAATACGGCAATGAACGACAATGCTGTTGTTTCATTCCCTCGATGAATTATAAAGGAGAAAATGTATATAAGCTCCTTTATGATTCTATCTCGATTCCCCCGCCAGCCTCATTTCGTTTGGGGGGAACCAACAAGGGAAATTAATGAGATCAACAGGCCAACCCTCCTCCATAACTGGTTGTTTGTTTGATGTAGGTGAACTCCTCAGACAACTTGTTAGGCCTTTACATAATGTATGCTATAATCTGGCCATCAGTCCTGTTTTAACATAATTCGTATGGGATTTCAACCCATCTCATGAGTATTTTGCGTACCAACGTGTGATAATGTACCTAAATTTAAATTTGCGTCAAGCAGGGTTCACATCCATGCGGCAATCCGTCAATGCGCGAACGCGTCTGCAGTGAGAGGCAGTGGAGGGAATTCCGGTCAGGCGTTCACAAGCAAATTTTCTGATAGCGTTGCACACAGCTGTTCCTTCTCGCGTTTATTTGGGGTTTGTCGATGTTGCAAAGGCTGTACATTCTCGCGTTTATTCGTGTTTTCTTGATGCTGCTATGGCGACCACAAAAACCTGGATGCTTTTAGCCGTTATCAGTGCGTCAGTCCGGTAAAATATCTGATTTTTCGGATGTGTACAGTCAGTTTCGAAAGTGCTTCTCCGTCGAAACTATCTTCTTCCCGCCCGCTGGCATCAGCCAATCAGCAGACCGAACGCATTAACGGATTGATGCATTGCCGCATGGATGTGAACCGTGCTTTAAGGTCGATCCATTCCTGAGGTCATCTCAATGCTTCAGTGAATCCTTGGCCATCAGTGCTCCCTGCGGCATGCAACGCTGGTGTGTGGACAATTTATCATTGCTGCAATTGAAGGGCTCCGTGCACGGACGGCCACGGATCACTGAAATGTGTGGATCGACCTTTAGAGCCAACATAGTTGTGGTGATAATTGGTTAACAGTTTAGCAGTTTCTAGATTAACAGTTGACAAGAAACGAACAAGAGAAACTAAAAACATTTATTTAACTCACGGAAACGTTAACGGAAAATTAACAGTTGAGGAAATGGTGTTTGGAATGTTTGGTGATCAACAGCTGAGTTCACATGGTCTAAAATCTGTTGATCAACAGTTTATGAAAATTAGCAGAAACGCCCAATTTTAGTTAGTGGTTTGGCGGGAAGATGCAGGCGCTGTGGGCAAACAATTCAAATTCTGACATTTGAAACCAAGGTTTCTCTGGTTGCTTGTCAGACGCGTCAGTTGCTTCCTTCGCCCCTGTAGAGCCATCAGTTCCTTATCACCTTAGGACGTAGACTACCTTGGGTTCTGAAGGCATCGGAAAGGAGTCTGGTTCTCTTGTAGAATCCTCAAGTCAATTCAGTCCCCCGAGTCCTGGACAAGGATCGGGCCCCTCAAAATCGAAAAGAAGGAATTGAGCGTGAGGATACAGGAGGGTCACCCTGAACACTCCATCACCATCTTCCCAGGAAGGAGCAAAGCTGTTAACACAGTTGACGTGCGCACCCAGCGGCACACAGTGCGATGAAACGTCAATTTAGGTGGCAAAAAATCCGAAAAGTGAAAGTTTACAGAACGATACGAAACTTCTCACATGATTTCCTGCATGTTTGAGGACCCCTGAAATCATATTGAAAAACTCGTCCGTCACGAACGGTTGATATAGTAGCGTTCGAAACACGAGCATAGCTGACGTCTGCTTTTTATCTGCAACGTTTCGGTTTTCGTCGCTCGCTCTGTGTACAAGACAAGGTCCAATACGCGTGTTTACAAATACGTTTCCTGGAAGTATTTTATGTGTCATGCGATCCAGATTCTGCAAAATTGTCCACAGTAGACTCAGAGTCAACCGCGGAAGTCCCAAGCTGTTCTGATTCTTCGAATTCAAAACCAAACAATTCTTCTTCCGTTACAGAACATTAAATTTCAGTTTCGACAGATAGAAATGTTTTTTTCAAAAATCTGAATCCCCCTCCCTTGCCCAAAGAAACAATTTTGTTAACTGGGAACAGACAACCTTTCTCGGGTCAAAGACAGATTGAGAAATTAATCGATCCTACAATTAAAAATTTAATGTCATCCTCAAAGCGTCATGTGCAAAATTACATTCTCAGAAAGCCCAATTACGTTTTCCTGAATAATGTCACTACCATTCGAGAGAAACATAGAATAGGAAAACCTTCAAATACGATTTGTTCAAACAAGTTGAGATATTTGAAATCGTCCACTAAAGAGATTAAAGCTGGTCGCATTCCCCCAAACCTGAAAATTGTAATACCAAATTTGAAATCTCATGTCCGTTCTGATGTGCCAATTCCTGAGTGGCCTCCTCCCAGATAATTTTGCTTTGTCACCAGGACTTAAGTTATAGTTTATATAAGTGCTCACGATCGCACATTCACAATCGTGTTACTGTTCAAATCAAGTAAATAATTAGGGTTACATTTATCGTTACGGCAAAATAGGACTTCGGAACGGTAGGCATAGTTCTAGGCAATTCAGCACATCAGAGAGGTACAAAAGAAAGAAAAACACGGTAAATTATTTTAGGTCCAATGTGCTTTCGTCACGGTGTTTATTTGTTATGTAAACGGCCGAATAGTCCATGATAACGGTGAGATTAGTGAGGTTGATTGATATCTTGGAACGATAGCGTTGTGTCACCTCATGCGGCAGAAGAAGCTGTACAAGCGGAGAAAATTTGGAGAAAATGCACAAGTAGTCACACACTTGAAGGTCATAAAGTTGAGTACCGCTGCGCAGCTGGGGCTTTCAGAGTCAGCGATTGTCATGTGTGTGTTATCAATGCACATCAATGCGACATCAATGCACTTCAACATTGTCAGAACGATAAGACGTTTTCGACCGCTTGAAATGGCGAGCCTCGAATGATTCTCAGATCACGGATTTCGTTGACTACTTTGAAGAATGGTGGTTATCCAAGTACAAGTACTGGTATGAAGCCGCTGCACCCGGGTATCCGTCAACCAATAATGAAATTGAGGCAACCAACGCTGTCATCACTCAGGGAACGTCTTCCTGTTGGTCAGTTCCTGGCTCAAATCGGAGACCTCCTCATCAAGTGGTCTAAATCCAGGGACCCTGACTCACCTAACTTCATACCATTTTCCTCGACCGCTTCGATTCCACTGCGAGAATGGACAAAAGCCTATCAGTGGGCTTGTGAGAACAAGCAGGTCCTACAACAAGAGGGCGTGTTTTATACTTCCTCTGCAGCATCTGACGAAACCATTTCCAAAATTTTCATGGCGTCTTTAAAAAAATTAATGGACGAACATTTAATGGAAAAAGTTCGATGACTTCAAGAAATACAATTACGGCGTCTGGATCATCGATATTGACGAAACTTGCTTGGCGAATTCAAAGTGCTCGTGTCCCAGTTTTTTCAAATTTTATTCCTGTAAACATGTTTTGGGCCTGCAAATTATGAAAAAATTGGTGCCTGTCCCACCAGAGGCCATTCTGCAGTGCGGACAATCTATTTCGACTTGAACCGTCCTCCGGTTACAAGTTTTTATTTGACGTGCTATGAATTCTTTAACTGTAATATGTATTTTGTGGGGGTTAAACATATTTATCAACCGCTTAATGTTTTGTTCACTGTGCAATGTTTTTTCCTACCGTGTGATGTACTTTCTAAATGTGAATGTTTTTTCCTACCGTGATTTCAAGAAAAGTTACCGTGCGTTCATTCTATTTTGCCGTAACATTATATATTCCCCAAATAATTATTCACACTTAGGATGCGTATTTTCGTATAAATGGAATTGTTAAATTCTGTCATGTAAAAAATAAAAATAAAAATTAATATACCTAAAAAAACTACATAAAACAAGTAAAATTTTACTTGTAAGTATCTCAACTCATATTTAGCTTCCCCAGGCATCCCAAAACAACAACCCAAAATTTCATTAACTTTCGCATTATGTCCAGCAGTCCACAGATTTTTCGACCTCACTGCTGGACTATAAGTGCGCAATCTAAATGAGCCTTTCAAACCCGTCCAGTAAACCACCGAAGGTAGCAAAAGAGGGCAAGCAATCACTCAATCATAAGAACTTTGATAAGTTTGATTAAATTGGCTCAAAACTTTCCATGTCCTCAGATTGCTGATCACGATAATAATTATTGTTCTCACGAAAACGTCGAATTTTGTTGAATTTGAAAATTTAGTATTTTAGTGTTAGTATTTGGTTTTACTTTTGTAATGTCATTCCATTTCAATTTTCTTTGCAACGAAATGTTTCTTGAGTAGGATGTTTCTTTATAAAGAAAAGTAGGATGTTTCTTTATAATATACTATATTATTTATAATAATAATATTATTATTCACCGAGGTAACGGATACCATAGGATAGATGTAGTGTTCGAGTCTGTCTTGTGAAGTCCGTTCATTGGAGTTCCCTGAAACAGTGATGGCAGCTTTATGAAATAAACATGAAAAAAACAAGCCGAAATGTTATCGCATCTTTCTCATTGAATGTTCATACCATCAAAAGGGAAACTTGATAAAATAATCTGACAAAGAACTTGATAAAACAATCTGGCAAAGATCCTCTTCCCGGCTTGGCGATAACTATCAATTCTGTATTTTCGCGATAATCGGTCTCCTTTGAAGCTTTTCATCGAATTTTATTACCGAATCTTTTTATTTTCTACATTTCTCTCGGGGCGGGCACCGGAAGCGGTAACGGGCTTCCAGCGGCGGGTCAATAGTCATTAGTCTTAATTGTACGCAACCATGAAAAAGCCGTTCCGAGCAATTAAGAGCGAAGGTGCAGAATGGGCATTATTAAGCTTTCTCCTTCGTGATAGAACGAAGAAGATGAAGAAAAAGGGGGTGAAGAAGGAGTGGTTTTGAAAGACGTATTTCTCTTTTGAATCACGTTGCAGCGGCGAGAGCGGAATACGCTAGTGATGCAATACTGAGAGAAAATGAACTTGAGCACGTCAATAAAACATTATACTAAATATACTTTGAAAAATTGTTAATCTGTACAAATTTGGATACACAAGGCGTCTCGACAATGTGTATTGTACGTCCAAAATTACTTCGTCAATTACTTCCTCACTCAATTATTCATCAGTTGATCGGGAAAGGGGGTTAAATAATGAAACTTCCACTACTACCGAATTTTCGGGAAATTTACACACATCATCAGTAGTCCAGTAAATCGGTGGTTTGGCCAGGAAAAAAATGTAGAAGAAGGTTTGACAACCTTTATTTATGTTTTCTTGGTCGCTGAATCCGAATCTGAGCTTTGCCACCTCGCCAGACGCGAGCTTAACTCAGGAAACGCGAAAAACATGTAATTTTCGGACTTTTTTTCAGTTTTTGGGCTGTAACTCGGAATCTAAGCGTTTTTACGACTTGCACACCCTATAACAAATTAAAGTAGGGTAAATTTCCTACAAAATTCATGTAGGAAACACTTTTAATGTAGGACCAAGCATAACGCCGCTAGTGCGGTTTGAAAACCCCGATTTTTTTACTCTCCGCTGAAAAAGTTGAAAACGCAAATCTAATTGGGCGCGGGCGCCCTTTTATCAACTTCTCACGGCTAAATCCGTATATTAAATGAATACCTACTAGTATACCAAGGTCATATTGAACGAATTTCCGAACATCAGTGATGTGATGGCCCTGGCCCCCCTATTTCCAAAAAAAAAAAAAAAACTGTAACAAAACTCTTCTTTTCATTTTCACCTGCTTACCCCGTAATGAAGAGTTACAGAGTTTTTTTTAAATAGCCAAAAAAATAGGGTTTTTTCAAACCGCGCTAGCGGCGTTATGGTTGGTTCTACATTAAAAGTTTGTACATGAATTTGGTAGGAAATTCACGCTACTTTAATTTGTTATAGGGCGTGGAAGTCGTAAAAACGCTTAGATTCCGATTTACAGCCCAAAAACTGAGAAACGTCCTAAAAATTACATGTTTTCCGCGTTTCCTGTGGTTAGCTCGCGTCTGGCGAGGTGGCAAAGCTCAGATTCGGATTCAGCGACCCAAAAAACATAAATAAAGGTTGTCAAACCTTCTTCTACATTTTTTTCTTGGAAACAGGGGTTTCGAACACCGATTTACTGGACTACAGGTCTTAAGTGGGTTTCTTTTATTACCCCTACTGTGCTACGATTTGTAAAAGAAGAAGAAGAAGAAGAAGATTTATTTGTTTTCACGCGATTTCGTAAATGCTAAGAAAGAAAAAAGAAAAGAAAATTACAATGCTGAATCGTAAATTAAAAAAAAAATAAATAAAAAAGCGAGTGAAAAGAATTACAAGAAAAAAAAAAAAAACAAAGAACGCTGACCTTGAGAGAGTGCAAACACAAAGGGGGGAAGAATACACACTAACCTGCAAATCTAAAACTACTGATGCCCAGCGTCCTTTTTAGGAGAGGAAACTCTGTTCGCCCAGCCTTCATCATCCAAACACATCTTTGAAATGATCTTGGTCTCCGAGACATCCAACAGAGGAGCACCAAATCTGCTGCGCTCATAGTTGAAAACGAGGCAAGACGAGAGTGAAGAAGTGAGTCTGGTGATTGAGAATTGCAGATGGAACAAAGGTTACTTGCAACAAAGCGATTGATCGTTCTGTGCAGCACAATACGGCAGAAGGAGGAGTTGGCATATCTTACTTGAGCCAAAAGTTTCTTGCAGTACAGGGGAGCCGAACGAGTCAAATAGGGAGCACAATCGCCAATCCCAAACAGTACGCTTCTTCTACACAAAGCCAGTGAGGAAGCGGCTATCCTGTTCAGGTCAGCTTCTCGTAAACGCTTCTGGTTCGCCTCCAAGAAACACTCTTTCTTCTCCCTAATGGTAAGCGGATCCCTACACAACCAGAGATCGCCTAAATCAGCCCTGTCCAGCAACCTCAACTGCAAAGCCCAATTGAACTTGACCTCGGTAAAGTGAATGGAGAGCTCACGCAGCCTTTCGAAACAGATCCTTGGGAGCCTGTCTGACGGCATGGGCATGAGCATGAGCCACCAGCCAAACATCGCCCTGCCTACCAAGAACTCCGAGAGCACGAGACCCAGCTCCGCTCTCACCAGATAATCCGGTGTGTTGAATGTAGGGATGCAAATCGATTTTCGATTAAATCGAAAAATCGATTTTTTACCTCCGATTTCCGATTTTTTTGCAATCGATTGATTGTACCGATTTTTATCCAAAAATCGATTTTTTTGGTGAAATCGATTTTTTGTTTTTGCGAAATCGGTTTTTGTTTTCTGCATTGTACCTACTCTTTGTGAACCTATGCAGCAGACCCACAAGAAGGATATAATATAACATAATCTCAAAAAATGCCCCCTCGCTTACTGGGAAACATGAAACCTGCCTCTCCCAAACTTGCAATTATTGCTATTAAGTACGTAACCGCGGTGTCTACGTCAGTCCCGAGCGAGAGGCTTTTTTCTAAGGCAGGTCTCATGCTCACCTAGGAGCGCAACAGGTTGAAAGGCGACACTCTTTCCAAATTATTATTTTTGAACAGTGTACCTACCCGAAATTTACTTTTTCTAAGTGTAGTGGTCCAAGTGCCTACTTTGTACGTAATTTGTTTGATTTTTTATTAAACTTGGCTCACCCCAACTTCCTAATTATACTTTTACTATGAAAAAGGTGTCTTACAATAATAATTATGTATTATAATAATTATTATTATTACAGTTACAGTTCCAATATTTTCTTTAATAATTTGCAGTAAATAAAAACCACCTAAATTTCGGTAGGTAAAACATTTAATTACCTGCTAATTTAATTACATGCTGTTTTTTTAATGAATGATAATTTTTTTATTTGTCCGTAAAATCGATTTTTAAATAAAAATCGATTTTTTTGGCCCGATTAATTGGTAAAATCGATTTTCGCGTCCGATTGAAAATCGATTGTCAAAATCGATTTTTGACTACCGATTTTGCATCCCTAGTTGAATGCCAAGCTCAAGAGGGCCTTAAAAGCTCAGAGCAGGTCTGCTCTCTTTCAACAAATCAAGTCTGCCCTCTTTCTGCATAATTGAACGACCAAACCTCAGAAGCGTAAAAAGTAGCGCTCAACACCGCCCCTGAAAACAGGTCATACCAGCTGTTCTACGATTTGTACACTTTTGTTTTCGAAGTACTTTTGGTCGTAGAATCCATTTTTGGGGGTCCCAGAACGATCCGATTTCACTGCGGGGATCTATTATAGATAGATAGATCTATAATAGGGCTTTCAAGGGGTTACAAATGGGATTTTGGAAGGATCCCAGGAGGTCAAATTTTTTCGAGTAAAAAACAAACAATTTTTGAAAAAAAAAAATAATCTAAAATTGTTTTCTTTGACAGAATTAAACTTTTGCGCAAGTAATCTATATCAAAGAATAATTAACCCTTGTGTAAAATTTGCAGCATTCGTTCGTTCCTGTCCTACATCATGTCGAACTTATCCAAAGTATCTGTGGAAATCTCATCTGTTCCGGCAATCGCCAGCTTAGAGTTAGGGACTTCAGACTCCTTCAAAACAGCACTTTCGCACTTTCTCGAGCTGCTTTCTCGAGCATTGAAACTCTCCTAGCTAAACTGGGGGAATCTTCGATGTCCACGCCGAAGGTTGTGAAGGGGTATCGTACATCTCAAAATACATCTCACCTACACAAGCGGCGTTGAGATCATGGAATTTGCACCTTCGGACCTCCGCCCAACACTCAACACCAATTCAAATTTTACAAAAACCCGAGGATCTCAACTTAGGTACCCAACACCTCCGTTCAAATCCCATAGTGAACATTATGAGACTGACACTTCAAAGGTGGCAACTAGAGCGTGCGACTGAACGTTCACACGTGGAAAATGGCTTCACAGAATGAAATCCCCTTCCCTTTGTCCGCCTCGTGGGGCTCGTCTCATTTGGGTGGTTCATGATTTTGACAAATTCGTGAACCACCCCTGCTCCGTCTGACTCCCGGGGATAACAATCGCCGTATTTGCCCACGTTACCACCGACATTTCCCGGGAATCTCCCTTCCTTTCAGGGACAAACAAGCCCCATTAGATGTGAAGCGTGTCATTTAAAGCGAAGCTTTAAACCTCTGGAAAGGGACTTCCCTCCGGAACGGCAAAAGGGGAAATACAACCGGGCTAGTGAGAAAAGGGGGTGCTTTATAGTCCAATTTACGGGCAAGATATTCGGAGACCGGCACGCTAAGAATGTTACTACGCTGTGATGTTATTGAGAACATCCCCGTCTGACTCGGCTTTGTTATGGGAGGTATTTTAATTTTATCATAAGATTAATAATATTAGCCTTAAAAAAGAGATATTATTAGAACCCTTTATCGCCCAGTGGCATTTCTTTACGCGTAATTACAAGAACCCCACAGACCCCAAACATGAATAATGATGACGTTTGAATTTAATTCAAACGTCATCATTATTCAGACAAAAATCGTATAAATTTTGTACGGTTAAATACGACTACATTAAAAAAAGGTGAGAAGCTCCTCTGAGAAATGGGTGTCGTCCCAATAATGACATGTTACAATGATCGCTTTTTAAATATTGCCCTTAGAAGATGAATTATGAAGAGCGACAAAATGTTTCTATCTTATCTGCAGTAGGTACGAGTAAAATAATAATTATTTTACTCGTAAACAACTTTCGATAAAAAACGTAAAATAACGTAAAATAATAATAATTATTATTATACCGATTTTTGAAGCTTTTCCTCGTTTTTAAGAGAGAAAAAAAAAAAAAAAAAAACACGCTAGGGACACGTGAAAAAACGCTGCAAATTGTACACAAGGGTTTATTATTCTTTGATATAGGTTACTTGTGCAAAAATGTAATTCTGTGTCAATCAAAACAATTTTGGAAAAAAAATGTTTTTGATTTTTTTTTTTTTTTTTAATTTTTTATTGTTTACTCGAACAATGTTTAACCTCCTGGGATCCTTCAAAAATCTCATTTTTAGCCCCATGAAAGCCCTAAAGATCGTCACAGTGAAATCGGATCGTTCCGGGACGCCCAAAAATGGATTCTACGTCCAAAAATACTTCGAACTTCTTATGGGACGTTTCCCGCTGATTTCACGTAACATTTGATATTCTAGCTTTTGAGACGTGTTCAAAAAAAGGTGTTCTCCTATGGATTTCCGTAACATCACTCATAATAACGAAATGACATCAGGAGACACGTAGAGGGAATGTGATCTACGAGTCTAGGGAGACTTCGATTATAGGATATTGAAGTTTGAAGGGAGTCAGCATTTTAGACGACACCTGCTCCTCCCGTTGCAGTGAGCTTGCATTATAAAAAGGTTTCTCACGTCAATACGGCTTTGCTGTGTTCCGAACTGACGGGACGAAGTAGAGCTTGTCTGATTGGATAACTGAACAAAAATGTAATTTTGAGTTCAACGAGGAGCCATTTAGTAACAACTAGGTTATCAAATCCCACGGAATGATTTTTGTTTGGGTTTCCATTGAACAAGTTCTATCTGCGAGAGCGCAGAATATTCCGGTATCCCGCAAAAGTTGAAAATGAATGAGCGCTGCCGATGATGACCCTCGAAAGTGTCTGGAGGAAAATTTTCTGAGTAATTTATTATTATTTGACCATTAGTTTAATTCCCTGGTCTTATCAGTGGTTGAGAGAGGCCTAGAAGGCGAAAAGGGCCTTGGGTGAAGACTCGGGAGAGGGGAGGTTCCTTATCTGTTCAGGAAACAGTACGAGGCCGCAGTTAAATGTTATTGAGGCTGAGGTCAGAAAGGGAGGGGGAAAATAGGGGCGAAGCTTAAACGTAGTCAAGTTGGGATTGCTCGCCAACAACAGGGTATTTCTGTAGATCCTGAGGAGTTACCGTTTGAACCGGCGTCCGAACACGTCTTATCGAAACGTATTCAACTTGCATTAAGGGGGAAGGCGGCGCTTGCCGCAGTCGATATCCCATCCGCAGAGACCGAAGCTGCATTTCATAAATTTCTAATGTCAGAACACCGTACCGACGTTAGCCCTTGATACAGCTTCAGCCCTAATCAAATATGGGTCGATCAGGTCGGTGTACGTGGATTTACTTAATAATGGTTCGAATTCCAACCATATATTAGCTGCTCTGATGGAATCAGTTGATTGAGTTGTGACATTTGGACGGGTAGAGAACGTCCTGCGCTCTTTCCATAAGCAGCGAAGAACTAGAATTGTCGTAGCCTAACGTACGACCAGTGAGGTCGCCGAACTAGCGGCCTAACGTACGACCGGTGAGGGCGCCGAACTAGCGGCCTAACGTACGACCAGTGAGGACGCCGAACTAGTGGCCTAACGTACAACCAGTGAGGACGCCGAACTAGCGGCCTAACGTACGACCGGTGAGGGCGCCGAACTGGTGGCCTAACGTACAACCAGTGAGGTCGCCGAACTAGCGGCCTAACGTACGACCGGTGAGGGCGCCGAACTAGTGGCCTAACGTACAACCAACGGGGTCGCCGAACTAGTGGCCTAACGTACGACTGGTGAGGGCGCCAAACTAGCGGCCTACCGTACAACCAGTGAGGACGCCGAACTAGCGGCCTAACGTACGACCGGTGAGGGCGCCGAACTAGTGGCCTACGTTAAGACAAAAGAGGATGCAGAACTAGTGGCCAAACGTAAAGTAAAGGGTAAAGTGAGTTTTACGTCAAGATTTTTGACCTCTTGGACCTGACATGACGGGGCGCTAATTTATTAATGAATCACTTTAACCCAGCTGCACTTCTATTCCCAAAATTTCCATGATCTTCAACGGGATTCGAACCCTTGGCCTCAACAGAATGCAGCGCGAAGTGGCTAACGCCCAGAACTACCCGGCTAATCCGGCCACCAAACGTGGCCAAACGTATAATTATAATATAATATATTATATAATATAAAGATATAATTGTGTAATATATTATATTACACAATATATAAACGTGTCACTCCTGCGGATCCCCCAATTAGCATGGTACATTAAATGTACCATGCGCCTATGTATATGTATACGGTGGTTTCGGAAATTTAGCGAGTTCGACCTCATATTCGGATTCATCACTTTCAAAACCCCTTCTTCGCCAAATTTTGGTTCGAAATTCCTTTCCGTGGCAACTTGATCTGCACAGGCGTATCTACTTTCAAGAAAATTTCTTGAAACGTTATACAGATAACATTTAATGCTACATGTCTGTATACAGATAATAGAGAGTTTTTGCAGACCCTTCCACCGATCGGCCTTATTCCTACGGGTTACCAAATCTGTATAGAAATCTGTATGCCTAAGGCCTACGCCGTTATACCTAAGGTCCATGACCATCTTTGCCCCGCGGAGGACCTGAGTTAGAGCGCCATTTCCACAACTATGGTGACGTCAAACTAGGTGATTTCAAACCTGATTATTTAGTAGGTACCTTCCAGATATTTATGTATACATTCCTATAGGAATATATCCTAGGAATGTATATATACTTTTAAAAATTGTTCTACATTATGAAGTATGTAGGCAAGCTGTTTTGCGGAAATAATCGTAAATAATAATATTCAAGAACTGTCACATGCTTGATTCTTACAAAATGTTTTTGAAAATTGCCGAAGATCCCTGAACTAAGCGAAAATATCCCTGAACTGTCAAAACTCCCAAAATCGACAAAAATATGAAAAATATTCATGATTATTTCCAGCCCCTAGTTAATGGGATGATTTTGCTTTGAACCATTACGGCGTAATATCTTTACTACATCGCGAACCATAGAAAATAACTTAAAACATGAAAGCGGCCGTTAGGTGAGAGCAAGATTGCGTCTTTCACTGGGTTATGAAGCCCGGATCCGAGGTCATTTGCTTGATGCTTTCATCCCTCCACTTTCTTTCTCTGGTTTTGATGTATGTAGTACTACTTAGCTAGTTAGGCTCTTGTGGATTCGTAATAAAAATTCACTACAGGAAAAAAAAAAAAAAAAACTCGCTTTAATCAAGAAAGACTCGAAATCACTGTAGCTTTTTAGCTTGGCTTAAATAGGATGGCCGTGCCCTATAGGGCCTCTTAGGATAGGCTCATATTGAAGTAACTGTGGATAAACTTCGACATTCAAAACGAGGTAGTCACTAATTTAGTGGTAATCAGCCGACGCATAACCCAAAATCAATACCTGCGCTCAGGAAATGTATCCACCATTTTGATAAAGATGGAAGAAACACGTTGTTTACGTCCTCCCACCAAACTGACAGCAATCTGACCAACTTCAATTTTGAATTCACCCGCAAGTCCGACCTCTCCCGTTTCCTCATGAATATTGAAGACTTGACAACTGTTTCAGAGATCAGGACCCAGCGAATGAATGAATCCCACATGAGGTTACATCTCTCCTCCGGTTTACGATACAAATGCGTGAATGAATAATTCAAATATAAACTCCTGCCGTAAAGTTGATAGCTGGTTTCTGTTGTGAGAAATGAGGCAAGTAGTTGAGCAGCTTTAATGGCAGTCGTAGTTTTGAATTTTCGTGGTGACGTGTGTGAGGTTTCCCTATTCTGTATAAATATTTGAGGCGGCAGCAGATCGCCTATCAGGGGGTGCGGAAAATAATTCCAATACAAAGAATAGTGATAAATCATATCAAAATGAAAAAAAACACACTTGAGGAGATTGAAGACAACTCGATAGAAAGAAAAACAACGTAAATTAAATTATTTCACCTATAAAAAAAAGTCGAGAGCCTATTTGAAAAAAGGCAGTGGTTGGTCGATGTCAATCTCATCCTGCAAAGAGTTTGCGATCCGCTGCATTCTTGAAAGAGGCGTGTTGAAACTGCAGTTTCAACTACATTCACCTACATGAAACTACATGTAGTTTCGAAGGTGAAAAGGAACGAGGAATCTGTGATATTCTCTCAACCCTCGCGCGGGAACAGCGAAGTTGATTTGACCCAGAAGTGCAGCGCAGTCGACCTTCCGGCTTCCGGAGAGACGAGGTCTGAGCGCTCTCGACGAGAAGGAAGGGATGGCCAGAGGAGCCATTGGAGAGCCCAGAGGAAGCCCGATAGGCAAAGCGGCGCTCGAATTTGCGCTGAACTCGCTCAATAGCGTCCTTGTCGACAGCGTAGAATGGCGCCCGAACTGAGGAGGCGTATTCCAGTCTAGAACGCACCACGGAGAGTCGGTAAAACTACGCGTGGTACGAAAGATGAAGCCCAGAAGACGAAAGGCGTTGGCAGAGATGACATCAACGAGAGGGCCACAAGAAAGGACCGAGTCGAATGTCACGCCAAGATCCTTCAAGAATGAAACCCGTGTTAAAGTCACACCGCTCGGTACGGGAATTGCCTCACGGTTCTACACCTGGTGAACGAAATCACACACTTCGACGCATTGAGGTCCGTTGTCAGCAACCCAAGAGGAAAATCCGTGAAGGCTGGCATGAAGTTGGTCCGCATCCACATCAGACTCCACAGTCCTCATCAGCTTAGGGCCGTCCGCATAAATCAAGAGCTTAAGTGTCCCGAAGAGAGTTTCCAACATCGTTTAAAAATATTATGAAAAGCAGTGAGCCCAAATGGGAATCCTTGTGGGCCCCCCGAAGTAGCAAAGAAGGCTCGGGAAAAAACGCCGCGGACTTTCACCAAAACTGGACGTTCAACGAAGCCATCCAATCCAGTAGACTCCCCCACCACTCCAACACTTCTCAGCTTCTCAATGAGGGCGTTGTGAGGAATTCGGTTAAAGGACTTTGTCATGTCGGTACTGATCACATCTTGACTTCCACTAATGACTGAGGAGAGGAGAAACTGGGTGAAGCAAAGCAGATCGGTCATGGTGGATCGACCCGACAGGAAGCCGTGCTGTTCATTGATGATGATGCCACGGACTGAAGGAGACAGGCGTCTGAAGCTCGAGGGGACAGTGGTTCCGTTCGAATTCGCCACACCCACTGGGCGCTAGTGGTGCGTTGTGTTGTCGAAGCTCTTACCATCGTTATCAATTCATCTGAGCTCTTTTACTCTGTGGTGTCATACGCGAGCAGGGAAAAATTCAACCTCCACCTCCAAGTCCATGACATTGAAGTCTCCACTGACACCCTGATTTTCTCGTGTGCTGCCGAAGTCGCCGAGTGGAAGACTCAAATTTGAAGCTGAAGATCAGAATCGGTTAGTTTCCATACACGTCTTCATGAAGACATCATGAATGCCATGAGGGCCGATATTAAAATCGGCCTTATAACAGAATTTTTCGCGTGTCAAGGGGTTTTGAAGTACGTTCCAGGAGAGTAATTTCACGTTTTTCCACGTTGTCAATTTTCCACAATTTAGTCGTGTGGGGCATCGCTTTTCATTGTATTTGAAGTTTTTTTTTTTTTTTTCCAAACGAAACATTTATTTAAACGAGTAACAAGTAAAATCAAAAACAAACATAAACAAGGAACAAGGCCGCCCGTATTCGTTCGCCCTTCAGCCCGGCGTCTTATGCCCTTCTGGGCGCCGTCGTGCTCTGGTGACTCTGCGCGTTCTCAGCAGTCACTGGTCGTCAATGGTCGTCGTTTCCCCAGTGTTCCTCTACAACACCGGCCCCATCTTCTGTGCCAAGTGACCGTAGCCGCCGACGCGTATTCCGGAGTCGGAGGTTCACTGCCCGGATGAGAGCAATCTGGGTCTTTACTTTCACCCAACCCGACATTACGGAATATGGCCGGTCCCATTTCTCTGCCAGGGCGTGGGCCAAGCGCTTCAAGAAGCATCCAAATTCGGCCTGCACAGCCCCGTCGCATGAGATGACCAACGGCGTGAACGAACCCCTCAGGTCCTCAGCTGCCGCATCATATTTTGCATGTTTGGCCCTTGCTGCGGTGTTGGCTGTTGAGTCCCAGTCTCGAGAGGAGTAAGAGATGGCGTCGGCATTTACAATGCGGACGTCAAAAAACGCCGGTCTCTCACTCTCCCAGACTCCCTGGACTTTGATGTCGGCAACTAGGGCTGGGGAGGTTCCATCTGCCTCTTGTAAGACAGGCTCTATGGAAACCCCTCCCCAAGCCTGTTCAGCCAGTTTTGCACACGCGTCACGCAGGTTGTCATGGCCTCTTTTAATAAGCCCACCCTTCATGCAGTTCAGGGTGTGGGTTACGCCGAAAGGCTCTTCCCCACACCCGTCACATCGTTTTGGTAGGTTCCTGGGCGTGCGACCGTAGCGTAGAGTCACTGCGTCACGGAACTCACTTGGTGAGAGGTCATGGCCATCTGCCACAGTTGGAACCATGGGCGTACGCAGGTCTTCCTTTAGGGGGGGGCTCAAAAAATTTTTGAATTATTTTTGAAATATTTAATATTGCAGGTAGACATGCTGCCAGCAAGGGTACCTAGTTAAATTAAAATTTTAAAAGCTGCAAATTTTACACAAGGGTTTATTATTCTTTGATATAGGTTACTTGTGCGAAAATTAATTCTGTGTCTTGAAAAAAAGAGTTAAAAAAAATTATTATTACTTACTTTTTTTCAAAATCTTTTGTTTTTACTTTTTTTTTACTCGGAAAATATTAAATATTTTTTATAAAGAGATCAATTTTTGATCTCTTGGTATCCTTCAAAAATCCCATTTGTAGCCCCATGAAAGCCCTGTAGATTGCCACAGTGAAATCGGATCGTTCCAGGACCCCCAAAACTGGATTCTACGTCCAAAAATACTTCGAAAACGACACCTCACTCGATCCCATAGCCAAAAGCCTTCAAAAACCCCCTCTCGTAGCCCCATTTTAGCCCCACAGCACCCCACCGGTTTAGGCGATCGGGCTGAAAACCTTGTGGGTACAACTAGATGGAAACCACGTACCTATGTTGTCAAAATTTCAGATTCTTAAAAAATTCTTACTGCTCAAAACGCCCCGGACGGCGGACGACGCACGGTGGTGCAAAACGGCCATATTTGGGGGGGGGGGGGGAGAAAAAACTCTGAAAACCCCATACTTATAGTATTCGTAAATTTGAAGCTGATCACGAATATACCCCATGTCCCTGTACCTAAAATGGATTCTGAGCCTTTTTTCCCCAAAATACCTTTTAAAAAACACGTTTTCAGTACATTTTCCAGTGTGCGAGCCAAGTAAGGATTCTCCCGAAGTTTGTACATAAACAAAAGTTGTAGAGCAATAATTTTGGCGTCGATTGAACACCGTAAAATTGAAAATTACTACAAAAATGAGGAGGTCGAAGATGATTTCGATCGAACACTCCTATGATTTCTGATGGAACCCCGTAACATTGGTGAATTCCATTGAACACCCTAGAATTGAAATTTTTCTACTTGAAGACGGAAAATTGCTGAGCTATTAGTTATTTTCATGACTTTGTAAGGTAAAACAGTTTGGCCTTTTAAATTAAATTTTGTTTCGAAGGTTCGAGCCAGAAATATCTCGATTTAACTTATTATTTTTTTATCCGCTGCAATGACCCTAATTACTAGGGTCGAGAAATCGAGAAAACAAACTATGAAAACATACATAATATGGTATATTATACTCTATTATTGGGGGGGGGGGGGGGGGGGGTTAGAACCATTAATGGGGGGTACCCAGGAAAAGTAGTCGCATACCTACCTTAGCTAGCCCAAGCTCGACTTAAGTCATAATTATGATGAATCAAATGCACAAAAATCATGGTTTTTTGCTTCAAAATCCGCTAAAAACGTGTTGAAACCTGTGTCTAGATTTTTTCCGCAGAAAGATAAAATTACTTTCTTGTAGCTGAGTAAAAACTGAACAAATTCGATGTCTAACTTTTTTTTTTTTTTCACGTGCAAAATGAGTCGGCTACGATTCTCCTAAATAGGTCTAATACTGCTCCCGTCAACTCACAATTTTCCAAAATCGAGAAAGGTACCTATACTACCCGAGTCATGTCTACAGTACCTGCGAGTCGAGTTGATGACTTTTTGAACCGAAAACTATTCATATCAACCCTCCAACTAATACTGAATGGAATATAATGATTTTGAAAGGATTTAAACATATTTTTTGATTTTTTTTTTTTTTTTTTCACCTGTGGACCACTGTGCGGCAGCGGTTCCATTTCGTTTTTGCAATCTAGACCTCTTGAAACGAATGATGTCAAATTTTGAGGTCGATCCGAATTTTCGACCCCCGTCGCGATTACATAGGTAGGTATATTATTCCAAGAAGAACAGAACAAAATGATCGTAACTTTTGGAGTGCGGAGTATGGTGTGATACCCTATATCGTAAATAATACTAAACCGCTTGAGTAATAATTCAAAATAACATACAAATCATTTTTACAAAATCAAGTGTTGTAGTTCACTTTTTTCCCTTCTTAATATAAAACCTTTACACAAAATGTACACAACATAAGACCTACCTACCCAGCATGTCAAGTTGATTTTTTTCACTTTAAATTTACAACATGAGCCGCCTCGGGTTCTCTGCGAATTTTTTAACCACTACTTCCTCTTTTTCTTTATTTTTATCTGAAAGTGTATATATATTTTTCGTTCGTCTAGGGGGGGGCCCGGGCCCCCCCTAGCCCCCCCTTGCGTACGCCTATGGTTGGAACCACTGTTAACCACTGGGATGCTCCCAACACCCGCTCCAGGATCCTCTTCTTGGTAGAGGGAAGTGTGGAGATGAGCTCATCACGTCTGTTCTTCAGTGCCGTGTCCTTCCTTTTCCGCTCAGAAACCAGCGCCGAAAGTACTTTTTCCTGGTGTTCCACAAAATTCAGCGAAGACCCCTGGCGTATTGCCAAGGACAAGTCTGCAGTCGCTTCTCTTGAGGCCCGCAGAGCGGAATCCCCATCCCACACAGGATGCTGTATACCAAGGCCTCCTAGTCGAGCTGGCAGGGCAAAAAAATCCGTTTCACTGGACGACACGTATTTGAAGTTGAATATTACAGTAGCTGTACCCATTACAAAGCCCCTTCTCCACCAAAACATTTTCCTCTTCGCTATGAATGCAAAAATAAACACAAAGAATAACGCAGAAAACCCTAATGGTGGTGATTTTTACTCACCTTTAGGATCAGAAATATATTCGACTGGGGTATCATTTTCAAGGTATTTTGAACGCTCGGTTAATTGAAAAGAGCCCATTTTCAAATGTGAAATTGACAAAAATGGTTGTAACTAAAGTTCAATTGTTTTATTCCTGATTTCTTTTCATTTTATTAATGTATTTAATACCTAATCATTTTATTAAATTGCCTGAAAGGATTGCCCTTGTGATATATCAAAAACGTTTTTCCTCTCAAGACGTGAGAGACATACAATGACTAACTTTATCTCAGCCCGTTTTGGGTAATAATATGAAGCAGCGTGCCATTAATAAGTAATTTCATTCTTCTAACTCCAAAAATCCATAGATTTTGATGAAAAATCCGATGTCCGGGATCAAGCCTAAGAATCCGCAGATCTACGGATTTATCTGTGGCGTTGAATTGATTGACGCGCCCAGTCGGTGTGGCGAGTGCAAACGGAACTACTGCCCCCTCGAGCTTCAGACGCCTCACTGAAGGAGTGATGACCAGAACAATAGCCGCTTCGAACAACTTAGGGATGCAGGAGATAGTAACTACGGGCCTATACTGTCTGACACCAGATCGATCACCGCTCTTAAAGAGCGTTACGTAACTGGGCTTCCACCTCGCTGGAAAAATCCCACGGGAGAGAGACATATTAGGGAGTTCCTAGTGGATACGATCGAGATACCACCACTTGGAATACAGATGCCGTATCTAGGGAAACCAAGCGCGATGCTAACCAAAATTGATTGAGATACCATTTTGCATTTTTAGGTGGTTTCTCCGAGTAGGATCTTGGAGTAACGGGTCACGTTACTATTAAAACTAGTTCATTAACATCAGGCGGTAATACCGCCGCGGTATTCAGCTTTCAAAGTGGAGTTGTTTTTGGGGTTTGTTGTCGAAAGTGCCTCCTTAGGAAACTTATTAGATTTATTAAACTTCATAACCATTTTGATCTGATCAGTTGCAAAGATGTATGTACTGAGTTTTTCGTGATTTCTGGAAATTGCGATTGAGTGGAATGAGCGAGAGTTTTGAAGCACAGCTCCCCAAATCAATAATAATTGTTGAGTTACAATGATTTAACATTTAACTCATCTGGATTTGTGGCCGACCAGTTCCACTGTAATTCAGTGGCTTGGAGGTGAGATTTTAACGGTGTTCGTTAAACCGCACATTTCCGAGTAGCACTCCCCGTCTTCCAGGTCGGCTGTCTGCATTGCTGCTTCCAATAGTGTAATGTTTCGTTGCTCCTCCAAATTATTTCAACAACGAACGAACTGGTGTGAAATAAAACCGCAGTGATTCGTGAAATCGGCACCTAAACAACACCTAACGGCACCTAACAACTCAGGCCAACACAGAGGAAAGTACTGGCAGCACTGAGCTGCCAGCTGTGCTGCTCTCGGATTTCGTTGTTGTTGTCGACGTTTGTATGTCTTCTTGGAAGCTGTTTATCAATTAGGCAGGTTACTTTGCGATAAGGATTCACTAGATACCATCTTCCGTATCGGCCGGTGGTATCGTATTTTCCGTAAACATACCACCGACGGATCGCAGATACGATACCATCGGCGATCGCGCATGCGCACTGCTGGAGTCGGATACGGATGGAATCGAGATACCACGACGTATCTCACCACTAGGAACTCCCTATTGAAGAGACGAAGGAGCGGACCACAGAGGGCACTCCAGCACGAACTTTGAAGGATGACATCCTATCATCAAACTGTTTAGAATCAACCGTGCGTTGTGATAGCGTTATCCGAAGAACGGTAACTGGTTAGAAGTTGAAAAATCGATCCGTTTTTTTGCAACTTTGAAAAATCGCCGGAAGACTCTCTGAGGATGTTTTGCAATTTCCTATGCACCAGCGCTTCATCATGATGTTACTAACACGCCATAGAAAGACGCCATGTCTCTAACAAGCGACCTGGGAACCTCTCCAGTTTTCCCCTTCCTGCAATCCACAAAAACACATGGCGGCAAGAACATAGCGCGTACAACTTCCCGCCAACTCGCATAAACCCATTAATGTCTCATTTCGGTGCACCTGCATCTTCTCCAGATTGTTGGGTCTTTCAAAACCTACTTTGTACTAACAGCCAACGATATTTTGCTGCCAGGACCTTCGTTGAGGAAGCGTTGAATGAACAAACACAGGTAATTGAGCTCCATGTTCTCGAAGGGACAAAAACGGCGTTGAATGCAAGAAACGTGCTCTGGATTGTTCTTTCACGCTCGGGTCGTCTGGAAAGGTCCTGGTCGGTACACTTTCCCCCTCCACTTCACTTGAGGGTTATACCCGTCTGCTCTATTTCACGGAAAGAAACGATCTAATTTGCTCTAACAAAGTTTCCTGATTGCCATTTGTTACGATTATGGGGCCGGCCGTGTCGAGGGGGGTTCTGGCTCCCACACCTGCTCCTATGGTAACTAATGTTGGGCTGGAAGATTGGGGCTATTTTCTCTCGGCCACCCGCTTTGTTTCCATCCGGGCTGTCCGCGTTAGAACCAGTGTCTTGAAACATTTACGGAATCGTCTAATGATTCTTTGATCAGTTATTTGAGTGTTGGGTGATTGGCAGAGTTCTGAGGGCGTTCACTCCAAGTTCATACCGCTGTGTGTTTTGTAGGAAGAGACAGGTAGTAGTGAGATAGACCCTCTGGTATGCTCGAAGCGTCGAGGAAGCATCTTGAACTCTATTCCTATATTCAGTGAAGGCGTTGGGGGCGGAAGCCTGGTCAGCGTGCTATCGCTAAACTGGCCTAGGCGACGCGCATCCAGAGCTCTTGGTGGGGTGGTCTGCCATATCTATGGTTTGCAACGTCAAGATCTGCCATGGGCCTCTCGGACTCAGCTGAAGATTTGAACAAAGGGTCTGTCGACTACCCCGACGATTTCGGCTATTGCAAATTACCTAATGATATATATATTTTTATTACGCAACTATTTCAAAAAGATACTTGTAACAGTCTTTTAACAGACATTTAACATAATAACAATCTTCTCATGCTACAGTTCCCTTTAAGATAGTTCCTGTGTTGGGAACCGGACCGTCTCACAATTTGATGGAATACATCGCACCATCAGCGCAACGGGCCACATCTCGCTGGCCCAGTTCAAGACCGGCTTAAGTGCAAATTCACAAATTTTTCAGGAAGCGCGTTTAAAAAAGCATTGTAAATTCAATGTTGAATTTCTCTGGAGCTAATGCAGCCAGCGCCTTGAAACGTTGGCCACTGACTCAGTATGGTCTTGGTATACTTACCTGCGAATTTGAGATTTTTCCGTCTGGTAATTAAAGAGTTAATTAGTAGATAAGACAGTATTGTCCTGAATATGTTGAGCTAGTCTGAAAATTGAGACCGTGCAAGAGCGACTTATTTGTAAATAATATTTGAATAATAATTACAAATCCATCTGGGAATTGTTTTAATTGGAGTATGATAGAAGTTTGGAGAAAATAATGTAAAATCATTCAATTTTTCCAGCAACCATAACAAGTATCACCGAATATGTGAGTTGAATCAGTCTTCTAAACAATTGGCATCGAACACATGAATAGGAACGTGACAAGCAATCTTAAAATAGTTTGGGCAGTTAGAAGCTAATACAGGTACTTTCTCTTGTACATAAATTGCAGTTCTATGCAGTTCTTCTAAGATGCATCAAAACAGCTACTCATGACTTAATGATGAAGGTAGGCCGAGTATCTGCAGCTCAAAGTAAAGAAAACCAAAATTAAATTTAAAAAATTATAAAATTATGCCAATGGTAAGACTGTGAATTTGAAAAAAGAGTGAAAAAGAATTTGTTTAAAAAATTGTAACCAGAAAACGACTGTCTTGCATGAAAATAAATACTAGTGGATTGGAGCTCCCCACTGTAAGACAGACTTAAGAGTGCAGATAAGACAGTTTTCACAATTACACTAATATGGAAATAACCTTATCTTTGCATGTAAAACAGTCTTAAGTGGCAGATGAGACGGTCTTACCCGGGACTATCGGGTAGTGGAGTGCTGTTGAGACACTCTTGCACAGAAAAACACACCTTTCATCTCCAAGGTCAACGCGAAACTGTACATGAGCCACTATTGCATTGGGGTTCAGAGAGATTGTGTTCAGTGTGGAATGTCGCAAGTGCACTCTGGTGGCGATTGGGTAAAGTTAGAAAAAAACCGCTTATACCATTAGAAAGAGCGCAAAAAATTGAGCAAGACTGACTCAAAAACCGAAAAACGCAAAATTTGCACTTAAGCCGGTCTTGAACTGGGCCAGCGATCTCTTTTCTGAAGGTTTTCAGGAAGAGCGTCTGAAGTTTTGAAACGGGGTAAAAAAAATTAAAAAATTGTTCTAGAAAAAATAATTACGTTCAAAACTGTTCCAGATTGGGTCGAGAGAACGTGTAACAATTATTTTCAACCTCATTTCGCCCTTTGATCCCTTTTCACTACTTATTTGGCGTGCTGGGCTGAAATTTTTGCCCGGTAGGGAAGTTTCGGTCAACACTCTTACGATTTTGGTTTATTATTCGTGGAATAATACACCTATGTTTTCGCGACGTAGGTCGACGACTCCGATCGGCCTCAAAATTTGACATTATCCGTTTCAAGAGGTCTAGATTCCAAAACCGAAATGTCCGTCCACCGTCCGGGCCGTTTTGGGCAGTAGGAATTTTTTTTTTAATCTGAAATTTTGACAAAATACTCGGTTTACCATCTAGTTGTGCCCGCAAGGTTTTCAGCTCGATCGCCCAAACCCGTGGGGCGCTAGGGGGCTAAAATGGGGCTACGGGAGGGTTTTTTTTACGGCTTTTGGCTACGGGATCGAGTTAAGTATCGTTTTCGACGTATTTTTGGACGTAGAATCCATTTTTTGGGGTAGCGCAACGATCCGATTTCACTTTTGCGATTTAAAGGGCTTTCATGGGGCTACAAAAGGGATTTTTGAAGGATCCCAGGAGGTCAAATACGTTTCAAGTAAAAAATGAGAAATTAAAAAAAAAATCAAAAAAGCTTCTGAAATTTTTTATTGACAGAATTAATTTCTGCACAAGTAACCTATATCAAAGAATAATAAACCCGTGTAAAATTTGCAGCTTTTTTTTTTTTTTTTTTTTTTTTTTTGTGGTCTTTTTACAGTTAACCCATCCTAAGAATAATGGGGAAATTTCATAAACTTCCGATTTTTAATTTAACCCTACCGTTAAATAAATAAATAAAATATTGTAGAACCGAAGCATATGTTATAGAAATACTGAAATCAGTTTTTAGCGCAACCTTTTTCCAAAAAATGGAAAGGTGCGCTCACCTCTTCGACATGTATGTTTTTAGCGCAACCTTTTTCCAGAAAATGGAAAGGTGCGCTCACCTCTTCGACATGTTTTTTTTTTTTTTTTTTTTTTTTTTGTTTTTTTTTTTGTGTACAGAGCATCACGCCCGAGCGGCTCAACAGATTTTCATGAGGGTGGTCTCATTGTGATCAGCGAGTTCGGGGGGTGGTTATAGGCTACCTTGATTTTTCCTCCATCATATCCTTCATCGGTTTTCGGGAGGTCCTTCACGACGAAAGTTGTTTATCTCTGATGTGTAACTAAGGAGGCCTCAAAAGCGGGACGAAAGTTTTTGTCCGATTTCGTTGGTACAAGGGTCTATGGAATGAGCTCTTCAGGCTGATTCCAACGACTCCAAAACGATTTTTGCAGCCTGAGCCGTTCGTTACCTCTGATCGGCGTAAGGTTTTCTTACGCATCGGTCGTTAGGGTGCAGTTGTTTACGTAATGAGCATCACGTGGATGATGTGTTGTGTGGCATAGTTTGGTCGCTAGATACCTACTGTTTCTTAGTTTCTCTCGCTCATTAAATAATATTTAATATTATATCGTAATAACAGAAAGGTTGCGCTCATCTATTCAATTCAATTGATGGCTTGTTTTTTTTTTTTTTTTTTGTGTACAGAGCATCACGCCCGAGCGGCTCAACAGATTTTCATGAGGGTGGTCTCATTGTCATCAGCGAGTTCCGGGGGTGGTTATAGGCTACCTTGATTTTCCCTCCCTCATCCCCTTCATCGGTTTTCGGGAGGTCCTTCACGACGAAAGTTGTTTATCTTTGATGTGTAACTAAGGAGGCCTCAAAAGGGGGACGGAAGTTTTGGTCCGATTTCGTTGGTACAAGGGTCTATGGAATGAGCTTTTCAGGCTGATTCCAACGACTCCAAAACGATTTTTGCAGCCTGAGTCATTCGTTACCTCTGATCGGCATATGGTTTTATTACGTAATGAGCATCACGTGGATGATGTGTTGTGTGGCATAGTTTCGTCGCTAGATACCTACTGTTTCTTAGTTTCTCTCGCTCATTAAATATATCGTAATAACAAAAAGGTTGCGCTCATCTATTCAATTCAATTGATGGCTTGTTTTTAATTGTTGGAGGAGAGAAGAGCAAAAAACGAGTAGTGCAGTTCGAATTTTCGCGGGTCTGTCCGGGAGGCTGACTTGACCAATCTACGTCACAAACAAGGCAAAGCTCTCACTTGGGGCGCTAGTGTCTATAGCTTGTAGAAGGAATTTACGAAGGTTTATCCTTTGATATAGTGAATATATAATTCAGAATATATTATACTTATAGTTTAACGTCTTATTACATCAGATTGACGGTGATTCGATAGCGTTTGTTGTGATGGGCTGTCAGATGGCAACACTGGTAACAACTTCGGCAGCCTGCCAAGGTTGGTAGCACCTTCTTGACCAACCGACGTCACTGACTCAGCTGATCGATTCTACTCCCGCGTATTTTCAAATGTCTCCACTTTCTCTAAATTATAATATTTTTTGGAAGCGATTCCAGACGGCTGACTGTCGTTTTTGTTATTCTCGTAGGATGTACTTTCGATAAAAAAAAAAAAATTGAAAAAATTCCATGATAATTCCCCATTGATAAACCCTTGTTTAAAATGTGCAGCGTTTTTAGCTGATGGATCAGCGTTTCAGGAGAAATTCCTCGGCGGTCCTCACTTTGAGAACCTCGAGTGGATTATTGGGCGGGTGATCGCATCGTATAGCATCGAATAGCTCCGCTCCTGTAATCGAAATTGGTGTGTCTATGCATTACTTGACCCCTGCATTGTAATGTTGTTTGCAGTAGGTACAATGGATTCGCGAATTCGGTGTAATTCAACGCGGGGTATTGTGGATCCAGGGGCATGCCGATGAAAGAGTCAAAATTCCCTTTAAATCCCCTAAACGATTTCGTTGAATAAAAAAACCCGTTATCGCCGCTGTCGGCATGGTACTTGATTCACGTTCCCCTCCTCGCACGTTGAAACCCTGTCAGCAGTCTATGGCTGAAAATGCAAAAGGTCGTTGATGTCGATCGTCGAGAGCTCCCCCTCATATTTACCTTCGACGGTGGGATGATTGATTACGTCCTCCATTTACATGAGAATGTGCCACCAGGGTGTGTAACCGGTTTCTCAAAGCGCTACATTTGCTGCTTACATAACTGATGGACGTCCAGCACTGAACGTGTGGGAGTTGGGAAGACCAACTTTTGGGGAAAATTGAAGGTACATCAAATATTAAAAAAAAGTTGTATGATCTTTGTGGTTCTCCGGTCTACAGAGATTCGTTGCAAGTTCTTCGTACTGAGTTTGTCCAGCTTAAAGTGTCCCGCACTGCTATACCCTTAAAAGCAAAGATACGGCACATAAAGGCTCAAAGATGGAGGTGATATGACGGCACAGGATACGCAATTTCGGGAGACCTCCGAAAAGAGTTTGGACTGAAAGGGTGGTGGGGGTTGAGGGTTGAAAAAAAAAGACGATTTACCGCTTGGCCGATGCCTTGGAATGGCCAGCCCGGAGAAAAGCCCGCCGCGTAAAAAGGGAACCAAAGGAACACCATCCTGTTATGAAGCCAGGTGGAAGGGCTTTAAGCCATCAAAGAAATCAATGTCGATTTCACTCCTTTGAGCCCCCCCCCCCCCCCCCAAAGGCGATCCCAGCGTGAAAAGATGCCGTCGAGTTATCTTGACGAAGTGACGTCATCGACTATCCCCTACAAAATAAGAACGAACCCGGACTTCCAGAGCAATTTGATGTAACAACCGAAAATACATGATGACCACAGGGAAAGAAGGGGGAATGTAACTGTTTTTTCGATACCTAATAATATTGACGTGGACCCAAATTTCAAGTAGGTATATAAAAAAAATAAAAAATTTAAAAAAATAATAATCGGACGAAAAAAGGGGGGGGGGGGGGTTCAAGTATATAGTTGAAATTTGGGTCCATGTCAATAATAAACCAAATTGATTATTCCAAGAGAAAAGTTTAGAAAAACTTTTTTTTTTTTCAAAAATTTTTCGTTTTTTACTTGAAAAATATTAAATATTTTTATTTAGTCAAATTTTGACTTCCTGGGATCCTTCAAAAATCCCATTTGTAGCCACATGAAAGCCCTTTAGATCACACAACAGTGAAATCGGATCGTTCCGGGACCCTCAAAAATGGATTCTACGTCCAAAATAGAACGAAAACGACACCTAACTCGATCCCATAGCCAAAAGCATTCCAAAAACCCCTCCCTTAGCCCCATTTTATCCCCATAGCGCCCCACGGGTTTGGGCGATCGGCCTGAAAACCTTGCGAGCACAACTAGATGGTAAACCGAGTATTTTGCCAAAATTTCAGATTTTCAAAAACATTCCTACTGCCCAAAATGGCTCGGACGGCGGACGGACATTTCGGTTTTGGAATCTAAACCTCTTGAAACGGATAATATCAAATTTTGAGGCCGATCGGCTACCTGTTCCAAGAATAATGAACCAAAATCTGAAATTATGACAAAATACTCGATTTACCATCTAGTTCTGCCCGTAAGGTTTTCAGCCCGATCGCCCAAACCCGTGGGGCGCTATGGGGCTACGGGAGGTTTTTTTTAAAGGCTTTTGGCTATGGGATTGAGTTAGGCGTCGTTTACGAAGTATTTTTGGACGTAGAATCCATTTTTGAGGTGCCAGATTTGTCCAAACATTGTACAAAACACAATAACGGAAAATTTGATCAAGCAAGCGGAACGGAATAACACAACAACCTTGATCCTTGATCAGATCAAATGAAAGCGGCACACAGGGTTTGTCCCGGGGAGTCATAATAATTGAGAGAAACTCCACGATCCGCAGAAGTCCTGACTGTTGACAGCGCTATCTATTACTGAAATTCGCAGCGACGCGGGAGCGCAAAATAAAATGGGGGTTTCCTCCTTCCGTCCGTCCCGAAATTAACCGGGGCACTGCCCAGAGTGGCCTGATAATAATAAAGGACGGACCGCCATATCTCTGGTGAAACTCGCGCGACGAGAGGGATACAGTGCCCTCACGTCTTGAACGCCATCCTGGTGAGGTATAACCGATGACGTTACAACTGCCACAGTGTGCAGGGCGGTCTGAAAACTACCGAATAAACGTTGCAAAATTAGACACAAGGGTTTATATATTAACCTGTAATTAAAGTGCCGTAAAGAATGTTTTTGAGTTTTTGTTGTAAAGTTCGGGTTTGCGTATATTGTGGGACCGAGAAAGGTGACCCACAAGTGTTTATTACTTCAGAGCCTCAAACTGTTGTTCGCCCATCGTGCAGAGGACAGCTTCAGAATTTTGGTTTATTATTCTTGGAATAATACACCTTTGTAATCGCGACGGAGGTCGACGACTCCGATCGGCCTCAAAATCTGACATTATCCGTTTCAAGAGGTCTAGATTCCAAAACCGAAATGTCCGTCCGCCGTCCGGGCCGTTATGGGCAGAAGGAATCTGAAATTTTGACAAAATACTCGCTTTACCATCGAGTTGTGCCCGCAAGTTTTTCATCCCGATCGCTATGGGGTTAAAATGGGACTACGGGAGGGATTTTTTGAAGATTTTCGGCCACGGGGCCGAAAATCTTCATTCATTTTTTTATTTTTTTATTTTTAGGTCAGGTGTCGTTTTCGAAGTATTTTTGGACGTGGAATCCATGTTTGGGGGTCCCAGAACGATTCGATTTCACTGTGGGGATCTATCGGGCTTTTATGACGCTACAAATGGGATTTTTGAAGGATCCCAAGAGATCATATATGGACTCGTTTTCCGAGTAATTTTGAATGCAATTTTATTATTATTTTTTATTTTTAGGTCCCACATCTGTTCAAATTTGCAGCGTTTTTCTTTCCTACTGAGAAATTATGAACGTAACTCACGTTTATCTTATTTTATGGTGATTTAGCAATTCATCAAAAGTCGAATTCCGTTTCGGGGGGGGGATCCTTAGATAAGAATCAAGGGCTTGACATTCCAGGTGATATGGCGCAGGGATTTAGGACGGAGTTGACTGCGTCAAACCGACTTCTCCCGGGAATAATAAACCGGAGGCGGAATTGTGTTATTGAGAAACCAACAACGTCTGGGGAGCCGTGCCGAAGATTGCGCTTTCCTTCGGTGTATCTCTTCTCTGTGACTCCCGCCCTCCCCGCATCTGACAGGTTGGCGGCACTGTGGCACCAGACACTCACCAGGGCGACCTCGATTTTACCTTTTTGGCTTCCTTCCCCCTTCCAAACCCGAAAAAGCGTGAATTGTGGGGAATTGCAGGGGGAGTGACAACCCCCGCAATATCTTCCCGTTTTCTTATCCTTTGTCTTTTATTATTTCTTTTAGCGTACGTTAGGCCACTAGTTCGGCATCCTCACTTGCCTTACCGTTAGGCCACTAGTTCACCGTCCTCGCCAGTCGTAGGTTAGGCCACTAGTTCGACATCTTCGCTTGTCTTACCGTTAGGCCACAAGTGCAGCGTCTTCACCTGTCATACGTTAGGCCACTAGTTCGGCATCCTCACTTGTCTTGTCGTATTACTCGGTTCTCTATTTAGACGTAAAGGGTAAAGAGTAAAGTGAATTTAACGTCAAGATTTGTTACTCTTAGGCCTGACATGGCGGAGCGCTAATTTGTTTATTATTCACTTTGACCTAGTTGCACTTTTATTCCCAAAAAAGCCATGGTCTTCAAGGAATCGAAACAGTGTCCTCATCAGAATGCAGCGCGAAGTGACCAGCGCCCAGAACCACTCGGCTAATCCTGTCTAGACTTATCCGCAAGGTTTTCAGCTCAATCGTCCTAACCTGTGGGGGCAGTCGAGGTTTTTGAAGGATTTAGGGTGAGCGATCGTGTGGGACATCGTGTTCGAAATATTTTAGGACGTGGAGTCTTTTGATGGGGGTCCCAAACCCATCCGGCAACACTGTGGGGTTCTCTGGGGTGAATGATTTTGAGCAGGGCGTCGAATGTGTTGTAGAAGGCATTTTGGACGTGGTTTCCATCCAATCCATGGTTTCTTGTCTTTCCTAACAGTATAAAGGCATACAGCTTCCTAAATTTCCGATTTATTAAAATGATTAGCGCAACCTTTTTCCAAAAAATGGAAAGGTGCGCTCACCTCCTCGACATGTATGTTTTTTTTTTGTTTGTTTGTTTGTGTACAGAGCATCACGCCCGAGCGGCTCAACAGATTTTCATGAGGGTGGTCTCATTGTCATCAGCGAGTTCCGGGGGTGGTTATAGGCTACCTTGATTTTCCCTCCCTCATCCCCTTCATCGGTTTTCGGGAGGTCCTTCACGACGAAAGTTGTTTATCTCTGATGTGTAACTAAGGAGGTCTCAAAAGGGGGACGAAAGTTTTTGTCCGATTTCGTTGGTACAAGGGTCTATGGAATGAGCTTTTCAGGCTGATTCCAACGACTCTAAAACGATTTTTGCAGCCTGAGCCGTTCGTTACCTCTGATCGGCATAAGGTTTTATTACGCATCGGTCGTTAGGGTGCAGTTGTTTACGTAATGAGCATCACGTGGATGATGTGTTGGGTGGCATAGTTTGGTCGCTAGATACCTACTGTTTCTTAGTTTCTCTCGCTCATTAAATATATCGTAATAACAAAAAGGTTGCGCTCATCTATTCAATTCAATTGATGGCTTGTTGTTTTTGTTTTTGTTTTTTTGTTTGTTTGTGGACAGAGCATCACGCCCGAGCGGCTCAACAGATTTTCATGAGGGTGGTCTCATTGTGATCAGCGAGTTCGTGGGGTGGTTATAGGCTACCTTGATTTTTCCTCCCTCATCCCTTTCATCGGTTTTCGGGAGGTACTTCACGACGAAAGTTGTTTATCTCTGATGTGTAACTAAGGAGGCCTCAAAAGGGGGACGGAAGTTTTTGTCCGATTTCGTTGGTACAAGGGTCTATGGAATGAGCTTTTTAGGCTGATTCCAACGACTCCAAAACGATTTTTGCAGCCTGAGCCGTTCGTTACCTCTGATCGGCATGAGGTTTTCTTAAGCATCGGTCGTTAGGGTGCAGTTGTTTACATAATTATATCTAATTAAGAAACGCCTCATATCCGTCGTTAGGGTGCAGTTGTTTACGTAATGAGCATCACGTGGATATTTTTGATGTGTTGTGTGGCATAGTTTGGTCGCTAGATACCTACCTACTGTTTCTTAGTTAAATATATCGTAATAACAAAAGGTTGCGCTCATCTATTCAATTCAATTGATGGCTTGTTTTTGATTGACTGCAACAAAGTTTTGCCATGAATGATATAATCTTGAATAAAATTTGTAGCATTCTAAATAACATAATATGGAATATTATTCCCGCATAAAATGAAATCAAAGTGGCTACTCGCATGTGAAATTAAGAGCAGTGCTATAATATAGCATATTAGTTCATATTATGAACGGTATGCCGTATGCGTTTATGTGCAATATTAATATGCTAGATCAACCGTAAACAACTTTGACCGTTTGAAATGCCTACATCGGGGAGCATTTATTTACATCAGCGGATAAATACGGCCTTTGATTCTACGAGGGTCATCCAGAAAGTAAGTGTTGTGTCACGCTTTACCTAATGGAGCCTAAAATGAAGTGCCTAATGGAGAGTTGGAGGAATGAAGTTACTCTGATTAGAAATGAGCACTGTTGAGGTGGATCTCGCAGCAATGGGGAGCCAACCTGTTTTAGGCAAATCTATTGCAAGGTTCTGAAGTTAATATTTTGAGGCGGATCTCACAGCTATGGGGAGCCAGCCTATTTTAGCAAAGGCCTAGTAAGACGGATCTCACAGCTTAGGGGAGCCAACCTGTATTTGAATAAAGGCCTAGTAAGACGATCTCACAGCTTAGGGGAGCCTGTCTGTTTTGAGGCGGATCTCACAGCTATGGGGAGCCAACCTTTATTAAATGAAGAACCTAGTAAGACGAATCTCACAGCAATGGGGAGCCTGTTTGATATAGGCGGATCTCGCAGCAATGGGGAGCCAGCCGTTTTAAAGCCCTAAGGAGAATGTCTATCCTGAAGGGTAAAAGGTAAAGTGAACCCACAAGTTGGAAGGTAACGTTAGGAAAGGAGAGAGAGTTGTTGACTGTTTTAAGAAGCGCACATGAATGAGTTCCTCTGGCTTGGACCGGGGAATATAAGGAGTGTCTGGAGGGTGCCCTCGGGCATCGATGGGGCGCATGCGCGAGGCCTTGATCGAATCGCCGCTATTTTCAAGTTAGCATCTCGGTAACGTGCCCGTAGAGGCGGGTTCGAAGGCGCAGAGCTTTTGGGTTCGGCGCGAAATGAGCAATCGAAGGCGCAGAGCTAGTCCTTTATTATTACTAGATGCTCCGGCTCGCTTTGCTCGCCTACGCACCCAGCTGGGGGGCTCCGCCCCCCAGACCCCCCGTGGGCCTCGCTACGCGAGGCCGGTGCCTCGCTTCGCGAGGCCGATCGCTTACGCAGAATTGTGGGTGAATTGCCGCTTGTGGGAGTATTGCCGCCTGTGAGTGTATATTGCCGCCTGTGGGTGAATTGCCGCCCCCCAGACCCTCCCTAGTGGGTGTATTGCCGCTTGTGGATGTATTGCCCACTGTGGTTGTATATTGCCGCCTGTGATTTGGGTGAATCATGGTATGAAAATGATTAGCCGAGCGAAGTAAGGCCCCCTTGTCAAAGTGCTAGTCTATTAGCTGAGCGAAGTAAGTCAAAGTGCTAGTGAAATCAATTTTCAAAAGTCTACTCTCTACCGCCCGAGCGAGGAACCGCCCCCCCCCCCCCCCCTCCTTGCCATAGTGCTAGTGAAATCAAATCAAATTTGAAAACTCATAGGGAAAAAACCCATGGGGCGATATGGGGCTAAAAAGGCCGAGAAGATGATCAGCTGAGCGAAATAAGACGCCCCTCCTGTCAAAGTGCTAGTGAACTCAATTTTGAAAACTCCACCATCATAATAATAGAATAGAACTACCTATGTGGGTGGCTGAGCAAAGCGAGCTCCCTCTGGCTGATAACATGATCGGCAGAGCGAAGTAAGCCCCCCTCCCTCCCCTGTCAAAGTGCTAGTGAAATCAAATCAAAACTCACAGTAAAAAACCTGGTGGGGCGCTATGGGACTAAAATGCCGAGGGGGTAGAGTTAAGTGTCAATTTTGAAAACTCCACCATCATAATAATAGAATAGAACTACCTATGTGGGTGGCTGAGCAAAGCGAGCTCCCTCTGGCCGATAACATGATCGGCAGAGCGAAGTAAGCCCCCCTCCCTCCCCTGTCAAAGTGCTAGTGAAATCAAATCAAAACTCACAGTAAAAAACCTGGTGGGGCGCTATGGGACTAAAATGCCTAGGGGGTAGAGTTAAGTGTCGTTTTCCAAGTATTTTTGGGGAAGACCTATGGAGCTTTCATGGGGCTATACGAAATTAGACCCCCTGTCAACGTGCTAGTGAAATCAAATTTCCACCATCAATAATAATAGAACTACCTATGTGGGTGGCCGAGCAAAGCGAGTCCCCTGGCCGTTAAAATGATCGGCTGAGTGAAGTATGCCCCCCCCCCCCCCCCCCTCCCAACCTATCATAGTGCTAGTGAAATCAAATCAAAGTTGAAAACTCACAGGAAAAATATGGGGCTAAAATGGCGAGGGGGTAGAGTTAAGTGTCGTTGGAAGGGAGGGGGTTGAAGGAGGGGAAAACGGAAAAAATCCTTGAGGGCGCTCAACCTATCTCAGAACGTAGAGCATTTTTGAATTTCTCGAGATTTTCAAGAATATTATATATATTAGTGATATAGATTATTTATAAGGGTCTTGCGTGATCGCTCGTACATAAGTAAGGACCCCCTGTCAAAGTGCTAGTGAAATCAAATTTGAAAACTCCACCATCAATAATAGGAGAACTACCTATGTCGGTGGCCGAGCAAAGCAAGACCCCTCTGGCTAATAAAATAATCGCCCGAGCGAAGTATGCCCCCTCTCCCACCCTGTCATAGTGCTAGTGAAATCAAATCATAGTTGAAAACTCACAGGAAAAATATGGGGCTAAAATGGCGAGGGGGTAGAGTTAAGTGTCGTTTTCCAAGTATTTTTGGGGAAAGTAAGGCCCCCTGTCATAGTGCTAGTGAAATCAAATTTGCAAAGCCTTCCCTTGATAATAATAGAACTACCTATGTCGGTGGCCGAGCATTGCGAGTCCCCTGGCCGTTAAAATGATCGGCCGAGTGAAGTATGCCCCACCTCCCACCCTGTCATAGTGCTAGTGAAATCAAATCATAGTTGAAAACTCACAGGAAAAATATGGGGCTAAAATATGTAATTTATTACATATAAATATGTAGGTAGGTAGGACAATTGAATCCCCTGGCCGGTATAATGAAAACAAAGAAAAAATATGGGGCTAAAATGGCGAGGGGGTAGAGTTAGTGTCGTTTTCCAAGTATTTTTGGACGTAGAATCCCCTGGCGGATAAAATGATTCCCTGAAAATTTCATCAAAATCGAATCAATAGTGGCTTAAATCCCCACTCCTTTTCTTTAGTTGAAGGAGGGGAAAACGGAAAAAATCCTTGAGGGCGCTCAACGTATCTCAGAATTAAGATCATTTTTTTTATTTTATTTTTATTTTATTTTATTTTTTTTTTTCAAATTAAATTAAATTTTTCGATAATCGATTCAGTTTAAATCGATTCTACTTTTCTCGATAATCGATTCAATTTAAATCGATTCATTTAATTTACGTCCGTCCGGGAGAGATCACGTAGACCTTGCTCGCGCCCCTTAAAGGCTGATGTCCCACCCGCTCAGAGTGAAGAGTGAAGGCGGGGGGATAGAGGGTGTTGAGAGGATGGGAGTGAAGCCGAGCCAGAATTCACCCGACGCGATGGGTCGGTGGCGACGGCCCAGTTTTTTCAAAACTCAACTCGCGCTCAAAATTCACTCGATTTCGAAATGAATTTGGTCGATATCTCCTATTAAAATTCGGATCTCTAGGTAGGCTACGGACGAAACGCGGAAAAAATCCGTCTATTAACGACGGAATAAATCGAAAAAATTAATTCAGCGAATTCGCGCGCGTCATAAAATTCGCGCAACTCGCTTATCGGACGTAAAATTAGTCGAGGAATCCGAATCCGAAGAAAAAAATAGGGGTTCCCATTTGAAATAAGAAAGTTGATGTCAATTGCGCGGATTTGCGCGCATTTTTGGGGGTGCTCAACCCCCCTACAAAGACTTAAACGGTCGCCCGAGACGATAGGAAAAATCGGGGTATTTTTAGGACTTACCGTTTAGTCAGAGTAGGCGATTGACATACAGACAGACCCACAGACACACAGACTGAGAATTAGTGGTATAGATAGATAATACAATACAAGTGTAGGTAATAATATTTAATAATAATATTTTCACTGATAATTTAATAATATTTTCACTCATATTATCAGTGAAAATAACTTTACTGTTTACCGATTATAAAATTAAATAACCGGGTTCTGGTCGCATTTTCGGTCCAACTTCTCAAAGAGTAAATTAAATTACCTAAATGATAGGTATGAAAAAAAAAACGAAAAAAAAAAAAACGCCGAGGTTTGCTTTATGAGTTAGCGACATAACTTCGAAGTGAAACACACAAAATACTACGAACCTATGGTTTCACCATTTTCTTATGAATTTTCTGGCGCAGTCCTACTTGGTAGGTAGAATAATTACCTCTCTACTTACCTACTAAGTAAGTAGAGGGATAGGTACCTACCTACCTAAAAGTAGAAATTGTATTAGTTAATACAATGTCCAACTGTTAACCGTGGCATTCATGTCCCAATGACTTTCTCTGTCGTCAACCAATTACCAAAGTAATTGCTGTTTCAGTATAATATGATAGTACATGGAGGAATAGATCTCTATTCCTCCATGATGATAGTACTTATAAGTAGGTAGGTATACCTACCTACCTCTTGATAAGGAATAACCCACAAAGTTATGAGGGGGAAGAATACAGTAGGCACATTGAACTTTTGTTGTCGTTTAATTGCACGTAAGTGACCTGAGGAAATCTAAGGTTTTCGACTTTCAAGCATAAGTATAAATACAACAGTTGTATTTATATGAACAGTTACTGTTCATAGGTAGTTTCAGATGAAAAACGCTGCAAATTTTACACAAGGGTTTATTATTCTTTGATATAGGTTACTTGTACAGAAATTTAATTCTGTCAATGAAAAAAATTTAAAAATTTTTTTTTTAGATTTTTATATTTCAATTTTTACTCGAAAAATATTTAACCTCCTGGGATCCTTCAAAATCCCATTTTTAGCCCCATGAAAGCCCTATAGATCGCCACAGTGAAATCGGATCGTTCCGGATGTTTCCGAAAATAATCGAAAAATCGAAGAGTTGAAAAAATCGATTTTTTTGCAGCACTAGTTGAAACTGTATGAGCACGGACACAACTTACAGAAGAAAGACAGAAACAGAACAGCCATGAAGCCTTTGCGGTCGGCTGTCAATTCTAAGGGGAACAACAAGATGCTAACTTGAAAATAGAGGCGATTTGATGAAGTCCTCGCGCATGCGCGCCCCACGGATGCCCGGAGGGCACCCTGCAGACACTCCTGGGAATATATACCTCTCAGTGCCCCACTCTTGGGCGGCCGCCCGAGAGGTGAAGTCCCCTTGGTGGGGGGGCCCCCTTGGGCAGGCGGTGCCTTTCGCCAAGGGGCGCGCGTGTACCTATATTTCTCCTCTCTTCTTTCCTTTTCTTTATTTCTATCTGTAGTTATTTATAATTTAATATATTTGTGGAGGCACCTCAGGAAGTTTACAACATTTTTAAAATATCAAAAAATGCACAGAATACATCACAAATATAATCAACTATCAAGCCAAAAATACTTTGAAAACCATACCTCATTCGATCTCTGTGCCATCAGAAGCCGAATTTGTAGCCCATAGATCGCGATTGTGTTATTGGATGAGTCTGGGAGATTTTTTAGGGGGAAATAATATTTTTCAGGAAATAATTCGAAAACTATACCCCGCTCGACCCCAACCTGCAAAAACCTTCAAAACCCCATAGCCTGAAATCCTTTAGAAAGCCACTGGATGGAAAACTTATCAAAATTTCAGATTTTTATATAAATCATTTTGTATCTTCTAATCATGAAACTTAATTACATTTTGAAACTTACCTATACTCAACCATTTTTAGACGAGTAAACACTTTGAACCCTCGTCACGAATACTTGGGTCGATTATTCTGAAAATAACGGTCCAACAATTTCTTCTCAGAAGCTAGTTAATTGTCAACAGGGAAAAAAACTCCTTTCCGGCAGCAACCGAACATATTAATATTCATTCACAAGGCGGGAAATTAAAACTTCTGTCGCGAACATATAGGAGCAAAACTCTAAGCTGAAACGACGTCACGAAAAATTCAATTAGTTGCTCATAAATGAAACTTAGAAAGTTGAACAAATGAAACCTTCCCCCTTTTTTTCGAACTGGTGGGTTCACAGCAAGAAAAAACGAACTTGAGAGCGAAAAGGAACATATTTCATTGGACAATATTATATCAGCCCTTCGCAAGAATCTTGATAATGTTCAAACCTCAGGCACATTGCAGTAATAAAACTCAAAGGACTCGGGAATTTTCAATTAAAACTTTAGATTGGATGATGTGCCTCTACCGCGCTTTTCATAAGTTTCCTTTGATGCCGTCTGAGTCAACTTCAAAACAGTTGAAAACAATTTTTTCACCTGCTGGATTTTTTTGAACAGTTTATTCGTTCTGGTGGTTGGAGGCACACAATTAAATCGGACGGGAACCAATTTACGCTCGTTCTACGGGATTTTTAATATTTTATTTCGACATGAAAATTCGATACAATGACGAAACTCGAAGGCGTAGAAGGTTTTGTACTGAGTTAGGGTTTACGGTCGGCGGGAGTGCGGCATGAAACGTCGACCTGGTAAAAAGGCCCTGGAGGCTCCACATCAAAGGGGTCGTCACTTACTTTTTTTCCGCTTTCTGGTTTTAGAGGCCTTAAAGAGATGCCGGAAGTTTGACAAACTTATTAAGACACCCGTGAATGTATTTTTAACGTCATCAGGGTTTCAAGGGTGTAAATTTCACTGGAGAGTTACGGTTAATTTAAAAAAAGGACAATTTTTATTATACCTGTGGGTGAGAAGGGATTACGATCTTTATGGTTACGAAATTTCTTTGCCCAGCAAAAATTACAATGTCATTTCGTAACTGTTTTTGCACGGAATCGTTCTATGATGGGTAATTACGGCTTATTTTCACCCTCGTACTTTTCGAATTACCCCGAGCAGTTAAATACCTTTTAAGGGTAATTATCCGGGTTGGTGCAGACGGGAAGATGGTGGCAGCTTATGGTTCACAGCAGTTGTACACACACTCGCACGAGGGCTTCTCGGCGCAAGCCAGACACAGATTTATCGCTGTTGAGTTAATGCTTGTGAGTTAGGGGGAGGCCTCTGAAAAACCCTGCCCTCATCCCTGAAACCTTCCCTGCAAACTTTTTTTTTCCGGCCGTTGTAATCGCTCTCGCACTGGTTGCGAGACGGTCCACTCAGCAGAATTGCGCTAGCCCAATGTTTAACTTTTGGATCAGCTCTCCTGTTGGTCCGATAATTCACACTACCACTAACATTTATTTTGAAAAATAACTGTGAATTTAAGAATTATTGGTCTAAAATAATAAACAACATCCGAAGAGTGTGAACATCGTTTGGGCTTTGCTTGGCAAGCGTTATTTTAAGAGGAACTTAATTGTACAAGATCTTTACGTTTACAACAGCTCCTTTGGCGAGGGGGATTTTTTTTTTTTTAATTTTGTGCACCTGGCTTGAAGGCGGGGTCACAACGGTCAGTTTGCTTTGTAGCGCGTTTCTGTACTGTTTTTTTTTTTTTTTTTTTTTTTTTTTTTTCAGTCACAGTGAGTTTTATAAATGGAGAGGTCGACGCCAGTTCCCGCCACCTCTCGACCGTGTGAGATCCGAGCAGTCATCTGTGTTTTGGGATCAGAAGGGTGTTCTTTTGGTCGAATTTACGCCGAAAGGGACGACTATTAATGCCGACGCTTACTGCAATACCCTTAAAAAAAATAAAAATCCATAATTAAATAAATAAATATTAATAAAATATGGAAAAATTAATCAAAGCAATAAAGATAATATTAACATAAAAATAGGTTTATAATAATAAATAATTATATTTCTCTTCATAGGATAAACTTGTTCTTTAAAAAACAATTTTAAACCATCAAAGGGGGTCTGCCTCCTCCACGATAACGCCAGGCCCCGCACTGCTCGAGTCACCCAAGAACTTTTGGCTTCGTTTGGATGGGACATTATCAACCGCCCTCCCTATTCACCCGACTTAGCACCATCTGACTTCCACCTGTTCAATAAATTGAAGGGGTTTTTGGGTGGAAAAAGATTTGCAGACGATGAAGAGGCCCAGGAAGCTGTTCAGAAGTGGTTAAAACAGGTGGCGGCGGAGGTGCCCAGGCTACATATCTGATATGTGTTGGAAGGTGAGATCTATTTTTACCCCTTGTTTGGCCAAATCTCAGGTTGTTTCTTTTCGCTTCCCCCCCCCCCCCCCACCAATGCCAAGATATCGCGCTAAGTTGAAAATGCAACGGCGTCGAACTGGATTACAGTACTGAGTATTGATCGCTTGTAGTGTTGAATCCGCTACAAACATAATTTCTACACAAGTACGAGATTCTATACAAAATACGAGTAATAACAAACAGTAGAGTAAAAGTGCACTATTTTTTCATTCTAGGATTACTATTGTAGCGTCCTTCAACTGTGACAACTCTCACACAATCCCGTGAAACTGCTTTCAAGACATAAATCATACAATGGGCGATACACCTCTTGACAACTCACAACGGTAGGACGCATCGTCACCCCAGGCGATTGATCGATCGTGTCGAGTGGAAACAGCTGTGGGGGACAGCAGAGTTTACAAGAGCATAAATCAGGTTGATCAATCACAGAGATTCCCTTGTTGCTTTGTCGGATCAGGTAGATCGTCTCCAGTCTGTATTCATCTCGAGGAATGCAATACGCCACTTTCAGAATGATATAACGGAGGTTTGAGGCGGAAATAGCCCTTACTAGATAGCAAAGTAATTAAGTGTAGGGTGTGCGAGAAAAGCCTTCTGAGATTGTACCTACCGCGACGTCACCGGCGAGAATCAAAACAATTATTATGAAAGCCCCCCCACTTACAACCCTCGCAGGTTCTTATTAACTGAGAGCGCTCCAGCGGCCTGCACTACATTACGTTAATTGATAAGGGGTGCGAGGGCGTGCTGAGTTAGGGGGAGCATTCAGTTTCAGCTAAGGAGCTTCCTGGGTTCTCCTAACAAGGAACAACATTCCGAGTCGGTTCGCTTTGGGTCAACCTTTAAAGTGGCAAGAAAAGAAGTTTTTTAAGCACTTCATTATGGAAGGAAGGAATTTTTCGTACCTACCATTTTTATTGAAATTGAAATACGCTGAAATTTTTATACAAGGGTTTATTATTCTTTGATATCGGTTACTTGTGCAAAAATTCTGAATAAATAAAAAAAATATTTTTGGGAAAAAAGGGGGACCTTGAAAAAAGGATAATGCGTCCAAAATTACCTCTTGAGATCCTTCAAAAAATCCCACTTGTAGCCCCATTAAAGCCCAAAAGATCCCCACTGTGATATCGAATCACTCTGGGACCCCCAAAAATGGATTCTACGACCTAAAATACTTCGAAAACGACACCTAACTCGACCCCATAGCCCAAACCCTTAAAAAAGACCCTCCTGTAGCCCCTTTTTAGCCCCACAGAGCCCCACGGGTTTAGGCGATCGGACTGAAACCTTGCGGGCACAACTAGAGGATAAGGCGAGTATTTTGTCAAAATTGCAGATTAAAAAAAAAAAAAATCCTACTGCCCAAATCGGCCCGGACGGTGGACGGACATTTTGGTTTTGGAATCTAGACCTCTTGAAACGGATAATGTCAAATTTTGAGACCGATCTGAATTTTCGACCTCCGTCGCGATTATTCCAAGAATGATAAACCAAAAATGCTGCAAATTTTACACAAAGGTTTATTATTCTTCGTTATAGGTTACTTGTGAATAAAATTAATTCTGTAAATGAAAAAAAAAATTTTATTTTTTTTCAAATTTTTTTTGTTTTTACTCAAAAATATTTGACCTCCTGGGATCCTACAAAAATTCCATTTGTAGCCCCATGAAAGCCCCATAGATCGCCACAGTGAAATCGGATCGTTCTGGGACCCCCAAAATGGATTCCACGTCCAAAAATACTTCGAAAACGACACCTAACTCGATGTCATACCCAAAAGCCTTTAAAAACCCTCTCGTAGCCCCATTTTAGCCCCGTAGCGCCCCACGGGTTTGGGCGATCGGGCTGAAAACCTTGCGGGCACAACTAGATGGTAAACCGAGTATTTTGTCAAAATTTCAGATTTTTTTAACAATTCCTACTGTCCAAAACGGCCCGGACGGCGGACGGACATTTTGGTTTTGGAATCTAGACTTCTTGAAGCGGGGTTTTTGGAAGGCTTTTGGCTATGGGATCGAGTTAGGTGTCGTTTTCGAAGTAGTTTTGGACGTAGAATCCATTTTTGGGGGTCCCAGAACGATCCGATTCCATTATAAGGATCTATGGGGCTACAAATGGGATTTTTTTAAGGATCCCAGGAGGTCCAATATGGTGTCGTTTTCCGAGTTATTTTGGACGCAAAATCCGTTTTTTTCGAGGTCCCACATCTGTCTTAACATTGTACAGAAAAAATACATTTTTTTAATTTTTTTTTAATAATGATTATTAATAACACAGAATTAATTTTTTGCACAAGTAACCTATAACAAAGAATAATAAACCCTTGTGTAAAATTTGCAGCGTTTTTGGTTTATTGGACAGGTGACTGGTGCAACTCTTGGTAGGTAATTGTTCCGATTAAGTGCCAAAGCAGCCACGAAAATGTCAACAATTGTTGCGATCTGCGGCTTGTGGCGTTACAGTGACAAACCTTCCAGAATGAGGACCCGAATACAAATTTGGTGAGAGGTGAAGTCGGACGTGAAAAGTTCACAAATTGAATAAAGGTGAGCGTGGTTTTTACCCCAAGGGAGTTTTCACTCAAATGTTTAGCGAACGTTCTGACAATACCAAAACGTTCCGAACTTTTTAACACTTGCCGCGTTTTTCCCGTCGGTTTTGTCGGGTTGAACGATGCGATGATCGTGGCCGGGGAGCCCGAAAAAGGGTAGAGACGGTCGCTATTGTTCTAGACGTTTAATTCTTTCATCCACGTACCCCGCATTTTTCCCATTTCTTCGCGGGGGAAAGAGTTTCTTCTTCAGCTGTCAAGCAATAAAACAGTTGGGGCAGCGATGGGGCGTAACTTCCGAGGAGGAACCGGCAACTCAAAAGGGGAAAGCCCGATGACGTGGGTAGGAAGGCGAAGAAAAGAGGAAGAGAAAAGAACCAAAGGGAAACAGAAGGGTAGCCACTACCTGTCAGGCTGACGACAGCCAAAGGGAGCAATTGAATACTAACGGACCTCCCTAATACTCCCACAGTAGACAGCGCATCTTTTAGATAAGGGAAGATATCTCCTACCTCTTATATACCCCAACTTTTTTACTGTACTTTTTTTCAGATCCATTGAAAGAGCTTACATTCAGTCTCTCCGGCCTTTTTATGTATGAATCTTTATCTGATTTCACCCTTTTTATACAACCGGGTCTGTTTCGGATCCTGAGATACGGCTGGAATCCTTATAAGAACTGCGATATAAAGCAATATCCCAGCCGTCATCAGCAGGACTTGGATTCAATTCATGCAATTTGTTTTCAGCTCTTGCTATGACTTGAACAAATTGTGTCCACCATGCAGATTGTGGCGCCACCTGTCGGAGCTGAATTGTGAGGCCCAGTTGAGGCTCGCTTTATCTAAACTTCCCAAAACTTCTGGGCACAGCTGGCTGAAATGAGTGTTCCTTGAATGTATTGAGAATGGATATTGCAAGCACAAATATTTATTCGAGAAGATACAATAATTGAGGAATATTATCTTTCTTTGTTATTTTTTCCCCTAACCGCTTGGAATTTACGTCGGATATATTTCAAATCCATAGCACAAAGTTCGGGATCGAAGAATTTCCCTTGAAACGAGACCATTGTTCGATTTAATTATCTTCGGGATCCTATCTGCCGTCCACGTCATTAATGGGAGAGCCTTCGTTGAGCTGGCTTTGTCTCGTCCTACTGGGAGCTCCTACCCTCCTTTTGACTGGACAAAATCAAACAAAGACCAAGCAGACGGCGATTGAACCCTCTGCCTTCATTTTCTTCGAAAGAAACGAACCCAAGAGCTAACAAAGGTAGACAAATATTCCCAATCAGTGGGACAGACAAGGAGGCTTTTTGAATAATTGAGTGGGCAGGTATGGATGTGGGATTTTCGTAAATACACCACAAAAGTCGGCTCGACAAAATCCCTGTCTGGCAATGTAGCGGATGGGCCACACTTTATCAATTCGCCCGCCGCCGCTCATGGTTCAGTCGCGGGCCACGGGAAGCGCCACCGTCGGCAAATCTATACCACTAATTCTCATCGTCTCCGTGGCTATCGATGTATGTCATGAGCCTACTCCTCCAAAATGATAAAAATACGGCGATTTTTTCTACGGTCTTGGTGAACCGTTTATCTTCGAGTAGGGGGTTTGAGAACCCACTTTAATGGTCCGATTGAGTCAGCGTTTCCTCCGTATCCTACCTAGACATCGTTTGCCCGTTGTGACGGGACGCTGTCAGGGACCTCGGAAAGGTGGACGACAGACAGAACGGAAGAATAGAGGGTGCCAGGGGGGGGGGGGGGGGGAAACGGTTCATTCTACGCTAATTTCGAATATATTCTGGCGTGTGGGAAGACGATTTCTCTCTCTATTCCCCGGCCAATTTTACGTCGTTAAATTTAGCGCATTGAGCGACTGTCACTTTGGCGAGTGAAGCGAGTCTCCCTGTCCGAGAAAATGGTTGGCCGAGCGAAGCGAGGCCTTCTATCTGAATAAGCGGTTGGCCGAGCAAAGCGAGGACTTCTGCCTGATTAAGTGGTTGGCTGAGTGGAGCGAGGCCTTCTGCCCGAGTAAGTGGTCGGCTGAGCGAAGCGAGGCCTTATGTCTGAGTGCTAGTAGTTCTAATTCTCTCATTAGTGGGAGCACTGTTAAGTACATGGACAGTCCCAATCTCACCACTGACAACATCACAATATATTATACTGATTGTGTATTGTCATTGTTTATTGCAATTGCAACATACAGTGAATTTTCTAATGGATCTGAGGACCGGGCATCCCCTGGCGACATTGCGTCTGGTCAGCGGACCCAATTTTTACACAAAAGTCTGCTGCCCGACCAACCATTGTTGACACTTCAACGGCGGTCGCCTGGAGATCAAACTTCTGTAAGAGGGTGTCAGCGGGCCCAGCCTCCCTTGGCGACAATTTGTCTGGGGAAGCCAGCCTTCTGACTCCCGTAATAACTGCGGATTCAGGGCGTACCAACACGTCAGCTTCAATACTGGATTCTGCTTAATTACCTTCCAGAGGCCAACATGACACTTTTTGCCAGCCTGGAGATAGAAGGATTTCCCACTCTGCTTTGATACAGCCTCCCAGGCCAGCAGAACATGACATCTCTATTTAAGCACTCCCTTCCTCTTCCTCCAAAGACACGGGGGCGAAATCCCAGTTACGCTGGAGCCCTTCCCCCAAAAACTCAAAACAAATATTGCTAGATCTATTGACCAATCAAGTAGGAACACAACAGTTGCATGTAGGTACATCTCCAACAGCAGGGTGCCCTACAAACAATAATTCTCTAATTATTAGAGAATTATCAAGGTTTTTTCAATACAAATAGTAGTTAAAAAAAAAATTATAGTGGAGGGACATCTCATTGGCTAATATTCACATTAACCAACTTGTATCATGCCATTTATTGTATTTTCGTCTTTAGTGGAAACTGTGGATGTCAGGGGCCTGACAAACTTTGTCTTCTCAGGCAAAGGCTGGCTAGGACATTGGGAAGTCCAACTGTTTTTCTACTGCTAGGTCGACTGAATCCACGGCAGGTCCCGCTTTGATGGGCTGAAGACGACCAATCCGAAGGTATCGCCTGATCATCTTATCTGGACAACTCCAATGAGATTGTTCTGATCCTTCTGCCTCTACTGCCTCCGGCAGAGAAACACTAGGCATCACGTTGGTGTCTGGGAAACATGGAACCTCCAGTCATTTCCACCAAGCTTCGGCAAAAACTCCGCCAATCACACAACAAAATTTCACACCCAAATAAAATTGCAGGCATACATAACTCAACACGTACACAAAATACAACCGCCTCGGGTTCAATTCCGAAAATGACTCTTAATAGTGTTCTGCATGTCAGCACAAACCTTCACATTTCCTCATTCTGGCACAGCAAAACCAGTTGTAACATCGATCGTCATGTCCTGCCGGGAAAATGGCCAATCTATGGGAGCAACTTTGAACCTCCGCCAACCTACATCAACTTATACGAAACCTCCGAACTACCGTTGAATGGCAACTTTATTATCCCATAAACCGTATAATGGGACCATTACGGCAATATTTACTGCAACTCCCTGATTCAAGGTTTGGAGGAATAAAAGCCGACTGGAAATTGTATTTCGTGCAATAGACGCCGTGAAATGGAACAAACGTACGTTTCAATTGCTCCGGGAAAAGTTCTTTTTTCCTCCCTTCTCGCTTCCTGTTTTTGTTTTTCCATTTTTTCCGCTGACACGCACCTGCAATATACATGCAGTTCGGGAGGGCAGTCCGGGGAGCCAGATGAGAGTGCTGTTTAATAAAAGATCTCCGTTTTTTTCGGCCTCTGGAGCCTCTACACGCGGGATTTCGGACCTTGCGAGAAGAAACACCGTTTTAGACTTCATTAATGTACATTTTCTCCGTACCTACATGAGATTCGCTCTTGAAAAAGTAAACGATCTCAATAAAAATAATATTTTACTCAATAAAAATAATATTTTAGTACATGGGAATATTATTCCCATGGGAATAAAAAATGGGAATTAAAATGCATTTTAAGACTGTCTAATACTGTAATCTGAAATCGGGATTGTGTCTCGTTTATTAGTGATCGATAAATTAATCGTCGACGTGTGAAGTGATTAGCGCGATTAGGGCTCATACCCCCTTGAGGCGTATCAAGACCGGCATTGTCACCTTAGGCCTTTGCTGAGACTATTAGCTCCCACCGTTTATAGGCACAGAATCTCGAACTTCGGCAAAATATGCATCTCACTATCCCAGCCTCGTAGATTCTTGAATGCTTGTTGTACGCATATGAGAATTCCGGGGCAGTCGTCGTCGCATCACACAATTACAATACACGGAATGCCTCCAAGTATGTGCCTGATTTCGTTCGGCTGGATGCAGCGCGTGAGGCTACGAACTGGTGGGCGATAAAACTGTTCAACAGTGTAGGTACCTCTTACTGTTCGCAAGATGAATAAACGCTCCTTCAAAGCTCAGGCAGGTCGGTTTCTCAGAGCATTGGCACCGTACTCTCTGGGGGACTTCTTCGTGGCAGCGGATGGTTGGACTCCTGACTCATAAAGACCTAATAAAGCATGCCATACTGCTCTTTACTTTGATGGATGTCATTTGCGAGTTTCCAATATATATATATCGACGGTGTCAATACATGTCGTAAGATGTTTTGAGCAGTTTTAAAGGAGAGCAAAAAAGGTCTCTCTGACAACATGTCGTATCAAACAATTTTTAAGCCTTGCACGGCAACACGGCCTATATCCAGCTCAGCTTCTATCAGCGATTACCAATATTATCCTCAATATTCTAACCGGAATCGCATGCAAAAGGTAGATGTATAGGAATCGAAATCAACCGGTAGAAGTGATGAAAAACAGTAATTTTTGATGATTTACCTTACTTAATTACGTCGTGTTGTGCTGCTTTAGCATTGAGAATGGACGTTCATACGACGGGTTGCTGACACACTCTTGATACACATGACATGTGTAGGTATCAAGATACACATTGTGTATCTGCAGTGTAGCTTTTCTGCGATTTTTGACCCTTTCAGGCATACCAACGGCAAAAATGGGGTCGCTAATCGATTCCTCACACTGTTTTGCATCGAGAGGCACAAAAATTTCGATATGCCCATACAAGGCCGTAGCCAGGGGAGGGGTTCATTGGGGTTCACCCCCCCCCCTCCCCCCTCCCCGAAATGAAAATGGCTTGACACTAGATAGCATTGGATTTTGAACGGAAAAATAAAAATTATTGTGAAAATAAAAACAGTTGGTCGGGGGTCTTAGCTGGTGGTAGCATGAATTTCGCGCGACACCATGATGGGTTAATCAGATTCAGAGATATTTTTTACGCAATCCATGAGACTTTAGAAGATTTAAGTACTGCTTTAGACACTGAGACGGCATCAAAGGCTACTTCGTTTTTGACGTCGATTTCATCTGGAGACTTCGTTGTGTCCCTATGTTGTTTGGCAGAAATTTTTTCATACACGCTGCCCTTGAGTAAAATTTTACAATCTCCCCTATGTGACCTAGTAGCAGCACTACAGCATGTGGATCTTCTAATGAAGACTTTCAAAAGCATTCGGGGAAACGCAGAAGCGAAATTTAAATGCACTTTCATTGAAGCGCAAAATTTACTGTCAGGAATCGACGAAACCATAAAAGTTCCCAGAATTGCAAAAAAAAAAAAAAAAAAAAAAACGCATCGTGCAAATTTTAACACCGAGGACCCAGAAACTTATTTCAGAATTTCTATTTTGATACCACATTAATGAATTTAATAGTGATGGTTTTCAAATATATAGCAAGTTTTTGGATTCTGAGGACGTGCTAAACGCAGAGCTCAATCTGTGGAAACTAAAATGGCAAGAGGAGGACGAAACAAACAGACCCACATGCGCGATTGAGGCTCTGGGAGAATGTAATAAGCATTTGTTTCCAAATATTTTTAAACTGATTAGAATATTTGCAACCCTGCCAGTAACCACTTGTGCCCCAGAAAGGACGCCTAAAAACGTATCTAAGAAATTCTACTGGCCAGGAAAGATTGACTGGATTAGCACTAATGACCATCCACCGTAGATTTAATATTTCGACAGAGGAGGTAATTGAACTGTTCGCGACAAAAAAAAAAGCGAGGCGATTGAATTTGTTACTGTAGGCTAAGTGAAAATAATGTTTTGTATATTTCAAAATAAAAATACACATAAAAATACACCTACATGCAAGTGAAGTGGAGTATTTTTTCAATTTGCTCCTACATTCATTTTAAGAATTTACCATATCAGGGGATTTTAGAAATTCGATTTTTTTTTTTGCGAATACAATACTTTCTCTTAAGTAAAAATTCTGTCTTTTACTTAGTAGGTAACTTTACTTACTAGTTACTATCCAATACTATCTAATATCCAATGAAATTTCGCACCCCCCCCCCCCCCCCCCCCCCCCCGAAATAAAATCCTAGCTACGGCCTTGTGCCCATATAATATAATATATTATGGGCATATCGAGATTTTTGTGCCTCCCGATGTCATATTATGGTCATATGACATGTTGTACGTATGTAATATATTATATTACTAAATCTTTAGTTTGTTGAATTTTGACGATTGTCCAATACGTTTGTGTGCTTTTTTTGAAAAAAAAAAAAAAAAAAAAAAATCAAAAAACATTTTCCAAAATTTTTCCATTGACACAGAAATAATTTTTGCACAAGTAACCTATATCAAAGAATAATAAACCCTTGTGTAAAATTTGCAGCGTTTTGGAATCTAGACCTTTTGAAACGGATAATGTCAAATTTTGAGGCCGATCCGAGTCGTCGTCCTCCGTCGCGATTACATAGGTGTATTATTCCAAGAATAAACCAAAAACCAAAATCAGCAAGTTGAGCTTTCAGGTATCTCTTAGTAGGCTATCTGAGTCCACTATGTCCAATTTAACAACTCTTTATTTTAATGTCCTATTAATCAGCTCTCATTACCAGCCGTTACCTCGCCTTCTCTAACAAACGTTAAAGTTGGTTTAAAATCCTATAGAAACGGTTCTACGAGCTATAAAACTAGTTTGAATACCCTTAAACCCATTCGGAGTTATAAAGCAAAATTTAGTTTCCTAATGTGAAAACTTATTAAAAGTTTAATTAAAATAGGTAGGTGTCTGGAAAGATTGTAGTTGTCCTGATTTCTGGGTGCTCCTGCTTTTATCAAGTTCAATTCTGGCAACCTTATGTACGGTGCTTGTCGTTTTATGTGATGTTCCCAAACTTTAGCTTGTGGGATTTGAAACTAGAGAAAGCTCGTATGAGTTCTCACCAAACGTTTCGTAACAGTACCGTACACATCTTCTCGTTTCATGCGCAGATAATAATATTATTGAACGAGCCAAGAGAAACAATAACAAGGGTGGAGAATGGAGTTTTAGTAGGTTGAAACAGCCTGAAACAACAAAATTCATTTCGGAGGGAAAGCTATAGGCCGATGGGCAGAAACTTATTCAAAAGTTGGACAGTTTTTCATTCAACTCATCTTGCTTCTTACCTACCTGCCATATCTGTTGGTGAGATTTTTTTGATGTTAGGGATGAAAGTTAGAGTAGTGATTTGTCTGAGATCTCTTCTTTTCAATCTGGCCGCAAAACCTGTTGGATCCGGGAATTGCCGCGACGCATGGACTAGTATTTCCTTCGCCTCCTCCACCAGTTTCGTGTACTGTGATGGTTTATTTTAGCAGAGTAGATCTAGTTATAGCAGCACGTCTTTCCTCACGGGCCAACTGTGGATCGGACGATCTTGTTCTGATTTGAGGAACTATTTCATGCTGTGCCCTAAAAGTCGCAGCCGTAAGGCCATTAAGTTCTTATGAGGGCCGTGTGTATGTGCTTCTTGATTTCCAGGCTCAACATTGATCTCTAGTTCTTCAAACTGCCAGTACACGCTGGCTTTTTCATGGCGTCTGTGATGTTCTTGATGTTGGGACTTCCAAGTTAATCAACGGTCTAGGGTCAAACCTGGAAACCGAACTTGACTTTTCCTTGGGAGTAAACCACCACAAAGACCGACCGTTCCTGACCTCAGCGAGAAGGTGATAAATAGAACTTGGTAGGGTTGACCTTCACCTTCCACTCCATGCAGCCTCACCCAAGAGAAAATTATTATCTATGAAATAAACCGAAGCTGAATTAACCATAATTCGTACTTACTGCTCATCAACTGAGCTCCTTTGATCTTCTGATGACAGAACGTTTGATGAACCGGAGTAATGCCGCAGATTTTATTCTACCAATGTAAGTGAACAACAACCAATACTTGAAAGGCAACAAAATTTTATGTAGGTAGTTCTAAAAAACTCGATTTGGTGGTTAAACCCACTTCTCAATTCGGGTTCTGTGTGAAGTATTTTGAGACGGAAATATTTTAGAGTCGCAGACAACAACGACACGGAATTCAGCCCCTTACAACGGACCCCAGAAAACACCTGTAATGCATGTTAAGCCGGGTAGGTATGTTGTAAAAAACACTGGCGTTTTGTTAGGTTTTAGTTAAGTACTAGGGGGCCCCCCCTGCTGGCTTTGCCAGCCAACCCCCGACCGTATCCCACCTGGCCTCAGACCCAACAACTCGTTTTCCCATATTGTGTCGTTTTTAGGGGGGGGGGGGGGGGGGGGGGTGTAGGCGCATAGCCTTCGGTCACTCCTTGGCCCCCCACCATCCCAATTCCCTGTCAACTGCTCCAAACCCTGATTTTTGCTCCACTTTTGAAGCTTAGATGCTCCACGTGGAGCAACTTTTTGGTGGTTTCATAATATGAAACAATTATTATTTTTCTCGTTATCTACTCGCCAAAACGGATTTTTTTTTTTTTTTTTTTTTCGTCTGGATGGAATCTGTATTTGCAGGATGATACGGAGCTTCGGGAGATTCATAACAGGGAAAGATGAAATGACATCATCGAAAAATATCGACGGCCCGGCGGTCCTTCCGACTCGCATAGCTCATATGAAACGTAATAGGACCTTAGAATGGGATTATCTGTCATGTGGAGAGGAAATAGCCGAACGGCGAAGGGGCCTCCCTCTATAGTTGAAGGTATAATGGTCTGAACGGTCTGGTATGGGCGATGACCGTCCCGTCCCGGTTAAAGGATTGCTCGTTTACGGGGCATTTACATAAATAGCTTTGGTAATGTTAGCACGATGTGCAGTTTACAAGGACAATAATGCTGGGAGGGCTGATCCAATCTCGTTTCAGCGGGGAAGGGGCTCCGATATTTCGTTGGAGCGGTTTCGTTATGATTTATGCAGAACCCCCCACCACCCCGTCAGAGTTCGCTCAAATCAACAAAAGCGTTTCTCTCAAGTTCTGTCATATCACAACCTATGCGTTCAACGTCAAAGTCACTATTACACTATTATAGCTGTAGTTCTATTCAAAATTATCCCTACTAATGCGGACATCTATTCTACATAACGGGCCATTGTGTCGCAGTGTAAATTGTGTACCTAAACGTCCTATTCTCCAACTAGAGAGAGAGAAGAGATATATTTCATACATAAACAAAACAATTTACAAATACCGTTTAAATGTTACAGAAATATGTTGTCTGGCAATAGGCGGAGCGTAAAGCAGTGCCTACCTTCAAGGAAATAGACATAAATTCTGATATGTCTATTTACCTAGGTAGACAGCTGTCTATGTACCTTCAGGGAAATAGACATAAATTCTGATATGTCGATTCTCAATTAGTTAATATGTATAGGTGTATGTTACAATTAGGTCTCAATTAGGTATTGGTTAATAACATGCAGGGATAGAATCTATCTATCTATACTTCTATAAAATTAGGTTTCTGTATGTCTGTCGTGGGTTGAAATTTCCGATGTCCTTTGAAAAGGGCTATTCATAACACATGTGCGCCACATACTTAACCCCTTTCAAATGATAACTTGCTGCCTCTCTATGTCGTCACCGTTGAATTTCAGGGTTGTGGAGACGCTAAAATCTAGCCTGAAATTTATTTAATAATATTGAAAGTTTGTCTGGATGAGGCAACCCAAGAATTAACAGTTGAAGCAATTTCAACAGGAATTTTGATGGTTATCCCAGGGGGTCGAGTAAGGTGTCGTTTTCGCAGCAATTTTTTTGGGTATAAACGGCTCAGAGAGATTCTACACCAGTCCGGCCACCCTTGGATGCCGGGTAAGGCTTTTATTGAGGTTCAACTGGTACGGGTTTTGACCGGTTTGGGCCAGGAGCTCGAGTGAGTAGATTCGATTTGTGGGGGCCCCAGACCTGTCCGAGGCTTTTAGAGGGATTCAGTGGTGGAGGGGGTGAGGGGTTGAAGGATGTTACCTTGGGGTTAAATGAGCGACTGATGAAGGGCTTGTACAGGAAATCGGTTTATGAAGTTTTCCATTTTTCCCGATTTTCCATTAACAAAAAGTTCTTATCATTATGTATACCTTTCATAAGTAGGTATCGGAAAAGGAGTTTATTAATCGAAATACTTTCATTCGATAAATAAAGCTGTTTGTGGGAATTATTGCAATCCTGAAAAATTGATTTTTTTTAAGGGGCTAAGTACCTATGTGACCGATTTTCAAATAGCGATTTGATACACACTTCCCAAAAAAAAAAAAAAAAAAAAAAAAAAAATCTGAAAATTTTGTGTAAAAATATGTAATATCTAGCTGTACAGGAATACAAACTAAAATTGGAGATTTTTACAGTATTTATAGAATAAGACAGTTTTTTTTTTGCATTTTCCCGGAGTTTTTGAATCGGCCAAAATTGTCACATAGCCCCTTTCTATTCCCCTTAAAAAAAAAATAAATTAAAAAAACGGGTTCAAGTGGAAACTGCATAATAATATTATGCAGTACAATATCCAACATATTATGTTGGAAGTTAGACACCTGTATATCGATATATTGCATAGTTCGATTCTTAACTTCTCTAGATTTCACGATTAGTCGAAAAACAGTAACTTCACTTTTTGTCAAATCTAAATAGGTAAAATAATTTGTGCTCCTTCAGAGAAAACCCACTAAAGGGATTAATACCGTTTGTAATCGAAATTTGATTAATATTGAAAGTAATCAGACCTTTAGTTTCAGGAGTGATGCACAACCTGTTAGGTGCAACACTGCTTTTTCCTGCTGTAGCTGGCTCACAGAGTAACAGAGAACAAAGCAGGCTGCTACTTGTTGCTCGCCGTTTGACCTTTTCACTTCAGCGATCCGCGCTACTGTTCATTTTCTGACTGTTTCAAGTGTTAACGTTTTTCACGAATATATCACGCTTCGTATATTTCGTTCACTTCTTCATCTCACGAATACCCTGGGTGAGTTATTTGAAATATATTTTCAATGATTTATTTGTTGAAACAAATGTGTCTAATGGTCGTCGTTCAATCGAGGTTAGAGGGATCAAACCGAAGCTAGATCGATAGAAACTATCTCCGCATTAACAGCATATTTGAAGGTAATGAGTTATATACCTAATAGATAAATTAAATAATTCGGACTTCTTGTTTTAAGAGTTAAAGCGGGGCGAGGATTAACAACTCTTTGTTCGGTGATGAACCTAGTTGGGTACCTACTGGTGGGAGGTCGAAATGGATACAGTATTTGGTTTTTTGGTATAGGAGAAGAAGACACAAAAAGCTGAGTTGTAGTAAAGACCCTGGCTTCGTACATTAGTTGGTGAGATGAAATCGTGGGGGCTTATCAAGCATAACCCTCAAGATGCTCCTGTGCGTTTAGCTTCAACACAGTTTGACAGGCTCCACCCCAAATTGAGATTGCGTTCTGGCAGGTACAACAGCCTCAAACGCTCCTTTGATATGCCGATCTTTCAATACAGGAATTAATTTCCTGAGTTTACCACAAAGGCACTGAACCTGCTTGGACCAACTCAGCGACACCCCAAGTCGTTTGCACGACGAAACCGTCTCTGACGAACAACTAAGAATAGTGAAAGGGCAGTTGGACTTTGGACTCACATTCTGGGGTCCTTACTGACCCCAGAAATAAAAAAAAAACCATGCACTTCATTGAACACCGCGACCTTTTTTTCTTTTTTTCCTGATTTTTTCCCCAATTTTTTTTTGAACCGTAAAATCAATGAAGGCCAATTTAATGAAAAGAATATTTTTAATATGAAATGCAATTTTAGTTTTTGATCAGGGGAAATGGAGGCCACGTTACCAAAAGCTTTGTATTGAACTTTCTTCCCATTTACCTACAGTTTGAAAACTTTGGGCAATCCAATTGCTCACCTGATTAATTATTTTGAGGCAAACTTTGGGCAATCCAATTGCTCACCTGATTAATTATTGATTAAAGAGAGAGCGCTGACAAAAAAAGATCGTGACAGTTCGTGCCACGGATAAGGAGGGCCTTGTTATCCGCAAACAAACAGACAAAGTTTTCCCAAATTGGATAAGTCGGTGGACAAAAATGAAAAACACGCATGATATTGACCGTTGATAACCTTTGGATCATATCCAGAGATGTTTATATCAACACTAACAAGAGGCAGGAAGGCGAGAGTACGACAGATTCATGGCCAAACCAGTCGTCGACGGTGTAATGAAGGGGGTTTCAGAGCGCACATTTGAGTGCATTAAATGCAAGTACAAATTTTGTACTTCAGTCACCTCCCCAGAAAGAAGGTCGCGAACTCCAGGAAGTGAAACAATTTCTTCGTCATTGGTGATCGAGCAACAACACTTGAAAAATAGTTCCATTAATTTTAATTCAATTTGTGTTACCTAGCAATATAATGCACAGTACAATTGAATAATTTTCCTGCAATACCTAAAACCTTGAATTGACTTTTTTCTTTTTTTTTTCTTTTCTAAGTCTCAAAATGTCCTGTGCTTGTTGCTCTGGGTCCCCCAGTATATTATGAGGTAGTAAAGGGTCTCATCTGCGGCTTTATTTTCTTTTTCAATTTTTCCCAGAGGGTACCTACTAGTCCTTGGCTGCTATTGGCGAAAAAAACGTCTTTTTTGTGATTTATGCGGTAACTTCTGAAGGAGGCGTTTTAGACCCTAAGCTCTGAGCGAAGTTTTTGTTCAGCAACAAATTTCCTATAAGAATATTATGTTTTCAGATTTTCGTCCGGAAAACGGCCATTTGGCCGCACTGTGGGTCGGAGAGAGAATTGATGTAAATGGGTCATTCGCAGGAAAAAGTGGTAAACGAAGAAAAACAATTATTTTCAAATAATATCAAAAAATGGAAATTAAACTATGTAGGTGTGTTGGTTGCTCATCAACAAACACAGGAAGAATAATTATTATTCTTGTGGTCGAGTTTATTAAGCTATTTTCACGAAGTTTCACATGTATTAGTAGAGAGTTCCTAAAGCCACTTTTTGCCTAACGGTGATGAGTTACGGTCGACGTAACTCGAGATTTCGCGCATGCGCAGAAATAACGGCGATAACTTACGTCCTTAAGCCTAACGTCGAACGTTATTGCCGTAAAGATACGGCGATAAGCTTACGGTCTTAAGGATAACGCCGTTAATTTCGAACAATATAAGGTAAATAGCGGCACTTTAAATTTAGCGTGACTTTTGATAAGACCGTATCTCTGTTACGGTGTTATGTCAAGTTAGCTTATCTTTGACTCTCCCTAGACAAATCCCTTACGGCGATAAAAATTAACTGTCGACGTATCTCGGATGTTTCTTTAGGAGCTCTCTAATGTCCCTGGAGTTGACAGTCTCCGGAGAGGACGAATTTTGGTTTATTATTCTTGGAATAATACACCTATGTTTTCGCGACGCGGGTCGACGACTCCGATCGGCCTCAAAATTTGACATTATCCGTTTCAAGAGGTCTACATTCAAAATCCGAAATGTCCGTCCGCCGTCCGCCGTCCGCCGTCCGGGCCGTTTTGGGCAGTAGGAATTTTTTTAAAAATCTGAAATTTTGGCAAAATAGTTGGTTTACCATCTAGTTGTGCCCGCAAGGTTTTCAGTCCGATCGCCCAAACCCGTGGGGCGCTATGGGGCTAAAATGGGGCTACAGGAGGGGTGTTTTGAAGGCTTTTAGCTATGGGATCGAGTTAGGTGTCGTTTTCGAAGTATTTTTGGACGTAGAATCCATTTTTGGGGGTCCCGGAACGATCCGATTTCACTGTGGCGTTCTATAGGGCTTTCATGGGGCTAAAAATGGGATTTTTGAAGGATCCCAAGAAGTTAAATATTTTTCGAGTAAAAATTAAAGAATTTTTGAAAAAACACATTTTTGAAAAAAAAATCCCCCCAAAAATTTTTTGTTGAAATACAAAAATCCAAAAAAAAATTTTTTTAATTTTTTTTATTGACAGAATTAAATCTCTGTACAAGTAACCTATATCACAGAATAATAAACCCTTGTGTAAAATTTGCAGCGTTTTTGTTTTTACATTAAATAAACACGACACATTCTAATTTAAAACTGATTTGCAAAGCTTCAATGCCTCATAACCTCCAACTAAACAACACGCAAGGTCAAATGAACATACTTACCAAAATTTGAGGTGAGACAGAGTTGAACAGTGAACTCGACGAAGCATGCCACTGAACACAAATGGAGTAACACTAACTAACTAGCTTTATTTTCCGGTTGCTGTTATAACCAAATGAAGAGGTTACATATTCTTCTTCCACTTTCACCTTTCATGAAGAACGCAGAACGGCATTTTGAATATCCTTTCTCCATGATCTTTAAATGTCCCCGGAGTGGAAAAAAAGCAGGGACAGACTTTCCGCCCAAATTTTTCATTATTGTTTTCGGAAAATGACATTTTATCCTCATGCCGTTACTTACTAGGGTTGTCAATTTTTACCACGCTGGACGTCGCGATTATTTCATTCCATGAGGTTCTGCAGAAGTCTTTCCTCTGTGTACAAAGGAAAAGGACGTCGACGGAGTGGACATTTGGTGCCTGAACTGGTATAACTTCTGCTAAACATCAGTTTTGATACGCGCTTCAGGTGCCAAATGAATCTACCTTTCCTGAAGCCGCCACAAAAGTTTGAACGTCTAATCAATTTTCCTTGTCAGGTAAAAACCGTGGGGACAGCGTTTACCACTTTTTCCTGAGAAATGACCCAAATGAGGAAGAAAATTGGACCTAACGTGCAACCTTGTATGACACTATAATAATTATAGTCTAAGAGGAGAGTTTAGGAACATAGATTAATTATTAATCTATGTTCTTAGACTCTCCTACGTGATTCCTAACTGAGACGACCTGCCGACGGTCCTTAAGATAACTTGTAAACCAGGCAAGGCTCGGTTCGCAAATACCAACTGCGTCCGTTCGAGAGGAAGATATCGATCAATTGAATCGAAGGTTTTACGTTTATCAAGGCAGACTAGGGTGATGACCGTTCATTTCCTGGACCCGCTCTGAGTATTGGGCGTAATCATATAGAAGTTTTTTTATAACGACATGAAAAGCTACAATTGAACACCCTGCTCAAAGCGGACATAGCCCTTGCAATTTTCCTCCCACCACACAAAACAATAACTGTCATCATTTTCAGAAATTGTAAATTCAAATAAAATTGTCACAACGCTTCAAAAAGTAGGAACAAGAAATGCACTCGCCCCAAGTTCAATTCTCATGAGATGGGAATACAATAAAAATTAATTTTCAACTTCCATTAAGTGGCTCCCGCAAAGGATTCGTACCGAGAAAAGTAACAGGCGGGAACAAGAGATTTGCATGATCTGGCAGATCTGAATGTTCGAGGGGCATTTCAATACTCCGTCGAGTAAATAAGAAACTTGTCTGCTCTTACAAATCTGTTCGGGAGATTGCTCTTCAACCCCTCCTGAGCGCCCAGCTTCCCTTTCCTATCTGGAAGCTATTTTCAATCTTTGAGAATCAGCGAGCCGAGAAATGGACGGCGGGGCGGGTCGGGGAGCGAACAAGGGAGTTTTCACGACGCGAAACTAGATAGAAAGAGAGGACGGAAGAAGAAGCGAGGGAGTGAGAATGTGAGGGAAAGAGAAAAAAAAAGTGAGGGAGAGAGTTGTAAACACTCTTTCACCGGTCGACAATAGAAAGGCAATCTAAACCTTTTTCCGCTTTGGAGATCAACATCAAGCGTCAAGCTCGTTTCTTCACGGGCAATTATCTTGAAGACCCCACTCCCACAACTTTTTTGACATTTCCTGGGTAATGTCTGGATCTAATCGAACGTTCCAATAATGGATGTAAGGTGTCAGGAAAGTGGTATTTATTTATGCCGTAGGTGAGCAAGATCTTAACGTAGCGTGAGCATAAAATGTAAATCGCCTCTTCTTTTTTCATGTATTTGCATCAACCATCTGTTGCGACTTGTGCCCGCGTTGCCCCCACAAATGTGAATTCCCCGGGCGAGAGTGAAAAATGGATCGAGGATGATAAATGAATCGGGGAGCCGCAACGGAACAATATTATTAGTAGGTAGGCGAAAAACACGACGTCACAATTTTCGATTGTCGCTACCTATTAATTTCACCGGCTCGTGTGTCGTTCAATTTATAACGTCAGAAGTCTATTTAGATAGCGTTTCCGAAAAAGTGATTGAGAAGGTTCGGAGGGTTTTAAATGAAAGGTCTATTTTTCATGTATGATACTGAGAGTATCTTTTTCGTGCGTATTTTGGTTTATTATTCTTGGAATAATACACCTGTTTTCGCAACGGGGTCGACGACTCCGATCGGCCTCAAAATTTGACATATCCGTTTCAAGAGGTCATTCTAAATCCGAAATGTCCGTCCGCCGTCCGCCGTCCGGGCCGTTTTGGGCAGTAGGAATTTTTTTTTTTTAAATCTGAAATTTTGACAAAATACTCGGTTTACCATCTAGTTGTGCCCGCAAGGTTCTCAGCCCGATCGCCCAAACCCGTGGGGCGCTATGTGGGTAAAATGTGGCTACGGGAGGGTTTTTTTGAAGGCTTTTGGCTATGGGATCGAGTTAGGTGTCGTTTTCGAAGTATTTTTGGACATAGAATCTATTTTTTGGGGTCCCGGAACGATCCGATTTCACTGTTGCGATCTATAGGGCTTTCATGGGGCTACAAATGAGATTTTTGATGGATCCCAAGAGGTCAAACATTTTTCATGTAAAAAACATAAAAAAATTTGAAAACAATTTTTTGGAAAAACAATGCAAAATAATTTTTTTTTAAATATAAAAATCCAAAAAAAAAATCTATTTTTAAAATTGTTTCATTGACAGAATTAAATTTCTGCAGAAGTAACCTATATTAAACAATAATATACCCAAGTGTAAAATTTGCAGCGTTTTATAATATAAACACTTACATAATAGTTTATAATATTATTATGTACTCTAACATAATATTATTATGTAAGAGTTTGGTTCTTCGCAGTGTCTGCCAGCACGGGCGCTAAAGTTTACAACGTTTTTACCATTGAAATCCATAAAACTTTCTGATGAAGACGCAACAGCAGACAAGACTTTGTCACGAAAACTCTGGGGAGGAAGCCTAAGTTCGTGAAAATGAGCTTTCCTACGAGAGAAAACGAGACTTATTTCCTCAAAGGAAACGGGAACCCCTTAAGACACCTAATTTTCCCCTGGAGCTAATTAAAGGAGCCGCGACTAGTGAATACTAAAGAATCAATAAGGGACGCGGACACGATCCCGAAAACCCTAATGACTTTTGGAAAAGATCTGAGTTAAGAGGGCGGTAGGTTCATTAGAAATCCAGCACAACTTCTGAGCTCTCTCCCGTCGACCCAAACCCCCGCCAGGCCCTTTCTTTAGGTAATACCATTGTTGAAGCCACTAGTTTGGAGCGGAAATAATACGACGGAAACACACTATTATACCGCCGAACAAACTTCCAATAATAGCACTGGAGGAACTTATTCATTCAGAGCTGGTAGGAGTGGAATTAGCAGGACTGGCAACCAACGTCCTTGCCACTCCACTCGGTCTCCCTTTTTCACCATATCCGTAGCCTAATTTGATCTACACAGACAACGCCTTCAATTAGTCGTTAGGGTAAACACAATAGGGGTTGAGCTATCCGGAAATGTTATTATGAGGATACGGTTAAACCTGTTATCATGATATCGTGCACGAAAAATCAGGACAAACAAAAGAGAACAAAACTCAAAATTTTAGATTTTTAAAAACATTCGTACACCCCAAAACGGTTCGGACGGCGGACGGACATTTCAGTTTTGAAATCTAGACATCTTGAAACGTATATTATACGTCGTATAATGTCAACTTTTGAGGCCGATCAGAATAATTCTTAAATTAAATTATTTACATAATAAGGCAAAAGAAAAACGCTGCAAATTTTAAACTAGGATTTAATAATCTTTGATCTGGGTTACTTGTGCATAAATTTAATTCTGTGTCGATGACAAAATTTTAGGAAAAAAAATTTTTTTAGGGAGGATTTTATTTTTCCAAACATTTTTAGTTTTTACTTGAGAAATATTTGACCTCCTGGGATCCTTACAAAACCATTCGTAGCCCCATGAAAGCCCTATAGATCCGCACAGTGAAATCTGATCGTTCAGGGACCCCAAAAATGGATTCTACGTCCAAAAATACTTCGAAAACGACACCTAACTCGATCCCATAGCCAAAATCCTTCAAAAAACCCTTCCCGTAGCCCCATTTTCGCCCCATAGCGCCCCACGGGTTTGGGCGATCGGGCTGAAAACCTTACGGGCACAACTAGATGGTAAACCAAGTATTTTGTCAAAATTTCAGATTTTTAAAAAAATTCCTACTGCCCAAAACGGCCTAGACGGCGGACGGCGTACGGCGGACGGCGGACGGACATTTCGGATTTTGAATGTAGACCTCTTGAAACGGATAATGTCAAATTTTGAGGCCGATCCGAGTCGTCGACCTCCGTCGCGATTACATAGGTAGGTACTTATCATTCCAAGATTAATAAACAAAAATAATAATGATTAATGATTAATGATCCGCTAGGATTTGTAGCATAATGGTAACTGTGGAGGAAACTCTATCCACTCCGTCCGATCGATATCCTTCCTGCGAACACAGGTTCGAGGGACTCTCGCCCAGCGCGCTACTGAGTTCAAGCGCGCTGGCAATTGCAATTTCTCCTGAGCCCGGCTCAGTGGCGGCCGACTCGGGGGGCCCTTTCGTCATTCTCTCTGCAATCCAACTTGAGCAGTTATTTTTGATCCGGAAATCCCTCATGACACTTCAGGCTGGATTTCCGAGGAGGAAATAGCAATTTCGCAGGGCCCCATTTTCCTGGAGTCCATACTTGACCCGTCAAGATTGGAAGCTTGAAAAGCGTGTGCTTGTAAGACCAGAGACGCTAACCAGGAGTCCATACTTGACAATCAAGATCAGACGCCAGAGAGCAGCAGTTGTATACAACTGTGACACTTTGATCGATAGGAAACCGCATTAGAGTCCAGAAGGACTCTCAGTGGGCCCCCCGAAGGGAGCTCCACCAGGCGGGGTCTGAACCTTTCGCCTGGCTCCACCTCCCTGCGGACGCCACGACCCCCTCGAGTCCGACACCAGTCCAAGGGGGACGATCAAGGACCAGAGGCCAAAGACCAGAGATCCCCCTTGCCCGAGGTACTGGATGATATGAGCCGCTCCAAGTGTAAAGGTAGCGTTAAGGGAGCAAACCCCTCACCATTAAGGCCTCTCCAGTGGGAGGCCCGAAGGGACTAGCCCCTCTACCGCTTTACATGGCCCTGACACCGAGGTATCAGCCTGAACATTACAGTACAACTGTGACAGCAGGAAACCTTACTCAAAACGACCCTTCGTGCCAGGTAAGCCAGTTTTCTTCTGTTCACCGAGGATCTGCTGTGCTTACAACATCCCGTCACTTCGGGTGACCCCAGATTCTCTGTTACTGCACCTGGAGTATTCTCAGAGTCTGCAGATCGCAACGCAGTGTCATGCCTCTGATGAATCTCCTGTACTCCCTCCTGTATCCTCCAAAACACCTGGCGGCGTAACCATGGACACTGCGCCAGATGCACTCCGCCACTCATACCCTAATCAATAATTGATTAGGTAGTAATTATTACAGTGGGTACCGCTCAATGTGATCAAGGTGGGGGGCGATACTCCCTCAGACACTAAAAAGCGCATTTTCTTTATGTAGTGGGCTTTAACTGCTCTAAATTAAGAAGCAACACCACGTATCTAACTTTTGGCAACTTTTCAGGAGGAAGAAAAAACTGGTTTTAAACATGCATACTGGCAGGAGTTAGATACGTGGTATTGCCTCATCAGAGTTAGATACGTGGTGTTAACATGTAAGCGATTTTAGAGCTTTTGGCGGCGTTTTAACGAAACACCAATGTTACCATTCTACGCGGAGCAAAATTCTGCATCCAGTGATATAAAAACCTCATTTTCGTCAAAAAGTTAGATATGTGGTGTTGCTTCTTAAGCGACGTAATGATGCCCTGATCAAGAGCTTGAATGATAACTACTCGTGGTGTTGGCTGGCAAAAAGACGCACTTGATGTTATTTAATTCGAGGGGCGGGTGAGCAGTGCAGTCAAGGGGAAAATTTGGGGAATGATGTGAAGTTGGTAACACCCAGATCTTCAGCGAATTTCGTAGCCTTGTCAATTAGCATTGCATTGTCGATAGGTACGTTCAGTGATCTTGCCTGCTTGAACCATCTGAGGAGAGCATCTTGCACGTCACCAGCTTTTCCCACACGTTTGGGTTGTACCTACGGCATTTGTGTACGTTGACCGAAAGGAGATTTGTAAACAGAACATTCGTCAAGATATATTTCTGAAAGGCAGAGTTACGAACATTTTTCATGAGCATATGTGTGTAGAAGAAACGTCTTCATGAGCGAGCTGAGAGAATCGCGAATGTTTTTCCAAGCTCGACGACGGGAGGCTCGGGTAATGGAAACCCTAGAATATTTTCTATCCGAGTGGAAAGAGGAGGGGAGAGAAAATCCCGTGTGCCGGCTGGTGCCAATGTACCATAATCTGGAAGTTGACTGAAGAGATGACATTTGCATACCAAAGCTAGTGACAGTTGGATGGAGCACGTTCCTTCCCCCTAAAATGACTCGCGAACGTGAGATGGGACAAGACAGTTCGCACAGTAGTTTACTCCACACGTCACTCCCATTTCACCTCGGCGTTTCCCGTACGAATATAATGCCGATCACGTAGATTGACAAACAACTCCAGCATCAATTGGGAGAAAACGCCGATGTATACGTTACCTTCATAAATACGTGTCAATATAATATTGTGTTGCGTGGGCGTCGCAGGTTGGGATTTCAGCGACAGTTTTCTCCCCCAAGAGTTTGCTGTTTGTTACATTGGCAGCTGTTCAGCGTTATTGGTTTATATTTCCACGTTTAATTTTCATGGTATGCGTATGATTTTATCATGTAGTATGACGTTGTGCTTTTTGCCAAAGGTTAACCGTAGCTAAATTCAAGGTCTGTGCTGATCATTCGAAGAATCCCAACCGTCGCACAGTAGGCGAAATCGCAAAAAACCTGGCCAAAACTCGAAAAAGTAAAAATTAACCTAACAATCTTTTAACCCATGGAATGAGGACTTCTACCTTCCCCAACACGCCTACTCATGCTCGATACACTATCAGATGAGTAAAATTTGATTTTCTTTAGAAATTTCGTAAAAATATTATACTTAACCGTATTGGGTTGATTTTAATAGAGTTTGAAATTAAATTATAAAACACGCTGGTTTGCCAGGCATTGATTTTATTTTTATGTTGAAGGTACCTGAGAGTAGAAATTCGTTGGAATCAGCTGCTAAGTAATAATAATGTGCTATTCTGCCATTGACGATTTTGGAATAAAATTAGGATTTTTTTTTGTAAATTCAAGAATTAGCTTGGTCGGTTTTCTTATACAGGTGCTCAGTCATCAGGACTGCTTGTCAGGACGAAAAGAGCTTTTCCAATGGATTATGGAACGTGGGAAAGGCGGGATTGGTGATGGACTTGCCTGTTTAGAATTGGTGCTTTGAAACAAGGATGGGGTGACTGCAAGCGGAGCAGAAGTTAGAAAATAGAGAGTTTTTGCAGACCCTTCCACCGATCGGTAGGAGGAAATCCGTAGTACGAATCTGTAAGGAAAGGGGGAGTGCGCATGCGCGAGGACAAATCGGTAAGGAATCTGTAGCAGTAGGCGGTACGAATCCTTATTCCTACGGGTTACCAAATCAGTATAGAAATCTGTATGAAAAGCAACATAACCTGACGCTTGTGTAACCCCGTTGTAACCTCAAGATGTTATCTTGTAAACAAACGGGCTTGTATTCTGCTTTGTTATTTTTTGTTCTCAGTTCGCTTTGTTCTCTTCTGTTTTATTCTGTTCTACACTCGATGGATGAATTGGAAATTTTTATTCCACCCATTTCCTCTTCACAAAAAAACGAGTGGCAGTAGGAGTCCTCGTAGGACTTGTAATAAGTAGGGCTGCCAGACGTCCTCTTTTTTCCGGACATGTCCTCTTTTTCACACCCTGTCCGGGCGTCCTCTCTTTTTTCATTTTTCGGGCAAATGTTCTATTTTTTTTAAAAATCTCTCATTTTCTGAAATTACCTCGAAATTACCTGAAAATCGTTTGGGCTACCTACCTATCTGGAACAGCCTGCTTAGAAAAAATCTTGTTCTTGTTAAACCTATGTCCATCGTGGGCGTTGACATCGAATACAGGCAGCTTCTTCGCCACTCCAAATCCCGTTGGTTGTCGTTGTTTCCCTGCATAAATCGTGTGCTTCAAATGTATGAACCTCTGGCGTCGTATTTTATGTCTCAGAGCAACCCTCCTATCCTAATAAAAAATCTGTTTGAATAGCCAGAAAATGAAAGTGACTTGTGGTTTCTACATTCATTAATGTTTTCTTTCAATGAAAAGATCAAAAAATTGGAAGCCAAACATAACTCAGTTTTGGAGGTGCTAGCTTCGTTGGAGGAAGTCGAAGATTTTCTGACTGAAAGACTGAAGGAGAAATTTCTCCCTAAATCTAATTTCTCACTAAATTTAAAGCCATGAACTGCAGTCAAAGATGGTGTGAATATTTCCATCTTGTCGACCAATCAGAGAAACACTCACAGCTTCTCAAATTGTGCCAAATTGTTTTCGCCATTCCTGCCCATAATGCCAACGTCGAGAGAATATTAAATATTCTCATTCCATCAGAGAAAATTTTTCTCTGATGAACTCTCAGTGGATGAGAGGAACTGACTACATGTCCCCACCTAAAGGTTTTTCATCAATCAGATGGATGATGGTTTGTTACCTACCTAATCGGGTATTATAATAATATCTACTTCAAGTTTTTAGTTTCAACATTCAACATATTATGTTGAATGTTGAAACTAAAAACTTGAAGTAGATTCTATTCCTATTAGAATTACATCCGAATTAGAATTACATTACCGAGTGGCAGTAGGAGTCCTCGTACTTGTAATAAGAAAATTTCTTATTACAAATATTTAATACTTGTGAAATACTCAAACGCAACAAGTCAAAACTTCACGGCGACCATTTTTTTTTTTGGATTTTCATCCATTTTCCTCTAAACAAAAAACCGAGTGGCAGTAGGAGTCCTCGTACTTGTAATAAGAAAATTTCTTATTACAAGTATTTAATACTTGTGAAATACTCAAACGCAACAAGTCAAAACTTCACGGCGACCATTTTTTCTTGAGGTATGTGAGAGTGAAAACAACGTGCGCGTCACTTTAGTAGTCAATTTTTCCATACGGATTCGTAAGGAATCTGTAGTGGGGTGGTTGAGGTGGTTAGCTTCCAGTCATGGTCGGCCTAGACAGCCCATACGGATTTCCTGCTACGGATTCGTGGAAAGGTCTGCAAAAACTCTCTAATAAAACAAGGCTGGGTTACTCGACTGCTAGGCTCAGAAATACGTTGTGGGATCTTGAGGTTCAGTCAACAAAGGTAACTCTTCGTCTAGGCCAACGTTTCGGTTTATTTATAAACCATCCTCAGGGCTACAGAAATATACCAGAGGACGTTAGACAAACATATTATGGGCCAACAGCAAGAAACGCCCTAGTAAATAGAATGCCCTATAAGAATACTATTGGCTGTCTAATGCTGTTGGCCCATAATATGTTTGTCTAACGTCCTCTGGTATATTTCTGTAGCCCTGAGGATGGTTTATAAATAAACCGAAACGTTGGCCTAGACGAAGAGTTACCTTTGTTGACTGAACCTCAAGATCCCACAACGTATGTTAGAAAATAAAACGCTGCAAATTTTACACAAGGGTTTATTATTCTTTGATATAGGTTACTTGTGCAAAAATTATTTGTCAATAAAAAAAGTGGAGAAAAATCTTTTTTTTGGATTTTGGTTTATTATTCTTGGAATAATACACCTATGTTTTCGCGACGCGGGTCGACGACTCCGATCGGCCTCAAAATTTGACATTATCCGTTTCAAGAGGTCTACATTCAAAATCCGAAATGTCCGTCCGCCGTACGCCGTCCGCCGTCCGGGCCGTTTTGGGCAGTAGGAATTTTTTAAAAAATCTGAAATTTTGGCAAAATACTTGGTTTACCATCTAGTTGTGCCCGCAAGGTTTTCAGTCCGATCGCCCAAACCCGTGGGGCGCTATGGGGCTAAAATGGGGCTACAGGAGGGGTGTTTTGAAGGCTTTTAGCTATGGGATCGAGTTAGGTGTCGTTTTCGAAGTATTTTTGGACGTAGAATCCATTTTTGGGGGTCCCGGAACGATCCGATTTCACTGTGGCGTTCTATAGGGCTTTCATGGGGCTAAAAATGGGATTTTAGAAGGATCCCAAGAAGTTAAATATTTTTCGAGTAAAAATTAAAGAATTTTTGAAAAAACACATTTTTGAAAAAAAAAATCCCCCCAAAAACGTTTTTTTGAAATATAAAAATCCAAAAAAATTTTTTTTAAATTTTTTTTTATTGACAGAATTAAATGTCTGTACAAGTAACCTATATCAAAGAATAATAAACCCTTGTGTAAAATTTGCAGCGTTTTTTTTTTTAAATTCTTTATTTTTTACTCGAAAAATATTTAACCTCCTGGGATCCTTCGAAAATCCCATTTTTAGCCCCACAGATCGCCACAGTGAAATCGGATCGTTCTGGGACCCCCGAAAATGGATTCTACGTCCAAAAATACTTCGAAAACGACACCTAACTCGATCCCATTGCTAAAAGCCTTCAAAAACCCCCTCCCATAGCCCCATTTTAGCCCCATAGCGCCCCACGGGTTTGAGCGATCGGACTGAAAACCTTGCGGGCACAACTAGATGGTAAACCAAGTATTTCGTAGAAATTTCAGATTTAAAAAAAAAATTCCTACTGCCCAAAACGGCCCGGACGGCGGACGGACATTTCGGATTTCGAATGTAGACCTCTTGAAACGGATAATGTCAAATTTTGAGGCCGATCGGAGTCGTCTACCCCCGTCGCGAAAACATAGGTGTATTATTCCAAGAATAATAAACCAAAATAATAAACCCTTGCGTAAATTTTGCAGCGTTATTTACTTGCTCTTGATTTTTGGTAAGCCTCAAAAATTACGTCCTCGCATTCTCGTTTTCTCCACGTCAGAAAGGCTCATTTGGCGTAGCTTTCTGTCTCCTTCCTACTTCCCCGTGATGAAGTTACCGTACTCACGTCTTTGCGTCATTACTCTAGAGGAGAAGTTGAAGTACTTGGCTAACGAGCATTCAAAACTAGCCTCAACCCCGGCGCCAACCTCCTCGCTGATGTTCGCCTCGAGATCTCGGTTATTAGACGCTTCGTCGCCTCTCCGTTCTGCTCCTAATCACCTCTTACTCTTGTTACGCTCCTCGACTCTTCATATTCACCTCTGATCCGGCTTTATCCTGAAGTGAGATTCATACCCCAAGCGCTTTTCCCCACCCAGTTTCTCAACCACCTTTGTTATCAATTTGAACTTTTCCCACTCTCCCGATTCGCCCACCTATATAAAAATCCTCGAAGGTTTTTTTTGGTGAATATCTATGGAAAACACCTCTCGGTTGCTGGCAAACTGAAATAGACTGGAGCGGCAGATCGTGGCCTGCGGCAGAAAAAAACAAGGTCGACGTTTTTGCTCTTCTTTCCGACATCCCGTCCGGCTATATAACGAACGCTATTTCTTCACGCTCCGACGATGTTCAGTTTTGGAGCTGCGTTGGAGTTATAAAGGGTTACAATATTTGGTGAACCTCGAACTTTAACCCGCTTAGCGTCAAGGTGAAAAATTCACGGCTTTGTCGAATTTAAAGGAACGAGGGGTCGTAATTCTTGAGAGGGGTAGTAGCAGCAAATTTCCGTCGGGCTTAATTAAACGAAGCTTGGCGCTTGACTAAGAAACTGCACTATTAAACTTCGGTGTCCTTAACCTTCTTTACTCGGAGCTTTTTACTTTACTGAGTCGTATATATACGAAATGAATATATTCATTTCGAGCAAGAGACCGTAGGAAAAATAACTTGTACAATCCTGAATCAATAAAACACGACAATAGGTTCGAAAAAAATGGCAAAAAAGGAATATAGGCACAAAAAGAAATAGGCAAAAAATAAATACGAAGAAAAGAAAAAGAAATACGAAATACCTACGAAAAAAAACGGCAAAAAGGAAGAAGAAATATAATGACAAAAAAAATTAAAAAAAATAGTGGCAAAAAATAAAATAATAAAATAAAGTAGTGGCAAAAAAATAATAAAATTAAAAAAAATATAAAAAAATAATGGCAAAAAAGAAGAAGAAGAAGAAGAAGAAGAAGAAATATAGGCAAAAAATAAATACGAAGAAAGAAGAAATACAAAGTAAAAAATACCACCAAAAAATGGGAAAAATGGCAAAAAATAAATATACCTAGGCAAAAAAAGAAATTTTAATATACCTACCTACTATAGGTTCGAAAAAGGGCAAAAAAGTAACATTTAATTGGTACCTACCTACTTTTTTGAATAAAAAAAAAGAAGAACTTTCAAGGGCTGAATGAGCTATATAAGGATGGTTGAAAATCGCAGTTTTTACAATCAAATCCCTTTCTGTAGAGTAAAATACTTGTTTTTATACCGTCTGCACAATTTTTAATCAAAGTACTCGAGTACTGATCAGTGCAGTAACTGTACTGTTAGCTAACTGTTAGCACTGAGAAATGAGGTGTCTGAGCAGAGGAAATCACTAGTGAATATTTGGCGTTTTGAATTTTCCCGCGGTGACACTTTAACTAATCCGCCAGAGTGCACTCGCACAAAAAGTAGAAAGTGTACAAAAAATCTTTTTTATTTTTGGTTATGTTATGTTGGTGAACATGAATGTGGTCTGTCCCGTCACGCTAGCGTCAGAACAAATCCGAACGACTATTTTCCTTGCAATTTTAACTTTTCTGATCTCGTGAATCTCTCTGAATTCGTGCTTTTAGTTCATTGGCTGACCACCAGAGAGCACTTCATGGAAGCGCCACTCTTCCCTCCAGAATCAAAGTTGACATTTTCTAATGTGCCCAGTAAATTTGTATTACACCGCAGGAGCCCAAAAATCACTGCTATAGCTTCAAATTATGAAGTTCTTTCAGAAAAAAGTATTAAGTAGTCGACAATCGGTTCCCGGGCCCATTGGTACCTACCAACTTTTTTTAATTAAATAAAAAAAGAACTTTCAAGGGTTATTTTAGGCTAAACTCATAATTATTATGAGGCTTCATGCTAAATGTAATAAGGTTTAAAACAACACAAGAAAACCAGGAGAAGGTACAACTCGATTTGGTGGGTTACGGCCGCCTTTGCCCCACCGTGCGACGTGGTCCGCCGGTCTTGGGTCACTCCCTAGTTTTCCCTGCACCCGGAATATCTTTTAACTGGCTTATACATTGTCGCTTGAAGCATTTTCTTCAGAGCTGGTGGAGTTCGGCAACCCTTCATATTCTCCGCGAACGCCAGCTTGGACGTTGGGAATACAATGAGGGGGAGAATAATTGGCAGAAAGCTGGAAGAGGTTTCAATCCCTCAAAATATGTTCAAATGTGAGGAATCTGAGTTTCCATCTTAGTGGGAGCCTCCCACTGGGAGGTATGTTCAACTTTTAGTGGCCCCAAAACTGCTATTTTTTAATCCTTTTTTGGTTTTTGGCTATTTTCACCCAGAAGGAAGAGTCTGGCAAAAAATTTTATACAGTTCTTCTTTTGAGAGGACAAAATTCTGCGTCGAATGAGTATCCTATCGATACAATCCGGTTAAGCCATCTGGGCTAAACCAAACGTCAAAGTTGTGCATATTTTTCCAAAATGTGTTAAAAAAATTGAGTTATGAACCAGTTTCATCGCACAAATCAAGCCTAACCGTAGTTATTATACTTTTATCTCATCTGAAGTAACTTAGTGCATTATCAAAATGTGTTGGGATTTTTGACGACCCTGCTCAACACCGAATCCACCCGTCATTTCAAATTAAATGCTACACGCAAACGCATCGCTCCGTGGAATCGGCCTAATCATTCCATGATTTTCACTCATTCAAATGTGTCTCCAAAAGAGATTAAGGGGCGAGGCGATAATAGGGTTAAAAGCGAATTAAAGCGCTCGTCGGCCTAAACCCCTCTGGAAAGCCGTCAATGTTGCCGCACCGGAGGCATTTGGCGCGTATATCACACGAAGGAACGCCCTTGGGTTGAGCGTCGAGACCATTTTTCAGCCCAGCCGAGTTCACGTCCACTCCCCTTAAAAAATAAATAGAAACAAATTAAATCCGGGGGCCCGACCGCGGTGTTTTTATTTGGGAACGTTGCTCCGAAACTCCAAAAAAAATTCAGTTTTCCTACCCGGTTTCTCATATTCATGACTAATTCCCGCAAATGTCTCTTGTCAGATTTAATAAATGGCTCTCATGAAGTGAAAGATACTTCCGGTTGTTTGCCAAAGGAAATGTAAGTTCTCCCCAAAAACAACTGGGTAACTTTGTGTAACTTTAACGTTCGGGTTTTTGTTGAGGGAACACGCGTGCTCGTATCATAAACATCCGTCCCTTCGGAGCAAGAAGGACATTACCTTGTGTGATACTTTCCCGTCCGCGCTGAAGTTGGCCACTCTCTCCGCTCTAGGTAACCTAATATCCTCTCGACCAAAAACCATATTGTCTCTAACAATAATGTGTTTCTCTTCCCTCTCCCGCCACTCGACTCATCCCCTTCAAAACCCTCTAAGCCCTCGTTGCCTCTTCCAAACACTAACGTTTGCTGTCTTGGCGAATGTTGAAAGTTCCCTATTTCCACACACGTTGGAATCAACCGGCACTTTTACACAAACTGTTCTTCCTTCTGAACGGAAAAACACTGCAAATGTTACACAAACGTGTATTAATTCGGTGTCATTAAGAAAATATTTTTGAAAAAAATTTCTGTGCAATATATGACCTTGAAAAAAAAAAAACGGATTTTGAGTCCAAAATTACTCGGAAAACGACCCCTTATTTACACCTTCAAAAACCCCATTTGTAGCCCCATGAAAGCCCTATAAGTCCCCACAGTGAAATCGAATCGTTCCGGGACCCGCAAAAATGGATTCTACGTCCAAAAATACTTCGAAAACGACACCTAACTCGATCCCTTAGGCAAAACCCTTCAAAAAACCCTCCCGTAGCCCCATTTTAGCCCCATAGCGCCCCACGGGTTTGAGCGATCGGGCTGAAAACCTTGCGGGCACAACTAGATGGTTAACTTGCGCTCAGAGGTGAATTGCCTGCGACAAGACAGGTGATTGACTTTTGGTCAACCATTGGTGTTCGGCCCCGGATTTGAACCAGGCTGATCAGCGCTCCGACTGAATTGTAAACAGACGAAGCTCTGTCGCCTTAGCCCACGGGGCCACTCTGTCCCCGAAGGGCCGTATTATTGTACTTTACCGCTTGTACTGAGGCGGAAATCGCTACAACCTTCTCAAATCACGAAAATTGAATTGAAAATACGTTTAGGAACGCTAACTCTTAAATTTATTCCCATAATGTTTTATAAGGGCCCGCACCTCTGCAAAACAAACGAAAAAAAAGGACCGACGGAAACTGGCTTCTCAATGATTCTTCCGCTGTCTCTCCGGCAGGGAAAAGGTGGAAGTATTTTGCATGGTAATAAGGTGAGCGTTGAAATAAGGCGGATTTATAAATATATTTATGACCCTCTCGACCGTCTGGAGCGGAATACGAAATCTCGGCACAAATAAGGACTTCCTGCCACGAGGTTTTCAATAGTGCACTGAAAGAAAAAAAATTTATTACCTGAAACGGATTTAGCTGAAGGGTGTCAGGAGAGTCCACAAAAAAATGAAGGTGTAAAAACCAATGGGGGACATTTTCTTGAAAACTGTTTGAAATTCGGAGGTAATACTTTGGCATCAAAGAGGTTTCTTTCTTTAGGGCTTACCGTGAAAGGGAGAAATTCATAAATTTCATTCCAAAAAAATACGAATCGCGCTTTATCTTAACCACTATTATACCTCCCATCCAGCAACCTCTTCCCCCCACAACAAGTTCCCATTTGAATTTATAACTACGCTATCTGAAAACCGGAACGTGCCTACGCCATTGTAGCGATTTAGTGCTACAAAAACCTCCTAACTATCGTGAACAATAACTCTTCCTTGCTCTGCGGTTTTGATAGAAATATTTTACTGTTGCGTGGGAATAAATTTACGTGGAATTCCCTCGTCACGTGGTAGTTTGTGGTTGTCCAATGGACCACCGGTGGTGGCTCGTGGTAGGAACTTAGGAGCATGTTCATCCCTAGCCAGCACCAAAAATTAGTATTTGGTTTATAATTCTTGGAATAATACACCTATGCAATCGCGACGGAGGTCGAAAATTCAGCTCGGCCTCAAAATTTGATTCCAAAAGCGAAATGTCCGTCCGCCGCCCGAACCAATTTTGGCAGTAGGAATTTTTTTTTTTAATCTGAAATTTTGACAAACTACTCGGTTAACCATCTAGTTGTGCCCACAAGGTTTTCGGCCCGATCGCCCAAACCCGTGAGGCGCTAAAATGGGGCTACGGGAGGGTATTTTTGAAGGATTTTGGCTATGGGGTCGAGTTAGGTGTCGTTTTCGAAGTATTTTTGGGCGTAGAATCCTTTTTTTGGGGTCCCTGAACGATCAGATTTCACTGTGGGGACTTATAGGGCTTTAATGAGTCTACAAATGGGATTTTTGAAGGATCCCAGAAGGTGTAAGAGGTCGTTTTCCGAGTAATTTTGGACGCAAAATCCGTTTTTTCGTGATGCCACATCTGTCCAAACATTGTACGGAAAATGATTTTTTTTTTTTTTTTTTCATTTTTTCAAAAATATTTTTTATTGTCACAGAAAATTTTTTTGCACAATTGATATAATCTATAATATAGGTTGGATATTATCATAAACCCTTGTGTAAAATTTGCAATTGTTTTTTATTTGAACACGAGGCAGTAAACCTAATCAATAAGTGAGCACCACGTTTTTGCCGTATCTATTTTAGTGCTACACGTGAAATACCTAATTTGTATCTTGAAATATTCTCATATTATGTAAGGTAGGCGTTGAAAGTTGGAGTGAAATACGGGGCTAAGCGTGACTTGATTAGCTCCCTCTGCCCTCCTCGAAGTTTCTTCCAACACCACTCAAGTTTCCGCTAACACCGCCTTGATGCAGTGATACACCGAATGCTAATGAACAAGTTTACATGAGACGAGGGGATTATTTGAAGATTGGAGCAAAATGAACGATGTGCCCGCTAGAGAGAAAGCCTAATATATTAGGTACCCTCGTTGTAATTACCGTGAGGATTTGAGTAGATGACTTTGGTTGTTGCGACGAGATGGTGAAATTTCTTTTCGCTGAACTTCCGATTTGCCAATCTCTAGAAATGGCTTTTCTAGCTGTACGTACTTGACCCTCGGTTCATAGCTCCCCACGCCGCAGAATGTAAACAAACGTTTGACCTCCAACTTCCCACAATGTGTACCGATCTCTAAACGAGATTCCCCGCAAACCAATTTGCTTAGTGCCCAGTTTGCATTATGCATAATACCTGAAGATGCCCCCTCCCTGGCTGTCTGGCTCGTCCGCGGCGATGTTCCTTCCAACCCAGGAAGGTAGCAACTCTTTCGAAGTAAAACTTGCTTGTTAAGGCAAACTCCCACGAATTAATTTGTAAGAAAAAAAAAATAAAAATTTCAGCTCGGCGAGTATAGAAAGGAATCTGAAACACCAAAAAGTCGCTCCTCAAGCGCTGGCAGTGTTTAATAGCACACTTTAAAAATAATCCAATAAAAAACAGTATTGAATATCTTAATTTTAAGACTGTTTGTTATCGGATTATGTGCCACTGGACGTTTTTTGCTTATTTTTATGAACATGCATAATATGCATAAGATATTATCTTGAGGCAACATCGAGGAACTTGAAGGGGGCATTTTATACCAAACAAGTAATCTAGTAAGGAACAAAAGAAAGTGTTTGCTCGCTTAGAGTTCGGTCTACAAATTTGTGATTTCAATAATATTGAAGCATGTTCCATATTATGGAACATGCTAAAACCTTGAGCTAACTGCCGAATAATATAACACGAATTGCTGAAAATTTTACACAGTGGGTTATTATTCTTTGATATAGGTTACTTGTGCAAAAATTAATTCTGTGTAGGTAGTTCCTATGTAAAAAAAAAAATTATTTTCAAGATTTTTTGAAACAATTTTTTTTTCAAAATTAAAAAAAATTTGTGAAATTTTTTTACTCGGAAAATATTTGACCTCCTGGGATCCTTCAAAAATCCCATTTGTAGCCCCATGAAAGCCCTATAGGTCCCTACAGTGAAATCGCATCGATCCGGGACCCCCAAAAATGGATTCTACGTCCAATAATAGGAACGAATATCCTTCTTCGAAAACGACACCTAACTCGGTCCCATAGCCAAAACCCCCCCAAAAAAAAAAAAAAAGCTGTAAATTTTACACTAGGGTTTATTATTCTTTGATATAGGTTACTTCTGCATAAATTTAATTCTGTCAATGAAAAAAGTTTAGGAAAAAAAAGTTGTTTTTTTTAAATTTTTCTAGGTAGCTAGGTAAATTTTTTTTTTGAAAACATTTTTCTCAGAAACTTTTTTAGCGCAACCTTTTCCCAAAAAATGGACAGGTGCGCTCACCTCTTCATCATGTTTTTGTGTGTGTTTTTTTGTGTATCACGGCATCACGCCCGAGCGGCTCAACATATTTTCATGAGGGTGGTCTCATTGTGATCAGCGAGTTCGGGGGGTGGTTATAGGCTACCTTGATTTTTCCTCCCTCATCCCCTTCATCGGTTTTCGGGAGGTCCTTCACGACGAAAGTTGTTTATAAACAGATAAATCTCTGATGTGTAACTAAGGAGGCCACAAAAGGGGGACGAAAGTTTTTGTCCGATTTCGTTGGTACAAGGGTCTATGGAATGAGCTTTTTAGGCTGATTCCAACGACTCCAAAACGATTTTTGCAGCCTGAGCCGTTCGTTACCTCTGATCGGCATAAGGTTTTATTACGCATCGGTCGTTAGGGTGCAGTTGTTTACGTAATGAGCATCACGTGGATATTTTTGATGTGTTGTGTGGCATAGTTTGGTCACTAGATACCTACTGTTTCTTAGTTTCTCTCGCTCATTAAATATATCGTAATAACAGAAAGGTTGCGCTCATCTATTCAATTCATTGATGGCTTGTTTTTACTTGAAAAATATTTGACCTCCTGGGATCCTTCAAAAATCCCATTTGTAGCCCCATGAAAGCCCTATAGATCGCAACAGTGAAATCGGATCGTTCAGGGACCCCCAAAAATGGATTCTACGTCCAAAAATAATTTGAAAACGACACCTGACTCGATCCCATAGCCAAAACCCTTCAAAAACGCCTCCAGAAGCCCCATTTTAGCCCCATAGCGTCCCACGGGTTTGGGCGATTGTCTGCGTTTCACACTCAAATCTGGGTTGGCTGGTCCGCTAGTTAGCTTGGCCTATTTAGGTCTTCAGCCTTGTTGTATTTGGGAATCTTCCAGCATGTTGCCCCTTGACTTCAGTATGCCAGTTTTCCAGTCAGTCGGTCTTGTTAATCCTCCAGTCTACAGCTTGTCAGACTTGTATTTGTTTGTATTTTGCTAATAGATTCCCCCCCCCCCCCCCCTGGAAAGCCTTCGCGCTCTACTGGCATAGGTGATTCAGCTAAACTGGTTCTCCAAACTGCCCTCAATTACGTTCAACTAGTAAACCAATGAGGTGATTGCGCTCAACTGGCAGTCGCCCGCCGAAACAGAGTGCGACCAAGTTCTTCAAGTGTGGGCGGATGTTACTGGGAGTTCTATGATAGTCCCTCCTGAATGTAAACTTACTTGTATGTCTCGCCGCCGGTGTAGGAGACCCAGTTCAGAGAGTTTTCACTGGATTCCTTTAGATACAACTAACACACGAGAGTTCGTTTTCTACAGCCAAAGCCGGCAAATAACCGGAAAAGACAAGTTGAAATCAGACTCCTGCCTCATATATATACCAGTTTTCTGTACTCTCTCACATCTGGAGGAAACTTCTATGTATAGAAGTTTCCTCCAGATGTGAGAGAGTTGAATACAACAGAAAACAAGAAGACCTCAGCGATGGAATGAACGGTAGTAGACGCCCATCTGAAAATGACCTCCCCTGCTACTGCAGAAAGAACAAAGAAAAGACACGAGAAAGCGTTGTTTCCAGCTCTTTGAAGACAACGTTCATGAATAGCGAAACCTAACAGATAGTTTTGGCTGGCCAATCCCTTATGTTTGATCTTTCACAAAAGGGTCAGAATACGAATCGCCCGAGGGGGACTTTCTATGTGCGCTTTGACCCATTCTCGTTACCGCTCATGTCGCAATCTGGTCACGTTGCCATCGACTCGGGAGGTAAAGCTGGACGAGCCAGGAATGATCGCAGAGTGTATTTGATGTGGACGAGGACCTTGTGAATGTGTCCTAGTTTTACAAAGGACGAGGCAAAAGGAACCAGGAGCCCCCCCCCCCCCCCCCCACAATAGTGTTGTCGTGATTGGGGGGCAAACAGAAAACTTCAATGCTTTCGCCAAGCTTTCAGCATTGTATTATGCCTTCCTCAGGGCTCAGCAAAGGTCTCTGTGAGACTTGCGCCATCACTCGTCAAAACCAAGGAACCCAAAACGTCAACGATGTTCAACACTTCATTCTGCAGTGTTATGGTTTATAAAGAAAGGGGAGGGGGGGGGGGGGGGTAATATAACACTGGCACTACAGCTTGTAGCATGAATTACTACAAATAAAAGAAAAAAAATTAAACGGTGTGAGAGGAAGCAGCAGATGAGCAAAAACACTGCAAATTTTACACAAGGGTTCAGTATTCTTTGATATAGGTAGACTTGTGCAAAAATTTAATTTTGTCAATGAGAAAAAACTTTGGCATTTTTTTAATTTTTTTTTTTTTTTTTTTTTTCAAAATTTTTTAATTTTTTACTCGAAAAATATTCAACCTCCTGGGATCCTTTAAAAATCCCATTTTTAGCCCCATGAAAGCCCTATTGACCGCCACAGTGAAATCGGATCGTTCCGGGACCCCCAAAAATGGATTCTACGTCCAAAAATACTTCGAAAACGACACCTAACTCGATCCCATAGCCAAAAGCCCTCCCGTAGCCACATTTTAGCCCCATAGCGCCCCACGGGTTTGGGCGATCGGGCTGAAAACCTTGTGGGCACAACTATATGGTAAACCGAGTATTTTGTCAAAATTTCAGATTCCCTACTGCCCAAAACGGCCCGGACGGCGGACGCACATTTCGGTTTTGGAATCTAGACCTCTTGAAACGGATAATGTCAAATCTTGAGGCCGATCGGAGTCGTCGACCTCCGTCGCGAAAACGTAGACCTCGAATAATACACCTGTGTATTATTCCATGAATAATAAACCAAAATTATCGCCAACAACCAAATATCCGTTTCGCTCTACATTCTACATGAAATTTCGATTCAGAACTCATTAAATGAGTTCTCGCAGTTGCAGTTGAGTGAGAAATTTTCAACTTCAACTACGAGAAGATCAAACGCAACGGCAACCAGGTGCATACACGGGACGCAATTATCGGACGAAAACTAACCCCCTTTCATATCCATCTAAAATCCAATTTCAGGGAATAACGGGTAGGTGAAGCACTTAACAAACTATCGAGGGAGCCGGATAGCGAGTTGGAAAGGGGTGTCTCTAACTAATAAGCTTAAACTTGTATAGGGGCTCAAGAGAAACTTCGAGGTCTTGTCCCGAGTTTTGTTAGTGTCAAGGAAAGCCACAGCTTTCCGGTATCATCACGTACACGTAGTTAGTAGGTGAGCGGAACTTTCCAGTTCAAATAACGTCATATCGATAAAGCGAAGGCGATGTAATGTTATGACACCTAATAAATAAATAAATATTAAATAAATAAATTTTATTGCCATAACGTTAAAATGTACTTACGTTATAAAGATAGGGCAAACGCCACCGGAGTGGCTCGCCATTTTAGTCCACGCTCCACTGGTCGGGATTATTTCCATGTTTTGATCATTTGCGCGCAACTGGCGCATCCCCGTTTCGGCCAACCACATCAAAAACGAATTCAAAATGTAGTCCAGATATACACCCTTAGTGTCACAAAGTACATCTGGATAGGGTCCAGTTCCTTCCTCTTGACATGAAAATCCCCTTCTCACAAATATGCATTTCCCCTCATCGAACAAACTTATTATAGGTCTCTCGAAGGACGGCGTCGGGCCTCCTGGGAGACGAGATGTATACGACAACCTTAATCCTGACTGAAAGCACGGTGAATGCAGAACCAACGGACGGGATTACCTTTTCAAGCTCAGTAATCTGACGGAATTAGCTTCGAAGGGCAGCCCTCAAAACTTGTGCGGATTCCCATTGTATCAACAGGGACAGTTCACCTCGGATTTGAATACACGCTCGGCTCACTCTTGTGTCAACAAGGTCGGTCTTCCCTATGAAAAGTTACAATGTGCCACCCAAATTTATATGATAGAGAATGCAAGATTGATAACCGCCAATCTCTTTATCACGTGAACTATCCAAGCAGCCGAGCATCGACTCCCCGATATTTCGTCGCGAGATATGAATCGTTCAGACGTGCGTCGGCGTTAATAAAACGCCACCCAATCGATAAATATGGGCTAATAGCCTCTACCGCCTTTCACCGCATGAAAATTCACGGGCCTCTGATAACCCGAAGGAAACTGAATAATGCTTCTCTGCTTTCAGTATGAGTGGAACTCCGCCCATTTTTCATTCGAGGAAAATGGCACTCGAAGAAGAATTCTGTTTCGCCTGAATGGTGCTTCCAAATTAGAGAAGTTATTAGGGTATGGTAGAAGTGATCTATGATTCGAGTCGATTATGTAAAACACGATCGTAATATGGGGAAGAACTAAAAACGCTGCAAATTTTACACAAGGGTTTATTATTCTTTGATATACGTTACTTGTGCAGAAATTTAATTCTGTCAATGAAAAAATTAAAAAAAAAAATTTTTTTGGATTTTTATCTCAAAAAAATTGTTTTTTTGGATTTTTTGTTCAAAAAAGTGTTTTTTTGTTAATTCTGTATTTTTTACTCGAAAAATATTTAACATCCTGGGATCCTTCAAAAATCCCATTTTTAGCCCCATGAAAGCCCTGTAGATCGCCACAGTGAAATCGGATCGTTCCGGGACCCCAAAAAATGGATTCTACGTCCAAAAATACTTCGAAAACGACACCTAACTCGATCCCATAGCTAAAAACCTTCAAAAAACCCCTCCCGTAGCCCCATTATAGCCCCAGAGCGCCCCACGGGTTTGGGCGATCGGACGGAAAACCTTGCGGGCACACTAGATGGTAAACCGAGTATTTTGCCAAAATTTCAGATTTTTAAGAAAATTCCTACTTTCCAAAACGGCCTGGACGGCGGACGGCGGACGGCGTACGGCGTACGGCGGACGGACATTTCGGATTTTGAATGTAGACCCCTTGAAACGGATAATGTCAAATTTTGAGCCCGATCGGAGTCGTCGACCCCCGTCGCGAAAACATAGGTGTATTATTCCAAGAATAATAAACCAAAAGGGCCTATTCTAGGTTATTTTTCGATTTTTTTCTAGGTTAAATGCTGCCAACCTAGATTTTTTTTTTTTGGTTTTCATTCTAGGGTGGAACAATTTAGTCTAGGTTGAATATCATTTAACCTAGATTGAAAATACTGGTGAAGTTACCGTCCTAAAAATGCAAAAAAAATGCAAACAACCAAGATTTAAAATGCGCCACCCCCACACTTTAGTTCTAGGTTAAGTTCACAGTGTGTGCCGCAGCCTCCATCCATTTACAGTCTAGGTTAAAAACATTGATGTCTTGGTTGTCTCACCCTGGTAGGTATTCAATGTTTTTCACTTTCGTAGACGGTTGATTTACCCTAAAACGAAAACGTTCTCACCCCCCCCCCCCCCCCCCCTCAAACAATTTACAGCCATGGCGCGTTAACCTAGAACCCTTTTTTCTCTAGGTTGTGCCCCTTTATTTACGAGGTTGTTTCATTTACTATCCCTGGTGTACCAGTTAAATTTCTAGGTAGCTTCCTATTCTTTTCAGGTTGGTCCTTATAAATTACTAGGTGGTCCACTTTTCTTTCTAGGTTTGCTCCACTTCCATTTGCAGGATGGTTCTATCAACTTCAACTATCTTTCTGGGTTGTTTCTGTTTCCAACTCAGTACAAAAATTTGAATGTGACGTCATAATATGACTGCACATAGTGACAGAAAATAGATGATTAGAATTTGACAGAGATAGACGGTGGGGTCGAGGCCACTGGGTAAATAGCAGGGGTGCCAAGACAACGAGAATTAACGCCCACCGCCTACAGTGGCGCTCTCTGCGGCCGCTTAGCGTACCATAGAAACAACCTGGAATTTATCGAATGAATTACAATCACTGTTGTTTAAATCTAAAACTATTTGCGGTACTACGGTAGTTTTAACCGAGACTGAAAGTCTAACTTTTTCTTCTGGGTTGTTACCTAAAGTAACAATCTCGCCTTTTAAATCTCTCGGTTGTTTTCAGTTGTAAAACCGAGACTTTAATGGAGGGGAATTATATGGAAGGTCAAATCATTCGATTCTAGGTTACCCCACTTAAAAGTCAAAGTTAGGTAATATATTTTCTAGGTCTTCACAATTTCAACCTAGACCAAATGTGAAGTTCAAATTAAATGTCTAGTGTTAAATTTTGGTCTAGGTTGACCCTTTTTTATCCCAGGTTGTGGTCAGAGGGCGGGTAATAACGGATTAGGTTGTTTCTATATGGGTCTAGGTTGTATTAATATTTTTCGTTGATACTTTAACCTGGACCTATTTTTTTCTAGGTTGAATCAATTGATTCTATGTGGTTTCAATTTCTCTTCGAGGTTATTTCGGATTTAACCGAGCCACTAAAAAAATCTTTTCTCTCAGTGTGTGCAGAAATTTAATTCTGTGTCAATGAAAAAAAAAAAAAAAAAAAAAAAAGATTTTGTTTTGTTGTCGCTGAATCTGTTGTTTGGAAGTGTAGCAGGCTGTGCCCCAGATCTCGCAGCCATAAAACCATATAGTTCTTATGAGAGCCGTGTAAAGGATGTTCTTGTTCTCGAAGCTCACTTGGATTTCCATTTCAGAATTGGCCAGCACAGGAAGGTCCTCTTTTTCATAGCGTCTCTGACGTTCTTGATGTGGTATTTCCAAGTTAGTGTAGGGTCAAACCTAGATACCGAACTTGACTTTTCCTTGGAAGTAAACCACCACAGAGAGCAGCGTTGCCGACCGTTCCTGGCCTTAGCGTGAAGGTGATGAGCGAGGACTTTGTTGGGTTGACCTTCACCTTTGTTGAGCCACTCTTCAGCTTTGGCCAAGTGTCTCTTCAGGTGCCATCTTGCCTCCGTGATGGTGTCTCCTGAAGCGAGTATTCCCGTGTCGTCCGCAAACTGGGCCAGAAGCGTGTCACACGTACCGGGGAAGTCATGACAGTAGGCGTTGTAGAGAAGCGGACTGTGGAACTCCAGCGCTGATTGTCTTGAACGACGAATATGCCTCGCCGATTTTCACCCTAAATTTGCTTCCACTCAAGAATGACTTGAGGAAGAGGAACAGGGAATTCGGGAGTCCATCGTGCCAAACTCTATCAAAAGCCGACTGTACATCCAGAAAGGCTGCTGCAGTATACTTCTTTCGTTCATAGCCATGCATGATGTAGTCAACAACCCTGTGTAGCTGCTTAGTCGTGGAATGATCGCTTCTGAACCCAAACTGATGGTCCGGGATGATTGATGACACTTGAAGAGCACTCTCTAACCTCTTGAGAAGAATTTTCTCGTACAGCTTCCCCAGCAGAGGTAGCAAGCTGATTGGTCGATAGCTGACCGGGTCTTGCTGAGGTCTTAAGTACACGTCTAGCGGCACGCCAGCGATCCACAACCGGTTTCCCCGCGCTTTATCAATTACAGAGTAGTGCAGTGTGGAGATTCAACCTACAAACAACGTACTCTGTGATTCTTTCACTGCATAAAACTAAAATCGCTGCGCTGCAACGTTTTACCTCATCCGGCCAACCTGCACGCGGAAAGAAGCTTTACGATCTCAACGGTCGGGAAACGTGCTGAGAGAATTATTTAACTGTTAACCCCTTTTAGAGCTCCTGTCGCCAGACTTAATCCGTCGGAAGACCTTCGCACGTTAATTTCAAAGAACATTAAACAACAAGAACCTGCCCTACCGCAAATGTTATTACAGCGTTCCTTCGCGACAATGACATTACAACACGAAGTGTGAGTCCATCGTCAATGCCAAAGCCAGAACGACATATTTACGAATTCATCCCAGGGGGACGTTTCTTAACCGTGATTAGAACGTCCCTCAAGCGGTATCTGTATGCCGTTTTCGAGCACGAATAAATCTCGCTCGGACAGCTTTTTCTTCTCTTTAGAGAACTTTCAACGAAGATTAGCCCCTGGGCCAGAAAAAAAGGTCGCTCGACCAAAATTAATTCAGCGCAGGTGCTCGGTCTACCCTTCAACACAAACATTCATGACGGAGGAAGATGGATTTGGGGATTGTATAATAAGTTTCATTTTTCTGCGGCTGAAGGTTCTTATTTCAGACGGTTTGTAATATAAAAGACATTTGAGAAACTTTGTGCTTTTTGAATGTACAGAATAAATTAATTTTACAGTCTTTTCAGTACGCAGTTAGGAATTCATTTCAAACGTAATAATGGTGAGTTATACTTAGCAAACATACATTTTTTTGCGGATCGTGAGAAATGGCGACAGTTGAGGTAGTTTCATACATGTATCACGAAGGGTTGAAACTCCCCTTTGCAGTGAAAGAGATAACGTTCGCGTCCCCCCAGTAAATCCACCCTTAATACCTGGACATCGTGCATCAACGCCACCCTTGGAGTCATCCCTCTTCGTATTATACATGATTTTTTTGAGGAATGGCGAGCGATAGTGGGCCCTCTGATTTATGATCGCAAAGAATTAGCGTACCTGGGGGTGTGAAAAATCTCAACTTCGCGAAGGTCGACACGAACTGGTGGTCGAGAGACGACGGAAATTTCATAAAAAGTCGTATTTTCACTCATTTTCCTCACGTATTGAGTCTTGCGTTGCAAATTTGACGTCAGTTAGTTTACACCCGTTCGGCTCATCACCAATGGGACTTAGATGTGATTGTTTTCCTTGTCACGTGAAACCTAACAGGTCGGTGTTGGGTGATTAGTGGTGTTTGTTGGTTCAATTGAGCGTTTGCGCAAACAGGTCGTATGTCTCGAGGTCCATTAGCTGGTGTGACTGGGGCTACTTGATCTCCATCTATACATAGCATTGGATGACGCATTTCGACAGTATTGCTACAATATAATACCAGCTCGAAATTCGACAACAAAATTAGGCAATTGATCAATAATTGAATAATGATTACTCTTTTCATAAGCGAATTCAGAGTAGAATCCTCGGTAAATCTGAACGTTGGAAAGACTATACGTTTCGCCTCGTAGAAGGGCCATTGTCCCAGAAAGATTTCCCTCAAGATTTAAAGTGGTTGAAGTTGGAATTGAGTTCTACCAAAAATCAGGGATTTAACCTCACGCCATGGTACTGATTAAATTTCAATTGAAGAACACACAGCCGAGCGCTTAATCTATTCATTAAAATAAAACGCTGCAAATTTTACACAAGGGTTTATTATTCTTGGACAAATTTGGTAAAGTATTAAATCAGCCTTGGTAAAATGAGGTTAGTTCTTCTCTCGTAGGTAGGTATTAATAAATGTGCTTATTCGAATCACAATAACGTAACAAAATACTTCAGTCTCAATATTAAACTCAATTTCGTAATTTATTCATTTTTTTTCTAACACTAAATATCCCAGTCTTTTGAAAACGTTCTTCATTACATCTGTCAATTCTCTCTTCTATTGCATCACAGCTCATTTTCTGGTTCACGACGGCTTTCACGGCTTCCCGTTGACCTTCTCGTGGACCTCATGGGACTTGTCCCGCTTTTTCTCGTAGTTCCTTGTCATCTGCAATGGAATAGAGAATTTTCAAGCTCCTAGTTTATTGCGCCTTTATAATTCGAGAATCCAGGGTTTGCTGTCAATTTTGGGCCCATACAATCATGCCATGGATAAGTTAAAAATTATGATTTTACTAACCTTGCACCTCCAGAAAACACGTTTTAATCTGCAGCAAGCCACGCAAATAAGCTGAAACCTCCAAAATACGGTTACAATGTCATCTTCCCTTCTTCTTCCTTTCGTAACTTTCTCAGCCCTAAAAACGTTCATTATGGCGGACAAATCGCCAGTGGTTGAAGGTAGCCGCCCATGGAAGAAAGAAGAGGACGGGTCACTCAGCGTTACAAGACGTGCCCAAAAGCTCCCCTCCTTTACAACGGATCCTCCCCATTTGTCCCACATTCGGCTGCTAGCGACACCTCCGGGAGTATCCTCGATACTAATAAGGGCCAAGGTTTGCCTTTACGTCCACAGATCGCGCCAAGTGACACCCACTGCTGTCTTAATAGAATTTAATATAGCTGACGCCGCCGCCTCCCAGAGGCCGTCTAGAGGGAGCAGGCTTTTTGCCACAAATATTTGCGAACAGCAAATGTCGAGAACTTCAAGCCACAAAGCCGGACTCTACCTAGCAGGCACCTGGTAAACTTACTAGTGACAAAGGATACCTGTTCAGAGTGCGTTACTCTCGGCAGTCTTTGGCGGGTAGCCCACCACCTCCCATGAACTGACACTTCCTTTCCTTCTTCCGTGGTAGCTGCCCTTCCCCTATTGGTAGGAGGGCTTCAGAATATTTTGGGGGCAGCGTTTGGCCCTTTCTGGGAAATGACCCAGAAACAGCCTGATCGCACCACACCCAAAAAGATAAGAAGATACAGAGAAATATTTCATTATAATATAAGTATTGAGAAATAGAATATATTTACCTAGATATTATCTCGATTTTTGCACTACAATAGAATCCTACAAAAGCCGATCCTTCGAAATGTGATGCATTTAATGCAAATTTTGCTACCTCGATTAAGCCCGAGAAGATCAATGAACTTTTATTAACCCGACGTGTTCTCCTGACTTTGCTTTGAACTAGTCGTTACAAACGAATGAACCGTTCAAAGCTGAATTATGATAACTCGTTGCCAGGACTTCCTAGTGGAACCGCTCGCACGTCAGAGCCAGTCCGTGGAACTGTACTGACAAGAGCAGGGTCATCTTGGTCACTACTTGGAACCGTTCCAACCTGAGACTCGGTTTTCCCACAGACCTGGCACCTCCGTACTACTGACGCACGGTGTGTCAGTGACACACCGTGCGTCAGTGTGTCACTGTCACTGACACAGTGTCACACACCCCTTTTAGCCGCAAGGACACTAAATATTTACCTACTAGAATATTGGATAAAAAACGCTGCAAATGTTACTTGTGCATAAATTTAATTCTGTGACAATAAATAAGTTTTTGGAAATGATGTTTTTTTCAAATTTTTTTGGATTTTTTTTTTTTTTTTTTTTTTTTTTTTTCAATAATTTGGTTTTTCTCGAATAATATTTAACCTTCTGGGATCCTTCAAAAATCCCATTTGTAGCCCCATGAAAGCCCTATAGATCGCCACAGAGAAATCGGATCGTTTCGGGACCCCCGAAAATGGATTCTACGTCCAAAAATACTTCGAAAACGACACCTAACTCGATCCCATAGCCAAAAGCCTTCAAATAACCCCTCCCGTAGCCCCATTTTAGCCCCATAGCGCCCTACGGATTTGAGCGAACGGGCTGAAAACCTTGCGGGCACAACTAGATGGTAAACCGAGTATTTTGTCAAAACTTCAGATTAAAAAAAAATTCCTACTGCCCAAAACGGCCCGGACGGCGGGCTGACATTTCGCTTTTGGAATCTACCCATCTTGAGTAATATAACGTCAAATTTTGAGGCCGATCTAAATCGACCTTTTCAATTTCATTGGGTAATGAGTTTTTTCTGAACCACGCGGTCACCCACTCAAGGACTAACCCAACGTTGATCGAGGGCAGTGTTGGTTTCCCTACGCAAACCGTTAAATTGAACTCGGATCGTGAGGTCAAAGGTTCAAAGGTTTCATCGAAACGAAAAACACGGCTTTTAAAACTTTTTTCATCAAAGCCTCCCGCATTGATTAGAAATTTGAATTGAAAACCAATCGCGAAGTGCAATATTGTATGTACAGCGAACACAAACACAATTAATTGACGAAACATTTATTAATCTTCTGCCGCCGAGGGAAAGTTAATGGGTTAAACCTTTTTTCACGGCAAATGTAAACTACCTTGCCCAAAAGGAATTCAATTTTCCCTCGAAAGCCCTTGAAGACTTCTCCCGCCCTCTTCACCACGGCCGGGCTATTACCAACCGCAAAGCTAGAATTTCCCGAGGGCTGTTATTTCCCGGTTATATCATCGTGTAAATGTCGCTATAACGGCGTTTGAAGTGAGAGTCTTCTCACTCTGGAAACACCGGCGGGATTATGGGTGCATTCCATTTTCACGCGGGATAATTACGGTTGCCGGTGCAAATGTGGCGGTGGAAACTACGGCAGCCTCGTAATGGCCCTTGTGGGGGTAATCAAAGGTTTGTTTTTGAACGTGAACTTTTTTTTGGTTAATCGATAAGTGTACTACAATAAACATGAGGTATTTTCCAAGCCCTTGTCCAGGACAGGTTACGGACAAGAACGCATGCGCATTAGTGTTATGACAACCGAGCGTATTCCAACCACCGCGAGAACAGTTCCAAGACCAAGTGTTCTGTATTCCTACCCGCTTTGGAACCCTGTTCAAGACCAGTCCCAGGTTGTTCCGGATTTTTCTGAGGACTGCTTGAAGACAGGTTCCCCCACCATCGCTCGTGATGTGTAACTACGAAGTGGGGGGAGGAGGACGCGCCTCTTAGCCAATCACGCTGCTTCTTTAATCAATGTCTACGAGGACAGTTCCAAATCTATTCCAACCACGCTGTGTCCAAAACTGGTACAAGTCCTGTCTGCACATGCGCGGTACACGGTTGTCTGTAACATGTTCTGGACAGGGAGGTTGGAAAATACCTATGGAGAACGGATATGGCTCAATTTGTGTCATTCGAAAACAATGGAGTGTTAATTAGGTGTAGGCTTTACGAGTGGAGGTGTTCGATTTCGATGCACCTATAGTTTTCGATGGTAAGTAGTAAGTAAATTTCACGTTAGTTGTCAAATAGGCTGTGTTCGTATCTATTCTCCATTCGATACTTTTTTCCAGTACTGACGATTTGTACCCATACGATAGTATCGATACAGAAATAGTCATAAACGATAACTACGAAGTAGTTGTAGTTGAAACAAGTATTGTTTCAATAAGTATCGGATATCTCTAATCCTTCCATTAGGGGATTTTATGCCACAAGTAGATATGCAAATTCACTTCTGAGAAAATTACTTATAAAATATAAGGCATATAAAAACTAGAGTCCGAAGATAAGAAGTCACATGAAGTAATCATGTGATTTCAGCGGATATTCTTTCCATCGCTTTACGTCAATGGGCCAAGGAACTAGGTCAGAGAAATGGGAAAATTCGGCCAAACATAGTTGAACTAGTAATGAACAAAGTACTCAGTAGGTACAGTTAGCACTGAGAAATTAGGTGTCTGAGCAGAGGATATCACTAGTGAATATTTGGCGTTTTGAATTTTCCCGCGGTGGCACTTTTACTAATCCGCCAGAGTGCGCTAGCATAAGTAGGGAACGACGGGAATCTGCCGGAGGTGACGGCGGAAATGGCGGCAGTGTAGCAGCCAATGAGAGAGTGGCGCCACTTTTCCCTCCAGATTCAAAGTTGAAATTTTCGACAGTGCCCTGTAAATTTGTATTACACCGTAGGAGCCCAAAACTCACTGCTATGCCTTCAAATTATGAAGTTCTTTCAGAAAAAAGTATTAGTCGACGTTCGGTTTCCGGGCCCATTTTGGTTTATTATACTTGGAATAATACACCTATGTTTTCGCGACGGAGGTTGACGACTCCGATCGGCCTCTAAATTTGACATTTGACATTAAATAGGTAAGTAAATATGCTTTTAAAAATCTGAAAACGAATGGAAAGCTCAGGGAGACGTGAGGAGCTACCTGCAAGACTGAAAAAGTGGGAAATATTGCTGTTCGGGGGAGATTCAGCCAATTATGCCAATTCTGTCCCGAACCTCCCTACTTTCCCCTAAAGACGAATGTCATACGTGTAGGCCTAATGTCAAACTAGAAACATCAAACGTTTGACCTGAACTACGTCATTTCCTAATTAGCAGAGCCACGAATGCCGCAAATTTGACTGTTCCAATTGAAGTAGTGACTTCAACCAGCTCAAAACGGTACAGTAAGGGTACTTTCCATCTAATGTCAATTGTTTTGGGTAATTTTGGTTTATAATAGGAACTTTAAACAGCCTCAACGCTGCGCCTTGAGTTGCTGTTTGGACGCAAGATGACAACCTGAGACGAATAACGTTTCTGAAGTTCGCCCTAAAGCCGTAGCAGGTTAGGAGATCTCCTATAATCATCAATTGCCTGCTCGTGCTTAGATTGTTGAGTGGTCAACTCTCCACAAACTGGAGGATCAGAACTTTTTTGGAACTTGTTTCTATCGCGCTAATGGCTCCCCATTCCACGTATGATAATTACAGTTGCTGGTGCAACTATGACGGTGGAAACTGGCAGACGCATACCTCCTAATGGCCCCTGAGGATAGTAAACAAAGGTTTGTTTTCCAACGTTAACAGTAACTGTTATCACCTTATTAAAACCTAACTGTTAGGTGTTAAGACATTAGTGTACTAAACTCAAACTGGCGTGACTGACAAATTTAAGAAGAGTTGGGCCCTGCGCACCCACAGACTCCTCTTGTTAACATTCATAAGCGCCAGAGGGGGTCGAAAACCATACGAACGCGCAACTCTCCCGAAAATCACTAATTCGAGGAACAATCATAAGCGCCACTTCCTTCTCCAGCCCCTAATCCCCACACCTTATAAAAGCGTCTCGTGTTCATAAGCCGCTGTACGATTGGGTAAGCGCCACAAAGGCAAAAAGAGGGGTAAAAGGGATGCTTGCAGGACTCACCTGAACGTCCATGGTAGAAGAAGAACTTTCCGGCCCATTCGTCGTCTTGCGTTTCAAAGCATCAGGGCTGGCAGCCAATTCAAAATCAAATAAAGGACGGTAGGAGAAGAACGTCGGTGCACATAACACTGGTTGGCGTAGGCATGGACTGTATAGATTTGGCTAAAAAAAAACCGTGCCGATCCTGCGAAAAGGTCGATCCACACATAACAGTGTTTCAGTGAGTCCATCAGTGCCATCAGTGGCCATCAGTGCTCCGTGCGGCATGTAACTGGTGTGTGGACTATTTATTATTGATGCCATTGAAGGGCACGGGGCACTGATGGCCGAGGATTCACTGATAACATTGAAATGTATGGATCGAAGGTCGATCATCGTATGATTCACGCTATACGGGCAGGGCAAGGCAGGGCGAGGATCGTTCAATGACTTGAACGTGCCTTGATGGATCCCGAGTGTTCACATCGCCCGGGCACTTGGCGAGGACACGGAAGGAAGGCACGGAGAGGAACGGAGGTGGTGGAAGTGAAACCTGTGAGTGAAGGGTGGAGGAAGCGGCAGACACAAATTTTGATCGCTCAGATCTCGATAGCCCAGGCAAGGTCTGTGCAAGGAATGGTGCTTGAATGGAACTTGCACGCTGAGTGTGAACGAAAGCATTAGGTACCTACTTTTACATTAGACTGATCAAAACTGAGCCTTGCCCAGTCCTTGCCCTGCCATGCCCTGCTCGTATAGTGTGAATAGGGCTTAACTGGCCTCGACAAGCTTCGCTTCAGCGACATAATATGTTTGGTCATCTTTGCCCTCTCGTTCACTGTTTTCCTGTTCCCCCTGCTTTTCTTTTCCTCCACCTGGCGCTTATGCGCTTCAAAGAAATTGTGCCTCGGGCCAGGACTTTGCGCTTATGAACGGAGCTTTTAAGGGGATTAAACCGACTTGGCGCTCATGAAAACACCCACACCTCTTACTGTAAGAAACTGGCAGAGGCTTAGTGCCGTCTCTAAATCGTAGTACCATAACATCAGAAGTTATGATTCAGAACAGACATGTCAAAAATGTGTTGCTAACAAGTATCAAGTATCAAGTAGGTACAATAAAAAAATTTAAAAAAGATCTAATTTTCCTAAACAAAATGGCAGCTCGACTCCAGCTTTTTGTTATTGCCGTTATGTTTTTTGGTCGTTATTTAGAACATGGTTATAATGCAACAATGTAATAATAATTGTTATGCTGCCTTAAGATTTTGAAAATGACGAAATTTTCTACTTTCAACATTTAATATGTTAAACCTTAATTATAGTTTTCGATAGTAAATCATTCTCACTTTTCCTAGTAGGAACGTAGACTTTCCGACCATCAACGGCATTCGGTGGCACCAACGTTATAATTGCCTTCCCAGGCGCGTGCGGGACATTCCTTAATTTCAGGCGTTTCGCAATATTAGCGCCCCCATTATCGCCCCTGCTTAGCTCCAGCCCGTAAGTCACCTGCCGCAACACCTGAATGGAATAGTTCTGCGAGAAGTTACGGGCACTTGGGCTCGCCCGCAACTTCCTGGATACCGGGACCACCTCCGGCTTCCCCTCGCCCGTACAATACACGCCTTTTGAAGGAAGCCCGACTTGTCGGGGAAGCCGTGAATAACCCTGTGGATTACGCTACAATTCTAATGAGTTTAAAGGGAATTTACATACTACATAATGGACCAAACTCGGGGGGTGGGATGTTCCCGTGATGGAACAAGGTCGAGTTAAATGAAAGCCAAACACTCTCGCGCTGTGTTGCTTCGTTTTGCACATCCCCGAGGTTCGGGCCGCGCTTCGCCACGACTGATTGTAACTAATTGAACCGTTGTATTTCACAGAACAATCCCTACATTCGGAACAATACCTCCACAGAAGGACGTTGTCCTTCAATTAAGTTTCATTCGACTCACCCACACATACCCAAAATTTTTGTTTTGTTTTGGGTCATTTTTTTTGACCACGCATAGTTAAGTAGGTAATTATTGTGTGACGCAATTTTGAAAATTACATAAGATGTAATTGGAAAATGATTATGATGAAAAAAGTCATATCAAAATAATCGACTGATAAGACATTTTTCATACTTTGATTATTACCATTGTTACACAGTATGGATGAATGGGGGGGGGGGGGGGGGGGTCGCTTCGCTCGCCCGTTTGAATAATAGTTTAAGTGATGGGTGTGTAAATTTTAAATCGCAATTGCAAACGCTCTCGCTGTTGAACGGTGACGGACGGAGACGGAAAAGGCCGGCAACGCCCGAACTCTCTCGGGTCAGAGGCTCCAGCTCCAAGGTTCCAAACTGGCCAGCCGCGCGCGATCGCTAAAAATTGTTCAAATGAAACTCTCCGTCAAAATTCGCGATCGTCGGAATTTGTTCGTTCGAAATGGAGTATTAAAATTCGGATCGCTAGGCAGGATTCAGTGGAAACGCCAACTCAATCGGACTGTAAACAACGAAGATAGGAAGAGTGGCACGGATTTGCGCTCATCGACAATAATTGTCGATTATTGCGCTCAATGGGCTTATCAGACGTAAAATTTTCTGAGGAATCTGAATCAGAAATAAAAATTAGGGGTTCCCATTAAATAAATTTTAGAATAAGAATGTAAGGCGCACTTGCGCCCATTTGCGCGCATTTTCCCGGGGGGATCCCGACACGGTGGAAAATATCGTATTTTTATCAATAACGGTTTCGGAGGAGAAAGCTTGTGACGTACATACAAACATGCAGAGACGGTATGAATTAGAGGTATAGATTAAAAATTAATTTTAGATTATATATATATATTTATAATAATTAATCGAGAATTATTCTCGAATAAATTTAATGTATTCGCGACAGGGGTCGAAAATTTTGACCGCCTCAAAATGTGTCCTTTCATGTTTCATGATATAGATTCCAAAAGTGCTGAGTCTTCAAAATTTAAAAAAAAATCTTAGACGAAAAACTCAGTTCTTCATTTGATTGTGGCTGAAAGGTTTTCGGGCCGATCGCCCAATTTCATGGGTGGACCGTACTCGTCTCCAATTAATATCTCGTAGCAATGAGAGACTAAACCCATACCCTGAGTCGTCTCCTAATTAATTTTTCCCCTTTTCCCCAATGATTCGTCGTGGAGGGTTCTCGTGTATCAAGAAGGTCGGTAGGTGCCTTCTGGAGAACACAGAATTTCCCCTTTGAAGGGGTCACGGGCCGGATCCGAATTCCGGGCTCAACACTCAAAGGGTACTTCCAGGTAAACCAAATAACTTTCGTCCTTGTGATTTTGGGCAGGGGGAGGAATTTTGTACCGTGGTTTTCTTGAATGAAATGCTCTTTTGTTAACTTGAAAAACGTCTTGAAATAGAAGTTTGATAAAAAAATAAAAAAAAAAAAAAGTGTACGTTGTTAATGCTCGGGCAATCACTAGCTCCGTAGGCTCAGCTTTAAATCTCATCCAGACAGGAAAAGCGATTTCCAATAACTTCGTTCCATCTCTGTTTCCCACCCCTGGCGAACAATCTCATCCCTGAAGTTCGCCAACACACCTCTCGACCCAAACAACCCCTAACGATTCGGGAGAAGCTCCCGTTGTGAAAGTTTGGTTCGATGACCTTTCATGCGGTTGGGGGTCGGGCCTTTTTCAACTTCGGCCTTGCTAATGGTTAGAGTTTGTTGGAACGTTCATTAGGATGACAATTATCGAGATCAATTCAGAAGGAGCACGGAGGCAAATTACGTGCAGTTGGACTCGGAGTTATTATCAAGTTCTTGATTAAGTCGTCCACCTAGACGATAAATTTTCATAAGTTTGTTAGTTAAGAGGTTTCAACAAGAGCTGTTTAAGCGAAGCGGGGCCAAACAGGAAATAACGAGTATATTTCAATTGTTTGTTCAACTATGCAAAGTAAATCAGAGCAGTTAGTAGTGACGTACAGCGCTACAAAGGGTGCAATTTCATTTTCGGTAGCCAGCAGGGATTATAGATTTCAACCTTGTCGTCTAATGTGGGAAAATGACGTGCTCGACTGAATTTAATTATGAAAACCTACTTCGTTTTTACGATGATTCCCCTCCAACGAAGAGAATGCCTTAATGAGTAAACCATTAGAAGGTACATAGTTTCCAGAGCACGCCCGGATCCCGTCTGAGCTGCAAGCTCGGTTAATGAAGCTTCACTTAACCCCTCTGGACTACCTCTTAATCCTCCCCTCCAATGCTCACCCATTTTCCGCAAGTCTCATCGCCCTGCAGCACTCGATTTGCCTTTCATTTTCACATTTTTTACGAGCCCCCCCGATCTCCTCTCTTTTTTCCGCTAACATAAAGACGGCTCTATCTTTCCTTCGAACACCTCGTCATTATTTCAACTATCGGGCCTCATCATGTGAATTTGCAACTTTGATTTATTCACGTATTCTTATTTTATTGCAGGTAATAACAAGTGAAGGCACTGATTTCCATTTTCTCGATGGTATTTGCCTGGCGTAAGAGTGGGTATGTATTAAACCATAACTCTGTTTTAGTGATCTTTCGTGAATAGTTGTTATTTTATGTGTTCTGTTGTGCCTAAATTGTCGTTGAAGTAATTTGGTGCAAATTGAGTTTAAATTAGACGTTCAATTTGGTTTTCCGATTTTACCGGTTGAACTTTATCCCGTGAGCGGCGAAATGAAATATTCAATTTAGGCTGTTGTGTGATGGGCGAACTTCCGAATTTGGTAAGCCCATAATCACGCTGCCGCTTATATTTGGAGGTATGTGAGAGTTACAGCCGGGCAAGAGCGGGCAAAAATTACAACCGGGCCCGCTGCCCAGGCATCGATTGTTGATGCGTGGAGGGGGGGGGGAGCAGTGTATCTTCACTGGAGTTATCCAGACTACTCCTCCCCCACTTCTAAGCCACCATCAATCCCTCCCGACCTTCCCACGAATTTAGGTTGGGGTGAGTCGATTTTTCGACCTTTTTTTTTTTTTAATTTCTGGTTCCGATAGGGGAAATTTGTTGCTTTTAGGACCCAAAAGAACACCCTCAAAGCGAAAATATCGACTCAATCAGGTCCGATAACGCAAGCGAAGTTTTTGTTTATCGACAAAACTCCACAAGTGACGAGGAAAGAGAAAATCCCTTTTTGTGGGAGAAACCTATTCCAAGTGACCTACTATACTATACTATACTATATTCTGGTCATTTTAACGCCAAAATGATCTCCTTGAATCAAAGTTTCTCAATGCAAAGCGGGTGTTTAGGGAGTCAGCTCATCAAAGTTGAGATTGTAGTTAAAAACCCCGGTTTTTTTGGTGCAAACAATAATTGAATATCATTTCAATAATTCGATGCCTAACGATCGATTGTAGGCTAGAGGAAGAGGTACCTTACCTCCGCATTGATAAAAACATAAAAACGATATTTTCATTTTTCGTTTTGAGTTGCCTTTTTTTTAGCAAATTTTCTTCGAAAATTTTTCCTTTTTGGCAATAAGGCAGGACAGTAAAAATCCACACGGTTGTTTTGCTGAAGTGACTGACCAGTACCGGTACTTTTCCTTATCCCCCCCCCCCCCCCCCCCTGGGTACGGAAAAGTACCAGCGTTTCAAATCTGTGACTCCTGATTTTGTCCACAAATACTCCTCTTTGTTGATAACGGGACAAACGTAACACAATAGAGCCTTTTTCTCTGGGACACCAGTTAACCAGGGGTTTTTTTTTTGTACACACAAGGGTTTGGAGGTTCGTCATTACGCACCTCACGAGCCGGAAAAAAATAGAAATTCCACTCGGGCATCCAATACGCACCCGTCAGACCCTGTAGAGCCTGACTTTACGCACGCCGCTCTCACATTCTTAGCAGGAGCCGATAACGTGTAATTGGGGTTTTGGGCTGCCTTTCTGCGATCCGGACGAAGTTGGAGACGTATTTTGCTCGTGGGTATTGGATAATGTCTGGCAGGCGAGCGATCCGATGACTCTTCTTTACCTTTTTTCGTCAGTTTTGCATGAGATAAATCGAGCGTCTGAATACGCAAGCCACAATTGGACTGACGGGTATTTCCTGCAGTCCGCCTGCAGTGTGTGCGATGTTCAGGCGATCATCTGCAGTTCACTACGTTCGCCTGGTATAATATATTATACTGTAGTGTATGGAGCTCGGCGGTATTAGTCTTGCGTTCATTAGCTGCAGACCGAGACACCGAACATCGACATTATACACCTGTTGAGGCGACCTGCTGCCATGGTGAACATCGACACTTTACACCATGCAATCGCCTGCTGCAGGCGTTAATCATTCGTTCCTTTCGTTCACTTCCTTCAGTTCAGAGGTGGGCCGAGTTTTCTAACTTCAAATGCCTCATGGCCAGGTGATTTAAAGGTTGGACCGAGTTTACCATCGCCCCAATGTCTCATTAGCAGAGTTTTTTTTTAGTAGGATTAAGGATTAGTCCGAGTTTGAAATAGCCCGCTCAGGAGTTGTTGGAATATGTACACCACAATTATACAGCGGACAATGCTCACCATCTTTGAGGGCTCTCAAATCCAGTGTGGTCACCAGAACAACCAATTGTTGTGAGTCCTTCCATTCATCGTTTAACACGGACTTCAACCCTCCGCATCCGGACATTTTTCTTCTTTTTTTTGGCAAACTTCTTCAAATTCATGCGGACATCTACCCGAAATTGAACTCTCTGGACGACACCCACCAGCCACGACGAAAAGTCCAGAAAGCACAGCGTTGGGTAGAGACGTGGCTACGGAGGCAAGAAAGAAATCCTTACAAAATTTCGTGGTTTTTGTCGGGTGCGTAACGTAAATTTTTTAGGGGTGCATATTGTGTGGCCCAGTGGGCGCTGTAGACATGCGCAGAAGGCGTTTTCCAGCTGGTCCGTGCGGCTCGGGCCCTCAGCTCTGTAAATTTCTGGCAGATAACGCTGTCACCAAATTTCACAGCAAAACGCTGGTTTGTTCCACCCTTGTGGGAGCTGTCAAGATGCAAAAAGCGTTCACTGAGAGAAAAAACGGCCTAAAATACTGTTAAAGTTTAACAGTGTAATCCTGTAATGCTCTGCCAACAGTATTGATACTGTTAATGAGTGAATACTGTTATTGAAATCCCGCCCCCTGAGTATACTGTTAATTAATGTGTGTGCTCATCAACAGTATTATACGGTTACTGCAACCGACTAACTCTGTTATTGTAACCAAAACACTGTTAAAGTTGGGCAAAACACTGTTAGAGTTGGGCAAAACATGGCAAGGGGCGGCATTTTACTCAATAACCTTCTTATTCTGTTATTGCAATACCGGGAATTGAAGATGTTTAACAGTATTTACTGGTTAACAGTATTTTCTGTCAAATTTCAACAGAGTCGTTTTCTCAGTGTTGCGGGATAGTATGATCACTACCTTTCAAATCGATGCGGATTGCGAGGTGACTTGCGCAAAACAAAATGGGGATTTCCTCCTCTGTCCCGAAATTAGCCGGAGCACTGCCCATAGTGGCCTAAAAGACGGACCGCCACTGCCGAGGCTATTAAATTCCTATATTCGACAGTTGTTGGGTTATGCGGGTCGATTTCCTGACCTAGCCCTTCAGGGAGGGTTCTGCTCCTTAGACTCCGCCCGATGGAGCCTACTAGAAATCGTTGGCCTTTATCTAACCCAACCCCCCCAAAACCCTACTGCTACAATCGATCTTCAGCCTGGACCACCAGAACTAATGCCCTCGGGGGTAGTACCCATAATTTATCCTGGCGAGGAAATGCCGCCGATACTTCAGGTGGTCCAGCAAACGTTGAGCATTGATTCACCCGAGAGTCTCTTAGATTTTGTATTAGTAGCAGTGAAGTGATAACCAAACAGTGCCATAAATTATTTTTTATTAAAAAAGAGCTCTCTTAACGTGTGACACACGTTTTACTATTGGGTTCCGAAATTGAAGAAAAAACGTTTTTGGCCAATATTGATCTACCACAATCATTGAGGTAATTCAATTCAAAAAAAACTAAAACCACGATAATACGTAATCTCATTACTACCAACTTATTATTGTGTTTTCAATTTTTTTCAAAATTATTTACCTAATTTCCTTTTTTGTAAGAGAGTATTTACCATATTTTATGGGTTCGCTAGCTGCATTTTTTTCTTTTCAAGCCGTATTAATGAGGAAAAAGGTGAAAAGGCCCTTCTGGAAAAAAACGGGACCTTTTTCAAAGGAAATTCGCGGGTTTGTTTAATTTCCGTCCTTTAATAACTCAAATCTGGACGGTTTTAAAATAACAAAATGCCTTAATTTACGCGTCAAAAGAGGTTCGCTCAACACAGAACAAAGCTACCTGCTTTATTAAGGTGGGCCGTTGGCAACACTGTCTTCCTCTCAGGCGAAACCCATTTCTTGTAGAAGGGTATAGGTATACCCTTGCCCACTAAAGTCGGTAAGTTAGTCCCTGGGATTGTTTATTGGGCCGGGCTACAAGATAACGGCTCCCCGGTATAATCTCCTAGGATTGAAATTGTTCCCTCCTTCCCGTTTTCGCTAACTTAATTGTGACCCTTTGGCCGCCCAGGGGTTTTACTGAGACCCGTCCCGACCGGAGGATTACCTTCACCACATCTGATACTTATAATTTCTTCGGGAACGGCCTCAGAGGTTCGCTCCTTTTTGCGAGCTCCTCAACAACCCGGGGTAATCGGATTGGAATCAATGGACCGTCATAATGAACCAGTTTGAGAGCACACCAGCCGCGTGATATTGTATTAAGGATAGATAGGAGTTTGTTAGACAGTTGTCGATGCCAAAGACTCTATAATGATATTTCTTAGTAGATAATAACCTTCAACAGCCCCACCATATAATATATGCCGTAGAGAGGGGTAACTTTAGTGAAACCCGTTTTTTTTTTTTTTTCTTCAATCCATTGTGGAGGGCTCAATTTTGAAGTTAGCGACCCCCAGCTGGTACCATCCTAAAGGATGTGAATCTACGAAAAGTGACATTTTCAGTGTCACATATTTGAACATTGAAAAGCGAAAAATTCCGAACTTTTTTCCATGGTAATAAACTTGCATTACCTTGGTGATTATTGTGTATCAGTGGCTACTCAGCAACTTTCATCGTTCTGTTGCACCAGCTGTTTGACAGCCAGATGAATGATTAGAAGACCAGATGAATGAAAAATGAGAGTGTAGACGGAATTTAAAAGAGAAAACCAGCGAATTGAAACCATGGTATATAATTTTTTAACGAAAAGTGTCAAGATCTTGAGTAAAGGCAAACTCCAGCACTGTCATTAAATGAGCAAATTTTGCTCTTTCTTTTGCTCTGATATTCATTCATCTGGTCTTCTAATCGTTCATCAGGCCATCAAGAATGTTTGTTGGCCAGATGAATGAAATTTTTTACAATAAATCATTTGTACTATAATTAGGGATGTGCGATACTATACAATACCCGATACCAGTACCCGATACTAGTATCGAAAAAAGTAAGCAATACTATCGAAGTATCGGAAGCAACTATTCGATACCTACAAGTATTGGATCATATGGGTACTTTTATTAAGAGAAAAGAAAATTTCAGTATTGAATAGGGGCAGTTTGAAAATCGAATCCTGGATTATCATTATTATTATTTATTATTATTATTATTATTATCATTATTGTTACTTCAAAGAGTCAGAAGAAGAAGAATGATATTATATTCATTTAATAAAGAAAATATTGTATATAAAATATAATTCTACCACCATTCGTCGTCTGTGCCTTTCAGAAAACACAATTTGTCAACATATTTTGGTGACAACCGAGAATGTTCCTTTTCTCAAAATTCAGTAATAAGTTTGGTCAAAAATTATTTACCTAATCATCCACGAGGTCGATTGTGATAAATGAAAATAAGCAATCTGAGAACACCGCCTGAGTCTAGCGTCGCTATCGTCAGTAAAAACTCCCTGCTTATAATGTTTATAGAAAAAAAATTAAACCATGGTTATAATATTTTAGTTTAATCCAATGCATTTTTAAAAGTATCCAAAAGTATCGTTACTTTTTGAAAAATATCGATCCAATACTTTTTGATACTTTTTTATCAAAAATGTCGATGTGATATGTGTCAATACATGACAATATCATCACTTCAAAATGCATTGATACATATTATGTATCAATACATTTTGAAGTAGGTAAGTACCTTACATCTCTAGGTTTGACTGATAATCTCTACTAGAGATTCTCTAGTATCTGTGTTGGCCACAGAACATAGAAAGAGAAACTCTTTCTATGTTCTGTGGTGTTGGCCGACAGAGGTGAGCGTGGCGAGTAGATTCCTCGCTTTTCGTGTAGGTTATAGCACCAAGGAGGTATAGTAGGTACATCTGTTTCCATTTGGGTATTTTTTCCGATACTAGAAAAATAATCGATACCAGTAGTAGTATCGAATGGCAGGATTCGATACCAAAAGTACCCGGTATCGAAAGGAAATACCCGATACTTTACCCATATCGATAAGTATCGCACATCCCTAACTATAATAGATAAAGGTAACGATAAAGGTTTACAATAAATCATTTGTACTAATAATTAGATAAAGGTAAAATAGAAAAAACAAAGTGCTCATCATAATCTATGCAGGTGTTTCTAAACTGGAATGGACTTTGAGCGTTTTGATTGATCTACTGGAACACCTACAACCATGACCAGAAGAATGAATCACAAAAAAGTCACGCAATGTTCCCACAAGTTGTTGTTTCCCTTCACCAAGCATGAACTTGAGGAGCCAGATGAATGAATTGAAAGCTCGGGACAGGACGATTATCAACAGTAGTTGCTAACCTTCATTAACTAAATATCCATAAGACACATGCTCGTAATCTACAGGCTTATTGCCACTAGTACAAATATGGCTGATTTTTTCCTGCTCACGTTAAGGTGGGGTACATGCTGAAAGTTGACTACCTCATGATGGGGACAGGCCAGATGAATGAAAAATTGATCATTCAACCCAGATTTTACCTGTGAAATATTAAACTGAAAAACACCAACTGACACGGAAGAATGGAGCCCGTACCTATAGACACATAGGGGAAAAAAAATCCTTTCTTATCATACCCAGAAGTAGAGTTATTGTGCCGGGACAAGAAAATGTCACTTTTCGTGGATTCGTCACCCTTTCATGAATTACATGATATTGTAGTGTACTGTCCAATCGCTGGAAAACGTGATGTTGGCTAACCTGGGAGGCTGAGCGCTTTTTTTCTGTTATCAGCAGTGTTATCATTTTTCGAGGTAACCACCAAACCTACCACGACCGGTGCGCATCACTGTTGTCATCATTGTCAATATCGAAGTTGTACTTTTTATGGTGTTTATTATGGTGGTTTTATGTACCTTTTTTATGGTCGTTGATTTCTTCTCCTTCGGTTTGCGCTTCCGAGGCCACATTTTCTCTCATTTTTCTCAGAAAACTTTCCTCAAGACGACCGGAACTTCAGCAGAACCAACACAGACAGCTTGGGATAATGTAAAACACAGAAACTGGATTGATAACGCATGATAAGATTCATAACGAAGAAGAGCAGACTACGGGAAGCAAAAGATGTTCCATTTCATCATTATTTTGACTAGTCGTGTTCTTGCCGAAACACTCATGACTTGTCTTGTTGTTGAAGAAACGCCAGTTTTTCAGAGGCTCCCACTGGCTGACAAGTTATGTTTTTGGTGAAAGTGCATATTCAGGATCGCAGGTATCTTCAGTGGCCACAAGATGGCATCATAAGCTCAAAACTCGATTTTTTTTTTAAACTAGGTAATCGTGTTTTTGCCAGAAACCGGATATAGATATAAAGTCGATTTAATCGACTCTACTATACAGATTTTCCATTTACATTCGTAATGTTACGACAGCTATACCAGCGATATTGGCGGTGGCCGGTAAGTTTTTCATGAAACAGATACGTCACCTCAAATTGAACCGAGTGGATTCCCACGGAATGGCTTCACTTGAAAAGCAATTTCCCAACTTTTTATTTTTATTTTGCTGTTGGCAACTCGACCAGGATACAGGTTTCGTATCGTACGGCTCAAACGGGATTCGATCTCGTCCTATTCGCCTTTTTGCGGCACCAGAAACGGCGAGCCGGTTGTATATTACCCCTTTCGTATATTGTGGGTCATTTTAATCGGCCGGTTTATTTGCGCAAAATGGATGAGACGAGCTCCCCCGGAGTGCAGGCGGTGGTGAATAATTCACTTGAACAGCCTTTCAAGCCGATAACCGTAGAAATTCTAAGCGACGCCCTGAACGGTCGACGCGGTCGCAAATACGGTTCTAATGTTATGAAGATATTCCCGTTTCGAACACCTGATAGAAATGGGTTTCTGGATGAGGGGGAGACCCCCATTCGGCGAGTGTCGTTACATTAAAAGGCCGTTATTCCTCGGGCGCCTAGTTTGTAATGTTTTCACGTTCGGTCGTTTTCAGAAAGGGTAGAGGGGGGGAAAATCTAGGTATGACTGGAGGGGAAGAGGGGGTCAGATTTTACACAGAAAGGGAATTTTCCCTTAGTGAAGAGAGGGACCGACTGCGTCCCATTAAAGGCAAATTACGCCCTTGATTGGATTAAACTTTGAGCGCATTCTACCCTACATCACTGAGGATTTCCTTTACTCGCTCAAACACTTCAACCCTTAACTCGAGACAGTGTTATGGTTTATGTTTCTGACACCCCCCCCCCCCCCCCCCCCCATAACACGATTTTATGAACTACCCCTTGTGAGCCCTGATCGTTCTCGTTTTGTGCTCGGTTCAGAGTTAGAGACTTGGGATATTGCTTAGTTATGGCTCCTCCTAACTTCATAATACGGAGCTCCTTCACCAATTATAGTTGGTAGAGCAGAGTATGTTGTATCATTCTTGGATAATTCAAAGTTAGCGCTTTGATGGGTTTAACTAAATTCATCTCAATTCTCGGTGAAAGTTTGTATTGTAAACAACTCAATCGTGTGGATTCAAATTGTTAATAAAAGACGACAAATTTCTAAACCAGACAGTCCGTGGGTACCTCTCAAAACAAGCATTGTCCAAAATTTTCAAAACGCTGCTTTGGAAAAGGGGTTGGGAGTTCTACCAGTCCAGTCAATAGAGGAGGTTCACCCTACAACAGGTGTAGCATCTTTTGGTTATTATTCTGGGAATAATACACCTATGTGATCGCGACGGAGGTCGACGACTCCGATCGGCCTCAAAATTTGACATTATCTGTTTCAAGAGGTCTAGATTCTAAAACCTAAATGTCCGTCCGCCGTCGGGCCGTTTTGGGCAGTAGGCATTTTTTTTTTAAATCTGAAATTTTGACAAAATACTCGGTTTACCATCTGGTTGTGCCCGAAAGGTTTTCAGCCCGATCGCCCAAACCCGTGGGCGCTATGGGGCTATAATGGGGCAATGGGAGGTTTTTTTTTTAAGGCTTTTACCTATGGGATCGAGTAGGTGTCGTTTTCGAAGTATTTTTGGATGTAGAATCCTACAAATGGGTTTTTTGAAGGATCCCAGGAGGTCAAATATTTTGCGAGTAGGTACCTACTTAAAAAAAAATTTTTGAAAAAAAAAAAAATTAAAAATAAATCGAATTTTCAAAAACGAATTTCATTGACACAAATTTCTGCTCAAGTAACCTATATCAAAGAATAACAAACCCTAGTGTAAAATTTGCAGCGGTTTTTTTTTTTTTTTTTTTTTTTTTTTTTTTCAAAATTTCGTCGATTTTTTACTTGAAAAATATTTCACCTCCTCGGATCCTTCAAAAATCCCATTTCTAGCAACATGAAAGCCCTGTGGATCGTTCGGGGACCCTCAAAAATGGATTCTACGTAGAAAAATACTTCGAAAACGATACCTAACTCGATCCCATAGCTGAAAGCCTTCAAAAAACCCCTCCCGTAGCCCCATTTTAGCCCCATAGCGCCCCACGGGTTTGGGCGATCGGACTGAAAACCTTGCGGGCACAACTGGATGGTGAACCGAGTATTTTGTCAAAATTTCAGATTTAAAAAAAATTCCTACTGCCCAAAACGGCCCGGACGGCGGACGGATATTTCGGCTTTGGAATCTAGACCTCTTGAAACGGATGATGTCACATTTTCAGGCCGATCGGAGTCGTCGACCTACGACGCGAAAACATAGGTGTATTATTCCAAGAATAATAATCCAAAAGTAATCATTCAAATAAATTAAGCCGTTTTGGTGCTAATAATCTCGAACCCGAGTCCTGGTAGTAGCTATTGTATTATGGATTTTTTGGTGTTGCTACTGCCTTCGTCTCAGTTGGTGTTCCTGTGTGGGAAAATGCCTTATTAGGTTTTCCAAACTGTACCCTCACCGTTCACTCCTTGCCGAACACGATCGAAACCTCATTCCCTACCCCATGTTATTCTATGAAGGAATTCCTCGCACTATATCTTATCGAACATTATACAGCCAATGGGGAAGAGCTCCGGGAGACAAATCTCAGACGGGAAGTAATAAATGGGTCCGACGAAGAAACCCAACGGCTGAGACCAATCTTTCCTCGTCATGGCTGTCCTGAGGTAAGATTTATGCCGGCCGAATGTTTTCCTTCAGTGGCCTGCCATTTAACCGCAGGAGACAGTCGGGATCGAAGCTCGGCCATCTCAGGCCCGCAAACCTTATAACACCATCGACTTTGGCTTATCCTAAAGGGAGATTGTGAACAGAGCCAACAACAAAAGTGTCAAAATCGCCCATCCCTGCCGTTGGTCTTTAGTGAGCTAGCCAAAAGAGCCAACATTTGAACCAACGATGCTGTGTGAAATGAGCCGACAGTCGACAGTACGAAAAGTGCCAAATAAAGGAAAGAGGATCATAATAGATAACGATATATATATCATATATTATATTATATGATATATATATCGTTATCTATTGCACACGACAGAGCCTTCAGTGCAGCATGTGTACCAATATAATATAATATAGTATACTGCAATATATATAGCTTTATAGACCCAGCTATCGGGTCTTATTGTAACGAAAATTCCAGCCATCCAGTCACTTCCCCGGCGACTTGATGGGGCGACTGCATAGCGGATATAGCTTTACAGACCCAGCTATGAAGTCGCCGAAAAACGGCGACCTGGGACTTTGTTGAACAGCTGATTGGCCGAGTCGACAGTACGTTTTGAGTCTCCAGCATGTCTGGAGTCTGACTGAGCATGTCTGGAGTGTGATTTTTCGATTTTACCCATATATGTGCAATTCCATTGCACAATGTGCATGTTATGTCATATTATGTCCATTGCAATATAATAATATATTGCAATAATAATATTATATTGCAATGGACATCACCTGATGTGGTCGTCAAGAAAGAAAATCCCCGTTGGTTCAGTTTTAGGCCAGACATTCCACAAATTACTCTCATGTACATTCATAACCATCTTGTCATTTTACAATATTGTAGACTTTGGTTCCTTTGATGCGTCGACTTTGCAGCTGATGGACGTGGTGCCAATGGCCTGATGGTAGCCATCGCCCACAGTCTCAGGTACGGGGGTTCGGATTCTTGCTGGCGTACTCCTTGTTGAGCAGGAAGCGACCCGCCGTTTTCCTGCCTGTAGGACGGTGGGGCGGTGGCGGGTACCGTGAGCACGAGCTTCGGAGTTGTCCTGCATTTGCGACGAAGGGTTTTCCTGAGGGCTGAGGTTTTCCCTGACCATGTATGGGGGGACTGGAGCAAATAAGTCTCCACCTGGTCGAAATACAGGTCGTTTGCTGCCTTTGCAGCGGCTGTCCTGAGGGAGAATGTTTCTTTGTTGGCCAATAAGCGTGTTGACAGTCTCCATGGCTCGTTCGGTGGGCAATGAGGCGGACTCTTCACACTTCCGTCTTCTCGTATTATCTAACCAGTCAGAGGGCAGGGAGCTAATTGGGTTCAAGTATAATCCCTACTAGCGATTGGCTCTTTTCACAGCTGACCAACCTAAAGAATTGAGTTTTAAAATAGCAAACTTGTAGCATGCGAACAGAAATTTCATCAGACGGGAGGGCTCGCTTGGTTCGCCCATTCGCGTACCATTGGCGCCAATCTAAGCTGGTGGTGAAAATACCCTAATGCATTTACCCGCTGGTTAGGTCAGGGGTTCACTAGTTCAGAGAACCCTCAAAGATAGTGAAGGGGATGATAAGGAAGAGGGGGGGGGTGAGTGAGGGAGAGGAGAGTACAGTGACTAAGCGAAATTATAATGGCTGCTCGTGCTGGTTTCGGTTGCAGCTCGAGCTGCTTTGGTTTATTATTCTTGGAATAATACACCTGTTTTCGCGACGGACGTCGACTCCGATCGGCCTCAAAATTTCGTTATTCGTTTCAAGAGGTCTAGATTCCAAAACCGAAATGCCCGTCCGCCGTCCGGGCCGTTCTGGGCAGTAGGAATTTTTTCAAAAATCTGAAATTTTGACAAAATACTCGGTTTACCATCTAGTTGTGCCTGCAAGGTTTTCACCCCGATCGCCCAAACCCGTGGGGCGCTAGGGGGCTAAAATGGGGCTACGGGAGGTTTTTTGAAGGGTTTTGGCTATGGGATCGAGTTGGGTGTCGTTTACGAAGTATTTTTGAACGTAAAATCCATTTTTTGGGGTCCTGGAACGATCCGATTTCACTGTGGCGATCTATAGGGCTTTCATGGGGCTACAATGGGATTTTTGAAGGATCCCAGGAGGTCAAATATTTTTCAAGTAAAAAACGACCTTTACATGACCTACGTCCCCCACTAATGTATGGTTTAATTTCGCTCGATTTACAGCCGCCCTTGTTTTGATCAAGTCGTAATAATTTTCTGTCGAATTTTTTGCCGTGTGCGAGATTTTCGAGAGATGAATGCTGTCACCCGTCTCACTGAACATTCCCCTCGGTACCCCTTGGAAGACAAATGGAAATAAAACGGTTGGGTCGTGGAAAGTGAGCCAGAGATGTCCTTTTACATGTTATTTTCCTTCTAAAAGATTTCTTCTTGCTAAAGATTCCCGGTCAGCAGTCCTACTACGTCTACATATATTCGGTGTGTGTATTAACTAGGTAATATGTAATACGGCTGTTCGTATTAAATTTTGCTGTTGAAACCCCTCTTGATTGTAGCACAAGCCGCCACTGGTTAGCGACCAGCGTAATTTGAAGTGGTTCGATGGAATGTATTGCTTTAGGCAATTAGGTGAATACATTGAGCGAAAATGAGAGTAATTAATCGGGACCAGGACTGTGTTTTCTCTCTGAGCGATCGATCATGCAAGATTACGTTTGGGTATGCAAAATCTATGTAGCTGTTATGTAAAATGGGGATTTGTTTTCTTACGATTTTTTTGGCCGTCGTGTTTGTCTCCGTTGGCGATGCCGTGGAAAATTTGAAGAGGAAATGCGAAGGTGATCGAAACCGGGAAAGTGTACAAGCTGTGAAAACAATAGGGTGGTTTTCCGGAGCCGGGGGATAATGTTTTTGAGAGAGGGCTTCCGCTAAGGTATCCTTTTCCCCCCGGAGTTTCTCTTGGCCTCTTGAAAAACTGGGGATGTGCAAAATGGAAAAAGGAGTCAAAGGGGGAACCTCGAAGGGAAGAATTTCTGCGGAGGGCAACCGAAACCCCGGAGAAGCAATATCGCCCTATAAACCTGTTCCCGCGGCGAGAAATTGGTTTCGGTTGTTCTCCCCGCCCGTTTTTATGAATCGGAGCTGGAAAAAGAAATAAGTGGTTAGGACAATGGCCGATAACGTCCTCCGATTCCCGAACCCCCAAACAACCGGGTTTCTCTTCCTCCCCACATTTTCCATTGTCGCTGTTTGGGTTTCCCAGGGAAGGGAGAAGAGAAAATTGTAATCCTAACAAGGCAATTCCATTGTGGGGCCCCTACGATCAGTTTTTATACCGCAGGAGCGTAAAATGGAAGATTCTTCTTCTAGCTTACAGTCTACACATAGCTTCCACTTTAATACACTTGGAGATTATGTTCACGTAAATATTCGCATACTTGGACGTGATGTGTTCAATTTTGGTTTATTATTCTTGGAATAATACACCTGTTTTCGCGACGGACGTCGACGACTCCGCTCGGCCTCAAAATTTGACATTATCCGCTTCAAGAGGTCGAGATTCCAAAACCGAAATGTCCGTCCGCCGTCCGGGCCGTGAGAATTTTTTTTTCAAATCTAAAATTTTGACAAAATACTCGGTTTACCATCTAGTTGTGCCCGCAAGGTTTTCAGCCCGATCGCCCAAACCCGTGGGGCGCTATGGGGCTACGGGAGGGGTTTTTGAAGGCTTTTGGCAATGGGATCGAGTTAGGTGTCGTTTTCGAAGTATTTTTGAACGTAGAATCCATTTTTGGGGTCCCGGAACGAATTTGGGATGGGCGTTTCGGTTTCTTTTAAGAAATGAAACTGTTTCGGGGAAACTGTTTCAAAATAACAGATTCAGCGTCAATGCGTTTCGAAAGGACTGAAGCAGGCTTGCACAACAATAACAGAAACAGAAACCAAAACGGTTTCGTCGCGCCTCAGACTGCTTCTTGTTTACCTCAGCTCAAGCTGTTGCGTTCTTTTCATTACGTTCATTTGCTCGTTTTTTTGAAACAGCTATTCCAGATTAAGTGAAACTGTTTCAACGTTTCTTCTCGTGAAACTGTTTCGTCGAAACTGTTTCGCGTTTTTTTCCCACCCCTAGAAGGAATTGATTTCACTGTTGTTATCTACAGGGCTTTCATGGGGCTACAAATGGGATTTTTGAAGGATCCCAGGAGGTCAAATATTTTTCAAGTAAAAAACTACAAAAATTTTTGATGAAAAAATAAAAAAAAAATTTTTTTTCATTGACACAGAATTAAATTTCTGCACAAGTAACCTATACTGCCGTCCAACGGAGAAAAGCCGTAGAAATAAGGTAAAGTGAATCTGAGCTACGGCTTTTCTCCTTTGGACGGCAGTATATCGAAGAATAATAAACCCTAAAGTAAAATTTTCAGCGCTATAGTGTCTGTGGGGAGTCTCTAATCTATACTATGAGCTCCTTGAACTTTTTTTTTTTTTTTTTTCCTGGAAAGCTCATGCTTCAAAAGTTAAGAAAATGGGTCAACATTGCAGAAAACGCGTCTCTATTATTTATAGGGCCTTTGGAAAAATGTAATATTTGAATTCCGAGGCCTGGAGGAGGTACATGACGTGGGCTGCTTGATCATCTTTTGATTGGCCGAGAAATCCCCCTCTCTCTCGCATCTATGCAAGTTAGCCAACTTTGCTATGCGAAAAGCCAACCCCGATAGTCAGAAATCGGGGTAATCATCAGAGAAGGTCATTCACAAATCGAGCATCGAGTTATCATCAAAGGAGGTTATTCAAAATCGACCCGGGTCGAGTGTTTTTATTCGGATTCCGTTCAGATTTACCTATTATTCAGCGCTCTGGAGGCTCCGAATTAAATTGTTGAAACAGGAAATGACCATTGTCTAACACAATCATGTCATGATAACAAAAAGAGTTCACCACATATAGCTTCTACTTTATAAATTCACTTGGGGACATGGCATGTAGTGGTCACGTAAATATTCACCATCTTGGAAGTGATGTTTACTCCTAAAGTGTAGTGTTTGACCAATGGGAAGGAAGGTAACACAATTCGTTTCCGAGAGATATAGTTCTGCTTACGGGATTGCGTTGTCAAGGAGATGTATTTGTCCGGACCTCTCCTATCTCTGGACTGTGGAGGGATCCCCAGCCATCCCACAATTCATCTCCTAAATCTTTCCGTATTTCTATAGCTTGTAAGGAGGGGACAGAAAAGAAGAGAGGGAGGGAGATTATCTTTGTGCTTTCTGTAGGCACACATCTTCCTTGCACCGGGCTCTTCCACTCACACAGGATTTTATTTATGGTGTAAGCGTGTAGTTACATTACAAAAACTGACAGCGGGAGGAAGAAAAATGAAATTTCTTTTTATACGAGTTCGCTTTCTACTTTCGAAGACCATATGGCCTTGTCACATGTCTTGAAAGAGCTATAACCCCATTCCCATTGTGCTCTCAAACAATTACCTACTGCACAAGTGGGGGCGCTTTCCAGTATCATCTCATCCAATTTCTTTATTGGAGTTTGCTGAAGCCAAAAGCTCCAGTCCTCTACAGGTATCTGTTTGCACTCGTGAACTTCCTCCACAACAACCTGTTTTACAAAGCGATAACAAATGTTTGAACCGCCGAAATGGAACGACGCTGAAGTCCCAAACGAATCCCCTAAAAACCTCCGACGGTATTTTTAAATCGGCGAGGTTCCCCCGCCCCAAAAAAGTTCAAGGACGCTTTTTCATATCGATAAACTGGGAGGGAAACGAGTGATGAAAATAACAAACACTGTCATTCTCAGCCGAGGAAAGAGGGAAACGTGCTAGGAATACAATCCTTGTAAAAACGGTTCGCTGTGGGAGAAAAAAAATCCGCGCTGGCTCCCCAGTTTCTGTTGGTGGGGGAAAAGGATTTGAAATAAAGCGGATATGAAAAACGTAACAGCATCAGAACTGAAAACGCTTTGAAAGACGTAGCAAGTTTTTAGGAGGCAGGAATTTTTAGCATGTGGTGTAAACTAGCTTAAAGAGTGGGGCGCCTGCAGTAAAATGAACACCTAGAAGAGTAGCTGCTAGGTAATTGCTCCACACCATCCTTCAGATGGCGTTCCGTCATTAGGGATGGGAATCGATTTCCGATTTTTTGGAAAAATCGATTTTTTGTTCCGATTTTTCGATTTTTTTGAATCGATCTTCAGGTTCCGATTTTTTAGGTGAATCGATTTTTTACTTCCGATTTTTGTAAAAATCGTGAATCGATTTTTACTACTGATTTTTTAAAAAATCTTGAATCGATTTTCGTCATTTATAAAGATTAGTTTATTATTTCAAGTGATTCAAGCAAATTTCGAGCCTTAGGACGATTAAAAATTATGATAATAGCTAATAACAACAAAACTCACTAGTTACCAGCGACGTTCGCCATGGCTTTTTCAGACAGCGAAACTGATTACTCGTCTGATCAAATGTTTATTATCAAAATGTTTGAAAACTAATGAAATTTTAATTTTCAATAAATTTTTTTAACGATTTTTTCTTGAATCCTACCTACATTAAATATATCTACAGTTATCACTCATTAAAAAAACGTTTTTTTGTAAGACTGATTTTTGAATCGATTTTCCAAAAAATCGATACATACTTTTATGGCGATTTTTTTGGGAAATCGATTTGGAGCATCCGATTCTGAATCGATTCAAAAAATCGATACTTCTTACCGATTTCCCATCCCTATCCGTCATCCCCATTTAGAATCTTCTGGAGAGCCAAGATCGGGGAGAGCAATAAGACCGTGACGATGGTGAAGGCGCCAGAAGACCAAAGACACTCCCAGCAACAACCAAATCGTCACTTTTTGACGGCAGCGTAACGGTTTTGATTCGTGAAAACCACGCATGGTAAACACAATATAGCCCGAGGTTTTCAGCCAATTCCCAAAGGAAAACGAAACACGGCGCACCGGTTTCCATCTCCGTGTTTGCTCCCTGCTGACCTATTGACAATCGCCGCACGCCGTTTCACGGCCGTATCCCAATTTTCGACAACCCTTCTCTTCCCCGTGCCGGTTCCCCCGCCGTGTTTTCAAATGAAAGTTTCTCGGTGAGCTCCGCTTTTCGTTGTGAACACGCGTAGCCCGGGTGGATTTTATTCGGGACAAAAGACCGCCGGTAGGACGAAAATGTGAGCTTCGTCATCGCCCTATTAGCACATGACATTTTCATACGATGCATGACGTTCTCATTCTGCAGAAAAACTGTTCAGTTTGTTCTCTCAGGCCTCCGAATTCAAAGTACCTCAAAAACCATCACAGATTCAAAACAATTTGAGTTGTCGAGTGAAAAAGTAACGTCCTTACCGCCATGTAACCTCCTTTGAAAGTGACCCTCGTCATCAATTTTGTCCTGAGGGTAATGACTCATGATGTATAATTGACTTAATATAAAAAACGCTGCACATTTTACAGAAGGGTTTATTATTCGTTGACTTAAGGGGAGGGTATACTGAAGGGTTAAGGGGAGGTTATACTGAAAATGCTAAATTCGTTAAAATTGACTTAAGAATGTTTTCTTTGGTTCCAATAGGTTCCTCACCATCAGAAACCCACAAAACCGCCGCCATTTTTTTAAAAATCATTTTCAGGGGCCCGGCAATTAGCAATAATGTGAAATTTTGGACCCTCACTAAAATGGATATTCCTCCGCTTCCAATCACCCGAATTGATCGTTCTTGGTCTCATTTTGAAGAACAAGATCTAATCTAAAAATTCACGAGTAGAAATTTTTTTAAAATGAATACTCAATTTTTGGCAGCTGTGCAAAAAAAAGACAAAATTTTGAAAATTTTCAAAAAATTGGTACTTTTTTTCTAGGGAGGTTAGAAAATTTTCTACACGTGAATATTTAGATAATCTATCTAAGAACATGCAGTAAAAATTTCAGCCATGTAAGTTCATTAGAAGCCGAGTTATATCGATTTTTACATGTAAAAACGTGAAAAACTCGTGAGCGGCCGGGCGATGGCGCGCCATGGCGTGGGGAGTCTTTCGCAAAATCCAGACGCGACCCCAAATCGAAAAAGAATCATTTCACCGCCACAGAATTCGTTTTCCAGCCTATTATTGATCTCTACTCGTTCTTGAATATTTGTAGGATGGAAAAATGAAATAAAATTGGCATTGAATTTTTGGTCAATTTTTGGTCAATTTTTGGTCGATTTCAGTATACCCTCGTGCAAAAATTAATACTGTACATTAAAAAATACTATAAAAAAGTTCGATGCAATGTTTGGACAGATGTGGGACCTCGAAAAATGAATTATGCGTTCAAAATTACCCGGAAAACGACACCTCTTTTGACCGCCTGGGATCCTTTAAGTCTCATTTGTAGCCCAATAGGACCCCGTAGATCCTCAGGGTGAAATCGAATGATTCTGGGACCCCCGAAAAATGGATTCTACGTACAAAAGTACTTCGAAAACGACACCTAACTCGGCCCCATAGCCGAACACCTTCAATAGCCCCACGAGTTTTGGCGATCGTGTTGAAAACCTTGCGAGCACAACTAGATAGTAAACTGACAATTTTGTAAAAATTTAAGATATTTTAATAAATTCTTACTGTTCGAAACGGCTCAGACGGCGTACGGCCGACGGACATTAGGGATTCTCATTAGAAATAAGAAAGTTGGGCGCAAACGCGCCTATTTTTGCGCATCTCAGGGGGATCTTAACCTTCTAATCTATACCACTAATTCTTCAGAATCGCAGGATGTAATAGGTAAATGAATTTTCGACCTGAGCGGCAGTCTCTCGTCTCTTTATGGTCCCCCGTAGACCATGTGCTGGCCCCCGTAGACCATGTGCTGGCCCCTATAAGGTCTATAAGACAGACGGCATACCCACGCGCAATCTCTCAAAATCGTTCTAATTAAACTCGCCGTCTAAATTCGCCGATCATCGGAATTCGTTCTTTCGGGATTCAGTATTGAAATTCGGATCGCTAAGTTGGATAAAGAGGAAACGCCGACTCAATCAGACTGTAAACCCCAAAGATAGAAGGAAATGGAAAAATCGGCGTATTTTTATAACTTACCATTTGGGAGGAGAAGGCTTGTGACATACTCTGCCAGTTAAATAGATAGGTAGACAGTTAGCCACAGACACTGTTGGAATTAGTGGCTTAATTACTATTGCGATTTTAGGATTAATATGATTTTGCCTATCTCTGATAATAATTTGCCTCTTTGTTCGTAATGTTCACGATAATATGGGATCTTTGGGAAACTATTTGAAGTTAAATTTCACAGCCTCTCGTGGGCACATATTCAACAGTTACCCTCATTTGCATAATGGCACAGGTACCCGCATGGGACCGAATGGGCGAGTGCTCTTTGGTGGTGATATGGATATTCCGGTAACCTCAATTATGCGTGCAATTTATATCATTTCGGAGAGTGCGGAATAATTTTTGCTTTATTCCGTATAACTACATGAATACAACGCCAACTTTTGAATTGATTAATTTGGGAAAATCAGAAGCGCAAAAAAAAAGTTTCCTTGAAATCTCAGCAAACTGGCACTTTCTTCCGCATAAGCAATGAATAAAAGGGCCGCCTTTTTTGAAATTGAATTGGATGCCGACAGATGAGGTGAGGGATATGCGTGTATGCGGGAAGTCAACCTTTTGAGGGCAAGAAGGCCTCCGCTGTATAGCCTTATCTCTCAATTATTCATATCCCTCAGGAACGAAGCGGTTGGAGGGCAGGAAGTAAAATGCGTTGAAGAAGAAACCTTTAGAAAGGCTGTTGCTTAAAAAAAGAGACAATTTTCCGCTATAATAGTTCCTGCATTGTAATTGGCAGCAGCGATGCAAGTCTTTGGATTTATATTTACACTCAACAGCCGAATAAAGGGAAGCAGTTAATTAATAATCAATTGCAATTATTGCGTTTGGTGCCGTTGAATGTATGGTGTGGTGAAAGAGGAGGGATATAACGCAAGAAGGAATTAAAGCGATGTCATTCTAGACAAGGGACACCCTGAATCCCCAGGGAATAGCTGGCCGGAGGGATCGAAGGTTGACAAGTGACCGATGAGTGGTGTGAGGGTACTAGAAAGGGTTGTCCTACGAACCGGAGGACATCAATGGCTGCCACCGACACGACGTTGTCCTTCTGATGGACGAACGGCCTCATTCTATTTTTAAGGGCCCCGCAGCAGTATTAGGATCGATAAAGATTTTACTGGAGCATACGGCGAAAATAGATGACTCACCAGCAGCGACGTACTACCACAGCTCGTTTGCTTTTCCTGTTTCTACAAAGCTTAAATCCTCTCCACGTAGGCCAAAACCATGACACAATGACATTCCTGAAAAGGTCCCTTGAAGAGGCATTCCCCAACCCTCAAGGTAGGGAAACATCACCTCATCAAGAGAGCCACGGAACGGTGAAATGAAGGGAGGAAGACGGGGGGGATTGCGGGTAGTTGTGGAACGACTCGGCAGATTAGCTAGAGATGTCAACCACTCCATCCAAACCTTCCCAGGTGGGCGTCGAGCATCTGTTCCAGGGCGGCCGCAGTTACCCCAGGCGACCTCTTTCGCGACAATAAAGGACTCCCAGTTCCACCTCTCTCGAAAAGGCTAGTAGTAATTTATTGTTGGTCTCCTCTTCCTCCTTACAACTCACTGCTTCCTTTTAACTCGAAAGCTGCCGTGGAAGTTAGTTTGAATAGCACATCGTTAAACATTTGTTCTAATGGATGAAGTCCGGCATTGGAACACAATGAAACCCACGACCGTTACACATTTATGTCTTTTCCTGAGTTGAACAGAGGATGAAACTTTTCTTTGCAGTTGGGTACCGGATGAAAATTTCATTGTGAGAAAACAATGAAACTGAAAAACAGCGTAACATAAACTCAAGTATCTAGCGAGGATGAGGAACTTTTACGCTTATCCACACAATTTTTGAATGAGGATCTGTTTATTTCTTTGTAGCAGCAGTCGTGGGAGCAGACGGAAAATAGTGAAAGCATCAAAATCCGGCTGACGTTACTTACGTACCTTTGTATGAGTGAGAGCCACGTTGAATTGCAAGGCAAAGGGCTCGAATATCAATATTAGATCATTTAAAATTTTAAATTCTAACAGTATTATTAATTAAAACTATTGTAAGCAACTCTTCGGGGTAGCGTGCTGTGTACTTACGTAATAATAATTATTATTCGAGGACTCCGTTAATAATTAATTATTAATTAAGTTAACGGAGTCCTCGAAGTCAAAGTGCGTCGGGACCTGGAAACCTGAAAGGGTCTTTTCGCTCTCTTGGACCAACCAATCAAATGGAGAAATAAATACAGAAAGTGGCTTCATATCAAGGACGGACATCTGTCGAAAAATCGAAATTGAGTTAGCTGAGGATTCTTATAGGATTTTTCTCCGGAATTTCATTGGTGAACTCCGTCTTTGTCAAAAACGGACGTAAGTGCTTCATTTTTAGCTTTAAATATCATGATTTGTTTCAAAAACGGACTCCTGCAGTAAGAGTTGCTTTCAAACACGGACATAATTCAAAGAGAGAAGGTGATGTCACGAAGGGGGCCGTGGGCTTGGGGAAGGTTAATGATTTATTGTTCTTATTAGTGGTTAGGTACATTTCAAATGCTTTTAGTTTCTGGGGAAAGTCCCTTTCTGTGATGATTGGATGAAACGTTGTACTGAATCTTTTTTCAAGTTCCTGGGGAAGGTCCCGATCTCTGATGTACCTACTGTCCTTATTAATTTATGGTTACTTTCATTTCAAATGTTCTTTGTTCCTGGTGAAGGTCCCTTTCTGTGATTAGGTTAGATTTAAATGTTTTTTCTTAAATAAAAGGTTTATTACTATATGTACGTTTTTGAACTCTTTGAAGAAGATTCCAAATGCCCCCATTAATCAAATTTTTCATTATTTTATAGTACGGATGGAGTGTTTTTTCCTTAAAACTCTCAGGAGGCTCAATCCTAAATTACCGTACAAAATGGCGATACCTTACAGGTGATACCGTACATCGTACAGAGCCCTGAATTACCGTACAAAACGGTAATTACCGTACACCTGACAACACTGTGATACCTCCTCAAACAGCTGGTCGCCTCCCTCCCTGCTAAGGCAGCTGTTTCAGGGGCGATAGATTTCTTCCTGGAGTTCGAGGCGGGACGGTTTCTGCCCCTGGCCGCCTGGCGTCGCCGTCTTCAGGAGGGTTTTCCACCTACACTATAAAAAAATATATATATTTTTCAAATTTAACTTTTTGACTTATTTAGTTTTCAATAGCCGTAGGAATCGTATAATACTATTCCATCGATATTTGTGCTTTAAGCCAGTTTCACTCAAAACTACTATGAAGCTAATTTTGCTTCCGAGTCTGCGAAGCAGCGGAAGCCTTGTGTTCACTTTCGGAAGAAAAAAAATTTTTGTTGTCCGAATTTAAAATTTCCACTCGCATTTTGCGTTTCATAGCCTACTGAACAAATTTGGTTCCGTGTCTGTCGGTCTGTCCGCATTTCCTTGTTACAGCCATAATTTCCACAATTTTGAATGAATTTAGCTCAAATTTTGAGGGATTATGCGGATCAGGCTCCTTGAGGTCCCATACGAATTTCAGCACAATTGAATCAGCGGTACGCTCTGCGCATGCGCTAACGTGAAATTCTTGAAACAGGCATAACTTTCTCAATTTTGATCGGATTTCAATCAAATTTTCAGGAATTGTGTGCGTATAGCTCTAGATGATACCCTGTCAGTTTCATCACGATTGAATCAGCGGTACGCTCAGCGCATGCGTGAACGTAATTTCCTTGCCACAGCCATAACTCCTACAATTTTGATCGGATTTCAATCAAATTTTCAGGAATTGTGTGGGTATAGCCCTAGATGGTTCCCTATCAGTTTCATCACGATTGAATCAGTGGTACTCCCTGCGCATGCGCGAACGTAATTTTCTTGTTACAGTTGTTACGTTCATTTTGAACTTGGCACGAGGAAGCTCATGTGCCATTGCCTTGGCAGTGTATTTTTTTTTTTTTTTTCGCTCCAGAAAAAAGGGGGAAAAGAGGGGTTTATTCAAGGAAGAGGGGTGACCAAGGTCCAAAAGGGGGGGATTTCCCTCCCTGAAGGAGATATACGTGGCAACACTCTTATTGATGTAGGGTTGGTGTAGATATATCTATAAAGATAGATACATCTAGATGTTGTAGACGAGAATAGCCTCTATTGGGACCTCTCGTTTGAGACCTCGAATGTCCCAAACGAGTCGGATTCGTACCGAAATGTCTCAAACGAGTATGTTATACGAACCTATCTATAATGATGTAGATTATATCTATAAAGATAGATAGATTCCTACCCCTCTGATGAAGCCAACTAATCGGCGAAAATTTAGGTAATTGTTTTTATACTTTTTTAGTGTTCCCTCTACTACTAATACCATCTGTCTGAACAATCAAAAACGTATAAAGATAGATAGATAGATATATAGATAAAACCTATAGGTACATACATACCTTTCGGATCTTTGCTTGAGGCTCACACTAGTGCTGCAAAAATGTGCGATTTTTATAACTTTTCGATTTATGGTGTAGGGCGAAGAAATCGATTGATCGATTAAAAATCGAAAAGAAAAAAGTTTCAATTTATGTAAAGGTTTCGAAAAATAAGGATTTTCAGTTCGACTGGATAATATCCAGTATATTATACCATCCAAAATCGACGGAGCTGCCTCCTGCCAGACAACGTGGACAAGATTTTTTTTTTAATACCTAATTAAATTATAATAATAATAATAATAATAATAATAATAATAATAATAATAATAATAATAATAATAATAATAATACCTGATTAAATCTAATCAAACCAAACTAAAATTTGATATTGACGACTGGACTTCTTAAAGTTGTTTTATACACGTACGCTCAGTGCCGACCCAAAATCCGAGACCCTTCCTGCTGGGCGAAACAATAATTTTCTGAAAAAGCCATAACTTGAAAGTGAATCTACTGAATGAAGCATTGAATGAACGTTTCACAGTGAAAAGTTGAACCAGCATCCAACTGGCTGTACTGTACTTGCAAGTACAATGAGGCATGCCTCATTCAAATTAGTCACTCTTGGGTCTTAAATCATTGGTTCTGCACGCGTGGATAAAATCATCGTCCAAAAATTATGTCGAGTGAAAAAATCGATATTAAATATCTAAAAAAATATAAAATTTTTATGATCATAGCTAGGTTCAATGGTACTGTAAGATTACTGAAAACGGTCGGACGAAGAGGCTCACCAACCAATTTCTCTTCGTCGAGGGCAGATTACGAGGAATTTCTCGGTTGGTGCAATATCGTAGTAATGAAGACGTATAGAGGAATCGTCCTCTTACTGTATAAACCGCATATACCCCTATTCAAGGCTGTTCGGGGGCTCAAGACTTAAACCCGTCTCACTTCTAAGGCCCTCTTCACCTAATAATGGTGAAAACCCGTACCTTGTATGAATATTCTATTATGAAAATTGAACCATGGAGAAATGTTTGTCGAGTGGGAGAGTGTCTTGTTGAATTGAAGGTTCCCTTTAGAGGTTTCTGAGGATATAAGTCGCTTCGAGAATTATATAGCCTCCTTTTTATATCCTGTTGTGCTAAATAAGCTGGAGGCGCAAATTGGAGTTGGAGGACGAGTGTGAAAGTAACTGTTCGAATTTCCTCGACCCTTGCGGAGGAATACTGAGTTCAATTGTCAACCGTACTAGAGTTCTTTACTTGTCGAAGCAAGTAACCTAAACAGTACAAACGGGATTTCTGGGCCTTTCCTTTCCACGCAATTGGAGGAGTAATCAACTTGCTACCTCCGCAGCGAGACCGACCCAAGTGCACGTGAAATTCAATTCGCCCCAGCGCTCTAATCGAATGATTTTCAGCAGTACCTCCCAACGTTCTCGGTTGGATTCTCCGGTTGGGTGGCGTTGACTTGTCCCAACACCATCACAACGTTTCCTAATGGTTTTGGTGGGGCGGTAACTTTTTACGGCAACTTCTTCAGCGGTCCACGTCGGAAGGAAGAAGAAGTTCCCTCCGGTTCCTGCACTGTCCACAAATGTGCAGTCCGAAATTACTGTCTAGTGATAGTGATGGCAATCAAGATATCGCATGAAAGTTGAAATCAGTTCCCTGTTTAACCAGTAGATCGTAAACTCACGTCTCTGAGTGTGACTGACATTGACTTGGTATAAAAACAACAATAATTGTTGTTTTTATACCAAGTCAATGTCAGTCACACTCAGAGACGTAAGTTCAATTATTGAACTATGGCGTCAGAGGGGGACTCCCCACGTCAGCTCGGTTTCCCCCTCCAGCCCGCCTCCCTCCTCAGGTGCTCAGCCGTGTGTTGTGGATCCCTTCCTGGTGTACCTATAGGGCGGCGATATTGGGCTGCTTCCCGCCGCGGGTTGCCAGTAGCGGGGCGGTTTGCCCGTCCGCTTGTAAATGGTTGTTACACATTACGTCTTCCTAACTCTTTAGAAATTCTTGCTTATCCTACATTCCTAACCTTCACTTCGTTGGTCATCTGTTGGTCCATTCATTTTACTCACGCCTTAAATTAAAAGTGAATTGCCAACTTCGGAAGTAGCCAAGATAAAATTCTTGGAGAGAGAAAGGTGGTGTTAAAAAGGCGTTTCACACCTTCTAGAAAAAAATAGCAGTTAATCAACGTAGTTCGCGCGTGAATTTTGCATGTTTTGATAAGGAGGCGGAGAGAAACTTGTGACAACTCAATTTAAGTTCCGTGTTCAAACTTGCGGAAAGCATAAATCATGTCGGAACAATTGGTTTTTTTCTTGTATAAAGCTTTCAAAAATGGGATGTAGTCTGAGGTGAGGGAACAGAGGAAGACGCTACGTGCGGCTGAGTTGGCGCAGTCCATCACACTTGCATTAATGATGTACGCTTTCGACAGTTCACAATTTCTTTAATGTTGTGTTAAAGACAACATTGGAGGCCACACACTTAGACGGTTGGATAAATGCGTTTTGTCTCGACTCAGATCCAATTCCGAAGGGAACAGGAAAAGTTCGTATTACGGCAAAGGAGGAAATCTCGCTCCAATAATGGGTTTCCTGAAAGGAGCGATCGTGTGGAAGTTTCCCAATCAAGATTAGCAGCCCGGTGTTTGAGTTCTGTTATTGAATTTCACACCGTTAAAAAGAGCTAGTAGAATCAAAGAACTTAGTTTCCGACAAAAAATACGGTTTGAACTTAGTGGGTGAAATTTGTTGTAAGTGAAGAGGTGTTGCTACAATGTTCCTCATATTCCTAGGCACCGTAAAACGTAAAGTACCTGTGGAGAATCTGGACAGATTTCTCCCACACTCTTCTCGCGGATCGCCAGCCCGCCAGAGTTAGTAACGGCGGGGGGAGCGGTTTGCGCTGCTTCTCCCGCCAGCGACACCGCATTGTCGATGGAAGATACATAATAATATAATAATAATAATTACACATAATAATATTATGTGTAAGGTAAATAACTGAACAGTTGATGTTAATTGAGGGGAGAAAATACATATTATAATATTATATGGTATATTATAACCGGTTTCACTGCACTTTCATGAGTGCAGGCTTAGCTTTTGTTCTACAAGTGACACAAAAGTGACAAGTAACCAAACCGCTGGAACTGATAGCCTTGTGTAAACTAAAGAGCTCAAAACAACGACCAACGTTACCCTGTGAAAATAACCAAACTAATAGCGATCGACCGCAGATCGCGTTCTGTCGCGTCATTATACGATAGTGGTGTACCAGTTTCAAAATTCGGTAGCACAATATAGGCGTGAATTGCGGCCGAAGTTTAGTTTCAGTCCCCGAATGAGGTTTATCGCTAACGATCACCAATGCGGTCACAAGATTCCATATGCAGCCATACACAACAGTCAGCTCTGTATCGTTCACGGTGCCTAGTAATTAGCCGATTAAATTTTGCTGGTAATGAAACATAAATATTCGAGTGGCTCAGATTTGTCGTTCCAGAGAAAATACGTTGTGGTATTTCGTAATGAAGGATGCGAGCCACTGGGCAATTTCAAAAACTCAGCTATTACCACCCCATTATCGTATTTTGAAAATGCAAATTTCAATCATGAATATTGAACAAAATCTTCACTTTACAATACTTTACAATAATGCTTCCTATTTGTATCTTGCGTGATGAATTTCATGATATACGAACTCCATCGGTGACGCAAAAATTTAGAGCACAATTAAGGAACGTATGAAAACGCATATTTTAGACAGAACTTTCTTCCCTTTTTTTTAAATTTGAGGCCTTTCATAAATGCGGTGGACGAAATGGCAAAATGAATAAACATAAGATGATAATAAAGGTCTGTGGGGATGGGGACATATCAAGGAGCAAGGCCTACCACCATGATAAAAGTCGTGTTTTACTGCACGCTGTTAAAGAAAAAAGAAACTGAGGGGGTGTCGGGACAGGGTAGTCATTTGACACACATGGCGCCCTCCCACGTCATCTAGCGGCCCTTTGAAGAAGGTAGGGCGGTTTTTCATATGGGCGGTCTTCCAAGGGCGGTTTAGAATGGCGGAGTATAATGTTTATACGGGGTGATTTCTAGGGGAGATTAAGTTAAAATCGGGAAGACGCAATATACGCGCGCCAACCGAGCGTTACTTGAACCCATTTCGTGTCAGCGCTTAAAAAAGCTAATTTCGACAATTACCTAATCAACCGAAGTATAATTATCAATCTTATAAGATAGAATAATCCTGTTTTGCAACGGGGTAGAAAATCAGGATCGGCCTCAAAATTAAATTTTGAGGACAAAATATGTCCTGTTTCGTAACGAATGGTTTCGAAAAATTAAATGTCCGTTTTGGGTAGGTCCTAGTGGATTTTTTTTTTTTTTTTTTTTTTTTTTTTTTAACAGAAGTTTTGGAAAGATGTTCATTTCTCCATCAAGTTGTGTCCGCAATCGCTTCAGCCCAATCGTTCTAACTGGGGCGTGACGTTCCAGGAGCGATTTGGTTTGACTGAGCATGTTGGGGGGGGGGGGGGGGGGGGGGGGGGCTACGGCCAAGGCCAAGGCCTTAAACGAGTGGCCAGGCTCGCGGGGGCTGCCTTATGAGGGCCTCCTGGCGGTTGACAGGGGGCTTTTTCTGGGCATCCTCCTGTATGCTGTTGGTGCCTGGTGCAGAGGGGGGTCCTCCTCAGGGTTACCAGGGCCTACGCGACTGTCTTCACGGCTGTTGCCCCTGTGTTGGCAGGGATCGGCATGTTGGCGCGTCGGTATGCGGACTACCCCACAAGGAAGGGGCTCCCCTTTGAGCGGTTTGGGGCTGGCTTCTCGGCTGAGGATCTGCTCAGCCCAGCGGAGGTGAGCTGCTGGCCCAGCTCCTTGGAGGCCACGGGGATTTCCCGGCGAAGCTCTACTCCCTGGGGTTGGAGGCGTCTGGTCGGTGTTTCTGATGTGCCTCCCCAGGTTCCGCGGAGCACATTCTTTAGGGAATGCCCGCGGTTCTCGGCCGAGAGGCTGGCCCTCAGCGCGTGGCCTTTCCTGATGGGGGACTGGCAGACTGGTCCCTCTATGTGGGCACAGCCAGGGCCTTCAAGGCTCCGTCAATGTTCGCCCACGCTGCTCAGGGGGCGGCCGCTCAAATAAGGCGGCCTAATACCCCCAGGCTTATGGGCCTTGGAGCCCCTGAGGCAAGTGCTGGCGGCCCTGGACCTGACTCAATAGATCCATGGTGGAGATCCTCCTTCTGGGGGACCTGGTCGTGGCCATGGGCTGACATACCGGTGTACAGCATTTGCCTCTAACTGACGCTTCGAGGGACTACAAGAGGGGTTTTCGCAGGAGTTTGGACATGGGGTCAAGTGGGGTGACATTTTCGTAATATTTTTGGACGTAGAATCCATTTTTTCGGGACCCAGACCCATCCAACCTCACCGTGGGGATTTATAAGGCTGAAAATGTGGCTTTTGGGGGACACTGGGAAATCGAATACAGAGTCGTTTACGAAGAATTACGTAGTAATTTTGAACATCAACATTTGGGGCCCCTGTTCTGTCCAAACACTAAACTGGTATTTTTAATTGTCACAGTTTTCTTTTGCTAATAATTTTAAGGTAGGAACCTACGGGTTCAATATTCTATCTAACGTCCTTTTATCTACCAAAAGATAGTCTTCGTTCCCTAGGAGTTGTGTTCAATCGGTTTTTGAAGACATGAAGCAGACATCCCTCATGCAGTAAGGCAGCGTAGACGGGTTGACGAGCTTCATGTAGAAGTGAAAAATATATAAAAATAATTACCTAAAAGTATTTACCTATAGGTAAGCTCCAGGCCCGTTTCCTAAGAGTTTACCCCAGGTGTACAAAGTGATGAACGAGGAATATTTAGATAAGCTCCAGCATATCAATATTTATTTATAGATATTTATTCACAGAAGCCCAGTTCTCAAAGTAGACATCATGCCCTACCCTTACACTCATCAGGAAGATATCACACAACGGTAGATACCGTACTATACCATAGTCGGAAAATTTGAACAGGTGCCATTTTTAATTTTGCTAACTTTTTTCATTATCAATTTTTTAAATGACTGTTGGCATATTGACATTAGGAACATACATAGAATATATAGAATTAGGGACTTCGGATTTTTTTTTTTTTTTTTTTTTTTGTGTGTGTGGGTGTGTGTATGAAAGTAAACCCTAGTGTAAAGTTGGCAGCGTTTTCAATTTCAACGGCAGAGGACAAAATTGAAGCCCTTGCCGTATTTAATGCCCTTGTGTATTTAATATTTAATTTATATCTGCCATCGGCTAACCAACTGAGTGGACTAAACCCTAAGTCCAATTACATGAGATACCATCTCGTAATCCTGGGATGTTGCGGATCATTCCCTCAATCCCGAATTAGTGTTGGGATGGTTTGGAGAGTAGCCAATTTTGTGTAACCACTTGAGTGAAGGTGATGACATCAAGCTTGTTATTCTCAAAGTACCGTCAAACGCTGGAAATTTCCTTGCAAACTTCATAAACGGGCGCCCATTCTGCCGGTAATAGAAAACTTGAGCGGACTAGGAAATAGTGTGTTATTCTTCCAACGGAAGCAGAAGAGCTCGGGGGTCGCGAGGAATGAGCTACCTTGACAGGATAAAAATGAAAATAGATGCTACAAGAGAAAAAAAAGTACAAAAGGGTGAATGGTGACAAGTGGGGGTGGATGAGAAGGGCCAGCAACATTTTTAGTGCCTTTTGGTGGATGGAAAAATCCACTGTCCTACATTCGCAGTTATTATCTCGCAAATAACGCTATAAAACATCCGGGAGGAGGGAAGAAACTGAATGTATTTTCATATGCTCCATAAATCTTGGGCAATCCAGTTGAAATGCGAGCCGAGCACGCTCGGTCTCACAGAATCAACTTTGCTTCTCAACTGCCACAGGAGGGTTCGTGCTTTGCAAAGGTCCGTCCCTTTCCACCTCTTCCTCCATTATCATCTCTATCCTCCTGTTGTCCCCCGACCGAGAGCCGACTCAATTGGATTAATCTGGGAGGATGGCCTTCATATGACCGGAATTATAATTATCTTACCCTCTCAGACCGGAGCCGCGAGACCCGTTTGGAATCATATGCGATGACTCAAAGTCAAATAGGAGATGGAAGAAGCACACAATAACAACATTCTGTGATGTCCGTCCGCCGTCCGGGCCGTTTTGGGCAGTAGGGTTTTTTTTTTAATCTGAAATTTTGACAAAATACTCGATTTACCATCTAGTTGTGCCCGTAAGGTTTTCAGCCCGATCGCCCAAACCCGTGGGGCGCTATGGGGCTAAAATGAGGCTGCGGGAGGGGTTTTTAAGGCTTTTGGCTGTGGGATCGAGTTAGGTGTCGTTTTCGAAGTATTTTTGGACGTGGAATCCATTTTTTGGGGTCCCGGAACGATCCGATTTCACTGTGGGGATCTATACGGCTTTCATGGGGCTGCAAATGGGATTATTGAAAAATCCCAGGAGGTCAAATATTTTCCGAGCAAAAAAAATTATTTTGAAAAAAAATTTGTTTTTCAAATTTTTTGTTGACAGAATTAATATTGGGACATGTGACATATATCAAAGAATAATAAACCCTTGTGTAAAATGTAGGGATCGGAATCGATTTCCAATTTTTTGAAAAAATCGATTTTTTGTTCCGATTTTTTTAAATCGATCTTCAGGTTCCGATTTTTTAGGTTTTTTTTTTTTTTTGAAACTTATTGCACCAAGTAAGCAAACTTATCAGCAATTTACAATTGATGTATACTAAATGACTTGCCAGAAGCGATGACACATAACACTGCTTCTATGCGACTTGTTGTTTTGTGCAACTGACGCACTAGTAATTATAATTACTGAGTATACTCAGTAGTAGTATATATAATTATATATACTGAGTATATATAATTGAGTATACTCACTGAGCTGATAATTAGTTCACAGGGCACCCCACTCCCACAGGTCATGAGGTTTTGTTCTTTTCAGTCTTCTGAGCAGGCCTTCAACGTCGAGGAGCTGGACAACCTCGCTGTTGATGTGTCCCCGAAGCCTCTGCTGATGGGCTAATGCTTGTTTTTTGATGACTTCTTCGACAGTAGGAATTTGAAGTTCCCGGTGTAGTCTTTCATTCCTGGTGTAACGGTACGCATTTACGCATGCTCGTAGCACGTTATTTTGAAATCGCTGAATGATCAAGCGATTGCTCGGAGCGGTGCAGCCCCAAAATTGTGCACCATAGGCCCAGACTGGCTTAAGGACCTGATTGTATAGTGTTAGCTTGTTGGAGATTGACAAGGATGACCGTCGCCCCATTAGCCAATACATCTTCCGAAATTTGGTGGTTAGTTCCATCTTCTTCTTTTTTTACATGTGCTTTCCACCGAAGCTTAGCATCGAGCGTCATGCCCAGGTACTTGGCTTCGTTTGCGTGCGGTATGACTTTGTTGTTGAGGTGAACGGGTATGTAATCACAGCTACGGTTTGTGAAGTCGACATGTACCGATTTTGCCTCATTCATTTGGATCCTCCACTTTAAAGTCCAGCTGTGAAGTCTCTTGATTGACCTTTGTAGTTTCGAAATTGATTCCAAGTTGGTATCGCCGACAGCAAGGACTGCAGTGTCATCTGCAAACGTCGCTATGGTATTCTCCTCTCTTTCTGGAAGATCTCTGGTGAAAAGGACGTACAGGAGTGATTTTTTAGGTGAATCGATTTTTTATTTCCGATTTTTGTAAAAATCGTGAATCGATTTTTTACTAAATCTTACTGATTTTTAAATAAATCTTGAATCGATTTTCGTCATTTATAAAAATTAGTTTAGTATTTCAAGTGATTCAAGCAAATTTCGCGTCTTAGGTCTATTAAAAATGATGATAATAGCTAATAACAACAAAATTCACCGGTAGAGCTACCGGTAGCTCTTCGTCAGTGCCATCAGAACGCCTTTTTTCGAAGGCAGGAAGAACAGTTTCCCAATCAAGGAACAGACTACATGGGAAGCTTGTTTCCAAACTTTTGTTTTTACAAAATGTTGATGATGACATGTGGTAGGTTAATAGTAACATTAAAATTTAATGTTTATCATCAAAATTTTTGAAAACTAATACAATTTTATTTTTAAATAAATTTTTTTAACGATTTTTTTAATTTCTTGAATCTACCTACTTTGAATATATCTACCGTTATAACTCATTAAAAAAAAAAATTTAAGACCGATTTTGGAATCGATTTTCCAAAAAATCGATACTTTTATGGCGATTTTTTGGGGAAATCGATTTGGATTCTGAATCGATTCAAAAAATCGATACTAACCGATTTCCCATCCCTAGTAAAATGTGCAGCGTTTTTTTGTTGTTGGGAAATCGATTTGGATTCTGAATCGATTCAAAAAATCGATACTTACTGATTTCCCATCCCTAGTAAAATGTGCAGCGTTTTTTTGTTGACCTGTGTTATCATGTTATTTTGTAAAATTCGTAGACGCCTACATTCACTTACTGTTGTGATAATAGTGTGTCTAGAGCTTCCTGCCAAGTACCTTTGAGGGCCATTTCACTTCTGCGGTTCCAACTGGAAAACCCGCGGGGGTTTTGCCGGGTTTTGGGCTGTGCAAGCGGGTGTGAAATTTACCGAGACACCTTCGGCCATTCCGCATTCGCTGACTGTATTTCCGAGGGATCCGATTGCCTCTAAATCACAAAACCCTCTTTCCCTCCTGCCCGTTCATACCAAGTTATTGTTAGATGAGGTTCACTTCGCCCCATACGAATGTGCTGCCTCGCCGAATCAGGTAAAAGTAGTTGTGGGGGGCACTATTCACGGCCTTTCTGCCTCATACCGGCTAATCCTACCCAATTAACATTTTATGCGCTTCGATTGTCACGTCCCATCGTGTAATCACCCTCCGTATTGGCCCGTTGTTAATCCCGTTCAGACTCGTATTAATCGGGTGGTTCTTGATCGTTACGATTGGTTTCACCTTGTTTCAAAAGCACAATGCATTATTGAAATGTGCCTGCCATTTGTTAGCATAACAGTTATAAGTTAGAGCTAACTATTTAACAGTTATAACTTAAACAGTATACTGTACTAACTCAAATGGCCATAAAGCCTAAAGAAGGATCTAAACTCACAAACACTGACGAATTTTGAGGTCCTGTTCCGTTCTTGGTACGTAAGTGCCTTCGTGAGTCTCCCTTTTCTCACGACGATCGTTACATTTGTTCTCAAAGACACACGAGAGACCAACTCCGTCAGCATCAAATGGAGTCCGAAGCAGTTAAAGGGAACCTCTTTAGTTCCTGAAGGCCCCGAATCCGATCAAAGACCGCCACCGTAGCGATAAAGGAACCAACTTTGGCAATGGACCCTTTCTGAGAGCCAAACTGTTCCAATCTTCAATGAAATGAAGTGAAGACCCGTTGCGACAAACTAAGCAAAGGGGTATCTGCTGATAGCGCTATCATTGGCTGCTAGGAATCGATGTTGTTTCAGAAGTAGTTCTGAGATCTCTTGATGAGGAAGCGATACACCACCAAGAAGACCGATAAACCTCGATTCTGAATACAAAGTATTTCTTAGAGGTTCAAACTTTACATAATATCATTGATCGTAGTATGATCGATACTAATCATTACAGCTATGTGAAGCTGTTCTAATACATACCTACTACATGACATGTTGTGTTGGCTCTGCTAGAAGTCACAAGGGCGTCGCACAGTGGGGCCAAATGGACATATTTCGGAAAAACCTCGGCAAACTCCAACTTATAATAGGTATAAGTTCATAATATGAATTTCATAATATTATTATGAAATTTGACTATACCTGAAATTGCTCCTTACACTTATTTTTCCCACACAACAGTCGCGAAGGAGGTCGAAAATTCAGATTGGCAGAAAAATTTGTCAGTTGTCATTAGCTGCAGTCCCAGAAACCGTCGATTTTTGACAATACAGATTTTTTTTTTTTTTTTTTCAAAAATATTTAATATTTTTAATATTTATTATTTTTAAAAAATATTTAATATTTTATTGACACAGAATTAATTTTTGCACAAGTAACCTTCATCAAAGAATAATAAACCCTTGTGTAAAATTTGCAGCGTTTTTCAGGGTGGAAGCCAAACATGGATTCTCACAAAGTTTGAACAAAGAAAAGTTGTAGGGCAATAAAGTTTGCGTCCATGGAACACCCTAAAATTGACACTTTTCACAAATATAAGGGAGTCTTAGCAGATGACTTGTGTCTAAAAACCACATTTCTGAGCAGCCACCAGTCGCCCAACTAAAAAATCGATTCACGTTCGAACAAACCCAACTCAATGAGTGAAAGAAGTTCAAACGCGCGCTAAGACCGGAGGGCAGCTTTGAACAGATGTTTTTCGATTTATTCTTTGACTCAACATGTCTAGAGCTAGAAAAAACCATTCCCATATTGGAGCAAAGCGGAGCTGTTTTCGTAGCTCTGTCGATTCCCAATTTGCAAGGGAAACTTGCTCCTCAAGTCGAATTCACACAAAAAAATCCATTACTTTGACTTTGAACCTAAAACTTCAATAACGGGGAAAATCCCTGCTGAAATTGGATTCTGTGGCTAATATACTGCGAGAGTGAAGAGCCAGATTGAAATCAGCACGTTCGGAAAAGGGGTTTTTTGCCGCTCTTGCTCCACATTGCGTCGCCTCCTCCCAGCACAACAGTGTGTGTGAGAGAGAGAGATCGTTTTTTACTGTCAGCACATAATCGTATTGGACAATAGTCACAATTCAACAATCTAATGATGTAGCTATAACGTCAAGTAAAGTAGTGAGGCATGCTTGATTAAGGCTTTATGAGTCAGGAGTCCAACCATCCGCTGCCACGAAAAAGTCCTCCAGAGAGTACGGTGCCAATGCTCTGAGAAACCAGCGTCAGCTTTGAAGGAGCATTTATTCATGCGAAGAGGTAAACTGTTGAACAGCGCTGCATCCAGCCGAACGAAATCAGGCACATACTTGGAGACATTCCGTGTATTGTCATTGTGGGATGCGACGACGAATGCCCCAGAATGTTCATATATATGCGTACAACAAGCATTCAAGAATGTACGAGGCTGGGATAGTAAGGGCATTTAGATCCCTGAAAGCCTGAAGACAGTCCTCACGGAACGATAGGCCTCCGACTACGCGAATAGCCAAAATACAGAGTGACAGACTTCGACTCATTCATAGACAGACCCTTGCTATTGAACCATCGTCACACAGCCTCCCCAGTTCGGCCGGTCACACCTTGCAGAGCATCGATGCAAACTGCCGACTGAACGAAGGTGTCGCCTGGCCTGAGGCGATCCCCTTGATCCTCTTTCCCCCGATTGTCTTCATGATTTGCGCATCTGGATTCTCATTACAGGGCAGGTGTAGCCCTAAGACCTTAGGAAATTGATTCCTTCAACTGCCAAATCCTTGGGACCCTCAACAGTCCTCGTTTTTACGAATCAACCTGTGGAGAGTTTTGACTGAACTTCTGAGGGCTCTGGAAGTGGGTCGATTCCGGACGAATCCACTGAAAACACACTGACCAGGCTCTCTGACACGAACACTTATGGCGAGGTGAGTTCAGGATGTCACCTTGATGAATCAAACATACGTTCTGGAAGGTGTTTCCTGGGACTCCCGATCTCATCCCTACCCAGTTAGAACTTGTTTCCTTCCGATCTCCGTCCACTAAACAACACAATAATCTCAAATCTTGGACACTACCTAACATGTTACTTACTCAAAATTCACCCAGTTGGGGTTCAGTTCCTGTATTGCCCGTTCTCACACTCAATCATTCACCTCAATCTTGATCAGAGGCCCCTTAAATTGCTACAGCGAAAACACCCCTCCAGGAACTTTCCATCTCTTTCTTTTCCAATTATCTCAACCCTTTCACAGGCGTTAATCTCCGCATAAAATTATTAATTCACCCTCTCCGGAAGTTAATTGGTATTTGATAGTTTGTTTAAAGGGCGGTGTGCTGTATCAACAGCCGCTTAGGCAACGTAATTACAGGACCACAATAACTTGGGAAGAGGACCAATATTGGTACAAGAGCCTCTCTCTCAGACTCTTCCAGAAGTGGTTCCTTTCCCTCTCCCCGGGCCATTTAACTTGGCACAGAGAGCCTCCTACCGGTGTAAAGTGGCGGATTCCCTTTCTGAGGAGCTCAAACTAAGTTCTGAAACTCAATCTCAAGCCGCGCAGATAAATAAAACAGCTCCTGTTAGGTCTTGAGTGAGCGAAATAGTTTCAGGCGAATGCGGATTACGGAGAACTGAGAGGTACATAGTTTTTTTCTTCTTTTGGACGTTCGCTCTCGCGTTATGTAGGACCTGTTAATGGAATTTCCAAGGGTCAGCTTTCAGTAAGATCGTTTGATCAATAGAGAGTTTTTGTTCTTCACGTGCGAACTTTTCGTTGAAACGAGAGGAGCAGCCCCTAGCGCGAGCACACGAAGATGCTAACTATTTCACGTTGACCTTGGGGCGGATGCTTAACGACAGAGTAGGAAAAACGAACTGCGCATGCGCCAACTACGAGAAGGGTCTCGTAACAACGAAAACCGCTTTTCGTTCGACGTGAGGGGACCCCCTTCACGTCGGTACGAAAACCCTTTTCGTTTGTACGAGACCCTTCTCGTTGTTGGCGCATGCGCAGTTCGTTTTTTCTTTTTTCGTTCCAACGAAAACAGTAGCTACGTAGAAAACAAAAACTCTCTAATGAGTGACATCGAAGTTCAAGACTGCCGGCTTAACACGCCAAGTAAGGTACTTCAAAATGGTAGGTTTCTTCCAGGTTTAACAGAAATCGACGGAGACATGCACAGTTGAGAAAACTGCTGTTCCAGGTCGATCTGTAGGTTGACAGCAGTTCAACTGCGAAGAGAAATCTCTCTCATAACCTTCTAGCTTTATTTTGGTGCTCGGCATGTCAAGTTGTTTGCTCATCTCTTCCAGATGATGCCATAGATAGGCCATAGATAGATGCCTAGATTCTATGGGATGATGATGATCTACAAATTTTGTAGCCCCCCGAAAACCCCATAGATCCCCAGATCAGATAGTTCTGGGGCCCCAAAAAATGGATTGTACGACCAAAAATACTTCTAACCGCATGGAATTTACAGTCACGTGAATCACCGTGAAGTCACGCTACAAAAGTTGGTTGACGGTTCGCGTTCCAGGTCTGCTGGTGCACTGTTGGGCGGAACAACAGGGATTCCGAAGGCATTGTGACAGCTGTCAACATCAGTCGACAGACGCCGTCAGACCTGGAACAAACCTGGTCATTATAGGGAATGAGCCGTTCTCGACGTTTTAAATGTGCTAGAATTGAGAAAATTAATCAATAAGTGTGTTACCGAACTCCATTATCAGCAAACCTGTGCTTACCATAGCCGAGTTGGAGTAACGTTCCGAAAACAACTGGTTCTTGAACCTGGAAAACCAGTTTATGAGGACATCAAATGGGCTCAATAAGCTATAAATTGGGTTCTTAACCGTGAAAAACGTCTCCGTGAGGATAATGAACGGGCTATGTACGCTACAATTTCCATTCTTGAGCCTGAAAAACCTGTCTATGATAACAATTAACCGGCATTCTAAACCACTAATTGGGTCATTTCTAAATTTCGGTCACATTTGGACATCAAACTCTTCTGAAAAAAAAAAATCAAAAAATGGGCAGTTTTTTCGTTGTTAATACATCTCTATGGTTCTCCCAGCATGTTACAAAAGTAAGCACACATAAACCTGAACCTAATCATGGATACGTCATTTTGAAAAAAAAAAAAAAAAAAACGTTTGAAGAGAGTGAAGTGAATGAGTAGGAAGTGCCAAAAAGGCAAGTGGCAAAAAATGTGATTTCCGAGTTTCGATTTTAGATCTTGTTTTCTGGAAGGACCCTCCATCACACCCACCATCTGAACCCCCTATCAAGAAATGAACCTTATTTCCCATGCCAAAATGGTGAAATATCTCACACCCTACAAGCAACCGTCACTCCCTACTCCCTACTTCGTCACTCCCTACTATGTGGAAAAAGAGGGATATATTGTAGGGAGTGTCAAAGTAGGTAGTGACGTTTTAGTCATCCAGAGCCATTACAGAGTAGTAAACAAAAGGAACGAGCTTATCAATGAACTCGCTACAATTCTACTCAGTATAACTTAGTGAGATTAAATTACACTTACTGCAACCAAAATTGAGTTGAAGTAGGTAGTGAACGTCAAAAAAGCCACATTTCTGGCTTACCTCATGGCACCTCCAGTTGAACTGCTCTGAACACGTCTAGAAAATTTGCACCAACAATGCTGGAGCCATCTTGCATCAGGGTAGCCAACAGCGTTGAAGCCACCTCAAAAATACCTTCTTCCCGCCAGTTGGGGACTTTCTTAAACTGGATGTAGGGAGTGACGGTAAACAGTGTGACACTCTTGAAATGGAATGTATCCATACATCAAGGCTCAAAATCGAGTTATATTAAGATATAACTCGATTTTGAGCCTTGATGTAACATTTCACAATGTGATAGGTAATGAAAGTTGCTAATTTCCACCCAGTGACAGCAGTAGGGAGTGACAAATCACCATTTGAGAATTTTACCCAGGGTCCCCTGAGTGTATATGTTACCCTTTTACACATGGTGAGTATACATATGCATGCATAGATCACGATAAAAATTTAGGAGACCGCATTCAGGTGTGATTTGACCCCAATTTTACCCAGTGACGTAAATGTGACCGAAATAATTTCGTCACATTTACGTCACTGGGTAAAATTATTTTGAAATGAAATGAGAGTATAGTAATTATTTTATACTAAAAACGCTGCAAATTTTACACAAGGGTTTATTATTCCTTTATCTAGGTTAATAAGTAACCTATTAATTGCACAAATATTTTTTTTAACCAATTATTTTGCACAATCATTGTGCAATTCTGTGTCATTAAGAAAATGATAATTATTTCACAAATATTGTGAAAAAAAAAATTCTGTACAATGTTTGTACAGACGGACATTTCGAGGCCGTAGGTGTATTATTCCAACAATAATAAACCAAAACTTTACCCACCTATATCTTGTACTCAAGTTGGGTTCCCCATGATTTTGGAAATGACGACATTTAACAAGGTACCCTCGACCATGAAGACCCTTATTCTTAAGCATACCTGCTACACAATCAATCAAGATGCCATCCAAAATTTGTTTATCAGATAAACAAACAGATTCTGGGCGGTTCGGTGGAAAGTCGATAGATCTGGCAACGCTGTTAGGAATTGGGAAAGCGCACTAACTGGGTTTCCAACTTGGTAGCTCAAACTCGTGGAAACACCCTGAATGGATTATACTGTTTGGCTCAGCCAATCAAAACTTGGCAATGTCCCTTATTACGGGTTTACGGGTCAACCAAATCCGAGGTGGCCTGCAATCCTTGTTCCTCGTTGTGCCTCAACAATATACCTGTATTATTTGGACGAGTATTAATCGTTATCATTCATCGTTGATCTACACCGACTGTGTAAAAGAAAGTAGACAAAATGTAAACACCATATTTTTCGCCCGCCGGGTAAGACCCCGACCTCTGGGGTGCATTAGGGGAATCCATAAAGCACGACCCAGTGGAGTGGGCTTTATAGGGCTTAGTAAAAAGTATCCGGTTGAGTAGGGACTGTGTTTGTCACCTCTACCTTTTAGAGAAAATAAAAGGCCCCCTCCACCCCTCGGTCCTCTCGGCATACAGGATAAGGGCAGGACCCTAGAAGACGTTCTGTGGGCAAGGAAGAGAAAAACTCCCTCTGATTTTATAGCAGGCAAACCCCTTTTCTTTTATTTCCCCCGGCCCCTCCCTTTCGCACCCGGGGATGTGCAAAGTGGGCAACTGGGGTGGTTAGAATTTATTCCATAAAGTTGTAGCAAAGAGGACTTCCCCCGTGAAGAAGGGGCGAAACTCCCGTAAATCATACTTTCAATGCAGGGATGGAAGAAGGGAGGTCATGGGGGAAAAAAAAATATACGAAAGTTAACCAGAGTTGATTCAGTATTACCTAAATCAAAACCTCGACTCTTTATTCTAGTTTTTTTTTTTTTTTTTTTTTTTTTTTTTTTTTTTTTTTTTTTTTTTTTTTTTTTTGTTAAGCCGTGGCACAATTTAAACATGGAGGTTGGAGCTAATTTGGCACGATCACCCAGCCAGGAGGGTTCGATTCACGTTTTTCGATTACACCGTCTACCTATTAAGTCGACAACTCATTTTTCTCCGATTCTACTGTACCTACACCCGATAGACGGACACTATGCCATCAAACAATGTTTGGACATCCGTGGGACCTCGAACAATGGATTATGATTCTGCGTGGTATGGACGGTTTCCATCTTTCTTAGTGGGATGTTGTGAGGGGAAGAAACCGTATGCTGATTGGTGTAAATTGCATTTCAATTGCAACTCAAGGCGCCTTTCGCTCCTGCCCTTCTGGGATCAGAGCTCTTCAGGAGAGTAACATTAACCCTTAGGTGAAACTGCATGTTGGCGGCCTTCCCTTCAGAGCGCTTCGCACGGATGGGATTGGGTTCTCGTTTTTTGGTAGTATGACGTTCATTTGGGATGCCGTGCTAGGGCCTATTAGGGAGTAATTAGCGGAAACATGTTGAGTTTAACACGTTGGTTTTGGGGTTACTTGTCGGTGTTAACACACGACGGCACCCCAAATGAACGTCATACTACCAAAAAACGAGAACCCAATCCCATCCGTGCGAAGCGCTCTGAAGGGAAGGCCGCCAACATGCAGTTTCACCTAAGGGTTAATGTTACTCTCCTGAAGAGCTCTGATCCCAGAAGGGCAGGAGCGAAAGGCGCCTTGAGTTGCATATTAAATATGCAAATTAAATATGCATAAAATTTTTATTAAATGCAATTTACACCAATCATCATACGGTTTCTTCCCCTCACAACATCCCACTAAAAAATGGATTATGCGCCCAAAATTACTCGGAAAACACCACCTTATTAAATTTTGACCTCCTGAGATCCTTCAAAAATCCCATTAATAGCCACATGAAAGCCCTATAGATCGCCACAGTGAAATCGGATCGTCCTTGTACCCACAAAAATGGATTCTACTTTCTAAAATACTTCGAAAACGACACCTAACTCGATCCCATTGCCAAAACACTTCAAAACACCCCTCCCGTAGCCCCATTTTAGCCTCATAGCGCCCCACGAGTTTGGGCGATCGGGCGGAAAACCATGCAGGCACAACTAGATGGTAAACCGAGTATTTTGCCAAAATTTCAGATTTAAAAAAAAAATCCTACTGCCCAAAACGGCCCGGACGGCGGACGGACATTTCGGTTTTGGAATCTAGACCTCTTGAAATGGATAATGTCAAATTTTGAGGCCAATCGGAGTCGTCGACCTCCGTCGCGATAGCATAGGTGCATTATTCCAAGAATAATAAACCAAAACACTGCAAATTTTACACAAGGGTTTATTATTCTTTGATATAGGTTACTCGTGCAAAAATATAATTCTGTCAAAAAAAATTTGGAAAAACTATTTTTTTAATTTTTTTTTTTTTTTCAAAAATTCTTTATTTTTTACTCGAAAAATATTTAACCTCCTAGGGTCCTTCAAAAATCCCATTTGTAGCCCCATGAAAGCCCTATAAATAGCCACAGTGAAATTGGATCGTTCCGGGACCCCTAAAAATGGATTCTACGTCCAAAAATACTTCGACAACGACACCTGACTCGATCTCATAGCCAAAAGCCTTTAAAAAAAACCTACCACAGTCCCATTTTAGCCCCATAGCGCCCCACGGGTTTGGGTGATCGGGCTGAAAACCTTGCGGGTACAACTAGATGGTAAACCGAGTATTTTGTCAAAATTTCAGATTTTTGAAAAAATTCCTACTGCCAAAAACGGCCCGGACGGTGGACGGACATTTCGGTTTTGGAATCTAGACCTCTTGAAACGGATAATGTCAAATTTTGAGGCCGATCGGAGTCGTCGACCTCCGTCGCGAAAACATAGGTGTATTATTCCAAGAATAATTAAATCAATCAGGGATTGAGCGAGGGTTATTAAATTTTAAACTGTTAATTAAGTTTAAATTTTAATCTGTTCACCCCTCAAAAACCCCTGAAATCATCCCCAGTATCTCTCTGAAGAATAATTAACCAAAATCATTGGTCAAATAATCGGAACATTTTGATCGAATGAACTGTCCGGCCTTCGAAGAATACACCGCACTAGTCGTTCGGGATGGACCATCGAAAAAAGGCAGATTAGAAGATCGTACCAACTGTCCGGCAATTTCCCTCTGACACCCGGGTCGGGTTCAGTTCCAATACCAAAATCAAAACGTCGGCTCTTCTTAAGCCACCTCACAATTGAAACATGAAGGTTGAAGCTAATTGGACACCAGCTCGGAGGAAACACGCAATGATTGATCCCTCTCTGATTGGGCTCGTGGAACAGTGAATTATGGATAGAACCTCGAAGGAGCCCGTGTTGACTTGTGGGGCGGGCGCACGCTATGCTTCAACATCTGTGTCACAATCAGGAGGGATCGAACCCTCATAAGAGTTGTCACTCATGCCGGTGGGCGTCCTCGTAATTAATTTCTGACATTTTGATTAAATTTCAGCTCTGTGACGAGTTCAAACCCTTCCCGGTCGCCAGAACACCTCATCTAGCCCGCAATTGCCACTTTTCAGTGAGCGAAATTAAATACTGAAACTTGAGGGCACTGGAAAACGTCGGGTTTGTTCAACGTTTCAACGTTTCAACAGCTTCAAAAGCTTTGTGCTATTTTTTCCTTTGTTCGGTTTTAGAGCTTGGAAAGCGATACAGCGCTTGAGAGTGCATTCCTGTTGAAACTAGATAAAAAACCCCTCGGCCTGTTAAATCTGCGCTACAACGGATTTCCGAGTCTTTTAAACGAAAAGATTACAAAAACGTGGAGGGGGGGTAACCGGAAAAGGTTCGTTGTAATCCCGTCCTACGTAACCTCCCACCCGGTGTGCGTTTTGTTTTCAACGGAAAACTCGAAAGAGATAAATCGCGAACGTTCCAGAGATCCTGCAGATAGGAACAGTGAGGTGTTTTCATCATTGGAAAAACTGTGGACGAATTTTCACGGTTGAATACAAACCGAAGGTATGAATGGGTTTTATAACGACGGAAAGCTCTTTTTTGATATGAAACTCCCGTCCTGAAGCACCTTATTGATTAAAATCACGAGGTAGCTGAGAGGTCAGACGACTCAAACGTCCGCCTTTACGCGATCGCCGGATTTCGAAACCCCCGAGTCAATTTGCTCGTAACTTCATTTTGACGGGATTCAAAGAGATTGCGTGGGCTTGACGTTTGAAATGTCGACTAATACCTACCGCAATAAAGGGATCGTATTACTCGGATAATAACGGGCCCAGGTGGAGCGTCGGTGTGCTCGACGCAGAGGCAAATTGAAATGTTGGGAAGAAGGGGGGGGGGGGGGGGGGGTTCTCTTGCCAAATCGGCAACCCTTCAAGACCTGACGAGCTGCAGCTGACTTCAGGATTTGAGATATTACTGGCTGCGATGCTCGAAACTATCACGATGTGCGTATACACACTTGCCACAGCAAGAAGTGATTTAAAAGCTGAAATAACTCGAACGGAGGCTCCAAAAGGATGGACTTGTTTCCAAGCTTCTCTCTCATTTTTTTAAGGTACCCGACCGATCGATCGAGTTAATTGCCAATTTATTTGGATACCGCCGGGAATCGTGTGAATTGTGGTCCTCGATTGTTTTGACCACGAGTGTAATCGATCCGCAGAAAATTTCCGTAAGAGTATTTATTACTCTTATGGAAATATTTGTTCTAATTAAAAACGCTGCAAATTTTACTCGAGGGTTTATTATTCTTTGATTGATACAGGATACTTGTGCAAATATTAATTCTGTGTCAATAAAAAATTATTTTTGAAAAAAAAAAAAAATCTGTACATAATTAGAACAGAAGTGGGACCTCGAAAAATGGATAATGCGTCCAAAAATATTATCCAACTCGGAAAATATTTGACCTCCTGGGATCCGTCAAAAATCCCATTTGCAGCCCCACGAGAGCCCCATAGATCCCCACTGTGAAATCAAATCGTTCTGGGACCCCCCAAAACGGATTCTACCTCCAAAAATACTTCGAAAACTGCACCTAACTCGACCCCATAGCCAAAAGCCTTCAAAAAAAGCCCTCCCGTAGCCCCATTTTATCCCCACAGAGCCCCCCCCCCCCCCCCCCCCCCCCCCCACAGAGGTGAGAGATCGGGCTGAACCTTGCGAGCACAACTAGATGGTAAACCGAGTATTTTGTCAAATTTTCGAATTTTTTTACAGTACGCCCAAAACGGCTCGGACGGCGGCCGGACATTTCGTTTTTGGAATCTTGACATCTTGAAAGGAATAATTTCAAATTTTCAGGCCGATCTGAATTTTCGACCTCCGTCGCGATTACGTAGGTGTATTAGGTTTGGTCTATTGGAGGGGTACAGGTTGGCCCCGTGGACTAGGGCGTCAGCGAAACGCCTGTTTACAATCATTCGGAGCTCTTATCAGCGATTCTCAGATTATCAGCCTGGTTCGAATCCCTGGACGAACACCAATGTTTGACCAAAAGTCAATTATGTGTGATTCTAAAAAAATAAACGCAAATTTTCACCTTGCTACATTTTCAAAAATAAAAGTTGAGGCAAAAATCTGAAAAAATTCGGTGATACTCTTTGGTGGTAGGGTAGAAGATTGTAATGCAATTTCGTACTGAAAATAAATTTTTAAACGAGATTTTCAAGTTTTTAATTTTCTTCGGGGCACGGGGATGAGAGTACGGCCATTGGAATGATACTCGCAGCTTTTGTGTGTTGAACGGCTGGAAATGGAGTTTCCTCAACCCTAGTAATCTACATTTATAACTCAAATCAATTTAAGAATTCTTGTTCAGCATGTCAAGGGGTATTCAGAATTCAGTCTCATTTGCTTTATTCTCAACCCCGTGCCTCTATCAGGATGAGGCCGATTGGGGCATGGGGTTGAGAAATCTGAGTTTGAAAGCTTTTCTACAGAGAAAGAAAAATTCAACTGAAACAATCCTAGTAATCTACATTTATAACTCAAATCAATTCTTGTGCAGCATGTCTAGGGGTACCTACTCAGAATTCAGTCTCATTTGCTTTATTCTCAACCCCGTATCAGGTTTTTTGTATTGAGTCACGGGGATGAGGCCGATTGGGGCATGGGGTTGAGAAATCTACAGAGAAAGAAAAATTCAACTGAAAAAACCAAAATACCACTACACTTAGTCAAAATCGAGCTACAACTCACAACAAAAAATATAAGTTCAAGTTGAGGATTATTTCCCCAGCATTGAGACATTGGGATGAGAACGGTAAACATACGAACCTGTAACGGAACTTGATTCGGAGGCTGAGAAGGCTGATAACCGCCCCAAGGGCGTCCTCGAGCGGTTGTCAGCCTCGCATATTGCTGCCAACTGAGAGGGTACTTTCTTAGCTCGAAAATCCCTACTATTGAGTTGGCAAGCGGGTATGTTCATTCAGCCTCGGGGATGAGGTCAGTATCATGAACCACGTTCGAAGTACTGCTGCTCAATTAATTAAACTCATTTTATTGCAAAACATGCTTCTATGCATAAATCAAACTTCTCCAGGAATGCTTAAATAGTTTGGCATGGTTTCCTTTCACAATGATCCAGTGGGAACAGGTAGAATAGGCAAAAACATGATTTGCACGGGGCACGGGGTTGAGGTTTTTCAAGTTTAAACCCCCCCAAAAAATACTTTCAAGTGGTATATATTATTTTTTCTTTATGGGTTCGAAAGATAGACAGATAATAACGTCAAAAACATCAACCCACTTTCTCTGTGTAAATTACTACCAGAGCTATGAGTTTTGCACAAGAAATTTGCGTTTTTCTGAGAATCAACCTTATGTGTTGTAATACCTGTTTTGTCGGTTGACAATGAGCTATAATATAGAAAATAATATAATATAATAATAAAAATATAATATAGAAAAAACTGCGATTTTCAGTCGAATCCCATTCTTTAGAGTAAAATTGTACGTCCAGAAATACTTCCATAACGACACTAAGTCGACCGTGTGGCCCAAACCCTTCAAAAGGCTCCGATTGGGAGCAGCCCCTTTTTAGCCCCACGGGTTTGAGCAATTGGGCTGACCTCGTGGACACAAAATTTCAGATTTACCTACACTGATTTCATCATGTATTACGATAAGTGTAGGTGGAAAGAATATTCCGCCGTTTCAAGAGATTTCGACGAAGAAAATATCAAAAATGTTGGGGACTTAAAAAGTGGATATTTAACCCAAAACGCTATTGTTTTGTTTATTGTTGTGTTTTTGGCTTTCATTGATTTTCTACCCCCCCCCCCCTTTTTATTTAATTGATTTATTCTTATTATCATTATTATAATATTTATTTAACCATCCTTCCCTTTCTCTCGTATTTGGTTTTTATTTTGTAATTTTCTGGTTGCATAATCCCCTCCCCTCGCCCGTCCTTCATCTGTTTATGCTATATTTAATATAGTAGATACACTCTGTACTGTGAGATTTTAATTTACTCATTCTCTCTGCTACAATGTCCCCTAACGTTTTAAATATCAATTTTTCCATTCCCCAGCATTTTTGGAATTTTTTCAACACTAATTTTTGTTCGTAAATTTATATTTGATGTTGACAATATAACGATAAATTTGGAGGCCGTCAAACATGTTGACCCTCGCCGCGAAATCATAGTTTGGTTATTCAGAGAATAGTGAGCCCAAACTGAATGGACGTCGGCACAGAAGTCAAATTCTAGAAAGGAGGTAAATGAGGCAGGAACTGAGAAAAAAAGTCTTCAAGAAGGTTGAAAGGGTTTTCCACAAAGAATTGAAAAAGCCGTCACCTTCAGATATATTTTTTCCTCTTAACCAAATAACTTCTGCGGAGAATCCATTTCAATCAAACGGAAACTCCAGAAAGGAAGTGAAAGAATTGGTAGGTAACTGCTGGTAGAGTTTGGCAAAGAGAGTCGGAGAGGTTGCAGGATGAGAAAGGAAACAGTTTGCTTGAGCGCGCCGGGAAATTTAATACCAACAGAAGGACTGGTTATAAGAGAAGACTTCTCGAGACAGAAGAGCGTCAATAAAAGTTGAGAATAAACCCTGACGGCCCATCCGGACGTCGCTTTTTTGAACCTGTCTCCTGTTCAGAAGAGCGTATTCCATTTTTGTGTCCGCTCTCGGACCCATCAGGAAATCCCACTTCTCAAAGTTATTAAATTTAAAAGTTAAAAAAAAAAAAAAGTCATTTCCAACTGAGCTGCCAAAAAGTCTTGTGGTACACTAAACCAATACCATGTTGTAGTGTTAGAGTACACTGGATCGGGCGAGGAAAAAAAGATGTATAGAATGCTGTAGCACACATTTTTCTTTCTTCCTTTTTCCTCTCTCGGACACGCTTGCGACAACAATAAAAGTGGATGAGAAGAAAAGAGCAGGACCCACAGTGCCTCAGAACACCAGTTACATCTTTGGAGCTTCCCAAACATTGTCTCTTTTCTCGTGTTGGGCATTTATCTTCTTTAAATCCTCCATTCCCTCCATGCAACATCCTCCCAACGCGGCCCATTTTATTTGTCTTCGTTAAGCTTTTCACCCGCGCTTACAAATTAGAGATCAACTCGAGACCGTCTACTTAGCGGCATTAAATGTATTCATTGTGGTGGTTGGTGGGGGGAAAAGTAGGAAGAAACTTCGGTAGGGGTTTGGAGCGACGCTAAAAGCCGCCCGTTAACTCAATCGTTTGCGGTTGGGCGAATTCGAGAGGGATCGTGAAGGGTTTAGAAAAACTTTGCGGAGGAAAAATGAAGCTGTGAGGGGCACAATTCAAAAAAGTTCAAAATGTAGATATTCAAACGTCACGTATACGTGACGTTTGAATATCTACATTTGACTATAGTCACTACTCAGCGCCTATCCGGAAGTAGGTAACTTCTAGGCGAGGCAAGGACAGAAGGTGTAGGTACCTACTCTTATCTGGTCGCTGATACCACAAAGTATTCGGTGAAGGTACGTTGTTTACCTCCATCAACTTATCCAGGGCAGCAGACCCAGGATTAACTGGGTCTGACTATTCAAGCAGGTTCCCTGGGAATAGGCCAGTCGCCAGAGGATTGTAGGTGGGGGGGGGGGGGGGGGACTCGTGCAAGAAATGGCGTAGACACTTTTTTTTTTAAATTGTTGTTAAACGTCTGAACCACAAAATATCAAAAATGCGAGACAATATTTCCTGGGAGAACTTTTGGGGGACAAAAAAAAATCTCAATTTGTTTTGGACATTTCCCAGTTTTTCAACTATAACTCGAAAGCTAAGCATCGCACAGAAAACGTTTCGGGTACAACGTTGAAGAGCATAAAATTGTGCGTCGAATGACCTCCTTACCCATTAGAATCGGTTCAGCTGTTTAACCACAATCAAGCGTCAAAAATGTGCAATTTTCTCCAACTTGGCTGAAAAACAGGAATCGCTCATGTTTCAACACATTTAATTTATGAACGGCTAATGCAAATGAATTGGCTCAAAATTTATGTAGTAGAGCATCAAATTACAAGTCAGGGAGCACCTGAAATTAAAAAAACCAAAAAAAAAACGCTGCAAATTTTACACAAGGGTTTATTATTCTGTGATATAGGTTACTTGTACAGACATTTAATTCTGTCAATAACAAATTTAAAAAAACAGTTTTTTTATTTTTATAATTCAAAAAAAAATTTTTTGGGGGGGGGGGGGGGGATTTTTCTTCAAAAATGTAGTTTTTCAAAAATTCTTTAATTTTTACTCGAAAAATATTAAACTTCTTCGGATCCTTCAAAAATCCCATTTTTGGCCCCATGAAAGCCCTATAGATCGCCACAGTGAAATCGGATCGTTCCGGGACCCCCAAAAATGGATTCTACGTCCAAAAATACTTAGAAAACGACACCGAACTCGATCCCATAGCTAAAAGCCTTCAAAACACCCATCCTGTAGCCCCATTTTAGCCCCATAGCGCCCCACGGGTTTGGGCGATCGGACTGAAAACCTTGCGGGCACAACTAGATGGTAAACCAAGTATTTTGTCGAAATTTAAGATTTTTAAAAAATTTCCTACTGCCCAAAACGGCCTGGACGGCGGACGGCGTACGGCGTACGGCGTACGGCGTACGGCGGACGGACATTTCGGATTTAGAATGTAGACCACTTGAAACGGATAATGTCAAATTTTGAGCCCGATCGGAGTCGTCGACCTCTGTCGCGAAAACATAGGTGTATTATTCCAAGAATAATAAACCAAAAAACGGACAACCACGTTTTTCAGAACGTTTTCGGTTGTAGCTCGGAAACTATTAGTCCTATTACAATTTTTCTTTTTTCTCGTGAAAGCTGATCAAATTCCCAATCGCAGCTATTCTATGTAAAATTTTGATTTGAGATTCGATAAGGGAGGGGCAGGCATGGCGAAAAAATCCAATTTTGACAAAAACTGTTTTTCGCACATTTGTGCCCATAACTCGGGAACGGTTAGTCTGATCTTATTTCTCTTTTTTTCTAATGAAAGCTGATTACATTTTATAATATAAAATGGCACTCACATTATTACCGTCACTCATATTATGAGTGACGGTACACTGCAATTTTGTTGAGACTACAAAAGTGCCATTAGAATTCGTCGGAAATTCGTGAGAAATCTGCCCACCTCCGACTACGTTTTTTGGAACATTCTCTTCTCTTTCCCGAAACTATTTCACCGTTCGAAATTTCATTGTCCCCACGCGAAAGCTATAAATATAGGGGAGATTGGGGGAATGGCAGCCACCTATTTTTGTGATGCTCTCTCTCTTGGAAAAAATGAGATATCGATTTGATTTTTTTTTTTTTTTTCCAAAATTTAATGCACTTTCAGAAATCAACACATTTTTCAGCTATAAATCAAGCTACAATGATGTGGAGAGCCAAAACCCAAAAAGTAGGTTTGGCTGGCATTCCCCAACACATTGGGTAATCCCGTCCACGCTGTTGGGGAATGCCAGCCAATAATTTCGGGAGTGCCCAAGATCTCCGAAAATTGATTCCAGGGCTTTCTGACAGAATAATTTCAGGAATAAAAGCTAAGAAATTACACCAGAGTATTATAAAAATTTAAACGAATTTATTAATCTCAAGTTGGTAGTAGGTACCTCAAAATATAAATTACAGCAATCAAAAACATATCTCACTTTCAAAAAATATTTTTACAAATTGTTCAAATAGGCTTTTCACTATCACAGGAGATTGACAAGAGATCCATCCATGGCACAAGAGGAGGAGTTTAATAACTATGTTCATTGGTAACTCGTCAAAATTTGCAGAAAAATTCCAGTTTAAAAGAAATCTTGAATGAACTTAAATAAATTATTATATTTTGAACTTGAGACTTGTATAGGAAAACTTGAAATGACTAAACTTGAAATATTTACCTATAGGTAAGTTAGAACTAGGTCTAACGAACGACGTCAATTGCAAAGCCCCAGTAAAATTAAACATTTTTGGGGAAAATGAAATCATACAACATGAAACATTATTTAAAGTAATGCGTGGCATAAATCACAAAGCCCATGGTCAGGGCGTCCGAAAGAGCAGAGATAGTGGGCTCGGTGCTTGCACTCACCGCACATCCACATAGGTGATCCTTTTTCATACTGTCGGCATATGAAACAGAGCTCATCTATTTCTTGTGTTCCATCACATTCATCATCATCACACAATAATGTGACGACAACTCTTTTCCTTTAGAAGAATTATTCTTCTAAAGGAAAAGAGTTGTCGTCATCGGAATCACTGCAGCAACGATATCACGAAGATAGCAGCTATCTTCGTGATATCGTTTCCTCTTCTTTGATTTGCTGGAGTTCTTTCCGTTTCCAACTTTGCCCTCCCCAAGTCCACTTCCATTCCTACCTTTGGATGTTGATGGGAGGAAATCCAATCGTTGTTTCGGTGGTTGCTTTGCCCCTTTCCCAGCTGTTTTACGAGTAGACTGCTTCTGTTGTTTTACAATCTTGGCCTGGTGCTTTTCAAGGAGAACAGCCTTCCTAGGAGTCGCTGTCATAATTTCCGAATGCTGCTTGTTCCTCTGATTTTTCCCAATATCTGCTGATGGTGTTGGCACGGGTACCAAATGGTGAAAAGAATCATTTATTGGAGTTGCCCCAGCATGCGCGGTAACAGGCGACGAAGTTTCCTCTGCTTGGATATGAGCTGGGTCAGTTGTCACAGCCATGGCTGGAGGTGTATCCAAGCATCTGTAAAGAAATAATAAATAAACATGCCGTCTCATTGAGGCTTACGATAACTGAGTTAAAACTAGTATCGACTTGGAGCTTTCTACAAATTGATTTGAGATGTCCATCCATTAAACTAAAATTAAAAACTTGAAATTTTGAGGAGCAGAAAAAGTTGGGGTAATCACAGCCATTCTTGACTTTGGCTGGGATTACCCCAAACGAGTGGCTGGCATTACCCCAATTTTTACTTTTTTCAAAAACAATAGCCAAACCGTCCCAACATCTTCAAATCGACTTTTGCAAAGATCAAGTTGTAGGTAAGCAACTGCAGTTGAAGATGAATATCAATGAAGTTGAAATATAATGAAAACTCAACCTACCTTGATTGTTGAAGGCTGAGGGGAAAATAGATAGATCTGACTCCAACTTCTTCTCACGAGTAAACCAACTGCAAATGTAACCTCAGGGGATCATAACCTCATTCAGATAGTTCACTAGGCTCTCAGGAGAGAGCATGGTGATCAGCTTCTCGCTCAGTTGCGCCATTTTTTCAAAACCTCAGTGGCCGGCATTACCCAATGGCTGGGATTACCCCGTACTCCCCTACCTAGGTGCCGTTCATAAGCGCTAAGTCGGTTTAATTTTTTTTTTTTAATGACTGTTCATAAGCTCCAGGTTCTGATCCGAGACACAAATAAACACAAATAAGCTCTGCTCGGCGTTTGTTATTATAACTATAATAGTGATCGGTCAATCAGATAGTTGCGCAATAATTATTTGACCGACCCTCAACAACTTTCCACCCACAATATTACGAATGTCGAGCATTCTCTGGTGCCCTACTTGGAAGCTTTTTCTTCCAGAGGGATTCCGCCCAGGTACTCCTCTCATGAGCGTGCGTGTCAATGGTTGTCCAAACTAATCTCGCTCCATTTTATGTTTCTCTCTCTCTCTCTCTCTCCCTCCCTTGATCCGGGAAACCCTTCCCTTTCGGGAGCCTCTGGATGAAGCCGTCCGCGCGAAGGGAGCGGAGAAAAAAAGGTAATCTCATTTCCAAGTTTTCGTCGAGTCCTTCTGTACTGATGATATTTGGGAAAAGGGACGCCTTCGCCTTCCTCTGCCATTTTCGGGATACACAAAAGGGAAACCTGAGGGACGGAGTGCGTGCGTCAACAATGGCAGACGTGCTTCGTTCCCTCCCGTTTCGGCTGGTTTATCAATACGGTCATCACTAAGCATCTTCCCTAAGACGTCTTTCTCCGGGAACTAGAATTTTAACGTCATTGTTAACATTCTTGTTGTAGCAAGTCTCATCATAATGATTATGATTCCATAAAAATAATAATATGGTGCCATATTATGGTATCTAATTCCATTACTTCGGTTTTGATTCTTAGCTCTTCTATTCCTTCCACGAAGTTCACCAGGGAAATGATATACATGTGTATTACTTACACCTAATAATAGCTGTAATTTGGTATACCTACATACATTACCACCTCGAAGTTATATTATTCTCCCATAAAACGCTACGGCAAAGAAATATACTCGTATTTGAAATTCAGTCTCATCTGATTGTCCTCTCAAATGCATTTCTGGCACCTGTACAATAATTAGGTATCAAAACTGAATAATGTAGGCGGGCTAATCAGAACGAGGCGGATGAATATTTACAACTTGTTGGGTTACGGCGGGTATCGATGAATATAAACGAGAATGAATATAAACTAGATTGCGAGAGAGATGGGACAGTGTTTGCTTATCGAAATACCCGAGTTAATTTCACCACTGCGGAAGCTTTGGAAAAACACGAATGTTCTGTGAGGGGGGGGGGGGGGGGGGTTGTAAGTTGGAAGTCCCCAGTCCAAAATGCTGTCTTGTATCTTATGTACGGAAAGGGAAAAAATTTCTCTTTCCATATGGTACGAGACCAGATAGGAGTTTTGAACGAGCCAGGGACCGCGTATTTTCCACATGATCAAAATTTATAAGGCAACGCAATGTAAATGGGATGAACTCAGCGCGAACTCCGTTTCTCCAGGGAGACCCAGAACCCCCCCGGATAGGGTAAAAGGGGGGAAAAAAAAAGTTGAGAAAACAGTTGAAAAAGAGAGGGGGGTGCAAATGCGAGCGGGTGGCGAGGAGGTGGATTTATGTGACAACGGCAAATAGACGGTTATCTTCGATATCAACTGCGGGGAAAAAGACCAAACTACCAACTTCAGTTCTGCGGGGAAGGAGCTTGGGCAAATACTTAGCTCCGAGGAAGAAGGGGAAAGGCCCAGAGTACTGAAGATAGAAAGTTCCACCTTATTCAATGGCGTGGCGGGGAGGGAGTCTTCCCCGAACTCCACCAAAGCCGAAAAAAAAAAAAATCCTAAGGGTAAAAAGGAGATTGGAAAAGAAATCCTCACAGGTTGGTTTCGAAGCTTTGGAAGGTCCTTCTTAGCTGCTTCCCCTCCGTTCTTCCTTATTATTTCCGCAGGAGCGCCCACAATAAAACAGGTTTCCTTTAACTCCGTAAACATTAGGATCTGGTTGGACGGTCCTCCCTGAATCCCGTTGAAAAGGAGACCAGCTGAAAGTGGAAGAAAAGCGAAGTTCGGACGTAATGGGTAAAAGTACTAGGACTTTATTGGGACACTGATCCATGCTGTCTCTGTCAACGCCTGATATAATATATTAGGTGAATATTATTCACCTTCAATATATTGCATTGGGAGAGGAAGAAGTTGAAGAGGAATTTTAAAGTAAACGAGTGCCAACTGTGACGTAGAATGTAAATGTAAAAGAATGTAAAGAGTGGAATATGGGAGATATATATAAACAATGCTGCAAAATTTACACAAGGGTTTATTATTCTTGATATAGGTTGCTTGTGCAAAAATTTAATTTTGTCAGTGAAAAAAATTTTTTTGGGGATTTTTTTATTTAAAAAAAAAAATTTCCAACATTTTTGTTTTGTGTTTTACTTGAAAAATATTTGACCTCTTGGGATCCATCAAAAATCTCATTTTTAGCCCGCAACAGTGAAATTGGATCGTTGCGGGACCCCAAAAAATAGATTCTACGTCCAAAAATACTTCGAAAACGACTCCTGACACGATCCCATAGTCAAAATCCTTCAAAAAGCCCCTCTCGTAGCCCCATAGCGCCCCACGGGCTTGGGCGATCGAGCTGAAAGCCTTGCGGGCACAACTAGATGGTAAACCGAGTATTTTGTCAAAATTTCAGATTTAAAAAAAATCCCTACTTACTGCCCAAAACGGCGGACGGACATTTCGGAATGTAGACCTTTCGAAACGGATAATGTCAAATTTTGAGGCCGATCCGAGTCGTCGACCTCCGTCACGATCACATAGGAATGGACGTTTTTTTTTTTTGTTTGTTTTAATTTTTTTTTTAACTCGATAGAAGGCTTCCAAATAACACCGAAAACGAGGTTAAAACACAAACAATTATTGCAAGTTCGTCCGAATTTATGGAATTTATGAAAAAATAACTACTACTATAGTCCGTGAGATGTAAGGTTGTGCGTGGATTCTCCCCCTCTATGCCTACCATCCTGAAGTCCGACAACCCCGTTCAGGGAAAGTGCGTTGCCAACTGTACGGTAATTAATACCCTCCGTTCACTGATCGCTTCATTACGCTCTTTGACGCTGTCAGTGTCACATCTTTGGTTTCTAGGTACTTTAATTTCAACCGTTTGTTATAAACGCGATTGTTGCACTGGTTTTGATCTTGGCTCGTTCCCTGACATTCTACTGATTGTGGCTTGATTTTCGTGATTAGATTACCGGGTGAATTATTTAATTAGCGGGTAACTCGGCGATTTACTATGAATACTTCGGATTCTACACTAGAAACTCCTCCGCATTCGCTAACGGCGTTGAAAAGGGGGAAACCCTTGAATTCTCAAAGTTGTCTCATCATTTTTGCATATCTTGTCATAATAATTACTTATGTACGTACATACCTACATCATTATGTTAATAAATAAAGTACCTGTGTAATATCGTTTATACTGTTTTTTACATAATATACAAGTAATGTGTAAAAGAATTCCATTATTTTTTATTTAAACATCACTTTTTTTGTAATTTGACATTTTATGTTTTTGACCTTAAAAATTCCGTTTTTTTCAACTTTTGTAGGTAAAAATTCGTGAAAAAACCAATAATTTGCAAAAAATGAGACGAACATGGTATCAAAAAACGCATAGATACGGGTTGAAGGAAAGTAGATACGAAAATACGATCGAATAGATACAGCACGATCGAAAAGTTTTACTGCATAACATCTCCAAAAATTACAATCTCAGGTCTCTATGTTCAAAAGAAGAGAAGATATATGAATTAAGAATATGAATATAAGAAGATTGATACGATGACATTCTTCTATGGGCGTACGATTAATTCCCTACGCCCGGTAACACTGGTCATCTTCTTCTGGGATGGGAGCGCCGAAGGAACCGGAAGGGGTAGGCCGAAGGGAGGGGCCGAACTTTCACCCATGCACAACCTTACATCTCACGGACTATAGTACCTACCTATGTTAATTTTCGGCGTAAACGAGCGATCAGTCCCATTGGTCGACGATTTCGCCATGTTGCCAAGTCGGCCACCATTAATAAAAATTTTATTACATTTAATGTAAAACTAAAGGATCAGTTACCAAAGGTTAAAGTGACACCACGGCCGTTGTTTTGATTCGTTCGTGCGTGAAGGTGAATAGACGAGATCCTTGCACAACCCGACTGGAATACACGCACTGCTGCAGGCCCCGTTGGTTTTCTGTAAGTTCGCTGTTGGTAATTGTGAAAGTTGCTTATGAAAGTGTAGGAGATTTTGAGGTTTATCGTGGGGATTTCAGAGATGAGCGAAGGTGATGAAGGGGGAGGGGAAACCCAATTGTGTGCTTGCCCAGCCTGCCAGCTCAGGATTCGCCCCTGGTACTGAGTATTGATGGCTATCGATTGGTAGAGTTGGAACCACTGCTTGCAAAGACCCAGTTCACTTGCAGGGGCAACAAAGGCTGTGGTCCTCCTGGATTCAGCCGTTTTAAATAATCAGTTATCCCCAAGCCAAAACCACCAGTAGGTGGGAACAGCAAGGGCTTTTGTCCGTTCTGAATTTGTCCTCAGATCGTACGAAAACGCAGGTTCACACATAGTTGAAATCCTACTGAAACGAATCGCTACGACTGTCGCGAGGAACACGAAAGGGTCACCTGGCGATTCCCACTTGTTCTCGCCCAAACTACAAAATTTGTAGTTTGGGCGAGAACAAGTGGGAATCGCCATTTAATACGACGCGCCGAACCGGCCTACTAAGTATCGATCTGTTGTAGAGTTTGGTGCTTGCTCAGGGGCCGCATCCCTACCAGAACTTATTTCCAGAACCACCCCCTCTCTTCCATGCCGTTTCTTTCCATCCAGACATAATTTCCAGGAATTAGGGCGGAAGCTAAGGTGGTCAGCGGTCTGTATAAAACGGGGTTTCGTTACGACCCACTTAGGCCTGGGAGGAAAACCAAGTGGGGTCCCGCCAAGAGAGGTCTGTGTCATTTAAACCGGCATTATTGATACAGATGGTCTGGCCCCCCCTCGAAAGATCTAACTTCATTTCCCTCGGACTCTCCCCCGTTCTTCCTTTAGAAATGTTTCCTCCCGCTTACAATTTCGCGGACCTCTAACTCCGTTTTCATCTCGGCCCTATCGTGTTACGTCGTCCTTTTAACTCAACTTGGGCTTAACCCCCTTTTCAGTCAGAACCCTGAGAAAAGTTTGATGGACAAAATGTAATACCTTTGTATCTGCCATGGATGTTTTCAAACACATCAAAAACTTTAGTTATTTTCGCAAAAGTGAAAGTTCTGAATCAGCTTTGTTCGATTCTGCTCACCCAAAACCATCTACTGTAAAACGAAATTTAATCGCACAAGCAGTGGCTTCGGACAGGTTATCAGTTCCAGAATGTGCAAACACCGCTTCGTTGTTCTGAATACTTGAAAGGGTTCCGTCCAATTCCACGGGCTTACTAGTGAAATAAGGATGAGAAGGTGCCGGAGAGATTGAGAATTAGGCGCGGCGCGAGTTCCCACAGAAAAGATTATTATCCCCGACTTTTGAATTCAGAAAGGGAATTTCCTTCATAGCGCTTTTTCTTCGGGGATGAGCCGAGTGAAAAAAAAAGTGCGGGTATTTTAGTAAAAAGGGGTTTTCGCGGTAGGAAAGGTTTTGACCGCTTAAAGAAAAAAAAAGCAAAGATGAAAGCCTGGTCGAGTCAGCGGGAAATTAATGAAGACACACTATCCCCTCCCTGTCTCCTAACAAGGCTTTTCTTATCCCCCGCCCTGCCTTGACAAACTCGTATGCTCCCCTACATGGCCGCCCCCGGCAAGGACATCCCAAAGATGTGCTCTTTGTGGAAAATGGCAATTCCTGCTGCCTCCCTGGTAGGACCAAACTGAGCCGATTTTGACTCATTACACCACCCCGTTGTCCACACCGAAAAGCCCATCGAGTTTTTACCAATCGGATTTTTATTGGTTTTTACCAATCGGAGGTGCTTTCCTGAAAAAAAAAAAAACAAAAAAAAAAACCAATTTCATGTCTATAATAACCTTGATTCTCAACTTTCCACCACAAGCTTTTTTTGTTCCCCTCTCTCTCTTCCCCTCTTTAGACCACAAAGTGCGTATATTTTTTTCCCTCTCTCGGGCTTTACAACCTTTTATTAAACGATTTTCCTACCCCTCAAAGCCGATTAGGGGTGAAAAGGCGGCAGACGTGCTCGACCCAGAACTCAATTAGAGCGCCGGGGTGACATTTCGTTTCTAGCATCGGAGATAACTGGGTTTGACGAAATAAAGTCTGAAATTAAGAGAACAAAAAAACTTACAAAAAAAATTTAGAACTAATTTGAATATTGTAAAATTTAGAATATTTACATTAAAAAATCAAATGAGTTCTAAATTTGTTTTGTAAGTATTTCTTCCCTTAATTTCAAACCCAGTTATGTTGTTATTTAATGCTCAAAAATTTGTTATTCATCACAAAACTCCAAACAGTATTAAGCTCTACAAGTACAGTTACCAGATTCATTTCGAGAAAACGCTGCAAATTTTACACAAGGGTTTATTATTCTTTGATATTGGTTACTAGTGCAAAAATTTAATTCTGTGTCAATAAAAAAAATTTTGAAAAAATAACTTTTTTGGATTATTTTTTTTTTCAAAAATTCTTTTTTTTTTTTTTACTCGAAAAATATTTAAACTCCTGGGATCCTTCAAAAATCCCATTTTTAGCCCCATGAAAGCCCTGTAGATCGCCACAGTGAAATCGGATCGCTCCGGGACCCCAAAAATGGATTCTAAGACCAAAAATACTTCGAAAACGACACCTAACTCGATCCCATAGCTAAAAGCCTTCAAAAAAAACCCTCCATAGCCCCATTTTAGCCCCATAGCGCCCCAAGGGTTTGGGCGACCGGACTGAAAACCTTGCAGGCACAACTAGATGGTAAACCAAGTATTTTGTCAAAATTTCAGATTTAAAAAAAAAAAATTCCTGCTGCCCAAAACGGCCCGGACGGCGGACGGACATTTCGGATTTAGAATGTAGACCTTTTGAAACGGATAATGTCAAATTTTGAGGCCGATCCGAGTCGTCGACCTCCGTCGGCGATCACATAGGACCTTATTCCAAGAATATTAAACCAAAAAGAAAAAAATAACTAGCCGTTTTCTTGCGATTTTACCGATTTTTAGTGTACAGTTTGACTGGCCTGAATTGCTCACAAGTAAAAGCACCTTGTCCGCTGAGTGCACGGTGCTTTTACTTTTTGACAGGTGTGTCCGCTGGGAACACCCACCACTTCAAGCCAGCTCTATAGCTCTAGAACTGGTTCTACAGATCGTCAAGCCAATTTTTAAGCTCTTCAGGCCGGTTGGGGTCCTCCTCAGCCGGTTTTATTGCACTTCAAACCGGTTTTTTACCGCTTCAGTCAGTTGTTTAGTACACTCGAAGTTGTATAGGCAGGGTCGAAAAATCGAAAAAGAAAATTACTTTTGTTTCGGTTACTATAATATTTGCTTTAACGTTACCATTTTGCTACAAGAAAATGCTATCTATATTCTTGTCTTTGGTCACTCCATTTCTTCCTGTTTAATTTTTTATGATTTCATGGCATTGGACTCTTCCTCCAGGCTCCTACTTTTCATACCGTCCCCAAGTCTACCTATCGCCGGCGAAACGGGGACGACGTTAAGAGTGCGTTATGAATAAAATATGATTTATTCCTCCCCCGAAAGATGGTTGCTCATACCCTCTTCAGGCCGTTATAAATAATATTGAACTCGTATCAGGAATGCCTGCTTGGGCTTCGGAGGATCTGCCAAATCGAAATTCATATCGGGTATTTACTTTTTACCATCCCGAGCCCCAGTTTCTCCGCATTCATCAAATTCTGCGAACCCCGTGTTTGTCGCCTTGGTTACGAAAAGTTTCACGCAGCGAGAGAATCAGAAAGCCCTTAAGGGGCTAGCAAAACTCTTCCGCCTGTAAAGAAGAGCACCTTTAAAAGTCTCCGTGTTTAAGTTGATTTTCTTAATGTAATGTTCATCCCTTTCCCGGAGCTTCCCCGCAACTCTGTCGTTTGGTTAACGCTAAGCAAACGAAGTTAGTCCAATTCCGCTTTATGAACCCTCCTTCGTTAATGCGAAAAGCTCTTTAACATAAGAAGTTGCAAGCACCGACCCCTCGCCTGGTAGCAGTTCTCGCTCTCGGGAAATAACATACTTACTCGCCATCTTTGGGGAATTATACGAGCAGAAATCACGAGGGAATCGGGGTGAGAAGAGAGCATTTCACGTTACATGGAGGTATATCGGTGAAACACGCTTTCGAAAAAGCTGTCATTTAGGAAAGGAGATTATTTCCATAATTAATTTGGATCATTTAATTCATTTGCTCCGCTTTTCATCGGGTAAACAATAATTAAACGAATAATTATTATTGAGCTGGTACCTATTACATTAATTTATATTTGCGTAACTGTATTGATAAAATTTATAAATATTTAATGTGTGTGATGCAAGCATAGTTAGCAGTTGTAGTAGGGTTATCATTCTCGGAACACTAGGGAGTGACATCATAGGGCCTACTTGGCCATTGTGGTCACTCCCTAGACGTTACACAATTTTGTTGGGGCTAGGGAGGGAATGGACTAGGAAAGGACAGTCCAGCCATTTTCCACCTGTGTAGCCTGCCCAAAAAACGTGAAAGAACCAAAATTTCTACATTTACATTTAGGTTGAGTATTCTGATAATAGTAGACCAAAAGGATCCCGTACATTACGGATTTAGGTGATTTACCAATATTAGTAAGGCAATGAAATAAACATCTGCTGGTGAACTTCGGCCACTTACATTAAATTTTAATATTGCACAGTTGCTGTCCTTCGATACTAAAGGTGGTTCAGAATAATAGATCATCGGCAGCGTTATCAAAGCCATCGATAAATTCAAGGATAGTTTTTATAATAATGACTGAGTATCTCATGTATTGAACAATAAGTCATCGAGCGCCTCCACTTTTCTTGATTCGATCATTCGCTGCACTTCGCCCTCTATGACTCGAAAGTTCTCTCCGCTTCAAGCAGTGGTTTATTGTCGGTAGTCCTTTTCAAAGATACTGGTTTGTTGGGGATACCTTCTAGGCATGTTTCAGCCGGGTGCGTGTGCGATAGAAGGTTGAACGTGTCTTCACACTCGTTTATTTCTTATTTTCAAGCTTTCGGTCACAGGTGCCATCTTCAGGATGAATTGTTAAATGTATTATGGTTGACATCTCCTCGCTCTGCACTCTCCAGACGGCCGTCGCCGGCTATCCTGTCTTCTGCTACACAAGATGTTGGAGCCCTAGCTGCAGCGCCGCCCCATCGTCAAACCCTAGCAGGTCATCAGCGCTCCGCCATCTCTGCCGAGTCCCCCTCACGCACATGGAGGCTGCGCGTACGATCGCAAACGATAATCGAGCCCTGAGCCACCCCTTGACGATCCCCTGGTGGCGCTTCCATTTGTCTGCCAATCGTTCACGTAGGACATCGACGAATCGGGTCATCTGGGGTGCCAAAAGTCCATCCACTGTGCTGACCAGTGGCGATCTTGGCACGCAGGTAAATACTTCTGTTTTTTCTCTTCCTCTGCCTAAGTGAGAACTGATGTCACTGGACGGGAAACGTAAGAGGGTGCATCAGTGTCTACGACACGTACGTCAAATAATGCGTCCCTCTGTGGTTCCCACACCCCACGGCAGGCAAGATCTCCTCTCAAACCAGGAGTAGGTAGTGTCTGAAGCAGCTACAATCATTGGCTCTTTGCAGCAATTTTCCCAAGCTGTATTCATGAATTCCCCCAGGACGTCTCTTACTTCATTGTGACGCGGTGTGGTCACCCCCCCCCCCCCCTTTACAACAGAGAGCATGCCTGATGGAAAAGGGGGTATGACCACAGCCATCTCATTTGTTTGGCATGTCTACTGGGGTTTGCATGTATCGAATCGCAAAAGCATCTCGGAAATCATTGGCTGAGAGATCAAAGCGATGCCGCTTCAATGGCCGACAGCCATCCAGACGACTTCGCTCTGGACTGTTCCGCTACTGCTCGACTTATCGCTCTTCTTCGATCTGCCGAGAATTTTCTTAAGGCAGTCTGTAACAGCACAACCTCTGCCTGCTTTCGCTTCTTCACTGCCTCAATTTGCGCTTGGTGCTCCCATTCGCAATGATTGGCCAAGCACTGAAGAGCATAATTCCGAGGTCTTAAACAAGCTTCGAGGTGATGCAACCGGATCACACCAGGCCAATCCGCCTTTGTTTACCGGCAAAGAAAATAGATCAGCTTCTGCGCTGGTGTAGGGACACTGCAAGCTACCACCCATTACCGCTGGCATAAATTCTTCCCGGATTACTTCCCTCAATCTTTCAAATTCCTCCTCTTCGGTCCTGACTACCTTCTGATGGAACTGCCATTAGAACTTGAATGATTTGATGAAAGCGGTATAGCGCTTGTGGCTGTTCCATGCCTACCATTGACAGTTTTTCGCGATGCGCGCACACTTTTCTATCTTACGAGCGACATAGTACTTTCGTACATCCTCCTGACCGATGAAGCCACTAAGGAACCGCTGACCTATCACTACTGTTATTTCCGTTCCTTCAAATGCCTCTGCTGCCTCTTGTTGATTGTCAGGATGCTGAGTGTTGGTTGATTTGGGCCCACATGTGATTAATCTATCCCACCAGCTTTTTAAATCGTCCACTCGACCCTTTTTACAATAATTGGTTGGAACTCTAAAAATCCCTCAATTTTGGCATGTGTTACAAGAAGCATCCCTCCATCCCTCCAAGCCCCAAAAGTCCCTTAGTAAAGGGATAATTCCCTCAATCTGGCATCACTGAGCTCGAATCGAGTGCCATAGGTACATAGTGGAGGAAGAATATTCCATGGAATGACCCCGAAGTACGACAGATGGACTCTCGAAGAGTGATTGTGTCGTACCATCAGTACTTTACGTCTTCTCACACAGTGGAACTGAAAAGAACCCTGCCAAGGTGTTTTCCTCAACTGCCATTTGGCACCGTCACAAATCATACACAATACCTGCCAAATTCATTCGCGGCAACAATAGAGGAATTTCCTCACGGCTGATTGAAACGCTACCATTAGTCGTAACATTTCCCCGAAGGGAAAAAAAAAGTTTGCGAAGTGAAGGTTTATTTTCTCTCACTTTTTCATACGGGTGGCTTCGCTAGTGCGGATAAAGGAGAGTGAAAACGGCGACAAGTATTCGCCATAGCACGTTTTATCGGTCTCGTTGGCCAAACCTCCCCAGCGATATTAAGATAATAAATACAATAGGATCTGCCTCGGAATTACCTTCTTTGTTTTCCCCTCCTCAACCCACTATCGCAAAAATGTTTTCAAGTTGGCTCCCAAAAGCTTTCTTTCTCCTTTTTTTTCATTCTTTTATTTGTTTCAATCTCACTTCCTTTTTCACTCCCACTGTTTCACTTTTTCACTACCTCCCTCCCCTCATCGGGCTTTTCCTCTCCATTAATTTCCACCTCGATTTTTTTCACACTCCTAACGGTTCTCCCTTGGCTGGGGAGACTCCTAGACCAACTGGTGAATAAACGTTGCGTGAATTATTCTCAAAGTTAATCTGCATCGCGGGTGATAAATTATCTTAATGCGCAAATCCTGGAGGGACTGGAGCAAATAGACCGAAACTAGACCGACTCCCTCACCTTATGGGCGATGCTAATTTCCTCCAGGGGGTGGGTAATTTTTTTTCATGGGTTTAATCGCCACCCACCTGTTCCATTAGTCTACAGGGAAGGGATAGAAAAAATTTATTTAATAAAGGGCGAATAATCATATCTAATGTGCTTAAAATGAAAATGATTTGTTTGCGGGACAAGAGGACAAGAACCTGAGCAAAGACCCAGAGGATCAAACTTGCCAAGTAGGTATCTGCTTCATGTAGAATAATATTATACACATAATATTGAACCGCCACTGGTTCAAATATAACATATTATGTTATATTTGAACCAGTGGCGGTTCGTCCAGGGGTTCACTGGTTCAGAGAACCCCCAAAGATAGTGAGAGAGAGGGAAGGTTAGAGTGAGCGAGAGGAGAGATAATAATAGCTCCCCATTGTGTCGACTGTTGATGCAGGTTGGTAACTAGTTCATTTTGGTTTATTATTCTTGGAATAATACACCTATGTTTTCGCGACGGGGGTCAACGACTCCGATCGGCCTCAAAATTTGACATTATCCGTTTCAAGAGGTCTACATTCTAAATCCGAAATGTCCGTCCGCCGTCCGGGCCGTTTTGGGCAGTAGGATTTTTTTTTATAATCTGAAATTTTGACAAAATACTTGGTTTACCATCTAGTTGTGCCCGCAAGGTTTTCAGTCTGATCGCCCAAACTCGTGGGGCGCTATGGGGCTAAAATGGGGCTATAATAGGAGGGTTTTTTTTTTTTTAAGGCTTTGAGCTATCGGATCGAGTTAGGTGTCGTTTTCGAAGTATTTTTGGACGTAGAACCCATTTTTTGGAGTCCCGGAACGATCCGATTTCACTGTTGCGATCTATAGGGCTTTCATGGGGCTAAATTGGGATTTTTGAAGGATCCCAGGAGATTAAATATTTTTCGAGTAAAAAAATAAAGATTTTTTGAAGAAAAAAAAATTCTTTTTGAAAAAAAAAATCAAAATTTTTTTTCAAAATTTTTTTCTTATGACAGAAATAATTTTTGCACAAGTAACCAATTTCAAAGAATAATAAACCCTTGTGTAAAATTTGCAGCGTTTTTTTTATAACAGTTCCATTCAGCTGGGTGATGACGTCAGAATTTGGAGCTGACTGTCGTTCAGAACCTCACCACGCAAATGATAGTCGAGGGGGGGGGGGGGGGGGGGGGTTGGCTGGGAAAGGTCACGTGACTGGGCGAAATTTTAATGGATGCATGGGCTGGCGACTTTGCAGCCCCTTTCTGTTATTTCCACAGGTACGAAGAGCAGTTTCTCTGTTTCTGTTTCGCAACAGTGTTGCCAAAACACATTTTTTAAGGGAAGGGGACTTTTTGTAGGGGAAAACGGATATTATTCCCAGTGAATTAGGATTGTAATCCTCAAATCCTCCTGAAATGAATCAAAACAATTGGAGATAGAGCAATCGTTGCTCCAAGATATAATCGAAGGGTTTTTTGAACACTATGCTGGAAATAACAGAGAAGAAAAAGAAAAGGGAATTGTCTGTGAGGGAATTTTCACTGGCAATTAGCGCCCTCCTTACGTGCGTGTTGCCAGGTTGTTTTGGTAAATTTTGCCAACAGTTTTGCCTCCTTTTGTATCGTTCGAGTCGGTCTATCAATTTTCTAGTCATTGAATTGTTTTATTGTGTGTGATTTTCGAGAGATGAATACTGTTACCCATTGCAAGTACATTGCCTTCGGCACTCCACCCTTGGAAGACAGATAGGAAATGAAGGGACGTGGAAAGTGAGTCGGACGTATTTTTCTTCTAGAATGAGACTTCTTGCTAAAGGTTCCCAGTCAGCAGACCGACTGCGACTGTGTATTAACTAGGTAATACGAGTATGTTACACGGCAGTACGTACATAGGACATAGGATCCCCTTAATTTTGCTGTTGAAGTAAGGTTGAATCCCTTCTTGCATGTAGCACGAGCCGCCACTGATTTGAACATATCTGTAGGAACAGTTCCTGTACCCGTCTCAGGTGTGTATTATAATATATTTACCTACGAGAGGTAGTGTTCTTAGATGAGAATTCAAAACTGGTTAGTGAAGGGGCTGCTGACTCTAAATTGGTTCTGAGGTTTCTCCGCTAATGAGAATCGATAAGACTGTAGGGTACTTCGAGGGCGAGGGAAACATCGGGGAGCGGGGAACGACACAAATTATGCGACTTCTAGCGGCCCTGGATCAGTTTATTGTATTGAGTAGTGAGTTTATACTACAAATTTGTAGAGTTGTGATCGTTACAATATCCACCAGGTTACATTTGCGCCAGGCGTCTATTGTGTAAGCACGTCTAATGAGTAACTAATTCAATTCCCCAAGTTCATCAAGAGTGTCAACAGGTTCGTTGTTGACTCTGAAACTCGGATCGCCTTCTAATACCGTCGAATCCCTCGAGACGATTAGATTTCCCGATCTCTGACTCCTCGTCCGGGTTCAGCGCCGGCTCCCTCAAATCCTTGTCAACGACAAGACGACAATTATCGGTTTAACAAGCTGGGTATCCGAGATGGATGTGCTTAGATCAGCTCGAGCCCCGCTATCGCCACCGCCGTTTACAATCGTCAACGTCAAAGCGTTGACGTGAGTTGGGACTGGTTGTGTCGCCGTATGATTATCTTCTTGATCTACATTATGAGCGGTTTATCAAGATCTGCGATTCATCCTCGTATGACTGTGGGAAACCACCCATAAGCGGGCTCAGTATTTGCGAGCCTGTTGACCCTACGGCTGGTCTCTTGAACGCGAGTACGAACTAGGGGAATCTGGACTCCCCTCAATCTTCATCATCTTCAGTAACCTCGGGTGATCTCACAAACGCAGACCGTGCATAGAATCCAGAGGTACATAGAAGGTGTATGAAGTCTATTTCGACATCGCCAATGGAGGTACACCGCCTCCCGCATCACATTCCTTGACAAATCAAGAATGGACCCAGAGTAATCTAACCTGGATAACAAACTTCCTCCAAACATAAGCAGTGGCGTGAACATGCACTATACGCCTACGAAATTCCGCCCTACACGCAAACTCTATTTAAACCCAAATTTAGGTTACAGGACACCCACACAGTGGGGTCAGTTCACTTACACCTACATTTCTACACTGAGAGAAAAAAAGGGCCTATTCTTGGTTATTTTTCGATTTTTTTCTAGGTTAAATGCTGCCAACCTAGATTTTTTTTTGGTTTTAATTCTAGGGTGGAACAATATAGTCTAGGTTGAATATCATTTAACCTAGATTGAAAATACTGGTGAAGTTACCGTCCTAAAAATGCAAACAACCAAGATTTAAAATGCGCCACCCCCACACTTTAGTTCTAGGTTAAGTTCACGGTGTGTGCCGCCGCCTCCATCCATTTACAGTCTAGGTTAAAAACATTAATGTTTTGGTTGTCTCACCCTGGTATTCAATGTTTTTCACTTTCATAGACGGTTGATTTACCCTAAAACGAAAACGTTCTCACCCCCTCTCAACCAATTTACATCCATGGCGCGTTAACCTAGAACCCTTTTTTCTCTAGGTTGTGCCCCTTTATTTACGAGGTTGTTTCATTTACTGTCCCTGTTGTACCAGTTAAATTTCTAGGTAGCTTCCTATTCTTTTCAGTTTGGTCCTAATAAATTACTAGGTGGTCCACTTTTCTTTCTAGGTTTGCTCCACTTCCATTGCAGATTGGTTCTATCAACTTCAACTTCAACTATCATAATATGACTGCACACAGTGACAGAAAATGGTCGATTAGAATTTGACTGAGATAGACCGTGGGGTTGAGGCCACTGGGTAAATAGCAGGGGTGCCAAGACAACGAGAATTAACGCCCACCGCCTACAGTGGCGCTCTCCGCGGCCGCTTAGCGTACTGTAGAAACAACCTGGAATTTATTGAATGAATTACAATCACTGTTGTTTAAACCTAAAACTATTTGTGGTACTACGGTAGTTTTAACCGAGACTGAAAGTCTAACTTTTTCTTCTGGGTTGTTACCTAAAGTAACAATCTCGCCTTTTAAATCTCTCGGTTGTTTTCAGTTGTACAACCGAGACTTTAATGGAGGGGAATTATATGGAAGGTCAAATCATTCGATTCTAGGTTACCCCACTTAAAAGTCAAAGGTAGGTAATATATTTTCTAGGTCTTCACAATGTCAACCTAGACCAAATGTGAAGTTCACATTTGGTCTAGGTTGACACTTTTTTATTCCAGGTTGTGATCAGAGGGCGGGTAATAACGGATTAGGTTGTTTCTATATGGGTCTAGGTTGTATTAATATTTTTCTATGATACTTTAACCAGGACCTATTTTTTTCTAGGTTGAATCAATTGATTCTAGGTGGTTTCAATTTCTTTTCAAGGTTATTTCGGATTTAACCTAGCCAATAAAAAAATCTTTTCTCTCAGTGTACATCGTTCGGGTAAAATTATATGAACAGCATTTCGGATAAGCTTTTTTGGCAAATTCCAGGAATGATTAAAGCGCGGAAGGATTCCTCCGTAAATCTTCCTCCCCTTCGTCCGAAATCCAACCGTAGTGGAGGATTCGTAGGATCGAAGCCGGGTCGGGTCTTTAATCTTGTCATCAAACATTCATTTAAACCTGAGGGTCCTTTCTGACGCCCGTCCTTTCCCCACATGTAAACCGGACGGACCTTCGACCCGGTCACATTTCAGCCCTCCACCTGCGTCAGCAATCAAAGCGGAGGACCTCGAGTTAATTTATTTAATCGGCTAAATGATCCCGTTCGGTTGTTTGGTTCCCCCCTTTTGGTGAACTGTTGGAGTTTAATTGAGATTTCTCACTTCTCCCAAAGCCATGGACCAACATCCCGTGCAAACCACTTCAGATACTGTTGAAGGGCTTCCCGGTACTTTCAAAAGGCATGTAAAAGGTTCATCTCCTATGAATATCAAGAGAAGTGGAAATTCAATATCGAGGATCTAATATTCTGGCTATAGACTGCTGAAGGAGGTGGCTGGGGCCTCAAGAAAATATTGCCTACGCTTCACCTGGTTCCTTCTCCGATAAGGGCTCATAACTCTCATTGAAAGCTCCTTTTCTTCCCACCAAAGTGGATGATAAACCAGGGAGGTTTTTTTTAGACAATTGAGTCTATTAGTCGTAATTCAGAATTACAGTAGATTAACCTCTTTTAACTCATACGGCAACGAGAACTTGAAGTTGGCGCTTTTGGATCTCCACCGACCACAAAACACCAACTTAAATCCAACACTATTCAAGTAGGTGCACAAAAAACACCCGAGTTTTCTTCTAAGTAAACGTTTTCTTGATCAACATCTATAGACGTTATTCCTAATTATATTAACAATAAATTTACCTATTACTGTCTCTCAAAACTGGAACATCCATCATGCAAACCCCATTTTTCCTCAAGCCCTTCTTAACATCTCACGGGAAGTTTAATAATGTCAAGTAAAGAAAAGCTTTTAGCGTACTCCCGGGTTCAAGTGAGGCGAAGAGCAGGTTTTCTTCCAGGGTTAACAAGGCTTCGTGGTTTTGTTTCTCTCTCTGAGTTTTTAAGGGATGACCACATTGTGGATGAATTCTCAACAGACCTCATTAAGGTTTGGCCAGTTTCCACGTCTGTTTGGAAGCCGAGTGCATTTTGGTTTATTATTCTTGGAATAATACACCTATGTTTTCGCGACGGGGGTCGACGACTCCGATCGGGCTCAAAATTTGACATTATCCGTTTCAAGAGGTCTACATTCTAAATCCGAAATGTCCGCCCGCTGTCCGCCGTCCGGGCCGTTTTGGGCACCCATCCAAGTACCCATCCGTGGTACTAACCACGCCCGACGTTGCTTAACTTCGGTGATCGGACGAGAACCGGTGTGTTCAACGTGGTATGGCCGTTGGCGCCGTTTTGGGCAGTAGGAATTTTTTTAAAAATCTGAAATTTTGACAAAATACTTGGTTTACCATCTAGTTGTGCTCGCAAGGTTTTCAGTCCGATCGCCCAAACCCGTGGGGCGCTATGGGGCTAAAATGGGGCTACAGGAGGGGTTCTTTGAAGGCTTTTAGCTATGGGATCGAGTTAGGTGTCGTTTTCGAAGTATTTTTGGATGTGGAATACATTTTTGGGGGTCCCGGAAGTTCCGGGCCGCAACGATCCGATTTCACTGTGGTGATCTATAGGGCTTTCATGGGGCTAAAAATGGGATTTTTGAAGGATCCCAGGAGGTTAAATATTTTTCGAGTAAAAATTAAAGAATTTTTGAAAAAACAGATTCTTGAAAAAAAAAAAATTAAAATCCAAAAAAATTTTTTTTTTTTCCAAATTATTTTCTTTCTTCCAAATTATTTTTGCACAAGTAACCTATATCAAAGAATAATAAACCCTTGTGTAAACTTTGCAGCGTTTTTTGTTTTGTTTTCAGGTTATAATTTCTGACGGCATATAAAACTAAAGCGTGCGTGCTGTAGACGTACTGTACAGTAGGTTAAACGTCCCTTAAACTTGTTTTTGGATGCCTAGGGAAGAATTTAATCCGAGTTTTCTGAAAAAAAAAAAAAAAAAAAAAAAAAAAAAAAAGGCTGGGCTCGATTGTGGTTGGCCGAAAAACCGCGATTTTTTCGGTTTTCCGCCTATAACTCGAAAACTATGCCTCGTAGAGTTCTTTTTTATTTCATTTTCTAGAATTTTCTAGGCCTATTATTATTCGGAAAGAGCATTAAATGTCCTTCAAATTTCACTAGACATTTTTTTTTTTTTTTTTTTTTGACCGAATTACAGCCGTTCCAAAGTACATCAAATTCCTCAACATGTACAATTTTACGGAAAAATGCATGTTTTGGCTTCTGAACATTCATTTGTACGTACGAAACGAATTTAAAACAAAATAAGAAACGCCCACTCTGACACCGCGCGGAGAGCGGAAGCACGTTGTTCAGAACGTTTTCGGTTGTAGCTCAGACACTGTTGGTCCGATTCCAAATTAATTTTTTTCCTCGTGAAAGCTGATTAAATTCCCCGTCGCAGCTATTCCGTGTGAAATTTCGATTTGAGTTTTGATAAGGGAGGGAAAGAAGAACGTTTTCTGAAAAACGTGGTCGTAGATGATCAAATTTCTTGTTTCCACACTTTCCGACGAATACTAACGTCACTTTTATTGTTTCAATAGACATGCAATGTGCCGTTACTTATATAAAATTTAACCAGCTTTCTGATTAAAAAAAGAAAAGTAAGATCGGACCAACCGTTCCCGAGTTATAGGCAGAAATGTGCAAAGAATCATGTTTTATTCACAATGTGCCACTTTTTTGCCGTGCCCGCTCCTCCCGCCGGTATTAACTCAGGCGGGCTGGCAATGTGCACCAAAAAGTTGGTAAAATTCCCCACATACGTAATTTAAACTCCAATGTCCAGGTTCCTATACCAACCCTGGTACTATCAGTCATTTCACGCTCACACGGCGGCAAGAACTCGGACACAGCGCCGACGCGCAACGGGTTTGAATCCCAAACGAACAATACAATGTACTGTATGTACTCATTTAATGAAAACTTTTGATGATGTCATTTCTGAGGTGTGGTAATCATCAAACACGGCAGAAGTTGAAATAAAAAAAAATTCGAAAGGATCCCTAATGCGATTTGTCTTCGGGGAAATTGCTGTCCGCGAGATCATTTATCTCAATTTTTCTCTCTTTATATTGCGGTGTAAGCTCCGATGTTGCTCTGAAGTAGAAAATCCATCTCTCAAGCCTTCTCACGAAGGAAAAACACTTCCTAGTAATGGTACCGACGTCCGGCTTCCTCCCCCTCCGACTCTTTATCGCAGTGGGCGACCTGAAAAGAAAATTCAAGTGCTACTTCGGTTTGAGAAAATAATTAGTCACCTCCCTTCCCCCCTCGGTTCCGCGGTAAAAGCCCAAAGTGAGTTATCTCGGACCCGAACGAGGGCTTATTGTAACTAATTACGTAACGCTGCCTTCCTCAGGGCCCGGTCATTTGTTTTAAAGTAGGTTACCAGTGTGAAGAGACCGGGTTTGGAACCCTTCGAGATAGCAGGATCTAGATCACCCTTACAAACAAATGGGAATGTACTCTGGTTGTTTTTACTTCATTCGACCGGGTCCTTTGAGTGGTTATCTCCCAGCAAAAAAGCTTGAAAAGAGAGTCAAACCGCGAGAACCATTTCGTTGCGTACCTTTCGGAGTTATCTTTACAAAGCTCCCGTAATACTTCAGTGAAATTGAAGTGAGCTAAGCATCATTTAAAAGTTCAGCTCTCCCGACCAACAAAGGACAGCTAAACCTAATTCCGCGTGAAATCAAATTTGTTTCCTAGTAAAAGATGAAAGCGAAAGAATTCAAATTGCCTTTTCCTGAGCAACAAAGTACAAACGGCATTCTTCATGTATTTTCTTGCAGTTAAACCAGTGGTTCTCGAGACTTTCTTCCTCGGAAAAAACATTTGCAAAGTACAAAAAAATTTCTTTTATTAGAAAAAGCAGGAATGGGAGAAGCCGAAAGATAGAATTCACTTGAGAACTGCTTACAATCATAACTTGAACGTAGTGAAATGTTATTATTACACTAGATTCTTTTTTATAGATAATAAATAGGTACAGTAGATCTACTGAAAATACTACAGAAATTTGATAAGGAGGAAAAAATTGTTTGAAAAAAGGGCTGTGGAACGAAGTCGGCAGAACAACGTTAAACTAGGCACAGGCAAAGTACTCGAAGTGATAAGGATTAACAAAAGGTAGCAGAGAAGAGAAAATGACTAATCAATATTAAATATTGATTCCAAATTTTGGAACATCAAATTCTCGCGTCGCTGCAACTAATCCACCAGAGGGCATTCGCACTACTAAAGGAGAAAGTGTGAAAAGAAAAAGAGATGTTTTTTGTTATCACGGTAACGATGTTTGCTTTATCATCACTAAGGAACGGATTCTTAGGTTTTTACCTGTTTACACCTAAAAAAACACAATTTGTCCCATTACACCTAAACACCTAAATTTCTAGGTTTTTTACCCAATCGACCTTTTATTCCGTCTAGTTCGTAAACTTCAAGAGCTCAGCCGTACAAGGGACAAAGTGTTCGCTGTTGTCAACCTGAACCTGACCTTTCCTCGAGATGTGCTCTGTATCTTTCGTTTTGCCATTCATTCGTGCCATTCGCCCCTCTTGTTTACCGTTTTATCGTCAGTATTTAACTGTTTGTGACGCCGACAATATGCCTAAATCTAAAGCGCAAAAATATCGGGCCTGGAAAATTAAGGTGGTTGGAAAATTTGAAGAAGATGAGGCCGCCTCAATACAAAAAGCTAAACTGGTCTTGAATAGTAGTACCGTAGTGTCAGCTCTCGCCTTCATCAGCGCTCACTTCTCTGAGCTTCCTCGTATGATCGCGCAGCTGGAGTCCTCAACCATCCAACTCAATGACGCAGTAGGCATCATAAATTCGCTGCAGGAGAAGAAAATACCTGGGAATGCGGGAGAAGCCGTTCAGTCCAAGTTAAACAAAGTACTTCGCCTGAATCCAGGCTTTGCAAAGATGAAATTGGTTTCCTCTACCCTCCTAGGAGAAAGTCGTTGCACCGAAGATTTGGTTCCTTGGGGTCCTGCTGATATCATCTCACTGAAATTCGCTCCCATCACGTCCTGTGAGGTAGAAAGAACATTCTCAGCCTACAAGACTATTCTTCGAGACAACCGTCAGCGCTTCTTCACAGAAAATCTCGAAAAATACGTCGTCGTTTACTTACCAGCCCAAATCGGCAGATAAAGCAAGACAATCATTGTCTAAATAATTAACCTCCTTTTTGAATTTTTGTATACAAAAAATTATTATAATAATTTGAATTTCCAATTGGCGACCAATCCTTCTTCTCCTACACAGCCCGTAGGTAGTGTCCTCTCAATCACTCCATTCTTCAGAGCGGCGAAGTTGTGGATTCCTGTCCATCTCCGGATGTCCCGAAGCTGCGAGAGTTGTTTGCGGCTAATCCCACGTCTTCCCTCTATCTTCCCCTCCAGAACCAACCGCTGGAGAGCGTAACGATCTCCTCTGAAGACGTGGCTGAGGTAGCCAACATTCCGCCTCTTCACATCCTTGAAGAGCTGACGATCCTCAAGGCCGGCGCGGCAGAACCTCAGTGTTCCTTACCATCTGGACCCACGAGACTCGAAATATCCTTCGGAGGCACCACATCTCAAAAGCCTTCAGGCGATTCACAGAGGCAATCTTAATTGTCCACGCCTCAACGCGGTAGAGCATGACCGACCAAATGTAGCACCGAAGCGTACGATAGCAAATGCTGAAGCTAAGATGCTTATCACAAAAGAATTATTTCATCCAGATAAAAGCCGCTCTGGCCTGCTCAATCCTGGTGCGAATTTCAACCTCGGGATTCCATTTCTCGTTCACGATAACTCCTAGTTACTTGAAATTCTGAACGCGTTCCAATGAGACGTCCCCAACTTTGATCTGCCCTGCACGGAACTCGTTGCCACGCACAACTACCATCCATTTGGTCTTTGAGATGTTGACCCTTAGGCCAATCAACAGGCTCTCCTCATTCAACGTTTCCCAGCCTGAGAGACACTAAAAGAAAAAGAAAAGAAAATAAAAATAAATAAATACTTAAAAAACTTGAAAACCAGTTGGTAAATTCTACACTAAACCTTCATAGTTTGAAGTTGAATAAACAGGTTTACTCAAGTTTTCCTTTCAATCTTAAATCTCCTTCTCCTTTAAATCTTAGTGTGCACCCACCTTATAACACATTATAACTATAATATTATCAACAATCAACAATAAGGTTATAAAATGGTGTAATAATTAACCTTGTAACCTTGTTGTTGATCATGTTCTCATTTCACGAGATTATGAAGTTCTAAAAGAAAAGTATTATCCGCCCAAAACGGCATAGATGGGCGTTTTATGTTTTGGAATCTACACACCATGTCTTATTGAGGCCGATCCAAGTGTTAACCCCCACAGCGAAAACATTGGTTGATTATTCCAAGATTAATAGATCAAAACGAGAGTACTGTTACAATTCTGATGATTTTCCACGATCCACCCACCACAAAGCGTGTTCATCAGTGGAAAAAAGAAGCGGTCTACACCGAATTTTATGCTACGCTTTGAATTTTGGGCCTCTGTTCCGTCGAACCGTAAAATTGAACAATCACGACGTCCCAGCAAGCCGGTCAAGTACGCGCTTGTTTGCTCGGTCGGTTGTTGGGAAGCCAATTTGCATTCTAGCCTGAATAAAGAACGGGTAGCATCAATCCCGCAGTACACCACGCCGGTCATGTTAATGCTCAAAACTTCGTTCACTTGAGAGGGGGAGCCCTAGAAAAACTAATTTGCAACCACCGAAGGTTACTAGAATCGCGTGTTGAATTCATAGTGGGCTCTAGTTTTGCTGAGTTATACGACGGAAGATGTAGTTCTGAGAGAATGTGTGAAAAAAAGTGTTTGCAGTTTTTGGAAGAAAACCTTCAAAAGCCACTTTCTCTCAGAGTTGGATCACGTTCTACGGTATTCCTTCGAGACGGAAACAGGTACTTGCTGTCGTCTTAGGGGACAGTCTCTAACAGTGTGCGGGAATTGAACGACAAATATAGAGATATTGATGAAAATATCGTGGAAGGGAAAGTGTATATAAGAAGGAGAGGGTTAGGGAGGGTTTGGGCTTTAATACGGATTACCCTGGGATGGCATGGGGCCTGGGGAGCTGGCAATTAGGAGCTATGCCGTATCCCGATCACGTACTTCTTCTAAAAGACCCCACCCCAGGTAGGCCCAAGTCCCTGTCGACACCCTCCTGTCGTTGCCGGGGGTTTTCCCCGCGAAGGTTTTCCCAGCGAACACCGGAGTATCAACGAGGGTTGGAAACCTCCACCAAGTATCAACACCCAACCTGGCTTATCTGCCAGGGCTCAGCAGCTAATTAACCACAGTGCACTTCACTAGGGCCTCTCCCTAATTAAAAGTTTCTTTCCCAAGGCGCTTTTCTCTCTCAAGCACCCCCCCCCCTCCCCCCTTTCTTCTTCACTATCGCACCCGTTGTTATGTAAAACCGGTCTCTCCCCTTTCAAAATGCAAAAAAGGGACTTTTGTCGGGGTTTTTGAAAATTTCCATGAAAACTGGTCACAAAGACCCCCAGGGTATGTTCCTTCGTTTTTTATCACCAAGGAATTTCCATTTGATGGTCAAAACTGAGCGTTTCAACTTTCGGTGCAGAAAGTCAGTACCTAAAATCTAATCGAGTTAATGAAAACATCATTTGTATGCTGGTAGGCCTAATTATGCTCCAAGTGAGTATTTAAAGGGATTAGGTACAGTTGCATGCATATTCTTTTGTTGATTTATTGTTCACGGAATAATCATCCTGTGTATTCGGGAGGGGGTCGAAAATTCAAATTACTTATTAATTTTGTTATAATATAACAATCTATACTGATTGGACATTCAGGACTTGAAACTCGACCCACTCACTAAGTTTCATCAAAATCTGTCGACATGAAGCAACATTAATCGCAATTTTCCTCTTATCCCCACCCTCCATGGAGTAATAGAGAGGAGAGCTCACTCTGTGTTAAACGCCGTTCCCAAAACGCCAACCCAGTGGTGAAACGGCGGGGGAGATTGCGACTGCAGCGCGACCCCCCCCCCCCCCCCCCCCCCCAACTGTGTAGTGGGACTCAACTCGTACATCCCTTTTGGGGCTCTGGGACTCAACTCGTACGATTTCCTCATGTGGGGACTCAACTCGCTCGTTCCGATGTGACAGGTGCATCCCTGTATTCTGGTGGCCTCTTGCGGCAGTTCAGGAACTAAAGCTTCGGTTTCCTAGGAATGCGGTGCCGTTATGTGACAGGCGTAAAGGGACGGTGAATGACCGGCTGTAATAGAGAAGCGCCAATCCTGTTTAATCCGAAGGGGAAGCGTTGTAAGGAAAGCGCCAAAACCGTGTCATAGGAAAGCGCCAAAACCGTGTCATAGGAAAGCGCCAGCCGTTTACCGGCAGGAAAGGCAAAGATCATATATACAAACACCCCGGGTTGAGAACTATCTCAAGTTTTGTGCATTATGGACGAAAGTTCAAGTTTCATGTCACATTTCTCTGTCACCTTTTACTGTTAGTCGATCACGGTACGGCCGGTAGTGTTGTTAGACTCTCGCGTGCGATATGGACCCCAACATTATAACAAGAATATCGACAAATAAGGCGAATGATGGGGTTATATATCAAAATTTCACTTTTCGGCGCGTGGGTGACTTGAAGGACGGCACTATACGTTGGCGGTGCACCAATCGGGGGTGTTCGTGTACAATTTACTCGGATAGTGTGATCAACAGGGTTCTGAGGGTAGTGCGCGATCATTCCAATCATAGCAGCCTTACCTCAAAGCAATTGGAAAGCAATATCGTAAGAAATACTTGTAAGCGTAGCCACTTGAAGTTAATAATTCACTCGTTGTTGAACTTCGATTTTTGTCCAGCAGCAGTTCTAGTTGATTTTGAGGTAGCTGCACACAAAGCAATCAGAAACGTGTTCCCCACAACTCGCATAAAGTGTTGCCGATTCCACCTAGGCCAAAGTTGGCACAGAAAAATTGTAGCAGTGGGTTTAAAGCAGATATATCAAGACAAAACCACTGAAGAAAGCAAGTGGCTCCGTGCTTTTTTCGGCCTTTCATATCTGCCTCCCGAAGAAGTTGGAGATGCGTTCAGTGAGCTCATTGCAGCAGCCCCTACTCCATGCTTGCCTGATGCACCGACTCCAATATTTCTGTTTGCTGATTACGTGCACGATACCTACATATCTGAAGACGCTACGTTTCCTCCTGGTATGTGGAGTGAGCCTCCGTCTGATGGACCAAGAACAACGAACGGCGCTGAGAGTTATCACCGTCATTTGAAAGATGTATTTTACAGTCCAAAGCCACCGGTCACAAAATTAGTCATCACTCTCAACAAACTCCAGAGCGAAATCTACCTTAAAATGAATGGTGCAAAACGCCGAAAAAACCAGAAAGTTGATAACAAACACAAGAAGGTAGAGGAAAACTACACGAAACTGTCGAACGGGCAACTCACCTTCCTGGAATTTTTATATGCTGTTGGTCCAATGTTTGAGCCACCCAACATGACGAAGAAAGACGAACCCCAAACCTCCAAGAATTGAATGACGAAGACGTTTTGACGACCGTATACTTCAAACGGCATGTAAGTAAAGTAACTTCCCTGCGTCCTTTCTCCCTGACACCGACAGCCAGTGGTATGAGTAGTTGTATCTATGAATCGTCTCAAATATCCGGAAAATGAAGGGGGCGCGAATCTGGCGCTTTCCTATGGTTTTTTTTCGCTCACCTTTGGCGCTTTCCTATGAAAAATTCAGGGGATTGGCGCTTTTCTTGGTCACCGGAATGACCTAGGCCATTTTGGGAGATGGGTGTGGTTTCCTAAGGACGGTAGGGCCCTCCGTCAGGTAAACAAACGGTGACCCAGATAAAATTACGGGCGCTCGAGCGGAGCCCAACAGTTGGTTCAACTCAACGTTTCTGACGGAGAGCGGTCATAGTCTACTTTGCAATGAGTTTCTCATCGGAAGAGGACGAAATTCTCATTGATTTCGTTAGAAATCGCGAATGTTTGTACAATTGGCATCAAAGGATTTCAGGAACACTCAACTCAAATTGTCCCTGTGGATGGAAATTGGGTTTTATTTTTCCTAGAGGCAATAATAACACAAAATACGTGAAGCCCAAAATTTTAAGTCATAATGTGGCAATAATAATATCTAATAATAAGTTACCTTAATAAAATCAGCATTAAATTATTTACAAATAAATTAAAACGAGCATTCATTTTGAAATAATGACTTGCTTTTTCACTCGAGAATCCGACCAGTCTTCTTATGTAAATTTGTAAATTTTAATTGTGAATATTGAATCTCTGTAATTAAATGGACTTTTTTTATCTTAATAAAATTCTTTATAGGTAAGTAAGTACTATATCGCTTACACCTAAGTAAGTACACAAACTTACACCTAAGTAAGAACTATTTCGCTGTTAAATCACACCTTTACACGTGTTTTTAACCCATCAGGCTTGAAGGAAGGGATCAGGTTAAAAAATACAAAAATAAATAAATAAATTGCATGAATAAATACAATACTGAATATAATTAGGTAGTGATAATGAAGTGTAAATAATACTGATCATAATTAAATAGGTATGCAGAGTTTTTGCTCAGGGTTTCTGTTGAAGGCGTTGAAGTTATGTCATCCTTTATGAAGTTCAGGACCTAATCAAAGAGCATGGGGCTCAATCAAAAATATGCAACGAATTTATCCTCATTGGACAGTAAATGACGACGAACTAGTATCTCATAGGTTCCCTCAACATTGCGCTTTTTGAAAATTTCACTTTCTTCACTTCGCTTGTCCTCGTCTGAAAACTCGTCTTCCAAAATTAACAATAGTGCTACATCAGTCTCATTCATTGTGGAGAAGGACGGTGAACGGACGCGGTGAACTGACGACGGACTCTAGCTTTACAGCACTGAAAGGGCGTCAGTACGTTCACCGTTACCATCACCCCCCACCACGTCTTCCGGCCGTTCACCTACGGTCGTCACAAAACGGCACCGCATTCCTAGGAAACCGAAGCTTAAGACCGGCTGGGGCGTTTTCGTTGAAATAAAGGGATCAAGTCCCCACTCGAACAATTTGGCAAACATTCCCAAAATATATTATTATTAAATAACATCATATTTTGAATTACAATTAACTTTAACTAACTTCAATTAACTCAATTACAATTAATTTTTGAATAGGTATTAGAATACATAGGTTAATTATTAACCTATTAACTGCATCAAGACCTCAAAACTTGACCTTATAATATGATTCAATCATTGTTTCAAAATTTTTGGATTCCCAAAATGAAAATTTCTGGATTTTTATTGCCCGTCTACGCCGTTTTGGGCAGTTGGAATTCGAAATACTAACTCGGCTCTCCAACTAGATATCCCCATAAGATTTTCAGCCCGATCGCTCAAACCCGTGCCAAAAAGGGGTTAACAGGTGGGGTTTTGAAGGATTTAAGGTTTATAATCCATTTATTGGGGGGTCTCAGAAACTGGGTTTGAGTAGTAGTTTTCATCGTTTCTTGTTTGCAGAAAAACTGCGCAAAACCCATACCGAATGTCACAATTCCGCGCACCCTAATGTCCCTGCCAGCTCACTCCCTTCGTCAAGACTCAAAGGTATAACATGGGACGTGATCGTATTACGGTTTCAGACCAAATAGCTCTTAAGGGAATAATCACTATCCGTCACCCTCTTCATCAACTTCATTTCCCCTATTAGTAGAGCCCCACGGTGCCTAATGACCACAAGATGTATAGGCTCCATTTTCAGCACCTAGTAATCGTGTTCCCCGTAGATAGATGATCGCAGATTGATTGAAGCGATTAATTTATAGTGATTAGTGATAATTGTGATGTTGTGATGTGCGTTGGAAACTCACAAGAGATTATTATACGGATAAGGATATCGCTCTTACTCCTTCATGTGCACGAAGTTGAAGTTTATTCTTCACTCCAAGAACTTCGGCGTTGGTTAGACTCATGTTACTACAAAGCGGCCCGAAAAGAAACTCTCAAGGCTTGTGGATTGTTTCCCAGGAGGTTTTCCCCTTTACTCGGAAAAGTGTTTCTGAGTATCGCATTACTTACACTTAACCTACATTGTTACGTCCGAAATTTCTTAGAGCTCTCGCGACTCTCCGTACCTACCTATGGCTTGACTTTCAAGCTGTTCGTATTTCACTTTTATTATCCGAGCCGGTTCTTCCTCGTTTGCCCCGTCCCGAAGCCATCCCACTACTAACTCTGGTGTCGCGGGATCCTCCTTTGAGAGGTTTTGTTTGAGCCATTAGGGAGCAGTTATCCGCAGAACCAAAAAATTACGTCGTTTCCCTGAGTTTCCACGAGAAGGAAATTTCAAACTTTCTTGAACGAAGAAAAAAATAGTGGAATAGTTTTAAACTTTCTTCCTTCCTCTTTGATTAGTTTTAGATCGAATAACACAGCAGAGATGCAACAAGGTATGATAATAATATTATATTATATTATACTAGTCTCTCTGGCTCGCTTCGCTCGCTCCCCTAGTGGGGTGTATTGCCGCCTGTGGGGTGCGTAGCATCGATGGACACGTTCAAACCCCTACTCAGACATAAGGCCTCGCTCCGCTCGGCCCCTCCTATTCGTAGCAGAGACGATAGAAAAAATCGGCGTATTTTTAGGGCTTACCGTTTAGGAAATTATTATTTTTAATTCAATAGTTGAATTATTCAACTTTTTTTAAATAAAGGCCTCTCCATCTATCAAAGTTCCCTGGACCCTCCGTTTTCTAAGATCCCTGGCCCCGCGCGAATTAAAACGATCCAATTGTCTTCTCACCGTGAAATCGCCCCCTCCCTCTCGGTTTTTTTGAAATCCGACTTCGGAATCGGATTGGCCATATTTTGGCGCGCATTTGGCTCGCGGATACCATACCCAAAAAATGGCTCCTTACGGGGTATTTTTGAACCCGAAAAAACGTGGGACAAACGCGAGAAAGACGATTTTTCGACGAATTTCCGGCGAATTTCCCGGGCGAATTTCCGAATTACGATTTGACTGACGTCTTCCTCCAGGTCTGATCTATACGGCTGGTATTTTTTCGTAATTTTTTCGACCCCTTAAACGGGCTTTGGCGCGAGTTGAAAGTGGAAAACGTAGGACAAACGGGAGAAAGACGATTTTTCGACGAATTTTCCCTGGCCCCGCGCGAATTAAAACGATCCAATTGTCTTCTCACCGTGAAATCGCCCCCTCCCCCTCGGTTTTTTTGAAATCCGACTTCGGAATCGGATTGGCCATATTTTGGCGCGCATTTGGTTCGCGGATACCATACCCAAAAAATGGCTCCTTACTGGGTATTTTTGAACCCGAAAAAACGTGGGACAAACGCGAGAAAGACGATTTTTCGACGAATTTTCGACGAATTTCCCGGGCGAATTTCGGATTTTCGATTTGACCGACGTCTACCTCCAGGTCTGATCTATACGGCTCGTATTTTTTCGTAATTTTTTCGACCCCTTAAACGGGCTTTGGCGCGAGTTGAAAGTGGAAAACGTAGGACAAACGGGAGAAAGACGATTTTTCGACGAATTTTCGACGAATTTCCCGGGCGAATTTCGGATTTACGATTTGACCGACGTCTTCCTCCAGTTCTGATCTATACGGCTCGTATTTTTTCGTAATTTTTTCGACCCCCTAAACGGCCAGCGAGCGGAAAGTGAAAAAACTCATTCGGGAACGCGTTATCCCGTACCAACACCACACGGCTACCACACGGCGGCCAACACAATTTTATATTATTGTATGATGATGATTGTATGATGATTATGATTTTCCCTGCCCAAATCAAAATGGAAAAACGCTGCAAATTTTACACAAGGGTTTATTATTCTTTGATATAAATTACTTGTGCAGAAATTTAATTCTGTCAATGAAAAAATTTTAAAAATTTTTTTTTATTTTTGGATTTTTATCTCAAAAAAAATTTTTTTTTTGGTTTTTTTGTTCAAAAATGTGTTTTTTTTCAAAAATTCCGTATTTTTTACTCGAAAAATATTTAACATCCTGGGATCCTTCATAAATCCCATTTTTAGCCCCATGAGAGCCCTATAGATCGGCACAGTGAAATCGGATCGTTCCGGGACCCCCAAAAATGGATTTTACGTCCAAAAATACTTCGAAAACGACACCTAACTCGATCCCATAGCTAAACGCCTTCAAAAAACCCCTCCCGTAGCCCCATTATAGCCCCAGAGCGCCCCACGGGTTTGGGCGATCGGACTGAAAACCTTGCGGGCACAACTAGATGGTAAACCAAGTATTTTGTCGAAATTTCAGATTTTTAAAAAAATTCCTACTGCCCAAAACGGCCTGGACGGCGGACGGCGTACGGCGGACGGACATTTCGGATTTAGAATGTAGACCACTTGAAACGGATAATGCCAAATTTTGAGCCCGATCGGAGTCGTCGACCCCCGTCGCGAAAACAGGTGTATTATTCCAAGAATAATAAACCAAAAGGAGTAGGTACAGAATTTGTACACCTGGTACAACGTAGTTTTTAGGATGGGTGTGCAAAATTGCACCTTCAGCCACTCCTGACTCATCTAAACCGACAGGTGCGCAGTTGAAGGTGGGCAGGATGTTAAGCCGTAAGCCAGGGGGACACTGTGCGGCGTAGAGCTTGCAAGCTCAAGTGGTATCTCCTCTTCTATGTCCATGCAGTGCTGTAAGACGTATCGCTCCTCCTTGCAAAAAGCTTGTACCATTATCACCAACCAATGGGAAAGTGGGATCCTTTGTGACGTCAACCGGAGAGAGCCCACCTCAGTTTCTAACAATTAGGAATGAAAACGTGTATGGATTATTTTTTCATCGATAGAAGGCGTCCAAATAATACTGAAAATGGGGTTAAAACACAAACTGCAAGTTCGTACAAATTTATAAAATTTATGGAAAAATTGCAATTTGAATTTTGGCGGAAACCCGAAGTCAGCTCCTATTGGTCGACGAGTTGGCCACCATTAAAAAACTAAAAACTGAAGGATCGGTCACGTCGAATCAGTTACTTTATAATATAATATATTATATCAGTTATATCAGTTACTTTATTCATCATCAATCACGGCCATTTTCGCGTTACTCCAGTGTCACTTAGTGCCAAACACCAAGAAAACAAAGAAAAATGTGAAAATCGACCTGCACTCTGGTGTCTTCGATTGGAAACCAGAACCAGTGTAAGTGACGCGTCAACGGTTTTTGAATCGGCCAGAACAACTTAATATGATTATAAACTACGTGAAAGACTTTTTGTCACAAAAAAGATGTATTTTTCCCTTTTTGACTTCTAATTAGAAGATGTTAACAACATGGTACAGGATGATTTAACCCGAAATTCGGGTGCATTTCCATTCCTAACTGGGACTGATATCAGGTCTCAGCCCGCCAACAGCCCTTTTAGGTGGGGGATTTTGAAATTATAAGATGAATAAGGAACATATATTGTGACAGGAAAAATATTTTGTGCAAAGTAAAAAACAGGATAAACGAAAATTATAACATGTGAGATTGGGAATTGGATCAACACAATGTGTTGATCAACATGTCATGTTTGTTAGAAACTGAAGAAGTAAGTTCGTAATTTCAACACGTCCTCTCAAACTGGGTTCTTCATCATCGAAGTCTCAGTTCTCTGGTGAACTGTATGTTTTGGTCCTGGAAGCCCTTTTGTGAGTACATCGCCGATCATCGATTCTGTCTCTAAGTATTTCAGTTAGATTACTCCATCTTCAACACATTGGCGTATGAAGTGGTGACGAATGTCAATGTGTTTCGTTCTTCCGTGTTGTGTTGGATTTTTCGCCGGTACTTTTCCGTTATACCCCCACACTCGATTCCATGTACCTTTTCGCCAAGCACTGAGCCCCTTGGTTGTCGTTGTGTATGGCTATTGCAGTTGGGTGTGCTACTTTGAGGTCTAGTTCTTCAAGGAATGTTTTTAAGTGCATAGCCTCTTTTGCTGCTTCTGCAAGCGCCATATACTCTGCATCAACGGTTGACAAAGCTACGGTTCTTTGCTTTCTTTGCTTCTCAAGTGATTGCACCACCTACTAGAATGAAAGCGTAGCCTGCGTATGATTTACGGTCATTCAGACATACAATACAATACAATTTTATTTTCCAGTTAAAAATGGATACAACAACTCAATATAACAATTTAATGGCATGTATACATATGCATGTGTGGCTGCTTTATAAGAGATATGGGAGGTTATTATACCCATTTCCGCTGGAAACCCACCAAGGCAGAGCCTGAGTGTGGGCAATCGTCCATTGGGTTAATTACAGACTTAGACGAGATCAATCTGCCTAGAGGCTAATAATTTATACTGAAGATATGAAGTATTCGGTACAAAAATAAAGAAGAAAATATATACTATTATTAATCATTATTGAGGAGTATTGGTTCAATTTGAACCAGTGTTTCAAGGCTAATTTAAATTTTGGAACTGTCAGGTCAGTTAACTTAGGTGAAGGTAGGGAATTGTATAGCTTAGGTCCAAAGTAAAATATAGAATTTAGCAAGCAAGTAAGTCGGAAAAAAGGTTGGTGCAATTTGCTAGAGTGACGAGTGTTTCTCAGATTAGTCGTGGGCTTGAATAAATCGATGTGTTGGTGAACAAAAAGAAGAGTCCTGTATTCATGCAGGTTTTGAATGGTTAACAGATTCAGATTTTTAAAGAGTTCACTCGATGGGTATCTTCTTGGGAGATGAAATAACGATTTGACTATCAACTTATGGTCTGTTATCAGTGGACATAATATGTCCTTACTCTCGTACTGCCTTCCCTTTTGGGGCGGTGCCTATCAAACTCACATATTATGTGAGTTTGATAGGCACCGCCCCAAAAGTGAAGGCAGTACGAGAGTAAGGACTGGATGAGAGAAAAATATATCATTCTAGCGATTTCAGTGTTCACCACGTTGCGAAGTTGGTAGGCAGCGTATCCTAATGATCTCAGTTTATTTTTTACGAGGCTAGTGTGATTAGTCCACTTCAGGTTTTGATCAATGATGAGGCCGAGATATTTATTAGATGACACTTTTTTTAATTTTTTAGGAGGTGTGGCATTAAATTGGGGAACAGTTAGCTCAAGATGTTCAGGAGGCCTAGTCCGACGATCCACATGGAAGGTGATGTAAACGGTTTTATCGGCATTTAGGAATAGAAGGTTTTCATGAAGCCACTGGACCACCAGTTTAAGGCTAAGATCGGCCCTCTGGAACACCTCCTCCCAAGTGTGACCCCGAATCAATATGGCGGTGTCGTCAGCGATTGAGACCAGGTCCCCCTGAATGTCCAGGCTAAATATTCCATTTAAGTATATAATGAATAGGATGAGACCAAGAACTGTCCCCTGTGGAACACCATCAGACACCAGCCTCTCGGAGCTCGACACATTGCCGATTCGGGTCACCTGTGGGCGACTCGTTAGATAGTCACACAGTAAGTCACCCCAATTTGCGTCTGTACATATACCCAACCGGCTCTTTTCCTGTGCGTTTGAATGTCGAGGCCATTTCCCTTGTCCCTTTTAGGTATCTCAGGACTCGTTTCGCAGCTGCCCAATGAACCTTGGTGTAGCAGTTGTTGTACTGGCTCAGTGAGCTCACTGCATACGATATATCCGGCCGTGTGCTGACTGCTAAATATAGTAAGCAGCCAATGAGCTGTTGGTATGGCAATTTCTTCATTTCGTCATCTGACGTGACTTTTGCCTTCTTTAGTTTTGCACCAGATTCTACAGGTGTGGATACAGTTTTTGCATCTATAAGGCCGAAGCGTTTGAGCAAATCTTCAATGTATTTCTTTTGGCTCATTTTTATCGTCCCCTTGTCGAGGTCTTGTCGAAACTCTATACCCAGTCCGTAGTGTACCTTTCCGAGGTCTTTCATCTTGAACGATTTCTTGAGATTTTCTTTCGTTTGTACGACCCATTCAGGCCTGTTTGACGCGATCATAAACATCAACATAAAATGCAACGAAGATAATATATTATAGTCTTCCCCTCTTCGGTTGTGGAAGACACAGGGATCGGATCTTGATGGTATCATAATTTTCCGAACGAATCGCCCGAAGCCAACTGTTTTTTATGATTAGTTTTGATTCTATCCAGCTAAAAAGGCTGATGACGAAAAAGGCTAAACCCCGAAACCGGTAGGTTTCCAATCAATTTACCAACAAAACGGTCTGACTACCTCGTACCGTTTCTTTTGAAGAGTCGTAGACCAAAGACAGCTCTTACTTTTCCTGCACACGTGATTGGCTGATGAGACGAAAGTGTTGGATCGTAAAGATCAGGGAAACGATCAAAGGTGATCGGCTGGATACCATTTGAGGAAACCGTTTAATTCAATTTGTACTAATGAAGGTAGAAGACTTTTCCCTTCCGAAGACCAAAGGTTGGAGGAAATTTACTCCGGAAAGAAGCGAAGAGTATTAAATCCTCATCGGGCATCGACGGAGAGGGAATAGAGAGGAAAGGAAAGGCTTTAGGAGCAGGATGGGTTTCCCGAGGTGGTTCTCGGGGTTCCTGAATGTAATGAAGTGAAGCGTAGGGGGTTGTGGAAGGGGTGTCTAAGTGAGATATACTGCGGACACCCCCAACGCTTCGGGGATCTTCGGTTTTACAGACTTAGTTATATTTGATGGCCCGTCCCGGCTTTTTCCTTTTCCAGTTTTCCCCCAGGTGTACACCCCTTCCGTCGAACTGCCTTTTCATAACGGCCCTTGATACGGCTCTCCCGGGAATAGTAGCCTACCTATAGGTAAAGGGTCGTTCGGGAGTTGGAACATTTTCCTTTTATAGGGGGACAACCTTGAGGAAAACGTCTTGCTTTGACAGGATCCGATGAAGTTCGCATAAAAAAAAGTGGAAAACTCAGCGTCTCGCCCTAAACACGTTTTTCAGCTCATGGAAAAAAAAGCAACAAAAAAGTAAACCGGGTTTCCTGTGCGACCTTCAATATTTACCTACTCTGCTCTATCTTTAAAAAATATTTACAATATAAAATCACTTATTAGAGTCGAGCCTTTTTTTAAGGGGATGTGAGACTTTTGGAAAAATTGTCCAACGTCGTTAAACCAAACCAACGACCAAAACATTGCTAAAATACATCAAATTGCGTTACTTTTTTTTTTAATGCGTTTTCAGATTTTTCAACATGGGAAAGAGTACTCAATAATTGCAAAAAAATAAAAATAAAATACCTACATGAAAAATAAAAAATTAAACAAAATTTATAGGATTGAAATAATTTTAATAAACAGCTTCGTTCATCGAATAAAATTTATTTGGGTGAAAAAACTCCTTATTCCGACTAAACTGAAAGATTAATATAACAAATTTGAAATGTTGTAAAATGGGAAATAAGAAAATGTAAGCGTGAAAAATCGTAAACTTCAGAAACCGAATACCTGTACAAGCCTTTCGTCAGTCACCCACTCGACTACTGGGCGAAACCCTTCAAAAACCCCCACTTATAGCCTCTTGAAAGCTTCATCGCGTTTGGACTGGTTTAGGGTCCCCACAAATCGAATCTACTGAGCATCGACGAGCCTCTTGGTCAAAAAACCGAAAAATCGTGTTTTGTTTTGCGGTCAGAAGGGCCGAAAAAATTAATAGTGAAATGAAGTAAAGTTTGACATAAACTTGTCATATTTTTTAAGTCCATCTATGATTTTAATGAATTTTTCCTCAGTATAAAAAAACGCTGCAAATTTTACACAAGGGTTTATTATTCTTTGATATACGTTACTTGTGCAGAAATTTAATTCTGTCAATGAAAAAATTAAAAAAAAATTTTTTTTGGATTTTTATCTCAAAAAAAATTTTTTTTGGATTTTTTTGTTGAAAAATGTGTTTTTTCAAAAATTCTATATTTTTTACTCGAAAAATATTTAACATCCTGGGATCCTTCAAAAATCCCATTTTTAGCCCCACGAATGCCCTAAACATCGCCCCAGTGAAATCGGATCGTTCCGGGACCCCAAAAAATGGATTCTACGTCCAAAAATACTTCGAAAACGACACCTAACTCGATCCCATAGCTAAAAGCCTTCAAAAAACCCCTCCCGTAGCCCCATTATAGCCCCATAGCGCCCCACGGGTTTGGGCGATCGGACTGAAAACCTTGCGGGCACAACTAGATGGTGAACCAAGTATTTTGTCGAAATTTCAGATATTTGAAAAAATTCCTACTGCCCAAAACGGCCTGGACGGCGGACGGCGTACGGCGGACTGCGGACGGACATTTCGGATTTTGAATGTAGACCTCTTGAAACGGATAATGTCAAATTTTGAGGCCGATCGGAGTCGTCGACCCGCGTCGCGAAAACATAGGTGTATTATTCCAAGAATAATAAACCAAAATGTAAGAGAGCTCTAGTTAGGCTAAGGTTTGGGAAATTATTACCATCTAATAGCTTTTGGTTTTGGTTTATTATTCTTGGAATAATACACCTATGTTTTCGCGACGCGGGTCGACGACTCCGATCGGCCTCAAAATTTGACATTATCCGTTTCAAGAGGTCTACATTCAAAATCCGAAATGTCCGTCCGCCGTCCGCCGTCCGCCGTACGCCGTCCGCCGTCCGCCGTCCGGGCCGTTTTGGGCAGTAGGAATTTTTTTAAAAATCTGAAATTTTGACAAAATACTTGGTTTACCATCTAGTTGTGCCCGCAAGGTTTTCAGTCCGATCGCCCAAACCCGTGGGGCGCTATGGGGCTATAATGGGGCTACGGGAGGGGTGTTTTGAAGGCTTTTAGCTATGGGATCGAGTTAGGTGTCGTTTTCGAAGTATTTTTGGACGTAGAATCCATTTTTGGGGGTCCCGGAACGATCCGATTTCACTGTGGCGTTCTATAGGGCTTTCATGGGGCTAAAAATGGGATTTTTGAAGGATCCCAAGAAGTTAAATATTTTTCGAGTAAAAATTAAAGAATTTTTGAAAAAACACATTTTTGAAAAAAAAATCCCCCCAAAAAATTTTTTTTGAAATATAAAAATCAAAAAAAAAATTTTTTTAATTTTTTTTATTGACAGATTTAAATGTCTGTACAAGTAACCTATATCATAGAATAATAAACCCTTGTGTAAAATTTGCAGCGTTTTCATGATGTATCTACCGCTGTATTATTGAAGTAAGTTTATGTGAGCTGAAATTTTGTATGGAAATTTTGACCTTGTCTTTGCACTCTGTGTTCATGGCAATGAAAATTCTTGATTCTGGATCGCAGCTACAAAAATGTTTCAACGGGCACTACGACGTGAATTACGAGGATTCATTAAATTGAGAGCATACAGGGAGCTAATGCTGGGCTTGCTGTCTCCGTATTGAGAAGGGTCAGAGCGGTCAGAGTTGTCCGATGCGGTCAGATAAGTCGTCAACTCGTGATAATTACTCATTTCAACCCCATAAAGAAGAATTACATTGCTTGTAATGAGATTGGGGAGACAATCGGTATTGTTGATGATTATGCGCCAATGAAGGTATGGTTAGAATCAATTAGCAAGGTCGGTTCGTTTGGCATCCCTGCGGCCCCTAATTCACTTAGTGCTAATTGGAGGACGATAAACGAGCAGTGAGTAGTTTCGATGAAAACGTCTGGGGGATTCCGAGCGGAACCAATAGAGGCTCATCAACGGGAGGGTATCATCCATCTGCAATTATCCTGATTTGTTGGGGGCATCGAGTTCAGATTGAAACCCGATACGAGCTGGCAAATCGTGTCGTGAACCACATTCCGCCGCATTGCTGATTTATTGTACAAAAAACATTAGTTTGGTCATTCGGGCGTTCGATCGTTCGATCGATCATTCGGTCGTGTTTGACATCATTCATGCGTACCAGTCAGACATGGAAGATAACTTTTTCCAAGAGATTTTTTTTCCCTTCTCCCAGCATTCTTGAAAACAGGCGATTGTTATTCCAGTGACCTTCTCGCCCAACCCGATAAGCCTTAACTCCGGGACATTAAGGTTGATATGTTGCATTTGTCGTAAAACTGGCGCCGGGGATTCGGTCACGACTTGTGCGTTGGTACCGCCACTCATTTATTTAGGTAGGTATGCAATGCGGACGGAGCTCGCGTTGTTGGAAAAGGGTAAACATTCAAAAGGTTCAACTGAGGGGTAACTCTGAATAATTTAACCGGGCACTCTACAGGGAAGTGATCAGCTGGGAAACTAGCATAAGCTGCTCAACATTAAATTTTGTTTGGTTAAGCTGCTGTTACATTTTCAAAACAATTATTGTTTCTGGACAATTGTACCACCAATTGTTTGCTACAAATTATGCAAACTTTGCAATACAGATGGCAGAAATCATCCAACGTTTTGACAGCGTTTGAACGAGCGAACCGAAAGCGTTAACTAGTCAAACAGTCTCTAACTCGAATTTCCATCCCAGCAGCAGAAAGCAATCGAGAAACCCCAACATGTAGTTTTAATCCGCTTGAACCCAATTGAACGTTTTTGCGCTAAACTGCAATGAATAGGGGGATGAGGGCACATAAAGACTAATGAACGCGAAGAGTTGATCCCATAAACGGTGTAGTCGGGGAAACAGAGGTCGTTGGCAAAAACAGTAGTACAAGTCGTATAATAGACTTTACGAATCAACGTTTTTGTGACTCCCTTGTCATCGAGCTGGGAAGCTCAAATGGCGAGCCAGGAAATGTAAGTTGGAACCCAATTGTTCGGAATGAGAACTATTTTCAACTAATACGAGACATGGCTCGTATTAGTGGTGGCATTTTTATGAAGTTGGTGTCTTCAGGTTCCTATTTAACGATACTAGCACTCCGGGTGGGGCTTGCTTCGCTCGACCGACCAATTTCTCTGAGAGGGGGCCTCGCTTCGCTCGCCCATTTGAATAATAGCTATCGTCCCTTCCAAGGTCCCCTGCAGATCACGCAGCAGCTGGCCCCTCTAAGGTCTATAAAATGGACGGCATACCCAAGCGCAATCTCTCAAAATAGTTCAACTTAAACTCGCCGTCTAAATTTGCCGATCGTCGGAATTCGTTCTTTTGAGATTTGGTATTAAAATTTGGATCTCCAGGTAGGGTACAGAGGAAACGCCGACTCAATCAAACCGTAAACCACGAAGATAGGAAGAGTTGCACGGATTTGCACTCAACGGGCTGATTGGACGTAAAATTGGCTGGGGAATCCAAATTCGTAAACAATTTAGAGGTTCCCATTTTAAATAAGAAAGTTGTGCGCACATGCGCCTATTTGCGCGCATCTCGGGGGGATGTGTGATTAACATTCATGACAACATTCAGAATAATATTATGAAACATAATATGTTTATATTCAGAATAATATTATTCGACAACATAATATTATTATGTTGTCGAATATTTGAAGCCCAACTTATCACAGGCCCTGATCAGCCAGTTTTCCATTCAGTTTTTCACGTTTAACTTCCAAACCAAGCGGATTTTCACAAACGATTCTATTTAGTCGACGAAAGACCGTTAAATTCTGCGTCGATTGACCTCCTACAACCTTAAAATATGACCAGTATAAGGCAGTGATCGTCGGCTGGAACTGGCACTTGTTTCCAGCCTTGAAGGAAGGGATTTATAACCAGGCTCGGCCTCAAGAAAGAGGCAAATTCATGATGTCTTTCTCATCGATAGTTATTTTGAAACAGTTTTAGAGACGCCTGTATGTCATCCTGCATTCCTCCAAAACACACTGCAGCAAGAACTTGAACAGAGCGCCGACTTCTCTCCACGCCATCCAAACTTCAAATTTAAGTACATCTTCATCTAATGACACACAAAATTCACCCGAAATGGGTCAAAATTACAAACATAAAATATTCTGAAGTTAACGAAGGTCTTAACGGCTGAACGAGCCGGTCCTCTCCGTTTTTCAACCCGAAGAGTTTTAGGGAAAGTTTACCGTCGTTTGAAACATTCAAATCGGTCTCGTCCAGGAGAGGGTCAAACGTAAATGAGTCGAGGCTCAAAAGCTCTGGCTAATCCCACTTCCCTCCTCTCCTTCCACGCACGGCGTTTGCACGAAAGAGCTGCGCATATCACTTGAGGGATTAACACTATTTGACCTCGGATTCCGCCGTGTGCCTCCTCCCACCTTTTGGGGAAGTTGTGAATATTCAAATACTCACCCTTTGAGTCGACACTCGCATTTCAATTGAGTAGAGTGATCCTGAAAGGGAAAAAAACCAATCGCTAACGACACCTTTCGCTTGAACGCGATCCATATCACTCATAGAATTCACTGTGATAGCTAAATGACGCTCTAATAATTAATCAGCTTCGACAACTAGGAATAATAATTTCCTATTACTAGTGGTCGAAGTTGATGAATTTTTAGAGTCAATAATTGACTCTAAAAATTCATCAACTTCGACAACTAATTGACTGTCAATTATTATTATTACTCATTACAAATTGAAATGCCTTTTGATTGAAGGACCTGTGGTATTATTCACGTTTCGTTTGTACCTCGTTCCACGATCATAAATGCCTCTCATGGATACTCCGACAAATTAACTGCACACATGCCCGTTTCAACAGACCTAGAGTGGGCCTCTCAAATTGAGAGTCTCAATTAAATTGAGTAGCTTCTGAGGGTTTAAGCCCCAGAAGGTATGAATTGTAATTTAACCGGTTCCAATATTCAAAACCCGCGGTTATGATGAACGACACTGGACGACCAAGGTTTATTGGAGCTGGTGGAAATTGCCGGTCGTTGTCGGTTGAGAGTTTAATTGAAATGTGAGAAATCAATCTGTGAGTTCGATTGCAGACCGTTGCAGCGTATACGCCTATACGCCTATAGGCGGTGTCGCTGGTTAATATTGAATAGGTAAAATAATTGTCTTTTATTTAGAAGTTTATTACGGAAAATAATTCCAATACAAAGAACAGTGATATATCATATCAAATGAAAAACGCGGCAAATTTTACACTAGGGGTTATTAATCTTTGATATTGATATAGGTTACTTGTGCAGAAATTTAATTCTGTGTCAATGGAAAAAAATTTAGAAAAACAAATTTTTTGAAGCAAAGCTTTTTTGAAGCGAAGCTTTTATACGGACGCCCCCCTCCACCGCTAGGAACGCTCGCCGCTCGGGGAGTCTCCGAGTGAAAATCGTGAGTCAGTGAGTGAGTGAGTGAGTGATATAGATGGGGCGCGTTTGGCTCTTCCAACCCGGCCGCTGTCAAGGAAGTCGGAAAGACGTACTCAGACCGGGTGGAATCCGGGGTGGGGCTTCAGGGACCTTACATCGGTGGAGGAGGCGGGGAAATTTTTTTTTGCCGACCTTTTAGCTACGAATAGGGGGGGGTCACAGACCCCCCCCCCGGCCGAGCGTAGCGAGGCCCCCCTGTCCGAATAAGCGCTCGGCCGAGCGGAGCGAGGCCTTATGTCTGATTAAGCGGTCGGCCGAGCGAAGCGAGGCCTTATGTCTGCTTTGAGAACTCCCCCGGCCGAGCGAAGCGAGGCCCTACGGGGGGTCTGGGGGGCGGAGCCCCCCAGCTGGGTGCGTAGGCGAGCAAAGCGAGCCGGAGCATCTAGTAGGACACTATACTGGCAGCTGATTTTTTCAAAATGATATAAAGCTTCGCTTCCTTTTTCATTCTCCCGAGGAATGAAAATATTTGTGTCTCAAAGCGTTTGCTACCTGTATTTTGTTGTTGTTGTTATTTACTCGAAAAGTATTTGACCTCCTGGGATCCTTCAAAAATTCCATTTGTACCCCGTGAAAGCCTTATAGATCGCCACAGTGGAATCGAATCGTTTTTTTTAATCTGAAAATTTGACAAAATACTCGGTTTACCATCTTCTAGTTGTGCCCGCAAGGTCTTTTTTTATTGGAATTTTTTTTTTTCAAAAAGTTTTTGTTTTTTTACTCGAAAAATATTTGAACTCCTGGGATCCTTCCATAATCCCAGTTGTAGCCACATGAAACCCCTGTGGATCGCCACAGTGAAATCGGATCGTTCCGGGACCCCAAAAAATGGATTCTACGACCAAAAATACTTCGAAAACGACTCCTAACTCAACCCCATAGCCAAAAGCCTTCAAAAAACCCTCCCGTAGCCCCATTTTAGCCCCATAGCGCCCCACGGGTTTGGGCGATCGAGCTGAAATGATGTTACTGCACTTATGGACAGCAGAGATTCTGCTATGGAGGATTTTCCACAGACCTCATTGGTTTCTACGGTGAAAATGACACGTTTCAGAAAGCCAAGCCGTACGTTGTTTCCCAATTCCGCTATCGCTGTTAATTAGAGGGGAAAAGGGCGTCGCGATTGTTGATCATGGCACGAGGGAGCCTATAGACTATCGATTAGAACGTAGAGACTGCCTGATCCCTAATAACCAGGATCTCATCCGCTCTCGTGAGCCCAATATGCCTGGATCACCTTTTACCCGAAGTCGGCGGCGAAAAGAGAGGCCCCAGAGCAGAAAGCCACCCTTCCCTGGGCCACTACTGGTGAACTGGGTTAGTGGAAAAGCATTTTCATTGATGCGGAACTAACACTGTTACACAATATCGTGGCTTCTAATAAGGCGCGTTAGTTCTGGCTCCGAGGGTTTTCCCCCGGCATTGTTATCAAGGCCTTATTCACGTTAGTTCCGCCGGTGGAAAGCTCCGGGAATTTATCTCTCCAAGGCTTGCATGTGACAGAGAGGATTATGTGTGCATGAGATAAATACCTACGCTCTGCTAAAAAAGATACCATACTCTAGCCGGTAGGTACTCCTTTTTCCAAGACTAGAAGTAGGTAATAATAGTTTTTTGCTACTTAATCTTCAGTGCCGCAATCCCGCGGTTGCTTATTGAACGATTGTCCTCTTCTTCAAGGATGAACCGAGCCGTTTTCAAAGGGTTTATTTCATTGTTAAAGATTTGTTAAAAAACTGCCAATTTTGGTTTATTATTCTTGGAATAATACACCTATGTTTCCGACGACTCCGATCGCCCTCAAAATTTGACGGTATCCGTTTCAAGAGGTATACATTCTAAATCCGAAATGTCCGTCCGCCGTCCGGGCCGTTTTGGGCAGTAGGAATTTTTTTTTAATCCGAAATTTTGACAAAATACTCGGTTTACCATCTAGTTGTGCCCGCAAGGTTTTCAGCCCGATCGCCCAAACCCGTGGGGCGCTATGGGGCTGAAATGGGGCTACGGGAGGGGTTATTTGAAGGCTTTTAGCTATGGGATCAATTAAGGTGTCGTTTTCGAAGTATTTTTGGACGTAGAATCCATTTTTGGGGTCCGGCAACGATCCAATTTCACTGTTGCGATCTACAGGGCTTTCACGGGGCTACAAATGAGATTTTTGATGGTTCCTAGGTCAAATATTTTTCAAGTAAAAACCCAAATAAATTTGAAAAAAAAAAGTTTGAAAAAAAAATTCAAAAAAATTTGAAAACAAATTTAAATAGGTATAAAAATACAAAAAAAAATTATTTATTATTATTTTTTTTCATTGACAGAATTAAATTACCTACAGCACACTGGCAAAACGGCGTAAGTGCCAGTTTTACCGAAAATAGTTTTTCGTGGGTTTTGTGTCGTAAGTGCCCCGACGGAGCTGCACAAACAGTTTTACATCGAAAGTGCTTCTCCAAGCGGTCCATATTCGAGGCTATAGATCAAAACGGCGTAAGTGCCACATGACTTGTACAGCTAGCCAAATGCAACACTGCTTCAGAAAATTATGGGTTAACATTGATTCACTGTTTTGTGTGAACACTTACTTTACGTGTTGAACTTTACTTTCGTGTTGAAAAACGAGATTGTTGAACAATTATAATGTAAATTGGCACTTGCGCCGTTTTGAAGTTTGAGAGGTTATTTCCAAGCCTTATTGTTTTTTATTGAGAAAAACACATTTGGCATCACGTGGGAGTCGAGTCACTTAGAATTCAAGGTGAGGTTAATAATTTTGATACGCTTCATTCAAAAATTGTCATCATTTTTTTGATTCCTGAAAAACATTTACTCAGGCACTTAAGCCGTTTTGCCAGTGGCACCCTTCTTATTTAGTAACCTATATCAAAGAATAATAAACCCTTGTGTAAAATTTGCAGCGTTATTAATTTTAACCGCTTTTACGTCTTTTAAATTCCCCAATCCGGGCGGAAAAGACCAGTTGTAAAAGAGACTTTAACTTCGGATAAATGCACGATGTGACTCGCTGAGACAGTGAAAAGTCGCGGTGATAGAAGGCCGCGACGTAGAAGGAGCTACCTACATGATCTTGATGTGACAAAACAGGTCAAGTAGAAGCCCACTTCACCAAATTGATGCGCTGACAACGAAGTGGATTGCCCTCAGAACGAGTTATGTATAAACTCCCGACGGAAATTACGCGTAAAAGTTTGTTTGTAAGGGGGAATGAAATTTACTTTGAATAAACTAGCCTCGTTAGGAACTAGCGGAACGATGATTTATGTACAAGTTTTGTTGTAACTAATCGGTAGCTCTAACCGGCTCAGGGTCGATTGAAGTTCTCCAAGTTTAGCACAACGCCTTCTTCTTCGTTGGAAGTTTATCCGGTATCATTTGCAATAGGCGATCTTAATGACGAGGATCGATGTTAAGGATGCCATAAAGGGGGAACCCGTGAGAACTTGAACACCGGTGCCCCTTCCCGAACTTGGGAGAAATAGTAACTTTGAAGGGGGTACTCTGGTTGGGTGTAATGCATACAGTCTCGACAAGTTTAACAATTAGCTTCTACCCGAAACCTTCGTACATTAATCATTCCCAACCCACGGAGTTTCTTATCGTCCAGCAGGCCTTTCAGACCCACTTCAGCCCTTAACTCGGAAGGGTAGATTAAAACAATTGAATTTTCGCTTTTTTTACGCTCCAAACTAAGCTTTAACAGAATCATACATCATCCCTTATTCATATAGGCCGGTTCTACCGTTTGTGTGCTTTTGAACGGATGAATTGGGGCCCCACTCATAGCCCTTTTCACCGTTGATGGCCCTTAACAGATAAACCTCTTCAGTGGAGTTAAGTTTGGACGATTTTCTTTACACGCTCTTCTTATAATTGCTTGTATGAGCAACATGAATCGATTTGCTGCTGAAATGACTCGCTGAGGCGGGAGTAATTTGATTATCAACGTGTTGAGGTAATCCTACAATTTTATTTGAATTTAAAATGGTGTTTTGAAGGGTGGAGTGTTTATTATTATTATTGAAGAATAATAAACTAAAAGCAGTAATATTTTATAGGCGCGGGAAGCTTAATGGGAATTGTACAAGGCATTTAGCCCTTTCATTCCCCGGAGGGCACTTCCCATCTCTCGGGAGTCCTGTGGTTGATTAATTGCTGTCATAGCCTCGTCGGCGGAAGTCCCACGTTTGTTACTTGGCGTCGACGAAAATGCTGAAAGGCCCCTACGGCCTTGCGGGAGGTCGTCAACAGCGCTGATTTAATGGAACGTACTCGTGAAAACTTACCACTGCAAAATGTCGAGACTCGAGGGGTCACGTTATGTCCCGTAGCGTGAAACAAAAGGTTTTTCTCCTATTCCCGTCTCTATGGAGCTTTTCCCTCTCGACTCTTATCTGTGATATTTACGACGCCGGGTGTCGTTCCTAGTGTGACTACGTCTGCACTAACCGGAATCCCCCTTCGCCGATTCACTCTCGTTTTGGCTCTCCTCAGCTAACTAGCTGAATAGCGTTACGGTTTATAAATTTCGTTTATAGTCGTTTCAGCGGAGGAAACAAGCTCTTACAAACATTGTGATAAAATGACTCATCAACTACCCACAATACCATTGTATTCATTCAGCGCGGAATGAATTTCTCAGCTGTAGTAAATCCAAGTGGTTATCAGTGGTTTGAGCGTTGGACTGCTGATTCAATGGTTGCTGGTTCGAACCCATCATCCGCTAGTCATCCTTATACTGATAATCACCTCTCGGAAGGCAGTGGCAAACCACCGAGAGTGTCTTGCCGTGGAAACCTCTCACATTTGCCATTCGGAGCGGGCGTTAAACAGTAAGTCCCTACTACTTATGTAATAACTGGTCAACACGCTCAACAGAAGTTAGTAGCGAGAGGTTGCCAACGCACTCAAATAATAAGAAGTAAATCCAAACGATCTCGCTAAAAAAAAACGCTGCAAATTTTACACAAGGGTTTATTATTCTTTGATATACGTTACTTGTGCAGAAATTTAATTCGGTAAATGAAAAAATTTTTTTTTGGATTTTTTTTTTTTTTCAAAAATTCTTCATTTTTTACTCGAAAAATATTTAACATCCAGGGATAGATCCTTCAAAAATCCCATTTTTAGCCCCATGAAAGCCCTAAAGATCGCCCCAGTGAATTCGGATCGTCCCGGGACCCCAAAAATGGATTCTACGTTCAAAAATACTTCGAAAACGACACCTAACTCGATCCCATAGCTAAAAGCCTTCAAATAACCCCTCCCGTAGCCCCATTATAGCCCCAGAGCGCCCCACGGGTTTGGGCGATCGGACTGAAAACCTTGCGAGCACAACTAGATGGTAAACCAAAATTTCAGATTTTAAAAAAAATTCCTACTGCCCAAAACGGCCTGGGCGGCGGACGGCGTACGGCGGACGGACATATCGGATTTAGAATGTAGACCTCTTGAAACGGATAATGTCCGCCATTTCACTAGTGCTATTAAGTACCACTGTCATACAATTATACGGCACAGTAATGGAACAAAGGACACAAAATTGTTATTGAGAAGGTTGATCCGCACGGGCTGAATGGGGAGGTACCCTTACTGAAAATGGATTCATTGTCCAATCAATCAATCAATCAATCAAGGCTTTTATTTGCAGAGGCCAAAATGACACAGCAAACGTCAAAACATGAGTTGGTACAAACGTAATTATAAACACGAAACACATCAGGCATCTGCATGGTATGTACAAAGCAAACATGTTTGCAAACAATGGTAGGTACATGATGGGTGTGGTCATATGGTTAGGTAATCAAAACAAATTAAAACACCTCAGGACTTAAATATAAATATGACACCAGGTGTGCGGCAACGAGACAAGGCTTCCCCATCCACGATCCACCCAACTCAAGACACATCGCTCCATGAAATACCGAAAAACTCCTCCAAAGAGTAGAGTTCGGCTTTGAGAAGATGTGATTTTATTACGTTATTAAAGGATCTATCAGGGAGCTGTTGTATATGGTTTGGCTGGGCATTGAAAAGACGAGAACCTACTTGAATTGGGTTATTCCTCAAGGCCACACTGAGACGGGTAAATGGAATGGCAAGGTTCCCTCGGGAGCGGGTGTAATGCTCGTGGACATCGGAAACCATGGGGAGGGTTGACAAGCATGACTTGATTGTGTTCAGAGCCGCCAAAACATAGGAACTGGGAATGGTTAGAATACCCAGACGCACAAAAGTGCCCCGACAACATTCATTCCAAGAGAGTCCGGCAATTATCCTGATTACCCGCTTCTGGAGCCTGAAGACCCTGATGGCATGACTGGAATTTCCCCATGCAATGATACAGTAACTGGCCCTGCTTGCAAAGCATGCATGGTATACCGAACGAAGAACTTCATCAGACACAACGCCCCTCAATCTCCTAATCATGTAGATGCAGGACGACAATTTTGGCAAAAGCGCTTCAATGTGCGACAGCCATGAAAGACGGTTATCAACCATTAAACCCAAGAAGTTAACCGACCCATCTAGACGTCGGTTGAGGCCCAGTTCTAGACGTTGAGTCTTATTCTTGTTCAGGACCAGGGAATTAGCTGAGCACCACTTTTCAATAATTGAGGAGTTCCCCTGCAAGCTACGGTTCATCTCCTCCCGAGAAGACCCCCTCGCAACGGTCGATATATCATCGGCAAAAAGGAAGATATCATTAGGATCTAAAAACTGGTCAGCCAAGTCGTTGATGTACAAGAGGAACAAGCAGGGGCCGAGGATACTACCCTGCTTGACACCACAAGGGATCATCACTTCCTCTGATGCGACACCATTATGGTAAACAACCTGGGACCACCCCTCCAGGAAGCTTTTGAAGAACGAGATCGTTTGATTACTGAAACCATAATGTTGCAACTTTTTCAAAAGTAAGTTGTGTGGCACCAGGTCAAAAGCCTTTGAAAGATCAAAAAGGTTGAGTGATCAAAATCCAAATTGAAAATCCAAAATTAAAGTACTTCGAAAACGACAACTCTTTCGACCTCCTGCCCTCCTTCAAAGGGCCCATGGTGAGTTCGGATGAACGGGCATTTCATTTTTGCAATCAACACATCGTGAAACATGACATGTTTCACATTGTGTTGATTGAAGTTGAGGTCGATGTACATTTTATCATTCATTAATAATTGGTAGGTATCGCACTCAACTTTTTAACACAGAATGTGTTTTTACTGAGGTTATTTGGTTTGATGTTGTTGAGCGGAAGACTATATTTGACGTAAGGTGAGTCAGATAAATCCCACCTTCCGCCCAACCGACCCAATGGTAACACCCCCCCCCCCCCCCCCCCCCCGAGAACCGCAACTCCTTCTAATCCCACCCCACGCCCTGAGCCGATCCCCTCGGCGGAATTACCGAAAAACATATTCTGCGTCTCATTGGTTTGATCCTCAATCATAATAATATTATGATTGAGGATCAAACCAATGAGACGCAGAATATTATAATCCGAGGCTCCCCAGCACTAAAGTAAAAATATAGATGTTTTTTTTAGTGACGACACGTTACCGTTTTGAATGTTTCTGAATATATTTCGAGGTCTCACAAGGCAAAGAGCGACGCGTAACCTTTTCAATCTACATACATCTTTGTATCTAGCCGCAGCCCGAGGAGGAGGGTGACACGATTTTGGTCATCTTTATTCTAGGGCACTTCTAGCCGTCGGAAAAATCTGAACTTGGTCTTTAAAAACTCCAGTTTGGCGAACCACCGAAACGTAGCTCTATGTGGCGTATCTGAGCTCCTAAAGTGGAAAAAACTGGAAATTAAACGTTTTCTAAAATATTTGAAAAACAAAAAAAAAAAAATCCGTTTTGGCTATTAGATGACGAGAAAAATATGAAACCACCAAAAAGTTGCTCCACGGGGCGCATGTAAGCTCCAAACGTGGAGAAAAAATCAGGGTTTGGAGCAGTTGACTGGATTTTGAGGTTGCTGTGGGACGAGGGGTGTCTGAAGGCTATGCAGCTGACTCCTCCTCCACCCCCCACCCCGCCTACAGGGGTGTCCCCCTAGTCTTGTAAACATCTACTCGTCTACGTGGCTTTATGCCGAGTTCCTTCGCTGAACAGTTTGTATATGATCGCCGATTTAAAATTTCTATCACGGGTACGGTAGAGCGAATAAAGATCGTTTAACCCAAAGAACACGTTCGAAACCATACCAAACGAATTTAATATTCTCATATTTAACATTCAGCGTTTGAAAGCACATTCAACGGGTCTCGACCAAGTTGATTTACTGTTGTAATACTGACGGGTCTGGAAAACGAAGGTTTTATTATTAATTAAATCATTAATGATTCGTGTCAGGGCGACACGCTCGCCGCCGGATTTGGTTTAGCCCCCGTCGCAAAAACATTGGCTGATTATTCTGAGAACCAAAAACTTCGTAGGTATGCTATACGATATACGAGTATGTTTACTCGTATTTTGATTCTGTTGATCCTCGAGAAATGTCAATTAGGTTAGATATCGTGGTTCTCTGGGACTCCGCCCTAATTGGCCGCTTTGATCGCGAATTGGCAGATCCCGAAGGTATAGCATACATGTGTAGGTAGGTACGCTCTTGGGGGAAGATGGAAAGGGGACATTCCAATCTTGTGGTTCAACGTAGGCTAATCATGCTGACTGTTTTCCCAAGCATGCTCCAGGATTCTGCTCTCCCGGGGTGGCGCCTAATTGAATCTTCAAACGTCACAGGCCTAGAGAGAAATAACAGTAATGTACGTAACTAATTAACAGCAGTGCCTGAACAGCGAAAACATTATTGGTTGAAGTGCGTTCTGAAACGAGCTTGGAGCGTTGTGAATAGTTGAAAGCTCCGTCTGTGGAGCTCCGGTTGAGTACCGGAAAAAATTAGGTTAATGAAGTGGGCGGTGCGGCAAGTGTAGACAAACGGGTCGAGTCCTTTGTAGAGCGCAGCATATTTCAGACGGAGGACACTATTAGCGCTCCGCCAGAATGGTACGGGAAACGGAGGAGTCACTGGGATATCGCGGTAAATCTTTCCTCCCAGGCTTAACAATGGAAAATAATTTGACAACTCCCCCATCCCGTCACCCCATTCTTTTCCCCATCTCGGTCCCTTATACCGGGCCCATGCAGACTAAAAAAAAATCCTGGATCCTACTCGAATTTATCTTCCAGATCCTACCGTTGGGATTTTTTTTTTTTTTTTTTTTTTTTTCATCCACTCCGGCAGTTTTACATGGCGGTCGTATACCAGGAAACATGCAGTCGCTGGAGTTTCAGAATTCCCCCCAGCTATAGTATAATATCCCAAACAGTTTTCCGCCTCGGACGTATTTATTTCGTGAATTCGGATTGAAGCGTTAATGAATGCTTAATTGTTTTGTGGTCACGTTATTACTTTCATTTGTTGGCGTTCATACGAGCGAAATAATGGTAGGAAAACAGGTGGAATTATCAATAATGCGTCCAATGCGTGGGAACACGCAGCGGTTCCCACTCTATACGATCAATATGATCAATATGTCAATAAATGGTTGTTATTCGTTGGCTCCGCTGCATTTATAATCGGCGTGAGGACTCAGTGGCACAACAGATCTTGTAAATTTACGATCCAACCTGCGATGATCATGGACTGCCCTTTTGGGAACTCAGCTGCAGGAGGGTCTATCCTGGACCATTCTCCAACCCGTGGCGGCGAGAACATGGAGTTTGAGCCGGCAGATCCCCACCCATCAAGCAACACAAATTTAATACAAAATCTAGGAACACTACGCACTTTACAGCACTTCACGGCATTCTGGATAGAATACCATTGAATGAGGCAGCGTTAGTTGTCTCTGATGCCATGACATGTCTGCAGAGAAATTGAACTTTGATCTTCCCCTCAAAGTCCTCGTCCATGAGAGATCAAAGTGAAAAGAGGGGAGACCCCCAGTTTGAGCGTGGGGCTATGGTCTTTTACACCGATGGATCTTTCATGGATGGTAGAGCTGGTTCGAGTGTCTTTGGACCAAGAACCCGGGTATCAGAGCCACTTGGGGCGATCTTTCAGGCGGAAGTTAACGCCATTGGCACATGTGTGCACCGGCTGCGATGTCGGCACATTAAAGGGGGCCAAAGTCTACATACAGTCAGGCTGCACTGAAGGCCTTGGCCTCGTTTTCTATTATTTTCTATTACAACGAGGCTGGTCTGGGACTGTCTGAGCAAACCCAAGCTCCTCGCAAGGGACAATAGAGTGACCCTCGCATGGTGAGGTGCATTGAGGGTAATGAGGCTGCTGACATCCTTGCAAAAGATGGCTCAGCATGTCTCCCAATAGGTCCCGAGCCATTCCTCGGGACAACAAAGAGCTTTCTGTTGAATGCAATCTCTAAGTGGGAGACAAAGGAAAGAGCGCTGCACTGGCAAAGACTCCCTGATCAGAGGCAAGCGAGGTTGTTTATTGGATTCTCCAGGTCAAGAGCAAGGGAGATGCTTCAGCTGGAGGAGATGCTTCAGCTATCACATATTATGCGGATACTTGCGGGCCTATTCACAGGCCACTGCAGGCTCCGATATCATCTCCATAAGTTAGGATTATCAGACACTGAGGAGTTCCGTTTCTGTAAACGCCGAACCAGTCTGCGGAGCATGTAATGTGCACTTGCAGTGCGCTTGCACGGCTTCGTATCCTGTCCTTGAGGTGCGTCACTTGTAGTCCCATGGGACATAGTTAAAACCAGGTCGGGAGATCTCCTAGGCTTCATAAAGTCCTGGTGAAGGCTGGTGGATGGACCAACGTAGAAGTAGAAGCTAAGTTTTAGGTAGGTAGAGGAAAGGGCTGAAGTCCAATCCTCATAAATAGCTAAATGGTGCGGATGAGAATCCACACTGTGTCACGGCACTCTGGGTCACAGGTACCTACTTGGAGAGCCTGATGGGACGGTCGAAGTGTCCAGACCCAAAACACTAACAGGACCAGATAGAGGGGCTTTTGCCCAACTTACTGGATGCAAAGTCCACTTTTGGTCAACCAGCAGCTGCTGGTGTCTGCGTAAGCAGTGTCAGGGACTGCAGTGGCGTCCATTCAGTGTTATAAAAAAAAAATAGCTAAAAGCCTTCAAAAAAATAATTTGCATTCCTTGGGGGAATGAAATAGGAAGCGAAGCTTTATATCATTTTGCAAAATTTCCCCGCCTCCTCCATCTTTGTAACGTCCCTGAAGCCCCTTGGATTCCACCCGTTCTGAGTACGTCTTTCCGACTTCCTTGACAGCGGCCGGGTTGAAACGCGCCCCATCTATATCAAATATATATATCGCGAGACCTCACTCACGAACTGACTCACGATTTTCAGTGGGAGACTCCCCGAGCGGCGAGCGGGGGGCGTCCATATAAAAGCTTCGCTTCAAAAATTTAAAAAAAAAGAAAAAAACGCTGCAAATTTTACACAAGGGTTTATTATTCTGTGATATAGGTTACTTGAATAGACATTTAATTCTGTCAATAAAAAAAATTTAAAAAAATTTTTTTTGGATTTTTATATTTCAAAAAAAATTTTTTGGGGGGGATTTTTTTTTTTCAAAAATTTGTTTTTTCAAAAATTCTTTATTTTTTACTCGAAAAATATTGAACTTCTTGGGATCCTTCAAAAATCCCATTTTTAGCCCCATGAAAGCCCTATAGAACGCCACAGTGAAATCGGATCGTTCCGGGGCCCCCAAAAATGGATTCTACGTCCAAAAATACTTCGAAAACGACACCTAACTCGATCCCATAGCTAAAAGCCTTCAAAACACCCCTCCTGTAGCCCCATTTTAGCCCCATAGCGCCCCACGGGTTTGGGCGATCGGACTGAAAACCTTGCGGGCACAACTAGATGGTAAACCAAGTATTTTGCCAAAATTTCAGATTTTAAAAAAAATTCCTACTGCCCAAAACGGCCCGGACGGCGGACGGACATTTCGGATTTTGAATGTAGACCTCTTGAAATTCCAAGAATAATAAACCAAAAGGAACTACCGTATCAGAGTTGGGTTCAGTTCCAATAGAACAAGTTATAATTTTGCGCACAAACTGGTTCATCGTTGATAGATCGCCGCCAACATCTCGAGACATTACTGATCGAATCTTTGTAATGACGATAAGATTCGGACGTCATCACACTTATAGTTGATGCGAAGAAGTTTTTTTCGAAGTTTCCTTCAAATCCTCCGTAAATCCCCCTTTTTAAGATCCAAGCTAAGAAGCCCGGTTATCCTCGACGATATCAGCGCCCGCCGCTTCCCCCTTTAGAACGGGAAATGATGATGTGATATCAAACGGGGGTAGGTCAGAAGTTAATCAACGGGGCTGGAGCTTCGGTATGGCCCGGGAAAAAGGGGATGATGGAAGTAGGAGCAAAACGAGGATTGAAGGATGAGGTGGAAAGGCTCGTTTAGATAAACTTTTCCTAACAAGGGGGTGATGAACAGCAGACCCCCTCCTTCACGCTCGTCGTGTCGGGCTTGATCCTCCGAGTTGCCCTCCAATGCAAAAAAAAAAAAACGCTAGTACCCACATCACGTATTATACAAATCTTATCCTTGAAAAATTTCCCTCCGACGTTCCCTCTAAAAGGGTCACGAGAGCATCGCCTCCCATCAATAACCTTCCCCGATCCACGTAAAAATTCAATTCAGCTACCGCTGCTGTACAAGAGTGCGGATGGTTCAAACCGGCTACTGACAAGTAGCTGAAGCATCCATCAGTTTTCAATTTTACTCGAGGCAGAGTTTTTGCTTTCACGAGTCAACTCTGCACATATATAAGTGTTGCGAAACTAGGTTGCGCCTATCACTTTGGGTGTGGTGAGACAAGGAACAACCCTTCCCTGCATGATGTAGTCAGTGGGTCTAGTGACTCCGAATTTTCGGCATTTTTTTAAATTTTTATCTCGTGAGTTGATAAATGTAGTTTCATCCGAGAGAAACTCTGGATCCGGCGCAGGAGTCTGAGAACCCTTTGTCTTTTCCGGCGTACTGGGACATTGTCTTGGACTCTGGGAAATCAGACTTCATTTCTTCCGTATTCATGGGCATAACCGTAAAGAACAACGATCTCCCTTCTGAGGGAGATGAGTATCATATATGTGGCCACATGGGCGAAACTCTACAAGCTTAAATTCGCTCGCCCGCCCACTTCGTTCTGTCGCGGGCCACGGGAAGCGCCCGTTCCGGCAGCGTGATCGGGATGTTCAGCTTCTACCGCTAGCGGGGAAGCTGCTAATTACTCAAACTCTCCGGCGTTATCATTTCACTGGCCACTTATTTCCATTGATATTATAATGGAAAATTGCAGTTCATTTTTTATTGGACTCGATGACCAGGCCACCCCTGGTGACACTTTGTCCGGGAAGCCAGGTCAGCGGGACCAATATATTTGAGCGAGTTGGTGGCTCAGGCAGCCCTCCAACGATTCGAGACTCAACGAGATCCAACGGTTGTAAGACGTGGTCAGCAGGCCCGGCCTCCCCTGCAGGGAGCGACAATTTGTCCGTGGAAGCCTGCCCGCTGGCTTTCGTAAGTACTGCGAACCTAGGGCGAACTAATATTGATGTTGACTTATCATCTTCGATATTGAATTCCCTTAGGTTCCCTTCCGGACTCCAACGCAATCCAGACCAACACCAACACCACATTTCGTGCCAGTCTGGAGATAGCGGGACTCCCAATTCCGCCTTGATACCCCCTCCCAGGATAGCAGATCGCGACATCTCTTGTTATACCCTGGGCAGGGATATTCAACTACTCCCGTCATCTTCCTCCAAAGACACCGGCGGTGAAAATCAGTTATGCCGTAGGCCTTGTGATATCGCACCGACCCGACGGATTATTAACTCCGAGTGGTCGGGATCCCTAAATAAGGAAAACCCAAAGGTTTCCTCCACCACGTGGTGTACAACGTGGAGCCAAAGGTAAATTAAATGATTTCTGATCGTTAGATCGGTATAAAAATCAATGAAAACCCAATACGCCCGCTCTGGGCTGAAATAAATAGGTAAAAGGGTGAAAGAAAAAGGAAAATGTAAAAGTTAAACGAAACGAGGTTTATTCGTTAGAATAAAACCTCTCGAAAAAGAATCAAAGTTGGGCCAGAAGGCAAAAAGGCGAAATGGGGAAAAATGGCAAACGAAGCAAATCAATCAAATCAAATAAGACAAATACGATCTCACCGGTCACCTGAGTGTAGTCGAGCGGCGTGGGCCTAGAGACACCGGAAGTAAAAGAATCACAAATTGAATTATATAAGAAATGATGGCGACGAAAGCTAAAAGTTGAATCCTCGAAAAAAGGTTTGCTTCGTTCCCATCTCCCCCCTTCCCGCCCCAGCGTCCCACTCGTGAAGAGAGGGGCGTGGGGGGGACAGAGATCCACCAATGTGATTCGGTCCTGTGCCCACTTCCCGGGCTACCCAAGCAGGGAGGGAGGAACACGTGAAATCGGGGTTGGTCGATTCCGACGCTGGCGAGTGACGGGTGACGTCACACCCCCTCCCCACGGGAGTCCCGGGAGTGTGCACAAGGACCGTGCGCCCAAGCTCAGCTTTGCCCCTCCCGCGAGAGTTACAGTAGTGCTGAAGGCATTTGTACTTCATGTGGATTGTTTTGTCGTGTTTGCAAAATTATAAAATTAAGGAAAATGCTAATGTTGGGGAGTGGGGGAAAAACCTTAGGCCGGTTGCCCAGGTTTAAAAAACCCCCGCCGATGTCACCGGACTGGTTGGAGGAGAATAAAAAAAAATGAAGTTCAGCGGAGTTTCTTCGGTAGTATGGAATTTGCAATATCCTGTCGTCCATCGCATTCCTGGTTTCCTGCTGATATCCATAGTGGGTGCTTGTTAGCAGACTTCGTTGAAAATAATGTTTGAGTATTTGTGTCCACGGTCGTAGTTGCCTAAAACAAATGACGGTTAGTGATACATCCTAACCTAGCAATTACGCCGCTACTGATCCGCCGTCGCCGATGTTGACGCAGCGGTGTTTGACTGGAACAGCTTCACTTGCGAAATATGCTGGACCTTGACGTCCGCAGGATCCGCGACGTTAATCAGTCGGTATGTCACAGGACTCAATACCTCCTCCACGCGGTATGGAGTACTGTATTTGTACGCTATCTTTGAATTGATGTGGTTTATGGCGGAGCTGAGAATATACGACTTTATCAGGACAATGTCCCCTGGAACTAATTTAATTCCTACGTGACGCTGGTTATAATATTTGGCCCGAATTTTTCTAGCCGCTGCCAAATTCGTCAGTGCTGCTGCCCACGTCCGTGTGACGTCAGCCGGTGTCGCATCTGGCTCCAATTGCCACACTAAATGAAGCGGTAGCTGTAGCTCTCGCCCCAAAAACAACTTAGCGGGTGTGAATTTCGTCGAAACATGACAAACAGAATTCAAGGCAAGCTGGAAATCAGATAAATTAGTATCCCATTTTACCTGGTTCTCTGCATGGTAAGCCGTTATCGCTTGTTTGACGTTCTTTATCATCCGCTCCGCTTTGTTAGGGTTATGGTAATACCTCGGGAAATTTATGTTATTTATCCCTTTATCGGTAAGGTAGTTTCGGAACGTTGTTGACCTGAAAACGGTTGCGTTGTCGCAAACCAAATTTGCTGGAAAGCCGAAGACAGTGAACACATTTTCATGCAAGGATTTAATTATTGAATTGGAGGTCTGGGTTCGTAAGGGTAACAAAAATACGAAGTTGCTGAAGGCGTCGAGGACGACGAGTAAGAACTTATGACCCGCCGTGGAACGTGGGAAATGGGCCACATCGATCATGAGTCCCTGCATAGGATGTTCATAATCGAAGGAACTCAGCTCTCCTCCCGTCCGCTGAGCGTATTTCGTTCTGGCGCACGTCAAACACTCCTTGATACGTCCTGTTACATATGACCGAATATCAGGGTGATAAAAATTTACCTGTATCCGTGCCAGTGTTTTTTCGATACCCTGGTGCATTCCTAACACTGCATCATGACTGACTGAAAAGACATGAGGAAATAAGGTGGTTGGAAGGCAAACTCGCCTACCAGCATTAGTTCGCCGATGCAAAATGTTGTTTTCGATAAAATAATCATTATTAGGTTGTGTTTGTAAATTTCGGATTATTTCACCCCAGTGGGGATCGTCTTGCTGCATCCTCGGTAGTTGGTCATACAATGCTGGGAATGAATTTAAATAATTGATGTGGTCATTACGCACCTGTGCATCTTGTTGTAGTTTACCTGATAAGGTGTGCATTAACTCGTCGTAAGACTTATGCTGTGCTTGCACGGAAGCATGTTGGGTTACGCTGTTATCATTAATTGGGACTAGGTTGGTAATGACAGGTGGGTTATCATAACTGTATTGCGCTCGCGTCAAAAAATCCGCAACTACATTTGCTGTGGACGGTATATGAACGATCTGGAAATTATAGGACATTAACCGGATTATCCAGCGCTGCACTCTCGCGCATGGATTATCCAATTTTGTCGTTTCGATGATGGAGCGATTGTCTGCATACAGAATAAATTTCACATGCTGTAAATAAAATCGGTTTTTCCGGATTCCTTCTAAGACAGCGAGAAATTCCTTCTGGTAAATAGTAAATTTTAATTCTGATAAAGTTAATTTTCTCCCACCATAGGCGATCGGCCTGTGGCGCCCTTCGGAATCAGCTTGTGTTAAAATAAACGATATGGCGTCATTTGAGGCATCTGTCCACAAGGAGAATGTGAGATTAAAATCAGGCAATGCCAGGATTGGCGGGTTGCTGATTTTAGATAATAAGGTTTGATATGATTGTTCGCACGCGTCTGTCCACCGGAAAGGGACATTTTTACGACGTAAATTATTTAACGGTACGCAAAGCTGCGCATAATTCTCTATAAAACTTTGGAAAAAACCAATGGCACCTAGGAGCCGGGCTACGCCCTTGGGCGTCGTCGGCCGGGACAATTTTCCCAGAATTCGTGTCCGCTCTGGGTCAACAGTCACCGAACCATCCGCCACCACATGCCCCAAAAACTGTACCTTGGTACAAGCAAATTTCAATTTGTCGCAATTTACTGTTAAGTTCGCTGCTCGTAGACGGTCGAGGACCGTACTCACATCCTGGAAGTGCTGTTGAAAGTTTGTTGAATAAATTAACAAGTCGTCCAGGTACCAAATACAAATCCGACCGTGTAAGTCGGCAAGAACGGACTGCATGAGTTCCGCTAACACCGCCCCGCCCGTTGCCAACCCGAAGGGGACGACGGTATATTTATAAGTTCCAAATGGTGTTATAAAAGACACCAAATGTTGTGTCTCGACTGAAATTGGCACCTGATGGTAAGCCGAATTTAAGTCGATCAGAGTCATGTATTTCGCGTTTTTTAAATGTGCTAATAAACTTGGGATGGTTGGTAAAGGGAAATTATGACAAACTATCTGCTTATTTAAATTTCTCATGTCGCACACAAGTCGGTAAGCTGGTTGATCCGTTGCATCTGTTTTTCGTTTGGAGACGAGGAAAGACGCTGACGTAGGTCGGCCGCGGAATGGTTGAATAACTCCTTGATCCAATAGTTTTTGTACTTCGTCCTTCATGTGAGGTAATAAAGCTGGGTTTAGATGGTAGGCACATCTGGCATAAGGAACCTGTGCATTTTCGCTCAGTTGTACGTCATATGTTAAAATATGTGTTCTTCCTGGTTTGCTGGTTAAAACGTCAGGAAATTCTTGTTGAAGTTTGACTAAATATTCTTGTTGAAGGTGTGAATTCGTTTCGTCGGTCTGTTTTATGACGTTCAATCTTTCGCCTGGTGTCGGTTGTATGGAATTTTCCGTCACTTCATCGTTCAACGGAACTACTAAATTTGGATGGTCTTGAAATGTGATTAATCCATCCGCGATATTGTAAATCATTTTTGTTTTTGTTAAGAAGTCCATCCCAAGTACGACATCCAACAATAAATTTTCCACGACGAAAAATTTATGTTTCCATGTCAGTCTGGCAATTTTTACTGTCAACCATACCGTGAGTGTCGTGTTCATTGTCGAACCATTACCCACAGAGATGACCTGTTCCGTGACAGAAGTTGTCACGTTCATTTTATTGGGGAATGTTTCCTCAAAAAATGACCTTTTAATCGCTGTCAGGGTTGAACCTGTATCCAGTAATGATACACAAGGCTTCCCCTCCAGCTGTATATTAAAATCAGCGTTTCGCGCCCTCAGAGAGAAAATACGTTCCCGAGGCGATGTGCGAAACACATGAACACTTGAGGAATTCCTAGATGTACTAGGTTCGGAAGTGCTTTTAGCAAGGTGTTTTTGTTGAGATGTTGCCTCGTCTTGTGAATCCTTCTCCTGTTTAGCAGGAGAAGTCTTCTGTTGATGCTGTGACTTCCCTTTGTTGTTCGTTGCTATCATACCTGCCTGACGATGACGCCAGGAGGTCGACTGATTCCGTTGCCCATCTTGTTTTATTAGTTTCTGAGAGCCCGCGCTCCCAGAAGAAGCATGCGGAGATTTAGAAGCGGAATCGTGCGACGTAGTGTTATTGCGTTTAAAACGGTTATCAGACGGTTCTGATTTATTTCTCGGGTCGTCGGCGCTCCCCGATTCGCGGCTTTTATGGTTATGTTGGGCGAACGCGCCCTTATTTTTATTACCGTCTTGGTCAGAATGACCCTTCGCGCTGAATTGGTTCCGTTGCGAGGTTTCGACATGGGCGACCAATTCATTTAAGGCTCGCCGTGAATCAGGTTTTGCATAGAAAGAGAAGAAAATGCTCGTGTCCGGGCGGACTTGAGTTAGTAGTACATCAATAAGAGCGGCCTCATTGGTGTACGCTCCTAAAATTTTATTACAAGTAAAGAGGTAATCCACATAATTCCGAAAGGTCTCTCGTTCGTATTGCATACGGTGAATGTGTGAATTTATCAATTGAAATCTAATATTCGGAGGTAATAGATCCTTAGTTATTCTTTCCCTTAATGAATCATAAGTAAATAATTCGGGGTGGTCCATTACGAGCGTTTTCAAATAATGGAATCGTTTGTCAAGAGAAAGTTGCAACACAATGTTCCCTACTTGTTCTGGAGCAATCACATTAATGTGTTCTAATTTCATTAAAAACCGCAGCGTTTGATTCGCGTTGGTAGGCTGAAAAGGTGGGATTTCTTCAATGGTTTTCTGTAGGTAACTGGGGACTACTCCCTTGGGTGGGGTTGGTAGTAGTGGGGGTGCTTGCTGGGGAGGAGGTATCCGCAAGTTTGCAAACGCCGAAGCCAATTGTTGGGAAACGTCCGGAATTGCTTGTCTCGCTCTACAATCCGTGCAGCGAAATTTCCCTTTGTTTTCGGCATTCATTTTGGTCCATAGGACGTACCGCATATTTAAACACGCGGAATGGTATGTTGTGACACAACCTTGACAGAAAACAGGGTTCGCGGCTTCGGCTTGGATCGCGTCGTCATCACAAAGGCCACAAAATGGAATTTCCTCCGCGTCTCCACCCTCCGCCATCTCTAATCGCCGTGACCAACTGACGTGACGCCCTCAAAATAAATTTAAAGGGACTAAACGGCTTGTTTACAAGGTCACGTAATCAGAACCCGGGTGAATGTCCGGAGGATAGGCGGTGGGGAGGTTTGCACTTGACCCAATGCGCAAGACGTTCAAGGTCGTCTTCTGTCCGGTCCGTTAGGAAGGGGGACTCCTATGAACCTCACGTGGTGTGACGTCAGAACCCCTCCTGCCCGCCTAACGTGGAAAGATAATTCAACGGTTGGTTGAACCCTCTTACCTAAAAATGTCGACCGCGTGGGCCGAAACGAGGAAGAAAATAAAATCTCTTCTGGTTTCCCTTGAGCAAGGAACGTAAAAAAATTTCGCAGAGCTGCTACCATTCGTTGGAAAAAACGTAAAAATGTTGGTTACGTGGAAGCGAATTCTTTTGTGGAATTTTACACCACTATCAAAAAAAAATGTTCGAAAAGCGCCGAAAATTGAATTTTCCGAAAAGCGTCAAAAATTGGATCCTCCAAAAGCGCCGAAACTAAATTTTTCGAAAGCGCCGAAGATCGAATCTCCTGAAGACGCCGAAAATTGAATTTTCCCGAAAGCGCCGATTCGTGGATCTGTAATATCTAAACGTAGATAACCACGGTCTTGATACCATGTGATATCGCACCGACCCGACGGATTATTAACTCCGAGTGGTCGGGATCCCTAAATAAGGAAAACCCAAAGGTTTCCTCCACCACGTGGTGTACAACGTGGAGCCAAAGGTAAATTAAATGATTTCTGATCGTTAGATCGGTATAAAAATCAATGAAAACCCAATACGCCCGCTCTGGGCTGAAATAAATAGGTAAAAGGGTGAAAGAAAAAGGAAAATGTAAAAGTTAAACGAAACGAGGTTTATTCGTTAGAATAAAACCTCTCGAAAAAGAATCAAAGTTGGGCCAGAAGGCAAAAAGGCGAAATGGGGAAAAATGGCAAACGAAGCAAATCAATCAAATCAAATAAGACAAATACGATCTCACCGGTCACCTGAGTGTAGTCGAGCGGCGTGGGCCTAGAGACACCGGAAGTAAAAGAATCACAAATTGAATTATATAAGAAATGATGGCGACGAAAGCTAAAAGTTGAATCCTCGAAAAAAGGTTTGCTTCGTTCCCATCTCCCCCCTTCCCGCCCCAGCGTCCCACTCGTGAAGAGAGGGGCGTGGGGGGGACAGAGATCCACCAATGTGATTCGGTCCTGTGCCCACTTCCCGGGCTACCCAAGCAGGGAGGGAGGAACACGTGAAATCGGGGTTGGTCGATTCCGACGCTGGCGAGTGACGGGTGACGTCACAGCCTTCCCCCAAACACACAACACAAATATTGATAGACCTATTAACCAATTAGGAACACAGTTTTTGCATGTAGGAAAACCTTCAACATCCTACAATATATACTCAGACAAGTCTAGTTAACATACCTATTCTGCACAAACCCTTCTCCTTCAGAGTTGAAGCCTTGGACAGCCTTCATCGTTTTGAGCGTGGTGCCTGAGAGTCACATCCTTCAACACGCGGCAGCGAGAACAAGAAAATAGCGCTTTCTACTCTCTGCCCGTCACACAACACAATTTTAAATTCAAATAAAATTGTAGAAACACCTTCTTATACACGAAATTTAATCTTACACGTTTCGGACTCAATTCCCGTGAGAGGACATTTTGGATACCATCTAATAGATAACTCATCAATCAGGGAAGTCATGCGCTGTTAACTCTGACGACTAAGTAGTGTACTTAACCCAGTTCAGGCTTCATCACATTATCTCATAGTTTCCTCAGTCTCTTCTTCTTTCCTTTCCAAAGGAGTTTCAACAGTAAAAGCCGGAATTGAGCCATCCGACCAGAGTCTCTTACGAAGTCACTTAGCTCAATGAAGACGGGAGAAAAAAAAAAGTTTTCATTGTGAGGAGGGGCGGAAAGGGGAGTTTCGGTTTATTAGAAATTGGAAGGGAAATGCGCTAAGTCCGGGTCAGAAGCTTCAAAGCCACAAGTGCCCTATTGTTAAAAAGGAGCTGCCCCTGAATGTTTTGTTTGTCATTCCTCGGTTGGCAGTGCCTGCCATCTGGACGCTTGCCAGGGGAGTGCCTCTCAGGCTAGAGATCTCCCCGACCAAGCCGCCCCCTTTTCACAATGTATTCCTATAGAGGAAATAAAATAAAAGCGTCGCTGCCAGTTGGCTAAGACGTTATTGTGGAAAAGAGGCGATCAAGTGTGGATAATTCGTGACAAACTGTCTTTTATTTATTCCCCTGACGGCCATGGATTGCCTTTGAGCTTGCCTCTCTTTTTTTTTTTTTCTGTGCACAAAAGATGGAGGCCCCAAAGGGAAGGCAGAAAAAAAAGTCTCTAGCCAACGATTGAGCCCGAAATGCGATTTCAATCAATTATTCCCGAAGGGGAAAGACGATTTATTTCTAATCCCCATCTTCGCAAAACCATTTTTTTACACAAAATACATAATAGCGGTTTCTGAATGATACATGCAGGCACCACACGAATGTCATAACCGAAATAAGAAAATCATAGCTATGGAAATTGGCCGGTGTATTTTGTCATCTACTTGTCAGGAATGAAGGGCGAGATAGAGGACCGTTGGAGATGCCGAACCAGTTTCTGCAGTGAAGGAATTTTTCTCTCAAGAAGCCGATTTGACATATGGGTGGTCAAATAGATGCGAATGACAAAATCAACAAAAGGGTCGTGTACGTCATAATTTTTGCTTCTTCGCTTGTCGGTTGAGTTCGCATTGCCACCGCCCAAACATGAACTTCCAGTTTGCTCTAAACGGAAGAAAGTCGAGAACGTGAACGCTGGAGTGGAAGAACCCCCTCTGAATTTTTGAAACCGGGATCAATAGGCCTGTCACGCCTCGAGCTCTGGTGAATAGCTTCGGGAATCTTCACCCCCACCTTCTTCGTCTAAGGAGTTCTTCAAGTGGGGTCTCTACGTTTCCTTTAAAGAAACATTCTTTAAGGGAGGCGAGAGTTGAGCAAATTTCGACCTTTCACCTTCGATATGAATGACATGAATGGCGAGGTTTCAACTCTGTCGGCGAAAACATCAAATAGAAACCCAAGCAGGCGAAGAGCCAATTACGGATTTGTCAAACATTCACAAAAACAGCGCAGCAACGTATACAACCAACATTCAATAGCATTAGATAAAAAACAGTCTCCCATTTTTAAAATTAAACTAAAATTAAATAAACATTGTTAATTCTCAAAAAGGTACACGCTTTTTAAAAGGTCCCTGTATTGTAAAAGGTGGATCTTATCTCCCACTAAATTATGTACGATCAACATAAACCTTCAACCCTGATTATTTCAAACTTAGCTTCAATCTCGTTCTTTATAGCCCCAAGGGAAAGTCTGACATCCAAGATAAGACTCTATTTTAATTTAATTGTGCGAAATAAAACCGTTATTCAAAAACATTATTATTTTTTAAGAGGGAGTTTCGCCCTTAAGCAGCAAGCGTTATGAAATATGAAAAGATATCGTAGCAAATTCTACTCCATCGAACTACAGCGGCACTTCGCCTGTGTGCCACTAGGCGGCGCTTTAGGACCACGCATAGAGTTCTGACAGATTCGTGTTGAATGATTCATACAATTAATTGATGCATTTTCCTGGAAGAGGCAGGTCGGGATCTGTTACGGGAGTCAGCCGACCCACAATGTGATTTGGCCAGTCTGGGAGGACAAAAATACTGGGAGCTAAGTTATTTCAAATTCAATGTAGTTTCTCCATTTAGTTATACAAGCTCAAGATTTAATAACTCGGCAAAATGACAAAGGGACGTATCTGCATATATTCACGTTTGAAAATTCAAGAGTGAATGATAAATCAGCGAGTCTACAAGATAAACCGAAAATGCTCGTTTCTTAGTGCCATTACTTTGTTTCCAACTTACTATGGAAGTCGTAGTCATGCGCAGGCGCGTGGCGCTTATAAAACAGATGCGTCCTTCTGTCATTGCAGGTCATTCTATAAATTTCCTGTTACTTCATCAGCCTCTTCTGCTCTGTTAGTTATAATGAAGGATTTCTTTAAGTTGGGTCGGATTGAATCATTAAAAATTGCTCCCTCGCATGTTTCAACATGTTGTGACAACCTTTGGTCACAGTGACCTCGATTATAACGCCAAGCCTAAGCTTTGGAAAATGCCTCCAGTCTAAAATCTACCAACGATTTTTTGTTTTTGAGACCGTAGGTTACCTACCTAATTTTTCAAGAAAATGAAATGGAAAAGATAAAATTTTATTTTCAGGAAAACGTTATCAGAAAAAAATATAAAAAATGAATACCTAATAATTATTCACGGTAACCGTCCCTAGGTAACTAGCTGAAGATGAGAATAAAACTGATGAAAGTGGTAGCTACAGACACCAACTTCTTTGCACAGTGGGTTCACTCCGCCTCATCGGACTCCTCTTCCTCGTCCGGTTCCGGTAGGCCATCTCTCTTATTAGATTTATCAGATGGCTTCAGTTTCTGGTAGAATTTGTGATATTCCGTCGCTACTCATTTTTATTGGGTCTTTGAATTTCTTCTCCGAAATCTCGAGTTTATGCTTGAACGCTTTAGGTGGCGTAACGATGGCCTGACGAGGTTTGCCTCTTCCTACGCTGAAATCAACTCGAATGAACGTCTTCTTTATAAAACAATGGGCTCCTTGAAAAGGTCGGAGTTCATCATTTCTATCAACATATTCGGATTCAGCGCCCTTTAAAACCCCCCTACACACATTTTTAGTTCGAAAATCCGCATAATTCAAGTTTTAGAAATGTTGAAGATTTTGAACTGAAAGCGGAGGGCAAATGACGTCACACCTCGCCTGGCTGGGCGTTTTTTTTTTTTTTTTTTTTTTTTTTTTTTAGAGCAATGTAATTGTCGAGTTGAAAGTTCATTTTCACCATTTTCGTCCTCCCAGGTTGGCCAAATCCCAAACTGTGGGATCCCTTTGTCGTTTCCAGCAATCGCCGGCTTTGACGCTGGAAAACTAGACTCCCTTACAAGGACCTGCGGCAGCTCCCGTCTCCAAAACCGCGGAGAACAATCTCCCTTTCTAGCAATCCTAGCCTGTTCTATTGCGAACATTGATCGATCCCTTCACTGAAGGCAACTTCGACGTCATGAACGAGGGGAACCTTACCCGGGAACACCCAGTCATTTCTTCCCACACGAACCGCGACAAGAACCATTTTAAATTCAAAAGCCAATTCAGGTGCACGACCATACAGGGCTGCTCCACAACGTAACGTCTAAATATTCAACAGGGTAAATAGACTATAACAATATTATAATAAATTTAAAAAAACAAAAAACAATACAACATACAACATATAGTAAACATACACACAACACAATAACAACACACAACAACACAACACAACAATAATAACGCACACAACACATAACAACAACATAACACAACACAACATAAAACATATTCATAACAAACATACAATACACACACACATACATTAACATATACCTAATATATTATGTCGACTACTCGTAATATTATTATGATGTGATGAAGTACCTACGTATAGACGCTACCATCGAGATATAAAGAGATTTACTATGCATGTTGGTCCCACATTCACCATCAAGGAGAGAGATACACCGCAGGAGCGTGTATTCCGGATTTTTTTTCCCTCCTCTGACACGAAGAGAAGCCTTTGACAGACCTTTCAGGACTAACGAACCTTTTAAACGCAAATTTCGGCATCCGATTGAAGACGAGGGATTGAAGGCATAATAAGCAATTAACCCTTGTGACGAAGCGTCAACCACGGCGTTCCTAGCTGAAGTTCACGAAAGGGGTATGGAAGGTTGCGGCGACGAAGGGGTCCTTTGTCCTTTAATACATGAATCTATTCGACCCCCCAACCTACCCCCGAAGGAACTTGAGTTCCCTTTACTAGGGGCACTTCCCAGAGAACGATCTCTTCAATGGAGATCAAACGCCACGTCTTGTAAGACCCTCCCTGTATTTCTAAGGCCTCCTTAGGCCCATCTATGGCCTAGTGAGCACCACATGACCTTCCATCGCAGACCAATCAACTCCGAACTGTGTAATTTGCCTCGGGTTCTCGGAAGCCGCTTCAACAATAAGGCTAAAATAGCATAACAGCAGTCGTTACAATGTGTGGTCGATGGGTCTGCTTATGTTCTGAATTCTCTTTGTTCCAGGTTACTTTTGCCTCAAAGATGTTGTCCTGATCGTGCCGTCAGCCGTTCGAGCAGGGACGACACTGCACCTCGCTTGCCAATATGACCTTGAAGGAGCGCAGCTCTACTCCGTCAAGTTTTACCAGGGTGATCAAGAGTTCTACCGATTCGTTCCCAAAGAGTCGCCTCCGACGAGGGTCTTCCCACTCCCGGATATTCAAGTCGATGTAAGCATAAACTATTTTCTTCAGGCTTTAATTTCAGAGATTGGTCTACAGGTAACGTGTATTTTGATGTTAGCAAAAGATCAGGAACTTCTCAAGCAGCATACGCCCTCATTTGAGTGGGAAGGGCTTAGAAGAACAAGGTGATTCTATAATTCTACCACTGTTGAACGGTACATTCCCCTATCCTGTGGTGGATGTTGGATATATGGGTCATTCTGAATTTTTGGGCCTAATTTTAAAGGAAAAACATTTATAATACAAACATACCTACGTTTATATAATATATTATATTATATAAACGTAGGTATGCACTATAGGGACTGAGAAGATAGGCGAGGTCTAAGAAGATAGAAAATGTGGGATTGTGCAGCTGTACATAAGTTTCAATTCTGTATAAAAATTATACAAAAATGATATGAATATGGAACAGGAACAATGCTTATAAGTATTATATATATATGTAGTAAAACCTTAAACTGCAGATATATATAATAGCTGCGTTCGCAGAGTAAGTTCTGGCCGTTCAGAATCGAATCAGAACTCGAACGCTTCCAGGATTTAAAACGGACAGAACTTCGGTCCTCCGCCACCAAAAAAGTAGTCCCTAAGTAGGGTCAACTCCACGAGAACACAGCAGGAAATGAATCGCGCGTGTGTGACTTGAGGAGGCAGTCGGAATCAGTTCGGGAAGTTCTGAAAAAAAATAAATAAATAACAGCCGGAATCGATTCCAAACGACTCTGAACTAGTTTTGCGAGTTTTGCGTTCGCAGAGCATCAGAACTTGAGTGTTTAATTCCTGGAAGCCGATGTACCCCCACTCTCAGCCCTTGCAAAAGGCCCTACTGCGCATGCGCTGAACGGTTTAGAATTTTCAGAATCACACTGCGAACGCAGCTAATATTACATTATAGACAAAAATTACGATGCGAGGCTTTAAAATAACAATTAAACTCTGACCAGGAATCACGACGTTTCGCTCCAGCGTTATCAAGTGGGTGGATCTTAGGCGAGGAGGGGGGGTGGGGGAGGAAAAATGAAGTGAGGGAAGGGGAAAAAATGATATATTAAAAAATAATTATATTATGGTAGTTTAAGGTTTACCTACTACATGGGTAAGCGTTGTTCCTGTTCCTGACTGCCATTCGTGTTATTTATATATACATTTATGTATGTATAAAGCTTTTTCCACGTATACAAGTGTTCACCTTGTAATGTAAAGTCTGGGAATCCACAGATGAGGCCTGTGGCTCAGATCACGCATAGCTAAACATAGAAAGCAGATTGAGTCAAAGCACTGCCACGATGCATTTAGAAATGCAATTTTACGAGTCTAGGGAGTGAGGTTTTCTACACATTGAGAGTATCATCAGTCATATTCAACCGCAAATTGTTGTGCAGTGGGACTTGAAATTCTTGCAGGAAATTCCAACTCGCTGATTTTCAGAACAGCAAATTATTAAATAAACACCGGTAAATTTTACTGTTACGAATTACGAAGGTCTACATTTTTCTCTCTCTTGAGAAAACCAAAAAAAAATATACATATCAATCGTCTGGTTACTGTGATTCAAGCCGTGCGTATTTAAAAGTGGAAAGAAATGCCTACTTATCTATACTTATAGGTAGGTATACAAGCAAGTTTATTTGCGCAGCCTTTGGAGGAACGTCAAACATTTGATACCTACCCGAAGAATTGACTCTATACCCACCATAACATCTCATAACATCTAGTTCGAGAACATCAATTTTTACTTTAAAAAAAATTCAATTTTGTATTAAATATACGTAAATATTTTAAATTAATATGTTTACGAATAAATTTTACTAAAAAAGATAATTAATTATCCGAAAACGAAGACTCGTCATTAATATAATCTACTAATGACGAGTCTCATTATATTATGATGAAAAGTTCTGACACATTTGACTTGAAATGAACTTCACAAAACGCCAAGGCAGATTCACAAAAGTAGGATTCTAACAGGTGTTTGTCAGTGTAGTCATTCTCCAGTCTGTGGGAAGGAAGATCATCCATCCATTTTGTTCTGCCTCCAGAGCCGAACATACCTAGGTAGTACTATTTTGTATAGCGTGCTAGGGAGATGAGTAAAAAATTGTGATTGTGAAACAACAGCTTGGTAGCTAAGCACCAATTGAAATTATTTTAGTCAAATGAATTTGATCCGTAAATCCCTTCCTATTCCTTATTTAAGATTGACATTAAGGGCTAGTTTCACCAATATAAAAATGAGATTTAAACGTAAACTCTCGATTTCATCCCTCGGTGACACCGGCCGAAAATGTCCACCTGCTTCAACTAAACTGAGTGCGGCACGCCTCCTTGTGGGATGTCTAGGGAGAGAGAAAGTGAGGATAAATTGACCAATTTAAACGCCGGAGCAACTTGATTTTGATATGCCGGGGCTCGAAATAAAGTTCCTGAAAAAAATCAAAGCTCCCTAAATGGGAACTGTATTTATCAACTCCCAGTGAATTCTGCTTCCAAAAAGTAAGGGTTAGGCCAGAATTAAATTAAATTTTTTCGTTCTTGGCGGGAACTATTCTGGCTGAGAACGAAATTTTTCGTACTTTAGTTTTTTTCGTTCCCATCTCCGTTTAGGGCCTAAAATATCGTGAATGTATGACATATGCAATTTCGTGAATGTATGACAATGTCATACATCTCGAGATGAAATTGCATATGTCATATGAAATTTCATCTCGAGAACGTTATTTGTTCGTTCCAAAAAGAAACGTTCATGACCCGAACAATAAAAAATTGTTCCTTCAGATTTCGTTCCCACTGGGAACTGTATTTTTCAGAACTTTATATTTTCGTTCTCATTCGGAACTTCATCCTAAAAATTCTAAATTTTCGTTCTTTTCAGGAACGGAACGGTTTGGGGGAACCGAACGGAACGATATTTCGAGCCCTGTTTTAAAGCTTAGGCACGCAGTCTTCAAATACTTGTTGATACATTTTTGAAATAGATTTAAAATCAACCGCAGGCGCAATGTGCCGATGACATGCATTTTAACCATGATTTTAGAATGTCTCATATTTCGCACAACGCTTAGCACCGATCGGTGTGTGTCGACACAATCTAGAAAACCACACCTGCCTTCAGGCGATCATTCGGCTTTATTGGAACAAATTCTGTAACCGAGCAGTTCACATGAGCGATCCAAGATCCGAATGATGATTGAACGCTCGATCCAGTTTTACTGTTTCTCGTTCACGGCCCAATTTCATTTTTATTTCGGGTTCATCATCCCCCCAACTTTTTATGAAGGAAGAAACAAAACTGACTGAAAGAATCCCAATTTTTATCGCCAAGTTTTATCACCACTTTACACTCTTCCTGAGTTTATTGTGCGAGTTTTGGGAAAAGTCTTTATTTAGATATTTTAGCTTAATAAAGCTCGCAAACCAGTTCGGTTGTGCATCAGTGAATCACAGCTTGTTAACTCATTAAATACGGCGGGCAATTATCTCATGAGAACTGGAAACTTTCATCGCCCTCTAGTTCCGCGGCGTCGTTTTCAAACTGTTTTCAGAAATGAAAATTGTGCCAATTCCTCCTTCAGGTTGCTCGACACTTTATCTTCTTCTTTTTTTTTCCTACGAAAAACACGACGACGTTATTTGAATAATGAAGATTCTCCGAGAAAATCTGCCTCCGCTTGAGGCTGAAAAGCAGTTAAAAACAAAAGGAACGACGAACCGGAACGAGCAAAGGATTTACCAGGGAACGCAAACGAGGAGAAGAGGGCGATGTGAGGTGTGGCAGGGGGGGACGATAAAGGAAGCCAAGACGGGTTATAAGACATTCAAATTTCAATGGAGGGAGAAATAAGCGCGGTGTCGTTGAATACAATTTAGGAAGTTACCTTCGCCTACTTCCTCCTTCCCTGCCAGTTTTCTCATCCGTCTGAAAAGTTTCGCTGGAGGCCGTTAGAAGTTCTTCGGAGGAAGAAGACGAGGGAACACCAATTTCGGGCAGTTAAAGATATCATTTTCAGTTTCGTTCAGTATCGCCCGTCAGAAAATATTAACGAAGCTTGTAAACTATGGCGACCTTTTAAAAATTTTGTAAAATACAGCCCTTCATTATCACTTCTGTGCCGGTACTTCTCCAACCGTTCACACGTCAACTATATTTCTTAATGACTTTCTCTGTTTACTACCCTTCGACGATTTCCCAGTTTTTCCTCCTCTTGAAAGTAATGTTTGGTTTTTTGTCTTAGTTGTCAGATGCAGGGAAACCTGGGACACCGAAACCGTATAAAGCTCGCGAGAAATCTGTGAGTGCCTTTTCTACAAGGTTATTCTCATCCACCCTCTGGCCCCCTCAATGTGTATAACAGCACCTGCTCATAAAACTTCATAACATTCTCTGCATGTACGTAGTGTACCGCATCTGAAGATCATGTTGGGCTAACGGAAACTAAATACAATGTGACGTTAATTAAAAATTCTCTTTGACGTTTCAAATCATCATGCACTTCATTCATTGGTCCTGAATGCATTATTAAATTATCCCCTCAATTAACCTTCGCCTGATCAATGGAATTGCATGTCTGTTAGTTGAAAGGATATTCACCTAAGTCTCATTTGTGCATTCATTGCCCACGACCAGAACAAATCTCTCCAGAGACTAACAAGATTGATAACGAAAATGGTTCTCTTCAGCCATGCGATTTTCTCTCTTATTTTCTACTTTAAAATTACGATGAAATTTCTTCATTCAATAACCCTTCAAATCCATCAGTATATTATATAATTTATAATATTTCTATTAAAACCTTGAAATGTTTCTCTTCTTTTTTCAATTCGCTATGCTTGTGTGTTTAAATTCACTTCTTGGTGTTCTTTCTTATTACTGTCGTGAAAATTCCCATGATTTTCTTTAAGAATTTTTTATACGCGTTCTGTACATATGGCAGAAATCCTCCAGGTTGGTGAATAATTCGCCAATTTATTTCTATAATTGAAAAATGTGTATTGATGAATAGCGTAATTTTCCATATTCGTCGTTTTCTATCGGGCACAACTCAAATGAACGGGAGCTGATGAAACTTCGCATTTAAACGGCTCGGACGTGACCTGTTTGAAGAAAGTTGGGAGGCAAATTACTCAAAGTTGATCTTGTTGGAAGAATAACACGTCCATGAAACTCATCTATCAACTTTCCCTTTTCGAAGTTGAATATTATTGATCAAATTGGGAAGTGATTATTGATGACTCGGCTTCAAAAGACTGATTAATCAAATTTTTGTTATAGGCCCCTTTCGACAGGTTGTCACTTGCTCAAATATATCGTCCACTTTTTTCTTCTTTCAAAGCACTCGACCCTTCTCGCCCATCAAACCCCATTTCCGCCCGGTCCGCATTCAATAGGAATTTTCCTTACTCGCCTCTTTTTTTATGGGGAGAAGGGTATTGTTATTAATTTCGACCCCTTCACAGCATCATGTATGCCCTGTGGGCTTTTTCACAAGATTTCGTTTGTATGATTGTTTTGTTGAAGTGTAACTCCGAAAGGGCGTCAGAATTTTCAGACTTTGACCTCAGGAATTACAAGTTAAATTATTTAAAAACTAGCAGGAAACCCATGCTTCGCTAAGGATAGTTAAGCATGTAAATAAAACATTAATAAAGTGGTATAATTATTAATTATTAATTATTATTCATGTTAAAACATTATAAATGCTTACTCGGTTGTTTATTATTTTTCTATAAAAATAATACTATACAGATTCAATAAACATCGAAGTGTAATAATTAATAATTATTCATGTCAAAACATTATAAATGCTAAACGTTATAATATGTTGAACATTATAATACTATTAGTATTAGTATTAAAAATTATTATACTATTAGGAACTTGAGGCGCTAAATCGATTGCAATAGGAGTGCACACTGATGTTATTTCGAAAGCCTGAGGCGAGAACGACCTAGCTGGAAAATCAATTGGTCCACATTGTGAACTCCACAACTAGTGAAATCAAATTTGAAAACTCCACCATCAATAATACGCCTATGCAAATTGAAAAGTTTGAAAAATGCCTCCCCTGGCTGATAAAATGATCGGCCGAGCGAAGCAAGGCCCCCAGCCCTGTCAAAGTGCTAGTGAAATCAAATTTGAAAACTCCACCTTCAATAAAATCTGGGAGGCACAACCCGCGTAATCCCTGAAAATTTCATCAAAATCGAATCAATATTGGCTGAAATCCCCACTCCTTCCCTTCTTTAGGGAAGGAGAGGGGGTTGAAGGAGGGGAAAACGGAAAAATCCGTGAGGGCGCTCAACCTATCTCAGAACGTAGATCATTTTTGAATTTATAGAGATTTTCAAGAATAATATATATATAAGAGTCTGTATAAATAATAGTCTGTATAAAAAAGAATAGTATATATATAAACAGTCTGTTAGAGTCTCAATAAATAGCTCAATGATGTTCGGCAGCCACGCAACTCAAGCCTCACCCCGCGCGAATTAAAACGATGAACTCGCTTCTCACCGTGAACTCGCCCCCTCCCCCTCGGTTTTTTTGAAATCCGACTTCGGAATGTGATTCGGCATACAATAATTGTAGGCCATTTGGCTCGCGGATACCATACCCAAAAAACGACTCCTTACTGGGTATTTTTGAACCCGAAAAAACGTGGGACAATCGCGAAAAAAAACGATTATTTCGACGGGGATTTCGACGAATTCCCCGGACGAAATTCCGATTTTCGATTTGACCCACGTCTTCCTCCAGGTCTGATCGTATTTTTTCGTAATTTTTTCGACCCCCTAAACGGCCTTTGGCGCGAGTGGAGTGATGTGAAGTGACGACACACAGACGAAAAATATGTAAAATTAAAATTAAATATGTACCTAATACTTTTAAAAAAAAATTAAAAATACGGGCATCATCATGTCCACTCACCGGTCAATTGAAAAAAAAAAACTGCACCGAAATTGACCGAGCCGTTCACCTTGCAGAGCTGCCGACAGACAGACAGACAGACAAACAAGAACCATCCTCCTTTTATTAGGTAGAGATTAATTACGAAAAATTATGTAGGGTCCCCGAACCTCAAAAAAGCTACATCATAAAGCCTGGTATGGAAGAGGAGGCAGACGAACTGTTCCCCAGCCTGAAGAAAGCTTACTCTCGACGCTTTCTGGGAGGCTTCATTGGCGCGACAGAAGATAAAAAGATTTAAATTCGGGAAAAATTGACAGGCTGGATACAGTGCATCTCCAAGATGCAGGGCCGCCGAGAGAAAAAGCGGGCCCGGGGCAAAAGAGAGCATAGTGCCCCCATGTAAGCGATGGTACAAAATTTGTACCATTATCTTATCTATACTACTAAAGTTGTTCGTCTCTGTATGTATGTATGTATTCACGTCTAATCCACGCTACCCAGCCTAAACGGTAGAGCCTAGAGAGACGGAGTTTTTTCGGGTCGGTTCTGTCTAGGTGCGGATGTGTCGTAGGCCATAATATTATTAGATTCGCCAACTCTCTTCCTTCGCGCGAACGGAGCTTTCCTTCGCGACGAGAGCCGGGTCAAATAGCGTCGTTACTAGGGATTACTAGGAAAATTTTCGAAACGTCGGTTTTGAACGAAACTACGTCTGTTAAAACGAGCTTTTCACGCTGATTTCAACGATCACAAAACGATTTCTGTCCGATAGGTAACCCGTTCGCAAGTTATTCGAACATCGTCGGTAGGTGGGTACGAGTATTTTTTGCGAGCCTTCGACTAAGTAATTTCATTTTGAGTTGATGGGTGGCTATGGGCTGCATATAATTGGTGATAGACGGGAATTTGATACATCGCAACGAGAAACGGGTCAACAAGCGTTTTTACTAAGAAAAATTACGGGTTGCTACTGGTGTTTGCATGGTGGGGGGCGTGGGCGAGCAGGGGGTTTACTAGTTATTATTTAATAATGGTGAACATCGGTGTTTTTCTTTCGATGCTCCATCCTTCATCCCGCTTTGCCGCCGCCCCTCTCCTCATCCTAACCTTTTTTCTGATGTGATTCACAGGGTTTATTGCGATTCACATTGCTTGAGTTTTACAAGGCCCAATCACACGGAAGACTACGTTGCATGCCAAGTGGCAACTCAGTCATTTTTTTCTTTTTGTATTTATTTTCCCTTTTTTCTTATTTTTCTAGGGCTCGCTGGGGCCCCATGTAAACGTCCGGGCCCGGGGAAAAATGTCCCCTCCCCCCCCCCCCCTCTCGGTGGGCCTGCCAAGATGGCTGCAGCAGCAAAGCAGAGCCCCCAAGCCGTTCACACAGCCTTTACAAAATCACTACCTACAACGTGAATGGGCCTACATGCCCGAGTGATCAGCTACTGCGGGCCGGAGTTTGGCCCACGTCTTACGGACTGAACCTGTACCGGCAATCTTGGGAACATCTGTATCGCCAAACCTTTTAGATCTGGTTGAACTGCCTGCGAGATTAGGGGGACTGGCCATTGAGGATCCTGTGGCAACCGCCAGCCTAGCTTTGAATACCTCAAGACAGGCTAACTACCCCTGAAAGAAGCCCGTGTCCAGAGAAAGGCTGATCTGTCAGTGATGAGCTGCTGTCGCTTTTATCCTTTCGCCAGCAATGCTTTCAGCGGAAAGGCGCTTTCCTTTGGCTCACTGTTCTCCCTTGGGCGGTGGATGACTGCGATCTTTCCGCCTCACAGTTCCGGGATGCCCTTGTCGGTACGGATTGGAGCCTGTTGGCTTGCCCGAGGCGTGTGATGGCTGCGAGGCATCGATGAACCTGAACCACGCCCTGAATTGTATAACAGGGGATCAGGTAAAGAGGGGCCATGATTGTGTGAGGGACGTGTGCGCCTCCTAGCCTGGAACGGGGTAAGAACTGAGCCAGTAGGTACTTCGAGAGGCAATGGATGGCTCATTGCAGTCTTGTTGGCCCCTGGGGGTGGCATAGGGAAAGGTTAGCGTTTTTTTGACAATCACTAAATTAACGCCGAAGCGGCCTCCTATGCCCACCTCAACGGGGACCAGATATCCAAGAATGCTGAGTCGGCGAAACACGCAAAAATATGACACCGCTGCTGAAGATTTGAGAGCTTCATTCAATAAAAAATTGAAAAATCGAAAAACCGACATTTGGGTGAAAAAATGTGTTTACTTTGTTCTTCTTCTGTGGGTGCCATAGACGTGAACGATCCGTTGGCGACCAATCCTTCGCCCACTGGCCATGAGGCCAGTAGTTTAAGGGGATATGGTAGTCGAGAAACCAAAATTGTTAATATTCACTTTTGACTTTCGAAACCATTTTTTTCGGATTCCTCGCCCCCAAAAACATGGAAAAATACACTGCCAAGGAGATGGCACAGCAGCTTCCTCGTTACAATCAAAGTGACACCATTATAAAATGCGCTGAGCATACCCCTGATTCAATCTTAATGAAACTGATAGGGGATCATCTAGAGCTATACCCACACAATTCCTGAAAATTTGATTGAAATCCGATCAAAATTGTGAAAGTTATGCCTGTTTCAAGAATTTCACGTTAGCGCATGCGCAAAGCGTACCGCTGATTCAATTTTTTACCCAAAGCCTGGGTAATCATCTACGGCACAACCCGCGTAATCCCTGAAAATTTCATCAAAATCGGATCAATATTGGCTGAAATCCCCACTCCTTCCCTTCTTTAGGGAAGGAGAGGGGGTTGAAGGAGGGGAAAACGGTAAAAATCTTTGAGGGCGCTCAACCTATCTCAGAACGTACATCATTTTTGAATTTCTCGAGAGTTTCAAGAATATATATATATATATATTACGTTCGCGCATGCGCAGGGAGTACCACTGATTCAATCGTGATGAAACTGATAGGGAACCATCTAGGGCTATATCCACACAATTCCTGAAAATTTGATTGAAATCCGATCAAAATTGTAGGAGTTATGGCTGTGGCAAGGAAGTTACGTTCGCGCATGCGCTGAGCGTACCCCTGATTCAATCGTGATGAAACTGACAGGGTACCATCTAGAGCTATACGCACACAATTCCTGAAAATTTGATTGAAATCCGATCAAAATTGAGAAAGTTATGCCTGTTTCAAGAATTTCACGTTAGCGCATGCGCAGAGCGTACCGCTGATTCAATTGTGCTGAAATTCGTATGGGACCTCAAGGAGCCTGATCCGCATAATCCCTCAAAATTTGAGCTAAATTCATTCAAAATTGTGGAAATTATGGCTGTAACAAGGAAATGCGGACAGACCCACAGACCCACAGACCGACAGACCGACAGACCGACAGACACGAAACCAAATTTGTTCAGTAGGCTATGAAACGCAAAATGCGAGTGGAAATTTTGAATTCGGACAACAAAAATTGTTTTTCTCCCGAAAGTGAACACAAGGCTTCCGCTGCTTCGCAGACTCGGAAGCAATATACCAGGATCTCCATATACATGTATATATATATACTTATAAATTAAAAATATATAATATATACCATAATAAAAGTCGAAATAACTTCGGCCCTAATTGAGCTACAGAGTTCAAATTTTGACCACATGTTCTATGGTACTAGACGGAAATATTTAGGGAACAGAATTTTTTTACATCAAAAATTGTAATTTATATGACTATATATAGCCAGTAGTTTATATCTCAGTAGGTTAATCTGTGCCATAAAGTATGTATCAAATACTGGGAGAGATGTTGTCTTGAAGATCAGCGGGAAGAGCAATACTTGTGCGCAGTTAGTGTGAGGGAGTTTTTCAAACTTTTTTTAATGTTCGGCAAAATGTGAAGTAAGATTTTATTATTTTTTTAACGTTGAAAATCATGACATAGTTTAGTCACTTTTTGAGGGTAAACCTCTCCAGGTTTTTTGTAAAACCTTGCACCGTAAATTTACGCGAGCGGTCTAGCCCAGAATATATTAGATCTTGTGGGATTTTCTTATGAATATTTCCCTAATGAAAAACATACACTACCCCCAAGTACACACCGTGTAAGCTAATCTGGGAAAACCCACACCGGTCGAACCTTCCTTTTTAACCCCTTTCATCCTAATTGCCCTTCGCTTCATACGCCGTAAGTTGGGATAATACTCGAGTTGGCGGGGAGGATTTAGACGGAAGCTCCCCCATAAGTTTTCCGTCGCTATCTGGGAAAGAGGGACTTAGGACTTATCGCAGTTGAAAATCGCAGGAGCAAGTTCATCCTTAGGCTCATAACTCCTCCGCCTGGGGGACACCGTTTTGGGAAAAGGACCCACCAAGTCCATATCGTTTGTCAGGGGGTTTTCAAAACAGTTTCGAAATTGCAAAGCTCAAGTGAACGATACACGATTTATTGTTGTGCAGTGCGATCATTTTAATCCAGGGATTTAAAGGACTAGAAATAAACTCAGCATACTAATAACTTATTAATAATCAATTTAAAGTGACCCGAATGAGTAAATGGTTTAGCAGGACACAAGTCGGACACACATTAGATGTGCAGATTCTGCAATATTGATTACACAGGTTTACAAAAAAACGGCAAATTTCACACAAGGTTTTATTATTTGTTTATATAGGTTAATTGTTCAAAAAGTAATTTTGTGTCGTTAAGGAAATATTTTTGAAAAAAAAAAAAAAAAAAAAAAAAACCTTAAAAACATTCTTTCTGTACAATGTTTGGACAGATATGGAGCCGCGAAAAAATTGATTTTGTGTCTAAAATTACTCGAAATCGGCTCCTTATTCGACCTCCTAGGATTCTTCAAAATCTTCAATTTTTGGATTTTTGCACTATGCAATTCGTAGAATTCCATTGGCGGATGAATTTTGAGGCCGTTCAGAATTGTCGGCCTCCGTCGCGATTACATAGGCGTATAATTCCAGGAATAATAAACCAAAAGGTCACTTTCAGGCGCCCTGGAAAAACCTACGATCTATTTTATTTTTGGGGTGGTGAATCCGAATCTGACCTCCGTTTTGGTTTATTGTTCTTGGAATAATACACCTATGTTTTCGCGACGGAGGTCGACGACTCGGATCGGCCTCAAAATTTGACATCTCTAGATCCCAAAACCGTCTAGATTCCAAAACCGAAATGTCCGTCCGCCGTCCGGGCCGTTTTTGGCAGTAGGAATTTCGTTAAAAATCTGACATTTTGACAAAATACTCGGCTTACCATCAACTAGTGCCCCCAAGGTTTTCAGCCCGATCGCCCGACCCAGTGGGGCGCTATGGGGCTACGGGAGGGTTTTTTGTAATGGCTTTTAGCTAAGGGATCGAGTTGGGTGTCGTTTTTTAAATAGTTATGGACGTAGAATCCATTTTTGGGGGTCCCGGAACGATTCGATTTCACTGTTGCGATCTATAGGGCTTTCATTGGGCTACAAATGGGGTTTTAGAAAGATCCCAGGAGGTCAAATATTTTTCAAGTAAAAACAAAAAAAATGTTGATAAAACATTCTTTGAAAAAAAAAATCAAAAGAAATTCTTTTTTTTTAAATACATTTTTGCACAGGTAACCTATATCAAAGAATAATAAACCTTGTGTAAAATTCGCAGCGTTTTTAATCTTATTTAACGGCTATAGTCTTACGCTAGAACGTAAAAAGAACCAAAAAACGCGACTTTGCTTTTGAAAAATAGACGGGTTTATAGGGGTTTTCGGCGAAACACACATTCCTCTGGTTTTAGACCCCAAGTCCTACATATAGGACTATTCAGAATCAGCGATACATTTCCAGTAAGAGTGACTCCCCACGTTCAGCACCCCAAAAAACATGGAGATCGACTGTCTTTTCCGTGGCACCTGAAAGTGAGCATTATTTTGTAAACCTGTGTTTATATAATATATAAACAATAATGGTGATAATATTATTATTACCATCGCCTCTCCACAATGTTGATCAGTCAGTCTTACGACACTTAAAGGCCGAGTAGTCGAGTTCTCCCTTCAGAAGTTCTCCACAGTGAAAAACGACGTAAGTGCTTTCAACAACCTGCGCACAGCGCGGAGGTTAAGCTGATGAAAAATACGACCCCCGCCAGATGGTTAAGACTAGGATATAAATGTTGGGAATGAGTCAGGCGAAGGCCTCGGTCATACTGGTGGAAACGAGTTCTCTAAAATAGTCGAACCAACGAGGAAGAGTTTTTGCGAATTTAAATACCAAATTATGAACCAAAATTTCTAGAAGGAAATTTAAAAAAAAGTTCATCCATGGTTGATTTTCTTGTTCCTCTTTCTGTCTGTAATTGTCAAAATGTAAAAGGTAATGTGAGTTGTACGTCAAGATTTTTGACCTCTTGGGCCTGACATGACGGGGCGGTATTTTATTTATTAATGAATCACTTTAACCCAGCTGCACTTTTATTCCCAAAATGTCCATGGTCTTCAACGGGATTCGAACCGGTGGCCTCAACAGCGCGAAATGGCTAACGCCCAGAACCACACGGCTAATCCGGCCGCCGAACTGTCAGAATGTTTTGTCAATAATTATTGTAAAATCGTTTTAAAAAATATCATTTTTAGTCCTAGTTATTGGGGACTTGCCCAGAGTGACAGAAAATATCTAGTGTAGGTGGTGAATTTTCCGGTAAAAAAATTCAATTCGTTGACGTTTGAGAAAATCCATTCTTCTATCAGCGCCTAACGGAATGAAGGGAAAATTATTTTGGTAACAAAAGTTGAATGATTAGAACCTTTGTAAAGCAAAAAAGTAAAGTTAAGTGGGTTTTATTGTGTTAGCCAATTAGGTTTTCACAATGGAGTAGGAGCCGACCCCGCACTTTACTTAGAAATGGTTCGCTCCAAAGAACCGCTAACCCATTGAAATTTTTAATTAAACTAGGCTGGGACGCGAACCCCAGTCCCCCTGGCGAGTTCGTCAAGCTATAACACACTCCAAGGTGGAACCTCTTCTACAGAATCTGATACCGGTACAGCTTATCCCTTAGCCGTACACCCGCGCGCCGGACACCCCCCCCCCCCCCATGTTGATGAGCTAATACACGTTTCTGGGCCCCATTCGGCGAGTCTGAGATGACCCTCCCGTTTCCTCTCACGCTACTAGTCTTTTCGATTCTATTCCTGTTGCTTTAAAATTTACTACGTCGTTGTTTTCTCGGATCTGGAGGAAACCCCGGATCTGAGGCGGGAGTCTGCGCACCCCTTGTCTTCTCCGATGATGGCTTTGACCTGAAGCAAACCGACTCCTTACAAACATTGAGTTCTTAGGGGAAAGGAATTCCCTTCCAAGGGTTGAGAAGGTGTATCGCAAGTTCAACCCTGCATCACCAAACACCTTCAGAGAAGCGAATGCAGGATGGTTCATTCCATTAGGCCCTTTAGTTGAGATATCTTCTCATTTTGACGTATTGACCGTAACCTTTGAATTGCCTCTGTTGCGGTAATTAGAGGAGCTTCGAGAAAAACAATAAAATCTCTAATTACTGTGCACTCATCCGTAAATCCTCTCCGCTTCTGCCCGTAGGTTCTGATTGCGCTGAGAAGCGAGCTCTTTAGAAGAAACAAAATATCGGAAAGGGGAAACCCCTGGGAGTGGAAATTCTTCTTCACAAAAGAAATATGCTCCACTCTACATCTCTGTGCGGCATAAAGGATGTTAGTTATCAAAGAGCGAAAACGAAGTGGGGAAGGAGAAGGAACCCAAAATAAAGAGCTTTGAGTTACGGTGTGCGGGAAGATGAACCTTCCCTGAGGGGATGAGTTCTCAGCATTAAAGATGGTAGAAAAGTGAGGAGGTAAAACGTTGGGAAGCCTTAAAAAAGAATAGATTTTCATCTATGGCACTCCCTTTCGTTAGTTGGCCTCGGAAATAATAGTCAGTTATTTTGGTTCCTGTGCAGGGTGTATATTTTTCTCCGAGCTTTGAAATGAAGACGTACAATGTGAAATTCATCAATACATACCTACTCTGATTATGGATTCCCAATTTGAAAACGTGGCAACTTCAAGATTTCCCTCAGAAGGGATGAGTTGATTAATAATTTCTTATCGGTTGCCTTAAGAGGGTAAATGGAAGCTACCATCTTCCCTTCGCATTAATGAAGTACGTGGTGGCTGACCTTACAGCGGTTAAGGGGTCGGTGTAGGTACCAGAGATAGACCACCCTCTCAGCAAAGTTTTCACTTAGGAGGTTAGACCGCTCGCCTTCCACCGGACAGGCCCTGGTGCTCAACTTGAATGACCACCGGGCGCAGGCTCTGATGTCCCAGGGAAGGTGCCTGGGGTCCTGGAGTGGAATGCTTGAGTTAGTCGAAGTCCTCAAACTTCCCGTTACATCACTTTCGGGGTAAACTAATTCGGATCAAAGTGAGGTAAATGTTTCGTTGATGAGGGGGATTTTACAACCGCAAACCCGGGAAAATTATGGCGAGTTTATGCCTCGCCCCCGTCAGAATCAGAACTCCTACTACGCCGAACGGATATTTTTTGTACCTTCATGTCGGATGATGATAGAAGTGATGAGCCAACTAAATGCAGAATCGAGTGCGATATTCGATTTAATTATAATTATAATTAAATCGAATACAATTTAAAGTATTCGAAGAATTTTTTGCACTCAGTAGCGAAACAGCTGATATTTTTATCCAAATGCCGAATCTGAACTCCAATTGGATTCATCCATGCAGTACATGACAATGCATTCGGATGAAAATAACCGTTCCAAATGAAGAAGGCATTTCCGTATCATCCCGATTCCTATTGGTTAATTTTCGTCCACTTCAAAATGGCAGTGCTGCCGTCCAAAGGAGAAAAGCCGTAGAAAAACGCTGCAAATTTTACACAAGGGTTTATTATTCTTTTATATACGTTACTTGTGCAGAAATTTAATTCTGTCAATGAAAAAATAAAGAAATAAAAATTTTTTTTTGAATTTTTATCTCAAAAAAAATTTTTTTTTTTTGGATTTTTTGTTCAAAAATGTTTCCTTTTCAAAAATGCTGTATTTTTTACTCGAAAAATATTTAACATCCTGGGATCCTTCAAAAATCCCATTTTTAGCCCCACGAATGCCCTAAAGATCGCCCCAGTGAAATCGGATCGTTCCGGGACCCCAAAAAATGGATTCTACGTCCAAAAATACTTCGAAAACGACACCTAACTCGATCCCATAGCTAAAAGCCTTCCAAAAAAACCCTCCCGTAGCCCCATTATAGCCCCATAGCGCCCCACGGGTTTGGGCGATCGGACTGAAAACCTTGCGGGCACAACTAGATGGTAAACCAAGTATTTTGCCGAAATTTCAGATTTTTTAAAAAATGCCTACTGCCCAAAACGGCCTGGACGGCGGACGGCGGACGGCGTACGGCGGTCGGCGTACGGCGGACGGACATTTCGGATTTAGAATGTAGACCTCTTGAAACGGATAATGTCAAATTTTGAGCCCGATCGGAGTCGTCGACCCCCGTCGCGAAAACATAGGTGTATTATTCCAAGAATAATAAACCAAAAGGAGAATGAAGAAATCCAGTTTTGAGAAATCAGGCGTCAAAGTTTTCCGGCCATTGGGCGGTCATTTTTCGACATTTTTGCATGATTGTTTTTTTCATTTGATTCTGCGTCTATTGAACTTAGTCCCATTAGGTTTCAACAAAGTGACACGATTTTATTTAAGTGACTGTTTTTCTCCGTTGTAATGGCTGTGATAATTTTTGAATTGAAAAACAGTTGGGGAATCGCTACGCCTTTTTTCTGTTGCACGCAAAAGCTACGGCCCTTCTCCGTTTAAAATGAGGTTTTCATTCTACATCTCTTCAAAAGCGAATCAAAGTACCTTCTTTCTCTATTGTCAAAATGGGCCTACTGCTTTTTGCTTTTGTAACGCGTGATTAAAAACAAAGCTACTCGTACTTCTCAAATTTTCAGTACCCATTTCCTAGGAAAATCAGATTGACTTCTCTTCAAATCAATAATGTCAAGTGAATATACTCAACACCGCATGACTAATACAATGGTTCTGACAAAATTAGGTTGATAAATACGCAAACAGAAAACGAACATGAATATATTTTTCTTTTGAGTGTATGAACAAAGAATTATTCTATTATAGGTAATCAATACCTACCTACTACATTTGTGTACCACTTTTTGACATTTAAGCCTGAAGAATGGAACGTAGTAAAAAATAGCAAAATTTAAGTATAGATACGTAGATTCTACGTAAATCACAAAAAATTAGTAACTAGAATTTCAATTGCATCAATAGAGATGAGATCACGCATCATTTTCACTGCAGATTACAGGGTAGTCACTAACGTAGTTAAAGTAGTTTACAATCACAGAAATAGGTAATGTTTTCAATTCAAGGTAAATCAGATTCCTCAAACAAACGAATCTACGTCATCACAAAGTCATCTTGGTCTAATTGGGACTCAGGTAATTCATGCCAAAAATTATTGTACTTGATATGCCTCTGGGCTCAGTCTTCTTCGGAGGTTGAAGAAAGGTCTTTGAAACTTTCACGTTGGTTTTGAGGAAGTCCAGTTTTCCAATTTTCTGACTCGTGGTCTTCTTTCAAGTCGAAAGATCCTCTCCGAGCTTGTAGCTGCACGATGTCCTTCAATTTGATTCTCTTGTCATCTCAGAAACGTGATAGAACAGAGATGAGCCGTAGAATCTCTACGGTAGCTTGGTTGAAGGTTTTGGCGGTCTTTTCAAAATGGAAAAAACGGTAGGTTGCGAAAAATTGCCGAAAGTTTCAACAGTGGAAAGCAGTACTGCCTACTGAGATATGACGTTATCATTTTCAACATAATATGTTGAAATTATATGTTGAAGTTATTTATATTATAAATACCATCGGTCTTCGAGGTACCGCGTTTCTTTGTTGGAGAAAAAGCTACGGCTTTTTAACCTTGGAAAACCCCTAAAAACTCAATACACCGTAGGTATTTTTCCTCAATATCATTTGAGGGATTTTCATTCCAGCTTTTCTGCCAAGTTAGCCAAATAGAGCTCAAAATTAGGAATCGAACGATATCAGAATCTCACAATTGACAAAACTGACGAATTTCATGTTCTAGGTAGGTATACCTACGGCTTTTCTCCTTTGGACGGCAGAGTTGCTTTTCTCCTGGTTTCTTATGAATCATTGATCATACACGACATTCGTTTTGCTCATCATTAGATAACTTGGGAAGTACCAACATTCGCTACTAAAATGAATGCGAGCGTAGGTATTTGAATGCAGAATTTCTGCAGCAGAACATCTTATGGAAGTGCAGCTTCGGCATCTGGATGTCTCATAACTATACCGACGTGAAGACAGTCTACGCCACAGATTAATCTACTGGTCTACGCGTTAGTACGGCAACCATGGCACACTGCACTTGGCGCACTCTACAGGTTCTTTTCGGATTGGAAATTGAGTCAGTTTTCCAGCTCAATTACTAACATTAACAACCAACCACACTGATTTACGTCTGGCTCATTTGACGTTCTGGTTATTTTCCTGGCGTGACCCGACGATAAACATTAATGTCACTTGGGTCTAGTCAACCAAGACAAGTTGAGGACTCCTAACGCGATCATGTCGAGTCGGAACCGTTTCCACTGACTCAACTCTTGTCTAAGGATACTAACTCCTTCAACGTCAATAAATAGGATTCCCAACCCTTCCCGGGATGCTGCGGCTAATCCTCTCACCTAGCCCGGACGGAGGCCCTCGTTATTGTTAATTAAGTCCCCTGACGCTGAGTGGAGGGAATCCAATTTTCTGGCGAAATCACGTACGTACGTCGGGAAAGGGGAAACCGACCCTGGTCGGGATCGCGTTTCTTGTGGGAATAGTACTAATTATGAATTTTTAAATGAACGATGCAAATTTAAAAAAAAAAAAAAGTTAAAAAAACGCTTGTCTGGATTCGAAAGAAAACGTCTTTCTGGTCACTATAGAGGCAAAATCATTCTGAAGTGCACATTTTTGCTAAAATTTGAGCTTAAAAAATTCTATACCGCTTCACAGGTCCTCAAATTCCGGAGGGTGACCTTTGTATTCATTGAAAGGTACTGACTCAGAAAAAGTCCAATTAAAAATTTGAAAAGCCATGGTTGTAGGCAATTTCTTTGAGGGTTGATATTTTCGTCTAAAAAAAATCCCTCGAAAAACGCTACCAATTTTACACTAGGGTTTATTATTCTTTGATACAGGTTACTTGTGCAGAAATTCAATTCTGTCAATGAGAAAAATTTTAGAAAAAAATTTTTGGGGATTTTTTGTTTTTTACTTGAACAATATTTGACCTCCTGGGATCCTTCAAAAATACCATTTGTAGCCCCATGTAATCCCTATAGATCGCAACAGTGAAAACGGATCGTTTCGGGACCCCAAAAATGGATTCTACGTCCAAAAAAACTTCGAAAACGACACCTAACTCGATCCCATAGCCAAAAGCCGTCAAAAAAACCCCTCCCGTGGCGCCATTTTAGCCCCATAGCGCCCTTTGGATCTTGCCTGATCTTGGGTGATTCTTTTAGAGCAATCCGGACAGGACACCATAATTCATGTATCAACGAATTAATACATTTCCGAAAACCTATACCGAGATAGTTTTCTTTTCCTTCCAAACAAATAAAACGGTATCTTCTTCGCTGGCCGGTAAACTCTGCACATTTACCTACCTACTGTTTTGCCGTTCGATAAGCCCAAGATGATCAACAGATAAACGAGATAGAAGTGGACGCTGAAGTCCTACTCCGTTTGCAACTCTGCTTCAAAGTGCAGCGAAACGGGGTTAACATCGCCATTGCGAAAAAAAAGGTAGATTAGGGCGGGTTTATCAAAATGTGATTGCAATAAATATGACTACCTCGATTGAAGCCCGCGTAGGAATTAAAATTGTAATCTCGCTACCCCAGCAATTAGCATACTCAGGCTTAATCGAGGTAACCAAATTTAACGCATTCGATAAATCCGCCCTAAAAATAATAAACCAAATCAATATTAGTAACCTTGTGAACACAACCTGAAAACGTCGAAGTTTGCTTAGGATTTAATGGTTTCACGTCAAATAACATTTAATTAATTAATCAGAATGACTCGGTGAAAGCTTTTCACTAAAATAACATATCAGAGAGATATACGGCAAAAGACTGGGTGACGTTGAATGCAATCAAGCATCAATCAACCAAAATGGGTTGCCGCAACACACCTCTGGTTGAATAACGTTGTAAGTTTCCTTTTAAACGGAAAAGGTCGTGGGAGAAGAGCGGTTTTGGTTCCCTCTCCTTGTTCACGCTTTACTCCCAACCACGTTCGAAAGGATTGAAGACTGTTCATCAAAATCCGGCGGCGGCAACCCTTTCGATACTCTGAAAGCCTCTGAGGGGTGATGAGGAGGGTGTGTCTCACCCCTACAAGGACGGATCATTAATCTTTGCCACCTGCCTTCGCAATCAGTTGTAATCAACCTTCCTGTCCTTTCTCGCCTCTTATTCACACAACCTTCCTTTTTTTTCGAACCCCCTCCCACTCCTTCCCCTCGTCACTTTCCGTCTGAATAAATTTGCTTAATTTTGATCCCAGAACTTTTTTCGTCAAAGCTTGTTTTTATGTTTCTCCAAACTTCGACTGTTTTCTTTCCGAAGGGTCTAAAACAAATATTTCAACTCAAATAAATTTTTTATTTTTTATTTTTTTGCCGAAGCCAACAAAGGCTTTCCGCAACACCGCCGCCTTTTTTCGCATTACTACGAAATTCAATTCTATCCATCAAACTCCGCTCGATCGCAGCGTGATGTGGAAGCACACAAAAGAGTGCGTGCATTGGAGCTGAAATCATGCAACAGTACAACGACCTAAATTACATTATGTAGCTGTTCCAACTGTACTAAAGAGGCTGCCATGGAACAAGGAAATTTCCTTGTTCCATGGAGGCTGCTCAGCGACGCAATCAGTGTTGCCAACCAGTGTGGAACAAAAAGCGGGAGAAAAGTTGCAGAAAATCTTTACAAGAAAAAACACTGCAAATTTTACACAAGGGGTTATTATTCTTTGATATAGGTTACTTGTGCGAAAATTAATTCTTTGTCAATGAAAAAACAATTTTTTCTTTTTTTAGTTTTTTTTACTTTTGACAATATTTGACTTCCTGGGATCCTCAAAAAATCCCATTTGTAGCCCCATGATCACCCCATAGATTCCCACGGTGAAATCGGATCGTTCCGGGACCCCCAAAAATGGATTCTACGTCCAAAAATACCGTGAAAACGACACCATAGTCAAAACCCTTAAAATACGCCTCCTGCAGCCCCATCTTAGCCCCCATAGCGCTCCACGGGTTTGGGTGATCGGGCTGAAAACCATGCGGGCACAACTAGATGGTAAATTGGCTATAAATTGTAATTTTAAATTATATTTAATTGTAATTTAAATTTATGTTATTTTAAATAATATTTAAGCTATTTTAAATTTATGACATTTTAAATAATATGTTATGTGTAACATAATATGTTATATTCAATAGCTACTAAGGGAATGACAGGCCTAGACAGTTCAGAGACTATTAATTAAATAGGCCAAATCAAGAAAAATTGGTTCCTATGTATACAAATCATGACTCTCTTCCTTATTGTTAAAATTGTTTTTGTTTTTGAATAAATAAATAAATAAATAAATAAAACCGATTAGGTATTTTGTCACAATTTTAGATTTAAAAAAAATTCCTACTGCCCAAAACGGCTCTGACGGCGGACGAACATTTCGGTTTTGGAATCTAGACCTCTTGAAACGGATAGGTAATGTTAAATTTTGAGGCCGATCGGAGTCGTCGACCTTCGTCGCGATTACATAGGTGTATTATTCCAAGAATAATAAACCAAAATCGGTATGATACAGTGCGATTTGAGAAAAATGTCGAAAAGTGGTAGATTTGAGTGCCAAAGCGGTAGATTGTGGTAAAGTGGCCACTTTGAGGGCCAAAGTGGTAGATGAGATTGAAAAGCGGTAGATTTACCACAATTGTGGTAGGGTTGGCAATGCTGGCAATGCGTCTGGACGTCAAGCAAACAGTACCTAGTTTAGTTCTTTCCCACCGTGTCCGGAAAGCGCTAGTGTCGAGCGTCTTATCATGGGTTTCATTATCAACCTTGTCTTGTCTTTCCTACTTTCAAGCTTCATGTTGCTGTTTTTAATAGGTACCTACTGCGTTTCCACTTCGATGACTTCACAATGTCATTATTATGTCATAATAACCTCGTATGGGTGTACTACACCCGGTGAAGTCCTACATGAAGCCAGTTACTGGCGCCAGTCAGCTGGACTGCCTACTGGCCTCGTACAATCGCGCCTTTTAGGCCGATGCAAGCAACTAGGCAAATCCCACCACTGGGGTTTAAACGTCAGCTGACTGGAGGCCAGTTGACTGACATGAATTCGAAGCCAGCTGACTTCATGTAAACACGCCAGTAACTGGCTTCATGTAAACACCACTGGCGTCCAGTGAGTCACGCTAGCTCAGGACTTTTGAAGGTGGGGGGAACTGCCACTGGACTGGCATGGCACGGGACGCCAGTGTAGTTTACACGTTTACTGGCGCCAGTCAGCTGGGCCGCCTACTACATACAGAAGGCAGGCCTGCTGAAGAAAGCCGGAGACCTGAACAATTTCTTCCTGTCGCGCTGAACTGTTTAGTTCGCGCTGTTGACAGTCTTTTCCGCTGGTTATGAGATAGTTGGCGCTCTTGACCATACCCATGGGTATGCACTGCATGTATGAACTGCAGTTTCGGTTCGTTCTGGGGAGCTGGTGCGTTTGAGTGATTCTGGTGGGTCATTAGCACTGTTGGGAGATACCGCCTCGTATCTCAATTTTTGGCCATTTTCGGGCGTCCTTAGGGAGGTTGAACCCCCCCCCCCCCCCCTCCCCAGGATGCGCGCATTGGCGCCCAAAGTTCTCATTTTAAATGCAAACCCCTAATTTTTTCGCGAATTTGGATTCTCTGGTCAATTTTACGTCCGATAAGCGCGTTGAGCGAAATTTTTGATTAGTGTAAATCCGCGCAACCCTCACTATCTTCGTTGTTCACTGTCCGATTGAGTTGGCGTTTCCTCTTTATCCTACCTAGAGATCCGAATTTCAATACGAAATACCGGATGAACGAATTCCGACTATCGGCGAATTTCGATGGCCAGCTTAATTTGAACGATTTGAAGAGATCCAGCGCGCGTTAGCCGTGCCAGGGGCCTTGGGGAGTATGGAGAGAACGGGCGAATGGAGGGTGCCAGGGACCTTGGAAAGGTGGAGAGATGGGGAAATTTTGTGAAACGGTTCATTCCACACTAATTTCGGATATATTCTGGTGTGTGGGAAGACGATTTTTCTCTCTGTTCTCCAGCCAATTTTACGACCGTTAAATTTAGTGCATTGAGTGACTGTGACAAAGTGGTTGACGGAGCGAAGCGAGGCCTCCCTGACTGAAAAAGTGGTCGGCCGAGCGAAGCGAGGCCTTATGTCTGAGTACTAGTTATTATAAAGTACCAATCTGAATCCAAGCGTGGATGAAACCAATATCGGTCCTTTGACTTTATGCCCCTCGGCAAGCCCTTGAATATTTGGTCTAGGGTAAAATTGTTTCAGAACTCTTATCTGCAGGTGTCTGAGAGTGATTTACCGCACCCAGGACACCAAGTTGACCATTTTGGGGGGGTTTTTGGACGCATTCTACCACTGCTCTGTCCCGACACCTGAGATGTGAACTGAGATGTGACTTGTCGGCGATTTCAGACTGCTTTCCTGCACTTTATTGATTGCAGAGTTGTGCAGTGTAGGAATTATTTCTGTAGTTCCCTACAGGTGCGATATTATTGAGGTGTCGATCCATATTTTTTCTCCTGGGCGCTCAAGCTCCAAAAAACCGATATAGCGTCCTCGTGAATACCGTTTTGCTCGGTGTACTCTTCCCTTTCTATTTCTGAAGAGAACCTCCGAAGATCAGTTTTCAAAGTGTCCTCCGACCGGCAACAAATTGAGTGCTCGAATTCCAATCAATTACTTTTTCTGGCGCCGTGATCGTCCCAGATGACGGATCGCTCTGCTGATACCGGGGCGGTGATTGCTCTCCGGGATTAGACGAAATAATCCGTGTAGATTGGTATCAGTGCGGAGGTCGTTTGAGAGAACGATAGCCGCGGAGGGGCGGTATAAAGGGCAGTTTGATTTATTCGTAGGAAATTGTTCCGTTCGCTCAGGAAATGTAAGCTGTGCGCTCCCGTCGTATCGCCCTTCCCAAGTAATAGGTGTAATGTCACCTCCCTTGTTGACTGAGAAGATGGATGTGACTAGGAGGACACGCAGTGGGATGGAAGGGGCGATATTCCTCTTTCCTTTTACAACCTTCATAGAGAACAATACAGAAAAATATCCTTTTGTAGCCGGTGGTTCGTATACGTAAAAAAAAAAAAACGGTAACATTTCCTATACGGACATCTTTCAAAGAACAAAAATATTAATAATTAATATTTATTAAAATTATTTTTCACAGAAAATGAAATGACAATTTTCGATGTAATCTTCTAAAAAATTATGCAACAAGACGATGAGTTTCCCACGTAACGACATAATTATCCGTTTTCACAGATCTACAGCTCAAACAACACGGTCGTGACGCTCAACAACGTGCAAAGGGAGCTATCAGGCGTCTACAAATGCGAGGTCTCAGCCGACGCGCCCTCGTTCCACACGATCATCCAAGAATCTCACGTTACAGTCGTCGGTAAGTGGGAAAACCATTCACAGTTCGATTGAATGAACGAATAATCTCTCAACGATGGTATAAACACCTATTCAACGCATTGGTCAACCCAAGAGCTTTCTCTTTACCTCAATAAAGAGTGCATTCATTCATTCAGAGCTCATGTTGTAGCTATTTTCAAATTGGGGAACTCGGGTGATTTTTCCGAGATGTCGTCGATGTCGTTCGGAACAAAAAACAAGGCTGTTATTTTTTATTTTTTTATTTTTTTATTTTTTTTTTAAGGAAAAGTACACACTGGCTTCAGTTCTATGACTACTTTTATTTTCTATTTCCTGCGATCGATTTCGGCTCACATCCAAGTGACCATCATCAGGCAGTCTGTTTCTATAGGTACAACATTTTCTTTTAGAAATATAGTGACACAAAAGTATCACAATCGGTATCAAATTACAGGAACATATAAATGACTCAGACTGATGATGGCTCAAGCGGTTTCAATTATATTAAATTATTGTCCTATCGATTGAGTCTCATCTTTGTAACACTTTGCTAACGAGCGTTCCTGAGGATGAAAAGATTAATCAACAAGCTACCAGCGGTCGTGTAATGGGTCCTAATGAGTTATTTGTGCTCTAGCGTTATCTTGATGTTACTGCGGTTGGTTTCTGTCTGAATGCTTCAGATAACGTATCACAGATAGCACTGGGGAGCCGGCTCCATTGTCTATCGGTCGCCTTCCAGCTTCCCCCACAGACCAGCTGTTCAGAATCGAGAGGGCGTTAGTCGCATCCTTCTCACAAAGAGGTTCGCTTCATGTCGCGTAATACCCGAGTGATTCCCTGAGTGCCTTTACTATATCAACAATGGACTCGCATGCAACTCCAGCAGCTCAAGCATCTCAAGATAAGATGGATCAAGAAATGCAAAGCCTTGCCAAGAAATATGCTTCGTGTAAGTTGCAACTTGATGTAGCAATATCTCGCAATGTTCAAAATCTGGAATCGGCGCAAAAATTGTACCATCATGTGGCCGCAACGTTGGACGTGGCCAAGAAGAAACTGGAAACGCTCAAAGAGACGTTGCACGCTTGCCGTATATGGCTGCGAATTGAAGGGTCAACTGGTGATTTCGCAAAGTTGTACGAGGAAACCCTTGAGCTCAAATTTACACTAGAGCTTCTCGACAAGGTTGATAATTTCTACCAATCTTACAATACGTATGAAACTAAAATGTTCAATCATGATTATCCTGCTGCAGCAGAATACCTTCTTCTAGCCTGCAGCATTTCAGAGAATCATTCTCTTTTCGAAGATGTCCCAGCGCTGAAGGAACTAAAAAATGGTTTAGACAGGGAAAGGACCAAGTTGACAAATTGCATCCTTCAGTGCATCAGACAAACCATATTCGTGTGCAGCTTCCCCAATCGCAAGCTGTCCGTAGCCAGTATTCACCCAGAGACAACAAATACTTGGAACAAAACGGACCAACCTTCGGAAGACGAAGATTTGAAACGTTTGAGAGGTTTAGTGAAATGCTACGCTTTGCACGGAAACGTCACCAGCTGTTACGAAGAAATCCTCGAGTCTTTGGAAGCTGATTTTTTGGTACTAGTGGGACAGCTGTGCCCTCTGGGAACAGAGCCGGAGATAGCGGACTACGTGGACGTCATCAAAACGAATCTGAGCCGATTTGCTGATATTGTCCGCGTTTTCGATGTCGATTCTTCGGAGGCGGCTTCGATTGAGTTCGTCGAATCCGCAGACAGAAAAATTGCCGGCGTTATGGCCAAATACATGACCGAATCTCAGGATACAAACGTCACACAAGACACTCGCACCCAGGCGATTGCCAAATTTTTCTTGAAGCAAAAGACTGTCAAAGCGAAACTTTTTAAATTCAACAGATCGTCCGTATTTATTGATCGTTCTCTGTAAAACTGATCTTTATGTATTGAATTGTTTTAAATACACCCCACTATGGCGTATGCTTCTATAAATATACCCGTTTGTATCGTACAGTAGTTTCTGTCCGCTTTGCAGCGCTGGTTGAGAACATTTTCCGCTCGTGAAATATGTCTTTTCCTTCGACCTCTTCTGGATTTTCGAGCTCAAGTACATTTTATCATTGTCACGAACTAATTATTCCTTCCACACAACACTGTGGCCGGAGAACTCCGAAGAAATCATAATTCATTCCTATAGCTTATTAATTCGACTTCCTCGCGTACGCTTTTGCCCTCCAGTCAGCCCCCCATTTAGACTAATCTCAATCAATTAGACTCTGCGTTTATTATCCCCCGTCCCTCGCGCTCCAATTAATGAGAGTATTAGGAGTATTGCGAGATTATTCCCAAAGCTTCCTTCTATTCTAATTACTATTCATCATTGCTTTTTGCTGTCATTTCCGTTGGGAAATTTATCCTAAAGGACGAAAAGGGGTCTCTACATGGTTTTCAATGTACAAAAGTATAAAACTAGCCAAACAAAACCGCTTGAAGTGGATGCGAATCAATTTTTTCAGCATGAACTCGAAGCACTCATCCATAAACTAACCCTCAATCTCGTAAAACGTTTTTGAAGAATTCGCATAACCGCAATGCTCCCGTAATTCACGAACCATAAAGCAGTTCTTCCACCGCGTTGACTGCTGAGCGTGAGAATTTGTATAACTTGAAGTTACATTACATCAGGGAGGGAGGGGGGGGGGGCTGTGAAAATATTAACAAGCTCTCTCGTTTGTTTGTAGAAGAGCCTCAAGACCTTCCTGTAATAACAGTGGAGAAGCGCAAATACACATTTGGAGAGAAAATTCGAGCGAACTGCTCGAGCCGGTCGTCATTCCCAGCAGCGAATTTGACCTTCTTCATCAACGATAAAGAGGTGAGTGAGATTGCGAGTTACCGCCCTTTAGCTTTATTACGAGGGCTGTTTAATTATAAATTAGCTTGACCAACGAATTTATATCGCTGAGGGCGGTATTGGTATTGTTGGCTTCAAATCCGTCCGAGTGTTCATGGGTCTATGATATATTTAATTTTAAGTTCGTCGAAAAACCCCTTGACCGACGAAATTTTCGTATGAATTGCGAGTAGAAGTGTTGAAGTAGGTGCAGTAGGTGCAGCTGTATCAGACACATTTTGAATGAGCTAGGTACTTGAAAAGGCCGGTTTTCGCATTTCTAATATCATATTCAGGCTCCATCAATACCCCATTGCACCAATTTTCAGTTTGAAAATCCGTAGTTACTATCAGAGCAGCTGTAGACATTTTTAAGTGAGCTGAAAGCTGAGGCCAGTGACGTCACACAATGGGGCGTGCTGGGCGCCGAGCACAATTGGGGAACGCGCCGCCAGAGGGTGCAGTGATATTTTTTTTACTAAACACGACAAAACATCCCTTCACATTTCCAAAGACGTGAATTCGTGTTAACTGACAAAGTTTGAGAACTGTAAGAAGTGGTTATCAGTGGTTTGAGCGTTGGACTGCTGAGTGAAAGGTTGCTGGTTTGATCCCAGCAGCCGCTAGCCATCTCACCTCTCGGAAGGCAGTGGCAAACCACCGAGATTATCTTGCCGTGGAAACCTCTCACATTTGCCGTTCGGAGCTGGCGTTATACATAGGGTGACCATACGTCCCCTTTTGAAGGGGACAGTCCCCTATTTGACCTTCCAGTCCCCTTGTCCCAAGTGAAAGCTAAAACGTCCCCTTTTCTGAAGAGAATGCCAAAACGTTCCTCCACGTTGTCAAAACGTGATGGATCATCTCATCACCAACCAACAGACTTTCCATAATGTAGTGAAGGACCAGGACACAGAAATTTGAAAGTAGAAGAAGAAGATGATCGTCTTATCAATAATGCATCCAATCACTATCACTCATTCATCCTAGTGGCCAGTGTTGCCAAATCAGGGATTTTCCACCCAGATTTAGGGTTTTTGTTTTTTTGGAAAGGGGGAATGTTTTTCGAGGGGTTTTTTAGGGGGATTTTATTTCACGGGGGTAATTTTGGGGGGGAAAGCGAATAGTAACGGAATGGGCATATACATAAATAGAAATTGTGTTTAATGCTGTAAAGAATAAAAGAACGTCATATTATGGCTCCATGTCACTGGAGCCATTTAGAAGATGTTGACGTGTATCAGTCGCTAGAGGGAACCAACCATAGGTTCAAAAACGTTGGGAATTTCGCTCTCTCGCTACTGTCACTTCCGACTTCAAATGCTGTAGTTGAGAGAGCCTTTCAATTCATAACATCTTACACATTTTGTTTCGCAATTTAAAATCTAGTTTTGCTTGCTTTTCCAATGGGGTATCAAAAAATCAAGGATAAGTAGGCATGCTTGCCGAGTATATTTTGAATATGATTAAAATACCAACCAACACTCAGTCAAGTAAGTTACTTACTGTGTTATGTTAACATAACCTACACCATCATTTTCCAGTGGGGGTCGGTGTCCCCATTTTAAGCCCAAAAATTTGTGGTCACCCGAGTTATACAGTAGGTCCCCACTACTACCAATAATAACTGTTCAACATGCTCAACAGAACGCCCGTTAGCGCGTATTACACTCGAAGAAGAAGAAGAAGATGATGATGAATTTCAAGGTTGTTGACAAGTTGATTTACATTTGAAGTCGCTAAAAAATGGCCTGGCACCTAGCAAGGTTGGCTAACTTGCGTCTCTCAGACCAATAAAGAAAACGCTGCAAATTTTACACAAGGGTTTATTATTCTTTGATATACGTTACTTGTGCAGAAATTTAATTCTGTCAATGAAAAAATTAAAAAAAAAATTTTTTGTGGATTTTTATCTCAAAAAAAATTTTTTTTTTTTTTTGGATTTTTTTGTTCAAAAGTGTTTTTTTTTTAAATTCTGTATTTTTTACTCGAAAAATATTTAACATCCTGGGATCCTTCAAAAATCCCATTTTTAGCCCCATGAAAGCCCTGTAGATCGCCACAGTGAAATCGGATCGTTCCGGGACCTCAAAAAATGGATTCTACGTCCAAAAATACTTCGAAAACGACACCTAACTCGATCCCATAGCTAAAAGCCTTCAAAAAACCCCTCCCGTAGCCCCATTATAGCCCCAGAGCGCCCCACGGGTTTGGGCGATCGGACTGAAAACCTTGCGGGCACAACTAGATGGTAAACCAAGTATTTTGCCAAAATTTCAGATTTTTAAAAAAATTCCTACTGCCCAAAACGGCCTGGACGGCGGACGGCGGACGGCGGACGGACATTTCGGATTTAGAATGTAGACCACTTGAAACGGATAATGTCAAATTTTGAGCCCGATCGGAGTCGTCGACCCGCGTCGCGAAAACATAGGTGTATTATTCCAAGAATAATAAACCAAAAGGGTGAAGCTGAGCACGGCAGATCCCTCTCTCAAACCCTGGATCTCAAATATATTTTCCTAAGCCCTTTAAACGCATTTTCGTAACTTTGAAGTGTGAATGTTAAAGTCACCAAAGTTCCGCTTAGCATGTTAGCCAGGATCCAGATGATTTCTGCCTCGGCATCGGGTGATGTCTTCTACTCCTGAAGATTGTGGTTTGTTGGTGTACACCCTGGCTTTCAGCTCGCCCCACAAAAAAATGTGAATACCAGAACCATTTTCGCAGATTATATTCACCCAACTGGTGTTACGCGAAGGCATCACACTGCAATTAGGTTTGTTGAAGCACGGGCATAATGCAAGCTTGACAGCAAGGATTGACCTATTAACAAACAAACTCTTCAAACGCTAACATGCGAAGTTCAACCCACCACGTCGTCGGTGTGGTTATTGAAACTTCCCTTCTTCTGCACACAACCATTTGACTATAATATAGGCATATTATGCCCCTTTCAATTGCGTCTGATCCTGCTGCGCCACCCTGTACGAATGCAGCACAGGGTAAACTGAGCCTTATGCACGTTTCTTTCGTGAAATGATGGATTTTCATTCGAAATGAAAACAATTGGTGACAAGAACGCTCTTTTGTGAGCGATTGTGCCAGGTCTCACACAACGAGGACGGAGGGGGCGGGGATTGGGAGTCGATAGGGTAAATTTTGCCGCTCACTGTTTGAGCATGATAAGCGTATGACCTACAAACAGAAACTACCAGAGTCAGAATCTGCTGTAGACAATAATATTGTCTTATTTGTTGTCTATAATACGTTATATTTTACGGAGAGGGATGATTGACCAAACCAGTCGTGTACGTCGTGTACGGTTTGGTCAATATAATACAATCATCCCTCTCCATTTTGCACCTTCGATTTTCACATTTCACCTATTCTACTCACCAGTCAATACGTTAAAAATAAAATAAACAAAAGCGGAGTACATCCAATCAACAAAAATAATGTTATCTATCTATACTAATATTATAAAATTCTCTTTCTGTATTTCTGTCTGTATGTATGTGCCCTGTAAACTTCCAAACGGCTGAACCAATGTCATTGCGGGTGGGCGCAAATTGACCCGCGTGTTCCAACTTAGACCCTGATTTCAACGAGTACAAAACGATTTCTGTGTGATATCCCGTTCGGAAGTTATTTCAAGATCGTCGGTAGGTGGGTACGAGTATTTTTTTGCGAGCCTTCGATTAGTTTGATAGGTAGGCACTAGGTAATTTCATTTTGAGTTAATGGGTTGCTATGGGCTGCATAATATGCATAATAATTATATTATAATTGGTGATAGACGGATGCATAATATGCATAATAATTATATTATTATAATTGGTGATAGACGGGAATTTGATACGTCACAGTAGGCTGGTACTCACAACGAGAAACGGGCCAACAAGCATTGTTACTAAGAAAAATTACAAGATGACAGGTGTATGAATGGGTGATAGGGATGGACGGGACTTTGATATTTTGTGTGAAACAAGGGTGTACTAGCATACTGTGTGACACGTCAACAAGTTGATGGGTTGCTACGGGTGTTCCAAGTGAAGAATGGGTTGCATTATTGATAAGTAGGGGGTTTTGCGGAGTAATGAATTTCTCTCCTGCTCATCCCAGAGCCCTAACACTTGGTATGGGTACAGCTTCTTGATGATCAATCGAAGTGAACCTATAGGTTAATTACCTGTCCATGTAGGTTAATTACCTATACATGGACAGGTAATTTTACCCTCTCTTATTATACGGGCCTTCGATTCGTGATAGTTTGATACTTCACGACAAGAAACGGGCCAACAAGGTTGGACGGGTTGGACGTGCTTGTGTCCCGAGTGATGGATGCATTATTGAACGGGAATTTGAAATTAGATATGTCGTGCGAAACACGGGTGTCCGAGCTAGTAGGTATAATATATACATATTGCAATGGACATCACCTGGTGTGGCCCCATGTCCCGGTCGTCAAGAAAGAAAATCCCCGTTGGTTCAGTTTTAGGCCAGACATTCCTCAAATTACACTCACGTGCATTCATAACCATCTTGTCATTACAATATTATATAATATTTGATGACAGAATAGATTAGACGAATGAGACTGAAAGGTGGTTATTTTAAAAACTATGTTTTAGCATACCTAAGTACAAAGTAAAAAACATGAAAAATGTGTGGTTGGCAACCCTAGTATCAAGTGAATATTGCTATAAAATGAATCACAGTATGATCAATCCGATTTGAATTCTTTGTTCATTCTATACGGAATCGTATCACATCCTGTCAATATTTGCGAGATGTATTGCCTTGAGCTCATTACGTCGGGTAACGATTATCGGAAGTTCCCATTACGTGGTTTGTGATCGTATCCAGAAACTAAATTATACCTGCTGGTCGAATATCAAAGTTTTAAATCAGAACGGGAGACGTACATTTCTGTTGTAAAATTTAATGAAGCGGTTCTGTTCAACTCAGCGAAAATCTAAGCTTGTGTTGATTTTCTTTTCTTTTCTTTTTTGTATGAGCTATTAGAAAGTTTCTGTTCAAGTTTATCAAGTAGTATTTTACCAGTTTTCACTCTCTCGTTCCAATTTAAGTTGGTTCCGACAAACAATTTGTTTTATTTTTTTCTCAGAAATCGAGTTGGTACAATCAACGACAAACTGTTAAAAAATATAACTTGAAAAGTCTTCCTCTAATTATGATGGCAAAGTTTCTAAGCAGATGAAGTAAACCAGCAGAGGAGTCGTTCTCTCTCCCTAACCACCTCATTGAAGTAAACTCTTTTGAAGCTTCCTTAGAGAAACTGGACTCAAGCAAGAGAAATGTTCGATCTCCGGATGGATGATTGTTCGTTTCTAATTAAAAGTAGTTTCCCTGATTATTAGCTTCCTAATCAGGGTTTTCATTAGTCTTAACGTTTAAAACTCAAACTTGGTAAAAAAGACAACGAGGAAACCGCCCGAAACGGTTTTCCTGTCTAGAGAATAAAAGTTGGAGGCGATACTTTGTCATCCGAAGGAGAGAAGAAAAAAAAAACCTCCCGGGAACCTACTGTATTGTTCAAACTGGAGTTCTGCAAGAGGAACTTTGCTGAGTTGGTTTGCGAGGGGGGTAGGATAAGAAAAACAGTAGTCAACCTCAATTATGTAAATACGGTTCTTTCTGCTTCTATATTCGTCAGTGGCACCGAGAAGCACTAGCTAGGGCCCATTGCCTTCCGCTCTATCTCTGGGAGTGTTTTTTACTCTTTTCCGTTTTCTGTTTGAAGCCATTCTCGGAATCCCCCGTTATTTATTCGACTGGTCAAGTAGGAACTTGAGAAAATATTTGATCACTTTTACTAGGTGAAAATAATTTCAACCTCTAAACGAGATGACCGATTTTCTTTATTACCCACTGATTGAATTTTGGTTTAGTATTCTTGGAATAATACACCTTTGTAATCGCAACGGAGGCCGAACATCTGATCTGCCTCAAAATTCGACATTATACGTTTCAATATGTGTAGATTCCAAAAATGAAATGCCCGTCCGCCGTCCGGGCCGTTTTGGGCAGTAGGATTTTTTTTTTTTTTTTTTTTAATCTGAAATTTTGACAAAATACTTGAAGAGTCCAGGGGAAAAACCCCGTCATTGATACAAAGCAAATGATCTTGAGAAAAATGATTTTGACTTTCTCAAATGATTTTGAGAAAAATGAATTTTAAAGTTTACCAACTAACAGAAACTTGAGAAACGATTTTAAAAATACAAAAAAATGTTTTATTTGAACCATCAACTATGCAGATTCACAATATGTTTCCCGAATAACCATTTTTCAAACTATTAAATGATATTTTATACATAATTCTAAACTTATAACGCGAATTTTAACCCTCTTTTACTCCTAAACCAAACAATGGAGAGAATAAAGTATTTTTAAGGATGCAAAACGTATGTTAATATCCACAAATTACCAAAAAAATTGCTTTGTACAATCTGTACACTGTGTTTTACAAAAAATTTACCAAAAAAAAAAAACGGTTTTTACGAACGAAAACTACAATTCAAAAACGCTGCAAATTTTACTCAAGGGTTAATTATTCTTTGATATAGGTTACTTGTGCAAAAATTATTTCTGTGTCAATGGAAAAAATTTTGGAAAAAAAAAGTTTTTTGGATTTTCTTTTTTCAAACAAAATTTTTCAAAAATTTTTTTTTACTCGAAAAATATTTAACCTCCAGGGATCCTTCAAAAATCCCGTTTTTAGCACCATGAAAGCCCTATAGATCGCCACAGTGAAATCGGATCGTTCCGGGACTTCGAAAACGACACCTAACTCGACCCCATAGCTAAAAGCCTTCAAAAACCCCTCTCATAGCCCCATTTTAGCCCCATAGCGCCCCACGGGTTTGGGCGATCGGACTGAAAACCTTGCGGGCACAACTAGATGGTAAACCGAGTATTTTGACAAAATTTCAGATTTAAACAAAAAATGCCTATTGCCCAAAACGGCAACACACAAGATGATGAGATAAGGAGGGGCGCACGCCGCAGCGTTGGTTGGGGCCTTTTAAACTGCAATGACGGGGTTCTTCCCTGCACGCGCTGTCGATGACGGGGTTTTTCCCCTGGACTCTTCACTTGGTTTCCATCTAGTTGTGCCCGCCAGGTTTTCAGTCCGATCGCCCAAACCCGTGGGGCGCAATGGGGCTAAAATGGGGCTAAGTGAAGGTTTTTTTACGGCTTTTGGCTATGGGACCGAGTTAGGTGTCGTTTTCGAAGTATTTGTGGACGTAGAATTCAATTTTGGGGGCCCCGGAATGATCCGATTTCACCGTGAGAATCTATGGGGCTTTCATGGGGCTACAAATTGGATTTTTGAAGGATCCCAGGAGATGACATATTTTCCGAATAAAAAAAAAATACTTATGGAAAACATTTTTTTTTTTTTTCAAAATTTTTTACTGACAATTAATTTTCGCACAAGTAACCTATATCAAAGAATAATAAACCCTTGTGTAAAATTTGCGCCGTTTTTGGTTTGTTATTCTTGAAATAATACACCTATGTAATCGCGACGGAGGTCGAAAATTCAGATCGGTCTCGACATTTGACATTATCCGTGTCAAGATGTCTAGATCCGAAAAACGAAATGTCCGTCCGCGGGTGCGCCGTACGCCGTCCGAGCCGTTTTGGGCAGCAGGATTTTTTTTTTTTTTTCCATCTGAAACTTTGACAAAATACTCGGTTTACCATCTAGTTGTGCCTGCAAGGTTTTCAGCCCGATCGACCAAACCCTTGGGGCTCTGTGGGGCTAAAAAGGGGCAACGGGAATGCTTTTTTGAAGCGTTTCGGCTATGAGGTCGAATTTGGTGTCGTTTTCGAAGTATTTTTGGACGTAGATTCCATGTTTCCCGTAATCCCTATACGACTCAGTAAATCATAATAATTCAACTCCTTAAACATTTAAATTACGAATTAAGTACCAATTTATTCCCTGAATGGCGACAACGCTTTTTTATTACGTGTCATACTACGCTTTCAAAACCAAACGAGATAATGCCTCGGATGATTCATATTTATTCGTGACCCCCCGCTGGGGAAAATTCACACTCGGATTTAAGAGAAACGGTCCGCCATTTAGCTACAATTAAAGTCGCGCGGTATTAAACAAACGTTGCCAGAATGGGGGGGTCCTCACACAGAAAAAAATTTACATTTATCCACTTTCCCCGGGGAGGGCCCGTCTTCCTTTATCACTCGAACACGAACGCAGAAGAAAAAAAAACCTTCGAGACGTGAATCCAATTAAACCCAATTTATTTAGTTATAATTCAGAGCGGGAAGGTAATTAAGGGAAGGGAATGGAACTTGTATAATTAGGCAACAAGTAAGTGGGAGCCATGTGATAAATCTCACGTTTTAGAGGGTAAGGTGGGGGTGGCAGAGTTAAGAGGATGAAAATACAGCTGTGGTACTGAAAAATTGTTCAATGTTTTGAGAGAGCGAAAGAAAAAGGGGCCAAAAGAAAAGTATACGCTCAAATATCGGTTTTCCAAGCTCAATTGAGAATTTTCCAAACTGAAGTGAGAATTTTCCATTTCAATTTGAGAATTTTCTGTTCAAATTGAAAGAGAAAATTATCACATTGAAATGGAAAGTTCTTAATTCAGCTTGGAAAATTCTCAATTAGGTATGGAAATGTCTCAATCGAGCTTGGAAAACCTATATCGTCGCAGTCCAGGCAGAAGGGCGTATGTGGAAAATGCAGGTTTTGGCAAATCGCATTTTTCTGTAGCGAGAAGAAAAAAAAAAACGCCTATCGCTTCGCTGAAAGTATTGCTTGATTAACCTTAACTTACTGATTCTGATCCGTTAAAAGTGCGAGCCTGGTTCGTGATGCGTAGGGGCCCCAATACAGTCGATGAGATGGACATTCAGGATGAGGACTGAACTTCTCTTCCTCAACGCCAGGCCGTATCCGTTGGATAGGCCAGAAAAATGCTTCATCTGTGATATGCGGGCGCGAAAGAATCAGTTCCGCCTCTTGTGTGTGTGCCCTGCGCTCGCGGAATTTCGTCAGGCCGCATTTGGCCGTCCTCTCCTGCAGGATCTGCCCTATCCATGGATTGGGATGAAGCTATCAGGATCCTTAACGGCCCTAGTTGGTCGGAGCTGGTTGAGTTCTGCAAGACAGCGTGGAGATATAGAAGCTTTGGGTTGGACCAGTTCTCTGCTTAGTGGGTTTTCTTTCTGGTTTCGTCGCTGTTTTGCCCTTCTGTTCTCACAAAAACCCCCTTCTCAAAACTTTCTCACTCAAACCCAAAACATGAGAATTCAATTTTTTATTATTATTATTATTATTATTATTATTATTATTATTATTATTATTATTATTATTATTCTCCTTAACATTACGGAGAGTTATTTATGTTTTTTCAACCATAGAACTACTGGGTAGTAAACTTGTTTTATTTTTGTATTGTGCCTTCAGGCCCGAACCTCCGGCAGACGGTTTAGAACCATTGCCGTATTGTTTACTAGCAGGAAACCCATGCTTCGCTCGGGATAGTTAAAAATGTAAATAAAACATTAATAAAGTGGTATAATTATTAATTATTAATTATTATTCATCTTAAAACATTATAAATGCTTACTCGGTTGTTTATTATTTTTCTATAAAAATAATACTATACAGATTCAATAAACATCGAAGTGTAATAATTAATAATTATTCATGTCAAAACATTATAAATGCTAAACATTATAATATGTTAAACATTATAATACTATTAGTATTAGTATTAAAAATTATAATACTATTAGGAACTTGAGGCGCTGAATCGATTGTAAAAGGAGTGCACACTGATGTTATTTCGAAAGCCTGAGGCGAGAACGACCTTTTTGGGCAATCAATTGGTCCACATTGTGAACTCCACAACTAGTGAAATCAAATTTGAAAACTCCACCATCACTAATAAGCCTATGCCAATTGAAAAGTTTTAAAAATGCCTCCCCTGGCTGATAAAATGATCGGCCAAGCGAAGCAAAGCCCCCAGCCCTGTCAAAGTGCTAGTGAAATCAAATTTGAAAACTCCACCTTCAATAAAATCTGGGAGGCACAACCCGCGTAATCCCTGAAAATTTCATCAAAATCGAATCAATATTGGCTGAAATCCCCACTCCTTCTCTTCTTTAGGGAAGGAGAGGGGGCTGAAGGAGGGGAAAACGGAAAAATCCTTGAGGGCGCTCAACCTATCTCAGAACGTAGATCATTTTTGTATTTCTAGAGATTTTCAAGAATTATATTTATATAAGAGTCTCAATAAATAGCTCAATAAACAGTCTGTTAGAGTCTCAATAAATAGCTCACTGATGTTCGGCAGCCACGCAACTCAAGCCTCACCCCGCGCGAATTAAAACGATGAACTCGCTTCTCACCGTGAACTCGCCCCCTCCCCCTCGTTTTTTTTTTGAAATCCGACTTCGGAATGTGTTTGGCATAGATTGTAGCCCATTTGGCTCGCGGATACCATACTCAAAAAACGACTCCTTACTGGGTATTTTTGAACCCGAAAAAACGTGGGACAAACGCGAAAAAAAACAACGATTATTTCGACGGGGATTTCGACGAATTTCCCGGGCAAAATTCCGATTTTCGATTTGACCGACGTCTTCCTCCAGGTCTGATCTATACGGCTCGTATTTTTTTCGTAATTTTTTCGACCCCCTAAACGGCCTTTGGCGCGAGTGGAGGAATTACGGCCGCTTTACGCTTGATGTGAAGTGACGACACACAGACGAAAAAGATGTAAAATTAAAGCTGTAAAATTAAAATTAAATATGTACCTAATCCTTTTAAAAAAATTTAAAAATACGGGCATCATCATGTCCACTCACCGGTCAATTGAAAAAAAACTGCACCGAAATTGACCGAGCCGTTTACCTTGCAGAGCTGCCGACAGACAGACAGACAGACAAACAAGAACCATCCTCCTTTTATTAGGTAGAGATTTTGAATTTGGTGTTATGCTATGCTTTTATTCAAAATAAATCTCTTTCTTCTTCTTCTTCACTTCTGATTCTTTCCGTATTTTCGGATTTCTTCTAACTCGAATAATGCGGAAAAAAACTGATTTTCTTGTCACATTCGCCCTTTCGCAGTATGCTCTGCTTCGCCCTCTTCATCATCCCTGCTTGATCCTCAAACGATCTTTCGAGCTCCTCATCAACCAGATCGTACACAACAACTTGATCCTGTTCATTCGACGCTTACTGCTGAAATACAGCCAGATGGTTTTCTCTAAAAGTTGGAAAATTGTATTTTCTCGGGTGTCACCTACCAACAATCTTCAAATAACTTTCGAACGGGTAATCACACAGAAATCGTTTTGTACTCGTTGAAATCAGCGTGAAACGCTCGTTTTAACCGACGTAGTTCCGTTCACCGACGGCAAAAGGCTTTTTGATCCTAACGAATTAGGATAAAACATACTGGGCGACTTAAATGAACATACGTACTCTCGTTTTCATCTATCTCTGGTTGAATTGATTGAGTAAAGGTTTTTACATTTCGCCGGTTGATAACGACGGTTAAAACTTACAGTCATTACAGTACAGTCATTTACAGTCATTTACTTACAACTTACAGTCATACTGTATGTACCTGAAAGGACTCAATAACAAATCACCCACAATCCAATCCAGAAATCACAAAAAAAAAAAAAAAAACCGTCCAAAAATGATTGATCTCAAAAACACAAAAACACCAAGAACACATTCGCATGCCACACAAACTAGCGCCTAAACGGTTGATTACCTGGCTGAAATAACTTCCCAACTTCCCCTCCTGAAGTATAGTTTTGGTTGTAGGAAGCTACTTTTCTAGTCGTCAAAATCCTTCGAAAGGACACAAACCTGTGGCTTTCGGGTTAGGTGGAACGACGAAAACTGTCACATTCTGCTGGTAAAAGATCTACATTCGCCCCATACATTTTCCTTTTTTCCCCCAAATAACTTTCTTCTGATTGGTCAGATCGTTTCGATCTCTTCAAATTCGAATTCCCCGCGAAAAATCTTCAAGATTCATACTTAACCCGAAAACCGATTTTTCCACATTCGCCCTTTTACCTGAACTGCGAAGATATCTTTGTGTGGGAAATAAACTCTAGATCTCAACTTTTTTGGACTTTAAAATGACCGAATCAGCGCTAAATTTTTGCCAGCGAATTTAATATTCGAATTGACACGAAGTTGGTGAATTTGACAGTTCGAGAGGGAAACTGAGAAATAAGTTAAGGGAATAGGGTGAAGTGATGATGGTGAAAGGGGGGGGGGGGGGTGATAAAAATTACCTTTCGTTTGAGAAAAAGCGCACGAAAAAAAGCTATCTCGCTTAAAACCTTGTCACTCCCTTTCTCCCTCTCTCGCGAGATCCCTCCAACCTCCTCGCCTGTTAAATGTTTCGAAAGCACTTAATTCAATTACTTCGAAGGGTCGGACTTAGTGTTGGCCTGGCACGGTGTCAATTCGGACCATATTGCCCTTTCAACCTTCCTTTTTTCAGGACGGAGGGGAACGGAGGTGTGACAATTAGTTTGCTCTAATGAAATTTACGCCTTTCCGTTTATTTTCACAAAAGGCTTTTTTTTTTTTTTTTTTTTTTTTTTGTCGGGACACCCATTGAAACGTCGTACTTTTTTTTTTATCAAGGTAGAAAACTCGATACACTCGGTTTTCATTCGAGATTTCCACCCCAGCGAAACGTTCTTTCACCGCTTATTTTGTTCGGATGTGTGTTCTCCCGTTTTTCAATAGGTTTTATACCAAAGGGAAATTCCTCATTTGATTGCGTTGGGAAGCTTTTCTGTCCGCTCACTTAGTGGAGAACTTTTCTTCGAGATCAAATTTTCAACTATTTAATGCAAAAATAGCTTCGACACGGTTCATTTGCTGGTGGGACGACTTAATAACGAGTACGAGAAAGTTCCCGAGCATAGTGCAGCGTACACAACTGTACAACACAAGGGTTGAAGCACTTTAAACTGGTTAGGCACCACTAGGAGCGGTGTTGCGAAGGTTGAGCCCCCCACCCCCACCACCACTACTTATGCATTCATGTAGGTACGACCTTTACATTGTCAGAACACACATTTTTGGAATCTGAAAGAAACTTCGGATCTGGAGCGGTAGTCAGTAGACAATCTGCTTTGCCCACCCCCTGGGGTCACTACTGTGGTGAAAACTCTCCCTACACGATCTTCTAAAAACGTTATCACAGTCAGCTGATTATGCCCAACGAAATAGCAAATCAATTAGCCGCGCTTAGTAAAAAGATTGACGTTAATCAATCGTCTCTCAGGGAAATTACTAGCAAATTGGCTAAATTAGATTCTGTGGAAAGTGAAGTTCGTGAACTACGCTCAATAGGATTCTACTTCCGTGTCTGTGAATGCCCGGTGTGGACTCCCAACATGAACACATTCTGTCATTCGAGCGGCGAAAAAATTTGAACTGGTTTGGGGGTTGCTGAACAAAATTCGTCCTCAGAAGATGTCCAAAAGGTAATGTCTCTCATTCGCTCCAACTAACATGCTGTGAATCAGACTTCGTCGAGGTTTTTAGAATGGGGGCCCGCAAACTGGACCAGCCGATTGCAATATGACCTCTTTGTGCGGAGCTTAGGTCTATGGATTGATAATTCAAATTTCTGGCGAACCGCACCATACATGCCGGGCTTGTGGGCGAGAGAGTTTACGTGAATCGTGATCTGCCTGCTGAGTTGAGACAACGTCGTAATGAGGAAGCTGCAGTGTAACAAGGGGAAGAACAAGAGACCCCCTCCGCTCCTCCCGACGGCTAGGGTGTCCCGAAGAAAACTATTTCTGGGAACGTCAGCTCCCAGGATTTTCAATAAACAGCCTTCCGCCCAGAAGTTTGAATTTATTTTTTTGGAACTGTCAGGAATACAGTAGGTTTTTGGCTAAAACTTGATGGTAGGTTATTTTGTAGATATAAAGCTGATATTATTTGTGTGTCTGAAACATGGCTCTCTTTGAATGAGATAACTTGAGGAGTCAGTCTGCCCGGTGAGCAACACTGGGGAGCAGGACACAATAGTGCACTTCATTTGCACCTGCCCTGTCTTTCGTGGGGACGTTTTTCTTTCTTCTTGCTGCAAGATCTCTCGCTTAATAGTTTCTTAGATTTTCTATTATCTTGTAAAGACCACTCTCTCTGTAAAAAAAAGTGTTATTTTTTCTTTCTAATTGCATTAGAACTAGAGTATTCTTCTTAAACGAAGGTTTGTTGAACTCTTGAGTGAATTCTTTCTTTCTTCGCTTTCAGTTATCTTTCTTTATTACTCCTATATTGATCCTTGAGCATGCCGTATTATCTTATTTTTCTCCTGTCTAGGTATAATGTCTAACTTTTCTTCTTCTCGTCTTTACTCTGAGTATACTATTATTATTATTTTTTATTTTTTTATTTGTTACTTTCTCTATATCTTTCCTCTTTTACTGATCAAAATTGCATTTTGTAGCCAACCTTTGTAACGCCGGAAGGCTTATACAATAAAGCATATCTATCTATCTAACTCTCCCTACATTTGTCCGATCGATATCCGGGCTGCCAACGCTAGTTCGAGAGGCGTGCCGGGTGGGGCGGTACTTCACTGATCCTTCCGAGGATCTGCCAAACTTACAACATCTCGGCACATCGTGTGAGCCTAAGGAACCCAGATTCTCCAATTCTACAGCTGGAAACCCCTCAGAGCCTGTAGACAACAACAATGTGTGCTATGCCTCTGGCGTCCCTACCTGCATCCTCCAAAACACCTGGCGGCGTAACCTCTGACTAGGGATGCAAAATCGGTAGTCAAAAATTTGATTTTGACAATCGATTTTTAATCGGACGCGAAAATCGATTGTACCAATTAATCAGGCCAAAAAATCTATTTTTATTTAAAAATCGATTTTACGGACAAATAAAAAATTATCATTCATTAAAAAAAACAGCATGTAATTAAATTAGCAGGTAATTAAATATTTTACCTACCGAAATTTAGGTGGTTTTTATTTAATGCAAATTATTAAAGAAAATATTGGAACTGTAATAATAATAATTAATATTATAATACATAATTATTATTGTAAGACACCTTTTTCATAGTAAAAGTATAATTAGGAAGTTGGGGTGAGCCAAGTTTAATAAAAAATCAAACAAATTACGTACAAGGTAGGCACTTGGACCACTACACTTAGAAAAAGTAAATTTCGGGTAGGTACACTGTTCAAAAATAATAATTTGGAAAGAGTGTCGCCTTTCAACCTGTTGCGCTAATAGGTGAGCATGAGACCTGCCTTAGAAAAAAGCCTCTCGCTCGGGACTGACGTAGACACCGAGGTTACGTAGCACCCGTAGCAATAATAATTATTGCAATTATTGCAAGTTTGGGAGAGGCAGGTTTCATGTTTCCCAGTAAGCGAGGGGGCATTTTTTGAGGTTATGTTATATTATATCCTTCTTGTGGGTCTGCTGCATAGGTACACAAAGAGTAGGTACAATACAGAAAACAAAAACCGATTTCGCAAAAACATAAAATCGATTTCACCAAAAAAATCGATTTTTGGATAAAAAAATCGGTACAATCAATCGATTGCAGAAAAATCGGAAATCGGAGGTAAAAAATCGATTTTTCGATTTAATCGAAAATCGATTTGCATCCCTACCTCTGACTCTGTGCTGGATGCATTCCGCCAATCACACCACAAACCTTATATATTATTAGGAAAAACAAATCATGTAGGTACACACCCAAAACACCACATGGGGGAGCCCTGCACCGACCTAACATTTAAATAAGTTACTGCTGAACCTACCGAGGCAGTTCTTGGTTTGAAAATAATCTTCGCTGATGAAATAAGGCCGCGAATAAAAAGTGTTCGGAGTTTTACAAAAACCGCGGCTGGTTGGTTTTTTTAAATATTTATTTTGATTCTCACATTATTATGCGGAAGGCGGGGAAAAAGAAAGAAAAACGGGAGCGGTCGATCTAAAATTCAAATCAACGAGCAGCCAGAGAGGTTTCTAAATTGCCACGAAGAAAGTGTCCATAGGAAACAGATGTCAGTCGTTTTGCAGGGGAAGAGCGGCAATTTCGGCAAGTTTTTAGCAAAGAAAGTCGCCACGGAGCGATTTACCTGTTTCATTTCGATAAACCGTCGTTGTTCTGTATTAATACACCCAAGATAGGTGACTTGAAATTACGAAATTACAACGAGCTAATCCACCTTATCACGATATAAATATTTAACTGTTTTTGTTTGCTGTTGACAAAAATTAAATGCTACGGTTCAGACAAGCCACTAATAAGTAGGTAGGTATTTTGTAATCCTCTTTTTTCGGGACAGATAGGTTTTTTCAACGTATTTTTACAACAAACGGCTGCGGGGTTGTTTACGCAACTTCGGCTCAAAGCCAAGATTTCCTTTTTTTTCTGCGACCATGAAAAAGGCATGCGGGATCTCTCCCCAAGTCCTCAAAGCGAAGGTCTTATTTTTCAGCGACGTTTTCCGTTTCTCTTTTGAAGTAACAGCTCAAGTAGCGCCCTTTTAATAGTACCGTGGTATTAACTTTCATGCGATGCCTTTTTTTTTCTTTCGTTGGAGCTATTTCAAATGACCTCCGACTTTGGCACAATATTGCCCGGTGGAAGGCTTTGACCGGGTTCAAAAGCAATATACCGATGTATTTCCAATATGTGTACACGTACAGTGAAATGTGTAACGCCATGCGATCGCAATGGATATTGAATTCTCGAGACTTCCAAGAACTTCAGGGCAGGGTGGTTATGTGGAAACTTTTAGGATGCGAAAGTTGGCGTTCAAAGGGTCCAGCTCTCCCTAAATGGTTGGAAAGCTATCCAAATTGTAACCACGCTAAGGGATTGTTGATAGTATGAGAGATCTTTCATCTTATGAGCCAACGGGGCATTTTCATTTACCCACACGTTTCATTTCCGTCTAATTTGGGGCAACCATTATTTCTAGGGATCGTGCATTTTGACTTCCAGGCCAAAGCCGGCGAAACTGAGCCACTTCAGAAGGGTCTTAGTTAAGTTCATAATGCAAATGGCAGACATTTTCACTTGAAGGTGAGGAGGGGTTTCCAACATTTACACTTTTGGTCAAAATTCGTTTTTTTCGGTGATTCGGGCTCTGAGGAAGTTTTGAGGAAGGTTTGAGGAAGTTTTGTGAACCTCATCTCCCAAAAGTGGCTATTTCCTATTGAAATAGTCGAAAAGGGGACGGAAAAGGTGCTTTTCTCAGCCAAATTGAAATTTCAACCATATGCAAACGGGATAAATCTTGATAACTTTCTCATCGTCAAATTACAAACGATGCTAAATACATACCTACGTACAATAGACACATAAAATGTTCTCTAGTGGTAAACAGAGATTCGGACATACGCAAAGCCAATCTACCTTCTTATAGTATTCAGCGTTAAACTTATGGCAAGAATCTGCTCGATTTTTCAATTTTAGTGCCTGCTGTAGGCCAGGTAGTGATGACAAGGGACGGCCAGTGTCTCTAATGTTGCATTTTTCCTGCCCCGACAAAAGGGAATACCTAGTTCTCTTTTGTATATTGCACTGAATTGGTCATAGCTCGTAACAGTATGAAAACTTATTAATAACAATAAACAAGAATGAAGAAAAGTCGTGAAAAGGATACAAAACTCGGCCGAACACGAAAAGAGCCTGATATGCTGAGTTTTTCGGAAAAACTCAGCATATCAGCCAGTGATGACAGACGCCTTCGACCTGAAAGGGGGACACCTGGGGCGAAAAAGAGGGACTTGATCTCTTGCGAAGAGGAGTTCGATTTCCGCCACCAGAATGCAGTGTCAGAGCGCAATAATATAATATAATATATTATATTATTATTAATTATATAATATAATATAATATATAATATTATTATTAATTATTAATAATATATTAATTATAATAACATTATTATTCTTGTGGGAGACCTATAGGTTAGGTGCGGTACCATGGAAGAAAGGTCCTTTCCTCCATGGGTGCGGTATGTATGTACGTGGATGGGGTACTGGAAGTGGTTAACAAGAATATTTAAATAGTGCAAATTTTCTTTTTAAAAATATTTACCTACATAAAATTAAATAAAATAAACGTAGAAATAAATTTTTTAATAAAGTTTATTGATTTTCTATTATTTATTTAATTAATTTTTATTAAAAAAAAAACATTAATAAATATAAAGAAGAAAACGCTGCAAATTTTACACAAGGGTTTATTATTCTTTGATATGGGTTACTTGTGCAGAAATTTATTTCTGTCAATTTAAAAAAAAAAAATTATTTTTATATTTCAAAAACAATCTTTTTGGATATTTTTTTTTTTTTTTTTTTTTTTTTATATATGAAAAATATTTGACCTCCTGGGATCCATCAATAATCTCATTTGTAGCCCCATGAAATCCCTATAGATCGCAAAAGTGAAATCTTATCGTTGTGGTACCCCAAAAAATGGATTCTACGTCCAAAAATAGTTCGAAAACGACACCTGACTCGATCCCATAGCCAAAAGCCTTCAAAAAATCCTCCCATAGCCCCATAGCGCCCCACGGGTTTGGACGATCGGGCTGAAAACCTTGTGGGCACAACTAGATGCTAAACCGAGTATTTTGTCAAAATTTCAGATTAAAAAAAAAAAATTCCCACTGCCCAAAACGGCCCGGACGGCGGACGGATATTTCGAATTTAGACTGTAGACCTTTTGAAACGAATAATGTCAAATTTTGAGGCCGATCGGAGTCGTCGACCTCCGTCGCGATCACATAGTAAATGAACAAATTATACTGTAAATTGGAGAAAGTTAAATTATTATTTAAACTAGGTATGTTACAGTAGGAGCGTGATTTGAATTGATTATTATGCGGTTTATAAACACATTGGAAATGCAGAGAGTAGGCTCCAAAATCGATACATTTGAGTTTGCAACAGTCGCAATTTACTCAAGTACGGCACTTAATCAGCGGACGCACTAGAAGAATTAGTCGTGCTGAACCTTCCTCGCATCCTGAAATCATCTACTGTAACTATTTTCTTGTTATTTTAAACATGTTAAGAGTTATTCTTCAGCTGGCTACCCTTCCATTAACGCCCGCGTTGCCACCAGAGCGCTCTCATTTCAGTACAGTGCACGATCTTTACGTTTACTGTTTATCTAAAAAGGGACATACTGAAAACACCGTTTTCAGAATCTTTTTTAGTCTGTGAAAGCGGCAACCCCAATCTTTGTTCAACTTGGTGGGCAGATCAGTTTCCTTTGAGGATTTTTTTTTCTTCTTACGCGAAGTCTTCTCTACTTCAGGCCGTTATAGAGCAAAATGGGTCAAACTCTTTAAACTCTTGCCCTCCTGGACGAGGGCCTTACTTGGTTTCTGCATACAAGACTCGATTCCATAACGGAAACGTGCTCGCGTTAGTAAAATGGGAAAAGCAAGCGAAGGCCGAATCACCCCTCCAAAAAAAAAAAAAAAAAAAGGTCGGTCGGAAATCGACAAAAAGGACTTTCGTCGTGGAATGGTGAGGGTGACGGTTGGCGGGGGGGATTCTTACACGTTTTTGCTTTTCATGTTCGGCAAAAGAGGATCCGAAAACGTGGAGGTCGTGAGAGGCGTATGAATGTCTTGTTAATGACAATAAGAAGTTGCCTTTGTGGAAGGGGAAAGCCACCAAAAAGCGACAAGGACCTATCCGACGCCCAAGCCTGGCCCCCAGGAACTGGGCGTTATGCCATATTGAATTGAAGGGAGGAACCTCCTCTTTGTGGGGTCGGTTATTGGGTTTGTGAACCGCCCTGCAATCCCTTTGGGCCCTCTTTACCGCCCTCTTTGTCCCATTTCTAACACCGAACTAAACTTATTTTTTCCCCCACCAAAGACTCTTCTACTTTCTCGACACTTCTCTTTCAATCGCCCTTTGTCTGATCTTCCGACCTCAAACTCAAAGTTGGTTTAAGGGTTTCGACTTCAATATCCTGGAAGTTTTCCCAAGGCTCCTACTAAATACAATATAAAGGCTATTCGCACCTTGGAAGGAATTTAGTAACAAGAGTTCTTCGCAAAAAGTTGTTCGTTAGGTACTATTTCACCGTAGATATTTTTCATATAACGGCAGCTTTAGCGTGCACAACAGCAAGGGTCAAGTACTCTGGTTCGCAGCCGCTAGGCGTCGCATTTGATCGTAGGGATGTGCGAAGGTCTCCTCTTTACAGTCGCGAATCCGGAAGCACTTCGCTGCGTGCTCTGCACTTGACTGACTTAGGGATGTGCGATACTTATCGATATGGGTAAAGTATCGGGTATTTCCTTTCGATACCGGGTACTTTTGGTATCGAATCCTGCCGTTCGATACTACTACTGGTATCGATTAATTTTCCAGTATCGGAAAAAATACCCAAATGGAAACAGATGTACCGACTTAAAACTAAAATAACTTTACTTGAATCATTTATTCATAAATTTATAGGTACTTGAATCACAGGGAAGCTCTCTACCAATAAATTATATAGGAACACTCACACACATAAGTTATGTGACAACGTCTCGTGGTGAGTCTGATGTTGAAGTTGTTACCTACTGTGTGTACTATAGGTATACCTCCTTGGTGCTATAACCTACACGAAAAGCGAGGAATCTACTCGCCACGCTCACCTCTGTCGGCCAACACAGATATGTACTAGACTCTAGTAGGTAACTAGAGAATCTCTAGTAGAGATTATCAGTCAAACCTAGAGATGTAAGGTACCTTCTTCAAAATGTATTGATACATAATACGCATCAATACATTTTGTAGTGATGATATTATCATGTATTGATACATTATCACATCGACATTTTTGATAAAAAAGTATCAAAAAGTATTGGATCGATATTTTTCAAAAAGTATCGATACTTTTATGAATCGGTACTTTTGGATACTTTTAAAAATGCATTGGACTAAACTAAAATATTATAACCATGGTTTAATTTTTTTTCTATAAACATTAAGCAGGGAATTTTTACTGACGATAGCGACGCTAGACTCAGGCGGTGTTCTCAGATTGCTTATTTTCATAAATTAAAATAAGCAATCTGAGATAAATTTATCACAATCGACCTCGTGGATGATTAGGTAAGTAAATAATTTTCGACCAAACTTATTACTGAATTTTGAGAAAAGGAATATTCTCGGTTGAAACCAAAATATGTTGACAAATTGTGTTTTCTGAGAGGCACAGACTACGAATGGTGGTAGAATTATATTTTATATACAATATTTTCTTTATTAAATGAATATAATATCATTCTTCTTCTTCTGACTCTTTGAAGTAACAATAATGATAATAATAATAATAATAAATAATAATAATAATAATAATAATAATAATAATAATAATGATAATCCAGGATTCGATTTTAAAACTGTTCCTATTCAATACAGAAATTTTCTTTTCTCTTAATAAAAGTACCCATATGATCCAATACTTGTAGGTATCGAATACTTGCTTCCGATACTTCGATAGTATTGCATACTTTTTTCGATACTAGTATCGGGTACTGGTATCGGGTATTGTATAGTATCGCACATCCCTAGACTGACTCTCACCCCTGTCCCCGCATGGCGGTACCCGCAGGTTTAGCTGGAATGTCCTCCCCACCAGGGGCGGATAGGCAGGTCGGGCGATCGGGCGACGCCTGAAGGGCCGAAGGTCCTGAGGGGCCGGTCGAAGCTGGGGAAAAATTGTGTCCTACCTAAAATAAAATATGTAGGTCCTAGTCGAGACCAAAAGGAACTACTCAGGCCCACTTTCACCACCCGAGTTACCGAGAGTTTAAGCGTTAACGCCCAAGTTAAACCATAGAGGAGGCACCGATTAGGCAAAAAAGAGACTGCGATCTGGTTGGCTTTGTTCCTCGTAGGGAGGATGGCCAGTGCAATAAAATCGTAATTTGTGCTAGGTGCATGGTTTTAAATCAGTACAACCTCATGGCCTCATCGTATGCGAGTCTCTTTTTGATTTACGAATTTTTGGTAACGCTTTCTACAACCCAAGTCTAGGCGCAAAACAAGGCTGAGGCAAACTCTGAGTGACAGCAATCTGGAGGATCTCATGTTGATGGCTTGTGAGCAGGAGCGTCTGTCCGGAGCATTGAGCCAAGTGGCTTCAGCCCTCCTCGCCATCGCCTATCGCTTAGTCACTTCTCGCTCATCAGCGAGCGTTATGCAATCCCGTTTTGGTTAAATATCTTTGGAATAATTCACATTGGTATTTGCAACGGGAGTAACAAATTTGTATTGTCCTCAAAGTTTGTCATTATATCTACGTTTCAAGATGTGTAGGTAGATTCAAAAACTGAAATGTTCATCCCTCCGTCGACGGCGTTTAATTAAACAGCATTAATGCTGTAGGAATTTATAAAAATCTGAAATTTTTGATAAAATACTTTGCTCTCGCGAAGTTGTACGTACCCGCAAGGTTTTCAGTCCGATCTTACAAACCCGTGGAAGCTCTGGAACTAAAAAGGGGCTACAAGAGGGGATTTTGAAGGATTTCGGCTATGGTATCGAGTTAGGTGTCGTTTTCAAATGATTTTTAGACGTTAAATCCATTTTTGGGGGTCCCAGAAGCATTCGATTTCATCGGGGGGATCCATGGGGCTTTTGAAGGATGCCAGGAAGTTGAATGAGGACTCATTTCCCGAGTGTTCTTGATAATTCATCTTCCAGGGTCCTTCATCCGTCCAAACACTTACCTAACATGAAAATTAGAAAAGTTTTTTTTTTTTGTTGAAATAATTAAATTTAAACAGATATCGTCGGCACCATGCCAAAGTCGCCAAACTGCAATTTTCGAGTTTTTCACTTCTGAACTGTTTCCAAGTTGTCTAGGGCTATATATATACATATGTGTGGGGTGGAGGGAAGATGGCGAGGAGGGCCAGAAACGTCCAAAGTCTCCTGGCACAGAGCTCCAGGCAGATGCTCCTCTTGCAAGCCTTATTTTTTTTAATCGTTGATAAGCTGTGATAATCTAGCTTGAAGCGCGATTTTGTTTGTAAGACGCTACAAACAATTGCTTGGTTACAAATAATTTGTACAACTAATTATTAGTTACTAATTCAAATAGGAAGCGCCACACTTATTTCTTCTTTTTTTTTAAATATAGGCGGTTATTTTTCTCGTTCACCTAAGTATTAAGCTCACCCAGGTATTAAGCATAATAAAGTGGTTTCTCGTTCCTATTCATTTGCTTGTGTTTCCAAAATATAAAAACGCCCTCCTTTGTTGGTCTTTGGACAAGTAACTGCAGATTGGTGGGGGTGGGGGGAGGGCCGGTCAAATTGAATCGCCCGGGCCGGTCAAAACCACCTATCCACCCCTGCTCCCCACGTAGAATGCCACGCAATGTTGGCACAGGAGCTGGTAAACCACCTGCCATGACTGGCACTCAGCGGTGCCCTTGACATTAAAGTTGTGGGAAGTGTTGGGAGATGAAAATGTTGTCCCAGGCAACACCAACTCGCAGGTCTTGCACCACGGCCGTCCACATGGCTCCAATCTCCGAGACGCCTCCCATCGATGGTCAGTATGACTGGGCATGCTGCCCAGTGTGCGGTTCCTCCTGTTACAGTAGGCCAAGCATGGAACATCTGGGAAGACCGAGGGCAAGGATTGCGAGCTAGGTTCGCGTAGGCTTCCCGCAGGATGGAATTTATTCGCTGGATACCCGGGAAATTGTTGGTGGCCTGGAACGGTCCTGGTTTCTGTGGTGCTCATTCTGGTCCATGGTGTGGTACATTTGGAGGCACGATTCTGCCGTGGAGAAGTTGGAGCGGGTAACCTCTCCGTCTCAATCTATCCAACGCGATTCCAAATATAGCCAACTAACGTTTTTGTCAGTTAGGTCACGGGCCGTGACTCACGGCTAAAGCATATTCACTGCTAAAACACCCATATCGGGTCCTGTTCCTACAGCAGCACAGCAGCGAAAGAAAAATAGCGACGTTTGATGAACAAAAAAAAATACGATCCATAGAGAGACTTACCAACCTCTCTGTTTCTAAATTCATTCCGTACCTGTTGCCCCTTGAGCTTTTGCTGCCGACGTGAAATTAACCATGCTGAAGCGGAACAATGCGGCAACCGTAGTAGGCTCATTATCAGGGCCGTCTAAGTGAAAAGAAACGCCTCAGAAAAGGTGGGCCCTCCGCTTAATCAAGATTCTTCTCATTCATGGCTCCCCCCACCCTTCCAAAGATGGCCGACCGACGCGTTGTAATTAAACTCCATTGTACGCCAGGTTTTTAAAACTCCCCCCCTTCTTTCCTCCGTCACCTTTTTTTTCCGGTCTTCGTGAAGTGAGTGCCACCTTTGTGTTTTTTCATTTGTCACTGATAAGGTAGTTTTCCGTCCATTACTTTCGATTTGTTTTAATGAAATTTTAACGCTTTTTTCCACCCTTCAACAAGTTCTTTTCACCTCCTTCTTTTCAATAATGACTTTGGAAGGAGGGAAAAAAAAAGAGAAATTTGTGCGGATATTGGAGCAAGTTTGCCGGTAGCTCGTGTATTTTCCCTCTTCATTTTCACGGACTTGAGAAGTAATAAAGAGGATTTTAGACAGACGTTGATGTCCGTAGGCGTGCTAAGGTTCTTTAATATGTTTTCAGTCTTTCGGACCCAGCTTATCATCCTACTCGTTTCTTCTACTATGCTGGAGGATATTTTTTTTTACGGTTTCAGAGACGAGAATCTCATCTCATCTGATGAGCTTCCGTTATGTAATTCACGCTTGTACGGTGTGTGCACTAAGGAAACTGATCTCTCGGTGCGGACCTGTGGGTTTGATCCGAAAAATTATTTTATTTTTGTGTTGTGTTATGCGGAAGGTCGAGATTTTGGGCATGGAGGAGAGCTTCAGTTTAGTTTTAGAAAACACTATAACTTGAGTCTTCCCTGGGTTCAAAATCAAGCAGTTTTTCGCTGCATGTGATGATACTGACGCCAAATCCAAATTCGTTCTCCGAGCTGCGTCAGGGAGCTCATCGGGTCGACATGAGAATTTTAATGTTGAGAGAGGCACAATTGGGTGTCGTCAGCAAATTGGTGGAAGGTTGAGAACCTCAGGCATCCAAATAAATTTTTCACGTACAATGAGAAAAGAAGTGGACTCAAAACCGATCCCTGTGGAGTCGAGGTTGAGAACCTCAGGCATCCAAATCTCATGATTGGGTGGAGGCACAAATTGGGCTCAGGCATCCAAATCCAGGCATCCAGGCATCCAAATTGGCATCCAAATCCAGGCATCCAAATTGGACTCAGGCATCCAAATCTCATGATTGGGTGGAGGCACAAATTGGGCCATGATTGGGCTCAAATTAGGCTCATGATTGGGCTCAAATTGGGCTCATGATTGGATGGAGGCACAAATTGGTGGAAGGTTGAGAACCTCAGGCATCCAAATCTCATGATGAGAGACCTCCAAATCTCATGACGAGAGGCACAATTGGGTGTCGTCAGCAAATTGGTGGAAGGTTGAGAAACTCAGGCATCCAAATAATTTTTTCACGTACAATGAGAAAAGAAGTGGACTCAAAACCGATCCCTGTGGAGTCGAGGAAAGAGGACATTGTTCTAAAATTTTCGATACTACTGGAAGTTTCGAGATTGGCCGAAAGTCACTAGGGTTTTTTGGTTGTGGGATTTTATTGAGAGGAGTGACGGATTGCATGTTTCCATTGGGACGGGAATTTAGATGTTGTCAGACAGGTATGGGAGGATGACAAAGACGATCGAACGAAGGGAGTGAAGCGGTATACCATCACCCTTCGCAGGAGACCTAATGAACGAAATTGCCTCCAGTACATCCTCTTGTGTAACATTTTGAAATGAGAAGCCATCCGGAATCGACGAAGAAGAAGGAGCCGAAGAGGCCACCATAGTCGGCGCCGAGGTGAAATACCTATTGAGAGTTTCAGGGCTGAAACCCGCCGTGAGCTCTTTATCCTCGCTCGCGCTTTACTTAATCCCATTGATCTTTTTCCGCCAGATCTCTTTCGGGGCAATTTAGGGTCAAGTTTCTTAAAAGTATGCTTCCGTATTGTCTGTCTCATTCTCGACATTTAATTTATATATTATGCTAGCTGGGACACCCGTGCTTCGCACGAAACATCAAATTCCCGCCGTCCATCACCTATGTATTACACGATGCACCCTTGTTAACCCGTCAACTTAATTTTTCATAGTAACAACGCTTGTTGGTTTTTCGTAGTGAATTATCAAATTCCCGTATAATTGGGGATACCCAATAATTGGGTATTTTTTGGGGATACCCAATAATTTTATAATATAAATATAATAATTATAATAATTATAATATTATAATATTATTATAATTATTATAATATAAAATTATATTAATATAATATGCAATTTTGCATATTATGCAGCCCATAGCAACCCATCAACTCAATTTCATATTATGAAATTACCTAGTACCACGTATCAAAACAATCGAAGGCTCGTACCCACCAACCGACGATCTTCGAATAACTTCCGAACGGGATATCGCACAGAAATCGTTTTGTACTCGTTGATATCAGCGAGAAAAGCTCGTTTTAACAGACGTAGTTTCGTTCAAACCCGACGGCAAAAGTTGTACCGGGTTTCGGCGTTTCGAAAATTTTCCTAGCAATCCCTAGTAACGACGCTATTTGACCCGGCTTTTCGTCGCGAAGGAAAGTTCCGATCGCGACGAAGGAAGAGAGTTGGCGAAATCTAATATAGGTAGCCTATTATCTAAGTCGGAACGCGCGGGTCAATTCGCGCCCACCCGCAACGAAATTGGTTCAGCCGTTCGGAAGTTTACTGGGCACATACATACATACAGAAAGAGAATTTTATACAATAGTAATAGATAGATACATATTCAAACTTGTCATTATACAGTTCGAAATGCAAATTTAGTTATATTCTAATTTTTTTCAATGTGGCCCAACAGGGTTTTCCGCAGTAAAAATGCTCTCATGACAAGTTTCGACAAGTTAACTCAATTGAGTTAATTAATTGAGTTAGCCCTCTTTTACCCTCGAGAACAGCTCACAAGTATTGCCAGTCGCAAGAACTTGCAGAGTAACGAGAATCCTGATTCGTGATATTAAACCCTCAATGAGACTCTCTAATAAGCCATAAAAGCCTTTACATATTCATCGAGGCTGAGTAACGGTCGGTCGGGAAAGGGAAAGCGAGGGCGGGCGGAAAACTAATGAACTGAAAAGATAATACTTACGCCAAACCTCGCATCGGTGAGCCGCTTGTATTTACTAACTTGCCCGATTCCCCCTGGAAACTCCCCTCTTTCATGTCCGAACCCCGCAATCCTCCCCGAAGTTCATGTAAAAACAACCAAGTTTTCCTAAAATGTCCTCCGAAAAGTCTCCCCCTTCACCGTGGGATAAGCGGATTTTCCTCTTCGGGAAATTTATTTAGCCTTTTGTCATGGGATACGGTTTGGATTGCGGGAGTATCAAAACTTGATTCCCCAGAGGACGGTGCTTGGGTTGGATACGAGCAAATAAAATCAAAGATTGAATTGGGCTGTGGAAGAAAAAAAGTTGGGAGAACATCGATTGTTTAGTTTTTCACTCTTCGGAGTCAGACATTTTCCCTTATCGCACCCATCTTGTTTTCTTGCGATTACCACTGAGATCCCATAACTGTATTGTCTCGGAATTTCTTTTTCCATTTTGTCGCACGCTTGTAATTTCATGCTGAAATCGCTTGTTTTCAGGTGGGGAACAACGACTTCACGTCGCACACGCTTTTCATCAAAAGCGAAGGCAACGGCCTGGAAACCGCTCTGCTGGCTCTGGTGACGACGGCGATCCCGATGATCTTCCCGGAAGGGCGTCTTCAGCTTAGCTGCCTCGCCAGCCAGTTCAATTTGTACCGCCAGTCGACGGCCCTCATCCTTCAGGAAGACACGCCGCAGCTGGCTCACGTCTTGGGAGCGTCGCCGCCGCACGACCCTCCAAGCGGTAAATTAAGTCTCACTAGCACTCAGACATAAGGCCTCGCTTCGCTCGGCCTACCACTTTCTCGGACAGAAGGTACTAGGTACTTATTCGGATGGAAGGCCTCTCTTCGCTCGGCCAACCACTTTTTTGTTCAGGGGGCCTCGCTTCGCTCGGCCAACCATTTTCTCGGTCAGGGGGCTCGCTTCACTCACCCAAGTGACAGTCGCTCAATGCGCTAAATTTAACGGGCATAAAATTGGCCAGGGAATAGAGAGAGAAATCGTCTTACCACACCCCAGAATATATCCAAAATTAGCGTAGAATGAACCATTTCCAAAAACTGCCCCCCCCCCCAGTTTCCCCGCGTCCGCCACCTTTCTAAGGTCCCTGCCCCCCCCCCCCCCCCCCCCCCCCGACGTTCTCCCTTTCTGACCTCCACCTCTTTCCGAGGGCCCTGACAGCGTCCCCTCATAAAGGGCAAACGCGCGCCAGATCGCTTCAAATCGTTCAAATTAAACTCGCCGTCTAAATTTGCTCATCGTCCGTTGTTTCGGGATTTCGTATTAAAATTAGGATCTCTAGGTAGGATACGGAGGAAACGTCGATTCAATCAGACCATTAACAACGAAGGTACGAATAGTTGCACGAATTTGCGCGCACCAAAAATTTGGGTTCTCAAACCCCCTATTTGAAGTTAAACAGTTCACCGAACGCGTAGAAAAATTCGCCGTACTTTTATCGCTTACCGTTTCGGAGGAGGAGGCTCGTGACATACATAGTCAGCCAGCCACAGACACGTGAGAAATTGTGATATAGATAGATATCCCACTTCTGATTTCGCTGAAATTCTGCCAAACACACGGATTTATCAATCTCATCTTCCCATTTCACTTTTCCCTGCTCCCCGGCTTAAAATGTTTACTCAATCAGTGAACTTATCTACTTACCGACTCACCACTTTCCGTAAACTCCTTTACGGCCCGTGAGGCTCGACATCCAAGGAAGATAATCCTCTTCACGCTCTCTCTTAACAACCTGCCAACTCTGTTAACTTAATCGTTGCCCTGATCAGGAAGGGGATTAACTTGACTAAGTTGGCAGATTCGCGTAACGCACCGAGAAAACCTTGTTGAGCCAATTGCTGAAATTTGTCTGCAGAATGCCAATCAACCCGTCGGGTTTAAAACCATCTTGATTTGTTCTTCGTGGTGCAATCTATGGCAATGTCACGGACTCCACTTTGTATATAAAGTACATATATTACCAGAGTGCACCGATGCCCCGCCAGGCACCGCCTTCCCTTCCTCGCACCACCAAACCGGTGGATCTTCATGGACCTCCGAGTGTCTCCATATTCTTAGCGATGTATGATGAATTGATTTCAGTTCAGTTTTAAGCATCACTGCATCATCAAGATTGATGGATTTTTGAGGGATTTCCTCTATGTCTGTTAATGACTATTGCACCAGGACTGAGGCGCCCGAACCAAACTGATTTGGAGTACTCAGTTTTGGTATCAGTATTCTGCACGGGGATCTCATAGTTTCCGGCGATTGATGACTTTGTTAGGAAAGCAGATCCTCATCCAAACACCAAGCCTTTAGAACCTACGGCTCTGCTTTCACAGGCAAAACTACGGGAATCAGCGGCTTCTCTTCTAGCAGAGATGAAGTAACGTCTTCTCCCTCCAACTCTGGAGACCCAGTTGCTTAGACATTTCAGACAGACGACCTGGGAAACCATTCCCGGATTTCACAGGCCAGAACTGGGCCTCACCAACGTTTTGCCAAATAACGTGTTTGGGAACTGACCCCACAAGCGGGTGATTTGTAGGGGTGGTGTGATGTTAAATTTGCTGTGTGTCGTGTGATGGGCGGAGTTCTGTATGCGCTATGTTAAAAATCAAGCCACTGTAGCGGCTACTTGTGGTTGGAGAAATGTGGAAGTGACGTGCCAGGGTCCATACATGAAGCGTCAAGGATGTGTTCGCTGTGCAGGCAGGGCTGGTGGAGGCAGTGAGGCGGTTCACTGGTGTTGGTTAAGCTTGAGGCTGGGTTGGTCAAGCTCCTTGCTGGCCACGGGAATCTCCTGGCAAACTCTCCTCCCTGGGGTTGGAGGCGTCCGGAAGGTGCTTCTAGTGTGCGGAGCACATCCTTCGGGAGAGGCTGGCCCTCGAATGCGTGGCCTTCCCTGATGGGGTCGGATTGGTCCTGCTATGTAGGCTCTGGCAAAGTTCGCCCAGGCCACGCAGGGGGGCGGCCGCGATAATAAGGCCTGGGGACCCCAGAGGCGAATGCTGGCGGGCCCTTGACCTGAATAGGTCCAGGGTGGAGATCCCCCTTCTGTACACCGTCTATCCCTGCCATTATGCCGCCATCATTTCCCTCAAACCTTCCCACCACCACCTGGTCCTGGGGACGGTTTAGGGCTCCCCAGAACCGAGCATCCTCCCCAGAGATCAGACAAGGGGCCATCAGACTCTCTACTCGGGTACCGGGGCTTTCTCTTTCCATCCAAATTAGCGTGATCAGACTTGATAGAAATGCTGAGATTAGTTGAACAAAAGCTGCATTTTTACACAAGGGTTTACATTAAAGTTTGTCGAGTCCTGCCTTTTATGGGCGACGGGGTTACAACCCTCACAAGTGAGGGTTAATGATGGACCCAGTGGGTTTGAAGTGATGTACTCGTAAGCTCTACAACTTCATACATATTGTGTCGAGCGCTTTCGCTAATATAGCATCTTCAGGTCTGGAAGAGAACATAGACCGTTAGAGCAGGAATGGCTAACGGATATCACCATAAGTATCTTAGGGAGTAAATCAGGTACCTAGAAGACTTCTAGTCGATGTTCGTCGCTCCTCGCTGTCTGTGGAAAGGGCAGGGATCGGTTGGTTGGCGGATCTTTCCCGGGTTTATAGATAGCCAGCTGTCGTCTGTAATATCCCATTTATTTTACATGATTGTCCATCAGATTCTGTGAGGAATTAATGAGATTAATAGATAATAATTGTCGTAAGGATTGGTGGTTTGGGTTCGCTATGGAATTGAAAGTTACCTGGTGGTTGAGTGCTGAGGGTTTATTAGGGCGCTGTTCATTTGTTCTAACTTATAACCGTATTTCATTGGCGGATTGACGTACTTAGTTATTATAATAGTTTACTGGGATTAGGTGACGACAGAAAGAAAATTGGGCTGAATATTTGACGGGAATTCCGTAGTTCTCGAGGTGCCGGCAGAGCGCGTTGGTGTCGTGGGGAAGGTTAAAAATCGCAGGTTTTGTTATGTGGGTTGGCACGTGGTTTACACAACGAGGGAGAGCGAGAGCTCTTCCAGACCTGAAGATGCTATATTAGCGAAAGCGCTCGTCACAATATGTATGAATTTGTATAGCTACGAGTACATCGCTTCAAACCCACTGGGTCCATCATTACCCCTCGCAACCCCGTCACAAGGGTTTATTATTCTTTGTAATAGGTTAATTGTGGAAAAATTAATTCTGTCACGAAGAAAATTTTTGGAAAAATTAAAAAAAAAAATCCCTGTACAATGTTTGGACAGATGTGGGACCTCGAAAAACGACACACTATTTGACCTCCTAGGATCCTACAAAAATCCTTTTTTGTAGCCCCGTGTAAGCCCCATAGATCCTTACGGTAAAGTCGAATCGTTCCGGGGCCCCCGAAAATGAATTCTACGTCCAAAAGTAGTTTGAAAACGACACCTAACTCGACTCCATAGCCGAAACCCTTCAAAAACCTTTCCCGTAGCCCCATAGCGCCCCACGGGTGTGGGCGATCGGGCTGAAAACCTCGCGGGCACAACTAGATGGTGCAGCGAGTATTTTGTCAAAATTTCAGATTTAAAAAAATCCTAATGCCCAAAACGGCCCGGACGGCGGACGGTGTACCAGAATGGTGTGGCTAACGCCGGAGGGGACAGGAGGGCCCGCTGTACTCTCCCTAGGGGAAGATCATGAACAAGAAGAAAATTTCTTGATCCGCACATTTAATGTGAGGAAACATAATTGCACATCCCCTAGGGGAAGAAAGAGAGCAGAAGGTACGAGAAAGGTTGTTATGGGCCAGAAACGGCCTTAGATACAACCTAAGAAGAAGCTCTGTACAGCGGACGGCGGACGGACATTTCGTTTTTGGAATCTACACATCTTGAAACGTATAATGTCGCATTTTGAGGCCGATCAGAATTTTCGATCTCCGTCGCGATTACATAGGTGTATTATTCCAAGAATGGACACATCTGGGTTGGACCATAATCCCCTTCGAAATCTGTACCATCGGATTCTACCTTTTAATCAATTTGTTTGACGAAGTTATTCTTTTTCAGAGACGAGCGGAGCACTGATGCACTCACCCTGCGATCTCCTGAGGTACAGCTGGTTCCTCTACTCCTTGATACTCCTCCTCAGGCTCGCCTCAGCCAACTCCACCGACTGCCGGTAGTTTGCACTCAAACAGTGGAAAAAACGTAACCTGTAAATTTTTTTTTAAATCGACGAAGAAATCAAACAGGAGTTAAAAAAACGGAGTTTTAGTTCGACGGATGCCTGTGATAGAGTGTTGAAATGTAAAAAGAAAAATTCCGCCCTTGACAACCCCACTTCGACAGTTACCATAAGTGTGCAACCTCTTCAAACATTTACATTGTAAATAAATTGGTCCCAGGAAGCGGTCTTTTTACGACGGAATTTCATAGAAAACAAAACCAAATTGACGGGGAAATGGGCTAAGAATTTGGCTGGAAACTTCGAAAGGAGCTTTTAACTGTCTCCCCCCTTCAAACTGGTTATTTTGCAGCATTCCTTTTGTGAATGGCCTAAATTGCTGAATAGAAATATTTTCTAGCGCTGTTCTTCCTTCGGTTTTCGACTGGGTGTTCAAAATAAATTCCGGTTCTTCCCAAAAAAGGAGCCTTTCAAGTATAAACGAATCAAAAGTAGCAAGAAAACCGGAAAGGCTCCTGTTTGTGAAAATGGCTATTTCGAAAAAAACCAAGTCGAAAATCTACAAATTTGACTTTTCCTCAAAATGAATCATCGAATTAGACAACCAGACGAAGAGGAACTTAATTTTGTCGAACTCCCCAAAATAGACTGACCTGAATGATGAGGATCGCCCAACGAGAGTCGTGATTTTCACTCATTTTCAAACCCCCCCGTTTCCCCCACCCACCCATTTCAAAATGAGTTTTCACATTTTGCTCAAAACTGCCCCGATGTAAATAACGTACTTGTACCTATAAAGATGTAGAGATTGCATTGCAAAAGAAAAGAAAAAATCAAAAATAAAATAAGATGTTGTAAAAATCAAAAAGAACTTATTTCATGTGATTTAATGAACATAAAATGTTTAATATTAATGTGTAATTTGAACCTGCATTCCAATATTAATCTATTAGGTACCTAATTGTTGTAATATACTGTTATGATTTGTTTTTTGTTCCTGATGTAAATTGGGATGGCTGAATATTGAAGCGATAAGATGTAAATAAGACGTTGTATTATTATCAATGTTGACTAGATCTCTTTGAGGGAGTTTGAAAAATATTTATTATGACTTGTAAATTATAGACGAATTTTGAATAAAATGGCATTGAACAGGTGTTGCATTTTTTCCGGCTTCAGATGAAACGCTGAGTTGGGAGTTCCGTTCCGGATTTCAAGAGCAGAGCCTCAGATCATTACAAACAAACAGAGCCTGTTTTGTGACATACCTACTGTATGTAGGAGCGTCGCACAGTGGTGCAAAAACCCTCCAAAAGCGGCCAAAACCCCCTTTCATGGGAGTATTTCAATAAAACTCGGTACACTGATGTTTTTCGGGGCGTAGTATCCGAATTCGACGTCAGTTATTGCGCTACAACTTCGTAAAGACCGTAATTCAGCATTTTAATGGGTATACTCACTGGCTTTCCACTTTTACAGGTGTTTTTGCTTATGTACTGGTCAGTACAACAAAAGTTATACTAACACAGGTTTATCACTTTTACGGTAAAGAAACCATTGTGTTATTAACCTGGGTCGAGGGAAGGGTTTGAAAATAATTCCATTATTTATCAAATAAAAATAGGCAGCATTAATTTCAGAATAATATAACTTTAACTCAATTACTTAGTTTGAACTTGATGACTCTTCAATAAGAGGGAAATAATCATTTAAAAATTTTAAATGATTATAATCATTTAAAATTTTTAGAAAAAGTATCATTTTTTTTAAATAATTATTTCCCTCTTATTTGCAGCGTTTTTTTAATTAATATTTTACTAACGACGATTTATAATTTTTATTTATCTAGCTTTCATTATACTATTAAATAGTATAATGACAGCTAGATAAATAAAAATTATAAATCGTCGTTAGTAAAAATATTAATTAAAAAAACGCTGCAAATTTTACACAAGGGTTTATTATTCTTTAATATAGGTTACTTGTGTAGAAATTTAATTCTGTGAATGAAAAAAAATTTAAAAAAAAATTCCGATTTTTATATTTCAAAAAAAATTTTTTGGGGGGGGGGGGGATTTTATTTTCAACATTTTTTTGTTTTTTACTTGAAAAATATTTGAACTCCTGAGATCCATCAAAAATCACATTTGTAGCCCCATGAAAGCCCTATAGATCCCCACAGTGAAATCGGATCGTTCCAGGACCCCCAAAAATGGATTCTACGTCCAAAAATACTTTGAAAACGACCCCTGACTCGATCCCATAGCCAAAAGCCTTCATAAAACCTCTCCCGTAGCCCCATAGCGCCCCACGGGTTTGAGCAATCGGGCTGAAAACCTTGCGGGCACAACTAGATGGTAAACCAAGTATTTTGTCGAAATTTCAGATTTTTCGAAAAATTCCTACTGCCCAAAACGGCCCGGACGGCGGACGGACATTTCGGTTTTGGAATGTAGACCTCTTGAAACGGATAATGTCAAATTTTGAGGCCGATCGGAGTCGTCGACCTCCGTCGCGATTACATAGGAGTATTATTCCAAGAACAATTAACCAAAATGAACAAAAACCACTTTCGTGATTAATTTGAAGAATTCCGCTGGGTTTCATCTAAGGAACAAGTATAAGTACCACGAATTACAATCCGAGCAGTTTTTCAGAACTACTGGGTGCAGAAAATTGCCCCTTTTCTGGGAATCACCCAACTGTGGGTCTCCAGACCTTGTGATGTGGACCCGGCAAGGTCCAATGAACAGCTCAACCAGTGCCTTACAACAAGATCCAGGAATACCAGTTTTCCTCACTGCTCTCCCTTCTTTTGTCCTTCGAGGTCTCCTATTTCTACCACTGTAGAGCTGATTAATCTTCTAAGTCTTCTGCTGCTTCGAAACTGTCCACGGAAGCGGTATAGGCTTTGACTTCACAGCTCGTTGCAGCAATAATAATTATTGCTAATTATTAGGAATGGAAATGCCCCCGAATTTCGGGTTAAATCATCCTGTACCATGTTGTTATAGGTCGACAACTTAAGGAATGACACCGTGCAGCGAACCTGGCGGCATCCCGAGAGTGAAATCTGTCCCCTTCCTAGGCACACCGCCGGGGCTCACGTCCCGCATTTTTCAAAAAATTGGCCTCCTGACCAGGCCGATGGGCTTCTCGAACCCTTTCTCTTTTCATTGTCATTATAGCGCTTCGAAGCGATAATCCTATAATAATACTGTTCATCTATTAATTTCGTGAGGTGATCATTCTTTCTCAGAAGCCCCTTTTTTTTTTCTTCCACACACTTAAATAGGTACCTGCCTATTAAAACCAGGCAATACAATTTTTTCTTTTGTTAATACATAATCTGTTGTTTTTTAATTGAATCTTCATGAAGGTGCATAGGATCACTTTTGACCCCTCCTTGTGTACGGTCTGAAATACTAATAATTAGGCACACTCGCCAAGCGGTCAGATATCCTGAGGCCTGAGTTTTCGAATTACGCGCGCACCTTCCGAGCTTAAAGGGGTTACCTGGAAAGGGAAGGCAAACTTCCCCTCCGAAGGAGGCTCGGTGACTCCCCTAGTTATTCTCTAAGTTGTCGACCTATAGAAGTCAAAATGGGAAAAATACATCATTTTTGTGACAAAAAGTGTTTCACGTAGTTTATAACAAGTTTTTCTGGCAGATCCAAAAACCAGTTTCCAATCAAAGACACCAGAGTGCAGGTCGATTTTCAAATTTTTCTTGATTTTCTTGGTGTTTGGCGCTAGTGACACTGGAGTACGCGAAAATGGCCGTATTCGCTTTGTTGTGAATGTGATCGTGCGTATTGACTCAACTTATTCGTGATATAAACTAACATATTCGATGTGACGGATCCTTTAGTTTTTTAGTAACGCGGCGACCAATAGGAGCAGACTTCGGGATTCCGCGAAAATTCAAATCGCAATTTTTCCATAAATTTCATAAATTCGTACGAACTTGCAGTATGTGTTTTAACCCCATTTTCAGTATTATTTGGACGCCTTCTAATGATACAAAAAAAATAATTCAGACGCGTTTCCTTTCCTAATTATTACCAACAACTGATCTGGTGTAGACTTCTTTGTTTCATCTGCTAGGACCTCACCCTTCTCATCAAGTTCTCCACTAACACTGCGATCCGCTGCCTGCACTACCAGCTCGCCTCGTTCATCCTCCTTCAAACATGGCGCGTTGCATCGAGAGATTCACGTTCCAAATCCCACTTCTGATAACACTTTTAAGATGTCTCAACGGTGATGGGTTTGGGTGTGTCAGCACACCTCGTTGCAAACCCATCCGCTAGCAGCATCTGAGTGCCAGCACGTACAGATCACGACAAATTCGAATTTAACGCATAAAAATCGCTTTAATCAAAATACAATACAGATCCTGTCAGTACATAAACTCTGAAATTACTTCAACGCATTGCTCATAGAATTGCACGCTATTCACAATAAAAAAATGTAAATAATCAAGTACCATTCGAATAGTTGATTCAGTAAGGTATTGCAATTACAGAATTTTTTCTCTTTTTAACGGCCTGAACGACGCTGGCAAATCGAGTTATGGCAAAAATATTTACCAATAATACTGTCTCGTTGAACTTAATGCGGGTTCATTATAGCAAACGAAGACTAAAAACTTGCTCAATAAAGCTACAGATTTTGATCCATGTATGACTAGTTGGAAATCTACTTTTCACGCGAAAATCCACGGAACTCAGCGAGTCAGGCGAAATTGGTGGTTTTGCGTTTACAATGATTGGACGCTGCGGGGGACAGTTTTGACAAGAAAAAATTAAAACTCCTTAGCTCCAGCAGCTGCGGTGGCTCAAGTCACACAGTGGTTTTCGAATCAACAGAGGAAAACCTGATGGGAAGAGCTAAATGAGAATAACCCGTTCGCGTTACACAATGGTATTTAGGTACTTCGTTTGAGCCATTCTCAGTTATAGGTACATTTACGGGATGTTTCAGGTTTATTGGCTCTACTATGAACTAGTCCTGACATGCTGGAGGGACATCAATGGTACCCATAACCGGGCTGAAAACTACAGAGAATTATCACCACTCGAATTTCACGCCGGTTTCTCTAATTGAGAATAACCCAATTACAAATAGGAATAATCACCTTAATAGAACACTTAGCAATTGACAAACAGTATCCGCAGAAACGTGTCCGTTCAAAATCAACTGCGGTAACTCGGAGGCTCAAACCAAAATGAGTTTCGGATCGTTTGTCGAGTAAAAACGTTAAAACTAATTTCGCATTTTTTAGCTAAAATACATAAAAAAATATTTACAAAATACAAAAAAACGTAAATACAAGGTTGACGTTTTAGAATCATAAACCAGCGTATTGCGGACTGTTGGATATTCTGGGCGGTCGAGGTCGGCTGGTTGAGGACGGACACTCGCGAGATTCGCTGCAAAAAAAAGAGCCACATGTGAACTCGACGAAGGCACCAAAGACAAGCTCGACGAAATTGAGTCGGACTGACCTGAAAAAAGGAATGTTGGCCATAAGCGTTACTTTCGAGGCGGACGACGACAGAAGGGGGTTATTGGCGACGAGGTGGTTGACCAACCGTCGTAGGTAGTGCTGGAGTTTCAGCCGTCTGTCCTCCACGAATTTCGAATCCTGAAAACACATCGAATTTGCTATAAACGACCTCAGCGAGAGAAGACCGTCAATAGGTCTACAAACCTTGTTCCCGATGGTTTTTTTCGGAGGGAATTGGAAAGCGGATATCACGGGATACAACTTCTTCGTCTCCCGATGAAGATCGTAAAACTCCGAGTATCTTCGGTAGACGTTCCACTCCTCGTTTCCAACACGCACATGGATCTGCCAAAAACCACTAGAATAATTATTATCATCGTCTGGAAATATTCGTTAATGGTTAAAACAAGGGAAGAAAACGCTTACTGCCTCGGGATTACTTGAAAAATATTTGACCTTCTGGGATCCTTCAAAAAATCCCATTTGTAGCCCCATGAGGGCCCTCTAGATCCCCACAGTGGAATCGAATCGTTCTGGGACACCCAAAAATGGATTTTACGTCCAAAAATACTTCGAAAACTACACCTAACTCGATCCCTTAGCCAAAAGCCTTTAAAGAACCCCTCCTGTAGCCCCATTTTACCCCATAGCGCACAGTGGGCTAGATCGCATAATTAGGTGGAAAAAACCCCATTTTGAAAGTTACCACAATGCGATTCTAATAGGTGGGTTTCATAGAGGTTTTGTTTGCGAACTCTGCCCTGGAAGGGGGGGCGCCAATGTTTACACCGAGAGGCGTGAAACTATCGGAATACTCGATTTATCTCTTTTCTCACTTCATAATGTGTTTGTCTGCTGTGGTGTCCAGTTGCTCTTCAGAATTAATTTGACGATGGAGAGTTCCACCTAAGGTAGGTAGAAAACATCCTTCAAAGTCGACATTTGATTAATTTCAATTTTTTTGCTGTTCCTGCTACAAAAACTATGAAAAAGTCGATTAAATTAGCTTTAAAATAGTATTACTAAAATCGCAGGTAATTGCAGGTTTTGCGCTCCTTGAATATGTGATCTACTCGAGTTCTATTCGAGAAATATGAAAAAAACGGGCCGTTAGCACCCCGCGATAAAACTCAATGTTGATGTCGAGTTTCTTGGAATATCTCATATTTTATGACAATTTTTGACACAAAAACGAGTATAATTCATGAAATGTTAACTTTATCAAGTGGAGGGCAGTCTAAATCGACTCAGTACTTGAAAATACATTGAAAAAGCGATTTTTAGCCAATACGATACTTATTTTGAGTTTTTTTCCACCTAATTATGCGATCTAGCCCACTGTGTAGCGCCCCACGGGTTTGAGCGATCGGGATGAAAACCTTGCGGGCACAACTAGATGGTAAATCGAGTATTCTGTCAATTTCAGATTTAAAAAAAAGATTCCTACTGCCCAAAACGGCCCGGACGGCGGACGGACATTTCGGTTTTGGAATCTAGACCTCTTGAAACTGATAATCTCAAATTTTGAGGCCGATCGGAGTCGTCGCCCTCCGTCGCGAAAACATAGGGGTATTATTTCAAGAATAAAAAAAACCACTGGTGGACTTAACCAGTTTTGCAACTCAACGACTCAAATGGAGCTTTAAAAGGACTTTGGCCGGAAGGCCAAAGGAGGAGAAATTTCAAACGTAGACTCCATTTTTAGGGGCCCTTTATCTATCCCAACGTTATAATATAGGTGTAGTTTTTCTTATTTAAAATAATTTTATTTACAACGTTGTAAGAGACAAGAACTAACCTGATATACGTGGTGCGCCCTGGAAGAGCCCGATTGAAACACTGATGGCACCCACAGGCTGATTATTTGGGTGCTAACGTCGATTTCTGTGGGGCCTAACGGCCCTCGAAGAGCTTCCAGTTCCAAATACAACCTCTTAACGATGATATCTTTGGAAACCAAGTTCCTCTGAAGCCGATCGTTGAGCTCCATCAATTCCCCGTGCATTTCGGCCACCTGAAGGGAAACGAAATTTGAAACTACCGATTTGGTGTATTTTTCATAAGAGCAACGCTAAAAATTTGACACAACTGTCGTTTCCTGATTGAAATGTGAATCTCCGAGGTGGAGACATGAAGCTCCCGAAGACAGAAGAATGTTTGTTTGGTCTCTCGGAAAAAGTTTTTAACGAGGTGCTCACATAGGAGTCAAACTCACCTGAACAAGTTTCTGCTCATATAAATCTTCCCCTTGAAACTCCGTCCCTTCTTGTTTAAGTAGTTGGACGGCGCTAACGTACTTCCGCAGGGATTGCTTAAGGGCGTCATTCTCTCTGCGTAAAAAAATATAGCATATTATAAGGAAATTCGTAAAACCAGGAACAATAGAAGGTAAGTGGGCCACTAACTTTTGCAATTCTTGAATTTTGTTTTGCCAAGCTGTTTCTTTATTCTTGAGGGTCATGTTCGACTGTGCTAATTGGGAATTCAACACTGTATTCGACTCTTGGGCCTTTTCCAACTTCTGCAATAGGATTTTGTACTCGGGCGCTTCTTTGCCGGACATGCCTGTAATTATAAGAAGAAGAAAATTGTTTATGTTGGGATTTTTATAGAGCGTTTAATGTCGACAGTTTTACTGACTCGGTTCACAAGGGTGGTCCACAGCCGCTCCGGTGCTGGATGTTTCTCCTTCCTGAAACACCGAAAATAAGATTCGTGGTTACACACCTATGTGAACCTTAAACGACGCAATTTCCAACACCTACCTCGGACACGCTAGGTACAGAGACGGAGTCTTCGGAGGAATGGTTTTCTTCCACGTTGGAAACGGGGATGAGATCCCCCAGTGCCGAATTCGAGAGGAGCCTCAAGCCGGTGCTGAAATGTATTTGCAATGAAGCGGGGAAAAAGCAAAAAGAAATTTGGATATTTCTGAAGGGAGAAAAAGGCATTCACTTCCTTTTGGTTTATTATTCTTGGACTAATACACCTATGTGATCGCGACGATCGGCCTCAAAATTTGACATTATCCGTTTCAAGAGGTCTCGATTCCAAAACCAAAATGTCCATCCGCCGTCCGGGCCGTTTTGGGCAGTAGGAATTTTTTTTAATCCGAAATTTTGACAAAATACTCGGTTTACAATACTGGTTTACGCCCAAACCCGTGGGGCGCTATGGGGCTAAGTTGGGGCTATGGGATGGGTTTTTTCAGGCTTTTGGCTATGGGGTCGAGTTAGGTGTCGTTTTCGAAGTATTTTTGGACGTAGAATCCCTTTTTTGGGGGTCCCGCAACAATCCGATTCCACTGTTGCGATCTATAGGACTTTCATGAGGTACAAATGGGATTTTTGATGGATCCCAAGAGGTCAAATATTTTTCAAGAAAAAAAGGAAAAAATTTGAAAAAAAAAAATGTTTTTGAAAAAAAAATTTTTTTTTGTCTAATTTCTATTCATGGAATAATACACCTATGTTTTCGCGACGGGGGTCGACGACTCCGATCGGCCTCAAAACTTGACATTATCCGTTTCAAGAGGTCTACATTCTAAATCCGAAATGTCCGTCCGCCGTCCGGGCCGTTTTGGGCAGTAGGAATTTTTTTTTTTAATCTGAAATTTTGACAAAATACTCGGTTTACCATCTAGTTGTGCCCGCAAGGTTTTCAGCCCGATCGCCCAAACCCGTGAGGCGCTATGGGGCTAAAATGGGGCTACGGGAGGGTTTTTTTAAGGCTTTTGGCTATGGGATCGAGTTAGGTGTCGTTTTCGATGCACTTTAGGACGAAGAATCCATTTTTTGGGTTCTCGGAACGATCCGATTTCACTGTGGGGATCTATAGGGCTTTCATGGGGCTACAAATGGGATTTTTGAAGGATCCCAGGAGGTCAAATATTTTTCAAGAAAAAACAAAAAAATTTGAAGAAAAAAAAGTTAAAAAAAAAATCCAAAATTAAATTTAAAAAAAAAAAAGAGAGAAATTAGAAAAAAATTCTAATTTCTCTCTTTTTTTTTTTTTTTTTTTTTTTTTTTTTTTAATTGACAGAATCAAATTCTGCACAAGTAACCAATATCAAAGAATAATAAACCCTAGTGCAAAATTTGCAGCGTTTTTTAATATGTAATTGTCGGCCATCAACGGTGTACAGCCCTGGCAATAAGCGAAAAACAACAATCGCAAAGATTCGTGCGGCCCTGCCTGCGGGAACGGGCGAGCCCGTAAACCCTGTTGGCGCCAGTGAAGCGAATTCCATTGAATATTATTGTGGTCTTAGCTTCTACAGTCTAACAGGTGATTTGAATGAGGAAATGTGCCATTATTGATAACTGCACTTTGATGGCTGCCTCATTTCTACGACTCACCTCCGAGTGGAAAGCATATCATCATTTTTCGATTCGTTGTCACTATTAGACAGGTCCTGTTCAAAAGCTCCAGCTTCTACACCACACTCGATGTCTCCAGGATCCTGCTCCTGATAAACAAAAATAGCAATTGTAACGACATCGTGCAAGTTAAGGGTGCAAATTGTAATGAAATTGCTCCACTACCGACGAAAGAAGAGGCCAGAACACCAGTCTAGCAATTCCAGGGAACGCATGCATTTTGAGAACTACAGCTCGGGTCGACCACCACACATTTGATCAAACCAGCGATCCATGTTCCGTATCGTATTTTAATTGTGATTCATCGAGAACGATTTTCCTATCGCCCCTTCAACACTTTAATCTTTAATTCAGACTCACCGCAGCTTGAACGACCCAAGTGACGCCAGGGAGAGAATCGTCGATATGGCGGCTCTCCGAGGGTGATTCGATCGGCTCTTCGTCACCGAAAGAAATAATGTTTTTGGCGGTCTTCTTCGTCTTCTTAGGCTCGTCCTTTTTCTTCCCTGCTGCAGGCAAATGTTCACATCACCGACATTACGACAACAACGCGATCTCGAATTGGCTGATTTTCGTTCCTACGAAAGTCTTATCTTATCTTCGCGACTATGGAAAAGATACAACCCTCGTACGGTTTTTAGTTTTAGTTGTGATTTGTGGGAAAGATCTGCTCAGAAAGATAAACCGGTCAACCCAAATAAGATATAGATGGCGTTGTCGGTTTGATTTATCGACTCCTCATTAAGAACAGTGTCAGCAATATCAGACAACTCACGTTTGTATTAAGAGAGAAGTAACTTCTAATAACTGTTATTACTGACTCTTTCTTTAAGCGAGCTCTCTCTCGACTCTTATTGATTATTACTGATCAATAACATCCATTTTTTCGGTGATTTTATGAGAGCGGTGAATATAAAGAATTATAATATATTATGAAGATGTTACCTTGTTCGGGTTCTTCGATCACAGTTTCAGAATCATTAATAGCACTTTTGCTGAAGTCGTCGTGGTTGGACGCTTGGTTTAGTTCAGGACGATCTATACTCAGAGCAAACAAGATAGAAGACAATCCTGTAATTAAAACGCGTCATCACTAACACATTGCAGGCGGTATTGTAAATAATTAATCTTTATGGCCAACAAAAAAACATACCAGCCGCGGCATTGGGTAAAATATTGCTCAGTTCCGGGTCGAGAATGAAAGCCCAATCTTCGTAGTGAGTTTTGAGGGCAGGGGACGCTATCAGAGTCGTCATATACCGCTCCAAGGACCTTTCGTTGACTGCTGATCTCAGCCAGGCTCGACCACGCCCTCGGTTCGTCCAGATTTGTCGGAGTAGCTCGTACCGTTCTTTCTCGTGGCTGGTCAGCAGGTTTTGAATGGGGTCCCACAGGGTGAATTTCTCGCTGCCACCTCTAACCAGATCGGTCACTTGCCTGTCGAAACGATTAAGCTAATAAAGAAGTGTTAAAAATTTAGAGATTTTATCGTTTTTCATTCAATTATTTTAGAAGACGAGCTGAGGAGCGGTTTCCATTAGCATAAATAATGAGAAAACGCTGCAAAAATAAATAAATTATTAAAAAATTAAATAAGGAATTCCTGTACAGTGTTTGGACAGATGAGGGACACCGACAAATGGATTCTACGTCAAAAATTACTCGGAAAACGACACCTCATCCGACCTCATGGCTTCCTTCAAGAGCCTCATTTGTAGCCACAAGACAGCTTCGAAGGTCCTCTTGATGAGGTCGAATAGTTCTGGGACCCTCAAAAGTGGATTCTGCATACAAAACGACACATAACACGACCCCACAGCCAGATAACTCCAATAACCTCTCACGTAGCCCCTTTATAAACCCACAGAGCCCCACGGGTTAGGGCGATCGGGCTGAAAACCTTGCGGGCACAACTAGATAGCATCATTAGTATTTTGCCAAAATGTCAGACATTTAAACAAATTCATATTGTCCAAAACGGCCTGGACGGCAGGCAGACTTCTCGTTATTGGAATCTACACATCATGAAACTACCAACGAATAATTTTGTGACAAAATACAAATTTTGAGGACGATCAAAAGTGTTGACCACCTCACGAAAACATGTTCAGAGAATAATACTCCCCTACTATGAAGAAACGCAGTAGGTAGAAGACCATTTTGGGCTAATGGACTTTTTTCTATCGTTGGAATCGTCGTGAAAAGCTCTATTTGATGCTACATTGAATAGCAGTCTCTTGAAATTATGGAAAGTTATATTAAAGAAAATAGCTAGTGAAAGGTTGGGGTTCCTATGCTTCAAAGAAAAGCAGTTTGAAGTGACCATTCAATTTCACATAGTTTTTTCCCCCCAAAGTGGGTTATTTCAAACTACATAAATTGTGACAAAGCGAAACAGATGGTTAAAAATCACGCGGAATTGGAATTTTGCTCGATTATGTAGTAGAAAATTACATGAGAGGGAGGTTCACAACTTTGGCCTTGATTTCTCAAAACTTGGAAAATGACTGTTTGCTGCCTTTCATCTTAGGAGGGCAGAATAATTCTAACATTTTCCGTAATGGCAAGAATATCAAGTATTGAACTCATCATTTTTTAACACTTTCTTGAAAATTTACTTTTTGTTGAAATTACCTATTCAAAGTTGAAAAGAAAATTGTAAAAAAATTAAAGAGATTCCAAAAATCAATGGGTACCTACATATTCATGAGAAAATGTCAATTAATACTTTATTATTACAAAATAATCGAATTTTTTCGTTACACAAATAAGTTTCAATTCAGAAAATTTTGTTCATTATTTAGCAAACATCCCCAATTTTAAGAGGTGAGTGCCTAACTTTGAATGAACCCTTAAACCCTTTAAATTAATATTAAATAATATTATATTAACCCTTAAAATTAATTATCTGAAAAAAAAAAAAAAAAAAAACGCTGCAAATTTTACTCAAGGGTTTATTTTTCTTTGATATAGGTTACTGGCCAAATATTAATTCTGTCAAAAAAATTTTAAATGGTTTTTTTCAATTTTTTTTTTCACTCGGAAAATATTCGACCTCCTGGGATCTTTCAAAAATCCCATTTGTGGCCCCATGAAAGCGCTATACATCCCTATAGTGAAATCGGATCGTTCCGGGACCCCAAAAAATGGATTCTACGTCCAAAAATACTTCGAAAACGACACCTAACTCGACGCCATAGCCGAAAACCGTCAAAAAACCCTCCCGTAGCCCCATTTTAGCCCCATAGATTCCCCCCGGTTAGGGCGATCGGGCTGAAAACCTTTCGGGCACAACTAGATGGTAAACCGAGTATTCAGTCAAAATGTCAGATATTTAGAAAAACTCCAACTGCCCAAAACGGTTCGGACGGCGGACGGGCGTTTTCTTTTTGGAATCTAAACATCTAGAAACGTATAATGACAAATTTGGAGGTACATCAGAATTGTCTGTCCCTCTAAGTCCAGGATTTCCGCTTGGAGTGTCCCATATTTGCTAAAACAAAGATGACAGCTCTATGTTTGCATTACCTGAGAGCGCTCGGCATTTTATCAGTAGGTTTGAGCCCATGAGAGAGAACTTGTTCAAAAGCCTGAGTGAGACTAGCGACACAAGGGTCCAACTCAGTGGCGAGTTCATTTCGGCCCCCGAACCGCGTTTGACAGTTCTTGACGGCCGCCAACAGTTGACTTTGCAGGCGGTTCTTTTCCGCGTCGTTCTCCGAAGCCATCCCGCAGCGAATAGAGCGCACCTGTGAAGCTAACTACATCTATAGGAACAGAGAGCGATCACACGACAGAAACTCGGGTTTCGCGAGGAAATTACACCAGGAAGGACACAAAGACACAGTGACAAGGTTGTTTCACTTGGAACTGTACTGCTGCATGTGACTTATCGCTCGACGCCTCCACTTCGACATAAGTTATCTCGGTATAAAAACATGACGCGACGCAGAACTTCCCGTTGCTAGCTGACAGTTTTTTGCTTCATCGGGCACTTCAAGAGAAAACAACTAAAACAAAAATTTCTTATCTACAAAAAGTGAAATCAGAGCCAGAGATAGGGGCGTTCATAAAATAGCGATTTATGGAAGTATCGATAACCGTGGACGATATTTCTTGTTACAGTATATCGATACGACGATATTATTTCCCTACGCATAGGTTTATTATTCTCGAAATAATCACGTGGCGGGGGTAAAACAATTAAGTTTAAATGTTTACCGGTCTCAAAATTTGTCCTTGTAATACATATAAGTAGCCTCAGGTGTTTTGCAGACGATTAGATCTTTGTGTGTTTATGTCTTCAGAGTCCGTCTTCAGCCCCCATAGCGCCCCACGGGTTTGGGCGATCGGGCTGAAAACCTTGCGGGCACAACTAGATGGTAAACTGAGTATTTTGTCAACATTTCAGATTTAAAAAAAAAAAAAATCCTACTGCCCCAAACGGCCCGGACGGCGGACGGCCATTTCGGTTTTGGAATCTAGACCTATTGAAACGAATGTCAAATTTTGAGGCCGATCGGAGTCGTCGACCACCGTCGCGATTACATAGGTGTATTATTCCAAGAATAATAAACCAAAAGCGTGTGTGCTAAAAGTGGTCGTTTTATCGACATTTTTTGGTGATATATCGAACTACTAAAACGATAAATATTTTAATTATCGATACTTTTTACGTTGGGGACATCTCTAATCAGAGTTGTAGATTGTTAATCTGCTCAATCGCAACCTTCAAGGTTTTTGTTGTCGATAAAACGTGTCTTGAAAGCTCCTTGTGGCGGCCACACCACAAGTTCTTTCAACGAAGCGGTTGGTGTTTGTTGTGTTGGCCACACTGATGGTGTTGTTCCAACTAGAGGCTATACCTACACCTGACTCCCAATCCGCGCATGCGCAATCGCACTTTTTTAACGGTAATCGATGCGTTATGAGAAAGATCGATTGTTCGCTACGCGTTTCAATCGATGTTGCCTTAACTTCCAAAACCCGCCTCTTGAAACAATGAAGGACGGTTTTTTCATTTTCTTTTTCAAATTCTTTGTTTTTTACTCGGAAAATATTTAACCCGCTGGGATCCTTCAAAAATCCCATTTTTAGCCCCATGAAAGCCCATAGATCGCCACAGTGAAATCGAATCGTTCCGGGACCCCCGTAAAATGGATTTTACGTCCAAAAATACTTCGAAAACGACACCTAAGCGAAGACGATCCCATAGCTAAAAGCCTTCAAAACCCCTCCAGTAGCCCCATTTTAGCCCCATAGCGCCCCACGGGTATGGGCGATCGGACTGAAAACCTTGTGGGCACAACTAGATGGTAAACCAAGTATTCTGTCAAAATTTCAGAATTTAAAGAAAATTCCTACTGCCAAAAACGGCCCGGAGGGCGGACGGACCTTTCGGATTTAGAATGTAGACCTCTTGAAACTGATAATGTCAAATTTTGAGGCCGATCCGAGTCGTCGACCTCCGTCGCGATTACATAGGGATCCTTCAAAAATCCCATTTTTAGCCACATGAACGCCCTATAGGTAGATCGCCGCAGTGAAATCGCATCGTTCCGGGACCCCCAAAAATTGATTCCACGTCCAAAAATAATTCGAAACCACACCTAACTCGATCCCATAGCTAAAAGCCTTAACAAAAAAAAAAAAAAAAACCCCTCCCGTAGCCCCATATTAGCCCCACGGGTTTGGACGATCGGACTGAAAACCTTGTGGGCACAACTAGATGGTAAACCAAGTATTCTGTCAAAATTTCAGAATTTAAAGAAAATTCATACTGCCCAAAACGGCCCGGACGGCGGACGGACATTTCGGTTTAGGAATCTAGACCTCTTGACACGGATAATGTCAAATTTTGAGGCCGATCCGAGACGCCGACCTCCGTCTCGATTACATAGGTGTATTATTCGAAGAATAATAAACCAAAAGTAGGTATGTATTAAATTATTACCATTTACCAATTCAAAGGTTCCTGTCTGGTAGTAACTGTCTGGCATAACATGGCCGTGACGATAATCGAAGGTGATGGAACATCGAAACGAAGATCGAACATCGAAACATTACCGATAAAAAAGTGCGATTGCGCATGCGCGGATTGGGAGTCAGGTGTAGGTCTAGTCTCTAGTGTTGTTCCACCAAAAAAATTTCAGTTCATGGCCGACTGTTGACGAGTGTGTTCCGTGTCGATTTGTGTCGGTTTTTTTTGTTTTTATTTTCTTCACGTTTTAGTGTCTCACATATTGTGTTCAGCGTTTTTGATCTGTGTATGGAATATTAATTTGGGGCTCTCTTTTCGAACCAAAATGAGTAAAAGTTGTGCCAGATGTGATAAAACTGTTTACCTCTTCGAAGAGCTCAAATGCCTCGACAAAGTAAGTCCCCGACCCCACCTTCACCTTTATTTTTCATGGTCTTAACCTTTCGATTGGACGCTCTACCGAATTTGCTGTGATATCTGGTTTTCGGTCGAGTTTTGTGTGTAAAGTTGATGCCAGATTTCATGTTGTTGGCTTATTTGATTAACGCTGACTTGATCTACTGGAACAGTCGCGGCGTTAGGTACTGCAAAGCCTACAGAACATGACATTGTGCCTATTTGTAATGTTTTGAAATTTCGTTCTAACTACTGTGTGGCTTGTTTTGCATCCTGCGTTTTGTTTGGTTTGTTCGTAGGTTTGGCATAAACAATGTTTCAAGTGCAAAGAGTGTGGCATGACGCTAAACATGAGGAATTATAAAGGATTCAACAAGGACCCCTACTGTGAAGCGTAAGTAGTCAATTTGTTAACACTTGGGGTGGATTGTGATATCAAAAGGTGAAACTAATCTCGATAATCGAGATAGGTAGCGAAAACTATGACGAACGGTGATTGCAGGGTACTGCGAGTTGCAAAAAAATTTAGAATCGTTAACCGCCGGTGACTCTGACTAGTTCCAGTCATTCCATCTGCAGTTCTTCCTCTTGGAAATGTCAGGGACAATCAGGTCAAGTGGTTTTCCATTCATTAGCATCTGATCTTGCCCCTAACTCGCGCATCAAGGTCACATACCGTCTTTTCACCTCGGGAGGTGTTCAGAAATCGTGATATTTTAAGGTTTTCTTTGAAAACAATGTTAGGCGCCTTCGCAGTTGAGCCATGATACTTGTCGAAAGTTGATAGGTTCGTTATAATTACGAACATGAGGAGGCACCCGTTGAGAGGACGCGGTAAGCTGTCAACAATAAGTAACATACGTGTAAATCGCAAGTGTAACATACGACCTTTTATCTCGATTCTACAAAATTTAAACATTGAAACACCGAGAATGGCCATGAAGACCTCCAATGTTACGGAAGTGGTGAATTTCAAGGTGTGTCTCATCCCACAGGGCAAAAACCTCTGATATTGGCGTCGTAAAAATGTTGCTCCGCATCAATGTACACTTTACTTTAAACAATTCAATGACTCATCTCTCATACCGCCAGAATGAAGCAGGAGCCTTATCGCCTTTCTTCAGTTGATTGAATATTTTATCTATTTCTGAATGGCGTTTTTACTGTTATCGGAGAGAGCCTCTCAAAGCTGACAAGTCTATTTTATTTACATTCCTCCCCGGCGTCTCGTTGAAAAACCTCTATTTATACTCGCGCCTTAAAAAACAAGATAGCGTCACCTTTTGACAAAACGATTCAGGATGAATGGAGGCATTGGTATTGATGTTTCTGCAAATTGGTTGGTTTAAAAAAAAACGCTAATTTTACTGAGGGCTTATGATTTTTTGTTATAATAATTATAACAAAATTTCTAATAATTTGTTTAATTAGTTCTGTCAAAAACAAATTATTAAAAAAAAAAAGTAAAAAAATTTGTGTTCCGTCAGCGTTGGAGCAGATGTGGGGCCCCCAAAAAATAAAATCTACGTCCAAAATTACTCGGAAAACGACACGTCACTCGACCTCCAGGCGTCCTTCAAAAATCTCATTTTTAGCCCCATGAAAGCCCCGTAGATCCCCATAGAGAAACCGGATCGTTCTGGGACCCCCGAAAATGGATTCTACGCCCAAAAATACTTCGAAAACGACACCTAACTCGACCCCATAGCCAAAATCCTTCAAAAGCCCCTCCCGTACCCCATTTTTGGCCCCACTGGATCGTTCCGAGACCCCCGAAAATGGATTCTACGCCCTAAAATACTTCGAAAACGACACCTAACTCGATCTCATAGCCAAAATCCTTTAAAAAAAAAACCTCCCGTAGCCCCATTTTAGCCCCCTAGAGCCCCACAGAGAAACTGGATCGTTCCGAGACCCCCGAAAATGGATTCTACGTCCAAAAATACTTCGAAAACGACACCTAACTTGATCCCATAGCCAAAATCCTTCAAAAAAACCCTCCCGTAGCCCCATTTTAGCCCCCTAGAGCCCCACAGATAAACTGGATCGTTCCGAGACCCCCGAAAATGGATGCTACGTCCAAAAATACTTCGAAAACGACGCCTAACTCGATCCCATAGCCAATATCCTTCAAAAACCCCTCCCGTGGCCCCATTTTAGCCCCACAGAGAAACTGGATCGTTCCGAGACCCCCGAAAATAGATTCTACGTCCAAAAATACTTCGAAAACGACACCTAACTCGATCCCATAGCCAAAATCCTTCAAAAATCCTCCCGTAGCCCCATTTTAGCCCCATAGAGCCCCATGGATATGGGCTGAAAAGCTTGCGGGCTCAACTAGATGGGATCCCGAGTATTTTGACAAAATTTTAGATTTAAAAAAATAACGAAGATTATGGCAACATTATGGAAACGTCTAATAAGTCGTTCATAGTTGAATTTCCGAGAAAATGATTAAAATGTCGTATTTGGTTATTTGATGGCTATTGAGGATTTAAAGATGAAGAGTGTTTGTGAAGATCAATTCAACGGAGTAATGAGATTTTATTTGATTATCCACTTGAGCTGTCAATTGATAGGCAGTAAATTCTAATTGAATCCGTCGCAGTATTTCTTCACCACTACAACTGTCCTGCGAGCGGTGCCTGTCGACAATTGAATGAGAAAATGTGTTCGGAATTCTCCAAGATGACTGTGGCAGTTTTTCAGAACAGTTCCGTTACCCTTAGCGCTCGGGAGACATTTCAAGGAGAGTTGAATCGAAAGAACTCATCCTCGTTCCCCTTCTCGCTGCCATTAATAACCAACATTATCATCATGATACGTCACACGACTTGCGTTGACAGATGAAAAAGTGCCCAAAAGGGGAAAAGAAAGAGTGACATTCGCTATAAACGTGCGTCAACATAAACAAGACAGAAGAAATTTCGACTGGTGAGACCTCACATCTGCTGACTTTGACAAGAGCGAAGCGGATGTGAATACAAATCGGAGGACGACTGCATCTCGTGGTGCGGATCTAAGGAAAAGCAATAAATCACAATTTATCCGGCCCGGAAGGGCACTTGAAAAGGCGAAGAAAAAAATCGTGATAGAAAGAGACGGAAAACCGTCCATTCGTCGTATTAACTGGGAGAAGCCCACATCCTCTGCCCGTCTACCCACAAATAGAAAATTATCTCAGAGCCACGAAGGCTGCGGTGACTCCTCCACCTCCAGTACACCATCAGGGAGTGTCGGAACCGCGACTCACTACATGACGTCAGTTGCTTTCAGATCTATGATGTGGTTTTGAAGTATTTGATGGTCCAGATTGAATCGTGACGACACGAATTTTGTACAATAATGAAATCATACTACAAGGTGACTAATGTCCGAATGTTGTTGGGAAAATGACAAATTAATTGATCTGTTTTTCAACGAATGTTGGAATAATTGGGCTGTCGGAATGTCTAAATCAAAGGTGTTATAAATAGGAAGTCGTGAAAATCGTATTTCTGGGTCTGCTGTTCAATGCCGCTCGGCTTCGCATCGCTTGTACTTCGGTTGGGAATATGTGGGCGTCGCCCCTTCCCGGCAAGACGGAGTTTGCGGGCCTGGGTGATCCCTTGCGATGTTCATTGGTATTAAACTCAACGTTTCACATGAGTAGGATCTGACCCAACACAGGAGTCAGCGCCACTTCTTATTTTTCCGCCCGCTGGTGGCTTTGGCCTGGGAAAACTGACTCCTTTCAATTATTGGCCGAGTCCATGAGGGTAAATCTCTTATAACCCAATCCGTGAAGACCGCATTGGGAGCTCTGGAGGTGTGTCGTATCTGGACTATTCCAGAGCGGTATTACTGCCTGTCAGATTCTTCAACTTGTTGGCTGCTGGCAGGAGACATCAGTTGCCCAGTCCGGGCGATTCTCCCATGAGTTCTTCCCTGGCTGGGCGGTTTCAGATTCAATAGGTCGTCCCCAATCATGGTTACTGAGCAGCCATGAGGACTTACGCCTATCGTCCATCAGGGACTATCCATAGCACTTCCGGCTAGCCAGACTTTCTCTTTTCGCTCTCTGGTTGATAACCATTGCACTCCCGGCGCTGCTGAGGCTCATAATGTGAACTTCACCACTTCACTCTCTACCTTTCTCTCTGATAGATAGTATAGAAGCAAATTCATCCCCAGCTTGGATCCAACTTTGCAAACCAGGACTGGAAAGCTTGGGGACCCATCTTGGCAAACCTTGGAATCCCTTAGCCAGCTTGGCACCAACATTGCAAGCCTTGGACAGATCTGGAAAGCTTGGCACCATATTGGCATGCCTTGGAAATCCTTGGTAGCTTGGGACGAGCAGAGACGATAAGCACTGCAGGCGCGAATCAGGGAGTGTTATGGTATCGGTCGGTACCCATTTTGGGAATTTTGTGGTATTGGGCGTGCAGCGGTCCCTTTCTCTGGGCTCGGGACTGCAATGCTCAAGTTTAGCAGCTAAACCCGCCTACATCAACTGGCGCTGGCCAATAAACCTGGCTGCAGATAGTGTAAAACATGTGATTTGGAGCTGCCCGGCATTGGCAAGGGAGAGGGCTGACCTGGAGGCTTAGGGTCTCTTGATTTCTAGCGTTTGCTGCTTTTGCAGTGGCCAGTTAGGCAGCAATCAGCCCATTTAGGGACTACAAGTGGTCAAGCAACAGCTCCCAGTAGTTGTCGCCTTGGGCTGTGAAGCTCCTCCCCATAACAAGGGGTGGTTGAGCAGTTGCTCCCATCTAGGATGGAAAGTCTGAAGAATTTAATTGATTTTAAGAAATGGACACTCATCTTCATATTCAGTTTCCTGCCATTCTTAGTGAAGAATCACAGCGTGAGGTTGTTGAGTCTACTCTTTGGATTCGGGCGTGGCTTATTTTGTTACACTTGTGATGTGGGCCATTTTGTAGATATCCTTCCCAAAAATTTTAAAGATATCACTCTTTGTCTTTGAAGTCTTTTCGAGGTGGGTTTCTTCAACCCTTCAGGATCGATCTAAACTTGAGGCTCGATTCTGCCTGCATTTCTTCCAACGTTTTAATAACGTGGTGTATGTTGGGATGAGGTTTCATTATCGATAAGCGAGCAGAAGGGGTCAAAGGCCAGGTGGGAGAGGTCGGGGGTTGGCTGGCTTTAGCCAGACTTTGGTCAGATCAGAGTTCCCGCAAACGGGTCGCATTCCTCGAAGCCCGCCCAGTTACAGCCAGGCAGCGAGAACAAGGAGTTTGCGCCTTTGAATCTTCGCCGATCACTCAACACTTTTATTACATAAAATGTACGAACACTACCTCACGTAGTAACTTAAAAAACATCCGATTCAGGTCTTGTTCCTACAATCATCATTCCTGAAAATTTAGCTCATAGAGGTCAAACTCGTCCTCTTCAAAACGTTCCTGTTTGCTTTTCTTCCAGTGAAATGCCGATGTCCGTTTTAATTACCCCCCCAAGCAATAAAAGACGACAACGGTGAAAGCACCTACAAACCCAATTCCGACCAGTCTGACCCCTAGGAATTTATAGACATTCCTGTATCCAACTGTTTACGTGAAATTTCTCTCACTATAACTGAAGTACTCTTAACAGAGAACACAACTGCGAGGGGAGAGTTCTGTTTGCGAAATGACAAGCTCAGTGGAGTTTCACTTTCTTTGAGGGTCAGGACCAATGTATGCCGGATTTGCTACGGTACCAACAGATTGCTCGTCAGCCGACTTGTTGCAAGCGTTGCATTTTCATGGGATGTTTGATTTTATCGTAATAACATTACAGGTGGCTTTGAAATTCTATGTTTCACATCCTGGAAGTTTTTCATTGCAACGTATGCGGAGTTTTTTGATGCAGTTGGGTTGTTCTATTGTGGTTGAAAAAAAAAAAAATCGTCAAGCAGTTTGAATAGGTTTGGTCCACTGAGCTTGAGGTGCTGGGGAACCGGTTTTGTTTGTGAAAGTGAAACTTCCGTCGTGCCGTCGCCGATCGTATCAACGCATTTCTGTATGCCTCGCGAAGACCACCAGATCTGAATGGCAATTTTCAACTTGGTGGCCGAAGTTGCGACGGAGAATTCTGGCTTGAGGGTAAAAATCGCCGAATTTGGTTTACACACAACGCTTTTTTTTTTTTTTTTTTTTCTGCCTTTTTTCGCTTTCGGCATGTCAATTCGGGAATGTACTCGTATCTTAGGAAGTTCAGACGTCGGCAAAGGATGTAGCAACTGTGCCTACACCTTCCCAGATTCGTTATCGCGTGAGATTGAGATAATCGTGCTCCCGCAGCTTCGCCCCCTAGTCAAAGAGGGAATTCCGGTGCTAAATACATACTGAGCCCCACCGTGAGAGAACACACAAGTCATTATTTTTTCAAAAAGTGTGAAACACTGCAATTAGCCAATTCCATACTATCACTGCTTCTTTGATTTCACGGTGTTGAAAAAGTATCGATTTGTTTTGTACCAAACTTGTGCCAAATATTTCTGTTGAGTTTCGAAAATAGACGGGGTTAATTCAATCGTCAGCAAGTTTTGCTTTTGTTTTGCTTCGTGATGTTGTCTGGCTTCTTCGCCTCTTGGGACTTGACTACAGTCACGTGCGAGTGCGGCGGGTTCCGCGCTGCTAAACGTTCTTCTCCAATTTAAACCGCAGGATTTTTTTCGTGAGGTTTGGAGTATTGGATTTTTCGGGGCCGGCCCACGTATGGATGAGAACTTCCGAAGAGCTGCCGCGTCAACCAATTTGAAACCATACAGACTAAATTTAAATAGCGCAGGATGAGACGATCGTCCCTGGTTTATCAGAAGGGTAACCGGCTTCTAAACCCAAATCAGATACCTTATAAGGCTCGCCCGACGCTGAAGGTTGAGGGAGGGAGAGAAAGTCTTATTCGACCTACTTGAAATCGTTTGAAGGGAACGTGTAGGTCTACGCACGATTCCTGACCAAGACCGGATAGTCCAGCATCGGAACCCACCAATACTTTCCTGCCTCTCTAAACCGTGAATCTCGTCATGATGGGGGAAGCCCCAGAAACGCCTGACCAAGAAAATCCACTTTTTCACGTGTTGACAACTAAAATAAGTTATTTGGATATCTTATTGTAAAACAATTTACTGTGATGGAGCTACCTACGTTTTTCTTCGGGTAAAAATCGACTTGAATACAATTTTCTTGAGTTCTCCAGCTGTTCTCGAGCACATTCAAAGTGCTCTGAGCTTCTCTTTAACGTCCGTGACTCACCAACTCGAAACGTCACTCCTCATTGAGAGCCCTCCAGCTGATGTCATTGAGTGATGTTCTCTTTCAATTTTATCAATTCCCTAAAAAAAAAAAAAAAAAAAAGCGCTATAATCTGATTGACTTCTGTCAAGACGTCACGGCCAGCGCCGTATAAAACACCCGTTTCGAGTGCGTTTTGAACAAAATATGAACTGGTAAACGACGCAGCTGTGTATAGTTCGCGGTATGAAGTTACATACTTGAAACGGGAAGTGGCAAATCTAAACCGATGGAACGAGGAATCCAAAATAGGATCCTCCGCTTCCTGCTAAGGTTTTGTTGAGCGCCAGGAAACGGCGAGGTCATCGGAGCGCTGAACAATGTGAAAAAAAAAAGAGATCGAGGATGCCAGAGAATCGTCATCCGCCGACGAAACAGTAATGGGACAGTGAGAGACATCGTGAATTTGTCTCAAAATAGACGCTGATTCAGTAACGCCTTTACTAATAAATCCCAACCTTGGACTAGAAATTGGAGAGATCCCATACATTGGTACCTCAAAGGATAACGATGTTTAACGTTTCAATAGTTTTACCAATTATCGATATCGTTATTTTAAAAAAGAATCGAAAATTATCGATATCGGTATTTTAAACAAAGAATCGATATTTTTTTTAGTAGGTAATGTGAATTTTGTCATAGTAACAAACTTTGTTTTCTATGCAAAAAACGCTTTTTATTGGCATTTTCCCCCTTTTCATTACGGAAATTTGTAGTTGCATTGGATTTTCAGTCCAAAATTTAAAAAAAAAAAGAAAAAAAAGAAGCTTTTTAAAACGTATCGATTCGAACCGGTACTTTAAAAAAAGTATCGAGTACTGTCATGCATTATAATTACGTTATACTTTTTTACATCCCTACCTGAAAATTTCAGGATATTAAATTTTAATATTCCATCATTTCCCTCCGTCACCTTAATTATCTCACCCATTATGTCTCGTTGTTCTTCCTGTAGGAACCTAATAGCATTAAGTGCTATTAAAATGATGATAGAACTCGTTTTAAAACGTTTTTAGGAAATGTTCGAAGACATGTTGGACGATGGAGATGTGCGGCCCGGTAGTGAGATGTGTGCCCTTACGACAATGCAGCATTAAATTTTCTTGCGTCCTCAGCTATTGCATGGCAGTGTATTATACTACAATTTATGACCTCACGGTCATCTTGGGTGTATCTGAATTCTTCTACAAGCTTTGTTTCTGATATTACTGGATTTACGTTGGTTTTAATTATTTATTATTAAATAATAAACAACTGTATTTCTTTTTTTGGGGGTTCTCTGCTTTTTTCTTGCTAAGTTTTGACAAATCTCGGTGCGGTACAAAAAAAAAAAAAAAAAAAAAAAATTGGGAGACCGGATTTACTTCCTCGTGGTATCTTGCTGGGCAGAGATGGCAAAAAAGTAGTTACGATTACAACTACCAACTACGATTAGATCAATCAAAATGTAGTTGTAACTACCAACTACAATTGTAGTTGGTAGTTGAAAATGGACAACTACTTTCCCCAACTACTAGTTAGTAGTTGCAACTATTTTTGCCAACTACTTGTAGTTGTAAAAAGTAGTTGATTGATTTAGTAGTCAACTACATTTTTAGTCTGTAGTTACGATTATTCAACTACTAACTACAAAAAGAAAAAAATCGCTGAAACGTGCAGATTTCACATTTTGAACATCCTCAGGGATGTGATCAGTCACGATTCTAGTACGTAGGTAATATAGTACCTACCTATTATAGGAAAATGCTCCCACTAACTTAGCGGTACCTTTTATAGGTACCGCTGAGTTAGTGGGAGCATTTTCCAAAGGAGCGTTAGGTAATGCTAGTAATGAAGAGTGAGAGCGAAAACATTTTAAATAGGTAAGTAAAATCGTAATGAAACACAAATTGTTTATTAAATCGAAGTGTTTATTAAACCAAATGTTTATTAAACCAATTGTTAATTAAACCAATGAAATGTAATTTTAGAATTCTCCGAAACGGAAACCATTCGCCTTCATGACCACCCGCGTCTCGAAATTTTTATCTGACAATCGGTTCGCTTTGGGGCTGTTTGTCATGGAGGCGAAGGAAAACAGGCGTTCGACGGGGGCTGACGAAGGCAGTGGGGTGTTACTTTGAAAAAATACCCTTTTGATTGCGGGGTAACTATGTAACATTTTCAAGTTGGTTCGGTCGTCCGATGGGCATCCTTGCTGCTTCAGCGATTTCCCACGAGGAGAACGTCAGCAGCGGCTACGTGTCCCCCCGGAGATCCCCCCCCCCCCCCCCCCCCATACCACTATTCGTTTGAGTTCCGTAGACGGGTCTGGTTATCGGTGACGTAGATTGAACCAGAAGGATGTATTATACTTGTTTGCAATATATTTGAGTGCGTAATAATTACTATCCACCGTAACTAACGGGGGAATGAACATAACAAAACGCTGCAAATTTTACACAAGGGTTTCTTGTTGATTCTTTGATATACGTTACTTGTGCAGACACTTAATTCTGTGTAAATGGAAAAAATGTTGGGAAAAAATTAGTGGGGATTTTTTAAAAATTTTTTTTTTTTTTTTAATTTATTTTCTACTCGACAAGTATTTGACCTCTTGGGATCCTTAAAAAATCCAGTTCGTAGCCTCATGAAAGCCCTATAGATCGCCACAGTGAAATCGGATCGTTCCGGGACCTCAAAAAATGGATTCTACGTCCAACAATACTTCGAACACGACACCTAACTCGATCCCATAGCCCAAAGCCTTAAAAAAACCGTCCCGTAGCCCTATTGTAGCCCCAAAGCGCCCCACGGGTTTGGGCGACCGACTGAAAACCTTGCGGGCACAACTGGATGGTAAACCGAGTATTTTGTCAGAATTTCAGATTAAAAAAAAAAAACCTACTGCCCAAAACGGCCCGGACGGTGGACGGATATTTCGGATTTGGAATGTAGACCTCTTGAAACGTATAATGTCAAATTTTGAGGCCGATCGGAGTCGTCGACCCCCGTCGCGAACACATACGTGTATTATTCCAAGAATAATAAACCAAAAATCCTACTGCCCAAAACGGCCAGAAGTCATAAAAGGAGAGTTCGTCAATACAGTAAGCTCACGAAAAATGCTCTGCTCAAGTTTCCAGAAAATGTAGTTGCAGAAAGTAGTTGCTTGTTAAGTAGTTAACTACTAACTAGTAGTTGGTAAAAAGTAGTTAACTACTTTTTTGGCAACTACTAGTTAGTAGTTGAAAAAAGTAACTACCAACTACAAGTTACCAAAAAGTAGTTGCTCCATCCAACTACCAACTACTAGTTGGTAGTTGCTCTGTGTGACTACTCAACTACTAGTTTGTAGTTGAAAATGTAGTTGATTGCTGAATTAATCAACTACTGCCCAACTCTGTTGCTGGGTCATGCTGAAGGGCTGATTTCACGGATTATCCCCTCAAACTGGCGGGCCGCACCTCATCATCATGATAGGGGATTGGGCCGCACTTCAACATCTCTGCTAAACTTCACCTACCTAAAAACGCTGCAAATTTCACACAAGGGTGTATTATTCTTTGACGTGCGTTAATTGTGAAAAATTAACCAATTCATTCTGTGTCATTAAGAAAATAATTTTGAAAAAAAAACGAACTCTGTTCGAACAGATTTGGGATCTCGAAAAATGGATATCCGGCGTCCATAATTACTCAGAAAACGACACCTTATTTATCCTCTTGGGATCCGAGTAGGTATTTTGACAAAATTTCAGAATTAAAAAAAAAAAAAAAAAAATTAACCTAACCTGAATCATGCCTATTAATACCCTATGGTGAACCTACCTATATATCTACCAAATTAAATGTTTATTTTTTCCATGTTAACAGTTACTTTTTTTCCCCATTCAACAAAAATCCCGATTATCAAAAAGTTGGACATTTCATCTCGAAACTATTGGAAAAACGGGAAAACTAACGATAGCTTTGCTGAAAGTGGCTGATACTATTTTCCTCTTTCTACAAAACTATCGAAGTAGTAAACTATTAGTTTACTACTTCCTTCCTATCGATTATTATTATTAATTTTTTTAATTTTATTTATTTTTATATAATACCTATATAAAAATATCATTTTTTCCTTCTCTTTTCTTGCTGTGCTCACTTCTTGGGACAAATAATCGTTGATCGTAGTGCAGCCGGAGTTCTGGAATTCCAAATCGTTCCGAGCGGTGAGCTAAGTTCCTGGAAGCGTTCGAGTTCTGATTTGATTTCGAACGGTTGGAACTCGCTCTGCGAACGCACATCGAATTTTCGAATTGAAAACCTAACTGATCCTGTCTTTTAACTTCAGCTAAAACCTCCTCTGAAAAGTCAGTTCTTCTCGTTCATTTGCTCTTTTGTTAAATTCCAAAACTACGTTCAACTATAGATTTTTCACTACCTACGGTGTTCATTTTTACAAATTTCCAGGAAGGTTTTTGTACGACCTATTCTGAAAAATCATTCAGAAAATGGATTTCTTTGATAAAATTCGTCTATCGTTCCCCATCCTTATTAATTTCCCAAGCAATATAGAGAAGATTGTCATGAATTACCAGGAGTATTTCTTCGTGAAAAACAGGAAATTTTCACAGGAAAAATCATAGTATTCGGTTCTATTTTCAATTTCTTTTGTCCTAAGAACGACAACCGCTTTACATCATTGCTCTAAGGAATAAACTCATGTGCAATCCAATTTGCGCTAAAAAGGGTCGATCGACATACCTAAGAGCCGGCCATTCGTCACCCTAACCGATAATAACGATTTGTTTGGTTTGAATGACTTTTCATCATCAACCGTAACCCTCAGACCGTGATATATCACGTCTGGCGGTACCCATCCGTTCTGCGGCTTGCGGTTTATAGCCGTTGTAAACTACGTTTTCTACAGCCTACCATAAAACTGGAGGCGTAAGTGGAACGCCTCTAATAACTTTACGTAATCCGCGGGGCGCAGTGCGGTACCCCTGAGGTACTTTTATTTCACCTCGGCACACCGGTATTGCTCGGTAACGTTAGAGGCCGGATAATCGGGGCGGATCGACTGTTCGACGGGCCCTGAACGAGTAGGCGGAGTATCAATTTCCAACCGGCCAACAAGTCTCAAGTGAGCTACTGGTGCTACTTGACCGAGATATCGTCGATAAATCTGTAGGTCACTTCAATTCTCATTTACAAACGAAGTTAGTAAATTTTTTTCCTCCTTTTATCAACTTAAAGCTCGGTGAATTAGGTGAGTAGGTTCCCCTTTCTTCATCGCTAGGAATAGCACGGTGATATTGTAAGTCCCACAAGAGAGTGTGAACTTCCATACTGCATGTTCACGCTGCCGTGACGGTTGGATGAAGGGTATGAATGTTTCAGGAAGCGTCAAAATCGCAACGTGGGTTCGTTATACTGGAGGCGGTTGAAGTTTGGTCGTTGTGCTTGCACTTGAAGCGGCTAGAAAAGATCCGCCTCCCGAACTTCCTTGGGGGCGGTCAGAGGCATCCACGGCTTTGCTCTTGGGCCTCACAGACGTCGCTGAGGTAAAGGAGTCAATTTTTGCCAGTTAAGACAAAGGGGTCCGCTGACACGAAAAGCCACCTCAAAATCGAGGGACTTTCCACAGCACTTCTGGCTGGTCGGATTTCACTTTTCGATCTCCAGTTGAAAGCCACTGCACTCCCTAGTTTTATCTCTAATGGATAGTATAGAAGCCATGTATTGTGTGGTAATGGGCAATCTATCTCTGGACGGATTCTCAATTCATCCCCAGCTTAGCACCAACGTTGCAGCCTTAGAAGGGTTTGAAAAGTTTGGGGACCATGGCAAGCCTTGGAATCCCTTAGCCAGCTTGGCACCAACATTGCAAGCCTTGGACGGGTCTGGAATGCTTGGGACCATCTTGGAAAACCTATGAAACCCTTATCCACCTTGGCACCAACTTTGCAAGCCTTGCACAGGTCTGGAAAGCTCAGAATCATCTTGAGAGACCTTGGAAACCCTTGGCACCAACTTTGCAAGCCTTGCACAGGTCTGGGAAGCTCAGGACGGTCTTGATAAACCTTATCCAGCTTGGCACCATATTGGTATGCCTTGGAAATTCTTAGGTAGCTTGGGACGAGCAGAGATGAGAAGTATTCCCTGCAGATGCGAATCGGGGAGTACAGTGGTCCCTTTCTCTGGGCCCGGGAGTGCAATGGCTAAACCCGCAAAATCGACGGCACATATTCCCGCCCATTTTACGTAAGTGCTCGTCGCAACTAGCGGCGCCTTTTACTAACGAACGCGTTTACTCTTCCATTCTTCAACACCGCGCCCCTGAATGGCAGCGTATTAAACGCTTTACTTTGCTTTTTGCAGAAATTCTTTCCTCAGTATATGCTAATCGTGTCTGCGGCGCTTAGAAGTGAAAAGTCTCCTGGCCTTAAAAAGGCGGCGATAAGAGATAAACGTAGAAGTCAACAACCCTTTTTTCCTTCTCCTTATCAACCCATTTTATGGTTCGTGAGCTTGTGTAACATCATTGAATTACTCGGGCGACCACACTCCGTGACCGTGATAACTGCCAGGCAGATCCCACAAGAGGATCACCGATGGGGCAGAGCTCCGGTTCGGATCTGGGTCAGCCGACCCAGGTGTCGAGATCTATGACGTCTAATGTCAAAATGTCTTACAAGACAGATTGATATTTCTTCCATGAATGGAAGAAATATCAGCCGGAACTGCAAGTGAAAGTAGAGGTTCACTTTGTTCGTAAATCATGACTATTAAGAGACAAGCGATTTTTATTTCGTTTTATGTTTATTTGTTTTTATGTTGTTTCAGACATATACCCAAAGCGAAAGCAACCACAGTAGCCGAAACTCCAGAACTGAAAAGGATAGCAGAAAACACAAAATTACAGTCAAATGTAAGTTGAGTTATATCTTCTGGAAAAAGCAGATCTGTCATTTTACATTTCGTGATGTGCAGATTTCAAAAGTACTGGGACAGGACGTGAAGAGTTTTCAGTAGTAGAACTTTAAAAAAAAAATTTAAATCTTAAATTTTGACGATGCAGAAGGCTCGCCATCTAGTTGCGTAAAGGCTAAACAGGGGTTAACAGGTGGAACGTTTAAAGAATTAAAGAAATAATAGAACGAAGGTCGAATGAGGTGTCGTTTTCGAAGTTGTTTAGGACCTAGAATTCATTTATGGGGGTCTCAGACCCCTCCGACTGTACAGTGGGGGCTACAAAAGGGACTTTTGAACGACTTGAGACAGGAGTTCAAATAAGGAGGCGTTTTCGATGTAATTTTTAACGACGTAGAATCCATTTTTGGTGGTCTCATCTGTCGTAACGTTGTACAGGTGTATAGTTTTCTTAATTTCCGTTCTTTTTTGTATGGGAGATTCTCAAGATTCACACAGAAATAGTAAGAAGTGACCAGTTCCGGACCAGTTTTGGCGCCCCAATAATGATTTAATAGCTGCGCAAGCTCTTAAAAGTTGATGTTACGTACGGTTTTTCTCTAAGTCCTTTTCAAGCTTTGTTAATTCCTTTATAAAGAAAATTACCTAATTACAGTCAAATCGTCATCGTCCTGTCTTATCCACGTCGTGGCCTAGATCTGAGTCATAGACCTGTCCTCTTTGTCAAAGTCAGAATTTTAACCGAGTTTTTCCTCATGGCCTTTTGTTATCGTGTACCGAACGGGCTAGTTTCATTGTACACGCCGATTTCGGCGTATTCTGGTTTCACCGGGGCAAGTGCTAAAAAGGAAATCTCTCAACGATCTTTTAGCAATTCGAGAATTTAAAATCAGACAAAAAGTCCCACAGTTATCAACTTTTACAGACCATCAAGACCTGGGCAAAAATTGAAAACATCAATTAACACCAATAAACTTTGATGATTCGGTTTCTAAACATAAATAAGTTAAATGCAGTCTTTACATGAGGTATCAATCTCAAACTTGATAATCACCACGCACATGCCCCTTCTTGAAAACCCGATGGGGGTAAGTGCATGGTAGAGCCAAACTCACCGATAGAAAAAGATAACACCGAATTTCAAATATGGGAGTGAAGTACAACTACAGGACTTAAAAACACCTGAAAATACTCATAGATGTGAAAGATGGAGCACAAACGGAGCACTGAACTGAGTGAAATGGCACTATGTGAATTCATAACCTTCCCGCCACTTCACCGTTGGCGTTTGGTTTCAAGGGGAGCCACTTGATGGCATTTTTACCCCACTCACGCACTTGCCCCGTTTTTGCGCTTCCCCCACTTTACCTTAAAAATAGTTTTATTATCCAAAAACCACCATTTGGAAAATGGGGGGAAAAGGCGGATCAGAATTCATTTCAAAGAAGAAAAAAAAAACCTTTTTAATGCATTTAGTGGACTTTAACTCCTCGAAAAAAATACAGTTCAAGGAGCGAACTAAGGGAAAAATAACTGAAGAAAGTCGTATCCCCCTCTATTCCTATACTATGCCTGTGTTGCCTAGGTACCTTCTTTCTTACCCTGTATTTTGGTTTATTATTCTTGGAATTACGCCTATTTAATCGCGACGGCTGATCGGCCTCAAAATTTGACTTTATCCGTTTCAAGATGTATAGACTCCAAAAACGATACGTCGACGGAATGTTTTGGAATGTTTTTTTAATCTGAAGTTTTGACAAAATACTCGGTTTAGCATCTAGTTGTACCCGCAAGGTTTTCACCCCGATCGCCCAAACCCGTGAGGCGCTATGGGGCTACGGGAGGTTTTTTTAAGGCTTCCGGCTATGGGGTCGAGTTAGGTGTCGTTTTCGAAGTATTTTCGGACGTAGAATCCATTTTTGGGTGTCCCAGAACGATCCGATTTCACCGTGGGGATCTATGGGGGCTACAAATGGGATTTTTTAAGGATCCCAGAAGGTCTAATAAGTTGTCGTTTTCCGACTAATTTTGGGCGCAAAATCCACTTTTTCAAGGGTCCCACATCTGTCCAAACAGAAGAATTTTTTTAAAATTTTTTCCAAAATATTTTCTTAGGTAATATCTATCACAGAATTAATTTTTGCACAATTAACCGATATCAAAGAATAATAAACCCTTGTGTAAAATTAAATTTGCAACGGTTTTTTTTTTTTTTTTTAATTTTATTTTTTCTCTTCCCGTTATGCGGACCTGAGCTCTTCTTTCCCAGTAATTTCAGATCTTTAGACGTTTCTTACCTACTGGCAGATCCCTTTTTTGCCCCATTTTGAAGTCACATTAAGAGACTATCCCCTTGACAGAACCTTTTGCCAACCGACTCGCATGTTTCCCTGGAATCATCATTTGCAAGGAGGTACAGTAGTTTTGCACTGAGCCGAATTTGTTCCAAAACGGCACCTCGACACGCCCAAGTTCCGAGAACGAGTCGCCCCACTTCGCCCAAGTTCTCAACTCGCGTAGAAAGTTGGCAATCATCCATGGCATTTCAAATTCAAATGACTTAGCTTGAAAAACGTCGAAAATCACGGCCCTTGTTCTCTTGTCAGTTTTTTTTTTTTTTTTTTTTTCGTTTTGGTGCGTCCAGAGAAAACCTCCGATTCCGAGGAGGAAACCTACACAAACGCCTACTTTGCTGATTCAGCGGGGCGCTTGGAAGGGTTTGCCGAGCCTTGACTTTTCCGTTTCTTTTGTTCCTCTTGTCACTTTTATTGTTGCTTGTCTTTTCAGGTCAAATATCACGCAGAGTACGAAAAAGCTCGAGGGAAACTGACTGCAGTGACTGACGACCCAGAAACTTTAAGGATCAAAGCTAATTCCAAAATTATTAGGTGAGTTTTTGAGTTCATCTGTTGTTAGTTGCATTTGCTTCAAAAAATTAAATTAAGGTAGGGTTTGGTAAGTTCAACTTCAACAAAGCCTCAAATAGTCCAGGCGAGAGCTCAACATGTACAAAAGACGTAAAATCCCAAACGTACTTTGTTCCAATACATTATGGCGGATAGTGCCGATTTCAGTCGGGTTATTCCAGTCATTAGGTGTCCAAAAGTAGTGAATCTGAGAAAAAAAAATACCTGAAGAATATTTCTCGACGGATCGGTACGTTTTTGAGGGTGCTGAATCCGAAAATTTGGTTATCTACTAGATTCGGATATGGCTTCACCATGAAAATGGCCAAAAAACCATAATATTTTTGGTTTTTTGCCATTAACTCGGAAACCATGCTTCCTAGCGACATGACTACTCTATACGAAATTAAAGCTGATGAAATTTCCTAAAAAATGAGACCAAAAATGCCTCGTTAGCTTTCTCCGTATGGCCGCTAGAGCGTGCTGAAGTTTGACCATTTTTTCTAACTAAGCCAAAATCTTCGTATTCCAGACTTCCGAAGCCTAAAACACTACTAAACACCACAATCGGTCCCCCGAACCCCCGTAGTACGTATCCCCCCCCCCCCCCCATCTGAATTTTTCAAAATGCCATAGTTTGGTGCCCATTGGACCAAATTAAATACGTAGGTAGTGTAATCGTAGTGTAATTAAAGGGAATTTAATGTACTTTTTAATTGGTGTAATAAAAAAGTTCCCTACGAGCAATAGTTTTCGAGATATTTACAAATAACCGAAAAAAATAACGAAAAAACGCGGTTTTTTTTCCCCCTCCCCAAGTTAGCACAGGGTCTACGAGGTCGAAAACTTAGCATTGACATCCCAGAGGACCCCTGAGTGACCTGTGAAAATTTCAAAACTTCAAAATACTTTCCACCTCAAACTACCTGGCTCCTGGACTAAAAAATCAACTTGACGTTGTCAATTTTTATTTTTCCCCTTGAAGCTCTCTTTTACCTGGATACCTCTGAATCTCCTTTTTTCTATGTACGATTGATTCTTTGAAGCTATTCGCTGCCCAAGGCCCACTTACGCACTTGCCCCATCTTTGGAACGCTTATTCTGGTTTCGCCGGCGCAAGCGCAAAAGAAGGAATCCATTTGCGTTGACACCATCTGGCGGATGGTTGTTACAGGCTTGTAGTTTCAAAAGCAGCCACTAGATGTCATCCAGAGGATATTGTTCCAAGTAGCATCATCATCATGATCATCATCATCCGACTTATGCGCTTGCCCCGTTTTTTTTTTACACTTCCTCCACTTTATCTCACCTCGTTCTTATCCTCTTTTACAGCAACGTTGCTTACCATGGTGATCTCCAGAAAAAAGCGGAGATGGAACAGAAAAGGAACATCAACGGAGAAGACGTTAATTCCACAAGTGAGTTTACAACAAAAATTGAAAAGTTGAAAAAAAAAAAACGGCGTAAGTGAGAAGGCTTTCGAAAGCTGAACTCGTGGGTGCAAATGGTCGAAAAATGTGTCAACCAGAAAGAATGGGGCGGCTGGGAGCACAATGGAGCTATTACCCGCCGTTTATTGGCTCGCATTCCTTTGAGCGTACGAAAGTCTGACGATCGGGAGGGTTTTTTTTTTTGTTCTAGCGAAGGTGGTCGCATTCATTTCGGAGACGAGATCTCTTTTGAATATTTATACGACGGTGCAACTGTGGGCTAACCGGAATGCGGACTTTGGAAGCATGTGATTCGGCTAGAGGTGGTATTGACTTCTTTGACGCCGCGCTAATTTCACTCGTTCCCAACAGTGGCTTATTAGAAGTTAAAAAAATGACGCTCGGTTTTTTTTTCCCCTGGTCTGGCATAAAGTAATGGAGTAATTGGCCCGCCTGGTAGCCCTAGTCCATCAGACCCGGACCGGCTCTTGTTAAATTGACCGGGGAAGGACCTTGAGCCATCAATTAGCGCGCCGTCGTGGAAAATGAAACCCGGAGATGAGAAACGCAACTGGGCCTGAATGAGGCTGCATCCCGAGAGCATCGGGAGACCGACCGTGCAGGTCTCGCCAGGAAATAAATGTTCCTAGTTAATCCGAGGCAGTCTCATGACAAGCTTAATGATTTTGATAATGAATAATTCATTTTTTGTGGTTTAATTTCAAAAGGTACTCAACGCCTTTTAGAAAAATTGAAACAGTTTATGATCCAGGGTTTCTTGGGGGATTGAAGTCATATTTGGACCTTTAAATCTAATGGGCTAGGGAACTATGTCAGAGAAATGGGAAAATTCGGCCGAACATAGTTGAACTAATAATGAACAAATTACTCAGTACAGTTAACACTGAGAAATTAGGTGTCTGAGCAGAGGAAATCACTAGTGAATATTTGGCATTTTGAATTTTCCCGCGTGACACATTAACTAATCCGCCAGAGTGCACTCGCACAAAAAGTAGAAAGTGTACAAAAAATCTTTTTTATTTTTGGTTATGTTATGTTGGTGAACATGAATTCATATTCATATGGTCTGTCCCGTCACGCTAGCGTCAGAACAATCCGAACGTCTATTTTCCTTGCGATTTCACCTTTTCTATTCTCGTAAATCTCTCTGAATTCGTGCTTTTAGTTCATTGGCTGACCACTAGAGAGCAATTCTTGGAAGCGCCACTCTTCCCTCCAGATTCGAAGTTGAAATTTTCGAAAGTGCCCTGGAAATTTTTATTACACCGCAGGAGCCCAAAACACTGCTCTGGCTTCAAATTATGAAGTTCTTTCAGAAAAAAGTATTAGTCGACAATCGGTTACCTAGCCCATTAATCAACCTGTGAAGAAACCTTCTCTTAACGCCCTTAAGTGCAATAAAGTGATAAGTGCGCTGCCGTGTCACAACCTACAATTTCCAAATTCTTTGTGGGTGTTCTTTAGTACTTCCCCCCACTTTCAAATTAAGATTTCTCCTTTAAAATCTCACTCATTTGGAAATTTAATGAGTGATTTCGAAACGTCAAACTGCGTTGTTTAATGTGCTTTCAGCTGGGATCCGATTGAATTTCGCATAAGTAGTGTTTTCTATCAAATAAAAAACTGGAGGCAGTAAAAGATAATATTGTGATGTCGATTATGACTGTCATTGGGGTCGTAAAGGTTTACCACATCTTGGATAAACGCCGTAAACTGATCTTTCCGAGAAATTCGAATATTCTTCCTCCTTGAAAAAACACACAATGGTATGTGTAGAGACGCCCTGCAAAACGGTATGTAATGTGGGGTGTACCTACTTGATTTTGTCTTCCTACGTCCACATTTAAGTTCATTGAATTGTGTTTTGTGTGAATTCACGATTTTGCCGACCAGTGTTTTGGAGGATGAGGACGGGAGTGTAGGAAAATCTTCTCCTAAGGCATTGTACGAAATGTCGTATTCTACAGGCTTAAGACCCGCACTTGTCAGGCTTACTTAAATTGGCAAGGTACTGTGACGGTGCAAGGTCCACGGAAGGAAACCGCGAACAATCAGATACCCAACTTGAGTGGTCAAGCTGGGTATCGGTTCGTCCAGGGTTTGCAGCGGAACTGAGATCAATAGTTGCAGCTGCCTCAAATGATTTGTCATTAAAGACGGCCTCACCTATTGATCCAGTCTCACCCGGATTCGCTGTTGCAGCTTCCACAACCGAAAGACCTCCTTGAAAGTTTTTTTTTTTTTTTTTGCAAATTTTTCCTGGAAAGTTCATGCTCAAAAAGTCACGAAAATAGCTCAACATTGCAGAAAACACGTCTCTATTATTTATAGAACCTTTGGAAAAATATAATATTTGAATTCCGGGTCCTGGAGGAGGTACATGACGTGGGCTGCTTGATCATCTTTTGATTGGCCGAGAAATCTCCCTCTCTTTTGCATCTATGCAAGTTAGCCAACTTTGCTATGCGAAAAGCCTAACCCAAAAGTAAACAATCGGGGTACTCATCATAGAAGGTCATTCAAAAATCGAACATCGAGTCATCATCAAAGAAGGTTATTCAAGTCGAGTGTTTTTTTATTCATATTCCGTTCAGATTTATTATTCAGCGCTCTGGTGGCTCTGTGCCCAACTTCTTCGCGACGTCACGTGCCCTACGCTTTCATTTCAAAAACTCCCAACATTTCAAAATCAGTTCTGCGCGTAATTATGCGGATTTTCGAACTAAAAATTTGTGTAGGGGTGCTTAATCCGAATTTGTTGTTGGAAATTGTGAATTCCGACCTTTTCAAGGAGCCCATTGTCGGCAATACAGGCCTGTCCAGCGGACATAATCTCTAACTGCTTCTCGACATGATGCGACAAATGAACAGCAAGGTGTAGGGATGTTTTTTCCATCGATGGTTGGGTGCCGATGTGTCTGGTCATAGATGTTTCATCAATTTGTTCTCAGAAAATTTTTTGAAGTCAATTTAAAAATGCATTCGTTGGTTGTTTGAGGTGCCGTATTGAGTTTGTAGTACTGCAATGTAACCTAAGCCCCCCCCCCCCCCCCCCCTACAAACCTAAGTTACCACGAGGTACCTGCTGGGCTTGAGGTTTGTGTTGATGACTATTTTTCATCATGATGGATGAAACAACGGACCATTTCACATGATGGGATGATGACCATTTTTGGAGGTGTAGGGACTACAGGAGGGGTTTTATTTTTTTTTTGGGTGTGTGGATATTTTCGGCTATGGGATCGAGTAATGTGTCGTTTTCGAAGTATAGACCCATTTTCGGGGGTCTCAGAACGGTTCGATTTCACTGTGGCGATCTAATAGGGCTTCCTTGTGGCTAAAGATGGTTTACTCAGCTCTCTGTTACTCTGTGGGCTTACTCAAAACCACAGAGTAATAGGGATGCTCAAAAAATATCGAAATATCGATATTTTTCCGCCGATATATCGATATTTTTGGGCGATATTTTTTCCACCGATATATCGATATTATTTTGAAAATATCGGGAACCGATATTTTTGAAAGAGATCCGACATAAATCCGAACACCAGCTAGAAATAGGATCAAAGACCGTGTAGGTACATAATATGTTCAATAATTGAACATGGTATTTGATTTGAAATACTTTCAGATATTATCTATTATAGACCTCGGCTTTCAATTCATTTCCTAATCCCTTTACCGGTTCAAAATCACATGTGTGAAGAGTTAATAATGTACTTAATGTTGCTTAATGAGCAGATCCACACAATTCATTTTAGTGCAATGTACTGAATGTTTTGTCAGAACATTATAAACTAAGCAAATAAATTGTTTCTATGATTTTACAAATAATTACCTACTCATTACAGATTATTCGAAGAATTTATATCCTTAATTTATTTACTAGTAATCAAAAGTCGTGAAAGGCATTGATTTTTTGTAAAATTTGGACAAATATCCGATATATCGATATTTTTCTACGATATATCGACCTAGTAAAACGATATTTTTTTAAACTATCGATATAACGAATATCGATAATTTTCTTCAGTGTGGACATCCCACAGAGTAACAGAGAGGAAAACCTAATTTTGGAGGCCGTGAAATATCGTTTTACCGAATTTTTTCTAACTTAACGAATTAACTTAATTCATTCAGAACATCGTTTTTACCAATCTTCTTGACAGAAAAAATTTATCGTTGTTTTTGAGAGAAACATCGACGGTTCTGAGGCGATGTTTTTGGTATATCGATATGTTGTTTTTAAATGTTTTTCAAACACCGATACATCGATGTCTAAACTATTTTGCCATCCCTAGCTGAGTGTCATAGTGGAAATTAAAATATCCCCTCACCCTGGAAATTAACGGTAGCCCACCGCCGGGAGAACGAGGGTTACGCTGGAACAGTAGCGCCCCCTGCGCCTACCGTCGGTACCATTTCCGGCGGGCTGGCAATACCAGTCAGGAAAACGCGGAAATTCCCCTCAGTGTGAATGAAGAACGTGAACTCCTCTGCCGTGTAATCTTCTTTTCATGGAACGCCAGGATCGACGAATTTATTGGGTGGTTGACGGTCTGATGAAGATAATAATTATCTCAATCAGAATTATTCATTTTGCGCAGCTTACTGTAATATACATTATCTCCGACCAGTGGAAAGCATAATAAACTTTAATAATATACTACTAGTGGCCTAACGTTAGGTCACGGCTAAAGCATGTTCCTTGCTATAAAAAAACTTGCGCAATTCATTCCAAATGATTCCGAAGGAGTTCAGTGAACCCACAGCATCCAGTTTTATGGCTTTAATCCACCCTGGGAGCGGAGGCAGCCCCCACTCACTACCCTTGCAGAAGGCCCTGGTGTACATGGCCAAACGGTTCCTAATGGAATGGAAGACCGCGACGAATCAAGGGCCTCAAACTCCCCCAAAATGGTCAATTTTGAAGAACATGACGCTGAAGTATTGAGACCACTTTTGAAAAACGCTGCAAATTTTACACATGGGTTTATTATTCTTTGACTAGGGGGCTAGCCAACCCCCGACCGTATCCCACCTGGCCTCAGACCCAACAACTCGTTTTCCCATATTGGGCAGTTTTTTTTTTTTAATTTTTGATCCACTTTTGGAGCGTAGGTGCGCCGCGTGGAGCAACTTAATGGTGGTTTCATATTTTTCTCGTCACCTACTCGCCAAAACGGATTTTTGGTATTTTTTTCAAATTTTTTAGAAAAAGTTTAATTTTCCGTTTTTTTTTTTTTTACTTTAGGAGCTCAGATACGCCACATAGAGATTCCTTTTTGGTGGTTTCAGACTTTTTCTCGCACAATGCTCGCCAAACTGGATTTTTTAAGACCAATTTCAGATTTTTCCGACATCTTGAAGTGCCCTAGAAACATACCTTTCTACTGATCTATCACAAATTTCACTCATTCTAATCAATTGCATGAGTTGGAGCCTCGTTGCAATTCAAGAAGATAAGCTATATATATATATGAAAATGTGTGAAAATTTTGATACAACGTTGGCGAACAAGATCAATATATTGATCTTGTTCGCCAACGTTGTATCAACATTTTCACTTTCAAGTTGTAACACTCCAAAAATTCCCTCAAATGAGCGCTAAAATGGGCAGAAGGCGAGGGAAGTGACCCCTAGAAACAAAAGTCCATTTTTACGTAACCTTTGCCGTGAATGAAATTTTGGAAAACTCAACCTGTATTCTTTTCAGTGTTGGACATGCAAAATATGAACCTGGGCCCAACCAACGACTACGGCGGAGACAATCATCCTCCCCAGCCGCAGCACCATCACCAACCGCCGCAGCACCACCAGCCCCAACATCACCCTCCGCAGCACCACCAACCGCAACAGCACCACCAGACGCAACAGCAGGCGCCCCAGCAGCACATCCAGGCCGCCCAACACCACTCGCTCGCCAGGGATTTCGCCCATCTGCAGTCGAACAACCACAATTCGCCGTACACCGCCTCCCGACAAACGTCGACCGTCATTTACACGTCAGAGCGCGGACCAGGTATGCTTTGTGTGGTTGGTAACACTGTAAATGTTAAACCTGTCTGTTTTAGAGAACTAGCAATGCGACAGTGAGTGGGGGGGGGGGGGGGTCAAGTGATGGAAGCAAACGCTCGCTGACCAGGGTGAAGCGCCAAGCAGTGAGGGAGGACAGAGAAGGCCGCAAACACTCAAACTCTCGGGCTGGGCGCTCTGGCTCCAAGGCCCGGCACAGACCTGACAGACTGCGCAGGGGTCTATAAGGTCTATAAGACAGCGTACCCGCGCTCAATCATTGAAAGTAAACTCGCTGTCTAAATTTGCCAAGCGTCAGAATTGGTTCTTTTAGGATTTACTGTTTATATTCCTCCAGGTAGGATACTGAGTCAACGCCGACTCAATCACACTGTAAACAACTTAGGGCCGGTTTATCAAACACATTTAACAGATTAATAAAGTAGCTATAACGCTATACTCATGATAACTCGAAAAGTGGTGTTTATCAATGCGCGCTATTGGTCCTACACCGGTTTATATATCCTATAAAATGATTATCAAACACATTTATCGAATCGATTAGGTAACTATAAGCCTTTACAACCGATAACTCGAAAAGTAGTGTTTATCAATGCGGGATATTGGTCCATAGCACTAACGGTCCTACAATGTTATCGCACCTTGAGGGGTTCTGATTAAGACTTATCGATCCTTTGGGCAGCCTCATTTCTTCTCTCCCTCCAAGACTATTTCTCCGATCGCAATTTCATTAACCCCACGCTTTTTAAAATTTAATCAGCTTTCACCCAAAAAAAAAGAAGAAATGTAAGATCGGACCAACCGTTCCCGCGTTATAGGCAAAAATGTGCAAAGAAACACGGTTTGTTAGAGATTCGCCACTTGTTTGCCGCGCCTGCCCCTCCCTTATCAACGCTCAAATCAAAATTTCACACGGAATGGCTGCGATTGGGAATTTATTAAGCTTTCACGAGAAAAAAAGAAATTTGGAATCGGACCAATAGTTCTTGAGCTACAACCGAAAACGCTCTGAAAAATGTGCTTCCGCTGTCTTCAGGTCTTCAAGTAAAATGTTCGCATTTTGGAAAAATCGGCCTATTTTCAAAGTGCCATAACTCTGAAACTAATCAACCTACACAGCTCCGGTTGGGCTTAAATTGTCACACATTTAATGCTCTTTAAAAACGTATATAGTGCCTTTCGACGATAAATGCATAGGTTCATTAGATATAGAGCAAAAACCGAAATAAGGCCGAAAAAATAGCGGTTTTTCGTGTGCTACGCGTGAAGCACAGCTTTTGGGAAGTTGCAAAATTGGGTATACGCTACCCTAATGGGTCCGAACAACATATTAAAAAACGCTGCAAATTTTACACAAGGGTTTATTATTCTGTGATATAGGTTACTTGTACAGACATTTAATTCTGTCAATAAAAAAAAAATAAAAAAAATTTTTTTTTTGGATTTTTATATTTCAAAAAAATTTTTTGGGGGGATTTTTTTTTCAAAAATGTGGTTTTTCAAAAATTCTTTAATTTTTACTCGAAAAATATTTAACTTCTTGGGATCCTTGAAAAATCCCATTTTTAGCCCCATGAAAGCCCTATAGAACGCCACAGTGAAATCGGATCGTTCCGGGACCTCCAAAAATGGATTCTACGTCCAAAAATACTTCGAAAACAACACCTAACTCGATCCCATAGCTAAAAGCCTTCAAAACACCCCTCCTGTAGCCCCATTTTAGCCCCATAGCGCCCCACGGGTTTGGGCGATCGGACTGAAAACCTTGCGGGCACAACTAGATGGTAAACCAAGTATTTTGCCAAAATTTCAGATTTTTAAAAAAATTCCTACTGCCCAAAACGGCCCGGACGGCGGACGGCGGACGGCGTACGGCGGACGGCGGACGGACATTTCGGATTTTGAATGTAGACCTCTTGAAACGGATAATGTCAAATTTTGAGGCCGATCGGAGTCGTCGACCCGCGTCGCGAAAACATAGGTGTATTATTCCAAGAATAATAAACCAAAAGCAGAGATACATCTCGTTTTGCGAATTTAGCGATTTTTAGTGTCGATTTTGACTGGACTAAGTCCCACACCACCAAATGAAAGCGGCACAGACTGCAGACCTGGTTACGTTTATTAATAATCGTTCAAATTAAATTTGCCGTCGAAATTCGCCGATCGTTGGAATTTGTTCTTTCGGGATTTAGTATTAAAATTTGGATTTCCAGGTAGGGTACAGAGGAAATGCCAACTTAATCAGACGGTAAACAACGAAGATGGGAAGAGTAGCGCGGATTTGCACACATCGAAAATTGCGCTCAACGTAAAATTGTCCCGGTGTGAGGTAGCCGGGATTGGGAGTCTTCTTTCGCCTGTACCGAAGGTCCTTGGCTGTAGAACCTCGGGGACCGTCGTTGGCGCGTTGCTTGACTTCCCGATCCCACACGACTGACCGCGAGCTTTGTTTGTGCGTCTCCCTCCTGCCTTAGTTCCAACTGCTGAATCAGCGTCTCCCGCCGTTTTTAGTTTGCAGTGTGAAGTGGATTTTCACCTTGGTTAAAATCCCTTCTAACATGTCCCCCTCCTACGGAGAAAGAGCGTCTCTGGCGCTTGATCTGTGATGCTTGAAGTTCTTCTTGGAGTTTAAGTCTCTTGGAGTTTAAGTCTCTTGGTGATTATTTCAGTGCGGCTATGGTTGTTAGTGTTTTGGAGGTCGACTTACCTTTCTGTTGATGTATTTGCTTTTGTTGTTTGTTGTAGCTTCTGTCGTGTTGGTAGTCGCTTCGTTTTTCTGATTGCTGGTAGTTTTTTTTTTTTTTTTTTTTGCTTTGGTTTTCACTTTATGGGTCTCTGGTTTTTCACTTTGTGCGTCCATTCATTTTAGTTTACGCAATGAGTTGAGATCCTACCTAATAAGTTGTGGAGAGTTTATTTTTGAAAAGATAATTAATTTCCTATGTGGAGAGTCCCTAATGCTTGTTCAAGTTTTACAAATTGATATGATTTTTTACGCAATTAGGTTCATTGAGTGTATCTTTTAGTTACATGTTATTTCATTTTTCCTTACTGTTGGTTGTACATTGATCTTGTTTGAGCTTTCATTTGATTCTTTTGCTTAATACTAAAAAATTAAAAATTTAGGGGTTCCAAATTAAAATAAGAAAGTTGGGCGCAAATGCGCCAGTTTGCGCGCGTTTTCGGGGGTTTCGCGCATTTTCGGTTCTAAATCCCCCAAGTTTTAGGCAAACGGGTCACCGAGACGATAGAAGGAGAAGAGAAAGCTTGTGACATACTAGCTGTGGTAGATAGATAGCTGCGGACACGTTGTGAATTAGCGGTATATATATAGTCTTTGATTGCTTACAGTGAACAGCCCTGCGGGTAGGCACATCGGAAGTATAGCTGACCTCGACCCTGTCAACAACTACTACGGATCTTTGAGCTCCCATCAAGTTCCTCCTCAGACACAACAAACACAGATGCCGCGCTCTTCAGGGGTAAACATTCTTTCCATCTACAAGCAGTACTTCCACTTATCGCACCCCGTCACAGCCCTATTTCCTGTTACAGAGAGTGTTCCGAGCCATGTACGACTACGAGGCCCAAGACGGCGACGAGGTCTCCTTCCTGGACGGCGACATCATCGTCAATTGCCAATCCGTCGACGCCGGGTGGATGACAGGCCTCGTTCAACGGACCGGCCAAATGGGTATGCTCCCCGCCAACTACGTAGAACCCGCCTTGTAACATAACTTCACATTTTAAACCCACCAAAATCTCTTAAATCCCTTCGCTGTAAGAATAACAACGGTCTCGTTCGACGAGAACCACAGCGTTTCTTTTACTCATCACATTATTTACTTGGTTTTTACTCTTCAGTTTGCGTTCTTTATAAATATTTGTAAATTTTTTATGATTTATTGACATTTTGCCAAAACGTTAATAAATAAAAATTGAAAAAGAGTAGGGTTTGTGCATTACATCATTTTGTACAAATGCTGGATTGTATTATCGACGTTTGTCGGTATTTCATCCTCATCCTGAAGACTTCAAGACTTTTGGTCAACTTCATTCATTTAAACCACTAAAATGTTATTTTGTTGTGAATCAGGTTGTTTGACAATATTGCTAGGATTGATGTGTTTTGGTTGAAAGAACCATTGTTGTGTAATTACTCAACATTTTTTACTATTTTGATAAAAAAAGATTCAACTTTCGAGTCTTCCTCTCTGCAACCAAGTGCCTCTTTAAATGTTAAACTGTCCCTTAGGTATTTTGTGCTTATACTTGTTAGGGGATGATTTTCACTCTGAACGTTGAATTATGTTTGAAAAGTCGATTTAGTGGATTCATATTTTCTTGAAGTTTGATTTATATTCGACCACACCTTTTTCTGGGCTTATTTCGCACTTGTAACGACGTACCCAGCGCAATTAAAGGTTTTTTAGAAACCGGGGGGGGGGGGGGGGGGGCAGAATTATTGAAAGGTTGTCTCCAGTTTTGAATCGTGGCCACATTTCCAGAGCAGTGAAACGCCTGTATTAGTCCAGGCAAACGGTGTTTTGGACAAGAAAAAAATAGCGGCTTTAGTTTTATGACTGATCTTTATGTTTTCAGGTGTGCTGAATCCGAATCTGAAGTTTGCCGCGCGCTATCAGGTCCGGAAGTTGCCTAAATTTGACAATTTAATTAAATTTCGTGGTTTTATTTTGTTTTTTCTTCATAAAAATCGTGGTAAAAGTTTTTAATTCTTGATGTTATGGTACTATATGTTTTCAGGTGTGCTGAATCCGAATTTCACCACCCCCACCCCCTACGACCCCAACAAAGTCCCTAAATTTAACAATTTAGTTAAATTTCATCGTTTTTCTCAGTTTTTCGCCAATAATAATCGTACTGAATGTTATTAATTGCAAATCCGCATTGTACTTTATGTTTTCAGGTACGCTGAATCCGAATTTAACCTCCCCGGCCCTCTCTGATGCAATTCGGTACTCAAAAACTTGAAAAACATGTCAAAAACACCGATTTTCAACGTATGTCCTATAAAACGTCGATAAATGTTATCTGTTCCTCTACTTTCAACGTGTGTTGGTGTGCTGAATCCGAATACAACTCCCCTGAGCCCGTATGGGTGATTTACATGCTCAATACCATGGGAATGGCAGAATGGTCCAGTTTTTGGATGTTTATATTTCAATGAAATGGTGTGAAAGAAGTAAATAATAGTGTTTGATTTCCGCTGAATCTCGGCATTGGAGTGCTGAATCCGAATGTCAAAACCCTCGTCAAACAACGTGGAATGTTACTCCATAAGTTTCAGGTGACACAATGAGGTACCTAGCAGTGATAATGGAAGTTCGTAAACAATGGAGAAGTGAAAAAGATAATGTAATAACGTAACGTCACAATGTAATATAATATAATGAAATCACGTCGCTAATATTTTTCTTCAGTTGACGACTTCCTCTTCCTCTTTTTAGTTTTCTCTCTTGGGAGGGTTCCCAATGTCGATGGTCCAGGTTGATCGGGGTCATCAAAGTCTAGAATAGAAATTATTGTTAAAGAATTGAATTGAGACAAGAAGTGGAGGACATACTATGTGTTAAGGTGTAATGTATCAGAAGCGTATATGTAGTAAAAATGAATTGAAGGAATGTACATACCGTGAGATGTCATGGCAGTTGGTGTGCTGGAAGGTCCAGGCATAACGTGGATGCTGACAGGTCTCGTGTGCTGGATGGTTTTGGCTGAGGGGCTGGTGCGGAGGGTTCTGCCTGAGCGTCATCTGAGTCTTCATTGCCTACTAAAGAAAATATTGAAAGATTGCATTGTGATAATGTGGAACATGGTATAGAAATTATATTGTATACTTCTATGTATGTAGGTACTCTTACCTTCCCGATTTCTTTCGTCGTCGGCGAAAGCCTCCACTTCCTCAGCCACTAGCCCCTCCTGCTCTTCCTCCTGCAGCAAATCCACCTGTTCCGAGTAGCTGCACCTTCCTTCGCATGACTTGCACAGGTTTGTGCATAGCAACCCAGCACGTCGGCAGCCACAATTCCCTGTGCAGTTTTTTTGCAGCCACACAAAATTTTGGTCAGTAGATCTTGTGGCGCAGGAGGCTGTGTAGTCAGGATGGGGAGCAGTCCGTCTCGGCAAGGTTCCCAACCCTATTGTGTAGGTTCGCTGTCATTTCCATGCCACACTTGCACTTGGTGGAATGTGCGGTATAATATACCGCGGTATAATATACCGCACATTCCACCAAGTGCAAGTGTGGCATGGAAATGACAGCGAACACTTTCCCCTACCAGTGTGGCCATGTTGCAGTTGATTTTGTATGCAGACGTTACGTACTGCCTGTAGCGCAACCTCTTCAAGAGGGTGATGTGGTGGGAACCTCCGTATAGGGCAACAATAAATCGTTCCCCAGCCTCGACTAGTTCTTTCTTGTCAGCCTGTGGGTCGTTGAAAATCTGGCAAATGGTCATCAGGTCTTTGTCCTTCGTCAGAGTTTTCAGGCATTTCCCTTGGTTAAAGAAGGCGGAGGTTGCATCGCACCCACTGATGACATGAAGGAAGAGGAGTGATTCTGCCACATCCTCATTCACTGCAGTGATTGTATGGTACAAAGAGGATGAAGCTGCTCCTCTTCCTGGCTTCAAGAAGAGCACGTTGCTCTGTGTCTTTCTTCCTATCATTATGACTGAGAGATCGACATCCTCACCCTCAACAGCCACAGTTTAGTGAATAAAAGTAGGTAGGTATGTAAACGAGTGTCCTATTAAAAGGCATACGGAAAGAGGGAAAACGAAAACATATTCAGCAGGATAACATGCTGAAGTGATACATCTCATTACATGCCACTTAATGTGAATGTGCATGTGTTGCTTGATTGTTGACGAACTTCCATTATCACTGCTAGGTACCTCATTGTGTCACCTGAAACTTATGGAGTAACATTCCAAGTTGTTTGACGAGGGTTTTGACATTCGGATTCAGCACTCCAAAGCCGAGATTCACCGGAAATCAAACACTATTACTTACTTCTTTGACACCATTTCATTGAAATATAAACATCCAAAAACTGGACCATTCTGCCATTCCCATGGTATTGAGTATGTAAGTCACCCATACGGGCTCAGGGGAGTTGTATTCGGATTCAGCACACCAACACACGTTGAAAGTAGAGGAACAGATAACATTTATCGACGTTTTATAGGAAAATACGTTGAAAATCGATGTTTTTGACATGTTTTTCAAGTTTTTGAGTACCGATTTGCATCAGAGAGGGTCGGGGGGGTTAAAATCGGATTCAGCGCACCTGAAAACATAAAGTACGATGCGGATTTGCAATTAATAACATTCAGTACGATTATTATTGGCGAAAAACTGAGAAAAACGATGAAATTTAACTAAATTGTTAAATTTAGGGACTTTGTTGGGGTCGTAGGGGGTGGGGGTGGTGAAATTCGGATTCAGCACACCTGAAAACATATAGTACCATAACATCAAGAATTAAAAACTTTTACCACGATTTTTATGAAGAAAAAACGAAATAAAACCACGAAATTTAATTAAATTGTCAAATTTAGACAACTTCCGGACCTGATAGCGCGCGGCAAACTTCAGATTCGGATTCAGCACACCTGAAAACATAAAGATTAGTCATAAAACTAAAGCCGCTATTTTTTTCTCCAAAAGGTCCTTTTATGACACCGTTTGCCTGGACTATATAGGGATAGTGCGTAGGGTTGTAATGAGAGCGCTCTGGCGGTGAAGCGGGCATAACCCTTAACGCCCCTGGTTGAACATTTGAATCTACTAGCCAGTTACCTCACTACTTATGGGGACAGGGTGGCCGCGAGGACTAGGGCGTCAGCGAAACGTCTGTTTACAATCAGTCAGTTGATCAGCCTGGTTCGAATCCGGGGGCGAACACCAATGTTTGACCAAAAGTCAACCACGCGTTGTAGTACCTGTCTTGTCGGCAGACAATTCACCTCTGAACGCAAGTTTATGTGAATCCTTCTATGGAGCAAGAATTTCTAAAGCTTTTTCAAGTACAGTGCGGAGTCGGCTCCTGCCTCAATTGTGAAAACCAGTTGGTTAACACACACACAAAAAAAAAAAAAAAAAAAAATTACTTTACTTTACATTACAAAAAAGGGCCATATCTTGTGCTTCCTACCTTCCTGCGAGTGGTAGAAACATCCTCTGCTGCCCTTCTTTTAACTGCAGCTGTCAGCCTAACTTTGTCCCAGTCTGCTTCGTGAGAGTGCTCATCTTGAGCAAAACAAACTTCTCCGTCTTCATCTGTTCTCAGATGAACCTTTACACTTGTGCCTATTTTTCCCCGCACTAAACCACCGATCTTCATCACTTTTCAATTTTTTTGAATTTATTTGAAGGGCTTTTTTATAAAACAATGCATCTCTTCCTATTATAGTTGACTGCCACAAATAACCCGCTCGACACTCGCTGATAACTGACTGACAAACCGAGCTCGTTGCCCTCACTAATGCAGCAACAGTCGGGAGTCGCTCGCAGTTGTTTTCTATTCAAAGGTTCATCGGACAGGGAGTCGATTACACTGTTTTGAAAGAGGGCGGGGAGTCGATCGCGGAGTTTCGGACCGCTGGTGAGTCGATCACTTTGCACCCCAGATCAGGCGAGCGTTCTCCCTCTGAATGAAGGAACACATGAACCAGTCGGAGTTTACCCGCCCAACTCAAAATCGTGTCAAAAGGCATTTCACCGCGATTTGGGAATGTTGAACCGCGCTTGACGGCAACGATTGACTCCGCACAAACTCCTCAAACGCAAACATGGCGATTTTCAACTGAAACGCCCCCTTCTTTCTGCACACTACATGCGGTTTGACGACCCCCACCATTCAGCCCTGCCTTTCAAATGTGCCCGATCCTATTGCGCCACCCTGTATATGTATATGTATGGTATCTGGTGGCGATGAGATCACGAGCCTTTTCCGGGCCCATTTGTCTCAGTTTGAAGGGAGCGTTAAGCCCTAAAACAGGAAAACTACAGTCTGTCTGCAATGAATGGGCTCTGAACCTGCTCCCCAGCGGCTGACGCATGAACTACGAGAATTTGGGAAGTTGGCTGCGGTGTGGTGGTAACATTGGCTCCCCTCCGTTTGTTTACATCCATGCACGTGTTGAGTTAAAATCGCCGAAATTTGCTTCGTGTTTTGTTTTACGTTTTGGTCTGGTTGTGAAGATGGATAATCCCAATTTTCAGGAACTTTTAAGAAGAAAGTGCTGTTACGTTAGTTATTGTAAACAGTAAACGTCAGTGAAATCGATAGGTTAATTTGCAGAAGAGGTTTTTAGATTGCGGGGAGAAAACACTTCTAGGTGTGTCGCTTCGAAGGGATAAAATCACCCAAAAAATGTCTCAAATGGGGAAAATTCCCCGTTTTTTGGTTCTCTCGCTCGCCACCAGGATCGGGGTCGGGCTCAACGTCATTGCAGACAGACTATAGTTGCCTGCCATTCAGATTTTTTAGGAACTTACCTGATGTTTCCCTCTTTCTCCACTGATGACGTGCCAAACTGCTTCTCCAAGGTGTGCAACTACTCCCGTCAGCTAAACCCAAAGTAGGGGGCCCACTCAACCTCCACCTTCTGTCCAGAAGGTCTATGAGTAACAGGATGGGGACAGAGCTTGCAGCTGCAGCCTATGAAGTGGGGTTGTTACATTACATGGCAGGTGTCCCACTCTTCATATCGGTTTATCACAGAAAAAAAGGACCTACGTAATAAAACATAGCCCCTCGTATTAGACCCTACAAGTGCGAAATAAGTTCGACAAAGAAACTACCCTGTATTCTTTTTTATGCTCATTCCAGTTAGCGTAATTATGAATACGATACAGTGACGTTACTACTTCGTTCGTTAAATGAAATTGCTATCTTATTATTTCAAACAGTTTGTAAAAACTGTCTATGTTCATTCCAACTACATTCCTACAAAATTCCTGTTTGTATCAACATGACAATTTTTGACATGTTCTTCCGCTAAAATATAAATTTCGACCTTATTTCATATAGCTAAGTTACCTGCCTGATTTGTGCCTTTCTGTGTAAAACTCATTTTTTAAATCCGGCCTCTTTGAACGTTGTTAGCTTTTATTATAATAATTAAATAACATTCATTTTTATAGTTGTTGATATTACCTATGCGTGCTTGAGCTCTAAATTATTTACGCTAAAAAGTGCCTTAATATCGAAATTCTTGTTAGTTGGTAGGTTTGATGCGTTGTTGTCTATTGTATTGTTTCCGTTTTGATGAGTAATTTATTTTTCTGTTGGAATCAAGTTCAGGTCTATCAAGTATTCACAGTTGTAAGATAATTTGGTCTGTTTGGATGTACCAGTGCAGTTTGTAGATAAGTTAATTTAGGTGTAATTTCTTATGACGATTGAACTTATTTTTTTCTTCTCTGTTTCTTCAATTAAATGAGAATATTTTTTCGCTTTAATTTGTCTTCGCGGAACTTTCCTTGGCGTCGTGTACCTACTTGCGGTCGGTATCGTTGGTTTTTAAAGACAAAGACGAGATTATACACTTTACGTGAACAAAAATTCTAACAGAAGGAAGAAAAAGCTGCAGAAAATATCTGCTTTTGGTTTGTTATTCTTGGAATAATACACCTATGTAATCGCGACGGGGGTCGACAGTTCTGATCGGCATCAAAATTTGACATTTTTCGTTTCAAGAGGTCTCTATTCCAAAAACGGTGCAAATTTTACACTAGGGTTTATTATTCTTTGATATACGAGTGCAGGTGATATACAAGTGCAAAAATTAAATTTCAATTTAAAAAAATATTTTAACAATTTTATTTTATTATTTATTTATTATTATTTTTAAAAAAGACTCGAATTTTTTTTTTCTCGGAAAATATTAAACGTCCTGGGATCCTTCAAAAATCCAATTTGTAGCCCCATGAAAGCCCCATAGATCGCCACAGTGAAATCGGATCGTTCAGAGGCCGCCAAAAATGGATTCTACGTCCAAAAATACTTCGAAAACGACACCTAAGTCGATCCCATAGCCAAAACCCTTTAAAAAACGGCTCCCGTAGCCCCATTTTAGCCCCAGAGCACCCCACGGGTTTGGGCGGTCGGGCTGAAAACCTTGCGGGCACAACTAGATGGTAAACCGAGCACTTTGTCAAAATTTCAGATTTAAAAAAAAATTCCTACTACCCAAAACGGCCCGGACGACGGACGGACTTTTTCGGTTGAAATGTTGACCTCTTGAAACCGATAATGTCAAATTTTGAGGCCGATCTGAATTTTCGACCTCGATCGCGATTACATAGGTGTATTATACCAAAAAAACGCTGCAAATTTTACACAAGGGTTTATTATTCTTTGATATAGGTTACTTGTGCAGAAATTAAATTCTGTCAATGAAAAAATTTTAAAAAAAATTTTTTTTTTTGGATTTTTATTTCAAAAAAATTTTTTTATGATTTTTTTGTTCAAAAATGTGTTTTTTCGAAAATTCTGTATTTTTTACTCAAAAAATATTTAACATCCTGGGATCCTTCAAAAATCCCATTTTTAGCCCCATGAAAGCCCTAAAGATCGCCCCAGTGAAATCGGATCGTTCCGGGACCCCAAAAAATGGATTCTACGTCCAAAAATACTTCGAAAACATCACCTAACTCGATCCCATAGCTAAAAGCCTTCAAAAAACCCCTCCCGTAGCCCCATTATAGCCCCAGAGCGCCCCACGGGTTTGGGCGATCGGACTGAAAACCTTGCGGGCACAACTAGATGGTAAACCAAGTATTTTGTCAAAATTTCAGATTTTTAAAAAAATTCCTACTGCCCAAAACGGCCCGGACGGCGTACGGCGGACGGACATTTCGGATTTTGAATGTAGACCTCTTGAAACGGATAATGTCAAATTTTTAGGCCGATCGGAGTCGTCGACCCGCGTCGCGAAAACATAGGTGTATTAATCCAAGAATAATAAACCAAAATAAACCAAAACGAAATGTCCGTCCGCCATACAACGTACGCCGTCCGGGTCGTTTTGGGCAGTAGGAATTTTTGTAAATCTGAAATTTTGACAAAATACTCAGTTTACCATCTAGTTGTGCCCGCAAGGTTTTCAGCCCGATCGCCCAAACCCGTGGGGCGCTATGAAGTTAAAATGGGGCTACGGGAGGCGTTTTTTAACGGGTTTTGGCTATGGGATCGAGTTAGGTGTCGTTTTCGAAGTATTTTTGGACGTAGAATCCATTTTTGGCGGCCTCTGAACGATCCGATTTCACTGTGGCGATCTATAGGGCTTTCATGGGGCTACAAATTGGATTTTTGAACGATCCCAGGAAGTCCAATATTTTCCGAGTAAAAACAGGCATTTTGAAGAAAAAAAACTTTTATTGACAGAACTAAGGAAGTTTTAAGGAAATTTTGACAGGTTTTTGTCTCTCCCACCCTCAAAATCGAGTTTTCCCACTTTTTCACGTTTTCAGGGTTTACACAAATCCCTTCTCTAAACGATGAAATCGTAAATTTTATTATAATTTGGGCTTAAAAGGGAGAAAAATTAATTTTTTGAAATTGTGTTTTTGCACCATGAAAATGACCGAAAACAGAAAAAAGCGTCTGGACGAAAAATTCATTCCATGCTTTTTTAACGAGGACAACATTCTGCGTCGAATGAGCACCCTATCTATCCAATCCGGTTAAGCCCTCTGGCTGAAACCGAACGTCAAAGATGTGCAATGTTTTCCAAAAAGGGGAAAAACTGAATTTTGAGCCACTTTTAACGCTCCAACAGTCACAAACCACCTAGTTGATATACTAACAGGCCCACTGAGAGGGGGGGGGGGGGCAAAGGGGACATTTTGCCCCGGGCCCGGACTTTTACATGGGGCCCCAGCGGGGGGGAAAAAAGGAAAAAAAAGGAAAAAGAGAGAAAAAAAGAAAAACAAATTAAGAAGAAAAAAAAAATGGCCGAGTTGCCACTTGGCAGGCAACGTAGTCTTCCGTGTGATTGGGCCTTGTAAAACTGAAGCAATGTGAATCACAATAAACCTTGTGAATCACAACAGAAAAAAGGGTCAGGATGAGGAGAGGGGCGGCGGCAAAGCGGTATGAAGGATGGAGCATCGAAAGGAAAACATCGATGTTCACTATTATTCGTACCATCGAAAGAAAACATCAATAGGTAGCCTTCAAACATCGCGGCTTGAAACCATCGATGTTTCTGAACATCGACTTATCTTTTGGTTTATTTTCTTGGAATAATGCACAGGTGTATGTTTTCGCGACGGAGGTCGACGACTCCGATCGGCCTCAAAATTTGACATTATCCGTTTCAAGAGGCCTAGATTCCAAAACCGAAATGTCCGCCGTACGCCGTCAGCCCTCTGAGCCGTTTTGGGTAGTAGGAATTTTTTTTTAAATCGTAAATTTTGACAAAATACTTGGCTTACCACCTAGTTGTGCCTAGGACCTAGCCGGTAGCCCAATTTTAGGCCCTAGGTGCTATGGGGCTAAAATTGGGCTACGGAAGGTTTTTTTTTAAAGGATTTTGGCTATGGGATTGATTTTTGGACGTAGAATGCATTTTTTGGGGTCCCGGAACGATCCGATTTCACTGTTGCGATCTGTAGGGCTTTCATGGGGCTACAAATGGGATTTTTGAAATATCCCAGGAGGTAAAATATTTTGTAAGTAAAAAAACAAAAACAACATTTTTTTAAGTATAAAACAAAAAAATCGAAAAAAATTGTTTTGAAATAAAAATCCAAAAAAAAAATTGTATAGGTATATTTTTTCATTGACAGAATTAAATTTCTGCACAAGTAACCTATATCAAAGAAATTTGCAGCGTTTTTTATTGCTTGATCATTTTGTATGATAAGCCTAAAATTCACTCCTTGGCGTTCTTCATACACCCCATAAAATTAATATTTAATATTAATCAACAAGTGTTCGAACAAGATTTGTAGACACAGAAGGTGCTAACAGCTAAACAGTAACAAACACCAACTACCTGTATGTACTAAGACAAAGGTGAACCTCATGATGATAGCGACCTTAAAATTTTAAGTTAACTAGAAGAGTTGAGTTAACTCGAACCTGAAACGAAGTAGCGACCCCATTTAGAGGCATAATAAGTTTCAGTTTCAGAAGACCATAACAATCAATTGGTGGACATATTTTTATACATTATTGCCTAGTTGTTTAGAAATTTCAAAAATTTTTGTTTTTTTGTTTGAATTATTTTCCAAAACTTTCGTCACCGATATTTTCGATGTTTCCTGCCAAAACCCAAAACATCGTTTAGTGGCTGCGATCGTTCTCTTTACAGTAATATCCCTAATATGGATATTACTGTAATATTATTATCTTAGATCAAAGACGAAAAATACAAAATTTGTATTATTTAATAATATTAATTGAATGGTACCTACCCTGAATGAAAATTTAACGTTCGTTATTGTGAACCGCCCCCGCCCTCCTGCATACACGGGGGCCCCATGCTCTCTTTTGCCCCGGGCCCGCTTTTTCTCTCGGCGGCCCTGTATACTAATGGTAACTACAGCCACATAATTTCTATAATATTACTAAGTAGGTAAGTAATATTATAGAAATTATGTGGCTTGTAACGATGAGAAACCACCCTGTCGACTACTGACTCAGCAGCAGATCACAGAATGATTCAGTTGTCGACACCCTCTGTCGACTACTGAAAATGAGCGGTTTTATTGCACCCATAGTCGACAAAGCCGGAAAACAGTGAAAAATCGTTAAAATGGCAAATATTTTGGATCAACATAAACTTGAAACACTAGAGCACAGAAATTCAGGAAAGATACAAAATTTGTATGTATGTCATGGCCACTACACCGTTTCTGAGGTGATTCGTTAGCTGGAAGGCTAAGAACCCATTGAGTTTGTATGCAATTTTCACATGTTTAATATATATGGCCATGACAACTGCTAACTAAATCTTTCCTCTTTTTCGGGTTTTCCCGCTCGTTTCCATGGCAACTTCCCATCAAACATTCAGAAGACATTGAAGGATCAAGAGCGCCACCCAGGAATGCAAATCTGTGTCCTTAAGCTTAGCTTTTCTCAGGTGTCGACTACTGGTGCAGTGTCGACTATGGGTACTTTTACCTTAATACATTTTCATCAAGAGGGAGCCCACCCTGAAGCAGAAATGGAGTGGAACCTGTAGGGAAACTCAGCCCAGGCATACCGAAATAATTATTATAGGTGTAGCGCACGACCCGCTCAAAATGGTGGGTGACGCTACACAATCCTTTATGAGCTCCACTCGTCAAAACTGGCGTGAAGGGGGCAGGAAGCGACGTGCAGGATGTAAGGATTAATGAAAGACGCCAATTTGTTATTAATTAGTGAAAATATATATTTCTCTCAATCAACAATAAATTAGGAAGGTAATGGAAGGTACAAAAATGTTAAAGCTCGTTGTGCGCGAATTTGTGGTCAGGGTTGGCGAACCACGTCTGATACACGTTCAGCGGGTCGATGTTCCAGTGCTTGTGGAACGAGATGGGCTTTTCTACTTGAAGGTAGCTGTCGGCGTAATCTGCCGGCCTGGCCTGAAAAAAACAACGTTCGATTATTTCCCCAAAATTATTTTCGGTTGGGGGGGAAATTGTGTGTTCACTCGCCTGATGAAATAGAGGTGAGTGGATGAGAGGGATGCCGAGGGAAGACAAGCACATGCCGAGCACCATGTCGTCCGGGCTGTCTTTGGCCGGGCAGTGGCAGCTTTGGACGATGTCGCCGATGGTGTCGACGCCGAAAGCAATGCCGCCTCCTCCTGTAAAGAAGATGACGTGAGTAGGAACTGAACCGAAATTCGGGTGTTTTTAGTGAGGTGGTGTTTTAGATTTGATTTAAATTGAGTGCTGTGTGTTTGGTGGTGATAATTAGGCCAAAACTCCATGTCCTGGCCACCACTTGTGTTGGAGGATACGACAGGGAGTTGGATTGACTGGGATGTATGACATACATTGTTGCAAGCGTCAAAGGAACATCCCGGATTCGCTTTGTCAGAGGAGTTGGAGAAGGATAGTCAGGTCAGCGTGCTACATACTACACACTTCCAGAGACAACAGAGCCCAGAGTTTCCACGGGTTGGCTCTCGATCTCAAGATATACTGTGGCGGCGTGGTCGCCACTCTTTCACTTAGGCCCTCCGCACACGGGTCGAGAGCCACTCGGAAAGAACTTGAGGCGGGATTAGGGGAACTGGGGTTTCCCTCGAAATACCGAGTGGACATCCGCACACGGGTCGATGCCCTTTCGTCAGCCTGCTTGTGAATTTCAGGTAGCCAATATCGCCTTCGAGCAATTAAACAACTTTCAAAGGAGCAAGCTACTGTTTGTGCGCAATTTTTTGCCGTCCGAGTTTTTATTAGATTGAAAATGAGTAGTGATGAAGAAGATGCAATACTATTACTATTGCGTTGTGCAATACTATTTATGCTATTTATATTGTTGGAGACGAAGCGATCCCACTTCTTATTACGCCCTTATTCAAAGCGGGTTCTTGACAACATAAAACGATTATTCAACTAACGACTAAGCAGGGGAAGGAAAACGATTGAATGCACCTTTGGTATGATGACATTGAAATTCGGAGTGTTGAGTACAACAGTACGATGCCGAAATGATGAAACGATCATAATTTAGTCAGAAGAAGAGAAGGGCTTTCGTACATTCCACAAAAGCTAGAAGGCAATTATATCCCACCTCCTTCCCTCGCAGAAAATGAATCATTTGTTCGGTCCAGAATTGACAGAACTTCAACCGCTAATGCTGTTCGAGAATATTTAGCCAAATATTTCGTAACCCCAATGGCTTCCCTGCCTTGGCAGTGGCAAAATTGTGTTTATTTTTTTTTAAATTCTCCATTTGATGTCCTGACTTAATTCTCCTGTGATGTCCTTCCGTGAATACCCTTGAAGGGTGTAATATTATTATAATATTACATAATATTTATAATAAATAACTGGGTGTTTTTCAACTACCCCAACGAACTTGATATGCAAACCCTCCATACTCGTCACGCGCGTCAGCGCGAGATTTCCCGTTCCAAACAGTTCGATAGAGGGACGCGTCGAGGATGACGATACGAGCTTGACTACGATTCGATTTCGAGTCGACCCGTGGGCGGAGCGTCATTCCACTAGGGACCTAGGAAATCGAGAGGGGTGAAATTCCGCTTGCAACGATCTCGAGCGGCTCTCGACCCGTGTGCGGAGGGCCTTAAATTCGCACTCGTTCGTTCGGGGGGGTTCTCCTGCTAACGAAATATCAGCTAATTACTCCCCCCCCCCAATCTCCCCTCATATTCATCATTTAATTTAACTGAACATCATTTTGTCGCGACGTGCTTCAAAATGGAACATAAATGGAACGCATTTTTGATTGGGACCGCTGACCTGGCCTTCTCTGTTGACAGATCAACTGAGGAAGCTGGTCCGGCGGTCCCTATCATTTCGCGCGGGGTTCTTGGCCAGGCAGCTATTGCAGACAAATCTTCTGTAGCCGCCGGGAGAGGAAGTTCCTCTGAGGAAGCTCATTCTCTTATTGCTGTATCAAATGCAGGTTTAGGCCGAATTAATGTCAATGTGGTTGTCAGTGGCTCAGTGGTTAGAGCGTCGGACTGCTGAGTCGAAGGTTGCTGGTTCGGTCCCAGCAGCCGCTAGACATCTTCCTTATACTGATAATCACCTCTTGGAAGGCAATGGCGAACCACCAAGAGTATTTCGCCCAGGAAAACCTCTCACATATGCCGTTCGGAGCCGGCATTAAACAGTAGGTCCCTACTACTTATGTATTAACTTTCAACACGCTCAACAGAAGTTAGTAGCGAGTGGCAGCCAACGCCTGGTTACCCAGAGAAGAAGAATGTCAATGTTGACACTTCAACTTTGATATTGAAATCGACTAGACTGACTTACGCTAGAGGCCTTCCCCCCAAACACACAATGCTCAAATTGATATGACTAAATTCATATTAGGAACTCAATTTGAACATGTAGGTACACGCCCAACACCCACCTAATTGGGCAAACCTTTCAGACTCTGTCGTTTTCCCCAAGCAAAAGCAGACAGTGGTCGGAAAATTCGAAGGCTGACCCTTGTGTCGAAGCCTCCCTTAACACACCCATACCGGCTCCTGTTCCTAAGGGGTGTGAAGAGTACAGAACTTACCTGTGGGGTAATTGTAGCCTATGCCGGACCCTCGGACATTGTAGCCGTACCGTTCCCCGACCACAGCGTCAGTTTGGAAGCAGGCGAGCAGTGAAAGCAACCTGTCAACACTAAAATCAAAACTGCATTATTGAAAGTTCACCTTCAAACGCGTTAAAAACCACAACAACAACAAAAAAAACCTTGACGAACCCCAAAATAGTATCGTCGTCCGTTAAAACGACCCATCGCACGTGACGAAAGTTCTTTGAGATCCTTGACAGGGCCAATTTGAGAATTCTTAACGTTTTAGCGCAATGGCCCCTTTCCGTGTTATTGATGCCAACACCTGTCGTGGGGATGCTCTCGTCTGCAACAACAACAACAACCGTGGACGCTGGCATCGAATCTACAGATTTCATGTCCGCAAATCACGAACGTCTGGGGCCAACCGCACCTTTAGTTCTCAAACGCTTCACGCGAGCGCCCACTGCCACCTTTCCTTATCTTTACTGTGCACTATAGTCTGTCTGCAATGACATTGGGCTCCGACCCTGCTCTCTAGCGGCGGAAGCAATGAGACCGATGAGACCGCTCGAAATCCTCGGGAATTTGGTGCGGCGTGGTGTTAACATTTTTGAGTTCGTTCGTGTTTCACGACAAAATTTGTTTAGTTTAGTGCCAATTTTTCGGTCCGGTCGTGGAAATGGATCGCCAATCAACGACTTCGGGTTCATTGAAGAAGAAAGTCCTTCGGTGCAACATCCAAACGGGTCCCGAGGTGACGAAAAAAGTACAATCGGCTCCCGTAGAAAATTCGCGAACGGGTCCCTAATACCAAACGGGTCCCCTAGGAAAATCGCGAAGGGGTCCGCGACGTCAAACGGGTCCCCCAATTAAAAACGAAGTCACCTTGTTACTTATTACTGAGGTATACCTCATAGGTACCTTTCTCATCGTGAGATCGTCTATGTGTGCATGCGTCAAAATACCTATACCTATAGCAGGGAGGTGGGTTTTCTTGACCACGTACAGCAAGGTTCCCCCAACCTTGGTATCAAAATATATGTAGGTAATAATTACCAATAATAATAATAATAATAATTATTATTATTATAATTACCTATTATAATTATTATAAAGGCACTCATTCAGTGTTGTTCTCCGCGTCCTGCCGGTTGTTGATGTGATTGGTAGGGTACTCCCTTACGGCAATGTAACGACCCATACCAACCTATAGGTATGGCTAGGAACTCACTTTAGCCTTTGCAAGACCCGCATTTCCACGATGCTTTAATGTCACTGTAACGCTTTTTCCCGTTTTCATAATGTGAAATATTATACATATTATGTCATATTGGCACATGCTGCATGGTATGTAACAAAGATGACATTAAATGTCAAATTTTGGAACATGTGACGGGATTCGCGGACTCTTCTGATCCCAACGCATAATTGCAAGTGGGGCAGGTAATAAGATCCATATTAAACGGTGGACGAAAAAATTATCAACGACCCGAACGAAGGGGAAAAGAAATATTATATTATTAATATTACGAAAATAGCTCACAAATTACAAATTAACAGAATTTTTCTCCTAATTATTGATCGTCATTGACTCTGAGCATCATACAAGCACGTCTACTACGTTCTAATAACACTTTGGACGAGTTAGAAAGAAGCAAAAAGGAGATAATAGCTAGATTTTGTGATTTTTCCAGAAGTTGGAGAAAATTGTCAATTTTTGATGAGCTCTAGCTCGTTTGCTATCAGAGTTAGAAAAGACTCTAGATAGTGAAAACTGTAGAGAATTTAATGCTCTTTAAAACAGTATACGGTAAAAACATCGATAGGATTATTCGTTTCTGAGATATAGCAAAAACCGAAAAAAGTCCGAAAATATCTTGGTTTTTTGGCTGCCCACAGTTCTCCCATCAAATATTTTCGTGGGAAACCACAGATTACTCTTATTAGGACCCCAATGGACCATTTAAGACAATAAAATCAAATTGCATATTTGATGTTTGGTCCAAAGTACTATTTGCTTGGGCTATAGGTATCAGGCGGCATGTTTGTGCCGGACCCGTTTGGTAAGGCTCTTCCCAGCGGTTTGTTTCTACGGGACCCAAACGCAACGGAGCCGATAACAACTTTCACACACGGGACCCGAATGTATATCGCCCAAAACGAAGTCACCTTGTTACTTATTACTGAGGTATACCTAATAGGTACCTTTCTCATCGTGAGATCGTCTATGTGTGCATGCGTCAAAATATACCTATAGCAGGGAGGTGGGTTTTCTTGACCACGTACAGCAAGGTTCCCCCAACCTTGGTATCAAAATTTTGATATATAATTTGATATATGATAGGTAATTATTACCTACATATATTAATATATTTAGGTAATAATTACCTATAATAATAATAATAATTATTATTATTATAATTACCTATTATAATTATTATAAAGGCACTCATTCAGTGTTGTTCTCCGCGTCCTGCCGGTTGTTGATGTGATTGGTAGGGTACTCCCTTACGGCAATGTAACGACCCATACCAACCTATAGACCTACAGACCTGTATGGCTAGGAACTTACTTTAGCCTTTGCAAGAGCCGCATTTCCACGATGCTTTAGTGTCACTGTTACGCTTTTTCCATTACTATTTAATAGTAAACCATTGAAATCGATAGGTTAACCTGCTGAAAAGGCGCTTGGATTTCGGGGGGAAACTACTCCCAGGTGTGCCGCGTCAAAGGATAAAATTTTCCTTTTTTTTATCTCCCGCCGGCCGCTAGGGAGCAGGGTCGGAGCCCAATGTCATTGCAGACAGACTATAGTGTCACTTCGCTGTTATCACGCCGTTATCACGTCAAAATTTTTGATTCTGGTTCTCTAGTCATCAAAACTTGTAGTCATGCCAGAGTTTAATTGTAATTTCTGTGGTTTAAATTATGCCTATCGCCAGGGGCTTCAGCGTCATTTGAAAATCCATAGCGAGTATTCAGGCCATGCGACAACAACTTCGCCTTCCCCCTGCTGTGTTGTCTGCTCCAAGAACGGAGAAGAGTCACCAGTTTCATTCAACGGGAAGTCAGCTTTCCATCGTCTTGTCGCGGAAGTCCACAATTTGCAAGTACCTACAAAGAAGCTTTCATTCAATTCATATGAAGATTTCTGCAAATGGAAGAAAGCTTTTGAAGGCAAAACTTGCGCTGAATTCGAGGTCTACTGTCAAAAATAAAACAAATCAGGTAATTTTGTACCAATGCAGTCGCTCTGGGGTTTTCCAGTCTCGAGGGAAGGGACTTCGTCACCTAAAAACCCAAGGCTCAAAGAAAATCGGAGGCTTCTGCCCGGCTGAGATAAAAGTGACTTTGAAAAACAGCGGCCCATTTTACTACCCATTTTGGCCATGAAGCTGATCTAGAGCATTTGGCGTTGACACAAGATGCAAAGGCTTCGATTGCTAGCAAAATGGCCTCGAAAGTACCCTTCGATGAAATCCTCGATGGCATTAGACGCAGTGTCACCGATCCGGCGAACTTGCAACGTCTACACTTACTTACAAAGAAAGATCTGCATAACATCGAAGAGAGTTTCATTTTACAAAGTGATGCAATGAAAAATCATTCTGACCCGGTAAGTGTTGATGCATGGGTGAAACAAATGTCGTTGGAACAAGAAAGTAGTATCCACTACTACAAGCCTCAAGGCGGCTCATCAAAAGAATTCCCTTTGCTAGCTGACAAAGATTTCTTTTTGGGTTTTATGAATGACGCGCAGCTCTCCATGCTGCGACAATACGGGAATGATATTGTATGTATTGACTCCACACACGGCCTAAATGCATACGATTTTGAATTGGTGACTCTGATGGTTGTTGGCAGCATGAGAGAGGGCTTCCCCTGCGCTTTTTTATTGACAAATCGAACGGATAAAGATGCGTTGAGCATATTCTTAAAAAAAAATCGAAGATCGTCTCAATGAACACTCCACTGATCATCGCTATAATGGGCACCCAATTAAGCCCAAAGTGTTTATGTCGGACATGGCAGAATCCTTCTTCAACTCGTGGGTGGAGGTCATGGGTCCTCCTGAAAAAAAGATTATATTGCTCGTGGCATGTCGATAGAGCATGGCGAAAAAATCTTTCCCGTATCCGATCGACCGAAAAAAAATCACACGTCTACAAAATCATCAGATCGCTCATGGAAGAACTAGATGTCAATGCCTTCGATGCAGCACTTCTCACAGCTGTGAGGAAGATAGAGGATGTGGACACAAGCGATTTTGGTGTGTACTTTGAAATGAACTATGCAAGGGACAGTTATCCATGGGCCTATTGCCACTGCTTGAAATGTGGGATCAACACTAACATGTTTGTAGAAAGCCTTCTCAAATGCTTGAAGTATATAACGTTAAAGGGCAAAACGGTTAAGCGACTCGACAAGGCACTGCACGCCCTTATGAAGTTTTTGAATGATAAAACGTTCAATCGAATAATCACACTGCATAAAGGAAAACGCTGCAAATTTTACACAAGGGTTTATTATTCTTTGATATAGGTTACTTGTACAGAAATTTAATTCTGTCAATGAAAAAATTAAAAAAAATTTTTTTTGGATTTTTATATTTCAAAAAAAAATTTTTTTTGGGGGGATTTTTTTTCAAAAATGTTTTTTTCAAAAATTATGTATTTTTTACTCGAAAAACATTTAACTTCCTGGGATTCTTCAAAAATCCCATTTTTAGCCCCATGAAAGCCCTATAGATCGAGACAGTGAAATCGGATCGTCTCGGGACCCCCAAAAATGGATTCTACGTCCAAAAATACTTCGAAAACGACACCTAACTCGATCCCATACCCCAAAGCCTTCAAAACACCCCACCCGTAGCCCCATTATAGCCCCATAGCGCCCCACGGGTTTGGGCGATCGGACTGAAAACCTTGCGGGCACAACTAGATGGTAAACCAAGTATTTTGCCGAAATTTCAGATTTTTAAAAAAATTCCTACTGCCCAAAACGGCCTGGACGGCGGACGGACATTTCGGATTTAGAATGTAGACCTCTTGAAACGGATAATGTCAAATTTTGAGCCCGATCGGAGTCGTCGACCCCCGTCGCGAAAACATAGGTGTATTATTCCAAGAATAATAAACCAAAATCACAGCCATAAGGGACCGCCACAAAACTAGCCTGAAAGAGCCACTGCTCGACGGTTCGGTTTGGAAAGTTCGTTCATCTAGTGGGAATGAGATATACTCTGTTTCTTCGGCTCAAGAAGTCCTTTGTGAAAGTTGCAAGCTAAGGTGTGACGAGTGTGACACATGCATCCATCAGTTTGCATGCACTTGCCCTGACCACATGATTAAATTCAACATGTGCAAACACATCCACCTTGTTGCCAGAGTAATCAACAACAGCAGAAATAATGGGATTCGCCCTGACGATGCCTTGGAGTGCGAAGAACTTATCATTCCCGAAGAGGACACAGCAGACGGAGAAAAAAAGGAGCTCAGGTCAGTAGATGAGTAGGTACCTCCTACCTACCTTTACTCTCTTCTGTTTAGTTCTCTACTTTCTAGAACTATGTTCTAGAACTACTTTCTAGAATTATGTTCATAATTATTGTCTTCTCTTGCTCTTAGTGGATTATTACAATTTATTTTTATTTATTAAAAAATTATTTTTATTTATTTTTATTTATATTTATTTATTTATATTTATTTACTTTCTAGAACTATGTTCTAGAACTACTTTCTAGAATTATTTTTATTTATTTATATTTATTTACTTTCTAGAACTATGTTCTGGATTCCCAACCTGGGGGGCACGCCCCCCTTGGGGGGGCGTGAAGGGTCTCCAGGGGAGGCGCGATCAAGGCCCACAAACGGACACAAAGTCTTTAACGTAGTTTATAATCATTCAACGTGACGTCACCTATAGTGGTTCCGGTTCCCAATCAAAAAACACCTGAGTGCAGGTCTCTTTTTTATTCTATTTTTGATTTTTTCTTGGCATTTGGCTCTGATGACACTGGAGTTACGCGAAAATGGCTGTGTTCGCTTTGGTGTGAATGTGATCATGCTTATTGACTCAGCTTATTTGTGATATAAATTAACTTAATCTTAATCTAGTTTTTAGTTTTGTAATGGTGGCCAACTCTTCGACCAATAGGGTTTCCCCCAAAATTCAGATAGAAATTTTTCCATAAATTTTATAAATTCATACGAGCTTTTCTAAAAAAAATTTCTACAAATTTTATAGTATTATTTAGACGTCTTCTATCGATAAAAAAAAAAAAAAATCCAGAAACGCTTCCATTCCTAATTATTTAGGTAGGCTGGAGCGTGAGTGTTTGTCAACATGAATACAACAACAAATAAAAAGTTCCGTTTGAATTTAAATTTACTCATTAAAATTATACCATGATTATACTTAGGTATACTTAGCATTTTTGAGGAGGGGGAGAGTATAATTACATAGAACAAAGGGGGGGGGGGCGCAATGGTGTTCACACCGACCTAGGGGGGGCGAGGTAAAAAAAGGTTGGGAACCCCTGTTCTAGAATATTATATTTATATTTATTTATTTATACTATATTATATTTATTTACTTTCTAGAACTATGTTCTAGAACTACTTTCTAGAATATTATATTTATATTTATTTATTTATACTATATTATATTTATTTATTTATATTTATTTACTTTCTAGAACTATGTTCTAGAACTACTTTCTAGAATTATTTTTATTTATTTATATTTATTATTTATATTTATTTACTTTCTAGAACTACTTTCTAGAATTATGTTCATAATTATTGTCTTCTCTTGCTCTTAGTGGATTATTACAATTTATTTTTATTTATTAAAAAATTATTTTTATTTATTTTAGGTTTATGCTGATCGAAAAGCTACGAAAAGGAGCTGCTACGATTCAATGCAAAAAGCGAATGAAGAAACACTTTCCATTCTCAGAGATGTGACTAACTCTATCCAAAACTCGTCCAACATCGAAGAGATAGATGTTGTGAAGAAATTGGTGCTTGCAATACCTCCGACCTTGGCCTCTGTTCAAGCCAGTACTAGCGAAGTCAAGATGGCTGATTGTTTATGTTATGGATGTCCGATTAGCAAGACTTAGTGATTCGCAATTATGCTAGCCAAAAATAGGAAAGTGAATGTGTTAGAGCCAGGATTTGAGCAGGGAAGCAGCGAACGTAGGGGCACGTTTTCGCTCAAACCTACGCCTGTTCGTTCTTACTTGCTTAACTACTTAATTTCGTAATTAGTTATTCATATAATGTAATGTGGGGGCACCACACGTACTATTGACGTCGCTGAAGAACTCCAAATACTTGGCGTCTCTACCCCACGTCTTCTGAACGAAAGGGACTCGGGTTTCGTGATACTTGTGGCATGTTTTGACAGCGAAGAAAATCTCTTCTTTGGCAAGCGGCGGCTCCTGCAAGTTGATCAAAGCTCGTTTCAGAGGAAGATCCCAAATACGAACACGAGTTTAACTAAATGAACTTACACACGGAGCGTGGGCACTGGAGAAGGACCCGCAGGATTTCCCCCTTTTCCCGCAAAACAATTTCGACTCGTTCTTGAGCGGCTGGTTCACACCTACGTACATGGCCAGCTCGTGCGACGGGTCTATGGAAAACTCGGATCTGCTCTCAGCCTCATGAACGGGCAGCCTTGCTCAACAAATTTCATTTTACGATTAACTCTTCAACAACAAAAAAATGCATATTTTCAACTGATTCAAACACTCGCACTTACTTGTTCAGGAACGAAACGGACATGGCGAAACCCGAACGGAAAAGCGGGTACTTGAAAGACTTGGGGTTTTCCGCAAAGGCGAAATGATGTATGATGCTGGGCTCTTGGTCAACTTGTGCGTAACCCATCCACAAATTCTGACAACACAAAAATCACTATTTATAGTAGGACATAAGAACAGCACTATACTTTTTTGTATATTAAAATTACAGGAAATATACAAATGTATCGACTTTTGGTTTATTATTCTTGAAGTAATACTCCTATGTAATCGCGACGAGGTTGACAATTCTGATCGGCCTCAAAATTTGACGTTATAGGTACGTTTCAAAAGGTCTAGATTCCAAAACCGAAATGGCCGTCCGCCGTCCGGGCCGTTTTGGGCAGTAGGATTTTTTTTTTTAAATCTGAAATTTTGACAAAATACTCGGTTTACCATCTAGTTGTGCCCGCAAGATTTTCAGCCCGATCGCCCAAACCCGTGAGGCGCTATGGGGCTAAAATGGGTCTATGGGAGGTTTTTTTTTAGGCTTTTAGCTATGGGATCGAGTTAGGTGTCGTTTTCGAAGTATTTTTGGACGTAGAATTCATTTTCGCGGGTCCCGGAACGATCCGATTTCACTGTTGCGATCTATAGGGCTTTTATGGGGCTACAAATGGGATTTTTGAAGGATCCCAGGAGGTAAAATTTTTCAAGTAAAAACCAAAAATGTTTGAAAAAAAAATTTAATTTTTTTTGTTCTAAAATTTTTTTTTTGACAGAATAAAATTTCTGCACAAGTAACCTACATCAAAGAATAATAAACCCTAGTGTAAAATTTGCCGCATTTTTGGTTTATTGTTCTTGGAATAATACACCTATGTAATCGCGAAGGAGGTAGAAAGTTCTGCTCAGCCTCAAAATTTGACGTCATATGTACGCCGTTTTGGGCAGTAGGATTTGACAAAATGCTCGAAATTTTGACAAAATGCTCGGTTTACCATCTAGTTGTGCCCTCAAGGTTTTCAGGTGATCGCCCAAACCCGTGGGGCTCCATGGGACTAAATTGGGGCTACGCGAGGGGCTAAAATGGGTCTATGGGAGGTTTTTTTTTAGGCTTTTAGCTATGGGATCGAGTTAGGTGTCGTTTTCGAAGTATTTTTGGACGTAGAATTCATTTTCGCGGGTCCCGGAACGATCCGATTTCACTGTTGCGATCTATAGGGCTTTTATGGGGCTACAAATGGGATTTTTGAAGGATCCCAGGAGGCAAAATTTTTCAAGTAAAAACCAAAAATGTTTGAAAAAAAAATTTAATTTTTTTTGTTCTAAAATTTTTTTTTTTGACAGAATAAAATTTCTGCACAAGTAACCTACATCAAAGAATAATAAACCCTAGTGTAAAATTTGCCGCATTTTTGGTTTATTGTTCTTGGAATAATACACCTATGTAATCGCGAAGGAGGTAGAAAGTTCTGCTCAGCCTCAAAATTTGACGTCATATGTACGCCGTTTTGGGCAGTAGGATTTGACAAAATGCTCGAAATTTTGACAAAATGCTCGGTTTACCATCTAGTTGTGCCCTCAAGGTTTTCAGGTGATCGCCCAAACCCGTGGGGCTCCATGGGACTAAATTGGGGCTACGCGAGGGGGTTTTGAAGGTTTTCGGCAAAGGGGTCGAGTTAGGTGTCGTTTTCGAAGCATTTTTGGACGTAGAATCCATTTTTTGGGGTCCCGGAACGATCCGATTTCACTGGGGCGATGTTTAGGGCATTCGTGGGGCTAAAAATGGGATTTTTGAAGGATCCCAGGAGTTTAAATAAGGTGTCGTTTTCCGAGTAATTTTGAACGCAAAATCCATTTTTTTCGAGGTCCCTCATCTGTCCAAACATTGTACAGAAAAATAATTTTCTTAACGACACAGAAATAATTTTCCTATAGCAAAGATTAATAAACCCTTGTGTAAAATTTGCAGCGTTTTAAAATATCGACATTCAGTACGTTCTCTTAAGTAACGTCCCGCACGTAATTGCAAATAAAAAGTAATCATCATTACGAGGATATAATTAGGTACCTTTTTGGGGTTGAATTTCGACAGTCCATTAACTAAATTACTCAAGTTAACTACAGTCAAGTCTTCGCAAAAATAAAACCACAGCGCGTTGCTGGAATGAAGTCTTTTCAATCTGCGAAAATATCATTCAAACAATAAGGAAGCGTTAAAATTTCAACTATTTTAGCGACGTCAGCCACTTACTGAGGGAGTAAAGGTATCACAGTCCACCCTCCTATATAATTCAGATCTCTTGGCACAATGTACATGTGAGGTATTTTCTGAAACAACAATAATATAAAATCATTATTATTGCGTTAATTCAGCACATACGGACAATATAACCTACTTTGAGTTTAGCAGCTTGGTTGAGGATATCATTTTTGAGTTTCTGGGCGTGGTTAGCGTGGAAAGCGTTTTCCTGACTTAGAATCACTATCACAATTTGGCCGGCATCTGGAACAATACAAAAAAACGGGTTGCATAAAACAGCCATCAATAAACGGACGAGCTTTTAGATCAGATTTCAAACGTATTGTTTCCAGGTGGGTCCCACCTCCGAACTCAGGCTGCTTGGAAATTGTCCGAAAATAGTCGGAAAAGTGGGTCACTCGAACTGAAATGGATAAATATCAACCAAGCCAGACGTTCGCCTTTTCAAGAAGCTTCGCGGCGTATTAGGAATTCAATGATTCTATTTCTGTCTTTTTGCAATGTAAATTGTAAATAACGAGGCGACGTCTTTCGAAGCATTTTTGTCGATGAATTGAATACCAAAGTAGAGAATCGGTCTCTATGTAGAAGAATAACCCAATTTGCAACGGAACACCTTTTTTTTTTTTTTTTTTTTTTTTTCTTTTCTTGTTACCTTCCCATAATCTGAACAATATCGTTGATTTTCACCGTTTCTGTACCAGAACAAATGAAAAGGTTGTGAAGTGGCTCGACCGATCACGCGTCGCCAATTGGGCAATTTGAGGCTCCGGAACAGGCAAATCTTCGTCAATAGAATCGCGTGCCGTCACGGACGCCGAAAAAAACGACAGGAGGGAGAAAACTCGATCCCATAGCCGAAAAAAAAAAAACGCTGCAAATTTTACACAAGGGTTTATTATTCTTTGATAAACGTTACTTGTGCAGAAATTTAATTCTGTCAATGAAAAAATTTAAAAACAATTTTTTTTGGATTTTTATCTCAAAAAAATTTTTTTTGGATTTTTTTGTTCAAAAATGTGTTTTTTTCAAAAATTCTGTATTTTTTACTCAAAAAATATTTAACATCCTGGGATCCTTCAAAAATCCCATTTTTAGCCCCATGAAAGCCCTAAAGATCGCCCCAGTGAAATCGGATCGTTCCGGGACCCCAAAAAATGGATTCTACGTCCAAAAATACTTCGAAAACGACACCTAACTCGATTCCATAGCTAAAAGCCTTCAAAAAAACCCTCCCGTAGCCCCATTATAGCCCCATAGCGCCCCACGGGTTTGGGCGATCGGGCTGAAAACCTTGCGGGCACAACTAGATGGTAAACAGAGTATTTTGTCGAAATTTCAGATTCCTACTGCCCAAAACGGCCCGGACGGCGGACGAACATTTCGGATTTTGAATGTAGACCTCTTGAAACGGATAATGTCAAATTTTGAGGCCGATCGGAGTCGTCGACCCCCTTCGCGAAAACCAGGACAAAGATTATTATTCGAAGAATAATAAACCAAAACCAGGACGACCACAACGCGGAACAACAATTGGCAACTTGGAAACCCGGCGTTGAGGGGCGCTCTGTCGCAGCAGAGGTTAACAACGAATAACGCCCTTAACCCTTTCACGACCAGCGACGAGATATCTCGCGAGAAGAAGTGGCCCTCCTGGATCTGTGACAAGATAACATGTGAGGAGACGTGGCCTGCCTGGGCCAGAGTGGAGATATCAAGCAAAAAGAAGTACCCTGCCTGGACCAGAGACCTGATTTGAGACAGAGGAAATGGGCACTCTGGACCAAAGACGAGAAATCAAGCAAAAACAAGTGCCCTGCCTGGGCCAGAGACATGAAATCAAGCAAAAACAAGTGCCCTGCCTGGGCCAGAGACGAGAAATCAAGCAAAAAGAAGTGCCCTGCCTGGGCCAGAGACAAGAAATCAAGCAAAAACAAGTGCCCTGCCTGGGCCAGAGACGAGAAATCAAGCAAAAAGAAGTGCCCTGCCTGGGCCAGAGACAAGAAATCAAGCAAAAAGAAGTGCCCTGCCTGGGCCAGAGACGAGAAATCAAGCAAAAACAAGTGCCCTGCCTGGGCCATAGACGAGAAACCAAGCAAAAAGAAGTACCCTGCCTGGGCCAGAGACGAGAAATCAAGCAAAAAGAAGTGCCCTGCCTGGGCCAGAGACGAGAAATCAAGCAAAAAGAAGTGCCCTGCCTGGGCCAGAGACAAGAAATCAAGCAAAAACAAGTGCCCTGCCTGGGCCAGATACCTGATATTGAGACAGAGGAAATGGGCACTCTGGACCAAAGACGAGATATCACGCAAGGCGATATTTCGGACCAATCTTTGGATTCAGTTCCCACGAAGGCTCAGTCGCGAAAGAGTTAAGGTAACACACAACACTATTTCTGTTAATTAAGACATAGCCTTAGTTATAAATGTTAAATACCCCATTTCTGTGCGACGTGAGGCATTTGGCAATTGTACTCCTGATGAGCCTAAACCCCTAATTGGGACGGCGCCTCGAGAGGTATTGCATATTTAATCAGATGCAATAAACCTTACAGCGACCAACCCAACGGCTTTTTTCTCTCACCCCTCCCTGCAAGAAAAACATGGAAGCCGCCCAAACTAAGCATAAACACAAGTTTTGTAGAACCCAAGCCGCAAAGTGGCGTGAAACTCCCCGATTCCGGGGAAAAATCTTTACTGCCTAAATTTTGATAAGTTTGACATTCTCTTTTACTCTGTGCCAGTGTCTCAGTGACTTCTAATTTTTGTTTAATGCTTAATTAAAGTATGCCTTGAATTCTCTTGATACATTGTTATGTGTGGAAACGGTAATGAATCACTGAATCAATGAATGAAACGGGCTTTTGTACAATGTACAAACATGTCATGTTGATTGACGGTCGAAGGGAGTTCAGCTATTTCACTTTGAGGCCAGTCTGGAAGGGGGCTTTACAAGGTGCAGAGGTTTCCTCTTCATCACTCCCGCCCTATCGGATTCTCTTTGCCTTGAAGGGACGACAACCGGAAAGCTAATGGACTCTTGTAACGTACTTGTAATGGACCTCTCTTGTGACGTACTCTTGTAATGGACTCGGGGGGTGAAGGTGTAAAGGTGGCGGCCCTGTCAACCAGCCCGGCGTCAACTGTTGCCCTTGTACCTCGACAAGGGGGAGAGACTCTCGTATCAAGAGTTTCAAAAGCCCTCCGACTCGGGAAGGTACACACTGAGGGTCATCTCCATACAAATACGTTCAAACGGGTCACGAGTTGAATCCATTAAAAGACCCGCGTCAGTCAAGACCAACCACAGCGGCAAACACACCACCTACAGAATACGCAACCACTGTTGACAGTTCGCAGAGAAATTCGAACTCTGGGATGTCAAGGATGATGGAATGAATGGACGAGTAAAGGGAGCAGCGGTTTTCTCCTCGTGCAGGGTTTTCCTATCGTTTTGGTTCGCCAACGGGGGACGGGGCGGCGTCTTCGCAAAATGTTAAACGCGATCTAGCGGTTTGCCAGCGGTCTCAAACCAGTTTTGATGCACTTCTCGCTTCGCTCGCCCAAGTGACAGTCGCTCAATGCGCTAAATTTAACGGGCGTAAAATTGGCCCGGGAATAGAGAGAGAAAGCGTCTTCCCGCACACCAGAATATATCCGAAATTAGTGTGGAATGAACCGTTTCCCAAAATTTCCCCGCCTCTCCACCTTTACAAGGTCCCTGGCACCCTTCGTTCCCCCGTTCTCTCCATCGTTCCAAGGTCCCTGGCACCCTCCCTAGACACACGGCTGATGCGCACGGGATCTGTTCACATCGTTCAAATTAAACTCGCAGTCAAAATTCACCGATTGTCAGAATTCGTTCATTGAGCATTTCGAATAAAAATTTGAATCACTAGGTAGGATACAGAGGAAACGCTGACTAATTCTGACAGTAAATAACGAAGATGGTGGAGTTGCGCTCGTCGAAAATGTTGCTCAACCCGCTTATTGGACGTAAAATTGGCCGTCGAATCCATATTCGGGGAAAAAATAATTAAATTAAAATTAATTAATTAGGGGTTCCCATTAAAATAAGAAAGTTGGGCGCATCTCAGGGAGGACTCAACCCCCCTAACGACACCTAGAACCCGTAGAAAAAATCTAGAGAATGCTCGTGAATGCTCTGTTATGGTATAGATTGAGAAAACGACATTCGACTTCCTGGCATCCTTCAAAGGCCCCATTCTTAAGCTCTGGGAGGATGTCCCCCTACTAGCCGTCTACCCAGCGTCGGAAAACCGGCTGCACGATAAAAACGTTTAAACACTGCCGAATTTTGTGTTGTTTGGTCTCATTCTGTCACAAATTTTATGAAGAATCCAAATTCATCAACAGACATTGAAGCACACTTAGCTCATAAGATTGCTTTTACTGAAGGGGGTCACTTTTTTATGGCTGGTCTGTGCTGAGCTCCTGAGGGGCGTTGCCATCCATGGCGGGGGACGAGAAGGATTTTGCACTGGACAACCTGCCATGAAAGAGTGGACACTGTAAAGTTTTTGTCGATGATAAGTATACGCGGATCACACTTAGAGACGCCCTGGATGTTCCCCATCGACCCAGATCAACAAATCATTCACTTTACTGACTCTGGGTTGTCGTGAGTTGAAGATAATAATTATCTGTTAGCAATTATTGCTAACACATTTCCACTCTCAACCATCGGCCCGGGTGACGTTTCGAATTTGGGCTAATGAAACTGCCTGCGGGAAGGTGAATGCATTAGCGAGTTTTCTGTCCGGCGTTGTACATACGGGTTTGAACTTGCCCCCCCCCCCCCCCCCCCCCCGAATTAAATTCCATAGAGGAGCAAAATGAATGGGGCTGCCCGCAATGCCTAACGATGCATTTAGTCCAGACGGAGTTTGCGGAACTGCATTTTGCGTTTAGTTTCGGTTCGCTCGTTGGAAGCATTATCTCATTTTCACTCCTGCCGGCGGATTTCTGCCTCGTTTCGGGGATTTGAAAAGTCGAAAGTTATTTGATAGCAAGGCTCTTGTACGAACGCTTTGACTCACCGTGAAACGAGCTTTTATTTTTATTTTTCAAAAAAATTAATTTCTCGGACGAATAAAAAGAGCCCTTCTCCACTTATTAGCTCTTGGGAAGAGCTTAAAGGTTATTCAGCCGCTCAACTTGATGGAGAGGTTTGCTTTCTCTCGGTTCTCCGAAAGCCCACTTCAGTCTTTTTGAGGAAAGAAAAAAAACAATTCAAGTAACTTAAGTTCTCTTTTTTTCTTGTTTCTTTCAACACAAATTAATGAGCATTCAACTTTCCACTTCAACCCTTCAACACGTTTTTTTCTTCAGCCGAAACATTCCGCTAGCGTTACCAATGACCTTAAACGTAACTCTGGTGGAACTTTTCGCCAAAATTAATTTGCCGTTTCGAGATACCGAAAAAAAAGGTTGTCTCCCTCAAACGAAAAGGGGACGCAAAAAAAAAAAAAAACCTGTAAATGATTAGTTTCAACACACTGTTATCTATTGCCTTTTCCGTTTCCATCCAGTAATAGAAAAAAAGTTATCGTGCAGTGAATAGTGCTAAATTATTGTCAGTTCTAAGGAAACTGACAATAATTGGGGGACTGGTGTACACTAGTCGTGTATGAATATAGCTCAGGTGGTCATTCCAAACTTTCCTCCGAGAACTGTGAGAGATGTGCGAAATCAGCAGAGCAACGAACGCTGAAGTAAGAAGAGCGAGAGCGAAATCACCAGGATACTGAATAAGGAGCTGAATCATTCCATATACATAACCCACCCCCCACCACCAAGTAACCCTCTGGGGTTAAAACGATGCCAAGCATCAAACGAGCGAAGATAGGCGATTTTTGATAAAGAGGAGTGGGACTAGCATGTTAGGAGTTAAGGGAGAGTTATTGACCGAATTGGGTGAGGGAGTCAAAAGGAGTCGCTCTTTTTTGGGAGTGAGCGAATCCAGTCCCAGTCCTTTTAGGGAGCAACTTATCCCATCACTGCTACAGGTATCCCACAAGAATATTGCGCTCCGACACTGCAGTCTGGTGGCCGCTAAAGGAAACGCCGATGTGGCATCCTGAGCTGAGGCCGAGCGAAGGGGTTTCGAGTTTTTTCTGTTGGTAACATTGTCTCAGCTTGCTTACCACTTTGTTTACGTCTCCCGGTTGTGCAGTTTGTTTTTAACCACCGTATTTTCAACGATGGAAGAGAAGAAAAGAAAAATTTCTCAGGGAAAGCCATTGAGGAGTCAGGTGAGGGAAATGGTCTACAACGTTGCGCAATTTTTCATCGCCAGGAAAAAGGAAGAACATAATAAAAAGATAAGTGCTGCCACTACAGAGGGAAAAACGAGAGGGAGCGGGAAATTTCTTGTAAACAGTAGTTTGATTTCCACTACCAGAGTGCACTGTCAGAGCGCAATGTTCTTGTAGGAGACCTATAACTTGCCTGATGCAGAGTGGAGGTAGTTTTGGACGTGAACTGTTGAGGTGGATCTTACAACAGTGGGGAGCCAACCTATGACAGACTCACTAATTGCAAGGGATATGAGTGAGTTTTGAGGCGTATCTCGCATCAAGGGGAGCCAAGCTATATGAACAGAAAACTGATAAGACGGATCTCGCATCGAGGGGAGCCTGTCTGTATTGAGGTGGATCTCACATCAAGGGGAGCCAGTCAGCAGCAAAGATGGATCTCCCACGATAGGGAGCCAACCTGGTTCTGAAGCTAAAGAAAATGTGCAACTACCGAGGGAGCCTAAGGAATGATTTAGACACACAAGGATTGAGGTAATATCAGGTGAGAAGAGAGGAGGTTTTGAATAGCGAAAGCGTTTATATTAAACTTCAAGTCAAAAAGAGCTCCATAAACCGCCATGGGGTTCGAACCCATGACCCCTACATCGGCAGACAGATAACAGTCTCCCACGCTGCCACAGCGCTCCCGGAGGCCCCGACCCAGGTTATAAATATTTGGTTATGTATGAAATTAAAGTGTTTTTATTTTATGTGTTGAGAGGAGGCTTTGCTACCAAGTGAACTGGTTAGAATGAATTCCCTGAGGGGGTGCGTGAGGATATTTACTACTGTCTGTCTGCCCCACCATGGCGTGAAAGTCGTTCAAGACTCAGACATGGGCTTCCCGGCCAAGCAGAAATGGATAGTACAAGCTACGTAGGTGGTGGGTCAACATGGGGTCAGAAAGAACGCGCAAAAGTTGGAGTGAAGAGTTTCAACCAATTGGTTGGCACAACTTTGATATCAAGGCTTTTGATGGTTGGCATCTTTTTAACCCCAGAGGGGTATTTTAGGGGGGGGGGGGGGAGGTGTATTATACGCGCCTCGTATCTCTTAGATGGTCATCGCGAGACCAGCGTCTCGCTCGATAATTGGAGTTTTTTTTCTTGACATAACCGTGAAATGGGATATCTGCAAGAAGTGGGGATACTCAAGTTATTTTTTACAGCAACGTGACGCTTTATCAATACGCCCACTCAGGTGGTGGTTTATATGTTGTGGCTCCAGACGAAAATACGTACGTTATGTAACTCCATCAGCGTACAGGGGCAGCTCGAGCTGACAGTGAAATTAATTTGACGCGTAACAAGCGATGGATGGAACGTTAAATTTTCAATGTTGGGCGATGGAAGGTAGAAACAGGGAAGGGGGGGGCCTTTGGAGCGGTCAGAGGATTCTGGAGGCTTTGAATTAACAGAGTGGAGGCGATCAATTATTTCCTGAGGTGATCCCAAATTCATACCCGCCCAACAACCATCACATTAATTCGGTATGGGGGGTTTAGGGATTTCTGGTTGAAGTAGCTTCCTTTTGATGAAGATCTATCGACTAAAAGTGGTGCAAACTGGTTGGAAATCCTTCCAATGCTAAGTGATTGGACTTACCGAGTAATTTGACAGAATTTCTTTCTTTTTGGTTTATTATTCTGGGAATAATACACCTATGTAATCGCGAAGGAGTTCGAAGACTCCGATTGGCCTCAAAATTTGACATTATCCGTTTCAAGAGGTCTACATTCCAAAACCGAAATGTCCGTCCGCCGTCCGGGCCGTTTTGGGCAGTAGGAATTTTTTTAAAAATCTTAAATTTTGACAAAATACTCGGTTTACCATCTAGTTGTGCCCGCAAGGTTTTTCAAAAAAAATTTGTTTTTTTACTTGAAAAATATTTGAGCTCCTGGGATCCTTCAAAAATCCCATTTGTAGCCCCATGAAAGCCCTATAGATCGCCACAGTGAAATCTGATCGTTCCGGGACCCGCAAAAAAGGATTCTACGTCCAAAAACACTTCGAAAACGACACCTAACTCGATCCCATAGCCAAAAGCCATTAAAAAAACGCTGCAAATTTTACACAAGGGTTTATTATTCTTTAATATACGTTACTTGTGCAGAAATGTCAATGAAAAAATCAAAAAAAAATTTTTTTTTGGATTTTTATATTCCAAAAAAATTTTTTTTGGGGGGGATTTTTTTCAAAAATGTTTTTTTTCAAAAATTATGTATTTTTTACTCGAAAAACATTTAACCTCCTGGGATTCTTCAAAAATCCCATTTTTAGCCCCATGAAAGCCCTATAGATCGCGACAGTGAAATCGGATCGTCTCGGGACCCCAAAAAATGGATTCTACGTCCAAAAATACTTCGAAAACGACACCTAACTCGATCCCATACCCCAAAGCCTTCAAAAAACCCCACCCGTAGCCCCATTATAGCCCCATAGCGCCCCACGGGTTTGGGCGATCGGACTGAAAACCTTGCAGGCACAACTAGATGGTAAACCAAGTATTTTGCCAAAATTTCAGATTTATAAAAAAATTCCTACTGCCCAAAACGGTCTGGACGGCGGACGGACATTTCGGATTTAGAATGTAGACCTCTTGAAACGGATAATGTCAAATTTTGAGCCCGATCGGAGTCGTCGGCCCCGTCGCGAAAACATAGGTGTTGTGAGGTAGCCGGGATTGACGGTCTTGTTTTGTCAAGATTTGCTTTCGTCAACCCGGTGCCCACGTAAAATTTTGGCAGCTAAATTGTTTTACGTTGTGACCGGGAGGATCTTTTATGTGCTGCCGATCCTCCTTTTACCCCGTCCCCAGGTCTCCAAATCCCTTGATGGAATCAGGTCAACAAGAAAACAATATTCCAATATAACTTATATATTGCTTGTCGAAATGACCCTTAATTGTTGACCTAATCTCTCCACCAAATTGATGAATTTGCCCTAACCGCCCGCACGCGAACGCGAGGCCCCCGGAGGCAAATTCGGGTTTTCCAAAAGTGTAAACTAATGGTTGGATCTGACCTGAGTGAATGACGTGGGTGGCCACCGATGATCCTTGGCTAGGAGATCACCGGGACAGACGATTCTTGCATCACGAGCGGCTTCGTGGCGACTGACCGCGAGTTCTGTTTCTGTGTCTCCCTCCTGCCTTAACTCCAACTGCTGAATCAGCATCTCCCGCCGTTTTTGATTTTCAGTGTGAAGTGGTTTTTCAGTTGGTTTAAAAACCACTTCTAACATCTCCCCCGGCTTCGGAAAAGGAGCGTCTCCGGCGCTTGATCTGTGATGGTTGAGGTTCTTCTTGGAGTGAGCGTCTCTTGGAGTTGATTGCAGTGGAGTTTATTTCATTGCGGCTATGGTTGTTTGAGTTTTGGAGGTCGACTTTCCTTTCTGTTGATGTATTTGCTTTTGTTGTTTGAAGTAGCTTCTGTCGTGTTGCTAGTCGCTTCGATTTTTCTGATTGCTGATGGTCAGTTTCTTCTTCTTTTGGTTTTGTGGATTTCTGGTTTTCACTTTTGTGGGTCTCTGGGTTTTTCTTTTCACTTTGAGTGTCCATTCACTTTGGTTTGCGCGTTCACGCGATGAGTTGAAATCCTACCTAATAAGTTGTGGAGAGTTTATTTTTAATACATAATTTCCTATGTGGAGAGTCCCTAGTGCTTGTTCAAGTTTTGCAAATTGAAATGTTTTTTACGCAATTAGTTTCATTGAGTCTATCTTTTAGTTACATGTTATTTCAATTTATCCTTACTATTAGGTATACATTGTTCTTGTTTGAGCTGTCGTTTTTTGACTTTCTTACTTAATACATTATCATTAAAATGTTGCAATATCATAAAATGTTTCAATAATTACTTTTCTTTATATATATTTCTTCTTTCCTTCTTTTCTCTACCTTGGAAAAATTATTACTCTTACAATGCTAAATTATTTCAACCTGTTCTGTGCATTGAATGATCCTTTGTTGAACCCTACTCCACCGTGTTAAATTTCAACCCCCGTTGTGTTCAAATTAAGTTTATCGACGTGCCCGAGTATGCTTGTGTTATTGGTATTCATGTAAGTGAGTGAGTTGTGAGTGTTTGTATATTGCCATTAGAGGTTGGACGTAACTCATTAATGGTCGAGTTTATTGGATTAGCGCGCATTAATCCGACAAATCAATCCATAATGTCAAAGGTCTTTCCATCTATGGACTTTGTTGTGAGCTGTATGTGCTATTCTGTTCTGAATGTATTCTAGTAATAATTGCTGTTATTACTGTTGGTGACATTGTTTGAATGATGGGTGTGATGATGTTCAATTGTTCCTATGATCCATCGAACAATAATTGTACTATTTAAGTAATTAGTAATTATTACTATTTAAGTTCAAATTTCCAATTTAATGAGCTAAATTTGCCTAGACTACTGCTTCATCAATTTTATCATTATGATTTACTGTTATTATTTTTTATTTATTTTTTATTTGTCCTTATCCCATAACTTATTTTATTAATATTAACATTACTATTGTTATGTTTATTTTTCATTCATTCATTTGTTTTCATTTTTCCTCAACTTATTTACTACATTTTATTCTCTTTGTTTGCTCTTACTTTAGTTGCTTATTATTAGTGTTCTCTTTTCAAGTTACTTAATTTAATTCATTCTCTTTTCAACGTACCTAATTGATTTACTTATTCTTGATTTTCTTTGTTTATACTCATCATTTTCAGTTCTTGTAATTTTTATTTAATTCTTCATTAACTTATACATGACCACTTTTCTATCGATTTATTTATGCCTTTTATTTCTTATTTATTTATTTATTTATTTATTTATTTATTTTTATTTTTTTTTTTTTTTTTTTTTTTATTCCCTTTTTTTTCTTTTTTCCTTACTGCTATCTTTATAAATTGTTACAGTTTATTGATTTACTCCTATCTATGAATAGTCTCATAATATGAAAGGAAATTTATTTTCTTCCTTGTCAATGCCCTTTCTTGTTCATCTTTGCTTTATTACTAATTATTATGTCTCTGTATTCTATTATTTTTCTTTGCTTTTCTTTATTTATACTTATACTTATTTTCCATTATTTTCTATGACTTCTTTTCATTCATTACCCTTTTTTTTCTTCTCTTTATTTTCCCTTTAATTTGACTTCAATATTCATTTTTCTTCATATTTTCTTCAATATTTGCCTTCCTTTCAATATGCCTTCGATTTTTTTCTTTTCTTTATTTATTATTTTTTCTTTATGAGCTTTCTCCTTTGTCTTCATTTTTATCTTTTCTTTATTTATTCATTTTTCTTTATGGGCTTATTCCTTCATTATCGTCTTTTCTTCATTTCTCTTCTAATATTTATTCCATGTTTTCATTCTTTATTTTTTATTTCTTCATTTCTTTCCTTCTTTTATATTTTCTTCACTGTGCTCGTTTCTTGATATTTCCTCAGATACCTCTTCAATGTTTACTCTTCTTTCTTTAATATTTCTTCTACATTCTCTTTTCTTTCTTTTTCTTTTTTTTTTTTTTTTTTTCATACATATTGTTTCTTCTATGTCTTAGCAGTTTCTTCCTTTCTTTATTTTTTTATTACTAACTATTAATTCTTTTCGTTTATTTCATTGTTTAGAAGCCTTTATTTATTCCATTTTCGTCGTTGACGGAATCTGCTGCTCGTTTGTGTTGTTTCACTTCTTTAATTTTTATTTTTTATTTTTTGTTGATGTGCACAATTTAATTTGAATGTCCTATTGAGTCTAGCTGATGGTTCTACGGTCCAGCCGTTGCGCTACTTGAGGCCTACTTTCACACAAACGTTCCATCAGTCAGGTCAATACTGTTTTGTACGTCTTGCCAAAATGTAGTCTGTTTTTCCACTGGTTCTCAAATTCTGTCTGCTCTCATTTGTCTTCTGTCATAGTATGGCTTCATTTCTGACACGTGAACTGCTATATCTTGTTGTCTTCCTGCATGTACCTTTTTTACCTTATATGTATCATTTCCTATTACTTTAATTATACGAAGAGGTCCGATCCAAATATTCTGAAATTTCTCAGGAATTCCTTTCTTGTATTGATGCTTTTTTATCATCACTTTATCACCTTCTTTGAACTTTAATTCCCTTCGTTTTTTATCGAATTGCTTCTTACTAGCATCATGGGCATTTTTGTGGGTCTGTTGCAACTGTTTCCACATCTTCTGTAATTGAGATATTCTTCTTGATTCATCTTGTGGTGTTTGAATTCCAATTCCATCTAGTGTCCTGTTCTGTCTTCCGAACATGAGGTAAAATGCTGTGTGGTTGGTCGTTTTTGAAATGATATTGTTTAATGCTGTTTGTGCTTCTGGGAGTAGTGATTCCCAATCTCCTTCATTTTCTTCAATGTACTGTCTGATGTATTTAATTACTTCAGCATTTTTTCTTTCTACTAATCCGTTTGATGCGGGATGATAAAAGCTGCTCTTTTTATGTTTTATTTGCATATCATTCATAAATGTTGAGAATGCTTCTGATTTAAATGCTGGGCCGTTGTCACTGCTAATTTCTTTTGGAATACCCATAAATGAGAAATAGTTTCTTAATGCTTTTATTGTTTCTTCTGTGGATGCACTATCTGTTGGGTACAGTGCTACATACCTTGTCGTGAGGTCTGCTATTACAAGGATGTGTTTTCTTCTTTGGTTCCCTGCTGGGTATGGTCCCAAATAATCTATTTCTAACCATTCGCATGGCGATAGTGGTGGTTCCATTCTGTTCAGTTTCCCCGGTACTTTAGTAGTAGACCGTTTGTTCTTTTGGCAGTTCTCACATGATTTTACATACATTTCCGCGTCTTTGGATAAACTTTCCCAGTGGTATTTTTCTTTTAGTTGTTTTATAGTGATATATGTTCCTGGATGTCCCGCTATTGATGAGCCATGTGTGGCTTTCAGTATTCCTTCTCTCCTGACATGAGGGATGTATAAGAGCTGTTTCTTTCCTTTAGGTGATAAGAATTTGTACCAAAGTATTTGATGTTCATCTAGTAGATATCTTCTTGACTGCCTTGTAATTAAACGAGATGTCGATTGTCCTTTTAGGGCTTTGCACATTTCTTGATAGTATGGATCATTCTTGAGGTCTTCCATAAATTTCATATCGGTGTGTTCTGTTGTAGAATTATTTACTGTCACGGCGTTTATTAGATCATCTCTCTGTAGGCTTGAGTATATTGGTTCTAATTCATTTTCATTTAATTCCATACCTGTTGGACATCTGCTTATTAGATCTGCTAAATTGTTCTTTTTTCCACTTATATGTTTAATGTTTAGTTGAAAATCTTCAAGTTTGACTAGCCATCTGAGAAGTCTGGCATTCTTGTCTCGAAATGTTTTTAAATCTGTTAATGAAAGGTGATCTGTTATCACTGTGATTGGCTTTAGGTGTATGTATGGTCGCCATTCATTTATAGCTGCAACGAGTCCCATCAGTTCGAGTTCTGATGCACTATAACAAGATTGAGTCTTGCTCAACTTGCGAGAGAAGTATTCGATGACGTGGAGTCGGTTATCTTCTTGTTTTTGGCATAAAATTGCTCCACTTCCTTTTGTGGATGTGTCAACGATTAAAATTGTCTCTCTGTCTTCCCTGAATGGTACTAGTATTGGGGCAGATGTGAGGAGCTGTTTTAGTCTCTCGAAACTTTTCTGATGTTCTGGTCCCCATTTGATGTTGCTGTATTTTCCTCGTTTGGCACCTTTTGTGAGATCTGTCAGTGGTGAGATTTCGTTTGCAAATTGCCTAATGTGTCTTCTGAAAAATTGGAATGCGCCGATAACTGATCTAAGTTCTTTTAGATTTTTAGGCGTTTCTAATGCAGTTATGGCTGATAGTTTGGATTCGTCAATCCTGATTCCATGTTTCCCAACTTTTCTTCCTAGTAGCGGGATTTCGTCATATAGGAATTTGCATTTTTCTATTTTCAGTTTGAATTGATGTTTACGAAATCTTAGTAGTGCCTGTTCTAAATTATTGCATGCGTCTGCAAATGTGTCTGCGAAAGATGTTATGTCGTCGGCGTATACTGTTACTGATTTGTCTATCATTCCTCTCATTGCGTATTCGGTTGCTCGTGCAAATGCTGCTGGGCTGCATTTCAGTCCCTGGCTGAGTGTTTTAAACTCCCACAGAGTGTTGTAAGGTCCTTCGAATGCTGTGTATTTCTGACTTTCTTTGGTTATTGGAATTTGATGGAATGCATTTTTGAGATCGAAACTTGTGAGGTACTGTTTTCCTGCTAGTGTTCTGTGGATCTCGTCCACACTAGTGAGTGCTATTGCTGGAACCTCTATTAACTGATTAACTTTTCTGTAGTCAATCAATAGTCTCATTTCTTCGGTGTTCTTTTTTCTTATAAGAAATGCTGGTGCTCTATATTCACTGTTTGATTCCACTACGATACCTGCTTCTTTTAATTTCATAATTTCGTCATGGAGCCTTTCTTTTTCTTTGTTAGACCTTCTGTAATTTCTTGCAACTTGTGGCACATCTTTCGTTATTGAAATTTTGAATTTTGGTACCTGAGCGATACTTATGTCTGATTCATGTTGAGCGAACACATCTTGATATCTCTTCAATATCTCTACAATTTTGTTATGTTGTTCTGTTGTGAGCTTTGGATTGATGTCTACTGGGGTTGATTTAGGAGTCAGCAATCTTTCTTTTCCTGAGTCGTTATCCGGATTGATTTTGTCTTGGTGGGTCTTGCTCACTTGATCTATTCTACTTTTTTGGTTGTTTACATAACTTCGTTGTTGTTGTTGTTTCGGCTTCCATTGCTTTCCTGTTGTCATAGCCTTTAGTGCTTGTTGTGGGATTACTTTCTTGATTGTTATTCCGTTAACTAATCTTTGATTTTCGTTCTTTGGTCGTAAATATTGATAGTGTCCTGGAGTCGAGTTTCCTTCATATAACAAATGCATGGTCTTTCTGGTTTGCCTGTTTTTGAATTTGTAGAAATATGCGTAGTTTTTATCTTCATGATAATTCTTTGTATCTGATTTGAACCTATATTGCTTTTCATTTCTCTGATATCCGTAGTGTTGAGGGCTTGACTGATCTGTCTTGGATTGCAATTCTTCCATCTTCTCTCTTAGAGTTTTTAATTGTTCTTCTTGCTGTGCTTTTTCTTCCATTTTTCTTTCTTCTTCCTCGCGTTTCTTGATGATGTACCTACTCACTTCTACACGGTCTAGAACTTTCGTAAGGTCTTGGAAGTTGCTCTGGCACGCCTGAGCTCCCATCATTTTTAAATATTCTGGCGTTAAGGAACTAAGAATCAAGTGTCTTATTTCTGCTTCTGATGTGATTTCAACTTGGTGGCATTTCTCAAGCTGTCTGTGTACAAATTCATGTGCACTATCCTGTTCTGTCATTTTACAGGAGTATAGTTCGGTTATTTTTCTCACCTTAGCTACTGGGTCTGTGAATCGATGAATAAATCTGTTTTTCAGTTCTGTCCAACTTTGTGGCTTATCTTCTTTGCTGTCTATCATTTCGAAAAAATTGAGTGCGGTGGAACGTAGATATAAGGGTAAATAATTGAGCTTTGTTTCCGATGACCATTGTAAAACTTTTCCTACTCGATCGAAGTGTTGCAAATATTCTGTCACGTTTTCTTCAGGGTTTCCATGAAATTCTCTAGGAGTAAGTTTTGGGATTATCCCACGGGATTCTGTGAGTTTTGTTTGTAGTTCCTCTATTTTATTTTTTAAAGCTATTATTTCATTTTCTTTTTCTCTTAACTCAGCATCATTGTTCATTGGGGTTGGTTTTGAGGCTTGTTCTTGCTCTTCCTCGGTCTGTGGTTCTTTCTTCAATGCTAATATAGTATTTTCCAAATTACGTTTTTCTCTTTGAACCTGAATCAGCTGTTCTTGAACGGAGTGTAAAGTTTTCAATTGTATTAATAGTTCCGAGCATCTTGAGTTTGAGGATGATAGTTTCTGTTGTAATTCCTGCTCTTTGGCTTCAGCCAATCTATCCTGCTCTCCTATGCACTCTTGCAACTGTTCATAGAGGCTTTCCGTTCTGTTCGATTTTTCTTTGAGTTGGATGATCTCCTGTTCCAGGTGTTTATTCTTTTCCTCATTGTGCACCAATTGTGCCTGTGTGTGATTCCATAGTTGCAATGTTCTGCAACAACTGTTTATGAGACCTGTCGCACTGGCCGGTGTAACCAGTCGGCAAACATTCTCTAGTTCGATTTTTAATTCTAGGGCTTGATCTGCTATCTCACTTTCCAACATTTGGTCGAGAAGGCTTTCCATTGTTTTGGTTATTGAATTATTCAATTCTCAAGTTATTTTAATTTTATTTTATTTATTTTATTATTATAACTATTTATTTATATTTTATTTTGTTTTTATTTATTTATTTATTGTTTTTTAATTCATTAATATAAATACCTGTATTCATACTTGTTTTAATTCAATGATTGGCTTTTAAATTTATCAAGCCATTCCATTGGGTCGCAAACTTTTGATTTCATTGATTCTCCTATTTATTACTTTTATTTCGCCCATTTAACTTACTGCAAACTTCAAATGCCTTACCTGTTTGAATTCACTGATTTTCCTTTAAATTTATCAATTCATTCCATTTGTTCACTAACTTTTAATTTTATCGATTTACCTATTTATTACTCTTATCCATTTATTCATTGAAATTAAACTTCAAATGCCTTACCTGTTTGAATTCACTGATTTTCCTTTAAATTTATCAATTCATTCCATTTGTTCACTAACTTTTAATTTTATCGATTTACCTATTTATTACTCTTATCCATTTATTCATTGAAATTTATCAATTCACTCCATTTGTTCGCTAACTTTCAATTTCATTGATTTAACTCATTATTATTCCTATCTAGCCCATTTAATTTACTCTACTTACCAACCTTTATTTTATTTCGATCTTTTTACTTTAAAATTATTATTATTATTTTTATTATTTTTTAATTATAATAACTATTGCTATTTTTTACTTTGTTTACGTAAGAGTGTAGAGCCTAACGATTTCTGTCGCTGATGGAATTCACTATACCTAACGTGAGGATGAAGTTCCATTTGTGAGCGTTTTCTTTGACAATCGAGCTCTAAAGTCCTACGTAATGTTGGTCAACATTTTTATCAATAAAATTATTGTGGTTGTGTTGTTATGTCACGTCAGAATACTATTGGATGTAGAAATACTAGAGTGGTAGAATATACTATATAGGATAATACATTTACATACGCATAAAATAAACATACAAATAAATCAAATAATGGTACATGCACAATTTTATGGATCAATGATAAGTTGCACTACGCTTTATTAATTTTTTGAATCAACGTCTCGGAATGTTCGTATTTTTCTTTCGCTCGAAAGGAGGACGTTACCGCTTAATTTCCTCGAGGACGAGCTGGCTAAGCGTTTTGAATTTCCTTCCCATCAAGGAACTTGGAGGGACGGACCGAGCGACTGACGGAGTGCTCTTAGTTGGATTTATTTACGAATTTATTAATTATACAAATGAATCAGTGACTTGTTTTATTTATTTTTATTTAATTTAAATTGTTGATACGAGAATTTATTACTTTTATATTTAAAAAAAATTTTTAACGTATAGGGCATGCAAAGTGATTTATAATATTTTCTTATTCGGTGAATTTATTTTAATATTTACTTTTATGGATGATTTTAGGGTTAGGGGCGGCACCAATAATTGGGAACCGAAGCCTCCACCAGGTGTGAGGTAGCCGGGATTGACGGTCTTGTTTTGTCAAGATTTGCTTTCGTCAACCCGGTGCCCACGTAAAATTTTGGCAGCTAAATTGTTTTACGTTGTGACCGGGAGGATCTTTTATGTGCTGCCGATCCTCCTTTTACCCCGTCCCCAGGTCTCCAAATCCCTTGATGGAATCAGGTCAACAAGAAAACAATATTCCAATATAACTTATATATTGCTTGTCGAAATGACCCTTAATTGTTGACCTAATCTCTCCACCAAATTGATGAATTTGCCCTAACCGCCCGCACGCGAACGCGAGGCCCCCGGAGGCAAATTCGGGTTTTCCAAAAGTGTAAACTAATGGTTGGATCTGACCTGAGTGAATGACGTGGGTGGCCACCGATGATCCTTGGCTAGGAGATCACCGGGACAGACGATTCTTGCATCACGAGCGGCTTCGTGGCGACTGACCGCGAGTTCTGTTTCTGTGTCTCCCTCCTGCCTTAACTCCAACTGCTGAATCAGCATCTCCCGCCGTTTTTGATTTTCAGTGTGAAGTGGTTTTTCAGTTGGTTTAAAAACCACTTCTAACAGTGTATATTCCAAGAATAATAAACCAAAAACCTCCCGTAGCCACATTTTAGCCCCATAGCGCCCCACGGGTATGGGCGATCGGGCTGAAAACCTTGCGGGCACAACTAGATGGTAAACCGAGTATTTTGTGAAATTTTCAGATTTCTAACAAAGTTTCTTCTGCTCAAAACGGCCCGGACGGCGGACGGTCATTTCGGTTTTAGAATCTAGACCTCTTGAAACGGATAATGTCAAATTTTGAGGGCGATCGGAGTCGTCGACCTCCGTTGCGATTACATATTATTGCAGGGATAAATAACCAAAATGCTCTGACGTCAAGGGAATGTGTGTTACAGAAGTATCGTTGGGGTTGGAAAAGGGATTAGCTCGGGATGTGGAAGGGCTGAAAACTGGAAGGCTCAGAACTCGGGAACGTTCAGCGACTTCGCAAGACTCAACTATGACTCCAGTCGGCAGTGTGGGGAGTCATTGAAAAGATGCGGGACGATTAGGGATGCGGAACGGGGCCGCTGAAATGGGACTGGGGCTCAAGTGAGATGCGGTGGGGGCTAAGGTTTCGCCAACTAATTGAAAACGGTTGATGCGATTAGAGTTTGAGAAGCCGGGAAGCGAGGGCTACTGTGGGAGGATTAGAGGGACACCGGGCGTGGAATATGTTAGAGGGTAGTTACCCCTCCCTTGGACGACCAGTGTCCACACATCCGCACATCCCTGCTTCACATCCCAACGTAGTTACTGAGTAGTTTCGCAGAGGTCAGTTTCATTATCCCTTTGATACGGCATCACGTCTTTCTATGCCCCCTGCTTCCGATTCCTCCTCGTAACATGATTGGGGGTCTTGTTAGGGGGTGATCAGAAGGAAGAGGAGCTCGCATCAGATACTACCTACACACCCAGCAGCTTGGCGGGTCCAAAGAGGATGCATAGGGAACAGGACATGAACAGATCCTATTCTGCGCCTTCCTGGCACGATGGCGAAGGCAGGTCGAGGATAACCGACCACTGAAAAACGGTCCACTGACTCCTACATGTGAAGTTTCTTTTGCAATCAAACGTAGTAACATTTCTGCTTATCATAGCCAATTTTTAATGAGTCTGAAGGACATGGAAGTAATTTGACGGCAATTACAATTATAGGCCCGACATACCAAATAGGCAAATTTTGGGTTGAAATAAATAGAAATAATAACGCCAAAACATTTTTTTTTTTAACTCGGCCCTTTGGGCCTCAAGAGAGGACGCAGAACTAGTGGCCTGACGGTGAGTCAAGTGGCGATGCCGAACTAGTGGCCTCTCGTTAAGACAAGTGAGGATGGTGAACAAATGGCCTAACTACGACAGGTGAGGACGCCGAACCAGTGGTCTAACGTTGAGACAAGTGAGGATGCTGAACTAGTGGCCTAACGTACGACAGGTGAGGACGCCGAACTAGTGGCGTGACGGTAAGACAGGTGAGGATGCCGAACTAGTGGCCTACCGTATATTTATATATTAGGTAATAATATATATTATATAAACGTGACACTCCCGCGTCTCCCTCCCGGACTAACATTTTTGGTAGGTTTGTTCTCGGCTAAAGCAAGTTCCACCCTAAAAGCGTTTACTAGAGAATGACGGGGGGGGGGGGGAGAAATATTAAAAAATCAACTGGGAAATGACTGATCAGGTACGAATCCCAACGGTTGAACTCCAGTGACTGATACCTCGATCCCCTTTAGCCCTTTTAGGTTTATTGCTTTCCTCCGAAAACACCTGCTGTGATAATTACGAGGGTCATCCAGAAAGTAAGTTTATAACATTTTTTAAAAAATCGAAAAATGCTTGTACTCCAATGAAATTCACAGAAAACTTCACAAATATAATAAAATATTTTTCCACGTAGTCCCCGTGGAGTTCGACACATTTCTGTAGCCTGGGCACCAGTTTTTTTTATGCAAGGTTCATAGACCTCCGCCACCACCTGTTTTAACCACTTCTGAACAGCTTCCTGGGCCTCTTCATCGTCTGCAAATCTTTTTCCACCCAAAAACTCTTTCAATTTATTGAACAGATGGAAGTCAGATGGTGCTAAGTCGGGTGAATAGGGAGGGTGGGTGATAATGTCCCATCCAAACGAGGTCAAAAGTTCTTGGGTGACTCGAGCAGTGCGGGGCCTGGCGTTGTCGTGGAAGAGGCAGATCCCCTTCTACGGTTCTGAATCGCCCTTTTGAGTTTCATAAGGGTATTGCAGTCGGCATTAATAGTCGTCCCTTTCGGCATAAATTCGACCAAAAGGACACCCTTCCGATCCCAAAACACAGATGACCGCTCGGATCTCACACGGTCGAGAGGTGGTGGGAACTGGCGTCGGCCTCTCCATTTAAAAAACTCACTGTGACTGAACAAAACGGTCTACAGAAACGCGCTACGAAGCAAACGGACCGTTATGACCCCGCCTTCAAGCCAGGTAAACAAACTTTTAAAAAAATCCCCCCCGCCACAGGAGCCCTTGTAAAAAAAAAAAAAAAAAAAAAAATCAAAACATGCAGTTTACCCGAAGTTCAGAATGTCAGCATTACACACATTGACTATAACTTATCCACGAATCTACATACAACTTGAAACGACTTGTCTCCAATCCCGACGTGGTACATTTCAACATCCACTCGGTGAATCCGTTTGTCCTTCTATGCCAGCATTTCGCTAAGCTCACAGAGTTCAGAAGACACCAACACACGCAATCACACGTGGCTCAGTGAGTTACGAATTGATTGGGCTCCAACACTAATGTCTGAAGTCACCAGAGACCCTAACCTACTCGCTTGACAATCCCCTGAGATCCCTAAGATAGCGGGACAACTCCGGTCGAACATCTCCACGTCTCCTATTGCCAAATCCCAAATGATACCAAGTACCTAATACACTTTTTACTGCAGTAAATTTTTTTTTTTTTAACTCGAAGAACGATTCGACAACACTAAAATCGCCAATTCCAGCTATCCAAGATTCAATTATCAACCACCTTCATAAATCACGTTAGCGGAGGTTTCTGGCAGACCTCGCTAAATTGATGGATTACTGCAGATATGTGTTCCCGTGGGGCTACTAACACTTTGCAAATAAATGAGCGAACGAATGAATGATACAAACGAACTGGAACCATCACCACAAAAGATGATTAACGGTCTAGCGGGAGAAGACAAATTGTCTTTCCTTACCCGAATAATTTAGGTCGTGATATACAGCTTGAGGTGAGTTTAGAGGGGGTGGTAAGATTTAAGCTGGGAGTTTGTTCAGCTTAAGTTTAAGCCGGAAGAAATATTTGAAGCAAAAATATTCCTTGGTTTGTAAGACAACTCGTACTTTTTGAATAATTTTCGGAAGGGATTTTCGCGAAAACGTGGTTTGTAGTATATTTTGGTATTTAGCGTGGTACATTTATTAATATTATTACCCTATGGGGTAAAATTGAAGAGTCCGACGGGAATAGGGGACCGAACTTGTGACCTCCTCGCCCTCAAAGGGAATAACTGATGATGTTGAGGGCTAATAACTACTTACGTTGCCATCTCGACAGCAGCAGGTCACGAACGGATATTACAGTATTACAGGCCCTCTGATCCGCCGTTTAGATGCACGTTTCCACCCAATGGCCTGTCAAACGGCGCAGGTAATGCACAAGTGACGTAATAAGCCCGTTACTCGGATTAATCGAATAAGAAAATTGAATCAAGCGTGGTAATCCAAATCTGAGAAGCCTTCGAGGCAGTAACGTTACTATCCTGTTCTAATAAATACCGAATGCGTAAATTGCTCATAATAGGGACTGTACCTTGAATAGGGACAGAACTGGCGGAACGAGATTAAAATCGCCCCTGGCGGCGTCCTATTACACTAAAATTCATGTTCATGGTGAAAGTCAACTCTATTGGATGTTAATGATGAGTCAACAACAAAACACTTTTTCAACTCCCGCTCTGGGAGGTGATAACAGTGATAACAGTGATAACGGGGTCAGTTAGGGATAACAGATCGTATAAGGGGACCATCTGGTAAGTTGTCACCTGGATTTATTATTAGCCTCATAATTAACTAGAGGGAAGCCGTTGTCAGATTTCAAAAAAGTGAAACCAGCGAATTTTGGCAAGTGTTTTTTCCCAAAATGGCAATTTAGGGGTGTCCAGGTTCCTCAATAGGGACATAGCTGTTTTGGCTGATTTTCGATCAAAAACGTCATTTCAGCGCGTTTTAATGGGTTTATATAGACGAAATCTCGGTTTTGCCGAACTTATCGAGCCCTCTCTTTGGGCTCGTTTTGTTTTGAGTGGAAATAAGCCGGTGTTTGGGTCAATTTGCAAGTTTTCATTTGTATTTTTATGAAACAGATATGGAACCTGTGATTTTGATAAGGGTCTTAAAATGCACTTTTTTCTAGGGCAACCCTTTGTATTTATATAAAAACGTTCATTAAAAAATTTTTTGATGTTTTGGATCGGAAAATGGTTTTTTTAAAAGCATAACTATGTCCCTATTGAGAATACGAGGGCTGTGAAGCGGTTTAAGCTTTAAAAAAAGGTGTGACCCTATTATGGCACATGTGAACTAGAATAGGGACACTTTAAAAAAAAAAAAAATACAAGGAATATATATATTTACCCTTTTGAAACGTCATCCTGTCGGGAATTCAGTAAGGAACACGTACCAACCATAAAAAGTTTGAAAAACGTACTATTTCTAGTGGTTAACCTGCGAAAACCTTCAAAAACCGTCCCTATTATGGGACTTCACAAAAAGAATTTATCGAATGAAAAAAAAAGTCATCTGCATCCAATTTGAAGCAGACAATGTCCAGAGCGAAAGCAGTTTGAAATTTTTCAGACCAATCCCCGCAATACCAACCCTGAAACGGCTCCATTTGCCATTTGGGTTTTTCATTTAGACTAATTCTTAACTAGTTGAAACCATTTGAGAATTTTAAAGGACACACCCTATTGCTATGGCTCTCAAATGGACTGTATCCACTTTATTATCACGAGTCACTTCTGGTTTACAACGGAAACGAATAGTTAATTTTTAAAGAGAATGCAGATCTACTTAGCTATTGAAGGAACAACGATGCAGGAGTTGAACAAGAGGGGGTAAATAGGATTATAAAAGTTGATGACGTCATTAGATTTACTTTGGGTTAATTGAACGTTGCGGGTAGGTAGGCACCAAACACCGCTTGTGACGGTTAACTAGGAAAAGTGGCGACGAAGGGGATTAAGAATTCCACCGACCTCGACTATCTCGAGGAACAAGGATTATAAGATGTACCGAAGTTTGACTAAATCAAGGTAGGCAAAAATTACGACCGAAATGAGGGGGCGTGGATGACATCGAAATTGAATTTCGTGATTTAGGTGAGAAGCACAAGTGATGGTCAGAAGTGGGATAAGATCATTATGCGGTGGGCCGAACTCCCTGAGAAATGCAAGAGAAGATTTGAGCAAGAAATTGATCGTAATGGTAGGGATGATGTGGAGAATTTGAAGAATCAATATTGAAGACAAAGCAAGGATTACTGTTAATCTATATCACTAATAATTAGTGGTTATGAATTATTCATAACGTCTCTGGGGCTATGTATGTATGTGTGTGTTTTGTCTCCTCCGAAACTGTAAGAGACAAAAACGCTGCAAACTTTACACAAGGGTTTATTATTCTTTGATATAGGTTACTTTTGCAGAAATTGAATTCTGTGTCAATGGAAAAAATTTTAGAAAAGAAATATTTTTTTGGGGTTTTTTTTTGTTTTCTTTCAAAAATTGTTCGTTTTTTACTTGAAAAATATTTGACCTCCTGGGATCCTTCAAAAATCCCCATTTTCAGCCCCATGAAACCTACAGATCACAACAGTGATATCGGATCGTTCCGGGACCCAAAAAATGGATTCTACGTCCAAAAATACTTCGAAAACGACACCCAACTCGATTCCACAGCCAAAAGCCTTTAAAAAACGCTGCAAATTTTACACAAGGGTTTATTATTCTTTGATATGCGTTACTTGTGCAGAAATTTAATTGTCAATAAAAAATTTTTAAAAAATTTTTTTTTTTGATTTTTTAGTTCAAAAATGTGTTTTTTCAAAAATTCTGTATTTTTTACTGGAAAAATATTTAACATCCTGGGATCCTTCAAAAATACCATTTTTAGCCCCACGATTGCCCTAAAGATCGCCCCAGTGAAATAGGATCGTTCCGGGACCCCAAAAAATGGATTCTACGTCCAAAAATACTTCGAAAACGACACCTAACTCGATCCCATAGCTAAAAGCCTTCAAAAAAACCCTCCCGTAGCCCCATTATAGCCCCATAGCGCCCCACGGGTTTGGGCGATCGGACTGAAAACCTTGCGGGCAACTAGATGGCAAACCAAGTATTTTGTCGAAATTTCAGATTTTTTAAAAATTTCCTACTGCCCAAAACGGCCTGGACGGCGGACGGCGTACGGCGTACGGCGGACGGACATTTTGGATTTAGAATGTAGACCACTTGAAACGGATAATGTCAAATTTTGAGCCCGATCGGAGTCGTCGACCCCCGTCGCGAAAACATAGGTGTATTATTCCAAGAATAATAAACCAAAACATACATGTCGAAGAGGTGAGCGCACCTTTCCATTTTTTGGAAAAAGGTTGCGCTAAAAATCATATAAAACACAAACTCAAAATCCCGGCATAAATTATGCAGTTTTGGGAGATTCCGGCAGCCAATGAAAACTTCAAATTTTCCGGGACAGAATTTATTAATTTTTGTCGTGGTGTGTTTAACGGGCGTTGGGGTTACGGAGTTGTTCAACATTTGGGTGGTTGCGTTGAACTTGAATTGGCCACTCAAAAGTTCCGAAGGACGGCGAGGGCCACTGTCAAAAGAAATCCCGTGGAAGCGCAATCCAGGGGCTAACCCTTCGATGAGTTGAGGTGAGGTCGGATCATCTTCACGAGCGCACAGTTTCGGCCAATGAGAATTCTCTTTGCACTTCGTAGATGGTGGACACTTGCTGCAGGGTGGGTCGCGATCCTTGACTGATTTAGGATTCTCACTACTATCAATATTTCCGATAATGCAGGAAGTTTTCAATACTATCCCAGAGTCTGTTGTAAGGTTAAAAGCGGCGCAACCAACCCTTGTGGCCGTTGGAAATAACAAGTGATATCCGATCAACAGCTCGTAGCTGGAATCTTTCACATTGTTATAGTCACCTATATATTCATCCACGTGCATATGTACTCTTTTTAGGCGTTCCACCAGGGATGACGAGATTAACTGGGAATTTCATATCTGGCATTGCAACGCACACACCCCCACGTACCCCTATACTGTGAGGACCAGAATTTGTAGCCACTATGCCGGCTAGCTGCTCCATTACATTATCCCAAATTAACTGGCGCATGTTTGCTTTCACAAATTTGTTGCGCATATTATTGAGACTTGTCAAAATATCTCGCCGAGATTCCGGCGTGTTGGTCAATCCGACGGTATTACCTTCTGGTATCTTGGAAGATAACTTTTTTTCCGCAACCGAAGGAAGGGTCTTCTCCGCAGTTGAACTCCGAGGCGCAGAAATCAGTGCATTGGCTGCGTTCAGCCCCCATCAAACACCCTATCGTCACAATAAACAAAATTTCCAACTTTTTCATTTTTTGTATAAAAAAAAAAACTTTATAAGGCTACGTGTGAAATTTGAATAGAAGAATAATATTCTGATGTGGGCTGATATTATCATCTGTTGAAATAGCTTTAAGGAAAAATCATCTGAGAAATTCAAAAGTTATCCTCCTAAATATTCCCGGTATATGAAGTTCCCCCGGAGTAAGGGTGATTTTTTAAGTGTATATTATATTGAATAGAGTATGTGGCGGATTTTTCAAAGGTTTTTCAAAAAATATTTGTTTTTTACTCGAAAAATATTTAATCTTCTGGGATCCGTCAAAAATCCCATTTGTAGCCCCATGAAAACCCTATAGAACCCCACAGTGAAATTGGATCGTTCCGGGACCACCAAAAAGGGATTCTACGTCCAAAAATACTTCGAAAACGACACCTAACTCGATCCCATTGCTAAAAGCCTTCAAAATACCCCTCCCATAGCCCCATAGCGCCCCACGGGCGCTTTTTAAACAAAATCCTACTGCCCAAAACGGCCAGGATGGCGGACGGACATTTCGGTTTTGGAATCTAGACCTCTTGAAATTGATAATAATAAACCAAAATACACCGACTTTCTACCATCACGGGATCCCTTACATTTATTACTGGGGGGGGGGGGGGGGTGAGATCCCTCTGAGATGAGCGCAAACCGGCGCATTTGCGCCCAACTTTCTTATTTACAATGGGAACCTTGGAGGGGCATCGGGCGAGAGAGAGTTCGGGTGTTTCCGGCCTGTTCCGTCCTCTTCTACCTTACAACGGCCCGTGTGTAAGGTCGATGAGATCTCCCGACTGACTCGGCGATTAAAAATGCATGCCTGGTAGAGGTTGATCTGAAGACGCTAAGCGGAGGGCCTTCGAAATCAAAAAAAGCTGCAGCGGCAGGGGAGAAGAAATATGAGCAGCAATACCAACGAGTTTACAAGAGGCCATGAGAGAAACCCCCTTTCCTCCGGGAAGAGATGAACCAGCTGTTGCTCAGCCAAGCGTAAAAATTGTAGGCGGTGAGCCTCAGGATCTAATACAGATCCCGAGAAAAAGCCACATTACCAGAGCGCGGACGAAGAGAGGTCGGTAGACAACTGAAGAAGAGAGAAGAGAAGAAGTCAACAGGCGTAACAAAGGACTGGGAAGACCTGAAGGGTTGTGTTATGCGAGATTCATACGAAACACGCGGACGCCAGATTGCTGATAAGTCATCATTTTGGTGCTTGGTACCACAATTTACATCGTACGTATTACGTCATGGAGCTGACAAAATGCTGGCCACAGAGAAGTATACAGACGAATACGAAAAACTCTTTAGGCTGGCTGGGTAGACAGAAGTTTGCAAATGTCTGAACTCAAAAGCCTCGGAGCGATATCCCGCCGCAAACGGGCCACTTAGGACCCCAGTAATGCTTTGAGAGCTTTTTTCCGTTCCTTCTTTTCATCAACAAAAAAAAAAACTTAAAAGTAAAAAAGAAGAAAATTTGAATAAAAGAGAGGGAACGAGCGGGAGGGACGGCTAAAGAGTAAATGGAGAGGAATTGGCCCCAGGTGGGTGAGTGTGAAAAACCTAATGAAACTTGAGCTCTAATGAAAACTACACACTAATACACTTAAGGCTCTTTCTCTTCGTTCTCAATTCGACCACCACATACGGCGTTCTATTATGAAGAAATGGTATGTATACCTCAAGATTTGCAAGGTACCTAATCAACTCTCTCATTTGCTTTCACACCCCTGTTTTAGCTTTGCATTGCACTCACTCCGCCCCTCGACTGACCTTTTGGGAGAAGTGATGGACTAGGCTGGTTTTAGAGGTTCGCTGTTGTGGTCAGCGCTTGAACTGTGCAAGACGATTCCACAACCTTCTCACAAGTCTTGATACACACAGCGTAGATGCATGGCCTAGTAGTGTAAATTATTGACCTCAGGTTCACTGGAGAGCCGATGAGGCGGAATCTGATGATGGCAGGGGGTGTCACAGTGCACCGCGCCTCTACCAAAATAACACCGCTTCTAAATGAAAATGGAAATGCGCGAGGGTTGAAACCCAACATCGGTTTGAATTTCCGAAGCTCCCACCACTGACGTCAGGCAACTGTTTTTGTATCGTGGGACGGTGGTTTTATGCTAATACGTGCGGACTTTACCAAGCAGACGACATGGTAGTGAAATCAGTAACTTGCATCAGCATAAGTACTCGTGATCAATTTCTAGCCAAAAATAATTTCGTTTTTATTTTAGATTGTTTCCATAATATTCCATAAACAATTTTGGCTTTAATATTATTAAACACACCCCTTTATAATACTTCAGAATCACAGAATACTGGACGGCCAATGAAATACGGCCCCACATCCGAAAAGCTGGTTACCATGGAGCCTGGACCAAGTAGCATTACGACGAATTAATTTCCATTTAGCTTCCCGTTCCCTTTCCCTTATTGATTCTCACTTCCACTTACATTCCCACATATACACATAAATAATACTCCATTTAAAATTCGTAATATCAACCGGTGCCCTTCTCCACCCTCGCGGAAAATCTCTCATCTCTCTCCAGACCACTTTTCAGAATGAACGGCCTCGAAACATACGACACACGCTCACACACATCTTGTTCACACGTGACGACAAGAGAGGTCCACTTTCAGGAAACCTCCGTTTTTTTCGGAAAGCGTAATATATTTCCGATTATGATGGATGGGAGCTGATTCTTCCGTTTACTTTTACTCCAATTTCTCTCCGAATATTTCATTGGCGGTATCAATTTTTTTTTTTTTTTTTTTTTTTTTTCAATGAATAAGAAACAACTTTTTTAACCCTCCGGGTTTCAATCACTCATCTTAATTAAATGTAAATAAGTTTGTGCCGAGTTAAATGTACACAATAGGTCGCTGTTTTATAAAGGTGGAGGTAAACTCGAATCACCTACGCTGCGTGTTTGGCTGAGAACAGCTTTGGAGTTATTTACATAAAACAGGTTTGACAAGGTGAAGAACCCGTTTGCAGTTACCGATTTTGAGGGGCAATAACCCGTTCGGAAGTGTTGGTGACCAGTTTAGCGGGACTGAGAATTGATTTGGAGAGCCTGTAATTGGTTCGGACTGGTTGAAACCAGTTTGATGATGTTAAGGTGCGGTAACTGGTTTGGAGGAGCAATAAGCAGTATGTAAGGGTGGACAGCCAGTTAGACATTTGGCATTTTTGGATGTTGAATCCATTAAAGGATAAATTTTATAGATTCCAGTTGGACTAGCTGGACTTCACGTTGGGGATATATGGGGCTACAAAAGAGGCTGAGATGTTGTTTTCGAAGTAATTTAGGGCAGAATCCTACTTGGGGATCCCTTATTGTCTTACCGTCAGGCCACTAGTTCGGCATCGAACAAAAAAAAAAAAAAAAAACAAAAAAAAAAACAGGCTCGCTTATTTGGGTTTTCTGAGGTCTTTGTAGGGATCAACTCAGGTCAGGACAACTTCTTTAGCTCGATCGCACCCCTTGTCACCTTTAAACCCAGTTATCCATACACTGATAGGACCTCTCTTGCATCGCTGCCACAGGACACAAAAGACCCGCTTCTTCATTCGATTTAGTCGTCGCTCTCGTTCACTTCGGAGGGGGAAAAAAAAGTCGTACGAGGGGTTGTTTTCATCCCTTTTTCCGATAAAAGAGAGAGGCAGGCGAGTCCAGGAAAATCAGGTGGCCTCAAAAAAGGGGTCCGAGCCCGATAAGATCGGATATGGTAAATAAATGCGGCCTCACAAAAGATATTCGCGCGCCAGAAGTACAATAGTCACAATGCCGCGCTTTGAAATTGCAAACATTGAACAGGGTGTTTTTCACGGCGAGTCAAACCTATTTCGCTTTTTCGTTTTCCGCGTCTGCCAAATGAAAGCATGAAGATCAATTGGGATTCACTAATGTTTTGGGAGGCGCTCAGTGGTCTGAAAACCCCTAAAAACGGCAGAACCACCTAATAAGTGGATTAATTGACTTGAACATAGGTTATCCATGTTTTCTGGGGTGCTGAATTCAATATCTTTGAAGACATTGAAATAGGTATACCTGTGGTAGTTACTAATTAGTATACTATTTAATAGTATACTTTGCAGATTGCTTAGTCAGTGACAGGATTGAACAGAAGCGTTTTGGTCTGAAGAGAACGCAAAAACTGAACGAAGCTAGTACTACGTTATTTAATGATCAAAATTTGCTCATTATTCATTAAATGAATAATGAGCAAATGCAAATGCAAATGCAAATAATGCATATAAGGCAATACAGCAAATGCAAAAAAAAACAAATGAAACAAATTGTGGCCACATGGGCCAAACTCTGTCTTAAATTCGTTCGCCCGCCCCACTTCGTTCCGTCATGGGCCACGGGAAGCACCACTTACGACGGCGTGATTGGGAAGTCCTAAGAAGAGTGGGAACAGCTAATTACTCGGGCTCCCCGATCATTATCTGAGCTTATTTCCATTATAATCCAAACCGCAGTTCATTTTTTATTAGACCCAAGGACTGCGCCTCCCCTGGCGACACTATGGCAAGGGAAGCCAGGTCAGCGGGACCAATATTTTCGCGCGAATCGATGGCCCAGGCCGCCCTCGTTGACACTTCAACTAGCGCGGCCAGGAGCTTCAACGACCCTAAGACGGGGGTCAGCGGGCCCGTCCTCCCCTGACGACGGCCCAGGGAAGCCAGCCCTCAGGCGAATCTAGGGAGAACTAATGCTGATGTTGACTCATCATCTTCAGTATTGGATTCCCCTATATTCCCTTCCGGACTCCAAACACAAGCTGAAACCAATTGAAAAAAATAAAGATCGTTTTTCCCTTCATGATGTATGTTCTTGGAATAAATAGAAGGAATTTTCGTTTTCTATGTTTCCTTGGACATCAATTTTCAAAAAACGCAGCGTTAGCGCTGTGAAATCGTTATTTTTACCAATAAATTCATGGAATCTACTAGCTAACGACATCAAACATCAGATGTAAATTTAAATTGTATCAACAAATAAGTTTTTTTTTTCTTTTGCCACCCACAGAACACTATGTAATGAGGCGGTCTAGTTGTTGGAGCTTTGGGAGCTTAAGGTCAACAGTTCACGAGCTGTTAATATTGTCACTAAGGGTAAACGTAGAGTTCACTCATCACCCCTCCCCTCCCCTCCAGGTGTTTCGAAGGGAAACCAAAATCGATTTTCTGTCTGAAGGGTGTTACTATTTCTGTGTGCCGCGGCCTCTTCTGTTTCTCGGTGCCTCCGTTTTGACCCCCCCGTGGGGCGCTCGAGCCCTTTTCGTTACATATTTCAACTTCATCCACTATAATATTCACCCCCTCTTTTTCAACTCTCCCCCGGAAGCGGTTGGATTTTCGAACACTCCCTCCGCTCCACCCTTTTTTTGGGGGTCGGTTAACCGAAACATTTTATTCGGAAAGTGAAATTCAGGGCGCAAAAGGTTAAAGGTTTTAGCGGCGTATTTTACATATCAGACTGCAGGTTCACCAGACCTTCTATAAGTAATTATAGTTTAAAATACAATTTTTCATAATATTGTATAATTTTTTTGTAATTTGAAAATCGTGCGCTCATTGAAAACGACGAGCCAAACGTTTTAGCCTAAGACCTACCTGTCTTAAAACTTTCTATGATTGATGGACTCGTGTTACCTCATACCTGGTGTTCAATAACGGTTTTCAAAAGGGAGAAAGGGTAGAAAGAGCTAGAAAGAAACAGGCTCGAAAAGGCGCACAGTGGCCAAATGACCGATTTAGGTGGAACAAATTATTTCATTGTGGTTTCCCCAATCAAAATGGAATGCTGATTGCGGGAAAAAATAACGAAAAAATTCATTTTTTAAAGGAAACGTTAGAAAAACTTAATTTTCATGAATTTCCAATTGTTGGTGTTTATTGAAGTTCGACTAGCTCCAAGTTCGTAATTAAACTCCTAATAAGAACGCATACCTGCAAATGTAACCATAACAACACCACAGCCTTGAAAAAAAGACTAAAAATAACTGGAGTGAAAAAAAGTGAAATAAATAAAACAATAAAACTCTGCGAAAAGTAGACGAAACCTACTACGAATATAAATGTACCCCTTTGTAGAGAAACTGATGCTGAATGCTGAAACTGAAACTAGGGTTAAATGATGAAGTTGAAAATTAGGCCTAATTTAACCCGAATTAAATGATAAAGATGACAACAGATTGTGTTATATGTAGTACTAGATGCCCGCACGTGCTTCGCACGAAATATCAAATTTCCGTCCATCACCTATCAACGATGCACCCGTGGCGACGCTTTTTGACCCGTCTCTCGTTGTGAAGGAAAGCTCCGTTCGCGTAATATGCAGCCCATAGCAACCCATCAACTCCAAATGAAATTATGGTCTTACGATTAAGTCACGTTTCTAAATACGGGCCTAGTACCTATCAAACTAATCGAAGGCTTGCAAAAAAATACTCGTACCCACCTACCGACGATGTTCGAATAACTTGCGCACAGAAATCGTTTTGTGCTCGTTGAAATCAGGGCGAAAAGCTCGTTTTAACAAACGTAGTTTCGTTCAAAACCGACGACAAAAGTTGTATCGGGTTTCCGCGTTTCGAAAATTTTCCAAGCGATCCCTAGTAACGACGCTATTTGACCCGGCTCTCGTCGCGAAGGAGCACCCGAAAACCGATGAAGGGGATGAGGGAGGAAAAATCAAGGTAGCCTATGACCATCGAGCTGGTTTTTGGAATAGGTCGCACGCGAATCGAAGGCGTGAAAAGGGAAACAGACAGACAGACAGACATTTCTCGGTTTTTATTAGGTGGGATTATTAGGTGGGATATTAGGTGGGATAAGATATTAATCTTTACTTCTATACAACCACTTGTTTTATTGCATCCTCCATGGTTACCGATAATTTTCATCCAAAATACCGTCGATTTTTCCCCTGTGTTCGATGTTGGGATGGCGGTGGGCCGAGGGGTGTCCAACGGCAACGCGGCAGCCTCCTCTCCCCCACCCACTCGCAGTACCACACAGTAATAATTTTAAGAATCTCGCCTCCCGCTATTCAACCTCATTTTCATTTAAACGGGAAAAGAAGTCGTAACTCGGCTAAACAGACCTAACATCTTCCGCAACGCAAGACCCGTCTCGGCCAGTTGTTTTAATTAAAGTTGAGAAACGGGAGTTCTCCAATTTAGTGGCCTTCCAAGTGACAAGTTTTTTGGTGAATCGAGAATTACCGCTCTGTAATTGCAACTGAAACTGTTGAACGACTCCAATGAGCCTATTAGTCTTTCTTATTGGCCTCTACTGAAAATACACATTTTAATGAATTTTCAATGATAAAACTCGGCGCTTCGCGCCTCGCAAGGTATCCCCCCCCCCCGGGGCCCTCCGGGAAGTCTCTCCCGGGAGGGTTTTTTTTTAAGGCTTTTAGCTATTGGATCGAGTTAGGTGTCTTTTTCGAGATATTTTTGGACGTAGAATCCATTTTTGGGGGCCCCGGAACGATCCGATTTCAATGTGGCGATCTGTAGCGCTTTCATGGGGCTAAAAATGGGATTTTTAAGGATCCCAGGAGGTTGAATATGTTTCGTGTCAAAAATAAACATTTTGAAAAAAGTCAAAAAAAAAATTTTTTTTTCAAAATTTTTTTCATTGACACAGAATTAAATGTTTGCACAAGTAACCAATATCAAAGAATAATAAACCCTTGTGTAACATTTGCAGCGTTTTTAAAGCCAATTCAAATTTTTCCTACCTTTAGAATAAAGATGAACAAAATCGTGTCATACTCCTTCTCCTCTACTTGCCATTTAAACATAGTAGAAAAAGTTCTGTATCATAGAAACAATTGATTTTCTGTCCGTGGCAGAGTGGACGTCGTTTGCCCGTCTCAGATGGCGCACACACAACAGCTCGTGGCTCACAATACACTACCGCCGGATCAATTTTGAAATGGGGAAACCGGAAGGTAATTGGAGGATTGGGCTGTTGCATCCAGAGAGCTTTACCGAAGGACGCACACAGAACGGGAAGCTAATAACGCCCTTCCATTAGTTGATGTATCTGACCATCAGGTTGACCTGGCGGAAGAGCGTCGCACAAATGGAATTATTCTCCGAGCACTTGGAAAAGCAATGAGTTCTAAGAAAAGCATTCGCGTCCACTCCAGGATCCCCGCAGAAACCGGCCGAGGAAGGGGGTCGCTGCCCATTTATTCAATTAGTCCCGCTGAGGATACCCTTAACGCTGTTTGATGTCATGCTCTACAGATTCAAATGATCCTCTGAGGAAACTCCAATTCTCCAGCTCATTAGTGCAGTAAATTAAGTTCCATCTAACTGTCAACTCAACAGGGCGTAAAACCCTCAAAGGGTTGGAATTTAGATGCTCAAGTGCATCCTCGAGTGAACTCATGTTTCCTGTTTGAAGAGAAAACTCGATCAAAAACGCTGCAAATTATACACAAGGGTTTATTATTCTTTGATATAAGTTACTAGTGCAAACATTTAATTCTGTGTCAATAAAAAAATTTTGGGAAAACATTTTTTTGTTTTTTTTTTTTTTTTTTTTTCAAAAATTCTTTATTTTTTACTCGAAAAATATTTAACCTCCTGGGATCCTTCAAAAATCCCATTTTTAGCCCCATGAAAGCCCTATAGATCGCCACAGTGAAATCAGATCGTTCCAGGACCCACAAAAATGGATTCTACGTCCAAAAATACTTCGAAAACGACACCTAACTCGATCCCATAGCTAAAAGCCTTCAAAATACCCCTCCCATTTTAGCCCCATAGCGCCCCACGGGCGCTTTAAAAAAAAATCCCTACTGCCCAAAACGGCCCGGACGGCGGACGGACATTTCGGATTTTGAATGTAGACCTTCTGAAACGGATAATGTCGAATTTTGAGGCCGATCGGAGTCGTCGACCTCCGTCGCGAAAACATGGGTGTATTATTCCAAGAAAAATAAACCAAAAGGGAATATTTTTGAGATATTTAATGCTTACCTCAATTTCAAAAAAAGTACGAAGGTATCGGACAACAACCAAAGCTTTTTATTTGGCTGTAAAATTGAGATAATGGCGAGGGCGAAGAGTTTGTCGCAAAAAGGTGTCACTTGAAATTTAAATCAGTTGCCTGTTTGTTCCTGTCTAGGAGGGGTGGGGGGGAATGCATAATCTGCATTGAGTATGCTAATCCAAAGTGAATGGCCAAAGGGAATGAGGTTTAAAAAAAAAGAGTGGGAAAGGGATGAAAAAAACAAATAAATTAATAATATTTGGAAAAGCGAAAAGTGAGGGTCTCTGAGGGCAGGTATCTACGCCCTGCTCAGTATTCAGAGGGTGAGTGAAGAACAAGGTGCGTCCTCACAAACCGCTATCTGCTTTGGGGGAGGCAAAACTGCCACCTAGCGGAATGCAAAGTAACCACTTCCGAGGGCCAAAAAAGGGATCTAACGCCGTATCCCACAGTCCTTTTTACTTTTCATCTCTCGTTCCTTTCAAAATATAAAAGAGGGCCAGAGGGAGCAAACAAAACTAGTCCCGAGTAAGCCCGTGGCACCCACGTCTGATTTACAATTCCTTACGCAGGTTAGCACCATATTTCCCTACACCATATCACGGATTTCCCCCTTCCTTTTTTTTTTTTGCCTCTCGTCGACATTACCTTATATAAAACCTCCGCCTTTATTTGCACATCCTTAACTCGGCGGAATCTTACCTAAGAAGCCAGCGAGACCCACAAAACCATATAGACTTTTCATACTACCTCTTAGTTTATATTTCTTGCCAGCTGGGAATTTTTAGTCGACCTCGAAGTCGAGGTAATGTATTTTCAGGGCCAGTTATTTGACAGATTTGGACCCCATCCACTAGCAGAAAATGGAAGGTTAGTTATAATGACAGCCTGTGTAGGAGGCCTCACTTCTCTCGGATACGAGCTGTTTGTCAGACTCTGGGAATCCCTCATCTTATGCAATGTTAGTCGGCTCCTGCACCAACCCTGGAACCCAGCTCTCGCACAACCATGTGGAACCATTTCACCTCTAAGGACTCCAGGAGGATCCAGAGTTACTTCTGGTGAAGGTAAAAGAGTCCTGTGCCTCAAACTCCTCAGAGACTGCAGTCTCTGGAATTCACTTGGACATAACCTCGTAAGCTTTCTCGGGCTACCATGTCGTTTCCACATGACGTTGAAGACATGAACAGGGCCTCTGGAACACCCCCAATAACGGATGTTGGAGATGTTATATACATACATGCGTTTGTGTAATCACAGAATTTAAATTTATTAAATTAAGCGTTGTGTGTTTGGTGGAAGGCCTGTGGCGTAAATCCAAGATTTCGCCACCGTTGTTTGTGGAGGAACGGGAAGGGAGTAAGAGAACATTACCTTCCTGGGCATATCGCGAATTGTCGCAGGAGGAACATGGAGCCACAAATTGGGGATGCTCGCACTCATCAGGCTTGCTCGATATGTCGAGGTGTAGAGCTCCTAGAAGGGAACCGAGGGGATGCTGGAACCCTACACGATATGTCGTGGCCGGTTCCTGTTTGCTCTGGGCTCGCAGTGTAAATTGGGGAGACTGCTGCAGCTTCCTTAGTTGAATTGATATTGGCGAACGGAGAATATCCTCCTATCAACGAAAAAAATGCGGTGGGAGAAGAGTGGTAGGTAGTTTGAAATAAGGAAGACTGGTCACAATCTCACACCATCCATTAGGAAGGAGCAGGCCTTGAGAGTCCTTATGAGTAGGATAAAAACCATATTTAATTAGATAACCTTTCAAGTATGAAAAGCCTGTACATTCATAGACATTGAATACGAGGCAGGTCACGGTGTGGTTTTTGCCAACGGTGCAGAGGTCCAATCCAATGAGGTGGTTAGGGTGAGAAATGACTCCTCTGCTGAGTACTAAATTGTTTATTTACATAAACAATTGTAGCGTGGGGACCGGTTTCGAGCAGTTATACTCATCTACAGCCCAGGGTAACTTGGGAACAGTTGAACTGATATTCAAGTGTGAATAACTGCTCGAAACCGGTACCCACGCTACAATTGTTTATTTAAATAAACAATTTAGTTCTCAGCAGAGGAGTCATTTCTCACCCTAACCACCTCACGAGGCAGGTCTTTTCATAGTCCAGTCAATCTAGACATCAGAAGAGGTGTTCCCCGGCAAAAAGGTCGGTTACGTTTCTAAATTTTAATTGGTGTTTTTGGCACCAGTGGGAAACTAAGAGAATCCAACAAAATTTTTGTCGGGAGAACTTTTGGGGGCCTAAAAACATCGAAATTTTCGGCCTTTTTTTGGTTTGTTTTTTTTTTGCTGACATCTTGAAAACTATGCGTCATACAGAAAATTTCACTCTAAACATTATGAAAGAGCATAAAATTCTGCATCGAATGGCCACCTCACCTTGGGTTAATCGACCGATTGGTAAGGTCGCAATCGGGCGTCGAAAAGTGGAATTTTTTCCCATCTTGCGTGAAAACTGCAACTATCCGACTTTAAACGGGACGGCATTTCGTCAAACCTAATCAAGGAATTTTCACTATTTTTGACGGCTCCACTCACACATATAGTTAACCTTAGCTTGTTGAATGGAAAATTTCCTAACACTCTGAAAATTGCAGTAGTCCGGCCACTATTCAAAAAGGGAACACGCACGTTGGCTAGTAATTACCGTCCAATCTCGTTGCTGTCTAACTTTGCAAAAATTTTAGAGAAAGCCGTCAAAGAACAAGTAACCGCCTACTTAGAAGAAAACAATCTACTATCCGCATCACAATACGGATTCCGAAAGAAGCTTAGCACTCAGGATGCAATCGTTGAGGTGGTTTCAAAAATCTCGAATGGCCTACATGAAAATGAAAAAGTAATAGGAATTTTTATAGATCTTACCAAGGCTTTTGACTCGATCGAAACTTCTAGGCTCTTACTGAAGCTAGAGAGATTGGGTTTTGACGATGTGGCGGTCAGGTGGTTCACTTCTTACCTCTCCAATAGACAACAATTTGTACGAATACAGGACGTCACTAGTTCCACAACCCCCATTGTCTATGGAGTACCCCAAGGTTCAGTTTTAGGCCCTCTATTGTTTCTTATACACGTAAATGATGTATTCCGTACAAATATTGATAACAGTGTTCTCATACACGTAAATGATGTATCTAGTGAAAATATAGATAGGAGTATGGTTGCATTTGCAGATGATATGGCTGTAATTATAAAGGGAAAAACATGGCAGCAGGTCCACCTCGATGCTGAACGGGCTTTGGAAAAAATAACAAACTGGTTTGCGCTAAATAGTCTGACCATGAACGTATCAAAAACTAAATACATTACATTCTCAATAAACATAGCAGGACAGCCAAATGAGTCATTTCTTTCTGTTCATCAAGAAAACTGCCATGAACAAGAAAACAGATCCTGTGAGTGTGAGAGAATAGATAGAGTTGAGGAGATTAGATGTCTAGGCGTCTCTTTAGACCAACATCTAAAATGGAAGAGTCACATCAATGGACTTATAGCTAGAGTTAGGAAAACATTTCATATATTCATTATTCTTAGAAACTGGCTAGATAATAGAAATATTACGATGGCGTACTACGCATTTGTTCATAGTTTAATAATATATGGAGTACTTGCATGGGGCGGTGCGTACCAGAGTAATTTCAGCTCCTTGACTGTGGCAATCAACACACTTTTACGAATAGCATTGAAATCGAACAGGCGCTCATCCTCTGTGAACCTATATGAACCACCACCCACCAGAAGGGGGGGGGGGGGGGGGGGGGGGTAGTATTTCCACTTGAAATACTACCTCCGAGGATCACTTATATATATAGACTGGCAGTGTATGTGTACAAAACTAAAGATGATTTCCAGAAGTATCAAAGAAGTAGGTTCACGAGATCGACAATGACTAGCATGCTGGCAATAGAACGCTCTAGAAGTGATTTCTTTACAAGACAGCTGCCTTGGTTGGCACCAGCGATTTTTGAACATCTCCCGTATACTATTAAATCCGCTACATCTATGTTAGAGTTTAAGAAAAAAGTATTGGCCTACCTGAAGGAACAAGCAAACACAAATGTCATTATTCAAAAATTCAAGTTTTAAGGGGAATATGTATTCAGGGGTAAAATTAGTCTTAGTTAAGTACCTACTTACTTAGTAGTAGTATAGTTGGACTGTATTTTATTTTTAGAGTTACTTTTAGGACTTTGTAATTAAAAATGTAATAGTTATATACATTAATCGCATATACTTATATTGTACAACGAGAGCTGTTCGAGTCGGGCCTGGACGGGTCGTAGACCTTTAGGCCGGTATCGAAAAGACTGGAATAGGGAAAGCTCCATTGTAAGTTTACGAAAAACAAATTTATGTGAATAAATAAATAAATAAATAAATAAAACGCCAGTAAAATTGAGAACGGTCATTCTGTATGAAAAACTCATGAAATAAAAGTTGTGAAATTCGTTCAGGAAGCACCACGATTTTAGAATTGACCCAATATTCAGGTACACAGATACAACAATTATTCCATTTTCCCTCCAAAAAGTCAATTGCCTAATATCAAGTATTTCAACAGTCTATTCTACGCTGTTATATTTTCTGTATAACGCATAGTTTTCAAGAGATCAAAAAAAAAAAAAGGCCGAAAACTTTGAGGTTTTTAGGCCCCAAAAAGGTCTCCCGACAAAAATTTTGTTGGATTCGCTTAGTTTCCCACTTTTGGGGTGCCAAGACACCCATGAAAATTTAGAAACATAACATCCGACCTTTTCATAATTCTTATTTGTATATTTACCGGCAAGCCCAATTGACAACGTATAAAACAGTACGTCATTCTAACCTGGAGGGGGGGGGGGGGGGGCTCTAACACCGAAGTCTAGATTGACTGGACTATCAGAATAGCTACAAGAGTTTGCACTAACAGCAGAGTTATGCAACGCGACATTATTCCCACAATAGCCATAGTAACGTTCTGATTTGGTGGTTTATATAAAAATTTTAGATTATGATCCTAAAACTATTTGTCGACTATGTTGATAATTCTGCGTGGTGTAGTCGGTTTCCATATTACTTATCACCCTAATAGGCAATGAAACAACCAAGACGACCACCCGGCTAACAATAGCCCAATAATTCCCAAATCCTACCTTGCAAGGCCCTCTAAAGAAAATCCAACTCACCAAATGAACTTAAAGGTAAAATTAGATCTCAATTACTATATACTTCTGTGCAACGTGAGGCTGCTCCTCGCAGAACCTCCTTCTAAGACATAAATGTTGTAATGTGCCCGCAGGTTACTGTAAAACTCCTGAAGAGCCCTAACCCTGATAAAGGACGAGCGAAATTGCATATTTTATTAAATGCAATTAACACCATAAACAACCTACGGCTTTCCCCCTCACAACATCATGACTATGTTGATGTTTAACAGTTTGCCCCAAAAATCATTTGACAACTAAGTAAGAACCGCTCAAAAATCACCCAAATGATTCCTCGGGGAGCCCACCGACCAGACCTGTGGATATCCCCTGGCGTGGAACTCCATTTCCAACCTCTAAATCCCCCCAACGCCTTTCTTTTCCTCTTAACCAGGCCGAACTGGGAATGGAGCGAAACAGAATACCTTTCCATTTGGGCGGTAAGGAAAGACGGGAATAAATTACTCCCCACTTCGGGCAGGAGCCCAGGAGAATTATTTGTTCGAGCAAGATATAACAGCAGACTGAACTTCGAAGCTTTCAAGAAAGTTGGGATCGCGAGCAGGAACGAATGGCCAAAGCCGGATTTAGATTTCCGCTCTTGAAAACCGCAGAAAATGACTTGAACAAGAGACTAACGTTTTTGAGCCCTTTCAACGGTTGTTGCGACTACCATTTACACGAAACGTATCGCGTATAACGTATACAAAATTCTTGTTCGTTAATGGAAGACTCCAGATTCCCTCGTTGTAGTGGAACAAACAGAAAACTGTGTTTAAAAAGTTTAATGGTAGAGGGTGAAAACTTGGAATAACTGAGGTAAAAGGGAGAAAAAAAATCAAAGTTTTCCCACCGGTAGGAAGGCAAAAAAAGTATATTTGAGAACGAAGGGAAAGTAAAAGGTGAAACTTGTGTTTAAAAGGGTGCATGAGAGTGAAGGAACTTGGGTTGTACGAGTTGAATGGGAACCCCTTTTCAAACTGGGTGAGATTTATGGTCTGAAATCGCTTGAGGTGGTTTCAGTGAGCGTTTAAGTGGAATTTCAAGATGATGAGGAGGAACCTCAACGTGCTCTTCGAAGGAGTTTGCGGTGTCTGTACGTGTGACATAATGAGGATGATCATTTCCAGCAATTAGGGGAAAAGCGAAATCCGCGGTTACCCTCGACAAACGGGATGCGTTAACCAGAGCTGGATTCTATCTCGTAATTCAAAAGGGGAATGTGTTAACAAAGCGCTAACGAGGCGTAAAACTGCATTCGGATTGCGTTGACGTCAGAACAGGAAGAATAATGTGAAAATAGAAGTAACGCTCGCATTATAATGTCTATAGAAACAAATGAATGGGCCCCAAGAAAACAGGTATAAATGAATTAACCAACGAAGAGAACGCAATATGTCGTTTTTCAAGAGGGAAGCAGCAAAAAGGGCCATTGGGAATGAATTCAAGCGGAATTGAGGGCAGCATTGGAACGGATGAGGCATAAAGTAACAAAATGAAAATGAATTGTGTACATTGAGCAAGGAAGCTGCCGAATCCCGCGGGAATAAAAGATGTTCTTCATCTTCACCGCTCTAGTAATACCTTCATATCCTTTTGAATTATTACCCAGCATTTTTTTTCCCCTCAAGTTTTTGTTGTTAGCGAAAAAGGGGAGATCGATTGATCATCAGCGGAAAAGGATACAAGAGTGGTGTTTTTCATGATCAATTTTGACCGAAAGATAAAAGAGAAAAGAAATTGTCACAATAAAATTTAGAGGGGGGAAAATGGGGTTAAGCAGATGGTAAAAATTAACCGACGGTGACAACCAAAGTGGCAGGTGGGTGAATTGAGCGAAGGAACGTGTGACAGCCAGAGCGACGAAGTGCCGTCAGCCGTCAGGAAATTGTCAAGATCGCTAGGTCAAACTCTTTTGACGTCAAAAACCGCCAAACCTCACATTTCGGACGTGCCCAGGTTTTCACTTGTACGATTTTTTCTTTCTTTTTCGCACGCTAACCGGATTCACTTAACGGTAAAGCAGCTGTCAGTCAAAATGACGGGGCGGGTAAAATAAACGGGGAGCGGAGGTTTCAAATCAATATGGATATCACGGCAGGTTACACAACACGCAAAATTTACAGCTAACTCTAGAAAAGTATTTTCTCTGTTAGAACGAAGTATTCAATAACGCCATTTGCAGGTTTATGAACGATGTTGTGGAGGGCAGTGCCCCACTGCGCCCAAATCCCTCTTGGTCGAAGTGGTTACCCCACTATTAATTATGATAGTCTCTTGCGCCCCTGCGATGTGATTATCAACTAGACTATTGCGACCATGCTTCGCAACAACGAGATGGACCATTCAGCAAAGCAAACACTAACTGAACGTGGATAGCCATCATGCACGTAATTGCAAAATGCATCTGACTTGCAGTTGTCCGGCTTCGCAGAGATCAAATCTTCTAACAAACAGTCTGAAACCACCAAAATGTTGCTCGTCTGATGTAAAATGTGGTGCATCTGAGCTCCGGGAGCTTCGAATTTCATTAGGAAAAAAACAACTCCACATTACCAAAATGCTCGGTTTACCATCTAGTTGTGCCCACAAGTTTTTCAGCCAGATCCCCCAAACCCGTGGGGCGCTATGAGGCTACGGGAGGCGGTTTTTGATAGGTTTTGGCTATGGGATCGAGTTAGGTGTCGTTTTCGAAGTAGTTTTGGACGAAGAATCCATTTTTGGGGGTCCCGGAAAACGATCATAATATTATCTAGTACAAACTAGGGATGGAAAGACCGTGACCGGTTATAACCGCTATCCGTATATTTCTTTTCAACATCTGGATAATTTGTGGCTGGATAGAAGCGGGTTCAAATATCCGGTAATATGTGTATCGCATATCTGTACTTTTTTTTTAAATTCTGAAAATCGAAGATATTTGCTTGAAAATAAAGCAGAAGGCGAGAGGGCGTCTGGTCTATGGTAGGGTTGCCATCCGTCCGTATTTATACGGACATGTCCGTATTGTCCTGTCCGTATTTTTGGGGTGTCCGTATTAAGCTTGTATTTGTCCGTATAAGTGTCCGTATTTTTCAAATTCACAAGATCACCGGAAAAACATCGAACTTAGAAAAAGTTTGTGAATTTGACATTGAATTTGACACTCAAATTTGAAAAAATTTACCTACCTACCTCTAAATTAAGACGAGATCGAGACACCTGCTGGACCGCAATTAAAACCTTCGTCTATTCACAAAAGGATAAAGAAGATTAAAAAAAGAAAAAAAAAAAAAAAATCGGTGGAGCAAAGGTGGTCGACGTTTTTCTTGAACAATAAACTTATTGTTCAACAAGCTGTACTTGTACAACAAGCAGTTCCCTGAGCTACGCAAGATGACAAGTTTCGTTTTCTCTTTAAGCGCTCACAACGCCTTCGTCGAGCGCATTTTCTCTCTGCGCAGTGGACAAAGGAGCGCAACCTGCTCGATCCACAAACGGTCAAGGTTTTGGCCATAGTAAAAACCAATTTCAAATATTCCTGCCCCGAATTCTTTGATTACATAAAAACGGAAACGGCATTTTTGAAGAAAGTACTTAGGTGGGGCTGAAAAATACCAAAAGTGATTTATTTATAGTCCAGACAAATTTAGACAAAAAAACAGCGGTGCCGGGAAATAAATAAGGTAGAACGGTTTATGATTTTAACTCACTTTTGGCAACCCAAATATGACCCATGTGAGTTTGCGACAACCTCAGGGCTGTGCTAAACTATTGGGAGCCAAAAAACCACGAACTTTTTCCGGTTTTTTCAGTTTTTCGCTTACAGCACGAAAACGGTGCATCCTACAAAACATTTTACTCTTTACTTAATTAAAGAGCATAAAATTACGGGTCGAATGACCTCCTAACACGTTCAATTCGGTTCAGCCGTTTACCTCCTAGCGATCGTCAAAGAAAAGCAATTTTTACCAACTTGGCTCAAAAATGGGAAACGTCCATATTTGAACGTCTCTAAATCGAAAACAACGGCTCCAAATGAAAAAAGTCATAGAATGGAAGTTGTAGAGCATCAAATTCTGCATTCTGGGAGTACCCAATAATTTTAATTAGCTCACTTATACTCAGAGACACAAAAGAAAAGGCAAAAACATCGTAATGGCTGATTTCCCATTAAAAAAAAAAAAAAAAATGCTTGTGAGATTTCATTAGTATTTATGTCATTTTTCTGTTTTTAGAAGCCGCAGTCCAATTTGTAGGTGAAATTATTAATTTTTGAAATTGAAACTTAGCTTAGATTAGCTTGGGTGAATTGATAAATTTACTGAGCCTCCCATTACTGAAATAGCCACAAAGCCTCACCTCAACAACAATGGTCCAAGGTTTCAAAATAAGTAGTACCTACACCATATAAACACATAGTAGGTATATATAATTGAGAACTACAATGACCGACAACAGTTACTGTTTATACTTCAACAGTTGTCGGTCATGCGGTAGCTAGCAAGCAGCGAGCGAGATCGAGAATAGAATTATTCTATTCTCGATCTCGCTCGCTACTTGCCAGCTTCCGCGTGACCGACAACTGTTGAAGTATATTATACTTCCATTGGCAACGAGAGATGGCGTTAGTATCGGCACTGCCATTCTGTTCTTTGTTGAGGTCTGCCCTTTGTTTGAAATAAAAACCCCATTACCGCGGATTCTTGCATTCTACTTCGTCCTTGAGACAGCAGCAGTGATGTCATACTAAAATGAGCGAAATTAAGGATTTTTTCAGTCAAACAGCGGATATCCAGATATCTGGATTTGAACGGCAGACATCGGACTGTCTCCCGAAGCTTGATATTCATCTGATCGGATCTCCGACATAAGAATATTAATTTTGGGTCATCCCTAGTGCAAACTGGTCAATGTATGGAGGGGAGGGGAGGGGGCGGCTCCTTGAATCAAGATCCCACAGAAACCATCTTAGACGTTTTTATATAGGTAAACCAACGAATCATTTTTCAAACAAATTTGACGAAGGAATATTCCATCAAGCACAAAACCCCTCCATTGAATACACATTAGATTTTCTCATCCATAAAGATCTTTTGAAAGGGAAAAAATCTCAATTTACCGTTGAATACCGGAGGAAGGTTTCAGAGGATGAAAATTTCTGGTAGCTCATATTTAACGAACACTCGAGACCGCTCGCTCGTATGAAAAAGAAAGCCATATTTGCAATGATGAGTACATAGCGATGCCACTCCCCGAGGGATCAAGAAATACAGAGAATAACTAAATCACAAAGAAAAATACTCTGCCAAGTCGACATGGCACAAAGCTTCCTCAGGTTCAAAGAGTACCCGCATTTTCAGGCAAAGTGGATTATTAGATTTAATCACTTGGTGGATTCACCCCGTATTGACATTCACGTGCAACGTTAAGAGCTTCTACTACCTGCGTGGTCCCTGGAAATTTGTATGAAATCTGATCAAATTGTGGAAGTTGTGGCCTGTTGTGTGGAAATCCGGACAGACAGGCGGTCACGGAACCAAATTTACTCAGGAGGACTTGAAACGTTAAGTGCGAGTGTAATTTTTCATTGGAGGTCAAAAATTGTCTCGACTCTGAAAGTAAACAGAGCTTCCGCTACGAAGCATAAGCTATTGGAAGCAACAAGAGCGAAAAACGAATTTTTCGACACGTCCTGAAAGTGCTTTTTTTGTGTGTAGAAAATAGCATCGACCCAAAGTTAAATGTAATAGGACCGAAAAAAGGACAAATAATATCCCCGAAAAAGCGTCCAATAGAAACCCACTGGGTTATTCCGCGTCAATAGTGGAGAAAAAAAAAACGGTCACAGAGTAAATGGGGATGGAAAGAATGGAAGGGGCCCTTCTTTATATTTGAAGTGGCTTCACAAACGTCTTCAGGCTCCGGTCCCAGGCGAAAATCAATGGAGTTATTTTGCGAGAAACTCGGAAGCCGCTCCGAATGGATTTTTACCGATAAAACCGGTCGAAACTAACCGGATGCAAGTAGTGTCTAATTAAGTGTAGAAAAACAGAAGCTTTGTAATGGTGCTGCGCGTGGTGGGTAGCCTTCAAAGAGGCTTTTGAACGGGGCGAGCACAGTTCGGGAGGCTTTCAGGTTCAATGAAGACATTAGTACGGTGAGCCTAACCTACCCGATTGCAGTATATTGCAATTCCGCAGAATCGGACATCACTATATAATCTGATAGCGTCATGACGGTAAAGTCCGGCATTTATCTTTCGGTTTAGTTTTGAATACATAATCAACCTGTTTTCGGCACGGTAGAATGGGCTTCAAAAGGTGTCAGATGAAAGAAAAACGCTGCAAAGTTTACAAGGGGGTTTAAGAGGAATTTTGTCAAAATTTGATAATGTCTGTAAGAACAGGAGCCACACTTAATGTGATTTTGGTAAAAATTACTGTATATATCTATTATATATTTGAGTAATTTCCATATATTTTGCGTACAGAAGTAACTTGTTGGAGTACTGTGTACATTATTTGTTCGGTACGCGTGTCGTATGCGACCTACATGGGCTACGAAGGGGCCATATGCGACCTATATTTCTGGACGGGACCTACACTTCCAACGTGCGACCTACATCTGACAAAAAATGGGCAAAAATAGAAAATTAGAAAAGAAAGTACCTAACTCACCAATTCCATAAATTACTTCCGAGTGAGAAGATCCTCGTTCTGGGAGGGGTTGAGAGGGGCCATTCCGTCATAAGTGATGTAATTTGTATATGAATTGCTTCATGCAGAAAGGGACATAAGTCCATCCGACATCATTTTGAGGAAAGTAATAAAAAAGTAATAACTTTGCGGGAAATCAAGCTATTGTCTTCAAATTTTTTCATGATTTGGGGCTATACAGCCTCTTTGTAAAAACAAACTGCCTTTTCCCCCAGTTAGTTTTATTTTCAGTCTAAAAATTAAAAAAGTAGTCGGACTTAGGTCCCTTCTTGCAAGAAGCAAAGGTAGGGGTATTAAAAACATCTACAATGTACCAAAAACGTGTGTTTAAAATTGAAATAATTACCTCAAGTTAATTTACAAATGAATAAATAGATTTTACTCGTTGCTGTTGGCATCGGCATCACTGTCTCCTCGAACCGTTGGCCAGGAGATGAGTTCGTGGAAAAATTGGTAGTGCTCTTGTGGGATGTACGGTCCTAATTTTTTAACGTCATCGATTTTGGCTTGCTTGAGAGGCACATTTCCTGCAGGATACGCTTTCTCCGTTGGCAGGGAGAATTGAGTGGATTCGTGTGAAAACGGTCCTAAGTCCTGGACTCAGGTCCCTTCTTGCGCGAATCTAGTTTTTTCAAAGTGCTCTACACGCTCAGGGGAGCGCGATAGAAGGTCCCCGACTGCACGAATCGATAAAACGACCCCCAAAACCCTTTTAGAACCAATTTTTCGAAAAAATGTGTATTTGTGACTTAAGTCCCTTTCTGCATAAAGCAATTCATATATTGTAAAGTTTTGTAGGCAGCCCACTGGTCCGAAATAATCAGAGATCCTGGAGCAATTTCACTTTTAATTTTCGGGAGCAGGGTCGCGCGATCTCTTTTTTTCAAAAATGAAGAATCTCCTTTCTAGGATGTCATCATGCCTGCATCACATGCCGAAAATCCAGGGTCCTTGTACTCTCTCTGGGTCTCTCTTATGGACATAATTCCTGTTGTTCCCATTACTAGTTGGCTCTTCTTCGTCTGAAGACAACTGATCAGAGACGTCACCGTTATTGCCCTCATCATATTCGTTTCTTCTTCTCCGTTCACTCGCTAACAGGCGCCCTCTATTGTACTTACGTTATTGATGATCTCGTTTGCATTAATCTTTGTTCTCCTATCTTATCCAATCTTATCCAGCAGGTTAAAGATGAGGATTCTTTGTAAACACTGCTTTTGTTATTCGTAGGTCGCATACAGCCCCTTCAACATCACCGTAGGTCGCATACGACACGGTCGATTCGAACGTGTAGGTCGGTAGGTCAATGTAGGTCGCATACGACACGCGTACCATTTGTTCCTGTATCCGAACAGAACAAAGGTTTTCTTTCAGCAATTGATTTTATTTCAATTGGTAAATATTTTAGAGCATTTCATACGCTACCCAAGGGAAGTGCTTACATAGGCGAAATATTAAAATAACTTGTAGGTACTTGGGAGTCGGCACCGTCTTCCCTCCAAAATTAAAGGCAAAACCCAAATTCCACAGACATCAATGAGTTGGTCCAATCGTTCCTTCTTTACTACTGGCCCTGAGGGCCGCTATATCGATTTCCCAGGTAAATCGTCAGGTACGTACCTAGCAGTTAGCGCTAATCAGCGCCCACCTTTTTCAATTAACTCTAACTGCGAGGTAAGGCACCCGTTTGCTGTCCCTAGTCCTAAAAACCATTATCTATCTCACGATAATCGATTAAATTGTGGCGTTATCACTCACTTTTCTTTAGCAAGTCCGCCATGGCTCTAGTTGAGACAGAGTAAATGCAACTGATTACTGCATAACAGCAATAACTGTGTTTACGACGTAAACTTTACGTTGATAACGCTCGAGATAACAGCATGATGGGTGTTGATTTTACTTGTTCTAGTTTATATTTTAATATGTTCTATATTAAATATTAAATATTTAATAATTAAATTTTTATAATTTGGTATTTAGAGAGGAGAGAAGCAAATTTTTCCTCAACGAATTTGTTTAGGCTTGGCAGTTGTTGTATGGTTTTCTTCTTCTATTATTTTCTTTTCTTTGAGTAACCATAGTAATAGCTTCATAAGTAATCAATAGTAATCAATAGATTCATGAGTTGGTTGAATTTGAATACGTACTGTGTAGATCTGACGCTCACACGACAAGAATTCGGCAAATAATTCTTCCCCCGACGAATAACCCGAGTCGGCAATCATAATAATTAACATAAACACAGTCAAAAGTCAAAAATATAAAACCTGTTAGTGCTTTAACTGGCCCTCCGAGGGCTGACTAAAATTAGCTAACTGTTAGGACATAAATGGTGATTGATAAATTATAATAAATTTGTGGGAACGGCTACCAACCAGGGGAGAGACCCCGATGTATACCTATCAGGTAATCAACGGAGTCTCACCTTGAACTTACGCCCGGACGGCACATTGTTCACTGATATGGTACCGATGACTCTATTTGCCTCCTGGTGGTCGAGGTCCAATCCCTAATACAAGACTTATCACTACGACTGTAGGTCCGTCAACTAGCCGGGTCGGCGGCCCCCAGCTCTCCCCCCTCAGCTGTAGATTGCTGTGGCTAGTTTAACGTTCTCAGCAAACGAAGACAATGTTTTTACCGGTCCACCAGAAAATTTTATCCCGGTTCGAGGTCCCAAGAGAGGCTCGTTCATGCGATCCCTCGATCTTGTGTGTTGCCCCATAGCCCCCGCTTTAGCCCCATAGCGCCCCACGGGTTTGGGCGATTGGGCTGAAAACCTTGCAGGCACAACTAGATGGTAAACCGAGTATTTTGTCAAAATTTCAGAATTAAAAAAAAATCCCACTGCTCAAAACGGCCCGGACGGCGTACGGCGGACGGACATTTCGAATTTAGAATGTAGACTCTTGAAACGGATAATGTCAAATTTTGAGGCCGATCGGAGTCGTCGACCCCCGTCGGGAAATAGGAGTACCTATTATTCCAAGAATAATAAACCAAAATGGACTTTACGTCAAAAAATACTTCGAGAACGAGACGTTAGCGGGAATCTGCTTCAGCACTGACGAGTAAAATCAAAGAAACTGTCACGAGAACCTCATACGAGCTGAAGAGGATTCGACGTTTTTTCTAGAACCCCAATTGCAAAAAGAGGTTTCCACGGATTTCCCAGATGTCTTCGACACCGATTGCTTGTCGTCTCGGCGCCCGTATTGACTGTGATAAACGATCCTAAACCGAAGAGCTGTGGACACAATCGGTTTGGAGGAAAATCGGGAGTTCGGGTTGATGGAGAACGACAAGTTGGAGAGGGGAAACGGCGGTGGAAATTGAAGTTGACAGATTATTAGGTTTTAAACACGCCGTTCGGTTTTCCGAGGCTGGCCACCCACCACATATATTAACCGTATATACGTTGGTATATCAGAATGAAAAATCACACACAAACTCATTTTACGCAGTATATTTTATCGTGGATACTATTGAGCCTCCTCCTGATTCCCATTGTGCTCATCTTTGTCACTTAATGAATATTGAAAGGATTCATGAATCTCGGATTAAGGGAGAAATTGTTTGCAGGAAATAGGGGGGAAATGAGTAGAACCGACCGTGTTTTTCGGTACATTAAACCCTCTATCTCTTTGGTTCTTCGAGGCTGATGAATCCCAGGAGAACAGGATGGGGAGGATGCCGTTTAATTGAATTTAAAATGTACGAATAAATCGTCATTGGCACGAGAATGAAGGGAGTGGGAGAAGAATGGACGGTAACAAGAGCATCCGGGGGCTGATTCAAAGGGTCTCATTCAACCCGGAACACAATACAATGAAGGGGTTTTGGACAAGAAACTCACCTATCCTTTGTACGTACTTAACTGAGCGAATTTTCCGAAAAACCCTTCGCCCCGAAGGCACTTGAAAACAATGAAAAGGACAGAAAAAAGGCTTAAAAATCGTGTTGTGGAAGAACCACCAAGGCTAGAGACACCAACTAGAGATCTAATTAGGTGATAGAGAAAATCCGTGCCAGGTCTCCCCTTCGCCGTTCTCATTACGAACATCTAAATAGTTTTCCCGGCACAATAGAAGAAACGGCTATAAAGAACGAGGGAATTCATCCTTATCGTTCAATGAGCTCTTAATGAGATCCTGATTTTCTGGAAGAAATAATGAAAATAGGAGATTGGAGTTTTACTTCCCCGAATAGCTCATAGCGTCATTATAATAAAGAGGAAAACCAATACCGGTTAACAAGTACATACCTCATTGTCTGTTTCATTAGATTTGAAAGAGTATCGGAGGCAGAACGGTATATACATTGACACAATCAAGCCAGGTATCGGAAAGGCTCGAAAGTTGAGCTCAACTTCGACTAACTGGAAGCCCGTTCGACTTTCCTCCTTTCTAACTTGGTTAGGTTCAACGCTTCAGAACAAATGGGGGAGATGCCCTGTGTGGGAAGTGAAAAGAGACTGGGGAAGTCTAAGTGCCTTAAAAGCGGAAGGAGATTTTCTTAGCTCCTTCCACAACGCGAGTCCTGCGGTTTCCCAACCTCCTAGGGGCTCGTTACAATGAGCGATTGTTGGGGTTTACAACGCCGGGCTCAGAAGCCAAGTTTTCCATCAGATTTCCCACTCGCCACCTACTGAACAGGAAGCTTTGCCTTCGGGGAAGCCTTCCAAGTCTAGAGGTAGGTAGTATACTTGACTGATGTTTTCCTCTCTTGTTTCGAGACTGCACCGGGGGCAGTTTTTCTCTCAACTTGCCAAGGAAACTTAATACTTGAACTAAGAGTTTCATACGCCCGGTATCAGCGAGCGTACTACGTATAGAAAATGGTTAGTACGTGCTGAGAGGATCTTGTAGCGTCTTTCGTCAGCCTTTTCCCTCATCGTTATTCTCCTATCAGAAGTTCAAACAATGAACTCCGAACGCTAGAGAAAATCCCCGCACTGGGTAAACGTTTCAAAAATAAAGAAGATGGAAGTTTCTTTTTCATTCTGGAGACGTGTGGGAGACCAGAGCTACTCTTTACCCAGGCTCAGTACATTGAAGCCGTAAGTAGGTAACATCTTTGTCAACCAAGATCTCGAGCAGGAGGCGGTCACTTCCCAGCACGATTTGGTTGGCGACTACTGCGTGACCACGTTTAATAGAGCCACTGATACGTTTTTGTAATGACGAATTACGGACTTTCCAGCATGGGCTTGGAGAATATGGAATCCTCTTGTTCTCCATGCTGGAGCAGAAGACATACGTCTGGACGTTTCCAGCAGCTTGTCCCCACTGCCTCAGCCAAATTACTCCTACTGCCTTCCATGCTTAGAATCTAACGTCTGATGTTGGAGCAACCTGCAAAGCTTTTCTGGAACCAATTGTGGAGCCGCTACCAATGACCCAAACTGACATCGCTGCCAGGCCCCCACACCATGCATTGATATGGCCCAGAGAGGAATTGCAAAGAGGACAGGGTGACTTTTGGTTTATTATTAAGGGAATAATGCACCGAAGTAATCGCGACGGAGGTCGACGACTCCGATCGGCCTGAAAATTTTACATTACCCGTTTCAAGAGGTCTAGATTCCAAAACCGAAATGGCCGTCCGCCGTCCGGGCCGTTTTGAGCAGTATGAATTTTTTTTAAATCTGACATTTTGACAAAATACTCGGTTTACCATCTAGTTGTGCCCGCAAGGTTTTCAGCCCGATCGCCCAAACCCGTGGGGTGCTATGGGGCTGAAATGGGGCTACGGGAGGGTTTTTTAAAGGTTTTGCATATGGGATCGAGTAAGGTATCGTTTTCGAAGTATTTTTGGACGTAGAATAACATAATAATTGAGGAGGAGGGAATAAGAAAATGGGGAATTATCATGGAATTTTTTCAAATTTTTTTTTTTTTTCGAAAGTACATCCTAAGAGAATAACAAAACGCTGCAAATTTTACACAAGGGTTTATTATTCTTTGATATGGGTTACTTGTGCAGAAATTAAATTCTGTCAATGAAAAAATTTAAAAAAAAAATTTTTTTTTTTTTTGATTTTTATTTCAAAAAACTTTCTTTTTTTTTGTTCAAAAATGTGTTTTTTCAAAAATTCTGTATTTTTTACTCAAAAAATATTTAACATCCTGGGATCCTTCAAAAACCCCATTTTTTTAGCCCCATGAAAGCGCTAAAGATCGCCCCAGTGAAATCGGATCGTTCCGGGACCCCAAAAAATGGATTCTACGTCCAAAAATACTTCGAAAACGACACCTAACTCGATCCCATAGCTAAAAGCCTTCAAAAAATCCCTGCCGTAGCCCCATTATAGCCCCAGAGCGCCCCACGGGTTTAATAAGATAAATATGTAAGAAAGATCGTTACAGCTCTGTATCATACAGTACTGATGAATGGTCCATTGTTTAGAATCCATGCATAAGTTAGGTTGTTAAATTGGGATTCGAAATATAAAAATTCAAGTCGCGAAGCCTTCGGAAAAGTAATGGTCGTTTTAATCAGAAGGGGGTTAAAGGGGAAATGGCCACGGAATAATTAATGGATTATAGAGGCAAATTTGTTATTCAGTCAACACTTCGCCTCCACGCAAAGGGGACTTTTCCTGTGGCGGAGGGTATTAAGGGCCTCATCTGGAAAAAGGTTTGTGGGTCCGCTTAATTCATCATTACACTATTTATTACGCAAAAGGAAAAACCTCCCTCTTGAAAAACATTTCCATCACGATTTTCGCGAGAGGTCTTTATAGGAAAATGTTTTTGTGGGGAGGACAACCCTCGAGAAATATGGGTTCCCTCCTTCGACGAGAAAAATGCATGAATAATTCACTAAAGGGGGGAAAGGAAGAGAGAAGGGCGAAGACGAAGGAAAACGAGATGGCTTCGAATTAGCTTTCTGGAGTGAATAGCTCTGGTGTTTAATGGGGTCTCCAGGCTCCGAATGTGTCTGGCACTTTGAAATAAGATGTCAAAACTACGCGGGATGTTGACACCGCATTGCTCCGTCCGAAGTTTTTTTTAGAGTTGAGTTAGCAGGTGTAGAACGATGTTGATGTATAATACTAGAAAGCCCGTGTTCATATTTGGTTTGTCTATGTTTTGATTAACAGCAAGTTATAGAAGCTGGGGTTTTGTTAGTAATATCAGACTTCATAAATCGAACTCCCGCGAACCCCTATCGATTACGTCTACTATATAAAGACGATTCCAATACTCGATGGGTTTCCTTCGTTACACGTAAAAATACCCCTTAAAGCTGTTTATCACCCATTTTGATAGAGCACAAGACGGGCTACGGTGGCGGTGTAATGGCATTCTCGTGTGCACGTCAATCGGAGTTCCACTATAAAATATTACCCGGGGTTTTCAACATCACACCACGGGGTGCGGTAATGCGATACCAAAACCGTCACCCGGAATATCCAACTAATCACAAATCGACGTAACTTCGAGAATTTTTCATGACTCGCTTACAAGAATGATAAACCCTTTCCTGAAATTAAATCACATGAATTTTACAGTCTGAGCTGAAGGGGTGCAACTGCGAGGATTATTAAATAACCTCGTGGAACAAACGAACCTCTCAATCAACGACAGCATCAGCTTGAAGTGGTTCACTCCGCAAACTCGTCAAGCGATGGGAAAAAAAGTTAGGTTCGGCACAACCGGAAAAAACCCCTCGCTAACAAAGGCCACATTGCTAGAATCCACTTAGCCCAAGCCGCAGTCCTTGAAAAATACACTAAAGAGGAACTAGAGGGAGTGTAAAGTCATTCAACATTTCTCTGCAACGTTTGCGAGTGACTTCAATTTGAAAAGATTCCCTTCACAAGTTTAAATGCATAATTTAAAAACCAGAAACGCAACGCAAACCTGAATTTATGGTGATCAGCACACTTTCGTCAGATTGACAGCGGAGAAAATCCTAATGGCTCCCTAAAGGCCGTTACTTGGAACATTCTTCTTAGGGGAGACGCGAGATTTTCTTCTCTGGTTCTCACTCCCCCCCGGGCCACCAACCAAGAACAGGAGGATTTTCCCGGACCTGAAGGGAAAATAAATCGCTAATGTATAAAAGATACCTATGCGAGAGAGGGAAAGATTGTAAACGGGGCCGGAGTGAGGAAAGCCGAATGGAAAGGAGGCGAAAAGTAAGTTTTTCGCAGGCTATCGTGGGGATAATATGATTCGAAGGGAGAAGTCGAGGTTTTGTAATATATCACGGATCTAAAACAGCTTGGCGAGAAGAATTCCTTTCTTTCAGCGAACGATTTGCAGCTTTTTCACCCCTTTTTCGAAAAAAAAAAGAGTTATGGCAATGTCAAGGATACGAACGGGCTTCGGGGAGAGGAAAAGATCCGGGATTGGAAAGAGCGATGCATCCTGAAAAAAAGAAACCGGGAGAAGAAATTGTTTGACGCGAAATCGCAAAACGCCAAAGAAACTCAGCAGTAGAAACCACTCACTGACTAACCGTCAAAAATATCCAAAAACTGAATAACATTTCATTTTTGTTTATCACTTCCGCCTCTCACAAAGTTTCGCGCTACCTGGCCCTTCAATAAACTATTGGGAGCAAGTTTCGAGAATGAAAAGAAAGAAAGTTGGTGAAACAATAAAAGAATGGAAGAAAGTATGACAGTTGGAATAAGAAAGGCTTTTTCGGTTTCGAGCGTTCAAAACTTCTCAAGGGAGAAGGTGCCACTAAACGCTCAACTATTTGTCTCAACACGCGGGGACACTCGGGGGGATATTTCAAATCGAATTTTGTACTGAAGCTACGACAAAACGCTGGAAATTTTACAGAAGGGTTTAGGTATTATTCTATGATACAGGTAACTTGTGCAAAAATGGCAACGGCTACGACAATGGCAGTGCAAACGTTGGAATGAGACAAAAAATGTCATGTGCATAATATAAGAGTGGACCACAATATAAGATCCCATCAAAATACAGTAGACTCCGCTTTTTGGGGCCAGCGGATAACTGGGGCAACCGCATATTTGGGGCAAAATGTGCTGGTCCCAAACGAACGTAGGGGAAGGGCGGCTACCTTCAACCACTGGCGATTTGTCCGCCAAGATGAACGTTTTTAGGGCTGAGAAAATTACGAAAGGAAGAAGAAGTGAAGAAGACATTGTAACCGTATTTTGGAGGTTTCAGCTTATTTGTGTGGCTTGCTGCAGTTTAAAACGTGTTTTCTAGCGATGCAAGGTTTGTAAAACCATAATTTTTGTTGCTCTGTTGTACATGTCAGGATATGTATTTTGGAATGAACTCTGCCTCATTAGATTCATAATTTACTCTAGTTTTAGGAACAACTTGAGTTTTTCTGATTGCATGCTCTCTTTGAAGGTTAAGTCACACTTAGTTCAAAAAGTGAGGGTGGGGTAGATTCAACCAGAACGAAGTGGGGTACCTTCAACCACTTTTCTGTGTGGTTGAATCTACCCCATCTATTGGGTACCTTTCAAAATTGCTTAGTTATTCTGAATTCCTATTGTTCTTTGTGATGAAACTAGTTATTAGTCAAAGCTGTCATGCAATAGAAGAGAGAATGCACAGAAGTAATAAAGAATGTTTTCAAAAGAGTGGGATATTTAGTTTTAGAAAAAAGGGAGAAATAAATTATACAATGAGCTCCTTGAATGATTTTTTTTTTAAATTCCTGGAAAGCTCATGCTTCAATAGTTACGAAAATGAGTCAACATTGCAGAAAACGCGTCTCTATTATTTATAGGGCCTTTTGACAAATATAATATTTGAATTCCGAGGCCTGGAGGGGGTACAATGTATTATGTCATGATTTCGGCTGCTGGATCATTTTTTGATCTCCCTCTCTGTCGCATCTATGCAAGTTAGCCAACTTTGCTATGCGAAAAGACGACCCCGAAATTCAAAAATCAGGGCAATCATCAGAGAAGGTCATTCAAAAATCGAGCATCGAGTTATCATCAAAGAAGGTCATTCAAAATCGACCCGGGTCGAGTGTTTTTATTCAAATTCCGTTCAGATTTATTATTCAGCGCTCTGGTTGCTCTGTGCCCAACTACTTGGTGACGTCACGTGCCCTCCGGTTTCGTTTCAAAATCTCCGACATTTCTAAAACAGTTCTGCAGGTAATTATACAGATTTTCGAACTAAAAATTTATGTAGGGTGGTTCTAAAGGGTGCTGAATCCGAATATGTTGTTGGAAATTATGAACCTTTTATGACCTTTTCAAGGAGCCCATTGAGTTTATTTTTGAAGCTGAAGTATTTTGTTTCATTATTGTGATTCAAAAAAGCACCTTTATTGATACTTATTAGAGAAGAAATGACCTCATTTTACCAAGGCTGATTTAATATTTTATCAAAATTTGATGAAATATTAAATATAATATATTTAATATAAAGATATTCATGCGTTTTAATGGGTGCACTCGTTCACCTACCTACCCTATGAAAGTGGTTGAAGGTACCCCACATCATGGTTGAAGCTACCCCACTGGTGGGGTAGCTTCAACCAAAAAAACAATTTTTTATGGACATAGAATACGGGTATTTGACTCTGTTTTTGTAAGGATTTCACTATTTAATCGTTCAGGGCAATAGTTAAACTGATTGTAGAAGCGAAAACCAATTCAAATTTCGCTAATGCAGAACAGAAATATCAGAATAAGCAAAAAGTGGTTGAAGGTAGCCGCCCTTCCCCTATGTTAGTAATGTTAAAAAACTACGGTTAGTTGGGGCACTCCTCCACTTTATCGGGGCAACGAAGAGTCGAGATGTGCAGCAAATTGAGCTCAAACTTGTAGAATCATCATCGTCAGCCACCGAGGTTAGCGGTAAAATCAATGTTCTCCAAGCCATACAATTTGTTTCTGACAGCTGGAGGGAAATAAGCAGAGAAACAGAGAAACCCAGTGTACCAGTAGCGAATCAAGAGGAGTTCGAGAATGTGGACGAACATGTGTCATGTTATGATGAAGAGGGTACGGACGATGATGTGATTGTCCATGAAGCAATAAAACGATTTAACGAAGACGATGCCTCGGACAGCCCCATCAATGAGCTGAACAGGTGCGCAGACTTCGTCAATCTTCTATGACAGACTTAAAAAAAAAAAATAAATAAATAAATAAAAATAAAAAAGATTCGATGATTTACATGCTACTATACATACATATGTACATATTTTGACTTCAAGACTTCAATAAATTCATTTATTGCTACACAACTCGAATCACTATGAACTCCCTTTTCATAAAATTCAAAGATTAGGGAGGGTGGGGGATTTAGGAATTCCGCCTTATTGGGGCACCCGCTTAATTGGGGCAAAATGCTCTGGTCCCGAGGTGCCCCAATAAAGCGGAGTCTACTAAGGAACGCACAGCCCACAAAAAAACGCTACACACAGTACACCGAGGCATCGCCACACACTCGTAAGGCGACATCCCACACCTAACCCACAATCACCTAATCCACCCCCCAAACTCAGCTCTAAAAAGATTAAATTTTACAGACTTGAGGAAAAAGCTCTCGTATTTCGTGGGTCAGAAAGTCGAATAGACGAGAGCCGACCAACTTTGGGTCACCCTGCCGAGCGGTACTGAGGCGAGTGAAAGGCTGTTCAAAATTTTATGAGACTATGAAACTCTGGAGACTACTGTACAGAAAGGCCTAGTACAGTAGCCAGCTCGCGAAACAAGTGTGGTAAACTGGAAGCGATATTTTGGCAGATACCACCCCCTAATAATCACATAAATTGACGAAGACGACATGTGAATCATCACCTTGACATGAGACAGCCATGACAAGACTGTTCTAAAATCAATCCTATGAAATTCACATCCTGATCCACAAGTCTGCTCACACCTATTTCGAGGATCAGAGAATTATTCCTATGTAGGGCCTAAGCAATGATGGAGCACCGATTGTCTATTTTAGAAGGCTCAAGATAAAGATCAAATGCCTAGAAAGACCAAATTATACAAACCAGCAAGCCAGCAAAACTTGGGACCGCAAAGATGTTAGAAGACTAAAGAAGACACAAGATAAAGATAAAAAGCCTAGAAAGAGCAAATTACACATACGGGCTGCCTATGCTCCAGAGCCAGCAAAACTTGGGACTGCAAAGATGTTCGAAGACTCAAGAAGACTCAAGATAAAGATCAAAAACCTAGAAAGAGTAAATTATACATACAGGCTGCCAATTAGTAAGAGTAAATTATACATACAGGCTGCCAATGTTCCAGAGCCAGCAAAGCTTGGGCCGCAAAGATGTTAGAAGACTCAAGAAGACTCAAGACAAAGATCAAAAGCCTAGAAAGACCAAATTATACATACGGGCTGCCTATGCTCCAGAGCCAGCAAAAGGGACCGCAAAGATGTTAGAAGACTCAAGAAGACTCAAGACAAAGATCAAAAGCCAAAAAAAGACCAAATTATACATACGGGCTGCCTATGCTCCAGAGCCAGCAAAACTTGGGACCGCAAAGATGTTAGAAGACTCAAGAAGACTCAAGATAAAGATCAAAAGCCTAGAAAGACCAATCTCACCAGGAAGGAGATCATAATATTCATATATTATTCACTCCCTTAAAAGACTGTACTAAAGAAAAAACACCTACGGACGGACTACAAGAGAACCCCACAAATAAAAAACCAAAAATAATATAAATCCATTGAATTTTTAATCAAAGGAAAACAGCACACTCACAAACATACAAAAATAACTGGAAAACAAAAGCTCCATCTAATCCAGCTTATCAATTTCTAAAAAACTCACAACACACTGCCTAAGACGAGCCTTCCCATCATCATTCCCTTTCACCTTCCACTGGCTGTTCCAACACACTACTTTGTTACTCAACTCCCAGATGATGATGTTTTCTCATCGAAAGCGCTCGCCATCTGCGGTGAGGAGGACGTATGCAAGTAAGACAAAAAAAATAATGGAGGTAATGAAGGGGATGAATGACGTGCGAATTAAACCTCAGCGCGTAGCCTCATTTGCGGAGTTCCTACAGTGTGCACTTTATAAACATTATGCAAGAGATAAGCAGATTTTAAGCTGACTCTCGAATTCAAAGAGGGAAAGCTTTGTAGATTATCGTAGCATCGCAAGGAAACCCATTTCAGAGGGGTCAGATGTAGGGAAACTATCTGCTGTAGGTAATATGAGTACACCTAGGCTCTACGCCTAAAGCCAACTGTGGTCGCATATCAAACTTATCTGATCCTCTCGTATCCCCTCTGCCCGGTTTCAACGCGGGCAAAGTCATTGAATAGCTACCAACGCCGCCAAGTTCATCTCAGTGTCCATTATGTATACAAGAGACAGCACTCCTGATGCTAATGGCTGCCCCATCGATTTTCTAGGCTGAAGAGGGAAGAATTACTGCCATTACTCATGCATTGAAACGGTGGAATTTGCATCTTCACTCTTCCTCCTATCTATCACTCGGGAGGAAAAAGTGGCAGGATGGGGTGGTAGCTAATGGACAAGGGGTGAGCTAATATGAGGGTAATTCAGTAGCGTAATGATGGTTTCCTGTATGTAAAGGAGTCATGTCCCTGGTGGAGTCTATAAACTACAACAAGACCCAGAATAGACATAATCTATCAATTATAAACATCCAGCGTTTACCGGAATAGAAGAATCCAACAGACTCAGTGCTCCCTAAAAAAAAAACCAGTAAAAATAGACGCCCCGTTCCGGAAAGTGGCTCTATCGACAACGAACCCGTTCTCCCGTTCAATTACCGCAAAACTCCTTTTTTCCCTGACACACCCTCCGACGATACCAAGAGGGGCGAGCCCGATTTAAATTTTTATGCAGTCCCTACATCCTACTCAGCCCGGCCCTTATCACGAGCGAGTCACCCTGTTCCCGCGTATCCGCATTCTACACATTGACCCGACCCCAAAAAAACCTTTTCGAAGGTGCTCCACAAGTACCTACCAAACAGAATCTTCATCTGTGGCAGGCCGTTTTTTTTATATAAACAGTCATTGAGGTTTTCGTTTAGCGGTTCGGCATTCACTCATCTGCAAATTGGGTAGTTCAATTCCTACCTTGTACAAGCAGGGTGGGAGGAGGGACTGCAGCTCTCCACAACGGCGAAACCAGAAGAAATGACTACCCTGGCCATTCAGCCTCCTTGGTGCATCGCTGGTCAATTAGGTTACAGTAACGAACTCAGCGGGCCTAGTAGCTCTGATGGAGCTATTTTCATCGTTCCCGTCGTGTCAGCCGACTGGGAAGGAAGATGAAGGGAGCATGGGAACATTTTTTTCTAGGGCATCATATGAAGTGTCGTAGTCTGCAGACCTAGAAGAAGATGAAGCCACAGTTGAGGAAGACCCGCACTCGCCAGGCTTCCCTGATATGTCAGGATGCTGTGACGCAGCAGAACCAAGATCAGCTGTTGCAGCTACCTCAAGTGAATTGTCACTAAAGATGACCTGGCCAGCTGACTCAGTCTTACACAGGTCCCCATTCCCGGCATCCATAGTTGAGATGTCAACAATTAAGTCCTGGGCAACAGACGGCGTCTGGATCATTCCCGCCAGTTCGATTATGAAGGCCTGGCCGACGGGTTTGATCCCATTAAATTCACTGCCTGATGACATTTCATTAATGTTGCAATAAATGAACAGTATACGGCAAAATTGTACAGAATATTGCTCCCGCCTTCGAATGGCGAAGCTGGGCTGCCAGCGGGAGAAGAGGGGTTTGCGCCACGATCGTAGCACGACCTGCTCCTCCCACCAGAACTAACTCTGGGGGAAAATTCTTGTCCTAAGCCAAACGTCAAAACATCGTCAATAGAAGTTGATGATTATTACCGCACAGCCTTCCCCATCCTTCTATTCATTAAGTCCCACAATTTATGGTGGAAGAAGTAAAATTAAAAAGTTTCTCATAGTACGAACAGTGGATTGAAATAGACTCAAAAGACTCCTGACCAAGTTGGGGTCACAAACATTGACTGTACATGTGTTTCCAAATGGGTAAAATCCACGATACATTTAATTCGTCAACATAGGCCAGGTGAAAATACTCAAAACTGATACATAACAAACGAATGAAAACTAACTTTGGTGAATAATGGCGGCGATTTTTGGAAGAGTTTGTCAAACCTGTTAATCCACAGTAAACTCAAAAATTGAAAATATGGATCTGCTAAGCCGTCCGACGATTCGGCGTGATAGAGTATTGAATACTTTTCAATCAAATTAAACGAAGAAAATATGTCTCAAAGGGTATTTGTTAGCAAACAGATAGATCAAAAAGTTTTCATCCCTGACACGTCGGCGCTAACGTCGCATTCACGAGTTGAAGGCAATATATATATAGATCTCAAATAGGTAAATATATTTACCTATTTGAGATCTTACGAAAAACGCTGCAAATTTTACACAAGGGTTTATTATTCTTTGATATAGGTTACTTGTGCAGAAATTTAATTCTGTCATTGAAAAAAAATTTCTTGATTTTTATTTTTCAATTTTTTTTTTTTTTTTTCAAAAATTTTTTGTTTTTTACTTGAAAAATATTTGACCTCCTGGGATCATTCAAAACCCCATTTGTAGCCCCATGAAAGCCCTATAGATCGCAACAGTGAAATCGGATCGTTCCGGGACCCCCAAAAATGGGTTCTACGTACAAAAATACTTCGAAAACGACACCTAACTCGATCCCATAGCCAAAATTCTTCAAAAACCCCTCCCGTAGCCCCATTTTAGCCCCATAGCGCCACACGGGTTTGGGCGACCGGGCTGAAAACCTTGCGGGCACAACTAGATGGTAAACCGAGTATTTTGTCAAAATTTCAGATTTAAAAAAAATTCCTACTGCACAAAATGGCCCGGACGTCGGACAGACATTTCGTTTTTGAAATCTGGACCTCTTGAAACGGATAATGTCAAATTTTGAGGCCGATCGGAGTCGTCGACCTCCGTCGCGAAAACAGGTGTATTATTCCAAGAGTAATAAACCAAAAGGATGGACAAGAACTCGCCTGATGGATTTATTATCATGGAAGCTTCTTCACAGCAGTAAGAACCGAATAAAATTGCATTATAATATAATTATCATATTATGAGAGACGACACCATTTTTCTTCAATAAAAACCCTCCGACGAGAATCAAAAATAAAAAATGTTGACACAAACCGACCTTCCGTTTTTTCTCAATCTCAGCGACCCTTCACTACCTCATTTAATCTGTTTGGACAGTTGGCCCGTTCGGGGTTTGCCTGAGAAGCTCCGGAAGGCGGTAAAACTTCCGTCCGGACGAGTTATAATTGGATAACTTTCCTCCGCTGGGCTCAGGCGATTTGCTAACTCGGCTACTATCTCCAAGGTCACTTATCGCAAATATTCCACATATCCCGTCAGAACTTCCTCGAAACGCGCACAATTCCGCAGATGCATTGTTCATAAGTTGAATGGAATTTTAAACTGGTTACCGCTGTTTTGTAATTTAGGAGAAAATTTGAGAAAGAGGATTAACAGGTTCAACGGGTAAACTTTGGGCTCCCATTAGGCAAATTTGCACAACCAAAATGTTCAATCGGAAAGTCTGAAGGGATTTATGATTACAGAGGTATTCGAACCGCACGACCTCTTGTGGAAAACAGTAGAAAAACTAGGAGAAAAATTATGAAACGAACGCCGGAGGAAGGAGAATACGGTTGCAACATGAAGTCTAGACTCCCAGGCTCCACACAACGCCGCGATGCACAAGTGCCAAGTCTGACCGGACCGATTCTTAACTTTAAGCAGAAATCGATTACTTGGGGGGGAATTCTAGAGCAAGTACGTCCGGTCTTACAAAAGATGTTATCCAAGGTGTTAAAGAATCGTTAAATTAGCGTTTTCACGGTTTGGCCAACGTCAAGAAGAGATACTCGCAGTTCTTATAGTGGAATCTCCTCGGCTCGCCCCTTATCGAAGAATATAAATTGTGTTATGGAAAAAAAGAGTTATGGCTCCCTCCGAATGGGAGGTCTCTCGGGATTTTCAAGTCAACCCCCCCCCCCCCCCCCCCGCAACCCGTCGGGGTTTTCCCCAACTTGTTCAAAAACTCCAAAACCTACGATGCCCTAGAGAGGTGCGATGAAAAATAATTTAACGGTCTTTTTCGAAATTATTGCTCCAGGCCACCTCCTATTCACCCATAACTCCGTATCCACCATAGTTATGTACGGTTTTAACTTTTCAAAACGAAAAGAATCCAGGCTTGAGTCTTCATCAAGACGCTTATAATAAATTTACCCAACCTTAGGACCCTATTTCAGGCTTTCAAACCCAAGATTTGGTTTTGCGAGTAATTCAACCTTGGAAAAACATACATTTTGTAAATAACTTCGAGAAAAATTGAAACATTCTTACAAAAATAAATACAATTACTTAAAAACTCAAAAATGCATTTGACGCTTGTTAAATCTATGCTTAGTCCGCTCCTTACGGCAGGAATTGTTAGCTTGTGGAGTAAACAAGATTAAAGAGGGGGGGGGGGGGGCTGCAGTGAAATGTAATGACACTACTCCATAGACATAGAAGATGGCTGCTTGCTCCGGACCATCCCCCAGATGGCGGTTCGTCATCCCGTCCCCATTAAGGACCATCTGGAAGGAGCCTGGAAGGTCAATATGCCATCTCCTCCAAGCTCTGCGATTGTAAACGAGGAGTTAAGGAACAATTTGCAAGGTCGAAAGTCAAAATAACCTCAAAAGGTGCTACTTTCGGTTTAGTCTTGGAAAATACACCTATGTAATCGCGACGGAGGTCGACGACTCCGATCGGCCTCAAAATTTGACATTATCCGTTTCAAGGGGTCGAGATTCCAAAACCGAAATGTCCGTCCGCCGTCCGGACCGTTTTGGGCAGTAGGAATTTTTTTAAAAATCTGAAATTTTGACAAAATACTTGGTTTACCATCTAGTTGTGCCCGCAAGGTTTTCAGCCCGATCGCCCAAAGCCGTGGGGCGCTATGGGGCTACGGGAGGGGTTATTTGAAGGCTTTTGACTATGGGATCGTGTTAGGTGTCTTTTTCGAGGTATTTTTGGACGTATAATCCATTTTTGGGGGTTGCGGAACGATCTGATTTCACTGTGGGGATCAATAGGGCTTTCATGGGACTAAAAATGGGATTTTTGAAGGATCCCAGGAGGTCAAATATTTTTCGAGTAGGTAAAAAAAACAAAAAATGTTTGAAAAAAAAAAAAAAAAAAATTTGTTGAAAAATAAAAATCCTACAAAAAATTTTTTCCCCAAAATTTTTTTCATTGACAGAATCAAATTTATTCACAAGTCGCCTATATCAAAAAAATAATTTATTATCTATATCAAAAAAAAAAAAATCAAGGGTTTATAAGTAATTTTTTTTTTTTATATTTCTAAAACTAAGCGTTTCTCGTGGAAACACGCTATTAGCAAAATTAAAGGAAACAAATTTTGTTGGAACTTTTAAAGTTCCAACAAAATGTATAATATAGGTAGGTACTACAGATGAAGATCGAAAGCCGCTAGAGCGCGGTGATAAAAGGCCCACTTGAGCGCTATTTACCAAAATCTAGTAAAACCCCAGTTTCACTTACTTGAGCCAATTTTTCGTACGCCCAACATATTATATAGTGAAATTGATATGCAGAGTTCTAAATAAAGTAGGTAGAGTTTGTAGTCCTACATGTGATGTTTGCTTTCACTTATGTATTTAAATTTAAATATCACTTGAATAAGAGGGGCCCGCAAGCCAAAAAGTTTCGAAAGCCCATCTCGACTAATATTTTTTTCTGGAATAACTTCATAATGGACTCTCGACTTTACTTTCGAAATTTTCAATTTTGAATGAGTGTGGGAATGGGTATCTCAGGACATAACACTACCAAAAAGACACTTTGTTTAATCCACTGTCCATTTTTCGTGCGAGTGCACGCTGGCGGCTTTAAATGGGAGCTGGCAGAATTCAAAATGCCAAATGTTCACAACCAAGTCATTTTTTCAGTTCAGACTCACAATTTCTTCGTTGCTAATCGCACTCAGTACCTTGTTTCTTATTATTTCAAGTATGTTCGACGGAATTTCTCTCTTTTTTTGACCATGATTCCTAGCCCATAGTTTCAGTTTAAATCTAGAATTCATCATCTTACCCAAGGCAAGACAGGCAGACAGAGACACGGCTAGAAGAACTACCGCTCCTGCAACAAAGACACTGATTGTTAGAAATCTATAGATACTTAGAATTTATATATACAAAAAAACAACGAATGAGGGATGTTTTTGAAATGTTGAAACATCACATCTCCCTACGGAAGATGGTTATCAAGAAGGGATGCGAGTAATCAAGAGGATGAATTCACAACTGCGAATAACATACGATTATTTTAGCACGACAGAGCTACTAGAAGTGCCTCAATGAACTTAGTAGTTAATAACTGATAGCACTCAACACGCTCATTCTCCTTTTTCCTTAGATTGAACCGTACGAAAGATCTCAGCGGCATACAATGCAATGCTAATGGGGTCTGATATTTCATGAGCTGTCATTTGTGCATTTTGCCAGACCAGAGATCAACTACAGCCTCTATATTTAAATATTAGGATTAAGAATATTATAGTTAAAGTTAGAAAATTATAGTCATTAAGATACTGATGACGACTGAATGTCGAAAATTTTATCATAAGGTAACCAAAGTTTTATGTATGTGATTTCTCGTCCATTTGATACAAATTTTATATAGCTCTGAAGCACAATTTCAAAACATCAAGATTAAGAAAATGATATTCACATTAAGAAAACGCATACATTTTATTGAAATACCGTGTGCGTTTTCATAATATTTATTTAATTTAACACCCCTCCTGATACACATGCATTTACCGAAAAAATTCATGACCACTTTTCTGTAGCTCAAAAGAGGACGAGGATTAGTATTCAGCCACAATTCATTTTCTTATGGTGATCCGCTGCATATTTCCCACGCTTTTGGCTTTCAACAAGGCCGTTAGTTTGTGACATTGGATGCTAGGAAAGGTGAAGTTTCCTTCATCTCACTTAGAAGCGTTTAAAGATGGAAATATTGGGAAGAATAGTACGAATAACACCGCTGATAACAAAGAGGTAATGTCAAAAGCAACAGCTAGGCACGCATGAGGCCGTGAAGGGTAAACCAAAAGTAACGAGTGACATCGGCTTGGCATTCCATTTGGGCGGGTATTGTACGGAGGAAACGACATAGAACGAAATTCAAAAAACAAACACGAAAATAAAAGGTGGTGTAAATAATGCGTGAGTGAGAGGCGGCGTGTTTGACGTACGAGTGAATGGCGGGAGATGCATGTTAGGGCCGGATGTGTACCAGAACCTGGGCGGAAGGCGTCTGGAGATACCAAACAGAAATGCAATATTTGTTGACGTCGGGAGGGAAAGGGGTGAGTTTGCGCAGTCTCGGAGGTCGTCGACAAGGAGACGGAAGGACGCCAGTATGTTTTGGGGGTGGTTGAGGAGGCTGTTTGGCCGCCCAGAAGGATCAGCGATGACGCAGATCGGCATTAGTAGGAAGCTTCAAATTCCTTTAGGTGCTGCAGCTATTTTATTCATGTTACTCGTCAATGGAGCATCACCAAGGTAGTGGATGTCATCTTGACACCGCCAAAATCACATTCTCTCCTCTGCACACAAAACCAGGTACACGTTCACTGTAGAATTGGACACTCAAAACCGCACACAACCACCAAACATGATTCTCGAAGAAAAAACTGAGCCTGCGGACGACTTGGATGAAAATCCCTCGCCAGCAGAAAAAGTTAAATCGGCTATTTCAGGTACGAACATCAAGCAGACAACGACAAATGTGTAACACAGCTCACCAATGTTGAATTTTCCAGAATATTTGCGTTTGGGGGAACACCCGGAGAGAGTGGGCCCGGTGGAGTTCGTGAAGCGCTTGGAAACCGTCGTGGATCACGTCAAATGTCTTCACGGACGGAAGAGCCTGTACAAAATCAACAACAGGATGGAGAACGAGGCGACGAACACTTTGAAAGAGCTGGAATTTCTCGTGAAGGAAATGCGAGCTGTCATGACGAACATTTGCCGCCTTCGGAGCAACAAAATAGATGTTCAGAAAGGTTCGTCGACCGGCGACCTCCTGCTGGCTTCGTGTGTGGCCACTTTAGGAAATACCATCCTCAAGAAGGGATGAAAACTCCAATAACGAAATGCAATGTTGGTAGTCACCACGCACCCTGCAGGCGGTCGCCATAGGGCATCCAGTAAAGCGATTGGTACAGCAGCCAAACAGTACAGCACCTCAAAATACTGCCGTGCCAAAGGGTGCAGCACCCACTTTTTATGTGCGATTCACAATTTAATTATGCAGCGCTCTCAATTTTTCCCGGGATTCACACTTCGGCAGCGCCATCGCCCTCAAACAGTGGAAAACTCTGGGAAACTAGCGCGCACATGCAATCCTGCAACTCTTCCCACTTCATGAATTTTGTGATTCACCCTTCACTTTCATCTGTTCTTTGTTTTCCTCCTTGTTGAGGAAATGTGCTTCTTGCTTGATTCTTTTAAATAATTTCCTGAAAAAAAAAAAATGTCGAAGTCAGAGAGCCACTTGAGAAGAGAGTCAAGAACAACGTGTGGGAATATTTTATACTTCTAGCACTCTGTCAGAGGGGCCATTTAATCGAAAGGGGGGGGGGGGGGGCTCGCTTTGCCCGTCCATTTGAATAATAGGTCGTGATGGGGTAGGATACAGAGGAAACGCCAACGCAATTGGACAGTAAACAACAAAGATAGGAAGAGTTGCGCGGATTTGCGCACATCGGGAATTTCGCTCAACCGGCTTATTGGACGTGGAATTCAATAAGAAATCCGAATTCGCCAAAAAGGATTCTATGCCCAAAACTACTCTGAAAACGACGCTTCATTCGACCTCCTGACAGCCTTCAAAAGCGACGTAGCCCCATAGACGCTACACACATCCGTTGCGGGCCGATGGGTCTGATACCGCGATACGTACCTACCCCAAACATACGTCGAAAACGACACCCCAATCGACCGCAAAGACCTTAAAAACCCCTCATGCTGGGTTTGAAGCCCCTAATAAATTGATTCGACGTCCAAAACTACTTCGAACATGACACTTCATTCGACTTTCAGGCCCAAGACCTTCAAAACCCCCATTTAATTCCCTCTCTGTAGATATTAACGGTGTTTTTCGAGCATATCAATCCGAGCCCTACTCATGACATACTCTCCCAGCCAGCCAGCAATCGTCGACACGTTGTGGTATATATGGATATTTTATACTTATTGTATTTATTTTGCTTCCGAGTCTGCAAGGCAGAGGAAGCATTGTTTTCACTTTCGAACTGAAAAAATTTTGTTCTCGAAAATCAAAATTTCCACTCACGTTTTGCGGTTCAGAGCCTCTTGAACAAATTTGGTTCCGTGTCTGTCGGTCTGTCTGTCCGCATTTCCTTGCCACACCCATAACTTCCACAATTTTGAACGAATTTCAATCAAATTTTCAGGAATTGTGTGGGTATAGCCCTAGATGGTCCGCTATCAGTTTCATCACGATTGAATCAGCGGAACGCTGTCCGCAGGCGCAAACGTGTGATTCCTTGTTACAGCCATAGCTTCCACAATGTTGATCCGATTTCAGTCAAATTTTCATGGATTGTGTGGGTACGGCCACTTGAGGTTCAAAATAAATTTTATGAGGATTGAATCAGCGGAACACGTTGCGTGGGCGCAAAATGGTGATTCGGGTCATTCTCAGCAACATGGAAGAAGTTGGTTGTTAGGATGGTTCGTTTACGCAGCCATCGATTTTTTAAAAATCTCGAGTCAAAATTCCAAGAGGTTAGAGAGCCAAAGAATGAGGTGCAGTGTCGTTCACAGCAATCGAACTCGAAGCAGTACATACCTACCGCACTGCCACTATATGTAGGTAATGTAAAAATGTTTAAAATCTGCTAAAATCTCTCCGGTTCACCCTTGGACGTTGAAATTTGAGAAGGAGACCTTATGGGAGTACAAGAGACGATTGAAATGACGGGTATTCTCCTGGTCAGCTGATGAGCTAAAATCCGGCACAAGGGGGGGGGGGGGGGGGGCTAAAATCTTGCTCGAGCTAACAGCCATAACTTGTGCCCTGATTGATGAAAAATTTCGTTCAACATTTCATAAGTACAATAGGTATCCGAGGAAGCTATGGGCCATGTCCCACTTGGCAGTGTATTTTAATTCGTTTTTAATAATAGAAATTTAATTCAATCTACTATCTACTATCTACCTATCTACTTTTTGCTTCCGAGTCGACCAAAGGTAGCGGATACATTGTTTTCACTTTCGGGATCGAAAACATTTTTGTTCTCGTTGTTACTGCTACTACAGCTGCAATGGCCAAGTACAGCAAAGAGTACAGCTGTATTGAGATTGGTGCTGTACTGGATGCCCTAGTCGCAATACAACCTCCACCCATTAAAATCCTGTTACCCGTGTGGGGGTTCTTACCAACCTATATTTAGTTTATATTTGGTTTATTCCACCAGAGATGAGCTCCCTGAAAGGAACCATCGAGAAAAAATCCAAAGAGGAAATCCAAGAAATGGAAACGATAGTCGCAGTTTACGATAAAGATTTGTTGAAGAAATGGCACGTCGCCAAGAAAACGTCAGTTCCAAGCTCGCTGGAAAACTTCATAGCGAACCTATCGGGCAAAAAACAGGCGATCGAGCACGTCTACAAACTCGCTCTGGATCGGCTGGAAACGTTGAAAAAGACCAAGCAAGACCCTCCAGCTCCGCCAATGTTTCATTTGAGATTCAGCGGTCCAAACGTCTCAACAAACATGAACGACAACGATACTGGGAGTGACACCGACAATGATGAACAGTTCAGTCTTTGCTGATGGATCACATTAAACAACAAACATACTTAAGTGGCGTAATTTGTAAGTTGAATGCTCGTATAAAAATAATATACCATGGTGAAGTTGCATATTATCGGATAAACTGACACATCACAGCTCGTTTTCAGGATGTAGGTGAAAGAACTTGAGAAATTAAAACGAATAGAAAAGAACAAAAAAAAGGAAATAAGGGGGAAAACGAATTATTGCTCTGTTATCACCCCAGATGTAAACTAACTGATAATCAACGATAAGCTGTGATAATAACAAACGGAGGGAACTAGAGATGGGTATCGAGTTTTTATTCTTTTTTTAAATCGATTTTCATTCGCTCAATAAAAAATGGATTTTTTGAGAAATCGACCGATTTATAATTCGTATTTGTCGGAATTTTGCGTTAAGCACCCTTTAAAACTCGCAGTTTGAAAAGAATGGCTCGATTTTGGCATGAAAAACATTTTTTCGCCGCACTTCAAGAACTTTCCACCCACATTCATTGAAATGATGAACATCATCAACGTAAAATTATTTTAATAAAATTAAGGTACCTATACCATACCTACTTATTTATTTACTTTTTTAATTTTACTTGCAAAATGTTTGGACGGATAAGAGACTCCGCACAATGGATTAGGTCCTATGAGCCCAAGATTTCCAGGAAAACGACACCTCATTCTACTTCCAGGCATCCTTCAAATACCAATTTGTAGCCCCATGAAAGCCCTATAGATACCCACGGTGAAATCTGATGGTTCTGAGACCCCCAAAATGGATTCTACGTCTAAAAACGCGACTACCTACTTCGAAATGAACTCAACTCCACAGCGAAAACTTTTTAAAAACCCCTCCCGTAGCCCCATTTTGGCCCCACTTGTGCATAAATTTAATTATGCGTCAATAAAAAGTTTTAAAAAATTTTTATTTTTTTTCTATTTTTATTTTTTCAAAAATGTTTTGTTTTTTACCTACTTGAAAAATATTTGACCTTCTGGGATCCATCAAAAATCCCATTCGTAGCCCCATGAAAGCCTAATCGATCGCAATAGAGAAATCGGATCCGAGACCCCAAAAAATGGATTCTACGTCCAAAAACACTTCGAAAACGACACCTAACTCGATCCCATAGCCAAACCCCTTCAAAAACGCCTCCCGTAGCCCCTTTTTAGCCCCATATCGCCCCAAGGGTTTGGGCGATCGGGCTGAATACCTTGCCGGCACAAATAGAGGTAAACCGAGTATTTTGTCAAAATTTTAGATTTAAAAAAAAAATCGTACTGCCCAAAACGACCTGGTCGGCGATTTTGGTTTTGGAATCTAGACCTCTTGAAACAGTTAATGTCAAATTTTGAGACCGATCGGAGTCGTCACCTCTGTCACGATTACATAGGACCTATGTAATCGTGACAGAGGTCGACTAACTAATAATACACCTGGTGTATTATTCCAAGAATAATAACCAACAAGTGGGTTACGCTGTGTTGCTTCTGAAGAGATTTATTATTAGGTTCGATATAAAATCGATTCATAGGATTTATACTCGTCTTCAATACCCATTCCTACAGGGAACCTTTTTCTGTCCGCCAAAGACAACGCCAGACAAAAGTGCTATTAAATAGCATATTAAATAGCAAATAAATAAAAAAAATTTATTTATTTATTTTTATTTTTTCAATTTTTATTATTTTTTATAATATAAAATATTATTTTATTTATTCATTTTTTCTTCCCCCTCTAAATTTATTTATTTGTTTATTTATATTTTTGTTGTATTTATTTTATTTTTTAAATTCATTCGTTTATTTAACTTTTATTTACTTTTTTTTCTTCTTTTCTTTCCCTTTCCCCTTATTTAATCCCCCCTTCTCCTTCATCACTTCCCCTTCAACCACGTCATACAACCACATCACATCTCCACCACATCATACAACAACATCAGTAATGGCCACACCCTTCTTGAGGGCGCCAGAGGAAGTAGAGGTCAACAACAACAACAACAACAACAACAACAACAACAAAAGTGCTCTCTTCTGAGTAGACGTAGTAGGAATCCTCCAAAGGTCTATGAAGGAAAAGTAAACAAGTTTATTTACGTTCTGATAAGGCCCTGATAAAAGTCTCTTTGGATGAAACTGATTCCTTTTCCGATGGTTTTGACTGAAACTTGCGTTAAGTGATGAAAGTTAGATTCGTTTTCACTCTCGGAACTTCTTTAAAATATGCGAAGCAGCAATCAAGGTATTTCACGGCTCAAGTAGCTGCCAACGATCACATAAAATGTCTCAACCTTCCCCAGAATTTGGCACCTGATATCGTCAAGAACTTTCTTGTATTCCCCGATTTCATCACAGAAGAGGAAGAAAATCAGTTGGTAAAGGAGATCGAACCCAAATTCCGTCGTTTGCGGTATCAGGTTTGTATCGCAGCGCTACAAAGTACACCACCTGGAAATATTACATTATACAGATATATGAGCGTAATGTAGCATTTTTGCCTAAACGTCACATATGTGTGTTGAGGTTTAAGCGACGTTTAACATTTACACAAGTTTATTGTGTCCTTTTGCAGTATGACCATTGGGATGATGCCATTCACGGGTTCAGAGAGACGGAACAGATCAAGTGGAACCCCGAAAACGCCCAAGTTCTCGACCGTATCAAATCCCTCGCCTTCTCGTCCGAATCCTCGACCTTGTCGCACGTTCACGTGTTGGATCTCGCCGAAAACGGTTGGATCAAACCCCACATCGACAGCGTCAAATTCTGCGGCGACACTATCGCCGGCGTCAGCCTCCTCAGCGACTCTGTCATGAAATTGGAACGCGACGCCGACGGAGCCAACTTCCTGGCGCTGTTGAAACGAAGGTCGATGTATATTATGAAGGGGGTCGTTCGTTACGAATTCAAGCATTCTATCCTTCCGAAAGAAGAATCATATTTTGGGGACTTGAAAGTTGAAAAATTGAGACGAATATCTGTAATTTGCCGCAACGAACCCAGTTAGCGTTCGGAGTGAGCCGACAAATCACAAGATTGTGTAACTGGTGTGATATTAGTTTACCTGTTAATGTTTAGTCATACCTATTATTCATTATAAAATTATTTCATTGTTGAGGACGGATTTCTCTTCGTTTCAATCACCCAGTTTTCTTAAGTGCTGTAAATTTCCATTTTTATCTCATTTCAAAATTTGGTTCCGACGTTGATTTGTGATACCTATTCACACATTTAATACAATTATGATTGTGATTTATTATTCTTGGAATAATAAACCTACGTAATCGTGACGAAGGTCGAAAATTCTGATCGGCCTCAAAGTTTGACATGCGTTTCAAGATGTTTAGATTCCAAAAAACGAAATGTCTGTCCGCCGCGGCAGGGTCCGAGCTTTTTTGGGCAGTAGAAATTTGTTTTTTTAATCTGAAATTTTGACAAAATCCTCGGTTTACCATCTAGTTGTGCCCGTAAGGTTTTTAGCCCGATCGCCCAAACCCGTGGGGAGCTATGGGGCTACGGGAGGTTTTTTTAAGGCTTTTGGCTATGGGATCGAGTTAGGTGTCGTTTTCGAAGTATTTTTGGAGGTAGAATCCATTTTTGGGGGTCCCGGAACGATCCGATTTCACTGTTGCGATCTATAGGGCTTTCAGGAGGCTACAAATGAGATTTTTGAGTGATCCCAAAAGGTCCAATAAGGTGTCCTTTTCAGAGTAATTTTGGACGCGTAATCCATTAGTTGAGGTCCTACGTGTGTTCACACATTGAACTGATTTTTTTTTTAATTTTTCAAACATATTTTTGAAGTTTCAGAATTAATTTTTACACAATTAACCTATATCAAAGAATATCAAACCTTTGTGTAAAATTTGCTGCGTTTTATTATTCGGTTTTTTTTTTTGCCGAAGAACAATTTCTTGAAAAACGGAATTTTCGAAGGTTATTATTTTTATTTTTTGTGGTTTTGGCTTCGACAAGGGATGGGTTCATATCCCTGGCAATTATTGGCAACAGTGCTTCTGAGCAGAATGATAAATGTAAAAAAATGTACCGCGAGATCTCTAAATTGACATTTATTGGAATTAACATCATTGAATGAGTGGTGTTACTTTGTTTTACACGTACATATCAGTATGCCTAGGATCAGTAAGTCATACGCCTTTAGAGGATTTTTGAAATTGGTTGGAACTTGAACGGTGAATTTTAAAAGCCACCCCGGCACGTGCCGTTGGGATCTGGGACTTGACCTTCAGGGCAGCGCCGTTTGGTGTCTCCGATTAACCTCTTGGGATCCGTTATGCATTTGGTGTTGTCTTTCGGGTCGAGCATCCAGCCGGGCGGGTCAGTACATGGAGGATACGCCACTTCGGGCTTTTTTTTGGCTGTGAGGTTACGTTCAGGCTCTTCCGTCGGGTAGTAGATTTTGTCAATGGAGGCAGGTGGCGTTTCGTGAGATGGTTCTCGAGGAGAAGAAGTCGTTGTAGGGATTCCAGAAGGCTGCGATGGTGAGGTTGGCGCCCGAGAGCAGTTCAGTAGCTTTCCTTCGAATAAATCCAAACCAATGAAACCTCCTGCTTTCGTCACTGGTTTGCAAAGCAGGCTTTCTCTACCTTCGGCCACAAAAACAACGAAACATAAAATCACCAAAGTTTTCATGTTGAACGTTCTAATTAAGACTGAATCTGCGAGATGATTTGGGGGGGCAGAGAGGTTATCTTTCGCTCTTGGACGTATCTGTTCATCGCGACCTGATCATCATCCCATAAGGTCAAAAGCTATGAATGTTATCTCAAGCCATTAAAGACCTTGAATAGACCTTCCACAACAAGCCACCTGTCACTCTCTCAGGCCGAGGTGCTCCCTTTTTTGTTTTGTTTATTATTCTCATTCTGAATCTGTTTTACCTAGGGGAGTGATTGACCTCAAAATTTGTCCAATAAATAAATAGAACAAAACGTTTCATGCTGCCAATTTCAAACATGTGTGTATTCTTCCAAATACATTCTGCTAGAATTAATTATGCAAGCGGACGAGCGCCAAGAACCCACAAAAAAGAGGAAAAAAGGAGTCATTGAATTGTTATTCTGAATCGATACTCAGGAGTCCAAGTTTAACCTCATCGATTCTTTTATGAGAATTTTTCGACAAATTCGTTGAAAAAAACCTGTACAATGTACAGTAGACTGTGGAGATCGATCCAAAATTTATTAACTCGTCGGTAATATCGGGATTAGGATCCAACGAAAAATCGCACTCTTTTGCAGAGCTTTCGAAATATTGTAATTTCTTCCTCAGGCCCTACACAGAGCCTTTCCAATGTACAGGTGCAAAGTTTGGACAGCTGAGGGACCCCAAAAGCACAATAATTAACCAAAACGCTGCAAATTTTACACAAGGGTTTATTATTCTATGATATAGGTTACTTGTACAGACATTTAAATCTGTCATTAAAAAAAATTTTTTTTTGGATTTTTATATTTCAAAAAAATTTTTTGGGGGGATTTTTTTTTCAAAAATGTGTTTTTTCAAAAATTCTTTAATTTTTACTCGAAAAAATATTTAACTTCTTGGGATCCTTCAAAAATCCCATTTTTAGCCCCATGAAAGTCCTACAGATCGCCACAGTGAAATCGGATCGTTCCGGGACCCCCAAAAATGGATTCTACGTCCAAAAATACTTCGAAAACGACACCTAACTCGATCCAATAGCTAAAAGCCTTCAAAACACCCCTCATGTAGCCCCATAGCGCCCCACGGGTTTGGGCGATCGGACTGAAAACCTTGCGGGCACAACTAGATGGTAAACCGAGTATTTTGCCAAAATTTCAGATTTTTAAAAAAATTCCTACTGCCCAAAATGGCCCGGACGGCGGACGGACATTTCGGATTTTGAATGTAGACCTCTTGAAACGGATAATGTCAAGTTTTGAGGCCGATCCGAGTCGTCGACCTCCGTCGCGAAAACATAGGTGTATTATTCCAAGAATAATAAACCAAAATGGCAAATCTAGTTTGTCGGCTCCTCGTTGAAATTGGGCTGGATCTTGTAAGACAATTTTTTCAAGTATTTATACAATGAGAATCTCATTGTATAAATCATCAGACATCTGATGTCTTCTTCCTGCCTCCTCATGTGGCTCGAAACAGTTTTTAAAGGTACAGTGAATACTTTGACTCCTTCTTGTTAAATCAGTAATTTTATTTTTATTTTTAAACTAGCCTTATTATATAGCCTTTATTACAAAAGCCTGAATACAAATAGGAGACATATTGTAAGAAGGATAGGCTTTTAGGTACTGCAAGAGGCGAACGGAGAAACAAGTAGGTACGATTATGAAGCGTGTCAGTGATAAGTTCTTTGGCTTACAAGGTGATCGCACAACTGAATTGACATGGCTTTCTTTATATGCGAGGCCCATTTAAACGGACGATTGAGACTTTCAGAGGAGGACAGCAGCCCGGAAGCACTGAACAGAAGCTGGTCATCAGTGGACGAAAGTGAGGAGGAAAACGAGGAGACGAAGAAGAAGAAGACGTCTGAACTTAATATAAGATGAAATTCATGCACATCTTTTTGTACAGGGTGGCGCAGCAATGCCTCGTGAATTTGAAACAGTCGCCAAATCGTCAATATTGAAGGTACCGGGTTGAAATAAATTTTAAAATGTTCAGTAACACGGGGATTTTATTGAAGAAAAAAATTGCAATTATGAAAAATTATTTCCATCAAATGTCTCTCATTTCGCGTATAGTAACGGAGACGTGCAATGGCCCCCTCGCTCGCTGGACCTCACGGTTTGTGACTTCTTTTTATGGGGTTATTTGAAAGCGAAAGTCTACACCAATAAACCTCGCACCCTTCAGGAGTTAAAGGCTTCCATTGAGACTGAAATTCAATCAATTCCGACCGATATGCTGGAGCGAGCCATGGGAAATGTGAGGGACCGACTCCAAGAATGCGTCGCCCAAGAAGGAAGACACTTGATGGAAATAATTTTTCATAATTGAAATTTTTTTTCTTCAATAAAATCCCCATGTTACTGAACATTTTAAAATTTATTTCAACCCGGTACCTTCAATATTGACGATTTGGCGACTGTTTCAAATTCACGAGGCATTGCTGCGCCACCCTGTATTACCTAGCATTGTAATGAAGCCTGAAAATTTGTATTAAATACAACAAATTTTGTATTAAAATTCAACAAATTTTGTTAAATGAAGAAGGAGACTGTAGAGGGTGAAAAGTCAAGCAAGAAGAGGTTGAAAGCCAAAGAGGGGGCCCAGCCTGAAGTAATGTGTTACTTATGTGTTAAACAGTTCAGGGCTGGCTCCTATCTCGAGAATCCGCCGGGACGGCGATAGGGAGACGCCCTCCTCCTACGCCCAAAAAAGGCTTACATATTGTAATTTTCAAGAGGTTTTTTTTTAGTAAACCCCAACGTGACCCAATTCTTGAGTTTTATTGCATTCACATTGGTAAGCAGTTGATGACTTCTAGCGGGAAGGAGTTGATGAATCCCTCGTCTACTAGTTTTGTATCAACATAGGTTAGCTCCCCATTGCGCGAGATTCACCTCAAACTTCACTAATCACCCTTACAATTAGTTCAGTTCAACACTGGTTGCCCTCCCACAGTTGTAGACACTACAAACATACTAGCAATTTTTGGATCGTCAACGGATGTATTTACAATCTTTAACAAAACAAAATGTTATCTACGAAATTACTAAAATTGTTTTTACGAAGCCAGTAGCTGTTTTCTGATTTCGAACATAATGATGCTAGCGGCTGAAACGCTGTTGAGACTGTCGACGTCGTTGGCCAAAGGGATGGTGATTCTGGAGCCGTTAGATTTAGCCGCCAGTTCATAGGCAGCAGGGCTGACCCCTTCTGTTTCGCCGCCGATGACGATGAAATTGTGATGTTGGTGGTAGTCGATGGCCCAGTACGGCGCCATAGGAAGGAGCCGCTCCATCGTGACGCCCCGATCTGACGTTTGGGTGACGGCAACGTGGAGTTTGGATTGTTCGGCGTCGACGAGGGCGGCTATTTCGTTCCAGTCGACATCAGGCCGAATTCGTATTCTGAAGTGACCCCCGGCACCGCCTCGGAGAACTTTGCTGTCCCACAGGTCTGTACAACCTAGAAACAACGTATTGATGGCACATGAACATATTAGCGGAGTAATTCCTCAAGATGGCAGGCAGCCAAGGGATTTAACTCATGGTCTGCCTCCCAGGAACACAAACACAACGTACCTGGAGTGAGAATTACACGTCTTACACCAACTCCAGCACAATTTCTAATCATAGAGCCTAAATTCCCCGGTTCACGCAGCTGATCACAGATGATTGTCAGCGGTAAAGACGAACTCGACTCAGGAATAGGAGGTGGCTTCCGGAATACACCTTAAATTCAACCAAACAAACATGTTTAAAAAAGCAGCTCGCCAAACCAACAATTGACTAGGTATGAACTCACCGATGATTCCCGGAGGAGTCGTCAGCTCCGACCATAATTTGAGTTCATTGTAAGGCGTCTTGTAGATCGTGACTCCTTCTGGAAGGTCCAAAGAGTTGATATCTTCTGCCTTGCTGAAGAAGAGACAGTGAACTTGGCACCCACAGTCGACTGCTTCCTGAATAAGCCTCTTCCCCTCAAGAAGTATCAGTTCATGCCTCTCCCGCATCTTCTTGGACTTCACCTTCATCATGAGCTGACTAATAAAAGTTTATGTTTAAATCAACATTTTCTTAACCCTAGAGCTTCATCGAATTACTAACATCTCTGACCTGAGTATTGTTGGGTTCGGATCCAATTTCTTGAAAGGGTATTTGGCTGGCCTCCTGGGGAGTGTTTCCTCAGTACGTTCACCGGTAACATCAGACGGTGACAAATTGATAACTTCAGACAAGCGCTTGGCAGAAACAAAGAGAGACCGGTGCGGTTGTGATGGTTTGCTCAAAACTTTGAGCAGTTTGCAGATAAACATTTTTTGATAGACTCAGAATATGACCATAGAATGAGTGGAGAAGGTCAAGTAGCGCGATACTTGAGGGAACGTGTGTTTGACAAACACTGTTTGTACTACAAACTTTGTAGTGGGCGGAACAGACCCAAACCACAAAATTTAATGTGGATAGGAAATGATAAAATAAATCAAAGTTTCAATCCTCAGCCACATGTAAACATTCACGACGCGAATTTCACGTTCTTCTTGTCTGACGTTAGCGTTACTGATTACTAATCACTGGATATACATCAACCATGGATTGCATCGAGTCCATAAACTAGAACGATATGATATCGATAGTTTTTTATCGTACATTTCGGTATCTGGTATCGATGTGAAGCAAACAGATACATAATATCGATAATGCAAGTGTAAAAGTTAAATTTTTTCAATAATTGAAAAAAACACGAAAAATACCTACTTTTGATGATTTTTTGATTTTTCTTCTACTTACGGACTTTTATATTTTTACTATCGATATATCTATTATATATAGATTTTATAGATTTTATTGAGACATCGATATAAAAATTTTTGTATTTGATCTCTCTGGAAAGCAGGATGCGAAACCTTTGAACGTCACCCTTGAACCTGCATAATATGCAGAGATATTATCTCTGTCCAGTTTTTTTTTTTTTTTTTTTTTTTTTTTTTTTTTCAAGCATTTTCTGTCCAAAAGATAATAATTTCATCTTTATTGTCGGCCAAGCCTGACTTAGGTGATGAATTGCAGTTTCCAGTGTCATTTCGCTCCAAAAACGCTTCGACCAATCGCTAGACATTGGTCTCACTAGAAGATTTAATGATGAATGATGAAAAATCATGGAAATCGGTGCATGATGTGAGAATTTATGGCGTCGAGAAAATAACGTTGATTCCTGATAATTTTTTTTTTTATTCCTTAGGATTTTTTTTAAAATCTTCGAGAGAGACCAATGTCTCTTAACTTAACTTATTTTTAAAAATTATTACTTATTACCTTTTTTTCAAACAAAGGTAAAAACATAGATTAATTATTAATCTATGTTTTTTCAAACAGCTTCACAAACGTTGATCGGCCTTGAATGATTCACTATTTTTAGATTCAAAATTATTGTGACAAATTATTTGTATGTTTCACAATGACATTGCACCTGAAGATGATGTGGGTTTGAAGGTAGAGTTCAAGAACGAAACGGCCACCATTCACCATTCTGACCGTCTAGGGCCGGCCAGATTATTATTTATTTATTTTTTCTAAAATTTTTATTTCAAACATTTTTATTTTTTTTATTTGAAAAATATTTGACCTCCTGGGATCCTTCAAAAATCCAATTAAATGGGATTTTTGAAGGATCCCAGGAGGTCAAATATTTTTGTAGCCCCATGAAAGCCCTACAGATCCCCACAGTGAAATCGGCTCGTTCCGGGACCCCCAAAAATGGATTCTACGTCCAAAAATACTTCGAAAACGACACCTAACTCGATCCCATAGCTAAAAGCCTTTAAAAATCCCTCCCGTAGCCTTATTTTAGCCCCATAGCTCCCCACGGGTTCGAGCGATCGGGCTGAAAACCTTGCGGGCATAACTAGATGGTAAACCGAGTAATTTGTCAAAATTTCAGATTTAAAAAAAAATTCCTACTGCCCAAAACGGCCCAGACGGCGGACGGACATTTCGGTTTTGGAATCTAGATCTGTTGAAACGGATAATTTCAACTTTTGAGGCCGATCGGAGTCGTCGACCTCCGTCGCGAAAACACACATTCCAAGAATAATAAACCAAAAAAATCATGGAAATCGGTGCATCAGTAAACCAAAAACCTGTAAAAAGTAAAGAAATTTTTCTTTAATTTTTCTTTCTTTCTTTCTTTATTTATTTATTTTTTTTTTTTACCGATCGACACACAATACAACAAACAACAACAACGGTGACATCGGTATGACGTTATGGCTGATTTCACAAAAAGGCGGCGACATAATTCGATTTATCGAAATACGATATTATAATTCGTTAAAGTTATCGATTCTAACGTGAACAGCTGATTGCGCACGATCTGTGGGGAATTTCCCCTACTCAATAGCAATTTACCCCTAACATTTTCCCTTTTCTGCTTCATGGAGCTAGCGACACTGAGGTTCTAGTGTCTGTTTTATTCTGTGGGTTGTTGTTGACAAGTGTTATACGTGCCAATTTTTATAGCTCCTGAAGTTCAATGGATGCACTATAGTTGAAGGTTGTGTTTATTCTCTTACGGAAGGCTTATTCGATGATGGTTGAGGTCGAATATTTCAATCGTTTGGTTCCTCGCTCGATCTATCCGTTGGTTTGCAAGACTACCTGAGGACTCACCTTGCGTTGACACCACAATGTTGATCAATCCCCAGGAAGTGCTTATAGCCCACGCTATGTGGTATGTACAAGTTTGTATGGGGTCTAAATGAATTGTGTGAATTAACAATATGGTCAGTTGGAATGATTCGTGCGGTCAGTAGCCTTTGATAACGCAATCATGGTTTATCTATGAAAGATAAACAGTAGACTGACATCGATATTTTACCATTTCGTTTGGTATCATGCTTATGGCTAAATAACGGCCTACTAATAGACAACCACCTTTTAATAGTGTAAGGTTCCATTCTTCGTTTAACTGGACTGTTATATGACTGCCTCTAGTCAAGTTTATCAACTTCCTTAGACGTTTATCACCGCAGCGCTGTCCGCGTCGTATCTTGTTACCAATGACATCAATTGGTGTTGCAGGATTACAGAGAAAGGTAGCCAGTATTTCTTGCTGCAGCGTAGAAAAGGTCATGGCAAAGATGGGAATTCTCTCACATCCCTGCTGGTCGGGACGATTGACAGCATATTCGACACAAAACCGCCGCCCTATAGAATTTTACACCAAACGCCAAACTCTGATGTCTATTACTGTAAGCTTAACCCTCAACATGGTGTAGAAACTCTCTAACAATTCATTCATTGTACGTATTCTGTTTGTTTTAGTGATTGCGTGTTCTGTTTCACACTCGGACATATTGAAAGACTGGGACTGGCTCCACACCAATCTCGAATGCCTTCCGCATTTCGAAAGAGAAGAAGATTTGTCCGACTTTGTCTGCTGCAAAGTCAAATCCATGATTGCCATTTCGGAGCGCCGGGAGCCCGATGACGAGGAAGGTAAATATTCAGCATTGCGGTTCATTTGCTGTTAAAAGATGATAATCTGAACTTGTGCTCAACGTTGAAACGTTTCCAGATGAAAAATGTCGTAAAGCTAGGCGGATCTTCAATTTGCCAGCCAATGACAAATTTGTGAGCTACTACTCCTGCAGGTGAGTAAATACCTATGAAGCAAGTTCATGCGAGCGGATTGAATTTGGGCCCAACCGTGGGAGCTAAAGTACCTAATGGTATTGGGCCAACTGGAAGCAGTCGAAAAATTGAAGACACGGAATGGGTATCGTCTTTGGGCCAATTCGTCAATATTTATTACGTCAATTTTCATTAGTAGTTCGTTAATGTTGCCTTATTAAATGATCTTACAAACACACCAAAACTAATAATCCGTTTTGGAATGGATCAATTACAATGCTCTAAAAAAAAAAAAAAAAAAAAAGCTGCAAATTTTACACAAGGGTTTATTATTCTTTGATATAGATTACTTGTACAGAAATTTAATTCTGTCAATGAAAAAAATTAAATTTTTTTCGGATTTTTATATTTAAAAAAAAATTTTGGGATTTTTTTTTTTTCAAAAATTCTTTATTTTTTACTTTTACTTTTTTATTACTTTACGGTGTATTTTCCTGGTCATCACAAACTTTACAAATAATTATAATGGGGCCAGATTTATATGAAATTTAATGTTGAATCCAAATATGACCCCATTTTTTTTTTCTTTGAAAAGGATTTTTTTTGCCTATTTTTCACTAACATTTTTGTTTTTGCCTATTTTTCACTTACATTTTAATTTTTCTTGACTCCAATTGAGCTGCCAAAAAAATATCGAAGGCAACCATCCGAAAGTTTAGACTCTCCTGCGTCGAATGAGTCCAACAGGAACTCTCAAAAGTTGTAATTAGCGACGTTACGATAAAAACCATAAAAACGTCGAAAAATCGAAAAAATCGCCCAATTGGCAAAAAACTGACAATGGATTCGTGTTCAGCACCCTCGAAAACCCCCATCAATGATAAAATGAGGCCGGCAACTTTTAGGCCTTTTTTTTTTTTTTTTTTTTGCAGAGCAGTGTTATTGATCGGATCAATTTGATCCATCAGCGGATGTATTTCGACCTGAAACTGAAGTTTTAGGGGTTTTCCCCCCCACGGGTTTGTGTGCGGGTGATTTGGCAGCACCGAGTCAGCCATTGTGCTGTGTTCCGTAATTTAAAAATTTTTAAACAACCATGACTTTTCGAGTGTGAACTTCACACTGTGAAGCCCTGGAGCGCAAAAGGTAAATTGCTCTGGGATCAGTGGACCCGGGACAGATACTGGCGCAAAAGTGCCTGGAAGGAGGGCTACCCAGGAACCCATTTCCACCCCCTCTCTGGTAATAATTGAACGGGATTGCACACTCAACTGAATCAAACTGCTGTTTAATAACACACAATAACTGGCCCAATATCAATCAGTCGCGCTCATCCTCGGAGACCCAACATTGCACTTTGGCCCAATATCGTTGCAGAACCTTCGCACTAAGTCATTGGGCTTCCGACGACCTTTCACTTTCAATGAGCTATACAAGCAATTTTTTTCTGTTTATTGTAATTTAAAGCTAGTTCCATGAAGTGACTAATAACGCCCTGATACCGCAAAAAAAAGTCCCGATTTATCCTTAAGAACCTTAAAGAAGTTGGAAGGTTTGAAACCGAAATTACGTCATTTACCGTCCCAAACCTGAAAGCAGACCTGACTACAGTTCTCCAAATATCCGCAGAAACCGACTGTATCCGTGAATCGTACATCCCTAACATAAACAATCAGCCATCTTGAAGGGAGGTTCAGATTAGCCAAACTTCGCGGACATGAAATCTGTACATTCGATGCCAGCGTCCATGGTGGCGTTGTGTTGTACTACTTTTGGAAGGTTAATCTTACCGCCAAAAGTTCAAACGCTGATTATTTTCATACTCTCTCCTGATTTCCGTAGAGGATTAAAAATTGTGCCGACGGTATCAAAACAAGTATTTTACTCTACAGAATGGGATTCGACTGAAAAAACTGCGATTTTCAACCGTCCTTAAATAGCTCATTGGCTCAAACTCGTAACGTCCGCATGCCGATTTTACGTAACCCGGATATCTTCCTTTGACAGCTATTGGAACGGGCGGATGCCTCTTCAGGGCTGGTTGTACCTGTCCATTCAGCATCTCTGTTTCAACGCTTTCATCTTTGGCAAACAAAAAACCGTCATCATTCGCTGGAGCGACGTCATAAGCCTGGAGCAAACTCACAACTTTCTATTTCCCGAGTCCATCAAAGTTTCAACGCGAAATAAAAAGGTTTCGTTTTTTACATTTTCGAAATTTCTTCAGAAGTACCCACAGTATTATTTTATGAATAATGGGCCAGGGAACCGCATCTGGACGAACATTTTTTTCTGAAATAACTTCATAGTTTGCAGCAGAAGTAGTGAATTTTAGGGCTCCGCCAATCTAATTCAAATTTCTAGGATACTTTCGAAATTTTCAATTTTGAATTAGAGTGGGGAATGCGCATCTCAAAAAAGGGGGAAGGACGGGCTCTCTCATTGGTTGTTCGTTGGCGGGGGTATTCACGGCCACCAACATAACAAAACCAAAAGAAAATTTTTTTTAGCACACTATTTTTTATGCGAGTGCAATCTGACTTTAAAAGGGCGCTGGCTGAATTCAAAATGCCAAATTTTTCTAGTAGGTTTTCTTTATTTTTTTCTTCTTCTTTTTGGTTTTGTAATGTTGGCCATGAATACAGCCTGTCCCCGCCGACGAACAACCAATGAGAGAGCCCGTCCTTCCCCCTTTTTTTGAGATGCGCATTCCCCACTCTAATTCAAAATTGAAAATTTCAAGTGTCCTGGAAATTTGAATTAGATTGCGGAGCTCAAATTCACTACAACTGTACAAATTATGTTCTTTCAGAAAAAAATGTTAGACGAGATGCGGTTCCCTCGTCCTTTCTGTGTATAATTTTACGAATAATATTATTATAAGTGGGTAGTTTACTTACTCCCTTTTTGGTTGGCAGTATTACTTTTCAATGCTGCTCCACAAAAAAGAAACGTACAAACTGATGGAGCAACTTGTCAACTACACCATGAAACAGTGAGTCTTTGTTAGACATTTATTTTTCTTCATTCAAACAAGCGCGCATCTTCTAATAGCGTTTTTGGTGTTGTTCCAGACTAATTGACGATAAAGTTGGGTTTTCTGAGGACAAAGAACTTCTCAAGAAGATGAGGTAGGATCAAAAATAACATAGTAACCCAGTAGGTTTGTTGTTGGTGCGTGTGTGAGGCGATGTGAGGAGCTTACGCATGCGCAGTGCTAAGTTTCGTTGACCACGCCCACCAACTCACAGTTCCAGGAGTGACATGTGAGGTAGGTAGTGTGAGGATCGAATTTGCTGATCCAATAGTGTGAGTGTGAGGCGATGTAAGGTGCTCACTCATGCCAACATTTCGGACTGTGAGCATGTGTTACCCCCTCTACAACTCAGTTGATAACCTTGTGTTACCTGGCCTTGAAAAATCCGTTCCAGATGCGTCACACTCACATCCCCTCATGCTTACACTGCAACGCACTCCCAACAATAATAATAGGGTTATCGAATAGTAATCTATCGATTGGTTTTAATTACATATATCGAATATCGAAAGGGAAACATTGATATGGGTGAAATATTTCCCGAAATTCATCGATGCAACAATATTTTCCAGTTCCTTTCTGTTAACAGTTTTAAGGATGAGTTACAGGGATGAGTTAAATATGAGTTCATCCTTGAAATGTGTAGTTCAAAAATGTTTCATTTAAATAAAACTTATTATCAGTGAAAAAACATTCCAAAAAAGTTGTTGATCTGGAGTCCAGGGATGAGTAGTGGGCCGCCGATGGTGTCGTGGTTATAGTGCTGGGTCCACTACTGAAGGGTAGGGTGGTCCAAAAAAATGAAGTTGGTTTTTTGGAAGGTCTCACCCCTCCAATTTTTTACCTTCAACATAAATATTAATTTCTCAAAATTTCAGCGTCCTAGATGCATTGGAAGGGGGTGCTCAATCTCTCTCAAATTTTGGCATTCCGGTTTTCAGGCGAAGTATTCGCGTGACCTTGATAAGGGAAGGTAGTGATTGGAATGAGGGAGGAGGAATGTTGACTTCCCCCTCTACCACCCTCAAACGACGTAGAATTTCTGTGATTCACAGAAACCACGCACTCCCCGCTCACATTGGCCACTGTAAATCACAGCCTTGGGTGATTTACCACGCACGACTCCATCTGCTCACTTTGGCCCCTGTGAAACACAACCTTGGGATTCGAACTCAGTGATTTACTCTTGTGGATTCCTTCACTTGTTTTCGTGCTTTTCTTGAATAAAAATGTCTCTCCCCAGAACAAGGCAACAAGATATGCTTTTTTTACTTGGTGTGAGAGAGCTGAAGCCGTTGTCTGACATGAATCAGCTTCCAACGTTAAGGCAAGTCCTTCTTAGATTAAATCATCACTTACTAGAGGAGAAAAATGTTCGTAGTGCATGCCAAAAATCAGTCGACGAACTGATAATTGTTTGGGAGAAAGCTGGTGTTCCCATCAGACAGAAATATAACTGTATTAGTAAGCTGGAGGAAGCTCACAAACAATGGCTCTTGCTTAAAAAAAATAAAGGAAGATCATCTGAGAGTCAACGGTCACGTGAGTCGATATTTGTCGAAAAAATTGATCGTTTGTTCGACATAGCTCATCATGATGCTCTGAAGATGTGCAAGGTATCCCAGGATCGTGACTTTTTGCTCGACCAACGGGACCAAAGAAACATGGTGATGTCTGTAGTGGATAAAGGTCATGCAGAAAAACAAGCTCGGATTCAGAAGCGTATTGAAAGTGAGAAGAGGCGGTTGATGAGCCAAGGCGCTTCAAGTTCATTTTCAGCTGCATATCCCCTCGACCTCGAGCCTGATAGAAAGGGAGAACACGAGACTGCCTCAGATTCATCATCGGATGTCGTTGATATTAGCGATGATCCGTACAGGGCCTCGATCCCTGACAAAAAATTAATTTCGTTGGATAGTTCCGAGCCTGTTCCTAAGAAGATGAAAACCGTTCTTTATACTAAGCATGTGACAAGTGCTCTCGATAGAAACAAGGTTTCTGACCGCGAGGCCTTGAGGTTGATAGTACCTATTGCGACTGCACTGGGACATAATCCAAACGATATGCCACTATCAAGAAGCACCATTCGCCGGAGACGTAAAGATGGAAGAAAGTTGGGAGCTGAAGAAATCAGGCAAACTCTATCTTGTGAAGGCTTAGTTGTCGTTCATTGGGATGGCAAAATACTTCCTGATATCCTCTGCTCAGTTAAAGTAGAACGTTTGCCAGTTCTGGTGTCCACCACTGATGGTACTGAGAAGTTACTGGGAGTGCCTAAAGTTTCATCAGGCACTGGTATCATGGCAGCTAATGCTAAGGGTTTCTGTATCGTTGGTTTTATTCCACCATCACGTTGAGCACTCCTTTTCAATGGTCGTACAAGGCTCAAATTTGGGGGAAATACCTATTTTACTTCACATAAAAAATGTAGAGGATGAAACTGAGTGTATCTTCATTTGAATTTTTTGAGCCCATTTCTGGACCACCCTACTGAAGAGTCTGGAGTTCGAGGCTGTCCTGCGTCAAGGTTTTCTTTTGTCCTTTTTCCTTATCCGCAAGCTCCCGTAACTTCATACTGGGCATCAAATACTGGATGACGGTATCCCATACATTTTTTCAAGCTGAAGCCACATTCAAATTAGAATTTCAAAAACCCTCATCCACTATTTCTTTGAGAAAAGAAAAAAAAAACAAAAAACTATTCATTTTCGAAAAGTGAGAAGAAGTTGTCAAAGGCCAGGCGGGAGAGGTTGGGCGTTGGCTGGCTTTAGCCAGCAGAGGGTGGCCCCCTCGTCTACTATATTAAAGCTGCAGCCCGAGGAGGAGGAGGAGGAGGGTGACACGATTTTGCTATTCTTCATTCTAGGGCACTTATAGCGGTCGGAAAAATCTGATATTGGTCTTGAAAAATCCATTTTGGCGAGCAGAGTGCGAGAAAAATCTGAAACCACCAAAATGTAGCTCCATGTGGCGTATCTGAGCTCCTAAAGTGGAGCAATAATCAGGTTTTGGAGCAGTGGACAGGATGTCGAGGTTGCTGTGGGACAAGGAGTGTTGTTCAAAGGCTATGCGGCTGCCCCCCCCCCCCCCCCTCACCCTTCGCACCAAAACTCAAAAATCTGTATTTCATAAAAGTACCACTAGGATCTTGGATGGCTCTCTCGCCGCACTAGTACAGACGATGTTGCAACTTAGTTGATGGCCATTCATTAATAAGAGAAGTTAGACCACGGGAACTTTTCCTAGGACAACCAGTAGTATCGTTATAAGGTTTTCCATACCCTGCCCTTAATCGTAATCGCCCTGTTTTCAGCAAAAATGTCGTCAGGAAGCAAACCTTTTTGAAACGGGATTTGGACGCGAGAGCTCATTCAGAAGCGTACAGACTCAGATTTCGTTTGCCAGCGGCGGAGAAACTCGACGGAAGTATGGAAGCGACGTTGTGGACGCCTTACAATAAAACGTTTGTCCGCGGGAGGATTTACCTCTCCCAGAACTATTTGTGTTTTGACAGCAGAGTAAGTTGCGGCGGATGGTTCGCACCTAACGGATTGTCCGGCTTTGGTGATGCAACGGTGTACTTTTCAGGTGAGGGATCTCGTCAGTTTGGTCATTCCCCTCAGGGACATTTCTCAGCTCGAACAAACGGAAAGTAAGAACCCCCAACAGGCCTCTCAAGTGCTCATTTCCACCAAAGTGGCGCCCTGGTCGACTTTTCTCTTCTCGCAATTGGCAGATCGAGAGTTTTTCCTTGAGAAAATCGCGGAACTTCTGGCTCAGTTGTTAGTTGATTTTTTTTGCATTTTCGAGCAATGTTCTAGAAATCTAGCGTTTATTCCAACCGACTAATATACATATATATATATATATTTCCTTCAGGAAAGAAGCAGTTGAGTTGAGTCATCCAGCAGACGGCGAGAAAGCCGGTACAGTGCAATACCTCCATCTTGAAACGCCCCCATCGTAATTTGCACTTAATTTTTTTTCTTCTCTGGCTTTGTTTAGATTGGGATTTGCAGCCGCCTCTGTGCACGCTTTTCCCCAAAGAACGGGGCAAAGATGTCATCGCCAGAGAAGAAATGAAATCCAAACAGTGGGAACTCCATTTTGAAGAGTATGGACGAGGGGTGTCCATGTACAAGACGTGTGAAATGATCGAACTGGTGCTCAATAGCGTTCCTGAAAGTCAACGCCGCGAGCTGTGGCTGTATTTCTCCGGTGAGTAAGATTCAGTTTGCATCTATTATATTGGAGCTCCAACACGAGGAGGAGGAGAACGATGAGAATTCTCTTGGTTTATTATTCTTGGAACACCTATGTTTTCGCGACGGAGGTCGACGACTCCGATCGGCCTCAAAATTTGACATTATCCGTTTCAAGAGGTTTAGATTCCAAAACCGAAATGTCCGTCCGCCGTCCGGGCCGTTTTGGGTAGTAGGAATATTTTTTAATCTGAAATTTTGACAAAATACTCGGTTTGCCATCTAGTTGTGCCCGCGAGGTTTTCAGCCCGATCGCCCAAACCCGTGGGGCGCTGTGGGGCTAAAATGGGGCTACGGACGGTTTTTTTAAGGCTCGGCTAAGGGATCGAGTTAGGACTCGTTTTCGAAGTATTTTTGGACGTAGAATCCATTTTTGGGGGTCCCGGAACGATCCGATTTCACTGTTGCAATCTGTAGGGCATTTATGGTGGCTAAAAATTAGATTTTTGATGAATCCCAGAAGGTCAAATATTTTTCAAGTAAAAAAACAAATAAATTTTGAAAAAAATTTGTTTGAAAAAAAATAAATAAATAAAAAAAAGTTTTTCTTAATTTTTTTATTCACACAGAATTAAATTTCTGCACAAGTAACCTATATCAAAGAATAATAAACCCTTGTGTAAAATTTGCAGCGTTTTTTCTGAAATGTTTTCCTTGTGGTACAAACCGCTCCTCAGTCTGCGGTAAAGATTCCTCTTTTTGATGTGTGTAGTTTCGTTGGCACCTATTGAAAGTGCTCAAATGTGATTATTGCCTCTCCTTAGCTCGTACCGCTACACGAGTTGAGTAATTACTTTTACGGACCTGATTATAATGTTTACCGCGACTTTTCCTCGTTACGCAACCCGAAATTATAACGTTGAAGAACAAATTAAAATTGCTTCTCGTTACATTTTGATGATGTTCTGAACCTATTGTGCAGGTGCGTGGAATGAAATGCTCTCGAACCCAGGATTGTACCGGCATTTGGTGAACAAGGGATTGGGAAGGCAGTGCACTGCCAACGAGGAAATCGAAAGGGACCTCCACCGGTCACTACCTGAACACCCAGCCTTTCAAACTAACGTTGGGATCGACGCCCTACGCCGCGTTTTGACCGCGTACGCCGCCCGAAATCCTCAAATCGGTAAGTCGACGATGAAAACGTAACATAACCTGAATTTTCCTTATAATTTTGGTTTATTATTCTTGGAATAATACACCTATGTTTTCGCGACGGGGGTCGACGACTCCGATCGGGCTCAAAATTTGACATTATCCGTTTCAAGAGGTCTACATTCTAAATCCGAAATGTCCGTCCGCCGTCCAGGCCGTTTTGGGCAGTAGGAATTTTTTTAAAAATCTGAAATTTCGGCAAAATACTTGGTTTACCATCTAGTTGTGCCCGCAAGGTTTTCAGTCCGATCGCCCAAACCCGTGGGGCGCTATGGGGCTATAATGGGGCTACGGGAGGGTTTTTTTGAAGGCTTTTAGCTATGGGATCGAGTTAGGTGTCGTTTTCGAAGTATTTTTGGACGTAGAATCCATTTTTTGGGGTCCCGGAACGATCCGATTTCACTGGGGCGATCTTTAGGGCATTCGTGGGGCTAAAAATGGGATTTTTGAAGGATCCCAGGATGTTAAATATTTTTCGAGTAAAAAATACAGCATTTTTGAAAAAGAAACATTTTTAAACAAAAAATCCAAAAAAAAATATTTTTTTTTTTTAGATAAAAATCCAAAAAAAATTTATTTCTTTATTTTTTCATTGACAGAGTTAAATTTCTGCACAAGTAACGTATATAAATATAAAAGAATAATAAACCCTTGTGTAAAATTTGCAGCGTTTTTTCCTTATTAACCCGGTTACCTTTCAAGGTTACTGCCAAGCCATGAACATCGTGAGCTCCGTCATGCTCATCTACTGCTCCGAAGAAGAGGCCTTCTGGTTGCTTGTGTGCCTTTGCGAACATCTCCTCCCAGACTACTACAACACCAAAGTGGTCGGCGCTTTGGTCGACCAGGAAATTTTAGACGATCTGATTGCCGAACATTTACCTCATCTTCATAACTCAATAAAAAAACTCGGGATGATCAAGATGATTTCGCTCTCGTGGTTTTTGACCATTTTTCTTAGGTTGGTGAAATGTTGATCAGTCAATAATTTCAATGATGTAGCTGAATTAGATCTGGTGGTTGCAATTTGTGATGATAACTCGGTGTTTTTCAGCGTGATGCCTTATTCTAGTGCTGTGCACATTGTGGATTGTTTTTTCTACGATGGGGCTAAGGTGATATTTCAGGTCAGTTATCTTTTGGTTAATTGATTGGATTGTTTCCTTCGTTTATAATTGCCACTCATTATGACGAAACTCCTCGTATTACGTATTGGTGTCATTGACGGTTTCCAGGTGGCGCTCACAGTCCTTGAAATCAACAAAGAAGAATTGTTGAAGTGCGGTGACGACGGAGAAGCGATGCAACACCTTACCGAATATCTTAGCGGAGTGTTCAATAAGGACGACAAGGATTCTGAACCTGATGTCCGTCAGGTACGTTTTGATCACTTCGTAAAGATACGCGTTGGGTGCTTGTCTTAACAGCTTTGTTTTTCAGAGCATGTCCGTCCAGAGGCTGCTCTACGAGGCTTATTCGAAATTCAATTCCATCACCGCGGAGAGCATTGAAACGCTCAGGATCAAACATCGTCTCAGGGTTGTGCAAGACCTTGAAGACACGCTGGGCAAAAGCATCATCCGAAGTCTTGACGTCACTTACTTCACCCGAGAAGAGCTTACTGTACGTTCAGTGTTCATTTTATCAGGTTAATGATGGAAAACAATTTTTGGTTTATTATTCTTCAGCCTCAAAATTTGACATTATCCGTTTAGATTCCAAAACCGAAATGTCCGTCCGCCGTCCGGGCCGTTTTGGGCAGTAGGAATTTTTTTTATATCTGAAATTTTGACAAAATACTCGGTTTACCATCTAGTTGTGCCCGAAAGGTTTTCAGCCCGATCGCCCAAACCCGTGGGGTGCTATGGGGCTAAAATGGGGCTACGGTAGCGGGTTTTTGAAGGCATTTGGCTAAGGGATCGAGTTAGGTGTCGTTTTCCAAGTATTTTTGGGGGTCCTGAAACGATCCGATTTCACTGTGGCGATCTATAGGGCTTTCATGGGATTTTTGAAGGATCCCAGGAGGTTAAATATTTTTCGAGTAATAGTTTGAAAAAAAATTGTTTTGAAAAAAAAATCCAAAAAATTTTTTTTCTCCAAAATTTCTTCTTTTGACACAGAAATAATTTTTGCACGAGTGGGGTCAGGCGGGGTAAATGTAAACAAGGGGTAAATGGAAACAAGAGCCATTACCGCCTCACAGATGATAAAAGGTGGCGGAAAATATTCAAGGTGACAGACTGATTGGTAAAGATGTGTTAAGCATAAAAAAAATACAAAATATAAAGGTTGAGTTGTTTATAATCATTTTTCATTGAAAAATAAAATTAAAAAAGTTTTCCTTTTTTCCATTTTTTGAATTTATTTCGAGAAAATTCTTAGAAAATGAATGTACAAAAGTAGGACAAAAAGTGAAAAATAATGAGAAATTGCACCTTCCGCACGATCTGACTTTTGAATCACATTCTGGGGTCTCATGTGAACACACGCATTAAAAAAAACTCCATGTATACACGTGTATACACCTACTATTTTCATCGATTTTCTGATTTGAAAAATCGGTAAGGGTCAATTTAATGAAGAGAATATTTTTAACGTCTTCGTATGGACCGCCTGAATACAAATCAGTAGTGGTTTATGGCTTAATTAATATTTGGGGCCCGCCACCGCGAGAAAAATGTAGGTGAAAATGGTCAACTCCAACTTTCCGCCCATCTGCTCTCCTCCAGATAGCTCGAAGCGACAAAACCAAGATTGTTCTTTGTTCATATATATATCAGCTAAAGAATTAACATTAAACCGATCGGTGAGATGCGTTTTTAATTTTTCGAATTTCCGCCACCTTTTAGCATCATCGGCCCCTCTGTGCGCCCCTGTAGTTGATTGTGGAAGTAAATTTCAAGTAAACCTCATCAAGGCAACCTCGTTGAGAGATGTAAGGGGATTCTCGCTTTTTTTGACCCGCTGATCATCACATATCAGGCGAGTGTTCATAGCGTTGTGATAAAAATTGAAAATCGAAGTGGACACTGTCAACCAAGTTGAAGACCCTGTGACTGCTTTTGAAAAGCAATCTTACTACACTTGTTTTCGTTCATTTATGATGTTTGCTAACTGATGTGAGTATTATGTTGATCGAAGCTGTCATTACTAATGAGCAAATGGATGTTTACAATTACCCCATACATTTTCCCCTATGGGGTAAATGTAAACACATGGAATTTTATGCGTTTCCATTGGTTTTGAGCTATCAAAGTAAAATTTTTCATAAATGATCACTTTGTATTGAACATACAACATTAAATGTTCAATAATTTTATTTGTTTCAGATGCCTGGCAAATTAAATTTGATTTTAAATTGGGTGAAAAAATAACTTGGGTAAATTAGCGTGAAAAACAGTCAGTTGTTGGGGTAAAAACTTGCTTTTATCACGAGAATAAAATTTATTTAATGTCAGTGATTATGACCCGCCTGACCTAACTTTATATATCAAAGAATAATAAACCCTTGTGTAAAATTTGCAGCCTTTTTCTGTTTTATTTATAGGAACGGCTAAAAATTTTATGCGCCCTTTTATTTACAGGGTCAATGATGCTCATGATTAAATCAATTTTCTTGGTTCTTATTTCATAATTTTCTTTCAGGACCTCGTATCCTTCATGAGGGAAGAATTGGTTTGTAGAAGAAAACCCGATGAAAAGTGAGTTTTATTTTGGTTTGCTTTTTACACTCCAGCGTATACATTATCCTGTTGGATCGAGCTTACGTTGAATGGTGTATTTAGGTACGATCCGTCCACTCCTCCTTACGAGGCGTACAGAATAGATTACGACCTTTTCAAACTCCTCTTTGAAAGGCTCACCCCTTGGGGGAAATGTGCAAAGTCCGAAGACCTCTCCGCCAGACTGTTTCGAGTAAGTGCACGCTTTTTGCGGTAATTTTCTCGCGTTTTGTTGATTTTTTATCGTCAATGTTTTTCTCGTGTAGCTGATGGACCTCAAGTGCGATGGAATTTTGAACGTTAAGGAAGTTGTCGAAGCTCTTGGATTAGTTTGCAATTCCGATGCTACCGTCAGAATCAGACTCCTGTTCACTCTTCACCTTCCCCCAGTGTTACCGTTCGTTGAAGTCAAACGCCCTCTTGAACAACCAGGTGAGATTTTTAATTTCTCTGTTATCTCGTTTTGCTGCAAACTAGGTACGTTCTGTAGTTCGTATCATTTTTTTAAGTTTTTATGTTCATTAAATAAACGTGCTGTGACTTTCTTCTGTGTTTTCTTTTCATTTCGTTCGGCATAAGATGGTGCGGAAATTGCGTCTGAGGCGACAGAATTTTTCGAAGAGGGACCTTTTAGCTTTGGGTCGAGTTCGACTGATTCAACTCCTGTATTTGAAAGGGCTTGCAGCCATACAGGTGTGTTTCCTTTCCATAGAATCCCCTTGCGTTACATCCTACAATAACCTTCGCTTGTTGGAAGCACTTGTGGTTTGGGTTGTTTTCCTTCTGTACACTCACACCTGTAAGTTTGCCAAATGCATGGGTTGATTTCACGGTCACGTGGGCATTTTTAATCCTGTTAGCGCACAGTTGCCCGAATTGCATGCTTCAATTATCCATTATTTTTGTGTATATTCTTTGTTGGGTTTCAAAATCAGAATGTTATATCTTCTTTTTAATGCTTCTACCGTTGTTTTAGGTGGCGATGAACCTTTGTGGGACACGAGGAGCATTTCTTCGCTTCGATCCATCGCCATTTCCACTTCGTCCAAAACTAACCGCGCGTTGCCCAGAATGTCACAAGCTCATTTCAACGCCCTCTCAATGACCCTGTACGATCTCCTTTTGGATCTGAACAACGCGGAAATCGAACAGAGCTTACCTACGATGGGTTTGTATTTAGTTATTGAAATTCCGCTAGTTATCAAGATTGCTATGAATCCAAATGAGGGATTTGATTCCAGAAGGTACTACATCCGTTTTGGTCAAATATGAGGAAAAACGAATTCCATGAATAATACACCTACGTAATCGCGACGGAATTTGACGTCTCCGATTGGCCTCAAAATTTGACATTATCCGTTTCAACAGGTTTAGCTTCCATAACCGAAATGTCCGTCAGGCCGTGGCTATGGTATCGAGTTAGGTGTCGTTTTCGAAGTATTTTTGGACGTAGAATCCATTTTTGGGAGTCCTGGAACGATCCGATTTCACTGTGGGGATCTATAGGGCTTTCATGGGGCTAAAATTGGGATTTTTTAAGGATCCCAGGAGGTCAAATATTTTCCAAGTTAAAATAAATAAATAAAATAGAAACGCTGCAAATTTTACACAAGGGTTTATTATTCTTTGATATAGGTTACTTGTACAGAAATTTAATTATGTGTCAATAAAAAATGTTAGAATTTTTTTTTTTTTTTCAAAAGTTTTTTGTTTTTACTTAAAAAATATTTGACCTCCTGGAATCCTTCAAAAATCCCATTTGTAGCCCCATGAAAGCCCTATATATAGCAACAGTGAAACCGGATCGTTCCGGGAACCCCAAAAATGGATTCTACGTCCAAAAATACTTCGAAAACGACACCTAACTCGATCCCATAGCCAAAAGCCTTCAAAAAACCCCTCCCGTAGCCTCATTTTAGCCTCTTAGCGCCCCACGGGTTGAAAACCTTGCGGGCACAACTAGATGGTAATCCGAGTATTTTGCCAAAATTTCAGATTAAAAAAAAAAAAAAAAAAAAAAAAAAAACGGAAAAATTCCTGGGAAGGTGTTTCGAACTCTATTTCGACGAAAATGGTCTTCAGTACCTTTTGGATTCAAAATCCTCAGATGTATCGAAGAACGTTTTTTAATATTTATTACCATTTTCAGTGTCTCAACTAATCAAATTAGGCGAAGTTGGGAAGAAGTTTTACGCAGCTAGAGACGAATCCACTGAGAGCCTTCGATCCGCTTCGTTTGACTCGGAAGATCAGCAACCGGTTTGTGATGACGCTTCTCAAAAACTGGACAATTCTTCAATTTTTAAGGAACTTAACTTTTTTTTTTTTTTTTGGCAGTTGCCTGACCTGAACGGAAACCCCGGAGTGGAAGCCGAGTGGTCGATAGCCGTTGAACAGGTGATGGCGACAATTCTCATCAACCCGTCGATTTCGGATTTCTTCTCCTCGAAAACCCCCATCACTGGAAGTCTGGCCACTCTGAGGAAAACCCGGTTTACGTCCACCACACTCGGAACTCCCGAAGCCTCCTAAAGCTCACAGTATTTCCAGTTAGGTAGGACCACTTTTTTTTTCAAATTCCTTTCCAGAAGGGGATTGCTTACATTGTAATGAGTGTGCGCCTAAGATTTATCAACGAATTCATTGTTGTTTTATTTTGTTATTCTCATTTAATGTAGGGAACGTGTTGATAATAATGTCGATGCAGATTCATTTCAATGGGAACTAAAATATTCTGAAATCGTTTAAAACAACCGTAGTTGTATTTATTTGATAAGATTTTTGTGTTTATTATTGCTGACTGATGTTATTAACGATGTGCCAGTGTAATTTTCCAAAAGTCACATTTGCATCTTGTTTATTCGGTTAGGTTTTGATGAAAAACGAGGGATTGGGGTAAAAGGGAACGCCAATATGAAGAGGTCTGGGGTGGTTCGATGTATCAGTGTGACCGTATTCGCTACACTGTCACGATCTAACTTGTGAAAAACGTCGGGTTTGAACTGAATCTTTGTTCTGTTATGAAATGATTCACGTCACGTAAATACGTATGGAGTCGCTCTCGGTTCAATTTCATCCCAATTTTTAAGTCATGAGCGCATTCTGGAAGGCCACTGTAGGGTTCTGCCATTAGGGGCGTTCAGTGTTGCCAATTGCAGAATCTCACACTTCAGAGTATTTTGACCTTAGAACCGGCACTCTTAAAACGTACCAATTTTCACCATCTTGAGAGGAGAAAAAATTTACTCCCGTCAGTTTAATGGGAAGAGGCCAAAGAAAAGAAGTGTGACGTCGAGGGAAATAACTCATTTTTTAGGGACGCGCATGAGAAAATATCGATAATGCCTTTGATGTAATCGAATCATAATATCGAAATTCCAAGCTGTGGGTGTATTGTCGCCGCCTGTGATGCACACTGTTTTGCATTATGACTTGCGACTGGGGGACACCCCCAGATTATTTCAGTTTGGATCAAAACCAAGTACACGTTTTCACAAATGGACCCAGGAACCGAACGTCGACTAATACTTTTTTCTGAAAGAACTTCATAATTTGAAGGCATAGCAGTGAGTTTTGGGCTCCTACGGTGTAATACAAATTTCCAGGGCACTTTCGAAAATTTCAACTTTGAAGTTGGAGGGAAAAGTGGCGCTACTCTCTCATTGGCTGCTGTCATTTTTTTACACTACTTCTTACGCTAGCGCACTCTGGCGGATTAGTAAAAGTGCCACCGCGGGAAAATTCAAAACGCCAAATATTCACTAGTGATTTCCTCTGCTCAGACACCTAATTTCTCAGTGCTAACCGTACTGAGTACTTTGTTCATTACTAGTTCAACTATGTTCGGCCGAATTTTCCCATTTCTCTGACCTAGTTCCTTGGCCCGTTGGGACAGTAAAAGCTTCGTTATTTAATTCGTTATATTGTTTCACCAATAATATTGCAACGTCCCTACAGTTTTGTGATACCTTACCGAACGACGTGCACTTTTTTTCTTTTTGACGAAATTTCTCATAACGTCTTGTGAAGGGAAAATAACTCACCGTCAGCTATACTCCTCGTAATGTGCCAATAGTCCAGTCAATATATCCTTTTGAGTTTGCAAGAAAATCGGAACTTTCCCCCATTTTGGTGGGTCTTTTGGGTCCCATCAGGGATGGCTGAACTCAAAAAATCGAACTGTGCTAACTTCAATGGTCCTAAAAACCACAATTTGTTGGAACTTCATATTCATCCAATCGAAAATCTGGTCGAATTAAAAGTTAGAGGACACAGTTCTGTACTCGCTTCGCTCGGCCGACCACTTTCTCAGACAGGGGGCTCACTTTGCTCGCCCAAGTGACAGTCGCTCAATGCAGTAAAATTGGCCGGGGAATAGAGAGAGAAATCGTCATCTCACACACCAGAATATATCCGAAATTAGTGTGTAATGAACCATTTCCCATAACTTCCCCGCCTCTCCACCTTTCCAAGGTCCCTGGCACCCTTTGTTCTCCCGTTCTCTCCATCCTTCCAAGGTCCCTGGCACCCTCCCAAGACACACGCGCTGGATCTCTCCAAATCGTTCAAATTAAACTCGCCGATCGTCGGAATTCGTTCGTCGGGTAGTTCGTATTAAAATTAGGATCTCTCGGTAGGATACAGAGGAAACGCCGACTCAATCGGACAGTGAACAACGAAGTTAGGGCTCATACAATTTTGCTCAACCCGCTTATTGGACGTAAAATTGACCGAGGAACCCAAATTCGCTAAAAAATAGTGGTTCCCATTTAAAATAAGAAAGTTGGGCGCAAATGCGCCTATTTGCGCGCATCTCAGGGGGGACTCGCTTATCGCTTAGGAGGAGAAGGCTAGTGAGATACTCTGCCAGCCAGCCAGCCACAGACACGGTGAGAATTAGTAGTATAGATTTTACTGATGATGGGGGTTCTACAATAGTAGGTGAGTTCGTAGAATCTACCGAAATGCTGAATATTGTGTGAAATGAATTATAAACTGAAACCACTAGGTTTAAAGGGGTTTTATCGCAATTTTGAAAAACTGCCCATTTTTTGAACCTTCGTAACTTGGTGCCTATTTGATCGAAAATTCAACTTAAGTAGTGCAAATTGTACAGAATTTTGTCCTCTTCATCTTTTAATTCGACCAGATTTTCAATTGGTAGCATCGGAAAAAAGCTATAACCCAAAAACTGACAAAAGTCCCAAAAAATCGTGGTTTTTAGGGCTCCCTGAAGTTAGCACAGGGTTAATCTGCCCGACTTTGAGAATTTAAGGTCCCTGGTGGGTCCCAAACGACCCACCAAAATGGGGGGAAAGTTCCGCTTTTTCGCAAACGGGGACCCTTTTTTTCAGAATGTACTGCAAGTCTTCCTTTTGCCCTTTTCCATAGCATGGCATTTTTTGACAAGTATCAGCCTTCGAAACGTTCTCCAAGTGCAATATCGGGGTTCGGCACCGGGGACGCATTGGTACAAGGGAAATTCCCTCACTTTCAACTGTCTCGTGGGATTTTATGAGGTTAACTTACAAAATTTTATTTCATCTGCCTAGTCGTTAAACAACACCAGTTGCCTGTATTCTCCACTGTTCTACGTAGGTAAGCCTTTTCGTTCATTGTCATGTTCTATGTTAACCTGTGATACCTGTGTGAGTGAACCATGTTGTTGTTGATATATATTTTTGTATATTTCGTGGTTTGCTTGTCGTTCGCGCTGAGCGTCATTTTTCTTCATTTGTGATAGATCTCCAAGCAATCAGATGCTTGCTCATATGTTGTATATAAGTGGATTAAATATACAAAGTTAATCTGGAACCTTTTTTTTTTTTTTCCACCACCCAATCCTGGTTGTGGGATTAAAAACAGACTTTTTGCCATAAACATAATTTAATTGGATTTTTAAGAAAGACAAATTAAACTTGAAACATTTAAAATAAGCAAAGAGAAAGAAGTTTTAAAATAAATAATACATGTTCAACAGGTATATACAACATAGTGAGTACAATCGAAGTAAATCATTATATACAATGTTTTTTTGTCTACATCAAGAAGGATTTTCCGTACTGGGAATCTCTTCTAAGTGGCCTGAAACCGCCTTAGCCACTATAGGAAAGGTTAGCGAATTCACGTTATGCGGAGATTCGAGTTTGCATCAACTGTTTGTCTGGAATTTGTAGCAGAAATGCATAAAGGAGGGGAGCAGAAAGGAACGAGAGGGGTCTTCATGGTGAGGCAGTTGTATCAGTTTTGACCGGCAATGCCAGGCGCTCCGCCATTTTTCAATCGCATCAACGAAAGTAGCGCTGCGATTCCCAGCGGCAGCTTTTCAAAGCAGTGATAACGTGGGGCCCTCCAATGAAAGGACACATGTCATGTTTGTGCCACGGGATCTCTATTTTCATTGAGAACAGGCCTCTGTGCGTGTTACCACCTTCATCGTGTTCAACATTGACATTATCACACGCAGCGCTTCCTGCACTTGATGGTAAAAACAGAGGAACGTCAAGCAAGTTATGAACACTCAACGAGCAAAGCGGACCATGAATACCCCAAATGGGACCAAATTCCTAGCGATGAATTCGACCACGCGTTTTATCACTATGGGGGAGTCATACACAACGATGGGATCTACCGTCAAGGCAAAATCATTCCAGGCTCTACTGTTAGGCCAGTCAATTTTGACACTAAATTCGCAAAACGAGATGTATCTATGATTTTTTAGTATATTGTTCGGACTCAGTGGGGTGGCAATAGGCCATAGGGGAAAAAAAATTTCTCACCAAATTTGAACTCTCAACCCCCTAAATGGTGCAGTTGGGCTAGAAAATGAGTTTGGCAAAGTTTTAGGCTGGACAAGTGTAAATGGCGCCACATCGCATTTGAAGTTCGAAGAAACTGCAAATTTTTGGAAAAATGTTCAGTTTTTCGTTTGTAACTCGAGTACCCTTTGGGCTGGAAACCTGTAATTGGTCTCATTCTGTAGATAATTTGATTGCGACCAACTTTTATTTCGATACTATTTTTGCTAAAACCAACAGAATCGAGGTTATTCAGAATTCAGTGGGTCAGGTCGTGATATTTTTAAGAAAATGTGACTTTTTACGCATACCTCTAACAACGCCATGACAGTCCATTGAATCATATTCTAAACCTTCCCCTACATTATTGGCGTGGTTGCTATCTGGAAATACGATGCTAGAATTGTATAAATAAGGAAGGATTTCATGGTGTTTAAGGGGGGGAGTATTTTTGACCAAAACAACGTAAATCCTCAGCTATATTTGCCTATTCTTCATGCTCCAAGTTGTTATTTTCGAACATTCCCATCGAGCCTTGCATGACTTTTGGGTCAATAACATGCTATTGCTACAATGACGCGTCTCTCAAATAACCATAAATAATCATGTACTGAGTGAAGGACGATGCTGGGAATCGCGAAAAGAACAATTCAATGGACTGTCATGGCGTTGTTAGAGGTATGCGTAAAAAGTCACGTTTTCTTAAAAATATCACGACCTGACCCACTGAATTCTGAATAACCTCGATTCTGTTGGTTTTAGCGAAAATAGTATCGAAATAAAAGTTGGTCGCAATTAAATTATCTACAGAATGAGACCAATTACACGTTTCCAGCCCAAAGGGTACTCGAGTTACAAACGAAAAACTGAACATTCTCCCAAAAATGTGCAGTTTCTTCGAACTTCAAATGCGATGTGGCGCCATTCATACTTGTCCGATCGACCTAAAACTTTGCCAAACTCATTTTCTAGCCCAACTGCACCATTTGGGGGGGTTGAGTGATCAAATTCGAACTTTGATTTTTTATTGCCACCCTATACCCAATTTGGCAACTTCCCAAAAGGTGTGCTTCACGCGTAGCACATGAAAAACCTCGATTTTTTCAACATTTTTTGCTCTATATCTAATAAACTATGCATTGTCCGACGAAGACTTCTATACGAGTTTTTAAATAGCATTAAATGCGTGACAATTTAAACCCAACCGGAGCTGTGTAGGTCGATTAGTTTCAGAGTTATGGCACTTTGAAAATAGGCCATTTTTTCCAAACTGTGAACGGCGATCTCAGGAAAAGCCCATAAAATGCCTCCCCAAATAGGTAATCAGAGGGAAAATTGCCGATTCCCCGCAAAATTGTCAAAGGGCTCTTCCAGCAGTTATAACGTTGAAATGGTTAGTCCTAGTAAAAAAAAAGAAATATGAAATAAGGTTTTCAAAAAATAGCAAATAAATGGTTTTGGAACATTTCTGGAAAAATGTGATTTTACGTTATATCGGTTTTTTGAGATTTTGAAAGAACTAGAGGTCCTAGAGAACTAATTAGCATCTAATTATTAGATTGCCTACAATGTCTGTTCCATGAGTTTTATACTTGGGATTAATGATTTAATTTTGGTCTAAAGAAGGTCTTCAACTAAAATGCTCACATTTTGGAAAAAATTGCCTATTTTCAAAGTGCCATAACTCTGAAACTAATCGACCTACACAGCTCCGGTTGGGCTTAAATTGTCACACATTTAATGCTTTTTAAAAACTCATATAGTGGTTTACATCGGGAAACGCATAGTTTATTAGATATGAAGCAAAAACTGAAATTAGGCCGAAAAGATCGCGGTTTTTCGTGTGCTACGCGTGAAGCACAGCTTTCGGGAAGTTGCAAAATTGGGTAAACACTACCCTAATGGGTCCGAACAACATACTAAAAAATCAGAGATACATGTCGTTTTGCGAATTTAGCGATTTTTAGTGTAAACAAATTGACACGATAATTGAGTATGCCGTCCAGCGTTAAAATAGTTGCTATCGTCAGACGACAAAATCCGACGATTGGAACCATTTGACGACGTTTGAAATCAGGTCAAATTGGAGGAAACGGCGCTTGCGAAATAAACGGACGTTACGATGACTAGGGGCAATCGTACGGACAAAAAACTTACTACCTATCGTTGACGACTAGAAACAAATTTTCCACCAATCCAAAATGTCTATCAAAGTATGCTCAGTGTAATCACTAGTATTTTTCTACCAGGCTGTTTCCCTCAAAATGACCCGATTTCAGTGTAGTCTTCTAGCGTACGTACAAACCGACCAGAGCCTCTCGCTACATACATATCAACGAAAACAGATGCAACTGTCAGTTTTGCTTTTTTTTTTGCAGTATACGAAGACGTTTTGCAATTTTAATCATAACTATAGTAACTGTAATCAGTAATGCTAGTCTGTTGCCGCTTTTGGGACCGTGGAAAACGGTTCAAGCCGAATGAATAACATTTTTGTACAGTGAATTCGGTGAATCGGTCTTGAGTTTCACGGCGACAGGAAAATCACGGCGTTCGTTAAGATAAAGCTGTGACTGGGATCCCTTGTTCGAACGGTCTGGGCAGTTCAGGTCCAAGTTCCCATTCATCCTCTGTGAAACAGAACGACACTTTGTTATGATAAACCACAAAACTTGAAGTAGACTACTCAAACAGGTGAAAAGCGCTCAAGTGCCTGTGTTTCGCCTCAACCCTGGCATGTGAGTACTTGTGATCTTAGAATTTGGGTGTACAATGAAATTTACGAGGTTGGTGGCCAACTTGGAAATGATTACTGAATGTAGTGAAAGTATAATTTGAAAAAATGGCCATGATATCATTCAAATAACGCTGCAAATTTTACAGAAGGCTTAATTATTCTTTGATATAGGTTACTTGTGCGAAAATAAATTCAGTGTCAATAAACAATTTTTTTTTTTTTTTTTAATTTAGAATTTTTCAAAATAGCCTACATACCTGTTTTCATTCGGAAAATATTTGACTTCTTAGGATCCTTCAAAAATCCCATTTTTAGCCCTACGGAAGCCCTATAGATCGCAACAGTGAAATCGGATCGTTCCGAGGCCCCCAAAAATGGATTCCGCGTCTAGAAATACTTCGAAAACGACACCTAACTCGACCCCATAGCCAAAAGCCTTCAAAACCCCCTCCAGTAGCCCCATTTTAGCCCCATAGCGCCCCACGGGTTTGGGCGATCGGACTGAAAACCTCGCGGGCACAACTAGATGGTAAACCGAGTATTTTGTCAAAATTTCAGATTTAAAAAAAAAAAAAATTCCTACTGCTCAAAACGGCCCGGACGGCGGACGGGCATTTCGTTTTTGACATCAAGACATCTTGAAACGGATGTCAAATTTTGAGGCTGATCGGAGTCGTCGACCTCCGTCGCGATTATAAAGGTGTATTATTCCAAGAATAATAAACCAAAAGGGCAGGTTCAAACTTAAGAGCATTTTTTTGTGTGTGCTAGGAGTGAGGAAACTCTCATGAGCACTGAGCGGGTCTGCCTGCATCAGTAGTGTTGGACTCCAGTGTTTGCCCTACCAAATAAAACCACCACTCCGCATTTTCTTTTGGAGAACAGACCCGGAACTACTTGCGAGTATTACTTCAGGACAGTTCCCACTCTTGCTCGTTGCTGGCTTCTCTCCTACGCTGCACTTCTAGCTGTACGTTCTCCTGCTTACTCTTCCCATTCTCTATTCAGCTCTTTAAGTCTTAAGGACGGCCGTGATGAAAGTAACGACAGCGTCCTACCTTGGAATCCAGCATCCTACAATGGTGTCTGGCTCCACATCGCCCATTTATGCTTGCAGCATTCTACGGGACGCTTCAGCAGACTCGCCGTCCTACTCCTGTGAAGGTTTATCTGCAATAACTAGATCATCTCGCTTTCTTTTTGGCTTCCTCCAGCAGCACATCCTCTTCTACCTGGAGTGTGGTTTTCTGCCAGGTTGCATGTGCCTCCTTTATGTCCATCTCCCCGGCACCTGTAGCAGATTTTGGACCGATCTGCACCTGTGCACGCTTTGGCTATATGGCCTTAGCCCAAGCACTTGAAGCAGCGAAGCACCTGGACTCGAGGCTTGACCCTACAGTTGATGCACCCAATACGCACTCTGGCTGCTTCACTGAGGAGAGTCGCTTCTTTTTCTGCCATTTCTACAATGGCTGTCCTCTGCCAGAACCTTAAGAGCATAAGACCGCCACAAACAATAGTAATGTAGCAATACAACAATAGTAAATCTAGTGGCCAATTGAGTTCGCACAAAATCTCGCTACGTAGCCAGCTTGGGACCAGCTTTGCAAGCCTTGGAAACCCTTAGCCAGCTTGGCACCAACTATGAAAGATTTGGACAGGTCTGGAAAGTTTCTGATCATCTTGGTAAGCCTTTAAAGCCCTCAGCCAGCGTGGGACCATCTTTGAAAGCCTTGGAAACCCTTAGCCAGCTTGGCACCAACTATGCAAGATCTGGACAGGTCTGGAAAGTTTCTGATCATCTTGGTAAGCCTTTAAAGCCCTCAGCCAGCGTGGGACCAGCTTTGCAAGCCTTGGAAACCCTTAATCAGCTCGACGACGTTGGACTGACGACCTCACTTTTGACGTTGACAGTCAAACCACACGCACAAACTGGCTCTGCGAGCGCCGATACCGAGTCCGTCACTGGATTGTTTATTTACCTACATGTTTAGTTCAACGGGAAGGAGTCCTAACTTAGGTACTCCAAAGCCACCTCGAGCAGGAGCAGGCTTAGCGTCTCCGATTTATTGACGGTACGGTACAGAATCCTCCCGAGGAATAAGCACTGTTCTCTCAAGCAGTTTTCCAAACCGCGTCTGTTAGAAGTAACTAAATATGAATCCTTGAAATAGACATCTTTTTTTGGGGGGGTTTTCGCCTTTAGGCCCTTTTTACCGCAAGCCCTACAGTTGTTTCACATTGACGTTGTCCTTACTTTATATCACTGGGGTTAGACTCAGAGCGCCTCTCTTTGAAGAACCCTTTTTCCGTCTTGCATTCTCTGATAGTGACGGTACAGAGGTTGACTGTGACGTCGGTGATGACAATGTCGTCTGCCAGAGGGTTCTTCGTTCGCCAGTAGTCGGGTCCAGGGTTCGTCAAGATGTGAGTCACAAGGCTGCTGGTGTGACCGTTGGTCACTTTCTTTTTGTCAGGTTTCGGCTCCTGCTGTGAAAAAAAGTACGTTAAGAAATGTTGGGAGTTCAAGAGGATAGAAAAAGATAAGTTTTTGGTGCGTACAGGTTTGGCAGGAGCAGCCGGCGTCGCCGGTTTCTTCTCGGGCACGACGGGAGGCGTTTGAGCTGCCGTTGGAGGAGGCGGGCGCGGCGACACTGGAGCGGGCGCTTTCACTGGAGAGGGCGACTTGAGGTTACGAGGTGGCTGCGGCGACATCGCTTTGGAAGCGGGTGCCACAGCGGGCTCGTTAGGCTCTTTCTTGTTCACTTTAACCGGGGTGGCAGCCTTGGGCTGTACAGCAGGCTTTGGAGATTGTTGCTTCACGGGAGACGCCTGCGGAGAAGCCTGCAAAAACACAGTGAACGTCAAGGGCCGCCCGAAATCCTGCCAAAACGTGACGTGTCAATTTACAAACCTTTTCAGGGGGTGGCTGTGGAGGAGGTGACCCCATTTTAGGCTGCTTGGGACTCGTGTGAGGTGGGCTCGTCGTGATTGTCACACCGATTTTGCCACTTTCTTTACTCAGAACTTCGGCTTTCCGTTTCGTGGCAGCTCGCGGTGTCTCCACCGGCTCCTCCTTTGGCTTAGCTTCTTCTTCAACTTCAGGTTTCACCTCTTCCTTGACTTCTTCTTTGGGTTTATCTCCGTCCGGGCATGCTTCAGCCTTTTCAGAGTCTTCTGTCCTGACTTCGTCTTTGGGTTCTGTAAAACAAAACGAGAATAATGATTAGTGGCAGACTTGCTCATGAGAACCACCTTGATTTTCCAAAATCCAAAAACGACTATCACGACACTTAAATCGATCTCGAAAATCGGGTTTGCTCCCAAAACCTACTATATAGTCGACATATGTCTGTCAAGCGTTTAGTCCGGAAACCTACATTTCGACAACAGCCGTCACAAGAAGAGCGCTCATGCTTTACAAGCGGACACCGAAAATCCAGGAACTATAAAGTAAGTTCTAAGTTGGTAAGCCCGTGAAATGGTGTTTAACGGTTATCATTACTAGCACTCTTGACAGGCTCGCTTCGCTCGCCCATTTGAATAGTATGTCGTGGGAATTCGTCCTTTCGGGATTTAGTAATAAAATTTGGATTTCCAGGTAGGATCCAGAGGAAACGCCGACTCAATCAGACTGTAGGTACCTAAATAACGAAGGTAGGAAGAGTTGCGCGAACTTGCGCTCATCAAAAATTGCGCTCAATAGGCTTATTGGACGTTAAAATGGGGCTACGGGACGGCTTTTGGCTATAGGATCGAGTTAGGTGTCGTTTTCGAGGAATTTTTGGACATAGAATCCATTTTTGGGGGTCCCGGAACGATCCGATTTCACTGCGGCGATCTTTAGGGCTTTCATGTGCCTACAAATGGGATTTTTGAAGGATCCCAGGAGGTAAAATATTTTTCGAGTAAAAAAAAAAAAAAAAAACAACGCAGCAAATTTTGCACAAGGGTTTATTATTCTTTGATATAGGTTATTTGTGCAGAAATTTATTTCCGTGTCAATGAGAAAAATTTTAGAAAAAATTCTTTTTTTTGGATTTGCATTTATCAAAAAAAAAATTTTTTTTTTTTAAATATTAAACCTTTTGGGATCCTTCAAAAATCCTATTTTTAGCCCTATGGAAGCCCTATAGATCGCAACAGTGAAATTGAATCGTTCCGGGACCCCAAAAAATGGATTCTACGTCCAAAAATACTTCGAAAACGACACCTAACTCGATCCCATAGCCAAAAGGCTTAAAAAAAACCCTCCCGTAGCCCCATAGCACCCCACGGGTTTGGGCGATCGGGCTGAAAACCTTGCGGGCACAACTAGATGGTAAATCGAGTATTTTGTCAAAATTTCAGATTTTTTTAAAAATTCCTACTGCCAAAAACGGCCCGGACGGCGGACGGACATTTCGGTTTTAGAATGTAGACCTCTTGAAACGGATAATTTCAAATTTTGAGGCCGATCGGAGTCGTCGACCTCCGCCGCGAAAACATAGGTTTATTAATCCAAAAATAATAAACCAAAAGTGGCTCAAGTGACAAACTCATTCTAAGCTACTAGCACCAGGGCCTTATTTTCATATTCTTAATCTGTACGTGTCCGCCTCTGGTACATTTACCCCTATACGGGCTACAACGGGCTAATTCACCTTGAGGAGCAGTTTCGGCATGTTCCTCGGGAGGTGGAGGAAGGTCGTCATTGTTCATCTCTTCGGTAGCCTCTTCCAATTCCCTCTCAATAGGAGCTTGTGCCTGAAATGAATCAATCCCAATGAAAAATTTCACTCAAACTGTAAATAGACGCCTTTTTATGAGCACAAATAAACCAAATTCTCAATAACGGTAGTTACATTGTCTCCGGTACTTACCGGCTTTTCTTTCTTTTTGGGGCCTCGTTTGCTCGGATTGACTTCATTCCGTTGGCTGAAATAAAATGGTAACTTGTACACTTGAACAACTCACAAGTTTTCAAAATTGAACACTTTCAGCTTACCTGTGCTCAAAACTTTCAATGAGGCGGCTGTCCAAAATGTTTTCTTCCGGTTCCCAGGTGTTGTGCCTGAAACCAAACGAATGATGTTATTTTCAACCAAAACGAAATTCAAGGGAATCCCATCCCTGAATGAAATGTCATTCCGACGGTGAAAACTCGTTACAGTCGATTCCACACCGATCATAAAAACGATCCGAAAATCATAAAACAGTTGAGAACTCACTTTTGGCTCCAGCCTTTCCATTTGACGAAATATTCAACGGTCCCCTGAAATTTAAAAATCGATTAAAACATGTTTTAGAAGAAAGACGGCCAAGTAGAGATTTCATGCACCCTCATTTCAGAAAATTAGTGCTGTTAAAAAAAAAGAGTCGTAATCGATTAATCGATTTTCCTAAAACCATCGAAAAAAAATTTTCCCATTAACATCGATCTAAAATCGGTCACAAAAAACGTCGACTCTTGCAAAGGAGGAAAAGTGAAATGTGACTAATAAAATTCATCCAAAACGGCCCGGACGGCGGACGGACATTTCGGATTTAGAATGTAGACCTCTTGAAACGGATAATGTCAAATTTTGAGGCCGATCGGAGTCGTCGACCCCCGTCGCGAAAACATAGGTGTATTATTCCAAGAATAATAAATCAAAACACTGCAAATGTTACACTAGGGTTTATTATTCTTTGATGTAGGTAAATTGTGCAGAAATTTAATCGTGTCGAAGAAAAAAATTTTAGAAAAATTGTTTTTTGAATTTTTTTCTTCAAAAAAAATTTTTTTTTTTACTTGAAAAATATTTGACCTCCTGGGATCCTTCAAAAATCCCATTTTTAGCCCCATGAAAGCCCTAAAGATCGCCCCAGTGAAATCGGATCGTTCCGGGACCCCAAAAAAGGATTCTACGTCCAAAAATACTTCGAAAACGACACCTAACTCGATCCCATAGCCAAAAGCCTTTGAAAAAAACCTTCCCGTAGCCCCATTTCAGCCCCATAGCGCCCCACGGGATTGGGCGATCGGGCTGAAAACCTTGCGGGCACAACTAGATGGTAAACCGAGTACCTATTTTGTCAAAATTTCAGATTTAAAAAAAAAAAATCCTACTGCCCAAAACGGCCCGGACATTTCGATTTTGGAATGTAGACCTCTTGAAGCGGATGTCAAATTTTGAGGCCGATCGGAGTCGTCGACCCCCGTCGCGAAAACATAGGTGTATTATTCCAAGAATAATAAACCAAAAAATGTGACAACTCCAAAATTCTGGGCAAATGTTTTAGTCGCAAACCTCAGATGTGTTCAGCAGCCCAAAATACTATAGAAGTGGAAATTTCCAGAACTACAACAAAACTTTTTTCTATTTATCCTAATTTGAATGGACTATGTATAACGTAAATTGAAAGTTTTCTGCGTTTCGATTTTCAATCGATTTTTGTGCTCAATATAATAAAAAAATCGAAAAGTTGAAAAAGTCGGTTTTTTGCAGCACTAGATTCTGATGTTCTAGATTCTTCTTCTTCTTCTTCTTTGGTCCTACAGAATCTGATTCTGATCTAGCATCTGACACAAGGAGCTTAGAAGAAGAAGTCTTCTTCTAAGTTCTTCTTCTAAGCTCCTTGATCTGACACGATGGCTAATCTTTAGTGTTTTGCCAGAAGACACCGGTAACACGATAGCTAATTTCACGATTTCGGAGTGTATAATCATGAAACTGTAATGTTTCAACTAAAATGCCAAATTTTCCCTCACATTGGGACAGCTTTTGGAAAATTGACTACACAACGTACTGTTGTTTCTTAGAAGCCCAACTACGTATGAATTTAAGTAGAAATAATTTTTTTTAATCTTATAAAATGTGACGAACATGACAAGGAAGAAATTTCACTTTTTTCAACTTTAATCGGTAGAGAAAGAGCTGCTTTGACAAAACCAATGCAAGAAGCTCGTACATTGTTAATGCAAAATTTATGTAGAATGCCAAAATGATATGATTATTTTGGGTCTTTTGTTTATAGCGAAAAGGTTATGTTTACGCCAGGAATGGCGCTCAAACTGCGCTCCGCTCCTGATCCATATTTCGTTCGTACGTTACTGGGGAGGTCTACGAGGAAAAATTTACGTAAGAAAAACACGTCGGAAAAGATGAAAATCTTGGAAAAACTCACTCGTCGAACTCTCTTTTTCATAATACGCTCTGCCGCGTAGACTCGGTCCCCCATCTTGGCAGGAGATTTCGCACCTTCTTGCCACAAAAACTTCACTACGGGTCGAGAAAGCCGGTCAATCCAGGTGATTGGTAACTCATAAGGGACGACGGTTTGAAGGGAGGGGAAGAGGTTTTATCGAAAATCAGCAACTTGGGAGAGTTTCACGGCGGTCAACGCCAAATCCGGAGGGAAGAATTTGGGAAACAAACACAATTTTGAATCGTAAACTCGAACGTCGTATCACGAACACAGGCGCTGCGAGTGGCGAACTAAACTGAACTGAGAGCCCCCCCTTCCCCCTCCCAGACAAGGATGCACCCCTCCTGCCTGTCGACCCTTCCAGACCGGCCGAGTCCATTTCGAGGGGGAGCGAACCTACACCAGAAAGCCCGCCTTCAAATGAACCAACGTTGGTTCGAAACAGTTCTGTTCTCTGTTCGAACGCATGGAACAGGGAACGTTCCTTGAACTCCTCCATTTCTGTGGTTCGGGATTTTGTTGCCGGACCTGATGAGGGGATTGTGAAATATTTACCTACCTAATATTTAACCAGGTTAAGGGGCGGATAGGCAGGTCGAGCGATCGGGCCCCCGAAGGGCCGACGGTCCTGAGGGGCCGGTCGAAACTGGAGAAAAATGTATTCCTACAGTACTCAAGACAGAAAAGAAAAACTCAGACGTAAAAGAATCTGGTTGGCTTTGTTCCTCGTAGGGTGGATTGCAAGTTCAATAAATTCGTAATTTTTGCAACAAGATTTTTTTAATTTTCAACAAACTTTTGGTAAGGCTTTCCACGACCCAAGTCGCGTGATGGAGGAGTTTTTGAAAATTTAAAATTATCAAAACAAGGCTGAGGCAAACTCTGAGTGATAACAATCTGGAGGATCTTATGTTGATGGTTTGCAAGCAGGAGCGTCTGGCGGGAGCACTGAGCCAAGGGGCTTTGGCCACTGTCGGCCCTCCTCGCCATCGCCTACTGCTTGGTGCCTACTCCCCCATCAGCATGAGTTTTGTGTGCGAGCGTAATGTGATCCCGTATTCTTGTAATAATACATTTTGGTATTTGCAACAGGGATAAAAAATTTTGATCGTCCTCAAAATTTGTAATTATACCTTTCAAGATGTGTGGATTCCAAAACTGAAATATCCGTCCGCCGCCCACGACGTTTTGAGCAGTAGGAATTCATTCAATTCTTCAGGAATTCATTAAAAAATCTGCACATACCTACTTGTTGCATGCGGTCTACGTTGATTATGAGGATGTCTACGGGGTCCACTTTCCTCCGCTGCCTACACCGCCTAGATGGTATCTACCAACAGCGAGGACGATGGGATGAGTTCAGATGACCAAACAACGGGAGTAGAAATTATGGTCAACGAGTTCAAGGCCCGTGTGTTTGGAATGTGCCGCCGGCATGATGACATTTTGGAACGCAGATTATTCTTATTGGAAAAGCGTGACAGAGCAACCTGGCTTCCAATTATTAGGAAAGAAATTGCAACCGGCTCTAGAATTATTTCAGATACAAAACTCGGGCTGCGTACAAAACCCTGTGGAGCCATGGATACCTGCATCTCACTGTTAACCACCCCGAAAACTTTATTAATCTAGCCAATGGAGCCAACGCCCAAACAAGAGAAACCCTCTGGTGGTGGTTTTCAAACATAAATACATACAATATAAAGATGAATGGAGCAAGGCCTCACTTGCAAAGGCAGCTCATGGAAGAATGATGGCGGTCTTTGTCCCCCTATTTACTTATAAGTGACGTCTTCAAAAAATTCTTCGAAAACTTAGCAAACTTTTCATTTGTGCAATAAAAAACAACGAACCATTGACGATCTTCTTAGTTGGAGAGGTGTTTGATGAGTTTTTCGTGCCTATTACGTTCTGCAGATCACTTACGACATCCCAATCACCCCTTAGAATGCATACCACATGGTCGAAACGACCACGTAGACTGGTAGATCGCAGTAGACTGCATACAACAAGTGTTCCTGATTCTGGAGGAAAGATTGATCCACTCACCAGGTGGCCTGGAAATGACTCCTGAAAGCGGCTGCAGCAGTCGGAGGAGGTACGACGGTCTTGGCACAGAACATAGACAGAGTAGAAGCTCGACCAGTTGCCATCGGGGAGGTGGCTGCCTTTCAATCCCATCCTAATTTAGCCAAACATAACAAAGTAGAGCATTTTTCTCCGGGCAACCAGTTAACCAGGGGTTTTTTTGGTACACACAAGGGTTAAACTTGCCAAACTGGCCGTCGGTCTGCCCAATTCCTTCAATTGAACCCACTCACTGTTTGTGCCCTCTCACTGTTATTGGCCGCATTAAATTTTTGCACAATTTATAAAAAGAATAAGTCACCCTTGTGCTAAATCTGCACGTTTGTATTAGTCCCGTCGGTTTAGGGGTAAAAAGGGGAGGTTGCCGAAGGGTTTTCCCGGAGACTAACCATTTCAAAGCTATAACTGCTGGAAGAGGTGTTCGAAAATGTTGCTGGGAGTCGGCAATTGTCCCTGTGAATACCTATTTGGGAAGACATTTTACGGGCTTTTCCTGAGGTCTCCTGGAAAATCCTAATATCACTTCTGAAAGGAAATTTAATCAGCTTTCGCGCGGGGAGAATGAAATATTGATCGGAGAAATAGTTTCAGAGGGAGAGAAGAGAATGTTCGGAAGAACGGGTCGTTGGAGATAAAATTTCTGGTTTCCACCCTTTCCGACGAATACTAACGGCACATTCTGTCTCAACAGAAATGCTATGTACTGACCCTTATTTAAAATTTATTCAGCTTTCACCAGAAAAAAAGAGAATTAAGATCGGACTAACCGTTCCAGAGTTATGGGCAAAAATATAGGAAAAATACGTTTTTGCCAGAATTTGCAATTGTTTTTGCCTGCCCCTCTTTTATTGCAGCTCAAATCAAATTTTCATACAGAATATCTGCGATAGGAAATTGAATCAGCTTTCACGAGAGAGAGAGAGAGAGAGAGAGAGAGAGAGAAAAAAAAAATGAAATCGGGCCAATGGTTTCCGAACTACAGCCAAAAACGTGCTGAAAAATGTGGTTTTCCGCTTACTTTCTAGGCTTTGTTTTGTAGATAGGTACCTGTGTGGCCTCGGTTGAGCTAAAGGCGGTCTTAGGAGGTCTCCTCAAATGGAATTTAATTCTCTACAAGTTTGATTAAGTGACATTTTTTAACGTGAGCGTAACCCATTTTTCATCCGATTTGAGAACTATTGGCAAACTTTAGCGATCGATTGCGGCAAAACGGCCGATTCGATCTTAACGTTTGAGATGGTCATTCGACGCGAAATTTTATGCTGTTTAATTTTATAAGGAGCAGCATTTTCTGTAGGATGGGTAGTTTACGAGTTATAAGCAAAACACTGAAACTAGTGCCCAAAAATCGGGGTTTTTCGGGCGCCAAAAGTTAAGCATCAGGAGAATCTCGTAGAAAATGCTAAAAACATGTTCCTTAGTCACCCATAATAATTCCCGTTTTTCCCAATTTTATGCAAGCTCCAACCCCTATACCGACTGGACTATAATATTATATATATTATATAGGTATATATAGCTTACTTCAATACCACATGTTAAATAAGCTTACCATATGCGATTTACTGTTATTAATTGAATTATTCAGGCTCATGGACACTAATTCACCGAGATTTTAGGAGTTGTCTTGGTCGAATGGGGAGAAAAGGCGGCAAGTGGGGTGTTTCCCCTCCGGAGTGGACTCGTCCGGAGTTGCAATGGCGGCTGGTCCACAGAGTAACAGAGAACAATGGGCTGGTCGTCACGGAAAGGCAAAATGGCTGTCCTTCGTTACTGTTTCTGTGAACAGGCGAGGAGAAGGTGAGGGGGAGTTGTAGAAAATGGGTGATAGGAGTGGGGCTTTCCGTTTCATCATAATCCTCACGCTCACCATTGGATTCGAAAGCAGATGTTCAGCTGAGCAGGTTCTCTAAGTTCAACTGTGTCAATTGTTACTTCACTTTTGGGGTGTTGTATGATTTTACAGGGCATTAAATGCTGTTACTAAAAAATAAATTGTATTAGTAACAGCATAGCTTTACCTTTACCTAATAAAATTATGCGTTTCTGCGATGTTGCCATAAGTAGGATTGAAGGAACCTTCCTCTGGGATTGTCAAGCGATACCTTCAGTTCACTTTCTTTTTCTGCAGCTGCCGAAATCGTCTTAAGCCGGGTGCAACTCCTCATTACGCAACTCCGAGATAATAACCCAATTCCGAGGATAATCATACGTTATGTAAACACGAGTCTTGTTTGTTTAAAAAAAAAAAAAAAAGTGTCTGGTCCTTCAAGGAAGTCAGAACCCCTTTGAAATTGGCAAGTGCAGCTGCATTTTTTGTATACTTTTTTTACAGTTTCAGATTGGGCGATATCCGTGGGAAATATTAGTGCATTAGCGATCGTACAAAATACGAAAGATGAAAACTGGATGACGATCGGCCACGCGATGTCTGGGAGATGGTAATCTGACGTCCCCAGAAAATCTAGGTACCGAAATCTGAGAGGATTTCAGCTCACAAACGTGGAGCACTGCCACTGATCTCGAGAAAATATCAGGTTCGACTGAGGATTCGGAATTCAGATGAACAGTGACAGATGCAAGTGCCATCGTGGATAAGCACCTCTGCACCTTCAGGCTGTCGACTGTCTCGCCTTAAGATTGTGATGTTAGTGTCAGATCTGAATCTACATAGGCCAGTAAAATAAGGCCGAAAATGGGAGAGAAAACGGAATAATTCGGACCGAAGCGGAAATCATTTTAATACATTCTAATGGTCCTAAATACACGGAATCTGAGTTTGCACCATCGCAGGTGGTTAGCTTAACTTTTGGCAGCCGAAAAACCGCGAAATGTTTTGCACTTTTTCAGTTTTTCGCCTCTAACTCGAAAACTATCCATCCTACAGAAAACGTTATACGCTACAAAATGAAAGAGCATTAAATTAGCTATTCAAAACACTACAAAATCATCAAAATCAGTTCAACGGTTTAGCCACAATCGCTCGTCAAAGATAGGCTATTTTTACTAACTTTCGTCAAAACCTCGTGTTGGTCACAGACCGCTATAACTTCTAAATGTTTGGTACCAAAGGTGGGGTTTTAACGATAAAAACCAATTACCTAAGGCACGAACGTGGTTTAATTTTAAATATTAAAAATTGAAAAAGAACAATACTAAGAAGTTCCTTCTACTTTAATGAATTACAATGAAGGCTTGTCTTCTCGGTAATTTTTGGAGAAAAAATTATTAACAGTCTGACCGTGTGGGAGGATGCTGGGGACACGCGCGTGTGGATGACGACTGACGACGACGACGGCAACCTCTGGCGAGACGATGACGACGACTGACGATCGGACGATACACACTGACGAGCGAGAACTCTGAGAAGCGGTGCTGCCCGGTACACCTCTTGAAGCTGTAAAATCATTCTCTTAGTGGCGTTTGCTCCAAGACGTGTTGGGTATCCATGGTAAAATTTGATACTCACGGAAAGACTGATTTGTAGAAAAGGAAGAAGGAAATTTGGTTGAACGGTGGGATACTGATGACCCGAAAAGTAAGAGAAACGTTTTATGGAAGGCGACGACGTGGTGCGGTCGGCTGTCCTGGCGATCTGATGAATTGTTGGAGAGGGGAGCGTCTGATTCCTTCCCTCACGCCTCGCAATGATGATAAAAATCGCAGCACAAACCAAACTTCACCTTTCACTCGCATATTTAAAAACAAAACAATTCATAGGGCATATTTGGCGTAGACACTAAACAACGGCCCAAATTGAAAAAAATTATGGAATCAAAGTTGTAGAGAATCAAATTTCATGTTAAATTCCGTCTTCGACGGCTCATTTACGTCGTTATGTACATTTTATACCAATCCGAGAATCTGGTCATTTCCTTTGAATCTGGTTGATTTCATTTATTTATTTGATTTATTATTTATTCATGATTATTTACTTATTTAGATTTTATTTAGTCAGTACATATTTCATTTTCTTTAATATAATTTTAACTTCACAAGTAAAAACATACCTAATCATGATGAAATGATTTTAGACCAGGTTGTAATAAATGTATTGTAATAAAGGTAATGTAAGGTTGTATAAAAATGAGTCTTCGATATGTTAGTTTATTGGTAGTATATATAATATATAATAGGTATGAACGAAGTTAATTAGTTAGTCAGCATAACTTAATTCCTAAAAAAAGTCATTTGGGGTTATTTATATTCGAGGTTTTTTTGAATTTGGCGGTCCCGAGGTCTGGAAACTTGTGGATTCTTGGGCAGTATCGTGCGCTTCTCCGAATACAATGACCATGGTCGGAATGGTGTCCAGCTCGTCTTCGTCATCCATTGGTGGAAGCTGAGATGAATTTTCCACTTCGAATGGAGCACTCAAGCACCTGAAATTGTAGCATATTGCCGAGTACTTCAGCCCGTGCTTACGGCAGCACCTACCCATGCAGCCTTTCATGCACTTGCATGACAGAGAATGTAGTACTTCAGGGGGTGCTGCTTCCCTCTTGGTCGTAGGGACCAAACCCTGGGCACTTCTCTCCCACCCCCAAGAAGTGGCAGGTTTGTCGAAACCATACCAGTGTTGAACCTGGTGGTAGGTTCGAAGGGATTGGTGTTCAAGGGCTGCGGTAGGTGGTAGTGATGCCAGGTCAAACCTATCACCGGTCTACGTATCGCAGACCTCGCTTCCCCAGGAAACGTATAAAACAAGCCATGCATAATAATAATAAAACAAGATTCTACCTACCGAGGCTGAGGAACGAATACTACAACCCGCAAGACCGCCAAGTATTGCGTAGCTAAGTCTAATCGGCTCCTGCCGCTATACTGAATCACAGTAACTACAACATAACAAACTTAACAAAGTAAGGTACAGGATGATCTATACCACTAATTCTCTACGTGTCTGTGGCTGACTATCTATCTATCTATCTATGTATGTCACCAACCTTCTCCTCTTAAACGGTAAGCGATAAAAATACGGCGAATTTCTCTACGTCTTTTGGTTTATTATTCTTGGAATAATACACCTATGTTTTCGCGACGCGGGTCGACGACTCCGATCGGGCTCAAAATTTGACATTATCCGTTTCAAGTGGTCTACATTCAAAATCCGAAATGTCCGTCCGCCGTACGCCGTACGCCGTACGCCGTCCGCCGTCCGCCGTCCGCCGTCCAGGCCGTTTTGGGCAGTAGGAATTTTTTAAAAAATCTGAAATTTTGACAAAATACTCGGTTTACCATCTAGTTGTGCCCGCAAGGTTTTCAGCCCGATCGCCCAAACCCGTGGGGCGCTCTGGGGCTAAAATGGGGCTACAGAAGGTGGTTTTTGAAGGCTTTTGGCTATGGGATCGAGTCAGGTGTCGTTTTCGAAGTATTTTTGGACGTAGAATCCATTTTTTGGGGTCCCGGAACGATCCGATTTCACTGTGGCGATCTATAGGGCTTTCATGGAGCTAAAAATGGGATTTTTGATGGATCCCAAGAAGTTAAATATCTTTCGAGTAAAAATTAAAGAATTTTTGAAAAAACACATTTTTGAAAAAAAATCGCCTCAAAAAATTTTTTTTGAAATATAAAAATCCAAAAAAAAAATTTTTTTTAAATTTTTTTTATTGACAGAATTAAATTTCTGTACAAGTAACCTATATCAAAGAATAATAAACCCTTGTGTAAAATTTGCAGCGTTTTCTAATGGTCTCTGTGGACCTTTTAACTTCGAATAGGGGGTTTGAGAACTCAAATTTTTGGCGCGCGCAAATTGGTGCAACTATTCGTATCTTCGTTGTTAATAGTCAGATTGAATCGACGTTTCCTCCGAGTCCTACCTAGAGATCCGAATTTTAATACGAAATCCCGAAACAACGAGTTCCGACGGCGCGAATTTAGACGGCGAGTTTAATTTGAACGATTTGAAGAGATCCGGGCGCGTTTTGCCCTTTAATACAGGATGCTGTCAGGGACCTCGGAAAGACGTAGGTAGGTACATCAGAACGGGAGGAACCTGGAGTTCCACGGACCTTAGAAAGGTGGTGGAGGCGGGGAACTTTTGTGAGGGGGGGGGGGGGGGCAGTTTTGGGAAACGGTTCATTCTACGCTAATTTCGGATATATTCTGGTGTGTGGGAAGACGATTTAAATTCTAATTAGGACGCCCGTTAAATTTAGTGCATTTAGGACTTGACTGAGTGAAGTGAGGCCCCCATGACCGACAAAGTGGTCGGCCAAGCGAAGTGAGGCCTTCTATCCGAATAAGCGGTTAGCCGAGCGAAGTGAAACCTTCTGTCTGATGAAGTGGTGATGCCCGAGAAAGTGGTCGGCCGAGCGAAGCGAGGCCTTATGTCTGAGTGCTAGTGCAATTGCAGGGTGCATTTCCAGTCCTGCAATTGCAGGGTGCATTTCCATTCCTAATTGTACGAATTGCAACCCATTGTTACATTAAATTTTAATGAAGGAGGAATTGATTAGAGTAATTTAAAATGGAATTCGGCAAGGTTCCATCAGGCTAAAATGTTGGCTAACTTGAAAGGTAAATTCAGTTAAATAATCTCCCATGTGGTGAAGGAAGTGAAAAAGAAAAAAAAAAAATCAGTGAAAATGAATGTATTCTTCAAATTTGACTTAAAATAGGAAAGTGGGATGATTGATTTGCCTACTCCAAACTTCTGTACTAAGTAAAAGTAGGTAGCATCGGAATCTTCACCAAACTACATAACCATGTTCAATATTTTTTGCAGCCTACAAGCTTCTTACCGTACAAATACCGAAAAAATGAGATTTTTGACATGAACAATAGAGTTTTAAAGGATTCTCGTAGGAATATGGCAAGAGAGCTACGTCAAACTACCCAAATTTCATCAAAACCGGCTCAATCCAAAATTTGATTTTGAATTTTGAGGAAACCGGACCATTTTGAAAGTTAAAATTGGTGATAAAACACTCTCGGGCCTCCAGTCTATGGAATGAAATCAAATTAACGGGGTTAAAATGGAGTGCAACAGAGAAACGTTTTTTGTGTTTCCTGAAAAATTTTCAAGTATGGATTGAGCCGGTTTTGAAACTACTCCCCTCAGGTTACCTAGTAACCTATATCAAAATCATAAAATATTTCATCATCATAATTTGATTGAGTGATAAATCATATTAAATATTATTTAATACTAGTCTCTCTGGCTCGCTTCGCTCGCTCCCCTAGTGGGGTGTATTGCCGCCTGTGGGGTGCGTAGCATCGATGGACACGTTCAAACCCCTACTCAGACATAAGGCCTCGCTCCGCTCGGCCGAACGCTTATTCGGGCAGGGGGGGGGGGGGGGGGGTCCGCGGCCCCCCCCCCCCTATTCGTAGCAGACGATAGAAAAAATCGGCGTATTTTTAGGGCTTACCGTTTAGGAAATTATTATTTTTAATTCAATTCAACTTTTTTTAAATAATCGATTCAATTTAAATCGATTCATTTAATTTACATCCATTTCCGTCGGGGAGAGATGTCGTAGACCTAGACGGGGAGAGATGTCGTAGACCTAGCGAGCGCCCCTTAAAGGCTGATGTCCCACCCGCTCAGAGTGAAGATTGATGGGGGGGGGGGGGGGGGGGGGGCGGAGGCAGTTGGAGTGAAGCCGAGCCAAATTCACGTGGGGTCAACTGCTCCTTCAACATCAACCCCCTGGCTGATAAAATGATATTGGCTGAAATCCCCACTCCTACCCTTCTTTAGGGAAGGAGAGGGGGTTGAAGGAGGAGAAAACGTAAAAAATCCTTGAGGGCGCTCAATCTATCTCAGAATGTAGATCATTTTTTAATTTCTGGAGATTTTCAAGAAACTATATATATTCTACTTATGTGGGTGGCCGAGCAAAGCGAGCCCCCCTCTGGCGAGAAAATGAACAGCCGAGCGAAGCAACCCCCCCCCCCTCACTGTCTAATCAAATTTGAAAAGTTTTCCCTCAATAATTTTTTCCCATGGATGGCCGAGCCAAGCGAGCCCCCTGGCCGATAAAATGATTAGCTGAGCGAAGTAAGGCCCCCCGTCAGAGTGCTAGTGAAATCACTTGTATACTCGGCCGACCAGTTTCCCCGCCTCTCCATCTATGAAAGGTCCCTGAACCCTCCGTTTTCTAAGATCCCTGGCCCCGCGCGAATTAAAAGGATCCAATTGTCTTCTCACCGTGAAATCGCCCCCTCCCCCTCGGTTTTTTAAAAATCCGACTTCGGAATCGGATTGGCCATATTTTGGCGCGCATTTGGCTCGCGGATACCATACCCAAAAAATGGCTCCTTACTGGGTATTTTTGAACCCGAAAAAACGTGGGACAAACGCGAGAAAGACGATTTTTCGACGAATTTCCGGCGAATTTCCCGGGCGAATTTCCGAATTACGATTTGACCGACGTCTTCCTCCAGGTCTGATCTATACGGCTGGTATTTTTTCGTAATTTTTTCGACCCCTTAAACGGCCAGCGAGCGGAAAGTGAAAAAACTCACTCGGGAACGCGTTATCCCGTACCAACAAACCACACGGCGACCAACACGATTTTATATTATTGTATGATATGATATGATATGATATGATATGATGATTTATCACTGGGTATTCTTTGAATTGGAATTATTTTCCGTAATAAACATTAAACAAAAAAACTAGGTAGGTACCTATTGATGCCTACTGGATCATGAAGTGTTTGATCTCAGCATAATGTGCAATAATATTGTACTATCTATAATATTATTATAGAAGATAGATTTCGTGGATTTCAAAGGATGCGAGAAGGATTTAAAAGAGTAGCCTGTCGTTGGGGTCACGTTTGGCGTAGTAGGGTGTTTGGATAAGGAGTGGCGGGGGGTGTGCCAATTCAGGACGGAAATTGGGTTGCGAAGAGACGACTATTGGACTTGGGGAGGTGACGGGGCGCAGGGAAGGAGGCACCTTCCCTCTGGTTTTGAGGAATTGATCTTGGCCAACTTACTTCGCCCTCTCGCCGCAAAGATACCCTTAAAATATCCCCAAACCTCCGTTGAAATATCCCCCGGAAAAACCCCCCCCCGAGTCATTCCCCCTTCAATCCCTCCGTTTGACCCGTCAATTTATCCCTTCGAACCCCCCTCGCCGTTCGCCTACGACCCGAGCCTAATCCGCCCTCCACCCTTCGACACCTTCCGAACGTCCCCCCAACGCATGCGCCAAGTATCAAATCGTCAAGACTCAGGTTATAACCCTTTCAACTTTGCAACCTCCCAGTCCCCTCCTCCCCCTCCCTCGTGCCAGACTTAACGCTCCCCCAGAGCTTAGTAAACAATAAAAACAACACCCCCCACAGTATTTTCGTTTCTTTATTTCTCGTTTTTCTCAGTGTTCCAACCGCAATGCCTTCAACGCACAAGACTGTCGCGGAAATTTAAAACACCAACGTTCCTTTTTTATTCGCCATGTCCGCGCCCACTGTGAGTATCGACTTTTCGGACGAGGTTTTTTTCGTCCCTTTTGGCACAGTTTTCGCACTGATAGAAACTTCACCTCAACAGGTTATTGAAGGGGGTGGAGCCTCACAGGGTCAGTCCACTCGCCCCAAGCCTATTTTTTTGTCGTAGCTTTCGAATGCTTCACAATGGTGTTTCTTCCGCCCTTCACGGCTCCCTTCTCATCAATGAACTGAGTTTCATTCAGTCCGTATTCCTCGAACAGCAGAAAGATTTATGGATTCAATGAGGTAGAAATCAACATAAAGTTAATTTATTTCAAACTTACTGTAAAACAAATATACCTACTTCTCAATAATAATTATTTTATAATAATATTAATTATAGATTTTAAAATACCTATACAATTATTGTAAAGGTAATTTAAAACCACATTTTAGTTTTTTTTTTTTCTTAAAAATCCTAACAGTGACAAAGATGACGAGGACCATCTGGAAACATTCACACTCATAGTTGCAAGTTAAAACCCTATTCTTTGCTCTTATGTTTCTTTTTCTAAATGTGATTTTTTTTTTGTACAATCGCCGAAGTTTGCATTAAGTGATGAATTTTTCATTCACGACTACCTACTCAAGTTTGCGACTTTTGAAATCGCGAAGTTTGCGAACTCCGAGGGTTGCCAAAAGACTGCTTCCTGGCATAAAGACCGCTAATACATATACGTTTTTTGATGTAGATACAATGTTCTACAGTTTGAGCCCAACCGCAGGCCTGCAGGTTTAATAGTTTGTACTCCAGGCAAATTAGAAAAGTTAGAGGAAAGTTGAGTAATAGTCGTAATCACCACGTTCCCATATGTTTTTTGGGTCGCTGAACACGAATCTGAGGTTTGCTGACAGGATTTTTGCCCGGAACATTGTCAAAATCGCAAAAACCTCGAAATTTTGGCACTATTTTTGGTTTTTCGCTTATATCGCCGAAACTATGCGTTCTAGCGACATGACCACTCCAAACAAAATGACAGTACATAAAATCCGCTACAAAATGCACTAGTAACATTTGAAATTTGGTGCTGGGAAACGGCCGCTAGAGCGCGTTGAAAAAATGGAACGTGAAAAATTGCAAATCTCACCTTTTTACGTTCCATTTCCGTATTATGATACTGTACATCAAGATATGGTGTCATCCTCTATCAAAAACAATTAATAAGCCACTACGTAGTGGGCCCACTGTTCAGGAATCTTTTCTGAACAAAATAAGTAGTCCTACATCAATGCGGAAGAAAACAGGAATGGAGACAAATGAGTTGATGTACATAATATGTAAACGTATTATTTATAATTATAAATAGGTAAACTTCGTGATAAAGTAATACAAATGTTGCTATAAAATAATTACAAAACTCTGCAAATTTTACACAAGGGTTTATTATTCTTTGATATAGGTAGGTTACTTGTACAAAAATTATTTCTGTCAATAGAAAAATAACATTTTTGGATTTTTTTTTTTTTTTTTTCACAAAAATTTTTTTTCAACAATTCTTTATTTTTTACTCGAAAAATATTTAACCTCCTGGAATCCTTCAAAAATCCCATTTTTAGCCCCATGAAAGCCCTATAGATCGCCACAGTGAAATCGGATCGTTCCGGGACCCCCGAAAATGGATTCTACGTCCAAAAATACTTCGAAAACGACACCTAACTCGATCCCGTAGCTAAAAGTCTTAAAAAAAACCTCCCATAGTCCCATTTTAGCCCCATAGCACCCCACGGGTTTGGGTGATCGGACTGAAAACCTTGCGGGCACAACTAGATGGTAAACCAAGTATTCTGTCAAAATTTCAGATATTAAAAAAATTCCTAATTCTCAAAACTGCTCGATTTTGGGATCTATACCTACCTTTTGAAACGGATAACGTCAAATTTTGAGGCCGCTTGGAGTCGTCGATCTCCGTCGCGATTACATAGGTGTATTATTCCAAGAATAATAAACCAAAAATTTGGCTTGATATAATCGTAAATTATGAGCTAGCAGGAAGCATCCAAGAACCCCTGGTGTATAAAGTAGTGTTGGGGGGTCAATTTGGCGGTTCCAACTAGCGTTGGGAAGAAAAGGAATGTTGACTCGTCGAGTGATAGGTAACGTGAAAAGGGGGCTTCCTTTTGTTTGTCACAATGAGGGGAAGAAAGAGTGTCGAGCACACGATGTCAAAAGGACCCCACCAGGCCCTTTCGAAGTTTGGTTTTGGCGCCTCGATTTTCGCGAGGGAAAATTATGATAACCAAAGTTTCTCTGAGCGGTGAATGTGGAGAAAAGTTACTAAATGTTCGACCATTTTGGCTATCTTGCCTTACGAGTAATCTAATCTGTCCTTGCAGGGTTAGTTGTTGATGTAGTCATGGTTTTGAGCTGTTTAGGAGGAGGTCTGTACTAGAAGGGCACATAATGTTGTGACCAAAGTGCGTTTTGAGCAAATAGGCTCCAAAAATTTACAGGTTGAGCGTTGTATTACAGGGTTACCATCTCATTTTTTGTGAAAGGAGGACAATCCATGTTAAAATGTTTTTTAAAGGAGGACGCCAATAGGTACTAAACCTATTTCTAGACTCCCTTTGTTCTCGAAGGTATTCGAAAAAGCTATTAATAGGCAGATAAAAGATTACTTTGAGGATAACAATCTATTTGTCTCGGATCAGTACGGATTCAGAACGGGAAGGACGACTGAGCAAGCAGTTTTGTGTATACACAAAATACATTTCAATAAATTTCACGTCAAATTTATAAACATTTTGAAAGAGGTCACTATGCTTCAGCAACAATGGTTGATGTTTCAAAGTGTTTTGATTGTGTGCCTCATAAACTGCTAGTTGCTGGAAAAATTACGATCGTACGAATTCTCCGCTGAAGCCGCAACCTTGATTAAGTCCAAGCCACACAACAGAGCCCAAGCTGAGCCTTACATAATAGAGTCCAAGCTATTCGCCTAAATGGTACCGTTTCCGAATTATCACAAATCGGAGACTTATCCGTAGTTCAAGAATTCCTGGTAGAAAATGCAGATAGTACTGTCGGTGCTGTTCGACTTTGGTTCCATAAAAACCGTATCGCTGTAAATGATTCAAAAACGCTGCAAATTTTACACAAGGGTTTATATTCTTTGATATAGGTTACTTGTGCAAAAATTATTTCTGTGTCAATGGAAAAAATTTGGAAACATTTTTTTTAAATTTTTTCTTTTCAACAATTTTTTTTTTTTTTTTTTTTTCAAAAATTCTTTATTTTTTGCTTGGAAAATATTTAACCTCCTGGGATCCTTTAAAGTTGCATTTTTAGCCCCATGAAAGCCCTATAGATCACCACAGTGAAATGGGATCGTTCTGGGACCCTCGAAAATGGATTCTACGTCCAAAAATACTTCGAAAACGACACCTAACTCGATCCCATAGCTAAAAGCCTTCAAAAAACCCCCTTCCATAGCCCCATAGCGCCCCACGGGTTTGGGCGATCGGGCTGAAAACCTTGCGGGCACAACTAGATGGTCAACCGAGTATTTGTTCAAAATTTCAGATTTAAAAAAAATTCCTACTGCCCAAAACGGCCTGGACGGCGGACGGACATTTCGGATTTAGAATGTAGACCTCTTGAAACGGATGATGTCAAATTTTGAGGGCGATCGGAGTCGTCGACCTCTGTCACGAAAACATAGGTGTATTATTCCAAGTATAATAGACCAAAAAATGGGATCTCTATCTCGAAGAAAATCTGTTACCCCAAATTCTGCCACTTTCAGATTTTCACCCACTCGTGAATTTAAATACATAGTATCAAGATAGTATCAACTGGGTTCGCTTCGGGCCAACCTCTCAAGGTTATCAGATGTATCTTGAAACTCTAAAAGCATGTTAACTAATTTGAAGACACGTTCTTCCAAAACTTCACGAGTAAAGTTCGTCGAGTCTCTGCATGCGTGCTCTACCAACTCACGTAAAGTTCACTTCAGGCGTAGTACCTCCGTAATTAGCACAGGGTGTTCAGGTTGATGGAGAGCTCGTGGAAAAATTAATTTCCTCTCCTCGCCCGCTAATTTAGGCTCCTTTAGCGCCAGCAATTATGATTTCCTGTTCCTCTAGAGACGGGAGTTTTAATAAAAATAAAATCCCGGAGGGGGGTTTTTTCCACCGGCAAGCGCGATATCGAGCGGCGACGGAGGGGGGTAGGAATATCGCGACCTGCGGCTGATACCTTGACACAGTTGGTTCTTGACTGGCCGAGTGTGTTCGTGTTAAAATTCACGCAGTTCCCTCGCCGATAATTGCTCTGGTTGTTGGACACCTTGTTGGTTTGTCCATGCTGATTGACCTTTTACACGAGCCTCATGGTACGCCTGAAGCGTATTTCACCCGTAGAGGTGTGTGGACAATCCTACTGCACATAATCATGCTTTTATCGCACAGATCATTAAAGCCTAGTGGCTTATTTGTTATAAGCCAAAAGATAAATAATTATTATTATTGGTGTGTAAATGCTGCACTGAGAGAAAAAAAGGGCCTATTCTAGGTTATTTTTCGATTTTTTTCTAGGTTAAATGCTGCCAACCTAGATTTTTTTTGGTTTTCATTCTAGGGTGGAACAATTTAGTCTAGGTTGAATATAATTTAACCTAGATTGAAAATACTGGTGAAGTTACCGTCCTAAAAATGCAAACAACCAAGATTTAAAATGCGCCACCCCCACGCTTTAGTTCTAGGTTAAGTTCACTGTGTGTGCCGCCGCCTCCATACATTTACAGTCTAGGTTAAAAACATTAATGTCTTGGTTGTCTCACCCTGGTATTCAATGTTTTTCACTTTCGTAGACGGTTGATTTACCCTAAAAAGAAAACGTTCTAACCCCCCCTCAACTGACTCAACTGACTGTCAGCTGACTTCATCCGAGACCGGCATCAATAATTTTTAACATTTTGACATTTAAAACTTCAATTTACTATCCCGACGACCCCGCCAACTATGTGACCCTATATATTTTTGACATTGGAGACGCAGTTGAATAGCCAACTAACTAAATTAAGCCTGAAGAAGGGGACTAGCTTCCTCGAAAGCTTGCTATGAAATAAAGAACCACAACAAACGACTGGCTCTCTCTCCCTCTAACTCAACTAAAACTATTTGTGGTACTACGGTAGTTTTAACCGAGACTGAAAGTCTAACTTTTTCTTCTGGGTTGTTACCTAAAGTAACAATCTCGCCTTTTAAATCTCTCGGTTGTTTTCAGTTGTACAACCGAGACTTTAATGGAGGGGAATTATATGGAAGGTCAAATCATTCGATTCTAGGTTACCCCACTTAAAAGTCAAAGGTAGGTAATATATTTTCTAGGTCTTCACAATGTCAACCTAGACCAAATGTGAAGTTCACATTTGGTCTAGGTTGACACTTTTTTATTCCAGGTTGTGGTCAGAGGGCGGGTAATAACGGATTAGGTTGTTTCTATATGCGTCTAGGTTGTATTAATAGTTTTCTATGTTACTTTAACCTGGACCTATTTTTTTCTAGGTTGAATCAATTGATTCTAGGTGGTTTCAATTTCTTTTCGAGGTTATTTCGGATTTAACCTAGCCACTAAAAAAATCTTTTCTCTCAGTGTGTCACACATTTTAATTTTATGCTCAGAATAGTCAAGTTTTTGAGGGGGTCCAGCATTTTTGACCAAAACAACAAAACTTGACTTTATGTGTTTCATGACGTGAGGTTTTCAATAAATAAATAAATGTACGCTGCCCAGAGCGTTTTGTGTAGAGTGAATTTGTTTAATCTGTCATTTTGACAAAATACTCGGTTACATATTTATCTTGTTGTGCCCGCAAAGTTTTCAGCCGTTTGCTCAAACTCCGGCGTTCTGTGGTGCCGTAAAATGCCCTCAATAGGAACGGTTTTTGAGGCTTTTTGAGAAAAACTCAGTATTTGACTTGGATGAGTGGTTCTTTTTGTCCATTCCGCTAATTTTTCTCTATTCAGACAAGGATAAAAAAATTAGGTATTTAGAGTGATTTCATTTTATTTTTTCAAAAACGCGTTCCTATTCATGTCCTATAGCCTTGAATAGAAACACGCCCAGTTTTTTGTCATATTTCCGATTCTGGTGACCATCCTTCAATGGGAACAGTATTTTTGTTTTTAAAAAAGCTTTTGCAATACTTGGGTACCTATAGTAAAATAGAGGAAAACGTCAAAAAAACTAGCATTCGATTTTATTGATGTGCAAAAATTGAATTGAATTGAATCACTTTTGTTTTAGTCTTTTCTTTTTTAGCCTTTTGTGTTAATATTTTAAAAACGAAGCGAGGGCGGTAAGTCGCTGAATAAGCATCTCCTCCGTGGTCAGGGTGGTTTGCCCACCCTGGCGAGGCAAGACTGCTCCCCTTTGGTGTGCTTTGAAGTGCCTGTGGAGGACGCCGAGAGGGATTTAGCTGATTTTGTTGACGCTCCTGAATGATTTGCCATTTGCAAGCATTTGCATTGCAGCATCAATTTTCGGGCATCCTGGGCGGTATTTTTCATATTTTCTCTTTCGTCGATCCTTCTGCAAGTGAATTAAGAAAACATGAAAGTGAAGGTAAACATGAAAGATTAATAGCAACAAACATAAATAATCGAGCCACAGCGTTTTTCCACTCAATTTGTAAAACAGAGTGGTAAACGACACTGATAAGGAGTGTTCCTATTGAGGGACTTGCGAGAAAAAAAGGGGTCCGCCCCACATTTTTTTCCCCTGCGTCTCACCTACTGAATATAAAATTCTGATTCCAATGACAATTTGCTCTACTGTTTGTTGAATTACGGTAAAAATGTAAAAACTTGCGTTGAAGAAGTTTCCCGCCTGCAGTAGAAGTTTCCCGGGTGATAACAAACAGCTGATTTGAGGTGTTGCACTTTGACATTTTTGTACGCATGGCGGACGTACAGAGCTTCACGTATGCAATAATACTCTATACTACTAGTGGAGGAGACCTGATTTTCTTTAAACGCCATACGAATGCACCAGAGCGCGCAGCAAGCAGTTTTGACTTTTTCCCGGCTCTGCGTTCCTATTCGTGGCACTGTTCCTATTGAGGGCATTTTACGTGCTAAAAAAGGGTTGACAGGAGGTGTTTTGTGATTTTTGGGGCTTGGTGTTATTTTAAAGATATTTCTGGTTGTAGAATCCTTTTATGATGTCTCAGACTCATCTGAACACACAAAGGATCCTGTGGGGGCTACACATTGAGCTTTTGAGGTGCTTTGAACTGAAGGCCGAATGAGGTGTCATTTCCGAAGTAATTTTGATCGTAGAATCCATTTATCGGAGTCCCCGCCCTGTCCAACCTCACTGCGTCGTTCTATAAAGCACATGTGCTTTTAAAACACATGTATGTGTTGCTTTTGAAGGACGCCATGAGGTAAAATGAGGTGTTTAACCCTCTTTTGGGGGTATAATTTTGGTTTATTATTCTTGGAGTATTACACCTATTCGTGTCGGAGGTCGAAAATTCTTAGCGGCCTCAAAATTTGACATTATCCTGTTTCATGACATGTAGATTCCAAAAAAGAAATGTCCGTCCACCGTCCAGGCCGTTTTGGGCAGTAGGAGTTTTTTTTTTTTTTTTAATCTGAAATTTTGACAAAATACTCGGTTTACCATCTAGTTGTGCCCGCAAGGTTTTCAGCCAGATCCCCCAAACAAGTGGGGCGCTATGGGGCTAAAATGGGGCTACGGGAGGAGTTTTTTTGAAGGCTTTTGACTATGGGATCGAGTTAGGTGTCGTTTTCGAAGTATTTTTCGACGTAGAATCCATTTTTTGGGGTCCCGGAACGATCCGATTTTACTGTTGCGATGTATAGGGCTTTCATGGGGCTACAAATGGGATTTTTGAAGGATCCCAGGAGGTCAAATATTTTTCAAGTAAAAACAAAAAATGTTTGAAAAAAAATTTTTTTTTGAAAAAAAAAAGTCCAAAAAAATTGTTTTTTAAATTCTTTTTAATTGACACAGAAAAAACTGTCAGCACAAGTAACCTATATCAAAGAATAATTAACCCTTGTGTAAAATTTGTAGCGTTTTCGTTTTTTACTTGAAAAATATTTGACCTCCTGGGATCCTTCAAAAATCCCATTTGTAGCCCCATGAAAGCCCTATAGATCGCCACAGTGAAATCGGATCGTTCCGGGACCCCCAAAAATGGATTCTACGTCCAAAAATACTTCGAAAACGACACCTAACTCGATCCCATAGCTAAAAGCCTTAAAAAAAACCCCCTTCCATAGCCCCATAGCGCCCCACGGGTTTGGGCGATCGGGCTGAAAACCTTGCGGGCACAACTAGATGGTCAACCGAGTATTTTTTCAAAATTTCAGAATTAAAAAAAATTCCTACTGCCCAAAACGGCCCGGACGGCGGACGGACGTATCGGTTTTGGAATCGAGACCTCATGAAACGGATAATGTCAAATTTACAAAGATGTATTATTCCATGAATAACACTGCTCTACACTGAAAATGTATCTGGCTTGAAAACTGTCCCTATCTATGTTTTTTGGTGTGAGAAACACGAATTTGCCTATAAAAATAGTTAGTTAGCTCTAGTTTTGAAGATACACCAACAGTGGCACAAACTGAGGTAAATTATTTTTTTTCCGGTTGGCCAAACTGCTCTCCCTGTGATTGACACTAAACTTCTCTGTGATCCACAGAGTCACTTTCCTAACCTCTGTGGGCAGTGTTTACATTCATCAGGTGTATTTGTTGCATTGTTTTGTGCTTGTTTTTTATGTTCTTCCTAGTGTTTTTTTTTTTTAATAAACATTCGTTTTTAATCAGCTACCAGGCCCCGAATGTGAAGGAACATTCCAAACAACTTTTGTTACATTTGTGGTGAAGTTACCTTTGCTAATCAAAAACGACCCATCACCCAGATGATCTAAACTGCATAACACCACTACTTTGGTGTTAAGGTTGGTGACCAAGACAAACCTTGGTCCCCTCACATCTGCTGTATCACATGTAATGTTAATTTAAGGGATTGGTTAAACAACAAGGGTCGTTCAATGCCTTTTGCTATTCCCATGGTGTGGAGGGAGCCTAGTAACCACACAGACGACTGCTATTTTTGCATGACCCCCTCCTCTTAATAAAGGAATGTCCCGAAAAAATAAATATTCAGTCAACTACATACCCTGACATTCCTTCCGCAATACGACCGATCCCTCACGGGAATGAATTTCCTGTTCCCAGTCCTCCTGAACACTTCAAATTGGAGGAGAAAGAGGAAAACAAAGAGCATTTTTTAAGAAGAAAGAGGAAAGATAGGGAGGAAGGAAAACAAAGAGCGTTTTTTGAGAAGAGCATTTTTGATTATTCTGAATATTCTTCAGGGAAAAGAAAGAGCAGCTTGGGATGCATTTACAGCTTTAGTTCATGATTTCTTGGGTAACAGAAGACAAGATTATTATGCTGATCTAGTAGAAATCCTCCTTGAGAAGTACAGAGATCTTGGATGCAACATGTCACTCAAGATTCACTTTCTTCATTCTCATTTAAACTTTTCCCCCGACAATTGTGGAGCTGTAAGTGACGAACATGGAGAGCGATTCCATCAAGATATTTCATCAATGGAACGAAGTTGTCAAGAAAGGTCGGACACATCTATGCTTGTAGACTACAGTAGTTAAACTGTTGGACCGTTGTGAGGGATCTACCGGAAGAAGAATACAATCGGCAAAGAAGAAACGTTCCAAATAACTCTAAACAGCATCCTGAGGGCAGTCTCTTGTTGTATGGAGTTGAAGTTCATTTTTGTATTAGTTCTGATGAGAATTAGTGAATTATAAAGTACTTTCAACGTCTAATTTGGTGTTTATGTGTCTTCCGGTAGCAAATTTTTTGTATTTGATGCTGGTTGATGTATCTCCAAATCAGTAGCTAATGGAGAAAATCTGATTGAAAATTTGGATTCTGCACACCAAAAATAGTAAAAAATGACAGTTTTCATCAAAGATACATGCCAAAAATTTTTTTTTGTAGAGCAGTGTAATTAACCAAAATAATGTGACAAACTGGACGTGTAACTATCGTTCATGAAATCTCTGGAACAGCCGGATGCCGCCTGATACTGTTATCGTATGCCTGTATGCGCTACAAGAACCCTCCTTGTCAACTGCCAATGACCTCGCTCTGTTGAAAAAATTACGCTGACAAGTTCGTAGCGCATAATGTTGAAGAAGGTTCTGCTGAAAGTGAAGCGTATTTTACGTTTATCTTTGAGGCTTGTGGTTCAAAGTGTGCTAATTGTTACACTCGGGCGTTGTAGGCCGTACCGCCATCGGGCACACTCCTGACCCCGTAACCTGACATTGTAATGCATGACCTTCGTTGCGTATACAACTGGGATGACCTGCCTTGAGGCCTACATGAAGGCCTCTGCTGGTTTCTGGAAATTATCCTGTACGCTTAGATGGACCAATCAAAGCATGTTTTGAAGTGAAGCTTTTGATCGCTTTTGTACGGTCCCGATGGTGTTTAACCTTCGAACTTGGGATGCCATCACCAGGTCATGCTAATTGTATGAGGGTAATCGATATGTACTCTGACAGCTTCCCTTGTGTGTGGCACTGTTTACAGACTACGGCCTGTCAGCTAACTTCAATCACCTCATCTGCTCGTGGGTGATTAATTTAAATGATGCAATGTTCTCTCTCTTCCCTCATTGCCCGTTAAATTAAAGCCTCATCGAGTCCTCCCCTAAGTGCACTGTTGAAGGGATTCCATGCCATGGAGGAGCAACTGAAGCGAAGAGCAAACAATCCACATTGCATCAGCGCATTTAAGCGCTGTAGGAGGCTTTCTAGTTTCAATGTGCTCCGCTGCAATGAACGCTTTAGGATACTGACGCATTAAGAAGGTTGAAATTGATTTCAGGTGATGGCAAATGAAGATAGTATGAGTGACGACGTGTTTGAAACGGAAACAGAGACGAGCCTGAGGGCGTCCAGCGCTGACCCCAGAGATCCCAGGAGTGGACGACCGACTCCAAGTCCGACGGGTTACAGAGGATACACCCCTGATCCTCAGCTGCTGACTCCCGTTCGACAAATTGAACCGGATATCGCTCATAAGGTAGATTCCGAATCACAATTTTGGGGATTGAACACGAGCCGGGTGGATTTTGTCTACTATGTGTCGAGGTATCCTTGAAATTGTATTGTGATGGGCGGAAAAGTGCAGGCTGTCCAAGTTTTTGCCTCCGCCTGTAGTGGTGGAATGGGCTAGGAAACAAGGTCAGAGAAATGGGAAAATTCGGCCGAACATAGTTGAACTAATAATGAACAAAGTACTCAGTACAGTTAGCACTGAGAAATTAGTTGTCTGAGCAGAGGACATCACTAGTGAATATTTGTCTTTTTGAATTTTCCCCCCGCGACAGTCGAACCAATCCGCCAGAGTGCACTCGCACAAAAAGTAGAAAGTTTACAAAAACCCTGGAAATTCTCCGCTTCACGGAAAAACATTGAATCATGGATATGTTTACTGTAAACTTGTCGTCACAAATTTTGGTTGTCGAGTAGAAACAGTTTCTAGTAACCAACCGCCAAACTTCCTTACAGACCAATCATGTGATTATAAAGGGTCTTCACGGTCGGGCCGTTGTCGATGAGTTAACGGGTTAAACGTGGAGAACGTGGAGACAATCCGTGGAAAAGTTGTTATCAAAGTGAGTTATCAGCCATGTTAACGTAACTGAGGTGTGGAGAACGTCGACAGCAACCAAGTGATCAGTTTTCTTGCGATCTTTCAAAATGGCCGCCTACCAGTGTTTTCTGTTGTTCTGGTGTTTTCTGTTTTAGTTTGGGGTTTCTTCCTGAAGTTTTTTTAAGTTTTTTCCAAAATTGGGTTTGACGCAATGGATCCCAAGAGGAGAAAGTTTCCACGGGGGTCGCAAGAAGTGGGGGGGGGGGGGGGGGGTGTGAAGCAAAAGCGCCACTTGTCGTAGTGGCATCTGCCAGAACTACACTTTCTACCTACAGAACTACACATTTAACCAGGGTGCCTCATGATTTTTTTACTTAGCAACTTTTCTACTTAGAACGTTTAACTCGTTAACCTCGACCGTGAATACCCTTATAGTTTTCGCGATTATGTTGCGTAACAAATTTTTGTGCCGTTTGGTGTCGCAAATTTTAGAATGACCCCCAGCCCAAAAACATATCCATGTTAAAAATCTTTTTTGACATTTCATGTCTTTGCTATGGCACACAACCAAATTTTCGTTATGTCACGTTACGTTAAGTAACGAAATATGCTCAATGATTATTATGATTCGTATAAGTGAGGTAGGTAGGTACCTATATGATTATAGCTGAAATGAAATGTCCTAATGCGTTGCAGACTTGTACTTATTTGTTTTGTTATGTTATGTTGGTGAACATGAATATGGTCTGTCCCGTCACGCTAGCGTCAGAACAAATCTGAACGACTATTTTCCTTGCGATTTCACCTTTTCTGATCTCGTGAATATCTCTGAATTCGCGCTTTTTGTTCATTTGCTGACCACCAGAGAGCACTTCTTGGAAGCGCCACTCTTCCCTCCAGATTCAAAGTTGAAATTTTCGAAAGTGCCCTGGAAATTTGTATTACACCGTAGGAGCCCAAAACTCACTGCTACGGCTTCAAATTATGAAGTTCTTTCAGAAAAAAGTATTAGTCGTCATTCGGTTCCCTAGCCCATTGACTTACACTTAGTGTTCCAGGGTTGGTACCTCAGACGACGAATTGAAAATGGCAAACGTGGCGCCTCGGGCTTCTCTCGGAGAGGAAATTCTGTAGGTATCTAAGAAATTATTTGCCTTTTGGTTTATTATTCTTGGAATAATACACCTGTGTAATCGCGACGGAGGTCGACGACTCGGATCGGCCTCAAAATTTGGCATTATCCGTTTCAAGAGGTCTAGATTCCCAAACCGATATGTCCGTCCGCCGTCCGGGCCGTTTTGGGCAGTAGGAAGTTTTTTTTAAATGTGAAATTTTGACAAAATACTTGGTTTACCATCTAGTTGTAGATAGATAGATAGAAACATGTTTGTTGTTCAAAAATTCGTGCACAAATAGTACTCCGTCAATATTAACAATACTATTAACAATGCTATACTATAGGAGGAGGAAAATCCACCTGAGTTCGGCCAGAACCATACGCCAAAGAGATTGGCCTCCAAATTACACATCGAGCACTCCCTGCGTGGGCTGTCTGTTCTCAGGTAGATGCCGTCATTCAAGCTAATCAGCGCGCCCCTGAATTTTAAGACCCAGCGAAGCACCCACAATGGCTGGTTCCAATCTCGCCCAGAAACCCGAGCGGGGCGAACGTCAAAGCATTGGCGGGGGTACAGGGGGTTACGCGATTGCATCGCACTGGCCTTCATGTCCAGGGGTTGACTAGCCTGCTTCCAGGTCCCTAATTGAGTAGGGTTAGTATGTTTCTCAGGATAAACTGTGTACTGAAAGGACATCATATTGGTTGATAAATCCGACTTGTTTGAGACTTGTAGGTTATGGGGATTGTTCCGAGTTCAAGGTCTCAAATCAGTATGATTCTCTTGCATGTCCCAATCGAGCTTTAAACACTATATATATATAAATACATATTATGTCATAGTCAATGTGTTTAATGCAGGCAATATATATATATATAATGACGGGTCGTTTTACTCAATGTGTATAATTTCTTCATTTTTCGAACTTCTTGATGGCTAGGTTGTCTGTATAATGTCCACGGCACCTTGGGAAATGTATGGAATCTATATCACTAATTTAGTTTCTAACGAACGATTCTGCTATTCCTTCAATTCCACTTTTCGCGGTTCGTCAACAACATTCTCCCAATTTATTGTAATTGTTTTTCAATTCGATACGAGGTACCAACCTGGTTTTTGTATCTCGGAAAAGGAGGTTTTGGCTACATGGGAAAGTTTCGGCTATCGTGATTAAGAAGAAAATATTCATCTTGCTCTCAAAGTGTTTTTGAATCCGGGCCCTTGAATAAATGAAGATATTTATAAGGGGAAAGAAATATGATGTAATCCCAGGGAAAATATTACGGGTAAGTCGACAGTTTTGTAAAGTTAGGGATCAATGTCGTTGGGGGTCGTTGGGAGTTGTATTCGTATTATCCCTCCCCCAAACGCTGCTGCGGGTAATCAGACGAAAAACTGAAGCTGGTTCTCGTTACGTTCCCAAATATTAGGTTGAAAAAGAATACCTACAAGAACCAGAAATGTTGTTTCGCGATCAAAATTTTGATTAGTCGACTTCAAGTTCTTCTCACTGTCTTTGTTCTCAGACAATACTTCTTGGAGATTCTGGCGTAGGGAAGACGTCCCTCCTTGTTCAGTTTGACACGGGGAAGTTCCAAGCTGGTTCTTTTTCGGCCACCGTCGGGATCGGCTTTACTGTGAGTACGAACTTGAAAGTATATTTTACCGAACGTTCAAGCTGTCACGAAGGTGAGTGATTTTCTAAAATTGTTGAGGGTATGTGCATGCTACGAGGCTCAACGTTCTCCAGGTAAGTCGAATACATATTGTGGGAGCGCAGGGCCCCAAGTGGTCCCGAGAGGGGCCTCGGGAAGCGCTGCGGTCAATGGCGAGATCGGGCGGTCCCGCTTCTCCGGCGAGTGGCCTCACCGCCTGCGACCCAGACTGTCCCAAATCTCGCCACTGATTTATAATACCACCTCACCTTTTAAATTCACAATGTTTAATCGCAGTGCACTTTTTCGTTGGCATCCTCTGGCGAGACTTCACCTGAGGAAGCCAGGTCATCGGGATTTTGCACGGGTCCACTCCCCAGGCCACTATCTCCCGCTTGTAGTGGCCAGAAGATCAGACCCTCGTAAGACTGGGTCAGCTGACCAGGACTCTTTTAGTGACATTTCACTTATGGAAGCCGGCCAGCTGATTTCCAGTTAAACTGCGAGCTGTGGGAGAACGGATATCAATCCCGACACTTGGTGTTTCATATCAGAATCCCCTCAGCTCCCTTCCGAGGATCTACGCACTCCTAGCCAAGCTCGAAAATCCTCCTCAACTGCATCAATATCACCTTCTAGGCCTGCAGAGCTCGACACTTCGCGTTATGCCCTTGACAGGGATATTCCTGTACTCCCTTCCTCTTCCTCCAAAGACAATGGCGTCGTAATCCTGAATATGTCGCTCGAAGCATCCCCCCCCCCCCAACCTCCCCCACAACACGAATAATGACGAACCTATTAATCAATCAGGAACACATTATGCACATGTAGCTACACACCCATCATCCGTAGTGGCCCCCCACACACAAATCGTGACTGTATCGATCAACCATCCAATACGATATTCGTATAATTTCCTTCGATACGTGGGAATAAAATCACGTATGTTTGAAGCTCGTGAAGAAATGAAGGCCAATAGAAAATCTGACGAGGGGAAAAAATCCTGAGAGCTGCGAGTGAGTGATTTATTGAGAAACGACCTTCTGAGCGGGCTGAGTTCATCGACTGCTTCGAAGGGAGGAAGAGAAATGAAGAAAGATTTTTCTAATAGAAAATTCCCCTCCGATGCTTTTCAATAACCGGTGGGGGGGGGGGGGGGGGGGGCATGATTTCATTCCACTCAATTCCCCTATATAGAGAAATCCTAGCAAGCCCCTACCGCACCAATGGCATGAAGATACCTTTGAGAAATTATAAAATAAATGCTACTTAATTGGCTCCGTTTCCTGGTGATTAATTCGTATGAAACTTTTCGTTTGAGTTTAATTAAGAAGCTTTTTAAGCTGAATTGGGTGCTTGCCCTCAATTCAGCCAGTTCAATGAAGGCTGTCATTTTATGATTACATCCCGAACACGATGGTTCGATTTCTCTTTTTTCGTTAGGTACCCGAAAGGTTTATTTTGAATTCATTTTAAGAACGATATTCTTATTTTACAAGCGACGATTTTCGCATTTCATGTTTGAAGTAAATTTGGGGTGTGTAAGGAGTCTTCCCTCCAAATTTCAACGCAAAAGTTCCAAAAATGAGGGATGCTTCACGTAATAAACATACAGACAGTTAGAATAGATTCGCTAGAGAGTTATTCGACGATCGTCAGTAAGTGGGTACGATTTTACTTTGCGAGCCTTCGATTCGACGTAGTTTGATACTTCCCGAAAATGGTCAACAAGCGTTTTTACCTACTAAGAAAAATTACTATGTTGATGGGTTGCCACGGGTGTCCCGAGTGAAGCATGAGTTGCATTATTGATAGGTGACGGACGGGAATTCGATATTTCGTGAGAAGCACGGGTATCCCAGCCACAACTAAGAAAAATAACGAGTTGTTAGTTACGAGCTGACGGGTTGCCACGGGTGTTCCGAGTGAAGCATGGGTTGCATTATTGACAGATGACGGACGGGAATTCGATATTTCGTGCGAAGCACGGGTATCCCAGCCACAACTAAGAAAAATAACGAGTTGTTAGTTACGAGCTGACGGGTTGACACGCGTGTTCCGAGTGAAGCATGGGTTGCATTATTGATAGGTGACAGACGGGAATTTGATATTTCGTGAGAAGCACGGGTATCCCAGCTACAACTAAGAAGAATAACGAATTGCTAGTTACAAGCTGACCGGTTGCCACGGGTGTTCTGAGTGAGCCATGGGTTGCATCATTGACAGGTGATGGACAGGAATTCGATATTTCGTGAGAAGCACGGGTGACCCAGCCAGTTCTTCATAACAATACGTCTGTATCTTTATATTTTGTTTTTCAGAGGGGGGAAAATTTTGTTCTATTTGTTTTCCCCCGCAGAACTTCAAATCAGTTGAACTGGTTTTTTTTGCTCTCTAAAAACTGGTTTCTACCCACTCAAACAAGTATCTACTCCCTCAAATCCCGTTTTGACTTCCTCGAAATCGGTTTCTCCTCACTCATTTGTTTTTCATTTGCAGTTAAACCATTGAAACTTTAATTCGTTTCTTTTATTTGTATTCAATTAATGCAAGTTTATGGATCTTGAGTTTGTTACTATCAAGGGGAAAAGCTCATACTGTGCTGACACAAATTATTGTTTTTAGCACTTGGTGCTAATACGCACGGTTTCTGACGGTTTCGACGGTTTCTGGTCTAATGTAATTCAGTACGAGGAATTAGTCGGTAGATCGGATCACTGCGGGCAACATTTCCCTAGTATGGAAGCCTTCTGGCTTATTGTACTCCCGAGCGTCCATTTTTTGCCTCTATTTGCCTCCTGAGTGGTCGAGGTACAATTCCTAATTACCTAATACACGTCTTATCATTGCGTCTTCTTGGGGGTAGTGAGGAGGGGGGTGGACACAATCCCACCGCCCCTTCAAACGGTCCAGGATTGTGGGAACTGATACTTCCCCCCTCCCATCATTAGCACCCAAGGGCTCGCAGACTGCGCAGCTAGTTTAACGTTCTCAGCAAACGTAGGCATGTTTATACCGGTCCACCAGAAAACTTGTATCCCGGTCTGAGATCCCAAGAGACACGTTTACGGTGTAAACTTAGTTCCTCATATCTTGGGTGTTGAAGACAGATGCCCCTTCGCCACGGGAGCCTCTGCTAGGATTCACATAAACGTTCTAAAGTGGGGAATTGTCAACCAACAAGACAGGTCAAGCATTGGTGTTCGTCCCTGGATTCGAACCAGGCTGATCAGCGCTCCGACTGATTGTAAACAGGCCCTAGTCCACGGGGCCACCCTGTCCCCGCACTGTTTTTATTAGACAAAGTGTTTGTTAAACTCAAGTCTTGTAACAGGTACCTGGAATTGTGTTGCGTAAGATATCAAGGGATGCTGTTGCACAACGATGTCCGATTTCTTTCGCCCTTTGGACATATTGGTTATTTGATAACCATCCGAAACTTTCGAGGACCTCCTCATTCCTCTGAATTCCGCCATCAAACTTGCGAAGGAGGAACCCCGATGAAAGAGGGCGGAAAGCGAAACCCAGAGAATGAACGAGATATTGCTGGAAAAATTGAGTTGGCGAACTCACGATCTTGTCCAGGGGCAATTTAACGTATTAGCTCCAAAGCTTAACCTGATTACAATGTACAAGTTTTAGTATCAGGGGAGCAGCACTCAGCTTTTTTCCTTCCTGCATAATCGATTTCTCACGTAATAATAGTAAAAGCCTCGAAATGGCTTTGCCATATTTTCCCTTGTGATCTTTGAAGATGTCATTGTGGGAACACACCATGTCACGGGTGATGGATGTATATCTGTGTGTATTTGTGTACCTAAATTGGAAGTTAAATTCCTAAAATTAGGTTTTATTTGTTTTGCGGAGATCCAGAGGCGTGAACCCGTGAAGAGGTGGGAGGGAGTGTGGAAACACCTCTGTCCAGGGAGTCACACAAGTTGTCGTGAGCGGCTGACCACTGCAGAGGCATCGTCTCCGGAAGGGAACCGAGAGGATGACAATACCCAACATGAATTGTCGTGGAGGGAATTTTGGTTTATTATTCTTGGAATAATACACCTATGTTTTCGCGACGGGGGTCGACGACTCCGATCGGGCTCAAAATTTGACATTATCCGTTTCAAGAGGTCTACATTCTAAATCCGAATGTCCGTCCGCCGTCCAGGCCGTTTTGGGCAGTAGGAATTTTTTAAAAAATCTGAAATTTTGACAAAATACTTGGTTTACCATCTAGTTGTGCCCGCAAGGTTTTCAGTCCGATCGCCCAAACCCGTGGGGCGCTATGGGGCTATAATGGGGCTACGGGAGGGGGTTTTTGAAGGCTTTTAGCTATGGGATCGAGTTAGGTGTCGTTTTCGAAGTATTTTTGGACGTAGAATCCATTTTTTGGGGTCCCGGAACGATCCGATTTCACTGGGGCGATCTTTAGGGATTTCATGGGGGCTAAAAATGGGATTTTTGAAGGCTCCTAGGATGTTAAATATTTTTCGAGTAAAAAAAAAAAGAATTATTGAAAATAAACATTTTTGAAAAAAAAAAAATTTTTTCATTGACAGAATTAAATTTCTGCACAAGTAACGTATATCAAAGAATAATAAACCCTTGTGTAAAATTTGCAGCGTTTTTTCGCTCTGGGCTCGCAGTAGTACCCGGAGCAGTGGCTACAGCTACCTCAAACGAAATGTCAAAGGTGGCCTGATCCACTTACCTAGTCTTAGCTGTAAGCGAGATGGAGGCCTGGTCGGCAGGATTGATCTCTGATAAAGCACTGCAATTAGGAAGCATATATTTCAGGCAATTTGAATGCCTGAATCAGCCCCGTCGTCGATGGGGAAGGCTGACTCGCCAACGGGAAAAGAGGGGTTTGCACGGCTGCGCCGTGACTAGGGCGCAACCCGCTCCTCCCGCCGGTACTACCTCTGGCGGGCTGGCGAGATTGAGAGACAAAGGGGGTAAAACCCCACAGACATCATTCTTGTTCAATGATAATTCTTGATTTTTTAAACAGAACACGCTTTAACCGAGGGGTGTGTCATTACTTAGATATGGAAAACCCATCTCAGCTTCTCCCAGAAGCTTTTATCATGATTGCTGGGAAAATTGATTATGTATGAAGTGAAAACAGAGTGCTATTCTACCATTTACTGCCAATTTAAATTAAATATTGATTTCCTGGTGTTCCATCAAATGAAGACATGTACATATCTCAATTCCAATTGGCCTAAAATGCTTATAAAAAAAATTAGTTTTTGTTTTTTTGAACTGACGACTTCCCTAATATATTGCCTCTCAACAGTGGTGAAAAGGGTATTCAAGGCAGTTGTCGCAAATTTCATGAAGATTGCGAAACCGCTGAGTCCAAGAAGAGCTACAAGAGAAATTTTCTTTCTTGAGAAGAACAGCGAGCTGGTTAGGGATGGTTTTGCGATATTTATTCCAGTTTCTATGGCTACAAGGAGCTTAAAATACTTCGAGACAGTAGTCCATTGAGATACATGGACGGTTGATGCAATAAAAATCAACATTTCTAACGTCATAATCAGTTTTTTGTCTCTCCTGAAAAGTTTGGTTTTTCTGAGATACGAGGTTATCATATGACGCCATCGATGCTCTGATTTTTCGACCTCGCTGCTGGACTATTAGGCATTTAGATCCTTCATCTTCAATGACAATTGGTACTAAATGCGAGGGAGATTGTCGCAAGGGAAAACGCGTGGCGCAGGCTCCCGTCGCCTTGGCAACGGCTTTGGGCTCCTCCGCTTCTCCTCCCTGGGGGTTTCCCCCGGTGGAACAACAGGTTACCCCCAGCAGCTTTCAGTTGGTGCTGACGACCCGACCAGGACGTCCGTAAATCGTGCCGACTTAAGAGATCACTCAGTCAGTTATATTGGCCAGAAAATATTTGATTTCTCTCTTTAGGCTGACACATTCAAAGGCGTAGCAGCGTAAGTCGATTCTTTTTTTATATGTGTGGCAAAATTGTAATTTATAAATTATTGCGATTTATGCAAATTTATCCAAAAATGTGTTTTTCTTTTCCTTTGGGTTTTATAGTATCCAAGTAGTCAACTTACGTTTTCATAACGGAGGTAAAAAAATTTGATCAGCCTTAAAATTTGTTCTTTTGCATTTCACAATGTAGATCCTAAAAAATGAAAGGAAATTAATTTTAAGCAGTCCCTAGGAATTCTTTTTAGACCTGAAATTTTACTCTTAAATAAGTACCTCGGTTTTCCATCAAGTTGTGATCTCTATCGTTCCATTCTGTGGTGCTCTGTGGGTCTAAAATAAGGCTGCCATTGGAGTCTTTGAAAGATTCAGGAACTCGAGGGGGGCATCGTTTTTGAAGAATATTTGGAGCTAGAATCCACTTTTGGGATCTCATCCGATTAAAAGGCGCTGCAAATAGGGGTTTTGAATGGCTTTGACTACGATGTGTCGTGTTTGAAGTACTTCTGGAGCCCATTTTTGGGGTTCTCTTGTCCCAACGGCCGATTTACAGTTACAAATTTATAATTTTCCCAAAATGATTTCTTATTAACCAAGTACAATTTTCGGCCAGTTCATATAAAAAGTCCTTGTGTAATATGCAGAGTTTAAGATTTAATTAAGCACATCAGCGGCGTTTTTTATTTTGTAATTTTTTTTGTAATCGCGACGGAGGTCGACGACTCCGATCGGCCTCAAAATTTGACATTAATAATGTCACGTATATAATATACGTTTCAAGAGGTCTAGATTCCCTAACCGAAATGTCCGTCCGCCGAAATGTTTATCGCTCAAGACCGTGGGGGGGGGGGGGGGGGGGGCTCTGTGGGCTAAAAACGGGCTACGGACGGGGTTTGTGAAGGTTTTCGGTTATGGGGCCAAGTTAGGTGTCGTTTTCGAAGTATTTTTGTACGTGGAATCCATCTGTGGGGGTCCCAGAACGATCCGATTTCACCGTGAGGATCTAGGGGGGGCTTTTATGGGGCTAAAAATGGGATTTTTGAAGGATCACAGGCAGTGGCGCACCCAGGATTTTCCTTGGGGGGGGGGGGCAAAGTTCAGGTTTCAGTGCCTAAGGTTGAGCCCAGGAGGTCAAATAAGGGTTCGTTTTTCGAACAACTTTGGACGAAAAACCCGTTTTTTCGAGGACCCACATCTGTCCAAACATTGTGCCTACAGAATTCCCCCCCCCCCACCAGGTTCTTTTAATGACACAGAATTAATTTTCGCACTACAAGGAATGGACGTGGACCCGAATTTCGGGTTAAATCATCCTGTGCCATGTTGTTAGAAGTCGAAAAGAGGGAAATGTATCATTTTTGTGACAAAAAGTCTTTCACATAGGTAGGTTGTTCATAAATATTCATCCAAAGTAACTTTTAACAACAACTGTTGTCCTGGTCGATTAAAAGTACGCGCGTGACGTCACCTACGGACCTTCCGGTTTGATGGCCAGGGTTGCCAACGCAGAAAACCACTTTTCCGTAGATCGTTTCCATAAACAATCTTTTGACATTTTTAGATCTAATTTAAATAAAAAAATTCAAAGTTTATCTGCTATTTGCCTTGACCCACAAACGAATCAGAACAACGGCCGTGGTGTCACTTTCACCTTCACTGTGGTTTAACCTCCGAGACTGATCCTTCAGTTTTAATTTGTTTAATGGTGGCCAACTTGGCAATATGGCGAAAACGTCAACCAATGGGAGCTGATCGCTGGTTTCCGCCAAAAATTCAAACTATTTTTTCCATAAATTATAGAAATTCGTACAAACTTGCAATTTGTGTTTTAGACCCCGTGTTATTTGGAAGCCATCTATCGATACAAAAAATAATCGAGAAACACGTCCACACAATTTTTTTCGTTGACAGAATTAAATGTCTGTACAAGTAACCTATATCGAAGAATAATAAACCCGTGTGTAAAATTTGCAGCATTCTCTTCCTCAGAACACAGTTGACTTGACGGTTGCATTAATTGCATTTTACTATTAGAATGTATTCTAGTTTTGCGGAAAGATAATATTAATATATTGATGTATATTCTTTCACCTTACTGATTGGAATTATTGGCATTTTTAAGTATTCCTTCGAAACAATGATGTTCCGATTTACATGGCCGATCATTTTCTCGCGGTATTTCTCCCTTCACAAGGTCCAGTGTTGATGATTTTCTTAGATAAATTGGCACCAACTTTTGTCCCTAACTAATTTGAATTTCTATATCAGGAATGAGCTCCTCTTATGATTTAAAAAAAAAAGTTTTTCCTGCAAAGGTCGTCCTTCAAATGTTACGAAAATAGGTCACCATGGCAGAAAACCCGTCTGTATTATTTATAGGTCCTTAGGAAAAATATGATATTTGAATTCTGAGGTCTGGAGGAGGTACATGACGTGGGCTGCTTCGTTATTTTTTGATTGGCTGAGAGACCCCTACGCGAAAAGCCAACCCTGAAAATCGAAAATCGGGTTTATCATTAGAGAAGGTCATTCGAAAATCGAGCATCGAGGTTATTATCAAAGAAGGTTATTCGAAAATCGACCCGGGTTGAGTGCTTTTATTCCGATTCTGTTCAGATTTATTATTTAGCGCTCTGGCGGCTCCGTGCCCAACTACTCGACGCCCAGCCAGGCGTGTGACGTCACGTGCCCTCCGCTTTCAAAATCTTCAACGTTTCTAAAACAGCTCTGCTCGTAATTATGCGGATTTTCGAACTAAAAATGTGTGTTGTGAGGTTTTAAGGGGTGATTAATCCGAATATGTTGATAGAAATGATGAATTCCCACCTTTTCAAAGAGCCCAATCATACTTCGGAATAATACCTACCGTTCCGAAAGGTGAATTAGATGTTCGATCCCAAGTTCCAATTAATTTGTCAGATTCTATTAGCGTCAACAGTAAAATGGATCGTATTCAAACGTCAGATCCAACAAAGATTTAATTTTCTCGTTCGAAAGGAGTGAAATTTCATTCCAGTCTTGACAATTCTATCTGGGCCCTAATCGGGAATGTTCATTAAACTGTCGCCGGGTTTTTGATTCAACAAAGATAGTGTCAAATTGGCTTCTAGTTCTAACTCGCTTGTGTCCACTGCTCGAATTAGGTTGGCGATTCAGTCTGACTGAGGACCGAGTTGGTTGGGTATTTTACGAATTCATGGACTATCTATTGGTGTGGGGGGGGGGGGGGGGGGGATTGAGTTCACGCTTAACGGCTCGTGAAGGGCGAAACATTTGGGGTGCAACGCGAAAATCACAATAGAACGTTACTGGATATCTGCTTAACGGAGTTTAAGCTCGCCGCAACAATGAGGCTCGAAGCTCCCGGATGAGTTCTGGTGGTCCTGTCGGCTGGTTCGAACTGTGGCCGGTCCGTTTTTTCCGGGCTCACGTCGGACGTGACGATAGCATTGCGATTGTTTGGCAGTATTTCGAATGAGAATTTCCCCCTTTTTCGCTTCAGTCAGAGAGGGCAAAAAGTTAACTCAATTCTGACAGTATTGTAACATTATTTGCTATTTCTTTGTGCCTTCCATTATCCATTGACATCAAAAAGATTCGTTTCGAATCCAGCTGTGGCCCAGTTTTATTACAAGAACAGTATCTCACGTGAATTCCTGAAGTATTGGAAGAAGAAAATAGTTTTTTGCTGTATCGTTTTTCCTTACAAAGCTATTCCACGACCCCGCCGGGAAAAGACCGACTGCTCCAATCAAAGTTTGTTTTCGTTCTGGAAAGGTCCAATTAAATCGTAATTGTGAATTCTTTGATGAAGCGATTTCCTTGTGAGTGCGGATTACCTTTTCCGCTCCCAAGTTGTCTTTTCTCGTTCTTGAATCCTTCGTTGATTGATGATTGACCAGTATAAAGTAAAAGTTTGGCTGTATTTTGGCTTTGTACAGCACCCTGCTTAGCGGATGTTGAAGGTGTACGTACATGAACAAAGTTCCTAATTGATCTTCAAATCTATCATTAATTGTGTTGAGTATTTGGGGGAATGGCTCCAGCGTCATATCTGAGATTACGCCCTCAGTGTCTTTGGAGGAAGAGGAAGGGAGTGCGTGAACACCTACCCAGGGCATAACGAGTCGGATTGACAACGTAGCTTGAATTGTGAACATTGATAAGGGATCGCCCTGAGCCCGGCTGTCGATCAACTCGCCCTCCATCCTACTGTTCACTATTTGTTTTTGACACATTGACTCGCCCCCGAGGCAAAAAGTTGTGAGATTACGCAACAGACTTGTTTACCTGATATCGCCTGCTGTCCGTACGGCGCAGCGTCCGTGGTTACGCCGCCAGTGTAGTTGGAGGATGCAGGTGGAGATTCATCAGTGGCATGACCTAATCTGTTGGGATCTGCTGACACTGAGAATATTCCTGCTGCAGAAATGGAGGATCTGGGTTCCATACGAATTCCCGAAGTGTTGGGTTTTCCTAAGTCCAGTAGATTCTCGAATGAACGGGAGAAAACTGATTTAACCAGCACGAGAGCTCATGCCAGTTAATGTTGGTGGTTATTGGTTGGTTAATGTGGTTTCTTGGCTTCCAATCTTGGCGGAGCATCTCTAGTATGGACTCCTTGACAACGGGCCCCTGCGTGTTTGCTGTCGGGGGGAGATTTCCGGATCGTTGGACACCGACGGAGGTGACACCGGCAAAAGCCCACGAGAGTATACTATGAGACGAGCATATTGAAAGTGGGGGGCAGAGGCTCGATGAAGAAGGAGCCCCAAGCGCTCCGGGAGGCCGAGACTCAGACGAGAAGACAACAAGACTTGTTGTTGGAGACTTAGTCTCCGTTGAAGAGCTGGATTTGCCGTTTTGAGTTGCCTTGTCGTTGTTGGGGCAAGTAAATTTTTTTTTCTGGAGAGGGGCGAGTTGATGTGGTGGGCAAGTTGACGGCCGCCCTCTGAGCCAGCAGTATTAAGTGGAATCAGAGGGCCGGCCTCCACAATAAATGTCGCCAATGGAGGCCGGAACCGCTGACACACTCTTACGGAGGTCCGACCTCCCAGCGGTTACAATGTAACCTCATAATTTGAGGTTACATTGTATGTCATATTATGTCATGATTGTAAATAATAGCTGCCTGAAGAACGGACCCACGTGAAATAATTTGTCCCGCTGACCTGGCTTCCCCAGACCCTGGGGAAGCCTGGTCCTCGGGTCCAACCAAAAAATCACTGCGAATAGACATTGTGTGACAAAGAAATAAATGGTCAGTGTATGATAAAGTCGGCGGCGAGATTGGGGCGGTGTGGGTAATGAGCAGTGGATCCACTCGCGAGAGAAGAACCGCCCAATCACGCCGCCGAGACTGGCGCTTCCGTGGCTTGCGACAGGACTACTAGCGGCAGGCCGGCGAATTTAACTCTAGAGTGAGGCCCATGCGGCCACAGACTTTTATAACCAAAAGGGCATCGCTGAGTTGGAACGGATGACGAGGCTTAAAACTGATTGCAAATTCGAAAATTGCCTCACATCTTCAAATCCATCTGGTTCATAATAAACGATGAACTACGTCATAACGTACTTCATTTTTCCCCTCCCAACAAATATTGTCTTAATCCATAAAAGGAGAGAGGTTCAAGGGGGAGCCACTTTTCATCAATTTCTAAAGCTTCAAAGTTGGTTGAAATGTAATACCCGCCAAAGAGACTTCGTTAAATCCCTCTCTTTGGCCATGATCCGCGCGGACCGAAAATCCGTTTCAGACTGCCAACAAGTGTTCATGACGGATTTCCAGTTAACGAAGCACTGAGGTCTCTTGTCGAGGGGAAATTCTGCTAGTCAAAGGTCCATAGATCTACAAACGCTTGAAAATGGTGACTTGGCATCGTACATGTAAAATAATTAATAAGTTTTAATAAATTTAAATTTGGAATGGCTGAATCTGAAGAAGATCAGTTCTCATGATATTTTTTTGTATTAAAAGTAGTTAAATCTAGCTGAATCACACAAAAAAGGATTCAGCTGTGGATGAACACCAATTAAAATTTTCGTAATAACAGCTGTTCTGATCAAGAACCTCCCCAGAAAAGGTAAACCAACCATCCTGAATCTTTTCAATGCACTGCTGCGCCTTGGATACATGACAGGAGTTGAAGCACGAGACATACCTCAGCAAGACCCAGCAAGCTATGGACTTATCAGCTTGCTGCCTACCTCTTCTGGGGAAGTTGAGATGATTCTCCTTAGGAGGTTTCAAGTGTCGTCGTGGTATTATAGGTCTGGGAGTTTGATTCAATTTACGAGGATTCCACAGTTCCAGCAACTTCACAATGCTGATTAAAATTTGAATTGATAAATAAGAGCTTGAAGACGCTGCCGTTCATCGTTTTTCCCTCTGACCTTCTGAGATGGGATTTTTTTTTAAATCCCATCTCAGACTAGACTGGTCTTTCAGGCAAACTGAATCTAAACCACCAAGTCGATATCAGCAATACCAAGAAGGATGTAAGTGAATTACTGTGGCCCTTTGTCATTACAGACCGCATAGTTTGCCACTAGACTCTCACAAGATCATATTTCGTGTCTCCCTGAGTCAACCAAAATTAGTTTGAGGTGTTCTTTGAAAATGGAAGGCAACTTTCCATTGGAATTTCGTGCATCTTATTTGTTCAAGTCGGCCGTCTCATGGAGACGTGGGTTCGATTGCCACTTTGAAAAAAAAAAAAAAAAACTGGCTTTCCGCTTTGTCTACGGTTCTGGAGCAAGTCTGCTCCAATGTGAAAATCGATCTAGTTACAACAACAAAAACTACCTTCTAAATATTGTAGTGGTTCAGGTTTTTATGAGAAACAGTCCCAATAATTCAAATTTGAAGTGTCCGTGAAATAGCGAGCAGAGAATTTCTAAGCCTACCATGTCCGTGCAGCGTGCATGTCCCACGTGAGCTAGTTCTTCAGTCTACCAGGAAAATGAAGTTGTTTGATTCCACTGTTGCCTCGACTAGGGACTACCGCGGGGCTGATCAGAACTCAATAGCGAACCTCCGAATGAAAATACCAACCGAACACAAAACGTGCGTGCGAATACGAAACCCGTTGAAAAACCCGACGATACATCCCCAAACCCCACCTGGGAATTTCGCCTCAATATGGTCGGGAATCCCTCTCCTGCCGGACGACGGAAATTGGAAACGAATGAAACAAGGAGATAATATGAAAAGCCTCTTAAAAGTGAATTCCCGTCGACCGAATGCGTTTTCCGCGCCGATAGCCTTAAAAGGGTTCAACCTGAGGCGAAACTTTTGAACGACCTGAACTCTCGAGGTTGAAGCTAATTGGAGTTATGAGGTCAAGGGAAGTTATTGGGCCGCAGGTGACTTCAACAAGCCCACTCATGATTGAAAACAACACAATGTTTTTTTTTATTTTTCAAAATAATCCTATATCATCAATATGATGTGATCTACGAGCGTAGATCCAACTTTGCGGCCGCTCGAACACTCTTCCAGTGGACGATACCGCATTAAATTTTCAAATTTTGAATCAGTTGGATCTGCAGCGCGTGACGCTTGTTGCCGCCTGTTGCCGCGCAAAGCTCCTCGCCGCTCGTGTACGCCTGCAGTGGACGACCCCACTAAACATTGAAATCGGTTCAGCCGTTTAGCGTCAAAAACAGGCAACGTTTTCCAACTCCCATTCATTCCCGTCACTGACTACCTATGTCAGTTATCTATCCTGATTTCTGGGTATCTGCTTCAAGTATCTATCTTACTTATCAGGTATCTACTTCTCATACTTACTTTAGGCACCTGTCAGAATCAGAAGCGTTTTATTCACCTGTTTTCGCGACGGGGGTCGACGACTCGGATCGGCCTCAAAATTTGAAATTATCCGTTTCAAGAGGTCTACATTCAAAATCCGAAATGTCCGTCCGCCGTACGCCGTCCGCCGTCCAGGCCGTTTTGGGCAGTAGGAATTTTTTTTAAAATCTGAAATGTTGACAAAATACTTGGTTTACCATCTAGTTGTGCACGCAAGGTTTTCAGCCCGATCGCCCAAACCCGTGGGGCGCTATGGGGCAAAAATGAACGAACGGAACGATCCGATTTCACTGTGCCGATCTATAGGGCTCTCATGGGGCTAAAAATGGGATTTTTGAAGGATCCCAGGATGTTAAATATTTTTCGAGTAAAAAATACGGAATTTTTGAAAAAAAAAAAAAAAACACATTTTTGAACAAAAAATCCAAAAAAAAAAATTTTTTGAGATAAAAATCCAAAAAAAATTTTTTTTTTTAATTTTTTCATTGACAGAATTAAATTTCTGCACAAGTAATGTATATCAAAGAATAATAAACCCTTGTGTAAAATTTGCAGCGTTTACTGTTAGTATTAATTAATACTAACAGTAAAATGGGAATTCCCAGCTCCTGAAAATCATCTCTGCAGTCCTCCCGATAGCTTAGGCCCTTCATTGTTCTGACAGCTCTCCTTTGACTGGTGAATACAAGGGCGCTGTGTGGCGAGTGGCCCCAGCAAAGGATGCAATATCCAGCCCAACTTTGAAAAACTGAATAGTAGGCAGCAAGAACGGCAGTCTTAGGAAGCTTGTCGGAAAGTCTTCGCAAAAGGAAGGAAACGCAATTTAAGGACGCGGCCAGCTGTTCACAGTGGGCCCTCCAACTCAGTTTCGGATCCATGGAGTACAACACGGGGGTTGGGTCCAACATTTTAACGCACTGAGGGTTTAACACTCACTGCCAGCGATAAGTCCCTTAATCCAAAATACATCACCTCCGTTTTTGAATCATTTACATGTAAATCGCTGCAGCGAGACGGTTTTTATGGAACCAATGTTTAATAGCACCGACAGTACTATCTCCATCTTATCACTATCTGTCATACCTTCATACACATCAGGCACCTATCACTCCTTCATACACATCAGATACAGGTATCTGATAGGTCTATCAGGCACCTATCCAGGGTAGGTACCAGTTCAGCACCCCAAAAAACTGAGGTACCTGATACGATGTTGTAGTCAATTAATCCACTTATGTGGGGTTTTTAGTGGTTTTCAGACCACTGTGCGACGGGGCCCCGAAAAATTTGATTGCACTCAAAATTAGCCGTAATGGACTGCACGGTGGTGAAGTGGTGAGGGGGGGGGGGGGTCTTTGGGGCTTTTGAAGGGCTTTGGCGTCAAGGTCGAATGAGGTGTCGTTTTCGAAGTAACTTTGAACGTAGAATCCATTTTTGGGGGATCCCAAATGTACAGTTTTTAAAGTTTTTTATTGACATTAAATTAGTTTTTATACAATTTATACAAAAGAACCCTTGATATATCAAGTTTATAAAGTTGATATATCAACCCTTGATATATCACACTTTATAAAGTTTGCATCGTTTTTAATTTACGTAGAATACCTTTGAACAGTATTGAGGTCGAGTTTAATAATGAAAGTTTGGCTTCAGTATCTGGCTCAAACGTTCATTTCCCTACTTTCCAGAGAATAATTTAATTGGTGCATACTTTGGTTCGCGGTATCAGCTTCATTTCACAGATGACGGATTTAAACTGATGCGCTCATTAGTCAGTTTATGGGCTCAGGGGTTGCAACCGATATTAGATTTATTAGAATCTAATAAATCTCTCTAATATCTGATATTAGAGTTATAGGTTATAACCATGTTACACCCGTCTCATCAGTTTATGCCGAACGCGAATGATCATTTATGCCCCGAAGGAAGTTTGATATCGGGTAAAGCGAGAGCCGGGCAAACCGCCGATTCGCTATCAATTTTGATTTGTGGGATGTTGGGGAAAATCCTGGTGATGACGGATACTCTGTCCGAAGTGCTCAGATGCGGATCAGTTACCGAGCGACAGACAAGTGAGGGCGCCGAACTAGTGGCCTAACGTTAAGACAAGTGAGGGCGCCGAACTAGTGGCATAACGGTAAGACAAGTGAGGATGCCGAACTAGTGAACTAGTGGCCTAACGGTCAGACAAGTGAGGTCGCCGAACTAGTGGCCTAACGGTCAGACAAGTGAGGACGCTGAACTAGTGGCCTAACGGTCAGACAAGTGAGGTCGCCGAACTAGTGGCCTAACGGTCAGACAAGTGAGGACGCTGAACTAGTGGCCTAACGGTCAGACAAGTGAGGTCGCCGAACTAGTGGCCTAACGGTGAGACAAGTGAGGTCGCCGAACTAGTGGCCTAACGGTCAGACAAGTGAGGACGCTGAACTAGTGGCCTAACGGTCAGACAAGTGAGGACGCTGAACTAGTGGCCTAACGGTGAGACAAGTGAGGACGCTGAACTAGTGGCCTAACGGTCAGACAAGTGAGGACGCTGAACTAGTGGCCTAACGGTAAGACAAGTGAGGACGCTGAACTAGTGGCCTAACGTTAAGACTAGTGAGGGCGCCGAACTAGTGGCCTAACGGTGAGACAAGTGAGGACGCCGAACTAGTGGCCTAACGTTAAGACTAGTGAGGGCGCCGAACTAGTGGCCTAACGGTGAGACAAGTGAGGACGCCGAACTAGTGGCCTAACGGTCAGACAAGTGAGGACGCTGAACTAGTGGCCTAACGTTAAGACTAGTGAGGGCGCCGAACTAGTGGCCTAACGGTGAGACAAGTGAGGACGCCGAACTAGTGGCCTAACGTTAAGACTAGTGAGGGCGCCGAACTAGTGGCCTAACGGTGAGACAAATGAGGACGCCGAACTAGTGGCCTAATTTATATTTATATAAACGTGACCCTCCTGCGTGACACTCCCTGACTAACGTTTTTGGGCAGTTGGGTCATTGGTTGTTGATTGTCGCTCGTAGTTCAACTAAATTTTCAGTTAACTTCGCACAACTCTGCCTAGCCAACCACCAGCCCCTTCCCCTTACAGGGTTGCCAGGATGGGGGTGACCTCCCGTGCGCGCACAAGTCTTCTCGATTTCACTCGACTCTCGTTATAACGAGAATCTCGACATAACGAGGTAACAGCTTGTATTTCGTTATGCGTAATTTATTATGTCGCATAACACATTTCCATCCGGTCTGGGGAAACGCTTCAGCCGAATAGGTATGGAGCGAAGTTTTGCTTCCTCCCTGCCAAACTCCAAGTCTCCATTCAGGGCAAAGAATTTATCTAAAAAATTAAAAATGATTTATAATGAGTTCTTCAAGACTCCCGACAAACAAGCAATTATGCAACACCAACGTTTATAAACTTGCATTAATTATCGCTACTCTACATGCAGGATAATTATCGTGCTCTTTTGAAGTGGGAGCTTCTTGAAAGCGCTACTTCTCTACCATCTCTTAATTAACGCTAGAAGTTGGGGTTTAACTAGTTAATGATACAATTAAAATAGTTTTTAACTTTATCGTTGAATTGTATTACATATTAAAATTTAATATGTAATACAATTCAACGATATTGTATATTTCGATTACGTCATATTTAATATGACTATTGCATCTTGATTTTATCGGTTTCAAAAATTTAAATTATTCCTGTGGTGCAATGTCCCATGCATTGTACATAGCAGCACCATTTTCGCCGGGGCGACAACACTGGGTGGTAGAGAGCTTATATGCATCAGCCTATTAGCTTTTCGATTGTTTGCATTTCATCTCCGTTCGATTTAGCTCTCTAGTACTCTGCACCAACGCCATTTACTATTTGGTTTTCCCTTTTCGAATTGTAGCTAATATACCTACAATGAAACGAGCGGTACCGTAGCGAGCAACTTCATTACGAAATAATTAATTCGTGGGATGACTCTTTGCTTTTCTTTTGAACAAGAGAGACTTAACAAACGGCAGATCAGCTGAATTTATTAAAGCCATTATGTAGAAAGTTTTACGGGTCGGCGCCGAAAAGTTCGGGTACCTAATAAACTTTTGATTCGACAACATTGCAAGTTTGTTGAGTGGTAAAGGGAAAAACGAAGGGAAACGGTGGATAAAAGGAAATAACGAAGGGTCGCTTGGCTGCGTTCATTCCGTAATGATTCATTTATTACTCAACCTTTCCACGAAAACATGATATTCACTCTCAGCACCGTCTCCCTCTGCAGATGTGTTAAAAGTCCTGAACAAAATGGAGTTATCTTCATATGAATGCTAACTTCGAGAAAATCGGAGATAAGGGATGAAATGGTTGTGTGGAAGGGGGAGCTTACACGTGTATCTCTCGTCTTCTCAAATAGCAGTTGCGCTCCCTAGTGATGTGAATCGTTAAGTTAACGGGCGAGCGATTTCAACCCTATTCAATTTCAATGGCTGCCTCGTGCTGGTTGTTACTACAGTCCCGCTCCGGCGTCCAATCGCCATTTGATTTCATAACTGTTTAGTTACGTATCGTTTCGACGAAACGTTTCGAGGTTCATCTCCGATTACTCACATTTTATTCATTCATTTTGTCTCAAATATTTCTTTATTTATATGAAATTATGTCAAAACACCGTCTCATAAATTACTTCGACAATACATTGTTTCCCCTCGTTACATTCTGAAAGCTCTGTTTACCAACATATAAACGGCTGTTTGAGCTGAGTGGGAGGTAGGACACAGCCTGATATTCGGGTTGAATTAGAAAAGCGTTTGATGTGACCCACTGACCTGTAAGATGGTGGGGGTGGACGACCCACACCTGTTGCTCTCTGGTCTGGAATAAAAAGAGACTGTTATCCCTCTGAGGGTTTGAAATATGACGTCACATTACTCTCAAACTATTGACAATATCAATTTATTAACAGAAAAATTCGTCTTCCTTTCCATTCGGTGAGTAATTAATTGATATACCTACTTGTGCAGAAATTTAATTCTGTTTCAATGAAAAAAATGCAAGAAAAATTTGTTTTCGGGATTTTTTCAAAAATTTGTTCTTTCAAAAAATTTTTTGTTTTCCACTTGAAAAATATTTGACCTCCTGGAATCCTTCAAAAATCCCATTTGTAGCCCCATGAAAGCCCCATTGATCGCAACAGTGAAATCGGATCGTTCCGGGACCCCAAAAAATGGATTCTACGTCCAAAAATACTTCGAAAACGCCACCTAACTCGATCCCATAGCCAAAAGCCTTAAAAAAACCCTCCCGTTACCCCATTTTAGCCCCATAGCGCCCCACGGGTTTGGGCGATCGGGCTGAAAACCTTGCGGGCACAACTAGATGGAAACCGAGTATTTTGTCAAAATTTCAGATTTTTTAAAAATTTCCTACTGCCCAAAACGGACGCCGGACGGACATTTCGGTTTTGAAATCTAGACCTCTTGAATCGGATAATGTCAAATTTTGAGGCCGATCGTAGTCGTCGACCTTCGTCGGTAAAACAGGTGTATTATTCCAAGAATAATAAACCAATATTATATTATTCTGTTTTATTATTTCATAATGATAATATGAATATTATTTCATAACAATATTATATTATAATATTTCATTAATTTTTTTTTTTTTTTTTTCACTGTTTTGTAATCTCATATTATTAGAGATTGAAAAATACATACATATAAACAGTGGATCCCTATGCCTGCTACTGTCCGACGACGGTTACATTGCGCATTTTTCTGGCTCAGCACTGAGTAGAGGGAGCCTTCTGCGGCGTAATCCCATCCCGAAAATATCCCTTCTAATGCCACCCTTCATTTCTTCCCCAGTCACCGACCAGTGTTTTACTACTGAATGTGAATTCTCAGAGGATCAGTTTGAGAAGTTTGAAAATGTCCGTCCCTCCGTCCTAGACCCAAGCATACCTGCTTCTCCGCCCTTTCCACCCTCCTTCACGTTCCCTCACCCCCTCAACTGCTCCCCAGCCAGAGTTGGGCAGTCCGACAACTACAGCTACTAGTAGTTACTGCTGAATTTGTCTCAACTACGTATTTTTCGGGAGTAGCTGTAACTACAGCTAGTAGCTGCAAAAAAGTATCCGCAATGTAATCGTGGTCGGACAGTTCCAGGTCCGGGATTCAGGATTCAACCAAGAGGTTGAAGGCCACAGCCTCTAGCTCCTTTTAAGAATTTAATTTTAATTTGATTGACATTTTATTTATCTATGTTTACCGCTTAATAATAATAAGAATCTAATATAAAAATAGCATCAATCTAATCTATATCAGATATATATATATAGATTCTATAAAATCCCATGTTTGTGGTGGACTGGGTATGTTCCAGCATCACGGCCGAACGGCTCGTATAAAAACAAAATATTTTATTTTTATATTAGATTGGTTCGAATATAATTGGGCATCACAGATGCGGACCGTCCTGCAGAGAATTGGCTACGCCGAAATCTGGTCTTCTGAGAACCTCGGGTCTTCGAACTCACAGTCCAACGATGTTATAGGAGTATTAGTGGAAGAAAGAAGAAACAACAGTCAATGAGGGTTATATTTATTAACTTGATCGCTGATTTTCTTTTAACATGGTACAAGTTTTTACGGGCGTGATCTGGATTTTTCTCTTCAATCCTCTCTCATTTCTCAATTTTTCCTTTCTTCTTTTCTTTCCTTTCCTGTCTTGTTAGAAACGTATGGATTTATCTTGGAACAGTGTATACCTTCTTCGATGGAACAGAAATTTAATTCTTTTCATCTTGGGATTGGTCAACGAGTGATGTTTGAGTTGTGTATATATATTATTTTTCTCATTCCAACCTTTGTAATATCTGCGGATGATACAATAAAACCCAAACAAACATACAAACATATTAGATTGGTACTAGGTTTTCTGTATTAAGTTGTTGCGTTTCAAGATGTCTAGATTCCAAAAACAAAATGTCCGTCCGCCGTCCGTTTTGGGCAGCAGGATTTTTTTAAATCTGAAATTTTGACAAAATTCTCTCTTTACCATCTAGTTGTGCCCGCAAGGTTTTCAGCCCGATCGCCCAAACCCGCGGGGCTCTGTGGGGCTAAAATGGCAAATGGAAAAAAAAAATGTGCAATGATTTTTTTCGAGTGCCACGTGAACCGCCCAGGTTAACGATCAACTGCGCCTAAATCGATTTCAACGGTGTAACATATCTCTGTGCAGCAATGCCATCATATAAACCCCATCTGCTGAACCACTTCCACATTGTGTCGTTCTGTAGTCCAGCCTCGTGTCGAGTAATAAAGACTCGGCTGCACCGTAAAGAACCATAAAAGGACATGAGCGAGCCAATAAGGGACATCGGGCTTTGAAACCACTGAAGCGTTTGTGTGCTACACCTTCATAGTTACCGCAGTTCTGATAGACCTTCGTGGAAATATCCACCCTTCCGTTTTGCTCCGGGTAAAAATATCGAGCTTCCGACTTATCTCAAACCCATGTACCAGTATATGTTAGAAGATTGCAGTCCGAGTATTAACTTACGGGATTTATGTATCCTCACGAGAATCTTTATTTTGAGAAAAATGCCTACCAAGCAACATCAGAGATTCTACATAATGAAGTGAGGCTCATTTTAGTTCAAAAATGACTAATTAGTTTCAACACCATCAAATGAATCGCTTTTGGTTTATTATTCTTGGAATAATACACCTATGTTTTCGCGACGGGGGTCGACGACTCCGATCGGGCTCAAAATTTGACATTATCCGTTTCAAGAGGTATACATTCAAAATCCGAAATGTCCGTCCGCCGTCCGGGCCGTTTTGGGCAGTAGGATTTTTTTTTAAATCTGAAATTTTGACAAAATACTTGGTTTACCATCTAGTTGTGCCCGCAAGGTTTTCAGTCCGATCGCCCAAACCCGTGGGGCGCTATGGGGCTACGGGAGGTTTTTTTTAAGGCTTTTTAGCTATGGGATCGAGTTAGGTGTCGTTTTCGAAGTATTTTTGGACGTAGAATCCATTTTTTGGGGTCCCGGAACGATCCGATTTCACTGGGGCGATCTTTTGGGCTTTCATGGGGCTAAAAATGGGATTTTTGAAGGATCCCAGGATGTTAAATATTTTTCGAGTAAAAAATACAGAATTTTTGAAAAAACACATTTTTGAACAAAAAAATCCAAAAAAACACATTTTTGAACAAAAAATCCAAAAAAAATTTTTTTGAGATAAAAATCCCAAAAAAATATATTTTTTTTAAATTTTTTCATTGACAGAATTTAATTTCTGCACAAGTAACGTATATCAAGGAATAATAAACCCTTGTGTAAAATTTGCAGCGTTTTTAGTATGGCACGTGCTTATGCTAGGGATAAATTGGCACCATTAGACGCCTGTAGCGTAAGTAACTACCCCACTGCACAGACCTGGGAGACTGTTCTTTGAAGAATTGCAAGCTCTTCGACCCATATTGTCCCACTGCAGATGGACTCAGGGTGGAAGCTCCTCCAAGCTCTGCAGGTTTTGCTGAGGAGTGATTTAAGGTTTGCTCTGGGTAACTACAGGTGTTGTTGCTGACTATCCATTTACCATGTGTCCCGATTCCAACACTGCCCTGTTTGGTCTGAGATCGTCCACACGTTCATTCTGAGGTGGTGAAGCAATGTAGGTCAAGAAGACTAGCGTCTGGGGAGAGGAATAGTGAGGGCTATCGCGAGCGCTCTCTCGACCCGCGGCGTTTAGGCGAACTAACGTTTTCAAAGAGTTTTTACTCTGTGCTTTCCACCCATCTTATCACCCCATACTGTTGCTTTTAGCGTGCTTGATTCCAAGATTTTGATTTCGCCAATTTTACTGATACAATTGTGTTCAACGTGCGGCAACCCGATCGAATCAGATACCTACATTCATGGGAAGAGATGTTCGAGCATTAGGCCCGAAGGCATTAGGGACTCGAAGACGCATGTCGTGCGCATCCAACCATCTACGCTGGAATTCTCCAATGGGCCAAAATTAAGGAATGGCCTCTTCCGAGGAGGGGAATCGAGCCAGCAAACGATTGCAAACGATTGCTAAAACCCTTCAAAGCTAAAGTTAGCATGCTAGATGCTAACGAAAAAGGTCTAGTTATGTGCTACGTGACTGGGTGGTTTTATTACAATGTAATGAATGTCATTAGTTATGTAGGTCCCAAAAATGAAATGTCCGCCTGCCGTCCATTTTTTTTTTAAATTTGAAAGTTTGACAAAATACTCGGTTCCTCATTTAGTTGTAACCACAACGTTTTCAGTCCGATCGCTCTAAGGTGTGGAGATAAAAAGAGGCTACGGGAGAGATTTTTTTAAATGGTTTTGGCCATGGGGTTGGGTTAGTTGCCGCTTTGTTAGAATTTTTGGGAGTATAATCCATTTTTTGGGTCTCAGACCCATCCTCACCGTAGGTACCTATCAATGGGGCTTCAAATGTTTGAAGGAAGTCAGGAGGTCGTAAAAAGTGTCTTATTCAGAGTACATACTTCAAGACATAGAATTCATCTATAGAGGTCAAGTATTTTACGAAATTGTAGTTCCTTTAAAAAAAAAAAAACCCCCGTCATAGATTTACATCTGATGTACTTTGTTCTCAATTGATACAAAAGAATAATAAACCCTTGTGGGCAATTCAAGGGGGGTGTCTGCCCAGAATCTATCAAGACTAAGAGAAGAGATTTTAAAAATATTATATACCTACTTATTATTCGCAGCGTTTAAAAAATATAAATCTACCACCATGTCTGTGAGGCTAGAGCAGTCGTGGGCAAACTACGGCCCGCGGGCCAAATGCGGCCCTCGGGCTAGTCTAATCCGGCCCGCGACAGGGTTTTGAATTAACCCTACAAACTCAGGCAAGTATGGTATTATCGCATTAACTGACGTGCGAGTTTGCACTTTGCAGCCAAACTCGCGCAGTCGATCTGGAGACTAGATGTGCGGGCGCGGCCTCAGTTTCATGTGATGTAAAAATCAAAAATAAAGTTCATTGTTTATAAAAATGTGTTTTGTTCAATTTTTTATTTTTTTATTTACTTTTTTTTTATTTTTCATTTTTGGCCCGCCTACATAATTTTTTGTTTTATTTGGCCCTCCCTCGAAAAAGTTTGCCCATGTCTGGGCTAGAGGCTAGAGAGAAGATATTTGTAAAAAAAAAAAAAAAAAAAAAAAAAAATACACTTGTTAATAAATTGTTTAACACTTATTCATATTCAACAGGTTTTGAGTGTTGGGTTACCCATTTAGTTGCCTAACATTATGTAGAGAGCATAATACGTACGACAGATACATTCTTAATGATCTATGCAGACCCCCAAAAATCTGTATAAATACGGATAAAAATCCGTGGATGGCAACACTGCTGTAGAATCCTTGATAATGTTAGTTCGCTTATACGTTCGCTTGATAATGTTAGTTCGCTTTAACGCCGCGGGTCAAATGGGCGCTCGCGTTAGCCCTCACTATTCCTCTCCCCAGACGCTCCGGTCAAGAAGCTTGGAGGTGTCGTTTAGGTATGCCTATGCAGCGGGGTCGTTACTTACACGACGAGCGGGACTATCCTTTGCCCCCCCCAGCTGGTCGGACTTTCACTTTTCGCTCCCCAGTTGATAGCTACAGGCGAAGGTGAATATGAAATTTGCCACTGTACTCCCTAATTTTATCTCCGATAGATAGTATAGAAGCGATGTGCTGCGCAGGAACTGGCGATCCATCACCGCCGTCAAAATGGTTAACGCAATCCATCCCTGCCATCGAAAAATCATAGCGACACATCCCCATTAGCTTTTCGGCGTACCGTCCCAGCTTAGACAATTCATAACGTAAGGTAGATGCGGCGAAATAGTGGGAATCCATCCTATAAAAAGACGATTTCAGACGAAGTAGTCTATTTCCACGATAAATAAAATAACAACTTGTAGACGCGTTTCGGTTTACTAAACCATCATCAGTACAATGTTATTTTATTTATCGTGGAAATAGACTACTTCGTCTGAAATCGTCTTTTTATTAGACAATTCATCCATGGACGAAGTCTCAATTAATCTCAATTCATCCCCTGCTTGACACCAACTTTTCATGCCTTGGAGCCCAGGTCTGGACAGGTGTGGAAAGCTTGGAAACTCTTGGCACCATATTTGCAAGCCTTGGACAAGTCTGGAAAGCTCGGGACCATCTTGGAAAACCTCTGAAACCCTTATCCAGCCTGGCACCATAATGGCAAGCGTTGGAAATACTGCTCGCAGAGACGAGCCGCGAATCAGGGAGTGTTGTGGTATTGGTTGGTTTCCATCTGGGGAGTGTTGGTGTCAGGAGTGCAGTGGCCTCGATCTGTCGGGGAGTACTGTGGTCCCTTTCTCTGGACCCTGGAGTGCAATGCCTAAACCCGACGTCGAGGTTCCCTTTCTGACAGTCGTACTAACGTTTTGGGTCCTCAGCAGCCTTGCCCAGTCATTCCCGGGCTATGTGGTGTCTTCTGCATATTCTTGAGGGCTCACGGTGTCTGTACCTACTGGTAAGTGTACGCCTGAGGCGAAATCTCGAGAGAAAGTCTCAAAACCAATCTCAGGGGGTTGTCCACTTGAGATTGCATTCGCTCTCGAGACAGATGCGTGAGACTTTGTGAGACTTCGTGAGTCTCGAGACCTGAAATATTGCATTTCCACTTGAGAGTCCGATAGCCATAGTATATTTCCACACAAACGCGTTCAGTCTCTGAAAGCTGAAAAAGTCTTCCGGAAGGCTGGAGACCAAGTCGTGAGAGCACGAAATCTGATGTTTGGACTTGTCTCCGATACTGCTCTCAGGTCCATGTCCGTTGGCAATGTGGGTCTCGTGACTACTCTCAGGACTGTTTTGTCTCAGGTGTAGTCATCACCTTGTAATGGTCCGCTCAGTCAGCCATTATGGCCAATGGTGAGATTGAGTAAATACTCGTAGATGGAATAGGCACACTGAGTCAGCCTAACATGAGCTCTGCAGGGAATATCTCCTTGGCCGAATGTTCAAAGACCCAATTGGGGTAGCAGAGCTAGTGGTTTGGTTGCCAACTGTCCCTTTGCTCTGGTAGCATTAGCTGCACAGCGTTTGTGGTAAGGGCCCTTGGTAAGGTTATTGTGCCTAGTGGTAAGGGCGCCATAGTTTCTAGCAGACTGCCGGGACTCCTGGGCACCCCACCGCTGCCACCAAAGTTTGTTGATCCATAGCTTGATGATAAACTTCCCGAGAAGCCTCCATATAAGTTCTCTCAACATAATCAAAGCTCTGGCAGCTCGGAAAATTTAACGAAACATCCTAACATTAATTATTGAATGATAAAATTGAATTTTAGGAAGGAATTACGTTTCAAAAGGAATCCATTAGTTCTGAGGGAGTCCCATAAACGACATGGGACTTGGAATAGCATTTCGTAACTGCGGTCGAAATCCTTATCTACAGTTAAACCGAATCCTCAAATAGTCTCTTTGGTCCCCGTTTGCGGTTAAGTACTCCTTGCTGCCTCAATTAATTTCAGTTCAAAAAGATCTAAAGAAACAGGAACGTGTGTCCACGGAAAATTTTTATTCTCACTTTTGTTCTGCAGAAGACGACCCTTTTTTTAGCTCTCTTTTTTCTCACACGGCTTGATTCACTTTAGGGGCTGCTCTATTAAAAGAAGAGTGAACGTAAGCTGGGCTTTGATCAAAGGAATAACGAATACGCTCCCTCACATAAATAAATTGGTCGGCTCACAAAGCACGAAGAAGTTCCTACTACCGTCGGTGGAACGTCTTTTGCGGCTTCTATTCACCAAAATTTCACGTTTCAAAGGATAATTCGATAAATGAAAATTGCACAAAATTTTTATTAGCTGCAAAAAGATCAAAATTAGTGACATCGTACCATTGCGAAAATTGGATGATCCGAAGTGAACCACTTCGGTAAAGACTAGGCCTAATTGAAAAACTTTTGTGGCAGGCATAAACCACGCTATAGCTCGCTTGCGAAGGGGAGAAAAAGAACCATAGATGAAGAATAAAACAATGGAAAGAAAAATTGATGAGAACAACTTTTTGATATCAAGTTCTTTGTTCAGGAGGGTCTTTTGTGTCATCAAAGCTTCTTGAAAACTTTTCCCCCTTGATTATTCGACAACTTGAGGATTTGCCAATTTTTAATAAAAGCCGGCTTAGAAAGTTTGGCTGTTTTGATTGGCTCTTATTTGTACTTAGCTCATTACATCACGTCTGATACCGTGCAGGACTAAAGACTCCGAAGACTTCGTATAATAGTTTTAATTTTAGGATTTTTATGGATACGTTTAGATTTCTTTTTGATTGCAGTTCCGGATGAGGACTGGGGACATTAGTAGTTGGCAATGTAAATGAAACTAGAACTTTAGGACGCTCAGACCTCAACGGGCTCAGCCCCATGTTTCCCGACCACTCTCGCTCGGCAAATCGAATTAGCATCAACGTCATTGGTAAACTTGTTAACCCTTGTTGGAAACCTACTCCTATGAGTGGAAATTTATCATGCAGGCGCGTCAGAGCCCGTTAATTATATTTCGGGGAGGGTTTCCCAAAGTGTGATAAAACCGCAGTTTTCCGTTGGATGACGAGTTGAGGTAACAACGAGGAGTTGGTAAAATTAGGGTGATTCAATCTTGCTCGAAAGTGGATTATCTTCTAATTGCGTCGATGTTGAAGTTTAGGCAATGCATACAGAATATGTTCAAGTGACTGGCGTTTTAAAACGTAGGCATATAAAAGTCGACTGTTTGGTCGATTGATGCATTGGAGCAAAACGAAGACCTCCTATTATAATAGTTTTAGGTGATTGAGCACCCTGTAAAACGGATGTACAGGGTGTACCTACATGGATTTGTTTTCCTAAATTGGAATTTAAAGTCATTAAATTTTTGTTGTGTGTTTAGCGAAATGTAAAAGGCCGGTGGCGTGAATCCACGATTTCGCCGCTTTTTGTTGTGGAGGAAGGTGAAGGGAGTATACTTATATGGGTACGTATACCATATATGGGAACGTCTCTAGCTAGGGCATCGTGCGATTATTTTAGTCGACAGGCCTAGCAGAGGATGCAGCCACAATCGAAGACCCGCCCTCGTGAAATGTCAGGGTACCGACTGTGACGGTGCGAAGGAAACCGTGGAGATGCTGATATGTCGTGGCCGGTATAGATCGTCCTGGGTTAATAGCGGAACGGAGATTAATTGTTGCTGCTGCCTCAAACGAATTGTCGTTAAAGACGTCCTGACCAATTAATCCAGTCTTACCTGGATCCGCATCTCTGGCTTCCGCAGTTGAGATGTCGGCAATGAAGGCCTGGCCAGCGGACCCGATACCTTTGATATCAATGCTCCTGGACGTAGTGCCAGTTGTCAAGTGTCAGTTGCGGTCGTCGAAGCATTCATTTCTGGGTGGATATGCCGTTTTGGTACCCCTTAAGTCGATAAGACATGGTTTTGTGTCGAGAGTCGAACCATGTCATGCCAATCCACCCCGAAACAGCACAGTTCAGATCTTAATATGATAGAGCTAAACCGAATTGAAGCTAGTGTGGACGTGCCGATCAGTGCAGTCTGGATTTGGTGAACTCTGGTGCGTTGATGCATCAGTTGAGGAGTCGTTTGTTCTCTCTTACCTACCTCATCATGATACAACTGCATGGTTGGTGTCCGGTTTCCGCGAAAAAACCGGCCTGTTATTGGATTAGAGCTCTGCACCGTCGGCGAACAACCACTTCGTCACAATCCTTGAATGATTTTTGGTTTATTATTCTTGGAATAATACACCTATGTTTTCGCGACGCGGGTCGACGACTCCGATCGGCCTCAAAGTTTGACATTATCCGTTTCAAGAGGTCTACATTCAAAATCCGAAATGTCCGTCCGCCGTCCGCCGTCCGCCGTACGCCGTCCGCCGTCCGGGCCGTTTTGGGCAGTAGGAATTTTTTTAAAAATCTGAAATTTTGACAAAATACTTGGTTTCCCATCTAGTTGTGCCCGCAAGGTTTTCAGTCCGATCGCCCAAACCCGTGGGGCGCTCTGGGGCTATAATGGGGCTACGGGAGGGTTTTTTTGAAGGCTTTTAGCTATGGGATCGAGTTAGGTGTCGTTTTCGAAGTATTTTTGGACGTAGAATCCATTTTTTGGGGTCCCGGAACGATCCGATTTCACTGGGGCGATCTTTAGGGCTTTCATGGGGCTAAAAATGGGATTTTTGAAGGATCCCAGGATGTTAAATATTTTTTGAGTTAAAAATAAAGAATTTTTGAAAAAAACACATTTTTGAACAAAAAATCCAAAAAAAAAATTTTTTGAAATAAAAATCCAAAAAAAAAATTTTTTTTAATTTTTTCATTGACAGAATTTAATTTCTGCACAAGTAACCAATATCAAAGAATAATAAACCCTTGTGTAAAATTTGCAGCGTTTTTTTTAATTTTCCTGGAAAGGTCATCCTTCAAATTTGAATTCCTAGGCCTGAGAGTGAGTCAAGAAGTGCTCTGCTCCATCTTTTTTTTATTGGTCCAAGAGATGCAAGTTAGCCAAACTTGCTGCGCGTCAAGCCGTTTTATAGACATCAAAATTTAATGTTTTGGAGACACGAACGTAAACAGGGTTGTCGCGTCGTGCGGCTGTCGTAAAAAAAGATCACTGCGCGCTATCTGGCGGATCGGTGATCAACTGCTCGATGTTCAGCGAGTATGGAAAGACATGCCGATTCAAGTTTCCCCAATTCAACGTGCCGCTCGGCCTCATTTGACAGACAAAGAATTGGGCACATTTTTATTTATAAATAAGGTTGTAAATGTGAATTTTAAAAAATCACATTATTTTAACAATTATTTACATTTTTGTTAATGTTTCACAAATTTTATGAATAAATTCAAAACTGTAGGTAAATAATAATTATTATTTAAATTTTGTTGGAAACTTGTTGAGGGTCAGTCAAATAAGACGAGATTTTTGCCGACGTTTCAAGAGATATATTCTCCTATCATCAGGGCCTATTGAAATGAACAAAACACGAATTTAGACTTTGAATTTAACAATTGATTAATTGACATGACATTAATTGAAACGGTCAACATCACCATCAACTATTATTTAAATTATAATAATAAATAATAATAAATAAAATTATAATTTAAAAAATCACATTTTACCTATCTAATTGGTAAACTAGTGAATTTTTGAAGTTTCATTTTTTCATGATGCGTTTTTATTTTAGTTTTGCTGTTGTGCAGTTAGGTATTAGGAGGAATTAGGATTACATCAAAATTTAAACAACAGTAACATCGCGAACGTTCACTTAATTCTGTTCATCCTCCTCCCTGGCGATGAACGCAGACAATTTCCTGGCAACGTTGTAGACAATTTCCCTCGCCTGACTCCTCAACGGCTTCCCCCCGAGAAATTTTTGAAGAAGAGAAGAGAATTCGTGAAGGAGAACCTGCTTACCATCTATGGTCACTATGTCCTGGAGGCCCTAATGTTCGTCAGGCGGAACTTCAAATCTTTCGGCCATTTGTCGTTCGACCATAATCACGATACCCGTTTTGGATTTGAGCATTTTCGGGTACCCCGCCACAGTCTCCAGTTCTTTGAGCGAGGCTTCACGTCCAGGGCGGTGCATCTCCATAACCGCTACGTGCGCCATCTGCAGAGGACCGTCTGTGACGTTAGAGTCTTCAAACGAAGAGTTAAGAAGTATTTGGTTCGGAGGGAGCTCTATTCAGTGGAGGACTATTTCCAAGACCGTTGAATACCTGTTTTTCTGACGTTTGCTCATCATCTTAACATAGCCCGTGATACAGCAATAAAGGTTTATTTATTTATATAAAGAAATGTACCCAACTCTTTGCCGAATTTCGGCAGAAGTGTTTCGGCGCCGAATGATTCAAACACTCCAGTGAAAATATAAACTACAGTTGTACCCATAGGTACAAACTCGCTAATGCGCCTGTATAAACCACTTTTAGGTTCTTTTATCCTCTGGTCAAACTTCAGCTCCATGAAAATCCGTTGTTTAAGGCGGGCCGTGAGTGTTGATATCCAAAGACGAAAAGAGGTGGTCTGAGTGCACCCGACTCGACAATCCAATCTACGGGAGGCCAAGTCAGCGGAAGAAAATGGGTCTGAAGGGCTTAGAACACGTTTCCTAAAAATATCTTTTCAGCTCAGGGCCAAACTCACGTATCTAATAGTTATTTTCTTTGCGCATTATGTAAACTGACTTTCAACCGGCTGAAACGAGTCAACTAAGCTAAATTCGGCCTGGCCGATCGTCTCTCAGGTTTCTCCAACGCCCGAAATATTGCTGTTATCTCGAAAATGAAAATAGGAGGGGTATTAACGTGGGTGTTTCACTGGGCTATAACGAACACGAGTCGATTTGACATTCACCGCGTCCCTTCGCCCCCTCTTTCTGCTCATGATCGAACCCGATCTCTTTTCGCTGCTTTATCTCTCCACGGTGGTGACACCTGTACGATTCGAATTCCATTGTCTCCCTCTGGAGGGTTTTGCTCGTCCGAAATAGATATTGGTTTAATGTTCAGGGTGGTCCGATGCAGTTTCATTTTCAAACTTTCGCGGTTTTTGATTTTTACCCGGAATAAATTTGTCTGAATGTTGAAAAAGTAACTTTATATAGATGACTCGGTTGTTGGAAATGCCGAGGAAAACTTCATCCTCGGGCGGAGTGGTCGGGTGTTCACTCTCGATTGTTAACCCCTCGACCTCATTGTGCGAGGTGGAGGGAAAGTTCACGGTGTAGGTGAATCTTATTATAGGAAGTGAGTCCGACGTAACAACCCCTCTGAATATACTTTTTTTCCCCCATCTTCAGGAAAAAATCTAATAATACTGAGGTAGGAAGTATTGATCGTCGCCGCGCGTGGTCACAGGGCATCGGACTTGTACAAATCCAGGAGTTTTGTGTCATCTATGAAATAGAATTTTGGCAACAACTCGAACCTTTTCCGCTTTTTCCTGTTGGCGAAGTCGAGTTTCAAAGTAAATACTGATTCCAGCAACTGAAAGCAGCAATGTCCAAATATCAACTTTAAGTGCTCTCCAAACATCTTCGGTCCTTCTATCCACTTTTTTCTTTTTACCTGCAGCTTATAACTACGGGATCAACAAAGTTGAGCTCTTCTGATAAATTGTTAACTTTTTCTCTTCTTTTCCCGTAAAAAGACGACTCCGAGAGTAGAATTTCATGAGATTCTCAGAACCACTTCCAGTGGTTAAAAGCCAACTCCCATCCAGAGCGGAATGCCGACAAAAGTGCTGCAGTGTAAAAATGCCTTATCGAAGGTATGTTGTATCAACAACGAGAATTGAGAGTTCTTTGCGAATTTCAGATTTTTTTGTTGCTTACCTCCAGCTTCCAATACTGCGGAAAATGGAGAAGAAATCGCTAAAGCGAGCGAATCATGGAAGACTCTTCTTATACACTCATCGTTGTAGGTAGAAAAAAAAAAAAAAAAACAGAACGTCAACATTACTAGTTTTTTTTTAAATTTTATTTTTTTAGTTTCATTTTTGTATTTTTATTTTTTTTTTTTTTTAACCCAATTCGTCAGTGCAGTGGTGTTACGTCGTTCATATACTCTGTATTGATGGGTTGGTGTTTACATTAAATGTAAAAATTGAAGTTGAAGAATTTTTTCAAATAATGTGTATTGATGAGTCGGTTCTTATATATTGAATTAATGAATAATTAATACATTTTATCTTAGTGTTAAAAAAATTACGGTTGAGGGCAAATTTTACACTAGGGTTAATTATTCTTTGATATAGGTTACTTGATCAGAAATTTAATTCTGTGTCAATGAAAAGAATTTTGAAAAAAAAAGTTTTTTTGGATTTATATTTTTCAAAAATTCTTTATTTTATACTCGAAAAAATCCCATTTGTAGCCCCATGAAAGCCCTGTAGATCGCCACAGTGAAGTCGGATCGTTCCGGGACCCCCAAAAATGGAGTCTACGTCCAAAAATACTTCGAAAACGACACCTAACTCAATCCCATAGCTAAAAGCCTTAAAAAAAACCCTATCGAAGCCCCATTTTAGCCCCACGGGTTTGGGCGATCGGGCTGAAAACCTTGCGGGCACAACTAGATGGTAAACCAAGTATTTTGTCCAAATTTCAGATTTTTTGAAAAATTCCTACTGCCCATAACGGCCCGGACGGCGGACGGACATTTCGGTTTTGGAATCTAGACCTCTTGAAACGTATAATGTCAAATTTTGATGCCTATCTAATCAGTTTTCAACCTCCGTCGCGATTACATAGGTGTATTATTCCATGCATATTAACCCAAAATGACCTCTGTTTGGCTGTAGGTCTGCATCAGCCCGGCCGTCAAGGACACATTATCTTTTTGACAGGTGTAAGTCCAGCAGGCTAATTTTATACATCTCTGATAACGGAGGTTAGATTTGACTGTCGAATTAGTCGCCATGGAAGAGACGGAAAGGGAGAGTCAGGGAAGCCCGAGAAAGATTGTGCCGCAATGGAGCCAGTACAGCCATCAACATCATCAGCACAACTACCACAACGGGGAGCCTCCTGTGTCTCGACTTCCACGACACTCCATCACCACAGAGGCCTGCGATTTAGTGTGTAAGGTGTGTTAAATTCCACTCGTGACATTGGCCAATTGTTTGTAAACATCCTCACAACCAGTTGATTTCAGGTAATGCTGTTGGGCGATTCGGGAGTCGGGAAAACCTGCCTACTCGTGCGATTCCGAGACAACATGTTCCTGTCTGGAAATTTCATATCCACTGTTGGTATTGACTTCAGAGTACGTTCAGAATTAAAATGAATCAACCATCAAATTATCACCTACGCCCCAAAATATCCGGAATGAAATGTTTACTGGTGGAATAAAAATCCATCAATAAAAGCAACCCTATTGGTATGCTGGTCGTGGTTTTGAAACCCGCGTATCCTCATTTCAAAACCCTCTCAATGAACCTTTTAATCCTTTTGTTGGCTCTGGGATCGAACCCTCATCACCTGAACGTGATGATTAAGGTAAGCATTTAGAATTTTCTTTCGATCCACAACTGGCCAATCGACAGGATCCGGTAAGTGACATTTCAATAATTGTATGCCCAATGATTTATTCAATCAGAAATAAGGGCCCAATTTTACTGTTGAAATCGTCCAACGATGACGTAAATTCTATCTATTATGAGATCATTCTGTTCATGGACGGCACTGGCAGAGATTTAATTAAAAAGATCAAGTAAATGAACCGTTAAATTTCAGCTCCGATAATTTGCGACCTTTTCGCGCTTGAATGATGAATTACAAGAGGAGAATCAGGAGGGTCGTTTTAAAAAGGGCGTTTTCAACATTTTAATTTTTTTTTTTTTTTTTCAGAACAAAGTCGTGCAAGTTGATGAAACGAAAGTGAAACTGCAGATATGGGACACAGCCGGTCAGGAGAGGTTTAGAAGTGTAACTCACGCGTACTACAGAGACGCTCATGGTAAGCAAGCCAGCAAAATAAGCCATTTTTTGAACGGATTTTCAAAATTTTAAAACAACGTGATTTATTACGAGAGTAATTTTCAGAAAATTGGCAATTTGCAGCTCTTCTCCTTCTGTACGACGTGACGAACAAAAACAGCTTCGATAACATTCGGGCCTGGCTCGGTGAGATCAAGGAGTATGCGCAGGACGATGTGGTCATCATGTTGTTGGGTGAGTATCTACTGACTTTTAGGATTTACCCAAAAGCAAGCATCAAGCTTAGTGTAGGCAGGCTTGCCAGTGAGTCAATAGAGAGTTCCTAAAGAAAAACGCTGCAAATTTTACACAAGGGTTTATTATTCTGTGATATAGGTTACTTGTATAGACATTTAATTCTGTCAATAAAAAAAATTAAAAAAAATTTTTTTTTGGATTTTTATATTTCAAAAAAACTTTTTTGGGGGGGATTTTTTTTTTCAAAAATGTGTTTTTTCAAAAATTCTTTAATTTTTACTCGAAAAATATTGAACTTCTTGGGATCCTTCAAAAATCCCATTTTTAGCCCCATGAAAGCCCTATAGAACGCCACAGTGAAATCGGATCGTTCCGGGACCCCCAAAAATGGATTCTACGTCCAAAAATACTTCGAAAACGACACCTAACTCGATCCCATAGCTAAAAGCCTTCAAAACACCCCTCCTGTAGCCCCATAGCGCCCCACGGGTTTGGGCGATCGGACTGAAAACCTTGCGGGCACAACTAGATGGTAAACCAAGTATTTTGCCAAAATTTCAGATTTTTTAAAAAATTCCTACTACCCAAAACGGCCCGGACGGCGGACGGCGTACGGCGGACGGCGGACGGACATTTCGGATTTTGAATGTAGACCTCTTGAAACGGATAATGTCAAATTTTGAGGCCGATCGGAGTCGTCGACCCGCGTCGCGAAAACATAGGTGTATTATTCCAAGAATAATAAACCAAAATCCGAGATACGTCGACCGTTAATTTTTATCGCCGTAAGGGATTTGTCTAGGGAGAATCAAAGAAAAGCTAACTTCACATAAGACCGTAACAGAGATACGGTCTTATCAAAAGTCACGCTAAATTTAAAGTGCCGCTATTTACGTTCTATTGCTCGAAATTAACGGCGATATCCTTAAGACCGTAAGCTTATTGCCGTAACTTTACGGCAATAACGTTCGACGTTAGGCATAAGGACGTAAGTTATCGCCGTTATTTCTGCGCATGCGCGAAATCTCGAGTTGCGTCGACAGTAACTCATCACCGTAAGGCAAAAAGTGGCTTTAGGAACTCTCTACTTTTTAAAACCCCAGTCACTTTTCACACTATTTTGGAAATTTTGACACTTGCCTTTATTTTGGAGCTTCCCGGCGATATTTTTGTCGATTTATCCCAAAACGCGTCAAAGTTTCGTCAATATCTCGATGGCACGCTGTTTAAATTTTCTCCGAGACCCCCGAATCGAGTCCAGAATGGAAGAGCGCCTGTTCAACGCCAATGGCTTAGGGACAGACTGAAATCGTACGATGGAAGGCCGGACCTCGTCCCCACGGCGAAGAAACTGATTGCTGCTGGGCACAAGGCTCATTACAGTTACGCAGAATACCTGCAGGAGAAGCGACATGAAGAAGGAGCTGCGAGAAAAGTGGCAAAAGAGGAGCAGCAGCGAAGAGAAGCTGACGAAAGGCAACGTCAGGATGATCGGCCCACAATCAAAAACCTCCAGGAAAAGCTTGAAAAATCTCAGGAAGCAGAAAAGGACTATAGGAGAGTGGCTGAAGAGCTTGTGCTGGAGGCTATCAAAGCCAACCACATGGCGGCAGCCAAAGTTGCCCAGGGCATCCACCCCTCTTAAGAGGATCTTGGCTCTTTTTTTTTTTTTTTTTTTTTTTTGTACCCCCGGTCTCTTCTCCAATCCTGGGTTCTCCCCTTTACAGCCATAAGTTTGCGTTTGGATAATAACCAAGGTATATTATACCTTGCACTAATGAGTCGTGATTTTGAGCGCGATGGAAAAAACCGGAAGAGGCCTGCAGCCCTCGTCGATCACGACCTTTGGCGAAGAGGTGTCCTTCCCCTCCCCTCCTCAACTAATTTCAAGCGCGTGAAAACTGATACGATCTAGTGGTCGAGCGGGGAACTGCTTCCGTCTGCTGATTCAAATTGCAGAGTAACCTCCTTGCGGGTGTTTTCCCGCCCCGCCCATTCATCTCTCTCGTCCGCTTCCTCGTCATCACCTTTGAATAATAAAAGAGAAACCGGTAATGAAAAAACGCTCCCAGATGGGCATTTTACTGAAAATTAAAAGTAAATATATTATGGTGTTCGCTGTTTCATCCTGATTTTTGAACAGTCCCGGAAAACTTGTTGAGCTCTAGATAAACCTGCAGGTTAAAATATATATATATATATATTTGGGGTTCTATTTATTGTTGTTGGAATGATAAAATAGATTAAATAAAAATCCGAAAGGCATACAAATCGAGAATTTAAAAACAAGCTTTAAATTGTACACAAGGGTTTATTATTCTTTGATATAGGTTACTTGTGCGAAAATTAATAATTCTGTGTCAATGAACAAAAGTTTGGAAAAAACTTTTAGCGAAATTTTTTTTTTTTTTTACTCGGAAACTATTTGACCTCCTGGGATCCTTCAAAAATCCCATTTGTAGCCCCATGAAAGCCCTATACATCGCAACAGTAAAATCGGATCGTTCCGGGACCCCAAAAAATGGATTCTACGTCCTTAAATACCTACTTCGAAAACGACACCTAACTCGATCCCATAGCCAAAAGCCTTCAAAAACCCCTCCCGTTGCCACATTTTTGCCCCATAGCGCTCCACGGGTTTGGGCGATCGGGCTGAAAACCTTGCGGGCACAACTAGATGGTAAACCGAGTGTTTTGTCAAAATTTCAGATTTAAAAAAAATTCCTACTGCCCAAAACGGCCCGGACGTCGGACAGACATTACGGTTTTGGAATCTAGACCTCTTGAAACGGATAATGTCAAATTTTGAGGCTGATCGGAGTCGTCTACCTCCGTCGCGATTACATAGGTGCATTATTCCAAGAATAATAAACCAAAACTAACCTTAGAATTCGTCGTCCGAAGTAGGTATCGGTTGTTGAGAACTGAAGTTAAGAACACTGGGGTTTGTTGCATTGTTTGGGGCGTATAACTGGCCAATTGAAACGAAAAGGTTATGCATTCGTTGATTGTTGACCCGCACGTGACATAGTCATCTTAACACTGGCAGCGAGTGCGGCTGGTCTGAGGTGGCCTCATCAGCGGACTTTGATTGTGAGAAATCGATCTTTATCTTCATTATACTGTCTATAGACATGCTGTCTATAGACAGTATTATAGATAATAGACAGCTATTATTAGCTCGAAAGTTGAAAATACTATGATTTCAACAAACTATGAGAAATATTTTAATATGTTTCCCTTTCCTACTTTTTTATTTCATCTATTTATCATTCCAACTACTGTCAGAAATATCTTAATATTTCAATTAGGTGCATAAAAATCGCAGGTGAATGACAAATAGCTCACAATTAACTTCCCTTTGAACTGTCTAGGGAACAAATGCGATTGCCAGAGCTCGGAGCGCATGGTGCGGCGAGAAGACGGCGAGAGGATCGCCCGAGAAAACACGGTCGCTTTTATGGAAACGTCGGCTAAAACCGGCCAAAACGTCGACCTGGCGTTCATGGCGATTGCGAGGTAAGCACTTTATCGAACCAACCCCTCACTGAAGCCTTGATTAAAAACCTAACCGCCAATTTTTCATCGTTCAGGGAGCTGATAGCAAGAAAAAACGGCACCCACAATCGTTCGTCGTTTAACGTTCAAGAGTACGTCAGAGAGCAAACGCAAAAAGCCAGCTGCCCGCCCTGCTCCTCTTAACTCCCTGCGAAAAACTAATTTAAGATTGATCGGTGCTTTATGCTTTATGTATCGACACTAAATATCTACTCGCAAATGTTCACTAAACAATAATTTGAAAAAAGACACCAAATCGGTGACCCAATATTTATATACTGAATGTTTATCCCACTGATCATATAAAAGGAAAAATAATTATTAGTGATAAATGTACGTATAGTAAACGTCGTAAAATGTTTGTCTTTAAATTTGTGGATGTGTAAATTTGTGTAATATATCGGTGTATATGAGTATTTACAGCTTAAGGTATAAACAATTGCACTTGAATATTGTTAAAAGTCGGTGAGAATTCATAAAAGTTTATTTCATGTAAAGCTCACAATAAGTTCCTTGTCTGAGTTCTTTTTCGCCTACTCGAACTAAATTAAGTTACCAAAACATGTTTTTTGTCGTATTTTTATCAACTCAGCGTGATGAAAGTTGAGCCAAATCTTGGTATAATTCCAAAGTCATATTTTTGGCTGTTTTAGTATGGTTATGTTAGTTAATTATAAGTCAAATTCATTTGGTTAGTCTTTTAACTCTTCTAGGAACTGATGGAATTGTGTCCCCTGTGCTTTTGGACTCATGGTTTTGGGTGATGTTTCTTCAATGCTTCATGTCTGCCAATTCTTCTTCTTTGTCTTCTTTCTTCGTTGTGTTCTTAATTCTTCTTTAAATATGATAAGTAGAAGCGGAATTGATCATTTTTTTCAGTGTTCCAGTGGACACATTACTATCCAGCGTCTGAATCAAGGTTGAGTAGCCATACTGATCTAATGCATGTCTCGTACAGCTGCAATTTTGCGCTAAATTCACGACTTTTCCCCACCTGGATTGGCCAAAAGCACCACTGTGCACCACCAGGCGGGCTGATTGGCTGCCACCAGCTTCCACTTCACGACTCAGGGAAAGAGCCGAGAAGAAACAGGCAGGGGACCCCTCAATAGGGCAGGAGCCAATGCTCAACTGCCCCTCCTTATGGGAAGTGGCCACCGAGCTCTTGGGGACTACTTTTGGGATTCTTCGACTAGTTGTTGTGAGCCTTGATGCTGCCGGGGCTGCAGAGCGCCGCCTTGTAGTGCGATGGTAGATTCTCTCCAATCCTCCATAGGTAATCCTGCCAGGAATGCTCCCTCCACAACGAATTCAACCAAAGGGCCAGCCAAATCAGTAAACGCTTATAGTAAAGTCCTGTTACCGGAGCTGGGAGGACTTGTGATTGGGGACTGCCCGCGGCACCTTCAGCCACTGGTGAGAACAATCCAAACCTGAGTCTCCTAGTGGACTCAGCTTCCTACTCTTGTCACTCGAATGTGGTCAGCACCTGGAAGCGGCACACCCACGAGGACCCGAACTGCTGCCCCTGATGCTGTCCTGAAGGACCTCGTCGCCTAGAGGAAAGCCCTGCTTTGCTGACCTCAGCCTCCTAATGCCGGAACCCTTCACGAAGTTGTTCCCCACGCCTTAAAGAAGGATCCCCAGGGCCTGTGGCTGGTGCTCCTCTGTTGGGGGTGTAAAACCCAGCTGTAGGTTTTGACACTGGCTCACCTCATCTTCGAATATGAAGCCCTATTGGTGGTGGGGGGGGGGGGGGGGGGTGACCTTTTTAAGGGTACAGACATCCCACAGCAGTAACCTTCGAGAAGCAGCACGAGAGGTGGGCTGCTCTTCAGGATTCCATCCATCAAAACCTCTCCAGTTAGAGTCTAATGATGTAACCAGGAGATTCCCCGTCTCTCGTCCTGTGGCTGTGAATTGTGGGCAGCTGGAATTCTTCCATGAGTAGATTTCTTTTCACAGTAACTGTTATTGTTTTTTTCATGAATTACGTTGCAATCCACCCCAATATGAATCTCTCAACATCTCAACGCACCCCTCTCGAAGAATTCGGCCCACCCAAGAAAGTTGTTAGTTTTGCTCATGTTCATAATTCTATCCTTACTCCACGAGATGTAGTTTGGCAATTGAAGTGTGTGCATAATCTCATCAAATTAATCTCATCTGTCCACTATAGAGGACACAATTCTTTGAGAATGTCGCTGAAATGGTCGCCCTTTGTCCCTTCAGTGACAAAAAGGTCCTCTCTAGATGCTCCTCCAAGAAGGGTTACCTACCAGGGTTGGTCCGGTGGATTTATTTAAGAATTTCTGATTAATGTGTTCTATGAAGAGGTGCGTGGTTTTAATTAACTGTTGGCGCTACTCAAAGTACATGATTTATTTATATTAAAATAAATTTTAAACTGTCTCACTACGGTGAATAAAGTTACCAATAACTGATAATGTGCACTAATGAAATGATTTATGTCATGCAAATTAGATACTCGTCGTATGTGATCTCTTTAGTCAAATTTATTTAATTCTCAAGGTGTGATATTTCAGGACGAAATGCGAAGTGTTCAAATAGGGACTATAAAGTGTAGACACTACGCGTCCTCACTTACATGTCCGGATTTGTGCTTGCTAGACATGCCAACAGTGTAGTGGCCTATCCAGGGTGTAAAATGACGTCGTGGAATTGGGCACTTTTTAAGGTCTTGCTCCTTAGGGTTGGCCACCTTTGGCATTGTGCGTTTCTAAAACTAGAAAAAAAAAACAACTGTGGAACCCTCAGCAACATACAGAGAATACGAGAATACAGAGAATTTTTCGGTATAATATATTATAATATTATTGTGACTGAATTGTTATTAGTTTTGGCTGCTTGCCAAAATGGTACCTGCGTATCAACCCCAACAATGTGAACATTGTACCACAAACTACACCACGGTTAATGTTCGATGTGTAAGTGGCTTACGAGGAATCAATATTCGTGTATTTATATTACCGTGTTATGTTTTTTATTGCTGAAATGTTAAACTCCATTGAGAGGTACCAAGCTGGCCTACCACTTAAGTAGCTTTCTCTTCCAGCATCTACCGATATAAAATTAGGTATTGAGTGTTACGCATGCGACTGTTATAATGTTAGTATTTTTCATCTCAAAATATATATCAACATAGAGGACCTACATAGAAAATCCATTTTTAATTGTTTTGTTGCTGTTTAATTTTGTATTTGAAATTGAGTTTTTTTGTCTCCAATTGTTGCATGTTTAACTTTGCAATTTCGGGAAAAGCTTTATTGTATCGCTATTATTATAGATCCATAAAAATTCGCAACAGGAATGCACTTTTCTCCAAATTATGCACCCTGCTTGTACTAAACCGGAGGGGAAGGTCCCGTACCTCTGGCCAGTTTTTGAAAAATTGACTTTTCAATAACGGAGTAGTCACAATTTTCAAATTTCTCATTATTTTCTCAAAAAGTGACTTCAAAACTGCGAACAAAATTATCAAAATAGGTTCCAATAAATGGTAATTATTCTTCTTCTCACGGGAGCAATTTAGAAAAAAAAAAAGAAGTGAAATTCGGCCAGAGGTACAACCATAGCATGTACCTCTGGCCACTTTGTTTGTACTTCTGGGAGTAAATTCTGGAAGTGTAAACGAAGAAACTCATTGTTGGTTGATGTTATCATAACCCGAAAAATGTGAAATTGCTTCGTGGATCAGTAAAATGAATTGTTCAGGCGGCACATCGCACATTTAAAAAAAAGTGATGTTATCACAAAGTGGTTGTTTGCCGATGGTGCAGAGGTCTAATCCAATGAGGTGGTTAGGGAGAGAAATGAATGACTCCTCTGCTGGTTTGAAGAGAAATGAATGACTCCTCTGCTGGTTTGGAGAGAAAAGAATGACTCCTCTGCTGGTTTGAATACTAAATTGTTTATTTAACTAAACAATTTAGTTAAATAAACATTACAAATTGTTTAGTTAAATAAACAATTTCGTATCCAAACCAGCAGAGGAGTCATTTTCTCTCCCTAACCACCTCATTCTGTGATTATTCTTGGAAAAAACCTCCATTGCTGACACAAATGGCTGATTGAGTACCCTTAGTACCAAGTTCCACAGAAACAATAATCGATTCTTGAAAAAAATCGATTCTTTTAGATTCTTTCTTTCTTTAAAGAATCGGCCCAATTCGATTCTAAATTTCCAAAATCGAAAACAGATTCTCTTCTGCTCTTAACAAGTATTTTTGTATTCAGTTGCTCTGTAATCCAGATCCATGTTGAAAAGAATCAATATTATTTTTTAATTGAGTCACTGCATCGACCATAGGTAACAGCTGAACACTTGATAACAATATATTTTATTCTTTCCTACTGCTGGTTAGCAGTTGGGTGTATAAGTAATTGGAATTCGGTTTCATAATGTAATAATGCTTCTTCTTCTTCTTCTGATAAATTTGAAATTTAATAAATAATTTGGTAAAAGACTCGATTCTCAGATGTATCGATTCTTTATGAAAAAAAAAATCGCGATTATTTTCGAGACATCTAAATAATCGATTCGATTTCAATCGATTCATTTTTGAGAATCTGATCCGTATTTTGTAACAGCGCACCACCTAAACTTTAAGCAGCCTTATCAGGGAGAGGGAGATAACAGCAACATGGGGAGTGTGCTTCGTTACAATTTGTTGTCTGGGCCTATGAATGGCGGACACAATTCTTTAGCGATCGGCCGGAGGTACGGGACCTTCCTCTACTCCACGGACACATCCTTCATTCAAATAAACTTTATGTAGAACAATTGTCGCTTTTGCGCGTTCCCAAAATAGTATCCAATCGTTTCTGACCGCAAAGGGAAAATTGCATTTAGATGAACATATCTGACGCGTAGCATTTCTGATGGGACAATATGTACCAGTTTTATTGAAACCTGTTCAAATTTAGCGTACCAATTGGATGAAGATATTTTTCAAAAGTAAGTTAAGAAAATGTCAATTCCTGCATTGAGATTCAATGCGTTGTGTACCAATAAAGATGTTAGAGCTATTTGAATGTTATAAGGTAGAGGAGATTATGGCACATAATTTATTATTGTTATTTGTTGGTTCCCGGTAGAAAATGTATCGGCTCTAAAAGAGCGACGTGTTTTGAATACAAAATAAATTATTATTTTAGAAAAGGTTGGCTTTTGTACCTGTTTTTATCTCAAATTAGATACATCTTAATCGCGACGGAAGTCGTCAATTCTGAACGGCCTCAAATTTGACATTCTACGGTTCAAGATGTCTAGATTCGAAAAACAAAATGTCCGTCCGTCGTTCGAGCCGTTATGGGCAGTAGTATTTTTAAATCTTAAATTTTGACATAATACTCGGTTTACCATCTAGTTGTGCTCCCAAGGTTTTCAGTCCGATCGCCCAAACCCGTAGAGCGCTATGTAGCTAAAAAATGGGCTACGGGAGGTTTTTTTTAAAGGCTTTTGGTTATGGGATCGAGTTAGGTGTCGATTTCGAATTACGATTTCGACGTAGAATCCATTTTCGGGGGTCCCGGAACGAAACGATTTCACTGTGGGGATCGATGGGGCTCTCATGTCGGCTGCAAGTGGGACTTTTGAAGGATCCCAGGAGGTCAAATACGGAGTCATTTTCCGAGTAATTTTGGACGCAAAATCCGTTTTTTTCCAGGTCCCACAACAGTTACTGTCCTAACAGTGTACCTACAGATTTTTTCCCCATTTTTGGGTGTCTCAGAATTACCGATTAGGTAATTTATTCGATTACACCTTGGGGATCTAGCATGGGGTACAAACAGTTTTTGTCTGGTGCCTGGTTAATTTTTTTTTAAATAAATTTTTATTGGGATAGAATTAATAATTTCACAATTTGCCTATATATAAAATATGCCTTTATATAATTTTTTTTTTCAATTTTCAATTTTTAAATGATTTTTTATTTACTAAGCTAATTTCCTGGTTACCAAGCCGTTTTTGCGGCAATTTAATTCATAATCATTAAAATTCTGCAAATAACCTAAACCAAGGCTGGGCTAACTCGTTTGAAAATGATAGTTTGATTGAGTAATGAAGGTCTTCTCGGAATGAGAAGAACGAGACTTAGCGTTGATCTGTTCGGTCTTGAAGCTGACGGCAGTCCAGGTGGGCTTTGGAGGGCCAGGTGCAGAGCAAGGTGAGCTGGCAAGCTGCGTGCGCCAGGAGCAGGAGATCCTTCGGTTCGCATAATTACCGAGGGAGGGGCTTCTCTCGTTGAATCCCCTCCATCCGCGTCTCCGGTCGTAAACACCTGTTGCTTCACAAGGACGTTATGGCAAGATACGCATCCTCGGCCTAACCGTACGAAATGCCATAGTTGACGTAACAAACGACAATGACGTACCAACACTACAAAGGTGATGATAGCCAAATGACGATGAAAATAAATTTTGATGGCTTGTGCTGTAGAAACGATTGGCTCTGTGTAATGAAACTAAGGCGCAAGTAGAGAGATGTTTCGTTTAAACTTTCACACCAATTTTGTCCTTTTTAAAAGCGTCCATCGATATCAGATTAATTGAAACAACCACCAAACAAACAAATTATCCAAAATCGTCCGGGATCCCGGGATTGCAAACCCTAGTCAACATCATCAATAATCAATGGTAATTGTTTCAATTAATCTGAAATCGATTAATTAGCTGGTCCCAACTGGAGGAGACAATAATTATTCGGAAATCGACGAGCCAGCCGGTGCATGAGGCGAAGATGCAAAAGATTTATCGAGCATAACTAACATACCTACACTGCCAATGGAGACCTGGCACATAGCTTCCTCGCGGTCAAAAACTACCCCGATGAGTATCAATCATCAAAAAATAATTTTGCGCAAACTAAATGGTCTCGTTGCTGCCTTAATTATTAGGACAGCAACGAGACCATTTAGTTTGCGCTTGCGCAGAATGTACAGCTTATTCAATCATCATGTAATTTATAAGTTCCCATATTAATAACTCCATCAGTTTCGAACGGATGTAGGTAAGATTTTCAGGGATGATGCAGGTAAGGTGACTTGAGGTCTCAGACGATATTAAGAAAGACTAGGGGGCAAAAAAAAAGAAAAAAAAAAGATTTTTTAAAAAAAGTTTCCTCCACTTTTGGAGCTTAGATGCGCCACATGGAGCAACGTTTTGGTGGTTTCATATTTTTCTCGTCATCTACTCGCCAAAACGGATTTTTGTTTTTTTTTTTTTCAAATTTTTTAGTAAAAGTTTAATTTCCCGTTTTTTCCACTTTAGGAGCTCAGATACGACACGTAGAGCTACTTTTTGGTGGTTTCAAACTTTTCTCGAACTATGCTCGCCAAACTGGATTTTTTAAGACCAATTTCAGATTTTTCCGACCGCTAGAAGTGCCTTAGAATAAAGATGACCAAAATCGTGTCAACCTCCCCCCCCTCCTCCTCCTCCTCCTCCTCCTACTCGGGCTGCGGCTTTAATATTGAGAAAAGATAGATAGATAGATAGAAACATGTGTTTATTAAGCAAAGTATACTAACGAACATTAAATCATTAACCCTTTGTTCAAACTTTGGCATTTCGAAATTAACAAAACAAAAAAAATTAATCTTTTATGGAATCTCAAGTGAATTAAATTAAAAAATTCATCGATATTTCATATCGTACCCATACAATATTAAAAATTAATATCCATGAATTTTATCATGATTGATTTTTTTAAATTTTTTAATTAAATTTTTCAATTATTGAGGTTTGTTTTTTAGATTTTTTGTTTATTATTTTTGGGATAGGTAATGCTAGCCAAAAACGAAATGTCCGTCCGCCGTCCGAGCCGTTTTGAGCAATTTCTTAAAAAATCTGAAATTTTGACCAAATAATATTAATGTGGTTTACCATCTAGATGTGCCCGCACGGTTTTCAGCCCGATCGCTCAAACCCGTGGGGCGCTATGGGGCCACGGGAGAGGTTTTTTGAACGGTTTCGGCTGTGGGGTCGAGTTAGGTGTCGATTTCGAAGTATTTTTGGACGTAGAATCCATTTTAGGGGGTCCCGGAACGATTCGATTTCACTGTTGCGATCTATAGGGCTTTCATGGGGCAACAAATGGAATTTTTGAAGGATCCCAGGAGGTCAAATATTTTCCGAGTAGTTTTGGACGCATAACCCATTTTTCGAGGTCCCGCATTTTTTTATTTTTTCTAAGAATGTTTTTTATTGACAGAATTAATTTTTGCTCAAGTAATCTATATCAAAGAATAATAATCCCTTATGTGAAATGTTCAGTGATTTTTTTTTTCAATTTTTTAAATCACCTCAGTAGAAGCTGAGACTCTCTGAGAGGATATTTTCCTCATCAGGACTATTAAAATGGTACATAGGTAAAATATCCCCTTCGTGAGAGAAGTAATTTAGTAGTAATTTAGTAAGAGAAGTAAGTAAGTAGGATTTTGTAGGTTTTTATTCGTAGGTAGGTATTTTTTCATTAAAAAAATTCGTAATCTCGGGATTGGCACCAAGAAATCCCGGGATTCGGAAAATCTTTCGGGATTGCAAGCTTAAAAAAAATCCAATGTTGACTCTTCTTCACTCTTTGAGTGGGCAACAACTCTGTAACCTCGAATCACTGCTGCTATCTATCGGATCATTAACCAACTTTTACGTATTGGACCCAACTTGGAAAATAAACCGTACGGGCGCCCCCTCATATTGCGTCGAACGGAACCAAATAAAATTCCTTACAAACGATTGCGACCGTTTATTGAAACTTGTCACGGAATTAGAAAGTATTGGAGTGGAATAAAGTTTAATGCGATCGCGGGGCGGGGAAATTTTTCCCGCGGTTGGGAAATGTCCCCGTCTGCGTGGCAGCACTGGGTTCACATCTCCAGACAAACGCGTCCCCCTCCCTTCGGCTCCAGGGTCAATTTTCCTCACCTCCCACCGCTCGAATAAAGGGGGTAGTTAATTTATTATGCACAGCCTCCGGTCCCTGACGACCTCCTAATTCCTCCGACCATCCTAATCCTCTCATTAGGTTCCTCCTAGACGACGAACTCCTGATGACCCCGAATCACTTCTTGGAGCAATAACGCCCCCCCCCCCCCCCAAACGCTTCTATAATTACCGCTTCTTGGAAATCCATTGAAGCAAGTTTCCAAAGAACTGTAAATTTGGAGTTTGTAAGCTGTGTGGAGGAGCAAGTAGGCAGATGGAAATCTCTACAGCAAGGTTGTTGGAGGGGTCATCCCCCCTCCTGCCCAGCTCAAATCTTGCCAAATAGTTTTCAGTGTTTATGATGAAGTGAATAATGAAGTAATGGTAAATTGAGGGTGAATTGGAAGCAAGCCAAGCCTTGTTAGATTTTCAGGAGCAGCAAAATTTCCTATCTCAAAACCAGTTATGAAATTTGGAATATTAGGCAATGACTGGCAATGAAGTAATTAGCAGGTGGCAATAAAATGTGGGAGGAATTTGCTGAGAAGATCTGCCGTGGGCTTGCTAGGGCCTGGTTATGAGTTGGGTCCCGTTCTTGAAAGGCTGCTCGGCTAAAACGGGAACGCACAAAGGACGAGAGAAATGTCGAATCGATGCGGGCAGATGGGCCGAGTTGGGTCGGGCTGGTCGGGCTCTCAAGGCATCCAACAATCCACCTCCCCTGCGGGGTCCCCCTTTTTCGTGTCAAAAGCCCGACGTCTGTTCCAACATGGCTGCTCCCGTGCTCGTTCGCCTTCACTTCAAGCAGTGTTGGGCAATGGACGGCCGTCGCCGGAGTAGAAATCGCCTCGTCTCCCCGTCGTTGCCTGTTTTCAATGTTTTTTTGGCCGTTTTGAACTAAATTCCGCGCCGGTTGAGGTGCTCGTCGTGTTTTTCCAAGTTTCGTCGCGACGATTTCCTCCGGGAAACGGACGATTTCCTTCAGAAAACTTCCACATCGGGCTATTTTCCCGTGACGTTTCGAGGTTATTCGTCCCTTCCGTTCATCAAAACCACCGAGCCGCGACCCACTTTCTTCTGATTTTCCAATGTGATTCTTGCGTTCGGCGCTCTGGTTTTCCACGATGTCCGTCCACCAGGAAAACATGGACGTTCTTTGTCGGCTTTGTCTCTGTGACGACGGCAAAGTGCCGATATTTTCAAACGGGCCTTACGGCGACCTCTCCAAGCGGATTTTTCAATGCGTCGACATCCAGGTAAGCTTTGGAATGCTTTATTATTTTGGGGATTTGCATGAAAATAGCGATCGGGCTTGCGATTATGAACTGGCTAGTTGTAGCTGAGTATTGAACGGATAGTCAATAATGGGGGCCCCCACTGGGGCATTACGAAGGCCGCACTTGGCTGGTTTCAACTCCATCTTGGTCGAGTCATTCCTGTTTCTCAACCTTTCTCAAGACCTCATTCCCACAGCATAGGACGATTTCCATGGGCCGTTTGCTTGGAATGAATTCTCTCTTGTTCGTTGTGTTTTTTGTTTTTTTAAATTTTCCGAGGCGTTATTTCGGGGATTTTGGGCACCCAGCCCAATGATTCGGGAGAGAGCAACCATGGCGTGACGACATCCATTTCAAGGACTGCGACCCCTCCCTGCTTGAGTGCTTGCGCAGGGCCGTGCTGGCTAACAAGGCTGCAACCTCTCACGATTTAGTTGCTTGCTGTAAAAACCTCGGCGGATGTTGGTACTTGTAGAGGTTGATTGACGAGTGGGTGGATGAAGGGTTATGAGCCCCTCCCCCCCCCTCTCAGAGTATTACGCTAAAGAAGAGCTTTGTTAAGCTGATCCACTTACGCTAATATCGATTTATTTGCTTGACGTAGTAACAACTCTGCACGCTTCAAAATCTCGACGTAGGATATAATATTTGGATCCCATCGGAGATCTTGCTGGCTCAATTTGTTGGGAAAATCATTGAACCGGGGAGTGATGGTAAACTGCCCACGTCAAGCCGTCAACATCTAACCAGTGGCGGATCCAGGATTTCTTGGTGTGGGGGGGGGGGGGGGGGGCACGCAAAACTATCATATCCAAGTCAGATTTAAAACGAAATTTGCAAAATCTTGCGCAAACTGGTCACCCCCCCCCCCCTCATATCTTAAATCCGCCCATGATGGTCGATCTTCGCCCACTGCGGTACATTTGGAAGTCAATCTGGAGTGTATTTCCACCGCTGAGTTTTTTCCCAACCCTTCGCCAACTGTGTCAGGGAGGATGACGAAACAAGCTTCCCGCATCATCGAGTTTCCAGCACTCGTCGCAGGATCCCCCTCCTTGGAATCCTCCCCTGTGTGGGCAGTTCGAAAAATCCTTACGGGGATCTTTTTTTTGACGAGGTTTCTGAACGCTGGCAGAGCACAATAAGCCCCCCAGGCGCCTCTAACCCCCTTCCTGAGCTGTAGACTACGTTTGCGTCAGAAGAAGTGAAAATAATCCGAAACATTCCTCTGACTTTGCGCCACTCCAAAAACCTTCATTTGTGCTTCGTTCAGCAAGAAGCGTATTAGTAGGTAGCGGTTGTAGTTATTTTAAATATGTAAATTAATTAAAAAACACATTTTTCCGCTGTAACCGATATAGGCCTCACAACTCACCAAGAGGGCTGAAATGGGCCCGAAAGGAAACTGAAAAAACTTGCTTTTTTAGAATTGCTACTGAACCGAAATGGGCCCCTCAAATAAAAATTATCAAAGATTTAAAGTATTTGCGGCGCGAATTGAGCATCAGATGCTCAGAAGATTCTTCTCTGACGTAAATGTCATGCACGGAATTTCGAAATGTAATCCCTGTACCTTGCAAATGTCTGGATTTATAAGCTGCAGTGTAATTCTGAAAATTCCGAACCGTTCGGCGCATGCGCAGTAGGGCCTTTTGCAAGGGCCGAGGGTGGGGGTACATCGGCTTCCAGGAATTAAACACTCAAATTCTGATGCTCTGCGATCGCAGAACTCGTTCAGAATCGATTCTGGCAGTTCTGATTTTTTTCAGAACTTCCCGAACTATTCCGACTGCCTCATCGATTGAGAAAAGTCACACAGTTCTGATTCGATTCCGAACGGCCAGAATTTACAGTGCGAACGCACCTATAGGCATCAAATATGGAAATTTAACTTCCTACATAATGTGGCGCATCTGCACTCCAGTAGCTCCGAATTTCTCTAGGAAAAAAAGTATACATTATCCAAACGCAAGTAGAAGGGGTCTGAGGCCAGTTGGAAGAGGTGGCTTTAGCCAGCCGAGGTTGGCCTCCTAGTTGAATAACTGGAATCCTGGAAGCCCATTTCAGTCTCAACCGCCTTGTCGAATGGGCCTGGGAACCGATTGTCGACTAATACTTTTTTCTGAAAGAACTTCATAATTTGAAGCCATAGCAGTGAGTTTTGGGCTCCTACGGTGTAATACAAATTTCCAGGGCACTTTCGAAAATTTCATCTTTGAATCTGGAGGGAAGAGCGGCGCTTCCAAGAAGTGCTCTCTGGTGGTCAGCCAATGAACTAAAAGCACGAATTCAGAGAGATTCACGAGATCAGAAAAGGTGAAATTGCAAGGAAAATAGTCGTTCGGATTTGTACGCTAGCGTGACGGGACAGACCATATTCATGTTCACCAACATCACGTAACCCAAAATAAATTTTTTGTTGTTGTACACTTTCTACTTTTTGTGCGAGTGCACTCTGGCGGATTAGTTAAAGTGTCACGACGGGAAAATTCAAAACGCCAAATATTCACTAGTGATTTCCTCTGCTCAGACACCTAATTTCTCAGTGCTAACTGTACTGAGTAATTTGTTCATTATTAGTTCTACTATGTTCGGCCGAATTTTCCTATTTCTCTGACCTTGTTCCCTAGCCCATTCGTTGGGCCCATTTCGGTCCTCTCACAGTTACAATATACCGAGTTGGGGCGCATTTCGGAAACTCAGAATTTTTCGTAAAATCTAAAATTAAAAATTCATAAAACGTTCATAAAAAGTTTGTTTTTAAGTTTTCATTTTTTCTTCATTTTTTTCATTTTTATTTTCATTTTTTATTTTTCATTTCATTTTTTTCAAGTTTTTAGTTTATTCAAGTTTTAAGGTTATTTAAGTTTTCGTCGCCCCCTGAAATCCGCACTCCTTAGTTTTTGGGGCGATAATATCAATACTAATTTTTTAAAATAATTTTTGCTTAAAAAAAATCTACTGATTTTTTCCGGGAATTTTCCAACTTGATCTACGGATTTTTGTCTCAATCTAGGGATATTCGAAGTCGATCTAGGGGAAACAGCCCAAAATTATCTGGCATCACTGGCCGCATCCTATTCGCGATTTACGTTTACCACTGGAGCGCTGAAGTCTTTTCCAAAATGGCCACGGATGCCCTCTAGTTGCGGTCCCCCCAGGGATGCCAGATCTACGGATTTCTCCGATTTCTAGGGATTTTCAGAAGCGTCTAGGGATCTTCTGATAATGACCCAAATCTAGGGATTTTTCCACACTTCTCCAGATTTCTAGGGGATTCCAACGTGTCCAGCCCATTTTCGCATATTTCGGGCACTTACAATAAAAAAAAAAAAAAAAAAGCTGCAAATTTTACACAAGGGTTGATTATTCTTTGATATAGGTAGGTTACTTGTGCAAAAATTTATTTCTGTCAATGAAAAAAATTAAACAATTTTTTTAACATCATCTCAAACTTTTTTGATTTTTTTTGTTTTTTGTTTTGGTTTATTACCTATTCTTGGAATAATACCTACACCTATGTTTTGGCGACGGAGGTCGACGACTCGGATCCATTATCCATTTCAAGAGGTCTACATTCTAAATCCGAAATGCCCGGGCCGTTTTGGGCAGTAGATTTTTTTTTTTTTTTAAATCTGAAATTTTGACAAAATACTTGGTTTACTATCTAGTTGTGCCCAGAAGGTTTTCAGTCCGATCGCCCAAACCCGTGGGGCGCTATGGGGCTAAAATGGGGCTACGGGAGGGGTTTTTTGAAGGCTTTTAGCTATGGGATCGATTTAGGTGTCGTTTTCGAAGTATTTTTGGACGTAGAATCCATTTTTGGACGTCCCAGAACGATCCGATTTCACTGTTGCGATCTACAGGGCTTTCATGGGCCTAAAAATGGGATTTTTGAAGGATCCCAGGAGGTTAAAATTTTTTTGAAAAAAAAAACCCAAAAAATTTTTTTTGAAATAAAAAATCAAAGAATAATAAAGTGTAGGCAGTAGATGTAGATAATTTTCACTGAAACGAGTAGGTACCTACCTACATCTTCTGACAGAAAACCATGGAACAAGGTTTCCTTGTTCCATGCAGAAAACAAAAACCCCGCAAAATAATCTCAATTTAGTCAATAAATAGGTAATAATATCAAACACTCCTTAGTTTTTGGGGCGATAATATCAATACTAATTTTTTTAAAATAATTTTTGCTTAAAAAAAATCTACTGATTTTTTCAGGGAATTTTCCAACTTGATCTACGGATTTTTGTCTCAATCTAGGGATATTCAAAGTCGATCTAGGGGAAACAGCCCAAAAGTATCTGGCATCACTGGGTCCCCCTCTCAGGCAAGGTCCTTGTTGCATCCGATTTGCATTCGTACATTTTAGTGATTTCTATGGCACCTTGCTGGTATCGGGCGAACTGTTCAGCAGGAAACCGCTCCTCAGCTGACCACGAGTAGGTACCATTCATTTTCGGGTGTACAGTTCTTGAGAACATAGTCTGAATATGGCCAATTTAGCAGGTTGTTGAGGGTGATTGGCCATTATGTCCGTAAACAAACTGTGAGGCTTCACTGTCCGTCTCCTTGTACATTTTAGCGAGCCCCAAAGCCTGGATTTTGCGAAACCAAGACTGTCCTAGGAAAACGACAATTTCAGCACCGCTGTGGGCCATCTCTGTCCCCTGAGCCAATTCAAAGTCACAAAATACGGCTTATGGAGATTAGTCTAATGTATGACGATGGAGATGGATCGAGAGCTGCTTATAAACATCGTTTTGGCTGCCAACGGTGAGAATTTACGGATTTACAATCTCTCCAACTTGGACCGCATTACTGGGGTACCTTGACAGCGGACCCGGGAGAAAGCATTTCGTTTCTTTGACAGCTCTACGAACATTGGCACGCAAGGGCTTTCTGAGGGCTATTTCCTCCAACGTTCGGTAATTCCTTTCAGGATGAAGCCCTTTCCATGACGAATAACGGGCTAATGTGCCCGGACAGGTCACATTTGGGTCTTTGACGTCGAACTTGGGTTGAACATCAGGTATGACGAACTTTCCCGAAAAAGGCCAATGCGATGATACGTTCTAAATTCGTAACTTTCAACGGGTCAATATTGATTTACTAGAGTTTTCAATCTCCCGTATCTTTTCCTCTGTGGTAAGCCCCATTGGCAACACGGATTCCCTAACGGGAATCCATTATCCCCACGATGTAACTTGCCACCCGGTTTGAAATCCAAGGCTCGTCCAGATAAATCCCACTTTGCCCCGGGAGAATTATCCAAGGTCGTTGGTTGCGGGCCGTGAGTCAGACCGCAGCATTTCCTGCCTAGTTGGGTGGGAAGTTCTGAGGCAACGTTGGCACACATTTCTTGTCCCCTCTCAATCCAGATTACGAACTTTATTATTGTGGTTGTCAACCTTTCTCTGGCTGATAAGGTTTTTGTTTTGTACGAGTTGTAGTGAATGCCGATAGCCAAATCGGCTGGTATGGAGCAGGTCATTGAACTTGGGCGGAGGTAGCTGTTGTCAGAGGCATCATAGACACAATTGCTTGATGGCAAATACTTGAAAATATTACACGTCCATTTTTGAGGAAAATTTGCGTTACAGTAATTTATGTGTAAATATATTGAAATGAAGCTACTTCATTTTTTTATGTGAAGCGTCAAATCTGTACGTCACATGTCGATATTTGAGGGTCTTTGTACATTATCCCATTTCGGGCCTCCAGTTTTGTAAATTTCCCTGTAACCTTATCGAGTGTTCGTTGAGCTCTTCGCACATCAAGATCTTCTCCAACCTCCTCGGAGGCGTTGGCGCAAGTCTGAAACCCGTTTGGCCTCTTTGCCTTTCCTTTCTCCTCTCATAACGCCTCGTTCCAGAATAGGTCCGTCCAACATTCTGCAGCGGGATGTCGCTCTACCAGTAGATATTGATCGACTCTCCCCCCTCCCCAGGAGTTTCTGGTCCTGGCTGGATTCCCAACCGAGCCCTTTGAAACCACCGGGTGGTATCGATGTGGGAATGCCTTTCTCCTTTCCTCCCTGTGGAATACACTCGAGCTGAGAGGGAGCTCACGCTGAAGCCTTTCTGGCAAATTACCAATTGAAAACATCATCAGTCGACATGTAAATCCTGAGAGAAACGAATTTTTTTTTTTAACGTGAATGAATCTCCCTCCTGCGTATTTTCATGTGCCAGCCGCAATGACTGGTGTTGTGGCCAAAACTTGACGCCTTATTTTTGTTTCCAGGTGGAGAATAATGACGAGCTGCCACTAAACGTCTGCTCCGGCTGTGTTTCGTGCATCGATTCCTGGTTTTTGTTCAAAGAGAAATGCCACAAAACGCAAGACCGGCTGCAGTCAATGGTTGAGAAGTCGCCGCGACAGGATTCGGTAATACTTATAATACAAATTTATCACTTTTTGAGAGTATGTCTGAACAACGTTTGCCCAATGTTGAAGCCTCCTTGAGAAGGTCGGCATACAGCATTTCTAACAAAATATTCGGATTGAGCACCCTTTAAAACTCCTTTACACAAATAGTTCGAAAATCCATATAGTTGTGCAGAACTGTTTTCAAATTTTGGAGATTTTGAACTGAAAGCGGAGGACACGTGATGTCACACGCCTTGCAGGGCATCGAGTGCAAGTAGCCGCCAGAACGCTGATTAATAAATCTCAACGGAATTGGAATATAAGCTCTCGGCCTGGAATAACCTTCTTTGATGATTACCTCGATGCTCAATTTTCGGAGTCGGCTTTTCGCGTGGCAAAGTTGGCTAACTTGCAAGAGAGAGAGAGAGAGAGATCTCGGCCAATCAAAAGATGACGAAGCAGCCCACTTCATGTACCCCCCTCCAGGCCTCAGAATTCAACTATTGTATGTTTCCTAAGGCCCCATAAATAATGGAGACGGGTTTTCTGCAATGTGGACCCGTTTTCGTAACTTTAGAAGCATGACCTTTCCCAGAAAAATTAAAAAAAATCATTCAAGGAGCTCATTAACAATTGATTTTTCATAAAATTGTCAACAATTCAGCGCTTTTATGTTACAATTTTAATGCCTGACACTAGTTGATTTGTATGCTCAAGTCCGTTACCTATGTCTGTTGAAGATTCTAGGGGTGACTGGGGGGGGGGGGGGGGGGGGGGGTGACATAGTTTTTGGAAAAACATTGCTGGTGTCGGCTCTGTCGCTCATAATTTTAAAAAACAAGTCAGCCCTGACCTACTAATGTGAGGCTACAACCCCCAGGGGAAGAAAGCGAGCAGAAGGTACGAGAAAGGTTGTCATGGGCCATAAACGGCCTTATAGTCCAGTCATCATATCTTAAAAACGGCCTCTCGTTCGGAAAAATTCCGAAACTTTTGTGGGTTGTTCGGGACTATATAGAGGGTCTATACTAAAAAAGTCGGACTGATTAAGCCTGTGCTAAGTTCAGGGCCAAAAAACCCCGATTTTTTCGGACTTTTTTCAGTTTTTTGACCGTAACTTTTTTTCTATCGTTTATATCGAAACGGAGCCTTCCATTAACGTTGTAGAGCACAAAAGTCTGAACATTTTGCACTACTTGAATGTAATTTTTTACCCAATAGGTACCGAGTTATGTACGTTCAAAAATGGGCTAATTTCCCAAAATGGCAAAAAACGCCCAATAACGCTGGTTTTTTCCTTCTAAATTGTATTTGACTCAATATTGAAGCACTGAACGGTATATGAATACATAGAATTAAGTTTGTAATGACACGTTCAAAGTTTGAATTTTTCCAAACCCAAAAAACATAATGACTGGACACAACCTAAGAAGCTCTGTGCAGCGCTTAAAGATTTGGAAGGAACTAGTTTGATAATATCATATCTATATTATATTACAGATCTCCGTGTGATGGACACTAATGTTTGAATTGATGATTATTAGGACTGACTAGTAGTATAGATAATGAACAGGTGTACAATACAGAGGGCGTTCTAACCACTCGGATGGCCGAACGAAGCGAGCCCCCCCCCCCCCCCCCCCACCCCCCCCCCCGAGTGGCTAGTATTCCACTAAATATCCTGCTGTTACTTTATTATTCTGTGAGTATACCGTGATCGTATCGGAAATAATTTCTTCGTTTTTTGCTTAATACTCACTCCTTCATCATCGAAGATTTTCATCCAGATCTTTCTTAACTCTGGGGCTGAAAAAGAGCAACTGTTAATTGGGTTTTGAAGGATTTATGTTAGAGGGTCGATTGGGGTGTTGTTTTCGAAGTATTTTTGGACGTGGAATCCGTTTATTGGGCGCCCAGACTCATTTGACCTCACTGTAGGGATCTAAGTGGCTTGTCTGGGGCTGGTGATCAACTGGGTGGCAAGGCTTGAAACGAAAACACGAAAATTTTATTGTTGAACATATACGTGACAAGCGTCTTGTTAATTGATACTTGAAAATACCAACAACTCCGAAAAACATTGTTTTTCATTATATTTTAGAATTTACGTTTTTAATTTTTAATGTAGAACTCTGTCTCTATACTTACTGAGGCTTCTCTGCCCCCCTTCATGGCCAACTCTACCACACATAGGTACACAAAATACACTTGAGTTGGGTTCGCCGATACACATTATAACTAATTATGCGTGTATTTCAGGTTGCTGAACCTGTTTGCAATGGACGTATACCTGAGGAGGAGCTGGAAAACGGGGAAACAGTCAAAAATGGTCAAGATACAGTTGAAGTACTAAGTGTGGCTGACGACGCTAGCCAAGAGGCGTTAACGGCTGGTGGCGTCGAGGAACAAGGTGAATCTGCCGAGGGGAGTCCGGATGTTGCTGAAGAAACAGCTAATTTGCCGAAGCAAGATGGGGACGGGCTTTCAGGCGTTCGTCCTACTGTGGATGACGAGCCGATGGACGAGGACGAAGAGTACGAGGACTTTGAGGAAGATCTGGACGAATTCGACGAGCCCGAAACAGCTCAGCTCATAAATCCCAAGTTCGCTGCCAAATTGAAACAAGACGCGGCTCTCAAGGATGCCGCCCACCTGTCAAATTTGAGAAAAGCCGATTCCACAGGCGCCTCACGGCCTCCCGCCGTTAGCTTGTGCGAAGAAGAGGAGTACGAAGACGATGACGACGTGTCTGTCATTGAGCCCGTCATTGAACAGATCAACTTGGACCCACCGGAGCCAATAACCTCTACGGTCAGCCAGGACTCTGCCGAAGCAGCTCCCAAATCGACCGCTCCCAAAGAAGCCCCCATCCGCATAGAGTCAGCAGTGACGCTCCCCGCTCCGGGCGACCTGTTCGAAAAAGACCTCCCCAAACAAGTGGCGGCACCTTCGCCGGGTGAAGCAGAAGGTACTGAACATGTGCCTTCAGCAGGAACTTCTCGTGGTGAGTTTACATCATTGGTAAAGTATACATTTCATCTCAGTCCAGTCCGGTTCAAAAACAGCGTTTCCTGGAGAAAAAAACAGGTTTTAAAACGGTTCTATTAGTTTTTTGGTCGCTGAATCCAAATCTGAAGTTTGTCGCCTCAAAAACGACGGATTCACCTCGAACGTGGAAACTAGGAATTTTTTTTTTAACATCTGCAATTTTGGCAAAATACTTGGTTTACCATCTAGTTGGGCCCGCAAGGTTTCCAGCCTGATCGCCCAATCCCGTGGGGCGCTACGGGGCTAAAATGGGGCTACGGGAGGTTTTTTTTTTTAAAGGGTTTTGGCTATGAGATCGAGTTAGGTGTCGTTTTCGAAGTATTTTTGGACGTAGAATCCATTTTTGGGGGTCCTGGAACGATCCGATTTCACTGTGGGGATCTATAGGGCATTCATGGGGCTACAAATGGGATTTTTGAAGGATCCCAGGAGGTTAAATATTTTTCGAGTGAAAAAAACAAAAACATTTTTTTTAGAAAAAAGTTTGAAAAAGTTTTTTTTTTTTTTTTTTAAATATTTTTACAGACACAGAATTGCTTTTTGCACAATAATTGTGTACTTAGTAACCTTCATCAAAGAATAATAAACCCTTGTGTAAAATTTGCAGCGTTTTTCCTAGTATGCCCAAGATAATACACATTAGTCGAGTTGCCGAACATCATTGAAGCTCTTGGGCGACGCTATACAAATTTGTCTGATAATCTATCAACCAGTGTTCCCAGATTGGGCTATAAATAGCAAATTAGGCTATCTTTTTAGCTCTGTTCGCGGGGAAAAGTGTCAAGTTGCTACTTATAGAAATTTGGGCTATTAGAAGTGGCCTTTCCCCGCAAATTGGGCTATTTGGTGGTGAACAATAGACAAAACTACCTTTATCACCAAAGAATTCTACGTACTACCCATTTGAGCATCCACTGTTACCCACCCTCATTTCTCCAGGGACCCTAAAACTTTGTCATTTTACATTTCAAGGTGCGTAGAATCCAAATCCGAAATGGCCGTTCGCCGTCCAGGCCTTTTACTTGATGAAAAAAAAAAAAAAAAAAAAAAAAAAAAAAAATCCGTTCTTTCGCACATGGACTTCACTAGGAGTCTAGTTGGTTCTAATGTCTAGCCCCGAACCAAACTCCTCTTGTACCTCAATATGTTTTCAACTTATAACCAACCGCCAAACTTCCTTACAGACCAATCATATGATTATACTTTTCGCGATTATCGTGCTTATCGCTTTTTGATGTCGCAGTTTCGTGACTCTTTTCAATCGGTAGGTCATCATGAAAACTGGTTAATGTTTTGTTATTCTGAAAGTATTAGACCTCCTGGGATCCTTCAAAAATCCCATTTGTAGCCCCATGAAAGCCCTATAGATCGCAACAGTGAAATCGGATCGTTCCGGGACCCCCAAAAATGGATTCTACGTCCACAAATACTTCGAAAACGACACCTAACTCGATCCTATAGCCGAAAACCTTAAAAAACCCTCCCGTAGCCCCATTTTAGCCTCATAGCGCCCCACGGGGTTAGGCGATCGGGCTGAAAACCTTGCGGGCACAACTACATGGTAAACGGAGTATTTTGTCAAAATTTCAAATTTAAAAAAAAGCCTACTGTCCAAAAGAGCCCGGACGGCGGACGGACATTTCGTTTTTGGAATTTAGACCTCTTGAAACGGATAATGTCAAATTTTGTGGCCGATCAGAATTTTCGACCCCCTTCGCGATTACATGGGTGTATTATACCTTGAATAATAAACCAAAAGGATTATGTCATAATGGTTAACAATAAAAAAATAATCATTATGGGACACTAGTTCGGTGTGCGTTCTACGTAAGGTTTGTGGTTTGGTGTGACTTCTAACCCCACGAATTCAATGTAAATGATAAACGATCGATATAGTAATTGAGGTGTGACTAACTGAGGTCTAATCACGACCTCTACGCTTTGTGTGCGAGCCGCAGTTGCTGGATCCACGTATGCTTCCAGGTGGTTGTCTTGTGCATAAACCCGCGACTGTTTCGGCACATACATATATGCAGGCCATTCGTCTGAACGCATTTCCAACCCTGGTTCACATTCAGGTTCAATTATAAGAAGGATGAAAACACTTTCCGTGAAAAAAGTTTGCAATGAACCCAACACATATCGCCGGCTGGCATAAGTCATAGTGCGACAGGACCCGGTTCATAGAACGCACACCGGACTGGACTTGTTCATTGTTTTCATGTTCATTTATTCTAACTTTTTATTATCAGAAAATTCACCGGACCGGATGAGTGGCGTTGAAGATGACCAGTTTGAAGAAGAAGGCCAATTCGAAGAAGAAGGTATCTCCCAGGATGGCACTTCAGCTCCTCAATCCGTCGGTGATCCTAACAGGACGACTCCGGATTCCACCATGATTTCGACTATGCAGGAAGAGACCGAAGAAGAAAGTATATTATCTGTAAGTGGACTCATTCCGTATGAGGAGGTGTTGACTCAGTTTTATTTTCGAAAAGTAGGTAACGTTGGTTCCCAAAGCTTTGGCACACGAGGAATCTGATGGCGTGGTCAGTTTTGGCGAAAAACGTGTTCAAAACCTATACAGGGGAAGAACGTGTTTACCCGTTCGGGTCCCGGGGAAGGATGTGTCAACTTGAGGAGAATGGGAGGGTCCCCCCTGATTCTCACCATCTCCACCCTGCGTCAAAATGCCCACGAATGTCTCATCCTCTTTCATCCTGTCCCTTTGCTTGAAGTTTCCTGTTTGTTAATTCTTCTCAGTTTCGATTTGGCTTTTGAAGTGACTAGGAAACTCCGACTTCAGAGGCAAAAAATCCTGAACCAAGAAATTCCGACTTCAGACAAAAAAAAAAAAAAAATTATATCATTAAAAATCAATTGAAATTAAAAGTTAATTTACTTTGATTCAATTAAAGATAAAATTTAATTCACGATTACAAGGAATTCCCAGGGAGAGTTTAATTTGGCCGTATTCTTTCTTCAGCTCTTTTACGACAAATCCCAACGTTTCAAAAGCATGTCAGCTTCCATCATCAGGGCATCTGGCAACATTACAACCAGTTATTAGGCTACATCCCTACTTTAACCTAAAACTTATCACCTAGCTTGTACTCACAGGCACTTACTTCATCAGTCATAAATCTCGATGTCATCGTCGTCAACAATGAACTCTCACCCGGACATCTAAAGTAGGACATACGTTTTTGGTTAAAGTAGGGATGTAGCCTAATACCTGGTAGTAATGTTGCTAGATGCCCTGATGATGGAAGCTGACACGCTTTTGAAAGGTCGGGATTTGTAGTAAAGGAGTTGAAGAAAGAATACGGCCTCATTTAACTCTCCCTGGGAATCCCTTGGAATCGTGAATACGAGAATAATATTCTCCTTATTATGGAGACTAATGAAGACCAACGTAAAATTTAATTTAAAAGCGTCGCCGCCTGTGGGTTGTATTGCCGGTTGTGAAGTTAAGAAGAATCAGTCTTGATACCATGATCCAAGATCTTTATAGTCCAGGCAACGAAGACAAAAAAGCGCCCTGAGGTAGAAATAAATAGAACCTAAACCAAAATTGGCACAGATGTAGGGGGGGTTATCCTAATTAACATACTCAAAAGTCCTGGTGAGTGGGGTATAAGCTCTAAGGGGGGGTCTCCAAAGGTCCCTTTTTCAGGTTTTTCGTGAATATCTCGGAAACGGTGCCTTTTTCAATGAACCTTGCCCTGTAATAAATGAAAGCTGATGAAATTCTCTACAACTTTGATTATATTTGTTTTATCGAAATTCCGAACCGTTACAGAGATATATGCATCGAAAAATGGAGAAATTATGAAAATTAGGTTTTTAGCTCACGTTTTTCGGATAACTTGGTTGATTTGCGTCCAAACGGTTGATCTGAGAGAAACGTTCTCTGTGAGAAAGTTGTAGAGCATCAAATTTCCTTGAAGAATTATGTGGCTGATTGCCAATTTATCATTGGCCAATCAAAAATTACGCCAATTTCAAAATTTTGCCAATTTTGTCATTTTTACTCAAACGTTGTCAGGCCACATTTCTGTGTCCCCGAGCTTCAATCGTCCTTCTTTCTGTCATCTGTCGTAATTTAATTCTATATATACGTCTACACTAACCCAGAATTACGTACCAACAGATTGGGTTGTGGAGGGGGGGGGGGGGAGGGGGAGATGAGAAGATGATGTTAAAAAGTGAAACAAGTTTTTAATAAGTATAGATATTCAGAAGATTAGAAGAGTGTATTAGTCCGATGTAGGACCCCAGACCCCCGGATTATTACTGTTTAGCACTCTGAGAGGTTCCGACCACTTTCTCGGTTAGGGGGGGTTGCTTCGCTCGCCCGTTTGAACAATAGGTCAAGTGATGGCGTAGGATACACAGGAATTCTAATCCAACCTTTTTTTAAGCCCATTTTAATTTACGCGAAATTATCGAGGAGAGAATACATTTCCCGAGCGTCCAACGAGCAGAACCTTACCGACGTCTTACTGACATCGGAAGGGCCTCCGCCCCTTGCAGAGACGGGGAGAGTAGGCTAATTATCGACCCGAGATCGGTCGCCCCTATAAGGTCAAAAACACGCCAGACAGCCCAACGAACAGACCTGACGGACCCAAATCGGGCGGGCCCCCTATGTTTATGAAGAATCAGGTAGGATACACAGGAAACACCGACTCAATCGGACGGTAAACAACAAAGATAGGAGGAGTTGGGAATTTCACTCAATGCGCCTTTCGAACGAAAAAATTGGCCAAGGAATCCAAATTCACCAAAAAACTCGGGGTTCCCATTTAAAATAAGAAAGTTGGGCGCAAGTGCGCCTATTTGCGCTCATCTCAGAGGGATATCAACCCTCCTATTAGTAGAAGAAGGCTCTAAGAAAAAGAGGCGGGGGGGGGGGGGGGGGGAAGGCTCGTGACATACTCTGTTAGATAGTCAGCTACAGACACGGTGAGAATTACAGGTAGAGATGATTAAGGATCAAACCAGCAGAATGTGTTATTCAATGATTCCTCAGAGAGCTGATGGAATACCCAATAGTAATCAGTAATGTTGGCGAGGTGACGCGTCTTGATGGGGGTTTACCAGTTAAATCCGACGGACATCCACGCCAATCCACTCCCGGGTAAAAACACGTGGTGTTAAAAATTATTATAAACATGAGCCAAGAAACTCCGACTTCAAAGGCAAAAAATTATTTAAAAGCCTGCCTCACAGGTCGTAATAACACTTTTTTCCCCGTGTAAAATTAGGGCTTTGCTCTGTATTTGTTTCGTAACATCTTGACAATAAATGTTTTACTGATTTTGGTGCTCACATTTTGTGGTTTACATCCAAAGGAACTCAAAAAGCAAAAAAATTGAATTTTACGAGTACTTACTGAAATTATTCCATTTTTTTGTAGAAAAATTTTGAAAAAGCTGAGTTAACACGCTTTTCGCCTTTACTCCTCATATCCTCTTGGAAAGTATTTTGATGATTTCAATTTGACACTAAACGTTACTATTTTCAGATGGATTTTGTCATCAAAGAAGAAACGATGAGAGGTTATGCGGACGAAGAAGAAGCGTCTATGGCCAGCTACGAGAGCGGATCTTCGGGTATTCCTGGCTCGTCGACTTCTCGCGATGAATATCTTCGGGAGATGCTCCTCAGTGATCCGACGGTTGACGTGAATAAAGATAAGTGTATAATTTGTGATCATGTTTTCTACACAGTTTCTTCGCTATTGAGACACACCAAATGCAGAATGCATTTGGACACGAGAGCTATATGGGAGATGCAACAGAAAGGGCAAGAAGTGGATCCTGTTCTGCTCGCAATGCACCAGCGGAAGCTTGACTCGTACAGGCTTACTTGGAACATAAGTAGGAAACGGTCAATGCCTGCGCCTGAAGGCCCCCGTCCCCCAGGAACGAAGAAATTCACCTGCAAACCTTGCAAGGTGTCGGCGGGCTCTTTCAGAGATTGGGATCGGCATAAGAACAGCAAGAAGCACAAGTTGATCATGATGCTTGGGGAAATGCCGAATGAGGAAGAATTGGGAGAAAAGAAGCCGCCGAGAAAAATTATACGCCCTCAGCCGCTGCAATACGACCACGATGAGCCGCCGCAGCATCTTCCCAAACCGTTACGACCCAAACCAACAACGCCTGGGCAGTCCAATAGAGAATACATCTGCCCGATTCCAAATTGCGGGTATATATGTTACGAAGGGCCGTTGCTTTTGACGCACATGACGTCACACGGCATTCAAGGCAGCACCCACTTGCAAAAGTCCATGCAGGCCCTGAAAACATTGACTCCGCAGCCACTTCAAACTTCAACTCCCTTGTCACAACCAAAGCCCGGCATCAGCCCGCTGCAACCTATCGGCAGCTCCTTCCCGCAACATCAACAACGCCTGTACAAACCTGCTCAAAAATACGAAAACCTCTTCTGCAAATATCACAACATATTCTTCGAAACCGCCCGAGGCTACCTCAATCATATCCGGCACTGCGCCATGGCCCCGCCCATATCCACATTCCTCAAGCCAGAATACAAATCCCCCATGTCTGACAAACGATACTGCAAGCTTTGCGACCTCAGCTTCAGCACGCCGGACATGCTCATACAACATATGGGAGTCTACCACAAAGGTTCGACTGTACAACAAGAAATGTCTCGCCCTGCAATGCCGGTTCAAATGACTAAAGTAATGCCTTCCGCCAAATCCGGAGTTAAACACAAATGCCATTTATGCGGAAAAGTTTTCAATCTTCTACACTCGTTGAACTTCCACTTGAGATCCCACAGGCAACAAGTGAGCAGCTCAACGGCGGGAAATACGACTTGCAAAGTGTGCAAGAAAACGTTCTTGACGAGAAAATCCTGCGCCACTCATTTGAAAACTCATTTTCTTCACCCTGGCTCAAATAAGATGTTTTGCTCTCTGTGCTACAAAACATTTGACACAAGGTCTGAAATTGCGAGGCACCGCTACGACGGCACTTGCCACACTCCTCTGCCAGCCGCTGGACCGTTCAATTGCGATCAATGTGATTTCCAGTGTAAAGACTCGACTACATTGAGCAACCACAAGTTGAAGTTTCACACAAATATCAAAGAAGAAAAACTGGACGAAGAAGAGCAAGTTGAAGGTGGAGAACAGCAAGAAGATGAAAATCATGAAGAGCTTCCACCTGAGCCGGAGATGGAGCTGGAAGTACAGCCGGAAGAGATACTGCCGCCACAAACGCCCCAAGTGGAACCCGCCGAAGAACATTGCAAATGTCTGCTGTGTGGGAAAACATTCTATTCTTACGCAAACGTCAAAAGGCATTGTCGCTTCATTCACAGAATGCCTGACTCCAAAGTTGACAACATGGTCAAACTCCTTGGCCGGCCCGGCGTCAAAGGTCCTCCGCCCGGTCCACCTCCGCTAACGCCTCTCCGCAAACCTCCGATTGTCAACCGTACGTGCGGTCGTTGCGGAGAAAACTTCACGAGCAAACAATTGTTCGAAGAGCATTTGCTGAGCTGCAACGAAGACGCTCACGAAGCCACTTGCGAACAGTGCGGCAACTTGTGCGGCCCAGGGGGGTGCGCTAACTGTTCCCAGGGAACCTCCCAAAAGCCAGAGGTTGGCGGACTCCTGTTCAAATGCCCCATTGGTCATATGAGCTTCAGCGATGAAAATGCTATGCTCAAACATTACAGCTACTGCACAGGCAACTGTGGTCCATACTTTGAATGCGGAAACTGCGGTTGTGAGTTTCGGTTCAGGAAAAATTTTGACATTCACAATTGCGCTCTTTCCAAGAGGAAAACTACTTACACTTGTACTGAGTGTCGTAGATCATTTTCTAAAAAAATATACTTGATAAACCACGAAATGAAGTGTCCTGGTGTGAACACTTCTGCGAATTTGGCTGAAGCTGAACCAGGTACGTCTTATGGTGCGGTCAAGAAAACGAGGCAAAGTGGTGTGTCGGAAGAGGAAAATGCTGAAAGTGAGGAACCTGCGGTAGAAACGGAAGCTCCACCGCCGGAGGTGTTCTCGTGCGGGAGCTGCGAGAGGATTTTCCACTCGAGCAAAGCCCTGTGCGGGCACATGAGAAGTCACAAACAGGCTCCTCCCGAGGACCCCATGTTTTGCAAGTTTTGCGGCCGAGAGAACCTCACTCTTTCGAGCCTCTACGGCCACGTATACAAATGCACCAAGTCCCTGTTCATGACCGAAGAAGTTCTCACGTGCGAAGAATGCAGCACCTTCTTGAGCCGCTACGACACTCCCAAAGAGCTCAGCGCCAAACTCCACCATCACGTCCTCAACTGCTACCCCATCCCTTGGTACCACAACCAACGTGACGCTGAAGGCTCGGAAAAACTCTTATGCTACATCTGCTGCCACGCCTTCTCCTCCGTCGAAGCCCTCACCATCCACAAAGCCCAACATAACCGCATGAAGTCCAAAAGGAGCTCCCCCTTCCTCAAAACCTCCTCCAAAAAACGCCCCAAATTCGCCTATTCCCGCCCGATCAAAACCGCCTTCGACCCGAACGACATGATCGAAGAAGAAATCCTCGAATCCGGCGACAGCCCGCCCGCCGTCAACCCTACTTCCGCCACCCAATTCATTCTCAACTGCCAAGTCTGCAACCGGCAGTTCAACAACATCGACAAATTGCGGAACCACGAAAAAGTTCACGGCATCGTTCGTCAAGCCGTTTCAGAAAGCGACGGCATCGACAACGACGAAGAACCCGCCCAAGAACAAGAACCAGAACCAGAACCGGAACAACAGGAAGAACAAGTACCGGCAGAATCTTAAAGACTCACCAACAGGTTAACTTCCATTGTTGGTTTATATTCTATCGTTTACTTGTATAGTTCTAGTCCAAATTCAACGTTGCCTCTTATCCTCCCGGAATTCGGATTGAGACTGATATCCATTTATTTACATAATTATGCGTTATGGTAGATTGAATTGAACTTTACACATAAGTACAACCCGTTCATTTTTGGGACTTATTTCATTTATACTTCAGTGCTACTTAAATGTTAATGGGCTAGTGGACTTCATTTTGACAAAACTAGCAATCAAAATAGTGAAATTCCGTTATTGTTTATGTGGATAATGTAATATACTAATGTAATATCCAAATTACAAGAAGTTTATTTATATTCAGGACGAATTGAGCTTCCTCAAACAACGTTTGCTTGGTCACTATCTCAATGAGATTGGAACTGCCAGATGGTGCAGAGTTGCTGATCCAAGAGAACGGATGGGCAATGAAGGTGACTTCTCTGCTTTTTCCTTTTAACGTTTGCTTGTTGGGTAATAATTTTGGGATACAAACGGAGTAGTTGCTCTCAACGTTAATCAAGATGAATTACGAATTTTTCATTTTAACACAAATGAAATGGAAATTGTGATCAAATACATGTTTGGTTTGTGGGTGATACTCTGTAATGACATCTATATTCGCGTAATGGAAACGTGTAAGCGCAAAACGTATTAGTGGAGTTTTTGAGCAACATAACTACAATTATATCTCAACTGTGCCTGTCTTTGGACGGTGATTCTTGTTTGTGGGTTTAACGGGCACTGTCGTCAACCCTGGGGCTTCCCACTGCGCTTCTTGTCGAAAAGTCTTCTTGTTTTAGAGTCTGCTTTGATTTCGTCGGTAATATTTCATTCAAAAAAACCGTTTTCGATCGATCGATAGTTCCTAAAATATTGTCTTGGCTAGTAAGATTTCATTGATTTCACAACAAATTTTCTCTTTCTGAAAAAAAGAGCCCAAAACCCGAAACCTTTGAAGAGATCTTGAACTGTGTATCATGAAATTTTGTGTTCTGACTGATTTTGCCTGCAGGTTTCAGGTAATTTTTGTTGATACCTTTTTCTCTTTACGTATCTACATAAATATAGTTTGTACATAACAATATTCATTTTATCTACTCCTGAAATGGATACTTATTTTCTTGTATATACACGCTCTATATTTAGGCTGGCTAATTTGAAAGTGATTAATAAGTGAAGATGTTGAATAAGTTAGGGAGCCAAAGAAAGTGTGATGATAGTTTTGATGTTATAAAAAAAAAAGCATACGATTTGTACGACTAGACATTTCTTTAGTGGAATTGCCCTCTATTTGGAGTATGCGGCCTTATCTCAGGGATGGATAATATTTTTGGTGATTAAATAAACAAATTATGTTTCCTTGCATTGTACGGGAAATTCGATTCCATTGTAAATAGTTAGGACTTGAGTAAGAATCTAGCTAAAGGTTTTTTATTTCTCAAAATTTATGGTACTCTACGATGGCGTTATAGAAGATTAAAGTAAGAACATGAAATAAAAGTCTTGGTATCATAATTTGGATTATAGTTTTTCCCTGATTTCCTTGAAGACTGAATGGTATCGGCCGATGGAGGGATGAAAAAGGATCTTTGGAGACAATGCAATACATCGTCAAATATTAGAGTAATAGAATAGCTTCCTGGGGTGTCTTTCCGAACAATTTAAATTAAATCATCATTCGAATGATGATCGGCGGCGCGGCGCCCAGAATGGCATAAGACGCCGGACAGCAGGGCAGAAACGCAGTGGTTCAAACAAGGCCGTTGGGTTTCTTGTTCATGTTTTTGTTTTTGTTTATGTTTTGGTTTGTTACCTTAAATTGAATAAGATTTCATTTTCCAAAAAAAAAAAAAAAAATTAAATTAAATTAAATCGTACATTAACTCAACATGTTAAGCCCAATTTGATCCAAATCGGGTTAGTATTAGAGGAGACAATTCAGGGAAAAGGCAGAATTTTTCGTTTGCCCGCATTATTCAACCGATTTTGACGTAATTTGGATCGATGTTGGAATCGATTCGGCAACTTCATAACTAAAATGAAAGATTGTATTCACCGTTTGCTTCTTGTGATGATGCAAAATGGTATTCAACAGATTTGGGTATGATGGGGGGGGGGGGGGGGGGGGAAGCAAAAACCTCGAAATTTTCGCATCTTTTTCAGTTTCTTGCGGGTGTTTCCTAACTGACTCCCGAGGGACATCAAAAGTCACAACTGACTCCAGACCAGAGCGAAAAACGCCGCAAATTTTACACAAGGGCTTATTATTCTTTGATATACGTTACTTGTGCAGAAATTTAATTCTGTCAATGAAAAAATTAAAAAAAATTTTTTTTTGGATTTTTATCTAAAAAAAAATAATTTTTTTTTTGGATTTTTTTTTTCAAAAATGATTATTTTCAAAAATTCTTCATTATTTACTCGAAAAATATTTAACATCCTAGGATCCTTCAAAAATCACATTTTTGGCCCCATGAGAGCCCTAAAGATCGCCCCAGTGAAATCGGATCGTTCCGGGACCCCAAAAAATGGATTCTACGTCCAAAAATACTTCGAAAACGACACCTAACTCGATCCCATAGCTAAAAGCCTTAAAAAAAAACCCTCCCGTAGCCCCATTATAGCCCCATAGCGCCCCACGGGTTTGGGCGATCGGACTGAAAACCTTGCGGGCACAACTAGATGGTAAACCAAGTATTTTGTCAAAATTTCAGATTTTAAAAAAAATTCCTACTGCCCAAAACGGCCTGGACGGCGGACGGACATTTCGGATTTAGAATGTAGACCTCTTGAATCGGATAATGTCAAATTTTGAGCCCGATCGGAGTCGTCGACCCCCGTCGCGAAAGATAGGTGTATTATTCCAAGAATAATAAACCAAAATGAAAGTCCCAACTGACTCCCTGGAGGAGGTTAATTCTGACTGACTCCCGGCGAGGAATAAAACTGTTACAAGGTCCTAGCTGACTCCCGAGCGCATCAAGGAGTATTTTCCACCAACTTTCCTTCCCGTCTCAGTCTGGACTTGCTTAAGTGCATGAACTTACTAGATAGGGGTGTTTTGGAAGGAAAAGGCGGGAGCTTCGTGATTATTAAATAATAGATTAAATTTCAATCTAGCTTTCGAGGATCTGGTCCCCTTCTTCAGGTCTACAACAACAATAATAATGTATACAGTATGAGTCTTAACCATCAGTACAGGTGTAATGCTGTGGTACAGTATTATACTAATTCTTACCTCTAGTTATGTCAGATTAGTATAATCTTCGTCAATAGTGCCTTAAACTGGTAATTTCAGATTCGGAGGCTGCCCTTATGCTTCCTATGGGTTGATGTACGACGTTAGTTTACAGGGAAATTTGGAGTATGGTTATTTCGTAATAGCTAAACTTACAATGGTGGTTCATCTATGACTAGTAAATCAGGTGCCGGCGTATTCATTATTTAATTTCTAGATACTAAACGAGGACACGTTGATATTAAGTTTTTACAAGCCCTCATCGAGGAAGACCAAGATTCAATTCAACTTAGTAGATGTATCTACTGTATGGTAAATGTTCGGATGAGGATGATTGAATTCTTTATTGAACCACGAATTGAAGGATCGTGGTCAACGTTACCTCAGCTGACTTGGACGCCCAAATAGCGGGAGGGTACTTAGCGATTGACTGTACATAATTGTCGTGCAGGTATTCAGCAAAAAGTTGAAATTTCTCTCCCTCTCTTGAAGGTTTGTCCATCAGCCATTGACAGTAGACATCAGCCACTTCATCTGGATCACAATAAGGCAGCCCGAACGCCCTCTTCAGCCACTTTCCAGCCTTCTTACCCTCCTTGTATACATTATAATGCCTGACAAGCCCCAACTTTTGGATTTTCCGTCCTCAACCACAGACCTCTCCTTATCTCTGTGGACCTTGTACCGCGTTGGCGCTTCTCACCTCTTCCCAATCAAACGCGCGTACTGCGCTTTTAAGGATTCCTTGGGGTAGAAGCAGGAAAGGCTGATCATGAGTTAGGGAGATGCCGCTGAACCTCGAGAGGAGCAGTTGTTATACAATTTTATACAATTTGGCGAGCTTCTGAGAGGTCATTCTCGCTACTTTATCATCTCCGCAAGATCATCATGACTCCGGGTGAGTATTTGAGACCAATTCAGGTCCCGGGTTTCTGGGAGGGGCCTACCAAAAAAAAAAGCCACCACTGAAATGGGCTTACATGTCTAACCGAAATTGGAGTTTCTATTCATCACTCTTCGAAGTTCAGTAGTTAAACATCTCTCTCGATCACTTGATGAATGACTTGTGGGTCGATCCTTGACTAGCATTGCCTTATATTCCTCAACTCAGGAAGAGCTTTCTTCGCAAATCCATTTGCGCGCACTTACGCCCGTTCCAGTAGGTACTGCCTGTTATGGGCCTGTGTAATAAAGAAGGACTCCCAGGGGCCAAACCCTCGGGGAAAAGAGAATAACTTTCGCTTGGTAGTCTTTTTTGTTATAACACCAACAGTTTGACTGATCTGAACTGTAAACGACTTCATCAACTGTAAACAACTAAAGATATCAACAGTTGCGCCTGAATGGCGCAGTAAAATAATTTTCTTCTGATGCGCCCATCGAGCGCAATTTCTGCCAGGCGCAGAAAGGAAATTTTACAGGAGAAACGAAAAACGCCTCACGCCCGCAGTTTTTGAGCTAAATCGTTGTTTTGTTTTTTAAAATTGTTGGCATAATGACGTAGAGTTTAACTCCATTTTCATTTTTACACTAGAATAATTTCCAAGGGAGTAATACGACTAATTGGGTTGGAATAATCTGGTTTTTTTTGCAAAAACGCATATTTTATTTCACTGTTTTCCATTTATTTCTTTGATTAATTTGTGTTAAATGGGGGTTTCAAGTTTTTTGTTTCACTTTATCTGCTTAATTTGTGTTGAATGAGTTTCTCAAGTTTTTTTTCCAAGTGGTTCAATGGCGGCCGAATGAGCTGGTTTTGAAGGCATCATTTGAAGCGACATTTCAGATGGGAAAGAGCTAGTTTTGAGGTGTATCCCTCCTTCAGGGTGTGAAACAGACTCTGAACTTGTGAGTTAAGCAGAAGATTAAATGTCGGAAAGTAGTGGAATGACCTGGTTTTGAATTTGGTGATGCTATTACACTCTATCCACATTTTTTAGGAACTGAGAGAAACATATCCGGGGGTACCTGTTGGGATCCATTCTCAATATTTTTCTCCACCTTGATTTTCGAGTCGCCAAACAGGCATAATATTTTTTTGCTGACGGCATATTATGTCATCAGCAAAAAAATGGGATTAAAATGTCATTGAATTCGTCGACATTCAACCGGATAGTCCTTCATAGTCGGATAGTCCTCTAATAGTCCTGCAGTTCCACCAAGTAACGGGACAATTGCATACAATAGGACCGCTTGAGGACCTCAGTGCAGTTGGGGATTAAAATCCTGTCAGGAAAGTCGTGGAGAAAAATCAACGTTGAAGGAGTGGGAGGATCTTGTTTACTGAACTTCGAGTGGATGAAGGGGCGCCACCGTGTGCCAGACCATCCTTGCCAGCGTTTTCGATACAGACATGACCTCTTACTCCAGTTAATTTTCAGGCCAATCTTATCACTTGCCTGGACCCATCGATCAAGCATGAACTCCACAGCAGACTTAGCGAGCAGAACTGTGTCGTCTGCATAGCAAATTCGAGATGGGGGACACCGTCGATGGAAATGCCGAGTCCAAACTCATCGAGAGCTTCTTTAAATATGTGCTCTGAGTACAAATTGAACAGCAGAGGGGAAAGCGTACAGCCTTGCCGCGCCCCCTTCTGGATAGTGACTCGGATAGACAATGAGCCCTCCACTACTCTAACCTGGGCTGTCTGATTCCAATACAGATTCCTGATCAGCCTAATATCATTATAGTCCAACCCGGTGCCTTCTAGAATTTGGACAATTGTGTCGTGCTTCACATCAAATGCCTTCTCGAAATCGATAAAACACAAACACATCACACTGTCGATCCAGACACTTTTGAACGAGAACCTGCACGGAAAACAGGGCTTCCCTCGTGTCAAAGCCACCACGGAACCCTAACTGGGAATCTCCTATTTCCGTCTCAATCTTCCGCCACAGCCAAGAATGCAAGTCTAAGAAAGACTTTCAACTCGTGACTCATCAAACTAACTGTTCGATGCTCATTGCACTTTCTCGCATTCGGTTTCTTTGGCAATGCGACGAAGATGGAGTTAAACCACTCCTCAGGAATTTCCCCTGTATCAAAGATGCGGTTCAGAAGCCCAGTCAGCTGAGTGAGGCTCCCTTCATTCAACAGCTTTAGCAGCTCCATACTCACCTGATCTGGGCCAACCGCTTTCCCACACTTGGCAGTGCCATCTAATGACGAATAATTGATTCGCAGCTTTATTCTAACGGCTTGAGCATTCTCGAAAAAGGCGCAGTTAATTCTTTGGTATCAACTGAAGATATTGAGAATTATTGCCTCTGTTTGGTTGAGATGAGTAAACTTAACGATTCAATGGAAGCTGTCGATAGAAAGTCATTTTGGTTTATTTTTCTTGGAATAATACACCTATGTTTTCGCGACGTATCGGCCTAAAATTTTCACTTTATCCGTTTCAAGAGGTCTAAATTCCAAAACCGAAATGTCCGTCTGCTGTACGCTGTAAGCCGTCCGCTGTACAGATCTTCTTAGGTAGTGTATCCTTAGGTGGTAGTGCATATCTGGCCCATTACATCCTTTCTAGTACCTTCTGCTCGCTTTCTTCCCCTAGGGGAAGTGCACTTATGTTTCTTCAATCTTCTTTCTTCTACGTTGGTCTTCAGCACTACCCTATGGGTTGAACAGCGTTAGCCACACACTTCTGGTGTGCCCGGGATGGACCAACGTGAAGGTGCTGGGTTTTAAAGGAGGTCTTATCACTGTAAATTGGCTCGAAATTCATTGGGACAGGAGTCATCGCAGCGGACCTACCTACTATTCCACCTCTTCTGGTATCTTGTGGTGTTCAGGTCGTTGGTGGCTGCAGAATGCAACAAACCGTACCAACTCTTCGGCCTCTTCTTGAAACTTGCAGTTCTCTCCACATTTGCTTGTCTAGTGGAGCGCGAGTACTTCCTCCCCTCCCTAAAACTAACACGAGTAGCCTAGACAAAATTTCTCTAAATTACTCATTCTCACACAACTTTCATTCACTTCATGCATTCTTGACCAGTAAGACGGGGGAAAACCCACCGGTCCCGCGCCCAACCCTAAAGTGGCCCTCCTGGTACCTGGAAAAAGTCCGTCCGTCGTCCGGGCCGATTTGGGCAGTGGGATTTTTTTTTTAAATCTGAAATTTTGACAAAATACTCGGTTTACCATCTAGTTGTGCCAGCAAGGTTTTCAGCCCGATCGCCCAAACCCGTGGGGCGCTATGGGGCTAAAATGGGGCTACGGGAGGGTTTTTTGAAGGTTTTTGCTATGGGATCGAGTTAGGTGTCGTTTTCGAAGTATTTTTGGACGTAGAATCCATTTTTTGGGTTCCTGGAACGATCCGATTTCACTGTGGCGATGTATAGGGCTTTCATGCTGCTAAAAATGGGATTTTGGAAGGATCCCAGGAGGTCAAATATTTTTCGAGTAAAAAACAAAAAATACGAAAATTAAAAAAAATAAATTTTTGAAGGAAAAATCCCAAATTTTTTTTTCATTGACAGAATTAAATTTATGCACAAGTAACCAATCAAAGAATAATAAACCCTTTGTGTAAAATTTGCAGCGTTTTCTACTCAAAATGTCAAGTGGTGATGATTCGAGTCAAAGTCGGGCTACCGCCCATCACCTGTGCACAAGTTCCCCCCTCGACCGACCCCGCCGCCAGCGCCCGCCCCTCAAACCGCCGCCGAGCTCGTGCCGCCTCCAGTCGTCTTCCTCGTCACCCGCCGACCGGTCCGCCGAGCCCCGTCCGGGCTTTGCCGAATTTGATCGCACGTACGACCCCAAGTCGCACGCTTCCCTCTCCATCCGACATGACCGGACTGTCCCGAGAAGTTATGACGACCTTTCTCGTCCTGTTCCTCCCCTTAACGTAAGTATTTGAGGCGGAGATAATTTTAAAACAAATCTTCAAAACTTGTGGATTTTCGAAAATGTAATTTTCCGACCAGAACGGTAGGTAGTCAAATGTCTTCTAACGACTCCGTCATGCCATGACGCAAAAAATACGTTCGAGGTAGGTATCCAAAATGAGGAAGTTAAAAAAGAACACATCCCGCCCAAAAACGTTTTGGTTTTCACAATTACTAAATTCGAACGAAAGGCAGTGCATCCAACATCGATGATTGGGGCTATTTCACAGCAAACTACTCCACAACCTGTTAATTAACGACGTTAACGTCGTTCATATTTTAATTCAACGGTGCATGGCAGTAACTGCGAATAGAACCTAGCGCTGAAAAGCCCTTCATAGAGGCCCTGTAGATTGTTTCCTACAAACAGTTAGGAGGGGTTTATCAAAACACAACATTTCCACTTTTGGTCAAAATTCAATTCTTCGGTGATTCGGGCTCTGGTTCATTGTTTATAAAAGTTGTGTGAACATCTCCCAAAAGAGGTTATTTCCTATTGAAATAGTCGATTGAAAGCGAGCGTTCTCGTCAAAACTTAACATCTCCATGCACGAAAATTTATTATCGGAAGCGCTTTTGTCCCCACCAAAAGTTGACAATTCCACTCGCTTGTGCCTTTGCGGTTAAGTACCTTTTTTTTCCAATGCCATAGCGGGACTTGCATCTCAATAATTGAGATTATTATAATTGAATTATTCATAAAGATGCCATCTGGTCAGAACGAGATTCTACAAGCTCAAGCAGAGTTCTACGAAAAAGCCAGGATGCCACGAGTGATCGGGGCGATTGATTGCACACAATGTGTGCAAGAGTCCAGGGGAAAAACCCCGTCATTGATACAAAGCTGATATTGAGAAAAATGAATTTTAAAGTTTACCAACTAACAGAAACATCAGAAACGATTTTAAAAATACAAAAAATGTTTTATTTGAACCATAAACTATGCAGATTCACAATATGTTTCCCGAATAACCATTTTTCAAACTATTAAATGATATTTTATACATAATTCTGAACTTATAACGCGAATTTTAACCCTCTTTTACTCCTAAACCAAACAATGGAGAGAATAAAGTATTTTTAAGAATGCAAAACGTATGTTAATATCCACAAAATACAAAAAAAAATTGCTTTGTTCAATTTGTACACTGTGTATTAGGTTTTACAAAAAATTTACCAAAAAAAAAAAAAACTGTTTTTACGAACGAAAACTACGATTCAAAAACGCTGCAAATTTTACTCAAGGGTTAATTATTCTTTGATATAGGTTACTTGTGCAAAAATTATTCCTGTGTCAATGGAAAAAATTTTGGAAAAAAAATGTTTTTTGGATTTTCTTTTTTCAAACAAAATTTTTCAAAAATTTTTTTTACTCGAAAAATATTTAACCTCCTGGGATCCTTGTAAAATCCCATTTTTAGCACCATGAAAGCCCTATAGATCGCCACAGTGAAATCGGATCGTTCCGGGACTTCGAAAACGACACCTAACTCGACCCCATAGCTAAAAGCCTTCAAAACCCCTCTCATAGCCCCATTTTAGCCCCATAGCGCCCCACGGGTTTGGGCGATCGGACAGAAAACCTTGCGGGCACAACTAGATGGTAAACCGAGTATTTTGTCAAAATTTCAGATTTAAAAAAAATTCCTATTGCCCAAAACGGCAACACACAAGATGATGAGATAAGGAGGGGCGCACGCGGCAGCGTTGGTTGGGGCCTTTTAAACTGCAATGACGGGGTTCTTCCCTGCACGCGCTGTCGATGACGGGGTTTTTCCCCAGTACTGCTAATATTCAACCCAATATTTCGCTGAGATGACGTGGTTATTCTCCAAAACCGAGGGCTTCGTCGGATTCTACGCCTCAAAATCCTTTAGAAACCACTTCGTACCTGATTCACCCCAAAATGTCGATGACGGGGTTTTTCCCCTGGACTCTTCACATGTCACCAGGCGGGGCTCATGCTTATGCTGCTCTGGAGTTTTAATATTAAATATTAATATTAAAAATTAAAACTCCAGAAAAGGTGTTAAAATATAGAGCGTGTGTTACCTCTATATTTCCGCAAATTCCGCAAATTTTGCGGAATACCTACTCAATCAATCAATCAGTTTTTATTGCAAAAGCCAAACTGGCATAGCAATCGTCAAATACAATAAAATCGACTTAAAACTAAAACAAACAAATATAACACAGAGAAACTTAAAATTAAACAAAGAGCAATACTTGACAGACAAGACACAAACAAACAACTCTTTTAAACGTGGTATAAAAACAAACAGAAACCCGAGAAGACATTCAGTACCGATCCACATTAACATTATACTCAGGAAAATGGATTTCAAAAAACTCAGATACCGAGTACAGTTCAGCGTCAATTAATATGCCCTTCAATGTCTTCTCAAATGCAATAAAGGGGAGGGCCTTTAACGAGTCTGGCAAGTGATTGAAGAGGCGAGAACCTACTTGAAAAGGAGTTTGGTTAGGGAGAGAGAACGACTCCTCTGCTGAATACAGCAGTAGTATTCAGCAGAGGAGTCGTTCTCTCTCCCTAACCAAACTCATTGGATTAGACCTCTGCACCATCGGCAAACAACCACTTTGTACTTGAAAAGGGTTACACTTTAGAGAGGTAGTGAGGCGTACAGCAGGTAAGACTATATTATCGCGATACCGCGTTTCATAATATGAAACAGTTTATGTGTGGTGGTCGGAACCACGTACGAGTACACTCTCATTAAGTTTTATAAATTTTAGACACTCATACACATAAGCACCATAAAGAGTTAGAGAGTTGATCTTCTTAAAACTACCCCGACAGCTCTCCAAGTACCCAAGGTTACATATTATGCGAATTGCTGCCTTCTGAAGTTTAAATACCTTATCACTGCCACTTGAGCCTCCCCACAGCAGAACCATGTACGTAGCGTGGCTCATGAAAAGGGCGAAATAAACCGATCGCAGTACTGGAAAAGAAACTGCTTTCGTCAAACGACGTAGAGCAAAGTTAGATGAAGCGAGCCTACTGCATAAAGAATCAGTATGTTGAGCCCAGGACAGCCGACTGTCAATCTTGAGACCAAGGAAATTCACAGGGTCTCCTACTTTACCCTTAAGGGAGAATTTTAGATCCTGGGTGTTATCAAAATTCAACCTAAGGCCATTAACCGCACACCACTTTTCAATAAAGTGGCTGGAGGAAGTGAGCTGTTGATCTACATCAACCGACCTTGGCCCATTCGAGAGGATCGTCATGTCGTCGGCATACAAAAAGATATTTTCCCCTCTTTTGTCAAAGTTGAAGGCCAAGTCATTGATATACAACAGAAATAAGGTAGGCCCCAAAACGGATCCCTGTTTGACACCACAACGGATTGGGGCTGGTGTCGATGCAGTACCATTGAAAAAAATAACCTGTTGCCAGCCACTCAAGAATTGAGGTAGTCTGGCAGAACCCATAATGAGCGAGTTTGCTAAGGAGGGAAACGTGAGGCACAAGATCGAAGGCCTTAGTCAAATCAAAGAGGCGAATGACAGCCTGATTCTTACATTCAAGAGCTTCATATAAGTCCATTACTAGAGCACAAGCAGCATGCGTCGTACTTTTACCCGCCCGAAAACCAAACTGCTGAGGATGTAAGATACCCTCGTCGTTCAAGAACACTCTCAGCTGGGAGAGGATTAGCTGTTCAATAACCTTCACCATGATAGGCAATTTAGAAATTGGACGCCAATCGTTATACTGCTTAGAGCTCCCCTTTTTCGGAATTGGCGTTACAGCTGAAAACTTCAAACAATCTGGGAAGCAACCCTTAGTGAAATAGAGGTTAATGAGGAAAGTTAATGGTTCAAGTAACTGAGGAGCCAAGGTCTTAATCATTTCAGTCGTAAGCCCAAAAAAGTCCATAGACTTGGTGTTTTTCAGACTACAAATCGTTTTATAAACTTCCTCCACTGATACCTCGCGGAGAGCGAAACCTTTCACACTAGATGGAGCTGAATTCATGAATTCCTTTAACGCTCCCATGGGCGGAAAAAGCTGGCGTAGCTCGTTAACGGCGCAGAAAGAATCTGCAAAACCTTGAGCATCCAGAGTTTGGTTTGAAGAATTACTGCCCCTTGACTTCCGATTAAGAGCCGAGTTAACGACATTCCAAGACGCTTTTACCTTATTAGGTGCCTCAGAGATGGAGGCATCATTGTGTTTTTTGATCAGTGCGTCTTGACGCACGCCTGTACTCATTTCTGGAACGCCTCGCCAGCTCCAAAATGCTTTCAGAGCCTCTTGAGACCCCCAAGGTCCTTAATGAATGGTACCGACGTCGGAGAGAAATCAACTCCTCACTGATAATAAAATTCGGATACCATCCCTTTTCTTTCGGTTTTGACTCTGTGATTCAAGTCTTCTCCAGGCATAAATTCGGGTTTGGGTTATGGTCCAACCAAAGAGGGGGTATGAAAACATAATATCTATATTATAGATACCTTCTTTGTGTTGTAAATCATCTCTGATTGTCCCTTTATGGTTCCGTTAACGGACGGATAGACGTTATCGGTCCTACAGCAATCGGACCGCTATCGGTCTGATAGGAGGAAACTTGATAACCCGGCCCTTAGTCTATTTCCAAAATAACGAGGACACTACAGTGTAGTGACTACACGATTCACATGATGACCCGTATATGTATACGTGATCAGGTTCATATTCGTGTCGTAATGGCAGAATATTCTATGCCAGAATATGAGCCTGATCACTTAACACTAACTCATGATCTATCATATAGGCCATTAGTCGGTTATTGATGACCAATAGTATATTATACTATTGGTCATCAATAACTCGTTTTTAGTTCCTCTTGAGACGGTCGTTACGTGCCCTAACGTCGATTCCACAGTCTGAATGTTCCCACATGAATCACCTCCTACGTATATTTCACCCTCCCAACAGGAAATTCGTTTTTCTCCGCAAATCGAAGTACTATGACTCCGTTTTTCGATAAGGCCACTCGGGAGGATTTTATCAGCTCCACCTTAGCACCGACTGTCCCTAGAGTCTCGTAGAAAGTCGTTCTTCGCGGTACATTTAACTTCCGATATAAGTGATCGTAGAAACTAAGTACGTCTATTCTTCTATTAAACATTGAATCGTCCTGTCAGCTCTTTAAGAATCGATATAACGAGAGGGGGGGGGGGGGGGGGCTTATCTGAAACGTGGCGACAGATCGTAAAGATTCTTCAACGTCGAGGAGCTTGTTTCGAGAGCCATCCGGGCACTGAACCTAAAACGGTTAGTAGGTACTTGAGATGGCCGTAAAATACTACGATAAAAACTCATTCTCGGCTGGGTTTGTAATTGAAACAGCGTTCAGTTTCACGATCGTTCAGGTTTGTGTATTTCTTACGAGAAGTTTTTTGAGAGAACATTACATCGGTCCGTTCTAAGTCGGTCTACCAGTGTACGCAAATTACCTACCCCAAAAAAGAAAATAAAAAATTAAATAGGTAAATGTAGGTACCTACTTTGGAATCCAAAGGTTAGCTCTATCATGAGAAAACATGTAAAAAGTTATAAAAATGCTGATGAAATGTAAGATGGAAATCAATTGAAGAGTCCAGGGGAAAACCCCATGTCATTGATACAAAGCTGATTTTGAGAAAAATGAATTTTAAAGTTTACCAACTAAGAGAAACTTCAAAAACGATTTTAAAAATACAAAAAATGTTTTATTTGAACCATAAACTATGCAGATTCACAATATGTTTCCCGAATAACCATTTTTCGAACTATTAAATGATATTTTATACATAATTCTGAACATATAATGTGAATTTTAACCCTCTTTTACTCCTAAACCAAACAATGGAGAGAATAAAGTATTTTGAAGAATGCAAAACGTATGTTACAATCCACAAAATACCAAACAAAATTGCTTTGTACAATTTGTACACTGTGTATTAGGTTTTACAAAACATTTACCAAAAAAAAAAAAAAAAAAAGTTTTTACGAACGAAAACTACTATTCAAAAACGCTGCAAATTTTACTCAAGGGTTTATTATTCTTTGATATAGGTTACTTGTGCAAAAATTATTTCTGTGTCAATGGAAAACATTTTGGAAAAAAATGTTTTTTGGATTTTCTTTTTTCAAACAAAATTTATCAAAAATTTTTTTTTTACTCGCAAAATATTTAACCTCCTGGGATCCTTCAAAAATCCCATTTTTAGCACCATGAAAGCCCTATAGATCGCCACAGTGAAATCGGATCGTTCCGGGACTTCGAAAACGACACCTAACTCGACCCCATATATGGTTAGCTAAAAGCCTTCAAAAACCCCCTCTCATAGCCCCATTTTAGCCCCATAGCGCCCCACGGGTTTGGGCGATCGGACTGAAAACCTTGCGGGCACAACTAGATGGTAAACCGAGTATTTTGTCAAAATTTAAAATTTTTAAAAACATTCCTACTGCCCAAAACGGCAACACACAAGATGATGAGATAAACAGGGGCGCACGCCGCAGCGTTGGTTGGGACATTTTAAACTGCAATGACGGGGTTCTTCCCTGCACGCGCTGTCGATGACGGGGTTTTCCTCCAGTACCGCTAATATTCAACCCAATATTTCGCTGAGATGATGGGGTTATTCTCCAAAACCGAGGGCTTCGTCGGATTCTACGCCTCAAAATCCTTTAGAAACCACTTCGTACCTGAATCACCCCAAAATGTCGATGACGGGGGTTTTCCCCTGGACTCTTCAATTCATTTTCAATGGTTTTTTTTTTTTTTTTTTTGCGATGGTCCAGCAAATATTTTTAGCTTACATACCCACTGTTTTTGTATGTAGAAGTACAAAATTAGTCATTTAATGACCATTTTGCCGTGTCAGATTAATCAATTTTTTCAAGTACTTTACGAAAAGAATTGTTTAGTCTATTGTGAGTGTGTGTGTGTGTGTGGTGTATCAAATTTCACTGTACAGTGGTTGCGCACCTTAATTTCCGATTAACAGAAGCCTCTATCTATCTAGAAACTCGTCCAACGATTTCCGCAACCACTTGCCGTATTTATGATGACAAAGTTAGTTATGTCGAATTTGAATTCCATTTTAATCGTTTAATGAATTTGTCGAAGAGCAAAATGCCTCTCCGCTCTGGAGTTATAAATAATATAAATTTATATATAAATTTATATATATAATGAGATAAGCGCTGATTGATTGATCTCTTTCCCGGGCAATCAGGGGGTATGGAAGTTAGTTCTCAAGGGTTGTGACCCTAAGCGTATTTTATTACATAAATATTATAGACAGTCTAATTACCGACAGTCAAATTACCGACAGACACTGTGAATAACCGCGATTTGAGTAGTGGTCCTTCCTTGGGTTACTGCCGGCGTCTTCATGCCGTCGATGGGAAGTCCACGTCATGGTAGTTCGCCTGGACCGTGGAGGAGATCGTCGGAGGTGTAGGGGAACCGGTGACGATGTGGAAGGTCCAGGAGATGAGCTGGAAGTTCCAGGAGACGATCTGGAGACCCAGGGGATAGTCGACTCCCGGGCCTCCGACGGGCTAACGGGCATACGCTCGCCCTGGCTGTCTGGAATGCACTCACCCCGATGCAGCATCCCATCAGTCCCTTTATCCGAACCCCTCGTTTACGTGAACGTGCCAAACGTGCCCAGCCTCCGGCCGAACCGGCCTTGATTCGGCCTCCACATGGAGTCTGGTCCCTGTTGTGTAGAGACGTCACGTCCGCCGGTTTTTCGTTAACCCGGACTGCTGTCCAGGATCGATCTCGACAGAATTTAATTTTCATGGTTTAACGATTTGTAAACAATGTTTCAGATTTTAATGGGCGATTTCAAACTCGGGACTAATCCTCAATCCTACTAGAAAACTCGGCCCAGCTGGCTAATGAGACATTGCGGCGATGGTAAACTCGGCCCAACCCTTAAATTACCTGTCTATGGGGCAGTTTAAATTAGAAAACGCCCACCTCTGAACTGAACGAAAGGAATCATTCAATGATGAACGCCTGCAGCAGGCGATTGCATATTGCATGGGGCCCTTTATAGTGTCGATGTTCGGTGTCTCGGCCAGCAGCAGGCCTTCGCCTCAACAGGTGGACGCAAGACTAATATCGCCGAGCTCCACTGGTAGTCTACCAGTCAACCGCCTGCAGGCGGACCCACTGAACTGCAGATGATCGCCTGAACATAGCACACACTCCGCGTCCAGCCGGACTGCAGGAAATGAAAGGAAGATTCCCGTCCGATGGACCCGCCAGTCCAATTTCGACTTGTGAATGCAGACGCTCAATTTATCTAGATAAAGTGAGCTCACGCAAAACTCACGAAAAAAAAAAAAAAAAAAAGGTAAAGCGGAGTCAACGGATCGCCTGCCAAACATTTCGTTGAGCAACTGACGCTGGGCCGAATCTACCTTATCGGTAATCCTCGTTATCTCAACGATCAAATTTTGTACCTGGCCCAATACTGTGACCCTCGAGTTTCGGGACGAAGCTCGTACGATGAAGAACGATGATGATACAATAAGATGAATTACGTAAAATATATTATTATTATATTAAATATAATGATGAAGAATTACATAAAATTTTTAACACATAATATGTGTTAAAATATTATTTAAAATATTATTTTTAGTGCAACCTTTCCATAAAAAAACGCTGCAAATTTTACACAAGGGTTTATTATTCTTTGATATAGGTTACTTGTGCAGAAATTAAATTCTGTCAATGAAAAAATTTAAAAAAAAATTTTTTTTTGGATTTTTATTTCAAAAAAATTTTTTTTTGGATTTTTTTGTTCAAAAATGTGTTTTTTCAAAAATTCTGTCTTTTTTACTCAAAAAATATTTAACATCCTGGGATCCTTCAAAAATCCAATTTTTAGCCCCATGAAAGCCCTAAAGATCCCCCCAGTGAAATCGGATCGTTCCGGGACCCCAAAAAATGGATTCTACGTCCAAAAATACTTCGAAAACGACACCTAACTCGATCCCATAGCTAAAAGCCTTCAAAAAAACCCTCCCGTAGCCCCATTGCGCCCCACGGGCTTAGGCGATCGGACTGAAAACCTTGCGGGCACAACTAGATGGTAAACCAAGTATTTTGTCAAAATTTCAGATTTTTAAAAAAATTCCTACTGCCCAAAACGGCTCGGACGGCGGACGGCGTACGGCGGACGGCGGACGGCGGACGGCGGACGGACATTTCGGATTTTGAATGTAGACCTCTTGAAACGGATAATGTCAAATTTTGAGGCCGATCGGAGTCGTCGACCCGCGTCGCGAAAACATAGGTGTATTATTCCAAGAATAATAAACCAAAATGGAAAGGTGCGCTCACCTCTTCGACGTTTTTTTTTTTTTTTTCACAGCATCACGCCCGAGCGGCTCAACAGATTTTCATGAGGGTGGTCTCATTGTGATCAGCGAGTTCGGGGGGTGGTTATAGGCTACCTTGATTTTTTTTTTTTTTTTTTTTTTTTGGTATGTACCTACATACATACCTACTATATTATGAAGGTTTTTACTGATGCTTTGCTTGGAATTTTTAAGTGACAACAAAAGGGGCGAAAATAGGTTTTCAAGGTCAGTATTTTGACATTCCTTTCCCCCCTCCCGGATAGCGCCTTTTCTTAAGTCACAGGCAGCGCCCTTTCAGGGGTCCCAGTCTTGCCCTGCAAACAACACAATAAATGCATGCGAATGTTCATGTAAACCTATAGAGCTGTTCTCTCCAGGGGATCACGATAAAACCCTATGTATGTACTGTTGTTGGGCTACTTGTAGACCCTTCAGTAATAAATCCAGTTTTTTTTTTACTCCAATGTTGCCAAAATGTAATGAATAACGCATGGTATTGTTACGACTTGCCGCCGAAAATACGAAAACGTTGCTTTGCGGAGTTGGGGCGGATCCTGCGGGAGGAAGGAATAACACTCTCAAAGCCTGAGCCATAATAATGTCGCATATAAGGTGTCTTACTACGGAAATATGAATGCCAACGAATGGAGGGAGGCTGAAAATGGGGATTTGAGACGCTCTTTTTCGAGTTCACGTTGGTAGCTGAGCCACCTGGTCGTATTTCTGTATGGTATAATCTCGCTCCGCTGCCCGCCCGAGCAATGAAAGTTATTGCCTTCCGCAATCCTATACGGAATACGTTTTTCTCCTCGATTCCCCCTTTGTAGAAGTGTAGTGACTTGTGAGAAATGTTCTTCCCCGTCAGTTCTATTACCTATTGAACGGGGAACAGTCGTAAATTCTTTATATTTATCCGTTTGGTCTTCCGATGCGCGGACCACAATGTACTGGGATAAGAACTAGGATCAGATATTAGATTCTAGTATTTCTCTGTCTTAAAAATCACGTTGGAGTTAACGAAATAACAAATAAAAATAACTGCAAAACTTACAGTGATTTCTATGTTTGGTTTATTATTCTTTGAATAATACACCTATGTTTTCGCGACGGAGGCCGACGACTCCGATCGGCCTCAAAATTTGACATTATCTGTTTCAAGAGGTCTAGATTCCAAAACCGAAATGTTCGACCCGCTGTATAGAGCTTCTTAGGTTGTATCTAAGGCCATTTCTGGCCCATAACAACCTTTCTCGTACCTTCTGCTCTCTTTCTTCCCCTAGGAGAAGTGCGCATATGTTTCCTCAAATTTCTTCTTGTTATTGATCTTCAACACTCCCCTAGGGGGAGTACTGCGGGCCCTCCTATCCCCTTTGGCGTGAGCTCTATCGTGGTGTGACTGGGATGGACCAACGTGGAGGTGCCAGGTTTTAAAGGAGGTCTTTTCATATTCAATTGGCTCGAAATTCTTAGGAACAGGAGTCATCGCAGTGGACCTACCTACTATTACACTACTGACACCTCTTCTTGTAACTTGCAGGTTTCGGATCATGGGTGGCTGCCATATGCAACAGACCTATTCTTCTGTCTCTTCTTGTAACTTGCAGTTTTCATAAGTCTTATGAAGGGTGCCATATTAGGAAAACAGGGGGGTTGACAACAATCAGAGCTGATTAAATGCGAAGTGCGTTCAGACTGAAACTAACTTATGGAAGATGTTCTTTGACGAATGACAAACTCAATCACATGCTAAAAACATCAACAAGCCATCAATTGAATTGAATAGATGAGCGCAACCTTTCTGTTATTACGATATATTTAATGAGCGAGAGAAACTAAGAAACAGTAGGTTTCTAGCAACCAAACTATGCCACACAACACATCAAAAATATCCACGTGATGCTCATTACGTAAACAACTGCAACATAACGACCGATGCGTAAGAAAACCTTATGCCGATCAGAGGTAACGAACGGCTCAGGCTGCAAAAATCGTTTTGGAGTCGTTGGAATCAGCCTAAAAAGCTAATTCCATAGACCCTTGTACCAACGAAATCGGACAAAAACTTTCTTCCCCCTTTTGAGTCCTCCTTAGTTACACATCAGAGATAAACAACTTTCGTCGTGAAGGACCTCCCGAAAACCGATGAAGGGGATGAGGAAGGAAAAATCAAGGTAGCCTATAACCACCCCCCGAACTCGCTGATCACAATGAGACCACCCTCATGAAAATCTGTTGAGCCGCTCAGGCGTGATGCCGTGATACACACACACCAAAAAAAAAAAAAAAAAAAAACATGTCGAAGAGGTGAGCGCACCTTTCCTTTTTTGGGAAAGGGTTGCGCTAAAAACTACTCACCGCTAGTCATTCACTGGTTCCAAAAAACTTTAGGCGGCAGCCATTTGAATCAGGTGTTGTGCTGGTTGCATCAGGTGACTCTAGGAAATTTTGACCCTCTACCTGGTGCTTGCATTTCACGTTACTGCCATCACGCTACGCCTCATCACTTTGGTTATTTTGAGGAGTCCCATATTAGGCACTATACCATATTAGGGTACTTGACCCTACCCGTCGATCCGGGAATCCCCACTTGCATCTTACAACTGACATCTCAGACGGGATTTCTGAGGAGGAAATAGCATTTTCACAAGGGCCCGTTGTCCAGGAGTCCATACTTGAAGGTTGGAAGCCGGAAAAGTGGGGGTCCATACTTGACAAGTCAAGATAGTCCTATCTTTCTGAATTCAGGGACCCACCTCTCGGTCACTCACGGTCGGGCCCTCGACATCAGCGCGCTCTACTGAGCCATCTTAGAACCACCGCCGCCACATTTGGAAAATACTCTGCTCTGGCAAAACGGGGTTGGTCTGTGCCGCAAAACGAAATCACGTAATTATTTCGAGTAACTTTACCAATGAATATTCCAGAAGGTACTGCGATTTAAAAAAAAAGAAAAAGTTTTCTGGTTAGTACATATCAATTCCAAAAGACGACCAAGTATTTCAGTGATTGTGTGCGCCCTCGGTAGGTTTCTTCCCTAATTCTGAAATGGAAGGTTGAGAGGTAGGTACCTAAGTCTTTTACAGGTGGTTGGTTATATGAGGCTGGAGGCTGCTTGTGAAGCTTATATGATTGAATCCATCACATCAAGTGCAGTCAAGAGACGTATAGAAAGTCTACCGACGAGTCCTTTCAAGTGCTTGCGTGTTGATGAACGTAATTCGGTGCACCTGGTCGGAGGGCTGCCGTTGAAAATTATGAGATGGTATGAGGTTCCGTTCCTCTTCAATTTTGGTTTATTATTCTTGGAATAATGCACCTATGGAATCGCGACGGAGTTCCACAACTCGAATCGGCCTCAAAATTGGACAAGATCCGTTTCAAAAGGTCTACATTCTAAATCCGAATTGTCCGTCCGCTGCCGGGCCGTTTTGGGCAGTAGGAATTTTTTTTTAAATCTGAAATTTTGGCAAAACAATCCGTTTACCATCTAGTTGTGCCCGCAAGGTTTTCAGCCCGATCGCCCAAACCCGTGGGGCGCTATGGGGCTAAGGAAGGTTTTTTTAAGGCTTTTGGCTATGGGATCGAGTTAGATGTCGTTTTCGAAGTATTTTCGGACGTAGAATCCATTTTTGGGGGTCCCGGAACGATCCGATTTCACTGTGGCGATGTATAGGGCTTTCTTGGAGCAACAAATAGGATTTTTGAAGGATCCCAGGAGGCCAAATATTTTTCGAGTAAAAAACAACTTTTTTGTTGTTGTGTGGTTGACTTTTTCAAAGAGCTTAACATGACTTGTCAGAGAGGTACTGTCTGTAGCATGTTCTCAGCAAGTTCTACTGCTGCGGAACGTAGGTTTGATTTTCGACTTCCCCCCAGCCTAAATGTACCTACTATGACGTCACAACAGCTAAGCCGGACGAGTTGGTGGTACGGTCTGACGTTTAAAAAACCCTAGTGCCCCGGGGCGTTTTCCTTGTGCAATCGTAGGAAGCTTTGACACCGAGTTCCTTTTTCGTCGTTTCACGTCAAACGCTTCTGCCTATGGAAAAAAAAAAAAAAAAAAAAAAAAAAAAACCAGAACGGAGACATACAGTACGTTTTATCCGACATGGGGGATCACACAGGGAATTGAAACTGGTGACACGAGGTTTCACGCAGGATTACACACGTGTCAAAGGTAGGTTGTTCGTATCGAGCTCAAATGGCCCATCCTGAGGGGGACATTTGCGTAATTACACGACCTTAGCGGAGGGAATTTGTCTTCTAAAGTTGTGCCAACATTGACAAACATGACAGATTGCAGTGTGGGTTGAGTGGGTAAATTTAGTAGGTTAATCTTGTTAAATTGCTCATTTACGAATCAGGGAAAGAATCAACGTAAGCCATTTCAATTGAGTACTTTAATTGCGTTTTGAGTGCTGATAAAACCATCATTTTCAACCACTAATTGATTGAGGAACCTGAGCGACTTGAGATGTTCCTTCGGGATTGTTTGTCTCTGAGCTGAGAGGTCAAAAACATAATTCTTTAATTTTCCAAGCGGACGGTTCGGCCTGAGTTTTGCGAGGACACTGAATCACCAACTTTTCCCTCCAACTTCAGTCAACTTCCGGTCAACAGATCCTTTTTGTTTTGCAGATTGTCTTGAAATAATTGAAGTTCTGGAGCTTCTCACGGGAATTGATTGATTTCCGAAAAAAAAAAAAAAAAAAATGGTAAGGGAAGGTTGGGCATTAAGAGACAAAAGGGGTAATAAGAGACAAAAACTTTTTTCAGCCGAACCATAGACATTTTTCCGTCGTAAATTTTTGTGTTAGTAATTTTTAACAAATAGAAAACCCACAGTTTTTTTAGATCCGTAGAAAAATCCAGGTAAGAGAGAAAAATTGTGACATTTTTACGAGCATTCAATGTCTCTCATTCCCGAACTTAGTAAATAAGAGACACATCACGAAATCACTATTAGAGAAGTCAGAAAAAGTCCTAGGAGACCTAAAGGGCATTAAAATTAGCAACATGTCTCTTAATACCCTAAACGTTTCATTGCATTTGGTTCAAACCAAAAAAGTTTAGAATTTTCAAAATTAGGAGAATAAAAGGACAGTCAAAACTTTCGGCTCTGAAGTCCTGAAAATCTATAAACGCTTTTTATTAAAATAGTATAACATATTATTTTTATTAAAATAGTAAAAATTAGAATAGTCACAACATAAAGTGGTTGTTTGCCGATGGTGCAGAGGTCTAATCCAATGAGTTTGGTTAGGGAGAGAGAACGACTCCTCTGCTGAATACTAAATTGTTTATTCAGGTACCTAAACAATTATAGCGTGGGGACCGGTTTCGAGCAACTAAGCTCATCTACAGCCCAGAGTGACTTTAGGTGGTTGAACGTCGATCAGTTCAGAACTGAATAAAGAATTTAGTATTCAGCAGAGGAGTCGTTCTCTCTCCCTAACCAAACTCATTAGTCACAACATGTTTTTAAGTAGCGACACAAACTTATGTAGTTCGTGTTCAGCACTCAGCTCAAGTCTTCGCCCACATTATAAATTAGGGAAAACGTTACAAAATGAGGAAAACACATAATGTTTTCTTCATTTTGTAATGTTTCCCGAGTGTGGACGCAGGAACATTAAACGTGCGCAGTTTTCCAGACAGGAATACCCTGCTTCACAGCCTAGAGCGTTCTTAGTCGGAAACCCGTCTTGGTTACAATTGCAACGATTGATATTTTTGAGCCATCACGGAACTGAAACAAACAGGGAACCATCGAATGAGATTTGGGGTAATTAAAGACAGGCCGTCTCATTAAAAAAAAAGAAGAATCTGACGGAAATCGGGCTCAGGATATTACACTTATTCATTGAATAAATGTTTTGAAAAACTTGCCAGCATCGAAAAATGTCTTCACGGACGGGACGACGTGTACACGGGAAATAAGAGACACCTGTAACCTGTAGTTGAAGGGAAGGTTTTTCGTAGGATGACCAGTGTGGCCAGGGACAGAGGCTGTTGGAGCTAATTACCCCCACAACTTTTAGTTCACCCCCTTTGTATAACTTTTTTTAAACATTTAGACCATGCGGGATATTTTTAAACGCGCATGTCTCTTATTACCCCTGTCTCTTATTGCCCCACCTTCCCCTGTGTTCTTCGAGGATATTGAAGAAAGAAATCGCATTTAACTGGCCCAGATCATACGGCCATAAACTGCCACGGGCTCCTGACAGGTTCAATTTGCGAAGAACTCGCCCTGTTAATCCCCAAGCGTCATCTCGTATTACGTTGAAAGTTCTGCCCGGGAGGCCGGGGAATTCCGTCATTTGGGCTCCTCTCTTCTCGGTGGATTGATGTTCAGAGGCCACTTTTATATAGTTGAGTTATTTGTTCATCTGGAGTGGATTGCCAGGGTCGGAGATATTTCGTCAAATGTCATTGCGGGGCTTGGTGACCATCCATGCGAGGGCTCAGATAATCTTAAGGGAGGACCACTGCGAATTGTGAATAGTAAAATTTACCACGTAGATCTCTTTTTCATGTATGAAAACGCTGCAAATTTTACAAAAGGGGTTATTATTCTTTGATATAGGTTAATTGTGCCAAAATTAATCCTGTCATTAATAATATATATAATACATATATTATAGGTACCTACTTATATTTAATTTGAATTTAGTTATTTTCTTAAATTTATTTTCTTTCTGTACTATGTTTGGACTGATGTGGGACCTCGAAAAAATAGATTTTTAGTTCAAAATTACTCGGAAAACGACACCTTAATTGACCTCCTGGGATCCTTCAAAAATCCCATTTGTAGTCCCATGAAAGCACCAGAGATCCACATGGTAAAATCAGATCGTTCTGGGACCCCCGAAAATGGATTCAACGTCCAAAAATTCTTCGAAAACGACAACTAACCCAATAGCCGAAAACCTTCAAAAACCCATTTTAGCTCCATTTTAGCCCCATAGCGCCCCACGGGTTGGGGCGATCGGGCTGAAAACGTTGCGAGCACAACTAGATGGTAAACCGAGTATTTTGTGAAATTTCAGATTTAAAAAAAAAAAAAAAAAAAAAAAAAAAAACCTACGTTTTGAGGCTGATCAGAATCTTCTGATCTTATATTCGTGCACGAATACATATTGCATTATTCCAAGAATAATAATCCATAAGTTTACGTGGACTACCACTTGGTGAATAAATTTGAATTGCTCACAAGCATGAACTCAAAAGAATCGCTTAATTCTCAAAATTAAATTTTGAACAGTGTTCCACCAGAAATTCAATTTTGGTGGACACAGGTTCATTTTTAGAACTTCTTCAATAATTGAAGAAAATTATTATGTAGGTATGTAACCTGCCTGATAGCAGTAGTCAATTTTATTGATTTGTTGTCTGAAAACAAATAATTGGTTTCTTCGAATGTTTGTGTTGGGTCCTAATTGAAAATTGAGATGCGTTGATGGGCCTATCAATTTCGAGGGGTTGCATGCTCGGACTTTCTGGATATTGCCCGATCTCAGGATCCGCTTTGGCGAGAGGCACGTTTTTTGTGCTTACAGCTAGGAAACTGATTCAAAGCCGCAAGGTGTTCGAAGTGCTTCTCGTGCCCGTCAAATAGGGTTAAGTACCCTATTGAAACACAAGGTGACGCCTCGACGACGTGACGCTCACACCAACTACACGGAGGCGTAGTACATCGTATACAAAATGTCGCTCTGCCCGCCCAAGAAAACGATGTATCATCGACGGATCTGTCACGCCCGCGACGTCCAACATCCATTTTTCATTGAAAAGCGACAACGAAGAGGAGTGGTATTTACGTTCCTTTCCGGCAAAAAGAGGGATCGCTTCGCACATTACTATTGCACGTTGATGTTCCAATATTCAAGCCTCGATAAGCCCGCTGAGTCTCATAATGATTTCATTTCAAACTCGGGGCGGTTCGTCCAGATGTTCACTCTTTCAGAGAACCCCCCCATCACTGCTGATGCAAGTTGGTAACTAACTCATAGTATTATATTTTTGATAACAGTTCCATGGAGGTGAGGAATAAGGTCAGAATTTGGAGCTGATCACAGTTCTGAACCTCAGCAAGCCGAAGAATTTGGGGGGGGGGGGGGGGTCTTGTGACTGGGCGAGATTATAATTTCAATGGAATCCAGTGCAGCTCAAGCTGTTTTTGCCACAACAGGTAGATTGTGTAGCTCAAGCTGTACTTTGCCACAGATACGAAGGTACCCAGGGCAGAAAAAGCGAGCCCGGGGCAAAAGAGATCATAGGGCCCCCATGTAAGCAGGAGGTTGGGAGCGGTTCACAATAACGAACGTTCAATTTTCATTCATGGTACCATTCGATTAATATTATTTGTATTTTTCATCTATCATGTAAGTTTCTAAGATAATATAGGGATTACACTGTGAAGAGAACGATCGCAGCCTCTAAAACATCATGTTTTGGGATTTGGTACGAAACATCGAAAATATCGATGACGAAGGTTTGGGAATTTCCAGGAAAAGAATTCAAACAAAAATGTCAAAATTTTTGAAATTTCTAAACAACTACCTATACAATATTGTATAAGAATATGTTCATCAATTGATTGTCTAATCTATCAATTGATCAATGCCTCTAAATGGGGTCGCTACCTCGTTCTTGTTCCGCCCTGAGGTCGTTGCGGCCTGGCAGGCCGCGTGTTCCGCCCTGAGGCCGCTTTTCTCGAGTGTTTGAGAGCTGCGACTTCTCTACAGTTCGTTTTCCCGAGTTCATTTCATTCACTTTTGAGGCTCGACAAAATACAGGGATGACGGCGTTTTGGAAATGCACATTTCATGTTAGCCCATTGTGTTTTTGAATAATTTTATTGGGGGGGGGGGGGGGTAAGGGGGAGGGGGTGTAGTTAAGGGGAGGAGGCGTCAGCTACATAGCCTTCAGGCACGCCTTGTCCCGCAGCAACCTCAACATCCTGTCAACTGCTCCAAACCCGATTTTTGCTCCACTTTTGGGCTCAGATGTGCCACGTGGAGCAACTTTTTGGTGGTTTCACATTTTTCTCGTCGTCTACTCGCCAAAATGGATTTTGGTTTATTATTCTTGGAATAATACACCTATGTTTTCGCGACGGGGGTCGACGACTCCGATCGGGCTCAAAATTTGACATTATCCGTTTCAAGTGGTCTACATTCTAAATCCGAAATGTCCGTCCGCCGTCCAGGCCGTTTTGGGCAGTAGGAATTTTTTTAAAAATCTGAAATTTCGACAAAATACTTGGTTTACCATCTAGTTGTGCCCGCAAGGTTTTCAGTCCGATCGCCCAAACCCGTGGGGCGCTCTGGGGCTATAATGGGGCTATGGGAGGGGTTTTTTGAAGGCTTTTAGCTATTGGATCGAGTTAGGTGTCGTTTTCGAAGTATTTTTGGACGTAGAATCCATTTTTTGGGGTCCCGGAACGATCCGATTTCACTGTGCCGGTCTATAGGGCTCTCATGGGGCTAAAAATGGGATTTTTGAAGGATCCCAGGATGTTAAATATTTTTCGAGTAAAAAATACGGAATTTTTGAAAAAACCACATTTTTGAACAAAATAATCCAAAAAAAAAAATTTTTTGAGATAAAAATCAAAAAAAAATTTTTTTTAAAATTTTTTCATTGACAGAATTAAATTTCTGCACAAGTAATGTATATCAAAGATTTTTTCAAAAAAGTTTAATTTCCCGTTTTTTTCACTTTAGGAGCTCAGATACGCCACATGGAGCTACTTTTTGTGGTTTCAGACTTTTCGCACACTATGTTCGCCAAACTGGATTTTGGTTTATTATTCTTGGAATAATACACCTATGTTTTCGCGACGGGGGTCGACGACTCCGATCGGGCTCAAAATTTGACATTATCCGTTTCAAGAGGTCTACATTCTAAATCCGAAATGTTCGTCCGCCGTCCAGGCCGTTTTGGGCAGTAGGAATTTTTTTTTAAATCTGAAATTTTGACAAAATACTTGGTTTACCATCTAGTTGTGCCCGCAAGGTTTTCAGCACGATCGCCCAAACCCGTGGGGCGCTATGGGGCTATAATGGGACTACGGGAGGGGTTTTTTGAAGGCTTTTAGCTATGGGATCGAGTTAGGTGTCGTTTTCGAAGTATTTTTGGACGTAGAATCCATTTTTTGGGGTCCCGGAACGATCCGATTTCACTGGGGCGATCTTTAGGGCTTTCATGGGGCTAAAAATGGGATTTTTGAAGGATCCCAGGATGTTAAATATTTTTCGAGTAACAAATGCAGAATTTTTGAAAAAACACATTTTTGAACAAAAAAATCCAAAAAAAATTTTTTGAAATAAAAATCAAAAAAAAATTTTTTTTTTTAAATTTTTTCATTGACAGAATTAAATTTCTGCAAGAGTAACGTATATCAAAGAATAATAAACCCTTGTGTAGAATGTGCAGCGTTTTTTAAGACCAATTTCAGATTTTTCCGACCGCTAGAAGTGCCGTAGAATAAAGATGACCAAAATCGTTTCAACCTCCTCCTCCTCTACTTTCGGTAGTGGATTTGGGTGGGTTTTAACTAGATAATAATATACGTATTATGTTATACTGTAGTACGTATTAAATTTTGCTGTTCAACCCCCTCTTGATTGTAGCACGAGACGCCACTGTTTCAAACGCTCTCATTACCGAGGACCCCACGTAAAGGGAATTAGAAAACTGAACCATCAATCCCATCCACACTAATTACTATATCAATAGGAGACAAACCACAACAGTATTTTGCAAATGAACTTTATGTAACTGAGAGGACTAGGTTCCCTCATTACCCGATTTGAGGAGCACTCAGATAATGACCAGTCGTTTGAGCGTCATCCACATTTATTGTAACCTAATCGCCCGATGAGTCTCAAATTAGCAGACGAAGGTTTAACGAATGAAGTCCTTGACGAGAATTATTATACCGTTTGAACGTTTTACGAAATGATTCTTCGTTGGTAATAATTGGGCCGAACTAGCTAACAATATAAAACCATATTGCACCTCCCAGCATTGTTCGTGAGGCTCCTACGTTTTCAACCGCAAAATGAAATTAATTGTGGGAATCCCATTCGGGTTAATTCTCCTCCATTCAATCCTTTTCCGGTCCGTGCCTAAAGGGCTCTCTAAAATATCGGCCCTCGATCCATCGGAAGTTGGAGGACCGCATTACCTACACGGGCCGGAACTTCAGCTTCGAAAGTTCATAGTGTTGGGGGGCCAATTTCCTTCAAACTTGAACCCATCGGAATGCTTTTACCGTTTATAATCCCGCATGCCGGTTGGAAAACGTTTCACCCGGAAACACTCGAAGTGACGGCCATTTGAAATCATTCGAACGCATGAACGCATCTTGGGCTTTTGGGACGAAAGTCGATAAATTAAACGAATAATTCAATTATTAAAATGAAAAAAAAATAAATAAATAAATAAATAAATAAATTATCTCAATATATATAATAAAAACGCTGTAAATTTTACACAAGGGTTTATTATTCATGATATAGATTACTTGTGCAGAAATTCAATTCTGTGTCAATGAAAAACATTTTAGAAAAAATGTCTTGTTTTCGTTTATTATTCTTGGAATAATACCTACACCTATGTTTTCGCGACAGAGGTCGACGACTCCGATCGGCCTCAAAATTTGACATTATCCGTTTCAAGAGGTCTACATTCCAAAACCTAAATGTCCGTGTGCCGTTCGCCGCACAGTGGGGCCAATGACCTCAAAAGGTGGCGGAAATTATTCTTGGCAAATAAGTGACTGAAAAATGTGTATTTGGCGTAGAAAAACACAAATAAACACAAGCATAAAAAATACAAATAATGCCTCAATATGCCTGAAATTGCCTGATATGCCTGATTGACTGATTGCCTCATATGCCTCAAAGAGGAAATCATGGGGTCTGAAGTGATAAGTAAGTGGTTCAATATGTCATAAGTGGTCGAAAGTTATGGCGGTTACGAGCTATGACAGACAAAACTAATAAAAAACCTAATAAACTAAAAATAAAAAAAATTCAGTAAAAAATTCATAAACGAATAATTGGCAAAAATTGGCAAGATTTAATTTTTTTTTTTACACATTCTGCAGTTCCGCCAGAATACGAGAAAAATAATGGCGTTGCTGGTTCATGTGGGGTCAAGGGTCATTTTCACCTATATGGGTCATTCCAATTTGGAATGTACATTTGGCCTCCCGAGCATCGTCCATTCACCAAATTTCCAAACGCATTTTCAAGCCTGTCAAAATTTTTTCTGGCTCCATTCAACTCCCAAGAGTCCTGCACAATTCGAAATTTGTGAGTTCAGCCATTGGTATTCCTATAAATCCGTAGTGTTTGCAAAATAACGTGGTCTCAACCTCATGTGTGTTACCATTCTTGAAAAATTAGTGTAAGACGCCCAAACTGTCGGGTTGGTCGAAATTCTTTTCTAGGGGCTTTGCAGAACCCTTTTTATATAATATAAATCGAGCTCACTGCTACAGAACCCATGAAACCTGTGATTTTGTGCCTTAAATCTCATGTGTGTTACCCGTTAAGAAACACGCTGGCCACATGATTCGTGATTATACTTTACTGCAGTACCCAAACTCTCAAAAACCTCTTACTACTGTTCAACAGTCATCTCATTCACTGTTATTAAGGTTCGGCCGTACCAAAGCTTTCACAGCCGATCCTCCAGACCAACTTTTCTTGAATGGACACAGTAACATACATGGTAACAGACATGAGCTACAATGTCGAAAGAGAAGTGCTACTCCGCCTATAGTTGATCAAAATGTAGTATTAAATACTCGTAAATTTTACGAGATATATTTGACATTGTTAGCACATTTTGACAATGTTAGAACACTTGTATTTCTCTTAAAAACCACACTAGCCAGCTGTCAGCTGATGCAACAGCCCAGCTGGTATAACTACTGTAGTATCTAACTACCAAATCGAAGGGAAACGACGTTAGAGACAGAAAACGTTTATATAACCCGGTTATATAAACGTTTTCTGTCTCTAACGTCGTTTAAACTGTCTCTAATAACCGTTTATTCTGTCTCTAATAACCGATAAAAAAATCTTGTACTTAACTTTGCATTCAAAATAGAAATCACAGAAAAAATAGGAATACATGTTTTTGAAATTTTTTTGGAAATAGGTAACGATTTTGATTCCTGGTTATCGGGGAAATTACTGTTTCCCTAACAATTGGTTGATTTTACAAAGTAAATATCAGGAGAAGCTGGTCCACTCGGAAACTAAAACACATCTGGTAGACAACCAAAAAAACCCGTGAGACGGTTCACAAAATTCTATTCATTCCAACTTCCAAAATTCTATTCTTTCCATCGAGCTGGACCAGCTACAGATTTATATTGAATTGGTGTTCTTCTTTCACGTCGTTCTTCACTCACGTACAAGTCAGGCACATGAATTAAATACGGCACATGGCAGAACCACCAGCCCAACTTCCAGCAGCCGCAATCGCGACCGTAGTCAACAGGGCAAAAGTTCATCGAGGAAGATCCAAACCTCTGGTTTCTACTACTACAAACGTTCTTCACAACAGAGCGACTGACGTCCCAACGATCAAAATTCAACGCCGCAGTCGCAGCACTACCAAGAGAGGCGTACTACCAGATAGCACACCTCCTATGGGAGCCTGGTGAACGACCCTACGACGAGCTCGAAACACTCCTTCGCCGGGTGTATGGAACCACGCCGGGTGTATGGAACCACGCCTGAGCAACGCATCCGGGCCCTCCTCGAAAACTCTCCTGACTCCGCCAAACGACCATCTCTGATACAACGCCGGCAGAAATAGTGAAGATACTGGCTAAAACAACTTCCACCGGAAACCCAATGTGCACTTCTCGCGACTACCACAGACAATCTTGGCAATAATTGCCAAAATTATTTTGGCAAGTCAGGTGGAGTAACAAGTAGCCGTCTGTGTTTCTCCTGGCCACGTCAGTTCTTGTCCCATTTTTTCCCAAGATTTTTTCATGCGGCGATGTTCACGTGGTGTTATATCCTTCACTTTCTTTCTGCTAAGCGATCTTTCTTTTTCTTTAGCTCTGAAAGCAGCCTCACGGACGGGATCGAACTTCTTCTTTTCCCGGTATCTCCTCTGTTTTTCTGCCGCTGTCAGCGGCGCCTGAAAATGTTCGAATTATAGAATTTGTCTAGTGGTTATCGCCAACTCCAAAATATAACTCAAGTTAACCAAAACAATGACCCCCATGAACGTGAAATTCGAATAAATCATACTTTCCAAAATAGTCTGCGAGGGCCTCATGTTTGTTACCCAGAGCTCATGTGTGTTACTGCTGCACTAGTAACACACATGAGTGGTAACACACATGAGAATCCTACTTCAAATCGACACTGTAGCTAACCTAAACAACCTAGAAGGCCGAATCACATGTCAAATGAAACGTGTACCCCACAATTATTGGAGGAAAATCATTGAAAAAGTGAATTATTCATTGTTGAGGTTGCACCTTAGGTAACACACATGGAGAAGAATAAAAATACGCACCACGGTTTTTGGAGAAACTGCTTGGAACTTCTCCCCACTCACCGGTTTCCTCACAAGGAATACAAAAACTGATAATAGACATCCTACTGCAATAAGAGAGAGCTTACTGCGTAAGAGTGACTTCATTGTTGCCAAGAAAACAACGGTAACACACATGAGGGTAAGTTATCTTGAAAAGTGATGGACAATCCTTTGCATTGACGTCACAGTAAAAGAGGATGTCTGGCGACCCCGAGCCTCCAAAAATCTGAAACCCAGTGTTCTACTCTACAAGTAGAATGCGCTAGATTCCTCATAAAAAATTCATGGTGTTGCTGAGGGAATGAAGATGAGGGCGCTTTTTCACTGTGGACGGTAACACACATGAGATTTTGCCATGTTTTCAATCATACTAGGCATAATAAATCCCAGAATTGCAGTATACTTGATGTTTTTTTTAGCGTTTTGTGTTACATAGGATCGATAGATAAGAAAAAAAATCAGGAAATCGGGATCTGCATGAATGTGAGATTTGCAGCAAAGTGAGGACACGAAATGTACATTTTAAATTTGTATATATTTACGTTTAACGGTTTTCTCCAGTTTATGTACGAGTACAATGAAAGGAAGCAATACTGATAGGTAAATAAAATATTTTCATATAGTAAGCACTTACCTGAAGCACTTTCAGTCATCGTTGAAAAATAAAACAGCCTGCAGTGACCAGTGGAATAAATGAACTGCACAAGTAGATCCCGGCAGAAGACGAAGAGAAATTGACTCCCTCCACTAACCCCCAGACAGGCTTCAGCAGCAAAATAATATTGTGACAATGCCCCTTATTATTTTTTTTATTTTTGCTGGACAATGCCATTGTCCAACTATATATTAGCTACCAACTCACGAAGAAACCTGCCGCGAGGCGCGACTTTATTTTTTTGAACTGTCCGCCACCTTTTGACCTCATCGGCTCCACTGTGCGCCGTCCGGGCCGTTTTGGGCAGTTGCAATTTTTTTTTAAATCTGAAATTTTGACAAAATACTCGGTTTGCCATCTAGTTGTGCCCGCAAGGTTTTCAGCCCGATTACCCAAACCAGTGGGGCGCTTTGGGGCTAAAATGGGGCTACGGGAGGTTTTTTAAGGCTTTTGGCTATGGGATCGAGTCAGATGTCGTTTTAAAGTATTTTTGGACGTCGAATCCATTTTTTGGGGACCCGCAACGATCCGATTTCACTATTGCGATCTATAGGGCTTTCATGGGGCTATAAATGAGATTTTCGATGGATCCCTGGAGGTAAAATATTTTTCAAGTAAAAAACAAACAAAAATTGAAGAAAAAAACATTTTTGAAAAAAAAAAAAAAATCAAAAAATCTTTTTTAAGATATACCCCCCCCCCAAATAATTTTTTTTTTTAATTTTTTCATTGGCACAGTAAGTATTTAATTTTTGCGCAAGCAGCCTATATCAAAGAATCCACGAGATCACGAAAACACTAAAAATCGACAATTTTCCCAACATGGATACCTACCTATATTACGCCCTTTTGGAAGTAAACTCCTAATATATCCCCATGGGTTAGAAAGATCGGGGTATGCTGACCTGAAAAACCGAGTAAATGGTCGAAAGTCCCCCCCCCCCCCCCCCCAAAGTGGCGCGGAAGGCGGACTCACATAGGGGATTTGGAATCTGTACGTCCTGAAACATAAAAGAACAATTTTGAGGGCGTTAAGCGTTTTTGAAAACTATTGTAATCGTTGTATTCCTCCCTCGTCTGCAAAAGTGCTTGAAAGTCACTTCTCCGGACTCCCCACAAATGACATTTAAGTCTCGAACTCCGACAACAAAGGAGCACGTATGCCGGAGTGACAGTTCGCTCAAATAGATCTGAAGGACCGAGTGTATTGAGCAAACAGCCAAAGGTCCTATTCTGCCTGTTTACAATCGAAAGACCCCCTGGAGCACTCTAATAGACCAATACCAAACGGAAGAGAATAATTCTTGATGGATCTTTTACACTTGAATGCTCCTTCAGTTTCCCTTTTGTTCAAAAATCGATATTGTGCCTTCAGAAACCTTCAACGGGGGGAGTAGAGTCGTTTGAGAAGTTTTACTTCGTGTTTGAAACAGAGGCTCAACAGTTGAACCTCTGTTACTGTAAGTATGGAATCCGCGTCTCAAGAAAAAAAGGGAACCATTGAAATCCGGTCCAACGTAACTTTTTTTTCGACGACGAAAGATCCTAAACAATTTCAATGAAAATCCTGTAAACGGAGTATTTTTTTTTTTTCCTCTCTTTTTTATTTTGAAGGTACAACATTGTTACGGGGAAAACAGAACGGGGAGACCTCCAGCTCAAAAGAGGGAGACGACCGGCCGTTCTCAAGTATCTTAATTATTCCTCGATCTTTCCTCATCTTCCCCATTTTTCTCTCTTAAAAAAAAAAAAAAAAAAAGTTTCAATCAAAACGTCTTACCTTCTCATTTTTGATATCGGCAGGGAGTAGCGGGAAGACGCGTTTAGTTGGTAGGTAGAAGGGAATTTTTCTCTTTTTTCCGGGAGAGTTTTTTTTTTTTTCAATATTTTCCAGCGGGGTTGTTAAGAGAGAAATATTGCAGGCGTCTTCGCACAAAATGACGGTTATCGAGCCGGCCTTCAAATGTAATTTGGGGGAAGGTCGAGGTGGAATGTTAAAATTTCCGTGAAAAACGAATTATCCTTCGGGAGCATCTCTTTGCCACTCATCTTAATAATCTACAAGGAGGAGTAAAGGAGTGGGGCTCTACTTCAGACCGGCAGTCTGACCTATTTGCCTAAATTTAAGAGAGCTGGGGAGGAATTTACCGCATTGGAGTTGGAGACAGGTTTCTCAGGTTGTCTGTCGGAGGCGTCCAGGGTGATTTGGGTCTTTCAGGGTAACTTCATTGGAACCGTCCCGATCCTGCAGCAGTCCTCAGAGATAAAAACTCTTGTTCCCATCGTTTTGCCTGAAATGAAAATGCAATCCAAGACATGGGAGCCAGTGATTGTGCTACAGATTCTGAAGGGGGGAGGAGGAAGAAGGTCTGTTTTATCGTATTTTTGCTTCTAACTCAAAAACGGTAGCTCCTACAGAAAACTCGTCTGTATAAAAAATGAAGCTGACTATATTCGCTACAAAAGTGTTCCCATTCATTTTTCGCGTACCTATAATAGTTTAGGAGATATTCAAGCTTGAAAGTCGGTAAAATTTCAAAAACCCGCTTTTTCGCACTTGGTTTGGGTTTTTGCTTGGTTTGATGCATCCCAGCGGTATATAAGCACCAGTATATAATCAAAACTACATTAAATTTTCTAAAGTTGGAGCACAAATACGGCGCTGTAGTTCAAATAGGAACCATTTAACCAAAGCCAATCGGTAAGCGGAATACGTTTTTCAGTACGTTTTCGGCTGGAGCTCAGAAACTAATGACCCGATTCCAAATTCCTTTTTTTCTCGTGAAAGCTGATTAAATTTCCCATCGCAGCTATTCCATGTGAGCTTTGATAAGGGAGGGGCAGGCATGGCAAACAAATGGCAAATTTTGGCTTGCTGGGGTTATAAAGTATTTTCGAGTCCTACGCACGATAAGAACAATACAGGTCAACGGTTCGATCAGTTACCGAAGAACAAGCGCTTTGATTCGTCATTGTCGTATTTTAATAAGAAAACTTTCATTTCACTCATCGAAGAAAAAAACTTTACTCCCTCTGGAGTTTTACGTTCTGGAGGAAGTGGACGCGAGGAAGATGAGAAAATCACTATCATAATTCCTTATCAGGGAAAATAAAGTGTGATAAGCTTCTAACTGCCGCCGGTTTCCGACCCGTCGAAAGAAAAGGGTATTTGCCGGATGCCGTAAATACTGCGGGATTTCACCAACTTTATCCTAACGGGTTTCCTCCGACGGGGGCCGAGTTTTGAAACTAGCCAGAAGAAAAGCTGAGTATTTTCATAATAAAGTGGGCGCGTCAATTCGTAAGGAAAACCCTTCAAACTTAGCTGTTAACGAGTGAATTATACAGAAACATTAGGGATCCGTCGGGTTTCGAATTCCTAACTCTTCAGACATGCCTTCGCCGAGTAACTCAATTTCGACTTATCAAACTCGGTTCCCACTAAATCATGCCCTTTGCCCAATCAGCAGATAGTGGAATGATATAACCCTCGCGCAATAATACCGTGTTCGACATGATTGGTTGCATACGTGGCCCTATTTCAATTATCACTGATTACACAGGATGAGTAAACAATGAAAATGGATGATGAACGCCAAGCCTGAGCCAGTTCCAGGAGAGAAATGCTCTCAGTAAAATACGGCTGTTCATCAACGTTGGGGAAAATATGAAATTATGGCTTTCTCCCCGCCGTTACTGAAATTGTGATTCATAAATTTCCTCCCGTGGTGCACAAATTTGGGGGATCCGCTCGTTCTTTGACTGCTGAAGACGGATTTGTTGAACATAGTATGTTATAATATACTATACTTCATATTATGACGGCGGCCTGAAACGCTGATAGTTCGTAAAACGCCCGCGAGAGAGCAGCGTTGGCCGGGAAGCGAAGGACGTCCCTCCTCGCTAAGCGACGCCACATTCCGAAGACGTCCGCACACTATGCTTTTTCGGTGTTCTTTGAAATTGTTAAATTGGAAAAATTTTCCAATTTAACAATTTCAAAGAATCTAGTTCTAAGAGTTGACCTTCGATATATATATATATATATCGAAGGTCAACAATATCGACAATTTCAACCCGGACCTAAATATTCCACTGTGCTGCAAAAGGATCCTACCAGGTCTTATTTAACTCCCTCGAATTAGAATTGGGGGATTTCGATATTATTCTAATACCGAATGAAAAGTCATCAAAATCATTCATAAGAGAAACATAGGAGACATTGTTAAAGAATTTGTTTTTACTTCGATGGTGTGTAATTTTATGAAAGTTCGCCGCGGACCCCCTAGTGAGGGTGGGCAGTCATCACTTCCGCCCAAATCCTCTGACAAGCCTCATTAAAACCCGGGACAGGTAAGCCCTAGGTGGGGTGAAAGCTCATGGCCCACCAAAGTCATCACTTCCGCCCACCCCACGAACTCTCTTTAGAGAGGATCCAGGAGAACACTCAGCAGTAGGCTGAAATGGGCAGTGCCCCTTAGCGCTCAAATCCCTCTTGGTCGAAGTTGTTACCACACTTAATTATGACTTGCAACCTGGATAGAATAGTCTTTTGCGCCCGTGGCTTGGGGACCATCTTGGCAAGCCTTGAAAACCCTTATCCAGCTTGGCACCAACATAGCAAGCCTTGGACAGGTTTGGATAGCTTGGATCAATCTTAGAAAACCTTGGAATCCCTTATCCAGCTTGGCACCATCATTGCAAGCCTTGGACAGGTCTGGAAAGCTCAAGACCATCTTGGTAATTCTTGGAAACCCTTTTCCACCTTGGCACCATATTGGCATGTTTCTTGGCTAACGTGGAACCAGCATGCTACCACTGTGTTTTGGGTGAAAACCCTTATTGATGGTCTGCACATACCTACGTCATAGATTATTGCCAAACAGTATTTGAACGTTTCCTCAAGTTTAGACTGACTGATCACAGGCCTACTTTGAGGTGGGAGATAAAGCTGTTGGAAGGACACTATCTGACTCCTGGTTCCAATGGGCGGAAGTGATGATTCTCTCCCTTACTGTTTCAGCAAGATACTCGGGTCTTTTAACGGCTTATCCCTCCTCGCGTCACGGATTAGGGCGGAAATACAATCGCCCGTGAGGGTCCGCGGACCACAGTTTGGGAACCCCTTGTTTGAAGTAGGCTGTAAGTTGGTAATAGTTCGTCTAAAGGCCCGTTTACACTGCCCGAGCAGCCTCGAGCATCGAGCATCGAGCATTCGCGATCGAGCATTTGCCGGTTTTCAACGAGCACGATTGCAACGAGCACCACTGTTCACACTGCCCGAGCATTTCCGACGATCAGTCGCTCGCGAGCATTTCCTGCGATCAGATGGCACCCTTGTTATCCAGAGCTGCGGTTACCGCTGCATCAATAATTGATTATTGTGGTTCTGGATTATCTATTAAAGGAAAAGGAAAAGCGCAAAAGAAAAAGGCGTCGTTTCTGCGGGGAAGAAATTATTCTTCATTACTTGTAGATTTGAAGGAGGATGATAGTGGGCTGTTCAACAATTTCAGTCGCATGTCACAAGAAGATTTCACCTTCATACTAGGTACACAAAATAGAAAGAATCATCTCCAAAACCAATACAGGGGTGAGACATTTTGCTTCCGAGTCTGCGAAGCAGCGGAAGCCTTGTGTTTTTCCCACTCCATCGCGTGACAAAATTGAAACAATCTATACCTAAATGACAAAAACTATAAATGACAAAGTCTATAAACAATCCATAAAATGACAAAAGTGAACGTCAAAGATGGGAGAGATGTGATACCTTCAACAACTTTTTTTTTAAATTAATCTTATGTTCTAGTAAATAAATAAATAAATAAAATAAATAAACTTGGCTGGAACTCGACGTCAGGAAGATTCGATTCGACGAACATTGAACCGGGGTGTTTACACTGAGCGAGCGACGAACGAGCATCCCTTTGATGATTCGTCGGAAAACCGACATCGGGTGGATCAGCCTCGAGCACGAACGAGCCTTCCGCGCGAACATTGCTCGGCTCGAAGCGACTGTTTCCACTGCCCGAACCTCGCACGAATGCTCGTTCGAAGCTCCTGCTCGCGGCAAATGCTCGAGCAGTGTAAACGGGGCTTAACGACCATCATGCCAGTTGCCATAATTGAGTTTGGCCGCCATCGGATTCATCGCCTTTTTCAAGCAGTCAGCTTCTTTTACGCCATTAACGGCCCGAGCGGCCGGTTGTCCCGCCACAACCCTTTTCATTTCTTACGGCACTCCGTAGTGGAGGTGGAACTTGTTGACCTTGCCGGCTAATGTTCGTGCCACCCCATTTCGTCGAGGTTCTTGACGCCCTCATTCAACTTCAACCACCCAGTTTAATTCGATCTTCCGGCCAAACACACTCGAAGACGAAGTTGGACTCTTCGAGGGCATTTCAAGATATTGATTAGAGATTGGATGACTTTCTCAACCTAAAAGCGGTCGATGCTTTTGGTGAGGCACCTGTCTTCCTCCTTGAAATACCGCGATTTCATACAATTTTCGCTATTTGTAAAACCCAACATGTCACATAAACGATACAACATATTTTGATTTTGATCGAATAAATCAAACCATCAACATTTCCGATGTGTGAAAGAGAGGAGTTGGTGTTCCTCTTGGGTCATATTCGCCAACCGTGTTTGCTCAACGCATTGTGTCGACCCGTTGCATGTTTCAGGCTCACTGAATTATGCATTGCGCAGAGAACTGAATGCTGTTGTGAGTAAAATAAGATTTCACGGGAGAGATTGTTGAGATGCATAGACCACGCACGGCCTGGGGCTATTCATGAATTAATGAATACTGTTATGGATATAATTGCGTACCTTCGCTTGCAATGGAGAGAAGGGGGGATTATCATCAAGATTGCAATCACGTTATTATACGTTTCAAGATGCATATAATTCAAATACAAAATGTCCGTCCGCCGGACGAGCCATTTTGAGCAGTGATAAAATTCTTTAATGCCCTTTACGCTCTCCGAAATAAGCCCAAGTCAAAATTTAGAGTAACGTAATAACTATATTTTGTATATGAGCAATAGATTGGAACATTACGAACAACTTTCTGAACTTAACGAGCCAATTCACTAAAGGAAGTTGCTCACTATAGTGCTAGTTTACGGTTACAAAGGATGGGTGGTCTCGGAATTTATAGTATCCCCCAGTGCAGAGTCGGTAGTTATATTCTAGTTACAGAGGAACCGCCGTGCCAAAGTTTACGGTCTTTTGATTATTTGAGATTTCCCTCGGCGTTTGGCTGATTCCAATTCCAACGGCCGGGAGAAACCCAACATTCAACAGAAGGTACGCTGAACGATACGGAAATTGCAACTTAATAGACGAGCAACTACAGCTCGTGATCTCCGGCGGTGGGCTTGGGGGGGTGACCTACTCTTGTGTACACAAGGGAGGGATTAGGGTGTCGATAGAGTGGGAAATGCTTTAATAAATCTTCTCTAATGAGGGCGGAGGATGGAGGTCAGTGCAGTCGAGTGCAGGTCATTCAATCCCACACCGGTAATGCACATTGAGGGATCTCACGTCACCGTTAAATTTATTGTAATGTTAAACCCTTAGTAGATTTAATCTAAGAGAATTGAAATTCTCGAACGTCGTCGTGTAAATGATAAAATACTCAGTGGAGAATTTTCAAAACGGTACCTACTGAGATCCCTTCGTAAAATGACCGTAATATTGAAATGTAAGAGGAGGACGTTTTGAGAAATATAATGAAAATTTAATCAATGAACTTTGCATTTAGGGTGGGTATATCAAATGCATTTTGGTTTATTATTCTTGGAATAATACACCTGTTTTCGCGACGGAGGTCGACGACTCGGATCGGCCTCAAAATTTGACATTATCCGTTTCAAGAGGTTTACAGATTCCAAAACCGAAATGTCCGTCCGCCGTCCAGGCCGTTTTGGGCAGCAGGAATTTGAAAAAAAAAACAAAAAAAAAAACAAATCTGAAATTCTGAAATTTACTCTGTTTACCATCTACTTACTTGTGTCCGCAAGGTTTTCAGCCCGTGAGGCTCTGTAGGGCTAAAATTTGGCTACGGGAAGGATTTTTGAAGGTTTTCGGCTATGGGATCGAGTTAGGAGTCGTTTTCGAAGTATTTTTGGACGTAGAATCCATTTTTGTGAGTCACAGGACGATCCGGTTTCCCCGTGGGGATCTATGGTGCTTACAGCTGTTCGGACATTGTTTAGAATTTTTTTTTTTTTTCATAAAAAAATTCTCATTGACGCAAAATTAATTTTTGCAAAATTTACCTACATCAAAGAATAATAAACCCTTGCGTAACATTTGCAGCGTTTTTCTTCTAATACTTAACGGAACTCTCAACCATCCAGGTAAGGACGATTAATTTCGAGTGTTACAACAGTTGTAATGAGAAGTCGAAATTAATCGTTAGGTTCTATTGTAACGAGGACTCGAAACCAACTTCGACGTAGGATAAGAATTTAAAAACAGAATAATCCTGTTTAATTCAATCCAACTGGTTTACAGAAACTTCTGGTTCTAATTACGCTCAGACTGGATTCGAGAGAAGGAACCAGAATGAGAAGGAAAACATAATTATAGCTGGTTTTAACTCAGAATTCGCTCACGGATTTGGTCAAAGGAAGTACTACCGTCTCCGTCTTGCCACTTAATTATAGTTGGTTAAGTAAGATGTTAGTGAGTTAAATCCTACCTACTCGTCGCTACACGTCATTTTATTTCGCACACTCCTTTGGTTTATTATTCATTGGTTTATTTAATCGCGACGGAAGTCTAAAATTCTGATCGGCCTCAAAGTTTGACATTTTACGTTTTAAGATGTTTAGATCCTAATTAGTATGTCCATCTTTTGGGCAGTAGGTTTTTTTTTTTGTTTTTTTTTTTTTTTTAATCTAAAATTTTGACAAAATATTCGGTTTACCATCTAGTCGTACTCGCAAGATTTTCAGCCCGATCGTCCAACTCCGGAGCGCTCTGTGGGGCTAAAAAGGGGCCACGGGAAGTGTTTTCTAAAGTTTTCGGCTATGGGGTCAATTTAGGTGTCGTTTTCGAAGTATTTTTGAACGTAGAATCCATTTTTGGGGGTCCTGGAACGATCCGATTTCACTGTGGGGATCTATAGGGCTTTCATGGGGCTAAAAATGGGATTTTTGAAGGATCCCAGGAGGTTATTTATTTTTCGAGTAAAAAATGAAGAATTTTTGGAGGAAAAAAAAAAAAAAAACCGCTGCCCATTTTACACTAGGGCTTATTATTCTTAGATATAGGTTACTTGGGCAGAAATTTAATTCTGTGTCAATAAAAAAATTTAGGATTGTTTTTTCAAACATTTTTTTCCTAAATTTTTCGTTTTTTTACTTGAAAAATATTTGACCTCCTGGGATCCTTCAAAAATCCCATTTGTAGCCCCATGAAAGCCCTACATATCGCAACAGTGAATTCGGATCGTTCCGCGACCCCAAAAAATGGATTCGACGTCCAAAAATACTTTGAAAACGACACCTAACTCGATCCCATAGCCCCAAAAAACCCTTTCAAAAAACCCTTCCGTAGCCCCATTTTACCCCCATAGCGCCCCACGGGTTTGGGCGATCGGGCTGAAAACCTTGCTGGCACAACTAGATGGTAAACCGAGTATTTTGTCACAATTTCAGATTTAAAAAAAAAAAAATTCCTACTGCCCAAAACGGCCCGGACGGCGGAGGGACATTTCGGTTTTGCAATCTAAACCTCTTGAAACGGATAATTTCAAATTTTGAGGCCGATTCGAGTCGTCGACCTCCTTCGCGAAAACAGGTTTATTATTCCAAGAATAATAAACCAAACCGCCATCTCCCAGAACCACTATAACGCGGTTTCAACGTTATCATACCTTAGCCACAGCCGCCAGTAAGTTCAGATAGTACAGCTGAAGATTGATAACATACTTGAGTAATTACTACCAACTTTCTTTGCTCAATTTATAACATTAACACCGTGAAGACCCCTATTTTCTTTCGGGTACAACCACATAAAGTCATTGGTACCAACCATGGTATTTTCTTTAAATTTCACATGAATATTCACGCAAAATGAAATTCTAAAAGGGCGGCCAGGAAAATTATTCCTTCGGTTCCCGCTTTTTAGGGGGAACTAAACATGAGGGAAAAGGCTTCCTTTCCGCGCTCATCCGCGTCTCGGTTCTTCTAAGGAAATGTTATTCAAGTTTGGAGCATCTGAAGCTTTCCACGGAGCTTTTCACTCTTCACCCGTGCGATACCCAGTGCTCTTGGTGCTCACTCAGCAACACCATATTCTACTTCCCTTTTCATCTCGCCATGTAATGAATTGAACCGCCTTAGCGTCGGATTTCAAAACTTTCTGTTTGACTAGCTCTCACCCCCACTTACCCCTCTTTCCTCCTCTTGTAACGCCGGCGGTCCCACTTTACTTATGCAGCTCTTTCACTCAACTTGGCCGTCACTCTGGAGAATTCCGTCCGTCAACTAAAACCTCTTAAATTCGCATCAAACCCAACTTTTCTCAGTAATGTCTTCTCGCCTCTGTTTTAATTCAATTCCCCCAATACTCCATCCCGCCAACGCCATCTAAAATTATTAACTACGGCCCTTCGCGCCTTTTTCCTCTCACCTTTTACGACTTTTTCGCTCCCTTGAACTTTCATTGTTTTTTCAAATAGACTTTGCCGGCGCGGAATTTCCCCCTCCGTCGTTTCATCTTTTTTTTTATCGCGCGGAAAATTTCACGTGAGCTGACTCTATTCGTTTCAAAGGCTTCATTAATTCAACGTCTACCCACCAAGAAGTAATACTCGCGGCGTAAAGCGACATTTCATGGGGGTCCCAGTGGTTTTTTTTCTTCACGTGGAATCTCTTCGTCAGCGAATATTTAAGGGAGTGCATTTTCTACTAACCTGGTTTCTCTGCAGCGTCTTCAATACCCAATTTAGATTGAAACCAGGCGGTCCGTGCCAGAAGGGCGAACTCGAAAAAAATCCAAAAATGTTTTTGACACCATTCGATTGTAGGTATGAGATGTGTACTACGCATGCCCGAAGCCGTAAATTTATGTTCACCCGAAAAACGGAGCATACAATAATGGTAGAACCTCGCAAGGAAGGAGTGATGAGCAATTTTAGTGAGAGCCAGAAGGGCGAACGTCAGCGGTCCCCGCTTAGCCGAAACCATTTTGCCCCCCTGCGTTTTCATCGTTCCCTGTGATTCACAGCTCTTTGGGGCCTTCCAATCAATTCGCAAATAAAGGTTATTATGCGATATGACGAATTATGACCCTATTCGCGTTTATGTTTTCTTCTCTTCGTGTGTACAGAGGTTTTTAAAAAAAAAAAAAAACCGCTGCAAATTTTACACAAGGGTTTATTATTCTTTGATATAGGTCACTTGAGCAGAAATTTAATTCTGCCAATAAAAAAATTTTTTGGGGGGATTTTTTTTTTCAAAAACGTTTTTTGCAAAAATTTTGTGTTTTTTACTTGAAAAATATTTGACCTCCTGGGATCCTTCAAAAATCCCATTTTTACCCCCATGATAGCCCTATAGATCGCCACGGTGAAATCTGATCGTTCCGGGACCCCAAAAAAATGGATTATACGTCCAAAAATACTTCGGAAACGACACCTAACTCGATCCCATAGCCAAAATCCTTTTAAAAAAACCCTCCGTAGCCCCATTTTAGCCCGATAGCGCCCCACGGGTTTGGGCGATCGGGCTGGAAACCATGTCGGCACAACTAGATGGTAAACCGAGTATTTTGTCAAAACTTCAGATTAAAAAAAAAAAAAATTCCTACTGCCCAAAACGGCCCGGACGGCGGGCGGACGTTTCGGTTTTGGAATCTAGACCTGTTGAAACGGATAATTTCCAATTTTGAGGCCGATCGGAGGGACTTGATTAACCTAGACTGTCCTCCAATGTCTATAGCACCTTCGGATCTAGAACACTGAGAGAAAAGATTTTTTTAGTGGCTAGGTTAAATCCGAAATAACCTCGAAAAGAAATTGAAACCACCTAGAATCAATTGATTCAACCTAGAAAAAAATAGGTCCAGGTTAAAGTATCATCGAAAAATATTAATACAACCTAGACCCATATAGAAACAACCTAACCCGTTATTACCCGCCCTCTTACAACAACCTGGAATAAAAAAGTGTCAACCTAGACCAAATGTGAACTTCACATTTGGTCTAGGTTGACATTGTGAAGACCTACCTAAATATATTACCTACCTTTGACTTTTAAGTGGGGTAACCTAGAATTGAATGATTTGACCTTCCATATAAATCCCCTCCATTAAAGTCTCGGTTGTACAACTGAAAACAACCGAGAGATTTAAAAGGCGAGATTGTTACTTTAGGTAACAACCCAGAAGAAAAAGTTAGACTTTCAGTCTTGGTTAAAACTACCGTAGTACCACAAATAGTTTTAGGTTTAAACAACAGTGATTGTAATTCATTCAATAAATTCCAGGTTGTTTCTACAGTACGCTAAGCGGCCGCGGAGAGCGCCACTGTAGGCGGTGGGCGTTAATTCTCATTGTCTTGGCACCCCTGCTATTCAGCAGGTGGGGATGAGGCCAAATCTTTGTCCAATTCTAATCATCTCATTTCTGTCACTATGTGCAGTCATATTATGACGTCACATTCAAATTTTCGTAGGTACTGAGTTGGAAACAGAGACAACCCAGAAAGATAGTTGAAGTTGATAGAAACAACCTGCAATGGAAGTGGAGCAAACCTAGAAAGAAAAGTGGATACCTAGTAATTTATTAGGACCAACCTGAAAAGAATAGGAAGCTACCTAGGAATTTAACTGATACAACAGGAATAATAAATGAAACAACCTCGTAAATAAAGGGGAACAACCTAGAGAAAAAAGGGTTCTAGGTTAACGCGCCATGGCTGTAAATTGTTTGAGGGGGGGGTGAGAACCTTAAGATTAGGGTAAATCAACCGTCTATGAAAGTGAAAAACGTTGAATACCAGGGTGAGACAACCAAGACATTAATGTTTTTAACCTAGACTGTAAATGGATGGAGGCGGCGGCACACACCGTGAACTTAACCTAGAACTAAAGTGTGGGGGTGGCGTATTTTAAATCTTGGTTGTTTGCATTTTTAGGAAGGTAACTTCACCAGTATTTTCAATCTAGGTTAAATTATAATATAATTTTATTATTTTATAATATAATATTATTTTATAATAATATAATATGATATTATTCAACCTAGACTAAATTGTTCCACCCTAGAATGAAAACCAAAAAAAAATCTAGGTTGGCAGCATTTAACCTAGAAAAAAATCGAAAAATAACCTAGAATAGGCCCTTTTTTTCTCTCAGTGAAGACCTGAAAGCCCTTTTGGGGTTCCTACGTAAAACCGCCGTACGTAAACACCTACTTTTTGGATATTATGGCGAATCACCCGACTGGAACTGCTGCTGCTCTTGACGAAGCTGAAAATGTTGAAAATCGCGACGAGGAAGATGGCATGATGGACTATCTTGACTAATTACTTACTTTTTTTTACGAATATTTTTGTACTGTACCTACCTGCATGTCAATCTTGCACGCAATACGTTTTTTTGGCACGGACTTGCATCTGTATTATGCATTAGGAAAGGTATAAAAATATTTTTTTAATAGTTATTATTTTCATTTGGATTCACTAATCAGCACAGTGCCTGGGGGCTCACTTCGCTCGGCCGCCCACACAGGTAGCTATTATTATTGAAGGTGGACTTTTCAAATTTGATTTTACTAGCACTTTGACAGGGGGGCCTTACTTCGCTCAGCCACTGGACTGACTTTGCTCAGGTAGTTTTACAATTTTGAAGATAATTAAAATACATCATTTTGCTCAGGTAGTTTTACAATTTTTAAGATAATTAAAATACATCATTTTCACGACAAAACACATTCGTTCCGGACGTCTTTGCCTTGTTTACACACCCCTACTAGATGACGAAACAAATTAACACACTTCAGGGTAAGAATAAAAAGGCCCGCCGAGAGAAAAAGCGGGCCCGGGGGAAAAGAGAGCATAGGGCCCCCATGTAAGTGAAGGTACGAATAATGGTGAACATCGGTGTTTTCCTTTTGATGCTCCTTCTTCATACCGCTTTTTTTGCCGCCCCCGCTCTCCGCATCCTGACCTTTTTTTGGTTGTGATTCACAGGGTTTATTGTGATTCACATTGTTTTACAAGGCACAATCACACTGAAGACAACGTTGTCTGCTAAGTGGCAATTCAGCCATTTTTTTTCTTCCACCCCCCCTTTTCCATTTTTTCTTATTTTTCTGTAGAATTTCTATAGGGCCAGCTGAGGCCACATGTAAAAGTCCGGGCCCGGGGCAAAATGTCCCCTTTGCCCCCCCCCCCCCCCCCCCTCACGGTGAGCCTGAGAATAAATGACAGAGACTTGAAAAAGTAGGGTTTCCACATGTTCATTGGAGCGTAGATGAAAAGTGCGGCCTCTCGCAAGCCCGAAACTTTTTTTTCCTCGAAGGTTGACACAAGTGTTCCTGCAAATTTCATTACCCGCCGGAACCGGCTGTGGCGTAAGCGCCAACTTCTTTCACTCAACGAGTAGGTTTGTTCGGACATGAATCGGTTTTTTAGTTGGGCGATAGGTCGCTGCTCAGAAATGATTTTTTTTTTTTACACAAATCATCTGCGAGTCTCTTTTGGTTTATTGTTCTTAGCATAAGACACCTATGTTTTCGCGACGGGATCGACGACTCCGATCGGCCTCAAAATTTGACGTAATTCGTTTCAAAAGGTCTAGATTCCGAAACCAAAATGTCCGTCCGCCGTCCGGGCCGTTTTGGGCAGTAGGATTTTTTTAAATCTGAAATTTTGACAAAATACGTGGATTACCATCTAGTTGTGCACGCAAGGTTTTCAGCCCGATCACCCAAATCCGTGGGGCGCTATGGGGCTAAAATGGGGCTACGGGAGGGTTTTTTTGAAGGCTTTTAGCTATGGGATCGAGTTAGGTGTCATTTTCGAAGTATTTTTGGACGTAGAATTTATTTTTTGGGGTCCCGGAACGATGCGATTTCACTGTTGCGATATATAGGGCTTTCATGGGGCTACAAATGGGATTTTTGAAGGATCCCAGGAGGTCAAATAATTTTCAAGTAAAAAATCCTACTTGCGCCTTCACTTGTCATACCGTTAGGCCACTAGTTCGGCGTCCTCACTTGTGTTACCGTTAGGCCACTAGTGCGGCGTTCCCTATTCGTTTTTAATAGGTTTTTCCCCTTTGAGTTCAGTGGGAGACGCTATTTGGTACCTCATTTGACCCGGTCCTCAAAAACTCTTGGAGCTTGGCTCATTGCCAGCTACGCCTGGCTTAATTTCCCCTGAACTAAATTTGATGGTCTCAGGTATTTCCATATCCCATTCGTATCTTTACGATATTAATCTTGAAAGGACAACGCGAACATTATTAAATAATTCCCATCTTAAATCACCACCTTTCTTGTAACGCTTGTAAAACAAATTTTCACCCCTTTCCAGGAAGGGATTAATGCTGTGTTTTTGCGGTGTTTGAAACTAATCTGGTCATTACTATTCGACCTCTCCGACGGACGGGTTGGAGCCGGGAACCCCACAGCCCTTGCTAAACCAACAATTTCTCCCGAGTGAAGAACAATATTAGACACCCAGACAAGCTGAACGTTTCCTGCGGATGTGTATGTGGTATTGTTCAGCTAGAGCAATTTTCTCAACTTTACGTGATTTTCAAAATGCAGACCCTTCACGATGCGGCTTTCAGTTAACGGTCGAAGGGGCACCGAAGGCTAATTTCAATCTGCCCCTATTTCAACAAAGCCGCCCCAGTTATTACGAGTGCAGCAGACAGTCGAGCAAATACGTTTAATTCAATGTAGGTTTGAGTGTAATGTCCAGTAACCGCGCTTCGAGAGAGATGGACCCTTTTCCGTCGTATTTGAGCAAGAGCCGTAGAGTACCTACCCCGTTGGGAGGGTTAAACCGCGTCTAATGGGTCCGACACGTTAAAGGGTTGGCCCCAGCCTTAATAAATCTCTTCCCTATAGTGTTGTGTAAGTGAGGGTGTGTGGACATGTGTGGTGAATGGCCTGCACAGAGTGCTATTAGTTGGGAATCTTCGTAAACTTTCTTCCTCCTCGCCGCTTCAGTCATTTTAACTTCTGGTTTGACTTATCTCAGGTCCATTTTCAGCAATGGGCGGGGAAGTTTGAGCAATAGCTCAGTTATAGCGGGATGAATAATGAATTATTATAATATCGCCAAGTTTTTCAATTCAATTCCGTGGCGTGAGTGTACAGTACACGCACAACCTCTCGGTCTTGCGTTCTTAGTGTCTCCTGCTGTGATTCACCACAACGAAAACAAAAACGTTGCCGCCTGTTATGTGCAGCCCCGTACGGAGGGGGGGGGGGGGGGGGGGGCACTGGACCCGTTGCCCCCGGGCCCGGCCTTCGTAGGGGGGCCCGGATTTTCTTGAGAACTTTTTTTTTCTGTAAAAAAAGGGGGGGAGGAGAGGCAAAACGGGAAAAGGGACAGATCAATATAGGAAAAATTTTCATACTTTTTTTTTTTTTTTTTTTTTTTTAGGGGGCCCGAAGAATTTTGCTCCCGGGCCCGGATTTTCTCTCCACGGCCCTGGTTATGTGGGGTGTACCTATGGTCGCTTGGGACAATGCTGTTATGGTTGGTTGTACTGGGGGACACCCCCAGAACCCCGTATTATTTATGTTATGATCGAGGATCGAACCAATGAAACACAGAATGTGTTTTTCAGTGAGTCCACGGAGGGCTGGTTGAATGCCTGAAAGTAATCAGTCATTCAGTCAAATGTACCTTAACACAAACACAACAAACGCTTCTGGTACTCCTAATTAGAAAAGGCAACTCATAGTCAGCGGACCAACACTATTAGTTTTATTTAAATCGCAGCCACTGAGTCAGCAGAACCAAAAACGCGTAATTTGCAAATGCGACACATGGTCAGCGGACCCGAACTACTTGTTTCCTTTAAATCGCAGCTCTGAGAGGAAGTGGCAACGTTGGCAAAAGGGTCCTTTCACCAGCCGCTCGTGTTTTCGAACCCATCGCTCGGAATCGTGAATCACTCTGAATCATAATGCCACTGGACTGACCCCATCAAACCTCGTCATACGGAACTTCAACTGTCAAGAATCAACATCAGTTTCAGAGCGCTCTCGTGGCAGTAAGCAACTCCAGGTCCCTCGCGTTAAAAGTTTGTTCGTCATGAATTTTCGTCGGACCAGAAAAAAGGAAAACAACTTCATACAAAATAGAAAAGATCGGGACGCCATTTCGAGGGTCCAACAGCAACACCACGTACTGCGTTTTTAGCTACTTTTCAGGAGAGCCAAAAGAGTCTCATTGAAAATGAAGACAGTCCGTGGTGTTGCATCAAGTTCTGGTTTGACGTTTTTGTGATTTCTGCGCTATCTATTGAGAAATTATCCTTACTTATATTTTTACCTGATCCGCCGGGAGAATACGCTTCTAATGGTATCCTCAACTCATTTTGGCCAAAAATGACAGTCCGTGGTGTTGCTGTTGGACCCTCGATTTACAGCCTGCAGAAGGTTATAGTTAAAATCAAAAACTGAGAACACTGGCTATTGTGTCGTTAAGTGTTTTGGCGTGTGAAAGGTTTGATAACAGTATGAGACAGTGCGCACAACGGGACCGCCTGCTTAGTAGCTTAGTATGCCGCTTGTTCATAAACATTTAGGGGGACTTTGGGCTGAGGTAGTTATGGTATTGGAAAACAAAATTTGTTTTTGCAAAACATTCCTCATTTTGATTTGAAATGGACTCATCTTAAGACCAGCATGCTGCTGAATTAGATGCCGCAGAAACAGCAGCCCCCAACCTGGGCAGAACTCAAGTGGTTTTCTAAGAATACATATGAAATAGTTTTCCAAATGGTATGGGAGAGTTGGACAAAATAAGAAGGAACTTCCTGTTCCCTGCTCTTTGTGCTTGAGCTCCAGGAGGATGGAATCGTTGACAGTATAGAAGAGTAAACATCCTCGGGAAAGAAAGTTCCCATTTGAGCTTGCAATGACCTCGTACTGCCCCAGTCCACAAACACCACTCTGAAATCTCGCCATGCATCTGAAACAAAAAAAAAAAAAAAAAAAAAAAAAAGAAGAAGAAGAAGACTCTGAATCACATGCTTCTTCTTCTTGGTACACTTCTTCAATGATGATAATGTGTCTAGGTGATGGAATTTGAGGAAATCACTCATTATATAACCGTCACCTATCAAAAACCTGTATGTTGATTTTCGAAAGAGCCATTAACTGTGTAGTTTTAAATCCAGTTGATAAGGTTACTAACTTCCAGGATTTTACAAGTAGCCATGGAGAAGAGATGGGTCGTTGGCCACATTTATCGGTCCCAGACTGTGTGCAAGCCCGAACTTGACCCAATATCCTTTTATTTCGGCAAAAAAATGCACTTTTTTGCAACGTGGCGTATTATGCTCGGTTCCTGTCATTCAAAATTCATGCGATCCCGACAGTTTCCACATTCCTCCTCATTGGCGTAATGACGCCCTACAGGAAGCAAAATCAGTTAATTTCCCTATTAATTATCCTTTTTGTCGGCTGAAAACGAGATGCTTTGCCCGATGGCTAAGCTGATAAAAAATCCGTTTTCCTGCGGATTTCTGCAGACAGATGTCAGTTTTGTTATGTTGTTAACACTGTTCAGGCAACCGGTCGGTTTTGGCTCTTTCCTCACTTGTTTTGGCTCTCCACTCTGAATTTATTAAGTTTACGCGCACTTCTGAAGAATGCCAGCAAAAGTACAATGTTCTTTTGGAAGGCGCTACCAGAAGCCCGGAGTTCATTTTTTCCCATTTCCTAAGCCATGTATGGCGTTATGGATTTCGCAATACTTCGGTCCACAAAACCCTGACTATGACAAGAAAACGGTGAATGGCTTCATCAAAAAGCAAGTTTGGGGAAGGGAGGAGTTATTAAATTAAATTCACACTGAAATTGAAATTCTAATTATGAATTTATTTAAGTTATTTCAAGAAATCAGAAGGGGAAGGCCGAAAAATTTATTGGGCCTCAGGTGGGACTCGAACCCACAACCTCTGCATTACTAGTGCGATGCTCTACCAATTACGCTACTGAGACTAGCAGCCATGATAGAACATCGGAGATTGAAGGCTCAACTGTCTCCTGCCCCCAACGCGCCTCAAGTCATTCCAGTAATAAAAAAAAGCAAGTTTGTTTTTACCGTCCTGAAGAATGGCGCCAGTTACTTCCTAAAGCCACATGACAACACGATTAAAAAATAAATAAAAATATGAATAAATTAATCTCAATGTTTAATGTCTCTGTGCTTAATTTTCTAAAAAATGAAAAAAAGAAGTTATTGTTCATTTTATTGCTCTTCGCGGCTTCGGGATTTAAATCTTAAATATAAATTTATATTCGTTTGTAGTAGCTAGATATCGGTAAACGCATGAATTACGAATTTATTATTTTATCAATCTACAGGAACTCACAGAAAAATCATTTTTGCGTAATAGAGCTTCAGAACACAAACAGTACACAAACAAAAACATGACTCGTATGATTAACCAAGTGAGGTTTTAAGCGCAACCTTTCCCTCAAAAAATGGAAAGGTGCGCTCTTCGACGTTTTTGTTTTGTGTTTTTTTTTTTTTGTTGTTGTTGTTGTATCACAGCATCACTCCCGAACGGCTGAACAGATTTTCATGAGGGTGGTCTCATTGTGATCAGCGAGTTCTGGGGGTTAAAGGCTATCAAAATCACCTCCGTCGTCGACGATTCGTCCGATCCCGACGACATAGTTTGGTCGTTAGATACCTAGTGTGTCAAGTTACGAATTCTTAGTTACGGTTTTGGTTTCGTAGTAATAGAAAGGTTGCGCTCTTCTATTCAATTCAATTGATGGCTTGTTTTCCGTGCGGTTGGAAAGCTTTCAATTCGTCTTCACCAAAGGGATGATTATTTCAGAACAAATTTGCTTTTAGTAGGTGGTTCATAAAGCTGAATGATTGAAACCGCTCCGTTCTCTCATCTAATAAGAGGATCCTCATGAAATCCTCATATACCTACGCGGAATGAAATCCTGTATCCGTTTTAGTGGTTTTAGAGCTCACAGGCGTCCATTCACGATTACGGTAGCATTAGAAAACCATCAGGCCTAACCATTTGCGATCTCCATTACTAGCTTCTCCGCCCTGCTGGAACAGTGTATTTCTCTCGTGTTGTTATTTCGTTGATAATTATTGTGGACATTAACCTCTACCTATACTTGTCCATTTGTAGCCTCAGCTTCGAACTTTATGCTCATCAGGTGAGGTGTTTGTATGCAGGCTTTTATTGCTCTACCTCTTTATTAGCTCTCGAACGTTTCACCTTGATACCACATGGCATCTTCAGGGGATTGAATTTCTTTTCAACTACATTCAATGTAGATTAAGACCGATGCAGCTCAAGGTAGTTCTTAAGAGGACAAGGATTTCAAAATTTGATATCCGAGAGCTACATCGGTCTTTACATCCTTATCGGTCATTTAAGATAAATCTTGATTATCTCAGGAAACCACTCAATCGGAAGATCATGCAGAATTAAATGAAGGGAACAGGGGAAGAAGGCGAAATATCAAGTTCTGGGTGAAAATGATATGGAGGGTCTCACGGCAACACCCCACATCGTCATTTTTGGCGAAAACGAGTTATGCATAATGTTCGACGCGTCTTCTCGTGGCGAATCGATCAAGCTTGATGGTTTAAAAGAGGGAGCATGTTCGTTGCTAGGTGAATACCCCCATATCTTCTTGTCATCAGTAATATCCCACATTGTCGTCTCAAGTCCTTTGTTTACCACTCAGCGAGTCTTGGAGTTATTTGTGGGGTATTGCTTTTGTTTTTATGCTGAATCCGATTTTGGAATCTGAATTTTTCTATCTGCCGTTGTATTTTCAAAAACTCTAATCACAAATGTATAAATCAGTGTTTTTTTGGTTTTTTTTTTTTTTTTTTTTTTTTTGTGTGTGAACTTTGTAAACATTACCTACCGCAGTTTCTGATGGAATGGAATAAGATAGCTGAAGTCGGGTTTCAAATTCGGATTTGTCTCCCCATAAAGCTTAGAAAGAGTGGTCGAAAGTGAAAAATGTATGGAACGTTGACACCGCGCCTTCTTCAGCAGAACCGCGCCGACATAGCACCAAGTCTATAGTAGCAAAACTATATTAAATCTATATCACTAATTCTCACCGTGTCTGTATATCTGGCTGGCTGACTATGTATGTCACGAGCCTACTCCTCCTACACGGTGAGCGATAATTATACGGCGATTTTTTCTATGGGTTCGGGATCCCGTTTAAGTGTCGTTAGGGGGGTTGAACCTCCTCTGAGATGCGCGCGAGTAGACGAATTTGCGCCATACTTTCTTATTTTAAATGGGAACCCTAATTTTTTCCTCGAATTCCGATTCCTCGGCCAATTTTACGTCCAATACGCGTTGCGCGAAACTAATTTTTTTTTCAAATTCTTCCGTCGTTAACGGACCGATCGAGTTCGCGTTTTCTCCTTATCCTACCTAGAGATCCGAATTTTAATACGAAATCCCGAAAAAACTCATTCCGACGATGAGCGAATTTAGATGGCGAGTTTAATTTGAACGATTTAAAGAGATTCGGCGCGCGGTTGGGAGGGTGATTTGGGAAGGCGCCAGGGACCTTAGAAAGAGGGTGCCAGGGACCTTAGAAAGGTGGAGCAGGCGGGGAAACTTAGACGAGGGGTGGGGGGGGGGGAGTTTTGGGCAACTGAACTGTTCTGCGCTAATTTTTGATATATTCTGGTGTGTGGGAAGACATTTCTCTCTCAGGCGAGACAATTTCTATTCAACCTTCCACGGAAAAAACGAATTCCGACGATCGCTGGGCGAATTTAGACGGTGTGGGAAGACGATTTCTCTCTCTATTCCCCGGCCAATTTTACGCCCGTTACATTTAGCGCATTGAGCGACTGTCACTTGGCCGAGCGAAGCGAGGCCCCCCTGACCGAGAAAGTGGTGACGCCTGATCAAGTATACCACTAATTCTCATCGTGTCTGTGGCTGGCTGGCTGGCAGAGTATGTCAAAAGCCTTCGCCTCCTAAACGTTAAGCGATAAAAATATGGCGATTTTTTCTATGGGCTCGGCGTCCCGTTTAAGTGTCCTTAGGGGGGCTTGAGCCCCCCCCCCCCCCCCCCCCCCGAGATGCGCACAAAAAGATCTCTCTGACAGTGCGCCTTCTCTCTCTGTACCCTTCAAATTTTAATTACTAGAAATTACAGGAACTATTGCAAAACGTTGATATTGGCAGCAGGAGCGTAATTCACCCATGTGGTGTTTTCTCTGTAACCTCTCTCGACCTAACCAACATTCCACGCGATTTCTTTCGCCTTTTCCAGAGAAAATACGGCATTGTTAAGGTATAACGTAGCACAAACAAGGCTTGTAAGGCTGACGGGGCCTGTCGACGTAATAAGCTTGCAGGGGAAATCCGATGAGGGCCGGGGAAGAAAATTGATGTAATTACAAAGTTTTTGTAAGCTGATATCCGTCACCTTCAACCGCCATCGAAGGGATGCGGGTATTCTGATCAAATAAGAAGTGAAGGATCGCATTTCATGACGGAGAAAAAAGTGTCAAGAAGTTTTTAAATGGTTCTGTTTTTCATAGTGAGCAAAATTGCCTCAATTTTTAACGTCTAAAGAACTTCTGAACGGTTCAATAAATTGGAGGAAGCAGTCTAGAATATTTATCGCCCTCGGAACGGTGTAGATGGACTTTACCATTTAATTACTCCAGAGGGAGTATAAAGGGAATAGGGCGCATTACTCTTGAATGTAGGTGTGTCTGGCTGGGGTGATTATTATGTCCAAGGGATAACGGCTAGGCCGTAGCGGAGACCCTGCCCTGCCACTGACTGAATCGTTCCGGATGGTGAAGTATTATCTCGAATCCTCCCATTTCCTATGCGAACGGGTTCCAAATAGGTAGCTATAAAGTGCCGAGAAGAAAAAACAACTTCCGCTAGAGCGAATTCTAAGAAGCGGAAAATGACCGTTAGGCAGATGGGTTGTAGGTACACGAGGAAACTGGGTGAATACGGAACATGTCTTAGGTATTCAAATCGGCATAGCCTTGAAATTGCTAACGACTTGGCTCCGAACGAAATCGATTTCAATGGGAACTTACAGCGACGAGGGAACGATGAAAAATGCATCAGACTTATCTTTATGGATATGCGTATCCTTCGGTAGAGAAGGCGAATTCTGGCACAGGAACAAGAGTTTGAAAGCGAAGTAATTTGAGTTTTCCGTCCTTGAAATGTAATAATATTATGACCGTAGGTTGAAGCTTGGTCCAAGTTATTCATCTATCTTCTATCCACTCTATTAATAAAAACGCTGCAAATTTTACAAAAGGGTTTATTATTCTTTGATAGAGGTTACTTGTGCAGAAATTTAATTCTGTCAATGAAAAAAAATTTTTTTTGATTATATTTCAAAAAAATTTTTTTTTTTTTTTGATTTTTTTTCCAAAAATTTTGTTTCAAATTTTTTTTTTTTAATTGAAAAATATTTACCTCCTGGGATCCATCAAAAATCTCATTTGTAGCCCCATGAAAGCCAGATCGCACCAGTGAAATCGGATCGTTCCGAGACCCCAAAAAATGGATCCTACGTCCAAAAATACTTCGAAAACGACACCTAACTCGATCCCATAGCCAAAAGCCTTCAAAAAAACCCTCCCGTAGCCCTATTTTATCCCCACAGCGCCCCACGGGTTTGGGCGATCGGACTGAAAACCATGTGGGCACAAATAGATGGTAAACCGAGTACTTTTGAGGCCGATCGGAGTCGTCGACCTCCGTCGCGAAAACGTAGGTGTATTATTCCAAGATTAATAAACCAAACGGCCTTTCGATGGTGAAATACGCAAATACGCATAGGTACCTACATAATTAAGCAATGAAATGCTATGGGCTTTATGGCTCTATTGTTTCCCTACAATAAACTTTTTTTCTTCTAAAATGACGCCAGAAAGTGGAGAAAAGTGCTTGCGACAGAAAAGTGGGGACTTTCGAGGAATGACCCGCTTACCAACTCTTAACGTACATTATGCGAGAAGAACACAGGAGTTCCCCATTTGACCCACTGTTTCCGTCTTTCCCGATTCTCCCATAAAAACTCTCGAAAGACATTGCAAATGAAAACCTTCTCGATTCTGACCAGGCTGGTGGGCGGCTGTTGTGTTCCATCATTCCTCTCTCGAATCTCTTCCAATTCGAAAAAGTCATGTTTCGCGAAAGAGCTTGTTTTTTCCCCCTCACAAAACCATTATAACTCAGCTCTCGGCTCCTAAAACAATTTTACAAGGAGGGGGCGTACTAAGCTGCACTGAGAAAAAAAAAAAAAAAAAAAAACCCGTATGTTGGTTGTATAAGTGAAAAAATGGCAGCCAATTTGCGATTGTTTGGAGAACACTACAGATTAGTGGGAGAAAAATGTACTTCCAAAGGCAAGAAAATGCGACTAATCGGATAAACTACGACTGATTGCAACATTCCTACGACCATTTTGGAGATTTTTCCCTACCAAACGCTAGATTATCTACCAGTCACAAAAATGAATTCCTGTGACCAGCCAAATGTGGCCAAATCTGCGACTAATCACATCTATTTCTCCTACCGGTGTTAGGATTCACTTACTTTCTACGCCCAGTCACTTGCCCAACTCATGAATTCTCCACCCAGTATTATTGTTCTACTACCAATCACAACTTAGAATGCTGAGGTGGCAGGAGAAAGAACGGACCACTCGCAAAATTCTACTACCATTCACATGAAGGCTCGTGTTGGTATGAGATTTATTCTCTGACCTTTCCAAAACCTGCAACTGGTCACATCGAAAAGCGATTAGTCAGTGAATGTTTCTACTACCTTCCCCAACACTCTTAACATTTACATGAAGGCTCGTGTTGGTCAATCAATCAATCAATCAATCAATCAATCAAATTTTTATTTGTCAGTTACACTGAGTGTTTTGACTGGTGCAAGAGAGAACTGGTATGAGATTTATTCTCTGACCATTTCGAAAACCTACAACTGGTCACTTCGAAAACACAAGAAGGCTCATGTCGGTTCCTTCATTGTCATGGCAATCCCGTTGAACCCGCTATCTCTAAGTGCAATCTCACTTTCATGTCTCCTGGTCTGTGAGTGAACCTAGAGAGGAAAAACTCTCCATCCTTTAACTAGTTTTGAATAATACAATACCATCTTCCTTGGTATCCAAACATGGACTTTCATCTTTGAATACTTTTGGGAAGGCTGGAAAAGGAAATATTTGAATGTACACTTAATCCTATGATTTCCATTCCAACAAGCTCAGTGGTTTCTTTTTGTGACTTAACAATAGCCTGCTTCTTGCTCCAAATGTAACTTTCCGTTTTGAAGTGGTTTCCTTTTTCTCCAGGCCTAACACGGATTCACGACGAACAAAGCAATTTTAACGCATGGGAGAATTCTTCCGTCCACCGGAGCCCCTTGAAACTCATGTGCTTGGGATCTATACGATATCTATTCGCTTCTCCCACAGCAGGTATTTCAGGGTCAACTGATCAACCAGGCTTGAACAAAACCTGATTTTGCGTTATAGCTTCTAATGCTGACTTAGGCGATCCCCTCATTTCAGTTCCTTCCAATCGGTAGCCTTCCACTGCGGTAAATGTTTGTCCGGAAGCCTGAAACAGCGCTTTGCTATCTCACTCAACGAAGGAGGACTTCCCTCTATCGCTTCGCTTCTGTTAAACCAGCGGTAATCGCAATCTGGAGCACATCAGTCCTCCACCCCCTGTCTAATCCTCGGATCGGCACAATAAGCTGAGCCTCCAGCCGCAAGTAGGGGGTTACAAGGTGGGTTCTCCGGTTCGACTCGACCGCAATCCAAACTCCCAAATCCCGTGTTTCTCACTCCCCCATTCGTCATTGGCTGACTCACAATTTCCACAAGCTTCAACTTGGACGTACAGTTTTCATCCTGACGGCTTGATGTGAAGGGGAACTCAAACCCCTAAAGACCATAAGCACGGCAGAGTAATGTCCCCAGGGATGAGTGATCATCCCTCTCAAATAAATCTCGCCCTTTTTTCAAAGCTGGCCGTCAGTGAATACCCTCCCATGGGAACTACATTTACTAACATTAACAAGGGGCCGTCGATGGTGTAGTGGTTATGATGCCGGGTCCACACTCAGGTGTCTGGAGTTCGAGGCTGTCTCTAATAAGGTTTTTTGTCCTTTTCCTTTTCACAGCTCTCGTTGAACTTCCAGACAATTACAACAATAAAAAGTGGCAAAACATGCAATTCCGGCGGCTCTATCTCATGTTGACATGTGTATGAGATAAAACCTGGCCTAGGGACTTAGGACATCAACACATGGATGCGTCGAATCTGAGGTTCAATCGCGTACAATCAGTCCACTTGAGGACTGCAGTGCCGTTGGGGATCAAAATCCTGTCAGGATGAAGGGGCACCATCGTCTAGCCATGACGGTGGGCTTGTCCCCCCTGCTTCGGGATTGTGATTCCCAAGTTTGAATTTCAGAGCTTTTTTTAAAAAAAAAAAAAAAAAAAAAAACATTAACAAGGATTTACTGTGAAACACCAGATAGATGGAGTCTCAGGTGGCCTCCAAACGGTAAGACATGGGCTTAGCGACCTCCACGAAACTCTCCTCAGCATCCTCCTTCAATTATTTATAACTTCAACACTTTTTATTTTATTTATTTAACGACGTATAAACAACTAGGTCATCAATCTGCAATCACTAACAATTCACAGGCCCTTAAAAAAATGTTCCGTTTGGGTTTTTCCAACTCAAGGCCTACTCACTCTTGTTTGTGAAGAGGTTATTTACGCGCCGGATTACTTGCTCCATTTGGAGACCGAACTGGAGACCGTCTCTGCATACACTCTTCGCCTTCACCTCCAGTACATTGTGAGGGTCGCGGGGATTGTCGCCAGGGAGATCATCGAGGCGGGATTGTGTTGCACAGGCAATTGGAGGGCTTTGGCTGTTCAGTGACAGGTCGCGGATAATTTGTCCTCCTTTGACGCTGCTCTTCCAAGGCCTGATGCTAACTTGCTGCTGCGGGGCTTCGTTGATCGGAGGTGGGCGCACTTCAGGCGGAGGATGCTGTTTTTCACTCTACAGGCAGCTGGACTCGGGTGTCAAGTGTGCCAGACTTGTTGGGAACTCTCTCCCGGTGACCCTTGCAGCGTTGCGATGCATCGCAATGGATCTTCAAGGTCCAAGCTGAGCTTCTGGCGCTCAATGCCAGACCATAATTTCGTCCGGTCGCGGCTGACGAGGGAGACGGCTCTGGGAATTCTGAACGGTCCTGATTGGGGCCTGCTTGTGCAGTTCTGCAGGTTGGTTTGGCGATAGGAAGTTTTTGGTGCGGGAGATCAACTTCTGAAGCCTTCCCCTTGTTGTTAAGTCCTCCCGCCTTGGGGAATCCGATCCATCATGCCTTTTTGTTTTTTCTCTTTAAAACTAGATATAAGTAGATATAAAGATAGACGAGTTATTCCAGTCAAACCTCCGGCAGACGGTTATCATAACCATTGCCGTATTGTTTATTTTCGAACATTTGAATTGTTTTAATTGTACTTTTTGTAAATAAACAATTTATCTATCTATCTATCTTATCTACTCACTCTGAATCCGTCACCAAGAAGGTCTTAATAGCGAGTAATACACGAGCAGACTTCTGCGGCAGAATTGGCGTTTTTAACCCGTCAACCCGGGCGATGTTAACGTGTTGTTCGGCTCGACAAATTCCAGACCGTCACCGATTCCTCTATTGCTCTCAGTTCATTTCCCTCACACACGTCCGAAAGTGCCTGCCATAGCGCCCAGAGCTTAAGTGAGAGTCTGTCAGCAGGCTAAGGGATTTTCCAACTTCAAAACTGTATTGAGCCGAAAACGGCGTGGGTTGATCCTCCGGGAATTGTTTTGGGGGAAAAAACGCGTGACTGCATTTTCTCGTTCCACAACCCGGATTAGAATCGTAAAGAATACCCTCCGATGAATCAGCAGACGGTCGGCGTTGGGCGGATTTGAACCGGTGAAAGCTTCGGAATTGATGACCGTTTCATATTCATACAGAAGGTTTGCCATGATTGAATGTCTTTCTTGGCAGCCATGACCTGCGGAAAAAGTAATGGACGCTCGAGACTGCGAGGAAGGGGCTAGTTGTCCTTTACACTCCAAGCTCCTTTTCAACCACTATAAATCCACCTTCAACCAAAGGCGGATTTTGAGAGGGAGTGGGGATTTACATAAACATTACTTCAAAGAGGTAAAATGAGAAAAACGAGTCTTTCCAAGGCGAAGCCATTTAATCTTTTGATCCCCTTCCATCAACAAATAGAGGCGCGAATAAATTATTGTAAGATTTACCACAAACGGATATTGAACCCCGAAGGATGGAGGTGTTCCTACGATTGATTCGAATACAATAAACTATTTTTTCACGTAGGTAGTCCCCGTGGAGATCGACACATTGCTGTGGCCTGGGTACCAGTTTTTGTATGCCATTGTCATAGACCTCCGCCGCCACTTCTGAACACTTTCCTGGACCTCTTCATCGACTGCAAATCTTTTTCCACCCCTAAACTCCTTCAATTTATTGAACAGATGAAAGTCAGATGGTGCTAATTCGGGCGATTAGGGAGGGTGGTTGATGTCCAAACGAAGTCAACAGCTCTTGGGTGACTCGAGCAGTGCAGGGCCTGGCTTTGTCGTGGAGGAGGCAGATCCCCTTGGTTAGCATACCCCTTCTGAATCGACCTTTTGAGTTTTTTAAGAGTATTGCAGTAAGCGTCGGCATTAATAGTCGTCCCTTTCGGCATAAATTCGACCAAAACACGGATGGCCGCTCGGATCTCACAAGGTCGAGAGAGGGCGGGAACTGGCGTCGACCTCTCCATTTAAAAAGAGCTACAAGAAAAATTTTACAAAGTTGACTTCATCACCTACTGATGGTTGACCGGTATCTGAGTTAATGCGAAATGAATGTAATGTATGGGTGTAATCTTACATGTTCCTTCAACCTCTCGAGCATCTTCTTGATGTTCTCGTCGCGCTGAGCAGCCGCCGTTTTCAATTTCTCTTCGACGGCAGTCCTCACTTCCTGAGTCTGCTGTTCCAAAAGCTGCCTACTTTTCTCTGTGGAGGGGAGAAAAAATGGGATGAAATCGAGTGCAAGGGTGCGACATCAACATGAAACTCGTGATTTGTACACACATAGATTGCGGTAATGAGCAAAACGGAGTTGGAAAGACCACTCCGATCTCCAAGAGCTGACATCGATCTACAGATTGGAAAGGTTCAAGCAAATTGACAAGGATGTATACATAATCAGCTTGCAGACTCGTCTGCAACCGCAGGAGACCATTTTCATGTCTTCGTATTATTATTCACCTTATTGCGTTTGTTGTTGACCAGGAGATTATTGTAACTAACGCTACTTAGTTACAAATTTCGTGATGCGATTTCATTACACTAAAGTTTACGGGTTGCCACGGGTTTCGGTAACTTCAAAAAAGTAACATCAATAAGTTTACGGGTTTCCACGGGTTTCGGTAACGCTTCAAAAAAGTAACGCTTTTTTCGGTTGTGTGCCAAAGTAAAGACATGAAAATGTCAAAAGTAAAGACATGAAAATGTCAAAAACTCACTGTAACTGAACTAAACGGTCTACAGAAACGCGCTACAAATCAAACTGACCGTTATGACCCCGCCTTCAAGCCAGGTGCACAAACTTTTAAAAAATTCCCCCTCGCCACAGGAGCCCGTGTAATCTCACTTTCTGGATGACCCTCGTATATAGCGCAAGATGGGACGCAACGTGACTACGCTAATACTCAAGCCTCCTGCCTCTATTATGATAATAATTATTGGCCCAATCAAGAGGGTCTTCGGTACACCATTGTGCCACCACTTATCTGAAGTGGGCTTGCGTTATTATAGAGTTTCTAGTAGTGTGTTGATTACGATTGATCGACCCCTTTCGTATTCGCACCAATTGATTGTCTTTTGGTAAATACGCATCTTCTCCAAACAAACGCTATTTAAACAATTTGCCGAAGAAATTGAGCCGTCGTACTCTTTTACAATGTTGGACGTCCAATTTGAGCCACATCATAATTTTCCTAAGGGGCGGAATCCTTCCCGCTGGAATATCATCCTCGAGGCCCGAGCTGATTTATATCCTCTTTAAAAAGTAGACAAATGAAAGAGGATTATCCTAAGGCATTCATAACCGTTGGAATAATTTGAAAATATATCATGCGGCCGGAGCGTAGTTGAATTAGTTGAAAGACCGCATTATAATCCTTATAAAAATACTCGTAATGATCCTTGAAATGCTCGTTATACAGCCTGACGAGAGCCGACCTCAATAATTATTATTTGCTCGTGAACCCTTTCTGTAAACGAGAAATTAGGAATCGACGTTTTCGTGACTTCATTGGTTTTCTCTTGGCAGTTGAGCATTTGGGTTGAGTGGAAAATTAATTGCTCTTGTTCAAATCTCGTTTTTTTTTTTTTTTTTTCCAAATAAATCCCGAAAAATGTTGTGTTTTTAGAGGCTTTTGCTGAATCAAGGTGGAGTTGAAGTGAAGAGGCCGTAGATAGGATCAGTCACAAAACCATTTCCTCCGTAACGCGGAGGAAACGTCAGAGGCCGGAGTGGATATTCGTGGATAACGAATGACGGGTGACTCTGAGTGTCGCTGTTTCAAGAGCAGCCTTCCGCGAGTGTGTGCGTCGATGTTGGAGTTTAGTACGTAGGCCGAAGCGGTTACGGCGGTTGTCATTGTGTGCGTGGGGATATTTAGGTGAGGACCAGGGCGGTGAAGGTTCCCGGGGGAGTTACAGAGAGCCCTTTCATCCTTGTCATAGTCGTACATATCCACCGCTATGGGAACCGACCTGAAAGGGGGTGAAAGCGAATATTGACCGCTCAAAGGTTGACGCTCTGAAATTCATTGGGTCTATCACTGCAGGAGTGACAAAAGCGTATGTTGTAGACCTACGAGGGTCATCCAGAAAGTGAGTATACACGGGCTCCTGTGGCGAGGGGGAACTTTTTTTTTTTAACATTTGTGCACCTGGCTTGAAGGCGGTGTCATAACGGTCAGTTTGCTTCGTAGCGCGTTTAGTTCAGTCACAATGAGTATTTTAAATGGAGAGGTCGACGCCAGCTCCCGCCACCTCTCGCCCCTGTGAGATCCAAGCAGTCATCCGTGTTTTGGGATCGGATTTCCTTTCAAGGTGTCCTTTTGGTCGAATTTATGCCGAAAGGGACGACTATTAATGCCGACGCTTACTGCAATACCCTTAAAAACTCAAAAAGGCGATTCAGAAGGGGTATGCTAACCAAGCTATCCCCATTCGACATTAACATATCCATCAACTTTTCAAAATCATTCTCAATTGCAATTGTGAGAGTTTAAAATTTAAACATTTAATGAGTTTTTCTGATGTTACACCATCCACAAGAGATAATCTATCATTTTCATAGTAGTTCCTGAAATAACATTGTAGTCTGGCCCACCGGCCCTAGTAAATTATTTATTGGTCATACCCGTTACCTGAAGATGTATTGTTTCGGATCTTCTATAATCTTAGGTCACAAATCGATATTTTTCTGTGATTCATAGTCGAACCTCCTCATTATTTACGATAGCTACCTACCTACTCCTATTTTGCTGTTTGAGAATCAGTAGGTATTCAACTTTTGAACATTTCAACTGTTACCTACCTCAATAAAAGATTTGGAAAAATCTCGCTCAAAAATATTGTAGATATGGTCCCATTCTTCGTATGGGATGTTTTGAGGGAAGGGAGGGTTTCGTTGTTGTTTTTCAGGGCATTTATTTAGTTGAAACAAATGCCTCGAGGCGCCTTTCGCCTCCCCCCCCCCCCCCCCCCCCCTGTGTGGCCCACCCCTCCAAAACAGAGACAACGTGCTCTAGTGGAACCCCAGTTCATTAAAATTCAATTATGATTTTTTTTAAAACGCCCCCTAACCCACTGAAATAAAATATCACCACAAAAACGAAACACCAGATACGACAGCTGAACCCATATATCTTAATCGCGACGCGACCTGAGGCATGGACACACTACCAGGGAATGGAAGAACAATATAAAATTTATATACATTTAATGTTTCATACGGTGTACAAACTCCTGATGAGCCTCCCCCCCCCCCCCCCCCTTAATGGCGGACAGGCGGAAGGCGCCTCGAGGCATTTGAAGTAACTAAATAAATGCCCTGAAAAACAACAACGGCTTTTCCCTCGCCACATCGATTATAATATAATCATGATGGTTTTTATTGCTGCTTTTCTTGGAATTTTCAAGTAACAAAAAAAAGGGGCCAAAATAGATTTTCAAGGTCAATAATTTGACATTAAAGGCAGCGCCCTTTCAAGGGTCCCGGTCCGGAGCTAACAATGGGCCCGGGAAACGACCGTCGACTAATACTTTTTTCTAAAGAACTTCATAATTTGAAGGCATAGCAGTGAGTTTTGGGCTCCTACGGTGTAATACAAATTTCCAGGGCACTGTCGAAAATTTCAACTTTGAATCTGGAGGGAAAAGTGGCGCTACTCTCTCATTGGTTGCTACACGGCCGCCGTTTCCGCCGGCAGATTCCCGTCGGTCCCTTCTTATGCTAGCGCACTCTGGCGGATTAGTAAAAGTGCGACCACGGGAAAATTCAAAACGCCAAATATTCACTAGTGATTTCCTCTGCTCGGACACCTAATTTCTCAGTGCTAACTGTACTGAGTACTTTGTTCATTACTAGTTCAACTATGTTCGGCCGAATTTTCCCATTTCTCTGACCTAGTTCCTTGGCCCAGTATTGTAGTTCTAAGAATTCCCAGTCAGAATCTGAATTCTGATCAAAAAGTTCCAGGACTTTCTCAAAAACGCTTTATTAAATTTTTTTTTTTAATCATTCAAAATTATCCCCTTCAAAGTAGGTACTCCCCTTGGCTACTTCTACCGATTTGTCCAATTTCACACAAAATTTCACGCAAACGCGCTGCTCTCAAACTCAAAAAACGCAGATACAACAAAAGAGGTGCACAAAAACAGCTGTAAAATCGGACTGGGGAAGGTTAGAGCAATAAAACAAAAAGGAGGTTACTTGGGAAGGTTCACGATAAAAAATGAGCGCCAAAGCAACCCTCTCCGTTAACGTGAAGGCGCGCAATTAGAAAAGTCCTGGAACTTTTTGATCAGACCTCGTAATCAAGAAATCACTCCATGAGTAGAATGATAAACCAGAAAGTTTTCCAGTTGAACCAGCCGTCGTTATGTACGCGTATAATGAGCGTAATTTGCAATCAATGATCACAAATTGCGTGGGTAATTTGACAAGCACAACGCAGCTTCATAATTCATACATCAGCTCCCTATAATTACAATTCTTGTTTGCGTTCCGAACCTCATTAGCAAACTTTAGTAAGCCTCCCACTGGCTGCCATAGTTTCTAGTTTGATTCTCGAATGGGGTTGAAATATAAAATTACCTTTGAATTAGAAACCCTATGCAGGTATTTCATTAATCCCCTCGTCAATAGTTAATGGCAGAACATGCCATTTAATTAAGTTGGTGTAAAACCATTGAAATGAACTGAACGATGAAGGAGTTATGAAGTATTATGAGGAGGGTATTGTGAATCTGAAATTTCTTTACAAAGGCGAATTTTAATGCGCTTTCAGGATAATGAAGGCAGCACTTACTTCTTGTAAACCACTGCAGGCAGGAAGCCTAACACTAAACTCTTATTTTTTATCAAAGCTTCTCATTTCCAAGTGTGGGCGTAGAATATTGATATTAGCGCTGGGAAAATTGACACTGACCATTAAAGTATAATAGAGTTTCACAGTTTTGTAAAATGTATTAAAACACAAAAAGACTAAGATGTCTGTATCCATAGGAGAAATTCAGATTTAAAGTATTCGATAGGGTGGGATCAGAATTGGGCACATTTTGGTTTATTATTCTTGGAATAATACACCTACCTATGGCTATGGGGCAAAAGTGGGGCTACGGGAAGGGTTATTTGAAGGCTTTGGGCTATGGGATCGAGTTAGGTGTCGTTTTCGAAGTATTTTTGGACGTAGAATCCATTTTTGGGGGTCCTGGAACGATCCGATTTCACTGTGGCGAACTATAGGGCTTTCATTGGGCTACAAATGTGATTTTTGAAGGGTCCAAGGAAGTCAAATATTTTCCGAGTGAAAAAAAATTTCAAAAAAAAAATTTTTTTTTACAGACACAGAATTAATTTTTGCACAAGTAACCTGTATCAACGAATAATAAAACCTTGTGTGAAATTTGCAGTGTTTGTAAAAAGTGACCCACCCTGTGTCGCGCGACCCGAACTCATACGTTATATTTTGTGATAGGTCTATACGAATGCAAATGAGAATGAAGTAATTTTTAACTGTTATCGACTGTGATCAGGTTACATTTTGCGTCACCCGTTGTGATATTGTTACTTTGAGTTTTACTAATAAAAAACAATCACTTTGCTTGGAGTGGTTTCCTGTCGTTCTTGAATCGCGTGAATTGCACTGTTCTAAGTAAATAAGATGGCTCGGTCGTATGCCAAAGTATTTAAAAGAAGGGTGATACCCAATTGAAATTTATGGAAGGGGACGACTCATGAAAATGACCCGGACAACCCCAGTGAAAATGACTCATGAAAATGACCCTGTCAACTCCCAAAAATACTTTGTTGCGTTTCGATGGTGCTGATTGATACATGAGGATGTGGAATGGTGTTGTAGTGTACATAAAATATAATTTGCCTGTACGATGTAGTGGGCGGAAGAGCGGATTTTTGCGTTCTCTGAGTCCGTGGAAGAGCGCCTCACTTTGGAGCCGCCAATAAATTGACTAAGGAAGTTAGTAAAAATACAAAGTAATATGCCATTCGATTCAGTACATAATTGGCTATCAAAATATGGAATAAAGAACTTTGGTCGAATTTTCGATTTTGGAGACCTTTCCAACCCCCATAATTCATATTCCCAACTTTTTCTGTAAATTAAATTGAATTCATAACAAATTCGTGAATAATTCACAAAAATGAAAATAATTTTTTTTTTAATTTTTTTCACAATTTTTTTCACAGCCCAGTTGTGCCACTACTTACACAATTTATTAGCCGACAAGGATTTATTGAGTTTAGCAGCTCAGACCGTGGATGTTCCTTTCGCACTCTGAAGGCTCTACGCACAGGTCCGCAGCCCACCGAAAGCGCCTTTGATCGTGGCAGAGTCTTTATTCTTCGTCTCAGAAATTCCGAGTTTTACGTTGACGTCCCGGGATCTCTACTCTAAAAATTCGAGCTTTTGCTGGAGCTCTCCAACGACGCGTTATGACTTCTGCAATGATAGGAGCACCTGACAAACGATTTTGCGCTACCTCAGGTCGATATGACGATTGACAAGCCACAAACTGCCGAGTACGGAGCACGCGATAGATGAACAAAGAAAAAGCAACAGACAGAGAATCAATAAGACATTAGCGTACGCAGTGAGGGCGTTCACTCGACGGAATCAACTGAGTGGGTGTTTGCCGATGGTGCAGAGGTCCTCCGCTGGAGTCGTTCTCTCTCCCTAACCACCTCAACTGAGTAGCATTTACATCCAAACAAAGAGAAAAACTCTACAAACGAAGACAAAAATGTTTCGCTTCTAGTTGGTGTAAACAATGAGAGTTCAAGCTCTTCTAGCGCAAGATGGATGTCGGCGGTCCTGTAGCAAGCTCGTCTACAAGCGTACAAGGCCCCTACGCGCGGGTGAAAACATCCATCTGGCAAATCGACTTTAAGTGGACGACAAACGTTTTCAACGAACTCCCCATTGTGCATAGCAGCCGCGTTTTCTCCATTAGATGGCTTCCATTCTCACCGGAGCCACTCGCGAACATAAGTTTCTTTCTGGATGACGGGATTGCAGTCCGAATGGAGCGTTCCTTTACCGGGAAAAATGTGATTTACGATGTGAGCCTCGAAAGTATACCGTTTGACCATCGATTTTACGCCAAATGGCTCTGACGAAATAACTACGAATGTGTTCTACATGGAATTGCAGACTTTGCAGTATAATATACTATGTAAACTATATTATGTAAACCAGTATATTATGTAAACCACAGAGAGGTATTATAGATCAGCTACGACAACATTTTCCCAGTTCAACTTAGCGTATCTTCGTTTACCTATAACGACAAACGTTCGCTATAACTGAGCTTCAAAACCATAATTAGTGCATTGAATTAATTAGTAACTCTAAACCCACTTACGACAGGGTTAAGCTTAATCCGTACAACCTCGCATATGAATATAGATCTGTGCTCTCCACACCAGGGTCACTTATATACGCTGGGAGCATACCTTACCATCTCTGAACATTGCTCAAAAGATAGTTAGCATCTTCAATTATGTACGTAATCTGTCCCTTCATCGACGCGCATGTGTTTTATTTTTATTATAATACAATTTTTTTTTTTAAACAAAAAAACTCATATTATGAGTCCACAAACTATAAAATATAACAATACATTGTGATAACACCCATCATGAAAATGTAACAATCTGTTTTAACAAGGTACAACAGCTTTTTTAGTGAATTCCCATTTGGACTCGCATGCTGGTTGCCATCACTCTATACATCGAAATGTGGGAAATACTGGGTGTGGAACACCCCCATACAACAGGTGATGGGCGTGTACCTACTTGAAGTTGTGTTAAGTACTACATTTGAAATCATTCATTTGGCGGAAGGCCTGTGGCGTGAATCCACGATTTCGCCGCCGGTGATTTGGAGGAACAGGAAGGGAGTATGGGAACATTACAAAGGTGGAACTTGCAGCCACAGTATGGGGATGCTCGGACTCATCAGGCTTGCTCGATAGGTCGAGGTGTTGTAAAGGTGCAGAGCTCCCGGAAGGGAACCGTGGGGATGCTGGAACCCTACACGATGTGTCGTGGCCAGTTCCAGTTCGCCCTGAGCTCGCAGTATAAATTGGGAATGCTGCTGCAGCTTCCTTAATTGTCGCCAGACCAGCGGAACCTTTCTTATGTGAGGCTGCTCTTCCGGATCCCACAGACGAATTGTCGACAATGGGGTCATGGACAACAGACTCACACACCGAAATTTCTCCTGATAGCTCAGCTTCATCAACCGAATTGTCGGCAAAGGAGACCTGGCAATCAGGATAGATTTCATGAAATTCACTGCGTATAATGTCAGAGAAAAAATGCGAACAGCGAACGGCAATTTAAAATATTAAACTTCTCCCGTCTTCGAACGGGAATGCTGGGCGGCTGGCGGGAGAAGACGGGATTGTGGTGCGACCCGCTCCTCCCGCCAGTACTACATCCGTCGGGCCGGCAATACAGCCATAGACGTGGGGGCAAACCCCCAAACAACCCAGTTAGGTTTTCCAGCTGGTAACCCAAGATGCCGTAGCCTCACTGAAAACGTCACCTCTGAACTGGATGAGGGCAACAAACCACCAACATAATAATGTAAACAAAAATTATTATTATAATTGGATTTAATAAAATCTATTCATTGCGTCTAACATAAGAAATTAAGTAATTATCTTTCACGGGGAATACTTTCGAAAATTAGGTGAGTGGTTTCTTGAAAAATCGATGTCAAAAGAAAAATTACTCCTGACTTTCACTGAAAAAGCTAACTTTTCCTTTAGAACTAATTACAATAATTTTTTCGTGGGATACGATGGGGGTTTGCAAAAAAAAGAAAAAAAAAAAAAAAAAAAGCTGCTATTCTCTCTTTTATTAAGCTTTTGGCTACACGCCATCTTCATGAATTTATTCTACGTGGGGTGTTGTCCCTCGTCCGACTATCCACTCCTCGCTCCTTCTAGGTGGTTTTATGGGCCCACGTTGAGGGTTGGAGAGTTAGGTATCCTGGATTACGGTAAAGATTAGTTCGAAATTGGTGAAAGTGTCGATTCGTAGGTTGGGGGAGCAGGTTTTGGGTGGAATATGATTGATTACATTTAAAATTCCGTGGGAGAAAGTGATCATAACCCGTCCTTCTTCCACAACTTGTTGTGAGATTGTTTTTCAGTGTATTGTTTGTTTCCGAATGTATTTGTTTTGTATCGCTTGTTTTTCTAGATGAAAAAAAGAAGAGATTTCTTATATAGATAACATTTATAAATGCTATCTATATAAGAAATCTCTATAGGTTGGAACATAACTGCCATGCGTAGACGTACTGATATTGAGTTTTTAGATTCATTTTGGGTTTCCCGATAGCATTGGACGCAAGCGGTAGTGATATGCTAATCGGAACAATAAAACGAAACAATCTGCGGCACAACTCGCCCACTTCGGAAAAACCGTTCCAACGCGAAAACATTTTAAACAAGACAAGCTTGTAATTTTTAGAGATGGAGGCACCCACGGCGACCAAGTTATGTAGATATTAAAAAGAAACCCCCTAACCACATGGAAAAGTCGTTTGCCGGCCACAACCCTCGCTGGAATCCTCGGCTTATAAAATAGGGGACCCATTAATAAAGGATTTATGTTTTATGCGTGACTCTTCCCCATACCATGCCGACCAAACAAACTGAGTTGTATACAGCTGAAGTTTAAATATTGGAAACCCGTTTCTGGCGGAGATGTACTTTTAGGAAAAACAATAACTTATCATTCGAGCACCCCTCTATCACCCAGACTGGAAGATTGGCCAGTTTAGTCTTGTGTTAGTGTCAGTTGACTCTGTTCGTAGATTCGTATTGTTCGTAGCTTTGAATTTTCAATGGTGTTGCGGAGGCGGAAAGTGGCAGGCGCTGTGGCCAAGTTTACTGCTGTTTGTGTTGGAGGAGGTGACTGGGGTTGCAAGATAGGTTTCCCAGGTTGTATGTTCGATTTATCGAAGTAACTTTATGATGTTACTTCCTTGGAGGTGTTCTAAAGAGGCGGAGGGTCGGATCAGTGTTTTTTTTTGTTTTTTTTTCTTTGCTTACCCAACTTCTGATCAGGTCGATTTGACTGAGGACTCTGAGAAACGGGAGAGTATGACATACTCTCCCGTTTCTCAGAGTCTTACATTGTAACCCCGGATCCTCACACATCGACATGCTGGGAAGAGGCAATGCCCCAGGGTCCTCAACGTGACACCTAGCGGCGCCAAGGCGTACCGATTGAAACAAGTTTTGGCACTATTATCGACCGCAGATAGTATACTATGCTATAGTATACTCTCTGACTGATCCCCTACGACTGATTCACAAATGTTCAATTATGCTTGTCAAGCACTCTACCATTGATCAGGTGCATAGGATCACCAGCGTGATTGAGCGGGCACTAGAAAATGAGGAAGTCTGCTCTGCCATCTTTCTTGACGTAACTCAAGCATTTGACAAAGTATGGCATGATGGACTTAACCACAAGCTTCGAAAAATACTACCAGCAAAAAATGCCGAACTGTTACAGTCATATTTGTCAGATAGATATTTCCAAGTTAAACATGAAGATTCCTATTCGGAGGCTTACAGAATACACGCTGGTGTCCCACAAGGAAGTGTTACAGTACTTGGCCCACTCTTGTAGGTATGTCTTGTTTACCAGCGATTTACCAGAAAGAGACCACCACAGCCACGTTTGCAGACGACACAACTCTGCTCGCAGTTGGTGAAACGAATCATGTCACAATCCCAAAACTTCGAAGATCCATCAAGCAACTCCAAGACTGGACATCGGAATGGAGGCTCAAGATGAGTGAAACGAAATCGGTCCGTCGATTTCACCAATAGGAAGCTCGGCTATATTCCGGTCCTTCTTAATGGCAAGGCCAATGAAGCTAATTACCTGGGCATGACCCTAGATGCAAAACTGCGTTGGAAGGCGCATGTGAAGAACAAGAAGGTGGAACTGACACTCAAGTTCAGAAAAATGTACTGGTCAAAAATGTCGATTCAAAACAAATAATTTGTACCGCGTTAATTATTAACGCTGTACAATCAAGTCTGGGGCTGCATTGCTCAGAGCAACCGCGATATCATTCAAAGGTTCCAAAACAATGTACTGAGGTGTGTTGTCGATGCATACCGATAACACTAGAAATTCCAGACTCCACAAAGAACTTCAAATACCTACAGTAAATCAACACTCAAGCCAAAGCTCATCACAAGAGGCTACAAGTACACGTCAATGAAGAAGCGGCCCAGTTGCTCGACGTTGACGAACTGCTCCGACGTCGCAAGAGGAAGAAGCCTCATGACGGTCAATGAAAAGTGAATTCCAAGTGCGGTTTACAAGCGTCACTTCTAATAATCACAACTGATAGAGACTCAGTGAAGTATCTAAGTTTGAAGTACCCATCAAAACAAATATGTCGAAATATGTTGCTAATAAGAAATAACTTGGTGCAATAAATATTTCGTAAAAAAAAAAAAAAAATTATGCTTGTCGTTGCAATGCACCCTAGAATAATTTATCCTGTTCAGTAAGATTTAGCCGGCAATTCGTTATCTATACCACTAATTCTCAGTCTGTGTGTCTGTGGGTCTGTCTGTATGTCAATCGCCTACTCTGACTAAACGGTAAGTCGTAAAAATACGCCGATTTTTCCTATCGTCTCGGGCGACCGTTTAAGAGTCACTAGGGGGGTCGAGAATTCTCAAAAATTCGCTCAAATCCGCGCAATCTACATCAACTTTCTTATTTCAAATGGGAACCCCTATTTTTTCACCGGATTCGGATTCCTCGACCAATTTTACGTCCGATAAGGGGGTCGCGCGAATTTTTTGGCGCGCGCGAATTCGCTCAATTAATTTTTGCGTCTTATTCCGCCGTTATCTATCTATACCACTAATTCTCAGTCTGTGTGTCTGTGGGTCTGTCTGTATGTCAATCGCCTACTCTGACTAAACGGTAAGTCGTAAAAATCTATACCACTAATTCTCAGTCTGTGTGTCTGTGGGTCTGTCTGTATGTCAATCGCCTACTCTGACTAAACGGTAAGTCGTAAAAATACGCCGATTTTTCCTATCGTCTCGGGCGACCGTTTAAGAGTCACTAGGGGGGTCGAGAATTCTCAAAAATTCGCTCAAATCCGCGCAATCTACATCAACTTTCTTATTTCAAATGGGAACCCCTATTTTTTCACCGGATTCGGATTCCTCGACCAATTTTACGTCCGATAAGGGGGTCGCGCGAATTTTTTGGCGCGCGCGAATTCGCTCAATTAATTTTTGCGTCTTATTCCGCCGTTAATAGACGGATTTTTTTCGCGTTTCGTCCTACGCCTACCTAGAGATCCGAATTTTAATACTTGATATCGACCAAATTCATTTCGAAATCGAGTGAATTTTGAGCGCGAGTTGAGTTTTGAAAAAACTGGGCCGTCGCCACCGACCCTTCGCGTCGGGTGAATTCTGGCTCGGCTTCACTCCCATCCTCTCAACACCCTCTATCCCCCCGCCCTCACTCTTCACTCTGAGCGGGTGGGACATCAGCCTTACAGGGGCGCTCACGAGGTCTACGAGATCTCTCCCAGTCATCCCCTTGCAGTGCTGCCAAATCAGGGTTTTTCCGCCAGATTGAGGGGGTTTTTTCTTCTCCGGGGGGGATTTTGGGGGGTCGATATCTACCAGCCATCCCTGCAAAGTCGTCCGAGGGATGTCCGATTCTCAAATATGAATCGATTTAAATCAAATCGATTTAGAAAGTATTATTATTAATAAATATTATTATTATTAGTATTTATTATTATTATCAGAATCGATTCTTTTTCCAAATTATTGACAGGGGGGCCTTACTTTGCTCAGCTAATCATTTTATCCGCCAGGGGATTCTACGTCCAAAAATACTTGGAAAACGACAACAACTCTACCCCCTCACCATTTTAGCCCCATACTTTTACTGTGTTTTCCTGGGGGTGGGGGGCTTTATTAAATTTCAAATAATTATTGAGGGTGGCCTTTTCAAAGGGTGGAAAATACTTGGAAAACGACACTTAACTCTACTCCCTCGCCATTTTAGCCCCATATTTTTCCTGTGAATTTTCAACTTTGATTTGATTTCACTAGCACTATGACAGGGTGGGAGGGGGGGGGGATACTTCACTCGGCCGATCATTTTAACGGCCTGGGGACTCGCTTTGCTCGGCCACTGACATAAGTAGTTCTATTATTATCAAGGGAAGGCTTTTGTAATTTGATTTCACTAGCACTTGACAGGGGGGCCTTAATTTCCCCAAAAATACTTCCCCTTTCCCCAAAAATACTTGGAAAACGACACTTAACTCTACCCCCTCGCCATTTTAGCCCCATATTTTTCCTGTGAGTTTTCAACTTTGATTTGATTTCACTAGCACTATGACAGGTTGGGAGGGGGGGGGGGGCATACTTCACTCAGCCGATCATTTTAACGGCCAGGGGACTCGCTTTGCTCGGCCACCCACATAGGTAGTTCTATTATTATTGATGGTGGAAATTTGATTTCACTAGCACGTTGACAGGGGGTCTAATTTCGTATAGCCCCATGAAAGCTCCATAGGTCGTCCCCAAAAATACTTGGAAAACGACACTTAACTCTACCCCCTCGGCATTTTAGTCCCATAGCGCCCCACCGGGTTTTTTACTGTGAGTTTTGATTTGATTTCACTAGCACTTTGACTTACATCGCTCAGCTAATAGACTAGCACTTTGACAAGGGGGCCTTACTTCGCTCGGCTAATCATTTTCGTACCATGATTCACCCAAATCACAGGCGGCAATATACAACCACAGTGGGCAATACATCCACAAGCGGCAATACACCCACTAGGGGGGGTCTGGGGGGCGGCAATTCACCCACAGGCGGCAATATACACTCACAGGCGGCAATACACCCACAGGTGGCAATACACCCACAAGCGGCAATTCACCCACATGTCTGCTTAAGCGATCGGCCTCGCGAAGCGAGGCCCACGGGGGGTCTGGGGGGCGGAGCCCCCCAGCTGGGTGCGTAGGCGAGCAAAGCGAGCCGGAGCATCTAGTCTATATTTATAAAAGAAAGTCGTGTTAGTTGCATGTCCAAATTATAGACGATGGACGGGATATTTTGTGCGAAGCACGGATGTCCCCGCTAAAACTAAGAAAAATTACGAGTTGTTTGTTACGAGTTGACAGGTTGCCGCGGGTGTTCCGAGTGAACCATGTTGCATTATTGATAGACGATGGACGGGAATTTGATATTTCGTGCCAAGCATGGGTGTCCCGCGGCGAGAAACGGGTCAACAAGCGTTGTTACTAAGAAAAATGATGAGTTGAAGGGTGGCTACGGGTGTTCCAAGTGAAGCAAGGGTTGCATTATTGATATGGGGTTTCGGGGAATAACGCATTTTTCTCCTGCTCTCACCAGAGAGCTAAAATTTGGTATGGGTACAGCTTCTTGACGATCACTCGAAGTGAACCTACATGGACAGGTAATTTTTCCCACTTAAATAAGGGCCAGACCGTGTAATAATTATATGGGTCGGGTATTTAGTTACGAGTTAACGGGTTGCTACGGGTGTTCTGAGTGAAGCATAGACTGCATTATTGTTAGATGATATGATATTTCGTGCGAAGCATGGGTGTCCCAGTTGGTTGGATATTCATACAACTTAATTAAATTTAGATAGCAAAGGATCGTGGTGGCTCAATAGCATTAACAGATGATTAAACATTCTACAACGCATTCAGTAATTTTATATGCCCTTTGAACATGCGACTGGCTTATATCGCAATATATAAGCATTTTCATTTTCCTTGAATTTGTCGTCTACGCGCATAAAATATTAAACGTCACGCCCGAGCCAATAAAGTGAAAATTAAAGATGAGCGGGAACCATTAAGGAAATTGTAGGGGTGGTTGCAATATTGAGGACAAAAAAGAAGTTGGGAACGTTCTGAAGTGAGTCATTCAGCTAAAAATTTCCCTCGGGCTTAGAGTGGTTTCATTAAAGTGAGGTCGACCAAATGGCGGAAGCATTAAAATATGTCGTTTCCTCAGGGGAAAAGCAACTAGCTTCGCAAAACCACAAACTTTCTCCAGCTTATTCGCCTCGGGTTGAATGATTTCCCTTTTTAATTTTTCCCGCGTGAATAAGCAATAATACAGTCTCAGGAGTTTTTCAATAGGAGTGAAGAATGTTTTATGGAGCGGAAGTCTCGGGTGGGCTTTTTTTGAACTCAAAAAAAGTGAAGTGGTCGCGGGTAAATGCGGAGTTTCACGTATGATAAGACGAATATCCGAATTCAAGCATACAAGAAAAATATCTCACATCAAAGCGATATAAAAAGTTCATGGGCGTCTTTAGTCGTTTCATACTGTAAGAGCGAAAAGAGGTGACGTTGAGAAGCGTGAATGGTCTGAACTCCTTGAGGGGTAGGTTAGGAACAAATCCTCTCATCTTGAAAGGAGACGTCTAAGGATCTTTTTCTCCCTGTGAACACCCCACAGACCGTATCAACCCGAAAGAAATAAACCACAGATGGGTTGCATTCGGGGAGGGGGTCCTTTAGAACGTTAGAACTCGGCGGAGTGCAGTAGGATGACGTTTTTCCTAAAGAAAGCAACCTCATAAAATTCGCTTTGCCTTTGAACGATTGTTTCGCATGGATAAAAGCTGCAACCACCTACAAAGGATTGTCGAACTTAAATTTGAAACCCTCGACGGGAGAGTTGAGAAACCTAATAAACTTTTCGCTTGGAGGCTCAACACAGTTCCACGTCCTTTTCATTCCGGTGCCTGTTTAACCGTTTTGTGGTCGCCTCGAAAAGTAGCTGCTAAACTAAACACCGCAAGTTGGTCCGTAAATTTCCCAGAGGCTTCCCTAAAACGCCTAAGCGGGAAAATTATCGTTCGAGGCGTCCCGCCAAACGCGTTCTCCGGGCTTACATAAGTCGGGTGATGTATTACAGTCTCACTTTCCTCGTCGGTTTTATCTAGGAAGTGCGTTAAGCAGAAAGAGGGAGGCGAACAGGTACTTCGGTTATGAACTGATTCTCCTTTGGTTTTTGGTTTATTATTCTTGGAATAATACACCTGTTTTCGCGACGGGGGTCGACGACTCCGATCGGCCTCAAAATTTGACATTATCCGTTTCAAGAGGTCTACTTTCTAAATCCGAAATATCCGTCCGCCGTCCGGGCCGTTTTGGGCAGTAGGAATTTTTTTTTAAATCTGAAATTTCGACAAAATACTCGGTTTACCATCTAGTTGTGCCCGCAAGGTTTTCAGCCCGATAGCCCAAACCCGTGGGGCGCTATGGGGCTAAAATGGGGCTACTGGAGGTTTTTTTTTTTAGGCTTTTGGCTATGGGATCGAGTCAGGTGTCGTTTTCGAAGTATTTTTGGACGTAGAATCCATTTTTTGGGGTCCCGCAACGATCCGATTTCACTGTTGCGATCTACATATAGGGCTTTTATGGGGCTACAAATGAGATTTTTTATGGATCCCAGGAGGTCAAATATTTTTCAAGCATAAAACAAACAAAAAAGTTGAAAAACAATTTTTTGGAAAAAAAATCCAAAAAACAATTTTTTTTTAAATATAAAAATCCAAAAAAAAATTTTACTTTTTTTCATTGACAGAATTAAATTTCTGCACAAGTAACGTATATCAAAGAATAATAAACCCTTGTGTAAAATTTGCAGCTTTTTAAAATTTAAACTGGTTTTGTTTCGGGTAGCGTTGGGACTGAAATGAGAGCGCTCTGGTGGCGAAGGCACTGATGAATAATTATGGAGTTTTTCACTGGACGGGAATATTATAAGCCCTCGTGATAAAGGGGGCATACAGGGGAATCAACGACTCCAATTCGGAAAAGATGTTTTTGGAGGTAATCGTGGCCAGTAACATCGCCACTGCTTGACCAGTGAAGTTGAAAGAGGCGCTTCCAGAAGAGTCTGCCGCAGTTTGCCATCCGCCTGCCCAATCCATCGACTTTTAGCTTCCGGGAAGGGTGTCGGACTCGTCAGCCAAGCAACTCACTGACATTGCACTTCCCACGAAACTTCGGTGCATTGTCGTGGGAATGCCGAATCAGTGGGCTGTGAGACGTGCAGACAGCACCCCAAATTAGCACGGGCCTGTCATTGGACGAAAAGATAACCAATCAAAGTCACCGTTTTTACTGAAATACTCTCTCCACTCAAAATATTGAAGTTGAGTGGGGAAAATAGGGAAACGATTGGTTCATCTGGGAACTCCTTAATTTTGTGCACTCCCCGTGGACAAAACGGCGAGTTTCCCGGGAAGGAGCGTCTTTTTGAAGTGTCAAGTGATCCAGTCAACTTCCCCTGGAAGACTCCGGGAAATCCTTAAAGAGGAAGCACACATTCAAATTGGCCAAGACATGAAATAGCTAACTCATCATCCAATCGAGGTTAGACCCTAAAACGTGTCCGTCGGTTTCGAGCGAGCGGATTAATTCTGTAGGACGATCTTAAAGTAATATTTATGCACCTTGCTCCTATTTTTTTGATCAATATAGAAAACAACTAAGCTCACGAATTTCCTTCGAAATCCCGAGGACCTGGGAGAATCTTGAATGGTGATCTAAAGTAAGTTTTTGGATTTCTCTACCACAGGGTAAGTCCTATAAATTGGCGAAAAAATCCAACTCTAACAAAGGGCAGCCCTTTATGGATCCTTTTGGCTGTTCTGACTGGCAAGGGATCTTCTTGTCGGGTTTCCGCGGCTCCTTAAGCAATTGCTACGCCTACAGATCCTCCTGTTCATTCCCGTGGATGTTACAGTGGCTCGGAACCCATTGCAACACAATTATATTTCCCCTTTCAATTGTGCCATCAACGAGCTCCCTATAGCCTTATCAACTTCACCGGGTTCAAGAGGCAACGGAGAGGACTGGGAATCGATGCATTTTCATCGATAACGGTTAACCCAAATCGCGTATTTACCTACCCTAAAAAAAAAAAAAAAATACCGTGGTAGCAGAGAGCACTTTGACCTGCAAAAAGTGTTGCAAAAGAGTTTATTGTTTCAAACGGTCCATTTGGGTCCAAATAGAGTGCACTCAAATTGTTTTCCGGCACAACATTTGGCAGCCAAACAACCTGGCAATTTCTGGAATTATTCAGTGCTTCGCATCAAACTCGAAACACCGCCCATATTTCACCAATAACAATCCGTTAGTTAATTAAAAACGCTGCAAATTTTACACAAGGGTTTATTATTCTTTGATATAGGTTAGTTGCGCAAAAATTATTTCTGTGTCAAAAGAAAAAATGTTGGAAAAAAAATTTTTTTGGATTTTTTTTGTTTTTTTTTTTCGAAAAAAATTGTTTTTTCAAAAATTCTTTATTCTTTACTCGAAAAATATTTAACCTCCTGGGATCCTTCAAAAATCCCATTTTTAGCCTGGTCAGAATCGAGAAGGTTTTCATTTGCAATGTCTTTCGAGAGTTTTTATGGGAGAATCGGGAAAGACGGAAACAGTGGGCCAAATGGGGAACTCCTGTGTTCTTCTCGCATAATGTACGTTAAGAGTTGGTAAGCGGGTCATTCCTCGAAAGTCCACACTTTTCTGTCGCAAGCACTTTTCTCCACTTTCTGGCGACATTTTCGAAGAGAAACGCTGCAAATTTTACACTAGGGTTTATTATTCTTTGATATAGTTTGCTTGTGCAGAAATTTAATTCTGTGTCAATGAAAAACGTTTTAGATTTTTTTTTTTTTTTTTTTTTCAAAATTTTTTTTTTTACTTGAAAAATATTTGACCTCCTGGGATCCTTCAAAAATCCCATTTTTAGCCCCATGAAAGCCCTATAAATCGCCACAGTGAAATTGGTTCGTTGCAGGACCCCAATAAATGGATTCTACGTCCAAAAATACTTCGAAAACGACACCTAACTCGATTCCATAGTCAAAAGCCTTCAAAAAAACGCCTCCCGTAGCCCAATTTTAGCCCCATAGCGCCCCACGGGTTTGGGCGATCGGGCCGAAAACCTTGCGGGCACAACTAGATGGTAAACCGAGTATTTTGTCAAAATTTCAGATTTTTTTAAAAATTCCTACTGCCCAAGACGGCCTGGACGGCGGACGGCGGACGGCGTACGGCGGACGGACATTTCGGTCTTGGAATCTAGACCACTTGAAACGGATAATGTCAAATTTTGAGGCCGATCGGAGTCGTCGACCCCCGTCGCGAAAACATAGGTGTATTATTCCAAGAATAATAAACCAAAAGGACAAAATTCAGTGTCGATTTAAAAAAACTTTCACAGGCGACCAAAAAAAAATTTTTTTTCCCTGCTTTAACCTTTTCCTAAAGCGTGATGGCTCTAAAAGAACGATAAAATCCACAACCCCCTCCCTAAAAGTTGTGGACCATCAACCAGACGCAAAAACCACCAAAAATACATTGGCATAATTATAATGGGGACTTTTTTTACCGAGAACTTTTTTTTTCTTGCAGTTTCTCGTTTCGGGGACTTTTTTCCCGTCATTCTTTCCGTCTGCGCACTTGACGGGTGTCAGGAGTCCACACTAGTGGGGGGTTAGTTGACCACATCTGAAAAATTGACGGGGGTGTCAGTAGAGCGAAAAACTTCGAGGTCAGTCTGGAACCGCCCCTAAAACTAACCAACGTAGGGAAAATATTTCGACAACTCAAACCGTTAGGATGTTTTCACTGGCCTGTCACAGGAAACTTGGACGTGGCGTCACTTTTCTTGAAAAACTGCCACAACGTTGGCAATGACAAGATTTGCTTAAATGACGTAAAAACTAACGATAACGGACGGCACGATACTACCAATAGGTTTTCTTCCGGGTCTGACGGCGTCTGTCGACAGCAGTCCCAACGCCTTCGGAATCGCTGTTGAGTTCCATCCTGCAGCGCACCGGCGGACCTGGAACGCCGAACCGTCAACAAACTGTTGTAGCGTTACTTCACGGTGATTCATGTGGTGTCGTTTTAGAAGTAGGTATTTTTGGTCGTAGAATCCATTTTTTGGTCCCACAACCATCTGATTTGTAACCTATAACAGAACATAGAACTTGCTCACGGAAGCCGAAGAAAAAGAAGGATTCGAGCGTTAAAGCTGCAGATGAGGTGTCAGTCTACCTTGGGAACCGTGTCACTCCCCCCTTCTACATTCAAATCCTCTTGAAGTTTGGCAAGAACTGAGATATGTATGTCTGAACTTGGAGGAGCATGCATTTAAAATGCTCATTGTGATAGCGACGTCAGTCCTTTATGAGTGGTTGTTTTCGACGGCTGAGGCACTTTAATCACAAGAGAGAAAATAGGCTTTCTGCCAAAACGGTTCAGAAGCTGTTATTTTTGGGAAGTGTTCCCCATGAGACAACATTAAAATTTAATGTTGTTCGTGAAGTGGAAATTTTACAGTTCACCGGGTCATCAATCTAGTGCGTCCGCTGACCAGGTGCCTTACCGACGTAAACATTGAAAAGCTCCAAATTTGACGAAAGGGTTTGTTATTCTTTGATATAGGTTACTTGTGCAGAAATTTAATTCTGTGTCAATAAAAAAATTTTGGGAAAACATTTTTTTAGATTAAAAAAAAAAATTTTTATAACATTTTTGGTTTATTATTCTTGGAATAATACACCTATGTTTTCGCGACGCGGGTCGACGACTCCGATCGGGCTCAAAATTTGACATTATCCGTTTCAAGAGGTCTACATTCTAAATCCGAAATGTCCGTCCGCCGTCCGCCGTCCAGGCCGTTTTGGGCAGTAGGAATTTTTTTAAAATCTGAAATTTTGACAAAATACTTGGTTTACCATCTAGTTGTGCCCGCAAGGTTTTCAGTCCGATCGCCCAAACCCGTGGGGCGCTATGGGGCTATAATGGGGCTACGGGAGGGGTGTTTTGAAGGCTTTGAGCTATGGGATCGAGTTAGGTGTCGTTTTCGAAGTATTTTTGGACGTAGAATCCATTTTTTGGGGTCCCGGAACGATCCGATTTCACCGGGACGATCTTTAGGGCTTTCATGGGGCTAAAAATGGGATTTTTGAAGGATCCCAAGATGTTAAATATTTTTCGAGTAAATAATAAAGGATTTTTGAAAAAGAAACATTTTTGAAAAAAAAAATTAATAAAAAATTTTTTTTTTAGATTAAAACCCAAAAAAAAATTTTTTTTTAAATTTTTTCATTGACAGAATTAAATTTCTTCACAATTAACGTATATCAAAGAATAATAAACCCTTGTGTAAAATTTGCAGCGTTTTTTGTTTTTTACTCGGAAAATATTTGACCTCCTGGGATCCTTCAAAAATCCCATTTGTAGCCCCCATGAAAGCCTTATAAATCGCCACAGTGAAATCGGATCGTTCCGGCACCCCCAAAAATGGATTCTACGTCCAAAAATACTTCGAAAACGACACCCAACTCGATCCCATAGCCAAAAGCCTTTAAAAACCCCCTCCCGTAGTCCCATTTTAGTCCTATACAGTGTATATACCTACCTCTACATAAAGTTTCTTGGCTGCCAATTAACTGAGGAACTTACAAGAGAGGTGAACTTTGGTAATTTGCTTGAAGAATTCGCCGGATCAATTAAAAAAGTTAGGACGAACAAGAAAGCGTTTAAATGGGGCTTGAGGATCAATTTGTAGTTGAAAGCTGAAAAGATCTGGTTGTTTGAATAAAGGTCTGCAATGTGAAAATAACCGTGTTTGCATGATGGCGGGAAACTTCGTTGAGATAACTATTTTAGAGTTAAATTTTATATTGTTGAAGAGGAAAAGGCTGTGCACCACAAATGTCTGAAAAATATTTGACCTCCTGGGACCCTTCAAAAATCCCATTTGTAGCCCCATAGTTCGCCACAGTGAAATCGGATCGTTCCAGGACCCCGAAAAATGGATTCTACGTCCAAAAATACTTCGAAAACGACACCTAACTCGATCCCATAGCCAAAAACCTTCAAAAATGTGTGCAAAATTTCATCGCTTTTCTAACCATCTTATCTATTCCGTGCCTTCGCTGACCAGGCTGTTAGTGAGAGAGCTCTGATTGTTCAAGAGGAAAGGGGTTTGGTTACGGCACTGAATTTATGATCCGATTCAACCGTTCCGTAGGCAGTTTGTGAGGCGGGCAGAAATTTATAAACGCTAAGAGAGGCAAATATTTGGTGATGGGTTCAGAAATTCCAAACACTAATTTTTGGCGTGAGGCTTGGAGTTTATATCTCATACTGTATACATGCCGCGGTTTTCAGTTTGCCTCATCAAAATTAGAACGTTTAATGTTCTGGGTGAACTTTCGTGTAGGTGCTTGCATGGACTAAATCGCAAAACGGGTTGTGGAATGCTTCCTAGAGCTGTAATTGTGAGAAGCTAAGTCTACCTTATCGAAGGAAACTCGGGGTTAAGATGGAACTTTCAAAGGAATTATAACTCCGTTTGAAGATAGTTCGCTGCTCTGGTACTGAGTGATACCGGAATGAAAGGTGCAGTGGTGTCTCGAATGGATGGGAGCAGTTCAACAGGTGGGAAGGGGGGGGGGGGTGAAGTTGTGATGTAATGACGCTATGGGTGGGTCTTCCTTTACAATTATGGTCCCCTTGAGAGCATCGAGGAGAAGGAGAGGGGGAGTGAAGAAAAGGGCGAATTAATTCGAATTAATACCGTCACGAAGATCGTCTATTCCGCCGAAGGACTTAATTAAATTGGACGGGCCCGCGTTTTAAAGGGCCTCCTTTTGCAGTGGGGGGATATGAAATGAATGGAAAGAGATAGCCGGGGGTTTCCGGAGAAAATAAGGAAAACGGTATAAAACTGGAAGGTGAAATGGGCGGTGAAAATGGCGGAGGGCGAGAAAATATTTAATCCTCCGCAGCGTGGAGGAGAATGGGGGTTGACAGTGATTTTCATCGACCAGAACATCTGGGAGAGCATCGTTGAAGAGGAGCTCATGAAGTGGCACAGTGATCCTTTGACAGACGGCCAAGAACGTTTTTAGACACAGTGAGTTCATCTACTATAATACAGCTCAAACACGAGAAGGAGGAGGAGGAGGAGGAGGAGAAGAAGAATTATAAATTATAAGAAACTTCTTCTTCTTTGCGCGACATACCCGTGAACGGGCGTTGGCGACCTCTCGCTAGTAACTTCTGCTGAGCGTATTGAACAGTAACTGGATGAAGGTGATATGTGACAAATTGTGAAAAAACTACTTTTTACCATGGATGAAGGTGATAAGTACATAAGTTTCATGTCCCCTTATCAGATTTCGCGAACTCAAGAGATGAAGGGGATATGTCGCACTACTTGGCGAGAAACCTAGTGGAAGAAGGTGATAATGGAGGATGTTAGCACCTTCTTCCACGAGAGCGTGCCCCGTTTGAGGCACTTATCACCTTCATCAACTGAATAGGTACTGAGACGGCGCCGCTGGCCAGGGATGATATTATATTATATTGGTGAAAAACATCAATATTTCAGTCTTCAACAGTTATCTACATTTTTAGTCCAATTTGTTAATAACAGAACAAAACTAAATGTCCAAATTCCCTTCACTAAATCAATTTATAAAGACCTCAAAGTTTATTAGGTGATATGTACAGAAAAATGCTAAAATCTCTAGGTTGCTTTCAGAAAACTAATATACAACCTCTAGTAACAAAAATGGTTGGAAACCAAGAATGTGACACCGTTTTACCCATAGAAAAAACATCCATACAAAAAAAAGTAACAGAGAAAAAACTTTGAACGCTTTTTCTAGAAATTTGAAGAAATGTCACATATCACCTTTATCTACTTGACCCTTCAGTTATTACCACAGACGCCAAAAAGTCATAAGCGTCATAGTCATAGTTTTCATCATAAAATAGTAATTTTTGTCAAAAAGGTCATGAAATGCGACTTAGTGGAATAAACGTCATGAAACGGACATTTTCGGTCTAGGACTAGGGCGTGCAAAATTCGAGTTTTTCGTTGATAAATAGAATTTAATGGAATAGTAGTCCGAAATGTGAATGCTGAATAAATAAGATTATGCAGCTTGATCGATGAATTTGAATTGTTCGTTTAGTTAATGTTATAAATTGGAAGAGCTTGGAATTTTCATCTAGAAATTGATTATTATGAGTCTGATTAAAATGTGATTTAGGTATGTAATATAAATATGTGATTTGAAGTTAACTGTGATCTCTTGTCGTACGATTCAATGTTTCAATTTAAAAGTATGAATTTGATATTAATTTGATAAAACATTTAATCGAGGGGGGGTGACAGTTAGGGTGCTTAGTTGTTGTATGGTTGGTGCGCCTGTATGGGGTTTCGTATCTATGTGAGGTCTATGGCGTATGTCTGTTGTTATTAATATTCGTAATGAAAGTGACGTAAGCGTGCGTAATAAAAGACGATTATATGCGGTTAAATGGTTTGATTAAGTGCTTCCCGTCCTGGGAGATTAATAAATTCTGGGCCAGGAATAAAATAATTCTACCCGCAACCATCATAGATAGGAACTTTTATACTGGGCAAGACTCCAGAAGTCAGGTAGAGAAAGGTACGAAGGTGTACTCGCAACGTGAATAAATTATTACACAAGAATTCTTGTGTGTACTTACGTAGGGACCTACTGTTTAACGCCGGTTCTGAACGGCAAATTTGAGAGGTTTTATAAAACCTCTATATAGGCAGAATACTCTCGGTGGTTTGCCACTACCTTCCGAGAGGTGATTATCAGTATAAGGAAGATTAAATCTTCCTTGTAAATTTTACAGCGGCTGGGATCGAACCAGCAACCTTTGACTCAGCAGTCCAACGCTCTAACCACTGATAACCACATCTCATCGTATAAATTATAAGGCACTGCTACATGTCGGAAAAATTTGAAATTGGTCTTTCAATCCAGCTCGTCGAGCATAGTATGAGAAAAGTCTGAAAACACCAAAAGGCAGGGGCGGAATCCTGAGCTGGCAGGCTGGGCAAGCACACAATTGGGTTCCCCCTCCCCCTTCCACACCTTCGCTCATCTCTGAAATCCTCTCGATAAACCTCAAAACTCCTACGCTTTCATAAGCAAATTTCAAAATTACCAACAGCGAGAAAATCATTACAGATACTCTCGTAAACGTTATGGCGTTCAGCATGACATAAAACAAACAATACCACGTTAATAAACCGTTTCAAATTCTCCCAATTTTTTCAACTTTTTCGTTGTCTTAAAATTTCTAAATTTCGCTGTAAATCTATTCCAGTCACAATGTTTACGCTTCCCAATGATTTGAAGCTCATGGAAGCTCTGATATGAGCTTCAGAGGAATCATGCTTTTTGCATGCATTGGTCAGATTATTAAGGTCGGTATAGCCCGCGTTAATCCACGTATTTTTGGTGTCTGGTTTGGCCAAACACAAACAATACCAGCAAAATAAAGACGAGCTGTAACACCAGCCACACATTCATTTGTACATCTGGGAAAAGCTGACGTTATAATGCCTGGTTACTAGCCTGAGGGGGGGGGGGGGGGGGGGGGTGTGGACCATCAGGATTCTCCGCAAATATCCGTTTTTTCTCTTCAAAGGGAAGGAGCCTGAAAAGGGGCCTGCAGCAGTTCGTGTATTCCACAGCTGCATAATTCATTCTGATTGCTGATTTCAAACACACACTGAGAGAAAAAACGCTGCAAATTTTACACAAGGGTTTATTATTCTTTGATATAGGTTACTTGTGCAGAAATTTAATTCTGTGTTAATGAAAAAAATTAAAAAAAAAAATTTTTTAATAATTTTTTTGATTTTGTTTTTTCAAAAAATATTTTTTTTTTAATTTTGTTTTGTTTTTTACTTGAAAAATATTTGACCTCCTGGGATCCTTCAAAAATCCCATTTGTAACCCCATGAAAGTCCTATAGATCGCAACAGTGAAATCGGATCGCTGGATTCTACGTCCAAAAATACTTCGAAAACGACACCTATCCCATAGTCAAAAGCCTTCAAAAAACCCTCCAGTAGCCCCAATTTTAGCCCCATAGAGCCCCACGGGTTTGGGCGATCGGGCTGAAAACCTTGCGGGCACAACTAGATGGTAAACCGAGTATTTTGTCAAAAGTTCAGATTGAAAAAAAATTCCTACTGTCCAAGGACGGCGGACGGTCATTTCGGTTTTGGAATCTCGACCTCTTGGAACAGATAATGTCAAATTTTGAGGCCGATCGGAGTCGTCGACCCCCATCGCGAAAACATAGGTGTATTATTCCAAGAATAATAAACCAAAACGGCCTAAAATACTGTTGAAGTTTAACAGTGTAATCCTGTAATGCTCTGCCAACAGTATTGATACTGTTAATGAGTGAATACTGTTATTGAAATTCCACCCCCTGAGTATACTGTTAATGTGTGTGCTCATCAACAGTATTATACGTTTACTGCAACCGACTAACTGTGTTATTGTCACCAAAACACTGTTAAAGTTGGGGAAAACATGCGCATTTTACTCAATAACTTATTATTTTCCCCTATTCATTGGCTTTATCTGTATGCAAATAAAAACATTCTCTGAGCTGATCTTCAACAGCTCGTGTATGCTTGCTATACAATAGTTTCCTTCGCACTGATTTGGGTAGATCATTAAACGCTAGAAGGCCGCTGTATATATAGGATTTTTTTGGCAAAAGAAGTACTACAGGAAGGATACGCAATGTAATAGTCGTTATTAAACCTTGTATTTACTGAGTGCGATGGGAGGTTGTAGCGCTTCGCTTTTATTACTTGTCTAATATATTAGACAAGTAATCTAGACAAGAAATATATTGTCGAATATTATTCAAGGGAATTAATTTGTTAAGGGAAGGATATGCAAGTCTTGGAAAAGTTGGGCAGTATTTTCGAGCCGGTGTTTCTTCATTATAATCCGAATTACTGCTATTTTTATTATCTTAATAATAACGCCGGGGCGTTTTGCCTTGGCACCAAATCTCCAGAATTCTTGAAGAATTCTGAAGACGGCCGTCTTGATCAGAAAAAGAGATAAAGTTTTTGTGTCCTCCAGCGAACTGTGTAGATGGGATTGCAAATAATCGTGACCAGTTTCGAGTCGGAAGCACGCAACATACACGTCCCGAGGCTTATCGGGTATATTGGGTGGAGGTCGATTGGCTGGTTGAAGGAAGCTCTCCCATGTCTTCCCCTCAGAGCGCAAAGTTGGGTCACGCCTCACATCGAACATATTTTGAATTAAAATTTCATCTTTGACCGTAAATTTGTCGTCTGCTCCCTGGGCTGATTTTCAAAAAATGGACGACCAGTTTTTCAACCGAACGCCTCAAGTTCCCAACCACGAGATATCGTCCACACCGCATTAAAATAATCACCAAAATGCAGAGAAAAAATTATCTCGTCAAATAACATTGTCACATCTGGGGGGGACGACGAGGGTGGTTTTATTTATTCAAAAGAACTTGAACGACGTACAAACAAGGCGTTGACTGAGCCTGAGTGCTTGGGGAAAAAAAATCTCTTTCCTTTTTTTGTCGTAATGGTTAGCCATCGCTCTCTTTTTCCCTCGACTTTTTCCAGCTTCATCCCGTCGTAAAGAGACCGTCCGAATCTGGGAAAATCCTGCGAAGGGGATTCAGATTCGGAACGATTTGGCTGGCTCGACGATCGTTAAGTTTGGCGAATCACTTCTCGTAATGGCATTCACCGTTGCTCGCTTTGCTTGAGGAGTCTGCTTGTGAAATAATTCACGATGATTAATTTTGGATGTTTCGTTGGATAACTTGGAAGATGAACAGCGAAAGGAGCCATTGCGTCACGGATTACGAATTTAACGTAAAGAAGCGTTTCGATTTGGGAAAGTTAAAATGAAGTCATCATTTTTAATTGGCTCTAATAAGCTATCAAGAGTTACCAACTCTGTAGTCAAATTTTAACGAACTCAACATAATGAAGAAGAAAAAAAATTTTCAACTGCTACCACATTCACAGGGAATTTCTTCAGTCAAGTACTTCGGCACTAAAAACTTTCGCGATAATAATAAAAAAATCATTCTGGGGCTAAAGAATGAAGTGACTAAGTACCACGCTGAACACCAGTTTTAAGGATTAGTGCCTTCACCGGCATGAAGTATGATGAACGGGGAATTATGTAGTATTATATAGAGGGTGTTCATGATGTGAATACTGAGCGTCCTAAAGGCCGCATCACACCTTGCAAGGGCTCCCACGTATTTCACGGCAAGATCCTTTCTGAGACATGTTGGGTTTCTTCGAGGGAGAACATTTATGTACATTATAATGCTAAAGAATTTGATAGCTCAAAGAGGTCTGAGTAAAATATTGGTGCTCAAACGGAAGGCTTCGTTCTGCTGATCTACTAGTGGTGTATTAGACCAAGTGTACGTTCGAATCACTGAGACAAAATAATTTTTTGCTTTGAAAGGGCTCGAACAACAATACTGTACCTCGGCTGACGTAACAGAGAACTCTCATAGATGAGAATAGATCTATTCGGAATCAGTTGATCAAAACGGTCTTCCGTTAAGTGAAATAACGATTCCTTGCAGCCAACTCATCACGGGCAGACGGTCAAACACCCCATTTATCCAGGAACCAATTGGCTCTAACGGTCTCTTCTAGGCACTCAAACGATATTCAAATGGGTTGGCGCAAATGAACTACATGAAAAGGATAGATTGCAGGAACATTATAACTAAAAACGCTGCAAATTTTAGACAAGGGTTATAATTCTTTGATATAGGTTACTTACTTGTGCATAAATGTAATTCTGGGTAAAAAAAAAAAATTTTTAGTATTTTTTGTTGTTGTTGATTTTTTCAGATTTGTTTTTTCAATTTTTTGTTTTTGTTTTTTCAATTTTTTGTTTTTTCAATTTTTTGTTTTTACTTGAAAAACATTTGTCCACCTGGGATCCTTCAAAAATTTATTTGTAGCCCCATGAAAGCTCTATAGATCGCAACAGTGGAATCGGATCGTTCCGGGACCCCAAAAAATGGATTCTACGTCCAAAAATACTTCGAAAACGACACCTATAGGTTATAACTCGATCCCATAGCCAAAAGCCTTTTAAAAAAAACCTCCCGTAGCCCCATTTTAGCCCCATAGCGCCCCACGGGTTTGGGCGATCGGGCTGAAAACCTTGCGGGCACAACTAGATGGTAAACCGAGTATTTTGTCAAAATTTTAGATTAAAAAAAAAATCTTACTGCCCAAAACGGCCCGGACGGCGGACGGACATTTCGGATTTTGAATGTAGGCCTCTTGAAACGGATAATGTCAAATTTTGAGGCCGACCGGAGTCGTCGACCCTCGTCGCGAAAACATAGGTGAATTATTCCAAGAATAGGACTAATAAACCAAAAAGGATCTGTTTCTTCTAGTTCTGACAAAAATGCGATTAACGACATGAATTAAAAGTCAGATAACAAGAAGACTCGAGGCACCACTGAGGCCGTGTTTCTGCAATGTGAGGATTTTTCCCAGTTACGTAACCTCAAATGGCACCAATCACAGCGCCAAATAAGGCTGGGCCCGTCAATACTGTTTGGTATTCCCCGAAATCCTGCCAATCTTAACACCTGCATGTTCACGGGGGAAAGAGAATAACGCTTAAGCGCGCACCGTGGTACGAAGTGTGATTTTGCTGTTGTACTATTGTGCTATTGTTGCGAGGGAGTTGGCAGGGGTCCAATTTCATTCTCCGTAGACGTCTCAGGAGGGGGAACTCGTGGGAAAACGGATGTACCTGGTAGGTTGGGGCGAGGGGTTGACACGGGCGGCTCCGGGGTGAAGGGGTTTCATTTCGAGTTCGAAGGGATCTTCCCTCTACTGCGGCTCCAACTCCCCGATGATAATATACCCGGGGATATTAAGTCGTAACGTGAGTTCGTCATCTCTGATTCTAGGCCACTACTCAGTGGTAATATCAGGAAAACTGACACGACATCTGGGAACGTCTCTGGCGGTTGGTCCACTAAATTTAAGCTCCTTCATAATAAGCTCTCACAGTTACCAAGCTTTGACAAAGTTATTACCATCACGAACCAACCTTCACCTGAATTACCTTTTAGTTTATTATTCTTGGAATAATACACCTATGTTTTCGCGACGGAGATCGACGACTCCGATCGACCTCAAAATTTGACATTATCCGTTTCAAGAGGTCTAGATTCCAAAACCGAAATGTCCGTCCGCCGTCCGGGCCGTTATGGACAGTAGGAATTTTTTTTTTTAATCTGAAATTTTGACAAAATACTCGGTTTACCATCTAGTTGTGCCCGCAAGGTTTTCAGCCCGATCGCCCAAACCCGTGGAGCGTTATGGGGCTAAAATGGGGCTACTGGAGGTTTTTTTTTTAAGACTTTTGGCTATGGGATCGAGTTAGGTGTCGTTTTCGAAGTATTTTTGGACGTAGAATCCATTTTTGGAGGTCCCGGAACGATCCGATTTCACTTTGGCGATTTATAGGGCTTTCATGGGGCTACAAATGGGATTTCTGAAGGATCCCAGGAGGTCAAATATTTTTCGAGTAAAAAACAAATTTTTTAAGAAAAAAAAATCCAAAACAAAATTTTGAAGAAAAAAAAATTTTTGGAAAATTTTTTTTTCACTGACAGAAAAAGTTTATGCACAAGTAAGTAACCTACTATATCAAAGAATATTAAACCCTTGTGTCAAATTTGCAGCGTTTTAATTTCTACTACTGGCTTCGTCAACAAGCGACGACTGTATTTTTATTAGCACGCTATCTGATTTTTCTCATGCACGATGTTGGTCTAAGGGGGTTAATATATTGAAAGGCGAGGACATTGCTCCAGATCTTGGAGCCATGCAAGGGGATGGATTCCGGCAGAATAGGTCGGAAAGGGGGCGGGCTGGCGAGGGGCGGAAAAACACTTTCGCGGCTGGAGGAAAAAAAAGCTTTCTGCCTTCAAGACTGATAAGAATTCAAACTGGCAGTGGCTGTACAGCTATAGACGCTCATCCTCATGTACAACAACGGAACGCCTTTTCTTACAAGGAGGGGGAGAAAAAACAAACAGAAAACAAAACAACCTTATAGAGCCTGGGGGTTGTTTCCGATGAAGTGACCTCATCTTTTCGGATTGCAATCTCTGGCGCTCTGAGGAGGATAGCAATGTCTTCAAATTGCTCATAGTTTCTTGGACCAACTAAAAACTGAAGTCACCAAAGTCAGAATCCCTACGGCAAAAGTCCTTTCGGCATTGCAGCGAAAGAAACCCATAAACAGCCATTTACCAAATTACGACGTTTCATTTCCTAGTGAGAACACTCTCGGTAAAATGCTAATTCCACCAATAAAAACCGTTCTAACAGCCTTCGTGTTCAAAGCAGGTAAAAGGTCTGAATACATAGCGTAAAACGAGGGGTCTTCCGGGAGGTGGAAGACATTTGCGTTGAAATGGTTGCTCCGGAACGGGCCGCATTCATTAACGGGCATTTAATGCATAATCAGTGATGCGTTCCCTTGGAAGACCCTGGTGTTGGCATTTTGACGTGTTTAACTGGCTGCCGGCGGTTAACTGGATCTGACAATTTCACGCGGTTGCAGACACAATACTTGCCCAGTTGACGGCGTTTGTAGTTCTCGTCTAGAAAAGATAAAGGATCGTTACTTCATGCTTGCAGAGTAATATCCTGCAACGTAAAGATTACATCGAGAAGCCGGTGAATGAATATTTTATCCGAGCAATGCGGTCACACTCGATAAAAACCATTTCCATGATGAAATGCGGGGAATCCCATTCGAGCCTATGCTTTCTGAATTCCCTTATGCTCCATCGATTGCCTTCTATCGCCCTCCGAGGGAAAAGGATGTCTCCTAAGGGAGAAATTTGGCCTTCCCATCTAATCCTAAAAGGACAGACCAAACAATATCGTGTACCAACAATGTTCGATAACGATTGTTCAAACTAGGGATGCTCACTAATACAATTTGATGGGCTCGAGTCAACACCAGACCGGAAGAGGAGTAACTACAAAAGGAAACGAAATTGTGGAAAACCCGGAAATGCCGGTGTGTGAGCGTAAGAGTTGGAAAAGAAGGGGTTGAACAAAATGCTGACTGACGTTTGCGGGTGTTTGGTTAGCCCTTTCAAGAAAGTCAGCCATCGATTTTCGTTCTTGTTAGAAACGCAATTATTTCCTCTCCTGTCGTGGAGTTGGCTGGATTTTTATCAGGAGAGCCGTACTGTGTGCTTTCTGAGTAGAAGGAGAAATTTACTCTTCGCCTCCAGTTACCGGAACACCAAAAGACTGTAGACTCTCCGCAATGTCTTCATCTTAAGAGGAGCTTTTGAAACGAGCGAGAATTATGTATCTATTTTACATTTTTAGCCAGGCCTTGAAACCGTAGAAGAGCATTAGCAACTTGTTGCCTACAGGCTCTGTGCCCCCCCCCCCCCCCCCTTACGTTCCACCTTTTAGGCCAGTCAAATAAGGAAAAGAAAACGGAATAATTCGGACCGACGCGGAAATCGTTTTAATACCTTCTAATGGTCCTAAATACACGAAATCTGAGTTTGCACCATCGCAGGTGGTGAGATTAACTTTTGGCAGCCGAAAAACCGCGAAATGCTTGCACTTTTTTCAGTTTTTTGCCTCTAACTCGGAAACTATCCATCCGACAGAAAAAGTTATACTTTACAAAATAAAAGGGCATTAAATTCGCTATTCAAAACACTACATAATCATCAAATTCGGTTCAGCGGTTTATCCACAATCGTTCGTCAAATATAGGCTATTTTTACCAACTTTCGTCAGAACCACATGTTGGTCACAGTAAGACCGGAGTGGCTAAACCGCTGAACCGATTTTGATGATTATGTAGTGTTTTGAATAGCGAATTTAATGCCCTTTCATTTTGTAAGGTATAACTTTTTCTGTAGGATGGATAGTTTCCGAGTTAGAGGCAAAAAACTGAAAAAAGTGCAAACATTTCGCGGTTTTTCGGCTGCCAAATGTTAAGCTCCTGCGATGTTGCAAACTCAGATTCCGTGTATTTAGGACCACTAGAAGGTATTCAACCGATTTCCGCTTCGGTCCGAATTATTCCGTTTTCTTTCCCATTTTCGGCCTTATTTTACTGGCCTAATCCCCGCTAATGCAGAGCCGTTGGTTGGGAGTGGGAGAACCCTTCCAAGCTCGGCACGTTTTGACAGGAGCAGGTGAAGGCGCTCCAAAAACTTGAACATTATTGAAAACATTAACCATGTTCTTTGCTTTGAATCCTCAATTCTTAGAATTTAATAAATGCTAAAACAATCACAAGCGGCAATACTACCACAGGTGGCAACGAATATTTATAAGTTAAGAACAAAATGCGTAATTTCAACCTCAATGAGCATTGCACGTTTCAAATCCCTCAGGACCTTGTGAAGTCACCTTCCAAAACGTCACATTCGATCCCAGATGTCCCCCTCTTTACATACCGTCACTCCTTTTCCACAGCATCATAAATCTAATAGCATAACCGGTTAGTGGAAGAAGATGAATTATGGACTTCATGAAGTCCCGACACTCCTTTTTTCCTTCCCTTCGAATTACCTTAGAAAGACGCTGAGCGCTGTTCATACTTTAACCCTCTCGCCCGTCGCACAAAGAAGCTTACGAATTTTTCATCGCTCAGTCTTAAAAACTAATTCGCAAAGTCTAATAGAAAACGTGACGTTTATGTTAGTTGGAAAAACTCGAAAAAAGAAAATTCCCAAGTGTTTTCCAAGAAAGTAGGTACAATGCAAACCATCCGCAGTTTAGGTGGGACGGTGAATAAGCAATGATGAAGCGAAGTTGACAAATGGGCGTTTCTTGCATAAAAATTAATCCTCTGGAAGTGCGGGAAATTCTTCTTAACTTACTCCTGTAATTACCTTATAATTGTAGTGCCCCTTGGACCTCCAGGCACATAAGGCGTAGTGGGAATGTGTCCCCACTACGCCTATCCAATCTATGTAACCACGTTACTATAAGAGAGGCCAAGGGACCTACAATTATACACAGTTCATCACCAGAAGTCAGAGCCTTCTTATTTACCCTTCAGTCCACTACACTGGTGAACCCGTCGTGGACATTTTACCTCATCAGCCATCGCCGAACTGCCAGCTCTGTCTGGCGCCGCCATTCTTCTGACTCCATCGAACGCCGCCATTGGCAGTCTTGGGTATCCACTGATTGGTTCTCTTCAACATCAATTCCTGACCGCTGCTTCTGGTTCGGGTCTATCTGGCTGTCCCTGCAAAGATAAGGATTTTATTTCACATTGCAGAATTCCCAAAACCTGCCTCCCACGCGGAGTTCGTCCTTTCTAAAGCCACGATTGAACCGGCTAAGCCCAAACACCGAGAGGTCTCAAATATTGATGACGTTTCGAATCCCACTTCTCTCACCGCTTCCCCCGATGAGGTTCAGGTAGAAAAGAAGTACGGGAAGATTATCGTTTTCACTCATCAATCATGTTGATATCTTTTGATGTAATGATTGATGTTTCACAAACTGAATGCAGAGTTGCGAGTCTATTTCAAGGGTTCAAACGAGTAGTCAATGAATTTCACATTTCCAGCACAACATTGTGTAAAACTAAATTACGAGCCGGCAGGACATACTGGTACAAACAATTCAACAATGAGCTCCTTGAAAGATTTTTTTTTTTCTGGAAAGGTAAAAGTGACGAAAATTGGTCAACATCGCAGAAACCACGTCTCTATTATTTACAAACCCTTAGGAAAAACGCTGCAAATTTTACACAAGGGTTTATTATTCTTTGATATAGGTTAGTTGCGCAAAAATTATTTCTGAGTCAAAAGAAAAAATGTTGAAAAAAAAAAAATTTTGGATTTTTTTTTCAAAAAAAATTTTTTTGGATTTTTTTTTTCAAAAAAATTGTTTTTTCAAAAATTCTTTATTCTTTACTCGAAAAATATTTAACCTCCTGGGATCCTTCAAAAATCCCATTTTTAGCCCCATGAAAGCCCTATAGATCGCAACAGTGAAATCGGATCGCTGCGGGACCCCAAAAAATGGATTCTACGTCCAAAAATACTTCGAAAACGACACCTGACTCGATCCCATAGCCGAAAGCCTTCAAAAACCCCCTTCTGTAGCCCCATTTTAGCCTCATAGCGCCCCACGGGTTTGGGCGATCGGGCTGAAAACCTTGCTGGCACAACTAGATGGTAAACCGAGTATTTTGTCAAAATTTCAGATTTTTAAAAAAATTCCTACTGCCCAAAACGGCCTGTACGGCGGACGGACATTTCGGTTTTGGAATCTAGACCACTTGAAACGGATAATGTCAAATTTTGAGGCCGATCGGAGTCGTCGACCCCCGTCGCGAAAACATAGGTGTATTATTCCAAGAATAATAAACCAAAATATAATAGTTGAATTCCGAGGTCTGGCAGGAGTGGGCTGCTTAGTCATATTTTGATTGGCCGAGAGATGCAAGTTAGCCAACTTTGCTACGCGAAAAGCAAACCCCGAAAATCGAGAAATGGGTTGATCATCAGAGAAGGCCATTACAGTTCAAGTTTTTATTCCGATTCTGGAATAAATATCATTATTCAGCGCTCTGGCGGCTCTGTGCCCAACTACTCGATGCCCAGCGAGGGAAGGTGTGACGTCACGAGCCCTCCACTTTCAATACAACATCTCCAACATTTCTAAAACAGTTCTGCACGTAACTATAGGGATTTTTGAACTAAAAATTTGCGCAGGGGGATTTTAACGGGTGCTGAATCCGAATATGATGTTAAAAATGATGAATTCCGACCTTCTCAAGGAGCCCATTATGTTTGAATGGATACGTCCTTAGCACGATTAAGCACAGTTACAAGTAGTGACCTTCTCCGATAACAAAAGCTAACTGGGTGGAAAGCCTCTAAAATCTTCCCGGATTCCATAAACGTTTTACTGAGGTGTAAAATTCAAAGGTAAACCTGGATTGTCAGGACCTGTAATAAACTGCGCCCTCACGTGCGGAGTGTAACTACTGAGAAGGTAATAATCAGTGTTGGGGGTTGTGTATCGAGGATGAATGCGGGCTATAAAACGCCATCGAGTTTTATCAACCGTTCGTTGATCCCGCTCGGACTCCCTCGCATGCATAAATCGCGAATTAATGACCGAATCGACAGCATTTGTGGTTTCAAAACGATCAGGAAGTTCGCAGAACTCACACATGGGCGGAGAAATTTGTGGTACGGAATAAATTAACGCTGAAATGGAGTGGCGCGTAAATTTATCGTATACTACGTGATACAGCGCATCCTTAGGGTATCGTATCATAATTAAGTTATAACTTAGTTAATTCCCTCTGGTACTAAACAGGAATGTGAGACATATACACCGAGATCCCTTCCTAATACCGCCTTGTATCTCTACAGTATGATGGAATCTTCATGAACGTTGTACAGCTGGGAATGACCCGAATAAATAACAAAGCACGTACTTGTTAGAGTTTCAGCATGGGGCCGAAAGCCCGTCGTTAATATTTGAGGTGTCGCTTACACTCCCAGGTGCTCCAAGATGATAAACTCACGACACCAACCGCACAACGTGTCCCGACAGTCCTCGAAAAGACGCCGATTTATCTTGAATATACAGAGAAGGGGGCGCTCACGTTTGTTGTAGGTTTTGTGTAAACATCAGACCACCAGGTTTTGTTGTATTTTGCATCCTCACGTCTTCTATTCGCCATCGTGGATTCCCTCCGTTTTTTATGATATATAAAACATGTATTATGCCCATGTGGTGCTGTCAAAGCGAGGGTGTGGGATTCCTAAAATTGCTCTCATCGTTTTCAACCTCGAAAGGCCAACCCTGAAAAACAATAAAAGCAAGTCAGTAATTAGCTTTGGTTCCTCCTGATGATAAACGAAGGAAAATTTAATTTTACACAAGGGTTTATTATTCTATGATAAAGAATAATAATTATTCTTAAGGTTAAGAAAAAATATTTTCTTAATGGCACGGAATTAATTTTTGCACAATTATTGTGCAAAAATTAATTCCGTGCCATTAAGAAAATATTTTTGAAAAAATTATTTTTCTGTACAATGTTAGTACAGACGTGGAACCTCGAAAAATGGATTATACGTTCAAAATTATTCGGAAAACGTCACCTTATTAAAAAACTGGGGTGTGGTGTTATGAAACCACGGTAAAAGTGAAACTTTTTTCCCACTAGTCTCTCTGGCTCGCCTCGCTCGCTCCCCTAGTCGGGTACGTAGCATCGATGGACACGTTCATAACCCTGCATCAAGGTCAACTGCTCCTTCAACATCAACCCCCATGGCTGATCAAATGATCGGCCGAGCGAAGCAAGGCCCCCCAGCCCTGTCAAAGTGCTAGTGAAATAAAATTTGAAAACTCCACCTTCAATAAAATCTGGGAGGCACAACCCGCGTAATCCCTGAAAATTTCATCAAAATCGAATCAATATTGGCTGAAATCCCCACTCCTTCTCTTCTTTAGGGAAGGAGAGGGGGTTGAAGGAGGGGAAAACGGAAAAATCCTTGAGGGCGCTCAACCGATCTCAGAACGTAGATCATTTTTGAATTTCTAGAAATTTTCAAGAATAATATATATATTTATATATATCTATTATAATATTAAGGGGTGCTGGATGGGTGTAGGGGGGGAGGTACAATCTGTTAAGAGTCTCAATAAATAGCTCACTGACGTTCGGCAGCCACGCAACTCAAGCCTCTCCCCGCGCGAATTAAAACGATGAACTCGCCCCCTCCCCCTCGGTTTTTTTTTTAAATCAGACTTCGGAATGTGATTCGGCATAGATTGAAGCCCATTTGGCTCGCGGATACCATACCCAAAAAACGACTCCTTACTGGGTATTTTTGAACCTGAAAAAACGTGGGACAAAAGCGAGAAAAACGATTATTTCGACGAATTTCCCGAGCGAAATTCCGAATTTCGATTTGACCGACGTCTTCCTCCATGTCTGATCTATACTATACGGCTCGTATTTTTTCGTAATATTTTCGATCCCCTAAACGGCCTTTGGCGCGAGTGGAAAGTGAAAAAACGTGGGACAACGCGCAAGAAAGACGAATTTTTTCGACGAATTTTCGAATTTGGCGAATTTCGACGAATTTCGACGAATCTAATATGGCCTACGACACATCTACGACCAACGCGGAACCCGAAGGAAAAAACGCCGTCTCTCTAGGCTCTACTGTTGAGGCGGGGTAGCGTGGAGTAATTACGGACGCTTTAAGCGTGATGCGACGTGATGTTACAAGAAACGACACATGGACGGAATAGTTTGAGGCGATGTAATAAAAGTTTCACTTTAATAAGGTAAATTTTGACTTCCTTGGATCCTTCAAATCCCATTCGCAACCCCATGAAAGCCCCAGAGATCCTCACGGTGAAATCGGATCGTTCAGTAACCCCCAAAAATGGATTCTACGTCCAAAAATACTTCGAAAACGACACCTAACTCGACCCCATAGCCGAAAACCTTCAAAACCATTCCCGCAGCCCCTTTTTAGCGACTGGGCTGAAAACCTCGTGGGCACAACTAGATGGTAAACCAAATATTTTGTCAAAATTTCAGAATAAAAAAAAAAACTCCTAACGCACAAAAAAGGCTCGGACGGAGGACGGACATTTCGTTTTTAGAATCTAGCCATCTTGAAACGTATAATGTCAAATTTTGAGGCCGGTCAGAATTTTCTACCTCCGGAACGTTCGTACGAACACTAGCACGCTTTTCTCGGGGTTTGATTATCACTGAACGTACAGCTGTAAATACTTAGGTTCATTCCTAACGAATTTCCTAGCAGTCACCACCTCGAAAGTCTAAATTAAATCTCAAGACAAACGGGCAGGGCGAACGTGCACGCGCAAGTTATGAATGAAATCCCCGGGTCATTTTCCACCGGTGGCGTTTTCTCTGTGTCTGGAAATGAAAACACGTAAACCCCAGCCCTCAGGTGCCTCTCAAAACTGAGGCCGTTTCGCAGCGGCAATCATAACAGCCGTGATGCCGGGACAAACATGAATGAAAAATTGTTACAGGTGTTCCCCCCAATTAGCTGGATCCACGAGGGTTAAAAAAATCCAGAAATTAAAAACATCCCTAACAGAATGTGATCTGGCGCGACAAGCTAGAATTCGGGGAAACAACAAGTGGCAATATTCCGGTGCGGTGGAGTTTTCTCTCCAAGGTTTGCAAGTTCTTTTTTTCTAAGAAAATTCACGAATACATTGTCTCAGGGTGCGCTTCCCTGGCATGACTTTGGGGCAGAAATTAATAAGGTTAAAACGCTTTCTGATAAAACATTTCCCGCCCGTTGCGATGATGTTGTCTGAAGTATTTCTCTTAAGCAGGGTTCACATCCATGCGGCAATACCTCAATGCATGAACGCGTCAGCAGTGGGAAGCAGTGGAGGGGATTCCGGCATTCCGCTGAGGCGTTCACAAGCGTTCAGCAAATTGTCATTGCGTTGCACACAGCTGTTCCTTCAACAAAAAAACCGGCTTCACAGTGTTGCTCTCATTTCACTTGCAATTTTTCATCGAAATTGTTTAGTATTTTAATTCCTAGGTTGCTCCTAGGATAGGTTACTTTCTTTTTGCCCTCTGAACGTGTTGGACAAGGAATCGACAGAATTACCGAGTAATTTTCGGTGTGCCATTACATACCAGCGTGATGGCAATGAAGGGTTGTTCATACTATCTCTCTGTTTATTCATGATATTAGTGCTCCCAAAGCACAATAAACTTTCAAAATACCACAATCAAGCAAATATTGGAGCAATGGTTTTATGATAAAAGAGGGGCTTAAGGCATCGTTCTACCTAGCTGTCCTTGCATATCTCAGTGCTGCTCAGTGCTTGTACAATCCAGACTATCGTTCCTAACGACAACACCACCTAACCCTCGCATTTTCCCAAATTTTCCATGGTTTTGTTTTGGCTCATAACAGAAGAAAACTAGAGGAAGTAAAAACTCTGCAAACTTTACACAAGGGTTTATTATTCAATAAAAGAAAAATTTGAAAAAAACAAAAATTTCATTTCTTTTCCATTAAGAAAATATTTGACCTCCAGGGATCCTTCAAAAATCCCATTTGTAGCCCCATGAAAGCTCTACAGATCTCCACAGTGAAATCGGATCGTTCAGGGACCCCCAAAAATGGATTCTTCGTCCAAAAATACTTCGAAAACGACCCCTAATTCGACCCCATATACGAAAACCTTCAAAAACCCTCCCGTAGCCCCATTTTAGCCCCATACCACCTCACGGGTTTGAGCGATCGGGCTGAAAACCTTGCGGGCACAACTAGATGGTAAACCGAGTATTTTGAACAAATTTCAGATTTAAAAAAAAATCCTACTGCCCAAAACGGCCCGGTTGGCGGACGGACATTTCGGTTTTGGAATCTAGACCTCTTGAAATGGATAATTAAACATTAATGTCAAATTTTGAGGCCGATCGGAGTCGTCGACTTCCGTCGCGAAAACATAGGTGTATTATTCCAAGAATAATAAACCAAAATGAGCTCTCCTCCTCGTCGGGCTGCAGCTCCTATTAATTTCTACTATTTATGGAAAAGTCGAATTTTGATTTGCGGCAAGACGAATTGCTGTTTGGGTTGAAGTCACACTCGGCCACCCTTTGATCAACATAGCCCCACATAGGGCAGAGCCCACATGACGTCAAGGCCTGCAGTTCAAATCGTCCAGGGACGATGAAAGATTTTTTGCCTCAAAAATAATCCTCCCCCCCCCCCCCCCCCCCCCCCACTTTTGGCTTCTAAGAACATGGCCCAGGGCGATTTATCCCAAAATTCAGAAGCACGGCCATTCCCTATTGTGTGTAGAGTCTTACCTCATCACGTATTTCACGTCAAAGGGAGGACCTTTGCTTAATTCATAGTAACTCCTTGAAATTTGATCCTAATTAAAAACAGTGGACTTCTACCCCCTCCCCTAATAATATTAAATCTGTTGTTACAATATTATGCTTTGCATTACGGGAATGTACTAGTTGTTCAAGTTGCCATTTATTTTCGAATGATCGTAGTTACTTACTTAATGTCATGTTCTTGTACTGCCAGTGACGGCTAAAATCTGCTCCATCAAGGATTTTCAATATTATGAATGTAGTTTCCGAACTTTTGCTTCAAAAACAACATCATCGCGCACGCTTCATGTACTTAATCTTGATTAAAACCTGGATCCCAGAATCTGAAAGCAAGTCAAAGAGAAAGCTTGAAATGAAGATGGAGAGGGCCATAATGAGGTCGGTCGAGGCAGAAACTTTCTTGGGTTCCTATGATAAAAATTAACACTGGAACGGGTCACATAAATCTCTTACTCAGCGGAAGTGCAAAAGTGGAACGCGTCTGATAGGGCTGAAGGGTGTTGGGAATTCTTTGGAACGTGTACGATCCACTGTTTAGGTAAACCTCGTAAAATTTAGTTCCCAAAGGAGGTTAATTATCCACAACGTTGATTGGGGATTTATCCCTCTTGTTGATGTAAGGTTACTGTCGTGGCGTAGGCCTACCTACTCCAATTTTATCAGCCGGAGGAGCAAAGCAGGAGAGTAAACAGCCCCGGCCGCGTTGGGGATTTATTAATCAATTCAGGTTTCTTCACAGCCGGAAGACAATATTAGAGGGAAAGGAGGGATCAGAGAGGAGGATAAATGTTACGATTTGTTTGTATTCGAGAGCTCGGGGGCGAAGGACAAAAACGGGGACCAGTCGGCAGCTTCCGAGGGTCTCGAGTTTGACTTTTGCTTAATTACTTAACAGTCGGGCGTTTTTACTGGGACGTTCTGCATGACCGGGTTCTTTAGCTAACGCGATGGTACACAAGGAATTAAAATGAGAGGAATTTACGTGATTAGGGCGACCCTTTCAATGTTGTGTTCCCTGGTTGGAAACAGTTGGGGACCAAGAATAATAAGAAAAAGAAACAAGAAACAACGTATCCTGCTAAAAGATAAGGTGCACATTCGGGAATAATTTTAGACTCATATGAGATCATTACGTGCTGGAAATCTAAACAAGTATCCTGTCAAATACATACCTCCTGTTTGGTTTATTACCAAATGTTCTTGGAAACCGAAAATTCAGATCGCCCTCAAAATTTACATTATCCATTTCAAGAGGTTTAGATTCCAAAAACAAAATGGGTAAAAGAAGAATTGCGACACATGATTTCTGCCCATACCTGGACTTATACCTGGGCAGTCTCGAAGACCTTTAGCTGTCAACGGGCTAATCCGATTTGACGAAGGCGAGCTGTTTATGAACTCTGCCAGAACCTCTTCAAGTGGTCAATACTCAATGGCTACCTTAATTCAAGTGAGAAGGCCGGCTGCCCGGAGTCCAGGATTGAGAGATTCTAAATTGCAGTAAAATAAAACTCTTGACTTAGGTCATCACCAAAATTTCATTACTTATATTATAAGTAATTAAATTTTGGTGATGACATATTATGTGAGTTCAGCACTACTGAGTTACCACTTTTGGTTCATTATTCTTGGAATAATACACCTATGTTTTCGCGACGGGGGTCGACGACTCCGATCGACCTCAAAATTTGACATTATCCGTTTCAATAGGTCTACATTCAAAATCCGAAATGTCCGTCCGGCGTCAGGGCCGTTTGGGATGTAGGAATTTTTCGTTAAATCCGAAATTTTGACAAAATACTTATCAAACCAATGAATCAGGTAATCAATCAGTGTGAATCAGGTAATTCTCACTTATCCCATTAATTCTCACTTATCCAGGTGATTCTTACTTAGCCATTTATGGCAGATTATTCCAACAGGATCACCTAACCAGTCAGTGCTTTCCATAAGTGTTTCTACGCCTTTCGGCTTTTACACATTTCATTTTTTTTTTTTTAGGATCACCTAACCCACTGTACAGAGCTTCTTAGGTTGTGTCTAAGGCCATTTCTGGCCCATTACAACCTTTCTCGTACCTTCTGCTCTTTTTCTTCCCCTAGGGGAAGTGCACTTATGTTTCTTCATTCTTCTTTCTTCTTGTTCTTCAGCATTCCCCTGGGGGGAGTACAGCGGGCCCTCCTGTCCCCTCCGGCGTTAGCCACACCATTCTGGTGCGCCAGGATCACCTAACCATCCCTACCCCTCCCTAACCATTCCTAACCATCCCTAACCCTCCCTAACCATCTCTAACCCTCCCTAACCTTTCCTAACCATCTCTAACCATCCCAAACCCCCTGACCGTCCCTAACCATCCCAGACCTCCCTAACCATTCCTAACCATCCAAAACCCCCTAACCATTCCTAACCATCTCTAACCCTCCCTAACCATTCCTAACCATCTCTAACCATCCCAAACCCCCTAACCATCCCAAACCCCCCTAACCATCCCTAACCCTCCCTAACCATTCCTAACCATCCCTAACCCTCCCTAACCATCTCTAACCATCCCAAACCCCCTAACCATTCCTAACCCTCCCTAACCATCTCTAACCCTCCCTAACCATTCCTAACCATCCCAAACCCCCCTAACCATCCCTAACCCTCCCTAACCATCCCTAACCCTCCCTAACCATCTCTAACCATCCCAAACCATCCCTAACCATTCCTAACCATCCCAAACCAGCCCTGACCATCACTAACCTTGATAAGTGAGAATCGGATTTTTTCCTGCGAATACGACGGTATACGAGTAGTATACGGTATAGTGTATTTTCATTTTTTCAGGTAGGTATGTTCACACGTAGTTTGAACCTATTTGAGTATTTCATCATCGAGAAAACGAATATTCTCAAATTTTTTCTGCGAATATTCGTATTTATACGTCCGAAAATACGAATATTCGTATTTACAGTTGAGAATACGAATAAATTCGTATTCGTTTCCGCAGGTTGGGCGTGCTATGTGTGATATTCGTATTTGCGAATACGAATACGCCCATCTTTGACATTAATATATAAATAATATATTAAGTATGTTAGTGGGAGAATCGCTAGTAGTCTCGTTTTCACCCCTATAGGCCTACTCATAATATAACTTTGCTTCGTGTAGTGGGCCTTGATTATAGAGTGTCTCAAAGGGCCATCTCAGGTACTCGGAACGGCCATTTTTACGACCTTGCTAATGATGACTTCGAGTTCGAAGCGTAATCCGACCCTTCGTGGGTCCGACCTAGGGAACCCCGAAAATTATGTGTCGCAATTCGTCCCAAGCCACAAAATGTCCGTCCGCCGTCCGAGTCGTTTTGGGCGGTAGGATTTTTTTCTTTTTTCTTTAATCTGAAATTTAGGCAAATATTTGGTTTACCATCTAGTTGTGCCCGCAAGGTTTTCAGCCCAGAATGAGCTCTTTGAAAAGGTCGGAATTCAGCATTTTTAACAAAATATTCGGATACAGCTCCCTTTAATCCCTCCTTACACAATTTTTTAGTTCAAAAATCCGTTTAGTTACGTGCAGTTCTCCAGTAACAGTTCTAACTGTTTTGAAATAGTGGAGATTTTGAATTGAAAGCGGAGGGCCTGTGACGTCACACCTTGCCTTGCCGGGCATCGAGTAGTTGGGCAAATAGCCGCCAGAGCACTGAATAATAAATCTGGACGGAATCGGGATAAAAACACTCGACCCGGGTCCATTTTCAAATAACCTTTGATGTGAACCTCGATGCTGGATTTAAGCTTAATTTTAGTAGTTGGCTTTAAACGTAGCAAAGTTGGCTAACTTGCATAGATGCAAAAGAGCGATCCCTCGGCCAATCAAAAGATGGCAAAGCAGTCCACGTCATGTACCCCCTCCAGGCCTCGGAATTCAAATATTATAGTAGAGACCTTTGCTCTCTGTTACTCTGTGGTAGAGACGGGTTTTCGTAACTTTTGAAACGTGACCTTTCCTGGAAAAAAATTTTTTTTTAATCATTCAAGGAACTCATTAAATACTTTTTGCACAATTAAAATTAACCTATATAAAAGAATGATAAACCCTTGTGTAAAATTTGCAGCGTTTTTATAAGTACCTACCTAAAAATTTGACTTACACCTGTACCTAACTAATTCATTTCCGAGAGCACTTGTGGGAATTATCTGCTCAAAAAAGAGAAGTTCCAAAGCTCTGGAGGAGAAGGAAAAATGTAATAATCCTGCCAGGAGAAGGAACTTCACTGACTCGATTGCACTCATCTGGGCCAGCGGAGGACCGAGATTGAAAAATTCACTTAGGATCTCCTATGGCTCACCTTCATCTGCGGGGATTAGGTGGAGAATCTCCACGCCGCCACTCCACCCAACTAGGTACTTACTTGTTCAGCAAACTTTCCGAATGGCTCTCGTCCACGATATCACACAGGAGAACGACCTTCTCCCAACATGCTCAGCACATCGGTGTGAGATAGGATAGGGTGGGATAGGGTCTACGTTCTGTGAACAGTTCAGTGGTTTATTTGAAGGCACTTCAAAAATCCGTAAATCGCCGTATGCTGGAAGGAGAGATAGCTTTTAATTAATGAAAAAACGGATGCGATTCGCAGCTGACTAAGAGATTATGACATAAGTAGCGCACTATTACCGGGTATACGGCCCCAATGATGATAGTTAATAGAGAACCACATCTAATCCACGATTCAAACCTTCGGGCCTTTCAACTCAGTTTGGTTACCAAACTTTGGTACATAATATTATTGTTGGTAATAAACACTTACAAACAGAACAACACAATGTTGTTGAACACATTAATTTTCACGAGACGTTGCCGACAGCTCATGAGTACAAGCAGCGCTTCATCTGCGGAGCGTAGTGGAACTTATGTTATCACTCTTGTCAGCTGTCACAGCCTGTCAGTTCCATTTTTTTCAATTTCAGTTCCTATTTCGTCAATAATGTGGTGTTCACCCTAACCACCTCATTCGACAAAATACTTGATTTACCATCTAGTTGTGCCCGCAAGGTTTTCAGTCCGATCGCCCAAACCCGTGGGGCGCTATGGGGCTAAAATGTGGCTACGGGAGGGGTTATTTGAAGGCTTTTAGCTATGGGATCGAGTTAGGTGTCATTTTTGGACGTCGAATCCATTTTTGGGGGTCCCGGAACGATCCGATTTCACTTTGGCGATCTATAGGGCTTTCATGGGATTTTTGAAGGATTCCAGAGGTTAAATATTTAAAAATATATTTAAGAAAAAATGAAATTTTTGAAAAAATGAAAAAGATGTGGGACCTTGAAAAGTGGATTATGCGTCCAAAATTTCTTGGAAAATATTTAATCTCCTGGGATACCTACTTTAAAAATCCCATTTGTAGCCCCATGAGAGCCCAATAGATCCCCACGGTGAAATCGAATCGTTCTGGGACCCCCCCAAAAAGGATTATTCGTCCAAAAATACTTCGAAAACGACACTTAACTCGATCCCAGAGCCGAAACCTTTAAAAAAAAAGCCCTCCTGTAGCCCCTTTTTTGTTCCACAGATTTGGGTGATCGGGCTGAAAACCTTGCGGGACAACGAGATAGTAAACAGCTTTTTGAAATATTAAATCCAAAAAAAGTTTTTTTAAATTTTTTTCATTGACAGAGTTAAATTTCTGCCCACGTAACCTATATCAAAGAATAATAAAACCTTGTGTAAAATTTGCAGCGTTTTTCTATTATATACATATAATAATAATGTGATAATTAGGTTTGAGTCTTAAAATTGAAACCACGACATGACATGTGACGACCACGTCATTGTGATCTCCATCACAACCATCACATTGTGATCTCCAAGACTTCATACTCTTGACTGCATGATATTTTTGTACATGTCTAATAATAGCTTTTTTGAGCAATAAATATAGGTACTCATAATTAAATAATGATAAAATACAGCAATAAAATATCACACGTTTTTTCTCCCTTACCTGTTGAGTCAGTAGGTATCCCCTGAAAAGTAATCACCGGGATACCTACACTTAATTCAGAGGTTAATTATTAACCTCTGAATTAAGTGGATCCCGGTGATTATACGCCCAAAGAATATATTGACAGTATTTAACAGCCCGTTCAGCTAAAAGTAAAGGAGACAAAAAAAATTTCCGAAAAAACTGTAGACTATAGCTATCTATACGGAAAAAACTGTAGACGATGCGAATCTGGCGTCTGTGACTAGTTCCTCTACGCTCCGCAGATGAAGCGCTGCTTGTACTCATGAGCTGTCGGCAACGTCTCGTTTAATTTTCTGTCGGTTCCACCGCGTTGTCGTTCACACCCCTAGGGAATCCCTAGTAGGGATGGTGTTAGATAATAGTTTTGAAACGGTTAACGATTTTTTGAGAATCGATTCTTAGAAGCCGATTCAGTCAATTAAAAAAATCATAATAATAATAACTTTATTGCGCATAGGATACAAATATCCCTCATGGTGCACAGGTAGATTAGCAGTAGATCCCAACAAAAATTCCAAAAAACCAATTAAATAAATAAATAGTTCAATTAAGTACATATTGAATTTAAAAAAAAATAAATAAATAAATAAACAAGTTAAATAAATAAACAATACAATTACGCATTGGACGAATGATAGGGATGAGGCAGAAGAAAGAAAAAAAAATCATCCCTCATGATAAATAGGAAAAAGAAAAATTTTCTTTTAATGTTTCAAGGAGAACAATAATTTTCAAAATAATTTTGAAATGAAAAAATTGGGTATGAAACCCAATTTTTTGAACCTCTCTACCCCGATTTATTAAAATCCCGATTTTGGGAAAAATCGGGAAAAGTATCGATTCTCGATTTTATCATATTAACTAAAATCGATTCAAAAAATCGGGTTTTTACAAGAATCGATTTTTAGAAAAATCGGAAATCGATTGCTCATCCCAGCTCACCGCCGTTATTTTTACGAGACGTTGCCGACAGCCCATGAGTACAAGCAGCGCTTCATCTGCGGAGCGTAGAGGAACTAGTTACAGACGCCAGATTCGCATCGTCTACAGTTTTTTCCGTATAGATAGCTATAGTCTACAGTTTTTTCGGAAAAATATTTTTGTCTCCTTTAGTTTTAGCTGAACGGGCGGTCAATATATTCCTAGGGCGTATAATCACCGGGTTCCACTTAATTCAGAGGTTAATAATTAACCTCTGAATTAAGTGTATCCCGGTGATTACTTTTCAGGGGATACCTACTGACTCAACAGGTTAGGGAGAAAAAACGTGTGATAGGTATTTCATTGCTGTACCTATTTTATCATTATTTAATATTGAGTATATTTATTGCTCAAAAAAGCTATCCTTAGAAAAGTACAAAAATATCATGCAGTCAAGAGTATGCAGTCTTGGAGATCCCAATGTGATGTCGTGGTCGTCACATTTCATGTCGTGGTTTCAATTTTAAATCTCTTATTCTTTGATATACCTACATTACTTGTGCAGAAATTTAACTCTGTCAATGAAAAAATTTAAAAAAATTTTGGGATTGTTATATCTCAAAAAAAAAATTTTTTTTTGATTTTTTTTGTTTCGAAAATTCTTTATTTTTTACTCGAAAAATATTTAATCTCCTGGGATCCTTCAAAAATCCCATTTTTAGCTCCAAGAAAGCCCTGTAGATCGCCACAGTGATATCGGATCGTTCCGGGACCCCAAAAAATGGATTCTAGGTACGTCCAAAAATAACCCTTCAATAAAAGCCTTCAAAAAACCAATCTCGTAGCCCCATTTTAGCCCCATAGCGCCCCACGGGTTTGGCCGATCGGGCTGAAAACCTCGCGGGCACAACTAGATGGTAAACCAAGTAGCCTTCCTATTTTGTCAAAATTTCAGATTTAAAAAAAATTCCTATTACCCTCAAAACGGCCCGGACGGCGTACGGCGGACGGACATTTCGGATTTAGAATCTAGACCAGTTGAAACGGATAATGTCAAATTTCGAGGCCGATCGGAGTCGTCGACCTCCGTCGCGAAATTATAATTAAGATTATATAATAATATTATATAAGTAATCTTAATTATAATTAAGATGATATAATATATAATCTTAATTATAATTAAGTTTATATATTATATAATAACAATTAATATTATATTATATGTTATATCAACTAGATGATCACATTATTGACGAAATAGGAACAGTTCCTATAACAGTTACTGAAATTGAAGACAAGAGTGAGACACAGCTGACAAGAGTGATAACATAAGTTCCTCTACGCTCCGCAGAAATTTTTGGTTTTGACTGTCGTGGAGGTGACCTGTCGTGGAGTTGGACACAACACTTTCTGCAACACTTGTTCCAACATCCGACCCAGTGATGCCAGATGTTGGAACGTTTTGGCGTGTGTTGGCGTACTGAATCCCTTCGGGGGAACTATCCTGTTACAGTGACGTAACTCATTGCCGTTAGGTAAAAGTGGCTTTAGGACCACCCACTCTACAACTTCAGACCCTATAGGCTATAATACATTATGTATAATATATCCTACCTGTTATTATTATTATTATTACAGATTCATATTAAATATGAATCTGTAATAATAGGTAATAAATTTTATTAAGCTATCTGATTTTTTGTTTGTTTAAACTTATGACTAATACCCTAAATTATTGAGTGATTAAAACAGCCTTAAGTAATGTCTGAAATTCAATCAATTGAATTTTTAAGAAGTTATTCTTGGAGTAATACACCTATTTAATCCCCACAGATGTTGAAAAATTTTCGACATCTGTCGGGATTACATTGGTGTATTATTCCAAGAATAATGAATTTTGAATACTTAATGAATAATGAAATTTAATTCAGATCGGCCTCAAAATGTGACATTATTCGTTTCAAGATTCCCAAAACGATATGCCCGTCCGCCGTCCAAGCCGTTTTGGGCAGTGTGAATTTTTGTAAAAATTTGAAATTTCGGCAAAATACTCGGTTTACCATCTAGTTGTGCCCGCACGGGTTTCAGCCCGATTGCCCAAACCCGTGGGGCGCTATGGGGCTAAAATGGGGCTATATAGGGTTTTTTGAAGGCTTTTAGCTATGGGATCGAGTTAGGTGTCGTTTTCGAAGTATTTTTGGACGTAGAATTCAATTTTGGGGGTCCCGGAACGATCCGATTTCACTGTGGCGATCTACAGGGCTTTCATGGGGCTAAAAATGGGATTTTTGAAGGATCACTGGAGGTTAAATATTTTTCGAGTAAAAAATAAAGAATTTATGGAAAAGCAATTTTTTTTTAACCAAAAAAACCAAAAAACATTTTTTTTTGAAATATAAAAAAATAAATAAATTTTTAGGACAAAATTTTTTTCATTGACAGAATTAAATTTCTGCACAAGTAACCTAGGTATATCAAAGAATAATAAACCCTTGTGGAAAATTTGCAGCGCTTTCTTTTTGTCATTGGAACAAAAAAAATTAAAATTTTGGAAATTTAGAATTTTGTCAGTGGACAAAAAAAAAATTTTTTTTTGGACGTAGGGAAATGTGAGACTGGGTCGGGAATTTTTAGGGCAACGTTGGGGTTTTTTTAACCTCACCGCCGAAACTTTTGTCGGCATCACTGATATATTCTCAGTTTCTAACTAAGTTATGTTATAATCAACACAGTCGGAAATTATTTTGTATAATGTACAGTATTATTTAAATAGTGGATACTTGTCGACGGGTCAACAAGGTTGAACGGGTTGGATGTGCTCGCGTTCCGAGTGAAGGATGGATGCATTTTCGAACGGGATTTTGATAGTTTATATTTCGTGCCAAGCGCGGGTGTCCCAGCTAGGATTATTTAAAATTTTGAGTCTTACAGCTTGTTTATTGCCGTACGAGATCTTCAGACTAATCAACTCAAACGTATACACAGGTAGGCGCTTCATCACTTCAGAAGCACCCTTTAGAAACGTGCGGAAACGTGGTTTCATTTGTTGATTACTTTGTACGAATTTAGGAAGTGGTAGTGGAATTCCATCGCCAAAAGGAAAACCTGGAGGAGCTGACTTTCCATTGGTTGAATAATTTCCAACTCAGCCCAACCCCTTCATCCTCCACTCCAATAGGACAGGAAATTCCTAACGGCTGGCAAAGCAATATTGGAATTCATTCCTTCGTAGGTCTGCAATATTATTTTTCTAGATCTTTATGCTTCAGTTTTGATTGTATTTGTTCTCATACGAGAGCTACTAAAGATGGTCACATAAAAATAACAATGATATGGACCACCGGGGGAATGACCGCATCACCCTGTTATGATCGGGCCCCATCAATACCGGACATCTTCAATAAGCCAATGTGTGCAGTTTTGCTACGAAATTGGTGTTTCTTTCAGCTGGATTTATTCGAAATGCTACCGATTCCAAGTTCCCTTACCTGTAAAATGGAATAATCTCCGTATTGGAAGTGGGTCGGCCTATCTACGATTGTTCTCTCGTGGAAAACCATTCGACGTTTTATTAGGTTTGTTACGCGCGGAATATTTAACGTTTGAAAGCTTTTCTCTGTTTCGACCGCCGTAATGACATGGCCAGCTGTGAGTCGTTTCTTTCCCTTAAAATCGCATCTCGCTCTTGATGGATGACGAACCCTCGAGAGGTTCCCCACTCCTGGCATCATCTTCGTGACTGGCCTCAATGAATGACGAATTTGGGTGATGAACCGTTTCAACCTTAACTTGCTACAAACTTTCGATGGCTGTTGTTCACGTTTTGCCAATAAGTACATTGGTAAGCAGGCTGATAGAGTGGGGTTTTTAGCGCAACCTTTTTCCAAAAAATGGAAAGGTGCGCTCACCTCTTCGACATGTATGTTTTGGTTTATTATTCTTGGAATAATACACCTATGTTTTCGCGACGCGGGTCGACGACTCCGATCGGCCTCAAAATTTGACATTATCCGTTTCAAGAGGTCTACATTCAAAATCCGAAATGTCCGTCCGCCGTCCGCCGTACGCCGTCCAGGCCGTTTTGGGCAGTAGGAATTTTTTTAAAAATCTGAAATTTTGACAAAATACTTGGTTCACCATCTAGTTGTGCCCGCAAGGTTTTAAGTCCGATCGCCCAAACCCGTGGGGCGCTATGGGGCTAAAATGGGGCTACAGGAGGGGTGTTTTGAAGGCTTTTAGCTATGGGATCGAGTTAGGTGTCGTTTTCGAAGTATTTTTGGACGTAGAATCCATTTTTGGGGGTCCCGGAACGATCCGATTTCACTATGGCGTTCTATAGGGCTTTCATGGGGCTAAAAATGGGATTTTTGAAGGATCCCAAGAAGTTAAATATTTTTCGAGTAAAAATTAAAGAATTTTTAAAAAAACACATTTTTGAAGAAAAAAAATCCCCCCAAAAAATTTTTTTTGAAATATAAAAATCCAAAAAAAAATTTTTTACATTTTTTTTATTGACAGAATTCAATGTCTGTACAAGTAACCTATATCACAGAATAATAAACCCTTGTGTAAAATTTGCAGCGTTTTTTTTTTTTGTTTGTTTGTTTGTGTACAGAGCATCACGCGCGAGCGGCTCAACAGATTTTCATGAGGGTGGTCTCATTGTCATCAGCGAGTTCCGGGGGTGGTTATAGGCTACCTTGATTTTCCCTCCCTCATCCCCTTCATCGGTTTTCGGGAGGTCCTTCACGACGAAAGTTGTTTATCTCTGATGTGTAACTAAGGAGGCCTCAAAAGGGGGACGAAAGTTTTTGTCCGATTTCGTTGGTACAAGGGTCTATGGAATGAGCTTTTCAGGCTGATTCCAACGACTCCAAAACGATTTTTGCAGCCTGAGCCGTTCGTTACCTCTGATCGGCATAAGGTTTTATTACGTAATGAGCATCACGTGGATGATGTGTTGTGTGGCATAGTTTGGTCGCTAGATACCTACTGTTTCTTAGTTTCTCTCGCTCATTAAATATATCGTAATAACAAAAAGGTTGCGCTCATCTATTCAATTCAATTGATGGCTTGTTATCATAACCGTTGGGTAGATGTTTTTCGAATTAAGGGCGCAGGTTAGTATTTTCCGAAGGGCGCACCGGCCTTTCTCTCTTTTTATGCATTTTACGTGTGGTTTGGCAGGCTATTAGTACTCCTTCCAAGCTATTTGATGGCGCAGAAATCCAATCACATTGTATCATAATATGGAGGAACATATTATGTTTCTCTCAGTTTTGAGTTACTTGTAGAGATGGGGAGCGAAAGAGTGAACGACTCCTAAGGAGCGATTTTTTTCAGGGAGCGGTAGTTCAGAGAATGACTCCTGGTTCAACGAACCCAGGGTTCGTCATACCCTGATATGAAGAGACGATTTTTGACAGAGGGGGAATGGGACTGGTATGTCAGCAGTTGAGAGGAGTTTGAGTGGTCGAAAACGAACCTCATCGCTCCAAAAGGAGCGAAGACACGATTTTTGATAAAGAGGGGAGCGGGACTGGCAGGTATGTAGGGAGTTGGAGTTGTCAACAATGATCCCTATTGGCCCAAAAAGGGCGAAGGAGCGGGAAGAGACGATTTTTGATAAAGAGGGGAGTTGGACAGGAAGGTGGGTGTGGTTGGAGTTGAAAAGGAGTCGAAAATGATGAACCCTATTGGCCCAAACTGAGCGAAAGAGTGAAACGAGACAATTAGTGATTGAGGGGGGCGCGGGACTGGCAGGTATGTTGGGAGTTGTCAATATATCACGATGATCCCTATTGGCCCAAAACGAGCGAAAGAGCGAGAAGAGTCGATTTTTGATAAAGAGGGGAGTTGGACAGGAAGGTGGGTGTGGTTGGAGTTGAAAATAATGATCCCCGTTGGCCCAAAACGAGCGAAAGAGCGAAACGAGACGATAAGTGATTGATGGGGGGAGTGGAACTGGTATGTTAGGAGTTGAGTTATTGACCAAACTGGTAAAAGGGTGGGGGGAGTAGGGATACGCAATCGATTTCCGATTTTTTTCGAATCGATTTTTGTTAATACGATAAAATCGAGAATCGATACTTTTATCCCGATTTTGGGAAAAATCGGGATTTAAAAAAATCGGGGTAGAAAGGTTCAAAAAATTGGGTTTTAGCCAATTTTGAAAATTATTGTTCTTGAAACATTTTCTTTTTCCTATTTATAATGATGGATGTTTTTTGAATTGACTGAATCTGCTTCAAAGAATCGTTTCTCAAAAATCGTTTGGAGGCGGAAACCCAACGGGAGGTTTCAATATTGAGTTTAGATTGTCGCGTCCTTCTTCTTCTAACCTCCTTGGTCGCGTCGTTGTTGGTTCAGTTTGTGTTTTGTGGAGGAACAGACTGAGTGGGAAGCTCGTCTCAAAACTATTATTTTTGCAGGATGTGGAAGAGGAAAATTTCCACATTTAATGTGGTTCTTGTGAATATTTTTTCAGACTTTTTTCGAATCTATTGTATAATCCAATGTATTAGATGACCACTCCTTGAACTCCTTGAGAAATATATATGAAATGTAGGTATCAGAATACCTATATGAGAAATATTCGTACAATCGCCTACCTACTTATTGATTGGTTTATTTACCTACTTATGATATATATATATCATAAGTAGGTAAATAAACCAATCAAATTTATTTATATATTTAATTTATTTATGATCGAGTTTGATCCCCCCCCCCCCCCCCCCCCACAAAAAAAGGAAAAATTGTTATAAACCCGATTTTCGCAAAAATCGATTCTTGAGAGAAACGATTTTTTGAGAATCGATTCTTTGAAACCGATTCCGATTTTATGTAAAAAATCGATACTTCTTTACCGATTGCCTATCCCTAGAGGGGAGGGGGGAGCGAAGGAGTGAGTGAGTCAAAAGGAGTCGCTCTTTCTCGGGAGTGAGCGAATTCAGTCCCAGTCCTTTTAGGGAGCGACTTCTCCCATCACTAGTTACTTGTCTCTTTCTACACTAGCTGCGTTCGCAGAGTAATTCTGAAAATTCCGAACCGTTCGGCGCATGCGCAGTAGGGACTTTTGCAAGGGCCGTGGATGGGGGTACATCGGCTTCACTCAAATTCTGATCATCAGAATTTGATGCTCTGCAAACGCAGAACTCGTTCGGAATCGATTCCGGCAGCTCTGATTGTCTTTCAGAACTTCCAGAACCGATTCCGACTGCCTCCTCGACTGTGGAAAATCACACTCGCGCGATTCATTTCCATCAGATGGAAATGAATCGCGCGAGTGTGATTTTCCAGTCGAGGATTTTCACAGATTCTGTGATCTTGTGGAGGTAACTTTGTAGGGACTACTTTTTCGTTGGCGGAGGACCGAAGTTCTGTCCGTTTTAATTCCTGGAAGCGTTCGAGTTCTGATTCGATTCCGAACGGCCAGAACTTACTCTGCGAACGCACCTACTGGGTTTCATCCCTGTAGGTAGGGGATGTCTATAGTCTTGTAAAAAGGCTTGAGTAGTTAGTAAAATACGGTGTAATAAAATACTGCGCAGTAGTAAATTTACCTAAATTTTATTTTTAGAAACAAGTCGTTCTATCATTTTTACTCATTGTCGTTGTATCAACAACATGTACCCTCTCCTACACAACAATCGTCGTCTTCATCGGGGCTTGCGTACGCTCCAAACACCATCGTAATGGCCACAGCAGCGGCAAAAAGCGCAGATGACAATTTCATGGTTCCTGGAAGCGGAAATCACTTCATAATATTATTTAATATTATATTATTATAAATATCATTTTGGGTGATTCTCAACAAAAAGGGAAAATTCCGAAGGTTGAAAATGACCAAATCATCAAGTTGGAAGAAAAATTTGAAAAAAAAAAAAAAAAAAAAAATCAGGGAGATTGACAGCTGGAGATAAGTTGAGATCAAACTATCCACCCAGAAAATGTTTAATGTAAGATTTCGTATGCCATGGTAATCACAATCCACCCACGGTAATCAGAATCCAAGTTAATTGAAGGGTGCCATAATATAATACAATAATATTATTATTATAATATATTATTATAGTATTATTATAATATATTATATTATAATAATATAATAGAAAAATTAAACACTGGATCGACAAACGAACTCACAGGAAAAATACGACGTTTCGATTTCTCGTCATCAGGTAATGCAGGGATAAATAATAATATAATATATAATAATATATAATATATATTATGCAAAAGAGCAAAAGAACCCAAGCGCCTCTTATTCTAATTCTTACCTATAAATAATTTCTGCTTATAAGAAATTTCTGCAAGTGAACCTTGTCGTCCGGGACCCAGGAACGCAGAAAACCCGCATTCGAAAAAATGGCGCTTGGGCCCTTTTGCATGTGGCACCCTTCAATTATTAATTAGATAAATTTTAACATTTCAGGAATTACATAGATTGAAGATGCCTATTAGCTAATGACGTATTATTACTACAGGGCTGTTGAACTATAGGGAGTGGGGCAGGACTGGTGACGAAGAGGGAGAATTTTATTTCCAAAAATCGTATTTAAAAAAAAATATTTCTAGGCGCCTTGAACTTATTTTTGAACGCCTGAAAAATAACCCTTTACCGTTAAAAGTTATAGTACAAACGATCAAGAAAAAATTGTTATTCAAAACGCAATTTGTGAAAATGAAGTCAGTCAATACTCGTGAAATGCATTTATGCATGTAAACCTACCTACCTCATCTCTGATCTAATATTTCCTTTCAATAAATTATTAGTGTTGTCAATCACTAATGTGTTTATTTACTTTAAATTTAAACATACATAGATGAAAAAAGAAGACAAAATCGTCACTGCGTCATCCTCCGTCCTGGACGTTTTTATTATTTTTCAACATTGAGATTTGAAAATGTCGCTTTCTGGGAGAATGGCCCTTAAAACCGACATGAGAAATACAGTTATGAGAAACAGAAAATTCTTAAAATTGAATCCTAATGTTCGTGAAAATCAATTTGATAATGTGGGAGATAATGTTTTTTTAATGATTCGATTTCCACTCTTTTTGATTTTAAAAATACACCGGAGGCAGATAACTCCATATCGCTTGGGAATTCAACAAGCGAGAGTTCAGTTAGCACTAGAGCCTCCTTTGTTCCACCCAGTCGAACAACTTTGCCAAAACACTTGGCTGATTATGAACTTGATTAAAATTATGTAAGATGTAGGATATTATGTCAACCATGGCCTCGGCCAGGACTTTTATTAAAACGTTTAAGTTGTTTGATACGAGTTTTCATTATCAAACTTAAAATTTTAAGTTTAAGTTAAGTTTTAAAATTTTTTGTTAACACCCACTACTTTATCAGTAACGTTTGCTATTTCACAGACATCATGATGGACTAGTACTGCAGTACTAGTCCAGTCATTAGGTGTAAAATAGAAACAAGTTTTGGGTTTGAAATGGTTTCTGTGGTTCGCTATGTATTTTGAGTTGCTCAATCCGAATCTGAGGGTTGCCAACAAAATTTCGCGACGGACCGTGGAGAAAAATGCAAAAAAATGAGAAATTTTCGATTTTTCCGTGTTTTTTTGAGTATAGCTCAAAAACTATCAACTTTTTGTACAAAAACGTCTGTATGTTTGTTAAAGACGATTAAATTTGCTACCGTTTGAGCGCAACCGCTGCTCTGTAGGTCTAATAGATCCCGAGATACAGCACTTCAAAATGTGGCCGATTTTCGCAAAAAGTGCAATTTTTAGGTTTTGACTATCTAGCGAGCCAAATTTCGGCAGGACCCCCCCCCCCCCCCCCCCTCCTCCTCCTAGAGAGGTGTTATCGGAAGGAAAGTCGTAGTAAATGTAATAATTACATTTACGCTTGAATTAAAGTCAATTATTGACTTTAATTCAAGCGCAAAACGAAGTCGGTAGACCCAATGGGTTCTCTTGAAATCTTAGAAAATCCGAAACAAGGGAAATGATGTTTGTAGAGGCTCCTGGTAGGTTACAGTTTTTTGCATTTCTCTTTTGAATTTTTGTTGGCAAACCTCAGATTCGGATTCAGCACCTCAAAATATGTAAGTACATAGCGAACCATAGAAACCATTTCAAACCCAAAACTCGTTTCTATTTTACACCTAAACTACGTCAGTTTGGTAAAATCTGAAATTCGGATACAAAAGTATTTCAAGTAAGTATTTAAAATAGAGAACCTACCTCGTTAATTGGACGGTCAGTTCAAACTTACTCTCTCTGGGATCTAGTTGGGAGGCTTAAATAGAAACGTCGCCGGAAAAAAAGAAAAACATCAAACATCGTCGGTTGAAACGGAAACATCAAAAGATGACTTTATGTTCATTTCGAAGGATTTATTTATTTCCCTTTTCATCTCATATTGATAATATAATATATTTTTTGGTGATATTTCGTAATAACATTGCAAACGTTTTCCAAACTCTTTATTTCGTAATCTATACCACAAATATAATATAAAAATTGGGGAAAAGACCGATTTATTTTAGACCGATTTATAAATCGTTTCGGTAAAAGTTTATCGTGTCGACATATAAACTCGTTTGATCGTGCTATCATAAACCCTCCTGAGCTAAGGTTTTATTAACCAACTCGTCGTTAGAACTTTGGAAATTCGAGGAATTTCCGCCACAGATTCTTTTAAGCATTTTTTTCTGGTGTGGAGGTGGATTTTATCATGTTGATTTTTACACAATCTGACTGAATCAAACCGACGAGTGCAATAAAGCCTCATAAAAGAGGAGAAATTTCTCCTCTTTTATGAGGCTTTATTGCAGTCGTCGGTTTATTATTCTGATATTCTTTTTTTTTTTTTTTTTTTTTTTTTTTTTTTTTTTTTTTTTTTTACGAGAGGAAAAATCCTCCAAGGACTTACAGTGGGGAACCCGCCCTTCGTGTGGGACTCCTGCTTACCTCTGTAAACCTGTAAGGTAAAAACACCTCGATTGCTCTCTGAAAACTGCCCCGGAACCACGTAGTTAGTATTACTTCAGGGCTGTTCCTTTGGTTAACGGTGTATGGCCTCTTACCTACCTTACTTATGGATTTGATTTGATTTCTTCTTGCAGTCGGTGTAAGTCCTTGTCAACCGTTTTTGAGAGAGATAGGGATAAGTGTAGGAGGACGAGTAGTTCTTCAGCTCTCCCCCTCTCTGTCTCCCTCCATGAACTTCGGTATCGGAAAAACAAAAACGCTGCAAATTTTACACTAGGGTTTATTATTCTTTGATATAGATTACTTATTCAGAAATTTAATTTTGTCAATGAAAAATATTTTAGAAAAATGTTTTTGGGATTTTTTTTCCCTCAAATTCTTTTCGTTTTTTATTTGAAAAATATTTGACCTCCTGGGATCCTTCAAAAATCCCATTTTTAGCCCCATGAAAGCCCTATAGATCGCCACAGTGGAATCGGATCGTTCTGGGACCCCCAAAAATGGAGTCTACGTCCAAAAATACTTCGAAAACGACACCTAACTCGATCCCATAGCTAAAAGCCTTCAAAAAACCCCTCCCGTAGCCCCATTTTAGCCCCATAGCGCCCCACGGGTTTGGGCGAGCGGACTGAAAACCTTGCGGGCACAACTAGATTGTAAACCAAGTATTTTGCCAAAATTTCAGATTTTTAAAAACATTTCTACTGCCCAAAACGGCTCGGACGGCGGACGGACATTTCGGATTTTGAATGTAGAACTTGAAAAGGATGTCAAATTTTGAGGCCGATCGGAGTCGTCGACCTCCGTCGCGAAAAAATAGGTGTATTATTCCAAGAATAATAATCCAAAATGTCACTTAATCAAACTTGTAAAGAATTAAATTCCATGATAGGTCCATTGGTTGCGGAAATGCAGTCAACTGAAAATGGGTGAATCTTTCAAAAAATCTCGTCAATCGGACACCAGTCGGTAACCGATCCTGTGGGAAAGGCTGCTGAAATGTGGTGTCAGCGCCACCAGCGCCAGGAAGGATCCACATTATCCAGTCCCTTTATGAGATCTCTGCAGTCTTCATCAGCAAGGGACAGGTCTGGTGCCAGGGACGAGGGGAGTCTTGCAGGGCGAAAAGCTTTCTCCCCTGCTTTTTATGTTCTTCATTGGAAATCTTCCGGACTTGATTGCTGCGTGAAACCCCAGAGGAATCAGCATAAACGAATCCATTGAGATAAGCCAACGCCTTTTTGCAGATTACTTGATATTCCTGGCAGACTCTTGGGTGGACGCGCAGGGGAAGCTCAGGGCGCTGGAGGAATACTGCAGAATAAGGAAACTGAGGAACAAGCAAAACCGTATTGCTACCGGTGGGCATCTCCCCGCGGCGGAGGAGGGACTTGTGGTTTAATCAAGAGAAACTGTTGTGTGTTGAGACTGCCACCTACCTAGGAGTACCTATCTTTGCGAAAAACAACTTGGGTCTGACAGCCAGGAGCCTGATCGCCAAGTGTGCAGTGGCCGTTGACAAGGTAAGGACCATTGCTGGCAGAGTCAGAGAACCGTCCTTTGCCTCTCAGCTCCAACTCTACGACTCAATCGTGTCTTCGGCGCTTTTATACTGCTCAGAAACCTGGGCAATGGCTCAATGCGAGGTTATTGAACGTGTCCAACTGAACTTCTTGAAAAGAACTCTCGCCCTGCCCCGAAACACTCCCAGTCATTTGGTTAGGTTGGAGACGGAAAGGATGCTCCTAATCTATTCGGTTTTCAAACGATGCAACAACTGGTGGCTTTGTATTTTGAGAAAGCCTCCCAATCGCCTTCCACTTTATGGTCGTCTGTCCAGAGCTACGAGATGTCCGAATCAGGCGCCTATCGGAATACCTCACAGGGAGCGATGCACCTGAGGAGCAGCTTGGTCGCGTCCTGACCTTCAGGAGCTACCCACAGGTGAAGAACGTATACTGCTTCATAGTCGAGGGACCTACAGAGATGATGAATCCCAATATAGTCCAGTCATTTGGTAGTTTGGAACGGAAAAAATACCTGAAGAATTTTTCTCGACGAATCTGTACGTTTTTGGGGGGTGCTGAATCCGAAAATTTGGTTATCTACTAGATTCGGATATGGCTTCAGCATGAAAATGGCGAAAAACCATAAAATTTCGGTCCTTTTTTTGGTTTTTAGCGCAACCTTTTTCCAAAAAATGGAAAGGTGCGCTCACCTCTTCGACATGTATGTTTTTTGTTTTTGTTTGTGTACAGAGCATCACGCCCGAGCGGCTCAACAGATTTTCATGAGGGTGGTCTCATTGTCATCAGCGAGTTCCGGGGGTGGTTATAGGCTACCTTGATTTTTCCTCCCTCATCCCCTTCATCGGTTTTCGGGAGGTCCTTCACGACGAAAGTTGTTTATCTCTGATGTGTAACTAAGGAGGCCTCAAAAGGGGGACGAAAGTTTTTGTCCGATTTCGTTGGTACAAGGGTCTGTGGAATGAGCTTTTTAGGCTGATTCCAACGACTCCAAAACGATTTTTGCAGCCTGAGCCGTTCGTTACCTCTGATCGGCATAAGGTTTTCTTACGCATCGGTCGTTAGGGTGCAGTTGTTTACGTAATGAGCATCACGTGGATGATGTGTTGTGTGGCATAGTTTGGTCGCTAGATACCTACTGTTTCTTAGTTTTTCTTGCTCATTAACAAATGTAAAGGTAATAACAAAAAAAAAAAAAAAAACCCACAGGTTACTGCTTTGAGCCTTTGGCTAAAATTCAAGAAACATGGAACATGCTTTGCCAGTAACGTTGCCAAGCAACCTAAATTGTAAAATAGCTCCTTAGGTATCATAACCTACTAATTGAGAAACACGCGCTACTCTTGGGTCCCAACGCCTAGTAACGTTGCCAAGCAGAAAGAAATCGTGATTTTGTTTTTCTTTTGTACCTTAAGGTACGTTTTCCTGTGGACGGTCACATGTTAGTAAACAAAAATGATTTGATGTCATGCGCATAACTCAGCTTTTCGTACAGCTACATTCAAATTGGAGAAATGTCCCTTGTCTAATAAATTCAGAGCTTTCCAACGAGTGGTGAACGATTTCTGTCCGATGAAAACTAAATAAGTTTCATTTCCCCAGCAACGGCTCCGTTGTAAGCGGAAATCATTAGAAAATTTCGTCACCCATTTTTTGTGACACATTCCGCGTGACATTTTTCGGCAAGTTAGTCCAAGGCTAAAGCATGTTCCATGCTAAAAGGTTGCGCTCATCTATTCAATTCAATTGATGGCTTGTTTCTTCTGCCCTTCTAAAGCTGTTTTTACTGCGGGGCGAATGAAATGCGAGGACAGAGGAGCTGAGGCATGTGGAAGTAGAAAATCCCTTTTGAGTGAACTCTATTCCGAATTCACATTCATCATAGAAATGTAGATCCTTACAACTGTACTGTTGCCAACGTCGTCTACAATTTCCTTTTAGACTCCTTCTTTAGGCACAACCCAAAGACATACTAATCACGTGGCACCATTGTGGAAAGTTTCTCAGGATAAAGGACATCTATTTAGGGCTTAAGTGAATATGTTTGACTCTGGCATGTTTATGATATTCTTTGTGATATTCGTACAGTTTTCTAGGAAACTGGGCTCCTTGTTAGGATTTTTTTTTTCTGGAAATGTAATCTCTCAAAAGCAACATAAATGGATGAGTATTGTAAAAACTGCCTCTGTTATTTATAGGAGCTTAGGAAACATGGCCATGTCTTCAGAGGGGACCAATACGCCTTCCAGTGGTCTTGGAGGGAAAATTAAAGGGAAGGCGTATTGGTCGCAAGCAGCTTTCGTAGCTTCGGGACGTCCGGAGATGGACATGCATCCAGGACTCGAGCGATTTGAAGGACTGTATATGAGAGAGAAATGGGTTGGTCGCTGGTGGTTGTTCAGCATCTACGGCATCTAGAAAAAACAAAAACGCTGCAAATTTTACACAAGGGCTTAAAATTCTTTGTTGTAGGTTAATTAGGAATGGAAACGTGTCTGGATTATTTTTTTGTATCGATAGAAGGCGTCCAAATAATACTGAAAATGGTGTTAGAACACAAACTGCAAGTTCGTACGAATTTATAAAATTTATGGGAAAATTGCAATTTGAATTTTGGTCAGCTCCTATTGGTCGACGAGTTGGCCACCATTAAAAAACTAAAAACTGAAGGATCTGTCACGTCGAATAAGTTAATTTATATCACGAATAAGTTGAGTCAATACTCGCATTCACAACAAATCCAAAAAGGCCATTTTCGCGTTTCTCCAGTGTCACTCTGGTGTCTTGATTATAAACTACGCGAAAGACTTTTTATCACAAAAATGATGTATTTTTCCCTTTTTGACTTCTAACAACATGGTACAGGATGATTTAACCCGAAATTCGGGTGCATTTCCATTCCTAATAATTAGGAATAATTTTCCATTCCTAATTATTGTGCAAAACTAATTCTGTTATAGAGAAAATATTTTGGACAAAATTGAAAAAAAAAAAAAAAAAAAAAAATCTGTAGGATCCTACAATGTTTGGATAGATGTGAGACCTCGAAAAATGGATTTTGCGTCCAAAACTCGTCGGGAAACGTCATCTTATTTGACTTTCTGGGATCCTTCAAAAATCTCATTTGTAGCCCAATAAAAGCCCCATATATCCCCACGGTGGAGTCGGATCGTTCTCGGACCCCCAAAAATGGATTCTACGTCCAAAAATACTTCGAAAACGACATCAAACTCGACCCCATGCCCGAAAACCTGCAAACCCCCCTCCTGTAGCCCCATCATAGCCCCATAGCGCCCCACGGGTTTGGGCGATCGGGCTGAAAACCTTGCGGTCACAACTAGATGGTAAACCGAGTATTTTGTCAAAATTTTAGTTGTTTAAAAGAATGCCTACTGCCCAAAACGGCCTGGACGGCGGACGGTCATGTCGTTTTTGGTCGCCTCATGTATCTTGGAACGTCTGTCAAATTCTGAAGCCGATCAGAATTGTCGACCTCCGTCGCGTTTACATGTATTATTCCGTAATAAACCAAAAGGAAACAATGTTCCAATTTCATGTAATGAAATATTCAAGGGCGAGGACCTGCGTTTGATTGTTCGAGAGTTGCAAGTTAGCCAACTGCATTACTGTACATGCCAACCCGCAAAATTGAACACCGATGTTACTACCTTAGGTTAATCAACTGACCCGAAACAGGTTTTGGTTAAATCAATGAATCTACTGAACAGGGCTGACGTGAATTCATCGCATTCAGTACAAAATTTGTTTAATAATTATAACAAAATTATTTAATAATTTCTCATCACTTTGCTGGGTCGCCAAAACGTTAGTGTGACGTCATGGGGCTCTCCGCCTTTTCCACATCTGTCTAAAAATCTCGAAATGTAGCTTATTGTGTGGATTGTGAAGTAAAAATTGGCGTGGGAGGATTTTGAAGGTTGCTGACGTCAAAATATGATGTTACAATTGCGGAATTCCCATCTTTACTAGGGGGCCAATTTTTCTTTTAATCAAGACGAGGCAAACATTCGTATAATTACTGGGAAATTAAAAAAAAATTCTTGAGAACTCTCATCTCTTTGTTTCAGAGTCAGTCTTGTTTTTTTAATTTTAGCTGTCGTTCGGTGAAATTTCCGTACTATACAAAGATTTGTTAAGAGCCGGTGGATGGCAGGTTCGGAGAACAAAAACTTCGGGAAATTCAAAGCGTTTTTTTACCGCCTTCCAAGTTTTTCCTCCTCATTTCCCTTTTGGTTTTCCCCGTCCTTTGCAAGGTTTGGGGGAGTTTGAAGATCGGAGTTGAGAGGGCCGATAATTTCCAACCGAGTTAACGCGAAGTCTGTTTTCGAGAGAACGGCAACTTCGGAATCGAATTCATTGAATTCACCGATTCATTGTGTACACCTGGGCACCAGACGAAAGTTTAATGTAAGCTTACTACAGTTATAGAATTGTATATAATCTCGTACGACATTAAACTTGTTTTGGGAAACAATTCATTTACAGTGTGCCCGTTCGTTTTGCACGATTATAATCGTACCTAACTCCAGCTCAAGAAGCTCTCAGCCCAAGATAGCTCGTTTGACTTGTGTTCACCGTCGCACCGTGTCAGAGGCCTGACATCAGAAATTTATTCCTGTATGAATACTTACGGCATCCCTTGAATATGTATGAGCCCTGCACGTGCAATGAAAATATCCCGGGAATGGGGAAAAATGGTTTGAAGTTGGGCCTGTGGGCTGGTTTCATTTTACATACCTCCTGGGTACAATGAGAGGTATTTCATCGGTTTAGGACCTCTCGAAACGGAATATTTAAAATCAACACTTTATCTAAAACGCCACCGGTGACGGATGAATTCAATTACGCTGGATTTCAAACGTCGCGGCTGCTATTTCAGAAGCAGTCGATGGAATGTTTTTTTTTCTTTTTTTTTTAAATCTGATTTTTTTATTATAACGGCAGCTTTTACAGTCCATCAACGGAATGTTATATTTACGTATGGGCCAGTGGCGGCTCATGCTACAATCAAGAGGGGGTTCAACTGCAAAATTTAATACGCAGCGCCGTATAACATAATACCGCACACAATAAAAAATTCAACGACGAGAAAGTACTAGTGAAAATTATTACGACTCGAACAAAACAACGCGCTTTTGGTGAAAAGGTTAGGCAACAGGCTTATGAGGAGGGTACTTGTTGCCAGTAAAAATTTCCTCACAGTGAAGTTCCTTTTGTTTTTCTTCTCTGTTATTTCAGCATAGTGTTCAAAAACCCTGCGATTATTTCTTGGAGTAATTGTTTTGATTTATTTCAGGAGGGTTTGATGATTACAATCCGAATTCACTGGGAATAATATCCCTTTTTCCCTTCAAAAAGTCACTTTCTCTTAAAATTATGTTTTGATGTTTTGGCAACACCCAAGCTGGTGCGAAACTGTTCCTCCTGTTCTTCGTATCTGTGGGGAAAACAGCGTGAGCTGCAATGAAGAGGTCTAGATTTCAAGGGGTCTAGATTCCAAAACCGAAATGTCCGTTCGGGCCGTTTTGGGCAGTAGGATTTTTTTTTTTTGGGGAAGGGAGGAGTTATTAAATTAAATTCACACTGAAATTGAAATTCTAATTATGAATTTAAGTTATTTCAAGTAATCAGAAGGGGAAGGCCGAAAAATTTATTGGGCCCCAGGTGGGACTCGAACCCACAACCTCTGCATTACTAGTGCGATGCTCTACCAATTGCGCTACTGAGACCAGCAGCCATGGCAGAACATCGGAGATTGAAGGCTCAACCGTCCCCTGCCCCCAACGCTTGATTCGGCCTTCTCATATTGTTGCTTATTTACCCCCTCTGAACCCTGATCTGATATGAAGCCAGTAGACATCCTACTTTTGTCCCTCTTCCTAGGGGTCCCTTAATTCCCTAGTAGTAGTTTCTTTCTAGTAATGCAGAGGTTGTGGGTTCGAGTCCCACCTGGGGCCCAATAAATTTTTCGGCCTTCCCCTTCTGATTTCTTGAAATAACTTAAATTCATAATTAGAAATTCAATTTCAGTGTGAATTTAATTAAATTAAATTAAATTTTAATAACTCCTCCCTTCCCAAAATAAAACACTGTATGAGGGCAGCAGTTCAAAATTCCCTCAAGTCATTCCAGTAATTTTTTTTTTTTTTAATCTGAAATTTTGACAAAATACTCGGTTTACCATCTAGTTGTGCCCGCAAGGTTTTCAGCCCGATCGTCCATACCCGTGGGGCGCTGTGGGGCTAAAATGGGGCTACGGGAGGGTTTTTTTTTAAGGCTTTTCGCTATGGGATCGAGTCAGGTGTCGTTTTCGAAGTATTTTTGAACGTAGAATCCCGGAACGATCCGATTTCACTGTTGTGATCTATAGGGCTTTCATGGGGCTGCAAATGGGATTTTTGAAAGATCCCAGGAGGTCAAATATTTTTCAAGTAAAAAAATAAAAAAAATGAAATTTTTTTTGAAAAATAAAAATTCAAAAAATTAAATTTTTTTTTATTGACAGAATTAAATTTCTGCACAAGTAACCTATATCAAAGAATAATAAACCCTAGTGTAAAATTTGCAGCGTATTTCACATTGCCTTCATCCCAGATTACACGCTAATAATGGAATTGATTTCGTCGATGATGTTCCGTTGTAACCCTGAAGGGATTTTTTCTTACGATGAGAGCCTTAGGTTATTCCTTTCTCATCTTTTTTTTTTTTTTTTATATCAAGACAAAAGGCACTTGACGTTGTTTTCTTTAGGTACACATCGTGTTATTGGTTTGAATCCCTGCAGTACTTGGATTTATCTTTTCTGCTCTGAGGAAAAACGCTTTTTTCGCAAACATTGATTTTTCTGTTGCAGATTCGGAGCGAAGCTAGATCACCTACAGACGCTAGATTCCCTCTTGAAAAAAGACTACGACAGAAGAGCAACACCGACCAACCATTTCAGTAAGAACATTGAAGATACTCATATTTCACGTCGCGGTATCGAACGAAGGCTTAGTTTACATTAAATGTAAATTTTGATGTAGATGGGCATTTCATACTAAGCTTCTTAGTTAGGGATAATCATTTTCCTCTCGCGGACGCGCTATTAATGCAGTAGCACCACAACTCCATGAGAGAAGTTTATACACTCATACTCTACTAATCTGAAGTCCTTTATTCTGAAGCCGCATCACGGCTGACGGGGGGATTTGCATAAGTTGGTCATTAAGGAGTTACGTCCTTGGAACAACTAATTGGAAATTTATTTGTTGGGTGGAGTTTCGGCAGTAACACCCTTCAGAAAGTCTGACGTTCCGGATCAGCCACCAAATCCTATAAGATTGAGGTTTAATTATGTCCCAATCAAACGAATGATGGTGAGCAAGTTCTGTGACGTTTGAAGTTCTGCTCCTGACGTGCCTGAACTGCATTGTCACTCAACGGGAATCGCGTTACTAATGAAGACACATAGAACAACAGTATCGTGTCATTAGGGATCGGAGTAGGTTTAATGCAACCCCAGAAGGCAAATGTTCCCTTCATTAATATATGCGTGGAGAATATCTTGGAGACATCTGAGCAGCAGATCGCATCTTTGAGTTAATAATATTACGCTAATCACCTAGATCAAGCTCTTTAAATTATTCTGGATTGTGTTTCCAAAAATCACACATTTCGGTAAGGACAGAAGCGACTCCTCGTTGGGAATCATAAACCAAACGCACCTTCGTCGGTTTCTATGTATTGGCGATAAGCGGGAGAGGTCTACTCTTAAATGTGGGGGACGAACTTTATACACGACTACGCACAAGATTATGATAAAGCCAACTTAACACCATTTCCACATTTAGGCTCGTTTAGGAAGTTCCTGTAGATGAACTGACTATAGATAGTCACGCTCAGGTGACCTATTGTGTTATAGTCGGTTAAGGGGGAACCGGAGTGGGTTTGCCGAACAAGTGTGCGAGAGAGAGAGAGTAGATGCCCAATAGTAGATCCAATTTAACTCGGCGTTTAATTGATCAATTCCAATTCTGATAAATGTTTTGAGCTCAGTACTGCAATTCTGAAGAGGCCAACGTTTAAATTATTTTTTAATTGATCGAAATATTCAAAAGGGCTCTGAAGAGGATTGCAGAAGGCCGTTCGTCGCAGTGGCTCACAGTCATTCCGCTACAACTAGACGACTTGGATCTCTCAGCCACTGAATTCCGGAATGGATTGTCCGTGAGGTATGGCCCGCAGGGCTACCCATTCTTTGTGATGGTTGTGACTCTCAAATGAATCTCAACCACGCATTGAGCTGTAAAAAAAGGCGGCCTGGTCAAACGAGGGCATGACCAAATTCGGGATCAGTGTGCGAAGATGGCATGTCTTGCGTGGAACTCTGTGGGCCTCGAGCCAGTGAATCCTCGGTTGGTTGCAGACATGAAGGTGCACGGAGTTTGGGACCAGGAGAGGACGGCGTGCTTTGATACCCGGGTTGTAAACCCAGACGCCTCCTCTTATGGTGCCCTTGACTGGCCAACAATCGCCCTGAATGCAGCCAACTTGAAACACCGCAAATGTGATGCCGCAGCAGAAGACCTTCACGGCTTTGGTAGTCGGCTGTGACGGGTCCATGCACAGGGAGTATGACCGGTTTCTGAAAAGAATGACCGAAGCTCTGGCAGAAAAATGGTCGAAGCCTCTGTCCCAAGTCACCTGTTGGGTCAGAGTGAAGACACAGGTAGCGGTGGTCAGGGCGGTATCAATGCGGCTTCGTGGCTGTCGCCGACGGGTCCAATGCCTTGGCCTAGAGAATGGGGCCATTATGCCTCTGTGATTATTGTCGGCCAGAGTACGACGGCTCCCAGAATGGCATAAGACGCCATGAACGATTCTGAGAGGGAGTTTTGGACCTGTGACAAGAGGATGGCGGCGCGGCGCCCGGAATGGCGGAAGACGCCAGGCTGCAGGGCAGAAACGCAGTGGTTCACACGCGGGCCGTCGGGTTATAGTTCATGTTTTTGTTTATGTTTTGGCTTGTTAACTTGTTCTTAGTAAAGTTGGCTAATAGCGCAGCTAGGGTGAACATTTTTCTGTTTTTTTTTTTTTTTTTTTTTTTTTTTTTGCGTAGGTACAACAACGAAACGATGCGTTCTGCGGCAAAAGTCACTATTCTCAAAGCGAAAGAGCACTAAATGTCTGTTAGGGTTCTCGATGGTTGGTCAATTAATGGAAATCTTTTTCAGGCCGACGTATTTATATTTCATCTTCAGGCCCATAAGGAAGAGAGGGACAGACAGCATTTTAGCATGACTAGTATTATACCACATACTGACTACAGCTAGGCTAGATCAATGCCCAGTTGCCTTGGAAAATCGTGATGTTGTCCCACCTGCTTATCAGTCATTGTTTACCCTACACACGTGTCTCTTCTACTAGAGTATTCTGTTTCCTTTTAAGTTTTTTCTCTTTCTTGACGTTTTTTCTCAAGGTTGTCTTATTGTGTGAACCGAATACCACCTAATGGCAGAAGGGAATATGTCGCTCTCAATGTAATTTAATATTTGATATTTAACCCCCTGGGATCTTTTAAAAATCCCATTTTTAGCTACCTGAAAGCCTTATAGATCGCCACAGTGAAATCGTATCGTTCCTGGACCCCCAAAAAACGGATTCTACTTCCTAAAATACTTCGAAAACGACACCTAACTCGATCCCATAGCCAAAACCCTTCAAAAAACCCTTCCCGTAGCCTCATTTTAGCCACATAGCTCCCCACGGGTTTGGGCGATCGGGCTGAAAACCTTGCGGACACAACTAGATGGTAAGCCGAGTTTTGTCAAAATTTCAGATTTAAAAGAAAAAATTCCTACTGCCCAAAACGGACGGACGGCGGACGGACATTTCGGTTTTGCAATGTAGACCTCTTCAAACGGATAATGTCTGATTTTGAGGTCGATCGGAGTCGTCGACCTCCGTCGCGTAAACAAAGGTGTATTATTCCAAGAATAATAAACCAAAAGGGCGATTTTTAACACGTTTTTCGAGAAATCCCTTTTTCGCTCTTCAAACAGCTGTAAAGTTTGTCGAAAAGTGCCTACCGTACGAATGGCGGAGTTGTAACAACGATACAAGTTGCCCGTGGTTTTGTTGCTACAGCATCGCGAACAGGGTTTCTAAGTAGTCACAGTAAATAGCAAATTCCTGTTAAAAAGTCTCTATACCTACTTTGGTTATTCCCCTTAGCGCCCTTGAAAAACCCAAAGACCCGTCGGACCGCAAGTCATTCAAAGTAACAAATGGTGTTATTCTCTTCAGGGAACTTTGAAAAGGGTCGTGATAGGATCTGTGGTCCGTTCCACCCCCTGGGATACCCCTTTGGCCTATTCGTTTTAATTCCCGAGAGAAATTGATTCTTCCTTCTTTTATTTTTATTTTTTTCTAAAGGAAAACCCGTCGAAAAGCGAATGGGTTTATCTCCCGAACCAACATTCTCTTAGAAACCCTTTCAGGGGTCAGGCCAAACGACCAATCTATTCAAAAAACCGTGAAAAACTGTTTCATTAGGAAGCTTTAAAATAATTGGTCCATTAATTCATTACGAACGAACCATATACATCGCCTGAAGTTTATTCCTCTTATCGAAAAATGATTCGGAAAGATAAAGAGAGGAGTCAGCGGAAGAGACAAGTAGTTTGATCTGTGGTACAAACCATCTCACTAATTATCAATAACAATAAACCATGGTTTTATAAACCATCAGCCGGAGTTCAGTGGCCTCCAAACGTTTTGGTACTTGGGGCGCTCGCCAGGGCGCTCTGGCTGTGAAAGAAGACTACCGAGTGTGCCTTGTGATCATTGGGGGTCGTGGGCATGTTTGCTTGACCTTTGTGAAGCCGAAAGCATTCTCGAGTAACCATTACGCCTTTTTCACAAAAACTTAAGGCGTTGTAATTGGAATAATTCCTCATTATCACAAAGGGAGGAGAGAAACCGACAGTAAAGCGCTGAAAGACGTCTTTAACGGGCATAGATGCTTTTTCCAGGTCTGGAAAAAGCTTCTTAACAGTTACTGCCTTGTTAGATTAAAAACAACCTCGGAAGTAAGTGGAAACAGGCTGTAGGCCTACAAATTTACTTATTAAGTTAAGTTCTTTGGTTTAATGAGGAAATTAGTTAAAATCTAGTTTTTACGGGCGACGCCGGAAGGGGTAGGGGGTTTTGCGTTTTTTTCTTCATTGGCTCGGCTTTAAATGGTTGCAAACTTTTACGGTCCCGTTAGGGCGGATGAAATATTTCCCAGGCCTTTAGATTACTCTTCCGGCCATAAAAGTATAGGGGGGTTGAAGGCCTGCGAGGAAAAGACCTTTCGTTCTCCCTTTTCTCCACCTTAGTTCAAATTTCCGTCATTTATCTGGAGTCTCTCTCGTGGGGAGGTGTTGATTGCCTGTGTGTGCCATATCTCGAGCGCAGAGCAAATATGAGATACCGAGATTGTATGAGATATAAATGGGATAAGGCGAAAAAGGTCAACACTCCGAACCGCTCTTTTCCCTTTACTGTTTCAGTTATTCACGCTTCAAAAGTGTTTTGAGCGCTTTGTGAGGGAAATTAGGGCAAATTTAACCGAAGAGGAATTATGTGAATTATTCATGTCTAAGCAAATTGCTGAGAAAGCATTGCCGTTGGGGTTACCAGACATCTGTTCTGAACAGCTTTTTTGACATTTTATGTCTTTGCTTTGGCACATAAACTCAAAAATCGTCACGAAAACTGTTGACGAAAAATGTCCCGGTTGTGTTTTGATGATTTTCACGTACAACCAAGCCGTTTCTAGGGAAATGGGGGGGGGGGGGGGGGGGGTGATGGTGGTGGGGACTAAAGACATAAAATGTCCCAATGTGTTGCAGACTCGTATGCAAGCGTTTTGGTTTATTATTCTTGGAATAATACACCTATGTTTTCGCGACGGGGGTCGACGACTCCGATCGGCCTCAAAATTTGACATTATCCGTTTCAAGTGGTCTAGATTCCAAAACCGAAATGTCCGTCCGCCGTCCGCCGTACGCCGTCCGCCGTCCAGGCCGTTTTGGGCAGTAGGAATTTTTTTTAAAATCTGAAATTTTGACAAAATACTCGGTTTACCATCTAGTTGTGCCCGCAAGGTTTTCAGCCCGATCGCTCAAACCCGTGGGGCGCTATGGGGCTAAAATGGGGCTACAGAAGGGGTTTTTTTGAAGGCTTTTGGCTATGGGATCGAGTCAGGTGTCGTTTTCGAAGTATTTTTGGACGTAGAATCCATTTTTTGGGGTCCCGCAGCGATCCGATTTCACTGTTGCGATCTATAGGGCTTTCATGGGGCTAAAAATGGGATTTTTGAAGGATCCCAGGAGGTTAAATATTTTTCGAGTAAAGAATAAAGAATTTTTGAAAAAACAATTTTTTTTGAAAAGAAAAAAAATCCAAAAAAAAATTTTTTGAAAAAAAAAAAAAAAATCCAAAAAATTTTTTTCCAACATTTTTTCTTTTGACACAGAAATAATTTTTGCGCAACTAACCTATATCAAAGAATAATAAACCCTTGTGTAAAATTTGCAGCGTTTTTTGTTTATGTTCAATCAGCTTCAGCATCCAACCACCCTTGGGGAAAACAAATCAGTGAGTTGAGATTTGAGGTGACCCACTAAGATGAGATGTTTACCCATCAATAACTTATAGACGTTTAGCAATGATTTCAGATTTTGTTTGAGGTCAGGGCGGTTGAAACGCTACAGAATCGGTTTCAAGTGCTGTTGGACGGTTAAGGAGCTGCAGAACCGATCTGAATAGCTGTAAAACTGATCGATGACCTATAGAACCGGTTGCAGTGCAAAAAAAGCCAGTTTGAAGAGCTATACAATCAGTTTATGGTGATGTACTATTAGTGGAAGAGGTCTGAAGAGTTTTAAAACTGGTTTGACGTTGTCTAGGACCAGCAGAGCTTCAAAATCGGTGATTAAGTGGGGGGGATTTTCCCCAACTTTTTGGCTGTCCGCCGTATTTGAGACTGGCGGGAGAAGAGGGTCACGCTACGGTCGCGGCGTGATCGTGCAAAACCCCTCTTCTCCCGCCAACAGTCCAGCCTCCCCGTTCCAGGTCTGACGGCGTCTGTCGACAGCTTCCAACCACACTCATTCGAGCTGTCGGGTCCCGTCCAACTGCTGTCAACCTACAGATCGACCTGGAACTGTAGTTATCTCAACTTCGCATGTCTCTGTCGATTTCTGTTAACAGTACGTCAAACCTGGAACGAACCTATTACATTTGATACCTTGCTGTTCATTTATTGCGACATAACGAAATGTCAATAAGCATGAGAGAAATGGGATCGGGTCCGCTGGCCAGGCCTTCCTTGCCGACCCTTCGATTCGCTGCACCAGTGGGTTTTCCGACGCTTGGGTCCGTTGTCCAGGACTTCATTGTCGACATCTCGACTGTGGAAACCAGTAACGCGGGTCCAGGTAAGACTGGTTTGATGGTCAGGCCGTCTTTAACGACACATCGTTTGAGGCAGCTGCAACAATTAATCTCAGTTCCGATGCGCCCAGGGAGAACTGATGCCGGGCAAGACGTATTGTGTTGGGTGTCAGCATCCCCCTGGTTCCCTTCCAAAGATCACTGTAGCCTGACGAGTGGTAAGACTGAGGTAAGACGAGTTAAGACTCAGTGCAGGTCTTCCTTTGTGGCTGCATCTTCTGTTAGGCTCGCAGACTACGACAATTCGTACGATGCCCTAGCTAGAAATGCTTCCCCAATCCCTTCATCTTCCTCCACAACAAAAAGCGGCGAAATTGTGGATTCCAATTTCTGAACTGAATTGAAAAATTCTGACCAGTAGGACAGAACTGAGGGACAGAAAAAACGGCTTCTGCGCATGTCTGCATTCTGAAAGATAGCGCTGTCACAGAATTTCGCAGCTGGAGCGTTGCGGGATATTATGATCACTTCCTTTCAATCGAATCATTGCGGATTAAGAGTTTACTCGCGCAAAATAAAATGGGGGTTTCTTCATTCCGTCCCGAAATTAGCTAGTGCACTGCCCATAGTGGACCGCCACTGATATTATGTGCTTAAATTTGCAATAAAAAGAGGTACTTACCTACCTACTTATTTATATGAAAAAAGTGGTGCTGATGTCCTGCTTTTTCTCATGATGAACCTGGCAACCCTAATTGCCGTAGAGTATATCCGTGAATTTATTTCAGTAAAAGACAAGGACCAAAAAAAAAAAAAAAAAAAAACCCTGCGGAAATGTCATCTTTCCCCGTACTCGGGGCGAGTTGTCAGTGCCGGGTGGCGTTCTGACCCACTCAACGAAGAATGAACTGCTAGGTCGGGAGGTCGACGGCAACAAAAGAGAAATCCGCACTCCCCTTTTGGCCCTATTCTCCTCTTCCATATTAAATGACCGGAAAAGGTGGCATAAACTTCTTCTATGGCCTCACTGAAGCGACTCAAGTGGACGTGGTTTGAGCTCTAACTTTTTTTCTTCTTTTATTCTTCCATGTATACACGCTGAACTATAGAGAGGGTTGAAATAACTTCGATTTTTTCCTTTCTTTGTGGACCATCTACGCAGCTCTTACATGAAACTAATATAATGTTTGGTTTACAGATAACGCCACTACGGTCGTGTGTGAACTTTACATTCGGAGCTTTGGGTCCATCAGCCCGGTCAACATGGTAAGTTACTCCTTTTTAGGGTGTGTTGACATTTCGCCCAACTCCAAAAAGGTGGCTAATGAACAGCCCTTGCGTAGGTGAATTATGGTAAGAACGCGTCAGATGAGATTCTCGGGTTCTGCGAACAGCGTGATATTACGGGCTGAATTACCTCGGCTTCCAGGCTTGCCTGTCGAGAGAGCTAACATCGTTTTCCCTGGTGGAGGGGTGGCCTAGCTAATAGACCATCTGCGTGGAGCGTGCGGTCTGCCTCACGTCCTCCCAATGTTCGCTTTCGAGGTCAACCGAAGCAGTTTGAGGGGATAAACTAGGAAACGCATTTCCTTTTCGAGAATGTTCTCTCGCCCTCATCATATTCGACGACTCTAGTCACCGTTGACGATTCTAGTGAGCTTTGGGTTTTACTTTATCAAGCCAATGAGCTAAAGTCAGTTTTCTCTTGATGCTTATAATCCCAATCATGTAGATATTCCTTTGCTCATCTAGTAGTCATTGGAAATACTCAAATCATGTGAATGCTTGTCCAGGTATTGTCTAGCTTAACGCCGGACTAGCCTTCAAACAGAGGAAATAGGGGAGGGGGGATTTGATCGGTCATTTGCGCGCAATTGAGCCTGAATCAACTCTGCTCGCACAGGCCTGCCTAACGACGCTTACAAAATAGGCGTGAAATGAAATTTTCTCCTCCCTGAAGGCACCATCCCGCCATCCAAGTAGGGACGGACTCGCTTCGCTCACCCATAATGAAGGGAAGGTGTGGGTAATGACATTACCACATTGTGGCCCACGTCTCTGTCCCCTCCTCGTTTGTTCTCATGCGCCAGGCCAGCTCATCTGGGTCGGAGGGGCGCTTTCCAACTGAGGGAAAAGGACTCCCAGGGGTGAGAGTCAAGAATACGACTGGTGGATCTGTAGGTATATTTGGTACGTAGTCGTAGTCGTTCTTTCAGTTCATATAATTCATTCTTCAGTGCCAGTCTCTGCCTACATCCCTGCCATTTTTCAAGAGTTAGCAAAGCAGAACCAGCTACTGGACACTCCATTCAGAGCTTGGTGGTTCTTAATCAGTTCTTCCCAACATCGTTGCCAAGAGACAGAGGCAGTCAAGTACAACCAGGTGATGGGAATCCAGCAATCAGAGCTTAGTGGCGATTAGCCAGTCACTGCATACTTTCCTTCCATTTGTGAAGAGTTGGCAAAACTTAACCAGCTCCTGGATACCACCAATCAGAGCTTGGTGGCTCTTATGCAGTTACTGCCAACATCCTTGCCATGTGGCAGGGGGTAGTCAACCAAGATCAGATCCTGGAAAACCCAAAACGAAGCTTGGTGCCTATCAGCCACTGGCTGTCACCTGCTGTCCAGCTAACACTGCGAACCAGCTCCTGGAAATCCAGAAATTCGAGCTTGTTGGCTCTTTGCCAGTCTCTGAAAACACCGTTGCCTTATAGCAAGCAAAGATGAGAACGAGTGTACACTCTGCCCAGGGACTCTTCGTGCGTAAACATGATCTGCATTAAGTAAGAGCGGGACTCTTTGACTACACTCCCTTCCCCCTAGGCGGACTCATCGTGCACAGTGCATCACTTCGGATGGGACTCCCCATGCAGTCATGAGGCCAAACGCGGCCGCTTCCTTCTCATCCTTCTCAAGATTTCCATTTCGAATCGGAGTAATTGGATTTGCGGTGGAGCTAATAGCGCTCGATGGTTGCATCGGATGTGAAATCCACACAACAACATAGGGACACTAGTGCTTCAAGTTTACGTAAACGTTCCGACATTTACATGGCGTTTCATAGAACTAACTAGGCTTTGGCAGCTTTCAATTTCAGTGGAGTTGGGTAGTTGTTTTGTAACTCAGTTCACCAACTATCTGCATACCACGTTAATACGTAAAGTGAGCCGAACGTATCAGGAGGTTGAAAGCCTCTTTAATGGCCCTCGACAGTGAAGTTCTCCAGAAGTTATGTTTGCTAACTGATTTTCTGAAGTGGCTGAATAACTTGGCACGTTATTAAGAATTGAGGGGTGAGCCGCGATGAAAGGTTGTGGAAGATATCAGCAAAAATTGCCTTGCCGTTAAGTACCACAAATTTTCCACGATAACGGTCAAGGCAAAGAATACTCTATACGCTTTCCCGACTTTAGAGCTGATTTTTCGAATGGTTCAACCCTGTGCTTCGTATTGTCTTAACTCGCAGAGTGGACCCGATTTGTGTCCAATCCTTTTTCTTTCATCTTTTAAAGACGTCGAGGCAGGATGATGAGCCATCAGTGGGGGTGATAGTGTGGGGCTCAAAGGTTGTAGACTGCATGTTGCTTTTTTGTGGCTACTAGCACTCTGATAAAAGGGGGGGTCGCTCGGCCGACCACTTTCTCGGACAAGGGGGCTCGCTTCGCTCGCCCATTTGATTAATTGATCAAGTGACGGGGTAGGATACAGTGGAAACGCCAACTTAATCGGACTGTTAACATCAAGGATACGGTTACCGACATCTTGAGTAGCCAGCTCCCCGCATTATCAACCCAAGTCAGTCGGGATTGAGGGAGATCTCATTGACCTTGCACGCGCCTGTAAGGTCGAAGACACACTCCTGACAGATGCACACCAACAAACGCAGCACAGACTTCACAGACCACTAGCGCCTCCAGACCCGTTTATGTTTATTAAAAATCGTTCATTAATTAATTAAAGTCGCCGTCTAAATTTGCCAATCGTCGGAATTCGTTCTTCTGGGATTCAGTATTAAAATTCGGATCGCTAGATAGGATACAGTGGAAAAGCCGTTCAAACGGCCATTTGTTTGTAAGATATGGATAGTTGCTTGAATTTGCGCGCGTAATTGCGCTTAACCGGCTTATCAGATGTGGAAGTCGCTCAGGAATCCAAATTCGCCAAAAAATGAGGGATTCCCATTTAAAAGTAGAAAATTGGGCGCAGATGCGCCTATTTGCGCGCATTTAGAGGGGATCTCAACCCACCTATTCATAGGGAAACGGGAAGCCGAGACGATAGAAAAAAACGCTGCAAATTTTACACAAGGGTTTATTATTCTTTGATATACGTTACTTGTGCAGAAATTTAATCCTGTCAGTGAAAAAATTAAAAAAAAATTTTTTTTGGATTTTTATCTCAAAAAAAATTTTTTTTGGGGATTTTTTTGTTCAAAAATGTGTTTTTTCAAAAATTCTGTATTTTTTACTCGAAAAATATTTAACATCCTGGAATCCTTCAAAAATCCCATTTTTAGCCCCACGAATGCCCTAAAGATCGCCCCAGTGAAATCGGATCGTTCCGGGACCCCAAAAAATGGATTCTACGTCCAAAAATACTTCGAAAACGACACCTAACTCGATTCCATAGCTAAAAGCCTGCCGGACAGGTTCTGAGGGGGTCATAAGATTCCACCCAGTGAGGTTAATCTTTATTAACCTCACTAGACCCACTAACCCCACTAACCTGATTAGAGCAGCCTTAGTGGAACCTTAAGATTCCACCTCGACTACCTGCAGGCTATTGACGTCAGAGCTAACCTCTGCCCATAGATTTGGTGGTTATGTCGTAGTATAAATGTAATTTTTCTTTAAATACGTTAAAGAAAACAAACAAACACTTTAAACAAACTTAGTGGCTCCCGCGGACGCTTTTGATTGTTCTTTAATCAAATCTTCAAAAGCGAGAGCTACCTACTTCTAATGGCGGCAAAAAGATGAGACCAAAAAACTTTTTCAGCCAAATACCCATATTGGTTCGGTTTCGATAATCAGTATTCAGTCCGAAATTTTGGATAGACCTCCACCAAGCTTGCCAAAGATGGAAACGGCAAGCGAATAATCGTGCTGAAGGCCAAGTTCGTTTACGTGCGTTTTGTAAGCCTACTTCCAAGTCTGATAACAGAGTCGATGTATTCAAGCTGAAGGTGTGGACGGAGCAAATATCAGCAATGACCCTGGCTGGGCGGAATCGTACGGTTCGGTTTCAACTGGCCACAATAGACCGAGTGGAGTCTTAAGGTCACTCTTAAGCCGATGGGATCACCGAGTGGCTCAAATCCTTCGAGATAATGACCAACTCGGGGTGGAATCTTAAGGCTCCCCGTTCTGAATTAGTGGTTTAAATGGGGTTGGTACGTATCACGGCACGCTTCTTGCTCTTCGACTCATTGCCCTGACAAAATGCATGTACCGTGTAACATTCATCAGGGAAATTGAAAATCCCACTTCGTGTCGTCCTGCCCGGACAAACTCGATTCCGCGGAATTAGAAGAGGTGGACGAATGTCAGTCGTCGCACTGTTCTTGAACCACTATAGGCAACTCGTTACACTTGCATGATTGATTGCCGGATTCATCAATCAGTTGCTTTGCCGTTGTTTTAAGAGTTTTTTTTTTCATCCACAAACAGATGGGGCTTTTTCGAGTTGGCAGGTAGGGGGAAACTCTCCTCGTGATTTTCCCCCCGCGCCACTTGACCGCCCTAATTGTTACTGGTTGGCCAGGTCCTTTGAGAGGGTCGAGACTCATTTGAGCGCGCTGGGGCGACTGTTTCTGAAAACAATTCGCCGAGGGGGTTTTCCACCCTGCCAGAAGAGAATTTCCTTTTCTGGAGATGTGCCAATTTGAGACTAAAGTTGGTTCAACCTTAGCCTGAACACGCTGTCACCGTCTCGTTCGGTTTTCCGGTTGAATGAGGCTGAATCGGAAACTGTTCATTGTGCTCCTTGTAGAGGAGAACCAACTGTAAATCATACTGTCTCCACAGAATCTATTATGTACTAAGCTTTGCTGTTTAGGGATGGACCGAGGATCCTGCTTTATTGTGGCTTACTCGAGTGCTCGGATGATAGAGCAACATGTTGTATTTGCCAACATGTCATAATATGTTGGATTATGCATTACATATTATGTTAGATTATTACACCAGTCGATTCCTTTTTTCAAGACGATTCGATTAGTATAAAACACTGGGTGGACGGCAGCACTGTTAATAAGTTATTGGACGATTACAACACTGCGCGGTAAAGTCATGGGCAAATGGCGCACGGTTTTATTGTCTCCTGGAAAGTTCGAAACAACTTTATGTAACAAGTTGCTCTTTCATATTTCAAAAGGTAAAGTTATCAACTTCTTTTTTTGCTAGTTCAAATGTTTTTTACTGATCCCCCCAGCTTCTGGGAGCTTTATTATGTATGACGGTTAGTTTGAGTTAGTGCTGAGATGTTTTATTTTGAGTATGGCCGCGTACTGGTGAATCAGAAATCGAAGTAATGCAGGGGTTTGCACTCCCTTCGGCCTTCCAATGGTTAGTTCCACCACTATATATAGTCTATAATATAGACTATAATATAGACTATAATAGTCTCATGTATTGTGTTGTCTATACAGAGATGATCTATATCATTGCATAACCTGACGTCTTCCCTGTGCACATCATGCCGCGTATAGGAATATCTCGTTTTCCAAGCTCAGATTGGATCTCATAGTCTCTCTTCTTCACTTGATTCTTTGCATTCTTTTTCACTACTTCCAAGTCACACTCAGTCTAGTATAGATACTAGATTCTGGTAGTTAGCACGTATTTTGGGTATCCTGTAGATCTCAGCGCATATTATAGATCCTCATCGGTGTTTAGAAAACGTTTTTGAGAAAGACAACGATGTTTTTCCATCGATGGTTGGGTGCCATGTATGTTTACCATAATATGGTACATGGCATAGGTACCTACATATATTATATGTATACCGAGGTTACCACGACCTTGAGGTTCGTGTTGGTGACAATTTACTTTGATGGCTGACCATTTTACATAATTACTACTTTTGTGATGAAGCCCATTAGTACCAGGAATTATTTTTGTGTAGGTACCTACTTGTAAATATTATTGACTATTTTTTCATTGACAACGTTTTTGGTATTAATTACTACCTTCCTACTGTTATTGTGTAATGGGGCTGGGTATTTTAAAAGTATAGTTTGTAACACTTTTGTATAATATACCTACCCTTTTTTTTCTACCCTGAACGAAAAACATTCTACTACAAAATTTGGAGCAGGGTGCCTACATCGATGTTCGGTGGGCGACGTTCAAAACTGTCTAAACTTTTTTTTGCCATCCCTATCCATACGCCACCTCTTCCCCTACCAGCACTCACCAGTGGTGTGAGTCACCACCTGCCGACTCAACAGTGTTGCCAAATCCATTTAGGCTGTTTCCCTAGATTGGACTACGAAATCCCTAGATTGAGAAAAACATCCGTAGAACAGGAAAGTTATCTAAAAAAAATCATTAGTTTTTTTTAAAGAGAAAATATTTTTGTTTAATTAGAAGGTATCAATGTTATTGGCCCAAAAACTATGAAGATTTTATATTATTGCCTATTTATCGAGAAAATCGAGATTCTTTTGTGATTTTTGTCTTCTGTCAGAACACGTTGATGTAGGTACTTACTCTTTTCAGTGAAAATTATCTCCATTTTCTATCCTACTTACTCTTTTCAGTGAAAATTATCTCCATTTTATATCTACACTCTATTATAGGTACATTCTAGCTTACTATTTGGTAGGTACCTACCTATTGTTCAGAATGTGAAAATGTTTCTAGTGCTAACATTTGATCTGAACCGCTCGTAGTAGTGATCTTTTTCTGTAGAATCTATTGGATTCTTTGCAATAATCTTTGCCTTACTAGGCTGTGGGTTTTCCTTGACAATCCGCCCAGCAGAATGCAGAAACGATTAGAATTATAATATAATTCTAATATCATCAATGAGGACATGGTCAAATTAGCACTCCAAAAATATAACAACGCAATAGAATGTATTGCATAGAACACAGTTTCGAAAGGAGGCATGAAACTGCTCTTGGACTCGATTCGATTGTTTCTTTGACCGCTTTGCTTTGATATTTTTATGGAGGTGTGTTTATGAGGTTTGTGGGGTTTGAGTGGTGGTCTGAGATGTTTTCAGGCGTAACATTTCAGACATTTCTGCCTGGCGGTGGAACCTGGTGGATCTGATACAGCAGCGATGTAGGCATTGCACTTACAATGGCCTTTTTCCGTTAGTTTTGTGTATTTGGGACGAAGGAAGTAGGAATTCATTCGCATGTGATGTGATGGGGTCTTGTATCTTAGCTAGTCTGAGTTCCCCCTTCACGTTTTTTTTGTTGCGGTTTTGAAGTGCTCTTCCTCCATTACGAATTTCTCCATCTCTAACTTTGCCACAGCGCATTTGTGGGGTCGGCAACTCGCCCTTTACTTTAAAAAAATCCGTACGTGTCGGGTCGTTTAGGAGACTCATTCTGCACACGTGGGATAACTTATACCGGATGGAACTGATCTCTGTAGGAACAATCAAACCTAGCCCTTGGAGATAAAGAGGTGGAAGGTGAGGTTTGTTTACAAAGATCACGTAGTAGATATCGATCGGGATGGTAGTACACGACAACAAGAAATCGCTCGTAGGTATCACATAACAATAGTACCCTGAGGTCTTCTCGAAGCAGGTCGGCCCTGAATGCCTGTGTAGGCCTTATCAGGGCGGTCTACAGGGGCTTCTCGTCCTCCAGGATTAACTTTGCCTTCCAATTCAACAGGATCCCTTGTAGTTTCTGATCCGAAGAAGAGCATCAATATCCGGCAGAAAAACGGGAAATCGCTTCAGAAATATGACGGCTTTCCCTCATTAGGGATGAAACAGAAGACGTTGGCCCTTAGCGGTGAAATGTGATAAGACCCTTCAACGGCCCTAGATGCTTATCATTATGAATCTCCTCGCAGAGATCCTGCAAATGATAAATTAATCGAAAGAAGAAGGTATACGTAGGGTGTCCTTAAGTCTATCCGCTGGTAGGATCTACGCCTCCATCTTCTGTCACAACTTGTTAACGCACTGGAGCTTAAGGCACTCGGTCCAACAAATTTGCACTTTCCTTGACGCCTAAGCTGTCCCCAAAGTAATTAGGGCTCGTCGCCAGAAACCCCGAGAATTGGGGTGGGTTTAGTGAGAGAAGGTGGTGAATCTGGACGGTCGATGTGTCGATATTTTCGTCAGACAAATTGGAGTGTGTTTTATCGATTAAAAGCGGTTTTTTTTTGTAGATTTGTCATTTCGTTTTAATATTTCCATCTTCATTAAATCTTGGATTTTGCGGTATTGGGAATCGTTCCCAAACCTCATCAGAACACTCGTACCTTTATCAGGTAGAAGAGGGTATTTCCTCTTTTCCATCAAAGCAAAACTGATTGGATTTTTTTTCCCCCTATCGAAGAGATTACAAATCGCGGAAGAGCCAAATCGTGTAAGGTTTGGCCTCTCCTTTTGAAACGGGGTGGAAAAGGTCTCATGCAATGGTTTTGGTTAGAATTGCGGATTCCTGTTATCTTAAGCTCTGCCCTCAGTTTCCATCAATATTTTTGTTAGGATGCGAAAAAAAAAAAAAAAAAATCCTCTCATCTCAGGACATCCATCACAGGTTTTATCAAGTTTCCAACCTTTCACGTCACGTTGGCGATTGATGTCAGAGCGTGTATAAAACTGGAAACTCCGGTAATTATACTTCATGAGAGTGCACGAATCCACATTGGCCGCTCCGGCAATTTTCACGGCCCCGCGCTTTGGCTCAACTATCTACCAACTCCAATCAGCCCTTGTCGCCTTTTCAATTTCATCGTTTTATTGACGGCGAGGGGGGTGTGGAGACTGTATGCATCCTATACCCACAGAAGAGAAACCCCATGTGTGAATGGGGGGGTAACCTATTTACGAATCCATTACCAGGCCCGAATGAATTTAAAGCCTGCGGATACATGGCTTCGATATTGACGAGCACGCCTACGTGTTCTTATAGGTTTTTGGTTAGCAACATCCTTCAGCTCGAACGCTCGTATAAATACGGAAATTTCTGTCATTTCCGACCCTTTTGGTTACGAATATTGCCACCTTTATTCTTAGCCGGAAAACTTCTTGCTAGAAAGCCCGGAAAGGTGTCATATTTCAAGAGTCCGTTGATTGAAGAGCTAGCTTCCCATCCAAAATAAATTATTCATTTTCACCCTGTGGCCGAGGGCCCTTGAAATTTGCATCCTCGAGTATTCCGGAACCCATCGTTTTATGAATTTTTTATTTTTCGATGAATGTGTGATGCAATCAGTTGTAGATTTAGGTGAAAAATTCTGATGGATGGTGTGAGCTTTAATTGTATTTGGATATTAAGGTCAAAATCTTTGATGATGGAGCAGCTAGAGACACCCCATTAGAGAAACAATTATCGATTGTGCTACTATCGAGATTAAATGTTCTAAAAGATCTCTTTTTAGGGAATAAATATTAGATGATGGTCTCTGTTGCACGGTTGCCTTATTATTCACAAAATTTCAAACAAGTTTTTCTCGTAGCTTAAATTTTTTACTCGAATACGAGCTTTTACCTCCGAACCGAATGGGTACTTTGAAACTTGCCAGGGTCGGACAAATATCCAGATTGAGAGCGGCGGAATAAGTTGGTATTTGCCGTAAAAATGTGTAGGATGGTGAAAGAGGCCCAGTGTCAGTTTTAGGATCACGCGTAGAATATAAATGTTTCGATAAATATTTGCTGCCGGCTCTCGCAAATGTTTCCATTGGGCCTGAAATGAAATTGGCGACGTCTCTCAGCCGGTTTTCATTTTGGGGAAAACGAGGAGACGGCCGTGGACTGCAATCCCTGGATTCTTTTTTTTTTTTTTTTTTTTCATTGCCATCGAGAGGTTCAAACATTTTTATATCGTAAATTATAAGTGAAACCCAAAAGTCGAACAAACCATGTTTGTTTGTTCAACTATTGAAACATGTCATGTTTCAATAATTGAAGTTGTTCAACGTTTAGGTTTATCAAAACTCAACATTTCCACTTTTGGTCGAAATTCGTTTTTCGGTGATTCGTTTTTCTCTGATTCATGGTTTGTAGAAGTTGTGAGATCCTCATCTCCCAAAAGAGGTTATTTCTTATTGAAATAATTGATTAAAAACGTGTGTTCTCGTCAAAACTTAACATCTCCATGCACGAAAATTTATTATCGGAAGCGTGTTTGTTCCCACCACAAGTGAAAATTTAAATGTGAAAATTATCCACTCTTTTGTGCCTTTGTAGTTACAGATGGTGTTTTTTTTTTTTTTTCAAAAATGATCATCTCCGAACCCGTTTGAACGTTTTCCCCCCTTGATTTTAGTTCCCCAGTTCCTCACCCGGTAGCAGCATGCTCTTGTACGGTTTGAGTACGCTGGTTTCTTGTTGCTGGTTGTTTCTGGTTGTTGTTGCTGTTTGTTCTGGTTTGTACGCTGGTTTGTACGTTTGTGCTCTGGTTTGTACGCAGAATGCTGGTATCTTGTTGCTTCTTTCTTGTTTCTGGTTGCTGTTGCTGGTTGTTCTGATTGCTCTGGTTTGTTCTGGTTGCTGGTTGTTCTGTTCTGGTTGCTGTTGCTGCTTGTTGTTTCTTTCTTGTTTCTGGTTGTTGCTGGTTGTTTATGGTTTCTGGTTGCTTGTTGTTCGCCCTTTCTTGTCCCCCTTTCTTGTCCCTCTTGCGCGATATTGCTACGCGCCACGCCGTTCCGCGATGCAGCAAGCCTTTGTACAGGAATTATTCACATGCCAACAAAAGAATCATGTCTAAAGGCATCGATTTTTTTTTTTAAATCAATAAAACTCGAGTTTTTAGCTGGAAATTTTCCGTTCGCCATCCAGGCTGTTTTGGGCAGTATGACTTTTTTTTTTTTTAAGCTAAAATTTTGTCAACATACGGGAGGGGCTTTTGAAGGGTTTCGGCTATGCAGTTGATTTTATCACCATGTGTCTCTTTCAAAACTCAACATTTCCAAAAAACTTTTCCCTGTTAGCTTCAATGATATAACCCCTTAATTAAGGGTCACAACTAAGGATGGGGAAGGGAATTTATTAGTCGGTTGACATTGTTTTAAAATTTCATGTAGCGGGCGGTACACGTTTTCGGCTCTGCTGAAAATTGTCTGAAAGTGGAAATGTTCAGTTTTGATTAACCCCTCCTCGTCTTATTGTCGTTGTTGTGTTAGAACCAGCAATGTGGTGAGCTGTCCAAGACTGTCGGGAGCCACTTGAGTTATTCATCGCCCGGGTAATAGCGTCCCAGTGGCCCCCTGAGGGGCTTTGAATCGCTAACTAGAAGGGCCCGGAATCATTTACAGATCCTTCCTTTATCCGATTTGGATGCCATTACGTGAACGGGGTTGATTCTCTTCAACTCTTCTCGTTCAACTTGTTGGAGTCGTATTTTGCGTAAACTAGGGGTGGATCAGCTCAGATGGATTAGCTCAAAGTAGGGATGAATAGACCCGATAGCCAGATAGAAGTGGGTTGAAATATCCAGTCACCGGATATGTGTACCTATCGATACACATATACGGGATATTTCACTATCTATCATCTATCCGGATATCGGGTCTTTTCATCCCTAGTTTGAGCTTATCCATCTGAGCTGATACACCCCTAGTTTACGCAAAATACTACTGCAATCTGATGATATCTGATCGGATAGCCGTACTTTTTCAAAAATTCTGAAAATCGAATCAAATCAAATCATTTATTTGCCAGAGACACATAATATTGTATAGGCAATAGTCAAGATAAAAGGGGGAAAAAACAAGAAAACAAAAACGCTGCAAATTTTACACAAAGGTTTATTCTATTATTCTTTGATATAGGTTACTTGTGCAAAAATTATTTCTGTGTCAATAGAAATCAATTTTTTTGGATTTTTTTTCTTCAAAAATTCTTTATTTTTTATTCGAAAAATATTTAACCTCCTGGGATCCTTCAAAAATCCCATTTTTAGCCCCATGAAAGCCCTATAGATCGCCACAGTGAAATCGGATCGTTTCGGGACCCCCGAAAATGGATTCTACGTCCAAAAATACTTCGAAAACATCACCTAACTCGATCCCATAGCTAAAAGCCTTCAAAAACCCCTCCCGTAGCCCCATTTTAGCCCCATAGCGCCCCACGGGTTTGGGCGATCGGACTGAAAACCTTGCGGGCACAACTAGATGGTAAACCGAGTATTTTGTCTAAATTTCAGATTTAAAAAAAAAAATTTCCTACTGCCCAAAACGGCCCGGACGGCGGACGGACATTTGGTTTTGGATTCTAGACCTCTTGAAACGGATAATGTCAAATTTTGAGGCCGATCGATCAATAGGGTAATAAGTAAAATCGATTATTTTCCTTAAAACTCACCTCAGTTTTCTTCCCATTTGCGGTAACCTGAGCAGCCGAAATCACTTCAAAACAGGAAAGTAACTTTCGAATTCGCACTGTTATCAGATAATATGATTCTTATTTCTTGGTCAATCTTCTTCTTCTTCTTCTTCCTAACTGCTCACAGAGAGATAGCAAAAATGGAAAAATGAAGGATCAAGAGTCTTGGGAGGTTGCTAGCCTTATTTTGAGAGCTTTTTTTTGTCCAAGTGTCCGCCACTGGGGTTGTGTCCGCCTTTGGTGCTTTTACCAGAAGGTTGAGGCAGGAAAGAATATTATCGCTTAAACGAAGAAAACTTCATAATTTAATTATGAACTCCTACCAAGGGATTAATTTTCTTAACAAAATGAATTTAATTCATTCCATGAGAACTTAGGTAATTAATGAATTACTCTGCCTTCAAACCTGATGCAGATTTAATTAGCCTGCGTGAACTCTTCTTGTAGCTTCTGCAATCTGCATCTGCAGAATCTGCATTATTAAATGCAAACGATATTTCTGATACACAACCGGTACGTTTGTATTTCAGATTCCTGTAAATTCTGAGTAGGGACCCCCTCGGTTGCCTGTTTCATTACGTTTCGATGATCAGTCTGTTTTTTCTGTCAATTGCCATTTGGAGATGAGCAATGGAATTGAATGTCCAAGTCAGTTGTACAGGTGGGGTATGTAAACATGGATCTCGCAATTTCATCAATCTCGAGTCGACGAGATTCATCCGTTTGACCGGCCCATCCGTTGGCGTATTTTCGGACGGTGGAGATTTCAGTGATTCGGTCATTTACAATCGAGTTTTATCGAAAAGTGAGGGAGAGGACGAGTTATGTGGTTACCACCTGTGGATAATGAAAGCCCGTCGACGACGATGGAAATTATCGTAATCTGATGGTTTTTACGATTGTAGCTAGAATGAGACGGGTTCGTGTAATTGAAGCTGCCTCCCCCTTTTGAAATGGTGATCGGGTGTCCAGGTGTTGGGAATTAGGTGGTGAAAAGGGGTTTAATGCTCGGAATAATTCGTTTGTAGTTTTGCTTCATGCCAAAATTGACTGAGAATTGAGAAATTGATTGAGAAAGGCTTATGTGGATATGAACGGGTTGATGAGCGAATTCAGGAATCTCAAAATGGACCGGGGATGCCATCAGGGCTTCCAGGCTTTCATTCTAACCTTGAAAAAAGCACATGCTCTCAAAAATTTGACTACTCCTTTTCTTCGCCTGAAAAATTTGCTTTCTTTCTGTGACGCTTCAGCCCTACGAAGATGGCTGTGACCTACTTATATTTAGACCACAATGTGTCAGTCATGATCGGGCTCTTCTCTTCGACGATCAGTACGTTTAATCACGTTTGCCATCAAGCACGGAGTGACGTTATTCAGGATGAATCGACAGCAGTAGTAAATGGAGGGTTAACGATAATTCCTCGGCATGTTCGTAGAAGAGGAGGCGAAGTTGATGTTTATTCAGTCCAGGCGCTAACTCGAAATACTTCTCTTCAATCTTGTAAGCTCCTCGAAGGAGTAGCGAGACTTTCTGGAAAGCGTCAGACGAACACAAGCGCCAAATGACTCGGAAGGCGATGCTGAGAGATGTCCTGGACACGATTTGACGGCACGAAGCCCAGGGGGAACGAAAAGCAACGTAACTAACTAAAACATTGTTACATACTACAAACTGTGGGGGGGGGGGGGGGGGGGGGCAGAGAGATGACGGCCGAAATGAACAATTGGAAGTCATCCAAGCTTTGCGGTTAAAGTCATAGTCAACTGGGAGGTTGCACTGGTTGACATTTTTGAAACATCGGGGTGACTTTGCTTTCCCGATTACCAACAGCTTTCTCTTTGAGAGTTTTCCACCAACGCACTTTTCACCCTTGAATTTGAATGACCGATCCGGAGTTAAGCGGTAAAATAAACCAAGCTCGTCTGTATTGAACACTTGATCGTCACTGTAACCCTCTCTGATTTGCGGCCATACTTTATTAATCCAGTCATTCGTGACTGTGTTATCCCACACTACCTGCCTCACTTGCTAGAATTATAGAATTATGTTATTTTTTATTTTTTGTGATGTAATGTAAGAGAGGACCTGATGGTCCTAATTATGTCACATTTTCAAATAACCAGTCAAACAGTCACCTGATACCTTTCTGACCGGAGAGCAAGATGGACGCTCTTTGGTCGCTGGGGAGTCCCCTCCCCTCATCCACAAGGTGGTGGATGGGTGGGGGACGAAAGGGCCAGGTGTTCTTGGGCAGGCGATATTCCGCCGCGGGGTGACAGGTTTCCGCCTGTTGTGAGGTAGACAGCGGGTTACCCACCCAGTTACAATCTACATAAGTGTAGAGGAGAAGGTGGGAATATGACCCCCTATTCATTTTTTTTTTTTTTTTTTTTTTGTTATGAAAAATCAAATTTCCAACTAAGGTCTCAACTGTTTATGGCAGACGGCTTCATTGCTCACCGTAAAGTGACATCAAAGTTGGAAAAAAATTTAGATCGAATTTAGGTGTCATAAATTGAGTTTTTCCAAGAAATGACAAAATTGTGTCTTTGCAAAGATTGTAGGTAATATGGACCCCAAGGTATTTTGAGTTAAAAAAAAGTGGAATTATGGCCAAAAATCGCAGGAGAATCGAGTTTATCATAACAATGATGACCGTCTGCCATAAACAGTTGAGCCCTTATTTGGAAATGTGATTTTTCATAACAAAAAAATGAATAGGGGATCCATATTACCAGCTTCTCCTCAGCAGGAAAAAAACATGGCGTCACAGTAAGCATTGCGGGGTCCATATTATAATCATCGAAGGAGCCATATCATCAAAAATGACCGTCTCAAAAACTGTGTTTTTAGCGCAACCTTTCCCTCAAAAAAATGGAAAGGTGCGCTCATCTCTTCGACATGTTTTTTTTTTTTTTTTTGTGTGTGTGTTTGTGTATCACAGCATCACGCCCGAGCGGCTCACAGATTTTCATGAGGGTGGGCTCATTGTGATCAGCGGGTTCGGGGGGTGGTTATAGGCTACCTTGATTTTTCCTCCCTCATCCCCTTCATCGGTTTTCGGGAGGTCCTTCACGACGAAAGTTGTTTATCTCCGATGTGTAACTAAGGAGGCCTCAAAAGGAGGACGAAAGTTTTTGTCCGATTTCGTTGGTACAAGGGTCTATGGAATGAGCTTTTTAGGCTGATTCCAACAACTCCAATACGATTTTTGCAGCCTGAGCCGTTCGTTACCTCTGATCGGCATAAGGTTTTATTACGCATCGGTCGTTAGGGTGCAGTTGTTTACGTAATGAGCATCACGTGGATATTTTTGATGTGTTGTGTGGCATAGTTTGGTCGCTAGATACCTACTGTTTCTTAGTTTCAATAAAAACTACAGTTAGCAGTCCAGAACAGGTTGCGCTCATCTATTCAATTCAATTGATGGCTTGTTTTAACCTGCAGGTAAACGATATTCAGGATACAAAAAACGGATTATCACACCCTGAAACATGCTCGTGAAGGGGGAGAATCGATATTTGCTCGAATTGAAGTTTAAATTAGCAAAAACGAAAGTTTTAATCACCTCGTTCAATATTTGATGGAGCAGGAAAAAACATGGCGTCATAGCAATCTTGTTGATGGAAAACTGAGCGTCCCCGCTTGCCCCCGTCGCTCCCCCACTCCTAAGATGAGGTACAAGCCGCTTCTTCACTCTCACCACCTCCCTAGCCTGAGAAAGCGCGGGGGTCCATATTACGTGAGGGGTCCATATTCCCACCTTCTCCTCTATGTTATATCACGAGCAACATAATAGAATTATAGTTTGACGATGTGTCGTTGACGTGCACGGGGGTTTCGGAAATAGGTTCAACTGTTGTGTTGGTGGCATCTGCTTGAGTCCGCGTCGATGTCACTGACATCAGGAAGGATTGGCTCAGCGATATCGTGTAAACATTCGTCGACTCGAACTCCGTTCATTTGATGCAGTGGTTTTGGCAAAAGAAAGCCATTGCTTACATAATTGTCGATTCTTTCACTTCCTGACAGAAGAATATGTAGGATCCTATAATGAATGTGCAATCGACGTCGAAGTGATGCAGCAGTTCAGAAATCCTCGAATCGGCTTCGGTGAAAATGTTGATTATTTGACCAGTGGTCGGCTTTCAAACCGTGCTCAAGTCATTTGCATAGGTAAACGGAAGACTTGAATAGAGGAAAACGGAACAATAAGGTAAAAGCATTGGGAAAATACGGAAACCCATTGCTAAGCGAGGAACTACGCGATTAATAGAACCTAAGTCTGGCATTATATGCACATTATGTGAATTTGGTCCGGATTTGCAAGGGGAAATGTGGACTGGATCATATTTATCGCTCCAGGCGGTGTTACCATAACGTCGCATTCAAACTCCAGCCAAAACGCCGAAACAATTTCGAGTCGTCGATAGAACTCGCACTCGGCTTTTGGTCGATGAAAATGTTAACCTGAGCACAGATCTTGGAACGAAGTTTCGAAGTATTTTTGGACGTAGAATCCATTTTTGGGGGTCCCGGAACGATCCGATTTCACTGTTGCGATCGATAGGGCTTTCATGAGGCTACAAATGGGATTTTTGAAGGATCCCAGGAGGTCAAATATTTTCAAGTAAAAACGAAAAATGTTTGGAAAAAATCCCCAAAAAATTTTTTTATAAAATTTTTTCATTGACAGAATTGAATTTCTGCACAAGTAACCTATATCAAAGAATAATATCAAAAAAAAAATAAAAAAATAAATAAATAGGTAATTTAAAAAAAAAAAATAAAAAATAAAAAAATTTGCAGCGTTTTCGCCGAGCTTTCGCTCAATATTCACTGCGGCGAAATCCTCCTGGGATTTTTGAAGGATCCCAGGGGGTCAAACATTTTCCGAATAAAAAAAAAAGTTAAACAAATTTGCAACGTTTCGGCTGTAGCCACGGAATAGAATGCACTTTTCTATTCCGTGCTGTAGCTCAGAAACTGTCGACCCGATTCCAAATTTCTTTCTTTTTTTTCGTAAAAGCTGATTAAATTTCCTATCGCAGCTATTTTATGTGAGATTTTTATTTGATAAGGCAAGACGCACAAATGACAAATTTAGGCAAAACTGCCCATAACTCGGGAATGGCTAGTCCGATCCTAATTCTTTTTTTTTCTGGTGAATGCTGATTAAATTTTATATAACGTCTAGTCTTTACATAAATTCATGTTGAGACAACAAAAGTGCCATTGGCAAAAGTGCCAAAATGACTTTTCTTTGGTACCTACCGTTTTTGAGTTAGGAGCGAAAATACGAAAAAACTGACCTACTTCGCCCCCCCCCTACCCCCCACATCGTAGGGTCGGGGACTTTTAGTGTTTTAATCCCCCCGTGGGTCTGGAGTGAAGAAATCGCTTCTGCTCTCAACATTTCCACCTAAACCCATTTTCGAGTGTTCGTTGCCTGGACTGCAACTGCGTATTTGTGTAAAATTTGCAGCGTTTTTAGTGTTTTGAGACTGTTCGATGCTCGCCAAGCTGAATTTTTCAAGACGAATTTCGAATTGTACCGCCTGTTAGAAGTAGTGTAAAATAAAGGTGGTCCTCCTCTTCGTTCTCCTCGTCTTGCAGCTCCAATGTAATAAGATAAGTAACCATCTCACAGTTTTCCGTAAACTCCAATGAAGACTTCTGGTGGCTTTTTCCGTGAAATCGACCTTTCCCGCACTAATGGGCTCTCACCTGACAGATCTCAGCAGGCGGGAATGAAATGATAAATGTTATATGTTATATGTTATATTTATATGTTGGAACCTCCTTGCAGATTTCAACTTTTTTTTTAAAAGCGTTGGATATGTCAATTTTTCACTATTCCATTCGATTTTTTCCGCGTTTTTATTTTCGATTTGCGCATCAATGTTTGATTTCGGCGGTGCTCTAAACTATTTCAGCAATTTCAAACATACATAGATTAGACAGATCTTCTCAAGACTTTAGACATCTTTGCGTTCTAAATGTTTCACGTCTGTGTGTTTAGGCTAAGTTTTATTTGCGGTAAACACAAACCTGAGGACTTGTTGTGTTCCATTATTGAATCATCTGCCACCCTCAAACTACCCAAGTTTTCGACTGAAGAGAACAAAAATATTGTTCTTTGTTGCCAAAAAGGCCTTCATCACCGTCCCTGCTCGTCTAATCAGATTAATTCTCATATCTTGGGCGGCGAGAGACGAAAGCAAGGGAGGCAACTTGTTGTTTAGCTGGGTAACTTGGACTTTGATACCAAGTGGGTTATCTAATTACTGGCCCGTTGGCTGTTACCTTTGTGAGAGCGATGGCCATGTCAGAGTGTCGTACTCCGATATTGAACCATTTGGAATTGTTGATACTCACGTTGGTAATTCAAATTCAAACGAAGATCTTTATTGGTGGGTTGATACAGTGACAATTACAATCGTGATGTTGCATTAGTGTATCTTGGATGCGAACCCCAGACCACTGAAATCAGTGGTTAAATTATTGTGAATTCATGTCCAAAATCTTTTTTCGAAATATTAGGGATAAATCTGTCATATCGATGATATTGTATCATTACTGCCATCATGAACTTTTTTTTATTTTCGGTGATTCTGATTGCAACGTTGCGAGAAGTAGCGCTGGATTTTTCAAATTGGTATTCTGTGAAGCCTGTGCGTCTTTGTAATCGCTGTTATTTTTTAATTTACCAAGTATTTGAACGTTTTACGGAGTCTCTGTGACACTGTTGCAGGGTGAGGAACCTTTCCTGGTATTGCTTTACCAAACGGTAGAACCGATGGAAACTCCTGTCAAAGCTTCTTCGAACGACGCCTGCGGCGGGACGCTCGTGACCGGCACCACAGTGGTCACTGTGTGCGCGTGCATGCGGTCGCACTATTCGTCTTTCAACGCCCTGTATTACAAAAATCAGCCCGCCTTCACCCCCATGGATATCCTCTCTCGTGAAGTCTACGTGGCGGTGGCGCTCCCAAATGCCGAGTTCATCGCGGATCAACACTACACTCTGGACACAAACAACTTCATGAGCCCGTCGACTTGTTACGATGACATGAAATCGGTCGCCGAAGGGTCCAAGGATATTTCTATGTTGCAAACGTCTCTCGTCGTCGTGATGTTTTCTCCTGAAATCACTCTGGAGGAGTACGCGGTGTTAATCCCTCACCCCTCCGTCGATACCTTTATCGAAAATATCATTTATGTGTATGGGTTGTCCAAGAACGTTGGGGTGGGTCAGCTAAAGGACAATGACTTGCCGTTTAATCCTGAAATTCGCACTGTGGAGTACATAATTGCCCCTTCAAGTGTCGAATGTCCTTACACTGACTTCTGTCAAAAGCAAATTTTTAACGATGTAATACCGCCTGAATATGAAAGAAAGATGAAGTGTCTTTGCATTGAGGATTACACAATCGAGGTTTGCACAGGTGTTGCAGGATTTCCAGTAACCAATGGCGAAGAAGTTTTTGCTATAACGGTGTCTCCTATCGATTGTGAAAATGGATCTGTATTGGTTCATTTATTGGATCACCCGGCAATCGTGGCTATCCGCGAAGCAACATTTGCGGAACCAGTCGATTTCGTCACTACCAGCACTTCGGAACAACCACCGCCACCACCGGCAGAACAGCGAGATGGTCCAATAACCGACTCAGTCAGCCCAACCCTGTACGAATTCACTACTCCAAGCAGCGCTAACGCAATGGCACAAAACATTATCCCCTTTCAAATTCTACTCTTCTTCCACTTCTTTGGATAAAATTATAACTTTGACGGGTTGATGATTTATGAGTAATGTCTAGTTTGGGTGCTAGGAATTCACGTTTCTACGGTTGCTATCGCCTATATTTCAAATTTTATTTCGGTCCAAGAGATTGCCAAGGAGTGGATCCATCAAGAAGTAAATGCTGAAAAGTCTGGAGAAGTATAGTTAGACAACACCAGACGACGAACAATTTAAAATAGGTACCGAGGGGAAGCCAGTAACCTGCTTGAGGTGCCATGCTTGGTATGGTTTCGCAGAATTACAGAAACCAGCGGGTTCAGCTGCCACAGTCGAATTTTCGGCAAAAGCGGCCTGGCCAGCTGGCCCAGTCTTACATTGGAAATCCCCCTTGCCTTCCTTAGGATGTCGTCAAAGGAGGCACAAGGGTTAATGGAAGTTCCATGCGTTGGATCTCATCCACTGATGCAGCTTCCCTAGACGAATTGTCGTCAAGGGGGGAGGTCTGGTCAGTGGGCTCGATCCCCCAAAAATAAACTGCACGTGCAAATTACCATCTATACCACCATTCTCACCGTCTCTGTGGCTGCTGACTATGTGTGTGTGGGTATGTCACGAGCCTACTCCTCCGAAACTGTACTAAGTGATAAAAATATGCCGATTTTTTCCATGGGTTCGGCCGACCGTTTAACTACCTTTAGGGGGGTTGAGCCCCCCCCCCCCCCCCCCCCCCCTGAGATGCGCGCGAATAGGCGAATTTGCGGCCAAATTTCTTATTTTAAATGATTGGTTGACATGTTGTTCTTTCCTCCGTGGCTTATCTGGCCTTCAGGGTGTTGTGGGGTAATAGGAGGTGTATGAAATGACTAGTCGTTCTTTGGTGGCCAAGCTTTCGGGTTATAATTAACCATCTTCAGGGCTCTACAAAGGAACAAACCTGCCGTTAGGGTCCAGATATCATTAAGCTGCACAGTGATTCTTAGAGTATAAATGTTACAAACCTTAAGTTACAGTGCGTTGTTACATTTCAGTTCCTCCGTCCCAGACGTCGACCACATGCCAGACCCTGGCGCTCTGGCATGTGGTCGACGTCTGGGACGGAGGAACTGAAATGTAACAACGCACTGTAACTTAAGGTTTGTAACATTTATACTCTAAGAATCACTGTGCAGCTTAATGATATCTGGACCCTAACGGCAGGTTTGTTCCTTTGTAGAGCCCTGAAGATGGTTAATTATAACCCGAAAGCTTGGCCACCAAAGAACGACTAGTCATTTCATACACCTCCTATTACCCCACAACACCCTAAATTATTTTAAATGGGAACCCCTATTTTGTTCCTCGAATTCCGATTCCTCGGCCAATTTTTCGTCCGATAAGCGCGTTGCGCGAATTTTTTGGCGCCCCCGAGTTCGCGAAACTAATTTTTTTTCTAATTATTTGGTCTTTAACGGACCGATTGAAATGGGGTTTTCTCCTTAACCTACCTAGAGATCCGAATTTTAATACGAAATCCCGAAAAAACTCAATCTGATGATGAGTGAATTTAGACTGCGAGTTTAATTTGAAAGATTTCAAGAGATCAGGCGCCCAAGATGGGTGGCGTTCCAGTTGAGGGTGATTTGGGACGGCGTCAGGGACCTTACAAAGAGGGTGCTAGGGACCTTGGAAAGGTTGAGGAGGCGGGGAAACTTGTGGGGGGGGGGGGGGGGGCAGTTTTGTGCAACGGTTCATTCTACGCTAATTTCGGATATATTCTGGTGTGTGGGAAGACGATTTCTCTCTCTATTCTCCGGCCAGTTTTACGCCCGTTAAATCTAGTGCATTGAGCGACTGTCACTTGGCCGAGCAAAGCGAGGCCCCCCTGACTGAGAAAGTGGTGATGCCCGACAAAGTGGTCGGCCGTGCGAAGCGAGGCCTTACGTCTGAGTGCTAGTGCTAAATAAAAACGTGATCAGTTATAAATTATAACTTCTAATTGTGGTGATCCTCTCCAGTGTGTTTTGTTGCATATTTGCACTTAAGTGACTACGTTCTATTTTAATGGCAGGGGTGAATGTGGTGATCCTCTCCAGTGTGTTTTGTTGCATATGTGTTTCCAAGACTCTCAGTATTGAGCGTTCCCCCGAATTTCTTAATTTCATTCATACGTTAGGTTTTGGCTAATAAAACCTTAACTCAAAAGGTTTTATCATTTCACTAATATTATGTTAATACGGGATAATAACATATTATGTTAATGACATGAGGGATGTCCTCCCGTCTACAGAAATAGATGAGGCGAGGAGAGTGGAGAAATCTGTCCAGATTCTCCACATAACCTATATCAAAGAATAACGCCCTCTAATGGCCTCTTCACTGGCAGGGGTGGCGCCTGATCTTCTGGACCAAGTTGGTTTCAAGAGTCCCCCGCCTAAACTCCCGCCTAAATCACCCAATTTCTGTTCCCTTTTCCGCCACTAATTACATAACCCATCGACCTTTGAGCCGCTTACCCCGCGTAGCTAACTTATATCATTCACCCCCCCCCCCCCCCCCCCCCCCATCTTGACCTCCTATATATTTCCCTACTCTCCGAACTCGATTAGCTGATTACCTACTGCGTCATCCCCACTGAGGTCTCATCATTCTGCTGCTCCACCATTAAATGTAATAGATTATATTTTAATAACTTAAACATATTACGTTACATCTTAACTGTTCTAATTCCGTTTGTGGTGCTTTCGCTGTGATTTATTTTCTTGTAACTGGGCTTGTCCCGTTTTTGAATAAATAAATAATAAACCCTGAAAATCGATTTTCAGCTAAATTATCAACAATAATTGTTCATGAATTATTCATCTTTTATATAAGAAGATACAAACATAAGAAAAATGGAGCGATGGAGGACGAGACTCGAGATAAAAACTGAATTAGGTAGTAGTGGTGGCAGTCTTCTAGTGTTTGCAGAGAAAATTCTCCTTGTAGACACATTCATTATTGTCCTTCGGTTGGTTCTTCCTTCTTAAAATCTAAGATCTGATCTTCTCGTTGTTTTATATTTTCCTTCTCGTGGTACTATAAGAAAAACAAAAACGCTGCAAATTTTACACAAGGGTTTATTATTCTTTGATATAGGTTACTTGTACAGACATTTAATTCTGTCAATAAAAAAATTAAAAAAAAATTTTTTTTTTGGATTTTTATATTTCAAAAAAATGTTTTGGGTTTTTTTTCAAAAATGTGTTTTTTCCAAAAATTCTTTAATTTTTACTCGAAAAATATTTAACTTCTTGGGATCCTTCAAAAATCCCATTTTTAGCCCCATGAAAGCCCTATAGATCGCCACAGTGAAATCGGATCGTTCCGGGACCCCCAAAAATGGATTCTACGTCCAATAATACTTCGAAAACGACACCTAACTCGATCCCATAGCTAAAAGTCTTCAAAACACCCCTCCTGTAGCCCCATTTTAGCCCCATAGCGCCCCACGGGTTTGGGCGATCGGACTGAAAACCTTGCGGGCACAACTAGATGGTAAACCAAGTATTTTGCCAACATTTCAGATTTAAAAAAAATTCCTACTGCCCAAAACGGCCCGGACGGCGGACGGACATTTCGGATTTTGAATGAAGACCTCTTGAAACGGATAATGTCAAGTTTTGAGGCCGATCCGAGTCGTCGACCTCCGTCGCGAAAACATAGGTGTATTAGGTATTCCAAGAATAATAAACCAAAAGTAAACAACCCCCAATTTCACAAAAAGTCGATTCAGCAATCAGATATTGGTGAAGACATGAAAACCATTTGCTTTTTACAGGACTACGAGGTGGATCTGTATTTGAGGCAAAAATGGCACGATGAGCGGCTTCAGCATCCCGACATCACCGAAGTGCTCGACCTCAACGATCCCAATTTGGTCAAAGCTATTTGGAAACCGGAAGTGTACTTCCCCAACGCCAAACACGCCGAATTCCAGTTCGTCACGGTCCCCAACGTTCTAATCAGGATATACCCGGACGGAGAGATTCTTTACATGCTGAGGTAATTAATTTGTCGCATATTGAAATTTAACGAGGTACCTATACGAAATTCGTGCGTTTCAGGTTTTGTAATTTTAACCCTGGGCGATAAAATGTTTGCGCCCACCTCCTGAGAGCCTCAAACGTACGTCAAAAATAACCCTAAATTTGAGTTTATGGTCACGAAGTTTGCAGTTTCTCTTGAATGGCTGTTCTGCGAAATATTTTCCCAAGCGAAAGGAAGAAATTCCGTACATTTTGATGGGGCTACCCATAAAAAAATTACGATTTCGTTTGGGGGATTCACCTCGAAAGAATGATCCACTAAAATGTTCATTCTGAAGCTCCCTCATAAATACCTACCTCGTATAACAGCAAGATTTAAGACCTGCCGCCAAGGTGGGCACTATCAAGTTGAGTCTACTTGAATTATGCTGCCACATTCGCAGGCTTTCGCGGTCAGAGCGTGCTGAGCGTTCCAACAATTCTTTGTCTGTGTTGAGAAAAAAAAAAAAGTACAACCGTTCGCCTCATCTCACGGGAAATTCTCGAGTTTTCGTGGGTGATTCATTCCCTTCAAGAACGCCGTTTCTCGAAAAACAACCAACCCCCAACGAGGAGAGAAAAAATGTGCAAAACTGACTTTTGACGGGAAGTGAGAGTTGAATTTCCCACCCTTTACATGAATTGATCTCAGCCCTGAGCTTTTCAATTTGTGAAAAACGCACAGCGTTGTTTGTTTACGCCACTGTGTACGGCCGCGGGAGGGTTGGATTACAACCTCTCTCCGTCAAATGAGGGGCTGAAACGTGTTATTTTTTCGTTCCCTCGCCATAATGGATTATATTCTTCGTTATTAGTGAATTCTCATCAATTGTTTTCTTTGAAATGTATTTTTTGTCCGAGGTTCCCTCATCTCCGTAGGTTTTGGGCAGTAGGATTTTTTTTTAAATCTGAAATGTTGAGAAAATACTTGGTTTACCATCTAGTTGTGCCCGCAAGGTTTTCAGCCCGATCGCCCAAACCCGTGGGGCGCTATGGGGCTAAAATGGGGCTACCGGAGGGTTTTTTTTAAGGCTTTTAGCTATGGGATCGAGTTCGGTGTCGTTTTCGAAGTATTTTTGGACGTAGAATCCATTTTTGGGGGTCCCGGAACGATCCGATTTCACTGTGGCGATCTATAGGGCTTTCATGGGGGCTAAAACTGGGATTTTTGAAGGATCCCAGGAGGTTAAATACTTTTCGAGTAAAAAATAAAGAATTTTTGAAAAAAAAAAAAAAAAAAAAATCCAAAAAACTTTTTTTTCCAAAATTTTTTCTTTTGCCACAGAAATAATTTTTGCTCAAGTAACCTTTAAATATCAAAGAATAATAAACCCTTGTGTAAAATTTGCAGCGTTTTTTTATTTGTCAGAGTAGGTAAGATATTTCAATTACATAACAATCGCAGGTGAATGACCAATAGCACACAGTTACTTACTTCTTTTTTTGTTTTTCAAAAATATTTTCTTGATGACTCAGAATTAATTTTGGCACGCTTAACATATCAAAGAAAAATATACCGTTGTGTAAAATTTGCAGCGATTTTCACTTTTCTGGACTAGATTCGATTGGAGTGCTCTCACCGATGAAAAAAATGCTGCAAATTCTCCTGAAACCAGGTATTCCTATTTCCTCAGAGCGTTCTAGTTGGGTCAGCAGTAATGGATACAGTCCGACGGGAATCGTCGCAATCAAATTAGAATCGCAAACCCTTTTTATCCCGGTAACCCTCCAAGGGGGTTAGTGTTCGGTCTGAAGTGGTTCACCCTCGTGGGGAGACGCTAAGCTTTTTTTCATTTTCTTCTACTGGAAACCCTCAAAAGGCAAATCTGCTCTTTTACGACGATGGCCAGAAGACCCGAGGTCACCTTTGAATTTAGAGAAAGCTGATAATGCTTCTTGAAGTTTAAACCTATCTGAAGCCCTAAAAATATACTCTGAGGAGTATGCTCTTCCTGGTCTCAATTGTAAGCTATTTTACAGCAAAAAAGAATGAAACCTAATGCAACATGAAATTTGAAACAATGGACTTTGAAATTGATTACCCCCTGACACACTGTGAAGGGGGGAAGCTGGGACGTTGTTATATCCCCTTGATGAATGCGGTAGGAACCTATTTATCGGACCTAGGGCTGTCCTACGCGTGGAGGCTGTATTGAGTGATGGTTCGCCATAACACGTATGCACTTGAAAAATTCTCGTTTTTCTCCTGCAACAGTATTCCAACGTTTCCATCAGCCTCTCGTTCTAGAACCCGATCGGTTACGGGAGTTTTGCAATTCACGTCTCCTCGCCGAGAATTTTCTCGTTTGTCTTTGATCAGCGCTGGACGGCGCTTTCCGCAAATATGGAAATCCTCTCGCGTTTCGAAAAGCCACACCCCGTTTTCCCTCGGGGGCTTTCAGACCAATTATTGCGTGTGTTTTAGAATCACTCGCCTATCTCGGAAAATCTCCACCGGAGGAAACCTCCGTCTCTCCGAGCAGTTCAATTAGGAGCCTTTCCCCGCCACTTCTTCCGGAGAGTTCACTGGATGTTATGAGATTTTCCCGACGGTCCGGCACGCTTCGCTGGGGAAATCATGTTTGGCAAGGGCACATCTATACTATTAGAGAATTGATGAACAGTAATGCAATATCATTATTACTTCAGTGGCCACAACTAAAAGCGAAAAACGCTGCAAATTTTACACAAGGGTTTATTATTCTTTGATATAGGTTACCTACTTGTGCAAAAATTATTTCTGTGTCGAAAGAAAATAATTTGGAAAAAAATTTTTTTTTGGATTTTTTTTTTTCAAAAAAAATTTTTTTGGTTTTTTTTTTCAAAAACATTGTTTTTTCAAACATTCTTTATTCTTTACTCAAAAAAATATTTAACCTCCTGGGAACCTTCAAAAATCCCATTTTTAGCACCATGAAAGCCCTATAGATCGCAACAGTGAAATCGGATCGTTGCGGGACCGCAAAAAAATGGATTCTACGTCCAAAAATACTTCGAAAACGACACCTAACTCGATCCCATAGCCAAAAGCCTTCAAAAAACCCCTCCCGTAGCCCCATAGCGCCCCACGGGTTTGGGCGATCGGACTGAAAACCTTGCGGGCACAACTAGATGGTAAACCAAGTATTTTGTCAAAATTTCAGATTAAAAAAAAAAAATCCTACTGCCCAAAACGGCCCGGACGGCGGACGGACATTTCGGATTTTGAATGTAGACCTCTTGAAACGGATAATGTCCAATTTTGAGGCCGATCGGAGTCGTCGACCCCCGTCGCGAAAACATAGGTGTATTATTCCAAGAATAATAAACCAAAAGCGCCTCTCGTATAGTGGGAAAAATTCAAATTGGACCATATTCCTAAAAGCATATCCTGGCAAAAAAAAAAACAAAAAAAAAAAAAACGAAACAATGATGAAACGTCAATACTAAAGAATGTCCTTCGATTCAGCAGCCGAATAAACCAGAATCCACAGCGATCCATAAAAGTTTACATATACACTCCAAGAAAATTGGTTTGGTTGGCTAGAAACCGTGTTTGCAGATAGGTGAATAAGTAAAGCTCTATTTTTCCCAATCTTCTGTCAGAGGGTTAGGAACTGTATGGGTTTATTCAGATTGGAATTCTCAAGGATCACGAACTTCGTGTAGCTCAATAGAGGAAAACGCTGCACATTTTACATAAGGGTTTATTATTCTTTGATATAGGTTACTTGTGCAGAAACTTAATTCTGTGCCAATGAAAAAAGTTTAGGAAAAAATGTTTTTTTTTTAAATTTTTTTTCCAAATTTTTTTGTTTTTTTACTTGAAAAATATTTGACCCCCTGGGATCCTTTAAAAATCCCATTTGTAGCCCCATGAAAGCCCTACAGATCGCAACAGTGAAATCGGATCGTTCCGGGACCCCAAAAATACTTCGAAAACGACACCTATCTCGATCCCATAGCCAAAAGCTGTTCAAATAAATCCTCCCGTAGCCCCATAGCGCCCCACGGATTTGGGAGATCGGGCTGAAAACCTTGCGGGCACAACTAGATGGTGAACCGAGTATTTTGTCAAAATTTCAGATTTAAAAAAAAAATACTACTGACCAAAACGGCCCGGACGGCGGAGGGACATTTTTGTTTTGGAATCTCGACCTCTTGAAACGGATAATGTAAAATTTTGAGGCCGATCGGAGTAGTCGACCTCCGTCGCGAAAACATAGCTGTATTATTCCAAGAATAATAAACCAAAAGAAGGGTAGAAATAAATAGAACCCAAACCAAAATTAGCACAGACGTAGGGGGGGGGGGGGGTATACTAAGTAACATTCTCAAAGTCCTGGGCGGTGGGGCATGAGCTCTAGGGGGGTCTCCAAAGGTCCCTTTTTCAAGTTTTTCGTGAATATCTCGGGACCGGTGCCTTTTTCGATGAACCTTGCCCTATAGTAAATGAAAGCTGATAAAATTCTCTACAACTTTGATGATATACGTTTTATCGCAATTCCGAACCGTTACAGAGATATATGCATCGAAAAATTGAGAAATAATGAAAATGAGGTTTTTAGCTCACGTTTTTCGGATAACTTGTTTGATTTGCGTCCAAACGGTTGATCTGAGAAAAACGTTCTCTTAGAGAAAGTTGTAGAGCATCCAATTTCCTTGAAGAATATGTGGCTGATTGGCAATTTATCATTGACCGGTCAAAAATTACGCCAATTTCAAAATTTTGCCAATTTTTGTCATTTTTACTCAAATTTTGTCAGGCCACTTTCCTGTGTCCTTGAGCTTCAATCGTCCTTCTTTCTGTCATCTGTCATCATTTCATTCTATATATACGTCCACACTAACCCAGAATTACATAACAATAGATCGGGGTGGGGGTGTGAGAATCACAGGCCTTGAATGGCCGTTCCACCTTTTGAAGTATAAATTCTTTTGAACGCGTTCTTGGGGGTTAGACGTTCAATCGAGCCCTCGATTCTCGCGGTGAACCCAAAGTTCCAAAGGGCCAACACAGATAGAGAGCAGCTCATTACTTCGGCCATTTCGGGATAAAATGTCGACCGTTCCAACTCAACGAGGTTCCTACTTGGGAAGAACGCTGAAAATATAATGCCGCTTATTTGTGGTTATTGTGGGTTGAATTTACCACAGCAGGTGCCCCTTAAGTCTGAACAGACTATTGATCCGTCATTCTGCTGTGGACGGGCAGCCCATCAAGCGTTTCATTAGAAGTCGGCTTCATTCAGGTAGTTTTTACGTCTTTCCATTGAAACTTCTAAAAACATCCGTTGCAATCCCCTCAAGACTCGCTCTAGTATTTCTCTTTTCTTCGCTTGATTGGGAAGCAAAAAATGGTAACAATTTGTAGGAAAATTTCCGATTGGGTGATTCCGAGTAATGAATTCAGCCTAGATAAGTAGTGAATAGTAATGAATTCAACGCAGCTAATAAAAACGTTGAAAATTTTACACTCGGGTTTATTATTCTTTGATATAGGTTACTTGTGCAAAAATTTATTCTGTCAGGAAAAACATTTTTTTATAAGTTTTTTATTTTACTTGGAAAATATACGACCTCCTGGGATCCTCCAAAAATCCCATTTGTAGCCCCTTGAAAGCCTCATAGATTCCCACGGTGAAATTGAATAGTTCCGGGTCCCCCAAAAATGGATTCTACGTCCAAAAATACTTCGAAAACGACACCTAACTCATCCCACAGCCGAAACCCTTAAAAAAAACCTCCATTAGCCCCACGGGTTTGGGTGATCAGGCTGAAAACCTTGCGGGCACAACTACATGGTAAACCAAGTATTTTGTTGAAATTTCAAATTTAAAAAAATTCCTGCTGCCCAAAACGGCCCAGTCGGCGGACGGACATTTCGGTTTTGGAATCTCGACCTTTTGAAACGGATAATTTCAAATTTTGAGGCCGATCGGAGTCGTCGACCTCCGTTGCGATTACATAGGTGTATTATTCCAAGAATAATAAACCAAAACCAAGTTCTGAGTCAAATTGGCGTTAAATGAACACTTCAAAAAATTTATATCTACCTACGTTATGTCAAGTGCCACAGAGCTGCGGTCGGTCTCATTCGATGAGAAGGAACGTCCTTTACAAGATTCTAAACAATTAAAAGCAGGTTCTAAACAATTTTTCCAGACCTTACTTTCGTTCTTTGCTCATAAAAAATGCTGAAAAAAAGGACCAAAAACTGGAATTTTCGCAAATGGAAGTTTGGAAGCACAACCCTTAAGAATAAGCGTAGCGCATGAACATCGGTCAAGGTAGGGACCCCCACTTTGTCCTAGTTTTCCATTCATAGCGGTTGTTCACCCTCTGTCAGGGCCATTTGCTTGGCATTTGGGGTTTGTTGCTGAAGAAGGGCTAGTGGGCTAGTAGGATTTGAAGCTACTGTGTGTGCTATGTGTAATTCACTACATCTCGTAAGGATAGCGCCACCGTCGATTTCGGCACATGAGGCCGCTAGTGCTCACTGGATAGTGCTTCGGCCCTATCTAGTGAGTTCTCCTTTCCTTTCCTCCATGGGGCAGGCTATTGAGCAGGTGCAGCGCTGCAACTTGGGCCAATGGGTTTCAGTGACGTGGTCGTTGGAGGGGGCAGTATTCAATAACATGCACAGTGTTTTGTGTCGCCGGGATTTAAATTTTTCGTTGCGCTGGCATGTTTTAAAAATTTTAATAATTAATAAATTAATGTTATATAATTTCAATCCTGCTGTAAGGGGTAGAGACCTGGATGTCAACAGAGCAGCAGATCTGTTTTACCTGGCGCAGGAACGCGAGAGATTTGCAGGAATGATCGCCAACTTTCAATGATGGAGTCGATCTACTTCTTCTTTCAGTGCCGTCTCCATCATTGAAAGTTGCTCGAGCTGCTCTACTACGGGGTCAAAATCCCGTCTTCACTTGAAAAGGATGTGAATCAACCTTCACGGAGAATTCTTCTGTTGGTATTTGTAATGCATTAAACCGAATTCTTCAGATGCCTCGCTGTTCACCTATTCCTTTTTTGACCGAGTTGGTTTAAGGTCAACCTTTCTTCCGGAATTTTCCCAAGACCTCCCCCCAGGTCTAACAATTTTCCATCTCTTCCTTTTTTTTTCCAAGGCTGGGAAAATATCACCATTCGATGACCCGTACCTTTGACGGGCTCCGATTTCTTGGGACCCTTGGATTATTTTTCATTTCCTTCTGGACAGAGGGAGCCATAAACTGCCTACGTGATGCCTTCAGTTTATTGGGTGGAAAACTGTAAGGTGCTTACTTTTGATTGGATCGCACGTGACAAGGGTTTTTCTCTCACTACGTTCTCCTTGTTTTTTTATCTCCCAGTTCAGTTCGGTGAGGCGTGTTTCCCTAAAGTTACTTGTAATTGAAAACTGTCTAATTAGTAAATTTGCTTAGAGCGAGTTTCAAATTAGGTACCTACTAACTTGCGCTGCAAAAGGATCAAAAACTGTGTTTGACGTGGAGATGTTTTTTGGTTGGGGGTCTGTTAGAACTTTGCGACCTATTCCAAGTTTAAAAGCGCACCGTGAAGGTATGGGAACAGATTTTATCATACCTAAAGTTAAGACCATGGCGCGTACTATACAGAGACCTGAATTGAAAATTAACGTGTTGAGTTGCTCGGAAATGAAACAATTTCTCAATTCAAACGCATTTATGTGGTTGATGGGGGGGGGTAAAAACCCTTCCTCTGCGCTTCATTCATTCCTCCACGAACTTCTCAAATTTTATCAGGAAGCTATGCATGTGAAGAGTGTCACATTATGAAATTGGGGATATTTGTGCGAATCAATGGAGAACATGCCCTATTGGTTTCAGAAAATTTTATTTGCCGCAAACACTGAGTGTATATCAAACTCCTCAATTGCTTATACACTCATTCATACTATTTAGTACTAGATGTATCCGTTTTGGTCAAAAAGAAGCAAAACGCGAAAAACCTTTACGACCTGAATAATATTATTTTTAATATATTTATAAATTGTGATAAATTTATCCCATCAATATATTTGAAGAGTCCAGAGAAGAAGGGGAAAAAATAAAAGAAAGTTGAAAAATGCCTGTGATAAAAGTAGTGTTAAAATCAAAACGCTGCAAATTTTACACTAGGGTTTCTTATTCTTTGATTTAAGTTACCTACTTGTGCATTTATTTAATTTTGTCAATGAAAAAAATTTGAAAGAAAATTTTTTTGATTTTTATTTTACAAAAAAATTTTTTGATTTTATTTCACCAAAAAAATTTTTTTTTGTTTGCATTTTGTTTTTTAACATTTTTTTGTTTTTTACTTAAAAAATATTTGACCTCCTGGGATCCTTCAAAAATCTGATTTGTAGGCCCAAGAAAGCCCTACAGATCGCAACAGTGGATTCTACGTCCAAAAATACTTCGAAAACGACACCTGACTCGATCCCGTAACCAAAAGCCTTCAAAAAGCCCCTCCCGTAGCCCAATTTTACCCCCATAGTGCCGCACGGGTTTGGGCGATCGGGCTGAAAACCTTGCGGGCACAACTAGATGGTAAACCGAGTATTTTGACAAAATTTCAGATTTATAAAAACAAATTCCTACTGCCCAAAACGGCCCGGACGGCGGACGGACATTTTGGTTTTGGAATTAAATCTAGACCTCTTGAAACGGTGAATGTCAAATTTTGGAATCGGAGTCGTCGACCTCCTTCATGAAAACATTCCAAGAATAATAAACCAAAAGTAAAAAGTAAAAAAATTGCTATAATAAAAAAAAAAGCAAAACGATGCATGTGTTGAAAAACTAAAGGGTGCTGTAGGTACTTCATTTATTTGGGATATCATTAGGCCGCAAAAACCGCCCCCTCAGGCCGGAACACTCGGCCCGCCAGGCCGCAACGACCGCCCCCTCAGGACGGAACGAGAGGCCCACCAGCAGCCAGTAGCCAGCAGGGGGTGGCCCCCTAGTAAAAGAGCTACGGCTAGATAGACGCCGAATAGATGACTTGAATGCTGTCCCCCTCCATAGCAGTTTCCACAGCACTAACCTGTCCCCTTTTATACTTTCATCTCATTACTCTATTCAGAAGGCAGTCGTGAGGCCCCTAAGGACAAAAACAGCTTGCTAATAAGATGGTTCAAGGTTGAAACCGGATTAATTCCTTCTTTCCATTAAGCTGATTGAGCCGTCAAGAAAACCCCATTCAACCGCCAAATCTACAAGTATAATCGAAACAACAGGGGCTGCAGGGCTTGAGGGAGAAGAAGCCAAAAGCTTCAAAATGATGAAGACGGATAATGAATGATTCCCGAGGGGAAGAAGTCGTTTCACCGTCGAAGGGTTTTTACGAACTTTGACGAATTGGTTGGTTAGATCCGTAATTGGAAAGGCTGTGACGCTTTAGCCAGATAAAATATAAACTTAAAAACTTTTTCTTCTTGGAGTTTTGTAATTACTGTTCAGTAATTCCTTTCAGACAAGAACTGCGGCGACACTTTTCTTCTTGCTAACTGAGGTGATCTGAAGTTGAATGAAGTCAAAGGAACTGATCCGGGTGTATTTTATCTTTCTGAGTCTGTTTTTCCGACGTCAAAGCCGTCGGAAGAACTGGCGATCGCCAGAAAAGCTAAAGGATCTGCTAACTCCTACTTGAAAATACGATTTAATCGATTAGTTATAGTTATCACTGGCAGCCTGTGATGGCTAGGAGGGTCAAATCAGACTGCAACTACGTGGTACGCCGAAGAGCCAATTTAAAGTAGTACCTAGCGGTGCCGGAGGGTACTGAGACCAGTTCAAAGCAGGGATATCATATAATGGGGCCATCAAGGATCGAACAAGATGTTTTCGTCCTTAATGATCCGTCTTGATTCGAAGGCTTCAAGTTGCAAATTGCTGTTGGGCTGTTGTAATTGCTTTAGCGTCACCTGGGGGGGTTGAGCTGCAAAGCCATTCGCATAATTAGGCCCCCTACTTAATCATGAGGCTGCATCCTTCTTCTCGGCCAAGTAAAATTAACCCGCTCATTTATCCACACTCCGACCGTGTAAGGGGCCCGAGGTGGAAACTGTTTTCACACTGCGACAAACCCCCAGGGGGGGCAGGACCTAATTTTCCGTTGAGATTCCCCTTCAGATCCGAAAGGATGAGGACATTATGAGCTTTTGACGTTTTAATGAATCTCCCAGCTACAGCCGTCGACGTTCGTTTGCGAGACGGCGTAAAATCGTGATATTTCTTGTCAACCTCCATAGTTGGCAACAGGATTGAGAAGCAGGGCCATTCGACTAATTTGAAAGGACGAGCCGGCTAATGTGAAAGGAGCTCGAGGGACAGCGAGTGAAATGGGCAACCATGCGGACAACGCTGAAGGCCTCTCTGAACTCAACTACAGTAACGAAAAAAACTTTGTTTCCCGGAAATTAATTTTCATTAGGGCATCCCAAGAAACAGCGAACTGTGTTACTTCAAAAATGTTTTATCTAACATTGTGTGCTGCCTCTTCACCGTGTTTTTTGAATTCCAGGTTGAAGCTGACGTTCTCTTGCATGATGGACTTATCCAGCTTCCCTTTGGACACCCAAGTCTGCACCATGGAGGTTGCCAGCTGTAAGTGTACCCCGCAAAATCCTTTCTTAGGAATCAACTACGAGCTGCATCCTCGCAATAGTGCAAATAAATTGAGTGATTCAATTCGAATTGATAACGACTCAACCAAAACTATACGAGTTATTTGACGATCAAGCGAGACGCTAGTGTCGCGATGCCAAGCTAAGAGAGAGAAGCCTGTAATGTACAGTTAAGAAGATTGGGCCAACTTCTGCCCCCTGAAATGTTGTTGTATTCGGTGATCGGCATGTGCCCTGACCAGAAATATACCAAATGAAGACCACAGGGAAAGAAGGGGGGAAGTCGCTTTTTTCCGAAAATGAGTTAACGTTGGCACCGAAATCTCCCGAGGGTTTAGTTTCATTATATTTTTTTTCCAAAAGAATGGTTTTTTCAAAAATTCTTTATTTTTTACTTTAAACATATTTAACCTCCTGGGATCCTTCAAAAATCCCATTTTGAGCCCCATGAAAGCCCTGTAGATCGCCACAGTGAAATCGGATCGTTCCGGGACCCCCGAAAATGGATTCTACTTCCAAAAATACTTCGAAAACGACACCTAACTCGATCCCACAGCTAAAAGCCTTCGAAAAACCCCTCCCGTAGCCCCATTTTAGCCCCATAGCGCCCCACGGGTTTGGGGGATCGGACTGAAAACCTTGCGGGCACAACTAGATGGTAAACCAAGTATTTTGTCAAAATTTCAGATTTTTAATAAAATTCCTACTGCCCAAAACGGCCTGGACGGCGGTCGGACATTTCGGATTTAGAATGTAGACCTCTTGAAACGGATAATTTCAAATTTTGAGGCCGATCGGAGTCGTCGAGCCCCGTCGCGAAAACATAGGTGTATTATTCCAAGAATAATAAACCAAAATTTGCAGGCGTTTTTGAAAAGTGTCGATACTTTGATACCGATTCTTTTTGATACTGACTGTCTAGATGTATCGATACGATACTGTATCGATACTTCAGAACTATCAAACACTCCTACCAAAGGACTGTTTGCTCGACGCCTGCCTTATCTTGCCGGTCAAATATTTGCGATTCATCGATGAAGTTGAAGATCCTCAACTCCATCCTCAAATGCCATGGCGGACGTCGCTGGTAACTAGTGAGTTTTGTTGTTATTAGCAGCTAATAGCTGCTATTATCATAATTTTTAATCGACCTAAGACTCGAAATTTGCTTGAATCACTTGAGATAATAAAATAATTTTTATAAATGACGAAAATCGATTCAAGATTTTTTTAAAAATCAGTAGTAAAAAATCGATTCACGATTTTTACAAAAATCGGAAGTAAAAAATCGGAACCTGAAGATCGATTCAAAAAAAATCGAAAAATCGGAACAAAAAATCGATTTTTCCAAAAAATCGGAAATCGATTCCCATCCCTACATTGAAGTCTCAGAGCTGCAATGCTGTGACGTATCAGAGATGTATCTAAACAGGTGTGAGAGAGGTATCTGAGACGTGTCAGAGATGTGTCTGAGACTGCGAGTCTTTAGCCAATGAGACGATGCTGAGATGTTCTGGAGCCAAGAATTGTAAATTTGGGTTCTCATATTTCCGAGATCCCATCAAAAATTGCGTGTCGCCATATTGGAAATGGCGCTAGAAAATTATTGAAATGAAGTATCTGGTTTAAAATGAAAACATGCCCAGGCCCCTATGAGGGGGTTAAAGCGCCCTCTTGGGAATGAAATGGCGCTGACATGCTTTTGAGACGCCACAGAGACGTCTCATTGCAGTCACTTTGGAGAAGTAGGTTCTACGTTGCGCCCGTGCTGTCTCCGCGACATCTCTGGTATGATAACATTCAAATGTCTCTGAGACATTTCGAGAGCAACCATTTCCGTTTTGACGTCTCAGAGACGTCTTGGTAAAGTCTCAATGAGACCTCTAAAGCTGTGAGACGTGGAGACCCATTTGAGCCCAGATTGAGACGTCTATGAGACTATCTCTGCTGTGTGGGGATAACCTACTTCGGAAAAGTCACAGAGGCCATCATGAAGTTCATTAATTTGATTAACTTTTATAACATTTAATTAATTAATCAAATTAAAAATTGCAATTTCTTTGTTTGTTTGACAAGTGCTAATTTCATTTGATGCTCCTCGGCCAAGCAGAAATGGATAGTACAAACTTTGAAATCAAGGCTTTTGATGCTTGGCATCTTTTAAACCCCAGAGGGGTATTTTTGGGATAGTGTTAATTTAATTAAGACAAACTTTTTTAGTAATAGCGATTGCTTTTAATTAATTTTTGTGAAAGTAGTCGACGTTCTTCTCTTACAGTCTCGCTATTTGTTGCGTCAAATCGCAGAAGAAGTTATTCAATTTCCAAATTAAATTAATGGTCAGGTAAGAAGTTCTAGTTTTATGGAAAAGTAGATGAAGTGGAGCGAAAAACTTAATTACTGCAGGATTCGAGGCAAACACCCCCCTCTCTGCGCTAATTTTCGCCCCTCCGGCTTATCCAAAGGGATTTTTTTTTTCTTTCATTTTCTTACCGCTTCCAATTAAGTTCGCTATCCGACCGAATCGGAGAGCTTAACGTGTTGGCTGAAAGTATGTTTCCAACTTTTCCCGCTTCAAAATCCAAGTTTTCTTCCCGTATTCCCCCCCCCCCCCCCCAAGTAGGTAAACGAACTTGACATTAAAAAACAAAACAAAAAAAAAAAGTCACTTGTCGATTAATGAAAACTTTCAGATTCAGTGAAGTGACTCTCTGAGTCATGTCCCTTAAAAAGTTCTATTTCCGGCATGATACCGTATTATTCTACCAGGTTGTTATTATTGTGCTCCAGTTCATCAGATGATGGCACCTTTACGGCGGAGTATTGGACTAGTTAAGGGCTCTCGCTCGTCATACGTATTGGAGTGAACCTGTCTGGAAGGGACGTGGAATCTTAAGTGAGCGTGGGAGCCTCAAAGGGATCGCTCAGAGATTGAATGTTGGGATCGACGGTTCGGAGATAAGTCACGTTCAAATAGACTTATTCATGACACTAGGGTGTGAAATTACCTGGAGTGCAAGATGCCAGAAACCTGGCGAGGATATCGTGCTCCATTGTAATTGCTTTTTAGGGTAAATAATGTCATGTACGTCTAATACATAACAATACGTGTAGAAGCAGGAGCAGGACTATCGTTTTGCGTCATATTTATTCTAGGGTACGTCGACTGGTCGGAAAAACTTGAAAACATATCATCGTGTTCAGCTTGACGAGCATAACACGAGAAAACGTCAAAAAATCGCTCCATGTGGCGTATTCGTGTGATGTTCTCAGATTTATAAACGTGGTGCTGGTTCATCCAAAATGGCTTTGAAACCCATGATGAAAATTGAAAATGAATCTGTCAGGTATCGGGAACGGGGCCAAAACAGAATTACGCCTTATTCGCCGAGCTTTCGATTAATATATAATCTTCATCAGGGCTATAAGCTTCATCGAATTTTATCTACGAGGCGTACGCTAGGGCGGAGTGAAATTGGCCGAAAAAAAAGTTTGAGAACCTTGGATATCCTAACCCAGGAATGGGTAGATTGTAATTTCACGGAGTATCTGCTGAACGAAACCAAGCTGATGTCATCAGGGACGCTTACATTCGTGGTTTATTGTCACCTCACATTCGGCAGAGGCTACTTCTATAGAAAATCTGAAGCTTACATTAGAACAGACTCATGCACAGGCTCGTAGTCTCGAGATGGCAGAGTTGCAAGCTCGGTCGTATTTGTTCAACCAGCCAACGTTTTCCGCTGCAGTGGAGCCAACTGATGTCCAAGTCATGAATACGGCAGCTGTGCTACAGAAGCATAAGGTTCTGCACGCAAATGCTATTTCTGTGGTTTTGAACGCCACCAACGCACAGTGGGCTAGAATGCATGCTTAGCGCGAAAAAATTCAAAACGTGTTCTGAATCGGATCATACTTACATTCTCTATGTTTTGCCGTGTGCTGAGTCGAATGCAACTATTCCCGAGTCGCTAAAACCTAACGTTTTTGAAAAATTTACAAATTTATGTCATGAAAATGGACGAAATCAAATTTTCTGAGTCATGTTATGTTTGGAATCATTCTGAAGGTTTTTAGAATCAAATTAAACCAGGTTTGTGCCAAATATAATATAATTATCTCATATTTTTTAACCTTTTATTTTTTTGTATTCTTCATATTTTTTTTTTTTAATCTTAAAAAAATCAATCGCTCGAGCTCGGGGTAACATCCACAGGTAACAATGAGGAAGAGCTGCATCCCTTGGGAGCTGCTTAGCTGCATGCCACTCGTTGAACAGCCAGCCGTACTTAACCACACCGGAGCTTACTGTACATAAATCATTACTTCAAGTAATTTACTTGAGACTGTTGTCCTTGCTTTTGCAAAAACAACACCTGAAATACATGTACATCACATTTTTGGATGGGAGAAACCCTGCATTTACCTGCGTTTTTTAAAATACCTTTTTGAATAACGATATTTGGCTATTTTTCATACATTACTGGAAAAACATGCAAAAATTTAAATTATTTGAAAAATGTAATACACTGTCAGGGCGTTTTTAATAATCTTGAGAATGTGATTCCATAGCGGAAGACGAGTTGGAAAAATATCTGGCTCTTTCCGCAATCGAACACGTAATGAGGTGATAAATAACAAGAGCAAGCGGTGTAGGTGAGTCTGTCTCATCTTGCGGCCCAGACATTATATTGGAGCTTCCTCTTCCAGGTTCAAGTTCCACAACAATACCTCTTTGAACCCCATGTATAAAATCTTAAGAATCTTAAGGGGCTTAGCCCTGACCCAGGGATAGTGGCGAAATTGGGTTAAAACAATTCTGTGAAATTTTGAGGCTGAATGTCGGTCATCTTGCACAAATCGTTTGACGTTTTTGTATGAAATGATAAAACCTTTTGAGTTAAGGTTACATTACCCAAAACCTAACGTACGAATGAAATTAAGAAATTCGGGGAACGCTGTCTTGGAAACACATATGCAACGAAACACACTGGAGAGGATCACCACATTCTCCCCTGCCATTAAAATAGAACGTAGTCCCCTCACTGAGAGAAAAAGATTTTTTTAGTGGCTAGGTTAAATCCGAAATAACCTCGAAAAGAAATTGAAACCACCTAGAATCAATTGATTCAACCTAGAAAAAATTAGGTCTAGGTTAAAGTACCATCAAAAAATATTAATACAACCTAGACCCATATAGGAACAACCTAATCCATTATTACCCGCCCTCTGACCACAATCTGGAATAAAAAAGTGTCAACCTAGACCAAATGTGAACTTCACATTTGGTCTAGGTTGACATTGTGAAGACCTACCTAAATATATTACCTACCTTTGACTTTTAAGTGGGGTAACCTAGAATTGAATAATTTGACCTTCCATATAATTCCCCTCCATTAAAGTCTCGGTTGTACACCTTAAAACAACCGAGAGATTTAAAAGGCGAGATTGTTACTTTAGGTAACAACCCAGAAGAAAAAGTTAGACTTTCAGTCTCGGTTAAAACTACCGTAGTACCACAAATAGTTTTAGGTTTAAACAACAGTGATTGTAATTCATTCGATAAATTCCAGGTTGTTTCTACAGTACGCTAAGCGGCCAGGGAGAGCGCCACTCTAGGCAGTGGGCGTTAATTCTCGTTGTCTTGGCACCCCTGCTATTTACCCGGTGGGGTTGAGGCCAAATCTCTGTAAAATTCTAGTCTTCTAATTTCTGTCACTATGTGCAGTCATATTATGACGTCACATTCAAATTTTTGTACTGAGTTGGAAACAGAGGCAACCCAGAAAGATAGTTGAAGTTGATAGAACCAACCTGCAATGGGAGTGGAGCAAACCTAGAAAGAAAAATTGACCACCTAGTAATTTATTAGGACCAACCTGAAAAGAATAGGAAGCTACCTAGAAATTTAACTGGTACAACAGGGATAGTAATTGAAACAACCTCGTAAATAAAGGGGCACAACCTAGAGAAAAAAAAGGGTTCTAGGTTAGCGCGCCATGGCTGTAAATTGTTTGAGGTGGGGTGAGAACGTTTTCGTTTTAGGGTAAATCAACCTTCTACGAAAGTGAAAAACATTGAATACCAGGGTGAGACAACCAAGACATTAATGTTTTTAACCTAGACTGTAAATCGATGGAGGCGGCGGCACACACCGTGAACTTAACCTAGAACCAAAGTGTGGGGGTGGCGCATTTTAATCTTGGTTGTTTGCATTTTTAGGAAGGTAACTTCACCAGTATTTTCAATCTAGGTTAAATGATATTCAACCTAGACTAAATTGTTCCACCCTAGAATGAAAACCAAAAAAATCTAGGTTGGCAGCATTTAACCTAGAAAAAAATCGAAAAATAACCTAGAATAGGCCCTTTTTTTCTCTCAGTGCTTAAGTGATCAGGCGTTGTATTGATTCTCGAACTTCTCCTGAGGTTCGAACCTCCGTCCTCTTGTTAATGGTCCTTCTGGGACCCTTGAGGGATTGGAAAAGGTACCGGTGAGTCCATAACAACTGGCGAGGGATTTTAATTGTCAGGAGTCATTGGAGGATTCGCTTCAAGTGTTGGAACACTTGAGTGTCTCCGTACGGCGCGAGGTGTCTCAGGAAAAGAGAGGTTCGAGGAACTGAAGCGAAAGCTACAAATTTCTAGAAGTGGTTTATCACCGCCAAACGTGAACGCAACAGTAGAATGTTGCCTGAGAAAATCATGGCCGTCTGAACATAAATTATCCATTGCCAACAACTTTTGGTCAGGGTACGTTGTTGCCTAACAATCGCAGCTGCGTTGTGCAAAAGCCCGTAATCCCAGTTACCAAAGACGATGATGCCATTGAGACGGATCCTGTAAAACTCAGGTTCCCAAACTTTTTTTTCGCTCCACCCTACATCCATTGGATATGTCTATACATCTACATGTACATAGGTAGTTACTTATATGTCTCTTGACGCATTCTCACCTTCCCGAAGGACAATGAATAAAGATGTGATTAATTGATTGATTGATTGATCTAATGGTACGCAATGTAGATACTCGTCATCAGTGTACTGATGACCAGATAGTTATACAATAGTTTTGTTTTTGGCCCAAGTGCTCTCGTCAGAGGACTTTTTCCTTGATTTATTGGGGGTTGTACAGTAGGGGAAGACCTCCTACCTTAGTCACTTTTTTTTTAACCTTCAACAAATCATACCTAGGATGGTTTTTTGGACCTCTGATGTATGGATCTTGATAGTAACACTATTCGGCTGTTGAATGGACCAAGAACTAATCATTTTAGTATCACTAATTAATTGTGGAGACCGTTTTTCCAAACCCTTCCAAACTGACCAAGGTAGGAACCGTGCTCCTCCCTTGGTCAGGTCTGGCTCCTCCCTTGGTCAACTGTCTGACAGAAGACGTTTTTGATCAGAAATAATTGGTTTATTGGCCATTTATGCCCTTCATATCACAAAATGTTTATTAAAATGATTATTTACCAAAGGATACCTAATAATATTATATATCATATTATGATTATCACTTTTGACTTTCGAAGGTGACCAAGGTAGGGACGATATCGTAATATTTACCTGACCAAGGTAGGGTCAACTCCCAAAAATCTTCAACAGGCTCTAAAATAATTAATTCGATTATTTTTTTATGCCATTTACATCACAAAATATTTATTAAAGTGGTTATTTACGAAAAGATACCTAATATGATTTTCACTTACGATTTACGAAGTTGACCAAGGTAGGAACGACCTGCCTGACCAAGGTAGGGTCAACTCCCAAAAATCTTCAACTGGCTCCAGAATAATTAATTCGACATGAACTTGCGAAATTATGCGTGCATTTCATACATCGAGACTAGAATTCAACGATAAACCAAAAAGATTTACCGAAATTTACGTACATTCTTCGTCAGCTGTCGAAAACTATGTTGTCAAAATCGACATCACAACGCCTCGAAAACTTTGATAACCAAATAAAGCTTATCAGGGCTAGAAAAGCGGGAAAACACTTTTGACGCAGTGTTGCCTTGACTTACACAAAACATTAAAAATTTAGGACAAAATATTTCCCTCGTGTATACCACCCAAACTATCAACTGACCAAGGTTGGGGCCTGACCAAGGGAGGAGGTCTTCCTACATTCGTCTCACTCAGAGAGTCAACATTGGAGGAGTCTGCCGAAGCCCGTCCACAGTCATTGGCAATGCTACCCCCTTCTGTTCTTTGGAGTCCAAGACATTATTACATACAGACATTAGGAGTGGAAGACATTATTGTCACACTTGTTCACCTGCGCACTTTAAAAACATCACTTTTTTCATAAAAAACGAAACAATTTCGTACAACTGTTGTATACAACAATTCGTATATGAATTCCTAAGATTCCTCCTGAGCGCAATTCAACGAAGCAAAATGTCCCATGTTTGCAAAAAAAAATGCTAACGTTCAATTACTAGATTGGTCGTCCAATTTCCATCCCTTACTCCCATAATTCTTACGGCACTGGCCCACTTGGGGGGAAAAAAATACATGGGGGTTAGATAAGACGTTCAATATTCCGCCCTACTTCACTCCTAAGGTGTTATGGTTGTGGCCGTGCAGGCTAAAACAAATTTACAGGATGGAAAAGGTAATGGTAAAAGTGTACTGTTGAGATAAAATCCTTCACATAGTAGGTAAGGCTCATACTACGGAAGTGGATGTTGATTCGTATCTGTGGAGGTTTCCACGAAGGCGGGCTTTGCCTTTAAGTTGGCTTATATGTAGAGTTTCGATTAAAACAAGCCTTCTCGACTGTTATCGTTTATTTAGATATCTCCTACATGTAGAACGTAATCTGCAAAATGTACGCGCAACTTTCCTTGTTCAACCCAATGCAGATTCAAGGTGGCAATCAAGGACGTTGCAAGGATGAACCTCGTAGATCGATTCCGTCACGAACTTGGTAGATTTTCGGTCAAAACTTAATTAGAGTCACTCCAATGCTGAAAACAGGAGCAGATTTTGGGCGTGTAATTCTTAATTGTTCACACTAAGTTCTTTCGTTGTTCACTTGTGCAACGTCCTTTGCATTTTGTATGAGTACGCAATATGGGTCTTCGAGAAAAGCTACTGATTAAAATTGTCTCAGCCTCACGTCCCTGTCACCTACCACCCTTAATTCCTTCTACTGTTTAATATTGCACTCGATTTAATTGAAGTTGTTCATTCATTACGACGTCAGAGGAATGCACAATTAGCTGCGTCCCCACTTTTGGTTGTGGAGGTTAAATTGACCTAGTGTTCGCCCGGATTAGCATAATGAAAGGTAAACAACACTTTATTCTGGCGGCTGGAACAAGGAATTCGCATGGCCGAGTGTGTATAGTCAATTTCATAGCGTTGTGTGAGTTATAAATCGATTAATTGCGTTTTAGCGCTAAAAGCCTTTGGTGCTCCCTATTACGTAAAAGCTGGTTGTTAAACTGGGAGACATAACTTAGCGTTTCTTTCATGGGTCATTCTCTCCGAATTGTACATTTCTAGAAATTTCTCCCTCTGACCAGGAATTTGCACCTGTCTGGGCCGTCTGACCAGAAATTTGAAATTAATGTCCCTAACGCTCCATTTCCTGACACTTTTGGTTTATTATTCTTGGGATAATACACCTGTTTTCGCGACGGATGTCGACGACTCGGATCGGCTTCAAAATTTGACTTTATCCGTTTTAAGAGGTCTAGATTCTAAAACCGAAATGTCCGTCCGCCGTCCGGGCCGTTTTGGGCAGTAGGATTTTTTTTTTAAATCTGAAATTTTGACAAAATGCTCGATTTACCATCTAGTTGTGCCCGCAAGGTTTTCAGCCCGATCACCCAAACCCGTGGGGCGCTATGGGGCTAAAATGGGGCTATGGGAGGCGTTTTATGAAGGCTTTTGGCTATGGGATCGAGTTAGGTGTCGTTTTCGAAGTATTTTTGGACGTAGAATCCGTTTTTTGGGGTCCCGCAACGATCCGATTTCACAGTCACGATTTATAGGGCTTTCATGGTGCTAGAAATGGGATTTTTGAAGGATCCCAGCAGGTCAAAGATTTTTCAAGTAAAAAAACAGAAGATTTTTTTAAAAAACGCTGCAAATTTTACACTAGAGTTTATTATTCTTTGATATAGGTTACTTGAGCAGAAATTTAATTCTGTCAATGAAAAACATTTTAGACTTTTTTTTTTTTTTTCAAAAGTTTTTTCCCAAAATTTTTCGTTTTTTACTTGAAAAATCTTTGACCTCCTGTGATCCTTCAAAAATCCCATTTGTAGCCCCATGAAAGCCCTATAGATTGCCACTGTGAAATCGGATCGTTCCGGGACCCCCAAAAATGGATTAAACGTCCAAAAATACTTCCAAAACGACACCTAACTCGATCCTATAGCCAAATGCCTTTTTAAAAAACCTCCCGTAGCCCCATTTTAGCCCCATAGCGCCGCACGGGTTCGAGCGATCGGGTTGAAAACCTTGCGGGCACAACTAGATGGTAAACCGACTATTTTGTCAACATTTCAGATTTTTACAAAAATTCCTACAGCCCAAAACGGCTCGGATGGCGGACGGACATTTCGGTTTTGGAATCTAGACCCCTTGAAACGGATAATGTCAAATTTTGAGGCCGATCGGAGTCGTCGACCCCCATCGCGAAAACATAGGTGTATTATTCCAAGAATAATAAACTCAAAACGTAAATTTTCAAGCAGTCGTTTCATCATTTTGAAATGATTCAGGTCAGAAAGAACGCTTAATTTTATTTCAGAAACGTCCTTTCCAGTTTGGAAAAACGTAGTCTGCATGAAAATCACCGGTACCTCCAAATGTACGTTTTTGTGAGAATGAACCGCATAATATGAACCGCTCAATATTATTGAGAATACATGCATGCAATTGAATATATAAGGACCGGTTCGTTGTTCTAAATAGCGTTTCCTACCTACCGAATCCGGGTAAAACAACGGAAATGAGCCCAAGGAACCGGCAATTTCAATTTGTTTTAAAACGAGACCCGTTTGTAGAATGCCCTTTTGCTTGGATCATCCCGGAGGATCCCACATGTCCTTAGGGTCCCTCACGACGTGATTGGAAAACGTGACGAACGTTCAAGATCCCCCTGGAAGAGGTTTTCGTAATATAAAACCACTTACCCGCGACAACCGCCCTTTTCTTGTGGAACTGAAGTTCGTAGTAGTAAAAAAGTTGAGGGCAGACGGTTTACTGATGGTTGCAGAACAGGATATTGCACCACTTCTAGATATTCTATTATTATCTTTCTTCTTGAGTTTTCATTGATGGTGGAGTGTACAATTTGACGTCCGGGACGAAGTTGTGAACTGATCAAAATGAAAACCCGTCGAAATATGAGACAACTATTGATGCACCATCTGGGGCTTGAGGTGATGAGAGACTCATAAATCAACACACGAGATGAATGGTTTCTTCCGCAGTCAGGCTGGCTGTGCGTGCATTGTGGCCACTCACTATAGGACGTCTGACTGTCCCTAAACTGTCGAAACCTTCTTCAATCTACCTATCTGGGCCATAACTGATGTTCTAATCAAAATCCGCTATTAAGGTAACAAATAGGGACACGTCTGCAGTACGTTATAGTTGATAAATCTGTCACATCCCGCTGATAAAGTACTGTAGCGAGTTAAAGAAATAGTGGGCCTTTGCCTAGTCTTGCTCGCGGCCAACCTCATTTGTCAAAATCAACCCCCAACGACGAAGATCACGACTTGTCGTAGAAGGGGGTGAATGGTGACAGATGGCACTGATGCTTCGAGAGAGAACAGGAGGTCGTGAGGGGTTGACAGCATTCGGCAGAGAAAAAAACCATTGGAATATTGTTACAAACCGTCGATGCCGACACCTCGGGGAAAATGTCGCGCGGTGGCGAACTAAAAATCCAGTCAGGATCGACTGGGGGATTTGCTCTATCACGAAAACGAATGTAGATATCATGAACAACTCGAGCAATTGAAAAAGAAGATTCCTTTGATAGAAGTAGGTCTGCAGAATTTCACAATGGGCTTCTTGAAAAGGTCTGAATTCAGCATTTCTGACAACATATTCGAATTCAGCACCCTTTAAAACCCATAAACCCCAATTTTTAGTTCGAAAATCCGTATAGGTACGAGCTGAGCTGTTTTCGAAATGTTAGAGATTTTGAAATGATCGCCGGGCAAATTTGACGTCACACCTCGCCAGGCTGGGCTTCGAGTAGTTGGGCACTGAGCCGCCAGAGCGCTAAATAACAAATCTGAACAGAATCGGAATAAAAACACTCGGCCCAGGTCGATTTTTGAATAACCTTCTTTGATAATAACCTCGATGCTCAATTTTCGAATGACCTTCTATAATGATTAACCCGATTTTCGATTTTTGGGGTCGAATTTTCGCGTAGCATAGTTGGCTGACTTGCGTAAATGAGAGAGAGAGGGATCTCCCGGCCAATCAAAAGACGACGAAGCAGCGCACGTCATGTCCCCTCTCCAGACCTCGGAATTCAAATATCATTTTTTTTCTAAGGCCCTGTAAATAATTGAAACGGGGTTTCTGCAATATGGACCCGTTTTCGTAACTTTTGAAGCACGACCTTTGCAGCAAAAACATTTTCAAAAATCATTAAAGGAGCTCAATGAACTGAATTTATCTCACAATCTCTTCTTCATGCAGAAGGAACACACACTGCAGTGGTTGGTCCAATGAGAAATACTTCATTATGGTAAATGCGCAATGAACTCCATGTCGAAGTAATGCACTCACATGAAATATTCTACATAAAGAAGAAACGCTGCAAATTTTACTCAAGAGTTTATTATTCCTTGATATAGGTTAATAAATTTTTTTTTTTTTTTTTCAAAATTATTTTCTTATCGACACAGTTCTGTGTGTTAAAAATTAATTCTAATTAATTTTTGCACAGTAACAGCAGAAAGCAAGCAAGCGAGCAGTTTGCAGCAGTTTGTTTATTGTGCGAACATTAATAAGTAATTATTCTGTGTCAATAAGAAAAGAATTTTTGAAAAAAGTAAAAAAAAACTTTGTACTGTTTGGACAGGTGTGAGGGCCTCGAAAAATGGACTATGCGCCCAAAATTACTCGGAAAACGACACCTTATTTTAACTCCTGGGATTCTTCAAAAATCCCATTTGTCGCCCCTTGAAAGCCCCACAGATCCCCAAGGTGAAATCGGATTGTTCTGGGACACCCAAAAATGGATTATATGTCCAAAAATACTTCGAAAACAACACTTAACTCGATCCCATAGCTAAAAGCCTTCAAAAAACCCTCCCATAGCCCCCCACGGGTTTGGGCGATCGGCCATAAAACCTTGCGGGCACAACTAGGTGGTAAACCGAGTATTTGGTCAAAATTTCAGATAAAAAAAAAATAGCAATAAATGCGGCGCGAATAGAGCATGTTCTCTGACGTAAACATGATGCACGTAATTGCAAATTGAATCTACTTTGCGGTTGTCCGGCTTCATAGGCATCAAATCTCCATGTGGTGCATCTGAGCTCTTAACTATATATATGTGCCCGCCCCGCCTGCCCAATGCTAGATAATATATTATCTAGCATTGGGCAGGAGGGGCGGGCACAGAGGGCACCCGACGGGAAGGAGCCCCGAAGGAGACCACTTTTTTGGTCCTGAAACGGCCTTACCTGGGCAAAGACAAGTCTGGGTACTGTCAGGAGGACCTAAAGTTTTAGGGCCTCCTGATAGTACCTCAAATTGAGTGTTCGCGATCCCTATTCGCGCGGGAAATGCAGACGTTCTATAGACAACCTTAGTTGTACGTTAAAATTTGAAAAAAGATTTCCGTATGAGGGGGCCCCCAAATGTACTTGAGGCCATGGATTCCAAAACTGTCTACATTCATTTTCGGCCAAATCTAGTTAGCAGTGGATTCTGAAGCATTTCCTCCATCGAAAAATGACTTCAGAATCAAGCAAGACAGTCTCCTTTCCACTGCTTTTCGCTCCCAAACTTTGAGATTCGTTCCAAAACTTTCTACTTTCATGAGTCAGTTCGAAGCAAAACTCTCTCCGTTGGACAGTTCGTGTCAAAACTGTCTACATTCATTTTTCAATCTCAATTTACTGGATCCCTTCTTAATTGAATTAGGTAGTTCAAAATTGTCGCACTCATTTTGTGATGTCAAATGCAAAAGAAATCGCGTCTCCCGGCTTATTGGTTGAGTTGAGGCTTTTTTTTTTTTTTTTTTGTGTTTCTTGAGAAATTGCTAAATCGGACATAGGCAGTTTTGAAATCAAGCAAAACTCTCTCCTTTCCACTGGTTTTGGCTCCCAAACTTTGGGGTTCAACTCCTTGCTCCCCCTTTGTCGGTCTAGGTGTTGTACAACACGTTGTTGTACTTCTTTCCTCGTGAAGGCTGTGGCCATGGTGAATATTTTCTACCAATGACAACTCGATCTTATTCGATTTGAAATACTTTCAGTACAGTTATCTACACCTTCTTTGATCCTATTTCTAGCTGGTGTTCGGATTTATGTCGGATCTCTCTCTAAAAAAAAAAAAAAATCGGTTATTTCGATATATCGATATTTTTTAGCATCCCTACTAGAGAACGTATGTTGGGCCAAGATTCTTGGCTTCACCGATACGAAATCACGGTCAATTGAACTATACAAGAAAGTAGTTATAGTAACAACAACAACTAGATTAGATTGTGTAGGAGGTTCTACTTCTTAGTACTAGCTTGTTTATCTGGTGTCCGCTGACCAGGTACCTCTGTAGGTTCTTATCCCGCCGCATCGTTCCGCCAGGCCCTAACTCCAAACCACAGGCTTCTACCACAAGAAGTTTAGATAGAAGTCTGTGCACGAAAGCCCCTTTCATTAATCTTTCTACGTGCCAGTTCTGGCTCTATTATGCCAGCCTGTTGCGTGTAAGTTTATGCGATTCCTACTGGGTGTAGGTTAAATTCTACTGTTCTATTACTATCGCCGAATGAATAGTATTGGAAATACTTGCTAACCGTTATTGCACTGTCTCCGCTGTTTTCTGTTTTGTTCTTATTCGATGGTTCATTGTCTAGTATGCAACAACACAACAGTACAAATACATGTTACTAAAAACATTCATAGCGGGCCGGAGGTGTCGTGTAGGGCCGAGCGGAACGATGAACAAAAAGTACCTCTCTGTAAACTCTATTCGCGAAAAAAAAGGTAATTTCATCACTTAGCGTTTTAGAAGATAAAGCTTATGGCATACATACAGATACGTTTTGAATTAATGGTACAGATTGCAATCGCGCTATCTGGCGATGGTGTTTACCGCGAACGTTATTTGCTCGACCTGTGGACGCCAGATTAAAGGCCCTCGGGTCGAATGTAAATACCGCTAATGAGAAGTTGGGACCGTTGGGTGAGTGATGTACATGTACATATGTATACCGCTGAGGAAAGCAGTTGACGGCATCTGCGAGTTGACCATCCAAAGTAATGAGAAACAGTAACACACAGATCCTGCTGATTATTTGTGCGAAGTTCTGTGTCAATGACAAAAAATATTTTTAACATTTTTTTTTCTGGAAAAAAAAAAAATGTTTTCCGAGTAAAAACATAAGTAGGTAGGTCTACTTATGTTTTTACTCGGAAAATATTTGACTTCCTGGGATCCTTCAAAAATCCCATTTGTAGCCCCATGAAAGCCCTATTTCACAGTGGCGATCTATAATAGATCGCCACTGTGAAATCGGATCGTTCCGGACCCCCAAAAATGGATTCTACGTCCGAAAATACTTCGAAAACGACACTTAACTCGATCACATAGCCGGTAGCCTTAAAAAACCCTCACCTAGCCCCATTTTAGCCCCATAGCGCCCCACGGGTTTGGGCGATCGGGCTGAAAACCTTGCGAGCACAACTAGATGGTAAACCGAGTATTTTGTTCAAATTTCAGATTTAAAAAAAATTCCTACTGCCCAAAACGGCTCGGACGGCGGACGGACATTTCGGTTTTAGATTACAGTGTTTAGATTATATGGTTTATCAACCCTTCAAGGCTTCTTTACTTCCCCTTTTTCCTTCTGAGGCGGCCGGATTAGCCGTGTGGATCTGAGCGCTAGTCACTTCGCGCTGCATTCTGATGAGCCCACAGGTTCGAATCCCGTTGAAGACGGCGGAATTGTTGGGAATAAAAGTGGATAATAAACAAATTAGCGCCCCGTCATGTCAGGCCTTAATGGCCAAACATCTTGACGTTAAATTCACTTTACCCTTTTCCCTTTTGTTTGGAGTTGTGGTTATAGAGCATTGACAGAATCCTTTTTCAATTGGCCTCCTTTTCCTCACTAATTCACGGCCCCCCACCTCCAAATATTTTCAAAACCTTGACGGAAATTGCGACAGGTTTTAGCTCCCCAACTCTCAACCCGCCAAAAGTTTTGACAGAAGGTAAATTGATGTTGGTGCAAGACGCTATTGAACGACGGGGTTACAACTTAGTTAAGAGCTTGGTTTTCCTCCAGCTATTGGATCCCGGTTCTTGCTTCGCAGGTAAATTGTTCGGCTGTGGGTAGCAGGTTGTCGTGACCACGCCTCCAACTGATCTGAGTTGAAGTTCCCCGGAAGGGTTTGCACTGTTACGATTTAGAAACTTTAGGGCCAAAAGCCCCTTCAGCCAGCAAGGGGCTTCAAGCCATTAAATGATTGATGATGATTATAACCGAATATATTCGACACAATAGACCCCATCATAATTGCAGTTATATATAACAGCAATTATGAAGTTTGAAATCCCTTCGATTAAATGTAAAATTTTATTTGATCTTAAAAGCTTATATTAGTTCCATTCGTCCACTTGTCGATGTGGACCCGCGCAACTCCTGTGGTATCCTAGAAATTCCATTCCATTATTATGAAAGCAGAGAGTGGAAACGTGCAGAAATTCTGGCTCAATTCACCACAGAGTTTCCAGGTATTAATTACTGCCTCGTGCGGATTACTTCACCGCGTGTAATATTTCGTTCATTAAGAACAGCAAGTGATTACATGTATTCCTACGCTAAATTCCGCTCGCAGTTTCTCTCTACCTTTTCATTTCCCATAATGGCAAGCAACAAAAAACTTGGATAATACTATGCGCTCTCGAGCGACCACATTTGGTACCGACCTGCCTCTTCACATCAGACGACCGACCGCTTTTATTGTTATTATTCGTACTTCCCGTCCCTTTCAGCAGTTTTCCATTATTGCTCACGTTTCGTTCCCAGCTTTACGAGACTAGGGCTCCGTTGCGTTGAGCATTGAGATGAATCGCTGAATAAAAGGTTGTAGCATCGGGTAGGCGTAAATCCAGAGTTTCATCTTGAGCCCTGCGATGCTTCACTATCGTTACCTTCTTCGATTATTACGTTTTAAAAATTTCATTTTGTGAACTTGAATTCGTAAATCCACGAATTTCGCCGCCGGTGTTTTTGGGGGAACAGGAGGGGTGTATGGGAATATTTCCATCCTGGGCATAACACGAATTAATGTCGTGATCTGCAGACAAGAGGGAAGATAGAGCCACAGTAATAGAAAGCTCGCTTGCTCCACGCTTACTTGAAGTGTCAAGATACTGCGGTGAAGTGGCGATTTCGGAAGGGAACGCTGAGAAAGACGATATCCTACACGAAGTGTTATGGCCGGTAATATATTACCATTTGGTATACCAAAGCCTGCAGCAGTACCAGCAGCTGGTACAGCTACCTAGATCGAATTTTCGATAAAAGTGGCCCAACTGGAGAACACCACCGTGGCTTCCTTAGTCGCATTGTCGGCAAAAGATGCACGTGTGGTAAACCCATGGGTTGGTTCTTACCCGCTGATTCAGCTCCCCTGGACGAAATGCCGTCAGGGGAGGCCTGTTCAGCGGGCTCAATCCCGAAAAACAAACTGCGAAAAGACATCATTTAAAATGTTGTAATGGCACACTGTGAATGGCAATTTGTATTGGAATTTAATTCCGTCTATGAACGGGCGGGCTTCTGTACTGGCTGGAGAAGGGGGTTTAAGTACAGTCTGTGCCATAGTGATGCATTCTAGCGTTTATGTGATTATTTAACAAGTTCTGCTCCGCTTGTTAAGTTGATCGGAACATAATAACAAACGCTGAGTTCAACAGACAAGTTTACGATCAATTTCATCTGTTCATTAATTAATAATATAGCGACTGTGGCGCGCCCTGCTCCTCCTGCCAGTACTAACTCTGGCGGGCTGGCGAGATGCCCCAGAAAGTGGGTTGAATTCCCCGCAGATGTCATCACCAGCGTCACCATGACCTGTACGTGTGCAATATACTCCGTCATCTCCTCAATTAAAGGCACTGAACTGTCAAACTTAACTGTGAACTGTTATGGACTGAACTGTCTCTGATTTGCTCATATTGATAAACTGAAGTTGGATTGGCAATAACAGGTAAGGAATCTGGGGATAATCCTAATGTTACTTCCAGGTCTTGAGATAATGTCCACCTGAGTCTTGCCCTTCAAAGGCCATTTTGGCGCCTAAGTGGGCGGCTACTTGATTCTTCTCCCAATGGGTTGGAACCTGCCAGACCAAGTGACTTTTAGAAAGGATAGGTTTTGATCCAATCGACCACGTTAGGGCTCCCCACAAGGCTGTCAGCCTTTTCATTGCCCTCAAAGCCCCTATGCGCCAGTATCAGTTGTGCAGCCGCAGCTTGAAGTGTCTAAAGGCATTTCAGACCGGCCTGGAATTGAACGTACACGTACGCTATATCCTTCGGCGCCGCCTGATTGAGATATAATCCTGGTCCGTATACCACATTCTTCATCTCTACATCACAATTTAGGTCTTCGACATTTACTGTTTTGTGTATGGTAGTCCAGTCAATGTGTATAAGGACGTGGAATAAAATACCTATACGGTTGAATTTTTTGGTCCTATTCTAAGTTTTGTATGGGGTGCTGAGTCCGAATCTGAAGAAATCCAACAGACACGTAAAATCTATTATGCGTTTTGAGATATTCGCCAAAAAAACTACAAAAAGTGTGCACGTTTTTCAGTTTTTTGCTTTCAACTCCAAATCTATGCGTCCTAAAGCAAAAGTGACTATTATCAAAGTGAAAGAGCATTCAATGTCATGTAAAATTCACTACTTAATCAAAGTTGTTTGTAGACCCAATAGTTCAGGAGCTAGAGCAACTTGAAAAATGGCGGTTTTTTACGATTTTCGAAAAATCACTTTTTCGCCCTTCAAACATTTGTACCTTCAAAACGGCCGGTCTTATCGAGAGATGTTATATAAAAAAAGTAGGATAGGCACCCGAAAGTTGTCGAACTGTGCCTACCGTACGAATGGCGGGGAGAGTTGTCACAACGTGATACAAAAACGCACCAAAACGAACGAAAAATCACGTTTTAGGTGTACATTTTTGGCTGTAGCTCGGAAATTATTGGTCCGATTCGAATTTGGGGGTTTTCTCGTGAAAGCTTATTAAATTTCTTATCAAACTTGATATGTGACATTCGAATGAAGGTATTTCCATCACGTAAAGACCTGCAAGACAAGGAAACGTCCGTTTTTTTCGGCACGTTTTTCGGTTTTTTGCCTATAACTCCGAAACTATGCATCCAGCGACAAAAGTCTTCGCTATAAAAGTGATAGAGCATTAAATCTCCTGTAAAATTTATCTGTCAACTTTGATTGTAAAACCAGTAGACTAGGAGCTAGAGCGCGTTGAAAACCGATCACAAATTTCCACTGATGTCAAAACGCATTCTAGACTACTATTTTTCTCTGCTTTCCTTTTGGTTTATTATTCTTGGAATAATACACCTATGTTTTCGCGCAGCGGGTCGACGACTCCGATCGGGCTCAAAATTTGACATTATCCGTTTCAAGAGGTCTACATTCTAAATCCGAAATGTCCGTCCGCCGTACGCCGTACGCCGTACGCCGTCCGCCGTCCGCCGTCCGCCGTCCAGGCCGTTTTGGGCAGTAGGAATTTTTTTAAAAATCTGAAATTTTGACAAAATACTTGGTTTACCATCTAGTTGTGCCCGCAAGGTTTTCAGTCCGATCGCCCAAACCCGTGGGGCGCTGTGGGGCTAAAATGGGGCTACGGGAGGGGTTTTTTGAAGGCTTTTAGCTATGGGATCGAGTTAGGTGTCGTTTTCGAAGTATTTTTGGACGTAGAATCCATTTTTTGGGGTCTCGAAACGATCCGATTTCACTGGGGCGATCTTTAGGGCTTTCTTGGGGTAAAAATGGGATTTTTGATGGATCCCAGGATGTTGAATATTTTTCGAGTAAAAAATACAGAATTTTGGAAAAAAAAACACATTTTTGAACAACAAAAATCCAAAAAAAAATTTTTCGAGATAAAAATCAAAAAAAAAAATTTTTTTAAATTTTTTTTTATTGACAGAATTAAATTTCTGCACAAGTAACGTATATCAAAGAATAATAAACCCTTGTGTAAAATTTGCAGCGTTTTTAAACAATATTATGCGAATCTAACACTTTTTGAAGCCTGCATGGCAAGAAAATGTGCGTTTTGGTTTATTATTCTTGGAATAATACACCTATGTTTTCGCGACGCGGGTCGACGACTCCGATCGGCCTGAAAATTTGACATTATCCGTTTCAAGAGGTCTACATTCAAAATCCGAAATGTCCGTACGCCGTCCGCCGTCCAGGCCGTTTTGGGCAGTAGGAATTTTTTTAAAAATCTGAAATTTCGGCAAAATACTTGGTTTACCATCTAGTTGTGCCCGCAAGGTTTTCAGTCCGATCGCCCAAACCCGTGGGGCGCTATGGGGCTATAATGGGGCTACGGGAGGGTTTTTTGAAGGCTTTTAGGTATGGGATCGAGTTAGGTGTCGTTTTCGAAGTATTTTTGGACGTAGAATCCATTTTTTGGGGTCCCGGAACGATCCGATTTCACTGGGGCGATCTTTAGGGCATTCGTGGTGCTAAAAATGGGATTTTTGAAGGATCCCAGATGTTAAATATTTTTCGAGTAAAAAATACAGAATTTTTGAAAAAAAAACACATTTTTGAACAAAAAAATCCAAAAAAAAAAAATTTTTTTGAGATAAAAATCCAAAAAAAAATTTTTTTAATTTTTTCATTGACAGGATTAAATTTCTGCACAAGTAACGTATATAAAGGAATAATAAACCCTTGTGTAAAATTTGCAGCGTTTTTGATAAAATTTTGGCACTTACTTTCATTTTTTGCGTATAACTCCGAAACTATGAGTTTTGCGGCATAAGTCACTTGAAAGAAAGCGAAAGAACAATAAATTTCCTATAACATTTCTCTGGTCAACTTTGATTGTAGACCTAATAGAATAGAAGCTATAGCGCGTTGAAAACCGTTGTCAAAAAGCATCCTAGCCGACTAAAGTTCCACGCCATATAGCTTTTTATTTTTTTTATAGCTATAGCTGGGAAACAGCGTAATTGAAATCGTATTCTTGCTTCCTAATCAACGCATATTTTTCGCCATCTTTATTCGGTTGTTTTCAACCATTTTGATCACAGATTAAATTAGTGATTTTGATACAGGTACTCTTTGTGTTGCAGTTTCAAAAACTACAGAGGAATTAAGATTGGAGTGGAAGACCTTCAAACCCGTCATTATGGGCAAAGGACTCAAAATGCCCCAGTTCGAGATTGACAAAATTTCAGCGTCTGATTGTCAAGAAACGTTTCAAATTGGTAAGCACAAAAGATAATCAAAATTATACTTGGTGGTTTAAGGAGGAGACGGATGATCATGTGGGTCTGGACAAGATAGATGAACAAATCCTGTGGTGCTAATCTCATTCGTGCATTATCCGTTGGAGCGAAAAATTGATCCATATTTCTTGCTGCTTGCCTATGTTATATTCATGAGACCCATCAGTACAGAATTTCGGGCATCCCCCCCTTAAAACCGATTTATGACAGCTATCTCACAACTCAACTCCGAAACTGTCGAATCGAAAGGGAATCCGTCCTGCATGATAACCGCAGGATGAACGGACACACATCCATCTTCAGCGGATTGATAACCGAGTCTATCTGGGTCAGGACACGTCTGAACATCTCCGGACGCAATTTATTGTCATGTGGATGCGGATTGCTCTTCGGGTGGTGATTTTCTGCGTCGCTCATCCGTTCGATTTCATTTGGCAAGAAGCCTGGGTTTTTTTTTCCGTTCACTGATACGTTCAACGCTCGGTTGATTGTTTTCATTTCAAGATGGTTCCTGATGTACTGCGAAAAGTTTCCTCAACATCAAAACGAAGTTGTCTGCCACCATATCGTTTCAATCTTTGGAGTCGAATGGAGATTTCCTATCTTTAGAGTGATGACTCTCGAACAATAGATTCAGCAAAAGTCGTCCGGATGATGTGGGCTCTGAGGCACTGATCGATTGAGCGTATCAAGCTATCCGCCGCTGACAGTAATTTTTCAACCCTCCTACAGAAGATAGGAGCCACACAATGTAAGCAATGGGGAAAGACAATAAATTAACCGACGAGAAAAAAGGTGGCATGAAAGAGAGCGAGAAGACAAAACGGGGTTTTATACCGAAGAAATGTGGGAAAGCTGAAAGCTGAAAAAAAAAGTCTTTCGATAAGATAAGCCCTGAAATTACCTTCTCCAAAAAAGGAAACTTCTACTGCCTACCGACCGACTGTGCTTCTTCCAACATCGAAACTTGGTGGTTTTCTTGGCCTTGAGCGGAAATCAGATCCCATATAAATGTAAATGAAAGCTTCGCAGAGTTTCTTTTGCGGAGTTTCTCATATTACAGCAACGAAATTTCCCTTGTGCGTTGGCTTCGTTGATAGATTTTACTCTTTTGGTTTATTATTCTTGGAATAATACACCTATGTTTTCGTGACAGAGGTCGACGACTCCGAACGGCCTCAAAATTTGACATTATCCGTTTCACGAGGTCAACCTTCATTCTAAATCCGAAATGTCTGTCCGCTGTACGCCGTCCGGGCCGTTTTGAGCAGTAGGAATTTTCTTAAAAATCTGAAATTTTGACAAAATACTCGGTTTACCATCTAGTTGTGCCCGCAAGGTTTTCAGCCTGATTGCCCAAACCCGTGGGGTGCTATGGGGCTAAAATGGGGCTACGGGAGGGTTTTTTGAAGGCTTTTGGCTATGAGATCGAGTTAGGTATCGTTTTCGAAGTATTTTTGGACGTTGAATCCATTTTTCGGGGTCCCGGAACGATCCGATTTCACTGTAGACTTTCATGGGGCTACAAATGAGATTTTTGATGGATCCCAGGAGGTCAAATATTCTTCAAGTAAAAAACAAACAAAAAACGCTGCAAATTTTACACAAGGGTTTATTATTCTTTGATATAGGTTACTTGTGCAGAAATTTAATTCTGTGTTAATGAAAAAAATTTGAAAAAAAAATTTTCTAATTTTTTTTTAGAAAAAAATCTTTTTGATTTTTTTTTTTTTTTCAAAAAATATTTTTTTCAAATTTTGTTTTGTTTTTACTTGAAAAATATTTGACCTGGGATCTTTCAAAAATCCCATTAGATCGCAACAGTGAAATCGGATCCTATAGATCGCAACAGTGAAATCGGATCGCTGCGGGACCCCAAAAAATGGATTCTACGTCCAAAAATACTTCGAAAACGACACCTGACTCGATCCCATAGCCGAAAGCCTTCAAAAACCCCCTTCTGTAGCCCCATTTTAGCCCCATAGCGCCGCACGGGTTTGGGCGATCGGGCTGAAATCCTTGCGGGCACAACTAGATGGTAAACCGAGTATTTTGTCAAAATTTCAGATTTTTTAAAAAAATCCCTACTGCCCAAAACGGCCCGGACGGCGGACGGACATTTCGGTTTTGGAATCTAGACCACTTGAAACGGATAATGTCCAATTTTGAGGCCGATCGGAGTCGTCGACCCCCGTCGCGAAAACATAGGTGTATTATTCCAAGAATAATAAACCAAAATCAAAAATTTAAAAAAATTATTTTCCATTGACACAGAATTAAATTTCTGCTCAAGAAACCTATATCAAAGAATAATAAACCCTTGTGTAAAATTTGCTACGTATTCTCACTATAGGTACATCCTAAAGATATACGAGTTAGTTGATCTTTTGGTATGAAAAGAATGATGTTTTTCCCCCCAGTCTGGGATGTTTATTTTTCGTGTCGGACGCACAAATAACTGAACATGTGGAGAACGTTGAAAGCACTTCGAAGTTACTCCCAGGGAAACATCACACAAAGGAGGAGCCTTTGGAATTGGGTTGTCGGGGACACGAAGGATAGGATGGCATTCTTAAGAGGACCTTCCCATTCGTTGATGGCCGCGTTGAATCACCGGAAAAGCTCGATTTTTGCGGAAGGTTTAGGAACTCGAGGATATTTATTCCTCTGGAAAATCCCGGAATAGAGCGAGGGAAAGTTATTCATTCATTGTAAATTGACTAAGACGTCTCCGCGGGGGAAAACGAGGGGGAAATTGTCTGAGAGACAATCTGTCAAGAGCAGTGCAGTAGGAACTCGATCGGTGTGAAATTAAGCTGCGTGATTCAGCGCGTGAACCTCTCGAAAAAGTTTTCCTCTCTTTCATTTAGTCCAATCGGTACGACTCTTCTCTTATTTTTAGCCTCTTCAGCTTTTACATTTCTCCCGTGTGCTCGACGAATCGTCAACCTTTCAACATCCAGAAATTCATTCCTATTATAGAGTGCTTGCGTAGTTGCGACGCTCCTCCGGTGAACTTCTAATTGAGGCCTGCCGTTCCAAAATCCGATAGATCCACTTTTCTGAATTTTACAGGAGAGCAAAAAAACCTAAAAATGTAAAATTGCAGCTCTCCACTTTTTTTATCGCAAAACCAATAAACGTCAAATGGTAGGTAGTAATGTCAGGCATTATATACTGCAGTGATAGACTGCTGGGTTAATAACACCCTGAGATAATCAAATTTTAATTTTGGATCTATCGGGTTTTGACGTGGAGACTCCGCTTTTTTTGCAAAATAATAACTGAATAATTCTTTTTTCCCTCACTTATCACTATTATTTCCAAATAAATTGTTTCTGTTAAATAATTCACACTAGTAGGTACTTAGTAAGTACTTACCACGTAAACCATTAAAATTTATTTTTTTAAAGCAAACATTTTGAAAATAGGGAAAAGTATTGCGGACTTTCAAGAAATCCAATTGAAAATATCAAGAAAATCACTTGAAAATACTCGATCACCATGTACCACACCTACATAACCAAAACACTGAAAAACTGAAGAAGAAGGCTGAAACCTTTGTGCCGGCGCACGTCCGCTGCCTAGCGGCAAATCACCGAAACATGGATCTATCGGATTTTGGCGTGGCACCCGAACTTTGCGGCCATTTTTCTCAGGGATCTAACGGGTTTTGACTCGCATCGAACTGAAAACAGATAGATGGCCGTAAGGACTTGTGATTTCCGCGAAAAAACGCATTTTGTAAAAAAGTGGATCTATCGGATTTTGGAACGGATGAAGTCAATTATAGCTTTGATTGTTTTAAATCTCTACAAAATTTGCTTCCAGCCGAACATTCAACGTTGTGGTCTGCATCTTCAATTTACTGATATTTAATATCAACAACCATAATCAAACTTCCTCGACCAATTTCAATGTGTACCTACCTTAGAAGAACTTTTTCTTTGATAAATATTAAATTAGGTCTACAGCAAAATCAAACAGACTTTCTGGTCAGGAAAAAGCTTTCGATTCTCTTGATTGCTCATTGAACTGGGCTCGAAATAAGGATAGGTTCTCTTTTCTGATTCAAAGCTGGGAGAAACGAGCGTAAATAATGATTTCGTTGATTGGCTCCTCTTCCAAGACTTTCAAGTGTAGTTTTGTGATCTTTGAGTCCCAAAGTTGTACAATTCATAAACTTCATTAAAATTGTCGTTGGGTGCATGGTGCCTCTTATGCGTGGTAAAAAGCGGTCCGATTTCACGGTTGATGTTGGCCGTACGGTGTTTCTCCAACAAGTACGAAATTTTCGAAGTTGGTGTTTGATGTACCTTCCTACTTCCTGCGTTCATTCAACAAGGCTAGTATAAACTTTCTGGCGAAAGAAGTTGTTGAGACAAACAGTGTCGGCTGCCAAAAAACTTGGTTTTCATTCATAATGCCGAGTTTTTCTGTTGAGTGAGCCGTTTTTTGTAGTGTTGGGGGGGGTGTCATTCTCTAAATAATCAACTTATGTTTTCGCAATGGGTCAAAACTTTTTAATTGCCGTCAATATGTGACCTGTTGGTTATTTAAGTAGTGAAAAATGGTACGCAATCGGAAATATGTAATTCAGTCTTACTAGCACGCCAACAGGGGGCATCGCTTCGCTCGATCACTTTCTCATCTCTCTAAATACCCCGAATCGCTGAATGTGACCGAAATTGACACGAATGAAATTTTCCTCTTCCGGAAGCCTCAAATCGTATCCCGAGTCTTAGAAATTACTTACTTCTGAAGTACTGAGAAGCGCAACATTTCTCGCCCCGAGTCAGGGTCGAACACATCATCTCATGCACTAACTCAGACCTCATACAACGCAAGGGAGAACGGCGAATGTCTAAGTCGTTCAAAGTTCCCTCTTCGTCAAAAACCTCTTGATCCTTGGAATTCGTCCGTTCGAAATTCAGCATTAATTTGGAGCCTGAGGAAGACGAAAGGGCAAGCGCCAGTTCAATCCGACTGAAAACAACGAAGATAATCCTCGAGTCTGACGGCTGGTTTTCCTTCAAAGACCAAGTTTTCCTGCGTGACCATCTTGCGGAATTGTCCTCAGTCACCAGCCGATAGAGAGACGAGTTACTCTGAAGAGGGGGTATGACTTCAATAATTGAAGAATTAAGGCGGGAACCAGCAATCAGCTTGAATTATTCAAGCTGATTGCTGGTTCCCGCCTTAATTCTTCCGTAAATCATTTTTAAAAACGCTGCAAATTTTACACAAGGGTTTATTATTCTTTGTTATAGGTTACTTGCGCAAAAATTGAATTCTGTGTCAATGAAAACAAGCCATCAATTGAATTGAATAGATGAGCGCAACCTTTTTGTTATTACGATATATTTAATGAGCGAGAGAAACTAAGAAACAATTGGTATCTAGCGACCAAACTATGCCACACAACACATCATCCACGTGATGCTCATTACGTAAACAACTGCACCCTAACGACCGATGCGTAATAAAACCTTATGCCGATCAGAGGTAACGAACGGCTCAGGCTGCAAAAATCGTTTTGGAGTCGTTGGAATCAGCCTAAAAAGCTCATTCCATAGACCCTTGTACCAACGAAATCGGACAAAAACTTTCGTCCCCCTATTGAGGCCTCCTTAGTTACACATCAGAGATAAACAACTTTCGTCGTGAAGTACCTCCCGAAAACCGATGAAAGGGATGAGGGAGGAAAAATCAAGGTAGCCTATAACCACCCCACGAACTCGCTGATCACAATGAGACCACCCTCATGAAAATCTGTTGAGCTGCTCGGGCGTGATGCTCTGTACTCAAAAAAGCATACATGTCGAGGAGGTGAGCGCACCTTTCCATTTTTAGCGCAACCTTTTTCCAAAAAATGGAAAGGTGCGCTCACCTCTTCGACATGTATGTTTTTTTTTTGTTTTTTTGTTTGTTTGTGTACAGAGCATCACGTCCGAGCGGCTCAACAGATTTTCATGAGGGTGGTCTCATTGTCATCAGCGAGTTCCGGGGGTGGTTATAGGCTACCTTGATTTTCCCTCCCTCATCCCCTTCATCGGTTTTCGGGAGGTCCTTCACGACGAAAGTTGTTTATCTCTGATGTGTAACTAAGGAGGCCTCAAAAGGGGGACGAAAGTTTTGGTCCGATTTCGTTGGTAGAAGGGTCTATGGAATGAGCTTTTTAGGCTGATTCCAACGACTCCAAAACGATTTTTGCAGCCTGAGTCGTTCGTTACCTCTGATCGGCATAAGGTTTTCTTAAGCATCGGTCGTTAGAGTGCAGTTGTTTACGTAATGAGCATCACTTGGATGATGTGTTGTGTGGCATAGTTTTGTCGCTAGATACCTACTGTTTCTTAGTTTCTCTCACTCATTAAATATATCGTAATAACAAAAAGGTTGCGCTCATCTATTCAATTCAATTGATGGCTTGTTTGGAAAAAGGTTGCGCTAAAAATTCAATTTTTTTTTTGGATTTTATATTTTAAAAATTTTTGATTTTTTTTTAAATTTTTTTCACATTTTTTTGTTTTTACTTGAAAAATATTTGACCCAAAACGGCCTGGACATTTTGGTTTTGGAATCTAGACCTCTTGAAACGGATAATGTCAAATTTTTTTTCCCCCAAAAATGTTTTACCTACTCGAAAAATATTTAAACTCCTGGGGTGCTTCAGAAATCCAATTTTTAGCCCCATGAAAGCCCCATAGATCGCCACAGTGAAATCGGATCGTTCCGGGACCCCCAAAAATGGATTCTACGTCCAAAAATACTTCGAAAACGACACCTAACTCGATCCCATAGCCAAAACCCTTCAAAAAACCCTCCCGTAGCCCCATTTTAGCCTCATAGCACCCCACGGGTTTGGGCGATCAGGCTGAAAACCTTGCGGGCACAACTAGATGGTAAACTGAGTGTTTTGTCAAATTTCAGATTTAAAAAAAATTCCTACTGCCCAAAACGGTCCGGACGGCGGACGGACATTTCGGATTTGGAATCTAGACCTCTTGAAACGGATAATGTCAAATTTTGAGGCCGATCGGAGTCGTCAACCTCCGTCGCGAAAAAATAGGTGTATTATTCCAAGAATAATAAACCAAAAGCGGTAGATCTACCTCGCTGACGCCCACCCCTTGAGCGGAGACGCTCTCTTCATTCTCCGGCATACCGCATGGGGGGTATGACGATCGACCCCCAAATGACGAAAAAGTGAACCGGGGGTCGTCCGCCTCTTGAGTGATGAGTGTGATGTACCCCCGGGTTTGGTCTTCAATGTTTGACCCGTCAAGGAGAGAAGATTGCGGTCGACCCCCACCTGCTAACCGTTTGTTATCGCGTTGTCTGGTTGTGTTTTCACTGAAAATTCATTCAATACCTCTATGACTATTACATCGACGATGAAGCACAATTTCCTCCTGTTATGTGGGCAAGTCTACTTTAATTTTTGGGGGGTTAAAAAAAGTATTTCCGCTTGTTCCCATTTACCAACACCGGTGAATCGATTTTCAGTCATTTTTGAATGTATGAATGAACGAGGAAATGTACCTGCCAACGTCTTGTAATGACTATTTTTGAATGTATTTTCATCATTTTACTCATAAGACTTATGAGTAAAATGATGAAAATTACATTAATACTTACTTACTTAGTAAGTAAATAATACGACGGCTCTTCTGCGATTTTGACTTTTTTTCCTAGCCGAACCTCTAACTCCGACTTTGACTTTTTCCCCCTCGACTTTTTTCCCCACCCAAAAGCTTGACTTTTCTTCCTTGATTTTTTATCCTATGACTTTTCTTCCGCTCATCAGTGAATCTGCTGACCTCACTCGCGTGCGAGTCTTTTCACGCGTTTTTTAACAAAGATTTTAATAGTCCTCACCCATCTTTGCATGCTTTCTTCTAAGAGCTTCTGGATGTAAAGACTTCACTAGGTTTTTTTTTAACTTTCATTTTTAATTTTCACTGACAACTGTCTACATTTGACACGCCCCCCACGATAGGATGACAAAATGCCCTCCTTGGACACACAATTTTTAACCACACCTTCTGACACCAGACGACAGTCCTAAGTCTGAAAAATGGGAAGGATAATTTTGTGTTCGGGGGTACAACGCCGTTCCTGCCAGTGACCAGTCCCGTCCCGGGGGTCGATCGCCTCCTCGGGGTAGTTCACACCCTACTTCAAGGAACCGAACCGGGGGTAGATCGTACGGGGTCGATCGTAACGGGGGTCGATCGATAGTACCCGACCGCATGTCTTCTTATTCTTCTTCTGATTTATCCTCATCCTTTTCACAGGTAACTACAGCTGCCTCGTCGCCGAATTTTACTTGAGCCGATCCGTCGGCTTCCATCTGGTTCAAAGTTACCTCCCGACGATCCTCATCGTCGTCATTTCCTGGGTGTCGTTCTGGATGGACGTCGACTCTGTCCCGGGCCGGACAACCCTCGGCGTCACCACTTTGCTGGCCGTTTCTTCGCAATCAGCTGGTACTTACAATAGTTACAATGCGTACCTAGTTCATGTATCCGCATCAGGTATGATTGGGATTTTATTTTGTTTCTTTTTTTTCTTTCTTTTTATTGTCTTTTATTACAGTATTATTTGGCTTTTGGTTTGCCAGTCAGGCATGTTAACAATTCATCACTTATGTGTTTTCTTCATGCTTGAACTCAACGAAAATGAAGAAAATGGATCATTTTACGACTAACCATTTTTAGGGATGAAGTGATTTCCATGATTCCCAGATGTCCTTCGGCCTTGTGGGGATCGTGTTTTGACGACTTTATACCCTCAGGGGTGATTAACTCGTACAAGAGAAATTCAACTTCAGCTCATGTCACTGCGAAGACATTACGAACAAGTTTGGGGACATGTTTGAACAGATCAAACTGTAGATTTATGCAAATACGAGGGACTGTTCCAAAGAGGCCCCCCTCGAACTCGTATTTGCACAATCAACAGCCCTCTACGTCGGTTATGATAACAGAGATGAATTAGTAACTAGCCGACATTTACAATGTGACGATTCGATGTCCAAAGTTTCTTGTACTACGTGCAGATTACCGTTCTAACATTTCTGCCAATCCCTTATGATCGTACTGTCGATGAATTATGTCGAAACTAAGTCCCCCGCCACTAAATTAAAAGTCAACCCCCGAAACGCCTAATTCGTGAGTGGGGAACAAGTCATTAACTTATCTGTTCAACTTCTCCACGTCATTAATTCCCGTTCCAACCACGTAAATGGGGGGACAGAGGACGCGTTTTATACCTCTCCGGGAGTGTTTCCCCCTCTGAACCCTAAATTAGAGGATTACCTAAAAGTCCGCGGGTTATTCTTGTCTCGCTCGCATACAGAATTTTCATGCAAATCGAGCGCTGAGGAAAAAACCCAAAGTGCCTCCTAAACCCCTTTTTACTCGGTTCTTTTTTGTTTACCTGCAGTAAAGCTTTGTACTGTTTGCAAGTCTTAAAATCACCCCGCCGTAGGCTCAACGGAAGTTTTACAACGACCCAATTCAATAGAACTCTCGTAACTCATTTTCGTGGCGTAAGATAAAGGAAGACAAATAAAAGGATTCTAGATATTTGGATCACCTCTCCCCAAAAATGTCACTGGAAAACACAGCATTTCATCATTCGCATTTTTTTTTTTTTTTTTTTTTTTCAAACCCTGAAAACCTAATTTCTCTCGCAATTGTTAACACATCGCATATTTTTCAGGAATACAAAGTGGACTACCTCAAGTGAGCTACGTGAAAGCTATTGATGTATGGATGGGTACTTGCACTGGTGAGTTCTGAGGTTTCTGTTTATGTTACATCGTGCAGCTTCATCAAAACATCTTGATTGATCATTGTGGGGAACAGATTCTATCGGAATGAGCCGTAAGGGCTGTATTCCCCTTTTTGTTGATAAGGGGAAGCAAGGAGTTTAGGTCTGGAGGATGGAGCCGGAATTTCTGCTAGCCTGGCACAGACCCGGTCCTTCCACGGGCGTCGCCGGATTCCTCTCCTAATGAATGGGGGGGGGGGGGGGGGGGGGCTAATCTTCATACCCACCACATGAAAGTGAAAGTGCACAGGCACGATGATGATTACAAGCTCTGCAGACCTGTCCAAGGCTGAGGCTTTCAAAGATGGCCCCAAGCTCTCCAGACATGTCCAAGGCTTGCAAAGTTGATGCCAAGCTGGCAATGGCTTCCAATGCTTGCCAAGATGGTCCCGTTTTTTCTAGTCCTGGCCAAGACTTGCAAAGTTGGTGCCGAGCTGAGGATGATTTGAGACTTCGTCCAAGGGTGGATTGACCCTTTCGACCGCTGAGGTGGTTCCTGCGGTTAGGGAGTGCAGTGGAAAAGTTCACATTTCGAGCCTCGGCGGTGCTGGGAGTGCAGTGGCAATCAACCGGAGAGTGAAAATTGAAAGTCCAACCAGCCAGGAGTGCTATGGATAGTCCCCGACCTGCCATGGGCTTGACGCAATTGGGTGAGAGGAATCCTGCCATAGGCTTAACGCAATTAAATCTGCTCGGAGAGGAATCTTGAAGAAGAGAGGATTTTGGAGAGGAATCGTGGACCTCCCCTGAAGCTCCTAAGAGAAATCATAACCTGAAATAGTAATTATTAAAATAAATAAATATTGGATATCCCTTTAGGCCAGTCGCCAAAGGGTTTGACTCGTGCAAGAAATGGTGTACAAGCTTCTTTTTTTTCTTTAATTGTTGTTATGGGTCTTAACAACGAAATATCAAAAATTGCCCGCAAACATTTTGCTGGGAGAACTTTTGGGGGCCAAAAAACCGGCTTTTTCGGACATTTTCCAGTTTTTCACCTATAACTCGTAAACTAAACATCGCAGAGACAACCTTTCGGAAACAAATTGGAAGAGCATAACATTCTGCGTCGAATTACCTTCTCACACATTCGAATCGGTTCAGCCGTTTAGCCACAATCAAGTGTCAATAATAAGCTTTCGCGTGGTGACAATGAAATTTTTATCTGATAAATAGTTTCGGGAGGAAAGAAGAAAATGTTCTGAAAAACGTGGTCGTTGGTGGTCAAATTTCTGGTTTCCTCCATCAAATTAAAATTTCACGTAGAATCGCTGCGATGAGGAATGTAATCAGCTTTCACGACAAAAAAGGAAATTTGAAATCGGGCCAATAGTTTTCGTGGTGCAGCCGAAAACGTTCTAAAAAACGTGGTTTTTCCGCTTACCGAGCGGTGTCAGATTGGGCGTTTCTTGTTTTGGTTTAGATTCGTTTTCTCGGTAACTCGTAATATAATGTGATGCTCTACAACATCAATTTTGAGCCAATTCATTCGGATTAGTCGTTAATAGGTTGAAAAAAATGGCCTTTATTTGACGATTGATTGTGGCTAAACGGCTGAACCGATTCTAATGTGTGAGGAGGTCATTCGACGCAGAATGTTACGCTCTTCAACTTTGTCTCTGAAAAGTGTTCTTTGCGATGCTTAGTTTTCGAGTTATAAGTGAAAAACTGGAAAATCCCCGAAAAAAATCGAGGTTTTTTGGCTGCCAAACGTTCTAGTCCAGTTCCTATGTACATCGGTGCTGGAAAAAGGTGGGGTAGTTCTGATTTTTTGGTACGTTGTCAGGACCCATGCGAGTAGTCTTTGACCAAGTTATCAATTAAAAAAACCTTTTAATTAAACTACGTTTTATTCGGCCATTTTTCAGATTTCGCTAAAAAAGTCGGTGAACGAAGCATCTTAAGACCAAAGGCACTCCATTCATTCTTAAACTAGACAATATTTGCTAAGGTTTGAGACCAACCGCAGCTCTCTACAGTAAATAGTTTCCGAGATACAGGTTGTTGAAAAATGGCAATTTTTTCCAAAATGTGCAAATTTTACGAAAAAGTTATTTTCTTTGTTAAATATCGCCTGAAATATGCATCCTACTAAAAAGTCATAAGAAATGAACTTTTAGTACATTTAATTAGCTTCAATTTGAGACCAACCGGAGGTTTGTCACTTTATTAGTTTCTGAGATAATGACGAATAACCAAAAACTGTCGTAAGTGGGTTTTGGGAGAAATTCTCCCAGCAAAAAGTTTGCTACCATTTTTGATATTTTGTTGTTCAGACCCATAAAAAAAAATTAAAAAAAATAAAAACTTTTCCGTCCTCCCTTTTAATTCTCTGGTGACTGGCTCACTCATCATCTGCAATAAAACGTCTGATTTTCTATAGCCGTAGGAATAAGATGTTTGAGACGTAACCTCGAGCACATAAAACTCCATTATCTTTTATTCTTTCACCTCGGATCGCTTCCCTGAAATAACGCGTCGCTGCGTCCCTCAGGATGAGCTTCGGCATGTATGACAAACAGATGCTCCGGAGGTCCTGAAATGAGTGTGACTGGAATTCGTAAGCAGAAGCCGCCACCCCCGGTCGGAAAGTCGGGAAATTACGTTAAGTCGATAGCAACTTTCAACTCGCTCGCTTACAGTTCGCGTCAATTTCCGGAAGGGTTTCGCCTTTTGAAAGTGATGAAAGGAGCATGAATTATGTATCAAACTCCTTTTCTTCGTCGTCTTCTTTGTAAATTTTACTCCCCTCTCACATTTCTAGTAAATTTTCACCTGGAAATTACCCTTGAGCATCCTCCGGTAGTTCCGATAGAACTATTTCTGCCCCTTTGCTGGGTGAAATGACTAATTTCGCTCTTGTTTCAGCTTTCGTATTCTGCGCACTGCTGGAGTTCACTTTCGTCAATTACAAGTGGCGGAAATTCACTAAACCCTCGTCGATCGTCCAGCAGCCTCATCGAGTCAACGGTGAAATAGCCACGTTCGATATACAGACTGATCAGGTATTTCAGTTGCAAATCCTCACATCGGTGGCAATACCTGTTAAACGAACTTGACGCTGAGCACGTAGTTTGGTCGAGTGCGATATAGACCAGGCCGTGACGTGATTCCCGGCAATCTGGGATTTGTTTTAATCCGCTCAGTTGGTTCTGAAAAGGACTATCCTGCAGGAGGTTTGCGATTAGGCAGCCGAAAACCTCGAATTTATCGCACTATAGTTTTATGCTTACACCTCCTAAACCATCTAGTTGTGCCCGCAAGGTTTTCAGACCGATCGCCCAAACCCGTGGGGCGCTATGGGGCTAAAATGGGGCCACGGGAGGGTTTTTTTAAGGCTTTTGGCTATGGGATCGAGTTAGGTGTCGTTTTCGAAGTATTTTTGGACGTGGAATCCATTTTTGGGGGTCCCGGAACGATCCGATTTCACTGTTGCGATCAATGGGGCTTTCATGGGGCTACAAATGGGATTTTTGAAGGATCACAGGAGGTCAAATATTTTTCAAGTAAAAAAATTTGAAAAAAATCCCCCAAAAAAATTTTCTTCCTAAAAATTTTTTATTGACAGAATTAAATTTATGGGTAAGTATTCTCAGGAAAAAGTGGTAAACGAAAAATAATTTTTTTTTTTTTTTTTTCAAATAATATCAAAAAATGGAAATTAAACTATGTAGGTGTGTTGGTTTACTCATCACCAAATACAGGAAGAATAGTGGTCGAGTTTTTAAAGCTATTTTTACGAAGTTTCATGTGTTTTAATTTTCTTGGGGTCGAGAAGGCCATTGCTGAAACGAAAACACCAAATTAGAGAAAATTAGGAACCTGGGCTAGATGAACTACAATGTCATGGGAATGTGATTAACAAAGGATTCATCACTTGAAAATCCCAGAAAATGGAGGAAGCATGCAATTCAGGAGAACAAAGAGTACCCAGTTCAAATGTGATCAGGGGGAAACTGGAGAGTGAGTAATTTAATTCTACATTAGGGTTGTAACAACATTATAGCCCCAAAAACATCAATTGTCAACTTAATAATTGAAGATAACCGTCACTGGTCCATTCTGGAGACAGGGAAGTTTCAGAATGTCTCTGGAGTTGACAGTCTCCGGACGAGTTTTTTTTTTTTACCCAATAAACACGACACCTTCTAATTGAACACTGTTTTCAAAGCTTCAATGCCTCATAACCTCCAACTAATCAACACGCAAGATGAAATGATCATAATCATTTGAGGGGAGACGGAGTTGAAGAGAGATCTCGACCAAGCATGGAACTGAACACACATGGAGTAAAACTAACTAACCAGCTTTATTTTCCGGTTGCTGTTATAACCAAATGAAGAGGTTACATATTCTTCTTCCACTTTCACCTTTCATGAAGAATACAGAACGGCATTTTGAATATTCTTTCTCCATGATCTTTAGATGTCTCCGGAGTGGAAAAAAGCAGGGACAGACTTTCCGCCCAAATTTTTCATTATTGTTTTCGGAAAATGACATTTTATACATGCTCATGCCGTTACTAAAGTTATCAAGTCCTACCACACTGGATGTCGCGATTTTTTCATTCCAAAATTGAGGTTTTGCAGAATTCTTTCCTCTGTGTAAGGTAAAAGGGGGTAATTCGGACACTGACCCAAAAGCGGACACTTCTCTAAAATCAGTAAAAAATAAGGATATGAGCCGTCCATTGCTTGTGGATCCATAATTTCTCGCAACTATGACTCATACCAGAGTTGGAAAACCGAAAAAGAAGAAGTTGAGAGTGAAAAAGGAGACGCAGTGTGAACCAAAAAATTACCTTCTCTGCTTTGGGAGATTTGTTGAGTGAATCTTCTGCAAGATGGGAAGGAAGGGAAGGTCAGTATTAAGGATGATATTGCATATTTGTCGTGATTCTTTTTCTTGCTTGTCTCATCACCATCTAGATAACCTTTTCCATCCATTTTTTCAAAGAAGTATATTCCATTTTTCGATTAAAACCCAAAAAACAGTTGTCCTCTTTTGGCACATGAAAAAAGGATGTTGGCTGGTAAAGAGGACACGGGTGTCCGCTTTTCATGCTCTCGCCCTCAAGAGGTTTAGCAAAAGCGGACACCCGTGTCCACTTTACCAGCCAGCATCCTATTTTTGTGCTCCTAAAGAGGACACCTTGTCCTTCTCTCCCCTTTTGATACAATAATTGTATTTAATACAATTATTGTGGTTAAGACGAAGTATGAAAGGGGGTCAGGAGATATTTTATCATAATTGCTTATCCATGTTTCTTATTATAGGTAAGTAGGAATACCAAGATACTTCCAGGCCCTGAGGGGCAACTGTTCTGTTGTGTCTAAAATACATACATATACATACATATGCTGTCTTCATTCACTTCAAGTGGATTGTGGAGCAGCGTACTTCTAAGTTTCCTGTTTTCCTATTGAGACTGACTAGTCTGTGATTTGATATAATAAGGATTTGAGTTAAGACCCCCGAAAAATTACTGACTAGTCTGTGATTAAATATCATGTTGTTGGAAACTTGTTGAGGGTCAGTCAAATAAGACGAGATTTTTGCCGACGTTTCAAGAGATATATTCTCCTATTATCAGGGCAAGTGCAGGGACAAGGGCAGCACGCGATGTGAACCGTCGCTGTCGTACAAATATACTCTTTATCAGTCAGTCTATTTGTACGACAGCGACGGTTCACATCGTGTGCTGCTCGTGTCCCTGCATTTGCCCTGATGATAGGAGAATATATCTCTTGAAACGTCGGCAAAAATCTCGTCTTATTTGACTGACCCTCAACAAGTTTCCAACAACATTAATTGAAACGGTCAACATCACCATCAACTATTTAATATAATATATAATTAATATAATAATATTCGGGTTCTTAACTCGAATCCTTATTACAAAATATGTAATAAGGATTCGAGTTAAGAACCCGAATATTATGGTATTAATTATATATAATATTAATATATTATTACATACTAATAGTTGATGGTGATGTTGACCTTTCCAACAACATTATTACATACATATTATGTATTATGTAATAAGGATTCGAGTTAAGAACCCGAAAAATGACTTTTTTCGTGTATAAATATATTCATGGTTGAATGAAAAATGCCTGTCCTCTTTTGAAGCCTCACGTGTCCGCTTTATCAACACTGACGATTTTGGGTGTCCGCTTTTGGCACAGTTAGTTGGGTTCCGAATTTTGGTTTTTTTGTGCCTTAATTCAAAGAATATAACCGATTCTGAGGTTCAGGAATATTCAGTGAAACCTGAAGCGCAGAAAAAAATGACTGGAAAAGATTTTGACAATGAAAATCAACAGGGAGACGAAAAAAACCGGCCGATTCTTCTTAACATGTCCGCTTTTGGCAGTACAAAGGAAAAGGACGTCGACGGAGTGGACATTTGGTGCCTTAATTATAACTTCTGCTAAACATCAGTTTTGGTATGTACTTCAGGTGCCAAATGTTTATCTACCTTTCCTGAAGCCGCCACACAATTTTGAACGTCTAATCAATTTTCCTTGTCAGTTAAAATTCACGGGGACAACGTTTACCGCTTTTTCCTGAGAATGACCCTTATGCACAAGTAAGCTATATCAAAGAATAATAATCCGTAGTGTAGAATTTGCAGCGATTTTAATTACCTACCTTGAATATGTGGCTGTGGCTACTTATTTTGATTCGCTATTGACCAGAGTACATGTTCATGAATGAATCAGTACTAGAAGACAAGACTTTCGCTGAATGGCAGCTGGCCAGTGTAAAAAGTCGACTTTAGTTTTTCCTAGAATAGAGCTTGTACCGTCTCGACCTAATTTTCTTTTTCTTCTATCGTATTTAAACGATTAAAGTTGAAATAACAGACTGCCTGCTGTGTAAATTACAGATTGCGCCTGGTAGTCGTTGAATTTTATTCGTCCTATCCAATCGGAAAGTTTCGTTTTTTTTTTTTTGCTCACATTCAGATCCGGGCAATCATTCTTTTGAAGGGGACCGACGAAGTGGTGCTCGATCCCTTTTTTTCATCTATTGTAACATATTCACTCGATTTTCCCTTTGCGGACAAACTGTAACAACTTTTTCATTAGTTGGATATTTTCAGTGTATTGATTTCTTCGGTCCGAAATGGGAGGTGTTGTTTTTTCAAGCAAACGCCAAAAAAAAAAAAAAAAAATCCTTCGCTTCATATCACAAACCCTCTGCAGGAAAAGTGAATAGACGCGAAGCTTTGCTGCCTCTCTGCGCTACGACTTGGCTGTTTTTGTTGACTTTGTTTTTTTTGTTTCTTTTCAGGTCTCTCCGAAGGGGTTGGTTTTTGAAAAGAAAGACCCCAAACACGCCACCCTCGCGAGAAAAATCGACGAATACGCCCGCTTCGGGTTTCCCGCTTTGTTCGCCGTCTTCAACGTCTTCTACTGGTCCTACTACCTCTTATAAGGCGAAACGAGGGTCTTTGTATTCTTCCAAGCGTATTCAAAATCATTAACGTACGTATTTTCAAAGTAGAAGACTCAACATCTTGTAGAAGAAAAAAAGTCAGATCTACTGAAAATAGTTTGGATGTGTATGCCACCGTTTTCGTGACCTAAATAAACGAAATGGGTACATCAAAAGAGTTCTTGATCAACAAATGAGTTCAGGGAAATTTGCCTGCTGCAGAATGTGAAAAAAGGAATTGATCCCAAAAAAGAAGACATCCATCTGAAATCAAGAATGCCGGCATCTTCGTAATTTCATGCAGAACATTGCAACATTTGCATCCTAAGCACTAGTGCCAAAATCGACTTGATTAAGAAATTGTTCGTACAAGTTAATTATATATTATATTTGTGTTGATGTTGGACGTAATGTGTATCAGTATTTTGTAGTTGAGGTATGAAAGAAACAAATTTTAATCAGTAAGTGTTGAAAAGGACTTGATGTGATCACTGAGTTACCGAAAAAATGTACTCGTTGTATTTTAGTCCTCTAAGCAAGTATTTTCTGTTGGACGAAAGTACAAAGTTGATGAAACCTGAAGGTATTTTTTTGGGGATGTCTCAGGGTGTAGTATACGAGTTTTTTGTCTATGTAGGTATATTGTATTTTTAACTCATTATGACATAACATTATGACGCGGAGTTTGCTCTGTACAGTACCAAAATGTTCAAAAAACTCTTAATTTCCAACTTCATTATTTTTCAACGAGCAGGTGCTATTCTTACAGGAAATCTAACGCTGAACACTCCCATATGGGGTTGATGGGTCTAAAATGCTTCCTTCGTGTGTTTTTTGACGAAAAACTACCAACAACTGTGTTTTTTTCATCAATCTTGAAGATTTCTGTTCACTATTCTGACGATTCTGCAAAACCTACAATACTTAGCCGAACCAACAAAATTTAGCCGTATACTTGGCACATTTCTGCGTCGAATGCGACCAACCGCATCTCGGTAAGAGCAATAGCCAATTTTTGGCGACTGTTTAAAGTGTTAACCCAATGCGGGAAAAACTGGGATTTTGGAGTTTTGCCGGTTTGTGTTAGTTTGGGTGGTAGGAAGAATTAGGAATACCAAAACTGCACAAATACCAAACTACACAACAGGGAGACGTAAACGAAACGGCGAGCAAGCTGAGACAATGTTGCCAACAACTCGAAATCCCTTCGCTCGTCCTCGGCTCGGGATGCCACATCGGCGTTTCCTTTTGCGGCCACCAGACTGCAGTGTCGGAGCGCAATATTCTTGTGGGAGATCTATAGACAGCTACCAGTTTAAAGCGTAGCATTGAAAAAGTGCCTCAAACGGTTTTTTGCGTTTCCTGAAAAGTTAGCCAAAACGGATTTGATGCGCTTTGTTTCTAGACGATTGACTCAATTATCGTCAAAATTAAATTAAAATTAGCGCAGGCTTTTCCCCAGTGAATCAACGAGAACATAACAGATTGATAACAATGATAACAACTACAACTATCAAAGCACTTTTTTATGTGTCCAGGTCCCAGCCCAAGTTCCAGAATGGAAAAAAGTACCTACCGTAAACTGGGGCTATTTAAGAATCGCGAGGCTACTTGAGAGACAGCTGTTTATTTTTTTCAAAAATTCATTGTAAAGGCTAGGATGGTCCTGGGACGTTGATCCAATTTTTTCCCGACGCTACTATGATGGCTATACACGCTAACGTGACTAATCAGCGCACAACTGATAACGCATAGTGATGGCGGCTTATCACATTTTCCAGCTGTTTTCGTAGGTTAACGGCATGTGGTACAACTTCTACCTGCCCAAGAGGATTCAAACATTTTCGGGTTAGTTCAACTATCCTATCTTTTCAAAGGATATCTTGGAGAGATTCTCTCAAAATCGCAGCTTTCTATCTTCAAAAATGGCGACGCTATTGAATTTTTTGTACAATGGGGTAATTTGAGAAAAAAACTTGGGGCAATTTGAGAATGTGTTTTTACGCCGTTTTTCGCGTTTTTATTCCAGAAAATGGTTCGTAGCTATAAGAGGAAGTTCAGCAACCACAGAAAAGGTACATCGTTCAAGCCATATTGGGCGTACACGGAGGAAATGCTAGGGAAGGGGGGGGGGGGGAAGTGATTGATCACGTCAAAGACGGCTCTGGTTCTCGGTTAACGTTCTGGTTCTCTGTAGAGTCAAGACAAGTTTAAGTTTCATTCAAGTTTGGAAATATTATGGTTCTTTAAAAAAAAAAAGGAAACCTCTAGTTGGATTGTAGGGAGTCATTTTACAATTTTGTGATTGATCGAATGATTGTAGTTATTTTGTGATTTAGAAGTCTGCTTTTGTGATCTATTCACTGTGATTTACAGTACTTAAACGTTAAATGTAATAAATAACACTTAAGAGAGAGAGAGGAAACTTAAGCATTTGTTTTTTTTTTACAAATTTCATAATAAAATGTTGGTTTTTCTTCAAAAAAAATTTGTTTGATGTCCTATTTTGTCAAAACAATTTTTTAAAAATTTGGGGTCACCTCTCAAGTACCCCTCGTGCGATATTAATTCGGAAATGCCGCAAAAAAGCACTTTTCTCAAGTTACCCCAACTGTCGGGGTGATTTGAGAACGCTATTTAAAAAATTATATAAAATCCCCCATTGGGGGGATTTAAATTCTGATAACGTAGAAAGGTAGCCCACAGGCCACTTTATCCAAAACCTTTTCGAGCCGATTGAAAAAAAAAAAATGTTTAGGTACCTAAATTTGCGTTTAAACGCGAAAATTTTCTCAAGTAGCCCCAGTTTACGGTACCCTGGATTTTCCACATCTGGCAACCAGATTGTGGTACTCCTGAAGTACACCCGCGTACACAGAGCTCAGGCCATTTACATCTGAACGAAGATTGCAAGACTCTATCCGGGTATGCGCAATTTTTCATTGAAGAGTCCGACCCAGGAGCCTTTCGAGGATCTGAACATCCACGAACGCAAAATCATGTCCTGTCTGTTGAGCATGCATGGACAATGATGTATGCTGGTCTGAGGTGTTTCTACAGTTCTGCTTATGACCTGCTAGGCAACATGTATGACTTGGTCTGGCCCACATTTCTCACGTCACAGCCACATTTGAGCGCAGCATTCTTTGATTTGAGCTCTGCTATCCTGTTGGAGTAGCAGAACGCCACCCGCACCCCCTAGCAGCTTCTCCAAGTGCGCAGACGAGGCGAGATATCGCACGTACGTCAGTCCCATGTACCGAACAGTTGAGTTGGTAGTGTGGGGATTATGAACCTACAGCATCTGGTGGTCTCCATTCATTGAGGAGCCTGTTGACAAGAGCTTGGGGGTATTCATTTGTGGTAATGGACGAAACCCTGGTCTTATTCTGTATAATATACAGATATTAAGGGACTTGGGGGATGCTCAGCCGAACGATTTATGAGCTCCTTCGCGCATGCAAGGTACGACCGGAAGTCACTGTACCTGTCGCTGGCGCTCAGCTTCCTCTTCCAGTCTGTCGATAAAGCATCATCTCGAATAACCAGCAGATCGAGGAACAGAAGTCGGCCCGTCACTTCTTTCTCACAGATGAATCTCAGTTTGGGATTGCAGGAATTGAACTCACATAATGAGTACGTTGTATTCATTGGGTGCCCCTGATGTGTTTTCACTCTTCGAAAGTGTACATAGGCATTATGAACATTGCAAGTTGAGAGCCAAAAAAGGGCATTTACCGTTGGTTTTTACATTTCGCATTAGAAATTAGCCTATCTCGGTACCTGTTGAGCCAAAATATACTCGTGACCAGTGAATTTTATAGAGAATTTATTATTCTTCAACTTTGGAAAGGGGGATTTTTCTTGTAGAGTGCATAGTTTTCGAGTTGTAGGTAGAAAACAAAAACAACTCCGAAAAATCTCAGCCCCCCAATTTTCCAGCGTGTTGTAAAACTAGTCTGTTATATTGCTGGACATCCCTAAACAATTCCTCAAAGTTTCATTTAATTTTTTTCCTGTCCAACACACCCCCAAATTTCCTATCTGACTGCTAGACTACTTCTCGATTCTGCGATTTTTGTACCTGACATGTTCGTACTCATTTATTATAATTTATATTACTCTTTTAATTATTACGTGTGATTTATTTACTTGCCTACTTTTATAAATTATTTTGTACTGTTATATTGAACGTTTCTAAACGGCTGATTTGACTTTCAACGATGTCTATTGCGATGTTGTACTTTTTACTGTAACGTGTCTGCTGTCATTTCTCAGTTCTTCCCTCTAGAATAGTACATGATGTAATAAAGAACAATAAAAACATCTGACGTTTGCCAAGATGATATAGCGGTCAATAAACTTTTGTACTATTCGGTCTTATGTACGTTTAGATGTAAATGTAAATTTTCTCTACCTTCTTGTTGCGGTGGAAGTGGCAGTGTTGGGCGATATTATATTGTAGTCGAGGTGATTTTGAATGAGAATTCAACAGGAATAAAAGGCTGTTTTGATGAGTTGGGAACGCGTTTCGTTGGGCAATAAGTGTTGAGAAGACCCATTTAGTGAAATTTGGCTTCTTTCGTCTTTTTTGTCAGTAAAAGCTCAAAAATTGTAAATTCTCAATTTATTCTTATAAGTGAATTTTGGCTAGTTTGCTTGCCTCCTCGTTTTTTAATAGGTGATGTTTGAATCTCATATTTTATTGGTTTAGTCTGGGACCATTGAGTACATTTTATTTACGGTCTTATTTTGTGAGTCTTTTGACTTAACTAACAACCGCTGTATATTGTGAAGCTTGAGCGAAAATAAACGATGTTTCTGTAAGTGCGTTTCTCAATTTATTTTAACGTGGATGTTTTTGAGTTGGGGCTGTCGTGAAAAGATTTGACCAAACAACCGATGAAAATGTATATAGATTATCCGGTTCTAAAGTGATCGTGTGTGGTTTGGGTCAAGTGGTGACAAATGTGTTGTAGGGTATAAGAATCCGTTTGACCTTTTTACAGACTTGAAATGTACTTACTTGCTTGTGTGGAAACTCGTACCCTTCCTATCCAACTCATTTGTCACCCCTTGACTAGTTTCCCTGTTAGCGAATTCGTCGCCTCTGTTTCGTGCTCAGCTCCGAAGGAATTGTCGGTCTAGTAATCACTGTTCGAGTCAACGTCAATACAATGATAAACAAGCCATCAATTGAATTGAATAGATGAGCGCAACCTTTTTGTTATTACGATATATTTAATGAGCGAGAGAAACTAAGAAACAGTAGGTATCTAGCGACCAAACTATGCCACACAACACATCATCCACGTGATGCTCATTACGTAAACAACTGCACCCTAACGACCGATGCGTAATAAAACCTTATGCCGACCAGAGGTAACGAACGGCTAAGGCTGCAAAAATCGTTTTGGAGTCGTTGGAATCAGCCTGAAAAGCTCATTCCATAGACCCTTGTCCGGACAAAAACTTTCGTCCCCCTATTGAGGCCTCCTTAGTTACACATCAGAGATAAACAACTTTCGTCGTGAAGTACCTCCCGAAAACCGATGAAGGGGATGAGGGAGGAAAAATCAAGGTAGCCTATAACCACCCCCCGAACTCGCTGATGACAATGAGACCACCCTCATGAAAATCTGTTGAGCCGCTCGGGCGTGATGCTCTGTACACAAACAAACAAACAAAAAACAAAAAAAAAACAAGCCATCAATTGAATTGAATAGATGAGCGCAACCTTTTTGTTATTACTATATATTTAATGAGCGAGAGAAACTAAGAAACAGCAGGTATCTAGCGAGCAAACTATGCCACACAACACATCATCCACGTGATGCTCATTACGTAAACAACTGCACCCTAACGACCGATGCTTAAGAAAACCTTATGCCGATCAGAGGTAATGAACGGCTCAGGCTGCAAAAATCGTTTTGGAGTCGTTGGAATCAGCCTAAAAAGCTCATTCCATCGACCCTTGTACCAACGAAATCGGACAAAAACTTTCGTCCCCCTATTGAGGCCTCCTTAGTTACACATCAGAGATAAACAACTTTCGTCGTGAAGTACCTCCCGAAAACCGATGAAAGGGACGAGGGAGGAAAAATCAAGGTAGCCTATAACCACCCCACGAACTCGCTGATCACAATGAGACCACCCTCATGAAAATCTGTTGAGCCGCTCGGGCGTGATGCTCTGTACGCAAACAAACAAAAAAACATACATGTCGAGGAGGTGAGCGCACCTTTCCATTTTTTGGAAAAAGGTTGCGCTAAAAAAACATACATGTCGAAGAGGTGAGCGCACCTTTCCATTTTTTGGAAAAAGGTTGCGCTAAAAATGATCAGCCAAACCAAGTTGCAATGCACATCAAGCATCACCAGATTCAAAAGTCGTCAGCTTGTCGTACTTGTCAGGTTTTGTGGAAAAGTCAATCAAGCAAGGCAAGTGCGTTAGTTGGTAATTGGTGCTCATCACATTCAAAACTGCTTGCCATCTAGAAAAATGAGGGGCTGGAGCAGTTGACAGGATGTTGGTGGGCTGAGGGAAGAAGAAGAAGAAAACTTTATTAAGAAAGAGGCAACACATGTACAATAATTGTTAATTATTAATAAATACAAAATAGGGCTTGCACGTTGTGGGGAGGTTACTAAAAGTTGGTGATTTGATAAAATAAAGTGTCTGGAGAAGTTGGTCCACTCGGTGAGACGAAAAACACCTGGTAGCCAACCAAGAAACCCGTGAGATGATGTTCAAAAATTCTATTCATAACATCAAAATTTCAACATGCAAACTTCAAATTGAGGACACCGATCTGGACCAGCTACAGATTTTCATTGAATTTGCTTCTTCATTCACTCACGTACAAGTTAGGCACGTCTTTGGGGCTTCATGGATCCTTATTGGCCTGGCTACGCTCGTACCTGGTGGGACGTCTACTTGTTGTGCGTGTGGGTGGTGCCCTTTCCTCACCATTTCTTGCCTCCTCGGGGATTCCGCAGGGTAGCCATTTGGGGCCGCTGTGTTTCCTTATAATGATCAACAGTGTTGTCAACCACATCACCACTAATGGGATACATTGTCTGCTCTTTGCCGATGATCTGAAGCTCTTTGTCCACTCGAGCTCACCATTAGATTGTGAGTTGCTTCAGGCTTCGATCTACCGTCTGGAGGATTGGTGTACAGCAAACCACCTTTTTTTAAACGCAGCCAAGTGTTCTGTGGTGACGTTCCACCGTCTATCCGGGCCAGTTGTGTTCAGCTACATCCTTTGTGGAGTACCCCTGAGGAGGTCTGATAAATTGGTTGACCTTGGAGTCCTATGCGATGAGCGGTTATGTTTCTCCAGTCATATTGAGGCGTTGGTGTCCAGGGCTATGCGAGCGCTCGGGTTCGTAAAGCGCAACACAAGGGAATTCTCCAATATTGATGCCATCGTGACTGTCTACAAGGCCCTTGTTCTGCCCACACTCGAATATGCTTCCACGATCTGGTCCCCGATGTACGGAATCCATAAATATCGACTTGAGCGAGTGCAGAGAAAATTTTTACGCTACATAGCGTACAAGATGGGAATAGCTTCAGATGAGGTCGACTTTGCGTCTCTACAGCTTAGATGTGGCGTCATCACTCTTGAGAGGAGAAGGTGCTTGACAGACCTCGTACTGCTCTTCAAAATCGTGAACAACGTTATCTACTGCCCATCTCTACTGTCGAGGATTGATCTCCACGTCCCTCGTACCACAGCCCGTTCACCTCTACTGTTTGAGGTCCCCTTCTCGTCGACCAACTACGATCGAAATCGACCGCTTCACCGTCTTCCCAGAAGTGCAAATCTTTTTCTGTCTATTTACCCCCAGTTCGATTTCTTTTTCTCACCCCTTTCATCGCTTAAAACTTTATTTTTAAACTCCCAAGTTTCATTTCAGTGATTTTTTATTTTCATTTTTTTTTTTTTTCCTTTTCATTATTACATTCTCCCCTCTACTCAGTGAAAATTAATTTCCTTATTATTTGTTAGAATGACATATTGTGTACAAATGTAATTGGGCTTGCCCGTAATAAATGAAATAAGAAATAAGACACTGGTGACCCCGACGTGATCAGAACACAGAGCACGGCAACTCTATTATATTTCACGTGATCCAACCACACCTTCACGGCGATATTCAAGACCACATCCCACGCACTGAACGTAAGTCGCTACCAGTTCTAGAAAATCCACCGGACCACACCGAACGAGCCCTTCTCAAAGTACCCATGAGAAGGGGAGATCCTGAGGTCGGCCAGGACTGGACACTGGCCCAAGAAATGCTCGATGTTCTCATCCTCCATTGTGTTACAGAGAGAACAAGTCCTCCGGGGGCTCTCAGACCGGACGTAAGTCCCATCATTCAGGGGAAGCATCCTCTGAACTTCAGAATCCAGCGCCACATTTACATAGGGCGTGATGGCTCCCCCCGCTCAAACACTCCTGCTGGCTTCACGGCAAAATCCAGGGCTGTGTAGAGAGGATTCCTGCATCCGATAGCAGATGCTCCCCATGTCCTCCAGCCAGTCCGTCCCGCACTCCATCCACCAGCGCCTCTAATTGTTCCGGCCACTCCTCAAGCCTCCCCAAGTCGCCATGAAAATGGCATTGGTGATGCTGCGCCAGACGTTTGAGCTCCGCAAACCAGGACCCCTCTACCTCCACCGTCCTCCTAGCAACTATACCTGTTCGCCGGCATCCGCAAAGCTCTAACCGCATACCTCCCAGCCAAGTCCAGAGTACACAACAAGACCACGTCCACCCCATACTCCAGATAAATGAAGTTGTTGGGCGGCCGTAAACTCGCTTTATGAAGTACCTCAGCACCTGCTCCTGTGCATCCGACCGAAAGAGTCCAGTGACCTGAGCCCCATAGCACATAATGGCCCTCGAAACTGCAAGAAAGGCGGGACGGAGGGCTGAGAGAGGAGCGACCTGTACACGCTGTTAAAGCTCAACTTTGCAGACACCGAACGCTCAGTGATGTGCCGGCTGAAATTCAGCCCCAGCGTGAGAGTGACTCCGAGATCTCGTATCTAAGTATCTCTACTTATGTATCAGTACCTATACTGCGTGACAATCTCGATGGGGTTACCGTCATACACTTCATCCAGTCTACCTCCACGCCGAAACACCATCACCTTGGATTTTGGTGGGCTAAGATTTGGATGTGGAGAAAACCTTTAAGGTTGCAAGGGGTGTCCGACGGAGACTCAGCAACTCTTGCTAAGTTGATGGTAGGTAACAGACCCTGGCAAAGGCCAGTTCCAGGCTTTTTGCTAGACCGGTACACGCTTATCGTCACTTAGGTACCAAGTGGGACTTGAAAAGCCTTGCTGATTATAATATTACAAACTTATGGGAAAATCACTTTTAAATTTGAAAACAACTCGAGGTACCACATAATAATATTATGTACCTCATGTATACTCGGGATATTATTCTGAGTATGAATAAATATTAAATCGAGCTAACTTTGAGCAAATTGGTGCATTTATGCACCAGGAATGAATCAAAGAGCAGTCAGCCCTTTGTTCGACGAGCACGCAGAGGACCTTCATTTTCTGGTGTCTATCGCCGACACCAGGAAATGGAAGGTCCTCGGCGAGTCCACATAAATTTGAAATAATAAGGCTACCCCTTTCATAATGGCTTTGTAGAAGGTAGCGTGGGCGAGGGGTAAAATGTGAGCCTGTGCTGTACATAGCGATGAGGCTCAAACACGCGGTACCGAACGAAAAACATTTTCCCCAATAACCACGTCTTTATCAGTGTCAGGGCTGCTATCCGTCCCGTTTTAACGGGCACGTACCACATTCGGATGGCCCCGTACGTCTCATCCACTTTTTTTTGCGGTGTCCCTTGACATTTTTATAATGACCCCTAATTGTCACTCATTCTCACTTAGGTACGTGTTTGGTAGAAAAAAATCCATAGCGGATCACCAGCGTGGAAAAATTTACCCATCATCACCGGAAGAAGACGACTTTAACGATATGAGTAGGCTACGCTAATCAATATTTATTCTTTAAAACGGGCAATGCCCAATTACACAGTGATAACAACAAATATTAATATGATTATTAAGAAAAATAGACAATAATAATTATTGTCTATAGAATTATTGTGGTGGCTCCCTAGTTGAATAACTGGAATCCGGGGCCTTTTTCGGAAACTCTTGACTAGTGCAGCACCATGATCTAGCGATGACACCGGCCACGAGCTCCTTGAGCTCGTTGAAAAGGTCCAGTTGCCTATTATAGATCATTATATCAGCAGAGCAGTCTCCACACAGCAGAGATAGTCTCAGAGACGTCTCAATCTGGGCTCGATCTATGGCTCTCAGCTTTAGAGGTCTCATTGAGACTCTACCGAGACGTCTCTGAGACTTCAAAACGGAGATGGTTGCTCTCAAGATGTCTCATAGACTTAAATTTAAGTGTTAACATACCAGAGACGTCGCAGAGACAACACGGGTGCAACGTAGAACTCTCCTTCTCCGGGCGCTTTAGCCCCCTCATAGGGTCCTGGGCATGTTTTCACCCTATTTTTTATTTATATAATTTTCTAGCGCCATTTCCAATATGGTGACCCGCAATGTTTGATGGGATCTCGGGAATACGAGAACCCAAATTTACAGCTCTTTTGACACCTCACATAGGCTTACACAGAACATCTCAGCAACGTCTCATTGGCTAAAGACTCGGAATCTCAGATACATCTCTGATACGTCACAGCATTGCAGCTCTGTGACGTCTTTGTTGTGGACATACATATATCTGAGACGTCTCACCAACGACACGCGTCTCTTTTGTAACGTCAATGAGACGTAATATATCTCGTTCGAGACGTATTAGAGATGTATCAGAGACGAATTTCTGCTGTGTGCAATTATATGTCTATGTATAGACATACACTGAGAGAAAAAAAGGGCCTATTCTAGGTTATTTTTCGATTTTTTTCTAGGTTAAATGCTGCCAACCTAGATTTTTTTTGGTTTTCATTCTAGGGTGGAACAATTTAGTCTAGGTTGAATATAATTTAACCTAGATTGAAAATACTGGTGAAGTTACCGTCCTAAAAATGCAAACAACCAAGATTTAAAATGCGCCACCCCCACACTTTAGTTCTAGGTTAAGTTCACGGTGTGTGCCGCCGCCTCCATCGATTTACAGTCTAGGTTAAAAACATTAATGTCTTGGTTGTCTCACCCTGGTATTCAATGTTTTTCACTTTCATAGACGGTTGATTTACCCTAAAACAAAAACGTTCTCACCCCACCTCAAACAATTTACAGCCATGGCGCGTTAACCTAGAACCCTTTTTTTCTCTAGGTTGTGTCCCTTTATTTACGAGGTTGTTTAAATTACTATCCCTGTTGTTGCAATTAAATTTCTAGGTAGCTTCCTATTCTTTTCAGGTTGGTCCTAATAAATTACTAGGTGGTCCACTTTTCTTTCTAGGTTTGCTCCACTTCCATTGCACGTTGTTTCTATCAACTTCAACTATCTTTCTGGGTTGTCTCTGTTTCCAACTCAGTACAAAAATTTGAATGTGACGTCATAATATGACTGCATATAGTGACAGAAATTAGATGATTAGAATTTGTCAAAGATTTGGCCTCAACCCCACTGGCTAAATAGCAGGGGTGCCAAGACAACGAGAATTAATGCCCACCGCCTACAGTGGCGCTCTCCGCGGCCGCATAGCGTACTGCAGAAACAACCTGGAATTTATTGAATGAATTTCAATCACTGTTGTTTAAACCTAAAACTATTTGTAGTACTACTGTAGTTTTAACCGAGACTGAAAGTCTAACTTTTTCTTCTGGGTTGTTACCTAAAGTAGCAATCTCGCCTTTTAAATCTCTCGGTTGTTTTCAGTTGTACAACCGCGGTTGTACAACTCGCGAGACTTTAATGGAGGGGAATTATATGGAAGGTCAAATCATTCAATTCTAGGTTACCCCACTTAAAAGTCAAAGGTAGGTAATATATTTTCTAGGTCTTCACAATGTCAACCTAGACCAAATGTGAAGTTCACATTTGGTCTAGGTTGACACTTTTTTATTCCAGGTTGTGGTCAGAGGGCGGGTAATAACGGGTTAGGTTGTTTCTATTTGGGTCTAGGTTGTATTAATATTTTTCGATGTTACTTTAACCTGGACCTATTTTTTTCTAGGTTGAATCAATTGATTCTAGGTGGTTTCAATTTCTTTTCGAGGTTATTTCGGATTTAACCTAGCCACTAAAAAAATCTTTTCTCTCAGTGTACCTATAATATCTCTTGTACCAAATTAACGACTTCATAGGAGGAAATAGATTGGTAATGGTTAGTATTTTCAATGAGGAATTCGCACTTTGCCGCGCAGTGCATGATTAACGCAGTTACAGCCGAGTTTTACTTCCGTGTGGGGAAAAAACCAGATAGGTACTTACCCAGTAAGTTTCATTTTCTGAGCCAGCTGATGATGCGCTGGTAATGATTTTTTCAAGAGTTTAGGGGAGCCGAAAATTACATTTTCCGCCGTAGGCTCGGCATCATCACTTTCAGTGTGAAAAGTTACGGGTAGTCTCACAAAAAACTCCTCTTGCATTCATGAGTTATGCAAATGTCATATTTCCCGCAGTAATCTCCAAAACACTGATTTCCTCCCATGATGTCTTCCTGAAAGTTTTGGTACAGCGGAGAGAGAAAATTGGAGGGCCTTACCAGGTTAAATATTTTATATCTTAATAAGGGATTATGACGTTTGGAGTTTTATTTTGAGCAGGGAAAACAATATCGCTCAAAAAATGGGTACCTAAGGTACTTTTAGGCTTAGGTACTTTTTTCAGAGGGAAAAAATAAAACTCAAAATCTGTTAAGCGGTTCCAATTATAAAACATCTTGTTCCAATTCAATCCCTGGTCACTCCCCTTCTTACTGATACTGAGTCTTCCCCCCCCCCCCCCCCCCCCCCCAAAACTGTTTGAACGTATGGTCATACGATCTCCGTCCACTATTTTGCCGCTACTTTCCTGTCGTTTTGTGTAGCAAAATTTGTAGCTAGATTAAATCTTACAAAACACTATTAGGTAGGTAGGTAGGTAGGTAGGTACTTCAATGGTTTGTCATTTTAGCCTTTTAAGTAAATGTAAAATCATGATACATAAGCCGTATGAAGGTCATAATTCGATTTTATCGAACTTGAAGTTGATGGTGTTTGAATATCCAAGCTCCCCACCCCTCTGTCCACCTTATAAAAAGGAAAACATTGAATGACTTAAGACTTAAGTGCTTTTGTTCAGTTCATCATGCCCCTACTGCTACGATCGTCAAACGTGATGAATCAATTTATTGAACTGTCTCAAGGACCAGACAGATGAGGCTCTAAGGTCTGCGCCAAGGAACGACCGGAAGCCCAACGCTGATTCCAGGCCTCCCAAAACGACCACAGGGGTGGTGACGATTGCGACCGGGACAAACACGACATACATACACCGCCTGAGGACAGGCTCTCGGTTTTGATGTTTAGGCGTCCGGTTTTGGTTTATTATTCTTGGAATAATACGCCTTTGTAATCGCGACGGAGGTCAAAAAATCTGATCGGCCTCAAGAGACATTCTTAAGTAGGTGCCAATCAAGATGTCTATGACTCCAAAGACGACATGAAGTACGATAAAACTAGCACGTAACCAAGACATCCAAAAAAACAAAGGTTTTGCACTTATATTGTTCTATCTACTCCTAGTATACTATAGTACGTAGGTAGTAGAAAGTTACACCGAATCTAGCCGCGCGTTTGGGAGGGGGGAAGACGAAAAAATGCGGGTTTTTTCAGTTTTTGCCTATATCATGAAAACGATTAGGTTTACCGCAAAGGTCACCCTACACAAAGATAATCTACATTAAATTTTGAACAAAAAAGGACTCTACTCTTTGTTTCGTAAAATGAACGGTTACGGAGATAGGGAGGGGGCAAAAATGCTGGGTGGCTAAAAAAATTGCAAAACATGGTGAAATCGTAATTTCGGATGCGTATTAACCCTTAACGTCCCATGGTATCCATATGGATACAGATTTTCAGCTGAGTTTTCCCGGTAGTCATAACAAAGGATTCGGGCAAACAAATAGTCCTTGATCCTTTTGATGATCTAACCTGCTCAATGAAACCCGCCGATAGGTCATAAGTGCTGATAACAGTGATAAGACTGTTGTGAAAGTGGTCCCGCTTCAACAATGCCGGTACCCCGTGAATTGGTGAGTTTGACACTGATTATATTTAAAAGTATTTTGTTTTCAAGGAAACCTAGTTCACATTCTATGGAAAAACATCTGCTGAATCGATTAGAATAATCGCTTTTGCTGGATTTTCTCAGATTTGGGGGTAAATGAGTGAAAATAGTGAGGTATCTTTTGGATACCTTGGGATCACCTTGTCGGCATGTGGATTCCATTTGGATCCCTTGGGAAGCAAGAGTCGGAAAATTCCTTCCACAGGTGTCCATATGGAGCCTTTGGGATATGAGTGTCGTGTTCGTATTGATTTGTATCTTTGTAGAAACGATCTTAGACGGAAATGATATTTTTATTTTTTCTGATTCCGATGATTCTGAGTTTTGGCTTCGCTGAACCAGGGCTCGATTCGCTCTGTCTACCATTTTCTCGCCGGGGGGGGGGGGGGGGGGGGGAGGGAGGTTGCTTCGCTTGGCTGAGCATTTTATCGGTGGGGAGCTCGCTTCGCTCGACCTATATGTGTATATTGATTTCATCAATAATTCTCATCTCAGAAAATTCGTAATAAATCATCTTGTCAAAAAGTTGATAGATCAGAGTAGGAGCCTAACCTACCAGACATCATTTCAACAAACATCATTTCCTTTGTTTCGGATTTTCTAAGATTGCAAGAGAACTATTGGGTCTTCCGACTTCGTTTTGCGCTTGAATTAAAGTCAATTACATTTACTACAACTTTCCTTCCTATAACATCTCTCTAGGTGGAGGGGGTCCTGCCGAACTTTGGCTCGCTAGATAGTCAAAACCTAAAAATTGCACTTTTTGCGAAAATCGGCCAAATTTTGAAGTGCTGTATCTCGGCATCTATTGGACCTACAGACCTGCGGTTGCACTCAAACGGTAGCAAATTTAATCCTCTTCAACAAACCTATAAACTTTTTTACACAAAGTTGATAGTTTTTGAGCTATACTCAAAAAAGCAAGGAAAAATCGAAAATTTCTCAGGTTTTGCCTTTTTCTCCATGACCCGTCTCGAAATTTTGTTTGCAAACCTCAGATTCGGAGTCAGCACCTCAAAATACATAGCGAACCATAGAAACCATTTCTAAACCAAAAATTGTTTCTATTTCACAGTATGGAACACCTAATGACTGGACTAAGAGGAGAAAAGACAGTAAGGCGTATAATTTTATGTAGGTAGGTTACGTAATTTTTGTAGCCAAAACCCTACGGACTAAGCCTAGGTACCGTTTGTGTTTCATGCCTTTTATTTATTTGTTCAAAAATATATTGAAGTTCATTGATACGTTCGTTGGTTATGTTGATAACTCCAACACTCCTGTCCCAAGGTATCCGTTTGGACACCGTCCAGCGACACCTCCGTCCCAAGGTATCCAAAAAGATACCGTACATAAATGTATCTGTATTTTCAAAATATGGGACTACTTTGACATCTGGAGGGTACCATGTATCCTTTTTACCCAAAATTGAGTAAAAAAAAAAAAAAAAAAAATCAGAAATTTTCCAAAAACTAAAAAAGCTGGGACGTTAAGGGTTAATAATGTGAAGTACAAATTGTGTTCCTACCCATTTGATCTCTGTCCGCGCATAACTGTTAGGATCTCCGTATCTCCGTAACCGTTGATTTTACGAAACAAGGTGTGGAGTACTTTTTTGTTCAAACTTTAACGCAGATTATCTTTGTATAGGGTGACCTTTGCGCTAAACCCAATTGTTTTCAAGATGTAGGGAGAAAAAACTGAAAACCACCGAATTCTTTCGTGGATTTTCGAAAAATTTGAAATTTTGAAAAAAATACTGGCTTTACCATCTAGTTGTGTTCGCAAGGTTTTCAGCACGATCGCCCAAACCCGCGCTGGCGCTATGGGGCTACGGGATGGGTTTTCGAAGGTTTTCGGCTATGGGGTCGAGTTAGGTGTCGTATCCGTAGTATTTTTGGACGTAAAATCCAGTTTTTGGGATCCCGGAACGATCCGATCTCACCGTGGGGATCTATTGGGCTTTCATGGGGCTATAGCCCGTATACAAATGAGATTTCTGAAGGATCCCAAATGGTCAGATAAGGTGTCGTTTTCTGAGTAATTTTGGACACAAAATCCATTTTTTGAGGTCCCACATCTGTCCAACATTGTAGATTTTTTTAATTTAATTTTTTCAAAAATATTTTTTTTAATGGCACAGAATTTTTTTGCAAAATAATAATTATTGATGGGTAAGGGTTAATAATTAACTTTTATTAAAAATCATTAATTTCAACCCTGTACACGTACAATTTGCAGCGTTTTTCTGTGTTTCAATGTGAAATTAATTAATTAGGTAGTCCTCCTAATTTTGTCCTCTTCATAGAAAACCTCTGGTATCTGCATAATAATATTGTGCATAATAAATGCATTTCATATTACGAAAAGCTGTGCCCAAGAACCTATAAATATTGGGGAAGGGGGGGGGGGGGGGGTGTCAGTTCGGTCTGGTCAGAACATCGCAAACGAAAGTTGTCTGCTATCTGTCTGGAGCGGTTTGAACATGAGGTAGTTCCGAAGGCGCTCGTCAGAGAGCTGCGCTGCCGTCATTCCTAAGCTCACCCTGCCAGGACCCAGAGTTGAACCCTAATCCCAGAAAGTTATTGCTGTGTAGCGTCTAAATATTGGTTGGGTTTGTGACTTGGCGTTGGGATCAGCAATCCAAATGAGTCATCGTTGTTGTCATTCCTCTTTTTACCGGGGACCGCAATCAAGCCTTCTGTTATTCGTTTCTTTTGAACTCTCAGAGGATCTCCGTTTTGACCGGACTCGTAGGCGAAGTAAATGAAATGGTTTTTGTCATGATTGTTATGGATAGAAGAGTTGCAGGCGTGTGAAGATTTTTGGAGAATTTTCGAAAAAGACTCAAAAGTCAAAAACCTCTTCCACCTGTCAAGTGATGTTAATAATTTCTTGGAAAATCTACCAACCATTCTTTTAGTGAGCTTCATAACTGTAAATATCTTCAACATTAATTATATTATATTTTGATAAAACCAATCGCGTTCATAATCAGTTTTTGGTGAGCGTGGTTAACTAAATTATCTCGCATGATCGAATTTAGCTCATAATGAGATGCGTTAGACTGGCATTATGCATGAACTCGCCGTGATATTATCAAACTTCGTTTGGGAAAGCGGGATGCGCGCGAAAAAAAATTAGACAGACTCAATTTTCCGGTTGAACGCCCGACGATGAGGGATCTGCGGGCCTCAATCTCCTTTAAAAAAAATTGAGACATCAGCCGAGTGTTGATGAAACACCGTTCAATTAGAAGTGCGTGACTGGGTCCGATACGATCAGATATTTGGGCTTTGGGCCCCATCCATCATTTTTCCTCCGAGCTTTGACAGAGCTCGCCGATATCTAACGTGTTAAAGAAAATTATATCTTAAAGGGGGTTTATCCGAGTGGCGGAGGTTGGTAATGAGCGGGTCAAGTGTGCAATCCTCTAACGTGCGCCCTACCAATCACTCGGAGGTTTGACATGATGATGGGTCCGAGTCATGATTGGCAGATAGTGCGTGATGTAAACTGGTCTGGTTTCTATTCGTTCGTAGACGAATTCAGAGAGCCCAGATTCAGGCGTAGCTGAGTGGTTAGCGATTTCGAATTGTAGGGGTGAGTTGTTTACAACGGGTGGCAAGCCTGCAATGCCTTTCTCTACATTACCGTGTACCTAGAGAAAATGCGCAAAATCAGGTTCATTCGCACTGAATCTGCCCCACTATTGGGGGCCATTGAGTGACTAGCTGACGTTCCCATATGGCCTGAAGTCACCTACCAGGGCCTTGATGCCGCCAGTACCTTAGGGATCCAGCTGCATCAGCAAGAAGAGCACTGTTGCAGGAATGACTAGTCATACTGGCACTAGTCCTCCCTCGTGCCTCCAGTATGGCTCTCTTATCCACGAATGCTGGGCACCACACCTTGTGCAGCCAGGGCCACACTGGAATCCCAACGACAAGTCAAAATTAGAAGGCCTGGGAAATCAACTTTCGACATCTCCAGCTGCTGAGCCACTGAAGGAAACCTGAACTTGAGTCTCCCGTGCCCCAACTGCTCCTGCTGCATCTGCATCCCATTCGGCTGTATGGGTTGTCCTCGTACATATTCGTTACCAGGAGGGTTGACTACGGTCTTTATCAAGCTTGATAGGATTATACGTGAAGCTCCTGCTGGTCCATTTAGGTGTAATATCGAACAGCACCTCACCATTTAGATTGTATAAAGTTGTTGTATCGTTCACTCTCTTCAGTGTTATTAAGCCAGTGACTCTGTTAGCTATCTACGCTTTGCCACCAAAGCGCTCTTATTTGAGCCCTATGCACGATATAGATATCTACTAGAGTAGATCTACTGTAGGGCACCCTGCATGATGGATGTAGAATAGATAGGATGCACACGCACCTAATTGATTGCTAGCTTTATCATTAATTTTGTTGTGTGTTTGGAAGAATACTTCTAGCGTCACTGGGGTTATGTCCCTGGTGTCTTTGGAGGAAGATGAAGGGAGTACCTGAATATCCCTACCCAGGGCATAACAAGAAGTGTCATGATCTGCTGACCTGGGAGGTGGTATTGAGGCAGAATGGGGAGATTCACTATCCCCAGATTGGCACAAAGTGTCACGTTGATCTAAAATGCATTAATCTAACGAATGGAGCTGAGGGGAATCCAACAACAAGGATGATGCAGCGAGTAACTGGCTGAAGTAATTTAGTTGAGTTGTGGGAAGAGAGAGCCAGTGGTTTGTAGGAGTTCTTTATGGCGTAGCGAGCTTTCGAGGAAACTGGTCCCCTTCCTCAGGCTGTGAACAGGTGTACACATTTTCACTCCTGAGCAACTACAATTCATAGAGGCGGAGCCTTAGGTTAGATAATATCATTATTTACCTTATCTTAGGTTAGATAAATATTATTTACCTTAATTTTTGTAAGTTGGATGTTCAACTTCGTCACAAAATGCAGGCAGAAAATAGGGTCACATAGTTGGGGTCCTGGGGGAGAAAGATGAGGTGAGTATACAATAGGGGTGAGGGGGGCTAGTATATGAAGTTAGCTCAGGTGATTCGGAGTAATGCTGTGGTAGTAGGTAATAAGCGCCTCAAGAACCTAAAAGCCAAACTAGCAAAGGCCAAAAATCAGCATAAAAAGGTCCACATCCTAGCCAGCACTAAAGAGCTCATCCTCAGATATCTTAACCTGCTGCAAGAACGCCACATCCAAACTGACAACAGGCGACTGCTGAATAAGCTGAACCTGCTGTACAAAAGAAACAACGGCTGCACACTGAAACACATCGAAATAAACCGAGATCACAACCTCAGCAGTGTCCTGATCCCCGACCACATCCTGCTAACTCTGCAACACCACCGGACGCTGAATGTAGTACTATCACCCTCCGACAGGGACATAGAGAATTTAGTAGCCGAAATAGTGTACGCCCTACACCGGCTAGACCTGACAGAAGCAAGAAAAGAACAACATACGCGCGCAAATAGTAGAACTGACAGCTGAGACACGCAGACACGGCAGACGCACACCCATACACCACAACCACAGAAGATTATAAAAAACTTAAGGAACCTTAAGACGTTCTTCAAGCAACATCCCGACCTCGTAATCGTTGAAGCAGACAAAGCAGCGCATCATCATGCACAAAGATGAATACATCGAAAAAGTGAATGCACAACTTTCTGACCCTGCTCAATTCACCCAGCTGAAAGAAGACCCCACCCGCACAATATTCAACAAAGTAGATAAATTCGTTAATGGACTAGCAGAAAATGGCGTCATTGAGAAAGCACAAGTACGGCACCTCAGCAACAAACACTGCACAATCCCACGCCTATACGGCAAGCTCAAAACTCACAAGAACCTCCACACTCAACGGCCCTACACGAAACCTAGCCGGATGGTACGCAGACATAATAAAATCATTTGCCAGCAACAACCCGCACAACGTGAAGCACTCGACAGAACTCAAGCACCGAAATAGTCTCGTTCGACGTCGTCGAAATGTTCCCGTCCTCGGAAGCCGCCGATGAAATACGGAAAAACGGGGATAAAGACCAATTCCCCACTCACAGACATCACGGAATTCATTAAGGGGTTCAAATTAGTCTGTGACGAAGGCTATTTCAGCTTTAACAAAAGAATACATGGGCGTACGCAGGTCTTCCTTTAGGGGGGGGGGGGGGGGGGGGGGGGGGCTCAAAAATATTGCAGGTAGACATACTGCCAGCAAGGGTACCTAGTTAAATTTAAATTTAAAAAGCTGCAAATTTTACACAAGGGTTTATTATTCTTTGATATAGGTTACTTGTGCGAAAATTAATTCTGTGTCTTGAAAAAAAGAGTTTAAAAAAAATTATTATTACTTACCTATAATTTTTTTTTTTTTTCAAATCTTGTTTTTACTCTTTTTTTTCACTCTGAAAATGCGGGAAAAACCTTGTGGGTACAACTAGATGGAAACCACGTATGTTGTCAAAATTTCAGATTCTTAAAAAATTCTTACTGCCCAAAACGCCCCGGACGGCGGACGACGCACGGTGGTGCAAAACGGGCATATTTTGGGGGCCAAAAAACTCTGAAAACCCCATACTTATAGTATTCGTAAATTTGACGCTGATCACGAATATACCCCTTGTCCCTGTACCTAAAATGGATTCTGAGCCTTTTTTTCCCCCAAAATCCCTTAAAAAAAACACGTTTTCAGTACATTTCCCAGTGTGCGAGCCAAGTAAGGATTCTCCCGAAGTATGCACATAAAGAAAAGTTGTAGAGCAATAATTTTGGCGTCGATTGAACACCGTAAAATTGAAAATTACTACAAAAATGAGGAGGTCGAAGATGATTTCGATCGAACACTCCTATGATTTCTGATGGAACTCCGTAACATTGGTGAATTCCATTGAACACCCTAGAATAATTCTAGGGCGTTCAATTATTGAAATTTTTCTACTTGAAGACGGAAAATTGCTGAGCCAGATTAGTTATTTTCATGACTTTGTATGGTAAAACAATGTGGCCTTTTAAATTAAATTTTGTTTCGAAGGTTCGAGCCAGAAATATCTCGCTGTAACGTATTATTTTTTATCCACTGCAATGACCCTAATTACTAGGGTCGAGAAATCGAGAAAACAAACCATGAAAACCTACATATACCCTATTATAGGGTACCTATATGTATGTTTTCATAGTTTGTTTTCTCGATTTCACTAAACGATCGCAGGTTCTCTGAAAGGTCTATCTAGGGAAGGTCGAGTTTGAAGAATCTTCAAACTCGATCTGATGAGATTTAACGTTATCCAATGGCGGGAATACATATGTTTGAAGTTTGGTACCTATTCAGCGTCTTTTCGGCGAAAAAATGAATTCTCACAATTTCACGCATTTATCTTAAAATCTGTAGAAAAAACGGACGCCATTTGTCGGAGTTGTTCTGTACATAGGACACTACATAGGGTAGGTACCCTCGAAAAATAGTCGCATACCTACCTTAGCTAGCCCAAGCTCGACTTAAGTCATAATTATGATTATGATGAATCAAATGCACAAAAATCGTCTAGATTTTTCCCGCACACAGATAAAATTACTTTCTTGTAGCTGAGTAAAAACTGAACAAATTCGATGTCAAACGAATTTTTTCACGTGCAAAATGAGTCGGCTACGATTCTCCGTAAATAGGTCTAATTCTGCTCCCGTCAACTCACAATTTTCCAAAATCGACAAATGAAATAAAAGGTATACTGCCCGAGTCAGGTCTACAGTACGAGTCAAGTTGATGACTTTTTGATCTGAAAACTATTCATATCAACCCTCCAATTAATACTGAATGGAATATAATGATTTTGAAAGGATTTAAAAATATTTTTTGATTTTTTTTTTTTTCACCTGTGGACCACTGTGCGGCAGCGGTTCCATTTCGTTTTTGCAATCTAGACCTCTTGAAACGAATGATGACAAATTTTGAGGCCGATCCGAATTTTCGACCCCCGCCGCGATTACATAGGTATAATATACCTATAGGTATAGGTATAATATAGGTATAATATTATTATTCCAAGAAGAAGAAAACCAAAATGATCGTAACTTTGCATGTAGGTATTTGGAGTGCGGAGTATGGTGTGATAGGTACCCTATATCGTAAACAATATTACACCGCTTGAGTAATAATACAAAATAACATACATATCATTCTTACAAAATCAAGTGTTGTAGTTCACTTTTTTCCCCTCTTAATATAAAACCTTTACACAAAATGTACACAACATAAGTACCTACCCAGCAATGTTTTTTTTCACTTTAAATTTACAACATGAGCCGCCTCGGGTTCTCTGCGAATTTTTCAACCACTACTTCCCCTTTTTCTTTATTTTTATCTGAAAGTGTATATATATTTTTCGTTTGTCTAGGGGGGGCCCGGGCCCCCCCTAGCCCCCCCCCCTTGCAAAACACTAAAACCCACGTATTATTCCTATACAAGTTCATAGATGACATCATTTTGGCTGCCCCCAAAACTGAAATAGAGTCACTGTTACAAGATCAACAGAAGCATAAAGTTCACCAAACAACACAGCTCCAACAGCGAATTCCCTTCCTTGACACCACGCTAATCAGGCACAGTCACCTTCAGTTATGAAAACAATAAGAATAGACGGTTAGTGTACGACAAAGTCGGCGAAGAGATTGGCGGTGAGCTGGACTTCCCAATCACACCACCGGCGGTGGCGCTTCCCGTGGCGACTGGACTACGAGCGGCAGGCCAGCGAATTTTATGCCCGCATGGGCCACACCTACGGCCCTCGTTCATTTTCGCTGGGCATCTTGGAGCTAAACTCAACTTTCCAAACCATCCACATCAATACCAACTTTACTAATAGCCCACTTAGGATCACGCGCCCATTATTACACTCGCTCTCATCATTCAATTTGACTTTCAAACATGTTTCGCTCCGGAGTTTCCGCACTGAGGCGTGTGCTAATGCATGTCGCGGTTGTAGGTAATGATAGTAGCAAAATGAGACCAATCCCAGTCTGAGGGAAGTCAATCCCTTGGGACCTGCTCCCCACCGGACACGTACGTTCTTCGGGACGTCCGCAAGGAACATCCTGCCCTGCACTTCCCAAGACGAGAATTTTCACCGTGCTTCCTTCCATTAGACGAAAGCGAATAATCAAATTCATTATTCAGTCTGAGTGTAACCAGACAACTAATTTCGGATCTGCTATTAGCTCAAAAGCGCTGCCATGGATGTATACGACATGCTGATAGGACTTGAAAGGGTTGGCGAACCAAAGCCTCACAAATTACAGCCGTTTGCCTCCTGTGACAAACATACAAGTGTGAATTGCTTGAAAAAAAAAAAAAAAAAAAAAAATGATTTCTCACTTATCAACCGTGTTTGCCACTCAGGCTGTCTAATCGCCATCTGCCATCCATCCCACAAACGTCTATGCTCCCACCCCCAGGATCGCTTCCTCCTGCTCAGCCCCAACCGGTCGGAAGCAGTTGAGGTTGACATAATTTGTGTTATCGGAAGTGTATAAGTAGCCGTTGATTTGCCTTTCCAATCTACGTCGACGGTATTGAAATGGGAGGCTCCCTTTGATGAACGACGCTGATATATCTCGTCTATTTAGCATAAAGACAGGTTCCCATTTAGCAAAGTATCACGACCGAAAAATCTCATATCTTAAGAACCTTTTTTTTTTCTCCATGAGAGACTGATGAATGTTCTCATTGTCGTGGATCGAGACTAGCGAAGAGCTAAAACGAGCTGTCATTTATAAATCCTTCTTTATCCACGAGATACAAGTTCCATGGAATTCCACGTAGGAAAATAACTTTGGCAGATTTCTGCGGCATATTTAAAGTTGTAGCATTTGTCAGTACATTTTATGTGCCTTTCTGAACTCAATTGAGCTAATATCATATTTTAAACCTTACATTTGATTATTTTTAATTAGGTACCTCTCGATTTATGCGGGTCTGCTCCCTGGCACGACGGGTGCAGATGGGAAACGAGAAGGGGGTAAGCCTGTATTTACTGACTCCATCAGCCCAGGAAGGGGCAGCGACCTATTGGCGAGACCTATAGGTATATATCAGCGACCTATTGGCGAGACCTATCAGCGTACAGGCGAAGAAAACCGGCTAGGGATGATGATTTTTCGCATCTGCTTTCGTAAGCACTTCCCTTGGGTCCTGACGATCACAGGACTGGGGCCACGAGCCCGAAGGTTTTTGCGGGTGTATCCAACGAGTGCTTAGGAAGGCTGGTCGTTCCGAGTTGACGTGCCAGAAGACAGGAACAAGCGCAGTGTGCCTCAGAAGGTGGAACGTCCTGGGAGAGCGAGCTGGAAGACGTTGGCGAGCGCTGAGGGCCTCGAAAGGCTGTACTTTAAAAAATTAAATTAAATTTAAAAAAATAAATAAATAAAAAATAAAATAAAAATAAAAATAAATAAAAATTTTATAAAAATAAAAATAAAATAAATAAAAAATAAAATAAAATAAAAAATAAAGAGACGAAGAGCCGGAAACGGCCAAAAAAGGAGCTACCCCTAAGTAGGTAATGCTGAACAGGTGGTTCCGGGGTAGTTCTCTATAAGAAGAAAGGAAGTGGTGGTTTTAGTTGGTAGGCCCAGTCATGGGAGAATCCAACACTGTTGAGGAGTGCGGTCCCTCCTCTTCGCTCTTAACGAGTTTCCCCACTTCCCACTAGAAAATGCTGCAAATTTTACACAAGGGGTTATTATTCTTTGATATAGGTTACTTGCGCAAAAATTATTTCTGTGTCAAAAAAAATGTTGGAAAAAAAGTTTTTGGATTTTTTTTTCAAAAATGTTTTATTCTTTACTCGAAAAATATTTAACCTCCTGGAATCCTTCAAAAATCCCATTTTTAACCCATGCAAGCCCTATAGATCGCAACAGTGAAATCGGATCGCTGCGGGACCCCAAAAAATGGATTTTACGTCCAAAAATACTTCAAAAACGACACCTGACTCGATCCCATAGCCAAAAGCCTTCAAAAACCCCCTTCTGTAGCCCCATTTTAGCCCCATAGCGACCCACGGGTTTCGGCGATCGGACTGAAAACCTTGCGGGCACAAATAGATGGTAAACCGAGTATTTTGTCAAAATTTCAGTTTTTTTTTACAAAATTCCTACTGCCCAAAACGGCCCGGACGGCGGACGGACATTTCGGTTTTGGAATCTAGACCACTTGAAACGGATAATGTCAAATTTTGAGGCCGATCGGAGTCGTCGAGCCCCGTCGCGAAAACATAGGTGTATTATTCCAAGAATAATAAACCAAAAAAGGTGTACTTTGGGAGGCCTGGATACGGCTCAATGGCACAGAAATCCAGGGGTGTACGGTCCGAGAGTACTTAACTATTTTACTGAAAAGAACTGATGACATCCACTCACTTTGACGGAGGGCAGAGAGACGACCGCCAGGGACGGCCAGTACGAATACGTGGAGGCAAGTGTAGATGGAGGGGGGAACCTACTGGTTGGTGAGGCAGAATATCGTTAGGTTAATTATGAATTTATTTATTTATTTGGCATTTTATTAATTTCCATTTTGTTTATTTTTAGGGGCTGTCGCGCTGGAAAACCCTAAAGAACGGGAAACCCTACAAGACGGGTACCAGGAGGGCCACTTTAGGAAGGGTTGGGCGCAGGACCGGTGGGTTTTCCCCCATCTCACTGGTCTAGAATGCATGAAGTGAATGAAAGGTGTGTGAGAATGAGTAATTTAGTCTGATGTGTGTGTCATCGTATGCGTGTTCAATTTCAGTGTGCGTCGTTGAATGTGTGTTCAGATTTTATTATTGCCACTCGTGTTAGTTTTAGGGAGGGGAGGATAATTTGTAGAAGTACTCGCCCTCCACCAGACAAGTAAACGTGGAGAGAGCAACTACCCATGACCCGAAAACTGCAAGTTTCAAGAAGAGGCAGAAGAGTAGGTGTGGAAGGCTTTCCGAAGCCACCAACGACCAGAACACCACAAGCTACAAGAAGAGGTGGGGTAGTAGGTAGGTCCACTGCGATGACTCCTGTCCCAAAGAATTTCGAGCCAATTTATTATGATTAGACCTCCTTTAAAACCTGGCACCTGCACGTTGGTCCATCCCGGGCACACCAGAATGTTGCTAACGCCAGAGGGGACATGAGGGCCCGCTGTACTCCCCCTAGGGGAGTGCTGAAGATCAAGAAGTAGTTTGAAGAAACATGAGTGTACTTCCCCCTGGGGAAGAAAGTGAGCAGAAGGCACGAGAAAGGTTGTGATGGGCCAGAAATGGCCTTAGATACAACCTAAGAAGCTCTGTACAGTGGGCCAGGAACATACATTCAATAACCGAATAAATGACGCTCGCCTGCACTGGGGAGTCCCCTCCCCTGAACCTCAAGGTGGTGACTGGGTGGGGGAAAGATTCCTGCCAGGTGTTGTTGGACAAGGGGTTACCTAGCCGGGTTGCCACCGCCTGTTGTGAGGTAGACGGCGGGTTAGCCGCTGGCGTACACCTGTATATCCGCCTTTTGACATCTCTCCTGTACAGCACAAAACTATCAAAACTCTCAATGTAAATATGCTATTCAGTGTCGCTGTCTTTCACTTGCCGGACACCAAGGCAGGATGGAGCTCCCAAGAGGGTGCGGCAGATCCATTTCTCCTACATGCTCACTCAGGAAAGCATTAATTGCAGCATCGAGCCAATTTCTGGATTATCAAGTCCATCGACATAATTCCAGCCTTCACACAACAAGTACGAAATGATATTGTCTTCGCGCTACTGATAACTCGCAGCAGATCACACGCTGAGTTCTCCCCAGTGGCCTGATTGTCCGCCACTGGAGTAAATACAGACAAAGCTGTACCCTTGTATGGCCTCCCCATCTTACCTGAAATCGCTTCATCTTAAAACTACACGTTTTTTTAAATAACGCCATTTCAACCGCTCAAAATCGTTGATTTTTCCTACCTAAACGTACTTGGCTCTATATAAGGGAACTGCTGCAACACAAGGAAGGCGTGGCGGCATAAAAGAAGGCGGTTTAGGGCCAAATACTCCCCACGATTGCTCTCGGATTGGTATTTACCCTTTGGGAAAAGGCCACTCCGGTCGTTAAGAGATTATTACAGTTGTTTTATTAACCGCGACGATGAATTAGGTCCAAGTGCCGAGTCACTCGCCCTCCCCGGGACACAGTTCTATCACAATCGTGGATTTTACGACGTCAGGAAAGTAAATATTAAAACCTCGTAAATGATTTTCACGTGCTGACCCAGTATTTTGAACCGGGTTGCGTATAAAGGAGGGTTTTTAACTGCTGAACGCTGAGAGGCTAGTTTGTCGCCAGGGCATCGCAGCTTTCAAGGAAGGAAAATGGTTAGCAGAGAAAGTTTTAGGAAAAATTTGGAGAAAAAAAAAAATTGGATCGGACGGAAGAGTTTAACACATTGTATCAAGCTTCTTGATGAGATGTGAGAAATGTGACGAGGAAACAAGACATTTTTTTGAACAAAAAACCGTCGACGTATTTGGTCGCCATGGGTCAACCCGTACATGAGTCTGATTACCGTGGGAGTCATGGACGTGAGAATTCAGACTTCGATGGCTCCTGACGATAATCAGAACTAGTGATGGCGTACTGGGAATGCGAACTGCTCTCAAAGAACTGCTCTCTGATAAGAACAGCTCAGACTGGGAAGTCCTCCATGAGAACTGCAGTTCAGTACTCGCTGCATCCAGTCCCTCTCCCACTCTTCCTCTCATTCATTGATCAAAACTTGACCAGTTGACCTACATATTCACGCCGTGGATCTGGGGCTACAATGTAGCATGTCACGCTTTCGATTCATCGTTGAAAAATACTAGTAAAATGACTCCCAACATGTCCATGTTATTGTCGACAAAATCTTTCTTGATCATCACTTGAGGACCAGTAAATTTTACTATTTGATAGTAAATTTTGATACCTTTTCATGGACATACCTACCGATTTGGCCAATGAGAGGTCGACGACTCCGATCGGCCTCAAAATGTGACTTTATCCGTTTCAAGAGGTTTCCATCAATTCCAAAACCGAAATGTCCGTCCGCCGTCCGGGCCGTTTTGGGCAGTAGGAATTTTTTTTTAAATCTGAAATTTTTAAAATATACTCGGTTTATTATCTAGTTGAGCCCGCAAGGTTTTCAGCCCGATCGCCCAAACCCGTGGGGCGCTATGGGGCTAAAATGGGGCTACGGGAGGCGTTTTCTGAAGGCTTTTAAAAGCCAATTGGCTATGGAATCGAGTTAGGTATCGTTTTCGTAGTATTTTTAGACGTAGAATCCATTTTTTGGGGTCCCGGAACGATCCGATTTCACTGTTGCGATCTATAGGGCTTTCATGGGGCTACAAATGGGATTTTTGAAGATCCCAGTAGAAGTGTACCAGCTATTGACCACTTAAAGTAGAAATCCAACTTCAATCCTTCCTGGCATGTTACTAAAAATTTTTTTTTACTATCTGAAGTCAGTTATGGATTCTTCAGAAGCTTGTGAATCGAGCGGTATATTCAAAAATCAAAATGCAATTCATACTTTTTTTATAGGTAGATCAAATAATATTATATTATTTTAATATCAAATTATATTATTTTTCAGGTAAAAACGAAAAATCTTTGAAATTTTTTTTTGAAAAACAGAAAATCCAAAAACAAAAAATTGCCTAAAATGTTTTTCATTGACACAGAATTAAATTTCTGCACAACCTATATCAAAGAATAAGGCGTTTTTTTAATTGAGTTACTGACACCTGTTTTGCATTAAGAGTTTTTATGACGTTGATAAGACTGATTTGCGACATGAGATTCGGTGATTTTTTTATATTTTTTGCATCAATTCCTATTAAAAATCATTTAAACACAATTTTTGGCCGTCTTTTGTCACTTTCCAGAACCCTGATTGACGATTTATTTATTTTTTCCCCTTTCCCAGTGTCCGTATTGACCACCTGAAACGGCAGAATGAGGACAAGCTTCCGTTTCCGTGATGTTTTAATTGTGTCCCTTTCAACCCAGGTATGGGGGTGAATCGGGACACTCTATTATTTTTATTTTTTTTAAATATCGAAATCAAATTAACCTGTTGATTTTAGCATTGGATACCTGGGAAGTCAAAGAAGAATATGAAACTTTATAATCGTTCTTACATGAATTTAGAGAGGAGATACACCTAAAAACCCGTCAAATCCGTCCCCGTTTATAGTACTTTTTGAAACGAAACGGGGCTTTTAGTAATTTTTGAAATCAAACGATGTGGATATATCCACTATATATAGTACCTTTTGAGACAAAAAACGTCTTGAAACAAAACACTCTGTTGGCGACCTCTCGCTACTAACTTCTGTTGAACAGTTATTACACAAAAAGTAGGGACCTGCTGTTTAACGCCGGTTCCGAACCGCAAATTTGAGAGGGCAGTATACTTTCAGTGGGTTTCCATTTCCTCCCGAAAGGTGATTATCAGTATAAGGAAGATAACAACAACAAAACAAAACACTACCTACTAATAACTATAGAGACTGGAGAGAGTGTCATAATACGGAAAGACAGTCTTATGAAATAAGCACATGGAAGTTAGTTGCCGCGTCCAACTGCATCCATATTAAATGTATATTGGTCTCTTTTCAATAACTGTTGGTGCACTGCATACGTTGAAATTAGTTTAATTAACGTAAATCGAGGGTCCAACAGCAACACCACGTACTGCGTTTTTAGCTACTTTTCAGGAGAGCCAAAAGAGTCTCATTGAAAATGAAGACAGTCCGTGGTGTTGCATCAAGTTCTGGTTTGACGTTTTTGTGATTTCTGCGCTATCTATTGAGAAATTATCCCAACTTATATTTTTACCTGATCCGCCGGGAGAATACGCTTCTAATGGTATCCTCAACTCATTTTGGCCAAAAATGACAGTCGGTGGTGTTGCTGTTGGACCCTCGAAATATTACTCACGAAATAACGGTAGTATTGAGTGTGAACCATTGCCAGGTTTTCAGGTATTAATTATTTTGGAAAATTGGTTTCACCAGTGCTGCCAATTCATATTCTATTGAAATTAATCTCGAAAACTAGAAACTTACTGCTAAAAACTTCGAAAACTATCTCCAACAGTTGAGAAATCATAGAAAATAATGGATATATATATAATATATATATTATAGTACCGTTTGCTCGAAACAGGAAAACCTGTTAGCTACTTGATACTGGATAATTATCCAGTAATAGGTATCAAATATTTTGATTTCTACTACTGGATTTGAGTACTATATTATAGTACTTTTTGAAACAAAACGGATAAGAGTCCGCCATTGTGCTTGATATAGTACCTTTTGAAATCAAACCGAATATTCAATCACGTTTTCAATGGGGATTTTTTTTTTAGCTCCAAAACGATCGCGTTTTTGTGAAGAACTGCCCTCATATGAAAGGAATTACTCAATTTTGACGAAAATGGTTTTTTTAGTATCTTTTGGAAACAAAATTCATTTCAGGAAAAAATTTCTCTCCCAGGAAAAAAGGTCTCCCAGCTGTCCGTGTGAGACAAATCAGGTAGTACAGCCACGGTAATCAGAAAATCTTCACATCAAACCCCAAAATCAACATGAAACACTAATTAATATGGTCCAGTTAGCAGGATGCAAAACTTATTGTTAACAATACTTAGTGGGTATTGTAACATCAGGAAATGTAATTACTTACAAGCATGGACACGATATGTGCGCTTTTTCTTAAAGGCACCGGCAGAACGGCTCAAAATGAAATGTCTTCAGCGCTCAAGTGTTAACGATCTTGGTCGTACACGTTATAATCGGCGAGAATCCCGTAGCGGCGAAAGGCCCATTCACACTTTCAGATCCTTTCGGGAAGTTGTTTGCTCAAATCTTTTGACAGTATTCATATTAGAAGACGTTCCCCGAAAATATCCAAGACGAAGGGGCCGGTCTTGTAAAAAGCGGGTAATGTCTTCATTACCGCGAGACACGATAACCAAGCGTTAACATTAAAATAAATTACGTTTCAATATCACGAATTCAAGAGCTTTCAAAGGCCTGGGAGTGTAGTGGGAACAGGTCGGCCATTTGAGTCCCTCGCGCTCTCACCCCCCAAAAAAAACGTGTTTCCTCCTCATCTCACGATTCTTGATGTATGACTTTGACTGGCTTTCAAGTTATTGGCACAATAATACTTCCACGTCTTCCTCATTTGCCACCACCTAATGGAGGCCTCCGCTGGGGCGTTCGGATTTATGTTTACAGCGATCTTCTGGGCTTATTGTGCTCCTTAATTTGGTTATTAGGCGAAATTTCGGTCCGTCACGGTTCTTCGGCTTTTGACCCCGTCGACCCGACCGATTAGATGGGTTAAAGGTTTGATATCGACGGGCTTAGGTGCATTTATGGTTTATTTAAATAAAATTTTCTTTGAACAAACACCCTGGTAATTGTATGTTTTCGCAAGAGGGTCAACATTTTATATTTTTATTGGTAAAATGTTATTTTCTGCACAGTTTATACAAAACCTTCAGTTGAAATTTGCAGCGTTTTGAACAGCCACACACACAGTCTTGGAGAGAGAGTGCGCTCAGAACGACTCAAAGTGGTTTTTAATGGTTTTTGGCTGAATTTTAGACAAACAATCGAGAATCTCGAGGCTTTAGAATCAAAACCGCACATATCCACATTAAAATTTTTTTCAGAGGGACAAAATAATTGTTTGTTTTTAGTGAATATTGTTTGAAAAGATCAACTAAAGCAATTATTAGGGAAAAATTCTGTCATCCGACTGACCTAACACCGACCTTTGGCCACTAATGCCTGCTGAATTACAGCCTTTAGAAAATGGATGTCTATACATATCCAACAAAACTTGGTGCGTTTTGATACGAAGAGTCCAGGGGGGAAACCCCGTCATTGATACAAAGCTGATTTTGAGAAAAATGAATTTTAAAGTTTACCAACTAACAGAAACTTCAAAAACGATTTAAAAAATACAAAAAATGTTTTATTTGAACCATCGACTATGCAGATTCACAATATGTTTCCCGCATAACAATTTTTCAAACTATTAAATGATATTTTATACATAATTCTGAACTTATAATGCGAATTTTAACCCTCTTTTACCCCTAAACCAAACAATGGAGAGAATAAAATATTTTGAAGAATGCAAAAACGTATTTTAATATCCACTAAATACACAAAAATTTCCTTTGTACAATTTGTACACTGTGTATTAGGTTTTACAAAAAATTTACCCGACATTTACACACACACACAAAAAAAGGTTTTTACGAACGAAAAATAAGATTCCAAAAAATATTGTGAAAGTCACCGAAGTTGAAATATTGGCGGATTCACTCATCTTCTGGGTTTTCAGCGTCAATGGGGGGGTCGTCGATGTAAATGTCACCGTCGTCGTCGTCTGATGCAAGTCCATCCGACCTCAAGCTTTGGTAAAAAAATCCTCGCTTCAGGTTTTTCCAAAAATTGTGCCAAGTGACGCAGATCTTTGAGTTGGGCGGCTTTAATCCCATCGTATGATCTCTTCAGTTCCACGTCTGGCTTCGGAGCTTTCTGTTTTATTTTTTTCGAAGTCTTCGTTAAAGTTTTCGTAAGTGGCAATTGTACCAATAATGGAGAGCTTGTGTACCTACGGGCCGGAGTACGTGGCTTTGTGGTAAACCAAATTCTTGCTGGTGGCACTTATTTTGAGGACTCTTATTGGAAATTGGACACAATTTACAGGTTAACGATTGATTGATTGAGTATGAACACACACAATGTGCTCAGTACATGTCATGTACTGAGCACGGACAATATTGTGAAACACACAAGATGATGAGATAAACAGGGGTGCTCGCCGCAGCGTTGGTTGGGGGCCTACATTCTACCTACATTCTAAATCCGAAATGTCCGTCCGCCGTCCGGGCCGTTTTGGGCAGTAGGAATTTTTTTAAAATCTGAAATTTTGGCAAAATACTTGGTTAACCATCTAGTTGTGCCCGCAAGGTTTTCATTCCGATCGCCCAAACCCGTGGGGCGCTATGGGGCTAAAATGGGGCTACAGGAGGGGTGTTTTGAAGGCTTTAGCTATGGGATCGAGTTAGGTGTCGTTTTCGAAGTATTTTTGGACGTAGATTCCATTTTTTGGGGTCCCGGAACGATCCGATCTCACTGGGGCGATGTTTAGGGCATTCGTGGGGCTAAAAATGGGATTTTTGAAGGATCCCAGGATGTTAAATATTTTTCGAGTAAAAAATACAGAGTTTTTGAAAAAACACATTTTTGAACAAAAAAATCCAAAAAAAATTTTTTTTTAGATAAAAATCCAAAAAAATTTTTTTTTTTTAATTTTTTCATTGACAGAATTAAATTTCTGCACAAGTAACGTATATCAAAGAATAATAAACCCTTGTGTAAAATTTGCAGCGTTTTTTATTATGTTGCACTCAAATCTAAATAATCCAATTTTGTTGAAACCAAAAGATTTATGAAAAGAAATAATTAGAAAGAAACAATAAATCTATATAGATTTATTTTTTATTTCTCTAATAATTCTATCTAGATTTATTTTTGATAATGGTGCTTTATTGCAAATTAAGATTGTAATGGCTCAGCTGACTCCCCCTTGTAACACGTGTTGTAAATAAAGGGTTTTGGTTTATTATTCTTGGAATAATACACCTATGTTTTCGCGACGGGGGTCGACGACTCCGATCGGCCTATAAATTTGACATTATCCGTTTCAAGTGGTCTAGATTCCAATACCGAAATGTCCGTCCGCCGTCCAGGCCGTTTTGGGCAGTAGGAATTTTTTTTAAAATCTGAAATTTTGGCAAAATACTTGGTTTACCATCTAGTTGTGCCCGCAAGGTTTTCAGTCCGATCGCCCAAACCCGTGGGGCGCTCTGGGGCTATAATGGGGCTACGGGAGGGGTTTATTGAAGGCTTTTAGCTATGGGATCGAGTTAGGTGTCGTTTTCGAAGTATTTTTGGACGTAGAATCCATTTTTGGGGTCCCGGAACGATCCGATTTCATTGGGGCGATGTTTAGGGCATTCGTGGGGCTAAAAATGGGATTTTTGAAGGATCCCAGGATGTTAAATATTTTTCGAGTAAAAAATACAGAGTTTTTGAAAAAACACATTTTTGAACAAAAAAATCCAAAAAAAATTTTTTTTTGAGAAAAACCCAAAAAAAACATTTTTTTTTTTTTAATTTTTTCATTGACAGAATTAAATTTCTGCACAAGTAACGTATATCAAAGAATAATAAACCCTTGTGTAAAATTTGCAGCGTTTTTGAATTGAATTGTAAGATATACAAGGCGGAGACATTCGGTTTTGATTCTGAACTTCTCAGATAGGTATAGAAACAACGATAGGGAAACCCATGATTTATTCAATCTGCAGCTTTTTTCAAGCTTTGGCAATTTTCAGGCCATTATTAACGAAGTGAAACGGGATCACTGCTCACTTAGTAGCCAAAACTGTAATTTTAGATTCCTTTCCAACATCTCATTTTCATGTCGTGCAGACGAAACGCAGACTCGTGTACGAAACTTCAAGCGATTCCTAATTGATGCCGCGGAGCAACTGTTCGTCCATATCCGGTATTTAGGTAACAGGGAGTTCACCAGCCTCTCTTCTAGAAATCGTAAATTTACGCCGGGTTTATGTGGAAAACTATACCATGGGTGGGATATTGGGATTGGCGATCTTCCCCCAGAGCGAAGTTAAATTTAGCAACCTGGTCGTCTAGTTTAAATACGCAATGGAGAAAGCGGACGTAACCCTGAAAGTTTCGTCAGGGTAACCTGTGATCTGACCTGTGGGCCGCACATTAGAGGTAAAAGTCTATGATCTGACCTCCCACTTCACCTGAGGACCCCCAAAACTCTGTTATTGTGTTTCTCTGAGCGATACCATCAATTCCGCACGCCTAGTGCTACGCTCGGCAGACCCCGTCATCGCCCTAACGCCCGAGGCAGTGTGAACCATTTCTTGAACTCTCTCCATAACGCTGCCATTTGAATACATTTTGTAACTAGGTAAGTAAAACATTGACTGATATTTGCAAAGTATTGTGGTCGGTGGGAGGGCCAACTTGGAGCTCCTGCAGTGTTGACACCTGATATGTATCTGAAATCGTGGCCGTGGAGCCCAATATAACGGGGTTCAAACGGAAAGAGCAATTCGTGTCTCGGAAATGACCTACGCGGGGGAGATTTACCGGTAGTGCGTGAGTGGGGCGATTGGAGAGGCGGTGGAGCGAACTTATTGAAAACTGTGAACGATATAAAAAAGAATCTCAAAGCCGTAATGGCCGCGTATATAACAATGTTAATGTATTCGCCGTTCATCAGGTGGGCTTCTCCCTTTGCCGGCCTGCTTAGCATACAATCACAACCTGGTGCTCTGAAGGCCCCCAGGGCGCTTGAACGGGATTGGTGACCGCGTGAGGGCGAAGGGGGGGGGGGGGGGGATACCAAACACATCTATAATAAATTATCCTTCAGATACCATCTGACCCCGGCCTTTGCGAGGGTGGACATTCCCGTGCAGTGCTCTGCAACCCTTCCACAGGTTGCAACGGCCAGTACAAGTTTCCAGTCGTTCATGTACACAAAGTAGCAGCATCATGTCTTGATGTTGCAATAGCCTTACGTCTACTACAAAATAAAACAACTAACGATCATGAGACTGCACGATCTCAATAACTTCAAAACTTGGAAAACCAAAGTTTAGAAATTTAATTTAAAGATTTACCTATATTTAAAGATTGGGCAATTTTAAACGCGAATTTACAAAGATATTTAAGGGATTTATGCAGACTTCAAAATGCTGATCCCTGTAATAATAATAATTTGTAATTCTTATTCTGTAATTTGTAAATTCTGAGAGTTTTAAAGTTAATTATTAACTTTAAAACTCTCAGAACTTATCATTTGAATAACAGTTTTGGAAAAAGTTTTTCAAACTTTTCAATCCGCTTTTCTTGGCATCAAAATATGTTTTTCCTTACGATTTTTTCCCCACAAGATGAAGGTTTCCTAATAATAATTAATAATTAATTATTAGGTACCTACTTTAGCGATTTTTTTTTAATCGGGTTATTCTTGAAATTGAGTGATTTCTTGTTCAGTAATACTTAATTACTTAATATTGCTGAATTGATTCAAAATTGAAACACGAAATGAGGTGGTTAGGGAGAGAGAACGACTCCTCTGCTGGTTTGACTACTAAATAATTTAGATACCAAATGGGAACACCATTCCTCCAGGCGGATTTCAATTATTGAAAATGTTTTAAAATCGCCAACTCAATGAGGTTAATCTAGAGTCTAGATTCTAGTTTCTAGACACACCTCCGAGTTTAAAAAACGATACAAATTTACACAAATTTAAACAATTCTTTGATATAGGTTACTTGTGCAGAAATTTAATTCTGTTAGTTTTTGGAAAAAAAAAATTTTCAACAATTTATTTTGGATTTTCATTTCTTTTAACAATCTTTTGCTTTTTAATCGAAAAATATTTGACCTCCTTGGATCCTTCAAAAATCACATTTGTAGCCCCATTTGTAGCCCTATAGGTCGCCATAGTGAAATCGGATCGTTCCAGGACCCCCAAAAATGGATTCTACCTCCAAAAATACTTGGAAAACGACACCTAACTCGATACCATAGCCAAAAGCCTTTAAAAAAAACCCTACCGTTGACCCATTTCAGCCCCATAGCGCCCCATGGGTTTGGACGGTCGGGCTGAAAACCTTGCGGGCACAACTAGATGGTAAACCGAGTATTTTGAGTCCTACTGCCCAAAACGGCCCGGACGGCGGACGGACATTTCGGTTTTGGAATCTAGACCTCTTGAAACGGATAATGTCAAATTTTGAGGCCGATCGGAGTCGTCGACCACCGTCGTGAAAACAGGTGTATTATTCCAAGAATAACAAACCAAAACTGAAGGATCGGTCACGTCGAAGTTAATTTATATTTTATTTTATTTATTTATTCATTTCCCATAGGTAACACAAATACATAGTTTGGTAAATGCAATGATAATAATAATAGGTGTTTAACACCGCCAACACAGTATTTGATTGAGTAGGTATACTTAAATTTTCTTTTTTCGGGAATAAATCTCCCATATGAGCTATGCTCGCGTTGGGAGATGAACTCTCTTTCCTGCAGAGCCAGGCAAAACATCTGCGGCATGGTACAGTTATGAGCAGGAAACAATATTGAACATTTAAAGTATTTCTATCGGTGGTAGGTTGGTTACAATTAAGCGATTTTATATTAACAACTTAGATCTTAACAATCAGTTAAATTATTACTAAACAAGTTGCAGCATGAGAAAATGGATAGTCGGTACCTATAAGATCTTAGGTCATTCCGTAATTTCCAGTTTAATTTGTTATTTGGGTCATTCTCACGAAAACGTACAATTCGGGGTGCTCCACTTTCGGAATGAAAACCTTCACGTAAAGCTTCAAAAAAATTCCTGAGCTTTCCTTGGTCTATTTTGAACGGAATGAAACCATTCGGCGATCTCAGCCATGTGTATTATTTAAATAATACGCCTGAACAAAAATCGGAGAACGGAGGGAATTACACTCCTTCCGAGGGGAATTACTCCGCAGGCGGACGGGATTTACATGGTTGAGAAATCGCTGTCTTCGCATGAAATGAATTATTTACAAGTTGTATTTTACCTCAAGTTGTCACCTAATTTCGTCACTAGATCGAAATTAGGTGACAACTTGAGGTAAAATACAACTTGTAAATAATTCATTTGATGCTAAGACAGCGATTTCTCAACCATGTAAATCCCGTCCGCCTGCGGAGTAATTCCCCTCGGAAGGAGTGTAATTCCCTCCGTTCTCGGATTTTTGTTCAGGCGTATAATACACATGGCTGATTTAATTTAATTAAATCAAGTTGACGTCATATCATAAATAAACGAGAGGGATTAAACTGGGAAAAATTAGACCTAATTAAGACACCTGTGTCCAACGATTCTCTTTTAAAACGTGTATTATGTAAATTTTCGAACGAAACAAGCTTTTCTGGAAACTCAAAAGATAACAGTATAATAAAATGTAGTAGTTAGTATGATAATATTATGTAATGCCATCATCTTAGGCAGGTATACTGTTTGAACAGTACGTAACGCCAATTGCAGTAGAATTGAAAATACACTGCCAAGGCAATGGCACATGAGCTTCCTCGTGCCAAGTTGAATGAATGAATGTAGTTGTCACTGTAACAAGAAAATTACGTTCACGCATGCGCAGGGAGTACCACTGATGCAATCGCGATGAAACTGATAGGGGACCATCTAGGGGCCCTAGAGTAGGGCTATACCCACACAATTCCTGAAAATTTGATTGAAATCCGATCAAAATTGTGAAAGTTATGCCTGTTTCAAGAATTTCACAATAGCGCATGCGCAGAGCGTACCGCTGATTCTATTGTGATGAAATTCGTATGGGACCTCAAGGAGCCTTATCAGCATAATCCCCCAAAATCTGAGCTAAATTCATTCAAAATTGTGGAAATTATGGCTGTAACAAGGAAATGCGGACAGACCGACAGACCCACTGACCGACAGACACGGAACCAAATTTGTTCAGTAGGGTATGAAACGCAAAATGCGAGTGGAAATTTTGAATTCGGACAACAAAAATTTTATACTGTGTTGATGGTCCATCTGATAGAAAGTGGACCTGGTGACGAATTCATTGAGTTGGCAGTTAATGGTTGGACGGACACAGCAGACCTGTTCTTTGATGATCGAAACTTTGCAGCTGCCGATTACTTTCGAGCGTCGTAGAGCCTCCAATCTTATCTCAAAATTTGCATGAGTTTGTCAGAGACAGGTTTCCCTTTTGGAGACATCTGGTGGCAATACCCAGATTGGTCTGAATCTACAAAACGTAGGAGATTATACAAGAATTTGAAAATAACAATACAAAACACCTCATTCTGTATATCCCTTCCGAACACAGTAATTCCCTGCGCAAGCCATGTAATTCCCCTCCGCTGATGTTACGGTAGGGAAATACACGTTAGGGATTTACAAATTGACGTTTTTTGGCTATAATTTCTGCTGCATTCATCGTAAATAAAAAACCCAAATATCTCTGTAAACCTTTCAGTTAGAGTATTGAGAAAATAGAAGCCAAGCAGTGATAACTTTGAAACTAACCTTGTAAGAGCGCCGAAGGGAATTACTCCTTATGCTTGACGGCCCTCGTTTTTGGCACTTGATTACCTTTACGACATCTTGCTGTTGACTGAATGGCCAACCTTAGGCGTCCAACGTGGAGGGGGGATCCTACCACCCCTGTATAGGTGGGGGAGAACTCGCTCAGCGCCTATTCAGTGCCCCAAACTGAAGAAACCCTGTCCGCGGTAGGGAATTACACACCCCTTGGAGACAAGCATTATTTGTGAGAAATAGCTACTTTATTGTCATAATAATTAAAATTGGACCACAGATTCTGAAAATAGAGATAAAAATGGACAGAAGTAAAGAATAAAACCTTGAACATTGTCGAAACTCACTCCACACTGAGTGATCAAAGTTGACAACCTCCCCCTGGAGACATTGGAAAAACGTCAGTTTTCGGTATACAACCTTAATTTTCATAGTGAGGCAGTGATTTTATCAATTCGAAATGTGAAACGCTAGAAAGAGCACAAAATTTCCTTTCAGAATGCTACCATCAGAGTATGATAACTCCTCCTGGCTTCTCAGAAATCGCCGGTACCCTCGATTGTACGTTTTTGTGAGAATGACCCATTTATTTGTTGTTTTGCTTTCCATTTAGGGGTAGCTCAAGTATGAGATATGGTTGAAGAGTTCTTTTTTAATATTCTTTGTGTGGTTATTGAATAGTAATTTTTTTCGTAATGGTGAGGGAAAGGAATTAAACGCATTGATGGCTTTGTATTTGAAGGAGTTTTGAGCTAGGGTTGTACCTACGAAGTGAGGGGATTGAGAGTTTAAAATCAGAACTAAATCTTGTATTAAGGGGACCCGTCACCCAATTTCTTTTAAAAAAATGTTTTTTGGTTTTTTGTACTAAAAAAAAACTACAGAATCTGCTGAACATTTTGAGATATTACAATAATATAAACGAACCTTTGTTATGTCCAAGAAAAATCGGCGAAGTCAGTGAGAGCCGCCGTAAGACAGCTCCCCCTCGGTTTCAGCGAACTGGTCCTCCAGAGACTTCCTCGCGCAATATTCCGAACTTCCGGAGTGTGTAACCACGTAGGATTCACTTTACGTTTCTTGAAAAGTCTTTGTGAACGAGGCATCGTAAAAATAAAAGCAAACTCAAAAGAAAACTGCCGAACAAGCTCAATTATTGTGGTTGATTCACAGAGTAACAGAGAGGGTTGATTTGTTTACTTCCAGTGTCTATATTACTTCGTATTCTTCTTCGATAAACAAAATGTCGGATCTAGGGATTTTAGCGAAGTAAAGGATATAAGCATAAAGCATATAGAAATAAAGGAGAGACTTGGTTTTGCCGAGTGAGCGCAGACGTTTTGACGAGCGGGCGCGTCATCAGAGAAAAAAAAGAAAGTATAGACGAAAAACTAAAACGCAGTTTCTTGAAAAACACGTTTTTGCCGCTTCATTTCCCTTTTTCTCAACTTAGGTACTAGGTAGCTCAATGCTTTTTTTTGTTTTGTTGGTAATGAACACGGAAATCTGTAGGAAACACGGTAACTTGTTTCCTCGTTTTGGGCAACACTGGTTGCTATCACAACATTTAAAAGTCGAGTTCGGAAAAATTTTGAGTTTGAAAATTCGTTCTATCGTTCCTCTGCGGTTTTCGGTGTTATACCATTGGGTGTATGTCAGTCAATATGTATCAAAAAACGCCCAGAAATCTGAATTCGGTGGGTCAAGTGGAAAGTTCAGGAAAAGAACATTTGTGAGAAATGTGAAGTCTACGTTTCAGTGAACATCGGGCAGCTCGCCGACAACTTTGCGAAAATCTGACAACGTAGGTACCACGACCATATTATTGATAACGTAATGTACAATTTTGATTAATTTACAGTCAATATTGAGGTCAGTATGACTTAATATATGGGGAGGGAGCTCGCCGATGGCGCCGAGGGGCGGGTGAATGTGACGAATATCACGAATAAGTTGAGTCAATACTCACAATCACATTCACAACAAAGCAAACACGGCCATTTTCGCGTTACTCCAGTGTCACTGGTGCCAAACACCAAGAAAATCAAGAAAAACATTTTAAAATCGACCTGCACTCTGGTGACTTTGATTGGAAACCGGAACGTGACGTCACCTACACGGGTTTTGAATCGCCCAGATCCACTCAAGTTGATTATAAACTACGTGTAAGACTTTTTGTCACAAAAATGATGTATTTCCCCCTTATGGACTTCTGACAACATGGTACAGGATGATTGAACAGGAAATTAGGTTGCATTTCCATTCCTAATTGTTGCACCCTCCAAACAAAATAATGATACGCCCTAGTGAAATATTTGCAGCGGTTTTATTTCTTGTTTTTTTTTTTTTTTTTTTTTTTTTAAGGGACATCTCCAACTGATTGCGCGACAAGTTCACAACCGAGACATTAGGGTGCGTAGTCGTGCATGTAGAAATAACGGCGAAAAAGAGACCACGAAGTGTATTCAATTCAAGTGTCGCGAACAGGGACGAAGCAGTGCAAAATTGCGTCACCTGTTTAGTCAATGGGGAGCAAACACTGGGAGCCTTTTAGAAATAAACATTCCAGCAATAGTTTCCCAATAGCCCCCTCCCTTTGGCTTGTCTGTAGCGGTCGTGCTCACAAGTTAAACTATTTCTCGGGTTCTTAGCGGGGATTGCTTAACCCGGAATTTCTATACGACCCTCTTATTCACGACCACTTGACGGGGGAGTCTGTGAGTTCTTTGTGCGACGAGGAAGCCGATGAAGAAAAAAGGTTGTCCAATGAGGTCTTCTGATAGCTTCTTCACGGACGTACCGAGCTAATCCTTTTTTTTTATAGCTTTTGTCTCTAATAATAAACTGGTGGTGTATGAAATTCTTCCAGTCAATGGGTTCGTTTTTAGCAATAAGAATGCGTAGAACACCAAAAGGAAAAAATGACGTCATGAGGAAGGGTGTAGTTGGGCCAACCTTTGCTTTATCCTCACGGTGCGACCTCTCGCTGTGTCGTTGTGTGTCTGTATGCCTGTGCGGGAGGTTTAAAAAACCCCTCGGAACATCCGTATCGTCTGTTAACATCTCGTCGCTCCACTGCCCTGTTGGAGGTTCTTCAGGAGCTGCTTTACCTGTCGCGGAGGTTCCCTGTGTGACCGCGACCTCACATTGCAGCCCTACTGTACACATAGTTACACTTACAAACACATACCATCACGTACCTACATACACCGCAGGGTTGAGCAACGTTTTCCCGGATCACGAGCGCTGGAAAAAAAAACCCGAACGCCACCTCACGCTATCGCTAACCTTTCCGTGAGCCTCTTTCCGGACGGTGCAGTATCGGGATTGCAACTCATTAGTTTTAACAACACCTAGGCTGACCAGAGGCCTCACGTTAAAGCGTGGTTGGAAATGGTACTGAAGGGATCGGATAGGCCGTCTGAGAAAAATCCCCCACATGCAGATCACTCACCCTTTGTGCACAGAAGTCGATCTCACTTATATTTCTGACTGCAATCATCTTCTCGTGCAATCGGAAAAAACGAGCTGCTGCCCCTCCCTGGTACGACTGCTCTCCCTGGTTCGTGCACGAGTACAAGCCTTCTCGAATATTTCATTTTGCGACTTTTGTCAAGTCACACAAGGTACTTTCATCGGGGAAGTCAGAAGCCCCAGACTTGGGCAAGCAGTTTGAGGACCCCTTTGGCGTCTGCCAGCTCGAACTAGGGGAATTCAAACTCCTTCCAAACATTGTGGATTAAGAATCCCCCATCCACAACAATGCTTAGCTGGGAGAACCCTAAAAATTATAAAATCCCCCCCCCCCCCCCCCCCCACACACACAAACACCTATGGAAATATTTGAGTGAAGAGGATAAATAAAAGTAATGGGTATACGTAATTGGGGCCCCCAAAAATGAATTCCACGTCCAAAAATACCTCAAAAACGACACCATAGCCAAAAACCTCTCCCGAGTGAAGAAAAAATTCCACCTAAATTTCTCCCTTTACAGACGAATAATATCCAGGCTCATTATATACTGCTAAAATAATATTTAGGTTCATTATATACTGTGAATTAGAGTACGTAATGCATATCTAGTACATACAAAATTGAAAGGACATAACGTTCTGAAAAATAGGACTACTGCGAAACACCACATATCCGGACAAAAACATTGAAATTGGTGTAACTTTTGACGGGTTGATGGTAAGTAATAATATATGTATATGTAAATGAAGGAAATTTAGTGCTCTACAACATTGATTATGAGGACTTTTGTTATAGGATGATTATTTTAGAAGATATGGACGGAAGTTTAACAGAAAACGTGAGGTGAAAATCACTTTTTCGCAAATTGTCACTTTTCAAAAGCGTGTATCTCGGAAACGGTACGGTTTATGAAAAAAAGTATGATATGAAAGTTATAGAGAATTCAATAAGCTTTAATTTAATATATATATATATATATATATAGTGATGTTTTGCGTACGACGCTCCGTTTTCATTATATGAGCGAAAAAGCGAAAAAGGGACCTTCTAACCCCCCTCCCCCCCTTTCCCCTTCTCCGAAACGTGGGGACTTTTAGTATGTTTACTTTCTAACTACCCTGAACATGTTTCCGAAGAAAAACCTTGGACTTCAGACAACGCACTCTACACCCCCTTTTGGGGCCTTCGTTGACTGGACTACATCGCCAGGACCGTTGGCGTCTCCTGTGTTTTCGGGCCAATCCAAGCGAACCGGCGAGGGAGGTCCCATCGTCTCATTAAATTTAAGGCAGACTAATCCGTGGCTTGAATGTTTGTCAACACTCCGTCCCGAGGGGGAAGTACCCGCCTCGAGAAAAATGCAAGACTCCGTCCGAGCCAGGCACGGTGGAGACCTCCACCATTTCATTCAATCTCCAGTTGCCAATCTCCAAGCGGCAGTGGCACATCTCAACTCCGACATGGAGCGTGTGGTTTCGTGGGCGAAAAACAACGCACTTGCTATTAATCTTAGCCAAAGTGTCAGGTTCCCCTAGCTAGAGTGCAGAGAGGATGGACTGAAGTCGTCCCCGAGCACTTGAGAAATAATCCCAGGGATGGGTTCGAGATTTCAACCCTGGGGCTTCTGAATAAGAGGCGAGCACACAAATTATTATTAATGATTTATTAAATCAAATATTCACCTTTTTGTTGGTGCTAAAAAGGAAGATCGACGAGCACAGCATGCTGGCACAGCCTCTCACAGACAGGTGTGCATCATAAGGTTACTCAATTTGACTCGACGGGGTACCCCAGCAACGTAAACAAGTTCCTGTAAATTTAACAGTGTTACTGATCTGATTACATCAAAATTAACTTAACTAATATATCACAGGGAGATCAGGGCGTTGCCTTATCATGGCAAGCGCCCAGGAACAAGTATTTTATTGTTAATGCCTTGGTAACTTGGCAAAACTTTGACAATCACGTTAGTAGAAATTCAAGTAACTTCATTAGGGTGTTCAAGTGACAACCCTCACGCAACCTGCGAACAGGCGCTCACGAATCTAGCAGATTATGAAGGGCTGATAGTGGTGCCACCACAATAGAGTTCGAGCAAAAGGAATTGGCAATTAGGCCATCACATTGGAGAAAATTGCAGCTCTCCAAGATCAAAATCTTGTCGCAATCGGCACTGGTAATGTGGACCCTCAGGTCAATAAACAAGTGTAAAAGTAGAAGATGGGCGGACCATAAATTGTAGAAGCGACGAGGCGACGGTAAGGGGTCGCTGTCGATGAACGTAGCGTAGACGCAGGGCGCACAGGCCAAGTAAATACAATCTCAGACTCAGAAATGGAGTCCCTTAAAAAATCCCAATTTATTATTTTATCCAAGAAGCCTCTTCCTGATACCATTTCCAAACCTCATCTCATTGTTCATGGTTTTCCGGTTCCGCACAGTCGGGTTGTGAGGGATCTTGGCCTGTTTTTGGACCCTCAGTTACTTACTGTGGAGCTCTCATGTCTCTCACAAAGTACAAAAAGTCTATGGCTCTCACTGCACCTTCAAAAAGCTCCGCAACTTCACGCCCTTTAACCTCAAGATTGTACTTTGATTACTGCTGTGAAATATTTTCTACAAACTTGACCTCTGAGCAACTTCATCGTCGCCAGGTGTGCTGGAATACGTCTTTTCGATACGGAAGGATACGACCATATCACTCCATACTCTCAGGCCCTTGTCGGCTGTCCTATGGTCGACCACTGCAACAATCTAGTGTGCCTGTTCATCTTTCGACTATTGTACGGTGGGAACCCTTGCTCCAAATACCTGGAAGGTAAGTTTACCTTTGGGCGCTCGAGGAGGCTTCATGCTCTAAATGTGGTGCTCTATCACCATCTCCATGGGCCGCTCATTGCGTATTGCTGGAGCTCGTACGTGGAATGCGCCTCCCCTTTCTTTTCGAACTGTTTCAACGATATCCCAGTTCCGTAGCCTCATTGAGCAACACTTTTGAGCCCTTCCGGTCCCAACGCCTAATCTTGTTGTATGGCGTTCTTGTGAGGGTCATGGGTGGCACAGCCCTAAGTTTGTTGCCTTTCATACCAGCATCCTTGACCATTGCTTTTTTTTTTTTTTTTTTTTTTTAATTTTAATTATGATGCTTGTATATTAGGTATACCTCCAAAATTTTTCTTTTTCTTTTTCTTTTTTTATTTCTTTCTGTTGTACTTTGAATAAAATGTCCAGCTGCCAGAAGACTTGGTCAGGAAACCAAAGTGTGCTACGAGAATCAAAGGGGTCCAGAAGGAGCGGTTCGACCGTCGGGACCAGAAGACGAGAGGCTAGCCGGAGCGGGGAGCTTAGTTCCTCAAACTGCCGCTCAAGCGCTGCGTGTCACTTAACCAACCTCGCCTCGCATTTTTGAAACTGGAAAACCAACTCCAACCAAATAGTCACCCGATCACGAAACACGAAAAAATAATATGCTGATTTGTTTTATTGTCTCAAGTAATGGCCCATTTGGGCCTCAATAGGTAGGGACTCTGGTTTCCACCAAAATATAATTAGATAGTAGGTACACCTATTTATAGTGTACAGTTATAACTGTACCCTCAAAACTGTACGCCCAAAACCCTCAAAAATTTCGGACTTGGTTCGTTTGTCATATAGCTATCCTTGAAACTATGCGTTTTATTAGGTGAAACCAACGGGACATGTTTTGAAATTTTATGTCTTAGTATGTATACTAAGACATAAAATGTCAAAACATCTTTGAGCGGAGAGTAAAAACAATGCTCACAGGTCCTTAAACAGTTTTATTTAGTTAGGTAGGAACTTTTTTCTCACAACCTTCCATAGCAGAAACGTAAATATCACAGGTAAGTAATAGGTAATGCTCAGGTTTTTTTTTTATTGCGAGGATATCTGTAAAGGCTCGCTTAAATCACAGCTTATGATTCACACACTTGGTCAACTTATAACTTTGGAAAAAAAAAAAAAAAAAACTAGGTAGGTAGGTAGGTACTCATTTAAAAAATTAACTTTACATATCTAATTATCTAAAAAATAACTCTATTTATCTGATTGAAAGGTACCTACCTACCGACTAAAATGATCACAAAATAGGTAGGTAGTACCCAGGTGAAAATCGAACGTTTTCTCCACGACAGGGAGATCGTGAACCGTCGAAACATGTTTACAGAATTCAATTTTAGTGTCAAAGCAGGCGGAACAGACACAACACTTTAAGCGGTACGACGAGGATGCCTGTAGTTGGACTGGGATTAGGATGTACAGCCAGCGCCGGATTAACCTCTCGTGGGCCCCGGGGCTGAGACTTAAAAGTGGCCCCCTATATATGTACATACACCAACACATATATATTGTATATTGTATATGAAAGTGGATCCTCCGGCCAGGAGTATCACGTAAAAACCACTAGAAAATCGCGTCTTTCGCTTCACAACCAAAAACTGGGTCAAAACAGTCAAAAAACGCTCCGAATGCAGGCAATATATTTTTACAATTAAGAAAAAAGTTTCTTTTTACAGTAAGTAAATAAAAATTCTGCAAATTTAACACTAGGGTTTATCATTCTTTGATATAGGTTACATGTGCAGAAATTTATTTTTGTGTCAATGAGAAAAAGTTAAGAAAAAATTTTTTGGGGGATTTTTTTTTAAACAACCTTTTTTTTTCGAAAATATTTTGTTTTACTTGAAAAATATTTGACCTCCTAGGAACCTTCAAAAATCCCGTTTGTAGCCCCATGAAAACCCTAGAGATCGCAACAGTGAAAATGGATCGTTCTGGGAACCCCAAAAATTGATTCTACGTCCAAAAATACTTTGAAAACGACACCTGACTCGATCCCTTAGCCAAAAGCCTTCAAAAAACTCCTCTCACAGCCCCATTTTAGCCCCATAGTGCCCCACGTTTTGGGCGATCGGGCTGAAAACCTTGCGGGCACAACTAGATAGTAAACCGAGTGTTTTGTCAAAATTTCAGATTAAAAAAAAAAAAAAATTCCTTCCGCCCAAAACGGCCCAGACGGCAGATGGCGGACGTCATTGTATGCTTGTTCAATTTCAGTGTGAGTCATTTTATGTGTGTTCAGATTTTATTTTTGGCTAGGCTGGTCGTGTTAGTTTTAGGGAGGGGAGGAAATTTTGTAGAAGTACTCGCCCTCCACCAGACAAGTAAACGTGGAGAGAGCAACCACCCATGATCCGAAAACTGCAAGTTACAAGAAGAGGCAGAAGAGTAGGTACGGTCTGTTTCATTTGGCAGCCACCCATGATCCGAAAACTGTGGGTTACGAGAAAAGGTAGAAGAGTAGGTACGGTCTGCTGCATTCCGCAGCCACCAACGACCCGAACACCACAAGTTACAAGAAGAGGTGGTATAGTAGGTAGGTCCGCTGCGATGACTCCTGCCCCAAAGAATTTCGAGCCAATTTACAGTGATAAGACCTCCTTTAAACCCCGGCGCCTCCACATTGGTCCAACCCAGGCACACCAGAACGGTGTGGCAAACGCTGGAGGGGACAGGGGGGTCCGCTGTACTCCCCCTGTACTAGGGGAGATCTGAAGAACAAGGTTGAAGAAAGAAGATTTAAGCAACGATAAGTGCACTTCCTCTGGGGGAAGAAAGAGAGCAGAAGGTATGAGAAAGGTTGTGATGGGCCAGAAATGGCCAATTAAACCTAAAATGGCTTAGACAACCTTAGAAGCTCTGTACAGCGGATGGCGGACAGACCTTTTGGTTTTGGAATGTAGACCTCTTGAAATGGATAATGTCAAATTTTGAGGCCAATCGGAGTCATCGACCTCCGTCGCGAAAACAGGTGTATTATTCCAAGAATAATAAATCAAAAATTTAACAAATTATTTTTGTTTTTATGATCCAAATGCGGTACAGAGTCCAACCCACTTAGCAAACTCTGAACCACCGCAACAGTGTGGAAAATCCGTGAGGTCTATTACTCGCGTTGGGAGTGTAGACAATGTCTACACTCCCAACGGTTATTGTCGTCTATATGTCTACAAGGTTATATGTCATATAACCTTGTAGACATATAGACGACTCCATGAGGTGTTCCGGTATTCCGGAGTAGTAAGTGGAAGTTAGGTAACTTGAAACTTTCCGTTCACCTTCCTCTTTTTCAGGAAAAAATTTTTTTGGAGATCGGCATATGGATAAGGAAAGCTGTTTGTTAATTTAAAAAAAAAAAAAAAAAAAAAATCATAACGGAGGCGAAGTGGCCCCCTTGGGGTGTGCGCCCCGGGGCTATAGCCCCCCTAGCCCCCCCGTTAATCCGGGCCTGTGTACAGCCTTAGCATGCCTCCGCAGACTCTGCCGATGTTCAAATTGTGAGTTGCAACTAGTGCATTTAAAGGCCATTTGACAGCTAAACACGACCCGAAAACATTAATATTAACAAAAACTTTAAACAGAATGTCGCATGCCGAGAAATGAGAGAAGGATGGCCGAACGGAAAAAACAAACATTGATAAGAGGTGTCAACAGCAGTAACACGCAGCGCTTGAGCGGCAGTTTGAGGAACTAAGCTCCCCGCTCCGGCTAGCCTCTCGTGACCAGAAGAAGCCGTTCATGACTGGGGACTGGGTTTGGCTGCATGACCCGAAACGAACGGTGGGGCGCTTCCTGAAACTCCAACCCCAACGGACAGGCCCGCGGGGATCGTCATAGAAAAGTGAAGTCTTGGATTTCACTTGATCCACTCTGCTAATGATCGGACGGAGTCTTGCATTTTCTTTAATCGGGTTCGCTAATTGTGGGACGGAGTCTTGCTTTTTTCCTAAGCCGGTGCGGGCTCTGAATGAAGACATGGGACGAAGTCTTGGCCCTCCCATCAGCAACGTCCCTGCTGATGATCTTGAAGGAGTATCGTATCCGGACGTCTGCAGTGAATATACTCTGGTCAGACTCCAGCTGGCACTTTCGAGCATAATTCCTGGGAACACTACCCTGGAACACGCAGTCCCTTTCAACAAAACAGTCGATGGCGAGAACATGGAGTATGGGCCGTTGAATATTTGCTCTTACAAGACACAAAAATTTAAGATAAATTGGCTTGAAGCCCTAGGAACTCAACCACGCCAAGATCCACTCTCCCGCTACTTCGGTTTAGTTCCCATACTGTTCAAAATCTGTTAGGTTCTGCTCGTTTGAAATATTCTCTATTGTTCTTCTAGCAGATTGAACGTATCTGTCTATCGCACTGATTGATTGACTTCGGGGTTAATACGTGTTCGGATACGCCATGCGAACACAAAAGGAAGGGCAAGGCGAATGCAGGCCATTGTTCACGGAAAAAGTTGGGGCTTTACTTGTCGGGCGTGGTCGGAGCCCTTGAGCGTTTTGGAAAAAAATCTCTTGACACGATAATTGAATATAGTCGTAGGATATGGGGTCATCCCGCGTGGGCGTAGGGCACGGTCAATGGGAGCCCTAGGGCCAGGCCTCAGTCCAGGGGCCAGGGCCAGGGTCTTCCTCGTCCGAGACCTGTCTAGAATTGGAAGGTGACGAGCTCAAGTTGGTTATCTCTGCCTGACGTTGAGCAGTGGGCCCATGGCGATGGGTGCGGTCTCATTTGGAGTCAGGTGTTGATCATAGAGAAGGGCTGGCTGGTTTCTTTTCCCAGGGGTGTGATCGCATGGTCCGCAGGTTCTCGCTTTGCCCCCATGATCGTTCAATAGAAAATCGGGGGTGTGGCTTTCTCCGGGGCCGACTCGGTATCGGTTCAAGGTGGGACACATTAGGCAGGTGTTTGTTCACAAATGTGCCATTTACGACACTTATTCTCGGTATTCAGAGTTTTCTCACTACTTGAGCTGTTTTCTGGGCCTACGAACTTTTCGAAATCTGAAGCCTTCTCTTCACTGTTACCCGGCCTCCCGTATCAATCCCTCTAATCCAATCTACCATCCTGCATACAGTAATAGCGCTGGGCCTTATCTCAGAAGGGAATTAACTCGTCAACTTCCTCTTCAGCGGAGGTGGTAGAAAACCTGCCGGTTTTCTACCATCGCGAAATGCAAAGAAGGTTCTGATTACAGCCTACCGTCAAACACTGATCGAAGGTTCTCATCGTGGAGTGAACCATAACAGTTATACCGCGGTGTATAGTTAGATTCAAACACCCCCACCTCTGTAAGTACAGTGGAAGGTAGAGAAATAACTCATTCAAACCTTATTCGCGATTCATTGTTCAGTTTCTGACAGCTGTGGGAAAATACAGCGCAGTAATATGACTCTCGAACTGTCGCCCGCTTTATCATCCTTTTTGCATGTTCAGAAATAAATTGCTTAGAGCTTGGAGCAACATGCAAGGCTAACACCGTTTGAATTACGAGATACAATACGTCTTGATGCCATGAAAGTTATGAGTTGGCATAAAATTTATATTTAATATAAAATTAACATTCCATAATTGACAACATTTACAATTAATTACACAGGTTTACAAAAAAAAAGGTCAATCACAGGCGCCGCGGAAAAAACCATCAAACTCTATGTTTTTTGGGGTGCTGAATCCGAATCCGATCCCCGTTTTTTCCGGTCACGTTCAAATTTTTGAGATATTGGCGATTTTTCGTTTTTTCGGCCTTTTTCAGTTCAGAAAATCGCAGCTAAACGTGCGGATGCCCAAAAATTCCACAAAAATTCACTTCTTACTGGAAATTCATCGCTGATTCCGAAAATATATATGAGTTGGTGTCTAAAACCACGATAAATGTGTGATTTTGCCAAAAAAATGTTGAAAAAACGTGGGTTTTTCAAAACCAAAGTCACGTTTTTTGATATGTTTTCCCTCCTACCGTAAATACTACGGCCGTTAAAATTTTTCCTCAACGAGGTCTTGTAGGTAGATTGTTTCTGCGTCGAATGGAATCAACCGCTATTCTGTACCTTCCATAATAAGGGAGCTATGATTTTTCAAAGTTTCTACCCATTTTGGCCATATCGTAGAATATGTACTCCTGGAGTCTGCAATGCAACTTGATCACAACAAAACTTTGTTCCGAGGAATATATTGGACTTGGAGGCATCAATTCAGACCGACTCAAAGATGGTTTTATCCATCAGGAACACCTTTATGACTGGAGTCTAGCGCTTGTCTTTCAGGGCTTCAAGTGCAAGTCCGTGAGTTCTTGATGAATAAAACCATCTTTGAGTCGGTCTGAATTGATGCCTCCGAGTCCAATATATTCGTCGGAACAAAGTTTTGTTGTGATCAAGTTGCATTGCCGACTCCAGGAGTTCATGTTCTACGACATGGCCAAAATGGGTAGAAACTTTGAAAAATCATAGCTCCCTTATTATGGAAGTTACAGAATAGCGGTTGGCCCCATTCGACGCAAAAACAATCTACCTACAAGACCTCGTTGAGGAAAAAATTTTAACGGCCTTAGTATTTACGGTAGGAGGTAAAAAGTATCAAAAAACGTGACTTTGGTTTTGAAAAACCCACGTTTTTTCAACATTTTTTGGCAAAATCACACATTTCTCGTGGTTTTAGACACCAACTCATATATATTTTTGGAATCAGCGATACATTTCCAGTAAGAAGAGAGTTTTTGTGGAATTTTTGGGCATCCGCACGTTTAGCTGCCATTTTCTGAACTGAAAAAGGCCGGAAAAACGAAAAATCGCCAATATCTCAAAAATTTGGACGTGACCGGAAAAAACGGGGGTCGGATTCGGATTCAGCACCCCAAAAAACATAGAGTTTGATGGTTTTTTCCGCGGCGCCTGAGATTGACCTTTTTTTTTGTAAACCTGTGTTATTAGTCATCGAAGACAGTAAAAAGCTGTCGAGCTGAATGTAGTTTTGGAAACTAACGAAAAAGAAGATGAACTAGGAGAACTTGAGGGGTTTCAAAGGAGGTTCTTAACCCTTTATGACAAGGAAAGTTCGACGTCTTTAAATTAGTTTAAATTTCCACTAGTTTAGTCCATTAGTTCCATTATTTACCAATTATTCTCTTGATACCTCGATCAACTCACAACAGGAATAAAATGTAGACTTGAAACATGGACCTAGGAGGCTGGCATTTGGTATGAAGCAGTGTATGTCTGACAAAGTGAGGACCCACCCTGATCAGCTGAATGAGCGTTGGTGCATTTCTAAAGGACACGGCTTGTATTGATGCTGTATTCCCCAAGAGTCCCGGTCATGTGTACACCCAGCTCTAGTTTTCATAATATAACAAGCACTTGTATTATAAATTTGGTGATTCTGAAACTTCATTTCTTTATGTGCAACCAGTGCTTGGTTTTGAGAAGCCTTCATTCGCTTAAATCAATGGTTCTTAAACTGGCAAGCGCGCCCCCTTGGGGCAAGCGCTGTCCCAAAAAATTGTTGTGTTTCAAGGTGACAGGGTTTCTCATCACCTGTGACACAACCTGGTTGTGTCCCAATTCAAAGTTGAAGAGCATAAAATTCTGCGTCGCATGACCTGCTTACACATTAAGGGGCCTTTACACGAGCAATTTTTCCCTGCAATAATTGCGTGCGAGAAGTGTTGCTCAGATTTAGTGTTGCTCGTGTAAATGTGACATGCAACACAATGCAATTATTCTCGCCCTGAAAAAATTGCAAGCAATAATTGCCGAGTGTTGGCCAACATTTTTGGGTCCACACACGCTCCCGGAAGGTGTTGCGTTGTGTTGGAAGTGAAGTCCAAGGGGTTCGGAAAATTAACTGCAATTTTTTATTGTACAACACAACGCAATTATTGCATCGCTACATGTTGATGCAACACGAGGCGATTTTTCACCGCAATTATTGCCTTGTGTTGCGTACAACTTTTCTAGTGCAATCTTTTCGAATTTGTGCAATTATTGCAGGGAAAAATTGCTCGTGTAAAGGCCCCTTTAGAATCGGTTCAGCCGTTTAGCCACAACCAAGCGCCAAAATAAGCATTTTTTTCAGATCTTTGAACCGGGGAAATACGTAGGTAGGTACGTCTTGAAAACTGTAAAATAAGAACACTCCCAAAATCATTTGTGAATAATAAAATTTAAATTAGATCAATTAACCAACCGCCAAATTAAATTACTAATTTATGACACAAAGTTTCAGTTTCAAACCCCTTGGGAATTCGTATATAATCAAGAAGTGCATCATACAATTTTTACCTGTTTTAGAACTGTTTTAGGACAATTTTTAACTGTTTTAGAACTTATCATTTGAAGAAGTGTTTTAGGGAAGGAATTCAATTCTTAACTTTAAGAAAATCAATGTTTTTTCTTTTTTTTTTAAACCCACAACACCTTGCGAAAACTATTAGAGGAAAGAACTTCTTTATTGCCAAAATTAATGATTTTGAATTTCGATATTTGATTTTTGGACTCAACATAAAGTTAAAATATGGGCCTGATCCAAATTGATGACCTCCTTCGCGAAAAAATAGGTTGACAATAATGAAAATGCCAACAAAAGACCGGCTTAAAGTAAGAGAGATGCAGCCTGGGCATCTGGGAACCGTCAAGATAACTGCTGATAAGATGGGCCCCTGATCATCTCACCCACCTATACAAGTTGAACTACGAGTATTATGGGCATAAACGTACCACATTCTCACGATACGGACTGATCTGCTAAAACGATATTTACTCTCATTATGATAATATATTATTTCTTAACGACTCTCAGGGCTCCGTGTACCATGACCCGGTCTCATTTGCAACGCAAACGACATAAGACAAAAGCCAAATGGCAGATTCATGTCGGGGTGACGCGTGGGAGAAGCCATTTTCCCAACCCCCATGTCAGGTGCGTGTCGCAAAACGCTTGTCGGAAATGTGAGTGCGCAATGCATTTTAACATCGTTTGAACATCATAACACTTCGGGGTTTCTCATCGCGTGATCCATCGGCCAGTAGGTGGGTCGATATACCTAATACCTACTCATCTGTTATACCGGTTTCATGGTTGATTTACGATTGTAAGCATCTCCGCAATTATCCGACTCAAAAGTTACAACAGGAAACTAACACTTTGCCGCAGCGAACAAAGATATTAAAATCTTGCAGCTTGATGACATATTAGGAAATTATGTAGAAATTGTTAAGTTTTGCACCTGTCATTACTTTGAACAAACTTAGTGGTTATGTTTGAGCTATACCGATTCGTTACCCAGACATTTTGATGGGTTCATTCTCCTCCGGAATCGTGTGTGAAAGGAGGGACCCCGCAAGTTTTGCCTCAAATGAACCCCATGCAACGCAAGATTTATTTCACATACAGGAATATTCTGCAGACACGTTTCTCTAGTCCTGGCATGTCTCAATCGTTGGGGTCATTCATTAGTAGGGAAATAAACAATTTATAATCATGTTCGGGTAACAAGTATACACCATGTTTTTACTTGCAGACTTTCTAAGAGCCTCTCAACGCAATTGGTTATCCGTCCAGAGTCGTCTTTATAGTTTCAATTTCTCGGTTATAGTTTGAAGGGTTTTCGTTTCCATTATAATTGCAGGCTTCACTTCGTGGTTGTTTGCCTGTCTTGATCTTTATTTTTCCGAGAAAGTGCTTCACGTCAGGATACGAGAAAAGTGGGGTTTGGGTCCCGCCAGAGCAATTTGAATTTTGTGGCGAGCGACCAAAAAGTTTTTGAAAGGAACCGCGAACTCAGCTTCTGCGTAGAAAGCTATGTGATTGGCCACTCATTGACCAATGAAAAATCGGCAGGGCGGCTGCAAGCTCACAAGCGGGTTATCTAAGTGCAGGTTAGATTTAGGTTATTCAAGAAGATAACCACCACCTTAATGAAGAACCTATTCTGGCCTGTAAGACATCAATCTGGCCATTGTCATATACCATGTGTACACGACAAATAAAGCTTCTTCTGATTCTGATTCTGATTCTATGCATCAGGCAAGTAGCCGACACGCAATTTTTGTTAAAGCTGCAAATTTTATAATTAAAAATTTCCCCGGGGGCATTAAATTTTAATGCGTTTTATCAGTTGGTTCGATTCCAGAAAATGTCTGAATTCTTTAATATTGCCTCAGTCACGTGACTCGTTAGTGGAATCTGATTCGTCGAAATGGACTTGTCTCTTTGCCCAGCTTCCTGCCTTGAACCTGTGCGATTTTGCTCATAACTGCCTACATTGTCATTGGTTTTTACGAGAACTTATGATGTTTTGCTCGATTCGTACTATTTCAAGCTATTTGAACGACGGAAAAGACCCAGAAACTAACCTTAACTCAATTTTCTCCATTTTGTGACTTGTGCACTATTGCATATATGCAAACGTATGTTACCTACTCAATGATGATTACCTACTCAGATGACCAACAGAACAAACCACGAAATCATGTCACTTTTCTCATTTCAGTGCTAGCGCGCTCTGGCGGATTAGTTTTCGCCTTTCTGGAAAGGTTCCCCGTACGGTTTGAATACAGATATTTTCCTTCGCGATTTTCTCTTCACTGAAGACCGATTTCCTATTCGTGACCGTCCCGTGCCTTTTATTTCGGGCCACTGGAAAGATTTTCGGCCGAACTTGTTTATTTTTCCGACAAAGGATCAGTCCAGTTCAATATCGGGGAATAGTTGGCTCCTCTGCGGGTGTCCCGAATTGTTTATTTTCTAAGTAAAGCTGACATCGCAACTTCGTTCATGTGGATTCAGACCAGGCTACCTACCAGAAATAGAGCACAACGAAAGTGACAACAAAATTTGTTTCTATAATCGTGATTAGGTATTTTATAATCGTGATTGGATTTTGTGCTTATTTGAGCTTTGCCTTTCGTCAGTTTTTTTTTTTTTTTTTCAAGTCTCGCCAACTAGTTCAAACCCACGAATGTTAGCCCAAACCATTTTTGAAGAGCCGTTTTCTCCTTTTGGTCACGGTTCATAAACCTTCCCTGGGCACTTAAATTACCACTCTGCTTATGTCCGAATAGATCCAGTCCGTCAACACGGGTTATAATTAATACCCATATAATTAAATCAGAAGTTCTAATTGTAATTCCGCGCGGACCTTTCACGACTTGTACGGCCTCCTTTAATTTAGCTTTCTTCGATCCCTCAGACTTAGCTCGGAGGTAAAACGTTACCGAATCGTTTAGCCCGATTTCGGCTTCCAGTTTTGGACCTCCCTCGAACTTATTGGACCAACAAGAGTCCAAACGCTGTTCACTGGAGTCAACTGTTTTGAACTTTAATTTTATACCGAATGTACGTTTTTAAATTACAATAAAACACTTGAATGAATAATTGACATTGTTCCATTAAATGGAATAAATTTTGTTCTATTGTAATTTGAAAACGTTTATTATAGGGATTGAGACTCATATGAGTCAATTCGAGTTTCTTCAAAACCAAATAGTTTAGAATCGAAAATAATAACATTAAATGTTAAAAAAAAATTTAAATTCCTTAGAAGCTGATAAGCTGGGGGGGGGGGGGGGGGGAGGGTTCAAGTCCTAAAAGCAATCTATATAATATATATATATACAAATATTATTTTATATTATAAAACTCAAAATTTGTATGTTTGTTTGTATGCTCCCAATAAACGGCTAAACTACTGGACCAATTTGGATCAGATTTCATTCAAATTTTCAGGGATAATAATATTATTAATTTATTAATATTATACCTAGGTAATATATAATATCATAATATATAATTATGATTCAATCAAGATGAAATTCAAAATATTATTGTGAATTTCATCTTGATTGAATCAGAGTTAGGTACGCTCTTTGTGGAACTGTGAAACTCAACAAACAACAACAAAATACTGACGTATGCCTAGATTGATCCCCACGGTGAGGTCGGATGAGTGTGAGACCTCCATAAATTGATTGTACGTTCCAAAATAGGAACCTACATCGTACCTACATCGAACCTACCTACATCGTAAACTAAACTAAATCTTTCAATAACCACTCATGTTTACATGTTACAACCAACCCTTTTTTAACCCCACAGGTTGGCGATCGAACTGAAAACCTTGTGGAGTCAACTAGATCAACCAGCCCCGTAGAGAGGGGGGGGGGGGGGGGGGGGGCACTGGACCCGTTGCCCCCGGGCCCGGCCTTCGTAGGGGGGCCCGGATTTTCTTGAGAATTTTTTTTTTTTTGTAAAAAAGGGAAAAGGGGGGAGGAGAGGCAAAATGGGAAAAGGGACAGATCAATAATATTGATTTGACTATTGATGTTGTATGATAATTTTTCCTATATTAAAGGAATCTTTTCTTTTTTTTTTTTTTTAGGGGGCCCGATGAATTTTGCCTCCGGGCCCAGATTTTCTCTCCCCGGTTGATCTGATCAACCGAGTATTTTGTCAGAATTTCAGATTAAAAAAATAAAAATAAATAAAATAAAATCCCACTTCCCCGAACGGCCGGTAGTAGCCAGCCCTGTACTTCATACGATTGCGCATAGATGGCGATTCCTGCATGGTATTCAAATTCTTCCCGCCCAGACGTGAGACTTTTCGCATTAGTCGTCGCTGCTGATTGGAGGAGGTGGGAACTGAGGGCCGAGCAAGAAGACATCAGATTGGTCAGTTTCAATCAGATGATGTGGTTCGGGGTCCCCGAAAAATCCCTCTTTTGCGGGGAAACCCCCCCTTAAATTTTGGGACGTGAACCGTCACAAGTCTCCACTCTATTCAAATTACGACAGATTTTGATTGATTATTCTTGGAATAATACTCCTACGTAATCGCGACGGAGGTCGAAAATTCAGATCAGTCTCAAAATTTGACATTACCTTTTTCAAGATGTCTAGATTCCAAAACCGAAATGTCCGTCCACCGTATGCCGTTCGCCATCCGGGCAGTTTTGGGCAGAAGGGCATGTTTTAAATCTGAAAATTAGTACTCGGTTTACCATCTAATTGTGCCCGCAAGGTTTTCAGCCCGATCGCCCAAACCTTTGGGGCTCTATGGGGCTAAGAAGGCTATGGGATCGAGTTAGGTGTCGTTCTCGAAGTAACTTGGGACGTAGAATCCATTTTCGGGGGTCTCAGAACGATTCGATTTCACTGTGCGGATCTATTGGGCTCTCGGGGGGGGGGGGGGGGGGGGCTGCAAATGGGATTTGTGAAGAATGCCAGGAGCTCAAATATTTTCTGAGTAATTTTGGACTCATAGGTAACACATTTTTCGAGGTCCCACCTTTTTTTTTTTTTTTTTTTTTTAAATCTAAAGAGCTCTCAAATGGGATTTTTGAAGTATCCCAGGAGGTCAAATATTTTCCGAGTACCTAGGTGATTTTGGAGGCATAATCTATTTTTCGAGGTCCCGCATCTGTCGAACAATGGAGGTAGGTAGGCACCTGTAGGTTTTTATTTTTTTCAAACATATTTTTTTATTGACGCAGAATTAATTTTTGGTCAAGTAGGCCTAACCAAACAATAATTATTATTATTAATTATTATTAATAATAATAATAATAATTATTAATTTGTTTTGGTTAATTATTAACCCTCGTGTAAAATTTGCAGCGTTTTTCTAAAATGTCCCGTTTTAAACTGAACATTCCCTTTTGATGTTATAAATTTCCCTTTGTTTGGAGCAGCTTGCAACTTGCCTCGTGGAACTCGTCCTCTCTTCAGTGTTTGTTGTTACAATGTTGTATTATAAAATTTAGATGTAATTTCAGCCCAATTTATCTGATTTTATCTCCACTGTAGCATATCATCATAACTCTTCACGTTTGCGTGTTTTACGAACGAAAATCGGCCTTTTGGGGCGTCACCGCCTCAGCAAGACTTGTGACTCTTTTCTCTCTACTGTGATGCGCAGTTTTTTTTTAGGTGAGTTTCTGTTTGAACCGACCATTACAATAATTTCAACGTTTACGAATTGTTTCTCTCGTGATCTCGGTCCACACTATTCGTGAATCTTACGAACTTTCTTGATTTTGGTTCGTGTAGGCCTAGTTTGTCCTCAGATTGACGAATCGTAGGTAGGGTAAAGCCCCGTACCTCGCCCATGCTCCTACCTCGCCCATCCAGTGATATTACCTAGGTAGAGAAAGGATATAAAAACGTTGAGCTACTGATTCGGTAGCTCTCTGAAAATGATTGAATTTGCTGTGAACTTTTTTGTGATAGCTAGCACTGTTATCATAGGAAAAGGTTACTACGTTTTTGAGGTGCCAGTTTGTGATCGAGGAGATTGTACATTTGATCGTCCCAGGGCTGTGTTAAGTCGTATTTTCGTACAATTGTTTATTTAATGTTTTGTCCAATATGTCTGTTAAGCAGTGAAAAAAAAAAGTTTTTGAAAAAAATAGGCTGTGGGTGTCCCGACCGTTTTTCAAAATTGGTGTGTATGCACGTACCTTGCCCCACCTTCTTGTGCGTACCTTGCCCCTAGGATTTTGTGATAGGTTACCAACCGTACCTTGCCCCTACCGTTGTGGTTACCAACCAATTCTTAGCCATGTTTTTCTAATTATAATTTTTTTGTTGACTATGAACTTCAGGTCAATTTTAAATTTTACAAGTTTAAGCTTAATAAGAAAAGTATTCGTCCTTGACAATAATTCTAGGATTTTGTGATATGGTTGTGGTTACCAACCAATTCCTAGCCATGTTTTTCTAATTATAATTTTTTTAATGCATTAAAATTTTATATTCAATATAAAATAAACGTATTTGATTCAATTTCCATACTTCTGAGCGCTCAATTTCGAGAAATAGGGAAGGTGGCGCAAGGTACGACCCTATCCGGGGCGAGGTAGGTACTATGTTCGTACCTGGCCCCACTTTGGAGGGTTTTAGAAATTTAGCTCTAGAAAACTCGAAAACTTGAAATAACCCACTTCAACACCTGGATCTTGTAGACAACTTATTTCCCTAGCGATCTGTAAAAAAAACGATTCGATCAGAGCCCTAGGGGTCTCCCAAGAGAGGAAAATCTGAAAAGTGGGGCGAGGTACGGGGCTTTACCCTAGTCCTTCTCCGTGGCTATGTTGATTTTGAATCGCTCCCTCTTCAGTGATTTTCCGATTATCCGGGAGTTCCATCAACCGGGGTTGTTTTGAACGAGAATCTCAGCTCCTTCAACCGAGGTTATCTTCCTACTTTGACCCCCCTCGACCCGTCAACCGGTGTTTGATGTCCGCTTTTGTCTATGAAGTGGGAGTGAGGTGCCGTGTTCGATGATGATCGGCCTCAAAATTTGACATTATCCGTTTCAAGAGATCTAGATTCCAAAACCGAGATGTCTGTCCGCCGTCCGAGCCGTTTTGGGCACTAGGAATTTTTTTAAAATCTGAAATTTTGAAAAAATACTCGGTTTACCATCTAGTTGTACTCGCAAGGTTTTCAGCCCGATTGCCCAAACCCGTGGGGCGCTATGGGGCTACGGGAGGGTTTATTTGAAGGCTTTTGAAAAGGGATCGAGTTATGTGTCGTTTTCGAAGTATTTTTGGATGTAGAATCCATTTTTGGGGGTCCCGGAACGATCCGATTTCACTCTGCCGATCTATAGGGCTTTCATGGGGCTACAGATGAGATTTTTGATGGATCCCAGGAGGTGAAATATTTTTCAAGTACCTAAAAAACAAAACAAAATTGTTGAAAAACAAATTTTTTTGAAAACAAAAAATCAAAAACATTTTAATTTTTGTCATTGACACAGAATTAAATTTCTGCACTAGTAACCTATATCAAAGAATAATAAACCCTTGTGTAAAATTTGCAGCGTTTTTTGAAGGGTTTCAGCTATGGGGTTGGGTTAGATGTCTATTTCGAAGTATTTTTGGACGTAGAATCCATTTTTGGGGGTCCCAGAACGATTCGATTCCACCGTGGGGATCTATTGGGCTTTGTGTATGATCTCAGGAGGTCTAATATTTTCCGAGTCATTTTAGACGCATAATCCATTTTTTGGGGTAATCGCATAATCCATCTTCCTTTTTTCTTTTTTTTTTTTTTTTCAAAATATTTTTTTATTGACACAGAATTAATTTTTGCACAAGTAACCTATATCAAAGAATAATAAACCCTTGTGTAAAATGTGCGTTTTTCTGCAGGGGATGCGAAGCTGGAATTCTGCTACACAAAGCGGATCTCGTTTGACTACAAGAAACTGCCCTCGACATCTGCTATCGTGCCGCCCTCATTGACTGAATTTCTACAGGAGTAATTTACTGTTATGAAGTTGCAATTGCAATTCAATTATTAAGGGATGTTTTTTCTTTTTTAAAAATATTTTTAATTTTTAATTTTTTTTCATTGTCTAAAGTGGTATTGTTGCTGGGTGAAGACATGACGTTCATGAAAATTAGAGCTTGGATGCTGATCGCCAGGAGAAGCACGTTCAACTCAATTCCCTTAACTGTATCACGTCGGGGTCACCAGTTCTATTTAAAAGCTCTGATTTAGAAGGCACTTGTGGTTCAAACCCTGAGTGCACGAGCTCCTTTTTCCAACTCTTGATTTTCATAACACTTTCCAACCAAGCAAAAATTTTTTTTTTTCTTTCAGGCATTTTGACTGTCTGGACCAGTGATGGTGTCTATACGCTATTAGAGCGCAATTATGTAATTATTACATGTAATTACGACTGGTTAGAAACAGCTGATTTATTCGTCAGGTTGGGTACGTGTATAAAAATATAAAATAATTCATTCTTTCGCATATCAGTCTATCTTACTAGACGTTTGCCTATTTTTAGGGAATATGCGTTTAAGGGCCCCTGAGGCCCCATAATGTGCATGTCATGCATTTCACCATGATTAGGATAGCGGCTGCCTCTGCGCAAGCGCTAACGTGTAATTCGCTTGTATCTTGGTTACAGCCATAACTTTCAGAATTTCTATTCGATTATGTTCATATTTTCAGGGGGTCATGAGGGGGGGTCCCGCGTGAGATTCATGAAATTTCAGGGATTATATATTTTCATCATGATCGGTTGAACGGTAGCCTCTGCGCATTTGCCGACATGATCTCGTGACGGACTGATTTTTCTCTGGCCAGTTGGGAACCTACGCGAGAAAGCTTCTATGGTGCCATCTCTCCAACAGTTTTGATTCAAATTCGCTAAAATGTTCACAGGTCCCATATGAATATCGTGATTAAATTAGCGGCAGCCTCATGTATTGCATAAGGGGGGGGGGGGGGCTCTGCGCATGCATAAATGTCAATGTAAAACCCACCAAGTAGGCCCATTGGGTGACCTAACAATCCAATTTGGTCGAAACTCGGGGTTGTCTTGAACGCAAGAAGCTATGTGCCAGGTGCAGCAGTGTATTTCATGTTGACAGGGTTGAACCTTCTTGTTGTCTGGCCGAAGGTTTGACAGATCGTAGTTTGAACCTTTTGACGCTTTGGCGTGGGAGGCTGGCTTGCTGCGCAGCCTGTGTGATATCGTCGTTGCCACAGTAATTAGGCATAATATGCCGACAGATATTATCTCACCTGGGAAGATTTTCCAGGAGAGCCGATTTGGTGGTTTCCAATGCATGTGTTTAGTGGTTTCCAATGCAAGTTTTCAAGGAGATGTGTGCAATTTACCACTCTGCTGTGACCTCTGTTGAGATATGCGTTATCAACTTTTACTTCATTTTATCCTTCATGCTCACTTCTGTGGCCTTCATTCCATTTTTAATTCCTAACTCAAAACGCACAAAAAATGAGATACGCCTGATTGTGGCAACGAGATATAACCTTTGATCCTGTGGGTTTCCTCATTGAACAGTATTTTCACGTTTCAACATCGTCCTGTTAGTAAGATGTTAACAGTTGGTTCTTTTTCCTCAGCGTCTCCATCTAGATGAAGTGATTTCGCTTATATGAGGAGGGCGCTGTACTGGCTATGAGATACTTGGTGCATCAATATGCTGGATATCGTCGGCCGAATTTCGTCTAAAGGTGTTGGTCTGGAAATGGAGAATTGAGAGTGGCGTCGGCTGTACTAATGCAGGTACGTTTTGGTTAATTTTAAGGAGTAGTAGTACTTTTTTTCACTTTGGAAGGGGAAATGCAACATAAAACACCAGGTGGGGCCGCTTCGCTGTGGTAGTGTCGGACTCTCACCGACTAAAACCCTTAACTCCAAGTCCGGGAACCTCGCAAAGGCCGGGACTGTCTCCCAGCGCTGGCTATTCTTCAGCATCCTGCTTACGATGGTCTCTGTCAGCAATTGGATGTTGGATTGCAAGTTCTTACTGAGGTCTCCAAGTAGGCCGTCAACCTTGTGGCGCGCGTCATCCTCGTCCGCTATTCCTACTCGTGGGATCTGGATTTATTTTTATGAGAAAAGCTTGAAAATACCCGTGTCCGGAGAGGGACTGTGTGACATAGTAGTTGTCCAATCCATGTTTTCTCTGTCCATTTTCTGGGGTCGTGGATGAGTCTTGCTGTCCATCAATCACGTGTTTCCACCACCCAAGATTCTTCCCACGTCCGGAATTTCTCTTCCTTCGCCTTCTTTACGTTCTGGATCTCTCCTTCATTTTGGTTTATTATTCTTGGAATAATACAACTATGTTTTCGCGACGGAGGTCGACGACTCCGATCGGCCTCAAAATTTGACATTATCCGTTTCAAGAGGTCTAGATTCCAAAATCGAAATGTCCGTCCGTCGTCCGGGCAGTTTTGGGCAGTAGGAATTTTTTTTTAAATCTGTAATTTTGACAAAATACTCGGTTTACCATCTAGTTGTGCCCTTAAGGTTTTCAGCCCGATCGTCCAAACCCGTGGGGCGCTATGGGGCTAAAATGGGGCTACTGGAGGGTTTTTTGAAGGCTTTTGGCTATGGGATCGAGTTAGGTGTCGTTTTCGAAGTATTTTTGGGGGTCCCGGGACGATCCGATGTCACTGTGGCGATCTAAAGGGCTTTCATGAGGTTGCAAATGGGATTTTTGAAGGATCCGAGGAGGTCAAATATATTTCAAGTAAAAAACAAACAAAAAATTATTTTTTGAAAAATAAATATCCAAAAAAATTTCTGTTTCTAAATTTTTTTCATTGACAGAATTAAATTTACTGCATTGCTGATTCTTAGGGTTCCCCTTCTCTGACCAGCCTTCATCCGGGCTCTGCACTTAGCATGCCTCAGAGCATCAGCCCTTATCTCTGCGCCGTAGATTGCCTCAGTGGTGCTCACGAGAAGCCACCTTTTCATTTGTGGTGGGGGGGGGGGGGGGGGGATCATTTGCCATCAGCTCAAGTCACTGATTACCCTTGTTGCTTTGTCCGCTGCCTTGCAGTTGTGGCTCCAGAAAGAGAGCTTGCAATCCAACATCACTCCCAGGTAAGGTGTTGAGCGAGAGGTTTCAACGATCTGCTGATTCACGTACATTGCTGAGACACGTACACCTGTCAATTTGCCTCAGCAGCACAATCTCTTGTCTTTTGAATGGCAAGGGACAGCGCATGGGTCTCCATCCAGTCCTGTATACTGGTTCTGCTTGCTTTGGAGTTTCTCAGTTGATCGGGCAATAATTGCCAATAATCGGGCAATAATTTCCAACTACCTGCCTACATTCAAGTACTCGCAATCATAATTATTATGATTGCGAGTACTTGAATGTAGGTAGGTAGTTGTTTCCTTGATGTCAATTTGTTACTGTTCGTCATCACGCCTTTTTTACTCGCTCCTTTACTCTCTTTCTCCCGTGTGGATCAAAGACTAACCTTTTTCTAGTTCCTAACACGCACCCAAGTGTATCTACACACCATAGTTATAACACCTCGAACTGCTGTGCTCATTATTCTGCTGACGGAGCACTCGTTGGACAATAAATCGATTTAAATTGCCGAGAAATTTATGGGGCCCGCGATAGTTTACGTGCAGTTAGTCATGTAACCAGTTCAGAGGAGAAATTAGCTCCCGAGAAACGTGATTTAATAATTAGCGTTCCTGCTCGGGCTTTCATTTCAGCTACGTGATTTTGCCGTATTTTCGATATCTTCCGGGCTCCCCTATAGGACTCGGAGCGCTTCGGTGTTTTATGATTAATAGTTGACCACCGAGCGGCGCTTGATTTAATAAGAGCGAGGATGAGACCTTCATGGAACACTTGGTACGTACAGGCCGTTGGGGGTCGTAAATCTCGATCGTGCCGCTGCAGCACGCAGAGCTAGAGAAGTACGCAAACCAAAAAAAATTTTGAAAAAATTTGGCGCTTCCGCTAAGGTGTACGACCTCATACAAGTGTGAAGGAGAAACTGTTCATAAACAATGACAAGTTTTATTATCCACGAGCTGCTTCCACCTCCGTCCATCACCGGCTGGACATTCGTGTCAGACATTTCAAGACCGGACGGTCGTAGGCGTGATTTGGCCCCGGCTTATTGGAATCCGCGTTACAGTTATACGCTTAATCCTGAAAGTCGTGTTAACTGGAGTTGAACGGGGAACGTCACGATTTTCGGCCGGATATGCTCTGGTGACTGTAGCGAGCCTCGGGCTCTGGTCCATTCTATTTACATATCAACATCAACAGGCTCATGACCGCATCTACGACCCTTCCTCATCTCAATATTAAAACCGACCTGCAATATTCTCTCTGGCCCATTAGATACTATCTTTTGTGCAACAAATTTCACTGCAGTCTAGTTCTGAGATCTGAGATCAGTCTAGTGTGAGAGTATAGGGGGATGTTCACGACTGACGGTAGTTTCATATTTCGGTATTTGCGTCCGAGTTCAGGTTCTTGAAACGTCTTGTCTTCTTCAACTGGGGTGACTTTGGACTCTTTTAGTATGTTTTGTCCTGCACCTTTTCTGCTAATCGCGCTAGAAATATGGGATTGGTCTCAAACGATCCAAAAATCTATTGAGGATTCGATTCCCATCCAGAAAAAGTTTCAAAAAAAAAATTGTTAGTCTATTTTTTGTTTTGTTTTTGTCTGTCCTAAGTGGAGAGAGTTGGGACACCAACTGTTTTTAGCTTAAAAATGAAGTCTCTCGTTGTAGAGTGTAACATGTAAATGTTATGTAAATTTGCGTGGGATCGGTTCACTGCGGGCGAGGTGTTATTTTGGGGGAGACCCCAAGTACCGAAGCCATCTGGCTTATTGTACGCCGGAGTGGCCGTTGTTGACTCTATTTGCCTCCTGAGTGGTCGAGGTTCAATTCCTAATCACCTAATAATACACGTCTTATCACTGTGTCTTCTTGGGGGAGTAGTCTCGTTGGGGGGGGGGGGGGGGGGGGGGGTTGGACACAATCCATGCGCCCTTCCGCTGGCCCAGGAGTTGGTGGTGGGGGGGATACTTTCCCCCTTCCCGTCCTTAGTCCACGTCCCGCGGATTGCGTGGCTAGTTTAACTTCTCAGCAAATGAAGGCACGTTTTGACGGGTCCACCAGAAAATTTCACATGAAATTGAGTTCAGATGTGAATTGTCTGCCGACAAGATAGGTATTACTTACACATGATTGACTTTTTAGAGTGTCACAATGTGACAATGTCATACAACAATAGAGTAAGTTTAAAATAAAGGTTAGAAAAATGAAATCCTTGGAATATTTTATTAATTTTGAACTGGTTAGGTATACAAATAATAGTTATTGGCACTTTTAAATCACATAGGTAGATTTTTTCAGGCACATTTTGAGCCTAAAAATTTCAAGTTGAAAGCAAGAATAATAAATTGACTGGGTATAAATTCAAGGAATGTAGAACTTCTAAAGAAGAACAATAATGACAAATTGACTAATTCAAGGAACGTCAAACTTCTAAGAGTAGGTAAAATCATGAAAGAAGTAAATAAATGTTCATTTGCAAGATGAAAATATTTCTCAAAATATGATTAAAAAAAAAGACCTTGAATGAATTTAGGCTGACATCATCGATGTCGTCGAATTGGGAGAAAACGTGCGACAGCCTAGGGTTTTGTCGCAGGAATTTAACCACGGATTTTCGTTTGGTGACTTTTTCCACTCGTTGCGCATATCGTCGAGGGTTTTCCATCGCTGAATGTCCCGTAATGTCGCGCCCCAAGCTGCTTATGGAACGACCGCGTTGCGTCCAAATTCATCCCTTAGTGATAACAGCCGTAGTGTGAGAGGTATCAATCTGAAAATCTAGCACTTACTTCACACTATACTACTATGGATTAACATACTTACGAAATTTCAGATTCACCTCAAATTTACAACCGAACTGGGCACCGAGGCTTTTGGAGGTACCTAAGCAGGAAACAACAAAAAATGATGCCTCTAATTCTCACTGTGTCCGAATCACGAGCCTTCTCCTCTGAAACGGTAAGCGATAAAAATACGCCGATTTTTTTCTATAGTCCCTGGATACCGTTTACCTACCAATAGGGCGTGGGCGGGGGGGTTTAAGATACCCTCGAGATGCGCGCGCCAATACGCGCATTTGCGCCCAACTTTCTTATTTTAAATGGGAACCCCTATTTTATTGCGAATTTGGATTCCCAGGCCAATTTTTACGTCTGATAAGCGCGCCGAGCGCAATTTTCAATGCGCGAAAATCCACACAACCCTTATCACTTTTTTATTTTTTTATTTGTACATAGGAACTTTTGTCCCCTCCTTGTGTACAACATGATAAAAAAAAGGCCTATATAATTGAAAATTGAAGTAATAATTAAAAGAATGATAAACATAAGATAATGCACACCAAATATGAATTTGGACACAAAATATTATTTTATCTTCGTTGGCTACAGCCTGATTGAGTCGGCGTTTCCTCTGTATTCTACTCTGTTTTCTACGGATTTTTCACCAACAGGATCATAGACACTTGCGCCTAAAAATACTGGGTTCTTCCATTCAGAATGGTAATATTCGAATTTTAGTTTTAATTTATATCATGTCATACTTTCCTAGTCGAGATTTAAATTATGGCGGCAATGGCAATCGCTAACGTTAACGTTTGAAGCTGGGATGTTGTTGCTATATACTTTTTCTGTCTTGAAAAATATTCATGGAGGACGTGTGCTCTTGCTGATAACGTCAGATAAGACTCGGTAATGCTTGAGTCAAACTAAAGATAGCACAGTTTTGGGGCATCCATTTTAACATTGAGTCGGCCATCTGTCAGTAGTTTAATCTGTGATTCTACTCCATCACTATACTCTATTCACGTTACCGTGAGAGTAAAAATAAACAAGCTACATCCAAAATTAGCCAGCGTAACTCTCATGCGAGGCGGGTCAACCTACCACTCACCTTGCTGCCGTAACGCCCCATCTTGCCTTGCAGCATTGGATTTCATTGAAATAAAAGTACAAATGGGAATCCATTTCAGCGTCTCATCAAAGAATAGATTGATAAGGTTTATAAATGTACACGGATAAAAATATCAAAAGGTATTATTCACAAATTATCATTATAATCATAATACTAATACAAATTACTTTACATTTTGAATAGTTGAGGGATCAGTGCTGATCAGTATTTACAATCAATTAAATTTAAAAAAATCAATCAGTGCTGCTGTCTTCGCTCGTGTCGTTCCTCGTGTTTACGGTCACTTAATGGGATGCTCAAAATACGAAGCACCTTTCACTGTGTGGAAAAAGTAGGTAGGCCCTTGACTTTACAATACTTGATTTACTGCTTGTGATCAATTGTATTTCCTGATAAATGATTGTGTCATTCTGAGCTGTTCGAGTATTTGATGAGCCCAAAAACAAGATCACGTTTCAATATTCCGGTCATACAAACCCGCCATGCAATGGAGCGTTGAAGGCTCTGCGTTCTGTTTACGTACTCTCACGGTAACGTGAATAGAGTATAAATGATGTCAAGCATGGATAAAATGGTCGGCCGAGCGAAGCGAGCTGTGTCTGAATCACGAGCCTTCTCCTCTGAAACAGTAAGCGATACAAATACGCCAATTTTGTCCATAGTCTCAGGACACCGTTTACCTACCACTAGACTAGGGGGGGGGGGGGGGGGGTTGATACCCCCGAGATGCGCACAAATACGCGCATTTGCGCTCAACTTTCTTATTCTAAATGGGAACCCCTAAATTTTATTGCGAATTTGGATTCTCGGGCCAATTTTACGTCCGATAAGCGCGCAATTTTCAATCCGCGCAACCCCTCTTATCTTCATTGTTTGCAGCCTGATTGAGTCGGCGATTCCTCTATATTCTACTCCATCACTAAATGATGTTAAGCATTGATAAAATGGTCGGCCGAGCGAAGCGAGGCCCTCCCTGTCAGAGTGCTAGTAATCTTTCAAGAGGAGTCAGTCACTGGATTCACGCTAATTGAGAAATTTATTTTTTCCATTTCAACACAGGACCTGTGGTGGCAGAACGAATTTTCCCCGTTTTTTCTTTCACTCATGTAGAGGGCTACCAACTGAGCAAAGAAAAATGCCGTCGAGGCCAAACTCACCACTGGGGGGAAAATAAGTTCCAGTCACCCCGGGTTGATTTGGAACTAAGTTCTCGGCGTTCAAAAGCATACCTGAATAGTATCCTCCCAATCAAAATAGTCTTCTGGGAACTCACCGTTCGTAGAATTTATCCCCTCCGTGAAAACCCCTCCCGACCAAGAAAGTAGAAAACTGCCTATAATTACTATCAAGGAGCCCGTGAAATGCTGATAGTTCTCGCCGTAAATTCAGAGATCAAGCCCTTTAGAACGCGGTCGCTCTCGGATGTGCTCCTTTGAATGCATGGCGAACTAGGAAACTTTCAACCGACTTCCAGGCTTCATTTTGAGAGGATAACGGTTTTGAGTGGTGCAAGAAATCCCATAAAAGGCAAATGAGTGGATTGCTGGAGGCCGTTGGCCAATCATTTATTGCTTGTCGTAAAGAACTCAGCTTTAACTGCATAACACTTTAACGTCAACAATTTGCCAATCCACCGAAAGAACCTTAATTTCTTTTCGAGTCATTATAGGTGGTTATGAATGTCCACTTCGTATGAGGTTTCATTGTGAATCGACATTAGTAGAATTTATTTGATCAAATTTAAGTAGTGTACCTGCACTGGACACCCAAGCAGTCATTTAACACGGTGTTCGCCTTAAGAAGCGATAAGAGAAGAGGTGTTAATAACACCTTATCGCTTCTTAAGGCGAACATTGATGTTGAAAGGCATTTTCGTTTGAACGTAATTTTCAGAGGGTTTCACAAGGAAATGTAAAGTGGAGATTATCTTGGGAGAAAAAGACAAGGAAAAGTCGTCTTTCGTCATGTCACGTGTGACCCGTTTTTAAGCGACCCCACGACATTGAACCTGCACCAACCTGTCACTGGGGATTAATATAAATCGTGAAATGGTGGTTGTAGCGTATCACCAAGAAAACTTCCCAATTTTTTTTCTTCGGGCGGCGGTTCCACGACAAATCGTGGGCCTTGAGGCCTCCATTGAGGCCATAATGAGGGGGCCCTTGGGGGTCACTTGGGTGTTTGCTAACGGCCCCAAGTGTTGCCATAGAGCACGTGTCAGTAGTGAAAAGGTGGGGCGGGAATTCGAGCTGAAAATGGATGGTATTAAGAAGAGGTGTGGAGCTCAACCACCTGACCCCTGAACTCCCCTCAGCTCCACCACAACACGTTTCATAGTGGAAATTACTCCGTCAGTTGCTCTCAAAACGTCTTATGTGGTGTTCGAGGTTTTGACCCACCCAATTTTGAGTAACAGTAAATATTTACGACTTGCATTGTAAATAAAATAAGTTGCAGGTAGTTACTAGATAGTAGCTCTAGGGCTTTTTTCTTGCTCACGTTTCCCTGCTTAAAATAACGATTTTTTTTTACGAAGGGAGATACTTGATGTTTCACCTCATGCGCCACTGATGTCAAGATCTCCACTCCTTCACAGATAATGTGATTACGTGAAGTCGAAGCTGCCCGGTGATATCCTAATGGAAAGGGGGTCTCGTCTTATTTTGAGAAGGAGCTCCGAATAAGCCGTCATGACTTGTCGGTTTGGAGTAATTGGGGGGGAAGTTTTTTTTTTCTTTGATTTTCGAATTTTCTTCTTTTTTTTCGAGAGCCTTGGCGCGGGTTTGAACCGGAACCGTTAGCGTTTTGGTGGGTTGCCTAAGTGCCCCTTCACGTGTATCAATCAATAGCCGCTACCACAGCCCTTTGTCGAGGCTTATTTCAAGCTTTCTCCCTTTTTAGGCCCTTCGGGGGAGGGCTGATTGTTGGTGAGAGATCTGTCTCCGGTGCGGCTGAGGTGGCCATGTCACGTCAGAGTGTCAGACTCTTCAAGCACTTCATTAAACGAAGCTTCCTCAACCAGGTCTTGAGTGGGTGATAATATAATTTCTAGTTGGTATGGATATAATTATACTCTATTTGGAGACGTACCTTTCAACTACAATTATGTAGATCTTTTTAACGTATATTAAAATCTGGGAGCACAGACTTTGGGAGCACCTATTTTTCTATTTAAAAAAAAAAAAAAAAAAAAAAAAATCAAAGAATGATGAAATTCCCCACACACTTGGCTTAATCTCGTATTAATCGGTTGAACTCAATTGTCCATTTAGTTGCCCCCGCAAGGTCGTTCTCCGCTCTGTGGGGATAAAAAGGGGCTCCAGGATGGGTGGGTTTAAATGGTATAGAATTTGGGGTCGAGTGGGGTGTCGTTTTCAAACTATTTTCGGTCGTTGAATCCATTCAACCCTCTTATCCCCCCTAACACTTGAGACATAATTTTTGGACAATTTATATAAAAATAGTAACAGACCCCAGAAGTTTGCAGTTTTTTGGTTTATTATTCTTGGAATAATACACCTATGTAATCGCGACGGAGGTCGACGACTCCGATCGGCCTCCAAATTTGACATTATCCGTTTCAAGAGGTCTACATCCCAAAACCGAAATTTCCGTCCGCCGTCCGGGCCGTTTCGGGCAGCAGGAATTTTTTTTTAAATCTGAAATTTTGACAATACTCGGTTTACCATCTAGTTGTGCCCGCAAGGTTTTCAGCCCGATCGCCCAAACCCGTGGGGCGCTATGGGGCTAAAATGGGACTGCGGGAAGATTTTTTAAAGGGTTTTGGATATGGGGTCGAGTTAGGTGTCGTTTTCTGGTCGTGGAATCCAGTTTTGGGAGTCCCTGAACGATCCGATTTCACTGTGGGGATCTATAGGGCTTTCATGGGGCTACAAATGGGATTTTTGAAGGATCCCAGGAGATCAAATTTTTCAAGAAAATCAAAAAAAAAATTGAAAAAAAAAATCCAAAAACTTTTTTTTTTCCAAGATATTTTTCATTGACAGAATTAAATTTCTGCACAAGTAACCTATATCAAAGAATAATAAACCCTAGTGTAAAATTTGCAGCGTTTTAAACTTGGCTCACCTGGTGAAACCTCCAAAAAATTCTCATGATGAGCACGAGTCCAATTACCTCAAAAAGACGGTTGTTAGGGATATTTCTAAAAAAAATTCACGCAGTGGCACACAATGGCACGGCGATTATCGTGGCCCTACCTCCGACATCACGGCGATTATCAGTCGAATTTCTGGTTGTGATAAATCCCCTTATTCCATAAAAGCCTGAGAGAGAGCGAGGACGTTACTGAGGCCTTCCCCGGGCACAGGACAGAGACAGAAACCCCCGTATGAAGGGTCCGTTAAGTTTCACTTCGTGCTCTACGTGATTCAGGCAAAAATAAACACAACCAATGGCGCTCATTAACCTTGCTGGAGACCGTGTGAGCCCGATCCGCCATTAACTTGGAACCTCCCCGTTTAACTTTACTGTCCATCACTTAACTTGTGCTCCTAACAAGATGGATTTTTTTCTATCCTCCTCTTCCGATGAATAATATTTTGAGCAAATAAATTGTAGAAACGTGTGTAAAACATCGGGGAATCTCAACAGTTCGGGTAAGTTTACAAATTAGGGGAGCCCCTAAGTGTGTGGCCCGGCCACGATTGGCTCGAGAACTCCATCCTAAACAATAATTTGCTTTCTTCCAGTACGGGCTTCATGTAACGAACCCGCGAGGCCATAAGTCTTGTATAAAAAGCGTGATCACGATTAGAACAATGCAGTTTCGGGTAATTCACAACGCGTCACCAGGGGGGTCTCGCTTCGCTTGACCATTTGCGCCTGATCCCTGGCTCGCATGATAATGAACGAGCGAGTTGGAAATGTGTGAATTATGTTGGCTAAAACTCTGAATTGTTAATTTTGTTATCATCATGATTATTATGACTTCTCTGGATGAGGTCCAAACCGGCTTTGGCTAAGTTTTCCCCTGCTCGCCATCCCCCCCCCCCCCCCTTGTAAAGTCCCTTTAAATACAGCTTACAGTCATATAGTGGGTGAACTCCTGTAGGCATCTTTGGTCCAGCTCGGCTCTGACCCGGTGGCAGGTGCACAGAGGGGGGTCTCATCCTCTCATGAAAGCGTCTCGTCATATTTATGATTTATTTAAATTTTAAAGTCGGTGTAAAGCTCTGCCAATCTTCATCAGAAGAGGTTTTATTTGCCGATTACATAAATGTATATGAAAATGGTCAACAAGGTGAACAGGCTGCAATTTAGTCAGATGTAAAAATTTTGTACACAAAAATTTGTCCAGTGAGCAATTTAGCTTGAGGGTCCAAAAAAGTTCATTTATCACTAAGACTAATTCTGCGAAGTCAATTTAGCTTATGGTCCTAGAGGTAAGATGAGACAAAAACAAAGAATTCATCGAAATTTCATCATTCGTTGATTCAAAATCCATCCATCCAGCCAGCGAAGTGGTTGTTTGCCGAAGGTGCGGAGGAATCATCCTTCTCCCTTATATCTTTCTATATGGGACCGAAAACAACGGAAATGCGAATACTTGCGCCAATTTGCGCCCAACTCATATTGCTCTCAGGTAACGAAAATTTTGGTCCAGAATCCGGATCTGGCAGAATAAGTGGGGGTTTCGATGTTGAAATTTTACATCGAAACTCCACTTCTTTTAGCCAGATCCATTTAATGGGAAGAAACCTTATCAATTTCAAATTTTGAAATAGGAAAGTTAGGTAAAAATCCACTCAATTTTATTGATTGGACAGTGTAAACTATGAAAATAATTTAGACTCCAAATCCACGAAAAGAAAAATAAATAAATCAATAAAAAAGAGATACATAATAAGGTAAATGAATTAAAGATGAAATAATAATAGAGGCGTCACCATCTGAAATAAGTATGTTGGGCACAACTGCGGGATCAAAACCCGCTTATGGTGGCAGGGGATAGCACTAGCACTCTGATTGGTGGGGGGGGGGGGGGGGGGGCTCGCTTCGCTCGCCTATTTGAATAATTCTGCCGTCCTAAGAATGGGCTAGGGAACAAGGTCAGACAAATGGCGAAAATTCGGCCGAACTAATAATGAACAAAGTACTCAGTACAGTTAGCACTGAGAAATCAGGTGTCTGAGCAGAGGAAATCACTCGTGAACATTTAGCGTTTTGAATTTTCCTCCGCGAAAGTCGAACTAATCCGCCAGAGTGCACTCGCACAAAAAGTAGAAAGTGTACAAAAATCTTTTTGTTATGTTGGTGAACATGAATATGGTCTCGTCATGCTAGCGTCAGAACAAATCCGAACGACTATTTTCCTTGCGATTTCACCTTTTCTGATCTCGTGAATCTCTCCGAATTCGTGCTTCTTGGAAGCGCCACTCTTCCCTCCAGATTCAAAGTTGAAATTTTCGAAAGGGCCCTGGAAATAATTTCCTTGAAGCCATAGCAGTGAGTTTTGGGCTTTTTTTTTTCCAATATCAGACTTTTGAATATAACTTTTACAAACTTCTTTGTAAAATTGTGAATCTTCGTATACTTACGTTTTTGGGGTCGCTGAACTCGAATATGCAGTCAACACAAGTCGACAGCAACAACTTTTGACAGTTTAGAATCTCAAAATTGTCAAAATCGTGTCAAAAAATGACAATTTTTCAAAATTCATTTTAAAATAATGAAAATTCGCATTTTTACGTATTTCTGTTAGAATTTTCATTAAATTCAACAAGAAAAGCAAATTTTTTGTTTTTATTTCATTGCTATTTAGGTCGCTAAACTCAAATTTGATGTTGAAAATTCATTATGAACAGAAAAAAAATATAATTATACTATGATAATAAACTATGATGAATTCATTCTATATATAGAATGATATATATATCATTTTTGAATTTCAAAAGATGGCGCGAATTGCCCTGCGTTGACTTATTATTTTACAAGTGTAGCCCATTACTTTTCAAAAAATTGATTTTTTGACAGCGAATTCGAGTTCAGCGACTCAAAAAACATAGGAATACGAATTTTCATAATTTTACTATGAATTTTGAAAAATTTTCATGTTTTGACGATTTTGAGATTCTAAACTGTCAAAAGTTGTTGCTGTCGACTTGTGTTGACTGTATATTCGAGTTCAGCGACCCCAAAAACGTAAATACCTGTACGAAGTTTCACAATTTTACAAAGAAGTTTGTAAAAGTTATATTCAAAAGTCTGATATTGGCAAAAAAAGCGTTGAAAAAAACTAAAATCGAGCTACCGGCGTAGGTATTTGTTATGCAAAAAATCTGAAAAAATTCAGGGGTCGTTTTTTGACACTTTAAACCAAATTTCGCGTGGAGGTCATCAAAATTCCACCTTTCTCAAAATAGCGGGCACCCTAATAGACATGGATTGGTTCCACATGGCAGAATAACATGGACAAGCCAACGAAATGAAGTCAGTGCCGTGGCTGTCTTGTACGATGGAGACCTAAAGTGTACCTGTACACGTTCCGCGGCCCATAAATCGGTTTAATTTGCCTGCGTTTAATTGAAGCTCTCCGGACTCACTTGTTGTATGGACGTCATTAGAGTTTTGATCTCGCAGGTTTTCAAAGAATGTGCAGACCCTTCTGATTAATAGAAATCGGATTAAACTCAATCAAGTTGGCGTAATTTATTATCGTAGTGTTGTGTGAGACTGTGTGAGATCGTGTCTGCGGGGGTCGAGGCAAACAGTTCGTGATCCGCCCTGCCAACCCCAGCAATTACACACTAATAAGTATCTCACGCCTTTACCCTCCCTACCCACAATGCTTTGTGTCTGTGATAGGTGTACGAAGAGGTCCGGGGGGGCTCACTTTGCGGGGGAGTTGGGCCGGTACCCCTCAAAGCTCTGCTCCATTTTCTCATAACGGATCCGATCCACTCCTGAGATTAGGACCCCCAAGTTCCCCCCTCCGACCTGGAACCAAGTCCGGGACACGAACTTGAACCAAAGAAAATCTATGCAAAAACATTACCCGATACGGTCGTCCCAACTAGCATGATCCTCACCTATGCCTCCCAACTGAACCCTCGTATGGTTCCCCAGTTCACTTTTACTTTGACTGGTAAGGTTTTCTTTTTCAGAATGTCACTTCTCAAGAAGTCTTCATAAATTCGGAATCGTTCGTGATAACATACCGATTATACGGAACCTACCACTTAAAGTAAGATGCTAATAAGTTGAAAATAGCTGTTATGAAAGTCACAATTGCTACTGTTTTGATAGTTATTAGCCTATTCTGAGTCTTTTCCCTTATCTGAAATTCAAAACAGACCGTTCTGAAGCCAAACCGGACCTGGCAGAGCGAACTTGTGCCTGGAAAGACGTCCTGCTTTGTGAAGTGTAATGAAATCGATAACAGGGGCGTTTTTGGGCGTTTTGGTTTATTGTTCTTGGAATAATACACCTATGTTTTCGCGACGGGGGTCGACGACTCCGATCGGCCTCAAAAGAGGTCTAGATTCCAAAAACAAAATATCCGGCCGCCGTCCGGGCCGTTTTGGGCAGTAGGATTTTTTTTTTAAATCTGAAATTTTGAAAAAATACTCGGTTTACGATCTAGTGGTGCCCGCAAGGTTTTCAGCCCGATCGCCCAAACCCGTGGGGCGCTATGGGGCTACGGAGGGGTTTTTTGAAGGCTTTTAGCTATGGGATCGAGTTAGGTGTCGTTTTCGAAGTATTTTTGGACGTAGAATCCATTTTTGGGGGTCCCGGACCGATCCATGGGCTACAAATGCGAAATTTGAAAGATCCCAGGAGGTCAAATATTTTTCAAGTAAAAACAAAAAAGAAAATCAAAAAAGTTTTTTCTAAATTTTTTTTTTTATTGACAGAATTAAATTTCTGAACAAGTAAACTATAGGTAAGTATTATATTGGAGCTGCAGCCCGAGGAGGAGGACGGAGGAGGAGCGCTCATTTGTATTCTATGGCACTTCTAGATGTCGCAAAAATCTGAATCACAAAAAAAGAAAAAAAAAAAAGTCGTCAGCGAGCATAGCACAAGAAAATTCTGAACCCACCAAAACGGCCGCTCAAAATTGCTCAAAAAACGGGTTCGGTGTTTAATTTAATACTCGCTGGCTCATTTGGGAAAATTTTGATTGACAGGTGTGTCGTTGGGGGGGGGGGGGGGGGGGGGGGGGTAGAGGGCGATGAGGAGACAAAAGGGGCATATCTCGAGAATTTAACCCATTTTTTGGCTGAGGGTAGTCATAGCTCCTCAATCAGGGTGACGGGACGGTAGTGGGGCCCCCCACACAGTTGCGGAAACTGCGAAGCTCAAAATAGGTAGAAAAAATGGAGAAGGGAGGCAGGGGAGATCAAACTTATGCGACGCCTGTCCAATAACCCTCCCTCTCCCCATCATTGAGGCGACGCACAGTGGTTCAGAATCGTAATCTAGCTGGACAAAAATATTATCAACGTAACTGTAAAAGGTAATGTACGTGTAGGGGGTATTTTGGTGCGCTGAATCCGAATCTGAAGCCTATTTTTCTGTATCACCTCTGGATTTTTTGCAATTTACGATTTTATGTATATTGGTTCACAAAAAAGAGGTAAAAAACCAAATTTTGTTTTACATTTTTTAAATTAGGTAGTTTTTTGGTGTGCTGAACACAAATCTGACCTCGAAAAGTGCCCATCTCTTACCCTTTTTCTCATATTTCTATGTGAATCACAAGAAACCTTGTAGATCATAAGAAACTTTTCTTAGGTTCAAAATGGCAATTTTTGACGCTATGAATGTATGTATTTCATTTTTCTTTGTTTCGTTTTTATGCTTCCTAACGAAAATGAAACTGTAGGTCTCCCTCGTTCTGATGGTGTCGAGGTTGATGGACTATCATCACATTCTGTACCCCCTCCACTTGTGACGAAAATGTCGTTGAGCCAAAGTGAATTTGCCTCTAAAAATTTAGGTTTATACCTCCTGCTCTCTTTCCATTTTCTGGAAAGAACCACTGAGAAGTTGTCCAGTGATCAGAGTTGGGATTATTCGAATAAAAATTTAGTTGAACTAAAGTTGAAACTAAAAACTAATTAGTTTTTAGTTTCGAAAGTGAAACTAAAAACTAATTTCCACAAGTTAGTTTCGAAGTTGCGAATAAAAACTAAAGTAGTTTTTATCTTTTATTCGTAGTTTCGGAACTAAAAATGAAACTAAATTTTTTTTCCTCGCAGACATTTTTTTTCCTCCAGACATAATTAATGACTCATCACCCTAAATTCTTCGATACGTTTCTGAAAACGTTTGATGTTCCACTCAAAGTGGTGGGGAGGGGAGGAAACTTTAATCTATTCTTCTACGACCCTGAAAAAACGAACTTGTTCCCACCCATCACCCACATTTCGTTGAAACACACAGACGAACACACATCCCCTTCAAATCAGTAAAAAAACGCGAGGAAAAAAATTAGTTTCATTTTTAGTTCCGAAACTACGAATAAAAGATGAAACTACTTTAGTTTTTATTCGCAACTTCGAAACTAACTTTTGCAACTAAATTAGTTTCAGTTTCAATAGTTGAAAATGAAACTAATGTAGTTCCAAAAGTTAGTTTCGAAAATCGAACTGAAACTAATAGTTTCAGTTTTTAGTTCCACTTCGAAACTAATTTAGTTTTAGTTTTTAGTTTTAGTTTCAGAACTACATTTTGCCCAACTCTGCCAGTGATGAACGGAGTAAATTTTCTTCCTCTCGAGGAAAATTGTCCATCCCAACACGTTCCTTAATAAAGTCCAAGAGCAAATCAACAGCTTCCGTTCTGATGGGCAAGATTCTTGAGTGGCTTGTCAAGAACCCAAACATGTCCATTCGTGAGATGGCATCTTGATTTCCTTCACAAAAATGCAAATTACCTTGTTAAAGGCAAAAAGAGGCAACGAATTCAATAATAGTTCTCTTTCTATGTATCTCAACAATATTTCCTTGGGTCCCGCTCCTTGTCCATTTGAGTCCAAAGAACTTTATAGCAATTTAAACACAAAAATTTGGCTTTAATAGAGCAAGTACATTCTACTAACCTCCCTTTATATGGAGCATCCTTGATGAGTAATATTTTCCAAGCTGGACTGCAGGGTACCGGTACAAGTGGAGCGTTGAAAGAGAACTAACTAAAGATGATGATTTTGCGATCATTTTCCTTATCTGTTTACAACGCATCGAGACTCGTCAGCTCATGAACGAGCGATAACGACCTTCGATTCCGTTAGTCTAGACGTGATAGAATGCATGTCAAGACTTGCTACCACCGCCGAAATTGATTTTTGTCCAGCTAGATTACGATTCTGAACCACTGTGCGACGCAGGGACGACGAGGACGCAAGCGGGAAATAAATAGGAGACGCGTGGCGACGGATTCAAAGGGTTTTGGAGCTCATAGTATGCCATCAGGCGACTTGTCGGCGACTCTCCCCCTCATGAATTTAATCGAGAATAATAAGATAGAAAAAAAAAGTTTCTGTGATCAAAATTTACAGTTTCTCATCTCTTTTTTATTATTCAGGAATCAAATACAGGATGACGGTATCCCATACATTTTTCAAGCTGAATCCAAATTCACATTAGAATTTCAAAAAACTCATCCTCTATTTCATTAGAAAAAACTATTCATTTTCGAAATGCGAGAAGAAGTTGTCGCAGGCCAGCTGGGATACGGTCGGGAGTTGGCTGGCGTAGCGAGCAGGGGTGGCCCCCTAGTAAAAGAATAATAAACCCTAGTGTAAAATTTGCAGCGTTTTCTTCTCTAGAATCGATTGATTTTCATACGATTAAGCTTAGTTGCAAGCTGAATGCGTGGCGCTCTCCTGTCAGAACCAGGACTGTGTATGGAAATTGACGAACCGTGTGCGTGTCTGAGACCAGCCCGTTTTACGGTACTCGGGATGTCATGACCCTTTGCTCTTTTGTGCGGTTATCTCCACAATCAGATTACCTCTGTTTCTCTCGAAGGAGGTTTGAGCGCGGGGAGGCTTTGGAATTGGAGTACGAGGTGAAGAGGCCATTTGCCGATCCGCTGATGATCTGATCAAGACCATCAACCTCTCGGACGGCCGGACCCCGCAAAACGGCTTTCAACGGGGAAAACGGGACCCCCCAAAACAATCAAGTTGGCGGAGGTTTTTCCGAATGGAAGACGAGAAGCCGAGTCCTCCGGTATCCACATCCGGCGATCAGCTGATCGTACCGGAGGATAAGTCCGCAGGAAGTCCTTTCTTGAATGCCAGGGCTGGTTCACACGTCCAACTCGTCCCGTTTCATATCTTTTAAAAATTGGCTTTCCTTTTTTGAGGAAGGAAGAAGTCATCAATGAACTACTTGAAATCTTCACATCTGTCCGATTGATGTCAATAACAAAGCCGTGATCGATCGGAAACCTCTCAAAAATTTTCGCTCTTCAGCTTACAACCGATTGAACTCAAGTACTCCGATTTGGTTGAACGTACCAAACCTGACACGATAATTTCTCCTTCTCAATTCCCTCGACAATAATTAACCCATCTCATCCTTTTACGCCTCGGCTCGGAATTTATGGGTCTTGTCCAAGTTTAACATCCTTCTTTGGCAAGTCTTCCGAAAAGGCTAGTTAAGATTATGCGGGTATTAGCATGAAAACCTTCCCAGTCAAGCCGCCAGATTCGCTATGGACGTTCCGATCTACCTCCGTCGTTGAATTACGGCGACACGCGTTTCAACGAGCCTGCGTTATTAATTTCAGAAATGTTTTTTTTTTTTTTTTTTTTTAATTCTTGATGAGGTTGAGGACCCTAACTGACACGTTAATTCTCGCTGGGCCTTGCTTTTTGGGTATTCTTCTTCATAAAACAAGTACCTTAGTTTTTTTTTTTGTAGGTATATTTCATTTGTATGCTATATTTCATTTCAATTGAGTTGCCAGGCCAGAGAGTAGGGAAAAGAGGGGAAATGCCGCCCACAGCAGTTCTGGATGTTAGAATCGAATCGAAATAGGCGTGAATGCAAAGGAATCCTGGAGAAATGTCTATCTTGGAAGAAGGAAAGGAAGTTGAACTTCATAGATGGGGGGGGGGGGGGGACGAGCCAAAGAAAGACTGCCGACAGTAACGCAACCTGGGCGCGTATCCTTTGTCACTAGTACGTTTACCAGGTGCCCGCTAGGTAGAGTTTGGCTTTGGTGGTTCGGATGTTCTCGGTATTTGCATTCCGAATATTTGGGGAGTAAAGCCTTCTGACGGCGCACTGTGGGACAATCAGCGTTTTGGGTTTATTATTCTTGGAATAATACACCTATGTTTTCTTCGACGACTCCGATCGGCCTCAAAATTTGACATTATCCTTTTCAAGAGGTCTTGATTCCAAATCCGAAATGTCCGTCCGCCGTCCAGGCCGTTTTGGGCCGTAGGATTTTTTTTTTAATCTGAAATTTTGACAAAATACTCGGTTTACCATCTAGTTGTGCCCATAAGGTTTTCAGCCCGATCGCCCAAACCCGTGGGCCGCTATGGGGCTAAAATGGGGCTATGGGAGGGTTTTTACAGGGCTCTTGGCTATGGGATCGAGTTAGGTGTCGTTTTCGCCGTATTTTTGAACGTAGAACCCATTTTTTGGGGGGGTCCCGGAACGGTACGATTTCACTGTGGGAATCTGTGGGGCTTTCATATGAAATGGGGCTACAAACGGGATATTTGAAGGATCCACAGGTACGAAGGTTAGGAGCGGGTACGAAAAACATAAGAAACAGTTGCTCAGCAGTGTTGACAAAACACATTTTCAAGGATTTACTTTTTGTAGAGGAAAACGGATATTATTCCCAGTGAATTCGAATTTTAATCGTCAAATCCTCATAAAATGAATCAAAACAATAATTATTTATTGGATCAATCATTGCTCTAAGCTATAATTGAAGGGGTTTTTGTGCACTATGCTGGAAATAGCAGAAGAAAAATAAAAGGGAATTGTCTGTGAGGAAATTTTTACTGGCAACTAGTGCCCTGAGGCCCTCAGGCTGAGGGCACTGCCCTCCTTCCTTACAAGCGTGTTGCCAGGTTGTTTTGGTAAATTTTGTCTACAGTTTTGCCTCCTTTTGGTAATAATAAATTTCTAGTCGTTGAATTGTTTGTGTGCGTGATTTTCGAGAGATGAATACTGTTACCCGTCGCAAGAACATTGCCTTCGGCACTCCACCCTTAGAAGACAGAATGGAAATGAAACGCGTGGGCCGTATGTAGGGACGTGAAAAGTGAGTCGGTTGTATTATTCTTCTAAAATAAGACTTCTTGTTGAAGGTTCCCGATCAGCAAACTTACTACGACTATACATTCGGGTGTGTATTAACTAGGCAATGCGAGTATGTTATACGGCAGTACGTAGGTATTAAATTTTGCTGTTGAACCCCCTCTTGTACATAGCACGAGCGGCCACTGGTCGTGAGGTTGCCTCAACTAGTAGGGAGTCGGACGTTCGTCACCAATTTACATCCTCGGTATACCCACTTTACCCTAAAATGTGCGAGTTCCTTCCTCACTTCGTATTCTATACTGAGGGAACTTGAAGAATTTCCCTTGGGATAATTCGTTGACTCACCAAGTTCTCTATTCAAGTTATTTATTTATGATACGATTTGAGCCGGCTCCAACGTTAATAATCATCACCCTTAACCGTTGAACGGGCTTTTGTAAGCTAACCAACCATTACCATTAAGGTATGCTTCATCACTCTGGAATTAACAAATAAGAGGACTTGGAGCACATTAACCCCATCACAGTGAGCTGGGCCCATCAGATCATTCGCCATGCATGCTCTCAACATCATTACCCAGGCCATCCTGAAAACCATCAGGTTGGGTGATTAAAATTGGTTACCCAAACGCGGTTATGCACCGAGAAATTATACAGCCATTTTACGATCTGCGGTACCGGTGAGCTTATTAACGAATCAATAAATTTCGAGGGTTATCTGATTTGACCACCGTAGAATTGTCGATAGTAAAACTCCAACGGGCCGGTCGCTTCTTTTAGCTTATTGCTCCCGTATATTCCGTTTCAACTACATTGAATGTTTACAACTCTTGTTCGGCATCGTTTGGTTCGTGAGGTTTATGACAAGCCATAAGGTCTGATACTGTATCTGTGTTTGGTTAGTAAACTTTCTTAAGGTGGTGCTAGTTTGTTTAAGGACCAACCTCGGATAGTGGCCACTAACCACTACGGCGCTGTCGTTAAAGCTATCAAACTCCTGGTGAAAAACGCGTGGTTCCGGCGGCTGGCTCTAGCTGTAATCCGGTATAACTGCTTGAAAATTATGCCTTCTACTTTCTCGAATTGGTTTCTAGAATAGGGTTGCCAGACGTCCAGGTAGTAAGGGTGTCCCCCACCGTCCTGCCCTGATCGAAAATCGTTGACCGCCTCGTAAATACCCTGATTTTGGTTTATTATTTTTGGAATAATATACTTATGCGATATCGACGGAAGCAGGATCGCGTTACCATAAGACAGTGAAACGCTAGAGTGACGTAATAACAGTTGACAACGCTGCAAATTTTACACTAGGGTTTATTATTCTTTGAAATCGGTTACTTGTGCAGAAATTTCATTCTGTCAATAAAAAAATTTGAGAAAAAAATTTTTTTGGATTTTTTTTTCGAAGATTTTGTTTTTACTTGAAAAATATTTGACCTCCTGGGATCCTTCAAAATTCCCATTTGTAGCCCCATGAAAGCCCTATAGATCGCCACAGTGAAATCGGATCGTTCCGGGTCCTCCAAAAATGGATTCTAAGTCCAAAAATACTTCGAAAACGACACCTAACTCGATCCCATAGCCAAAAGCCTTAAAAAACCCTCCCGTAGCCCCATAGCGCCCCACGGGTTTGGGCGATCGAGCTGAAAACCTTGCGGGCACAACTAGATGGAAAACCAAGCATTTTGTCAAAATTTCAGATTTTTAAAAAAATTCCTACTGCCCAAAACGGTCCGGACGGCGGACGGACATTTCGGTTTTGGAATCTAGACCTTTTGAAACGGATAATGTCAAATTTTGAGGACAACAAATAAGAGTAATATCAGTTTGCGACGGTTTCTGAGTACGGCGTCACTTGTGGGAGCCGAAACATGCGAAATTTTGGCACTTTTTTCAGTTGTTGGCTTATTACTCAGAATCCGTTTGTTCTACGGAAAACCTCACCGTATACTAAATTAAAGAGCATTAAATTCCCCGTCGAATGACCCTGTGGAACGTCAAATTCGGCCCAGATACTTAGTCACAATCGATGGTCAAAAATCGTCAATTTTTACCAACTTGGCAAAAAAGTGGGTTACGCTCATGTTCAAACGTCTGCGATCAGAAAACGGCTTCTCTAATCAAAACATTCTATAGAATGAAAGTTGTAGGGCATCAAATTCCGCCTAATTAGATCTCCTATCTATAGCTATCTATTTTCGTCTAGTTATTCGAATTTAGAGGCAATTTCGTCATATTGCTAAGACAGAAAACGAAATACATTACTATGGCTGTCCAAGATAATAATTAATAAAGGGTTTCAAACAAACAAAAAACAAAAAAAGCGGATTTTTTTTTTTAATTTTTTATTTATTTATTTTTTTAATTTTTTTTTTTTTAAATTCACAAAAACTGTATAGTGAAAATAGAAAAAGGCTATTCTCCGAAACAACCGAAATACATAATATATTATCACTCTCCGATATCACGAGAAATTGACCGCTCTTTTGGATCAATTAAGCCGTCACAGATTTGGTACTTCAAAATTAGAAATTCGTGATCAATCGTTTAAGATGTCGACAACCGAAAAGAAGGGCTTCGAAAGGGTTGGAAACTCAGCTCATTACACTAACGAGGGAAGAAAAATACGCGTGAGCCACCAGGAAGAGTTGTTGCGGAGTCCACAAATTGGGCTGTTGTGAAAAATGAAACGAACGAAAGCTAGGCGTGTCATATGATCCACATCATACTCGTTAGATTCACTTCGAAATTGCTCACGAAAACGAAATTAGTGTCCTCCATAATTAGCCTGATTCCAGCTCCCCCGACAAGGTATGCAGAGCGACTCGCCTTGTACATCCTGGTTGGAAGTTTGAAGATTTTTGTACAAGGCAGGTAATTTATTGGGTAGAGAATGTGTTGAAAAAGAACAGCCGAAATGGGTCAAACAGAAACTTCAATTTCTAAGCCGGTTGAATATGGACATTAGTTTAAAACAGTTTTTTTCCAATTAAAAGTCAATTTGCTGAGGGTCTTATACAGTCGTATATTTTTTGAGATAATTTGAAAATCAAAGTAAATCCTATTAATTTTCCTGCCTTCACCAATAAATCTGTAAAGGTTCGTCATCTATTACGACAAGCGATATTTCTCCTATCTGTAAAGTGCCTCAACACCCGAATACCTCGGTTTCGCAAGGAGCTGAAGTTTTCTTCGTCGACCGCCCCGATACATAACATTACGAGGTCCGCTAATAAATGAAAGAATTCCGATAACCCATTAACTGAAAAATGTTCGGGTTCTCGGGCGGACGTCCCCTCCCGGTATACCCCCACATCTCATCGGAAAACGTCCACACCGGTTATTACGGGAGCTCCTTATAAAGATGCCCCTATGTGTTCGATAATTAATAAACTCTTGTCAGAGGTTCCTTCCCTCTCCACGGTGCCCAACCCAACCCATTAATTAGTGTTTTTTTAATGAAGGGCTAACGACACAATGTAATGGACACGAACGAGCACAAGCGGTTGTCCAGCGCGCTCTTTACTTGCTGACCATCCTTCCCGGAGCACAGTTGCCAGGTTCATTTGATAAAAGGGATCTCCTTAGCTCAAGCCGGCCGTGCTTTTTCTTCCTAAAGTATACAAAGTTATGTTTGTTTACCTCTGGTTCCACAGTCAGCTGCAGTTCAAAATCGACGGTATGTAATCACATAATCGAACTCTGAACTATGAAGGGAAAAATGGCTTACTGAGGCGACCAACGCACAGTGCGTTATTTGAGCAATTTAGGGGAAGGAAAATCGTAGCATCCAAGCGATAAGTCATATCGGGCTGAAAATAGGTCGATTTCTGTTTTGGAGTGCTTAGAATCCAAAAATGATGTTAAAAATTAGATCAGAGGATGATTTAGTACATTTCGTTCTACGTAATAGGTGCATTTCCAACTCTACATTTTATATTCTTTAGGGTGGACTCTGATCGGTAATCTTACATTCAAAATCCTGCGAGGCTGCATGGGTTTTGATAGAATCGAGCTCCGTATTACGTGATTTTTAGTGTTCAGTAGGAAAAAAATTGTAATTGTCTTTTTTCACTAAGTGAAAGGTAAAGTCTTTACCTAATATAAGGATGTGGGATTTTAACTAAATAAATCAACATGTCTGATATTTTCCATCATCTTGACTTTAAATGATGAATCTTTTCATATCAGACTATAATCACATGAATATGAAAAAATGTGTTAGGAACAAAAAATAAACATAAACAGGAACAATAATAGGGAAAAAAAAGAAAAAAAAAGAGTAACAGAAATGAGAACGTAAGAAAAATGTATGAGAAAACATGAGATGTAAATAAAAAGTTATCACAAAAAATCCTGTATTTGATCACAATTTCAAAATGTTGGTCTATTCGGAATCGGATGAGATATAATCCGTCTGAGTCACTACCGTGGTCATTGGATGGTAATGTGTTGAGGTACCCATACTATATTACATACTATATTATTTTTATTAAAAAGGGCAAAAATAACAATAAATACATTCTCACTCAGCAATTCTCGAAAAAAAAAATTTAAGCCATAATTTGACTTTAAATCGACTATTTCAAAAGTCGAGCAAAAACGAGCAAGATCCAGTGGTTGCCTCTTCAGCAGTAGGTACGTATTGGAGAGACGTTCCCCAAAAAACCAGAGAGGTGATCTGGGGTGATTTTTTTTAAAGCTTATTTTAAGAAAACACAACATTGCTCATAATGCCCACCTACAGATGAGCGTATGGAAAGCGTCCAAAATTTTGAAAAAATGTATTTCTCTTACTTTATAAGGTGTCGAATGAATTTAGCATCACACTTGCCTTGACTGGATACGACTGAGACGTAGACGTTCATTAGTTGAAGAAGTTCAACAATCGGTCTACTATCGCTCGTCATGTTTGTGCAAGTGCACCGTTCTTCCCGGTCGTCCTTTAAGGTTCCACGGTCGATTTTCTCTTACACTAGGTACCCATGTACACATGTATATATGAGGTTCTAAATTTTTTATTACAACGTTCATTTTTCGATTTTCCTTCCCCTAAATTGCTCAAATAACGCACTGTGCAACGATAATCATTTATTATTTTGTGGGGAAAGATACTGTAGGTACCTGAAGGTTGCCTGCATGGTATGTTATTTAGCCGGTGTAGCGTACCACAAGGTGTGTGTTGGGTGTTGCAGGCTGAACATGTGCTGCCGCTTGAGCTCCGGGTGTCGGCAGAGGGAGACGTCCCACTCGTCGACATCAGCCAATGTTACAGCGGGTCGCTGAGGGCGAAGTATGAACGGGCTGGGACCGTGGAGAGACGGAGTTGTCGCCGGGAACACGGAGATCCCGGACGTCATCCTGGGTTTCGCAACTTGGTGGTGCCCACACCGGGGGAAGCCTCGAGGCGAGTGTGGACCAGCGGCTCCAGAAGGCAAGTAGTAAGAATCTCCTGCAAGTATACTGAACTTGACACTATAGTTCCCGACAGGATCAACAGCGCGTCGCTGGGGGCGAAGGATGGACGGGTTGGGACCGCAGGGAGACGCAGATGTCCCCGGAAACACGGTGATCCTGGACGTCATCCTGGGTGTCGCACACACTCGACGTTAATCGTCATACGCGTGATAGTTCTCCGGGTCTCCGCTAGGGCGATGGTTACACAGAAGTCGGTAAGGTGTTGAATCCCCCCCCCCCCCCCCGATGACGAACGTAAAAGGACAGACGAAAACAGTAGTAACCTTCGAGTCCGCTAGGAAGGTATAGGTCTGCCACAGAAACTTTGCCTCCCTTAGGCGCATTCTTCTGGAGAAAATAGAACTAGTTATCTCTTATCATCACTTATCATCAAGCAGATTCCCCTGCGTACGATAATTTTTCGGGAATTTCTTCCCTCAAAGTGACATGATTTCCCTCTTCGGGAGGAAGAACTTGAGAGCACACGTTCACAGCGCAGCCACTACACGAACATCAAATTTCTCACCGCTCCAATTTCCGTGTCAAGGTTTCACAATGGAAGGTTGACTCGATCGATAGTTCGCGGATCCGCCACCTAGGGGGCGCCACACGGAGGCAAAGTTTCTGTGGCAGACCTATAGAGCGCTGTCGTCTGGCTGCTGCACAGTACTACCTACTCCCGCCTAAATACGAACTCCTTTCCTGGCTGATGTGAGGATTGCCTTGTTAACATCCGACTGAATTTAGGACTCCGTGTTTGAGTCAAAGTTTATTACAGAAGATGGGTTTATTATTAACTGAAAATAGTAGCGATTTGCGTGGTACCTAATTAGGTAGTGCATATTGACAGAACGATGCAAGCGCTCACGGTTAATATCCCAACGGAATATATCATTGATCCAGAACGTGTTCTAGTCGATTCAGCGACCCATTTAACATGGAATAATGTATCAAACGAGAATTTTCTTCTTCCAAAATACACTTTTCATCCATTTTCCAACAAAGTAGGGTGCTGTCGGGCTGGAACCTATTTTCATCAATTCTTAAAAACGATGCTTCACACAAGCATTTTCCTGATAACCGCTTGAATAACACTCACTTATCAATAACGAGAAATGGGGAATAAGCTACACAAACGAGGTTAGCTTTACAATATTATTTATTGAGAAAACATGTTCAAGAATAGGACCTATACCTGGTATAGGTTCATTTTTAGAAGTTTTATCACATCTCGTAGGTGGATAGGCTGTCACCACCGTTCTCATCAAATTGCGCTCGCGAGATGAATGTACTTTGACTGTTGGTAGGTAACTGAAACGAGTAGGTAGTAACAATATAAGGCATCTGTGGAATACATCAACATTTTCACCTTCTCAACATCCAGGCGAAATAATTCAGTCTTAGTTGATTTTTGATTATTTATTAGTAAGAACTCATAAAAAATAAATTCATTAATGATCATTAATTAGGAAACTTTATCCTGCCTTAGCTTACGTACCGCAAGAACGACTATTTTGGTAACATTAAAAACCACAAGATTGGGACGCAAAAAAAAAAAAAAAAAAAAAAAAAACAACGTAGGAATAGAATTTATTCCTAGAATAGAATTTATGCCTATCTGATAGGCAGGCAACTACATCACAGAAAAATCCGACTGATCAAAAACAAAATAATATCATCGTTAGATAGGAAAATCATGATTCAGAGTAGTAGCGAAAGGGGCAGACGACAGCGCTCTGCCTTCCTAGCGGACTCGAGAGTTACTACTGTTTTCATCTGTCCTTATCCTTGTCCCCCCACGTCCCATCGCCCCCCCCTCCCCCCCCCCCCCCCCCGACTACCCATCAGCCAACACTCCTCCCCCAATGAGTTTGGTTAGGGCGAGAGAACTCCTCCCCCACACAAGTTAGGCTCAGCCTCACCAAACCGCAAAAATGGTGTGAGGCCGCTGACCAGGTGTTGCATTCTCAAATTATGCGTTCATGCGCTTGTACACCGTATGAGCCGTTTTGGGCAGTAGGAGCTTTTTTTTTCAAACTGAAATTTTGGCAAAATACTCTGTTTACTATCTAGTAGTGCCCGTAAGGTTTTCAGCCGATAGCTCAAACCCGTGGGGTTCTGTGGGGCTGAAAAGGAGCTCCAGGAGGTCGTTTTTGAAGGGTTTTGGCTATGGAGTCGAGTTATGTGTCGTTTTGGAAGTATTTTTGGACGTAGAATCCAGAGTCCATGGGTCAACAGGCCCATAAACGCATAATTTGAGATTGCGACACCTGGTCAGCAGACCCACACTTATTTGTTTTATTCAAATGTTGGCCCCTGGGTCAGCGGGCTAATAAACTCATAATTTGAGAATGCAACACCTGGTCAGCGGCCTTACACTTCAGCGGCACTATCTCTCTCTCGCCCCGAATGGGGGGGGGGGGGGGGGGGGTCGATGGGATCCATCACCTTACTGACTTCTGTGTAACCATCGCCCTAGCGGAGACCCGGAGAACTATCACGCGTATGACGATTAACCATGGAGGAATAGAGAGGAGAGCTCACTCTGTGTTAAACCGCATTCCCAAAACGCCAACCCAGTGATGGAACGGCGGGGGGGATTGCGACTGCAGCGCGACCCCTACGAGACGTAGTGAACTTTGAAGGTGGTAAGTTACCAAAACTGAACCAGAAGATGGCGCCCTGCGAATTCCGACGTGTCGTTTGCATTCACAGTGTACACAACTACACAATCAATTTCGTTTAACGAAATTCGTTATTCAGAGATGGTTCCTTCAATTTTTCCTTTAATTGTAGTAGCACAACAGTGGAAGATAAATCCGTTTAGTGAGGTATTTGGGGGTTTCCTTCGTAAGAAGGGCTAGTGGCTCACTCGAGTCGGGTTTGAAGGTACTATGAGTAGTTCACTACGTTCCGTAGGGATAGCGCCACCGTCGACTATGGCACATGAAGTGCTATTCAGTGAACTCTCCTCTCTATTCCTCCATGACGATTAACTTAAATATGTCGTTTTGAGCAGTTGGAATATTGTTTTTAATCTGAAATGTCGACCAAATACGTTGGACCCGTCTCAAGTATGGTTGTTAATTCCTCATGACCCATAAAATGAGGGATTTCACTCTCCGCCCAAGAATGTCAGGGGAGTTTTAAGGGTGGGGGCGAAGCCTTGATACGGCGTTGCATTAAAAGCCATAAAAATCATTCAAGCTTGTCGAATGTTGGCCAAGTCATCAACCGTTCGATGGACACGGTAGATCTGGCAGGTGGGTCGTAAAGGGGGATATCGATATGGGCAACACGGGGCAGTACAGGTGGAGAACCGAAGAACCCGTAACGCAATGCCGAATGGCGAATAGTGTTTAGTTACCGGAGTCAAGGAGGGCCGTGGTCGGAGGCTTTGTTGGGCTCTCAGGGGGTCGGAAGCTTCTACATGGTCAACACTGTGTACTGCCTATACGACGATCATAGAAGACAGATCGGTATCATTTTCCACTTTCTTATCCTCAGCTCATTACCGATGCAGTTGCCGTCATTTTCACTTTTTTTTCAAGGCGATGCAAATACCGTTGATAATAACGCCAAGATCCACTCTGGTCTTACACTAGGTACCCATGTACACATGTATATATGAGGTTCTAAATTTTTTATTACAACGTTCATTTTTCGATTTTCCTTCCCCTAAATTGCTCAAATAACGCACTGTGCAACGATAATCATTTATTATTTTGTGGGGAAAGATACTGTAGGTACCTGAAGGTTGCCTGCATGGTATGTTATTTAGCCGGTGTAGCGTACCACAAGGTGTGTGTTGGGTGTTGCAGGCTGAACATGTGCTGCCGCTTGAGCTCCGGGTGTCGGCAGAGGGAGACGTCCCACTCGTCGACATCAGCCAATGTTACAGCGGGTCGCTGAGGGCGAAGTATGAACGGGCTGGGACCGTGGAGAGACGGAGTTGTCGCCGGGAACACGGAGATCCCGGACGTCATCCTGGGTTTCGCAACTTGGTGGTGCCCACACCGGGGGAAGCCTCGAGGCGAGTGTGGACCAGCGGCTCCAGAAGGCAAGTAGTAAGAATCTCCTGCAAGTATACTGAACTTGACACTATAGTTCCCGACAGGATCAACAGCGCGTCGCTGGGGGCGAAGGATGGACGGGTTGGGACCGCAGGGAGACGCAGATGTCCCCGGAAACACGGTGATCCTGGACGTCATCCTGGGTGTCGCACACACTCGACGTTAATCGTCATACGCGTGATAGTTCTCCGGGTCTCCGCTAGGGCGATGGTTACACAGAAGTCGGTAAGGTGTTGAATCCCCCCCCCCCCCCCCCGATGACGAACGTAAAAGGACAGACGAAAACAGTAGTAACCTTCGAGTCCGCTAGGAAGGTATAGGTCTGCCACAGAAACTTTGCCTCCCTTAGGCGCATTCTTCTGGAGAAAATAGAACTAGTTATCTCTTATCATCACTTATCATCAAGCAGATTCCCCTGCGTACGATAATTTTTCGGGAATTTCTTCCCTCAAAGTGACATGATTTCCCTCTTCGGGAGGAAGAACTTGAGAGCACACGTTCACAGCGCAGCCACTACACGAACATCAAATTTCTCACCGCTCCAATTTCCGTGTCAAGGTTTCACAATGGAAGGTTGACTCGATCGATAGTTCGCGGATCCGCCACCTAGGGGGCGCCACACGGAGGCAAAGTTTCTGTGGCAGACCTATAGAGCGCTGTCGTCTGGCTGCTGCACAGTACTACCTACTCCCGCCTAAATACGAACTCCTTTCCTGGCTGATGTGAGGATTGCCTTGTTAACATCCGACTGAATTTAGGACTCCGTGTTTGAGTCAAAGTTTATTACAGAAGATGGGTTTATTATTAACTGAAAATAGTAGCGATTTGCGTGGTACCTAATTAGGTAGTGCATATTGACAGAACGATGCAAGCGCTCACGGTTAATATCCCAACGGAATATATCATTGATCCAGAACGTGTTCTAGTCGATTCAGCGACCCATTTAACATGGAATAATGTATCAAACGAGAATTTTCTTCTTCCAAAATACACTTTTCATCCATTTTCCAACAAAGTAGGGTGCTGTCGGGCTGGAACCTATTTTCATCAATTCTTAAAAACGATGCTTCACACAAGCATTTTCCTGATAACCGCTTGAATAACACTCACTTATCAATAACGAGAAATGGGGAATAAGCTACACAAACGAGGTTAGCTTTACAATATTATTTATTGAGAAAACATGTTCAAGAATAGGACCTATACCTGGTATAGGTTCATTTTTAGAAGTTTTATCACATCTCGTAGGTGGATAGGCTGTCACCACCGTTCTCATCAAATTGCGCTCGCGAGATGAATGTACTTTGACTGTTGGTAGGTAACTGAAACGAGTAGGTAGTAACAATATAAGGCATCTGTGGAATACATCAACATTTTCACCTTCTCAACATCCAGGCGAAATAATTCAGTCTTAGTTGATTTTTGATTATTTATTAGTAAGAACTCATAAAAAATAAATTCATTAATGATCATTAATTAGGAAACTTTATCCTGCCTTAGCTTACGTACCGCAAGAACGACTATTTTGGTAACATTAAAAACCACAAGATTGGGACGCAAAAAAAAAAAAAAAAAAAAAAAAAAACAACGTAGGAATAGAATTTATTCCTAGAATAGAATTTATGCCTATCTGATAGGCAGGCAACTACATCACAGAAAAATCCGACTGATCAAAAACAAAATAATATCATCGTTAGATAGGAAAATCATGATTCAGAGTAGTAGCGAAAGGGGCAGACGACAGCGCTCTGCCTTCCTAGCGGACTCGAGAGTTACTACTGTTTTCATCTGTCCTTATCCTTGTCCCCCCACGTCCCATCGCCCCCCCCTCCCCCCCCCCCCCCCCCCCCGACTACCCATCAGCCAACACTCCTCCCCCAATGAGTTTGGTTAGGGCGAGAGAACTCCTCCCCCACACAAGTTAGGCTCAGCCTCACCAAACCGCAAAAATGGTGTGAGGCCGCTGACCAGGTGTTGCATTCTCAAATTATGCGTTCATGCGCTTGTACACCGTATGAGCCGTTTTGGGCAGTAGGAGCTTTTTTTTTCAAACTGAAATTTTGGCAAAATACTCTGTTTACTATCTAGTAGTGCCCGTAAGGTTTTCAGCCGATAGCTCAAACCCGTGGGGTTCTGTGGGGCTGAAAAGGAGCTCCAGGAGGTCGTTTTTGAAGGGTTTTGGCTATGGAGTCGAGTTATGTGTCGTTTTGGAAGTATTTTTGGACGTAGAATCCAGAGTCCATGGGTCAACAGGCCCATAAACGCATAATTTGAGATTGCGACACCTGGTCAGCAGACCCACACTTATTTGTTTTATTCAAATGTTGGCCCCTGGGTCAGCGGGCTAATAAACTCATAATTTGAGAATGCAACACCTGGTCAGCGGCCTTACACTTCAGCGGCACTATCTCTCTCTCGCCCCGAATGGGGGGGGGGGGGGGGGGGGGGTCGATGGGATCCATCACCTTACTGACTTCTGTGTAACCATCGCCCTAGCGGAGACCCGGAGAACTATCACGCGTATGACGATTAACCATGGAGGAATAGAGAGGAGAGCTCACTCTGTGTTAAACCGCATTCCCAAAACGCCAACCCAGTGATGGAACGGCGGGGGGGATTGCGACTGCAGCGCGACCCCTACGAGACGTAGTGAACTTTGAAGGTGGTAAGTTACCAAAACTGAACCAGAAGATGGCGCCCTGCGAATTCCGACGTGTCGTTTGCATTCACAGTGTACACAACTACACAATCAATTTCGTTTAACGAAATTCGTTATTCAGAGATGGTTCCTTCAATTTTTCCTTTAATTGTAGTAGCACAACAGTGGAAGATAAATCCGTTTAGTGAGGTATTTGGGGGTTTCCTTCGTAAGAAGGGCTAGTGGCTCACTCGAGTCGGGTTTGAAGGTACTATGAGTAGTTCACTACGTTCCGTAGGGATAGCGCCACCGTCGACTATGGCACATGAAGTGCTATTCAGTGAACTCTCCTCTCTATTCCTCCATGACGATTAACTTAAATATGTCGTTTTGAGCAGTTGGAATATTGTTTTTAATCTGAAATGTCGACCAAATACGTTGGACCCGTCTCAAGTATGGTTGTTAATTCCTCATGACCCATAAAATGAGGGATTTCACTCTCCGCCCAAGAATGTCAGGGGAGTTTTAAGGGTGGGGGCGAAGCCTTGATACGGCGTTGCATTAAAAGCCATAAAAATCATTCAAGCTTGTCGAATGTTGGCCAAGTCATCAACCGTTCGATGGACACGGTAGATCTGGCAGGTGGGTCGTAAAGGGGGATATCGATATGGGCAACACGGGGCAGTACAGGTGGAGAACCGAAGAACCCGTAACGCAATGCCGAATGGCGAATAGTGTTTAGTTACCGGAGTCAAGGAGGGCCGTGGTCGGAGGCTTTGTTGGGCTCTCAGGGGGTCGGAAGCTTCTACATGGTCAACACTGTGTACTGCCTATACGACGATCATAGAAGACAGATCGGTATCATTTTCCACTTTCTTATCCTCAGCTCATTACCGATGCAGTTGCCGTCATTTTCACTTTTTTTTCAAGGCGATGCAAATACCGTTGATAATAACGCCAAGATCCACTCTGGTAGGCGTTAAAGTCTTAGCCCGCTGACCCTCGAGAGACTTGAACGACCGACCCGAATGACTCAATTTTCTGATAGTCGAGTGATTTCACTTGGTCAACAGATTGTGCGGTTAATATTTTGCATCACTTGTCTCTTATTTTTACCTGTCCAATTATAAATTATTGAGTTTAATAAAGATGACAATCTTGCAATACAGATCTAGTCGCTATTTACAGCTCGGAGCTCAACCCAATTTACGACGACACGAGCGACATCCGGTGGGCAAATCTTTTTACCAACAAGGCAACTGCGTGCGAAGTTACAACGAACCGGGTGAGTTGAGTTCATTAGGTTTTATAAGGTATTAAGGCAAAGCCAATGTCATAAAATTGAACCGACCGGACAAGTGTGATCTCACAAGAGTTGGAGTGGACGTTCGACAAGGGGGGAAAGTGACGTAATTGGAGTGCCGTTCATGCGTTATTCATCCTAAGGTTCTGTCCTGGGAAACCGGCAGTACAGTTTGATAGGATCCTGTTTATAATTAACAGGATGTCTAACAGTTCATGTTGGAGTAACTAGGTGCACTATGCTTTCTCCATAAAATGTTCCGTGTATTTTAATTTGGTTAACTACAAAGAGTTGTCGGCTTGTTTTGGAAACTGCTCGGTTTTTTTTTTTTTATCAGTCAGCTGTTGACCTCCCTTCTGGAGAAGAGAGAAAACCACGCTGTATTCAGGGGGTGGCAACGCATCCTCATTAGGCCCTCCACGTCGGATACATTGCCTGGTAAAAATGGTATTGGGGTAGTGTGCTACGACTGGCTGGAAGGTGGGTGTCCTCAGCCGCCTGGTGGGGGATATGTAGGTCTGTGGAGCTGGCAACCTGTCTGCCAGTACAGCTCTTGAACAGGAGTTGGGCGGCTCGCTTCCCGACTGCTCTTCCTGCTGCCTTCTCAAACCCCCTCCTGATTGTTCGCCTCCCCACTTATTGTCAAGCGAAAAAAGTCGTTTTTCTCGCCGGCATTTTTTTCTATTCCTAAAAAAAAAAAAATAATTCGCGCGTCGCGTTTGTATCAGAAATTTTTTTTTGTGACTGTCCGTCAGTGCTGCGAGTTTTGTGCGTCTCCGTTTACAGTGAAAACACGCCCTCTGCAGTGCCGGCTTCGTCTATTTTGGGATTATTTCTCGGCAAAATACTCTGGTGAGTCATTGATGATCGTGTTGTTAGCTTAAGAGAGCTTAAAACCTAATACCGGCCTCATCCTTGACATTTGTAGCAACAAGCAACAACGGTTTTATTTGAATTTGTAACGTTCGGTCGTTTAGTATCGTAAAGTCGTCGTTTGACTCGAATTTTCACCTGCAGCGTTTTATTCGCAACAAATTCAGTTCCTCAATGCCGATGGTGTGTAGGGTGAACTCGCCCAACGCACAAACGGAAGCGTTCTTGCGGTTATATCCGTTCGATTTTGTACAAAACGAAAAAGTCAAAATCTAATGAACACTTAAAAAACATCAAGTGTGAAAGGCAAACAATTTATTGGTTTCGTTAAGGCAGATCGTTGAACTTGGCAATTCGGGAGGAAAACTGCTACGTTCCCGTTGTAGAGAATTTCCCCGCTTGACGTCAAGGTGCGGTACTCCTATTAAATACTGAGTCATTTCCGCTGTGAATAACTACTCCAATATATCTGCTTGAAGACGGACGTGCAACGCTGCTCAAAATATGCTGCTTTAGGTTTATTCTTCTTCTGTGACAGAGGTCGAAAATCCAGATTGGCCTCAAAATTTAACATTATCCGTTTTAAGAGGTCTAGAGGGGCTACGGTAGGGTTTATTTGAAGGCTTTTGGCTATGGAATCGAGTTAGGTGTCGTTTTCGAAGTATTTTTGAACGTAGAATCCATTTTGGGGGGTCCCGGAACGATTCGATTTCATTGTGGCGATCTATAAGGCTTTCATGGGGCTGCAAATGGGATTTTTGAAGGATCCCCGGGGGTCAAATTTTTTTTCGAGTAAAACCAAAAAAAAATTTGAAAAAAAACAAAAAAAACTTTTGAAAAAGGCAAAAAACAATTAAATTTATGCACATGAAACTTATATCAAAGAATAATAAACCCTTGTGTAAAATTTGCAGCGTTTTAAGTGGTTTAGATTCCAAAAACGAAATGTCCGTCCGCCGTCCGAGCCATTTTGGGCAGTAGGATTTTTTTTTTTAAATCTGAAATTTTCACAAAATACTCGGTTTACATCTAGTTGTGCCCGCAAGGTCTTCAGTCCGATCGCCCAAACCCGTGAGGCGCTATGAGGCTAAAATGGGGCTAGGGGGGGGGGGGGGGGGGATCATTTGAAGGCTTTTGACTATGGGGTCGTGTTAGGTGTCGTTTTCGAAGTATTGTTGGACGTAGAATCCATTTTTGGGGGTCCCGGAACGATCCGATTTCACTGTGGCGATCTATAGGGCTTTCATGGGGCTTCAAATGGGATTTTTTTAAGGATTCCAGGAGGCCAAATATTTTCCGAGTAATTTTGGACGCATAATCCATTTTTCGAGGTCCCACTTTTTTTTTCTCTGTTTTTTTTTCTCAAAAATATTTTTATATTGACACATACCTAATTAATTGTTGCACAAGTAACCTTATTATATCAAATAATAATAAACCCTTGTGTAAATTTTGCAATTTTATTTTTAATTTTAATTTTATTTTTATTTTATTTTTTTATTTTTTTCTATTTTTATTATTTTTTTAATTTTATTTATTATTTTTTAAGCTCATTGTGAGCTATCTAACTGTTCGTTCATTGGAATCTTGGGAGATTTGAACGCGCGGATGTGCGCGCTTGGCACGATAATCCTACCAATGATGACAATAAAGTCCGTCGCTGCTTTCACGCTGGCTTTCACTGTCGTAGTAATTCACTAGTCGAAATTCTGGACTACCCGACGTATATCACGCTCGAAGGAAAAAAACCCCGACGCGTCGTGACATTTGAACCTTTTATTCATAAAAAAAATGATGTAAATGGACATTTGATGAAATAGGCACTATTTCCTTCGATCGTAATTACAACCTTACTCGACGTATCAATGGCCGTGTGATTTAGATGTACCAGGAATAATAACGTGCTTTTCTCCTCCCCGCCTTCAAAAAGAAACGTTCTCCTGTCGACTTTCTTAGATTGCTGTTATTATCTTCATAATCCGGCTTCCTGTTTTCATGTTGACGACCAGATAATGATGGTTGTAAAAGTGAGAAGCCGTATTTTATAACTTTTCGTAGTTGAAGTGTACTTGAAAAGAGGATATTGTTTTTCATGGGTTTAATAGTGTTTTTAATGATTTTAATTTATTATTAGAGGCCGTAAGTGGTAAGCAGGAGATGGAGAGTTTTGTTCATTAAGTTCAAATTTTTTTTTCCATCTGCAAGGCGGGAATTTCGGGACCGAACTTCTCGCCCGGCGTCCACACGATTCCGATCGACACGAGCTTAGCGGACCCACGGGGGAGGGTTTGGGCTTTGTGGATCTCGGCCGAAGGATCGCCAAGGAACGGAGCTTTCCCATGAACTATTGTTGAAAAATATTGTCATGACTTCGGGCTCGGTGGGACCCCGGTCGTGATAGGTGTAGCCGTCCTTGTGCTCCCTCCTAGGTAAAGGTTAGTGATGTGGCATTTAAGACGGAATGCATCCATCAACCCACATCAGGGCTTGGTTAGAAAATGTCCAGCGGACTGTTACAAGGGGAAGAGGATGTTGTCATTTGCATACGTCGGGACTCCCCCTTCTTCAGATCGCCTTTTTGGGTGACACTAAAAAGAGGCAATTTTCAGGGTCCGAATTTTGAGAAAACGAATCTCTTTCACTGCTCTATTTGGAGTGCAGTTCTGAATCAACGGGGCCCACAGAATCCTGCACTCCTGCCGCTACATCACAGGTTAATTTTCCCTCTTCACCGTTCAAAACAAAAAAAAAAAAGATTTATTATTCTTGGAATAATACACCTACGTTTTTTGCGACGGAGGTCGACGACTCCGATCGGCCTCAAAATTTGACATTATCCGTTTCAAGAGGTCGAGATTCAAAAATCGAATTGTCCGTCCGCCGTCCGGGCCGTTTTGGGCAGTAGGAATTTTTTTTAAATCTGAAATTTTGACAAAATACTCGGTTTACCATGTAGTTGTGCCCGCAAGGTTTTCAGCCCGATCGCCCAAACCCGTGGGGCGCTATGGGGCTAAAATGGGGCTAAGGGAGGGTTTTTTTGAAGGCGTTTGGCAATAGGATCGAGTTAGGGTCGTTTTCGAAGTAATTTTAGACGTAGAATCCATTTTTTGGGGTCCCGGAACGATCCGACTTCACTGTTGCGATCTATAGGGCTTTTTGAATGGGATTTTTGAAGGATCCCAGGAGTTCAAATATTTTTCGAGTAAAAAACAAAAATCAAAAAAAAAAAAATTTTGAAAATCAAAAATCAAAAAACAGAATTAAATTTATGCGCAAGTAACCTATATCAAAGAATAATAAACCCTTGCGTAGAATTTGCAGCGTTTTTAAGAGGTTTAGATTCCATAACCGAAATGTCCATCCGCCGTCCGGGCCGTTTTGGGCAGTAGGAATTTTTTTTTTTTTTTAGATCTGAAATTTTGACAAAATACTCGGTTTACCATCTAGTTGTGCCTGCAAGGTTTTCAGCCCGATCGCCCAACCCCGTGAGGCGCTATGGGGCTAAAATGGTGCTATTTTTTGAAGGCTTTTGGCTATAGGATCGAGTTGGGTGTCGTTTTCGAAGTTTTTTCGACGTAGAATCCATTTTTGGGGGTCCCAGAACGATCCGATTTCACTGATGCGATCTATAGGGCTTTCATGGGGCTACAAATGAGATTTTTGATAGATTCCAGGAGGTCTAATAAGGTTTCGGTTTCCGTGTAATTTTGAACAATCGATTTTTTCGGGTTCCCACATCAGTCCAAACATTGTACAGATTTTTTTTTTTTTTTTTTTTTTTTTTTTTTAATGACAATTAATTTTTGCTCAATTAACCTGAATTGAAGTATTATAAATTCTTGTGTAAAATTTACAGCGTTTTTTTTTTTTTTTTTAATTCAAATCAAATTAAGGTTTTTTATTTGCAGAGGCCAATATGACACAGCAAACGTCAAAAATGAGTTGGTACAAACACGAAATACACGTGTTGAACACAATTGAATCGTGGCGATGACGCTTTTTTCAACTATTCTTTTACACACAGCCATCACTATATCAATTTCAAAGTCTCACCAATATGTTCCCGGAAAGGTCTATTTGCTTTCATTTGAATGCCTTTTACGCTTAAGAATATTTCTCATAGCTAAGGAATACACCTTGAAAGCTAAAACCAAAGGTTTTCATGCTGCAGTAATGAAATTTGTGTGTTTTGGGGCAAAACAAAAATAATAACGAATGAAAACAATTATTTCGTCGAAAAATTGATCTTAAATACTTGAATTCTGTCCGAAATAATTCCAAATTTCTGAAGTGTGGTTCACATAATGAGAAGAACCTTTTCTAAAAATGAAGCTAGAGACAGAAGATACTCGCTAGGGAGAGAAAACGACTCCTCTGGTTTGGATACTAAATTGATTATTTAAATAAACAATAATTGTTTATTGTCGCGTGGGGAGCCGGTTTCAGCTCATCTACAGCAGTTGAATCCCCTTGTTGGTTCGAACCTGAATTCAGGTTCAACTGCTTCAAGTTACTCTGAGCTGTAGATGAGTTTAGTTGCTCGAAACCGGCCCCCCACGCTACAATTGTTCAATTCAATAAACCATTTAGTATCCAAAACAGGAGAAGAGTTTTCTCTCCCTAACCACCTCATTGTATTAGACAACTGCACTGTTTGGCAAACAACCATCGTGAAGCTAGAGACTTCTCTTTGCGAAAGAATTTCACTCAATTCATGATGAGTTATCCTATCTGTTAACTCCATGTGAATCGGAAGCCGTTTTCAATAATGTTTGTTTCATAATTATTATGTCACAAAACGTTAGCTACCGTTATACTTATCCATCTTGAAAAATATTGCTATCTCATTGCAAATTAACTTCAGCCACCGCGCGCTGTAATTTCTCCTTCAGGGGCTTAATGAATTGGTGTAATATTGTTTTATGGTTGGAAGTTTACACGGCAAAAATCATTCGAGGTTGTTAGGACCGAACCAGATATCCATTCATCCGATTCACTGGCTCCAGCTGGGCCCATTAAGGGAGTTGGTTAATTTTGAAGTGAGGCTCTTTTAGTCGATCATGAGACACTTGAATGGGCTATTTAGATAGTTCACGAGTTGAGAACAATGCAAGGGGCGGCATCCCTGTGAGCTCCCTCAGAAGCCGAAGATGAGTTGTAGAATTTTACCAAAAGGATAATTTTCTACTATATCAGAAAGATCTGTAAATTAGCTCTAACATGAACGGGGGAAATTTATTGAAGGTAATTTATTGATGGGCGTGTTGTATGATGTAAAATATGAAACATTACACGTTACGGATTCTCTCATATTTCATGCAGAACTAAATGAATCAAATTTCACGGAAAAATCTCGAACTGTACTTTGTTCTTTGTCTTTTGAACAACCGAGCCCGACTCAATGAAAAAGTTTAAACCCGGAATACATTCAACCGTTATTTGCACCACCCATATTTCTGCATGCAAAAGAATGTTGAGCGGTGTCCTGCTCGAATCCATCTTCTGACTCGATCGTATTTTCTTATGTCGTGGCGGAAAACCGTCGTAACCTCCACATTTCCTGGCATCCCTCCCTCATTTTATGGCCCTCAACCTGCATAAAGTTCTCGTAAAATCCCTTACAATCAAACAGAGCAGAGCCTGACCTCGAGACCCCTTCAATATCCTCTTGTCATCCCATGATGAGAAAACGGGGGAAAGAAAAAACACTGACGTCTCTCGACTGAGATAATGAAATACGAATCTCTACATTTTCAATATTTATTACTTTTGACGACGTGCCGATTTTTTTCTTTAGCCCACCCGCGAGCTGACAATCTTGGTGAAAAATCATGGGATATACAACAAAAAATCATTGAAAATGCAAACGTTTTAGGTCTTAACTCTTGAGGATTTAATTTTCTTCTTTGAAGGTGCAATTTTTACGATTGCGAACCTACTGGAAGGCGGAACTTCTCGGCAGTAATTTGAGACTAGTGTTTTTTTTTTCAGGTCTGTTATTGTCTTTTTTTACTTGGCCTGGCGTAGCATTTTTTTTTTTACTAGACATATAATCTGATGCCGCCTTGATGTTGGGGACGGAGAAAATAGTTAACACTCTTCTTTGGCTTGTGTTCCTTTGATGGCGTCTCGGACATTAAGGGTGTCCGAATGTCTTCTCGCCTTCAAGGGGGAGTCATTTAACGGGGAAAAACGCTTCGGGGCAACTGAGCAACGCACGGGTTAAACGCGAGAAACCTCGAGGGTCGTTCAAGGTGAGGTCAGCCCGGGCAAAACCCCGCTTTCTACTTGTCAATCTTTCTGGAAACAGGAATCACCTTACAATGAGGCACGGACAGTATCGGAGAGTTGGTTCAATGCCATCTTGACTTGGAAGAAAAAAACGCTGCAATTTTTACACAAGGGTTTATTATTCTTTGTTATAGGTTACTTTTGCAAAAATTTAATTCTGTCAAAATGAAAAAAAAAAAAAACACATTTTTTTGGATTTTTTTTTTCAAACTTCTTAATTTTTTACTCGAAAAATATTTGACCTCGTGGGATCCTTCAAAAATCCAATTTGTAGCCCCATGGAAGCCCTATAGATCCCCACAGTGAAATCGGATCGATCCGGGACCCCCGAAAATGGATTTTACGTCCAAAAATACTTCGAAAATGACACCTAACTCGATCCCATACCCCAAAGCCTTAAAAAACCCCACCCGTAGCCCCATTTTAGCCCCATAGCCCCCACGGGTTTGGGCGATCGGGCTGAAAACCTTGCGGGCACAACTAGATGGTAAACCGAGTATTTTGTCAAAATTTCAGATTAAAAAAAAAATCCTACTGCCCAAAACGGCCCGGACGGCGGATGGACATTTCGGTTATGGAATCTAAACCTCTTAAAAACGCACTTCATCAAGAAGTTACGGGTTGTACTAAAATAGTCGTTTTGGGCCTAATTTTCAAGTGAGAAACATTTTTGATTTTCAGCGAAAACTTGAAGGAGCCAGGGAGATATAAAATTAGGGATGGCACTAATGTAATTACTGCAGTAGCAATAAATTTGTTGCTATCTCTATCCAGAGCATAACACGAATGGTCGTGATCTACAAATCTGGTAGGAGTCATTGGGGAAGAATGGGAGACCCCGCGAGCCCCAGGTTGGCAGGACGTCGAGATAGTCTGGGCTGCGTTGGTTTCCGGGAGTCAGATCAGTTTCCTCTGGCGTCCATATTGAAGTGTCAACTACGACGCCCGATTCCCCTGATACAGCTACGGGTATCCCAGTTCCGGCATCGCCAAACGAGTTGTCAAGCGTCGCCTGGTTCTGGAAAATCCGTCTTACGTTCGTCGGAACTCCCCCAGTCGAATTGTCGACAATATCGGCCTGGGTTCCCGACTCGCGTGAAATTAAAACTGGGTCCGATGAGCCGGCTTCCCTTGTGTGTCGCCACGGGAGGCCTGGCCAGCAGTCCCAGTCAAAAATAAGCTGTGTGACGTCATAATATATGTGCGTCAGCAAAGTGCTTAATTAGGCTGTGCCGGGGTAGTGGCCACGCTGTAAATAGCGGGGGTGCCAAGACAATGAGAATTAACCCCCACCGCCTACAGTGGCGCTCTCCGCCACCGCTTAGCATACGACAAGCAGCGGAAGGGCGAGAAAATTACAATAGAATGCAGCTTTTAAGCTACAGTAATTATGCTTTCAAGGATACTAGTAGATTCTGATGAGTATGAGGTGAAAACATTTTTGAACCCCTCTCCCTAGTGTGCTTATTTAAATGAGTCTAGGGAGATACAAATGTACTCGCCATATTGTGAGTTTCCTTAGGTCACATTGAACAACATCCGTCTCGCCACAGCTTTTCTGTACTGCAAATTATTCATCCAAATGTCACTTAGAATGCACCTCCTCCAATGGTGGAGTAACACAGCGAGGATTATAACCGGTTTTGTAGTGTTGCTAATCTCCATGGAAAGAACATAATCATTAAATTAAAAATTGTTTCCCCCTTTTTGAGCCTCTCGTTAAATGACCACTAACTTGCTTTTAGCGGCCGGTTTAGGGAGATACAAAAGGACGATGTATTGACCAACTTGAACATCTTTTCAACCTAATTAGGATTCTTTACGTGCTCAGAGAAATCTATCAGGTGTCAGTTCATGGCATAGTAGGCCTGTCGGCAGAGAGGATTGAAAGGGGGGGCTCAAAATTTGACATTATCCGTTTCAACGGGTCTAGATTCTAAAACCGAAATGTCCGTCCGCCATACGCCGTTTTGAGCTGTGGGATTTTTTTTTTTTTTTAAATCTGAAATTTTGACAAAATACTCGGTTTACCATCTAGTTGTGCCCGCTAGGTTTTCAGTCCGATCGCCCGAACTCGTGGGGCGCTATGGGGCTAAAATGGAGCAACGGGAGCGGTTTTTTGAAGGCTTTTGGCTATGGGATCGAGTTAGGTGTCGTTTTCGAAGTATTTTTGGACGTAGAATCCATTTTTTGGGGTCCCGGAACGATCCTATTTCACTGTTGCGATCTATAGGGCTTTCATGGTGCTACAAATGGTATTTTTTCTGACATGTTCCAGTTTTTCATCTATAACTGGAAAACTAAGCATCGCAGAGAAAACGTTTCAAATCCAAAGTTGGAGAACATAAAATTCCGCGTCGAACGACCTCCTTACACATTAGAATCGGTTCAGCTGTTTAGCCACAAGCGTCAAAAAGTGTCCAAAACAAGTTGGGAAAAAAATTGCTTATTTTTGACGCTCGATTGTGGCTAAACAGCTGAACCGATTCTGATGTGTAAGGCGACCATTCGACGCAGAATTTCATGGTCTTCAACTTTGTTCTCGAAAAAGTTGTCTCTGCGATGCTTGATTTTCGAGTTATAGTTGAAAAACTGGAAAATGTCCGAAAAAATCGAGGTGTTTGGCCGCCAAAAGTTCTCCCAGCGAAAATTCGGCTTCAATTTTTGATATTTTGTTGTTCAGCCCCCCCCCCCCCTCCCCCTCCCCAAAAAAATAACAACAAAAACTTCTACACCATAACTCGCACGGGTCTAACCTTCTGGCGACTGGCGTATAGTGAACCTAACCTGACTAACGTCGATTTGTAAGCAATCTGTACGCTTCTTTTTCCCCAATACAAACGTGCTGTACTATTTTGCAAAATTCCACGCGTTTTTGATGGAATGCCGGTGAAGGAAGCTTCTGTTTTCTCGGCTCGTCAAGCCGTTTTCTGTCGCATCCGCCTTGAGTTGCGAGGCATTCCGTAGACGTCAGGGGTTCAGGCTGGGGTTTGTAATGAAGCAACTAACGGATGCTGCCCTGTGTTCAGCTCCCATTTTCACCACCTAATCCGTTGGAACTTGAACGGCCTCTGACAATTAGCCTCTCATTCCGACTAAACGGCGCGTAATGGCATTTGTGATTCTTGGAAAGCCACGTTCGGTGCGGCACCGACTTGGGAATAGCTGGCTTCTCGTCTTAAGTCGCTCCCACGGATTTTTTTTTTTTTTTTTTTTTTTTTTCAAATCGTGAGGCTGTTAGCCGAAGAGAAAATTCTGTGCGGGAGATGGCCTGCGTCCGCTGACCAGGTGTCTCAACCTATTTTTATCTTTAATGGCTATCTTCGAAAACATCCTAGTCCTTCCTTGGGGGGAAAAAATCAACTGGCAGTTTTAAACTCGAATTTTTCTTCTTTGAAAGCTTCAAAGCCTCTCAAAGGTTCGTAACGGTGCAAAAATACCGACTTTTTTTTCTTCAAAGCCAAAGAATGTTTCTCAGCAAACCTGAACTGGTTTCAGAATCTGGAGAAACGCCCGATATTATGTCAGGCCCGGTGGCATTGCTCTCATTCATTCACTTTTTTTTGGTCTGTCGTTTGCATTGCCGGTTGTCAGTTGAAACCAGCGTGGGTTCTGAGTTGAGCCCTATTTACGCATGAACTACATTCCTTTTTTGACCGCTAAAAGATTACTAGAAAGAAAATTTTAATTCTACTAACATTTCAAATCTTTCCGCGTGTGGTGACATAGCTGTTCGAGGCCTGAGTAGTGAGCATTATCCACTGTAAATGAGGTTTTAATCGGCTTCCCGGACCGGAGAGAGCCAGCTCCAGGCCCGTAGGGAGTTTTATGACTGTGCATCTCTTCTGTATGTGGCCGTGGCCCTTACATAATGCACTGGAACTAATCCTCTGCCTTCCTTTGGGGAAGGTGTAGCCAACCGGCGAAAGAACCCTCCCTCCCCTACGCCCTCGGATATGTATACCCACTATCACAAGTTTTACTAGTGGTAAACCACGTTAGACCCTAACAGTTTTCACTTTTGGTTTGTTCGACCTGCTATATAATTGCCTGTCATTAGCCAGTCCGTTTCAAATTGAATTTCCTAGAAAGAAATCCATTCAGAGGTTTTATGAAGCCGTCCCTTCTGCCCCTCTTCAACTGACAAAAGCCATTTGAACCTCAATGGGTCCGGAGATATCATCAGACAGTGGTTACGAGTTCGGAGCGAACAAATGCTAAATGGGTTTTAGTCTATGATAATAAGTTTCCGCTTGGTTAATTACCCGCGGAAATTATAGCTCGGGGGCGAAATTTGCGACGCTTTCGGTGATGAAGACCCTCATTTCTTTTGGTCCTATGGAATAGTTTCCAACTTGGAAGGTGTTCTGTGAATTCGGGGTATGAAATCAGTGAAAGGGAAACTGTTTAAGCCATCACCTGGTTGAGCGTTTTCCTCATAAATCGCGTTTACCGATCAAACTGATGGAATAAACTATTGTCCAAAGGTGTTTTCGAAAATAGTACTTGACGTGATACTACGCGGATTGTGGGTAGCGTGTCGAGGATTTTACTGTTGCACTGCAAGGGATCCTTTAAGGCTTGTGGTCGACTAAGTACGTTGCGGTCACCTGCTGAGAATGCTAATAGTTCTTCCCACCGCCGTCTTCGGTTCATTCTACTGACATGAGAACCCACTCAAACTATTCATTCGACTGAACAACACTGTAGGTACGTTCTTTGAACTCGGAAGTAGTACCCGTGTAGACTTTGACCCACCCTTCAGTTTTTTCCAGATTAATTTCCGTCTTGAGTCGATTTGTGGGCTCCAACGGTGTCAGAATATGACACATTGTACTCAGGTTACTGACACACCTTAGGAACAAAATCTTTGATGTTGGTTACTTCTGCAACAAGCCATAAATTGAATTGAAGAGTGAAACCTTTCTGTTACTACGAAACCAAAACCGTAACTAAGAATTCGTAACTTGACACACTAGGTATCTAACGACCAAACTATGTCGTCGGGATCGGACGAATCGTCGACGACGGAGGTGATTTTGATAGCTTATAACCACCCCCAGAACTCTCTGATCACAATGAGACCACCCTCATGAAAATCTGTTCAGCCGTTCGGGCGTGATGCTGTGATACACAAACACACACATACACACACAAAAAACGTCGAAGAGATGAGCGAACCTTTCCATTTTTTGAGGGAAAGGTTGCGCTAAAAATTAACTGTGTCGATTAAAAGAAAAAAGAAGGTTTCCCAAAATAAATTTTCCAAAATTTTTCTCACTCGTAAAATAGGTATTAGACGACCTGGGATCCTTCAAAAATCCAATTTGTAGCCCCATGAAACCCCTTCAAGTCCTCACAGTGAAAGCGGATCGTTCTGGGACCCCCAAAAATGGATTCTTCGTCCAAAAATACTTCGAAAACGACACCTAACTCAACCCCATAGCTGAATGCCTTCAAAAAACCCTCCCATAGCCCCATTTTAGCCTCATAGCGTCCCACGGGTTTGGGCCATCGGGCTGAAAACCTTGCGGGCACAATCAGGTGGTAAACCAAGTATTTTGTGAAAATTTCAGATTTAAAAAAAATTCCTACTGCCCAAAACGGCCTGGATGGCGGACGGGCATTTCGTTTTTAGAATTTAGACCGCTTGAAACGAATAATGTCAAATTTCGAGGCCGATCCGAGTCGTCGACCTCAGTCGCGATTACATCAAATTTTAGATTTTTTTTTTTTTTTACTAGAAAAATATTTGACCTCTGGGATCCTTCAAAAATCCCATTTGTAGCCCCATGAAAGCCTTATAGATCGCAACAGTGAAATCGAATCGTTCCGGGACCCCCAAAAATGGATTCTACGTCCAAAAATACTTCGAAAACGACACCTAACTCGATCCCACAGACAAACCCCTTAAAGAACGCCTCCTGTAGCCCCATTTTAGCCCCATAGCGCCCCACGGGTTTGGGCGATCGTGCTGAAAACCTTGCAGGCACAACTAGATAGTAAACCGAGTATTTTGTCAAAATTTCAGATTTTTCAAAAAATTCCCACTGTTCAAAATGGCCCGGACGGTGGACGGAAGGTTGTTATGGGCCAGAAATGTAAAAAAAATGAGAAAGGTTGTTATGGGCCAGAAATGGCCTTAGATACAACCTAAGAAGCTATGTACAGCGGGACAGACATTTCGGTTTTGAAATCTATAGACAAATTTTGAGGCCAATTGGAGCTGTCGACCTCCGTCGCGATTACGTAGGTGTATTATTCCAAGAATACTAAACCAAAAGGGTCAAACACCTCGCATCCCTTCCTCATATATTCGAGAAACTCCAATGTACGAATCGAAAGCTTGAAAACTAATGAATCGAATGGTATATTCTTAATTGGAAACTGAATTCCTCAGTTGGTAACAATCGGGAGCCCGGAAATTTAGTTTTTGAGGTTAGGTTTGACGAGATTGATAGAACTCCACTGATAAGAGTGATAGCCGGAATCTTACTCCTGCCAAAAGTTACAAAGAAATGTCCGTAGATGCGGTCATCGACAGTGAGTCCACACATCCCTAGTCTCCCCTACTTCTCCCCAAGCTTTTGAAATTGTAAACAGTTTGTTTCCAACAATTTTAAGAATTACAACTTTCAGGAAAGTGCAGCTTGGAACGTTGCCGGAAACCTGATCTGAATGTTGAAAAAGCCTTAACCGTTTGGGGCCTTGAGAGCTCTGAGTTGAATCGCGGATGAATGGTGCTGTTTAATGACCTGCTCGAGTTGGGAACTGGAGGAATTGTGTGGAAGATTCACGAGGGCTAACGGTCGAGGGAAAAAGGTCGGGCCTTCCTCAAATACCCAAAATACGCATCAGGTCAAATTCTTTTACCGAATAAGAATAAATTTTTTTGCAAACCGGATAGTGTTCAGCAGTGTTGACTTATAGCCTGTAAGTTAATTGCGGAGCAAAAATTTGAGAGTGAAAGTGATTCATTTTTTCTTCTCTCTGTTTACTTCTGTACGCAACCCGTTTCAGTGCCTGAAGATATAACTCAGCTGCATTGCCAGACTTCTTCACCGTAATTTTGTGGTCGGGCGCTTCACACGGGCCGTTCCTCGCCCCATAGACCGTCTGGGGTCGGAGAATTCCTCAAAAACTACCACCTCGAGGCCGGATCCCCCAAATGATGAGGAGTTGCGTAAAAAAATTGGTCGGGAGGTGGGAATTATCGTAGGCGCGAGCAGTAAACTGCGATTGTCGTGGGGGGCTTTTGAGGGATAATAATTGGCGGGAGGCAAGAAGATGGTGGAATGTTATATCATTTTTTTTCGGGAATTGGCAGAGACTTGCAGCCGGGTCTTTCGTAGCCTCGATGAGGTCGTTGGTAATTCGTTGAATAGGTACCGCTGTCTAACGGCTGTCTCAAGCCCTAATTTTAAATAAGGTTCTCCTCACCCATCCTTACATGAACCACTTCAAACGACTAATTTTTCTCTGAAATACAATTTCGGTTTATTATTTATGAATAATCACCTATGTAGTCGCGACGGAGGTCGACAATTTTTATCGGCCTCAAAATTTGACATTATCCTTTTCAAGAGGTCTGGATTCCAAAAATGAAATGTCCGTCCGCCGTCCGGGCCGTTTTGGGCAGTAGGAATTTTTCAAAACATTCTGAAATTTTGACAAAATACTCAGTTTACCATCTAGTTATGCCCGCAAGGTTTTCAGCCTGATCGCCCAAACCCGTGGGGCGCTATGTGGCTAAAATGGGGCTACGGGAGGGGTTTTGAAGGCTTTCGGCTATGGGGTCGAGTTAGGTGTCGTTTTCGAAGCATTTTTGGACGTAGAATCCATTTTTGGGGGGCCCGGAACGATCCGATTTCACTGTGGCGATCTTTAGGGCTTTCATGGGGCTACAAATGGGATTATTGAAGGATCCCAGGAGATCAAGTTTTTTTCGAGTAAAAACAAAAAATTTTGAAAAAAAAATCCAAAGATTTTTTTTTGAAAAACATTTTTTTTCAAAATTTGTTTTTCATTGACACCGAATTAAATTTCCGCACAAGTAACCTATATGAAAGAATAATAAACCTAGTGTAAAATTTTCAGCTTTTTTTTAAGGTTTTCGGTTAAGGGGTCGAGTTAGGTGTCGTTTTTGAAGTATTTTTGGACATAGAATCCATTTTTGGGGATCCCGGAACGATTCGTGGGAATCTATGGGGCTTTCATGGGCTAAAAATTGGATTTTTAAGGATCCCAGGAGGTCAAAATTTTTTTATTGACAGAATTAATTTTTGCACAATTCACCTAAATCATAGAATAATAAACCATTGTGTAAAATTCGCAGATTTTTTTATTTTTATTTGTTATTTATTTTTTTATTATTATTTTTTTTTTTTTTAACGACCTGCGCGGCTTTTTGCCATCACCATGACGATAGGTTTTTTGGTGAATTTTGTGCTTCCTATGGGCATTTTCTAGAACTGTCTATTTTAATGGATCCGCAATGGAGAGAGCTTTCCGACGACGCACAAAACACATTTTCGACAAAAATGTCGTTAGGGAGGGGTTGTTACTGTGACTAAGGTAACTCTGAAAACTTCGAAAAATCCTGGTTAGATCCTAACAAATTCACCGTCCACATTCATACATACAATCAACGCTAACATTAAATGTTTCAAACTTAGAATGGCGAAGAGGGTAAATCCGATTTTGACTCGAATCAGGTCCTAGACAATGGCCTAGCAAGGATTGTTTGTCGTTTTATTACTGCTCCTTGATGAAAAGTCTCCCTCTTTTAACGGCAAAGAGGGAAAATTGGTCTCAGAGCGTAGATAGTGTTGGCGATACCCGTACTACAATCATTCTTCTGCAGTAATTAACCGTTTTGATCCTAATATGATAATATTATGTTACTAGTGAAGGCCTTCTCAACAGGCTGACTTCGAACTAGTGCTCAAATCCAGTGGTAATGGCAAGCTCTATACCCACACCTCACTTTATAGCTCTCATTACCGCCAACTATCATTATAACGGAGGAGAGGTAATGATTATGAGTACAAGTATGATTTTCAAGGTATTGTCAGCGACGTGTCCAGATTTTTTTTTTTTTTTTTTTTTTTTTCAATTAAGTTGAGAGCTCCATGGCAGTGCACTTGAGTCTGATTGTGGAAGTCTCTTGATTCTCAATCCGCCTCACAGTGGGCAAAATCCCCGATGTAGGTGGACAAAATGTTATGGGCCTATCTTATAGGAAATTTCACGCTGATCACGAATTTAATATGGTATTTATTATATATTATATAAGTAGTCTAAAATCAATTCTAGATGGAGATTTGGATGGAAATGACAAAAATCGACTTTTGGTGATTTTGAAAAGGAGGTTGTGTACCTACTAATTATGTGGAAAGTTTTTGTTGGTATAAAAAACTATAGTATGAGCCAGTCTTGAGCGGAATCTCATGTTCGTCACAAGTTTCATGCTACTTATTTTAATTTTATTTTAATTTTTTTCACGAGATGAAAAATCCTTTATGGACTGACAGCTGGGAAGTCCCTGCCCTTTGTGTGGGAATCCTGCTTACATCAGTATACCCACTAAAAAAAACACCTCGATTTCTCTCAGGAAGCTGCCCCGGAACTACGTAGTTAGTATTACTTCAGGGCAGTTCCTTTGGCTGGCCGGGTATGGCCTCTTCTTGTAGTTGGTGTAAGTCCGTGTCTCCTGTTTTTTGAGGAAGATAGGGATAAGTGTGGGGGCATGTTCTTCAGCCTTCCCCTTCACTATCTCTATCCACCTGTCCTGGCCTCCTGTTCTGCCTCCTCTCCTGTTCATGGGTTGTTCATGCGTCAAATGAGAGAGGAGGTGATGGAAGGGTTGGTCCAGCACCAATTCCCTCTCTTTTGTCTTCAGTATTGCTGCGCTATGGGGCTACGGGAGGGTTTTTTTTTTTTAAGTTTTCGGCTATGGGGTCGAGTTAGGTGTCGTTTTCAAAGTATTTTTTAACGTAGAATCCATTTTTGGGGGTCCCGGAACGATTCGATTTCACCGTATTGGGCTTTCATGGGGCTCCAAATGGGATTTTTGAAGGATACCAGGAGGTCAAATAAGCTTTCGTTTTCCGAGTAATTTTGGTCGCAAAATCCATTTTTCGAGGTCCCACATCTGTCCTAAAATTCCACAAACAAAATTTAATTTAATTTAATTTTTTCAAAAATATTTTCTTCTTGACAAAATTATTGTCACAATGAACTTATGTCGAATAATAATAAATAAAATAATAAATAAATAATAATAAACCCTTGTGTAAAATTAGCAACGTTTTAACACTCGGAATCCCGTCCACGTCGCCTTCATTAGCAGACTTACTCGGAAATCTGGGGAAGTTTCCGTTATTTAACCTCTCGAAGCTCTTATTACGTTAACTCATGATCGCTTACGAGGAAAAGCCGGTAAAACCTCGTACATCATTAACAACAGAATTCGCTTCAACAGCGCCTGCCGTGTGGGGCAGCGTCTCAACGTCGATTCCGTATTCCGACCGCATCTCAGCCTGCGTTGTGTCTCGAGCGAAAATGCGTGACGTCTAGATGTTAAAAGTCATTAGAAGTTTGAGCTACGATATCGTAATTGGTCAAGGGGAGTTTAATTGTTATGTACAGCCAGGCGGTACGTGATCTCTGTACACAACGAGGTCTGCGGATGGTTTATTGAACGGGGCTCTTCCTTTTATAGCGCCTATATTTTTTCTTCTTCGGGTACCTTTTTTTTTCACAATCCCTCGCTCGCTTTCAAGTAAATCACAGTCATAAATGAGATATTCAGTTCAATGACGGTTAGGAAACGTTGTGGCTAGTCGGGAAATCACGCGGTTGTGCACGATGGGTTTGCCGTCTGCATGCCAAGTCGGCATCGAAAATGGTTGGCCAACCCAAAGATTTCTGACCGAGTTTGAACATTTACACGTCGGCCCTACTGTGTTGAGTTGTGACTGTGCTGGACCATCTCACTGGATAATTAGGAAGGAAATGGGATTGTGGCTGCTCTGAGTGCACTGGCCTATGACCGCTCTTTTGTCCACTTACCGCGCTTCCCATGAGCAACCTAATTACCCATACCTAATACCTCTCAGGTATTTCCAGCCCAAAACAAGAGGCGTACAAGCCTGAATGACTCAGCATGTGTGAACTCAAAAGTCCCTCTTTTTTAAAATTTTTGTTCATTAGTGTACATTGTGAAATTGAGCTAAAAACGATTACTGATGATCATCAATACTGACGGATTGAAGTCACACCTTTATCGCTGGACTTGAAATATTACCGGACAACCTTAACTAACGACGTGTGAATCGCCTGACCGGTCGAGCCATTTAAACAGTTCGATTTTTCGGTCGTCAACCGAAACGGTACTCGATGTGATAAAAAAAGTCCCCGTCGTCGGAGAAGATGGTCCGAAACGATAAATGCAGTTAGGAAAGGGAAGGGGGGTTGGTAAGGAAAAAAATGTTATGGTCGGTGGCTGGGCAGTTAATGATCGCCTTCCGCCTGGCTTCGGACCTTCATTACCATAAAGGGAGCCTCATGCTTCACCTGACTCAGGTCCTCGCCCTCGATATTTCGTGGTATGAGTTTAAAGAGCCCATTCCTGTGATCGGGGTTTTATAATAAACCTTTAAAAAAAATATCTCAGCTACTAAATTGTTATTACATCCCAATTCCACGCGCATAATCATTAAAAATAATTGGAGATGTAATAGTTTCTTATGGATGCCCATCAATTCGTCAGAAATGAACAGTACTTATCAAATCCTCGCTAATAAGGAATGCCGAATTTCGTGTTGCCATGTCAATGTCAAAAAGAGCAAAAAACATCATTTTTTGTGACAAAAAGTCTTTCATGTAGTTTACATTCACTTAAAGTTGTTCTGGTCGATTCAAAAGTACGCGCGTGACGTCACTTATGGACCTTCTGGTTTGACGCCCAGGGTTGCCAACTCACAAAACCACTTTTTCCGTAGATCGTTCCCATAAACAATCTCTTGACATTTTTAGAACTAATTTAAATAAAAATTAAACGTTTTTCTGCTATTCACCCTCGAACGAATCAAAACAACGGCCGTGGTGTCACGTTTAACCTTGACTGCGGTTTAACCTCAGAGACCTACCTTTAGTTTTTAATTTTTTTAATGTTGGCCAACTTGGCATTATGGCGAAATCACTGGTTTCCGCCAAGAATTCAAATCGCTATTTTTCCATAAATTCTATAAATTTGTGTTTTAATCCCATTTTCGGAATTACTTGGAAGCCTTCTATCGATAATAATAATAATAATAATCCAGATACACTTCCATTCCTTATTGCTCTAAAAATCCCTATGGAAAATTTTGCACAATAGAATATCGTGAAAATAATAACCTGTCTGTATGTTTCAGGGTCGTCCGGGAGTTGTCATCAGTCTAAAGAGCAGGTGAGAAACGTAAATGCACAATTAGGCTAAATGGCTTTTCTCTCGCTGTTAAAGAGAACCCAAATCACAAGCACTTAACTGTGTTCATTCAAAAAAATGGTCCGAATCCGATAAAACTCTGGAACCTGTAAGTGAAGCAACTGCTGGCTCGATGGGATTCCTTATTGGTGAAAGATGCCTGCCTCTAACACAAATGAGAAACACCGGAGGGCCGCTTCTATTGGCAGATTGTAGTCCCTATAGGGTATACTGGTCAAGTTTCTTGGGTGCTGCCATAGTAGCACCACAGGAGGGCACTTCGGGTTCCAGAAGACGCTGGGCAAGGTACGTCATCGCTACTTTTGGCCATCTTGCTTCACTTGTCAAAAAGCCGATGGACGTCAACAACGGTGTCCTGCTCCGTTGAAGCAGTTCACGGTGGGAGGGGCCGTTTGAGAAGATGGGCACAGACATCCTGGGACTTTTCCCAAAAACAAGACAAGGGAATCGGTTTGTCCTCGTAGCCTCGGATTACTTTACAAAATGGCCAGAGGCTATTGCCATCCCCAGCCAAGAAGCAGAAACAGTTGCCACAGCTCTTGTTGAACATGTCTTCAGCAGGCATGGGGATTCCCACTTACCAGGGGCGTAAGTTCGAAACAAAGTTGATCAAGGAAATGAGGCATCTCCTCACTCGGTCGACCCCACTCCACTCGACCCACAGCCAGGAGAGCTGGTAGAACGCCTCAATCGAACAATAACCAAATTTCTGACAAAGCTCGTGAACCAGAAGCAGAATGATTGGGGCAGGCCGCTCTTCCTGCTGGTCTACAGGAGTGCGCCAGGTGTCACGGCCAGTTTTTCGCCAGCATTGCTGGTGTATGGTCGCGAGCTCCAGCTACTTGAGGACCTGGTCAGACCCGTCATGAGAGAAGAGCCACTCTCGGTTCCGTAGGTATGTGTTGTCCCTTCGGAAGCGCATGCAGGAAAACCAGAGAGTGCGCCACAAGAATCATTGGGGTTCAGATGCGGCAGCAGAAGGAGCGTTTTGACCGTCGGGACCGGCAGAAGGAGCTCAAGACTGGGGACTGGGTATGGCTGCATGACCCGAAACGAACGGTGGGGCGCTGCCCGAAACTCCAGCCGCAATGGAGAAGAAGAACGATGTTCGCAATGGGGAAGATAAAGAAGATGGTCCACGTCAACCGGCTGGTTCAAGGGGGGGGGGGGGGGGGGGGGGGGGGTAGTGTGACGGCAACCATCACATGGGGCTTGTTTCATTGATTAGTTGTGGTCCAAAAATACACGTTGTTGTTGAAACTGTTCAAGAGGTTCACCTGAGTTTATTCGTAATAATCAAGCATCGTTAACGATTGGTCTGAGAAATTTATTACCTATTAACAAATTTTGTCAACATTTCAGAATCCATGGAGAAGGATTCAGTAATCTTCCTGGAGAAAAGTGAAGAAAAACTCCTAAACGCCCCATCCTACGCCTACGGTGCTATTGCTTGCATGAAATTTCATGCTATTTATAGTCACGAAACAAGGCAATATCGAGTTACTACTTCTCGAAATCTCATTCAGAATTCTAACCTTTACTTACCTATTCATTAAAATAGAAGTCACGTTCGAACAGATTCAAACCAGGGTCGCTAGCAAACTACCTGAAACCGGCCCCTTCCTTCTTGGTTTGATCTGAAAGACTTGGGGAATGGAATTAGGAAAGAATGCGGCAATCAGATTGCGGGTTGTAGGCGTACCTACTTGCTCTGACTTTTGGAAAATTTTGCATCTGCAGAGCCTTGTGTCAGTCTACTGCTTCAGTCACCACGTCGTATTATTTGACTGCAAAATGTAGATTTGGAGAAAACGTCTTAAGAGCAATTCTGCGGTTTTGACTTTTTTTCGGTTTTCGCTCAATCTCTCAGGTTCTCCGTGAGCAAAATTTATGAAATGGGAGGTTTTCGTAATTAGAATTTGATGCTCTACAACTTTTATCTTGTGACATTTTACTATACGGGCAGCCGTTTTTGAGCTACAGGCGTTGGAAGTTGGGCTAAACCTTAAGTTGGGTAAATTTGGAAAATCGCCCATTTTTGACGATCAATAGCGGCTCAACGGCTGGACCGATTCGAAATGTATAGAGAGTGCAATCGACGTAAAATTTAATGCTCTTTGATTTTAGTGAGAGTAAATTTTTCCGTGCGATGCGTTGTTTCCGAGTTATAAGCGAAAAACTGAATACGTACGTTTGGCCACCTCAAAAATTTCGAGGAAATTTTATGTGCAAAATGTGGATTTACCAACTCTCACCGGCCACAAACAAACCCCCAAAGTTTCGTTTTGACCCGAACTTTTGCAAGACTACTGTAGGGTTTATTTTGCTTGTGTGGGACCCTGTGTAGGACCTGATTTGGATCGTTGTGATAAGCCGTGGCCACTAGACGTCATACTAGGTGATGTCTGACTCCTGTGTAAGCCCTGGACCTCCCGGGGGTGAGCTGTCCCTATTACCTCCTTCCCCTGGTTCACTAAAGAGATGCTTTCTGGTGAAATCATCATTCCGCGGAGCTAATCCCTCTTCCTGTTCGTTATACTCCACCATTTAGGCCTCATGACGGAAACAATCCCGCACTCGCACTCCCTGATCACCCGGCGCAAAAAGGCCTGAACACCCCAAATGTCCGCCTCGAGGCAGTAGAATTCCTTCCTCGTTAAATCAAGACAATGTCTTGGCACAGTGAGGGGTAGCCGGGGGTCCCCGTTACCTTTCCACCAGCTTCTCAGCTGATTTACGGTCGCGCCGCCGTTTCCGACCCTCGTCAAGAGATTTATCGATTTTTGTGGTAAAGCCCCGCTGCGATAGTGCCAATCCCTATTTATGCTTTAACCTATAAATCCCTAGCTCATTAAAAAATTACAGGCCTAATAAGGGGAAATGCTTCCAACATCGAATAATTTAGCACCTCGGTGAGATTGAAGGCACGAAATATTGACGGCAAACAGTTGGTAGAATACACGCTGAGTGATAAATTGTGAATGGCTTCACCAGAAGTCAAGATATAGCAGCGTGTGTAAAATTCACTGTACTTTCCAATAGGAATAATTCTACATAATTTATTACACATAATGCTTGACATTGAGGGGCGGTGGGGGATGTAGCTGGTTCTCACGGGTTGGCGAGCGAAGCAGAGCAACTCGGCCAAGTCAGGTGTCGTCCTTCACCTTCCCTTGCTGGATCGGCTCGCATGTCTTCGACCCGGATGTGCCACCCACACCGGAAAGCTCGCCCGATTCTGCAATTCCTGGTTGTACTGGCCGACTCTTCAAATAGACAAGTTGCTCGGTCATCCTCTTGAAGATATTCCGGTGCTAACTATCTCAGAGTAGAATGAAAAACGCTGCAAATTTTACACAAGGGTTTATTATTCATTGATATAGGTTACTTGTGCAGATTTAATTGTGGGTCAATAAGAAAAATTTAGAAAAAGAAATTTTTTTTGATTTATTTTTTTTTCACAAATTTTTTGTTTTTTACTTGAAAAGTATTTGACCTCCTGGGATCCTTCAAAAATCCCATTTGTACCCCTTTGAAAGCCCTTTAGATCGCCAAAGTGAAATCGGATTGTTCCGGAACCCCCAAAAATGGATTCTACGTCCAAAAATACTTCGAAAACGACACCTGACTCGATCTCGTAGCAAAAATCCTTCAAAAACCCCTCCCGTAGCCCCATTTTAGCCCCATAGCGCCCCACGGGTTTGGGCGATCTGGCTGAAAACCTTGCGGGCACAACTAGATGGTAAACCGAGTATTTTGTTAGCATTTCAGAATCAAGAAAACATTCCTACTGCCCAAAGCGGCAGTCGGTAGACGGACATTTCGTTTTTTGAATCTAAACCTCTTGAAACGAATAATGTCAAATTTTGAGGACAATCTGCATTTTCGACCTCCATCGCGATTACATAGGTGTATTATTCCAAGAATAATATACCAAAAATTAGTCCTTCTACAATGTTTTTAAATGACCAATTCTGACAGAATCAGCCAGAATTGCAACACTGAATAAAACCTCGCATAATTGGCGATTGCTAAATGCGGCGAACTGACCAAATGTGTGGTCAGCGGTTATGTGAATAGTTAATCAATGTTTATGCCCATAAACCTCCACACTCAGAGTAAAAACCTTTAATGTTCGATCAATCTCGTTTATTTCGCTGAAAGCGGTCGAATCAACCATATTTTTCCACACTAAAACGAATCCGGCGTCCACAATTGCAAATGATTGCCGGTGAAATTATTGCAAGAGCTTCCCTAAGGTGTCCAGAATCGAAAAATCGCCCATCCAAAGCGAAAGTCTGTGGAGATTATTTTGAAAGCTTGGAAACCCCGGATCACTTGTTAGTTAATATCACCATCAATTTCAGAATAACTATGCCCCCCCCCCCCCCCCCCCCCTGATGAACGTGGTATTTCATCCAGGTTGAAGGTTCTTAATTTTCTTTAACACCCTAAAAATTTCAGATTTCTATCTTTGAAAATGAACACACACGAATAATCCATAGTTTACGTTTTTAAGTGCCTATTTTCGAAGCCTCAAAAAAGTCCACATTGTACCCCCACAATACGGGCTGAGAAAAAAATTCTTTCAGGAAAACAGCTATTTATAGAATGAATACACTGAAAGAATATACACTTATAAGTATATTATAGTGTAGCCTATTCTACAGATATTTAAGATAACTATGTAAACCATCGACAAAGTTCGCAAAACTAATTTTCATTTTTGAGGGGTTTTTTCGTATTTGCTCCGGTGTACGGCGGACGGATTTATCCTTTCTGGAATCTAGACTTCTTGAATTAAACATGTTGGGAATTATTTTCGCAGGTTTTTTACATAATCTACAACATAACACCAATCAGTTTACAAATCAGCTGTTTCCCCATCCCGTTGTCGTTGTACCCACTTCCTGTTCTTCGATTTGATAATGGGCGTTTCGATTAATCGAAACGGGAACACCAAACGCTCCATCACTAGGTTTGTTCCAGCTTTGACGGACTGTTAACAGAAATCGACGGTGACATGCGCAGTTGAGAAAACTGCTGTTCCAGGTCGCTGGGTCGGCGAAAAGTCGCCGTCGCCGGCTGTTCCAGGTCGATTTGTAGGTCGACTGCAGTTCAACTGCTGTCCGCCGAAAACGGACAGCTCGAATGAGTTCGGTTGGGTTCTGTCGACTAGGGTAACCCTACCCAGTTGAAACTTCTCTCATAACCTTCTCACTTTATTTTGGTGCTCGGCGTGTCAAGTTGTACTCACGTTCTCCCGAAGTCCTCGTAAATTCCCTCAAACACATTAAATGACTCATTCCCGCCCTTATTCTGAATCAAATAAACCAAAAATTATCACTTGGATTTTTCCATTTGAAATTTACTGTCACGTGAATCACCACGAAGTAATTAAATTGTGTAGCATTACTTCACGGTGATTCACGTGACTTGGTTTGTTGACAGATCGCGTTCCAGGTCAGCAGATGGGCTGTTCGACAGAACTCAACAGCGATTCAGAAGGCATTGGGACTACTGTCGACAGCTGTCAACTTTTGTTAACAGACGCAGTTAGACCTGGAACAAACCTATTGTAGCACTTTCTTGGTTGCCTCAAAGTCCGCCAGGTTCTTAGCGATCGGGTGTCAAATCCGGACTGCCCCCAGTGGTTTCTGTCTAGTGGTTTCTGGCATCTGTTATTTGCATTATCACTCTGTCGCGCCCTTCCTTAGAAGATCCAATCCTTTGCGTGTGTTAGTTGTGGTGCTAATAGGTTCGTTCCTGGTTTGACGGACTGTTGACAGAAATCGACGGAGACATGCGCAGTTGAGAAAACTGCTGTTCCAGGTCGCTGGGTCGGCGAAAAGTCGCCGTCGCCGCCTGTTCCAGGACGATTTGTAGGTTGACAGCAGTTCAACTGCAGTCGAACGGAAGACGACAGCTCGAATCATTCGAGTCGAATGAGTTTGGTTGGGAGCTGTCGACTTTGATAACCCTACCCAGTTGATACCTCTCTCATAACCTTCTCACTTTATTTTAGTGCTTGGCGCGTCAAGTTGTACTCGCGTCCTCCCGAAGTCCTCGTCCCTCAAACACATTAAATGACTCTTTCCCGCCCTTATGATACTCCTCTCTCGAAAAAGGTTGATTATTCTGAACACAATAAACCAAAAAGTATCCGAGTTTATCACTTGGATTTTTCCATAAGAAATTTACTGTCACGTGAATCACCGTGAAGTAATTAAATTCTTGTAGCATTACTTCACAGTGATTCACGTGACTTGATTCAACAAATTTTGCTAACAGTTTGCGTTCCAGGTCAGCACGTGGGCTGTTCGACAGACCTTAACAGCGATTCAGAAGGCATTGGGACTGCTGTCGACAGACGCTGTCAGACCTGGAACAAACCTAATTATGACACACCCGAAAATTCCAGAAGGAGACACGCACCACAACTCTCAGTTGATTTCTGTATTCAGGGCGGTATAAGGTATGGTAGGAGTGAGGTCGCCTCAAGTAGTAGTGACCCAGACAAACGTCATTAGGTTACTTACTTGGTGCGCACTTCTGTCTGATAAATGAACGAGAAGGGTTTCGAACCAAACTTAGTTTTGTTCTTCCATTCTTCCACACAACTGCTTCTGATTTTTTAGCGAGTTTACAACGAAATGTTTTCTTCACCTCATTCATAACTCTCGTGGGAAGGAAATCGAGGCATAACATTTCCTACCCGAAGCCCATTGACTGAGGGGCCGTAATGAAACCGACACTGGGGCATTTTTGCAGGAAACTTCCGTAAATCAATAGCGGGGAGGTTCTGTCGGTCTGTGATTTCCAGTTTATCATCTGATTCTATGCAAATGAACCCCCCGTCCGGGTAATGCCGGAAAGTGGGTCGCCTTTGTTCTGAAACTCGGGAGATTTCTCGGGGCGAGCGATGTTGTGTTGGCGCTCGTGGTCCCTGTGGGGTGTTGTTGGTGTTTGAGGTCCCGAGCTATTAGCTATGCTGTGCCTTCCAATTCCGAGAGAGTTCTACTTGCACGGAGTCGCTCGTTCTTTTTTTTTCTGGCCTTTCACTCGCATCTCATTCATGAAAACGATAGTAATCATGGTAGTACGACGCGGACTTAATGAATTGATTCATAACAGTTACCCGTCGTAAAGAAGGCTCCTTATGTTAATCAACGGGATCAATAAAATAAAATCTTTTCGCGTTGCCCTAAAAAGGAAGTCATAAACAGGCTCTGAATCCTTGAGACACCTGCCGGTATAAACATATTACAATCAGATACGACACTCACTTTTATAAGCGCTATAAATACGAGCATAGCGCACGGCCAGCCTGAGCCTGTTATGAGTGGGTCGTACGTTAGCTGATCATAAGGATTACGCTCATCTGACAAAACGGATTAGGCCCGTGAATAGAACCCACGTGAATGAGTTATTGGAATTCCTTTATGAGAAGCTTCGTTTACAGTTTCTTGTGGCGTGTGAAATGAAATTCAAACCAAAACAGTTTTCTAGAGAATTGACCTTTAACGGAGTAAATACACTCTGGCAAACATAAATGTCGTACAGTGAAGGCAATGTGCGATATTACGTGGGAATCTGCCGCACGAGGCGTCTATTTGCTCGCTAAAATTGTGAGCGCAGTATTTACATAATGCCCATCAAATCAACGATGATTCTGAAAAAAAAATTAATGAAATTTCGTCATTTAGCATTAAAAAAATTAATAATGATTATAGTGGATTAAACCCGCCATAAAACGTCTGTCGTATAAAATCCGCCCGTGAATCATTCGACATCCAGTAAAAACCGTCACTTGCTGCATAATGACGCTAACCTGAAGATGAAAATGGTTTTGATTCACCTTGGAATTTTTCCTCAAATGTCGACCGTAAATCAACCCTCGGTGTAATAATCCTCCGGAGCGATTGTGATGGTGTATGAATTAAATGCCGTCTTGTGACGCCTCAAGTACATGTATTGGTCCGCGTTGATTTATTGATGAACTTGGCCATTCGATTTTCACTCATGAAACTTTGATGCAACTGGGGATTCATCTCGGGACGACACACTTGAGCAATTTAAAGAGCTGTGCTTATAGCAATTTCATCGTGATTCTGGCTTCTTCCATCGAATCTTGTCTGTAGTCGTTGCAAGTTGAGAGAAACTTGAATTTTCGCGTTGTTTTAATGTGATTTTTCTTTGGAGCCTCTCGATTTTGAGCTCGGTATCAGGTGAGAGCGCTCATAGGACTGAAGATGCAGGAGCTCACTCTGATTAAAATCATTCGGGTTGGTGGGGGTAAAGACCCGCAATTTTCAGATTTCAAAGAATTGTGGTTAATACAGACTGGATTGCTCTTAAATTTTAAATTGGAGTCGTAGATTGAGATGTTACCAAGAGCTCCTCGAAGTCCAGTGTTTCCATCCCCGTTAGCTACCGTGAAATTTGAAATTTAAGAAAAATAAATAAATGCTGGTCTTTGTCCAATGATTGGGAGCAGGGTCAAACAGACCACGTCAATGCTTTCGCCAAGCTTTCAGCATTATATTATGCCTTCCTCAGGGCTCAGCAAAGGTCACTGTAAGGCGTGCGTCATCACTCGTCAAAACCAAGGAACCAGAAATATCCCCCTGATCCCAATCATTGGAATAGTAGAAAACAAACTTAGCTCATTTTGGTTTATTATTCTTGGAATAATACACCTATGTTTTCGCGACGGAGGTCGACGACTCGGATCGGCCTCAAAATTTGACAGTAATGTATCGTGAAAAAAGCAAAAAAAAAAAGCTTTTCAATACCTAATTCGAAATTTTTGACATTATCCGTTTCAAGAGGTCTAGATTCCAAATCCGAAATGTCCGTCCGCCGTCCGGGCCGTTTTTGGCAGTAGGATTTTTGGTTTATTATTCTTGGAATAATACACCTATGTTTTCGCGACGGGGGTCGACGACTCCGATCGGGCTCAAAATTTGACATTATCCGTTTCAAGAGGTCTACATTCTAAATCCGAAATCGCCGTCCGCCGTCCAGGCCGTTTTGGGCAGTAGGAATTTTTTTAAAAATCTGAAATTTCGGCAAAATACTTGGTTTACCATCTAGTTGTGCCCGCAAGGTTTTCAGTCCGATAGCCCAAACCCGTGGGGCGCTATGGGGCTATAATGGGGCTACGGGAGGTTTTTTTTTTGAAGGCTTTTAGCTATGGGATCGAGTTAGGTGTCGTTTTCGAAGTATTTTTGGACGTAGAATCCATTTTTTGGGGTCCCGGAACGATCCGCTTTCACTGGGGCGATCTTTAGGGCATTCGTGGGGCTAAAAATGGGATTTTTGAAGGATCCCAAGATGTTAAATATTTTACCAGTAAAAAATACAGCATTTTTGAAAAAAACCCATTTTTGAACAAAAAATCCACAAAAAAATTTTTTTTTGAGATAAAATCCAAAAAAAATTTTTTTTTTGAGATAAAAATCCAAAAAAATTTTTATTTTTTATTTTTTCATTGACAGAATTAAATTTCTGCACAAGTAACGTATATAAAAGAATAATAAACCCTTGTGTAAAATTTGCAGCGTTTTTTTTTTTTAATCTGAAATTATGACAAAATACTCGGTTTACCATCTAGTTGTGCCCGCAAAGTTTTCAGCCCGATCTCCCAAACCCGCGGGGCGCCATGGGGATACAAGATGTTTTTTTTTTTAAGGCTTTCGGCTATGGGGTCGAGTTAGGTGGCGTTTTCTAAGTATTTTGGACCTAGAATCCATTTTTGGGGGTCCCAGAACGATCCGAGTTCACTGTGGCGACTCAAATTTCTTGAAGATTCTGTGGATCGTAGCCTGGGTCAAGAGGTGGATCCTCAACGTGAGGTATCTTGGTTGATGCTGTTGCTCCATGAGTACAGGACCAGAAAACCATTTGAGCTGGAATTAGCCCTGTACACGTGCATCAATAGACCAAAAATCATCACCTGTTCCAAGGATGGATGTCAGGTTTCATCGAACAAAACCATGCGAGGATGCATCCATTTGAGGGTCCCAGTGGTCAGAGTGCATCAGTGAGGCTCAGAGGTTCCCCGTTTTTCTGCTTGCTGACGCCCATCTGACAAGTTGAATGGGAGACCATTACCACAGGACCTTCAGCTCGCTTTTGCGTTTTTCCCATCAGTGGCTCGGCGAATGGAGAAGACGTGGGTGGTTCTTATCTGGCCATGGGAACTTCGCCGCAAACCTCCACCGACTGGCACTGGCCGACGATCCTGGCTGTGTGTGGTGCACGGACCCGGAGGGCTCGGCGAGGCATGTGCTTCGGAGCTGCCCTGCATTCGGTACGGGACGGGCTGTCCTGGAGGCTGAGGAGTGGGAGAGGACTGGAGCAAGTATGTGTCCAGCCCATCCCGGTACAAGGCGTTTGTTGCCTTTGCGGCAGCTGCCTTGAAGGTTCCGGCGGCAACAAGGCCCCCACAGGCAGCAGTGAGCCCTGAGGGGAACGACAGGTAGTCGAGTTTTGACTCCCAATAGTTGCCCCTCAGGGTTTGCTTGGGTCACACCCCATAGTAAGGGTGGTGGAGCAGTGGCTCCCATCCTGAGTAATGCTAACCCCCATGGAGGAATAGAGAGGAGAGCTCACTCTGTGTTAAACGCCGTTCCCAAAACGCCAACCCAGTGGTGGACCTGGGGGGGGGGGAATTGTGACTGCAGCGCGACCCCTACGAGATGTAGTGAACTTTGAAGGTGGTAAGTTACCAAAACAACCAGAAGATGGCGCCCTGCGAATTCCGCCCAGACATGTCGTTTCCATTCACAGTGTACTCAGCTACACAATCAATTTCGTTATTCAGATATGGTTCCTTCAATTTTTCCTTTAATTTATTTGTAGTAGCACAACAGTGGAAGATAAATCCGTTTCGTGAGGAATTTGGGGGCTTTCCTTCGTAAGAAGAGCTAGTAGCTCACTCTATCGGGATTTGAAGGTACTATGTGTAGTTCACTACATTGCGTAGGGATAGCGCCACCGTCGACTATGGCACATGAAGTCCTATTTAGTGAGCTCTCCTCTCTATTCCTCCATGGCTAACCCCGTCACTCCCTCTCATCACCATTTCCCCTTCCCTTCCGTCTCCTCCTGTCTTGGCGCCCCTAAATGTGGGGGCCTGCTGATAGCTTTAATGAGCTCGTGCAGTTGCACATACGTTCATCTGTTCGGAGCGCCAGCTCATCCCTACCTTTTCCAGCGGCGCTTTCGTACATTTTTCAGTGGCACTTTCGTACCTCAAAAGCTGACAAGAAATTGGAGGGACCGGCGCATTCGTAATTCACCGAACGATAATTGTGAACGTTCCTGTTTGAACTGCTCTCGCAATCCCAGTGTGCTGGGCCAGGTCGTTGCAGACGCTGTGCACTTTGTTTTAGTGCATTTTGGAGGAAAGAAGGAAAACAGTCTTACCCCATGCAGGAAAAACAATTTTTAAATCTACGGCGTTGCAGTGAATGACTTCAAAATGCCATAATACGGCATATTATGCAAACTTAGGTAGTATCCAACATTCCTAGCCTGTTTGCTTATAAGCATATCAAACCGTGTCTTCTCGGCTTACTGATATACCGGAATGAACCTAATTAGTCGTACCGACGCCGTTAATTACCGAGGGAAAATTTACGATTCAGGACGCGAGCTGAGTAGGTAGCCAATAAGAGAACAAGGTCACACTTGGCACGGCCCGATCTGATCGAATGTGGTCCGGAAGATCAGGTAGAAGTTGACAACTCGCGATAGGTCTCGACCCAGTGCCGTCGACCACACGATTTTGACCTTTACCGTACAACGTACGCTTGTTTCCCAATGGTAAAATGGTAATGTCGGAACCACCCCCGGGTCTCCTCGCATTCTTCATCCCGGAGGTACACGTTTCATAAATAATCCCCCAATTAATAGCGTCGGATCAGGTACCTACCGGGTATTCTTTGGGGGGGTTTTAATTAAATTGATTTTTTTTCTTATTAGGGAGCCAAGCGATTTAGCGTAGGAGGCTGATATGGCGATTCCTATCGGTACATGTTGGCTACCTAGCAGTAATTAAGTTTGTGCCCATCTCTGGTTGAATTAGGGCTCACAGTTGGAGCTTTTGATTAACTAAATAAGATGACCATCTGATACTGAAGATGAGCAGCTGCATAAAGATTCTAAAATCATACAGAAGACCCTCTTGAAGCGTATTATGTTGTCAAAATTAATGAGGGGGAGCTGATTTGTGGAAGTTGTCGCTACACTTTTCTGGTTTTTGGGCAATTTAGCATGAAATTACCTTTTGGGGTGCGAAGGTAGCAAAACCTGTTAGAGCCTACGCTCAGGTTAAAAAAAAACTTACAAAAAAACTTGAATTGAGATATCATTTTGTTAGTTGGGCAGGCTGACAGCTTCGCCCATCTTGCTGGGAATACTGGATGGGTAGGTGGGTACTGTATACCTCAGGTACGTGTTCAGTCGACGTAATCGGGAAACGATGCGGTTAGCAGAGAAAAACGGCCTCTCCAAGCTCCGCCCGGCGCGCCGGGGCTTTTTGAGGTCCAGTTGAGAAACTGGCTTATGTGAGCAGCGGTCGGTGGAGGGAGTTATTATTTTTCTGAAAGGCGTGTTCGGTCAGGCCCTTTGCAATATACGCTGTTTGTCTTTTGACGAATGAGGGGGTTTCGGCGGGGGTTCCGACCGACCGGGGTTGATAAAAACCTCGCTGACAAAAACCGAAAGACGTCGTTGGCGAGTGAAAAATTCCCTTTCGACGTGTGGCTGCGCCGGAACGATGCGGGTAGGCTCGAGAAAAAAAAAAACGCCTTACTGATTGAAAATGATTTCGTAAAAAAGGTGATCCATTGCGGGCATTCACAGCTGGCTACAAGATATAGCCCTAAGCCACAAAAATACTGCAACTCACGGTTGACGGCTGGGTCGAATCCATCCGCCTCACAGTTGGATGACGCTAAAAGGTGGCGGAAATTATTCAAGATGACAAACTGACTTATAGAGATGCGTTTAGTTTAAAAATGCAAATCTAAAGGTTCAGCTGTGTATTACAATTAGAAAAAAAAGAAGATAATTTGCACAAAAATTAAAAAAAAAAATTTTGCGTAAAAAATTCTATTTAAAATTTAAATCTTAAAAATTCTATTAAATTTAAAATTTAAAATAATTGGGCATAAACAATCTCTGTATCGTTCCAATTTTAGTATATTCTATACCACTAATTCTCACCTTGTTTGTGGCTGGCTGACAGAGTATGTCACACGCCTTCTCCTTCTAAGCCGTAAGCGATACCGAGATTCTTTCTATGGCTTCGGGATTCCATTTAGGTGTTCTTAGGGGGGTTGCGCCCTCCCTGAGATGCGCGCAAGTAGGCGCATTTGCGCCGAACTTTCTTATTTCAAATGGTAACCCCTAATTTTTCGGAGAATTTGGATTCTTTTCTCAATTTGACGTTCGATAAGCGTGTTGAGCGAAATATTCGATGCGCGCAAATCTGCGCAGCTATCCTTATCTTCGTTGTTCACTGTCCGATTGAGTCGGCGTTTACTCCGTACCCGACCTAGAGATCCGAATTAGTAAATTAGTAAATGAACGAATTCGGCGAATTTAGATGACGAGTTTAATTTGAACGATTTGAAGAGATCCAGCGTGCGTTAGCCGTGTGTCTTGGGAGGGTGTCAGGGACCTTGGAAGGATGGAGAGAACGGGAGAACGGAGGGTGACAGGGACCTTGGACTCAACAGAATGCAGCGCAAAGTGGCTAACGCCCAGAACCACTCGGCTAATCGGGCAGCCCCCCTACTTAGCTTAGCAAATCTCATTAGCTTTCATCTGAGCACTTGTTGAACTCTGTAGGTCAAATAGGAACCGAGAAAACGTATTTGAACAAAAACCTGACACCACTGTTGAAGCGGAAACTACGTTTTTCAGTACGTTTTCGGCTGTAGCTCGGAAGCTATTGGCCCGATTCCAAATTTCCTTTTTTCTCGTAAAAGCTGATCAAATTTACCATCGCAGCTCTTCTACGTGAAAGTTCGATTTGAGCTTTGATAAGGGAGAGGTAGGCATGGCAACCAAATGACAAATTTTGGCAAAAACGGGTTTTTCGCACATTTTTGTCCATATAATGCCTCTTCATTTGTGTTCTGCATCAATCAGGGAACCACCTGGTTTGAGTCCAACTGATGCGTCTTTTGCTGTTGGTTCCTTACTTGGTTCCCTATCTGCTAGTCCCGGTGCTTCTGCCGAATTTACTTTTTTCTGGGATTCACCCCAACTGGCCAACAAGCTCAACTCACACAATGTTGCTCCCATAACAGCTGGGCTCCAAACGCCTCACGACTCTAATATGAAAATGCCTCGCCACTTTAGTGCCTTTCAACCCAAGAGAGTCCCTAATGCAACAAAACGCACTCCCCCGAGTTGTTTTCTGAAATCTTTGTTGTGAATTTCGAAAGGAACTTAATTCCCGAGACAGCATCGCGTTTAGCATAGCCGGACCATCATTTCGATAGCGTTTTTGAACCGATTCAGGGAGCGGTCTGTTTTTCACCTCCCATAACGACCAACTCGACGTGATCGGCGTCGGTGATGGGTTTGATAGGTCGTGAAAAGGATATCCTCGAAACCCGTTTCCGAATGCAGCTTTTATCTAAAAGGGGGTCCTTTATTAGACACATTTTGGGGCTGCATCCTGTCTATAAGGCCGATATCCCGGGTTGAGGGTGCTTATCGGCGAAATCTAATTGCCGGAGCTTAAGTGGTTGGTGACAGGGGATGGAAAGTTCGGCAATGCCGAACACGCTGGAAATGTTTCGCTTGAATTTTAAGAACATCAAGTAAAAAAAAAAAAAAAAGTGATGAAGCGAAAAAGCCGTTAAATGAGCCAAGCCGGCTCATTTAATCGGCTCATCAATAAAGCCTATTGAAATTCATAAATCCCCTTAAAACGGGGATTTAGCGGAGATAAGACGCAGGCTGTGAGAGGTTTCCTATGTGTATCGCGTATATCGGCCAACAGGTAGGCGATTGAGCGTGAAATCTGGACGGGGGCGTGTGATGGCCAGAGGCTCCTCCTCTTCATCACCTCGTTGTAGGTACCCCGAAACAGATAGAATCTTCGTCGGGAAAAAGTTCGTCTTTAGGGTAGGGGGAGTTTCAACTTGCGGCGTTTCGCCCCACATGTTATGCCTTTATCAGGCGCGGTATCAGCCCGCTACGGGGGTCGTAATTCATTCAAAAGCTCCGCGCATCTTTCATATCGGAAAATCGTCGAGGATTATGATGAGCCGTGGCGGAAAGTGACCGTTCATCGTATTTCAGCCGATCGGTAGCCAAAGAGTCTCATTATGGATCGTGAGGCTCCCGAGAGAGAAAGCTTTTCGTTGTTCGTGAGAAGAGGGGGGAAAACGCTGCAATTTTTTGGGTTTATTATGGTTGGAATAATACACCTATGTGTATGCGACGGAGGTCGACGACTCCGATCGGCCTCAAAATTTGACATTATCCGTTTCAAGAGGTCTAGATTCCAAAACCGAAATGTCCGTCCGCCGTCCGGGCCGTTTTGGGCAGTAGGAATTTTTTTTTTAAATCTGAAATTTTGACAAAATACTCGGTTTACATCTAGTTGTGCCCGCAAGGTTTTCAGTCCGATCGCCCAAACCCGTGAGGCACTATGGGGCTGAAATGGGGCTACGAGAGACGTTTTTTTGAATGCTTTTGGCTATGGGATCGAGTGAGTGTCGTTTTCGAAGTATTTTTGGACGTAGAATCCATTTTTTGGGGTCCTGCAACGATCCGATTCCGCTGTTGCGATCTTTAGGGCTTTCATGGGGCTACAAATGAGATTTTTGATGGATCCCAGGAGGTCAAATATTTTTCAAGTAAGTAAAAAAAAAAAAAAAAAAAAATCCCCAGAAATTTTTGTGTTTTGAAATTTATAAAAATCCAATTCCCCCCCACATTTACAGAATTAAATTTCTTCACAAGTAACCAATATCAAAGAATAATAAACCCTTGTGTAAAATTTGCAGCGTTTTTAAAAAATTATTCTTTGATATAAGTTACTTGTGCATAAATTTAGGCCTAAATCTGTGTGAATTAAAAAAAAAATATTTTTTTTTTTTGGATTTAAAAAAAATCCCTTATTTTTTTCAAAAAAAAAAATTTTTTTTCATTAACTTGTTCAAAATTTTGACTTTTGACGAAATTTAATTTTGACCTCCTGGGATCCTTCAAAAATCCCATTTGTAGCCCAATGAAAGCCCTAAAGATTGCAAAAGTGAAATCGGATCGTTCCGGGACCCCCAAAAATGGATTCTACGTCCGAAAATACGATCCCATAGCCAAAAGCCTTCAAAAAACCCTCCCGTCGCCCCATTTTAGCCCCATAGCGCCCCACGGGTTTGGGCGATCGGTCTAAAAACCTTGTGGGCACAACTAGATGGTAAACCAAGTATTTTGTCAAAATTTCAGATTCTTAAAAAAATTCCTACTGCCCAAAACGGCCCGGACGAGTGACGGAAATTTCGATTTTGGGATCTAGGCCTGTTGAAACGGATAATGTCACATTTTGGGGCCGATCGAAGTCGTCGACCTGCCTCGCGATTACATAGGTGTGTTATTCTAAGAATAATAAACCAAAAGGCGATTTTATGGTCTGGAAGGTACCCAAATGTTACCTTACTGGTCGATTCTCCGAAAGTAATTACTGAAGGGTATCCTTAAGGATAATAAATATCCTTACAATAATCGCAATCCTTACAACAATAATCCTTACAGAGTCAAATTTTGACTCTCATTTTCTGGAGTTCTTGAAGTGGGATTGGTTTATTTATTTTACTTTTATTATTTTTTTATTTTTTATTTTTAAGTATAATCTATGTATCACACCCGTTAGATCGAAAAACCATGAAAACATTCCGAAATTTATTCCATATGAATAAATACATTCATTTATTTAGGTAGGACTTTACTTGACTGCCACATCATAAGATTCCCCTCGACAGCTTAATTTCTCACCGCCTCGATCCACGATGAAAATCCCTGCCCGTTTTGAACGGATCTTGTATCGCACTCCACGCCCTGCTTTGCATGCAATTGCATTCCGGCTACACGCCTTTCTATGCGCACGTTAACTATGATTAACTGTCGTTGTGCTCGTCGTATTATATTCACCGCGGTCGACGTCTCGGGAAATTTTCAACGTCATCTTCAGCCCTGAGATTGTTACACCCCTTCATCACCGATAAACTGCTGCGTGGTGCTTTATGCAGCCTCGGGGAGTAGAATTGCTTCCACGATGACGTGAAATTGCCCTCGGAAACGGAGATTAACATTTGGTCGGTGGGATTGCTGTTTTAGGTCTTCCGAGTCCGTTATTCTGTCCTCGTGAAGGAATCATCAATTGACAATCATCTCGCTGCAGTAAATTTCTCGCGTGTTATGAAATGGAACCAGTGCAGTTTTATGTTCTGTTGTTATAAATGGCGAAGCTATTTATTTAAATATTATGTTAGTCTCCTTTGCGCCTTGAAGGCGCATTTATTGAAACACCGAGGAATGCAGCACTTGAGCCAAAAACCTTGACAGTTCATTGGAGTCTTTTATGTAGGTGCAGACCTGCAGACCTCTCGGGGTCACCAGGAAAGAGGCTTGGCGGATGAGTAATGCTCTTTGCGGTCCACCAACCGCTCCTGCGCTAAGGTCGAAGAAAACCGACCTTTAACTTTAAAGCCGGTTCAAAAAGCCCCCCAGCCGAGCCCGAGAATAAGAGGCAGAATAATAATTTTCAATACAAACGCATTAATATTTTACGTGCCTTACTTCTGTTCCCAAGTAGGGTTTGAATGCTAAGGGTCACTTTGCCCGTCGATACGTCCGGGCTCCCGGATTTTTAAACGATTTTCTCCCGGCTCCAACGTGGACCCAAGTGGTGAAATTAATCTTGGCTTTACAGCCGCGCTGAGTCGTCATAAATAAGATAACCAACTTCACGGCCATCTAACATTTCATAGGTGAGGAGCTTTTTTAGACGCCCTTAGCGTGCGACTAAAGAAGTGCGTACCGTTTTCGAGATCAATCTTCGAAAACTTGATGGACGTCGGGCACCAAGTTGGCAATTTCCTTTATCAACCCATCTAATTCAATCTGATGTGGCTGGTTGTTATGGCCTTCCAATCTTCTGGTACTAGAGATGAAGTTGATGATTAAGTTGACAACATTTTGTTTTCAGTTTACGCCTGTTTTCGTTTATCTTGATTTAGAGACGCAGATACAAAATGAAAAATAGAAACGCTCCAAATTGTATGCAAGGGTTTATTATTCTTTGGTATGAATGATCCAAAAGTTGATTCTGTCAATAAAAAATTTGTTATAACAAATTATTTATTTTTAATTGAAATTGAATTAAAAAAAAAAATCTGTATTCTTGTCGAGTGTTTGGACGCTTGTGGAATCACAAAAAGTGGATTCCACGTCCAAAACAACCCCTCATTCGACCTCTTGACATCTTCAAAAGTCCCATTTGAAGACAACAGGGAAAGAAGGATGTCACTTTTTTCGAAAATGAGTTAAGGTTGGTAATATATATAATTATAATATATAGATTATAATCTTCCCAGGGCTAGTTTCATTATCAGATAATGTATAGATTCTATACCTACCACTAATAATTAAGAATTATTCTTACCGTGTGTCTGTTCGGCGTCCTGTTTAAGTTTCCTTAGGGGGGTTGAGCCCATGGATGCGCGCAAATAGGCGCATTTGCGCCCAACTTTCTTATTTCAAATGGGAACCCCTACGTTTCTTGAGGAATTTGGATTCCCCAGTCAATTTTACGTCCGATACGCGGGTTGAGCGAAATTTCGATGAGCGCAAATCCACAAAACTCCTCCTATCTTCGTTATTTACTGTCCGATTGAGTCGGCTTTTCCTCAGTATCCTACCTAAAAATCCGAATTTGGTCCGATTGAGTCGGCGTTTCCTCTGTATCCTACCTAGAGATCCGAATTTTAATACGAAATCCGGAAAAAACGAATTCCATCCATCAGCGAGTTTAGACTGCGTGTTTAATTTGAACGATTTGAAGAGATCCAGCGCTCGTTAGCTGTGTGTCTTGGGAGGGTGCCAGGGACCTTGGAAAGGTGGAGAGGCGGAGAAACTTGGGGGGAGAGGGGGATATTTCAGGAAACGGTTCATTCCACTAATTTCGGATATATTCTGGTGTGTGGGAAGACGATTTCTCTCTCTATTCCCCAGCCAATTTTACGCCCGTTAAATTTAGCGCATTGGGCGACTGTCACTTAGGCGAGCGAAGCGAGCCTCCCCCTCCCCCCGGCCAAGCGAAGCGAGGCCTTCTGTCTGAGTGCTATTATGACCTGAAAACCGGAAAAAAAGAGGAATGTTCTGTGAGATATAGCCTGTGTTAGATTTGATATTTCTGGGAAAGAATGCGGAAGGGTCGGGTTGCTCATCGCAAACTTTTTTCGCTCCAATTCGCCCCTGCTAATGTACCATGTTAATATTTCTCAGCACATATTCCATATCGTGATATTTAAAAAGGGCAAAAGCTACGGAACTGTGTCAGCGCTCTTGTCTGAGTTTAAATTCAATTCTTCGCAGGCCTCATCAAAATTGCAAGAGAGATTTGCAATATTGTAAGCAAGCAACGTAGATGGAAAGTGAGATAGCTCGAAGAACATTTAAATTGGGCCCTGGTTGATTATGCATGTATTACATTTAAACTCTTATCAGGTGAGCTGTGCATCCTGAGCTCGTTAACTTGTCCGTGGAATCTGAATCTAGATTACTTCTGTCCGCGAGTTCCTTCAGGGCAAGAGCTACCTAGCCGGGAACTTGGGCTATTTGATGGGCTATTCGAGATATCAAAATCGAATTAATAATGTGGACGCATCGTTGATAGGGAGGAGAGAGTTTCTGAACATCTTCTCGAGCTGTTATTAATTTCTGTGTGGGGGCTGTGAGAAAATCGCGATATTTCTCAGCTTTTGGTTTATCATTTTTGGAATAATACACCTATGTAAGCGCGACGGAGGTCGAAAATTCAGATCGGCCTCAAAATTTATCCATTTCAAGAGGTCTTGATTTCAAAAACGAAATGTCCGTCCGCCGTCCGGGCCGTTTTGGGCAGTAGGCTTCTTCTTTTTTTTTTTTTTTTTTTTTTTTTTTTAATTCTGTAGTTTTGACAAAATACTCGGTTTACCATCTAGTTGTGCCTGCAAGGTTTTCAGCTCGATCGCCCAAATCCGTGGGACGCTATGGGGCTACAGGTGGGGGTTTTGAAGGATTTTGGCTATGAGATCGAGTTAGGTGTCGTTTTCGAAGTATTTTTGGACGTAGAATCCATTTTTGGAGGTCCCGGAGCGATGCGAATTCACTGAGGGGAACCACAGGGCTTTCGTGACAAATGGGATTTTTTGAAAGTTCCCTGGAGCTCAAATATTTTCCAAGTAAAAAAATGCTGCTAATTTTACATAAGGGTTTATTATTCTTTGATGTTGGTTACTTGTGCAATAATTTAATTCCGTGTCAACGAGAAAATATTTCTCAGAGAGAGAGATAAAATATTTTGGAAAACTTTTTTTTTAACATGGATATGTTTTTGGGCTGGGGGTCATTCTAAAATTTGCAACACCTGCGACACCAAACGACACCAAAATTTGTTACGCAACATAATCGCGAAAACTATAATCACATGATTGGTCTGTAAGGAAGTTTGGCGGTTGGTTACTAGAAACTGTTTCTACTCGACAACCAAAATTTGTGACGACGAGTTTACAGTAAACATATCCATGATTCAATGTTTTTCCGTGAAGCGGAGAATTTCCAGGGGTTTTTTTTTTTTTGTAATTTTCTTTTCAAAAATGTTTTTTTTTTTATTCGAAAAATATTTGACCTCCTGATATCCTTCAAAAATCCCATTTGTAGCCCCATGAAAGCCCTATAGATCGCAACAGTGAAATCGGATCGTTCCGAGACCCCAAAAATTTGATTCTTGTCAATAAAATACTTCGAAAACGACACCTAACTCGATCCCATAGCCAAAAGCATTCAAAAAACGCCTCTCGTAGCCCCATTTTAGCCCCATAGCGCCCCACGGGTTAGGGCGATCGGGCTGAAAACCTTGCGGGCACAACTAGATGGTAAACCGAGTATTTTGTCAAAATTTCAGATTTTAAAAAAAAGTTCCTACTGCCCAAAACGGACGGCGGACGGACATTTCGTTTTTGAAATCTAGACCTCTTGAAACGGATAATGTCAAATTTTGAGGCCGATCCGAGTCGCAAAACAATTTAAACCTTTTTTTTTTTTGTTTTTTTAATCAAACATTTTCATACAATTAACTCATATCAAAGAATAATAAACCCTTGTGTAAAATTTGCAGCGGTTTTTTTTTTTTTTTTTTTTTACGACATTAACATTACATTAACCTTTTTTCTCCGAATGATTCAAAACCTCCGGTCTGTTTTCCGTATTCTGCTTGTTATGTTGTAAACAACTGGCTCGACCCGCTCCGAAATCGTCAACCTCATTAGTTCTCTGTGGACGTGGGCCAGTGATCATACAGGTTCGCCCAGTGTGGGAGGGAACCAGGATTTAATGCAACGTCCATACCTGATTATCACCTTCATTTCTTCACTGCACCTGAACTGGGTTAACACTGATGTATCAACTGTGTTCCTTCTCCCCCTTCGACTCTGTTGGTAATTGCTTGGTTTGCTTGGGATTTTTTTTTTCCCCAGGAGGCAGAATAAAAGAAAACAATGAATGTGGGGGGAAAAAGAAACCGGTCCAAAGGCCTGTGGTCCACAGCTCACCCACCTCCTCCTGTTTGATAAATGAAAACCGTCTACAGACACCGTTGTACGGTATCGCCAGCCCTTCATCATTGCTTTACAGATATCAATTCCGTGGGTTACATTCCTGCGCTTCAATGGAAAAAGGGGACGTCGTGTACGCTGAGGGCACAGTTATCGTGTCGCACCCACAAATGAAAAAAAAGAAAAAAAAAAGGAAAACCTTGAAGGTGGTTGTTCTGAAGGTTTGGTTAGAACCGCTTAAAATCAATCCCTCCTGCACTTCCCAGCGCTTTCCCCTTATTCTCAGTCACACATCAATGACTGTTGCGTTTAGGTGTCGTTAACTTCCCATTAATGAATTAGCGTGAAGGTGGTCGATGGCGGCCTACGAAAAAAATCCAGTTACACTAATTGAATTCGGCTTCGCCTTAATTGGATGAATATTCAATTTTTTCACGTCTTTTTTTTTTTTTTTTTTTTTAGAAGTCTTGTGAATTTTTCGTTCCCAAGAAACCGAGACCGGAATGAGGGAAATAAAAAGCCTAAATAAACACGTGTATGTGAATAGGACTTGGCCTTTTTCGGCAGACGGCGACCTCCCGATTTTAATATTCATACGGCACGAGTGAGAGGGAATTTTATGAAATTCAAATACCCCGAAAAAAAAAACCGTTGTTCCGTGCGCCGACGTTGAAGTTTATCTCTCGGGGACATCTCTTTGAAAACGGAGAAAAACAAGATTGTTTGCACTAAACGGGTCGTCAGGGGGGAGGGGTTTCCTTGGCCCTGGGGTGCGATAGACGGCCCTGGCGTTTACTCCCGAAATAGTGCTCAGATCGTAATCGGGTTCCCGGGTTTGCTCAATCCAAGGACCTCCGGACAAAGATGACGACCAGAATTGTCTCTCGGGAACATTGACATTATCAGCAACCTTCAACTACAGTAATTTTCCATAGTACGGCTGTTTATAGTTGATTCTGGCTTTAATCAGAACAGGTTCAAAATATAGGTTGTGAGTTATGCTTTTGTTTGTAATTTCAGCGTCATTTGGAAGCCTTTTACAGTTAAACCACTTAGCATAACAAATTCATAACAAGGTTCCACAACCAAACTTGAACCGATATAATAGCAAACCAACACAACACCTGAGGTCTATGCTATGTGGGTGGACGAACAGAATGGAAAACGCAACGAAATCGACGATCTGCTCGACTACCAGGAGGGCGAAGAAATCGACTTGGGTGCCCTCATAGAACCCATCTGGAGGACGCTGAGGAAGCAGTCGAGTTCTTTGGGAAAATGGGTCCACACCCAATAGGTCCAAGAGGTTGAAGAGAAGGAAAAAGACGATGAAGAGGAACGCACCGAAATCGACGATCTGCTCGACGACAAGGAGTACAAAGAAATCGACGTGGGCCCCACAAAACTCCACGAAGAAGAACCCATGCTGGAGGTTGCTGAGGAAGCAATCGAGTCAGAGACGAGAAGAAGACATGAAGGAAGGGACTGAAAAGCTCAAAGTGGAGATAGAAGTTGAACAGTCAAAACTCGAGGAGAAGGTGGAAAACGTACCGTCAAAAGAGGACATTGTTGGTGGCCAAGCGACACTGTTACGTCGATGTTTGGCGAGAGAACGCTGAAGGAGAAAAGTCCGACGACGCCAGGAGCTGAGACCTTCATCACCATGATGGAGGCGGTATAGGAGTTGCTCAAGGAGTTGACAACTCGTCGTTGGACTTTTCTCCTAAAGCGTTCTCTCGACAATCACCGATGTGGCCTTCAGTGTCGCCTGCCCCCAACGATGTCCTCTTTTGGCAGGTTTTCCACTTTGGTTTTCCACCTTCTCCTTCGCAGGAGCGTGTGGTTTCTCGACGAGTTTTGACTTTTCAACTTCTGCCTCCACTTTCAGAGGTTCAGTCCCTTCCTTCATTTCTTCTTCTCGCTCGACCGTGTCTGACTCGACTGCTCAGCATGGGTTCTTCTTCGTGGAGTTTTGTGGGGCCCACGTCGATTTCTTTGTACTCCTTGTCGTTGAGCAGATCGTCGATTTCGTTGCGTCCCTCTTCATCGTCTTTTTCCTTCTCTTCAGCCTCTTGGACCTCTTGGGTGTCCATTTTCCCAAAGATCTCGACTGCTTCCTCAGCGTCCTCCAGCATGGGTTCTTCGGCTTTGTCGCCGAGTTCAGTGGGGCACCCAAGTCGATTTCTTCACTGTTGTAGCATTACTTCACGGTGATTCACGTGACTGTATATTTCATACAGTGTCGTTTTAGAAGTATTTTTGGTCGTAGAGTCCATTTTTGGGGGTCCCAGAACCATCTGATTTGGGGATCCATGGGTTGCAGCATTTTGGTGGATGGACGAGTCCGACAGTCTTCGCGATAGACTTTCTCACTGTTTTCCAGTTTGGTGGACCAGCAGGCACTTGTTTCCGAGCCAGTTCACCACCAGCAAAAATCATGATCGTACTATGCTAAAAATCTCGAGACACGTCCATTCTTCGCTTGATGTAGAAGCAAAACAAGATTTAAAAAATAACAACGCTTGGGAGTCTGCAACCACAGGAAAAATGTTCAAGTCATGATGTGCTTGATTGATTCGCTTTTGTTGATGGTGCACTCAAGTGCCACGCTGGTCCATTCCGGGAACGAATTGGGTCAAGTTAGCTCCCTGAGTCCTCGATCGAATGGTGGAGGGTACCCTGTGGGTCTGTAGGCACTTGAGAATGAGAAAGAGGAAGGTTTCACTGGAGTTGTCCAGATACTCCATGCCTTCTGACGTGGTCTCATGTCGCGACATGTCGTCTTCAGTTCCCTTAGGCGTTTTCCCTGAAGAATCACCAGAGGGGTCTTGAATATGATTTCAGATATTCGTCCATGTCAGCAGACCGGAGTTTCCGCAATGAGCTCCGACTAGTTTTTGTCTCACTATAGGTGAGGACCAAAATGGGCCCAACGAATTCGACAAGACGTTTGAGTGCGACCGAAAAGGGCCCCGGGTCCAGTTATTCAACAAGGGGGCTATGGTGGATGGTTCCCTATTGTTAAAACCAGCCAACCCCCGACCTCTCCCACCTGGCCTTAGGCCCCTTCTACCACCTTTTCAATAACAAATAGTTTTTCCTAAAATAAATACAGGATGACGGTTTTTTGGGAAATCCGATTTCAAATTTGGATTCAGCTTGTAGGTATGGGAAAACTATTCTGAAAAATGTACGACAAGAGGAGAAATATAAGCCTCACTAATCATTGTAGAAAACTGTAGGAGTCAATTTCATCTTTGTTCACACAATGAAGTCCAAAAGTTGATCGGTTGCAGTTTGCTCGGTTGTTGTTGTTGTGTTCTATTGTGGAGGGCGAAAAAAAAAAAAAAAAAAAAAAATCAGCTCAGGGGAGGGGATCCAGCAATTTCTTTCATGTCTCTGCGAGGGCGAGAGGGCGTGCGTGGAGGTTTTTGGTTTATTATTCTTGGAATAATACACCTATGTTTTCGCGACGGAGGTCGACGACTCGGATCGGCCTCAAAACTTGACATTATCCGTTTCAAGAGGTCTACATTCAAAATCCGAAATGTCCGTCCGCCGTCCGCCGTCCAGGCCGTTTTGGGCAGTAGGAATTTTTAAAAAAATCTGAAATTTCGACAAAATACTTGGTTTACCATCTAGTTGTGCCCGCAAGGTTTTCAGTCCGATCGCCCAAACCCGTGGGGCGCTATGGGGCTATAATGGGGCTACGGGTGGGGTTTTTTGAAGGCTTTGGGGTATGGGATCAAGTGAGGTGTAGTTTTCGAAGTATTTTTGGACGTAGAATCCATTTTTGGGGGTCCCGAGACGATCCGATTTCACTGTCGCGATCTATAGGGCTTTCATGGGGCTAAAAATGGGATTTTTGAAGAATCCCAGGAGGTTAAATGTTTTTCGAGTAAAAAATACATAATTTTTGAAAAAAAACATTTTTGAAAAAAAATCCCCCCAAAAAAAATTTTTTTTGAAATATAAAAATCCACAAAAAAATTTTTTAATTTTTTTCATTGACAGAATTAAATTTCTGTACAAGTAACCTATATCAAAGAATAATAAACCCTTGTGTAAAATTTGCAGCGTTTGAAGGCTCCTAGGATGTTAAATATTTTTCGAGTAAAAAATAAAGAATTATTGAAAATGAACATTTTAGAAAAAAAAATCCAAAAAAAATAAATTTGTTTTGAGATAAAATTCAAGAAAATTTTTTTTTTCATTTTTTCATTGGCAGAATTAAATTTCTGCACAAGTAACGTATATCAAAGAATAATAAACCCTTGTGTAAAATTTGCAGCTTTTATTTTCTTGGAACAGGAACATTTTCGCTTGACCCCCCCCCCGCTGAGGCGTATTTTGAGCTCCGCGACTAGCTACGCCAGCCAACCCCCGACAGTATCTCACCTGGTCTCAGACCCAACAACTCCGTATTGTGTATTTTTTTCTTAAAAAATTGGTACGAATTTTTGTAATTTGTAGGGGGGGGGGGAGTGGGTAGCCGCGTAGCCTGCGTACACGCCTTGGCCTACCACCATCCAAAATCCTTCTAACTGCTCCAAACCCTGATTCTTGCTCCACTTTTGGAGCTACATAAGATGCGCCAAGTGGAACAAATTTTTGGTGGTTTCATATTTTTCTCGTAATCTTCTCGCCAAAACGGATTTGTGGTATTTTTTCAAAATTTTTAAAGAAAGACGCTGCAAATTTTACACAAGGGTTTATTATTCTTTGATATAGGTTACTTGTACAGACATTTAATTCTGTCAATAAAAAAAATTTAAAAAAATTTTTTTTTTTTGGATTTTTATATTTCAAAAAAATTTTTTGGGTTTTTTTTTTCTTCAAAAATGTGTTTTTTCAAAAATTCTTTGATTTTTACTAGAAAAATATTTAACTTCTTGGGATCCTTCAAAAATCCCATTTTTAGCCCCATGAAAGCCCTATAGATCGCCACAGTGAAATCGGATCGTTCCGGGACCCCCAAAAATGGATTCTACGTCCAAAAATACTTCGAAAACGACACCTAACTCGATCCCATAGCTAAAAGCCTTCAAAACATCCCTCCTGTAGCCCCATAGCGCCCCACGGGTTTGGGCGATCGGACTGAAAACCTTGCGGGCACAACTAGATGGTAAACCAAGTATTTTGCCAAAATTTCAGATTTTAAAAAAAATTCCTACTGCCCAAAACGGCCCGGACGGCGGACGGCGGACGGACATTTCGGATTTTGAATGTAGACCTCTTGAAACGGATAATGTCAAGTTTTGAGGCCGATCCGAGTCGTCGACCTCCGTCGCGAAAACATAGGTGTATTATTCCATGAATAATAAACCAAAAGTATAATTTCCCGTTTTTTTCACTTTAGGAGCTCAGATACACCACATGGAGCTACTTTTTTGTGGTTTCAGACTTTTCTCGCACTATGCTCGCCAAACTGGATTTTTTAAGACCAATTTCAGATTTTTCCGACCGCTAGAAGTGCCCTAGAATAAAAATGAGCATTCTCCTCCTCCTCCTTGGGCTGGAGCTCCAATGTAATAGATTGATAGATATACATAATATATTATAGATCGTTTTTTTGGGTCGCTGTGGAGCAGGTCCTGGTGGGGTCACCAGGACTGCTGGTGGATTGGCTGGATTTGTTTCCTGACGCTTTTGCGAGCGAATCTGTTGCATTCTCAGCTCGCTCGACTTTCTCGTCAGCGGTTTACGATGAAAATGAGTATTTTTTAGGAACGGTAGAAATTTCACGTATCTCATCGTAAAGTGCGCACTCACAACACGGTTTTTGCATTTTTAGTTTTTGCACAGGTGGCGTCCTATTTTCTGTTCGTTTCAAACTCGATATTGTGGCACATTTATGTTGCGTGTCCTGTCGTGACTCGTTCTCGCTTTGTTCCCGTTCGGTTCGACGTGCCCTTGGACGGACATGCTCGTGATATTCGTGATAGGTCGATGCGTTGTGACAATGACACGTACGAAAAGATTTTTCGGAAGTCCCGTAAGCCGTCGCCGCGTGAAAACCCTCCTCGTTATTTGGGATGATTTATCAAGATTTCTTCGGGGCGGGAATCGCGCGACGGTCGGAATGTCAGTCCATGAAAACTGATGTTTTGTTGAGATGGCCAATGAGGAGATTACCGTCGGGAAGGGATGGAGGGAAGTAACGTGCCCCGTCCGAGGTCTTTCCTGAAGAATCCTAACGACCCCGCTCCTGTGATGACCGACCATTAGGGTTCAAATTGTCAACCTAATATGATTTGTGTGGCTGTGGCTTCCCTCATCATAATTTCCCGAGGGAGTCCGGCCTCTGCCAAGGCTATTTTCGGAGTGAAGATTCAGCGGGCCCTAATGACGCCTAACTTATGCGCCGAAGCGTCACCTGCCGCGGGAAATTTTTTCAGCGCACACTGTGAACTGGCATGTGCCAAATTTATTATTAAAAGGCTATTTTCAACGCGTGGGTGGGTTTCTAGCGAAGATCCGTCCCATTATCCGATCCGTTCGTGATTTAGTGAAGCATCGCCGCCATAAATCTGATAAAAAGGGCATACTCTGGGGAGGCCTCGGAGGGCGCTCAAGCATGCGGAAACACGTGTAGGTGGTTTATTGGTTTATGTTTTATTTATGACGGTACAAAGTTGGGTGATCCCTTTCTGTAATTGGTGAACCGCCGGGGTTCAGACCGTGACTTTCGTTACGATTCGCACCCCTCGGAATTTGTGAATCGCGCGGTATCGCCACTTCAAAAGGGGAAAAACGGCGTTGTTTTTTTCTTCTATAAATCTAAAGCCTCCCGGTTTTGTCGGGTCGGCCTCCCAATTCCGAGATGATTGTTCCAATATTCAGCCAAGCGTGAGTTTCCATTTGGCCCTCGGGGGCCCATACAGTTCAGATTCATTAAAACTTATCGGTACTGGCCAACGAAAATGAATGAACTCGTGAGAGGGAATATTTTACGCACCTCAGAATCTCATTTGTGAAGTTTGATTTGTGTTCAACTTAAACGCCAAAACCAAATTGTTCCTGCGGTTTTTTGGCACTTTACGATCATTGCATTAACCAACTTCAATCTTTTGACAGCGAGAGCTGAAAACAAGGTTCTCGGTATAAGAGGCTGACGTTGACTTGATTGAACCGAACGTCCAAAGGCGGCATTTGGTTATATCTGAGTCAAAGAATCGGATCCCTCGGGAGTGAAGTCGTCGAGAGCCGAGCGGAGCGTGGGAAGTCACGACGCTTGAGGTACTCGAGTGTCGGTGTTTGTGTTAGTGGTAAGGGTTCGCCGTGGTGCCCTTCCGAAGCGAAATCTAGTTCACCGTTGCGAAATGCGGATCACAACCGCCTCCGTTTCCATTTGAGAAGTCGTGAAAGCTCTCGAAGATGCTCCTCTGAATCGGGCGACATCCAATCAAATCGCTGTTACGAGCCAAATCGAGAAGAGCGAACTAATATTTCAAATTTCTTTCCTCTTTTGGTTTATTGTTCTTGGAAATTCACCTATGTAATCGCGACGGATATCGACGACTCCGAACGGCCTCAAAATTTGACATTATCCGTTTCAAGAGGTCTAGATTCCAAAATCGAAATGTCCGTCCGCCGTCCGTTTTCGGCAGTAAAAATCTGATATTTTGAAAAAATAGTCGGTTTACCATCTAGTTGTGCCCGCAAGGTTTTCAGGCCGATCGCCCAAACCAGTGGGGCGCTATGGGGCTAAAATGGGGCTACAGGAGGCGTTTTTGAAGGGGTTTGTCTGTGGGTTCGAGTTAGGTGTCGTTTTCGAAGTATTTTTGGGGACGTAGAATCCTTTTTTGGAGGTTTCGGAACGATCCGACTCCACTGTGGCAATCTATGGGGCTTTCTAGGGGCTACAAATGGGATTTTTGAAGGATCCCAGGAGGTCAAATAATGTTTCAAGAGGTCTGGATTCCAAAACCGAAATGTCCGTCCGCCGTCTGGGCTGTTTTGGGCAGTAGGAATTTTTCTAAAAATCTGATATTTTGACAAAATACTCGGTTTACCATCTAGTTGTGCCCGCTAGGTTTTCAGTCCGATCGCCCAAACCCGTGGAGGGCTAAAATGGGGCTGTGGGAGGTTTTTTTTTAAGGCTTTTGGCTATGGGATCGAGTTAGGTGTCGTTTTCGAAGTATTTTTGGACGTAGAATCCATTTTTGGGGGTCCCGGAACGATCCGATTTCACTGTGGCGATCTATAGGGCTTTCATGGGGCTAAAGATGGGATTTTTGAAAGGGTCCCAGGAGGTTCAATAGTGTTCAAGTAAAAATAGAGAATTTTTGAAAAAAAAAAAAAAAAAATTTAAAAAATCCTATGTTAAAAAGTAACCTATATTAAAGAATAATAAACCCTTGTGTAAAATCTGCAGCGTTTTTTAAAAAGGGTTTTTGCTATTGCATCGAGTTAGGTATCGTTTCCGAATTATTTTTGGACGTAGAATCCATTTTTGGGGGTACTGGTAACTCACTGCGATTTCACTGGGGCTACAAATGGGATTTTTGAAGGATCCCAGGTCAAAGTTTGAATATTAAATATTTAATTAATTATTAAATTAAATTAATTAATTAAATATTAAAAGAAAAATATTAAATTTTAATATTTTTCATTTAAATATTTAATATTTTTCGAGTAAAATTTTTGGAGGTCCCGGAACGATCTGATTTCACTGTGAAGATCTATGGGGCTTTCATGGGGCTGCAACTGGGATTTTTTATGGATTCCAGGAGGCCAAATAAGGTACCATTTTCCGAGTGTTTTTGACGCATAATCCATTTTTCCAGGTCCCCCTTCTGTCCATACTATGATTTTTTTTTTTTTTAATTTTCGCAATAAGAGGTACTTATTTTCTTATTGACACAGAATTAAATTTTGCACCAATATCGAAGAATAATAAACCCTTGTGTAAAATTTGTGGCGTTTTTACAGTAACGTCGGAGTGTGTTCTTTGAGCCTATATGGTTCGTCAAATATGAAGCGACTCTGCAACCATTACAAGAACCGTTATAGAAACTCCGTCGCAAACATACTTTCGACGTGGAAATTTCCGTACGCAAGGTGAGCGAGTGCGTGAGCTTCGTGATGCATTTCGTTATTTTCCTACTCGTAGTTTTATGGTTCTATCCTGCCGCCTTGGAGAAAAAAGTCTTGGAGGCCTCCCAAAGGGCCGTCAAAATAAAACGTATGAAACCTGTTCCCTAAAAATAGAAAGGCGACACGTTACATTCTTTTCCATTCATCTACCGTTAAACACTTGTACCTAAAGGCTTTCTATTGATCAAGCTGTACGAGGGAAATAACGTCCGTGGAAACCAGGAAGAACGCTTATTAATAACCGTACCAGACGGTTAGTCGGAATTCCGAATCTGTTACCTTCAAATTGGTTTTTTTTTGGGAAGGACCTCGCGCGCCTTTACCGGAGTTCGGACCTCCCGGTGATTTCCATTTTTGAATTCGGCTGACCAAGCCGGTGAAGCTTATTTTTGAAATCCTGCGTGAATTAAACCGTTTACGGGCTTTAACGGTTACGTCAGCGCTCCGGTCGACGCATTTCGGCCGTAAACCGGCCGCCCGGTGACTTCGATTCCCAAATGCGGCACCGCATTGCCAACTTTCTACTCGATCAATTAAACGAGCAGTTCTTAATGTCGTCACGTATTTAAAAAAATTGGGAAATATTTGCGAGGTTTGTAATTGATTGCAGTTGCCAACGGTGTTATAATTCAGCGCATTAGTTTATTTTGTATGCTGTCATTTGCGATTTGCATTTTCAAGAAATCGTTGAAATTAATCGTGACAAAAGGTGCCTTGAGCTGTTACGTGGGTCATCCTAAAAAAATACCTGAATTTCAGTCCCGGCGTAGTTATTCCTTTTCAGTGCAGTCTGCCTAGTCTTATCGACTTATCCACTTGTCCATGTCACCCTCTCAATTTTTATGTATGAGCCTTTGATATTTTGAGCGCGCAATATTGTATGAAGTCACCTGGGAATCATGCAAAACTATATCTCACCCTTGAGGTGTGAATATCCTTCATTCACCTGGTTGTAAGGGAGTTAGAACGAGGATGAGAGATTGTGCTGCTGAAACACATTTAGTAGACTATTTGAAAAATGTATCTTTTCCCATTTTAATTTTGCGTTTCGTAAGAGCTCATGGGCCTCACTCTATAGTTAAATTCGCCAGAGCACCGTTAGTGGTCCTGAGACAGGCCTCGGGAAGCGCTGCGGTCGACGGCGAGATTGTGCGGTCCCGTTTCTCCCGCGAGTGGACTCACTGCTCAGGACTGTCCCAAGTCTTTTTATTGTGACATCACAATGTATAATCGTCGTGCACTTTTGGTTGGTCCTGTGGACCGGACATCCTTTAGCGACACTTCGCTGGAGGAAGCCAGGTCAGCGGGACCAATTATTACGCGTGGATCCGTTGCCCAGGCCACTATTAGCGACACGTCTGTAGTAGCCGGGAGATCGGAACTTCATAAGACTGGGTCAGCTGGCCAGGCTTCCATTGGCGACAATTCGTTTATGGAAGCCGGCCAGCTGATTTCAAGTATTACTGCAGGCTTAGGACGAACTGATATCAATGTTGACACTTTCCCTCTGCCCCCTTCCAAGGATCAATCGACAATTCGTGCCAACCTGTGGCTCGCGTATCCTCCAATTATGCATCGATACCTCCCTCCAGGCCAGCAGATCGTAACACTTCGCGTTATGCCCTAGACAAGGATATTTATGCACTCCCTTCCTCTTCCTTCGAAGACACCGACGGCGTAATCCTAGATATATCGCTAGAGGCCAAACACCCAATCACGATCCAATTTTGTGCATGTAGGTACACTACCAATCTCCAAAGAAAGGTTGTCCCACGTAAGGGTTGGTGGGTCAGGACGAAGAGAAAAGTCCCTCTCTATCCCCACCCAAACTTCATAAAATATCAGCTTTTCGGAATATGAATTGGCCTGATCTGATTCCGCCTAATAAAGGACTTCATAAATCCACCCTGTGGGGCCTTACTTCGCTCGGCCATTTGGTAGGGAGGACGTGAGTAGCGGTGGCTTTGAGCCACTTTTGAGTTTAACTCAAAACGCTGCCAATTTTGCGCAAGGGTTTATTATTCTTTGATATAGGTTACTTGTGCAAAAATTAATTTTGTCCGTAGAAAAGTTTGAAAAAGTTTTTCAGGAAAATTTTTTTCGATTTTTGGTTTATTATTCTTGGAATAATACACCTATGTTTTCGCGACGGAGGTCGACGACTCGGATCGGCCTCAAAATTTGACATTGTCAGTTTCAAGACGTCTACATTCTAAATCCGAAATGTCCGTCCGCCGTCCGGGCCGTTTTGGGCAGTAGGAATTTTTTTTTAAATCTGAAATTTTGACGAAATACTTGGTTTACCATCTAGTTGTGCCCGCAAGGTTTTCAGTCCGATCGCTCAAACCCGTGGGGCGCTATAGGGCTAAAATGGGGCTACAGGAGGGATTTTTGAAGGCCTTTGGATATGGGATCGAGTCAGGTGTCGTTTTCGAAGTATTTTTGGACGTAGAATCCATTTTTGGGGGTCCCGCAACGATCCGATTTCACTGTGGCGATGTACAGGGCTTTCGTGGGGCTAAAAATGGGATTTTTGAAGGATCCCAGAAGGTAAAATATTTTTCGAGTAAAAAATAAAGGATTTTTGAAAAAAAATCCCCCCAAAATTTTGTTTTAAATATAAAAATCCGAAATGCGATTTCTGCACGAGGAGTGGGAACGAAACGGCATTGATGTCAATAGCCTCTTGTATCCCACAATCCATGAAATCACGTGCGACTTAATATTATAATCGTGACTGGTTCTGATATTTAATATCATTCTCGACCCGCAGGCCCACTTATTCAAGCCCCTATCTTGTTGATTGATTTTGATCTGATTTCGATGAAATTAATACCCCATAACCCGATAGCATACCGTTGTTTAATGACGGGATCCAAAACTTTGGGAGTTTTTAATTACTACGAGCACCCCCCAGAGGCAACATCGCCAATCGTTTTTTTTTTTTTTGCCCGAATCATTTCTATAACGTTTAACTTGCACGAGAGCCGAGGCATATGATTATACCATTAATTCTCCGGGCCTCGTTGGGGTGATAATTCAGTCAGCACTAATCACCGCTATCCTATCATTATGCTGGCAAATTAGCTTTCTAATGACATTTAAGCCAAATGTTGGGATTCGGAAATTTATACGGTACGGATGCCGGTCGACGTGACGGCCGCGGGAGTTCAAATCGTAGATAGTTACAAAGACTTTATACTTAGTATAAAAGCATCGTCTTGTGCGACTTCATTATGTTATCCTTAAATGATTGTTTTAATATGATTGTTTATTGAGAGTTTTTAATCTGAGGAAATATTGCAATTAATTTCATTGCACATTTATTTGTTTAATTAAACAATTAAATAAATTAAATGCTGTCCCAGTGTTTTTTTACGAGCTATTACCGCTAAGAGGTATGTTCGAATGACGCGGGGGGTCCACAGATGACTGAGACCTCTATTTTCAAGTTGCACAACCTCGAGTCAACCACTGGTTGTAACTTTTGACTGACATTTTACTTTTCAACATTAATTTTTCGTTCGCATGAAGTCACGCAAGTATTGGGCCTGCTCAGAAAAAAAAAGCCATTGTCGGAAGGTTCGTTTTGACAGCCCCGCCCAGTTCCCTAATGAGCCGGCGGAACATGTGATGTAGGTTGTATTTCTCTATTATTGCCAATCCGCTCCTTTGGTTTTTGCTTGATGAGAGTTCCCATGAACTTTTCTCGTCGATTTATCGATTCGAACTCGTCCTCGTCGGGATTGTAATGAAGATTGATCGTGTTTCTTCTTGCAATAGGCAGTTTAATTGTTCGGGCCCTGGGGTTTGTCCATTGTTTCTGGGCCACCCGCGTCTTAAGAGTAATTTACCACAGAAATCATTCGCTGTGAGAGATCTTGTTGCATTGTATTTTCTTGTCTAATGTCATTGAGTTAAGTTTGAACTTGATCGTGTTTATTTTTGTTTTGTACAATTTTTTTTTTTCTTTCAGGTGAGCCGGTGTTACGTCACTTCTGCCCAGCCTCCCGCTGGCTGAACCGGCCGGCCAATCAAAACTTACGTCACTTCGTCCGCTCCAACTCGCAAAATCAATTGAACCCCCCCAACAGGTTTTTTTTTTCTTCCTTCTTCGTCTTCGTCTATCCTTATCTTATTCCGCTTGTGGGTGCTGACGTCTGGCCGAGATGTTTGACTAGATTGTAACACGTTGACGGCGTTGCGAGCCGTCGTATGGGCGTCAAAAAGGGAGGGGCTTTGCTTCACTCGCCAATCACTCGTAAAGACTACCGCGGTGAAAATATCACCGAATTCGCTATACAAAACCGCGTAGAAAATAGGGAAAAGAAACTACTTATCGTTTTATTGACGGGTTTTTAACATTTACGGCCTTTCCGATGACGTCGACTCTTCCAGGAGATAAATCTGGAATGCCAATACTGTTTCATCAAGTCATCACCGTGATTGGGAGATTTTTTTTCAGCGAAAACTCTTTTGGGTGCCCCCGGCCAGAAGGGGAAGCGGTCTTTTGAACCGCAATTGGGTCAGGAACTTAGCGGTCAAGTCCTGTAATGATTAAGATACGTCAGACCTCAAACGGTGAAGAAATATGGCGGGCCTCCAGTGTATTATGGATCACGACCCTCCAGTATATCCGTCTATGTCATTGTTGTTTCGGGACACGCCACGGAAGATGCAGTGAAGTTTGAAATTTAAAACGTGACTAGGCTTCTATAGAAATTTTTTGGCTAATTCATTTTGTGTTGAATATTATTGCGTGCGGTGTTTATGTTCAGACTTTCGTCTTAATTTTATGATGATGGTGAATCATACCATGATGAGAAGAAAGTTCCTGTCAAAATGTTTTTAACGGAAATTTTCTCTTGGACGCCTCCCAAGAACCTCTGAGTGTACCGTAATTAAGGATTACTTCCTCAGATAGTGCGTAGTTCTTAGAATGGTAGGTAATCCAATTGAGGTACCTACAGTATCGTGGTCATTCTATTAGCTTACGGGTCGGCTCTGGTCGGGCTGTCGTATTGTCGCATTGGTCACACGGATGTCGTGACTCCCCCAACCTCCCACGACCATCTCCTTTCGCTAAATTCACTGGATCGCGTTAACCGGCCTATTGTGGTTTAATCAGGCGACAAGACCTCAACAGGGTCCTCCTGACAAATTTCCCGATCCGAGTGGCGCCTCCGTTTCTTCACATCCTTCGACGACCTCTAACGAACCGTTGCGAATTTCACGCCCCCAGCCTCCGCGTTCTCCAGTTGGGCTTCATAATCAACGACAGGATCCTTTGGAGTATATTGATAGGTCCTATTCTACACCCCACTCCGTTCCTGGCCAGCGGATCAAGCAATACCGCCCAAATCTGGTTTTCCACCATCCAACTCGACCCGTGTAGTAATTTTTCAGTTTTAGCTTCTGTCGAGTAACATTCCCACTCCTGTTCTCAAGCCAAAACAGCTGCCTTTAAAAAGTGTTCCCAGGCTCCAAAAATCTAATCGCCCCCAACTGATAACTATCTGCTAAATGACGTTCTCACCGGCCAAAAGCGGGAAATCTGAACCTTCTGTTAACTTTGACCTGGCTAGGAAGTACTGGATTGTAATTTTAAGGCCGTTGATTTCAAGGAATTAGCAATGTCAATTTTAGATTTTTTTAAAATATTTTTTTTTTTTTTTTTTTTTTTTTTGAATAATATGTACACCTGTTTTCGCGACGGAGGTCGACGACTCTGATCGGCCTCAAAATTTGACATTATCCGTTTCAAGAGTTCTAGATTTCAAATCCGAAACGTCCGTCCGCCGTCCCCCTGTGCAGAGCTTCTTTGGTCGTATCTAAGGCCATTTCTGGCCCATAACAACCTTTCTCGTACCTTCTGCTCTCTTATGGTTTATTATTCTTGGAATAATACACCTATGTTTTCGCGACGGGGGTCGACGACTCCGATCGGCCTCAAAATTTGACATTATCCGTTTCAAGAGGTCTACATTCAAAATCCGAAATGTCCGTCCGCCGTCCGGGCCGTTTTGGGCAGTAGGAATTTTTTTTTAAATCTGAAATTTTGACAAAATACTTGGTTTACCATCTAGTTGTGCCCGCAAGGTTTTCAGTCCGATCGTCCAAACCCGTGGGGCGCTATGGGGCTATAATGGGGCTACGGGTGGGGTTTTTTAAAGGCTTTGGGGTATGGGATCGATTTAGGTGTCGTTTTCGAATTATTTTTGGACGTAGAATCCATTTTTTGGAGTCCTGGAACGATCCGATTTCACTTTTGCGATCTATAGGGCTTTCATGGGGCTGTCATGGGACAAATAGGATTTTTGAAGGATCCCAGGAGGCCAAGTATTTTTCAAGTAAAGAACGAATTTTATTTTTTCTAAAATTTTTCTCATTGACACAGAATTAAATTTCTACACAAGTAACCTATATCAAAGAATAATAAACCCTAGTGTAAAATTTGCAGCGTTTTTTCTCTGGGTAATTAGCCAGGTCGTCACCAAAAGTTAACATTCAGTGTTACCTAATTCCCAAATTTTTCTCATTTAGATTTCTGAATCTCAAGGCATGACAACAAACTAACAACTGAAGTCGGAATCCCCATCTGAAATGCCTGTACTGGGAGAGGACCTAGTAGGTAGTCTGTGTCTTCCTTCGCTTCTGTTTCTTTCTTCTTCTTTCTTCCTTTTGCGTCCAACTCGTTCCTTCATTCTCACTTCACAAACCTCTCCTGCCGGCTTCACTATTGTCTTTCATTCTTGCTTTGAGCGTTCGTTACCGTACTTCATTCTTTTTCACTTGCAAATCTGTAATACAAATAATGTTAATTCGCGCTCTTTCCCTATCCACATCTGTATCATTCTCTTGACAGTTGACGTGGCCATCCAGCAATATGTCCTTGACTTGTGTAGGCAATCACTAACGAAACATATCTTCGAAGTCGTCCTGCGTTGGTGGGACGACTTCGAGGAGACGTTAACGCTGCTAGTACTGCTACAGACTGCAGAACACCACAGGTCTTCACCTCCTTCCCAGCTTCCCCCTTGAACTATTTGGTGTTTTGCATCTCCATCACGTCTGGCTGGTGACTGTTTCACTAAGCATGTCCTCAGCACCCTGTAAAACCTCGGTTTTTATTCATGTCACTTTTAGACCAAATTGAAGGGACCGAGATAGACAAAGGCTTGCCACCTTGCTCGGAAATGACGCTCCAGGGGCTGAATGAGGGCGGAAAGCGAAAAGACGGAACGACAAATCGCAATCTGATTGGCTGTTTGGACCACAGTGGAGAATGTTGTGGTTTCCACTGGTTTTCCCGCCATTCCATCCTTCCGCTTTCCGCCCTCGTTCCGCCCCACGTGAATCTCGCTTCAGGGTTCCACCCATCTATCCGTCGTTTACTAGTTTACTGTCCACAGTCACTGTCCTCTGCTCCCTGAGTGCTTCAAGCAGTCTTATCCTCCGACTCCAGAAATCGTGATAATTGATTGGTCTCGATTTCAAACCAATTAAGGAAGTATCTGACAACTGTCAGAGCGTTCTCTGGGAAATACATCACGTGCTCGGTCAGCGTTCAGCGACCTTATCTTTGGAGAGAGGGTGACTCCCAGCAGCGCAGACGTTGACTGCTTCTCGCTCTTCCTCTTTCACTCTCTTCATCCTTTCGAGCCTCCCGGTACCAATCATATTCATCGCCATTTGTATCATCCTCGTGGTCTTTTGAATGGATTGACAATCCTCGGAGCACTGGCCTGAGCGGAAAGTACGTCAGCTCTGATCAGTCTTGGCAGGAGGTTTGCGCATAGCAGATATAGATTTCTTTTGATCTTCATTCTGAGGAACTTGGGTCTCCACCCTGATGCTACATTCCATCAATACTGCAAGCCTCGTTGGTCCTGTTCTCTTCTCTACTCATTCCAGCCTACCTGTCTTTTAGCTTTCCTCAAACTCCTCTTCCATCAGAGACGTTACTTTTTGCACCGATCATAAATCGCCAAGGAAGAAAACGATGCCGACCATGAATCACCCAGCGACCATCGAATGTATTTCCAGGCTGATCTGGCAATGGGGCGAGCTCGCCACCTGTCTGCAGTTCGATCTTGAATTCAATTGAAGGCTTAAGCCAGTCCCGGCCAACCGTGTCGTTGACACCTCTTTTTGGGTTCAAAATGTTTTCAGCTCTATGTGGGGTCCTGTACGCGTCCCACTATTCTGCAGAGCTCTATGGCGCTAAAAGGGTGTTGAAGGGCTGTGGCCAGATAGTGGACTGAGGTGTCGTTTTCGATGTAATAAGGAATGGACGCGTTTTTAGATTTTTTTTTTTTTTTTAATCGATAGACGGCTTCCAAATAACGCCGAAAATGGAGTTAGAACACGAATTGCAAGTTCGTACAAATTTATAGAATTTATGAAAAAATAGCAATTTGAATTTTCGGCGGAAACCAGCGATCAGCTCCCATTGGGCAACGATTTCGCCACTTGGCCAAGTTGGCCAACATAAAAAAAAAAAAAAAAAAATTAATAACTGAAGGAGGTCTCTGAGGTTAAAATTTAACCTGTGATTTAATCACAGTGAAGGTTGAACGTGACACCACGGCCGTTGTTTTCATTTAAATTAGTTTTAAAAATGCCAAGAGATTGTTTATGGGAACAATCTACGGAATAAGTGGTTTTTGGTTTATTATTCTTGGAATAGTACACCTATGTTCTCCGATCGGCCTCAAAATTTGTCATCCGATTCAACAGGTCTAGATTCCAAAATCGAAATGTCCGTCCGCCGTCCGAGCCGCTTTGGGCAGTAGGAATTTTTCAAAAAATCTGAAATTTCGACAAAATACTCGGTTCACCATCTAGTTGTGCCCGCAAGGTTTTCAGCCCGATCGCCCAAACCCTTGGGGCGCTATGGGGCTAAAATATGGCTGTGGGAGTTTTTTTTTAAAGGCTTTTAGCTATGGGATCGATTTAGGTGTCGTTTTCGATGTATTTTTTGAGGTAGAATCCATTTTTGGGGGTCCTGGAACGATCCGATTTCACAGTGGAGATCAACAGGGCATTCATGGGGCTAAAAATCGGATTTTTGAAGGATCCCAGGAGGTTAAACATTTTTCAATTAAAGAATTAAAAAAAAATTTGTTGAAAAAAAAAATTCCGAAAAAATTGGTTTTCCCAATAAATTTTCTGTTGGCACAAAATTACATTTTTTCACAAGTGACATAATATTTTATATTATATATGATATACAATGTCAAAGAATAATAACCCATGTGTAAAATTTGCAGCGTTTTTGAGTTGGCAACCCTGGCCGTCAAACCAGAAGGTCCGTAGGTGACGTCACGCGCATACTTTTTGAATCGACCAGAACAACTTTCGATGGATAAACTACGTGAAAGACTTTTTGTCACAAAAATGAAATATTTTCCTCTTATTGACTTCTAACAACGTGGCACAGGATGATTTAACCCGAAATTCGGATGCCCGTCCATTCGTAATTCTCAACACCAGATTTACGACTCAGACAGACCTCTCCTCATCGACGTTCACTTTGCAGCTTTTTCCCTCGAACGCACCCTCAAACTGTCGCCTTTCATTCACCGTTTGGAGGGTTTGGTGTATTTTAGAGGTTGTAACGTGAAAAGTACTCAATTTTACAGCCTGGAAAACTTCAACCGGCCCCATGCAGTTCCTCATTTCTGCTTTGCCATGTACCTTTGAACGAAGTTTAGAAACTAATGCCTCTCGAAATTGTGCTCAAAACATTCAAGGAAATGACTATTTTCGTTGGTACGGAATGTGCGTAAGAAAATCACTTGACGAAGCGACTGTGAAATAAGCAAGTTGATTAGGTGCGCCATTACGTGAACACTACGATATATACGACTATAGTTCATTTAATCGTCTCTGTTAAAATGCATCGATTCTGGTATGATTTAATAATTTGGGCTTTTAACGGTCAGGAAACTGGGCTTGAAGGTACTGTGGTCGAGTTCGGTATTACGTCGTTTAAACATTTTCTTCATTCATTTTTTTTTGTATAACCGCACAACGTAATTTTTACTCGGCCGGAGTGAAACCTTCATATTCATTCATGTGTAGAAAGGTTCAAATTCCCGGGTAATAGCCGAAGGGAGGCCCCACCGCATGAAAAATAGTAATCGCCGAGTTCTCTAGGAGCAGTTTCACTTTAAAATGTCGTTTAAAAACCGTCCGGAGGGATGCCCGGAGCTCCCGCAACTATTTTGTTCATGTAACTGGACAATAATCGCCGCGCCTTCGACAGACGGGGAGTTTCTCTTTTCATGTACCCGCCCGTCTGCGGAAGACGTCTCGACATTAATATTATGAAATGGGCGTTTTATGGTAAACCCCCCCCCCCCCCCTCCCCCGCGCCGGGTATGGCGAAAAACCCGTAGACGAACATGCGCAAAGAAAGTTCCTTCGCCTTTCCGAGTTCTTGGAACCTCCGATCTGGCCGCGTCATTAGAGTCCGAGCGGACGTTAAAATCCGGGATCAGGGCTGAAGATAATGTACTTTCCCAGTGTTGTTAACCATGAGAAAATTTGAATGGTTTTCATTAGTACACAAAGAAGACTTCGAATATGTACCTGGAAACTGGAACTGTTTGGGATTCACGGCCTGGCACTGATTCCCTACTAATCAAACTTGCTAATAGTTGGATTTTTTTGAAAATTTCATACGCTGCCCTCAGCGAGATGTTTTAGCCCGAGGCTGGTGTATTTTTTGTACATACGTGTCGAGGTGTTCCCTAAAATTTTATTTTAATTTATAATTTTATTATGTGGAAAATTGTAGGTGTTATTTCCAAGTTTTTGCTGAAAATGACTAGGTGTTCAGGGAAGGTTTCCCAGACACCATTTTAAACGTCCAAGGTCTGCGGCTTCTCCGCTGGGGTTTTTACCCTCTTTTGTGCTCGATCTCGCCAGCCCGCTAGAGGTAGTGCCGGCGGGAGGAGCGGGTCGCGCCGCGGTCGCGGTGCAGCCACGCGAAATCTCTCTTCTCCCGTCAGCGAGACAGCCTTCCTCGTCATGGAAGGAAGCAATTTTGGCTCTTTAATTTACCATTCTCTGTGTACTAATTAGGTTTTTGTCTTATTTACGCAGTGCTGCGTTTGGGATCAATCCCAACGGCCAGGCCTCCTTCGGTGACATTCTACCCAGCAAGCTGAGTCAGTGGGAGAGATCCTGACGCCTGGATCCAGGAAAGACTAGACCAGGACAGTCCACCTCTGACAACGATTCTTTGTCCGCGGTAGTTGCAGCCACTGACTCCAGTATAACTGCGGGCCCTGGGCAAAACCATACCCTCCACGACACTTCGCGCAGGATATGGTCATCCTCACATTTCCCTTCCGCAGATGATGCCTCTATGGTGGATCCTGACAATTCACGCCAATCCACTGTTAGCTCATCTCCCATTTCTGTGGCTGCATTCTCCTCCAGGTCTGGAGCTGACGACAGTTCGTGCGACTCCCTGGACGGAGGTGTTTCCAGACTCCCTCCTTCTTCGTCCAAAACACCGGCTGCGAAAACGAGGATTCACACCTCCGCCACAGCGGGACAAGAGCGGCAAAAATCTCTTATTCCGAATATGCAGATTTCAATTCTATGGTTCATCATTTTCTCAGTATCCATTACCCACAGAATTCAGGTACAGCAGGGTTTTCCCCGAAAATCAAGTTTTAAACCGTAAACATGTGTAAATTGTTTGGTATGAATTTGACTGGCAGAAAAATTACGATAACGCGACTGGTAGGTAGGTAGTACCCACTAAGCACTATAATGTGAGCGATATAATACATATACAGTTAGCAATTCATTCGTTTCTATCTATTACTATAGTGATTCGATGCTATAGATAGAAACGAATGAATCGCTAACAGTGCTTTGTCACCTGCTTGGCTATTCCTTCAAAAACTGCGACTTTAGGGCAAAAATTTGACTGGTTATGGCTGTTCCTGAGGTAGAACAACCTTCCCAGGCCTGCTAATCGCACCTAAATGATATAATTTTCAAAATTTGATTACTTTTCGGAATTCGGGGGTTTTACCCTGTCGTGCGTCTGGGAATCCAAACAGATTTTACTGCACATATTGATGGCAGAGTTTTGTGCAATGAGGGAACTTTTCCTCCTGAAAATATTATTTCATTTGATTTTTTTTTTTTTTTTTTTTTTTTTAATTTTTTTAACGTGGGTATTTTTGTAGAAATTTTGTCAAGTCCGCTAGAAAACCCGTGTAATGTCAGGTCTGAGGCGAGCAGGACCGGCTTGCGGATGCCCACCTGATTATCGCTTTCACGTGCCGAACACGTCTGTCGTCCCACCCAGAAAAAAAAAAAAAAAAAATGGGAAGAAACGAGAGACTTTTTGAGCGGCAGAAAGGGGAAGTGTGCCAAGCTGGTGATTAGGGAAGTAGGGAGTAATTACCGTCCTGTAAGCCCACCTCAGGGTCTTAGAAGTCGGTCCTGTCTTTGGCGATGGGAGTCCATGTCCCAAAGGCGGCTATTTGGAGATTCGCTTATCTTTAGCTCACAAAATCAGTTGTAATTAAGATGCTTCGCGAGCGTGGTTTTGATCACGCAAAAATTAACCAAATTTTCATCGCACTTGTTCCACCACCGCGTCAATTCTTCGTTTTCACGCACCGTGATTTACTGAGGCCCACGCAACCAGCCTAAAATGGCATTCAGGCCATCTCGGATAAGCGGAAAAAATTGCAACTCCCTCCAAATCCGAATGATGGATAGCGTCTGGCCGTCTGTCATTAGGATATCACCGGAACTGGCCTATAGGGAGCGAATTCCGATGCAGAGGGAGTGATTGCGCCTTCAGCAGATTGTAATAACCAGGTACGAAACCCCCGCCTTGTTTTCGAGACGTTTCTTTTTCTCTTTGGACAGTAAGCTGAGGGGAGCTAAGGTACGCCACGAACCTACGATAACGACAGTATCTTAATGAAAATCGGACTCATAATTGATTTATTCCTTTTCTCGCCGATGTGGATCCCCTCCCACAAGTTCACTGGACCTGGGTTAATACTTATCTGCATATAACAAACTCAAGATTGGCAAACGTCTTCGGGCACTTATTAACATGATTCATCTAATCATGATTTAATATCAAATACTGTTCATCTAGGACAAAGTTGCTTCAGGTCCACCAGGAAACAACTTGCCACAAACCAGCTGTAATCACCATCCAATGGTAAGGCAGGATCCTGGACGACGCCAACCCAGAGAGTTGATACTGAGTTCCAGCTACACATGTTGTGATCAAACGGTTTTTTTTTGGTTCCGAAGCCCAAAACCAACAGCCTGTGCTGGAGCTATTGACGTCCTCGCGCTGGGTCTGCTGCTACCCTCAATGAGCTGCCCATCAAACATCCGCTCATTTCACAGTTCCTGCTGAATTGGTCAAGCGTTGCTATCCCAACCACTCTTGCCCTGGCCACCTGCTACCTGCATCAGTACCCAGGCAAGTCCTGCCATGCTCTCTCTTTGTCAATTTCACTTCTCAAATCAAGCCAACGTCTTGGGTGGCCATCGAGCCTTTGCCTTAGGAGCTGGTAAATCCTGCTCGCGATCACCTCAGGCTCCACCACGCGCCTTCATCTCATCCAGCAAAGATTCTTGCTCCATGGCTGGTGATCTGTGCTCGCTGTGATCCTCTGACGACGAAGACTGCGGGTCAGTCAACTGACCTGGTCGAGCCCCACATTTCAGACGACAATGGATGACGCATGTGACTGAACTTGGTGTACCAGGAACATCGGCACTCTGGCGTCTCGTCAAGATCGTCCAGGGCCCCGTGGGTGCGCTATGGGGCTAAAATGGGGCTACGGGAGGGGTTTTTGAAGGTTTTCGGCTATGGGGTCGAGTTAGGAGTCGATTTCGAAGTATTTTTGGACGTAGAATCCATCTATGGGGGTCCCAGAACGATCCGATTTCACCGTGGGGATCTATGGGGCTTTCATGGGGCTACAAATTGGATTTTTAAGGATCCGAGGAAGTCAAATAGGTTGTCGTTTTCCGAGTAATTTTGAACGCATAATCCACTTTTCGAGGTCCCATCTGTCCAAACATTGTGCATACATTTTTTTTTTTTTTTTTTAACGTTTTCAAAAATATCTGCGTAGAATTAATTTTTGCACAATTTTGGTTTATTATTCTTGGAATAATACACCTGTGTAATCGCAACGGAGGTCGAGAATGCTGATCAGCCTCAAAATTTGCTACTAATTACCTAGTGCCATTCAATGAGTATTATCTGGTAAAAAAGAAAAAAAAAAAAATTCGTTCAGTAGGAGGCCCTCAGCTCATATTTACAAAGAAATCCTCACTTCCATGGGACTCGCTTCTATGGTAAAATCCATAGAATTGAAAAAAAAAAAAAAAAAAAAAAACCTTTCTATGATGATCTTTTTGGGAATTTGACTTCTAAACTGATGTAAAAGACAATAGTTGGGAAAAAACAAAACATGGAAGTTAATTTCATTTTTTCTCACATGCTAAAGTTGCCACTTCATAAAACACTTCTAAAACAGGACAGGTTTAAAAAAAATCGCTGGCGGCATTTTTTGAAAATTACGTGTGCCAAAAAATAACAGTGCAGATCTGATCAAAATTTGCAATTTGAATAATAAACCATTTTTCTTTCTTTATCAATTTTTTTTTTTTTTTTTTTTTTTTTCACAAGAATCAATAATTTTGGTAGAAATAAAATACAAAATGATTACATAAAATTTTTCGAGTGGCTTTTGTTCCGTTAGGTTCGCGTTTACGAACTCGATGGAACAGAAAAAAAAAGAAGCTGGGAAAGTTTTTGCCGTTTCAATAACTACGCGGACATTAACATCATGCAACGGAACCTGTACGATATTTATGAGCCATAAGGACTTCAACTGCGGGAACTTTCCAAAGATTTTGAATGTCTTCCAACGGAAATAGCTAAAAAGTTTTGTTCGTTTGAGTCACAGGCGACTTTAGCGACATTGGTGGTTTGTTGGGGGTTTTATGTCCACAATCAGGCCACAATTAAGGTCCGAGTCACAACGGCGACCTTCGAAACCTTTTAATGGTTCCCCGGCGGGTCCAGTTGCCACCCATTATATTCTTTTTTCTTCCCCTACCTTTATCGCCATAGTGCTCTCACCCCTTCATCAAAAATAGAATCACGCCCGAAAAAAAAACTACAATGATTGATAGCATCTGACAGTCCGTCTGCCATTAGATCACACGCGGTCTGCCCCGGGCCAATGATTACATCTGAGGCCGGGAGTAATCGCTGGGTGCAAACCAGACGTTGCCCAAGCATTTGCCTCATGGGGAAGGAATTTGGGGACATCATGTTCGGGAGAAACCAGCTGTTTCTCGGTAACCAAAGCCGCCATCTTTGGAGTCCAGGATGCAGGAAAGTTCAACAGACAAGACTTTACCCCACGCAATACTTTCGGCCATGGCCATGACTCGACTCAAGGACAACTCAACAAACAAGGTATAATTTTCGGAGCTCCATCATCCAAGAAACGCATAAAACTCTCAACATAAATAACCGGGGAAGTGAACCTTTTGCTCCTCATACCCGACATATTATAATATTGTGACCTTTGCGGGTTCACCAGGCACTGCCGGCAAACAATTACCAGCTCGGCGAGGTGTAGTACATGAATAAAACCACTTGAGCGATTTCATGGTAATCCGTTCCCATAAAATATGCGACTTTGTCATTCGCCTCAAACGCCGGGTTTTATCCGGATAGACAGGGGGGGGGGGGGGGGGGGATTTTATTTATGAAGGTCATCTTCAAAGGGTGCATTATGTCACGTAGCGTTCAAAATAACACTTTATCGCAAGGTTGGCAGCATTTGATAATGTTTATTGCGTGTGCAGGGTCGTGTTGTGACTTTGGAACCACTTGAGCGGCACACGAATAGAGGAATATCTCTCAAGGGGGTTTTTCCTCCTGTTTTCAACATTTGTGTAAAAAAAAAAAAAAAAAAAAAAAAAAATACACAAGGGTAATACCTATTGCTCAATTCTTGTGCAAAAATTATTTCTGAGTCATTGAAAAATATTTTTGAAAAAATAAAAAATTAAAAAAATTAAAAAAAAAATTTGTACTTACAATGTGTGGACAATCGTGTGACCTCGAAAAAATGGATTTTGCGTCCAAAATTTCTCTGGAAACGTCACCTTATTTGACCTCCTGGGATCCTTCAAAAATCTCATTTATAGCCCCATAGATCCTCACGGTGAAATCGGACCGTTCTGGGATCCCCCAAAATGGATTCTACGTCCAGAAATACTTCGAAAACGACACCAGACTCGATCCCATAGCTAAAAGTCGGGTGCAGATTATTATAATGACTGGATGTTAATATTATTAATGTATTATAATATTAATTAGTATAATATAAGATATTATCTTAAAAGCGGCCTCTCGTTCGGAAAATTTCCGGACTTTCCGAAACTTTTGGGGGGACCCTCTATGTTATAGAGGGTCTATACTAAAAAACGTCGGACTGATTAAGCGTAAGCTAAGTCCAAGGGGGGGGGGGGGGCCAAAAACCGCGATTTTTCGGACTTTTTTCAGTTTTTTGACCGTAACTTTTTTTCTATCGTTTATATCGAAACGGAGCCTTCCATCAACGTTGTAGAGCACAAAATTCTGAACATTTTGCACTACTTGAATGTAATTTTTGACCCAATAGGTACCGAGTTATGTACGTTCAAAAATGGGCTAAATTTTCCAAAATGGCACAAAAAAAAAAAAAAAAAAAAAAAAACGCCCAATAACGCTGGTTTTTTCCTTCTAAATTGTATTTTACTCAATATTGAAGCATGGAATGAATACACAGAAATATGTTTGTAGACCCCCCATCCCCACACCAACAACGGCCGTCAGCTGGAAAGGTAGAATAAAAAAAGGACAATCATGCGACACAATCTTGGAAAACATTCGTTCAACATTGATATCCCTTTCCCGTAAAAGTGATCTCTACATCGGAAAAGTTTTGAAAACACAAAATCATACTATGGATGACTCGTAATTCGCCTACGACGGAAAGGTGCTACTTTTTGCGAAATAACCCGGGCATTTTTTAAATTTTTTTTATCTGAAACTTTTTTAAAAATCCTCGGAACACAACCAGGTTGGTTCTGCCAAATTTTCAGCCGGCTACACTCGTGGTGCTGATTAGGGCTAAAAAAGTGATCGTTTGGGGTGACATTTCGGAAGGATTTCATGGCGATTTCAGACCCATCCGACATCAATTTGGGGCTAAAAATGGTGCTTTTGAATGCCATTGTCTTGGAGGCAGACTGAGGTCGTTTTCTAACCATCTTAAAAATTGAATAACTTTGGAATTAGAAGCCATTTTGAGGGGGGTTTTGGGGTTATCTTGCCCCTTCTAAAGAAATAAAATAAAATGGTTAATTTGCCAATTTGTTTAAAAATTTTAATGAGTCTTTAATGACAACATCGAAGGAATAATAGACCGCTGTGTAAAATTTGCAGCGTTTTAAAATTTCAACCCACATATTTGACTCACAATTTCAATCTACGAAAATATGGAATCGGTGAATGCTGATAACGTTTCAGTAAAAAAATTGAAATGACGCTTTTCAAGGAAAGATGCGCGTTGAGTACAAAACCCACGTTGATCGGAATGGTAGTTGAAATGATCCGGGCCGTAATTGCTGAACGTTGAACGCAAAAAATACTTGAGTCAGTGGCTGACGTAGTTTTTGCATTCGACGTTAAATCGCTGTCCCACTGTTTTTACAACCACCACTTCAATTTGCCATATTGACGCGTGTTTGGACACAGGAAATAATTTGAGTCGTCATTTTTTCTTTCTCGAAAATGTTGAAACCCCTGGTGATTCCTGCACTCACAGATTCATTTTTTACATAAGTCAATATACACACAGTTACTGTACTTTGAACGAGCACGATGCGCGGATCTCTTGGCGGCTTATTACTTTCACCCGTTTGTGAGTGTCGTTGCCAATGTTTTTTCCATCTTTCCGGAGCACTTGAGCAAAGACCGGCCGTACCTGAATTTTCTCAACCGGTCGCCCACAGCTTTGTACACACGAGTCGCAAACATCGGTTTAAATTCTTTGTAGACGAAATCCGCCAACCGGTCGCAGACGGGGTGTGATAGTCGAGTGTCGTCGTCGATGAAAATTTTCGGTTTGTATTGAATTTGCGATACGTTCATTTTGACTAGTTCCACGAAACAGTCGGACGTTGACATTTTCACTGTCACGTTCACAATGACGGCGCTCATGTCGAGGTGGATTTTACCTGTGAGCGTCGAATCGATTTTCGGGGTTTTGAATTCGAATTTTTGGATGAGCACTTGAGGCTTGACGAGTTCCAGGTTTATGTGGGCGTAGGGTAGGTTTGAATTGAGGGTGAATTTCGTCGTGGCGAACCTGTTGACGAAAATTCCTGGCGTTGTCGTCATCGACGCGTCGGCCGATTTCGTCGTGAACGGCGCGAGGAGTAAATGCGGGTAGAATAGTTTCGGGCCGAGGTACTGAAACAACATTGTGAAGATGAATCCCACGACAGATTCCGTTGCCAAAGCCGACATACGGCCGCCCACAAGCCTCAGTTCTTCCAGGTCGTTCACTAACGTCATCCCCTGCATCGCCAGGATTGCCGTTTCGCCCAAACCCATCCCGGACTCGCGCAAAAACGCCATCCCGCCATCCAACAGAGTTTTCGGCCCAGACATTTTTTTCCCACTGCAACACTACCAGGACCAGACTGTCTTCGAGTGCGCCCGGCCGTAAAACTCAGACAATGGACGCGTTTTGCCGTAAAAAAACTACGCCGAACAATACGTTATTAGAAAAGCAACCGTTTTATGGCGGGAGTCTTCAATCTGCAAATATCACGGCGAGTCACCTTCGCCGGTGGAAGCCAATTCAACGTGCGTGAAAACCGTTTTTGTTGCACGTGAATCCCCTTTTGCAATTGATGGGGGGGTTCGATGGATTTGTTACATTTCAAGGACTTCTCTCACCAGGTGACACCAATTTCTTGAAATGACGATTGGTACCTCGGAAGTTGCGAAAGGAATGGATTGTTTATTTTCATACCATTTATCGATCCACGCAGTGGAGCTCTAGGAAGAGTTTTGACCCTGGGAGTCATATGAGGTTTTATTGTAAAGATGTTTGTGGGACACCCCATACGAGGAGGATGAGTTTGTACTTGCAATTTTAGTGCCTAAACTGTTGTTGAACAAAAGTGTTGTTAGCGGAAGGCCTGTGCCGTGAATGAGTATGGAAACAGTTCTTTCTAGGGCGTCGTACGAATTGTTGTAGCCTGCAGACCCAGAAGAAGATACAGCCACAGTTGAGGAAGACCCGCACTCATCAGAGTTTCCTGATACATCATGAGGTGGTGCTGGATCTTCGGTAGAGAACCGAGGAGAAGCTAATACCCAACACGTTATGTCGTGGCCTGTGTTGTTTCGCCCTGGGCTGGCAGCGGAACCAAGATCAGCTGTTGCTCCTACCTCAAGTTAATTGTCACTAAAGATGGCCTGGCCAGCTGACCTGGTCTTACACGGGACCACGTTCCCGGCTTCCACAATTGACAACAATGAAGTCCTGCAGGGAACGGACCATTCCCACCATTTTACCAGGTAATGAAGGCCTGGCAGATGGGTCTGATCCCATTAAATTCACTGCGTGTTGACCTTTCGTTAATGTCGCAATAAATGAACGGTAGATGGAAAAATTGTGGCAAAAATGGCAGAAATCTTCCAATGGGGAAGCTGGGCTGCCGGCCGAAGAAGGGGACTGTAGCGTGACCCACTCCTCCCGCCGGTACTAACTCGGCAAGCTGGCAAGATTACCACAGACGTGTTATTGATTTTTTTTAAAACTAATTTTGGGTGATTTCCTAATTAAAAGTAGTCTCTGAAATGTCTGATCACTGCAGTATGGAGCTATAAAATAATGACTATGCCCCCCCCCACGGGGTTGTGGCCTGGCGGGTCTCTCATTCCACCCTCAGGGGCTCTTGTGCTGGCGCGGTAGGGCAATAAGGCAATCGTCGTGTCGTTGTGACTTGAGGGCTGCTACTTCCACCCTGGAGGATTTAGTTTCGACCAGGTAGGCTGCTTGTTACGCCCTAAGGGGCTCTCGCAGCACCTGGCAGAGCGCTCATGCAAACCTGAGAGACTCCAAGAGGTGAGTGGTTTGGGAAAGCTCCAAGCACAGAAGCCTGGTGGCTTAAGATGCTCCCCTGAGTGCTCCACTGAACCAACTTGCTTGACAAGCTCCAGTTCCTAATACACATCATAGCACCATGATTTGGGTATGAAAAGCAGAACGAGTGCTTCCAGCTCTCCAAAGCCGAAGATTTTGTGGTTAGTTTAACGTTATCAACAAAGGGATGGTTTGGATCTATGTTTGCCCAGTCAGAGGACTCCGCAGGTTTTGAGGATTCGATCCCTCGTTCTTGTGCGTTGATGTCAGATTGACAGCCTTGCGGAGCAGTTCTACCTTGTTGAGCGATTATTGTGGCCGGGCAGGCACGACAGGTGAGGACGCCAAACTAGTGGTTTTACGTACGACAGGTGAGGATGCCGCAGTAGTGGCCCAAAAATATTTAATGTAGGTAAATATTAAATATTTTTTATAAAGAGATCAATTTTTGATCTTTTGGTATCCTTCAAAAATCCCATTTGTAGCCCCATGAAAGCCCTATAGACCCCACAGTGAAATCGGCGGGAATACATATTTTTGAAGTTTGGTACCGATTCAGCGTCTTTTTGGCGAAAAAAGGAATTCTCACAATTTCACGCATTTATCTTGAAATCTGTAGAAAAAACGGACGCCATTTGTCGGAGTTGTTCTGTACATAGGACACTACATAGGGTAGGTACCCTGGAAAAATAGTCGCATACCTACCTTAGCTAGCCCAAGCTCGACTTAAGTCATAATTATGATTATGATGAATCAAATGCACATAAATCATGGTTTTTTGCTTCAAAATCCGCTAAAAACGTGTTGAAAGCTGTGTCTAGATTTTTTCCGCAGAAAGATAAAATTACTTTCTTGTAGCTGAGTAAAAACTGAACAAATTCCATGTCTAACGAATTTTTTCACGTGCAAAATGAGTCGGCTACGATTCTCCGTAAATAGGTCTAATACTGCTCCCGTCAACTCACTATTTTCCAAAATCGAGAAAGGTATACTGCCCGAGTCAGGTCTACAGTAAGGGTCAAGTTGATGACTTTTTGATCCGAAAACTATTCATATCAACCCCTGGGTAGGTATATTATTCCAAGAAGAACAAACCAAAATGATCGTAACTTTGCATGTAGGTATTTGGAGTGCGGAGTATGGTGTGATAGGTACCCTATATCGTAAATAATATTACACCGCTTGAGTAATAATTCAAAATAACGTACAAATCATTTTTACAAAATCAAATGTTGTAGTTCACTTTTTCCCCCTCTTAATATAAAACCTTTACACAACTGTACACAACATAAGTACCAAGCAATGTCAAGTTGATTTTTTTCACTTTAAATTTACAACATGAGCCGCCTCGGGTTCTCAGCGAATTTTTCAACCACTACTTCCTCTTTTTCTTTATTTTTATCTGAAAGTGTATATATATTTTTCGTTTGTCTAGGGGGGGGGGGCCTAGCCCCCCCTTGCGTACACCTATGCGCCTGTTCCATGCTAAATCAATAATTCAATCATACAAACGCTGCAAATTTTACACAAGGGTTTATTATTCTTTGATATACGTTACTTGTGCAGAAATTTAATTCTGTCAATAAAAAAATAAAAAGAAAAAAAATTTTTTTTTGGATTTTTTGTTCAAAATGTGTTTTTTTTTTTTCAAAAGTTCTGCATTAAATTTGTTACTCGAAAAATATTTAACATCCTGGGATCCTTGAAAAATCCCATTCTTAGCCCCATGAAAGCCCTAAAGATCGCCCCAGTGAAATCGGATCGTTCCGGGACCCCAAAAAATGGATTCTACGTCCAAAAATACTTCGAAAAGACACCTAACTCGATCCCATAGCTAAAAGCCTTCACAAAACCCCTCCCGTAGCCCCATTTTAGCCCCATAGCGCTCCACGGGTTTGGGCGATCGGACTGAAAACCTTGCGGGCACAACTAGATGGTAAACCAAGTATTTTGTCAAAATTTCAGATTTTCAAAAAACTTCCTACTGCCCAAAACGGCCTGGACGGCGGGCGGACATTTCGGATTTAGAATGTAGACCTCTTGAAACGGATAATGTCAAATTTTGAGGCCGATCGGAGTCGTCGACCTCCGACGCGAAAACAGGTGTATTATTCCAAGAATAATAAACTAAAAGCACATAATACATGCAACGACATAATATGTCGTTATTATTCTTATTGAGTGCCTCGTTAGCAGTTTCACTGCTGCACTTGATGGGTGCTGATGTCCCGATGAACTGGGACTTTCATACCAAACTAGCTTGCAACTTGCTCGGTGCAATTGTGCGAGGACGATCCGGGCTGTAAAGAGACGCGAGAAACCGCAATAGACACGATTTCAACGTCCGCGAGAGAACCCCCGTTCAGAGTTGATGCGCGTTGAATAGACCGACTTCAGTTGAATAACGATGTATGGCGGTTGTATTTGCATATTACAGAAACCAGAGGCGGGGATTTGCATCGTAACGGGCTCGTATGAGAGTTCGAAGAGATTCCTTCTAGTCCAATTAAACAAATTTGACGTGAGCTAACGGCCGGTTGTCTTGTTTGACGTTTCGTGAAGTCTTGCCGGATGGCGGGAGGGCTGCGGGATGAATGGGGATGACTCACCAGCGGCGTCCTTAGACCCCCTCTAGTATCCACACGCGGATCTCCTTTGAGTCGCTATGGGAACTCCCTGGGTCTGCTTCTTCTTAAGTCTTTTGTCGAGCACGATGACTAGTAGTAGGTATTGATGGTTCTGTTGTGGTGTCCGTTGACCGTGATTTATGCTAAATGTCATGTTGATACGTGTCGAGTTAACTCAAAACCTGCATGCATTGCTGTCTGTCGTAAAATACTTTTGCCTTCCTGAGAAGGTGTGCAGGAATGTGAGTCCTCGACTATTTGACCTCTTAACCCGCTGAAGGAAACCGTGCTTTTCGGTTGATACATCCCCTACAATTGTATGTAAACAACGTGTCATACGGGGCTGTCTGTATGTAAACAACGTGTCAGGGCCCTCGGAGAGAAGCCCGTTACTATGCGGGGTGGGCCTCCCACGAGGCTTTGTGAACAAGTTGGTAACATTGTTTAACAAGCACTCGATCGGAGGGGAAGCTGTTAGGGGGGTTTGAGGACGAGAAGTTCGGAACGGCCCCCGAGAGAATCGTGATGGGAGGAGTGACAGACCGGTCGCGTTGGAGAAGAGATTGAGACCGTGTTGAAGTATTGGAGGAGGCAGAGTGACCCGTGGATGGGATCTGTGAGATACCTTGTGGGATTAGGGTTCTGGTCAGAGGTCTCTGGGGTGCGAATAAGCGGTGAGGTCAGACTGCAACTGTCGGAGAACAATATCGATATTTCAAAAATATATCGTTTTAGTAATCCGATACATCGTAAAAATTAATGATATATCGGATATTTTTCAAACAATACTAATTACTTTATTAAGTCTTAATGACGTATAATTTTAATTATTATAAAAAATTATACTTAATTAACGATTTTTGTTGCCTACTAAATTAACGTTCTTCACCCTTCACTTAACCTAGATTAAGATTAATTAATAATTCCATAATAGCTTTTATGGAATTATTATTCTCCCTCTACTAAAAATGTTCCAATAAACTACGTTCTTTTAAAAATGTTCCAGTCAAGAGCAAACTCTCCAGAGACTGACGTCCTGAAACTTCACGGTATGTCCTGATTTCAAGGGTGTGCTGAAGGTACTGTGGAGATTTTCCTAATCAAAAACGCTGCGAAATTACGCCCGTGGGGCGCTATGGGGCTAAAATGGGGCTACGGGAGGGTTTTTTTAAAGGCGTTTGGCTATGGGGTCGAGTTAGGTGTCGTTTTTAAAGTATTTTTGGGCGTAGAATCCATTTTTTGGGGTCGCAGAACGATCCCATTTCACTGTTGCGGTCTAAAGGGCTTTCATGGGGCTACAAATGGGATTTAAAAGTTAAAAAACAAAAAATCTTTGAAAAAACAAAATCAAAAAAAAAAAAAAAATCTAAATTTTTTTTCATTGACAGAATTAAATTCCTCCACAAGTAACCTGTATCAAAGAATAATAAACCTTAGTGTAAAATTTGCAGCGTTTATAATTTGTTCTTCACTGATTTTTCAGTGAACGCAGAAATTTCTACATCCCTACGAGGCTCGAGTTTCACCGCCAAAAAGCACTTTCAGATTAATAATTATCCTTGAAGTGAAATACAGGAACTATTCCTGTTTTCAAAGCCCCCATTGCCGTTCTGAAATCCTTCTCTCACCTCGTATTAGCCAACTTCAAAACCGGGCCTCCTGAAGTGAGCTTCACTTTTGGCATTCATGAAATTCAGATTTCCCCCGTTTTCTACCGATTTACTCGGCAGATGTTCGCACGTAGTGAAGGCCGTTTTTTTCCCCACTCAGAAACATTTTCGAACTGGAAATGAGCCTTATTCGACCCGCACAGATTCGCAAAATACCTTTATTTACGTGATGTAATTCCGTGCCGTAAAATTGCTCGCAGAAGTCACCGTTAATCGAATTTTTGAGGAATTAGATTTTTGGGGAAATTGGTTCTAAGCTTGATTTGTAACTGTTCTTTCGAAGACGGTGTTTATCTGAAGCGTGAAAATGAGTTATGAGATTTATTAAGCGGTCGAGAAACGTGGCGTGGCCAATAATGTCAATCATTTGGAAATATTAATTCATGAAAAATATTTATTAAATTGGTTTCGGTGTCGAATCAAAAGCTCGCTGGTTTGTAACAAATCGTTCGCCCTGTCGAGTTAATTATCGTCTAAAGAGCGGACGTTTGAATTTATGTTGTGACTTATAACTGGGATTTGGAACGGGTTTTTTTTTCGGAGAGACGATAGTTGTATCACTTCATTAAATGGCATGTCCACTGGTTGGCCCGGAGGAGTTTCGACAGGGGGCCCCGTTGAAAGCCAAGTCCTCACTTCACTTCGTATTCATCAGACGTCTCTCCGGCCTTGTGCGGTTAGTGAGATGGTTGAAGGAAGTCGACTTTGAAAACCTTCCCCCGTTAAGTCGACAGTTTCGCTCTCCCTTCTTCTCGGGGGCGTACATATATTATGCGGGCATATTGTGACGAGAAGAAGGTAGGAACGTCGAGGAAGGAGAGCTTTCTGGGTCTGCCGGTGAATTCTCCAGGGCAGGGACTGTTTTGACAGCTAAATTCCTGAGTCCTTCTTTGAATCGTCCCTGACAGGGAAAGTATTCGCGGCTTTTTCTTGATTCATCTTCTTTTCGTTATTGCTCATCCACTGCGCAGGTTTCTTCTGCCTCTTTCTCGAAGTTTGATGTGCATCACTCATCCTGAACTCTACTGATTCAAAATACGTGAAACTAACGCAGACAATTACTGTCTATTGACACTACACAATTGGAACTGAACTGAATAAAAATTTAATAATGATGAGTAGGCAAGAAGGAGGAGCGGAAGCTTCATGTTCGATGATAATATTACAGAGAAATGCACGTTCGTGACACTCTTAAAACACAGTCACAAGCTGATCTCACTCAGAAGAGCAAGTGCGAATAGGAGTGATTTCTGGCGCAAAACGATGGGAGAAGGCAGTTTCAGACTTGGGGTTTCAGAAAATCAGACTACGAGTTTTTCATAGATTATGACACCGCTCACTTTACCTTGATTTTGTGGGCGGAAAAAGGGCGAACCAGAGTACCTACGTGTAGTTCAAACCTGTAAGGTGAAAAAAAAATCGATTTTTCAAATTCGCTCTTTCTCTTCGAAGGTCCTGATATCGTTACTTAAGTGCTAACACCCCTTAATTGACTTTACTCAACTTTCCAGGAGAGACGAAAAACTGTTTTAATTTGAATGAAAGTCAATTTTCCAACTTTTCTCGTATTGTTACCTATCTATAGGGTCCCAGAACCTCAGTAACTGTTCTTAATATGACTTGTGCATATCTAGAAAATTCACGAAAATTTGTTAATTAGGTAGTTTTGATTGCTCGTGATTAAAATAGCCAATTAGGAGGTAATAAGCTCTTAATAAATATAACACAAATTTTGCACGAAGGTTTGCTATTCTTCGGTATACCTAAATTGCGCAAAAATATATTCCATGTCCATGTTTGATTGAAAATTAAATTAAAACGCTGCCAATTTTACGCAAGGGTTTATTATTCTCTGACATAAGTTACTTGTGCAAAAATTAATAATTAATTTTTGCACAAGTAACTTATGAATTATTCAGCGTCAATAAAAAGAATTTTGGGGATTTTTTTTTTTTTCTGCAAAAATATTTTTTGTTAGGAAAATACAACCAAACACACACACAAAAAAAAAAAAAAAAAAAAAAAAAAAAAAAATGTATTAGACAAAATGCGTATTTGACCTCCCGGATCCTTCAAATATCCCATTTGTAGCCCCATGAAAGCCCTATCGATCCCCACGTGAAATCTGATCGTTCCGGGAACCCCAAAAATGGATTATACGTCCAAAAATACTTCGAAAACGACACCTAACTCGATCCCATAGCCGAAACCCTTCAAATAACCCCTCCCGTAGCCCCATAGCGCCTCACGATTTGGGCGATCGGGCTGAAAACCTTGCGGGCCCAACTAGATGGTAAATCGGGTATTTTGTCAAAATTTCAGATTTTTACAAAAATGTTTACTGCCCAAAACGGCTCGGACGGCGGGACGGACATTTCGGTTTTGGAATCTAGACCTCTTGAAACGGATAATGTCAAATTTTGAGACCAATCGGATTCGGCGAGTTTTTTTTTTTTTTTTTTTTTTTTTTTTTTTTCAATATAAAAATCGATTTTTAGTGAAAAGTCCGTTTTTTAAGTCCGATTAATTGGTGCAATCGATTTTGAGCCTTCGATTCCCGAAATCGATTGTTGACACCTGACTCGATCCCATAGCCAAAAGCCTTAAAAAAAACCTCCCGTAGCCCCACGGGGATGTGCGATAGGGCTGAAAACCTTGCGGGCACAACAAGAATGTAAACCGAGTATTTTGTCAAAAGTTCATCGAAAACATAGGTGTATTATACCAAGAATAATAAACCAAAATCCGAAACGCCGAGGAAATCTTGATCGTTCCAGTGATCATGTAAGGCAGGAGCGTCTGCTCCAGAATGTAAACACGTCATTTCCGTCTTACTTTATTGCACCCTGTAAGTTTCTACCTGCCTAATAATCAAATCCAATTTTAATCGTTTTCTAGCGGTAAATTCAGATTCGAAGTAACTGTGACCATCAGGGAAGTTATGGGCATTTACGGGAGACAAAAGTCTTAATTCGTGCATATCTCCGAAACAGAACCTTTACAACAACAAACAATCACCGATGCATTATTAAATAATAATTATTTAGAATTATTGAGAAATTTTCTCAAAGATGAGCTGTACAGTCGACTACTGGCCTATGGTCCGCGCTGCCCGTTTACACCGTGTACCTATGTACAAAAGATAAGTAACTTGCTAAGTAAGATGAAGCAATTCTTTGAGAAGTGCCGGCTTCAGCGGATGTTGTCAGGTTTTGCGTCGACTCACTACTTCTTTTAACCCCGATTTTCCCTCGATATCCACCTTGGAGTTATCGTTAGGGAACCAGTAGCATGAAAAGCCTTAATCTGGTCGAGAATAACACCCATAAACACAACAAAATGCCCCCGGCATGCTCGTCATCGAGGTGAACACTGGTCACTCGCCAGTTTCTGTCCCCACAGATGATTTTTTTCCGATGATATCGAAACTGCGAAATCAACCACGAACTGCATCGTTATCTCTTAACTAACTAATTCTTCTTCAATTTCCAATTTGTGTACCCCGACATGGACATAATTGGAAGAAAACTGAATAAACAGGTGCCGGGCGCTTCAAATTACATAGGGCGGGCGGGCGACGTGCCGTTTTTGAGTAAGTCGTCCGAGCGCCACCAGAGTTCGCATGCTTAATGTAAATCGCGAATAGGGGTCCGTTAACGGACGGACAGACGTTATGGGTCCGGTAGGAGGAAACTTGATAAACTGGCCCTCAATCGGTTTGCCTTTCCGACTTTTTATTTCATTTATTCAGCCATTCCAAGTAGTAGTTGGTAACTACCGTCAGAGTAAGATATTTCAATTACGTACATAAAAATCGCTGGCGAATAACCGATTACACACTATTACCAGATTCTCTTTTTCAGGCTGGAGTCTTTTCTGGCTTGGGGAATTATCCACAGCACCCAATATTCGTGTGTCCAAGTACGGGAATCGGTCCGTGCTGAGGTTGTTGTAGGAGTAGGTGGACGTGTCCAGTGAAAATACTCGAGGCTCTGGCAGAGAATGCTCCGGGCACCGATATTTTGATCGCGGTCCCTGAGAAACCTAACCTGAAACTCCAGGTTACCTCCAACACAAGCGTCCGCGAGAACATGGATTAAGCGCCATAATTTTGGTTTAGTTCCCTTCCCTTCTTTTCCCAGTTTCATTTCAACTCGACCAAGAGGTTGTTCGAGAGTGCGCTCATTAGGAGTAGATGACTTGAAGGACTCCCGGACATGAAGAAAAACGGGCTCAAATGTGACGCGAGGGGGAAGGATGCAGGCTTATCTGATGTCTTCGGGAAAATACACCCTTATGAGAGGAGGGAGAGCGTCAAGACCTCCTACGTCAGTCGTGTTGCTTCTTATCGCTCTTCTCCGTGACTCGCTAAACTAATAGAGAACGAGAGAGAGAGAGACTACAAATAAAAGCTTATCGGTCGGACCTACTGGACCGTTTCATTTCCTTCTAAACCTTAACACTTCCGAGTTCCAACTCTCGAAACCTGCCCCACCCCTCTGTTTGAAATGGGGTATCACGAATCAGGTGCACGACTTGAGCTGGCTGCTCACCTACTTTGGATCCTCTGTGGATATGAGATCTACTAACTTCCAACAAAGCACACTCTGCAACGCTAACAATAACCGTAGTTATCTCGATTAGGCGCTCGAATATCCCACTAAGAGCTACTTTTGGCGTTTTTTTGGAGTTTCCTCGCCAAACTGAACCCACCGGAATTTTTTCCCCAACTATAGAAGTACTGTGGAATAAATATGGCGCGGCAAAAATAGTTCTCATCCACTTCCCCTTCGGGTTGCAGCTGTCGTACTGTAATTGAAACAAGAAGTTGTTTAGATGTGTATCCTTGCCCAAGAATCTCGCCACGCTACAAGAGGAATAAACCAAAATGAGAGTAGAATAATAATTATTCAATTATGAAATTATTATTTTTGGGTCTTTCCCACAACATCGGACATTTATAGGTCATTAGTTTTCAAATTTTGAACCCTCTCTTACTTGGTTTACCATCTAGTTGTGCCCGCAAGGTTTTCAGCCCAATCGCTCAAACCCGTGGGGCGCTATGGGGCTAAAATGGGGCTGCGGGATGGGGGTTTTGAAGGCTTTTGGCTATGGGATCGAGTTAGGTGTCGTTTTCGAAGTATTTTTGGACGTAGAATCCATTTTTCAGGGTCCGGGAACGATCCGATTTCACTGTGGGGATCTATAGGGCTTTTTAATGGGGCTACAAATGGGATTTTTGAAGGATCCCAGGAAGTCAAATATTTTTCGAGTAAAAACAGGTACCTATTTGAAAAAATAATTTGCAAAAAAAAGTTTTTTCCCAAAAATTGTTTATTGGCACAGAATTTATTTTCGCAAAAGTAATAATAAACCCTTGTGTAAAATTTGCAGCGTTTTTATTTAAAAAAAAAGAGGCTCTTTTGAAGATGAATTTGTATCGTTTGGGCTCCAAATTCAGAATCTCGAGGAAAAATTGTACAAAATGAAAAAAAAAAAAAAAAAAATTGTTTTTGCAAAATGATAAAATTAAGGCCCGTGGAGGGTGGGTGAATTTGGCTTCTTTGAATGGAGACATTGAAAATACGTAAGTTTTCAGTATATAATTTTGGTTTTCGTAATTAAGCAGTCGTTTTGTTTTATTATACCTATGTAATCGCGAAGGAGTTCGACGACTCGGACGGCCTCAAAATTTGACATTACTTATCCGTTCCAAGAGGTCTAGATTCCAAAACCGAAATCTGGGCCGGGCCGTTAAGGGCAGTAGGATTTTTTTTTTTTTTTTTTAATCTGAAATTTTGACAAAATACTTGGTTTACCATCTAGTTGTGCCCGCAAGGTTTTCAGCCTGATCGCCCAAACCCGTGGGGCGCTATGGGGCTACGGGAGGCGTTTTTTGAAGGCTTTTGGCTTTGGGATCGGGTTAGGTGTCGTTTTCGAAGTATTTTTGGACGTAGAATCAATTTTTTGGGGTCCTGGAACGATCTGATTTCACTGTGGGGATCTATAATCTTTCATGGGGCTACAATTAGATGGCTACAAAGAATAATAAACCCTTGTGTCAAATTTGCAGCGTTTATCATTTTGAAATGAGGTTGGCCAGAAAGAACGCTAAATTTTATTTCAGAAACGTCCTTTCCAGTTGGGGAAAAACGACGTCGTCTACATGAAAATCACCGGTACCTCCAAATGGCCGTTTTTGTGAGAATGCCCCTTACGTAAAAAGTTCATTCCTTCGATACCGTAATGTCGACATACAGGATCTTCTTACGTGGGGTAACTGATCCGATTCGGTGGAGGTTCGGAATTTACGGACGGCCGACCTTGACCGAGCTCCCCGCAGCTCATAATTTCTATTTATTAATCGATGACCGACTCCGAAGGTGGGGAAGGCCTGAAATCTGCCCCGGATCGGAATCCCGACTGACCAACGCCTTTCTGTACGGCCCACTAAACCTAACGGACAGCCGCGTTTCCCAATATTTGCATTGGGCACTCGCCAACATCTTTGCATAGGTAATTCCACATCGTATCCTTCCTCTCTTGACTTGTAGAACCCGTCACAACCTGTTAAGACCCGGCATTAACGAAAAAAAAAATTAAATGAAAATGATCCTTCAATTTTCTGCCGCATTTCAGCAAAATTTTATATTATTCCTGGAAAACTTTTTTTTCTCCATCAAACGTTGCCAGTTTTAAATTTTCTCTCTCCTCCTTGCTGCCGATCCGACACGGAAAATGGCGCAATCAATCCGTTTTCCATCCTATCGAAGTGCAGAAAAATACCTTCGTCTGGCTTTGCTCCACACGGGCTCTCCAGTTGTAGGAATACGAGCCGAGGGTTCACGCTCCGCTGCCGCACTGGTATTTGGAACGGAACCATTTCCCGAGTCACCCGATCTGCGAAACTTCCACGGGTTGAAACGTCCGAGCGGGTATTTGTGCCGAATTTTATCGTAATCGAATACCGATCGTGGAGGATTATGAGACAATTTCAATTTTGATTTATCTTGAATTTCGACGGTTTATCTTTAAATTGTGTTTATTTAGGTTATTTTATCTATACCACTAATTCTCAACCTGTCTGTATGTATGTGTGTCACGAGCCTACTCCTCCTAAACGGTAAGCGATAAAAATACGTCGATTTTTTCCACAGTCTCCGCCTCCCAGACATCTTCTGGTGGTAGGTTTGAGAACCCCCAAAAATGCGCGCAAATAGGCAAATTCACGCCCAACATTCTTATTTTAAATGAGAACCTATAATTTTGTCTCGAATTTGTATTCCTCGACCAATTTTACATCCGATAAGCGCGTTGCGCGAAAATTTTGGCGCGCCCGAGTTTGTGAAACTAATTTTTTTCGAACCGAAACTACTGAAGAGGTCGTTAACGGTCCTTTCGATTTGGCGTTTTCTCCTTACCCTACCTAGAGATCCGAATATTAATAGGAAATCCCGAAAAAAACTCATTCCTACGATGAGCGAATTTAGACGGTGAGTTTAATTTGAACGATTTCAAGAGATTTGGCGCTTGGGAGGATGATTTGGGATGGCGTCAGGGACCTTAGAAAGAGGGTGCCAGGGACCTTAGAAAGGTGGAGGAGGCGGGGAAACTTGCGGTGGGGGGGGGGTTCATTCTACGCTAATTTCGGATATATTCTGGTGTGTGGGAAGACGATTTCTCTCTATCCCCGCGAGGCTGTGAAGCGAGGACCTCTATACGAATTTGCGGTTGGCCGAGCAAAGCGAGGCCTTCTGCCCGATGAAGTGGTCGTAGAGTGCTAGTAGATTCTAAAAATGTCTATTGAAAGACCCAACTGGGCAGTTTTTCGCTAGTAAGATTTTTTATTTAGTTCAAAACCTCGTCAAAATACTCGGTTCAAACTTCTAGTTGTGTCGGCGAAGTCCTGCTAGTCCTATTCCTCCGTCTCAGGATCCCTCATCTGGGGGGGGGTTGAGATCCGAAAATGCGCGCGAATGGGCGCACTTGCGCTCAACTTCTGATTTTAACTTGGAACCTCTAATTTTGGTTTATTATTCTTGGAATAATACACCTATGTTTTCGCGACGCGGGTCGACGACTCCGATCGGCCTCAAAATTTGACATTATCCGTTTCAAGAGGTCTACATTCAAAATCCGAAATGTCCGTACGCCGTACGCCGTCCGCCGTCCGGGCCGTTTTGGGCAGAAGGAATTTTTTTAAAAATCTGAAATTTTGACAAAATACTTGGTTTACCATGTAGTTGTGCCCGCAAGGTTTTCAGTCCGATCGCCCAAACCCGTGGGGCGCTCTGGGGCTATAATGGGGCTACGGGAGGGGTTTTTTGAAGGCTTTTAGCTATGGGATCGAGTTAGGTGTCGTTTTCAAAGTATTTTTGGACGTAGAATCCATTTTTTGGGGTCCCGGAACGATCCGATTTCACTGGGGCGATCTTTAGGGCTTTCATGGGGCTAAAAATGGGATTTTTGAAGGATCCCAGGATGTTAAATATTTTTTGAGTAAAAAATACAGAATTTTTGAAAAAACACATTTTTAAACAAAAAATCAAAAAAAATTTTTAATTTTTTCATTGACAGAATTTAATTTCTGCACAAGTAACCTATATCAAAGAATAATAAACCCTTGTGTAAAATTTGCAGCGTTTTTATGTCGGATTCAAATCCGCTAGCTAATTTTACGTCCGATAAGCCCGTTGAGCGCAAATCCGCGCAATTCAGAATTTTAATACTAAATTTCGAACGAACGAATTCCGACTATCGGGAGGTTTTGACTACGAGCGGCGTGAACGAATTTTAGGGATCGACTGTTGGTGCCGGGGATCGCGCGTGCGTCTGCTCTTCAATCATAAACACTGTAAGCTGGCCCTGCTGGGGGTGGGTGAGGTCTGTGAAGGTCTCGCAACTCGGGCGAGAAATTTTCCCACGATTTTCCAATGCGGCGAGTTTATTCGAACGATTTTTAGCGATCGCACTTGGGCTTGCTTTGTGTCTTACATACCTTATAGGGGCCAGCCGCTGCGCGGACTGTCAGGTCTGCGGGGGACTATATACAATATTTATTCATGACCTTATTTGCATACTCAAACTAGGTACATAATCAATTTTACGATTCTCGTTTAACTTGACAGTGTTTCCACTCCTCACTTGGACTTCCTCCAAGTCTTGGAGGACGAAAGCTAGTTTTTGCCACCTGGGGGCGAGTGGAAGAATGGCGGTCACTTGACTTTGGAGGTCCATAGCGTTGGTCCTAATGGGCTTCTTCCAACGTTGTCCGCTTCAAAAACTAATTTTCATAATCGACAGTCGTCGTCGTTCGTTTTTTTGCTCGAATGACGTTTTTATGAGTGGTATAATTCAAATCATGAAAAGTGGCCATCATGGTGTCGTCCTCCCGTCAATGTCTTTCATTTTTGATTAATCATTTTACAAACCCAGTTCTTGTATGATTTCTATTGGAATTCATTCACATTGTAAAGAATGTCCCTAGCTTTGTTGATTTGATACTTTCAACTTTTATAATTCCCATGTTCAGATTTGTTCTTTCTGGGCCAAAAGAGCCAAATGTATGTCACACTCATGTTTAGCAAGATAATTAACTGGTTTTTTCCTCTTACGATCTCTTCTCTTATTCGAAGGGATGAGATTGGGCGTAAATGCGCGAACTTGCGCCCAACTCTTACAATTGGAATGTCGTATTTCTCAACTCTCGTATTTCAAATGGAAACCCCCATTTGTATGGAAATTCGATTGGGATGGCGCTTGGATTGCTGGCGCACAGTGGGGCCGAACGGCCTTATTTCGGAAAAACCTCTCAAAACTCCCTTACTTACAGGAAATTTGACGCTGATCACGAATATACCCCATGTCCCTATTCCTAAAATTGCTTCTTAGCCTTATTTTTCCACAAAAAAAAAAAAAATGTTTCTGAATATTTTTCAGTGTGGAAGCCAAGCAAGGCTTCTCGCGAAGTTTGAACACAAAGAAAAGTTGTAGAGCAATAAATTTTGCGTCGATTGAACACCCTATAATTGAAAATACCTTCAAAAATAAGAGCGTAGTAGATGATTTTGATCGAACACTTATGATTTCTGATTGAACACCGTAAAATTGATTCTTTTGATCACCCTAAAATTGAAAATTTCTACAAAAATAAGAGAGTCCCAAAAGATGATTTGTGTCGGAAAACAACATTTCTGAGCAGCAACCTATCGCCAAAAAAAAAAAAAAAAAAAAAAAAAAAAAATCGTTCGAAAAAACCTACTACGACCAGGTCAGGCAGTGTTGGGCAGATGATATTTTTTTAATTCTTTGGATTAACAATTATGGGCGAGCAAAAAACGTTCCCATCTCGGAGCAGACCGAATTTCCCGCAGATTCCCAATTTGCACGGAAAACTCGCGACTTATTCCCTAAAACGAGTTGAAAAAAAGTTTGGCGGTTTTGTTGCATAGTGGACATCCGAGAAGACAAAGAACAATTTCATGATTTTTTTCCCCCCATTGACCCTCTACGACACTTCAGTCGAATTTCACCAAAAAATGTAATACCTTGACTTTGGTCCCAGTTTACGGACCAAAACTTGATTTTCGAGAAAAATACCTGCTGAAACTGGATTCTGTGAGAATGATGAACCAGATAATCGACATCAGCCTGTTCGGATTTTTTTTTTTTTCGCTCTTGCCCCCCCCCCCCCCCCCTGTGGGGCGTGAAGAGGCAGGAAGCAGACAATTTAGTTCTTCACATTCATGTCATTTCGAAATTAGCGAATCCATTTGGCTACATGCCCAAGGATCTTGTTAGAGTGTCAACATTATGGACACAAATTTATGTGAACTACCCCAAACCTATTATAATATACCTAATTTGATTCTTTTGATGTTCCGCTCTTGAAAGGTTCTTAAGTCCTTCGGAGCCGTAATTTCAGTCGTGTGATACATAATATATTTCATACACCTGACGTCGGGTACCACGTGCCACCTGACAAGGAATTTCAAAAGGATCCCGCAGGCCCTCGTTATGAACGATTTTCCCGACTGTCACGCATTCGGATAAATCGGCCCTCGGACCTCATTATAACCGGGCGAAAAACGGCTTAAAAGATCGCCCAAAGCTCTCGAAGGTGCTAAGAGACAAAGTCGTCCGCCTAAATGAGAATTATCGTTCTTCTTCGGCTCGTGTTATTGCTGTTTTATCACTTCGCGATGAACCACCATTTGTAATAAATTTGTGACAATTTATTGCCTTATTTCAGAAAAAAAAAACTCCCCGGGGGGTTTTGGAGGGGAGGCCACCCTGAGGCCCATGTCCCTGAACTTGTTATGCAGATTAGACGGAAATGATTTCAGATCCACAACCATTTGAAGATTCTCTATTACGTTTTTCAAATCGCAACCGGTCTTTTGACGTGAGAAAAAAAAAACCGTATAAATTATGCAAACACCAAATGTTGTTTTTGTCATATTAAAACGTCAAGTCCGACGCGTTGATATACAAACTTTATCAGTTTTCCTGTTGAAACGAACAATTATAACACGTCTACCTTCCTGAGAAATGTTTACTTTCTTGAAGGAGCCAATTTACGTTCTGGTTTATAAACCAGTTATTTTCACCGGTCTTGGGGGAAATTTAGGTGTAACAGATCTGAAGTCATACTCCAGACAGTATATCCTGAAAAAAACGGTCCCATTGGCAAAAAATCGGATTTTTCCTGCCTCAAGTCAAATATTTGTGCAAAAATTTAATTGTCAATAAAAAAAAATTAAATTTTTTTTTTTTCAAAAATTTTTTGTTTTACATAGGTAGGAAATATTTGAAAAATATTTGACCTCCTGGGATCCTTCAAAAATCCTATTTGTAGCCCCATGAAAGCCCTTTAGATCGCAACAGTGGAATCGGATCGTTCCGAGACCCCAAAAAATGGATTCTACGTCCAAAAATACTTCGAAAACGACACCTGACTCGATCCCATGGCCAAAAGCCTTAAAAAAAAAAAAAACCTCCCATAGCCCCATTTTAGCCCCATAGCGCCCCACGGGTTTGGGCGATCGGACTGAAAACCTTGCGGGCACAACTAGATGGTAAACCGAGTATTTTGTCAAAATTTCATATTTAAAAAAAAAAAAAAAAAAGCCTACTCCCTAAAACGGCCCGGACGGCGGACGGACATTTCATTTTTGGAATCTAGACCTCTTGAAACAGATAATGTCAAATTTTGAGGCCGATCGGAGTCGTCGACCTTCGTCGCGAAAACATAGGTGTATCATTCCAAGAATAATAAAACAAAAGGAGGGGGGGGGGGGGGGTCTGCTGACGTAATACTATGTATTAATTTATCATAGAGTTATTGAATATTGTGTGGAATGGATTGCAAACTGAAAACACCAAGTTTGAAGGGTTTTTCCCATTTTGGGAATCTTGGCTCATTTTTGAACCTACTTAACTTGGTACGTATTCGATCGAAAATTAAACTTAAGTAGTGCAAATTGTTCAGAGTTTGGTCCCCTTTAACTTTTATACCGACCAGATTTTCGATTGGTTGTAAAAGAAAAAAGTTATATCCCAAAAACTGAAAACAGTTCCACAAAATCGTGGTTTTTAGTAGGGATAGGCAATCGATTTCCGATTTTTCTAAAAATCGATTCTTTCTTGTAAAAAACCCGATTTTTTGAATCGATTTTTGTTGATACGATAAAATCGAGAATCGATACTTTTATCCCGATTTTTCCCAAAATCGGGATTTTAAAAAATCGGGGTAGAGAGGTTCCAAAAATTGGGTTTTAGCCAATTTTGAAAATTAATGTTCTCCTTGAAACATTTTCTTTCTCCTATTTATTATGAGGGCTGATTTTTTTAACTGACTGAATCGGCGGCAAAGAATCGATTCTCAAAAAATCGTTAGCTCGTTTCAAAACTATTATTTCTGCAGGATGTGGAATATGAAATGTGTTTCGCGTGAATATTTTTTCAGACTTTTTTCTTACCTACCCGGGGCGCTTCGCTGCACTCAGTAAACGTAGTATTTTAATGAAAAGCCGGTTAAACTGCGAAAACACACCGGCAGATTTTGAAAATTCAGTATCTCATTAACGGCTCGACCGATTTTGTAGAAATTTCTTAAAAACCATCCACACATCCACCAAACCTTGCACCAAATCTACCATCTTCACAAACATTCTCACACAATTTGGTGCCAAACACTCCACTGGTTTTTAAGTAGTGAGTCCTCAAACAGATTTAGCAGTCATTTTTATAGATATAGATTATATAATCCAATATATTAAATTGATGATCCACTCCTTGAACAAAAATATACCTATGTACAATCGCCTACCTACGTATTGATTGGTTAATTTACCTACTTATGATATATTTAATAATTAAATAAAAAAATTCATTTATGATCGAGTTTGATCCAAAAAAAAAAAAAAGAAAAAATCGCTAAAAACCCGATTTTCGCAAAAATCGATGCTTGAGAGAAACGATTTTTTGAGAATCGATTCTTTGAAGCCGATTCCGAATCGATTTAGAAAATCGATACTTTTTTACCGATTGCTCATCCCTAGTGTTTAGGGCTCCCTGAAGTTAGCTCAGGGTTCTGATGGGTCCCAAACGACCAACCAAAATGGCGGAAAGTTACGATTTTTTGCAAACTCAAAAGGATAATATCCTTTCGATTTCATGATAGTACAGTCAATATATTATATTGACTGTACTATCATGAAATCGAATTTTTGAGGCTCAATTATTTCTCTTTTTGTCAAAAATCTGTGCCATAAAAATGCCGACCCGCCGAAACAGAACGGAAGTCAAGAACCGTGAAGAATAACCGCGTACACACCCGCACTAATTATATCGATTATTTATGAAAGCCGTGTTCATTAATGAAGGCCGAATGGTTTCTAATTCACATAGAAAACCAGACGGTGAAGTGCATGCTCGGCGCACACGAGGGGAAAGCCTTGCAAACCAGTGAGATCCTCCCAAGAAATCTGCATGTGTAGACATATTTCGCCCGAGCAAAGGCGACCAGTTAATTAAACAGTGTGGGAATCTTGGGATTGTTTCCATCCGTGTTCTCATGGACCTCAATGTTCGTCCGATTCGTGGGCTGATTTGAGTTTAGGTGATTAAAACTACTGTTCTTGAAGACATCGACAGGAAAAGTTTCGGTATGATCGAATACTCCAAGAAATTCCTTCCTAAGTGGGATTTTTCACAATTTCGAAAACACTTAGTAGCTTCTGAGTGATTTTAAGTGATAATGAAGGGTATAATATCCCCAGGTCGCAACTATTTCGCTAATACCGTCGGTCAGCTAATGCACACCTTATGAAGCGATACGACTGATAATACTCTGGAAAGTACTCACAGGGGGTTTGAAAAGCCCTGCCTTCCAAGTCCGCTAATGATATGTAATTTGTGTGAAACGCCGCCTCGCAACAGGGCACTTTTTAGGTCGTTATTGCACCTCGAAGAAAAAAAAAACCGCTAACAGTTCCTCGTTTGATACGTCAAATATACTGGTGTTTCGAGATATCTCGAAGAAGTTGGTAATGTCGTGGAAATTATATCAGGGAGTGTGGCTCATACGTTTCTACGGGATTTGAACCCTATTGGTGTTGTGCGTTTGGCAAGAAGTCGCAGGCGCTGTGTCCAAGTGGGAAGTGACTGGGAGTTCCAGCGTAGGTTTCTCAAGTTGCATGTTTGAGACGTCAAGGCACTGAGTGTTGTCTGCTGGAGGCAGCGGAGGCGGAGTGTTCGATAAGAGCGTTTTCACTAAATTCGCCAAGACACGTCACTCCTACTGAACAAGTTGGAAGGAAAGTCATTTGCGGGGAATTCGACTCACTCTCTGTTGCATATAGCCAGCCCGCCAGAGTTAGTACCGGCGTGAGGAGCGGGTCGCGCTACAGTCGCGGTGCGACTGAGCAAAATCTTCTCTAGCCAGTACGTCAGCCCGACCTTTCGAAGACGGGAGTATTTTCCCTATTTGAATTACCATTCACTGAATGTCATCATAACATCTTAAATAATGTTTTATCCCAGTAATTTTTCAGGGATCGATCCCGCTGACCAGGCCTCCACTGACGACATCTTGTCCGGGGAAGCTGAATCAGCGGGTGAGATTCTGACACATGGGTCCACTGCCCAGGCCTCTTTTGACGACAATTTGTCTAAAGAAGCCACGTGGGGGGTTCCCTCGTGAGATTGGGTCAGCTGACCAGGCCACTTTTATCGAAAATTCGATTAAAGGAGCTGAACGAGCTGTCCTTGGTATAACTGTGAGCCCTGAGCAAATCAACGCCGGCCACGACACTTCGTGTACGACATTGTCTTCCCTTCAGTTCCCTTCCAAAGACTCCGCCACTCCACAGTAACTTGACAATTCAAGTAAGCCTTGAGTAAGCGAGTCATCCATTTCTGTGGCTTCATTCTGGTCAGCAGATCACGACAATTCGTGTTATTCCCAGAACGGTTGATGTTCCCATACTCCCTTCCTCTTCCTCCAAAAACACCAGAGGCGAAATCTTAAATTTACGCCAAACACACACCACAAAAAAATATTGAATCTACATTCAAATTTAGAAACACGTACATTTGTAGGTACTCACCCATCACTTGTTGCATGTAAAAACAAGAGCTGCCGCGGGTCTCAACGACGTGGCACTCTGTTTTCCCTTTTTCAAAGCTGACAATCCAAAGAAAGTACAAAGGGTCTTCTGACTACTGTTCTGGATCCACAGTTGCCTACAGATACTGTAAAAATCCGCCATTAAACTTTGCCACATTGAAAGCCATTATTGTAAATCGATTACCTCCGGCGTGAGGAATCGTCAGAATCCACTGGCAGGGAAGGTGTGGCGCCCCTTATTCCCTTGCCCTCAAGCTCCAGGCCTACCATATACAGTTGAGATACTGGTTTGTACACCACTATCGTGTAGAGCAGCGATGTCCCCACAATTTCTTTCAAAAATCCAAAATGGTTCGTTCCAAAGTGGCCTTGAACAAACCTTAAATGCATTTCCTCCCCGGCAATTTGCGCCCGAAGATTTCACTGCTGCGATATAAAAGCAACATCAATCATAATAAATCCCAGATTTCAAAGATTAAGTTTTTCTCATAAACCGCTCACGTTTTTGCTCTTATTCTGGGGGCCTCGATCGGCGGTTAATTTGAGCGTATCTAGTTATCCCGAATGCCTCGCAGGCAATGAGATTTGCATCTCTATCTCTGAAAATCTTTTCCGAAGGGGTCTTTTTCGTTTGGGACCGCTTTGCATTTTATTGCCATTCGCGGACTCACGGCCGTATAAATAGTTGAGGCCTCTCATTCATCTTCCAAATCCTCCAATGCCTGAGTTCCTCTTTATGGTTTACAGTTAGTTCGGGATTGCATACTTATGTATGTACGCCGGCGTTGAAATTCCAATCAAATGCTCATCAGCGGCTCAATAAAGCGTGGAAAATCACTCGGTGGGATGCAATGTTATTTTTATGTTGGCATTCAATTACGTGATTCGAGTTGAGGATAAATATCAAGGTCACTTCATAGACGTGGGATGCATATTAATATCAATTTTAATCATTTCAGGTTCTGAAGGAACCTTCATGGATTATCCTAAAGCTCAATCCTGAGGAAATATCTTGACGGATGAGCTTCATTCGATGTATAAACAGACAGTGCAGGAGCGCGCTAGGGCTGCTCTTTCCCTGTACGACGGTATGGACAGTATCTTCTCGCGTATCCCGCCACCCTATCGATTCTTGTTAGTTTTTGTCCGATTTGTACGACCGAACGCGTATTTTCGCCAAGCCGTGGATTTGGCAGAGGAGGCGGTCGGCATACGCTCTGGGAACGCTGGCTCCTTTAAATCAGCTGAGTTCGAGAAGCCCAAGACAGATCTTGCTGCTTCGAGCTTGACCGTGCCCTGGACTGCCCCAGCGGAAGCTCCGAAGTTGTGTCCTACCTGGACGGCTTTAGCGAAAGCATGCTCACCATCCGCCCACTAGCGCCACTAGAGAAGTTAATCCGGAATGCTACCTCGAGGCTTTGAGCATGCCTCTCAGAGGGTCTATTCTGGTGGGCGATTATCATCTCCGCCCTAATCCGTGACGCAAGCAGCCGTTCACGTACCCGAGTACCTAGTAGAGCTCCAAGCACTCATCGATTGGAGGCAGCGTGCCGCCAGTATGGCCTGGGGGTCAAAGCGACAAAGACCAACGTCATGGGCTGTATCCAAGTCTAGTCCGAAAGAGAGCAAGCACTGTGACAGTTATGGGTCAGCCATTTTGATGTATGGTGTCGAGTGATGGAGACTTCAAGCATCAACCGGCTTGAGGCGTTAGAGATTTGATTGATCTCCATGATGTTGAAGATCCCATGGACAGTCTGCTGCAGAACAACTACATTCTGCAGCACATAAATTTGAAACGGGAGCTCCTGACCACCACAAAGCGGCACGTTGCTTTTCTGGGTCGCATTATGATGAACACGAAATGCTCACTGCTGCAGACCATCATGATGGAAAAGATTGCCTACTGCTGCGTGTTCTACTGGACAGATCTCCGTTGACTGTAGGACACAGGGGTGGAAGTGATGTTGTGATGGGCCATGGGTGGAAGTGGTGATGGGCCATGGGCAGAAGTACTTAATGACTTTCACCCTACCTGGGATTTGTGGCTCCCGGGTTTTTATTAGGGTTGGCAGAGGTTTTGGGCGGAAGCAATGACTGCCCATCCTGGTATTCCTGTTTCCTACCTCCAAAACACGGTGTGGCGTGAACATGGAGTAGCGCTTTCAGGACTCTGTGAACCACACAACACTCCAATAACTGAAAATCTTGCGTAGGTTATGCTTTTTTGTTATGGTACAATGTTATTGTCGACTCTGTTGAATTGGTTTCAATACTAAATTTATAACAACAAAATTCTGTAGAATCTTGAAGTTTTGAAATGAGATGAACGATTTTGAAAAGGGAAGAAGGAGAAAGGGTTTGCTTCAAGTAGATTGTTTGCAACTGGTTGTTACAGTTTGTATTCTTATGAACATTTCCAACCTCAATACTGCCTCGTTTAATTGAGAACATTTCATGAAGAGGTACTTACTCAATGGTCAAAATGTTGAGAACCACCGCGTTAGTATAAATCTTTAAATCTATTCATTTTCAGTAAATGTTATCACTGTCTCGGAACATAATAGAGAGCTCAAAGCAATCTTGAAACGATTAATCGATAAGTTAGTAATTTATCCTCGCAAACATCCACTTTATCTTGAGTCAATACGTCTGTAGTCTTTCTTACACCTCAGCTCCAGCCTGATTCTGCAGGGATTGTAACTTGATCGGTAAAAACTATCTCCTGCGGGACTTCGAGTAACTATAAATATCTATGGATTGCACTCCAGATCATCAGATATCGCTTCGATTGATGTCCGATAGCGGTTTGAGTGCCCTTAGGAACAAGTCACCTTTAAATCAAGATAAACAACGGGGCTTCGTCTCTCGTTTTTTCCCCCTTCTTTCCCAGCCTCTTCGGAGAGTATTTAAGGATCTTGTAGAGATGGATTTTGTGTGGTGTGGACTGTGTTGGTTTGAAGCATTCGTAAAACGTCGTCTTTATAAGATTCTTGACTACTTTCCGTCCCGTTTCATTGGTTTCGACCCTGCGGCAATTCACTTAAGTGCAATATCAGTCGAGTTTTTGTCCAGTCTCTGCAGGGACGAGATTTTATTATACCGACCGCCGTAATTCCGATTCTTCATGCGGCATTTGTACCTGTTGCAATACCCAACCTTTTTATTGGACCCGTCCGAAGAGTTTAAAGTAGTGGTAAACCTTTCAATGTTGGCTCATTCATTTCGCTTTCATTTCTATGGAAAACTATACTGCCGTCCAAAGGAGAAAAGCCGTAGAAATGAGGAGAATGGAATCTGTACTACAGCTTTTCTCCTTGGGACGGCAGTATAGTTTTAGGGGGCTAAGGTAGGAATTAACCCAATTGCGAAATATCGGGCCCTCCTAAGGGTAAAGCCGGTAATAAACGATGTCATCTGTGGGACACCCCATGCAGCGGGTGATGGTTGTGTAACTAGTGTAGTCCTGGGCATAACACGAATTGTCGTGATCTGCTGACCAGAGGGGAGATGCGGCCACAGAAATGGAATACTTGCTAGCTCCAGGCTTACTTGATTTGTCAAGTTAATGTGGAGATTCAGAGTCTTCGGAAGGGAACTGAGGGGAAGACAATATCCTACACGAAGTGTCGTGGCCGGCGTTGATTCCCCAGGGCTGGCAGTTATACCAAAGCCAGACGGTTCAGCTATCTTAATCGAATTGTCGATAGAAGTGGCCTGGGCAGCTGACCCGGTATCACATGGGAACCCCCACGTGGCTTCTTTAGACAAATTGTCGTCAAAAGAGGCCAGGGCAGTGTACCCATGTGTCAGAATCTCACCCGCTGATTCAGCTTCCCCGGACAAGAAGTCGTCAGTGGAGGCCTGGTCAGCGGGATCGATCCCTGTAAAATTACTGTTACGACATTACATGAAATGTTATAATGACACACAGTGAATGGTAATTCAAGTATGGAAAAGCCTACCGTCTTCCAAAGGGCGGGCTGACCGTTCCGGCTGGAGAAGAGGATTTTGCACGGCTGTGCCGCGGCCGAAGCGCGAACCGCTCCTCCCGCCGGTACTAACTCATGCAGACTGGCGCGATGCACCAGAAAGTGGGATCCTGTATTTTGGTAACTCTTCTGTTATTTCTGTATTCAAACTTTAATTTCTTGTCTTTTTCTGTATCAATTTCTTATAGATTTTAGAATCAAAATATGGTACGGACGAAAAGCCGCCTTGCACAAGGCTCAAATAGTGTAAGAAATTGAAATGCTATTCTCGTTTGCTGCTCTCCAAACACAGGTTGATTCGTCTCTGTCCACATGGAAAGAGTGGCCTGCCAGGCAGCAACGACCACCGTTAAGACTTTTGTAGGCGTTTTGTTCTTGTCACTGTAGGAGTTTTTGTTGATAATAGTGTCGCGTCGATTAGTAGGTGAAAGTGATTCTTAAACGGCAGAAAGTGTTGAAATCAACAGGATTTGATGCTGTTCAACTACGTAATTTTGATGTCGATTCATTTGTCTTCCATTACCGTAAAGTGAACACTTTCTTCGAAAAGCCACTGAAAGTTAAATGAATGTACGCTCGATGTATTCATCAGCTTCAAGCTCCGGGTGGGTCCGGCTGAAAGGCTCGTTATCAATCATTATCACCGGAAATGGCTCTGATTCGCCTTTGGAGAGTCCCTCCTGAAGTTCAAGTCACGATCGTAAAATAAATGACCTTCTTACGTACCTGCGTACGTATAAGATTCAAAAAGAAAAATGCGTTTCTATGAGCTCGTTAGCACGTAAGAGCTGAGAGCTTTGAGACTAGACCGGTTCAAATTTGACTAACAAAATACATCATCGATTCAGGGATGAGGTCAGGCCGTTAGCCTCTGGTCTATATCCGAGGACAGGTCGCCCTTAGGTATTCTCAAAATTACCATTACAAAATCGTGGGTCCTAAATATTATTGTTGCAGAGGCGAGATTGATTCTGAGAAGAGATTTCGCCGTGGAACACGTTCTCTGGGAGCCCATCGTCATTTCTGTCCTTCTCGGATTTACTGGCGTCAAATGAAATTACCCAATGTGCTCCAAGATCACGGTATTTCGAATTTGTTATTATGCGGACGTCTACCGGAGATAAGAAACACATCCGGCGGGGTCTAATGGCTTTGGACCGCGAATGCTTACTCGGGATTTATGTTTATTATCGAGCATTCCACACTTAATCCCACTTAATGAGCAAAAAAGCCCTTCACACCGCCGAATATCTCCTCGAGAAACCCGACTTTACTGGAAATTAGCGGAACCTTAACTTCTTTCGGCGGTTATTTCATTATTTCACGCTGGAGTTTTCTTGACCGTCACGTCATGGGGTGAAATCGTTCAGTTCATCGGGATCCTATAAAATCACAAGGACGCTCGGACTCTCTTTTATTGGTCCGGAGGTAATTAAAAATGCCGTAAAACCGAGCCAATTACAGCTTTTTGTCACCTATTACCGCAAGGTCTTCTTGGAGCGTTTAGTGGTTGCAAATGTGGCTATCATCGAATTCTGAAGAGGTCGTTTGTATGAAAAAAACGGTAGGGAGCGAGCCATTTCGACTTCCACGGCAAAAGCAACGGAAATTTGTAATACAGGCGGGATTGTTCCTATAGGAACAATCTGTATACAGATTCTAAATTGCAGACAAGTTAGTTTTGTGCTTCGGTTTTTGGTTTATTATTCTTCGTGGGGCCTGAAGTGAACGACAGCTGGTCGAGCGCTGACTACCAATAGTCCCCCCTGGGGCTCGTTTGGGTCACACCCTGTCACAAGGGGTGGTTGAGCAGAGACTCTCACCCTGGGTGGTGCAAACCCCGTCCCCCCTCCCGTCAACCATTTCCCCTTCCCTTCCGTCTCCTCCTGTCAAATGAGGGGGGGGGGGGGCTGCTGATAGCTCTAATGGACCACAGATAGATAGATAAAGTTTATTAAAAGAAAGCACAACTTCTGGGGTACAAAAATAGTACCTACCTAATAAACAGTACAGCATGGCTGAAAGCCGTTTGCCGGAGGTTCAGATAAAATATAATATATTACATCATTACGTATGAATTACATATTATGCGACGCAGAATCAACATAATATGTTGTACATATTATGTAAATGACTTTGAACTTGCGCCTTATGGGGCACCGTTCAGGAATAATTCCCAAACAGTACCCCAGCAGTCACACGCCTTTTAGGTACTCAATATCATTCTCTATTCCCTATTTCGGAGCTCACAGGAAGGAATGCTGCTTCATGCAGCGCCACCGACAAGCAGGGCGACAAAACTGTTCCAGGGGGGCCCATTCGGGACCGTTTAGCAGCGCCAAAGCGTCCTCCCTGGTCAAGCCACCAAAAGCCGCCTGCCGAAAATCTTCCAATTCAGGGCACGCGTAGAGAAAATGGAAGGTGTCCTCCCGGCTGTGCCCGCCGCATATCCTGCACTCTGCTGAGGTTCCTGTGCCGGTGAAAGGCTTCGAATTCTGGGCAAGAAGCTCGGCACGGACCTTGAATGCTCATCTAATCTCTCGTAGCGGTCGCTGAGAGGGGTTCCTGAAGCTCGCACATCTAACTCCCGAGTCACGCTCCCTGAAGAGCGTGAAGCTCTTCGACGTCTCCGCCCTAGCCAAGAACTGCGACCTCTTGTCATTGACAAACGCAGTCAAGATCCTGTCTCCATGCTCCCTTATAGCAGCTGCATCGCAGGAGTGCAGGTCGTTGAGGACGTCCAGCCTCACAGAAAATCCCAGGAGCTCGCCCAGCCTATACCATTACTAATCATTTCTCATGCAACGACTCCAGGGAGTCTACAGGCTGGTATATCTACAGCACGGGCCACATACGCTGATGCTGCCCCAGGGTGTACGAAAAGACAGTCTCCAGCTCCGTCTCAAGGAGGATGAGCTAATTTGGCGCGAACCTCGGGAGTTGGAAAACCTTCTTTATGAACAGGAGAAGAACCCTCTCAGCCACAATATATTCCTGATGTCCCCAGACAGGCGCAGCGTAACACAATATAGCACGGATTATCGTATTAAAGATATGCAGCTTGGCAGACAGGGGGACCTCAGCCATTGCAAAGGCATCATTCCAGACAAAGTTCATCGCTGTCCGAATATTGAGCTATAGCAGTTGCCATTTGTTAGTCCCTGTCGAAAGGCTAGGTGTATTCTGTGGTGGGATGCAGCAACTCTCATTTATGCTTCAACTTCTACGTTATATATAGGACCTACTCCTATAGGAAGGAGCAGACACTTAATGTAAACCTAACGGAAATTGTACCTGTTGCTCTCTTAGAGCGGGTGATTTTATACACAAAAGCCAAGATTAATGTGCTGTATTCATTTTCATGTCACTCTTTCGCCATTTCAGCTTAGTTCAGTTCCGGGCACGATCCCTACACGACTTGAACTGAACGAATTTCCCTTTTTTCGGTTTTTGGAAGTGTTCAACCTTGGCAACAGAAGGTGTTTTGATATTTTCTGAACCCTGCGTCCTCGTTTTTACTCCCTATTCGATTAGAAGCAGATAAGATTTTCAAACTTTTTTTGTGGCGTTCCTGTTCCGGAACAATGCAAAACCTTGCGCAGAACTTATTCGAAAGATGTTATCATTGCTTGTGGTTCCTAAATAAAGCGCGAAGTATTATTTCGAAAGGGCCCGTGACTCAAGATCGACTCCCGAATTTCCGTTTCACGATCCACAAAACCGTTTAAGATTGCATCAACCCCGATTCGGCGTCGAAATGATAACTATTTGCTGATTAGTTTCGAGTTTTGGCGGTTTCGAGAGCCTTTTGAGAGCCGGAGGGACGTTGGGAAAGACCGGAGTTCAAAGTTCAGGACGAGGTCAAGGGCTCGGAAATTCGGGGCTCGTGGGTGGAACTAAAGCAGAAACTTCATCAAGGTGAGTAACATTTAAGGCACACTTTGGAGGCTCCCAGCGGGGTTTATCGTGACGAAATATCTTTCACCCCAAATTGCCAACTGCCCACTTGGTGATTAACGACGTGATGTGCCGACCTACCGCAGACCGCATCTTGCCCCATGCTAAGTCAATATTAGCTCGGTGAACCCTTTCGTCTGAATGGGGTTCTTCGGAAGGACGGATATTTGCGTTTTTGACGTCACATTCGGATTCCCCACATTCAAAAACCCATCTACTCCAAATTTCGGCTCATAATTTCTTCTCGTTTTGATCTAGAGTTGGGGAAAATAGGATATTGAAAGAAGGCGGCGAATGTAAGTTCATGTAAGGACCATGGCCAGACATCAAGACTTGATTTTGAGTGTTGCGAATCTTATATATTTTATGGAATCGGGTTCGTGAAAACGATATATTTAAGTTATTTTTACACGCTTACGATTAAATCAACAAAAACATTTTGTTGATGAAGAACCCTAATGGTGTTTACAAGGACTGTATTCAACTCGGGTGATTCCTTGGCGCTGTTTATGTGGAATAGGGACTGGAAATCGGATCCTCCTAATCGATTTTGCCATCGATTAGGAGGATAAAAGCCAACAATCGACAATCATCGATTTTTCGTTCCTGAACCTTTTGCTTCAATATTCCTGGAATTATACACCTATAGGTATATACATATATGTATTCATGTCTTGGTCTAAAATTCTGATCGGCCTCAAAATTTGACATAATCCGTTTCATGACTCGTAGATTGAAAACGCTGCGAATTATAAATAAGGGTTTATTATTATTGTTTGGTATAGATTACTTGTGCGAAAATTAATTCTGCCAATAAAAAAGAAGAGAAAAAAGCTGTAGAAGTAGTTTTTCAATTTTTTTTTAATTTTTTTTCATTTTTTTTTTTTTTTTTTCTCGGAAATATCAGACCTCCTGGGATCTTTAAAAATCCCATACGTCGACCGAGCCGTTTTGGGAAGTAGGAAGTTTTTAAAGAAATCTGAAATTTTGTCAAAATACTCGGTTTACCATCTAGTTGTGCCCGCAAGGTTTTCAGCCCGATCGTCCAAACCCGTGGGGCGTTATGGGGCTACGGGAGGTTTTTTTAAGGTTTTCGGCTATGTGGTCGAGTTAGGTGTCGTTTTCGAAGTAAGTTGGGTCCCACAACGATCCGATTTCACTGTTGCGATCTATTGGCTTTTCATGTAGCTACACATTTTTAAAGGATCCCAGTAGATCAAATAAGGTGTTTTCCGAGACATTTTTGACTCAAAATCCATTTTTCCGAGGTCCCACAACTGTTCAAACATTGTAAAATTTTTTTTTTTTAATTTTTCCAACAAATTTTCTAAATGACACTAGTTCTTGCATACCTACTCAACCTATATCAAAGAATAATAAACCCTCGTGTAAAATTTGCTGCGTTTTTCGTAGAAAATCAATTTAAGGTGAACGCCTACAGAATGCATTCGAAAGCAACGAGTAGTCAAATTGGGAAAGAACCTTCAAAATTCACGACAAAAAGGAAAATATTTAATAAATCTTCAAAAAAAGGCTATTGAAGATCAATTAAATTTGACTTTGGGAAACTCAAAGATCTCCTTGAACCATTGAACTCAACACTCACACACTTATATCTATGTTTATAGATATGAAAACAGTATGTTTATAGATATAAAAACAATGTTTGTAAATATAAAAACCATCTTTATATATATTTTTTATCTAAGTTTTATATGCATGTTTTATTTATCTAGGATTTTATTTTTATATGAATTATATAGGTATTTATGATTCTACCCAATCGTAATCTCGCAATCGGTAGTCGAAGCATGAAAATCGATTATCAGAATAATTCGGAGCATGACAATCAATCGATAATTTTTGAGCAAACATCGATTATCGATTCCCATCTCCTATTGCGGGAATTGTGACTGGGATAGACCCTCCAGGATATATGTTTGATTTGAACAAATCCTGGAGTTGTTAGATTCAGAGAGCTTCATCAGTGTGGTTCCACTGGATTCGTTCAAATACGACACACCAGAGCTTCCTGAAAGGTAGTCGTTATTCTCGTAGCGTTGGGTTTCAAGGACTCGGCTGTTGTCTGGGCGTCGGAAGACTGGGCGCTAGTCCGTGAGGAGCACTGGAAGATTGGACCCAAACCTCCTGGCAGCTCTTGTAGTTTGACAACTAGTTCATAGCACTCAGGTTCATTGATCGTATCAATTGCATGTAAAGTTGGAACCGCTGCAGGAAGTCCCAAAATGCTCTCGCGCCTTTTGCGGCTAGTCATACGACGTATGAAAATGTTTGAACCAGTTTTGCTGCCCAACGGTACCTGCATGACGGCTCCGAACAAGGACGCTCTGATGAGGCTCAATGGGCACCGATGAAAAGCCTTCGACAAAAAGGAAGTTGGAAAAAAGGCTCCTCAGAGTAGATGTACAGCTATTGACGGTGGCAAACTGAAACGAGCGAATCTGGGGTGCAACATTGTGGATATGACACAACTTTAGGGCGGACTCATTGTCAATTTTTTTGCGCCATTATCCGAGCTCCAGACCTTGACTAACTTGACGATAATGGGGTCGTCCGCAGGCGCCAAGGGGCCTTTTTCGGCGTGTTTGGTTGAATAAGGTCCATTGCCTCAAACTCAACCTTCGAGCATAAACAATCCACTTCCACGCGATAATTCAATCCCCAGTCGATTACCTTTCAATTCTGTCGTGTGACAGCGGATTGGATCAGTTGTGACTTTTCGTGGTTGAGTTAGTGCTTCCAAAGGTGTTGTCGCAGACGCGTCTTCTGCTCTAAATAACCTTTTGGTGATGAATAACCAGGTCGTTAACGGCATTTCACGACTGCCAGGGTGACCTGTTCAACTGGGAACTCCCGATTATTCATAGATTCATCACGGGATTGTATTTTTGGACTTGCTGTCCTGATGTTTTCCCAGATGTGGTAATATCAGTGCCTCAGTCAAATCCGCCCTTAGTTTCCGCTCCGTTTCCTCATCCTGCGAAGCTCCTCCCCCAACTATATTCCACGTTTTCTCCTACAGTCGCGGAAAAGTAATAAAACCCCAGTTGTAAGAGGAATTCCAACGGACTAATTATCCGTCGGACTTGTTCCCGCCGGTGGGAAAAGCCGGTCCGGTGAACTTTATGGGGCAAAAGCCGAGTGTTGAGGGGAAAACGTGAGGTGCACGCAGGATCTTCACGATCCGAACTATGCACGACTCCAGACGGGGCCTTCTCGAGACCGTTAAAAAAATGTCAATCTCGTGTTGGCGAGGCGGCGGGGGTTGAAGACATGTAGACAATCCCCTGATTAGCTCCGAGGATGAAATTATTCTCGCGGTAGGTGTGGGGGGAGCCTTGAAAAAACAAAAGAGAAATGCCTTTTTAAGATTTACGATTATGGACAAGTCAGGGTTTAGACATTTGAACGGTGTTTACCGTGGAAGAGGAATTGTTCTAAATTAAATTACTCTCGTAAAGCTTCACTGTAATGTCTCAAGGACTGTTGAAAATAATTTTGACCTACTACAATTTTGGTTTATTATTCTTTGAACAATACACCTATTTTTGGGCGTGAAATCCACTTTTGGAGGTCCTCGGAGAACGATCCGATTTCATCGTGAGGGTCTATAGACGTATGTATACGTACACGGGGCTGAAATGGGGCTACGAATGTGATTTTTGAAGGATCCCAGGAGGTCAAATAAGGTCTCGTTTTCCGAGTAATTTTGGTTTATTATTCTTGGAATAATACACCTATGTATTCGCGACGGAGGTCGACGACTCCGATCGGCCTCAAAATGTGACATTATCCGTTTCAAGAGGTCTAGATTCCAAAACCGAAATGTCCGTCCGCCGTCCGGGCCGTTTTGGGCAGTAGGAATTTTTTTAAAATCTGAAATTTTGACAAAATACTCTGTTTACCATCTAGTTGTGCCCGCAAGGTTTTCAGTCCGATCGCCCAAACCCGTGGGGCGCTATGGGTCTAAAATGGGGCTACGGGAGGGTTTTTTTTAAAGGCTTTTGGCTATGGGATCGAGTTAGGTGTCGTTTTCGAAGTATTTTTGGACGTAGAATCCATTTTTTGGGTCCCGGAACGATCCGATTTCACTGTTGCGATATATAGGGCTCTCATGGGGCTAAAAATGGGATTTTTGAAGGATCCCAGGAAGTTAAATATTTTTCGAGTATAAAATAAAGAATTTTTGAAAAAATAAAATAAAAAAAATTTCCAACATTTTTTTCATTGACACAGAATTAAATTCTTGCACAAGTAATCTATATCAAAGAATAATAAACCCTTGTGTAAAATTTGCAGCTTTTTTTCGACGTTTTTATAGTTTTTCATTACTTAACGTAGTATTTTCCTGGTCATCACGAACTTCGTCCAAAAAAATTATAATGGACTTCTGACTTCTTTAATTATTGTCAGAAATTTCATGCTGAATCCAAATATGACCCTATTGTTTTCCACATTGACCAAAACGTTCCGAATCCCTCAAAATTGTAAAAATACATTTTTTTGTGCCTATTTTTCTCTTACATTTTTGTTTTTGTTGACTCCAATCGACCGGCCAAAAAATATCGAGCGTAACCATTCCAAAGTTTTTGACTCTCCTGCGTCGAACTCTCAAAATTTGAGAGTTACAACATTTAATGTTGTAACTAGCGACGTTACGATAAAAACGTCGAAAAATAGAAAAAATCGTCTTTAAGTGTCCTAAGTTTATCGGGAAAAGTTAATCGGAAAGAAAAAAACGGACAACGGATTCGGATTCAGCAACCTCGAAAACCCCCATCCATGATAAAATGAGGCCCGCAACTTTCAGGTCACTTTTTTTGTAGAGCAGTGAGCCGTGTTTTATTAACAATGATGACCAATCTGTATCGAAAAATAATAAATCTTTTTGTAAAATTTGCAGCGCTTTTCTCGAGAAAATTAAGCGTCAATTAGGTCTTTTCTAAACTCATTTTACCAGCCCTTTTCTGATGTTCTCGAGGCAGTAGGCCAAACTGCTCCTCACTGACTGACCCCAGCGGCACAAATTGCCTTGTACTCCCCAAGACAGCAACCCAAACGATAGAGCCATGTATTTTGTTACGAAGTAGTGCTCGGCTGCAGTGTGCACATAATTTGAAGTCAGCATGCCACGAGATGGTTGATAATCGTCAGTCGGTATGTTCGGGCGCACCAGGCCTCCGTCGAATAACGAGGAATTTCCATATAGGGGGAGATGATTCTCACCCACATTCAGATGTCCCGACGATTACACTTTCACGAAAGGAACATCTGATACTGGCAGCAAAAACCGGGGGACGGCTGGGGTGTCGGCAGCAATTAGCTTTGACACGTATGACCCTTCATCTTGATACAACTTTGCAACAACTTTCTATATGCAGCAGCATAAAAAAAAAAAAATTCTCCTCAAAAGCCTCACGATTTATGACTCGTGACCGCTCCGAAGAATATTTCTTTAAAGAGATGCAGCGATTTTGCAAGCCTTTCCAGATCTTCTTCCTAATCCTCCCTTGTTTATAACTTGGATGAATTTATAATTCGCGTGCGGAGTTTTTTTCCTATCAACCGGAAATTCCGAATTATCCCCATTCTCGCTGAGAATTATTCAATGGTTGGTTTCTCTCGGGAGTTTCTCGTTTACCTGCTGTCTCGACGAGTATATTTGTGAGTTCGTATCTCATAAATCTCTGGAACGTGGATACCGCTGTTCTTACTACTGAAAATTATGTCCAGCTGTTAGCTGATGAAAGACCATTTTCGCTCATGATTACATCCTTGAAGAATTGCTTTTACTGTTGATACAAGGACCTCGCTCTGCCCGTTGCAAGTGTTCTTTCTCGAATTAGCTCTTTCGGTCAGTTGCAGTCACAACTTTCCATTTTTTATTAATGAGCCGTCGATATCTTATAAAACGCCGTTATGGGCTAAATGGGTTTTAATGGACTCACTCGCGCCCTATCTCGACAATATTATTTCTCCCTTCGTCATAAATGAATGAAGTACTGGAAAGGGCCGGAATGGGGACGCCGGGAAACGGTCCAGAGATTAAGGAGGCATTGGAAGGTCCTGGAATGGAGATGTGGTGGGGGGAGAAGCATGACTGGAGAGAAAGAGAAACGAATCCGTTGGTTACACTAAAAACTGGAAGCTACACCCAATTATTTCTAGGCTTTTCAAGGACTCGGGGGGTACATACAGGTCTCAAGGGCGTCCCGTCTTTTTCGTTCATATTCCCATCTTGCGGTGTCCTCTACGAGGAGAGTGTGGCCAATCAGGAGTAAAATCCATGCTTGTACGTATATGCCCTTCATGCTCAAGACAAGCTTTAACATTACATTCAATGGGAATCATCCATTGGCGTCAATACACGTAACGCTGGACCTAAAAGTCGAAATCGTATTTACATCCACCAAAAGAATGACTGATAAATGTAGATAATTTTATTTTAATCACCTTACCCCCCCCCCCCCCCCCCGGTAGCGAAAGGGGCGTGGAGACTAATTTTTAGAGAATTTATTGTAGCGTCGCCTTTGAGCTTCACCGATGTCCGGCAACTCGGCTAATAATATTATGACCTATATAATAATATTAATACATATATTAATTTTTCTATGCTTTTATGTTGGGCATAGAAAAATTGGCTTAAGTAAGTGAAACTAGGGTTTTACTAGTTTTTGGCGTAAAGCGAAAATGTGTTTCTTTTTTCAGCGCGCTCTAGTGGCCTTACTATTGATCTCATCTTCAATTGTAGTATGTGTGTTTTGTAGGAAATTTTGTTTCCTTCAATTTTGCTAATAGTGTGTTTTCACGAGAAACGCTTAGTTTTCGAAATATAACCAAAAACTGAAAAAAAGTAGACGATTTTGAGGTTGTTTTGACTTTCAATCGTGCCCTAAACTGTTTACACTTGCAGAGCTTGGAGGAGATTGCTCGGTTTAGATGGGGATGGAATGAAGGCATCTGGGGGATGGTGTGGAGTAAATACCCTGCAGCTACTCTTCAATATCTATGGATTCGGCTCGTAAAATTTCAATGCAGGCGCCCCACTCTAGTTTTTTCCACAGTCATGCCAAAAATTCCTGCCGTAAATGGAGAGGACTGAGAATGGATTTAACGAGTACAACTTCGATACTGATATGTATATTTTTATACAAAGAAGGAAACGCAAAAAGGCACATGATTTCATATCAGTTATGAAATCATTTGCCTTAATAGTTTTGCTGATAAAAGTTACTATTATCAGGCCAATCATACCAATGAGACAATGGTGGTATTTCATCCCGATGGGGGGAAAATATGGTTTTATGGGAGGATGAACATTTACATGAGAAGTTTTCATGTTTTTATTGATTAAATTAATCTGAAGATTTATAATTTTCCCGAAACCTTCTCCCCCAAATTCCCACAGACAAAATATGCGTACACCCCCCCCCCCCCCCCCCCCCCGCCAAAAACCTTAACGACAACGTCCCCTCCAAATCCCTCGGCGACCAAAAAAAATCTGGGGATTATTTTACCCATCAACAGTTACTGGTGTGTTCAGTATTCATGGTCACTTGCTTCGCTCAGGGAGGGCTCAATGCGCTAAATTTAACGGGCGCAAAATTGGCCGGGGAATAGAGAGAGAATTAGTCTTCCTACACATCATAAATATCCGAAATTAGCCTAGAATGAACCGTTTCCCAAAACTACCCCCCCCCCCCCCAAGTTTTCCCACCTCCACCACCTTTTTAAGGTCCCTGGCACCCTCCATTCTGTCGTCCACCTTTCCGAGGTCCCTGACATCGTCCCGTCACAAAAGGTAAACGCGCGCTGCATCTCTTGAAATCGATCAAATTAAACTCGCCGTCTACATTCGCTCATCGTCGGAACTCGTTGTGATTTCACATTAAAATTCGAATCTCTAGATAGGAGACGGAGGAAACGCCGACTCAATCGGGCCATTAACAATGAAGGTGGGAATAGTTGCACGAACTTGCGCGCGCCAAAAATTTGGGTTCTCAAACCCCCTATTCAAAGTTCAATCGCCATATTTTTATCACTTACCGTTTCGGAGGAGTAGGCTCATGACATACATAGATAGTCAGCCACAGAGACGTTCAGAATTAGTGATATAGATTATTTTATTTTTATCATTTGCAGTGGAATGAATTTTTGAGTTTTTAATTGTATTTATTCTCTCTACGTTTATTTTTGTAAGGATGTATTAATGTTTCTTGAAGGGGTCCGCTGACCACACTTTGTGAACCCCTTCGAACGGTACATGTACTGTATTTTCGAATTGGACTCTAGTGGGATGGGGGGGGGGGGGGGCTGTGTGCGCCCAGGAGCTTGCAGCTAGTCTTCTATGTCTATGGTGTGGAGTCGTTACGTTACCGGCAGGGTCCCACTCTTCGAGCCCCAGCAAAAAGTATGTGTCATGAACTATCTACCTCCTGTAGACCGATTTGATATTAATATTCACGAAGATTAGGTATGAGTTTGGTTAGGGAGAGAGAACGACTCCTCTGCTGAATACTAAATTGTTTATTCAGGTAAACAATTATAGCGTGGGGACCGGTTTCGAGCAACTAAGCTCATCTACAGCCCAGAGTGACTTGAGGTGGTTGAACGTACAATTAGTTCTGAACTAATTGTACGTTTCAGAACTAATTGTACGTTCAACCACCTCAAGTCACTCTGGGCTGTAGATGAGCTTAGTTGCTCGAAACCGGTCCCCACGCTATAATTGTTTACCTGAATAAACAATTTAGTATTCAGCAGAGGAGTCGTTCTCTCTCCCTAACCAAACTCATTGGATTAGACCTCTGCACCATCGGCAAACAACCACTTTGTGAAGATTAGGTATGTTGATATTGACTTTTATTACATGTTGAAGACATTTCCTCACATACATATTTCTCATCCTGTAAAAGTACATGACTTGAAGTAATTTCGATTTATCCGTAACATCTATTTACTGCAGCCTTATGAGGGTGAAACAGTACGATCGTGGAATTAGTTCAGGAACCCTCAGCATCTTTTAGTGCATCAGGCGTTTCAGAAGATGGATTCTGAGACCCAATTGAAAAGCAATACCTATATGGCGCTGTTACGTTTCTACGGTGATTGCCTCGTAGATGGAAACACCTGCAATTACTTACAATCACCGTAAGAGTTCAGTGTGGTCTTCTCTTCTTGGAGCATTTCCTAACGACTGACACCAACAGCACCAGAAGGTAATGCTACAACTTGTCCAGTCTCAAAGTCTATGACGACCCGTAATTGGATATGGTGCTCAAAGTCTTGTTCTCTTCGACTGGATTGGAAAGAGCAAATTTTCAATTGCCCATGCCGTTGAAATATATATGAGAGCAATGAAGCGTGTCAGCTACCGCGAACGAGATCGGCCAAGTCCATTACTGTGGGCGGCTATTGCCGACGAGAATATACAGGTGTTGTCTGTTGCCGTCATTGGGAGTCGTATCTTGACAAGCGGGGAGATTTGTTCCATCTCGGGTTTCTCGCTGAGAAAATTCTCGACGTTTGTAACGACGTCGTTGGGCGGCAAGTTAATTAATCCGCCGTCGGTTTCTGAAAACCCAATTTGTTGACTCGAAATCCGCTGTAGTAGTCTTTGGCCTTCTGAGATAGGATTTTGAAGCTTGATTTTGACGCTCCATTTAAAACACCCGTGATGGATAATGCAGCGTTTGTTTGACACTTCTGAACCAGATTATCCTGTATATTGACTAAAATAACTTTGATTTTATTCCTCTTACCTTTGCGTGTAAGTTGGCACTACAATTTCGTGGCCTGTTTGAGCAAATCTATCGAATGTTGCGATTACAATGACAATCGTCAATCCCTAAGAAGGAAAAAGGTCAGCTCGCAAGACGAGAAATTTCGGTCCAAGTCATTTTCTTCAGTGTCTAATTAACGATCGGCGTGACCATTGTCTAGTTTCGCGATCCCGGTGAAATGTCAAGGGTAGCGGAAAAAAAAAACCCCTCGCCTCCGTCTGACATTTGGTCGTGCCATTTCCTGGACGATGAGATGTTGCAACAATATGACCAAGTCCTCCCTAGTGAAATTCATCCATAGACTTGGCGGGGGAGAGGTGTGGAATGTGGATGGTCCGAAGAAGCTGCGGCGAGATTTTTTCAAACTTTTTTTTTTTTTTAAAGAAAATTGTGAACCAGATCAATGAGCTCCTTGAAAGATTTTTATTTATTTTTTATGTTTTACATTTTTTTGGAAAGTTCATGCTTCAAAAGTTACAAAAACGGGTCCACATTGCAGAAAATCCGTCTTGAATTAGAATTCCGAGGCCTTCAGGGGTTACCGAGTCTGCCGAGTCATCTTTTGATTGGCCTTTTGAGCTGTCTCTCAAGTATCTCTGCAAGTTAACCAAGTATCTGTCAAGTATCTCTGCAAGTATCTCTGCAAGTTACTATGCAAAATGCAGAACTCTGAAAATTGAGCATCGAGTGAATCATTAGAGAAGGTCATTCTAAAATCCAGCATCGAGGATATCATCAAAGAGGATATTTGAAAATCGAAAAAATACAATATTTGAATTCCAAGGCCTACAAAAGGTACATGACGTAGGCTGCGGAGTCATCTTTTGATTGGCCGAGCGATCTGTCACTCGTGTATCTCTGCAAGTTAGCCAACTTTGCTACGCAAAATGCAGATCTCCCAAAATTGAGCATCGAGGCAATCATTAGAGAAGGTCATTCTAAAATCCAGCATCGGGGATATCATAATAGAGGTTAATTGAAAATCGACCCGAGTCGAGTGTTTTTATTCCGATTCCCTTCTCTGTGGCGGCTTTGTGCCCAACTACTACTATGATGTCACGTGCCCTCCGCTTTCAGTTCAAAATCTCCGACATTTGTTAAAAGTTCTGCACGTAACTATACGGATTTTCGAACTAAAAATGTGTGTTAGGGGGGTTTTAAAGGGTGCTGAATCCGAATATATTGTTAGAAATGCTGAATTCCAACTTTCTCAAGGAGCTCATTGTTTTGGTTTATAATTCTTGGAATAATACACCTATGTTTTCGCGACGGAGGTCGCCGACTCCAATCGGCCTCAAAATTTGACATTATCCGTTTCAACAGGTTTAGATTCCAAGTCCGAAATGTCCGTCCACCGTCCACCGTTTTGGGCAGTAGGAATTTTTTGTAAAATCTGAAATTTTGACAAACTACTCGGTTTACCATCTAGTTGTGCCCGCAAGGTTTTCAGTCCGATCGCTCAAACCCGTGGGGCGCTTTGGGGCTTGAATGGGGCTACGGGAGGGTTTTTTGATGGCTTTTGGCTATGGGATCGAGTTAGGTGTCGTTTTCGAAGTATTTTTGGACGTAGAATCCATTTCTTGGGGTCACGGAACGATCCTATTTCACTCTTGCGATCTATTATAGAATAGGGCTTTCATGGAGCTACAAATAGGATTTTTGAAGGATCCAGGAGGTCAAATATTTTTCAAGTAAAAATTATGAAAAAAATCCAAAAAAAATTTTTTCATTGACAGAATAACATTTCTGCACAAATAACCTTTATCAACAAAACGCTGTAAATTTTACACAAGGGTTTATTATTCTTTGATATAGGCTACTTGTGCAAAAATTTTTTCTGTGTTAATGGAAAAAATGTTGGAAAAAATTTTTTTTTTCAAAAACATTTTTTTGGACTTTTTTCAACCATTTTTTTTTTTTTTCAAAATTCTTTATTTTTGGCTCGAAAAATATTTAACTTCCTGGGATCCTTCTCAAAATCCCATTTTTAGCCCAATGAAAGCCCTATAGATCGCCACAGTGAAATCGGATCGTTCTGGGACCCCCAAAAATGGATTCTACGTCCAAAATACTTCGAAAACGACACCTAACTCGATCCCATAGCTAAAAGCCTTCATAAACCGCCTCCCATAGCCACACTTTAGCCCCATAGCGCCCCACGGGTTTGGGCGATCGGACTAAAAACCTTGCGGGCACAACTAGATGGTAAACCAAGTATTTTGTCAAAATTTCAAATTTTTAATAAAATTCCTACTGCCCAAAACGGCCTGGACGGCGGACGGCGTATAGCGGACAGACATTTCGGATTTAGAATGTAGACCTCTTGAAACGGATAATGTCAAATTTTGACGCCGATCGGAGTCGCCGACCCCCGTCGCGAAAACATAGGTGTATTATTCCAAGAATAACAAACCAAAATAATAAACCCTAGTGTAAAATTTGCAGCGTTTTCTTCTTCCTAACAATTCTACTCCGTTTCGATCAAGGGCGCCTTCTCGTTGTTGCCTTCAATGATGCGTCCATCTACATCAGGTCTATTATGAAGAGTCCTTTCGAGATTTGCAGTTGTACCGTTGGCGAGGTTTCAAGGTCCCCCCGTCAGGAGCGCTCCCGCTATTCAAATCGCATCACGGATCCTTTAGAACCCCCGTTACTAGCGCCATTTCCTACATTGGAAATTGCGAAACATTTTTTTTTTTTTACCACTTCAAGAGCCCGTACGAATGGGGAAGAAGAAAAAAACGTGTAAAAAATAACCCCCTTTTCATCTCGCCCTGGTCAACCATCATTATGTCCCGTCCTTGAAAAGTAAGTTGCATGACAGTTGAACCTATTACATATGAAATACACCTTGCGGTCCAACAATATCTCAACGAGACTGTCATTTTCCTCACAATGCACCTCAACTACATAGTTTCTTCTTAACGAAAAAAAGAAACACTATTTTGAACGACCGTTTAATTTTTCACCTTCGCGGATTTCCTGTGACTAAACGTTTCACACTTGAGGTTATTAGAGAACTCGCTTCTTCACTATTTTCTGCAATAGGGGCGCCTTTAATTGCGGAAAATGACGTACGTTGCTCAACATATTTCGTAATTACAGAATGAGAAAAAGAGTTGATTGGTACACGTAGTTAAAATCGGAATGTGGCAGAAAAAAACGATATTGCACGGGAACGCCTTTGTATTGGCTCCTACTTCGAAAAATTACCTAATTACAAACCATTTAGCGGCACTTTTAATTACTTTTATTACGTTTTAAAGAATATGAAGGTCGCGTAATGAAGAAATATTGACACCATTTGCGCGAAGTTGCATTCTTAAGATAATAATTATTGGTAAGGTCAAAAGTGGTGGTTGGTAGGCGTGGGACCCCCCATACAGCGGGTGATGGGTGTGTAGGTAGGTACCTATTGTGTTACATTTGAATTTAAATTCGTTAAATATTGTGTAGTGTTTGGCGGGAGGCTGGTCGCGTAAATCTACAATTTCGCCGCCAGTGTTTTTGGAGGGATAGGAAGGGAGTATGGGAACACTTCGTGGGCTCGTACTCGACATTATTTGTATCCTGCAGGAAAAACGTTTACTTTACGTCTATACCACTATTCTCACCGTCTTTGGCAGAGTGTGTCACGAGTCTTCTCCTCCTAAACGGTAAGCGATAAAAATACAGCGATTTTTCTATTGGTTCGGGATCCTGTTTAAAATTCGGTAGCCGGGTTGAACCACCCCTGATATGCAAGCGAATAGGCGCATTTGCGCTCAACTTTCTCATTTCAAATGGAAACCCCTAAATGTTTTGGCGAATTTGGATTCCTCGGCCAATTTCACGTCCGATAAGCGCGTTGCGCGAAATTTTTGGCGCGCGCAAGTTCGCGAAACTAATTTTTTCTAATTCTTCCATCGTTAACGGACCGATTGAGTCCGCGTTTTCTCCTTATCCTACCTAGAGACAGGGCCGTGGAGAGAAAATCCGGGCCCGGGGGCAAAATTTATCGGGCCCCCTAAAAAAAAAAAAAAAAAAAAAATGAAAATTCATCGGGCCCCTAAAAAAAAAAGTATGAAAATTCATCGGGCCCCCTAAAAAAAAAAAGGTTGTATGAAAATTTTTCCTATATTGATCTGTCCCTTTTCCCATTTTGCCTCTCCTACCCCCTTTTTTTACAAAAAAAAAAAAAAAAAAAAAAAATCTCAAGAAAATCCGGGCCCCCCTACGAAGGCCGGGCCCGGGGGCAACGGGTCCAGTGCCCCCCCCCCCCCCGTAATCGTAATTTGAACGATTTCAAGAGATTTGGCGCGCGCTTGGGAGGGTGATTTGGGACGGCGCCAGGGACCTTAGAAAGAGGGTGCCAGGGACCTTAGAAAGGTGGACCTATCGTCTCGGTGGAGCGTTTAGCTACAAATAGGAGGGGGGGGGGGGGTTAGAACCCCGCCCGAATAAGCGGTTGGCCGAGCAAAGCGAGGCCTTCTGCCTGATTAAGTGGTTATGTCTGAGTTCTAGTGTCTTCTAAATATTGAAAGAAGCTTTTTGTTGTATTTTCACCTCTCTGGGATCAACTGAATTTAAATTTATCGATCATATAAATGCATAAAACAGCAGTATTTACATTAAACACGTATAATGCGCTTACATTTATGCGCATATGCATTTATGCATATTCTAACTGTAGTATTCTTATAAATAGTTTGGTTTTCATCTAATTTTCCCCGAATTTGGGATTCAACCAATGTTTGAAACGATCATACACGCTCGATATATCCGCGACATCGGAAAATTCGTCTTCATGAAAAATCATTTTTAATAAAAAATTAGAAATTGCCTAATTCAAAAAATGTATACCTGAGTAGTGTTTGGGGAGATGAGAGACCTCAAATGGATTCTATACCCAAAATTTCGTTGAAAACGTTCATTCGACCTCCTGGCACACTTCAAAAGCAACGAATAGCCCCGTAGAAGTCCCACACATCCTTGGAGACGTCCGATGGGTCTGAGACTACGTCCAAACATACTCGTACTTCGAAAACGACACCCCACTCTACCCCAAGACCAAAGACCTTAAGAAAACCATCTAGTTGTGCCCGCAAGGTTTTCAGCCCGATCGCCCAAACCCGTGGGGCGCTATGGGGTTACGGGAGGATTTTTTAAAAAGGATTTTGGCTATGGGATCGAGTTAGGTGTCGTTTTCTAAGTATTTTTGGACGTAGACTCCTTTTTTGGGGGTCCCAGAACGATTCGATTTCTCTATGGCGATCTATAGGGCTTTCATGGGGCTACAAATGGGATTTTTTAAGGATCCCAGGAGGTCAAGTATTTTTCAAGTAAAAGCCATAAGATTGTTGAAAAACAAAATACCTCGGTGGAAACCCGCAAAGCACGAACTAAGCCCACTTTTACCTTTATCATTAAATGTGCAAGTGCAAATTTTTGGCATTTGGCGTAGTGGTCTGACTCGATATCGATTGAAATCGAACAATTGACTACATACCCACATTCTACAGTACTGAAAACAAATTTAGGAATTTTCAATTTTTTTTTCAATGTGGCTCACATGAGGAGAGATAGCGTTTTCTGCAGTAAAAATGCTCTCCTGAAATGTTTCGAGGTGAGTCATCCCACCTTTCGACTGAGGACTTCAAATAGTAACGCAAGCCGGAACTGGTAAAGAAGACGTATGCAAACTACGCGTGATGGTTCAAAAAATGGACGTTGCACGCTTCCGCAGTAACGCCTCACTCAAAATTCATTTGAAAATGTGTACGTAAACAGAAGAGGTGCATGAAATGGGCGGTTCAAATTACAGGTGGCGTGATAGCTCGAATTGTTGCTCTCACTTCATGTCTTCATACCGAAAAATTTCGGGGGAATGTAACGAGGGGGTTCGGTAGGCGTTAACACGCTACACGCCGGGCTTGCCCGTTGATTTGACGAGAGGTAATGTTAACTTGGTTATGTAAATAGTGGCTTGTACTGTGAGAGCTTTTATCACGCACTTACAAGTGAGACTAATCAGATGTTAGGGTGTAGACAAGTTACAACATCTAGTACGTCTTGACGGGAGGAGAAATCCTGAACTCGGAGAAAAAATCTTAACGATTTAGATTAGGACAGCCGAGCTTGATACGAGGTTCATTAGTGAGGCGAAAGTGTGAATTGCGCTTGTGGTCAATCCAGCGGCACACGGAAAAATTTCGTCTAGTTTGAGAGAAACTCTAGCGGCTGCAATTTCCGCGGAAATCAACCATGTCGGTTCAAACGGAAACCTATCAATACCCGAGTGAGCTCGAGCAATAAAACGAATATGGAAACCGGCCAAGTCACGATAGTAATGCAACGCAAGGCTTTGCCGGCGCTTTTCAACACAGGAACCGATTGCGTGGCCACCCGCGTTCAAACCGCAGTAACCGTGAAAAAACTGCCCCCCCCCCCCCCCCCCTTAGAAGGCGAAATTCGCAAGAAACCCAAAATGTTCGAGTAAAAAGCTCATTCCCGTATATGGCTTGAACGACGGCGTTGTTCTCAGCGGTGGATTCCTCGCGGTTAAAAGTCTCCCACTATAAAGCCGACCAAAAGCCTAATTTCTTACCAACTGAAAAGATAAAAACTTTCGAATGAAGGTTTTATTAGCCAAAAGACAAAGTCGAATCGTCGTGAATGCAGTCAGTCTGCAATGACGTTGGGCTCCGGACCCGCCGGCGGCTGACGCGTGAAGTACAACCAGAATTCGGGAATTTCGCTGCGGTGTGTTGGTCACATTGGCTCTCGTCCGTTTGTTTACTGCCGTGTACCTACGTTTTTAGTGAAAATAGTAGATTTTATCGACAGAAATCGAGATACCTACGCATGCGCTGGGCCAACCTGAGAAAACAACCGTTTTCCTGCACATTTCTCGTAGGATATCAGCGTTTGTTGTGTTGCCTAACCTTTTCGGACATCGTTTTGTCATCATCAGGCTTGGTTATTGTGGCTACGTTGTACTTGTAGTTTTCTTTTATCCGACGGCAATGTGCCTTCCCCTGTATAAAATTTAATCAGCTTTCACCGAAAAAGAAGAAAAGTAAGATCGGACCCACCGTTCCCGCGTTATAGGCAAAAATGTGCAAAGAAACAGGTTTATTCGAAATTTCCCACTTCTTTGCCGTGCCCTCCCCTCCTTTATCAAAGCTTAAATCAAAATTTCACACGGAATAGCTGCGATGGGGGATTTATTTAACCTTCACGAGAAAAAAAGAAATTTGGAATCAGGCCAATAGTTTTTGAGCTACAGCCGAAAACGTTCTGAAAAATGTGCTTCCTCTGTCTTCAGGACTTCAACTAAAATGTTCACATTTTGGAAAAAAAATGGCCTATTTTCAAAGTGCCATAACTCTGAAAGTAATTGACCTACACAGCTCCGGTTGGGCTTAAATTGTCACATATTTAATGCTATTTAAAAACTCATATAGTAGTTTTCGTCGGACAATGCATAAATTATTAGATATAGAGCAAAAACTGAGATAAGGCCGAAAAAATCACGGTTTTTCGTGTGCTATGCGTGAAGCACAGCTTTGGCGAAATTGGGTAAACACTACCCTAATGGGTCCGAACAACATATGTACTAAAAAATCAGAGATACATATCGTTTTGTGAATTTAGCTATTTTTATTTTCTTGAATGGCTGTTGAGCACTGAACGAAGCAAGTTGCGTCACGCAACTATTAAAGAGGTAGGTATCACATTTCCACGTCCTAGAAATTATCACAGCCCTTATCATCTCCTTCTTCCTCGAGTTGTTGGGGTTTCCTACTTTTGATGGCCTCGCTATAACGTCCGCCATCGACATGCGCAGAACGGGTCGGCAAAATCTACTATTGCAGACATTTTTAACGCGTGTAGAATATTGCTTCGGTCCGGTCATCAAAATGGATACTCCCCAAATCCAGAGGCAAATGCTGCTCACTGGTATGTCGGCCCATGGCCACGACCGGGTCCCCTACCTTGGACATATTTATTCATGTCCCCAATCCAGAGTCGACGAGCACATTATTTCCGTCAGAGGGAGCTCAGCAGACAGCTCGTCCAATCAATCTATAAGAAACCGTGTCTACCTATATTTTGGAAAAAATCTGAGCTATCTCCTTTTTCCCCTGTATGTTCTCCTTGATATCATTGTTTCACTTACAGCATCCACTTTCCTGAAGGTTAGATCGATTTTCATCATCTCTCCAATGTCCTATTTTACACGGCAGGACAGTAATAGAGGCCAATTATAAGCAATTTACGAGCTGCTTAATATGCTGCAATTATATAATTGCTTGCCATTCCCCCTCAAGAACTCAGTATTTTTAGATTCCTGGCTAGTTATAAATTTATGGCTGTATTTTGTTAAGTATTCGAGTCAGTTTGGTTGTGGGCATTCGGAGTATGAGACGGGCGCTTTGATATTCGCTAAGCCATATCGCTTTGAAAACCAGTCCCTGAGGTCAACCCCGACCTCATCACCCCATCTAGTTCTTGGCCAAGTTTGGGCCTGCAGTTTCTCTGGCCAGTTTTCATCCTCATTCGAGAGGGGTAATAACTATAAATTCCCCAACTCCGCTTTCTCGTGATTGCAAGCTGAGCGTAGCGGAAAAAAAAAGGTCCGATTTGGTTGATGTTTCACTGAATGTTTCCTGGAATGGGTTCAAGAGGCGACGATAGGGCTGACTAGCCTTTCAAGGCGAACGCTTCGAGTGTTGATCCTGGAAGAGCAAAAGGGCGCGAAACGTCCGTCATATTCGTACCACATCAACTTTCTCGTAATGAGCGAAGGTTGCTCACTAGGTGTGGGCGAGTGGCGAGGCTTCGTCTTAATTAACATACCCCAAGTACGGAAATAATGTCATGAAACTTCAACATTTTTGACAAGAGTTTTTACGCGTAATTATGAAGATCTCCGAACGGCCGAGTCGTGACCAGAACCGCTAGAAGGTACCACCTCGTCTCCCTAATAGAAATCTCGTAAACTGAGACATTGATGGCAGGGTGTTTGGCGTATATTACTCCCGAGGTATCCTTTTTTTGTTTTTTTAATAATTTCAAGCTTGGAAATTATTACGTAGGAGACCACCGGACGTTTCACGAAATTTATTTTAAAGAAATCTTGACTACCGTTAGCAGTAAAAATTCTCCGCCTAGAGTAGGGCAGTCAACAGCAGATGGTCGCCTTGGGCCGTTTGGTATTTCAGGACTTTTCGAGCGAATGCCATTCCGCGAAGCTAGCGATAACCCTTGGAGGGCTCAGCAGGTCATCCAATAGGTCTTCAACCCTTTCAAAATTTTTCACTGAACAGGACATCCTAGTGGGAGGCAAGAGAGTGGTGCACTGGGGAAGACTCTCAAGTCAGAGGTGGTTGAGGCTGTTCATTAAAAGTCTGCAAATCAAAAGCCAGGGTTTAATAAGCATAGGAGAGATGTGCGATTGCTGGTTGGCATCTTAACAGTGTACCTACTGTACTCTCCAGTATCACCTCTATAAGATCAGACACCGATGTTGAACCAGAGTGGGCAGAGCATGTACTGCATGCTGAGGGGTGCATCTGCGCTTCATCAAGGCGTGGTGAAGGGGAGCAGATCCCCGCAGTCAATATAGGGTCCTCTGGGTCCTACAGGACAATCAGTCCTGTAGTTTGGGCGTCGGAGCGGATCCTCGCTGAGGGCAGCCAGCCCCTTTGCAGCCTGTAGATTCGTGAGGGGCGCACCTTTCAGGTGCTGGGGTGAAGCTCTGAGCTTGGTCTTTCTCAGGCCAAGCTGCGCTAGGCTGACCATACTTGTCAGCCAGTGGTGGAGTGGGCCGTTCATTCGGAGACTCACCATCAGTGGTGGATGGTGCCGTGCTTGGTTCCTGACTGCAGGACCCCTCTGATACTAAGCCATCATAAAGACCTTCCGGCCAACCTGCTCTGACTGGCACTGACAGTCTTCGTATCGTGCTGCAGCCTGGACTGTCTTCGTATCGTGCTGCAGCCTGGACAGTTCAGTAGGGCTTGTGGTTCAGAGCTGCCCAGCTTTTCCCCTTTGCAAGACAGGTTGAGGCAGGTCTGGAGTAAGTATGACTCCCGCCGTTCTGGATGTACGGTGTTCGCTATTTTGTCAGCCCCTGGCGACCCAGTTGTGGGAGGGGGGGGGGGATGGCTGGTCGGCCAACAGCTCCTAATCGTCATCCTCAGGCACAGGAGCAGTAGCTCCGCATTCGCCCTGGAACTGGCTACCATTCAGCCCGACGACTCAATGGTCTGGAAATTCGTTGAATACCTACTTGACACGTTCATGTATGACAACTCCCAATTTTCCCCCGTGATCTGAGCCTGCGAAGGATTCGGAGATGACAACCAACGTGTGTGAGTCGTTCCATGCAAACCCAAAGGTCGATCCGCATATTTCAGTGCTTCAGCGAATCCTCGTTTGTGGACAATAAATTATTTATCGCAATTGAAGAGAATGAAGAACTGAAATGTGCGGATCAACCTTAAGACGGTGATGATGATTTTGGTCATATTAAGATTCATCTCTCTTCATGACTTGGAAAAGTCTTTGGGGGGGGGGGGGGGGGGGGGGGGCAAGAAGTTACCAAAGTCTTTGAGTTGTTCGGATGGAACGAGTTCAATGGCATCTTCACCTGCCAATGGTGAATGCTGATTGGAAAGCATATCATTTAACTGGGGCTACTTGAGAAAATTTTCGCGTTTAAACGCAAATTTAGGTGCCTAAACATTTTTTTTTTTTCAATCGGCTCGAAATGGTTTTGGATAAAGTGGCCTCTGGGCTACCTTTCTACGTTTTCAGAATTTAAATCCCCCCAATGGGGGATTTTATATATTTTTTTAAATAGCGTTCTCAAATCACCCCGACAGTTGGGATAACTTGAGAATAGTGCTTTTTTGCGGCATTTCCGAATTAATATCGCTCGAGGGGTACTTGAGAGGTGACCCCAAATTTAAAAAAAAGTTTTGACAATATAGGACATCAAAAAAAATTTTTTTGAAGAAAAATCAACATTTTATTATAACAACAACTGTTACAAATGTTTAAGTTTCCTCTCTCTCTCTTAAGTGTTATTTATTACATTTAACGTTTGAGTACTGTAGATCACAGTGAAAAGATCACAAAAGCAGACTTCTAAATCACAAAATAACTAGTTATTTTGTGATTTAGTACTTACTACAATCACTCGATCAATCACAAAATAGTAAAATGACTCCCTACAGTCCAACTAGAGGTTTCAATTTTGCAAAAGAACACCATAAATTTTCCAAACTTGAATGAAACTTAAACTAGTCTCGCCTCTACAGAGAACCAGAACATAACTGAGAACCATAGCCGTCTTTGACGTGATCAATCGCCTTCCCTAGCAATTCCTCCCTGTACCTACGCCCGATATGACTTGAACAATTTAACTTTTTTGTGGTTGCTGAACTTCCTCGTATAGCTACAAACCATTTTCTGGAATAAAAACGCGAAAAAACGGCGTAAAAACACATTCTCAAATAACCCCTAGTTTTTTTCTCAAAATACCCCATTGTACAAAAAATGCAATAGCGTCGCCATTTTTGAAGATAGAAAGCTGCGATTTTGAGAGGATCTCTCCAAGATATCCTTCGAAAAGATAGGATAGTTGAACTAACACGAAAATGTTTGAATCCTCTTGGGCAGGTAGAAGTTGTACCACATGCCGTTAACCTAAAAAAACAGCTGGAAAATGTGATAAGCCGCCATCGCTATGCGTTATCAGATATGCGCTAATTAGTCACGTTAGCGTGTATAGCCATCATAGTAGCGTCATAAAAAAATTGGATCAACGTCCCAAGACCATCCTAGCCTTTACAATGAATTTTTGAAAAAAATAAACAGCTGTTTCTCAAGTAGCCTTGCGATTCTTAAATAGACCCAGTTTACGGTAATATAGAAGTTTGGTACCGGCCCAGTTGGCAATTTTCTGGAAAATCCCAGTTGGCGAACACCCGTCGCCGCTCACCGCGGTTGACCTTGTCACATTACTTTAATTCAGAAAAATGCATGGTGTAGGCTTTCTGGATGTTGTTGGACAACTGGGACTACTTGCGCCTTAGTCATACACATTGGAATTGATCAAATCTCACAATGTATCTTAGCGAGGCTGGTAACAAGGTGCCGGTACAACGCGGGAAGAGAAGTCGTTGAAATATAGTTATCAAGACGGGGCCCCCGTTGTTGGAAGCTGAAAGCAAGTAATGTTACCCGTCCTTGGCCGCCAGGGGTGGTCATGTTACCAGTGAAGGAAGAAGGATACCCTCCTCGGGAACACCATTGATCTTGAGGAACCTTATACGGGGGCTCCCCTTGAAACGGCAGATCGTAAACCCCGGTGTTGTTTAGCACGTGAGGATTACCCTTAGGATCAACGGCTTCGAAAAAAAAAACGCCGGCTTTCAAGGTGCGATTGTGCGCCAGGATGCGATATATCGCCTCCGGTGTGGGGTACCTTTTCTGACTTACAGTGGCTTTAGAATTGTCGGCAGGATCGTAAAATCGCTCTTTAAATAGACCCTCAGTGTTATTGAATGTTATCTTGAGCCCTTTAAAAAGTGTCCTTTTTTGCTCTTAAAAAAAATCTTTTACGAACTTATTTATGTCCTTATTTTGACAAATTGATTTCCATTCACGTTTTACGAGGAGGTAAAGGTCGTTTCTTGTTTACATGTTCCTCTTTGAACCATTCATGACTCTTAAGAAGCATTTTGTATTGATCGTAGGCAGCTCGTAAACGTTGATTGAATTCATCACTAGATCCTACGTAGACCCAACGTGACCTTTGGAAACGTGACGGATTACTCCAATTCGATACCCCAGTGATCCTGTGGAATATGCTTTATAACGCACTCCAGGTCAGTTCCCCCGGACCCTCAAGTTAATTAATAGCCCTCCAGATGAAGTTGTCACGTGCATAAGGCCGGGCCGGGGACTAGAAAGATGTCGAAACAACCCGAACGAGTCTATTCGTGTTCCAACAGGATTCTCCATCAACTCCGCGGCCTTGTTTATGCGCCGATGAATCACTTCGTGCCCATGAAATACGGGACACCGTACTTTGCCGGCTCGGGTATTTATCATGGAAAAATGGTATTTGACCGTAAATCATACTCGTCAAGCCCAACTCAAAATGAGCTGTTCGATTTATACTTAATAGACATGGAAATTCTTCCCATAAAAGCCCCGTATTGGCTCTCATGTGGTCTCATGATGGAATGTTGCGAGTATTAACCGAGTCCAATTTCTGACTTGGTGTCAGTTTTTGAAATGAAGCAAATTGAATGTTTCTGTGAATGAAGGACGTGTGTTTTCAATGAACTCTCACTAAATTTTCGGTCAATTAACTAAATGAGCAAGCGAATTCGTCAGCTTTGGCTTCTACGGGAACTTCCTGCGGGGCCCGGGAAGCACGATTTAAAACTGACCCAGCAGCTTGATTATCGACACTTAATGCAACTAACCAGCGTCTTTAAGGTCCCTATATACGAAAAAGGCAGTAAAACCATAAAATGAGCCTAGCGAAATTATCAGCGTCGGTAGTTTGCCCGGGAATATAAAATTAATTCTTATATGTTTTTACGGCTACTTTGTTAAACCTTTCGACTTGATCGCTATTTTACAACCGCCGCGCCTAATGAAGTCCGCAGATCGGGTACGATGGCCTGTAGCCCTAGGAGGAGACTCGCAGGAAATTTCCTGCGGGTTTTATGGGCTCCGAGGGGCCTGCCGTGATTAATGTCGGCCGAAGACCCCCAAACCCCTCCCCGTTGGCCGGCGCGAGTTACGACCTTAGAAAGTGATTTCCCCCTATGAAAAACGGCGCAATGATGGCAAAGCGCGAAATCCCCGTTTTGGCCGAATCCGGTTCGATCCGTTTTCATCTCGGCAGTAACAAAATCAGGGAAGTTTATTTCTCAACAGATGTTATTTGGGGAGCTGAATCCAAATGTGAAGTTTGCTGCCTCTTCCCAGATCGGCTTTACATCGAAAAAACCAAAAACCTCACAACTTTGGCACTTTTTTCAGTTTTTCTCTTATATACCTGAAACTATGCGTTTTTCGAAGATGACCACTCTATACAAACTTCAAGTACACAAAATTCTCTTCGAAAAGCAGTGGTCTAAATCGATGTTTGAGCCCGTGCTCTTGAATATACAGCATTTTGAAAAACAGCGAAGGTCGAAAACGCCCACTTCCACCCATGCATGATATCAATAAAAAATTGTATTCCACGTAAAAGCACACTAATGTCTCGAAGTTCACAGAAATCCTCTTACGCATTTGAAACATGCTGCAGAAGTCTTGCCTAGCGTTCATCTTGCTAAAACATTTTTGGCTGTTTTTCAGAACGCCGTATTTCCTTAACCGCTGGCTGAAACATCGATTTGGACCACTGCTTTTCGAAGGAAATTTCGTGTACTTTAATTTTGTATAGAGTGGTCATCTTCGAAAAACGCATCGTTCCAGGTATATAAGCGAAAAACTTGAAAAAAGCGCCAACATTTTGAGGTTATTTGCATTTTTTGATTTGAACCTGACCTCGCAGGAGGTAGCAAACTTTATATTCGGATTCAGCACCCCAAGAAACATCTGTGGCACACCCCTATGAATGAATGTTGGAGATGTACCTATATGCGTTTGTGTTTGTATCACAGAATTTAGAGATATTACATTTCGTGAGTGGTGAAAGTCCTATAGGATAAATCTATGATTTCGCCACCAGTGTTTGTGGAGAAACAGGAAGGGAGTGTGGGAACATTACCACCCTGGGCATAACTTGAATTGTCAAGATCTGCTACACGGGGGGAAGATGCAGCATGGGGCTGCATTACAGGCTTGCTTGATATGTCAAGGTGTTGTGTAAGTGCAGAGTGCCTGGAAGGGAACTTCGAGGATGCTGGAGCCTTGAACGATATGTCGTAGCCGACTCCAGTTCGCCCTAAGTCCGCAGTCAGTATTGGGGAGACTGCTGCAGCTTCCCTAGTTGCAGCGTCTCCGGATTCCCTAACAGAATTGTCGGCAAGAGAGTCCAGGATAGCTGGAACATCTTGGGATATTTCCCTGGATACCTCAGCTTCCGTGACTGCATTGTCGGCAGGGGAGGCCTGGATATCAAGTGAAGTGTCAGCGTTCTCACTGCGAAATGACTTTATAAAATACAGTAATGTCTTGCATAATGCAGTAAATGGCAGCAAAAGACTGTTTACCCCAACGGGCTCTCTCGTTCTCGAAAGAATCAACGCCTGACGCCAGAGTGGCTCGCTTGTGTCGCGCCCCGTCCCGCCCGTTCGAACTAATTCCGGCGGGCCATTAATCCTAACATGGACACGTTAATAATAATGGGGCTAAATCCCCCCATAACATTTTGAGAGATAAACTTCCCTAATTTTGTTGCGAAAACGACGCTTTTGAAGTTCAAAATTTGAACACCGATTGGCTGAACTCTCGGAACATCTGGCAGTGTTGTGAAGTTTACCAAGTCCGCCCAAAAGGGTGGACTGTCGTGTCTCCCCACCAAACCTGCACAGTAATTTACGACACCATATACATCGAACCAGACTTTCATCAAGATTATGAACCGGCCCGGAATCTCCAGATACAGCTTTTTTAAGGTTTTATCAGTAATCTAAATGAAACATTAATCCTATATATTTTTTACCCAAAAATTATTCGCTGAAACACTTTGGAAAATATACATGTTAAGTGAGTGTTTAGACAAATTAATGAGATAAGCCGTAAATCACTGAAAAACAGGTCCGTTAGGTCGTTTTTTTTCTTTTTTCTGTGGGTCCAACCAGTTCCTGTGTTTTGCTTCCCCACAATATCGTTTCTTTAACTCCGGTAATCCGCTTAATTTCAAAACGGTTTCCGCCTCGACGGCCATTTTTTCGTATTTTTCGCTTCCATTTTAGAAAACACGGAAACCAGTCGTTTAGTTTTTTCTCTCCCCCCTCCAAGGAGAAAGTTACATGAAATGAGTCACTGGTGGAGAAACTTGATCTGATGTATGCAGCATATGTGAAATTGTCTGGGCGATCGGGAAATAATGGGAGTTTGCGGTCGTATGGCATAATCCGAAGAGATATCTGACGCTCCAATTATTGAAAAAAAACGAAACATGCAACGCCTCTTGTTGGAATTATTTCACCGTTGCGACTTTTGAGTGAAATTTCTCGGCTTTTCTAAACCAAATTTCAACACGGATGACGACATTTTGGTGCCATCCAATTCCTTTGTCGGTTGACCCAATTGCTCAACTCCAGACCCAGCAGTTCTGAGCTCCCAAGAAAACCAGACATCGTAAGACGGTTTTACTGTTGTGGGCGGGAACTAAAACACAAGTTGACGAGGACTCAAGGACTCCACCGTTCCATAAATCAGGTTGTCTCTCTGAGAAAAAGAGATGCGGAATTACCAGAATTTCTCAACGGCCTCTCGAACACTTCCAGAGTGCGTCCATAAATTCACGTTTTTTATGATGAGGGAAAACTGAAAACAATAAAAATGGGGGAGAATTGCAACCTTGGCAGGAACCATAATGCGCACGTATGACAACCGGAGTGCGTACTTCCCATGATGTGCGACATGTGCCAAGTCACATCATTACAGTTACATTGTCTACTCGATTAAGAATTCATGATGGAATTGCTCGGAGAATGCTGAAGGACGTCGGACTAATGGATGCAACACGATCAGTGATCCAGAAGTGAAAATGTGGGCGTCTATTTTTCCCAGGAGGCCCTGCGAGGGAGTTGGGCAATCAGGCTGGAATAACGTGGAATGACAAAGCTTGGAAGGCACCGAGAGAGCACAGGGGATTGCCAAACTAACTGTTTGGAGTTTCGCGGCGCGTTTACCACGTTAGCGTTACACCAACCTTCGATTCGGGTCAGCTCTAGTCAAGGCGCCGGACTCTGACCCTGTCCCAGGCCCGAATCCAATGATACCCAGCCACGGTCACCTTTTCCAATGACAATGACAATACACACCTAGGTGACAACACCCTCCTATTACGTTCCCAACAGTGTGCGCTTTCTTGAGGTGCCGTTTTTTTTTTCTTTGGAACGCTCCAGACCCGAGTTTAGCGTCAAGGTCTGCGAAAATGCGTTTTTAACGCGCTACATTGGAATGTTGAACTTCGTCGGGGCTACCGGTGATTACCAACATTCCGGGCTTGTCTGCGACTTTAAAGAAAATAAAAACTTCATTGCCTTTCATTTCCATCTGGTCCTCTAAAAATTTTATTACCTTCAAACTCTTCGAGCCTCTCAAGGTGTCCACCAGCCGGCCGAAATCCGCGGACCAAATGGACCTTCCCAAGGCCTCATCCCTAAAGGTCATTGTCGATTCCCGAATGACTGCGGTGGAAATATCTCACCCGATGTTTTTTTTTTTTTCTTACCTCGGTCAAATCGAAATAAGATTTCGGGCCTGCATCGCCCTTGCGGATAAAATGTAGATTAGCTAATTGCCGGGGCGGGCAAGCAATTTGTTTTCAATTGAAGGTAACGTATTCTGTTGGACATGATCTCCAACCGCACGACTAACAAATCGAATTTTCGCATCCGGCTCGGTTCTAGTTCCTGCATTGGCTTCCGCGTTGATCAATAGAGGTGATTTCAATTTCTGAATCGTCTGAGTATTGTGTAGGGCTTTTCAACTGGTTTTGCTTCGCCTGTGCGCTGATAGGAATCATAAGGGTTGAGTCCGATATCACTGACAGTTTTGATGGGTGGTGTATCACTCGATGGCCGGACGATGATGTTTTCATATCGAAAGCGCTCGCCGCCACCTTCATTACCGCCTGGGCTTCGTTAGCAAGAAGCGTCAAAAAGTCGAACAGTTTTCCTTTTAAAACCTTGTAAATTTAACACAAGGGTTTATTATTCTTTGATAAAGGTTACTTGTGCATAAATTTAATTCTGTTAATGAAAAAAAATTATGAAAAATTTTTTTTTTTTAATTTTTTTTTTACTCGAAAAATCGTTGACTCCTCGGATCCTTCAAAAACCCCATTTGTAGCCCCATGAAAGCCCTATAGATCGCCACAGTGAAATCGAACCGTTCCGGGACCCCCGAAAATGGATTCTACGTTCAAAAATACTTCGAAAACGACACCTAACTCGATCTCATAGCCAAACCCCTTCAAAAACGCCTCCCGTAGCCCCATTTGAACCCCATAGCGCCCCACGGGTTTGGGCGATCGGGCTGAAAACCTTGCGGGCACAACTAGATGGTAAACCAAGTAGGTTTAAAATTTCAGATAAAAAAAAAAAAAAAAATCCAACTGCCCGAAACGGCCCGGACGGCAGGCGGACATTTCGGTTTTGGAATCTCGACCTCTTGAAACGGCTAATATCAAATTTTGAGATCAATAGAAGTTGAGTTTTTTTTTTTTTTTTTTTTTTTTTTTTTCAATGCAAAAATTGATTTTTAGTGAAAAGTCCGTTTATTAAGTCCGATTGATTGGCGCAATCGATTGTTGGGTACCGATTTTGCAGCCCTACTGCCAGCCGACTTTGGTAGTAATGTGTGGTTGTTCACTACATTTTACATGTCCGTTCTGTTCACATTCTGCAGCATTACTTCTCTTTGATTCGATAGCCCATCGACCTACAGCTATTGGTTGTTTAGTGATTGATAAACGCGCCAAAGAAGGCTGGGTGCCCAACGTTAGTCCCCGGGTGGGTTGGGGGTTGGCTGGCTTCAATCAGGAGGGGGTGGCGTAGCTCCCCTAGTCGTAGCTCTAGAACTGGCGTAAATGTACTTACGGACATTTTTCCCATTTTGTGCTCTGTGTAAAAACGCAAACAACAACCTCCTTGGAACTGGTGACGCTGGAGTAATCGAAAAGAGGTATTGCTGTGATGTAAGGTTAATATTAGTGTCACGTTGGTTCGCAACCCGACGATTTCGAAGAGAAGGAACTGCAAGAGACTGAGAAGGGACTCCAAGTGTTTCCACACACTCTCTTGATTGTGGTTGAGATGATAGCTGAAATTGGTCTAATGTTCGACGTAGCTTTCGCTACTTGGACAACTTCCTGGCCATTTGAGCCGGAATGGAAATGCAACAGAATTTCGGGTTAAATCATCCTGTACCATGTTGTTAGAAGTCAAAAAGGGAAAAATTCATCATTTTTGTGACAAAAAGTCTTTCACGTAGTTTATAATCAATCATCTTTAGTTGTTCTGGCCTATTCAAAAACCGGTGTAGGTGACTTTACAAATTTTTTCTTGATTTTCTTGGTGTTTGGCACCAGTGACACTGGAGTAACGCGAAAATGGCCGTGTTAGCTTTGTTGTGAATGTGATCGTGCATATTGACTCAACTTATTCGTGATATAAATTAACTTATTCGACTTGACCGATTCCTTCAGTTTTTAGTTTTTTAATGGTGGCCAACTCGTCGACCAATAGGAGCTGACTTCGGGGATCCGCCAAAATTCAAATTGCAATTTTTCCATAAATTTTATAAATTTGTACGAACTTGCAGTTTGAATTTTAACCCCATTTTCAGTATTATTTGGACGCCTTCGATCGATAAAAAATTAATCCACACACGTTTCCATTCCTAATTCCATCAAAGTCGGTTGAATATCAAGGGAGTAAACTCAGAGAAATGGATAATTCTGTTTTGGTTAATAATTAACCTAAACAGAATTATCCATTTCTTAAATGCTACTTCCAAATTTTTTCCCCTATTAGTCAACCGATTTTTATAATGTTTTGTTCAAAACGGTCGTCATGGCCTAGAGGCCATAATGTCAGTTACTAGAATCATTCTGCTAGGCTCAAAATGTTTGTACATCAGGCTTCGAATTTTATTCCACCCAACGTTCCACTACGACTTGCGCAGCATCTTCAGCTGCCCCAAGAGAGTCAATGTTCAATAGAATTTAGTTTTAAACAAATTAGGATTTCCTTTGTATCTATACTTTATTTTTTATTTATTAGGTAATGAAAAGAGTGAAAATCTACAACAACGAAACCAACAACAATAACTACGCGAACAATCCCCGCTTCAGTCCAGCGTTCCCCATTTTCAGTATTATTTGGACGCCATCGATCGATAAAAAATTAATCCACACACGTTGCGGATTTCCTTTGTTGAATAAAAATCCTCGTTGATTTTACTCTTATCAAAAAGTATATTAGCAGTTTTTTCAGTCGAATCCCATTCTGTAGATTAAAATACTTGTTTTTATACCGTCTGCACAATTTTTAATCCTCTACGGAAATCAGGAGAGAGTATGAAAATAATCAGCGTTTGAACTTTTGGCGGTAAGATTGACCTTCCAAAAGTAGTACAACACAACGCCACCATGGACGCTGGCATCGAATTTCATGTCCGCGAAGGTTGGCAAATCTGAACCTCCCTTCAAGATGGCTGATTGTTTATGTTAGGGATGTCCTTCGCCGATACAGTCGGTTTCTACGGATATTTGGAGAACTGTAGTCAGGTCTGCTTTTGGGTTCGGGACGGTAAATGACGTCATGTGGTCTTTCGGTTTCAAACCTTCCACCTTCTTTAAGGCCCTGAAGGATACATCGGGACTTTTTTGCGGTATCAGGGCGTTATTAGTCATTTCATGTAACTAGCTTTCAATTAGGTACAATAAACAGAAAAAAAAGCTTATATAGCTCATTGTAATCATCGAGTGACAGGACAGATGTTTACCAAAAACGTCATTTTTGTTTCTGGCCCCTCGTAAGAAAATTGACGATGGCCGGCCAGTAAAGAGGAGAGCGAAAAAATTTTACTTGATGAGGACTGACCAGAACACCTACGGGCAAAACCGACGAGGATGGCACGATTTGGTGAAGGGATTGAAAATGTGTTATTCCCTGCGAGCCCCAGATGCGAGTTTCTTGAGCCTAATTAGCCTAATTGCTGAATATCTTGTTAGAAATGATGAATTCCCACCTTCTCAAGGAGCCCATTGGCTTTACGTCATTTAAAGCGACTCTTGATTCAGTGCAGTAGTTTTGGGGCTCTTCTTCTGCGGCGAAACGCTATCTTATCGAGACGGTTCCAGTGAAAACACTTGGAACAGTTTCAGGTAACAACCGATGTCTCGAACAGCCTGGGAAACCTTCCCTGGAACTTCTAGTCATTCCCTCGGCGGCAGCAACAATAAGGACGAAGCGCCTTCAACTTCCCGCTGACCATAACACAATTTTAAATTCAAATAAAATTGTACACACAAACCCGCCTTGGTTTCAATTCCCATATACTTAATAGTTAATATTTTAATATAAACTTATGTTCGTGTCATGGAGCCTGAACCGAGACGGCACGACGATCATAATTTTCCAATTACTACCGGGTTATGCGAACTCTGCTCGTCAATTTTGAAAAAAAAAACTCCTTATACCCTCTCATTACGAGATAATGAAATGAGTCGTCCGCAGTCGGGAACCAGTCGTGGAGTATCTTTTGCATATTTTGTGAGTTATTTCGCTCGTGGAAGCAGAACTTGTTGGGGAGCCTTAGGGATTAATCATGCAAAGGTGGGCGGGCCCTTTCTTGCAGGTTCAGATTGATGGCCAGTGGATTTTAAATGACATGTCCCTTTAAGTAAGTGACTGTTAAAACGGTGTTGTCGAATGGGCAATTACCTGACTCACAGCAAGCAGCCCCGGTGGCATAAGCTTTAAAAAAACCGAACGAGACAAAGTCTTTGATAATGTTATTAATCAAAAAACTTGTTTGCTCTTGTGGAAGTGAACTCTTTGATTCGGTGGCGTATACCGGATTGGGAAGTATGAGGAAACTGTATCAACCTTTGACAAAGAGGGTAAAATGCGGGGTCGGGCGGGACCTTGCCTGACGGGCTGGCGAGGAGTCGTGAGGTGCATGGCCTTCCGACCAAGTTGCGACAGCAGTACCGAACGTTACGTGACAACGTTAACTCCGTGATCTGCAGATCAGAGATCAGGAGGTCCAGGAACCTACTAGGAGGTGGCCTGTATCCCTGGCCTGACCGGGTTTTGCATACGCGACGTATCCAAAAAGGGGTTTGGACGTGATGAATGCTACTCAAACCATCACAACGGTAGCTCAACCTCGTCAAAATCAGTATTTTGTATCGAGACAACACTAACAAGGAATCCAACGCGCGGCCATCCATAAACCGTCCATATATAGATATATCTAGCCGTTCCCGCTCTTTGGTTTTATTTTGAATCCAGTTGACTCTGTACGCGGGTTTGACTTGATTACGAAAGGCAAACGGCCAGTTTGATCGACAGATAGACAGGAGATCGGCCTCAATTCATTACCGAGATAAAGATCGTAGGCGTGATAGGCTAACTCTCATTAGCCCACCATTCATTGGACTTGACCCAATTAGAGTATCTACGTTTTTTCACTAGAGGCGGAAGCTCTACAACATAATTGAGTAGGTATTTATTTATTTTATTTTTTATTTTTATTTTTAGATTTTTAAGTTCAACTTGAGCATTCTGTTCAACATCAAACATAATGAAACTGAGGTAACAAGATATTTTTGGAGACAAACAGCACCAAAATGGAAAACTGCAGTAGAAATCGTTATGATACTGTAGGGCACCCTCCATAACGAATTTGGGGTGTACATACCTAATAATATTATGTTCCTGATTGCTTCTCAGGTTTAATATTATTATTTGTGTTAAGTAGTTGGTGGAATGCCTCGAATTTCATATCTAGGATTACGCCACCGGTGTTTTTGGAGGAAGTGGAAGGGACTGTATGAACGAGGAAGCACGAACTACAGGTTGGCTAGTGTTGTCTAGTTGACCTGTAGTGTGTCTTTCCTCGTCTTTCGCTGTGGTGAATCTAATATCAAACACGAAGTAAGGACCACCCAATATCGGCCGAGCGAAGTAAGGACCCCCTGTCAAAGTGCTAGTGAAATCAAATTTGAAAAGTCCACCTTCAATAATTATAGAACTACCTATGTGGGCGGCCGAGCCAAGCGAATCCCCCCGCCACCACCAGAATATATCCGAAATTAGCGTAGAATGAACCGTTTCCCAAAAAAAAACTCACTGAGAAAAAAACCCGTGGGGCGCTATGGGGCTAAAATGGGGAGGGGGGTAGAGTTAAGTGTCGTTTTCAAAGTATTTTTGCACGTAGAATCAGTGAAAGATGAAAGGGACGGTCCAGGTCGTGAGGCCATTCGCTTGAGAAGCAGGGCCGCCAATCTCGCCGCCGACTGCAGCGCTTTGCGCGGCCCCCGTCGGGACCAGTTATGGCGGGCTGACGAGTTTAGGAGATTGGAACCCTGAGTCCCCTCGGATACCATCAAAATTGCCGTTGTAAACACGTTATGAAAAATTTTAAATTCTTGATTTTCTCGTGAAGGCACAATTGAAGGGCTTCGGGCACAAAAGGCCTTTAGGAACTAGAAGAAACTGGAATCTAGAAAATCTTCAAAATATTTCTCAAAACCGCAGTTTTCTGCCAGTTAAGTTTGGGCTAAAGCGCTCCCTGCTATAACTTTAGTGGTTTGAAAATGTCTTCAAAAACGTCACATTAATATTTAATTGAGTTGATTGGAAAAGTTGATGGCATTCAAATCAAGAGGAAAAAAATGCATTAATAACAGTTTTTCTTTCTTCATGGCTGATGTGAATCCTTCTTATCTTCTATTTTTTTTTCAAGAGCCTTTTTACATTCACAGTTTTTTTCAGAGAGGCTGGCAGGTACATACTATTCAATGAAATCGCCAGTTTCAAAAGAAGGATGTGGAATGGTAGAGTGCCCCTCCCTTCGAATTTCGAGGAACATTCCCTCCATTGCACATCATTAAATTGAAACGAAAAAAAAAAAAAAAAAATTGCTCTTCTTAGTATGAAAAGGGAAAACCTCTCTGCGTTGCCAACAGGTTGGTAGGTTGCAAACATAACTGTTCTGATTTCTAATTATAGATTTCGAGGGAAAATCCCCTCCACTGGAAAACAGAGCTTTTGCTCTCCAAGTAAATCTGCGTAGAACTCCATTTTTAGATTCGATTTATGAATAGAAATTCAAAAATTAGAACCTTATTCGTAAACTAGGCCCTTATTGTACGCCCCAAGAAAAAAAACATTCTTGCCTAAGGTGATCAATTTTCTTAATCCCTAGTCAACATTACCGTTCTGTATTTTATTGCCAGCGTCAACGTTTCATCACTTCGCTCCAAATATTTCTACGAGCTCGCGAAAAAAAGCATTAATTTATCTCGAGGCGCCAATTAGCCTCAAGAAACCGCGCCTCAGATTCACTCGTGTCCCTTTTCTGACTCTTTTCACTCTAATTTGAGTGGGGCATTAACGGGATGAATTATAGCCTAATGCATTTGCCCTGTCTATAATTTACACTCGATCGTCTGGGAGCCTTCGTGCAAGTCCGAGATTGGCGTATCACTTGTGAATAGTTAGAATCTCATTTTCGCCAAAACCGGCAATTTTTTTTTAACCCTGGTTTATACTTTTTACGACATTCCCAGACGGTGTAATGTTCGTAATTAGCCCATTCGGGGACATCAGTGATTTCAGGTTTTATCAATTTTTAGGAGCTACTTGACTTGTTCACGACATTCCCAATCGGTGTAATGTTCGTAATTAGCCCATTCGGGGACATCGGTGATTTCAGTTTTTATCAATTTTTTAGGAGCTTACTTGACTTGTTTCAGATGAGGAGGAGGGCGTGGTTTTAGATGATTCCTTGTGGAATTTTGGGGGTGGCAAAAAAAAAAAAATCGAAATTTTCGGTTTTCAGGTTTTTCGCTTATAACTCGGAAACGACGTATCGCACGGAAAAATTTCCTCTTTCTAAAATTAAAGAGCGTTAAACGTTTTTCGGGTTTTGCTCAATATCTCAGGTTCCCCGTGAGCAAAATTTATGAATTAGGAGGTTTTTCAAATGAGAATTTGATGCTCTACAACTTTTATCTCGTGACATTTGACGATACGGGCAGCCGTTTTTGAGCTATAGGCGTTAGAAGTTGGGCTAAACCTAAACTTGGAAAAACCACCCATTTTTGACGATCGATAGCGGCCAAACTGCTGGACCGATGAGAAATATTTCGAGAGCGCAATGGACGTGAAATTTAATGCTCTTTAATTTTAGAAAGGGGAAATTTTTCTGTGCGATACGTGGTTTTCGAGTTATAAGGGAAAAACTGAAAAAAGAGCGACAATTTCGACGTTTTTACGCCACCCCCAAAATTCCGCAAGGGCATTTTGTGAGCAAAATGTGGAGTTAACATTGGTAACCGACGACAAATAAACCCCCCAAGTTTGGTTTTTATCCGAATTTTCGCAATGGGGGGGGGGGGGGGGGGCTCGCTTCACTCGGCCAACCACTTTCTCGGAAAGGGGACAATGATAGGGATTTAGTATTAAAATTTGGGTCTCTAGGTTGGATACAGAGGAAACGCCGACTCATTCGGACTGTAAACAGTGAAGACAGGAGGGGTTGCGCGGATTTGCGCGCGTCAGAAATTTCCCTCGATGCGCTTATCGAACGTAAAAATGGCCGGGAAATCCAAATTGGCAAAAAAATTAGGGGTTCCTATATTAAATAAAGTTGAGCGCAAATGCGCCGACTTGCGCGCATTTTGAGAGGATCTCAAACCCCCCCCCCCCCCCCCCCCCCCCCCCCCCAATAGTAGTCTCCTAGCTAGCTGAACGGGATTCCGAGACGATAGAAAAAATCGCAATAGTTTCATCACATGAGCTAAAGTTAAGATCTATCATGAAAATTATTTCTCGGAATTGAGAAATTGTAAGTAGGTACCTTGCGTTTGCTCTAATATGCGCACGCATACTTTTGCATTATAATTATAATGCAAAAGTAAATTAATTACACAGGTTTACAAAAAAAAAAAGGTCGATCTCAGGCGCCGCAGAAAAAACCATGAAACTCTATGTTTTTTGGGGTGCTGAATCCGAATCCGGCCCCCGTTTCTTCCGGTCACGTCCAAATTTTCGAGATATTGGCGATTTTTCGTTTTTTCGACCTTTTTCCGTTTTGAAAATCACAGCTAAATGTGCGGATGCCCAAAAATTCCACAAAACCTCTCTTCTTACTGGAAATTTATCGCTGATTCTGAAAATATATATGAGTTGGTTTCTAAAACCACGAGAAATGTGTGATTTTGCCAAAAAATGTTGAAAAAACGTGGTTTTTTCAAAACCAAAGTCACGTTTTTTGATACTTTTTACCTTCTAGCGTGAAAACTAAGGCCGTTAATAAAATTTTTCCAACGAGGTCTTGTAGGTAGATTGTTTCTGCGTCGAATGGTACCAACCGTGATTCTTTACCTTCGATAATAAGGGAGCTATGATTTTTCAAAGTTTCTACCCATTTTGGCCATGTCGTAGAACATGAACTCCTGGAGTCGGCAATGCAACTTGATCACAACAAAACTTTGTTCCGAGGAATATATTGGACTCGGAGGCATCAATTCAGACCGACTCAAAGATGGTTTTATTCATCAAGAATTCACGGAATTGCACTTGAAGCCCTGAAAAACAAGCGCCCAGAAACTTTGAAAAATCATAGCTCCCTTATTATGAAAGGTAAAGAATCACGGTTGGTCCCATTCGACGCAGAAACAATCTACCTACAAGACCTCGTTGAGAAAATTTTATTAACGGCCTTAGTTTTCACGCTAGAAGGTAAAAAGTATCAAAAAACGTGACTTTGGTTTTGAAAAAACCACGTTTTTTCAACATTTTTTGGCAAAATCACACATTTCTCGTGGTTTTAGACACCAACTCATATATATTTTCGGAATCAGCGATAAATTTCCAGTAAGAAGAGAGTTTTTGTGGAATTTTTGGACATCCGCACGTTTAGCTGTGATTTTCAAAAAGGAAAAAGGTCGAAAAAACGAAAAATCGCCAATATCTCAAAATTTTGGACGTGACCGGAAAAAACGGGGGTCGGATTCGGATTCAGCACTCCAAAAAACATAGAGTTTGATGGTTTTTTCTGCGGCGCCTGAGATCGACCTTTTTTTTTTGTAAACCTGTGTTATAGGTAAAAAATAAATTATTAGGTAGGTAATGGAAAAATAGGTCGAAAATTCAGCTCAGCCTCAGAATTTGTCATTATACGTTTCAAGATGCCTAGATTTCAAAAACGAAATGCCTTTTTGAGCAGTAGGGTTTTTTAAATCTGAAAATTTGACAAAATAGGTACTTCGTTACCATCTAGTTGTGCCGGCAAGGTTTTCAGTCCGATCGCCCAAACCCGTGGGGCTCTATGGGGCTAAGGGTGGGGTTTTTCGAAGGTTTTCGGCTACGGGGTCGAGTTAGGTGTCGTTTTCGAAGTATTTTTGAACGTATAATCCATTTTCGGGGGCCCCAGAACGATTCGATTTCACCGGAGGGATCTATTGGGCTCTAATTGGGCTACAAACGGGACTTTTTAAGGATCCCAGGAGCTCAACTATTTTCCGAGTAATTTTGGACGCATATTCCATTTTTCGAGGAACCACATGAAGAGTCCAGGGGAAAAACCCCGTCATCGACATTTTGGGGTGAATCAGGTACGAAGTGGTTTCTAAAGGATTTTGAGACGTAGAATCCGACGAAGCCATCGGTTTTGGAGAATAACCACATCATCTCAGCGAAATATTGGGTTGAATATTAGCAGTACTGGGGAAAAACCCCGTCATCGACAGCGCGTGCAGGGAAGAACCCCGTCATTGCAGTTTAAAAGGCCCCAACCAACGCTGCAGCGTGCGCCCGCCCCTCCTTATCTCATCATCTTGTGTGTTGCCGTTTTGGGCAGTAGGAATTTTTTTTTTAAATCTGAAATTTTGACAAAATACTCGGTTGACCATCTAGTTGTTCCCGCAAGGTTTTCAGTCCGATCGCCCAAACCCGTGGGGCGCTTTGGGGCTAAAATGGGGCTATGAGAAGGGGGTTTTGAAGGCTTTTAGCTATGGGGTCGAGTTAGGTGTCGTTTTTGAAGTCCCGGAACGATTCGGTTTCACTGTGGCGATCTATAGGGCTTTCATGGTAGGAACTACTAAAAATGGGATTTCTTAAGGATCCCAGGAGGTTAAATATTTTTCGAGTAAAAAAAAAATTTTTGAAAAATTTTTTTGAAAAAGAAAATCCAAAAAACTTTTTTTTTCCAAAATTTTTCCATTGACACAGAAATAATTTTTGCACAAGTAACCTATATCAAAGAATAATAATCCCTTGAGTAAAATTTGCAGCGTTTTTGAATCGTAGTTTTCGTTCGTAAAAACCTTTTTTTTTTTTTTTGGTAAATATTTTGTAAAACCTAATACACAGTGTACAAATTGTACATAGCAATTTTTTTGGGTATTTTGTGGATATTAACATACGTTTTGCATTCTTCGAAATACTTTATTCTCTCCATTGTTTGGTTTAGGAGTAAAAGAGGGTTAAAATTCGCATTATAAGTTCAGAATTATGTATAAAATATCATTTAATAGTTTGAAAAATGGTTATTCGGGAAACATATTGTGAATCTGCATAGTTGATGGTTCAAATAAAACATTTTTTGTATTTTTAAAATCGTTTTTGAAGTTTCTGTTAGTTGGTAAACTTTAAAATTCATTTTTCTCAAAATCAGCTTTGTATCAATGACGGGGTTTTTCCCCTGGACTCTTCACATCTGTTCGAACCATGTAAAATTTGCAGCGTTTATATTATATTGGTAAAATAGCGGCCCCTTGGCTAAATCCTGCCTACGCCCATGTTTGGATTGTTGTCACTTAAGATGTCTTAGTCCTTCAGGGGTGTAGTTTCAAAAGCAATTATCAGCACGGTTTCTGAGGTGGTCTACGCAATTCTGAAATGACTTCCTTCCAACGTTCGGATTTTACGATCCGGGTGAAGTTGCTGCCCGAACCGCTGCGTTTGGAAAAACGGATTAGGCTCGCTTCTTACGTCTTCTTCAATATCGTCGGTAGTAAAACGCCTTCGTCGTCGCCTTGTATTTGACGTTTATTGTACTTGAAGCAAGCGGTTTATTTACCGTAGATAATTACCGTATGAAGACTCCCGTAATCGAAGATGGGTATAATTTTGGGAAAATTGCTCAGCCAGTATGTTCAAGAAAAAAAAATCGAATAGTTCGTTGCTATTTTTCAATCCCACTCAGCTGAGTTGGAGTCTTCCGCGGCCCTGAAACGGCGTGAACGGTAGCGGATGCAGGTCTGGCCGGTCACTTTCGAAAGAGGAGCAAAACGGGCCTGTTGAGACAAGAGAGGGTGCACCAGGGCAAGAATGCGCTTGTGTGGTGGTGGATGTGATTAACCAGCGTCCTTGATGCACCGTTAGGGACGCCCGCCCCCGGGCCGGCCAGCCTCCCTGCTTCCACAACTTCGGTTCGGCCTCTCCGGTTTCAGTCCTTCCTTCCCACCTTTCGTCTTTATTTACGAGTCAAAACAACCTCGCGAGGTCCCCAAGCTGTCTGCACGGTCTCAAATCCTGGCACATTTCTTGGCCAATTGATCATTTTCTCTCGTACGGGGTGGTCATCACAGAAAAAGTCACTTTTGATTAGCTCTGACTTTAAATCTAGAAAAACTAAAACTAACTAAAAAGTTTAGAATCGAACTGGAAAATCGCTCCCTCCTCTTACACCACAGTGTATTATTCTTTTGCAGAATTTTCCTTCTATAAATAATTATTTAAATACTATAGGAAAACACTGCAAATGTGACTTATTAGTCTCTGATATAGGTGCAAAAATTAATTCTGTGTCGATGAGAAAATATTTTTGAAAAAAGTTGTAATTTAATTTTTTAACTTTTTTTTTTTAAGAAAATATTTTGGAAAAATTTGTAATTTAATTTTTTTAAATTTCTATACAATGTTTGAACAGATGTGAGACCTCGAAGAAAAGGATTTTGCGTTCAAAATTACTCGGAAAACGAAACCTTATTTGACCTCCTAGGATCCTTCAAAAATCCCATTTGTACCCCCAAAAGATCCCCACGGTGATATCGGATCGTTCTGAGACCCACAAAAATGGATTATACGTCCAAACTACTACGAGAACGACACCTAACTCGACCACCTTGCCGAAACCCTTCAAAAAAGCCCTCCCGTAGCCCCATTTCAGCCCCATAGCGCCCGGGGGCCACGGGTATGAGCGATCGGGATGAATACCTTGCGGGCACAACTAGATGGTAAACCGAGTATTTTGTCAAAATTTCAGAAAAAAAAAAATGCCTACTGCCCAAAACGGCCTGGACGGCGCACGTTGGCCCAGATCGCTTATCTAGCAAATCAAAAATGTTAAAGAGTCCCAGGTTTTTAATTTTGGCACACTTTGAATAGATCTTTAGCTGGTTTTTTTTTTTTACGCTGAATCCGATGGTGAAATCGAATTTGGGCTGTGCTGAGCCGTTCAGGAAATATAAGTACCTGAAAGTAGGAATACCAAGCGGAATGAAGAAAACAACTATATTTCCTAATGGTAACATTATATAGTTTAGGCCGTACGAGAAGTGATTTAAACTTTCTATGCATAGGTATTAAGAACTAAAGAAACAATTATTCGGGGTTTTACAAGAAAAAAATACCTGAAAAACTAGCTGTAGAAACTCTTTCGATATTTCTTCTGACCGAATTTCTAAATTTAGTAGCGCGCTATGGTGAGACCATCAAATCTCCCAAGAGGTCTGCTGCATCTCTTTTCCTCCCTAGCCTAATTTAAATTCATTCATCCAATGAATTTTCCTCGACTTGTTCAGTAAGCAATATAGTCAATTGTATTTTCTGTGGATTTACTAGCATTGTTTCTGAGTCCCTTCGTTTCTACACTCCTGGTTTTTGAAGAAGAAAAAAAAAAGTCTTCCATTCAACCCTTTCGGGTGCTTGACTGGAAGAAACGATTGAAATCGATGGCATCGATCCCAAAACCTTTAAAAAAATGGTCATTTTCACTTTGAACGAGTCGTCTTCGAGCAGATTTGGGGTGTAAACTGGCTATGTAGGCATTTATTGAGGTTTTAAAAATTAAAGCTTGCATCTTTTAAGGTTTTGAAAATGCTCTTCTCTCAATAGAAATTATCAGTCCTGAAAACAAAAGAAAAACCAAATCTCCTGATATTGAAAATATAATATATATATTTTCAAATTTTGCAGCTGAAATTAACAAAAATATATTCTATGTAACTAATAATTTACGAATATATAGCCGCTTCCAGGTTCTACTAAGTTCCGTAGAATTCCTAGCATTCTAAAAATTGATTTTTGTACTTGACTCTAGTTTTAATGTGCAAAAGTACTCCGATTTTTATTAGTATTAGCCAAATAATTATTATAGTATTTTTTACCTTCACTTGGCACATCCACAAGAAATTTGGAAAAAAAAACCAGTGGGGGGTTCACCAGGCGGGGTTTATTGAGAGGCAATTACCGCGTAATGCTCAGATGCATTACGCGGTAATTAGCTTCCGTCTGGGGCAATCGTCAACGAATAAAGTACAAAATCTCCATTCATCAATTTTATCAAGTTGTCTCTGGTCCTGTTCAGTCCTCAGGGACCCTCCCCCTTATGATCTGACGACCAAACAATTATAATTGAGGACCTTAGATTTTGGACTTTTGACTCGCCAGACAAGCGATTTGAACCAATGTGCGGCGGACGGAGAGTTCGATTTTGGAATCTCGACCTCTTGAAACGGATAATGTCGAATTTTGAGGCCGATCGTAGTCGTCGACCTTCGTCGCGATTACATAGGTGTACTATTCCAAGAATAATAAACCAAAACGGAATGAAATCAAAATTCTAAAAATGAAAGGACATCAGACTAAGTATAAAGATTAAAAGCTTGAAGGTGGACAGTAACTGTTAGACTTTCAACAATCGATTTTGTTTGCTCCTAGAAGCCAATAACTGCGGGACATCAATCACAAGAAAAAATCATTCGAAGCGCTCCAATTGTCCACCAGGTTCTCCGCCAGTCATCAGTAGGGCAAAAGTCTCGACCTTTTGAAAGCGATAAATTCATTCCAGTAAGATTAGGTGACAAGACGAACGGCTTCCCATGGCATCGGTGCATTGTCTCGACTCTCCCCAAAGACAGAATAGAAAGGGGAACGTACAATTTATTGGTAGAAAGGGAAATAGTTTCGGGGCGAAGAGATTTTTCCGCTGCGTAGAGAAGGAATGCAGACTTCCGTTGTGAAATTGTCATAGAGTGGGACTTCTTTATTGAAACATTCCCAGAAGTCTGAGCTCAAAATTATTATTCCTAGGCGTCCAGCAGCGGTTTGCCTCAGGCAATAGTTTGCTTCCCGACTGTCTGATATTTGTATTAATCACCCTGAAGGCACTATCGTAATTGGGTGCAACTGATTTGATACACGAATCATCATCCATTACGCAGAAAACTACTTGGAGCTGTATACTTGTCAGTTGCACGTTCAAAACATCCACGACGATTCGCCGACGCGAAAGTAATTTGAACGAATGGCTCTGATAGGTTGCGGGAGCTCTTAATAAATCTCAACGGGGTAATTAGCGAGGATGTATCTATGCAGATGTTGAGCTTAAAGCGATAACACTTCGAAAAATATTAATGGGCGAAGTCGAGTTCGGAGTCGGGAACCAGTTTCCGTCTGCTCTGATTTCAGTCCGAACCGCCGAACATTTTACAAATAAGAGCCCTCACTAAAGCGACAGGCATGAGTGAGGATCGTCACGCCATCTAGGCACATCCTCATCGTCTCTAATTTCATTTTCAAAACAACATTTTGGGTGTGATGAATTTCGTTCAGTTCAATTAAATTTAAATCAAATCTCTGATGATGTCATAAAGCTTGAATTGATGTGGGGAGGGCCAGAAAAAATTAATCTGATTTTTTTTTTAAATTTACACAGTATTATTATTCTATGGTACAAATCGCGCAAAAATCAAATCTGTGTCAATAACAATTATTTAAAACCTTTGATATGTACACAAATTAATTCGGTTTCATTGGGAAAATATTTTTCAAAAAAAAAAAGAAGTCTTCTGTACAATGTTTGGGCACATGTGGGACCTGAAAAATGGATTTTTCGTCCAAAATTACTCGGAAAATGGCACTTTATTTGACCTCCTGGGATCCTTCAAAAATCCCATTCAGAGCCCCATAGAGCCCCACGGTGAAATTGTATCGTTCTGGGGCCCCCAAAAATGGATTCCACGTCCAAAAATACTTCGAAAACGACACCTAACTCGACCCCATAGCCGAAACCTTTCAACAAACCCCTCCCGTATACGGGGCTATAGCCCCTTTGTAGCCCCATAGAGCCCCACGGGTTTGGGCGATGGGGCTGAAAACCTTGCGAGCACAACTAGATGGTGAACCGAGTATTTTGTCGAGATTTCAGATTTTTTAAAAATTCCTCTGCCCAAAACGGATTGAACAGCGGACAGATTTCGTGTTTTTGGAATTCAGACATCTTGAAACGTACGTGTGGGGGAGAAGGCCTCCAGTTACTGGGATTTTGCCCCCGATGTCTTTGGAGGAAGAGGAAGGGAGTACTTGAATGTTCCTGTTGGCGTGGGATGCGTTGGTTTTTGGACATGAGTTCAGGGGAATCCAGTATTGAGGTTGATGTGTCAACTGCAATATCCGTTCGCTCTGAATCCGCATTAAGTACGGGAATCAGAGGGCTGGCTTCCCCAGTCGAGCTGTCCCAAGGGAGGCCGGGCCCGCTGACACCGTCTTACGGAAGTCTGATCTCCCAACGACCTGGCAACAGACTCGGGTCTGCTGACCTGGCTTCCCCAGACGAAATGTTGTGGACGGGGCCCGTCCACAGCTCCGGTCAAAAAGCTACTGCATGTTCATCGTTTTAAATTACAATGAACTAAAACGGTCAGAGAATGATTCCGCGGTGCTTTTAGTGCCGTCCGCATAATTAGCGGAGATCTCGTTAAAGAGAGAATTTGAATTTCCCCAACTGCCCCGCCGACGGTGGCGCTTCCCGTGGACCACGACTGATCCACGAGCGGAGGCGGGCGAGTGAATTTAAAGTTAAAATAGAGTGTGATGATTATTCTTATTCCAAGAATAATAAACCAACAATTAAAAACTACCGGTAGAGTTAAGGGGCTTCATATTCGACAAAAACCCCCCGCAGGAGTCCCTTTTTTTAGCCCCTTAGACTAAATGGTGAGTAGCCGTATCATTTTTGGGATGTACACGTCATGAAATTGTAAGGACAAATTTTGAGCCCGATCAACATTTTTAACTTCAGTCGATTATTCTAAAACTAATAAACGAAAATCACATATTGAATGAAATAATATTTCATTCAATATGTGAATAATAATATTATTATTCCGTTTCCTACGTCGTCCATTAAACAATTATTCCTACGCAACAAATTAGTATTTTCCGGTGGAAGTTATTAAATAGAATAAAGGAATCACCGGCCGGTGGTGGATCGTAAAAATGTGAATGGGTTCTTGGTGGAGAAAAAAAATTTTCTGACGGCTCAATCTGACTTCTTCAGGATGTAGAAGATTTATCCTACGAAAGGAAATTGAGTCGATCAACCGGGAATGCGATGTCAATCGTTTCTGTAACCGTCTATGAGAAAAGATCGGGGTCTTCTCTTTCTTTTTTCGCCATCATAAACCATCCTTGTGGAAGTTGGGATCGGCGGATCGAAAGTTTTCTCGGGATATCCTCTGGGAAGACTCCGGCTCCGTTATAATAATCGCTGGACAGATAAATAACGATTCGATGGTTTTGTTGGGATAAGGTAATTTCCTGAGATAAATCATTTTTGTTTGAACAGAGGCTGCCTTCTTGTGATGGTAGGGTGCAAGAGGGTAGATTGATGCCGCATACCTGGGGGGCCAACTTTCTGGGAGACGTCGAATTTTTTTGTTCGATAAATCATTGAAAATGAGAGCTCTTTCGTAAAGAAAGGCTTCTGTGAGGTGCAAGCTGTGAAGACCTTCGCACGCTCTCCGACGTCTCAATCTAGAGATCCATAGATCTTTTCGAATCCTCCACAGTCATGAGGATTGCTGTTTGTCGTTTCGAAAACTTGTCATATTTAGAAATGGTCACTTTTGGTTTATTATTCTTGGAATTATACACCTATGTTTTCGCGACGGGGATCGACGACTCCGATCGGCCTCAAAATGTGATATTATCCGTTTCAAGAGGTCTACATTCCAAAACCGAAATGTCCGTCCGGAACGTTTTGGGCAGTAGGAATTTTTTTTTAATCTGAAATTTTGACAAAATACTCGGTTTACCATCTAGTTGTGCCCGCAAGGTTTTCAGCCCGATCGCCCTAACCCGTGGGGCGCTATGGGGCTAAAATGGGGCTACTGGAGGGTTTTTCTGAAGGCTTTTGGCTATGGGATCGAGTCAGGTGTCGTTTTCGAAGTATTTTTGGACGTAGAATTCATTTTTTGGGGTCCCGGATTTCACTGTTCCGATCTACAGGGCTTTTACGGGGCTACAAATGAGATGTTTTACGGATCCCAGGAGGTCAAGTATTTTTCAAGTAAAAAACAAACAAAAATTTGAAAAACCCTTTTCTGAAGAAAAAAAATCTAAAAAAATAATTTTTTTAAATTTAAAATTCAAAAAAGAGTTTTTCAATTTTTTTCATTGACAGAATTAAATTTCTGCACACGTAACGTATATATACGTTATATCACTCTTTTCATTAATAAATAAACAATATTAAATTAGAAAAAAAAATATCAAAGAATAATAAACCCTTGTGTAAAATTTGCAGCGCTTTTTTTTTTTTTTCTTTTCGTCTCAATGCTCACTTTTCGTCTTTTCTCATCTTTTCTCACTTTTCTCACTCACTTCTCGTCTTTTCTCATCTTTTCTCACTCACTTCTCGTATTTTCTCACTTTTCTCACTTTTCTTTTTTTGAAGAAAAAAAAAATCCAAAAAAAATTTTTTTGAAATAAAAATCCAAAAAAAAAGTTTTTTAAATTTTTTTTCATTGACAGAATTAAATTTCTGCACAAGTAACGTATGTATACGTTATATATACGATATATCACTCTTTTCATTATTAAATAAACAATATTAAATTAAAAAATATATATATATCAAAGAATAATAAACCCTTGTGTAAAATTTGCAGCGTTTTTTTTTTTTTTTTTCTTTTCGGCTCAATGCTCACTTTTCGTCTTTTCTCTTCTTTTCTCACTTTTCTCACTCACTTCTCGTCTTTTCTCATCTTTTCTCACTCACTTCTCGTATTTTCTCACTTTTCTCACTTTTCTTTTTTTGAAGAAAAAAAAATCCAAAAAAATAATTTTTTTGAAATGTAAAAGTCCAAAAAAAAGTTTTTTAAATTTTTTTCATTGACAGAATTAAATTTCTGCACAATTAACGTATATCAAAGAATAATAAACCCTCTTGTAAAATTTGCAGCGTTTTTTTTCTTTTCGTCCTACTGCTCACTTTTCGTCTTTTCTCATCTTTTCTCACTCACTTCTCCTCTTTTCTCATCTTTTCTCACTTTTCTCATCTTTTCGACTTTTCGTCTCAATGTCACTTTTCTCACTTTTCTTCAATGCTCACTTTGTTTCTTTTCGTCTCAATCTAGAGATCTATTGATCTTTTCGAATCCTCCACAGTCATGAGGATTGCTGTTTGTCGCTTCGAAAACTTGTCATATTTAGAAATGCTCACTTTTTCTTTTTCTTTTTTTGTTCCAGGTGCGTTAACGAGAATATGCCAGTACCAGGTCAGCTATTACATATTACAGGTGCTATTACATATTGATGGCCTCTGATGTGATGAGTTTGCCTGCGCCACAATACATATTTTACACCAATTGCATACCTCTGTCAGTGCCTTTTAATTTGATTCGTTCGTTCCTTCCAGAGCTCGGGGGGATGAATAGCCCAGTGTCTCACGATAACGAACCTCCCTCCCTAATGGTTCAAATAATTTATTCTTCGAGGGAAAGATGTGCTCTTTAATTGTATGCAAATGTCGTGCGTCGCATGACGACATTGCGCCCTTTTAGAGCGATCTGAAACTTGCGCAAGGCCGACCAGCTCGTCTAGGTTTTTTTTTTTTTCACTTGTACTGTTGTCTCCTCTTCGGTGTTCTCGAAGATCAAAGTCGGACTGGTTTCACATCCAGTTCGATTGTGCGGGAAAAACGTTGAAGGTTTTCAATTAGTGAGGTCGTTTGTGCGTTTGAAAAGACAAAAGCAGATGGCGCTGGTTATACTTCGTCATTGGTGGCGTAATCAAATAATCTGGGTGCGTAGACACATGAATCATGGGACAGATTAAATAAGCATTTGGCGTCTGACTCATGTTGACTTCAACAAGTTTTCTCTTCGTGAACATAACGAGAGCAAAACTCTTGTTTGAAAAATGATGGTGACTAATAAGATGGTTCTGGTTAAATAGAAAAGTGTACCTCACTTAATAAACGCTACACGCTTTTATTTAGCTTCTCATTGTAATGGGCGGAGGCACTGATTAAAAAGGCTTTCTCAGAGACGCCAACCGGGGGAAGACACGCATGCGTAATTGGTCAGATGGGACGGGGCGGCCTTGAAGATGTGCTCCAGTTAACTGGATGTCCCCCCGCTAATTGGGAGCCCGACGTCACGGGGACGTCCTTCCTCAACCCGGCCCGGTAGACGGCGTCCTTTTCCGTTATCGACTATCGTCTCGTAATGCCGTCGCCGGGACGGTGGAAGAGGAAAAATGTCTGGTCTCATCACCGGCTCCCGACCGGAGTCGATTGCAGAGCCGTCTAATGACTTTGTAGGCTTCCTCGGCGATTAATAGAGATCGATGTGGGGGCAAGTGTGCTTGAGTGGCGGTGTTGCCAAACGTGCCCTTTTTACAAAACACTAGCACTTTGACAGGGGGGGCCTCGCTTCGCTCGGCGTGCTTTTTCTCGGAGAGGAGGCGTTCGCTCCGCTCACACATTTGAAAAAAAAAAAAAAAACGCTGCAAATTTTACACAAGGGTTTATTATTACATATAGGGTTACCTACTTGAGCAAAAATTGTATTTTATTATTATTTTATTTTATTTTATTTTTTTTCAACATTTTTGGAAAACGAAGAATTTTTTTTTAGCATGGAACATGCTTTAGCCTTGAGCTAACTGCCCGAAAACGTGACGCGAGACGGCTGACGTAAAATTGTAACACGAGTATTAGGAGGTTAGGAGAACAAAGGAGCTATTTTTTTATCAAACAATTGCCAATTGTTGATTTCTTTCTGCTTGGCAACGTTACTAGGCAAAGCATGTTCCATGTTTCTTGAACTTTAGCCAAAGGCTCTAAGCAGTACCCTGTGGGGTTTTTTTTCCAATTTTTTTTCCAAAACCGTTTTTACTCAAAATTTGAAGTATTAAGCAAAATGCGTATTTGACCTCCTGGGATCCTTCAAAAATCCCATTTCTAGCCCCATGAAAGCCCTTTAGATCGCCACAGTGAAAGCGGATTGTTCCGGGACCCCCAAAAATGGATTCTACGTCCAAAAACACTTTGAAAACGACACCTAATTCGATCCCATAGCCAAAAGCCTACAAAAAACCCTCCCGTAGCCTCATTTTAGCCCCATAGCGCCCCACGGGAAAACCTTGCGGACACAACTAGATGTAACCCGAGTATTTTGACAAAATTTCAGATTAAAAAAAAAATTCCTACTGCCCAAAACGGCCCGGACGGCGGACGGACATTTCGGTTTTGGAATCTAGACCTCTTGAAACGGATAATGTCAAATTTTGAGGCCGATCCGAGTCGTCGACCTTCGTCGCGATTACATAGGTGTATTACTCCAAACAATAAACAAAAACCAACCAATCTTTGGAATAGAGAGAGAAATGGTCTTCCAACGCACCAGAACATATCCGAAATTAGTGTGGAGTGAACCGTCTCCGAAATCTTGAGAAAACGTTCTCCAGAATCGCGGGATTTAGTAGGTAGGTAAACGATTTCTCAGCCCGAGCGGCAGCTTCTCCTCCCTTCCAACGTCCCTTGGACCTGACAGACTGCGCAGGGGCCGGCCTCTATAAGGTCTTTAAGAAACATGGCATACCCACGCGCGATCGCTAAAAATCGTTCAAATTAAACTCGCCGTCTAAATTTGCCGATCGTCGGAATTCGTTCTTTCGGGATTTAGTATTAAAATTTGGATCTCCAAGAAACGCCGACAACGAATATTGCCTACCGACATCTATAACGTTTGCGAGAGGGTCGCCAATTTAGCGGAAATTGGGATGATTTCGAGTAAACTTCACTATTTTGCGAACTTGGTATTTAAACCGTGTTTATCATAAGGCAACAGGCCGGATCGTAAAAGCTGATCAATCAGGGGGGGGGGGGGGGGCTTCGCAATAACAGGATTGATCTGAAGTCGTTTTGTCGACCTCATAATGTCGAAAGCAACTCGCTGGACCAGCACCCCCTTCGGGCGCCAGGGGCACTAGTAGTTGGCTATAGGTACTTAGTTCGCTAAATAATCGATGATTTTCAATTTTTTCCCAAGTTCGCCGGTTCAATTCTGGATCTCACGTATCGAAAACCAACACTTTTCGGCTCTTGACAGGTACTTTTGATTTCAAACTTTCTACTACGAAATTTATTGCTGAACCAGCCAAAATTCATGCCGGGAAAGCGATGTTTCTCTAGAGAAGTTCCATATTGTTGCATGTTACTTGAGGACGGGAAGATAACCACAACCTCCACATTAGCTCTCCTCAATGATTTTTTCCTAAGGATAGATTGTAAAGCTGCTCTTAATGACGCGATGTTGGCATCCTCCTATTTATGGGGTACGGCTAGCCACGAATGGGGTTCTCCAGCGTAATTACCGGGGTGGATATAGCCATATACGTTGCCACAGACACGATGGTACAAATCGATGCACACCTGCACAACTGGAACTTTTTTCTTTAGTGACTTACCACGCAGCAATGAGAAATTTGAATGAAAGAGACCTACAACTTCAATCACAAACGCGCATGGAGGCCATGAAATGTGAAGAATCCCACTTATCGTTGAGTAGGTTGATTGAGGTTGAGTGCGGAAGGTGTCTAAGCAAAAACCCTGCCAACCCACGAAGGTCTCAGCCCATTGACATGTTAATCCTCAAACCCTCCTTTGAGATATATTTCTTTTTTTTCTCTCTTTCGGCTGAGTCACGTCAGTCTCCTCGAAATCAAAGCGCACCTTTGAGTACAAAAAAAACCGCTGTGCAGTTCTGCTTTGTGGGGGAGGTTCCGTCCAGGTCGGCCCTGATTGTGCAACCTTCTCCCGACCTAGATAATTTTGTTTAATATGCATGAGCTCCGTAGGTTCATGATGTATAAGTAATTAGAGCTCAGGGGCACATCCTGTCGGGAACGAGTGCTTCTGTCTAATAATTACTATTTAACCCCTGGGCGCTACGCTACTGACAAGTTGTCAGTTGGAAATCAAGCGCGTTTTTCGTTCCAATTCAATATCGAAGTTGTTTTTATCCAAGTACGGTAATCAGCATTCCAGATCTAATAACCTTCATTACACCTCCAATGGTAATACTGGTCAAGTGCTATGGTGTTAAAGCACTGAAACTGCTGTGTTGTATTTTACTGTGGAATTCAAGTGAACGGTTTTGCACCTGCTGTGGAGCTTGATCCCATGATTAATAGCCTGCCCGTGTTTTTGACATTTCCTCATGACTACAACAACAATATCTCTTCAAAGGTATACCTACTAAACAGCGTTTAGCCCGTAAACCCTCGTCTTTACGGTCCCTCGGAAAACGCTGATGGATTAAAGGAAAAAAAAATCACCATTTCTGCCGGCCCAGAACCTCTGCCGGGTTCCCTTACTCCCGCCTATGGAACAGAATGGATAATTGGGCCGAGTGTTCCGCCTCGGCTGCGGCGAAACTTGGTATTAAATTGCGGCTCGCGTTTTTATGGGCTTCTTGGGCGAAAACAGAACCGGGGCCTTTGGTCATCAAGCCTTGTGACGCAAGTTTGCTTTATTTGGATCAGAAACCCTGAGGACAGCCGTATTGCGCAAGGGTGTGTCCCATTTGGCACCAAGCACATCAAGGGGGTTTGAACTTTGGGTTAGTAGAAAATCATTTATTTTAAGGCTGCTCGATGAGGTCCTGAGAAATTGAAGTGACAAGTTGAAGTGGCTGACCAGATCATTCCTGGAAGCTGGGAGCCAGTTTACTCGATTTAACGTTGTGGAAACTGTCACGTTCCACCTTTGCGATCCCGAATATCTCTCCAGAACTTACCAAACACAGGGTAATCTGCCAAAATGTACACCATGTCTTCTGGCAGCATGAACAGCTCTGGTTCAAACCATCGTCAAACTTCGAAGTCATTCCCTGCTGGCATCATTTAAGCCTCAACAGATCACCGCAAACTCTGCAAACCCATCTTATTACGAACAATGTCTTTGTAGGTGTCAACGATTGTGTCAGACTCCTCAATAAACGACCTCACCATAAAGCGATACGGTCGTGACAAGTGGGTGGCTGTGGATTTCACCATTGACCCCCCATTATGAGCTCAGGCTTAGGGATATCTTGAGATTCCACAGCAACCCTGTTTTTGCTGTGCGTAAACGCCCTATAGATCTGCCACAGAAACTTTGCGTCCCTTTGGCGCATTCTTCTGGAGAACATAGAACTAGTTATCTCTTATCATCGCTTATCATCAAGCAGATTCCCGTGCGTACGATAATTTTTCGGGAATTTCTTACCTCAAAAGTGACATGATTTCCCTCCTACTGCAGCTTGAAATTCGTGCATTGTGAGCACACGTTCACAAAAACATCAAATGTCTCACCGCTCCAATTTCCGTGTCAAGGTTTCACAATGGAAGGTAGACTCGATCGTTAGTTCGCGGATCCGCCACCTAGGGGGCGCCACACGGACGCAAAGTTTCTGTGGCAGACCTATAGCTAGGTACCAATTTAACAACCGACAAAGCGACATTGTTCGCTGCGTGTTGATGTGAGCTGTGTGTTAATATGGCTCCCACTCTGACGCTCTATCCCTCATTCTCGAATCTTTGGGCGAAATGGTGCAAGCTTGGTGGACATCCAATTCACTCAGACTGATCTTCGACAATCTGCAGGATCATCAGTTCTGTTTGAATGATTGGGCGGACTACTCCGTGAACTTTCTGGGATTCCGGATCGACAGCCGCATCTCTTGGAACCGAGGCAATCCATAGATTTGGGACGATCGGAATGTTGAGACCAGGTTCAATCCAAAATACCTACGTGAGCCTAACCGAAAGGTTGAGACATGACTCAAGCAGAACCAAACCAACCAAAGCAATAGACTTGGCACGTTCACTTTCCATAACTTCACATTTCAACGACGACAGTGAAGTAACACACCGAATTGATGCTGATACGATCTCTGCACTTGTCAACCAGCGTGAACCGGTGTCTACATTGGCTGGTTCTAGAGAGCAGCGCTCTTAAAGCGAATTCCAAGGTCCAACTTCCTCGCTCGTCCCCTACCAAGGTGGAATCCCAAAGAGCAAGCTCTACCTTGTCCGTATGAACGCTGGCTTTTGGAAAAGCAGACTCCTTAAAAACTGCTGAGTCCTACCCAGGAACCAGTGACATCATGGTCATCAATTTTATTGCCAAAAACACAGTCCGTAGACAAGGTCAAACATTTCCATACAGAGATCTCAAGCCCACACAAACAGACTTCAATAATTCAGCTGTACAACGTGAACATGCGATCAGTTGGTAGTAATTACATCCCTTCTGAGGGTTCTTTAGGAGTGCCTTATCTGGACGTTTCCTGCGAAAACATTCTGGAAGAACCTTCTCCGAGGCGAGTTGACTCCTATGTAGGGATACGCAATCGATTTCCGATTTTTCTAAAAATCGACTTTTTCCTGTAAAAATCGATCTTTTTGGATCGATTTTTGTTAATACGATAAAATCGAGAATCGATACTTTTATCCCGATTTTTCCCAAAATCGGGATTTAAAAAAATCGGGGTAGAGAGGTTCAAAAAATTGGGTTTTAGCCAATTTTGAAAATTATTGTTCTTGAAACATTTTCTTTTCCTATTTATAATGATGGATGTTTTTTGAATTGACTGAATCGGCTTCAAAGAATCGTTTCTCAAAAATCGTTTGGAGGCGGAAACCCAACGGGAGGTTTCAATATTGAGTCTAGATTGTCGCGTCCAAGGAGTTTAGAAGAAGAGCTTCTTCTTCTAACCTCCTTGGTCGCGTCGCTGTTGGTTCAGTTTGTGTTTTGTGCGACAAGGAACAGACTGAATGGGAAGCTCGTCTCAAAACTATTATTTTTGCAGGATGTGGAAGAGGAAATGTGGTTCTTGTGAATATTTTTTCAGACTTTTTTCGAATCTATTGTATAATCCAATGTATTAGATGACCACTCCTTGAACTCCTTGAGAAATATATAATATATGTTGTTGGAAACTTGTTGAGGGTCAGTCAAATAAGACGAGATTTTTTTGCCGACGTTTCAAGAGATATATTCTCCTATCATCAGGGCAAGTGCAGGAAAAGGGGCAGCATACGATGTGAGCCGTCGCTGTCGTACAAATATACAAATATATTTGTACGACAGTGACGGCTCACATCGTGTGCTGCCCTTTTTCCTGCACTTGCCCTGATGATAGGAGAATATATCTCTTGAAACGTCGGCAAAAAAAATCTCGTCTTATTTGACTGACCCTCAACAAGTTTCCAACAACATTAATTGAAACGGTCAACATCACCATTAACTATTATATAATATATATTTCATATTATGAAATGTATGAGAATATAATATATGCTCGTACAATCGCTTACCTACTTATTGATTGGTTTATTTACCTACTTATGATATATTTAATTTATTTATGATCGAGTTTGATCCAAAAAAAAAAAAAAAAATCGTTAAATCCCGATTTCGCCAAAATCGATTCTTGAGGGAAACGATTTTTTGAGAATCGATTCTTTGAAGCCGATTCCGATTTTATGTAAAAAATCGATACTTTTTTACCGATTGCCTATCCCTACTCCTATGCAGCCTTAGAGAACTTTCGCCGGACCACAAACGCAAACTTTAACTTTCAGATGTAGGCACTTGTAGGTCCACCAAATTCACCCACAAAGGATCGAGCATCCAGCTCTCTGTTTCAGATTCAACGGAAACGCTAACCGAGTTGTCAACGCCTCACGTATGATCCCACAATCTCATCAGGGGTCTTCTGTGACTGAAGATTCTCGAACCTTACAGGAGCGGTCAAGATCTCTTGCCACCTTCCTGACCTGCTACGATCTTCTTGAGCTGTCACACCTTTCTGAAGCATTCAGAGATTCCTGGAGTTCGGCTGTGGAAATTGTTTCGACGCAAAATACGGTTTTCTTATCACGCCGATAGTTGCGCATTCGTGGTCTATACAACCCACAAAAACGCCGGCTTTCAAATCCTGCCGCCCTTACGCAACTCTTGAACCCTCCCACGAGCCCTTTTAGGCGGCCTCCGAGTTCGTCAGACCCGCCGCGCAGAGCAGATCAAAAGTGATGGATAAAAGAAGAAATTGCTTTAACCCGCCCGTTGTGGAAGCCACGACCCCGCAAAGTGCTCCGATCTGTTATTCATGCAGAGGACGGGGCTAATGTATTCCAAAGCCGGCCCCATTTGCATACAGTGATCGGGAAGGATACGTGGAAACTGTGCTAAGGGGGATCCCTTTGGCACTCGTTACTCTGTCAGATCCGCAGACACAAGGAACGTCTGTAGGAAATGAATTGACAATGAAACGTCATCTCCATCGTTAACTGCATCGATTCCAGACACCAAAAATGTGTCATGCAGTATCCTCGAAGACACCCCCCGGGCGGAACCGCTGGAACATCGTAATTTTGGCAAACTGTCCCGTAAAAATCCACTGGCCGACAGGAGGTTTTTTCTTCCTCTCGATTCAAGTTTTCAGCCAAATTCCAGTTCTTTTGTAAAACATGGGTTTTGTATGACAGCTTTAAAAAAAAAGTTTGTTGTACGTGTTCCTTAATATTATAGGTTGTATCATTTAACGGTTTTTTACGAAACCGGACAGTCCTCGGATTCTCGTCGAGACATTTTAATTATATGCTTCGTTCTGTAGGATATCCCGTCTGCCACTCCTTCGAAATCAGCGCCTTCCAGACAGGATGTCCTAATTGATCGCGTATTCCCGCATTATGAGAGAAGCTGTTCGCACCAGTTCATTTTCAACACCCGATGTGTTGCACGGTTCGATGATATGTGCTTGTAGGCCAGTCATTCTGGCATAAATAGGGGTACGTTTTGATCCAGTCGTAATTTTCTCGCTCTTCATGTTTTTTGGGTCAGTGAATATGAATATGAAGTTTGCTGATAAAAATTCTGGGCTGAAATTATTTCAGTCAAAATTTTGGCATTTTTTCCAGTTTTTTGCCCATATCTTGGGAAGTGTGCGTTTTTTCACGAAATTCATTATGTACAAAATTAAAGTAGACAACATTTCGTAGATTTTTCATTCCGGCCGATTTTTTGTACGACTAACCGCAACAAACAAGAGCAAACCACCAAATTCCACATTCCTTCCAAAAACTCTACATAATATGTAGATAGATATATTATATCAGTCTCTTCTCCTGTTAGGGAAGACACGTTTCTGAAGTCGGTATTTATATGAAGGTATATTATAATATATACCTTCATAGGTGCATCACTCATGTATTTATACGAACTCATCCATCTATGTATTTATTCATTAAATGAATAATAAAATTATTCTTACAATAAATTTTATTATAAGCAATAATATGATAATCATCCACATAGGTACATTAATTTATGGCCATTAGTATCGTCACACAGGTCGATTCCGCGATTTCGCCCGTTTTTCGGCGCGCTCTAGCGGCCAAACGATTAGTCGTACGAAAAATCGGCCGGAATGAAAAAATCTAGGAAATTTTGTCTACTTTAATTTTGTAAATAATGACTTTTACAAAAAAACGCATACTTTCCAAGATATGGGCAAAAAACCGGAAAAAGTGCCAAAATTTTGACTTAAATACAAAAAAAAAAAAATTAATTAAAAAAAACTGACTAAAGATCTTGCCATGCTCGTTTCGAATCATCAATGTTTACTCACAAGGTGAAAAAATTTGCTAGTGGTCTCATTCGTATTGACCGACACCGCATCACCGTTCTTAATCCTACCGGTCTAAATCGTGCTCTGCCCGCATAAAACTCCCATCATTTAAACAAATCCAACTTATATGATGTTACGTACATAAATTGACCAATCTTGCAGTTTAGAGGAAATCTTGCAGTTTAAAAGAGCAATAAAACCTGATGATATTTCTAAATGGGAGTACCACTTTTTTTTTTCTTCTCTTGTTGGCCTTTTACAGAACCCAACTAGATTTGCAAGAGAGTTATGGAATCTCAAGCCCGAGCGTTATTTTATAATATGTTCTGTGAAATTGGTCTTAATAACGAAGTTCAGCCATATCGGGTGAGAGTTCCTCCAGTTTATAGAAAAACTAGGTATTTAATTTAGCGGCAAGTCACTGTTACCTGATGTCAGGGTTAACCGGCTCATTGCCCGGCACTAAAATCCATTTTTTAAAGGTTTTTCGTTTGGTCATCTTTATTATATGTTTCGAAGGTCGGAAAATTTTGACAAAACTACTGTTGGAATCAGCTCGGCGAGTGTGTAACAGAAATATTGTTAAAAAAAAGAGTAAAATTACCTTCTTGCAGGTTTTTAGTGGTTACCAGTGGCTCAGTGGTTTGAGCGTCAGACTGCTGAGTAAAGGTTACTGGTTCGATCCCAGTTGCCGCTAAACTTTTTCCGTATACTGATCGCTTCTCGGAAGGCAATGGCAAACCGCCGAGAGTATTTCGCCCAGGAAAACCTCTCAAATTTGCCGTTCGGAGCCGGCGTTAAACAATGGGGCCCTACTACTTCTGTAATAACTGTTCAACACGCTCAACAGAAGTCAGTAGCGAGGGGTTGCCAACGCCTGGTTACAGGTATGGCACCCCGAGAAGAAGAAGCGCTTTTGTGGACCAAAACTAACATTGTTTTTGCTCTCCGAACGCAGAATTACATGCTCTACAACTTCCATTCAATGGGTTTTTACGCGGGAGTTACCATTTTTCAGCAGCAGACATTCAAACTTGAAGTTATAAATTTTTCGCAAAGTTGAAAAAAATCGACATTTTTTGACGGCCCGTCACGCCCTTACGGCCGAGTCAATTTTGACTTTGAGGTAGCTCATTCGACGCGGAATTTTGTGCTCTTTAATTTACTATATTGCAAATTTTCACCCATAACGCACCCTTTCAAAGTTATCCGTAAAAAACCAAAAACGTGACGAAATTTCGAGGTTTTTTTTTTGTGATTTTTGTCGTTGAGCGTCCCAGAAAGTGGATGGGAAGCTTCTGATTCGTGTTCAGCACCCCAAAAACAGTATAAAAACGTTGAGAAAAATTCTACACATGCTTTGCATCGAACATCCCTCTCTGAAGCACCTGGTGACATTTAGGGGTGGCACCCTGGTATTTTATTAGATGAAATTTTGTTTACCTATTAATAGGTAAACAAAATTTCAACAATTCTTGACATTGTTGACAATTTCTTATTAGTCGCACTTTTTTTCATTTAACCAAAATTAAGTCAAACAATATAATTTTTCTTGTGGGATTGTTCCTGTTAATAAGTCGGTCCTTGAAAATGTCTTGTCCCGATCGCGATCCGCGGAAGTGTCAACATTATACGACAGGCTACAGCTGCTGCACCCAGCCGAAGACGTGCACTTTCACCCAAGAAGGCGCTGACAGGCCATAAATTCATGTGAGCTTCCAAGTCAGGACTGAATATAAAGCAACTAGTCTTTTTCTTATCGGAAGGCAACAGCTTTGATAGGAGCACGACCGATTGTATATCACTCTAATGGGACGCCACCTCCGCAAGTGGCTGGACGCTGACCGTATTTGGGAGTCTTTTCTCCTAGTGACGACATTGTCGGGGTTATTAAAGGAAAATACGCGCTTTTTTTTTTTTTCAATTCCCATGTGGGTAATGATACGCTTTAATGAAAAGTGCGTGACCAATCAAGCCACCAAGTGAAAGATGTATCTTCGCCAGTTCTGACCCTTGCGCGATCTAAATTCAAAATGACTATTTCTTCATGCAACTGGCTCAACGGGGGTCAAAATGTTGAATGAGGTTTTCCCAACTCGTAATACATCAACTTCAACTCTGATAGGCGCCTAAAACGCCAACCCACTCCAAAAAAAAAAAGTTTCAGCATCCGCAAGTTTCGTGACTATGCAGTAAAATCGATGAAAACCGATTAAAAAGACGAATGGCCAAAAGTAGGTGGAGTGGCAGAGTCTAATGCTCGCCTACTGACTACCCATGTGGAGTGAGATGGACGTAGAAAGGATGGACAGTGGCGTAATCTCCATACCAGACACGATTTGCCCTACATTTGAGAGACAACATATTTCGCGCTAACTTCACTTTCGTTGGTAGGCATAGTAGGTTTATTGATTACCAGAGCCCTTCAAATGCCATATTGCCATGGCGCCATACAAAAATGCCATATTCTGCCGATTTTTCGGTAAAATGCCATATTTTGCAGATTTCTTGGAAAAGTGCCATGTTTTGCTTCTTTTTTTTAGCCCAACTCCTTAAAAAATAAAATTAAAAATAATATTGAAGTGAAAATTTGTTAAACTTTAATTTGAGTTTTGCTAATTTTGAAATGAGGAGAAAGCCCGAGGTTAATGACATGAGTTTTCTCGAACCCTGCGGCCACTGTAGAGGGATTAGATTGAAGGGCGCTGCCGAAGGGCCCCTTTTGTCGTCAATTGTTAATACATATAATGATATACTTACCTCTCCTCTACACATCATTTTCATTACAACCTGAACTTTCATACTGAAGCGTTAGTGAATTTGATTTTTTCGCTCGCATTCAAAACGCCCAAACTTGCTAGATCAAGTGACAGTCTTTATAAGAAGTAGAAATATGGAGCCAACGATTTCGCTGTAGAGTATGGGAAGATATTCTTAAATTTGTGTACGAAAATGGTAAGATTTTAAAACGTCTTATCTCACTTACGGTGTAGGTCTTGCACCCCTTGTGAACGGCCATGATTTCAATTTCTAACCACCTCCCTCGACCCACCACCACTACAAGGTGAAAAACGCTGCAAACGCTTTACACAAGGGTTTATTATTCTTTGATATAGGTTACTTGTGCAGAAATTTAATTCTGTGGTAATAAAAAAAGATTTGTTTTTTATTTTTTAGAAAAGTTTTTTTTGATTTTTTGTAAAAAAAAAAAAAAAAAAAAAAAAATGTCAAAAGTTTCGTTGTTTTTTACTTGAAAAATATTTGACCTCCTGGGATCTTTCAAAAATCCCATTTGTAGCTCCATGAAAGCCCTATAGATCGCAACAGTGAAATCGGATCGTTGCGGGACCCCAAAAAATGGATTCTACGTCCAAAAATACATCGACAACGACACCTGACTCGATCCCATAGCAAAAAGCCTTCAAAAACCCACTTCTGTAGCCACATTTTAGCCCCATAGCGCCCCACGGGTTTGGGCGATCGGGCTGAAAACCTTGCGGGCAGGTTGAAAATAAGTGCCATATCGAGCAGAATAAGTGCTATATTTGGGCCGAAATAAGTGCCATATTGCCATGTTTTTTAGGGCCCTATTTCGCAAAAATAAGTGCCATATTGTGAAGGGCTCTGTTGATTACACTGGTCTACAAAAAAAGCGAACTGCGAGTTGCCGGCTTCTTTTAACTTTTTCTATGGGTTTTTCTAGGATGCTGAATCCGAAAATGATAAGACTTTTTTTTAAAAGTTGGTTCGAATAAGGCCTTGTTTTTGCATTTTGGTTTTTTTTTTTTTTTTTTTTTTTTTACCTTTACACTGAATTTTCCAGTAATCACCGACTTATCATCTTATAGAAAATTTTCTGTATGTAGCTGGAGCAACCCCATTGACTGCTGATCACATCTTGTATCAAGCCTCTGGTGATTGTCCACCCATACTCCCCCTCTGGCTTCCTCCACAAACACTGGCGGCGTAACCGCGGACATATTCCGCCACCCACACAACCTAATTAATAATCAATTAGCCTACACAACACTTTTAGGTACACATTCCAGGTGCCACTCCCGGTGAAAGTGATGGAGAGCTTTGTCATGCTTCGGATCAGGGAGTATTTGTCGGAGAACTGTATCCTTCATGACCACCAGTTTGGCTTCCAGGCAGGGAAGAGTACATCCACGGCTGCTTACGCTTATCTCTACTGTTGTGGAGCGCTTTGAAAAGAGGGAGTACACCGCCATCCGTCTCTACGATCTGAGCAAGGCCTTTGATTTGGTCCCTCAAGACGGATTGCTGACGAAACTCTCGCGTTATGGTTTTGATGAGGGGTCTGTTGCCTTCTTCAGTGCGTTTTTGGCGGGGTGGAATCAAATTGTCTTCTACAATGTCATCGCTTCAGAGGAGACGGTCATACCTTGTGGGGTTAAGCAGGGCTCCATTTTGGGTCCGACGTTGTTCCTACTTTACGTCAATGATTTGGCCTGTGAGTTCATTCTAGAAAAGAATCAAATTTACTTGTTTGCCGATGATATGACTGTCTTGGCGTCTGGTCGAACGCGCTCGGAGTTATTGGGTGATATGCTGGCGGCGGATGTGGTGTTGAAATCCTGGTTCGCCTCAAATTCGCTCCGGCTCAATGAGGAGAAGACTCAACACCTCGAGTTCTTTCTCAACGCAGTCAACTTCCTGGGGCTATGGATTGACAACTGGATTTCGTGGCGCTGTCACATCGAAAAGCTCGGTGCTAGGCTGGCATCTGTGAACTTCGTCCTTCGTCGTCTTGCTGGCATGGTCTCCTTCCCAGTTCTGCGGGACGTGTTTTTCGCTCTCTTCATGAGCCGTGCATCAATATGGGATTGTTTAGAATCATTTTCGGTCTAAGCTTTAGTGAGAGCTGCCGTGGCTTAAGAAAATTAGGTTTTGACTGTTCCCTCATTGTTCATCTTCAACTGGTTCCGTTTTTACAATAGTAAAATACCGCTTCGGCAGATGTCAGATAAGGAATTTGAACATAAAGTAAAAAAACACATTGATTAATGCAGAATTGTGTGCTCTGTCGACGACATTTTTCGTCTATTTTAACCCATTAGTGACCAGGTGGTCATTTTGGGAACGGCAGACAAGTGTTCACATTTCGAGTTCTGCTCGGTTTATTTTGGACTTTTAGCCGTGTTTCTTGAAATTTACAGCAAGTGTGGACCTTCACAATGTTAGGGGAGTTGTTAGTTTTTTTAACTGCTGAACAGCTCGGATGGTATATCTCCAAAATTGAGTGAAGCAATAGACGTCGAGGGACTTCGAAATTTATTACTGTTATAACTTCAAATGTATTTTTATCCAGTGATTTTGTGCTTTACGTTGTTCTTGGATAGTTATGTGATGAAAAGGAACAGTCTATTCGGCAAAAACCCGGGAATTGTGCAGCAGAGAGTGCATTCGAGGTGCGTGTTCCCAAATTAGCCCGCTGGTCACTAGCCCGTATTTTTTCTGTTGAGGAGTAAAAATCGTCAAAGCGTTCCGCGGCTGACGAATTATGTATTTATTTGTGTTTTGAACATGTTGTCTGCTTGCTCCAGACGTGGGCTGTCACTGCAAGACGCCATTGTAATTCTGATGGCGAACCAGGATGCCCAGAATTTCGATCCTATCGGCTTAGGTCCCGTTGATACATGCATGTATATTGGAACCACCTGAAGCACAATTGAAGCTGATGAAGAGGGAGACATTCTTCAGTAACTTTTACCAGGCCGACAATTGCTAGCCCCTGCAGTATTGTCTTTTGGTCGTACTCCTGTTGCCAGAGCGCTGGTAGAAGTACCTGAGGAAAATTCTCCGACCTGTTCTGAAAACAACTTTCCCGTGGGTGGCAATACAAGCGTATACTATAGATGAATGTTGATCTTGAAAACTAAAAGCCCAAAACGTGGTGGCCCTCAAAGGATTGACGGAGATTTTGAGATCATAGGCTTACTGAGAACAGTTTCCCCCCACGTGCATCACGATGAATCGTCCGTGTTCTTGATGATATTCGCTTTGACCACGAGGATCAGATTATAGTGGGTGTTGTACTGTGTGTACTGGAAGGGGCTGCTAATCCCAAGTGAACACAAAAATGCAGCAAATCTAAAGTTAGGCTGCGCATTGACTGTTTTCATTCATTCCACTCCAGGCATGATGAAAATTGATTTTTTTTTTTTTTTTTTTAAATAAAAATTGGCTTGATTCCTCAAATCAATTTACATTACAAAAAGTTTTCTCCTTGTTTTATTGCTGTTAAATATAATTTTAATCCGTTCTTTCAATAAAAAATCGATTTGAATAAAAAATCTTGAATTTTCACCCGGACTACCTGCAAGTGACCAGCGGGCTATTTTGGGAACACCCATTTTGAAAACCCCAGGGCACGTTGAATTTTTTTAATATTTTTCTGGTCCTCCTGGAGGCCCCAAGAACCATTTCAGAAAGTTTGGAGAAGAAATTTGGGCGAAAAAAATTATGGTCACTAATGGGTGATATATCTACCTAACGTAATAATTTGTTTTACTGCCGATGAATTTTTATAAAAGTAATCGTGCTGAATTTGTTATCTCCATGTCTGCATGACGATTGTATTACCATTATGGCTGCTGCAATAAAAACCATATCTATCTATCTATCTATCTAGGTGGTACGCTACAGGATCTCATTCACGAAACGAGATCGAAGGGCACATCCTTCAATCCTGCATTTCATCAAACAAACATTTGTACCTGTGCCTTTTTTAGAAGCGATCGCATTTAAAGGGTTCCCCGTCTCAAACGGTTCTGTTAATATAATTTAGATTGGAGTTAAAATTAAGGCCACGGGGTTAGCCGCTTGGAATAACTTTTAACGACCTTTTTCTGCCGCAAGGTGTAACATTAGCGCCGCAAAAAAAAAAGTGTAGGTCGAAACTTTTTGCAAGATGGAAGAACGTTAGTCAGCTTAGTAGTTGGCCTCTGGGGATCTAAACATTGTCAATGTGAAATGTTTGGTAATTTTTCATGAGGGAATGATTTTATGATACAAACGTATTCACTATACACTCCTCGTGACTTTGATGTAACTCGATTTTGATTTACTCTCAACCTACACTCGAGCGTTTTGTCAGTTTCTTTTCGTTCATTATTTGCACAGCGTGATCGTGATCGTGATAACACTGTCGAACTATCAAATGCTTCTCATCATCTTCGCAGACAATACGCGGAGCTGTCTGGCGAGATCGTGATTGATGGTTTGAGATGTCGTGTGGGCCGCGCTAACTAATTAAGCCCGGGACATATCGTGACAACACTCTTCAACTTGTCTTTATAGGTAGGCTGATCAAACAAGTCCACTGTTTGACATTCTGACTTTCTACGCTTGTGTAGCACATACGCGGCAAGTCATGCAAATCACGTGTCTCGAAGACGGCTCTTCTCACCAGGAACTAGATACCTCGTTATACCAGCCAAATTTCGACCATTCAGTCTTGCTGTGTACTTTTTCTCCATCATTGATTTTACGTGATTATTTTTGATTTGCAGGCTAAAATTGGAACAGACATCTTAGCAACCTGCCTCAACCCCTCGTTAACCACGCTGTACGTATAATGCGTAATATTAAATACAATTAAAGCAATATAATAATATCGCTATTAGTCATTTATATTATAAATATAATAACATGCGATATTCATGTTAGAAATACTATTTTTTATCAGCGATATCTGTTGTCTGATTGTTCATGTTCTATAACGAGCTGTAGCCAAATAGTTTTCTGATGATTTGACCCATTCAATTGACTGGGTGCATCGTCCAAGCAAATCGGCGTTATCATTTTGGAACTCCGAACTTATCATCAAACTCATCTGAATCATTAGTAGAGAGATAAAGTTTTCTGTGATACCTATTACGAAAAAAAAAATGCTGCTAATTTTACACAAGGGTTTATTATTCTTCGATATAGGTTACTTGCGCAGAAATTTAATTCTGTCAATGAGAAAAAATTTTCAAATTTTTTTTGTTTTTTTACTTGAAAAGTAGTGGACCTTCTGGAATCCATAAAAATTCTCATTTGTAGCCCCATGAAACCACACACTACCGCAACAGTGAAATCGGATCGTTGCGGGACCCCAAAAAATGGATTCTACGTCCAAAAATACTTCGAAAACGACACCTAACTCGATCCCATAGCTAAAAGCCTAAAAAAAACCTCCCTTAGCCCCATTTCAGCCCCATAGCGCCCCACGGGTTTGGGCGATCGGGCTGAAAACCTTGCGGGCACAACTTGATGGTAAACCGAGTATTTTGTGAAAATTGCAGATTTTAAAAAAAAATTCCTACTGCCCAAAACGGCTCGGACGGCGGACGGACATTTCGGTTATGGAATCTAAACCTCTTAAAACGGATAATGTCAAATTTTGAGGCCGATCGGAGTCGTTGACCTCCGTCGCGATCGCATAGGTGCATTCCAAGAATAGGTTTGTTCCAGGTTTGACGGACTGTTAACAGAAATCGACGGAGACATGCGCAGTTTAGAAACTGCTGTTCCAGGTCGATCGTAGGTTGAAAGCATTTGGACGGAAACCGACAGCTCGAATGAGTGCGGTGGGGATCTGTCGACAGCTGTCCAACTTCTGTCGACAGACGCCGTCAGACCTGGAACAAACCTAATAATAAACCAAAAGGAGTTGTTGCGTGAAATATCTACCTACTCATTTTGGACTTTGAACTCCAAGTGGTTCACCTCAATTTTGAAATCGACGCTCGAACAGATGGCCGAGCAATTTATGGTTTTCCATCCGAAAATACTCCGAAAGGACACCTAACTTGACCCCATTGTCGAAACCCTTCAAAAACCCCTTCCATAGCTCCATTTTAGCCCCACGGATATCTCCTTCCCATTAGAGGGACGCTAAGCAAATGCAATCTAATTTCACGTTCCATATACGGGAGACAGCCAATAACTTGTTCAAATTAACTCTAAATTACGCTAAATTGACACTTGGTTTTTCGGGGTGAACTTTGATTTGATTTGATCTTCAAATGCTTGTAGTTCTGAGGCAAGGGACTATTTTCCAACACGGAATCACAGCTAGATTGAAGAATTACGAAGATGACTTTTTCAACCAAGATTGGCGATGGCCCCGACGGGCATTTCGATTTTGGAATCTATACCACTTGAAACGTATAATGTCAAATTTTCCATCGCGATCACGTAGATGTATTCCAATAATTGGTACGGGGGCGCGTACTAACAGTACGTAGCACTCCAGTTTCTTGACGGGACGATGACTCAACAGATTCTGCTTGCTGGGCAAGATGTCGACGATTTTTAAAGGTTTTCCGGCACGCCGCGCACTGAAAACTGTTCATATCGTAGGAATCTCACAAATCGCAACGCAGTTGGTACATGAATGACGGAAATGTCAAAAGATAAAACGCTGCAAATTTTACACAAGGGTTTATTATTCTTTGATATAGGTTCTTTGTACAGAAATTTAATTCTGTCAATGAAAAAAAATTAAAAATTTTTTTTTGAATTTTTATATTTCAAAAAAAATTTTTTTTGGAGGGGGGATTTTTTTTTTCAAAAATTATGTATTTTTTACTCGAAAAACATTTACCCTCCTGGGATTCTTCAAAAATCCCATTTTTAGCCCCATGAAAGCCCTATAAATCGCGACAGTGAAATCGGATCGTTCCGGGATCCCCAAAAATGGATTCTACGTCCAAAAATACTTCGAAAACGACACCTAACTCGATCCCATACCCCAAAGCCTTCAAAAAACCCCACCCCGAGCCCCATTACAGCCCCATAGCGCCCCACGGGTTTGGGCGATCGGACTGAAAACCTTGCGGGCACAACTAGATGGTAAACCAAGTATTTCGTCAAAATTTCAGATTTTAAAAAAAATTCCTACTGCCCAAAACGGCCTGGACGGCGGACGGTGTACGGCGTACGGCGTACGGCGGACGGCGGACGGACATTTCGGATTTTGAATGTAGACCTCTTGAAACGGATAATGTCAAATTTTGAGGCCGATCGGAGTCGTCGACCCCCGTCGCGAAAACATAGGTGTATTATTCCAAGAATAATAAACCAAAATCACACACTCTCAGATAAGAAGAAGCGGGTCGGGCGAAAAAGCTGATGGAAGTAGTATGCGCTTAAGGCGCCAGAGGGCACGCAGGTCGATGGGATACGCGGAGGAACTCCAGACGCTTCTGTCCCTTTGATTTGAAGTTTATATAAAGCGCTTTCGCTCCTCAAAAAACCTCACCCGACTCAGGTTATATTGCGATACCATAATTGGGAAAATATGCATGATGAAAGAGTTTGTATTGCAAGATATTGTGTATTCCTTCTTTTTGCAAAAATATCGATTTAAAGTAGTATCGATTCCTTTGAGCATTGCACCGTCCCAACACTCGCTGGTCTCACTGGTCCTTTACTCGTAGAAATTATTTATTGATAAACCTTTTAAAAGAGTTTTTTCTTCGTTGAAGTTTCTCGGGTTGATCCTGTAGTGAATAGAGGGGATCCTGAGAGTGTAATTTCAACGGAAATGAGAGTGTTGGGAACCGTCCTGCCTAATTAGGCGGGCAAGCCAGAACCTATCTAACAGTAATGATCGTGTTGAGTTAAATTGCCCATTCAGAAAAACCTTCGTGGGGGTTTTGCGTCTGCGGCTTGTCGCCAAGGTCGAATCGTCAGGAAGCTGCGGATTCAATCTGAAATGATTATCCAAAGGATAATGACACTAATTCGATCTGTTTTAGCGTAATTACAACTGAGAAAATTATCGGGTAGGGAGCAAAACCTACTAGGAAATGACGGCGTTTTGAGTCATAACCAACTCGCGGCGTTTTGAAATTTTTCTCTTTTTTAGGAGCCTTAAGAAACTACCCTGATTAGCTGCATTGTTACCGCAACCCGATAGGAGGTTCAGCTAACGAGGTAGCCGGTCTAGTTATAACTAGTTTTGAATGTGGGTTAAGGATGTTCCGACCGGTGAGAACAATGCATTTTATATCACTCTGAAGTCACAATAAGGTGGACAGTGGACGTAACTTGAGCCTGGTCGGGTGTAGACTTACGGGCTTACAGACCCGGACTTAAACAGACGCCCTGCAGACTCAGTTGGCTGCGGCCCGACCCAGATAAGCGCTTGTGCGGTCAACGGAACGAAATGAGGGGAAGTCCGGACGTCCGTCTGCCGAATACCTGGGTGGAGCGGAATATTACTCCATCTAAGAATAAATCATTAACTGAACGAGGTGTTAAGGAGGTTTTAAGTGTGTCAAAATGTCCTATGAAGTCATCCTTGCCAGGTCATCGAACTATTGAGCTCCTAATGGCCTCAAGTCAGCAATGTTCATGCTAGTAATAAGCAGGACGAGGCGAGTTTGTTTCACATAGAAAGGCGCAGTTTTGCATTCGTTGATAAATTTGTTTTCTCCAGCATTTGACCTCACCAAAACAAAAGCCCCAAGATCACATCTCAAATTCAATTTTCGGGATCAGGCATCAATCCCTTACGACTTGATCGGGTTACACTAACAAACCCAACGCCCGCAATTGCTTTGACTCACATCATGGGTTCCAAGAGATGCGCTTTGGAGATTTCGAGAAGGCGAAAAAAAAAACGTTAGTCGGGGAGGGTTTGAGAGGATCTTTTGGATCTGACGGATGCTAGTGGGAGACGAGAAGGTGGTGCTCGAGCTTCTAAGGTCACGAGCGCTCCAGATAGTCCGTCACGATCCCGGCATTGTGCGGCCACCTCGTTAGCCGGTTTATTAAGAGCACCGTTTTACTTATGCCATTAATGTTTGGGTGATTGGACGCTTATTCAGCTTCAAACCCCCCCTCTCCGATCATCTTGGCTCCACAAGATCGTACATGACCGCCATCAGTTTCTATTGGAGTCTTTCATTTTTACGTTTTCAAAGCTTTTGCAAATGTGTTTTCTTTTTTTGCTTGTTCTATTTGATTGTAATACACACTTTTGGGAATAAAAAATAAAAAAAAAAAAAAAAAAAAAACAAGCCATCAATTGAATTGAATAGATGATCGCAACCTTTCTGTTATTACGATATATTTAATGAGCGAGAGAAACTAAGAAACAGTAGGTATCTAGCGACCAAACTATGCCACACAACACATCAAAAATATCCCCGTGATGCTCATTACGTAAACAACTGCACCCTAACGACCGATGCTTATGAAAACCGATCAGAGGTAACGAACGGCTCAGGCTGCAAAAATCAGCCTAAAAAGCTCATTCCATAGACCCTTGTACCAACGAAATCGGACAAAAACTTTCGTCCCCCTTTTGAGGCCTCCTTAGTTACACATCAGAGATAAACAACTTTCGTCGTGAAGGACCTCCCGAAAACCGATGAAGGGGATGAGGGAGGACAAATCAAGGTAGCCTATAACCACCCCCCCCCCCCCCCCCCCCGAACTCGCTGATCACAATGAGACCACCCTCATGAAAATCTGTTGAGCCGCTCGGGCGTGATGCTGTGAGAAACAAAAAAACATACATGTCGAAGAGGTGAGCGCACCTTTCCATTTTTTGGAAAAAGGTTGCGCTAAAAACGTGTATTTTTAGTAATCGTTTCCATCACACGACTCCCCGTACGTCAGCGGGAGTCAGTCTGTTAGCTTGACAACTATGTGGCAACTAGCTTTTTGGTTTTTGCTCGCGGAATCCCATGCAGAACCTCATTCCTCTTCCAAGGACCAGTCCTTTAAGGTTGGAGCTTTGGATATTAAATAATATTTGCATATTATGCAAATTTTGACCACCGTTCTTCTTGGATCATGTAGTACCCAGTAGTCGCTCGAGCCGTTCTTTTTTTTGCTGCATCTGATCTCCCATTGTCATTGCTCATGCATTGCTCATTGCTTTGTCATTGTCATTGCTGCGTCTGATCACCTCATTGCTCATTGTCATTGCATTGCCATTGCTGTATCTGATCTCCTCATTGTCATTGCTCATTGCATTGTCATTACATTGTCATTGATGCATCTGATCTCCCTTTTTCTTCTTGATCAGTCTGAGATTGCTCATGATTGAGGCGGTCTGGGCCAAGTCTTCTGGCTGGCAATCAGTGGACTTCTGCGGGCTAGCAGAATCGGACCCACACTTCCTGAGTTTGTTGCCTTCCGGTTCCCGCCTTCCAAAAATATGGCTCTTTTCCTTAATAGCTTTGACTGGAAGTTACGTCCCTGGTCTGCAGACGTGTAAATTTCTGATGGAACCCCACCTGCTGAAGCTTTAGCGACTGTTTCCACTTTTGGTTTATTATTCTTGGAATAATACACCTATGTTTTCGCGACGGGGGTCGACGACTCCGATCGGCCTCAAAATTTGACATTATCCGTTTCAAGTGGTCTTGATTCCAAAACCGAAATGTCCGTCCGCCTTACGCCGTACGCCGTCCGCTGTCCAGGCCGTTTTGGGCAGTAGGAATTTTTTTTAAAATCTGAAATTTTGACAAAATACTCGGTTTACCATCTAGTTGTGCCCGCAAGGTTTTCAGCCCGATCGCCCAAACCCGTGGGGCGCTCTGGGGCTAAAATGGGGCTACAGAAGGTGGGTTTTGAAGGCTTTTGGCTATGGGATCGAGTCAGGTGTCGTTTTCGAAGTATTTTTGGACGTAGAATTCATTTTTTGGGGTCCCGCAGCGATCCGATTTCACTGTTGCGATCTATAGGGTTTTCATGGGGCTAAAAATGGGATTTTTGAAGGATCCCAGGAGGTTAAATATTTTTCGAGTAAAGAATAAAATTTTTTTGAAAAAACAATTTTTTTTTTAAAATCCAAAAAAAGTTTTGAAAAAAAAATCCAAAAATTTTTTTTTTCCAACATTTTTTCTTTTGACACAGAAATAATTTTTGCGCAACTAACCTATGTCAAAGAATAATAAACCCTTGTGTAAAATTTGCAGCGTTTTTGATTTGGGATACCCATCGCCATTTTGTATCGCCACGTTTTCCTCAACCCAAAGTGTGGATGTCCACTGCGGCAGGCCCAAGGAACTTGACCAATGGGAACGAATATTTGCCAATGGATCCATTCCTAGTAGGGGACAACGAGCTCCTTGAATGATTTTTAAAAAAAAATTTTCCTATCATGCTTCATTATGAAAATGGGTCAAGATTGCAGAAAATGGGTCTCTGTTATTTATAGGGCCTTAGGAAAAGTATATTACATGAATTCCGAGGTCTGGAGGGGGTACATGACGTAGGCTCCTTTGCTATCTTTTGATTGGCCGAGAGTTGCAAGTCAGCCAACTTTGCTACTCGAAAACTCGACCCCGCAAATCGAGAATAGGGTACCTAATATTAGAGAGGTTCATTCAAAAATCGAGCATCGAAGTTATCATCGTAGAAGATTATTCGAAAATCGACGCAGGCCGACTGTTTTTGTTCCGATTCAGTTCAGATTTAATATTCAGCGCTCTGGCGGCTCTTTGTCCAATTACTCGATGCCCAGTGAGGCAAGGCGGGTTCCTCTTCCAGTTCAAAATCTCCAACATTTCTAAAACAGTAACTATACGGATTTTCGAATGTAGGGAGGGTTTTAAAGTGTGCTGAATCCGAATATGTTGTTAGAAACGGTGAATTCCGACCTTCTCAAGGATTCTCTCCAGTCCGATGCCTTCATTCCATCCAGATCTGGTTTCCTGCCTCCCAACATCCAGGCTGGTATCAAACGCTCCGAAAAGGCTGCACAATCTTAAAACTGTATCGTCTGTTGCGTCACCGGGAATATTTGGATTGTTGGACTGCAAAGGATTCTCTTCTCCACCCATTCCAGCCTCCTGCAGTGAGAATCAATTATCGTTCTTTCTTAATGGCCTTCGGGAGGATGTTGAAGTGATTTAAAAAAGGCCTGGTTCGTTTTTTTTCGACTTCCGCCAAATTGAAAAGGTCACAAGGGAGTTGGCAGCTTGGGGACAACGTTGTTAGGTATTCAGGCCGTTTTCCCTTTGAGCTCTTTTTCAAATATCTCCCGAAAATGTCGGAGAATGCAACATGCGGCCTGCTAATTCCAGACTCCTATAAATGAGTAGAATACGAAAAACGATCTTTGCGTTTTTGCGTCGATCTAAGGAATGCCGCGGATGTGGTACGTGCCGACTAATTGGTCACAGCGATGTGACGTGTTCATTGTCCATCATGTGAAATCCACTCGTGTTGTCCGTATCGCGCGATGTGGCCTGTTGACTGGACGGCAATCACCTCCCTCTCATGCCAAGACATCAGACATTCCCAACAGCAATCAGGCTCTCAATTTCAAACTTCTTTAGAGGTACTAATGGATATTAGCGTTCCCTCAGGCTACTGAAGACAACCCATAAAAACAAGGTCGTAACATGCGCCTTATTTGTTCCCATCAACCCTCTCACATGAATTACTCACCATTTGAAATCTGTAAATAGAATTCACAGGTAATAATAGTAATAATAAATTGGCATCACTCAGGTATTTTGAGCCTCTGTGTTCCACTTGTGAGTTTAGCAATGGCGGTTATTTGACTTTATGATTATAATTATTACCTTACATGGAAAATGCAATTTGTTTTATTTCACTCATCAATAGGTTTGGCTTTATTTGGCATACCTACCTATTTGCAGTAGTGAAATTTTACATTTACAGTTACCCATCTTCATCCATTTGTATTAAGAGTAGGTAAGTCACGAATGCTTTATGATTTAATAGCTCTAGTCGTGAGAGGGCATTCAATATAGCCAGGCTATTTGGCGCTTCTATATTTATCCAGAAGTAGTCTTTCTACACCCGTAATGACCCACTCGTTGGAATTGAGGGGAAAAACAATTTTGTCCAATGGCTTATTCTTGGAATAATACACCTGTTTTCGCGTCGAAGGACGACGACTCCGATCGGCCTCAAAAGTTGACATTATCCGTTTCAAGAGGTCGAGATTCCAAAGCCGAAATGTCCGTCCGCCGTCCGGGCCGTTTTGGGCAGTAGGATTTTTTTTTAATCTGAAATTTTGACAAAATACTCGGTTTACCATCTAGTTGTGCCCGCAAGGTTTTCAGCCCGATCGCCCAAACCCGTGGGGCGCTATGGGGCTAAAATGGGGCTACGCGAGGGGTTTTTTTTTTAAGGCTTTTGGCTATGGGATCGAGTTAGGTGTCGAAATCGAAGTATTTTTGGACGTAGAATCCAATTTTTGGGGTCCCGCAACGATTCGATTTCACTGTTGCGATCTATAGGGCTTTCATGGGACTACTAATGGGATTTTTGAAGGATCCCAGGAGGTCCAATATTTTTCGAGTAAAAAAATTTTTTTTGACAAAATCCAAAAAAAAATTTTTTTCATTGACAGAATTAAATTTCTGCACAAGTAACCGATATCAAAGAATAATAAACCCTTGTGTAAAATTTGCAGCGTTTTTTTCCGGTCATCTCACGCTGCTTTATCCTCCTAAGAAACTTGTGGAAATGAACGTGACTTCCAAAAGGGCTAATAAAACGGAGAAAATGAAATAAGCGGCATTAGAAGGTCTTGAAATAAGACACACGAGACCACACGGGAGATCATTCGAGTTAATCACTTCGCGGGTCTCGCGAGGGCAAAACATAGACTTGCAGTGGTGGATGCGTTGTATGTTTGATTTTTAATTAGCGCTAAATAAGTAAAAACTATGACTGGGCACAGACGCCCGAGTTAATTTGATGAGGAGAGCAAATCACATCTGCAACCGCGCTTTTCACTGATCTCTCTCTCTCAACTGGGCGGATAGGCGGTTTTGACTGGCCCGGGCGATTCAATTTGACCCCCCCCCCCCCCCCCCCCCAACGGTTTTTTCAGTTACAATATCACAGCTTTTCAACGATAAAAAAGAAGGCTCGCAAGAGGAGCATCAGACTGAAGCAGTGAGCCGAGAGGCTTTGGGCGTGTCCACCGCTTGTTAATTTCTTTCAAATTCGTGGGGTGGTTATAGTGCTGGGTCCACTACTAAAGCGTCTGGAGTTTGAGGCGGTCTTGCGTCTTTTGTCCTTTTTCCTTATCCGCAAGCTCCAGTAATGTCCTACAAGGCATACATTGCCCTCCACAGCAGAGGACAGGCCTTAACCTGGCTTAGGGACTTAGGACATCAACACATGGATGCGTTGGCTCTGAGGTTCGATGGGTACAATAGGCCTATTGTAGGGCACTGCCTGAGCGTAAAATGTCCAAACTCCGGTCCAGTGCTGAAGAAACGGCATTCCTCTATGTCCGATAATCCCATCTTGTGGAGGTGATGCTGAGCAAGGCTGTCTGTGACTTGACCAAGAAGCAGTTGACTATCACTTCTCCCCAGTTTGAGCATCCCCTTTGCTCTTGACCTGGAGAATCCGATAAATAGCCTCGCTTGGCTCTTACCAGAGTCTTTGCCAGTCCAGCGCTCTCTTCTTCATCTCCCCCTTGGAGGTTCCATTCAAAAGCTCTTGGTCATCCCGGGGATTCAGGACCTATTTGAAGACATGCTGAGCCAAGGTGTCAGCAGCTTAAGCTTGTTAAGTGAATTCTCTAACCTCAATGCCCTGGTGATCATACATGTGAGCGTCACTCTATTGCCCCTTGCAAGATACTTGAGTCGATTCAGACAGCCCCACACAAGTTTTGAGGTAACTGAATATGAGGGGAGGGCCTGAAAGGTGGCAAGCCTTCGCCACATGTGGCTCTGATGACCTGATTCTTGGATTTTTGATGTTTGGACGAGCAAAGGGCCCACGAATACCCCTACTTTGTTGTATTGGTCGAGGCCGCGGTGCTCAGGGGATCAAACTCCTGATTCAGGACGAAGGGGAAGAAGAGTGACGAAGACTATTGTCTAGTCACAGCGGTTGGCTGCCCCCCCCCCCCCCCCCCCGCTTCGGGATTGTGACTCCCAAGTTGAATTTCAGAGCTCCCAACCAGATCGCCTTCTTTTGAGTCTGGGTTTCCTTTTCGGTCTCAATGACATATTTTAGGTAGGATAAACAATTTTACCAGCTTCCACCGGCCCCTCAGGACCGTCGGGCGATCCTGCCTATCCGCCCCTGCCCAAAAGGTTCATTAGTATGGGAGGACAGTGCAAAGCATTTGCAGTTCCTCTTCTATGTCTATGGAGTGGGGTCGTTCATTACATGGCAGCCGTCTCGCTCTCTGTGTCAGATCAACACCCCCCCCCCCCCTCCTCCGTCGACAAACAGCAAATACCTACCATGCTAATATGTTGGGTATACCTACTACGAATAATAATTCGTGCAAACGTTAAGATAATATGAGGGGAAAATTTTTGAGCTTTTCCTGTTTATTCAGAATCTTCAGCATTCTAAAATGGTTTTTTATCAGTAGGACAGGGCTTGTACGCAAGTCGCGGGAGCTTCAGGATACATGTAAACAGGAGAGGGGTCATATGTTATGCGGAGATGAGGTGGAGACAGCGGAGCACCTCATCTTCGAGCGTGAGGCCCTGGAGCGCAGAAGGTATCTTGCTCTGGGATCAGTGGACCGGGGAGAGATACTGGCGCAACAGAACGTGGTAGGAGAACTAGTGAACCTCAAGGGCACAGAACTCCTATAGGAGGTATACCGTAGTGACTCTGAGAGGCAGAGCCATTCAGGAACCCACTTCCATACCCTCTCCAGTATTAATGTAATCTAATCTATCAGTAGGACGCGAGCAGTTCCACGTCGTCCAGGTCGATGGACCAAACTCGGAACACTCGACAGGCCGACGCACTAAAAACCGAGCCAGCCTTCCAAGTGGCAGTTTACATAACCAATGACACCTTCCACCTTCTTTACGGTCCCATAAAATCTAAATTACGTTACGGCTCACTGATCCCCAACAACGGAAATTTTTTGATAATTTTTCGGGTTTCTTTATTGTAACTGGTCATCCCGTAGATTTCACGTTCCCGTATGGGGCCAATTTCTACGGACGCGTGGTGGCCGACGTTTGCGGAAATTTACAGCGTCCACAGCCGCAGGTAAATGTGAAATCTGAGTTGGAAAGAGTTTATCGAAGTAGGAGTGAAACCAGGATGTTGGCTGTATGGGATCCGCTGAAATTTACTGAGAACCCTGGCAACCCTGACTCTTCCATCACATTTTCGGTCGATCTTCCAAGGCATCAATGGACCTTTTCACGACCCTCTCCACTTCCATTCATTTTTCCTCAGACCGGCGCCAGAGTAGTTCAATAACCCAGTTGCTCAACTCCGCCACGGCCTAATCAAATGTCATGTCCTCCGAATAGCACAATTTCCCCGCAAGGTCGTATCAGACCTTCGACGACGCATGCTCGAAAAAAAAAAAAAAACCCGAAGGCCTTATCACGAATTCTCTCCAATAAATCTTTATTACCCGTGACATGTTCTGTTTCACTAATTCATCCTTATTCGGCGAACCCCACGACCTCTGCGGCACATCCTATAATTTCATGCGGAAGGCGAAAACACCTGGGAATTTCAACACCGCAAAACCCAAGCCCGCCTAATGCAAAAATTGTGAATACGAAATCCCACTGAGCGCATTTGATGCGAGCGTGAGAAATTGCCGAACTGCCCAAATGTAAAATACTGAGGTTGCTAATTTTCTCCTTCGTAATATGGACGGCCCCTCTTGAATTAAATGTCAGTGGGGGCCAAGCATGCTTTTCGCTTAGGTAAATGCAGTTAGACCTTTTTTTTTTATCGAAGCTACCAGTAGCGCCAATTGGATTAAGGGGAAATTGGAAAAACGTCCCTACAATTGCGCCAGCTAGAACTACGACTATTGGGCCACCCCCTGCTGTCTAGAACCAGCCAAGCCCCCACCCACATGGCCTCAGGCCCCCTCTACTTGCTTTTCGATAATGAATAGATGTTTCCTACCGCTACCTACTAGGTTTTTTTTCTTTCAATTCTTGGAATAATGCACTCATGTAATAGCGACAGAGGTCGAAAATCCAGATCATCCTCAAAATTTGACATTATATGTTTCAAGAGGTCTAGATTCCAAAAACGAAATGTCCGTCCGCCGTCAGAGCAGTTTTGGGCAGTGGGATTTTGTTTTAAATCTGAAATTTTGACAAAATACTTGGTTTACCATCTAGATGTGCCCCCCAGGTTTTCAGCCCGATCGCCCAAACCAGTGGGGCGCTATGGGGCTAAAATGGGGCTACGGGGTTTTTTTTTTAAGGCTTTTGGCTATGGGATCGAGTTAGGTGTCGTTTTCGAAGTATTTTTGGCCGTAGAATACATTTTTAGGGGTCCCGGAACGATCCGATGTCACTGTTGCGATCTATAGGGCTTTCATGGGGCTACAAATGGGATTTTTGAAGGATCCCCGGAGGTCAAATATTTTTCAAGTAAAAGGTTTTACTTAAATGTGTATTTCATGTAGTTTAAATTTTAGATTTCATGAAAAAATCGTATTTTCTCATGTATGTACAGCTAAAAAACTACAACCGCTACCTACTTACTAGGTTTTTTTTTTTTTCTTAAAGGAAAGCTGTACTACTTTTTGACTTCTGACGCTTCTTGCTGAACGAAGCCCTGGCGTAAATGAAGGTTTTTGGAGCGGCGCAAACGTAGTTTTTAAAAATATTTACGCAAACGTAGAAGAATTTTTCAGCTTATTTTTACCCTTCTGGCGCAAAAGTAAATTTACTGAGAGACTCTACATCTTTCAGAACAAGCAAAAAGGCCGTAGGTACCTACGTATCTCAAATTCTGGCGATTTTCGGGTTTTGGCAGTTACGGAATCTTTAGGAGCTTCTCCATCTTATTATGCACTAGCAGGAAACCCATGCTTCGCTCGGGATAGTTAAAAATGTAAATAAAACATTAATAAAGTAGAATAATTATTAATTATTAATTATTATTCATGTTAAAACATTATAAATGCTTACTCGGTTGTTTATTATTTTTCTATAAAAATAATACTATACAGATTCAATAAACATCGAAGTGTAATAATTTATAATTATTCATGTCAAAACATTATAAATGCTAAACATTATAATATGTTAAACATTATAATACTATTAGTATTAGTATTAGTATTAAAAATTATAATACTATTAGGAACTTGAGGCGCTGAATCGATTGTAATAGGAGTGCACACTGATGTTATTTCGAAAGCCTGAGGCGAGAACGACCTTTTTGGGCAATCAATTGGTCCACATTGTGAACTCCACAACTAGTGAAATCAAATTTGAAAACTCCACCATCAATAATACGCCTATGCCAATTGAAAAGTTTGAAAAATTCCTCCCCTGGCTGATAAAATGATCGGCCGAGCGAAGCAAGGCCCCCAGCCCTGTCAAAGTGCTAGTGAAATCAAATTTGAAAACTCCAACTTCAATAACATCTGGGAGGCACAAACTGCGTAATCCCTGAAAATGTCATCAAAATCGAATCAATATTGGCTGAAATCCCCACTCCTTCTCTTCTTTAGGGATGGCGAGGGGGTTGAAGGAGGGGAAAACGGAAAAATCCTTGAGGGCGCTCAACCTATCTCAGAATGTATCATTTTTGAATTTCTAGAGATTTTCAAGAATTATATATATATATAAGAGTCTCAATAAATAGGTAGCTCAATAAACAGTCTGTTAGAGTCTCAATAAATAGCTCACTGATGTTCGGCAGCCACGCAACTCAAGCCTCACCCCGCGCGAATTAAAACGATGAACTCGCTTCTCACCGTGAACTCGCCCCCTCCCCCTCGGTTTTTTTGAAATCCGACTTCGGAATGTGATTAGGCATAGATTGTAGCCCATTTGGCTCGCGGATACCATACCCAAAAAACGACTACTTACTGGGTATTTTTGAACCCGAAGAAACGTGGGACAAACGCGAAAAAAACGATTATTCGACGGGAATTTCGACGAATTTCCCGGGCGAAATTCCGATTTTCGATTTGACCGACGTCTTCCTCCAGGTCTGATCTATACTGCCGTCCTAAGAATAAATCCCGTATCTGCATTTTTGGCCAATTGAGTTAAAGGTTTCTAGCAGTTTAGGGGGGGTGATTTCTATCGATTTTTCCAGTTTAAAAGTCGTATCTGCACAGGATACGACTTTGAAACTGGGAAAATCGATTGAAATCAACCCCCCTAAACTGCTAGAAACCTTTAATTCAATTGGCCAAAAATGCAGATACGGGATCTGTTCTTAGGACGGCAGTATACGGCTCGTATTTTTTCGGATTTTTTTCGACCCCCTAAAAGGCCTTTGGCGCGAGTGGAGTAATTACGGTCGCTTTACGCGTGATGTGAAGTGACGACACACAGACGAAAAAGATGTAAAATTAAAGCTGAAAAATTAAAACTAAATATGTACCTAATCCTTTAAAAAAAATTTAAAAATACGGGCATCATCATGTCCACTCACCGGTCAATTGAAAAAAAAACTGCACCGAAATTGACCGAGCCGTTTACCTTGCAGAGCTGCCGACAGACAGACAAACAAACAAGAACCATCCTCCTTTTATTAGGTAGAGATAGAGATAGAGAAGATAGAGAAGAGATAGAGATAAACCACCCCAACTTCACCCCTAAATCAACAAAAAAACCTAAGGAAGATAGGCGCAACTCAAAAATGGAGCCAAATCCTAAGAAAATTGGGCGTATCTCATTTTCCTAAACAAACAAGCAGTATCTTTTGAGAGCCTTTCTTGCCTAGTATTTTGTGAGGGACGGCTGAGAATTCGGGGTTTTCCATCACATCTTTTTTTTTTCTTTCAAATGCATGGCTTCTGCTAGTAACAGTTACTGTTATTATTGACTCGTTTGTCAGTATTAAATACTGTTCTAGTTTTGCTGTTTTGTCTCATGACGTCGATTATATGAAGTGGAAGGAAAACCCGTGAATTTCTTTGAGACACGCCTTTCAAAAGCTTGTTTCTAAATAAGCAAATTTTGCTGAGCAGCTAAGGCGTATCTCAGTTTTTTTCGGTAATTTTCCAAATTGTTCGTTTAAAAACACATGGGCACTTAAGGGGCTAGTAGGCATTTAATGCTTCCACATCGAAAAATGGTTATTTACTAAGTGCGAAAGGTAAATAACTAAAATTGCTTGTACTGAAAATTTCAAATATTTGAGATATCTACGGCTTTCTTGCTTAGGACGGCAGCATTACTTTTCTCCATTTACGGCTAGTATTGGGGAACACTGATTTGCAAATCGCCCGAAGGATCTTGGAAGAGTTGCCCGCTGAAGGAGCGTCCTTGGCTCAGTATTTGCCCTGCCCGTCCTCGATGGAGCTCTTCACTTGACTTGAAGTCCTCCCCCACTTGTCCACAGGCAGTGTTGCTCTTCATCTTTTTCTTGCAAGCCTTCGACATCTTTGTCTCATTTCCATTCTAGTTGCCTGCTTGACGCTTTCCACGCCTCATCCACTCCTTCCGCTCTTTCTTCAACTACTGGGAAACGCCTTTCTCGGCATATCCAATAAATCTCTTTGGCATTTTATTTAACACCTTTTGATTGCACCGCTATCAGAGTATTTCTGGGTCTTCCAAGGACGCCCCTATTCGTTTCATATAGGAATGTAGTTCTTCTATGAGTGACATAGTCGTTCGCGTGACGGGAACACCTTTTTTTTTCATATCACGTTCTCGCACATTCAGACCAGTTTCCAGGACTTGAACAATCTCCATTTTTTTTTGCTCCTGGCGTTTTTAATTCCCGTCCAATTAGGCGATTAATTATAAGGCTTCGTCTGTAATAATAGTGCGCGTTTCTTGATTTTTCGGTGGAATTGAATCAACATCAAAAAGCCGGTGGGTTTATCAGATGTTTGATTTTTCGGTAAGTAGCTGAGTTGAAAAAACCTTTTAAATTGTACTCAAGGGTTTATAATTGTGCAAAAATTAATTCTGTGTCATTAAAATTTCTAATTTTTGAAAAAAAAAAGAAAAAAAAGTTTTTCCCTACCATGTTTGAACAGATGAGGGACCTCGAAAAACGGATTTTGCTTCTAAAATAACTCGGAAAACGACACTTTATTAAATAAGGTTTTGATCTCCTGGGATTCTTCAAAAATCCCATTTTTAGCCCCATTACAGCCCCATAGATCCCCCCAGTGAAATCGGATCATTGCGGGACCCCCAAAAGTGGATTCAACGCCCAAAAATACTTCGAAAACGACACCTAACTCGACGCTATAGCAGAAACCCTTTAAAAAAAACGCTGCAAATTTTACACTAGGGTTTATTATTCTTTGATATAGGTTACTTGTGCAAAAATGTAATTCTGTGAATAAAGAAATTTTGGGGAAAAAAATGTTTTTGATTTTTTTTTTTTTTTCAAAAAATTTTTTTTTTACTCGAAAAATATTTAATCTCCTGGGATCCTTCAAAAATCCCATTTTTAGCCTCAATGAAAGCCCTACAGATCGCTACAGTGAAATCGGATCGTTCCGAGACCCTCAAAAATGGATTGTACGTCCAAAACTACTTCGAAAACGACACCTACCTCGATCCAAGGCCAAAAGCCTTCAAAAAAACGCCTCCCGTAGCCCCATTTGAGCCCCATAGCGCCCCACGGGTTTGGGCGATCGGACTGAAAACCTTGCGGGCACAACTAGATGGTAAACCACGTATTTTGTAGCATTTTTCGAATTAAAAAAAAAAATCCTACTGCACAAAACAGCCCGGACGGCGGACGGACATTTCGGTTTTGGAATTTAGACCTCTTGAAACGGATAATGTCAAATTTTGAGGCCGATCACAACTTTCGATCTCCGTCGCGATTACATTTTTGTATTATTCCATGAATAGTAAACCAAAAAGCCATTATTAACTCCGAATGAATTATTTGGTGCGCGTTTTCAAGAAGTGAAAAAAAAAAAATCCAATTTCAACTTTGATGTGGGGAGAATCTAACGGTCTGAAAAACTCGTGAAACCCCAACAATCCCTCCCCAGTGATGAATGGATTATCTATGTTCAAAACCCGGTCGTGATCTGATCCAACTATAAAGATGCATTTGGGTGGGCCAAAGAAACCCCCGATCTGCTAATCTTCTGAAGAGAGAACGAGAAAGAGAAAAAAACTCGCACCTAAACCGCCTTTGGACGGTCATAATTCACTCACCACCCCGTTTTTAAACCCATTACAAAATTGACCCCTGGATTAGCGGAACCTCCCAGGCCAGGCGCGTTTCTTTACGCTTCCTAATCAGGTAATCAATATTCGTAAAGCGCTCAGAAACACCCATTAAAAAGGTATTTCACTACTATTAATAAAAAAATCTTAATTATCCAAAATTGACTAATGAGTTATAGTCGGTTTTTCCGTGATCTCTCACCTTCTATACTGACGAGATTACAGGTTGTTGCCGGGAAGTGTAGTTTTCTACCGGTAAACGAGGAGCTATCGCTCTGTATGGCTTGTTAGCTTCTTCGCCCTTTCAACCCCGATTTTTATTGGGAGAAAAGTGGTCGGGGTAATTGAAAAATAGACCGTTTCTGGGGGTTGGGGAAGGCGCGAAACGCCGAACGGTCTATTAGACGAAACGTGACGCTCCAACTGGGGGAAGAATCATGTGCAAGTGGTAATTTATATTGGAAATCGGCTCTCGGCGGGATTTGATATCTGTTAACGACCTCAGTTTCATGCGGAAGGTCGGGGGGTGAAATCGACATGCGAAGTTGCGGTCAGTGGATGAAAGAGGTGATGTCTGATCTCCCTTTTGAAACTGCCCGGGATGCGAAGAACAAATGAAATGAGCTCCTTGATGCACCCAGAATTTCGAATTTCTGGTATCGTATTCGGATTCAGCATCCATCAAAATCGCGAACCTAATGTCAGGTCGAAAATCCCGGAGGTATAATCCCTCAATTGTCGACTACGCCATCGAGTCTCCTGGCTAACTATTTTCTAAATTAAGTGATTCTTAACAGAAGCGAAAAGGTGAAAATAATATATAAATATAATTTATAAAAACATATATTTGAAAAATTAAAAATAATCGATTCTTTATAAACAGCCCTCCGTAGAATGTAGGCGGTTGTAGAAACTGTGCAACGGGCAAAATAATATTGATATCATGAAGCCACGAGCAGGCAAATTTTAGGCGGTTTTTGCTTCTTCGGTATAAATTTTTTAGCTGTTATCTAACTGCCCAAAAACGTAAGTCCAGGAGGGAGACGCGGGAGTGTCACGTTTATATATTACGTAATATATATAAGGGGCTCGCTTTGCTCGGCAGAGGGGTACGTTGCAGAGGAAACACTGACTCAATCAGACAGTCACTCAATGAGCTAAGCGGACGTAAAGTTGGCTGGTGAATCGAGAGAGAAATCGTCTTCCCACGAAACAGGATCATCGGTAGGTACATGGTTTTTTCGACCCAAGTCAAGGGGACAACTGAGTCAGTTGGGAGGGATATCTCGAAGACCTTGCGCGCGCCCCTATAAGGTCGATGACGCAGGCTAGACAGCACGCCGAACGCGTCACAGACCTGTGGGATCCTAAAAACGGGCGCACCCCTTATGTTTATTGAGAATCGTTCAAATTAAACTCGCCGTCTACATTCGCAGATTTTCGGGATTTCGTATTAAAATTTGGATCTCTACGTCGGACACAGAGGAAACGCCGCCTCAATCGGGCTGTGAACAACGAAGATAGGGATAGTTGCGCCAATTTGCGCTCATTGAAAATTTCGCTTAATGCGCTTATCGGACGTAAAATTGAGCGGGGAATCCAAATTCGCCAAAAAATGTAGCGGTTTCCATTTGAAATAAGAAAGTTGAGCGCAAATGCGCCTATTTGCGCGCATCTCTGTTAGTTAGATAGATAGAAACAGGCACGGTGAGAATTATTGGTTTGGATACGTTAGGCCACTAGTTCAGCAGCCTCACTTGTCTTACCGTTAGGCCACTAGTTCGGCGTCACCTCTGATACGATACGCCACTAGTTCGGCATCCTCTTTTGTCTTAACGTTAGGTCACTAGTTCGGCGTCCTCTTTTGTTTTAACGTTAGACCACTAGTTCGGCGTCCTAACTTGTTTCGGACGTGGAATCCATTTATGGGGGGGTCTCAGAACGATCCGATTTCACCGTGGGGATCTATTGCGCTCTCATGGGTCTACAAATGGGATTTTTTTTAAGGATCCCAGGAGGTCAAATAATCTCGAGTAATTTTTCGAGGGCCCACATCTGCAGATATCCGAACGTTGTACAGATTTTTTTTTTTTTTTTTTCAAAGAATTTTTTTATTGACCGAAATAATTTTTGCTATGTCAAAGAATAATAAAATCCTTGTGTAAAATTTTCATCGTTTTGACTATGAAAATTTCATAGTCTAATATCTATTGACTGTACTTAAGGTAATTTAAATATTGGATAATATCAAATAGGTATTTTATGAATAGAACAGTGACGGAAAATTGACAGAAGTAGTTTTTAAAATGAATTCGACAGAGTTTCCTCTTACTAATTTCCTATTACTAAGTTAAAATGCTGTTGAACGTTGGCTCATTTGAAAGACGATGAGTTAACATGGTTCGTTGAATTCATATAAAAATGAGAAAAAGTGAAGGTTAGCTGTTTATACTCCCTAAATTACTTTATGAAATTACTATTGTAAAATTCCTCTACCGTCATTCTACCGGTCAATTTACATTACCTCCACTGTAGCTTCTTGTGAGATAATTTTCATTTCAGTACTATTTCTATTCAGTGTATTTTTCTCCTCTGAAGACGCTTCTTTTGATTTGTGATAACATTTTTGTAACTTTTGTACTTCCCGAAAAGTAGTTCATATTAGCCTTTCGAGGAGTTCAGCTTGATGGTTTTAAAGCTTGTTTGAGATTTTAAGCGAAATCTCTTCTGGAATTCCACAATTCTCCAGCTTAGCGTGTCTTACCAGCTTTCTACGATCCGCGCTATGATTCGGTAGCCGAGCTGAAAAAGGGCATTGCCATTTGCCGCACGTAGAGCTCGTAGGCGTACCACGTTTCCCATTGTGATTCCGCTCGCAGAGGCGGCTGGGTATGTACCTAATTAGCTCTGAATGTCGCCTTTTGGGTACCCTACCAGGCATGAACTTCGTCGGGGCCCCAATTACGGAATCGGTACCCGTACGAGTGATAGACCTTACGGAATACCCCGACGATGCAACTATGTCATTGGGATAGAAGATCTCCGTACAGTACTGCAGCTCAATCCCTTGTACGGAAAAACCATATTCTACTGCCAACAGCTGGTCGTTATTACTCGACGTTGTTACCTGGGTTTTTCTTATATTTACTTATTTCAACGATTGCTCTTCCCAGAGCCTAATGAGCACGACTGTCAGACAAGCTCGTTGTGATGGGCGGAGGTGTCTATCACCGTTGAGGATCCTTCCCAGTACTGAAAGGCACCTTATCTGAAGATGGAAATCTCCACGTATTCGTGAGCTCAGCCGAAGATGACCCGCCGACCGAACCAGCTGCATTAGCGGAACCCGACCCCTTAAATATTCGTTTGGCCCGATTCACACCCCCACCCCTACTGAAAAATACGAAAAAAAAAAATCCTCGAGAAACCACAAAGTTTTTTTTTTCTCCTTCTTTTTCGACTCAAAAGCCGGTAATTTGCGCTCAAAGCGGTTGATCAAAAAGCCGCAGTCGGTAATTTTGCCGGATCTCGTCAAAGTTGAAGATGAAATGCTGCACACTTGCACGTCTTAAGGAAATTGATTACCTCCAATTTCACGCATCTTCGCTGATCTATTCAGAGGATTTGAAGTTTTTCTCTGATCGTTGTTTTTTTTTTTTTTTTTTTGTACGAATTTATTGATCCCATTTCTGCTTTTTAACTCGTAGGTTCGATAGTTGTTCTCCATCTATTACTATTCCCTCACGCTTTCACCGACGTCTCAGCACAGCAGATGCTAATCGTATGCACCCCGTTCGGATCGGAACCACTCAGCAGTCATGAGGATTTTACACGCGTCCGAACTCCCCATCGTTTCTGTCTTGACTGTTACGAACTCGTATTACTATACGCGTATATCAACTTTTATTGAATGAGAGAACGAATTATGAATAGGTATGAGTATGCATAACGGCACACACAACGTAAAGTGAATGCAGATCTCACTTCAAGCCATTTCATGCTTCTCAGGCGGAATCCATTTGAATTAGATGAGTCATATTTATCCTTATGATGCTCTGAGGATGTAATGGAAATGAATGAGTTGAATAAATCTGATTCAAAGTTCAAAGTTCTTGGTGTTCTTGTTTAAGAATTTCCCAAGTGGGTATGAAACCGTATTACAATGTTTGCTTTGGTTTCAGGAAGGGGGTGGCGACAAGGAAGAAGAAAACCAAATCCACCCACCATGACGTAGGTGAGTATAAATTCGTTGTCTTGAACAGGATTGCCATTCCTCCATATTTGTATGGTGTCCGTACCAGTCTGAATCTACCTGAATGTGTCTGTCAAGGCTGAAGCGAAACGCCATCAATAAGCGAAATGAAGGAAGTCTGATACTTAGAAAAGCATCGCTGCTTATTGTATCGCTCAACAGAAGTTAGTAGCGAGAGGTCGCCAACGCCTGGTTACAGGTATGGCACCCTTTGAAGTGTGAGGCTTTCCTGGGCAAGATACTCTCGGTGGTTTGCCATTTCCTTCTGAGAAGTAGATTTTCAGTATAAGATGTCTAGCGGCGGCTGGGATCGAACCAGCAACATTTAACTCAGCAGTCCAACGCTCGAACGATTGAGTCTCTGATGAATACCAATACGAATACGAAAGAGTTTATTGACATAAATCAGGTACAGAATACAATTAAACATAATGGTGGATAGTGCAGTATCGGCATTAAATCCGGCTCCGGGAGCGTCTGCGCCAAAGTGGCCGGGCATAGGCGTCAATGTGACGAACGAGCCACTGATGACCACCTCGATCTACGACTGATACCACCGACGATACACTGATGACCATCTCGATGACGACCACCTACCTATACCAAACTAATCCACGGGTCCGGCGTTTATAGATACGTATAAGTTCATAGATCGAATGAAACAAACAATTGAAAGGAAAACAAACGTATGCGGCACCCGCAGGTTCCAACCCATTTTGGTTTATTATTCTTGGAATAATACACCTATGTTTTCGCGACGGAGGTCGAAGACTCGGATCGGCCTCAAAACTTGACATTATCCGTTTCAAGAGGTCTACATTCAAAATCCGAAATGTCCGTACGCCGTCCGCCGTCCGGGCCGTTTTGGGCAGTAGGAATTTTTTTTTAAATCTGAAATTTTGGCAAAATACTTGGTTTACCATCTAGTTGTGCCCGCAAGGTTTTCAGTCCGATCGCCCAAACCCGTGGGGCGCCATGGGGCTAAAATGGGGCTACAGGAGGGGTGTTTTGAAGGCTTTTAGCTATGGGATCGAGTTAGGTGTCGTTTTCGAAGTATTTTTGGACGTAGAATCCATTTTTTGGGGTCCCGGAACGATCCGATTTCACTGTGGCGATCTATAGGGCTTTCATGGGGCTAAAAATGGGATTTTTGAAGGATCCCAAGAAGGTAAATATTTTTCGAGTAAAAATTAAAGAATTTGTGAAAAAACACATTTTTGAAAAAAAAATCCCCCCAAAAAATTTTTTTGAAATATAAAAATTCAAAAAAAATTTTTTTTTTAAATTTTTTTATTGACAGAATTAAATGTCTGTACAAGTTACCTATATCACAGAATAATAAACCCTTGTGTAAAATTTGCAGCGCTTTTCAAGAGATAACCAGCTATATTGCATTCTCCTATCATCCTAATGAAAAATGTCTGCAAAAAATGTCTGCATAATTTTGGAGGACATTGGAAGTGAGTTAAAACGAATTTTAAAACATTTTCGAAACTCAAGATATTTAACAAATAGAGGATTTGAACATAGCACAAAGTTTATACAGTCAAATAAGTAGATAATAATGTATGGGCAGAACAGAGATACAGGAAAAAAAGGAAAAAAAAAAAACAAGGAAAAAAAAAAGGATGAACGACGTAGATATTACAGGCACACTACATAAAGCAATTTACGGTACTTTTCCGTTATCCCTCCCCAACGCGATTTTGGGTGCCTTAAAGCCATCGGGAGGGGTGTGTATGAAACTCAAAATCGATGGGGGGGGGGGGGGGTATAACGGAAAAGTACCCAATTTACGACCTTTGCCAGGAACTTATCAAAACGGTACGGTGCCAGTTTGACGAGGTAAACCCTCAGTACAAACATCAGTTTTTCTGTATAAATAGTGAAAAACGCTGCAAATTTAACACAAAGGATTATTATTCTTTGATATAGGTTACCTACAATGTAACCGGCGTTTAGTTTCAAAACCAGCTCGTTCCACAATTTTCCGAAAATCACTTTTTCGATTTTTATCGAAGGCCAACACCCATTTTACAACTTCCTAGAACGGTTTCCGCCAAATCGAAAACCCAGTTCACGGCAAACCCAGCTCGTTCCAAGCTTGGATGAATCCGTGATGCATACAATAGACGTCAGATGTTTTTCGTCTCTCCTGTAAAATTTTCAATAATAGATCGAGCTTGTTTTGAAACTAAACGGATGTCATGTCCGAATATTAATTCTGTCAACAAAAACATTTTCTCAATTTTTGTTTCTTTTCACTTTTTAATTTTTTTTTCAAAACATTTTTTAAAATTTAAAACTAATTTTTAAAATAAAAACTTTTTTTATTTATTTTTTTTTTTCAAAACTTTTAAAAAGTTTAAATTTTTTTTCAAACACTTTTTTCTAATTTTTTTTACCTCGAAAATATTCGACCTCCTGGGATTTTTCGAAAATCCCATTTGTAGCCCCATGAAAGCCCAATAGATCCCCACTGTCTAGGTACGTTCATTTTCGGCCAAATCTAGTTAGCAGTGGATTCTACTTTCATGAGTCAGTTCGAAGCAAAACTCTTATCTCTCCATTTCTTGTCTCTCCATTCGACAGTTCGTGTCAAAACGGTCCAAAATTATTTTTCTGATTGCGGTCATTTTATTCATTTCATTAGGTTCTGATGATAGGGGAATAATATTATCCTACCGTATAAGTAAGTGCATGTAAGTCCGTCTTTTGGCCAAATAAAGGTTTAGAGTTTTCTGGGTAAATTTGTGGCTCTAGATCCATCGTGCAAAGTTTCATGAGAAGAATCTACGAGTTCTTGAAAAAAATCATCTTACGCCCAAAAACAGCCGGTTATTTTTGAATTTTCTAGCGATTATTGGACCCTAAATTAGTATTTTCTACTGAACATTTCTCATAAACATAGGTCGATTTGAAGTGCTTTGGGCATCGCACCTGCTCTATGAAGTTTTTAGTGTCTCCTGTAAAATTTTGATTTTGGAACATACGTGGTCTGCTGGTATACGGATATATTAGATCTCTTGAAACGACGGCACATTCTCGTTTTATTGGACCGACCCCCAACAACTGTCCACCCACGTTCATTATAACGGTCAACATCATCGTCACCGATGAATAATTTATGAAATCAATGATCAATTTAATTAACTTTTTACTTAATACAGTCAAATCAAAGGCAAGGCCATCAATTTAAGGCAGTTTAATTAATAATTGAATCAATTAATTTCAAAGGGCAATTCAATTTTTGCACTATTTTTCATTGACATTGAACAATATTTGCACGAAAGAGGACCTACCTAATAGCCTAATTTAAAATCATTACAAAAGTGTGGTTTCATTCATTTTTGTGTGTCTGCAGAGTCAGTACGCTACCTGGGCTTGCAATTTACCTACGCGTCCACTTGTCTAGACACGCAGAAAACAATCGTTTCCTTTTCACCCCCTGAAATTGCTGCCCTTAATGATCCATTATCGAGCCGGACACTAATAATCCCGGTTTCATTATAAAATGGCGTCGTGGTGAGGCTCGTAAAGTGGAGCCATTAGCCCAAAGTAGTTAGTCAACGTAACGTACTTGAGCTAAGGAAGTGGGCAGCTCGGACACGAAATATTTACCTTGTCCGGTGATTATTGGGTTTCACGCCGATTTCTCGACGCCTTCCAGGCATCGGATCGAACAGCTGTGATTTTTGTGTTTCTGGCTTGTCGTTCCTATCGGATCCTGTGTGACCGTTGGCAAAGTGGCAACCGTTGAAAAGCGGATTATATTCATTTGAGTTCCTAACAATTTTGATCAGTTCGGCCTGGCTCTTGATGATAAAACACTTCTCGTATTGCAGGGTGTTGTGGCCCGAAAAAGAAACGGCCGAGTGTATTAACCCCTGGGTGCGGCTCAACTCTGTTCAAATCCATCCAAGATGGACCGGTCCAAATGACAGAGTGGATTCTTCACTTGACAAGCGGTTTGGTCATCGAATCTTCTTGTAAAAACGCTGCAAATTTTACACTAGGGTTTATTATTCTTTGATATAGGTTACTTGTGCCTGAATTTAATTCTGTCAATGAAAAAAAATTTAGAAAAAATTTTTTCTTGGATTTTCATTTTTCGAAAAAATTTATTTTATTTTTTCAAAACACTTTTTTTTTTTCACTTGAAAAATATTAAATATCAAATTTTGACCTCATGGGATCCTTCAAAAATCCCATTTGTAGCCCCATAGATCCCCCTCGGATCGTTCCGAGACCCTCAAAAATGGATTCTACGTCCAAAAATACTTCGAAAACGACACCTAACTCGATCTCGTAGCCAAAATCCTTAAAAAACCCTCCCGTAGCCCCATTATAGCGCCCCACGGGTTTGGGCGATCGGGCTGAAAACCTTGCGGACACTACTAGACGGTAAACCGACTACCTATTTTGTCAAAATTTCAGAATTAAAAAAAAAAATCCTACTGCCCAAAACGACCCGGACGGCGGACGTACATTACAGTTTTTGAATCCAGACCTCTTGAAACGGATAATGTCAAATTTTGAGAACGATTCGAGTCGTCGACCTCCGTCGCGAAAACATAGGTGTATTATTCCTAGAATAATAAAAGTAGGTAAACTGATGGCAGATGTTATCACTGCTTTCGCCTCAGATACCAGAGATTGCAGCGGTAGCGACGATTGACCCAGACATACGTTATCAGTTGGGCTCTGATATGCTCGATAAAATAACCGACTCACCTCGGAAAACATCTTATGATCGATAGATACGCTCAAAAACTTCACATTTTACTGGAAAACACCGTTAAAGTTTCTAAAGAGTTAAGGGGGGGGGGGGGAACTTCACTCTGGAAAGGAATTGTTGAGGGATTTGGGCCAGAAAGTCGAATGAGATGCCATTTTCGAGGTAATTATGGATGTGGACTAATTAGGGGCCTCAAACCCATCCGACTACGCCGTGGGACGCTGCGGAGCTGAAAAAAAGGGCCACGGGAAAGATTTTGAAGGTATTTGGCCAACGGGTGTCATTTTTGAAGTGTTTGGAGAATTGAGTCCATATGTGGGGCCTCAGACCGATCTCACCGTGGATGTATGCGGCTTCCATTCGTTGCTTTTGAATCATGTCAGGAGGTAGAATAAACCATCGTTTTCACAGTAATTTCAGGGATAGAATCCATTCATCTCTCATATGTCCAAACATACCGAGGCATACTTTTTTTAATTTATTTTTTAATTAATTTTTTTTTTAATGGTTTTTTTATTAACCGACCTCCAGAACCAGACATTGACGACGATTTTTCCAAAGATGCATTTTGTTTCCATGCGGATTTTGAAACTAACAATGACAATTATTGTAATCAACAATAAAATAATTATTCTCCTTTTTGGATTACCACTTGTCATGGTGGTGGCTCACAGCTTTTTGGTTTTTATGCCCTGAAAAATGAATCTAAACACAAAATGCGTGCCCGAGTGTTTGGTACAAAAGCGACCAACATGGATAAAATAAACCGTTTTTTCTTCGAATTAATAAGCTTCAATTGATAACTATGAATTTTCAAACTCGAACTTCCCACAAATTAAGGAAATACGTACCCCTCGACGCGTTGTGTGCATTTACCTATATGGTCTATAAATGTAAATTCTGTTGACTCCAGAGAGATGAAAATACTAACAAAATGCTTCTTTCAATGTTTAATAGGCAGGAGAAAAAAAAAAAGTGCAAATATACTCGAATCAGGGCGCTTGAGTTTGGGGGATTGAATCTAAAACGCAATGGGTTTGGGGGGGAAATCGCAATGGTTTTGGGGGAAGGCTCAACGGAGAAAGTGATGGTTTTGAAGGATCGAAGGAAACCTCAACCTGGATGAAAAAGTCTGTAATGAGTCAGGCTGTTGAACATTTGGTTTTGCTGAATAAATTAGTGGTATAGATAACATGCCCACAACTGTGATATCTTATTTGCTACGTGTGGATGTAATTGATTGCCAGACTTTGAGCAATGCATTGACATGGAGCTGTGGCCCTTGGAGAACAAGTAGCCAGCATTTTGAATGCTGCCACCTGAGCGCTTGGTCCTGCTGTGGCAACATATCCAACCTATTTAGGAGCTTCTTTCATTTCAGAACTTGATTTTTGTCTTTCCTTACTCATGTATTGAAGTTTAGTTTCTATTTGACCCTCAGGCTATGAAGACAATCATTTGCCCATTTAGGACTGACGTAGATTTTTGGATTAGATATAATTTATTGTCAGGGTTAGAGCAATGTATTGACACGGAGCTGTGGCCCTTGGAGAACAAGTAGCCATCATTTTCAATGCTGCCACCTGAGCGCTTGGTCCTGCCGTGGCAAAATATCCAAACTATTTAGAAGCTTCTTTCATTTCAGAACTTGATTTGTGTCTTTCCTTACTCATGTAATGACATTTAGTTTCAATTTGACCCTCAGGCTATGAAGACATCCCTTCGCCCATTTAGGACTAAAGTAGATTTTTGGATTAGATATAATTTATTGCCAGAGTTAGAGCAATGTATTCATTTGAAGCTGAAGGCTTTGGCGAATGAGTGGCAAGTATTCTGAACGCTGTCACTTAAGGTCTTGGCCTTGCTGTGGCAAAATATCCAAACTGTTTAGGTGCTTCTGAAACTGCTGAAAATGGTTAATTAATTAAATATAATCTATTCTTATTTTCCCCAACTCTCAATATTCAAAACGAATATTGTTAGAATCCGAAAATGAGGTCAAATTTGAATTCGTATTCGAAGAACCACATTGCCTAAAAACGTTGTATTCAAGTGACTTTATTCTTTAATTGTTTTTATTTTTTCAGAAAGCGCCATGAAAATGGACGGATGTGCAGTTCTCCCGGAAAGGTGAGAGCTTTTATGTTCTAGAAAATTTGCTATAGAAACCAATTTGAGACGTTCCGCTGTCCTGTATTCAAGTTTATTGGTGTCTTATTCAAGATTATGTCCTAAGACATACCTAATTAGGTACTGAACCTTTCGGCGGATCCATCTTGATTCAGAATCGGACTTAATTGACAACATTGCGATTAAAATGAGAACTTGGTACGAAATTCTCGTTCGGGGCCGTTTAGAGATCCACCAGATTCACAACACATTCGTCCTAAACTGCTTTGTATGCGCGGACACGACTCAAGCGGACTGTTTGAGATATTCAAATTCGATTTCCAAAAAAGGCGCCATTTCCATTTTACAAACGTTCCCACTTCCGCTCGGTGATCTCAATTTAACGAAAATCTCTGTTTTTTTGTTCGGCCTTTTTTCGCCGAAGGTTCTTTTCTGTCGTGTTATAACGGAATGGAGCATTCAATAGCATACTAATAAGCCCGATAAATTATTCCGCCACCCGAACGCCCGTTTTTCCGCATGAGGTGGTTTCGGCTTGAGAAAACCTATTGCTTACAATTCACGTTGTACTTTTTTTGTCGAATAGTCAACGCTTTTTAGTGCCTAGCTTTCACATGTTCGCAGGAAACGCTTCTTCTTCTAGTCGGTCGAATGCTATAAAGCTGTCATCGTTACAGTCGTAACCGTCGGTAGCTCTGATATTGCTTGCTAAAGTCATAACCCCCTTTATAGGGCTCATAAGGGAGTTTATAGTGTCGTGAACTATATTGTTTATTATCTTATGGCGCTTCATTCAAGGTACTATAAGGGGTAAAAGGTAAGCCATCAATGTTATTCAGTTCTTGGAAGTTGAGCTGCGTGAGGCTAGTTTCCTGGTGGTGCGCGTCACTCTGCAGTCTATTTCGAGAATGCGTATTTCCTTTATCGGTTTGAATTCCTTTTGGGGACTCGTCCTGCTGAATCAGTTGGCCTACTTGGGTCGTCGTAATCACTGTCAAGGGCCGAAGACATGCAGATAAACTCGACATTCGGCCGGACGTTAAGGACGGTAATCCTTCCCTAATTAGATAGTTCTACCCGCCCTTTCGACTCCTCTCCTCTCTTATCCGAAAAATGGGAAACCCCGGAATTCTTCGTTCATTCAGACGGTTTCTCGGTGCGTCAGTCTTGTTCCGCCTTTCGGAGTGTCGTCGTGAACGAAGACGTCTTGAACGCGTTGTTTTTAACTTCGATGGCCCCCCGGTTCGAATTGGACATGTATGGCCAGCCCATCCAAGCTGTTTCCAACAATTCATTCAATTGGTGGCAGCCAGCTGCTTCCTACTACTCATGCAATTGGTGCGTAACAATAATCGTTGTTTTTGTTGTAATTTTGAAATCAGCTACTGTTATGCTTGGCTATGGTTTTATGCTGCAATTGGTTCAGAATTACTCCTTAAATGTCCACCAGTTCTCTTTCAATGCCAAGCGCCCGCCGCACAGTGGTCTGAAAACCGCTGAAAGTTGCCTATTTTTGACGCTTGATTGTGGCTAAACGGCTGAACCGATTCTAATGTTTAACGAGGCCATTCGACTCGGGATTTCACGATCTTCAATTTTGTGATTTCTCTATTATGCTTAGTTTTCGAGTTATTGGTGGAAAACTGGAAAAAGTCCGAAAAAATCGAGGTTTTTCAGGCCACCATCAATTTTCCCGGCAAAACTGTTGCTTCTATTTTTGATATTTAAATATATATAGGTATATAAATACGCTGCAAATTTTACACAAGGATTTATTATTCTCTGATATAGATTACTTGAGCAATTAATTCAGTGTCAATAAAAAATTGTCGGAAATCTTTTTTCTAATTTTTTTTTTTGCTCGGAAAATACAACCAAAAAAATAAATATTTATGTGACATCATAAACAAAATGCGTATTTGACTTCCTGGGATCCTTCAAAAATCCCATTTGTAGCCCCATGAAAGCCCTATAGATCCCCACAGTGAAATCGGATCGTTTCGGGACCCCCAAAAATGGATTCTTCGTCCAATACGACACCTACTCGATCCCTTAGCCAAAAGCCTTCAAAAAACCCCTCCCATAACCCAATTTTAGCCCCATAGTGCCCCACGGGTTTGGACAATCGGGCTGAAAACCTTGCCGGCACAACTAGATGGTAAACCGAGTATTTTTTTTCAAAATTTCAGATTTTTTTAAAAACTCCTAGAAAAGATGAAAAGTGAGCTAACGAGTTTTTGATTTGAAAGATAAAAATTTGGAAAAATCTCCCCTTCTTTTTGGAAAGGAAAAAAAATTATTCATGTTGTGAGTAGAAGTCTTATATTATCTGTAAAAAATACCAAAGTTAATTTTAAGATGAGTTTGAATTGAAAATCAGTTAAAGTTCGATTTTTGGGCGTAATTTGGATTCAGATATGCGTACGAATCGAGCTGCGCCTTCCTGCGGTCTGGCACATTTTTTTTTTATTTTTTTTTTTTTTAAGTTCTAATCCTCGGGAAAGAGCTGTGGAAGTTTGAGACCCCTTTTCGTCCCTATTCGGTCACAGTTAATTTTCAAAGTGACCAATGCACTCCTATCCAAGCGCCTCTCGTCCTGTCAGCGCGATCTCGTCCGAGCCGTTTTGGGCAATAGGATTTTTTTTTTAAATCTGAAATTTTGACAAAAAACCCCCTGTTTACCATCTAGTTGTGCCTGCAAGGTTTTCAGCCCGATCGCCCAAACCCGTGGGGCGCTATGGGGCTAAAATGGGGCTACGGGAGGTTTTTTTTAAAGGCTTTTGACTATGGGGTCAAGTAGGGTGTCGTTTTCGAAGTATTTTTGGACGTAGAATCATTTTTAAGGGATCCCAGAACGATCCGATTTCACTGTGAGAATCTACGGGGCTACAAATGGGATTTTTGAAGGATCCCAGGAGGTCAAATAAAGTGTCGTTTTCCGAGTAATTTTTGACGCATAGGTAATCTATTTTTCGAGGTCCCACTTCTAACCAAACAAATTAGGATTTTTATTTATTTTTTTATTATTATTATTTTTTTTTTGTTCAAAAATATTTTCTCATTGGCTCAGAAATAATTTTTGCACAATTCACCTATAACAAAGAATAACAAACCCATGTTTAAAATTTGCCGTTTTTTTTTTTCTTCTTTTTTAGCCCATCGGTGATTTTTAGCACAAAATTGTGAAAAATTGCCATAAATTAATTGTTGTGGGATGTTATTTGTCAAAAGGTAAAACTCTTTCAGGGCTTTGAATATGGGTTTCTACGGTGAAACTTTGTGAAAGATGGCAAAAATTTGGCAGTTACGGTTTTTTCCCCAAAATCGGGAATTTCACCCAACTGTGCGGCGCGTCAAGCGTTGTTGGCTGATGACTCATTCAGTCAGCCAACGCCATTCAGGACGCCCAAACGAAACGATCCATGGTAATGAAATATGTTTTTAAAATATCGTAGCAGACGCTGCAAAAGCTGAAATAGCTTGAGGAATTCCGCAATTATCGATTTTTAAAAACAATGGCACAATTCACGCTCTCGTTCCGCGGTTATTATAACGATGAATTATGGGAGATCCCCATTGAAGGAATGTCCATATCCCCTCGCATGAGCCCGTTTCACCGTTCGGTCTCACCGTAGCCGCGTTTCCAGCTCGCCGGAATGAGGATTATTACGTTTTTGCGAAGAACGTACCCGCTCCGGAGGAGAAAACGGTCCGATTTTTCTTCAGATGTTCTTTCTGCGGGGGGGAGAGAATTGCGAAGGTGCAGGAAATCTCTCGTCGGAGAAGCCGAACAACAGTGCATTCCGTCACCTCTAATTACCGACTGGCGCGGATCCCGGGGGGCATTCACGAATTCAGGTCATTTTCAAGTGCTATTTAATGCTTTCGCGGGAACACCTCGACTTGTTTGATGGGGTGTAAAAAAAAAAAAAACAAGAAAATTTTTCTCGGGCGGTTTTGTAAGCTGAGGCCGTCAATTGAGAACAACCAATTTGAAAGAACGTTCATTAGACGCTCCAGCAATTAACCATTAAATAAATTTTGATGTTGGGAAATCGAAAGATACTTGGTTACAATATACCGTTATAAAAACCGCTGCAAATTTTACACTAGGGTTTATTATTCTTTGATACAGGTTACTTGTGCATAAATTTAACTCTTGTGTCAATAATAAATTTTTTTTCGTTTTTTACTTGAAAAGTATTTGACTCCTTGGGATCCACAGTGAAATCGGATCGTTCCGGGACCCCCAAAAATGGATTCTACGTCCAAAAATACTTCGAAAACCGAAAACGACACCTAACTCGATCCCATAGCCAAAAGCCTTAAAAAAACCTCCCGTAGGTCCATTTTAGCCCCATAGCGCCCCACGGGTTTGGGCGATCGGGCTGAAAACCTTGCAGGCACAACTGGATGGTGAACCGAGTATTTTGTCAAAATTTCAGATTAAAAAAAACATTCCTACTGCTCAAAACGGCTCTGACGGCGGACGGACATTAAATGTAAATGTTTTGGTATAGATTCCTATACCTCTTGAAACGGATAATGTCAAATTTTGAGGCCGATCCGAGTCGTCGACCTTTATTATCGTCGATTATGTGTTTATTCCAATAATAAACCAAAACACGATATTTGTGATGTTTGCTTGCCGGGCGAAGCTTAAAATACCCTCAAGAGCAGGAAGCAAACGTTTGTTGACATCCGAAAAGAGCTGCGAAAATTGGTTGTGTTCGAAATTACTCGGGAAACGACAACTTATTTGACTTCCTGGCATCCTTCAAAAATCCCATTTTTAGCCCCATGAGAGCCCAATAGGTCCTTACGGTGAGATCGAATCGTTCTGGGACCCCCAAAAATGGATTCTACGTCCAAAAATACTTCGAAAATGACACCTAACTCGACCCCTTAGCCGCATACCTTAACAAAACCCCTCCTTTAGCCCCATAGCGCCCCACGGGTTTTGGCGATCGGGCTGAAAACCTTGCGGGCACAACTAGATGGTAAACCGAGTATTCTGTCAAAATTTCAGATTTTAAAAAAAATTTCTACTGCCCGAAACGGCTCTGACGGCGGACGGACATTTCGTTTTTGGAATCTAGACCTCTTGAAACGAATAATGTCACATTTTGAGGCCGATCAACTGCTTCAGCTTGCCGGTTCATGGAGCCCACTAACCTGCTATGATAGATAACCAAAGTAACCTTCCCATCAAATCGAAAAAGATCAAGCGCCTTCCTCCTCCGCCCATTCACAGAATGATCTCCCTGGATGACAGGAGTGAGAACTCCCAGTCAAAACCAGGTTCATGTTGAATTTGCCCGCTCAAACCCCATTGCCAAAATGGGAGATGGGCAATTCAATTTCCCCGGGGTACGGAGTAGGCGTTGAGGGTCTTGCCCCAGAACAAGTGGACGCGTCCAGAACAACGGTGCCGGGTTGGGAGAGGCCCGCCCTCGAGATGGCCTATCTGGATCAAAAAGGAAATGAGAATACCAACCTGCCCCTCCGCCCTGGACCTTATTATTAACCTGTGGGGGAGTCCTGAGCACGGCCTCGCGGTGTCCGATAATCTGGTACGGGGGGGCCTCCATAATCCCGGGGGTCTCTAACCCCCTCATTTCTGCTCTGTCACACTCTCCAGAGATTTTTTTCAGGAGGGAATTTCGGGACGCTCCCCCAAAAATTGGATTGAGATCGCCTGCGGTTTCCTTAAAGAGCGGTTTCTCTTTCAGAAAAAAACTCGGACCCTACACTGTTGAGATACCAGCTACAAATACAGCTTAACATCATGTCAACACATTAGACCTGACAAGCGGCGATTTACCCCGAAAAAACCTTGTACGTCAAGTAAATGGGCACCTACGTTCTGCCTGATTAAAATCTGACATTTTCTTAATGCTCCCAAAATGTACCATAAAGATACAAATCGCCCAACCGTATCGTGTCTCACGTGCCGCACTGGTACTTTGGGCATGAAATGTGTTGCTGAGGGTAGAATCATGCGAGTCATAAAGTTTCATATTCAGCTAGAAACAGTCGACCCGTCCAGTTCGAGCGAAGCGAGGCCCCCCTGTCCAAATAAGCGGTTGGCCGAGCGGAGCTAATGGGGTTTCGACCGTATTCTACCTAGAGATGCGAATTTTAATAGAAAATTTTCAACGAGCGATTTCCGACGACGAGCGATTTCTGACGGCGCGTATAAAATTTTAGATTTCCTGAGATCGGGGCGCGTTTGGCTCTTCCAACCGGGCCGCTGTCAAGGAAGTCGGAAAGACGTACTCAGAACGGGTGGAATCCGAGGGGCTTCAGGGACGTTACAAAGATGGAGGAGGCGGGGAAATTTTTGAAGCGAAGCTTTTATACGGACGCCCCCCTCCCCCGCTATTTCAAAAACATTTTTTTGGGATTTTTTTTTTTTTCAAAAATTCTTTTACTCGAAAAATATTCAACCTCCTGGGATCCTTCAAAAATCCCATTTATAGCCCCATGAAAGCCCTATAGATTGCCACAGTGAAATCGGATCGTTCCGGGACCCCAAAAATGGATTCTACGTCCACAAATACTTCGAAAACGACACCTAACTCGATCCCATAGCTAAAAGCCTTAAAAAACATCTCCCGTAGCCCCATTTTAGCCCCTTAGCGCCCCACGGGTTTGGGCGATCGGGCTGAAAACCTTGCGGGCACAACTAGATGTAAACCGAGTATTTTGACAAAATTTCAGATTTAAAAAAAAAATTCCTACTGCCCAAAACGGTCCGGACGGCGGACGGACATTTCGGTTTTTAAATGTAGACCTGTTGAAACGGATAATGTCAAATTTTTGGGCCGATCGGAGTAGTAGACCTCTGTTGCGAAAACATAGGTGTATTAATCCAAGAATAATAAACCAAAATTCATTTCACTGAAAATGAAAATGAAAAATAAATAAAGAAATAACCATAAAATAGTACCAGGATACTGAAAACACCAGTTGAAGGGTAAAATAGACCCCAGAGTTTTTGGTCGCAGGGGGATATTGGGCGGACGTTGTCGTCAGGGTTTTTAAATATATATAAAAAACTGTAATATATTACAGTTTTTTATTTTTATATATTAAATATTATTATATAGGTAATGTAATTATAATATATTAAATATTATTTAATGTAAGATACACAAATAGATACAAAACTCAGTATCAAATTTGACACTCGCTTAATCCATGCTCAGGCTGCTCCATTTAGGCAGGAATTTATAGCATGTGGTGTAAACTGGCTTAAAGAGTGAGGTGCCTGTAATGAAATGTAACAGAACTCCATAGACGTAGAAGATAGCTGCGAGGTATTTGCTCAACACCATCCCCCATTTTGGATCATCGGGAAGGAGCCTAATAATTAGGAGCTAATTATTAGCGCTACCCAGCAGTTATGAACGCATATCTCCTTTATCAATCATCAGTTATGTCCTAACTGCTAGGTAATTTTAGTCAGCCCTCGGAGGGCCAGTTAACGCGCTATCAGTCTGTTAGTGGATCGTGTCATCAGGTCCGAAGGAACACAGGTTTTATATTTTTGACTGTGTTTATGTTAATTATTATGATTGCCGACTCGGATTATTCGTCAGGCGAAGAATTATTTGCCGAATTCTTGTCGTGGGAGCGCCAGATCTATACAGTATTTATTCAAATTCAACGAACTCATGAAAATATGGATGCGATAGAAACTTATTTTCCAGGACTTCTCTTTAATAAGTAGGTATTCACTTCTTTCAAACACTCATGCTCACTTCTTACAACAGCCGCAATGAAAATTGAGGAATGAAAAAACCGAGGTAGACCTATGTAATACAACAACTGCCGAACCTAAACAAATTCGTTGACAGGAAAATTTGTTTCTTCTCCGCAAATACCAAATTAGAACAAGTAAAATCAACACCCATCAAGCTGTTGCTCCCAGAGAGGAGTGTCTCAATGTTGCATTAAATGAAAAAACGATACCGAAATCCCAACATGACATAACAGTTATGTTATGACATAACAGTTATGTCATGTTGGGATACTATCACAGTAAATTATTTACTGTGTCTCAACTAGAGCCATGGCGGACTTGCCAAAGAAAAGTGAAGCGATAACGCCACTATTTAATCGATTATCGTCAGATCGATATTGTTTTAGGTCTAGGGACCGTAAACAGGTGCCTTACCTCATAGTCAGCTGTTTGAGTTAACTGACTGTTACTTACCAGTTAATTGAAAAAGGTGGGTGCTGATTACCGAGCCGTTACCTAGCAGTTAGCGCCAACCGCTAGGTACGTACCTGACGATTTACCTGGGGAATTGATAAAGCGGCTGATTATCAGTCCTGTAACTCCTACTAACTGGTGATTGATAAAGCGGCCCTAAGAAGGTTAAGATCGAGGAGAGCCATCTTCTCCTAGCTATGCGAGACAGCAGGAGTTTAGGCACAATCAAGCCCACCGAGAGGGGGGGGGGGGGGGCAAAGGGGACATTTTGCCCCGGGCCCGGACTTTTACATGGGGCCCCCGCGGGCCCTAGAAAAATAAGAAAAAAGAGAAAAAGTGGGGAAAAAATTCAAAAAATTCAAAAAAATGTCTTGAGTTGCCACTTGGCAGGCAACGTAGTCTTCCGTGTGATTGGGCCTTGTAAAACTGAAGCAATGTGAATCAAAACAGAAAAAAGTCCGGGATGAGGAGTGGGGCGGCGGCAAAGAGGTATGAAGGATGGAGCATCGAAAGGAAAACATCGATGTTCACTATTATTCGTAACATCGAAAGAAAACATCAATAGGTAGACTTCAAACATCGCGGCTTGTAACCATCGATGTTTCTGAACATCGACTTATCTTTTGGTTTATTATTCTTGGAATAATACACAGATGTACCTATGTTTCCGCGACGGAGGTCGACGACTCCGATCGGCCTCAAAATTTGACGTTATCCGTTTCAAGTCGCCTAGATTCCAAAACCGAAATGTCCGCCGTACACCGTTCGCCGTCTGGGCCGTTTTGGGCAGTAGGAAGTTTTTTAAATCTGAAATTTTGACAAAATATTTGGTTTACCACCTAGTTGTGCCCGCAAGGTTTTCAGCCCGATCGCCGATACCCGTGGGGCGCTATGGGGCTAAAATTGGGCTACGAAAGGTTTTTTTTTAAGGCTTTTGGCTATGGGATCGAGGCTTGTGTCGTTTTCAAAGTATTTTTGTACGTAGAATCCATTTTTTGGGGTCCCGGAACGATCCGATTTCACTATAGGGCTTTCATGGGGCTTTTGAAAGATCCCAGGAGGTAAAATATGTTTCAAGTAAAAAACAAAAAAGTTGAAAGAAATTTTAGAAAAAAAAAATTTTTAAAAAAAAATATTTTTTTGAAATATAAAAATCCAACAAAATTTTTTTATTTTTTTATTTTTCATTGACAGAATTAAATTTTTGCACAGGTAACCTATATCAAAGAATAACTGAAGGTTTTTCCCTTGTGTAAAATTTGTTGCGTTTTTCAACTGCTTGATCATTTTGTATCATAAGCATAAAATTTACTCCTAGGCGTTCTACACACATCCCACAAATATTAATCAAGAATTGTTCGAACAAGATTTGTAGGCGCAGAAGATGCTAATAGAAGACAATAACAAACACCAACTATTTAGGTATTTTACTAAGACAAAGGTGAACCTCATGATGAGCGACCTTAAAACTCAAACCTGAAACGAGGTAGCTACCCCATTTACTTAGTTTCAGAAGACCATAACAAGCAATTGATGGACCTATTCTTGTAGGACCTACATTATTGCCTATTTGTTTAGAAATTTCAAAAACTTTTGTTTTTTTTGTTTGAATTCTTTTTCCAAACCTTCGTCATCGATATTTTCGATGTTTCGTGCCAAAACCAATAACATCGTTTAGAGGCTGCGATCGTTCTCTTTACAGTAATATCTATGGATAGATATAGATAATATTATGATCTTAGATCAAAGATGAAAAATTCAAAATTTGTATAATTTAATAATATTAATTGAATGGTACCTACCTACCCTGAATGAAAATTGAACGTTCGTTATTGTGAACCACCCCCAACCTCCTGCTTACATGGGGGCCCTATGATCTCTTTTGCCCCGGGCTCGCTTTTTCTCTCGGCGGCCCTGGGCACAATTTGCAAGGTCGAAAGTCAAAATAACCTCAAAAGTTTCTACTTTTTTTCGGTTTTTGCTTATACATCAAAAACTAAGCGTTTCTCGTGGAAACACGCTATTAGCAAAATTGAAGGTAACAAAATTTCCTACAAAATGCATATACTACAGTCGAATACAATGACAATAGTAAGGCCCAATAGTATCGACAACTCTACACTGAATTAAGTCGAGTTAAACTGTTATGGCCGAAAAATAAGATGTAAGGTATTTTTGAAGGTAAAAGTCTTCAAACTGTCTACGAGGCAGTTCAGGCGGGTCACCTAGTCGTCTGTGTGTTCGAAGGGAAAAAAAAGAGAAACCACTCAAACTCAATTTTAAATCTCGCACTTTATATGCAAAAACCTTTGCCACGTGTTGTGAAAAAAAGGTCTCACGCTCGATCAGAGGTGTCAACATTTTAAGGAGACACGTCGTGAGACTCTTGATCAAATGCCTCAATCTAATTAGACGAAAATTTTTTGTAAATTCTGATCGGGGATCGGGGTTGAGGTCGAACTGATCAACTCTTCGCCGAGCTTTCGAGAAATGTATTCTCATCACCAGGACTCAAGGATGAATAATTCATTAACCTTAATTATTAAGGTAGCACTACCATCGGAGAGAGGGATTTCCAAACTATTCTGGGCGAGAGACCTCTTTTTTCAAATATTGGAAAGTTACCGCAAAGTTTTTAAATCAGTATTTTGAATAAAAAGGAAAAACTAGAGGTCGGATCATTAGTCATTCTTATAACAAGTTGGCACCCTTATATAATAACACAAGTTATACAGTGCCTTGGAAGTTTTAAATTAGAACGGGTCGATTTTGAAATCTCGTCGACCACTGAGAAACTGATATGGACACCGGGGGGTCGATATAGACCAGTTTTGGGATCTCTGATTGCACTCAGTCAAACGTGTTTACTGCACTAAACCGAAAACTAATGAAGAGGTTTTTGTAAAGTACCTATCAAATTTATGATATTGCACCCATCCAGTAATGCCAGAGACCTTTTAGAATAATTCCCACTCATGCTCTCGAAATATCCGTCTTTTGGTTTATTATTCTTGGAATAATACACCTATGTAATCGCGACGGAGGTCGACGACTCCGATCGGCCCCAAAATTTGACATTATCCGTTTCAACAGGTCTAGATTTCAAAACCGAAATGTCCGTCCGGCAGTAGGCATTTTTTTTTAAATCTGAAATTTTGACAAAATGCTTGGTTTACCATCTAGTTGTGCCCGCAAGGTTTTTAGTCCGATGGCCCAAACCCGTGGGGCGCTATGGGGCTAAAATGGGGCTATGGGAGGGTTTAAAAAAAATCCTTTTGGATGTGGGATCGAGTTAGGTGTCGTTTTCGAAGTATTTTTGTACGTAGAATCAATTTTTCGGGGTCCCGCAACCCCGTAGAGCGCAACAAGTAAAATAATGCCAACTTTCAGTTTGAAATGGGCGAGCGAAGCGAGCCCTCTCAGGCTGTAAGTTCCAGCTGCTCTTCTATGTCTAATAGACATTGTCTATAGACATCCATGGAGTAGGTTCGTTACTTAGAAGGGAGGCGTCCGCTCCTCAGCCAGGTGGTCCCTGCCGTAAACCATGTTCCTTTGCAAAAGTAGTTTTCCCAATGAAGAGTCAAAATCCGTTACGGATTTTATGGACTTGGAAGATTCATCAAAATTAGTAATAACAAAACATCATTGATACTAGCAATGAAGGAGTTAAAGCGGTCAATGAACAGGAGATCAAGTAAGGGAAATGTTAAACTACCAAAACCATTTCCCACATCGTTCGAATTTGGCTAAGCGATAAGCTTTTGGACTAAAACAGTGTCTAATGCCTTGAAATTATTTTGGAACTATTTATCACCACAAGTTTCTCCTTGTAACACTACAGGCTAACTAACATTCAAAGCACGTCGGTATGCCCATAAACCAAAGAGACGACCCTCAGGATGCTCGGCAGTAAATTTTGTTATTCGAAATGTGGTAGTTTTTCTAGTTTTCTCTGCGACGGCTCGTCATAAAACAAAAATAAAAATTAAATCTTCGCCTTTCAGCGTTTTGCGTTATTCTTCATTGTAGAACCGACTTTTCGTTAAAAAAAAAATGCAAGCGAATGTAGACGTTGTCTGAGTAATCGGCGAGAGCCACAATTTCAATAGCCTTTGAAACGCTCCTATAATGTGATTCTGTCAAAGTTCATTAAACGCTTAATGCATACGTTTTGCTTTGTTTGCAGGCACATCCCCGCTAGCGGACCCTCCGAGATAACTGCAACCAGATCTCAGTACAAAGTAAGATTTCACTCTGATAGCCTCTGTTTGTAACGAATCCCAGTTTTTCGAAGGCTTTTTTTCCCAGTTATCAATCAGTCCGTACGATTATTTCTTCGTGGGGGATTTATAAATTTCGTTTAAAATATTCGGTATTGAACGAGCTACTGAAATGTTTGCGTGGAACGGAATAGAACACGAGTGGCATCATGGTTGGTTGGTAAGTATTTTAAATGTTTTGTGGGAGTAATTTTGAGTAAGCTTTTTTGTCATTTTCATGTACTACACGCGATGGAAAAAGCATCAGGGAAAAAGTGACACGAAAATTTTTCCATTTCCACATACAACGTGTTGCGTAAAGCGAAACGATGTGAAAATTATCTTCTATGGTTGCAGACTTTAGTGTACATATTTGACATAGGTTTTGGGGGAGCATCCAACTCGGCCAGAAGTTCGTCCAACTCAGGCAATAGAAGGAATGGGTTCAAGTCCGCCTGTGAAAGGAGCTTTACACACGTTTGTGCCACGGGATCCCCGGATTTCTGAATCAATAGATCTCAGGATTTCGGACTTTCTGGATTATCTTGAGCTGTTTTCCTGGATTTCTGGATCTCTGGATTCCTTGAGTTCGGACCTCCGAATCTTTCCTGGATTTCGTGGGTTTCTGGGCTTCTGGAGCTCTAAATCTCTGGATCTGTTGATTTCTGGATCTCAGGATCTCTGACTCTCGGGATCTTTTTCTGGATCTCTAGAATTTCTGGATCTACGGGTTCCTGCAATTCTGGATGTGAGTAATTTAACCCACTTTCTCTTCAGCTCTCCAGCTCAATTTGGCCGCCCAAGTCTCAAATCGCTCAAATTGAGCGATTGTCACTCTAAAGACGTTAGAGAGAGAAATCGTCTTCCCAGACAGCAGAATATATCCGAAATTAGCATAGAATGAACCGTTTCCCAAATGTTTCCCCTTTCTAAGGTCCCTGGCACCCTCCGTTCTGTCTGTCGTCCACCTTTCCAAAGTCCCTGACAGCGTCCCGTCACAAAGGGCAAATGCGCGCAAATTAAACTTACCGTCTACATTCGCTCATCGACAGCGGTTCTCAAATCCCCTATTCAAAGTTAAACGGTTCACCGAACCCGTAGAAAAAAATCGCCGTATTTTTTATCGCTTACCGTTTCGGAGGAGTTGGCTCATGACAACATGGCTTTCCCATGTAAGACTGGGTCAGCTGGCCAGGCCACTTTTCCGACACTTCGACAAAGGCAGCTGATCCAACAAAAAAAAAAACGAAATTTCGAAAATCTGAAATTTCGAACCCAGGGCAAGATAATACCCAGCATGGCACCACAAGTATTATGTTCCTCTCGGCTCCTTTCCAAAGGTGCCTCTCCACAGCATCTTGACACTAAAAGTAGCCTGGAGCAAGCGAGTCTTCCTTTTCTGTGTCTGCATCTCCCTCCCTGGTCAGCAGATCACGACAATACGTGTTATGCCCACGGGAATATTCTCATACTCCCTTCCTGTTCCTCCAAAAACACCGGCGGCGAAATCGTGGATATACGCCTCAGTCTTTCTGCCAAACTCACAACAAAAAATAGTAAATTTAAATTCAATTTAGAAACACGAACGCAACCATCACCCGCTGAATTTTGGGATTTCTGTGCCAAAGATCTAACGAAGATTGCCACCTATTTCTAGAAACTGGGAATTGAGCTGGCGGGGATGTTTTCACTTGCAATTAGCTGAACTTTGCTCGGAGTTAGATCGCCCCCAGGTTTGATGGTTGTTTTAGTTAGTTTTTAAAACGTGTGAAGAAAGTGTACGTAATCCGGCTAGGGTTACTGGGGTTGATTAGAAAAAGAGTGAAGCTCTTGGTTAAAACACACGAATGATAATTATTATATCTAGTTAGATAATCCCTGGCCATGGTGTCGTTCGAGGTTTCTGCCTTGTCGACTCTCATCAGGCCCGATAGGCGCTACATCTTGATATCACATCCAACTCGGTTCCTCTCGCCTGCAACCGCACAGTTGATAAAACGGGGAAAGTCTAATCGACGGTATCCTACGAGAAGTTCGGAACTCTCGGGAGATCCGGGCCAGAAGGAATTTTAATGAAAGCGGAGGCGACCGAGCGGAAACTCATTTGTGGGGTTGTCAGACACCTTTTTGTCTTCCGCCTGGTTTCAGACGCATTTTGAAAAAGGGGGTCAAACCTCATGTTCATTTTTAGTCGGGAAAATATGCCCCAGTTGCCCGACCAGAGGCAAGTGCGCGAGGGCGAAGCGGGTTTAGCCCGTGAATGCCATCCCTGGGAATCCATACTTTAAAAAAATGCTTTAAAATACGCAAATTTTTCTTGCAGGCTTATTATGAATCTCTTTATGTAAATAGTTCATCGTTCTGAACATTTACCGCCCAATTTCATCAAAATCGGTTAACTATTATGGAAAATAATTCAGGAAAACGAACTATTCTGCTCTTTTCCTCATTAGGCCAGACAAACTCGCAAAGTTGCATGTAACTGCGGATTGTTTATGTGTTGTTTGGGTCTCTTACAGGAGTTCATACCTAAGTTTGCAACCCTGAAAACCTAGTGCAAACTTTTTGGTAGTCAAAAAACCGCAAAAAAAATAATAATAATAAGAAAGCGCGTTCTGACAAATATCACATATATACGCCGATAAAGAGATAACATTTGCGAAAATTTGAGCACAACTCGAGCTCTGTACGACTAACGCTTGTCAAGATGTATCTATCTGTGCCTTTTGAAAATAAGCTATTTTACCAAACGAAATAAATCAATTTTAAGTTTTGGTCGACTTCAGAGTCAAAATTACGGCCGAAATAATTATTCTACGGGGATATTTGTTCCGAGTGAAGTTGTAGGAAAATAATTAAGCTTAAGTGTAATTAGCTTTCCTAGAACTTCACTCGGAACAAATAGCTAATAATTCGCTTTCATTTGAGGACTAGTGGGGAGGTTTTAAATCAAAACGAGAAACGCCCATTCTGACACCGCTCAGTAAGCGGAAAACGCTTTTTTAGAACGTTTTCGACTGTAGCTCGAAAACTATTAGCCCGATTCCACTTTTGGTTTATTATTCTTGGAATAATACACCTATGTTTTGCCCTTTTGCCCTTTTATCTAGTTGTGCCCGCAAGGTTTTCAGTCCGATCGCCCAAACCCGTGGGGCGCTATGGGGCTAAAATGGGGCTACAGGAGGGGTGTTTTGAAGGCTTTTAGCTATGGGATCGAGTTAGGTGTCGTTTTCGAAGTATTTTTGGACGTAGAATCCATTTTTGGGGGTCCCGGAACGATCCGATTTCACTGTGGCGTTCTATAGGGCTTTCATGGGGCTATGGGATTTTTGAAGGATCCCAAGAAGTTAATTATTTTTCGAGTAAAAATTAAAGAATTTTTGAAAAAAAAAAAATCCCCCCAAAAATTTTTTTTTGAAATATAAAAATCCAAAAAAAAAATTTTTTTAATTTTTTTTTATTAACAGAATTAAATGTCTGTACAAGTAACCTATATCACAGAATAATAAACCCTTGTGTAAAATTTGCAGCGTTTTTTTTTTTTTTTTTTTTTTTCTCTCTTGAAAGCTGATGACAATATATAAAACGCTGCAAATTTTACACAAGGGTTTATTATTCTTTAATACAGGTTACTTGTGCAGAAATTTATTTCCGTGTCAATGAAAAAAATTATAAAAAAATTATTATTTTTTCAAAAATTTTCCGTTTTTTACTTGAAAAATATTTTACCTCCTGGGATCCTTCAAAAATCCCATTTGTAGCCCCATGAAAGCCCTACAGATCGCAACAGTAAAATCGGATCGTTCCAGTACCCCAAAAAATTGATTCTACGTCCAAAAATACTTCGAAAACGACACCTAGCCATAGCCAAAACCCTTCAAAAACTTTTGAGACGTGAACTATCAAGGAAAATTATTTTAAAATTATTCAAGAAGCTCATTACAGCAGGCGCGACTCGTGAGGGAGCTAGCGGCGCAACTGCACCCCCTCGATGCAGAAGTGAGGCGTGAGGGGGGGCTACCTATTACCTACCTAATTAGTTACCTAACTAAAAATGAATCAAAACTCCTTGGCTCGAATATCTACATAAGTTCTACAACCAAATTATAGACCTTACATAGTTCGCGGAATGTCTGAAAAGCCTGTGTTGATAGTACAATGATAACGGATTCATCCTCCATTTTTGAGAGCACTGCACACCTTGAGACGATTTTTTTGCATGGACCTTATGGAACAACGAACTAAGTGTGAAGCCAGAAATTTCGAAATGTGGTGCAGATTTGGGCACTGCGCACCCTTCCTGTGATTGGCCAACTTTTATCACCAGATGATAAATCACCTCCACTTCCAGTGTTGGCAGTCTTCGTTCATGGGCAGGGAATTTTCGTTTGGGATGAGGGACTTATTCAGGATCAAGTCTGACGCAAATCATGGAAAAAATAGGGGCTTACTTTTGGAATATTTTGAAAACTTTTTGGTGTTGATATATTACTTTGTACGGTATGAAATCATAAAATTTCGATCGACCAAGGTTTCTGATAGTACTTTTTTTAAACTGTATTAGGTGCAATAATATTTTCATAAAATATAATCACGAATCCGTGACTGCACCCCCTTTATTTGGCCATCACCAGTCGCGCCTGCATTACAGGTATAAAGGGTGTCAACGGGGTGGTTTCAGTGTCCCAGTAGTTGCCCTGGTCCCCTGTACAGTAAATATTAGCAGTCTCGCCTGAATTCGATTCAGTGAATTAAGGATGAATCGTTTCTACAAATCGTAAAAGCCTTATGAATGAGACCAATAGGAATCGCGCCTATGACGCAGTAATTTCAATCTTATAGTTACGCTGTGGCTTTTCTCGGGTCGCATGTATGATGCAGATTGATGAAAAAATGACCGAATGCTTCATAGGCTATTAGTGCTTTTCTCCTATCCACTGATCCTTCATTTGCCTTTATTTTCGAATATTTCTTAGGTTTTCGATTTTTTGTACACGTGCCTGAACAGCAGAAACTATTCAGAGGACCCAACCAGTCCTTGAGGTCACAGGGATAGTAAAAAGCATGAAAAAACGTGAGGAACAGAAGTAACATCAAATGTCAGGGTATTTTTTACGTCTAACTTATAGGTTTCTCAGAGCCGCTACGGCTGAAGTTATATCGCCCAAAGGTTTATGATATCGTCGGCAGGCGTAACGAGCTAGAAAAACGAATCATTACCAGTTCAGACGAGAGGGCGGGGAAAATATTGAGTTATCCAAAGACTTGAGGTCGGGAGATTTCTTCCCGCGTAGGTGGTCACGACTGTTGGGGTCGGTAATTTCAACGTTTTGCGTGCGGAGGGTCGCATGTGTGGACACTATTTGCTCACCATTAGTGCTTTTCTGTGGCCGCGAGCACGTCCAAACGTCTACTTACATGGTTTGCCTCGGCGATCTCTCGGGCTGCATAAAATAACACAGTTTTGGTCTGTTTTGAGGCGTTCGGGGGTACATGACTGCATCGCTGGAGGCGATCCTAACTTCTCAATGAGAAAATCCTTCAGCACAGCACGCTATCTCGTAGATTCAAACGGCGAAAAATTTCTGAAAAAATTTTCTAGCTCACTCATCACGATCTTCATTATATCCACGGATTACACCTTCATGCTACACCTCAAATTGCCAATAATTTGACCTGAACTCTGAGCCTTTCGAAAGGCCGATCGGTGTGCACAGTTTCAGGTCACGAGTTTCGAGAGATGTTCCTCAAATGCAATTTTGACCGGGAAGTCATCAAAAAGTCTCACTTTGGGAGCCCCAGATTCCACCGAGAGGGTCCCATGATCCCGCAATAAACCTCCCCGAAAGGTGCTCCAGTAATAAGGCACGGACCCCTTAAGACGTAATGGGTTTTATAGTTTCATTTTCCCAAGAAAAAGCAATTCCCCCCCATCTTTTTTTTCTTTTTAATTTAAAGCCCAATAACAAAAAGACGCGGGTGTCGTGGTTTATGAACGTACCAATTACAACCGGGGCGTCCGAGTCGCCTCCCATCTGGTCCTCTAGAAAGTCCGTAGAAAGATCCTGATATTTCCAATAATGACGAACAGCCCTCGCCAGAAGGAAAACGGCAAATGACCGTAATAAGAACGGGTTCAAATAGGCTCGTGCTTCCAGTATCGTGTACGAAGAAAATTGCTACTCCCTATATTAGCGACGCAGAAATGTTGAAGACGCTCAAATAACAATAGTTGACGTCAGTATGCCCTTTTTACAAACCTCATTACAAACCCTGCATTGCTTCATCACGCCAAAGCGGCAGAAAGAGGAAACTCTTGCAGTTTTTCTACATCTGGTATCGATATGAAAACCTCTTAATATATATAATCCTATAGGATCATATTGGAAAGCGGGCTACAAGAGAGGGATGGGATATCGGTGTATCGGAAATATTGATTCAATTACTATTAAAAAAAAAGACGATTTAAGACGAAGTAGTCTATTTCCACGATAAAAATATAAATATAACTTGTATACGCATTTCGGTTGATTAGACCATCATCAGTACAATACAGAATGAGGAAGTTGTGAGAAGTACCTCATATACAAAAGTGAAATTTGCCTTCTAATGGGCAAGCCCATAATGTAAACATTATGTTCAATTACTATTAAGGTTCATTTTGACGAAAATGAGTTTTTTTCATTTAATTAACACAGCCGTAGGCATGGTAATCATAAAACAGCGCGTAGGTAACTGATGATACAGTTTTTTGTCTCTCCTGTAAAGTTGCATTTATGCACATTTATAAATGTGTGGTGTTAGAATTTAAGTGAGGATTTCTTATATCGTATACGATATGTATATCGTATACGTATATATATATATACGATGGGTCGATATTCTCATCACTTTTAGAGATGACACTAAAGCCTTCTGTATTCCCTTCTAACCTCTTAGATATAGAAGGAGAAACCTCTGAAAGAGCAATAAAAATCAGTGACATCCAAACTGTTGAACCAGCCATAAAGCAGAATAAGGGAGGTTTACTTAGTTTGGACGGTTCTTTTGTTCTGCGTTTCAGTTTGTTTTCCGATTTTTTTTTTTAGGCTTGTTGCGAAAGACTGCCATTTTTTGGCCCAAAGCCCGTTTGTTTTTCTTATTTTTTTATTTACCGCGGGTCCAAATTTTGTATACGCCCAGTTTTTGTTTTTAACAACGATATGCCTCGATATTAATAGTTGAATTTTCCCTTATCGTTATATACCTATTCTTCATATCGATACTTCTGCGTTCGATACAAAATTTGGACCCATGACAAATAAAAATAACCTCCTTGCCTGAACCAGAACACAAATGCGCAGTATTGACAAAGCAGGAGATTTCCTCTCAGATTTTTCGGTCCAACCAGAGAACCGTTATTATCTTCCCCCAAAATAATTTATTAAATATATTTTGTTTTTCAACAGAATTTGAATTTTATATACGCTATTACGTACTTTTTTTTTTAAATATATATAACAACGATATGCTTCGATATTAATAATTGAATTTTCCCTTATCGTTATATACCTACCTATCCTTCATATCGATACTTTTGTGTTCGATGCCCATCTCTATGGCATTGAACGCATGTATCGAAGGAAAACTCCAGTAATTTTTGGTCGCCATAAAGTATATAATATATATTATACTATATATACTGCCATATATATAATCATGTGTCGTGGCGGTGAACTCTATGGCGACCAAAAATTACTGGCTCGTTTTCCTTCGATACATGCGCTCAATGCTCACTATTCAATATATATATATCTACTAAAATAACAAAGATGTGAGTCTAGTGATGAGAAGGGTTTATTAACCCCACGGAATAGAAATTCTTTCTATTCCGTGATAACCCACTCACCCACATATTTCTTTTGGGTAGTAGGTATTGTTGTTGAGGGGGTCTCTTTTACTAATTTTACTTGAACTTGACTTGTGCCACCTTCCTGGGGTTGAAATTTACTCTAAAACGCTTATCTACTTTCAACAATTTTCTTTATGGCATATGACCCCCCCCCCCCCCCAAACCAACAGGAGTGCCGGCGTTTGCGACACTCTTCCAACTAAATTTCGCTCGCCCGCCCCATCTCGATCACGCGCGGTCCACGGAAAGCGCCACTTCCGGCGACGCGATCGGGAGGCCCCCAATTCTCTTGCTTATGAGGTAGCTCCTAATTATTCGGGCAGGTCAGTTTTCTCGTCTCACTTAATTAACCACTACTATTCTTATAAAAACATCTTATAAGAATAGCATAATTAAACGAATTTTTGATTGGGGCCCAGGACCTCCCCTCGCGACATTTCGTCTGGGGAAGCCAGGTCAGCAATTATTACGCCGCGTAATTTACGCGAGCTCATTTTCTGGGGCAGCTGTAGCGAAATAATATTGATGCTGACCTGTCAGCTTCAATATTATGTTCCCCTGGACTCCCATCTGAACACCAACGCATTCCAGATTACCACGACACTTCCTGTCGATCTGGAGATGGCGGGTTTTCCCTCAATGCCTCTTTTGGTTTATTATTCTTGGAATAATACACCTATGTTTTCGCGACGGGGGTCGACGACTCCGATCGGGCTCAAAATTTGACATGATCCGTTTCAAGAGGTCTACATTCTAAATCCGAAATGTCCGTCCGCCGTCCAGGCCGTTTTGGGCAGTAGGAATTTTTTTTAAATTCTGAAATTTTGACAAAATACTCGGTTTACCATCTAGTTGTGCCCGCAAGGTTTTCAGCCCGATCGCCCAAACCCGTGGGGCGCTATGGGGCTAAAATGGGGCTACAGAAGGGTTTTTTTGAAGGCTTTCGGCTAGGGGATCGAGTCAGGTGTCGTTTTCGAAGTATTTTTGGACGTAGATTCCATTTTTTGGGGTCCCGCAGCGATCCGATTTCACTGTTGCGATCTATAGGGCTTTCATGGGGCTACAAATGGGATTTTTGAAAGATCCCAGGAGATCAAATATTTTTCAAGTAAAAAACAAAACAAAATTTGAAAAAAATATTTTTTGAAAAACAAAATCAAAAAAATCTTTTTTGAAAAAGAAAAAAAATTAAAAAAAAATTTTTTTTAATTTTTTCATTAACAGAATTAAATTTCTGCACAAGTAACCTATATCAAAGAATAATAAATCCTTGTGTAAAATTTGCAGCGTTTTTTTTTTTTTTTTTTTTTTTTTGTGGGAGAGCACGATGTTTACCTATTTGGTAACACTGCTCTACAAAAAAAATTTTTTGGCATGTATCTTTGATGAAAACTGTCATTCTTTACTATTTTTGGTGTGCAGAATCCAAATTTTCAATCAGATTTGCTCCATTAGCTACTGATTTGGAGATACATCAACCAGCATCAAATACAAAATAATTTGCTACCGGGAGACACATAAACACCTATTAGACGTTGAAAGTACTTTATAATTCACTAAATCTCATCAGAACTTACAAAAAAATGAACTTCAACTCCATACAACAAGAGACTACCCTAAGGATGCTTTTTAGAGTTATTTGGAACGTTTCTTCTTTGCTTGACGATTGTATTCTTCTTCCGGTAGATCCCTCACAACGGTCCAACAGTAGTCTGCAAGCATAGATGTGTCCCACCTTTCTTGATACCTTCGTTCCATTCATGAAATATCTTGATGGAATCGCTCTCCATGTTCGTCACTTACTGCTCCACAATTGTCGGGGGAAAAGTTTAAATGAGAATGAAGAAAGTGAATCTTGAGTGACATGTTGCATCCAAGATCTCGGTACTTCTCAAGGAGGGTTTCTACTAGATCAGCATAATAATCCTGTCTTCTGTTACCCAAGAAATCATGAACTAAAGCTGTAAATGCATCCCATGCTACTCTTTCTTTTCCCTGAAGAATATTCAGAATATTCAAAAATGCTCTTCTCAAAAAAATGCTCTTTGTTTTCCTTCCTCCCTATCTTTCCTCTTTCCTATTTCTCCTTAAAAAATGCTCTTTGTTTTCCTCTATCTCCTCCAATTTGAAGTGTTCAGGAGGACTGGGAACAGGAAATTCATTCCCGTGAGGGATCGGTCGTATTGCGGAAGGAATGTCAGGGTTGTTGACTGCACATTTCTTTTTTCGGGACATTCCTTTATTAAGAGGAGGGGTCATGCAAAAATAGCAGTCGTCTGTGTGGTTACTAGGCTCCCTCCACACCATGGGAATAGAAAAGGGATTGAACGACCCTTGATGTTTAACCAATCCCTTAAATTAACACTACATGTGATACAGCAGATGTGAGGGGACCAAGGTTTGTCTTGGTCACCAACCTTAGCACCAAAGTAGTGGTGGTATGCAGTTTTGATCATCTGGGTGATGGGTCGTTTTTGATTAGCAAAGGTAACTTCACCACAAATGTACCTAACAAAAGTTGTTTGGAATGTTCCTTCACTTTCGGGGCCTGGTAGGTGATTGAAAACTATGTTTATTCAAAAAACCACTAGGAAGAACATAAAAAACAAGCACAAAACAATGCAACAAATACACCTGATGAATGTAAACACTGCCCACAGAGGTTAGGAAAGTGATTCTGTGGATCACAGAGAAGTTTAGTGTCAATCACAGGGAGAACAGTTTGGCCAACCGAAAAAAAAGAAATTTACCTCAGTTTGTGCCACTGTTGGTGTATCTTCAAAACTAGAGCTAACTAACTATTTTTATGTGCAAATTCGTGTTTCTCACACCAAAAAACATAGAAAGGGACAGTTTTCAAGCCAGATACATTTTCAGTGTAGAGCAGTGTAATCAACAGAATCATCTTGAACGTAAGCCCGGACGGCACATTGTTCACTGATATGATACCGATGACTCTATTTGCCTTCTGGTGGTCGATCCCTATTACAAGACTTATCACTACGACTGTAGGTCTGTCAACAAGCCGGGTCAGCTCTCCCCCCTCAGCCGTAGAGTGCTGTGGCTACCTTAAAGTTCTCAGCAAACGAAGGCATGTTTTGACGGGTCCACCAGACATTAGTGACAATTCACGTTATGCCCTCGATAGTGATGTTCAGGTACTCCCTTCCTCTTCCTCCAAAGACACCCGAGGCAAAATCCTGGTAACGCTGGAGGTCTTCACCCAAACGCACAACACAAAAATTGGTGTAACTAAATTCAAATTAGGAACTTAATTTTTGCACGTAGGTACACGCCCAACACCCGCACCATCGGGTAAACCTACAGCCCAGTTTTTGCTCGAAACCTATTGAAATTGATTTTATTTTTATTGAATGTGGTTTTTAAACACAGACATGTTCTGCAACAGAGCTGCCATGCTTACGACCAGAAATAATGCGATGTTTCGTTTCAGGTTCGTTAAGCAATAGATTTTCTCATCGTACTGCAGCTAACAACCTGTCCATTTGCTCAACAAAGTTATTTATTACGTTAGCTAATACGTACATGCATCATTCTTAAGGGCTCATTTAAAATAAGTAGGGCATCGATCACAAACTGCTAATTTAGAGTTAAGTTAAATGGTACGGAGTTTGAATGACTGTAATATTTTACATCGTGTCGGAACATCGTGGGATTCTCCACCCACTTCGAGTGCATTAGGGCGTCAGGAGCCGTCAACGATCACGAACTGCGAAAAATAGGGTATGAAGATGAAGAAGAAGAAAAAAAAAAAAGCGTTCTCAATCAAAACAGAGTCAGCTTCGTTATGTCCGTTGTCTCGAGGAAATGTGGGTCAGGTTGAGTTTGAGAGGACTTGAAAGCATAAATATACTGCAGCTCGTGTCAAACCGGTCCGAAAGCTCCAATTAAATCCCAGGACGATCCCGAGGGTTCTGGTCTGGATAACAGTGTCCAGCCTGAGACCCTGAGAGTCCCACTAATAGCCTATTCAAGGTATCCTTCCTAGATAAATACGGCGTTTCGTGTTATCTGAGTCATAGTTTGGGACGATCACTACATCCATTGACAATTCTTTTTCTCCACTAGATCCACATCTAATAGTAGGCTACTTCTGATGGGGAAAGTTATCAGGCGGTAGTACCGCCGCGGTACTTGCAGTTCCTCATTAGGATCGCATCTCAGGGACCTACATCATCTTTCATGTTCTAACGACCGTTTTCACTAGAACTTGAGGCGATTTTTTTTTCTCTCCAGACAATCGCCGACACTGCGGATTTTCCTCGTTTCGACGTCAATGAAAAAAAAAAAAAAAAACTCGACCCAGTTCAAATAACGCTTGTTAATTTCGCCATTTCAAAAGAAAAAAAAAATCTTTTGCAGAAAGGTCTTGATTTCGTCAATCAGGGCAAATACTCGAAGGAAATCAGTGTCAAACATAATGTTGAGCAATTGGGGATTGTAACTCTGGCCTTGACTCTCACAAAAATTGAGTTAACTCACCCTGAGTTACGGTTTTCCAACATTCTTAGAAAAATACACCCATGTTTTCGCGACTGAGGTCGACGACTCGGATCGGCCTCAAAATTTGACATTATCCGTTTCAAGAGGTCTAGATTCCAAAAACAAAATGTCCGTCCGCCGTCCGGGCCGTTTTGGGCAGTAGGAATTTTGTTTGAAATCTGAAATTTCGACGAAATACTCGGTTTACCATCTAGTTGTGCCCACAAGGTTTTCAGCCCGATCGCCCAAACCCGTGGGGCTAAAATGGGGCTACTGGAGGGTTTTTTTAAGGCTTTTGGCTACGGGATCAGTTAGGTGTCGTTTTCGAAGTATTTTTGGATGTAGAATCCATTTTTTGGGGTCCTGGAACGATCCGATTTCACTGTGGGGATCTGTAGGGCTTTCATGGGGCTACAATTGGGATTTTTGAAGGATCCCAGTAGGTCAAATATTTTTCAGGAAGGGATATTAAACATATAAATGCAAACACGTCTTAAGGTAACTACCCCCACACTTAATCACCACTGTATGCTGTATCAAAAAAACTCCTTTTTGTGCCTATTCCAATACCTTTCTATGTGTCCCCGGCAGATGTACTACCTCCTGACGAGACCCTAACCCCCATATATGGGGACGGGCGAAAGGCGCCTTGAGGCTTTATTTTGTGCAAAATATATGCCTTGAAAACTATCTACCTGCGGCTTATCCCTCACCAACTACCCAGTATGAATAATCAGGAAGCCGACCACACCACACCGAATAAATATTTTTCAAGTAAAAAATGAAACATTTCTGAAAAAAAAAAAAAAAAAAAAAAAAAATCAAAAAAAATTGTTTTTCAAAAACTTTTTCATTTTTTATTCGAAAAATATTTGACCTCCTGGGATCCTTAAAAAATCCCATTTGTAGTCTCATGAAAGCCCAATAGATCGCCACAGTGAAATCGGATCGTTCCGGGACCCCCAAAAATGGATTCTACGTCAAAAATACTTCGAAAACGACACCTTACTCGATCTCATAGCAAAAACCTAAAAAATAACCTTCCGTAGCCCCATTTTAGCCCCATAGCGCCCCACGAGTTTGGGCGATCGGGCTGAAAACCTTGCGGGCACAACTAAATAGTGAACCGAGTATTTTATCAACATTTATTTATTATTTTGCAGCGTTTTTGAATGAATTTCCTATCAGGTTCATGATGCAAAAGGAAGTTGCGTGATGTAGTTCTGACTGGATCGCGGCTCACTCCTAGCACAGTTTCTGTTGAAAATAACAAATCGCATCCTCATCCCCTCAGGCCAAGTTGTGAATAACTTGTTGAACAACGTGTCCCAACGCCTGATACAAACCGAGAAGGAAATGCCGTTTTGGAAAATAGAAACAAGCGGGTTTCGCCATATATGGCCGACCCCGTATGCACCCTCGGGTCCGATGATGCGAACGTCTTTTCAGGTTCTATTAGAGCCGGACATTAATATCTGTTCGGAGATTCACTTCGTCACGATGCGAAGCAACTTCGAGGTGGGCTCCTCACTTTGGGCCACACAACTACTTACCTTGTAAATTGTTCTGGGGAAAGTTTTCCGAAAGATACCCACCCATGCATCTTATTAGTTTCGCATCTCCGGGGCCTACATCTTTGCCAAGTTCGAACCATTAGTTTCGCTAGAACTTGTCAAGTTTCCTAGTAGGAAGAGTTTTCGAAATCCTCCGACTGCGCCTGCGAATTAGTCTCGATTGAGTAGGACAAATATTGCGGGTCCGTTGTCGAAGTCTCTTGTAATTCCACCTACCGACAATCTTCCGAATAACTTCCGAACGGATTAACGCGCAGAAATCGTTTTGTACTCGTTGAAATCAGCGTGAGAAGCTCGTTTTAATCGACGTAGTTGCGTTCAAAACGGACGCCAAACGTTGAGCCGTTTGGCCGTGATGTTTTGATCACATCCACAAACATTGGATTTTATTAATTTAGATGTTTTTTTGTTTTCTGTCTCTTGCCCTGATCGTTTCGCGAGTCACTGAAAGGCCCGGCCCAAATACCAAAAACACCGAACGTAACCTTCGCCGATCCAGTCTTTTTCTACGGAATTCTACAGATTTTTTTGAGAGCTGCAGTCAGTGTCTCGTGTCGTTTCGGGTTTCCTTTTCAATTCTCCGAACTCCTGAAGGATAAATACGTACTTTGTTGCCGTTATGTGGGCATTATTGGTAGCTCTCAATTACCAAAAAAAAATCGCCTATTACGCTCATTCTCCTTCTGGGACGCCATTAAACACATTCATAGTTTATAATAATATTAGTTTATATTATAAACTGGAAATATTATTTTCATCCTTAGTGAGGAAATCGGGTTTGTATGTTAGCCAAAGACAGCAAAATTTACTTAATGGCCATTATTGGTTTATGATTCTTGGAATAATAATTATAATTAACACCTATGTAATCGCGACGGAGGTCGAAAATGCTGATCGGCCTCGAATTTGACATTCCGAAAACGAACTATCCGTCAGCCGCACGCCGTCCATGTCATTTCGGGCTGTAGGTTTTTTTTTTAATCTGAAATTTTGGCAAAATACTTGGTTACCGTCTAGGTGTGCCCGCAAGGTTTTCAGCCCGATCGCCCAAACCCGTGGGGCGCTTTGGGGCTAAAATGGGGCTACGGGAGGGTTTTTTTTTTAAGGCTTTTGGCTACCTATGGGATCGAGTTAGGTGTCGTTTGCGAATTATTTTTGGACGTAGAATCCATTTGTTGGGGCCCCGGAACGATCTGATTTCACTGTGGGGTGTATAGGGCTTTCGTGGGGCTACAAATGGGATTTTTTACGAATCCCAGGAGGTCAAATATTTTTCAAGTGAAAAACAAAAAATTTTTGAAAAAAGAAAAATCAAAAAAAAAAATTTTGAAAAATGAAAATCCAAAAAAGGTCTTGTTTTCCGAGTAATTTCGGACGCAAAATCCATTTTCTCAAGGTCCCACATCTGTCCAAATTTGTTTTTTTTTTTTTTTTTTTTTTTAATCTCAAAAATAATTTCTTAATGACAGAATTAATTTTTGCACAATTAACCCATTTCAAAGAATAATAAACCCTTGTGCAAAATGTGCAGCGTTTTTTCTTTCGTCATGACTTCTAAGACTATGTTTTGTTCACGTACCAGCCAAACCTCCTGATAAGCCCCGTAGAAAGATACCGACGGTATAAACATGTCGATACGAGGATTTGTCTGTGACGTTAATCAGCCCGTTATTGTTCTAATAATAGAACGTACCGCCATGTTGTCCACGATGATTCTAGTATACCGATGTTTCTTCTTGGATTTTATGATCGTCTAAGGCCATCTGAGAGCTTCGGAGTTTTTCAAGTCAAGCTTACACGACCTTTTTATGCAGAACATTTCACTCAGCTGTAAAATGGCCGTAAAATGCTAAAAACAGGTACGGCCATGTGAGTGGGCATCCGAGAAGGCGCTTGTGCTCGAGATGGCATCCGCTCAAGATGATAAAAAAAGCTGATAGAAACGATTTTGTCGAAATAAACAGCGAGACTATCCGGATTTTTTTTTTTTAGCTGAAGAAGGAAGTTGCAGTTTATTTTTATGAGCGATAAAACAAAGAGGTTCGCTGGTCACCGCGGAGGCAAAACAAGATCATTACCTGGTCAGTTCGAACCTTCCGGACTGGCCCCGTTTCAGTATGAAAATGACGATTGTCGTCCGGATGGAGCGGATGCCGAAGGTATCTTGTTAGCGGAGAAATACTACGGCTGAGGGTTCTTGGGGAGGGAATCCCGATGATAGACGTGTCGCTTATGGATTCCGCGGTGGTCAAAAAGGGAAGTCTTTCAGTTCGCTATTGTGAGAATAAGCAAACGTTTCGCAGTGTGGGTCGAAAATTTTGATCTGCCTCAAATTTTGACGTTGTACGTTCAAGATGTGAGGATTCCAAAAATGACATGCCCGTCCGCCGTGCAGGCCGTTTTGGTCAGTAAATTTTTTTTTTTTTTTTTTTAATTCTGACTTTTTCACGTAATAGGTACTTGATTTCCGCACGCTTTTCAGCCCGATCGCTCAATCCCGTGAGGCTCTATGGGGCTACAAATGGGGTGTGAGAGGGGTTTTTGAAGGGTTTCGGCTCTGGGGTCGACTTCCTGATAAGCCCCATAGAAATTCCATTAGTTATATGGCCTTTTCGGATGTAGAACTATGTTTTGGTGGTTTCAGAACGATCCAATTTCGCCGTGGGTATCTATGTACCCGGTATTTCATCTGGTTAAGTTTGTAAAGTTTCATCGCCCTAACTTGTGGGACTTCGTGGCTATAAAGGTGCTAACTCTCATCCGAACACCGTTGGGATCTATGGGGCTCGTATGGGCCAGCGAATTTGCATTTGACGGTCTTTGGCCAGGAGGTCGAATAAGGTGTCATTTTCGAAGTAATTCCGGACGTAAAATCGATTTACAAGGATGTCGGGCTCGACAACACCGTTGGGATCTATGAGGCTCCCTTTGGGGCTACAAATGAGGGTTTTGAAGGACTTTGGCCAACAGGTCGAATGAGGTGTCATTTTCGAAGTAATTCTGGACGAGAAACCGATTTATAAGGATGTCAAGCCTATCCGACTACACCGTTGTGATCTATGGGGCTCGTATAGGCCTGCAAATCGGGCTTTTGACGGTCTTTGGCCAGGAGGTCGAGTGAGGTATGGTTTTCGAAGTAATTCTAGACGTAGAATGTACGTATGTGGATCTCAGACCCATCCAACTGTCGGGATCGATGGGGCTGCAAATGGAGCTGTTGACGGTCTTTGACCAGGAGGTCGAATGAGGTGTCGTTTTCGAAGTAATTCTGGTCGTGAAATCGATTTATAAGGATGTCGGGCTCATCCGACAACACCGTTGGGATCTATGGGGCTCGTATGGGCCTGCAAATGGGGCATTTGACGGTCTTTGGCCAGGTGGTCGAGTGAGGTGTGGTTGTCGAAGTAGGTAATTACAGACGTAGAATATACATATGTGGGTCTCAGACCCATCCAACTACACTGTCGGGATCTATGGGGCTGCAAAAGAGGCTTTTGGCGGTCTTTGGCCTGGAGGTCGAGTGAGGTGTCATTTTCGAAGTTATTCTGGATGCAGAATCCACTTATGGGGGTCTCTTACCCGTTCGACTACACTGTGAGGATCTTTCCGGCTACAAATGGAGCTTTTTATTGGCTTTGGCCAGGAATGAAGTGTCGTTTTCGAAGTAATTTCGGACGTAGACTCAATTTTATGATGGTCTTATCTGTCCAAACACTTCACCGACAGGTATACTTTATTCCAATTTTCTCTACTTTTTTTATTGACAAAATCGAGGTTTTACACAATTTATACCACAAAGTTACACAATGTAATATGTGTTTTTGAGTGCAGGTAGTGCTTTTACTAGGCCGTTAGTCGCCTAAATAAAAAATAAACTTGTTTACAACTTTTCGGAGATGTTATTTTCACCTGTGCAACGAAGGATAACTACTTAGCACTGCAACCAAGCTCACCTTCAATTCACTGTGACAGTTGTGCCAACCGGCGAGAACAATAGAAGTGTACTCCTATTCGTACATCCATTTTTCTGTATCAATGTCCCGTCGGGTACCTCCAGTTTCAAACCTCATGACTCGCCAGGGCTTGCACAATTCCAAGCGGGAGTTGGGTAATCCACATGCCGTTCCCACAGCCACCTGCACCTCCCCCGTACCGCTTTTCTGGTCCACGATTCTAGCCAACTAGTCTGTTTCTCTCGAGTTTTTATCACTTTGCGCACCTTACAAAATAACGCTGCTAACCGACATCCCCGTTATACCCTTGTCTCTCGACTAGGAACATGGTTGAAAAATTTCTTTACGAGAAAAAGACATTTAAATGCGACCATATTTGATTCCGAGAGCTCAGGCACGTTTCTTGAAGTCGTTATCTGTGTGTACTGTTTTGAAAGGGACGTTGTTGTCGTATCAAGTCCTGCTGGGACATAGTAGCTACCCCATTAGATAACTATACGTCTCCTAAAGAATATTGCGCTCCGACACTGCATTCTGGTGGCGGAAATCGAACTACTCTTCTCACAAAATTTCCCCGCTCCCTTTCGTTTTTCCCCTGCCTATTGGCAGCACTTCTCGTTGTCTCCCCTCAAAAGGGGTTTTAACTGAAAAATTTTGAATTTCACATCGTTGAATAGAACCTAACGACTTTTAGCATGGAACATGCTTCAGCCATGACCTAACTGCCCAAAAACGTTAGTCGGGTGGGAGACGCGGGAGTGTCATGTTTATATAGGCAGGCCCACCGAGAGGGGGGGGCAAAGGGGACATTTTGCCCCGGGCCCGGACTTTTACATGGGGCCCCAGCGGGCCCTAGAAAAATAAGAAAAGGGGGAAAAGGAGGAAAAAAGAAAAAAAAGAAAAAATGGCTAAGTTGCCACTTGGCAGGCAACGTAGTCTTCCGTGTGATTGGGCCTTGTAAAACTCAAGCAATGTGAATCACAATAAACCCTGTGAAACACAACTAGGCCAGTCAATTTTGACACTAAATTCGCAAAACGAGATGTATCTCTGATTTTTTAGTATGTTGTTCGGACCCATTAGGGTAGTGTTAACCGCGATTTGTGCGGCCTTATTTCAGTTTTGGCTCTATATCCAATAAACTATGCATTGTCCGACGAAAACTACTATATAAGTTTTTAAATAGCATTAAATGTGTGACAATTTAAGCCCAACCAGAGCTGTGTAGGTCAATTAGTTTCAGAGTTATGGCACTTTGAAAATAGCCCTTTTTTCCAAAATGTGAACATTTTAGTTGAAGACTTGAAGACAGCGGAAGCACGTTTTTCAGAGCGTTTTCCGCTGTAGCTCAATAACTATTGATCTGATTCCAAATATCTTTTTTTTCTCGTGAAAGCTAAGTAAATTCCCAATCGCAGTTATTCTATGTGAAATTTTGATTTGAGCGTTGATAAGAGAGGGGCAGGCACGGCAAAGATGTTGCATATTTCGAAACAACCGTGTTTCTTTGCATATTTTTGCCTATAACGCGGGAAAGGTTGGTCCGATCTTACTTTTCTTCTTTTTAGGTGAAAGCTGATTAAATTGTATACAGGGGACGGCACATTGCATGCCTATTGAAACAATAAAAGTGCCATTCGTATTCGTCGGAAAGGGTGAAAACAAGATATTTGACCATCTAAGACCACGTTTTTCGGAAGGTTTTCTTCTCTCCCTCCAAGACTGTTTCTCCGATCGAAATTTCATTGCCCCCACGCTTTTTAAAATTTAATCAGCTTTCACCTACAAAAAAAGAAAAGTAAGATCGGAACACCGTTCCCGCGTTATAGGCAAAAATGTGCAAATAAACACGGTTGGTTCGAAATGTGCCACTTCTTTGCCATGCCCGCCCCTCCCTTATCAAAGGTCAAATCAAAATTTTACATGGAATAGCTACGATGGGGAAGTTATTTAGCTTTCACGAGAAAAAAAGAAATTTGGAATCGGACCAATAGTTCTTGAGCTACAGCTGAAAACGCTCTGAAAAACGTGCTTCCGCTGTCTTCAAGGCTTCAAGTAAAATGTTCACATTTTGGAAAAACTGGCCTATTTTCAAAGTTCCATAACTCTGAAACTAATTGACCTACAAAGCTCCGGTTGGGCTTAAATTGTCACACATTTATTGCTATTTAAAAACTCATCTAGTAGTTTTCGTCGGACAACGCATAGTTTATTAGATATCGAGCAAAAACTGAAATAAGGCCGAAAAAATCGCGGTTTTTCGTGTGCTACGCGTGAAGCACAGCTTTTGGGAAGTTGCAAAATTGGATAAACACTACTCTAATGGGTCCTAACAGCGTACCTACTAAAAAATCAGAGATACATCTCGTTTTGCGAATTTAGCGATTTTTAGTGCCGATTTTGACTGGCCTAAACAGAAAAAAGGTCAGCGGTTACATGGGGGCCCTATGCCCTCTTTTGCCCCGGGCCCGCTTTTTCTCTCGGCGGCCCTGTATATAGGTATTACGTAATACCTACATAAAAGATTTATGATAGAAAAAAACTATTTGGAGCAAAACATGTACCACGTTAGAATTTTCGGTTTCAACCATTGTCAATAAAAAAAGTCGATTTAAGACGAAATAGACTATTTCGTCTTAAATCGTCTTTTTTTAAGATGGATTCCCACTATCTCGCCGCATCCACCTTACATTACATTGTCAATAAGTGAAACGGCCGCCCATACCCCGCCAGGATCAGCTGTGGTGGTGGTGGTTGGACTGCCTCTTCTGTATTGTCCTCACTCGTGGTCCAAGGAAACAGGACGGGTTAGGTGGGGCCACAGGGAAGGAAAGTGAGTGGGTGGTTAAACAATTGAAATATAAACAAATTAAAAATTCAAAAATGAATAAAAATTAAATGAACAATTTATCTTTTATTTTTAATTTGTTATTTTGTTATACATTTTATCCATTTTTTTAAATTTAATTTTTTTTTTAAGTTGTTAAACCACCCACCCACTTTCCTTCCCCGTGGCCCCCACCTGTCGTACGTTAAGCCACTAGTTCAGCATCCTCACCTGTCATACCTTAGGCCACTAGTTCGGCTTCCTCACCTGTCTGAACGTTAGGACACTAGTTCAGCGGCCTCACCTATCGTACGTTAGGCCACTAGTTCGGCATCCTCACTTGTCTGAACGTTAGGAAACTAGTGCGGCGTCCCCGCCTGTTTGTACATCAGGACACTACTTCAGCGGCCTCACCTGTCGTACGTTAGGCCACTAGTTCGGCATCCTCACTTGTCTTAACGTTAGGTCACTAGCTCAGCATCCTCGCTTGTCTTAACGTTAGGCCACTAGCTCAGCATCCTCACTTGTCTGAACGTTAGGCCACTAGTGTGGCGTCCCCACCTGTCGTACGTTAAGCCACTAGTTCAGCGTCCTCACCTGTCGTACGTTAGGCCACTAGTTCGGCGTCCTCACTTGTCTGAACGTTAGGACACTAGTTCAGCGGCCTCACCTGTCGTACGTTAGGCCACTAATTCGGCATCCTCACTTATCTTAATGTTAGGCCACTAGCTCAGCATCCTCACCTGTCGTACGATAGGACACTAGTTGAAAATACGGTGGTTTAAAACAAACTACACAAGTGGTAGGCATAAACAAAATGGCGAGCAAGCTGAGACAATGTTGCCAACAGAAAAAAACTCGAAATCTCTTCGCTCGGCCTCAGCTTGGGATGCCACATTGGCGTTTCCTACTGCAGCCACCAGACTGCACTGTCGGAGCGCAATAATCTTGTGGGAGATCTATATCCTTGTGTAGAAAAGCATCTTTACTCTGTTAATTTGCCATAAATCTAACCTCCACAGCCTCACTATAGTGTTTTTTTTTTTTCTTTTCAGATTCCTACCTCCATCGTCAATGTAGACTCAGCAAACATGGACATTGGTGGAGAAAGAGTGAGGGCGGACGGATTGAAGCAGGAGCTGTACGAGTTTGCCAACCCGACCCCCGACATCAAATCCTTGAGCGTCATAGAGCCTCACGTCAATTCCATCGAGACGAAAGAAACCAACAACAACCACGTGACGTTGGACATGTCCAGCTACTGCAGCGACCTCTGGCCGACGATAGACAGCAGCGTCCTGGACGAACTCAACTCGTGGACTCAGGAGGCCGGCATGCCCAAAGGTGACCACAACACCGACGGCGCCATCTACACCTTGACCGTTCTCAACGGGACGGATCAGAGCTCCTGGTTCAAACCCGAGGAAAAAGAGGAGAAACTCCCAACCAACCCGTCGTTAGATCTCGATTCCCTTTTAAACGTCATACCCTCGAATTTCGGAGCCAACTTCCCCACAGAAGTCAAAACCGAGTACACATTCGAGGACAGCGGGTTCGAAGACAAGAAAGAAGAAGTGTGCGAAACCCTAACCACAGACATCAGCCTCAACAGCCCTTCGAATTTCAACAACAACAACGAATGGAAACAAGAAAACAACAATGAGGTGGATTCGTTACTAAGGAGCGCCCTGACAGGGAAAGGCCACGTCCGGTACAACGGCATCAAGAAGGAGCCTTTAGAAATAAAACAAGAAGACGAAGACAAAATGCTTATAGACAACCAAATATTATACGAAACTCCTAGCCTAATAGATTCTGATAATCCGAGTTCAGCGCACAGCATGGACGAACTTTTTCTCAACCACCTCGACTCGCATTATCCGGATGACTATGAAAAACTGAAGAGGATTGAAAACGAGGTATTTATCTTAACGCGCTTGTTTTTGGTAGGGTTTGATACAAAAAGTATAATTTTGTTTATGATCTATCACTGTTGGGATATTGTTGTTGACTATTGACTGGGTGACAATTATCTCCTCGTTATGTTTGGATCTAGTTTGGTTGTGTCAAGCAGCTTATCAGCTTTGAGTCACTGATAAGCTAAATAGGTCAACTGCAAAACTACTCAAGGACTCACACTTCAAACAGAGTGAACAAAACAAGAGTAAAATTGCCCAGGACAAAGAGGTGAAACAACTGAAGTTCAAATTTACAAGTTACAACAGCTATAGGTGCCCCCCCCCCCCCCGCCTTGCTTGACACGTTCACTATTCGTCGAGACTGCAGGTTTGGGTTCTAAGCAACTTTTGAGACTCCTTCCGCTGTATTCTGCATTTAACTATAGTTGTTCCACCATTTCGTCTACCGAAGCACCAATCTTTGACTCCACTTTGATCAACCAGTTCCTTTTGTTGTCGTCCAACCTCTTCCAACTCTTCTCACAACTGCCGCTTCCTGGGGAGGGTTTCTTCAGCTGGAGTGTCGAGCAGTTTAGGGGTGGGATTAAATCGCCCGTCAAAAAAGGGCGTCATCACGACAACCGTATGACCTCCAGATACAGTAAAGTATTTCCAACGACTGAACCTGCCACCCCCGATGGTTTCCGAAGATAAGATAATACAATCAATAGCATTAAAAAAAAATCCAACGTCTGGTAAGGCGATTCACGACATTTAATAAATTTCACATTAATTCAATACGAATGCACGTCAGAAATTGATTACATAAAAAAAAAAAAAACTAATTTTAACGACAGTTTGTATCAAAATAAACAAATTGGTTTGCGTCACTGTACGACTAGGGCCTTCTTCGCCTTTGAGGGTCTTCCTCTCTTTCTTTTCTGCCCCATCGGTATGGATTTGGCTTCCTGAGGCACTTCTACTGATTTCAACCGAATTAGCATCCCCCACTGGTGAGCTGTGGTCCACTGCGGCAACGACACTTTCCGAACTTCAGCATAATGAATGCAGTTCACAGACAGTGGATCTCTGCAGGTCGACCGAGGTAATGAGCTCCAAAACGTGAATATCCTTAGTAATCTGTTTCCCGATAGGACCACCTTTCTTCAAGCTTTTCAGATGCTTGTTCATGTTCTTCAGGACGTGAAAAAACTCATGATTCGTTTAATGCTTCTTCCATGGGGGTCTCAAAAAACAATGCGAAAGCCTACCGTAATGGCTTCACTGCCGTCAGCTAACAAAATCACCGGGCTCCATTGAAGATCGTATTTGTGGAAAGCCTGAAAAATGGCTATTTTCCGTCCAGCGTACAGTCGTGCCCCGGATTATCTCGGCGTTGCGGTGAATGTTCATTTTTTTTATTTTTTATTTTTTTTATTTAAATATTAAGTGCTTTGAGGGCAGAGCCCTATGCACAAAGGAGTTGGCCACCTGATCAATAAATGGATGCCAGAGCAAATATAAATCATATATATAGGGCCGTTGTATATGTAGCATTCGTTTTTTATAGCATTTTATAGCGGTTTTTTTAATAGCATATATATATATTTTGCAATAAGAGAGGGTTTTTTTTCCATCATTTCCTTTTTTCCTTTCATTTTTTTGTTGTTGTTGTTGTTGTTGTTGTTGTTTGTTTTCCATTTCCTTTTTCCATTTTATTTCTCTTTTAGGTACTTTTAACTATTTTCTTATGGTTTTTTTTTTCATATCTTTAATTTTTTTTTCTTTTTTTTTTTTTTTTTTTCTTTTTTTTCCTCTCTCTTATTGATTCACAACAATAAGCTGGTGTACTGTGTCACTCGGGGCTCTCGAAGAATGTCCTCGTAGCGATCGCGGATATGGTGAAGGCCCAGATGTGGTCCAGGTGTTCTTTGTCCCTGATGATGAGCAGTTTGTAGAAGTCTTCGTTGCATTCGTCTAGATATTTCCCCAGGTGATGTCGCCGGGCACCATGGAAGTGCGGACATCTCACCAGAAAGTGAAAGACCGTGGCGTCCTCTCCGAGATTACATATTGGGCAGAGGCGGTCGCTGCTGAAACGAACAATCTTTCTGCCCCAGCGTAACGTCGCTCGTCTGCTCCCCGCCAATCTCAGTTGCGCCGCTACGCCGAGTTTCCGGTGAATGTTCATTAGCAGCGTTCAAACATTATCACGTCTTTCGTAATCTGTCGGTGTCTTGGACATTGTTTACTGTTCGTGCAGATTATCTGAGCTCTCCATAACCTGTCGTGCTGACGCCCTATCTTGGCGGGCTATTTATTACTCCCCGTAGTTTAGTAGCTTCAACAGTTTTCGACGTCTCTGCTCTGATTCTGGTTCAGCGGGTGTCATTTCTTCTTATCCTGGGGTTATTTAGTCCATGATCTTCACCTTGTTCAGCTATTGGCTCTGTTTAGACTTCGTTCCTATCTTCAGAATCTTCTCTGGTACTTTTCAAGTACCAGCTTTTTCTTGGACTTTAGATGGTATTAGTCTGACTTCATTGCTCGCAAGTTCTTGTTTAGGTAGCTTCTCCATTTAGTCCAGTCATAAGGTCCTCAAAATGTTGAAATAGAAACATATTTTGGGTTAGAAATGGTTTCTATGGTTCTCTATGTTTTTTGGGGTGCTGAATCCGAATCTGAGGTTTGCCAACAAAATTTCGTGACGGAACATGGAGAAAAATGCAAAAAACTGAGAAATTTTCGAGTTTTCCTTGGTGTTTTGAGTATAGCTCAAAAACTATCAATTTTGTGGAAAAAAACGGTCTTACCTTTATTAAAGACGATTAAATTTGCTATCGTTTGAGTGCAACTGCAGCCCTATAGGTCCAATAGATCCCGAGATACAGCACTTCAAAATTAGGCAAATTTTCTCAAAAAGTGCAATTTTTAGGTTTTGAGAATCTAGCGAGTCAAATTTCGGCAGGACCCCCTCCTGTCTGTTTTAGCTTCCGAACATTCAATTGTGCGTACGAAACGAATTTAAAACAAAATAAGAAACGTTCAATCTGACCGCGCGGAGAGCGGAAGCACGTTTTTCAGAACGTTTTCGATTGTAGCTCAGAAACTATTGGTCTGATTCCAAATTAATTTTTTTCTCGTGAAAGCTGATTAAATTCCCCGTCGCAGCTATTCCGTGTGAAATTTCGATTTGAGCTTTGATAAGGGAGGGAAAGAAGAACGTTTTCTGAAAAACTTGGTCGTAGATGGTCAAATTTCTTGTTTCCACGCTTTTCGACGAATCCTAACGGCACTTTTGTTGTTTCAATAGACATGCAATGTGCCGTTACTTATATAAAATTTAATAAGCTTTCTGATTAAAAAAAGAAAAGTAAGATCGGACAAACCGTTCCCAAGTTATAGGCAGAAATGTGCAAAGTATCATGTTTTATTCACAATGTGCCACTTTTTTGCCGTGCCCGCCCCTCCAGGGTGCAGTCTGCAAGTCTTTAGGCTATGTGGACAGCTCTAGGTTCAGTTGGTTAGGTTGCAGGTGCCTCAGGCTGAGCTTCAGACTCTCCTGCCACACCTGACTAGGTTCGGCTTCTTGCACTTCCCCTACTCCAATCTTCTTCTTCTTCCCAGGCTGCCTTTGCACCATCTTGCCCCACATTTCCCTCAGCATGTGATGCAGCTCTGCAGGTCCTTTAGGGGCAGATAGGCCGGTAAAATATGTACTCGAGACCGAAAAGGAAAACTCAGACTCAGTATTTTTGGACGTAAAATCCATTTTAAGGATCCCAAAAGCGTCCGATTTCACCTTGGGGGATCCATGCGGCTTATGAAGGATGCCAGGAAGTCGAATGAGGACTCGTTTTCCAAAATGTCCGTCCGCCGTCCGGCCGTTTTAGGCAGTAGGAATTTTTTTTAAATCTGAAATTTTGACAAAATACTTGGTTTACCATCTAGTTGTGGCCGCAAGGTTTTCAGCCCGATCGCCCAAACCCGTGGGGCGCTATGGGGCTAAAATGGGGCTACGGGAGGGGTTTTTTGAAGGCTTTTAGCTATGGGATCGAGTTAGGTGTCGTTTTCGAAGTATTTTTGGACGTAGAATCCATTTTTGGGGTCCCTCAACGATCCGATTTCACTGTGGCGATCTACAGGGCTAAAAATGAGAGTTTTGAAGGATCCCAGGAGGTTAAATATTTTTCGAGTAAAAAATAAACAATTTTGAAAAAAAAAAAAAAAAAAATTTGAAACGAAAAAAAAAAGTTTTTGCAAATAAAAATGCAAAAAAAAATTTTTTTTTAAATTTTTTCCATTGACAGAATTAAATTTCTGCACAAGTAACGTATATCAAAGAATAATAAACCCATGTGTAAAATTTGCAGCGTTTTTAATCTGAAATTTTGACAAAATACTTGTTTTACCATCTAGTTGTGCCCGCAAGGTTTTCAGCCCGATTGTCCAAACCCGTGGGGCGCTTTGGGACTAAAATTAGGCTACGGGAGGCTTTTTTGAAGGGCTTTGGCTACGGCATCGAGTTAGGTGTCGTTTTCGAAGTATTTTTGTTGGTGCCGAAACGATCCGATTGCACTATGGCGATCTGTAGGGCTTTCATGGGGCTAAAAATGGGATTTTTGAAGGATCTCAGGAGGTCAGTTTACCACTTTTAAAATCTCCCTTGTTTCCTCGTCTAAATGAATTTTCTTCTTGCAGGTTGCAGAATCCGTTGAGCAGTTCTGCCTTGACCGAGCCTACCTCCCGAGCGGTTCTCAACTCCCCAACCCGGGGATGCTGGCTCTCGTCAACAAACCGGCCAAAAAATACACCAAACGGCAGAAAACCGCCCAACCCGGCTCCGCCCCGACGCCCGGCCCGAGGAAAGAACGGTCGCTCCACTACTGCACCATCTGTTCCAAAGGGTTCAAAGACAAGTACTCGGTCAACGTTCACATACGGACCCACACGGGAGAAAAGCCCTTCAACTGTTCACTTTGCGGGAAAAGCTTCCGCCAAAAAGCCCATCTGGCCAAACACTACCAAACCCACATGGCGCAGGCCAAAAACGGACTGTCCGCGTCGTCGAAATCCGCCAAAAATTTGATATCCAGTAGTTAATCGTATATTTATTGAAATTCTCCGTCCAAACTGTTTCTTCTTTCTTCTTTTTAACGAAATGTGCTCTGCCGCATCGATTGCGACGCCGCCGCCTTCTTGAGTTCAAAATTACCGTGGTGGCAGTCTGACCCCTGGTATATGGTAAGGTGTTGGTAGCATTGAATCAACATTTTCTGTAAATTACTCGACGGCTGTTGAATCAACAGCGCTTAAAATTGTGTCTTACACTATTTCGTACCGCGTCAAAATGTCGTGCCATGGTAAGCAACGGGGAAGGATATTGACTCGACAAAGCTTTACCAAATTCCGGACTCCGGTCCTCTAGACGTAACATTCAGTGTTGATTTTTCGCTAATTTTATGGGATTGGTTATTTTTTTTCTTAGAACGGTAAAAGTCCCACCAATGACTTTCTTTTCTCCTCCAATGGTTTGTTCATAAAGCGAAACGGGATCGTGCAAGGGTTACCAATAGTACGAACAGATGTGTTTCCTAATTGGGTTGAAAACATTTTTTTCCTGTGATATGAATTTTTTTGTGAACTTTTCGTGAAAACTGCCAGATATTTTATACGAGAACTTTTTAAAGTGTTAAAGTGTATTTTTTACCTGTAGTTATTGTTGATAGGTGTTTGTTTAGAGAATTTATATGAGAAATGTAGTATATTTGTAAATAAATCGGGTTAGTTACGTGAAAAATTCCTTTCAGTAATTGAATTATTGTCCAATTTTTTTATACGATGACGGAAATGCTCAACTATCCATGACTTATGTGGACACCTTGTGAATTAACTGAAATACTCCGAAAATGAGATTTTTGATGAAATGTTTCTTGTCCGCAAAATGATTTCTGTTTATGTTGATTGCCGTCTTTGTTTGGCCGAGGATTTGTTATTAGTGGTTGTTTACGGTGTTGCAGGTGAAGCAACCGACAAGGTTTAAATATAGCTCTGTTTCAGCCCGCAATTTGAATATTTTGACGGTAATTGTGTGCTATTGGTCATTCACCTGCGATTTTTATGTAATTTAAATATCTCTGAAGGTAGTTGGAATGGCAAAATAGATGAAATAGTCAAAGTAAAAAGTTTTTTAGGGAAGGTGGGCGAATAAGAGACAAAACGGTTAATAAGAGACAATTTTTTTTTTTTTTTTTTTTTTTTCAGCCGAACAATTGACTTTTTTCCGTTGTAAATTTTTGTGTAAGTAGTTTGTGACAAATGGAAAACCCACAATTTTTTTTGAGATCCATAGAAAAAAACCCAGGTAAGAGAGAAAAATCGTGAAATTCAAAATCATGAGAAGTCAGAAAAAGTCTTAGGAGACCGAAAGGGCATTAATTTGACAATTATCAACGCGTCTCTTAATACCCTGAAAGTTTCATCGCATTTGGTTCAAACCAAAAAAAGTTATGAATTTTCAAAGTTAGGCGAATAAAAGGTCAGCCAAAACTTTCGGCTCTCAAGTCCTGTGAATGTATAAACGTTTTATTAAAATAAATTAAGTAGGAAGAACAGATTGAATCAAAATCACAATGTTTGAAGAATAAAATTTATTTAATAATATAATAGGTAATATAATATAAAGTTTATTGTGAGTAGAAGGGGTCTGAGGCCAGCTGGGAGAGATTGGGGGTTGGCTAGTTTTTGTCAGCTTTTTCCCATTTCAGTCGCACCCAAATGTCAAATTCGTGAGGCCCATTTCGTTCTTCACCACAGCGACTCGAAAAATAGATGGGGGCCCATTTCGAAAACTCCATTTAGCTCATTCTGTGGGCAACTTGCCGCTAAACAAAGAAGCTGAACGCCGAAATAGTTATGTGGTTTTGCGCTGCAGAGTGCAGTGTCCCTTCGTTCCAGCTTCCATGCGATCAGTTTTTTGTTGGTAGCACTGGAAATGCGTATTTTCAAATTAAACAACACTAGTATGCAATTCTGTGCCGGCATCAAAAGTTACCCAAGTTGGTTGTCTCTTAGCCATCGATGGCTTAAAAAAGGCATTTCAGAAATTCATTGACATTTGTGACTTAATGCATCTCTCTCTCTGTTCGCTCCAAATCAACCCAATGCTGTAATAATCGACATTAACAATCAAATCCCGCCTGTTTTGGGGGTTGAGGGCTCTTTCGGTACCTACAAATCAAATCAAATCAAATCAAGGTTTTTTATTTGCAGAGGCCAATATGACACAGAAAACGTCAAAAATGAGTTGGTACAAACACGAAATACATCAGGCAATTGAATGGTACAAGGCAAAAGAAAACAATTATGTGGTTTTGCGCTGCACAGTATGGTATCTGCCAAAGCGTCAAGCGTTGTTTATTATGAGTTGGTAACACGATTGAGAATTGTCAAGATTTTGTGGGCCATTTTACCAGGCCGATAGAAAAACCTAGTTTTAGGAGATGGTAGCGAACAAGAATCCTCATGCCCTTCAGAATATTTTCTCACAGCTGATGAGTGATCCACTCAAGTGGTGAGCCCCCTTATGGCAACTCTTATTGGTCAGACCTGAGGAGAACAGACCGCAAGTGGTGACATCTGAGAAGGAGGGGGCAATAAACCTTCGGTAACCAAGTTTGGTATGGACATTTATGGAGGTTGCAAACAAATGGCCACAATGGTAAGGAATTTGGCTGCAAATATCAATTTATGAAACTGAATAAGTGATTTTAAGGAGGTGTTCATTCAGATTCGTGAAGAACTTTAAGGGTTGAAAAAAAAAAAAAAAAAATACCGGGCCGAGCTTTATGCTATAGCAGTACGCATGGAGAGAGTGAGCGGTGGGCCCTCGAGAGAAGACGAATTCACATATTCCCAGATAGCCAGCTGCTCTGAAGTCACTAGCGGGGATGAATACCAGCTGGTACCCGACTGCTGGGAGTCCTTCAGGCGTGTTGGGGCCTCCGTGAGATTCTCAGATGGGTCATGATGGCATACCAGGGAACGAGAGGCCATACAGGGGTCCAGCAGGGACCTTATGGGAGTTGAACCCTGTTTAGGCATCACGGGGGCGCTTTTCCGTGATGTTGTTTGCCTGTGGCAAAGATCACAACACAACCTGTGATGTAAAGGGTGAATACGTGTTTTCATTTACTGCGGACACAACTTAGATTCATAGTGGGCTTGTACGCAAGCTTCAGGACACATTTAAACAGGATAGAGGTAATAAGCGATGTGCCCGTGTGTAGGATATGTGGCGATGAGAGGAGACAGCAAGTGTGAGGCCCTGAACGCAGAAGGTAGCTTGCTCTGGGTTCAGTGGACCGGGGAGAGATACTGGCACAACCTGATAAGAGGGCTATTGAAGGGCACAGACCTCCTACCGTAGTAACTTCGAGGGGTAGCTCAGCAGGTGCGGGAAGTGGGGCGCCCTTCAGGAACTCTCCTTACTGTCACTGGTCATGGAAGAAGGAAAGGAAGTTTCACTTCATAGGGGGTGGTGGGCTACCAGCCAAAGACTGCCGAGAGTAACGCAATCTAAGCGCGTATCCTTTGTCACTAGTAAGTTTACCAGGTGCTCGCTAGGTCCGGCTTCGGTGGTTCGGAAGTTCTCGGCATTTGCGGTTCGAGAATACAACACAAAAGGCGGGCTGCTCGAAAAATAGCAAAACAACCAGGCGGGTGTAACCTGGCGCGATCTGTGGACGATCGCGGATACTCCCAAAGGTGTTGCTGGCTGTCGAATGTGGGACCAAATAGGGGGAGGATTTATTGAAAAGAAGGGGAGCTTTTGGGCACGTCTTGTAACGCAGAGTGGAGCTTCCTTTCCTTCTTCCATGCTCACTGGTATTAATCTAATCTTATAAAAAATATTGCTTAGCAAGTTCGATATTTGACGGCCTAATCACTTAAAATCAGGAATAGAGGTGCCTCGATATTTTTTTATTGATTATCTTCTTCCAAAATTTAATAAGTCCACAATCTCTGAGAGCTGCAAAACACAAAATTAAATCAGCGGTTGGGATAAGGGCGGTATGAGTTTGGAGCAGGTTGGCCTTCAAAAGAACTGTAATTTGTCAAACTCAACGCACACATTTTGCAAATCACTACACAATCAAATGCGGCCATTTGGGCCTTATCAATAAAAACTGCCCTCTGTCGTCTTTTGTTGCGAACTATTCAATTAAAATCCATTAAATATGTTCAGTGACTACTTCTTTTTAATAATAACAACGTGAAATAGTTTTTGTCACTCCAACATTTTACATTCCAAGAACAGGACGATTTCATCCGAAATTCAGATGATCATCCATTTGATTGAGGCGTTGTTTGCAACCTTCGGTTGGTCTCTGGCAGGTTATGTCAAAAGCCTCCCAGCTTGTGACATCAGACTTGCGATCTGTAACACTCGAAATTTTAAATCGCAAAATGGAACTATTCGGGACATGCCGGAAGTCGAAATTGAAACAATTGTAACGAATTGACGACGTGACTGTCTGCTCCCAGTAGACGCGTTGGTATTTCTGATGAGATCCCACTAGCAGTATTCTCAGCCAAACAAAGAATCCTTGAAAGACCTTTCTTTTTATCTAGGCGGTTTGAACGTTCTATTGCTTATTTAGTTTTATAGTCAGAAAAAAAAAGGTTCGGCGCTTTCTGGGTTCCGTGAAGTCCTTGAAAAACTCACCTTAATGGCAGACGTTCTTGTATGAAGCGCAAAGAACATTTTTATCGCGGCCGTTATGAACGTACCATTTATTTAATTGTCTTTGAAAAAAACGGGTACAGAATTGACTTAGCTCCATTAACCCCAGGAAATTTATATCTGAATTATTGTTTTGTTTTTTTCGCTGTAGGGATACGATTCATTTGATGAATTTTTCAATTATTTCCTATGGAAATGCTCGTGTACTTGTTCCACCATTTCATTGATACATTTTGCCCGGCCAATTTCAAAATTTTTCTCCTAACGTGTACACAAAGTGCCTTATTGATCAACATTCTCAATGAACCATGTGAGCATCACGAACCCGTCCACTTATTTAGTATTACCTTTAAGCTTAGGGCCAAAAAAAATTGTTGCCAACCAAATTTGTTTTTAACGTGTACATATTGTCTGTTACGATAATTTATTGTCTTTGTATATTATAGAGTTTTATTAAATTGTTGAAACAACAAACACTTTTTCAAAGAGTAAAAACTGCCGAAACGGTGCAATATTAGTTCTAAATTCCCCAAGACTGAATCATTCATTCAGTATTTTATTTATGTTGTGAATAAATATTGAATATTATGTTTTTGTGTAAAAGACCTTTCGCGAGCAAATTTGCTTTTCCCTCAGCCAAATTCAATTTTGTACATAGCTTTGTATTTGTAGATGTAAAACATGTCTTGCCATAGGGTTAACAAGCTATTTTACTGCCCGCAGTGTATTTTGATACTGTAATGTACAAGTTCGTATACCTATCACTGTATAGAACTCGCGTTTGACGGATTTTTTTTTTCTAAGTAGGTACCTATAAATAATGGGATAATGATTACACTATTTGCCTTGGAAATAAAGAATACTTTTTTATTTTTATATTTATTTCAAAAGAATGGCATTTGTTTCGGAAGTGTTCTTTTCATTTTCCTTATTACACCCTGCGGCGGATGGGATAGAGAAACGCTGCAAATTTTACACAAGGGTTTATTATTCTGTGATATAGGTTACTTGTGCATAAATTTAATTCTGAGAATGAAAAAAAAAATTTAATTTTTTTTTAATTTTTAAAAAATTTTTTTAATTTTTAAAAATTTTTTTAATTTTTTGTTTTTTTTTTGGTTTCTTACTCGAAAAATATTTGAACTCCTGGGATCCTTCAAAATTCCCATTTCGACGGCTAAGAACCAGCATAGCACAACTGAATATTCCGAACTTTTCAGGAGAGGGAAAAAACTGATTCCCTGACGACTTGCAACGAAAAATTTAATTTTTAAGTATTTTCTGTTCTTATTGGTGACCCTTCAACTCTCAGTACAAAAATTGGTATTCCACCCCACTGCAGGAAAAATCGTTGAGTTGCTATGCTGTTCACCAGGTTTGGAACGAAAATGGGCTGGTCAACAAAAAGAACAGTGCACTGATTTTAAATTGTATAATTAGTAATAGTGAAATAAATCAGGCAAAACAATCAGGTACTGTTAGTTGCCGTTATCACAAACAAAACAGTGACGAAGCCGACGAAGTAATTAGTGTGTACAAACTCCTGTCAGTCAGAATGTCGTCCACTGAACGCTCAAGACGTCTGCGACATTGTCGACGAAAACAAGAGCGCGAGGAATTTAATCAATTTTTAATTAATACTCGTTTCAACTCAAATACAACGGAGGATGAAAAATTTGAAGCATTTCTAAGAAAGAAGAAAAGGAACAACGCTGAAAAGAACGCAGAAAAATGTAAGCAGTACCGCCAGTACCGGAAACTTGAGAGCTGTTGGAGTAATTTTGTTTTCTTCCAGGGCTTGATTGAGTTTCGCAATCTTGATTTCTTCGGACAAGCATTCTTTTGTGTAAAAAGTTTCAGCACGTTCCCACTGAACCTTTAAATTGTGCAGCATGTTTATAGGAACTGTCTTTTTATTGGGAAGTTCCCAAAAAGCTTGGTCTGAAAAATATTAACATCGTCAAGAAGGTCAGAAGGGTCAATCGTTTCGGAGGAATTGGGACGTTCCGTTGTCGGCGAATTGTCATACAACAGTGGTTCTGATTGTTTGGTGAACTTATATTGTCTCCAGTGATAGACTGTTGGGGTTGCAGTGTCTCAACCACCCCGGTATTACCAGAACGGTTCACTGGTTACGTTGCAGGAATCTTCCATTTTCAGTTGAAAACGTTAGAAGAGTCAATTCAGCTTGTCCAGTTTGTGCTGATGTCAAACCCCGCTTTCTCAAATCCAGGGGCACTCTCATTAAAGCGACTCGCCCTTCGAACGAATCAATTGTGAGTCAGAAGAGCCACGAGCCGTTAACAGCCGACAGTTTGTCTTGGCCTCATTGAGCAGGAGCTTATTGGATAGGGTCCATTCTTTCAGAGTATGGAGCATGAGGACACCTTCAGTTTTTGAGGGGGCAGCCGCCATAAAGTTTGTATCGTCCCCAAAGTTTACCACACAGGTATTCGGCCCCCCCCCCCCCCCCTGCAAGGACGGCAAATCGTTCACCGGTATCAGACAGAGGACCGGAGCCAGAAGGCTGCCCTGGGGGACCGATCTCAGACTCGACGTTAATCATCAAACGATTGGTAGTTCTCAGGGTCTCTGCTAGGGCGATGGTTACTCAGAAGTCGGTAAGTTATTGAATCCCCTCGACAACCCCCACCCATAAGAGAAGCTCAGGACACAGAGTAACAGAGAATTGTGTAAGGCCGCTGACGAGGTGTTGCATTCTCAAATTATGAGTTTATGGGCCCGCTGACCCAGGGCCCAACATTTAAATAAAACTAATAGTGTGGGTCTGCTGACCAGGTGTCGCCATCTCAAATTATTCGTTTACGGGCCTGTTGACCCGTGGATTCTGGATTCTTCGTCCAAAAATACTTCGATAACGACACCTAACTCGACCCACGATGAGGAAACCCAGTGCCTTCTGCTCAAGCACTTGACCCCATAGCCATCTCTGAGGACTCCACCGGGAAGCGTCTGGATACGCTTCTGGCGAAGTTATCCTCGAAGAGTCACACAGCCGTCTCTGACAAGAAAACCTGGGAATCTCTTCTCAGTGCTCAATGTCAAGGTCTGGACTTAGCACCAGCGATACTGGTCGGGTACTGTGCCCCAAACCTGTAATATATATGATGTGAACTGATTGCAAGGGCTCACAGTCCACATTGCGAGATTGCTCGCAGATTATGTCAGGAGAAGGGATGGGCCCAGCCTGCACACCGGATTATCTCCTTTTCCTCTGCCCCTCGGGCTCGGGGTCCACTCTACACCCGCGGAAAACCTTGCGGGCACTACTGGGTGGTGAACAGAGTAATTTGCCAAAATTTCAGTTTTAAAAAAGCTCCTACTGCCCAAAACGGCTCGTACGTGTACGGCGTACAAGCGTATGAACGCATAATTTGAGAATGCGACACCTGGTCAGCGAATTCGCCTATTTGTTTTATTTAAATGTTAGCCCCTGGGTCAGCGGGCCCATAAACTCATAATTTGAGAATGTGGTACCTGTCACTCGCTTGACGATTAACGTCGAGTCCGATCTCAGCAGTGTTTTATTGGTTGAAAAGGACGGATGAGAGGTGCCTTCAATCCTCACACGCCAAGGCCTCTCAGTGAGGTGCGATCGAAACCATTTATTGGCAATCCCTCTGATCCCGACACGTTCAAGAGCAAAACTTCGTGCGGTGCCACATCGAAGGCCGTACAACCAGCCATCCGAAGACCCCGATCCACACCAGAGCACACAAAATCAGTAAGGTCAGCCAGTGCCGTCTCCGTCGACCGATTCTTTCTGAAACCATGCTGCGCCTCGTCGAATCCAAGAATGACGGGATAGCATCAGACTCTCAAGCATCTTCCCCAAGAAGTTTATCAGACTAACGGGTCTGAAATTCGAGATATCCGAAAGGTCACCCTTCTTGGGCAAATATGTATTCTACAACGAAAATTACTAGGAAAACGACAGTGACTACCCTATTTTTTTAACCCCTCTGCAGCCCCTTTGTAGACCCTCAGAATGGAGCGATTTCGCTAAAAAAACTTCACGGACCCAACCAGACAGTGAACCGAGTATATCCTCACAATTCCTAAAGCCCGAAACCCCAACTTGTTGGAATCAACAAATCATGAAAACGAATAAGTCATCTATATTATACGAACAAATAGAGAGTTCCTAAAGCCACTTTTTGCCTAACGGTGATGAGTTACGGTCGACGCAACTCGAGATTTCGCGCATGCGCAGAAATAACGGCGATAACTTACGTCCTTATGCCTAACGTCGAACGTTGTTGCCGTAAAGATGCGGCGATAAGCTTACGGTCTTAAGGATATCGCCGTTAATTTCGAGCAATAGAAGGTAAATAGCGGCACTTTAAATTTAGCGTGACTTTTGATAAGACCGTATCTCTGTTACGGTCTTATGTGAAGTTAGCTTTTCTTTGATTCTCCCTAGACAAATCCCTTACGGCGATAAAAATTAACGGTCGACGTATCTCGGATGTTTCTTTAGGAACTCTCTAATGTTTACGTTGAACAAAATTGTTCACCCTTGTCGCAAAACCATCGGTTGCCTGTTCTGGGAATAATAAACCAAAAACTACATTTCGTTTAAAATGTTATATTTAGTTTTTTATGTACAAAAGTTCAGTTCAACTAAAATTTACAGTGTACAGTATTATCAACATATTTACAAAAACGACAAAATGTCTACTTTGATTCATCTTCGTTGTTTCACTTTTCATCTCAAAAACGTCTCACGCGTGGCTATTGAAATACGAAAAATTGAAATCTGTGAAAGTGAGGCGCAGTTTTCGGCGTTAACTCCAAGTTTATGGCAACCGTATACGACTTTTCAAATTTCGAGATATTTGTCTTCAAAAGTAGACGGTGAGATTCATGTTTTCGGGAGATTTCAAGTCGCCGATTGGAGTCACGCTAACGTCTGGGTCGATTTCGGTCTGGAACAAACAACATTCGCGGTATTGGAGGAAATGCAGGTCGTAACGTCTAACTTGGTGAGATGAGGCGTACCTTGTTGCTGTGCGGCGAGTCGCTCTCGTCGTCCCAACTCAGCTTTTTGATGGTACGAGGGATGGACCCGGCTGGCCAAACTCGGTTGGCGAGGTTGGGCCCGTTGGCGCTGGGCACGATGTGACTCGGGAGTTGAGGCGGGGAAGGGGCTGCAGTCTTTTTGGGCGTCGAACCCGCTGAAGGTACTCGACCGTTATTCGTCCTCGACATGATGCCTGCAAACATACATCAAGTCAAAGTCAGGAGACCAAGTGAGAGGTTATCAGGGTTGCCATACCTGGTTCGGGACGAGGGTTGTAAGTAGCAAAAAAAAAAAAAAAAAAAAAAAAAAAAAAAAAAAAAAAAAAAATGTATCCAATGAAAATGGGCTACAAACATAGGTTTTGAAGGTTAAGAAACCTCAAGTGTGTTCCTGCCATATTTGGAAGCACATACTTATTATGTATGTTTTTGGCGCCGCATGACTTGTTAACCCCTTCAAATCTTGTTTTCTTTGCTTCAAACATTCCCAGCAAGCACAAAAAAAAAAAAATAAATAAAAATAAATAATAATAATAATAATAATAATAATAACAGGGGATGGATTCAATGAATGTGGCGGGTTGAGATAAAAAGCTGCCAAATAACTCAAAAATTAGCCGTTTTGAGTTATTACTACCTTTGGATTCAGCATGTTGAGTAGATTCCAGAGCGCTACAAATATACGTCAAAACAACCTTTCAAACTAGGTTGAAAGTACTATGTTGTTCTACTGCTTTGGCAGAATTCAGACGATTTTCCAGTGCAATACAGTAACATGTCGTCTTATCACAAAACGCCAATTCTATCTTCAGAGCGACATCTCAAAATGTTACTGTGTTGCACTCTTGGTAGCACTGGTGGCTTCAGAGTTATTACAGCTTTCATAATTATTTTGGCACAAAAACGAAGGAAACCATCATGAAAAACAACCCAGACTGATAAATAGAAGTAAGAAATGAAGAAAATCAAACTCAGAACTCAGCAGTGCAGTACAGTAACAACTCGGAACATTTTTTTGTTAATTAGAGTTTTCTACTTATTTTATAGTGAAAAATATTTGGAAGCACTTGGTGTGAAGCACAAATACGTGGAGAATAAGGGTAATGTGGATTTACGCCAGTTGATACATTTGGTGGTGGGTTACAAAGGCATAATTGCAGACCAAAATCTTTACCCTCAATTTTCTCTAAATGACAATTTTTGAGTTGTTACTCTATTGCTCTGAGGCGGCGAAATATCGCTGTGGTGCCCACACATAATTTATAAAAAACTGAAGAATGAATAAACATAGTAAGCAAGTGAAAAGGGGCAGACAGATCTGTACAAAACTTGAATGCTCAACTCAACCCTCTCTGGGTGAAAACCCAGAGAGGGGTGAGCCCCGCAGTGGGGCTCACTGACCTTATCAAGGCTGTATCCAGGCCAGCTCAGTACAACTTAAAATCTTGAATTGGCTAGTCGCTCTTCTCTACTCTCTTACGTTAACCTAAATCCGTGCCTTGTTATTTCATTCCAGTCTTCTTACAGGTACTTTTTCTCAGCTAAAACGAAATGATCCCCTTGGGTTCATGTATCCTCTTTGCGAGTTCACGAATCCGTATTACATTCAGTAACTTCATATCCTAAATTCTATTTCAAACGCAAAATTAAGTTCAGATCCTTCTAAGGCCCAATTCACACAGAACGGACGTCGGGCGAAGACGGGGCGCCGACATTTGTCCGTTTCGCGTCTTCCCTTGTAATCAAATGGTACAATGTACACAGCAGTGGCGTGGCACGGGCGGCCGCCATACGACTCTTGTCACGTCCGTTTGCAGTCTCGTGGCGTAGAAGAAGTGGCGTGCCAGTTCAGTGTCAGAGACATCTCATCATCTTGCGGGATGATTTTGCATTTAATATTGAATTTTGCGGAGAAATTTATAACAATTCGTGTGTATATGATTATAATCGTGCAGATTACCTATTGCAATAAGAACGCCCAAGCCCAGACCTGGTAGAAAATCGCGCAACATGTTCCCCTTCTTCAGCCACAATGGATGAACTCAATATCGTCTCTTTTTCTTATTCACCTGTCGTACGTTAGGCCACTAGTTCAGCTTCCTCACCTGTCGTACGTTAGGCCACTAGTTCAGCTTCCTCACCTGCCGTACGTTAGGCCACTAGTTCGGCGTCCTCACCTGTCGTACGTTAGGCCACTAGTTCAGCTTCCTCACCTGTCGTACGTTAGGCCACTAGTTCGACGTCCTCACCTGTCGTACGTTAGGCCACTAGTTCGGCGTCCTCACCTGTCGTACGTTAGGTCACTAGTTTGGCGTCCACACCTGTCGTACGTTAGGCCACTAGTTCAGCTTCCTCACCTGTCGTACGTTAGGCCACTAGTTCAGCTTCCTCACCTGTCGTACGTTAGGCCACTAGTTCAGCTTCCTCACCTGTCGTACGTTAGGCCACTAGTTCAGCTTCCTCACCTGTCGTACGTTAGGCCACTAGTTCAGCTTCCTCACCTGCCGTACGTTAGGCCACTAGTTCAGCTCCTCAACTGTCGTACGTTAGGCCACTAGTTCAGCTTCCTCACCTGTCGTACGTTAGGCCACTAGTTCGGCGTCCTCACCTGTCGTACGTTAGGCCACTAGTTCGGCGTCCTCACCTGTTGTACGTTAGGCCACTAGTTCGGCATCCTCTTTGGTCTTAACGTTAGGCCACTAGTTTGGCGTCCACACCTGTCGTCGTTAGGCCACTAGTTTGGCGTCCTCACCTGTCGTACGTTAGGCCACAAGTGCGACGACCTCACTTGTCTTAACGTTAGGCCACTTGTTCGACGTCCTCACCTGTCGTACGTAAGGCCACTAGTTCAGTATCCTCGCTTGTCTTAACGTTAGGCCCGCCCCTAGTTCGACGTCCTCACCCGTCGTAAGTTGGGACACTAGTTTGTCGTCCTCACTGGTCCTACCGTTAGGCCACTAGTTTGGCGTCGGGCAGTTACCAACTTGTCCAACACGCAAGAAGGGTTTCAATCCCACGGTTTATGAAGCATATTACTGTGTACTATTGTCTCTCAATTGGTCCAAAATAGGATGCCTAACCGGCTGCTTCCAGAAAACTACTGCGCCAAGACACACATAATGTTGGCGGTATGTTGCAACATTGTCAATTCCTGAAGTCAGCGCCAAGAATTGAACCTGGTCTACATGGCCAACTTGTGTACTGGTTTGAATCTTTGCAGACATGGCAACCCTGGATGTAATAAGAAATGTTACCCCAACTCACTCTTGACGGTGGCCGTATACGGTGACGACGGATGGGCCGCAGGCACGGCAATGTTGGCGGTGAACATGGGATTGTCCACTTTCCCGTTCTTGCTCGAGTCCCTGTTATTGCCAAAAGTCATGTTCTCGTTCCTCAGGGATATGTTCTCCCTCATGTTCATGTTGCTCCCGTTGAGGTTGTTGTTCTCGTGGAGGTCCAGAGAGCTTCCGACGCTGAGGTTCTCGTTGTTCGTCATCGGCGGGAGCTTCTCCGACTCGATGGACCTCAGCGGCTGGGCAGATTTGGGCTGGTTCTTGGATTTGGGCTGCCTGCTGAAACGACAAGTTAATGTTACATGGTGCCTCACTTATATCCTGCTACCGATACAGCATAACTTTCAGAACGCGCATAATGCAGCCCTCTCACGAAAATGTAGTAAACGAAGAATTTTCGATTTCGAAACATTTGTTCGAATTTTCATTTGATTGGATAAAAGTCCGGGATTACTTAAAAAAATGTTAACTTGAATTAAGAGTGAATCGATATTGAGATGTTGAAAAGTTTGCCGTGATAAGGATTTTTTTTTTTTTTTTTTTTTTCATATTTTGTGCACTGGGCAAGTTTGCTTATTATGCGAATCAGACTCGTCTGGGGTGAATCTATGAAATGATTGTGCAGGAGAATCAGATTCTGGGTTTCCTTAGGAGTTTAATTATTTACTCCCGAAGGGCCAAGGGAGCAAACCGCAACCCACGTAAATGAGGTGAAGCAAAAGCGGGGTTTTTCCCGAACCAATTTAAATACTTTTGAAAGAAATTCGGCGTGTAATTTCGATAGAAGCTCAAGTAGCATTAAATTACACGAACCTTTGCACAGGGGAGGGACATAAACTATTAGCAGGAATCGTAGCACGGCTTCAAAGAGTAGAGACACAAGCTCACATAGTGTGAGGTGTTCTATAGAGTTCAGACAGAAACTCGAATGCTTCTGTGAAATTAACATTAGGTAAGTATAATAGCTCAAAAAGTGCCACTTTTTCCCTACAGTAAGGCAACAAATTAAACGTCTTCTGGAAAATTTGGCATAGAGTAGATATCAGACTTAATAATGTAATTGTTTTCATCGAGAAGGAATATTATTTGAAGACGGACGAAATTAAGCATTGAGAAGTGATGCAAGCTCGAACCGCGTTAAATGTATCCATGGAGTAGGAACTCAAGTGTAAAAACTTCTTAGTGCGGAAACAAGTTAGGAACGATCATCGAGTAGAGATTTGAAGACTTTTGGAAGGAATTTGGCATATAGTAGGTAGGAATAGGTAGCGTTAAATTCCATACACCTTTGCATAGAGTAGGGATATATGTTTTCAGGGAATTGTGATATTGTTTGGAAGAGATGAGATGTACATGCTCACATAGAGTGAGCTCAAGTACAGACACAAATCCGAATGCTTCTGAGAAATTTAATATTGGGTAGATAAGAGCGCAAAACGCTGGACATTTTACACAAGTTTATTATTGTTTGATATAGGTTACTTGGGCGAAAATTAATTCTGCGTTAATGCAAAAATGATGGAAACAAAATTTTGTTTTTCAAAAAAATGTTTTTACTCAGAATAGGTATATTAAATATATTTTTGACCTCCTGGTACCCTTTAAAAATCCCATTTGTAGCCCCACGAAAGCCCTATAGATCCCCACAGTGAAATCGGATCGTTCCGGAACCCCCAAAAATGGATTTACGTCCAAAAATACTTCGAAAATAACACCTAACTCGACCCCATAGCCAAGACTTTAAAAAAACCTCCCGTAGCCCCATTTTAGCCCCACAGCGCCCCACGGGTTTGGGCGATTGGGCTGAAAACCTTGCGGGCACAACTAGATGGTAAACCGAGTATTTTGTCAAAACTTCTTATTTAAAAAAAAAATTCTACTGCCCAAAACGGCCCGGACATTTCGGTTTTGGAATCTAAACCTCTTGAAACGAATAATGTCAATTTTTGAGGCCGATCAGAATTTTGGACCACCGTCGCAATTACATAGGTGCATTATTCCAAGAATATTAAACCAAAGGTCTTATTCGAACCTACAAAAAAAAAAAAAAAATGCTATCGTTTTCGGATTCAGCACCTTCAAAACCCCATAGAATAGAATTAAATTCTATAATGAGAAGAACAAATTTTGTTCTTCTCATTTATCTGATAAAAAGGCAACTCGGAAGTCTCTTTTTTTGTGTAGACCAGTGTAAAAGGAGGTGGTAGTACTTAGTAGTTTTGAGAGCTCTATAAAACAAGTATTATTTTTCAGGTAATTCTTAATTTTATGCCTGAAAAATTATTCTTGATCTATTATTTTCAACCAAAAGTTAGAACACTATGAAGTCGTTTGAGCAAAAACATCGATATTTTTTAAATATTTATAGTTCACTTCGTAGACGTCAACCTCTGCAACACAGCATCCCTGCCATCAGAACGCTCTGAAACTCATCCCATCCTGTTACTTCCCTGTGGGTTCTGAAAATCTTGCGGGCACAACTAGATGGTAAACCAAGTATTTTGTCAAAATTTTAGATTAAAAAAAAAAAAAAAAAAAAAAAAAAAAATCCTACTGGACGGCGTACGACAGGACGGGCATTTCGGTTTTGAAATCTAGACCTCTTGAAAAGGATAATGTCAACTTTTGAGGCCGATCGGAGTCGTCGACAATCGAATACAAAGGTGTATTATTCCAAGAATAATAAACCAGAAGTGCCAATTTTTTTTTGATAAAATAAGGCTACAAATTAAACGTCTCATGGAAAATTTAGCATGCAGTAGTGGTAAGGCCAAAGTAAATTTTACATTGAGTAGAAACACAAATTCAAGGATTTTCGGGAACTTTGGCAACGAGTAGGAATCACCCATTACAACATTTAATGAATACTTAACTAAAAGAAGACTCCCAATATTTTGAGAAGTGGGATCTGGTGACACAGAGGTTACAATGGTTGGTGGGGAAAACACATTTACAGTATTCAGCATTGCAATTTACCAAAAATGTTTGTTTGAAAAGGGAGGTTGTGTAGCGCTGTAATGGGGCGTCCTTTTACAGCAAAAAATCGCTGCTGAATTGGAAGCCTGAATTCACTGCCTTTGCTATACTTACTGCTTGTGAATGTAAATGATGAGGATGAGAATGATGAGAGCCAAAAATCCCAAAATGGCTCCGAAACACGCCATCATCAACATGTTACCGCCGACTCCGCTCCGCCAGACAACAGCTTCGGGCAGGTGGATTATGACAGGGACTGACGCCTGTAACAGTAGACTTTGTTGATTTTCAACAGAACTAGATCTGAACTCCAGTGTAACGGTTTGACAAATTTGTCATAAATGACACGGATTAAAGCATTCTGAGACAGCCATCTGATTCTTGACGTTCACCGCTATATTGATGGTCTCGCGGCAACACCCCCACATCGTCATTTTTGGCGAAAATGAGTTATGCATACCGTTCGACGTCTTCGTGGCGAATCGATCAAACTTGATCGCTTAAAAGAAAATCGATAGGGAGCGTGGTTATCGTTGCTAATTGAATACCCCCCATATCGTCTTTTTATTAGTATTACCCCACATTGTCATCTCAAGTCCTTTGTTTACTACTCGCTCAGCGAGTCTCGGAGTTAGTCGTGGGGTACCTATTGCTTTTGTGGTTTTCGGGCTCCCATGAAACACTTCAAAAACGACGATGGGGGTGTTGCTGTGAGGCCCTCGGATATGGTCAACGAGATCTCACCTGTCGCGGTGGTATGCCCGTGTCTGTGGCGACGGCCACCAAATGGACGGTGCTGCTGTTGAGGGCGGAAACATCGATTATCCTTATGACGCCCTCTTGGTCGATGGAGAACATTCTGCAGGAAAAAAAAAAAAAAACAATCAGTAGGCAGCACTCGGCAAAAACCGCGTCAAATCCAGACGGAAGAGTCCAACCTGGCCTGAGATCCCTGGAGACTGAGAGTGACTCTGTCCCCTCTGTCGCCATCTGCAGCTTCGACCATCCCGACGGGGATCGTTTCCCCTGGAAGGAGATCATTCGGGTTTCCCAATTCGGGAACGAAAAACTCGTACTGGGGAAACCTAAATCGCGGATCCCAGTCGTTCACGTTCAACACAGTTATGTTGACTGCCGCACTGGCGTTCTGTAAGCAGAGTTGGTAGTAGTTTACTAAAAATGTAGTTCAACTAAATCGCAAAATACAAACTAAATTAGTTCTTAGTTTCACTTTTGAAACTAACTTAGTTTTTAGTGTGAGTTGTGAAACTAATTTAGTTTGAAAGTTAGTTTCAAAAGTGAAACTAAAACTAATAGTTTTAGTTCTTTAGTTTGTGAAAACAAACTAATTTAGTTTCAGTTTTAGTTTTTAGGTTCAGCATTAGTTTCTGCCCTACACTGTCTGTGAAGCGCCAAATAAATTATTTAAAAAACTCGTACAATTTGAACTTTATTAAATTTATCTGCAGGTTTTTTCCATACCATAACACCATCGGTGGCAAAAACTTGGAACAGGTAGGTGTCTTCTGTTTCATAGTCCAAGTGCTTCCTCAGGACGATATCTCCACTTGGCAGGACGTTGAACATATCCGTGAAATCGTCCAATGTGTAACGTATTCGCTGAAATAAAACAAAGAGACGTGAGGAAACAAAATTGCAAACGCTTTCTCAGGGAGGTGTCAGTTAGTCCAGTAGGTGCCCACAAAGGGTATTATGAGAACCGATCCCACGGTGCGGGTGTACCAGGATGTGTTCCTAATTTGGATCTCAACTACGTGTTGTGTGATCGGTGTAGTTTGGAAGGGGCATACTCCATGTTCTCGCCGCCGTCCATAACGGAAATATTTGAGTCAGAAATGACGAGTGTAAACCCAATAACGTGGATCCCGTTTAAAATTCGCTAGGGGGGTCGGCCGAGCGAAGCGAGGCCCCCCTGTTTGAACCAGCAGTTGGCCGAGCGAAGAGGGGCCTTCTTCCTGAATAAGTGGTCGGCTGAGCGAAGCGAGACCTTATGTCTGAGTGCTAGTTGCTCAAATAACGCACTGTGCGTCGGGCTTCCCTCTCATGGGACCAGAAAAAGGATCAGAGGACTCCCCGGTCCAGTCTGGGGTTTCCCACTTTCAGGGCAAACTTTGCGGGTTGAAAAAGAAGTTAATTTCCGTTTACTTAGACATTTTTGGCTCTTGAGCACAAATGAGCACTCGGAATCGTATTTGAAAGTCGTATTTTGCGTAATACGCTCGTCAAACTGGTGATTACTTAATTCTCAAACTCCCCCAACAAGACTAATCATTCTCCTCCTCCTCGTCTTGAAGGCCCTGGATTGAACCGACTAACCTTCAGTGTTACCTACCAGTTATTTTCACAAACCTTATCGCGATGTCGGTTGGTTATCACAGTCAAAAGGACGCTGTTGAGAGGCACGTTTTCGAGAACCCCAGCAACGTAATGGCTTTGGAGGAACTGAAGTTCTTTAGTCGACGTTCCTGGCCGGCTGACTGTCAACGTGGCCAAAGCGTAACGATCCCTATTGTCGTTTTGGGTCGCCTGAAATTTGAAAAAAAAAAAGTCAAACGGTTCAATGCGTTCACCCAGAAATTGAGCACCTGCAATACGCAAATAGGCAATCCGCAGAACACGAAAGCCGTGCTTCATTTCGCACCTCGAAGGCACAACGTGGTTGTCATACACTTACTTTGACGACAAGAGTAGCTGGTTGTAGCATTTCGTCTTCGGGGACTCTTCGTCGTACGGAAACTTGTCCGGTTATTTTGTCAATCTCAAAATACTTGTAGTCTGACCCTTCTGAAAACGTCACGCAATCAGCAACACATTTTTCCTTACGTTACAACACGTCGTACGTGGATTAGAATTTCACCTGAATTGAAAGAGTAGTAAATTGGAGACTTGATTCCAAGATCTTGATCGTACGCGAGTATTTCCCGAGGTTGTATTTTCAACTTGGTACCCTAAAAACAAAACAGTGACAATCAAACGTTCACAACGCTAAATAAGACAACGCGGGTTTTTAGTTTACCACTGGAGCTTGGTCGGGTAATATGGCGGAGTATCTGTCATCCTCGAATTTAGGGTTTTGGTCGTCAGCATCAATCACGTTGACGAAAAGTTGCGTGTCGGTGAACTGCGGAGGGTTCCCTTGATCCTAAAAATGCACGGTTAACATTTGAGAGTGGTAAATAGTTATCATCAAGAAAAAAGAACTTTTAAACTCACTTGGGCGCGAATTGTCAGAGTGAAATTCGGTAGTGTCTCATAATCCAATGGCTTCCTTAAAACTAATGTCCCTTCTAGACCGTTAACGAATACGAAGTGATCCTAAAAACGAACAACAGTGATATCATTCTGTACAGCCAAAGAAAAGGGTGAAAATTGAAATCCCTCCCAAACGATAAAAATGGCACTTACCGAGTTGGGGCCTGGAAGAACAGTGTACTGTACAGTTGAGAAAGGACCTTGTTGGTCTTTGTCTCGGGCCCTCACGCCTTGCAGGACTCTCGTGCCCACGACGGTAACCTTTGACACGTAAAATAACAGCATTAAGAAAGATTCATAATCCACGAGATTAAATTCGACCACAGATTTACCGGATTTACCTCGGAAATGTTGAGAATGTACGGGCCGTTCTCAAATTGCGGCGCGTTATCGTTGACGTCCATGACGCGAACGTTGATGGGTATTTTGATCTGGAATTTGAATGAGATGATTATATTACATTGTTGAATGAAACTTGATTAATTTCCTATAGGAGAGAATTCTTTACCGCATCTGTCGATCCTTTCGATGTGCAAAGCACGTGAATATATACAGACGAGACTCCAACTTCTCCCTGAAACACCAAGAAGTGATAAGACACATACGCAACATCAAGTTTTTCGAGCGGCATAGCGAAGGAATTGCGCCATTGGCCTTCTCAGATGTTCTAAGAAGTACTACGTATGAGAACAATCGGTTTTACTGTCAATCAATTGAAGCCTATAATACGGTTTTAATTTGTTAAATAATGTAAGAATTTGATCTGAAACAATCCTAGCTATCACATTCAATCAGCGTAGAGAAGGAATTACTAACGGCGTATTACAACCGTTTTTTATTGATAAGCATCCAGTAGGAATTTGATCCGAAAAAATCCTAGCAATCACATTCAATCAGCATAGAGAAGGAATTACTAACGGCGTACTACAACCGTTTTTTTTTTTTAAATTTTTTTTTATTGGTAAGCATGCAGTAGGAATTTGATCCGAAAAAATCCTTACTATCGCATTCAATCAGCATAGAGAAAGAATTACTAGGTACGTTCCAGGTTTGACGGTCTGTTAACAGAAATCGACGGAGACATGCGCAGTTGAGAAAACTGCTGTTCCAGGTCGTTGGGTCGGCGAAAAGTCGTCGTCGCCTGCTGTTCCAGGTCGATTTGTAGGTTGGCAGCAGTTCAACTGCAGTCGGACGGAAGGCGACAGCTCGAATGAGTTAGGTTGGGAGCAGTCGGCTTTGATAACCCTACCCAGTTGATACCTCTCTCATAACCTTCTCACTTTATTATTGTTCTCGGCGCGTCAAGTTGTACTCGCGTCCACCCGAAGTCCTCGTAGATTCCCTCAAACACATTAAATGACTCTTTCCCGCCCTTAAGATACCCCTCTCTCTCAAAAGGTGATTACTCTGAACACAATAAACCAAAAAGTATCTGAGTTTAGGTTTGTTCCAGGTCGGACTGCGTCTGTCGACAGAAGTTGGACAGCTGTCGACAGAACCCGACCGCACATACTCGAGCTGCCGGTTTCAGTCCAACCTGGAACAGCAGTTTATGAACTGCGCATGTCTCCGGCGATTTCTGTTTACATACCGTCAAACCTGGAACAAACCTTTTATCACTTGGATTTTTCCATATGAAATTTACTGTCACGTGAATCACCGCGAAGTAATTAAATTCTTGTAGCATTACTTCACGGTGATTCACGTGACCTGATTCAACCAATTTTGTTGACATTTCGCGTTCCAGGTCAGCAGGTGGGCTGTTCGACAGAACTTAACAGCGATTCAGAAGGCATTGGGACTGCTGTCGACAGACGCTGTTAGACCTGGAACAAACCTACTAACGGCGTACTACAAACTTTTTTTATTGATAAGCATGCAGTAGGAATTTGATCCGAAAAAATCCTAGCAATCAAATTCAATCAGCATAGAGAAGGAATTACTAATGGCGTATTACAACCTTTTTTTATTTATTTTTATTGCTAAACATGCAGAAGGAATTTGATCCGAAAAAATCCTAGCTATCACATTCAGTCAGCATAGAGAAGGAATTGCTAACGGCGTGTCACAACCATTTTTTGTTGATAAGCATGCAGTAGGAATTTGATCAGAAAAATGCTAGCTATTACATTCAATCAGCATGGAGAAGGAATTTGAAGATGAGGAATGAGAAGGAGATGAATGCACGGATTGTTGTAGGTATCGACTGTTGTGAAGCTTAGACAACGGATTGTTGGAGATGGTTCGCAAGATTTGACATTTGAATAAGGTGCCTACGTATTTTCAATTAAGATGTTAAATTTTGATCGGGAAATGTTTGTGGGTTCTTCAGTGCACTTTGCTAGATGATCAAGTAGGACAGACAAAAAGGGAAGTTCGCAGCTTCCCCTCGCCGGTGACTAGACTGAAACGGATGACCGATTGACCGTTTTAGGTCGATTTGAGCTGGTCAGTTGCGGTTTTCCGTGAAAGTGAAACCCCGGTAGTTTTCAGTGACGCGAGGATTATCCTCCTCAATCAACGTCGATTTATCAAGTTGGAGGAGATTCGGAAAATTGTCTTTTTACTCTTCAAAATTGAACTTGTTCAACCGCAATGTAAATGTGTTTCGAGCGACAACTCACTTCCTTGTCCAACCTTTTGACCAAAGTGAGGTTTTTGGTTCCAGGCTCGATGATGATGGGGCTGTCCAATTCCTCGAGCCTGAGCTCGATGTTACCTCTCGGCCCGGCGTCTCCGTTCACCCTCAGCGTCCCGATGAACGAGCCCAGGGGGAGGTCTTCCGACGCGAAGAAGTTCTCCCCCGACCCGCCGTTCTCCAGGAAGCATCTGCTGTCCAACCCTGCAACAAATTAACAAAAGTTGTTTAAAAGTTACGTAAAAGTTGGAAACCGAGGCTACCTTTCACCCCAACGACATTGCAGATGTCCTCCCTGACGTTTCGTAGACCGTTATTAGTACATTTGACAAATTTCATTTTTATAACTCCAGTATTTCTACACTTCAAACTTCTCCATAATCACGAGTTTGTCCCTCGGGGATCCAGTTTGGCCAAATGTTAATGAGTCCCTCGAACACCACCGACGGGCATAACAGCGCGTGTTTAATAGAGGCAAATCTTGGCCTCGTTCAAGTCGGATCAAGGCCTGTTCAGGCACGACACGTTCTCCGCGATGTAAAGCGTTCTGCCGTTATGCCCTTTATCTGCAATAAATTGCATCTCTGAATCCCTCCCTTCACAGCGTTTTGTGGAGCTGACATTACACCAGGTGTTGGTCCTAGGAGAAGGTCGTAAATCGAGAGGGGAAAATGTTCTCGCCCCTCGGGTGATTAAGCCCCGAGTACATCCATATTAGAGAAACGTTCTCATCCAACATTTTAGTCTTTATAATGGCAATGGGAATACACGCTGCGAAAAATTCTAAAATCAGAATGCTTTCTTCAAAACGAAAATCACATCGCCGACAAACTAACGGGATTTTTTTAAATATAACATATTATGTTGTTTGGGTTGTTATCAGGAGCACTTTGTGAGCAGCTCGAAAAACCGCTAAATTTTCGCGGTTTTTATTGTGTGGATATTTTTCCCAAGCTACGCGTTTTAAAGAATTTTTTATACTTTCCTATTTTAAAGAAGATAAAATTTGCAAGCATTTGAGCACAACGCGAGCTCAGTGCGACTCACGGTTGTCAAGATACAGCCTTTTGAAAATAGGCAATTTTTCCACATACAAAAAAAAAAAAAACCAATTCTAAGTTTTAGTTAATTTCAGACCCCGAATTGAGGCACCATTTGGAAAAAGGGCACTTGTGCAAGATTTGCGTTTTGAGATATTGCCCTTCAAAGTTTTCATTTGATTGCTATTTTAATTTGGTTTATGTATTTTCTGATGGAATGAGTGCACACTTTCATTCAGGTCTTTCTTTAAACGAAATGATACCAAGAAATATCATTTACGGTCAATATGAACTCGAAAATCGAGTTTGCAAAAATCAAAATGAAGGCCCCTTTTCCAGCTGACGAATTTTCACTACTGATAATTGAGTGATTCGACACACTTTAAAGGTAGGCACCAAATTTTGTGAGAATGTTTGGGACGCATTGTAGATGGTTTGTAAGTAAGAAGTTTGTCCAAAATCGTTCTAGTCCTTTATCGTGAACGAGGCTTTCCTTAGCGACGAGAGCCGGGTCAAAAAGCGTCGTTACTAACCGATTACTGTGAACATTTTCGTAACGCCAAAACGCGGAACAACTTTTGGCATCGGTTTTGAACGGAACCACGTCGGTTAAAAAGAGATTTTTACGCTGATTTCAACGAGTACAAAACGTTCGCTGTACGATAACCCGTTCGGATGTTATTCTAAAATCGTCTGTAGATGGGTAGGCACTCGGGTAGTATTTGCGAGTCTTCGGTTCAAGGCAGTTTAATAGGGACTAATTAATTTCATTTCACGGACAAAATTCCACAGCTACTTCCCTCAAACTACCGCACACCAAAAACGCACAGACAATAATAAAAAATGGATATATGAACCAAACCACTGTAGTGTACCCATTCGAGGAGCAAGAAACGTTCTCGAAATCAAGATCTCTCTTCAGAATAACATCGATATCTCGTTGAGTTTTCGAGATATCGATCTGAAATTTTGTGAGCATACTCTCGACGTTTAGAGGAGTTAAAAACTGCGCTGAAGGCCCTTTTTCCACATGGCGCCTCAATTACGGCCAAAATACCTATTCTAAGTGGATATTTGTTTCGAGTGAAGTTGTAGGAAATTTATCTAGCTTTCATTTGAGCACTAGTAAAACTCTGTAGGTCAGATTCCTATCTGAGAGAAAGAGAATTTAAACCAAAACAAGAAACCGAGAAAGAGAATTTAAACCAAAACAAGAAACGCCCAATCTGACACCGCTCGGTAAGCGGAAAACCACGTTTTTAGCGCAACCTTTTTCCAAAAAATGGAAAGGTGCGCTCACCTCTTCGACATGTATGTTTTTTTTTTTTTTTTGTGTACAGAGCATCACGCCCGAGCGGCTCAACAGATTTTCATGAGGGTGGTCTCATTGTCATCATCGAGTTCGGGGGGTGGTTATAGGCTACCTTGATTTTTCCTCCCTCATCCCCTTCATCGGTTTTCGGGAGGTCCTTCACGACGAAAGATGTTTATCTCTGATGTGTAACTAAGGAGGCCTCAAAAGGGGGACGAAAGTTTTTGTCGATTTCGTTGGTACAAGGGTCTATGGAATGAGCTTTTCAGGCTGATTCCAACGACTCCAAAACGATTTTTGCAGCCTGAGCCGTTCGTTACCTCTGATCGGCATAAGGTTTTATTACGCATCGGTCGTTAGGGTACAGTTGTTTACGTAATCACGTGGATGATGTGTTGTGTGGCATAGTTTGGTCGCTAGATACCTACTGTTTCTTAATTTCTCTCGCTCATTAAATATATCGTAATAACAAAAAGGTTGCGCTCATCTATTCAATTCAATTGATGGCTTGTTCAGAACGTTTTCGCCTGTAGCTTGGAAACTACTTATTGGCCCGAAAAAAAAGTTGTTCTAAAATTTTTTTTTTCCCCCGTGAAAGCTGAATAAAATTTATTGAGCTTTCACGGGGGAATTTAATGTTCCACCGTAGCTATTCCATGTAACATTCTGATTTGAGCTTTAATAAGGGAGGGGCAAGCATAGAAAGTTTTGGCAAAAACGTCTTTTTTTCGCACACATTTGCCCATAACTCGGGAACGAGTTTATATTAGGTATATAAAATTGAATTAGCTTCCACCAGAATTAAAGAAAATTAAGATCCGACTATCCCGAGTTATAGGCAAAAGATGAGACGCGTGAACACCATAAACTCTCCTTTTACACACAAGAACTTCGTCACGAGATGTGTCGCTGTTCAAGTTGAAGAGCCATCACATTCCGTTTTCGATGAAGGCAAAGTGACACATCGCTCACTCTAGCGGTTTTCCGTGCAACTACGTTTAAGACACTTTTCCTGGTGCAAGATAGGTATGACTAAACCAATCCTATCTATGTTTGTAAAATCCAATGTTTGTGGCGGACTGGGTATGTTCCAACATCACGGCCAAACGGCTCGACGGATTTTGACGGGTGCGTGCGCAAATTGACGAGCGAGTTCCAGCGAAGAAGAACTAGGAAAATTTTCGTAATGCCGAGACCCGGAACAACTTTTGGCGACTGTCTAGAACGGAACTGCGTCAATTAAAAACGAGCTTTTCACGCTGATTTCAACGAGTACAAAACGATTTCTGTGCGATAACCGGTTCAGAAGTTATTCGAATATCTTCGGTAGGTGGGTATCAGTTTCTTTTGCGATCCTTCGATTAGTTTGATAGGTAGGTACGAGAGAGGTATAATTAAGGGAATTCTCCTGATCAGCTGAGTGAGCTAAAATCTCTCCCGGTCATCCTTGAACGTTGAAATTTGAGAAGGAGCCTTTCTAGGACGACCAGAGAAGATTCAAATGACGGGAATTCTACTGATCAGCTAAGTGAGCTAAAATCTCTCCCGTTCAACCTTTGTTTGTTGAAATTTTACAGGGAGCTCTACTGGAAGCACAAGAGACGATTCTAACGACGGGAATTCTCCTGATCAGCTAAGTGAGCTAAATTCTCTCCCTTTACCTTTGTTCATTGAAATTTTACAGGGAGCCCTTCTGGGTGTACAAGAGACGACTCTAACAACAGGAATTCTCCTGATCAGCTGAGTGAGCGAAAATCTCTCCAGTTCACCCTTGGACGTTGAAATTTGAGAAGGAGCCTTTCTAGGACAACCAGAGAAGATTCATATGACGGGAATTCTACTGATCAGCAGAGTGAGCTAAAATCTCTCCAGTTCACCCTTGGACGTTGAAATTTGAGAAGGAGCCTTTCTAGGACAACCAGAGAAGATTCATATGACGGGAATTCTACTGATCAGCAGAGTGAGCTAAATTCTCTCCCTTTACCTTTGTTCGTTGAAATTTTACAGGGAGCCCTTCTGGGAGCACAAGAGACGATTCAAATGACAGGAAATGTTAAAAATCCGTACACAGCTAAAATCTCTCTTGATGAAACATTCAGTTTTGTTTCGCGTTCACAATAGACTGGGCAAAGACCGGGTGTCCCAGTTTGTGAAATAAAACGAAAATTGTGAAGTTGTGTCACTTTTATTGCGGGTCCGCGACATAACCATGAGTGCTGTAGCCTCCTCAGTCTGCATAACTAAGGGAAGCCTTATAGATTTGTGGTATCATGGCAGGCTCGCTCATCTTGACCCTTTGAAAGGGTATCTTGCCCGGTGAACCGGCAGGTGTGTTCCGGTGCCCACCGACCGTACTTCCTCCCAAGTCACAACCGTCTTCGCTCAGCTTGAATCATCCACCCGAGCTATAACCTGAGCGTGAAGGCCTCGCCGTGATAAACGGAGACCGAACTTGAAACAATAGAGGGATTAGAATAATTTCGGCTAATTTGCGGCTTTAAAAATGTGTCAAGGGGAGGAGCAAACGGCTGAATTGTAGGGTTGTTCTAAGTGTTTAAATTGTCGCAGCCCGAGTGTGGGACGATTTTGAAATGACGGGCATACAGACTGAAGATGACTAGTATAACAGGTTATAAGCGTTGCAGTTTTGGAGATATCAGCTCGAAATTGTGCAAAAAGCAAACTAATGAAAACCCCAGAGCCCGTTTTTCAAATACTACCAACCATTTGTGTAAACGTTTCCATTTTCATCAACGTGAAGCTATTTCTGAAGTAATTCAAACCCAAAACCGTCAACAAAGAGTCAGCATTCGAAGAAAGTGTATCTTTGAAGAAGAAGATACCGCGCAAGAGCGGCCAAGCGTCACTCATTAGTCATCTGCTGGTAGGCAGGTACTTCGGTGGACACGAAACTCAACGAACAAAGTCAGTCGTTGAGATTGTCAGATATTGCAATATTGTTTACATTCACCAAGGCAGATAACGCGCGAAGAGAATGCAATGGATGCTGAAGCGTGATCATACTTGAAGCGCATTCGCTCAATCGAAGCCTCCCACAGTATGAATTCACAACCTCAAACTGCTACCAAATGACTTTTCTGTGTTGGGATTTAATTTTTAGCACACTCTCTCAACCAACCGAAACCCCACAAACCAGCTGTAGATCTTTTCGTTTTCAATTTTCTGTCAGGTCTTCTCGTCATCTCGGTGGTTCCCATGGCCTATTAGGAAGTCAGCAATGATGGACTGCCGTGCGTGCTCGCGTCCTAGTGAAAGTGCAAGTTAATTGCTCATAATCACACTCCTCACAGTTCTAGTGATTTAGAAGAGTTTCCGCAAAGTGTGGATGCAAACAGACGCCTCGGAAACGAATGAGGTTTTGAACCGTTCGTGACGCTTATCGCGAAAATAGCGATGTAACATTTTGACGTAATCAAACCTCATAGACTATGAGATGGCCGCAACGAACTTTTCCGCAAATCTAGGGTACTTTTGACCTCTTCGCACTCGCCAGCAGACTTTCTAGGCATTAGAAAATTGTCCACTCACTTTCTACAGTATTTTTATTTCGATTTCATTAATACGTTGTAAAGAATTTCTCAATTATGACAATTTCTACGTGTACGATGTAGGTAAAATACGGAAAAATGAGCCCCATCAGGAGATAATTGCAGTAGGAGAAAAACCTTTCGTAACAGCAGGTTTATAACATAATAGCAGCAATTAAGCGTCCACAGTAGCAGTGAATTAAAGTTTAATTTCATGCAATATCGATCGTGAACGGGACTGAAATCAGAGCGCTCTGGAGGCGAAGCGGGCGTAACCAGAAGGATCAGGGACTGATGATGGGCTTTCTTAACACTAGACAGCGTATTTTGGCTTCTAAAATATTAATAAGAATGGATGTCTGTATGTATGTTCCATCACGCCCAAACGGCTGAACCTATTTCCGTGCGGGTGGTCGAAAATTGACGAGCGAGATCCAACTTAGATAATAGGCTACAGTAGAGTTCGCGAACTCTCTTCCTTCATGGTGAACGAGGCTTTTCTTTGCGACGAGGGCGGGGGGTAAAAAAGCGTCGTTACTACGGAATACTAGGAAATTAATAGGAAAGTTAACGCCGAAACACGGTACAACTTTTGGCGTCTGTTTTGAACGGTTAATGCGAGCTTTTCACACTGATTTCAACGAGTACAAAACTATGGTTAGGAATGGTTAGGGGGGTTTGGGATGGTTAGGGATGGTTAGAGATGGTAAGGGATGGTTAGAGATGGTTAGGGATGGTTAGAGGGGTTAGGGATGGTTAGAGATGGTTAGGGGGTTTTGGGATGGTTAGGGGGGTTTGGGATGGTTAGGGATGTTTAGAGATGGTTAGGGGGGTTTGGGATGGTTAGGAATGGTTAGAGATTGTTTGAGATGGTTAGAGATGGTTAGGGGGGTTTGGGATGGTTAGGAATGGTTAGAGATTGTTTGAGATGGTTAGGGGGGTTTGGGATGGTTAGTGATGGTTAGAGATGATTAGGGATGGTTAGGGAGGGTTAGGGATGTTTAGGGGGGTTAGGGATGGTTAGAGATGGTTAGGGATGGTTAGAGATAGTTAGAGATGGTTGGGAATGGTTAGGTGATCCTGTTGGAATAATCTGCCATAACTGGCTAAGTAAGAATCACCTGGATGAGTGAGAATGTCCTGAATAAGTGAGAATTACCTGGCTAAGTGAGAATCACCTGATTCACACTGATTGAACACTGATTGATTAGGTACCTGATTCATTGGTTTGAAAAGTATTTTGTCAAAATTTCCCACTTTTCAGCCAGAGTCGAGGCGAGCTGTCGATTGAATCGCTGGAATTCTCTCCCCATGGATCCGTCGCATCCACACACTAGTGGGGAGAATGAAGCCCTCAAGTCTTCGGCAGCGGCGTCATATTTTGCATGTTTTGTTGACTTAGCATTTAGAACGCTAAACGTCCAACAAGGTCTTCACTTCATAGTGAAGGATGGATGCATTATTCAAATCAAATCAAATCAAATAAATTTTATTGCACACGGGATTCGCATCCCATAAATTGTACATCAAATAACTTTTCTTTTTTTTACATTGGTGTTATATTGAATTAAAAACAAAATAAGAAAATAAAATGAGAAAAGTATCAACAGAATGAGAAAATGAAAAATGAATGCAAATGAAATAAGAATGAAAATTAATTAAATGACGGTTGGGGGGGGGGGGGGGGTGGATGATATTAGCACGGGGTCTTATTGAAGTTTCAAAAATCTCTCTGCTGCCTCCCTAAACGGAATTATTGAATGGGAACTTGACATTCCGTGCGGAGCACGGGTGTCCCAGCAAGTTATGAATAAAATTTGATGATTTTTCTTCACAGAAAAACAAGGAGGTTACACTAACAACGTTTGGATTGCACAGATCCAAAAAAAATCGTTATTGATTTCATACCCACTCCTTCGACGGCCATTCTTGAAAGGATTCATTTTCTCGTTTTACATATTTTGCCCCAACAGGTTTGCAACACTATCGATCCCTTTCCGTGATAGTAAATTTTGACCATGTTAGACCAACATGTCGCGGAATGCTATTATCATTGCACACAACCTTTCACGAGATAAAGCTTATAATCCAACCCGAGAACATTTTCTGTGGGATGTGTTCTCCGATATCGGAATAGTTGTGGCGTTGTGCTCGAGATAAGTTGGCACAGGGGGTTCGCAACATTCGCTTTCACTCGGGGCGGGGTCACTCAAAGGTTACCCTCCAACGTCTGGCCGTCGAAAAAAAACACCCTCATTTTGGATCATGTTGCTCAACGTGGAAATTGGACGATGGATAACGGAACACGTATTGGACATCTGAGTATTTCAATGAAGTAAAAACTCCCACGCTATGAACTACCACAAAGTTTCCTAAAACAACGCATCACATTCGATAAACGATAAACATCCGATAGTTTTCAACCAGCGGACTAGACGTTTGGGTTTTGGTGTTTAGAATACAATTGGAGAGGATTTCCCTTCGTCGCGACGCGTGACTATTCGCTCCAGTTCCTTAAGCTTGTTTATCCGTTCTCTTTGCAGCCTCCCAATTGTTTGGTCTTTGGGGAAATCGAAGATTCTCCTACAGAAGCGGTGTTACGGTAGCCATACTGAATTCATTACTTAGCTGAGATTAGCACCCAATGCTCAACATAAAATCATGGGTGGGAGATTCTCCGAAAGTAGGGATATTCTCGTTACAGCGACCTCTGATGAGATAATTTTTTTTCGAAAATAATTTTTTAATGTTCGTCTTATTATTTTTATATCGTGCTCAATTAGACTAGTTCGCAGACCCTCACATGTCCAATAATTCGTGTTTTCAAGTTAAACATACATAACTTGCGCCTTACATTTTATTTTGCAAAAACAGTAGGTAGGTAGGTTGTGTTAGCACACCTTTCCACTAGAGCATAGTAAAAGGAATGCCGAATATATTTATAAGTTCAGTGTCAGTAATAAGGATTGTTCAACGAGTTTTCATTTTTGAAAGCAGACCCTCACACCAGGCAGTGAAGTCTCCACTAAGGCTATGACGTCGTCACGAATTCAAAAGTTCGATGAATTCCTGCCAGGCCATCATTCTTATCGTTCGAATGTTTACGTTTATTGAGGGAATTTACCAGATTTGTTGAGCTGAGTGAAAGTGTCGACAGACCCTCACGCTTTGGTAAGTACTTTTGGTTTATTATTCTTGGAATAATACACCTATGTTTTCGCGACGGGGGTCGACGACTCCGATCGGCCTCAAAATTTGACATTATCCGTTTCAAGAGGTCTACATTCTAAATCCGAAATGTCCGTCCACCCGTCCAGGCCGTTTTGGGCAGTAGGAAATTTTTAAAAAATCTGAAATTTCGACAAAATACTTGGTTTACCATCTAGTTGTGCCCGCAAGGTTTTCAGTCCGATCGCCCAAACCCGTGGGGCGCTATGGGGCTATAATGGGGCTACGGGAGGGGTTTTTTGAAGGCTTTTAGCTATGGGATCGAGTTAGCTGTCGTTTTCGAAGTATTTTTGGACGTAGAATCCATTTTTTGGGGTACCGGAACGATCCTATTTCACTGGGGCGATCTTTAGGGCATTCGTGGGGCTAAAAATGGGATTTTTGAAGGATCCCAGGATGTTAAATATTTTTCAAGTAAAAAATACAGCATTTTTGAAAAAGACACATTTTTGAACAAAAAAAATCCAAAAAAAAAATTTTTTTGAGATAAAAATCCAAAAAAAATTTTTTTTTTAATTTTTTCATTGACAGAATTAAATTTCTGCACAAGTAACGTATATCAAAGAATAATAAACCCTTGTGTAAAATTTGCAGCGTTTTTGATAAATTTCACATAATACCTCACGTTTCAGTTGGAGCGGAAGTGGCCAAAAGCGGTTGTTACTCTGACCTGTCAACATGTGTTTCAAGGACAAAATGCAGACCCTCAACTTTCCGACATTCTCATAAGTTGAGGGTCTGCGTGGAAAGGCGGGGTTTCAGGATGAGATCAGAAAACGTAGGTATACATCTTCTTCTTATGTCGCCGTCTCCGAGCGAAGGTTGGCGATCTTGATGGCTAACAGCTCTCTGGATGCCGCTGCACGGAACAAGTCGAGTGAAGAACAGCCAAACCACGTGCGCAGATCCCGCAACCATGAATTCTGACGCCTTCCAATTGACCGCTTGCCCTCAATCTTCCCCTCGATAATCAGTCAAAGCACCTCGTATATTCTCCACGCATGACAAGACCAAGATACCATTCCCATCCTCTGCAGCACTTCGACGTTCGTCACCTTAACCACCCATGGGATCCTGAGGATTTGGCGGTACAGATACATCTCGAATGCTGCTATCCGACCTTCCAAATAGAAGTTCAAGGTCCACGTCTCATAGCTTTCTTGGCCTGTGCGATGCAGGACACGATTTCTTCCTTTTGACTGCACTGCTCATTAACCTGAGCACCGAGATATTTGTACGAGGACACCTGCTGCACCTGCCTTCCTTCGATCCACAGTGCAACCGCCTCTGGTGCCTTTGAAAGAACCATGGCCTTTGTCTTTGCAACATTTATTCGCAGCCCGAATTCAGCACTTGCCTTTACTATGCGTTCCGTCAGGCGCTGCAGCTCACTCTGGGTCCTGGCTAAAATCACAGTATCATCCGCTTAACGAATGCTGTTGATGGGAACCCCATTCACGATGATTCCTCCGCTGACTTCATCAAGAGCCTCAGGGAAAATTGCCTCCGAATACAGGTTAAATAGGATTGGCGACAAAACGCAGCCCTGTCGCACGCCTTTCCTGATGTACACCGGATCTGAGCAGGCTTTTTCATTATTGCATCTTACCCGTACAGTAGCCGTCTGCTTCCAATACAGGTTGGCATATTAATATCCCTGGAGCTGGTTGGAAGAAACGGGCAGCGTGGTGGGTGATTTGGAAGAGTGAATTTATACGGGTTACGCCGCGTACCACGGTGGAGAGCACTCTCCTTGCAAAGAAATTTTCCTTCTTACCTTAATTTTCCTTTTTTTCCTTTTTTTAAAATTCTGGTATTAGAATGATTCAAATTTTCTTTTTTATTCTGTTCAAGTTCGTATCCAAGTTGCTTGAAGTGGGAGATGCTTACTAAATAGTGATACAATTCGCTACGAACTGCCATTTATGAAATGAAAGGAAAAAGGATTAAAACAACAATTAATTTTTTTTTCTTTCAAAAAGTAGGTCTTAAACAAACATCAAAAAGGTAAGGGTGTAACGGGAACAAAACGTGTATACTGTTTCAATCAAGAAAGGCGTAAATAATTTATTAGGGTATATAATTATGTTAAAAAATTTATTAGGGTATATAATTATGAAAATCTAGACCATTCTGAAAGAGACAATGCAAGTCTGCCCTTTTAAAGTGGTTGCTTTAAAAAATGGCGGTCATGTAGAAAATTCAGAAAACTCAACAACTGACTGAACATGGTTTATTATACAGCAGATGGTTTTCGATCACGCCGCCGAGAGTGGGGCTTCCCATGGTTCGCTATGGAAACCCTAGCGGCTAGGCGGCGAATTTAAGAAAAGAGTTCGGCCCATGCGGCCACACATGTTTCCATGAGTCTGCCTCTTTTAAATGGGTTTTAACCCCAGGCAGACTCAAATTATACACGTTTAACCAAAGACTGTGAAACTAGTGGGCTAGTGGGGGGAGGGGGGGGGGGGGGTTGAATAATACAAATTAGCGTGTTCAAAAAATTTGGCTTTTTAAATGAGGTATATACCTACAATATCATTGATGTTTTAGATTTCAGAACCTCTTTTTGGGTTCAACCTGCTAATTTTTAAAATTCAAACAAGGTTCATAAAATTCAAAAATCTTTCAACCCGCTCCTTATCCTGGTAACACTTCAAATTGTCACTAATGTAAAACTGGCTCATTGTATTTCATATTGGCTTATGACTTCCCCTGCGCGTAATTCATTTCAAGTACCTTGCTCTGTATGCAGCGAACCTTTTACCAGTCCTTGAAATACAGCCATCGTTCTGGTAAAGAGGTTGCTCCTACAGGTCGGGACCCCGTTTTCCACTCGAGATACAAAAAAAGGTGGCATTGTGACTGAAATAATAACTTCGACGTCGCTTTAGCAGCGTATCGGATCCGTTACATCCCTCGGGCCTCGGAAGATGTGAAGTAACGAGAATGATTTTTTCGAGCTCGTGCCACACGATTTACCAAATTAATGGCTGCGGTTTGCCACTAACTGTGCCCTCAACCTCACGATCACAACATTGTTCTCTGACACTGGTGCCATATTTAGAGCTGGATGAGAAGTCAGTGGGGGAACTGCCATCTCATGCGATTTTTAAATTCTTGATTCTGTCGATTTGTATTTATTTATTTTTTATCGCCCACAGGACTTGTCGTGATACCTGCAACACAAAGTATAACCGCCGTTATTATTTGCAATGCGTGTTCTCCTTGCAATTACGTTGGAAGTCCGTGAAGCACTCATAAAATATAAATCTCGATTGGACGTTTTGTGTGGGTGGTTAGGATCTGGTTAGGCTATTAAGAAAACCTTGAATGGTAATAACTTTGAAAATTGTGGTGACCAGACGAAACGAATCTCTCCTGAATCAGCTTGTGATTGACAATGAGCTCTGCTCACGGATTGGAAATTGGCATCCTGGCGGTACCCAACTTACCCACCGTTACAGATATTGTTCCGCCTTTTACAAACCTTATCGACCGGGGTCTATCTCTAGCTTCATGGTCAGATTCGTACCGTGACCCGATCCTGCTGACATTTTCAAGGAGTGCACTCCTTGGAACCCCACCCTTTGCCATTTAGTCGACTCCGCGCGGTCGCTCATTTCTGTTTTACTGCCGGCTCCAATGGCGTCCTTTACGGCGTCGTACACGGTTTATAGATGTGTATCGTTCGAAGATGTACGAGTTGTGAGGATTGCCATTTAACGGGTGATTCTCCGAAAGTTGGGCTATTTAACTTCTTTTCAGTAGTTCTTAAAGTGCGATTATTTTTTAATTTTTAAAATCATAATCTATGTATCACACTCTTTTGATCGGAAAACCATGAAAACATTACGAAATGTATTCCTCGTTTGATCATAAAATTAAATTTAGTGAAATTTGACTGTTAAGGGTCTTAATGTGAAAATTAAGGTAAGAAGGAAAATTCCTTTGCAAGGAGAGTGCTCTCCACCGTGGTACGCGGCGTACCTCGTATAAATTCGCTCTTCCAAATCACACTGAGAGAAAAAAAGGGCCTATTCTAGGTTATTTTTCGATTTTTTTCTAGGTTAAATGCTGCCAAGCTAGATTTTTTTTGGTTTTCATTCTAGGGTGGAACAATTTAGTCTAGGTTGAATATAATTTAACCTAGATTGAAAATACTGGTGAAGTTACCTTCCTAAAAATGCAAACAACCAAGATTTAAAATAAGCCACCCCCACACTTTAGTTCTAGGTTAAGTTCACAGTGTGTGCCACCGCCTCCATCCATTTACAGTCTAGGTTAAAAACATTAATGTCTTGGTTGTCTCACCCTGGTATTCAATGTTTTTCACTTTCATAGACGGTTGATTTACCCTAAAACAAAAACGTTCTCACCCCACCTCAAACAATTTACAGCCATGGCGCGTTAACCTAGAACCCTTTTTTCTCTAGGTTGTGTCCCTTTATTTACGAGGTTGTTTCAATTACTATCCCTGTTGTTCCAGTTAAATTTCTAGGTAGCTTCCTATTCTTTTCAGGTTGGTCCTAATAAATTACTAGGTGGACCACTTTTCTTTCTAGGTTTGCTCCACTTCCATTGCAGGTTGTTTCTATCAACTTCAACTATCTTTCTGGGTTGTCTCTGTTTCCAACTCAGTACAAAAATTTGAATGTGACGTCTTAATATGACTGCCCATAGTGACAGAAATTAGATGATTAGAATTTGACAAAGATTTGGCCTCAACCCCACCGGCTAAATAGCAGGGGTGCCAAGACAACGAGAATTAACGCCCACCGCCTACAGTGGCGCTCTCCGCGGCCGCTTAGCGTACTGTAGAAACAACCTGGAATTTATTGAATGAATTACAATCACTGTTGTTTAAATCTAAAACTATTTGTAGTACTACGGTGGTTTTAACCGAGACTGAAAGTCTAACTTTTTCTTCTGGGTTGTTACCTAAAGTAGCAATCTCGCCTTTTAAATCTCTCGGTTGTTTTCAGTTGTACAACCGAGACTTTAATGGAGGGGAATTATATGGAAGGTCAAATCATTCAATTCTAGGTTACCCCACTTAAAAGTCAAAGGTAGGTAATATATTTTCTAGGTCTTCACAATGTCAACCTAGACCAAATGTGAAGTTCACATTTGGTCTAGGTTGACATTTTTTTATTCCAGGTTGTGGTCAGAGGGCGGGTAATAACGGGTTAGGTTGTTTCTATATGGGTCTAGGTTGTATTAATATTTTTCGATGTTACTTTAACCTGGACCTATTTTTTTCTAGGTTGAATCAATTGATTCTAGGTGGTTTCAATTTCTTTTCGAGGTTATTTCGGATTTAACCTAGCCACTAAAAAAATCTTTTCTCTCAGTGCACCCACCACGCTGCCCGTTTCTTCCAACCAGCTCCATTCTCCCCATTTCACTAGCAAGCCAACGAATATAACTTACAAGCTCGATACACCACATCCTATTACCTACCAGGCTGTTAACTCCGTTATAACGGCCCAGAGTTAACCGACGCAATTGATTCGTCTCTCTTGATAACTCGCGGTAATCCGCAAAACCGTTTACAAGACCCGCGAGCCTTTCGAAGACGCGTGAACGTTGCATCGTGGAATAACCGTATCGTTTTTGGCCTATGCACCTTTTTTTCTTGAGAAACAGAGACCAATCGTGATAGTAGCGTCACGTCATAAATGATGACTCACGGGCAAAACTGAAGCAAGGTGACGTGAATGTAAGGGCGCTGTTACTCAAAAAATGAAATTTCTGATAATAATTGCAATTTTTCTCAATGTTGGAATTTGAGCTCAGGTTTACTAAACCCGAAGTTCTCATAAACATAAAACGGTTATTTTCAGAAGCAATACCCAGTGGTTCAGCCTTCTGGTGCTCACGACAGGCAGCGGATTGCAAAAAAAGGGTCGCCAATCGAATTCGTGATCCCAGCCGAACATTTTTGTCAGAAAAGAGCCGCGCCCTGTAAAACAAAATGTGGATGAGGCGTTTCGGCGCGGGAAATTACACCCTGCCATGATTTTCGGGTGAAAGGGTTGAGCTTCGGCTAGTCGTACATGCCAAATGATGCTGTTATCCCAAGTGTTGTTGATGCAACCTTCTTGTCGAGAACTACTTGGCACGAACCCCCAAGGAAAAGATGTTACTCAACTCTGAGGCAATGAATCAATCGACGCCTCTCAACCGGGCAACTGATACCTCACGAATGTTCACTTCCGATGAGGCCATATCGGAATCTGGGTCTGCCACTTCGAGAGGTTATAACGAATGGATCGTTCAGAACTAAACGGCCACAGTTACCCGGATTACAGCTACAAAAAGGCCTGTTTATCACTAAATGGCGTCCAATTAATTCCGACGAAATACAAGGAGCCGCTCGTGTCTCACTTGGTTCGACAATGACGACGGCAACTATCAAAAGCGGGGTCAGTTGGACGTGTAACAGATCTGTCAAGCCTTGAGCCTGCGAGGGAAATACGAAACGTTTTTAAGGAGTCATTGTGCAGAAGACCTTCCAACCAGGCATCTAAAGTAGCTCTAACTAAGAAGAATCCGGGCGTCAATATTATGGGGACTGAACCAAAATCAGGGGTGTAGGGGTGTGTAAGGTGTACGTAGGTGTGTTTGACCCTGTTTCTTTTTTATTTTATTTTTATTATTGACGTAAAATTTCTTTTGCATTCTGGCCGAAGGAGCAGTCTCTGCACTTCGTTGTGTGTTCTCGGCACTTCTTGCGCTTAAGGAGATGAAAGGGATTTCCAGGGTTGGTTTCCTGAGCAGAGCCCGAAAATAGCACTAAGTGCAAATTTCATTTAATGAAGTCTTCATTTTGGAATAAGGGTTGACCACAAATTATGAAAATCTAGACCATTCTGAAAGAGACAATGCAAGTCTGCCCTTTTAAAGTGGTTGCTATAAAAAAACGCTGCAAATTTTACACAAGGGTTTATTATTCTTTGATAAATGTTACTTGTGCAGAAATTTAATACTGTCAATAAAAAATTTTAAAAAAAAAAATTTTTTTTTATCTCAAAAAAAAATTTTTTTGATTTTTTTTCAAAAATGTTTATTTTCAAAAATTCTTTATTTTTTACTCGAAAAATATTTAACATCCTGGGATCCTTCAGAAATCCCATTTTTAGCCCCATGAAAGCCCTAAAGATCGCCCCAGTGAAATCGGATCGTTCCGGGACCCCCAAAAATGGATTCTACATCCAAAAATACTTCGAAAACGATACCTAACTCGATCCCATAGCTAAAAGCCTTCAAAAAAACCTCCCGTAGCCCCATTATAGCCCCATAGCGCCCCACGGGTTTGGGCGATCGGACTGAAAACCTTGCGGGCACAACTAGATGGTAAACCAAGTATTTTGTCAAAATTTCAGATTTAAAAAAAAATTCCTACTGCCCAAAACGGCCTGGACGGCGGACGGCGGACGGACATTTCGGATTTAGAATGTAGACCTCTTGAAACGGATAATGTCAAATTTTGAGGCCGATCGGAGTCGTCGACCCCCGTCGCGAAAACATAGGTGTATTATTCCAAGAATAATAAACTAAAAGGTGGGGCCTGGGCCGGGTTTGCTCTTATGGGAATAATAATGTATTTTATTTCCAATAATTCACAACAAGTATGACTGGAATTGTCAAATATTTATTATAAATTTAATTGTACAAGTATAACAAAAATATCACAGATACAAAAATAGGAATAACATTACAAATGGTTAAAAATACATCAGTACATACCTAGACATTTCTGAATCACACTAACAAAAAACAAAACTATGGGACCTGGATTTCAACTGATGAGGGGACACGAGTGCCGAAGAATTCATTAATTGTGTAGAATTCATTTTCTACAAAGGATCTCTTCATCGTCGACTTGAATTTGCCATCTGGGCAACTCAGCACCCCATCACCCATGTGGTTCAGAATCTTGATGATGTTGTAACTTGCGCTTCGCTCAAAGAAAGATAGGTGGTGGAGAGGGACCATCAGGAGTTCAGTTCTGCGAGTCGGGTAACGATGATCAAATTTCATCCCCTCGAACACTGGTCGGAGCTTACGAGCAAATAAGAGGGAACGATAGACATACTGGGCAGGGACAGTCATCAAGTTTCGCATACGGAATTTCCCTCGACAGGATTCATCTGGTTCAAGCCCCAGTAAAATCCTTAAAGCCAGTTTTTGTACCTTGAAGAGACGCTCCAGATTTACATTCGAGCCCCAGAATTGGATACCGTACAGAGCTCGAGACATAATCAACGAGTGGTAAGGCGTGAACACCACAGCATCGTTTGCCAGGGTTTTAAGTCGCCTCAAGCAATAAACGTAGCCACTCAGCTGCCTACACAAGTTCAAGGTATGCATACCTATGTTTCATACTGCATACATGTGTTTCATACTTGAGATGGCCATCCAGTTGGACACCCAAGAAACGGGTCTCTTCCTCCACTTTCACAGGCAATCCATCAAGAGTGATTGAGACAGGGCGAACAACTCTTGATTGGGATGTCCTGAAGAAGATGCATGTTGTTTTTGAACCGTTCAGGCACAAAGCATTCGCCGTCAACCATTTCTTTAGAATAGAATAGAATAGAATATTTTTATTTGCAAAAGCCAAAAGGCAGTACAAACGGCGAGCGTAAAGGTACTTGACAATAAAATAATACTTTCAGATACATAATACCATAGCAGCTATGAAAAACAGATAAAAATAAAAACCGCACATGAACATATAGAAGCAGGTAAAAGCAAAAACATTACATCAAGGTTGAGGTCTCAGCATACAACAAATAAAGGTGCGAGACTCAACAAACAATCCAGTCAATTTCCATAAATTCCTCCAGGGAGTACAACTCAGCCCTAATAAGTTTGAGTTTCACCACCCTGAGGAAAGACTTTATAGGGAGCTCTCGTACCTCCTGGGGAAGAGTGTTGAACAGACGAGAGCCCACCAACATTGGGTCACCCTGCTTAGCGGTACTGAGGCGAGTGAAGGGGACGACAAGATCGCTACGGGACCGAGTGTAATGGTCGTGAACTCCAGAAACCTGAGGAAGGCTCGCCAAATTGGTCCTCACAAGGTTCAGGACCGCCATGACGTACAAACCTGCGATCGTCAACAGGCCCAGACGAGCAAAGGAGCCTCTACAACTTTCGTTCCACGAGAGATTGGCCAAGATTCTTACAGCTCGCTTTTGCAGCCTGAAGATATTGAGTGCATGGCTCGAATTTATTTCGCAGTATAGGGTGGAACATGCTTCAGTTGCCTCGCAGACAGTGTCCTTACGTATGATGATGTTGGTATCATCCGCATACTGCACAACCGTACAGTCCCTGTCCACTGATGATATCACTTCAGGAAATCTATTCACGAAGACCAAGAACAGTAGCGGGCCCAAAATACTACCCTGGGGAACTGATCTGTCCAGATACCTCTGCTCAGAGTACACGAGACCGCTTGAATCCCTTACACGACATTGCCGAAGTCAAATCTATCGCGATAGAGGACTCATCCATAGATCTATAGATTCTATAGAAGACTGGATCATGAGATAGGCTTCAGTGCACTCTGGCCAGATATACTTAGTGCTTGTTTTCCCACAATATGTGTCAAGATTAATATAATTTCCAGTTTCCCAAATTTTGTCACCAAATGCAGTAATTCAAAACCAGCTTACAACAGTAGAAGAAATTACACCTAACCTCCTCCAGACCATTTCTTTGAGCTCAAATCCCCACTAAGGCCGAGGTCAACTGTCTTTCGGTGCCTTATACGCGAGCCGGTTCATTTTTTTTGCCCAACCTGGAAAGAAGGAAATGTCCGTAGACGTTCACCTCTTACCGTACTGGAAGTGCCGTTTTATGGCTCATCTGGCGCACCCCCCAGGGCGGTCTCCAATCTTTTTTATTCCCTTTTATATGGCCTAACGTGGTGTTATGACGGGCAGAAAACCCCCCTACGTTCGCTAATCTACCGTCTCATTGGGGCCATTTCTCGGTACTTTCGCACCTTATTACCTTACGTTCTTCAGTACACTCCGCTCTGTCCGAACGACCTTTTCCCAGTTCCTCTCGGAAACCGTCTGGAATTTCCCGAGTGTTATATCAGATTGTATACTCATGTAATATTACGTGAGTCGGTCATTTCAAAACATTTAAGATAAAAAAAAAAAAAATGTGTCTCGATTACGGAAAGGGCGGTTCCCCCAGGATTGTTGTGCGTTCAGAGGATAGCGCTTCCTACTGCGCCAAACCTATAAACATGTGTGAATTAAACATGCACTCTACATCTGTATAACGATGGTCACTTCCTGGTCCTCCCTGATAACCTGATTGAAATGACAATGATGGCAACACTCCCGCTCTTTGATTGTGGGTAGCTGACGATGCGTAGCCTTCAACAGGTTTTGAAATCGTCATGGGAGTAAACCTTCAAGTGGTAATAAAAATCACTACAGAAAACTGATAAGTACTGTAAAGGCAATTGGTTGAAGTACGACAAAAATGGCAAGGTAATTTTTTAACGTTGAAAGACTAATTGGCTTCTAGGAATACGGCGGAGCTTCGTAAACACCAAGTCATCCTCCCATTAAAAGGAGAAGCAACTAAAAGTCAGATGTACTTTAAAACTTCGAGATAGCTTCTGCAACCTCTACACTCTTTCCTTGGTACGAATATATTCAGGTATACCCACTGAAACGCTACAGGGGTCGAGCATAGGATGAGTTTCAGAGCGCTCTGGTGGCAGGAATGCAGAGATGTAGAGGTTGATGTCTACCATGGAAGAAAGAGAGGCTGAAAATTAAGTCTGCAGGCATTGGTAGCAGACTGAAAAATGTTCATTTTTAACGCACTTAGTGGATTTTTCATTAAATACCATAATTTTTAGTGATTGACAGATTGTTTTCGTCCTTGAACACATACACAATATTCAAATGGCAAATCGCAGTGATTTTGGTTTATTATTCTTGGAATATGTTTTCGCGACGGAGGTCGAAGACTCCGATCGGCCTCAAAATTTGTCATTATAGTCCACGTGCCGGGTAGAAAAATCTGCCTCGAGCTGGAAAGTATTTTGATGTTTTTGAAATTTTCACAGGTCACTCAGGGGTCCTCTGGGATGTCAATGGTAAGTTTTCGATCTCGTAAACCCTGTGCTAACTTTTCGGTCGCGCATTTTTTCGGCTTTTTGTGAATATCTCGAAAACTATTTAAATACCCACAAGCAGCTCCCAGGCTGTGAGGCTTTCCTCGTGGGATTGTATTATGGAACGGAAGGAGAAAACCTGTAGGAGCTGAGGTTCCGAGCATTCAAGTTCTTTTTGTTGTCATCATTGGCGGGTGTTGGAGGGTATACGTACTTGTATGTGTGGTATACGTAGATACGTTGAATACTCAATTAATGATGATTAGTGTGTTATATGGGTGCGGAAACGCCTCTTTTTCCGCATTTTGAAAAATGCCATAGCTTGGTACCTATTGGACCAAAATAAAAACGTAGGTAATGCAATCGAAGGAAATTTAATGTACTTTTTAATGGTGTAATAAAAACGAGCAATAGTTTTCGAGATATTCACAAATAACCGAAAAAAGAACCGAAAAGTCGCGGTTTTCCCCCTCCCCAAGTTAGCACAGGGTCTACGAGATCGAAAACTTACCATTGACATCCCAGAGGACCCCTGAGTGACCTGTGAAAATTTCAAAAACTTCAAAATACTTTCAACCTCAAACTACCTGGCTCCTGGACTATTATTCGTTTCAACAGCTCTAGATTCCAAAACCGAAATGTCCGTCCGCCGTCAGGGCCGTTTTGGGTGAAGGAATTTTTTTTTTTTTTTAATCTGAAATTTTGACAAAATACTCGGTTTACCATCTAGTTGTGGCCGCAACGTTTTCAGCCCGATCGCCCAAACCCGTGGGGCGCTATGTGGCTAAAATGGGGCTACGGCCGTAGTCCCGGGACTTTTTTTTAAGGCTATGGGATCGAGTTAGGTGTCGTTTTCGAAGTGTTTTTGGGGTCCCGGAAAGATCCGATTTCACTGTTGCGATCTATAGGGCTTTCATGAGGCTACAAATGGGATTTTTGAAGGATCCCAGGAGGTCAAATATTTTTCAAGTAAAAAACGAAAAATTTTGGAGAAAAAAGAATTTTTGAAAAAAAAAAAAAAATTCTATATTTTTTTATTGACACAGAATTAAATTTCTGCACAAGTAACCTATATCAAAGAATAATAAACCTTTGTGTAAAATTTGCAGCGTTTTTTCTTTAAAAATACAGATGTTTTGATTTTTGCTCTACTTTTGGAGCTTAGATGCGCCACGTGGAGCATCTTTTTGGTGGTTTCATATTTTTCTCGTCATCTATTCGCCAAAACGGATTTTTGGTATTTTTTTCAAATTTTTTAGAAAAAGTTTAATTTCCCATTTTTCCACTTTAGGAGCTCAGACACGCCACATGGAGCTACTTTTTTGGTGGTTTCAGACTTTCCTCGTACTATGCTCGCCAAACAGGATTTTTTAAGACCAATTTCAAATTTTTCCGACTGCTAAAAGTGCCTTAGCATAAAAATGAGCATCCTCCTCGTTCTCCTCCTCCTCGGGCTGGAGCTCCAATATAATAGAAATTTTATCAAGAATCATCGATATCTAATATACATCTATTATAGATGTATATTAGATATCGATGATTCTTGATAAAATAAAGATTACGAACCTCGAAAAGAGAAAGGGATTTTTAAAAGCTGGCAAACTGAAAAAAAAAAAAAAAAAAAAAAAAAAAAAACCGCCATTCAAATCCGTGCGAGCGACCCCGGCAGAGTTTTTGCTTTCAGTCACATTTGGCGTGATGGTGCAATGCACATAATACTGGGATAGACTTGTGAGGTGCAGTAAGCTCTATGTACACCATCGTCTGTTACATTCAGAAAACTTGGAAAACGGATTTCATCCCTGGATGACAAAAATCCTCTAAGCTGCAACTCAATTCCGTTTACTGCTTGAAGAGAATTGAATTGAAAATGCGAAGTACGTACTAGAGTATCACAAAATCCCGAGTCAGGCTCTTATGTGATAAATGGGCGAAATCCCGAAGTCATCGTAGTAATGGCTGTTTTAACAAACTCCTTCAGAACGTCAAAACAAGAATGGCATCTTCAAGCTTAACCTTACGGGAAATTGAAGGACGTCGTGATGTAGACGGAAAGAGCTTTACATCACTTCAACCACTAAACCACCGCCTGACATTTTGCACTTTCAATTTCGACCGAGGAAATAGATTTTTTGACATATGAACAGTTATGACGCCCCTTACAAAAAACCAAGTGTGATCTATTAGGGTGCTTTCACGCTCGATTTGGGGATCTTGACCTTAAAATATTCACAAGTAGCCGCTGGGTGTACTGTGTGTAGCCTTGGACGGCTCTCACCCATGGCCCCGGGTCACCTTCTGATTTACGATGTTCGGCCCAATGCTTTTTCAATATGATTCGTGACCGGCGTAATCCCTCCTAACTGAGGAAATTTATCTCGAGCAGATCTGCTGTCAGATGCAATACGTTATCTGAAGCATAGTGAACGCGGAACCCATTGTCCGGGTAATGTAATGTAATTTGTTCCAAGAAAAATATTTCGCAACCACCTGACGCCCCATATCGTCATTTTTCTGCCGGTTCAACGATTACCATGAATACCCTCAGACGAAAAAGCTCCAGAATAGGCTTATATCACAAATGACACCGAAAAGCTGCCTCGCACGTATATCCACTTCCTATCTTTATTGAGGAAACTTTCCCGTCCCTTTTGCCGCAACCCACGCCCACGAATAACCCGATTATTTACTTTGTTATTCCGGACTACCGCAAAAGCGGGAGGGAAAAAAATCGTGACTAATCCCCCAAAATGACACAATAGTTTCTTCTGGAAAGTGACTTGCGTTTACGGGCGAGTAAAAGTGTTCACCGGGACGGTAAACTGCTCCAAAATGCCATGGGGGCTACATTTGCAAGTTGATTCATTCATGAAATACGTCGATCTACGTCGAGCTCAACAATGAATAATCATGAGTGGCAGCTTTTACGATTTCCTGTTTGAAATTTGAGAATTGAAATAAGCCTCCTATTATAGGTGGTGACTGTAATTATTATTCTATTATATTGGAGCTCCAGCCCGAAGAGGAGAACGATGAGGATGCTCATTTCTATTCTAAGGCACTTCTAGATGTCGCAAAAATTTGAAATGGGCCTTAAAAAATCCATTATGTCGAGCATAGTACGAGAAAAGTCTAACAACACCAAAATCTGCTCAAAATGGCTCAAAAATGTGCTGAAGGCTTACAAGAATGTTGGGAAAAGTTTGATTGAAGGGGGGTTGGGGCCATTGAGAAGACAAAGGGGGCGGCCACCCCGAGAAGTTTACCGAGAAGGTTAAGGCGACGCACAGTGGGCTAGATCGCATAATTAGGTGGAAAAAACCACATTTTGAAAGTTACCAGATTGCGATTCTAATAGGTGGGTTTCATAGAGGTTTTGTTTACGAACTCTGCCCTGAAAGGGGGAGCGCCAATGTTTACACCGAGAGGCGTGAAACTATCGGAATACTCGATTTATCTCTTTTCTCACTTCATAATGTGTTTGTCTGCTGTGGTGTCCAGTCGCTCTTCAGAACTAATTTGACGATGGACAGTTCCACCCAAGGTAAGTAGAAAACATCCTTTAAAGTCGACAATTGATAAATTTTAATTTGTTTGCTGTTCCTGCTAAAAACAAAAAAAATATGAAAAACGCTGTAAATTTTACACAAGGGTTTATTATTCTTTGATATAGGTTAGTTGCGCAAAAATTATTTCTGAGTCAAAAGAAAAAATGTTGGGGAAAAAAATTTTGGATTTTTTTTTTCAAAAAAAATTTTTTTGGATTTTTTTTCAAAAAAATTGTTTTTTCAAAAATTCTTTATTCTTTACTCGAAAAATATTTAACCTCCTGGGCTCCTTCAAAAATCCCATTTTTAGCCCCATGAAAGCCCTATAGATCGCAACAGTGAAATCGGATCGTTGCGGGACCCCAAAAAATGGATTCTACGTCCAAAAATACTTCGAAACGACACCTGACTCGATCCCATAGCCGAAAGCCTTCAAAAAACCCCTTCTGTAGCCCCATTTTAGCCCCATAGCGCCCCACGGGTTTGGGCGATCGGGCTGAAAACCTTGCGGGCACAACTAGATGGTAAGCCGAGGATTTTGTCAAAATTTCAGATTTTTAAAAAAATTCCTACTGCCCAAAACGGCTTGGACGGCGGACGGCGTACGGTGGACGGACATTTCGGTTTTGGAATCTAGACCACTTGAAACGGATAATGTCAAATTTTGAGGCCGATCGGAGTCGTCGACCCCCGTCGCGAAAACAGGTGTATTATTCCAATAATAATAAACCAAAAGTCGTTTAAATCAGCATTAAAATAGCATTACTAAAATCGCAGGAAATTGCAGGTTTTGCGCTCCTTGAATATGTGATCTACTCGAGTTCTATTCGAGAAATATGAAAAAAAAAAAAAAAAAAAAAAAAAAAAAAAAACGCTGCAAATTTTACACAAGGGTTTATTATTCTGTGATATAGGTTACTTGTACAGACATTTAATTCTGTCAATAAAAAAAATTTAAAAAAATTTTTTTGGATTTTTATATTTCAAAAAATATATTTTGGTGGGATTTTTTTTTTTTCAAAAATGTGTTTTTTCAAAAATTCTTTAATATTTACTCGAAAAATATTTAACTTCTTGGGATCCTTCAAAAATCCCATTTTTAGCCCCATGAAAGCCCTATAGAACGCCACAGTGAAATCGGATCGTTCCGGGACCCCCAAAAATGGATTCTACGTCCAAAAATACTTCGAAAACGACACCTAACTCGATCCCATAGCTAAAAGCCTTCAAAACACCCCTCCTGTAGCCCCATTTTAGCCCCATAGCGCCCCACGGGTTTGGGCGATCGGACTGAAAACCTTGCGGGCACAACTAGATGGTAAACCAAGTATTTTGCCAAAATTTCAGATTTTTTTAAAAATTCCTACTACCCAAAACGGCCCGGACGGCGGACGGCGTACGGCGGACGGCGGACGGACATTTCGGATTTTGAATGTAGACCTCTTGAAACGGATAATGTCAAATTTTGAGGCCGATCGGAGTCGTCGACCCCCGTCGCGAAAACATAGGTGTATTATTCCAAGAATAATAAACCAAAACGGGCCGTCAGCACCCCGCGATAAGGCGTAATGTTGATGTTGAGTTTCTTGGAATATCTCATATTTTATGACAATTTTTGACACAAAAACAAGTATAATTCATGAACTGTTAACTTTATCAACTGGAGGGCAGTCTAAATCGACTCAGTACCTACTTGAAAATAGATTGAAAATGGGATTTTTAGCCAATAGGTTACTTATTTTGAGTTTTTTTCACCTAATTATGCGATCTAGCCCACTGTGCGACGTGGGGACGACGAGGACGCTAGCGCGAAATAAATAGGTAATGGGTTGTGGAGTTCATAGGGCGACGCGTCGGTGACTCTCCTCCTCATGTATGTATAAAATTGCGAATAATAAGATCGAAAACGGGGTAGGTACCTATAAGAAGTTGTCAAAGGCCAGGGGAAAGAGGTCGGGGGTTGGCTGGCTCCGTCATTCACCGCGTCGGATAATGGTGCGGGGGAGGGGGGGACCTTCCAAATTTCAGGTCAAAACGAAACTTTGGGGGTTCGTTAGAGGTCGGTTAGAGATGTTAAATCCACATTTTACACAAAATAATTCCTTGTGGAATTTTGGGGTGTCAAAAAACCCTCGAAATTTTCGCACTTTTTTCACTTTTTCGCTTATAACTCGGAAACGACGCGTCGCACAGAAAACTTTACTCCGTCCAAAATTAAATAGCATAAAATTTTACGTCAATTGCCTACCCTATATGTTTCAAACGGTCAAGCCGTTTAGTCGCTATCGATCGTCTAAAATGGGTGATTTTTTCCAACTTGGCGTGTTCGCTCATGTTTCAACTCATGTGACTAATGAACGGCTAATGCAAATGAATTGGCACAAAATTTATGTTGTAGAGCATCAAGATACGTGTTCAGGGAGCACCTGAAGTTCAAAAAATACCACTACCAGCTAATTTAAACCAAAATAAGAAGCGGCTAATCTGACACCGCTCGGTAAGCGGATAACCACGTTTTTCAGAACGTTTCCGGCTTTAGCTCGGAAAATATTGATCCGATCCCAAATGTTTTTTTCTCGTGAAAGCTGATTAAGTTCCCCATCAGCAGCTATTCCGTGTAAAATTTTGATTTGAGTTTTGATGAAGGAGGGGCGGGCACGACAAACAAAATGTCAAATTTTGAAGAAAAAACGTTTTTTGTTGTTGTACATTTTTGCCCATAACTCAGGAACGGTTTGTCCGATCTTAATTCTCTTTTTATCTGGTGAAAGCTAATTAAATTGTATATAAGTAACGGCTCATTGCATTTCTATTGAGACAACAAAAGTGCCACTAATATTCTGGGTGGAAACCAGAAATTTGACCACCAACGACCCGATCGAAATTTCATTGCCCCCACTTGAAAGCTGATTAAATTTCCTTTTAGTTAGATCCGATATTAGGATTTTCCCGGAGACCTCAGGAAAAGCCCGTAAAATGCCTCCCCAAATAGGTATTCAGAGGGAAAATTGCCAATTCCCCGCAACATTTTCAAAGTGCTTTTCCAGCACTTAAAACTTTGAAATAGGAAGTTAGTCCATGCCAAAAAAAACAAAAAAAAAAACAAAAACAGAATGAATGTTGTATTTTATGAAATTTTACATTAGTTGATCATCCTAGTTTTCAGATTAGCAGGTCGTAAAACATATAAAAAGACACCAAACACGGGTTTGCTCCACCAAAGTGATCACATTTCGTCCCAACAGCTGCTACGGCGTCCGCAGCGGCAGCTAATGACCGAGCTGTGTTCGGAACGAGAGGCCAAAATAAAAGGAAGCTTAAAACATCGAGGCCTCTCACACAGCTTCCACGCATCTCAGCGGAGATTACAATAACTTTTACTCGGCGCGGAATCAGAGTGAAAGGCCTGTGTAGATCGCCTTAGATTAGGGCCATTCTGAAAGGCAGAGCCACACGTCGGGGACCCAAGAAGGGTCAGCACGAACCCCCTTAAGATGCCCTTAAGCGGCCGTTCTACGCAACCCCGACGCCCACCGTAAATCAAATTAGAAACGTACACTCCACAACAATCGACGACACTGAAATAAAAGAGGATTTGGACCCTTAACAAGGATTTACGACGACAGTTTTCTCAAAAAGCGATTTGAGTCCCCTCTCAGGATCCGGTAGGCCTCTTCCCAATCCCTTTTAATGAACTCTTAAGAAATATCTGTTGCGCACGACAATATACAACAGGAAATTATTGAACAGACTATAAAAGGCTCCGTTATACGTGTTTACAACCAATGAAAAATAACGAACCCTCAAGGCAAATTTACGGTTCATATTCATGGACGTGATAACCTCATTCTTTCAATTTGTTTTATAGTTATTTATAACAGGGCGACATAGATTGTTTCCCAAAGAGCTCGTAAATTGGGGTTCAATTTGAGGAGAACCCTGCAGGCAAAATAAAGATTTTATCGGACACCTTTTAGCCGAGAGACCCACAATCCGATGAGTTTTTCAGGTTCGCACGATACGGCGAAATTGTTTTTTTTTTTTTTTTTTTTTTTTTTTTCCTTCTTCTTCTTCTTCTCTCTATTTTGGGTTATTTCGTGGTGATTATGACGAGCTACTCGTGTTTTACCGACACACACCGTACCGTACGCCAAAACCGCTATCGCGCCGTCACACACACTTGACCACGGCAACCGGAGCCCAACATTTGACTTCCATTCAAAACGGTTTCCATCCACGCGCAGATGCATCAGGCTCAATTCCTCCATTTTAGGATTTTCAAGAAGCCTGACGGGCAAAGTGGGGAACCAAAAACAGGTCATTTCTCGACGGCAAGATTATCCCAGATTCATAAAGAGGTATCCGTTCAGACAGTTCAAACGTTTCAAAAATTACGTATACGAAGCATAAAGGTCGATCAACACATTTCAGCGATATCAGTCACCAGCCCCGCCAGCCATCAGTGCACCGTGTACTTCAATAATGATAGACACGCCAGCGTTACGTGACGCACGGAGCACTGATGGCCGAGGATTCACTGAAACACTGAAATGTGTGGATCGACCTTGACGCATCTTTTGCGCTGATATAAATTCGTGAACCGCTGCGTGTTCCACCTTGACTCAAAAAACAGAATACCTAAAATAGACCTGAATAGGATGTACGATATTCTACAAAATACTTGAAACTGAACATCGTAGGTGAAAAAAACCTAGTGGAAAGAACCATTTTTTGGAGTCCCGTAACGATCCGATTTCACTGTGGGGATCTATAGGGCTTTCATGGGGTTACAAATGGGATTTTTGAAAAACCCAAGAGGTCAAATATTGTTCGAGTAAAAACAAAAATATTTGAAAAAATTTTGAAAAAAAAATATTTGTTTAAATTGACAATCAAATTTTCGCACAAATAACCTATATCAAAGAATAATAAACCCTTGTGTAAAATTTGCAGCGTTTTTTCAATTATCACCCCAAAATGAAGGTTAATAGGCAATTAGTTTAGGGATAAAACAATTCGTCAATCACCTGGCTTTTTTTTTTTTTTTTTTTCACAAAATTTAATGTTTAAAACCATTTAATGTTTTTAATAAATCTATGTCCAATTTTCGGAGTCCGGAGTCGGATGTCAAATTCGAGATAACCATCGATTTTAACGGATTCGTCAATCGAATGGTGAAGATGCGATCGTTACGATTTATCGGAACGTGTAAATGGGACATCGTAGCGATTTATTGGAGTTGGAGTTGGGTTGGAAGTTCCAACTCCAATAAATCGCTACGACTTGGAAGTTTGATGCCAGCCAGCATCAATTTCTCGGAATCGTAGCGACTTGTTTGAACGTGTAAACGGTCCCTCCAACTAATCGCTACGATTTCCACCCAATCACTGGGTCCCAGTGTGCATCTGAACGATAAATCGTTACGATTTGTCGTAGCTTGTAAAGCGGCCTTAACCCACCGTGCCCTCCCAACATACCTCTGAAGAGCCAATCATCTCTCCTGTTCCAAAACCCACTAAGTCCAACCTTTCTAGTGGATTTTCAAAAAAAAAAAAAAAAAAAAAAAGTACAGGTCAGAGATTTTCAAAATATATCCGAGATGAAAAGTATTTTTACGAAGTGAAAAAAAAAAAAAAAAAAAAAAAACGGCTGAAAACCGCCATTCTGAAATGGATGATAGTTAGGATGATACCTATGTCAAAACACTTTTTTCACGAATATATCAAAATTGGGTTGGGAGGACATGGAGGCTTTTGGGACTGGACGACTTGCATGCTTACGTACCTCTCAACAGACAAAAAGCGGGGTAAAACATGACTTTCTCGCCAAAAGGAGAAAATAACGCTTGGCAGGACGGTTGGTCGTCTTATATTAAAGCATACAAAATTATAGGACTTGATATTCGGGAAGAAGGGGGTAGATAGGTACGAAGATCAGGGTAGGTAGATACGAACATGGTCAGAAATGATGAGCAAAGTTCTTGCTATTTGCTATTGCAAGGAGGCCTCAAAATTTGGAAAAATGTTTGGGAACATGGCAAAGTTTGGAATTTCATATCATTCCCAAAAACAGAAATCAGCTGAGCGTTGTGGTTCTAACAGCGGAGCGTCTGGGGAGAGGAATGGTGAGGGCTAACGCGAGCGCCCACTGGACCCGTGGCGTTTAAGCGAACTAACATTATCAAGGAGTCTACAGCAGTGTTGCCATCCACGGATTTTTATCCGTATTTATACAGATTTTTCGGGTCTGCATAGATCATTAAGAATGTATCTGTCGTATGTATTTTGCTCTCTACATAATGTTAGGCAACTAAATGGGTAACCCAACACTCAAAACCTGTTGAATATGAATAAGTGTTAAACAATTTATCAACAAGAGTAATTTTTTTTTTTTTTTTTTTTTTTACAAATATCTTCTCTCTAGCCTCTAGCCTCACAGACATGGGGGTAGATTTATATTAAATATTAAATATTTATATATTATTCGCAGCGTTTAAAAAATTTTTTTAAACGCTGCGAATAATAAGTAGGTATATAATATTTTTAAAATCTCTTCTCTTAGTCTTGATAGATTCGGGGCAGACACCCCCCCCCCCCCTTGAATTGCCCACAAGGGTTTATTATTCTTTTGTATCAATTGAGAACAAATTACATCAGATGTAAATCTATGACGGTTTTTTTTTTTTTTTTTCAAACTACAATTTCGTAAAATACTTGACCTCTATAGATGAATTCTATGTCTTGAAGTATGTACTCTGAATAAGACACTTTATACGACCTCCTGACTTCCTTCAAACATTTGAAGCCCCATAGATAGGTACCTACGGTGAGGATGGGTCTGAGACCCAAAAATGGATTATACTCCCAAAAATTCTAACAAAGCGGCAACTAACCCAACCCCATGGCCAAAACCCTTAAAAAAATCCCTCCCGTAGCCTCTTTTTATCCCCACACCTTAGAGCGATCGGACTGAAAACGTTGTGGTTACAACTAAATGAGGAACCGAGTATTTTGTCAAACTTTCAAATAAAAAAAAAAAAAAAATAAAAAATGGACGGCGGGCGGACATTTCATTTTTGGGACCTACATACCTAATGACATTCATTACATTGTAATAAAACCACCCAGTCTCGTAGCACATAACTAGACCTTTTTCGTTAGCATCTAGCATGTTAACTTTAGCTTTGAGGGGTTTTAGCAATCGTTTGCAATCGTTTGCTGGCTCGATTCCTCTCTTCCATTCCTTAATTTTGGCCTTAATTTGGAGAATTCCAGCGTAGATGGTTGGATGCGCACGACATGCGTCTTCGAGTCCCTCATGCCTTCGGGCCTAATGCTCGAACATATCTTCCCATGAATGTAGGTATCTGATTCGATCGGGTTGCCGCACGTTGAACACAATTGTATCAGTAAAATTGGCGAAATCAAAATCTTGGAATCAAGCACGCTAAAAGCAACAGTATGGGGTGATAAGATGGGTGGAAAGCACAGAGTAAAAACTCTTTGAAAACGTTAGTTCGCTTAAACGCCACGGGTCGAGAGAGCGCTCGCGATAGCCCTCATTATTCCTCTCCCCAGACGCTACTGGTTCAACAGTGCTCTCCGAGGTATTCTGCCGGAGACTGTTACATTTACCTACAATAACAACGTTGCTATTTCCTCTTTTGTGTGTTACACCTCATCCTTTTTTAGAATGCCCGAAAAAAACAGGGTCCCGCTGAGATATTTGCGCTCCCCATGTTTCACCAACAACCGACTCCTGTAAGCAGTCGACGGTAAGGTACGGTAGATGTGAGATCACATCAAATAGCAAGAAGTCGGACTTTCGTCATTGGTTGGTACTCACTTTTCCTGAAGACAAACGAGCGGCTCCCGGGCAGGATTTCCCCAATTTTTTTTTATTGAGAGTGGTTTACAGATAAATATTTTCAAAAATTTGTTGAACTAGCAACTTCTACATTGACACGGCAAAAAGTCACACATGATTTCGCTGAATCCAGTACCACCAGCTGCGAGCTGCTATAACGCTTGGTTTTAGGCATAAGGCAAGTATTCATTTTCATAGTAAAAAATTGTGATTGTCGATCTCCTGAAACATTGAGGCTGACTGTATAACTGCTGGTCAAGTTCATGGCATGAAGCATACCATACATGGTACATAGTATAACCACTAAGAAGAAACTCACTCTTTTGCTCCTTTGAGTAATCAAGCCGAGATTGCTCGTGGTGAGTAAATGAAGTCATCCTGAGTTATTTCACGTCATTTTTCCCCGTCCTGCTATCATCATCCCCCATCGAGCTTCCAGTAGCCCTACGTTGAGTCACACACTTTAGCGCTTAATCCAGAATAACGTTCCAGAACCTCCCAGTCGGCTCGATCACTAGCATACGTGGCCGTTTTGAATAATGAGAGGATAGGTGGAAAAGTGCCCGGCATTTTAAAAAACCAAGGACTCGAGGGCACGAAACACAGGTTGCAGTTAAATGAATTGCAAGGGAACCCATTCTCGATGGTCAGCCCGCTAATGGGGGGGTTGGGTTTTAGAGCCTTTCACCGCAGGCTGGTGGTTGGCCAAAGGTCATTGTTATTAACCGCGATGTGCTGAAATCACTCAGAGCTCTGAGAACTCCAAACAGATACTGAGCCTCCGGAAACGATTTCGAATGCTACTGGCAAGACAAAATTTATTCATAGAGGCGTTCCGTTTCGGCAGATACGGCGACGTTGACAGGTAAAACCTGGTGAACCGCGAAAGTATGCAGTAAAGTAGGTGATGAAAGGAAGTGACTGGGTGCTATGGATGTATAACACCCTACAGTTATAGTGTTTCGCCAAGGATGAATAAATACGCCTTTCTGGCAGCTTTGTTGTATAACGGCTGACGGATGATGACTTGGATAAACTCTAGAAACCCTGGTAGCACATAAAGGTTTTAGAGTTCAAGAAGACTTACAACCTTATCTGTCATCAAATTCCAATCAACCCGAATGAAAAACCGTCGACCGATCTTGAGACAATTTACTCAAGTAGAGCTCCGAAGAAAGAAGGCAATCAAAGGAACAGTTCCTAACCAGAGAGACTCAATAGCCCCACGTCACGGCATACTCAAATAAGAAACCAGTCCCATCTTGTAACGAAAGGCGTGACAAATTGTCAAGGATGTAGAGCTTGGTATTCCGGTCCGAGGGATCTGTCCTGAGCGGAACATGATGTACATGACCGTGTGAACTAATAACATGACCCCTAGAACTAGTAATAACGTAGAAACCACGGTTTTTAATCGCGTTCGGAGACGGAAATTTACGGCGCCAAAGAAACCGAGAGTGAAAGGGAAGACAAGATCATAATCAGAAGATGCGCAAAAATAAGGAAAGGTTAGAAACCGCATAGCTCATAGCTTTCTCGCATCAGGAAGTGAGTAGGTAAGCCGTGGAATCATCCAAGATGGTAGCGAAAATGGACTATTTCAGGCAGGCCGTGAAATAGGAAGCTGCGGTCATGACTGCAGAAGAGCGAGGAAGTCTGACCCCTCGAGCCAATAGACAACCCAGTCCCAATATTGCGAATTGGCTTCTAATTTCACGGAAGCGTCGCTCGAAAACGCGACAAGAAATGGCAAATCACGTGTGGCGGATTCACATTGACTCGTGATCGTGCTACCTTTTTTCAATCGCCCGTCTTGACGCTCCGCTCTCCTGTCAGTTTACACAGCAGACATTGTCCAGGATCATAAAGTCCTCCAATTTAGGTCACTAGAAGGTCTCCAATGTCGGAGATTCTCGCGGAGATAAGAATAGTTGCCTCATGTCTCAGCCACACTTCACCGTTCATTAGTTTCAGGGCACTCGAGTGACCCCACAATGGAATACACGTTGTGATATCAGACGCCAGTGACTCAGCTTTTTGACACCATAGCTCGAAGCACCAGATGAAACCTGTAAAATGAACCATGATGATGCAAACGATCATCGAGTGTAAATTAACTCACCAGACTGTTATAAGATTGTTGAAGGTAGGGCGCGATCACAAATCTGTAACCGCCTGAATGTATCTAGAGGGTGGGCTTGCATCTCTCCATTCAGTCGACTTGAATATTCTCATAAAAGACCGGTCTCATTAACGGTAAACCGTAAACAACGGAAACTCCACGTTGGCATTAATGAGGCGCTATCTCCTGGTGACCTACAGCTCACGAGGCAACCTCCCTTTAATGCATATGTATCAGCTGAGCTATACGCCCAATAACATTCTGTATCACCTAAGTTGCACAATGGAAGCGATAGGAATGGGCGAAAAAGGCAATTGCGAAATCTAAAGGCAGGTTGGAAGTGTCGGTGATTCACATACAGTGAATCGATTCAGCTTACGTGAATAGCCTATAACATCCGAAGAATCAATTCGTTTCGATCTCATAATATGGATATTATGTATGAAGTGCTCAAGAGTGGGGATTCCATTCTTCCACTCATCTACACTGATTGTGCATCACCACGAATGGAAGAAATCACTTCGATTTTCTTTTCCTACGATAGTCATCCAAATGGTTTTTGAAAGGAGTGTCTGGGTCGTGGAGTCTGAGGAATGGTAATGCGCATGCGCGTAGACAGAATCCTCACTTTCTGTGGTTAGCTCCCGAAAAAGTGCTGAAATGCTGCTTACGAGCGCACCCCAGCGTCGTACTTCCCAACCTCCTCATCCTTTTCTGTGTAGGTCCGCTGACCATTTTGCTCTGTGCGGTTTAAATAAAACAATTTTGGAGTCAGACAAGTCTGATCCACTTTGAGAACACAACCATCCCCCCCCCCCCCCCCCCCCCCCCGCACGGTCCTCCCATGAATTTGTTACTTTGAAATATTTACCCTCATTCCGACGTGAGAAGTCAAATAAGTGTCTATTTCCGTCTAAGTAGAACGACCAAAGATGCTAACCAAAGAAAGTGAGCATTCTGTTCAAGTCCACGCGCATGCGCATTACCATTCCTCAGACTCCACGACCCAGACACTTCTGTTTTTGAACGGGGGTACAAGGAAAATTCATCTATTTGTTTGAACAACACGTTGCCTTGAAAACTGAGTTGAGTCGCAAAAAATCCCCTTTCCACACTAGGTTTTACAGCAAATGTTGGATCAGAAAAACCTATATCTGACGATAGATTGTGTGGGCCACCTTATGCGGGTGATGGGTATGTATAATATACATATTATGTGGCCGCAAGGGCCAAACTCTACACAGTAAATTCGATCGCTCGTTTTTGTTTCATCGCGGGGCACGGGAAGCGCCACTGTCGGTGGCGTGATCGGGAAGTCCAGCTTCTCCAGTGAACGAGGAAGCTGCTAACTACTTGGACTCCCCGATCGCGCCGCCGACATTATCATTTCACTGACTGACTTCTTACATTGTAATTCAATGAAAAATTGCAGTGTATTTTTGATTGGACAGGGTCAGCGGGTATTGGATTCCCCTTGGTTCCCTTCCAGACGCCAACGCATTCCAGACCATTCTCCTTCGTGCCAGTCTGGAGATAGCGGGACTCCCATTTCTGCCTCAATACCGCCTTACAGAGATGGTGGAGATGCAGGGAAGGGAACAGAGGGGAAGACGATATCCTACACGATACGCCCAGTTTACCAGGAACAGCCGTTGCAGCAACCTTAGGTGCCCTGGCCAGCTGACCAGGTCTTACATGAGCCCGATTTCTCAGCTTTCCACGGGTCCTGGGCAACGGACCCATGCGTCGGGATCATTCCTGCTGATTCAGCTTCCCTAAGTGAAGTGTCGCTAAGGGAGGCCTGGTCAGCAGGTTCGATCCCTGTAAAATAACTGCGTTCAGACATGACGTAATGGCTAAATAGATGAACAGTATATGGCAAAATATTGATTGAAAATCCTCCCGTCTTCCAACGAAAAGGCTGACTCACTAGCTGGAGAACGCGACCGTGGCGCGACCCACTCCTCCCACCGGTACCAACTTCTCGCAGGCTGGCGACACTGCCGCAGAAAGTGGTGTAAATTCCCCACAGATTGAAATATACCAAGTTACTCGAGAAATTCAATCATTCAGATAATTCTTAATTAAGCTCATCCAAATACTTCGTTAGGAATCAATATCAATTCAAAATACAGCACAGATAGGATTTCAGAGGATATTTGGGTCAAGTTCTTGTTCTAGCATATTAATGCAACCACAAAAGAGGATTCTTTCGTCATATTGAAAACACCTTAACCAAGGTTGAGGTATTTGGTTCGACCACAATCAATAAAAACACCCTCGCATTATCGCGCTCAATCTCATATTCATCCGCAGGTTATGCCGACTGTTTTGTTACGGTTTCACAACCGAAGCGCTCCAGCCTCAGGCCAGGTCTGCCCAGCGAGTCGTAAAAGCCAGTTGGGGGAGTTTGTACGGTGTGATTTACACCTCAGACAATTTTGAGTCCATGATACGTGAAATGAGCTGCGAAAACGGTTTCAAGACCATTGCGAAATCCCAAAAAAATTGCCCTCGGCCTTAAAAGGTTGCGGACCGGCGTTGGGAAAAAGTCACGAATGAATAGTTTGTTTGGGATGGGCGTGATAGTCGCGTAGAGTTATTTCTACTCGAAAATCAACCATTTTAAAAATTGTAGCTAAACTTTCAGGATTATTTACTATGTTCTTGCCTTCACATTTTTCTTCATACTCCAGCACACACCAATCAATCTCACCATCTTCAATCTCCACTTTCACAACTCAAATCAAGATATAAAACCCATTTAACCTACTAACAGCAAAACTCATCTAAACCGAGTATTGAGAGATAATTGAACAGAAGCAGGAGGCTTATGGGTTCACCCTGCTCACGTCATATTCAACCCTACGCGATCATTATTTGCCATCATTAAACGTTATCGAACTGATCTCACAACCGCGTTATACCCGGAAGGTATAGTTGGATGGCTCAAATACCTGCTTTCGCCATTAGCCAAGAAATCTGGGAATCCATCAACGTGAGAAAATCTTTGCACGTCTGATAAAATAACTTAGTTAGAAACGTGTGGTAATTGGAGATATATTGTGCATAACTAAATTACATTATGGCAGCAATTTGCACGGAGACAGGAAGGCTGAGCTAAGCGAGGCGTTGAAGGGGGGGGGGGGGGGGGGGGGGGAAATTTGCCAAAAACGCTCCTCTGGGGGAGTATCGGACATAAAATTTAGTGCAAAATCAGCCACAAAATTGGGGGTTACCAGTTTACAATGGGGTCTTTCCAAACCAACTCCAGATCCTTATCCCAGAACCTTTGAAGCTTACGCACGCAAGTGGGCGCACATGCGCCCAACTTCCTTGTTTCACTGTAACGCCCAACTTTGTTGCAGATAAAGTTGATTTTGCGTGATGAGCATGTGACCGCATGCCTTATGAATTAATTGGAGCAAACGCGCGCAAGTGGGCGCACATGCGCTTAACTTCCTCATTTCATTGTAACACCCAATTTTGTAGCCAGATAAACGTGCAGTGATGAGCATGTGACTGTATACCGTATAAATTAATGGTCTAAATCAGCTGCAGTTCAGGATTGGCAGATGGAAAGCCTCAACAGACATTTTTTGCACGTTGGGAAAATACGAACACTAATACGTTCTATATCATTAGCCATTTGGCAATCCATATAATTAGCTCAACGACAGTGAACTCGTTTTTTTACTTTCTTGCCCTCGAGTGACATCTAACGACTAGCTGTTGGAAAACCTGTGTTTTTTACTGCCATAAATTAGGCCTAATGATGATATAAACATTAAAATCATACCTGCAGCTGATACGAGTGGAATAAGGACGCAGAAGTATAAAAATGCTTCCATCGTTTAATGGGGAGCCAGCTCGTGGGGAAGGTCATTGGAAAGTTCTGTCAGCCCACCTGGAAAAAAAGAAAGAATTAATTCAACGTCGAAAATAAGTTAAATACAATTTAGACGTGTTGTCTCTTGAGCTGTGAGGATTGAAACAGTTGAGGAAGGCGGAAAGGTCGCTCGTGCGTGCGGGTTCAGACTTATCAAGATGGAGCAGAAAGTGTTGGGTCAGCTGAAGTAACCAGAGCCTGTTACCGAGAATACGGAGTTTGGCAACCGTCGAGGTTCAGAGTATGAAGTAAAAGTGTTATTTCTGAAGAAAAAAGAACGTTAGATTAAATTTTGGTTAGTACAAAAATCACCGGGTAGACCTCTAAGGCGTCCAAGAGCCTTTATTGGAGACTTTTCTCGACCATTCTATCCATAATTGACACGCCAAGGTTAAATGCCAGGAATTATTTATCGGTAGTTGGTCAGTGTAAAGTTCTTATTCTCGGTATAAATATATCATCCCCGTCCACCTCATAAATTAACTATTTATTGGCGCTTTCATTTCCTAGCAGCCCTTGAACTTGTGCAGTCGGTGAATAATTTCTCAAGTCCCCCGCTCGGAATTGCGCTCTGTTGACGAGGTGCACCTTACAGAATGGCTTGTTAGACTCTAAGATCTGTGTCTCCACCGTGTACAATGTTTTTTTCTCCAGTCTGATGGGCTGACAGTTGAGAAACCCGACTTACCCCATTCGACAACCCTCATCGGAGGAAGTGTCGTCACGATTCGGTGACAATTAAGTGAGAGAAATCATAAAAACTTGTTGAGAAAAATCGCAAGAAGTTGTGATTCAGAAAAAAAATGAACAAAGCGAAGTAATTCTGACAATGAACGCAAGAAAAAAAATCCGCCAATGAAAAAGTTACAGAATTACCTTCAGCTAATGAAGAAAATGAATTGAATGGACACAACGCTTCCATCTCAGTACCTACCAGTAAAAACTATTGCAACCTCTTCGAAGTAACCAACCGTAAAAATGTAGACAATTGGAATATTTGAATCCCGGAGTCCGTCAAACAATTGGCCCTGTTCCCTCCTTTTCGGGAGGATCCTTTGAAACTCCTGCTGACTTTGACGTCCACCGTGTCGAGAGTATAGCCAAAGGGTCATTAGTTTCACCGAAAGAAAAAAACAGGCGCCCAGAACCACTCAATGGAATCTAACCCAGTTATCTCCCTGGTCGTCTTCGCAACCTCCTGAAAGGAGTTACACCTCAAAGAAGACACCGTAGACAATGCCCGGTTACCTTTTGCACTTTTTTTCGACCCAGTTTTGCAGTGAAATCACTTTCGCAGAAAATCAATTTTGAATTACAAAAAGGAATAAACGAACGACACAACTTCAAGGAATAATCGTGAAACTGCTGCCATATTTCAACGACTCAACAAAATCACTTCAACGAAACAGAGAACACTCAAAATACTATTCATAATCAAGCACATTTTAAAATAACTCGACTTTTACCCTCAACATGAGTTCTGTTCTACGTTTCTTGTTCGTCCCGTTAGATTGCATCGCTTGAACCCTCTTTCTGAAGATTGCAGCCTTCACTTTCGATTGCCGAACCTGTGACAAAGTAGTTCTGTTTCATTACGGTTGGAAAATTGAAGAATAAAGGTCAGCCCTTGCTCTTTCATCAGTACAAGGCCACTGATCTCAAACACTATAAGAAATATTGAGACAAAACGCAAGGTGTGATTACGTTCAGCAATAAATTCGGTTATGGACGTTTATGAATAGAATTTACAATTCCTGAGGTCATTGCGATAATAGAATTTATAATTTCCGTTGAATCACAAGGCAGGTGTGGAGCTCGTGATACGCCCTGAGCTATTTGCCGGAATCGGGTATAAGTATCGATTTTTTTCCCTCGTTTCGTTTACATTCCGGATGAGTCACCCTGAGGTAAACTCGAGAGGCCATTTCCAGTCAAGTTCACACTGAAGATAAAAATAACAATAACTGACCCGGCTATTGGAAGTTAGCCTACTGACGTTTCCAATTTCATGAAAAAAACTGATAGCAATCGCATCTAATGGAAGTTTTGTGCCGATTCTCATCATTTTGAAAAGGCGCCACGGCACAAGTTGCTCAACACAACGCACTCACAAGCAATTGGTAATTATAGCAAAACTTTTAAAACATTCTCAGAATGAACGTGTCAGGTCGTAATGCTAAGAATGGGAAAACTCTCCAACCACACGCAGCTCAAAACAATAGACGTTTTCACGCACGAAGAAAAAATTTCACACTGCACAAAAACGTAAACCAATTTTAAGAAATGTTTCACTTCCGTGTGGAAATATAATTACAAAATCGACAAATATCGGTGAAATTGATGGGTGGGTTCGGTAAACCATTTGTTTATTTTTTGGAAGAAGTACCGCGGATGTAACTGATGACGAAAGATCGAGTCAGTTGAGGCGACTTCACGCCTATCATAACTTGTTGCGACCAAAATACAGAAATCAGCTGAGCGTTGTTCAACAGGGAACCCCAAGGAGCTTAGAAGAAGCTTCTTCTTCTAAGCTCCTTGGGGAACCCTGAGGAATCCTAACCAAAAACTTGAGACTTACAACAACAATAACAACTAATTCGTCCACGTTTAAATTGCCTCAATGGTGAGTTTCCTCTTCCATAGTTTCTCAACCTCTCTCAGCATCTGCATCTCAAGCCGATATTATCGACGTCGATACTTGAGTGAAATGTATCAAAAACTACCCATCCAAAGGGGTTTGAATGAGTATTTTGGCACTCCTGGTGACAACATCTATCACTAGAGAGAATCTATTATAATAGAATCTATTATAATTATCTGCTTATCATCTGATACGACGTAATAGCTGCGTTCGCAGAGTAAGTTCTGGCCGTTCGGAATCGAATTAGAAGGAACTCGAACGCTTCCAGGAATTAAAACGGACAGAACTTCGGTCCTCCGCCAACGAAAAAGTAGTCCCTAAGAAGTTAACTCCACGAGATCCACAGAGTAACAGAGAGGAAACGAGATCACAGAAGGAAATGAATCGCGCGTGTGTGACTTTCCACAATCGAGGAGGCGGTCGAAATCAGTTCGGGAAGTTAAAAAAAAAAACAACTGCCGGAATCGATTCCGAACGATTCTGAACGAGTTCTGCGTTCGCAGAGCATCAGAATTTGTTTAATTCCTGGAAGCCGATGTACCCCCTCCCACGGCCCTTGCAAAAGGCCCTACTGCGCATGCGCCGAACGGTTCGGAATTTTCAGAATTACACTGCGAACGCAGCTAATACTTTAAAATATCGATATTTTCTTGAAAATCGATACTCTTTCTATAATAAAGTATCACGTTACTGATACATTAAATGTATCCACCACCACACCTTGTGGTGTACATTTTTCACCAGTATCAGACCCGATACTTTTCTTCCGAGAATTTTCCTTTCAACAAAATTCACTATTAAGTTATGTCGAAGATGATTTAGGATGATTTAGGTCATCCGCAAGGTCGATTGCGAAAAGTGAAATTAAGCGATCCTAGAACGCCGTCCGAGCCGTTTTGGGCAGTAGGAATTTTCTTTAAAATCTGAAATTTTGACAAAATACTCGGTTTACCATCTAGTTGTGCCCGCAAGGTTTTCAGCCCGATCGCCCAAACCCGTGGGGCGCTATGGGGCTAAAATGGGGCTACGGGAGGCGTTTTTTGAAGGCTTTTGGCTATGGGATCGAGTTAGGTGTCGTTTTCGAAGTATTTTTGGACGTAGAATCCATTTTTGGGGGTCTCGCACCGATCCGATTACACTGTGGGGTTCTATGAGGCTTTCAAGGGGTTACAAATGGGATCTTTGATGGATCCCAGGAGGTCAAATAAAGTGTCGTTTTCTGTGTAATTTTGGACGCAAAATCCGTTCTTTCGGGTTCCCACACCTATTTAAACATTGTAGAGAAATTTTTTTTTTTTTTTCAAAATATTTTCTTAATGACACAGAATTAATTTTTTCACAACTTGATTGATTAACCAAAGAACCCTTGTGTAAAATCTGCAGCGTTTTCCAAGCAGTTTCGTTAACTTCTCTTTTGAGCACTAAAGTAGTGGAGCTCTGATTGAGATCACGATGGAAGTGAGAGAAATCGTGCCGATATCATTTGTCTCGTGATGACACAACTTCTCCGGCTCCCCAAAGTTATTTTTCTCTCAAAAATTTCTATTAGACTCGAAGAAGATAACACCTGTTGACCTCACGAAGTAACTACAGTAATTTACAGACAAGGGCCATTGTTAGTTCTGCTAATCGTAAGACCTCCATCGAAGCTCACAACTCGAAACGAAAGTTGTCGGGGGGAAAATTAATGGTCGTTTGTGGAGCGGTTATTAAGATTTTTCAAAGATTTTTTTTTCTTTTACAGTAAAGGCGCGGCGTTCGAGTTGAACGGGGGAAAGGGAGATGACTAACTGCAGGACTCGCGTGGGGTTTGAAGGTCTCCGAGCATTGTTAGCAGAAGTCCGAAGACTAACGAGAGAAAAAAAAAAGAAAAAAATCTTGCGGGCAATCGTGAAATTTTCGAAAGGTCGGGGTGTTCAGGGTGGGGCAGGGGAATCGCCGGGGTCAGTTGGGGCTGATCCAGATTGGTTAGCCTCAGGGCGATTTTCGAACCCCCATGATGCATAACACGTTCTCCTCCCTCGTACTGGTACTTTCGAATTGGGAAATCGTCTATCAGTGCGGTCTGTTATTGTGTCGAATGTGGTACACATGCAAAAAAAGTCTATTTACGGCATGCAACAGGGTAAAAAAACCGTGCGGCACGACACTGGTCGAATTGAAACTGACAACCTTGATTGTTTTTTTTTTCACTGTCAATGGGGCTTATGAGGACACGCAGTCGGTCTGTTTGAAGCAGCTCATTTCAGTGGGTCATGAAATTCTCACGGGGTTCATACCCAACACGGATAAGACAATTCGAGATGATTAATGGGATGACTGGAACGGGAATTAATCTCAGCGCCATGTCTCCCATATTTATCTGTACATCTGATTATCTTGTCGGATCGACTCGGGAAAGACAGTCATACCTCTGTTGTTTTTACTTGACAGTCGCGGGGTGAAATGGTTCCGGTTCATCAATCCTGGGAGCTGTTCTCTTCACGGGAGGCGAACGACGAGGACGAAAAAGTGATGAGCGCGTCGTGCGTTCAAACATCGACGCTTCGGGATGCAGACGTCCCGATGGAAATTGTAACGTTTGTGACTTCAGTTGATAACAAAAAAAAGCTGCAAGCAGGTTACTTGTGCAAAAATTAATTCTGTTTGTAAAAATTGTAAAGTTTTTTGTTCGAAATTATTTTTTCACTCGGAAAATATTTGAACTCCTGGGATCCTTCAAAAATCTCATTTTTAGCCCCCATGAAAGCCCTATAGACCCCCACAGTACAATCGAATCGTTCTGGGACCTCCCAAAACGGATTCTACGTCCAAAAATACTTCGAAAACGACACCTAACTCGACCCCATAGCCAAAAGCCTTCAAAACACCCTCCCGTAGCCCCATTTTAGCCCCATAGCGCCCCACGGGTTTGGGCGATCGGGCTGAAAACCTTGCGGGCACAACTAGATGGTAAACCGAGTATTTTGTCAAAATTTCAGATTTTAAAGAAAATTCCTACTGCCCAAAACGGCCTGTCCGACGGACGGACATTTCGGTTTTGAAATCTAGACCTCTTGAAACGGATGTCAAATTTTGAGGCCGATCGGAGTCGTCGACCTCCGTCGCGATTACAAAGGTGAATTATTTCAAGAATAATAAACCAAAACCACTTCGGGTTCATCCTTTCATCGTTCTTCGGGCGTGAGGCGAGCCAGAGGATGACCCCAGACGGGGAGCACGATGATTGATGGCAGGCAGGAAGGATGAGAAGCAACAAGCGATGCAGATGATGTTTCCGATGCCGGCGGAGTTCCGTTAAGACTCCCTCAACAGTTAACTGTTTTCTTGAAAGTACTCTGCAGCGTCTTCGCATTGCTCTTATAAGAAAATTAACCTTCGCGGCCGTTGAAATGCGAAGGCTTATCATCAGTAAAAATACAAGTTCATCGTTACTCAATTAACATTTTCAAGTGCAAATGGGTGGGGCCCATGATCATTCTTTGCTACTACACCATCCGTGAGCGTGTCGACCTCAGCACGATTCCGACCAGATAAATTGGAAAGCGTGGCAAAAACAATTATATCTTTCCCATTAACCTTTCCGAAGCCTTGGGCCAGTCAGCGGGAGCCTCTTATCACTAGGGCCTCTCCGTAGGATCGGAATCCCTCCTTAGCCCGCGTCTAAAAGTATAGTTCAACTTGTGCAATTCCTATGGGAGCACTTCATCCGCTGGTCCAGTGTGGTAACTTCTCATGGTCCCGTGGAGCAACGAAGTTCCCCTCGGAGCAGTCAAGTTGAGTAATTGCCTCTTCTTGTGGGCCTTTCAGACGTCGTGATGTGATACTGAGGGGATTATGACGGTTTAACACTGTTGATGATGCGTACAAGATTAGAACCTGTCGTCTGGGCCTTTTAGTGGCCCAGTTCTGTTGAAACAGTGTTGTATAATTTGTTTTTATGCAGTAATTAGATAGAGGGCTTCCTTCATGCAAAACTGAACGTATAGTGAACCACCTTCGCGACGTTTTCTTCGGACGAGGAAGAACCCCAACCTTAATTATGGCAACCGGCGAATTATGGGGGGCGGCCAGGTCCAACAAAGAAAGTATCCAGTCGCTCGAGTTTCCTGGCACCCACATACGTTGCTAAATCACACATTCAAACTCACTTTCACGCCGTCGTCTACATCCCCCTTTCTTGATGTTCCAGGGCTCTCGAAAACAAAGGCGCCCCTTGTATAAACATCAAACTTTCTTTTTGTTCCATTTCATTTAGCCTTTACTCAATCGACCGATCTGAATCCGCGGCTGATCCTGTTAAGTATAGTTTTTTTTTTCTTGAATGGAGAGCTCCGGGCATTTGATCCGTTAGCCTGAGGGTGGTCAGCGAAACGAGACTCACTTCCTGAGAGAGAAATGAACAGAAACTGATTGGGAGCTTGATTAAATCGAGGAAATCCGAGATAATTGTATCATATCGAAAGCGGTTGGATCGGTCGGGACGATTGGCGTTATCGATGTCCATCGCCATAGTTGTGGCTAATTCTTGTTACCTATTCAGGTGTAAAGTTCGAAGCGATAAACCACGAATCTGCATTGAGGGTTTCAAGTTGTTGCGCGCTTCTATTTAGAAATTCGGTGAACGTTGAACTCAAGAATATCACGGGCTGAAAGGATTTTTGGATGAATTTCATGAATCAACGACCTATAGCTATATTTATAAACTAGTCTATCCGGCTCGCTTTGCTCGCTCCCCTAGTGGATGAGTAGCATCGATGGACACGTTGGAACCCCAACATCAAGGAAAACTCCCTCCCCATATTCCAAAATTCACACTCGTGGGACACTTTCGGGACACTATCTGAACTTATTAAGGTAGGTACCGCGGGTTATTATATGGAACACAGTTGGGACATCTCGAAACGGAATTTTCACCCGCCTGCAGACCCCGCGCGAATTAAAACGATCCAATTATTGTTTCTTCGCCAGCCAAGCCCCATCGTTCCGCCCTGGCGGGGCAGTCGTTGCGGCCTGGCAGGCCGCGTTTTCCGCCCTGGCGGGCTGATCCAATCCCTCAATAATAATGGAACTACCATGTGGGCGGCCGAGCGAAGGGAGCCCCCTGGCGAGTAAAATGATCAGCCGAGCGAGGAAACCCCCCCCCCCCCCTGTCAAAGTGCTAGTGATATCAAATTAAATTTGAAAACTCACAGGAAAAAACCCGTGGGGCGCTATGGGGCTAAAATGGGGAGGGGGTAGAGTTATGTGTCATTTTCGAAGTATTTTTGGATGTAGAATCCCCAGGCCGATAAAATGATTAGCTGAGCGAAGTAAGGCCCCCCTGAATTTGAAAAGGGTGCTGGATGGGCGTAGGGGGGGGGGGGGGGGGTTAGAGTGATCACGGCGGGTGGGCAGGAGACTGCAGACGCAAATTAAAATGATCCAATTGTCTTCTCACTGTGAACTCGCCCCCTCCCCCTCAGTTTTTCTGAAATCCAACTTTGGAATCGGATTCGCCATAGATTGAAGCGCATTTGGCTCACGGATATCATACCCAAAAAACGGCTCCTTACTGGGTATTTTTGAACCCGAAAAAACGTGGGACAAACGCGAGAAAGACGATTTATTTCGACGAATTTCCCGGACGAATTTCCGATTTACGACTTGACCGACATCTTCCTCCAGGTCTCATCGGCTTGTATTTTTTCGTAATTTTTTCTACCCCCTAAACGGCCTTTGGCGCGAGTGGAAAGTGAAAAAACTCACTCGGTAACGCGTTATCCCGTACCACCCTACCACACGATTTTATATTATTGTATGATGATGTTGAAATCTCTGCTACCACCCAAATTTTATGGTATTTGGGAACCAAAGGCTTGAAATGTGAATTAATTAAGAAAAATAATTCCTAAGCAGAACCTTCTCCCCAACCAAGAAATAAGGCGTTAATTGATAAAACGAGTTAAAAATATCGAAATGTACTCGCCGTAAATTCAGTGGGTGAAATGTTACAAGCCCCAAAGGAAGCAAAAATTGGAAGGGTTTTAAAATTACCCGTAATTTGAATGAAATCAACCTGATCTAAAATGTCCCTTGAAACCGCTGAGTGTAGAAGGTGATTTGTAGAGAGGTAAAGTTGATTGAGGTCCTCGTAGAAATGAATTCGTGTTGAGGAATTTCGAATTTTGGACCAACCTTTGTGGGTATGGCGACAGTTCTGGCGTTGCCGACGTCGTGGCGGTAGACGTCGGAGTTTTTCACTGCCGTCGGGTTCATGAAGGGTTTGTCGTGAGAGCCGACCCAGGTGAGGATATCGACGGAATCACGTCGGTGGCCGACTTTGGCGTGGTTCAGCGCCCGAAGTTGATTTTACGCGGGGGGGTTGGGTAAAACTCCACGGAGTCGCAGGAAAAAGACCAGATTAACACCAACCTTTCACGCTGAAGGGTACTGACGGACTGAAGAAGCTGCTCCGAGAGGGAGGTTACTTGGCTGATCCCGATAGACGGCGTTGTTGATCCAAAAGAGGGAAAAAGTAAGGTGATAAGGGAATGAGGCAGGGGGATTTAAACCCGGTGAAGTTCATTTTTCACTCACAGCACTCACTGATTGATTATTAATTTAACCCATTAAAAAACTTGGGCGAATTGGTCTTTAATTAAGGCCGTGCTAAAACTTGTGCTAAGGTCGCAATCGGCCGTCAAAAAGTGACCAATTTTCCCCAACTTGTGCACAAGTGAAAACTGCAACTTTCGACTTAGAAACGCCTGTGTATTGGGAACCGACACTCTGTGTGAAAAACCCATGGAATAAAAGTTGTGGAGCATGAAATTCTGCGTTCAAGAAGCACCTCGAATTTAAAATTGACCCAATATTTGAGCACATCCCGAGAAATGTTCCACTTTCCCTCATAAAAGTCAAGAGGCTAATATCACGTATTTCGTCAGATAAAGAATCTACGCTCTAACGTAACTCAATAGAATAAAATAGAATAGATTTTAATTTTGCTTCCGAGTCTGCGAAGCAGCGGAAGCCTTGTGTTTTTATTATTTTTTTTTTTTTTTTAATATCGTTTTCACGATATCAGCAAATAACCGAAACAAGCCCCAAAATTTCGAGGTTTGTAGGCCTCCAAAAGTTCTCCCGATAAACATTTTGTTGAATTCGCTTAGTTTCCCACTATTGGGGTGTCAAGTCACCATTTAAAATTTAAAAACATAACATCCGACCTTTTGTAGGCAAACACCCCTCCTAATGGCTACATTGACTGGACTAATACCAATCAAATCATTTGTTCACAGAGTGAGTGAGCTTTCAGTCCCCTCTGCACACATCGAGGAGAAATTTACTTCACCGGCGTTCATGCAGAATCTTACAAATCAATCCACTATTTCCTGGCAGTAGAAAAACTCACACGAAATGCTCTCGCTTTCTTCAAGCAGTTAATCCCCGTAAAGACCGTATTTTCAACCGTTAACGGTGTAACTCAATGAAATTCCGTGTCCGTGACTCTGCTGGGAAAACCCGCTTGGATGTCAGCAGTGGGTTTTCCGTGAGAGCTAATACCGTCCACAACGATAATTTCCAATGGGGATTCTACCCTCAAATCTGATACAATATGTATGATGTTATGTGACCTACTGAAATAAGATTCCTGGAGATTTCACTTTTCCCCGAGTGCACAACATTCACGTAGGACGGTGCCCACACGGTCTTGTCTGCCTTCATTCCGCAACAAGCTCTTGAACACTTAACCTAATAGAAACTTATGAATAAAAAAAATCTATTCAAGCATTTTCTTTCCTTGGAAGGTTTACTCTCAACCTACGAGCCGACTGGCTCTCGCCGGTGGATCGTGCTTGAGCTCACTTCTATTAGCACATGTCAACTCCTCTTCAGCTTGAGTAAACCCGATTGAATCATACGAGCTCAAGAGCAGATTCACGAACATTCCATCGTAACAGGAGAAACAATGTGCTCACTGTGTTCTATTTTGTCAAGTGAGCTCTTGTTCTTCAACATGATAAATTGCTAGGTCAACGAATCTTACAGAGTAAATTCTTCTTTAAATTACTCCCAATATACAGGAAGCGCTGTGGTTGACGGTGAGATTTGGTGGTCCCGCCTCTCCTGCGACTCGGACCGTCCCATATCTCGCCGCCTATTACCATCCACTGACTGTTTAATTTACATAATGATTAATCGCAGTGCATTTTTGGTTGGTCCCGCCGCCCAGGAATCCTCTGTCGACAATTCGTCGGAAGATGCCAGGACAGCGGAACCAATGGCCCAGGCCCCTATTGGCGACGTTTCGCTTGTAGGAGCCAGAAGAGCGGATCTTTGTAAGATTAGGTCAGCTGACCAGGACTCTTCTGGTGACTACCTATGGAAGCTGGGCAGTTGATTTCCAAGAGCTGTGAGAGCTGACACCAATCACGACACTTCGTGTTTCCTCTCAAGAGGACAGATCCGCAGCAAATCCACCTTTCCAGTTTAGTACGGGTCTGTACGGGAAGAATGTCCCATATCCCTGCCAGAAGAAGGTCTCTTGAACAAGTTCGAAGCTAAATGGGCAGACGTCGAGGGCGCCATCTGAGTTTCATTAGCATGAACACCGTCCACTTCCATGTTGGTTGGACGCGGGCCAGAAACCTGATCAAAGCACTCCAGGCCAACTCATATCGTGCCAACCAGGAGCTCCTTCATAACTGCATCGACATCACCTTCTAGGCCTGCAGATCGCAACACATCGCATTATGCCCTAGATAGGGATATTTCAGCACTCCCTTCGTCTTCCTCCAAAGGCACAGGTGGCGTAATCCTAGATATGACGCTCGAGGCATTCTACCAACCACACAACACAAATAATAATATTGAACCTGAGAAACAATTAGGAAAATATTATTATCATGTAGATACATGCCCAACATCTGTATTGGGGGGTATCCCAAAGACCCATTAAATTTTTAAAAAATTTCCTCCATTATTTACTGATGGCAAGAAAAAATGGAAAGTTATTTAGACTCGGAAAGACAAAGTTGGAATGCTGTTGAGCGAATATTCGGTAATTTTTAACTACAACAGCAGAAGTCATTTCTCTCCCTAACCTCCATAATCGTGCTAAGGTATAGTCAGTGAGGTTACTTCAAGAAGCATTGGCTTGTCGTTTCATCATCAGTTACATCCTTCTCTTAACCTCTCCTGAAAATAAATGAGCCGGACTTCCCTCGTTTTGTATTCTACAAAATAGAATAGAGAATAGGCTGGGGAACAAGGCCAAAGAAAAGGAGAAATTCGGCCGTACATCGTTAAACTAGTAACAAACAAAGTACTCAGTGCGATTGACTAAGGAATCCAGCCTGAGCAAAGGAAATTTCTCGTGACAATTTGACATTTTGAATTCAGCACGCTCCCTAATAAAGCTAAATGTCAGAGTGAACTCGCAAAAAAAGTCGATGAAAAAAAAAAAAAAAAAAATTGGAGAAAAATAGGGTTTCTCCCGTGGACGCTAGCGTGAGAACAAGTCCTAATGACTTTTGGTTCATTATTCTTGGAATAATACACCTATGTTTTCGCAACAGAGGTCGACGACTCCGATCGGCCTCAAAATTTGACATTATCCGTTTCAAGAGGTCTACATTCTAAATCCGAAATGTCCGTCCGCCGTCCGGGCCGTTTTGGTCAGTAGGAATATAGTTTAAATCTGAAATTTTGACAAAATACTCGGTTTACCATCTAGTTGTGCCCGCAAGGTTTTCAGTCCGATCGCCCAAACCCGTGGGGCACTATGGGGCTAAAATGGGGCTACGGGAGGGGTTTTGAAGGCTTTTAAATATAAAAATAAATAAAAAAATTTCATTTTTTCCATTGACAGAATTAAATTTCTGTACAAGTAACGTATATCAAAGAATAATAAACCCTTGTGTAAAATTTGCAGCGTTTTTATCTTTGTGATTGCGTGCCGAACGACGTGCCGTACTTTTGGCCCTTCAACTTCGCAAGTCATGATGACACAATGTGATGATTAATCAATGATCAATGTCGCAATAAACCTCACCTTAACTAACTGAACAGGAAGGCTCTCCTTTCAATCGGGGTTACAGTGTTGTATAACCTGACAGCGTCGATAACCTTTGATGAAGGTTACAAAGAGTATGTGCCTTGATTTCATTGGTCGTCGAATGGCCAATAAGAGAGCCGTCCTGTACCCAATCCCACACTCCATTTCAAAATTGAAATTTTCCAAAGTATCCTAGACATTTGTATTACACCGTAGGAGCCCTAACCCACTAATTGCTTCAAATTATGAAGTTCTTTCGACAAAGATGTAACCAGAGCAAGGATCTTCAACTAATCAAGAAAACGTTATCGTACGGACCAAAATGTCACTCGCACAAGGCTCAGACATCCGCGGCAATGACGCTCATATTCAGAATTTGGAGTATCCATTTAGTAATGTCCTTGTGTAGTCGTGATCGAGCAAGGGGCTGCAACCTTGAGATGCAAAATAGAAAGAGACACGTCCACGCATCCCCAACCTCATTACCATTAAACACTAACTCCGGTACACGCTAATAAAGCGAAGTTGATAATAATTACGACTAATTATTAGTACTAGAGAAAGGCGATTGTGGAAGCAAACAATTTTTTACTAAGCGGAGACTCACGCGTCTTGCAATTCCCAAAGCGGTCTCGTCTAAGTCGGTGGTCCCTTATTACGGCATTATAGGGAGAAGATGGAAACCCGATTTCACCCATTTGGGGAGAATAGGTCAACACAGTTTATAATAATTTTTCAGCGGGAACCAAATTGGTATAAAGTGAATACATTGATGGCTGCTCGCCGAAGAAGAGAGCTTAATCTTCAAATATTAGGGGAACATCTACCTTCAAGACAATAGCCCATAAAACGTATTATTTCCAATCGAGCAGGAACAAGTTGTCACTAACAACCATAGGGAAAGTTTGAGTTCCTGCTCACAATCCTCATATGGACGCAAATGACCTTCGATTCATAGCAACCGACAGAAGGTGCAGAAGATAATTATCCCGCAGCTGCTTCTGCAATCAATAACAGCCTCAGCGGGCAGTCGAATACTTTTATGGTCAATAAAGTTGGATTTCCGCAAAACGGAAAACCACCGTGAAGGTTGTCTGCCATTTTGCGCTTCCAACTCATACGCCTTCGTAGGGCGGCTCACTTGGACAGGTGAAAGTCAGGGTTTATTAATTGAAGTGGGTAAACAGAGCGAGGTCGAAGTGTTGGAACAGCAAAGAAGCACCTCAGGGCGGCTCATGCAACGATTTTTCACGTCCTCGGTGGAAGGAAGATACTTCCTAAGAGAAAAACAATCTGTCTGTCGTGCCTTATAGGCGGCTGAACGGATTTCGACGGATTAAAAAAAAAAACGATCCCGGGTATGATTGCGCACAATATAGTGGGCTATATTAAAATCCCGCGCGACGCGCGCAACCGTGCGCAATTGCGCGCAACTTGGTTTTGGTTTATTATTCTTGGAATAATACACCTATATTTTCGCGACGGAGGTTGACGACTCCGATCGGCCTCAAAATTTGACATTATCCGTTTCAAGAGGTCTACATTCTAAATCCAAAATATCCGTCCGCCGTCCCGGACGTTTTGGCCAGTCGGCATTTTTTTAAAAATCTGAACTTTTGACTAAATAATCAGTTTACCATTTAGTTGCGCCCGCAAGGTTTTCAGCGCGATTGCCCAAACCCGTGGGGCGCTATGGGGCTACAATGGGGCTACGAGAGGGGTGTTTTGGAGGGTTTTGGCTATGGGATCGAGTTAGGTGTCGTTTTCGAAGTATTTTTGAACGTAGAATCCATTTTTTGGGGTCCCGGAACGATCCGATGTCACTGTTGCGATCTATAGGGCTTTCATGGGGCTACAAATGGGATTTTTGAAGGATCCCAGGAGGTCAAATATTTTTCAAGTAAAAATCAAAAACTTTTTGAAAAAATAAAAAAAATTGAAAAAAATTTTGTTTCTAAATTTTTTTTCATTGACAGAATTAAATTTCTTTACAAGTAACCTATATCAAAGAATAATAAACCCTCGTGTAAAATTTGCAGCGTTTTTTATGTTTTTTATGTATAACAACCTTTTTTTTATCGCAGATTCGGATTCAACGTTAAATTCTACGTCCGAAACACCCGTCACGCGTTCTCTGCGCAGTGCGCAAATCTGCGCAACTCTTCCTTTCGTTGTTTACAGTCCGATTGAGTCGGCGTTTCCTCTGTATCTTACCTGTAGATCCAAATTATAATACGTAATCCCATGGGCGAGCGAAGCGAGCCCCCCCCCCCCCCCCCCCCTGTCCGAGAAAGTGGTCGGCCGAGCGAAGCAAGGCCCCCCAGTCAGAATAAAATGGTTGGCCGTAATATGTCTGATCAAGGTAGTTTTGTAGGATGAAAAAAAAAATCATTTTTGTTGATTTCATGAGGCATTTCTTTACGAAAAACATTTCCCGCCAATGGAAAAGTACAGCCATAGTCCAGCGAAGGCATATCATCGCATAAAGCTTTGAAGACGCCGACAAAAAGCGTCGTTACTTTTTTTTTTTAGCCGCAAATTCGTATAAAAATAGCCTTATGAAAGTTTGTAAAGAGGTGGAAAGTGTCCTTTTTACAAGACTCCATTCGAGTACGGCGCCCGCAGAAGCGGTGAAAACTGTAACAGATCCGGTAAACACCTCGAATGCAGGCACGTCTTCCGTACAGAGTTTCGAACCTAAAGAATAAGGTTACCGCTTCATCGCACGTGAGTGCGGTTAACCATTGTAGGACAATAGAATGTCCTCGAGGCATGTGGGCAAGGGACCATGTGATCACTTTTTTTTTCGAGGAGAGGACAGGCCGGGAAATACAGCAGGTGTATGAAAAGATTTGTAGTCGCTGCGGCTTAGCTGGTGTAAACAAGAAAAAAAAGCAAATGGTTGTAGAGCGACCATCTGAATTACCCCGCCCACACATTAGTTGGTAGAATGCGGAAACTTCGTGAACCCAGTGGTTCAGGGCCGTATGTAGTGGGCCCCTCAACAGGCAATTATGGGAGTCATTATAGAAACAGGACGATATCTGCGATCCAAGGCAGAGACAGATAACCCCGAGGCAGACCTCTCTTTTTCATGAGACGGAAGTAGGACAAAGGCCCTCTGGTCAAAGCCGAATTTCAGGAGCTCGCTAAACAGACTTTAAGAAGCCCAAATGCGCCAAACTCCAACAGCTCCTATTGTAAACAACGATAAAACTCGACCAGGAACTATGCAAAAAGCCGTTTGGTCCGCTTTGGAACGACAAAACTACTTTTTGCAAATCGTAGTTATTTTGAAACTGAAAACACACCAACAAAAAAACGCTTGCAAAAAACTACACTTTTTTTCACCCTACTTTTGAGAATTGAATCTCCTGTAAAAACTTGGGCGATTAGGACTCTCCACAGCACCCGCCGGGTGGGCCATTGCGGTATTCTTTTTCAAGTATTCAACCAACGTTCATAAAGCCAGGAACAGCAAAAACTATCCTTTCAACGACAACAATGAACTTACAGTTCTAGAAACCCCAAGCAGATGACGAGCTGGACTCTTTTATAGCGCAACTATTTCAAGGTAAAGGTACAAGAAAATTCTCGGGGGTGACGTAAATTTGAACAAATCGGATCTTAGTGAACAATTCGATACATTCGACATTTCGTCACTTTCTAAACTCATTTGCTCCGAGTAAAAGTAATCCAAAGAAAAAGTTCAGACCCGAAAAAAACGTTCCACGAGATTTGCCACCCCCTGCATTAACGAGAAATGAAAAGTCGTGAGTTTCGAGTTAGTTGTCAGCTTCATCATTTGTGAAGAAGTTCGAAAACGTAACCGACCTGCCCCGAGGCAACAACTAGAAGATCATTAGTAGCTACGGCTATGGACCTTACGGGTGCATTGTGCATGCCACACAGTCCTGAGAAAGCTTGGTCGGTTTAATTCAACAAACGGATGACACCGGTGAGGGGGTAAGAACGCGACTGTTCCTTCTTCTTTCGCAGAAAAAAAAATAACAATTTGTAGGAGTACATTAGACCCGCCACATCAGTGAGAGTTCTAATGTAATGCTTCCTCGTAGAAAGTTGAATGTTCGGAGTCACGATCCGTTTAAGGAGCCAACATGAAGCACAAGGAGGGACAGTTTCGTCAATTGTGTGCAACAAAATCAATTTAGTTGTAACAGTCACGAGAAAAAAAAAACTGTAGTGTTGCACTTGAACGACTTTGAACAGATGAAATGAGGAGTTTGATTCCAAAAGGTACCTTTTTGTCAAAATTGAGTTATCACATTCATTGGGAGGGGGGGGGGGGGGGGGGGTAGTTCTTCACAAAAATGCGTGAATGAATGTTCGGTTTGATTTACGAAGGTACTGTATCCAGCACAATAGCGGACTCTTATCGGTTTTGTTTCAGAAAGTACTATATCCACTTTCAGGGAGCATACAGGTTTTGGTGTTTCTAGCAGAAGGCACTATATCCATTATTTTCCATGATTTCTCGACTGTTGAAGATAGTTTTCGAAGTTTTTAGCGGTAAGTTTCAAGTTTTCGGGATTAATTTCACTAGAATGATATTGATATAACTCATATTATGAGTATTAATACTCATATTGCAAAGGACGGAATCAGAGCAGAGAAGAGGAACACTGAGCATATGCAGCGCCTACAGAACAGTCTCAGCCGCAGCGGAGGAAACTATTGCTGGAGCGATCCCAATAGACCTCCTAGCGAACGAAAGGAGAAGAAATTACGCAAGGCACCAGCAACAGTGAAGAAAGAAGAACGAAAAATGACCAAGTGGAAGAATAGATGGAGGGTCGAGAACGATGGACTGAGCGGCTCATACACAATGTTCGAGAGTGGTCAGTGAGAAAGCATGGAGGGGGGGGGGGGGGGCTATCTCACCCAGTTCTTAACGGACCATGGCTACATGGGACATGGCGAGCACACCTAAGAAAAGACTGTAGAAGCAGAGCGCATGTACTGCCACACCACAGACGACAACGCAAAGGCAAAGCTGGCAAAGGTTGCGGAGGGGCTTGACGGAGGATAGTCAGTATAGTTAGATTGAAGACTTCGAGCCAGAAACTATAGTTATATTGAAGCAAAGATGCTGGCGGTGAAATACAATTGGGACGCTGTGCACACATTCGTCATAGCAATACTGAAACAAAAGAGAGTGACAGGGTGTGGGAGAGGATTGTACTGGACCAACCCTCCCATCCCCACTCTCTCATCTGATGAGTGGACACCCATGAAAAGGAAGGAACCGGAAGAACAGGCGGAGGGCGAGAGGGAGGGGCAGGGCTGAGGAACTACCCGCCCTCCCACACTAATCCCTATCGCCCTCAAAAAAACTGGTGACTACAAGAAGAGGCCATACCCAAAGGAACTGGCCTGAAGTAATACTAACTACGTAGTTCACGGGCAGTTTTCTGAGAGAAATCGAGGTGTTTTTTTAGTGGGTACACTGATGTAAGCAGGAGGCCACACAAAGGGCAGGTTCCTGTCAATGAAGAATTTTTCATCTCGTAAAAAAATAATAGGTACTCATATTATGAGTATTACCAAATAATATTGATATAACTCAAATTTCGATATTAATAAAACTCATGAGTTAGCAGCACTGGTGAAACCACTATTTGGTTGCCGGGCCGGACCGGGCCGGTTAAGATTAGGGTTGCCCTAATCTTAAAAAAAAAATAATGAAAATCTGAAAACCTGACAATGATTCACACTCAATACTGCAGTTATTTAGTGAGTAACGTTTACGTTAATTCAACTAATTTCAACGAATGCAGTGTGTCGTGCCTGACTTGTACGTGAGTGATATCTTCCAGGAGCGGGGCTCGGACTGCTTATTCGTCTGCCACAGGAGCGAAGCTCAGACTGTGCGTTGGTGAGATTTTCCAGGAGCGGTGCTCGAACTGGAATAGCTGCCTGGTTGGTTTCAGTGAGAGAAGAAAGCCAGTTCAATAGAAATCCGTAGCTGGTCCAGATCGGTGTCCAAAGTTTGAATGAATTGAATGTGTGGACATCGTCTCTTTTTATACCCACCTCGTGCTCTGTCATTGGTTGACAGGTTTTGGGGTATTAGGTTTTGGTTGGCTAGCAGGTTTGTTTCGTCTCACAACATGGGAACTAGCTTCCGATTGGACCAGCTTCTCCAGATAGGTAAAGGCTACTTATTTCGTAAAATCACCAATGTTAGGGAAATATTCCCTGCGTAATTTTCCCGATACAGTGCATCAAAAGTGATTGAAAAGTGACAAAATTATTTAATAAACATTTTTCTTGCCGCAGAAAGCAATATGGAAGCATTGTAGGGCAGGAGAACCGGCTATTATACTAGGCGTTTGTTCAGAAGAAAAAGGCCGGGTTGGTGTCACTCTTTAAGAAGGGATCCCAGCTAATCCCGAAAGCTTGACACGATTAATTAAAGAGTGACACCAACCCGGCCTTTTTCTTCTGAATAAACGCCTAATACGCCTAATACGGAAGCAGTTGGACGAGGCAATTCTATTCCGTGTGCTATTTCAACGTGGTTTATCCATTTCATAAGGTTGTCTTTCCCTATTATTATGACAGGAAGACCCACTCCAGTTCCTTGAGCTAGTGTTTTGTTTCAACAGGTCCTATATCCACATCGTTTGAGTTCAACAAGTTCTAAACGCCACGTTTCAAAAAGTAATATCTCCATAAAATCTAAATTTCAAATCCCCTTCCAAATTATTTGAAACTTTGAACTAATTTACACTTTTTTCCAAAAACATTTATCACAATTTAAAATATTGTAAAAATAACATCATTGTCTTATAACACTGTTTTCGGTCGTAAAGGTTTTTCATATTTTCTTCACATTTGACCAAAATGGATAAAGTAACATTTGGAATCAAACTCCTCAAATATTTCTGTAGTCTTGGTTTTGGCATTGACAGGTCAAGCTCCTGTAGTGACAAACGTGTTTCGAAACCATAAAGTAACGCTGGTTGTTGTTAAAACAATCAGCTCATTCTTAGAGCCTACAGCGTATTGAGAAGGCACAGAGCTTCCTAAAAACAATAATGAGTAAAAATTCTATTCCGCCTAAGAGAAAGGCAGAACATCCTCTAATGAAATCACAGTTCCTAACAGCGAAAAACTTGTGAGATCCGCATTTCGGCCCAATCCAACGTTTGACGAAACCCGAATTGGCGGTCAACAATGCGAAACCCACTTCTCTGCGGCCGCAGTCATTTCTCGATTGTTCAGTGTCGTCTCCGCCGGAGCACAAGCCCCCAATTGGCCACCGAGGCTTTCCAGACGGTCAGTGATTCAATTTCCCTGTGGGAAACATTGATGTGGGTTAATGGAATTCAAATGATGGTACCGGTTTTCATCGGAGAGCCGCAAACACACCGTTACTGCCTTTCGAAGATGACCGTGAAAAACTGCTAGGGTGTTGAAAGTTGGCGCTGGTGATTGTAATTCGGGTTTTCGGAAGTTGGCGCGGCAGGCTAATTTTACGCGCCTTGTTCGAAACGTCCGAACAATGCCACAATGAGCCTGGGAATCCGTTGATGAATGTTCCATAGAATGTCCCTTTGGTGTAGGGGCAGATCCAAGGGAAGAAGACCAGTTTGCACTAGATATTGTTGGTTTTAAATTCCAGTAGTCCAGTAGACAGAGCAAAAACGCTGCGAATTTTATATTAGGGTTTATTATTCTTTGATATAGGTTGCTTGTGCAAAAATTTAATTCTGATTCAATTTTTAAAAAAATTTAAATATTTTTTTTTTTCAAAACTTGTTTTTTACCTAATCGAAAAATATTTGTCCTCCTGGGATCCTTCAAAAATCCCATTTGTAGCCCCATGAAAGCCCTATAGATCGCAACAGCGAAATCGGATCGTTCCGGGAACCCAAAAAATGGATTCTACGTCCAAAAATACTTCGAAAACGACACCTAACTCGATACCATAGCCAAAAGCCTTCAAAAAACCCTCCCGTAGCCCCATAGCGCCCCACGGGTTTGGGCGATCGGGCTGAAAACCTTGCGGGCACAACTAGATGGTAAACCGAGTCTTTTGTCAAAATTTCAGATTTAAAAAAAAAAAAAATATTCCTCCTGCCCAAAACGGCCTGGACGGCGGACGGACATTTCGGTTTTTGAATCTAGACCTCTTGAAACGGATAGGTAATGTCAAATTTTTAGGCCGATCGGAGTCGTCGACCTCTATCGCGAAAACATTCCAAGAATAATAAACCAAAACCACGGAATTGTCAATAAAAAGTATACAATAAATCAGAACTATTCAATTTACCGAACGGTAGCAACATCTCTTGGCGTAGTCGCAAACTGCAAACGTGCCTGAAAAACAAAAAAATAAACATTAGTCAAACTACATCATTGGCTAGAATTATCAAGAAATGCGAAAACAGCAATCGAATTGGCTTGTTTGTTTCTCAATTTGGGATAATGTGTCGATATCCGATCAGTAGGTTGTCAAGATCCACGACTGGCGGCTCCCCCAAACGTGTGGAAGGATCAAGGGCACAGGACACACGATTCCTTTCTTCCTGTCAACCAGATAACGTCAGTTCCCTTCGTTTTAATGCGGAGCATACATAATCTACACTATTTGTTTCTCAAAGTTCGTTGGCGCCGAAACACGATGGCATGACGACACCGTGAAGACCAGGCGTGCCGCCGGCCATTGAAAAAGGTATCGAAAGTGTCGAATGTGGGTGCAATGCACTGGATAGTCCAACTCCGGATCTTGGTTGAAATATATCCGGATAATTTGATTAGATACACCAGTTGGCAGGTTTCTCGGAGTTCTCACGGTAAACCCTCGACCACTTTTTTTTTTTTTTTTTTTTTTCGGCCGGACGTCCAGAATCCACTCAGCAAGTAATCATCGACCGCAGGATGACCGTGGGTAAAAATTAAAGCGTACCTGCGCATACAGCGCCGACAAAAAAAAAAAAAAAAAAAAAAAAAACTGAGAAAATGACTGTATCAATCAAACTTGTCGGTGCCATAAAGGCACAAAGAGTAGGTAGGTACTTGCTACAGAAGATGTGAATCACTAGTTCAGGGATAGAACTTTTTTAAACGCTGCAAATCGTGGATAAGGGTTTTGGTTAAATATTCTTGGAATAATACACCTATAAAAAGAAAATTTTGAAAATTTTGATCGGCCTCAAAATTTGACATTATCCGTTTCAAGAGGTCTAGATTCCAAAAACGAAATGTCCGTCCGCCGTACAGTGGCCAGTTTACCGGATTTAGGTGCGTATTGGGGCGGCAGAAGGTGGTTGTGAGTGAGTCTATACGTTTATAGAGCTTCTGCCCCCCCCCCCCCCCCCATCACCCTTATCTACAAACCCTATTACACTGGATTAAAAAACCAAATTATTACACTTTTATTAATAGGTAAATCAAAAAACCAAGGCGACCACCCTGCAGAACAAATCCCAACCTTACGAGGCGCTCTGAAGGGAGGCCTAATAACTTAATGGTAAATATTAAATCTAAATTTCATATGTAGACATAAATATCACGGTGTAATAGGATCTACTTCAGTGCAACGTAAGCTGCTCCTCGCAGAACCTCAATCTAACATATTATGTTGTAATGTGCCGGCAGGTTACTGTCATAATCCTGATGAGCCCTGAACCCAACGAGGTAGGGGCGAAAGGCGCCTTGAGACGTTTAGTTGCATACTTCATTAAATACAATTAATTTCATAATCAGCCCATGGTTTTTCCCCTCGCAACATCCCAATAAACACCAAATTATTGGGAAAACGCGTTGAAAAGAAGTTGGTTTTTTTTTTTACGGAAAACAAAGTGAAGGAGTGATTTAAAGACCATCACATGGGGTATATTCGTGATCAGCGAGAAATTTTCTATAACATAATGCCTCCTAGACGTCGGTCCACCTAAATCGGGAAAATTGGCCACTGTGCGTCGCACAGTGGTCCAGAATCGTCAAAGAGCGCTTAAAACTCTAACTTTTGATGTAGTTGAGCTAGAAACCTGAATTTTCGCACATATACCAGTCTCATAACTTGAGTACAGAAATAATATCAGTCATCGACCGGTGATCTGTCTCTTCACGTCGAAGACCATAGAACAGTTCCAATGTTTACATAGTGAGAACGCTCGTTGACGTATCTGTTGGTCGTTATCTGAGTTCATTCAGCTCTAGCACCGAAAGCCGCAGGTTGCCGCAGCTAATTTCGGTCTGGGATCTTTCCATACATGTCTACCTATGGAATATTTAAGCCCGAAATTAGAGAGACGCAGAGAGACACAAAAGCTGTAGGATAAAAGGAAATCCGATAAGTGGGATTTTTTTTTCCTTTTTCAGAAACCCCGTCTTTGATGACAACTCGAAAAATAAAATAATTCTTTTTCATCCCATTCCATTAAAACAAAAAAACGCTGCAAATTTTACACAAGGGTTTATTATTCTTTGATACAGGTTGCTTGTACAGACATTTAATTCTGTCAATAAAAAAAAATATAAAAAATTTTTTTTTTATATTTCAAAAAAAATTTTTTTGGGGGGATTTTTTTTTCTTCAAAAATGTGTTTTTTCAAAAATTTTCTATTTTTTTGCTAGAAAAATATTTAAGCTCCAGGGATCCTTCAAAAATCCCATTTTTAGCCCCATGAAAGCCCTATAGATCCCAACAGTGAAATCGGACCAATCCGGGGCCCCCGAAAATGGATTCTACGTCCACAAATACTTCGAAAACGACACCTAACTCGATCCAATAGCTAAAAGCCTTCAAAACTCCCCTCCTGTAGCCCCATTTTAGCCCCATAGCGCCCCACGGGTTTGGGCGATCGGACTGAAAACCTTGCGGGCACAACTAGATGGTAAACCAAGTATTTTGCCAAAATTTCAGATTTAAAAAAAAATTCCTACTGCCCAAAACGGCCCGGACGGCGGACGGACATTTCGGATTTTGAATCTAGACCTCTTGAAACGGATAATGTCAAGTTTTGAGGCCGATCGGAGTCGTCGACCTCCGTCGCGAAAACATAGGTGTATTATTCCAAGAATAATAAACCAAAATATGCGTCAACATGTTCAGTCTGAACAAGTAAAATTGTAGGAACGATTTTGATAGATGAGAATTTCGGAGAATCTTCATTTCTAGTTCTTTAATGATTAACCTCCGTTCTGCAATCAAGGGTGGGGAGCTAAAACTCAAGAAAATTTCTGACATTTAATGTCACCCTCAGGTGGTCTTTAACACATATTAAGACCGATGTTTTCGGTGAAAATACTTCAAAAATTTGAGTTTTGAGCGCATTTTGACGATTCTAGACCGCTGCGCGCCGTCCAGACCGTTTTGGTCAGTAGGAATGTTTTTTTTTTTTTTTATCTTAAATGTTTACAAAATACTAGGTTTGCCATCTAGTTGTGCCCGCAAGGTTTTTAGCCCGATCGCCCAAACCCGTGGGGCTAAAATGGGGCTACGGGAGGGTTTTTTGAAGGCTTTAGGCTATGGGATCGGGTTAGGTGTCGTTTTCGAGGTTTTTTTAACGTAGAATCCATTTTCGGGGGTCCCAGAACGATCCGGTTCCACCGTGGGGATCTACGGGGCGTTTATGGGACAACAAAATTTGACACCATTTCCATTTAATTGAATTTTTAGAGGATCCCAGGAGGTCAAATTAGGTGTCGTGTTCAGAGTAATTTTGGACGTAGGTATAATCCTTTTTTCGAGGTCCATTTTTAAAAAAATTTTCTTATTGACACAATCAATTTTCGCACAATTAACCTCTATCAAAGATCTGTGTAAAATTTGCAGCTTTTTTTTTTTTTTTTTTTGCTTCAGTTGAGCAAAGCTTTGATTGAGCAAAATATAGGTTGATTATTCAGAGAATAATAAACCAAAAAGAGAACCCCATTGCAATGATCCAAGTGATCTCATCGGAATCTCGGTGGATCCTGTTCACTGTGGACAAACGCCATTGTAGTAGAAAGTGTTTTTGTGATAGAAGACTACCATTACTCATCAATTTCATATTTTCCAGAGGAGAATAGATGACACCCCAACACGACGCAAAACGCGGTCAGTCCATGTCGGATCAGTATTTCTTCATAATAACGCGATTAACGAGCCCTTTGTTTTTGCACGCGTAACTCGGTCAGAGCGGACTGGGATGGGGTGCAAAACCGCCCCAGCATTGTTAACCCTGGCAATCTTTCCCGTCCCGACACCATAAAAAAACCATTCTTTTCTCAAACCATTGTCCGAATCAGAAGCCAACTCATCGGGGCGTCAGCGGGGGTTTGGAAGGTGCAGAGTGTGGAACGCGATCCCTTTTGTGATGTTTCGTCGAAAAGATACTCCTCTAACGGGTTGAATTTCTCGTAACTATAGGCCTTAGAGGACACGAAGCGTTTTACGAGGTGGTGCATTCGTACCTTACCCGACGTCTTCTTCAGGAATGATATCCGCCAAGTCACATCCGCTGGTTCCTAACAGAGCAGTTACACAGAGCTCCCACAAGTGCTGACGGAAAGGCATCCCCGGCACATTCTTCAAGAACAGTTCGGAGAGTCTCCTTTGACAAGCTAAACTATCTTTTGGTTTATTATTCTTGGAATAATACACCTATGTAATCGCGACGGGGGTCGACAATTCTGATCGGCCTCAAAATTTGACATTATTCGTTTCAAGACGTCTAGATTCCAAAGACGAAATGTCCGCGCGCCGTCCGAGCCGTTTTGGGCAGTAGGAATTATTAAAGTCTGGTCTGAAATTTTTGACAAAATGCTCGGTTTACCATCTAGTTGTGCCCGAAAGGTTTTCAGCCCTATCGCCCAAACCCGTGGGGCGCTATGGGGCTAAAATGGGGCTATTATTGGATCGAGTTAGGTGTCGTTTTCGAAGTATTTTTGGACGTAGAATCCATTTTTTGGGGTCCCGGAACGATCCGATTTCACCGTGGGGATGTATAGGGCTTTCATGGGTCTACAAATGGAATTTTATAAGACTCCCAGGAGGTCAAATACTTTTCAAGTAAAATCAAACAATTTTTGAAAAAAATTTTTTGTTTTTTTTAAATAATTCAAATTGTTTGAAAAAAAATCAAAAAAAATTGTTTTCTAAAATTTTTTTCATTGTCAGAATTAAATTTCTGCACAAGTAATCTATATCAAAGAATAATAAACCCTAGTGTAAAATTTGCAGCGTTTTCGGTTAATTATTCTTGGAATAATACACCTACTAATCGCGACGGAGGTCGACGACTCTGATCGGCCTAAAAATTTGACATTATCCGTTTCAACAGGTCTAGATTCCAAAAACGAAATGTCCGCCCGCCGTCCGGGCCGTTTTGGGCAGGAGGCATTTTTTTAAATCTGAAATTTTGACAAAATGCTCGGTTTACCATCTAGTTGTGCCCGCAAGGTTTTCGAGATCGCCCAAACCGCGCTATGGGGCTATAGGAGGGGTTTTTTAAGGCTTTTGGCTATGGGGTCGAGTTAGGTGTCGTTTTCGAAGTATTTTTTGGGGTCCCGGAACGATCCGATTTCACCGTGGGGATGTTTACGGCTTTCATGGGGCTACAAATGGGATTTTTTAAGGATCCCAGGAATAGAAGTCAAACATTTTCCGAGTAAAAAAATAAAAATAAAAAGTTTGAAAAAAAGATTTTTTTTTTATTGACAGAATAATTCTGTATAATAATAGTTAATTATTAATTTTCGCACATGTAACCTACATCAAAGAATAATAAACCCTTGTGTGAAATTTGCAGCTTTCTTTTTTTGTCACATGCTTTTTTCTTTATCCAAATTGGAATCCCTGCAGTCCGCGTTTCGCGATGGAGAAGTTGAGCTCGGGACAAGACCACTTAGCGGTGATCTGCTTATTTTGATATCTTTCGCCTTCAAATATTTCTCCTGTCCCGCTTCAACGTCTTCCGAGTCCGTTAAATCGATCTTCATTTTCTTGAGCTTGTCCGAATACTGTTTATATTAGGCGATTTGCAGACCCTATTTTACAATCCCAAGAGCTGTTTGGAGACTGGAGGCACGCTCAAAACAAGCGAAACCTTTTTCGAGCTCCGACATTTCTTTTTATCAATATGACGATTACACGAAAGAAGTAGATAAGAACGACGTCAAACATCGACGTGGGTTTGAATTACAGTCTGGTCCCTCCAAAGAAACAAATTGAGGTTACCAGTGGAACAAGGGCGTCACACTCGTATAATCTCTTCGTAGAAACCCCAAACGATCAATTATCCGAGGTATTAATCATGAGCGCTTATCAATGTCCTGGGCCTGTCACAAAGGAGCCTTGCAACCGGAGACGGCAATTACAGGGGGATACGATTAATATGCAGCAGGACCGATTTTATTTTCACGTCGCCACGCCTTCACACGTCCTTGAACGTTCAGATGAAACTAATAAGTACAATAGGCGAGAGGCCGTTTTAACCACAACTATTGCAAGACGTCCTTCAATAACCTTAGAAAGGTACACCTACAGCAATAGATATTTTATAATTCACGATAATAAATGTTCATCTATTTCTTTCTCGTGTCCGCTGATGTCTGAAAGGAGAGGTTCACAACACGTGTTGGTGTATTCTGTCATCTGGACCCCATTCATCGGGAATTCCACTTCATTACAGCGCGCGTTTGCTTGAATAAGTTCACGCTCGTATCTGCAAACAATGGTCTCATTAAATGAACGGTTGAGCCACACCGTAAAACTGTCACCGCTGACTTTCTCTGTAAATAGGGGTTATTGTAGTACTTATTTGGTCATTGTACTAGTAACGTGGGTTGTATTAATCGATGAGCTAAAAACATTTATGCGGCACGTTCATACGATCACGTTGACTGTTCAAATAACCGATGAAAAAAAGATTCGTAAAATTTGCCTCTAAAAGATGTAGTAGTAGCGTGGAGTTCAATCATGGGATCTGTCACTCCGGTATTTCACCTGGAAAGAAGTCGTGTCCAGCTAACGCACATCGCAGCGGTTTCGAACACGAAGAGGAGGATCGCATGTGCCTTCCTTAAAAACGTGTCTGCCGCTGTAAAACCCTTTACGTGGGTCACCGGTACCGGATCTCTTCTTTTTGGGGGAGCCTTTTGTAGTGAAGATAACAAGGTTTCCATCGTGATACGGCATACGTGACGCCGCTACCCCAACGCTAAACGCTCTGATCGTTCCCGTGAAACGCCCCCGGTTGGTCACAATAGCATTAGCCCGTCAACCTCAGATATTTCTCTCTCGTTTTGAGTTCATTTTTCGCATTGTCTTTCTTCACGAAAAGGCCTTTCGCCCAGAATTGGGCGGTGTCTGGCATTGTCTTTTTGACAACTTCTTCTGTACTGAGCATGCCGATGACCTATTTTGAGGTGGCACGCCTCATCTCACATATTCCGTACCGGAGTTCGATTGGGATTGGCATTAACTTGTGTCTCACCCAATGATTCGGGCTCGGATTCAAGCATAATAGCATATTTGTTTCCTATCTATTAAACATTGAAAGGAGCGTTTTGATAGTATTTTCGCAGCCTCTGGGAACAACAGAATTTAAATTTATCAAGCATAATAATAATACCTATATATTATATTTATATTATAAATGCATAAAACATCGATTTTTAGAATAAACGCATATAAATGCATATTTTATTGGTTTTCGTCTAAATAGTTTGTTTTTCATCAAACATCCCCAAAATTTGGTCCCCGACTAAGGTTTGAAACTCGCAAGTCGAATATCTGAATTCGTAAAATAACGTTTTTTGGTGCACTATGGTCACCTATGCACTAAGTACTCCGGTACCCATAATTTTGCATTTAGGTAGGTACACTTTACACCGCATTCATGGAGGAAGGGAAAGGAGAACTCACTAGATAGGACTTCATGTGCCGTAGTCGACGGTGGCGCTATCCCTACGGAATGCAGTGAACTGCACTTAGTACCTTCAAATCCGACTAGAGCGAGCAGCTAGCCCTTCTTCCAAGGGAAAGCCCCAAATGCCTCACTAAGGTCTCCATGGAGGAAGGTGCTACAATAAATTAAAGGAAAAATTGAAGGAACCATCTCTGAATAAAGAAATTGGTTGTGCAGTTGTGTACACAATGAATTCAAAGCATGCTGGGAGCCATCTTCTGGTTAAGTTTTGGTAACTTACCACCTTCGAAGTTCACTCCATCTCGTGAGGTCGCGCTGCAGTCGCAATCCCCCCTGCCATTTAACACAGAGTGAGTTCTCCTTTCCCTTCCTCCAGGCACTGCATTAAGACATATAAGCTGGCGCCCTCTCCTGGCCTTGGGTAGGTACAAGGAAATGCCGATTGGGGGGAGTCGAGTAATTTCCGTGCACATTTTTCATATTTAAAAAAAGAATAAGGCAGAATGACACCCCCTGTGCAAGTCAAAAACGGAAATAATTTGGAGTTTAAAAAATCCGCGACTTAAAATTTTTTTTAATTATTTTTCTTTGACCGACTTCCAGAATTTAATGATAATGATAGAAATTCAAAAAATGAATGTACCTATACCTGAGTAGTGTTTGGGCAGATAAGACTCCACACAATTCAATGGATCCCATGCCCAAATTACTCTGCAAACGATGCTTCATTCGACCTACTGACGTCATTCAAAAGCAAGTTCGACGTTGAGGTCTGATTCCTACGAGGGTCATCCAGAAAGTAAGTTTACAACATTCCAATGAAATTCACAGGATACTTCACAAATACAATAAACTATTTTTCTAAGTAGTCCCCGTGGAGTTCGACACATTTCTGTAGCCGGGGCACCAGATTTTTTATGACATGTCATAGACCTCCGCCGCCACCGGTGTTAACTAGGTACTTCTGAACAGCTTCCTGGACCTCTTCATCGTCTGCAAATCTTTTTCCACCCAAAAACCCCTTCAATTTATTGAACAGATGGAAGTCAGATGATGCTAAGTCGGGTGAATAGGGAGGGTGGTTGATAATGTCTCATCCAAACGAAGTCAAAAGTTCTTGGGTGACTCGAGCAGTGTGGGGCCTGGCGTTGTCGAGGAGGAGGCAGATCCCCATGGTTAGCGTACCCATTCTACAGTTCTGAATCGCCCTTGTGAGTTTTTTAAGGGTATTGCAGTAAGCGTCGGCATTAATAGTCGTCCCTATTGGCATAAATTCGACCAAATGGACACCCTTCCAATCCCAAAACACCAGCAGAAGGCGTCGTTTAGAACTTCTTGGCGGCTGGGGAGGCTGAATGAAGGGATTGTCTTTTGGATTCTGGGGTGTAGTGACACACCCATGTCTCATCCCCCGTCACAATGGAATCCAGAAATGCGGTATTTTTCTGTAAAGTCAAAAAACGGATGACCGCTCAGATCTCACACGGGCGAGAAGTGGCGGGAACTGGCGTCGACCTCTCCATTTAAAAAACTGACTCCACTGTGACTGAACAAAACGTTCAACAGAAACGTGCTACGAACATCGATGTGTTAGTTTACTACATCGATGGCTACGAAGCAAACTGACCGTTATGACCCCGCCTTCAAGCCAGGTGCACAAACTTAAGAAAAAATCCCCCTCGTCAAAGGAGCCGTTGTAAACCTACTTTCTGGATGACCCTCGGTATATACGGACTAAACGTCCAAACATAACTACTTCAAAAATGTCACCCCACTCGACCCTATGGTCAAAAACGTTCAAAAACCCCTCAACTGTCCCTTTTTTTAGCTCCACGGCGCACTGTGGGACAATCAGCGTTTTTTTCCCCCATAAATTCTCGCTACGCCCTGTTTTTGGAGCTACGAGGATGAAACCAAGTGCAAAAGAAAGGCAATTAGTCCTAGTTTATATATCCATTGGGACATGGACGGTTCTTATTTCTTATTCTTATTTCATTTATTACGGGCAAGCCCAATTACATTTATACACAACATGTCATTCTAACAAATAATAAGGAAATTAATTTTCACTGAGTAGAGGGGAGAATGTAATAATGAAAAGGAAAAAAATGAAAATGAAAAATCACTGAAATGAAACTTGGGAGTTTAAAAATAAAGTTTTAAGCGATGAAAGGGGTGAGAAAAAGAAATCGAACTGGGGGTAAATAGACAGAAAAAGATTTGCACTTCTGGGAAGACGGTGAAGTTGGTCGACGAGAAGGGGACCTCAAACACTAGAGGTGAACGGGCTGTGGTACGAGGGACGTGGAGATCAATCCTCGACGGTTGCAGGCCTCCAGGGGCCTCACCACTCAATTGGAAAATGGAGTCCTTATGGGTTGAAATTGGAACTTTCGCGAAAACTGAATAGGTTTGAGGTCCCTAGAAAATCTAGTCTACGTCCAAAATTACTTCAAAAATGACAACTCGTTCGACTTCCTAGCCCAAGTCCTTTAAAAACCCATTTATAGCCCTCAAAAGTTGTAGATTTTTTTCGTTTTTCCTTTCTGCAGATTTTAACGGTTTTTTTTTTTTTTTTTTTAAGCAAATAATGGGGTTTTCGAGCATATTTATGGAACATAAAACAGATGTTTTTCGGGCATATTTGGGGATTTTATCGAGCATATCAATCCGAGCCCTGCTAATGATATTTCAAAGACCACCCCAAGCCGAATCGTAACAAAACCAACGCGAGCTCGAACTCATTTGTTAACCTCACACATTTTTCCAGGCTGATGGATGACCGAGCAATGATGATCAGCCAAGCAGTGTGACGCGAGGGAAATCAGGTCATTCAAGCTGTCACCATGTCGCTTTGACGGTTGTTGCGCCTGCGTTATTGTGTAACAAAGGACACAACAGAATACACCCAATACCAACCACAAATCTATCACAAGATGGGCATAAAGCCCACCACATCCAGATTGGAGAATTGTGCAATTTCCAGCGTTCCCGCGACGCGTGAACAGATTAGAATTAGCGTACACACAGTGAGAGTTAAGGAAGCAGAGAAACCCCGAAAAAAATCACATGGTGCCTCATTGTGATCAAATCAAGCAACGATTAAAGCGAATCCTGTGAGAAAAACGAAAGTGCTGGGGAAACGGTAGCAGACTGTTGTTAGCACCTGCTGTCAAGGATCGTCCGTTTCCCATCCGAGTGTGATATCAAGAGTGGCATTTCCGAATGTGGGCGAGCTTCGACAAAAGGCTACCTCGAGGAAGGAATCGAACGGAATAATTCTGTTGGAGCCGTCGAAAAAAGAATGGGCGTAACAGTTTCAGATCTATTCAACCTTTTGGTGGAGGCGGTGAAAGCATGAATAACGCGTGCATTGTAATTTTGACGCGAGAGATCAGATAGGCGGCAAGAAATATATTTTCCGATTCAGCCGGGTTGTGTTCAGTTTATTTCATTTTCCGAGGCGCAATTCTTCCAAAGAACATGAGAAAGACATCATCGCACATCACGATGTCATCAATCATCAGGGCTGAAGTTCAAAACGACGCCCTCTAACAACTGAATCGCGGCTTCTCTCGGCAAAGACAAATCCTGGTGATCGAGTTTCGCTAATTTGGGAACCGCCGTGAGAGTTGACTCGGAAATCCAAATTGGAGTAATATTTCAAAGTGAAAGCTCAAGTCTCGTTTCGCTTCCTCAAATTGGAAAGGGAAACTCTTCAACAACGGAACCGACAGATAAAATCAAAAGGTAAAAACTCCATCTATGCAAACTTGGTCGAAAACTGTAAACTTCGTGATCGTGACGGGCAGGTGGGCCCCAGAAATCCCAACATGCCCCCATAGCGGGCTCTCCTTATCAGAGCATGACGCCATGTTGTATATTCCGATCTCATCTTCTTACTCTAATAACCACGCGCCCGGGTCCAGCTTCCATTATCGCTTAACTGTAAAATTGGCTACAAATCAGGCTCTTTCCACCAACGGATACCAACTTCCACGATCTTGAGAACAAAAGCTTGCATACAGAAGTAATGGACAGTGAGTAATGTCCCAACCCGCAGAATCGACGGAGTTCGACAGTATCCCTTCCGAGTGTTCGTCTTAGTGCCAGTTAATTAACAAGGGTCAGTCGAGTGGAAAGATACGAGTTCAAGTCGACTATTCATTCAAAATATATTATAGTGCTCCGAGCTCATTACGCTTGAATTTATCTACCTTTAACGTCTACCATGGGACCTTCCAACAGTAGATGTGGTGGTGGTGGCCAAGGTCGAAACATACTCGAGTGCCATACTTACTCATGTCATGTCAACTTCCAAAACTTGGTACTGATTTTTTTTTCTTTTTTTTTCAAAAATTTTTTTTCACTCGGGAAATATTTGACCTCCTGCGACCCTTCAAAAATCCCATTTGTAGCCCCATGAAAGCCCTATAGTTCCCCGCATCGGAATCGGATCGTTCCGGGACCCCCAAAAAATGGATTCTACGTCCAAAAATACTTCGAAAACGACGCCTGACTCGACCCCATAGCTAAAAGCCTTCAAAAACCCCTCCCATAGCCCCATTTTAGCCCCATAACGCCCCACGGGTTTGGGCGATCGGACTGAAAACCCTGCGGGCACAACTAGATGGTGAACCAAGTATTTTGTCAAAATTTCACATTTTTAAAAACATTCCTACTGCCCAAAACGGCCGGACGGCGGACGGACATTTCGGTTTTGGAATCTAGACCTCTTGAAACGGATATGTCTAATTTTGAGGCCGATCAGAATTTTCGACAAACAGAAAATTGTCGACATTTTTGAGCAAAAAAAAGAAGAAGATTGTCCACTTGTCAGGCAGTCGCCCATTTTGGTTTATTATTCTTGGAATAATACACCTATGTTTTCGCGACGCGGGTCGACGACTCCGATCGGCCTCAAAATTTGACATTATCCGTTTCAAGAGGTCTACATTCAAAATCCGAAATGTCCGTCCGCCGTCCGCCGTCCGCCGTCCGCCGTCCGCCGTACGCCGTCCGCCGTCCGGGCCGTTTTGGGTAGTAGGAATTTTTTTAAAAATCTGAAATTTTGGCAAAATACTTGGTTTACCATCTAGTTGTGCCCGCAAGGTTTTCAGTCCGATCGCCCAAACCCGCGGGGCGCTATGGGGCTAAAATGGGGCTACAGGAGGGGTGTTTTGAAGGCTTTTAGCTATGGGATCGAGTTAGGTGTCGTTTTCGAAGTATTTTTGGACGTAGAATCCATTTTTGGGGGTCCCGGAACGATCCGATTTCACTGTTGCGATCTATAGGGCTTTCATGGGGCTAAAAATGGGATTTTTGAAGGATCCCAAGAAGTTCAATATTTTTCGAGTAAAAATTGAAGAATTTTTGAAAAAACACATTTTTGAAAAAAAAATCCCCCCAAAAAAGTTTTTTTGAAATATAAAAATCCAAAAAAAAAAATTTTTTTTAATTTTTTTTATTGACAGAATTAAATGTCTATACAAGTAACCTATATCACAGAATAATAAACCCTTGTGTAAAATTTGCAGCGTTTTTGATGGTATATTCAGTCGGTCTGAAAATCCTTATTGAAATGTTTATTATATCGAATTATTGTATTATATGGAAACGTTTTTTGATTTTTCGATTTTTAATCGATTAATCGATGTTTTGCCCAAAATAATCGTGAAATAGAAAATTGATTTTCTTTTTTTTAGCAGCACTAGTTCGAAGCGTCATTCAGAACAAAACCTGTCCACTGTCCATACAGAAGTAATGGACAATGGTCTCAACGCGCAGAATCAACGGGGTTTACGGTATACCTTCCGAGTGTGAAACGAAGTCGTTTCATAGCTCAGTCGAATGTAAAGATAGGTTTTCCCGTCTTCGAAAATATTATGCGACACTCAACTGTATTCAAAATGTGTCTACCATGGAACCTCCATAGGGTTCTCGCATCAGCACCCGAATATCGATATCAACATCGATACCGACAACTTTTTACAAGTTACACAGCCCCACAAAAAAAAAAAAGAAAAAAAAAGTTTCTGATCCGGGGGTCTGACTATGGTATTCCTATGTATTTTTCGACGCTGAATCCGAATACGAGGTCAAAAAATCCGTTCTCGCCTTAATTTTGGTTTATTATTCTTGGAATAATACACCTATGTTTTCGCGACGGGGGTCGACGACTCCGATCGGGCTCAAAATTTGACATTATCCGTTTCAAGAGGTCTACATTCTAAATCCGAAATGTCCGTCCGCCGTCCAGGCCGTTTTGGGCAGTAGGAATTTTTTTTTAAATCTGAAATTTTGACAAAATACTTGGTTTACCATCTAGTTGTGCCCGCAAGGTTTTCAGTCCGATCGCCCAAACCCCCTGGGGCGCTATGGAGCTATAATGGGGCTACGGGAGGGTTTTTTTGAAGGCTTTTAGCTATGGGATCGAATTAGGTGTCGTTTTCGAAGTATTTTTGGACGTAGAAACATACTACGTCCCATTTTTTGGGGTCCCGGAATGATCCGATTTCACTGGGGCGATCTTTAGGGCATTCGTGGGGCTAAAAATGGGATTTTTGAAGGATCCCAGGATGTTAGATATTTTTCCAGTAAAAAATACAGAATTTTTGAAAAAACACATTTTTGAACAAAAAAATCCAAAAAAATTTTTTCATTGAAAATTAAATTTCTGCACAAGTAACGTATATCAAAGAATAATAAACCCTTGTGTAAAATTTGCAGCGTTTTTGTGTAGGGGCGAAATCATCGCCCCTACACAATACCATAGTCAGACCCCCGAAGCAGAAACTTTTTTTTGTGGGGCTGTGGCGTGGAACCGTCCCTACACAAAAAATTAAGGCGTGAACGGATTTTTTGACCTCGGATTCGGATTCAGCGTCGAAAAATACATAGGAATACCATAGTCAGACCCCCGGATCAGAAACCTTTTTTTTTTTTTTTTTTTTTTTGTGGGGCTGTGTTATCAATGTGATTAATATAAAGGTTGTCAAATATCGATATTTGTCGATATATTGGCGAGTTAATATATGTCACAAGTTGTGACGCGAGTCCGCGTTATCAGGTTTGGCAACGTAGTTATAGAAACCATAGTCATTTACCAATCAGTCAAAGATCAAATTAAATTCGTTAACCAAATTTCCACGACCTACTGAAAACGGCGCAGGGCCCATAGGGACCTATTTATCATTTTTTGGAATCTGCACATATTGAAACGGATAATGCCAAATTTTGAACAGAATGAAAACTGTTGATCCCCGTCGTTCATTACACATTAAATGTTCAAATTTTGAGGAACATCAGATGTGTGAAGAATAGATTCTATTCTTCAAGTAGGTCGAACACATTGGGTCAAAAATTTTATTTCAACATTTAGGTAATTTTAACATTAGATTCTAAAATCTGATCAAAAAATTATCTCGAAAAATAAAATAAAATCTGAAAAAAAAAGTTAATCTGAAAAAAGGTAAGCTTAGGGAATATGTTGAAGGAACAATAGTTGGGATAAGATGTCTCCCTCGTAACGATTTCTTTCCAGGGTAAGAATGATTCTGTTTTTGAAAACAATTTCTCGCAAGGAACAGAGGTTGTCACTGACAAGCAGAACCTTGCTCAATCCAGGATGAACTCACGATACTAACAGCACTACCCAACTAACAGGTATACCTGTAGGTTGCTTCATTCAGAACATAACGTGAGATAAGTATTTAGTTTTGTAAATTATCCCCTGGTTGGTCTCGATCGAAATGCTACCCCAGAATTTGGAATATTCCGCATCATTACCAGTTGCAGAAGAAATGCCTATCAGAGTGAAAGGATCAAAAGTAGCCGCCTCACTCAACTAGATTTACTAGGAACCTCTGCTGGTAAAACTCCGCAAAAGGGCGAACCCACCGTGTTTCTCAATAGAATGTTTCGACCGAGTTCGGACTTTTTTCCGGTGGTCGAGGTGAGTTCTGAGCTCCGCCTGCTAACCTCCGTAAGATTTCGCAATGGCTGGGATGTTGGGAGCTTTAATTGATCCGATCTCGGCTAGATCACGACGTGCTATTAGCCCTTGGATCTTTTATCGCCCAAGCCGTGTACGGTATTTCTTACGTGTTTTTGTAAAAAGCGAACAAAAAAGAAAGCCTACCGGGAAAGTTGCAGTTGTGAGTATGATATTAGTTGATTCAAATAGTTCTTGCCCTATTATTTGAGGCTCAATTGTGAGCTCAAGGTTACCAAACTATCATCCTGCAATTAGACCAAGTAAAGCTTTCGGGCCACTCACCTTTTCTCAGTTCATTTCTAACCATTTTCAAGGCGCTCTCTTAACTCCAGTGTTATCTCAGTGTGAAGCAATCGCCGGATTTTCAGGGGGGTGTTTTACATACAAAAGGATCGCCGGCCATTAGATTATTACGCAGAAATTAACAGTCCCACGGCAGTAGATTCATTACGAGAGCTCTTGATCATTTTTTGTGGATGGCCAGCGTAGACTTCGAAACAAGTACCCACGCTTGGCGTTTTCCACGATCGCTTTCGTTCGGTGAGCCGCAAAGATGGTGCCGAGTGAGTTATGATCGATTTTTTTTTTTTTTTTTTTTTTTTTTTTGGTGATGTAACTTTGACCACCAGGAGTGAGAATTGGGATTCACCAACGAGGAGGTGAGGCGACGTGTACCCAAGCTGTAATCCTTTAATGGACAAGATAACACCCATAAAAGATGTGACTCTCAGCATTCAAAATACCACATGAGTCGTGGTTATGTTTCAAATCTATTGTGTCGACATACTTTAGCGGGCATATAATAGGCGTAATGACATATTTTTTTTAACCAGCTCGGCTCATATTGCACAAACGAGTAGCATTTTCCTTAAGCAGAACCGCATTAGAGCAAACGGTTGACTGCGCTGGTTTCTCTGTCTCTTTCAACTAGTGTGGCGGTTTGTACATTACGTGAATTGCAAAGCAGCCACTGGAGCTGACCGCGTGATAGCAGAGGAAGCCACCCAGAAGGCATGGGGGTCGAGAAAGTGGATTCACAAGAAACGAGTGATTCACAAAATGTCCAATTATTCCGTTAGTTTACACCTTACGGCACACAAAACTGTCGTTTTCATTGTCATAATACGACTCCTCTTTTGACAGAAACTGGCTTTCAGCGGTCCATCCCATAAGCTCCATGAAGAACAGTGTGAGAGGTTCGGTCAGTGAAAGGTAAACAGAAGACGAGAGGGTTGCAGAGCACACGACCCCGCTGTTATACAACAATGAACGGCTGCTCGAAATGAAGTCAATTTAAAGTGTACGACTCCATTAGTGATTTTGCAGGGCAGACGGAGAGTGAACGCCCCCAAAAAACACCCTGTAGCCAAAACCCCAAACAGAAGGATTTTAATGTCACCGAAGTTACCGTGTTCCCAATTATAAGAGCGGTATTTTGTTGTTCCGTCCCACTTCACTTCGAGCACAGGCCAGCTGCTGAGTAAAGTACAAATGGTTGCTGCCACCACTTTTCTTCAAGAGAAATGTTCAAATAATGGTTGTTCAAGCCCAACCTTTTTTATGACATCTGCGGACAAAAGACATCTTTCAAGTTTAATTAATAAGCGGGCGAGTTCCTGCACGGTAACAAGAAAAGGCGTCCTAAATTACCCCAGGCAACTACTGTCTTGAAGAACCATCTGCTGCGTAGGTTAATAACTTATTGAATTAGAGAATACGTTATTGCCCTACCGTGTTGAATAAATGTTGAAACTTGTAGCTGCAGGAAGAAATACGCACAAAAAATTAATACTTTCATGAACTTATGTTTCTAGGTTCAAGAACGTACGTCCGTGAGTGGAAACCTCATCTTCAATTCACGTCAGAACTGGATGCATTAAAGAAAACGTCATTACACATCGATCTCGGTGTCCCAGTTGTAGCAGTTGACATTATAGGATCGCGACGTTTGCCCCAATTACGCTACGTGCGCATTTTTTTTATTCAAGGGGCCCTAAACTGTAATTGGGACGCATGGTATATAAGGGATTTTGACAACAAGGGGGTCAACTTAGCGAGCTATGGTATTGCGATCGCTGTAGATCAAAACGAGATGAATAATACATTTGGTAAGTTCGAGTATAACAAGACAATTTCTATCATTAAGGCTAAATGTCCCTCGACAACAGATTTTTGGTTTATTATTCTTGGAATAATACACCTATGTTTTCGCGACAGAGGTCGACGACTCCGATCGCCCTCAAAATTTGACATTATCTGTTCCAAGAGGTCTAGATTCCAAAACCAAAATGTCCGTCCGCCGTCTTGGGTAGTAGGATTTTTTTTTTTTTTTTTTTTTTTAATTCTGAAATTTTTACAAATATTTGGTTTACCATCTAGTTGTGCCCGCAAGGTTTTCAGCCCGATCGCCCAAACCCGTGGTGCGCTATGGGGCTACGGGAGGGTTTTTTTAAAGGCTTTTAGCTATGGGGCTACGGGAGGGTTTTTTTAAGGATTTTGGCTATGGGATCGAGTCAGGTGTCGTTTTCGAAGTATTTTTGGACGTAGAATCCATTTTTGGGGGTCCCGGCACGATCCGATTTCACTGTTGCGATCTATAGGGCTTCCAAGGGGCTAAAAATGAGATTTTTGATGGATCCCAGGAGGTCAAATATTTTTCAAGTAAAAAACAAAAAATTTCAAAAAAAATTCTTTGAAAAAAATCTTTTAAAAAAAATTAATATTTTCTTCATTGACAGAATTAAATTTCTACACAAGTAAGTAACCTATATTAAAGAATAATAAACCCTTGTGTACTGTACATTGTAACAATTCACAGCGTTTTTAAATGGTTGCTATGGGTCTGGACAACAAAACATCAAAAATGGTAGCAAAATGTTTGCTGGGAGAACTTTTGGCGGCCAAAAAACCTCGATTTTTTCGGACATTTTCCAGTTTTTCACCTATAACTCGAAAATTAAGCATCGCAGAGAAAACTTCGAGGATACATAGTTGAAGAGCACACAATTCTGCCTCGAATGACCTCCTTACACATTAGAATCGGTTCAGCCGTTTAGCCACAATGGCTTGTGAGTGATATTTCAGGGGCAACCCAAATTCACAATTTATGGCGCAATAATTGCTTGTTAGTGAGCCAACACCAGACAGGATGAACTCGATAAAGGAAACTCTCGGGAGCTCAGGGTGGTGAACCCTTGCTAGGTTCCTTTACCCACAACAGACTCTGTTCCCCTTGAATAATTCATTCCCATCTTTAATTGGCTCTACGCCAACGAAAGTTTTTTTTTCTTCCTTGAAAATTGTTTCTTCCATTGTTCCGTCTTGTGCCCTTCGCACAATAATTCTTCAGTTTTTGGTGCGCTTTTGATTGAAATGGAACTTCTGATATAAGTACGCCTTATTTTACGGCATCACTTTCACTCGGTTCTCACTAGAAATCTGCATGCGAATGCGGAGAATGCTGTTTGTTCATGGAATGTGAACCCTGAAGCTGTTTCACTAATCCGCACTCTTTTACTATCCTTTGCATCTTGGTGGTACGCATAGACTTTTCCCACCCTTACCTTGATTCTATTACGTACTTGTGTACTTGTGGTTCTTTTTTGGCATCTTTTAATGCTTCCCAGTTGTCTGATCACGTGGCACCCTCCCACAAAAGCAAACTTGGGTATCTGATACCCATTTCATCAATTGAATCAGCCGCTCCGACGGTTGGATTAGTAACTTTATTGGATAAGGATTTTATTCAAAGCCTAGTAATTCGGTTAGAGGCGTTGAGTGGTTTCCGAGGATTTTATGTGATTGTTATTCACTCGAATCGATCGTAGATCAAATTTTGCGGATCAAACTAAATCCTGAAAAGTGTGTACAAATTTTCGTAATAATTAAGCTGTGAAAAAATGATTATCGTCAGAGTTGGGCACGTTTGTGGTTTATTGTTCTTGTAATAATACACCTATGTGATCGCGACGGAGGTCGACGACTCCGATCGGCCTCAAAATTTGACATTATCCGTTTCAAGAGGTCTACATTCCAAAACCGAAATGTCCGTCCGCCGTCCGGCCGTTTTGGGCAGTAGGAAGTTTTTAAAATCTGAAATTTTGACAAAATACTCGGTTTACCATCTAGTTGTGCCCGCAAGGTTTTCAGCCCGATCGCCAAAACCCGTGGGGCGCTACGGGAGGGCTTTTTGAAGGCTTTTGGCTATGGGATCGAGTTAGCTGCTGTTTTCGAAGTATTTTTGGACGTAGAATCCATTTTCGGGGGTCCCGGAACGATCCGATTTCACTGTGGCGATCTATAGGGCTTTCATGGGGCTACAAATGGGAATTTTGAAGGATCCCAGGCATTAAAATATTTTTAAAGCAAAAATAAAAAATAAAAATTGAAAAAAAAATCAAAATTTTTTTTTGAAAAATAAAAAAAAATTTTAAATTTTTTAATTGACACAGAATTAAATTTATGCACAACCTATATCGAAGAATAATAAACCCTATTGTAAAATTTGTAGCGTTTCGTAATTGGTTACATTTTTTTGTGATTTTAATTCATTGTACAGAAAAGGTTGTACAAATACGTGAAGTATGAATTAATTCACTGTCACATTTACAAATACGTGAAGTGTGAATTAATTCACATTCAAATTCACAAACAAACGGTGTCAATTAATTCACATCCTTATTTATAAATAAAAATGTGCCCATCTCTGATTATCGCTATGCATACGGCTTCCTGCCATTCTCTTGTGATGCTATTTGCTAAAACAAAAAATCTCCCTAATTAATTCGATGCCTACCCTCAATTATAATGTTGAAATAATCGTTTTTTGAGAGCCTTGCAAAAAAATTATTGTCGGGAAATTCAGTGAGACAGGCCAGGAAAGAGAACAAAGGTGTTTTGACCTTGGGGGGATGCTGTCATCTTATTTTTCCTCAAATCCGGCGGAGCCGCTCAAGCTTGAAAGGGTACGCGAGAAAAGGGAAAACAACTGGCATTAGTTTGCCGTGGCGAATAGGCTGAGGACGAGGTAAGATGGGCTGGGGAGCGGAGATCATTACACTGGAGGTCATTTTTGAATAGGGTATGAGGGTTAAAAAAAAAACTGGGGTTAACACAAGCTCATGACTGCCGTGACTTTGGGACAACCGCAACGTCAGTGGTGATATATCGAACAGCTCAAGTACTCCTAATAATATCACACGTTGAGTAATCAGACCGGACAAAACACATCACGATCCCCATCGCCACCAAACATAACCCCTCCTCGTTTTGTAACCCGTATGAATGCAGGCTCCCATTGTTAACCCGCAAATAGTTCCTGTCAGGTGAAACCCATTGGGGTTTAATAAAGTCAAACAAACGTTACCTCACCTCGCACAGATCTACAAGCGTTATGAAATGGACAAGACACGAGTGTGAAGATAATGCGTGTTGCTTTAGTTCCTTTGGTTTTACACCAGACCGGATGAACACGGATAAGGAGAAAAGCTCTCCCAAGAGCCTGGAAGAGGGCCATGAACCCGTGAAAGACTACAAAGACGTACAAAATTCCATCAACGATGCAAATTTCGGGTTGCAGCTCGCAAACCGTGTCACCCTCAGAGGGTGACAGTTCAGCCGTTTTGCGGTCGAACTTGGAATCCGACCGAGTCAAAAGGTTTTGGGTTTTAGAAGCCGCTCGAGAACATAACACCAGGCAGAGGCTACACGGTGGGCGATTCCGCACCTGCCCCGACGTCACGCATCACCGACTCGGCACGACAACTCCAACGACCAAGTTGCACCCCCATCAACATTTCGGGGCATCTTCGTCAAGCAGATGAAACCAGCAACGAAAATCGATTCGAAAATAAGTTATTAACGTGGACCGGCAACGGTGCCAATTAGCCTACAAACCCCTCAACTATGAAATTCGATCAGAAAACCTATGGAAGAGTAATGAAGTACACAGGCGCACACGCTTACCCATGCATTAATGTCACCTAAATACACAAGATTAATTGAACACGGGCACATTGTTTTCACTCCAATTTCGTGAGTACTGACTTGTACGGTGGTGAGCAACTTCAAACCAAACGTTGTTGAAAATAACTGCACTTAGGATGATGGATGCACTAGAATGCAGTAAGTGTAAATTTAAAATCATAGTTACTTAGACAATATTCCATTACGCTTTTCAAACTGATAATATTATGACTGAAATTAATAAGTTAACTAATAGTAGGAAACAACAGTGTGCATTGCGAACTTGAACTATCTACTAGATTTTTACGGCAAATAAATTTGCGCCTCAGGAATATTTTGGCTAATTTAGAATTCCTTACTAAAAACCGGTTAATATTCACAAGGGGTCAAAACCAACAGCACTTCGTGTATTATCCTAAATATTTTCTGAACTATGTTAACAATTTTCCTACGTGACTTTTTCTTCTACACAGCGCTACTTAATATACATATTTCAGACTCACTAATTTGAGGAGAGCATTTATCCGTCATCGAAGAGAAGCCCACTGGTGACGATACGCAAGTCCGATGCCGGTCGGCGAATTAGCACAGATAACGCGGGCAGACGCGACGTACTTGGAACGGGAGTTCAACCAACAGGAATGTTCGGGAGCAACTTGACAACTGAAAGGCGAAGAAGTCGAAGGGTGCGAGCGGGCCGACGGCAGCGCACCGCAGCGCCCACGCGGCGAACCAGCCAGCCCTCCAGTCCCCTGCATGATAAAATATAGCAGTGCATTAGAAAAATGCTGCAAATTATGCATTCTACCTAGGACTATTTCAAGCCAACGGTGCTCAGTGGACAGTAACAGTCGGCCAGATGCGTTTGATGTTGATTCTTTAGCTGATACGTAGGGGAGCACGGGGTTAAAGTGGTCACTTTTTACTCATATTGAAATTGCTTGGGCCCCTTCAAGTTTGCTTCAGCAACTTTGGTATACTTCGAACCCTCGAATCTAAGCTTTACAATAATTGTAATTATCACTGCACACAATTCACGATTTTATCGTGACGATATTATCATGCCACTTTTTTTTTTTTCCATTATCACCCACCCAGTGGAAGTAATTGGCCAGGGGTGTGGGAGAATGTGGTCAGACAGACCACAAAACTCCCCTTAGTAATTTTTCTAAAACTCTTAAAATTCGACCTCAAGACGCTGAAAAATTTACTCTAGGGTTTATTATTCTTTGATATAGGATACTTGTGTAGACATTTAATTCAGTATCAATAAAAAAATTTAAAAAACAATTTTTTTTTTATTTATTTTTTTTTTAATTTTTCTTTTTTACTTGAAAAATATTTTACCTCCTGGTATCCTTCAAAAATCCATTTGTCGCCCCATGAAAGCCCTACAGATCGCAACAGTGAAATCGGTTCGATCCGGGACCCCAAAAAATGGATTCTGCGTCCAAAAATACTTCGAAAACGACACCTAACTCGATCCCATAGCCAAAACCCTTCAAAAAACGCCTCCCGTAGCCCCATAGCGCCCCACGGGTTTGGGCGATCGGGCTGAAAAACCTTGCGGGCACAACTAGATGGTAAACCGAGTATTTTGTCAAAATTTCAGATTTTAAAGAAAATTCCTACTGCCCAAAACGGCCCAGACGGCGTACGGCGGACGGCGGACATTTCGGTTTTGGAATCTAGACCTCTTGAAACGGATAATGTCAAATTTTGAGGCCGATCGGAGTCATCGACCTCCAAGAATAATAAACCAAAATTCAAGGATTCTAAAACTCATGTAATGAGCTCATTATTGGGTTCAAGTAAAACACAATGGAACTTACGGCAGACGATTTCACAGAAAAATATTCCCCCCAGCCGATCTAAAGCTAAGGCGCAAAATTGCTCAAGACCCCTACGAAAACTTCATGTCATCACTGCTTATCAAATCCTTATCCGAACCACTTTCTGCATCTTGTACTTCAGGTTTGCACTCCAAAGATGAATTTTATCTGACTTGGGGCTCGCAATGATGAAAACAGCCGCAAAAATAGCCAGTTGCCACTTTCTCCCATGACCACTTTCGCCCCGTGCTCCCCTACCAACATGAACAAAGAACAATATTGTCGCTTCGAGCTGTCTGGAGGTGAGAGATCGATTGTACAGATCAAAAAGACAGTAAAAATAAAAAGGTGAGGTGTCCCCAGGTTTTTTGTTTTTTTTTTTGTTTTGTTGATTGAATTGTTCAAAGTACACTTGTTCAGCATTTGCCTAACAACGATGAATATGGCGAGGAAATTCCGTTCATCTTGAAAGTTAGTTCATTTCTCCAAGAATTTCATTTTTGGAATCTTATCATATTGGAGCTCCAACGCGAGGATGACGAGGAGAATGTGGATGCTCATCTTTATTCTAGGGCACTTCTAGATGCCAGAAAAATCTGAAATTGGTCTTTAAAAATCCAGTTTGGCGAGCATAATACGAGAAGAGTCTGAAACCACCAAAACGTTGCTCCACGTGGCGCATGAAAGCTCCAAAAGTGGAGAAAACAGGATTGTTAAATGTTTTTTAAAAAATTTAAAAAATTACCAAAAATCAGTTTTGGAGAGTAGATGACGAAAAAAATCTGAAACCACCACAAAGTTACTCGATTTGGCGCATGGAAGCTCCAAAAGTTGAGAAAAAATAGGGTTTGGAGCAGTTGACAGGATATTGGGATGGAGGTGGGCCAAGGGATGTCCGAAGGCGACGCGGCTACCTCACCCTCCCCACCCCACCAAAAGCACCACAAAAATCTGTAGTTTTTAAGAAAGAAAAAACTACACAGTATGAGAAAACGAGTTGTTGGGTCAGGTGGGATACGGTTGGGTGTTGGCTGGCTTAAAAAGTCCAGTTTGGCGAGCATAGTACGAGAAAAGTCTGAAACCACCAAAACGTTGCTCCACGTGGCGCATAGAAGTTCCAAAAGTTGGGGGGGAAAACAAAATATTAAACTTTTTCTAAAAAATACCAAAAATCTGTTTTGACGAGCAGATGACAGGAAAAATCTGAAGCCACCAAAAGTTGCTCCAAGTGGCGTATCGGTTGCTCCAAAAGTGGTCCAAAAAAAGGGCTGGAGCAGTTGACAGAATATTGGGGTGGTAGTGGGCCGAGGGGTGTCCACCCCCCCCCCCCCCCCCCAAAGGTGGGATTGGCTGGCATAGCCAGCAGGTGGTTGCCCCCTAGTGTACGCATAAAGACACATTTTGAGGCCAATGAAAATGTTTGACGCGAAAACGCGACTGACAAAACTGAGAATAATAAAACAATATTACCACGCAACCAAAACTCCAGAATCCATTAAAGTCACTGCCCCTCCCCCACAATTTAGCGATTACGAGTAGGACAAACTTGGTGAACAACATCATCAATTACCAAACGCAAAGTTGGACAATAGTGGTGACAGGTAGCAGTTTCAGCCGTCACGCTCCGAGAATACTCATCCTTTTAACTGACTAGTAAAAAGGAAACAGCGCTAAGATGTTCCACTCTCAATAGCTTTGGGTTCATTAAAGCGTCTCTAAACCTTATCCCGAAGATCCTGTGATTCATTAACCAGCACACTGTTTTTTCAGCATCCGATCGTTTTGGGACAAACAAAGAAAACGGAGATGAACAACTACTATGGTGTAAACTGGAGCTGTCTGTGAAGCCTAAGGAGATGTTGAACATAGTTTCATATCTGTATATTATATGAAAAAAAGCCCTTAGAGAAGCCCATACAGCGATATCCACACAATAAACCGGACAAATAACTCCATTGAGAGCGTTCAAGTTGTGTCGGACGTGTGCAACCCAAACGGTAATCATACGCTCGTTAGTCTCCAACAAAAGGAAGGCTTCAGGGAAAAATCATCTTCATTTTGTCTTTTGTACGAAACAACTCTCAATAAAATTTCCAACTGGTTCGAAAAAAAAGCACGCGCACTAAAATGAGGGCATCTTTTGTGATTATCTGAAAATAACGATGTTTTTTATGGAGCGTGTCCGTGCGTGAGGTAGATTGCGCTTTTTTTCCTGAAAAGGGTTGCAATGAAGCAGAGGGTAAAGCAATCACCCAGAAGAGTCTCGTTCGTTTAGGTTTTGGAAATGAAAGGGTCAAATTGTTCTTTAGTAACGCCATAATGATTCGTTGACCCTACTCGTTGTGTGATAGATTGGAAGAGATGAATTAGGTGGGTGTAGTCTAATGAACAGTCCCAGATCAACGTTGACTGCAGGGGGGCTGACCCCACACATGTTAAGGACAGATAGATTCTAACGATAACTGACTACCAAATAATGGAATGTGTAAGGCCTTAATTTTCTAGTTTAGTTCTGACTCAACCTTTTAAGAAGTCAAGATTCCAAAAACGTCCGTACGAGCCGTTTTGGGCAGTAGGAATTTTTTTTAAATCTGAAATTTTGACATCATACTCGGTTACCATCTAGTCGTGCTCGGAAGGTTTTCAGCCCGATCGCCCAAAACCCGTGGGGCTCTATGGGGCTAAAAATGGGTCTACGGGAGGAGTTTGTTTGAAGGGTTTCGGCTACGGGATCGAGTTAGGTGTCGTTTTCGAAGTATTTTTGGACGTAGAATCCATTTTTAGGGGTCCCAGTAAGATTCGATTTCACCGTGGGGATCTATGGGGCTTTCATAGGGCTCAAATGGGATTTTTGAAGGATCCCAGTAGGACAAAATATTTAATATTTTCGGAGTAGGTACGTAATAATTATGTATTATAATAATTATATAATAATTATGTATTATAATAATAATTTTGGACGATTAATAATTATTATTATTAATCGTCCAAAATTATTGTGGACGTATAATCCATTTTTCTAGGTCCCACATCTGTCCGAACAATGTACAATTATTTTTTTTTAATTGTTTTTATTGACGAAATTAATTTTTCCACAAGTACCTAACCTATATTAAAGAATAATAAACCTCTGTGTAAAATTTGCAGCGTTTTTGAGAATCGCCCTTATTCTCTTTGTCAACAATCCCGTGCCAATGGCAGGCGAATTGATGAAAAACAAAATAATAAGAGATAAAAGGGAAAATAATTTGGCTTACCTACCCATTCGGTAACAAAAGGCGTGCCTCCGTTAGAAAAGTATCACAATATTGCGGCGGATCGTTTCGGGGCTGCCGCACACGACGCCCGCCATAGGAAATTCTCCTTCGTCAAAGGGAAAAGCAAAATGATGGGCGCGGGATTCAATTAGGATCAGCACAATACAAATCGTACCGGAGTACAAAACCTGTCAAAAGTTGATGAGCCTCTTCTCTGTCCGTACGGCACAGGTCTTTGTAAGACATCAATCGGGGTAAGCTGTAACAGAATGAAAACTGGGCGAGATGAAGGTACAGTGAAAGCACAAGAAGCATGACGTAGACTCAGTAGACTCACCCTGTTGGTTCACTGCAGGGATTGAGCGGTACGTAGCCAAAGCCAAAACTCATCTTTAGTGTCGCATCAACAGAACTGAAACTGACATAACTGTAGGAACGTATGAATAGGTACATTTAATCTCATTCATCCAAAGATCACAAGCCGTATAGCGTGGCCGATGTGTTTTTGCCGCTATTCCTGGTTGAATCAGGAACACAACCATTGCCCAACTACGTGTGTTTATGGACGCTGTTATGAAACACGTTACAGTGAACAGTTCTCCCGAAAATTGTCACTGGGTGATGAGCCGTAGGATTAAAGTCGCACCGCAAACCGTTTTGCACGCTTTCGCCCGTCAACGAGGGTTGCTCAGAGTAGGATAAGATGACGGAGATTGAAGCGATTTGTGTGGTTCTACTGAGGAGATCTGAACTATTTTACAACTAGGAAATCTAACTGGGCATCTATAGCTCGTCTGGATGTCTGGAAATCTACGTACTAGTGCATTATAAGCCCCGGAAACTCGATTGTCGGAATCTACAATTTGTCGATGGCCCAGACAAGTTCCTCGAGTCAAGCGGTTAGAATCAAGTCGTTCACAAGTTTCGCAAAACAAGTGCATTTGACCACAGAGTAACAGAGTAACAGAGAGAAAATTTGCATTTGACTGAGCAACAAAATATGTAGGAGTAACAACTTCAGCCAGCGCTATCACAACCTCTAACCTAGTGATGAGAAAATTAATCAACAAAACTACATCCAAACCAAATTAGACACGAAAATTGTGAGTTTTCATTTGTGAGGATTACCTTATGGTCAAACACAAAGGCAACATAATCTGTTAAACGAGTATTAATGATTTAAATACACTATCAACGATAATCATTCTCCACGCTCATCCAGAAGCCTTCTGGCAGAAGGTCCAAGAGAGTCCACGCTCATCAGAAAGAGTTCAAAGGCCATCTGTTATCAGTTTTTAATACGATGCGCTTTTTATCATTGCTGTTAGATCAACCCGCCTGTGGACACGCCAAAACCGCCGACAACCCGCCCGGCGAACCGAAGCAGTTTTGGTTTATTAGGTACCTATTCTTGGAATAATTATTACTATAGGCGTCATAGTTATCGCGACGGAGATAAAAAATTCTGATCGACCAAAAAATTGAACATTGTCCGTTTCAAGAGGTCTAGATTCCAAAAACAAAACCTCCGTCCGCAACACGCCATCCGCCGGGGGGGCCGTTTTAGGCAGTAGGAATTTTTTTTTATTTGAAATTTTGGCAAAATACTCGGTTTACCACCGAGTTGTGCCCGCAAGGTTTTGAGCCCAGTCGCTCAAATTTGTGGGGCTCAGTGGAGCTAAAAATGGGTTATCGGGCCTCGGTTTTTTTTTTTAAGTTTTCGGCTATGGGGTCAAGTGGGGTGTCGTTTTCGAGGTATTTTTCGACGTGGAATCCATTTTTTGGGGCCCCAGAACGATCTGATTCCAGTGTGGGGATCTACGGGGCTTTCATAGGGCTACAAATGGGATTTTTTAAAGATCCCAGGAGGTCAAATAGGGTGTCGTTTTCCGAGTGATTTTTTATGCATAATCCATTTTTCGAAGTCCCACATCTGTCCGGACAGCACGGAAAAAAAGTTTTTTAAAGTACCTATTTTCTTAACGAATCAGGATTAATTTTTAACCTATCGGTATCAAAGAATAGTAAGCCCTTTTGTAAAAACGCTAAAAAATAGTAGGTAATAGATTCTATTAGTCCTACCTATTGTAAAATTCGATGCGTGTTTTGTTGTGTGTTTACTTTGTTTCTTTGTATTGGTACCTTATCCGATAATAACTCGTATCGAAAGAAAATCTGCAGTATCGAATGAGTAATAATTACTAAGGAATTATTCCTTTTTTGATTACGTAGTAATCAAATTTTTGTGAGGACTGTTTTTCCTCAATAATCAAACACTAGCCAAGTACCTAAGCAATGTTTTCCCCATACTTAATACCTACCTATTATTAATTATATTTAAAAATATAGGTTCAAAATTCATAACATTAAGAAGAACGTAATATAGGGAGTGAAATAATACAACAATAATATTGTTGTATAAGTTTATATTATAAACTTTATAAGTTATAAATATTATATTATAAGTTTATATTATAAACTTATATTTAATATAATACCTAATTTAGGTATGTTACAACTGTCATGTTGTAATGTTAATTTAGAGTGCATAACGATGTTCAATAAATTGTAAAATTTACAAAAAAAATTTAAAAAATCGACAACATTGTGATATTTAATATCACAATGTTGTCGATTTTTTTTTTTTTTTTTTTTTTTTTTTTTTTTGCGAAGCGAAGCCTTCCTATCCGTGTGCTATGTATAAAAATGAACATCTTGTAGGAATTTCATACAGCAGTAACTGTTGTATTAAATCGTTACTGATCACTATTTCGTTGTTAAACAACCAATATTTATTTTGTTGAGGAAAATGGTAGAACGTCACACGAAATTGACGATAGGGAACTCATTCGGTCAAATCCGTGTAGTAACTCTTGATTATGATCGTGCAGTAAAACATTAGACCAATTTCCATGAGGCTTGAAAGAAAAAAACTGATGCCTTCACCTGTATTGGCGGTGGCGAACAGAAGAATTGCGAAACCCAGCGTTGATACTCCTCCGATTATTACATATAAAATAAGGTAAAACATTCCGACAATCTTTATGATCAATTCGTTTTCGGTCGAAGCGCCATATACGAGTACGACATTCACCGCAGCTTGCATCAAACGCAGTGAACCCGCCAAACCCAACATGATGGCCGTCCCCGTCTGGAAGTCCTCACTCACGTATATGACGCCTTTGTCTTCTTCAGTCTTCATCTCATCTAGACTCAAAACTATGTGCGTGATTAGGAAGAGGACCATGGCACATACGAAGTACCACAGGATACCCAACCATCCGATGGTCGACACGCCGTATCTCAAGGAACATCCACAGCAGCACGTCGAGACGTACGGAAGATACCCGAGGGTTCGGTCACAGCAGCCATCATTCTGTGCACCTTTTTTCTCGGGGTTCATTTTTTTGGGTTCAGACACAAAATTTCGATCCAACAACTGTAGAACATTGAAAATTGGTTTAGGTTGGCAACAGCAGGTTGTTTCTAAAGCGACCGCAGAGAATGCTCATTTTCCAATCGTGTGTGAAGCGACTCGATAGCTCCAGAGCATTAGATAGCCAACAATACTGACGAGTCGACTCTCTGTACATTATAATCGACTCTCTGTATAATTCTCTGCTTACAAATATATCTACAGTACGCTGTTGGTATTGTCTGTTTTTTTTTTTTTTTAAATTAAAGTCTCAGCTTTTATTTTTAAAGCTCATGTGCTTTAACACTGCAGTGTTTGATGGTAGTTACCTATAACAGTAACTGTTGTAGGTACCTCCAATACTTATAAACTTCGTGAACAGGAAAATTGGTACCTATTACCAGGTCCTACTCCTGGACAGCAGAAATTCGGGCATCCTCCAACTTTATTTTTATTTTGCCAACAGAATCGAACGGTGCATGATTCCCAAAGTGGTCGGTATCCCCCCCCCCCCCCCCCCCCTTGGAACGGTTTCGGTTTCCCAGGGGTCGACATAAACGAAACCGATATTAGGGGTCGACGAGATTGGTATAATTTTAAACGTTCATATTATGTACTTTTAAAAATGCAAGCGTTCAAGGCTCAAGTTCGTACAAGACGAAGAACGGGATATTTACTGCATTAAATGCATTACCAGCAAAATAAAGAGGCATGAAATTTTTATGCCTCTTTATTTTGCTGGTTTTTAATCAAAAAATGATGTCAAGTTTACTCACTTAACCGCTGAGTTTTTGGTACCTAGGTTCGTATCAATAGCAAAAAGGCTTCGGAAAGAATAATTTAATAATGATAATTATTATTATTATTGAGGTACCTATTGTTGCAATGGGTCAGAGGTAGGTATCAGTTTATTTTGGAAAAAGAGACTCTCGCCCTTGATGGAAAACCCAAGTACGGGTAGGCACTGTAGAAATCAAAATTTTATTAAGAGTACAGGGGTATAAAGGCAAGACTGTAAAATACAAAAATATTCAAGAACACAAAAATAACTTCATTATTTTTTTCAAGTTAAAATTACCAACGTACAAAGGGGTTATGTATAACACCGTATACGGCGTTGGTGATAATTTTAACGTGAGTGGACCACTTAGGTACCACACGAGCTAATACCTACATAAAGTTATTTTTGCGTTAATGTACATTTTTGTATTTAGGGTACAATCTCACCCCCCCCCCCCCCCCCCCCATTCAAATGTGAGTCCTACTTATAAGTCTATGTACGAAGGAGCCCACTGTACGACTAGCCTAACCTTCGCTCATCCTTTATAACCTGCGAGCACTGCTCACTTTAACGTTGCCTCTATTTTCAAGATGGAACAATATAACGAAATTCTCTAAAAATCTTGATTATCTGGCCGATTTGGGTTGTTTCACATTCGTCGTGTACTCATCGAATAGAGTTTTTTCGAGTTTTTTTGGAGGATGACGGCCCTGTTGAAGAAGCGAGCTTTAGCTCAGTACACTGTTGTGGTATGTTCAACTTGCTTGAGGAATGATGGCAACAGTAGCTGTTGTCATCAATAATACGTACAGATGTTTACTTATGGTTTATAACGACATACGTTGATGATTGAAAGAATATTTTTCTTTGAAGAATTTTTGTTTGTTTGCAATGAGGGTCGACAATTTGGATTGGCCTCTAATTTTTTCTTTTAAAGTTAGACTGAACCGTTTTGGGTTGAAGGAGTTCTGGTAACAGTGTGAACATTTCATGGTGGTGGTTGGGCTCGCAAGGATTTTAAACCTGTCTCTCTAACCCGTGGGGTTCTGTGGAGCTAAAAAGGGGTTGCCGCAGGGGGTTTTGAAGAGTTTTGGGTAGGGAGGCATGTCCGACATCCGAGCCGTTGTAGGCAGTAGGAATTTTTTTTAAATCTGAAATTTTGACAAAATACTCGGTTTACCATCTAGTTGTGCCCGCAACGTTTTCAGCCCGATCTACTGAACCCGTGGGGCGCTATGGGGCTACGGGAGGAGGTTTTTTGGCTATGGGGTCGAGTTAGGTGTCGTTTTCGAATAATTTTTCGACGTAGAATCAATTTTCTGGGGTCCCAGAACGATCCGATATCACCGTCAGGGCATGTGGGGCTTTCATGGGGGCTACAAATGGGATTTTGAGGATTTTCTGAGTAATTTTGGACGCAAAATCCGATTTTCGAGGTCTCACATCTGTCCAAACTCCGGAAAAGAAAAAAAATATATTATTTTTTTTCACTAGGTGTAACATTAAATTCCTACTTTTCTTACTGAAAATAACATAAATGATGAAATCTCATTTCAGGAGCCACCTGTTCAGAAACCCTTGAAAAAGCTTAGACTCGTTAAAAAACCGACGCAGGCTTCGGCTGCTGTTTACGTCGGGCTGCTTGAAAATGCCAAAACGAGCAACGACGCAATGCAGTTATTACTGAGGATATCTGACTCTCTGCATTTCAAGGTATGCGCAGTCGTCAGCTCTTTCATCGCGGAGAAATGATGCCTGGAATGGTACTCTAACTTGATGCTCCTTTTTAGGAAGAAGATATTCCCAGTATCATCAGGAAATTAGCGGATCATTTCAATCAACAAAATGAGTCAGCTGTAAGAGTCAAAATCCTCTCGATTTTCCGGAGTATTTGCCGCTTACCTGGTGCTGACCCTAACGTAAGTTTCATTCAAAATGGGGTAGTGTTATGATACAGGTAGTGAGAAGAATTCCCCAAATTTTCTAACTTCTAGCTTCACCTTGCCTACTTTTTCAGCTTCTTATTGAGCAAACTATGAAAATAATTTCGAAAGAAACGTCGCACAAAGTCATAGCCCAAGGGCTGACAACCCTTCTCGACGTCTCCCAGTTTATCTATCGACCTGACGACCATCTTCTTCAAATGATTTATAATTTGGCCAAGCACGTAAGTTTTTCATTTGCTAGTTGGTATTTTACGTATCAGAACTCGAGCTTAAATTTTATATGACCTAATTTCCAGTATCTGAAAGACACCAACCACTGGGTAAAGCAGGTGTGTTTCCGTATAATTGGGAATTTGAAGCAACCCGACAGCTTGAAAGTGATTGCGGATTACATTCACAGCCAGGATGCTCGAGTAAGAAGCGCCGCAATGGAAACTCTGGTAAGATAGCCGAGAAAAGGGTTCATAGTTGATTTGTGTTATTTTTTCTTATTTCTGAGGCAGTTGTATTATGTAGGCTATTATGTTATGCCTCGCTCCTCCTTATGACATTCATGTTTGGCCTTAGGTGATCCTCCACGAAGACGGAGACAAATTGGAAGCGTCAATGTATCCCGATGTTTGTCAAGCGCTCAATGACGACTACGAGATCGTCAGGGCTGCCGCGTTGAAGCTAATGTGTCTGATAGGAAACGCTTATTGCGAAAAGTGAGTGCTATAAGAAAAATTCATATTCTGCGGAAATCTGCTATCAATAACGCGCAGCAAAAGTTTTCCCTGGCGGGCCCCTAGATCTGGCTCTTAATCGTGAGACCGGGAAAACCTGGACGCCCCTGTAGGGTTATGGAGTGACTCCTCCGTTTTTGCCCACAACCGACAGTCTCATCCAATCATGAGTCTGTTATCAAACTTTTCATCTTGTCGTTTAACGCATTTTTGTCAGAACTGGATGAAACTGGCGGAGGGTTCTGACAACCCTTTGACTCCTCTAGGTCGGTATCAAATTCCCGTTCAATAATGCATCCATCCTTCATTCAGAACGCAAGCCCGTCCAACCTTGTTGACTCGTTTCTTGTCGTTAAGTATCAAACTATCTCGAATCGAACGCCCTTATAATAAGAGAGGGTAAAATTACCTGTCCATGTAGGTTTACTTGAATTGATCCTCAAGAAGTTGTACCTGTACCAAATTTTGGCGCTCTGGGATGAGCAGGAGAGAAATTCGTGATTCCGCCAAACCCCCCATCAATAATGCAACGCTTGCTTCACTTGGAACACGCGTAGCAACCCGTCAACTCGTGATTTTTCTTGGTAACAACGCTTTTGACCAGTTTCTCATTGTAAAGTATCAAACGATGTACCTCGAAACGAAGGCTAGCAAAAGAAACTCGTACCCACCTACCGACGATCTGGTTCACATAAACACTCCAGTGCGTCGACAATGGAAGCAAAGTTTTTTCAAAACCGGCTGAACCGCGTCATGGATAGCACTCCACCTGGTTTTACACGCTCTCTTAGCCTATATTTTTGTCTATATAAAGTGTACCTATTTGAATTTAGTTCTTTTGTTTAATATAAGACGATAAAATGATCATCGTCTCGTTGATTATCAAACTTATTTGGCGCCCCAGCAACCAGGTGCCCCCCCCCCCCTCCCCCTCAGATCCGCCATCATGTTTAAAATCCGATTTTAAACTTGGTCAAATCTTCTCAGGAGAATCTGTTCTGTAAAACTGTTTCATTTCAGTTTGGTCACCGTCCCCAACACGAACGAAGAGATCCGCTTGATAGATGACGCTTTTTCCAAAATCTGCCAAGCCGTGAACGACTTGTCGCTGCACGTTCGTCAACAGGCTATGCAACTGTTGGGTTCTATGACTAAAGTGAACTCATATTTCCTCAACCAGACGTTGGATAAGAAACTTATGAGTAACATGAGAGTGAGTAGCTACTTTGTAAAAGTATTAAAATAGTTAAAATTGAATATGGTATCATTAAAATGTGGTGTTTTGACGATTGTAGAAAAAGAAGTCACTCCATGAGAGATCTAGTGAAATCGTCACCAGTGGCGAGTGGTCTACAGGGAAGAAGTGGGCGGACGATGCTCCCAAAGAACTACTGGACAAGGACGAGGTGAATGTCGTCTCAAGTGGATCGTGCGGAGCTTTCGTTCATGGGCTTGAAGATGAATTTATGGGTGAGCGATCTAGTTACCACCCCGAGTATCGTCAATGAAAAGAAAAATAGCGTTAACCGTTTTTTTGTTTTCTCTTCAGAGGTGAGAAGTGCATCTGTCGACGCTCTGTGCAACCTGGCCATCCATCACCCCGCCTTCGCCGTCCTGTCGCTGGACTTCCTCGTCGACATGTTCAACGACGAAATCGAAGCCGTCAGAATCAAAGCCATCGACAGCCTCACCCAAATGTCCCACCACATCATCCTGAGGGAACATCAGCTTGAAACGATCCTCGGGGCTCTTGAGGTATGTGGTTAAAGCCCAATTACATAATTAGGAATGGAAACGTGTCTGGATTTTTTTTAATCGATAGAAGGCGTTCAAATAATACTGAAAATGGGGTTAAAACACAAAACGCAAGTTCCTACGAATTTATAAAATTTACGAAAAATTGCAATTTGAGTTTTGGCGAAAACCCGAGGTCAGCTCCTATTGGTCGACGAGTTGCCCACCATTAAAAAACTAAACTCGGCCATTTTCGCGTTACTCCAGTGTCACTAGTGCCAACCACCAAGAAAATCAAGAAACAACAGAAGAAACAAAATTGAAAATCGACCTGCACTCTGGTGTCTTTGATTGGAAACCGGAACCGGTGTAGGTGACGTCACCTAAACCGGTTTTTGAATCGGCCAGAACAACTTAAGATGATTATAAACATCATGAAAGACTTTTCGTCACAAAAATGATGTATTTTTCCCTTTTTACTTCTAACGACATGGCACATGATGATTTAACCTGAAAATCGGGTGCATTTCCATTCCTAATTGGGGAGGTTCTGACATTCAAAACACGCAACATTTCGTATGTAAAGCGCTATAATTTATTAAACCAACTAACCAAAGGAAATACGAGGGAATGATTGGTACATACTTGGTACGCTAACGGGTATAAATTAATATAAAATTGGCATTATTTAAATATCCAATATCATATCGTATTTGATACTCTTTGGAACGCGGTGAATCAAAAGCCTTCCGTCGTACGAAAGCATAGCGAAAGTCCAAGGATCTCCGCCAGACCATTCAGACGCGTACACGGAGTCCTCCATTGTCGTGTATTGGCGCAAAGGGCCATCAGCGTGTTTGGCAGCTGCTTCGGAGGGTTCGGAAGCCACGGACGCCGCCCACCAGAGGCGCCCCGAAGCGTCAGAACCGGAGCTGAGGAGGAGTTCGTCGTGAAGCGGGTTGTAGCGGACGCACCAGGCCCAGTGAGTGTGTCCGGACAGGGTGAGAACGTTGCTGAGGGAGCGCAAGTCCCATATTTTGATGAGGCCGTCGTCGCCGCAGGAGCTCAACGTGTGCTGTTTGTTGCGGTTGTAATCGACGTCTCTGTGAATCCATAAACGATTCCAATAACACCCAGAATAACCTTCAACTATCAATGATAGAGAGAATGTTTACCTCACACATTGGACGTGACACTGTTCCAAACACCAAGCCTCTGTGTTGGTCCTCAAATCCCATCCTTTCAAGCAGTTCTCCTGCAGTGTAGCAAAAGCAGCGCCGCTTTCTTGTGGATTCCACTTACCATTTGTCAGTTTGTGGCTACCTAAATCAAAAGAAAGTCAGCCACCGTTTAAACCATCCAGCATTAAGAATTCTACTCTCCCCTGCGTCAACTTAACCTTTGGTCGAAATGGGTTTGGAGTAAGATTCGCTGCAAGAACTCTTCCCGAGATCCCACACTACAAATCTCGAGTCTGACACGGTAGCGAACTTGTTGGGGTCGGTTGGGTGGAAATGGCCCGTCTGAAACGGACAAAACGATCAAAAGGTGATACTTGATATGAAAGATTCACGTGATTCAAGTTTACCCGTATTTCATCTTCAGTGTCAATAACCGACACTTGCTTGAGCTGGCTGTCGTCTTCAATTATGTTCCAAAGGCTGCACTTTTGATGGGTGCCGCCCTCTGGGGTCAGCGTGTTGTAACAGCTTGAAATGAGCACGTCGTTGTGAGGCGACCAATGCAAGTGCCAGAGTTCACCCACCGGGTGAGGATAGGCCTGTAAAAGGTTGAGGCATGTTTTAGAACCCTTTCGTGAATGTGTGCCACCTAAGCAGTGAGTAAAGGAGGTTCGTACCTGGGTGAGAAGCTCGTTTGTTTCATCGTTCACTTCAACGACATGCACCTGATTACTCGCCAATTTAAGGGTTTGCGTCCCGACGAGAAATTTCGTGAAATCGTTTTCCGGCGAAGACAGTGTCGCCAGGCTTCGAGCCTGAAAATAGAAATAATTTAATCCGGGTTTGTTTCCCTGAAGAATAATCAAGCCTAACAACCCTACAGCCAGATCCAGTAGAACAGGAGCTAGAGCGCGTTGTAACCCGATCAATTTTTTCCACTTATGTCTAGCCGACTATTTTCTTATGCTTTCCATTTTTCCAACACTATTTTTGGTAAACCCTAGGTGCAAAATAGTTCTGTTTAGCATGGCCTCAGGAGTCAGACGCTTGATTAAAAGCGTTCTTTTTTTTTTTTTTTTTTTTTTTTTTTGTCTTCATATGGTAATCTGATGTCCTTTTATTTGAATGTTTTATTTGAATTTTATTGAATGTCCTTCATTCGCGAAAATCGAAATGGCAACCCAAGTTATAAATCGAGGCTGGAGTGGAACATAAATAAATTAATAAATCTTTATTGCTGTATCACATGCTATGTTTAGATGTTGAGCAAACGTCAGAAAAAGAGGTAATCAATGATCTTGGAAATAGTCCTCCACTGAATAGAGCTCCCGCCGAACCAAATACTTCTTAACTCTTCGTTTGAAGACAGATATGTAGTGGTGGAGAGACACCGTCCTGGACGTGAAGCCTCGCTCAAATAACCGGAGCCTGTGGCGGGGTACCCGAAATTGCTCAGATCCAAAACGGGTATCGTGGTTATGGTCGAACGACAAGTGGCCGAAAGATTCCACGTTCCGCCTGACGAACATTAGGGCCTCCAGGACGTAGTGACCATAGATGGTAAGCAGGTTCTCCTTCACGAATTCAGTCCGGCATGAGGACAAAGCTGATCGACCCTACAACACCCGGAGTACCCTTTTTTGGGCAATAAACACGGTAAGGCGATTTGGGTTGGTTCCCCAAAACAGGATACCGTAAGTGGCTCGAGAGGCAAAAAGCCCATGGTATGTTGCCATCAGGGCCTCCTTGGTGGTGATACATATCTCGGAGTTTCCGGAAAGCAAAACTCAAGCTTGCCAGTTTCCTGGATCTTGGACATGGAAACAGTATGTCAGAGCACAGTCGACAGTCACCCCCAGGAACTTTGTTCTGTCGCTGAAAGGCACCATTGATTCTCCACAGGATGTGATTTATCACCGCAGGCCTCCGGCGAGCTTCAAAGAGCATACAGACCGTTTTGGCCTTCAATCAGAGTTTCCGACTGTTCGACCAAGCCTTAGCTTCTAAAAACGTTTTGCGCAAAGAAGAAGAAGTCTTCAGCATACACAACAACCCGGGTATTGTCATTCGTGAGCATGGCAGGGAGTCCATTGATGATGATCAAAAATAGTAACGGCCCAAGCAAGCTTCCTTGGGGAACACCAGAAGACTCCAATCCGTCGATCGAAACCACCCAGGGCCTGCGCTCAAGATACGACTCAAACCAGGCGAGCGAGGGTCCCCGAACACCACAGGAGTTGAGAATTGACAGAAGAACCTCATGCGACGCCGAATCGAAGGCCATGTCATTGAAACATCCCATGACCGTGTAACCTGCGTCTATACTGGTAGCAATGAAATTGTTCAAGTCAAGCATGGCTTTCGAGGTTGATTTGTTCCTCAAGAACCCGTGTAGGTGTGGACTGAAAAATTTGGTCTTGTGCAGGAAGCTCACCAGCCTGTCATAACGAAACCTGTAACTTAATTACTCTCTATTTACATCGATATTTCGAAAAGTGGCATATTCCCCCAAAACAGGTTTTTTTAACATCGCTTTCCAATCACTTGATCATGAGAATCAAGTTTTGAGCAATTAATTCAAAACAACCACCAACACATCGCGTAAAATTAGCGGCATTTTTCCGCTGGGTCAATAGGTTTCATTTCATGATTGTGTTGATGCAACCAATAAGTAATCGTCCTAATTGCTGCGTCGGGTTTCCTGAACTTGCTTCATTCACTTGGTATCTCTTAAGAATGAATAATTTGACCAAGAAATTCATAATTCTGGGTTGCGTTTCACTTACTTGAAATTCAAGTCCATGAATGAGAGACGTTTCATCTTCTGAACCCATATTTCGCCACCAGCGTATCACAAGTTGTTTTGTCAGCCGCAGTTGTTAAAGGCTGTTGTATTAACAGCTCCCCCGCTAACTGTTTTCCTCTAAATTTCACAAATTTCGAAATCTCTCCATTCGTGAAAGGTAAATGAGTGTTGATCAAACATGACAATCACCAATATTCGTCACTGTACAATCGGATTGTTGTGAATCTTAGACCAACGCTAATTTGACGTGGACGTGGGAAGCCTGTGCAACCTGTCGTTGCTGTTGTCGGTAGTTGTTGGGCGCTATCGCTTTCCATGACGGGCGGTAGCCTTCCCATCTTATTCGATACAATCTTGCCGTCTTTATTGTTCTTTAATTTTAATTAGGTAGTCATAATATGTTTTTAACAGTGTTTAATAGCTTTTAGTTTTAATGAGTGTCATTATAATGTATTTTTCTGCCGCAGGATTCGTCTATTGACGTGAGGGAGGGACTTCATCGAATGCTAGCCGCCTGCTATTTGTCAACCAAGGATTGTCTTCAAATGTGTATCGAGAATTTATTGGATAACCTGAAGAAATATCCCCAGGTCAGTTTTTATAATGAAACATGCTAGTTAAAACCGAGGGGAAACTGATGGGCCCACTCATCGGATTCTTTCTGTTGGAAGGTGCAGGGGTGCACCCAGAATTCCATTCTATGATTTAAAACAATAATCTAGTCCAAAGCATCTAAACTGGGGTCAAACGAAGTACTCCTCAAGCTTTCGGCTAATGTTTTTTCCTCCATCAGGACTGAAAGGAATAGCCGAACCTTATATTATATACCCTGGTTTGAAAAAGAAAAGCCCGATTTGGGCCTGTATTTGCCGCTTGGCGTTTTGTTCATTAAAAGATATGACGGTGGTGTATAGTTCGCTCTGTGACTATTCCATTGAGTGCTGAGGAAGGCAATACATAAGGCGAATATGTTGGAGAAAAGGAATATTGCTCCGTTTGATTTAACTTCTGATAGGTCGCCTACTTTGTACTTATGGCTTGGTCTCCATGGCTGCTAAAACCAATAATATTAAAGGCAGTTGCTAGGTACCCCAAAAATTGTTTTTCGATTTTTTTTGTTACCTATTTATTCTTAAAATAAACTAAATTATGATATAATGTAGTTTATTTTAGGAATAAATCAGTGTATATTATAGATACTGAACAAAATGCTTGAACTTAAATTGTAAAATTTATAATTGAAGCTAGTTATTAATAATTCCGAGCTATTCTAGATAATTCTGAGCTATTTTTTAATAATATTAAAAAATAGCTCAGAAGACGCCTGCTTCATACTCTGGCTCTCCTTCTGATCAATGGAAAAACAAAACTTTGCTCAGAGAGTTACTTTTCGTTTTTTGACTCTCCTGAAAAGTTCTCGGCGCATTTGACCCCATTTTCTCGAGAACCAGTCAATCGATGTCCGTAGGTACTTTTTTTTTGGTGGATTGGCCCACTCCTTGTGAAAAAATGTGCGGAAACGGATTTTTGAAATATTTGTCGTGTACCTACAGGTCAAGTAAGTGACGCCGGACAGCCATTGAAAACTGTCAAGTTTGCTCCTTTGTTGTTAATCTTGAGATCAATATTTTCAAAATCCGCAAATTTTTAGATCTTTGAAAGGTCATTTAAAAGAAAAAAAAAATCAACAAAGTTGGACCAGGGAGTGCCGAGATTGCCGAGTTGGATTCACGGGGGGGGGGGGGGGGGGGAGTACCAACTAAACTCAAGTGACCAATGACTGGAGGCCATACAGGCGTTTGAGCTCCGTTGTAACGAGCGTACCATGTCTCACATAATAAGTCTCTGACTTGACATAATAAGTCTTCGATAACCAAGGAAAACGTTTTGCGTCATTGTTAGGACGACAACCCCTTTTGTGACTTTTTATGTGGCAAAACAAGCAGTTGAATTTAACACTATTTTATTAAGGTTGAGGATATATATATATGCTGTTACAGTACCTACGACTAAAAAGCTGGATGCCGCTACAGTAGGTACTCTGTGATGAAATAAACCTTCAGGAATAAGGCTTTAATTATTACCTAAACGCCAAGTACATCGAACAATAGATTGAACTGAAATGATTGGTAGAGATTTTTGGCCAGCTATCGTTGCCATCATGTGATCGCAACGCGTGATAGCACATTTTCCCCTCTTTAATTTAGAAGGTAATCTTGCAAGTAGGCTGGCAATTTCCTCGGTCGTTGAGATCTTCTCAACTCAGGAGGTGGCGTCCGAGAGTCAGGATTCGCAGCGTCTTAGCCAAGTGGGAGGCTAGGATCATCAGGTTCTGGTGAAATCTGTGATTCTTGAGCTTGCTCACGGTCGCTGTCTCGCTGTTCCTGCCCGAAGATTGAACCCCCCCCCCCCCCCCCCCCCCCCCCCAGGAGCTAAGTGCTTCAGGGAGACGGTGGTTTCCTTCCCACATTGCCTTTTCACAAGAGCATATTCGGGGTTAGCTTCAATCAGATCGACTTCCTCGACTAACGGGCAGTATTTTGATGTCCTTCCATGGCATTTCTTGTGGACCTTCCCCGGTTTGGTCCGCCATGAAGGTATGGCGATGCCATTTGTCGAACGTCGTGCGTGGCTGAACATCCTTTCTTGTGGAGTGCAGTTAGTCGAGGTGCACAAGAGAGATCGGATGGCATGCAGCGAATCTTCAAGCACTTCTTCCCATCTAACTCTAGTCTCCGGCTTTTCATCGCTAGAGACATTGTCTTCCACAGGATGCCATTCCCTTCAGGATTGTACGGGGTTGACGTACTAGTGGCAATCCCTTGACCGTGGAGGAATGAAGTGAGGTCCCTCGAGAGGAACGAAGTGCCGCGGTCAGAATGAATGTAGGCTGGTGTCCCGAAAATCGTGAATAGATTATGGAAACACGGTTTGACGGTTTCTGAAGTCATGTCACGGCATGCGTCGGCAAATGGGAATCGAGAGAATTCATGAATTCTCCAGAAAGCAGTACATTCTCACCATCGTGGATGCATCCACGATGGTGAGAATGTACTGCTTTCTGGAGCTTGATGGAATGGGACCCTTGAAGTCCACGTTTAGATGCTCGAAGGGTCTAGTCGCCTTGATGAGATGCGTAGCGTAGCAACCGTATAGCACATACTCTTTGGAGAGAAAAGCCAGCGCGTAGCAGAAACCACACAGCTTGTACCTTGAAGAATCAAAATCAAACCTTGTCCACCTGAACAATAGTGGACCGAGCGGGCAAGAAAGCAGTCTTCATAGCGTGGCTACGAAAAGAACGATTACATCTCCAGCAGTAACGTTTTCACTGAACACGTCCCCTCCCACTATCGGTCAATATCTTGCAAATATACTGACCATTATATCGACAGGCATCCGATGAATCCGTTCGACAGATAAAAGGATGAAAACGTGGAGAGAGTAACCTTGCGAAACGTAAACAGCAGCTGTCTAAACCCATTACATTCCTCATCATTGTAAACACTACTTCATTAGCTTCCTATTAAATAGTTCAAATTAGTCAAATTTTGACTTAAAGAAGTGAGATGAGCAGAAAGATGAGAATAATGAAACTTTCAGGAGTACCGGCATGTAGCTTTTTAGTCGTCGGTACTGTCACCCATTGCACTGCCTTACAAAAATTGGCTTATCCATGTAACGCTGTATCAGAGTGAAGCGTTGATACTAATTTTTTCATCAAAGCTACCTACTTCATGCAAAACCGTTTTCCAGGACAAGAAGTCTACGTGGACATGCGTGAAAGAGATAGGCAGCAAACATGCAGATCTCACGCTACCTTTGGTCCCTCAGCTTCTCAGCATCCATCCGTTTTTCGACACACCCGAGCCTGACGTCGAAGATCCACACTGTATCCTTTTAAAATATTTAATTTTTAATTATTTAAGATTTTAATTCCTTTGAGGTGGTTAGGGTGAGAAATTACTCCTCTGCTGAGTAGTCATTTGACTACTCAGCAGAGGAGTCATTTCTCACCCTAACCACCTCATTGGATTAGACCTCTGCACCGTCGGCAAACACCACACACTTTTAATTCCTTTTTAATGGAACCATCGTTTTATCGATCCTGAGCGTTTCACAGACATAACTCTTCTTATTTTGGTTTTCAACGCTGCTCAGCACAGCCCCACAATGCTCCAACTTTTCGAAGAACATACAATCAAGCACTACAGTTACCTCAGAGTGACGTTGCCATCTTTGGTGCCACACTTGAAGGTCAGTTTGTTTCCCTATAAAAAATATATAATATTAAAAATATCGCAACCGTTATAATTTGCCATCATTTGTTGTTGTTTTCAGTTGTCAGGTTCAGTTCAATTCATAGAACCTGAAGTGTCCAGTGCGGGAGCTCAGCTGCTGTGGCGCCTCGTGGATTCGCTCTCTGGAGGGGCGAGGGTTCAAGGGGAAGTCATACAGAGGGCGCTTCCACAGTTGGCACGCCTGGCGGAAATCGACTCCCAGATCGCGGGACCGGCTCAATTCATCACCCTGTTCATTTCATGTCAAGTGACGTTCAGCAAAATCCTGAATGACAGGCAGTGGTGCTGCAACGCTCCCAACACCGTACAAGGAAACGCCGTGAAGAAAAACATCATCGAGCTGCTCACCCAGTGCCTCAAGTAAAAGCATTACAACCCTACAAGTTGAATCGCTTTGTATGTATCTAAATTTTCTAACTGTGCTTTGGTTTTTTTCCAGATTGAAGTATTTGTTTGTGGGGCTTGAAAGTTTGGAGTTGGCTGCCATCAAGCAGCTCCAATTGAAAGCTTTGGCTCTTCATCTCGTCTATATCATCAAGGCTACCAACTTGTCGGCTCTGGCCCTTTGTGAACGCTTTCTCCTTAAAGTTGAAAGGACTCAAAAGTGCGTTCCCTTTATTTACACCACGTCTTTTGTGATGATCAAAAACTTTTCTCTTTTGGCATACGTTAGTGACATGATTTTGTTTCTTCCTGTAGGTACTTGATGGACAATCAAATAAGCCCAGATGACTTCTGCAGAGGTGTTTTCATGTCAATGAGTAGTTTGGAAGACACAAAACCTGGAGCTGTCGCGCGTTGCCTCCATCCACTGCTGAATACCGCCAATAGGATTCAACCTCCGAAACCCAATGTGAATGTAAGGGCCGGATTATCACAATTATTCAATGTTGGCAATCTTTAATAGGATGGAATCCAAATCCGAACGAAAGATAAGAAAGTTGAGCGCAAATGCGCTGTTTTGCGCGCATTTTAGGGGATCTCAACCTGTTCGTAGGTAAACTGAGGCCGAGACGGTAGAAAAAAATCGGCATTTTCATCACTTACCGTTTAAGAGGCGAATGCTTGTGACACAGTCAGCCGCAGACACGGTGAGAATTAGTGGTATGGAGTTGACAATGCGATTTATCGGTAGGAATTGAAGAGACGAATTCAACGGTACCAATAACTCAATTGTGGACTCATAATCCATTTTTTGGGGGGTTCAATGTCTTCCCACACACCAGAATATATCCAAAATTAGTTCTGCAGGGTTTCTCGACGCGAGTCAAGGGAACAACTGAGATGATAAAGCAATTTAAATGCTTTGGACATCCGTCAGGGGGGGGGGAGAGATCTCATAGACCTCCAAGCGCCCCTTTAAGGTTGATGGCCCATCCGCCAATCGCGTCACAGACACCACATACCCCGCCTTCCGCGTTTCCAAGGTCCCTGGCACCCTCCGTCCTCCCATTCTTTCCATTTTTCCAAGGTCCCTGGCACGCCACCCTGGATCTCTTCAAATCGTTCAAATTACACTCGCAGACTAAATTCACTCATCATTGGAATGAGTTTTTTCGGGATTTCGTATTAAAATTCAGATCTCTAGGTAGGATACGGAGGAATCGCCGACTCAATTGGACCATTAACAACGAAGATAGGTACTAATAAGTAGTTGCACGAATTTGTACGCGCCAAAAATTTGGCTCAACGCGCTTATCGGACGCAAAATAATTTATTGGTCGAGGAATCCAAATTCGCGGAAAAAATTAGGGGTTTCCATTTAAAATAAGAAAGTTGGGCGCAAATTCGCCTACTCGCGCGCATCTCAGGGAGGGCTCAACCACCCTAAGGACACCTAAACGGGATCCCGAACCTGTAGAAAAAATCGGCGTATTTTCATTGCTTGCCATTTAGGAGGAGAAGGCTCGTGACATACTCAGTTAGATAGATAGTCAGATAGAGACACGGTGAGAATTAGTGGTATCGACTAGCACTCAAACCCCTACATCAAGGTCAACTGCTCCTTCAACATCAACCCCCCTGGCTGATAAAATGATCAGTCGAACGAAGCAAGCCCCCCCCCCCCCCCCCCTGTCAAAGTGCTAGTGAAATCAAAATTGAAAAGTCCACACTCAATAATAATAGAACTACCTATGTGGGTGGCCGAGCAAAGCGATCCCCCTTTGGCCGATAAAATGATCAGCCGAGCGAAGTAAGGCCCCCTGTCAGAGTGCTAGTGAAATCAAATTTGAAAAGTCCACCCTCAATAATAATAGAACTTAATAGATTATACTGCTGAAGCTAACCAATCAAAAAATCAATTCAAGTTAGTGAGTTCGCAGTTTGTCTGCTGTCCAATGGTATTCATGAGATATTCTCTTTCCAGGTAAGGATGTGCCGAGCTGTGCTGAGTGGCCCCACAAGTTCGCCGGACGCTCCCGTCAAATTTACCGCCGGGCTCGTCATGGCGACTCCAATAGACGCGGAAATATTCGGCCTCCAGGACCCGACCGCCCTCCGTATCAGGATACACTACCCGGATCATCAGACTCATTTCTGCGTCCCCACTTTCAACCACCTGAGACCGACGGGAGCTCTCGGCGACTTCAGGCTCCTCACGAAAGCGCTCGTCTCCCACGGCGTCTGGTCCGAAGCCTGCTACATTGAGATATCCCTTTGTATCGAACTGTCGGAAAGTGAATTGGCTCACAGGGTTCAATACGGCATCGATCCCCATTTAGAAATCTGCAAACCTCTCAGACTCTACGTCGCCCCGAAACCCGTCAAAAGAGGGATCTAGTATTTAAGGGGACCTACTATAGACTGTAAATATTTTACTATGTATCTGTAAGTATGAGGAGCTATTATGCATTTTCATATTAAATCTAGATTTTATCTCTTGTCGGCTGTTTTTGTGAAGGTCTGTGCAGGATTTTGTTTTGCTCCCGAGATGAAGGTACAAAAGAAACTACAGTATCTATGTAGGCTTTTAATGCCGTCGTAACTACCGTTGAAGCATCAATCTCAACAAGCGTAAATCTATATGCAAAATATGTGATAACAATTATTACGACTATGAAACATGAAACCCAAAATATACAATTTTGTATCAAACCATTTTGATTTTTTTCAACTAACCCATTTTACTACGGCTGGCAACATTAACAATGCCATTACTGAGCACTTCCAAAACTGCTCATTTGGCGGCCAGAAGGCGCGAGAAGTTTTGTCATGCAAATTAAGATAAAACCCCCCAAAAAACTAGTGTACTAAATCCAAGTCTTTAAACCCCCCATCATTTAGGGTGGTTCAAAGCTGAAAATATTTTCAGAAATCCATACATTCACTAAGTACACTAGGCGCTCTAATAGTATGCGCCCCACAGCCTATCGTGGGGTTTTCTCATAAACACCTGTAATTCCTTATCTTCAGTCCAAAGTCGTTGCGCAGTGGAAATGCTTTTTTCCTTTACACGGATCTCAATGGTAGACAAATTGTAAATTGCGCGAAACTCTTGAGATCACATTTTTATGTTTATTTTTGACCTTTTTTTTACGCCGACCGGAAAATCAAGACCATCATGGGCCTAAAACCGTGCAATCCCTTGAAGGAGCAACTTCATGTGGATTTCTCGAAAAATTTAATAAGCACCTCCCAAATTTTTCCCACCGACCTTCTCCCTCATGTTGGGCGCATTCTACCACAGAAACTGAAGTGCCAAGAGGATTGTGGGGCGCATACTAATAGAGTACACTAATCACAGCGTCTGATTGAAGAGATTCTTCTAAAAACGCAAGTTTGTTGGATGTCATCGATATGCTTATTGTCTAGGAACTCAAATCTTTTTACAGCACAAGTGAGCTAACTAGTCAAACAACATTAAATTTTAATGAATTTTACAACATTGAGCATCTACTTGCTTGGGCAATTTATCAATAGGAATGGAGTATTTTGTACTTACCTCCGCTTTTTACGGGCAGTACAGTAAAAAGTCGTTTAACCGACTTTGCTGGGAAGGGGGGAGGTCTGATTATTGGTTGGAAACCCACTTGTTGAATTACTTGAATACAAATAAAATAAGTAATTTGTAGTTTCCTGCTGTTTCACGACGTCAGTGGTACCTACATAATCAAATCCTTAAGCGTTGGCTTCATTGTTCTCAGAGCTTGCTGGTTCTTTATTGTTGGAATTTATAAATGCAACCAGTTAATCATCATTTAGCTCTTTGGCATCATAGTCAGCCTTCTTCCATATCGCCTAGAATACTGTTCCAAGGTTGCCATAACGTCGATTGAGAGTTCCACGATTCAGTAGTCTTTAAATATGTGTGCTTAGCAGGGTATTTGCTTTTTCTTGTCTTCATTATAGCCAAGCATAATTTACTGCAAGAGGGATTGGTTACCTATATTGACGCTTGAAGGACCCGTAGGTTGTTTTAGACAGATTACCATGGAGGCTAACAGCCTTGGTACGGCATATGAAAGGGTGCTTCGTAGTAGCTCAGTGACCACACTCATAATAGTTTTCAAACTCGACCATTTTGAATCTAAATTCTAAATCATACACAATTGGATTCGTACAGGAGCACTTTTTTATTCAATGAAAATTACCTTACACCATTTTGGGGTAAAAGGGGGACCTTCGGGCACTTAACATTGTTAAGCTAACAATAAGGGATGGGTATCGTTGTGTAGGTATTTCCATGTAGATATCCGTTATGCTTGATGTATCGATTTACGATATGTCTTTTTTAAAGTCTAACTCAGTTCCTTTGTGCTAGAACATGCTCTATGCCCTTCTCCTGAAGATTTGATATTAGGGATGCAAATCGATTTTAGATTAAATTGAAAAAACGATTTTTTTACCTCCGATTTTTTGCAATCAATTAATTGTACCGATTTTGTTGTTGTTGCGTGAAATGAATTTAGATAGGGGTGTTTACTTTCTGTCTTTCACAGAATACCTGGTACTTGTAGTGTACTTACGCAGCAGACCCACGAGAAGGAGAAAACAGATGAGAACGAGAATATCAAAGAGAGAACCAACCAAAGGCCAACATTAATGTCCACAAGGAGAAATCTCTGCAGACACCAAATTACCACCACCACTGGTTCATTTATCCCGAATCGATTATCGCTCAATTTTTCCTGTTAAACCTTCGGCGCTGGTGGAATTAACTGAAGCCCAACCTTATAAGAGGATTCTTATACGCATGCGCCATGGAGGAATAGAGCGTCTATTCCTCCATGCGCATGCGCATTATCATTCCTCAGACTCCACAACCTAGACACTCCTCAACCTTACTTTATAGTTACAATGCAAAAGGTGTTAGAGCAAATTATTGCAGTTTGCTACCTACTGTAGGTAACAGTTTCTTAATTTTCAAAAATAAAATGCATCAAATTAAAAAAAAAAAACACCGAATTTTAGTAGGTAAAATACTTCATTAACCATAAAATGTATGGTAGGTACCTAATTTATTTGCTATGGTTGTAAGTAGTAAATTTAATTTACTTAATACATGCTGTTTTTATATAAAAAGATAGTTTTTTTTAGTCTGATTAGTTGGTGCAATCGATTGAGCCTTCGATTTAAAATCGATTGTTGGCTATCGATTTAGCATCCCTACTTGATATAGAAACCTCGAGAAAGGCAATGGAATTGATAGAGGTAAAGATATTTTGAAGGCACGCCGATTTATCGGAATATCGATAGATCTTCAAAATTGTTTATCGATATTTTCCTTCGATACCCATCCCTAGGTCTTTAGCGAAACTATCGGCTACCTAGGGCCGGTTTTTGAAACCATAGTCAAATCACCGCAAACGAGTGGTTTGGTGACCACCGTCAAACGCGATTTTACAGCCGCTATTTTGTCGGCGTTTTTAGAACCATAGTCAGCGTTCCGACAGCTGACCACGCCGCTAAAATTTTGGCGCCTTGAATATTTTCCCTAGGTGAAATTTTTTCGTCATTGCGGGTTTTGACAACTCATTTGTGAGGAAGGAGTTCACATTTCCCGCTTCTTCTGCCTTCAACATGTCATTATTTTGAGCGTTATTTGAGCGAAAAAAGTAAACAATTATCTCCATCTCTTTCTACCACTCCGCACCCTCCGCGCCGCGGAGTCCGCGGCGGGCCGTCTCGTCAGTCAGTTGTTCCTCGTCAACCAATGAAAGCGGTGGTCACGGCTCCGTAAAAATTTGACCCCAGGGTCCTGCTGTGGTTACCGTTTCGTAAAAATAGCGGCCCGTAAAACGGAAACTAAGGTTCAAAAAACGCTTTTTCCGTTTTACAGCCGTCAGAGTCGTCTTTTACGGCCGTCAGAGTTAACTATGGTTTCAAAAACCGGCCCCTAATAGAATAATTCACAATTATTGTCGGTTAATCGAGTTTTTACTGTACCTCTAACCTGGTGAAGCTTTCTCTACTAAAATATTAAGGTTTGTTCCAGGTTTGACGGAATGTTAACAGAAATCGCCGGAGACAAGCGCAGTTTAAAAACTGCTCGAGTAGGGTGCGGTCCGGTTCTGTCGACAGCTGTCCAACTTCTGTCGACAGACGCAGTCAGACCTGGAACAAACCTTTAGTTCGTTTTCATAACTATAATAGAGTATTGGTAAGATCCTTCTAAGTAGTTTTGCCATATTTAACACGAACGGTCACATATCTTCTACGTGACGGTGAAGGATTAGTTCCGTCTACATCCAAGTCTTCTATAATATAAATATTAAACTTTATCTTTATCAACAATGCAAGTGAGCATCAGCTAGTGACTTGAATCATAAAAATTGTGACTTATTTTGTATGATGTTTTCTAAGTTCAATAAATTCCATTTGCTTATAAAATGGATTCAAACGTAATATTTTCTTTCTTGATTGGGCAACCACAATGAAGCAATTGAACCATTAATGGTCGCATCTCTTCTTTGTGTAGGATTAGAAAAGAAATAAGATTCGCCTACTACGATGTCTTCTATACGATCTATACTCAACTACGCGAGTGAAGTTTTAAGCATTCAACCCTGATATTTTCTTATTTGTCGTGTTCAAATCTGACTTACAAAAATAGAAGCTGCAGAATCCAGTGGAAGCGCGCGAGTTCCTGTGAAAGGCGTTCGGTGAGCTAGGTAATACCCTGTGCGTTAAATAAGTTTGCCGAAACCGCTGACTAGACCGAGAGTTTGCTAAATTTGTGTAAATGATGATTTGAAAGGGTTGGCGTATTTTCGTTTATTTTGAGGAATACGTCCAAAAATTGCGACTCCATTCCACTGTGCCAAATAACGCCATCTTCCATGCAGTTGGATCTAGAATCATTCGAGGCAAAAACATGAGAAAACTCGGGTATAACTGATTCCTCTTCGAGATGCCTTCTTAAAACAAGCTACGGTGAATTAAGTCACCGATGCCATTCAACCCCCCCAGGCGAGATCCCTCACTGCCCCCCCCCCCTAAAAACCTACGCAATGAAAATTGGAAAGATCCTAAGAGGACAACATTTTTCCGGGAGTGCACCCCCATTCACTGGACTCTGTCATTATTTTTGGTCGGACAGCTCACCCACCATGAACGGTTGAAAAGGGCTCTTGTAAACATCACATCACAACACCATCGTGCGAGAACATTGTGCATCAGGAATTAACCCCTCATATCCAAAAACGACTATTTTCGTTTCCGATTACAGACTCCACAGGACGACAGACTGAGCAACTGAAAGAAACATCTCGTTCAAAATTCACTTTGTGCCCGCGAGATGTAAACGAAAATAAAAGCTCACAATGATTCTCGACATTATTTCTATCATTAGTACACTTTTCAGCAGGTGCAAAATAATTCACCGATCGCTACCAATACAATGTTTCAAAAAGAGAAGAAAAACTGACATGGTTATTGGTGTCCTCAAAAAATCTAATCCAATTTTCATTTGTAGATTTGAAATTAAGAAATATCTAAACGTGTGCATGCCGAAATAAAGTGACACAAACATGCGGCATAATTTATTTCGTTTTCCCTTTTTTTTCGATAACATTTTTCTCTAAAATCCTAAATTATCCACAACGAAAGTAGTTTGATCAGAGTTATCTAAAATCCTACGTTTACATCACAAACGATCTGGGGTAGGCAGTAAGTCTAAGGACCATTTTTCGTCCTGTACAATGTTTCCTTGGGTAAAATATATGTGCACACATTGTTTGCTCCATTGTGCGCCAAACGTACAGCCGATGAAGAGGTAATTCAGTAAGAACACAATCCAAAGATGGCGAACGAAAATTGGCTTGAGAAAATTACAAGTAGGTATTTAAATGGAATGATGGCGTGGGCTACGTGAAATGGCGAAACGAAGGATAAACTAGTTCTGAAGGACCGGTAGAAAAATTATGAGAACGCGAATGATTTACAATATTCATCAACAAAAAAACGTCATAAAAATAAAGTTAAAAAAAAAAAAAAAAAATTAACAGCTTTAGCCAGGTACGGTAAATTGATTTCGAAACAGTTTAATTATCGTTTATACTTGCAGTCGATCTAAAAATGCTTTGTTACAGCTTAATCAAATGTAGCAGGGTAACTAATTTGGGAATCAACGTCCTGGGGGAACTATTTCAAGCTAACTTCATGGTCAATCTAGTTTTGGATTTTGAGTTGACAACTTTGGACCTCGTTGATGGGAAACATCGTAACATATCTAAGCACTCAAATTGGAGTCATCTTATAACATTGATTACCAGGGTATACGACTAAATGATGGACATATATAGAGAATCAGCACCACAACACATTGAAATGCCCATTTTCAACTTATTGTCTTGCAAAACCCTTGCAAAATTGAGCCCATAACAACAGAAGGATCAAAACGAAAGAATTTCGACGGTATGGAAAAGACTAGAGTACGAAATGAACCATTACGACCATTACAACAAAGTAGGGGTATTCATGGTCCCTTTGCTCGTCGGATCATCAAAATTACAAGAATCAGGTCATCAGAGCCACCTTTCAGGCCCTGCCCTCATTTTCAGTTACATCAAAACTGGTGTGGGGCTGTCTGAACTTACTCAAGTCTCTTGCAAGGGACAATAGAGTGACGCTCACATGATCACCATTGATGAAGCGGCTGACACCTTGGCTCAGCATGTCTTCAAATAGGTCCTGAATCCCCGGGATGAAAGAGCTTTTGAGTGGGAGCTTCCAAGTGGGAGGCAAAGAAGAGAGCGCTAGGCTGGCAAAGACTCCCTGGTAAGAGCCAAGCGAGGCTATTTATCGGATTCTCCAGGTCAATGAGGATGCTCAAACTAGAGATAAGTGATATTCAACTGCTTGTTGGTCTAGGCACAGACAACCTTGCTCCAGCATCACCTCCACAAGATGGGATTATCGGTCACCGCGGAGTGCCGTTTCAACGGCGCTCTAGTTTGGACATTGTACGCTCGTGCAGTGCGCTCGCATGGTTCTATGTCCCTAAAGCATTTGTACCCCTCGGGACATAGTCAGTAATTCTCTTGTGCTCCATCAAGTCCTGGTGAAGGCTGGTAGATCGACCAACTTGCAGACAATGGTTAGGTAGGAAGAAAACAGTGCTGGAGTCCAATCCTCATAAATAACTAAATGGTGCGAATGAAAATCGATTATATAGGAGCTCCAACACGAGGAGGAGAGCTCATTTCTATTCTAACGTACTTCTAGATGTCGCAAAAATGTGAATCACAAACCAAAAAATTCCTCTTGGCGAGCATAGTACGAGAAAAGTCTGAAAGCACCAAAAATTGCACCAAAAACGGGCTCAGTGTTCAATTTAATACTGGCTGGCTCAGTTGGGAAAATTTTGATTGATGGGGGGTCGGGGATGGGAAAGGATGGCTCTGCATAGGGGGAGGGAGGGCGTTGCTGAGACAAAGTGGTTGGCAATTCCCAGATGTATACTCATTTGAGGGGGGAATTAGCTCCTCAATCAGTGGAAAGAGGAAAGACAGAGACCTGGTGGAACAGATGAGGTGTCCAACCCCTCAACTCTTATCAACACAGCCATTCAGAGAGGGCACTGTACCAACTGTACCGTATTGGGAAGGGCATACGTGCCCAGTGTTGGATAAGAAATCGACCTTTAATCAACTAGCAGCTACTGCTGGTTTCTGCTCAGGCAGAGAGGCAGTCTAGTAGGCAGGGGCGTGTCTGCCTACCGCCACAGCCAGCAGTTATCACCGTTACATTCAATGGAAGATTTCATGCCCGTTTGAAGTTGAAACCTTCGACGATGGCACCATGAAGACCCCTGCATCATTTCGGCTATCACTCGCATAACTCACTCAGCTTCTCCAATTAAGAAATCATTAAATCAAGAAATTAGATCCTAAGGGGGACAAAATTATTGCTCGCGAATCCCAGTCAGTGTCTTAGGGCCGTTTCAAAATCCCCGCTAGTTTTTACGCTTTGCCTAAGGAATGAGCACAAATAATCGATACATCTGATATGGCTACCTCATTTTGCCGAATCCAATTTTACAACTGACACTTAGTGAAGAACTAAATTCGCAAGCATCGAACGGGTAAATATGAGGTACAACAACTTTCCGTGTAACATCGACTTGAGCTACGAGACTGAATCTACGAACACAATTATTTCATAATGTATATTATCGGGGCATATTACGCCGCAATAGGTATGCTTAGTTACTACACGTGCTTGCACCCTAGACTACATTCTCCTACATCATACGAAGGCATTTCCGTGCAGTAATTTCTCATCACTGGTATTTTTCCAAAACATGCATTTTTTTGGTTCTGCATTGAAGGAACAATCGAACAAATTCTATAAAGTAGAAGAAATCTGTTACACGGCATGTAATATTCTTCTAGGGGTATACCCTTCAGATAACAATAGTTTTATGGTACTTCGATACTTATTGCTTCGTGGATGTTAGAAACAACAAATAGGAACAAAATCAGAAGTATAAAACAGGTATGAAAGGGCTCACTATACCTGAGATTTTTGTAAGTCAAAATAAACAAGATTTTTGTCGAAATCAAACGTATGACGTTGATAATTTTGAGTAAAATAAATTATTTACAAATAAAATTTTCTAATTTATATACATGGGAGTTTAATGAATTGTTTACAAAACCCTTTTCAACCCTTCATAAGCAGAGTTGATCACGCCCCAACTAATACAGGATCTAGTGTAATTGAGATGCACTCCTCGGAAAAATGCTCTAACGCTGCCGCGCTCTCGAAAGATCTCGCAAATGGCGGTCGGGACGGACTGGAAGGGGCCGCCGATCCGGCTTTGCATGTGGACTTTAATGACGTTACAGGGGTAGAAAACGGTGGAGCACATGGCTCCAATGAGGGCGCCTATCGTGAATTGTCGCAGGATCTGACCGGCAGTTGTCGAGGCCTGGGGTATCCTTTCGGAGGCCTCTTCCCGAAGTAGGAAGAACATGGCGTTGGAGGGGCCGTTCCGGAACAAGACCGGAGTCAGGCCCCGGTAGAACTCTGAAACCCCGTGTTGCCTCCATAAAACGGATACAGCGTGTTTCATGTTGTGCAAGTCTTTGTGGTACCTCTCGTGCTGCAAAACCGTTTGTAACCTTTCGAAAGGGAGGAGGATGCACTCTATGCTGCCGGCAGTGATGGCGGCCAGAATTGTCGCTAGATAGGGGTTCATCTCGGTTCTCAGAAGTGGCTGTTTGGCTCTATCGTAGATCCCAAACATCAACGACACCGATATGGATTTCTGACACAGCGGCGGCAGAACCCCTCTGTACAAATGGATGATCCCTTCGCTGGCAATTTGACTCGCAGCATTCATAATACTCACATTGTGAAGCATCTGCAAAAAAATAATCAAGTAAAGTAAAAACAAATTACAACTTCACAACTATATGTGGTGTCAATATTGATGATTCGTCGCCCCTAATCCATCATGTTGATTTGAGTTATCGACGCTCAAGATAACAATGACTGCATAACAGTAATAAACGCCAATGTCAACTTTAACGAGTAACGGACGATTTAATCACACTATATCCACTTGACGTAACTGTTCACAAACGCCTGTAAATTTAACGTATCATCTCACCTGTCGGAATATTATCTTGTTTATGGGGAACGTCACTAATATGTTGCACGTCGCAGCGCCCCAACCACAAATGAATTCTCGGTTCTTCTTGACTTTTTCGTGGTTGAATAATTGCAGGTACAAAGAAGGGGCCATTTTTCGGGGACTCTGGCGGGTTCAACTTCTTCTTCCAATACCTAAAGCGACAGCGTTGAAATTAGATCAAATCAACAACTCGAAAATAGTTGACCTCCGGGGATCCTTCAAAAATCCCATTTGCAGCCCCATGAAAGCCCTACGGATCGCCACAGTGAAATCGGATCGTTCCGGGACCCCCAAAAATGGATTCTACGTCCAAAAATACTTGGAAAACAACACCTGACTCGATCCCATAGCCAAAATCCATTAAAAAAAACCTCCCGTAGCCCCATAGCGCCCCACGGGTTTGGGCGATCGGGCTGAAAACATTGCGGGCACAACTAGATGGGGAAAACCGAGTATTTTGTCAACATTTCAGATTAAAAAAAAAAAAAATTCCTACTGCCCAAAACGGCCCGGACGGCGGACGGACATTTCGGTTTTGGAATCAGGACCAGTGAAACAATCAAATCGCGGGAATTGAAACTTGTAAATGATGATGTGGGGAGGGGGGGGGGGTCCTGAATCCGTCTGCACCACCAAACAGGGAAGAGGCATCCTCTCATACATTAGAGGGATCTTAATAACATCTAACCACTCTTCTTTCTTCTTAATAACCACTAAGGAATGATATTGATTGACATGCATTCACTAAATTAACCGACTAAGTACTCATCATCCAATCCCTGACCAGTGCGTCCATACGTCATGAACAACGTGCACAGAAATTTGAAGGTAAAGCCCATTCACTTCGTTATTTACGCTTTTTTATTCATCAGAGAGTTAATAGGTACGAATGATTTATTACGCCCAAAGGCCATTGACTCCACCTACTTCCACTCGCCAATCGAAAGGGAACCTCCCATATAATCAACCGAGGCTTTAAAATTATCCTAAAGTCAACAAGGGTTCTTACGAATCAGCCTAGTTTCATGGATATTACCTGCATTCCAACTAATACCGACGACAGAGGACCGAGACACTGCCATTTCCACAAAGGAAACCGTTACCGTTCGCACAAGTAATTTGAAAACTGTAACCGTCCACCTTGTCGGAAACTACACTCATAATGGGAAGGGTTTTAAATGAAATGTGGCAGCCAAAAAAAGTGTTTAAAAAACAGGCACAATCGAGAACTAGAAGAGAACAGAGACGTCCAGATCATCCCACGAAATTAACAGATAACGTTTTCGATTAGCTGACAAAAAATGATAAGGTCAAGGCGTAGACCTTCGAAAGAGTCTGTAAGGTTCATGTAGAACACCGCTGGCTGACACACTGAGTTAAAAGGTGTTGGGTTAGGCAGTACAGCAATACATAGAGAATATGCGGAAGACCTTTCAGGCACTCACAGATGTGAGCATTTCTGCGAATTCTGCTTACTATTGAGGTAGGTAAGAGAGGAGATAATAAACAATAATATTATGTTTATTATTTTTGTATGATAACATAATTATTATGTTGTCATACCTACGGGAGCAATCTTTAAAGAGCTTGAAAAAGTAAGAGTCCTCTACATCTCTACTCGATGGATTCTCCCACGCATATCATCTTCTTACAATGTAAGAAGATGAAATGTCATATTATTGCAAAAAAAAAAAAAAATTTTTTTTCATAGTATTATTATGCAAAAATACCTACCACAACAAAATTTGTATCAGAAAAGAGGCCCCGTATCCTTCGAACTACCTACTAACCTGACTGACGTGGTTTTTGCACTCAACTTGCATTTCGCCTTCCTGAGCTAGTTTCCATTGAATAGTAACTAATTTTCGAATTTTTGTGACTGAAGTGGTTTCTGCACTCACAACATTTTGTGCAGAAATGTTGTCACTACTGAGGGAGTTGAAGTCGCTATCAGGTGTCATTTCGAAGAGATCATTAGCTGAGACATCCGGAAGTAATGAATTAACAAACTTCTCCATGTTAAATCCCTGCTTTGCAGTAAGTCCGTGTTTTCAAAAACCAAATTTGGTCTTTCAAGGCATTAGAAAAATATTGACCAGCCATCCTGGATGTATGATTTTATTAAATACATTAACAAAAATAAAATATATTATAATAACGATAGTAAAAGTATAAAAGTCTGTAAGTGGAAAAAAAGAAAAATAATAATTAGGTATTTTTCGATTTTTTTTCAATTACCTATTGGAAAAATTAAACTTACGTACTTTTATACTGTTTGTTACTAACGGTACAAACAAATAAAATATTTATTAAAATAGAATAAAATATTTATTATGAGATAAAAAATAAAATACCTAGTATGTAGGTACTTACAGTAGATTAAGTAACTTAAGCCTATTATAATTTGATTTTTAAAACTACAATATCGCGCGATTCATTTGATAATTCCGCAGAAATCCTGGAATTCTTTTTTTGCGAGACTTGTACAAAATTTTTACAAAATTACCAAATTTGACGATTATCCGCTGAAAATAAAGTTTTCATGGCAAAATAGAAGATCAGCTTTGTTTACGTACGAATACTTTGGTTGTTCCCATGGAGGAAAGAAAGTTTCTTTCCTCCATGGGTTGTTCCATAACCAAATGAGTGTGGTATGGGACATTGGGCAAGTGGCATAATAGGGTGGTGGTTATGAGTTACTCATAATACTGTAGGTACCTATCATTAGGTATATGAATACCTAATAGGTATTGGAAAAAATAGTCCGACTGAGGTTCTTGCAGTTACATAGCTTCATACTTGAATTTGAACTGTGAAACTCTCAACTCCCTCCTTTCAGGAGAAAGCTGAATAAAAAAAAAAAAAATGTTCTTGTTAACTGACTGTTATAACTTGACTGCTTATAACCTGGCTCCCAATCCCTATCTTGCTATGCGCCTCCATCCTTTAATAACACCAAGTGAATCGTCTTCATTTCAACTGCACTACGATTCCAGCATTGAGAGTGACGTGTTTTGCATTACTATCCTGGTTCATCGCAAAATCCGGCAAAAAGTCTCAAGTATTTAATACTGAGGAAACAATCTTTCTTTAGTTGCATTTTTTTAAACTTCCATCTTCCTGAAGAAATACAGTTCAATACACAGTTCATGCGAATCATTTTCATAACTTTTCGATTTTTCGTAACTCACGCCTAGCACCTTGCAAAATATAATCAGTAAAATGATTTTTCCTTTTATTGCATCTTGCGGGATTGGGTTCTCTTGGTCCGCATTTTGATGTGTCCGATTTCCTCGAGGACCACATTTTCAGTTTTTTTTTTTTTTTTTTTTTTTTTTTGGAGAGAGAGAGAGAGTAATACGTGGAAAGGCCAAAATTTCATCAAAATCGGTTGAATTAAGCGAATAATTTGAGGAAAATGAAAACCTCTGAAGTTTTCCCGAATTTACTCGCTTAATATTGAACCGATTTTTGTGAATATAGGCATGAAAATGGTTAGGGATCTGGATGTTTTCGAAATGACACCTAATAAGCTTTTAGTGACTTCAACAGCCTCATTAGCGACAAATCTTGCTTTCTTTTCGGTCATAAGTAGTAGGTGTTGACAGATCACAGTCGACAGATCGATTACTTTAACCCACTTCAGTTGGCTCTTGTCAGGTTAGACCTTAATTCCGGTTCACCTCTGACAGTAATTCCCACAGAGCTTCAAATCAGATCCGATGGAGAAAACTGCTTTCTTTCTACGGTCCGTGTGAGTGTAATGTCGGCTCCATTATTTGAAAGTGAACTTTAGCTCCAGGTGGAAGCAAATCATCGACACACCTTGCGACTTTGGGTCTACTATGACAGTAGGCGCATTTTCCTTTCGGCTAAATTGAGAAGATTAAAACCTGATTATAAAATGTACGGTTGAAGTATTCAAACAGGAAGGCACCCTGTTTGATATTCAGGGCTCGTACTCGACTTCCTTGGTCGGGCCAATCAGACTAATTCTAATTTTCTTTCACTCGTCACTTTCCACGTAGTTATTCATCGAAGTTCGTGGATTATTTGGTACGCGAGTCAATTCTGACGGCTTAGAAGTGTGCTAAACAGGCTATTCGTGAGCTTTGAGTTTGCCCTCGTGCAGCCCTTTCTAACTGAATGATTTCAGTATTAATAATCGTGCATTCTTAACATCATGAGGCCTAACACTGCGAAGTGGTTCCCAAAATTGATTAATTACCAGTTTTCAGGATCGGATGGGTCAGCGGGCAACACTATATTCTTATATTATTTCTTCCTAAACACCCTGCTATATTCTTATAGGAATCCCACAATGAACAGACAGAACAGGGGCGGATAGGCGGTTTTGACAGGCCCGGGCGATTCAATTTTACCGGCCCTCACCCCACCACAACAGTTACCTATCCAAATACCAACAACGAAGGGGTTCTTCATATTTTGGAAAAACGAGCAAATCCATAGGAACTTAAAACACTTTACTTAACTACTTATAATACTAGGTGAACTTAGGTAATACGGTTAACGAGATGAATAACGGCGCCTATATTTAGAAAGAATAAAAGGGGAACTTGGTTTGTGAATTGGTTGGTACCATCAATACAAAGAAAATAGCGACTCATGGTAAAATGCATTTTGCACATTTCTTCAGTTACACACTTACTACAGTTACGCAGCTTATTGATGAAATGCATCTGGCTGGAGCACTGAGCCAAGAGGCTTTGTGCGTTTCCAGCCCTCCTCGCCATCACCCCTCCACTCCTTCTCACGTATGTCCCCTGCTTGTTAATTTATTTCGAATTCAAGGCTCAACCTCAGGCCCACGGAGAATTCGCCATTTAGCTGTATACATTTAATTATTAAGAAAGTTTGTTTTCAAAAATTTATCATTATTGTCATGTTAAGTGTTTGGACAGATGACGGCCTCTGAAAAATGAATTATCAAGATTACTCGGAAAATGAGACCTCATTCGACTTCCTGGCATCCTTCAAAAGCCCCAAGGTGAAATTGGATGCTTTTGGGACCCCCCAAATATGGATATTACGGCCAAAAATACTTCGATAACGACCCCTAACTCGATCTCATAGATGAAACCCTTCAAAAACCCCTCCTGTAGCCCTTTTTTTAGTTCCACAGACCCCCTAGGGTTTGTGCGATCACCCTCAAAACCTTGCGGGCACAACTAGATGGAGAACCGAGTATGAGTCCAAAATTTCATCAGATATTTGACTAAATTTCAACTGCCCAAAACTTCGTGGACGGCGGATGGACGTTTCAGGATTAGAATCTGCACATCTTGAACCGTAGCAAAGACCAATGTAGGTACATTATTCCAAGAATATTTAGGTAGGTAACCAAAATGGGATTATAAAACGCTCGCTGATGAGGGAGAAGGGACCAAACGGTAGGCGATGGCGATGGAGGGCCGGAAACGACTGAAGCCGCTCGACTTAGGTTGTAGAAAGTGTTACCAAAACTTTGTAAATCAAAAAGAGATTTTCATACAATGAGGGCCTGAGGTTTTAAAACCTTTTAGGTAGCACAAAATTTGCACGTAATTTAATTACGCATTTATTGCACTTCCCATCCACCGAATGAGGAACAAAGCCAACCAGATCGCCTTTTTAAGTCTGAGTTTTCCTTTTCGGGCCTATTACTTACATATTTTAGATAGGACAATTTAAAAAAAAAGAAAAAATTTTTTTCCATCTTCGACTGGCCCCTCGGGCGACGCCCGATCGCCCGACCTGCCTATCCGCCCACAGAACTCACGCAAGCTCCAAAGAACTGAGCTGTGCCTATTCGTGAATTGGGAAATTTTCCAGGTATCTAAGAGAAAACATCTCGATTTTACGGGATATTCCCATTTCTGTGCGGCTTTAATATCAATAAGAATGCTAAATTATTGGCGGTCACATTTGAAACTGGGAAAGTTCGAAACCGTCACCGCTTTTGAGAAATCCGGCATTTCCTGATTTTGTCGTATCAAGTTTAGCATCCTCAATTTCGCCCTACGTAGTTAATTCACGAATGGCGGATGCGTATTTGATTTTTTTTGAAAACTTGCCAATATTTCGCCACAATAAGCCGGAGGACAGGAACCACCCCAGGGAGTCCCCTCCGACGCTGACGGGCGCCTTCCTTCACCGCCACCTCCTTTATAAGAAAGCCGCCGAGCTACTTACCGCTTCCAGTCGGTGTTCGGTCGTTTGAGTGTTCGCCGTCAACGAAGGTCTCGTGATAGCCGTTTTAGCCGGTCGCCGAAGATACGAACGTGAAACAAGTAAGATGAAAATGTTTGGTGAAACTATCGCAACCCGACAAAATTCGCACGGGGTTTGAGATAGGAATGAAGCTGTGTCAGAAGTGTATTTATCAGAATACATACAATGAAAAGTTATATGTACAACTTTTAAGGGACGATAACGATTCCGTCACAATCAGTGGCTTGATAAGCTGATACAAAAAAAAAAAAAAAAGGCAAACGTAGTTAAAAGTGAACCCTAAAGGGCATATTTAGATGAAATTTACTATGAGGGCAATGTTTTATTTATTTACTTTCTTTAACATTAGGTACAACAATTATTGTATCATCTCACGAGATTTTCCGCCCATTTTGCTTCGCAGCTTAGGATTTCCCCCTTCCAGAAACTCAATTTTCATCTTTCTTTTCCCAATATTTCAAGGCACTTGACGCTATTGGCACTTGCCACTCCTACAAGTGGAGCAATGCGCGGATTGTTGGCGATTTATTTGGCGAAAAAGCTTTCTCTGACAAGTAACTAGGCGACAGGGATCGGGGATGCGAAACTCTTCAGCATCCGCCTTCCGAGTAATTACCGACTTCACTTAATTAGTCGAGGTTAAGGTGACGAGGAATGTTGCTAAATAGGTACATAAGATAAAATTTATTGGTGGTATCATTTACCATTTAATGGTGGTGCGTATGAGATAAGCGGTTGTCTTCTTCTCGTCTGATGAAGTCGCGATGGTCATGAACTTTGAGCTTGAAGTAAAAGCAGAAGACCATACGTAGGTGCTGATATCTTGAATACCCCGATTTTGTAGAATTATAGTTTTTTTTACAACAAAACCATTTTAGAATAATTCTAACATTATTAGACTATTTATTCTATATTTGTTTGGAATTCTGTAATGTGTTCCCCGTGGACTTATGTATTTGAAATACACCTCTACCAATGTTGAATATCAATCCCCGTAGATAGGGGTTTTTACGGGAACAAACGCTACAACTGCCGAGCTTTCGGCGTATATTAAACCCATCATCAGGACGTGATTGGCAGGACACGGGGCGATAGGTTTACGGTTCGTCACCTTCAAGCAAAAAAATTATTTGGCGAAAGCCGTTCAATTGGGCTACAAATGGGATTTTTTAAGGATCCCAGGAGGTCAAATATTTTTCGAGTAAAGAATAAGTATTTGAAACCAAAAAAAAATTTGAAAAAAAAAAAAAAATCAAAAAAGAATTTTTTTTGAAATATAAAACAACAAAAATTTTTTTAAAAGTTTTTTTCATTGACAGAATTAAATTTTAGCACAAGTAACCTATATCAAAGAATAATAAACCCTTGCGTAAATTTTGCAGCGTTTTTTCTCTCAGCGTACAGCGTCAACATTCAGCTTCTTCTTGTTATAGATTATAGCCTGGGTCTTAGCTGGGTTCAGTCGTATTCTGTTCTGCATTGCCCAATTTGCCAATTCTACCGAGATCCCCGTTGATACCCGAGACAGCGAGCACAAGTCCATCGCCCAGATCGGAACGCACATATACCTGACAGTCTGCAAACATGTGATTCCGATCCAGAACGCACAAGCTGGAAGCGCCGTGATAAATAAGAAGCAATCAAACGACACGCCGATGGAGTGAAGTGGAACAATGTTGTCAACTTAGCCAGTAGTCGAGCATGATCTACGGATCCAGAAGAACGTGGATGGTGCTCAGTGATTGTTCAAACACCCGGCGAATGTCATTAGACACCTTGAGAAGAGCAGACTCGCAGCTGTGGTTCCTCCGAAATCCTGATTGGAAGTCACAAAGAAGGGCATTGGTAGTGATGTAGTTTGTGATCTGATTTTGAACAAGCCGTTCAAACACTTCACTAAGGGCAGTATGCTTATTAGTGCTGCAAAAAAATCGTAATCGATTAATCGATTTTTTTCCGATCGAAAAATCGAGGTTAAAAAAATAAAATCGATTTTAATCGGACACAAAAATTCGCAACACTTTGCAAGTCTTGCAAAGGAGGAAAAATGAAATATGCCTTTTAAAATAATTTAAATTATTCATCTAATTTATATCAGCGAAGAATTGAGATCTTACAACATAAATTTGATCCAATTCAGTTAATAAAAATGTTATTAATTGAAATAATTTAATTATTATTCCAACAAACGAATAGAATCTAGACAAAAACTACAAAATGTAGGTAGGGACTGTTCTAAATGCCCGTCAGGGACGTTCTAAACGCCTACATGATAAAGATTACTATTATTCACATTCAAGATATATTATGGCCTTTTGAGCAGCACTGCGAGTGGTTAACAACTTTACGAATATCAGCAGTCGTCAATACCAAATTTTAGGTTGGTTGGAAAAAGGTTACATTTTCGTAAAAAAACCTATATAGTTTGTCCAAGACTTGGAAGTTGTATGGCAGGAGGCGGCTCCGTCGACTTTGGATGGTATTAAATACTACGGTAAATTTTACAGTCGAGCTGAAAATCCTTATTTTTCGAAACCCTTACGTTTATTGAAACGTTTTTTGATTTTCGATTTTTAATCGATTAATCGATGTTTTCTTTCGAAAATAATCTAAAAGTTGAAAAAATCGATTTTTTGCAGCACTAATGCTTATAGGGCGAAAATCTTGGGGTGACAGAGGGTTACTTATCTTTGGTAGTGCTGTGACATAGGCAAGCTTCCACGCGCTGGGGTTGTTTTTAGTGAGGAAAAATAAATAAATAAATCTCTCGGTGGGGTATATTCCCGGAAACAGCGAATTTCGCTGGAATTTCTCAACCACTGGGCTTACATACAGCAAGTACCTACTGACTTCTCCCTTCGCTGTTCTCTTTAGACGGAGATTTGAAAAATTACACCCTGGACGTGAACCGTGGGGTCGAGTGGGGTGTCGTTTTCGGTATATTTTTGTACTTGAAATCACTTGTGGGGGATCTTTCATGTGCCCAAACGCAGGTATAGTTACCGGTTTTTTCCTAATTTTTAGTATTTTTTAAAATTTTATTTATTTATTTATTTATTTATTTATTTCCATTACAAGTACAAAACATAGATACATTCAATAGTACTTGGTGGGTAAATGTTTGACACTACCCACCAACATGAACAGGTTTATTGTATACATCGGGGCACATCAACTAGTACGAACCAAGGAAATGGGTACCCATTTTCCAGCCCCCCCTATGTGCCTAAATGCTATTGGAAAAATTAATCCTCCATATGAGCCTAGGCTCGTGTTGGAGGATGAGTTTTTGTTCTCAGTCGACCCACTCAATACAATAGATAGGTATGTCATATTAATAATTAATACAGAGAATTTAAGAATACAGAATACACAACAATATTATCAGAGATAAAAGATATTATGATATAAAATGTATATTAGGTACATTCTAAAATAAAGCAGCAATATAATGGCAGGCACTTAGAGAAAGTAATCATTAGATAATAGAAAACTGACAATGGCTTTTCTTAAATACTTGTTGAATTTTGAATGTAATAGCTTTTCTCGTAGCTTTGAGGGTAGAGCATTAAAGCATTTTATACCTTGATATATATAAGAATTTTGGGCAAAAGAGGTTCGATAAAAAGGGTATTCAATGCGACTGTCATTTTTAAATCTGGTGTTTTGGCTATGAACAGGTAAAGTATAATGTTTCGTTTTCATTATTTGTATAATGCCATTCAGCCGAACAAGCTTCAGAAAAGGAAGAACCCCCAATTCAGAGAAGAGGGGAGAGGTATGCTCGTATCGCCCTCTCTTGCAAATTGTTCGGATAATGGCTTTTTGAGTCTTAATTACTGGTTCTAGGTGCGAAAAGTACGCGCTGCTCCAGATAGGCAAGCAGTATGTTAGCACTGATTCAACAAGAGCAAAATATACTTTCTTTAGGAGATACTTATTTAAGATTCGGGACAATTTATAAAATATATATAGTAATTTTCTTAATTTTGCGTTAATTTTATGGATGTGGACCGTAAATTTCATTTGTGTATCAAAGTTAATTCCAAGGTATTTGGCGGAATAGCTTTGCCTAACAGGGCAGCACGCCTCGCAAGTCGAACCATCGCATTCAAGCGAGTGAATATGAATGTCCTCCAGCTCAGGAAGATTCCGCGGATCAATACAAAAAGGCACGAAGGTAGTTTTGTCTACGTTCAGTGTCAGCTTATTACAGGACATCCAGCTAAATAGAGTGTTTATAGCATTATCCGCCTTTTTCCGTGTTTCACTCCATGAGCCAGCTGAACAGTAGAAAACAGTATCGTCCGCAAATAGCAGGACCTTTCCCGGTAAATCAAGCTCAGATATATCATTAATATAAATAATAAACGCGATAGGTCCAAGGACAGTACCTTGCGGCACCGAGTAAGGCCCCAGTGAGACTTCTTCGCTTCTCACACCATTCACCTGGACAATTTGCCTTCTGTCTTTCAAATAACTTCTGAACCATTGTAGTGCAGTGTCAACAATGCCCAATTTGTACATTTTTTGGAAAAGAATGTCATGCGAAATTGTATCAAAAGCTTTAGCCTGATCTAAGAAAACTGCTAAGGGTTTACGCCCTGCGTCCAAGTCTTCCATAATGGAATTATACAAATTACAAGCAGCATCTTGCGTACTACGATTATTTCTGAATCCAAATTGTGCTTCTGTGAGCAAATGGTTTGTTTCCAAGAACAGAACTAGCTGTTCTTTGACACACTTTTCAAAAAGCTTTGCAATACAAGAGACCAGGCTGATGGGGCGATAGTTGTTACATTTATCTTCAGGGCCTGATTTATGAATGGGCGAAACAATAGCTAGCTTCAAGATTTCAGGAAATTTTCCAGAGTTTAGACTTCGATTAATAAGAATATGTAAAGGCTTACTGACTGAGTCTTTGCCAAATTTCAAGATTCCTGCTGTAACTCCATCAAAACCAGGACTGGATCCACCTTTTAGTGAATCAATACAATTTTTGACCTGAGTTTCAGTGACTTCTTTAAAACGAGATAACAAACTCCCGTCTTTACGCTCTCCAGGGATCACCTTCTGCCTTCGATTAGGAATTTTTTCAGCTAGTGATTTCCCAACATTTGAAAAATAACTGTTAAATTCATTTGCACATTGCTTTGGATTTTGAAGTCCGTCTATTACTGTATTATCTATTGTTAACTTTCTTATTATGGTATTCTTTCTATTTTTATTGTCTATTATTTCATTTATTGCGTCCCATGACTTTTTGGCATTTCCTGTTGTTTTATTTAGCTTATCACCATAGTAGTTGTCATGGGCAGTATTAATTAGTTCTTTAAGTTTTTTTTTTTATAGTTTCGGAAGTAATTATTCAAACGCGAATTAAAGGGCTGTCTACGAGAAGCAGCGTAGAGCTTTTCTTTTTTCCTAATACACTTCACGAGAGAACTCGTAATCCAAGGCTTGATGGGAAGGTATTTTTTAGGAATTTCTGAGTGAACAGTGAAATTTGTAATGTGCTGCTTTAATACATTTATAAAAGTTTCAGTACTTAGATCAACATCAGCTAATTTAATTACGGGTTCCCAATTCTCCTCCTCAAGTGCTACTTTGAGTTTACTGAAGTCAATTCGGGAAACTCGGCCTTGGGGCAATTTAGTTGTAATTGTTTCGCAAGGTATCATCGCGATAGTAGCCCTATGTTCGCTGGTTTGTGAATGAACTATGGCAGCTTTACACCGTATAGACGAAAAAATGTGGTCCAAACAAGATCCCTGCGGAGTCAGTGCATTCCTTGGCCTAGTGACATCATTTACATACGAAATGAAACCGTTCATAGCCAATATATTAAGATACTTTTCAGTATACATGTCTGGCGTTAAACTTAATATGTCGAAATTCAAATCACCAACTATGATTTCCGGTCGCTCGTTTACGACGCAGCTTTCAAAATCATTCAAAAATTTATCCAATTCATAAAAATAATTTTATGAAATAATTTTTTATTGACAGAAATAATTTTTACCCATTTTATACAAAACAATATTTAACCATTTTGGGATGCTGTAAAAAATTTACTGTCTTGGCGATATTAATAGAACCCGTTGGCTGTCAAGCCTCAGGGCCGATTTCACCAATCCAACACTGAGTTTTAACTCTATTACGACGTTTAAGCTCCCTTCACTTCCGCTTCAATCTCAGTTTTACATGGGCCCCAAACCTAAAAAATGACCGTTTCTGTAGGAACGATCATGCCGATGTTACACATTTTCGTGCCTTTGGCGTGACAGTCGAAGTGCACGATCGTCTTCTGCAGATCGGGAACGGCCTTTCACAAACAGAATATGAAACATGACATATAAATATAAGACGTTGATTACTGATGTGAAAGTTATGCCTCTTGGTTCACTAATATAAATTAGAGCAATTAAAGCGTTCCAGTAGCTCAGCGATCCTCTAGTCATTGTTTAGATTGTAAACGAAAGAAAAGTGCTATTTATGAAAGAGCATTTGAACGGCGTGAATTGATCTCACCTTGTGTCAACATTCGTCTTTTTCGTTTTCTTATTCTTTTCACAATGCTCCGTGTCGCATTGTCCACAATGAGATGGGAGATCCGTGTTAATTGCTTTTCCTCAATTGATAATAGGGGCTATTGTTGATGAACTTTCGTGTGTCCTGCGGCTGAGACATTGAAATCAAAAGGCGGACTGGAACGGAAACCCACAGCACGGTTCAGGTTGTGGTCAAGGCGAATTCAAGGTTGCAAGGTGAAAAAAGAAAGAAGTTGAGTTTGATAGAAGAGCCACCTACTTAACAGTTTCGGCACCTTTCTAGGCGAAAATCCGGGGACAAATTGAGTTGGTAAACAAATTCCTCTAAATGAAGAGAAAGCAATACGATGGCAGAGAAAGAGTTCTCACTTTACGCGTATCAGCATTAGCGGAATTCGATTCCCAATAGAGTGCGAAAGGTGCTTTATGATTGGATGACCAGCCCTTTTTTGGGAAGATACTTTTTCTTCCCTCCATGATCGATTTCTCGTATTAGGGGATTTGCACGTTCCAAATGGGTGCTCGGCCAATGACTTCAGACATTTCACTTTCACTGGGAGGATTTGTGACAATAATGTATCATTTATGGCCAGTAGCAGCGTTCAAGAGGGATGAGGCGTTTCAAGAAGTTTAAAAGCGTCGCTGTTTCACGTAGCAAAGACAATAAAAGCGTATAAACATTACAAGTTCAAGGAATTTTCGACGATCGCGCACTTTGTGCCGCAATCACAGACCTGTGAAGAGGTACCCGAAACCCCTCATTATCGTGAAAGCACCCACTTTTTTCGGTTTGATGGCATCGTAGGTGAAGTCTACGCTATTACAGCTGAGGAAGAATGTGAGAGAACACAACTTGTCCCAATAAAAATGATTGTGCGTTGACCAGTCAACGCAAGCTAAACAAATTCGCACAACAGGAAAAGGATGAGACCTCATTCTGTTGCCTCTACTATCCAATTTCGACCGTGGGCTAATGTTTGTTTGCGGCTCGATGGTCCGGAAATCTAAATCAAATCGTTCCGAATTCCGGACCAGCCCGTTCCACCGACCTACTATTCCTAAGTGGCTCCATCTCATCAACTCGACAAAAAGTAAAATTAATTCGCATACGCATCGGTGCGTCGGTTCCACGTGAAACCTCGCGACAAAACGGTAGTGGAGTGCGTACTAGGGTGGATCGATTTTTGGCAAAAAAAAAAAAAACTTTTTCTCCCATTTCGTTGCCCAAAAGCAAAATGTTGTCGTCTTTTCACCGAAGAAAAGAGAGCCTGCAATAAAAGAGCTCCTTCAGAAATTTCCTTCAGGTTCTATAATCAATGTGAAGTTTTTGATTTATCACAAACTATCGTTATAACGGCCGATGAGCCCTTTTAATGCATTAAAATCATGATAAGAATCTATAGCAATATTGCTATATGTAACGTAACTCCACACTGCAAAAAGCTAACCCACTCAGCAGAGTCTCAGAGACGTATCAATCTGGGCTCAAACGGGTCTCCACGTCTCACAGCTGAGGTCTCATTGAGACCGAGACGTCTCTGAGACTTCAAAACGGAGAAGGTTGCTCTCAAGATGTCTCAGATACGTCCACCAGAGATGTCGCAGAGACACGGGCGCAACGTAGAACCTACTTCTCCTAAGTGATTGCAATGAGACGTCTCTGAAGCGTCTCAAGAGCATGTCACCGCCCTCTCATCCTCGAGAGGGCGCTCATAAGGGCCATGTTTTCACTTTAAACCAGATACCTCATTTCAATAATTTTCTAGCGCTATTTCCAATATGGCGACAGGCAAGGATCTGGACTAGGCCCTTGCCTCTTCATAATATATATAAACGATCTAGTATACCAATGCCAGGACACGTTCTTCCTCTCCCTTTTTGCGGATGACATAACAGCTGTGGTACAAGGGAGTTCAGTTGAGGGTTTGGAAAGAAACATGACTGCACTTTCAGAGTTGATCGAGTCATGGTGTGATGTAAATGGTCTTCGCCTCAACTCTGATAAGACCCAGAGCTTAACCTTCCAGCTGAATGGCCCTCTCACCCGTTCAGTGAATCTGCTGGGTGTAGAGGTTGATAATAGAATTTCGTGGGCTCAACACGTCGACAAGCTGTCATCAAAACTCGCCTCCTGCAATTTCATGTTGCGCCGATTGTCACGATGTGTGTCCCCTGAGATCCTCAGATCAGTGTATTTTGCCTGCTTCCATGGCCGTTTGAGTTATTGCGTGCAGCTGTGGGGGAACTCTCCACACAGCCGCCGTGTGTTCGTCCTGCAGAAGAAGGCTCTCCGAATACTGAAGCACCTTGGATGGAATGAGAGTTGCCGAGGGCATTTTAACAGCTTGGGAATCCTCACCTTGCCGAGTCTGTACATTCACTCAGTTTTGATGTTTGTGCGACAAAATGTTAACACGTTGCAGAGGGGCAGTAACTGCCATCATTACTCCACAAGGCAATGCGAGGACCTTACCATTCCCACGGTCCGTCTGACAGCCTCGCTGCGGACAGACCCAACTCAGAACGGCTCTCGTCTGTTTAATCGGCTACCAGAGTGGCTGCAGAGCTTGCCCATCCCCGCTTTCAAGCGAGCCCTGAAAGATATTCTGATCGAGGCGGAATTGTACAGTGTTGATGAGTTTTATAATATCTCATTCGCCTCAAGCCCATAAGTTCGCCTGGGTAGCTCCATTCTCATGTTGTCAGGGTTTGTTTGTGAACTGTACGATGGGGCCCAAATTGTTGCTGTTTTGATGCTTGTGTTTTTTTCATTACCGATGTAATCTTGTAATCTTGACGTTTGCATTGTCATATGCATGTCATATATCAAGCCCATAAGTTCGCCCGGGTTGCTCCATTCTCACGTTGTCAGAGTTTGTTTGTGAACTGTACTATGGAGCCCAAATTACTGCTGTTTTCATGCTTGTGTTTCTGTCATTACCTATGTAATCTTGACGTTTGCATTGTCATATACATGGATTTTGCAAATAAAAACCAGTTTGATTTGATTTGATTTACATTTTTAAGTTTGAAGTGCTTTCCCTCGGAACGCCCACTTCGCACTGAAAACTTCCAAAAATCATGATTTAGCCAATTTTTGAAATAAGATGATTCTGGCGTCAACATGGCCAGAATATAGTGTAGGTAGGTATTCAAAACATATTCACTCAAAATCGAGTTCTCCCAGAAAAGATTACGTTTCCCATTAAATGGGAAATAGGCACATTTTATTCTGTATCAGCTGCTTTTATTAAATAAAAGCAACTAAATTTTGTAGGGTAGTGGAACCTGAAGGAGTTGATATTTTTGAAAATCGCTCTGGGGGTGTTCTTTTGGGTACAAGCGACAACAAAATTTCCCTGTTGACACCAGGAATAAAAAAATTCGGAAAATCGCTCCACCCTAGTGCATACCTGCCACTAATTGAGAAATTTTCAGAAAACCGCGACTGAGAGTTACAAATTGTCACGTTATGTTTGAAGTTGTGAAAAATCCATACCAGCAGCAAGTAAAACTCGCGTTCTGTCTCTTTGAAGCAGCCGTTAATACCATTGATGTTCCGCCCAGCTCAGTCGTGTTTGCCAAACATTCCTTTGTGACCCCAACTTATGTATTCAGTCAACCGATAATATCGCAGCGTGCGCAGCAAAGTCGAACAGTCGTGAGGACTTTCTCTCGATTGACAACATATCGGTGTTTGCCCTACTAATCAACGGCGTCAAACTCAAAAATCAATTCGTAGTCTACGGACGGTTGTGGGGTTCCGCCCCAGCTATTGTCCAGTGAGTGATTTCACTTTGACGTTTTGCTATAACCAGGCGGACGACGACCGTTTTTTTTTTTTTTTTTTTTTTTTTTTTTTTGTAATGAGACACGACCCGTTCGACGACATCGATCGCGTCTTCAGGGCATCTCATATGTCACCGGACTTTCTCTGGATCAGTTCGCTTTCATCTCAAGGGCGAATGTTATGTTGAAGAGGCAAATTGTATGGAGCAAAAAATTCACCTAATCACGGTGTTCTTCAGGTTGTGGGCAGTTTCGGTAGAGTCTGTTCTAATCTCTGACACATTTCTAATAGGCTTCAGGCAGCAACATTAGCTGAGTTAAAGGAGACAAAACCGTACGTTTCTCGAACACAATTCCCTTGAAACTGCTCTCTCATGTGTATTACCTTTCCAGTAGAACCCAAGCTCCGTCAAAATGGTACCCTATCCGAGTTTTTCCCCATTTTGCTTGGTGTTCCAAAGGGGTCGGATTGGGGCCAATGGTATTTTTTTGCCTTCATAAATCCGAAAGGCTGAAACCAGTCAGCGTCGAGTCTTTTGGAATGGAAATCATAGCTAAAAGCGGATTCCAACATATTTACACACCGGAATTTCTTCTTTCGCCCCTCTGGAAAGATAAAAAGCGTCTTAAAAGTGGGCATGTTTTGAACGTGTATGGAAGGAATTTTTGAGCTGGAAAACAAATTTTGTTTGGCGAAACATACATTTCGATTAGGGATAGATTCATCGAAATGAGGCTACAATTATTGTGGCACATTACTGGCACAAGAAAAAATAAAAAAATAAAAAAATAAAAAAGCTGCAAATTTTACACAAGGGTTTATTATTCTTTGATATAGGTTTCTTGTGCAGAAATTTAATTCTGCGTCACTGAAAAAAAAAAAAAAAATTTCTTCAAAAAAATGTTTTTTTCTCGGAAAATATTTGACCTCCTGGGATCCTTCAAAATTCCCATTTGTAGCCCCATGAAAGCCCTATAGATCCCCACTGTGAAATCGAACCGTTCCGGGGCCCCCAAAAATGGATTCTACGTCCAAAAATACTTCGAAAACGACACCTAACTCGATCTCATAGCCAAAACCCTTCAAAAACGCCTCCCGTAGCCCCATTTTAGCCCCATAGCGCCCCACGGGTTTGGGCGATCTGACTGAAAACCTTGCAGGCCCAACTAGATGGTAAACCAAGTATTTTGCCAAAATTTCAGATTTAAAAAAAAAAAAAAAAAAAAAAAAATCCTACTGCCCAAAACGGCCCGGACGGCGTACGGTGGACGGACATTTGGGTTTTGGAATCTAGACCTCTTAAAACGGATAATGTCAAATTTTGAGGCCGATCCGAGTCGTCGACCTCCGTTACATTGGATTACATTGGTTTATTATTCCAAGAATAATAAACCAAAATTGATTCACTCAGGGGGGATCAACTGTGCGAGTTGAGGCCAGGTGGTCGTAATGCTCCCAGTACCCAGATTCTGGCTTGTTCTGCGAGGTGCAGCCTCACATGGTCTTCCTGTTCATGACGCTTCAGCACCCGTACTTTGAAGCATTCTTTGAATCTGAGGCAGCATCATGGTGGGCAGCAGGCCGGTTGTCCGGTTGATCCTCCCTTCTGTCAGTTGTAGATCGGTGGTTGTTAATTCGGAGATCAATGAGTTGCCTTGCCATTGTAGAAGGCTTCACAAGTTGTGCAGACCAGCTCATAGACACATATCTATGAGCTGGTCTGCAGAACTTGTGAAGCCTTCTACACTGCAGAGTTCACGTCGAGGTCTCTGGCATGGCACCAAGCCTTGAGGGGGTCCGCGGGGCGTCCGTCCAGTCTTGTCGGATAACATGTTGTCCAGGTTTCGAGGTTTCCGGTAGGCCAACGTGGGTACCTCCGGGAAGACGTCTGTAGTGAGTGCATGGCATTCAGCTTCTGTATTCCCGGGTAGAATGCAATCACCAAAAAAGGGGAAACCCCGGTCCCGTCAGTTAGTTGGGGGCTCGTAGCGGGCCGAAGATGGGACAATCCTTCTGCGGAGCATGTTGCGCGGATAGCCCCATTCCTAATATATATACATGTATAAAGATACATACTACAAGGGACATCAGCCAAGGATAGATTTCTTATTGGCACCTTTCGACTGATCTTTGGCTCACCATTTTAAGCCCATAATTTAATGTTTCAGAAGCAATGGCAGGTCTTCAAATCTTCCTCGTGGTGTGCTTTCTGGGACTGATCAGCATATCGGCAGCACAGAGCGACCAGAAAAGTAATTCGACTGATATGATGATGGAAGAAGACACGTCCGTTGAAAGTAAGTGTTTTGGAAAAGTCCGAAACCACACTGGAAAATGTTGTGACAAACGGTGATCCAATGCGTTGAATTTCAGGGAAGAAGAACGACGGTATGGAGCAGCTGTACATGATGGTGATGATGTTCAAAACCGCCATCCAGACGGTCATGGGGATGATTTCGCCGATCATTCAAATCAAGAGTTTCGGCCTGTCGGTGATCGGCACCATCATCAACCTCGTCAGGCTGGTCGTCATGTTGAAGAACATGAAGAGCGGAGGAGGAGACGGCATGTCGTGGGATGGCAACAGACGATACGCCTCGTTATCCCACGTAGTACATCCAGTGCATTCGTACGGTTCTCCCTACAGTAATTATTACAGTTGTGAGTATCATAGCAGGAATTGATCATAATTGGGGGGGGGGGGGGGGGGCTCGGCGCTTCGGACCTCGCCAGGGGGCAAGCCCCCTGGACCCCCAGATGCTTTTTGCTTAGAGCCTACGGCTGATATTCATGAAACATGGAGCAATGCTCCATTGGAGCATGCTTTATTAACCGTTGGATTGAAACCCATCTTGCGTGTTGGAAAAGTAACAGCCGAACGTCGATGCCGAACTAGTGGCCTGACGTACGACAGGTGAGGACGCCAAACTAGTGGCCTAACGTTAAGACAAGTGAGGATGCCGAACTGGTGGCCTAACGTACGACAGGTGAGGACGCCAATCTAGTGTCCTAACGTTAAGACAAGTGAGGAGGCCGAACTAGTGGCCTAACTACGACAGGTGAGGACGCTGAACTAGTGGCCTAACGTACGACAGGTGAGAACGCCAAACTAGTGGCCTAACTACGACAGGTGAGGACGCTGAACTAGTGGCCTAACGTACGACAGGTGAGAACGCCAAACTAGTGGCCTATCGGTAAGACAAGTGAGGACGCTGAACTAGTGGCCTAACGTTAAGACAAGTGAGGATGCCGAACTAGTGGCCTAACGTTAAGACAAGTGAGGACGCTGAACTAGTGGCCTAACGTTAAGACAAGTGAGGATGCCGAACTAGTGGCCTAACGTTAAGACAAGTGAGGACGCTGAACTAGTGGCCTAACGTTAAGACAAGTGAGGATGCCGAACTGGTGGCCTAACGTACGACAGGTGAGGCCGCTGAACTAGTGGCCTAACGTACGACAGGTGAGGACGCCAATCTAGTGGCCTAACGTTAAGACAAGTGAGGACGCTGAACTGGTGGCCTAACGGTAAGACAAGTGAGGACGCCGAACTAGTGGCCTAACGGTAGATACTTACCGTACTTGTCTTAAGACAAGTGAGGAGGCCGAACTAGTGGCCTAACTACGACCGGTGAGGACGCTGAACTAGTGGCCTAACGTAGGGGAGACCTTTGTACCTTGGAACACTTTTTAGTTTTTTGGAGATAGTGCCTCGAAATTCGTCAATATTGCTCGGCTTTCGGTTTCAACACCTTACAGCAGTCTTGACTAATAGTTCTGTGTGCCAAAATTGTAATTCCTTGAAGCATAGGCGAAGCTATGAAGCAAAATCTGAAGGGACGTTTTTGTTCCAAGGTACAACAATGCTCGTGTACCTTGAAACGGGGTGTGTTGTACCTTGGAACGCTTGTTATTTTCGAGAAAAATGAAGAATATAGTGAACGACGACGTTTTTTTCTCTTAGTAACAGCAGTAAAAAACACCTTGAAAACGTTAAGAGAAGTAATAATTATTATAATTGTTCATCATCGTCTGAAATATCATTTTATCAGCATCCGAAGAAAAACCCTGAAACGTTACATAAAGAAGCTATAGAAACAATAGAAGATCTCGTTGGGTTATAGCTCAGACAGAAAATTGATGAATTTGATGGCAAATTTAGTGTTTCAAGGTACACGAGGTACCAACCCTTCCAGCCAAACATCAGTTCCAAGGTACGAGACCCTTTTTGTTCCAAGGTACAACATGGTCTCCCAATTTGCAAAAACGGAAAATACCCAAACCTGACATTTTTCTCATTGAAATTGGTCAGTAATTTGGTGTCTATATAGCATATAGAGCCATAACAGCTAACCATCGAACACTTATCTTCGTAAGCGTGGGATAAATGAGTTGAACTCTACGATCTCAAAAAGTTACTTTCTTATCACATTTGCCAATTCGACCCCCAATCGTTTTCGTGCATTGATGAAACTACACTGATAAGTTAGGCCTCCTCAGAGAAGAATTTAGGCGTACAAAGATCTGCTGGATAACAGCACCAGCCGGAGCTAATTCAAATGTTTCAAGGTACAACGTGATCAAGGTACAACGGTCTCCCCTACGACAGGTGAGGACGCCAAACTAGTGGCCTATCGGTAAGACAAGTGAGGATGCCGAACTAGTGGCCTAACGTATATTTATATATTACGTGAGTGTCATGTTTATATTACAAACGTGACACTCCCGCATCTCCCTCCTAGACTAACGGTTTTGGGCAGTTAGTTCACGGCTAAAACATGTTCCATGCTGAAACCTAAAAGGCCGATTGAGTAGCGTTCTAAACGGCAATGGGCTTTTGAACCAGACTCACTGAACCCGACCACCCACACAGTGTGCAAACCCGTCAACTACTCAAGCCGATGAGCGATTCATATAAAAACGCGGGAAGAGTTGATTGACGAGTCCGATTCCCGGCGGGGTACTTGACTGAAAGTGCGATGCTCGTACGGCGTTCCCCCCTTTTTAGATCGAAATTAGACACAATCATATCGAGCTCGATTTACCAGGTAGGCGGCGTATGAAATTATTTCCCTCGAAGTTGTACCTAACTGGAACCATAAGCTTTTACTGGGTGCAATTCCGTGACCGGCCGTTGAGGTAGTGCGCCCCCCCCCCCCCCCCCCCCAGATCGGTCCAGTGAGTTAGAAAGGCCGTGTGAAGAAATTAATCTTCTCATTTTAATCGACGTTTATTTTCTTTCGCAGCTGATGAAAAAGCGATGTGAAGGACACCCCGACGACCGGCCGACCAGAACTGAGAAACGTTTCACCAAGATGAATTTCAATGTTCAGGCAGAATTAATCAAATGTAACTAGGCAATATTCGTACTTCTGGTATACTGCTGTCAAATTTCATATTTTTATCACTCATAACCTGTCACTTTGACTGCTGGTCATCATCGTTGAAAGTTTTTAGAGCTTTAAGAAGTCTCCAAACAAGAGTCACCCTTGATGAGGATAAATCCCGATAAAAATTTTGAATTTCATATAATAACATACCAACCTACCTCTTGATCCTGGTGAGTGAATTTAAAACAATGCCAAAGAATTAAGCTATAAGATTGTACTCATAGGTACGGAGCGTAGTCAATAAGAAATTTTCTTTTTAAATTATGTACAGTTGAGTGGGCTGTGCCATCAAAACTGAATTCCACCACTAAACTAATGTAATTGAAAAACTTGATGTAAAATATTTTTACTTTTTTCTGTTAACTGGTTGTTTTTAAATTTGTTATGAAAGTACTACTGATGAACATGAAAGTGCGAGTTGTGAAAAAAAGCTTTCATCATTATTGAAAATTGCTCAAACTCGTAATACTGAAGACACCTACGTACATTGTGCGTGAAGATCTGACGAAATAATTCCACCTGTGTGATTGTGTCTAATTTATTTTTGTACAGTTGAAATGTATTTATTGAAAAAATAAATTATTTTTTACAGAAGTTTGTCACTAAAGAGTGTTTTTGTCCTGTTTTCACGTTGTAACGACTCAAGAAAGCGAAAACGCTGATTTGGCCTGGCGAAATGGGTTTCAGAAAAATGGAAAGTGCTATTGCAACGTTTAGTATTGAGGGAACGAAGTTCATTTGGGGCAATTAATGCGTGAAAGTGAATTTAGCTGTCTCACGTGAGGTTTTTTCGTTGTTGGAAACTCATCAATAGGTTTCTCATGTTTTCGGTTTGAGGCGCGTTCTCGCCGATTGTTATGAATATTCTGATTGTGAGGGTGTTTCTATTCATAGAGTTTGGTTCCCAGTTTAGTTATTTAGATACCTATTTTATGGATCGAGGATGGCCCATCAATCAATTTCTCTTGGGGAGGAAAAAACCAGGTCTCTGCAGATTCGGTGAGCGGACAATGAAACCGACTCATAAGTGGAGTATGACTGCTCATTAGCAACTGTTAACTATCACGGTAGAGCGAAGGCACGGCAGTTGTGCGGCTATTTTCTAACTTTACTTTTGGGGCTAGTCAAGCTTTATGTTATTAGATTTCTCGAAAGCCGTCACAATGAGACGAAGCGTGACAAGTTTTGTCTTTCGCTAAGATTAGTGAGGGAGAAAGGTGGTCCAAACAAACTTGTTTCGGCAGGCCAATAGGAAAAGTTGCAAATTTCAGATTTCCCAGGCATTTTGACTGTTGAAGAAATCGTCCTCAAAGTGAATCTGAACGGATTGTACCGTTTCTGCTTACCTAATACTCTTTGAACGTAAATGAGGAGGTTCTGAGGCTAAAATAGGGGTTTTTAGGGATTTACCCAATCAGACTCACTCGCTTTGGAATCAACGGTTTAGGGAATCAACAATTTACTGTCTACCATAGTCCTGGAGCCGAGCCTGAAAATCACTTTAGGAGAAGGTTTGACCATAAATATCACAAATCTAGTCGATTCTGAGAGAGAAAAATTTCTCTAGCATTTAATGCTAGTGGGCCATTTCAAAGCCGAGGCTAGCAAAAATGGCGGGCATGTACCTACAATTTTCAGAAAATGATAAAAATTTACTCATTTTAGGATGGATGAAACTTATATGCACGATAGTGGTAGTTATGTGGAATTACGGATGATTCCATAAGTCTGGCTTATTTTAACCGGGGCAAATTTTACACAAGGGTTTATTATTCTTTGATATAGGTTACTAGTGCAAAAATTGAATTCTGTGTCAATAAGAAAAATTTTGGAAAACATTTTTTGTTGGGATTTTTATTTTTTCAAAAACTTTTTTTTCCACAAATTCTTTATTTTTCAATGGAAAAATATTTAACCTCCTGGGATTCTTCAAAAATCCCATTTTTACCCCCATGAAATCCCTTACAGATCGCCACAATGAAATCGGATCGTTCCGGGACCCCCAAAAATGGATTCTACGTCCAAAAATACTTCGAAAACGACACCTAACTCGATCCGATAGCTCAAAGCCTTCAAAACCCCCTCGTATAGCCCCATTTTCGCCCCATAGCACCCCACGGGTTTGGGCGATCGGACTGAAAACCTTGAGGGCACAACTAGATGGTAAGCCGAGTATTTTGTCAAAATTTCAGATTAAAAAAAAAAATTCCTACTGCCCAAAACGGCCCGGACATTTCGGATTTTGAATGTAGACCTCTTGAAACGGATAATGTCAAATTTTGAGGCCCATCGGAGTCGTCGACCTCCTTCTCGAGAACATAGGTGTATTATTCCAAGAATAATAAACCAAAAGTGCAAAATTTTGAAATAAATTTCATCAGTTTTGGAGCTTTGAAATTTTAATGCATTGAAGATCTAGTGGTGTAAGAACGATTGAGCGTAGTCTGCCATCGATATTCCGGGGCTTTACTTTTCATTGGCAGACTTATGAATTACTTATGTAAAAATTATTTTTACATTCTCCCGCTTCCATGAGGGAAATATCAATGTCAGTTGCAACAACGGGCCGTACATGTTGTTCATTGCTTTCATCGTTTCCTCATCTTCTGCTTCTGCCATTCGGTCTAACCATTTTAACAAGGGCAAGGGCCAAACCATTTTAACGTCTTATGTGGGACAAGATAATTTAGCGTATCCACCACTACCCGAGAACTGACTAACTTTGATGTGAAAAGACAACCTCCAAGGGCAAAAAAAATCCGACACTTGCTCATGGATTATCCATACAATCGACAAAGCTAAGTCAAGAAAGGATGAGAATACGAAACACCGTGTGTACATCCTGCATACATTATTAAATAATGTAATGACGAAATTTTCGTCGTTTTGGTGGAAAAACGGTGGAACACAACTGATCATTAATGTAGCACAATACCTATTTGTGATAAGGGGACGCTTGTTGGTATACTATAATTTATGTACACTCACTGCTATCTTTTGTTGATGTTAATTTTTAAAACGCTGCAAATTTTGGTTTATTAATCTTGGAATAATACACCAATGTTTTCGCGACGGGGTGTTTTTTTTTTTCTTCACCAGGTTCGGGTGCGAATTTGATGGAAATCCATCGGACCTTGATACCTGGAAGCGGCAGATGATGAACGTGGTCGGGAAAGCACGAGAATCGTGGATCGAGGACATGAAGGCCAGTGCGATGCAGTCACGTAACCCCCTGTACCCCCGCCTATGCTTTGAAGTTCGCCCCGCTCGGGTTTCTGAGCGAGATGGGGACCAGCCATTGTGGGTGCTTCGCTGGGTGTTAAAATTCAGGAGCGCGCTGATTGGCTTGAATGACGGCATCTACCTGAGGACGGACAGCCCACGCAGGGAGTGCTCGATGTGTAATCTGGAGGCCAATGAGGACATCGTCCATTTCTTTGGCGTATGCCCGGTTCTGGCCGAAATCAGGTGGATTTTCTTCTCTAGGGTAGAGCAGACGGAGGAGGAGATGGTCGTACTCCTAAATGATCCAGGAAGCTGGTTGGCCGTGTCGAGATTTGGGCATTACGCATGGAAGTACGGGAGTAAGATGATAGCCGATTTTAACTGGGAGGAGTAGGCAGGATGGGAACATGTATGTATACATGTATGTATAAATTGACTTTTTCCTTCTAGTATTCGTTTATAAACTTATAAACGAATACTAGAAGGAAAAAGTCAATTTATGAATCACTCAAGCATAATAATATTATAAGTATAATATAAGCATAATAAGCATAATATGCATATATAAGCATAATATGCTTATATAATAGAGAGTTCCTAAAGCCACTTTTTGCCTAACGGTGATGAGTCGACGTAACTCGAGATTTCGCGCATGCGCAGAAATAACGGTGATAACTTACGTCCTTATGCCTAACGTCGAACGTTATTAGAGAGTTCCTAAAGAAACATCCGAGTTACGTCGACCGTTAATTTTTATCGCCGTAAGGGATTTGTCTAGGGAGAATCAAAGAAAAGCTAACTTCACATAAGACCGTAACAGAGATACGGTCTTATCCAAAGTCACGCTAAATTTAAAGTGCCGCTATTTACGTTCTATTGCTCGAAATTAAAGGCGTTATCCTTAAGACCGTAAGTTTATCGCCGTATCTTTACGGCAATAACGTTCGACGTTAGGCATAAGGACGTAAGTTTTCGCCGTTATTTCTGCGCATGCGCGAAATCTCGAGTTACGTCGACCGTAACTCATCACCGTTAGGCAAAAAGTGGCTTTAGGAACTCTCTATTAAAGCCAGTAAAGTTACGGCAATAAGCTTACAGTCTTAAGGATATCGCCGTTAATTTCGAGCAATAGAACGTAAATAGAGAGTTCCTAAAGAAACATCCGAGTTACGTCGACCGTTAATTTTTATCGCCATAAGGGATTTGTCTAGGTAGAATCAAAGAAAAGCTAACTTCACATAAGACCGTAACAGAGATACGGTCTTATCAAAAGTCACGCTAATTTTAAAGTGCCGCTATTTACGTTCTATTGCTCAAAATTAACGGCACTATATCGCTAAGAAGGATATATCCTTAAGACCGTAAGCTTATTGCCGTAACTTTACGGCAATAACGTTCGACGTTAGGCATAAGGACGTAAGTTATCGCCGTTATTTCTGCGCATGCGCGAAATCTCGAGTTACGTCGACCGTAACTCATCACCGTTAGGCAAAAAGTGGCTTTAGGAACTTTCTATTAGCGGCACTTTAAATTTAGCGTGACTTTTGATAAAACCGTATCTCTGTTACGGTCTTATGTGAAGTTAGCTTTTCTTTGATTCTCCCTAGACAAATCCCTTACAGCGATAAAAATTATCGGCCGACGTATCTCGGATGTTTCTTTAGGAACTCTCTAAATGCAAGTTTCGCCGGTAAATAAACTCACTTATCTGATATAGGGAACAAAATTAGGCATGAATGTACCTACTACCATTTATTTTCAGGGGTTTAAAGATGACCCCGTTTTACTAAAAGAAATAAGTGCTTGATTGAGGTTTCTCTGACTATGAATTCTATCATCTCACAACTCAGACAGCATTAAAAGTGCAGTAACACGGTGCCGGGGCAATCGTTGCATTCAAATCATCGAGACCCACTAGGATTAGAAGATAAGTCACACATGCAGCAACCATCTGAAACACAAACCAAAAGATTTTAACTTTTAACAAGTATCACTATAGTGATAATAAGGAAATAATAAGCGTGATCTAAGTATACTTAGATCACGCTTATTATTTCCTTTCAGGGATAAAAACAAGTCCGTCTCAAAGATAGGTATAACAATATTACATGCCTATTTTTAAGGAGCAAATATACTGTTTTTCAATGAAATTTTCACATGGAATTAAATATAGTTTGTTCTGTATTACTCACCGTTGTCCATTTTCGATTTCCCCACATTAATTTGCGTTGATAAGATTGAAGAATGAGTATGACGAGTTGATCATCTGAAAATTAAAACGTTTTTAGACGTTTTTGGATGTTTTCACATTTTTTACGCAACTTGAAAATCTTCTGCCAAGATCCTTACTGAAGAAAAAGTATCCATGCAAAGAGCTACGAGCCCTCCAGCCTTTATTGTTATTGGCTTAGTAATTCCCGTTTGGAAATTCAACATTGTCCGACGGTTTTTCACATTCAATCCGTACCACTTGATGTTATAAAGAACGTCTCGTAAATTTTCACTCTAAAAAAAAAAAAAAAGTTTAAACATAATTTTGCAGAATATCATGGAACCTACATACGTCGGTAATTAATTTTTGATATTTTGAAAATTATTAATCTGCCTCACCTCTGTAGTAATAGCTTCCCCTATCATCCATATAATGAACATGTTGAGAATTTCCGCCAGTGTCAATCCCACAAAAAGGACCAGATTTTCGTAGTTGCCAGCTTCTTTCGCCTTCAACAAGAGCACTTTTACTATTAAAATCTCTTTAAAAATGTTAACGTTACCTATATTATAACGTGGTCTATTCTACCAGTAACTGATCAACTCACATGCAGTATATTGATGAGTGAAAGACCGATCACGCCTGTGCCAAATGAATACGCCATCGCGCTTGGCCATTTAATTGCTTTTTCAAAATCTTGCACTAACCTGAAAATTAGTGTACCAATAAAAAAGGTACATAATGGTGAAATGAAAATTGTTGGTTGACTTATTTTTTGACAAAAAAGTTGAACTTACTGAATAATGTTGTGATGATGTTCAATGCAGTCATTAAAGCACAATCCTATGCAATGTTGCAACCTAACATCATTAATAGGTGAGCTATCAGTTTTTCGTTTTGGATACATAACTTGATGTAACTTAGCAGCTCGACGAAACACAGTTTTCACTCCATACTGTAGGATTTTAAGTTCAAATATTATGCCTTGTGATATCCGAAAAAAAATAAATCCATGGTCATCACCTCAAGTCCAACTACGGTCCCTGCAACCAGCTGTCCCAAAACTGAGACTAGGTGAAGAATCCCAGTGTGCGTTGGATACGGGTAATAAGCCGCTATGGGCAGGTTCATGTTGATTCCGCTGGCGGTGTAATGGGATTCCTCTTTGCTCAATTTTCCGATGTACGGAACAACCACTAACAAACCAGCCACTCCCATTACTATTGCTGGCAAACATAGAAACCTCAGCAGTTCTTTTCTCTTGTTCTTCTCCAGAGTCTGAGGTTCATCTTCGTCGTAGATCATTCCACTTTTGTACCTTCCTAAATTTGAAGCCATCATCCGATGAATGGCTCCAATGAATTTTCTATTTTTATTCAACATAATCAATGTAATCTGAATTAACGCAAAAATGAGAGCGTAGTGAAACGCCACACTCGCCAAGTCGAAGTGGTCTGTCAATTTCAATGTACCACAAACCAAAACTAGAAAGTGTAAGCACACTGCGAAACTGAATAGAGCGATACACATGAGAGTACTTTTTACATTATCCCGCTTCCATGAGGGAAATATCAATGTCAGTTGCAACAACGGGCCGTACAAGTTGTTCATTGCTTTCATCGTTTCCTCATCTTCTGCTTCTGCCATTCGGTCTAACCATTTTAACAAGGGCAAGGGCCAAACCATTTTAACGTCTTTTGTGGGACAAGACAATTTAGCGTAACCACCACTACCCGAAAACTGACTAACTTTGATGTGAAAAGACAACCTCCAAGGGCAAAAAAATCCGACACTTGCTCATGGATTATCCATACAATCGACTAAGCTAAGTCAAGAAAGGATGAGAATACGAAACACCGTGTGTACATCCTGCATGCATTATTTCGTCCTTTTGGTCGGAAAACAACGGTGGAACACAACTGATCATTTATGTAGCACAATACGTATTTGCGGTAAGGGGACGGTTGTTGGTAATTTATGTAGGTACAATCACTGCTATCTTCGGTTGATGTTAAATTTTAAAACGCTGCAAATTTTTCACTATGGTTTATTATTCTTTGATATACGTTACTTGTGCAGAATTTTAATTCTGTGTCAATGGAAAAAATTTTAGAACAATTTTTTTGTTTGGATTTTTTGTTTCAAATTTTTTTCTTTTTACTTGAAAAATATTTGACCTCATAGGATCCTTCGAAAATCCCATTTGTAGCCCCATGAAAGCCCTATAGATCGCAACAGTGAAATCGGATCGTTCCGGTACCCCAAAAAATGGATTCTACGTCCAAAAATACTTCGAAAACGACACCTAACTCAACCCCATAGCCAAAAACCCCCTCCCGTAGCCCCATTTTAGCCCCATAGGCCGATAGGCATCGATAGGCCTATGGATAGCCGAAAACATTGGATAAGTATTCCATCTATACCACTAATCTATTTAAAGACATCCTTTGCAAATGAACGTTTTCAAGTCTGGCGATTCTGTGGCTGTTCCTGTCCATTTTCACCCAATCAGCGTCCTCCAGGGCGACCTGGGGTTTCTTCATGTATCTTGTGGCACTTCCTTGGACCTGCCCTGTAAACCCCTCGGGGGCGACAACCTACAAGAGACCAAATACCCCTACAAAACCAATCAGGGAATTCAAAACTGAATTCGATGTTTCACAAACTTTCATATCCGTACCAACCCACCGGTTAACATCACGATGCGAACAATTAGGAAGATTATGTTGGTTCAACGCAAAACTGCACTTAACAAAACTCTCCGTCGGGAGCAGCGAGCCAAGTAAAGCCACAGCTTGCCAGACTCACATGAATGACATAATGACGACTTTCTATCTAAACGTGAAGCTCGAAAGAACACTTGTTTCTCAGCCAGATAGTAATCGTCCCAAATAAAACCCCCGCGGAATTTTTAATTAATGAGTAAAAGTTCATTTGACATTCAAAACCAGAAAATGTTCCGGGACGTGTTTTATGGCCTTTTATTTAAGAAGAAGTTGCCATTTAGACGGTTCCCATGAAGAGGAAATCTGGTTTTCACGGTTTAGTTGGATGAGTTCTTTGTGTTGAAAAGTCATCAAGAAGATTGCGGCGATAAAACGTATGATTTTGTAATTTGACAAATGCTAGCGAGAAAGAAAGGAGTTCTAGAAAGTGACCGAGTGCCTGATTCCACTTTTGCGGCGGCATCTTCGAAATAGCGGTATGATAATATCATATTATGAGTTTCAGGTCGGGCCGGAGTGACCGGTTGGCCGATTCTGGATCATAAATTTGCTAAAAGTTGACCATCTGAAGAAAGGAAGACGCCTCAGACCCATCGAAAGCTGACGTTGTGTTTAAAGATGAGCTCATTATTTCTGAAAGGAAGACACAACTCACTGGACCAGTCCAAATTGTCGAGATGGACGAAAATGCAGAGGAAGTATCAATCACTCCATTCAATTCCGCTCAGTGCATGTCGTGTACGTGAATGTCCAAACTGCGGTGATTGTTAGTGACGATTTGACATCCTGAAATTAAGGGGCCTTCTGAATATTGAAACTTAGCAATTCGAACCCGCTTGTAATCATCCAAAACCAGCACAATTAGCCGCACGCTAAACACAATTTCTCATTTCCTGAATTTTCGTTCAGACAGATCCAAACCTTCTCGCAGACAACCCAATTTTTTGTAGGTGACATTTTACATCGTGCGACATCATCCACCATGGGGCAGAATCATACTCGTCACAGAGAAATCGGTAGAAACGTGAGGTGAGTGGCAATAAACCATCCAAACCCTTCAAAATTTCCTTGTCGGAACGCAGGTACCCCCCTATCGTACCTATTGAATATGAAATTAATTTCTCACACCGAAGTTTCAGGTAACATGCTTGTAATTTCCGTTTAACATTACAAACAAATTCGAGACTTTCAAAACGTTTTGCTCTTTTGGCAAAAAAAATTGACATTAGGTTCTTCACCACCCCCTTACAATAGCGCATTGGTGGAACACTCGGATAAAAGAGGCGGAAATATGGCTGCATTACTATTATATTAGCCTATTATTATGGAGGGTTAACAATATAAAAAATGTTTTACAGGTATCAGACTTATATAGAAATTTCAGTGAACGGGAAACTGCACAGAGGTAAGTAGGTAACGTACGGTAAATGCATTCTATAAGAACCAATAGAATGTATTATAATGATTATAATGACTAATGGGATGTTGCCGAAGTACCTACCTATTTTAGGATTGCATATTCATGATCGGGAAGGATAGGATTTAGACCGATATTAATTATAAAAACGCTGCAAATTTTACACAAGGGTTTATTATGCTTTGATAGGTTACTTGTGCAGAAATTTAAGGGCACTTGGTACACCCAAAAAATTTTTTCCCAATTTTTTTGTTTTTCTTCTTAAAATAAACTGCATTATATACTGAAGGAAATGGTATATTTCACAATGCTTGAACTTCAATTACAATTATTAAAAAATAGCTTTGATGGTGCCTGCATCAACTCTGGCACTCCTTCTTTCTCCGTCTAATCAATGGATAAGCAAAACACGCTCAGACAACTGTTTTCAGTTGTTTGGCTCGCCTGAAAAGTTGCCTTTTTTTACGCTTATGACCCATTTTCTCCATTTACATTTTTTTTTTTTTGAAAGGCCATGTAAAGATCTAAAAACGTGAAGAAACATATTTATGAAATCGTGAAGTAGGTATTTTTCGTGTACAGGTCGAGCAAGGGGCTCCAGAACGCCGTTGAAAATTGTCAAGTTTGCTCCTCTGTTGTAAATCTCTAGATCAATACTTTCAAAATCTGTTTCAGCACGATTTTAGCCCGCGGATTTTAGAATTTCGCTGTTTTAAGGGGGGTACCAAGTCTCCTTAATTCTGTCAATGAAAAAATGAAAAACAAATTTTTTGGATTTTTATATTTCAAAAAAAAAAAAAATTTTTTTTAAGTTTTGGTTCAAAAATGTTTTTTTCATTTTTTTATTTTGTTTTTTTTTAACTTGAAAAATATTTGACCTCCTGGGATCCATAAAAAAAAAAATTTTTTAAGTTTTGGTTCAAAAATGTTTTTTTCATTTTTTTATTTTGTTTTTTTTTTTACTTGAAAAATATTTGACCTCCTGGGATCCATAAAAAAAAAAATTTTTTAAGTTTTGGTTCAAAAATGTTTTTTTCATTTTTTTATTTTTTTTTTTTTTACTTGAAAAATATTTGACCTCCTGGGATCCATCAAAAATCTCATTTGTAGCCCCATGGAAGCCCAATAGATCGCAACAGTGAAATCGGATCGTTCCAGGACCCCAAAAAATTGATTCTACGTCCAAAAATACTTCGAAAACGACACCTGACTCGATCCCATAGCAAAAAGCCTTCAAAAAGCCCCTCCCGTAGCCCCATTTTAGCCCCATAGCGCCCCACGGGTTTGGGCGATCGGGCTGAAACCTCGCGGGCACAACTAGATGGTAAACGAAGTATTTTGTCAACATTTCAGATTTAAAAAAAAATTCCTACTGCCCAAAACGGCCCGGACGGCGGAAGGACATTTTGGTTTTGGAATCTAGACCTGTTGAAATGGATAATGTCAAATTTTGAGGCCGATCGGAGTCGTCGACCTCCGTCGCGAAAACATAGGTGTATTATTCCATGAATTATAAAAGAAAACGTCATAAATAAGTACCTAACTTTTACATATTATTATTAGGGATGGGATATCGTTATCGATATTATCGTAATATCGATATTTCGATACTACAGTAGGTCTGTAACGGTGGGGGGGGGGGGGGGGGGGCTTAGATTACAGTGCAGTAGGTACTTAGGTTACTCATTAACTCAATACGATACCTCGAAAAGACCCACGTTTGATTTTGTAAACCACCAACGAATCCATTTTTAAAATTTAAAAAATGGATTCGTTGGTGGTTTACATCCATTTAATTTAATTAAGTTCAAAATGGATGAAACATCGGTAAATGGAAACATCGATGTATCGATGCATCGGTAGTCAAACATCGATGTCCACAAAACATCGGCACCCAACCATAAATAGAACCATTTGGAATGGCTAAAAACCGATGTCTTTCTCAAAAACATCGATGTTTACTAAAACATCGATGTATCGTTGCCATCCCTAGTTTAGGCCAGTTTATTTTTCAAGTGGCGGAAGACATACCGGCTGATACGTCGTTGAATACCTTCATAAGGGACCATGTTGGTCTCAAAGGCACCAAGTTCATGTGTCTGGAAGGAGGATGCGGCGCTTGTATCGTCTCAGTCCAGACTGTACACACCGCCACCGGCAAAATCCGTTCGTATTCCGTCAATTCGGTAAGCACGAAATAGGTGTCCAAAGCACCGTAAAAACGTTTGAGTGGTTTATTATATTTTGCGCATTTTGTTCAGTGCCTCATCCCAGTTTTCATTTGCCACGGATGGTCAGTCACTACGGTGGAAGGCCTGGGAAGCAAAACCTCGGGGTACCACGATATTCAAAAACGCCTGGTGGCCGCTAATGGGTCTCAATGCGGTTACTGCTCACCCGGCATGGTCATGAACATGCACAGGTTTGTCTTTTTCCTGGTTGAAATTCCTCTAAAGCCCTACAGGGTTCGCAGACAACAGGACTAGGGATGTCCACACTGAAGAAAAATATCGATATTCGATATATCGATAGTTATATAAAATATCGTTTTACTAGGTCGATATATCGTAGAAAAATATCGATATTCGATATATCGTTTAAAAATATCGATATATAGGATATTAGTCCAAATTTTAAAAAAATCCATGCCTTTCACGACTTTTGATTACTAGTAGATAAATTAAGGTTATAAATTCTTCAAAATTTGAAGAAGATTGTTTAAATTTGTTTTTAAACAAAATGATTGTTTAATGATTTGAAGATTAAAGATTTAAAGATATTTAAATTTGATTTAAATTGTTTAAAGATTGTTTAAATTTGAAGATTATTTAATAATCTGTAATGAGTAGGTAATTATTTGTAAAATCATAGAAACAATTTATTTGCTTAGTTTATAATGTTCTGACAAAACATTCAGTACATTGCACTAAAATGAATTGCGTGGATCTGCTCACCAACATTAATTAAGTACATTATTAACTCTTCACACATGTGATTGTGAACCAATTTGGTAAATGGATTAGGAAATGAATTGAAAGCCGAGGTCTATTAAACATAGTATTTGATTAGAAATACTTTCAGTAATGTTACCTACACGTTCTTTGATCCTATTTCTAGCTGGTGTTCGGATTTTTGTCGGATCTCTCTCAAAAATATCGGTTTCCGATATTTTAAAAATAATATCGATATATCGGTGGAAAAAATATCGCTCGAAAATATCGATATATCGGCGGGAAAATATCGATATTTCGATATATCGGTATTTTTTGAGCATCCCTAAGCAGGACACGTTCGAAAGTGTACTATTTCGTTAAAATCTGTCGCGTTTGCAGCCTCCTGGAACAAAATCCGAACATGTCGATGAAAGACGTGGAGAATTCTTTCGGTGGCAACATCTGCAGGTGTACCGGATATCGCCCCATTTTGGACGGTTTCAAATCCCTGGCCTCAGACGCCCCCAGTATTTTGGTCAACCGGCTGCGCAACGTAGAAGTAACAAAAATTCATTAGACCTGAAATGTGATAACTTGCCAAGTTCTGCAAATGTATCAAAATGTCCCACAGGCGGTCCATTTTCCTAAAGCACTCCACCGCATTTGCAACGGGTCGACGTGTGACAACAAATGCAGTGCGGTCGTGTGTTTGCCGTCTGCGCCGAAATCGCCGGTTTATTTGGAGCTTGAAAACGGTCAAAAATGGTACAGACCGACATCCGTCAAAGAGGTCTTCGAAATCATCGACATGACCGACGACGTCTGCCGTTTCGTTTGTGGAAATACCGGACAAGGTTAGCGGGTGTTTTTTTTTTTTTTTTCTACGTTAGGCCATTACCAAAATATTCCAGGATTTGTGGTTTTTAGGCGTTTACAGAATTGCCGACCCTCATCAGGTCCTCATAGATTTGAACGGAGCGGCAGAACTGTTCGGTGCCTCTTTGGGTGCCGAAGGCGTCGTTTTGGGAGCCAACACGTCCCTGACGGACACGATGGAATATCTTTACAAAGTGGCCGAAGAAAATCCTGCGCAATTTGCATTTTGCAGTACAATTGCCGACCACATTGACCTCATTGCAAATGTCCCAGTTCGAAATGTGAGGCTATTCTCTTAAATTACCAAAACATTAAAAAAAATGAGCTCCTTCATGACAGTTTTTTTCCAGGTGGGCTCGATAGCAGGTAATCTATCGTTGAAATACCAACATCCTGAATTCCCTTCGGATATATTCTTGCTCTTTGAGACGGTAGGAGCTGCTGTAACGTTGGGATGCGTCGACGGTGTCCAAAACACGTTGGGACTTGCGGATTATCTGCACACAGACATGAACAGGAAGCTCATTTTGAAAGTCACCATCCCACCGCTTGACGGAAATTACACCCTGAAGACGTATAAGGTGAAAATTAACAGTTAATGTGTCGGAATTTCTGTTACTTACATTTTCCACCTAACAGTGAGCTTAAAAAAAAACAGCGCTTTTATAGTTGCCTACATATTGGTGAAAAAAACCATCAAGTTTCTGTGTTTTTCTGTAGAATGACCGATATTTAATGTGCATTAAGTATTAAATGAAATACCTAAATATTGCAGATTATGCCAAGAACACAAAATGCTCATGCTTACGTAAATGCTGGCTTCCTCTTCAAGTTGGATGATAAGAGCGGATTCACAGTGCAGACAAAACCAACCATTGTATTTGGAGGAATAAATCCACAATTTGTCAGTTTGTTAAAAAAATTACGCGTAAATTTTCGGTCATTGTTTAACACCTAATAGATAAGGCTTGAACTTTTCCAGGTTCATGCGGCGGACACTGAAGAATTCCTAACGGGGAAACCTCTTCTTTCCAACGAGACTCTGAAGGGAGCTTTGGAGGTTCTGGAGAGAGAACTCAGCCCTGATCACGTCCTTCCAGACGCGTCTCCTGAATATCGAAAGGGTCTGGCGCTTTCGTTGATGTATAAATTTATTCTGTCGCTCGACCCGGACGGGCTCAGCGGCGTCGTCAGAAGCGGTAATTTGATTTCAAAGGACACAAACATGATTAATGAATGAGTAGATTAAAAAATAAATAAAATAAATGCCGTTCAGGGGGAGAGACATTGGAGCGGCCGATGTCTTCCGGTGTGCAGGACTTCGATACCGACAGCAGGATATGGCCGATCAACAAGCCCGTGCCCAAAATTGAAGGGCTGATGCAGAGTGCAGGTAGTAAATCAGAAACCAGTTCAGAGAGCAGAATAACTTTGGTTGATTGTTCAGATAATCTATAGCCATTTGGCTTTAACCATGTTGTTGAACGTTTCACAGGATCTAGTTTTCAAAATTGCAGTATCCGTCCTCCGAATGAATCTGAATGATTGAATGAATCTGAATTTAAATGAACAACATTCACTGGTTGGAAAGTCCAACGCAACCATCGGACCTTTCACTGTCGGTTTAATATTCTTGGACTAATAAACCTATGTAATCGCGATGGAGGTCGAAAATTCTGATCGCCCTGAAAATTTGACATTACACTTAGAGGGTTAAGAGGTCTAGATTCCGAAAACGAAATGTAGGTACGTCCGCCGTTTTGCGACGTAGGAAAACATTTAAAAAAAAATTTTTTTTCCAAATTTTTTTTAGTGACGCAGAATTAAATTTATGCACAAGTAACCTACATCAAAGAATGATAAAACCTTGTGTAAAATTTGCAGCGTTTTTCAGTTTCGCGGGGAGTACGCCCCTACAATGTAGGCCCCCCACGGAAATCCACGGAGAGACGACGTGACTGACATCATCGTAAATGTCAGATCTGAATCAGATTCACTCTCGTCAGATTCAGATCCAGATTTAACGTTAGACTAGCATTATAAATGGCAAGAAAGGAAAATAGTCTCGCTAAATGAGTTTTGACGGGGGGAAGTGGGTAAATTCGATACCTACGTTTTCACGTACTGGTGGATTAAAAATCAATGTAGACGTTTTATGGGAAATTTAATGCTCTTTCATGACATGAAAGAGCATTAAATTTCCCATAAAACATTGTTGATAATGGCAATATTTGCCGTGGAACGCATAGTTTCGGTTTTAAGTATAACTTTAAAAAACCGAAAAAAATACCAACATTTTGGAGTTTTTTGCGAATATCACAAAATGCAAGGCTGCATTTGTTGGATCTTTTCAGATTCGGATTAAGTACCGCAAAAAACATGGAAAAAAACGCTGCAAATTTTACACAAGGGTTTATTATTCTTCGATATAAGTTACGTGTGCAGAAATTTAATCGTGTCGATGAAAACAAATTTCGAAAAAAAAGTTTCCTAAAACAAAAATTCTTTTTGATTTTTTTTTTTCAAATTTTTTTTTAGTTTTTTTACTCGAAAAATATTTGACCTCCTGGGATCCATCAAAAATATCATTTCTAGCCCCATGAAAGCCCTATAGATCGCAACAGTGAAATCGGATCATTGCGGGACCCCAAAAAATGGATTCTACGTCCAAAAATACGTCGAAAACGACACCTAACTTGATCCCATAGCCAAAAGCCTTTAAAAAAATCACTCCCGTAGACCCATTTTAGCCCCATAGCGCCCCACGGGTTTGGGCGATCGGGCTGAAAACCTTGCGGACACAACTCGATGGTAAACCAAGTATTTTGTCAAAATTTCAGATTTAAAAAAAAAAAAAAAATCCTACTGCCCAAAACGGCCCGGACGGCGGACGGACATTTCGGTTTTGGAATCTCGACCTCTTGAAACGGATAATGTCAAATTTTGAGGCCGATCAGAGTCGTCGACCCCCGTCGCGAAAACAGGTGTATTATTCCAAGAATAACAAACCAAAAGGCTTAAAACTCCGACCATCTATCCCCCCTGGTCTGGCGCCTTTTCACCGCATTATTAGTAAAAGGCACCCGATAAGTCCTTAATTAACCCTGAAAGGCTCATCTCGTGTCTGAAGTCCCTCAGCCGTTTCTTTTCGACTTTGATGATCTCAATATTCATATTACTTCTTCTGTAGCTCCACCTACTGCTATTGTTGATTCTCTACCAACCTAAGCTAACACAATCGTTCTCTTGCCTTGTCGATTTTGATGTACTGTACGTCGTAAGTACCTACTAAGTCTTACTGAGGCACTGAAGAAGGTCAGCTAGCAAGTCATTTCTCTGAAAAGGTTCCAACATCTCGTTATGATGAGTGGCCAGTAATACCCCATATTACGAAGGATTTTCGCTGATGTCGAGTGAGGATTCGCTTTCGAAATAATTTTGCTAGTAAAATCAACGGGGGGTCCCAATCACGACCTAAGTCTGTGTCTCTGCTCAAATATGTGATATGTGAGATATAATAATATTATCATGTTTTACAGGTGAAGCTGAATATACCAACGACATTCCCAAGTTGCCCGGAGAAGTTTGGGCTCAGTTAGTCCTATGCGACAGGGCAGTTGGCACGATAAAAAATGTCGACCCTTCTGAAGCTCTGGTAAACATTTTCAATAGAAAGACGCAGTCGAAATCGCTATGAAAAATCACATTTGGTTCATTGGATTTGACCTTTTGATAAATGTAGGGAGAGCAGGATTTCTGAAACAAGTTAATTTCACCTTTTTTTTCGTCGGCAGAAGATGCCCGGTGTTGTCGCTTTTTTCGGTCCAGAGGATATACCAGGTGAAAATGTTTATCGTCCCGTTCCTGGTGACATTCAGGATCAAGTGAGTTTTCCCTTAACGATTCATATTTCAATCTAACGTTCCTTCTTGTCACACAAATGTCATCTGGTTCAGATTTTCGCCGAGGGGAAGACTAAATACGCGGGGCAGGCTGTGGGCGTTATAGTGGCGGAAAGACAGTCAATCGCTGTCTCGGCAGCGAAAAAAGTCGTCGTCAATTATTCGGCGGTCGACCCGCCGGTTTTGGATTTGGGCGAAATCGTTGACCAAAAAGTCGACGGCAGGGTGTTTGAGTTTGACAAGGTTTCACCTACGAAGAAGAAAAGTATGAGGAATTTTTACTTCACCACATTTATGAATGACGAAAAAAGTGGGAGAATTCGAGTTTTGACTTTGAACATTATCGACCTAAGTTGTTCCCATTCGTGTTTCCTCGCCAGGTAACGTCAAGTATAAAATTGACGGGAAATGGATATTGAAGAGCCAGTACCACTTCATGATGGAGACGCTCACTTGTGTGGCGGTGCCCAGAGAAACTCAAATGGACGTTTATGCGAGCAATCAATATCCCGCAGGGGTCCAGTCGGCGGTGAGCAGAGCTCTCAACATCCCAGCTCATAAGTGAGACGACGCATTCTTTAAAGCCTCGTTGACATTGGAGGATGAGTTGGACGGCATTAGGCTGAAAGAATTAATGATTTTTTTGTTGGATTTCGCAACTGCTGCCCGGTGTGGGAAACTTTTGGTAGCTTATACCCCATTTAGTTCAATCCTTGATTTTATCCGAATTAATCCGGGGGTCTGGGGGTGTCCCCTGTCACAGGATAATTCTAATGGGCTAATAAGGGCTATCACAGTTGAGCTTAACATCCTTGAATGTAAATACTTACCTACATTAAAAACATTTTATTCAAACGGCCCACGAGGAAGCAGTATGTTAAATGTGTTATCTTGAAATAGCAGGGAAAACGTGAAGAAGAAGACAAAAGGGACTACTTCCTACCTAGCACGTTATGTTGTGATATGATGAATAGAGTCCGGATCGATATTCCAAAATTTTAGCCCAGATATGCACTCTTTATTCCCTTTTTATGAGCAGAATATTCTTTTTTTAGGGGCAAATATTCTTTATTTGAAACTTTAATTATTAAAAATATCCTAATTTATTTAAGTCTCGCGCCAAGGATTGAAGCTCGTGTAACCTTAACTCGTTAGAAAAACGAATTTTAGCTCGTAAAGTAACGGGATAAGGAAAGTAAAGTTATTTTATCAATTGCGCATTTATTCGAGAAAAAATAAGGTAGGTACAGTCTGTATCCTATCCACATTGGTTGGCTGCATAAAAATACCAATGTTTTTTCAAGGTTTTCGAAAAAAAATTGGGGGGAGGGGGGGGGGGGATTTTTATATTAAAAAAAAACTTTTTTCAAATTTTTTTGTTTTTTTTACTTGAAAAATATTTGACCTTCTGGGATCCATCAAAAATCTCATTTGTAGCCCCATGAAAGCCCTATAGATCCCCACAGTGAAATTTATTCTACGTCCAAAAATACTTCGGAAACGACACCTAACTCGACCCCACAGCCGAAACCCTTCAAAAACCCCTCCCGTAACCCCATTTTAGCCTCATAGCGCCCCACGGGTTTGGGCGATCGGGCTGAAAACCTTGCGAGCACAACTAGATGGTAAACAAAGTATTTTGTCAAAATTTCAGATTAAAAAAAAAAAAAAATTCCTACGTCCCAAAAACGGCCCGGACGGCGCACAGTGGCCAATTTTCCGGATCTAGGTGGAAACAATTATTTTATGGTCCTATCTTGTAGGAAATTTAACGCTGAACACGAATATACCATACATGATGGGTCGCAAATGCCTTCTTCATATGTTTTCTGGCAAAAAACTACCAAAAAAACGTGTTTTTTACCTATTTTAGGTGGTTTTTTTTTCCTACTCTCTGAATTCACGTGAAAAATTATTTTATTGGCTTTCCTAACACGGAATACATGGCTTTTACAAAATACATAGTTGGCACGTAGTGGTGGTAACACTTGTAAATTAATGGTAAATTCATGATAATTGAAGGCAACACTTGTATATTAATGGTAACACTTGAACATTCATGTTAATTGAAGGTAATAATGAAATATACCTAATATAATAATATATAATAACACATTTACATTTTACATATAATGATGAATTAATATAATACAATAATGAAATATAATCAAAACGAATGATGAACTGCCATAATTATGCGATAGAAGAAAAACAATTATTGTCACCTTACAACCCCTCCGTTAAACCGGTTGACTCATTGTCAGACGAACCACTTGATGAGTTGTTGGGGTTGGTCTCGGAGATCGTGTTTGGGGGTGAGGATTCTGCTTCAACTTCCACTCGACAATAATTTTGGGAATCTGAGGGACTAGAACATTGCAACAACTTTACAACTTCCTCATCAAGTTGTGCAGATTTTTTTTTTTTTTCATTGGACTCCTGCGACTTGCTATTAATGGATCTGATGAAACCAGAAGCATCACTAGCAAATCATGGTTAACATACTTCCCTCCTGTTTTCCTGGTACTATTCAATCTAAATCGCCTGCAGTCCTTGTTCCGAGCCTCTTGGGCCTCTTCACTCAGCATTCCTATAGGCACCGAAATATGGTAGCGTATAATTTCAGCAGTATGTTCAAGTATTTTATGAACTGTTGGGACACACAAACACTCCTTCCCTCACACAAGCACTCGCACACGTCTGTAGCACAACGAAGCTTAAATTTAAATTATTTCGCTTAAGCGAAACCGCCTTTTTTTAGCCTTTTTCTCGAGCTAAAAGTAGAAAAAACGGGGTTTGCGCAAAAAAGCGCAAAAAACGCTTGGCAGCTCTAAAAACTAGAGTGTCAGACGGAAATTTTAAGACTAAAATCACTCTGGGGACTCGTGGGGTTCAATGAAATTTTTAGCTTTGAAGTTGAAGTTCTCTTAAAAATTGACTACATTACAGACTAAAAAGCTTGAGTGCTCTCCCCCTGCTGAGTTTATGTCCTCAGTTTATTTTTTTAATAATAGAATACATTGTACTAGTCACAAGAACACCCTTCATCAGTTCGAAATCCGCTTGTGAAATCTGGTGGAAGGCAAGTGAAGTGGACACAGATTTCTCCGTCGCAGGCCAAAAAGAGTCGTGTTTTCCTGACTTCTTCTCTCGCTCCATCGTTCATAAATGACTTTGGACAGTTATTATTCACGTTTTCCTGTTTCATAGGATATCGTTAACAATATGTACTATCAAAAATCTTGAAAGCATGACTTGAATTTTTTCCACCTAGATCGGGAAAATTGGCCACTGTGCGGCGTACGGCGGACGGACATTTCGGTTTTGGAATCTAGACCTCTTGAAACGGATAATGTCAAATTTTGAGGCCGATCGGAGTCGTCAACTCCGTCCCAAAAACATACGGGGGGGGGGGGGGGGGGTATAGGTAACGGAAAAGTACCAAAAATTCGATATTTTCATGGGTTAGTGGGATGGTTCTTGTGTTGTGACGATCCGCACGCAAAAGAAGCATATTTTTGCAATGCTCTAAGATCTGCTGTACCATCCCTTCCTCAAGAGCTCGGCCCTTGTGAGGTGGGGAAAATCCTTAAAATACTTCAGACACCGCAAATATTTTAGGAGGCGTTTAACCATTCTTCTGGTCTACAGAGAAAGACCGCGTGCACGATAAAAGAGCTTCAGGCAGGTGGAGTGTGAATAATGAATGACTTGAATGCGGTCCCCTCATGAGATGAAAATCCGTGCTCTACCATAAAGCCTGAGGAAGCTTGACTAAAACAAGTCCGCAGTTCCTTCCCAGTGGGTGAGTAGCATCGATGGACACGTTGGAACCCCCCCCCCCCCCCCCCCCGAACATAAAGAAAATCCCCCCATATATTACATAGCCGTCCTGACCCGAGGCCTCGCTTCGCTCGGCCGACCATCCTGGCCGGTGTTTCAGACGTAGAATTTAACGTAGAATCCGAATCCGCGATAAAAAAAAGGGGGTTATAGGCGACCAAAATACCAGTTGCGCCCATTGAGCAGAGTTGCGCGCATCGCGCGGGGTTTTTATATGGCCTATATTGTGGCAGCAAGCCCACCGGATCGTTAAAAAAAAGTATACGTTTGTATACAAATCCGTTCAGCCGTTTTGGCGCCCAATAAGTCACACACAGACAGAAACTCGATTTTATAGAAGTATAGATTATTCCAAGAATAATAAACCAAAACGACCTCTCCCTCAACTCCCTGGCTAAATATTCTTCAAAAACAAGTCCTATTGAGGAAACGTAATGAAAATTATGAGTCGATAATTTTTTTATTGCCACGCACACAGAGACAAGGTCAGAAATTTCCATTCAAAAATTTTAAGCTCACACAAACATACTTCAATAATTCAGCTGTACAACATTAACAAGATGGTAGTAATTTCCAAAGCCTATGTCAAATTAAAGCTCTTTTACATTTTTTATCCTATCGAAAAATCCATCACAATCATCTAGGATCCCTTTTTGCCCGATGCTTTCCAATTTTTTTCCTCTGTCAGTGGGTTACAGTGTTGCCAACCACGTTGATTTATTTTTCATCCACATCACTAGAATCAACGTGATAACCAAAAGAGTGGGCTCTGGATATGGCGCTAAACTTGACCGCATTTCCCACACAAGCGCAGTTTGTGCTCTGGCAGCTCATTTACTCCACCGACCGGTGCGTATGGTTCTCAACCTCGAGACAAATATGGAGTGGATGGGGAAGCGGTTGAGCAATTTGTGCGACTACGAAGTGAGTTCCGTTTCCGGATGAATACAAAAAGTTGTCGAGCCGGTGAGGACCGTTCACATTTCCAGGTGGGTGTCAACGACGTCGGAGAAATACAGTATCTGACCGCCTCCATCTACCAGGACAACGGTCACGTCCCAAGCAAATTTATAGCAGTCCACTCGTTGAAACATGCCGGCAACGGATACGACATGTCTACTTACGACGTCAAAATGTTCGGGGTGGTCACGGACCACGCTTGGAACACATGGTGTAGAGCACCTGGTCAGTATTGCCAACTTAACAACCTAACTTTTCTGCAGTTGATACAGCAACTGGTGCAACTTGTAGGATCGACAGAGCACATATCTATGATGGAAAACGTCATGGAGCACATCGCCAAAGCCGTCGGCAAGGACCCAATCGCCGTCCGGAAGTCAAATCTGGTGAAAGGGTCGCCTTTGAACAAAATCATCGACGATGTCGTCAACTCTACTGGATACCAGGACCGTTTGAAAGCTGTCGACGAATTCAATAAAGTAAGGTGTTAATCCGCCGATGAGGAATCGCTAATGGGGAAATTGCATAAACTTACGATTTTAAATTTAACCCTACCGTTGAATTGTAGGACCGAAGCATATGTTATAGAAACACTGAAATCAGTTTTTTTTTTAAATTGTTGGAGGAGAGAAGAGCAAAAACGAGTAGTGCAGTTCGAATTTCCGCGGGTCTGTCCGCGAGGCTGACAAGACCAATCAACCAAGGCCGATTGGTCAAGACCAATCTACGTCACAAACAAGGCAAAGCCCTCACTTGGGGCGCTAGTGTCTACAGCTTGTAGAAGGAATTTACGAAGGTTCATAATTTGAAATAGTGAATAAATAATTCAGAATATAATATATTATTATACTTATAGTTTAACGTCTTATTACATCATATTGACGGTGATTTGACAGCGTTCGTTGTGATGGGCTGTCAGATGGCAACACTGCTAACACAATCGGTGACATTAGATCAAACGACGTCACTGACCCAGCTGATCGATTCTACTCCCGCGTATTTTCAAACCACCACTTTCTCTAAATCATAATAATTTTCTGGAAGCTATTCCAGACGGCTGACTGTCGTTTTTGTTATTCTCGTAGGATGTACCTACTTTCGAAAAAATAATTGAAAAAATGCATGCAACTTCCCCATTGACTCGCACGTAAATTGATTTTGTCCTTCAGTCGAATCGGTGGAAGAAGCGAGGAATCAACTTGTCATCAATGTCATACCCGTACTACTTCAGAGCTCAATTTCACGCTCATGTTTCCATTTTCGCTGAAGATGGCACCGTAGCGGTCACACACGGCGGTGTCGAAATGGGCCAAGGAATAAACACTAAGGTATTATAACCATTTTGCTTTATTATTCTTGGAATACGACGACTACGATCGGCTTCAAAATTTGACATTATCCGTTTCAAGAGGTCTAGTAGATTCAAAACCGAAATGTCCGTCCGCCGTCCGGGCCGTTTTGGGCAGTAGGATTTTTTTAAAATCTGAAATGTTGACAAAATACTCGGTTTACCATCTAGTTGTGCCCGCAAGGTTTTCAGCCCGATCACCCAAACCCGTGGGGCGCTATGGGGCTAAAATGGGGCCACGGGAGGCGTTTTTTGAAGGGTTTTGGCTATGGGATCGAGTCAGGTGTCGTTTTCGAAGTATTTTTGGACGTAGAATCCATTTTTTGGGGTCCCGCAGCGATCCGATTTCACTGTGGCGATCTACAGGGCTTTCATAGGGCTAAAAATGGGATTTTTGTAGGATCCCAGGAGGTTAAATATTTTTCGAGTAAAAAATAAAGAATTTTTGAAGAAAAAAGTTTTAAAACAAAAAAATCCAAAAAACATTTTTTTTTTAAATAGAAATAAAAAAAAAATTTTTAATTTTTTTGATTGGCAGAATTAAATTTCTGCACAAGTAACGTCTATCAAAGAATAATAAACCCTTGTGTAAAATTTGCAGCGTTTTTTGAAGGCTTTTTTCTTCAGGCTTTCTTTTTGAAGGGTCGAGTTAGGTGTCGTTTTCGAAGTATTTTTTACGTAGAATCCATTTTTTGGGGTGCCGGAACGATCCGATTCCACTGTTGCGATCTATAGGGCTTTCATGGGGCTACAAATGAGATATTTGATGGATCCCAGGAGGTCAAATATTTTTCAAGTAAAAATCAAAAAAGTTTGAAAAAAAAAATCCTAAAAAATTTTTTTGAAATAAAAATCCCCCCCAAAAAAATTTTTTTTCACTGACAGAATTAAATATCTGCACAAGTAACCTATATCAAAGAATAATAAACCCTTGTGTAAAATTTGCAGCGTTTTTCTTCTTAAAGTGGGGCAAGATTGTGCGCACAAATGTGCGCTTGCGCTCAAAATTTTTCATTACGAGAGTTCATCCCACTTTGGGCCCCAGTTAGCAAGGCCTCCCCTATCCACTTGCTGGATCCATTTGTAACACATATGAAATATAAGCACAAATTTCATTCTGACGCAACAGGCGGCTCAAGTAGCGGCGAAGTATCTCGGGATCGACATGGATATGATAGACGTGAAACCGCTGCTCGCTCACGAAAACCCCAACAACTCCCGCACGGGAGGTTGTCAAGCGTCGGACAGCGTCTGCTACGTGAGTGAAGTCCGAATGTACAACAACGCGATCTGTCGGCGTCCTGAAGCACTTCCATGTTTTCCAGGCGGTGATGATGTGCTGCGAAGAGCTGAACAGGAGACTCGCTCCGTTCAGAGCCAAATTGGGTAAAAGCGCGGATTGGGTGAAGATCGTCAAAGACGCAGAAGCCGCCCGGGTCAACTTGCGACACTCGTACATGTTAGTTCAGCAGCATCTTGTTGCAGTATGTTTGATCTGAACGTTATCGCTGACGGATTTTACAGGTTTACACCAAATGATAACGTGAAGCCGTACGATGTGTACGGTGTTGTCGTCACGGAAGTTGAAGTCGACGTCTTAACAGGGCAATTCCAAGTAAGAATGGTTTTAGGTTGTGTCAAGCTCTCAGGGAAGCCTTAATTAGATGTAACGATTGAAGGTGCTCCGTGTGGACCTGTTTGAAGACGTCGGGCAGAGCATCAGTCCGGAAATCGACGTGGGGCAAGTGGAAGGTTCGTTCGTGATGGGGTTGGGCTACTACACGAGCGAAGAGATGATCTACAACAAAGAGACCGGCGCCCTTTTGAGCAACAGGAGTTGGGTACTCGGTCACTTTAACGTTCCTCATTTCTAAAGGTTTGCAATGTGTCACCACTTAGATTTTTCCAGACTTACAAACCGCCGGGCGCGAAAGACATACCAGCCGATTTCAGGATAACATTCAGGAAAAACGCTTTCAACAACAACGGCGTACTTGGAGCCAAAGGTAAAACGCTCAAATCGAAGTCTTGTGGGAAGCTTTGTTGTCTTCATAGGTACATTTTAACGTTTGACAACTTGCACTTACTAGCCACCGGAGAGCCAGCATTGTGCCTCAGCTGTTCAGTTGTCTTCGCCCTCCGGAACGCTGTGATGTCTGCTCGAAGAGACGCTGGAATAGCCGAAACTTGGTTTGACATGAGTAAGCTCATTACACGCTGAATAATTGAGTTCACTTTCAAAGACCATGTTGGGAAAAATTTTCGACTTTTAGTGTTTTCCTGATCTCATGGAGGGGCTCTGTATGCAGGTGCATCGAATTCCCGACTTGTTGAGGATGGCTTTCATCGAAGGTCAGGGATGTCCTAAAATAGAATCATCATTCGCCGTCCACTCAGGGCGGGGGTGTATGAGGCACACCGTGCTAAATTTTTTTCCCTTCAAAACTCTTATCAAATTGATTAAGGCGACCAGTAACAAACTTTTATTCTCTTCTTTCAGATCCACCGTGTACCGTCGAAAAGGTTTGGCTGGCTTGTAAAAATACTACTTCGGATTTCATCATTTGACATCTCACCTTTAATGTTAATTCTGCGTGGCGTAGTCGGTTTCCATATTACTTATGATGCTGTGAGGAAAAAACCGTGGGCTGGTTATGGTGTTAATTGCATTTAATAAAATTTTTATTTAATATGCTATCAATCGTCTCGAGGCGCCTTTCGCCTGTCCCTTATTGGCGTTAAGGCTCTTCAGGAGTGTTACATTACAACATTCGTATCTTAGATGGAGGTTCTGCGAGGCGCAGCCTCACGTTGCCCAGGAGTAGATTCTCTTATATATGAAATTTACTTCTAATTTTTTACCTTTAAGTCTAACGTTTAACTAAATGACGGGCAGGGGTCCGGCAAATTGTAAAACGAGCGAGGTCGTGAATATCTAGTGTTAATAGGACTTTAATTTATTTTCCATGTTTACGAATTGTTCTAAGAATTCTTTCTCAGTCGAAGAACCTTCACTGAAATAGTGTACGAAATGTTCTTCGTCAATTCTGACGTCCCGCTCTCGACTTAGAACAGGTCACGATTAACGGCGTCGTATGAACATCAACAAAGGTCAAGCCGATAAAGCCAATTCTTTATATTACGTTATGATATTTCGTGGCGTAATCAGATTTCCGGCTGCCTTCCGCTGCTTCCGGGTGCTCATCTCATTGCCACGGAAGCTCTCCATGTGAAAATAAGTTATAGGACCCTGGACTCTGACTTCTTGAAGATCTAGGTGGATAGAGGACGAGTCACCAATTGACAAAATAAAAATATTTTGTATTGATATTGTAGTCACATTAAACACTAGATATTCACGACTGTAGCGATGCCGGCCTCTGTATGGTTATTGTTTTTCCGGAGGGAAGGTGCCGTTATGCATAATGCGCATTTTTCAGATGCGATTGCTCACTCCCTTTGATACACACCTCGAGTCAGTCTGGGGCGACGCCTCGTCGCGGATTGTGTTCCTCCTGGGAACTGACCCCCAGGCTCCCCTACCTAGTTTCCTATGTGGGCCTTTTTATCTCAAATTTTGAGGATCGCCGCTGGGATCGTAGGGTGCTGAGTGTCATCAGTTGTCCGTGTAATTCGCCGAGAAACCTCCCCGCTGAATGACTCTCCGTCATGGATTTGTTCCCGCTGAACGGACCTTTTTTTGTCATCATGGGAGACGGTCGCATTTCATTGGCCTGTTGAACAAACTTCGAGGTATGTACTCTTACTATTCCATCTATCGCTCTACCATATCCCCCCTTCAGATCACTCCAGTAGGGTTGCTCTAGTTCCTGATTCCACTTCCAAATTTTGATGGAAAATCTCTTTTACTACAGCCTCCCGAAGTTCTATCAACTGGAGGCAACTTGTGCTGGACCAATCTCCAGTTTCATCTGTCCGAAGCATAATCGTGGAAGTTTTCTTCGGGACTTCACCTTCACTACCATAGTGCACAGCGTCGTCACATCCTGGTGACGTCATTCCTCTGATGTTAGGGACCCTCACCAGATTCCATTTTTCTCCTTTCTTTTTCCCTCAATTCAGCCTGTAATTTTTAATGTTCCTTTCGGAGGTATTTTTCTAGCTGAGTCGAAATTAACGTCTTTTTAATTCTTTTTGTAATTCTGTTTATACCCGGGTATGTAAATTTCTTGCTAACTCTTAACTTAACTTTTTTAAAGATGTGGATTTTCTTTTTAAAATCCCTTTTTTTAAGTTCTTCTGTAATTGTGTGTGTGCCAACTTTATTAATTTTGAATTTAATATAAGTTTTCACATTTTTAAATCTGACTTTGGTGTTCTTCATTAAGAATCCCCCCCATCTCCTTCTTTGCAGGCCAGCAAAATAAATTATTTGTGGCAACTTAATTCCCGAGCATTTCAGCTTCTCGTGGTCCCGCTACACGATCTCACTAGTTTTACAGTTTGCCGGACCCCTGCCCGTCATTTAGTTAAATCCTAGGCATTCTGTCAAATGTGCGTTTTCTTCTAACAAAAACGAATATTTTACAGTTTCCTTAGTAAAATGACGGATTTGACAAAATGACTGCGACATATACAAGAGGATCTACTTCTACCTCTGTGCAATGTGAAGCTGCTCCATCTAAGATAAGAATGTTGTAATGTGCCGTCAGGTTACACTCCTGAAGAGCCTTAACCCCGATAAGGGACAGGCGAAAGGCGCCTCGAGACGATTGATTGCACATTTTATTAAATGCTATTAACACCATAAACAGCCCACGGTTTTTGTACCTCACGACATCATTAATATTAAGAGAACCAACCAAGCTTATAATGCAGTATGATTTTCTACCACGACAAAGGAATGGCAAAGAAATCAAATTGGTAAATTAGACAATAGTATATTATGTTGATTTGGAATGTTAATTTACAAGCTTATCGCTGGTAGATTCTAATTCGTTTTAGAAAAAATAGATAAATATAATTTATTCTTCTTTTCATTAAAATAGGGCACTGAAACATGCAGGACCCTGAAATTCTGTGGTGTCTGGTCACTTTGTGTATCAAATACAAAATGTCTGTTGGGACGGAACACGATAATGTCTCAAGTTGCGTAATAAATATTGATTGTTTATACATTATGTACATTCAGTTGGGTCTGCGGTAGAGCAAGTAAGTAATATAAACAAGGAGGGAGAGAGTCAGGAGGGAGACGATGGTGTGACGGAGCGTCCCCGTTGACTTGCGTCCGGACTGTCTGGCGGACGAAGAGAGCGGGTTTCAGGGCGTGATGTGAGCGTAGCCGGTGGAGTAAGCGACGCTCCCGTAGATGTCAGACGTTGGGGATTGGTTGCCCTGAAAAAAAAAAAAAATAATAATAATAATAAAAATAAATAAAATATCAACGATTGTCCGCCACGTTGGACGAATCAGGCTTACCTGAAGCCACCTGTTGAGCTCTTCCTGAGTGTCGAAAATCATAACGCTGAAAGGCGACCCGGGGACGAGCTCTCCGGCCCATTTGACTTCGACGCGGTAGTCGCCCGGTTCTGTCGGGTCGTACTTGCACATGATCATGCGGTCTTTCTGGCTGCCACGTTGCATTTCCACTCTGAACGCTCCTGAAGACGGAAAATCGCTATTAGGGTTTGTTGCTAAACGAACTGAAATCTTGCACTGTCCAACGCGCAGGAACCTCCACCAAATCTGTTCTGCGTTGTTTAGTCCCTCAGACAGAAAACCCAAAGGGAACGAAAATGTGACGACGTTTGTTATAAACTGTATTTGTTAACGGCAATAAATCTCCAGTGTGACCAACTTTCAAATCAAGATTTTACTCAGTTAGAACCATTATAATCCTGAGTTAAAATGCAGCAGCTTCAACAAAATAATTTAAAGAAAACAATTAAAAACAGCTTCGCATCCTGGATTAATTAATTAAAATCTTCCATATGATTTTGGTTTATTATTCTTGGAATAATAGGTACACCTTTGCGATCGCGACGAAGGTCGACGACTCTGATCGGCCTCAAAATTTGACATTATCCGTTTCAAGAGGTCTACATTCTAAATCCGAAATGTCCGTCCGCCGTCCGAGCCGTTTTGGGCAGTAGGAATTTTTTTTAAATCTGAAATTTTGACAAAATACTCGGTTTACCATCTAGTTGTGCCCCGATATCACTGTGGCGATCTACAGGGCTTTCTTGGAGCTAAAAATGGGATTTTTGAAGGATCCCAGGAGGTTAAATATTTTTCGAGTAAAAAATAAAGAATTTTCGAAATAAAGAAATTTTTTTCGAGGTATAACAATCCCAATAAAAATTTTTTTAAATTGTTTCATTGACAGAGTTAAATAATTTAACTCAGCAAGAAATTATTTCTGCACAAGTAATGTATATCAAAGAATAAGAGTCTTAGAATTGAAACCACGACATGAAATATGACGACCACGACATCACATTGTGATCTCCAAGACTGCATACTCTTGACTGCATGATATTTTTGTACCTTTCTAAGGATAGCTTTTTTGAGCAATAAATATACTCATAATTAAATAATGATAAAATAGGTACAGCAATAAAATATCACACGTTTTTTCTCCCTTACCTGTTGAGTCAGTAGGTATCCCCTGAAAAGTAATAACCGGGATACACTTAATTCAGAGGGTAATTATAAACCTCTGAATTAAGTGGATCCCGGTGATTATACGCACTAGGAATATATTGACAGCCCGTTCAGCTAAAACTAAAGGAGACAAAAAATATTTTTCCGAAAAAATTGTAGACTATAGCTATCTATACGGAAAAAACTGTAGACGATGCGAATCTGGCGTCTGTAACTAGTTCCTCTACGCTCCGCAGATGAAGCGCTGCTTGTACTCATGGGCTGTCGGCAACGTCTCGTGACGAACCAGGTGACAAAATTCCAATCTACCACGACTTTAAGAATCTTTGGCGATTTTTTATTTTTTTTATTTATTTATTTTTGTTTTTGTTGAACGGAATATACCTAAATCTTGGAATTTTGATCTTTATAAATATTTTCCTCATACAACATATTATGTTATATTATAACATATTATGTGAGGGTGGCTACTCAAAATCATTCTTTTTTTGTAGTTTCATTGTTTCTTTTTAGATCGGCTCGAATTTTTTTTTATAGCTTTTGGTTTATTATTCTTGGAATAATACACCTATGTTTTCGCGACGGGGGTCGACGACTCCGATCGGCCTCAAAATTTGACCTTATCCGTTTCAAGAGGATTCCAAAACCGAAATGTCCGTCCGCCGTCCGAGCCGTTTTGGGCAGTAGGAATTTTTTTTAAAAATCTGAAATTTCGGCAAAATACTTGGTTTACCATCTAGTTGTGCCCGCAAGGTTTTCAGTCCGATGGCCCAAACCCGTGGGGCGCTATGGGGCTACGGGAGGGGTTTTTTGAAGGCTTTTAGCTATGGGATCGAGTCAGGTGTCGTTTTCGAAGTATTTTTGGACGTAGAATCCATTTTTGGGGTCCCGGAACGATCCGATTTCACTGGAGCGATCTTTAGGGCATTCGTGGGACTAAAAATGGGATTTTTGAAGGATCCCAGGATGTTAAATATTTTTCGAGTAAAAAATACAGAATTTTTGAAAAAAAAACATATTTTTGAACAAAAAAATCAAAAAAATTTTTTTTTTAATTTTTTCATTGACAGAATTAAATTTTTGCACAAGTAACGTATATAAAAGAATAATAAACCCTTGTGTAAAATTTGCAGCGTTTTATTTATTTATTTATTTATTTTTTTTTTTGCCTGCTTTGAATAAATGCCTGTTATTAGCAAGCTGGTTTCGATATTAAATTTTTTTTTGAACCCCCCCCCCCCCCTTCACTACTTTAGGCCGGTCATTATAATGTTTATGTTGTGTACCTACGGATCGGGTTATAATTTTGCCCATTAAATTCGCTACAAAGTAACTCCCATTTTTTTACATAATTAGGTTGCACATTTGACTTTACATCCAAAATGCCCAGAGGGGATTAACCCAAAACGATTATAATTATTTGTACAGCCCTATTAAAAAGCTGAAGTCAGGGTACATCAACACATTTGTAACAGACTGGGCGAAGGTTCCTCTGCCTGAATTATGGGAATGACTATTTCTTGAGATCAAGCAGAACAATACCTTTGGGTCCTCTGACGCGAACGCTCAGTTGTCCGGCGCCGGCCCCTCGGGTGTCGCAAATGAACCGGCTCTGGAAAATGGCCAAAACCCCGTGTTGGATGCCGGGGCCGAACACTCGAACTTTGCTGGCATCAGCGGCGCCGCATATCCTCAGTATGAACGGTGACCCGGGAACGTCCACGCCTGCAAAAACGACGAGTTGAAATGGCGGTCGAGAGATGGAAACTAATGGTAGCGTTTCGACAAACATACCGCCGTATTTCACAGTCAACGTGTGCCTTCCGGCTTCTTGGGGTTTGACGTTGAGCGTGAAAGTGCCGTCTCCGTGGTCGTAGAGTTCGCAGTAGGCTACTTTTTGCGGGCCGACGCAATGAGCGCTCAGCTCCCCTGAAAATTCACGCGGGGCGTTAAAATGTCATCAGCGCGCGGCAAAATTTCGCTCCACGTTAGATTCATACCTGGTCCGGCTGCTCGAGTGTCGATGAAACTTCTAATGTGTTTTCCGACCGTCCCAACGCCCAAACCTTCTCCCGAGCAGATGACTTTACTCGCGTCGCACATGGCCGTCACAGTGACTTTCAGCGGACATCCTTTCACTTGCCTGGAACAACGTGTGATTCACAACTAAGTCGTGTTGAGTGGTAATGAGAAGGTGGACGACAAAACGTACCTGTCAGACCACATCACATTAAGCAAGTAGGCGCCAGGCGTGCCGGGAGTGTAAGTTGCTTTGTACACGCTGTCCCCGATGTGCTGCAAGTTGACTTTAATTTCGTTTTTCATGCCGGTCAACGTAACCTCTGGAACTCCTAAAACGAAAAAATTGGGAATTGTTTTACTCATCTATTATATTGGAGCTGCAGCCCGAGGAGGAGAGCTCATTTTTATTCTACGGCACTTCTATATGTCGCCAAAATTTGAAATTGGTCTTGAAAAATCCGGTTTGGCGAGCACAGTGCGAGAAAAGTCTGAAACCACCAAAAAGGCCTCTCAAAATAGCTCAAAATGTGTTTTAAGGCTCAGTTTACAAGAATGTTGGGAAAAGTTTGATTGAAGGGGGGTCGGGGAGATGAAAGGAGGGAGGGGGAAGGCCGTTGGGAAGACAAAAGGGGCGGCTATCACGAGACGTTAACCCATTTTTCAGTTGAGGGGAGTCATAGCTCCTCAATCAGGGGTGACGGGCTGGAGGGGGGGGGGGAGCAGCCAGTCCAGCAGGGGGCGGCCCCCTAGTCTGCTGTACTGGAGCTCCAGCCCGAGGAAGAGGAGAGTAACCCAAATTTGGTCATCTTTATACTTGGGCATATCTACCGGGTCGGAACATTTTGAAAAAAAAAAAAAAAATTCTTGGAAAATTTAGCTTGGCGGACCATAGAACAAGACAAATCTGAAACCAATTTCAACCAATTAAGTTTTCAAAAATGAAGAGTCCAGGGGCAGGGGGAAACCCCAGTCATTGAAGAAAAGCTGATTTTAAGGAAAATGCATTTGAAAGTTTACCAACGAAAAATGCTGTGTTTGAACCATCGGTTCGGATTCATAATACGAAAAAACTTTTTTGAAACTATTAAAATTTAATGATAACGTTATACAAAACTTCGAACTTGTTATGCGAATGGTGACCCAATTTTTATCCTAAACCAAATAATGGAAAAAAATATTCTAAAGACTGCTAAAATGTATTTTAATATCCAAAAAAATATCGTTGACAGAAAACTTTTCTTTGGACAATTTTTACACTGTGTTTTATGACAAAACGTCTCGGCCATGGAAACTCACTCTGCGGATATGGATCAGCGTGTGTCGTCTTTAGAGGGAAAAAGGGGCAATTAATGAAATGGAGGAGCGTCGGCGACGGGGTTTTACCGTGCTCTTTCATGGCGCACCTGAGTCGGATGCTGCTGAGGCGGAACAGGAATCGGACCAGGCTTTTCTGAGCAACGCTTTCGAGGCTCTATCTTTTGGTGCTGGTCAGGAGACTTGCTAAGCGTAATCCTAAACTCTCCCGTCCGATCCTCATAATGTTGGACTCCCCGGAAACAGTTATCAAGTTACTGGCAGCTAATAGGTCTCAAAAACAATCCAAGCTGTCTATCGAGGCAGACAGAACCAAGCTGCAGCGGTGGTGCAGCATGAGGTCGCTCCGTGATGAGTCGAAGAGGACGGTGGCGAGGTGGGCCTAACCATAGTTTGTTCGAGGCGTGCCCAGCATCATCCATCTGGACCAGCGTTCAAGAATCTGATATTTGCCATCTTCTCGCCGTCGGAATCTCTATTTTTTACTTACGTTAATATCGGTGGTCTCAAGACATAGTTAAAAATTTTCCTTTCCTTCGCAAGATTGTGACTTTGCGAAGCGTGGTCGCTGGACTTCATCTTCTATCTCGAAACTGAATAATGTTGGTGTTTCCGTATCACAGTCAAGTGTCTGGCCACGCAGCATCGGTGCCCTCACCAGTCTACTCTTCTTACGCTTTCCTCGGTTGCCTTCAGTCAATCTCTTGTGGTAAACGACAATTCAGATGCTGCTCGACCTGCACTTCACGATTTTCCCCCTCTCTGGACCTTCCTCGCCTCCTCCGGTTCTCCAACAGTTTCAACTCTCCACTTCGCCAATCTCTTCGTAAGGTGCTGGGAACGTTATTTTTTACATGGGTGAATTATTTTAGATTTTTTTGTTTCGAGCTGTGACTCCTACTCCCTATTTTTATTTTTTATATATTTTTATTTTATTTATTTTTTTAAATATTTTTTAACTTTATTCATACCTACTTCTCTTTGTAAAATTTACATTTAATAGAATTCTATTTAATAGAATTTTTGTTGTTGTTGTAATAAACCTTAAAAAAACCAAAATTTACACAAAAAAGGTTTTTCCCAATAAAATTTAACTTCAAAATTGTTAACAAAACATTTACACTGTGTATCTATACCACTAATTCTCATCGTGTCTGCGGCTATCTATGTATGTCACAAGCCTTCTCCTCTGAAACAGTAAGTGATAAAATACGCCGATTCGTCTCTCAGTTGAAATCTCCGCTAAATGCGCGCGAACCGGCGCATTTGCGCCCAACTTTCTTGTTTCAAATGGGAACCCTATTTTTTCTCGAATTTGGATTCTCTAGCCAATTTTACGTTCAATGAGCCCATTGAGCGCAACTCATCCTTTCTTCGTTGTTTACAGACAATTCCTCTATATCCTACCCCATCACTTGACATATTTTTCAAATGGGCGAGCCCTCCTTGACCGATAAAACCAATAAACTGCAGGGGGGGGGGGGGGGGGGGCGCTAGCCAGAGGAAACCCACTGAGCTCTGAAAGTTGGTGGTACGTGGTACGAAGAAAGAGGCAACGACCACCCCTCAGTTTGAACAAATTACACAAAACATGTCAACGACCACTCAAGTTTGAACAAATTACACAAAACATGTCACCACCGAAACCTACCTGGACCAGCCTGAGACCCGTCGATGTTGAATTCGGCAATCTGATTGCAGATGGCGGATGCGAGCCCTTTTCCAGTCAAGATGAGACGGACACCGCCGTTGCTGGCTTCAGCGAGAGCATTGATGGGTGAGAACGGTAGGGGAAAGCCGGCGTAAAGGAGGGTGAGAGTGTGAGGGCCGGGAGCTTTGGGGGTGACGATGATCTGAGCCGTTTCGGGCATGTCCTGCTGAATGCTGACGGGCACTGTGCTGCCTTGGGGGCCGGTGCATTCTCCTGTGACTTCACCTGAAATGAACCTGCGTTAAGAAGGCAGTTAGGATTTGACATGAAAGGACGAAATGTTTCAACGAGTACCTGGACCAGCTTCACTGAGATCCAACAGCATCTTGTACGGTATGTTAGACGTCATGATGACTCTGCTTGGCAGATTGTCGCCGACGACTTTGATGTTGTCGACGGAAACGACGTAAACGCGGAAAGGAGACCCCGAAATGTGTTTTCCTGAGCAGGTGATGGTGACGTCGTACATGCCCACTCTGACTGGCGTGTAGCTGACTTCGTACTGGTCTTGCTTTTTGGGTACGATCGAAGCGTTCACGTGGGGCACGCCCGGCGGCCCGGAAATCTGCACCATGGGACGGTCCGGAGGGCAAAGCCCGACGCAGCTGACATTGAAGTGCGCCACAGTGCCAATCAGAGCCCTCGACAATCCTGATCCCCACGCCCGCGCTGCGCCTCCTTCGATGACGTTGAAAGTAACCGGAGAATCTGCACACAAAACCAGCGTTACACCCTGCCAATCACCACCAAAATTACTTCACCCATAAAGCACACCTGAAATTTTCTGCCCTCCGTAGGTGATGTTGAAAGAATATTTCCCCGGTAATGGCGGACACAGCTCAATCAGGTCAGTGTCTTGATTCAACTGTTTCATGACCAAAGGCAAGTCTTGCCCGAGCGGGCTTCTTACCGTTACATCAAGCTCAGCAAAACCAGCATCTTTCCTCAGGACTGCAAAAACATTTAACGTTAGTAACCTCGCCAATTAACGCCCAATAAATAACAATAAATTTATCTACATACTTTTGAATGAAATGTTGTCATTAACGGGGACAGTTGTGTTTGTCATGTTGTCGACTTTCACCTTGCCGGCGTCAAATACCTGGCAGAAGTAAGGAGATCCGCGGATTTCTCTGCAATTTCTGACAACTTCAATTTTGTATGAACCTGGAAAAAAATCATCCGTTCAATCTGTTTATTGTTTTATATATATATATATATATTTATAATACCGTTTAGGAAGGTTTTGGCACACAGTATTTGACACATTGACCAGAACTCACCGATCATGCTGGGCATGAACTCCGCCAAGAGGTTCCCGTCTTTCTGTTGGTAGCATCTGACGGGCACGGCGCTGGATCCCGGGCCGGTGATGATCACGTCGAACATTTCAGTCGGCTCGCCGGTCGTCTCGATGACGAAAGACGTCCTTTTCCCGACCGACGACTGGTACAAGCCAAGCCCGGTGGCTCGGACTCCGCCGCGATCTTGGACAGGCACCTCAATGGGACATCCTGCGAGTGGAGAAACCAGCGTTACCAACTACATTCTTTGAACTGTGAGGTTAGGTTCTAAATCAACGAGAATGAACTTGATTTTTGTTTTGTTTTTAACTTTATCCTCACAAGGTCATTCTTCAAATGTTACGAAAATAGGTCAACATTGCATAAAACCCGCTTCTACTATTTCTAGGGCCTTAGGGAAAATATAATATTTGAATTCCGAGGTCTGGAGGGGGTGCATGACGTGAGATGCTTCGCAATCCTTTGATTGGCTGAGAGATGCAAGTTAGCCAACTTTGGTACACGAGAAGCCAACCCTGATAATCGAGAATCATTACAGAAGGTCATTCAAAAATCAAGCATCGAGGTTATAATAAATGAAGGTTATTCAAAAATTGACGCGGGCTGAGTGTTTTTATTCCGATCTGATTTATTATTCAGCGCTCTGGCGGCTCCGTGCCCAACTACTCATGCCCAGCAAGGGAGGTGTGACGTCACGAGCCCTCCCCTTTCAAACGAAAATCTCCAATATGTCTGCACGTAACTAAATTTTCGAACTTAAAATTTGTGTAGGAGGGTTTTAAAGGGTGCTGAATCCGAATACGTTGTTAGAAATGATGAATTGCGACCTTCTCAAGGAGCCCATTACCTGAGGCGTAAACTCCATTGTATTTCACGTGAAGTTTATGCGTGACGTTCAATTTGGGCGTGTAGGCCACTTCGTACAGATTGCTTCCATTCAGCTCCCTCAGAGTATGCTTGACGTCGTTTCCAGCAGCCTTGATCATCACTGCCAGCGCCCCAGAACCCGCACCTTGAGTGTCAACTAAAACGTCCAGTGCAGAGTTTAGCTTCGATCAAATTTTTAATAAAACACTCTGAACGGATCTCACCTTTGAAAGTCGCCATATTCCCCACTTCGGCTTCAGAAATGTCGTGAACCCGGACAGCCGCTGGGTTGAAAACCTGGACGGAAAAGGGCTGTTTGGTGATGGGGTGAGATTTCTGCGTCACTATCACCGAGTGCTGTCCAACTTCCGTCGGTTGGTAGTGACACCGGTACAAACCTGATTCAAGTTTTTCAACGTGGCACAGCACTCTTTTGCCGTTAGGTCCTGAAAACACACAATTTCATAATATAATATTAAGTGAATCACATCAGACAATCCCGAATTTTAAACAACCTACCGGAAACTACAGCGTCTATCGTAGTGGGCTCACTGGTGTGCGGGTTCACTTCAAAATAGGCTACTGTCCCCAAAATGACAGAATTGAGACCTTCGCCCCTGGCGGTGGCTGAGGTTTTGTTAGACGACGGATCCACCACTTCACATCTCAGAGGACTCCCTGAAAACGACGTTATTAAAAACCATCCTCACACCAGCTCATCAACAGACAAGAAAACAATGAATGCTCGTCACCTGGGACATCCTGGTCGTTGAAAGTGATACTGACGAAGTGCGGTTGTAACAGGTGAGGTACGAACGTCACGTCGTACAACCCTCTCGACATAGCGTTCACTTCCGCTTTCACTGTCGTGTTCTGAGTGGATATAACTAATTCCAAAGTCCCTTCACCAGCTTCGGTTGCATCCACGGAAAACGTAACTGCTTTTCCAAGCTGAAAAAAATAGGGAGGACTGAGCTGCTAAGAAAATAAAACACGCAAAATTCTGAACATCATGTAACGGGCTTCAATGAAATATAACAGAGGAGACAAAAAATATTACCTTCGCCGGCCCCAGGCCAGTAACTTTGATATTGTTGACGTTGTAAACGTTACAGTAGAACGGGCTGCCTTTGACAGGATGACCATCGATTTCCACTCCTACAACATGCCGGCCTGGAAGAAGACAATTTTGACGTAGTTAATATTCGCTTGTACGGGGCCAGCCCCCAAATCACATCCTTCGACCAACGCCTAAGTTGTTTTTTTTTATTCTATGTGGCATTTTATAGGTTTTCTTTAAAAATGTTTAGTCCTCTTATATTCTCTGTGAGTGCCAGAAATCCCCAACGTTGAACATTATTCCACAAAAATAACTTATTAATAATTATAAACGTTCATTCCATAAGGCCCTGATAGGGAGCATGAATCTTCTGCAACTTCGTCAAGTTCGGCGTAATCTTCAATAACTTCACCACCCAAATTATGTTTACTATAAATTGACAGTAATTGGTTCTTCTTTCTCCCAACCTTAATCTGGTCGGTCGACATGTTGCAGACCGGAACGGCCTTGAAACTGCGTGCCTGACTCCTGCGTTTATCGTTTGACGACAACGTTACGAAAACTGGTTTTATCAACCCCATCGCTAAAAATACTACGCGCTGAGAGTTTTTTTAGGTATCCATGTGGCGAGTTTATTGTCGGAGGGCTCAAAAATATGACATGTCTGACATACTTTACAAACGTAAACACGATGAAACTACGAGCTTATGTCGGTTTCATGACCCTAAATTAACTACAAGAACATCTAAAAGATCAACGCCGAAGTCGCTAATCAAATCTAGGATTTAAGTTGAATCGAATTCTATATCAAACAAAAGGAAGGACAACAACCGATTCTTTCAGTAGCATACGGAATTTACCGGAAATACCACGCAGAAGACATTCGTGGACAAATACGAAATAATCGATTATGAGCACTCAGAAGTGATAAAATATTGATATTATCACTGCCGTATGCAAATTCAATACAGGTAAGTACGATTTTGTCCAAGTTTGTATTCAAACCAACTAGTAAAGGTACTAGGACTTATCATGCAGGAGAGATCGGAAACAACACCTTGGGAAGTGGGATTGTTGGAGAAACTATTCGATTATGCGCACTCAGAAGTGTTGAGTCTTACTACACATCCCTTCCACATGCAAATTCAATAAAAGTAGTTAGGTACTGGAATTGGAATCATTTTTGTCGGTTTAAAAAAATTCAGATTCCAACTTGAATCCTTCCAGAAATTTGCATTCTTTTTGTCTGCTTTTCAATTGTAGAATATAAACCTTTAAAATCTTATTTAAACTGACAAGTGCAGATGTAAGCGGAACTTATAAGAAATACTATCAGCGCACAGTAGACATTCGAAGCAAATTGGGAAGCCACCGGAGCTAGTTGGAGAAACAATCGATTATATGCACTCAATTATACATAGTGACAATGGGGGCGAACGCAGAAGGAACCATTTTGTCTTATATCGAAAATGGTAATAATATGGTCGTGTTCGTTATTTTATAACGAACACGACCATTATCGCTCTCCTCCTGCTTGAATTCAAATGCCAATCGCCTACAACGTTTTTTTTAGATCAATTTTGTGACATGGTACACGAGGAAGCACTCCAACAAACCATAGACGGTGTTTGGTTTCTACAAATTCTATGAATAGTACACCCAGGTGTCATTTCGACCAATATCTCAATCCTAAATATTAAAAAAAAAAACCTTCTGCACCCCCTTTTTAGTCCCGCAGGTTAGGCGATCGAGCTGAAAACCTTGTGGACAACTAGATCGAGAACCGAGTATTTTGTCAAAATTTCAGATTAAAAAACTATTCAAACTTCCCCGAAAAGGCCGGGACGGTGCATGATGTACGGACATTTTATTTATGAAATTTTCACATCAATGAGAAATTTCGAGTCCGATCACAATTCGAGTCCGAAAGAGGGAGCGTAATAATAATTAGTATAGGTGAATGCATATGCATAATAATTATTATTCATTGTTATCTGTACAAAATAGGCCTTTCGTGCCACCACGGGTAAGGCTTGAAAGTCTACAAGGTCTGTTGGGTTGACGTCCATAGATCTACATGAACATCAGCTAGGTCCAGGAGTCAGACCAGGTTCTCGACTTGGCAGGAAGGGTGTGGCCCAGTTAGTTATCACCCAACCGCCCGATATGTTGTTTTTTTTTTTTTTTTTTTTTTTGCAATTTCAGCCTAATTCATTCGATTTAGGCCCCAAAAACGGCCCGTGGTCAACTATATAGTCTCAATACATCCTGTTCTTTACTGCCAACATCAATTTACTCACCGACTTCTACCGGGGTGTACATAGCAGTTGTTATCCCCCGGTCGACGTCTTTGTCCATCTTGACCGGGAGGCGGTGGCCGGCCGACGACGTCACTCTGACGTCACACTGTTCAACCGTCGCCACTTGAAGGGTGGTGGGAGTGCCGGCGCAACACATTTTGACGCCCGCTCCGGTAACCAGAACTTCCCCTCTGTCGTAGACCTCGCAAGTGAAGGGTGAACCTTAAGAAAAGGAGAAGAATTAGACTGATACAGAACGATTTTGGAGGACATTTTTACATTGTGCGTACACTACATACCTGGAATGGGCTCTCCATTGAATCTGACGCTAAGACTGTGCGGAGCAGCTTCTTTAGGTTTGAAATTGACTCTAAATTTGGCGTTTCCTTCACTTTGCACATAATTTGGCACATTGCATCCGTTCACAGCAACGATAATTTCCAAGTTTCCTGCTCCCGCTTCACTTGCATTGACTGAAAATATGAAAATAAAAATAAAATAATTATTATGATAATAATAAAAATGATATTTCAAGTTAGACTGTAGATATTCAAGATGTGACGAAATAAAACCTCAGAAAAATTCACTCACTGCTGAAATAAATTGGTTTCCCCACAGGGCCAGAATTAATGTCCGTCACTTTGACTTTGGACGCGTCGTAAGCCTTCAAAAGGAAAGGACTCCCTTCCAAGTGGCCATTTCCCAACTTGACTTCTACACTGTGGTCCCCTAAGAATTTCCAAAATAAGCTGTCAAAAATGGTATCGACAAAATGGTTCTAGAGTCGGAGTAAAGTTGGAAAATACTCACCAACATGTTTGGGCGTGAAAGTGGAAATGTAATATTTTCCTTGAAGTGAGACATTCACGGGAAGAGGGTTCCTCATCGCGGACAAAACCTGAAATTCACACATTCAGAACGATAATATAAAATACTAGAGGGCCCCAGCCAACCCCCGAACGTATGTTTTAACTTAAATTTTTGATTGAATAGGTGGGTGATTCTACAAAAAGCGGCCAACTTAGCAGAAAAGCGGCCTCCTCCTCGGGCTGGAGCTCCAATATTGTACAAAGATTGCTTGTGATTAGAATGTTTTGTGGGTACCAAAAACTAAAAAAAAAAAAAAAAAAAAAAAAAAACCGGTCCTTTGGTGGGATCTCAATAGGTAGCCATTGTTGACCGAGATTCTTATAAATTCTGTTTGATACGTCGCTTGTAGGTTGTAAGCTTATAACAAGTGTCAGAAGTGGGATTGCCAGCGACAAACGTCCATTTTATCAAATATATGTCGCACTCATGCTTGATTAGCGTTGCAACTCAAAATTTCTCTTTTTCAGGAAACCGAGCCCCAAGTACCGTCTCGTTCCCACCAGTTACCAGTAAAAAGACCTCTGCAGCATACCTGTACTTGTGGCGGTCCCAAAGAGCCGCAGTCGATTTTGAAGCTCGTCGGTTTCGCCACGCTGATTTTGTCTTCGGGCAAAGGAATGACCCGACCCACGTCGCTAATGTTGCACGAGAAAGGGCCCCCTAAACATTACAAATAGAAAATTATATCACGCCAAATGTTGACCGCTTAACGAAAGTTCTTGTAGATTTGGTCCCACCTGGCACATTGTTTCCGTTGAATTTCAAATCAACCGTATGAACGATGGCCTGTCGCGGCGTGAAGGATATGGCGTACGTGTGGGGCCCCTGAGTGTGCGCCGTCGTCCCAACTCTGCCGCCGTTGACCGTCACCTCCAAATTTCCAGGGCCTGCCTGACTAGTTTCAACTGCAACCGGGACGTTGGCAACAATGACGTGACGCGTAGAGTCAATTTGTCTTTCAAGGTCACACGTTTCACTCACCTAAAAACGTTACCGGCTGGCCGATGGTGCCATTCGCCACGGGTTTGACCTTGATGGCGTTCACGTCGTAAACTTTGCACGAAAAAGGCGATCCAGCTACTTGAACTTGCCTGACAAAATCATATCATCAATTCAGGCGCAACGAAAACATGCTTAATTTTCAAATTGTAGCAAAAATTTGACATTTATTGACAACAACTTGTTAAATAGGAAACTGTATCAACGTACCTGTAGAAAACAGCTATTTTGTGCTCGCCCACAAATTTCGGGCAGAATTCAACTCTCGCCGTTTGGTTTCCGGTGTCTTTGACTTGCGCCGGCACAGACTGTCCGCTGGGCCCTAAATTCCGTCGGGTCGTTTTTTAAAAAATTAGGTGGGAAATTCAATTTTCCGGGGGAGTAAAAAAAAAAGGGTTAATTTGCCCAGCAAAACCCTCGCAGCAGTAACATCCCCCAAAATACCATATCGTGTTACTGGCACTAATTGTACGGGACAAACACCACAAAAAAAAAAAAAAAACAAAAAAAAAAAAACCAAAAAAACAGCAACGAATGGAAAATATGACCCACAAACGTCATTCGCAACAGCAGAATTAGTGATGTCGCCAATGACATTAACCACCAATGGGCAAAGCTCCCATTTTAAAATTGTATTTACACATTTTTAATTATTCACGTAAAGCACCTTTGTATTCAGTTTCTATTTCAGTATTTTACACACCACTTGAATCAAGCAATACAAGACAACTTTTATGGCAATTTAGTTCACTTTTACGAATCTAAACGGACTACAAGGTAACTAGATTTATGGCACTACGATTTTTACTACCGAATTGTACGCAAATAAATAATTACGGCATGCCAGGGAAATTTACAAAGACAAGTTAAATAAGCAATTCGGAAGCGTCCAAGATTGTCAGAAGCCCAGAAAAAGCGAAAGCAGTTGAAAGTTTAAAAGGATGGGGGTTTTTGAAATCGAAGGAACGGGTTTGGTTAGGGGGTTGATTCTGTTTCGAGTTAATAGTTACCCATTCCACCACCTTAGAGTTAACAGTGCTAGTGCAGAAGGGTATCAATAGTGACGGATCCGTCTGTGGTCCCCACCTGGAAAGTGGTTCAGAAAGAATCAGTGCAAATCCAAAGACACGAAAAATAAATTAAAATTTCACGTTAAAAATACAGATAGAACAAATACCCAGGTGTGGAAAGTAAAAAAAAAAAAAAAAAAAAAGGTCGAAGCTAAAGGGGTGTCAGTGCAGGTAATTCTCAGGAACGGTTGCAACAGTGACAGGGATGTACCGTTCTCTTATTAAATTCACCAATCCTGCAATACTAGACCCTTTTCCAAGGTTATCTCGGTTTGAAAACGTCCCGGTCCCCATCCCCATCCCAGGCCCAAGCATACCTGCTTCTCTGCCCTCCTCCGCACGTTCTCTCGCCCCTGAATGGGGAGAGAGTCCCCCCCCCCCCTGAGAACTCCAATTATTTAAAATATTCGCATTCTGCATTTCATTGCTTTGATCCTCGATCATAACATTAACAAGACGGGGGGGTCTCCCTCGGTACTAAAGTAAAAATATAGAAAACCATACCTACAGTCACAAGCGGCAATATTTCCTAGTAAGGGATACATTTTAAGAAATTACGCTTGACGTGACAAAATGTATGCGTTATCTTGAATATTAAATCTACAAATAAAATGTTAAATGCGGAGCCGTTTGTTGGTGAAATAGGCCCTCAGAAATGTTGTTTTTCGACACAAATCATCTGCTCAATCAGGGTGTTCAATCGATTTCATCAGTTTTACGGGGTTCAACCAGAAATCATAGGCGTGTTCGATCGAAATCATCTACTACGCTCTTATTTACTTATTTTAATTTTATTTTATTTTTCATTTTTTCAAATCAGGGAAGAGTTACAAAACATGATAATTGAATGAAATGATGATTATATTGTTTTCACAACCTAAGGGTGAAATGAAATGAGGTTTTTTATTTTTTTTTTTTTGGTCTTTTTATTGTAATTTTATAAAATCAACATCATCTTATTTTGCGTGAGCGAAGTGACTCCACATCAGAGAAAAATTTGTAAGCAATAATTTGAACCTTAAGGGAAACAGGAGTCACAGCTGATTTAATCTGAATTTCGCTAAATGAATTCAAGATCCAATGGATTGGAGGGAGGAAGAGAGAAACATAAATATTATTGAAAAGCAAGCAGTAGACCCCCCCCCCCCCCCCCACAAGAGTCTCTGCTTTCCCATCCCTCTCTGGAAGGCTGCTATACATTTGCGCCAATCCGAACAAATCCAACCCCAAAGTTGTTTCGTTTGCGCGAATGGGTAAGGTTATTATTGACGTTTGCGCCAATGTCCTGCTATCGTACGAGCATTTAAACTATTTATACTAGCGCAAATGATGATTCGGTTCGCGCAAGTGAAAGGTAGACAAAACTCAAAGCTTGGCGCAAGTGTACGCCACCGCTCTGGAATCAAAGAATCTGATACTAGTACTTGGGCTTACACTGGATCAACATCTAAAGTGGCAGGAACACATTCAGAACTTGGAGGGGAGAATTAAAAAATGTTATCATTTCTTCATGATCCTAAGAAATTTTTTATCCAGGGATAATCTCCGCATGATGTACAATGCGTATGTTTACAGTACATATTCTAATTTATGGCATAATAATTTGGGGTGGTGCCTACTCAAGCAATTTTCACTGCATTGAGGTGGCAATTAACACCGTGCTACGGATAGCAACCAAATCTGACCAGCGCACACCAATAGAAACTTTGTATTTCAAGCTCGATGTCCTACCACCTACGTCAACTTATGTAAATTACGTTTTCAAAACTCGGGACACGTTTAGGCAGCATGAGGTGGTAAAAAGTACAAGGACTAGTCAGACAACCATTTTGCGAATTCCTCATCCAAAAGTTGACTTCTTCACTCGGCAGTTACCCTGGCTTGCGCCAGCGCTATTTGAAACCCTGCCTCCTTTCTCGTTAATGACCGCGAGGTCAACGGCAATTTTCAAAAAAGAAGCCCTACTTTATTTTAAGAATATAGAAAATACTAATTATATCTTAAGTCGCTATAAATTGTAATTCTAAATATGTAATATTCATTAGCACTAATGGAATGACAGGCACAGGGAATGACAGGCCTGGACAGGTCAGAGACCTATAGGCCAAATCAAGAAAAATTGGTTCCCATGTATACAAATTATGACTCTCTTCCTTATTGTTGAAATTGTTTTCGTCTTTTGAATAAATAAATAGTACACTCCATCCTTCATCGTATCTTCCATTTCCCTTCCCCAACCACCACTTGCACTTCACACCTCCATCCTTCCCAGTTCAATTCCAGGTCCGTGGAGCTCCCAGCAAGTAGAGGGATCTTGTCACTGCTTGAAACCGTTCCAACAAGAGACTCAGATAGTCCCGACACTTGCCGACACACCCCTATCAACGCTAAATTTTTTGAAAATGTGCTAGGTACTCTAAAGAAAAGGTAATAAATGTTCAACTACTAAGAAAATTGATACAACTTTCAAAAATATTCATCAAGGCGAAAGTAAGAAAAGATGGGTACCCAGGCTTAGAGCATCTCAAGCCAATATTGAGACGTGGAAGATCTAGTTAGGGGCGGCACGATAGCACAGCTAATATTTGTATCAATACCTTCCCTGCAATACTGGTGAGCGATTTATTGATACTTTTATCGGTTGTACCAGTAAATTTTATTTTATTAGACTTGATTTTATTCAAACAAAGCCCTCACAGTACATAAAAGATCGATTGAAATGACATTCCTTCTTTCGGTGTTTCTTCGATATACAACCTGCTGGGCCATAATCTTCGTCAGTTCGTAATTTTACGACAAATAACACAAGAAATATGTAAAGTAATTATATTAAATTTAAGGGAAAGTTTTAAAATTAAAATAAAGCATTGAATATAAATAAGTAAAGATACTTTTGAGTATCGTGCCGCCCCTAGATATTGTTGGAAAAATGCCATCATTAGGTTGGCAAGGGAGTGTAACAGGTTTGAAGACCACAAGGAAAAAAGATGGAGAAAAAGTATCAATTCAGCATTTTGCAGTGTTTTTTTTTTCAACAAATAGTGTGTCCATCAATTTTGCAGAAGTGCGATCACAGGGGGAAGTAGAACACCTGCTTCAGTGGAAATGACTGAATTGACAACTTCTGATATCCATCTTCCTCGAGCTAACACGAAAAAGGAAGAAGGCCAGGAAGCAACATGAAGGCTGCACGGTGGGATTGAAAAACACAGAAAAACGCAATGCAAAGTATTGACCGTCCAAATGTCTAAAAGTCAAATTGTTCCCCCTTTTTATTCCCTAAAAAAATGTCCGAAACCTTTTGACGGGTCCGGATCGTCTTACCCTCAACGGTGACTTCAATGTCGTCGAGAGATGTTGAGACGTTGCTCATTGTGAAGTGTGAGTCGTGGCCGAGTTGAGCGGTCGAAAGCGAACTCCCGCTCACTACGGGGAAGTCCCCGGCAACAATGGCCGTGAAAGGGGAACCTGCAATGAAAAGTGTTGGGTTGGTATTATACTTGAACTCGGCGTTCTTTGGATGATTTAGATGATTTTAGCGTGGAACATGCTTTAGCCGTGACGTAACTGCCCGAAAACGTTAGGTGGGAAGGGAGACGCGAGAATGCCACTTTTATATATTACATAATATATAAATAGTATTGCCTTAGTATTGCCTATCAAGGACATATAATATATTATAGGCTATAGGATCCTATATATAGTGTAGGTTTACCCAATATACCGGGTGTATTTGGTATACCTACATGCAAATATTGAGTACCTAAGTTATTCAGACTATCAATATTTGTGTTGTGTGTTTGAGGGAAGTCTGCCAGCGTAACTGGGTTCCCGCCCCCGATGTCTTTGTAGGGACAGGAAGGGAGTGCTCGAATATCCCTGCCCAGGGATCTGCAAATCTAAGAGGAGGTATTGGAGCAGTTTGGGAAAACCCGCTAGTCTCAGACTGACACGAACTGTCGTGTTGATCTGAGCTGCGTTGGTTTCCAGAAATGGGATCAGGTTCGTCTGGAGTTGATATTGAAGCGTCAACTCCAGCTTTCCCTGATTCTACAGCTAATACGGCGATCTGGGGACTGGCTTCTCCGAACGAATTGTCGCCAAGAGAGGCCGGGATTCCCAGAATCCGACACTTCGGCAATGGCGGCCTGGGCATCAGACTCGCGCGAAAATAATACTGGGTCCGCTGAGCCGGCTTCCGTAGACGAATTGTCGCCAACGGAGGCCTGGCCAGCAGGCACAGTCAAAAAGCTGTTAAGTGACGTCATACTGACAAATAACTCACGGAATGGTCATTGTTGTTCCTGTGTGATTAAGGAGGACTCGCCCTTCCGGGGCTATGTCTCTCCCGTGTCCATTCTGGACAACAATGGAGGGCGTGCAAGTCTACGCCAGGACCCCCTTACCGGGTGGTGAGAGTACCTGTTCGCCGAAGCACCACAGGGTAAGGCCGAGTGTTCTAGCTCACTCTACAAGTTACGGATCTGGTACCATGACTCCTCTTTTAGCTTATGAGGCAGCCATCACCACGGCCAGCCTCGATTCCAACACCAGTCGAGGGGGACGGCCGGTGGCACTGTGCAGAGGCAAGCCTTCCGCGTTGTGCCTGGAGCAGCGTGGGCTCCCCCTCGCCCGAGGACTCCTGGATTAGAGGAGGTGGTCGCTCCACGCTCCTCACTTTAAGGCCGCTCCAGTGGGAGGCCCGAGGAAAACTAGATGTTACGTAATCCTCTACCGCTTTACAGCCCTTCAACACCGAAGTGTTGTCCTGAACGTTACAGGGGTAGCAGCTGAGGGAGGTCAGTGAATGATGAAGGTAGGCGGTGGGGTTGAGGCCACCCCGTAAATAGCGGGGGTGCCGAGACAAGGAGAATTAACGCTCACCGCCGCCTACAGCGGCGCTCTCTGCGGCCACTTAGCATACCGCGAGCGGCGGGAAAGCGAGTAAATTTAAGAGAGTTCGGCCCTTGGCCGATACATATAGGACAATATCCTACATTATAGGACTCTATGTATAGGATATAGGGTCTTATGAAAAGGATATGGGATCCTTTACCGACTGGGTGCTCCAAACTAAGATTTTTAAATAAAATTAAGGGGTATTGTAGCGACAATCTGGGGGCTCCAAGCGGGTGCTCTCGACTACTAGGTTTAAACAAAATTAAGGGGTGTTGTAGCGACCGACTGGGTGTTCTAAGTGGGTGCTCGAAGCCACACTTTTAATATGATTAAGTGGCTTTAGACAATTTAATATGATTTAGGGGGCTTTATATACCTACATATTATATAGTCTCTTGTTTGTTAATATTTATTCTTGGCTCTTCGTTTCTAGCTGTGTTGCTCTTATTTCTGTATTTTTGGTTTCTTATTTATCCTGTTGGGTCTTGTTTCAGGTTCATTGGGCGTTAATGTGTCAGGCTTATCAACAACGAGCTTCAGTGTTTCTTACTATTCTGCTCCCCTTATGTTTTAGATCTCCTGACTATCTTTGCAAAGTATTTTCCCCTCTTTGCGCTAGTTTCATAGTTTTTTTTGTCTTGCTGTCGTAGCGACCGACCGGGGTGCTCTAAGCCACATTTTTAATTTAGACAATCTGGGGGCTTTATTTATCCACAACACAATAGTCAAGTTACAAGACAGAAAAAACTATGAAACTACCGCAAAGCGGGGAAAATACTTTGCAAAGATAGTCTTGCGACCAAGTCAGATCTAAAACATAAGGGGAGCAGAATAGTACGAAAAACTTCAGTGTTGATAAGCCTGACACATTAAAACCTAACATCAACATGCCCAATGAACCTGAAACAAGGCCAAACAGGGTAGATAAGAAACCAAAAATACAGAAATAAGAGCAACACAGCTAGAAACGAAGAACCAAGAATACATATTATATAGAATAGAGGAGCATATATATATTTATTTCGGATATATATATTTGGTTGTTCCATGTTTCTTGAATTTTAGCCTTATAAGCCTATATAGGCCTATAGGCTTTAGACAAAAAGCATCTGGGGGTCCAGGGGGCCGAGATTTTATTGCAATTTTTTCTACTTACCAGGGACTCCTTCTTGGTTGAAGTGAATACTGATAATGTGTTGCGTGGGTTCCAAAGGTACGAAACTGACCAGAAACCTCGCATTGCCTTGGGGTTGCACTTGCGTGGGGATATTTACTCCTCGGGCGCTGATGGTTATCTCCAGGTTGCCCTCGCCGGCTTGCGATGCGTCGACTGCAACAACAATTTAACGTTAGCAGATGTCCAATTCATTACAAAGATTATTTTTCTCGTAAATTCCCTTCGTAGAAAGCTCACCAGTGAACTGCAGAGGGCTCCCGACGTGACCGTGGGGTAGAGGGCCGACGTAGACTTTTGAAGCGTCGTACGCCTTGGCCGTGAAAGGTGTCCCTTGGACAGGTTGTCCGTTGTACAAAACGGAAATCTGGTGAGGTCCCACCGACCGGGGCATGAACTCGCCGGTGAATCCGGACATGACGTTGCCGGTCACTTGAACGGGCAATTCGTGGTGCGGACCTGACAAATTAACAGAAGTCTTGAGCGGTTGCACATCAGTAGGTACTTGTTCACGTGAAATAGGCGTATTTATTACTCACCAGTGACCGAGACGGCCAATTCCGCGGATCCCGAGCTATCGACCGTCATGTGAAATTTTGCGGGCTGATTGATCGGAATCAATTCAAGGCTGCTCAAATTAACAGACACTTTACTTGTGTCGGCTACTGAACAGACGAAGGGGCAACCTGAAATAAAGATCAATTCAATGAAGTGCTGTCATATTTGAGTCTAACAATCAGTGAACATTACAAACGTGAACTTGCCTGGTACGGTTTCCCCGTTGAATTTAATATCGATGAGATGAGGTTTGTTCTGTTCTGGAGTGAAATTGACCAGACAGCGACCTCCTCCACCGACAGTGACGTGGTTGGGGACTTCTCCTTCGTTGATTGATATCTCCAATTGACCCTCGCCGGCCTGGCTGGCATCCACCCTGAACTGGCAGGGTTCTCCGACCACGCCGCTGGCCACGTCCGTCACTCGGATCAACCCCGAGTTGTAGACTTTGGCCACGAGAGGGCCACCAGGAAGTTTTTCACCGCCGACGCTCACTTCGACGACGTGACTCCCAACGTCAGACGGGACGAATTCTATCCTGAAGAGGCCGTTACCTTCGCTGATGACGGAGGATTGGAGCATCCTCTTGGAAGGACCTGAAAATCGAAACAACCATCAGCCGCCTGCACCTGGAATTGACATGAAGACGCGTGGACGTCCTACTTACTCATAACGTTGGCCACGATGTCGTCAGCGCTGAACCCCACAGTTGATATCTTGAAAGAGCAGGTCACATCCACTGGGACCAATCTGACCGCCTCCCCCAAGGCGGCCATTTTGGGTCCTGGCCCTCCGCTCATGACCAGAACCGTCCACGGACTTCCTGCAACAAGAAAATCGAAATCCGTAAACATCGCGTTTCAACCACCCATCACGTACACTCTAAAACCCCCGGTGTATGAAGACCATCAACATCAGGACCTGTCAACAGATTTCACACGGTTTTTGTTGACACCTCAAGCTCAAACTGCTCTCGTCAAATCCCTTCCTTCAATAGGTTATTTCTGAAATCATCCCCACATATCGGTACCACCAGACAGCCGGTGATTGATGAAATTACGAGTATTTCCCCGACGATTCCTGATCACTGCCTCCTCCTTTGACAGAGTGAGATTAGGCTCAAACGCAAACAAATGGGCCCAAATTTCTCATATAGTGATCGTTTATTTGGGCGCAACCTCATGTTTGCATTCCAATCCAAGCAAGATTCACGCCTCATCCCGAGTCATATTTAAATACTAGGGGGACGCGTAGCGAGCAAACTGCCAACCCCCAACCTTTCCCACCAAGCAACAAAGATAGGGATAATTGCGCGTATTTGCGCGCGTTGGAAATTGCGCTCAACAGGCTTATCAGACGTGAAATTGACTGGGGAATCCATATCCGACATAAAAATTATGGGTTCCTATTTAAAATAAGTAAGAAAGTTGGGCGCAAATGCGCATGTTTGCGCACATTTCGGGAGGATCTCAACCCTACCAGAAGGAGGGGACAGAGAGGCCGAAACAGTTGGAAAAATCAGCGTATAAATTTATCACTTAGTAACCGTTTAGGAGTCGCAGGCTTGTGAATCACAACATACACACAGACACAATCTGAATTAGGTAGTGGTATAAGATCTTAGATAGATATTGGTCGAACAAATTCTGGCGATCAGAAGGTTTTACGACTAGTTTAAAAATTGAATAACTATGTTAACACATTTGGGTGTTAAATTCTTTAGTTCAGGTCTGTTTGTGCGGCATGCCTCAGATGTAACCAGGAAAGGTGAATCGGCTGCTAGGGCGCTTTTGCCTATGGTCCATAAGGCACGTGGAGGCCCTTTCTCATCTTGGCACAGAGTAGTCGAGTCACTGGTTCTTACCGCTTCTCTGTATGCTGCTGAGTCGTGGGGTGTCACTCTGTGTAGTGTCCTGGACAAAATCCAAGTCAGAGCTTATAAGTCTTTACTTTTTCTGCCCAATTACACCCCGGACTTCCTTGTGCGTGTAGAGCTCTTGCCCACTTGGAAGTAAAGATTATGAAGCTTGCTGCAAGCTGGTGGCTCAAGTTGTGTGGCATGGAAGACACCAGATACCCTAAGTTGTGTCTTCGTCGTCTCATCACTCTGAATGAAGTGACGTCCGAGCCTAAGTACAACTGGGCATCCCAAATGTCGGTTACCTTCACTAAATTTGGTGAAGGTCAAGCCTGGGTGTCTCAGAACCACCGACTTCAACCTGACTCGCTTCGTTCAAAACATTGACTCGTTTTGGAAAAACAATGACAGGGAGCGAGTAGCAACATCCTCGTTCAATGAGATCTACAGGATGTACTCGCCTGCAGACGGTGAGCTACCTTTTTATCTGAACTCTGACTTGGGTATTCAGACAAAGAGACTCCTGGCTCAAGCAAGGCTGTCAGGGAATTATTTTGCCAAACTGTGCACTCCAGGCTTTGTTGCCAAATTCAATAATTCCGAAGAGTGCCCGATTTGGAGGCCCAAGATTCAATCCTCCATTTGGTCCTGTGGTTCGTGGCGAACGGTTCTCATTTTTTCTTCTCAGCGATTTGTCCCACCATGACTTGGCCTCTCTGCTCTCTTTTAATGATTTATTATCTTGTAAGAAAATGTATTGCTTCTTAGTAAACTGTATTAGAACTAGGGCTTTTTTCCTTAATGAAGGTTTTTTTATACTAATTATATTTAAGTGATTAATTATACTGAAGTGACTAATTAAGTTGTATTACTGTAGCAATTGTACTTTTGTTGTGACTAATTAAGTTATATCATTGTAGCGACTTACGATGTTTCATTTTAGTTATTGAATTACCTGTACCTATTACTGTTTTGTTTTAACTTTGTATCGCCGGAAGGCCTTTACAATTAAACCTTTTCATTCTCATTCATGTTAACACCACGAGAGATGGAGACCCTCTTTGACCATCGCCGATTCAGATCCACAGTTATACATAATGTAACAATATAAGGTAAGGGGGGGAAGAGCGAAAACGAGGCAAGTGCGTAAGTGGGATGTAAAAAGCTATTTACAACAATTTCCATTGGATGCCATCTAGTGACTAGGTATGAAACAGTATGCCTGTATCATGTATCCGCCAAATGGCAAATGGTACCTAACCTGGTTGTGAAGTCACATTTGTGCTATTTCACTCAGGTACCAAGTTCAGTGTCCCGAGTCCCATATCCATGTGTCCCGTGTTCCATCTTTCAAATCGGTGAGTGTTTTCAGGTGTTTGTACTTCACTCCTATAATTGAAATTCGGTGATATCTTTTTCTATCAGTGAGCTGGGCCCTACCATGCACTTATCCCATTGGTTTTTCAATCAGGGGCATGTGCGTATAAGATTAAAAAAGGCGATTTAAGACGAAATAGTCTATTTCCACGATAAAAATATATAAAACTTGAAGACGCGTTTCGGTTGATTAGACCATCATCAGTACAATACAGAATGAGGAAGATGTGAGAAGTTACTTATATACAAAAGTGAAATGTGCCTTCTAATGGGCGTGGCATTAGAAAGGTGGCATGAAAGGAGAAAGGTAATGAGAAAGGCAAATAAGTGAAAGGAAGACTCACAAGAAAATGTCAATTAACGGGGAACGCCTAATTACATCCAGGTCATTAACAGATATTCCTAAATTGTGAATTTTCTGAATTTCCAAAGATTCTAAAGCATCTAATTTTGGACCTTTTTGGCAAACATGAGCTATCCCAATGGCTGGATTATTACTGCCTATCTCATAACTAATTCTATGGTTTTCTTCTGACAAATTCTTTTCAAAAGCTTCCCTACCCCTTCCCAACCTAAGATCATCATCGTTCTTTCATTCTAATTTTAAATTTTCGGCCGGTTTGTCCTACGTATTGAATCCCACAATCACATTTTAATATATACACACCCCCTTTATCCTCTAAGCCTTAGAGTCTAAGGGAATCTTATCTTTCACACTCCCTAATAATTTCTTCGTAGAATTTTGTGAATAGAAACCGACTCTGAAACCCCTATTTTCTAATATACGACCCACTTTCTGAGTTATATTCCCATAAAACGGTAAACTAACCCACTTCCTATTATCTGGTTCTTTATCCTCCCTTTCCAAATTTGTGACTGCTAACTGAAATTTCTTCCTACTAATATTTCCCCTAATTCTATCTATTGTAACCCTATAGGATAACAATTACTCTCCGCTATAGAGTAAATTATTTCTTTTTCTTTCCGAAAAGCTAATTGATTCATTGGGACCGATAAAGCCCTATTAATCATACTATAAAAGGCCGCAAATTTATGAGATGCTGGATGGTTGGAACTATTATGGATAACCACGTCCGTATAGACAAAGTGGTTGTTTGCCGATGGTGCAGAGGTCTAATCCAATGAGTTTGGTTAGGGAGAGAGAACGACTCCTCTGCTGAATACTAAATTGTTTATTCAGGTAAACAATTATAGCGTGGGGACCGGTTTCGAGCAACTCAGCTCATCTCCAGCCCTGACAAGAAAACCATTTGTCATTAGCATCAGAGGAAAAACCATAAAAATTATATTAACAATGTAATAAACAATTCTCCTTTCAGTACCTGTATTATACCATAACTGGTTTTCAAATGGTTCACTGGCCATCAGTCATGGAGCCAATTTTAACAGTGGGTCCATATTCCGAATTTACTATTGTCAAGTTATGTACTACCATTCTGGACCGTTTTCGTCAGTTATAATTTTTCACCATTTGTGTTTGTTCATATACCTTCAGTATAATATAATTTCGAGTTTACATTGTTAATATAATTTTATGGTTTTTCCTCTGATGCTAATGACAAATGGTTTTCTTGTCAGGGCTGTAGATGAGCTTAGTTGCTCGAAACCGGTCCCCACGCTATAATTGTTTACCTGAATAATCAATTTAGTATTCAGCAGAGGAGTCGTTCTCTCTCCCTAACCAAACGTCCGTATAGGTTGGTTTCCTAAACACTGTAAATTCATGCTTACCTCCCTCTAATTTTATAGTTAAATCCAGAAAATTCAGCTCATTCCCCCCCCCCCCCACTTCCTTAGTAAACTGAATATGCTGATCTTCAGAATTGAGTTGATTAAAGAAATTAGCTAGTTGCCTATCAGTCCCATTGAAGAGGACAATAACATCATCAACATATCGATACCAATAAACAACATTATTTTTGAATTTTGTTTCAATGATCCCTTCTAAATGGTTCATATAAACATCTGCTAATAGCGGAGACAATGGCGATCCCATAGCTACCCCTGGTTGAGTATAACAATCCCCATTAAATTTAAAATAATTTTGATCTATACATAAATTCATCATACATTAAGCTTAAGATTGATACCTCATATAAAGACAGAATTTAACTTATTAATATTTAGATTCGATTTATTCAAGTTAATAGGTGTTTATTTATGTTTTTAATTTTGGCCCCATTGTCCGGGTCTTGATGATCTGTAAAAGTTGATAACGCAACGTAAGGTAGATGCGGCGAAATAGTGGGAATCCATCCTATAAAAAGACGATTTCAGACGAAGTAGTGTTCGTCTGAAACTACTTCGTCTGAAATCGTCAGTTGATAACGCTGTGAGTATTTGTTCCGATTTTGAAATTTCAAATCGATAAAGGATCATTGAGAGATTCCTTTTTTTGCACTGGCCCGGGTGAAACCAGAAGCATTCCGAAGATTGAACAGACTGGTCACGCTCTTCCCCCTTTGGTGGGGCAAGTGCGTAAGTTGGACTTGGACAGCTATTTCAGTCATATTGTTCACAATTGAGGCTACGAAAAATCAATCGTCAATCAAAAAATAATGGATTCAGGGGTATTGAGGGTAAAAATAAAAATTGACGTGCCGTCAACGGTTGATTTGTGAGGTTTTGTTGAAGTTGAACCATACCACGCACTTCCCCCACCTTTCCGTACCTTATATCATTGCTAAATGTTTGAGATTTCAAGATACATTTTTCGATTCGAAGACAAAGTTTCTCATGCTAGCGCCTCTTATTGGCGAAGCAAGTCCCCCTGTTTGGCCCCTTTCACAGCCCGGGAACAGGCGGCTTCTTCAGGAAAGATACTATTTTATTTCACGCTCATTTCGGTATATATTGGATTCGGTGCAAATAGGAGTGGTCCGTAGGGCGAGTGAAGCAAGCCCCCCCCCCCCCCCCCGCATTAATGAAAAGTGATTCCTATACAACTTTTCCACATCTATTCCACCACAAGATAATGAAGTTTGTTCAAGAAAAATATTAAACCCAGGGAAGTTATCAAAACGGGTCAGACAGAGAACGGGGCTGACCCTGCAACCTACGCTCCACCTATTTCAAAACAACGTAACCTCAAAGTATAAACCAATCAGATCGTATCGGCCCTGTTCATTCAGAACCAACGATAATACCACTGCGAAAAAAACCGCTCTATTTATTCCCAGACGGTCAATTTTCGTTTTGGGCCGTTTGTCTTTCAAGACGGTTAACTTCCTCCGACTTTCCGCTCGATGAAAGACGCGGAAAAACGCTCGTCGACAAACCTTCCGTCGGGGTGCCATTTTGCGATGATAACTGCCCGGTTATAAATTCGGGTCAACGAACATGGAAGGGAGAAAAGGCGAAGAGGTTCCGTTTTGTCCCGAGGACCGATTCCGTTAAACCGTTCCGCCTTTACTGACTGGTTTATGAGAGTTTTGCTTTTGAATCTTCCTCGTAGCGCGAGCTTATGAATAGGCTTACAGATCATGCCGATACTTGCACCAAATTTTGAGATAATCTTAGAAAGATTTTGACCAGTGAGTCGTGAGAGGAATCGCTTCCGAAGTAATTTTGAGCGAACAGTCGAATATATTAATAGGTCTTTAAATGCTGCAATGATACCAGGGTTAGATGATTTAAATCAGCCATTCATATTTTAACCAGGATTAAGAGAAAGTAAAAATAATTTATATTATTTCTATAACACGATTAGGTATACCTTTTACTATAGTAAAAAAAAAGTCAAATTGTTTTTCGCCGCCTTTAATGATTTTTTAAAATGTTTTTCCTGCAAAGGACGTGCTTCAAAAGTTACGAAAACGGGTCCATATTGCAGAAAACCCGTTTCAATTATTTATAGGGCCTTAGAAAAAATATGATACATATTTGAATTCCGAGGTCTGGAGAGGGTACATGACGTGGGCTGCTTCCTCGTATTTTGATTGGCTGGAAGATCCCTCTCTCTCTCTCATCTACGCAAGTCAGCCAACTTTGCTACGCGAAAAGTCGACCCCAAAAATGAATGAATTCTACGTGAAATCAGATCGTTCCGGGAACCCCAAAAAATGGATTCTACGTCTAAAAATACTTCGAAAACGACACCTAAATTGATCCCATAGCCAAAACCCTTTAAAAAAAAAAAACCTCCCGTAGCCCCATTTTAGCCCCATAGCGCCCCATGGGTTTGGGCGATCAGGCTGAAATCCTTGCGGGCACAACTAGATGGTAAACCAAGTATGTTGTCAAAATTTGAGTATGTAGGCAAAAAAATGCCTACTGCTAAAAACGGCACAGACGGCGCACGGTAGGACATTTCGGTTTTGGAATCTAGACTGACCAACCGGCCACCCAGATTATAATTTCCAGCCTGTGAGGGCTTTTCGAAGAAAATTCGCTGGTTGGGTTAACGTTACCTGACTAGGTTTATTTTTAAACTGGAAGAAAAACTGAATAAGAAAAATCCTTGTTTTGCCCTTTTTTTGCTCCCGTACACACAGCAAAACGCCCCCCCTGCATATTCGTCGTCAAGGTCCACACAAATGATTATTTTTCTTTTAGCGAAATTGCCAAATCAACCTCGAACTGCGTCTTTATTTCTTAACAAACTAATAATTAGTGAATTATTATTCTTCAATTTCCAATTTTTGTACCCCGACATGGCTATAATTGGAAGAAAACTGAATAATTAGGTGCCGGGCGCTTCAAATTACATAGGGCAGGCGGGGGACTTGCCGTTTTTGAGTGAGTCTTCCGAGCGCCACCAGAGTTCGCATGCTTAATGTAAATCGCGAATTGAAGGTCATTCGAAAATTGAGCATCGAGGTTATTATCAAAGAAGGTTATTCAAAAATCGACCTGGGCCGAGTGTTTTTATTCCGATTCTGTTCAGATTTATTATTTAGCGCTCTGGCGGCTCAGTGCCCAACTACTCGACGCCCAGCCTGGCGAGGTGTGACGTCAAATATGCCCGGCGTTCATTTCAAAATCTCTAACATTTCGAAAACAGTGGGGTTTATGGGTTTTAAAGGGTGCTGAATCCGAATATGTTGTCAGAAATGCTGAATTCTGACCTTTTCAAGAAGCCCATTCCATCAAAAATATGTAATAACTCAGCTCATCCAAACTAATCTGGCTCATCCTGACTATAAACATCAAGTAGGTACAACATAAAATTCAAATTTCTATTATCGTGCGGTACCTACCTAAACAGTTTTTTTTCCTTTTTTTTCATTTCCTGAAAAATCAGCTTTTTTTACTTTTTACTTTTTTTACCTAATCGTGTTTTTGCCAGAAACCCCTCAATTGAAAACCGAAATGAATGCATAGGTCAATATTTTTTTTTTTTTTTTTTTAGAAAATTCGCTAAAAATGATAAGAACGCTTGGAGATCTCGCATTTGACCTATCTGTAAGGGAATTAGAAAGCCCGTCACCTACATACCTCTCGGTGGAGCGCTTTGGGCGTGAAGACATCAACGTCTGGGCGTTGAGCGCTGGAATATCTTCACAAAAGCGGTAGCTATCAGCGCTTGAACATCCAGTGATAACTCCACCGTTAGGTACGTAAGCAACCGCTGCTTACCTACCTCTGTTGAGCACTCGGTTGTTATTAGATTATTACGTATAAATATCACTCGGCCCGTCTTACGCCATCTCCTCAACAAACCGATTTATGCGAAGTTAAACTTATGCAATCATTTAAAAAAACGCGATGACGGATCATAAGCGAGGAGAAAAAGAGATCGAAACTGAGTCCTGAAAAAGCCGCGCGCTGAGGCTTACTGCAAAAAGAAGGATTTCATTAACTGGTTAAATAAAAATCGTCTTGCAGTGAACGAGTAAAAATCAGAGGTAATGTATTCTGGTTTGAGGCGACCTGCTTGATCCGAAATGGAACTGTACACCTCACTTTCTTTCCTTTTACGGAGACTGACAGACAAGCTCCCTAAGGCCGATACTGTCGCTGCTTATTATTATGTGTTACAGAGTAGAGCTGCTTATTGCCCCTTTGCTTGGGCCACTCATAGGGCGTTGGTATTCGGCAGTCAGAGCAGTTGAAGGTTAAAAGGTCAACTGGGAGCACTTTCGAGATGCTTTCAAGGAGTTGGGAATCCGAATAGTACCAGCCCTCTACATCTTTGCATGTCGAGCTTACATCCGGAAAAATGTTAGCTCGTTTCCCGCAGCATCCGATCCCCATATCACTCGAAATTCACTTCATCTGCCTCTCTCACGATTGCTTGTAAGTAAAAGTTCTACATGAAATTCTATGATGCTCTACCGAGACTTTGGCAAAACTCCTAATATCCTGTGACGGAATATACGGTGCCGTACTGACTCGTTTGACGAATTTTTTGGCTACTTTAAAATCGTTAAAATTTGCATCGCTATTACATATTAGTAAGTGTGTGTGGCGGTGTGGGCGCCGCTCTTCTGAGTAAACCCGCTCGCCCGTCCCCCTCGTTCGCTCGTTGTCCACGGGGAGCGCTACTTCCAACGGCCCGACGTGAGGGGGGGGGGGGGGGGGGGCTAATTCTCATGCTAACAAGACAGCAGAGAATTACTCCATCAATTTAGCTTTCCCTTTCTCAGTCAATACCAGTGGTATTATAAAGGAGAGTCTGGAGGCCCGCCGGTGATGCCGGTTCCGAGCGCCATCTCCTGTGTTTTGTTGTAACCTTCTCCCGTGCTTTGTGCGCCATCCTCCCAAACCGCAACTACGAATTACGAACTGAAACCGAAACTTGTCAAATTTTGTTGGTAGTTGGCTCTGGTGTAGGTAAAATTGTCGAAAATTGGAATTTTTTTGTTGTTGCAGTGATTTGGTGAAAGTGTCTGTGAGCTTCAAGTACATACAAATTTTAAAATGAACGTGCTTCATTCATTGTGATTTTTTACGTAGGTACCTACCTACCTTGTGGTTTCATGATTTTTTCTAAAAACTATATATATATATACAAAACTCCAAATTATTCTGATTTATATATTATGCAGGGTGTCCACGTTCGTGTATTAATTACCTAATTATACCTAGGTACGCTTAACGCCATTCATGCTTTCTTTGATCTATCCAATCTGACCTTCTTGCAAACTGTCCGTCACCACAGCGATAGTGATTGGACTTTGTAAATGAGGGAAGGGAATTCCAGTGAGTCAGCCATTAAAACGTCCACTTCAAGACTGAATAATTTTAAATAGGTAAGTACTTACCTAAATCTTTCTGAAGCTGTCGTCAGTCATACATTCCCCCCTTTTCATTGATTTACCATAGTTTGTTAGTGGGTCAATAAATAATTGAACATGGGGGGAGGGGGGGGGAATTAATTACACCTCTCGTTTTATTTGGCTATGCTAACTCAAACAATGGCAATGTCGTAGCTGATTTTTGGGTACCTACCTACCTAGCGTTTAAAGAACGTTTCCGATTCTCTCTTTAGCTATACTGTTGAAAAACATGAACCATCAATTGCCAGGATCCCCCCGCCTCCTTGACAATATTTTAGTTACTCTATGCTCCCTTGTGGACCACTGAAACCATTCGGTGCGCATCAGACACATGGGAAAGCGGGCTGCTTGTGGTTACAACAAAACACAGGAGATGGCGCTCGGAACCGGCATCACCGGCGGCCCTCTAGACACTCCTGTATTATAACACCTAGGGCCGGTTTTTGAAACCATATCACCGCAAACGAGTGGTTTGGTGACCACCGTCAAACGCGATTTTACAGCCGCTATTTTGTCGGCGTTTTTAGAACCATAGTCAGCGTTCCGACAGCTGATCACGCCGCTAAAATTTTGGCGCCTTGAATATTTTCCCTAGGTGAAATTTTTTCGTCATTGCGGGTTTTGACAACTCATTTGTGAGGAAGGAGTTCACATTTCCCGCTTCTTCTGCCTTCAACATGTCATTATTTTGAGCGTTATTTGAGCGAAAAAGTAAACAATTATCTCCATCTCTTTCTACCACTCCGCACCCTCCGCGCCGCGGAATCCGCGGCGGGCCGTCTCGTCAGTCAGTTGTTCCTCGTCAACCAATGAAAGCGGTGGTCACGGCTCCGTAAAAATTTGGCCCCAGGGTCCTGCTGTGGTTACCGTTTCGTAAAAATAGCGGCCCGTAAAACGGTAACTAAGGTTCAAAAAACGCATTTTCCGTTTTACAGCCGTCAGAGTCGTCTTTTACGGCCGTCAGAGTTAACTATGGTTTCAAAAACCGGCCCCTATTCTTGTAAACATCTATAAGAATAGACACAACATTCTTATTTTAGGTCTGCTGACCAGGACTCCCTTTCGAACAGTTATTTGGATGGGGAAGCCGGTCTGGCGGACCCCATTAATTATTCAATTGTGTCAGCCAGGAAATATGCCCTCCGTGAGGATTGTTCTCTGTTACTCTGTGGTGAGGATCATGTTGATGATGATGTCACATTTAATGACAATTCAATGAGGTAGCTCAGAATCAACTTGCATCAGGTCACCTAATTCAGGTGTGGATCCAGGACGCGAGTCGCGCGAGTCACGCGAGTCACGCGACGCTTTGACCATTCAATCTCACTGGAGCCTGCGACTGGATTCCCTTCCGAAATTGTACGCACCCCAGTCTGTCTAGACAATTTTAGTCAGGCTGAGGCTTCTGATAACAGTACAACAAACCTGGAACAAACCTACTGATTCATACAAGAAGGGACGAAAAGTTCATAAGCTTCAATTTGGGAAAAACGAAAGAAAAAGTCAACTTTTCAACATTTTGAGCTTTTTTTTCAGGTAGGTAGGCATAATATGCCTACATTATATGCCTAGGCATGCCCTCTTATCAAAAATTCAATTGCTTTAAGCTCCTAAATATTACACTTCATGCCTACAAATACAAAAACGCTGCAAATTTTACACAAGGGTTTATTGTTCTTTAATAAAGGTTACTTGTGCAGGAATTTAAATAAATATTTGACTTAAAATTTGAATATTATTAAAATAAAAATAGTTGACCTCCTGGGATCCTTCAAAAATCCCATTTGTAGCCCCATGAAAGCCCTGTAGATCGCAACAGTGAAATCGTATCATTCCGGGACCCCAAAAAATGGATTCTACGTCCAAAAATACTTCGAAAACGACATCTAACTCGATTCCAGAGCTAAAAGCCGTCAAAAAACCCTCCCGTAGACCCATTTTAACCCCATAGCACCCCACGGGTTTGGGCGATCGGGCTGAAAACCTTGCGGACACAACTAGATGGTAAACCAAGTATTTTGTCAAAATTTAAGATTTAAAAAAAAAATTCCTACTGCCCAAAACGGCCCGGACATTTCGGATTTAGAATGTAGACCTTTCGAAACGGATAATGTCAAATTTTGAGGCCGATCGGAGTCGTCGACCCTCGTCGCGAAAACATAGGTGTATTATTCCAAGATTAATAAACCAAAATGAAAATTTTGGATATCAACAAAACAACCGATTAATTTCATTTTCTTAAATCGAATGACCAATATAAGTGAGGCACTTATTCGGCGGAACCTGCGTTGAGGTCTCCACACGTCCACCCGACACGACCTTCTTCGAATTGATTCGCTTTTCAATTTTCCCATCGCCCGAGCGGAGCAGTCGCATTGCGAACTGGACTCCGACTGCATATTCGCTACACTTTCATTTTTCGAGACCCCCCCCCCCCCCCCATCAGGCGTTTTGAAAATCCGCTCACTCCAGCTGTGAGGCGCCCTTGTCAGGCCGAACGGTGTCAGGGAAGTCGCCCGGCTCAAGCGTGGGTTACCGTTGCTTAACCCAGTTCATACCGACTCGCCTCGCAGCTATGTATGCAAGAAATTCCGTTACCCCAATATCAGGCGTTGAGAAAAAAAAAAAAAAAATGCCCGGAAGCTCCCAAAGAGTGCTTATTTACATTCAAAAGTACATGAAATCGAGTATTTTAGGGTCGTCGAGAAAGTTAGCAATCTAATAATTACTCCGCTGGGTTTCGGTAATGAACATTTATGATTCATTCGGGGAAATCCTCCCCGGAAGACACGCCAACCGTTCAGCCAGTTACCAAACCGCCAGTAACCCCAAACGAAAGCGAAGATTAAAAAAACGTTTTGTCTACTTCAACTCGGATTGGATGAAACCAACTGGAGAGATCCTTCACGGGTTGAGAGAAAGAAAGCGAGTTTGGAACCCTCTTTCACCGCTCTAGGATCCCCCAAACGCTTATTTTCCGCCCGGTTCGGATTTATACATTCGTACGGTTTCATCATAATCCATCATGAGACTCTGGGAAGTTTGATGATTATGAACGCGATTTGTAACTTGAATACGCGAGATTCGTTGTGCTCGACAAAGCATATAAGTAGCTGTTAGATAACTTGTACGCGTGAACATCTTAACAAGCAATAGTTGGTTGCCTCACAATCGACAAAGTGAAATCGCAATCAACATAATAAACTTGAATAACGGAGGCAAGAAGGGGAAGGTCGACCTTCGATCCTGTACCTCTGGCCAGTTTTTGAAAAATTTATTTTTTGATAACAGAATAATCATAATTTTCTCAAAAAATAACTATTTGGCTACCAAACTGCGAATAAAATTGTCAAAATACCAATTGAGGAGGTCCGTGCAATAAGGGCGTATAGGCCTATAATCCCTTCGCCATGTTGTTTTTTTTTCCGGTACCATTTGTTTTGTTTGTACCCTTGTTTTTAGTGATAGCTGCTTGTGGGGAACGGCCTGTGAGCTGTCTTCTGATTCTGTAATCAATTTTTTGGTTTATTATTCTTGGAATAATACACCTATGTTTTCGCGACGGGGGTCGACGACTCCGATCGGGCTCAAAATTTGACATTATCCGTTTCAAGAGGTCTACATTCTAAATCCGAAATGTCCGTCCGCCGTACGCCGTCCGCCGTCCAGGCCGTCCGCCGTCCAGGCCGTACGCCGTCCGCCGTCCAGGCCGTTTTGGGCAGTAGGAATTTTTTTAAAAATCTGAAATTTTGGCAAAATACTTGGTTTACCATCTAGTTGTGCCCGCAAGGTTTTCAGTCCGATCGCCCAAACCCGTGGGGTGCTCTGGGGCTATAATGGGGCTACGGGAGGGGTTTTTTGAAGGCTTTTATCTATGGGATCGAGTTAGGTGTCGTTTTCGAAGTATTTTTGGACGTAGAATCCATTTTTTGGGGTCCCGGAACGATCCGATTTCACTGTGGCGATCTACAGGGCTTTCATGGGGCTAAAAATGGGATTTTTGAAGGATCCCAGGATGTTAAATATTTTTCGAGTAAAAAATACAGAGTTTTTGAAAAAACACATTTTTGAACAAAAAAATCCAAAAAAAAATTTTTTTGAGATAAAAATCCAAAAACATTTTTTTTTTAAATTTTTTCATTGACAGAATTAAATTTCTGCACAAGTAACGTATATCAAAGAATAATAAACCCTTGTGTATAATTTGCAGCGTTTTGTATTGGGTTTGTTTTTATATTTTATATTCAATCATTCTAAAAAATACTGTTCATAAAAAGTATATTTTCCTTGTTTTTTCTTCAAAACCAATATTTTCCAAGTTCTTAAGCCCTTCTTGGAGGGAACTGTTCCTGTTAAAGGCTGACACTTTTCTTTCCCCACAATAAGGGCTTATAACCTCTTCGCAAAAAATAAGAAAATATCTCCAATGCGGTTAATTTTATGGTAATTTAGCTTAGTGACATTTCAAGTTGAAGAATAAGACATTTGAGGGAAAATAACGTATACACATTAGAGGGTTCATGTTGAAAAACTTAGAAGCTGATTTTCTCAGAACTTCGTTTTTGACTATAAGCCCTTATTGCACAGACCTCCTCAATTACTCTTCTCACAGGAGAAATAATTTCTAAATTATTTAGAAAAAAAGTGAAATTCGGCCAGAGGTACAAACACAAAACTGTCCAGGGGTAGAAAACATCGCACATTTGAAGAAAAAAGTGATTCTGTGATTATTCTTAAGGAAAAAACCTCCATTGCTTACACAAACAGCTGACTGAGTTCCTTAGTACCAAGTTTACGTACTTACTACACTGATCGCTTAACGTGTGCGGAATTGAAGGAAATGTGGAGTCTCCTTCTTCTAACAGCACACCACAAAAACTTTGAGCAGCCTTATCAGGGAGAGGGAGATAATGTGGTGAGTGTGCTACGTTACAATTTGTTGCCTGGGACTATGATTTCATGGCAGAGACGGGCCGGATTAGCCGTGTGGTTCTGGGCGTTAGCGTAATACCGTGGACATTTTGGGAATTAAAGTGCAGCTGGGTTGAAGTTATTCATTAATTAGCGCCCCGTCATGTCAGGACCAACAGGTCAAAAATCTTGACGTAAAACTCACTTCTTTATTCATGGCAGATACAATACAGCCACAAATGAGGAAGACCCTCACTCGCCAGGCTTACCCGATATGTCGGCATATTATGGAGGTGCTGGATCTTTGGTAGGGAATCGAGGGGATGCTGATACCCAACTCAATACCTACGTTGTGGCCAGCATCAGTTCGCCCTGGGCTCGCAGCGGAACTGAGCCTGTTGCAGCTGCTTCAACAGAATTTTCGGCAATGAAGGCCTGGCCAGCGGACACGATCCCGTTAAAATCACTGCGCATTGACATTATGTAATGTCGTAAAAAATGAACAGTAAATGTCAACTTTAAATAGAAAAAGCCTCCCATCTTCGAACGGGGAGGCTGGGCTGCCGGCGGGAGAAGAGGGTTCGCACGGTCGCAGCTCGATCGTAGTGCGACCCGCTCCTCCCGCCGGTACTAACTCTGTCGTGCTGGCGAGATTGCCACAGCCTCCCTGAGACAGACAAAAAATTTCTCGAGTAGCAGACTCGTAAGGTTCTTCAGAATTGTGCATTAGACAACAAAATTCATCATCATTTTTCATACGTCAAGACCTCGATTTTTTTTTTTTTTTTTTTCAAATTTTGGCGTAAAAATGTTATCAGCTAAATAATTGCCGCGTTGGCATTGCAGTTAGTATTTAATATGTATACGGGTGAAAGCAAGAAAATCGGAAATTTCAAATGTTTTTAACAAGGGCGGTCCCCCTAGAGAGCCCTCTCCTATTTGACTTTTCAGGCATTTTCTTTGTTGGCGAAAACGTTACGTAGACTTTGAATCCAGTTCAATAAAAAAATGATGTATGAAATTTAAATTTTAAATTTGGAAAACCTCATTCTCTCATGTGTCCCATGTACGAGGTTTCCAACTTCGACGGCTGCTGTTGTTCATCTTCAACTTTCTGGAGAAAATAGAGTTTAATAGCGAAACGTGTTGAGTATGCATAACATTATAAGGCTGTTATGTTATGTTATGTCCTGGAGGTCACCTCACGCTCCCACATTTATTTCCCATCGCGCTAGCGTAAGAAGTTTGAGTGATTATTTCGCTCTCATCATCGTAGGAAATGACCAAAAGAAAAGTGGAGTAGGAGTTTTTTGAAGCTCACGACGAGAATCCGCCAGAGGTGACAACAGAAATGGTGGCAAAATTCTATACCTACGAGCCATTCTGATTACTTTCTGAATGAGCCGCAATGGGTATACCTACATTAGGAATGATACATCATTCTTCAGCTGTAGGTACCTTAAAATAGTCTTCGCAACGTAAATACTTCTTGTCGTTATCCCTAAAATTGATACTAGTAGCCCGAAACTAACCTCTTCATTGCTGTCCATTTGTGCCAGCAATAGGTAGGTACAAATGGACGCGAGAGCTTTGGAAGTTTCATGCATGAAACCTATGGGATTCATGCCTGAAAAATAGCCTTCATAAAGTTTTATAAGTTTCTCTATTCCCTTTTATTCACTTAAACGTTTATGGAGAAGAAAAGAAAGGGAAGAAATGGGCAATAAAATCAGTGGCAACCAAGCAACAAACCAACCAAGAAGAAGGAGAGATATTTTTGTTAGTTCCCAGCTTACTCACTTCCAAGTTTTGCCATTCAGTTTGTTTATCGACGTTTTTAGATTTGCAGTGGTATGATCATTTTTTTGCACTATTTCTACATTATTTGTCATGAGTCCAAATTTGGACTCATTAATGATATCGATAGAAAGTTCAAAAATGTAAATCGATATTTTTTCCTTCGGTGCACATCCATTACGTCGTACTTTTGCTTGAAGTTAATCATTAACTGTTAATGTCGTTCAGAAAATTTGGGTCAATACGCGCTTCTCTCGGTCAATCGGTCACGTCAATGGCATTATTAATAATAACATTTATACAGATGCGGTTAGTACCTAATTAATGCTAACTTCATCATTGTAGCTGTTATGACCATGACCTCATGACCAAAAAAGCATTCTCCGTGACAGTCTCCACTTTCTCTCAACACATTCCATTTTGTAAACATTCAGTCAGTTTTCAATAGCAGAGTTGTCGTACATTGTTTGATGTGTACCGAGCTGGGACCAGTTTAAACGGGTTGTTTTTCGTGTCGACGTTCTGGGTGAGGTTAGTAAACATTGTAGGCAGACGACTTTTTTAAAATCCTTTTTTGCCAGTGAAATACCTTCCCTCCTCGTTGTTGCTCCGGTCGTGTGAGGGGAATGAGGACTCACGACTTGGACCTTCTCCGGTTGCATAAACAGCAATCTGCCCGCTCGAAGGGATTTAAACGGTTTTTTCTCAGTCAATTTTCACGTCGGACCGGCTCAAAATTGAACGGTTCGCCCGTAAGCGTGAAAAAAAGGGATATGGAAGGTTGATTTGGGACACAACTTATCGTCCCATTATTTTTAAATATGAGTAGATTACGTGAGGAACTCCCTTTAAACGTAGGGTTGCCAGACGTCCCGGTATTCAGACTGTCCCGCCCAGGTTATCAAAGCGTCCCGGGGTAAAAAATCTTATCTTAAAACCAATCTTATCTTGACACTAGGATAACGAATAAGTCAGTGGCGTAGATTCAGGGGTACCGCGGGTAGTGGCGGTACCCCAGGCGAAAAGAAGAAGAAAGGGAAGGTTGATAAACGATGTAAACAAAGAATAAAAATCCGACAACTTGAATTTGGGCGCATTTCGATGGATTCGATCAAGACAGTATTATCATTCTTCAGGATTGAAGCAGATGCTGAGAAAGTAACAGGAACTCAAAACAGATGCAGATGTACGGAAAGTAACAGGCACCCACCAAGGACAACAGGTTACTGTTTGGGGGACCGTACCGTCGCGCCAGTGTCGTAGTGTGCGTGTAACTCCTTGTATCCATGGGATCGATTGGTGTGTGTGCATTAGCGTCAGGTGTCAGTCCAAAGTCAGGGGAGTCACCGCAAATTTTGTGCGGTCCGCTTCCCTCGAGATCACCTGATACCCGTTATGATAATAGTGACTTTTTTTAGGAGTTGAAAGAAGTATGTACCGTTGCCATCCCTAGTTCGAAGATTATATTATATTGTTGGGTTGAGTGGTTTCGGCATTGAAACCAGGGTAGTCGTCAATAAATAAAAGTGTTGTTGTGATCTTGAAATTAACCCGAAAGTCTTGTTCTTAATATTGGTGTCAGAAGTGGGATTTGCCCTTTCAAAAATGATCACACGTTCTCGTGCGCGGGTATCCCGTTCAGCGGGAGGTTCGCCTTTGCTGGCGCAGACAAACCCGGGGCCTACAGGTAGTGTCGAAGTACCACTGCCGATACCTAGTCGAAGTGTAGATCCTGCTCCAGACCAAAGCGCGGGGCGCTTCCGAAGCGAACAGACGCAGACCGTAAGTGTCGTTTCAAATGATGTTAGGCAAGAAATGGGCCCCCTCCTAGATGAATTTGCCAGCAACATACAACTCCATCTTGAGGGGCGGTTGGCGATAGCTGGGGAGGAAATCGAGAGCCTGCGATCTGAGTTGGAGAGGTGCAAAGCTGACCTGCAGTCGTTGAAACAGAGCCATGTGAAGCCACCCAAGTTTGATGGGAAGGTTGACTGGCCGTCGTACTTGAAGCAATTTGAATGCATTGCAGAAAAGCACGCTTGGTCGGATGAGGTCAGAGCGGATAAACTGCTCAATTCGCTGAAAGGAGACGCTCCGACGGTACTGAAGCTGGTTAACAATGCACATGACTATAGTCAGTTAGTCGCGGCACTCAACGACAAATTTGGCGACGTAGGATCGACGCAGGCATATTGCAATCAGGTGAACAACCGCACCCAGAAGGCCAAGGAAGGGATCAGGGAGTTTCACTACGCTCTACGCGAGTTGGCTAGCAAGGCTTGGCCAGGGAATACTCAGCACATAGAGGAGCAGGTGATTCTGCTGTTCTGCAGAGGGCTTCGAGACCCTGAAGTGTCACGTCATGTGCAAATTGTGGGCCCGAAGACGATGGCGGAGGCGCTAGATCTTGCTTTGAAGGCGGAAAGCGTTCCCTCTCGCTCAGTGGTGAGACAATGCGCGACTGAACAAGGAGAGACGTCGGTAAATAAAGCACGTACGTCGAAGCGCCTTTCGTCTTTCACGAGGGGTCCACCGCAGAAGCGCCAGCTGACCTGTTGGCGCTGTGACGAGGTCGGGCACACCTGGTTTTCATGCCCAACTCGTAATGAAGCCCCCAAAAGTTCGGGAAACGAAGAGCGGTCAGATTGAGGGGCCGCAGTCTGACCACCCACCGCACAATGGCCACCCAGACTTATGACAGCATGGGAACAGCACAGGTCGTCTATCGCCTTCAAAGTTGCCCTTCGATTATAATGGTAGGTAGGTTGAACGGGTTGCCTTGTAGCATGATAGTTGATAGTGGGGCCACTAGTACAGTAGTTTGTAAAGACGTCGTAGAAGCTATGAAGCTAGTTATCAATGTGCGGGATAAAGGGTGGTTGAGAAGTGTGACAGGAGATGTAGTCCCTGTCATGGGAAAGGTAGACGTTGACATTGACCTGGGTGATGGACACTTGAGGAAGCACACAGTTCAAGTGGCAAATATTAGGGAGGAGTGCATTTTGGGAATGGACTTCTTGAAGAAGTATAAGGTTCAGATCCATACCGAGGATAGCAGCATAGTGGTGGGAAACAGGAAGATTCTCTCCTCTTACGATCCTGTGGTAGAACCTGAAGATTGCACCCAACCAGACACCGTGGATGCATTGTGTTACCAGGGATTCCATGAATTTGAGTCCTCAATAATGGCTGCAGTTGACGTTTCTCTGGGCAAGACAAGCGATAACTGCACAGGGGGTGTTCCATCCCATCTGCAGGACCTTTTTTGTCGGTCCAGGGGCTGTTTGCAGCCTGACAGCACCCGCCTTTTGCGAGATCTTCTCATAGAATTTGAAGATGTATTTGCCAAAAATGAATCCGACTTGGGCCACATCAAGGGAGTTACGCATTCGATAGATGTAGGTTCACACAGGCCAATTTGTCAAGGGCCCAGGCGTCTTCCTCCTCACAGATTGCCTGAGGTGGAGGACCTGATCAAAAAGATGGAGCGAAACGGGGTCATAGAGCTTTCGAAGGGTTCATGGGCAAGCCCCATAGTCCTAGTGAAAAAGAAGGATGGCTCGACAAGATTTTGTATCGACTACAGACAGCTGAATGCAGTGACAAAAAGGGATGCTTATCCATTACCAAAGGCTGATGAATTGTTGGGGGCATTGGCCGGAAGTGCGTGGTTCTCGACGTTGGACCTTCAAAGTGGTTACTGGCAGATCGACATGGAAGAGTGTGACAAAGAGAAAACTGCATTCTGCACACCACATGGTCTCTGGCAGTTCCGAGTGATGCCTTTTGGTCTAACTAACGCACCAGCCACTTTCCAGCGAGCCATGAACAACATGTTGAGGCCAGAGACGGATGCTGGGAATGTGAAGGTGTACCTCGATGATGTGCTTATCCATACGCCCTCTGTGTCTTCTCAAATTGAGAAATTGCGGCAAGTGTTCACCAGATTTCGCCATGAGCGGGTCAAGTTGAATCCCAAAAAGTGCGAATTGTTCAAGCAAAGTGCCACATACCTTGGCTATAGGGTGTCCCAAGGGGGCATTGCAACGGAAAAGTGGAAAAAGTTCGGTCATGGCCGGTACCAAGTAACGTCAAGGAATTGAGAACTTTCTTGGGGTTTTGCTCCTATTACCGGAGGTTTGTCCCGCAGTTTGCAAGATGTGCTTCTGCTTTGTACCCTCTGCAGGAGAAAGGATCTCAATTTGAATGGACATCTGCTTGCCAAGTTGCCTTTGACAACCTCAAGACGGCGCTTACTAATGCTCCACTGTTGGCACACGTTGACCCCTCGGCAAGATATATCCTGGACACTGATGCAAGTGAACGAGCGATTGGTGCCGTCCTTTCCCAGGTTCAGGGAGGGGAGGAAAGGGTTTTGGCATATTTTAGTAGGTGCTTACACAGAGCAGAGCGAAACTATTGTGTCACCCGTAAAGAACTGCTCAGCTTGGTGGAGGCCCTGCGGCACTACAGCTCTTTTGGCCTGGATTCTGGGGCTGAATTCACAGTTCGTACGGATCATTCGGCTTTGCAGTGGCTACGGACTTTCAAGGAGCCCGATGGTCAGATCGCCAGGTGGCTGGAGAAAATCCAGGTATACAACATGAAAGTGGAGCATAGATCTGGAGCTAAGCATCAGAACGCTGATGGCATGTCTAGGCGGCCCTGCTATGACAGCGACTGCAAGTACTGCACACGGGCCGAAAAGAAGCAAGACGGGTTGCCGGACAACTTGCGTGGGCTGAAGCTGGAGCCTGAGGTAGACTGGAAGGCTGAGCAATTAAGAGACCCTGCCTTGGGCCTACTCTACAAGTGGGTGGAGCAGCAGCGACGTCCCTCGTGGGAAGAAATATCCCATCTTGGGCAGGAGATCAAGGCTTACTGGGCCATGTTCAACTGCATAGTCCTACATGGGGGCGTGCTCAAAAGAAAGTGGGAAGCAGAAAACCAGAAGTCATTTTCGCTCCAGACGCTAGTCCCAAAAGATAAGAAGGGTTTGGTGCTGGAGCAAGGACATCGGCTGGGGCATTTTGGGCATAGGCGTACCATTAACACGTTAAGAACGAGCTTCTACTGGGCAGGTATGCACAAAGATGTCCGCCGATTTTGCGAAAGTTGTGAGATTTGTAACCGACGGGGACGGCCATTAATTCAAAAAGCTCCGATGAAGACCTATACGGTAGGCGTGCCCTTCGAAAGAGTAGGTGTGGATTTTGCGGTACCCGACATCAGAGCAGAAACAGTCGCGCAAGGCCTAATAGAAAACGTGGTTTCGAGGTTCGGGGTCCCGCGAGAGATGCACTCGGATCAGGGACGGACGTTCGAGTCAAATGTCTTTCGCGAAGTCGTCAAGATCCTCAACATCCACAAAACCCGAACAACTCCTCTACGGCCTCAAAGTGACGGACAGGTTGAAAGGTTAAATCGCACCCTGTGGAACCTGTTGTCCAAACTCACCGAAAATCGACAGAAAGAGTGGGAAATGAAGTTACCCTTGGCTCTGTTAGCATATAGGGGAACCGAACAAGCAACGACAGGCTTTTCTCCTGCTCGCCTTCTGTTTGGGAGAGAGTTGAACCTACCCTTGAATTTGCTATATGGAGCACCGCCGCACAGGGAGAGCAAAACGGGCTATGCTGGCAAGTTAGAAGATGGACTGATAGAAGTTCATGAACTGGCACGACAAAGACTACTGAAGGCAGCAGAGAGTTCGAAGCGGAAGTACGACGTCAAGTGCAAGACACCCTTATTCCGAGTTGGCGACAAGGTCTGGTGCTTCAACCCACGGAGAATAGTTGGGCGTTGCCCGAAATTGGATTTGCCGTGGGATGGGCCTTGTGAGGTCGTGACTGAGATTTCCGATGTCATATTCCGCATCAGGGCCACTAATGGGAAGCTGAAAGTAGTCCACGCTGACCGTCTCCGACTCATGAGAGGAGAGGGATGATGTTGGGTTGAGTGGTTTCGGCATTGAAACCAGGGTAGTCGTCAATAAATAAAAGTGTTGTTGTGATCTTGAAATTAACCCGAAAGTCTTGTTCTTAATAATATATATACAGGTCATATTATGACCTATATATAGGTTTCTGTTGGTATTGTGTTTCCTCTCGTCCTATCTCAGATTGTTTTGATCGCTGCTTTTCTGGCCTGCTTTTCGCATCGAGAATAGATAGTTGTTGCGTGGATTGTTTTCTAGTTGTTAATTCGAAAAGAGTTACGTCATCTTGTTTCAACGTCCCGACGACAATTGTAAATGATTACATCAAAGGATTACATAGGTACGTTTCGTGAGTACACACCACATTTTTCAACAAAAAATTACAGTAGGTTTCAACTGCTGTTTTCAACGAGAAATATTCATGGAGTACCGGAATTTCAAATATCTCGAAATGTGGAAAGAGCCCTCAAGTTCGCAATGGTTGGGTGGTGGAGGCGGACTGGAACAACTTGACAGTTAAGAATTGCTCTACATTCCTGTCTTTTTGCAGATTAGGTAAATACAATGTGAGACTTTATGATCTTGTGGGGGGGGGGGGGGGGGGATTAGTTGAGTGCGGTGCCCGCCACTCACCAGCCACGCTACGCTCCTGGTTTTTGACTTAGCTTCAGGATCTTTATACTTATTCATAAAGATCCTGACGCTAAGAAACTAATCCCAAAAACTAATCTATACCTACTAGGACATTTCTTGACTGTTTTAAAGGCGCGTCTACACTATGATGCGCACAGCGGAACTAGTGGGGGCGTGTAATTCAGCATTGCTGCCTTACCGAAAGCTAAGCTAGCTGAATCCAAAAGCTCGACCCTGATCAATGAAAGCCGAACCGAAGCAGTCAGTGGGGATGCAAAGGTGATTTGGAGTCACAATTTGGCTGCTCGGCATCTTTCAGGTTGTTCACACGACAAACTAGTCATGACGACCAAGAATGCCCCGTCTTACCCAGCCTCACTTGGCTAGATTTGGCTCAGTTTGAGTGGCAAAGCCGAACTAGTGAGGATACGAAGTTTGACCTTGATAAAAGCCGATTCGATCATGCCAACATCAGTGTGGCATGGAAGTAGGTTCCTGAAGAAGCCCAACTTCCAGCACCCAGGCCTGTTGTGCTACCCTTTCAGAGGTATGAGCCCTTGAAGAGGTTCTATACCCCTCCTACCCAGGTCCTGTAGCGCCAGTATCTCTCTCCGGTCCACTGATCCCATTCTGGGATTTCCAGAGCAAGATACCTTTTACGATCAACTGCCTCGCACTCGAAGATGAGAAGATTGTAGATTGTTCGTGGGATTGCTCAGTAAGGGGGTTCGAGGTGCACCCAGCACAGCGTGTGGGGTTATTGTGCTTTGCCTGAGCGCCCTGGTTCTAGTCCAAGATGTCTATTCCCCTGATAAGGGTTTTTAGATCCTTGACCAGGTGGTCGTGCTGGAATGTCCTCATGGAGATGAGTTCCCCAAGGAGGGCAAATCTGTGGTGGGTGAATGCAGGGCGCTCAAAAATAATGTTGGTGGCGGTTTCTTCATCTTCCTCGCACAACCTCGATAGGGTTGATGATTGTGTTATCCCTATGCGATTCAAGTGAATTCGTAGGGGGGGGGGGGGGGGGAGCTGGTCATCAAGCCTACCAACTGTGCTACTTGAGTAGCTCGAGTAGCTCATCAGCGATCTTCGTGTTGGGATTCGCCACCATGTGCTTACTGTGAGCGAAACCTTCGAGGAGTTGCCACCTTTTGGTGGTTCGCAATGACATCCACCCGTTGATGGCTCTGAAGGAGGCTTTTGGTAGGCCAACTGCTGGCTCTGGGCCAGTAAAGGGGGTCTGGGTCCCATACTCTGGGAGCCCTCTCAGGCCAGAGCGTCAGCGAGTTCGTTGCTTGGTATGCCCCTATGCCTTGGAGGGAGACCCTGTTGCGTTTCGCCAGAGTGTCGAGTATTTGCACACAGTCTTGTACCAAAGATGACTACGTGATAAAGTGATTTCAAACCAAGTTTATCGAACTTGACGGCTTCATTCGTACAGCATAAATTTTCTGGCAATGAATCCGCTGTACTGAGTTTTTGGTTTATTATTCTTGGAATAATACACCTATGTGATCGCGGCGGAGGTCGACGACTCCGATCGGCCTCAAAATTTGACATTAACCGTTTCAAGAGGTCAAGATTCCAAAACCAAAATGTCCTTCCGCCGTTCGGGCAGTTTCGGGCAGTAGGAATTTTTTTTTTAAATCTGAAATTTTGACAAAAGACTCGGTTTACCATCTAGTTGTGCCCGCAAGGTTTTCAGCCCGATATCCCAACCCCGTGGGGCGCTATGGGGCTATGAGAGGTTTTTTTTAAGCTTTCAGCTAAGGGGTCGAGTTAGGTGTCGTTTTCGATGTATTTTTGGACGTAGAATCCATTTTTGGGGATACAGGGACGATCCGATTTCACTGTGGCGATCTATAGGGCTTTCATGGGGCTAAAAATGGGATTTTTGAAGGATCTTTTCGAGTAAAAAATAAAGAATTTTGAAAAAAAAAATTTTTTGAAAAAAAAAAAATCAAAACATTTTTTTCCAATTTTTTTTTTGACTCAGAATTGAATTTTTGTACAAGTTTTTAGATTGTATTCGAGGCCATTTCTGGCACGTTACAATCTTGAGCCTTCTCTCTAGCTCTTTTCTTCCTTTGGATGCACTTTCGATGATCGTACTTGTTCTTCACCAAACATTATTACGATTATGATTAAAAGATGTTGAGTTAAATACGTTCATTTTGGTGTCCATCACGTTTGGCGTCCCAGTTTCACAAATTTACCGGCCTGGTTTGTCCCTGTTTTTTAAAGTACCCTATTTATGCATTTCTGCTAAAAATTTATCTGGAGACTATAAGCGTAAGCGTCATCACACCAACTGTAGAAGTTTTCATTTGTATTAAGAGAGAAAGCCGGCCAAACGAAACTCCTCAAGGTGGAGCCCGGAGGAGATTTGGATCCGTCGTTCCGCGACCTTGAACTTTCAAAGGAATTCCAACTATGTACCGATCTACCTTTACGAAACAAGCTTGCCAGGCGGTCGGCCGAGAAGTAAAAGAGTAAATTTCCGCGTTAGACAGGAAAAAAAAAAAAAAAAAAAAAAAAAAAAACCACCCGACGTCAGAAGGCATCAGAATGGCAAAAGTTGTCAGTATAAAATCCGGCCTTTTCCTACACTGAACGCCCACTTGGTTTAAAATCGATTTGCATTTTATTTATAGACAAGACATCCCACCAAGAAGGTACACTCGAGTCCTCATTGACTCACGACCTTGGAATTTCTTTGGGAGAGCGACCTCGGCAAAACGCCCGGGAGGTTCCAGAATGAATCATTAGGCGGGTTTCGAATGCAGAGGTAGGCAAATAAACAGCGACAATTTTCCTCGTCAACACGCAAAAACGGCGCTAATTGAGCGACCAGTCATTGCGAGGAGCGGCTGAACAGAAGCTGCTTCCTGAAAATAGGTCTGGACTTTTACGAGTGTTTCATGAAGAACATCTTGAGACTTTCTCTTAGTGCTGTAACGCAGAAATGATGCAGCTGGAGCGGGAAGAAAGCGACAAATTGTCAATAATTCAACCTAACATGACGCATCAACGCCAGACGCAACTTTTCAATGTTCAAACTCCAACATAGACGAAGACGTGCAGCGCCTTGTCGTAATTTGACTCGATAAAATCCGTAACGAGGCGTTGCGGTTTTTACGCAACGAATAGGTAACCGCCAACATAACAGTTTCCCCCTTCGATGAGGAGATTCGCGCTCGAACCACACATCACACAATGTTGGTCATCTTGCGGCCGGCGGTAGAAACCTCAGTGTTGAAATATCGATCCATTTTCAATGGGATACCCGGCGATGCGGGTTGTAAAGATTGATACACAAAAAAGAAATCTTATCTAATCTCCGCGGGAATCCTGAGAAGGGAAGAGCCAGCGTGTGCTGTTCAAACGAAGAGAAGGGCGTCAAGCAATACCCCATATTTGGGGAACTTTTCGGGCTCTCTTATTTATCACGCATATAAGCGACCACATTCATAATTTGTGTCTCCAAGGGCCAATAAGCAAAAATTAAATTTGGTTTATTATTCTTGGAATAATACACCTGTTTTCGCGGCAGAGGTTGAAGACTTCGATCGGCCTCAAAATTTGAAATTATCCGTTTCAAGAGGTCTACATTCTAAATCCGAAATGTCCGTCCGCCGTACGCCGTCCGCCGTCCAGCCGTTTTGGGCCGTAGGAATTTTTTTTAAATCAGAAATTTTGACAAAATACTCGATTTACCATCTAGTTGTGCCCGCAAGGTTTTCAGCCCGATCGCCCAAACCCGTGGGGCGCTATGGGGCTAAAATGGGGCTATGGGAGGGTTTTTTGAAGGGTTTTGGCTATGGGATCGTGTTAGGTGTCGTTTTCGAAGTATTTTTGGACGAAGAATCAATTTTCTGGGGTCCCGGAACGATCCGATTTCACTGTTGCGATCTATAGGGCTTTCATGGGGCTAAAAATGGGATTTTTGAAGGATCCCAAAGAGTTCAAATATTTTCCGAGTGAAAAACAATTTTGAAATGAAATGTACGCTTGCATACAAGTCTGCAACGCATTAGGACATTTCATGTAATGTAATCATTGAGCATATTTCGTTACGTAACGTAACGTGACATAACGAAAATTTGGTTGTGTGCCATAGCAAAGACATGAAATGTCAAAAAAAAAAAAAAAAAAAATTGAATTGAAATCGTATGATACCAAATATCGTTACTTCCAATAACCGGAGTATCGATGCCATGATAAAGCGGAAGCGGCGTCACAAGAAATCATTTCAAAGAATTGCGATAAGGAAAATATCAAAACTCCCACTCATAAAATACCGTCGTCTCAGTGGACGATTAGTTTTCCCCATTCTTTTGTATTTTTTCTATGAGAAAGCTTTCGTTCCATTAGGGAAACAACCACCTTGGTAGCTTTTATGTAACTACCCAATAACTAACGGGAGGGATGAGAAATCCCTGCGCTGTAGATCTTCGGCAACTTCGCACAGATGAAAGGTCCTTCGTATTTCTTTCCAGCGAAAGTTGTCCTGCTCTCAACCCATCTCGCCCTGGGGACACACCTTAAATACACACCAATTGACTTCTCGAGACGTTTCTCGCTATGAGTGCATTTATGGTAAGGTTATATTATCGGGAATTCGTCGAGCGAGTTTCTAAACTGCTAGAAAACGGGAACCTTGAAATCCCAAGGCCAAACATGGCATAATGAATATTACTCTCGCAAAGGGGATTTCTTTTTGCGTGTCGGCTTCGTCCACAAAGATGGAAGAAAAAACTGCATTTTAAGTTTCCTGCGCTTATTCTTCCACGTTTTTTTCTCTTCGCAGTCGTGTTTCCCCTTTGTCTGAAACCCAAAGTTGGTCGTGGGTGGTCTTTTTGTGGTCGCGAGGCCGCACTTGGGTCGGAACAATGGTGAGATTGAGAACCGTGCGATTATACTGAAGAAAGCGGGTTTTGCCGGCGGAGGGGTTGAAAGCTGAGAACTTGAGCGGAATCCCATCCTGTCGGTAGAATGAAATTACCATCGTCGCGTGTATAACATTACCACGTCATATTCGTTGCAGGCGAGTGATATAGCAAACAGTGAAAAGTTACACGGCAGCTTCCGGACGAACTGGCTGAAATTGCAAGCTACAGGAAGCCGTTCTTATTCGCAAAGCGGCAAAAGCATGCAAATAGGATGACACTAGCAACACAACTTGCTTTAAAGGGTGTCCTGACCGTCCTGCCCTGATAAAAGATAAAGCGCCTTTTTATCAGGGCAGGACGGTCAGGACACCCTTTAAATCAAGATGTGTTGAAGCTGCTTCAGTTCCCAACCAATTAGGGCTGCTCAAAAAGAATCGATTCTTCAAGATTCTTTTAAAGAATTTTTTAAAGAAAGTAATAATTACTATAAAAATAGTAATAATTACTATTAAATTGAATTCCAATTATTGGAATTCAGGTTTCGTAATGTAATAATGCTTCTTCGTCTTCTGATAAATTTGAAATTGAATAAATAATTTGGAAAAAGAATCGATTCTCAGATGTATAGATTCTTTTTAAAAAAATAATCGCAATTATTTTCGATACTTTTCTAAATAATCGATTCGATTTAAGTCGATTCATTTTTGAGAATCGGATATCCCTACAACCAATATAATGTGGTAATTATAGGTTTGTTCCAGGTTTGACGGACTGTTAACAGATATCGTCAGAAACATGCGCAGTTAAGAAACTGCTGTTCCAGGTCGATCGTAGGTTGACAGCAGTTGGAAGGAAACCAACAGCTGAGTGAGGTTGGGATCTGTCGACAGCTGTCCAACTTCTGTCGACAGACGCCGTCAGACCTGGAACAAACCTTTTGATGAACCAGTTGAAGGTTTCACTCAGTTCTAGAGATGGGTGTCGTCCAACAAAATTTGTATTATATACGACAACTACTTCATCTGTATTATTCAATGTACCGATTAATCGGAGCCTTAAAAATCGATTATTTTTAAAAAGAAATAGATGGATATATTAATGAAAACGACAGACTCAAAGCGAAAAATTCAGGAAAAAATTTTTTTCCGCTCCACAGAAAAACATTGAAGCATGGATATGTTTTTGGGCTTAACCATTGTCTATCCAGGTTTCACATAAAGCCAATATCTTGCAGTGATTTCTTATTGGTACGAAAGTCTATGCAATTACACATAAAAAGTTGAAAAATGCGGGTTTTTGCTAATTTGTCTGCAGTTTTTTGAGGTTGTTGGTGGTTTAAAAAGGGTTTAGACTAAATGTTAGTATATATTCGGAATCTACAGTAAATTTTCTATAAGATGAGTGTATTTTAAATTTCAAAGAAGTTTGAGTGAAGTCGGCGATTACCGGAAAATTCAGTGTATGTATGTAAAGGAAGGTCCAAAAAAACCAAAACAAAATCATAAATAAGGCCTTATTCGACCCAACTAAAAAAAAAAGGCTATCATTTTCGGATTAAGCACGCTCAAAAACCCAGAAAAAGTGAACCCAGTGAAAAGAAGCCGGAAACTCGCAAGTTACCTTTTTTTGTAGACCAGTGTTACTTATCAACATATCTAACGATTTAATTTGTTCCAAAGCTCAAAACTCAACTCATTACCCGAGTATTTGAGGAAAAAATGCAGCTTGGGTCAAACCTCTCCAGTGTCCCAACGAATTTGAACTCCGAAATCTCGAAGAAAAACGATTGATTGAGAGAGATTGAACCCCATGGACATCGATTATTTGATCAAATAGTCATAATGAGGTAAAAAAACTGGTTGAAAGTTCGATAGAAACGGCTGAAGTCAAACTGGTTTGCTGAGCAATAACAATTTGTAGGGCTTTAATACGAGCAGTGTTTTGAAGAGCCACAAAGCCATTTCGAGGTATACCTGTACAGGGCTGGATTTAGATTTTATTTTAATGTTGGAGAAAATTGTGTTTTTTTAATATTTTTTTTCTTGTGTGAAATTATTCTGATTAATCCTGACTTTAGGGTGCTGATATCCTTCTTTTCTCAAAATAAATCTGGCAACACTAAACGACGTGAATAACGTTTGTAAAAATGATACAAGAGGAAATGCCGGCGTAAAACGCGTCCCAAGTGAGAAGTGTTGAGTAATTCACTTGACATTCAAGTTGGTATTCTGTCGCATCTGACAGCCTCTCCTTCTTAACTTCCGATTAGTCACTGCTGGGGGCCTACACGTGATTGCTCCACACCATTGTTCCTCACTTGCCTAAATGGGCTCTTCCTCCTACCGGCCACTAGCAGAATGGCAGAGTAGGCACCGAAAGCGGAGAAAACAACAGTTTCAAGTCTGCAAGAGAAATTAGCGGAATTTCACAATCAACTCTGTAATCTGAAGAAATGGTCCTGTTTTATGATCGTCACGAAACGCGCATCTTACCGGTTTTCTTCTCCCCATGACCATTAAAAAGGCCACATAAAAAACCGCCAACTTTTTTACAACCTCGGTAAATTCGTTGTGAAATCGTTCCGTGGGGGCTCAGGACGGCGGAGATCGGTCGTTTCGTTCGAAGAAATAGGCTTGGAGCAACTTCGAGGGTAAAACTTGAGGCTCAGGCAAGCAAACTCACAATAGGCTCATTGTTTTGCTCCTGTGAATCGGCTCAGCTCTAAATCGGACAGATTTCACTGAAACGTTTTGCAAGACTAACCCACTCCGGACGATAACAGCGCTGAATGCCCAAATCCGATGTCCCACTTGGGGAAATTGGTATCAAATGAAAAGTACTGACCTAAAAGATAATGTTGTCGTAGCGTCCAACCCAATTTAGTGTTTTTGTTTTGAAAAGTCACGATTAGGAGGAATAGGGCAGCCCCAATCCTCATATTCTTCACAACCGCACATTCCACCAACTTGAATCCATAGAAGGTCTCCTCGTTTCTCTGCATCAAGTTTCTTTTTCTTTTACACTCCCTAAACAATTGACTCTTCGAGATTGCTTCAAGATTCCATTGTTGCCGCAATTGTTCCGACCTTGGCAAGAGAGGCTGCTACAATGGTTCTCATGATGTTCACACATCCCACGAATCCAATCCCTTTTGGGCTCCAGAATCACTCTCGGGAATGGATATTATGGATAATGAGGCGTTCACAAACTGCCCACTTCAATCCCCGGGGCAATTAGGAATTTCCTTTGGAAGTTTCTGAACGAAGAATCAGATGGGATCTCGGGTTCAAGAGACTGGCTCGACCGTGAAACTTTTAAAAGTCGATCTTATTGTGGTCGCAGTTGGAGCGCAAGTTTCAAACCTGTCGGGTTTGACCTGCAGGTCACCAAAGCTTTCAAACTTCCCCCACATCACCTGCTCATCTTCCGACGCAGACCACCTTTCGCTCGCAGGTTGCAGTGCAGCTGTCGTGCTCTGGATCTTCCAAGGTCCCGAAAATGGGGGATTTACCAGGCAGCGTAACCCTCACAATGGCCTAAGGTTCAATGTATTATGGAACAGATAGAATGATTGTCTATTGCAATATGAGGCAAGCGTTCCAATGCACCTCAGAGGTTTACGTCATGCATAATTCAACGAGATTGGTCGCAAGATTGTAGGTATTGTTATGAAAATTACCCTCTTAATAAATATGATTCCCGATTTTTTTTTTTTTTTTTTTTTTTTTTTAACCTATTCTCAAACTTATAATTCACACTAAGAGCTTATAAGGTGATATAAATATAAAAAACTATCGGACGGCAACAGATTGTCAACATTTGAGTGAGCACTTGGTCAAATAATAATAATTGAGTTGTGTTTATTATATGAGGTTAACAGCGAGTACTCGGGAATGAAGGAGCAACGTACCGTTCACAGAAGCAACAGTTGGTGGTTGACAAACTCACACTTCACAACGAGCACACGAACCAAAAAACCGGGCGAAACGAATAAGGAAACTTGACAGACGCGAGACGATGGGAACCGCGGCCGCGATCAGACTGGAGGCTCCGGTGAGGACGTGGGACGGCCGTCGTTGCCGGACCTGGCGCCTCCCCCTGTAGGACGGACGGCGAAGAGGGGATGGTCTGGTGTTCGAAAGGGATCTTGAGCCGGACTTGTGATTTCAGGTACGAGCCCAAATCAAAAGGCGTTTGTTGTGTGGAAGTCCTTGGGAAGTGGGTTAGGGATGCTCGTAGCACAGAAACTTCGTGACTTGCCTGAGCGCCCAACGTCTAGTCAAACAGACCTATTCCCCTGGATTTTTGACAAGGTGGTCGCATAGGAACGCTCTCATTGGGGTAAGATTTCCAAGGAGGGTATATCTGAGATGAGCGAGTCCTGATGTGGGGCGCTGTTTCGTCAGTCTCATACAGACAGCATATGGTTGATGGCTATGCAGTTCAGGTGGAATCGTAGCCGGTCCGTAATCCGCCAACCTTTTCCTGCGTTTCAGATAGGTCTTGTTGGGTTGTGCCACCGTTTGGCGTGACCCATCTGTAGCTATCTCCTAGCAGTTTGCATGGGCGCATTCCAACTGGGGATACAAAAGACCTAAGCCTTAAGGCTTTGGGCCATCTAACAGGTTACATCCTGAGGTGTATTTCATACATAGTCGAAAGTTGATCGTTCAGTTCTTTTAGTTCATTCTTCATTGCCAGTCTCTGCCTGCATCCCTGCCATTTTTCCAGAGTTAGCCATCATCCTTGCCCTGCAGCAGGAGTAGTCAAGCTGAATCAGATCCTGGAAATCCCAAAACAAAGCTTGGTGGCCACTAGCCATCCACTGTCACCTGCTGTCCAGCTAACGCTGTGAACCAGCTCTTGGAAATCCAGATATCCGAGCTTGGTGGCTCTTTCACAACACACTTGCCTAATCGCAAGCAAAGATAAGAACGATCTCACGAGATTTGAACGTTTACATTTTGCCACGGGACTCTTCGTGTTTAAGGGTAATTCTCAGCAAAACGTAACTCTGGGATTTTTTTCTTTAATGTCATCGGTTCACCTCAATTTATAGGTACTTCGTAAGTTTCGTATTATTAATGTTTATTTTTTCTTTCACAGAAATTATTGCGTTTTTTGTTGGAAGGTTGCCATCAGTTTCGTGAAAACTTTAATTCTTGAGAAGATATTATTGAATAATACGTGTTTTGTCATTGGGTCACATGACAAATTGATCGACTCGGGGCGTGGGGTGGGGTAAGGAGGAGTTGCGGCTCTTGGTGGGGCATCTGGGTGTCAGGTAGGTGTCGGGTGGGATATTTCTGTTGAATCTTACCCTTACAACGCCCAACCAAATAACCTCCGTAAAAGAATTCTGTGTTTAAACAAAGCTAGTAATGCTTTCATTGGATTTTAATCTAAATACGAACCATACGCCAAGCGTCACTTTCCTTTAGAGACCATAATATGGTCTCATAATATTATTATGGTGACTGTTGGCCGTCAACCGTTTTGCGCTACTTTTGGGTCGCATTTTCGTTCCTCGATACCGTTCCTGGAAACCGTAGGCAGTTAGCTCAAGGCCAAAGTATGTTCCATGCTAATACCAAAATTTTGTTTCGGCAAGTACATGACTAGAAAAGTTGTCCCACGTAGCGTATCTGAGCTCCAAAAGTTGGCCAAAAAGGGACAAAAATTAGTATTGGAGAGATGACGAGAAAAATCAGAATCCACCAAAAAGTTGTTCCATTTGGCGTATCTGAGCTTTGAAAGGGGTAAAACTATAATATTATGTTTCGTTCCAAATGAATACCATTTAGGTAGTGACTCGGCTTAGCTCGGCAATTCGAGTGGGTAGAACGCCCTTTTTATTGTACACCTGTTCATCATCAGTCCCAATAATTATTAGCAGTAAAGTTGTTAATTATACATTAGCGTCCATCACCCGGTGATACCTACCTATAATACCTTCCAAATACCATTAGGAGGCAATAAATCCAAGTTTTCGTCATTCTCGTCCTGGTACGTTTTTCGCATTCTTCAAAAAACTGTAAAAATTTCGCGCATTTCCATAGACATGGATTTGATAGGTTACTTGAGATTTCTAAAATAATTCTATCTGAGAAGGGTGGTCGAACCAACTTTGGTCGAACCAACTTAGGTCGAACGTCATTTTGAACATAATCAGTAGACCCCTTCACTTCAAATCCAAAAAAAAATTTCAAAAAAAAAAAAAAGACTCAAAAATATGTAAGCACAATTCACATGCATTACCATGTGAACAAATACCGAAATTTGATCAAATATAGCTACAGTAGGTACACCACGCTGAAATGCGAAAATCGAGGATTTTCAATAAATTCACCCCCACTTCTTGGTTTTGGCTCCTAAATTTTTTTACATACTTGCATTTGATAGGTAATTAAATTCTCTACAACTTTCTCTATTACGAATTTTCGCTAAAACGAAGTCTTCCGGGAATTTTTACATCGCGAAGGGTTAAGAAAATTTTGCAAAACACGAGATTTTACCCCTTTTTGCAGCCTTTTTTGCATCCTCGTATCTCCGATACCGTTGGTCGGACTAAAAAACCTTACGGGACCAAATTTGTAGGAAATTCTGTCTTCTACAATTCGGGTAATAGAATAGTTTACGGAAAACTGCACGGGGAACGAGTTATAGGCCAAAAACTGAAAAATGCGCGAAATTTTGACGTTTTTTTTTTTTTTTTTTTTTTTCAAGATTGCAAAAAACGCAGCAGGACAAGAATGACTAAAACTTGGATTTATTACCTCCTAATGGTCCCAAACAACATATCAAAAAAAGAGAACTACCAGAATTTTTGTTTGGTGAATCTCCCTCATTCACTGGACTGAACGATATAATATGCGGGCGGCCTTGTTCCTTGTTTTTGTTTTTACTTGTTACTTACTCGTTTAAATAAATAGTTGTTTTATATATTATGAAATCCTAAGCAAACTAGGTCAACTAATTCCTGGTCAAACTAAGAGTTTTTCACGCGGCAACTTCCCTGGCTCGCCCCCTCCCCCCTTATACTACTTCCATACATACTCCATCATTTACTACTCTTACAGGCTACAAAAAATAATTACCTACCGTTTGGCAGAAAATAGACTACAGTAGAGACAACACAAGAATGGGGGTTTGGAGGCTGGAACGAGTAGTAACCTATTAATTTCTTAAGCATATTTTGCATTTAATGACAATACCCAACAACCAAATTTGTAAGAACCTCATCAAATTCTGGGTGAATTTACGAAATGAAATCCGTGAAAAGAATGGTTTTTCAATTGTCCAGCCAAGCGTTTGACTTGAGCTCCAGAGAACTCCTCCTGGCTCACCTCAGGACGCAGGCAACGTCGCTCCCAACTCCGCCTCCCCTCGATCGCACACAATCGGTCCTCAGCTAAGGGGGAAGGCGGCCCAAGAAAACGGGATTAAAGGCGCGGAATCCTGGAGGACTTTCTAAACGCTTCATTCGCTCCACTAATAAGGCCACGGAGCATTGGAATGGACAAACGGGCTCGTCCGATTTGGACACGATGAATCAGAATCGAACAGGGGAAAAAAACGTGTAGGTAAAAAGTGGATTTTACCGATTTGAGTGTAGGAGACGGCTTCCGCAATCCAAAGCCATTTTAGTCTCTACAGGCCTATTGAACTTCCGTAATTAAAACTAAATTCGCTCTTTCGTTCAAAACTTACCATCATCAGTAGTTCGAATTATTTTGAACTTGGTTCACTAGATGAGAAGAACTATCAGCGAGCCGCTCGACAGAGCCGGCAGTGTCCAAGAAATCGTCAGTCTCGTCACGGCGCTTTTAATTTCTCTTGTGACAAAGCCAGTAAAAGTCGGCTCAAAAGAATGTCAGTGGGTCGCTTCGCTCGCTTTTCTAGACCTTTTTTTCTCTCTCTCAATAGAACGTACATGTACGATTGGAAACACGAGGAGGGCAAATTCAACCTACAAACAGGAATGTCGCGTTCAACCTTCCCCACGGAATTCACGCTTTCACTGAAAACGCCTCGGCTTTATAGCTTATTGTTGGGAACGACCTTGTGATAAAATATATTGCTCAAGTAGAGCGGACAAATCTGAGCACCAGCAAGTAGACAATCACTTGAGAAGGTTACAGAGAATTTTCACTTTAGAGCGTTAATATGCAAGGTCTTCCATGAAGGCATTGGAAAGGACTTCCATGAAGACAGTGGGAATGCCTTCCTCACGAGAACCTGCTACTCTCTGGAGGCATCAATTCACACTAAAAATCTGGGAAGCGCCTTCAAAGTAAATCTACCACGCATAGAAGCAGAGTAGAACGAATGAACGGAAACATAAATAACCAACTGAAACCCCACTACCGTGAAATACGAGAATTGTTGACACCTTACAAGCTAAAGCTTCTTCATCCAACATAGGAGACGGTAGTTGATTTCAATTTGCTTTTCTTGGTAGGTACCAATAGGTGTATACATGGTACGTGTTTTTACGGCGACTCGGGTTTGTCGCGTGAATGTTCAGGCGTCCTGTAGATCTCACCAGTCCGCCCCTTGCCCGTAAACCACCTCATCCTCTCCACCACACAACCTGAGAACGACAGTCTTTCCATTGGATCCATAGGATGCCACATTACCCCCACTCCAGGGGATCCTCAGTAGGGTATATCTTCCGATGAAATTATCAAAACATAATATCAAACTTTTTTTATTATATTAAATGAAAATATCGACGGTTCAAAGGTGAATCCTCCCATGTCCAAAATCCTAAAACTTCATACGAGAGCTAAAAAAAAGAAAACATTCTTAAGCTATTTGACGAATTCATATGAGAGGAACTCCACACATCGCTTTTGTTTCTATAGCCAGGCATGCTTCACAAGTTCTAAATGCCTTTAGGGCACTCCCCTCGTATGTTATCTACCGTCCGTCCGATCCTCCAATAGATGATCTACCGAATAGATGATACCTAAGTACAAAGCAAAAACGCTGCAAATTTTACACAAGGGTTTATTATTCTTTGATATACGTTACTTGTGCAGAAATTTAATTCCGTCAATGAAAAAAATATTTAAAAAAAATTTTTTTTGGATTTTTATCTCAAAAAAAATTTTTTTTTGATTTTTTGTTCAAAAATGTGTTTTTTTCAAAAACTCTGTATTTTTTACTAGAAAAATATTTAACATCCTGGGATCCTTCAAAAATCCCATTTTTAGCCCCACGAATGCCCTAAACATCGCCCCAGTGAAATCGGATCGTTCCGGGACCCCAAAAAATGGATTCTACGTCCAAAATTTCAGATTTTTTAAAAAATTCCTACTGCCAAAAACGGCCCGGACGGCGGACGGCGGACGGCGGACGGACATTTCGGATTTTGAATGTAGACCTCTTGAAACGGATAATGTCAAATTTTGAGGCCGATCGGAGTCGTCGACCCGTGTCGCGAAAACATAGGTGTATTATTCCAAGAATAATAAACCAAAACGCTGCAAATTTTACACAAGGGTTTATTATTCTTTGATATAGGTTAGTTGCGCAAAAATTATTTCTGTGTCAAAAGAAAAAATGTTGGGGAAACAAATTTTTTTGGATTTTTTTTTCAAAAAAATTTTTTTTTGGATTTTTTTTTTCAAGAAAATTGTTTTTTCAAAAATTCTTTATTCTTTACTCGAAAAATATTGAACCTCCTGGGATCCTCCAAAAATGCCATTTTTAGCCCCATGAAAGACCTATAGATCGCAACAGTGAAATCGGATCGCTGCGGGACCCCCAAAAATGGATTCTACGTCCAAAAATACTTCGAAAACGACACCTGACTCGATCCCATAGCCTAAAGCCTTCAAAAACCACCTTCTGTAGCCCCATTTTAGCCCCATAGCGCCCCACGGGTTTGGGCGATCGGGCTGAAAACCTTGCGGGCACAACTAGATGGTAAACCGAGTATTTTGTCAAAATTTCAGATTTTTAAAAAAATTCCTACTGCCCAAAACGGCCTGGACGGCGGACGGCGTACGCCGTCCGCCGTCCGGACATTTCGGTTTTGGAATCTAGACCACTTGAAACGAATAATGTCAAATTTTGAGGCCGATCGGAGTCGTCGACCCCCGTCGCGAAAACATAGGTGTATTATTCCAAGAATAATAAACCAAAAGTCGTCAAAATTTTCGTTACCTGAGAATATGAGCGTTTGCGAAGAGTAGGCTCCAATTCGAATGCTTCAGTGAAATTTAGCATTAGTTAGTGATAATAGCTCAAAAGCTGCTACTATTTTCACCCAGTATGGCAGACACAAACATTAAGCATAGGTACAGTAGTGATAAGTTCAAGTACATTTTTCATTGAGTAGGAAATTCATGGATTTTCGAAAAATTTCACAAGAAGTAGATAATATCTGATATTATCAGCTCAAATAATGCAAAATTAACAGAAATGTTTTCATCAAATTTACATTTAATGTTTTCATCGAGAAGGGCCACAATTTTAAAGACTGGTATGCTTGTATGTAGCATTGAGAAGTGAAACATCGTTAAGTGTTTCCACGGAGTAGAAACACAACTGTAAAAACATCTTAGTTGGGATAGAGATGGGTATCGAATACAGATAAATCGATATAAAGAATATTGAAGCATTGAAATAATAGAATATATTATCTGATACAATACAAAATGTAAGCTATTTGAGCTCAAATATATCGATATGGGGGAATATAGAAGCATATCGGTATTTAAACAAATTAATACCTCTGGCTTTTTAAGATTCGTAGTTGATTCTTCATCATGATCGTCTGGGATAATATGACGGTATTTCACTCATGTAAACCCCTGGTTGGGTTTACCTCGACGGGTAGATATCAAGCTCCCGGTAGGTAACATACAAGGGGAGTACCTACCGCCTTTAGTTCTACCAGACCCTTTTTTCACAAAAAGCTAATAAGCACAGCATCAAAGTCGATTGTTAACCAACTGAAGCTACGCACGTATAATAAACTGAATTTGTGAAATCCATTTATTGACTTTTCGATTGTTAGGGTTAAACGGTACCTAACTAATAAAATTTTGATTACGAGATACGTCTGGGCCTCATCCATTATAATGTTGCCCAACATGGTCGGGGAATCTCGAGCAGTGTACTGGCACGTTGGTCAGAAGGGATGATATACATGGTCAACATAATATGTTGACATAATATTATTATGTAGCGAAGTTGAGCGTTTCACTGCCACAGCCTCCACCACATCTGAGCAGCATGTGGATACGAGGCAGGCCCAAATTTCAAGAGACAAGGCTGATGCAGAAAAAATGAAGAGCTGGCTCACTGCCTCCATTTCCAATCAATGAAAAGTTATTTTCCATAAGCAGCGGAATGGTTAGAGGCCCAAATATCAATTGCCACCTGGCACATGAGCTACGATCTGAGGCAATCACAATTTGTAGCATCTCGTTTTCCCCAGCATTATAATGAAACTTAATTATAATTATAATTATAATTTTTATCAAGTTTCTTGCCAGTCAGGTATGGTGTACCTCAGGGTTCAGTTTTGGGTCCCACACTTTTTCTAATTTTCATAAATGATTTGCCATCAGGTCTACATCCTCTTGAGACCCTTCTGTTTGCGGACGACACTTCTGTCCTGACGAAAAACGCATCTCTTGCGTCACTGACTCTGACAAACGAAGGGTCTAAAAAAGAGATTTCGGGGTGGTTCGCTAGAAATGGACTCTCTGTTAATGAGACGAAAACTGAGACTCTCTACTTTGGGTTGCGGGACTTGTCATCCTTGGACGAAAACCCCCCAAGCGTTAGATTTCTGGGAGTATTGGTGGATCCAAAGCTGAACTGGAACCAACACTGTGAGAACCTTGAATCTAGGTTAAATTCCATTGTTTTCCTCCTGCGTAGGTTACAGGAGAAGCTACCCAAAACTGCAGTCGTAGCGGCATTCCATGCTGCTTTTATGAGTCGTGCGACTTATGCCATCCTCTGTTGGGGTCATGCCGCGTCGGCTGCCGCAGTTTTCGCATGCCAACGCAGGGCTGTACGAGTGGTCGCTGGGCTGAAGTACCAGCAGGATTGTAAGCCAGCCTTCATAAGATTAAACATCTTGACCATCCCTGCGGTTTACATACTCGAAGCTACGTGCTACGTTTTCTCCAACTTACACGAGTATCATACCTCCACTCATGGGTATAGAACACGGCATGGGAGTGACTTGCTGGTGCCTTTTCACCGCTTGAAATCATCCCGCATCAGCAGTTCATGGTGGGGTATCAAATTTTTCAATGCCATCCCTAAAGAGTTGCGAGCGAAATTTACGGCAACAAACGTTAGGCCAAAACTTGTGAAGTTTTTAAAATCCATCGCACCGTTTGATTTTAATAAATTTTTCCTCAGTATAAAGAATGTAAGAGAGCTCTAGTTAGGCATAGGTTTTGGAAATTATTACTATCTAATAGTGTGTTAATGTGCTTGTTATGTACCTACCGCTGTATTATTGAAGTAAGGTTTTGTGAGCTGTAATTTTGTAAGAAAATTTTGACCTTGTCTTTGCACTCTGTGTTCTTGGCAATAAAAATCTTGAATCTGAATCTGAATATAATAATACTTATAAGTAGGTATGCCATTGGCACTTGCGAGTATTTTTTTCATTTGAGCGTGTTCTTGGGGGGTGAACTTCATTTTAATAATAAAACAGAATAATAAACTTGTTCATGTTTGTGTGTTGTGTCAAACATTTACCCACCAAGTACTATAGAATGTATTTTTGTCTTGTACTTGTAATGGAAATAAATAAATAAAATAAATAAATTTCATCCACTATAATGTTGCCCAACTCATGATTTGTCAATCAGTCTCGAGTAAGCGTGTCCTGTGAGTTATGGTGGGTGGGGGGGGGTTGTACGTTTGTACCCCCTCCCACACGTGATAACTGACACGTACCTGAACTAATTACCACTAACACGTTGTTATAATAGTTTAAACGAGGGCACTAAACACTATTTTGACTTCTTTTTTTTTTCACTCAGAAAATATTTGACATCCTGGGAGGCATCAAAACCCCATTGGTAGCCCCGTGAGAGCCCTATAGATCCCCATAGTGAAATCGGATCAATCTGGGACCCCCAAAAATGGATTCTACGTCCAAAAATACTTCGAAAACGACACCCAAGTTGACCCCAGTGACCCCGTAGTCCCATTTGAGCCCCACAGGCTAGGGCGATCGGGCTGAAAACCTTGCGGGCACAACTAGATGGTGAATCGATTATTTTGTCATAATTTCAGATTAAAAAAAAAAAATTCCTACGTCCCAAAACGGCTCGGACGGCGGACGGCCATTACGTTTTTGGAATCTAGACCTCTTGAAACAGATAATGTCAAATTGTGAGGCCGATCGGAGTCGTCGACCTCCGTCGCGATCACATAGGTGTATTATTCCAAGAATAATAAACAAAAATATGAAAACCCGATCTGCACTCTGGTGTCATGGGTGGGAAACTAGCCGTCAAACCGGAACGCACCTCCTTTTTGAGTCGACCAGAACAACGGACGTTTCAGAGGCACCTTACTTAAAATCAAATGACTAACCTGGCACAGGCTCTCCGTTGAATTTCATTTCCACGTGGTGACTCAGGTTTTCGTGAGGGACGAAAGAAGCTAAAAATCTCTGATTTCCCAAATTTCTGACGAAACTCGTCACGTGACCGCCGTTGACAAGGATTTCCAAGTTTCCGCTTCCCGCAGACGAACCGTCGACTGGACAAAAACACAAAATTTGTGTGTTATTTAATAACAATTTGTTAGACAAGGCAACGCCTAGAAAGCTGAAGGCGCGGAATAAAATTTATTTAATTTAATTATTCCATTTAATGGAATCGCATCTTACTTTCAAATTCGACAGGCTGACCAACCACACCGTTTGGCATCTTTCCCACCTTGATGGCTTGAGTGTTGTACGCGTGACTCCTAATGTAAACAATAAAAAAATTCCATCAGCCACAGATTCACGTTCTCATTAGCAACTCAAATAGAAAAGTTTCAATTTGCAAAAACATGAGTGCCGATCTACTCTGGACAATCATTCCTAACTCTCCGGGGAGGTACGTGTTTTTGTTCCAACCTCAAAATAAATTACAGAGACTTCTATAACTCACCTAAAAGGCGAGCCATGAACGCGTTGATCCTTGAGTTTGATATCTATGAGATGCTCGCCAATTTCAGTCGAAGTAAAGTAAATGTTAACGTGTTGTCCATTGCTTCGGGACATCTTCACGGGGACTGGAGCTTTGGAAGGAGCTGAAAAAATTGGTAGAATTTTCTTTGTTATCGTCAGTACGTCAAAGTATTCCTCAGTAGCCATAAGAGGGTGAGAGAGAATATTGTTGGGAGGTTCCAAAACGCTACAATAAACAGCCAAATCGAAACTGTACTGGGGCTAAAAACGCTGCAAATTTTACACAAGGGTTTATTATTCTTTGACATAGGTTACTTGTGCAGAAATTAAATTCTGTCAATGAAAAAATTAAAAAAAATTTTTTTTTTGGATTTTTATTTCAAAAAAAATTTTTTTTTTTGGATTTTTTTGTTCAAAAATGTGTTTTTTCAAAAATTCTTTATTTTTAACTCAAAAAATATTTAACATCCTGGGATCCTTCAAAAATCCCATTTTTAGCCCCATGAAAGCCCTAAAGATCGCCCCAGTGAAATCGGATCGATCCGGGACCCCAAAAATGGATTCTACGTCCAAAAATACTTCGAAAATGACACCTAACTCGATCCCATAGCTAAATGCCTTCAAAAAACCCCTCCCGTAGCCCCATTATAGCCCCAGAGCGCCCCACGGGTTTGAGCGATCGGACTGAAAACCTTGCGGGCACAACTAGATGGTAAACCAAGTATTTTGTCAAAATTTCAGATTTTTAAAAAAATTCCTACTGCCCAAAACGGCCCGGACGGCGGACGGACATTTCGGATTTTGAATGTAGACCTCTTGAAACGGATAATGTCAAATTTTGAGGCCGATCGGAGTCGTCGACCCGCGTCGCGAAAACATAGGTGTATTATTCCAAGAATAATAAACCAAAAGGGGCTATGGGAGGGGTTTTTGAAGGATTTCGACTATGGAGTCGAGTTAGGTGGCGTTTTCAAAGTATTTTTGAACGGTGAATCCATTTTGGGGGGTCGTAGAACGATTCGATTACACCGAGAGGATCTGTGTGGCTTTCATGCGGCTACAAATGGGATTATTGAAAGATCCCAGGAGGTCAAATACGGTTTTCCGAGTAATTTTGGACGCATAATCAATTTTTCGAGGTCCCACATCCGTCCAAAGATTGTACAGAGAAAGTTTATTTATTTATATTTTTCCAAAATTTTTCTTAGACCCTGAATTAATTTTTGCTCCGAAAATCCGACGAACAAAATAAATTTGACGTATTAAAAACAATTTTTAGCCCCACGGGTTTGTGCGATTGGGTTAAAAACCTTGCTGGCACAACTAGATGGTAAACCGAGTATTTTGGTTTTGGAATCTTGACGTCTTGAAACGGATGTCAAATATTGAGGCCGATCCGAGTAGAAGAATAATAAACCCAAAAGGAACCAAATCGAAACCACCTGCGTTCTACCTTTCCAACAATATTATTCTCATTGCGTAGATGCTGAACAAGTAACTTACGGGTAACGGTGACGGTGATTTGACTGAGTGGGGCATCTGTGTCCAAAACGAGAGTCGACGTCCTGTTCAGAGGAAGTAGCTGGAGTGCTTTGCCGAAAACCTTCGACCCTACAAACACCAAAAAGTCTCAAACCGCACTTCAATTCTAACGTGGAAACCGATGAGCGATTACCTTCGGGAAAATGAACCTCGTTCGTCTCCCACGAGTCTCGTCTTTTGTTCAACGAAGAGGAAGTCACTGAAAAAGCACAACGTCAAGTTACACGTTAACCCACCTGAAAGTTTTGAAGCCGCATGCATCAGCTACGTGAACCCAGTGAAGATTCCAGCGCCTGAGAACTACATTTGAAGCTTGCAAGCATGCAGAGTCGAGAAAGACGTAAGCTGGAAGCAACTAATGTAACAGCGGATTCTTACAATTCTAGGAAACGATACCACCCTGTGTCATTAATACACCCAAGAACTCGTTTATTCGTCAAAAACAAACGACGTTTACCTTCGAACCCTTCGCCTAGCGACGATTCTGGTTTTTTTCGTAACACAAAATTTCCCCTTTCGAACTCTTCGTTCAATTCAATTCCTTTAGATTTCGAAATTCAACTCGACAAAACGACACTACCAGGACGCTGGACTATAGAAAATGAAGGCCGGGAAATATTAAATCGTTTATTCGTAAATTTTTCCAAAAAGTTATGCAATTTTCACATTGCAAGTTACAAAATTTTGAATTACATTCGTCCACATCCCAAATTAGATTTAAATGAACTTTGTAACTAAATCAGCGTTCATTATTAGGTACCCCGTCAGGTGATTTACTAAAAATAGTGGAGTGAGCAAAGATTGTAAATTACAGTTACTGTTTTCAACTAAAAAAAGTTATTTTTTAAAGGTTTTAATAAATTAAGATCCTAAATAAATAAAATTAAATTAATAAGATGTTTAAATAGTTATTAATTCAACAAATTGTTTGGCAAATTTATTCCTCACATAACGATAAAAATTTTAAAAGTTAACAAATCGCTGTGAAATTATTTGAAGAGCCAAAACATACTTGGTATTTAGTTTGGTTATCGACCCACTGAGGGCAAGGAGGGCTCAATTTTGATGGGGAGGTACGTCGTTTTTACACGGTTGCTTGGGAGAGAGCTACGGTTAAGTAAAGGTGCGTCCACGCGATGCCGAAAGGGATGAAAGAGGCTGAGCAGCAGTGTGGACTCGTTCAGCCTTGCTGCCAACCTAAATCGTACCGAAAATGAGAGTGGACGCCATTTCGTAGTTTCCTGAGCGGCCCCATTTGGCCTCAAACAATAACCCACACAGCAGAGTCTCAGGGACGTCTCAATCTGGACTCAAACGGATCTCCACGTCTCACAGCCGTCTTACCGAGACGTCTCTGAGACTTCAAAATGGAGATAGTTGCCCTCGAGATGTCTCATAGACATTTAAGTGTTAACATACCAGATACGTCCACCAGAGATGTCGCAGAGACAACATGGGAGCAACGGGTGGATTACGAATGCGGTACGAAAGCACCAAATATTTAGGAACGATTGCGCCAGTTTTTAGAAAAAACTCATATCGAAAGCGCCGAATATGAGAACTACCTTTCAGCAAGTACGAAAGCAGCGAGCACATACTAAGTACATGAAGGTACTAAGCACATACTCAAGTCTTACGCTCTATTGTAGATGATATACAGCAGAGGTTTTCAGCCCAGCAAATGGGTCAGTAGTTGCAAGCTTACCTTAAACTCAGTGGATAGCAGTGATGGTTGCCAGACTACAGTAGAGTAACTCTCGGTAGTGGTAAGACTCAACGACCCATTAGGATTCCTCCCTCCAGTCACTTTCACAATGAGTAGTATCGTGCAAGATTCAAGCCTCTCAAATTGCAACCTGTGGATCCCTTCGATGGAAAACCACTCAAATTGCCTGAAGATCCGGAGGATAATAGTCTGGGTCCAGAGGTGGGCCCACAAAGTGAGGCATCTTGTTACTGCTGTTGCTCCATGCGTACATGACCATTTGAGCTGGATTTAGTCCTGGACACGTGCATCAATTGGACCCAATATCATCACCAGGTCCTGTTCCAAGGGCGGATGTTTGGTTTCATCGAACAAAACCATACCAGTGGTATTGTGAGAGTGGGCGGCCGGATTCGCATAGCAGACATCAGTGTAGTATCAGTGAGGCTCAGAGGTTCCCTCTTTTTCTGCCTCCTGACGCCCATCTGATAAGGAGAATGGTAAAACCATTGCCACACGACAAACCATCATCTGGGGCTTTCGGTCTGTTCGGGGCGTCGGCACGTCTGCACGTTTTCCAGTGGCGCTTTCGTACCTTAAAACCTGACAAGAAATTGGCTACTTCTCCAAAGTGACTGCAATGAGACGTCTCTGTGGCGTCTCAAATGCGTGTCACCGCCCTCTCATCCCCGAGAGAACGCCAGCCCTCTCATAGGGGTCTGGGCATGTTTTCACTTTAAACCTGATACATCATTAAATGATTTTCAATAATTTTCTAGCGCCATTTCCAATATGGCGACCCGCAATTTTTGATGGGATTTCGGGAATACGAGAACCCAAATTTACAACTCTTGACACCTCAGGCTTACCCAGAACATCTCAGCAACGTCTCATTGGCTAATGACTCAGATACATCTCAGATACGTCTCTGACACCTGTTTTGATACATCTCTGATACGTCTCAGCATTGCAGCTCTGAGACGTCTTTGTTGCGGACATGGAGACATCTGAGACGTCTCACCAACGTCACACGTCTCTTTTGCAACGTCACTGAGACGTAATGCATCTCGTTTGAGACGTATCAGAGACGAATTTCTGCTGTGTGGGAAGGAGATGATTCAGATCATGTTCACGCGCTACGTCCTCGACTACAAACCAACTTTGAGGAAATAAGAGTTCAATATTTAAGAGAATATTCCCCGAAAACCTGTTTGCAAGTACCTCAAGGCACTAAAAAGTCCCTACAAGTACTTACATGAACTTACAAGTACTCAAACATTGTATTTAGATATTACCAGTCACGATAGGCAACGGTCACGGTCGGCCTAGCGAAGCGAGCCCCCCCCCCCCCCCCCACCATCCGATAAAATTGCCCCAGTCAGGACGGCTAGTTAGGGTATATTTGTAATTTATATAAAAATAAATATTTGATTTTTCCATGTATGAAGTAGCTCTTTCCCAAGGAACTTCATGAAAACGGCCCTCATCATCAGAAGCGCTCCAGCATGCCCTCAAGATATCCCTCGTTTTCTACCATCTTTTCATCCTACAATGTTCGTCTTTTAAGATTGTATTTTACGAACAAGTGACACCTAACCTCAAAACAAAGTCTCGAGACTGGCTCAAACAATAACTGTCGTTTTCAATCTCTGCTACGGACCGACAGAGTGCGGGTTTGGAAGTGCGGGATTTCAATCTCAAGTGCGGAAGGTTGGTGTTCGTATGTACCTCTAACGTTGCAAGTCTCCGTCGTTTTGACGCTGGAGTTGTGGAAGGACGGGCTTAACCTTTGCATTGGGCTGTTCAAAGGGCTGGGGGACTTGCGGAGGCCCGGCGAGTGCATCGGCGACTGGATTTTGAGGAGCCCGTTGTGATTGTGGTGGCCGTGGGACTCGTGGAGGACGGGGATCGAGATGGGGGACATTGTCGAGCTGCTCTGGTGATACGTGTGGGTGGTTGTGCTCGTGTAGCCGTTCACTTGTCCTGCAAACCCGAGGAGTGATTGTAAGCGACGAGAAAAACCACAAGGATTACAATTCGAGAAGGACGCGGCTTACCATTGGGGCTGGAAAGAGGGCTGGCACGGTAAATAGGGCTGTGCATAGGACTAGGGCTGTGTGAGAGGATCGGTGACGTGAAATTCCTTATAGGCGATGACACCCGAGCGAACGACGAAGAATGAGAATTTCTCATAGACTCTAAAATATAATTATTCCATTTTTATTAAACATAATTTACATAGAATAATCATTTAAATGGAAAAATAATTCGTAAAAAGAAGATTGAATATCAACAACTACTAACCGTGACTGTGGTGTGACTGCTGATTTATGTGAGACTGGTAATTATTGATATTAGAGGTGTGATTTGATGATTTGTACGACGAAGAACCTGCTAACAGAATAAACATTTGGTTATGGTTGGTGATTTCAACACAGCAAAGTTTAAGTTTGGTAACACAATCCCTCACAGCAGTAGCACCTCCCAGGACACAATCACAAGGTGAGGAAGGCAACTAGAGAAAAGTATGGATACTTCTTTCAACACAATATTTTGCAAAAAGTATCGATACGTGAATAGCTAGCAGAGTTGGGCACATTTTTATTTATAAATAAGGTTGTGAATTAATTCACATCATGCGTTGTTTGTGAATGTGAGTGTGAATTAATTCATACTTTACCTGTTCGTAAATGTGAATTAATTCACATTCACAACTGTAAATGTGAATTACTTCACATTCACAACTTTTTCTGTAAATTAAATTAAATTCACACAAAAAATTGTAAATTATTCACAAAAATGTAAATAATTACAAAAAAAAATTTTTAATTCAAAAATAATTTGTGCATTTTTTTTAATTTACAGATAATTTGTGAATTTTTTAAATTCACAACTAAATATGTGACTTTTTTTACATTTACAGTGAATTAAGACCAAATTCACGGTAATTACAGTCCTCATGGGTCTGCTGATATTGTAATACACTGAGAAAAGCCGATGAATACAATTTTTCTGGCAATTTCCTACCACTTAATTGTAGTATATTATTAAGTGGTATTATTGTGGTAGTAGGATTAAGTGGTAGGAAATTGCCAGAAAAATTGTATTCATCGGCTTTTCTCAGTGTATTACAATATCAGCAGACCCATGAGAACTGTAATTACCGCGAATTTGGTCTTAATTCACTGTAAATGTAAAAAAATTCACATGTTTAGTTGTGAATTAAAAAAAATTCACATATTTAATTGTGAATTTAAAAAAAATTCACAAATTATTTGTAAATTAAAAAAATTCACAAATTATTTGTATATTAAAAAAAATTCACAGGCTTTTTTTGTAATTATTTACATTTTTGTGAATAATTTACAATTTTTTGTGTGAATTTAATTTAATTTACAGAAAAAGTTGTGAATGTGAAGTAATTCACATTTACAGTTGTGAATGTGAATTAATTCACATTCACATTTACAAATAGGTAAAGTATGAATTAATTCACATTCACAAACAAAGCATGATGTGAATTTATTCACAACCTTATTTATAAATAAAAATGTGCCCAACTATTAGCTAGCAGGTGGTTGGAAGTATGCTGCACAACAACAATGAAGAATCACTCTAAGGGCAAGACGATGATGTGAAAACATCGAAGTCGTCACCAGCACCAAAACCGCCAGTGACGGACTCTACCGACAGGTATGTAGTTATTATTATGAAATCACTTAATCGCGTACGTACAAACCATTTACATTAAATTTAAATAAGAATGAAGGATTTTGGTATCCCGAGGAGGGGGTTTCTATACAGCTTGTGACCATCTTGGCGAGACTTTAAAACCCCTCAGCCAGCTTGGGACCAGCTCTGGAAAACTTGGGACCATCTTGGCAAGCCTTGGATGGTTCTTTAAAGCTTGTGACCATCTTGGCGAGACTTTAAAGCCCAAAGCCAGATTGGAAGCAGCTTTGCAACCCTTGAAGGTGAAGCGACTATGGATTTGCTTCCGCGAGTTATGAAGGGAGCGGCGAAAAGTGAAAGTTCATTCGAACCGATACAAGATTGCTCCCAGTCGACGTTGCCCATACTTATTTGCTCCCAACACGAAAGAATACAATAATAGGGAGGAGATAACCGCAAATTTGCGGTCTATTTATAGACTTTTTTCATATTTGGCTCGTGATATGATACGATACGAGGCGATAAACACAGTGGCGCATTAAATCAATCATATTTCACTATTTGAAATGAAATGAAGATAAAGAGAAATTAATCAGTTTCGAGGAGTACTTGTGCGTTCGTGTTTTGGACGAAGAACAGTTTCCTCCTGATCTGTAGGCATGCACACCCGCGGCTGTTACTCGAACAATGCATGCGAGGCATTTCACGTCCACTTGAATAGGGAATTCAACAGTCCTCGCCCTAACGTCACGTATTTCCCCAAGTTTTACTTCAGAGTCAAACTGACATGTATGCAAAGCGGAGCTCGATCCGCACAAGAAAACGCCAAAGCCAAAGGTACTCAAGGGACAGAAGTGGGTAGAAAAGTGCACAAGGAAGCAGAAAGAAGTTCAGCCCGTGTACAAATTTGTTAAGAGATTTTCCTCCAAACCCCAACCGCAGTTTTCGAGTTGTCTTACCATACTCTGATAGCAAGTTGGAACCTCACATTTCTGGAAGCAAATTGGTCATGCGAACATTTTCGAGAAGCCGGGAGCAAGTCAGTCAGTGAAGGGGCTCCTGGGAGCAAGTTTGCGCCCCCTGAACAGGTCTGGAAAGCGTGGATGCCATCCTGACAAGTTTATTTTTATTTAAATTAGTTCTAAAAATGTCAAGAGATTGTTTATGGGAACGATCTACAGAAAAAGTGGTTTTCTGAGTTGGCATCCTGGGCCGACAAACTGAAAGGTCCATAGGTGACGTCACACACGTCCTGGGGCATCCATTTACAGCACAAGTCTTTTACAGCTGTAAAGAGAGCAGTAAATCGTGTTTTACAGCTGTAAAAAATGCGTAAAAGCGGAAAATTCGTACAGAAAGGAAACTCGATTACGAAAACATAAAAAAAAATTGTTTGAAAAAAATTGTTCCCCACCAAATAGCCCAATTTGAGGGGAAAGGCCACTTCTAATAGCCCAAATTGCTATAAGTAGCAGCCTGACTCTTTTTTCTCGGGAACAGAGCTAATAAGATAGCCAAATTTTCTATTTATAGCCCAATCTGGGAACACTGATGAAAGATGAAAATGTGAAATACAGGGCTGGAGGTAACTGGGATTGGAAGGGTGAGGAAAATTTAGTTCACATCATTCGGGACTGTGACTGGGGAAAAGGGCGCTGTAAAGCGTAAAACGCTGTAAATTAGTGTGCGTAGTTAAGCATTTGCGTAATTGGTAAAAAAGGCGCTGTGAAGCTGTGAGGATGCCCTAGCACGTACTTTTTGAATCGACCAGGACAACTTTAGATAAATATAAACTAAATGAAGGACTGTTTAGTCACAAAAATGATTATTTTCCTCTTTTTGACTTCTAACAAAATGGCACAGGATGATTTAACCCGAAATTCGAGTGCACGTCCATATCTTATTTGATTGAAAGAAAATACCCACCCTGTCGTTAAATTACCGGTATATCGGAATAAATATCGATACTTCTGGTATGATACTAAAATTTAAATTTCGATCTACCCATCGATACTCCTGTGTCAGTATTGTGCCTTTCTCACTCTACCGAACGTTCTGACTGAATTAAAATCGCTTACTGTGTCTTTCAGCACGGATTTGTTCCCTCGTTCCGACTCTGAGTGGGAAGGGACTCCCTGAAAGTCGAAGCAAACGTTTGTTAAGTAATAAGATACACAATACAACCATAAAGTGTGACTCAAGAAAAAAACATTACCTTTCACTTGGGAGCCGTTGAAGTACACGTAAATTCGGTACTTTCCGGGTTTGAGGGTGTGCAAAGAAACGGCGTAAAGGTTTTCCGATATTTTCTGAATGGTGTGCGGCATCGAATGTTTGTCCCGAACGACGTCCAAAGTGATTTGACCCAAACCGCCCGTGCCGGAAGCGTCGAGAGTGAAGTTGTGAATGCTCTCGGGGATGGCGGGTTCGTCGATGCCAATCAACTGAAACAGTACGGGATGTCAGCGAACGTTTGTGGTTTTCAAGGCCTCAAGAAACGTGACGCACTTTGATGCCGTTCGGATCGAACACAAAACAAGTGTAAGGCGTGTCGTGTATGGGATTGCCGGAATGTTTGACTTGAATGCTCCATTCGCCGACTTCGTCGGGTTGAAACGTCGCGGAATAAACGCCTCCCTTTTGATTGACGGGGCAATCCAGGAACCTCCCGGTTGGGGAGACGGCGATCACTTGAACTTGACCACCTCCGGTGCCGTTGGAGTTGGAATTGACCTGAAAATGGGAAAATCACAAATGAAACCATTTTACGCGTGGATTGGAATTTTTTAGAACGCAAAAACCACTCACCACGACCTCAACGATGGAACCGACAGCGCAGGGTTCCATACCAGTGTACACTATACTGGTGATTTCTGGCATGGCTCTGATGTGAAGAGGCGCTCCTTTCGCTAGTTCGCCGTCGTAGTAAATATTAATCTGCAAAAAAAAACCAACAACCTCAGCGGACCTGTTGAAGTACTCAAATGAGGTGAACAATACGGAGGCCGAGACTGTAAAGTGTCATGCTGGAGAAGAGGGAACGTAACAGATTTGGTGGGGGACGCAAAGAAAGCCGATTGTAGAAATTCGACCTCAAGACACGAAGGACGCGATAAGAAATAAGCCTGCGGCAAACTGGACTGGAGTAATGGGCTTCGCATTGAAAATCTATTATGCAGATAATGAACATAGACCGTTTAAAGTTGTTGTTGTTGTTTTTTTTTTTTTTTGTTTTTTTTTTTTTCAAATTGTTACCTCGTGCATCCCAACTCTATTAGGCGTGAAAACGGCTGTCCCTCCGGTCGAATTGAGGTTGAGCCGGCACATCTTCTTTTCCCCCTCTGGAGCGATGACCTCTGCAGTGACGAGCTTCGGGTCGACTTGCGAAGACAGGAAGTCCAGTTGGACGGTCGTCTACAAAAATAACAATAATTGACGAGTGCATTTTACGGAAAGGGAAAAAGAAGAGCGGTTCCCACAGGAAACCCAGTAGAAAATTCCGAGAGACCAATTTGGGAATAACAATGGGACATTTTTTGATGTGGGTGGTTCATGAGACACTATATTTTTCAAGAATGGGCTTCAAACCTCAATCACTCTCCATCCTCACCTGCTGGTAGATCCTTGTCGTATGGGAGGAACTGGCAATTTGCAACATCGTCGTCGCCGGAGGTCTGGGAGGCACCCATTGGAATGAAGCGACGTAAGCCATCACCCCAAGATGCTCGACGTTCTGGTCAACCATGTCCTTCGCCCTGAGGATCGGCTCCACGCCCAATTTACTCCCAGCGGTCAAGCCTGAGGAAATATCATTTTTAGGGGCAGTTGACTCGACAGATGGACTTGAAGCGAAAATGGACGGTACGCACCGATATTGAGATTTGTTTCCGAGTCGAAACCTGGTTGGTATTTAGCCGAAGCACCGAGTGATGAAGCGAGGGCGCACAGCGCACTTCCGTCGTTCCAATCCGTCTGAAACGAGCAAAAATCCACTCAAAAAGGAGCACTGCTTTCAACACTATCGCCGCAGTGCCAAGTGAGACTCCCCCGCTGTGGTCTTCCGAGGTTCTAAATAGTTATGTTAATAGCCAAGAACCACAGCGATTGTTGAACAACAGAGGTCTTGTATTCCACACGTTATTCGAGCGTTCGTCATTACGGATCACCACTCTAATCATACAAGGACACAAGGGGGACAAAAAAGGAAGGGGCAGTTGACTTCATGAATAGTCGAGTGAGGCTTGTGGTTCGGGAAAAAACTAGATATCAATATAAACACGATATTTGGAGAATCTTCCAGAATCTCTGAACTCAGTTATCAACAGCAATAAAAATCGGCTCCTCCGAACTAATAAAATCTGGGAATTTACGGTCCCAATAACAGAGCGGAAGTGGGTGATAAAGGTATTTAGCTGTGGGTGTTTTAGAAGAAGCCTCAGCCTGAAATTGAACAAGGACTTCAAGATACCACAGGCGAAAAAGGAGCGAAGCCCTGTCGCAAGACGTGCTTGAGGAGGCGTAGGCAATTGTTACCCTAATTTGTACATGCCCACGTTTTTTTTTTTTTTTTTTTCTTCTTAACAGGTATCCTTAAAGAATACGCAAGGAAATCACCACAAATGAGAAATATCAGATATCTAAACCACTAATTCTCACAAGCCTTCTCCCCTGAAAGTGATAAAAATACGACGATTTTATCTACCGACTCGGCCTTCCAGACATAACCTACTTGGGGTGTTGAGATCCCCTCAAAATGAGCGCAAACCGGCGCATTTGCGCCCGGATTTCTTATTACAAATGAGAACCCCGAATTTTTAAGGCGGATTTGGATTCCCCGGCCAATTTTACGTCTGATAAGCCCTTTTTGATGAGCGCAAATCCGCGCAACACTTCCTTTATTCGTTGTTTACAGTCCGATCGAGTTGGGGTTTCTTCTGTATTCACCTTGCGATCCGAATTTTAATACGAAATCCCGAAAGAACGAATTCCGACGATGAGCAAATTTAGATGGCGAGTTTAATTTGACGATTTTTAGAGATCGCGAGTGGGTCTGTGCAGTTGTAGGGAGTTTGGAAGGGCCCCCGACCCTGGCCTTCTCCCTCCTCCCCCACCGCTCCGTCCTCCACCCTTATCACAGGTGCTGGCTGCGCTTTAGGTGGGTGAGGTCTATGAAGGTCTCCTAACTCGGGCGAGACATTTTCCATTTACATAGGTATTTGCAACCCCCACGGGGTCATACAAATCATCACTTGACATCCCTGTCTGAGAAAGTGGTCGGCCGAACGAAGCGAGGCTCTGGTCGATAAAATGGTTGGCCGAGCGAAGCAAGGCCCCTCTGTCAGAGTGCAAGTAATGTGAAATACATACCGTGAAATTCTTAACCATCTTCTCGGGGATTTGAGAATTGACCCACCGCAGGGTCGCTCGTGTTCCAGGGCTGTTATCTTTCATGAAGTACGACAAATACGTCATGCCAGAAAGCTCATCGAGATGAGGCGACGCCAAATATTCGGGTTGGAGCACTTGCGGCACGCCCAGGCGGGATTTGGCTATTTCCATCGCCCGTCGACAATTTTCTATGCTGTGAAAAGAGCGAAAAACATTTACAAATGTTCCGACATAGCATGAAAACAAATCCTAACAAGACTACCTTTCGTATCTGTTCAAGCTCCTCCAATTGGGCATAAGGCCTGGCTCGCAGTAGTCGAGCAGCGCGCTGAGACATATGCCGCTGTTCCAGTCGGTAGTGAAGTTGTTCACCTCGCATTCCGGAAGCACGGCCTGGAAAACCAAACAATGGGTGAGTTTAGCCCGTTTTTTGACGTCCTTGCGTTATGTGGGGCAACGCAGATAGAAGAGCGTAGACTGCCCAACGTTAGGGGTCATTAAACCCAACAAACAGGGAAAAGGCCTACAAAACACCAAAGATGTTGAGATTATGCTTTCTACAGATGGAGAGACAGCTGTGGACACGCAAGAGAGAATATGAAAGCTACAAAATTGTTTCACAAAAACCCAAAACGGTGGTATTGTCCGAGTGTCGACCTTCTTAATGTAGATTCTCTTTTGCCCAAGACTTATCACAGCCACATATGGGTCATTCTCACAAAATCGTACATTTCTGGGTCTTTAGTTTTCAAAATTTGAACCCTCAGTAGACACTTGCGTCCAAAACTATTCGGAAAACGACAACTCATTCGACTTCCTGGCATCCTTCAAAAGCCCCACGATTGCCCAATAGATCCTCACGGTGAAATCCGATCGTTCTGGGACCCCCTGAAATTGATTCTACGTCCAAAATTACTTCGAAAACGACACCCTAATCGATATCATAACCTGTAATAACCCTCCCGAAGCCCCTCGGGGTTGGGCGATCTGGCTGAAAACCTTGCGGGCACAACTGGATGGTGGACCGAGTATTTTACCAAAATTTCAGAGTTAAACAAAAATTCCTACCGTCCAAAACGGCTCGGACGGCGGACGGACATTTCATTTTTGGAATCTACACATCTTGAAGCATATAATGACAAATTTTGAGGTCAATCAAAATTTTCGACCTCCAAAACGAATAGGTGTGCTATTCCAAGAAAATAAACTAAAATGGTTAGGTACACACAAAATTTGTTTACAATGTTTGTTTTAAATAAACAATCTACTGACTGCTGATCACTAGGGAGATGAGACTCACTGCATTCATCAAACTGAAGTTCAAGTGTTCCAGAGGCAGAAGGAAATTTGGCAACATTTTTTCAAAGTTTTTTAATTGAAAATAAATTTTAACCAGATGACTTCGTCAGTTCTACCGTCCAGACAAAGTCAGACCCTACCCACGACAAGGCGGCAGGGACTGACAAAACCAAACGTTTTGGGCTGTGATTTTTGTTGCAATACTTATAAAATTACGTTAAAATATCTCAGTAAACCTTTCCGCCTAAGTAGTCGAGATATTGAAGGAAATCGGAACTATCATTGCTATTAACCTTGTACGAGCGTGGTAGGGCCTGATGCAGCTTGCAAGCCGATTCACTTTTTCAAACACATGTTTCCCTCATCTTGCTGTGCGCGTGCCGGGGAGGAAGACTCATCACTGCCTAAGTGGGGATAACGACTTCAAGGCCTTCTTACGGCTTTTACCGGTGAGTTCTGAAGGCGGCAGGGACTGACGCTCCCCTCAGCGACGCACAATTTTTATTTTAAAAAAGCTCTTTTGAAGATGAATTCTTAGCTCTTGGGCTTCAAATTGAGAATCTCGAGAAAAAATTGGACAAAATGAAAAAAAAAATTGTTTTTGCAAAATGATAAAATTAAGACCCATGGAGGGTGGCTGAAGTTGGCTATGTTAAATGGAGACATTGAAAAAAACGTAAGTTTTCAGTATATAATTATGGTTTTGGTAATTAAGAAGTTGTCTCATCATTATGAAATGAGATAGCCAGAAAGAGCGTTAAATTTCAGAAACGTCCTTTCCAGTTGGGGAAAAACGACAGTCTTCATAAAAATCACCAGTTCCTCCAACTGTACATTTTTGTGAGAATGACCCATATTCAATAGTGAGTGGGCTCTTTTCTACTAGCTGACATACCCTACAACAAGCATTCCACTGATAACTTACTCTTAACCAGGCGAGCATAAGTTTCTTCGGCGGGAACTTCGACCTCCCGATTTGATAGCGTACGATTAATGACCAGATGAGCCCCAAAATGAGTTTGAGATTTCCGTTGACTATATCTACGTTCCCTGCAAAACAAGAATAGATCATTAGTAACGTCAAGAAGAGAACCCGCTTACAAATGTATAGTTAAATCGTTAGATAGTAAGTAATTTTCCACCAACATGGTGTTTGCGTTGACGTTAAATATGCAGATTACGCCGCTTCAACTGATGCTGTCAGATACTGAAATGACTGACTTTACTGAAAGCGGGTTCGACAAGCTTTTTACGGTTTCAAATGGATGACTTCTGGCCAATAGGTTTCATCAAGTGTAAACAACGCTCGAACGGCGGAGGCATTCAGGAAGTTTGCAGGGAAGAGGAAATCATATGCGGGGCCCCGACAACGAGCGGGCAAGGACTCGCCAATTACGGATATCCATCGGGGGGCCTCCCGGTATCGGCTCAGACCAGAATCGCGATAGGGGTTGTATAAATAGCAGTCTTGGGCGGTCGTAAACAGGTAGCGAAGGAGAAATAGAAGGCAGTAACGAATGGCTCTCATATCTTGTTGTTAGATTCATTCAAATCGAGATCACCATTGTATAATGATTGAATCATTTTGTAATCCCATCATCCATCATTTTGTTATAAAATAAACATGACATTATAATTATAATTATAAGACCATTATTATAAAATTATTATAATAGTTATTAGACCAATTTTCTCTCTGAGAATATGAGGATGTTGATCTAAGATTTTTCCTAATAACTTCCAAGAGAGATGAACATTTGTTTGCACGCCCGGGGAAAACTTGGTTGTCCCAAATCACGAATTAATTTAAATGGGCTTTTATTTCAAAATATTGCCACAAGGGATGGGTATCGATCAATTGGAAACATCGATAATTCTACAAAACTCGGTATTTCTTCATAGGTATATCGATATCCGTAACCCTTAGAATATTGACATTTTTATCTCGATATATCGGCCTTTTTAGTTTTAGTCCATGGAAGAAGGAAGCCTTTTTCTTTCTTCCATGGTTTTAGTCTAAAACAGTCCCTAGGAGCTACAACCTTCTCTACTCCCCTCTAACCTCTTTGATAATATCTATATCCTTCTATAATTTATAGAAGGAGAAGCCCCGAGAAGGGCAAAGAAATTAGGGACAACCAACAAACCACCGATCCGACCACGAAGGAGAAGAAAGGAGATTTTCTTTAGTTTTCCAGTTGACAACGTTTGGACTGTTCCAAATTCTGCCTCTAAGTTTGTTTTCCGACTTTTTAAGGCTTGCAGTGTTAAACATTTGTCGTTTTTCGTCCCAAAACTTGTTATTTTCATAATGTGTCATAGGTATTACATTTTAATAGTATCGATACATCAATTTGTACGTCGCTATATCGAAATATCGATAGAATGTCCAAAAACGTATATCAATATCCAATGGGTATCGATTTTTTTCTTCGGTACCCATCCCTAAATGACGTTCAGTAAAATTTAACTGAGTGATACTTAGTACGCTCAGATAGCATAGGGAAGAGATGCTGAATATCGATACATCGCAATATCCAGCAAAAAAATCGATAATGTAATATCGACCTAGGAATAAAATCGGCAACTATGGAGGATATTACAGCTTATTATCCAAGGTTGTGGAAAAATTATTTTTGAAATTAACCATGAAAAACAAGCAACGTGTATGGCACGACGTTCACGACGTGACAATACTCGGGTAGATTTACTGAGAATCGATTTTTTTCTTTTTTGGTAGGTAAGTATTAGCACCTTAGAGCATGAGTATCTACTTATAAACTTTTAGATTTAATTTTTAATGTGCAACATGAATTTGAAATCAACTTGGCAGCTTGTTTTTGCGAATGACAATGGCACTTTTGTTGCCTCAACAGAAATGTAATGTACCGCACCTTATATAAAATTTAATCAGCTATCACCAGAAAAAAAAGAGAATTAGGATCGGACAAACCGTTACCCCATTAATGGGCAAAAACCGTGCGAAAAAACTCGGTTTTGCCAAAATTTGTCATTTGTTTGCAATGCCTACCCAAGCCTTATCAAAGCTCAAATCAAAATCTCACATAGAATAGCTGCGATGGGAAATTAATAAGCTTTCACGAGAAAAAAAGCAATTTGGAATCGGACCGATTGGGCGTTTTTTGTTTTGGTTAAAATTCGTTTTCACGGTTCCTATTTGACCTGCAGAGCCATACGTAGCTCGAATTGTAGCAAATTAAATGTCATTTGATTTAGTTATTATATAATTGTGCCCATCGTTGTGGCGCTGAACGCAATAAAGAAGTTTTTGAAATTTTACCCACTTTCAAGCTTGAATATCTCTTAAACTATCATAGGTACGCGACAAATGAATAGAGAGACCTTTGTAGCAAATATTGTGAGCTTTATTTTTTATATAGATGATTTTTCTCTAGGACCTACCGTTTTTGAGTTAGGAGCGAAAATACGAAAACAACTGACCTTATCCCCCCCCCCCCCCGACGGCTCACCTTGTAGGGCCTGGGACTTTTAGCACTTAAATCCACCCCCCCATGTTAAAACACATCGGTGAAGAAATGGCTTCTGCTCTTAACATTTCCACCTAGAATCACTGCCTAGACTAAGGTGCTAAACAATGTTTTCTGAGAGGATCCTGTATATCTCATTCGAATCGAATCAAGGTTTCAAATGACAATAATTGTCAATAATAATAATTATAGTTAGCTTTCATTGATTGAATCAATCAATCAATGAATAATCAATTTGATTCATCGCTGAGAAGTTATGGGCAGAATCTGGCCGTTTAACATTGAGAAGAGATTCAATTGCTTCCGGAAGGAGCCAATCTCCTTTTTACAAACAAATTTGGCGGTTTTCGCTAGTGAACAAGTTTCATTAAAAAAAAAACCAGTCGTATTTTCTTTTCACCGTCAAATTTGCAAGTAGTTTTCAATTTAGGATCAGCTCCAACTGGCGGCACGGCCCACTAGATAAGAATCCAGGTCAAGGAGCCGAAGTTAAGTTCCCCGGCATTATTCGCCGTTCACGCTCTTTGTATAAACTACCACGTTGGGTCGGGTAAGTGCCAATGATTATCTGTAACGCGAATTAAACGGATATAAAGGAGTAGGGCCTTCCACGTAATCGGCTACTTCCTGAGATCCAATTGATGAGAGTACACAAGGAAACCCCACGTTCACACAAGCGTTCAAATGGAAAATATGCACAGTAGCAGATGTTGGAGCAATTTGAAGAGGGGAAGGGTTTCCGTAAACACTGCTTTGTCCACAGGTGTCAAGCATAAGGAAAACACGCCCAATCGATCGAAGGAAATCAGCAGTTGACAGGTCCGGGTGGCCGATCGTGGGTAGTGCCATTAATAAAATGCCTCCACTCCAGGATTCGGGTGAGGACGTTAGTGTGGGGTGAACTGGGACAAGGGATGACCTTGGTGGACCGGCAAAGAGTAGGTTTGGACCGTAGGACGAAAGCTGCACAGGGTCCAAGGATTTTCACTTCTACGTTCGCACATTTTTGACAGTAGCAGCGATAGCCCAGGCAAATTGGTACTGTAGGTGGGGAAAAATAAAACCGACATAGCTGTAAATCGTTTTAACCCCTTTTGGGGGTCGCGTTGCGACGTTTTCTACGTGGTGCGTATGTGGGAGCGTAAAAACCTCGAAATTTTCGCCCTTTTTTTCCAGTATTTCGCTTATAACGCGAAAAATACGCATCCTACAGAACATTTTACTCCGTCCTTTTTTAAAGAGGATTAAATTTAGCATCAAATGGCGTTTGTTGCATCGAAATCGGTCCAGCCGTTCAGCCGCAATCGCTCGTCGCATTTTTGCAATCAGCTGAAAAGTTGACAACCCTCAACTTCTAACGCCTGCAGGTCTCAAATGACTGGACCGATCGAAAAATGTCAAAGGACCAAACTTGTAGGATATTTAATTGTGGTTTCAGATGCTTTTTTTTATTTGAAATTCGCACACTCCAGTGCTGAAATATGAATTTTAAACGGAAAGAGTTTGTGGCGCCAAATTTCCACTAGGCATTCCAAACTCACCAAATTTCCACAAAGGCAGTCCAACGCAGGAAACTTCGTCTCAACGCAAAACTTCTCATTTTCCCTTCGGTTTAAAATTCATATCTCAGCATCTGGAGTGTGCGAATTTCAAACAAACAAAAAAAAGGGGGGGGGGGGGGGGATCCGATTCGCAATGACATAGTATATATTATCCTACAAGTTTGGTCCTCTGACATTTTTCGATCGGTCCAGTCAGTTGAGACCTGCAGGCGTTAGAAGTTGAGGGTAGTCAACCTTTCAGCTAAGTTTGCAAAAACCACCAATCTTTGACGAGCGATTGCGGCTGAACGGCTGGACCGATTTCGATGCAAAAACCGCAAATCGACGCTAAATTTAATCCTCTTTAAAAAAGAAAAGTGTGACATTTTCTGTAGGATGCGTACTTTTCGCGTTATAAGCGAAATACTGAAAAAAGAGCGAAAATTTCGAGGTTTTTAGGCTCCCACATCTGAAGCACAGACTAGAAACCGTCGCAAAGTCAGATGGGTCTTATTTTTGACCTCCAAAAGGAGTTAAAACGATTGTGTATTTTTTTTTTTTTTTTTTTTTTTTTTTATCACCCCCTTTTTAGCACTAACTTTCTTGGGCTACAAACTATTTTCCGCCAGGTAAGCACCCATACTGCCATTAGAAGTTGATAGCCGTAAGGAAGTTAGCGATTTCCCCTATCAACTTAATTCTTTGTTGACATCAAAGCAATTGTTAACAAGCCTACGATGTCAACAAAGAGCTCATTAAAGCTGGAAACGACCAAGGAATACGAATGAGGAAAAACTTAGCGTTCAAGTACAGAATGTTTCTCGTTAGTAGGCGTGGAATTTATAGTTCCATCAATTGATGTTACGAACGACGAGACAACAAAGTTTGGTTACTGAGAGCTAACAGGTGTTAGAAGGGATGGCCTGAGACCTTGCACCCACTGAAATTCCTCCGAGGCACGATTCATTGCGCAGAAGATCAAAACAAGCTCGCAATAAGAAGCTTCCGATATTTACCAAATTAAAATTTCCTCAATCGTCCAGACAAACTTGTCATTTTAAATTTGTCCGGAAATCCTTTTCGTGCGTTTAATTAACGCTTCCGTGTCAAATCATTATTTTTCTGTTTTCAAACGATAGTCCAATTATTCAAGTTCAGCTTCTGCATGTGGGGAACGCCGGATGTTCGCAGGGGTGGGATAAATTTTAATTGTCCGGAGTTCTCATAACCTTGAAGCTTCCAAAAAGGGAGAACCGAACATCGGAGATGTACAATCATGCATTGTGGCCGGTTCTCACCAATAATAGTGGGAATCGGGTTCGTGCGATTTGCCGTCATTTTTTGTTTAACTACAAGGACGATGCACAATTGGAGTCTCGGGTCGTCAAGCGTGCACAAGGATGTTTATTTTTCACGTCAGTATTTACAACTAAGGTTGTACGACGGGCTGACAGTTCCCTGCATTGGGGGAATGCCGGTCGTCTAATTTCCTCTCTACAACCCTACACAAGCCCTCATCGCTCTCCTGGCGGAGCAGACCCCACGACCTTGGATGATTTTTTCGCAGAACAAGTCCCCTCCCTGGCATTACATCACACGTTCTTCGTGCCTTGCGGGCACCTCCTCCCAAGTCCATACCTTCAAAGAGAACACACTTGTACTATTCAGTTCTAAATACAAATTTTCTACAGTTCAGTCACCAGGTAGGTTCGACCTAGCAAAAAATTCTGTCAAAACGAAACTTTGGGGGTTTGTTTGTTGTCGGTTTGAGATGTTAAATCCAGATTTCGCACAGAAAATTTCCTTGTGGGATTTAAGGGGTAGCCCAAAAACCTCGAAAGTTTCGCACTTTCTTCAGTTTTTCGCTTATAACTGGGAAACGACGCATCGCACAGAAAATGTTACTCGTTTTAAAATTAAAGAGCATTAAATTTTACGTCGATTGCACTCCCTATATATTTCAAACGATCAAGCCGTTTAGCCGCTATAGATTGTCAAAAATGGTTTAGCCCAAATTCAACGCCTGTAGCTTAAAACCCCTAAAGTGTTATGCGATAAAAGTTATAGAGCATCAAATTCTAATTTGAAAATCCTCCTAATTCATGAATTTTGCTCACAGGGAACCCGATATGTTGAATTTAAACCAAAATAAGAAACAATCTGACAACGCTCGGTAGGCGGAAAATCACGTTTTTCAGAGCGTTTTCGACTGTAGCTCGGAAACTTAGTCCGATTCCAAGCTGATTAAATTTCCTATCTCAGATGGGGACAATGAAATTTTGATCGGAGAAATAGTTCCGGAGGGAGAGAAGAAAATGTTCTGATGTGGTCGCAGGCAATTTCTGGTTTCCACCCATTCCGAAGAATACCAACGGCACTTTTGTTGTCTCAACAGAAATGCAATGTACCGGCCCATGTAAACAATTCGACCAGCTTTCCCCAGAAAAAAAGATATCGGACGTTCCCGAGTTATGGGCAAAAATGTACAAAAAAACAGGTTTTGCCATTACGAAGCTCAACTTAAAATTTCACACGGAAAAGCTGCGATGGGAAATTTAATCAGCTTCCACGATAAAAAAATTAATTTGGAATTGGATCAATAGTATCCGAGCTACAGGCGAAAACGTTCTGGAAAACTCGGTTTTACGCTTACCGAGCGGTGTCAGATTTGGCGTTTTTTATTTTGGTTTAAATTCAATATCTCGGGTTCCCCGTGAGAAAAATTCAATAACTCTCAAAACTCAATAACTTTTATCGCATAACATTTTATGATACAATAAGCGTAGTATGGTCGGCTTCCAGATTATTCATATTGGATGTGGTGAGGGAGATAAGCTGTTGTTGCTTTTTCAGGGCATTTATTTAGTTAAAACAGATGCCTCGAGGCGCCTTTCGCCAGTCCCTATGAATAGGGATGGAAGCTCGTCAGGAGTTTGTCCACCTTATAAAACATTTACATTGTTATGGTCGCGGCGTGACCCCCCCCCCCCCCCCCCCCCACACCAAAACAAAGAAATCGTGTTCTAATAACCCCCATTTCATGAATATACAATTCTGATTAAAAAACGCCCCCTAACCCACTGAAATAAAAATTTTATTAATTAATAACCACAAAAAAAAAAAAAAAAAAAAAAAAAAAAAAAAACGAAACGCCAGATACGACAGCTTAACCCTAATATCTTAATCACGACGCGACCGGAGGCATGGACACTACCCGGGAAGGGGGAAAAACCATAGAAATGGTGGGAAAACTCCTGACGAGCCTCCACCCCCATACATGGGGACAGGCGAAAGGCGCCTCGAGGCATCTAAATGCATGCCCTGAAAAAGCAACAACGGCTTATCCCTCACCACATCGAATTTTTACTTTTTATTTACGATACGGGCAGCCGTTTTTGAGCTACAGGCGTTGGAATTTGGGCGAAACCATTTTTGACGATCGATAGCGGCTAAACGGCTGGACCGATTGAAATATATAGGGAGTGCAATCGACATAAAATTTGATGCTCTTTAATTTTAAACGGAGTAACATTTTCTGTGCGATGCGTCGTTTCCTAGTTATAAGCGAAAAACTGAAAAAAGTGCGAAACTTTTGAGGTTTATGGGCCACCCCTAAAATCCCACAAGGATATTTTCTGTGCGAAATGTAGATTTAACATCTCTAACCGACCAAAAACAAACCTTTTAGTTTAAATTATAATTTGATGCTCTACAACTTATATCGCATGACATTTTAGGATACGGGCAGCCGTTTTTGAGCTGCAGGCGTTGGAATTTGGGCGAAACCATTTTTGACGATCGATAGCGGCTAAACGGCTGGACCGATTGAAATATATACGGAGTGCAATCGACGTAAAATTTAATGCTCTTTAATTTTAGATATAATAACATTTTCTCTGCGATGCGTCGTTTCCCAGTTATAAGTGAAAATTGCGAAACTTTCGAGGTTTTTGGGCCACCCTTAAAATTCCACAAGGAAATTTTCTGTGCAAAATGTGGATTTAACATCTCAAACCGACAACAAACAAACCCCCAAAGTTTCGTTTTGACTGGAATTTTTGCAAACCCCCCTTCAGACGTGGTGACTGGACTACAGGCCACAAATGCACTGAACTCATGATAATAAGAAGTAACTTGAAACAAGGCAACAGGTTCTTTTGAAGGCGTAATCTTTTGAAAGACATCACTAGATGATTTTCTTCACGTTCCCATTGTTTGAATCGTCTGATGATGTATCGGTCCATAGACGAACATACAATAGAGAGGCGAATAATGATTAATTGATAAGCGAATGATGTTGTAGAATATCGAATCAATCTCGAAAATGGAAAAGAAAATAACTTTCATTGAAAAAAAAAAAAAAATTAAAAAAAATAACTTTCGGCTTCTATTTTCCACACACCAATAGGAAAGTGTACAACCGGGAAATGTAGTTTTTTTTTTCATTACGTTCGGTAGGTACCTGATCACGAAATCAGCATAATATGATATTATCATACTTGCACGCTCCAACGGGCGGCAAAAGGATTGCAAAATGAAAGTTCAATTAACAACTAATTAATTGCCCTCGGCGTTGTTTAGTTTTCACTTCGGAAGAGGCCCCGTCCAATCTAATGTAATTATTCTTCGCCGACCAAGACGATGGGAACAGCGTCATGGCCGATTGCCTGATGAGCGGGGAAATCCACTTTTTAATCGAAAACTGGTCGATGAGACTTGACTGGGTGATTCCACAAATCGGAGACAATCGATCTAAACTAACAAACTGATCGTTGAGTGACAAGCAGTAAGAAATCGTAGTAGTTGTGCGATTTTATGATTTTTCAAATTTATTTTATTACTCTGCGTAGTGGGCTTCTTGAAAAGGTCGGAATTTCGCATCTCTAAAAACACATTCGGTTCGAAAATTCGTGTAGTTATGTACAGAGCTGTTATAGACATCTTAGCGATTTTGTACAGAAAGGGGAAAATATTACGACACGCATTAAACGTTTTGCATCGAGCCTCAGAGCGCGCAGTGATATTTTTACCAAACACAGACACAGCAACCTAATTCACATCATTTCACGACTTCAAGACCTGCAGAACGATAATCGAATGCCGGATCAGGATGAATGTGAAGGTTGTAGACGGGTGATTTTACATTAAATGTCGCCGAAAACGGCTTGGAGCTTAGCAAGGTTGGCTAACTTGCGTCTCCCTAACCAATCAAAATGAGCGAAAATTAGAACGCCATGTTCCGCTCTCAGACGCCAAAATTCAAATATTTCACTTTTGGTTTATTATTCTTGGAATTTTTTTTTAAATCTAAAATTTTGTCAAAATACTCGATTTATCATCTAGTTGTGCCCGCAAGGTTTTCAGTCCGATCGCCCAAACCCGTGAGGCGCTATGGGGCTAAAGTGGGGCTAAGGGAGGGTTTTTTTTTTAAGGCTATTGGCTATGGGATCGAGTCAGGTGTCGTTTTCGAAGTATTTTTGGACGTAGAATCCATTTTTGGGGTCCCGGAACGATCCGATTTCACTGTGGGGCCCTATAGGGCTTTCATGGGGCTAAAAATGGGATTTTTGAAGGATCCCAGGAGGTTAAATATTTTTCGAGTAAAAAATAAAGAATTTTTGAAAAAAAAAAAAAATCAAAATAATTGTGTTTTTCAAAAAAAAATTTCAATGACACAAAATTAAATTTCTGCACAAGTAACCTATATCAAAGAATAATAAACCCTTGTGTAAAATTTGCAGCGGTTTTTCTTAAAAATTTAAATTTTTTTTGAAACATTTTTTGAGGAGTTGGTTTTGGTTGGCTTTTTTTCCTACCCGCGGAATGGAAATTAGGCTGGTGCGAGATTCCCAGAGTTTTTTTTTTCTTTTTTTCTGGGGCGTGATTCCATTGAATAGGAGATCCTTATGGTCCTTACTCCTTTCATCAAGGCTGCCCACTTTCTTTCGCTTCTCAAGCCTAAACCTAATCTGTATCACATTCTAGCGGTTGGAACCTGGAACGGCACAGCTCTTTTTACGGTTTCTTGAACTGTTTCGTAATCTCTGCTCGCCATTCGGAAAAGGTAGTATTCGACAGCCACTTAATCTGTTGATGTTATCTAAATACAGTGCGATACTATCATAAGGTTTGAAATCGACATTTCTCCAAGACGCAGCCTTATAGCATGCAGACAAGATAAATGACCCCCCCCCAAGTCATGAGGTTCACTTCGTTCGTCACCGAGCAGCCCTCCTTTTGACTTGTCCCGACGTCTTGTCCTTACATGGATGTGCGACTTCGGCATTTCAAACCCTGGAAGCCCTGAGACGGCTCCGGACATCCATCTTCTAGCTGAGATCAACGTCCTCAATATCGTGGACCAGAATGAACGTCGGGTAAGCTACGGAGCCCCGAGAACCGGTCCTGAGACTTTTCCGTTTTGGTGAGTCACCTGGTGATGTAATCATTGCCTGTCAATAGTGCGCTCTATGTGATGCACCTGGCCAGCGGACTTGTAAATATGGTATTCGTTCGTGAAAATGTCTGACCCAATACGTGCTCGGTTTTTATGGCATGCAGGGGACGGAAAAAGGCAATTACATTGGCTTTGTCCGCAATTTCCAACGCTTCAAATTGCTTTGTTATGGCTCGCTTCCGATGATGCGAGTTGTGTTCTTCGGAACGTTCACGTGACTCATCGTAACTGCTTCAAAATTACCCCGAGCCAGGAACGTCGAGCCCATATGAGGCCAAATATCTCTGCGGAATTCCTACCAAGGAGATGTTGGATACCCGGATGATATCCAACCCGGAGATTAAACCCTGTGGTTGGAAATTCGAAGGTTTTTTTTTTCTTGGCGTTCTACCTCGCTCTTTCCATTTTGATCTTAATAGGTGTTTCCAGGAGGGCTGCGATGATTCACGTGACCACAAAACGGTCAAACACACTGTACACACTCCTGAATTACAAACAATTATTTCTCAGGGTATACGATGAGACGAACGCTGCAAACTTTACACAAGATTTTATTATTCGTTTAAATAAATGGTTCATATGAATATCCTTGTAAATGATTATATCTTATACCCGGTAGGTAGGTATATTATAACGCTCACTACTGACAATGATTAAAGGTGTAAAAACGCTGCAAATTTTTCACAAGGGTTTATTATTCTGCAAAAAGTACTTCTGTGTCAATAAAAATATTTAAATGGGGCGACAATTATTGTCGCCCCATGAAAGCCTCATAGATCCCCACGGTGAAATCGGATCGTTCTGGGAACCCCAAAAATGGATTCTACGTCCAAAAATACATCGAAAACGACACCTAACTTGAGCCCATAGCCGAAAACCTTCAAAAACCCTTCCCTTAGTCCCTACAGAGCCGTCCGACGGGTTTGGGCGATCGGGCTGAAAACCTTGCGGGCACAACTAGATGGTAAACCAAGTATTTCGCCAAAATTTCAGATTAAAAAAAAAAATCCTACTTCCCAAAACGGCCCGGACGGCGTACGGACACTTTGCTTTTGAAATCTACGCATCATGAAACGGATAATTTCAAATTTTCGAGGCCAATCAGAATTTTCGACCTCCGACAGGAATACATAGGTGTATTATTCCAAGAATAATAAACCAAAATGGAGAAGGATCATTTTGTCTTTCCCTAGAAAGGTTCACACCCTGAGTTATAAAGTTGTCAATGTACCCGTATAAATTTCTTAAACAATAAATCCAATAATTTGGGCAACATTTTACTCAGCATTCTTTCTAGTATCGAAAAAACGTCCCAAGGATATTTTTGAAATGCCCGCCCTCTACCAAAAGAAGATAAATTTCGAAATAACGGCTGTTGTGGAAACACTAGCAAGGAGCCAGGATCACGCAGTTTTTTTTAAACTTTCCTCCTCTTCAGTTAGGTCCAGGATGTGACGCAGTTAGGTTATCAGTGTCGTGTTTCTATTGTCTGTCTCTCCCTAGTGTGGATTGAAATTTGAAAGGGAAAATTTAATTTCATTTTCTTATATTTTTTTCTTTATTAGAATTTTGAAGTAATTTTTCTCTTCCTTGAAGCGCCCTTCGCTCTTTTTATGTACACAGGTTGACAATGGCTGATTTGTCCTTTCCTAGTCCGTCCCTCCCTAGCACCAACAAAATTGTGGAACGTCTTGGGAGTGACCACAATGGCCAAGTAGGCCGTTACTAGCCCTATAATGTCACTCCCTAGCGCCATGTTTTTTTTGAAAAATATTCATCGCCAAAACTACAAATAATAGTGTGTGTTGGAAAAATGAACTTCAAATAGTACCATTTCCGAATAATGACGCCCCCTCCCCCCACAATGGCTTTGACGTCCAAAGTCAAGTAGGTAAAACGACCTCTCAATTCTATTTCTTGTCCAAAGTCCTTCAAGAGCCCCATAGATCCCTACAGAGTACTCGGATGGTTCTGAGACCTGTATGGATTCGACCTCCAAAATTACTTCGAAAACAACACCCCACTCAAACCCCTACGCTAAATCCTTTTAAAAAACGCCTCCTGTAGCCCCTTAGCAGACCCACAAGATGGAGAACCAAGTATTTTGGCAAAATTTCAGATTAAAAACAAATTCTTTGACGCCCGTCGAACACCGAAGGTTAATTATTCTGAATAATAAACCAATAGGGTCGGATTTTATAATACGATGTATAGTTTTATGTGTAATCTTCCGTATGTAACAGACATTTCCTTTCTCTTCTCGTTAGGTCATCGTAGGGAAACGACTGTGGAGCCCGGAGGAAAGGAAAAAGGCGGGTATTTGGGAAAAAACTTCAAGGGAACTCAGGCCGCTATCGGGAATTTGATGCATTGTTGGAGAAAGAGGAAACGGCCTATTAACCAGGATGTGAATTATTACGGCGGTTCACATTATTACGACCGAGCTAGTTTGGCGGTCGTCGTACGACTCCCAAGGCAATCGGACAGTGGTGGGATGCAGAGCTCTGCAGTGAAAGTGAACACATCGAGCGGCGAAGAGGTAACTGGGTGGGTATGCGACAGCCTGAGGAAAGCACACTTGGTAGAAAGTTGTGATGCGAACAACTTTACGGTGCCGCATACAAACTCAAATAAACAGACTGAATTTCAACGAGCGTTTTAGTTACGGACAACCATTGCAACAAACGTCTCGTCGTGTCTGGAAGTAAATGGGACGGATCGTTGACAAACCGTCTGTCGAACGCGCCTTTGCAACAAGTTGGAACACTCGAGCGGCGCGAGTCAGCCGGCCTCTTCCCCTACCGGAATCACACTTGAGCCACCAGCTATGGAAAACAAAATCGTTCTTCTGCCCTCGTTCTTCGGCTTTAGAGCAAACGTGTGAGTGAAACATAAAAAACATTCAGGAGAAACCTGAAAATTTTGGAAAAAACTGCGTAAGTAGGTACTCCTCAACTCAATAGAAATACGGATCAGAGACGGTTCATAAAAAAGTTATACAATAACAAAGAATCTCTTCCTGGTGGATGACCCATACAAAGCTCGAAGCGAGGAAGAGCCCAATGGCAGCGTCACGGGTTAAGAAAAAGAATGCAGAAGGTATGCCTACCTCCCTGCAGGCAAAAGCGCTTACGCAGAACAGAATGGGCTACGTGCTGTCAACACTATTGGCCGATCTCGGGGAAGGAATGCGTGACATAAACGCGATCCTCCGGCGGTCAAGATCACCTCGGGGAACACCAAAAGGCGCCTCGGAGGACACAACGTACACAACCCAAGAAATCAATTCGATTCTCTGCAAACGGATTTCACACGTCGGGGGAGCATCCGAAGTAAAACTATCAGTGGTGACTGACGACTAGCTAATGATTTCCACGCCTGTCAATCTAACAAGTTGGTTCGTGGATGGTAATTTAAATCGACGATCAAACTTCCGAAGAGACATTCTTGCTTTATGTGGCGTTATTTCCAGCAGCAATTCATTAATACTTTCTTACTCTGCATAAATTGTGCAAACCAGTTCTGCTTTGACATCCGGTTTAAGATTTATAAATAATAAATTTTAATAAATAAATCTTCTATTTTTTTTTTTTTTTTTTTTTTTTTTTTTTTTTTTTTTTACTGGACCTCGAGGCAATTCTGTATCTACTGGTAGTCTGAGGACCCTTTACCTTTTTCCAAGATTTCATGCCCTTCAATAAGACAAAATTCATGTAAAATCGTCGGCACACAAAGTGAATGGGCTTCTTGAAAAGGTCAGAATTCAGCATTTCTGACAACATATTCGGATTCAGCACCCTTTAAAACACATAAACCCCAATGTTTAGTTCGAAAATCCGTATAGGTACGCGCTGAGCTGTTTTCGAAATGTTAGAGATTTTGAAATGAACGCCGGGCAAATTTGACGTCACACCTCGCCAGGCTGGGCGTCGAGTAGTTGGGCACTGAGCCGCCAGAGCGCTAAATAATAAATCTGAAGAGAATCGGAATAAAAACACTCAGCCCCGGTCGATTTTTGAATAACATTCTTTGATAATAACCTCGATGCTCAATTTTCGAATGACCTTCTATAATGATTAACCCGATTTTCGATTTTTGGGGTCGACTTTTCGTGTAGCAAAGTTGGCTGACTAGCGAAGATGAGAGAGAGAGGGATCTCCCAGCCAATCAAAAGACGACGAAGCAGCCCACGTCATGTACCCTCTCCAGACCTCTCAAATATCATATTTTTCCTAAGGCCCTATAAATAATTGAAACGGGTTTTCTGCAATATGGACCCGTTTTCTTAACTTTTGAAGCAGGACCTTTGCAGGAAAAACATTTTTTTAAATCATTAAAGGAGCTCATTAGGGAGAGAAATCGACTCCTGGTGGTTTGGTTCTATAAGTCTTGCTATTTTGTCACTGCCACATTTAATTTAATTAGTGTTGATTGAATTAATTAATAATAATGTCCTACACATTATTATTCAGGCCCTCACAATCAGCGAAAAGTCACCCTACTACCATTGTGATGTCAGTATTCAGATCGGACCGTTGACCCAACGCATCTTGACCGCAGATGCCAACTTAACAACAACGAAAAACCGAGAACTCGGTTGATTTTTTTGCAGCTGGTTCCACAGAAATCGGCTGGCGGTCAATGATTCTAAAACGGAATAAATTTATTTCCGCCTGCGAGATCTCTCGAGTATTGATAATAACCCTGACAAAGTTAAAACCTTGGGAGTATTCGTAGACCCTAAGCTGAACTGGAAAGCCCATTGTGCACAGCTGGCTAAATCTTTAAACAGCATAGCATATCTTCTCCGCCGACTTACCGAAAAACTATAAAAATCCGCAGTCTTGACAGCTTATTATGCGGTCTTCCAAAGTACAGACACATGCTGTATTCTGTGCTGGGGTCACTCCACACAGTGACTTGGTTTTTGCTAGCCAAAGGAGAGCCATTAGAGCTGATGCAGGAATTTCTCTCTGGAATGACTGCCGTGATGCTTTTCTGGAATTAGAAATTCTGACCATCCCTGCTCTGTACATCCTCGAGTGCCTGGTAGTTCAGTCTTCCGACGCATTCCCATTTCACGAGAAATGCTGATTTGTTGTTCCTCCCGCTTGACCGCCAGCCGAAATTCAAAAAATTGGTGGGGGGTCAGGTTCTTCAATGCACTCCCTCTGCATGTACGTCAAGAAAAGGACACTATATTCAAAAATACATGTAAAGACCTCCTGATTCAAATTGTGCCTTACTCTTTCGACGAATATTTTGCCCTCACCAAACGCTATTTGTAGCTTTTTGACACCTGATGTTCTCCTTGACTTTAATATGTTTTACTTGACATGTGCATGTACCTCTAGTTTAGCCTGTAAGACATCAATCTGACCATTGTCATTGTGTACACGACAAATAAAGCTTCTTCTGATTCTGATTCCAAGGTTCCCGCCAAAACTGATTATGAGCAGGAATGGGAGTTTTGACGTGTCTATGTCCACAGATTAAATATATGTCTAAGGCGAGGGCACAGATTAAACTACGGGCGAGGGGGTCAGGAAAATTTTGTGTAATCACGGAAAACACGCAACGTTTCTATCCTATCAAGATAGTCCTTTAACTCAGGCATTTTCAGAGCAGCTTGCTCTTGTTTTGGTTCCAGTCTGAATTTTATCAAGCGTGTCTGGTTCGGGACTTATTGTCAATGCACCCGCTTCTCGTCTTTTGTTTACTCTTGTAGTCTTTTTCACTTCTCCTTCCATTGCCTCCTTTGCCTTCAGGTCTGCTACTCAAGTGCTTGCACTAGTTGTATTCTAACGCCATCGACATTATGATTATAATTATCCGAATACCATGTATATGATATTATCAGCCGTACAAGTCCAGAAAGGACCCAGTCTAACCCAAGTCTTCATTGCTTCTTTGCTTGTCATACGTTTTGTTTACTACTTAGTGGTCTGACATGGATTTCGTCGAATAATCAGTGCAGATCCTGATCATTTGTTGGTTCTGGCCTGGTTCTACCTAGTGTGTCTGGTTTGGGATACTCTGCTTATTTTCAGTCATTGATGTAAACAGGTTGTTGTCAGCTGTGCCGTCCCTCATGTGACCGCAATTTCCCCCATGTGAGTGATTTGAAGTTGTGCAAGCGGTGAAATCTCAATCGATTGCTCGGTGGTACCTAACCATCCAAACAATAGTTTGTTTTCAGGACCTCACTACTCAGGCCTTCAAATCCATATGGTTTTAACAAAGTGAGGTCCTGAATAGGATGTTGAGGTCCTGAAAATGAGTAGCTCGTTTAAATGCAGAATGTGTTCAGAGAGGAGTTAACTGCGTTGGTTCTGGAGGACAATGCAGTGATGATCCGATTACTTATCAATCAGTGGGCAGAGAGAAGGTGCATTGCCACAACATTCAGTCCCTCAACAGTGCAATTTAACGAAAAAATCAAATTATGAGTACTCCAGTTAGTACCTACTACTCTTCCAGATCTGACTACTGGGGAACTGCTCTCTGGAATAACCTCATACATAACGTAATGTATAAATATACGTTAGGCCACTGGTTCGGCGTCGGACAGTTATTTATCCAACATGCAAGATGGGCTGTGATTCCACGGTTAATAAAGCATGTTCCATGTTTCATGAATAACAGCCGTAGGCTCTCAGCAAAAACACTGAGAGAAAAGATTTTTTTAGTGGCTAGGTTAAATCCGAAATAACCTCGAAAAGAAATTGAAACCACCTAGAATCAATTGATTCAACCTAGAAAAAAATAGGTCCAGGTTAAAGTAACACAGAAAAATATTAATACAACCTAGACCCATATAGAAACAACCTAATCCGTTATTACCCGCCCTCTGACCACAACCTGGAATAAAAAAGTGTCAACCTAGACCAAATGTGAACTTCACATTTGGTCTAGGTTGACATTGTGAAGACCTAGAAAATATATTACCTACCTTTGACTTTTAAGTGGGGTAACCTAGAATCGAATGATTTGACCTTCCATATAATTCCCCTCCATTAAAGTCTCGGTTGAACAACTGAAAACAACCGAGAGATTTAAAAGGCGAGATTGCTACTTTAGGTAACAACCCAGACGAAAAAGTTAGACTTTCAGTCTTGGTTAAAACTACCGTAGTACCACAAATAGTTTTAGGTTTAAACAACAGTGATTGTAATTCATTCGATAAATTCCAGGTTGTTTCTACGGTACGCTAAGCGGCCGCAGAGAGCGCCACTGTAGGCGGTGGGCGTTAAATCTCGTTGTCTTGGCACCCCTGCTATTTACCCGGTGGGGTTGAGGCCAAATCTGTCAAATTCTAATCATCTACTTTCTGTCACTATGTGCAGTCATATTATGACGTCACATTCAAATTTTTGTACTGAGTTGGAAACAGAGACAACCCAGAAAGATAGTTGAAGTTGAGAGAACCAACCTGCAATGGATGTGGAGCAAACCTAGAAAGAAAAGTGGACCACCTAGTAATTTATTAGGACCAACCTGAAAAGAATAGGAAGCTACCTAGAAATTAAACTGGTACAACAGGGATAGTAAATGAAACAACCTCGTAAATAAAGGGGCACAACCTAGAGAAAAAAGGGTTCTAGGTTAACGCGCCATGGCTGTAAATTGTTTGAGGGGGGTGAGAACGTTTTCGTTTTAGGGTAAATCAACCGTCTACGAAAGTGAAAAACATTGAATACCAGGGTGAGACAACCAAGTCATTAATGTTTTTAACCTAGACTGTAAATGGATGGAGGCGGCGGCACACACCGTGAACTTAACCTAGAACTAAAGTGTGGGGGGTGGCGCATTTTAAATCTTGGTTGTTTGCATTTTTAGGACGGTAACTTCACTAGTATTTTCAATCTAGGTTAAATGATATTCAACCTAGACTAAATTGTTCCACCCTAGAATGAAAACCAAAAAAAATCTTGGTTGGCAGCATTTAACCTAGAAAAAAATCGAAAAATAACCTAGAATAGGCCCTTTTTTTCTCTCAGTGAAGCATTCGTGGGTCACAAGGGTTAAGACCAATTCCAAATTTTTTTGTTTGTTTGTTATTTCTTTCTTGATCTTCTCCAAGGTGTTGTTGACTCCCACAACTTGTTAAAACGGGTTCAAGTATTCCGGGATGCTTGTGCGGGTCAACCTTTGCACTTCCAACTGGGTCGGCGCCCAAGCGAAACCCTGTCGCCCCCGAGAAAAGGCGATGTCATTTGAATCTGAGTGGGTTGGATGTGTTCCGTTATACGCGGGAATATTCAATCCCGTGCTGCACCATAGTGGAACATTGGGAACTTTTCTCGCGAGCAGTGGCCTGGTTTTTGATGTCGCACGGTGGATGAAGTCGTTTCGTGAAAATTTGTCCCGTCCACAAAGTTAATCACTTCCGGGATATCGTTTTTAATTCAACCACTCGTGCATGTAAGAAAATAACCCATCGTGTTCGTCGATCTTGCTTTGTCACGATTTTCACCTTCAAGATGTCTTGACACTGTATGATGTTACACAAGAAAGTTATGAACAACAAAGCGTTACTCGTGGGAGTTCCGATTTTAACGCACTTTTGCGGCACCCATTAATATTTCTTCCACTGGTGGGTGATTCCATGTTTCTGGTTCACAGGAGATTTCTACAAATTGAATTACGTAGCTTCTTAATAATTATCATTTCCAGTTTCGCCTACTTATGATGAAAAAAAAACTTGGAGCACGCCAGTTGGTCTCACCCACGGTTGAGTTCCAGGTCAGATCCGTACTTTCGACGGACTGCGTAGGCGTTAATCGACAGTTTGATAGATCCCTCGGAGGAGGTAATTGTGTCAGGGCGATTAATGTCGCTCCTTAATTCACTGTTTTGGGAATTGAACCCGATTTGTGTGCACGAAGTGGTTGTATGCCGACGGTACAGATAGATGTCTAATCCAATCAGGTGGTTAGGGAGGGGAGAGAAAAAGACACCTCTGCTGGTTTGGATACTGAATTGTTTATTCAAATAAACAATTGTAGCTTGGGGACTGGTTTCGAGCAACTAACCTCATCTAAAGCCCTAAGACGAAAATATTAGTCATTAGCATCTCAGAGACACCCATAATAGTATATTATACTGAAGGTTCAAGAGAGGCTGCCGCTGGGGTGAAATTGCCATGCGCCAGCGAGGAATTATTCGAACTAGGTTATCACTGCCGTCTAGTGACGAACTCGAGGAACAACCTAGTCTTTCTATTTATGTCGGTTAGAGAGGCACTGTTTTACGACGTCAAAACAACCGAAAAAACGCTGCAAATTTTACACAAGGGTTTATTATTCTTTGATATAGGTTAATTGTACAGACATTTAATTCTGTCAATGAAAAAACTTGTCAATGAAGAAACTTGTCAATGAAAAACATGTCAATGAAAAACTTGTCAATGAAACTTGTCAATGAAAAAACTTGTCATGGAAAAACTTGTCATGGAAAAACTTGCCAATGAAAAAACTGTCAATGAAAAACTTGTCAATGAAACTTGTCAATGAAAATGAAACTTGTCAATGAACTTGTCGATGAAACTTGTCAATGAAAAACTTGTCAATGAAAAACTGTCAATGGAAAACTTGTCAATGAAAAAACTGTCAATGAAAAAAATTTTTTTTGGGGGATTTATTTTTTCTTTCAAAAATGAGTTTTTACAAACATTCATTATAAAATGTTTTTACTCGAAAAATATTTGACCTCTTGGGATCCTTAAAAAAATCCAATTTTTAGCCCCATGGAAGCCCTATAGAACGCCACAGTGAAATCGGATCGTTCCGGGACCCCCAAAAATGGATTCTAAGTCCAAAAATACTTCGAAAACGACACCTAACTCGATCCCATAGCTAAAAGCCTTAAAAAAACCTCCTGTAGCCCCATTTTAGCCCCATAGCGCTCCACGGGTTTGGGCGATCGGACGGAAAACCTTGCGGGCACAACTAGATGGTAAACCAAGTATTTTGTCAAAATTTCAGATTGTTAAAAAAATTCCTACTGCCCAAAACGGCCTGGACGGCGGACGGGGGACGGCGTACCTACGGCGGACGGACATTTCGGATTTAGAATGACATTCTAATTGTAGACCTCTTGAAACGGATAATGTCAAATTTTGAGGCCGATCGGAGTCGTCGACCCCCGTCGCGAAAACAGGTATATTATTCCAAGAATAATAAACCAAAAACATCCAAATTACTTGCAATATCTATTTGCTCCAGTATTATGCACTGATGTTTCTGCGGTTTCACGGATGGATGGTGAACCGTGAGGGTTGCTTCTTTCCCATTCATCTTGTTAGGGTGACATTAAATGTCACGTTTAATTCAAATTTTGAATTAAACGTTCTTTGAGAATGGGGAAGTTGCATGAATTTTTTCAATTTTTTTTTTTTTTTTTTTTTTTTTTTTTCGAAAGTACATTTTACGAGAATAACAAAAACGACAGTCAGCCGTATGGAATCGCTTCCAGAAAATTATTATGATTTAGAGAAAGTGGTGACGTTTGAAAATACGCCGGAGTAGAATCGATCAGCTGGGTCACCGATTGTGTTACCAGTGTTGCCATCTGACAGCCCATAACAACGAACGCTATCAGATGTAATAAGACGTTAAACTATAAGTATAATATATTCTGAATTATTTATTCACTATATCAAATGATAAACCTTCGTAAATTCCTTCTACAAGCTGTAGACACTAGCGCCCCAAGTGAGAGCTTTGCCTTGTTTGTGACGTAGATTGGTCAAGTCAGCCTTGCAGACAGATCCGCGAAAATTCGAACTGCACTACTCGTTTTTTGCTTCTCTCCTCCAAAAAAAAAAAAAAAAAAAAAAAAAAAAAACTGATTTCAGTGTTTCTATAACATATTATGCTTCGGTCCTACAATACAACGGTAGGGTTAAATATAAAATCGTAAGTTTATGCAATTTCCCCATTATGGACACGGCCAAAACAAAAGCAATCCCTAATTAAATTATTTGTTTTAAATCAATCGATTTAAGCCATAATTTGATTTGATATGGGACTAATATTTAGCTATAACGTCAAGTAAAGTAGTGAGGCATGCTTTATTAAGGCACGGATAGAGTTGACGTATATTATTAAGTCATATAGTCGTGCTATATTTGTCTACATTTTTCTTCAAAATAGTAGAAATTTGCCCAAACATTCTTGCAAGCCTCACCAAGTAGACAAAGGTGGAAAGTTCCTCTCCCAAGCCAAATGCCAAACCTCGCTCTTCCCACCTTACCTCGCCAATATGCCGGCCGAGTGTGCAAGGTCAGCCAACAACCATTAAAATGATTAATTCGCATCCGCCGCAGTCTATTCATTGCGACGTGCCGAGCAGCCTGTTACAATTTCGGTCTTTCGGAATCGAACGGACGAAGATAAAAAGAGGCGATCGTCTCCGGAAGCGGCAGTCTTTTGTTGGGTCGGGATAAAACCGTCTTTAAAAGGACAAAACGCGCATGGCGGTTGATCCGAGTCGAATAAGACCAAATCCGGTGCCAACCCGAAGGCTACCCGGGGAAAAAGCTTTGGCTTCCTCCGTGACGAACTTGGTGATTCCAGACGAGGCCTTCCGGTTCTTCCTGTGTCACCTCTGATGGACTACTCAAGTTGGGTCACCCAACAGAACCTGAACGAGTCACCGGCCGCAAACAGTTGCTTTAATCCCAGTTGAAGCTGAAGAAATCAACGCGCATAAAATTAAACTTACGACAGACGAAATTGTTTGCGGCCATTGTTACGGTGACCAGGGAGAATTGCGAGACGTACCATCTAATCGCACAACCAATGAGTCATAGAGTCAACATCCCGTCACCCCTGACTGAGCCCAACTGTTGCTTAATCATCCGAAACGAAAATTCGAAGAGAAATACGCGCCATGCGTAACTGGTTTGACAGCTCATTAAAAAGGTCTGATGAAAGGTCAGCCCAAATCGTTCACAAGAGACCAATTTGCAGTAAGGTAAGTAAGTGGTGGTGGAAGTGCGTGGTATGGTTTGTGAAGTTCAACTTCAACAAAACCTCAAAAATCAACCATTGACGTTTAGTCCGTTTTTATTTTTGCCCTGGATACCTTTGAATTGTTTTTCGATGTACGATTGATTTTTCGTTGCCTTGCCAATTGTGAGCATTATGACCGAAATAGCTGTCAAAGTCCAACGTACGCAGTTGCCCTACGGAAGCGGGGAAAGTGCATAACCGGCCTGTTCAACCTTTGAAACGCTTATTCTGGGCAAGTGCAAAAAAAGGAAATCGCTCAATGAACCTTTAGCGATTTGAAAATTTAAAATCGAATCAAAACTCACAGTTATCAACTTTTACAGATCATCAAGTCAGTACTTGGACTGCTAATATTTTAAAGAATTACCAAAACAAGGTGGTTTACACGGAAAGAGAGGTGTTTACTGACACAAGAAGGCAACCAGTTGGCCATTGATGTACAAACCCCAGGGGGGGAGTGCATGGTATCACACACTGCCAAATTATCACCACGCACTTGCCCCTTCTTGAAAAACCAATGGGGTAAGTGCATAGTAGAGCACTACTCACTGATAAAGATAACACGCAATTTCAATCATAAGAGTGAAGTACAACTTCTGAACTTATAAACAAACATTAAAACACTTGAAAATGCTAACCAATTTGAAGGAGCACTGAATTTGGCAGCTGAGCAGGCGCGACTGGTGATGGCCAAACAAGGGGGTGCAATCACGGATTCGTGATTATATTTTATGAAAATATTATTGCAACTAATACAGTTTGAAAAAAGTACTATCAAGATTTGCTACAGTTCATGGATTTATTTACCGTTCAGGTATTTATTCGTTCAAAAATTCCCCACAAAAGTGGGAAAACTGAAAAAATCAGAAACCTTGGTCGATCGAAATTTTATGATTTCATACCGTACAAAGTAATATATCAACACCAAAAAGTGTTCAAAATATTCCAAAAGTAAGCCCCTATTTTTCCCATGATTTGGGTCAGATTTGATCCTGAATAAGTCCCTCATTCCAAACGAAAATTCCCTGCCCATGACATGAACGAAGACTGCCAACACTGAACGTGGTGGTGATTTATCATCTGGTGATAAAAGTTGGCCAATCACAGGAAGGGTGTGCAGTCCCCGAATCTGCACCTCATTTCGTAATTTCTGCCTTCACACTTAGTTCGTTGTTCCATAAGGTCCATGCAAAAAATCATCTCAAGAGGTGCAGTGCTCTTAAAAATGGAGGATGAATCCGTTATCATTGTACTATCAACACAGGCTTTTCAGACATTCGGAGAACTGTGTAAGGTCTATAATTTGGTTGTAGACCTTATGGAGATATTCGAGCCAAGGAGTTTTGATTCATTTTTAGGTAGGTAACTAATTAGGCAGGTAATAAGTAGCCCCCCCTCACGCCCTTCTGCATCGAGGGGGTGCAGTTGCGACGCTGCCTCCCTCAGGAGTCGCGCCTGCAGCTGAGTGAAATGGAACAATGTGACTTCACAATCTTCCAGCCAGGTTACCATTTGCGTTGACACGGTCTCGTGGATAAGTCACGCATAGAGTTTCAAAGATGACATCCAGTGGAATTGTTCTGTAGCATTTTTACCTCCCACTAACGTACTTGCACCTTTTTGCACTTCCCCCACTTGTGCGAGTGAAGAGTGCGTTTCACCGAGAAATAATACTTGAGAATATCATAGTTATGTAATAGCTTCAGTTAAACAGTAGAGAGTAAGTAAATCATTTTTAACGTCTAAGGAAGCACGGACCGATGATTTCCCGTCTACAGGGCAGGTGCTGAGGAACAAGGGGACCATGACGGGTTGGGCTCCCACTGAAATCACCCATAAATGTCTTTCGATGAAAAAGAAATGGCCAAAACAGCCAGATTAACCACTTCGCCAATTTTCAAAAACCTGAAACCCCCTGGATGAGTGCGTTTCAGATGAGAACATTTGTATTTATGTCGACCCACGTATTCACTTCGGAGGCGGGCTAATGATCCTTCGGAGGCAAAAAGCGTTGACTTATTTCTGCGTAGGCGCGAATCGAATCTGCATATGCGGAAAAGCGCTCCTCAAAACCGTTACGTAACTCACTTCTGCTGGGATTTGACACAAATCAAACCAACGCACAACGGAAGCACGAAAACCAGGAATTTGACACCTTCAGTGCTTTCGGATGAACTCGAACAGCTCAAAGAGAGAAAAAAATGTTGCCAGCGTTGGATATTTTGGTTCAGTTGGTTTTTCACTGAAGGGAAACAGAGCCACCGTCCGGCACGTCAAGTCACTCTAAAGGGTCAGCAGAATTTCCAAGTTGAGAAGAACCAAAGAGAGAAATCGTTTTAGGGCCCCAACGGCATGCCGATTCTTTCGAGACGGTCTTGCACCAACGCCCGCCATCCGAGTCCACTCCTGAAGAGACGATCTAATAAAAGAAACGAAGAGGTGGCTGAGGATCGCGGCTTCCCACATGAAACTCGACGAAACCCTTATATGGGAACCACATCACTTCGCCGCCAAATGACGTTTTCCTCGAGATATTTCCAACCTCACAAACGACCTGATTTACGACCACCCTATAAATTATCAGATAATACTGCAGTGTGTCGATAAGTGATGTCTTGACTATGTTTCACCCGAAGAGTAAAAAATGCCTTGAAATTGGATAACAACCGTAGAACAAAAAAAAAAAACTCGGCCCTTTGGGCCTAGCCAGGGGTCAAGCCCCCTGCACCCTTGGATGCTTTTTGGTTAGAGCCTACGGCTGAAATTCAAGAAACATGGAACATGGTTAATTAACTGTGGGATTGAAACCCATCTTGCGTTTTGGAAAAGCAACTGTCCGACGCCGAACTAGTTGCCTAACGGTAATACAAGTGAGGATGCCGAACTAGTGGCCTAACATACGACAGATGAGGACGTTTACATTATAAACGTGACACTCCTGCGTTTACCTCCCGGACTAAAGTTTTTGGGCGGTTAGGTCACGGCTAAATAAAGCATGTTCCATGCTAAAATCATCTTGGTGCCAAAGACTTACAGATTTGAAACTTACTGCCACCTGTATGCAGAAAATATTCTAAATGGTTGATGTGTTGTTCATCCTCCGTGGCTGTACTGGCCTTCGTAAGTTGGGGTATTTCAGGTGGTTCTTCGGGTCAATAAAACTTCCCTTTTTCTCTCAAATTTCCGAGCTTTCAACTGTAATCGGTCATCTTCAGGGGTACAGGTACTTAGGATTTATTGTTGTCATTGGCGTTCTCCACTCCAGTCGTCGGGCTCTTCTTGGGTGGTTAAATAGGGCATTAGTTGTTTCTGTTCGGGTAGTTGTACTTATACGGTGGTCTTCGGGTTGATGTAGGCGGTGAGATGAATGGGGTGATGTTTTTTATGTTGCTGGTTATAGGGGTGGTTTAACTGCAGGACGGGGTGGTTTTATATAGATTTTGAAATTATTTGTATACTGAATTACTAAGATGTTTGATGAGCAAATTTGAAGAGGAGAACGTTAACGTCAAGAAGAGCCCGACGACTGGGGTGGAGAACGCCAATGACAACAATAAATCCTAAGTACCTGTACCCCAGAAGATGACTGATTACAGTTGAAAGCTCGGAAATTTGAGAGAAAAAGGGAAGTTTTATTGACCCGAACAACCTCCTGAAATACCCCAACTTACGAAGGAAAATATTCTAGGAAATCTAGCGCGGGAAGGCAGAATTTCTACGAAGAGGGACGATATCGTTTTTTGAGAGTGGGCAACGTAAGTGGATTTGAGGTAGAGCTTCTTGTGGACGTCGAAACATTTGAAGCCCAATTTCATGAAATTCGGTCGACTATTAAAGGAGCTAATTTAGGAAAAGTGCCGTATTTTTCTTGATAACCGACCGATTTTGATGAAAATGTCGCCAAGACCTCCAATATTTGACAATTTTCCACGTATTACGTAGCCCGCTCTAAAAAAACGAATGAATAAATAATAAAAATTAAAGAAAAACGCTGCAAATTTTACACAAGGGTTAATAATTACTATTTTGATTTAGGTTACCCGTGCAAAAATTAATTCTGACAATAAAAAAAAAATTACATAAGCGTAGTGTGTCGGCTTCCAGATTATACTTGACGGGTTATAGTGAGGGATAAGCCGTAGGTGGTTGGTTGTTCAGGGCGTATATTTGGATACATACATCGCCTCGAGGCGCCTTTCGCCCGTCCCCATGTAAGTATGGGGTTGAGGGCTCATCAGGAGGTTGTTTGTCTGTCGGATAATACATCGAGTGGTAAGTTCTTATAATACAAAAGGCATAGTTCAATACAGCAGCAGAGAAGTGTAAGTATAAGTTACCTTATAAAATTTTTTCAGTAATCGCATGTTCAGGCGGCGCATCCATGTCTCCCGTCATGGCCAGAGTTAATTATAGGGTTGGATGCGCCGCCTGAACATGCGATTACTGAAAAAATTTTATAAGGTAACTTATACTTACACTTCTCTGCTGCTGTATTGAACTATGCCTTTTGTATTATAAGAACTTACCACTCGATGTATTATCCGACAGACAAACAACCTCCTGATGAGCCCTCAACCCCATACTTACATGGGGACGGGCGAAAGGCGCCTCGAGGCGATGTATGTATCCAAATATACGCCCTGAACAACCAACCACCAACGGCTTATCCCTCACTATAACCCGTCAAAAAAAAAAATTGAAAAAAAAAAAAATTCTATACTTTGTTCTGGGACCTCGAAAAATGGATTATACCTCCGTCGAAAATAACTCGGAAAATATTGGACCTGGGATCCTTCAAAAATCCCATTTGAAGCCCCGAGAAAGCCCTATAGATCCCCACAGTGAAATCGGATCGTTCTGGGACCCCGAAAATGGATTCTACGTCCAAATATACTTCGAAAACGACACCTAACTCGACCCCATAGCCGAAAACCTTTAAAACAACCTCCCGTAGCCCCATTTTAGCCCCACAGCGCCCCACGGGTTTGAGCGAGCGGGCTGAAAACCTTGCGGGCACAACGAGATGGTAAACCGAGTATTTTGTCAAAATTTCAGATTTTCAAAAAAAATCGTACTGCCCAAAACGGCCCGGAAGGCGGACGGACATTTCATTTTTGGAATCTAGACCTCTTGAAATGAATAGTGTCACATTTTGAGGCCGATCAGAATTTTCGACCCCCGCCGCTATTACATAGGTGTAATATTCCAAGAATAATAAGCCAGAAGTTCAGAATTTTCTAGATAACCGACCGATTTTGATGAAAATATCGCCAAAGAGCTATACCTGCAACATTTGACGTTTTCCACATATTACGTTGCCCGCTCTACAAATAGAAAAAAAAACCTGACGGTAGACCTATGGTTCTACAGTCAGATCATTTAATAATGATTAATTTTACACCAACCCTCTACTTGAAACCAACCGCTAAACGTCCTTAGAGACCAATCATGTGATTATAGTTTTCGCGATCATGTTGCGCTCAAAATCCCCCGTGACGTGACGCTCGTGACGTGACGAAAACAAATGGAAACGTCCTGTTAATCATTATTAAATGATAATAAATAATAAAAATTAAAAAAAAAAAAACAGCGTGCAAACGTGCTTCCTCCTTTTCAAAATGTGGACACCTCCCACCTACCCTTAATTCGTTAAGGATATTAATCACGTTTTAAAATCCTATAGAGATGTTTCTCTAGAATATATTATATTCTAGAGAAACAAACAATCGCCTCAAGTAATTTCGTCAATTTCAAAATTTCAGCATAAAGGGAGCCCTTGACAGCGGACCAAACCCAATCTGCTTGCTTTATAAGACCCAAATTGATCTAGTCGCAGTGAGAAGTCAGAAATCTCAAAGCTCATTTGAATGACATTCACTAGCAGACTCATAAATCGCAGAAAAGACACACTCAGGAGGAGGTGTGGCCAGATATGACAGGTCAAAGTCACTCACCTATGTTGACAAGCTTTACACCGTCTTCGTGCACCGCTGTGAGGGCCGCTGTGACATTCTCCAGGAAGTGATGCTGATTGACGGGCTTTTTAATCCAATTGGTCCGTAACTTCTTCTTTTGAAGCACTTCCACTAAAGCACAAAGTCTGGTACCGTCGGAAAAGTCCACAGCAAGATCGCGCACTTCCATGCCGACGGAGCGCAAATGCTCGTTCACCCAATTTCGGAAGGTGTGTGCCTGAATTTCGACCCAAAGGTCTTCGTGGCCCTTGATGGCCATCCCTTTGGCGGCGTGGCCTTCCGGGCTGCGGGCGACCAGCCCAATTTGCGATATGCCTTCGGGCTCAGACGCCATTTCGACCTGCGACCATCTGTTCTGCGTACTGACTGACGAACTTCTCCTACGGGCATTGCGAGACAGGTAAGCTCAGTAGAGGTGGGGCCAGGGGTGTGCCAACGCGTGGCTATCCCTTCCACCACGTGACGTCATCCCAACTGAAAGGATACACGGATCGCCTGGAAATGGACAGAAAATCTTTTAAATCACTCAATTTTTTCAACTGCACCTTACAATCAATTAAAACTACTTATCTACATTCCAGCAGTAATACTAAATGATTATTATAGAGGTTATCATCACTGCTGCTTTGGTATAAAAAATGGACACTTGTCAAAGCCTGCACTATCTCATTTTTGCGACGGTGTCGGGATGTTGAGTTCCTACTTTTAATTTACACTGACGACAATTACGTGACAGCTAAATGAGTTTGTGGCCACCTTCCTAAGAAATCTCAACGTTCGTACGAATTTTTTGTGCCCAAATCGTCCGTTCATAGTCAACGAACTGTTTCTGGGCCCCTCACTGATGTCATTCGCTCAAACTCAGTCCAGAGGAGCCTTCTACGAACACACCGGTGTTTTTTTACCATCAGCAAAGGTAAAAGTCACTCGGGCTCGGGAGTTCCGCCGCAAGGATATGAGGGCAGCACCGTGCAAGATCCCACAGGTGGGCGGAGCACAGGATTGTGCAACCAACCGTGGGGCCAAACAAATGCGGGACCCGGGTGATCGAAGTTCAAAAGAGGGGTCGCTTCTTCGTAGGCGAGGACCTTAACAGCCAGGACACGAAAGGCTCGACCCTGGAATAATCAAGTAAATCATCCAACAGTGATTCTAGCTAATAAGGCTGAGGAATAAAGGAAATAACGTGAGTGCCAGAGAGAATTTCAGGGCGAAGATCTTTGGTACCTAGTGATCTTTGTAAAGATGTCGTAAACGACAATATACGTGATCTGACGCCTCGGTTTGGAGGGCTTTATCCTGCTGTCCCCGACATCGTGGGGGACCTACCAATCTAAGCATCTGTTCACTACGTCAAATACTTGGTCAACGGTCAAATGACATTTTCCTTGGTTCTCTGGTTCAAATTCAACCCTGATGACTAGTAGGACTCAGTTGTGGAGATCAAAGCCTAGCTGTTTGTTGGCACCCTTACTCTGTTCGACCACTGAATTGCGAATAGATGGTGGAAACCCTTTCAGAAGTAAACGCCTGCACAAATCAAAAGACAGGTTGTGATGTTTTACATATTGTACAAATTCCAAGGAGGCGTCGCACAGTGGTCGGAATCGTGAATCTAGCTTATCAAACGTCGAAAATCGAAGGTAGCAATTTTTCAAGGGAATAGGCGTAATGAGTTGGTTAGGGAGAGAGAACGACTCCTCTGCTGAATACTAAATTGTTTATTCAGGTAAACAATTATAGCGTGGGGACCGGTTTCGAGCACCTAAGCTCATCTACAGCCCTGACAAAAAAACCATTTGTCATTAGCATCAGAGAAAAACCATAAAATTATATTAACAATGTTAACTCTAAATTATATTATACTGAAGGTATATGAACAAGCACAAATGGTGAAAAGTATAACTGATGAAAACGGTCCAGAATGGTGGTAACTTGACAATAGTAATTTTGGAATATGGACCCACTGTTAAAATTGGCTCCATGACTGAAGGCCAGTGAACCATTTGAAAACCAGTTAGGCTATACTACAGGTACTGAAAGGAGAATTGTTTATTATTCTAGTGGCAAAACATCTACTTGATATGTGAGTAGTAACAAGGAGAAATTAGAGGTAAGAAAGTCAAAGGTAATTTTAAAAATGGACCCATTTGACAAGGTTATTAATTGGTACTAGGAAAGATTAAGTTGGAATTATTATTTTTTTTTAAACAATTGATAAGTAAAACCACAGAAAATGATGACATACCTAGGTGACCTAGTTGACATGGTGAATTTTGAATTTATACAGAAGGTAAATTTGAATATGAAGGTTTAAATTAATTGAATTTGTGAATCTATTTCAAGTTACTGTTGAATTTTTGAGACGTTAAATTTTTATAAGAGTTAATTTTTCAGCAGTTTTCATACTGAGGTAAATTTGAACAAATTATCTAGATGAGCTTACCAGAGTGACTTGAGGTAGGTTGAACGTACAATCAGTTCTGAACAATTGTGTTAGACGTCTGAGAGTTTATATAGGTAGGTATGAGTGGGGCTGAGGGATTACCTCTGGCGGTATCCTTTGAGTGTTTTGAAAGGAAACCGACATTAATACCAGAAATTCCGAGTTTGTTTTTGATAACCGTCGTTCTCTCTCCCTAACCAACTCATTGGATTAGACCTCTGCATCATCGGCAAACAACCACTTTGGAATAGGCGTAAACAAGTGTTAACATCTTTTGGGGTTCTCGAGGGTTAGTCAATGATTAGAGTTAATTTTAAACCTAACCCTCGAGAACCCAAAAATACGTTATACGCTACTGGTCAAGAAATTCAACCCCTTATCAAGTGTTAACATGCTCCTGAAGACGGAACGAAAACGAAATCGACGAGATGAGCCGCCCGCTAGTTAGTTCAACGTTCCCCTGTGAAGTAGGTACTAAGTACTTCAAAGGTTCTGCCTTTCTATTTCGTTTGTTGCATTTCAACATTTTTCTTTCCATCATGGATACTCAAATCGAGGGTAGGTAAATACATGATTTCAGTATATTTTATTTCGTACAGAAATGTCTTATAATTTTGGTTTAATCTGTGTGTAAGGAAATCTCTAAACTTTTCGGAACCATCGGGAACCAAGATTCCAAAAAAAAAAGTTCTGTTAATGTTATACTTTGCATTGCAATTAAAAATGTTGTCAGCCCGTGTCAGCTGTTCGAGAAATTCGCATTTTTCGTCATCAGGTCCGATTTTCGCTGTCGCTGTGTTGCCTTGTTTGTGACGTAGATTGGTCAAGTCAACCTCACGGTCAGACCCGCGAAAATTCGAACTGCACAACTCGTTTTTTGCTCTTCTCTCCTCCAACAATTTAAAAAAATGATTTCAGTGTTTCTATAACATTTGCTTCGGTCCTACAATATAACGGTAGGGTTAAATTTAAAATCGGAAGTTTATGATAAAGGCCCATTGGGAGCTGTTTATTGACATTATAAGGAACACAATCTAAATTTCCAGGATGGCAGCGAAATTCTTCCAAGTTATTTACGTGAAACGTACTGACTGTCTCATAAATTTACCTATTAACTAGGCTTAGGTTCAGGAGTGTCAGGTTCTGTGTTGGTTAATTTCCTAAGAGATTCATTTCTTAGGTACCTACCATCCAAGTTTTCAATTGTTCTACATACATGGGTAGTACCCATTGGGTACCTTACCAATTGCATTTTTACTATTCTACTGGCCCCGACTCCTTACCATGCTTAAATCAAAATGAATAAGGGTATAATTTTTAAACCAGTTGAGATATCTAAGTCTGATTTCACCATCGCATTCTGCATTGAACATGCTATAAACCCACATATTTTTTAAGGGGGGAAAACACGGAAATTGAGGAAAGAGGAGATTTGATCAGCTAGATTCACGATTCCGACCACTGTGCGTCGGGTGTGGTCGTTCATTATGAGGTTCATAGGGGTTTTGCATGACATTGTGCACAAGGTGTAACAGGCCTACAAGGTGTAACAGGCCTGGCCAATTACTGCACAAGCTCATACAGGGGTCTGGCTTAGGGCTATCCCCCTTACATGCATTTAGATTGTTGACGGAGGAGCTCATCCCCAACTTCATCGGGCAACCTTATCATAAGAGACTATTAGCAACATTTCTTGTGAAAATGTGCATAATAGGTAGACACCGTGAAACAACCCAACTAACCAGAATCTCACGATTGTTTGCCAAAAGCCGGCGTGACTGAAGAACAGTTGTCGAAGTGTACCTAGGTAGGTACTTGGAAATTCCAAGTTGGAATAGTCACACGAGTTTGTTTTATGAGAATATTCACCATCGGTTTCAATTGAAATAAAATAATAATACTTAACGATAGGTATCACACTCAAAATGGTCCACAGATCAAAGTTTCCCCAGAAATAACCAAAACATGCGTGTGGTGGCAGCGTTGCCAACTTATATTTTATTTTTTCCGGTAGTTCGGCTAAAAAAACGCTGCAAATTTTACACAAGGGTTTATTATTCATCTATATAGTTTACATGTTTGAAAATTAATTCTGTGCCAATAAAAATATTGCTTACATTGGACAAATATTAAATATACAAATGGGATTTTTGAAGGATCCCATTTGTTGCCCCATGAGAGGCCAATAGATCCCCACAGTGAAATCCAATCTTTCTGAAGCCCCAAAAAATGGATTCTACGTCCAAAAATACTTCGAAAGCGACACCTAACTCGATCCCATAGCCAAAAGCTTTTAAAAAAAACCTCCCGTAGCCCCATTTTAGCCCCACAGCGCCCCACGGGTTTGGGCGATCGGGCTGAAAACCTTGCGGGCACAACTAGATGGTAAACCGAGTATTCTGTCAAAATTTCAGATTAAAAAAAAAAATCCTCTGCTCAAAACGGCCCGGACATTTCGATCCGAGTCGTCGACCTCCGTCGCAATTACATTGGTAGGTATAGTATTCTATATTATAGAAAATTGTTCTACTAGAATCTACTTCTACTTTTAAATAATATAAATTAAAAGTAGTGAAATTTAAAAATCCGTTCCTAGCCCTAAACAACTCTCTGCGTTACACGGTAGGTACCAATCTGCATGACATCCTTGGTGATTAACATGAATAAAATGAAGTGTGCCTCAGTCCACACTATTCAAAAATTAAATTAAATGTGCAAATTTTGCTAATCTGTTAAAAGTTTGGATATCGGTCCTTGGCGTTCGGAATTCTACAGTAAAACTGTAGCATGCCACAGTTTTTTTAGAGGGCGTCTGATATGAAGAGGAAGAAGTTTGTAGCGTTAGCGCAACGCTAACGTCACGTTTCGCGTGAGGTTACCTTCCGTCTGACACATGCTCGTGTATTATTTACGCAGAATATTGCATTAAATACAGTAATTTGGCGGTTTTGTTCTAACTTCCGATTTGTACGTTTCGACAGCTATCAGCAACTATGAGTAACGATCAAGATTCTGAAGAACCGGATCAGGCGTCGGTTCAGTTCCACGAAATGGGGCTTGACGATCGTATCCTGAAAGCGATCGCCAAACTCGGTTGGAAGGAGCCCAGTTTGATCCAGGAAAAGGCCATCCCGCTGTTCCTTGACGGGAAAGACGTCCTCATGAAAGCCAGGACGGGGTCGGGCAAGACAGGAGCTTTCGTCATACCCGTCATCCAGAAGATCCTCACTGTGAAAGATGTAAGATTGGTGATTTCGTTTCATGTTGTGGGTTGTGCAGATCACTCGAATAAGATGCACTATGGCAAGCGTGTTGGCTTTTGTCTGTTATCAGGTTTCGCCAGATGAGCAGAAAATACGGGCCTTGATTTTAGCGCCTACCAAGGAACTTTGCTCGCAAATATTCCACACTATTATTCATCTTACGACGAAATGCTCTCGGGATGTGAGGACAGTCGATATATCATCTCAGGTTGGTTTTATAGGTTTAAAACTTAAAATATAGTTAATAGTTTAAAATTTGGTTGAATTTAATTCTACCACAAGATGCTGGAGTGCAGATCAGCGCCCCGCATTTAAGCGGATTATACTTAGCTGGTGTTCCTGGCCTAATAGGTTTGTTCCAGATTTGACGGACTGTTAACAGAAATCGACGGAGACATGCGCAGTTGAGATAACTGCTGTTCCAGTTCGACTTGTAGGGTGACTGCAGTTCAAGTGCAGTCGGACGGGAACCGACAGCTCGAATGAGTTCGGTTGGGAGCTGTCGACTTTGATAACCCTACCCAGTTGAAACCTTTATCATAACCCTCTCACTTTATTTTGGTGCTCGGCGTGTCAAGTTGTCATCTGGAAGAGATGAGCGTCCACTCATCTCTTCCAGATGATGATCTATGGGGACTACAAATTTTGTAGCTCCACTGAAAACGCATAGATTCTAAAATCAGATGCCTCCGGGACCCCCAAGAATGGATTCTGTGACCAAAAATACTTCGAAAACGACACTGTATGAAATTTACCTCAGTCACGTGAATCACCGTGAACGCTACAACAGTTTGTTGACGGTTTGTCGTTCCAGGTAAGCGAGTGCTCTGTTGGACAGAACTCAACTGCGCTTCAGGAGGCATTCGGACAGCAGTCGACAGTTGTCAACTTCTGTCGACAGACGCCGTTAGACCTGGAACAAACCTAATGAGGTCCCCTCTCCTCGCAAGTCGGCGTAAAGTCCGTAAAGGCCCCCTCCCCCAATACAGATACCGGAAAATGTTTGCGAACAGTATTTGGCCTGCCTTATCTGTCAGTTTTTTAAGTAAGCGCTAGCTTTGATGAAGATTTCGACGACAACTCAAATGCCAAATGCAAGACGTTCGCGAGGTACCTGAAAACGACTTATTTTGACCAAATGCAACCTTTCCTCCAATAATGTGGGCATTGAGGAGTTGCTCTCTGTTACTCTGTGGGTCGGACGGTGCTTGCGAGTATTTCCATGTTCTTTCCCAGTTCAACAGGCACTTTAACAGCCACCACCCGAACATTTTCGTTTTTGTCGAAGAACTTTTGAACACGCAGGTAGACACATACATTACTGGTGAAGTAACGAGGGCCGCATTTTTAAAGTCGCGATCCACAACAAACCGGTATCCATATGATTCCATTATGACCTGCGACAAAGAAGTTAATGTAAGGTGGATACGGCGAGATAGTGGGAATCCATCTTAAAAAAGACGATTTAAGACGAAATAGTCTATTTCCACGATAAAAATATATAAACTTGTAGACGCGTTTCGGTTGATTAGACCATCATCAGTCTTAGAATCTTTGGAAATTCAGAAAATTCACAATTTAGGAATATCTGTTAATGACCTGGATGTAATTAGGCGTTCCCCGTTAATTGACATTTTCTTGTGAGTCTTCCTTTCACTTATTTGCCTTTCACATTACCTTTCACCTTTCTCCTTTCATGCCACCTTTCTAATGCCACGCCCATTAGAAGGCACATTTCACTTTTGTATATAAGTAACTTCTCACATCTTCCTCATTCTGTATTGTCCTGATGATGGTCTAATCAACCGAAACGCGTCTACAAGTTTATATATTTTTATCGTGGAAATAGACTATTTCGTCTTAAATCGTCTTTTTGACAAAGAAGTTCTTCTCTTCTGATTTATACGCTATGTCTATGTGGGAAGTTGAGATTGTTAGTAGTGATGGTTGTGTTAGGTCCCCCTAAGGCAGACATGGGCAAACCTTTTCGAGAGAGGGCCAGATAAAACAAAAAATTATGTAGGCGGGCAAAAAAAAAAAAAAAAAAAAAAAAAAATGAACAAAACATTAAATGTATAAATTTTATATAAACGATGCTTTATTTTTGATTTTTACATCACACGCAACTTGTAGGTATGCTACAATGGTAAAACGTTAGTGAAAGAAGTTATCAAAATTTATTATTTTTTAGAAGAGTATGAAGGAGTATGAGACAGATGAAATTGTGCCTGAGCTTCTAAAAGTTGTTCGTAATCTGGTACAAATTGGGATGAGCTGATCAGCAGAAGGCAATCGATTTCTAATGCTGTTTTTGCGAAGCTTCATACTAGAAAACACTTGTTGACGGATATAGGAAGATGCAAACATCGCAATTATCTTCTGATGAGCGTGAGATTTCAGGTTTGGGAAACTCGATTTTAATAGGGCCTTGTAGAATTCCATTTTAGAAACGTTGAGAAATAGTGACTGACTTTGAGACAGGGTTGCCAAGTGCCGATCACAAAAACCCCCGCGACTCCCTTGAAAATCCCCCCAAATCACCCTTGGAAAATTTCCACGTATTTAATACCACGCAGGATTTACAAAAAAAACAAAAACCAAATTTGGGCGGAAAACCCCCAACTTGGCAACTCGTGGAGGCGATCTGGAGACGCGAGTTTGGCTGCAAAGTGCAAACTCGCTCGTCAGTTAATATTAGATGCGATAATACCCTACTTGTCCTACTTGCCCGAGTTTGTAGGGTTTATTCAAAACCCTGTCGCGGGCCGGATTAGACTAGCCCGAGGGCCGCATTTGGCCCGCGGGCCGCACTTCGCCCATGACTGCCCTAAGGGTAGGATTACCGGGTTGCGGGGTGCTGACCAGATCCCAGATGCAGGCGCAATGTTGTTTTCATTGTCCGAAAAACTCTGCATTGATTGCTCAACTGAAAATCTTAAAATTCCTATTTCAGATGGCAGTGGCTGACCAGAAGCCCCTCCTGGTCGACCTGCCGGACATAGTGGTGGCAACTCCGGCTCGTGCCCTCCTCCACATCAACGCCGGCACCCTTGCCCTCAAAGACCTCAAGATGCTTGTCGTGGACGAGGCAGACCTCATGTTCTCTTGCGGCTACGAATCTGACGTCAAAAAAGTCACCTCCAGGCTTCCCAAAATCTACCAAGCCGCCCTGGCCAGTGCGACCCTGTCGGATGACGTGGTCTCGTTGAAGAAGCTCATCCTTCACAACGCTGTGACGCTGAAGCTCCAAGAATCGGAACTGGCACCTCTCAAACAGTTGACTCACTACAAATATTACTGCGAACCCAAAGATAAGTGTGCGGTTCTGTACACGCTGCTGAAACTTAGCCTAATCCGTGGAAAATCCATCATATTTGTCAACACCGTCGATAAGTGTTACAGGTAAAATAACCTTTTGATGAATAAGGGTCTTCACGGTCTATCTTCTGTTAAATGTCAAAAGTTGAAAAGTCAAAACTTTCACAATCATGTGACACCTGACACTAGGACGCAGATAATGAATTGATCGGGTCTGGAGTGAGAGCAGGGACATATACCTAAAGGAAAACGAGATGAGTGGGGACGATGAAACATGTTTGCAACTCGGGGTAAGTGACTCGGACGCAGAGATGTAAAATACCCGGGTATTCTTTTTTAAGGGTAAATACCCGGGTAAATACCCATTTTGGCTATTTAATAGGGTATTTTATCTTCAATGAATCGGGATCGCAAAAAAAAATCACGTAAAACGTTCTTACTACTCGAGAGCCAGCCTCTACCAAAGTTTCAACAATTTTCGAGTTCAGGATCATCCTCTAAATGAAAGAAATACTCATGTTCAATGGAAATCACACAAACAGACTGCTATAAAATCATATGCCACTTCCCACTGTACTTAAACAGCTGTAAAATTGACTGCTTTCATGGTCATTAAGTGCCCAAAAACCAAGATGCAATTAAATCTTTTCATCAACCAATTTCATCAATTTGTTTTGTGGTAAAAATAATCGTAAATTCAAGATGATAATGTTGGAAATTATTTATTTCCAGCTTTAAAAAACATGTAAATTAAAAAAAAAATGCTCAAACCGTTTTTTGCATTTAAATACCTAGCATCATTCCCTCATCTCACCGGTCTCATCGAATGAAAGTTCGCTTGTAGATGAATCTGAGTCTTCATCCTCATCCGAGCTGGACTCATCGTGAACTCGCTTCTTGGCTACATTTGTAGGTTACGTTAAGTACCCTTTTTCTTCCTATCAAGTTGGACTCCTTGTTACAGTCATGGAGGACACACTGTAGGTACGTAACAATCGCGTCGTGAGGTAGGAAAGGGTAGTAAGGTGTGCAGAAATGGTCGTAAAACTGACCTTTTACTTGATTTTTTTTTTGCAAAACAAAAAAAAAAAATGAAAAAAAAAATATTTTCGGTATTTTTTTGGTTGGGTATTTAATGGGAAGGTATTTATTCGGCGATTGGGTAAATACCGGGTAAATACCCAGTTTGTAAATACCCTACCCACTGGGTATTTACCCCCTTTACATCTCTGCTCGGACGTCGCTTGGTCGTGTAGTGGAGGAAAACGGTATGTACAACTAATGGATTGTGTAGGCGGGGGGCTGTGAGACCAATCGATACTGCCAGTGAAGAGGCTGTAGGACACCCCCAGGTGTTGGGTGTACATGTATTAAGAGAACGGATGGGCAATGAAGGTGACTTCTCTGCTTTTTCCTTTTAACTTTGTATTTAGGCAAAATACATAGTATGTATTTTGCCTAAATACAAAGTTAAAAGGAAAAAGCAGAGAAGTCACCTTCATTGCCCATCCGTTCTCTTGGATCAGCAACTCTGCACCATCTGGCAGTTCCAATCTCATTGAGATAGTGACCTGTACATGTATTGTTTGTCCTAATAATTGATTAGGACACTTGTGGCATGAGTGGCAGAGTGCGTCTGGCACAGCGTCCGTGGTTACGCCGCCAGGTGTTTTGCAGGATGCAGGAGGGAGTACAGGTTCATCAAAGGCATGGCGCAGACTCTGAGAATATTCTAGCTGCAGAAATGGAGGATCTGGGTTCCTTAGGCTCACCAGAAGTGTCGGGATGTTGTAAGTCCAGCAAATCCTCGGAAGGAACAGCAGGGTCGTGTTGGGTAAGGTTTCCAGCTGTCGCAGTGGTACCGAGCGGCGATTTCCTGGCTTCCAATCTTGACTTGTCAAGTATACACTCCCGGACAACGGGCCCTGCGAAATTGCTACTCCTCGTAAACCCCGTCTGAGGTGTCAGCGGGGATTTCCAGATCAACTGAAATAGGTCGAAAATAACTGCGTTTGAAACTGTTAAGTTAAAAAGCAGAGAAAACGGGCTATGACAGCTCAAGGCATGTTTTCGTGAATTCGCGACAGTTATGTAATTGATAAACTCCTCGGACTATGCTATGATAAGCAACGCTGAAAACGGAGTTTGAGAACATACTTACAACCAATTTTCTCGACTCTTAGCACAATTAAAATGTTAACAGAAAACGACCCGACCGTGAAGACCCCTAATATTCATTTTTGGATGAACTGAAGTTTCTTATAAGAGGTCATTTATTTTCGCAGGTTAAAACTATTCCTGGAACAATTCAAAATATCAACCTGCATCCTTAATTCGGAGCTTCCTGCCGCCAGTAGGTGCCACGCTGTCGCCCAGTTCAACCAAGGTGTCTACGACATCATCATCGCCTCAGACGAGTCATTCCTCGACGATCCGTCCAAAGAGTCCAAACGGAATAAAGACAGGGAGTTCGGCGTGTCCAGAGGAATAGATTTCCAGTTTGTGTCAAACATAATTAACTACGATTTCCCCGTGAGTATCAATTCTTACATACACAGAGCCGGTAGAACCGCCCGAGGTAGCAACCAGGGGACAGTGTTGTCGTTCATATCCGTCACTGAAGTCGCCTACATGGACGGCGTGGACGATTATTTAAAAGAGAGTTTGGTTAGTTCGGAAAGCATTTTCAAGCCGTACGCGTTCAAAATGAACGAAATAGAAGGTTTCTTGTACCGGGCTCGAGATGCGTGGAAAGCCTGCACAAAAGCCGTCGTCCGCGAGGTCCGTTTGAAAGAAATCAAACAGGAAGTTCTCAACAGCAAGAAACTAAAAGGCTACTTCGAAGAGAATCCAAAGGACTTGAACACGTTGAGGCACGACAAGAAATTGAAAGCACCCAAAACTGGACAGCATCTGGCGAACGTTCCAGAATATTTGGTCCCCAAGTCTTTGAAGAGCGTTTCAGGTCTCGTTAAAATCAAGAAGGCCAAGAGGAAATTCAAGCCCACCAACACAACTAACATGAAATACGAAGCTAAACGAAACAACCCCCTGAACGCCATGGATCTGACAGAATTTGATGACGTCATGACTACGAAGAGAAGGAAAAAGTGAAAATTTGTTGCTGGAAGTACAGCCAGATCGTTGTATAATAAATACGTTGTGTACATATTTTTCATTGGAAATTATTGAAGTTGCATACTTCACTGAGATTTCATGTTGAATTTTACGAATAAAATTGATGTTTCTAAGAATTGAAATTACTTACTCAGCCCCAAATGTCAATAACATCACTGGTAGGTAGTTTTAATAGTGGAAACAATGTCCTGCTCTTTCTTGGTATGACAACTCATGCTGAGAGATGAAGTAGGGCGTGACTCGTGTTTTGTGTCATTGCAAGGAGCACTGACCCAGGTTTGTTCCTCCTTGTTATTTCAACTGATTATTTTCTTTTCGTCATTGACAGCAACTATCCCTTGGAAGGTTTCTGCTGTCCAGATGTTGACATCTTAATGAATACTATCAAAACCTACAGCTAGGTATACTATACCTCATTCGCATGGACTGAGTTGCATAAGTTTTGATTTTTAGCTAAGTCGAGATGGCGGCTTCAAACCCGCTTCCAGTATGCAACTAGTTGCAAAATTAGCTCTTCACTCAACTAGGCAGCAAACGTGCATCATTTAGGTTCATTTTGGTCACAAGACTACCGGTACTGTTTTATACCTACTCTCAATGAGGACTAACTCAATGGAGTCATAAAATTTTATATGATATTACCATTTTCAGGTTTATGCTGGAACGATCTGTAAAGGTGTTGAGTCCGGAAATTAGTAAAATTTGATGCCTAACTTGTTCTTTTGTAATAAGTAGAATCTGGCTGATAGGATAAATTAGAAATTAACGTAGTTGCCCTAGAAACGAATGGAAATGACTGGGGATTGATTTATTAAAATAATTCATATTTTATTTAATGAAAAATTTTCATTTAATGTTCATTGGAAATTACTTCCCTGGCGCGGTAGATTGATATGGATGTTCCGTCGTTGTGGGTCAAGACAGGTTTGTCTCGAGCTTACTCTCCCACCTGAAAGTACTTTTGAAACACCAACAGATGGCGCTGCCAGTTTCATTTGGACTTGGGTGGTACGTCTTCCATTATTGTTTATTATAATCTGGGTTTGGTTCTCGAGGGTTGGAGAACCAAACTTACTTTATCCAACTGGTCTAGAAATCGGGAATCTGATAATATTATATCATTAACTTGTAAGTGTCCTGTGTACATTTGAATGCGTTTTGTTTTATTATTATGGTAATAAAACACCTATGTGATCGCGACGGAGGTCGACGACTCCGATCGCGCTCAAAATTTGACATTATCCGTTTCAAGAGGTCTAGATTCTAAAGCGGAAATGTCCGTCCGCCGTCCGGCCGTTTTGGACGGTAGGATTTTTTTTTTAAATCAGAAATTTTGACAAAATACTCGGTTTACCATCTAGTTGTGCCCGCAAGGTATTCAGCCCGATCGCCCAAACCCGTGGGGCGCTATGGGGCTAAAATGGGGCTACAGGAGGCGTTTTTGATGGATTTTGGCGTTGGGATCGAGTTAGGTGTCGTTTTCGAAGTATTTTTGGACATAGAATCCATTTTTTTCGGGCTTCAGAACGATCGATTTCACTGTGGGGATCTATAGGGCTTTCATGGGGCTACAAATGGGATTTTTTAAGGATCCCAGGAGCTCAAATATTTTACGTGTAAAAAAAAATTTTTATAAAATTTTTTATGGACACAGAATTAATTTTCGGACAACCAACCTATATTAAAGAATAATAAACCCTTGTGTAAAATTTGCAGCGGGTTTTTAAGGGGATATGTGACGTTTTTGGCCATTTTCACTTTTTTTCATTTTCTGAGTCTTCCTACATGGTTACATCGATTGCCATTGAAAGGAGGCTCGTAACGTTGACCGCTCCTAGAGAAAACCCGGGTTGAAATTCACGATGTCCTTTGAAAGGGGCTATGTGCGCCACATAACCCCTTTCAAATGACAACTTGCTGCCTCTCTATGTCTTCACCGTGGAATGTCATGGTTGCGGAGACGCTAAAATTTAGCCTGAAATTTATTTAATAAAATTGAATGATTCTTGAAAGTGAGTCAGAATGAGGTAATCCTGGAATCAACAGTTGAAGCAACTTCGGTAGTAACTTTGATGGATTTTCCAGGGGCTCGAGTGAGGTGTCGTTTTCGGGAGTAGATTCGATTTGTGGGAGTCCCAGACCTGTCCGAGTCTTTTAGAGGGATTCAGGAGTGGAGGGGGTGAGGGGGTTGACATTAAATTTTGTTGACATAATAATGACATTTGTGTTTGCTTGTTCCTTCAGGTAGGCCAACACTTTCTTCTTAAACTCTAACATAGATGTAGCGGATTTAATCGTACCTATACGGGAGATGTTCAAATACAGCGGGTGCCAACCATGACAGTTGTCTGGAAATCACTCTTAGAGCCTTCTATTGCCAGCATTGTCGATCTCGTGAACCTACTTTTTTGACACTTCTGGAAATCATCTTTAATTTTGTACACATACACTGCCAGTCTATATACATAAGTGATTCTTGGAGTTAGTATTAAATACTAATAAAGTGTGCTATAAAGGCTCGTAGAGGATGAGCGCTTGTTCGATTTCAAAGCTTTTCGTAAAGCTGTGTTTATTGCCACAGTCAAGGAGCTGAAATTATTCTGGTACGCACCGCCCCATGCAAGTACTCCATTTATTATTAAACGATGAACAAATGCGTAGTACGCCATCCTCATATTTCTATTATCTAGCCAGTTTCTGAGCATAATGAATATAATTCATTTATATCATATTATGAAATGTTTTCCTAACTCTAGCTACAAGTCCATTGATGTGACTCTTCCATTTTAGATGTTGGTCTAAAGAACCGCCCAGATCTCCTCAACTCTATCTATTCTCTCACACTTACAGGATCCGTTTTCTTGATGGACTGACAGAAATGACTCATTCGGCAGTCCTGCTATGTTTATTGAAAATGTAATAGGTTGATTATTCTGAGAATAGGTACAAAGCAACCACGACTAATAACGATAAGCCAAATTGTAGGTTATTTGGTGTTGCTCTAAGCGTTGATTTTATATCAAGTCCAATTTTAGAGCAGTGAGTAAACATTTGGGTGGTGGAGAGCCCCCGGGACACGAATATCAGGCTGAGATGCTTCGTCAGGGGATTTTATGCGACCTGACACAAAAGTAAATGTAGGAAGGGCTCAACATACTCCAGGTTGGTAAACCCACCCACCACACCAGGACATCTCCGTCGTCAGAGCTGATGAGAACTTTTCTGAGTAGGCGTACTTTCCCTCCTTGAATTGCTCCACGTTGATTGCCCCGTTTGTATTCCGTCCTTGCTTTATTCACTTTAATTCTTTTTGTGTTCATTTCTGGTCATTTTTTAAGGCGAGGCGGGAATGTAGGTGACGGGTTTCGTCCCACGGGGCCTCACTGGGTCGAAGGTGCTCCAGATGCGGTCGCGTTCAGATCTGTTTACACTCCACGCTCCGCTAAATGGGGGAGGCCTTTCTAGTGAAAACCATCCAGTGAACTTTTTCTCCCCAAAAACTGGAAGAGCGGGAAGGACCTTTGTTATCAGGAAAAGGAGACTGGTTGAAATTGGTGGTCAGTCATTATCAAGTTGGTAGTTCCGTTAGATTTTACTGTGTGTTAGCTCCTACGTTTTGCCCGTTTTGTTCTTCAGCTAATTTTCATTTCCAGCGCCACACCGCGGTAATTGGATTTGCTCCACGAGATCCCTCCTGGTCCACCGGTGCATACTTTGTGCACGGAGCAGCTCCTCCTCGCCGCCATCCCTTCTCTTCCAGGCCGGTTCCCGCCTGTCCTGGAGGGGCTGTCGACAGTCACGGGCTCCTCACTCGTCGCTAGTTGCTCGCGTCGGACGCTCTCGTGCCGCTCTCCCCGCGATCATTTCTACCGGCATCTTTCGCAAGTTTCGATCTCTCAAAATCGTGTTCGTCTCTACGATTTCCCAGCGATTCGAAACCCATTTGCTACCACCTTCGTTTTTTTCATCAGGTAACAATACATTTATTTACGGCTGGTGCTAGAGTAATATAAAATATTATTATTATACCTTAGTAAAAGATACCTTAGTAAAAGGTACCTACTACAAACGAAATTGATTTTTTTTCTTTCTTTTCAATATTTTTTCTATGCAGAAATGACACCTTATGGTTTATTATTCTTGGAATAATACACTTATGTTTTCGCAACGGGGGTCGACGACTCCGATCGGCCTCAAAATTTGACATTTTTTAAAAATCTGACATTTTGACAAAATACTCGGTTTACCATCCAATTGTGCCCGCAAGGTTTTCTGCCCGCGATCGCGATCGCCCAAACCCGTAGGGCGCTATGGGGCTAAAATGGGGCTAAGGGGAGCGTTCTTTTGAAGGCTTTTGGCTATGGGATCGAGTTAGGTGTCGTTTTCGGGGTATTTTTGGACATACAATCCATTTTTGGGGGTCCCGGAACGCTCCGATTTCACTGTGGCGATCTATAGGGCTTTCATGGGGCTAAAATGGGATTTTTTAAGGATCCCAGGAGCTCAAATATTTTTCGAGTGAAAAACAAAAAATGTTTGATTAGGTAACAAAAAAAAAAAAAAAAAAATCAAAACAAAAATTAAAAAAGTTTTTTTTTTCATTGACACCTAATTATATTTATGCACAAGTAACCTATATCAAAGAATAATAAACCCTTGTGTAAAATTTGCAGCGTTTTTGGTTTATTATTCTTGGAATAATACTCCTATCTAATCGCGACGGAGATCGCCGACTCCGATCGGCCTCAAATTTGACATTATCCGTTTCAAGGGGTTTTCCAAAACCGAAATGTCCGTCTTCGAGCCGTTTTGTGAAATATTTTCCAAATAAAAAAAAATTGAAAAATTTTTTTTTTTTGAATTTTTTACAAACACAGAATTAGTTTTTGCACTAGTAACCTATATATGTAATGAAATATTAAACCCTTGTGTAAAATTGGCAGCGACTTTTATAAGCTGGATTCCCACATCCCGCAGCATCCACCTTACATTATGTCATTCTGCATCAAATTGGTTTCATCCTTGAAAAAACGCTGCAAATTTTACACAAGGGTTTATTATTCTTTGATATACGTTACTTGTGCAGAAATTTAATTCTGTCAATGAAAAAATTAAAAAAAAATTTTTTTTTTTGATTTTTATCTCAAAAAAATTATTTTTTTTTTTTTTTGGATTTTTTTTTTTTTCAAAAATGTTTATTTTCAAAAGTTCTTTATTTTTTACTCGAAAAATATTTAACATCCTAGGATCCTTCAAAAATCCCATTTTTAGCCCCATGAAAGCCCTAAAGATCGCCCCAATGAAATCGGATCGTTCCGGGACCCCAAAAAATGGATTCTACGTCCAAAAATACTTCGAAAACGACACCTAACTCGATCCCATAGCTAAAAGCCTTCAAAAAACCCCTCCCGTAGCCCCATTATAGCCCCATAGCGCCCCACGGGTTTGGGCGATCGGACTGAAAACCTGGCGGGCACAACTAGAAGGTAAACCAAGTATTTTGTCAAAATTTCAGATTTAAAAAAAAATTCCTACTGCCCAAAACGGCCTGGACGGCGGACGGCGGACGGACATTTCGGATTTAGAATGTAGACCTCTTGAAACGGATAATGCCAAATTTTGAGCCCGATCGGAGTCGTCGACCCCCGTCGCGAAAACATAGGTGTAGTATTCCAACAATAATAAACCAAAATGCACTCGACAATTACTTGAGTTTCCATCGGCATTTCCTTCCTAACCAAGTCAAGAAGAGGGGGCAGCTTTTAGGTCTTTTTGTTGCGTTAAGTGTACATAAGACTGCTTTAGGGGTCCGTTGCTATGGAACGTTGGAATGGAAATACATTTATCGCTAGCTCGGAAAAACGCAAAATCGAGTCATACTAATCCCAACAATGATACGGTGTCTTCGAGTTCTAATGTGCGGGTCAAGTCTCACCAATGCTTTTCCCCAGTTTATGATCGTAAATATGTATAGGTACGTCAAAACCCAAAGGCGTTGATGGATACCGTTCTAGAACCTATTACCGACCTAGGAAGTGAGCCCAGGCGCATTTACTCACTCTGGGCGACCCACTCTGACTTTTGCCTGGGTTTTCTTTGCTGCAGGCGTGAAAACGTGCAGCATTTAGGGCCTCCGCGCCTTTGAAGTTGCATCACTTCGCTGAGAATAGGAACGCGTGTTCCAAAGGATCATAAAAGAATCCCGAACAAGAGTGTCTCCGAACGGACGGTCCCTACCCCCCCCCCCCCCCCCCCCCATTGGCTAGAGTCAAAGGTTGGCCGAGCACGCGGGTCCGGTAATTAGTTTGGTGCGAAACTGGGCGGTGTTGAAATATTTTCACTTTCGTATAAGGGAGAGACTTTTATCGACTGGGATAAAAAGACGACGAGGCCGTAACGTCGCGACAGAGCCGAGACAGTCGGGACATCGCCCGAGCGTAATTTAAGATTCAACGAAGGTATGCAAGTGTGGGGGAAGGTAAAGAAAGATTTGCCAATTAGTACAAGTGTACGCGCTGGCTTGGAGGCTCACACCAAGTACACTGCAAGAGAATTGTCGTTATTTCAGCGTTTAGAGGTGATGGATGTGAGAATTGAACCCGAGGCGGGTGAAGTGTGGGTACAATTTATTCGAATTTAAGATTTTATGGAGTAGAGAGCAGAGAGTTGAAGGCACTGTGTCTGTTTTTGCCGCTGCTTGGCTTTTAAGATGTGACTGGGTGTTTCAGGGTAGGTTTCCGAGGCACCATGTTCCAAAATTGCCTGCAGTATCGGCGCTGGAGTACTGAGAAATGGCAGAATTCCCTTTTATTTATTTATTTATTTATTGAAAATACGGGTCGAGCCCAATAACAAGAAATATATGAGTAAAATAATAATTTTGCGAATGGTGTCTTATGAAGTCCTTTGATCCCACTACTACTTCCTCACTATCCCAGGAGTTCTACTGGACTGCTCATAACAGGATAACAGCTTGAGTTCTGGGTGTCAGCAGAGAGGGAGACGTCCCACTGGTCTGCCAGCACCAATCGTGCTTTGGCATGTCGCTGGTTAGTGAAGGATGGACCGTCTTGGGCTGTGGGGAGATATCCCCGAGAACACGGTGTTTCCTGCCGCCATCTTGGGCTTCTAGGGACTCTGCGAGGAGAAGAAACCCCACGTTGTTGATGACGCTGGACAGCGGATTGGGTCCCTGGGAACAAGGTGCTTCTTAATGTCATCTGGGTTTCGAGGGATTCTGTGGGGCGAAGAAACCCCATGGTGGTAGCCACACCAGGAGACGCCTTGACGAAAATGTGGGCCAGCAGCTCTAGAATAAATCAAGAGTAAGACTTCTGCACGACTGATCGCAGCAGTTCCCTGAAAGGATCGTCAGCTTTACCTCTGGGTGATGGAGACGTCCAGTTAGGTATGATCCACCCAACGCACCCCCGAAAGGGATCTCGTCGTTGTGCGGGGCTTTGCTCAAAATACGGATGCTGCCGTGGGCTCGATCTGAATGCTGTAATGGAATCCGACTTCCCAGAGTTCCTCGGAAAAGACGAAAGGTTGTCCAACCCCTGCTTTGGATCAGGAGTATCCTCTGGATTTGATGAAAACGAGTTAATCTGTAGGTACTTCTATAAAATCGGTTTTCAGGGTGTGTGCGCGGATTTGTATGAGTGTCTCGAGTCTTATAGGCGCCTAAGCGGCTGAACGGATTTGTACGGGATTTTTGGTTTATTATTCTTGGAATAATACACCTATGTTTTCGCGACGGAGGTCGACGACTCGGATCGGCTTCAAAACTTGACATTATCCGTTTCAAGAGGTCTACATTCAAAATCCGAAATGTCCGTCCGCCGTCCGCCGTACGGGCAGTAGGAATTTAAAAAAAAAATCTGAAATATTTTTTAAAAATTTAGGAATTTTTTAAAAAATCTGCAATTTTGGCAAAATACTTGGTTTACCATCTAGTTGTGCCCGCAAGGTTTTCAATCCGATCGCCCAAACCCGTGGGGCGCTATGGGGCTAAAATGGGGCTACAGGAGGGGTGTTTTGAAGGCTTTTAGCTATGGGATCGAGTTAGGTGTCGTTTTCGAAGTATTTTTGGATGTAGAATCCATTTTTGGGGGTCCCGGAACGATCCGATTTCACTGGGGCGATCTTTAGGGGCTTTCATGGGGCTAAAAATGGGATTTTTGAAGGATCTCAAGAAGTTAAATATTTTTCGAGTAAAAATTAAAGAATTTTTGAAAAAACACATTTTGAAAAAAAAAAATCCCCCCCAAAATTTTTTTTTTGAAATACAAAAATCAAAAAAAAATTTTATATTTTTTTTAATTGACAGAATTAAATGTCTGTACAAGCAACCTGTATCAAAGAATAAAAAATTTGCAGCGTTTTTTAAACGATCCGGTGGGCTTGCCGCCACAATATAGGCAATATAAAAACCCCGCGCGCATCTGTGCGCAATTGCGCGCAACTGGTGTTTTGGTTGCCCCCAATTTTTATCGCGGATTTGGATTCTACGTTAAATTCTCGCCCAAAACACCCGTTGCGCGTTCTCCGCGCAGAGCGCAAACGTGTGCAATTGAGCGCAACTTCTTGATTCTAAATGGCCGTGTGGATTGATAAATGGATAGCCCGATTTCGATGAAATTTGATTTGTAGATCAGATTTGGCGTGTGGAAGTGACTTTTTGGGGTTTCGCGTTTTGACGGATTTTGATGATACTTAGACTGTGGGTCGGGTTTCGAGTCCGCGAGCGAAGCGAGGCCTTGGGTCAGGATAAAATTCTATGTTCAGAATGGTTAGCCGAGCGAAGCGAGGCCTTGAGTCAGGACGGCGGTTGATGTTGAAGATCCGTTTGACGTTGATGATGTAGGTTTTGAACGTGTCCATCGATGCTACTTACCCCACTGGGGGGTCTGGGGGGCCGCAGCCCCCTCCCCCCCCCCCAGCCCGAAGCGACTAGTATTTAATATCATTAAAGCGCCGATTAACAAATATGAGTTGCGATGACTGTCAGGGTTCAACCAGGAGTCACCCACACTCCACCAACTGGTCATGCAGGGAAAGGGCGGCGTCCCCAGCGACACCTAGCGGTTGTCTGGCGTCCGTCATCAAATGAAAACGTTCTCAAAAGAAATCGCCAACGTCCTCTGCTGCACGGTAAGGGACACAGCGCGTGTCACGGCTGTCTGATCTAATAAAAATCAAGGCGATAAGTTGTGGTTTACGGTCCTCGACGATGGTCATTTATAGGAGCGATGGAGCAAATAATCACTTTGCCACTCCGACAAGCGCATTCCTGACCGGCCCCTACAAGGAAAAACTCTTTGCTTCCGATCGGGACAGATAAAGTCATAAAAGGGGTCAGTCATGCAGCGACTTGTCAGGATCGCTGTACATTGCATTTATGCGCGTACTCGCACGTGGCTCGTTATCGTCATTATGGTCCGTAAAACTCCAAAGTAGCTGCCAAATGCATAATTAATGAAATTCTCCCATTGCCTTGCGAAATTTACATTGCCAAAGTCAAACAATCAGTTCAGGATTAAGGGTTGCTTCAGTTAATTAATGTTTTGAGCGCCCTGACACTGGACGTCTGAAAACGTTGTGTTGTCATTGTCTGGGATCGACTCATCGTTAAACCTCATTGTTCCCAGCACTCATTCGTATCACAAAATGAAAAGGCGGGAACATCCCATTCATCAGTTCGCAAGAGTTCTTTTTATTGAGTTTTCCCCAGTGGAGACCCCCCTTCGGGCTTTTAACCCGGCCAATTTCTCGACGGAGAAGAAAAAAAAAAAGTACCTACACACGTTCCATAGGAGGTGCTTACTCATTGCATCAGGCGGTTCTTGAAGACCGTGAAGACCGACCGAAGAACAGAAGATCTTCTTCGCTAAGTAAATTCGATGTGATGATCTTTCGATCAAAAGCCTTTCTTCTTGTTCTTTCGGGGGCCCCTTTTGTTGAAAGAGCGTATGCAATGGTCTTTCATCTCCGACGGGAAGTTGGATTTTTCGCCCTGAGGATGCGGCTTGGGACGAAAGCTGGCCATTCACCCCGAACAACAATTAATCTACTTCTATTTACGATGAGTTAATTAGTTTAGTCGGAGCACAATGCGTGAGGAGGCACCGCCTGAAGGACTTGGTCTCTTGATTGACTTCTCTTTGTGTTTAAAGAACAATTTCTCAAGAAAACCAATTGAGGATGTCCGACTGAATAGGTTTATTCGAAAAGTTCAAGTTGCTGGATTGCATAATATTTGCTCAGCTCAAGTAACGGATTTCGCTTCTTGAGGCAACTTAAGAGCCTTACGGTGAATTTGGCGTGAGATTATACTCTAACCGCAAGCTCTTGACTGAAGGAATCTATTGTAAAACTGTCGTCGTGGAAAATGAATTTACCGGTGATTTCTCAAGTCTCTCAAACAAAAGAAAATCGTTAGGTGGAGATGGTAAAGGAACAAATTGTCTGCGCAGAGTTGATTTATGGACGAGGATGGTCGCGGATTTATGCCATTCCTCATTACACCATAAGCTTCCTTTGAAGTCCTTCCCGTTTCAACATAAATTCCGTCAGTACTTTGTGCTGTGTTTATGGTTAGAACATGTTGTTCTTGCAACTTTTATCTTTTGTTTATATTTCTCAGAATGTTTATCGAACTTATTCGGTTCATGATGCCGCAGTGTTTAGATTTAGATGGGAAAAAGTCAAAATCAACCAAAATAAACTTATAATCAACGAAAACGATTTTGATTTCGTTCTATTAGCCTGAGGGTACGAATGGTTTATCCATCTTCAATTCATGCATTATTTTCTCATTTTTTTCCGCATTCATTAAAAATAGACGTTAATAAAATACTTATATTATAAGTAAAAATAAATTAATAATCATTTAAATATGAATAAATAGATTATGAATAGATAAAACCAACAAAATCCAAACGAATTCAACAAAATCTCGCCATACTTGGTACATTTCTGCGTCGAATTCGACCAACCGCGCCTCGGTAAGTGCAATAGCCGATTTTTGGCGACTGTTTAAAGTTTTAACCCAAATCGGTAAAAACACCAAATTCCCACTTCAGACCAAGTTTAGAAATTCCCAGTTTTAAACTTTAAACAGTCGCCAAAAATCGGCTATTGCACTTACCGAGGTGCGGTTGGTCGCATTCGACGCAGAAATGTACCGAGTATATGGCGAGATTTTGTTGATTCGGCTAAGTATTGTAGGTTTTGCAGAATCGTCAGAATAGTGAACAAAAATCTTCGGGGATTGATGAAAAAAAAAAAAAAAAACAAAAAAAAAAAACACGTTTTTTGGTAGTTTCTCGGCAAAAAAAAAAAAACACGAAAGAAGCATTTTAGACACATCAACATTTATATGAGGGTGTTCAGCGTTTGATTTCCTGTAAGAATATCACCTGCTCGTTGTAAAATAATGAAGTTGGAAATTAAGGGAGTTTTTTGAACATTTGGGTACTGTAGCGGAACCTCTGCGTCTATGGGCAAAACGGACCTCGGATTCGGATTCAGCACCCTCGAAAACCCCCCAGGACCACTATCAGACCTCTTGAAGCACGAGATCGATTTTTTTTGTAATATGGCAGTACCCGTTTGTCAATACTTGAAATTAGAAGAATCTTTTAGAGAAGCTAATGCTGTTTGCGAGGATTCAAACCGATTTTTTCGCAAAACATTGCAAATATCTTCTTTTTTTTTTTTTAAGGCCCAAAATTGCAATTTTGTGGAAAAAAGTCGTCCAGTAAAGGAGAAAATATATATTTTTTTTTTTAAATTATCAAATTTGCTAGCCGAAGGAAATCAGAATACTAAATTGTATTCTAACCTTTGCTAGTAGAAAGAAATCATCAGTTCGTAAATTATGATTTTTTTTTTTTTTTTGGCTGATCTTCATTTTTCCCCACCAAAGGTCAAACGTGAAAATTTGACAATATGCTACGGTTCTGTTTTTAGCTCGTCGATACTTGTGAGGCTCTAAAGGGCTCCAGGTTGTGTTTTTGAAGGGTCGTGTGGGGTGTCGTTGTGTAGTTGTCGACGTATTTTTGGGCGTTTAATTCACGTCTGTGGGTCCCAGTCCGGTCTGATAACACAGATCGATGGAGCTTCTACAGAGTTATGTACGGGGCTTAATAAGGGCCATGGCGAAGGTCGAATAAGATGTCGTTTTCGAAACATTTTTGGATTTCATCTATTTACGGAGGTCTCAGACCCATCCAACTATACCGTGGGGCTCTATTGTGCTACATGTGGGACTTTTGAAGGAATTTGGCCAGGAGGTCGAATGAGGTGTCGTTTTTTAAGTAAATTTGAACATAGAATCAATTTTTCGCGTCTCTTATTTGTCCAAACCCAGAAAGTTATAGTTTTTCAAATAGTTTTTAATTTCTATAGTTAGTTTTTATGAAGTTTTTTAAATTTTGTAAACATATTTTCAATGACAAATTAAAATTTTTGCATTATTTTTACAACAGAATCATAAACTCTTGCGTTGAATTTGCAGCGTTTTGTGTTTTGTCCTTTTCATGCCATCAGATCGAAAAACAGGTGCCCTGAAGTCACCTAATACACCCATTTGTGACAGAAGTTGGCAAAATCCAAGTCATTCCCGAGTAATGGAGTTGCCTGCGGGAGTGGCACGGTAATGCTCAAGGGTCATTACCTGCTCCTGACCTTGTTATTACACTACTTTCTCTCAAAAAGGTAAAAGAAGACGCGAAAGCGCTCACCTTTCTGTTCCATTCCACCACGTTTAAAGGTGCCTAAATGCTCCGGGTGCCACTTATGACGTTGAGCAGAGAAGTGGAAAACAGCATGGGAATTTTTCGAAATGGGCAAAGAATCACCGCGCATTGTGAGGCACGCGATGATTTTTGGAAATTTTTAATTTAACGCATGATGGAGCCTGATGTCGAAGGGTGTGCACGATAATTGCAGAATTATTCGGAAATGAAGTGGGCGAATGTTTATTGACGGAGACTAGTTTCGGACATCGCGTTCACTCTTAATCCAAAAAGTGAAAATCTATGCCATTAATTCAGACCGATATGTGTATGTAAGTATGTCAAAAGCCTTCTCCTCCGAAAAGCGATGAAAATACGGCTATTTTTTGTTTGCCGTCTCGGGATCCTTCACTTTCCTACTGAGGGGGGTTGAGATCTGGCGAAAATGCGCGCAAATAGGCGCACTTGCGCCCAACTTTCTTATTTTAAATGGGAACCCCTTCGTTTTTTGTTGAATTTGGATTCTCGAGTGAAATCCATATACGATTAGTCCAATGAGCGCAATTTCCGACTCACAAATCCACACAACTATCCAGGGGCGGATAGCCCGAGGGGCCGGTCACAGCTGGAAAAAAATTGTATCCCACCTAAAATAAGAACTCGAGACCAAAAAGAAAACACAGACATAAAAGAAGGCAATTTGGTTGGCTTTGTTCCTCATAGAGTTGATGGCAAGTGCAATAAGTGCGTAATTTGTGCTACAAGGTATTAAAACAGTCCCTACAACCTCATGACCCCATCGTATGCAAGTCTCTTTTTGATTTTCTTAGGAACTTTTGGTCATGCTTTCCACGACCCAAGTCGAGTGTTAGAGGAGTTTTTCATAATTTGAAATCATCAAACTTTGAGTGACAACAATCTGGAGGATCTCGTGTTGATGGCTTGCAAGCAGGAGCGTCTGGCTGGAGCAATGAGCTGAGGGGCTTCAGCCATTTTCGGCCCTCCTCGCCATCGCCTACCGCTTGGTCCCTTCTCCCTCATCAGCGAGCGTTTGTGTATGAGCGTCATGCGATCCCATCTTGGAATAACGCGCATTATTATTTGCACCAGGGGTTAAACAATTTGAGGGCCGGTCAAATTGAATCTCCCGGGCTGGTCTAAACCGCCTATACGCCCCTGCAACTATCCATATCTTTGTTGTTTACAGTCCGATTGAAATGGTGTTTCCACTGTATCCTACCAAGCGATCCAAATCTTAATTCATACTAAATCCCAAAAGAACGAATTCCGAAGATCAGCAAATTTTGACGGCGAGTTTAATTTGAACGATTTTTAGAGATTGCGCGTGGGTCTGTTGTATGTCTTTTAGATCTTATAGGGGGCCAGCCCCTGCATAGTTGTAGGAGTGACCTTGGAGGGGCATCTGGTCAGAGGGTTTCTGGACTTCTCTGTCCTCTTCGACCTTATCGGGGCCAACCCGTGCACGCGTGTAAGGTCTATGATATCTGCCGACTTGGGTCGAGAGGGCGCTACTCTCCGAGTCTCCACAAGGGGCGCTCCGTACTTCAGACGGCAGTAAGGTGTTAGGTCCTCCCCCCCCCCCCTCCATCTCATCAGTAGTGTGGCTCATCGGTGTGACTCGGAGCTCTAAACCGAAAATGGTGTGGGCTGCTGACCATGTGTCACCTTTCGGATATACAGTAGAAACTCCATTAACCGTGGTGGACGGGGCGGGGGGTACCTCGGATAATCAGAAATCCCGGATAACCGGAACGCATTTACGTACATGTAATAGTTACCTATCAGAAAACACAGGAGAAATGCAGATTTTGCAGCGAAAATGACACCTCACTCAACTTCCTGGAGGAAAGTCCTTCAAAAGTCGCACCTGAAGCCCCTTAATAGACTGCTGGAGTACTGAGACAACTCTGGAACACCCCTGAATCGATACTACGTTCAAAATTACAATGAAAACGGTACCTCGCTCAATTCCCTGGCTGAAGCCCTCCAAAACCCCCACCTGTAGCCCCTTAATAAGCCTCGTGGAGTGGTGAGACTGCTCTGGAGCCCCTAAAAATCGATACTAAGTCCAATATTACAATTAAAACGATACCTTACTCAATTCCCTGGCTGAAGCCCTTCAAAACCCCCACCTGTAGCCCCTTAATAAGCCTCGTGGAGTGGTGAGACTGCTCTGGAGCCCCTATAAATCGATACTAGGTCCAAAATTACAATGAAAACGATACCTCACTCAATTCCCTGACTGAAGCCCTCCAAAAACCCCACCTGTAGCCCCTTAATAAGCCTCGTGGAGTGGTGAGACTGCTCTGGAGCCCCTAAAAATCGATACTAGGTCCAAAATTACAATGAAAACGATACCTTACTCAATTCCCTGGCTGAAGCCCTTCAAAACTCCCACCTGTGGCCCCTTAATAGCCTCATCGGACCCCGGTTAATGGAGTTTCCACTGTATTCTGGTGTGTGGGATGACGATTTCCCTCTCCATTCCAAAGATCGGGTGGTTTTTAGGCATTTAAAATTTATATTCCCCATCACTTGACCTATTATTCAAAAATAAAGAGCCCTATAAAGTGGTCGGCCGAGCGAAGCGAGCCCCCCCCCCCCCCCCCCCCGTCATAGTGCTAGTAAGGTCCTAATAAACAGTAACAAAAACGAACTGTTTGTTTTTTGTCAACAGCATCTTATTTTTGGAACTACTCCAATAATAAATAATTAGCTGACGACAGTCGAGCTTAATTTTCTACTTTAGATCGATCCTTTAATTTAATGTAATCCGTCGACCAGTCTGCGAGAGCCCACCAGAGTGGAAAAACCAACAGATAAAGAAACTGAGCGATTATTCATCTCGATGCGTTACCAGATAGAAGATTTCGATGCGAAACAAACTAGAAATTGCCCGATACGGATCTCCCGTATAAATAATCGCACGCGCGATACGTTCGGCTGCGGGGTATATATTACTGTCGGAATTATTTTATCTGTCTTGGCCAGAAGGCGCTTACGGCTCTTATCCTCATTGTTACCAGTCGGGGGGGGGGGGGGGGGGGGGGGGGGGGATATTTGAGCTTTATCTGTCGAACGCCCTTGTGAACTCGAGACAGAGACATAAAGCAAGCGAGGATTGTGTAACTCTGGACCACACCTCGGTTTTGTGCCCTCATCTGGTTCTCTCGAAGGGTCCACGTGTTAGCTTTATGTTCATTGGTAATTTTTTTCCCCACGGTGAAGGTACATTACGGTTTTATTTAGGGGTCGTTAAGTGATAGTCGGTACGAAATTATTTCCTTTTCGACGTTTAATTACCCAATTACGCGCAAGTTCCCAATTTGCGTTTTACATTTAACGACCTCTAGAGTCCCCCATCCTCCTAATTACTGAATATTTTTCGCTGGTATTATTTCAAGACCGAAAACTTTCCCGAGCGAGTCGGAAAGGCGAATGTTATCGTAGCGTTCAAGGACCTTTCTGGGCGCTAATCGTCTTTCAGGTACGGACAGCGTGAAGCTCCGTGACCGTAAAACGCGTTGTACGCTACGTATTTCTCTCTCCCCCCCCCCCCCCCCCCCCCCCACTCTCCCACCACATAATTCACGAGAACGGTTGTTTCCTACTCAGCGAAATCTATATGCGTCAATCGGGTATTACGTTGGGGGTTATAAGATTGAAGATGCTTCGGGGGAGGGAAGGCCCCTATCGAGTTCACTTTCCCTGGTAATGCGAGGGGAGTCGCAAGTGCCCAGTCACCATACAACGGGACTTGATCCCAGAGCAGAGAACTGGTCGCCAGCAGATGGGACTGGTTTTGTTTGTAGAAGGCGCGCTGAGGCTGCGACGGCCAATTCTTTGTGCACATTCAGCAGACCAGGGTGGTCTCTCTCACCTCCATTGTAACCACGTTCATGGCTGATGTTCTAACCAACGAGTATTTTATAGCCAGTGAGAAATCGAAAGGTACAAATGAAACGCTGTAAATGGGGTTTGAAAGCGGTAACCCTATTTTAATATTATTAGGTATCGATTTTACGTCTAAAAAACTTTCAAATAACACCCACTTGGTTAAAGTACCGTGCCCAAATAAGGCCTACCTAAGGTTTGAAGATATACTGCTCAGCGATTTCTCAACAGATCTGGCTGAAAATTTTGCACACATCATACAATAATATAAAATTGTGTTGGCCGACGGCCGTAAGCCGTGTGGTAGCCGTGTGGTTTGTTGGTACGGGATAACGTGTTCCCGAGTGAGTTTTTTCACTTTACGCTCGCTGGCCGTTTAGGGGGTCGAAAAAATTACGAAAAAATACGAGCCGTATAGATCAGACCTAGAGGTAGACGTCGGTCAAATCGAAAATCCGAAATTCGCCCGGGAAATTCGTCGAAAATTCGTCGAAAAATCGTCTCTCTCCCGTTTGTCCTACGTTTTCCACTTTCAACTCGCGCCAAAGGCCGTTTAAGGGGTCGAAAAAATTACGAAAAAATACCAGCCGTATAGATCAGACCTGGAGGTAGACGTCGGTCAAATCGAAAATCCGAAATTCGCCCGGGAAATTCGTCGAAAATTCGTCGAAAAATCGTCTTTCTCGCGTTTGTCCCACGTTTTTTCGGGTTCAAAAATACCCAGTAAGGAGCCATTTTTTGGGTATGGTATCCGCGAGCCAAATGCGCGCCAAAATATGGCCAATCCGATTCCGAAGTCGGATTTCAAAAAAACCGAGGGGGAGGGGGCGATTTCACGGTGAGAAGACAATTGGATCGTTTTAATTCGCGCGGGGCCAGGGAAAATTCGTCGAAAAATCGTCTTTCCCCCGTTTGTCCTACGTTTTCCACTTTCAACTCGCGTCAAAGCCCGTTTAAGGGGTCGAAAAAATTACGAAAAAATACCAGCCGTATAGATCAGACCTGGAGGAAGACGTCGGTCAAATCGTAATTCGGAAATTCGCCCGGGTAATTCGCCGGAAATTCGTCGAAAAATCGTCTTTCTCGCGTTTGTCCCACGTTTTTTCGGGTTCAAAAATACCCAGTAAGGAGCCATTTTTTGGATATGGTATCCGCGAGCCAAATGCGCGCCAAAATATGGCCAATCCGATTCCGAAGTCGGATTTCAAAAAAACCGAGGGGGAGGGGGCGATTTCACGGTGAGAAGACAATTGGATCGTTTTAATTCGCGCGGGGCCAGGGATCTTAGAAAATGGAGGGTCCAGGGAACTTTGATAGATGGAGAGGCCTTTATTTAAAAAAAGTTGAATTGAATTAAAAATAATAATTTCCTAAACGGTAAGCCCTAAAAATACGCCGATTTTTTCTATCGTCTCTGCTACGAATAGGAGGGGCCGAGCGGAGCGAGGCCTTATGTCTGAGTAGGGGTTTGAACGTGTCCATCGATGCTACGCACCCCACAGGCGGCAATACACCCCACAGGCGGCAATACACCCCACTAGGGGAGCGAGCGAAGCGAGCCAGAGAGACTAGTCGTCAATATTATCTTGTTTGTGAAAACCAAAGGTTTTTGCTAGGAAAAGAACAAATTGTCGCCTATTTTTGCATTCTACCAAAACAATAGCTCTAGGCCTTCTTTGGGCCCCGACGTCCTCACAAGGCCTACGAACTACTTCCTGACTAAAATTATGAAAACGTATGAAATCGAACTCCGGGAAAATTTCACTAAAATCATAAATCACAACAAGTTTCAGAAAAACTTTAATAAAACCATACAATGTCATCATCACAAGCTTCGGAAAATTATTGCATTTGAAAAATAAAGACTTATAAAAGTAACTTAGACCAAATTAGGTGGTAGGTACCGATGAAATTAATAAAGCAAACGCTGCAAATTTTTCAATAGGGTTAATTATTCATTGATATAGGTTACTTGTGCAGAAATGTAATTCTGTCTCAATAAAAAATTAAATTTTAAAATTAAAACTAAATTTTAGTAAACAATTTTTGGTTTATTATTCTTGGAATAGTACACCTATGTTTTCGCGACGGAGGTCGACGACTCGGATCGGCCTAAAAACTTGACATTATCCGTTTCAAGAGGTCTACATTCAAAATCCGAAATGTCCGTCCGCCGTCCGCCGTCCGGGCCGTTTTGGGCAGTAGGAATTTTTTTTAAAAATCTGAAATTTTGGCAAAATACTTGGTTTACCATCTAGTTGTGCCCGCAAGGTTTTCAGTCCGATCGCCCAAACCCGTGGGGCGCTATGGGGCTAAAATGGGGCTACAGGAGGGGTGTTTTGAAGGCTTTTAGCTATGGGATCGAGTTAGGTGTCGTTTTCGAAGTATTTTTGGACGTAGAATCCATTTTTGGGGGTCCCGGAACGATTCGATTTCACTGTGGCGATCTAGAGGGCTTTCATGGGGCTAAAAATGGGATTTTTGAAGGATCCCAAGAAGTTAAATATTTTTCCAGTAAAAATTAAAGAATTTTTGAAAAAATACATTTTTGAAAAAAAAACCAAAAAATTTTTTTTGAAATAAAAATCCAAAAAAAAAAAATTTTTAATTTTTTTATTCACAGAATTAAATGTCTGTACAAGTAACTCCTATATCAAAGAATAATAAACCCTTGTGTAAAATTTGCAGCGTTTTTTAATTTTTTTTCAAACATTTTTTGTTTGTTACTTGAAAAATATTTGACCTCCTGGGATCCTTCAAAAATCCCATTAGTAGCCCCATGAAAGCCCTATAGATCGACAGTGAAATCGGATCGTTCCGGGACCCCCAAAAATGGATTCTACGTCCAATAATACTTCGAAAACGACACCTAACTCGATCCCATTGCCAAAAGCCTTCAAAAACCCCTCCCATAGCCCCATTTTAGCCCTCATAGCGCCCCACGGGTTTGGGCGATCGCACAGTGGGTCCAGAATCGTCAAAAAGCGCTCAAAACTCAATAACTTTTGATGTAGTTGAGCTAGAAACCTGAAATTTTGCACAGTTTCCAGTCTCATGACCGCAATGAAGGTATTGATACATTTGTTTTATAAAACAAATAATATCAAAGTTGAACATTTTTAATAAGGTAACAATGTCGAATAAAAAAATTTACAAATTTAAACTACAAAAAAACGTCCAAATTCGCGTTTTTCGGTGGTAAAATAAAGTGTACCTTCAAAATGGAGTGAGAATAAAATGAAAATGAGTTGAAGATTAATTCCAGGACAATAGTAATAAGAATTATTCTTATTATAATGTTTGAGATAATAATTTTTAAGAATTATTCTTAGAAAAATCTGGTAACCCTCCTCCACCTAATCAACCTCCATTACTTCAAGGGCAGGTGGTTCTTCAACGTCCAAGGTGTCATCGGTTTCATCTTCACTTGACAGTCCATGATTGTCGACAGCAGCAGTCTCAACTTCTGAACCGGATGCTGCGAGGAGAAGTTTGGCTTCAGCTTCTAGTTCTAAAACCAGTTGTGATTGAGTAGAGGGTCAGACGATACCAAGGGGTTATGAATGATGTCCTCATTGGTCGATAGACGAGAGCATTTCCTCGAATTATTCAGCCGAAATCTCCGGAAGTCTTTATTTCTTGCCTCTTGGGCTTCCTCTAACAACCACTCAATTGGCATGATTATAGACACTATCAAAATTTTCAGCAGTAGTATCATATGCACTGATGACGGCATATAATACCAGCTATAAAGGCGGACGAATAGCTCGTAGGTTTCGAGACTGTATTTCTCGAATTTGGATTGATCTGCGAAATACTCACAAAACGAATGAACACTTTTGTCGCCGGAATTCAACAATATTTCAGCAAGAACGCGATTTTTCACTTTGATCGTCTTTTTTGAGCGCTTTTTGACGATTCTGGACCACTGTGGATCGGGCTGAAAACCTTGTGGGCACAACTAAGATGGTAAACCGAGTATTCTGTCAATATTTCAGATTTAAAAAAAAAATTCCTACTGCCCAAAACGGCCCGGATGGCGGACGGCGGACGAGCAGAAGGTACGAGAAAGGTTGTGATGGGCCAGAAATGGCCTTAGACGCAACCTAAAAAGCTCTGTACAGCGGGACGGCGGACGGACATTTCGGGTTTTGAATCTAGACCTCTTGAAACGGATAATGTCAAATTTTGAGGCCGATCGGAGTCGTGGACCTCCGTCGCGATTACATAACTAGGTATTATTCCTAGAATTATAAACCAAAAGGAAAAGGAGAGCCCAAAGTTTGTGTTCAAATGGAACTTCTGGAACTGAAAATAAAGCCAAACATGTAAAATATCGTCATCCCGAAGTCCAACATTCAGGGTGTTCTGTGGCAGTTTCTGCAATTGGCCAAAATCGTTCCCAATGGAGCTGTATGTTTAGTATCGCCCATAAATAATGAAGGAGAAATTGATTCGCTCCAATAAGCCAAAGTGGCCGATCTGGCTGCCTAACCTGTAATCAACTTAGTCCGAACTGCCGATTAAGATGTTGGCAGTTGTCGATTAACATTCACGCTATAGCCGGAACCTGTTCTGTCCACACTTGAGGATATATTTCAAGCACCTTTGTTGCCGAAAATTTGGCTAATGGTGTTTTGGAGAACATGACGAGCCATCTGACGGGACAAATGCTCAATTCGCAAGTGTATATGGTGTCTCCGATCGTTGACACGTAGGTAGGAAAAAGATGCACGACAAAGTGGCGAGTTGTTATTTCGCTCTGCGGGTTGGAAAAGGAAACGCCGTCTGCATTGAAGTGGGTTCAAAACACGGGACCCCATTAGGGCCCCGGACTTAATACAAGTTACCCGCAGACTATACAAGTTAGCCTGACTATACCCAGAGACATTGCCTGTCGCCACAGTACTCACCCGAAGAAATTTATTCGTTAAAACGACCCTCAGGGTGTGAGCTAGTTCTGTTGTTAGAGGCAGAAGAAAATAAAATATCGGAGCCTACCCAGGTGAGTTACTCGTGTTCAATAATTACCTCAGATACCTCAGTTTTGCAAGGAGTTCGGTAATTGGGTACGCCACAATTCACACCAGGAAGAAACACGTAGATTGTTGGAATAGATCGAACCGTCGGATTTTCACGGAATACGGACGGGCCCCGTAAAATGGGATATCAGATTGGCCGATCATGCCTGTTTTGACGGGTATCGCTTTACCAGGTCTAATTGCGTCCAGGAATTCCATATAAGACCCTTACGTTCTTCCTGGAGCTCCCTAGACGATCGATTTGGATTTGAAATCTGCTCTCGAGGGAGTTTTATAGATAGCCCGAAGACCATCCATAAAGTTGGCTCGTTTGTTCCAGCTTCTGCGTTCGCTGCGCCCCAAAGCGAAAGCTACTCAAAACAATAAGAGGTCGTTTGGACGTAAAACTTTGGTAAATATCGAGTTTTCAAGTCAAGTATACGTGGCGGTGAGCAGTCATAATTAGGCGGAGAAAGTAAACGAACAAGAAGGAAACTCGGGATATGGATGTGATCTTTTGAATTGAAGGGTCCAGGGAAGAAAGGGGCTGTGGGGAAAACTATAGGTGCCCGCTCTGCAGACATGTCTAATCGATGTCCTTCCCGCTAACGCTGGTCGAGGGACTCATGCTCAAGCGCTCTGACGCTCTCCACATCACCCGAGCTCGGCTCAACAGCGGCCAACTCAGAGGGGCCCTCAAGAATTTTAGGTAGGTACCTACCCTGAGGGTTCAGACTCTGAACTTCAGAGTTCGGTCGGAAAAATCTGAAATTGGTCTGGCAGATCCAGTTTGGCAAGCATAGTGCGAGAAAAGTCTGAAACCACCAAAAAGTAGCTCCATCTGGCGTATCTGAGCTCCTACAGTGAAAAAAAAGAAAAAAAAGAAAAGGAAATTAAACCGTTTCTAAAAAATTTAAAAAAAATACCAAAAATCCGTTTTGGCGAGTTCATGACGAGAAAAATATGAAACCACCAAATAGTTGCTCCACGTGGCGCATCTAAGCTCCAAAAGTGGAGCAAAATAAAAAAATCCGCATTTTTTAAGAAAAAAACTGGGAAAAGAAGTTGTTGGGTCTGAGAGCAGGCGGGATACGGTCGGGGGTTAGCTGGCGTAGCCTCCTCCAAAACACCTGGCGGCGTAACCAGGGACGCTGTGCCAGACGCACTCCGCCACTTATACCACAAGTGTCGTAATCAATTATTAGGAAAACAATACATATAATATTATTATGTCCACAATACATATACTATATTATGAAAACAATGTATATACTATATTATGTCCACACCCGACTGCGGGGTGCTACAGGAGCTAATTGCAATTTTTGTCGGTTCTGAGTTAAGAGGTTGGTATTATGTAGCACTTGAGATTAGATTAGAGATTAGAGTAGATAATGGTGAACCACGGCGGAAAGGGGCTCTATCATCGCCGCGGAAAAATGCCCGTGTTGAAACCCAAGAGTTGAAATAAAATATTAAAAAAGCTGCAAATGTTACACTACGGTTTATTATTATTATTTTATATAGGTTACTTGTGCAGAAATTTCATTCTGTGTCAATGAATTTTTTGTTTTTTTACTTGAAAAAAGTTTGAACTCCTGGGATCCTTCGAAAATCCCGTTTTTAGCCCCATGAAAGCCCTATAGATCACAACAGTGATATCGGATCATTCCGGGGCCCCAAAAATAGATTCTACGTCCAAAAATACTTCGAAAACGTCACCCAACTCGATCCCATAGCCAAAAGCTTTAAAAAACCCTCCCGTAGCCCCATTTTAGCCCCATAGCGCCCCACGGGTTTGGGCGATCGGGCTGAAAACCTTGCGGGCACAACTAGATGGTAAACCGAGTATTTTGTCAAAATTTCAGATTAAAAAAAAAAAAAAAAATTCCTACTGCCCGAAACGGCCCGGACGGCGTACGGATATTTCGGTTTTGGAATCTAGACCTCTTGAAACGGATAATATCAAATTTTGAGGCCGATCGGAGTCGTCGACCTCCGTCGCGAAAACATAGGTGTATTATTCCAAGAATAATAAACCAAAAAGTCTGCTACAATAAAAATAAAGTGTTGAAAAACTAAAATGTGATTTACTTCATTTATTTGGGATATCTGCGGAGTTGAAATTTATTTTATGGTTGAAAAATGTTGAAGGAACTTCATCAAAGTAAAATAAAAGTTTGCTGTTTTCTCAATCTAGCTTCTTTCTCAGCTGTTATTGTTGTAAGGGGAGGATAATATCTATACTATATTATAGTGTCTGTCACCCAACCCCCAACGGCGTAAAAGTCATCACATATACCTACGCCACACTCCTGATTTTACATTTTAGGCGGGGTTAAAAACTTTAAGTTTCGTTTTTCTCGAAATGGGAAAAGAGTTAGTGAGCTCCTTTCATCCCTGGACTCTACAATTGTTATACCAGAAGCTGTGAGTCGTGAGGCTCCTGGTCCGCAGCCCGAAAAGTACAAGCCCTTGCAACATGTGATTTTCTGGTGTAAGATCGTGACAGACGTCTCACCGTCAAGGACGACTTTTCCCATCGAAATTATCCAGATGGTGTCAATGTGTCGATTTCGCAGAAATTGGATCGACGCGGAACAATTAGGGTTGCGACACCGATCGGAGGGATGACCGAGTAATAACCTTAAACGGCCTCGTCCGCGTGTCGTCGACTGTTGCAACGATCGAACTTTGAACCAACGCCCTGAACCCTGTTTGTCGCAATCCACGAAAAATTTCAATACCCACCCCCTTGAAAACGCATACAGGGGCCGCAGATGATCGTAATTCACTAGACCTTTTGATAAGGCGAGGCGCAACAGGGGTACAAAAGACAGACCGTAAAATCGACCGTGCCACATGACCCAGTTGGAAATCCCGATTTTTTTTATTTTTTTTTTTCACTGGGGAAACGTTGAGGGGGTTTCTGACGTAAGAAATGTGACGCTTATCACCGATACCTACCCGGTGACCTGAGTCATCCTTGTTAGGTTACAACGCCTAAACCCCCACTTAGTGCAGGCACTGGATTGGAACAACCCTTCCTTCATTAGTGCCAAAGCCCCTAATTAGCTACCTGGATAAACTCGAGCACGTTGACCCAATCCAGTTATATTAAACCGTACATTCAATGTAAACTTTCGACTTGCATTCATTTCAAATGTTGCCCCTTTGTAACTGCTTCTTCTTGTTTCAGGTGAGGCGGATTGTCTTTGTATTGGTACGTAAGTATTACCTGTCACGATTTGCTGAGGGAAGAGTGAAATGCGTTGCCTTGCATCTTGGGATGGTCGTTGGTGAGTAGCCATGACTCCTGGAAGGGACAGGAGAGCCTGCCGAGACCACCAATCGATGGGAAACGCTTCCATTGAAACCAAGTCCATAAAGAAAAAGCCCAATCCAGACACCGAAGGACGAGAGTAGACTGTGTTGGGCCATTACTGGCCTCAGGAACAATCCAATGGCTCAGAACAGGAGTTGTGCGCCTGGAAACGGGCTGTAGGAGGAACTCTCCTTGGTAGATAAACGGCGTAGGTGTAAACCAGCAACGTAGATGTCTCAATATATTGGAACTAAAGCCAAGTTTACTGGTGCAAGAAGCTCGGCCGAGTAACAGGCCATGTGCATTCAATCCTAGCAACTTGCCTCATCTAAACCCAAAAAGGCTATGAATCGCAGGACAGACGGCACTTGGGTTCAGAATGCTCCAGGTCGGAATGCCTCTCCTGTTACTCGACTGAGCTGCTACCACGGTGTGGCTATCGCAGCACGGACTGTGACGGAGAAAGGGGTTGAGCTCAATCCTCACTATCTGCTCCTCTAGTACGGATGATAATCCAAACCAGTCAGTCGAAGTCTCTGGAAAGGATGAGGGCCCAATCCAATATACTGGTAGGATGAGTGTAGGAGCGCAACCCACAACACTAACACTGATCCCGGAGAGGGCATGTGACCAATGCTTGAGGCATCAACTGCCTCTTGCTATCCTACATTAGTTTATGTGGGACCCATGGGGCGCACTCTATTATTTTAAATTCGCCAGCCTGCCAAGGGAAGTGCTGAGACTAGCGGTGAGATCGGACAGCCCAGCTTCTCGCAGGGGAGGCTTCAGCTCCCACGACCCAGACCGTCATCTCACCGCCAGGTATCCTTTGCTGATTGCTTAGTCTCATGACTAATAATTGCAGCGGCTTTTTGATTTCCACTGTACAGGCATCCCTGGCCGACACTTTGGTAGGGGATGTCGGATCAGCGGGTCCTATATGTATGCGCGGAGCAGCTGCCCAGGCACCTATTAGTGACACTTTACTTCTAGGCGCTGGGAGAACTGCCCTTTGTATGATTGAATTGGACGACCAGGCCTCCATTAGCGACAATTTGCTTGTGGAAGCCAGTTAGCCGAATTTCAGTTTAACTATGAGCTGTGGGAGAGCCGATGCCAATCACGACACTTCGTGTTTGATATTGGATTCACCACAGCCCCATTCCGGGGAAAGACAAACTACAGGACAACTCTTCCTCCATTCTTGTATCGACATCGCTTATTAAGTCTGTAGAGTAATGCCTGTCTGCTGTGTGCGATGCCTTAATTAGGGGTGTTCATCCACCTTCCTCCTCATCCTCCAAAAACACTGGGGGCGTAGTCCTAGATACGACGCTAGAGACATTCCCCCAAACACACAACACAAATTATATTGTTAATCTAGAGAAGCAAGTAGGAACACTTTATAATCACGTAGGTACCGTACACCCCCAACATATGTTTCATTGCAATGAAAGCATGGGTGCTCCTACAGTCAGGACATTGTTTACAAGACTTAACCTAGGTATAACACAAGTAATACAGGAACACTGCATGGAGCAATTTACCACGTCTGCCAAGAACTCATCAAAGTTGTAGGGAGCGAGCTTGATGAGGTAACCCTTGATAACGGCCCTGAACGGACCAGCTGGAGCAACCCGGTTATCTGCTGGGAGAGCGTTAAAAAAGATGAGCCCCCCACCTAGTGGTGCTATTCCGGGAAGTAGTTAGGCGATGAAAGGGGAGTATGAGTTTGCTTTTGCTGCGTGTTGAGTATGTATGGTCGGGTCTGAGAAATTTATCAATGTTCTTCCTTACATAATTTAAGCATTCAAGGATATAAATAGCAGGGATAGTGAGAATTCCGAGCTCGACAAATGCTGGTCTACAGTCCTCTCAATAGCGAATACCAGCCACGACCCGTACAGCCTTTCTCTGAGGTGCAAAAACAATGGAAGCTGCAGGGGAGTGTCCCCAACAGAGAATTGCATAGACAGTTCTGCTCTGAAAACAAGCGTGATAAACTGCGAGGACAGCAGGTTTTGTCAGTCTTTCAGAGAGACGCCTCAATAAAAAGGTGTAGCTATTGAGGCTTGAAACGAGGCGAGTACAATGGGACTTCCAGTCAAACCTTGGGTCACCCCACCCCCAAAGTTGGGTGGGGTGACGGGCCATTGGCTGGGGCTTGCAGCTGCTCTTCTATAGAAGAGCATAATATGCTCATATATTATATGTCTCTGGTGTGGAGTCGCAACATGTCGCGGCAGGTGCCCCACTTTATGAGCCAGTTCAACATTGGCAAGCTGCATGAACCATGCGAAAACTACCAACAAGTGCTTCTGAAGATGGTAGTGGCAAGTGTCCCTGCTCTCCAAGCTTCCATCCAGGACCACAAACTGGTAAAGAATGTATGGCCACAACCTCATCAAAATTCATACTTGATGGAATGCTCCCTTCATTGGTTTTGCGCTTTTCTTCGGCGTGTTTCGGTATCATTACCAACAGTCGTCCCTCAAATTATCAACCTGAGACGCAATATAACAAAACCTGTATATTCCTGCCATGTCACGCAGTACCGTTTGATACCAGTGATGTGCTCTTGTGGAATTAATACCTCCCTAACGGGTTCGTTCACAGCTGAACATGAAGGGTGGATATAACGGGACAAATTAAAGTTTCCCGAGCTATCAACATCCTAATGGCCAACTCATCCGGAATCTTGCCCGATGGCGAGGGCGGTGGGGGACTCAAGTGAATCTTTTGCGTCGTTCAAGTCGACAAGTGCACACACGAGCCTGCCTCTATTAAATCTTACAAAGGAAACGGCTTGGTTTCTGTCTTCAAATATGGGCATTCGTTTTTTTCGCGCAAAAATTAACTCTGCGGAGCAGCACGGGAAATCTCCTGCTTGACTGTGAACAATCACTACGTTCCACCCCCGATTCAGATACGAGACCAGTTTTTTTCCTGACCTTAACCGAGTTCGAAGGATTCGCGGTTAACTCGACACTGACCGCGAGTTGGTACCTTTCACGATCAACCGCCTTCAATGAAAAAGCTCGTGTTTGTGAATTCCCGCAGAATGATTCCAGCCTTAATTTAATGTGTATTTATTCGAATAATATTATCAAATCAACTTGTCACCTCAACCAGACTCCTTCACTGTTTGGGGCTAATTGGGTGGCGGTAATTAGTAGCCCATCAAAGAGAAATCTTCCCGGTCTGCCGTCGATTTGTCAACAAAAACGACGAGATGGAAAGCAAATGACTCGAGACGACCTCCGGAGCGAGAGCGTCTTCAGTCAATCAGATCAGAGTGATCATCGGGGAAACTGGGAAAAATCTGTTGGGAAAGGATTAGGCAATGCATCTCTTGGTGAACAGTTGTTTTTTTACGCAAGAACCGACAATTTTGAAAAAAGAATGAAAGAAAGAAAAACTCGGCACTTCGGGCCTCGCCGGATGCTTTTTCCTTGACGGTAAGACAAGTGAGGACGCTGAACTAGTGGCCTAACGTTAAGACAAGTGAGGACGCCGAACTAGTGGCCTGACGATAAGACAAGTGAGGACGCCGAACTAGTGGCCTAACGTACGTCAGGTGAGGACGCCAAGTTAGTGGCCTAACGTACGACAGGTGCGGACGCCAAACTAGTGGCCTAACAGTAAGACAAGTGAGGACGCTGAACTAGTGGCCTAACGTTAAGACAAGTGAGGACGCCGAACTAGTGGCCTGACGATAAGACAAGTGAGGACGCTGAACTAGTGGCCTAACGTTAAGACAAGTGAGGACGCCGAACTAGTGGCCTAACGTTAAGACAAGTGAGGACGCCGAACTAGTGGCCTAACGTACGTCAGGTGAGGACGCCAAGTTAGTGGCCTAACGTACGACAGGTGCGGACGCCAAACTAGTGGCCTAACAGTAAGACAAGTGAGGACGCTGCACTAGTAGCCTAACGTTTAGACAATTAGAATCGTTTATTTCAGAAACCACCTACTTAAGCGACAAAAATTCCAAAAATGTGTTTTTGTTGGTACTGTTCACTTCGGAGGTGAATACATCGTTTAGTGCAGAAATAACCTACGTTCCATATCACCGATGCTATTTGGCAGCCTTGAAAAGAATCCGTTTATTTCATAAAGAACCCAAAGCGCCGTCGCATAGGTTCTTTCTGCGGTAGATTTCACTCGCGATTACTTAATTTATTGCAGAAACCAGAGATGGGCACATTCATATTCATGAATATGAATATGAATAAAATTCACAGGGGGTGGATTTGTGAATATGAATATGAATAAATTCACAGGATAAGGATTTGTGATTCCAAGAATAATAAATTTTTTAAATGAATTTCCCCGAATTCATAAAAAAATTTATGAATTTGAGGAAATTTACAGAGACAAAGTTTGAATACGGAACAAATTCATTAAAAAACCCTTATGAATTTTCCCGAAATTCATAATTTTTTTTATAAATTTGAGGAAATTTATGAATAGAATTGTGAATTCGAATAAATTCATATTCATATTCATAACTTTATTCATATTTATATTCACAAATCCTTATCCTGTGAATTTATTCATATTCATATTCACAAATCCACCCCCTGTGAATTTGTCTACTAAGAGTAAGCAGAAGACAAAGCGCTAAAGCGCTATAATAAAAATGCCCATCTCTGGCAGAAACCACCTAAGTGAAAAATTTAATATGCCTAATTTTCCGTTGAACATGCCTAATAAAAACACTCTTGTTTATACTGTGTGTCGGTTACTTATCTTTCACACCAAAACAGGTAAAAATTAATCGTTTGACTTAATTTCAATATGAATTTTTGAATTATTGCAGAAACCACCTAAGTGAAAAATTTTCAAAAATTTATAACTCAAAAACTTGAAGGGAAAAAAAAATTTAACAAAATAGATTATTCCAATAGGATGGTCTTGATTTGGTAAAAAAATATTTGAAGGAGACTAGACCTATACTTAAGCTGCAAAACAGTTTTTTTTTTAGTTTCCCGAAAGTTGAAAAAAGCGCACTTAGGTGGTTTCTGAAATAACCGATTCAAGTGAGGATGTCAAACTAGTGGCCTACATTTGAGGCGGTGGATGTCGGTTCTATGTCCGATTTAGCCATTTTTACGGAAGCACGTAACACATCCCTCAACTCAACCAAAAAGCCGGGAGACGCGATTTCTTTTGCATTTGACTCATTTGGCATCACTAAATGAGTGCGAAAATTTTGAAGTAATTCAATTAAGAAAGGAGCCAGTCCAGTAAATTGAGATTGAAAAATGAATGTAGACAGTTTTGACACGAACTGCCGAATGGAGAGAATTTTGGAACGAACCCCAAAGTTTGGGAGCCAAAACCAGTGGAAAGAGGCAGTTTTTCTTGATTCTGAAGTCATTTTTCGATGGAGCGCGGGAAAATGCTTCAGAACCCACTGCTAACTAGATTTGGCCGAAAATGAATGTAGACAGTTTCAGAATCCACCGCCTCATTTATATTACGTAATATATAAACGTGACACTCCCGCGTCTCCGAATAGGTAACGTTTTTGGGCAGTAAGATCACGGCTAAAGCATGTTCCATGCTAAAATAGAAGTTCAAAAGGATCTGCAATTAATTACTACTATATGAGTCAACAACATATGCCCTGACGACGACTAATTTGTAGGTCTTCAAGAATCCAGTTAAGGAGAAAAAAAACACGACAAAAACTAGTCCTTATCTTCTCATTAGTGGGACCAAGTGGTCTCCCAAATATCTTAAGGATTTTATTTTCTGGTGAATTTTAAATAACCCATTTGGCAAATCGTTCTGTTTTGTTATATCTGTAATTCCTTCACCTTGACTCAAGTTCGTGTGGAGTCGTCGATTGCGACACATAATGTATCTATGATAAGAAATCCAAGGTTGATAATCTCATACAACTGTCTCTCCAACTTGAGAGGAGGGAGGGCGGTTTGAAAAATTGCGACAAGACCTCGTCCTTACTTGAAGAGGATGCTTTCAATCTCTTCTGACGGATTGATTCACTGTTCACCCAAGAGGGAGGGAACATTCCGAGTTCACCGGATCGGTCAAGAGACGAAGGTTGTCCGGGCCTAGTTAGACCTAGTAGCATTGACCAACTCCGTACGACCTGAAAACTTCCGTCCTTGACGACGTTGGGCGGGCTGTCATACCGAAGACTCGAATGATGCTCACTTCCTGGGACGTGCCAAGGATCTACGCGTTAAATAGCCTGATCTGTAAGGTCATCAGGGGAGTTAATCGACCAAAACTATCGTTACAGTGATGTCATATCTGCGTTTTTATTTTTATTTTCATTTTTATTAGATTCAAAGCATTACCACCACCTTCTTTACGGGAATTTTACGATGTCGCTTCTGCTTCCATCATTCTAAAACTAACAGATAATTTGTTTGTTCTCCTGGCGTAAATTTTTTTGTCGCGGCTTATCGTTCAGGCGAACATCTGACTATTGGCGAATGGGCGAACTCGGCGAGAACATAAAACTAGAGACTGACCATAAAATCCGCTCGTAGGACGAACAAACATTCTCACGGGAAATGGCAGATTTACGATGAGTGTCGCACGCATTCAAAAACACCATAAACCCCCCATAAGATCGGAATCGGGCGTGCAAGCTTGGTAGGTTCCTGGTGGTCCACGCGAGGGAAGGCGCTGTGACGTCAGTACAAGTAGGCTTCAACAGTACGCTGGATCCCTGCCAGCCAAGATACAGTTTCAAGCTATTGTACCGGTAGGCATGCCAGACTTTACTGAGAGAAGATTTTAATGGAGCAGACGTCGGTTTTTTAGCGAGCAGATACGGATTTTCGAGAAGCAGAAATCGGTTTTGAAGGAAGAAAAGACCAGTTTTCAGTGAACAGAAAATGGGTTTGAAGGAAGAACTACCAGTTTTTAGTGAGCGGAAACCGGATTTGAAGACGCAGAAACCAGTTACCTATGAGTGTACAGAAATCGATTATGAGGGAGCACAAACTGGTTTTGAAGGAGAAAATGCAAGTTTTTTTGTGATTAGACACCAGTTTTGAGGTGCCTACCTAGTAAAAACCCGTTTTTTGGGAGGATAGACCGGTTATTAAGGAGAAAAAGCCAGGTTTTAGTGAGAAGAAACCGGTCGTGAAGGAGCAGACAACTGTTTTGAGAGAGAAGAAACCGGTTTTGAAGGAGCAGACAACAGTTTTGAGAGAGCAGAAACCCGTTTTTAGTGAGAAGGAACCGGCTTTAAGCGAGCAGACGCAGGTGAGCGGAAACTTTCGTGAGCAGAAACTGATTTTGAGGTAAACGACGCCATTTTGTACAAATCAGAGCATAGACAGTACAGCCAGCATTGTCGGATTCATTCCAATAAGTCACTTTGCCCCCCCCCCCCCGTACAACTCCAAGTCTGGATCCGCCATCCGCCGCATCGCCCGTGACGTCTCCAACCCGTTCACAGCCCTCATCCTCGTACGTATAAAACACCTGCAAGCCCCATTTCTCCCGCGGAGGTTAAAAACCCTCGGGAGACTCCAGTTGGTAATGGGGCGGCGTTTGTTATTGAAATCACCGTCACCATCTGAGTTTTTATCGCTTTTTTACGTCTCCAAACGCGTTGAACATTCTTCGGTAATGACCTTCTGGCAGGCATCTTTGGGGTCCCGTTATCACGATTTGCCTACCACAGAGGGTTAGATTTAGAAAAAAATTATTTTTACTTTTTTTGCATCCTACATGAAAAAAGGTTTTCTATAAAAAAAAGGGAAATCTCTTTTTTTTATTTTCATGAAGGTAGGTTGGTACCCATTGTTTTTCCGAGAAAGTGCTTCACATCAGGATACGAGAAAAGTGGGTTTTGGGCCCCTCAATTTGAATTTTGAATTTGAATTTTGAATTTGCAATTTGAATTTTTGGCGAGCCACCAAAAATTTATTTTTTTATTTTTTATTTTTATTTTTATAGAACCGCGAACTCAGCTTCTGAGTAGAAAGCTGTGATTGGCCACTCACTGACCAATGAAAACGCTGCAAATTTTACACTAGGGTTTATTATTATTTGATTGATATCTATACCTATTATAGGTATTAAGTTACTATAAGAGTTATAGGTTACTATAATAGTAACCTATAGGTTACTTGGGCATAAATTTATTTCTGTGTCAATTAGAAAAATATTTGACCTTCTGGGATCCTTCAAAAATCCCATTTGTAGCCCCATGAAAGCCCTATAGATCGCAAGAGTGATATCGTATCGTTCCGGGACCCCAAAAAAATGGATTCTACGTCCAAAAATACTTCGAAAACGACACCTAACTCGATGCCATAGCCAAAAGCCTTAAAAAACCCTCCTGTAGCCCCATTTTAGCACCATAGCGCCCCACGGGTTCGGGCGATCGGGCTGAAAACCGAGTATTTTGTAAACCATTGGGGAGTTCGCATTGATTTTAGATTTGGAAATCTTCCCTACCATTCATAATATGGGAGGCGGCAAGCTCACAAGCAGGTTAGCTAAGCGCAGGTTAGATTAAGGTTATTCAAGTAGATAACCACCACCTTCATTAAATTTTGTTTTGATTTCATCCTTTCTCACCACGAAATAAATATTCCTTCCTATAGGACCATATATGGTTGTTGTCGAATGGTCGGTAAATGTTCTAGTGATTCAAATTCAATGGCAACAACCAAAACAATCATCAGATTCGCGTCAGTATCAAAATAAGCGTCACTCTAAAGTGCAGGTATCATTGCAAGGTCGTCGAAAACCACGTTGACCAACAGAACAAACCTCGAATTCCTCTTTTCTCACTTCAGTGCTACTGCGCTCTGGCGGATTAGTTTTCGCCTTTCTGGAAAGGTTCCCCGTACGGTTTGATTACAGGTATTTTCCTTCGGGGTTTTCTCTTCAGTGTTACGACACGTGCCTTTTATTTCGGGACACTGGAAAGATTTTCGGCCAAACTTGTTCATTTTTCCGACATAAGATCAGACCCCAATGGGGCGAATTTGATCACGGAGGCCACGTATCTCACTATGATGGGAATGACGAGTACAGGGGGGGGGGAGAGAAACATACATACATTTGAGTCATACCTAGTACGTACAAATGAATGTTCAGAAGCTAAAACGCATTTTTCCGTAAAATTGTACATTTTGAGAAATTTGAACTACTTTCGAATGGCTGTAACTTAGCAGCTATTCGGTCCAAAAATACATGTGACTAGTGAAAGTTGAAGGAAATTTAATGCTCTTTCCGAAAATGAAATAAAACTGATCTTTACGAGGCATAGTTTTCGAGTTATAGGTGGAAAACCGAAAAAAGCCCGAAAAAATCGCGGTTTTTCGGCCACCCACAATCGAGCACAGGCTTCTTTTTTTTTTTTTTGTCAAAACACCCCAACATTTCATTAACTTTCGAATTATGTGCAGGCAAAAGTACCTACCTCACTGCTGGACTAAAATGGCTTGTTCATCTAGGTATCTTACAGACTGACCATCTTTCTTCAAATTGTCCTTTCCAGAAAGGCTGTATGCATCTAAGAAGTATGCGTCATGGAATACCAAACCGAAATTCCTGAGGAGATTATACGGTAATGGATCATACTTTGCAGGCTCTTCCAAAGGATAGATTATAATAAAGCGTCTACAGGATTAAGCTTTTAAGAAGTACCTTCCTGACTTCGCCTTTTTCAGCTTCGGCGGCAAGGCCTTCTGCCAAGTTGATAACCCGCTCCGGCCGTAATCCTTTTGGGGGGAGCGAGGGATTTCACCTTTCCCGGAGAAAAACATTCAAACTCATCTTCGTATTGCCGACTTGTGTGACCCAAATGCGAGACGTTCCGAGTTTAACTTGTCACTTTCCGGTGCTCCGTTTTATGGGAGCGTTTGAAAGGGACAGTAAGAAGTAAAAGTTGAAGAGAAATGGCACTTCGGAGGAGTAGTTTCTCGTTATGGAATAAATCACGTTAACGTGCAATTAATTAGAAAAGAAAAATGTAAACTTTCGTATGTTGTACATTTTGACAAGATTCAGTTGCTAGCGGAAAGGAAGCCGCTACGGTATTTGATAGTGATATAGTCGGCTGATCGTCAGGACGTCTTGCGGTTTTTCCAGCCTCTGATATACACGTATTCAATGTCCATTTTAGACCTTCTGCTCCCTATGGGGTTGTCGGTCCTTAAAACTTGGGAACCTTGAGGCTCCATATCGTAACCTGAGAGCACTTAAAAAACGAATTCGACCTTCCAATCCGCAGGGTGTCGACAGAGGCGTGTCCGTATCTTTTGATAATATTATAAAGACGAGAGAAAAAACGTGTGGGAGTTTTATAGTTGAAGATTCGGGTGTAATGGGTTTTGGCATTTCCCAGGTTTGTTTGTTAAGAGCTCACTCACCTCGGTATGGATTTTTTTTATTAAAACGAACTCGTGAATGAAATAGTTGCCACATGACTGCTGATCACGTGAAATGAAAATGAACAAAATATTAAATATTGCAAATTTTGCAGACATGAAAACGCATAGGCGACATTTACACGATTTTGGTTTATTATTCTTGGAATAATACACCTATGTTTTCGCGACGGGGGTCGACGACTCCGATCGGGCTCAAAATTTGACATTATCCGTTTCAAGAGGTCTACATTCTAAATCCGAAATGTCCGTCCGCCGTCCAGGCCGTTTTGGGCAGTAGGAAATTTTTTAAAAATCTGAAATTTCGACAAAATACTTGGTTAACTATCTAGTTGTGCCCGCAAGGTTTTCAGTCCGATCGCCCAAACCCGTGGGGAGCTATGGGGCTAGAATGGGGCTACGGGAGGGGTTTTTTGAAGGCTTTTAGCTATGGGATCGAGTTAGGTGTCGTTTTCGAAGTATTTTTGGACGTAGAATCCATTTTTTGGGGTCCCGGAACGATCCTATTTCACTGGGGCGATCTTTAGGCCAATCGTGGGGCTAAAAATGGGATTTTTGAAGGATCCCAGGATGTTAAATATTTTTCGAGTAAAAAATACAGAATTTTTGAACTAAAAAATCCAAAAAAAATTATTTTTTTTGAGATAAAAATCCAAAAAAAAAATTTTTTTTAAATTTTTTTATTGACAGAATTAAATTTCTGCACAAGTAACGTATATCAAAGAATAATAAACCCTTGTGTAAAATTTGCAGCGTTTTGGTTTTGGTGGTTTGGCGAGGGCTCTTAGTTTGGCAGTTTTTGAGCGCAGGAGTCGCGTTATGAGTTTGTCGGATGCTGTGTCCGGGGCGAGGGCTTCGTTTGGCTGTGCGGCTTAAAGGGAGTAACCAAAATAATTTTCTATAGAAAATATATAGGGTATAATAAGCTTACTTTGGAACCCGATATCTTCGGATGTACTGGACGGATTTTTCGTTGCCGGAGGACCGAAGTTCTGTCTGTTCCTGGAAGCGTTCGAGTTCTGATTCGTTTCCGTACGGCCAGAACTTACTCTGTGAACGAAGCTAATTGATGTTTTAAAAAAACTTTATAAAATACCCCTTTACTTTCACCAAAATGTACATACTTTCAACTTTCAAGGAATGAAAAATAATTTTACAAATGTTTTTCATTTGAGATCAGAAACTAGATCGAGCTCATGTGGCGGAAGACCTGCGCCAACAGACAAAAATTATCATTCAATGATGCTAAATTTAGGAAGGTTGGTGGGTAGGTAGGAAGGGAGGGACCAAAGGTAAGGCCCAAAGTCATCACAACAGATCAACATTGATAAGTGGCCTCAGAAACACAATCTTTTCGGACTGATCCTAACCACCCGGCTTTGGTTTCGAGTTGGCACTTATTTTACAAAATATTACTTTTACAAATCAAACCTACCAGTTATTTTCGGGCCGAAAAAAGACTTGAGCCCACAAGAAACAGTTCGACAAGGGAAAAAACGCTGCAAATTTTACACAAGGGTGTATTATTCTTTGATATAGGTTACTTGTGCAGAAATTTAATTCTGTCAATAAAAAAATTAAGTTTTTTTTAAATATATATTTCAAAAAACAATTTTTTTGGATTTTTTCAAAAATGTTTTTTGTCTTTTACTTCAAAAATATTTGACCTCCGGGGATCCATCAAAAATCTCAATTGTAGCCCCATAAAAGCCCTATAGCTCTCAACAGTGAAATCGGATCGTTGCGGGACCCCAAAAAATGGAATCTACGTCCAAAAATACTTCGAAAACGACACCTGACTCGATCCCATAGCCAAAAAAAAAGCCTTCAAAAAACCCATTTTAGCCCATAGCGCCCCACGGGTTGGGGCAATCGGGCTGAAAACCTTGCGGGCACAACTAGATGGTAAACCGAGAATTTTTTCAAAATTTTAGATTTCAAAAATAATTCCTACTGCCCAAAACGGCTCGAAGGGTGGACGGCGTACGGCGGACGGACTTTTCGGTTTTGGAATCGAGACCTCTTGAAACGGATAATGTCTAATTTTGAGGCCGATCGGAGTCGACGACCTCCGTCGCGTATTATTACAAGAATAATGAACCAAAATAAAACTCAAGCGATACCGCTTATCATATCACCGGTAGGTAGGTTCCTACCGAGAAAGTTTGGACACCTTCATTTTTTTTCCGGTTTTGCCATGGCGGATACCTACACTGTGATCTGGCGAGTAGGTACCAAGGAGTATTTTGCGACACATCTTCGCACACAGATCATTCAGAAATGTGTGCCAATTCGATAGGTTTTGTCCTGTTCGTCCACCTGAATTAGGGTAGGAGTTATGCTGGCATACATAACTTTTTCCAATTTTGATCCTATTCACCCCATTTTGACTTTTTTTGGCGTTGAGGGAAATTCTTCATTGTGAGCCCACTTCCAGGGCAGATTTCCTCAAATCCTCTCCTAGCAAGTTGGTTAGACACGAGTAAATACCTGTTGGCCGGTACCTTCATTGAACCTGGGAACCGCTTCCTCTCCGGCCGCTCTAATTGTATAAAATGAGGGGGGAAACTGATTATGCAGACTGCTTGTGGCGTCGGTAAATCGGTGGAAACCCGGTTAAAAAAATGTTGGTACGTCCCGGCTGGGCAGGTGGGTCACTGAACTTGAGGCCACTGGGGCTGATGCCATTCAGGCCATTGGGCAAGGTCGCATCCACTTGTGCTCGGGAAAAGCCTGACCGCGTCCACGAGGATTTTCAACGGCACCGAAAAAAAAAGGAAGCTGTTCTGAATGAGAGAGGCAAATAATCGATTGTGGAGGCAGCGTAGTGGAAAAAAACCTCAAAACCTTAGTGGATGGGCATTGGGTTAAATGGTTGGCGTGGCCACCTGGTTCTGACTCTCGAGAGTAACAGATCTGTTACCCTCAAAACGCACTTAATAATAGTAAATAATAAAAAATGCCGGAAATTGAACTCTTTCATAACCCTAGATAATAGAGTGGGCTTCTCGGACTCAGCCGTTTTCAGAGAATCAGATTTCCTCAGGCCAAAACCTGAAATTACCGGAATAGACGAGGGAATGACTAGGTTAGGTAAGGGCAAAGGGTTGCACTTTAGATGTTTGCATTTTTTTTAGGCACTCACGACATCCTACTGCCCCAACTAGGGTACCATATTATTGTTAGGCATCCCCTCCAACTTCATAAAAAAAATTAGATTTCTTCCAAAGGGTTTAGGCATGAAATTTTGAATTTTCCCATAAATTGTTCATGAGACCCGTTGCCCCACAAATTGGGGCGCATTCAACACGTTTGCCCCACTCTTAGCTTGGGACCTATTTAAGCAAGAAAAGTCGCAAACAAACGTGATTTTATTGCAAAATATTTGCAGTTGTAGGGTCAATGACAGAATTAATTCACAATATTTCAGTCTTTCTTTGTCATATTTCAGTCTTTGTTCTTAGTGACATGAAGAATCACACATGAAGATTGAATCAAATCACAAAAGTTACTACGTAAACAATGAACAGGTATTTCACTTGAAAATCACACGATTGGTGAAAATAGAAATTACTCCTTTGCGCTACATTGCTGTAACGAAACGAAAACAATTTACGAATATTATGAACAGGTACTTCACTTGGAAATCACACGATTGGTGAAGATAGAAATTACTTCTTGCCCTACATTGCTGTAACGAAACGGAAATTATGTACCAGAAATCTGTCATTGGGCCAAGTTATCTTGATCAAAAATAGGTCATGTGAGAGCATTCTTGAATGTCCGCTGCTGCTTGGCGTATTGACATTCCACCCTCGATGAGCGAGCAGGCTTGCTCATAGAGACTGCGTGAGTGGCTCCTGTTGGCTTTTCCGTTTGTAATTCCTGAAATACAGTAATTTAAACCTTTACTAAAGAGAAATAAAAGCAGACATCAAGGTGGGGCAAACGTTTGCAGTGAAAGCCAACGCCCCAAGATGACTGCAAACCTTTACCCCATTTCCACCTCTTGTTGACTAGCCAATGGCTGCCATTGTGCTCAAGTAAACACCAGAAGTAAGAGTACGATTTGAGAGCTTACATCCCACACTATCACATGGCATCTACCTCAAAAATGTTCATGATGACTGGATGGTCATTCAAAGTCTGATAAAAATTACATCAGAACTGACGAAAATGAACTTACCTCATTTTGGGGGCTCCACTTGTTCCATCCACTGCCAGGGTTGAAGAGGCAACTGACTTGTGGCAGACGAGTGCACCACCTAACGAATTTCCCTCGAAACTCCCTTTCATTTTGATATGACCATGCGAACCTTTGCCCCCACCTGTAGTATGCTTGGAATGGAATAGTTATAGGGTAGAATGTATGGACAGGATAGTGTGTGGAAGGGACGGCGCACAGTGGGGTGAAACCCCCGATTTTGGGGAAAACTCCTAATAGCCAAACTTTTGCCATCTTTGACAAAGTAGAAACCATATTCACAGCCCTGAAAGAGTTTTATTGGCAAATAACATCCCACAACACTTAATTTACGGCAATTTTCCATCATTTTGTTCTAAAATCACTATTGAGCTGAAAAATAAAAACTTCGGCTATAAAAGATCTTTATATATTTCTGATCTAAGTACATTATTTGGTACCAAAACTCATTGATTTATAATAACATCTTTATAATATAAAGATCACTACCAAATAATATAATATTACTAGCTGCTCCGGCTCGCTTTGCTCGCCTACGCACCCATCCGGGGGGCTGCGCCCCCCTGGACCCCCCAGTGGGTGAGTAGCATCGATGGACACGTTGGAACCCCCACATGAAGGAATTCCCAAATTCGCAGAATTGCAGTGCTCGGTTGGGACAGCTTGAAACAATAATAATAATATTTAAACATGTCTCATGTAGAATAATAAAGTTGAAACATGTTTCAATATTATTATTATTATGTTTCAAGCTGTCCCAACCGAGCACTGCAATTCTGCGAATTTGGGAATTCCTTCATGTGGGGGTTCCAACGTGTCCATCGATGCTACTCACCCACTGGGGGGTCCAGGGGGGCGCAGCCCCCCGGATGGGTGCGTAGGCGAGCAAAGCGAGCCGGAGCAGCTAGTACTTCTATATTATCGTCAAAGTGCTAGTGAAATCAAATTTAAAGTCCACCATCAATCCCTGAAAATTTCATCAAAATCGAATCAATATTGGCTGAACCTGCTGGGAGAAGGTTAGGCCAGTGTCGACTCATGAATGAATATACCTATTACATCTCTAATGGTTGAGGATAAGCAGTTAGGCAAGCTCCAAACAGATAAATCCCCCCCCCCCCTCGCCTTTTTCAGGGGAATTCACACTCTCGGGACACTTTAGGACACTTTCAGGACACTATTTGAACTCACCCCAGAGTCATCATATGGACAAAATTGGGACTGCTGGAAACGGCTTTTCATTGTATGTATATAGGTAAACCATTCGTTCCCGAGGGATTCATACTCGCAGGACACTTTTGGACAATTTAAGGGACACTACCCAAAACTTTTTATGTGATACCTGAGATCACGATGGAAAAAACCGTATCTCCCTATCTTCAACGGTTTTATAGAAGTACTGCGCTCCCCCCTCCCATCTCTCTATCTCTAATGGTTGAGGATACATGGGATACACAGTTTCATTGTGTATAGGTAATGATTGTATATAGGTAATCCATACAGTTGTATAAAGGTATTTCGGACGTAGAATTAAACGTAGAATCGGAATCCGCGATAAAAAAAAAAAAAAAAAAAAAAAAAAAAAATATGTAGGTAGGTAGTAAATTTGTATGTGTAGGTAGGTAGGAAAAAGAATGAGATTTTTTGTTAAATAAGCCTGGGTAATCATCTAAGGCACAACCCGGGTGATCCCTGAAAATTTCATCAAAATCGAATCAATAGTGGCTGAAATCCCCACTCCTTCTTTTCTTTAGTTGAAGGAGGGGAAAACGGAAAAAATCCTTGAGGGCGCTCAACCTATCTCAGAATGTAGATCATTTTTGAATTTCTCGAGATTTTCAAGAATATATATAAATTTTTTAATTTTTTTTTTTAATTCAATTTAATACAATTTTTCGATACTTTTCTCGATAATCGATTCAATTTAAATCGATTCATTTAATTTACATCAATTTCCATCTGGGAGACCTAGACGGGGGCATAAACCTTGGGAGCGCCCCTTAAAGGCTGATGTCCCACCCGCTCAGAGTGAAGAGTGATGGCGGGGGGATAGAGGGATTCACCCGTCGCGACGGGTCGGTGACGCCCGCCCAGTTTTTTCAAAACTCAACTCGCTCTCAAAAGTCGCTCATCGTCGGAATGAATTTGGTCGATATCTCCTATTAAAATTCGGATCTCTAGGTAGGCTACGGACGAAACGCGGACAAAATCCGTCTATTAACGGCGGAATAAATCGAAAAAATTAATTGAGCGAATTCGCGCGCGCCAAAAAATTCGCGCAACCGGTATTTCGGACGTAGAATTAAACGTAGAATCGGAATCCGCGATAAAAAATGGGGGTTATAGGGGAGCGAAAAACACGTTTCGCGCAAATTCGCGGGGTTGCGCGCGTCGCGCGGGATTTTCATATAGCCTATGTTGTGGCGGCAAGGACACCGGATCGTTAGAAAAAATCCCCGTGGAAATCCGTTCAGCCGTTTAGGCGCCTATAACCCACGACAGACAGACAGAAACCTCATTTTATAGAAGTATAGATAGATAGATAGATTATTTCAGAATTCTGAGCCCTGCCGTGGAGTGATTTCAACGTTAGGCGGCTCATTGAAATCGGGAAGTCCTCGTGATTATTGCAAAATTGTCGCCTTTCTTCTAAACCTCCTCCTTCCTCACGAACGAGGAGCGACGAGAGCCGGCTCCAAAAGCGTCGTTACTTACGCAGTGTTCACATCCATGCGGCAATCCGGTGAACGCGTCAGCAGTGGTGAGCAGTGGAGGGGATTCCGGCATTCCGGAAAATTGTCAATGCATTCCCACATTTATTCATGTTTTGTCGATGAAGCTCATTCCCGGGTTTACTTGTGTTTTGTGGCTGTTCTAGTGTTTTGTTGATGTGGCTATGGCGACCACAACAACCTGGATGCTTATCATTGCGTCAGTCCGGTAAAATATCTGATTTTCCGGATGTGTACAGTCAGCTTCGAAAGTGCTTCTCCGTCGAAACTAACTTCTTCCCGCATTGGTATCGGCCAATCAGCAGACCGAACGCAATGACGGAATGATGCAATATCGCATTGCCGCATGGATGTGAACCCTGCGGAGTAGGTACTGATTAGTATCGATTATTAAATAATCGATACTCAACAATTTTGTTGTGTTGGAACCACCAGTCAGTACTGAGCCGACATTCCTGACAGCGACATTTCAAATAAGAGGACAAACAATCTTCATAAGATGATGCGTAGTCTCCGAGTGAATGCAGCGATATGCAGAATTTATTGAAAAACTTCAAGTATGAAACGCTTCAGTCTCAACCGAAAATCCCCTGCATTCCTGTAGGGACGAGTGATAAAAAAAGAACAAAATACGCGGAATTATTGTGCGGGGTCTCGCAAAGGGACGAAACAAGAAAAAAAGTTTCCTTCGGCATTTGTGTATGAAGACGAAGTCGCCAAGAAAATTATACGAACTTGGGTTGGGAGTTATGGAGGTGCAAGTCTGCAGATCGAGTGTCGATTTCGCCTTGAAAGAATTACCTCCGTTGGAGGGTCAGGCGCAGGATTCTGCCAGATCATACGCATCCCCTTGCCTTCGGGAGAGATACAGGACAGCCATATGGTGGTGCGACCAAAGATTTTTATGGTGGCATTTCCGACGAATGCTGAAGTTTACCAGAGTTCATTTTGATACTGCCGATGAAGTTGAAATGCAGAATTATCCTTTCGCAGATATTTCTGTCCCCTTGAGGGAAATCGCGTGATTACAGAAACTACCACGCAGCCTAATCGAATCCTACAGCTCCACCGTTAAAGTCTTCCAGTGTGGGCAGGCTGACTCGGTCAAACCGCTTTATCGGTTGATTCATTGGAGCTCAGATCAGCTGATATCATTATCGTCGAGTTGTTTAGGTCCATTGGGGGGTTCGCCCTATCAACATCCCTCCGAGTAAGAGACGGTGTAAGACGATACTTTGGAATATATTACGAAAACCCGGGACCGAATATGCACCTGAACGGTTTAATCAGCGAGACCGCTCCTTTACAAGAAAGAGTTATCTTATGGATAAGATGAGGGCCCGTTATGTTGGCCAATTGAGTTGAGACATTACGAGCTTGCAAGGGGTAACTTTTTAAGAATTTCTGCTTCGACCTGAATCTTATGCTTACGTTTGCCACATTTTTTTAGGGTTGCGATTCGAATAGGTGATATTTTGGAAGGTGACTCTCAAAATACTCAAATTTTACTGGCAAACGAAGGTGGCTTCGGTGTTTGGATTGCTGAAGGGTGAGCTTGATATAGGGAGCCAACTCCTGGCAACACATAAGGCAGCCTCCCGAGCATGGTTTGCGTATGTCGCTTACGTGGGGTTCCTTCCCGGCTCTGGTGCTGTGTCTGTGTGCGCCTCTATAAGGACCCAAACCCTTGGGTCGCTGCTGTTTCTTTCTTTCCCTGGAATTGCCTGTTTACAAAGGCGGCCTGGGCCATCAACTCACCGTAAAATATTGGATCCGCTGACCTGGCTTCCCCGGACGATGTTTCGCCAGCGGAGGCCCCATCCTCTGGTCCAATCAAAAAATCACTGCCGGTGTCGTTTTTGTTGTAGGTACTGAAAATTTAATTTTTTTTATTTTTTCAAAAACTTTTTTTATTGACACAAAATTAGTTTTTACACAATTAACCTCAATTAAAGAATAATAAACCCTTGTGTAAAATTTGCAGCGTTTTTGTGAGAGGTCCCATGCCAGGGTCCAGTTGGCGATTCCCGAGTTAGGGAGATGGTCAGAAAAATGGCATCTTCCTGGGCTGAGGTTTGGGGAATGTGTTGAAACTGCGCTAATAAAACACCCCCGCAATGGGGGGAGATTATTTACGAGATCGTGCGCCAGCCCGAGGCCACTCCGATGAGGCGTCAGATCGAAGCGCGAAAAAAAAGGCTCGCTCGGCCATCAACGCGATAGTTGATAGTCGAGGATGATAGTTGATAGTCGGGATGATGGCCCGCGCTTTGACACGATGATGGTGATGACGCCGACTCTAATGAGAGAGGCCAGCACTTCACACTGGCCAGAGGGCACCGTTGGAGTCAGATGGTCCACCTCTTCGTGTACCTCGGACCGTTGTCCCCCGAAGGTTCCATTGCCGAATTCCGGAACGAAAATCATTTTGAGTTCGGAGGTCTGCACCACTACATCCTGTTGGGGCAGCTATTATTACAACTCCGGCCAATCCATCGCGAGCCAGTCGTTCCTCCCCATAAATGACGGATAAGAGCTCTTTTAGCTGTGTTTCCCAAAGGGTGAACGCTCTCTGGCAAATACCGCAAATCGACAGAAAAGCCTGGGATCTAGCGAGAGAGAGAGAGTGGAGCTGTCGAGGAGTAGGTGGCGTGGCTGCATGGGCCAAACTCTATGGTTTAAATTCATTCGCCCGCCCCGCTTCGTTCAGTCCCAGGCCACGGGAAGCGCCACTTCCGGCAGCGTGATTGGGGAATTCAACTTCTCCCGCTAACTTCAACTTCTCCCGCCGCCGGCTAATCCAACCGGCCGCCGCTAATTCATTCAACTTCTCCCGCCGCTAATTCAACTTCTCCCGCCGCCGCTAATTCAACTTCTCCCGCCGCCGGCTTAATCGACAACTCATTCGACCTTCAGACACCCTTCAAAAGCCCCGTTTGTAGCCCCAGGAAAGCCCCATAGATCCTCACAGTGAAATCGGATCGTTCTGGGACCTCCAAAAATGGATTCTACTTCCAAAAATACTTCGAAAACGACACCTAGCCGACACCCTTCAAAAAGCCCCTCCCGTAGGTAGCCTCATTTTAACCCCATAGCGCCCCACGGGTTTTGGCGATCGGGCTGAAAACCTTGCGTGCACAACTAGAGGGTAAACCGAGTATTTTTTCAAAATTTTAGATTTTTAAAAAAATTCCTGCTGCCGAAATCGCCTTCGACAAAAAAAAAAAAAAAAAAAAAAAAAAACCCCAAGCTCTTTGGCTCTTTTTGCCAATTTAATGAAACGTTTTTGTGTCCCAAAACAAATAGCCAAGAAAATTTCTGCATTTAATGCTGTTACAAATATCTGACTAAAAATTAAATATTTAGAATATTAAATTAATAAACGCTGCAAATTTTACACAAGGGTTTATTATTCTTTAATATAGGTTACTTGTGCAGAAATTAAATTCTGTCAATGAAAAAATGTAAAAAAAATTTTTTTTGATTTTTATTTCAAAAAAAATTTTTTTTTTTTGATTTTTTTGTTCAAAAATGTGTTTTTTTCAAAAATTCTGTATTTTTTACTCAAAAAATATTTAACATCCTGGGATCCTTCAAAAATCCCATTTTTAGCCCCATGAAAGCCCAAAAGATCGCCCCAGTGAAATCGGATCGTTCCGGGACCCCAAAAAAATGGATTCTACGTCCAAAAATACTTCGAAAACGACACCTAACTCGATCCCATAGCTAAAAGCCTTAAAAAAAAACCCTCCCGTAGCCCCATTATAGCCCCAGAGCGCCCCACGGGTTAGGGCGATCGGACTGAAAACCTTGCGGGCACAACTAGATGGTAAACCAAGTATTTTGCCAAAATTTAAGATTTTTAAAAAAATTCCTACTGCCCAAAACGGCCTGGACGGCGGACGGCGTACGGCGGACGGACATTTCGGATTTAGAATGTAGACCACTTGAAACGGATAATGTCAAATTTTGAGGCCGATCGGAGTCGTCGACCCGCGTCGCGAAAACATAGGTGTATTATTCCAAGAATAATAAACCAAAATTAATATTAAATATTAAATTTTCATTGTTGTCGCTGCCCCAAAACTTAATGTCTCGGAGTTATTCGGGATGGAAAAAAAAAAAAAAAAAAATCAAAAACGGAGGTTTATTTCATTGCGTTATTTAAAAATTTGCCTTGAAAAGGGGTCTTGACCCATAACGGCCACAACCATTAAGTAACCCATCATTTTTTATCATCACTGGGTTCATCGGCCAGGAAAGACTGCCCTGGCGTGTTATTTCGAACTTTTATGGGTTCAAAGCGAAAACCCTTAAGAATAAGGGTCGTCAGGTATACGACGTTCTCAGTGGGCCACAGGTCGATAGAATCTATCAGGCTCCAGATAATTGCAAAGCTCGAAGAAGCTGGTTAGTCCCAATCATGGAGGTGAAACAGAAGGAGTCATCAAGGACGTCTGGCAGAGCTGAACCTTCGTGGACTCCGAACGCGTCCAGCCTGGTCGAGGTCGATGGTCAAAGTGGGCGGGGACATTCGTGAGAACTGTTATTAATAAGGAGCTCCCCAAAGATCTGCTCCCTCGTTTAGACCATCAACTTTTGTCATTAAATCCGGTAGTCGTGTAGGTTTTATGTTACGATCGTGTAGCGGCATGAGGATTAGAATTCCACCAAATCTCCTCTTTATCTGAAGGGGTCACGTTCCACTTCTAATTCTTCCTCGTAAGTAGCGAGTCAGGCTTTACATTACGGCTCAACGGGCTCAGACGTACCAACTGGAAAACCATCCACTACGCGACAGGGCTTTTGTAACAGTAATTTCGCGGTCAAATATTCCTTACAAGGCCGGCCATACCAAGACCTTAGGAGTTGACCACAAATTGGAAAATTGCTCGGTTGCCCGCAGAGAAAAACTTCTGTTTGCTGGTCCCTTTAGAATGTGATGAAATGGCGTTATTTTACCTGTCTGATTAACAGCCAGGCTCTTCAGGCAATTAGGGAGCCTCCTTAACTGTTAAGAGGCTCCAGTGTTCTTTAAACGAGACTGTTCTGACCTTTAAAAAGAACATCAATGACTGTCGTGTCTTGAAGCAGTACCTACACCGCGTGGACACCGTTAGCCACCTAATGATTACAATATCGTCACTGTTCACAGGCCTTCTTAAACGCTATTCGACCCAAACAAAATCATTTCTTGTTCAAAACTTTCTCACAGCTCATAATCTATGTAAGCGGCCTTTGTAATACCCTCAGACTCATAGCAGGACTATTAGCAAGTTCGCACGATGGAGGCGGATGGTTTTTTTCGTACTGCCGGAGAAAAAACCTGACCGGAAAGTTGTAAGTCAGCCTAACAGATCTTCGGGGTGGATGACCATTTTGCTTGAGCTTTAATTAGAGTTCTCTTTTTTGAATTATGCGTTCCCTTTAGTGAAGCTCAGTGAGAACGAATTTCAGGAATGAGGAAACTCGCCGGGATCAAAATGCTAATTTTTTGCTTTCGTAATTAATACACATGTAAAATAAATTACGTGAAGTTACAAGGTTAGTATTTGTCATGACACAACTGTACAATACTTTCCTCGTATTCTGCTGTCTCTTATCGGTGACATCGAGGTTTCGCCTGGAGGACCTCCCCAAAAAATGCGGATGTGCTCTGCAAGGTTCGGTGACGCGGGGACACAGAACGCACCGACACAACATTAAGTACAGTTGTCCTTCGGGGGGAACTTCCTTTAGAACCGTCAGGCCGTGCAAAGTTGAGTCACCTCGTTAGTGATAAAACAACAGAGGAGATGGCAGTGTGAAATATATCGCAGGATGGGAGTGTTGATGGGTGGGATCCTGAAGAGCTCCGAATCTTGTAACTTGGCAAGGTGGTCCATGTGCTGCCTCTCAAAGATTACTGCTGTAGGAGGATCTCACCCTCGTTCTCTTCCTGAAGCTGGCCGTAGAGAGCTCTTGTCGAACGAGCATGCTGTGCAGCGTGAATGTGTTCAAGGTGTTCAAGAGTTCTGACCCACACCTCCCAGCAGTGCGGACGATCCTTTAGAGACGCGGCTTGGCTGTCGGAGAATATGTGGAGCCTTCTCTCGAGAATCCTCTTACTTCTCCGTGCACATTAATAATTAACAATTATTGTTAATTAACAAGTAGAGTTCGGCTGTGGGCCACCTGCCCAACAGGTTGGCGCATCCCATCCATCTCTCTCCCCTCATGGTCCCATCCATCCATGTAACATTCCGTGTCTCCAGACTGCAGTTCAGGAGGTCCATCCATCTTTCTAGTATCCGCTTTTAAACGTGATGACTTGGAAATTCTTAAGTAACCAGACACATGAGTGACGTGTACTGAGCAGAAACTCTGAGGGACCAAACACGACCAGATATGGTTCAGCAGTGGCAAAGGACACGGACAGCAGACACCACCTGGGTTTGGAAAAAAACCGCAGCAGCATGATTGCACACAGATAACTAGTGACGTTGACTGAGTGATACTGAGCTGGAGGGGGTGGGGGGGGGGGGTGGGGGGGGGGGTGAAGTGTTGTACCAGAGGACGGAGATATTTATTTTATTTATTTATTTATTTAACCAGGACCTAATAAAAAAAAATCTTTCCTCACGTCCTAGCAAAGGTGGTTGAGAAGACAACTGATATACCTAACGCATATTGATTCAGCAGGGTAAGAAACATAGAAGCATAATATGATTTATATTATAAACATGAGGAGGCAGCTCAAGGGAGAAAGGGAAGTGGGCAGGTGTAGTAGAGGGTGAGGGAGAACCAGGACTAGGGAAGAGAAAAGATAAGAAAAGAGATGAGAAAGAAGGAAGGGGTCATTCAGTGAAGATTCCGGATATGGCCCCCGCAAAGCGAGCCAAGGAAGGAAGAGTCCGCACAGCCAGCGGAAGCGAGTTCCAGAGCCTCGTAATATCCCCTGCATGAGGAGTGAATCTGACAATTGTTTTCAGCCTCTCGCACCGGCCGAGCCGATATAAGTTTTTAAGATAACCGGGTCCAGTTTCAAAGTTGAGGATCTTGTATATCTGCATCAAAGTCCTCATTTTTAGGAAACGCGACGCTGCAACCTAGAATGTCGTTTCGACGAGCAGATAGTGTCCCCTGGCCCTCAGGCGGAAGACGTACCGGGTGCAGGCATTCATCGCCACTTGGAGCCTTCTGTTTGAGTCTGCATCCAGCGATAGACCCATCAAAGAGTCACAGAATGTAAGATGCGGTATGATGAGTGTTCGCACGAGCCTCAGACGAAGTCCCTCGCTGGTGCACGAAGACATCTTTTTCAGGGCATGCAGTGTACTGTACATCCTCTGGCAAATCTGGGCCACCTGCCGCTGCCAAGAGAGGTCGCTGCTCAGAGTGACACCCAAGTTCCTTACCAGGACGAGAAGGCTATGGCGGTCCCTTCAAGCTGGACAGGCGTCGTCTTCGCGGGTGGTATGACCTTTTTCCAAAACAGGATGACCTGGGACTCTTTAGGGTTCACCTGAATGCCGTTGACGGCCGCCCATCCAGAAACCAGACTCAGCTCGCGATTGATCTCCAAAATCACCTCCCCAAGACTTGCCACCGGGCACTGCAGATAGAACTGAACAGCAGGAGGTACCCTAGAATAAATATGACCAACTTTGGGTCACTCTCCTCCTCTTGTTGCGGCTTTAATGTAGAAGACTAGCCCCCCCCCCCCCCCCCCCCGATCGATCTTGGATTTTTCTCTCAAAATTTCCTGACAGTTGAAAGTATCCAAAAGGAAATATGACCAAAGTTGAGTTACTCTCCTCCTCTTGTTGCGGCTTTAATGTAGTAGACTAGGGGGCCACACAACCTGCGCCTCTACCTGCGCCAGACAACCCCCGCCCATTTTGGCCTGAGGGACCATCGTTGTGGCCAGGCATTTGTAAGCATACCTACAATGTTCAGTTCTAGCCAGTCCGAAATATGGATAAAATGCGGAGGAACCAACACAGAGATTTTGGAGGGAACTTTTGGGAACCAACTCGGTAGCACCCTCTCTGTCCGCCATCTTTTACTAGGAAGAACCCCTTGAAGTCACAGTGGCGCTTTGGATGCAGACATCCCCTATTATATAGGGACACGAATGCGGACATCCCGTACATGGACAAGACTTGTATGCTTGTCCCTATACAAAAACAAAACCTGGTATGCCCGTCTAAGAAATATTTATTGCACCAAGTTATTTCTTATTAGCAACATATTTTTGACATATTTGTTTTGATGGGTACTTCAAACTTAGAGACTTCACTAAGTCTCTATCAGTTGTGATTATTAGAAGTGACGCTTGTAAACCGCACTTGAAATTCACTAAATTTCATTGACCATCAGGTCATGAGGCTTCTTCCTCTTGAGACTTCGGAGCAGTTCGTCAACGTCGAGCAACTGGACCACTTCTTCATTGACGTGTACTTGTAGCCTCTTGTGATGAGCTATGGCTTGAGTTTTGATTATTTCATTTACTTTAGGGATTTGAAGTTCTTTGTGGAGTCTGATATTTCTAGTGTATCGGTATGCATCGACAACACACCTCAGTACATTGCTTTGTGCAGTGCAGCCCCAAAGCTGCGCTCCATAAGTCCAGACTGGCTTGAGGACTTGATTAATCAAGGCCTCAATTGTAAAGCGTTAATTGGTTTTGAATCGACATTTTTGATTTCCGTCCCATTAACCAGTACATTTTTCTGAACTTGAGTGTCAGTTCCGCCTTGTTTTTCACATGCGCCTTCCAACGCAGTTTTGCATCTAGGGTCATGCCCAGGTACTTCATTGGCATGTGGTATTACCTTGCCATTTAGAAGAACGGGAATATAGCCGAGCTTCCTATTGGTGAGGTCGACATGGACCGATTTCGTTTCATTCATCTTGAGCCTCCATTTCGATGTCCAGTCTTGCTTGATGGATCTTCGAAGTTTTGGGATTGTTACATGATTCGTTTCACCGACTGCGAGCAGAGTTGTGTCGCTATGGTGGCTATGGTGATCTCTCTTTCTGGTAAATCGCTGGTAAACAAGCCACGGATCTCACTCACAGGACCTCACCTGGTGAGAGGTCTACAAGAGCCTCCATTCGTGCCGTTGAGGCCGCTCCATGGTCCATATACTGAAACAAAGAGACTGAGAGAATTATTTGATGATCAGGACGAAACATCCCCACCCAAACCAACCTGAATTCTAGGCCCATTACTTATCAAATTAGTAGTTTCTTAAAGGGGCATAAACAGCCCATTGATATGGCCTATCACTGTCTCCCAACACCAAATGTCTCCCAATGAATTGGGGGACGATAAAAATAGCATGACGTAACTTATTTTTTTTACGTAACAAAAATTAACATAGAGGGATTAAGGCACGCTGCGCCTAATGGCAACCATCAATTCTACAAAGTTACTCAATGACCGCGCAAAGGTATTTAATTAAATTAGATCGGAGATAAATTTTTGTTCTTTTTGTTTCCATTGAAAGGGAGAGCAGAATGAAAATAAAAAGCTTCGTTTTTTTGGCCGCCCAATTTGTCGTTTTTGGGGGGGGGGGGGGGGGGGGGGGGGTAGGCTATCGAAATTGACCAGAAGCCGATTATAGGGATGGTGAATTGTCGACGGAAGATTTGGATTTAAACTGGCGTGATTTGGGATGCAAAAGAGGGAAATGGACGGAGCAGATTAGGTCTGGTTTTGAGCTCGTTGTTGAGGTTCGGAGTTTCGGTTTATGCTAATGAGGGATTTTTTTTTGTTCTTCTCAATGCGAGAAAACTAGAAGTGGAATTCAGCCTTTGGGGTTTTGGGTAAGTTGTTTATTTTGACGCCCACCGATGGAGAGCGTCATGGAATGACTGTGTAGTCGAATGGGATTCCGGAATACTTTCGGGTGGTAAAAATGGTTGTTTTGTGAGGAGGCCTGAAGGTGGTTTTTGAGGATTCCGATGAAATTGGATTCCATCGGTCTGCGATATGGTTCTTTTGGTTTATTATTCTAGGAATAATACACCTGTGTAATCGCGACGGAGGTCGACATTATTTGACATTTTCCGTTTCAAGTCGAAAATTTGACATTATCCGTTTCAAGAGGTCTAGATTCCAAAACCGAAATGTCCGTCCGCCGTCCGGACCGTTTTGGGCAGTAGGAATTTTTTTTTAAACTTGAAATTTTGACAAAATACTCGGTTTACCCCACTAGTTGTGGCCGCAAGGTTTTCAGCCCGATCGCCCAAACTCGTGGGGCATGATGGGGTTAAAATGGGGCTACGGGAGGGTTTTTGTAAGGCTTTTGGCTATGGAATCGAGTTAGGTGTCGTTTTCGAAGTATTTTTGGACGTAGAATCCATTTTTGGGGGTCCCGGAACGTTCCGATTTCACTGTTGCGATCTATAGGGCTTTCATGAGGCTACAAATGGGATTTTTGAAGGATCCCAGGAGGTCAAATATTTTTCGAGTAAAAAACAAAGAAAATTTTGAAGAAAGAAAAAAAAAAAAAAAAAAACGCTGCAAATTTTACACAAGGGTTTATTATTCATTGATATAGGTTAGTTGCGCAAAAATTATTTCTGTGTCAAAAGAAAAACTGTTGGAAAAAAAATCTTTGGATTTTTTTTTTTTCAAAAAAATTTTTTTTGGATTTTTTTCTCAAAAAAATTGTTTTTTCAAAAATTCTTTATTCTTTACTCGAAAATGATTTAACCTCCTGGGATCCTTCAAAAATCCCATTTTTAGCCCCATGAAAGCCCTATAGATCGCAACAGTGAAATCGGATCGCTGCGGGACCCCAAAAAATGGATTCTACGTCCAAAAATACTTCGAAAACGACACCTGACTCGATCCCATAGCCAAAAGCCTTCAAAAAACCCCTTCTGTAGCCCCATTTTAGCCCCAGAGCGCCCCACGGGTTTGGCCGATCGGACTGAAAACCTTGCGGGCACAACTATATGGTAAACCGAGTATTTTGTCAAAATTTCAGATTTAAAAAAAAATTCCTACTGCCCAAAACGGCATGGACGGCGGACGGCGTACGAAAACATAAGTGTATTATTCCAAGAATAATAAACCAAAATTGGGTTAAGGGCCGTACGCCGTCCGAGCCGTTTTGGGCAGTCGGATTTTTTTTTAAATCTGAAATTTTGACAAAAACCATCTAGTTGTGCCTTCAAGGTTGTCAGTCCGATCGCCCAAACCTATGGGGCGCTATGGGGCTAAAATGGGGTTACGGGAGGGTTTTTTTTTAAAGGGTTTTGGCTATAGGATCGAGTTAGGTATCGTTTTCGAAGTATTTTTGGACTTCGAATCCATTTTTGTAGGTCCCGGAACGATCCGATTTCACTGAGAGGGTCTCTAGGGCTTTTATGGGGTTACAAATGTGATTTTTGAAGGATCCGAAGAGGTCAAATATTTTCCGAGTAAAAAAAAAATTTTATCATTGACACAATTAATTTTCGCACAAGTAAAATATATCAAAGAATAATAAACGCTTGTGTAAAATTTGCAGCGTTTTATATGAGGGGCCCCTGAATACAAACAAGGAAAGTCCCAAAGGTCTTCGTCAAGTTCAAAGGGGACGCATCACGACCCATCAACGGTGCTCCAGCATGCCGGAGGAAATCCGAAGAGGCCGAGTGCATCGACCCTGGCGACGTTTCCTCCGGGGCGGCAGGAACTGTTAACGCCACGTGAGTTGCTAACTCACGGGACACGACTGATTCGATAAAAAGAGACACTGGACGAGAGGGATCGAAGGGGGGAAGAGACCTTCTTCAATCTCTTTCTAAATCGAATGGAGACAAGTCCCTTAGGCCCCCGGTCAGAATGTCTTCCAAGGAAACAGAGATTGACTCTGATGAAGGCACAAAAGCCACTTCTCCGGGGCTCCACCGCGTGATTAATTGACTTTTCCCCACTACCCGCGGCCATCGGTCAACCTCACTGTGACTATCAGAACAAAAGACCTTAGAAATGAAGATTTATCGAGACGCTGGCACATCTTATCCAATTCAAGACGCTCTTCCGGGATATACACAATAAGAGAAGTCGTTTTCGACTCCAATAAACCATCATGAGGTGACTCGAATATCCCCAATTTCTTCTCAGAGAAAGATCATAAAAAACCGAACGATACAAGCTGCAAACAATTTAATTTAAAATTCAAAATCACACCTGGACAATTAGAAAGGATTTATGAAAACCTTGTACCTATCGTGCAATCGCTGGCTATATATTTCCCAAACTCGTGAGGGACACGAATAAAAGGTTTGAGTTCTCACACACAACTCCTGTGCGCGCGGCGCGTTGCGCAGCGGAAATTGCGTAACGTTCAGCGCGAATGGAAAAAAAAGGCAAAATGATCGTTTTGAAAGGAAACCCTATCGCCGAACTTTCTTCTGGAGGAATAACTGGAGTGAAATGACAAAACTTCAAGCGATGTCAACAACCGCCTCAACTTGGGAGATTGTTTTGACCAAAATAGTGAGAGATGACCTTCAGCTCATTAACCTTCTCATGAAAATTCCCTGTCCAACAAAGAAAACTACTATGAATATTGATTGCATTCAAACACTTCGTACTTTTCCTTTCCACATCAAATCACGTTTTATTTCACACCGTAACGATTACATCGCCAAACTGCTCAAGTTGGAAAACGAAATCACTTATTTTTATATTAATTTCTTTCAACTTTCTAGCTTGTTTTCCTGCACTATTAATACCCGAGGGAGCCCACCGTAGCCTCTGTCTGGTCGGTGCGAATTAACATGCTCAAGTATGAGAACTTTCCCTCAAGTTTCGCCTGTGGAACTAACAAGCTGAGTCGGAAAAACGTCTCTTCCGAACTATGAAATATTTTCTTTCCCTCTTTTAGGAAAAAAAAAAAAAAAAAAAATAACATGAAATATGAAGCGTGGAGGGTCTTAATTTTGATTAGATCTGCGTGATGAGTTCACTGCAGTGTAAAATATCTTTTAATCATGATTAAAAGATATTTAAAAAGTCTTGAAAAATTAACATTAAAATCTATCTACGCCGCTAATTCAGACCGTCTCTGTATGTAGTTGTGTATGTACCTATGTCACAAGCCTTCTCCTCTGAAACGGTACCTAAGTGATAAAAATACGCCGATTTTTTTTCAACCGACTCGGCCGGTAGAGACCGCGGCCTCCCACATAAAACCTACTGGGGGGGGGGGGGGGGGGGGGTTGAGATCCCCCCCTCCCCAAATGCGCGCAAATAGGCGCTTTTGCGCCCATCTTGCTTATTATAAATGGGAACCCCTAATTTTTATGTCGGATTTGGATTCTTCAGCAAATTTTACGGTCGACAAGCCCGTTGAGCTGAGATATCTTCGTTGTTTATCGTCCGCTGGGGTCGGCGTTTCCACTGTATCCTACCTAGAAATCCGAATTTTGAAACTAAATGTCGAACGAACGAATTCCGACGATTAGGAGGGTGTGACGGCGAGCGGAGTGAAAACGAATTTTATGGATTGTCTGTGACAGACAGTCTGTCGGCGTGCGGGATCCCCCCCCCCCCCCCCCGTTTGAGAAAGTGGTCGGCCGAGCAAAGCGAGACCCCCCTTTCAGAGTGCTAGTTAATTTAAAAATCTGGAAATGTTCAATATTGATTCTTTTTTTTCAAGAGTTACCTACTTCCTTTTATTGAAATGAGGGAACGCCAACAACGATTATTGTTATTATAACAACGCGAATAATTTTTGTATCAGTTCTGGACACCATTGATTGTACTATAATAGTACAATAATTGTACGAGTGATTTTGAAAAAAGAACATTTAATGTTCAACCGTCTCGTCAAAATCCTTCAAAAGCGCCATTAAATTGGAAACAAATTTTGTAGCCACACAGTAGCCTCACATCTCCCACGGTGAGTCTGACACCCCCACTAAATGAATTCAACGTTCAACATTACTTCGAAAACGACACCTCATTCGACCTCCAGGCCAAAAAACTTCAAAACCTCTTCTGCAGCCTCTTATTAGCCTCACAGAGCCCCACTAAATACAGCGATCGGGCCAAAAATTTTGCGGCCCCAAACTTGAAGGAAAACGGAGTATAGTTAATGTAAATTTCAGATTTTTACATAATTCCTACTGTTAATAACGACGTGAAATTTTACTCATTTAACAACTCATGATTTGTTTTCTGTAAAACCCGAAGGTTTCAATGTAAAATAACTACAAAATATGTAGTGGTTTATAATGTTATTAACTTCTGTTTGCTATGGATAATTCCCGCGTGTCGTGCCACCAGCGAAAATGGCACGAAAAAATTATCTTGGGAAACGACCTTGAAATCATTTCGTGCTCGGAGTTTCCTGTTTCTCACCTACAAAGCTAGTTATTGTTAAAGCGTTATCACCCTCAAACGTCAAATGCTCGTTTTCTGTTTCAACTCGGAACATTTTAAGTTATGAATCTGCGAAAGTCGACCGTCCCGACTATAAATAACGATGTGGAGCGTCCCGCGGACATAACGAGCGTCCAGTGAGAGTTTCCACTTGACCCCCATTTTCCATAACTTTTTTTCCGTCCTCTTTTGTAATCTCCTTAGAGAGAGAAACTTTTCTCTGTCAAATCTAAAAACCCAATCCCTCGACGTTTCTCTGTAACGAGTAATTCACTTTTCTTTAACGACCTTTCGTTTTAAACCATCAAACTGTTTTCCCTTTTTAGCTTCATCCGGGTGTTGATTTTTTTTTTTTTTTTTTTTTTCTTTTTCTTGTGGAGAGTAGCGGTGATGTTATGTTTCAGAGTTCAATGATTCCTCGGAAATGGATTTTGCTTGATGTTAAAATTGAGTGTGAACAATGAAAACAGTCAACAACGCCTAAACGGCGAACAGTTTGGTGGCTCGACAATACGCGCAGGTATTCTTTTAACAACAGGGTCTGGGATGTGTCTCCAAAAGACGTTGAGGATGAGTTTCTTTTGCAAAAACACAACTACGCGTCGTCAAAGATTGCCAATAAGATAACTGTCTACCTGAGTAGCCCTGAGCGGGTTCTTCTCTTCAAATTTCGCCAGTGAGGCGTAAAAAGCCCCCGTCTTCGTGAAGGTCCTCAGAAACAGTCCCGAAGAACCGTAAATTGACATCTTGTATTCGGTTAGTAGGGCAATTATGGACCGTAAAACGGAACGCGGCCCCTTGAGTGGTCATATGGAGCTCCAACAATTCGATTATCATGAGCCGCACAGTTAACTGAATATATGAATGAAAAATGAATTCCGAGTGAGGCCCCCCCCTGTTATGAAAAAAGGAACATGTGATTTTCACTTGAGCCCGACATGAAAGGTTTTCTCACGGAGAATCTCTTTAGGTAATGCAAGACATCAGTGGAGCTGCAGAAGTTGTCAGAGCTCTCCAAGACGAGGTTAAAACGCTGCAACTTTTAGACAAGGACATGCGATTCCGTTAGTAACAAATTATATTAAAAAGAGGCAAATTTTACACAAGTTTATGGTTCTTTGATATAAATTATGTACCTATGTGTATGTACATGTTTTACGTAATTTTTTTGTTCCAATTTTTTTTAAATATTTGACCCCACGGGATCCTTCAAAAATCCCATTTGTAGCCCCATGAAAGCCCTGTAGATCCCCACAGTGAAATCGGATCGTTCCGGGACCCCTAAAAATGGATTCTACGTTCAAAAATACTTCGAAAACAACACCTAACTCGATCCCGTAGCTAATAGCCTTTTTTAAAACGCTGCAAATTTTACACAAGGGTTTATTATTCTTTGATATAGGTTAGTTTCGCAAAAATTATCTCTGTATCAAAAGAAAAAATGTTGGGGAAAAAAATTTTTTGGATTTTTTTTTTCAAAAAATTTTTTTTTGGATTTTTTTTTTTTCAAAAAATTGTTTTTTCAAAAATTCTGTATTTTTTACTCAAAAAATATTTAACATCCTGGGATCCCTCAAAAATCCCATTTTTAGCCCCATGAAAGCCCTAAAGATCGCCCCAGTGAAATCGGATCGTTCCGGGACCCCAAAAAATGGATTCTACGTCCAAAAATACTTCGAAAACGACACCTGACTCGATCCCATAGCCGAAACCCTTCAAAAAAACCCTTATGTAGCCCCATTTTAGCCCCATAGCGCCCAACGGGTTTGGCCGATCGGGCTGAAAACCTTGCGGGCACAACTAGATGGTAAACCAAGTATTTTGTCCAAATTTCAGATTTTAAAAAAATTCCTACTGCCCAAAACGGCCCGGACGGCGGACGGACATTTCGGATTTTGAATGTAGACCTCTTGAAACGGATAATGTCAAATTTTGAGGCCGATCGGAGTCGTCGACCCGCGTCGCGAAAACATAGGTGTATTATTCCAAGAATAATAAACCAAAACCCTCCCATAGCCCCATTTTAGCCCCATAGCGCCCCACGGGTTTGTGCGATCGGGCTGAAAACCTAGCGGGCACAACTAGGTGGTAAACCGAGTGTTTTGTCATAATTTCAGGTTTTAAACAAATTCGTACTGCCCAAAACGGCCCGGACGGCGGACGGACTGTCCCCATCATGTGGTCGGATGAGTCTGAAATCACCATTCATGGATTTCGCGTCCAAAATTTCTTGGGAAACGACACCTCATTCGACTTCCCATCTAAAGACCGTCACTAGGCCCATTTGTAGCGTCATAGGAGGCCCCATAGACCGAAATGTTAGAGGTCCGAAATAATTTGAAGGCACTCACCGCACTGTTTCACATAGTTTTTATTAAAGAAACGAGAGAGAGTAAATTGCACAAATTTTAGTTTTAGTTTTTACAGGAATGCGGGCAAAGATATAAACAAAGATGGCGGAGCGAAAAACCAGTGCCTTCAATACTGAGAGGCGGGAGTTCGAATGAACTTAATTTTCAAATTTATATAAACAAATTATTTTTCAAATTGACTTTAACTATGTAATTTTAATAGCAATAAATTAGCCATTTCAATACACCCCCGTAATTTTTGCAGAAAAATTTACAATTTGAGTAATTTCAAGTAAGTACAAAATTTGCAAGAAAGATTTTAAAGTACAAGATTTTTAAGGTATTCAAGTTCTTCTACATCTAATTTCAACACATATTAAATGTACATAAGCTAAATTAATAAAATCAGAAACGAACAAAGTTTTTACATCCAATTTACATACAATCAATAAACGCCTTAGTAATCAAAATTAGTTTTAAGCGACAAGCTGATTTTTGAAATGATTGAATTTGGTTGGGCCTAGAGGCTTCGTAAATATGTCCGCAACCTGAAGTTCGGTTGAGACATAATCAATTTGCATCAAATTTTCATCGTACTTTTCTTTCAACCAATAAAATTTTATGTCAATATGTTTACGTTTGAAATTCATTGAACCTGTTTTTATAAGTCTAATCGTATTAGTGTTATCAACGAACATTTTAGCATTAACTGTTTTACCTGTGAGTTCTTTTATGAATGATTTTATGAACATGAGTTCTCTGCAACATTCTGCCGCAGAAACTATTTCGGCATCACTGCTACTTGATGAAGTGGTAGCTTGTTTTCTTGATTTCCAGCTTACAGGACCTCCGCAATAGTAGATCACGTAGCCTGAAGTGCTTTTTGTGTGTGATCGATCGCCTGCGAAGTCCGAGTCACAGTAGACATGGAGTTCTTCAGATGACTTGTCGTTGTAGGATATTCCTTGGTCTTGTGTCCCTTTGAGAAATCGTAGGATCCTCTTGACATTTGAAACGTCGAGGCTGTCTGGATTTTCAACGAAGCGGCTGCAATAGCCTACAGCAAAGCTCAGGTCTGGTCGAGTTTTTGTTGATAAGTAGAGTAAACTACCAACAGCTTCGCGGTAAGGATAATCCACATTCTTCTTAGCGTTTTTGTCGTCGACTGGTTTGTATGAGACAAGTGGCGTTGGAGCAGGTTTGGATTCCATCATGCTGTATTTCTTGAGAATGTTTTCCGAATATGTTTTTTGAGTGATTTTTATGGCATGAGAGCTTTTCTCAAATTCCATTCCAAGGAATGTGCTTGGATTGTCAACAATTGTGAGTTCAAATTCTTGCTTTATCGATTTTAAAAGTCTTTTCATTTTGTTTTCATCCTTTCCGAAGAGAATACCGTCATCAACATGGATGGCGAGGATTAATGAACGATCTTCATTGACGAAAATGCATTGGTCAGTGATCATGGGTTTCAATCCTTTCATTTTTAGAACTGTTACAAGCCTGGAATGCCATCTTTCGCTGGCTTGGCGTAAGCCATACAGAGCTTTTTCAAGCTTACATATTTTTCCGTTTGGTTTGTATCCTTCAGGTAATCGCATGTAGATGTCTTCCTCCAAAATCCCATGCAGGAAAGCGGTTCGGACATCGAACTTTTTGGTGTGGAATTTATGCTTCACAGCATGAGCAAGCAGTATTCGTAGGGCGTCGGTTCCAACGACAGGGCTGTAAGTTTCTTCAAAGTCGATGCCTGGCTGCTGTTGGCACCCTCTGACAACTAACCTTGCTTTATATCTTCCATCATCTTTTATGCGAAAAACCCAGCGACTTGACAAAATTTTTCTTCCATTCGCTTCACTTTCGTCCACAAGTTTCCAAGTTTTATTCCGGTCGTGAGCTTCCATTTCTTCTTTAATGGCGGCGATCCATTTTTCTCGATTTTCGGAAGTCATTGCGGCCTTGTAGGTGAGAAGAGCTGATTCGTTGGAGTCGAAGTCACTGTCGAGGATGAAGTCTTTCAATTTAGCTGGTTGGGTTTTATGTCTTGTAGATCTTCTGGGAGGCTCCACAGGTCGAAAATTCTGCTCGTCTAGATTTCGTTGGTCCTCAGATGAAGTTGTAGTTGTGTCACTTCCGGAGAAAAAATCTTCAGATGCATTGTCATCAGACTCACTGTCGTCAGAAGCTTCTTCAATTTCAGAGTCGTTTCCGTTGATGCTGTCACTGTCACTTTCTGAGTCAGTAAAGTCCAGAGTTACAACGTTTTTAAGGTCTGAAGTGGTTTTAGCAGTGTCCGGAATTTCAGATGCTTCATCAAGGAAGTAGACGTCTCGTGAAATGATGATTTTTCTCTTGTTTTCATCCCATAGTCGGTAGGCATTTTGGGCATAGCCTACAAAGATGAATTTTTCAGCACGATCGTCGAGTTTCTTGAGGTGTTTCAGATTTTTGGCATAGGCGGTGGTACCAAAAATTTGTACTTTTGAAAGGTCTGGTTTTTTACTGTACCACATTTCAGCAGGTGTGCAATTTTTTAAAGCTGTGGTGGGACTCCTGTTGAGTAGGAAAGTAGCAGTAAGTAAAGCTTCACTCCACATTTCTTTCTTCAATCCAGCATTGATCAGTAGTGCACGTACTTTGTCCAATAGAGTTCTATTGAGGCGTTCAGCGTGGGCGTTCAGTTGTGGCGTATAGGGTGGTGTCAAATCGAGTTCTATGCCCTTTTCTGCGCAGAATTCCTTGAATTCCTGGCAAAGGTTTTCACCTGCGTTGTCCATGCGGATGCTTTTCACCTTTTTGTCCCATTTATTTTCAGCCTTTTTGATGTAGTCAATCAGATGATCTTTGACTTCACTTTTAGTCTTCAGCAAGAAAACTGAAGTATAATGGGTGTAATCATCGAGGATGGTCATGAAGTAATGATATCCGTTCCAGGAAGTTTCAGAAAAAGGTCCACATACATCCATGTGAAGAATCTGGAGAGGCTGCTTGGCTCTGCTTCGGTTGGTTCCAAATGGTTTCCGTGTGGCTTTTGACTTGAGACAAATTTCACACTTCGGTATAGACTGGTTCTTATTCCACGTCATGCCAGTGGACATACCCGAAAGTGCTTCCAAGTTTGACGGACTTAGATGTGCCATTTTCTTGTGCCATACAACATTTGTGTTTTCAGAAGCAAGATGAGCATGGTCAACTCCAATCTCTATCTCAAAAAGACCGTTTTTAGATTTATGACCTTCAAGTATCACTTTGTCGTCTTTGATGACTTGGACATCATTATTTTCGAAGATCACTTTAGCGCCCTTTGCTGTGAGAGCAGGAACTGAAAGAAGATTTCTGGTGAGTTCTGGGACGAATAAGACATTATTCAGCGAACAATCTTCACCTTCAAAAGTTCCACGATACTCCGCTTTCATTGAACTTGATTGGTTGGCAACACTGATGACTGCATCGCTGGTCGTTTTTGAATGAAGCTTTCCGACGTCGTTGGTCATGTGTGAAGAGGCACCGCTGTCCAGGATCCAATGTGATGAATCGTTTTTGTTCTCTTGGACAAGAAGAGCAACTTTATTTTGACTGGAATCGGTAGATTCTTTTTTGTTTTTGTCACGAAAAAAGCACCGACTTTCATCATGATTATTTTTAGGATTTTTGCAAACATTGCACCGAAATTTGCCTTTTTTACGCGATTTTTGCTGGCCGTTTCCGCGAGATTTGTTGTTGGCGTTAGCTTGAAACGCAACGTTTCCGTCGTTTTGGGGTTTGCGTTTGGCTTTGGCGGATTCTTCTACCAACAGTTGTGAGGTGAGGTTTGTTAGGGTCTTCATTTCTTTAGGTGCATGATTCCATGATGTGGTGAAATGATCGTACGAGGGAGGTAAACATGAAACAATTTTGGCGATCAGCATCGGTTCATCAATGGTATTTGGAGTCAGAACGTTAATGGAATGCGCGATGTTTTCAAGACGACTTATATTCAGGGCGACGTCAACTGATTTATCGTGAGAATACGAGAAAAAGTTTTCGAGGGTAATATTCTTTTGATAGTCCGTGTCTCTCTCATGTATTGTACATAATTTCACGAACATGTCATACGCCGTTTCACAAGAAAGTAAATGAAGACGGCATTTTCGATCGATTGAACCAACAATTGCCTGCCTAGCTTTAGCATCTTTGCGTTTGAACTCTTCGTTTTTCAAATCGTCATCACTCGGTTTTTTCTCAATTGAATCAAGGATCCCCTTCGATTCAAACAGGATTTTAATTTCGAATTTCCAAAGAGGGAAAGTCGCGATGTCAGTGAGTTTGTCGATTTGGGCGATAGCGGATTCGTAGGACGTCATGACTACGTCGATCGGTCGGCGATTTTAAGAGTTTTTAAACTTTACCTTCGATGTTGCTGGGCTTCATAACCTGTTAGAGGTCCGAAATAATTTGAAGGCACTCACCGCACTGTTTCACATAGTTTTTATTAAAGAAACGAGAGAGAGTAAATTGCACAAATTTTAGTTTTAGTTTTTACAGGAATGCGGGCAAAGATATAAACAAAGATGGCGGAGCGAAAAACCAGTGCCTTCAATACTGAGAGGCGGGAGTTCGAATGAACTTAATTTTCAAATTTATATAAACAAATTATTTTTCAAATTGACTTTAACTATGTAATTTTAATAGCAATAAATTAGCCATTTCAATATCCCCATCATGTGGTCGGATGAGTCTGAAATCACCATTCATGGATTTCGCGTCCAAAATTTCTTGGGAAACGACACCTCATTCGACTTCCCATCTAAAGACCGTCACTAGGCCCATTTGTAGCGTCATAGGAGGCCCCATAGACCCCCACAGTGTTGTCGGGTGGGTTTGAGACCCTCATAAATGGATTTTACGTTCAAAAGTCTTCGAAAACGACACTCCACTCCTTCAAATGTACATCCAGCAGCCCCACGGAGCCCCATGAGTTTGGCCGGTCGAGCTGAAAACGTTTCAGACACTACCAGATGGAGAACCTTTGAGAATCATCCAAAGTGACTTTGAACCTCCAAAATAGAACAATTAATCATTAGAAGTTTAGCTGATGCTGGTCACATGACGATTTCAGTCACGAACGTCTCAGATTGCGTAACTTGAAAATTTCTCCTCAATGTCTCTTCCCGCTATTGTTTCAACAATTGCGTGTGGTCATTTTTGTCTTCTAAGGACGTCAACACAAACCGACCCCATCGTTAAATTTCTATGGGAATTCATCAGGGAAATTGGCGCCAACCTCGCTGGAAGACCCAGAAATACACCAGAACAGTCTTATCGCCTGGAATGTGAAATGCCTGTTGTGTAATGATAAATCGAAACGTCAAAGATGTTGAGATAAATGGCAATATGCTCTACCTGGAAACAGCTCACTTATCGAGTCAACTCTCGGTTTCTCTAACATAAGTTGCACTCCGTGTTCTCACCTTCGTGAAATGGAAACTGGACATTTAGCTGATAAAGCGGACAGGCAGCTGCAGCAGCAATATACAGCACAGACGCCCTTGAAAGGCCATTTATTCTAATCGAACGGCTTTCGTGATGGTCGGCTCAGTTGCAGGAAGTTATTTCCCTTGGAACAAAAGACCCTTCGAGTGTGAAATGTCCTTCGTAAATCCCATCGGCCGAGCAAAGCAAACTTCACGCCTTTGGCCGCCCTCATAGTGCGATGGGGGTCCCTCCTCGCCCCCCCCAGCCCGCAAAATAATAACTTGTCATAGCTATATGGGCTTTTTTTTCACTTGGTCTACGCCGAGACGAGGTCGTAATGATCAGGAAATAATCTAGAGACCGCAATTTATCAAATGATTGGATCTTATGCAGGTAACTTTCCAAGCACAAATGCCAGACTTGCGTGCATTACAGGCTGTAGTCTACAGCTTCCTGACTAAGAACAACATGACATTGTAATTTATCAGTAGTTATGAAAAGAGGCATTTTTAACTTAGCTATTAATTATTTTTGTTTGTACCCTTATTTTGATTTAGTATTTTCCGAACCATCAACCTACGTTTTCGCGACCATATGGTGCTAATCAAATACTATTACTTATACTAGAGACCATATGAGGAGTTTACTTCAAAAGTGGACATGAGCGGAACTCTTTGTTCTTAAATTCGGTCGGCCGCCTCTCCCACTTCGCGTTCGGCTCGCAGGAGGCGCCACTTCCGGGTGGCGCATCCGAGGACCCCTCATTCTCTCGTTCATGAGATTAGGTAGTTTGGAACGGGAAAAATACCTGAAGAATTTTTCTCGACATATCTGTACGTTTTTGGGGTTGCTGAATCCGAAAATTTGGTTATCTACTAGATTCGGATATGGCTTCACCATGAAAATGGCAAAAAAACCATAAAATATTTGGTTTTTTGCCATTAACTCGGAAACTATGCTTCCTAGCGACATAACTACTCTATACGAAATTAAAGCTGATGAAATTTCCTACAGAATGAGACCAAAAACGCCTCGTTAGCTTTCTCCGTTTGGCCGCTAGAGCGTGCTGAAGTTCGACCATTTTTTCTAACTAAGCCAAAATCTTCGTATTCCAGACTTCCGAAGCCTAAAAACACTATTAAACACCACAATCGGTCCCCCGAACCCCCACATACCCTGACACCGTATGACAATTTCACTAGTCACATGTTTCTCTGACCGAATAACTGCTAAGTTACAGCCGTAAATAAGAATCCAATGTGACACCGCGCGGAGAGCGGAAGCACGGAAAAACGTCGTTTTTCAGAACGTTTTTGGTTGTAGCTCAGAAACTATTGGTCCGATTCCAAATTTATTTTTTTCTCGTGAAAGCTGATTAAATTCTCCATCGCAGCTATTCCGTGTGAAATTTCGATTTGAGCTTTCGTAAGGGAGGAGCGGGCACGGCAAAAAAGTGGCAAATTGTGAATAAAACCTGATTCTTTGCACATTTCTGCCTATAACTCGGGAACGGTTCGTCCGATCTTACTTTTCTTTTTTTTAATCAGAAAGCTGATTAAATTTTATATATGTAACGCCACATTGCATGTCTATTGAAACAACAAAAGTGCCGTTAGTATTCGTCAGAAAGTGTGAAAACAAGAAATTTGACCATCTACGACCTCGTTTTTCAGAAAACGTTCTTCTTTCCCTCCCTTATCAAAGCTCAAATCGAAATTTCTCACGGAACAGCTGCGACGGGGAATTTAATCAGCTTTCACGAGAAAAAAAGAAATTTAGAATCGGACCAATAGTTTCTGAGCTACAACCGAAAACGTTCACACCGAGCGAAGAGCGGAAGCACGTTTTCGGTCCGAAAATCCTATGCTCTAGACAAGGATGTTCAAGTACCACCTTCATGTTCCTCCAAAGACTGCAGGCGCGACTCGTGAGGGAGGCAGCGTCGCAACTGCACCCCCTCGATGCAGAAGGGCAAGAGGGGGGGGGGGGGGCTACGTATTACCTACCTAAAAATGAATCAAAACTCCTTGGCTCGAATATCTACCTAAGTTCTTGAAGACCTTACATAGTTCACGGAACGTCTGAAAAGCCTGTGTTGATAGTACAATGATAACGGGAGCACTGCACCTCTTGAGACGATTTTTTTGCATGGACCTTATGGAACAACAAACTAAGTGTGAAGCCAGAAATGTCGACATGTGGGGCAGTTCTGGGCACTGCGCACCCTTCCTTCTCACCATTCACCAGATGTTAAATCACCTCCACAATCAGTGTTGGCAGTCTTCGTTCATGGGCAGGGAATTTTCGTTCGTAATGAGGGACTTATTCAGGATCTAATCTGTCCCAAATCATGGAAAAAATAGGGGCTTAGGTACTTTTGGAATATTTTGAACACTTTTTGGTGTTGCTATATTACTTTGTACCGTATGAAATCATAAAATTTCGATCGACCAAGGTTTTTGATTTTTTCAGTTTTCCCACAAAGGTATTTTTTACCAGATGCTACAGCAGTTGAGGGGATGGCATCAGGGGTTTTGTGTGCTTCCATGTTTTCTGGGAAGTGTTTTCTGAACTCTGTGATCTCGTTTGTCTCATTTATAAGTTTTTTATTCGTTCGTTTCATTGTTCATTTCATAAAGCGTTTGTTGGATAACTCTATTGATTTCATCTTGAGGGAGTTTTCCCGTTTAGCCGTGAGTGAGAAGTGTGCCATTCGCGACATGGGACAGCCAACCTCACCTTTACCAGGTTGCAGCGTGTACCCGTGTATTTTGAAATGAAAGGAAACTGATAATAGTTAATTGGAATTTTTGAACAAATAAATAAATAATGAACTATAGCAAATCTTGATAGTAGGTACTTTTTATCTGTATTAGGTGCAATAATATTTTCATAAAATATTATCACGAATCCGTGACTGCACCCCCTTGTTCTGCCATCACCAGTCGCGCCTGAAAGACTGTAATATTATTGGTCCTCCTGGGACCCTTCAAAAATCCCATTTATAGCCCCATGAAAGCCCTGTAGATCGCAACAGTGAAACCGGACCATTCCGGGCCCCCCAAAAATGGATTCTACGTCCAAAAATACTTCGAAAACGACACCTAACTCGAGCCCATAGCCAAAAGCCTTAAAAACCCCTCCCGTAGCCCCATTTTAGCCCCATAGCGCCCCACGGATTTGGGCGATCGGGATGAAAACCTTGCGGGCACAACTAGATGGTAAACCGAGTATTTTGTCAAAATTTCAGATTTAAAAAAAAAAAAATTCTACTGCCCAAAACGGCCCGGTCGGCGGACGGACATTTCGGTTTTGGAATCTAGACCTCGTGAAACGGATAGGTAATGTCAAATTTTGAGGGCTATCGGAGTCGTCGACCAATTCCAAGAATAATAAACCCAAAACGCTGCAAATTTTATACAATGGTTTATTATTCTTTGATATAGAGTACTTGTGCAGAAATTTAATTCTGAGTCACTGAAAAAAAAATTTAAAAAAATTTTTTTTTTTTCATTTTTATATTTCAGATTCTTTTTTTAATTTCTTTTTTCAAAAAATTTTTTTGTTTTTGACTTGAAAAATATTTGACCTCCTGGAATCCACCAAACATCTCATTTGTAGCCCCATGAAAGCTTTATAGATTGCCACAGTGAAATCGGATTAAGGTTGATTCCCAAAAACTATCAATTTCTTGTCCCTCGACAGAAACAACCCCAGCCTACATAATTCTGTGGTTCTTCAACAACATTACAACTGCCTACCTACATATACATGACGAAAAGGCAACACACGTCTAGAATCTTCCTCTTCAAATTTCAATTCCACGTGCACTCAGAGTATCCAACTTTGAATTGTTTGTCTCTTACAAGTTGTTACCGGAAGCCAACTTGAGTCACAACAGATAAACCGGAGGAGATAAAGAAGTCGACACAGCTGGAAAAAAAACCAAAAGCGCCTGTGAGTTACATACTGAGCCTACGAGGATATTCATTACCACGTCTTTGAACACCCAAACGTACCTCACATACTAAAATGGAAACCCCCCTTTTCTCACCGAAAGGTCTTCCTAGCCCGTTTAAACGGCCGTTTCCCCTGGGAACGCATTAAGTCATAACACGTTGAATCCCCCGAGCCCGTTCGTCGTTCCCGAAGGATGTTTTAATTCCTTATGAAAAATACCCCGGCTTTTGATATCGGTTTTTCGTCCTAGAGGAGGTCAAGAAACTACCTGCTATTATCTGTGGGAATTTTGCATTGTTTGAGGCCGATGGGCCGTTTGCCGGGTTTTTTAGTTAGGCTGGGAGAGCTCGAGTACTCAGATACCTAAGAACCTAATTGATTTCATCGGCAACTACCTCGACAATTTTTCAAACTCCAGAGTTACCACAGAAGCCGTGAAACTCATTAAGATTTTTTTCGTTACTTTATGACGGCGTAAACTCCCTGATCAACGCTAAAACATGCATTATGGGAATACGCCATAAAATACAAGGGTCAATACACCTCTCGTCTTCTTCGGCATCGTAAAAATTCAAAATGAACCAAAAACCCGACTGTAAATCAAACGGAGATGCGGCCTTGTGGGCGGTAGAAATGCATAGGTGAAGTCTTTTTACCGAGATGATTCAATAAATAAATAAAAAAATAAACCTCCCTGACCGTAAACGATGGGTAGTTTTACGGCGGTAAAGTGGTTCACAAAACGTCAGACCTCCCGCAACCCGATATTTAAAGTTACGGCACTTTGAATGAGTTCTATACCTTTTCCGAAGAAGTTTCCTGTTGAATAAATAGTTTTACAGCTCACTTTGACGGAAAATATGAACAGCGGTCAACGCTCTGAGTGACTCAGATGGGCTACCGATCAGACTACCAACTTCTTGTGGAGATCGTCAGACCTCCAGGACGTTGCGGTTCAGTCATGTGGGGAAGCTGAACTGAACAGATGTCGTCACAAAAGAATCGATCTCACACAATCGGGGTTTTCGTTGATTACCGTCAGCAGGCGATCTTGTTAGCGAGGAGACGAATTGGGGGCCTGAAGACGTTCGAGAAAATAACAAACGTAACCGACAGGTGCAGGATTGTAAAAGGCGGTTGTTTGGTTAGGATGGTTTACCATAGAGAGAGCCAAGATAAAACAAATCGTACACAGATACAACCTCTGTAACCCCCTAAAGCCATCACAAATAAAATACACTGCCAAGGAGATGGCACAGCAGCTTCCTCGTTACAATCAAAGTGACACCATCATAAAATGCGCTGAGCGTACCCCTGATTCAATCTTAATGAAACTGATAGGGGACCATGTAGAGCTATACGCACACAATTCCTGAAAATTTGATTGAAATCCGATCAAAATTGTGGAAGTTATGCCTGTTTCAAGAATTTCACGTTAGCGCATGCGCAGAGCGTACCGCTGATTCAATTTTTTACCCAAAGCCTGGGTAATCATCTACGGCACAACCCGCGTAATCCCTGAAAATTTCATCAAAATCGGATCAATATTGGCTGAAATCCCCACTCCTTCCCTTCTTTAGGGAAGGAGAGGGGGTTGAAGGAGGGGAAAACGGTAAAAATCTTTGAGGGCGCTCAACCTATCTCAGAACGTACATCATTTTTGAATTTCTCGAGAGTTTCAAGAATATATATATAAATTACGTTCGCGCATGCGCAGAGAGTACCACTGATTCAATCGTGATGAAACTGATAGGGAACCATCTAGGGCTATATCCACACAATTCCTGAAAATTTGATTGAAATCCGATCAAAATTGTAGGAGTTATGGCTGAGGCAAGGAAGTTACGTTCGCGCATGCGCTGAGCGTACCGCTGATTCAATCGTGATGAAACTGACAGGGTACCATCTAGAGCTATACGCACACAATTCCTGAAAATTTGATTGAAATCCGATCAAAATTGAGAAAGTTATGCCTGTTTCAAGAATTTCACGTTAGCGCATGCGCAGAGCGTACCGCTGATTCAATTGTGCTGAAATTCGTATGGGACCTCAAGGAGCCTGATCCGCATAATCCCTCAAAATTTGAGCTAAATTCATTCAAAATTGTGGAAATTATGGCTGTAACAAGGAAATGCGGACAGACCGACAGACCCACAGACCGACAGACCGACAGACCCACAGACCGACAGACCCACAGACCGACAGACACGGAACCAAATTTGTTCAGTAGGCTATGAAACGCAAAATGCGAGTGGAAATTTTAAATTCGGACAACAAAAATTTTTTTTCTCCCGAAAGTGAACACAAGGCTTCCGCTGCTTCGCAGACTCGGAAGCAATAAAACTCGGTGCAATCCACCTCTTATGTTACCTACCTACCTTAGTAAGTTGAAAACGAGTTTCAAAGAGCAATCAACCGGCTTAGGAAATCCATAAATCGACTACAAGCCCAAAATCTCATCAAAAACGATCCATCACTCGAAACACTCGGGGACAATAATTTAGGGCAAACGAGAAATGAGAGGTCGTTGAAATCGCGATGAGTTAGGGCAAAATTTGTCTTCCCGCACTAAGACTTCTAACGGTAACTGTAAAACGTTTGTGAAATTAAGCATTGAGAAGTGATACATGCTAGAAAAACTTTAAATTTTTCCATGGAATACAACAGTTGTATCTCGTATCACAGCTACTGTGATACGAGCGTTGTGTTCCTACTCCATGGAAAAACTCAACGCTCTTCGAGCGTGTATCACTTCTCAATGCTTAATTTCATAAAGGTCTTAAGGTGGTGTCCCTTCTGGATGCAAACATGGAATTGCTGAAAATCTTACGTTACTCCTGATAACTACTCTATGCCAAATTTCTCGGAAATCCTCGAGTTGTGTTCCTACTGAATGAAAAATCTACTTAGTTTTAACAAATCACTACTGTATGCTAAATTTTCCAAAAGAAGTTTAATTTGTAGCATCACTGCATGAAAAAAAAAAAAAAAAACGCTGCAAATTTTACACTATTCGTTGATAACGTTTCCTGTGCCAAAATTAATTCAGTGTCAATTAATAAAATTAGACATTGTTTGGACAGATCGGGGATCACGAAAAATTTATTATAGGTACGTCCAAAATTACTCGCCCCTACATTGAAATCGGATCGTTCCGGGACCCGCAATAATGGACTCTACGTCCAAAAATACTTCGAAAACGACACCTAACTCAACCCCATAGCCGAAACCTTTTTAAAACGCTGAAAATTTTACACAAGGGTTTATTATTCTTTGATATACGTTACTTGTACAGAAATTTAATTCTGTCAATGAAAAAAAATAAAAAAAATTGTTTTTTGGGATTTTTATATTTAAAAAAAAAATTTTTTTGGATTTTTTTTTTCAAAAAACTTGTTTCAACTTTTTGTTTTTTTGTTTTTTACTTGAAAAATATTTGTCCTCCTGGGATCCACAGAAAAATCTCATTTGTAGCCCCATAAAAGCCCATAGATCGCAACAGTGAAATCGGATCGTTGCGGGACCCCCTAAAATGGATTCTACGTCCAAAAATACTTCGAAAACGCCACTGACTCGATCCCATAGCCAAAAGCCTTAAAAAAAACCTCCCGTAGCCCCATTTTAGCCCCATAGCGTCCCACGGGTTTTGGCGATCCGGCTGAAAACCTTGCGGGCACAACTAGATGGTAAACCGAGTATTTTGTCGAAATTTCAGATTTAAAAAAAAATTCCTACTGCCCAAACGGCCTGGACGGACATTTCGGATTTTGAATGTAGACCTCTTGAAACGGATAATGTCAAATTTTGAGGCCGATCGGAGTCGTCGAGCCGCGTCGCGAAAACATAGGTGTATTATGCCAAGAATAATAAACCAAAAACCTCCCGTAGCCCCATTTTAGCCCCATAGCCCCCCCCCCCCCCCCATGGGTTTTGGCGATCGGGCTGAAAACCTTGCGGGCACAACTAGATGGTAAACCGAGTATTTTGTCAAAATTTCAGATTTTCAAAAAAATTCCTACGGCGGACGGTCATTTTGTTTTTGAAATCTAGACCTCTTGAAACGAATAATTGTTAATGTCAAATTTTGAGGCCCATCAGAATTTTCGACCCCAATCGCGATTACATAGGTGTATTATGCCAAGAATAATAAACCAAAAACTGTTGCCAATGACGCGAAAACACGGGTTGATTATTCAAAGAACACAGAAAAGAAAATAGGCGAAGCAATTTGGAGACAAATTGGCAAAATTTTCTAATACACATTACATCCTTAAACATCATAAATTACTCTCTCTACAACAGCTGGCAGTTGTTGTGCATTAGAAAGTGAAGTGGGATTTCGGGGGGCAGGTTTCGTTGGGCGTAGAGCCCCTAATGGTGATGACCTGATGACGGTGATGACTGAGATTTCGGTTCCTACGCGCGAGGTTCCTCACTTGTACCGGTCATCAACTCCCCAAAATCCCGTCATTCACTGGAACACTCGAATCAGGCCACATTCATATTACAATCAAATTTCCAACAAGTCCGCTTGTACTGCCCGTTTTACCTTGTCTGACCTCACTGTACTTCAGCGTCTTCTCGCCCAGGTTGACCCCGCAAAACATTCTAATGACAAGAAATAATAAAATGCTTAATATAAAATACATCAATAATTGAAATGCCGAATTATTCGGCTTTTCACTTCTTGTGCGATTGTCCTGTTTTCCTCGGTGAAAAGTTCTCCTTTTTTCTTTTAACAGCCTCTTGTCTTGGCTTGTGCAGGATCTGGCTGCATGCAAAATAGTATATGTACTTATTTTTACTTCATTTTATAAATGAAAGGGTTTTACACTAATAGGTAGGTACCTATATATATATTTTAGTTCTGTATTAATTTTTTGAGTTTCTCTTCAAGGCTATAATATAGCCTAATATATTATGTTCTTCTTCTTCTGTGTTCTACTTTCTGTTTCTGCATCTCGTTCTGTTAGTAATTACTTTTATTTTTCTTCGCTTCTACCTCCGCATATTCTTCTTCTCTATATCTTCCTACTCTGATCTTAGTAACAGCATCTCCTTTTGCATTAAATCGAGAAATTTTCTTTCTTTCAACTTTGTTGCATCCTACGAACGATCGCGAATGTGAAAAGTGCGACACCTTTCGACACCCAAGAGAACAGCCCTATTTCAAAACCACCCCAAGTGCACCTGTACGCATAAGAGCTTCTATACGTGCCTTTAGATGTTCCTACCTAGTCACGTACATAATATGGATTGGTAGCCTGCGGTGATGTCTGCCTACAATGAGTCTCGGGAGTCGGTGACTATTGTTACATTTTTGTCACCCAACGAATACGAACTCCTTGAGGTATTTCTCAATCATGCCAGATGAAATCAGGCGATACTCCCAAGAATGTCACAGACGCACAACATGACATGACACTGTGGCATAAGAGCTCGGGCAATTGGAGAGGCTTGAAACGTTTTGGTTATGTCAAAAAATGTCCCAAAAATCAAGGTATTTTTCAAAATTAACGGAGTTCCTACGCGCTTACCTGACAATCTTGACGTCATTTGACAAAATAAATAAAATTCGCTTGGCATAGCAATCTTGTAAAACTTGGCCTTCGAAGATGACTCAGGAAAGGCGCTCAAGTATGTTTGCCCATCCCGATCATCATACCCGATACGATGTACTCGACTCATCGGCCACCTACCGATTCCAATCACCTTTGTAATTCCACTACCACAAAGGCTCCCATTGTGCCCCACCTAATTATCGACTCGCCTTCTCGCTTTTATTAATTTTTTTTCAACATCCCCCCCCCCCCCTCTTGTTATTCAAAAGCCGGGAGTACATTCAAGCCTGTACATAAAGGAGGTTGGCCTCACGCTCTGTATTGGCTTCCTCGTCGGTCCTGGACTGATGTAATAGTAAATCTTCGCCGATATTCGCTTATGCAAAAATTATATATTTGAAAGTTTACGTAAGATCGACGTTCTGCTCAAAGGTTTGCAAGCCTTTCATCCTCACTGGTGGCAAGTTTGATGCTACATTCTTGATACACTGGAATCGTAGGTTTGGACAGCGAGATGAACTGTCCGTACCAGCAATACAGCCACTCATGATGTATTCTGCACTGTCTACCATGCTGAAATCTAGGAGTAGTGAGGAATCGCAAGCTCCTCAGCGCAGTTGGGAACTGCTTGCTAAGCTCGTCGGCTGGTGGTGGGCGAGAGGGCTGCCGAGTCACTTTTGGGGTCTTACCTTCAGCCGCTTAGCAATAACTGTTGGTCCCTGAATACAAGACCCTGCACGGTTTGGCACGCCCAATGACTCCAAAAGCACATAGTTTGATAACCCCGGAGGGCTCGGAAGGAGCAGTCCTGGAGGCGGTGGTTTTCCGGAGGGAGGACTGGAACGAATGTCTCCAGACCATCTCGAAACAGACCATTCATTGTCATTGTAGCAGTAGCCTTCCCGAGAGCTCTGGCAGGTGACTGCAGGGCCGCTGGTCGAACAGCTACTCCTTACAGTCGCCCTCTGCCACAGAGTAAAGGGTTTAACGTAAGGTAGATGCGGCGAAATAGTGGGAATCCATCCTATAAAAAGACGATTTCAGACGAAGTAGTCTATTTCCACGATAAATAAAATAACAACTTGTAGACGCGTTTCGGTTTACTAAACCATCATCAGTACAATACAGAATGAGGAAGTTGTGAGAAGTTCCTTATATACAAAAGTGAATGTGCCTTCTTATGGGCGTGGCATTAGAAAGGTGGCAAGAAAAGAGAATGTGAAAGGCAAACAGGTGAAAGGAGAACTCACAGGAAAATATCGATTAGAGGGGAACGCCTAATTACATCCAGGTCATTTACTGATATTCCTAAATTGTAAACTTTCTGAATTTCCAAAGATTCTAAAGCATCTAGTTTTGGACCTTTTTGGCAAACATGAGCTATCCCAATGGCTGGATTATTATTACCTATCTCATAACTGATTCTATGGTTTTCTTCTGACAAGTGTTTCTCAAAAGCTTCCCTACCCCTTCCCAACCTAAGATCATCACTATGTTCCTTCAATCTAATTTTAAATTTTCTTCCAGTTTGTCCTACATATTGAATCCCACAATCACATTTTAATATATACACACCCCCTTTATCCTCTAAAGGAATTTTATCTTTCACACCCCCTAGTAATTTCTTTGTAGAATTCTGTGAATAGAATCCTACTCTGAAACCCCTATTTTCTAAAATGCGACCCACTTTCTGAGTTACATTCCCATAAAACGGTAAACTAACCCACTTCCTATTATCTGGTTCCCTATCTTCCCTTTCCAAATTTGTGACTGCTAATTGAAATTTCTTCATACCAATCTTTCCCCAAATTCTATCTATAGTAGCCCTATGATAACCATTACTCTCCGCTATAGAGTAAATTACTTCTTTTTCTTTTTGAAAAGCTACTTGATTCATTGGGACCGATAGCGGTAACAAGTTGTTATTTTATTTATCGTGGAAATAGACTACTTCGTCTGAAATCGTCTTTTTATAGGATGGATTCCCACTATTTCGCCGCATCTACCTTACGTTATGTTCGGGGCGCTAGTCGAGCGGACGTCGCGGCAACTTACTGCAGTTTGAAGATGGAGTTGTGCAAAGTGGAATGGAACATTTGGTTTAATACCCAGTGCCGGAAATTGAACATCTACCCGTCGTACACCAAGATCCACTACAACGGGCCGTGCCGTAATGGGTCGAAGTACGTCAAGGAAGCACAGAAGAAAATGATCAACGGAGAGGTAAGACGATTTTATTGTGAAAGGGACCGATTGAGTGAGAAGGCATACTTTGTGTATCAAGAGCTTACCGCTAGATATCAGGACGCCACGAATGTTATCATCGATGAAATAACTGAGAAAGTATGGTCATTTGGTCAAGATAAGAAAAAGACGATGGAGAGAAAGCTCTGGTGGCTAAAACAACGCCAACAAACGCCAACTCCTACAATATCAGGAGCAACGGCATTCTATAATAAAGTAGATAACCAGGCAGGTATAACTCTCTCGTCAAAAGAAGAGCAATTCTTGTCAAGAGGGTTGAAACATAACCCAATCACCAAAATCGACCGAAACGACATCTTGGATCTCGCGATGAGTACTGAAGCGGTCATAGCCAATGATGATGAAGGTAAAGTTACTAAGTCCCTCTGTGCCCAATTGCTTCAAGGAGAGCAACCTACAACGAAATCAACAGAAGATGAAAAATGTCTAAGGAATCTACGGAGAAAGTTAAAGGATGAGAAGGTGACTGTACTGAAAGCTGATAAAGGAAATACTACTGTTTTGATGAAGAAGGAGGTGTATGTGGAGAAAACATTGGAGTTTATACGTAAAAATGATTGTAAAAAGTTAAGAAGTGACCCAACTAGTAAATTCCAGGCTGATGTGAGAAGGATAGTTAATAATTCCAGTAGTATTTTTCAAGGGGTTTGGAAACGTGGCATATTTGAAATGAACCCTAGACCTCCTCTCCTAACTTGTCTTCCCAAGATCCACAAAGAAGGAATACCTATGCGACCTGTTGTATCATATATAAATGCGCCTGCCTATAAGTTAGCCAAAAAACTGAATACTATTTTTAAAAATTCTGTTGATTTCACTCCAAAATTTACCATTAAAAATTCTTTGGACCTTATAAGTAAAATTAAAGATGTTCATGTGCCACATAATTCAAAATTAGTTTCTTTTGATGTTACTAGTTTATTTACTAACATTCCAGTTCAACAATGTAAAGATGTAATTAACCGATTAATTTTAAATTCTCAACTTGATTTTGTAAGGAAAGATGAGCTATCCCAAATGATGAATTTATGTATAGATCAAAATTATTTTAAATTTAATGGGGATTGTTATACTCAACCAGGGGTAGCTATGGGATCGCCATTGTCTCCGCTATTAGCAGATGTTTATATGAACCATTTAGAAGGGATCATTGAAACAAAATTCAAAAATAATGTTGTTTATTGGTATCGATATGTTGATGATGTTATTGTCCTCTTCAATGGGACTGATAGGCAACTAGCTAATTTCTTTAATCAGCTCAACTCTGTAGATCAGCATATTCAATTTACTAAGGAAGTGGGGGGGAATGAGCTGAATTTTCTAGATTTAACTATAAAATTGGAGGGGGGTAGGCATAAATTTGCTGTGTTCAGGAAACCAACCTATACGGATGTGGTTATCCATAATAGTTCCAATCATCCAACATCTCATAAATTTGCAGCCTTTTACAGTATGATTAACAGGGCATTATCGGTCCCAATGAATCAAGTAGCTTTTCAAAAAGAAAAAGAAGTAATTTACTCTATAGCGGAGAGTAATGGTTATCATAGGGCTACTATAGATAGAATTTGGGGAAAGATTGGTATGAAGAAATTTCAATTAGCAGTCACAAATTTGGAAAGGGAAGATAGGGAACCAGATAATAGGAAGTGGGTTAGTTTACCGTTTTATGGGAATGTAACTCAGAAAGTGGGTCGCATTTTAGAAAATAGGGGTTTCAGAGTAGGATTCTATTCACAGAATTCTACAAAGAAATTACTAGGGGGTGTGAAAGATAAAATTCCTTTAGAGGATAAAGGGGGTGTGTATATATTAAAATGTGATTGTGGGATTCAATATGTAGGACAAACTGGAAGAAAATTTAAAATTAGATTGAAGGAACATAGTGATGATCTTAGGTTGGGAAGGGGTAGGGAAGCTTTTGAGAAACACTTGTCAGAAGAAAACCATAGAATCAGTTATGAGATAGGTAATAATAATCCAGCCATTGGGATAGCTCATGTTTGCCAAAAAGGTCCAAAACTAGATGCTTTAGAATCTTTGGAAATTCAGAAAGTTTACAATTTAGGAATATCAGTAAATGACCTGGATGTAATTAGGCGTTCCCCTCTAATCGATATTTTCCTGTGAGTTCTCCTTTCACCTGTTTGCCTTTCACATTCTCTTTTCTTGCCACCTTTCTAATGCCACGCCCATAAGAAGGCACATTCACTTTTGTATATAAGGAACTTCTCACAACTTCCTCATTCTGTATTGTACTGATGATGGTTTAGTAAACCGAAACGCGTCTACAAGTTGTTATTTTATTTATCGTGGAAATAGACTACTTCGTCTGAAATCGTCTTTTTTTGAGTAAAGGGTTCCCTGCTGCCTGTCAAGCCTACTCCCAGGGTCCTGGTCGCTGGGAAGTGGAGCCAGGCATGTGTAACGCGTTACTAACGCTCATCAGCGTTGATAATTCCATTGAACTCAAGCAGCCGCCCAGCAACAAACTGCCCACATTGAACAAGCTCCCAAAAATTCCAGCGACAGATCCAACGTTGCTTGGTTCCTCCAGTGACATTCCCGATTATGAGCCAAGCGGATTTCTGCTTCTTTATCCTGCAACTAGGTACCATTTCCAATCAAATTAACCCTTGCGGAAGCCATGTTACCCGTAATGTTACTTTGCTAGCTGCTGACTTCCGAATCCGTAGACGACATTGAGACGAAACGTGACGTTGAGACAACCTTGACAGCTCCTGAAAGAGCGCCACTTCTCTATCGCCCAGTCTTCTTATCTTCACCATGATCGCCTCAAATACTCCATCCTTTGACCTGACGTACACCACTCCACGAGATTTCTTTTAGGTAGAGCCGTTTCTTCCCAGCAACCCAAAACCTCTTTAGGTTTTACTTTTCCTGGATGCCACGCTTACTGCAAAGTATAAAGTATACTTTCGACCATCAATTGCTTCAGTCTAACTCCATTTTACCAAATTTTCCCATATGAAAAACCTAAAATTGGGGACCACATCATAATTTAAAACTGACCCCAGCCCATAATACATATCCACGTCAAAAAGCCCCTCGTCGCCGGAATATCTTCCATTAAAGCCTTTGCCATCTTTTTAAGGTCCCTTTGACAGTAAGTGACGATTAGTTGAGCTAAGAACTATACGCTACGAGCTCAAATGTTGACATGCGGCGTTGGTAATAGAAAGCTGAGATTACAACGTTTACAATAAACTCAACTTTCGAATAGGCTTCTGTTCTGTTCATTGCGCCATAAAAACTTTTGTTCGGGCACGCGTCGTCAAATTACTTCCTCCTAAAGAACATTAGCTTCGAATCACAGGAAGAAAAAAGGAAAAGTTGCAGACAAATGAAAAACTCGATAACGTCAAGAGGTAATGGAGGAGTTTTTCAATGAAAAAAATGATCCTGCTGATCCTTTCGCTCTTGAGATGGCGTCGCGTGAGTTCAGCAGTTTGACCAATTATCTTTCAAAACACTTACAAAACGTAAGATGGGATACCCCTAGAAATCGTTCCCAATTTTTCACCCAAATATTTCAATTTTAATTCACTTGAGGTAGTTTGAGCGAAAATTGCAGACGAACTGCTCCTCTGGTTCAATCCCGCTCCATGAGTTCAATAGTTTTATTGGCAATAAAAGAAGTATAAAAGATAACTAAATCGAAAGTAAACAATTTTCCACTGGAGGAGTCGCCACATTTAAAACAGAGCATTTTAGCTGATACGAAACATCGTAATGTACAATACTTATTAGCTAAGTTCTAGTACACAGAAAAACGTAGAATAAAGAACAAAAAATAAAAGTACAAACTTCTCTTAATATTTTCTTGAAACGTGATACATCACTAACCAAATTGACATTAATGCCTTTTTGATAAAATAATCTGAGAGCAGAAATATAATATAATCTCTGTTTTTTTAACCTCAAATTTTTTGTAGAGCAAAGCTGTTGAAAACCTAGCGTTTTTATTAAAAATTATCCTTAAAAGCCTATTTTGCACTATTTGAACTTTCTTAACGAATGACTTGCACGCCCCACCCCAAAGAATAATTCCATATTTTATTATTGAAAACGCTAATCCGTAATAAATAGATTTAAGTTGACGTAAAGAAAGGCAACAACGAGCCTCTTTAAACAAATAGAACAATTTACGCAGTCTTAACACAAGAGACTCAATAAGTTTATCACAGCTCAGATGATCATCAATAATAACTCCCAAATATTTACAATGGTCGAGAAATGGCAAGGAATCACAGTCGCAAACAATCCCACTGGTTGAGCAAGAGAAATGAAAATTTTGATCAACTCGCTCTGAGAAAGAACGGCAGTCTTGTCAATGTTTAAACACAACTTATTCAAATCAAACCAGCCCTTCATCCGAAACCAGTTTAAATCTATAGACTTTATCAAATCACGGTAATGTTTACCCCCACAAAATGATTGCTGTGTCATCTGCAAAACCAAACATTCGACCATCAAACTAAGATTTATCAAATCATTCATGTAAAGCAGGAAAAGAATAGGACCTAGGACAGCGCCTTGAGGAAGTCCACAGTGCACAGCATCCTAGCCACCAACTCTGGTGACCTGCGGCCGATCGTGCAGGTAGGACTCAACAAAATAAAGACAATCCACGTACTCCATACTTGTAGAGCTTATCACACAAAATTACGTGGTGCGTCGTGAGCGGCCTGTGCATACTGAAGATAAGACTAAATGTGGTTATCAGTGGCTCAGTGGTTTGAGCGTCGGACTGCTGAGTGGAAGGTTGCTGGTTCGATCCTAGCAGCCGCGAGACATCTTCCTTATACTTCACCTCTTGGAAGGCAATGGCGAACCACCAAGAGTATTTCGCCCAGTAAACGCTCTCAGATTTGCTGTTCGGAGACGGCGTTAATCAGTAGGTTCCTACTGCTTCCGTAATATCTGGGCAACACGCTCAACAGAAGTTATAGTCGCCGTGTTGTAACTTAGGTGATGGTATAAAAAATTTCCCCGCCCACTGGACGCCTGAGGCTCTACCCTTTCCACCTTACGTGGCCCACTGCTAGGTACCACTAGGAGGGAAAATTCCCTCATTCCCTCCTGCGTCAAATCCTTTTTAGTATCTATTGTCCTGCATTGTGCGACAAATAACTCACTCCACTCCGCGTCTAATCCGATCAAGTTGCTGAGTTCGACACTCAGGAATTACCCCTTCAGGGCCGTTTTAGGTATAAATACTTTAAATACGTGCAATATCAGCCTTTAAGGGGCGCTAGCAAGGTCTACGTGATCTCTCCCGGACGGACGTAAATTAAATGAATCGATTTAAATTGAATCGATTATCGAGAAAAGTAGAATCGATTTAAACTGAATCGATTATCGAAAAATTGAATTTAATTGAATTTGAAAAAATAAAATAAAAAAATTAAAATAAAAATAAAATTAAAATTAAAAAAAAAATTAAAATCAATATAAAATAAATTAAAAAATAAAAATTCAAAAATGCCCCCCTGTCCGAATAAGGAGTGGGGATCTAGATCTCTTATAATATTACTTAGCCCTGCTCTTCAAGTCTCTGATATTCCCCAAAAAACGATTCTACGTCCAAAATTTATATACACCCTTCCTACCGCCCAAAACGGCCTGGACTTATAATTTTATTGAAAAATTATTGATTTACCTAATTGAAAAACAGTACATAATAATAATCCTGTGAGTTGTCAAATTTGACACGTTGCCAAGGGGGGGGTTTCTCGCTCGGCCGATCAATTTACCAGCCAGGGGAGGCTTTTTTCAAACTTTTCAAATGACAGGGGGGGGGGGGGGGGTCTTGCTTCGCTCGGGCGATTATTTTATTAGCCAGAGGGGTCTTGCTTTGCTCGGCCACTGACATAGGTAGTGCTCCTATTATTGATGGTGGAGTTTTCAAATTTGATTTCACTAGCACTATGACCGGGGGCCTTACTTTCCCCAAAAATACTTGGAAAACGACACTTAACTCTACCCCCTCGCCATTTTAGCCCCATATTTTTCCTGTGAGTTATCAACTATGATTTGATTTCACTAGCACTATGACAGGGTGGGAGGGGGGGCATACTTCACTCGGCCGATCATTTTATCAGCCAGGGGGGGTTGATGTTGAAGGAGCAGTTGACCTTGATGCAGGGTTATGAACGTGTCCATCGATGCTATGCACCCCACTAGGGTTACTCAGCTGGGTGCATAGGCGAGCAACTAACTATTGATGGCACCCCAGGGTTTTTTTCCTGTGAGTTGTCAAATTTGACACGTTGCCAGGGGGGGGGGGGGGGGGGGGGTTTCTCGCTCGGCCGATCAATTTACCAGCCAGGGGAGGCTTTTTTCAAACTTTTCAAATGACAGGGGGGGTCTTGCTTCGCTCGGGCGATTATTTTATTAGCCAGAGGGGTCTTGCTTTGCTCGGCCACCGACATAGGTAGTTCTCCTATTATTGATGGTGGAGTTTTCAAATTTGATTTCACTAGCACTTTGACAGGGAGTCCTTACTTCCCCCCCCCCCCCCCCCCTTCCCCCCAACAAGGATCTATATGTACGAGCGATCACGCAAGACCCTTATAAATAATCTATATCACTAATATATATAATATTCTTGAAAATCTCGAGAAATTCAAAAATGCTCTACGTTCTGAGATAGGTTGAGCGCCCTCAAGGATTTTTTCCGTTTTCCCCTCCTTCAACCCCCTCCCTTCCAACGACACTTTTACTCTACCCCCTCGCCATTTTAGCCCCATATTTTTCCAGTGAATTTTCAACTTTGATTTGATTTCACTAGCACTATGACATGGTGGGAGGGGGGGCATACTTTACTCAGCCGATCATTTTAACGGCCAGGGGACTCGCTTTGCTCGGCCACCCACATAGGTAGTTCTATTATTATTGATGGTGGAAATTTGATTTCACTAGCACGTTGACAGGGGGTCTAATTTCGTATAGCCCCATGAATGCTCCATAGGTCGTCCCCAAAAATACTTGGAAAACGACACTTAACTCTACCCCCTCGGCATTTTAGTCCCATAGCGCCCCACCGGGTTTTTTACTGTGAGTTTTGATTTGATTTCACTAGCACTTTGACTTACTTCGCTCAGCTAATAGACTAGCACTTTGACAAGGGGGCCTTACTTCGCTCGGCTAATCATTTTCGTACCATGATTCACCCAAATCACAGGCGGCAATATACAACTACAGTGGGCAATACATCCACAAGCGGCAATACACCCACTGGGGGGGGTCTGGGGGGCGGCAATTCACCCACAGGCGGCAATATACACTCACAGGCGGCAATACACCCACAGGTGGCAATACACCCACAAGCGGCAATTCACCCACATGTCTGCTTAAGCGATCGGCCTCGCGAAGCGATCGGCCTCGCGAAGCGAGGCCCACGGGGGGTCTGGGGGGCGGAGCCCCCCAGCTGGGTGCGTAGGCGAGCAAAGCGAGCCGGAGCATCTAGTATTACTGAAAAGAGAAAATGTCGATAACAATCCTCGTTGGAGAGCGATCACCGCTGTCGGGTTAACCAACCCAATGTAATTGTAAAAACATCCCAAAGTTGAAATTATTTGTTTCGGAAATTCAAAATGAGGCCTTTTTTTTCAATATTGACGTTTGGGGTGGAGTCAAATCTAAATCGATGCGAAACAGTCCGGAATTGCGGAATTCAAATGAACGCACCTGCAATAAAAAATTTGAAAGCTGCATGAGGGTGACGATGCCAATGAAATAATAATTACTATTTACTTATCACCGCCAATTTTAATAGGCTAGACCCATAAAAATACCAGTACATAATACATTGCTCATCTAAATGCGCACAACGTTAATGCTACTATTTTAACAATAACAGCTTTCTTTGATGATGAAAATGCAAATTAAAATTTTTTTAATTACTAAACAAATTTTTCATGGTGTGCGGTAGTGATCTGTAGGAAACACGAACACGAAATGAAGGCTGGAAAGACGGGTGGAAGCAAAATAGGGAATTTTCTCGTGCGCAGATGGCGCACGGAGTAGGGGATGCTTAGGGTGGTTTGGAGAGGGCAAGGTCATCACCGAAGTTACATCACGGCGACTATAGTAGCGAGAGGCACCCTGAGAAGAAGATAACTCTCAGTCTAGGGTTATTACATCGAGAGCAAAACATCGATATGTACATCGATGTCAACATCGGTGTGAGAAAAACATCGGCCCAAAAACATCGATATAACATCGATATAACATCGATGTTCAATAAATTTAATCGTGAATTTTTTTTCGATCTCCTAAGTATAATTATTTAAATAGCCAGAATTATTTTTATAGTCTCGATTCGTATTGCTTACCATGAAGTCCTAAGGGTAAAAAAATTTATCTTAGACGCACCAGCTCGCTAACGAGATTTTTTTCATTATTAAATTAAGAAATTTTTTGCCTCGAAAAAGCTGCCCTCGATTTTCCCTCTATCAAGGGTAGATCCAGCTAGATCGTTCTCGTCTCAGGCTTTCGAAATACCATCAGTGTGCACTCATATTACAATCGATTCAGCGCCTCAAGCTTCCTTAAAAAAAAGTCACCTTTTGATCTGATTTTAAATCAGAAACAGAAAACCCAACCACGAACTAAAACATCGATGTTGGGTCCGAAAAATCGATGTCCGATAATATCGACTAGCTAAACATCGATGATAAAAACATCGAACATCGGAGCCAAAACATCGATGTTTCGATAACATCGAACATCGATGTTCAACCCTATCTCAGTCAACGCTGTGATAGGGGTGCCTACAGGCATCGTCATAGTCTTGATCCTCGTCAGTCGATGGCAGCAATAATTACGACGAATTATTCGTCGAGTGATTCCTCTTCAGAAAAATCCTATCCCATCTTGCCCCACTCGGCATCTTCAACCACATTGGTTAGGTACCATTTTGATTCAGCGTAACATACAGACTTCTTCTGATTAGAAGCAAATAGCAGCTTATTAAGTCAATCAAGCATTCGGTCGCTTGCCTCGAGGTTTTGCGTTGATGTGCACCAGTGGTACGAGTATAAACATCCGGTTCCAGCGATTTCAATTGGGAATTTTTTGCAAAAATCGTCTTGACAGACACAAAAGTGACTTTGAGCCAAAAAATACCAACTGTGCACTGATTGGTTCTTCAACACGATCTTATCAAACTGGTCAGCCTACAGATGGCTACACCTGACGACCAGATCTGAAGGTATCCCACTTGACCCCACATTTTGATCGGTCTCAAAATTTGTTCTTCAGTTCATCATTTTGTTAGTGAGTTCCTTTCAATTTCACGATTTCGAAACCTTTCGTACCTGTACATCAAGTTGCCGTTGCCCACCGCGAAACACTCCGCATCCTTCGTCTAGTTCCCCGAAGGCAAAAGTTTACGACGCATTCCCTCTTGTTACTCGAGATTTGAATAATGTCCTTCCCATCCCTTTCCACGAACTCCACTTACCATTGAGTGCCCTCCTGGTTCCACTTAGCGACCTTCGCCGCGCTTCCCATGTGGCGGAGTGCATTGTCTTGGCGCAGCATCCGGAGGAGGGGGTTTTTTTACGACAAAATCGAGAGTTTTATCACTTTTCCTGGTAGTCTGAGAGTGCACGTGAGGCTTCGAGCTTCCGGTTTTGAGGAGCGGGTGAACTTGGCAATTTGACTTTTTATAGAATAATTGATATAATTTTTACAATGTCGGGAACCGGTCTCCGAAGTTCAGAAAAAAAAAATCCGAAAAACCAGCCATTGTGTATCTCACAAGGTGTGGGTAACTCAATTTTAACTCACATGCAACCAGAAGGTACTGCGTTATTTGGCGCTTTTGGGGGCTAAAATCAACTATCGGTCTCCCACAAGAATATTCCGCTCCTACACTGCATTCTGGTGGCAGAAATCAAACTGATCTTCGCACGAAATTTCACCGGCCCCTCTCGTTTTTCCTTCCTAGTGGCAGCACTTCTCTTTTTCCCTACGAACACCCAAGGGGCTCAACGACAGCTTGAAGTATTTCTACCCATTTTGGCCATGTCGTAGAACATGAACTCCTGGAGTCGGCAATGCAACTTGATCACAACAAAACTTTGTTCCGAGGAATATATTGGACTCGGAGGCATCAATTCAGACCGACTCAAAGATGGTTTTATTCATCAAGAAATGCCCTGAAAAACAAGCGCCCAGAAACTTTGAAAAATCATAGCTCCCTTATTATGGAAGGTAAAGACTCACGGTTGGTCCCATTCGACGCAGAAACAATCTACCTACAAGACCTCGTTGGAAAAATTTTATTAACGGCCTTAGTTTTCACGCTAGAAGGTAAAAAGTATCAAAAAACGTGTCTTTGGTTTTGAAAAAACCACGTTTTTTCAACATTTTTTGGCAAAAGCACACATTTCTCGTGGTTTTGGACACCAACTCATATATATTTTCGGAATCAGCGATAAATTTCCAGTAAGAAGAGAGTTTTTTTGGAATTTTTTGGCATCCGCACGTTTAGCTGTGATTTTCAAAACGGAAAAAGGTCGAAAAAACGAAAAATCGCCAATATCTCGAAAATTTGGACGTGACCGGAAAAAACGGGGGTCGGATTCGGATTCAGCACCCCAAAAAACATAGAGTTTGATGGTTTTTTCTGCGGCGCCTGAGATTGACCTTTTTTTTTTGTAAACCTGTGTAATTCATGAAAGGAAAAATTAGTCAACTTGCTGGGAGCTAAACATCTGATTCCCTTTTGCACAAAGGTATCACAAAGGCACGATTGAATAGTTCACGCTTTTTTTTTTTTTTTTTTCAAAAAAATTAATCTGATTTATTACGCTTTGACTTTTGCATCTGCCGAATCAATCCTCAATGGTCAAGTGGTCGCTTCATAGTTTCTTGGGCGAAGAAGGCCGTGTTGATTCCTGCGGGATTTCACAGTGTTCTGTAGTGTTGTCCTCCCAGTGCGTCGTCTCCCGTCTTTTTTTCCCACTTCGATACGAACCTTCTTTCTCGACATGAGGTTTTTTTTCTTTCTTTATCTTTTCCAAGTTCGCCTTCTGTTCCGTCCACATCCACACTGTAGACCTTGTAGGGCAGGGTTGTAAGGACTATTCACACAGAAGCTTCCCATACACGGGATGATCCTTCACGCCAGGACCGTCTCTGTTCGCGGTGTACACTTTTATAACTAACAAGATCCATTTGGCGTCTAATCCATTGTTTCTTGAAGCGGAATATTTCGACAATCAAATTAACATTTCCCAGGAGAATTGTAAAACATGACCCGCTCCATTCTTTAACGTCAAGACAATGTCTGAGAAATCCGCCACATAAAAATGTCGTTTTGCCCTTGGGTTGTCCACACGTTGCGGACAAAGCCTCTCGCAGGGGATAAATCTTCGAGAAAAACCCCCTCGACCACTTTCTCCAATACGGCTTTGAAAAATTGGACCCCACGCCGTTCTGGAAACGTATCGACGTCGGTTACAACATATTTATTGAGAGGAGCCCGAACTGAGCGGAGGAGGAGGTTTTTCTTAGGCTAACCTCAAGCTTTTCAAGGTTCTATTAGACTTTTAGATGCCTTCGAAATCAATTATATGTAAATGCCGTGGTGTTGGGGCCATTGTACGGGTGACAGATTTATGTGATCATTGTCAAAACCTTTTGTAGGTAAAGGGAGCTCTCGCGGGTGCGCTGGGCTCTATGTTTCTTCTCTCGCTCCGGGACGAAAGCCTTTTTTCTTCTTCTTTGTCTTCTTTTCTTTTCCCACCTTTTCAACTTTTTTTTTTTTTTCCTTTTTTGGTACTCTTGGGAAAGAAACTAGATCCTGACCTCGTTGAACCGTTGGGGATCCCATAAGTTCCCGAAAAAAAAAACGGTTCACTTAAATACCCCGGTACGCTAAAAAGACGGGATGTTTGTTTAATTATGTTGGCAGCCCCGGGATTTCGAGCAGTAGCGAACGTGTGGTTAGCCAAATAAAGCAATTTACGGATGCGCTAATAACAGCCTGTGGGAGCGAAGGAATGAAGTTTTCGAGCTGGTCGGCTTCCACTGTTTCCTCACCAGGGACGTTTCACGGGTGGAAGCGGCGATTGGTTGAAAGCAAACGCGGCTGGGGTTTCAAATTCAAAAGTAGATTATTTAATAAATGATAATAGATTAAAAAAAGATAACGTTAAATCCTTCAGCAGTGCAGGGGGGCGGAGAGGGTAGCAGGCAAGGGTGGTAGAAGAGGTAGGGCTCAGGGGGATGCTGCCGGGAAACAGTAGAGCAGGGGAGTGGGAGAGGAGGCGAGGGAACGTGATGGAGGGCGGAGAGGGCCGAGAAGCACATATGCTTGGGCCTGGGACGGACATTTTCAAACAGCAAGATCCTCGGAAAAAATTGTTTTTGCGTGATACTCGTATTGTATTATGAATATCGGGAGACATCCCAGAACCTCTAGATCTCGGTTTAGATCAAGGATCAAATCAAAGAACATGGTACCCCTTAACGTACAAGTTGCTTGGTGAGGCTTGTGTCTCAGCTAAACCCGCATATCTTGGAGGGGAATGATCTCCTCTCCCACTCTTCCCCACCCTAGCCACAGGCTCCTTCCAGAAGGTCCACGAGTCAGTTGTGGGAGATGATTATGAGGGAAGGGGATTAGCTCTCATGAAGCCAGTAATGTGGATTGGGTGGTGTAATGTAAAATAACAAGCCATCAATTGAATTGAATAGAAGAGCGCAACCTTTCTGTTACTATGAAACCAAAACCCTAACTAAGAATTGAAGCCTTTCGGGACCAAAGGGCCTAAATGCCAAAATAAATTTTAATCTATGAATAAATTTTAATGAATACTTGAAAATAGCAATAAGTTAATTTAATTAATTTGAAATACTTAATAATTCACGACAGTTATAGTTGTGAATTATTAAGTATTTTAAATTAATTAAATTAACTTATTACTATTTTCAAGTATTCATTAAAATTTATTCATATATGAAAATTTATTTTGGCATTTCGGCCCTTTGGTCCCAGAAGGCTTCAATTCGTAACTTGACACTCTAGGTATCTAACGACCAAACTATGTCGTCGGGATCGAACGAATCGTCGACGACGGAGGTGATTTTGATAGCCTATAACCACCCCCAGAACTCGCTGATCACAATGAGACCACCCTCATGAAAATCTGTTCAGCCGTTCGGGCGTGATGCTGTGATACACACAAAAAAAAAAAATACAAAAAAACATGTCGAAGAGATGAGCGCACCTTTCCATTTTTGAGGGAAAGGTTGCGCTAAAAATCATACAAGTACTTACCATGGTAACAAATAGATCTTTTAGCATGCAAATGGTGCAGAACCGCAAATAGTTGAATTTGCCGACATACAGAGAATGGATGATTCTAGCTCTAATCACCGGAATTTCAGGTTAAATAATCCTATTGTTCAAAGAATTTTCCACACTTCTTGTACATACATCAATTATTGTCCACAAGTGAATTTTCCACACTTCTTGCAGATACATCAATTATTGTCCACAGGGGTTGTGTGAGTATCCAAAAAGGACGAACCACAGCCACACCAATTTATTGGTGCACCTCTATCAATTTACTGTTACCCATTTCTTTCATTTTTTGGTTAAACCTCTCGTGTGTGTATTTATAGGTTGTAATTGTCAGTGTAAATTCCGAATTTGGAACTATAAACCGAACTAGTGACATGTAATGTGGTTCTGCATATTGTTCCCACACCCACAATTTCCAAACCTTGACGTATGTTTGACCCGACTCAGCATTTCACTCCTCATTCACAACTGCCTAAATTGGGTGGTGGACCAGGTGTGGGGAGGCGTTGGTCGGTTACTTGTGCTGCAAGTGGGAGGAGGGCATTTCATCACCCAACCCTGTGAGTGGGGGGGATGGTGGGGGTTAAAATGTAAATGTAAAATTTTCGGGAGATTGGAACACTGGGGCAACACTTTGAGGCCTTATGGCTTATTGTACTCCCAAGTTTCTGTTTTTTGACTCTATTTGCCTCCTGGGTGGTCGAGGTCCAATTCCTTATTACCTAATACACGTCTTATCACTGCGTCTTGTTGGGGGGGGGGGGGGGGTGGACACATACCATCGCCCCTTCGACCAGTCCAGGAGGGGTTTGGGGGAATCGATACTTCCCCCCTCCCATCATTAAGGCCCGCAGATCGTGTGGCTAGTTTAACGTTCTCAGCAAACAAAGACATGTTTCTACGGGTCCACCAAAAAATTTTTATCCCGTTCCCAGGTTGTTTACAGTGTAAACTTTGTTCCTCAGATCTTGTGTGTTGAAGACAAATGTCTTGGCTCCCTTCGTCACGGGAGCCTCTGCTAGGATTCACATAATCTTTCAAAAGTTCAGAGGTGAATTGTCAACCGACAAAACAGGTATTACAACACATGATTTTTTTTCCAACATGTCACAACAAAGTTCGAATTAGCAACTAATACGCCCATAGTAGTGTGCGTTAAACCAGGCTCGAGGCCTTCTTCCCACGGCATTCAAATTTATAGTTGTTCATAAGCTCGTAATATTCATTTTGTGTAGGTATGCTATCAGTTTTGACGATTGAGTTATTTGGAAGCCTTCTGTCGCAGAACCAATAGTTCAAATTAAATTTAAAAAACACACTCATTTGCTCCTTGGCACCTTTCATTATTACTTTCCTTTCTTGTGTTAGCAATTATTTTCCTGATGCGTCCGTTCGTAGCGTTAATGTCAGAAGTAATAATAATTATAGCTTTACTCAGAATTATTCTGTTGAAATCAGTAATAGGTGTCGGAGTTGACATTTTCGGAATGAAATTGTTTGTGCTCTAAAAGGTGGGTGTCCTTTACAAGATGTTAAAATGAATTGCATCTTCCCTGTTGCGGCAAATAATGTTGCAATAGTAATATTATTCCCTATAATAGGGAATGAGTCTTTAAAGAGATATATGTGTGTGTAGTTGGCGTCGGGCCATTTTCATTGTTTGCGTGGGAACATGTCATTTTGTGGGACGTTTCGCATGTTTGTCATCCGAGTTGGGTTCATCAGTAGAGGGTCCTTGGTCGTACCGTTCAGCTCCCGCACGTGCTCCATCATCCTCAGCCAATCACTTTCTTTGGCGTCCTCCAAACTCTTCCGTTGGCCTGGCGCGTTTTCCAGTGTTTACTGTTACAGTAAATTGAGTTGCTATGTGTGTCATTGAGTTGTCTGGAGAAGCCGCTCATTCAATCCCGCCGTGATTTGAACGGTCGGGTGGGCCCTAACCGGCCTCAAGGCGATACTCCCTTCTTTCATCTGGTAAAATGGATCCATAATAATCTCGCGGTGGGAGCGGGGGAGGGTTGCCATGGTTAAATCCAAGTCCGACACAACACGGTCTGTTACAGCTTCATTGCCGATCATGCAGGCTGTGGTAATTGGTCCCAAGGCCCGTCCTCTCCTCAACAGACGGTCAAGTCTTGCAACAGCCACAACCGGGATCGGGGTCGAGTACGACACCGCTTTTCAAGCATAATAATTCCGTCTTGGAAATTGACAAATTCCCAATATTGTTTAAAGCTGCCAATGAAACCGGCTAATTCAAACAATCCTTCACTCTTCTGCTCGTCATGAACAAACAACTCTGGCATTTTTTTGGACCCTAGACTTCTTTCTCACCCTGTTAATCGGATTCAAACCACTTTCGACGGGTTGACGTTGACTCGAATTACTACATGATAAATCTTCAGAGGCATCACGCATATTCACGTAATGCTCCGGAGACGAAGCGGCTCGCAGTAATGGATTCTCATATATTTTCAAATATAAACCATCGGGGGTTCGTATAAGCTCTTCAACTAGACTTTCTCCCATGTTCTAAGACCCCGCCCAGCGTAGTAAAAAAGATTAAACAAAAAAAAGTGTTTTACAAATTTATCACACGTTTTACGATGATTTTCTCTTACTCGCGTGTAGAGGTCGTTTAAAAATCCTGATAAATTCATTTCAACCTTTCAGGTTAGTTAACATTCCAAACCGAATATACAGATCGAGCATGACGAACAAGTTTAAACAACTGCCTGAAGCCTCACCATTTCTCCTTTCCCAGCATGGCTGGTGGTGGTGAAGATGAAGAGATGACCCATGGTTTTTCACACCTAATAACCTTCATGATTTGATAGGTGATGAAATAGGGAAACGCCATCGGCTGTTTCTGATCTCTACCTTCTTCGACATTTGCTGGGTTGGGCGAGGAAAACCCCAAGACCCTTGAACAATCACCGGAACCCGTAGCAACGGCGAAGCCGTTAGAACCGACGATTTTGCCTCTGAAGACTCCACCAGAACTCAGGAAGTCACTCAGACAATTTGAGATATCATTCTGTCTCCATTGCCAAACACCTCACTCGAAAACAATCGACGGTGAAGACCTGGAGTGTCATGGGCCTGCCTGGCAATGCACGGGAAGGAATCTAAAGACCGTGGGGCTCCTCCATTACGGATGTAGCTTTGTTCACTAGCCTTTCTTCTAGGTCATGAACCAACTCCCAATCGTGGACTTGGCAGGGAGTTCGATGCTGCAGTAGTGCTCTCCTTTTTGTTGCCTGAGCTGCTTGGCAAACATCCAGCACGGTTCAAGAGGAGGGGCGAAGGAGAGCACGGGATGGCGGAAAGGGGGGTACCTAATATGTCTTGCAGGGTTGCGTACGGGCACGGCGGAGGCGTCCCGCGTCCTGGCTGCAGCGTTTCCCGTCCTGTCTGCCTGTTCAAGTGGTGTCCTGCCTTACCAGTTCTCCTATAAGCTGGTGACTTCCAGATTTTGCAACGCCAGCACCTCTCGCCATTTGTTGCAGTAGTTCACGACAAATACATATCTGTTATCTCTCCACATGCTCCATCCAGTCAACTCCAGCTTCTTCCAGGTCCTGTCAGCTTGGATCAGTAGGGGAAGGTCCTGTACTTCTGGCCGATTGCTATTACTACCCCTAGCCGTCTCACAAATTGTGTCCGCCATGAATTCGTAGTCCCAGGCAACAAATTGTAACGTAGCACACTCACCATGTTGCTATTATCTCCCTCTCCCTGATAAGGCTGCTCAAAGTTTTGGCGGTGCGCTGTTTCAAGAAGGAGGCTCCACATTTCCTTCGACGCGGTAAAGAATCAGTACCTGTAGTTGTTTCTATGGAAAACTTGGCACTAAGGAACTTGATCAACTTTTGGTTTCTTATTCTTGGAATAATATACCTATGTTTTCGCGACACAGGTCGACGACTCGGATCGGCCTCAAAATTTGACATTATCCGTTTCAAGAGGTCTACATTCTAAATCCAAAATGGCCGTCCGCCGTCCGCGCCGTTTTGGGCAGTAGGCATTTTTCTTTTTTTTTAAATCTGAAATTTTGACAAAATACTCGGTTTACCATCTAGTTGTGCCCGCAAGGTTTTCAGCCCGATCGCCCAAACCCGTGGGGCGCTATGGGGCTACGGGAGGGTTTTTTTAAGGCTTTTGGCTATGGGGTCGAGTTAGGTGACGTTTTCGAAGTATTTTTGGACGTAGAATCCATTTTTGGGGGTCCCGGAACGATCCGATTTCACTGGAGCTATCTAAAAGGCTTTCATGGGGCTACAAATGGGATTTTTGATGGATTCCAGGACGTCAAATATTTTTCAAGTAGAAAACAAAAACAATTAAAAACACTTTTTCAAAAAAATTTTATATTTATATAAAATTGTTATATATTTATTTAAAAATATCTATATAAAATATATTTAAAAATATTTATATAAAATCCAAAAAAAAATGTTTTGAAGTATAAAATCTAAAAAAAAAATTTATTTATTTTTCATTGAAACAGAATTAAATTTCTGCACTTGTACTGCACTACTTACTTGTAAGTAACCTTTATCAAAGAATAAGTTTGCAGTGCTTTGTGTAAGCAATGGAGGATTTTCCAAGAATATTCACATAATCACTTCTTTTAAATCTGCAACGTGCGTACCTCTGGCCACCTGTACAATTCATTTTATTGATCCACTAAGGAATTTCACATTTTAGGGTTATGATAACTCGACCAACAATGATATGAGTTTCCTCGTTTACACTCTCAGAATGTATACTCCCGGAAGTACCTACAAACAGGTCTGGCCAGAGGTACATGCTATGGTTGAACCTCTGGCCGAATTTCACTTTTTCTGAATTGCTTCTGTGAGAAGAGTAAATTTTTTTCGCAGTTTGGTAGACAAAACTTACTTTTTGAGAAAATGATGAGAAATTGAAAATTATGACTATTTTGTTATTGAAAAGTCGTTTTTACAAAAACTGGCCAGAGGTACGAGCCCTTCCCTACAATGTCATATTACTTTATATGTCATATTACTTTAGGCTACTTCGTCCAATAGTACTTAGCAATAGCCTCTTGAACTACATAACACGAAGAACCAGATCGTACCACCTTTCTACACTAGGAAACGTGTCGATAATATTTTCACTAGCATTATGTCCGCGCTACATGTGCCTCCCACCGTATCGTAACTCCTTTTGTGGGGTTGGGAGCGTTCGATGCTTCAATTTCGGCGATCAAAGGTTATTAACTTTTTGTCGACCTTTCTGCCGCTTTCTCTACATGCTATTATTCTCAGTGGGTTAGGTATTTGAGCGGAACACCCCGGAACCTTTTGCACGGTCCACTGGAACTGAGCTTTCCAAGGCTAATTTTTATTCATATAAGTAACGTGGTTGTAACAGGGTGTAATGCAACGCGGTCCGGCCCAAGTTTTGTTTTGTGTTTGCCTATCGTGGGATTCCATCAATTAGGCGGCGAGTGAGTTATCTTTATTTTATCTTTCAGTGCAGCACGACTTTATCAATTCTCTACGTCACGACGTCTCAAAAGGTGGTGCGCTGGCATCGTCGTAAATTGTGGCGCGGATTTGCCCACCAACTTCGCACAGACCTAGCAGACACACCCTCGTCCCCCCCGTCAAGTCCACAAGGCAAAACTCCAACGTTAAAACCTACTCAGTGTGGTGCAACTTGGGGGCCCTATTTTGATTAGATTCTCGATAATAAATCCCGTCCCGCTGGGGTATATATAGGTAGCCAAAGGCAAAGCCCGCCTAGACGAGATAAGCCGTTCAAATTGATTGAAGAGAGGCCCAAACAAGGGATTAGGGCCTGAGCTGCACCATCGTCTAAAACCTCAGAGTTGCATCACCCCGGAAAGGTCCCTAAGGGATTCAAGACATTCCGGATAGGCCGTTGAACTGATTTCCGTTTCATTTTTACGTACGATTGGTAGAGGAGGTTCATGATTCTTCAGGCTTAAGAATCATTCAAAAGAAGACTCTTGTACAGAGTGCAAATTATTCTGCATTCCGAGAAATAATTTTCGTGATAGATCTTCATTATTTCGTTGTACAACATACTACACAACAGCAATGAATAATAATTATTTTTAAGACAGCATCAGTCTTCTGGGGTTGCTGGCAAATCGATCAACTACCTCTTCTTGATTGACTTTTTTCTTTTCTCCAAATCTCGGTGAAGGCTGAGCATACGAAGACTATTCAGCCTATCCGTTGCAGACTGTGTCCATGTTTTTACGCCCCTCAGGGTGCCAGAAGTTCTTTCCACCGAGCAGGTGGAAAGCTGACAAAGAAAGTACGTAAATTTCGGTAAATCATTTTGGTTTATCGTTAAATCCTAGTCTCGATGTATGAAATACACGCATGATTTCGCAAGTTCATGTCGAATTAATTATTCTGGAGCCAGTTGAAGATTTTCGGGAGTTGACCCTACCTTGGTCAACTTCGTAAATCGTAAGTGATAATAATAATAATATTATTAGGTATCCTTTGGTAAATGATCATTTTAATAAACATTTTATGATATAAATGGCATAAATGTGCAATAAACCAATTATTTCTGATCAAAAACATCTTCTGTCAGACAGCTGTCCAAGGTGACCAAGGGAGGAGCACGGTTCCTACCTTGGTCAGTTTGGAAGGGTTTGGAAAAACGATCTCCACAATTAATTAGTGATACTAAAATTATTAGCTCTTCGTCCATTCAACAGCCGAATAGTGTTGCTATCCAGATCCATACATCCATCCTAGGGATGATTTGTTGGAGGTTAAAACATGTTTCCAAATTCCAATAATAGCTTTCCAAGCCCTAGTGGTAGAGACCTATGCATTCAATTCTTGTTTCTTTTAAATAAGTTCAGCACAATTTTTTTTTTTTTTTTTTGCCCGAAAGTCTCCCCTCTCTGCCCCGCCCTGTCTACGCCCATGGGAGTTACCATTTTTGAGCAGGAGACGTTCAAACTTGAAGTTATCTTGATTTTTCGCAAAGTTGGAAAAAATCGTCATTGTTTCACAGCCCGTCGCGCCCTTACGGCTGAGTCAATTTTAACTTTAAGGTAGCTCTTTAGTCGCAGAAATTTGTGCTCTTTAATTTACTATATAGACAATTTTCACCTGTAACGCACCCTTACAAAGTTATCCGTCAAAAAACCAAAGAAGAGCCGAAATATCGAGGGTTTTTTGTGATTTGGACGGTGAGCGTCACAGAAATTTTGTTGGGAAGCTTCGGATTCGTGTTCAGCCCCTCAAAAAAAAAACATTTAAAACCGTTGAGAAAAATTCTACACCACGCTTTGCATCGAACATCCCTTCTGAGGCACCCGGTGACTGGACTATTTGTAAAAAAAAAAAGAAAAAAAAAAAAAAAAAAAAAAAGAAAGTAACGTCCCAGTAAAATCACGATGACTTTTTGTCGAAGCTTCCAACGGAAAAGGTCAAGAACAAACCTGGAAGGTTCGGATCCCCTGATTGTTATTAGACCGATGGAATAAATTCCAGCTTAAATACTTGGGGAAAGGAAGAATAGAAGATAAAAAGAAGATGGAGAAAAAGGAGAATTGAGACGAGAAGGTGAAAGGGTACGAAGGTAATTAACACGACCCACAGGGGGGTAGAGAGTATAATCGTAACTAACCGAACACAGGGAGTAAGTGTGGACCTTGACCCCGCTAGTGTTTGAACCTCCAGAGGAGCCGACCGGTCGTGAATTGATTTTTAAACGGTTTCACAGCCGCGGACCGTCTGAAGGCCTGAAAGAGCCTTTTTCGTGTGATCAAGTCAAAAGGGGGGGAAGAAGTTTTTTTTTTCCCCCGGGTGTGCCGGAGCCGTTTTTTTGCCGTGAAATCCGTTGCGTTGCCCGGGAAGGAAATGGCCAGTTGGAGAGGGCACTTGATATTAACGAGAGGACTTATATGAGAGCGAATTCCGATCCTGTGGCGTGATCACTGGGAATGGGCAGCAGAAAAGACCATAATTTGAAAGGGAACTGAGATGACCTGGACTTGGTAACCTGAGACTTTGGTGTTATGGTGTAGCTGGAGCTCATTCTCGTGACTGAGACAGCGCTGAATTTCCATCAAGCAAGGGATGGCGTTGCTCGAATTGCTAAGAGGACATTGACTTATTGCATCCATCGAGTTTTCACCTCTCCTGATACACTGCCAAAGTTTTTCTGCTGGAAAATCTTATGCCTTTGCTGTGAGCAGATTCGGGCCTTCCTCAGCCACTGTTTGACTCGATATCGAGACCTGTAAGTACTTCTCCCGAGAAATGGGTGAAGGGCTGTCATTGCTCCAGTCTCATGATCTGCAGCCAGATGATGTTGAGTAAGGATCTCCTCATGGCTTTGGTATCAAGAATTCAGCAACCCCAGGTAACGCGAGGATTTGATCTTACCGTGTAGCGGAAGCTCCTTCTCTTAAGCCTGCTAATTTGGTGCCAGAACTTGCAGACAGTACTAAGCCTTATAAAACTTCTGTGGGTCTCACTGCATATTTTTTCGTTAACCAACAATAGGTGTTGAAATCACTTTGGACATTAAGCAGCTACTAAGCATGTCCTTATCACTATTGAGTCTTTGCTTATGTCACTGCCTCGAGCAGGTTTGTACTGCTCCTGATTCCTGTCGAAGTTTCTTTGGTCATCGAACGATCTCATGGAACCGCCATGAACTAGGCCATACCTCTCCAAAGTACTGTGGGCATGGGTGGATCTTACACCGCTGCCGTGAGCAGATTCTCCTCTCTCCGATTCTTGGAGTCACTGCGCATCAGCCAATAGAGGCCACAGTCACCAGAACGTCGTCTGAATCTGTGTTCCGATGTGCGTAGTTCAACCAGCAAAGTTGAACTAATGAGGACGATTTGGTTTTGCCTCTGTGCCAAAAGCCGACCAGAATCCAACCCACAGTCTGGAGAAAAGAAAGCTGACCCGAGTTGCAGCAAAGGTCCCGGGGAACAACGCCAATCAGCATTGTGATGTTAGGTCAGATTCAGCCACTCAGCATCTTTCAAACGTCTATCCAACAAAACAAGTGTAGAAGTTGGCGATGCAAGTGGCTGAAGGGTCGTTGCTGAAGACACTACTGGGGACCACCGCCTCGAGCTTCACTACGGGTTGTTTGCAATTCCACCGGAGGGAGTTAATTAGTCGTAATCTGACCATGCAATTCCACTTGTTTACTTTCTGTTATCCAGTGGATCTTATATATCAATTACAACGGTAACACACCCAGTACCGTCTTGCTTGGGCCTTGAAGTCGTTACCTGAGATGTTGGGGTGGCTGCAGGAGGCAACGAGAAACAGGAACTGGCTTGTGCTCGAGCCAGGGTTTCTTCGACTCGTCTGCCAGGTCCACAGCAGCCCTCAATGACCCAGGTACCCCAAAAAGGACCATTTCTCGCACCCGCTCACTTCACAGCTGCTCCTGAAATTGGTCAAACAAGGCTAAGCCAACTACCTCTGCACCAGCACCTTCTGTTGCCAAAAGGCAATCCGAAAAGGCGGGAAAAGAAACTAGTTGTTGGGAGCGATCTGGTGGTAGTTGGTGAACTAACAACAAAGATGGCGACTCGGCTTTTCGGGAGAAGTTGCGTCAGTTACTGTAAGACTGACTGAGGAGTAGTTTGGTGTCGTGATCGGAGTGACGCAGGGAGACGATACGGCCTCGCAAGAGTTAAAAAGGTATGTGCTAAATTGATATCACAAAACAAATGGTTTTGTGATCCAAATGTCGATGAAAGGCCGCGGATACAGTTAAAAGGTATGTGCTAAATTGATATCACAAAACAAATGGTTTTGTGATCCAAATGTCGATGAAAGGCCGCGGATACGTGGTGAAAGAAACCATAACTGGTTTATAATACCGTGAGGTAAAGGGGTAGACTATAAGGGGTGGTGGAGGTCTACTGGACAGCGGATCCATAAAGGATTCAGGAATAAAATGAATAAAATTGGACCTTCATGGTCACTGAAAGGGATCCGGAATCCAAACTTAGACGAGGATTCGAATGTCACTAACTAAAAGATTGAAAAGAACGTAATAAACCTAGGCTAGTAAACTTGCAATAAATAAATGTTATATTGCGTGAATTTACTATAAATCTTGGAGATTCATGTGATTTCTCTACACCTTCCATGCAAGCTGTTTCACTGCCCTGGCAATGTCTGCACTCGCCCCCGAAGCTGCTCCTTAGAAACCCGGGCTTGATTGCCATTCCCAACCATCTCTTGCAGGTCAACCAACTCCCCAGAGTCCTGCTCTGGAAAATCTTGGAGCACGCATAGGCCAGCCCATAGAAATGAAGCGAGAGCCACTGTGATACTACTGTCATGCATCCACAGCAAATTGAAGAACAGTTACCAACCATATAGCAGTCTTTTATCCGGTGGCATTGATGGCTGGTGGAGTTTATAGCACGTCCGGTGTGATCACAAGAACCCCCTCACTACATATAGGAGCGGATTTAAAAGGGGTGGGGGTCGTGTCCCTCTTCCCTTAGAGAGAAATATTGGATCTTTTCTGTACTACAAGGATGTTTACAGCTGAGAGGTGTGATCAGATGATTGTTGAGCAAGTATCATATGTTGGGCATCAATGAGCCAAATCCTTTAGCAACATCAGCATGCCTCAGGAAGGATAGCCAGCCCCTGCCATTCTATAAATGCTCAGAGCACTTCACCTCGCCGTGTTCACCCAAATTTTCTTCTGAGCATCAATCAAACACCAACCTTGACTTAAGTTCTGGAGCTCGGCTTTCAAGCATTCAACGTGCTTCTTGATTGCTCAGGACAATGCCACTTTGCCAGCAAGCATGACCAAATCTGGTGACTTCTGGTGGACAAACCGCCTCCGCCTGGGTGTGATCCCATATGGAATCTCTTGTTTCCCTCAAAATGATCAATCACCGAAAATTGACCGGTTCCCCGAGTGATCCATCAAGAGGGATCACTATACTCCCCCGTAATTCCCCACTCATACGTTTTCGGTAACAAAAGGGCGCGAACAGACAATGAGTGATAACCCCGAAATCGTCGGAGGCTAATAGACCCCCATCAGACCCCCAAGCCCCCCGTCAGCCCTCCAACAATCGACATATCGGGACAACCAAATGACGGGGGTGGGCCCCTAACGTGAGGCACTGACGGGCCCATGACGCAACGAGCCTCGAAAGGTGTTACGGGGATAAAAGAAAAGGAATACCAAGGTTAGCCCATACATCCACGACCGCCCTGTCCAAACATGTTGAAAAACGACCTTTGAAAATCGGTGACACACAAACTCTGACAACATCTATCGCTGATAACTAGGAAGACTTTAAGAGCCCCGGAAAGGACATTTGCGTGGGTTTGTTTGACGTCGAAGTGCTCAAGCAAACAAGATCTAGAAGGATCAACTGCTTCTCCCGTTTGTCACATGCAATTTTTATTTTTTTCTCAACCTTAGAGTTACTGTGATGTAGTAAAATATATAAAGGATGTAGTATGTAAAAGTGTAAAAGCCCGAAAGTTTAATTTTTTCGAAAATAAGGTTTTGAGCTTTTCCAGCGCTACTAATAACTAATCATTATTCTTCTGTTTTTTTTTTTTTTTTGTTTTTTTTTTTTCGTGTTAATGTGTCGGCTGAAGGATTGGTGTACCAAGAACTTGATGACAGTCAACACGATAAAACAGCCTCACAGCTTTACTCCTTATCGGCAAAGAATCACCAGCTCAGCATCGAATACAACGGCTTGCCAGTCAGGGAAGAGGCCGCTGTTAGGTTACTTTTGATAAAAAATTATCCTGGCGGCAGCCCGCCAATGCAATTGCAAAGACTGCCGCAACGCCTCGGTGGAACCTTTGGAGTACATCTTGAAGACCACCTACAAGACCTGCTCTCGAGTTATGGCGCAGAGTTCATTACAGCTGCTGTTGAATCTACTCGGGCTGAGGTGAACAGGGTGAAAAACAAAGCCTTGCGATTACTGGGGGAGCAGTCAGCTCCAATAGCTGCCATGGAAGCTGCAGAGCGCCTAAGATCCACATGCGGCCTCAACCTTGACGCAAGAGCCCCTCCTCAGAATCTCTCAGCACGCCACCCCCGTTGATTATCCGATCTATCTGTTTCTCTGTCCGGCTGGACACTCGGAAATCGGAGACCCCTGCTGCAATACTGCGTGGCAGGTGTGAAAGAGGCGGCTGCGGCGATTCTGAGACGCGGCATCAAGGACCCTGCATGGTTTTCTTCGTGGATTCCCAGGCTGCTATGAAGACCCTCAGAGCAGCAGCACCTAATGAAAATGATATGGTTGAGGAGGTGAAGGAATCAGTTGCCATGCTGTTGAAGAATAGTAATGAAGCGGTGTACGAGTGGGTCCTTTCTCACTGTGGATTGGCCGGGAACGAAAAGGCTGACAGGCTAGCCAATGAGGGCTGTGAATTGCCACAGCAAGAGCGACCTCTAAACCTAGTTTGTCGCAGCGCTGATCAAGAACACAGTCTCCAATAAATACCGTGACAGAGCTGGCAGAACCTGCTCAACCACACCCTGCCTTCGAATCTCCGCAAAGTCTTCGTGTCCAACTTCAGGCTCATAACAGGCCGCGATTACCTTCAGAATCGGCATTGCCGCGTCACTGGAGTGCGATGAACCGATGAACTTGAACCACCTGCGGACCTGCCACCCTTTCTGAAGCAGCAACATTTACGGTGCAGAACCTGGGCGATCTCCATCACGACTCGCTTCTTTACTGGGCTGCCTGAGCCAAGATTGATCAACTTCCGAACGGCGGCGTACGGGAAAAAAACTTACCATCACCCCTATTACCCTATTACCACCTACAAGACCCTATTAGGGTGTTGAAACCAGCGGTACTTTTAATTTACACTTCAATATAAAAAGTGTTCTTGAACTAAAAGTTTCTCTTATCCTGAAGTTCTTGCCCTTCTTGAGGTTTCTTTTTTTTTACTTCAAGTTTTTCAGTTTGTTTGTTTGTTTTATTTTAATGTTTTTCATTTTATTTTTTTTATTTTATTTTATGAGGGTGTGCGGGTGTGTTTGTGCTTTGAGCTTGTTTTATTTTGTTTGATTTTTGTTTTGATATTCCTTTTTTTTTGCGGGTGCGAGTGTGCTTTGAGCTTGTTTGATTTTTTTTGCGGTTGTGGGTGTGCTTTGAGCTTGTTTGCTTTTTTTTGCGGGTGTGGGTGCGCTTTGAGCTTGTTTGCTTTTTTGTGGGTGTGGGTGTGGTTTGAGCTTGTTTTATTTTGTTTCATTGTTGTTTTGATTTTTTTTTTTTTTTTTTGCGGGTGTGGGTGCGCTTTGAGCTTGTTTGATTTTTTTGCGGGTGTGGGTGTGCTTTGAGCTTGTTTGCTTTTTTTGTGGGTGTGGGTGTGCTTTGAGCTTATTTGATTTTGTTTGATTGCTGTTTTTATTTTTATTTTTATTTTTTTCGGGTGTGGGTGCGCTTTGAGCTTGTTTGATTTTTTTGCGGGTGTGGGTGTGCTTTGAGCTTGTTTGATTTTGTTTGATTGTTGTTTTGATTTTTTTTTTTTTTTTTTCGGGTGTGGGTGCGCTTTGAGCTTGTTTGATTTTTTTGCAGGTGTGGGTGTGCTTTGAGCTTGTTTGGTTTTTTGCGGGTGTGGGTGTGCTTTGAGCTAGTTTTATTTTGTTTGATTGTTGTTTTGATTTATTTATTTATTAAATAAAGAATAAAAAATAAAAATAAAATAAAAATAAAAATAATAAAATAAAATAAAATAAAAAAAAAATAAAAATGAAAAATAAATAAATAAATGTTATTTATTTATTTTTCATTTTTATTTATTTATTTTTTTTTTTTTTGTTTTGTTTTGCGGGTGCGGGTGTGTGTTGTTAAGATTTTGACTAAAGTTTTTATCGAAAAGTTTCTGTTATCTAACAGTTTTTGAGTAGGTACTGAACACAAATTCGAAGGCCACTTTTTTTCCATCCTTTTATTTATAGGGTTTTCGATGTATTTTCCCTATCACTCATCGCAAAAACTCGCCGAAGACCCCATAACCAGTCCTGTTACAGTATTTAACGCCTATGTCCTCCGAGAAGACTACTGAATTTAAAAGTTTACGACTCGGCCGAAAGAAAACTTCCCTTTCGTAAACCGTCGAGTTATTAATTTAATGGGGAGCGTTATGTACCGGGAGGGGGTTGCAAAGAAACAAACCATGAAATCCGGTAACGAGAGAAATTGCTTAATTGCCATCGTGGGGACGCCATATCAAGTAGAAGGGAAAGAAGACAAAAAAATGCTTCGGACACACCTTTCAGCGACTGAACGACACCGTAATTATACGGAGATCGTCAGGAACAGTGGAGCCCCATTGCGGTCGTCATAATCGGGATGTTAGTTGAAGATTTACGCAGTTTTTTTTTTTTTTTTTTTACCAATAAAACGACGGAAGGGTTTCGGAAGAAAGTTTTACGATATAATCGCTGCACAGACGACATTAATTGGTTGTAGGAAATACGAGAAAAAAAAAACAAGTTGCTGAAAAAGCGTCTTCATTATGCGGGAGGTTTTCCCTGGAAACGAGAGATTTTTTTTGCCGTCAGACACTGGTTCTGAGGAATTTCCGACGGTGAAGTGTGCTAAATGCAGGGGCGGATCGAGGATTTCTTTGGGAGCAAACACCCCCAACTACATCGAAATTACGGTTTTGGTTTTTACTCGATAACGTCGTTTAGGTTCTTGCTACAACGTCCTTACCCAAAAACATTGTTGTAGGTGCGATTTCCTTCAGCTTTCACTCCTAAGGTTTTGGCTTACGATCGCTTGATCATCGAGAAAGGGTTTTAAAGTTCGAAAATTTCTTGAACAATTCAAAGTGACCGTTTTGACCTTTAACATTGAATTTCCTTCACTTTTCTCTATTTACGTCTTCTCACCTACGCATTGAGTCGGGCACACGGGCCGAAATTTTGAGAGAAACGTCAATTTTGAGTGATTCATGTTTAAAAACGCCGTCCGGGCCGTTTTGGGCAGTAGGAATTTTATTGAAAATCTGAAATGTTGACTAAAATACTCGGTTTACCGTCTAGTTGTGCCCGCAAGGTTTTCAGCCCGATCGTCCAAACCCGTGGGGCGCTATGGGGCTAAAATGGGGCTACAGGATGGGTTTTTTGAGGGTTTTTGGCTGTGGGATCGAGTCAGGTGTCGTTTTCGAAGTATTTTTTGACGTAGAATCCATTTTTTGGGGTCCCGCAACGATCCGAATTCGCTGTTGCGATCTTTAGCGCTTTCATGGGGCTAAAAATGAGATTTTTGATGGATCCCAGGAGATCAAATATTTTCAAGTAAAAAAAAAAAAAAAACGCTGCAAATTTTACACAAGGGTTTATTATTCTTTGATATACGTTACTTGTGCAGAAATTTAATTCTGTCAATGAAAAAAAATTTTTTTTGGATTTTTATCTCAAAAAAAATTTTTTTTGGATTTTTATCTCAAAAAAAATTTTTTTTGGATTTTTTTTTTCAAAATGTTTCTTTTTCAAAAATTCTTTATTTTTTACTCGAAAAATATTTAACATCCTGGGATCCTTCAAAAATCCCATTTTTAGCCCCATGAAAGCCCTAAAGATCGTCCCAGTGAAATCAAATCGTTCCGGGACCCCAAAAAATGGATTCTACGTCCAAAAATACTTCGAAAACGACACCTAACTTGATCCCATAGCTAAAAGCCTTCAAAAAACCCCTCCCGTAGCCCCATTATAGCCCCAGAGCGCCCTACGGGTTTGGGCGATCGGACTGTAAACCTTGCCGGCACAACTAGATGGTAAACCAAGTATTTTGTCAAAATTTCAGATTTTTAAAAAAATTCCTACTGCCCAAAACGGCCTGGACGGCGGACGGCGTACGGCGGACGGACATTTCGGATTTAGAATGTAGACCTCTTGAAACGGATAATGTCAAATTTTGAGCCCGATCGGAGTCGTCGAAAACATAGGTGTATTATTCCAAGAATAATAAACCAAAAAACGCTGCAAATTTTACGCAAGGGTTTATTATTCTTTGATATAGGTTGTGGGGATTCAGTATAGACCCCACGGTATTTTCCTTAAAATTGGTCGGCAGCCGCTGCATTCAATCGCAGCGCGCTCACGGGGGGCAGCAGCTCCCGGCGTCCACGTGCGGGAGGCCGGCGGGATTACGTTCCCGATACCGCGAGCTCCCCATGGTTCACTCGGGCCTCTCGTACGTCGGCGCCTTATTTATCCTTATCCTTATGCTTGGGATCCCCATTCTACTTATCGTAGATTTGGATATCTATCGCACAATTTTTGACGAGACCGCTTGCCAGGAATCCTCCTCTGAAGACATTTCAGTTGAGGAAGCCGGCTCAGCGGACTCAAAATTAAATTCACGCGGGGTACTTGCCCAGGCCGATCCTACCGACAATTCGCTCGGATCAGCCGGGAAATTTACCCCTCGTCAGGAGCAATCTGATTCTGATGCCACTCCTACTGACTTGACGTTCACCCCACACCTGTAGTCCCCCACCTTGCACCCCGAAATCGACAGTGGCGCGGTCATGCGGTGTGTAGGTACTCTTCCTTCCCTGTTATCGGTCTTCGTTATCATTTATCTCGTTATATTTCACCTTTTCCACCTTCATCGAAGACTCCAAGTTTCTTTTAGGATTGAGAAATTAATGACCTTCTCTTGAACAGTTTTCTAACTTTCCGGGGTGCTTTGGACATTGGACCACTACGCACTGGATCACTGTTGCCTGTCAAATAATGTTTCAAGTGGCGTTTCAAAATTCGAATTAGGGTATCCACTTCAGGGAATGGATTCCTCTATTGACCGTTTCCAAGCAATAAATTCCGCTTCTTTCTTGAAGGTCTTGCGTTCTACTCTTAACTCGAATTCATGTTTCTGTTGGAGATGTGTTTCAAACACGTAGATGCTTAAAAAAAACGCTCCAAATTTTACACAAGGGTTTATTATTCTTTGATATAGGTACGTTACTTGTGCAGAAATTTAATTTTGTCAATGAAAAAAAATTTAAAATTTTTTTTGTGGATTTTTGTTTAAAAAAAATTATTTTGGATTTTTTTTTTTTTTTTTTTCAAAAAATTGTTTTCAACATTTTGTTGTTGTTTTTTACTTGAAAAATATTTGACCTCCTGGGATCCTTCAAAAATCCTGTTATTAGCCCCATGAAAGCTCTATAGATCGGAACAGTGAAATCGGATCGCTGCGGGACCCCAAAAAATGAATTCTACGTCCAAAAATACTTCGAAAACGACACCTGACTCGATACCATAGCCAAAAGCCTTCAAAACCCCCCTTCTGTAGCCCCATAGCGCCCCACGGGTTTGGGGGATCGGGCTGAAATCTTGCGGGCACAACTAGATGGTAAACCGAGTATTTTGTCAAAATTTCAGATTTTAAAAAAAATTCCTACTGCCCAAAACGGCCCGGACGGCGGACGGCGTATAGTGGACGGATATTTCGGATTTTGAATGTAGACCTCTTGAAACGGATAATGTCAAATTTTGAGGCCGATCGGAGTAGTCGACCCCCGTCGCGAAAACAGGTGTATTATTCCAAGAATAATAAACCAAAAGTCGCAGCTCAGGTTGCTAGCAAAGTTCCCTTTGAAAACTTAACCATTGAACCTGGATCAAAGAATAATAAACGCTTGTGTAAAATTTGCAGCGTTTGTTAGTGATTTTTGATCGCTAGACTAGCTACCGACTTTTTGCGTAATCTACTGAATTTATGTGAACGATCTACGGAAAAGAGGTTTCTTGAGTTGGCATCCCTGAGTTTGCGGGTTTGATTTGCTGACGGGGTGGGGGACTACAGGTGTGGGGTGAACGTCAAGTCTCCTACTGACACTTCGCTCGGTGTAGCTCAGAAGCTGATTGTCTCAGGTATAGATCTGGGCCGCGGTTCTGATGGAGGCAATTTATTGTCTTCAGATGATCCTGCGACCAGACTCATTTCCGGGAATGAACGCGACCCAATTAGGCTAAATCCGTTTGGTCAAATTGGGGACTGCGAAATTCCCCAAATTGCCCCGACACTATTTACTGGACAAGCTGATCACAACAAATTGTGTCAAGCCCCAGATAGATGTGTTTGCGCACTCCCCTCCTCATCCTCCACAAACACAGGGAGCGAAATCTTGGTCACGCCAGAGGCCTTCTCCCAAACACACAAAACAACCAATAGGGACAATATAACCAATTTAGGTACACAAATTACTCATGTAGGTACACCTTCCACACCTGGTATGGAGGATCTACCTACATAGGTTACTTGGGCAGAAATTTAACTCTGTCAATAAAAAAATTTTAGAAAAATTTTTTTTAAATTTATTTATTTATTTTATTTTTTTCAAAAGAAATGTTTTTCAAAAATTTTCGTTTTTTCTTGGAAAATACTTTACTTCCAGGGATCCTTCAAAAATCCCATTTGTAGCCCCATGAAAGCCCTATAGATCGCCACAGTCAAATCGGATCGTTCCGGGACCCAAAAAAATGGATTCTACGTCCAAAAATACTTCGAAAACTACACCTAACTCGATCCCATAGCCAAAAGCCTTCGAAAAAAATTTAGGTCCCAATGGAGATTCAAACTATGGCTAATTACCTTTCTTTTGCACTTGGTTTCATCCTCGTAGCTCCAAAAACGGGGCGTAGCGAGAATTTATGGAGGAAAAAAAACCGCTGATTGTCCCACAGTGCTGCTTTCTCAATTTGAATAATAGTTTTTCTAGAGGTAGTCGTGTCAGAAGGGTAAAAGTTCAAAATTCCGAAATCCCACGCTTCAAATATGTTTTCCCCTTTTTTGTTGCCCCCATTTGAAAACTCCTATAAATACTGGCATCTTCGGGACGTGGTGCTCGTAGAATATGGGGGGGTATGACGGTCCTCGAGGCGCCCATCTTGAGAACTCTTGGGAGTCGTCTCAGATTCGAAGAAGCAGTTTGAAAAGAGGGTTCGTCTAGACCAGTCAAGGTCCATAACCTTCCTCGCCCTCGCAACACAATGCACCTTCGCGAGCAGGTGGCCCGAAGAGGGCTGTAAACTTCAAATACGATACCATAATTTATGTGTTGGGCCGGAGTCCCGACGTGCTTAGGGAGGTGCCCCGTCTTTTAGAGCTGAGATAGACAACCATCTCGGCCGAGTGCACAACGCAAACCGTCATCACCCTTTTCCCCTTCGAGTCCCACACAGTTCGTCCTCAGATTCGCTCTTCACTTCGCCTCTCGAATACCAACTGGAATGTGTCAAGATCGGCAAAAATTTGATGGTTAAAAAATGAGCTGAGATTTTAAAAAAAAATTGTACATCCACAACGAGTGGAATTCACATCTCCACACTCCGCTCTCTTGTAACCTGAATCCACGCCTGGGCCGGTGAAAATTAGAAATAATCGGGATGGAGAGCGTAATCCGCTGAACTTCACGCTTCGGGCTTTTCGAGGGTTTTCAGAGCGGCGATTACCAATTTTTCGGTGGGTGAACGCAGTCCACTTTTGAGCAGTCGCGGGGGGAGGGTTCTATTCAACAGTCCAAAATGAACCAGACGGAGGCCCATTTGATGAGCGGGCGAATGCGCTTGAAATTTTGACATTGTCAAAATGAGACACCGACCAAAAAAATCGGGTTGTGCGTAAAATTCCGCGTCGATGAACAATGGCGAACAAAAAACTATAGATAAGGAACCCCAAAAAATAGATTCTACGTCCGAAACGACTTCATATTCGAATTCAGCACCCATTAGACTGAAAATCCGTATAGACACGAGGGCGGAGGAAATGTCGGCCCAAATCCAAGGGTTCGCGGTTCAGACCTTTTTAAAAAAGGTAAACTCGGCCCCCCTTTAAAGCAACGAGGGATGTCAGAAAGGAAAAGTCGGCCCAGCGTCAGTTAGTTCGTGAACGATAACAATAAAGTTGTACACAGTGAACATAATGCGATCTCAGCGAGGATTCGTTCATATCGAAATCGACCACTTCACATTTTAAATCGCTGCAAATTTTACATTTTATTATTCTTTGATTAATAGGTTAATTTTGCTTTTTTTTTAATTAATTCTGTGTCAATAAGAAAATATTTTTGAAAAAATTATATATATATTATATATATAATTTTTTCAAAAATATTTTCTTATTGACACAGAATTAATTTAAAAAAAAGCAAAATTAACCTATTAATCAAAGAATAATAAAATGTAAAATTTGCATGCGGATTAAGCGTTCATAATTACTCAGAAATTATTCGACCTCCTGGGATCCTTCAAAAATCCCTTTTGTAGCCCCATGAAAGCCCCATAGATCCCCACGGTGAAATCAGATCGTTCTGGGACCCCCAAAAATGGATTCTACGTCCAATAATACTTCGAAAACGACACCTAACTCGATCCCATAGTTAAAGCTTTCAAAAAAACCCTCCCGTAGCCCCTTTTGGTTTATTATTCTTGGAATAGGTAACAACACCTAATCGCGACGAAGGTCAAAAATTCCGATCAGCCTCAAAATTTGACATTAGCTATTATAGCATAATACATACCTACGCCCGATAAAGGTGATGGACGGAGTGCAGCGAAGCGCACCGGGCCCGCTAGTGTATAATACATTCCAAGATGTCTTTTCTACTATTTCAAAAATATTTTCTTCATGACCCTGATTCAAGTTACTGACTAGGATCTTATGTTGTTACAGGCTTAACAAGCGTCATATTTACTCAAGTATCAACATTATTTTAAAACGTTGCAAAATGGCTATTATTTAAGATAGAACCCACACTTTTTTGTCGATGCCAATCTATGTGTATGAAATCCTATGTTTGTGGCTGGTAACGAATAAAAACTCTTAAAATGGGATTATTAGTTCATTTCTTTAGTTCACTGGGCCGAGTTTTCCTTTTCCCAATTTGGCCATTTTGGTCATTAACTGCGCTGGACTGAGTTTTCCTTTCGCGATTGATGCTGAGCAAGGACATAAACGGGGCTGGGCCGAATCTTCCTTTCCTCGGAATGGTTTGTCCCGAGTTTTCCATCGCCCAGACACGAGCAGAGCTTTTTAGAAGTTTTTGAGATTTTGAACTGAAAGCCGAGGCCAGTGACGTCACACATTGACCGCCAGAGCGCGCAGTTATTGCTTTTACTTGGTAACACTGTTCACATCACTTCACGTCTACCTGTTTTATCACGTTATCCCTTCTTCTTCTCTTTCAATATCCGCTGATGAAAATTTGCACTCATTCATGGCGAACAACGCAAAAAAAAGCTCACTGCAATCCGTCAACCCCGTCCCGAGAAAAGGTACTTCGAATGGTCATAAACATCGTTTATGGTATAGTCTGGGGTTCTAAAATGAGCCATTTTTATGATCTTGTGTGAACTACCTAGTGTCAACTTTTCCGTCATTCTTTTGCGAGCTTCTTTTTGAAAGGGACCTGCTCAGCGCTATGGGGCTAAAATGGACGGTCGCAGGCCTCCTGGCGCCTCACCACTCGATTGGAAAATGGGGGTCCTTATGGGTTGAAATTGGAACTTTTGCGAGAAGTGCGGTTTCGCCTTTCGGGAGCCGGGGCGGAAGTTATCCTGGTAAATTGTGCTCAAAAATTAGCTCAATTAGCCCGATAAAGTCCCATAAAGTCCATGTCCCAACCGCCTGCAACCGTCCATGTCCCAATGGAGATTCAAACTAGGAGTAATTACCTTTCTTTTCCGCTTGGTTTCATCCTCCTAGTATTAAGCAGGGCGTAGCGAGAATTTATGGGGGGAAAAAACGCTGATTGTCCCACAGTGGGCCGGGAGGTTATCACAGTCCAAATTAGACAAGACCTCGTAGGTTCAAAAACGGCGTTTCCTCTTTTAAAAAAATAGCATAGTAGTATTTATAACGGTTCTATGAGCTCTTTTGGTCGCCGAATCCGACTCCAAAGTTTGCCACCTCAAAAAAAAAAAAACTGCTTCGCCGCGAAAATGTTAAAAAATCGAAATTTGTTCGACTTTTGTTCATATTGTAGCTTAAATCTCGAAAACTAATCGTTTTCAGTGGAAACATAACATTAATGAATTGTATTAATGAATTATAGTAGCCAAAATTACCTTCAAAATGCATTTATTAAGGTTGAAGGGAGACGTTACGATTGCGAACGCTAGGAAAGTATACGATTGCGAACCGACCCTCTTTAATCCGAAAAACGCTGCAAATTTTACACAAGGGTTTATTATTCTTTGATATTACGTTACTTGTGCAGAAATTTAATTCTGTCAATAAAAAAATTAAAAAAAATTTTTTTTTGGATTTTTATCTCAAAAAAATAATTTTTTTTTGGATTTTTTAGTTCAAAAATGTGTTCTTTCAAAAATTCTGTATTTTTTACTCGAAAAATATTTAACATACTGGGATCCTTCAAAATCCCATTTTCAGCCCCACGAATGCCCTAAAGATCGCCCCAGTGAAATAGGATCGTTCCGGGACCCCAAAAAATGGATTCTACGTCCAAAAATACTTCGAAAACGACACCTAACTCGATCCCATAGCTAAAAGCCTTCAAAAAAAACCCTCCCGTAGCCCCATTATAGCCCCATAGCGCCCCACGGGTTTGGGCGATCGGACTGAAAACCTTGCGGGCACAACTAGATGGTAAACCAAGTATTTTGTCGAAATTTCAGATTTTTTAAAAATTTCCTACTGCCCAAAACGGCCTGGACGGCGGACGGCGGACGGCGTACGGCGTACGGACATTTCGGATTTAGAATGTAAACCTCTTGAAATGGATATATCCTCAAAATTTGACATTATAATGTCAAATTTTGAGCCCGATCGGAGTCGTCGACCCCGGTCGCGAAAACATAGGTGTATTATTCCAAGAATAATAAACCAAAAGTGGAGGATTGCGAACGCGACGTTGCCAATACGTGGCACGGAATCGAGCGGTTTATAAGTCCAGCTGCTATACTATTGAACTTCGTCGTCGTGTCAACTTGAATTTCCTTGATCGTTTGCAGCACTTACTTTAGGTATGCATCGCCATGTTGGAGGGAGGTCAACAGTTGACCTCCCTCCAATAGTCAAGCCATACAAGATGTTTTGAGGAGCTTGACAACCCCAGATTATGTTCATGTGATTTTGCTGGCCTCATACACAAATAATCACCTGATTTTCTCTTACAATTTTTCCTGAGAACCTGTCGTTCGATATCCCTGGTGGTCAACTGATCATGGTTGTGGACCATTTTCTCCCAACAACTCGCGATTTATCACTATTCGTGAAAACTTGTATGGTATGGTTCTTGTATACTAACATTTCTTTTCCCCGCTCCGCTATTATTAACTTGCATTCATGGTCACTTATTATCACATTCGTATCACTCATTATATATAATGAGTGATACGAATGTGATAATAAGTGACCATAGTATACTATCACCTTCATTAACACTTAATATCACAGTCGTATCACTCATTGCGTTTACGTCTACGCCAGAAAGGCAACGTCGCAGGCCCCCAGGTAGAAAAAACGAAGCGTTCGCAATCGTAGCATTCGCAATCGTAACGCCGCCGGTTGAAGAGCAGACCAATTATTGTAAAGCCGCGTATTATAGTAAAGTTAACTATTATAGTAAAGCCGCGAGTGCGCAGAATAAAAGGCTAGTTTTTCGCAATCTGCAAAAACTGGAAAACTCTTTCAAGAACCTTTTTTTTTAAAAGTAACATGAAATTGATGCGTAGACACCAGCATAATATAATAATAACCATATTATGGTAAAACAAGGGTTTTCGCAGTTTTGGCAAATTGTTGTTTTTTTTAAATTTTTTTTTAATAAACAATGTGTTTTTCCAAGGGTTTTGCAGTTTGAAAATGTCCGTCAGTCCCAAGCCCAAGCATACGTGCTTCCACGCCCTTCTTCACGTTCCCACTCCCACTCCTCTGCTCCACTGTTTCCTGGCAGTATACCCCTGAGACCCTCCCTTGTTCTTCTACCACCCTTGCCTGCTACCCTCATTTGCTTACCCTCACCACCTCAACCACTCCCCTGCGCTGCTGAGGGATTTATGTGGGGTGACAGCCCCCCCCCCCCCCCCCAAGAGCGCTAATCCTAACCCCACCCCATGCCGATAAGTGTCACGAAAAATTTTCCCAATCAGGTTGACATTTTTATTTAAAAAAATTGCGTCACAAAACGGAGCCTTACGAAAAATGTTCACAATCATGTTTAAATTTTCATGTCGTGCCTTGACACGTAAATTTTTACAATTAGGTTGACGTTTTCATGGCTTGACTCTGGCACATTACGAAAATTTTCTTTAAAAAGAAATGTGCGGTGCTTAGAGGAGCTACATACTGTTTGTGGCAATCATGTTGATTTGACTACATTATTTACAAAAGTCTTATCGACAAACTATGGTGATTGTTGATGGAGTGTGTAAACGGCGCGAAGCGGTCAGTGGGAGGCGTGTGAATCGACCCATCGTGCGAATCGATTAGCGGGTTCGACGGCGCTGACGATTCCCCGTCTTGAGGGCTCCCTCGTTAGGAGCGGCGAAAAGGTAGGGGGGGGGGGACCTCCCACGACGGGATGCACCCTGTTCCCGCTCGACTCACCCCCGCATCCCCCCGCCAGGGGGGGTTTAGCCCGCGCCAATGAGAACGTGACTCCCCTAACAAGAAGTGACAACACGACGGGCACCCCCCCCCTTGTTCGATGAGGGATCGGCCCCCCCACGGGGGGGGGGGGGGGGGGGGGGGGGTCACTATCGGGCAGGAAGAACACACCGGAGACGCTGGCAATGCCCTCGGCGACCTTCCGCCCCTCACGATCCCGCAGACCCGCCCTTGCACGTTCGGTACAATCCACACAACAAGGAGGCAGTTGATGACTGATATTGGCAACCAATCAGCAATCACAACGATAACGGACGGTCACGAAGCTCCCCGACGAGCCCAGACAGTAGGGATGGGTATCGATGAACAAAACATCGATGTTTGGACATCGATGATTTTTAAAAAAGAAACCGATGTCTCAAAAACATCGGAGAAAAAACATCGATGTTTCGATACATCGATGGTTTTATATGTATAACAAGGGGGGGGAGATGTTATGAAAAAAAAAAAAATTCTTTCCATTGTAGTTTTAGTAGAAAATGTGAAAAAAAAGTCATTAAAACTTGAAGCGATGAATGAAGTAGGCAGTAAAAAAGTCGGTAAAGAATATTATTTACTAAAAAAAAAAAAAAAAAAATGACGCCAGTTCCTCTGAGAGACGATTTCTCAAGGAGCTTAAAATTAAGCCTGCTTAAGAGAATAGCCTCTCAGAAGGAACTGATTTTGGTTCATTCTTGAAAACAACTTCGGAAATGATAAGAGTTGCCCGCAGTTGACCATCCAAAACCCTAAAGTGTTCTGTTCGATTTTTTCGTTGGGAGCGTTCAAGTACAGCGAGAGCTCAGCAGGGATTGTTTCGTTTTTGTGTCAGGAGTGATGCCGCATGAACACAGATAACGACAAGTGATAACGAATCAACATTGATTGAAATTTTCTATTTCCGATAACTACCTACCTACTATTCGATCGACACATCGATGTTTCTTGAATCTGTACCTATAGTATTATTTTTATAAAAAAATAATAAACAACCGAGTAAGCATTTAATGCTTTTATAAATTTTATAAAACATGAATAATTATTGTTCAGGTATAAAAGTATCTACTATTTTTACGTAATCGACCATCAAAACAAATTTTTTTTTCGCGAAAAAACATCGATGTTTGGGGGGAAAAACATCGATGTCTAAAAAACATCGAAGAGTAAACATCGATGTATAAAACATCGATGTTTGAGAAAAACATCGATGTTTGAGAAAAACATCGATGTTTTTGAAACATCGATACATCGATACCCATCCCTACCAGACAGTTTTTATTCTCAAAGTGGATGTTTGCCGATGGTGCAGAGGTCTAATCCAATGAGTTTTTATTCTATTTGCACGTATTACGATGTGTTGACGTGCTCGATTAAGGCTAATGATGGCGCTGTTTGCCATCATCCAACTCCGCCAAAGTTCAGCTAATAGCGAGTGAACATCCCAACTCCGCCAGCGATGCGTCATCAGCTCTGCCATTTCCGCCAGCTCAGTTCCCAGTTTTCAGAAATAGGTGACTACCTTCATTGGGCACAGAAATGCCAAAATCCAGAATTTCAGTAATCCATAGATCCACAAATTCAAGAGATCCAAAAATCCAGAAAAAGATTCAGAGATCAGGATATGAGAAAATTTAGAGATCCTGAGATCCAGAAATCAAGAGATCTACAGCTCCAGAAATCCAGGAAAAATCCAGAGGTCCAAAAAATCCAGAAATCTAGTAGGTAATGCAGAGATCAAAGAAATCAGAAAACAGCTCCACAAAATCCAGAAATTACTTAATCCAGAGATCTAGTGATCCAGAAATGAGCTCCTTTCACTGGCGGAGTTGAACCCATTCCTGAAAATGGCGGTCGGTGGGGGGGGGGACTCATCGTAAAATAGGCGGCGAGTTTCACTAGCAGATTCTTGCCAAAAATCAGATATCTTGCCTTTTGATCCGACGAGGAACAAAAAAACAGCTTTAAAGCCGAAGGACTTGATTACGTATTCAGCAGAAGTGGAGCTCCGCCAGATGAGGAGCCGATGGAGGTCAAGGACGCGCTTTCTGCCGCCCGTCGTCATCTTATCCTCTCGACCGCCTCCGCTCCCCCCCCCCCCCCCCCCCCCCTCACGAGCCTGACTGGAACTGGGTGAAAGTAACTCGCTGCGCCAACGGCCGTTGAAGGTTCGCATTACGTCGAAGAAATGCTTCAATGGGGTTTAAAAACATTCTTATCTTTGGCCAAAATTGACCACGAAGAAAATTTATCATTTAATGGCCCCACCCAAAAACGACTTCGGCTCGAAAATGAAAACTCTGGAAGTTTTCGCTATTTTTTCAGTATATTTGCATCACCTCGACAACTAAGCGTTTTTTATTATTTATATTAAAAGCCTTCAAAAACCCCTCCCGTAGCCCCCCATTTTAGCCTCATAGCGCCCCACGGGTTTAGGCGATCGCGGACGGCGTACGGCGGACGGACATTTCGGTTTTGGAATTTAGACCTCTTGAAACGGATAATTTCAAATTTTGAGGCCGATCGGAGTCGTCGACCTCCGTCGCGAAAACATAGGCGTATTATTCCATGAATAATAAACCAAAATTGACGTGCCAGAGGCAAGACATGAAAATGTCAACATGATCGTCAAAATTTACCGTAGGTACAAGAGATTGTCAACACGATTGTGAAGTTCTTTCGTAACTCCATTTTCGTAGGTAGGTGAAAACGTGATTCTCAAAAATTTTCGTATAGTCCAGTAAAATTATGAAAAGTGATCGAAATCGGTTCTGGAAAAGGTTTTATTGTTTTGATAGCTTCATTAGGCGTAGAATAGAAGTAATATGAGTTTGCACTATCGCAGGAGGTGAGCATAACTTTTGGCGGCCAAAAAACCGCGAAATGTTCGAATTTGTTTCAGTTTTTCGCTCATAACTTAGAAACAAAGCGTCATACAGAAAACGTTACTCATACCTTTTTTAAATTGCATTAAATTCTGCGTCGAATGAAACCAAGAACGGCAAAATCGGTCCAGCCGTTTCGCCGCAGTCGATTTTCTAAGTTGGACATTTTTTACCATCTTGGCGAAAAAACCTAATTCGTCGACTTTCAGTCGTGGAATCCAAAAATCGAATGAAGAGAAATATTGTGTCTGTCTATCTGTCTGTCCATCCAAGTCAATATGCTCTCTGAACATGCCATTACATTCTCTGCAACTTTCATTGTATGATTTATTTCTTTGGAGCAGCAGTATGGGTGATACAGACGAGTGAAAGTCGACGAATTAGGTTTTTTCGCCAAGATGGGAAAAAACGTCCAACTTTGAAAATCGACTGCGGCGAAACGGCTTAACCGATTTTGCCGTTCTTGGTTTCATTCGACGCAGAATTTAATGCAATTTAAAAAAGGTTCGAGTGACATTTTCTGTATGACGCTTCGTTTCCAAGTTATGAGCGAAAAACTGAAAACAATTCGAAAATTTCGCGGTTTTTTGGCCGCCAAAAGTTAAGCTCACCTCCTGCGATGGTGCAATCTCATATTACTTCTATTCTACGCCTAATGAAGCTATCAAAACAATAAAACCTTTTCCAGAACCGATTTCGATCACACTCCTCTTTTTGGTCTAATTTGAGTGGACTAGTTTCGCTCCGTTTTGTGACGTTCTTCGAGTTTATGTGACAGAGCTATCCCTTGCTTGCATATCTGCAACTTACGTCTTCTATGTAGGGATGGGCAATCGATTTCCGATTTTCCTAAAAATCGATTCTTTCTTGTAAAAAAACCCCCGATTTTTTTAATCAATTTTTGTTAATACGATAAAATTGAGAATCGATTTTTCCCGATTTTTAATACTTTTATCCCGATTTTTCCCGAAATCGGGATTTAAAAAAATCGCGGTAGAGAGGTTCAAAAAATCGGGTTTTAGCCAATTTTGAAAATCATTGTTCTCCTTGAAACATTTTCTTTCTCCTCTTTATAATGAGGGGTGATTTTTTTAATTGGCTGAATCGGCTTCAAAGAATCGATTCTCAAAAAATCGTTAGCTCGTTTCAAAACTATTATTTCTGCAGGATGTGGAAGATGAAATGTGGCTCGCGTGAATATTTTTTCAGACTTTTTTCTTACCTACCTTACTAGCTGACCCGGTGCGCTTCGCTGCGCTCAATAAAAATAGGATTTTAATGAAAAGCCGGTTAAACTGCGAAAACACACCTACAGATTTTGAAAATTCATTATCTCATTAACGGCCCGACCGATTTGGTAGAAACTTCTTAAAAACCATCTACAATTCTTCACAAACATTCTCACACAATTTGGTGCCAAACTGGCAAACTGGAAAAAAGGAAAAATGGCTAAAACCCCGATTTTCGCAAAAATCGATGCTTGAGAGAAACAATTTTTTGAGAATCGATTCTTTGAAGCCGATGCCGAATTGATTAAAAAATCGATACTTTTTTACCGATTGCTCATCCCTACTTCTATGCACGGCGTATAATACATTATACTGCAAATGAAATGGTGAAAGAAGAAAAAAACTCAAGACTTGTTCAACATTATAAGCCTGGTCAGCGGACACGCGGTTTTGTGCGTCTACAGCTGCCCCGTCGTCGAGGTTTGATTTGATTGCAACGACACGAAGCATCCGGCGAGGATTTCATATCTGGCCTTGAGACGCGCGTCGATTATCACGCCTTTGAACAGAGCCCTTTTGTCACTCATGTGGGGGGTGCGTAGTGTGTGAAGGCGTGACCAAAGGCGTGGACATTGCCAACAATGCGTTGGTTAATCTGGCGACATGATGGGCTCCAGTGTTCTAGGGCGGGTTGGGGAGAGTGCAATCAAGTTCCGCAATCCATTCACGGGCGGGTTCTCAACCTTTTCGTATAAGTTCGGAACTTGTCGAGGTCAATAGCCTGGTTGACCTTTGGAGAAGTAATGTACTTCTATGCAGATGTAATTCGTGTCCGAAGAAAGTTCACCCCCGCAGCGTAGGCGCACACAACACAGTCCGGATATCCAAAGCGCATCGGAGATTTCCATGTGGCTTATCGGAGCGGCCCCATCAACGTATGTTAATTTTGAAAGCTCGTAGAAATGGAACACGCCGTACTGAGCACTTTCCAAGAGTAATAAAGAAGAGTAAATATGAGCTGTGGTGAACATTTCAATGCATCTTTCAACGTTGTCTAACTGTTGTTGTTGTTGTTGTTGTTGTTGTTTCAGATGAGGTGTCCTGGACGGCGGCGGTAGGTCGGAGGTCGCAGGTATGGGCGGAGGCGACGAGATGAGCACAGAGTTCTTCCTGGTGCCGCGGCCCAGCACTTCCCTCCCGCCGCGGCTGGTGACGGCGGGCGGTCCTTCCGCCGTTCCCGTCCCGCCCGGCAACGGCTTCCTCCGCCCGGACAGTTGGGTCCTCCCGCTCCTCGTATTCTCCGCCGTTACCATGCTCCTCATCGCCCTCTTCGAGGTGACGTCACTTGAATGGTGGAGGACGTTTAGTGAACAGATGACACTGCTGCCAACCTTTTGATCGTGTTGTTTTTCCGTAGGTTTTCGTGGTGCTCAAGACTTATAGGACGACACCTTCACGACGGCATCTGTTCTTAGGTCAGATGCTCCTTCTCGGCCTCTTCCTCTGCAGCGCTGTCTCCGCCCTCCTTGCTGCTCAACCGACAGTTCTCACTTGCGCAGCCGTCAGGTACGTCACTCCAACAGGTCCAAAACAGGGCCTTCCACTGCCTCCTCATTAAGGAGGGCTAATTCACTGTCATCAAATTGTGCTATTATCAGATGTTGTGTAAGAGCGTTACACATCTTATGGGGTCTCCTTTGACCCCAGCTCCAAACATTTCCATGTCCGCTTCAAGTCACTCTGGGGATGAGCTTACCTGTAAAATAGTCCACAATATTATTATGCTAATATATCGTTGGCGTTTTATGAATTCTCTCATTGATGCTCTTCAATTTTAAGGTGGGGGGGGGGGGTAGGATTTTATCATTTCTGTAGCCACAACGCTTTCAGAAAAGTTGGAAAATAGGTTTTGATTATGCTGGAACATCTCAATCTTAACATTCTTGAGATGCGTCATAAAGCTGGAAAATGACCCACCTTGGATTCAATCTAAGTTCGTGCGTCTACGGCGATTTTCCCGTTCCGGCGGTTATTATTTACGGGCCCGTAAAATGGATTTATAACCCGTTGAAACGTCTTCCCCCAAAGATTTAAGTTCCTCAATCAATACGTCAGTCCTGCAAAAACCTTTAAAAGGTCCCCCCCTTTCGGAGGGGTAAATCTCCAACTTCCCCGAAGGATCCGCCCACGTCCAGGGGGTGCAAAGTACTCGGGCAACAATAATTGATTCCGTCCAGGGGCCCGTTATTAAACTATAAAACCCCACGAGGGGAATTACGAACCGTTAAGCGATGCAACCGGTGCCAAACCGTCCAGACCGTTAGTTACCCGAAAAAAAAGTTACCGAAGTGGGACAAGCGAATGACAGGAACCAAAGAAAAGTATTCATTTTCTGCTGGTATGTAGTGACTCTCGAAAGTGACGTTTTTTCACCTAACTAATGGTCGATTTAATAGACCCCCACTAAGACGTCAAGGAAAGAACAAAATCAGACATCAGGAACTCTTTCTCGTTTGGAGGTCGTCACATCCGGAAGGTTGAGCAACTCAATCTGGGTCGGAATCGCTTCCGTCCCAACAGTCCTGTTGATGCTGTTGCCTGTGCTTGTGACTTGGACGTATGCCGTATCCAGAATGGGCGCCTTGCAAAAAGGGGGAGGGTGAATGTCAAGAATACGTAACGGGGGGAATCAGTCGTTCATTCAGTTCATTTAGTTCATTCTTCAGTGCCAGTCTCTGCCTAAATCCCAGCCATTTTTCCAGAGTTAGCAAAGCTGAACCTGCTCCTGGACATCCCCAATCAGAGCTTGGTGGCTTTTAACCAGTTCTTCCCAACATCCTCGCCATGAAGCAGGAGGTATTCAAGCTGAATCAGATCCTGGAAATCCAGAAATCAGAGTCTAGTGGCTATTCGCCAGTCTCTGCATACATGCCTGCCATTTGTCAAGAGTTAGCAAAGCTGAACCAGCCTCTGGACACCCACTATCACAGTTTTGTGGCTCATAACCAGTTCCTACCAACATCCTTGCCGTGAAGCAGGAGGTAGTCAAGCTGAATCAGATCCTGGAAATCCATAAATCAGAGCTTGGTGGCTTTTAGCCAGTCTCTGACGTCGCCCTTGCTTAATCGCAAGCCAAGATAAGAACGATCGCAGGACATTTTGACGTTTACATTCTGCCAAGGGACTCTTCGTGCATAAACATGGCCATGCTGGATGGGATTGAGTTCCCCCAGTTCTATTGCGTCTTGAGGCTCAACCGCTCCCCCTCCTCCTGCTGACGCTCTCCAACTGCACCATTCCCCAGTTCGAATACGCCCGCTTGACTATGCCCTGAGAGGTACACGTTACATGCCTTAGGGACATTGCCAGAACCTAATACATGCTCCACTCCTTGGTGTCCGATAATCAGAGGACTGGTTTCAATGATTGATCATTTTCGTTGCAGGTTAGGCGCAGGTTTTGCGTACGTTTTAGTGTTCTCCACATTGCTGGTCAAGTGCGTGTTCCTGATATCCCTCAACGGGGGAGTTTACCTGCCAGCACCGTACCAAGCGCTTCTCCTCTTCTTCGCCGTCCTCATCCAGCTCGTCATTGGCGTCCAGTGGCTCATCAACACTCCTCCAAAAGTCATTCAGGTACGGTTGAGAAAAAGAGTCAGAAGTGGACTTTTTTCATGGCTACATTGTGGTTGGGTTTTGCAGGTCGGAGGTGTTGGACAGTGCGGAACGCCGTACCAGCACGTGCTCATGTCTCTGGTGTACACGGTGTTCCTGATAGCCGTCGTCGGCGTGCTCGCCCTCAAATGCCGCGGTATTCGGGATAACTACCGGGAAGCGACGTTCATCGGGCTCGCCACCGCCTGCGTCATCCCCGTCTGGCTCGGGTGGGCTCTGTGCGGCCTGGTAAGCCCCGTTGACCACATTGACCACCTCCGTTGCTCCAAATTTCATTGTCGCCCTGTTACAGATGGTGGTCGAGAGGAACAGAGACGCCTGCCTGGCATTCGGCCTCAGCGGGTCAGCTTTGGTGGTCTTCCTCGTCATGTTCATGCCCAAGGTACATTTTGACTCCTGCGGCTTGATGTACGTCGGACGAAACTCCCACTGACACGAAACGTTCTCCATTTCAGGGACGGCAATTGGCAGCAATGGGGAAACAGGGTGTGTATTTGGAGGATGACAAAATGAGCTCTCTGTCCCGCCCCGCCTCACCGTCGTTTTTCCATTTCAAACCCGCAGTCAAACAACCCGTCATCAGCACATTTGGTGAGTACCTACCCTGATTGACGCGAATTTTTTCTCAATATTATTAGTTTTTTTTTTTTTTTTTTTTTTTGTGTGTGTGAACCAAATTACGAAAAATGTTTGATAAAAAAATCCAAAAAAAAAATTTGGCTCATTGACACAGAATTAGATTTCTTCACAAGTACCCTATATCAAAGAATAATAAACCCTTGTGTAAAATTTGCAGCGTTTTTTCTTTATAGAAAGATCTCTGCATTGTAAATGTCTTCTGAACAAATTTGGAATGGAGATGATTTCGTTAGACTATTAAATAGACATTTTCTTCTGCGTGGAGAAGATCTCATTAGCGTGCATTTCTTCTGGATGAAGAAAATCTTGTTAGTCTTTTGAATAGACAGGTTTGTTCCAGCTTTGACGGACTGTTAACAGAAAACGACTGAGACGTGCGCGGTTGAGAAAACTGCTGTTCCAGGTCGCTGGGTCGGCGAAAAGTCGCCGTCGCCGGCTGTTCCAGGTCGATTTGTAGGTTGACAGCAGTTCAACTGCAGTCGGACGGAAGCCAACAACTCGAATGAGTTCGGTTGGGTTCTGTCGACAAGGATAACCCTACCCAGTTGAAACCTCTCTCATAACCTTCTCACTTTTGGTGCTCGGCGCGTCAAGTTGTACTCACGTCCTCCCGAAGGCCTCGTAAATACCCTCAAACACATTAAACGACTCATTTCCGCCCTTATGATACTCCTCTCTTGAAAAAGGTTGATTATTCTGAATACAATAAACCAAAAATTATCACTTGGAGTTTTCCTTATGAAATTTACTGTCACGTGAATTACCATGAAGTAATTAAATTGTTGTAGCATTACTTCACAGTGATTCACGTGACTGGATTCAAGAAATTTTGTTGACAGTTCGCGTTCCAGGTCAGCAGCCGGGCTGTTCGACAGAACTCAACAGCGATTCAGGAGGCATTGACGCCGTTAGACCTGGAACAAACCTTTTTGTCAACAGACGCCGTCAGACCTGGGACAAACCTTAGAAAAATTTTTCTGCGAGGAGCAGATATCACTGATATTGGTGCCAGATCACAAAATCGTAAATCCGTGTCGTTAGTGGTAAAAATCCGTGGTAAATCCGTATCTGGACCAGCAGAAATCCGTATGAAATCTGTATGCTCCGAATGTGTTTTAGAGAACCCAAAAAGCAGTTTCAGGCTAAAAAAAAGAGTTTTTACACTCAATTTTCAGCTTGGCTCGTTTGCTAGCTGGAAGGAATAGGCGTTCAAGTACGAAATAGTTATCACGATAACTGTACGAAATTGTATGAAACTAGTTATCACAGTCAGTTGTACGAAATTCAAATACGAAAACGCTGCAAATTGTACACAAGGGTTAATTATAATTATTCTTTGATATAATTATCCAAAAATTAATTGACATCAGTTTGAACAAATTAATTTAATTATTTACCTAATAGTTTTTTGTTTTTTTTAATTTTCTTGTATAGTTTGTGAATGGATGTGGGACCCCGGTAAATGGATTAGGCTTCCAAAAATACTTTGAAAACGACCCCCCACTCGATACCATACCCAAAAACCTTTGAAAACCCCTCCCGTAGCCCCTTTTAGTCCCACAGAGCCCAACGGCTTGTGCGATCGGGCTGAAAAGCTTGCGGGCACTACAGTAGTACGCAAACCGAGTATTTTGTCAAAATTTAAGATTTAAAAAAATTCCTAGTGCCCAATACGGTCTGGACGACGGACGGCATACGGTGGACGGACATTTCGTTTTTGGAATCTACACATCTTGAAAAGTATAAAGACAACTTTTGAGGCCGACAAAAAGTTTCTACCCCCCTACACGAGTACATGGGGGTATTATTCCAAGAATAATAAACCAAAATGAACTGAAATGAAACTTGACGAACTTCTGACACAATTATTCTATGTAAAACGCTTCTTCACCCTCATCACACCCTCCTGATACTTCTTCGCCTTCACCCAGAGCTAAGGGTGCCTTCGCGGGATACAGGGAGTTACTACCTATTTAGTCGGTTGAGCATCCTCTGCGTTAAATCGAAATTTGTGCAATTAGATTTTCGGTCCTTTCCAAATGTTCCGTTACTCAATGCTTCTTTAGCCAGCAGGCAGCCTTTGATGGTGTTTGTGATCATCCGGTTCCTCTTCTTAACCCTGGTGAGCAACAAAACAATCTGTGGTGGACACTGACCACTGGAGTTTTGACCCATGCGACCCTTGATTTTTACCGTTTTCTTGATAATCTCTCGAATATCCGTGTAAATTACGTATGAGATAGGAAAAAACGTATAATACGGATACATATTTGATGGTCCGTGCAGACCCCGAAAAATTCGTATAAATACGGATAAAAATCTATATCTGATATCATATCAGTAGCGTGCATTTCTTGTTCATGGAGAAGATCTCACTAGCGTGCATTTCTTCTGGATGCAGAAGATCTCATTAGCGTGTATTTCTTCTGGATGTAGAAGACCTTATTAGTGCGCATTCCTTCTGGATGAAGAAGACTTCGTTAGTCTATTAAATAGACATTTTCTTCGCATGGGGCAGATATCAGTAGCGTGTATTTCTTCTGCATGGAGAAGATCTCAATAGCGTGCATTTCTTCTGGATGTAGAAGACCTTATTAGTGTGCATTCCTTCTGGGTAGAGAAGATCTCGTTAGCGTCTATTTCTTATGCATGGAGAAGATCTCATTAGTCTGCATTTCTTCTGGATGGAGAAGATTTCGTTAATTTGTACTTTGGACACGTGTAACATGTTCCTTGCAGGCTCATTCTTTTAATTTTTACACCCATAATTTAACAACTAATAACCTCGCGAAATTTAAATTCGGCATTTTCCTCCATGCTAGTCATTTCTTCCCTTTCAATTTCAACGATTAGTGGCTCTGTATAGGGCCTTCTCTAATATGTGGTTTTCCGTTCAATTTTCGCATTCCATTCTGCAGAGATCTAAAAACAAATGTTAGAAGAGGCCATAGAGGGGAGGCTTGTGATTCCGTCCCGTACCCAAAATCAGAGACCCTAATCCCTCTCCTGCTCGAGGCGGCTTTGGAGTAAGTTAGGACTCCCTCCGGAATGCGGTTGTAATCTGCCTAGGACTCCGTCCCGTTGAAGTGAACGTGTAAATAAACAATCCAGGGACGGTGAGTCTGTATCGGCGCTCGCAGAGCCAGTTTGTGCGTGGTTTGTCCACTGTCGGTGCCGAGCTGAATAAGGGTTTCCAAGGCAAGCCAAGATGGTCACCCAGCTTTCCAGACCTGTCCAGATCTTGCACAGTTGCTGGCAAGCTGGCTACGGGTTTCCAAGGCTTTCAAAGCTGGTACCTTGCTGGCTAAGGGTCTTGCCAAGATGGTCCCAACCTTTCCAGAGCTGTCCAAGGCTTGCAGAGCTGTCTACCTAGCGAGCTTTTAGAACGTACCCTTTTTGACTTTTGCTACTGTACAGTAAATAACCAAAGCTAAGCCTCTCTATGCTATTAATGAGCTCACAGAACATCGGCATTTGTATCGCATTCGCCGGCTTCTATTTGTTTTGTTGTCATTGCAGACCGAGTGGCTCTGGTAGCCCCACCCCCGAGTTACGGCCACCACTACTACCCCTACTGCTACTTCCCTCGTCCCCTTCCAGGCGAGAAAAGACGTAAAATATACGCCGAGTGCGACAACTACATCGGTAAGTGTTACTCCGTCATAACCCGCCCAGTCTTGCCAACAATACAAATTCGATTGTCCTCAGGAGGCGGCCTGGACGCGAGCATGTACACAACCGTTGAACGAACCTTGTCAACGAACCCGAACGTCTTCTTCCATCGGAGCGGCATCCACCCTGGCATGATGTACTGACCACGAAAACAATGTTGCCAACTCCACAGAAATTAATCTGACCACACAATGGCTAACAGGGAACGTTGCATTTTCAGCAAATTCAAATTGCACTGTTAACATTTTAGTGTTCCGCTCACCCCCAAAGAAGTTAACAATACAATTTTTCTTGACGCTGTTTCCTGCAGGGGGCATTTTAAAAATGTGTAATTTATTGCGGACATTTTTGTTATTAATTTAAGCAAATAATGAGACGAATTACCAGCTAGAATCTGTATAAGTCGTGTAAATAACGGTGTCCTAAGAAATGACGAGGCCCAAGTCAGAACAAAGTTAAGGCTGTTCAAACCACCTTTTCAGTGATAACCTCAAATAGCACAAATGACTACCAAAAATGACGCTTTACGGTGCGAAAAACCATCTTAGGAGAACTGACTTGGGCCGAATTACGTTCTTAAATTATATTAAATGTTGCCAACAACTTACGAAAAACGATTCTGTGAAAGTTTTAGAATTTATTTTTGTTTTCTTACATTTGACGAACGTTTTCTTTTGTTCGTTGCGTTTTTATTTGTCATAACACTAAAGGAAATGCCGACCGGTGGGGAGCCGGTCGTAGGTCATTCTAAGAGATGGTGCGCTTGATCGGAAGGATCCGATGTACCCCGTGCCGATTCTACCAAGTTTGTAAACACGCTAACAACCCCGAAAGGGTTGAAGTGTACTGTGGAGTGATCTCAAGACGTCTTGATTCCAGCTAATAGTTTGTATTGTGTATAACAAGTATGTAATTTGTACATTTGAGATATTGAAATAAATTTTGTATTATTAAAGTGTGTGTATATGACATTTTACTGTCTTCGGTGGGGCACAAGGAATGAAAAAAGTGGTAAGACATGAAAATACTCGTTTGCAAGGTCGAAAATTTTGACCTAAGCAAAAAATAAGTGCGACCGCCTTTGATTCCTGCCCTCAATTAGGAGAGACGTGAAATACAAAATTTGTATTTAATGCTTGAAAACGACCATAGAGCCATAAACTACCATTCTATAGTCTGTCTGCAATGACGTTGGGCTTCGACCCTGATCCTAGCGGCCGGCGAGAGAAACAAAAAACGGGGGAATTTACCCATTTGAGACATTTTTTGGGTGATTTTATCCCTCTGAAGCGGCACACCTGGGAGTAGTTTCTCCCCGCAATCCAAGCGCCTTTTCAGCAAGTTAACCTATCGATTTCACTGATGATTACCAGGGGCGGGCCCAAGGGGTGGGGGACCGGGCAAAGCCGCCTCTGTAAACTGGGCTGTGGGCCGCCACGCGTGAAAAAAAAAAAAAGTAAACATTTCTTGAAATTGAAAAAGATTTTTGGATCGTTTGGAAACCCCCAGAACAGCCAGTATTTGTCATTAATCCTAACCCTGAATGACGTTATTGCATGCACAGAAATCGGTTCTGATGTTAGAACGACTGCGAATGCCATTTTAAACAAATTGCTCTCCTTTGACATTATCCTCAATGCTCATGTGTTCATGAGAATATTCACTTACACTGCTCCACTTTCCAACTACCTCCAAATGGTAGGAATGGACTTGATACAGGCATCAACAATGATAAACACGACAATACAGAAGCTGCAATCTATAAGCCGAGATTTCACTAACATCATAGAAAAACGCTGCAAATTTTACACAAGGGTTTATTATTCTTTGATATAGGTTACTTGTACAGACATTTATTTCTGTCAATAAAAAAATTTAAAAAAAATTTTTTTTTTTGATTTTTATATTTCAAAAAAAAATTTGGGGGGGGGGGGGATTTTTTCTTCAAAAATGTGGTTTTTCAAAAATTCTTTAATTTTTACTCGACAAATACTAAACTTCTTGGGATCCTTCAAAAATCCCATTTTTAGCTCCATGAAAGCCCTATAGATCGCCACAGTGAAATCGGATCGTTCCGGGACCCCCAAAAATGGATTCTACGTCCAAAAATACTTCGAAAACGACACCTAACTCGATCCCATAGCTAAAAGCCTTCAAAGCACCCCTCCTGTAGCCCCATTTTAGCCCCATAGCGCCCCACGGGTTTGGGCGATCGAACTGAAAACCTTGCGGGCACATCTAGATGGTAAACCAAGTATTTTGCCAAAATTTCAGATTTTTAAAAAAATTCCTACTGCCCAAAACGGCCTGGACGGCGGACGGACATTTCGGATTTAGAATGTAGACCTCTTGAAACGGATAATGTCAAGTTTTGAGGCCGATCCGAGTCGTCGACCTCCGTCGCGAAAACATAGGTGTATTATTCCAAGAATAATAAACCAAAAGCCCACACATTCGTCGATTCTTTCAAACTCCTCTCTCAGACCACAACATCCGTATCAGCACTGAATTCAGTACCTAATAAGCGTATACTTAAAAAGAAGAAACACTTCGACTACGAATGTGCTGGCTCTAAATTATCTGCTGAAAAAAGATTTGAGGTGCAAGTACTTGATAGGGTCTTTGATATTATTCTGAATTCTTTCAGTGTTAGATTCAACGATCATCAAGAAATTTGTAATAAATTCAAATTTCTCGATCCGAGGCACTTCATGAAGACAGCCTCAGGTTCTTCTATGCATAGAAGAACCTGATGCAGCCACCTTCAACGATAACCAATATCGTTGAAGGTGGCTGGAGGGAGACAATATTATTGTCTCCACCCTCCAGCAATTCGGGTACGATATGCACATCGACGTGGTGATAAATGAATACATCGATTTCGTATCCAAATGGAACTCTCTTCGAGAAATTTCGGCGCCAGCTTCCATCAACATTGAGATATCAAGCAACGACGATACTGATGATGATGACAATGAACCTCTCGAAGATGTAGGTCCTCGTGTTCCTCCTGAGGGGGGCCCCCAGAAATGTAACAACTGTACAGCGTGCGTCTTCAGATGGTTGAAACTATACAAAGGGATGAACGGGTCCTATCCCAATCTTTTTATTATATACCGATACCTTTCAACAATAGCGACAACCCAAGTTGAGTGTGAGCGTAGCTTCTCAAAATTGAAAATGGTCAAGCGTAGATTGAAGCAAACCATATCAGATGCGAACTTGGAATCTTTCATGTTGATGGCTTGCGAGCCACGTTTGTTGGAAACATTAACCTACAATGATATAATCTCACAACTTTGCAAATCCCAAAAATCCCTTTCCATCCATTTTTTGTTTAATGTAAGCATTATGATTTTCATATTTTTATGTTCACCCAAACACATTCACATTTAATGTTCACCCAAACCGTTTGAAATAAATCTTTTATGTTGGTTAAATATTGTTGGATCTTACGATTTCCCCAGTACAGTAACTCGAACAAAAAGGTTCATGAACGTAGTTCTGTTACTCATGTAGGTATACTTAGATTGAGGAGTTACTAACTTAAGTTAGGAATTCCGATGATGACTTGTGTTAGGCTGAGCGAAGCGAGGCCCCCCTGTCCGGATGGTAGTGATGAATAATTTAAATTTTTTTAAAGAGCGGTGGGGGCCGTTTTGTTCCGATCTGCCCAACTGGGCCCGGCCCTGATGATTAATATTCCTATATTTCGAAAATGATATATTATTGCAATGAGGTCGGGAAGAATAGAATGAATGTAATTTCGTTGGAACTACACTTACCTTGAAGCAGCATGGCACTTCGAACGAACCTCGTCTGCACCTTTTCCATTTCTTCCAGGTATCTTAGACCCCAGACCTCTGCCGTGTAGAGGAGCACCGATTCAACCAAAGAGTCAAAGAGGCGCTCCGCAGCATACCAACTCTGACATCTACCTCTCACCAGTATCGGTCTGGCTGCTCCCCAGGCTGACAGGGCTTTAGACTTGAAGCATGTGGAATCCACATTGTGGATGCCTTCGAAACAATATGACATATTCACATTGTGATACGAAAACGCACAAACAACCAAGTTTTTCGGTACCTACATTTTTTACTATAGCTCAAAAACTGTTGGTCCGATTCAAATTTTTTTGTTTAGGTATTTGTTTTGTTTTTGTTTGTTTGTTTTGTTTTTGTTTTCATGTGAAAGCTTACCAAATTTGCTATCGAAACGCGTTTGGATGGAGGTTTTCATCACTTAGGGACCAGCCAGACAAAAAAAAATCGGGTTTTGGTATAAAATTTTTTTTTTTTTTTAATCATTCAATAATGATTGACACGACGAAGAGGTGGTGGAACAAAGAGGTGGAATAGTAGGTAGAGAAAGAAAGAAGATTGAAGAACCATAAGTGCACTTCCCCTGGGGGAAGAAAGCGAGCAGAAGGTACGAGAAAGGTTGTAATGGGCCAGAAATGGCCAACCTAAGAAGCGCGGGACGGCGTACGCCGTACGTACGGTGGAAGGATATTTTGGATTTAGAATGTAGACATTTTGAAACGGATAATGTCCAATTTTGAGGCCGATCCGAGTCGTCGACCTCCGACGCTATCACACAGGTCTATTATTCCAAGAATAATAAAACAAAATTGATTGAAATTACCTAGGTACCTGCAATAAAAACGCTGCAAATTTTACACAAGGGTTTATTATTCTTTGTTATAGGTGGGGTGGCCAGATATTTTTTTCGAGGAAGCAGTACATTGAACAAAATTTGACTATTTAATAGTCGTCGAACACTGAACAAAACTAATAACTTAGTTATATGATATAGTCTACATCTCATGAAGGAGATCAATACTATTCGTTTGGATTTAAAAACTAGTGAAACCATTTGAAAACCATAAAAACCATAGCTCAGACTCTGCAGCCGCTCTGAGACCCACTTCGTCTTCCCCTAAATAATAAGAGGTGTTGGTGTTCTATATAGGACTAAATAAGTACCAGGTACTAATTCAGGGTCCGGGCGTCTGGGGACCATCACTTTGGAAGATGTTGTTAAGTGCGTAAGTAAGTGGGCAGGAATTAGCAACCCTAAAAGACCATTAGTTTCAAAAAGCAGTACATTTCAGGTGTACCCAAGGGTACACCTTAGAGCAGTACTTTACTGCAAAAAACACTACCTATATGTGCGAAAATTAATACGAGTTAATAGAAAAAATTTAGGAAAAACATTTTTTTAATTTTTTTTATTTTTAATTTTATTTTTTAATTTATTTTTTTAAATATTTGTCCTCCTGGCACCCTTCAAAAAACCCATTAAATCATCGTTCGGATCGTTCCGGGACCTCCAAAAATGGATTCTACGTCCAAAAATACTTCGAAAACGACACCTAACTCGATCCCATAGCCAAAAGCCTTCAAAAAAATCCTTCCCGTAGCCCCATTTTAGCCCCATAGCGCCCCACGGGTTTGGGCGATCGGGCTGAAAACCTTGCGGGCACAACTAGATGGTAAACCAAGTATTTTGTCAAAATTTCGATCGGAGTCGCGATTACAAAGGTGCATTATTCCAAGAATAGGTAATAAACCATAATCTGTACTTAGGTACAATGTTCGGACAGATGTGAGACCTCGAAAAAATATATTTTGCGTCCAAAATTACTCGGAAAACTACACCATATTTGACCTCCTGGGATTCTTCAAAACTTCCTTTTGTAGCCCCCTGAAAGCCCTATAGATCCCCACAGTGAAATCGGATCGTTGTGGGACCCCAAAAAATGGATTCTACGTCCAAAAATACTTCGATAACGACACCTCACTCGAACCCATAGCCGAAAACCTTCAAAAACCCTCTCGTAGCCCCTTTTTAGCCCCATAGCGCCCCACGAGTTTGGGTGATCGGGCTGAAAACCTTGCGGGCACAATTAGATGGCAAGCCGAGTATTTTGTCAAAATTTCAGATTTTTCAAAAACTGTTTAATACCTAAGTGTCGTTTTCCAAGTAATTTGGTCGTTTTTTTTTTTTTTTTTTTTTTTTTTTTTTTTGAGGTCCCACATCTGTCTAAACTAATAACGAACTATTTTTAATTTTTTCAAAAATATTTCCTTTGGTGCAGAATTAACTTTTAATTTTTTCAAAAATATTTTCTTTGGCGCAGAATTAATTTTTAATTTTTTCAAAACTATTTACTTTGGTGCAGAATTAATTTTTAATTTTTTCAAAAATATTTTCTTTGGTGCAGAATTAATTTTTAATTTTTTCAAAAATATTGCCTTTGTTTCAGAATTAATTTTTTCATAATTAACCTGTAGGTACCTATCAAAGAATAGTAAACACTATTCACTTTATACACTTTATTCATGGAATTTTCGCATCATGAGATGTTTAAGGGCAATGTTGAGTCCCAGGGGTGTCAAAAATTTAGTATAGGTACTTAAATAACAATAATATTCATTATTATTATTTTTATTCATTGTTACCTACTAAGTTGAAGCCCTCTCGCGGAACCACAGAGTCTCTGAGAGGTCTATGTTTGTCTCGCAGTAGACTTACACGCAGTAGACTTACGCGTGTAGACCTTACACGAACACCAGCTATGTTCGTGCATCATGCCAGGTCGAATTCCCGGGGTGTGGCCGTCCTCGTCATCACTCAGTCTTCTCCCAGCAGCTCGACGGGGAGGTTTTGTTGGGGTATTTTTTAAGTTTAAATGTAATTTCAGCCCAATCCATTTGAAAATTGCTTCCACTTATCGCGCAATGTGATATTATCATCCGGGAGAGTAACAAATTGGAAGAAACTTGTGGTGTTGCCGTGTTTTAGACGAAAATCGTGTATGTAGTTGACTTATTTGGTAAGAACTGATGATTAAAATTAATCTTTTACGAATAATTATTGTTTCACACTCGCGGTATTCATGAAGATTACAAACCCTCCTGATTGGTTTATTTAGTTTAGCCTCAAATTTATCTCATTGAGGGATTATCTGTCTCTCTTTTTGAGCTTTTTTTCTACAGTTAATGAATTTGTTTTATTATTCTCGGGAGTTTTTTTGGAATCGGCTTCAAAATTTCTCATTGCACGTTTCAAGATGGGTAGGTTCCAAAAATGTAATGTCTCCCCGCCGTCCGGGCCCTTTTAGGCGGTAGGATTTCTTTTTTAGAGTCTACAAATCTGAAATTTTGACAAAATACCCGGTTTACCATCTGGTTGTGCCCGCAAGGTTTTCAGCCCGATCGCCCAAACCCGTGGGGCGCTATGGGGCTAAAATGGGGCTACGGGAGGGGTTTATTGAAGGCTTTTGGCTATGGGATCGAGTCAGGTGTCGTTTTCGTAGTATTTTTGGACGTAGAATCCATTTTTCGGGGTCCCGCAACGATCCGAATTCACTGTTGCGATCTATAGAACTTTCATGGGGCTAAAAATTAGATTTTTGATGGATCCCAAATCAAATATTTTTCAAGTAAAAACCAAAAAAAAGCTGCAAATTTTACACAAGGGTTTATTACTCTTTGATATAGGTTACTTGTGCAGAAACGTAATTCTGTGTCAATGAAAAAAGGTTAAAAATTTTTTCAAACTTTTTTTGTTTTTTACTTGAAAAATATTCGACCTCCTGAGATCCATCAAAATTCTCATTTGTAGCTCCATGAAAGCCCTACAGATCGCAACAGAGAAATCGGATCATTGTGGGACCCAAAAAAATGGATTCTACGTCCAAAAATACTTCGAAAACGACACCTGACTCGATCCCATAGCCAAAAGCATTCAAAAACCCCTCCTGTAGCCCCATAGCGCCCCACGGGTTTGCGCGATCGGGCTGAAAACCTTGCGGGCACAACTAGATGGTAAACCCAGTATTTTGTCGAAATTTCAGATTTAAAAAAAAATTCCTACTGCCCAAACGGCGGACGGACATTTCGGATTTGGAATGTAGACCTCTTGAAACGGATAATGTCAAATTTTGAGGCCGATCGGAGTCGTCGACCTCCGTCGCAAAAACATAGGTGTTTTATTCCAAGAATAATAAACCAAAATCCTAATGGTAGGTATTGAATGTAAAGGGTTACCTAGTGGGCCTGCCAGTGATAACATACTCTGGTTGAGCCCGTCATCACGAGCTGTTTTGGTGATGGTGGCGAGCGCTTTCGATGTGATAATGTCATCAATGATCAGACGATGAGGTTTTCACATTGAAAGCGCTCATCACCACCAGTGGTGACAGAATCAACTAGAGTTAATAAAAAAATCAAAATTTATTTCTAAAATTCAGGTAAAGTGGAGTGTGAATCAGGGATTGGGCTGAAATTAGTTGATCTTGGGAGCATAAATAGGAGCAACCGCGTTGGGCATCATCGGAGTGTTAAAGTGCAGTGTTGTGTTAAGTGTTTAAGTTCGCGTAGGCTAGTTGGGTGGTGTCAACAGGATGTGTGAAACGGTTAGTAGGTAAACGTGGTACGCAGCAAGGATAAGCCAGCTCGTAGGATCCAGCCTGCCATTCATTATTTGATAGCTTGCGAAGCTGTGCCTCCTTGACTGCCTGCCGCGTGGATTATAGATTGTAAGTTAGTTATAGTCTGTCCCTTTAGGTCTCGGGTAGGTAGGTAGTCTTAGGGCGGAAGAAGTGGCTGAAGTGGTTAGCAAGGCTGGAGATCGCTTCTGCCATGGTGATTCGCCGTGCATGTGAGTGGGTGGTCACTGTGAGAGTAAGGTTGCATTGGTTGGTCAGCTCCAATTATCAACGGCTGGTAAACTTGGTAAACGGATCTGAACTTCCGATGCTAGTGGCAGGCGTGGTGGACTGGCACAGTGATGGAGTTTCAGTTTGGTTCGATCTGGATGGTGGGGCTGATTTTGTAGGTAGGCTCTGGTGGGAGGGGGGACTAGGTACGCCAACCAGAGAGAAACAAAACTCGGAACGTTTCTACTGTGTTAATTACCAGTAGCATTGAACTCGACAATCAGGCGTATATATTATCATTGGCACGTAACGATTGAAGAGCGTCAATGCCAGTCTGTGTGCGTGGGCTATCACAGTGATGGTAGAGTAAGAACACACTTCCTGTTTTGACACCACCGAGAAGAAAAGAAAACTTCTAGACTCAATCAAGACCTCGAGACGTGCAGACCTTCTCGGCCATCACTGCGTTTGTCATCTTCACAACTTGCGTTGCCATCGCTGCTGCTGCTGCTGCCACATCCATTCAACACGCGAGTGTCCGTTAATGCTCCCAAGTCTCGCGGCGTTTGGGTGGGGGGTGGGTGTGGGGGTCTCCTCCGAGTTTCTCCAAAGTTCCTGAACGCTTCATAGACAAGGTTTGGTTGGTGAGTAAACTTTGCGTACATTTTGTTGAAACGTACTGTACAGTTTCACATCATTTTTTAAAAACGATTTTTTTTTCTTTTTCAGGCATGCTCATCTACATTTATTGAGCCAGGTACAATTCAAAAGCATGTTAAACCACTCAAGATGGCATTCAAGTTCCTTTTCAACATTCTTGTGACTTGATGGTCACTACTCACTTGATTATCATTCTTTTCCACTCTTTGGAGTTTTCAAGGAAACCCCTAAAGAAATTCGTCAAATGGTCAATCTGAACTTAAAGCAACGCTTAAATAATACCCAACTTGAATGCCATTTTATGGAGCCACTGTTTGAAATTAGTCTCTTTCCCACTTTTGGCATGTTGGACTTCATGAACTTCAAGAACTTCAGCTGAAGGATGAAGAGAGGCTTCTTTTATCCACAGTCACTTTTCACATGGTATTTGTTTCAAGAATCAAGAACATTAGGTACCTTTATAGGTTGCTAGGTTATATATACAACACAATGTCATTTCAAATCAAGCAATATACAAAAACTACTAAGTAGACAATAATTGCAATCCACAAAACAATAAGTGGTTACCCATGTAGGCATAGACGTCATTCATTAGAATTAGAATATTCTTCAGAACTCCCACAACTCCCTACTTCTTTTTGAATAAATCAGTTTAAAAAAAACGCACATATACACAGAAAAGCTGGTAAAAAATTACAATAAGTTTACAATACATTAGTGGCCTCAGCTTAAAAACCATAAATTGAATCAAACCCCCCCCAAATTGACCCAACTGTATCCCCCCAAATTCCTCAAGAGAGAACAACTCAGCTCTAATGTTGTGTTTTGAAGTGGTAAGCTTCAAACATTCTCTTATCAATCTCTATTCAGTAGTAAATTGCATGCCAGTGGCTCCAAGGTTTTTTAAAAAAAAGCAATTAGGGTATTAGATTCAAGATTCAAGTTTATTTATTGTTGCCAAACAACAAAGGTTTATGACAAACGTCGGTAACAAAAGTCAACAGATAGGTACAGCAATATTATGGAAGGTCAACAATATTCATCAGTATGAAACAACAACAACAAACGAGAAAATTAGGACCAGTCGTCCTCTACAATTTCCGCGACCGAGTAGGGGGCCAATTCGACGAGCTTCCCCCTCACCCATCCGACGAAAGCGCCCTGCGACAACTCCCTGGCCCGTTTAGGGAGCCAGTTGAAGAGTAGCACCCCCCCAGCCGACAACTGTTGACTTTGTTGAAACAAATTGCTGTAGATTGTCATGTTTCTCACGCTGAGTTCCGGAGCCAGGTGTTGGCTTCTCCAACCGGCACAATATTTGACGTTGTGGGCTAATGTTGTTGTCATTGACTTCTACATTGTGCAAACCGAATATCTCTTACTGTGTCGTCCATCCGTGAAGTTTGGTGGACCGTGCTCAGTTCGGGGAATATGACGACCAGGCCTGGTTGTTGTTTCCACTGTTTTTGTCTTTTCTTCTTGTATTTGGTGAAACAAATTGCTGTAGATTGTCATGTTTCTCACGCAGAGTTCCGGAGCCAGGTGTTGGCTTCTCCAACCGGCACAATATTTGATGTTGTGGGCGTAATGTTGTTGTCTTTGACTTCTACATTGTGCAAACCGAATATCTCTTACTGTGTCGTCCATCCGTGAAGTTTGGTGGACCGTGCTCAGCTCGGGGAATATGACGACTAGGCCTGGTGGTTGTTTCATCTTTAGGTACTTCTTCTTTATTTAGCAGAACAGTCATTTCGTTACCGGCCTCTGATGACAGACCACGTGAGAGCGTCAGCGTCATTTACTGAAGTAAGTAAGCAGGTACCTACTCTGAATGATGGGTAAGACTACCAACTTAATAATATTATACAACATATTTGTATTATCTGCTCATCGTCTACGAGTCAATCCAGTTTTTCTGCAGTGAAGCGAAGTGATTCTGCGGGCAGCCCAGACAAGGTGATTCAGCAATGCGTCCAGCTTCGTAGCTTTCTTCGTTTGACTCCACGAAACAGTCCTCAACATCTGCCATCGTGCTGCCTTCATTGACTGAATTTACAGAGAAGACATTGTTGGTGAGTTTGATTGTCTACAGTGAAATAGATATGGAGTGGATTTCCTTGCTAAACGGTCATTTTGAATTTCAGCCTCGATGGCAGACTTCTTGTGAGCATCAGCGTCATTACTGAAGATGATAAGACCACCAAGATATATCTTCTCATCGTCTACGAGCCAATCCAGTTTTTCTGCAGCGAAGCGGCACACCAGACAAGAGTTGCTGCAGTAATGGTGTCACCAAATTCAGCATAAAATCACCTGGAAGGCTATTGTCGAATAGCTTCGTCTTTTAGTGAGTTTATCTATCCCAAAGGGTCTTCTGTCTGGCGCTACTGCCAATGGTGGGAGAAGAATGGCGTGAAGCGGAGCAGCAGAAAGCTAAGAAGGAACGGTGATGGAGAGTAGTTTGTCTTTATCGAAGAAATTTGTATTTGTGAGCCCTCCATTTGAAGCTTTATATTTAGATGAGTCCCTTGACAAAATGAAGACATGTAAGTTCTGATTATCTACTCTTGGCTCTCTTTCTTTGAAGGCTCCATAGGTTGCTTATAGGTTTTTGGGGTTGTCTGCACTGTCTTTAAAGTTTCTGGGTTCCATCCTTGACAAGTCAGAAGTGTGCGAATCGGATATTGAAACCCGGATTTCACTAGCCAGAGGAACAATTCAAGCTCACAACTGTCAGTGGTGGGGGCAGAGAAATCCATTGCCGAACTAAACAGCTCATCAGTGCTATTGTTGAAAGTATACTGCCAATGGAGGGGGAAGAATGGTGTGAAGAGGAGCGGCAAAGTATGAAAGGTAAGAAGACGTTGAGGGAGAGTAGGTTCTGTTTTGTCCTCAAGGAGAATTAGCTGTAGCTCGTTGGACACGAGGAAGCTCCAACGGTACGGGTATGGCCGCAGAAAGGTGACCCGGGCAGGTTCTCCAGAAGGCCGACTGAAGCTCACTCGATGCGTCGACTCAAGCTCACCAAGTATCAGTGTCAGGACCATAGGGTTTGGCGGCAGGCGATACTGAGCAGCCCCTGGTAAGAGGAGGCCAGTTTCATTCTGGGAGCATTTATACTGCCTGTTTGCTGCATGGAGCATTTATACTGCCTGTTTGCTGCATGGAGCATTTATACTGCCCGTTTCCTGCTTGGATCATTTATACTGCCTGTTTGCTGCATGGAGCATTTAAACTGCCTGTTTGCTGCATGGAGCATTTATACTGCCTGTTTGCTGCATGGAGCATTTATACTGCCCGTTTCCTGCTTGGATCATTTATACTGCCTGTTTGCTGCATGGAGCATTTAAACTGCCTGTTTGCTGCATGGAGCATTTATACTGCCTGTTCGCTGCATGGAGCATTTATACTGCCTGTTTCCTGCATGGAACGTTTACCGGCTGTTCCCATAGGCTTGATGCATTGTTCCAGTAACCTAACCAATTTGGTGAGGAAGGTGTGACTATTTGGGGAAAGCCCCCCTTAGTTGGGGGGTAGGAGGAGGTCACATGGGGGAAACCCCTTTTTACAACTAATTATTAATTAGTTGTCAAAAGGGGTTTTCCCTTATATATAAATGCCAGGGCCAAGAGTTAGATTCTTTTCTCATTATTTTCACATTTCACAGAAATTCGCATCAGCTCGGGTTCGATTCCCCTAACTCTATCGCGTTGGAGTCACCAGTTCTCCAGTGATCGGAGGCTTCCCAGTCAACAGAAGAAAAAAAAACCGCGGACAGGAGCTCGAGGAAGAAGCTGGACCAAAGGGAAGAAGAGAAGGCTGACAGAAGAAAGGAAGATGGTAGGTAGAAGGTTGTATGGCTCTCGTGAAGTGCCTACAGTGGGTATTTGGTTAATGATTTGGAATGGTTTCCTATGGTTTACCCATCCTTACAAAGACTGACGTCGAGGTCGAGAACTTTGTTGCATTTCCTCCCCTCACTACCTTATTACACATACCAAGAACCCCTTGACAAAATCTGTACACACATAAGAGGACGCACACGAGTTCGAAGAGATCAAAGAACTGGACGAAGTTGTTTGTAGTCCAACGGCGGCTGGGTTGGACAAGGGTTCAACTGGTGGAGGCATAGAAGGCTCAAGGAGTTTGCGGTCTCTTCTTTTCAGGAGGGACGAGTGTTAGGCGGGCGCCTCCATTGGTTGGTATTTGTTGGGACTGAAACATATCGGTAGGTATACGTTCGTAAACAGTTGAGGAACCGAGTTCTTGTCACTCCCCTGTATTCAAGTTTACATTATTTCGGACTCGTGAGTACCCCCCCCCCCCCCCCCCCCATTTTGTTGTTGTTGTTGTTGTTTGTTTGACGAGGTGGCTCATGCCACTGATATTGGGGGACAACGTGAGCAACCTCCTCGCGGTGTCCTCTGGGTAACGCTGATAGCTCACATTTATGTACGACTTGAGGGGGGGGGGGGGCAATCAGCCAACCCCTGACTCTGGCCTCAGACTTCTTTTACTCGCTTTTCAATAATTAGTTTCTTCTTACAATAAAAAAAAAATAGGGTGATTGAGCGGATCGTAGGAAATTCAGTCGTTGGAGGCCGAACAACTTGTCGATGATCATTTAGATAATCGAATGATCATCAGTATTGGAGATCAGATGAACTGAACGTAGAACATCTAATGAAATGGGCTCCTTGAAAAGGTCGGAATTCATAGTTTCTAACAACACATTCGGATTCTGTACCCTTTAAACCCGCCCTACACAAATTTTAGTTCGAAAACCTGGATAATTACGTGTAGAACTGTTTTAGAAATGCGGGAGATTTTGAAATGAAAGCGGAGGGCACGTGACGTCACCAAGTAGTTGGGCACACAGCCACCAAGATTGGTACACGCGGTTGCTATCGTGTGACGCAGATATGGTACACACGGCGCTCAACGTGTTAATTATGAGACCCATCGACTCCGAGAATTCAAATAGCGCCTGCAGCTTGATCTCAATGTCTCGTTTCGATTCCCAAAAAGGCAAAGGTCATCGGCGAAGCAAAAACACTATGTCATGGGTTCCGTCGACATTGATTCCAGACAGTCCTAATGTACCTCTCGAGCTCAACAAGCCAATTGGACTGAAAGAGTCATCCTGCAATACTCCCGTGAGTAGATCCACACTGAGAGAAAAGATTTTTTTAGTGGCTAGGTTAAATCCGAAATAACCTCGAAAAGATATTGAAACCACCTAGAATCAATTGATTCAACCTAGTAAAAAATAGGTCCAGGTTAAAGTAACATCGAAAAATATTAATAAAACCTAGACCCAAATAGAAACAACCTAACCCGTTATTACCCGCCCTCTGACCACAACCTGGAATAAAAAAGTGTCAACCTAGACCAAATGTGAACTTCACATTTGGTCTAGGTTGACATTGTGAAGACCTAGAAAATATATTACCTACCTTTGACTTTTAAGTGGGGTAACCTAGAATTGAATGATTTGACCTTCCATATAATTCCCCTCCATTAAATTCTTGGTTGTACAACTGAAAACAACCGAGAGATTTAAAAGGCGAGATTGCTACTTTAGGTAACAACCCAGAAGAAAAAGTTAGACTTTCAGTCTCGGTTAAAACTACCGTAGTACTACAAATAGTTTTAGGTTTAAACAACAGTGATTGAAATTCATTCAATAAATTCCAGGTTGTTTCTACAGTACGCTAAGCGGCCCCAGAGAGCGCCACTGTAGGCGGTGGGCGTTAATTCTCGTTGTCTTGGCACCCCTGCTATTTAGCCGGTGGGGTTGAGGCCAAATCTTTGACAAATTCTAATCATCTAATTTCTGTCACTATGTGCAGTCATATTATGACGTCACATACACATTTTTGTACTGAGTTGGAAACAGAGACAACCCAGAAAGATAGTTGAAGTTGATAGAAACAACGTGCAATGGAAGTGGAGCAAACCTAGAAAGAAAAGTGGACCACCTAGTAATTTATTAGGACCAACCTGAAAAGAATAGGAAGCTACCTAGAAATTTAACTGCAACAACAGGGATAGTAATTTAAACAACCTCGTAAATAAAGGGACACAACCTAGAGAAAAAAGGGTTCTAGGTTAACGCGCCATGGCTGTAAATTGTTTGAGGTGGGGTGAGAACGTTTTTGTTTTAGGGTAAATCAACCGTCTATAAAAGTGAAAAACATTGAATACCAGAGTGAGACAACCAAGACATTAATGTTTTTAACCTAGACTGTAAATGGATGGAGGCGGCGGCACACACTGTGAACTTAACCTAGAACTAAAGTGTGGGGGTGGCGTATTTTAAATCTTGGTTGTTTGCATTTTTAGGAAGGTAACTTCACCAGTATTTTCAATCTAGGTTATATTCAACCTAGACTAAATTGTTCCACCCTAGAATGAAAACCAAAAAAAATCTAGGTTGGCAGCATTTAACCTAGAAAAAAATCGAAAAATAACCTAGAATAGGCCCTTTTTTTCTCTCAGTGCACAAACTTAGTTGTTCCCTCATTCGTCTTTACTGCAACTCTAGCACATTTGTAAAGGCTTTTCAACAACTCCAGAGTACTTCCATTTATTCCAATTCTAGATAGGGTGAGCCAGAGGATCTCATGTGGTACAGAGCCAAAGGCATTCGGATAATCCACAAAGGCACAGTACATCCTCCCTTTTGGTTTCTGCAGACGCAATGCGATAAGAGCACTGAGGGCGTAAATGTTATCTCTGCAACTTCGGCCCCTTCTGAAACCAGCTTGGGCTTCCGGTATGACGTTGGAGAATGTAACTCGAAATAAACCAATTCGTTTTCCTGGCGTGTTAATGTTTTTCGTTAATAGACTTTGCGTTCATTTTCCGTTCAGTTAGGAAGGAATGGTTGAACTTGTCCCTCTTCAGGGGCTAAGTAAGACCGCAAATCACTTTTGTACTGTCGTGATACAGACTATCAAGGATATAGAAGATCATCTTAGGAAAATTTGAAAGCGATTGGATAGAAACTGGATGTGACGGAGGCTCAAATTCAAATTTATTAGAAAATAGGTCGCACTTTCCCCGCTGTACCTTATTTTGTCTTAATTGGTCATGTGAGGTGACGGCGACTAGAATTTAAATAAATGACAACATAGCTTAGCTAAGAACATACGAGGCCTACGATGTACAGGCTGCCAGAAGGTCTTTCAGCGGAAGCGAAGGGGATTTGATTGCAGAGTTCGCCACGTCAGCGCTGATGTCCGTCCCCAAAGGGCACCTGAAACGGAAGCACGTTAGAGTTGGTAACATTTCTCACAAAGTTTCCACACTTACGTACTTTGAATGAATGTCGATCAGGTCCAACGCGTCCGGCTGGTGAACTTCAACAGACGTTTTCCACTTTTCGACGCCGTTCCAGGCGATCATGACGCCATTGTCGGTGCACAAATGGCGCGGCGGGATGTGGACCGAGTATCCGTGTCGGGCGCCGACGAATTTCATGGCTCTCCCGATGAACCCGTTGCAGGCAACGCCTCCGGACACGACCTGAAATATACCGTCGTCAGAAACGCAACAGGTGCACTGATAATAGACAAAAATAGTTACCAAGCTTTTGTGGCTGGACGGTATCAGCTCATTCCTTTCGATATATTCCAAAGCACGACCAACCCGGCGGCACAGGTGCTTTGTGATGGCTAGCTGAACACTGGCGCAGACATCATTCACATTGGGTAGAACAGTGTCGCCCTCTATACCTACAAAAACAATCCCCTTACTAGCAACAGCCTCCCATCACCCAAACATCAAACACATTTTCAACTTACCATACTTTTCTTCTTCTTGCAAGATAAAAGATCGCGAAGAGTTTTTTATTCCGGCAAAACTAAAGTGGCAGTCCTTGTTGTGGAGAAGGGGTTCACTAACAGGGAACGCCAGAGGGTCGCCCGCTGACGCTGCCGTCTCCATAGCCTGACCACCGCTCATCCCGTCGAACTGATCCAAATTCCTCAACTTCAGCCTTCGAGCGATCTGAAAGACGAAATTACAACTGAACGTCGAAATATAAACCGTTAGGTAGGAAGTTAAGGATGAGCACCTTGTCGAACGCTTCACCAGGGGCGTCGTCGTAAGTGGATCCGAGTAGAAGGAAATCGCCAACGCCGCGGGCCAGTGCGATGAGGCTGTGACCTCCGGAAATCAAAAGAACTAAAAAGGGAAACTCAACCTGGAAAGAATCGAGAATATTTTATTTTTTGTAAAAGCCAACAGGCAGTACAAACGTCAAAAGAGGAGCTGGTAAAAATTACGTGCAATAAGTTTTGACAGTTTAGTTGAGTTATGGGAAGAGAGAGCCAGTGGTTTGTTGGAGTACTTTATTCCATAGCAAGCTTTCGAGGATGCTGGTCCCCTTCTTCAGGCTTAATTTTAGTAAGTTGGCTGTTCAACTCCGTCTCAAAATGCAGAAAATAGGGTCACATAGTTGGTGGGGTCGTCAGATTATGATTAAAGTATTAAATTAAAGTTTTGAATGTTGAATTGATGTCGATCCCAAGCGCTCGTGTGCGGTAAGGCTCTCTCTTCCCATAACTCAACTAAACTACTTCAGCCAGTTACTCGCTGCAACAAGTTTTGACAGGATTCAGCGTAGGTATGAATTAAAAACAGCAATCCACATTCAACTCACTAACTTGTTAATCTCCTCAAATTCCTACAACTCAGCCTTTACTACAATAGGTTTGAGTTTCACCGCCCTACGGGAATACAATGTATTCCATGCACATCGTCATGGTAGGAAACTTTCCCGCAGAAGAGAATATAAATTAAATAATAATAATATTTGAAGAATTAAAAATAAATAAAAACCCACAGGGTACTGCTTAGAGCCTTTGGCTAAAATTCAAGAAAAAGGTAAAGACATAAAATGTCAACATGGAACATGCTTTGCCTAGTAACGTTGCCAAGCAGAAAGAAATCGACCAATTGTTGGACAAAAAATCCGGAAGCTAAGTTACGTTTTCCTGTGGACGGTCACATGTTAGTGAACAAAAATGATTTGATGTCGTGCGCATAACTCAGCTTTCCGTACAGCCACATTCAAATTGGAGAAATGTACCATGTCTAATAAATTCAGAGCTTTCCAACGAGTGGTGTCCGATGAAAACTAAAGAAGTTTCATTCCCCCAGCAACTGCTCCGTTGTAAGCGGAAATCATTAGAAAATGTCATCACTCATCGGCGTTCCCCGGTTTCGTCGCCCGAAAATATGATACTTTTTGCCAAGTTAGTCGAAGGCTAAAGCATGTTCCATGCTAAAATTGTCTGTACAATTTGGACAGATATGGGACCTCGAAAAATGGATTATGCGTCCAAAATTACTCGGAAAACGACCCCTTGTTTAACCTCCAGGGGTCCTTCAATCATCCCAATTGTAGCCCCATAGATCCTCTAGGTGAAATCAGATCGTCCTGAGACCCCCAAAAATGGATTCTACGTACAAAAATACTTCGAAAACGACACCCAACTCGGCACCATAGACTAAACCCTTCAAAAATCCCTCCCGCAACTCCTTTTTTGGTTTATTATTCTTGGAATATTATACCTTTGTAATCGCGACGGAGGTCGACGACTGCGATCGGCCTCAAAATTTGACATTATCCGTTTCAAGAGTTCTAGAATCCAAAACCGAAATGTCCGCCCGCCGTCCGGGCCGTAGGACCGTTTTGTGCCGTAGGAATTTTTTTTAAATCTGAAATTTTGATAAAATACTCTACCATCTAGTTGTGCCCACAAGATTTTCAGCCCGATTGCCCAAACCCGTGGGCGCTATGGGGCTAAAATGGGGCTACGGGAGGGTTTTTTTTTAAAGGCTTTTGGCTATGGGATCGAGTTAGGTGTCGTTTTCAAAGTATTTTTGGACGTAGAATCCATTTTTGGGGGTCTCGGAACGATCCAATTTCACTGTTGCGATCTGTATACAGATAGGGCTACAAGTGGGATTTTTGAAGGATCCCAGGAGGTCAAATGTTTTCCAAGTGTGAAAAATACCCTTGTGTGAAATATGCAGCTTTTTAGCTCCTGAATGGGATCAGTCGCTATTCGCTTCTGTCCCCCACGCCAAGTCGCTTGCACAGTGGTCGGAAACAGCCGATTTTGTGCAAAAACCTTTAAAGGTTTGAAATTGGCCGCTACTCTAATGGTCCTTTTAGTTTTTTGGTGTGCTGAAACCGAATCTAAACCCCGTTTTTCTGTATCTACTTTAGATGTTTGGTTATTACGTTTTTAAAATTATTTTGTACAAAGAAATTCGTTAACGATCACTTTTTCTCGCTCGCTTATTCTATAAGACCCTTAAGGGTCTACTTATAATAAAAACAATCAGAAGGATGAGGTACTTCACGTACGAAACCACAAATTTTTCCATTGCTGATTCACAAGAGATCTTCGAAAGACGAACCTGACTCTAAAAGTGCATAAGGAAAACTGAAAACCCGAGCAATCTCACTTAATATAAAGGTTTACACAGATTATTTTTGCTCTTTGTACTTCTGTACAAACAAAACGCCTAAAAACCATGGCATTATCATACAGGAGCCAACAGATTCGAACTGTGAATCCCCATCACCGGCGGCCGAGGGCGGCGATGAAACTTACACTATTGACTCTTGTTTCCTTGTATTTTGACCTGATAACGTTCCTGAAGCGGAGCTCAGTGGAGCTTTTTTTTGGTGGTCCACAATAAATACTATTAAGGAAGAACATTTTCATTGACTTCGTTTTTACCTTTTTGTTTGGTCAACCATGATACAAACAACAAATAGCTGAAATATTCTCGCTATTTACACCTTCATAGACCGAGAAATATTGCATGGACCTGAATAATTTTGTTAATAAGAGGGTAAAACATCTAATATCACGAATTCAAAATGAACCTTAAGCATTGATGAAACGATTATGACTCCTTGACTTCTTCGTTCTACGTTCTCCAAAGAATTTTTTTCAAGGCTAAATCGTTTGAGAACTCTCATCCTTGGGTATCTGAGAGTGACCCTCAATGCCCAGAACATTGATTTGGCAACTTTCATTTTGGATTTTTTTTTTTTTCACGCATCCGACCGCAGTGGGCCGCGTAACGTATGATGGGATCAGTCGCGCGTGTACGGACGACTAAGCTTAGTCGCTCGAAAACGCTTACAGTGGAGGACAAGGCTAAGCCCCCATGATGACTCCAAACCAATCTAACATCCAAAATGTGATCAGTCCACGAAACGTTTTGTGATAACGTAGGTGCAAACACGAGTAAATTGCTGTTTTGATGCCAAGTTGGTAAACTGATGACGTATGTCTGCGTCAGTCTTTGTTATTTCTACTAGCTCTGCTATTTGAGGCGACGTCACATCTTCAACTCAGAGACAGAAATCAGCTGAGTGTTATAGTGCGAATTCTCATGATATGCGGTCAGTCCCGGGACTTCTTGCTGTATTACTTCGGGACAATACGATTTCTTGCCATCTGGCTGCTTCTGATCTTGCTCTTTTCTTCTTTCCGTCTATTCCTTGCTCATTGTCTTCCTTTCTCGGTTAATGGGGGGCCTTCCCTTTCTCGATGCTCTTATTTATGCTTAAGCACTGTTAGCACGAATGCGCACACAGCATCCCAGTTCACCTTCTTCATCATCTTCTCGATGACTGTCTCAGGGGTGAAAACCCCCAGCTCCAGCCTGAGATTGCTTCGGAGTTGTGTCCACTTCGCAGAGGTATGGTAGGTGTGAGGCCGCCTCATATAGCAGTGGCAGGCCCAGACATCATCAGTTTACCCACTTGATACCAACTTCGTCGAAAGCATAAATGGTTCCCGACCCAAGCTTTCCTCGATTTGTATTCAAAATTGGGAGCCTTTGACAGATCATTTTAAAATAAAATCCGCAGAACATGCAACTTGTCTTACAGCTAGTCTCTCAACCTGCAGAGCGTACAAACCTTTTCAACCATTCTGACAGTCAAAGCGTGAGCTTCCATGTGGTGTACTGGTATCAAAGGCTTGCCAGACGATTTGGCCAAATGTTTGGCGTAGTTTAGCCCCACGAGCAGGGACATCGGGAGACCTGGTCGATTCGTAACGGCGATGGCGTCGACGTCGTCGATCCTCAAGCCGGCTCTTTCCAGAGCTTGAGAGGTCGCCTTCGCTATGTTTTCTTTGTGGAGGTCACGCGCTAGCGGCGGGATGATTCCACCAAACCTGAAACAGAAGTACCCTGGAATTCTCTTCTGGAAGCCTGCAACGACTGGCGGCAAACCGCAAAGACTCACTCGAGATGAAGGTCCTGTTGGGAAAACAAGCTGTCCCCCAGAATGGTCCCCTCGGCGTCGACGACGGCCACACCAGTGTCGTCGCAACTCGTCTCAATACCCAGGATTTTGCTTTTGCACAACGAGGAGCCATTTCTTGTTGACGAACTTTCAACGTGAACAGATCCAATCAATCGGCAAGGGCATCGCAGCAAACGTCTCGAACTCAACAGACACCTGCCTACCAACATCATCCGGGACCAGCCGGAAAATTATTTATTCACAGATAAAACCGTCAACTTGTTATAACATTAAATTTTAAGACAACACAAAATAAACAGAACTGGTGAGCCGTGTATTGACAAATAACGCAACGTTAGAGTGACAAAAACCTTCAAGATTCACTTGTCTTGAAGTACCTACTACACCATGGTGAACACATTTCATGCCTGTTCTGCTTTCTCGACTATCATTCCAACCCGGGCTAGTGGACCCGTTGACCAGGAAAGAACCCGTTAGTTTAGGAAGAGCATTAAATTCGCTAATTTGGACAAATGTTGTAAAAAAAAACTGATTCTTTTAAATTGCGAAACCAAGCCTACAAATGTATTTATAATTTTATGGTTGAAATAGACGAGGTACTTCGTCTGAAATTGTCTTTTTATAAGATGGATTCCCACCATCTCGCCGCATCTACCTTGCGCATTGAAACTTGACTAGAGAAACGGCGGTTTTTCGGTTTTCCTTCTCATTGAAATAAAAGCGTGAATTATCGTGTTCTGCTGACACAGCTGTCTATTTCAAAAAGCGGCAGTTGTCCCTTTCTCTCTGATGACAATTTTTTTTTTTTTTAATAAGGAAAAAATAACAATTTAAAAAATAAGCTAACAAATAAAACAAAATTTGTTTTATTGATCCTTTTTTAATAAAGATCAATTAAGCAAGCCATCAGAATTGAATAGAGCAGCGCTACCTTTCTGTTACTACGAAACCAAAACCGTAACTAAGAATTCGTAAATTGACACACTAGATATCTAACGACCAAACTATGTCGTCGGGATCGGACGAATCGTCGGCGACGGAGATGATTTCGATAGCCTATAATCACCCCCAGAACTCGCTGATCACAATGAGACCACCCTCATGAAAATCTGTTCAGCCGCTCGGGCGTGATGCTGTGATACACAAAAACACACACACAAAAAACGTCGAAGAGATGAGCGCACCTTTCCATTTTTTGAGGGAAAGGTTGCGCTAAAAAATAAAAAAAGTAAGGAAAAAATAGGTAGGTAGACAAAAATAATATTTTATATATTATATAGAAATAAAAGAGAAAAAATTATTAAATAATGATATACCAAAACACGAAATAATACGCAGAGTAAGTTCTGGCCGTTCGGAATCGAATCAGAACTCGAACGCTTCCAAGAATTAAAAGGCACAGAACTTCGGCCCTCCGCCAACGAAAAAGTAGTCCCTAAGAAGTTAACTCCACGAGATCACAAAAGGAAATAAATCGCGCGTGTGTGACTTTCCAAAATCGAGGAGGCAGTCGGAATCAGTTCGGGAAGGAACTTTCTGAACTGTTCTGAAAAAATAAAATAAAAATCAGAACTGCCGGAATCGATTCTGAACGAGTTCTGCGTTCACAGAGCATCAGAACTTGAGAGTTTAACTCCTGAAAGCCGTTGTATCCCCACCCCCGGCCCTTGCAAAGGCCCTACTGCGCATGCGCCGAACCGTTCGGAATTTTCAGAATTACACTGCAAACCAATTTACACCAGAATTTACACCAGAATTACACTAAGTGTAAGTCTTGCTCTCTGTTACTCATTGCTGCAAACGCAGCTAGTGCGCTACCTACCTAACGCTGCAAATTTTACACATGGGTTTATTATTCTTTGATATCTATATCAATATATTACCTAGATTACTTGTGCAAAAATTATTTGTTAATAAAAAAAAAAAAAATTTTAAATAAATGACCTCGAAAAATGGATTATGCGTCCAAAATTACATAGGTATGTACGTACCGAGTACTCGGAAAATATTTGACCTGGGATCCTTCAAAAAACCCATTCATAGCCCCATGAGAGCCTCACAGATCCCCACGGTGAAATCGAATCGTTCTGGGACCCTCAAAAATGGATTTTACGTACAAAAATACTTCGAAAACGCCACCAAACTCGACCTCATAGCCGAAACTCTTTTTAAAAAGCCCGCCTGTAGCCCCTTTTTAGCCCCACAGAGCCCCATGGGTTTGGGCGATCGGACTGAAAACGTTGCGGGTATAAATAGACGGAAAACCAAGTATTTTGTTAAATTTTCAGATTTTCAAATCAATTCCGACTGCCCGAAACGGCTCGGACGGCGATATTTAATAACAAATTCAATTTTAGACTGGTTGGGGAAATTAAACTTGGTTACTAGCCTTCTTCTCCTCATCATCTTCATCTTCACACTCAGCGTACAACTTTCTCCTTCATAAGGAAATAACAGGTGGGGGAAAGACAGAATAATAAGGCGACTTCTTTATTTCAGCGATATTATCACAAAGTAAAGAAGGGCAGAAGAGGTGGGTTCACTTCCCAGGGCCAGACCTGCCGAGTAAGTTCTTGAAAATCCTGAAGATCCGTGGCCATTTGCTTCAGGCTACGAACGTTTTTTCCCTTTGCCTTTCCCTTTGCCCTTCCTTTTGCCGTGAGCCTGCATAAAAGCCAAATAACCCCTGTAAAACCTTTGGATTTTCCTGGCGGCCACGTTCCTCCGGATCTCCTCCAATTTGGCTTCCCACACGGCCTGCTCGTATTGGGCTTTTTCCTCCATCAGTAAGTTGTAGATTGTTTCTTGAGCGTCGAACCTCTCCTGGAACCCCAAATTTACCCTTCTTGCATACTGCTGCTTATTTTTTACAATAACTATGTGCATTAAGGTGTTTGCAGCCTCAAACCATAAAACTAGAACTATTTCCTACCTGCATTTTGTTCATTTGAGCAGTTTCCTTGTCGTACATCTCGTTGAGGTGAGCCAACTTGGCATTTCTGTTTGCCATGTCAGTCTCGTATTTGTTTTTCACTCCTTGAAGAACTTGTTCAACTTTGTACCTGCCAACAAGTGTTCTAGCAGTCGATTCGAAAAGAACAAGAAGAAAGCAATTTCGTGGGGTGGTTACTTTTTGACTCGGCACGTTTTTTCTTCGGCGAGATCCTCTTTGACTAGTTTTTCGTGCTTGTCGATCAATTCTTTCCGTGGTCCCATTTTCTCTTTGGTGGTTTTCATCGCTTCCAAATTGTACATGATGGTGTTCTTTTCCAAGTTGTTCCTTGAATTGAATAATTGAATTAGGCTCTTCTAGGACTTCTAGAACTATTCCGAAGCCTGGATTGTTACCTGATTCGCTGATGGGCGTTAACGAGGAACTGTTTGAGCTTCCGTCTCTGGTCTTTCAGGCTCTGCACTTCCTGACAGACTTCCATAATGGACAACAGGTTACGTTCTATTGTCGGGCGCAAGAGGCCGTTCAGGGTGACCATTTCGTTGGTTTGCTGTTCGAAAGACATGAACATTTTCGAAAGCTCGATTTCCCTGAGCTCCACGTCCTTGGGACTTTTCCCCATCTCTTCGATTATGTGACTGAACAACTTACCGAGCGTGTCAAGCAGTTCTCTCGTGTGCTCGGGAATCTACAAGAGAAGAAATTCTGGTTTTGTTCAGTTGAAACGAAGCTGCTAAAGAAAACTATACTCACTCGGTCTCTCATCGGTGCTGTGAAGAGTTGAGGTTTTTCTTTGGCGTGTTCATACACAATATTGACGGCGTTCCATACGTCTTCGATCTCCTTTCTCACGTTGTATTCGCGGTGTTTCTCTTTGTATTCCGAATAAAATTCTTCCACAGTGCTCGCTGAGGACTCGGTGAAGAAATTCGTGCGGCGGAACTCGTACTCGCCGGCTGAGAAAAGCGAGCAAGTCTTGAAATTGATGTGGCTCAAGAGGGTTTTCACATTTTCCATCACATCGTTGGGAACGTGTTTCCGCATGATGGCGTAGTCGTTTTCCACTAATTGGGGCAGACACATCTGAAGAAAAAAACAAAAACATTCCATATTTTTGGGCTCATGGAGGAATAGATATTCCTCCATGGGGGGGGGGGGGGGGGGGGGGCTCAAACATATTGCAGGTAGACATGCTGCCAGCAAGGGTACCTAGTTAAATTTAAATTTAAAAAGCTGCAAATTTTACAAAAGGGTTTATTATTCTTTGATATAGGTTACTTGTGCGAAAATTAATTCTGTGTCTTGAAAAATCGAGTTAAAAAAAAAATTATTATTAAGTATTTAACTATTATTTTTTTCAAAATCTTGTTTTTACATTTTTTTTTTTTTTTTTTTACTCGGAAAATATTAAATATTTTTTTATAAAGAGATCAATTTTTGCTCTCTTGGTATCCTTCAAAAATCCCATTTGTAGCCCCATGAAAGCCCTATAGATCCCCACAGTGAAATCGGATCGTTCCGGGACCCCCAAAACTGGATTCTACGTCTAAAAATACTTCGAAAACGACACCTAACTCGATCCCATAGCCAAAAGCCTTCAAAAAAAAACCTCTCGTAGCCCCATTTTAGCCCCATAGCGCCCCACGGATTTGGGCGATCGGGCTGAAAACCTTGCGGGCACAACTAGATGGTAAGCCGATTATTTTGTCAAACTTTCAGATTTAAAAAAAAATCCTACCGCCCAAAACGGCCCGGACGGCGTACGGACATTTCGGTTTTGGAACGAATGATGTCAAATTTTGAGGCCGATCCGAATTTTCGCCCCCCGTCGCGATCACATAGGTATATTATTCCAAGAAGAACAAACCAAAATGATCGTAACTTTGCATGTAGGTATTTGGAGTGCGGAGTATGGTGTGATAGGTACCTACCCTATATCGTAAATTATTTACGATATAGCATTATTATAATACTACACCGCTTGAGTAATAATACAAAATAACATACAAATCATTTCTACAAAATCAAGTGTTGTAGTTCACTTTTTTCCCCTCTTAATAATATTTATTATTATAAAACTTTCACACAAAATGTACACAACATAAGTACCTACCCAGCAATGTCAAGTTGATTTTTTTCACTTTAAATTTACTACATGAGACGCCTCGGGTTCTCTGCGAATTTTTCAACCACTACTTCCTCTTTTTCTTTATTTTTATCTGAAAGTGTATATACATATAATTTTCGTTTGTCTAGGGGGGGGGGGGGGGGCTAGCCCCCCCCCCTGCGTACGCCTATGCCCTGAACATATACGCCAGATACGGCGACGAAAATTTGAGACCCTCTAATAGGCACAGAAATGACCATGGTTATACTCGTGCAGCTCAGCTCTGTTAAGCTTTTTTCCCCGATTCCATCGAAAATTCGAAAAACGCGTTTTTAAAAACTTAAATTTAATTTGTATTTATACAAAACGTAAAAAAGTAGTTACTAACTACAAGGTCGTGGTACAGACAGTGCAAACTGAAATTTATGCCTGATCTGAAGCCACTTGGAAACCATATTAGTACCGCCTGTAAAGTGTAAAGTAGTGGAAACCGCCTGGAAACTATATTAGTAGGCATAGGTAGTTAAGTTCACGGGTGGTTACTTAAATTATTCATTACAATAGTTTTAAAAAATGCTAAAAAATTAACATTTAATTGGTACTTTTTTGAATAAAAATAAAAATTGTTAACTTTCAAGTACCCACTACCGACAGGTAGGTACTAAGGTGTAAAACCCACACATAAAAAACGCTGCAAATTTTACACAAGGGTTTATTATTCTTTGTTATAGGTTACTTGTACAGAAATTTAATTCTGTCTATGAAAAAAAAATAAAAAAATATTTTTTGGATTTTATATTTCAAAAAATTTTTTTTTTTTTTTTTGGTAGATTTTTTTTCAAAAATGTTTTTCAAAAATTATGTATTTTTTACTCGAAAAACATTTAACCTCCTGGGATTCTTCAAAAATCCCATTTTTAGCCCCATGAAAGCCCTATAGATCGTGACACTGAAATCGGATCGTTCCGGGACCCCAAAAAATGGATTCTACGTCCAAAAATACTTCGAAAACGACACCTAACTCGATCCGATAGCTAAAAGCCTTCAAAAAAACCCTCCCGTAGCCCCATTATAGCCCCATAGCGCCCCACGGGTTTGGGCGATCGGACTGAAAACCTTGCGGGCACAACTAGATGGTAAACCAAGTATTTTGTCAAAATTTCAGATTTTTAAAAAAATTCCTACTGCCCAAAACGGCCTGGACGGCGGACGGACATTTCGGATTTTGAATGTAGACCTCTTGAAACGGATAATGTCCAATTTTGAGGCCGATCGGAGTCGTCGACCCCCGTCGCGAAAACAGGTGTATTATTCCAAGAATAATAAACCAAAAACTGGGAAAAGGCACAAATCGATTTGGGGGGGGGGGGGGGGGGTTTCGGCCGCCTTTGCGCTGTGACGACAAAGATCCCCCGAAGGGTGCCGCTTACAGCGAACGTGATGATGTTGAGGGTTTCGGCCAGAAGTTTTTTCAGCTTCCCGACTTCGATTTGTATGCTGACCCGCTCGAACGGAACCCGCTCGGACGTTTTCTTTCTGAGCTCGTTTTCAATTTTCGACGCGATGTCGGTTTTTTGCAGCACTTTCTGACTCGAAGCGCACAGCTCCTGGTCTTCCCTGGGGAATAAACAAAACTTCGTGACTCTCATTGAACGTAACACATGTATTGGCGCCTTCTAATTACCTTAGCGTTTGTAGAGCGGCGTTACTATCTTTGATCGACCCTGATAGGCCAGTAAGAGATTCACTCATGATGCAACACAAAACAATGAGGCGTTCAACGACAGAACAATATTGATCAAACATTTGCGTAGCAAAGGTGTGTGTTTACGTGTCTATGTACATTCATTGCTATAGTAATGAACATGCCTGGTTACATACCTTGAAAAGTACCTACATTGTATTTTCTCAATTACCCGCTTCCTCAAGTACCTACAGCCAATTTCAATGGTGATTTCCCCAATAAAATGATTTTATCGCGATTTGAGCATTTCAAAACTACTTCTCTAAATGTTTTTGGAAATATAGAGAAACGATAATATAATATAAGATATTATCTCAGGATGCATCTCCCTAGTATAGTATAGAGGGTGCAGCAGGAGCACGAGCACAATGAAATGCTCAGAAATTAAATAGCCACAAATAATTCATTTTGCTGCCCTGCAAAGAAGGAGATGGGGAGGATTTTTAATGAGAAACACCAAAGTCAGATTTAAAAAATGTGAAAACCTTAGAAGGAATAAAGATGTCACATAACTATAGACTACCTATTACCAAAATGCACTGAATTAAAGAGCCGTTAATTTCGACTTAACTAGAAAAAACCTCCGAAAGGGACATTAAAAATTCCAGGGTGACTAAGGGTGGAAAAAGGAGATAACTGGAGTCCGGTGAAGGGCCCCAAAATCAGCTGAATGACTTCACCAGGATGCGACGACGCTGAAGGTAGGTAGTGAAGGTGAAGTGCCGAAGAAAACTTCCACAGCGATGTCCACGATTATACGAGTAGTAAAAGAGATTTCACGTCAAAATTTGGAAGTGAAATCAGGAACTACAGCCAACCCTACTGAAGTGATAGCAAGGGGAGAAAATTGGGTTTCTGTGTGTGAGGGTGAGGGTGTGTGTGTCTGTGTGACTGTCGTGTCTTATAGGCGCCTAAACGGCTGAATGGATTTGTACGGGGATTATTTTAAACGATCCGGCTTGCTGCCACAATATAGGCTATGTAAAAAACCCCGCGCGACGCGCGCAACCCTGCGCAATGGCGCGCAACTGGTACATGGGTCATTCCAATTTAAAATGTACATTTCGTGTCCTCACTTTGCTGCAAATCTCGCATTCATGCTGATCCCGATTTCCTGATTTTTTTTTCTTATCTACCGATCCTATGTAACACAAAACGCTAAAAAAAACATCAAGTATACTGCAATTCTGGGATTTATTATGCCTAGTATGAATGAAAACATGGCAAAACCCCATGTGTGTTACCGTCCACAGTGAAAAAGCGCCCTCATCTTCATTCCCTCAGCAACACCATGAATTTTTTATGAGGAATCTAGCGCATTCTACTTGTAGAGTTGGACACTGGGTTTCAGATTTTTGGAGGCTCGGGGTCGCCAGACATCCTCTTTTACTGTGACGTCAATGCAAAGGATTGTCCATCACTTTTCAAGATAACTTACCCTCATGTGTGTTACCGTTGTTTTCTTGGCAACAATGAAGTCACTCTTATGCAGTAAGCTCTCTCTTATTGCAGTAGGATGTATATTATCAGTTTTTGTTTTCCTCGAGAGGAGACAAGTGAGTGGGGAGAAGTTCCAAGCAGTTTCTCCAAAAACCATGGTGAGTATTTTTATTCGTCTCCATGTGTGTTACCCAAGGTGCAGCCTCAACAATGAATAATTCACTTTTTCAATGATTTTCCTCCAATAACTGTGGGGTACACGTTTCATTTGACATGTGATTCAGCCTTCTAGGTTGTTTAAGTTAGCTGCAGTGTCGATTTGAAGTAGGATTATCATGTGTGTTACCACTCATGTGTGTTACCAGTGCAGCAGTAACACACATGAGCTCCGGGTAACAAACATGAGGTCCTCGCAGACAATTTTGGAAAGTATGATTTATTCGAATTTCACGTTCATGGGGGTCATTGTTTTGGTTAATTTGAGTTATATTTTGGAGTTGGCGATAACCACTAGACAAATTATATAATTCGAACATTTTCAGGCGCCGCTGACAGCTGCAGAAAAACAGAGGAGATACCGGGAAAAGAAGAAGTTGGATCCCGTCCGTGAGGCTGCTTTCAGAGCTAAATAAAAAGAAAGATCGCTTAGCAGAAAGAAAGTGAAGGATATAACACCACGAGAACATCGCCGCATGAAAAAATCTTGGGAAAAAATGGGACAAGAACTGACGTGGCCAGGAGAACCACAGACGGCTGCTTGTGACTCCACCTGATTTGCCAAAATAATTTTGGCAATTATTGCCAAGATTGTCTGTGGTAGTCGCGAGAAGTGCACATTTGATTTCCGGTGGAAGTTGTTTTAGCCAGTGTCTTCACTATTTCTGCCGGCGTTGTATCAGAGAGCTGGTAGCGGATAACTAACGCATGAGATGGTCGTTTGGCGGAGTCAGGAGAGTTTTCGAGGAGGGCCCGGATGCGTTGCTCAGGCGTGGTTCCATACACCCGGTGAAGGAGCGTTTCGAGCTCGTCGTAGGGTCGTTCACCAGGCTCCCGTAGGAGGTGTGCTATCTGGTAGTACGCCTTTCTTGGTAGTGCTGCGACTGCGGCGTTGAATTTTGATCGTTGGGACGTCAGTCGCTCTGTTGCGAAGAATGTTTGTAGTAGTAGAAACCAGGGGTTTGGATCTTCCTCGATGAACTTTTGCCCTGTTGACTACGGTTGTGATTGCGGCTGCTGGAAGTTGGGCTGGTGGTTCTGCCATGTGCCGTGTTCAAATCACGTCGGGGTCACCAGTGTTGTGCCTGACTTGTACGTGAGTGAAGAACGACGTGAAAGAAGAACACCAATTAAATATAAATCTGTAGCTGGTCCAGCGGGATGGAATGAATAGAATTTTGGAAGTTGGAATGAATAGAATTTTGTGAACCGTCTCACGGGTTTTTTGGTTGTCTACCAGATGTGTTTTAGTTTCCGAGTGGACCAGCTTCTCCTGATACCTATTTACTTTGTAAAATCAACCAATTGTTGGGGAAACAGTAATTTCCCCGATAACCAGGAATCAAAATCGCTACCTATTTCCAAAAAAAAAATTCAAAAACATGTATTCCTATTTTTTTTCTGTGATTTCTATTTTGAATGCTAAGTTAAGTACAAGATTTTTGTATCGGTTACATAAACGTTTTCTGTCTCTAACGTCGCGTCGTTTCCCTTCGATGTGGTAGTTAGATACTACAGTAGTTATACCAGCTGGGCTGTTGCATCAGCTGACAGCTGGGTAGTGTGGTTTTTAGAGAAATACAAGTGTGCTAACATTGAAATTAATGTCAAATATATCTCTTAAAATTTACGAGTATTTAATACTACATTTTGATCAACTATAGGCGGAGTAGCGCTTCTCTTTCGACGTTGTTGCTCATGTCTGTTACCATGTATGTTACTGTGTCCATTCAAGAAAAGTTGGTCTGGAGGATCAGCTGTGAAAGTTTTGGTAGGTACGGCCTGACCTTAATAACAGTGAATGAGATGACTGTTGAACAGTAGTAAGAGGTTTTTGAGAGTTTGGATAGTGCAGTAAAGTATACCTAATCACGAATCATGTGGCCAGCGCGTTTCTTAACGGGTAACACACATGAGATTTAAGGCACAAAATCACAGGTTTCATGGGTTCTGTAGCAGTGAGCTAGATTTATATGATTTAAAAATGGTTCTGCAAAGCCCCTAGAAAAGAATTTCGACCAACCCGACAGTTTGGGCGTCTTACACTAATTTTTCAAGATGGTAACACACATGAGGTTGAGACCACGTTATTTTGCAAACACTATGGATTTATAGGAATACCAATGGCTGAACTCACGAATTTCGAATTGTGCAGGGCTCTTGGGAGTTGAATGGAGCCAGAAAAAATTTTGACAGGCTTGAAAATGCGTTTGGAAATTTGGTGAATGGACGATGCTCGGGAGGCCAAATGTACATTCCAAATTGGAATGACCCACATATTCTGGTCACTTATAACCCCAAATTTTTTTTATTTTTATTTTTTTTTATCGCGGATTCGGATTTCACGTTAATTCTACGTCCGAAACAACCGTTGCGCGTCCTCCGCGCAGCCAGCATACGCACGCAAATGAGCGCAACTTCTCGATTTTAATGTTTTGCTCGGCTGAGCAGATTGCCAGATTTTGATGAAATTTGATACGTGAGTCGGATTTGATGTGTAGAAGCAGGGGTTTCGAGTTTTTTTCGGGTTTTCGAGTCTTTACGACCAAAAGGGAGGGGGGGTTATGAGAGTGGGGGTAAGAGGAAAATTGAGATTAATCGGTCGTTCTATTTTAAATTGCCTGTTTAGTGTATCCTACCGAAATAAACTGCTGCAATATTTTCTTATCGATGAAAAAAATTGCAACGTATTCATTGACATCATAGGAAACAATGACGAAGATGTGTTTGGCTTAATCTTTCATTCGTTCACAGTAGAAAAATATTATATACGAAAAAAACGGGGAAAAAACTCATGAGTGTCACTGTATCCTTACTATGAGCTATACAATCAACAACAAATTTTTATCAGATAGAGGGACAAAACATTTTAAAAAATTGAATAATTATTTCACGTGAATAAAGTGAGATATGATCATCTCTCGAGAGAAAGAGTATGACGTTGGAGTTGTAATTGATTCACTTGGGTGCCTTGATTTCTTTTATTTCTTGCCCATGAGTGTCACATGTTCTGTGTTCAAGAAGGCAACAGCTGAGAGGCGGGAACGCGCTTGTTTCCATGGTAGGTAACGGATACAACTTCATTTCAGAGAGTTTAGTTTTGCTGTGGTCTGCAAGGTTTTTCTGCTTTTCCAAAGCATCTTCGAAAACATGGTGCGTATTTTTATTCTCTCTCATGAGTGTTACGTAAGTTAAGAAACTATAGGAACTGCTATCGATATGAAATAATTACACCTGGTTTCTATGTGGAAACAGGTTCAGTATGCTTTGATTCGATTTTCATTATGATGTTTCGAAGCTGCTGGGCGCCATATTTAGCTCAAAATCTCAGGAGTGTCACATTACTAGAATGACTGACCGCAAAATTGAATTAGGGTTGCTGTATGAGTACCCTGTCACGAGAAATACGACACCAACGGATAAGGACTTGATTTTAGGGTTTTAATCGAAAATTTATGTGCCAGACTTAAAATTTTTCGTGACACTCATGAGTTTATTAAACTCATAAATCACTGCCCCCCCCCCCCCCAAATTGTATTTGAATGCGTTTATGACGCGCTAACAATGAAGTCTTGTGCATCCCCAAGTGTTGTAACCGGATACGTTTTTGTACCATTCCCTCAAGAAGTACAATCCAGCTTAAACTTGTCGTGACACTCATGAGGCTGTTATTTGAGTTGTTTCCACAAAAAAAAGTAGTTCATCGTTGCTACTGATCCTTAAAATATGAAATATAAAGTAGCTCGTGACGAAATGACAGCTTGTTTGGAGCACTTTCAGTTTTTGCGAAGCTGCTCACTACAGGACCCCAAAACAGGCAATTTAAAATAGAATGACCGTAATGTTACTTCCTGTCGACAGATTTTGATGATCGAGTTTCAAGTCCTGAATGTCCAATTATGGTGGGGGGTGCTGTCGTTGAGTGGTGGGAGGAGGGGTTTGCTACGGCTGGCTCAATTTCAATGAAATTTGTGATGTAGGTCAGATAATATCATATTCTCCTCACTTATCAATTTTATACGCAAGAAAAAATTACAAAGGTGTATTTTACCATTGAACTCGTTCCAGGAGCTTCAGCTGATAAACGTTGTCGTTCAAGATTTCTGTCAGATTAGGTGCGTTATCCAAGTAGTACGAACTCGAAGAACTCTTATAGGCCATTTTAGCTTTATCTGCGCGAATTTGGATCTTATTTTAATTTTAATTTTTCTTTTTTTACTACAAATGCTCTACGACTTTGTTAAATATATGAGAACATAACATTTTCACAGAGGAAAACTATTAGGCTACTGTAATGCACCTATGGAAGAAATGTAAAGATTTTTGTGTACTACTTTCACAGCGATTTTGTGTTCCTACGAAACTCAAAATTGTTTGTAGTGGCAACTACAGAAGTGGAATTCCTGAGCATGTCTTTGACTAGAATCTGACTGTATAGGTAGGGAAGGGCGGCTACCTTCAACCACTTTTTGCTTATTCTGATATTTCTGTTCTGCATTAGCGAAATTTGAATTGGTTTTCCCTTCTAAAATCAGTTTAACTATTGCCCTGAACGATTACATAGTAAAATCCTTACAAAAACAGAGTCAAATAACCGTATTCTATGACCATAAAAAAATTGTTTTTTGGTTGAAGCTACCCCACCAGTGGGGTAGCTTCAACCACGATGTGGGGTACCTTCAACCACTATCATAGGGTAGGTAGGTGAACGGGTACACCCATTAAAACGCTTAAAACGCATGAATATATTTACCTATATTTGGTAAAATATTAAATCAGCCTTGGTAAAATTAGGTCAGTTCTTCTCTAATGCGTATTAATAAAGGTGCTTTTTCGCATCACAATAATGAAACAAAATAGGTACTTCAGCTTCAAAAATAAACTCAATGGGCTCCTTGAAAAGGCCAGAATTCATAATAATTATTAGAAATTATTTCTAACAACACATTCGGACTCAGCACCCTTTAAAACCCCCCTACATAAATTTTTAGTTCGAAAATCTGTATAATTACGTGCAGAACTGTTTTAGAAATGTTGGAGATTTTGAAATGAAAGCGGAGTGCACGTGACGTCACCAAGTAGTTGGGCACAGAGCCACCAGAGCGCTGAATAATAAAATTTATTATTTCGATTATTTAAATCGACCCTGGTCGATTTTTAATTACCTTCTTTGATGATAACTCGATGCTCGATTTTTGAATGACCTTCTCTGATGATTACCCCGATTTTTGACTTTCAGGTTCGTCTTTTCGCATAACAAAGTTGGCTAATATAACTTGCATAGATGCGAGAGAGAGGGGGATTTCTCGGCCAATCAAAAAATGATCAAGCAGCCGACATCATGTACCCCCTCTAGACCTCGGAATTCAAATATTATATTTTTCCAAAGGCCCTATAAATAATAGAGACGCGTTTTCTGAAATTTTGACTCATTTTCGTAACTATAATAGTTTAACTATTTCTATTCAATAATTGAAGCATGAGCTTTCCAGGAAAAATTTTTTTTTAAATTATTCAAGGAGCTCATTGTATAATTTATTTCTCTCTTTTTTCAAAGCTAAATATCCCACTCTTTTGAAAACATTCTTCATTACATCTGTGAATTCTCTCTTCTATTGCATCACAGCTTTGACTAATAACTAGTTTTATCACAAACAACAATAGGAATTCAGAATAACTAAACAATTTTGAAAGGTACCCAATAGATGGGGTAGATTCAACCACTCAAAAAAGTGGTTGAAGGTACCCCACTTCGTTCTGGTTGAATCTACCCCACCCTCACTTTTTGAACTAAGTGTGACTTGACCTTCAAAAAGAGCATGCAATCAGAAAAACTCAAGTTGTTCCTAAAACTAGAGTAAATTATGAATCTACTGATGCAGAGTTCATTCCAAAATACATATCCTGACACGTACTACAGAGCAACAAAAATTATAATTTTACAAACCCTGCACCACTAGAAAACACGTTTTAATCTGCAGCAAGCCACACAAATAAGCTGAAACCTCCAAAATACGGTTACAATGTCTTCTTCACTTCTTCTTCCTTTCGTAATTTTCTCAGACCTAAAAACGTTCATCATGGCGGATAAATCGCCAGTGGTTGAAGGTACCCCATGGTTGAAGGTAGCCGCCCTTCCCCTACAGTAACTGTCAGGGCGTCGAACTACCACTATTGTTAAGCCCATCAGCCAACGACCTAAGTAAGTCTTTCTTTTGGCTTCGACTAGCAACACCTTACCTGAGCCGAGCATGATCATAAAACCCTGAGCTTGCCAGGAGGCGGTCGAAGTCGACAGTGCTGTTAACATTCATGCATCCGCAAGCGCACACCAGTTGCCCCATGGAGTTCATCGCAGGTTTGCAGACGGTCGGTTTGGCAGCCTCGAAACGTCCTTGGAGCTCACTCTTCGTCACGCTTACTGACCGAGGCATGGGCGGCATGAGGGGCAGATTGCTCATCAATGACATCTTGAGTCGGTAGTGCGAACTGTCGATGAGACAAAACGGATGAGATGACATCGGCGTTTTTAAAGAAGAAATAAGAAGTCTAAAATTATGATACATTGTCACCAACACCGTATAACCCCAAACGTAATAACATTTTAATTTGAATAGACCAAAATACCGCGAGTTATCAAAGTTTATTTTTGCGTTCCAGAACATTTTTGTAGATGTGAACCTTACACTTTTTCTGCTGGACTCTTCAGAAATTGAATAGAAGTTCCATAAAAAAAGGAATAGGAGGCCACATAGACCGTAACGGTGACCCACATGATCAACTGCTTTCTTGAACAAGTACAAATTCATGATCATCAAATAAACTCAATAAAACTTACCTCTTACACAAATTTCAGCCGCTCAAGCGAAAAAAAAAGCAGCTAAACCGACGCAAATTACGCAATACACTCAAAAAGAGCGAAACTACCTAAATCTTTAGGCCTAAAATCACTGAACCTTAAGTTATCTCCACTGAACTAGCATTAGCTTCCTAAGTGGCACATGTAGTTTTCCAAAGAGACAGTTACGTGGTGTTACTAAGAATACGAGTATAATTTTTAAAATATGAAATAAATGGACCAAAATGAAGTTTTTCTTGGTCAAATGGCCAAACTGGGACGTGAATCACGAGGGAGATCCAAAAGTAATGGGAATCAGTGAAAGTGTCGGGGGGGATCAGAGGAGGAATCCCATTGTTCGAAGAGGTACCTTCAAGGAGGCTGTGTGCGAAATCTGAATGAAGTTATAGGTAAAACTCGTACTCACACAAGAGGGGTTGATCAGGAGGCAAAGCTCGCCTTCTTACCTGCCAAGAGCAAGCAGACGATCAAGGACAGGCTTCTTCGGCTGGTGACCTTTCTGTGGCCAACCACCATTCAGTGATATCTTGGTATAGTGCTCCAGGAGCAGATGGGTGATGCCAAGAGGGAGTCACTGGGGCCTCAGGACAGGGGATCTTGTTTCATAAACAAGGGCCTCTTCCTGGAGATCCTCCTCTATGCCAATAACACGATTTTAAAACTATGATCCCTCCTGGATGGCTGAGGTAGGTCTTTTTTAGTATGACACAATCCTATTGTTGTTTTACCTGTCTATCTGGAGACTCACCGTTAGGCAGCCTCTAGGATTCGTGAGGGACGCCCCTTGCGCGTGTTGGAGCAAAGCTTTTGGCCTGGGCTTTCTCCAAGCAGGGCAGAGATGTGCTGCCCATACTTGTCACTCAGTGGCAGGAGGAGTGAGCCAACCTGTCCACTGGGAGAGTCACCTTCAAGTTCTTCCCAGTAAAAAGATGCAGTTGATCGGTTGCTGCAGCCTGGAATGGGAAGTCTCACCTCCCCCGCTCACTTCGTAGGTGGCAGAGGGTGGATCCAGGCGGCAGCCTCATCATTCAAATAGAAGGACTGTTATGTTTGCGGATGACTCAACGGTCCTTTCATCAGATTCGTCGTTGACTGCCCTAGCAGAAAATGCAGATAGTACTGTCGGTACTATTCGACATTGGTTCCATAAAAACCGTCTCGCTGTAAATGATTCAAAAACGGAGGTGATGTATTTTGGATTAAGGGACTTATCGCTGGCAGTGAGTGTTGGTAACCCTCAGTCCGTTAAAATGTTGGGTGTTGTACTGGATCCGAAACTGAGTTGGAGGCCCCACTGTGAACAGCTGGCCGCGTCCTTAAATAGCGTTTTCTTCCTTTTGCTTAGGCTTTCCGACAAGCTTCCTAAGACTGCCGGTCTTGCTGCCTACTATTCAGTTTTTCAAACTAGGGCTGTCATGGTCGGTGGTTTTCAAGGATACGACGGGGGTCTTGCGCCAACAAAAACGGCTGGAGATTTTTCTGTCTTTATTCTTCATCAGCCGTTTTCGTTGGCGCAAGACCCCCGTCGTACTCCTTGAAAACCACCGGCCATGAAGTAGGGCTGAATATTGCATCCTTTGCTGGAGCCACTCGCCACACAGCGCCCTTGTATTCCGCAGTCAAAGGAGAGCTGTCAGAGCTATCATGGGCCTAAGCTATCGAGAGGACTGCAGAGATGCTTTTCAGGAGCTGAGAATACTAACAGTACCGGCCCTGTACATGCCTTACCTTTGTGCGGAAAAACAGCAGCTCATTCCCCTCAGCCTCTCACACCCACAATACATGAAGTGCCAGTCAGCTTTCGTTGCCCTACTCACGTTTGGACGTCAGTAGAACTTCTACATCGTGGTGGGGATTAAATTTTTTTAATGCCCTACCAAAATCTGTCCGAGAAGATCAGATCTTGGCCCAATTCAAGACCGGCTCAAGTGCAAATTCACAAATTTTTTAGGAAGCGCGTTTAAAAAAGCATTGTGAATTTTTTTTTTCAATGTTGAATTTCTCTGGAGCCAAGGCAGCCAACGCCTTGAAACTTTGGCCACTAACTCAGTATGGTCTTGGTATACTTACCTGCGAATTTGAGATTTTAATTAAAGTTAATTTAATTAAAATAAGTTTAATTAAAGTTAATTAAAGAGTTAATTAGTAGATAAGACAGTATTGTACTGAATATGTTGAGCTAGTCTGAAAATTGATACCTTGCAAGAGCGAATTATTTGTAAATAATATTTGAATAATAATTACAAATCAATCTGGGAATTGTTTTAATTGAAGTATGATAGAAGTTTTGAGAAAATAATGTAAAATCATTTAATTTTTCCACAAACCATAACAAGTATCACCGAATATGTGAGTTGAATCAGTCTTCTAAACAATTGGCATCGAACACATGAATAGGAACGTGACAAGCAATCTTAGAATAGTTTGGGCAGTTAGAAGCTAATACAGGTACTTTCTCTTATACATAAATTGCAGTTCTATGCAGTTCTTCTAAGATGCATCAAAACAGCTACTCATGACTTAATGATGAAGGTAGGCCGAGTATCTGTAGCTCAAAGTAAACAAAACCAAAATTAAATTTAAAAAAATTATAAAATTATGCCAATGTTAAGATTGTGAATTTGAAAAAAGACTGAAAAAGAATTAAAAAAAAAAAAAAAATTGTAACCAGAAAACGACTGTCTCGCATGAAAATAAATACTAGTGGATTGGAGCTCCCCACTGTCTTAAGTGCAGATAAGACAGTTTTCACAATTACACTAATATGGAAATAACCGTACCTTTGCATGTAAAACAGTCTTAAGTGGCAGATGAGACGGTCTTACCCTGGACTATCGGGTAGTGGAGTGCTGTTGAGACACTCTTGCACAGAAAAACACACCTTTCATCTCCAAGGTCAACGCGAAACTGTACATCAGCCACTATTGCATTGGGGTTCAGAGAGATTGTGTTCAGTGCGGAATGTCGCAAGTGCGCTCTGGCGGCGATTGGGTAAAGTTAGAAAAAAACCGCTTATACCATTGGAAACAGCGCAAAAAATTGAGCAAGACTGACTCAAAAACCGAAAAACGCAAAATTTGCACTTAAGCCAGTCTTGAACTGGGCCAGCCATATGACAGATTCTGTCAGATCAAAATCTGTCACAAATGGTGCCGTACTCATTAGATGACTTTTTTTTCCCTTCACTCATTCAATTTACCATAAACATTCGGCCTAATTTTCTTCTTCTTCTTCTTTGGGTGCCATACCCGTAATCGGGCGTCGGCGAACTCTCGCTACTAACATCTGTTGAGCGTGTTGACCAGCTAATACAGAAGTAGTAGGGACCTACAGTAGGTCCCTACTCAAATTTGCCGTTCGGAACCGGCGTTAAGCAGTAACTGCTTTACGCCGGTTCCGAACGGCAAATTTGAGAGGTTTTCCACGGCAGAATACTTTCGGTGGGTTGCCAATGCCTTCCGAAAGGTGATTATCAGTATGAGGAAGATGTCTTGCGGCTGCTGGGATCGAACCAGCAACCTTTGACTCAGTAGTCCAACGCTCAAACCACTGAGCCACTGATAACCTAATTTTACCATAAGCATATTCGGCCTAATTTTAATTAACATGTGACCATTGTCAAAAGCACACTGTGTAATACGGCAAATAAAACGCTTTTGATTCTAATTCTGATTCATGGTGGCGCTCCCAGGTTGTTGCGCCTGTTGATTTTCCAACCTGTCCAGAACTAGTCCCGAACAGATGAGAATGCGCATTGGAGGAGAAGGCCTCGGTTTTCTATTCCAACCCTCTTTGGCGGCTAGTTCGGGACAACTTGCTTTATATTCCAACCCACGCATAGACGCATAGCCTCCAGCACAAGCTCATCAGTAGGGGTCGCAATCCCGCACGATTTTCAATCCCGCGGGATCCCGCAGAATTTTGTAATTGATAAAATAATTTTGTTTAAAAACCGCAATTTCTTTACAGAATTGCTGCAAATTTTGCACAAGCGTTTACAATTCTTTGATATAGGTTAATTGCGCAAAAAATAATACTGTGCCATTAAGAAAATACTTATGACAAAAAATAAAAAATAAAATTAAAATAAAATTTATTTTCTGTGAGATGTTTGTTCAGATGTGGGACATCGAAAAACAGATTACTCGGAAAATCGAACCTTATTTGAACTCCTGGGTTCCCTCAAAAATCCTTTTTTCAGCCCCATCAAAGCCCCACGGGTCAAAATTTCTGATTTAAAAAAATTCCTACTGCCCAAAACGGCTCGGACGGCGGACGGACATTCTGTTTTTGGAATCAAGACATCCTGAAACGTAGGTATAATGTCAAATTTTGAGACCGAACAGAATTTTCGACTCCGTCGCTATTGAATAGGTTTACTATTCCAAGAATAATAAACCAAAATGTATCTATTTAAAAATATTTGAACAAATATAAGGAAATAAATGCATTGAAGGGAGTGAGATGGAGTCATCCTCTGAAGCTGAGAAATAGCCATCTTGCTGAAAGAAATACCACCAGAGAAGGTCACCCAAATTTGATGGGCGCTGATTGCAGAAATAGGTTCCCAGCTGTAGAGAATTCTCTCTCTGACTCCTCATATCACTAAGTCTTGTGGTCAAACAGAATGTATACCTTATAATATTATACTCTACTGCATATTATGCAAACTGGAGACGCGCACCCTCTTTCCCCTCAGATAGGTTAGATAGTATAATATTATAATATCCATATTATATAGTATGATATCCATATTATGGATCTTAGATAGGATCGTAGATACCACAAGAATAACCAAAATATTGTGAACTACACCACAACAGGCATGAGGAGGACTTATATGAATCACAGGCAATGAGAATGTGATTAACAGTGTGCAGGCTGCGATTCACACCACAGAAAACGCGACTTTTTTAAACAAGAGGAATCCCGCAAATCCCGCGGGATCCCGCGTTTAGAATCCCGCATTTGCAAGATTGGTAAAACACCGCGGGATCCCGCGGGATTGCGGGATCCAGCATTGCGGGATTGCGACCCCTACTCATCAGCCACTCTCCTTTGGTCCTTTTCTGCTTCCTGAGATTTGTCAAGCTTTTCCTGGAGGTTTTTGATTGTGAACCGATCTTCCTGGCGTTGCCTTTCGTCAGCTTCCCTTCGCTAGCGCTGCTGCTCCTCCTCTTCTGCCACTTTTCTCGCAGCTCCTTCAGGTATTCTGCATTGTTGTGATGAGCCTTGTGCCCAGCAGCAATCATTTTTTTCGTCATGGGGACGAGGTCCGGCCTTCCATCGTACGATTTCAGTCCGTCCCTTATCCATAGCTTGGCGTACAACAGGCGCTCTTCCATTCTGAACTGTTCGGAGAACTTTTTTTTCCATCCCTACACCGCCTTCGCCTCGCCCGACTGCTTCGATACATCGATTCGTGTCTCGCAGCAATTTTAAACAGAGCACTCGAGATATTGATCAAACTTCGGCGCGTTTTGGAATAAATCGACAAAAATACCGCCCAGAAGTTCCAAAATAGTGACAAAAGTGTCAACATTTCCAAAATAGTGTTAAAAGTGACTCACTGGCAAGCCTGGGAAACAGTCGCGAGCTGACCCAACTCTTGCCTGGAGTAGTTACTGCTGGACATGCGCAGATTGACTGTAACCTCCCCTATTACAGGTCTCTTTTACTCAGTTCCTATTACCCCATCTTCATTCGTCTCCGTCATTGTCTCACAAGTTCCATTTCCGACCGCATCGATTTTGGTGGCTATTTGTAGATTTGAACGAAGTCGTAATGCATCTTCATCTCGTGCATTTCCAATGAGTTTGAAGATTCGGCTGCGATTACTCACCATCAAAAATAACTTCTATATTTTTGTTCTCGAACGTTGTAATCAAATCTATTTATCGAGTAAGTCAACGACATCGCTTTAAATTCTATCCCTTTTGAAGTCCGCGCTTAGTGCTGCTTACTTTTTACGATCCACATCGCGTCTCTGCCGTTAGGGCTCCTGAGCCAATCGTTATGATTCTACGGGCAGCAGCTTTTTTTAATTGATAGTTAGGAACTGCGTGACTCCTTTTTTTTACTACCTAGCCGACTTCAATGTCGTTCCAATCAAAGGCCACAAACTCACAGAAGGTTTTAAAAGTGTTATGTAATACAGATAATTTATGAAGAAATGCATCAATAACCTCCAATAGTGGAGACGCCACTAGAGGGGAAATAGTAAAGATGTTATAACTAAATTCCTTCAACTTATCCCCCCCTGTAGACTTTTCAGAGCCACCTTGTTTCCGCATGTTCTCATCATCGATAATAATAATTTTTTCCATCTGCGCAAAGGATTGAGGGAGATTGAAACGCCAGCTAGTTTCCAATTTCCATTTATTCGTATATGCCAAGTTCAAGAGGCAAAAGGTGATGGTGAGATTTGAAAGCCAATGGAAAAAAAAAAACAGTACGAGAAACTGAAGGCCTAATTTCAAATAACCACGAAACGAGGCATTTCTCGCCAATTCCTATTTCTAAAATGTGTGTCTGTGGGGGGAGAGAAAAAAGTTGGAAGAGTCATTACAAAGCTGCGAAAAACAAAATCGGCTAAATCAGCGATTTACATTTCAATAATCAATTCCAAGCGACGGAAATGGATAAATAAACGCTAAGAGAAACAAGTGTGCAGGATCACAATTGGGACAAACGGCAAGTTTGCTGTCAAAACTCCAAACGCCGCTTTTGGCCTTTTTCAGCCAAAATTTTAAACCTAAAAAAATGAAGACTCGGGATGAGCGTCACAAACGCCGGTGGACGTGAGAAATAGTGACTTTGAGAGCAAAAAACGACTTACAAACATCACCTTTTGTTTGTAAAACAAGTTTTTTTCGAAGATTACTTTTTTTTAACTGATGTTTCTTTTTCTTCTATAAACTACTGAATAAAGAATCATACAAGAAAAATGGAACAACTATATAATAGTAATAATACATCATATTCTTTTCAAAATCCTCTCTCAGACGAATCTTGGATATCCTTAATTTATCCCGTGAAAATGTTGCCCGTCTGCAGCTTTACAAGGCGTAGATTTTGAACAAGAAGAAAAAAAATTTAAAATTGCCTTTTTTTTAAATAAAAAGTATAAAAACTCAACAACGCTTCTTTTTTTTTTGGTTTGTAGAAATAAGGAAAAAATCTGGTTTTTTCTTCATGTTGCACCTGTCTTATTGGAGTCTAAAAATTCGGTACTACCCCATATAAGGCACTTGCAAAATACCCTAATTACATCGTTAAGATCGTTATTCTTTGCTTTTTTACCTAAACAATACCCACATAACGACACGCAGGTTCATTTTTGGAGAAAATAAGTAGATTTAAAATTGTTCACTTTCTTTTATGTACAAAAACGAACTTAGGAAACATTAAACTTTGGCGTATCAGCGTTTAGAGGTGTTGTCCTCCTTAGTACCAACCACTGAGTACGTTGGGAAATGAAAGTTTTGTTCTGGTAAAAAAAAAGAAATAATAAATAGAGCTTAATCATAACTAGGACAAAGTTGTTGGAGCAAAAATACTATATTTTGTACAGTAAAATAATTATTTTTCAAAGTTAGTTTGTTGGGCACCAACTTTTCATGGAGATTTCAAATGTTTATGTACATTTCAGAGTTTTAAAACAAGGATGTTGGGAAATGTTCGAAGTTGCCGTAATGTTCGGATAAATTGTTAACATGAAATTAAATTAACTCGCGCTTTCGGCCCGACGGCGGTCACAAAAAAAATAACCGCGTGATTGAATATTGTTTATTTTTTTGCACGGAGGCAATTTCACAATGGCCAAAGAAATCCGTTCCGTTAACAACTTATATTAGAATTAAAATCACAGCGTTAATGCCCCTAACTTTAACAGATTTTTTTTTTTATCATCATCGTTATGTTTTTTTTATACATACAATTAATTGGATGTATATTAGAGCATGCAAGAGATGCAGAAAGGCTTCAAAAAGGAGCAGAGATCATTTAGGATTGGCTGAGAGAGGGTGTACAGTTACGGACTCTATTGGCCCCACCAGTCAGGGCCCGAGTTGCTATTCTGGTTAGATGAGTAGGATCCTCCATAGCCCGATCCTCCGCTGCTTCCGCCGTAGTAGCCTAGAAATTGTAAAAAAACGCGATGTAGGTGGCGAGTGATGAGAGGGAGGGGAGGGGGGATGTGGTGGAAGTGGATCAGAGAATAAAAAAAAGACGAACCCCTGAAATAAACGTGTAGAAAACGGTTACTTACTGTTACCACTGTACGAATTGTAGCCAGTGGAGCCGGTTCTTGCATTGTTCCTGCCGCCTCCGCTGCCTCCCAGCTGCCTGCTGTCTCTCACGTCTCGGGCTCCGAAACCGCCCGAGAAACGGCCGCCTCCCTTTCCGGAGCGGCGACCCGCCGTCGGCGGCTTCATGTCGGAACACAACGTCTCCAACCAAGATGGAAGCTCTTGCTTCGAATCGACTATCAGATCAACCAGATCTCTGACTAAATTGCGGTTCTTGTCGTTGAAAAATGACGTAGCGAGACCTGAAACCGAAATTGAACCCATTCCATATTTTGGAAAAATGACGATATTCGCTGAAAAGTGCAAAATGTCGGCACTTACCCAAGTTACCCATTCTTCCGGTACGACCAATTCTGTGAACGTACTCTTCGACGTCGTTGGGCAAATCAAAGTTGATAACGTGCTTAACGTGGGGTATATCCAATCCACGAGCAGCAACCTGCAAACCCCAAAGTGTTTAATGAAGCTCAAAATTCAAACCGTTCAAAAATTCAAGTTGAAAACAAAAAATAGGTGTAGGAAGAGGTTTCAGATGTCAGACAAAATGCTCTAAAAAAAAAGGTGATCTGAAAGTTGTCGGCCTCATTTTATCATGAATGGGAAGTTTTCGAGGGCTGAATCCGAATGTGTTGTCCGTTTTCTCCGATTGGACGATTTTTTCGACGTTTTTCTGGTTTTTATCGTAATGTCGCTAATTACAATTTTTGAAGAGTTCCGGGTGGTCTCACTCGACGCAGGAGAGTCTAAACTTTCGAATGGTTGCCCTCGATATTTTTTGGCAGGTCCGTTGGAGTCAACAAAAACAAAAATGTAAATGAAAAATAGCCACAAAAACCTATTTTTACAGTTTTTCAATAGGTTTTTGGGGGATCAATGTGAAACAAAAATTGGTGTCCTATTTGGATTCAGCATGAAATTTCCTACAAATCTACCCCCATTATAACTTTTTGGACGAAGTTCGCTATGACCAGGAAAATACACTGTAAAGTAATAAACCATAAAACGATGCAAATTTTACACAAGGGTTTATTATTCTGTGATATAGGTTACTTGTACAGACATTTAATTCTGTCAATAAAAAAAATTAAAAAAAAGTTTTTTTGGATTTTTATATTTCAAAAAAAATTTTTTGGGGGGATTTTTTTTTTTTCAAAAATTCTTTAATTTTTACTCGAAAAATATTTAACTTCTTGGGATCCTTCAAAAATCCCATTTTTAGCCCCATGAAAGCCCTATAGAACGCCACAGTGAAATCGGATCGTTCCGGGACCCCCAAAAATGGATTCTACGTCCAAAAATACTTCGAAAACGACACCTAACTCGATCCCATAGCTAAACGCCTTCAAAACACCCCTCCTGTAGCCCCATTTTAGCCCCATAGCGCCCCACGGGTTTGGGCGATCGGACTGAAAACCTTGCGGGCACAACTAGATGGTAAACCAAGTATTTTGCCAAAATTTCAGATTTTTAAAAAAATTCCTACTGCCCAAAACGGCCCGGACGGCGTACGGCGGACGGCGTACGGCGGACGGCGGACGGACATTTCGGATTTTGAATGTAGACCTCTTGAAACGGATAATGTCAAATTTTGAGGCCGATCGGAGTCGTCGACCCGCGTCGCGAAAACATAGGTGTATTATTCCACGAATAATAAACCAAAAAACGTCGAAAATCGAAAAAATCGTCCAATCGAAAAAACGGACAACAGATTCGGATTCAGCCCCCTCGAAAACCCCCATCCATGATAAAATGAGGCCGGCAACTTTCAGGTCACTTTTATTGTAGAGCAGTGTAATCAATTAGTTGAAAAAATTAAATTATCAATTATTAAAAAATTTTAAATTATGTAGTAATAAAAAATTAACAATAATTACACTACTTTACAAAATTTAGGGGTGGTCTTGCATCCGGTCGGAGCTTGTCGGTTTCTTACGTTATTTGGTGTGCTGAATCCGAATCCGAGGTCCGTTTTTTTTTTTTTTTTTTTTTTTTGCTTGTTTGTTAAGCTCGTTTCTCCATGATATAGCTTGTTTTCACTTTTTTTGTGCACAAACTTTTCAGGATTTTTCATTGAATACACTTCTAAATTAAATGCCTTCTAAAGGTGCCTAACTTATGTCAAATTTATCGCTGATTCCGAATATTACCATAATTTTTCCATTGCACCGCTTCAAACCCCCGTTTTCACAAAAAACGTGGGAAAAGATCCCAATTTTTCGTCATTTTTTCCACACATTTCATGAGGCAAGGTAGAAAATTAGACCTGGAAAAATTCTTTTGCACCTGCATCTTGTAGAGGAAATCCCTCCGCATCGAATGAGACCAACCGCGCATTTGTAAGCTTGAAAATAACGGAGGTGCGATTTATTTTGTCAGACAAAAACAAACCACGACTCTCGACGAAACCGAGTTCAACTCAGCTCATCCTGTCTATCTATTATATATTATGCTTTTGGAATCAATGCACGCTCAGACCAACCATTTATAAATATTTATTTAGGCTGCTCGTGGGATAACAATAGTGAGCTCTATGTTTTCTGAGGTTTTATTACGTTAATTAGTTTGCAAAATAAATCGCACCTCCGTTATTTTCAGGCCTAAAAATGCGCGGTTGGTCTTATTCGATGCGGAGGGATGTCCTCTACAAGTAAAGCAAAGGTGCAGGTGCAAAAGAATTTTTCCAGGCCTAATTTCGTACCTTGCCTCATAAAATGTGTGGAAAAAATGACGAAAAATTGCGATTTTTCCAAACTTTTTTCACGTTTTTTGTGAAAACAGGGGTTTGAAGCGGTGCAATGGAAAAATTATGGTTCTTCATTTAAAAAAATGTATTTCCTTCTTTTCATTTTTCATTTCTTTCAAGTTTAAATTTTTCAGGTTTTTACTCAAAATTTTATTTTTTTCAGATTTTATAATTATAATAATATCATTAATGATTAAAAAATATTTTCTTTTTCTCTATTTTTTCTTTTCTAATTTTCTTTTTTGCTTCTTCTTATTGTTTCAGGCTTTCTCTTTTTTGTCTTCTTTTATCCCTCTTTCGTATCTTTCCTTCTTTATCCCCATTTTTTAAATTATTTCTTTTGTTTCTTCTCTCTTTTTCCCTTTTTAATTTTTTCTTTCTATCTTATTTTTCATTTTCTTATCATGTTAATTCTTTGCTCTTTTTTCTTTCATTTTTCTTCATATAAATTAGTATTATTATTCAATATTTCTTACTAAATCTATCTTTCTTCTTCTTTTTAATTCATTAATATTATTGTCAATTAGTTTTTTGTTTTTTTTTACAGGTTTCAAAACAGGATTCATGAGGTTCAAGATTGGTTCGGATTAGGGTAGAAACAAGTATCAGGGAATAAAACGGGCATAAGTGTGCTAAAAGCCGTTTGAAGGGCTCAATTACGTTGTGAGAGGGTTAAAACCCGCAAGATGCTATCAAACAGCACGTTCAACACGACAGTTGTTTATTGAAGCGTTACTGAGAGCGACTTACCGCAGTGGCGACCAAAACCGGGGTCTGACCAGACCTGAAGTTCTTGAGCGCCTCTTCGCGTTCTTTTTGTGAGCGATCACCGTGAATCGAGGTGACCGGGTAACCGGACCGGTACAAATAATCTTCAAGAGAGTCGGCGCCTTTCTTGGTTTCGACGAAGACCAGCGTCAGCGAGTCCTCCTCTGCAACAAAGAAATTCAACGTCAACGGCTGTAAAAACCACACGAGGCCTACCCCCGTTTGACGGCGCGAATTCATGCTGCAGCTCATTCCGAAAGGATCCAAGAATAAATGCAACCAAATCCATACAAAATGAACAAGCCATTCACTCAAGCTGTTAAAAGCCAAGGAAGAATTCTGAATTCATTTTGAAGATGACTACAATGAGAAGTCCTATTCGGTCAACACATCAGCTCCTCAACACAACACACTAGGGATGGGAAATTATTTTTCAACAAAATCAATAACTAGTTTTTGAAAAGTTATCTAAATCGACACGAAGGGTAGGGGTCTAAATTGATAATTTTACAAAAATTTAAAAAAATCCCCTCTTGAGCCAAAAGAAGGTGAACAAGAACAACAACAGACTCCTTTCAGAAGAGGTTTCAGGTAAGGGCCACTTTCACCAAACAGCAGTCGGGTTAAATTACCGAAATCCTAATCTTAACCTGCCAATTTACCGAGACGTTAGAAAATTACGTTTCACCACTTCATTTCCAGTTAACTTAACGTGCAGTGTTGCCCAAAAGAGCCTTTTGTGTCCATATTTTAATTGCCGGAGAAGAGAAACTCGTGGGGATAGCAACAACGGGGATTGCAATTGACTTGTGATCTCTCAGTATTGATTTGTTTACATATCTTTGGTGTTTTGGATCTTACTTTGCCGTTCGTTCGCCAAAAAATGAGAGGAAATACAATATTTTGTATAAATTCGTATTACTGAAAGTATGATTAAATCACGAAATATGCTACGAATTTTGTTGCCTTCATCATCCCAACCCGATGTACAGAGCTTCTTAGGTTGTATCTATGGCCATTTCTGGCCCATCACAACCTTCCTCGTACCTTCTGCTCTCTTTCTTCCCCCAGAGGAAGTGCACTTACGTTTCTTCAATCTTCTCTCTCCTTCCTTGGTCTTCAGCACGCCCCTAGGGGGAGTACAGCGGGCCCTCCTGTCCCATTTAGCCACACCATTCTCATCATCCCAATCTGCTGTACCGAGCCTGTCCCCTGGCCACGTTGGTCCCAGCCCAGGGTCATTGAAGAGAGCCAGCCCCAATGAGACCATCCACATTGCAACCTCAGTCCCCCTGCCATCAGTCGTCTCGGAGCCCCAAGCCTCGCAGTGGGCATTGAAGTCCTGCCCTGCCAACTCATTGTGGATGTGCGTCAAGTGCGCCAGGTCCTGCTCTAACTGGTGCTGCCGATTCGATGGCAGGTAGATGCTGACTATGTGCACTGCCAAGCCCGGGGTTTCGAGCTTTACCACCACTACTGTTTGTGATGAGAGGTGCTCCAAAAACAGTCAATCCTGGTGCCGAGAACATCATCCCAACCACCTGGGTGATGAGCGTAGCTTACCAATAGGTACCTACAAGCCCTCAAGTGTCGGCAAGTGCGGTGAGTTTGCTAATCAGGTACCACCCAGAATTTTGGCCAATTTTATGGAATTTGCCAACAAACACTGGTAAGCCGAACAAAAAATACGGTGGAAAGTTGTCACATACAATACATTTTTTTTTTTTTTTTTTAATGATATGACCATTTTTTCAAATTATACTATCACTGCACTCGGCAATTATTTCCAAGTCTGCCACAAACCCCTCGTAAAGACATTTTTTTCTAAAAAAATTTCTAAAAAAAAAGCCGTCTCGACTTACGTCTGCTCCCACAAACATCACGTTCTTTGCCAAAGTTGATGTGTTTTGCACACGTTCCTTCCAACCTCCTTGGTTTTGCATCCATGGCGGCCATTAAAAAAACAACACTTAGCGTCCCGTTAGCTCGGTAAATGGTGGGACTTCGACCAGTTAACCTTAACGCGTGAGCTACCGAAGGTTTGAGGTACCGGACGGGTAAGTTGACCGTCGGGAGACTTCGTGAAAGGCAAATTGCTGTAAGCTCTCAGCAACTCTGCCCATTATTCGTAAACGTCCGGCAAGTGAGTTGGTGAAAGTGGCCCTACGTCAGTTTCATTTTGGTTTCAGATTCGGAAATTACGAATTACCATCACGCCAGTTTTCTTGACTGGATTGCCAAGTAGTTTTCTTGGTAATTTGATCATTAGCCAAAAGCAAAATTAGATTTTAATTTTTATACCTACACGAAGTTTCAGAATTAAAACGCTTTCAAGGTTTGTTATGTTAGGAATCACATAATATAGTTTTCAATTTAAAACTCTTTTAGAACTTATCATTCGTACCAATCTAAGAAGTGTTGGAGAAAAAGTAACGACAATTCAAAACATTTCATCTTAAACGATTTTTCAACTGTAAGTAGATAATTTATAAACAATTTTTTAATGGATTTGTAATTTCGAGTTTGTTAAGCACAGACAAATCAATAGCTATAAAAAATCATTCTTTAAGGATCGATTTTTCAAGGATTTTTGAAAAATCGATTCATTGCAAACTTTCTCAATTCATACTATTTTACAAATTCCCCATCCCTACGACAAACCCCAATGAATGGGCTCCTTGGTCGTCATTTGGCGGATTCGGGACACTTCACAACCTCCCTGCACATATTTTCTGTTAGAGAAGGGTGCTGTGCCCCCCCCCCCCCCCCCAGAGTCCAAAAGTACGACGAAAACACCTCACTCAGCATGGATGGTGGCCGAAGGACAAGCCCAAAAGCATCACGCTACTTTTTTGACAAAAGTCCGTTTTCAGCGTTTGACCAGGTGTCCCGATAATAATTCAAGGAGCCCATTCAGAATTCATTTGAAGAGACTACAAAGGGATATGCTCCAATTGAGTCTGGACAAACACATCTCCCCACGACAACAAGCCCCCAACGATTCTGGTTCGGTCGAATTGGAGTACAGCCCGATCAAGTTCGTGCATTACCACAACAGTCTCGAAGGGAGGTGACATTACCTTGATCCTCTCCAAACTTGGACCTCACCTCACCTGCAAATCCCAAATCACAAAGAAACCAATTCCTTTAGATTCAGATTCACACCGAACAACAAATCTGATTTCAATAAACGGCAGTTTGAGTTGAAGTTACCTACCAGATCACTTCCTAAAAACCCTAAACTGAAAAGTGAGTAAACGCTACGGTGAAAAAAAAAGCAACCAATTTTACCAAATCGTGTTTTCGTGTTCTTCGTTAACCGTTCAGTGCAAAGTGGGAGATGTGGAACAAACTTACGGGCTTGTCGAGCAGCTTCCAGAAGATCAAGTAGGAAAGCACGCTTGTCTTGGTCTTCCACCCAAACGATTTTCTGGGTAATGTTCTCGGATGTAGAACCAACGCGGCCGATCGCCAAGAAAATGTAGTTGTCGAGGAAGTCTCGAGCGAGAATCTGCAAACAGGAAAATCCCCGTAAAATCCCCGTTGAAACCGCACGCTTGACCGCCGGGTTCCTTCACGCACCTGTATTTCTTTGGGGAACGTAGCCGAAAACATGAGCGTTTGGCGTTCACCGGTCGGCGGCATCGAGTCCTTTTCGACAATGCGACGGATCTGCGGTTCGAAACCCATGTCCAACATCCGGTCGGCTTCGTCCAAGACGAGATATCTGCAGTTGTCGAGACCTATTTTCCCTCGGTCGAGCATGTCAACGAGGCGGCCCGGAGTCGCCACGAGCAAATGGCAGCCGCGGTCCAAGTCTCTCATCTGGTCACCAACGGGAGCACCGCCATAACTGCAATTCAACAACACAATTATTATAAATTAAATATAGATTATTATAATCTATACGACTAATTCAGAACGTGTCCATGCCTTCTCCTCTGAACGGTAAGTGATAAAAATACGCCGATTTTGGTTTATAATTCTTGGAATAATACACCTGTTTTCGCGACGGGGGTCGACGACTCCTATCGGCCTCAAAATTTGACATTATCCGTTTCAAGAGGTCTAGATTCCAAAACCAAAATGTCCGTCCGCCATCCGGGCCGTTTTGGGCAGTAGGAATCTTTTTTTAAATCTGACATTTTGACAAAATACTCGGTTTACCATCTAGTTGTGCCCGCAAGGTTTTCAGCCCGATCGCCCAAACCCGTGGGGCGCTATGGGGCTAAAACGGGGCTACGGGAGGGTTTTTTGAAGGCTTTTGGCTATGGGATCGAGTTAGGTGTCGTTTTCGAAGTATTTTTGGGCGTAGAATCCATTTTATGGGGTCCCGGAACGATCCGATTTCACTGTTTCGATCTATAGAGCTTTAACGGGGCTACAAATGGGATTTTTGAAGGATGCCAGGAGGTCAAATATTTTTCAAATAAAAACGAAAAATTTTTGAAAAAAAAAAAAAAAAAAAAAAAAAAAAAAAAAACTGAAAAACAAAATCCAAAAAAAAATTTGACATTTTTTTTTATTGACAATTAAATTTCTGCACAAGTAACCGATATCAAAGAATAATTAACCCTTGTGTAGAATTTGCAGCGTTTTTTCTACTGTCTTGGTGACCCGTTTAGCTACTATTAGGGAGGGTTGAGATCCTCCCAAAATGCGAGCAAATCGGCGCATTTGCGCCCTTTCTTATTTTAAATGGGAACCCCTAATTTTTTGGTGAATTCGGATTCCTCGGCCAATTTTACGTCTTATAAGCCCATTGAGGGCAATTTCCGACGCGTGCAAATCCGCGCAACTCTTCCTATATTCGCTGCTTAGAGTCTAATTGAGTCGCCGTTTCCGCTCCATGTGCTAGTTGATGTAAAACTTTGGTCAGATTTATACAAACTTTCATTAGGGTTGAGAGAGGGACTTACACCACGCATGGACGCAGTCGAGAACGATAAGCAAACTTTCTAGCCTCTTCATAAATCTGAGTGGCCAGTTCTCTGGTAGGAGCCAGAACGAGTCCAAGAGGGTACTGCTTGCGTCGGCCTCCATACTGAAAACAGAGCATTGTTAAACGTACAGTCAGACTTTTCCCAAAGACGCGTTCGTGCTTACTCTCTGGGGCTGATTGACGGGGCCAGCTTCCAGCATCTGGTTGAGGATGGGGACGAGGAAAGCAGCAGTTTTCCCGCTCCCTGTCTGAGCACACGCCATCACGTCACGGCGGGACATGATTATCGGTATGGCGTACTTTTGCACCGGGGTGGGCTTTTCATAACGAGCTAATCTAATGTTGTTGGTGATGATCTCAGTCATCTGCAGCTCATCATACTAAACATTCAGAGAGATAAGTTAGAATTTGAGTGTGGGATAACTTCAACTTCGTCGAAAACAATTTGACACTTACTGAATTGATATGGGAGGGCACTTGGTTTCCAGTAGCCTCGACAGGTATGTCCTCGTACTTGTTAAAATTAATCCCTGTATTTGCGTTGCCGAAGAGCTCGATCTCCAGGCGCTCGTCTTTAGGTCCGAGGGAGGTCCAGTCCGTTTGGCTGTTGTGAGGCCTCTCCTGCCACCTGTCGTTACCTCCTCCTCCACTACCTCCACCGCCTCCGCGACCGCCTTCGTTCCTTCCACCTCCACGTCCCCAATCATCCCTTGAAACGCCACAAAGGATGTCAATAGGGTGCTAAGGGAAGCATAAAACTAAGGAGAGAAAATGCTGAGCATTACCTGCGTCCAAACGACCCGCCACCGTTACCACCCCGGTTGTCCCTGTCCCAGTTTCCACCGCCGCCGCCGCCGCCGCCGCTAACGCCACCGTTGTACGAATCGAAGTCGCCGTTGCGACGCCCACCGCCTCCGCGGTAGTTGTCATTTCGTCCTCCGCTCCGGTTGAACCCGCTTCCGCCTCGGTCTCTTCTATCGCTGTAGTCGTTGTAAGAAGATGAACGGGCGTTAGGAGCGTCTTGGCTTTCTGGAAATAAAGACAAAACAAAATTGGTTAATGGTTAGCACTCTGACAGGAGGGCCTCGCTTCACTCGGCCGACCATTTGATCGGCCTGGGAGGGGGAGCAAAGCGAGAACTTTCTCAGACAGGGGGCCTCGCCTAGCTCACCCATTCGAATAATAGGTCAGGTGATGGGGTAGGTAGGATACAGAGGAAACGCCAACTCAATAGGATGAGTTGCGCGGATTTGCGCGCGTCGAAAATTGCGCTCAACGCGCATATTGGACGTAAAATTGGCCAAGGAATCCACGAAAGTTTGGCGCAAATTCACCTGTTTGCGCGCATTTTGAGGAGACCCCCCCCCCTATTAGTAGCTAAACTGTTCACCGAGGCGGTGGAAAAAAAGTGGCGTATTTTTATCACCGTTTAGGAGGAGAAGGCTTGTGACATACCCACATAGTCATCCACAGACACGGTGAGAATTAGTGGTATAGGTATAGTCGATAACCATAGTGGTTAGCACAACGTGGGGGTCGGCCGGGGAGTTGAGTGAGTCAATTTCATAGGATGCAGATTCGAGTGAGATCCAAGACCTGCCTGATCTCACCTTGGAGTCATAGGCTTCAACCCAAGTACTAACAAACATAATAATACTAGCTGGGACACCCGTGCTTCGCACGAAACATCAAATTCCCGTCCATCGCCTATCAACGATGCACCCGTGGCAACACGTCAACTTACTTTTTCATAGTAACAACGCTTGTTGGTTTCTCGTAGTGAAGTATCAAATTCCCTAAGATACGCCAAGGATGTAAACAACTTCCGTCGTGAAGGACTCAGGTTTCAGCCAGAACGGCCTCCGTTCGAACCCGTTTGAATAGCCTAAAACCTTCCCCGTGCTATCCCGATCATTTTGCAAAAAACCGCATCAAAATCCGTCCAACAGTTTGGCCGTGAAAGGGACAAATACACACACACAGACACCGATCATTCTTAGAGAGCTTATGTTTGTTAGTATATTATTCCCCTGCAGTTGCTTCGCTCACACATTCAACAACGACAGGAAGAGCTTGCTTCACACTATCATTTCGCTTGCTAATCTCCTTTGTTCAGCCACCTTAGACCTGTTGACTGATCTGAACATTCACAAGATAATTACCGGACCCAATGCAACACAATCCAGGAACAAACCTTTGTGCGCAAATATCGAGTACTGACATTCAATTCGAGCGCCATCTGGATCGAACTGTAAACAACCAAGAAACATAGTTGCGCCCATTTGCGCCCGGCAGAGATTGCGCTCAATGGGCGTAAGAGATGTTAAAATTGGGAGGGAAGCTGAATGCGGCAAAAATATTGGGAGTTTCTATTAAATAGCACCCAACTTTCTTATTTCAAATTTTGAAATAATAAATTTGGGTGCAAATGCGTAGGATGGCATAGATTCTATGCCATATTAAAGCCTACTGTACTAAGAGTCAACCCTAGTTTGTTCTTAAAGAACCCCCATCCTAACCATAAGGTCATTTCTCTCATCATAAGGTTCAAAAGTACAAACATCTTGCCGAATGTGCCTTTAAACACAAACAAAGAATCTCAAATACAAAGGTATGGCAAGCCCAGAGCTATGAGGGACTAATTTAGGGGTATATTGAAAGGCGTTGGCAAAGGAGCCGAGTAAGGTGTCAATTTTAAAGGACGTAGAGCCGATTTATGGAGATCCCAGGCCTGTCCGACTATAGCTGGTGCTCTAGAGGGACTGCAAGTGGGACTGTGACGGATTCTGGTCAGAGAAGTCGAGTGGTATGTCGTTTTCGACGAAGGTTTGGAGATAGAATCGATTAACGAGGCTTGTCCGAGTTCACTGTGGAGCTTTTGTGGGCTTCAAATGGAGTTTTTCAGGTACACTAACTGGTCCTCTAACTAGCTAAAGAGCCGAGTAAAGTGACAAATCAGAAGGAAGTAGATCGGTTGATGGGAGATCCCAGACCTGTTCAAACCCACATCTGTGGGGGTTTGAGGGTCAAGTCGAATTTATGAAGGGCTCTGGCGACGGAGCCGAGTTACGTGTCGATATAGAAGTTATTTCGTCCATTACACCGTTTGATGGGTTCCCCAGACCTTTTTATCATACAGAAGGGCTCTGAGGAGCTCAAGAGAATCGAGGTATGGAAGTTATTTCGCACAATGTCATAGAATCTCTATGAACAATGATTTTACAAAATGTTACGCAGATGCAACAATGAAACAAATTTAAGCATATTGTGCAATAACAACGTTATTCGTGTTTCGTTCAAATACAATAGTTGGTGCAAGTAAATCGTAAAACAGCTTAGTGCTGTTTCCTTTTGATGATAATACATTTTTCACTTTTATGCTCTGAGCGAAAATTCACGTTACAACCACTTCATACGAATCCATTACGTGAATCCTGGGAACTGTTAACATTAGGTAATACATTTTTCAAATTTTTAACCCGTTTTTCTTTAAAGGGGCTATGTTATGTTTTTGAAACATTTGGAAAAACGCAAATAACTCGTTAAAACGACCAAAACAATGACATAATTATAATAAGCAGCTTCATTTATCGAATAAAATGTACTTGGACGAATAAACTCCTTTTCTGATACGTACGAAAAGTACACATTTTATAAGTATTCTTTCTATCAATAGATTTTTTTTTTTTTTAATGGAAAAGCAGAAAAAAATTCAGATAGAACCTACCGAAAGCCTGTACAAGCCCTTCATCAATGTCTCGCCTTAACTACCTGGCAAAACCCCCACCAATAGCTTAATAAAATCCTTACAGAGCTTCGAAGGGTGGTCGGACAGGTCTAAGAGCCCCATGAATCGATTCTAATCCAAAAATTGCTTCGAAAACGACATTTCACTCGACCTCCTGTCAAAACTAGGGCATCCAGTACAGCGATTGGTACAGCTGTTAAACAGCAATTACAGCACGTTTTTTTGCCCTCCTGCTGAAGCAAAGTACACCTCAATATTCACCAGTACCAGCAGTCAGCAGTTTTTCTGTGATTCACACTTACTTATGCAGCGCCTTCAATTTTTCTGTGATTCACAGTCCCCTCGGCCTCAAACCACAGTCTTTTCAGACTACTCTGCACACTCCCTCCTACACCCACGCCACATTCCTCCACATTAATTTTGTGATTCACACTTTCACACCCATCTGTTCTTTTTTTTTTTTTTTTTTTTTTCAATAGTTGGTTCCTCAGATAGGTGATTTGCTGAGGGCTTTTTGCTTGATTATTTCAATTATTTCCTGAAAAGGAGGAGGAACCACTCCAGAAGAGAGTCAAGACAATCTGAGCAATTAAATTGCAACTAAGCAATTAAACGGACACAAATTTTGTGTTTGTTAAGTGGATATTTTTCACAACAATGAAAGACAACATTTTAATTGAGGTAATTCACTGTTACTGTACTTTTAAAAATATATAATACGTATGGTTTTATCCTTGTTGTCAGTGTGATGGGATTGGTGGTGTAGGTACTTGATGCGCTAGACAAAACCCAACAAAGGTACTACTGAAGTTGCTTCAACCGTTGATGCCACAGTTGCCTCATCCCTACACACTTCTAACAATTAAGATTCATTAAGCTGGGTACACACGGCGTAAAAAACCACCATATCGCCCAATCAGATCGCCGAACGCACTCTGCGGACGTCCTTTATACGCCATGTGAACCCAAGCATTTCAGCGTCTCGACAACCCTGAAATTCCGCGGTGAGAGAGGCAGCAAGTTTTCATTTGGAACGGGTTATGTGGCGCACATAGGCCACGTTCAAAGAACGTGGGAATTTCAACCCGCTCGTTCTCTAATCTTAGAAAAGCGGTCAACGTTACGAGCCTCCTTTCAATCGCAATCGACGTAACCATGTATGAAGACTCAGAAAATGTAAAAAGTGCAAATGACCGAAAATGACACGTTGATAGCCCATAGAAAAACGCTAAATATTTTACACAAGGGCCGTGACACAAGGGTTTATTATTCTTTGATATAGGTGCAAAAATTAATTCAGTCATTAAGAAAAGTTTTGGAAGACTCGTTAAGCAAGCTGATTGGCCGATCAGCCAAACAAAATCGCCTCAAGGTTGACTTTTGATTGACTTTGGCGGACTGACCATATCCAATTTTTTTTTAAATTTGTACGGAGATGCGCATCAGATAACAACAATACAGCACAATAGTAGCACAGAAGTAACATTCAGATAACAAATTACAGCCAGCTGATATCGGCATTAAAACCGAGGAAACGATTTCGTCGTCAATAGCAACGTAGATTATACAAGCGAAGGGCGGGGCATCGTACAGACGGAATTGCAAGTCCGTGTGAACGGGATCCCGTAAAAACGACTGATAATTCAGTGATAACGCCTTTCCGACGGAGTTACGGCCCGCCTTTTTTTTACGCCATATGAACCCAGCTGTAGCCCCATAAAAACCCCATAGATCCCCACAGTTAAATCGGATGGTTCTGTGACCCCCAAAACAGGGTTCTACGTCCAAAAATACTTGGAAAACGAGACCTAACTCAACCCGATAGCCGAAACTCTTCGAAAACCCTTCCCGTAGTCCCAATTTAGCCCCATAGCGCCCCACGGGTTTGGGCGATCGGGCTGAAAACCTTGCGGGCACAACTGGACGGTAATCCGAGTATTTTGTCAAAATTTTAGAGTTAAAAAAAATCCTACTGCCCAAAACGGCTCGGACGGCGGACGGACATTTCGTTTATGGAATCTAGACATCTTGAAATGTCCAATTTTGAGGCCGATCCGAATTTTCGACCTCCGTCACGGGGGGTTTCATTTATCGAAGAAATTACGAAGGTACGTACCACCTGATCCTGAGCCTGAGTTCTTGAATCTCAGATGAGGAGGGATGTAACGACCGGCGCTTTCCTTGCGGTCGCTCTGCAAGTCCAGACCAGCGAACTGTAAGAAAATCAAAATTTTAGCGAGGTTTCGTTGATTTAAAAAAAAAAAACCTTAAGCGTCGAGGTTGGGGCAGTACCGAACGATAACGAACGGATCAGCGGCCGTTTGAATGACGACGAAGGACGAAGGTCGCCCAGATGAACGACTCACGTTACAGACCACGTTCCCGTATCATTACGGAAATTTATCGAGCAAACAACGCTGGATGCGATTTGAAAAAAAAATTCCTATCGAAAGTAGAGAAAGGACGTAGGAATGTAAGTGGCGAACAGGATGTACCGTAAGCAGGGTCAACCCAGGTCAAAGCGTGAGAAACCCTGGATCCCAATTATTTCAATCCAGCTATTCACCTAGAAAGCGTCGAAAGCGATTATTGCCCAAAAAAACGCAATATCCAAACCAACTAGGGAAAAGTTGTCGCATCAAAGGACCACGCAAAAGAGAAACCCCCCGAGTAGGCGGAAGATTAAAATCCCACCACAAAACCCGTCCACGTAAGGATATAGGTTAGACCTAAACGGAACTACGGAATTCCTGGTGAATCACCAATTCCCCTCCCCAACCGTGAAATTTACTCAATTTTCCATCCCATGAAACGATAAATCCAACGAAATATGCTGGAGAACCCCTCATTTCGTGAATAATCCAAGTACACTACCCCGAGAAAGTTTCTCGGGGAACCATATTAGAAAATCAACGTAGGTGAAATTCGGGTCCACTTACTTGCTGCTCTAGACCTGATCCATTTTGGTTGGGTGCATTACTCATATTACTACTAATCAGAACTTTGTAGTATAGCTTTTCCCAAATGCTTTACTGGAATACAAAATAAAGGAAAATACGAACACAGAACAAACACGGACAGTTTAGTGTTTCAGCAGAGTAAACTTAATCTGAAGAAGCATTGAATTGATGGCATCGATTGTACCGGAAGCTTTTTCCCCACACAGGTTGGCCAACCGAACGACCGATAAATTTCTCTTTTCGCGTGCAAAAACGTGCAAGAAAAACCTGCTTGTGGAACGGAATAACCAATTTGACTGTAGTAATTTAGATATAAAGAACTTGTGTTGAAGAATCTTGTGAAACTTGACCTTTTTTTCTTGCTAGCTTGCAAGTTAGTGAGTGGTATAATTGTTTGAAGGGATCCAAAGAAAATGCGTTGCCAGGTTGGTGGATTGGGCGATAAAAATGGGACGCGAAAATTGTTTGAAACGTGAAACGCAAATGTGACGCAATGCACATTTTGCGTTTTTGGAAGAGAGGAACGTTCGCGGTTGTGGTGGCAGCTTTGGCCCGCATACAGCTGATCTTGCGGGGAAAATTCCCACTCTCGTTGACGGGAGGGAAATCCCGGATTTCTCCCATGATACGACCGGACTGGAATGAGAGCGCTCTGATGGCGAAGTGGGAATCACCAGCAGTTTTTTAAATTTATTATTTAAGGATAATCATTATTTAAGGACCTCTTCTTTCACTGTTGTTCCCAAACTGTAAATTAAAAACGCTGCAAATTTTACCCAAGGGTTTATTCTTTGATATAGGTTAATTGTGAAAATAGTAATTCTGTGTCATTAAGACAATATTTTTGAGAAATTTTGAAATCACTATAATGTTTGGACAGATGTGGGACCTCGAAAAAACGGATTTTGCGCCCAAAATTACTCGAAAAACGACACTCTATTTGATCTCCTGGGATCCTTAAAAAAAATCCCATTTGTAGCCCCATGAGAGCCCCAGAGATCCCCACAGTGAAATTGAATCGTTCTGGGACCCTAAAAAAGGATTCTACGCCCAAAAATACTTCGAAAACGACACCCCACTCGACTCCTTAGCTGAAACCCTTAAAAAACCTCCCGTAGCACCAATTTAGCCCCACAACGCCCTACGAGTTTGGGCGATCGGGCTCGAAACCTTGCGGGCACAACTAGATGGTGAATCGAGTATTTTGACAAAATTTCGATTTAAAAAACCTATAGGTATACTGCCCAAAATGGCTGCACGGGCAAACGGACATTTCGTTTTTGGAATCGAGATCCCTTGAAACCAACCTAATGTCACATTTTGAGGTCGATCAGAATTTTCGACCTCCGCCGCGATTACATAGGTGTATTATTCCGCGTTTTTTTTTTTTTTTTTTTTTTTTTTACATCTGAAAATTTGACAAAATACTCAGTTTTCCATTTAGCTCCGCAAGAGTTTCAGCCCGATCGCCCGAACTCTGTGGGGCTAAAAAGAGGCTACAGGAGGTTTTTTTTTAAAGGGTTTCGGCTATGGGGTCGAGCTAGGTGTCTTTTACGAAGTATTTTTAAACGTAGAATCCATTTTTGGGGGCCCCAGAACGATTCGATTTCACCGTGGGGATCTCTTGAGCTTTCATGGGGCTATAAATGGAATTTTTGAACGCAATGTAATGCGAATATACCTATCCATTATTCGAGGCGCCACACCTATTCAAACACTTAAGTACAGATTTTTTTTTTTCAAAAATATTTGTTTATTGACACAGAATTAAGTTTCGCACAGTAACCACGTGTAAAATTTACAGCGTTTAGTAAATAGTAACGTTGCAACGAAAAACGTCAAGTCTGAAGCGCAGAAGTGACTTGCATGCCTTTCAGATTCTGGAGGGACGACTTCTCTATCTTTGCAGTTATGGAAAGTATTTTAGTGGCACGTTCCTCCATAAGTTATATATCTGTCTCTCAGGGGACCCCAAACAGTGAATTCCGCCTCAAAAAAAAAGAAATTCCTTGTAGAAACACATTAGCTTATTGACATCGTAGTGAAAAGTTTCTGTAGGTCCTCGAGGTGGCTAGCCAGCGAATATGGCAAATGATAACGTTTCGAGTGGGATTGCCGGTTTGGTCGGCGGCGTCGGACAGGACAGTATGATCGTGACGGACGAGCAGTGGGAAGAGAAAATACGAGGATGCGCCGCAGTCACGAGTTTTCAAACTTTCGAGCAAGCTTTGGCCGGATTCTTGAGTGAGTTCGATGAAAACAATTGTGATCGTAATCGATTAATCGTTTTTTTCCCCCAAAACATCGAAAATCCAATAAAATCGATATAAATCGGACACAAAAACCTGTGCTCTTGAAATGGAGGAAAAATGAAATGTGTCATTTACAGTAGGTACCTACCTAATTTGAATTATTCATCTACTTTATATCAGCGAAGAATTGGAATCAAAACAATATAAATTTGATCCAATTCAATTATTATTTCAACAAACGAGTTGGTACAAAGTATTGGCAAAAGTTAAGTTATTCAAAATAAAATTAACACTTAATACTGCCGTCCTTTATTAAAACACCCTATCTCCATTTTTTTATCTCGAGAGATATCTGTTGAATGAGATTTTGTAGGACATCCACACTATTCGAGATAGGATAAAGTCTTTTACCGAACCTTTCAAATGGAGTTAGGAAGTTCTAAATTGGTGCAAAAGACGCGCCACGCCGAAATCTACTCAACCATGCACCTAACTCCAAAATGGTCGATAGGGTGTTTTATCCTAGGACGGCAGAATTATCACTATTATAGTGATGGCACAGCGTTTGTGCCTCGCCAGTCTATCACAGCCAACTGAGGCGCAGCTCCAAAATTTTGAGAAAACAAATTCTGAGCATGGTTCGGACTGACGTGGGACCTTGACAAAAGGATTATAATCCTTTTGTGAATCCAGGTGAACAGAATTTTTTTTGTTTCAAATGTTTTATACTCGGCAAAAAATTACTTAATACCTTCAGGGGCCTTCAAAAATCCCATTTGTAGCCCCATGAAAGCCCCATTGATCATCACATTGGAATCGAATGGTTCTGGGACCCCCAAAATAGGGTTCTACGTCCAAAAATACTACTACTAATAGACACACTAAAATACTAATAGACACCTAACTCGATCCTATAGCCAAAACCCTTCAAATATCCCCTCCCGTAGACCCATTTTAGCCCCATGGCCCCGTTGGGCGCTTGGGCGAGCGGGCTGAAAACCTTGCGGGCACAACTAGATGGTAAACCTATTATTTTGTCAAAATTTAAGATTTAAAAAAAAATTCTTCTGCCCAAATCGACTCGGACGGCGGACGGACATTTCGGTTTTGGAATCTAGACGTCTTGAAACGGATAATTTCAAATTTTGACACCGATCCGAGTCGTCGACCCCCACCGCGAATACATAGCTGTATTATTCGAAGAATCATAAAAATTGTTGTTTTAGTCAGGAGTGAGGGTCTCGGATTTCGGCTCAGCACTGAGGGTGGTTAACAACTTCACGAACCTCCAGATCAGTCATCAAATCTTAGGTTGGTTGAAAAATTTTTAGATTTTCGTTAAAAAATAAAAAATAAAAAAAAACCAATCATGTCCACGTTGTCTGGCAGGAAGCGGCTCCGGCGACTTCGAGTCGAGCTGAAAATCCTTATTTTTTGAAACTCTTTTACCAATAGTATAATAAATTATATGTAAGGGGTTCGAATACTATAATCGAAAAAAACCAATAGTATTACAACTTTTTTGTGTTTTTTGTTTTTTTAATATTAAATATTAAAAATTTTTTAATCGATTTTTTGCCCGAAATAATCGAAAACCCGATAAAATCCGTCAGCGGGCCCTCCACACACACACGACGTAGTTCGAAAAAGGCTCAACAGAGCGCCGACAACCTTCGAGTTTTTTGAGCATGAAGTCAGCGCCATTTTCGTTTCACAGGAAGTCCTCCCCCTCTTTCACTTTTGCCACCCCCACTTTTATCAGCCACTATCAGTTCACGGTATTCGTATTCTGGGTTCGACTTTTTTTTGACGTATTTCGGATAACTTACGGTTTCCTTGGGCGCTTTCACTAGAAAATGTGTCGAATTTCCCCGTCAAGCGTGTAGTGACAGTTTCACAGTTCCGATTAGACCTTCCCTGCAGTTTTGCCGCTCATCATGCCTTCTGAACTTGTGATCGATTCTTGGAACTGCCAAATTGCTGGTTAGATTTTTGGCTTATGATAACCAAATGATTTTTTGTGTGAATGTCTGTAACTGAATCATCTGCCTGTTGACACGGTGCCATTTTGGTTATCGGAGGATGAAGTAATATATTGCATCATAGCTGTTTTAACATTATTAATCAGTTAAAGAGCTGAAATGTTGAACTTGGTTTTTAGCCGCAGAGTGGCAATGTTTGAAAAATCCCTTGTTTGGGCTCCACCGTAGAGGCTCAATGTTAGCGGACTTGTCCCAAAATTTTCCGTCATCTTCTAGGTCAGGAACCCTGGCCCGAGGATGTCCAGTTGTTCCAGCCGTATGAAACCGAACAGATCCTTCTTCCCGACAACGCCAACTGCCTCGCTGTGCAGACTTTCCTCAAAATGTGCGATCTGAAGTACCTGGTGGAGTATCGCACCAACGCCGAAGAGATGTCACCCTCAGGTAAATTCAGTGCCTTTGTATTTCGACCTCGTTTAATTGAAACCCCTGGAGCATTATGGGGGCCTTGTGTTCAAGTTTAGTGTGTTATTGACTTGGGAGGGAGAATAGAACTCGATGAGGCGGAAGGTGGACGGGTTGTAAGAACGATGTCAAGGTCGAATCTTTTTCACGGGTGAGCCAAGTGATACCGATCGCCGGCTCACGCTCGCCGGATTTGTAGACTAATTTTAGTGGCAGACTAATATATTTTACACCCAAAGACTGTCCAACTGAAACCACCACGAGGCACACATCATTTCACTCAAAATAAGCAACCCCAATTTATGTGCGTGGGAGGGCTCTTATTTTGAAGAAAATTGAATTTTCACGCGGTTTTTTGAGCGCGGCTACGTACCTAATACGCGGAAAAGCCAAATATTCGAGGTACAGTTTCTTGGAGACATCTTTCTGAACATTGTAAGTGCGTACATTCAACCGATTTTGAGGGTGGATTACAAAAGCGCCAAATTTACAGGAATGATTGCGCCAGTTTTTTGTGAAAAATCATAACGAAAGCGCCGAGTAGGAGAACGACCTTTCTGCAAGACTTGCAGAAACTTAGTTCGTACTTAGTACGAAAGCAGCGTTCGTACTTAGTACGAAAGCAGCGAGCTCAATTTACGTCATACTTCCGCTCTGTTGTGGATGATCTAGCAAGGAGGTTTTTCATGTCAGCAAATGGGTCAGTAGTGCGTCATTCTCAGGAAAAAGTGGTAGAAAAATCATTACTAACCGAAGAAAAAATTATTTTCAAATAATATCAAAAAATGGAAATTAAAGTATGTAGGTGTGTTGGTTACGCATCAACATACACAGGAAGAATAGTGGTCGAGTTTTTAATATTTACAAGTTTCACATGACATTGTATTGATGTCCCTGGAGTTGACGGTCTCAGGAGTGGACGAATTTTTGTTTTTACCCAATATACACGACACCTTCTAATTGAAAACTTTTGGTTTATTATTCTTGGAATAATACACCTATGTTTTCGCGACGGAGGTCGACGACTCGGATCGGCCTCAAAACTTGACATTATCCGTTTCAAGAGGTCTTCGGACATTCAAAATCCGAAATGTCCGTCCGCCGTACACCGTCCGCCGTCCGGGCCGTTTTGGGCAGTAGGAATTTTTTTTAAAATCTGAAATTTTGGCAAAATACTTGGTTTACCATCTAGTTGTGCCCGCAAGGTTTTCAGTCCGATCCCCCAAACCCGTGGGGCGCTATGGGGCTAAAATGGGGCTACAGGAGGGGTGGTTTGAAGGCTTTTAGCTATGGGATCGAGTTAGGTGTCGTTTTCGAAGTATTTTTGGAGGTAGAATCCATTTTTGGGGGTCCCGGAACGATCCGATTTCACTGTGGCGATCTATAGGGCTTTCATGGGGCTAAAAATGGGATTTTTGAAGGATCCCAAGAAGTTAAATATTTTTCGAGTAAAAATTAAAGGATTTTTGAAAAAACACATTTTTGAAAAAAAAAATCCCCCCAAAAAATTTTTTTTTGAAATATAAAAATCCAAAAAAAAATTTTTTTAAATTTTTTTTATTGACAGAATTAAATGTCTGTACAAGTAACCTATATCACAGAATAATAAACCCTTGTGTAAAATTTGCAGCGTTTTTTTCAAAGCTTCAATGCCTCATAACCTCCAACTAAACAACACGCAAGATGAAATTATCATTTACGTGAACATCGCGGGCACAACTAGATGGTAAACCGAGTATTTTGTCAAAATGTCAGATTTTTATTAAAATTCCTACTGCCCAAAACTGCCCGGCGGACGGCGGACGGACATTTCGGTTTTGGAATCTAGACCTCTTGAAACGGTTAATGTCAAATTTTGAGGCCGTTTGGAGTCGTCGACCTCCGTCGCGAAAACAGGTGTATTATTCCAAGAATAATAAACCAAAAGTCAGTGGGTGGCCAGCAAAGCAAAAGCGCGATGCAACACAGCGTGCCGTCGAGTGTACCACGTACCACTTCCCGTCCCTATTTTCATAAAAAAAAATACTTTTTGGTTTTATATCTTTTGAAAGGCCTTTTTCGAATGTAGGGAATTATCGCGTGGAAACAACAGGTGACTATTTTTTAAATAAATGGTTGATTACAACTTCTTTGGCCGTCCTGAAAAGTAGCAAAAACTGCGCGTGGTGTTGCTGTTGGACCCTCGATATGCTGAAGGGTAGGAGATTGGTGGGACCTTAATTTGACCTCCAAATATCGGAAGTTTTCAACATGTGGTTATCTGATGTACTGTCTGCTTGAATGACTTTAGCGTGAAATTTTGCTTCCCAAATATCTGACTTTCATTTGAGCAGACAAGATTTCTTAAAGTTGTGGCCTCCACTTGTCAAAGTGCGTAATTTTTACGAGAACGTTTTTGTTGCTGTTGACACTCAATTCGGCATAGGTGTATACACTCGATCAGCTCTACTTATTCTTCTTTTGAATGCTCCACAATCACGGTCAGGTGGCAAAAATGAATGCCCCCTTTCTGGGTACATATGGGAGATATCATCAAGAGTTTTCGTGCCTTCAGTCCCAGCAAAGTTCGGATAATGATGTGATTTCTTATGAGGTGGTTAAAGAGAACAAAATGGTATTTCTTGTTTGCCCCGTGCATCCACCTGAAACACTCGTAATTTCTTCGCGTTTTTATCAAGATGGTTAGTGATGTAGTACAACCACGAAGCTACGTCGTTAGCCCCTTTTCGTGCTCTCAACGCTGGGTATATCAAGATCTAGCAGATTTCCCAGATTTCCCTTTTGGTTTATTATTCTTGGAATAATACACCTATGTTTTCGCGACTGGGGTCGACGACTCCGATCGGCCTCAAAATTTGACATTATCCGTTTCAAGAGGTCTCCATTCTAAATCCGAAATGTCCGTCCGCCGTCCGGGCCGTTTTTGGGCAGTAGGAATTTTTTTTTTAATCTGAAATTTTGACAAAATATTTGGTTTACCATCTCGTTGTGCCCGCAAGGTTTTCAGCCCGATCGCCCAAACCCGTGGGGCGCTATGGGGCTATGGGAGGGTTTTTTTTAAGGCTATTAGCTATGGGATCGAGTCAGGTGTCGTTTTCGAAGTATTTTTGGACGTAGAATCCATTTTCGGGGGTCCCAGAACGATCCGATTTCACTGTGGCGATCTACAGGGCTTTCATGGGGCTAAAAATGGGATTTTTTAAGGATCTCAGGAGGTTAAATATTTTTCGAACAAAAAATGAAAAATTTTTGAAAAAAAAAAAAAAAATCCAAAAAAAAAAATTCTAAAATTTTTTCTATTGACACAGAAATAATTTTTGCACAAGTAACCTATATCAAAGAATAATAAACTCTTGTGTAAAATTGCAGCGTTTTTGGATAATTTTCCTTACTCACTTTGCCTGTTCCAGGACGGGTTCCTTTCATAAAATGCGGCGCTTGTTTAATATCCGACTTCGAACCAATCACCGCATTTGTTGGAAACAAAGTAAGTGAACGACAGCGTGTGTAGCTCTGAGCTCGTTCCTGGATTCACATTTCGTTTTCTTGCAGGGTATAAGCCTGTCAGCGCATCTAGATGAAGTTCAAAAGGCCGACATGAGAGCTTTTATGTCTCTCGTCACCACAGTTCTTGGCAACGCAGAGGTACCAACTTCAGTCTTCAATATCCCGGATATTTTTTCCCACTTAGCCCTACAACTATTTTGTTTTCCAGAATTACATCACTTGGCTCGACGACGAAACATATAGCAAAATCACGAAGCCTCGCTATGGGTCGGTGCACCCGTTCCCGCTCAACCACGTTCTCTGTTACTCCAAAAGGAGGAGCATCGTCAAAAAGTTGGGAGTCCTGGGATGGGCGAACAAGACGCTTGATCGGGTGAGTTGAAGCGGCAAAATATAAGAAAAGCGTGTATTGTGTGTTAACATTGTGATTTTTAGGTGTACGAGGAAGTCGAGAAGGCCTGTAGCGCTCTGAGCGACCGTTTGGAAAAATCCAAGTTCTTCTTTGGTGACCAGTAAGTTAATTTTTCATTCCCTTTTGACAATATTGCGTGGAATGTAACGTTGCCGCGTGTTTCCAGCTCGTGCGAAATGGACGCTTTAGTTTTCGGACACATGTACGCCATTCTGACTATGCCTAGCATGCCTGCGGGTCTCAAGTTGGCCGAAATACTGAGAAATTTCCCGTTGTTGATGAAGCATTGCAAGACCATTATGGTTTCCGCGGACATGACCACCGACGTGGACGCCCCCGTTCGGCATAAAAGTTGCCCGCGAAGCGTTGTCGAGTGCATAACGGAAGACGAATTTTCATATTTGATCGACGATGACGACGACACTGACTATCCTTACATTCAAAATGTGCAAGACTTGTCGTGCATAATCAATGAAGAGAATCCCATTTACGATGCGGTGGTTCTCGGTAAAGAAATCGCCGATGTAGTTGAAGATTTCAAGGAAGAAATTTACCAATCCTGAAGCAATAAAGTTTCATAACTTTATTTCGTTTCGTCGAATTTATTGAGGTGTTCATGGTTTGCTTCGCTCGTCTAATTGTGGTGGAGGGCATGCTTTCGACGATTAGAAGTCAAAACCACCGGGCTATGATACCTCCTTCATAAAAAGAAAGCTTTGGGCGGTCATTTTTGAGCTAAGTCGGTCTTGAGGGGACAAATAAGTGCAGCAAGATGTACATATACCTACTCTATGTTAGGAGTGTCTGGAGGATGGAGTCTGAGGAGACGTAATGCGCTTGCGCGGTGACTCGGACAGAATTCTCACTTTTGGTTTATTATTCTTGGAATAACACAACTCTGAAATCTAGACGGAGGTCGAAAATTCTGATCGGCTTCAAAATTTTACATTATCCGTTTCAAGAGGTCTAGATTCCAAATCCGAAATGTCCGCCATACGCCGTCCGGGCCGTTTTGGGCAGTAGGAATTGTTTTTAAATCTGAAATTTTGACAAAATACTCGGTTTACCATCTAGTTGTGCCCGCAAGGTTTTCAGTCCGATCGCCAAACCCGTGGGGCGCTATGGGGCTAAAATGGGGCTACGGGAGGGGTTTTGAAGGTTTTGGCTATGGGATCGAGTCAGGTGTCGTTTTTGAAGTATTTTTGGACGTAGAATCAATTTTTTGGGGTCCCGGAACGATCTGATTTCACTGTTGCGATCTATAGGGCCCATGGGGCTACAAATGAGATTTTTTTATGGATCCCAGGAGGTCAAATATTTTTCAAGTAAAAAAAACAAAAAAAAAATTTTAAAAAAATTTAAAAAATTTTAAATTTTTTTATTGACAGAATTAAATTTCTGCACAAGTAACCTATATCAAAGAATAATATTATTAAATATATTATAATATTATTAATCCCTTTTGTAAAATTTGCAGCGTTTTCTGTTAGCATATTAAATATGCTAACAGAAAACGCTGCAAATTTTGTCACTATACTTAGACGTGGGTAATGGACCGCTCGTGCATCATGGCCGCTGTGTTTGGATCAGCTGATTTCAGTGTACGTTTGACTCCCGATGTGAAAACTGGTTGTTTATTCAACGAGACGTTGCCGACAGCTCATGAGTACAAGCAGCGCTTCATCTGCGGAGCGTAGAGGAACTAGTCACAGACGCCAGATTCGCATCGTCTACAGTTTTTTCCGTATAGATAGCTATAGTCTACAGTTTTTTCGGAATTTTTTTTTGTCTCGTTTACTTTTAGCTGAACGGGCTGTTAAATACTGTCAATATATTCTTTGAGCGTATAATCACCGGGATCCACTTAATTCAGAGGTTAATAATTAACCTCTGAATTAAGTGTATCCCGGTGATTACTTTTCAGGGGATACCTACTGTAACTGACTCGCTGATCAACAGGTAAGGGAGAAAAAACGTGTGATATTTTATTGCTGTATTTTATCATTATTTAATTATGAGTACCTATATTTATTGCTCAAAAAAGCTATTATTAGAAATGTACAAAAATATCATGCAGTCAAGAGTATGCAGTCTTGGAGATCACAATGACGTGGTCGTCACATGTCATGTCGTGGTTTCAATTTTAAGACTCAAATCTAATTATCACATTATTATTATATGTATATTGTAAAATAACAAGCCGTTAACGACCGACCAAGATCTTTACTCTTGTCAAAAACTCAACAATCCGATCAACTTAACTCACAAACAACAACTAAACATTTTCGGCGAGCCTGATCTCGTTTCTCTTCAAACATGTGTCGGTTGCCACACCACATTGCTCCCCCCTTTTCTTTTCGTCCGGCCGGACATTTGCTGGGGCTAGCCTGTTGGCATGGAGCTTTCTTCGCTTCTTCGCCAACTCCACTTCGAATAGGACGTCGTTAAACCTTTTGATGACGACCCAAGGACCAGTCCACGTCGGCTGCAACTTAGGGCAAACCCCCTGTTGCCGTTTCGGGTCGAATACCCAAACCCAATCGCCTACTTGGTAAGGTGGAGAGCGGGCCCGACGGTCGAATACCTCTTTTTGCGTCCTCATGTTCAACTTCGCTTCTTCATGGGCAAACCTCCTCACAGCTTCAAGGTCTGCTCGCAGATCCAGAGCATATGGAACTGCCAGCTTTCTCTCTTCTGGCTGTGGCCTAACCAAAACGTCTGGTAATCTGAGGTCACTGCCATATACCAGCTGGGCGGGGGCAAAAGCTGTCGTATGTTGAGGCGTTGCACGATATGCCATCAAGAAGAGTGGGATTTTTGTATCCCAGTCACGCTGGCTTTTCCCCACAAACATGGCCAGATGGGTTTTAAGCGATCGGTTGAGTCGCTCCACCAGACCAGCGGATTGAGGGTGCAGCGCCGTTGTTCTCGTCCGGTGGAACCCCAACAAAGATCCCACCTCCTTCAATAACTGGGACTCAAAATTTCTTCCTTGATCAGTGTGTAGCTCCGTGGGCACTCCAATGCGACTGAAAACTTGTTCGACCAAGGCTGTAGCCACTGTCTTTGCCTCTTGGTCAGGTATCGGTATTGCTTCAGGCCATTTCGTGAAATAGTCACATGCAACCAGCACATATCTGTTCCCACGAGTGGTTCTGGGGTACGGACCGAGAATATCAACGCCCATTCTTTCAAATGGTGCCCCAACCATCATTTGCTTCAGGGGTGCTGGTCTAGTGTGTCCTGGGCCTTTGAACCGTTGACACCTAAGGCAGCTTCTACACCAAGCTCGTATGTCTGTTGTCATACCAGGCCAGAAATAATGAAGACGAACCTTGGCCAGTGTTTTCCAAAATCCAAAGTGTCCAGCAGTGGGGTTGTCATGGCACTGTTCTAGGACCGTCTTGATTCTCCCTTCCGGTACGACTAGCTGCAGTCTTCTTTTGGACTTATCTACCCACTTGTGATACAGCTCCCCATTCCGAACTTCCAGGAGCTCCCACCTACTGACCAACTGGCGAACCTTGGGGGTGCATGCTGTGAGTTGCTCGGGTAGTGGCTGTTTCCCATCTTTCAGCCATTGGATTACCTGTTGGACCTGGAGGTCTTCCCTCTGCAACCCTTGGGATGGAAGAAACTCAAGCTTGTTCACCTGCTCACACTGGTCACGATGCTCTTGCCGCTGGCAAAACCTGCACTCGTCGCTGCACGGTCTCCTTGAGAGTCCGTCTGCATTGGCATGCTGCTTTCCAGACCTGTGGACGATCGTGAAGTGATACATCTGCAAAGCTTCAATCCATCTGGCCAACTGACCCTCTGGCTTTCTGAATGAAGTTAACCATGTCAATGCAGAATGATCAGTACGCAGAACAAAAGGTCTTCCATACAGATACTGGTGGAAATGCTCAACTGCCCGAACCACCGCCAGTAATTCCCTCCGGGTCACACAGTAGTTCATCTCTGGCCGGGAGAGAGTGCGACTGAAGTACGCGACTACCCGCTCAACCCCATCGTGTACCTGAGAAAGTACTGCCCCAATGGAATGGCCACTCGCATCACAATCCAACGTGAACGGCTGTGACAAGTTGGGAAATGCCAAGACGGGAGTGGATGTCATTGCTGTTTTTAGGGTTTGAAAGCTCCTTGTACATTCATCATTCCAGGTAAAATTATTGCGCGTCTCTGTTAGCTTGTAGAGCGGTTTTGCAATCTCGGAAAACCCTTTCACAAACCGTCTGTAGTACGAACAAAACCCAAGAAAACTGTGAAGGTCTTTCCTGGTGACGGGAGTGGGCCAGTCAGTCACTGCCTGGGTCTTATTCGGGTCTGTGTGCACCCCCTTAGCTGAAATGACATGCCCGAGGTACTCCGTTTGGCGTTTGAAAAACTTGCACTTCTGGAGGTTAATTTGGAGGTTCGCCCCTCGCAGGCACTCTAGAGTTTTCTCCAGTTTTGTCAACACTGTTTGAAAATCCGGGCCAGAAATTATCAGATCATCAAGGTAAGCAAGTGCCAAATCAGCAGGGATAACACGCTCCATCAGCCTCTGAAATGTGGCAGGGGCATTGCACAACCCAAATGGCATCACCTTAAATTGCCACAACCCTTGGCGATAAACGGAAAAAGCAGTCTTTTCTTTATCTTCTGGTTTCAATTCTATCTGCCAATACCCACTTTTAAGGTCAAGGACACAAAACCATGCCGATCCACCTAGGGCGTCGAGGAGGTCTTGGATGCAGGGGAGTGCGTAAGAGTCTTTTTTTGTCACCTGGTTCAGCTTCCTGTAGTCGACGCAAAACCGCGTGGATCCATCTTTCTTCGGCACCAGGACCACAGGGGAAGACCACGGGCTAGAAGACTCCTCTATCACCCCTTGCTCGACCATATCACGAAGCAATTCACGGACATGTTGCTCCTGCGCGTAAGGTACACGCCTCGGGGCCTGTTTTATCGGTCTAGCATCTCCTGTGTCTATAGCGTGTTGGACTACATGGGTCCGGCCAACAAGCTTTTCCCCAAACGCTCCAAGTGATCGAAATGTCCGAAGGAGTGACGCTAGGGCTTCCCACTCCGCCGAATGTGGAACTAAGTCGGTGGACGCCATCAGGAACTAAGTGCAATGGACATCACATGATGTGGCCACATGTTCCGGTTGTCAAGAATGAAAATCCCGATTAGTTCAGTTTTAGGCCAGACATTCCACGAATTACACTCACGTACTACATTCATAACCATCTTTTCATTTTACATTTGGGGGCCCGTCCGAACTCTGTTACGGAAGAATTCTTCTAGAAGGGGTGGTGAGAGGAAACGAGCACGGACTTCAATGGATCAAGAGTTGCAGCTTTGAGTTCGTGGATCGAGAGTCCTGCAGAACCAGCAGGTAGTTCCCCGACAGGATCAACACCTTGAGCTCCGGGTGTCGGCAGAGAGGGAGACATCCCGCTGGTCTGCCGACACCAGCCATTGTTACAGCGTGTCGCTAGAGGCGAAGGATGGACGGGCTAGGACCGTGGGGGAGATGTCCCCGGGAACACGGTGTTCCTGACGTCATCCTGGGTTTCGAGGGACCCTGCGGGGAGAAGAAATCACACGTTGGTGGTGCCCACGTGGGCCAGCGGCTCCAGAGGTGATCAAGAAGATCGGAAAGGTGCAGGCGAGAGATCCACAACAAAAGAAGAAGGGGATAGTGCAATGGACATCACATGATGTGGCCACATGTTCCGGTTGTCAAGAATGAAAATCCCGATTAGTTCAGTTTTAGGCCAGACATTCCACGAATTACACTCACGTACTACATTCATAACCATCTTTTCATTTTACAATATAATAGAAAAACGCTGCAAATTTTACACAAGGTTTTATTATTCTTTGATATAGGTTACGTGGGCAGAAATTTAACTCTGTCAATGAAAAAAAATTAAAAAAAACTTTTTTATTTATTTAATATTTCAAAAAGCTGTTTATTATCTCGTTGTCCCGCAAGGTTTTCAGCCCGATCACCCAAATCTGTGGAACAAAAAAGGGGCTACAGGAGGGCTTTTTTTGAAGGGTTTCTGCTCTGGGATCGAGTTAGGTATCGTTTTCGAAGTATTTTTGGACGAATAATCCTTTTTGGGGGGTCCCAGAACGATTCGATTTCACCGTGGGGGTCTATTGGGCTCTCATGGGGCTACAAATGGGATTTTTAAAGTAGGTATCCCAGGAGATTAAAATTTAATCTAAATATTTAATATTTTCCAAGAAATGTTGGACGCATAATCCATTTTTCAAGGTCCCACATCTTTTTCATTTTTTCAAAAAAAATTTTTTTCGAAAATTCTTTATTTTTACTCGAATTTTCTTAAATATATTTTTAAATATTTTACCTCTGGAATCCTTCAAAAATCCCATGAAAGCCCTACTTATAGATCGACAAAGTGAAATCGGATCGTTCCGGGACCCCCAAAAATGGATTCGACGTCCAAAAATGACACCTAACTCGATCCCATAGCTAAAAGCCTTCAAATAACCCCTCCTGTAGCCACATTTTAGCCCCATAGCGCCCCACGGGTTTGGGCGATCAGACTGAAAACCTTGCGGGCAAAACTAGATGGTAAATCAAGTATTTTGTCGAAATTTCAGATTCGCTAAAAATTCCTACTGCCCAAAACGGCGGACGGACATTTCGGATTTAGAATCTAGACCACTTGAAACAGTAGACCACTTGAAACGGATAATGTCATTTCGAGGCCGATCGGAGTCTTCGACCTCCGTCGCGAAAACAGGTGTATTATTCCAAGAATAATAAACCAAAACGTTGGTGTATGAGCTAGGTCTTCATTGATTTGACGATTATGCTGCCCCTCAATGTGGCGACGCGATTTGAAGTCGGACCGTCCGACTCGGACGAATAACCGCAATGAAAACACGAAAAAAACGACATCATAATTAAGAGTCTGTAATATATACTACTCATAATATGAGCTTATCTAGCTAACTCATCTAGCTCTTATAACATATTATATTATAAGAGCTAGATGATCACATTATTGACGAAATAGGAACTGAAATTGAAAAATGGAACTGAGTCAGTTCAACTGACAGGCTGTGACAGCTGACAAGAGTGATAACATAAGTTCCACTACGCTCCGCAGATGAAGCGCTGCTTGTACTCATGAGCTGTCGGCAACGTCTCGTGTTTATTCAGAGAATAATGAACCAAAATCAAATGAATGTCCCTTGACATAAAGCCCCCCCCCCCTGAATACAGGCGTCTCGAGATCCAGATTCCTTTCAAAATTTAGGCCTACAATAGCCTACGATCGCCAAGGCCCGAAAACGTGAGAGAGGGGGAAGGAAACCTCATCTGCGGTTTAAAGCAGAATTTAAAGAAACGAAACTTTTTTTCTTATCGCACGAAATATTTCAAACATAACCCACCCTGTAATTTTTTCTCAGGCCAACAGACCTCGACGCCCTGGTGTTTGGTCACATCTACACAATACTCACAACCCCTCTGCCCAACAACAGGCTCGCCAGCACAGTCCGAGGTTACCCGAACCTTGTCGACCACTGCAAAATAATCGAAAAACAACTCTTCGACTGTTACGGTAGGCGCTCTAATAAGATCGGCTGATCGTTCTCAACTAACCAACTAACACCGCTTGAACACAACTAACCTCTTCAGGATCAAGTACTAACCATGTTTGCCATATTTCAAAATTAAAACAACCCGGTTTGCAACAGAAGAAAAAAACTGATGTACCCAATTGACGTATTTTTAGCGTTGCGGCACAAGAACCCTTGTAATCTGGACGAGATTCTTGTACAATTCGTTAATGGCAACAAGTCCTTGGAACTGGCCCAAGTTTTGCTTAGTTTTGACGTGGCTTTGCTGTGCGCTCTGCTGGATCACCTTGAAACTTCCGATTGGTGGTTTGACGCCGCCTAGTGCTAAAATTACTCCCATAGTAATTTCTAGGGTAGATGTCAAAACAGGCCGATTGTGTAACACGCTGCCGATGGCTGTTTATTGTACTAACCTTGCAGTGACATTTCAAACAACAAACACGTATTCGATTAAACCGCCACTAGCAGCGCTTCCCGCTTTCGCCCTATATGCTCAATTTGATGTGCCAAGTGGACATTGTTGCCAATAGAAACTTGCCATGCTGTTACATTCAAAGGAACCTTCAAGTGTCCCAGTACAATATAACATATTATGTTAAAACATATTATGTTTTAGTGTATATAGTTTGTAGAATATTATAATTTAATTATTTTATAATTTACGTATTTAATAATATTTCATTAAAATGTAATTTTAATGAAATCTCATTAAATACGAAATAAATTTTATTTTGTTCCCTTTGTTACTTAAAAATTACCAGACGTGGATATTACAGTATTATCTCGCTTAAATCCATGCTGATTTTATGTCTGTTCAGCGGACCCAAAAAATACTGGAGATTGAAAAGGAGGGAATTTTAAAGAGGAAGAAGTTATCCCGCGGTCTTTTTCTAGAGTGGGCGGCGTATTACGTGGAAAAGATCAAATATTGGTGGTATTGCTTCTGTCAGAAGTTTTTAACCGAAATCAAAATTGGTTGAAATAAAAAGAGATAAGTTCAGGAAAATGGCAGAACATGTCGTTTTTCTTAAATATTTTCCTTAACTTTCAACCGATTTTTCTGAAAGTGGGCTCAATGTGGTCAGCAAGATGTCTTCAAGAACCTATTTCTTCAATATTTGGCCTTTTCCGTGTATTGCGTCGCGGAGTCCTCCTTCACTGCTTTATCAGAGGACCCGGTTGTATTAAATTTTAGTATTCCCAGTGATATATCTTCCCATTTTCTTCCCTTCGATCTGTTCTACTTCTAGTCACTCCATTTTAGTTCTATTGTTACCAAACGATTCCTCTTAATTCGGCCTGACCGCCCTTGTTCCTTAATTTAGATATCTAGTGCAATATAGTACTTACCTACTAAATTCCATTAAATGGCAACGTTGTTAGTTTGTAGATTTTAGTGGTATGCGGTTAAAAACTTTCCTGGAAGAAACTTTCCCACCCTAAACGTCACCATAGAAATAACTTTCCCAAGTAAAAGTGTATGGTGCAATGCGACAAGATAATATCTTGCATTATATTATAATGTAAATGGCAGGAAGGTACCTGTGAGGAAATGAAATTCATTTTTTGTTTTCAACAAATTTTGTTCGTCATGAACAGGAAACCATTGGACCATTGAGGGACAATGAGCTATATAAGGACGGTTGAAAATCGCAGTTTTTTCAGTCGAATCCCATTCTGTAGAGTAAAATACTTGTTTTTATACCGTATGCACAATTTTTAATCCTCTACGGAAATCAGGAGAGAGTATGAAAATCAGCGTTTGAACTTATGGCGGTAAGATTGACCTTCCGAAAGTAGTACAACACAACGCCGCCATGGACGCTGGCATCGAATGTACAGATTTCATGTCCGCAAAGGTCGGCTAATCTGAACCTCCCCTCAAGATGGCTGATTGTTTATGTTAGGGATGTCTTATTCGGTTAGTTAGGTTTCAACGGGTATTTGGAGAACTGTAGTCAGGCCTGCTTTGGGGTTCGGGACTGTAAATGACGTCATTTACCGTCCTTTTGGTTTCAAACCTTCCAACTTAAGGTCCTGAAGGATAAATCGGGACTTTTTTTGCGATATCAGGGCGTTATTGTTTTAACCCCATTTAGTGTTTTAACCCCATTAGACAGTTAGTGTTTTAACCCCATTTTCAGTATTATTTGGACGCCTTCTATCGATAAAAAAATAATCCAGGCACGTTTCCATTCCTAATTGGTGTCTTCATCTTCGTCGCCATTTACATAATACAGGGTGGATTTTAAACTGTCGCCAAATCGTCAATTTTGAAGATATCGGGTTGAAATTTCGTCGTTGTTACATTAAATCCACACATCTCATTTTGGCTTGGTTGGGTAGGGCCATTTTGGCGGGTCTCAATGATTTTCTCAGGATGGTACGCTCAGGACTATTACCCGTGTTTTTGATTAATCTTAACTCAACTTCCTTGAAATTCATGGTGAAATTGCCCTCTCCGTTTTAGTTGGGAAAAGCTGAGATGTGTGTGTCAGCTGTGTTGACGTTTATTACATTTTCTCGGTTTAGATTAGACTCGTAGCTGTCACAATATTTTTGTTCGGTTCGATCGTCGATTTTTCCATGTAGGACCTAACTCAAAACACTCCAAAATTGAGATGTGCGGATTTACAAACAAATTGTCTTCCGTCTTGGATGCATTCTTGGAGTCGGTCCTTCACGATTCGCATAACTCGCTCAAGCAATCGGTTGGAATTAATCGAATTCCCGTCTCAATTGAAGCCCTTAACTCTTGCAGTGTGCGGGGTTTATTGGTGTACACTCTGGCTTATAAACGACCTCTTCTGTTTGCACGCATTTCCCTTAAGAGTTGATTATTCCATACACTTGTACTTGTGAAAGTTTTTTCTTTGGTGAAGTTTTGGCTGGGAAAGTATTTTCCTAAAACCGAAAGTTTTTTTACGACATTAGATTTTAGTATAGAGAATCTGGTGGAGGTTTCCTTTGCGTATTATCAAAGCTGTGAAAAAATGTTCTTCCTTGTTTTCTGTAAATGTAAATTCAAGCTGATTTTGAAAATAGTAATATCAAGGAAAATACGATGACATGTCGAGTGAAAAGAAAGGTAAATCACAACACATTTCTACAAGAATCTCGTGCATATTGAAGGTTTTGTGGATCATTTGATTTCAATATAACTTTTATAAAACTTGGCGAGTTCATTTCTTTAAAGTGTTGAATTCCAATTTTCCTACCCTAAAAACATTTTGGTTGCTCGATAAAATGGTGCATTAAGTTTTTCTTATGACTTAGTTTTATGTTGGTATCCCTGTTTTTTTGTTTTGTTTTTGTTTTTTTCTTCATTACGGGAATCGAAAGAATCAGAAGCTTCAGAGAAACTGTTCGTCGTCAAATATTCACAACAAACCCCCAAACAGGGCTGTCAACATACAAATTTGTCAATGTTTGTCACTATGAAAACTGTCGTGGGATTTCAAGGGCATTAGTGAGCACGGTGTTTGAAATGGTGACTGCCAAATGAAAGTAGGTTGTGGGGTGGCTGGTTGAATCAGTGATATGTTTTATTGGTGCATGGAATTCAGTTTTGCAGATTTTTTTTTTTTTTTTAGTTGTTTTAAGAAAGGCGGAAGTTTGCGTCCGTAATTATACCAAGTACAAAATCAACACTTCTATTAAATTTATTTTACCGTTGAGTGTTTTTCTTTCCCATTAAAGTTTTCTCTTGTTTGTTTTTCCCCTTAGTTATTGAGGTCTCTTGCACCTTTGAGCATTATATAGTTTTGGGGAGGATAAAGAGGTACTACGGTCAGTATTGAGTGATATTTCTCGTATCTGTTGCACGAGTGACAAAACATGTGTCCGTGTAGAAAGTAGACAAGAACATGTAGACGAACTCACCTTTTGTGGGGCATTTTGTCAATGTTAACCGGCCTCGTTCTTCGTTAGGTACCGTGATCTCAGGTAAATTATCGTTAGCTCCGTCTGGAGTAGCAATTTCGTCTCGTAAGGTCGACCCGAAGGAGCTTTTAGCGGGATAGATTCATTTCGGTGGTAGTCGCACAAGGTAAGTGGTGCATGTTGTAGAGATGGTCTGGTAGATTCACGTCACAAGGGTGCCATAAAGAAAGGATCGCATCTCTTCACTCGCCTTTTGTTGGATTACAGTCCCGATTTTCGTGAAAAAAAATTTAAAACATTAATTTTTTACTACACATTAATTAATTTTACTACGCATTAATTAATGCTAGTACCTTCATTCATTAATCTAGTACCGGTAATGATTAACGGTTAGTTCCTCCTGGCATCACTTCTCTATGTTTTCTTCCGGACGATCAAGCCGAAGTCATTGCATGCAGAAGTGATTGCACCTCTTCGGAAGAGGTGCAATCACTTCTGCATGCAATGACTTAGGCTCTTCCTAGCGCATTCCACTTTTGTTGGATTACTGAACCAATTTTCATGAAAATACTTCTCAAACAATCAACGTGAACCGGTTGATTGCTCCTAGGGATGGGTATCGATACAAAAGTAAGATACAATCGTATTTCGATATTTTTATCATGATATATCGACCTTTTTGACATGGATATGTCTATTGAAACGGTTGCTAAATAATTTAGCAATTAGTGTCCCGTGACGTCTCTTCACGTTCCTCGCGATGTCACTATGTTGAATTATCTAAATTCATTTGGAAATAAGAAAGAAATCTATGGAGGAAAAGAAGGTGGACCTGGTACATGCACCGCTTCACCTCTTCTCCCTCTCCTGGCTAAAACAGAATAAAAACGCTGCAAATTTTACACAAGGTTTTATTCTTTGATATAGGTTAATTGTGCAAAAATTTAATTCTGTCAATGAAAAAAAAAAAAAAAATACTTGAAAAAGATTTGACCTCCTGGGATCCTTCAAAAATCTCATTTGTAGCCCCATGAAAGCCCTATAGATCCCCACTGTGAAATCTGATCGTTCCAGGACCCACAAAAATGGATTCTACGTCCAAAAATACTTGGAAAACGACACCTAACTCGATCCCATAGTCAAAAGCCTTAAAAAAAATCCTCCCGTAGCCCCATTTTATCCTCATAGCGCGATCGGGCTTGCGGGCACAACTAGATGGTAAACCAAGTATTTTGTCAAAATTTCATATTTAAAAAAAATTCCGTTTTGGGCAGTAGGAATTCTTTTTAAAATCAGAGTAAATTTTACTCTGATCACCGAAACTTTTCGACCTCGGAAAGAATGACATTCTTTGTGTGGAACCGTTTTTGTGGTCACTCTGCCTTTTGTCTATTCCTGGAACGAATTATAATATAATATAATATAATATAAGACTATATTAGTCCACTTTTTGGTTTATTATTCTTGGAATAATACACCTATGTTTTCGCGACTGGGGTCGACGACTCCGATCGGCCTCAAAATTTGACATTATCCGTTTCAAGAGGTCTCCATTCTAAATCCGAAATGTCCGTCCGCCGTCCGGGCCGTTTTGGGCAGTAGGAATTTTTTTTTTAAATCTGAAATTTTGACAAAATACTTGGTTTACCATCTCGTTGTGCCCGCAAGGTTTTCAGCCCGATCGCCCAAACCCGTGGGGCGCTATGGGGCTATGGGAGGGTTTTTTTTTAAGGCTATTAGCTATGGGATCGAGTCAGGTGTCGTTTTCGAAGTATTTTTGGACGTAAAATCCATTTTTGGGGGTCCCGAAACGATCTGATTTCACTGTGGCGATCTATAGGGCTTTCATGGGGCTAAAAATTGGATTTTTGAAGGATCCCAGGAGGTTAAATATTTTTCGAGTAAAAAATAAAGAACTGATGAAAAAAAATCAAAAAAAAGTTTTAAATAAAAATATTTCCAAAATTTTTTTTTTTTTTTTCAAAAATATTTTCTTAATGAAATTAATTTGTGCACAACCTATATAAAAGAATATTAAACCCACGTGTAAAATTTGCAGCGTTTTTTCTTACGTGCCACGAGTCTCTACGTCGATAGAATGTTTAAAACAAAAAAAAACAAAAAAAAAAAAAAACATACATGTCGAAGAGGTGAGCGCACCATTCCATTTTTTGGAAAAAGGTTGCGCTAAAAAATGCATATCGGTGTCTATACTTTTCCTTGGATACCCATCCCCAATTACTTCAACCATATCTTCTTGGTTTTTACCTGGACAGTTTCCAAATCACACAGAAGAAATAGCAAAAGAAACGTATACCCAATTCATTTATGGTACCCTCCTCGCATTTAACCAGGTCGACGTGTTGTTTCATCTTAATCTTCATGACCATCCTAGAACAAAATAATCATACAAATGCACCCAGAAGAAACATCCATCCGCTTTTTCTACGTAATGAATGTTCTTAGGTGTGTCATTATGGCACGAACTGGTTGTTTTTTGTTTTGTTTTTTCCACTGCCAATTTTCATCCGGTTGGCTTTGTGAATTCATCGTAATTTTCTTTCATTTCACGCTCACCAGTTCTCAACAAGACGAGGTATCTACCATATGCATTTTCATTGACCCATCAGTATTATTAACGTAGGTCTAAGCGTGTTTACAGGTCTTATTCCTTCTGAATGATTCATGTCTTCAAATATGAAATTATTTCATGGGCTCTTGCAAGGAAATCGATATAATTCATCTCTTATTTTGACGAAATTTTCTCAATTACGTAATGATTGTCATTTCAAATGTGCGACGTCACAAGTTTCATTCGTTTTCATTATCGTCTCGTCGTATGGCAGGCTTTGTTCATTCTGTTGCTAAATTCATCGTCATTATGTGTTGCTTTTGCATGGTTTCTACAGATAAGGATGACTTTGAAGATCTCGACCCGCTGGACCTTTACCCCTATATTAACCATATTGAATGACGGATTATTCCGGACGACTCGGCTTCAACCTATAGGTAAGTTAGGCAAGTCCAAGTTAGTGCAATAGGTATACGGAAGATCGAAGTACATTTATTCTTTTTTCTAGTCTTTTTTTTTTTTTCATATTTTCCTGCCTATTGTGCGAACTTGGATAACTTGAGTGTACCTTGAACTGTGTGTGTATCGTAGTAACGTAATCGATTGTAATAATGTGACTAATAACTTAAGTTGATAATACAGCCAACAATAAACCCAAATGGGTAAACTGTCAAGCCTGCACAACATTTGGTTTAGATAATCTGTGTGAAGTGGTTCTCGATGACGGATAGCTCCAGATGTAATGCCCTTATGGCTCAACAGCAAACCACGAGAAATACATAATTAGCCCCTTATGAGCACTGCACTAGCTCTCTCTTCAGAATGATATGGAGGACATCCTCACTGTAGTACCTACCCCATTTTCAATTACAGATTACTGTACTGAAACGTTTTTCGACGTTTCAGAAACTCCAAAATATGCTCTTTTTTAAAGGTTTATTCCCTACGGAAAATAATTCCATTACAAAGAATAGTGATAAATCATATCAAAATGAAAAAATACACTTGAAAGGTTGAAGTCAACAGCTCGAAAGAAAAGAAAAACAAAATAAATTTAACTTTTAAAAGAAGACAGTGGTTGGTCGATGTCAATCTCATCCTGCAAAGAGTTGGCGATCCGTTGCATTCTTGATAGAGGCGTGTTTAAGCTGTAGTTTCGAAGGTGGAAAGGAACATGTGTTGTCGTGTCGCCCCCTTCCAGGCTGTGCCTCTCCTGCCATCTGCAAGTTGAAGAAATGCATACGGGGCAGGATAATCCCAGCCAAGATCCCCTCACCCCAGGTGAGAGTACTTGTTTGCCTGAGCACCACAAGTGGGGCCGAGTGTTCTAGCGCACTCTACCAGCTAAGCGGACTGGTGCCTTAGCTCCCTCTTGACTTATGAGGGCAGCTATCATCATGTCCAACCTCGAAACCAACGCCAACTGAGGGGGGACGGTTACTGGATTAGGAGGGTGGCAGCTCCACGCACTCCACTTTATGGCCACTCCAGTCGGAGGCCCAAGAACAACAGATATCACGTTCGAGGAATACTAACCTTGGCACTAGCCTGGTGTCAACCGCAAGATCCACAACGTTCCTCACGGAGGAAAGGAACGAGGAATCTGTGATTCTCTCAACACACGCGCGGGAACAGTTGATTTGACTTGAAAGTTCAGCGCAGTCAACCTCCCCTTCCATCCAGCTTCTGGAGAAACAAGAGGTCTGAACGCTCTCGAGGAGAAGCAAGGGAAGGAAGGGAAGAGATGACCAAGGAAGCTGTGGAGCGTCCAGAGGAGGCCCGATAGGCAAAACGACGCTCGAACTTGCGCTGAACTCGCTCAATCGCGTCCTTGTCGACACCGTAGAATGGCGCCCAAACTGAGGAGGCGTATTCTAGTCTTTAACGCACCAGGCGTAAAGTACACGAAGAGTCTCCGGGTAAACTACCCATGGTACGAAAGATGAAGCCCAGAAGACGAAAGGCGCTGGCAGAGATGGCATCAACGTGAGGGCTAAAAGAAAGTACCGAGTCGAATGTCACGCCAAGATCCTTCAGGAGTGGAACCTTGTTAAGGGAATACCATCCACTCGGTACGAGAGTTGCCTCACCGTTCTACAACCTCACAAATTTTGGGCTGCAGCCGAAATTTCCTCGAAACGAACAACAAATTCTGGCCAGGTAGCGCTTAAGCTAGAAGACTTGTCTTCTACTGAGTGGTTGCTTGGGAGGTTGAACTTCTTGCAGCACACTTTCTCTCAATGGGGGGCTGAACATCTTTCAAGGGACAGTCCTTTGTCCTATGATCCCAAGCACAAATCCGCATTTGTGTATGTCAGGGCAGTATTGTGACGCCGAACTGGGTCCATAACCTTCGCGGGTGTAACATCTTGTTACCTCGACTTTGCACTTCTCTGCAACCTTGACCACCCATACACAGTCTACTGGTGTTTTCCTTTCTGAAAGCGACCTCCTACAAACCCTTAACTTTGATTCAATCACGTACTCACCTGTCAACACACGATTTAGTAGAGTAATCTCATATTGAAAGGGGGGGGGGGGGGGGGAGAGAGAACTGCAGAACAACCAGTTTTCTCGTTCATCTGAACTAGATTCTAGTTCATGCCCATATTATGATAGTTATGAACTATCATAGTCTTCCTTAAAAAAGCTCTGACCTCTGAGGTACGTGCATTGTCCAGTCAGTTGAACAGGATGCAGTGTAGCCAACTGAAAGTAAATCAAGTAGTTCTCTCCTGATTATGCCTCCTCACCATTATTCTGTCATTCAAGTCACTTGCAGTCTGTAGCTACTGAATGGGAACCACTAGCACTGATCCGATTTCAATCAGACGATGTCATGATTTCTATTTGTAGTAGATATTCTACAAAAGTCAAGTTCACACTGTAATGCTTCATCATTTAACCCCCCCTCGCTACCTCTGTCGGTATTGTCTAACCTGAATGAGCTAACGTTTAAGTGCCTGTGAACATTGGACAACAGTAGCAATTGTGGATTTCATCAGACAGTATAGATGTCCTTATGAGGTTCTCTGCCTCCCCTCCACTGGAAAACCACATTTCGCTTTTGTTCAGTGTTTTGAACATTTCACTAAACACCCAAAAGATGATAATCCTGTTTTGTTTGAGGTCCCAAGCCATTGCAAATTCTATAACTTGATATGAAGGCTGTTGGTATCGTAGCTTTTAGGTTATTTATTCTAGTGGCATTAATCAAATCCTAACCTCAAATAGTTATCGTGGAACTGGTTATTCAAGCCAAATCAGCATTTGGCTGTCACCATTATGTCTTACGTTTTGGATAGTTTTGACCTACTAACTTTTGGTTGAATTTAATGGATTTTAGGAAATTAAGACGGTTCTTACTTTCAACTTGTATTATTGTAGAGACTGGCCGAGGTTATTACGATCCATGATCAACCTGGTTCTGCCTGCCATGCGAGCGCAAACCCCACCTCGTTAGTACTTATGTGACTATTAGGATATTTTTTTTTTTTTTTTTTTTATTAAATACTCGTTACGCAATGAACTTCGTATTAATGTTGAACTCATTTTCCTGTTTCTTTCTGCACTTGGATGGGTATCGATATATCGGTAATTTCAATATTTTTATCTTAGTAGGTACAGGCAATAAATAATTATCGAGGGAAATTCTTGGAACACAAAATTTGACTTCACAGCTTTGTGTGGACTAGTATGGAGGTGAACATATCAAAAGTCCTCACTCCTAGACCGTGAGCCGGATGAGGGGAGGGGGGTTAAAGGTCCCATTTTTTGGTTTTTCGCCTATAACTCGGGAACTAAGCGTCCTACAGAAAAAACCTTCTCATACCAAAATGAAAGCTGACAAAATTTGCTACAAGTTTTATCTAGTTCACTTTGTCGATATCTTGCATAGTTTCCGAGATATCCGCTCTTGAAAATCACTCATTTGAAGAAAACTGTTTTTCGCCTCACATTTTTTGCTCTTTTTGACCAAATAACTCTTCAACGACGCCCCCTTAAAAAAAACAACGGTGGCCATGGGGTTGTAGAACATTAAATTTCCTTCAATAATATATATAATTTTACTATATTATCATTTTTGCCCACAGCAGTTTTTTCGGACAACTTGACAGCCGTGTCCACAATCCAAACGTCCGCATCACTTTCTGCTTGATCGGTCTTAATCTTGTTGCTCTCAAGCTTCTCCTTAAGCATGGTAATGAGCCTGCTTTTGTTGAAGACGTTTGACAGAAAGTCTTCTTGTTTGACGTTAAAAACAGTGTCTTCGCTGAAATGGATATCAGCGGACTTGCTGAGTCGATAGCGTCTTTGCTGCTCTGCTAGTTTCGTGCTTGACCGTGATGAGGAGTAACCGTCAAATACTACCGTGCAGCTCCTCTGAAGGTAGTGTTTCTTGATGAAGTTGATGTAGCCATCGCCAATAGCGGATATTTTGGAACTTCTTTGCCATATAACTTTATGGAGGAGAAGTCCTCCGTCCATTACAATGTCAAGATGTGCCACAAATACATCTTTGGTTGTAGGAGTAAGGAGTTTGTAAAACACTGACTTCGCGGATTTCCTCATCCCTTGTCATTGAAGAAGGCCAAAGGGAAAGGAGCTAATTCATGCTGCAAATATCCCTTCAAATCTTCATCGGTTTTCTTGCTTATGGATATACGTTGGAATAGCATTTCCATTACAATGCCTGTTTCTTCTTACATTGTGTGTGGGGAACCTGGTCAGAGGGCCCTTCAGCCTATATTGATAAATGAATATCTGCGCTATTTAGACGTACAGTAAGCACTTTGTTTAGTTAGTGGTCCATATTTTGGCCAATACATATCGCGGGAATGGTGAGAAAGTGGAAAATTCGAAAATCGAAAGTTGTCGCTAAACTTCAAAATTTACGCTTAACGCTAAAATGGCTATAACTTCCGAACAAAAAATGATAAAATAGTAGAATTATATATATTCTTGAAGGAAATTTAATGCTCTACAACCCCATGGCCACCGTTTTTTTTTTTTTAAGGGGGCGTCGTTAAGAGTTATTTGGTCAAAAAGAGCAAAAAATGTGAGGCGAAAAACAGTTTTCTTCAAATTATTGATTTTCAAGAGCGGATATCTCGGAAACTATGCAAGATATCGACAAAGTGAACTAGATAAAACTTGTAGCAAATTTTGTCAGCTTTCATTTTGGTAAGAGAGGGGTTTTCTGTAGGACGGTTAGTTCCCGAGTTATAGGCGAAAACCCGAAAAATGGGACCTTTAACCCCCCTCCCCTCATCCGGCTCACGGTCTAGGAGTGAGGACTTTTGATATGTTCACCTCCATACTAGTCCAAACAAAGCTGTGAAGTCAAATTTTGTGTGCCAAGAATTTCCCTCTGTAGCCTTTTTTGAGCACTTTTTTTTAGTCTAAAACAAATCCGTTGGTGCTAGAGCCTTCTCTATTCCTTTCTAACGTCTTTCATGTAGAAGGAGAAGCCTCGAAAAGGGCAATGAAATTACTGATTACCTGGCAACGAACCAACTAAGACGAAGAAGAAGAAAGGAGATTTTTGTTAGTTTCGCAGAGTTGGACTTTGTTTGGATTGTTCCAAGTTCTGCCTTTCAGTTTGTTTCTGTCAGTCGCCAAAAATTCAAATTGCCATGAAGGGTCTCAAAACCCCACTTTTCTCATTTCTCGGAAAAATAAAGATCAAGGTTCCTGACCCCATTGAAATGTATTGATACTTATATATCGATGAATTGTTGGCGACATTACTCCTTCGATATGTTATGCATATGTTTTCCTCATCAACATTATGCAGTAAATTGGCATAATTGTGGACAAAATATCAACTCACTATTTCGCTATATAAAACTAGGGCGGTTTTATTTTTATAACAAATTCATAATGAAAAGAAATGGAAAAAAAAATCACAATGGCACGTTTCTACACGTTTTTTAAGATACTTCTAGTCGTTCGTTAAGCGTTGATTTATCGTATTGAAACATTCCTATGAACATAATTTCTCCTACGAAAGGGTCTAGCAGTTTTAAGCAGAGATGTTTGTCCTTTCGTTGTGGAGCGACTCTCCAACTATTATCTTCTTTGGAGGGCTAAACGTTTCTAGTTATAAGCTGAGGATTTCGCTAATGTTCCGGTGATTTTTTAAGAGTCCGAATCCGAATGTGATGTGGTGGAATGTTGTTGGGAAGCATCACAGTCGCGTTTTTCGTTGGTGTTGTGGTGGTTGACGAAGTAGTCCCGGCGGGAGGCGTCTTCGTGAGTGACGAAGGAGTGGAGGACTTCCATGAGCTGGAGGCGGGCTCGGATGTTGGCGTGGTCTGGAAGCCTGCGGGAGAAAAGGGTCGTGAGGGAGTGTTAAAAAAAATGAGAATACGGTTGAAAAGGGGGTATTGTAACCTCTCTAAGATGGGGAGCAGAGACAGGAGGAACATTTTGTTGCCCATCCGATCCCCTTCGAGCTCCTTGTGGTACGACAGGTCCGGGTGATGATAATAGAGCGGCTCCTTATGATAGCTTAGGTCTTCGGGTTGTGGGGTTGGCAGCATTGTGGCCACAGGCACCTCCCTTTCGTCGTAGTCCCCTCGGTCTACAGACGCCACGAAGGAAAAGTGCCGCTCTTCAGGCAGCTCCGGCGTGAACTCCATGTATTCCTCCTCTGGCTCGGACTTTGGCAGCTTGTACGGGTGTCTCGGCCTGCAACAGACGTGGAAATGTTTGAAAAAAAATGTTCAACTGCGTTTTTTGCCAGTCTGAGGGGGGAAATGGAGTCGGTCATCACATGAAGAAATTTACCTACCCAGTATAAACATGAAGGGGGTCCTGTTCCTCTTTGACCTGACTTGAACTTTCCGTGTCTTCTCCGTACCAGTTTTGCTTCCAGGGCTGCCAACGCCTATTTAGGTAACAAAAGTTTAAAATAAAATAACCACAAATTGAAAATAAAACACTGATTTGAAAGAAACAGAGAAAGACAACAGAATGAAAAAAATAAATAAATAAAAAACCCACACACACACACACAAAACAGACAGCCGTAGAAGGGACTGGGCGAAGTAAGGGAATCGTTATTAGGAACACTGTACGTTTGTATTGGTCCCTATTTTCCAGAATCCGTCCCTGTGTACGTCCGTTTTGGAAATCGGGCATCTCAACAGAAACCAACCTTTTGACGCCGAGATTCGCTGTCAGGAACTGGAGCTGATCGAAATGCACGTATTTCTTCTTCTTGGGCCCCTCGCCGTTCATGTTTTGTTTCAGCTGACGCATGAAGTGATCTCGAATCGATTTCCATTTGATTTGAAGTTCTTTCACTGGAACCCAAACAACAAGTGGTTTAAAAATAACTGGTAAGTTAAGGCGCTGAGGCGCAAAACTCGTTCTTTCCGATTTTTGTCGAAATTGAGATGGCAGTGGTTTTTCAAAGGATTTTTCGTGCTGTTTCAAATGGTTGAATCAGTTTTCAACAAAACTCGCTCCTTCCCATCTAAAAACATCTCCGAAAGTCACGAATATTTGCAAAACTCGTTCTTTACTCCAACAGGTGGGAAGCAAAACTAGTTCTTTGCGTTTGAAGCTTCTGGTGGTGGCAAAACTGTTTCTTTACTACCTACCTACCTAAGTAAAAATTGTCTTGTCTTGTCTCTGAGACTTAATTAGGTATTTTAAAATACAAAAGAAACTCTCAGTCATTAAAATAGTTTCGAGGGTCCAACAGCAACACCACGGACTGTCATTTTTGGCCAAAATGAGTTGAGGATACCATTAGAAGCGTATTCTCCCGGCGGATCAGGTAAAAATATAAGTTGGGATGATTTCTCAATAGATAGCGCCATGGGCGTATACAGGGGGGGGGGGGCCTAGAATTTTCGGGAACACAAAAATAAATTGTGCTGAACTCAAAAGAAAGAATGCGTAGGTAGGGGCAAGTGAAGGAAATTATTGGAATTTGTAAACACTAGCACTCCGACATGGGGGCCTCACTTCGCTTGCCCATTTGAATAATAGGGATTTAGTATTAAAATTTAGATCTGTAGATAGGATACAGAACAAACGCCGACTCAATTGGACTGTAAAAAAAGAAAATAGGAGGAGTTGTACGGATTTGCGAGGGTCAGAAATTTCGCTCAATGCGCTTATCGGACGTAAAAATGGCCGGGGATTCCAAATGCATAAAAAAATTAGGGGTTCCTATTTAAAATAAGAAAGTTGGGCGCAAATGAGGCCCGCATTTTGGGAGGATCTCAACCCCCCAATGAGTAGCTAAAAGGGATCCCGAGACGATAGAAAAACGCTGCAAATTTTACAAAAGGGTTTATTATTCTTTGATATAGGTTACATGTCCGAATATTATTTCTGGAACAACAAACTTTTTTTTTCTTTAAAGCAATCTTTTACTCGGAAAAAATTCGACAGGTCGCAATGCATTAATTTTTAATGCATTAAAACCCGCCACCTCCACGTTGGTCCATCCCGGGCGCACCAGAATGGTGTGGCTAACGCCGGAGAGGGCAGAAGGGCCTGCTGTACTCCTCCCCGCAGTACTCCCCCTAGGGCAGTGCTGAAGATCAAGAACAAGAAGACATCAAAATTTGATTTCTTATGTTTCTTCAAAATTTAATTTTGAAGAAACATAAGTGCACTTCCCCTAGGGGAAGAAAGCGAGCAAGAAGTTAGGTACGCGAAAGATTGTTATGGGCCAGAAATGGCCTTAGATACAATCTAAGAAGCTCGGTACAGCGGGCGTACGGCGGACGGACATTTCGGTTTTGGAATCTAGACCTGTTGAAACGGATAATGTCAAATTTTGAGGCCGATTGGAGTCGTCAACCTCCGTCGCGATTAAATAGGTGTTGACAAAATACTCATTTCACCATCTAGTTGTGCCCGCAAGGTTTTCAGCCCGATCGCCCAAACCCGTGGGGCTCAAAAAAAGGGCTACGGGAGGGTTTTTTAAAGGGTTTCGGCGATGGGATCGAGTTATAACTCGACCTATAGGTTTTCGAAGTAATTTTGGACGTAGAATCCGTTTTCGGGGCTCCTAGAACGATTCAATTTCACCGGGGGCTCTAATGGTACTACAAATGGGATTTGTGAAGGATCCCAGGAGGTCAAATATTTTCCGAATAATTTTGGATGCGATTTTTCGAGGTTTCATGACTGTTCGTTCAAATAATGTGCAGATTTTTTTTCTCAAAAATATTTTTTTATTGGCAAAGAATTAATTTTCGCACAAGTAACTTATGTCAAAGAACAATAAACCCTTGTGTAAAATTTGCAGCGTTTATATGTATATATATATGTAAAATAGCGCTTAGTGGGGTGGCCCCCCCCTTGGCTAAATCCTGCCTACGCCCATGGATAGCGCAGAAAAACGTCAAACCAACGGACTAGCATCTTCCCCAGAACTTGATGCAACACCACGGACTGTCTTCATTTTCATCAGGTGTTCAATGAGACTCTTCTGGACTGTCATTTTTTGCCAAAATGAGTTGAGGGTACCATTAGAAGCGTATTCTCCCGGCGGATCAGGTAAAAATATAAGTTAGGATGATTTCTCATGATTATTTCCTTCCACGGCAGTCAGCTGCATGTCAGGTGATGAGTGCCAAAACTAGTTCTTTACTGCTTTTAGAGTTGCAAAACTGGTTCTTTACTGCTTTTAGAGTTGCAAAACTGGTTCTTTCTGGGTATTGGTTGCAAAACTCGTTCTTTCTGAACTAAAAAGTGTTCCTGCTTCTTCATGTCATGAAGAACGTTAATTTTTTTGAGGTTCACTCTTATCAGTGAGGCCAACCACACAAAATAAATAAAAAAGGATTGAAAAAGTCGTTCCTAGAGGATTCTATCGGTTTTTTGCGTTTTCTGAAAAATTGCTGATTCCGGAAAGAGCGAGTTTTGCATCTCAGCGCCTCGTTTAAAAAAAAATTGTTTTAATTTTCTCAAAAAAGTCAACCCATGTTTTTGGGACTGGAGTAAATTTTAGATTTCATCGAGCTGGTTCCAGCGATATAGTTACATTCATGAATATCAGCACCAGAACGTGAGAAAAGCTTAAAAAAACACCTGCCAACTGGAGCTTGTGTCTTCCATCCGGTAATGGTGGCAGATTAAAGACTTCTTCCCAGTAACAATATAAATTAAATCGAAAACAACTGTTGTTTTCGATTTAATTTATATTGTTCATTTTGGTATACCTCAGAAGTGTGTTAATCGGTTCCATAAAAATCCTCTGGTAGCAATTTTTAGCTCGAAATTAGATTGAATTTTGCCTCCTTTTGACTTTGGGGCTCTGTGGGGCTAAAACAGGGGCTACGGGAGGGTTTTTTGAAGGGTTTCGGCTACGGGGTTGTTAGGTGTCGTTTTCGAAGTATTTTTGGACGTAGAATCAATTTTTCGAGGTCCCACATCTGTCGAACAATCTGGATTTTTTTTTTTCCCCCAAAAAATATTTCCTTGTCACAGAATTAATTTTTGTTCAAGTAAAATATATCAAAGAATAATGAGCCGTTGTGTAAAATTTGCAGCGATTATACTTATTTAATTAAGCACCTCACTGTGTTCTTCAATCTGGATGGCGTGAGATAATTATGTTCCCTTTTGGTTTATTATTCTTGGAATAATACACCTGTTTTCGCGACGCGGGTCGACGACTCCGATCGGCCTCAAAATTTGACATTATCCGTTTCAAGAGGTCTACATTCAAAATCCGAAATGTCCGTCCGCCGTCCGCCGTCCGCCGTCCGCCGTCCGCCGTACGCCGTACGCCGTACGCCGTCCGGGCCGTTTTGGGCAGTAGGAATTTTTTAAAAAATCTGAAATTTTGGCAAAATACTTGGTTTACCATCTAGTTGTGCCCGCAAGGTTTTCAGTCCGATCGCCCAAACCCGTGGGGCGCTATGGGGCTAAAATGGGGCTACAGGAGGGGTGTTTTGAAGGCTTTTAGCTATGGGATCGAGTTAGGTGTCGTTTTCGAAGTATTTTTGGACGTAGAATCCATTTTTGGGGGTCCCGGAACGATCCGATTTCACTGTGCCGTTCTATAGGGCTTTCATGGGGCTAAAATGGGATTTTTGAAGGATCCCAAGAAGCTAAATATTTTTCGAGTAAAAATTAAAGAATTTTTGAAAAAACACATTTTCGAAAAAAAAATCCCCCCAAAAAATTTTTTTTTTGAAATATAAAAATCCAAAAAAATTGTTTTTAATTTTTTTTTATTGACAGAATTAAATGTCTGTACAAGTAACCTATATCACAGAATAATAAACCCTTGTGTAAAATTTGCAGCGTTTTTTTGGTAGAATTCCAACTTCAACTATTTTGAAATCTTGGGGTATGGATTTGCCCTTTCTGGGGAAATGAGTTTTGTGTGTTTCATTCCTGCGCGACAAAATCGCGCGACTAAAAAAAATCGCAAGTGCGTGAAGGCCCTAATAAGGTTGGGGGAAGGTTTCACCCTCGTAGTTGAGATTAGCCCATCGGGCTAAAACATATTATAAACGTTTTATCCGTGTTCAGCCTAAGCTCATTCTGGTAGAAGTATTCTTGGAGGGCGATCAACTTGTTTCTGACATCGCATGGGATAACTACTTGGCGATTCAATTTTCTTCTCCGATGAAAGTAGTTTCTAAAACGAGGCACATTTTACATAGTGAAGCAAACAAGCACTTCAATAGCTTTCCCTTCATGCAAAGCTTTGAATGTTAAACATTGCTGACAAATGTCCTTTCTGTGAGGAACTGGGACTGTACGGCTCCTTTTGGTGCTAAACCGTCAAGTCCACTGCCATCTCAAAATGGTATGACTCATGGCGCCAATGTTCAAACCACCCAGGAATGCAAAACGTGGTCATTACTGCCCCATGGTCTCTTGAGACCTGAGAGTGATCTTCACCAAAATGAAAAGTGATACAGGGTATTTTTTTGGATGATACGCGGTCGGGCTGCAGTAAGGAAGTCGAGGGATGCTGGAGAGAAAGGGTCTCTCGAAAAAAAACGGTAATCAAGGTGAAGGGGGGGATTTAGGACCAGGTGAGCGTGGGCGGTCAAGGGATCAGGGCCAGGGTTGAGGGATATCTGGGTGAGGCTCGCGGGGAATACTCCCAATCCCCTTGTGCGCCTGGATTATAGGACCTTGGGACGTTGAATGCTAAAATCAGGTGTCTGCAGGGGAACATTGCGGGGGAGTGGGGGCCCTAAAACAAGGCGGTCGACAAAAGCGACTTCCTCTCTCCCTCACTCCTCCGTTCAACAATCCCCGCACAAGCGCCCTGGCTCATGTGTACAGGAACTCCCTACGTTTAGTTACACGTTGATATGTGTCACAGTATACAAGGTTAAGGTTGCTTATCATATCCTCCATAAGCGCACATGGGTAGTTAGCGTAACCTCTCCTTTGAGAAGTGTTTGTATTTTCGTCGCTATTGATTTCTTATCAATGGTGGGGACCGTCGTATATTACAATTTCAAATTTATTCATGAATAAATAGAAAAGCGTTCTAAACTGTAAGCGAGAGAGTGTTTTGTTTGTGTGACTTACCGAGTGAACGTCGTTCCATTTGGTCCAATTCTTCCCATCCTTTGTACATCTCTTTTCCAACTTCATGCCAGTATTTGAGCTTGGCGACGCGGTTCGAGTACACTTTGGACCGCACGTCGTAAATGGCCGGCCGTTTTTGTATTTCCCCGATGAACTTCTCCGTGTCGAACATCGTCGGGACGCCCGAAGGGTAGAAAACGTTACGAGGCCGGTCGCCGACGTCCGTCGGTCCTCGTTCGACGGTTTCGGGGGATCCGCGCTCGGCCAGCTCGGAGCCCTGAACCGTCCGCCGCCCGTTGACGCAATGACGCCTATCGACCGGGCGGCCGTTGTCGTGCAACACGCCGCGCGGAACGAGCCCCAGCCCCCTGAAAAGTTCTTCCTTCACGTCTCTCGGCTCCCCCCACTCCCCGGATGGACACTTCTTTTGCGGGCGCTCAACGCCGGGGAGCCGATCCGAATTTCCACAGTGGAAACTTCCATTATGGTTTTTTTCGCTAACCGCATCACCAAAAACACCATTTTTCACTTCACTTTTTAACCCATTTCCCCCAACATTTTGAGCGCCCAACTCCGTTTTTACCACACCATTTTTGAGCAATTTAAATTTCACCCCATGTTGAACATGACTTTGCCCCTTCAGTTCATTTTCGACACATTTTAAATTAGCCCCATTCTCAACGTCCATTTCAGACTTTTTCGCCCCTTCCAAACTCACTAAATTATCTTCTACCGAAGTCCCGGCATTTTTCAACTCCTTCCCACAACCGGCTTTCCGTTTGCCGTTTTTGGAAAGTTCAAATCTGACGTCAGAGCCCGCCCGACATTTTCCGCCAACCGAACTTTGACCGTCCGAATCCCGCTTCACTTCCCCTCTCGATATCACTTCGCCGTCGTCCATCACAACTTCGACGATGTCCAAACACGTCCGAGGGATGAACGATCGTCGAAATATCAGATTTTCGGCATTCGCGTTTGGCATTTTAACGGGAGGAAAAAAATTCATCGCTGACTGCTTAGCAAAAACGTTAGTTACGGAGTGAACTTTTTTTTTCACTGAGCTGAAAACGTCAGAAACGTCGGGTGCTAAGGAAACACGAGCGTTAAGTAATCAAATCGAGTTGACAACTGAGAAAATCGTATTTTTCAGCTGTGTCGTGTATTGTACGAGTAATCGAAAATGGGAATTTTTTGAAATTTTGGGCGTCTGAAAACGCCCGATGTGGGATGTTGGGCGGGTTGAGAAGCGGCGTTAAAACCCGGCGGGGTACGACGCGGAAAGCCGACATCCGCAGCTCCGACTGGAGACGTGACGAGAGGGGCGAAGGATACCGAAGGGGCCCAGTAATGTGTCGACGGAGGATGGGAAGGGGGGGATGTCAAAAAGGCCGCTAAACGCCAGAAACCCTCGGCCCCCTCCCCCGCGAAAAACAACATCCTCGACCGGACAACACGCCCGCGAACTGGTCTTTGGCGTCGACTCGAATATTCACCGCGTGCAGCAGACAACTCCCTGAGGGCGTACGAACCGGGATTTCGTTTTCGATTAGAAGTACATGCGATTCCCTGCGTTGACTGAGACATCGCAAATAACAGGAAGGTTCAGTAGTGGCAAGAATGTTTAAAGTTTAAAACTGGGAATTTGGTGTTTTTGCCGATTTCGGTTAAAACTTTAAACAGTCGCCAAAAATCGGCTATTGCACTTACCGAGGTTCGGTTGGTCGCATTAGACACAGAAATGGACCAAGTATATGGCAAAATTTTGTTAGTTCGGCTAAGTATTGTAGGTTTTGCAGAATCGTCAGAACATCGTGAACAAAAATCTTCAAGATCGACGAAAAAACACGGTTTTTAGTAGTTTTTCGGCAAAACACACATGAAGGAAGCATTTTAGAACCATCAACATGTACGTGGGGGTGTTCAGCGTTAAATTTCCTGTAAGAATAGCACCTGCTCGTTGAAAAATAATGAAGTTGGAAGTTAAGTGTTTTTTTTTTACATTTGGGTACTGTACAGCGGAACCTCTGCGTCTAGGGGCAAAACGGACCTCGGATTCGGATTCAGCACCCACGAAAACGCCCAGGACCACTATCAGACCTCTTGAAGCAGGAGATCGATTTTGGTTTATTATTCTTGAAATAATACAGCTATGTTTTCGCGACGGAGGTCGACGACTCCGATCGGCCTCAAAATTTGACATTATCCGTTTCAAGAGGTCTAGATTCCAAAACCGAAATGTCCGTCAATCAAATTTTTATTTGTCAGTTACACTGAGTGTTTTGACAATGGTCAAATTTCTACTTAAAACTTCTTAAAACTAAGTCACCTACAGTAAACAAACAAACAAACAATCAAACAGAAAAAACATAGAACACAGACTACAGAACTGGCTATTTGAAACAAAACAATTTAACAAAAATATTCACGTAAAAATAACAAAAGAGTTTATAGCCAGTTCATAGTTCTCACTTACATTCTTCCCAGGCACTGGTCAGGAAGTCGTCAAATGTGTATGGAGCTAGTTGTATTAGACACGAAAAATAGCCCCAACCTACATTAATTGTGGTAAACTTAATTTTTTTATATGTTGTTACGGCTCACCTAGATAGTATAAATCCAGATTTGCAACCCTCAAAAAGTTCGGCGTCAGGAGATACTGCCGAAAAACCACGAAATTTTTGCACCATTTTCAGTTTTTTGCCCAAAAAGCATCGAAGATAGCTTCTGACGAAGATCTGTACCCTAATCACTTTTAAACTGCATAAAATTACCTACAATTTGAGTGGTATTGGAACTCTGTAGCTTTAGTAGTTCCCTAGATACAGCCCTTAAAAGACGAGCTATTTTTTCCAAAAAGTGAAAATTTTAACTTATGGTCTATTTCGGAGCGATTTATTGGCCAAAGTACTAATCCTACAAATAACACATCGAAAAGAAAGTTTTAGTAAATATTATTACCTTCATTTTAAGACGAGAGTGATGCCCGTAGGTATCATAGTTTGCTCAAAAATGACCAAAAACCAAAATAAGTCAAAATAGTGTTTAGGGAGACGTTGCAATGAATGACTCTCCTTCAATGCGAAATGTTTGGGCCCTCGTTTAAACTATTATAACAACGTGTTAGTGGTAATTAGTTCAGGTACCTACGTGTCAGGTATCACGTGTGGGAGGGGGGGTACAAACGTTCATCCCCCCCCCCCCCCCCCCCCGCCACATTTGAACCCTATCCCATTTCCTCTCTTTTCCTACTCTGATTCCTTTAGTCTCGGTACGTACAATTTTACGCAAAATGCATGTTTTAGCTTCTGAACATTCATTTGTACCTACGTACCTACGAAACGAATTTAAAACCAAGTAAGAAACGCCCAATCTGACACCGCGCGAAGAGCGGAAGCACGTTTTTCAGAACGTTTTCGGTTGTAGCTCAGAAACTATTGGTCCGATTCCAAATTTCTTTTTTCCTCGTGAAAGCCGATTCAAATTCCCCATCGCAGTTATTCCGCGTGAAATTTTGATTTTGGGAGGGAAAGAAGAAATTTTTCTGAAAAACGTGATCGTAGATTGTCATACGTCTTGTTTCCACACTTTCCGACGAATACTAATGTCACTTTCGTTGTTTCAATAGACATGCAATGTGCCGTTACTTATATAAAATTTAATCAGCTTTGTGATTAAAAAAAGAAAAGTAAGATCGGACAAAAAGTTCCCGAGTTATAGGCAGAAATGTTCAAAGAATCATGTGTTATTCACAGTTTGCCACTTTTTTGCCGTGCCCGCCCCTCCCTTATCAAAGCTCAAATGAAAACTTCACACAGAATAGCTGCGATGGGGAATTTAATCGGCTTTCACGAGAAAAAAAGAAATTTGGAATCGGACCAATAGTTTCTGAGCTACAACCGAAAACGTTCTGAAAAACGTGCTTCCGCTCTTCGCGCGGTGTCAGATTGGGCGTTTCTTACTTGGTTTTAAATTCGTTTCGTAGGTACGTAGGTACAAATGAATGTTCAGAAGCTAAAACATGCATTTTGCGTAAAATTGTACGTACCGAGACTAAGGAATCAGACTTAAAGAGACTTAAAGGAATCAGAGTAGGAAAAGAGAGGAAATGGGATATGGTTCAAATGTGGCGGGGGGGGGGGGGGTGAACGTTTGTACCCCCCCTCCCACACATGATACCTGACACGTAGGTACCTGAACTAATTACCACTAACACGTTGTTATAATAGTTTAAACGAGAGCCCAAACATTTCGCATTGAAGGAGAGTCATTCATTGCAACGTCTCCCTAAACACTATTTTGACTTATTTTGGTTTTTGGTCATTTTTGAGCAAACTATGATACCTACGGGCATCACTCTCGTCTTAAAATGAAGGTAATAATATTTACTAAAACTTTCTTTTCGATGTGTTTTTGTAGGATTAGTACTTTGGCCAATAAATCGCTCCGAAATAGACCAAAAGTTAAAATTTTCACTTTTTGAAAAAAATAGCTCGTCTTTCAAGGGCGGTATCTAGGGAACTACTAAAGCTACAGAGTTCCAATACCACTCAAATTGTAGGTAATTTTATGCAGTTTAAAAGTGATTAGGGTACAGATCTTCGTCAGAAGCTATCTTCGATGCTTTTTGGGCAAAAAACTGAAAATAGTGCAAAAATTTCGTGGTTTTTCGGCAGTATCTCCTGACGCCGAACTTTTTGAGGGTTGCAAATCTGGATTTATACTATCTAGGTGAGCCGTAACAACATAATGTAAGGTGGATGCGGCGAGATAGTGGGAATCCATCTTAAAAAAGACGATTTAAGACGAAATAGTCTATTTCCACGATAAATTTTTTAATATTTTATCGTGGAAATAGACTATTTCGTCTTAAATCGTCATTTTTTGAGCCGTAACAACATATAAAAAAATTAAGTTTACCACAATTAATGTAGGTTGGAATGTCTAATATGACTGGCCAAATCTGAAATTTTGAAAAAACACTCGGTTTACGATCTAGTTGTGCCCGCAAGGTTTTTAGCCCGATCGCCCAAACCTGTGGGGCGCTATGGGGGCTACGGGAGGGGTTTTTGAAGGCTTTTGGCTATGGGATCGAGTTAGGTGTCGTTTTCGAACTATTTTTGGACGTAGAATCCGTTTTTTGGGGTCCCGGAACGATTCGATTTCACTGTGGGGATCTATCGGGCTCTCATGGGGCTACAAATAGGATTTTTGAAGGATCCCAGGAGGTCAAATATTTTCCTAGTACTTTTGGACGCATAATCCATTTTTCGAGGTCCCACACCTGTCCAAACAATTTTAGCGAGGAACATGCTTTAGCCGTGGACCTAACTGACCCAAAAACGTTAGTAGGAGACGAGGGAGTGTCACGTTTATTTACTACGTAATATATAAATATACGTTAGGCCACTCGTTCAACATCCTCACGTCTCTTAACGTTAGGCCACTAGTTTGACGTCCTCGCCTGTAGTACGTTAGGCCACTAGTTCAGCAATCTCACGTCTCTTAACGTTAGGCCACTAGTTTGGCGTCCTCACCTGTCGTACGTTAGGTCACTAGTTCGTCGTCGGACAGTTGCTTTTCCAACACGCAAGGTGGGTTTGAATCCCACGGTTAATAATTTCCCACGTTATTGAAGCTAGAGAGACTTGGTTTTGACGATGTGGTGTCAGGTGGTTCACTTCTTACCTCTCCAATAGGCAACAATTTGTACGAATACAGGACGTCACGAGTTCTTCAATCCCCATTATCTATGGAGTACCCCAAGGTTCAGTTTTAGGTCCTCTGTTGTTTCTTATACACGTAAATGATGTATTCCGTACAAATATTGATAACAGTGTTCTCATACACGTAAATGATGTAGGTATCTAGTGAAAATATAGATAGGAGTATGGTTGCATTTGCAGATGATATGGCTGTAATTATAAAGGGAAAAACATGGCAGCAGGTCCACCTCGATGCTGAACGGGCTTTGGAAAAAATAACAAACTGGTTTGCGCTAAATAGTCTGACCATGAACATATCAAAAACTAAATACATTACATGCTCTTTAAACATAGCAGGACAGCCGAATGAGTCATTTCTGTCTGTCCACCGAGAAAACAGATCCTGTAAGTGTGAGAGAATAGATAGAGTTGAGGAGATTAGATACCGGGCGGTTCTTTAGACCAACATCTAAAATGAAAGAGTCACATCAATGGACTTGTAGCTAGAGTTAGGTAGCTAGAAAAACTTCATATATTCATTATTCTTAGAAACTGGCTAGATAATAGAAATATTACGATGGCGTACTACGCATTTGTTCATAGTTTAATAATATATGGAGTACTTGCATGGGGCGGTGCGCACCAGAATAATTTCAACTCCTTGACTGTGGCAATCAACACAGTTTTACGAATAGCATTGAAATCGAACAGGCGCTCATCCTCTGCGAACCTATATAGCACACTTGAAATACTAACGCCATGAATCACTTATATATATATATAGACTGGCAGTGTATGTGTACAAAATTAAAGATGAGTTCCAGAAGTCAAAGAAGTAGGTTCACGAGATCGACAATGACTAGCATGCTGGTAATAGAACGCTCTAAGAGTCATTTCTATACCAGACAATTGTCATGGTTGGCACCCGCTGTATTTGAACATCTCCCGTATTCATTAAATCCGCTAAATAGTTTAAGAAGAAAGTGATGGCTTACCTGAAGGAACAAGCAACCACAAAAATGACATTTAATGTCATTATTCACAAATTTAAGTTTTAAGGGGAATATATCAGGGGTAAAATTAGTATTAGTTACCTACTGTAGTATAGTTAGACTGTAATTTAGTTTTAAGATTAGGTACTTAAAAGGACTTAAATGTAATAATTATATATATTAATCTCATATTACCTACATTGTACAACAAGAGCAGTTAGAGACGGGCCTGGACGGGTCGTAGACCATTAGGCCGGTATCCGTAAGATTGGAATAGGGAAAGATCCATTGTATGTTTACGAAAAATAAGTTTATGTATAAAATTTATGTGAAATAAATAAATAATAAAATGAAAATACGTTTCTTGAAAATTCGGCTGTAGAACCCGGAGGCTCTAAGCAAAAAGCATCCTGGAGTGCAGGCGGCTTGTCCCCTGGCGAGGCCCGTAGAGCCGTTTCAAAAACATTTTTTTATTGGCACAATTCATTTTTGCACAAGTAACCTATTTAAATCAAAGAATAAACCCTTGTAAAATTTGCAGCGTTTTGAATTAGACATCTTGAAACGTATGATGTAAAATTTTGAGGGCGATCAGACGTCCTCCGTCGCGATTACATGGGTGAATCATTCAAAGAATAATTAACCAAAACCAGCCTTGTGTTTGTTTACATATTTCTTCTCCGGCACCTGGTCAGCGGGATGGCCATTGTGGGAGGGGAGACCCCTTTTGCCGAACTGGATCCGCCCCGGCGATCATCGAGAGGCGATCTGAAGTCTGGCAAAAGTGAGAGGGGGATCTTTTTCTTTTTATCGGCGCCCCCTTCAGGTTTTCGCCCTGTTGCCAGCTCGCCTCTTAACCGGATTCTCCGTTTGTGCTGGAGCCTAAAACCTGACCAGGCGCCCCCACACCGGGCAGGAAAACGGGGGAGAAAACCCGAAAATAAGGTTTTCTTGCTGCAATACCTACGTGGTGAAGGGGTTGGCCAACCTTCAAGAACCCTTACAACTTGACAATTACCAAAAACATGACCTGATCTAGACACTACTGATAACTACTGGAATAGCACTTTGAGGATGTTGCGGGGAATCGGCAATTTTCCCCCTGATTGGGGAGATATTATACGGGCTTTTCCTGAGGTCGCCAGGAAATGAAATTTCGATCGGAGAAATAGTCTCGGAGGGAGAGAAGAAAATGTTCTGAAAACCGTCGTCGTAGGTGGTGAAATTTCTGGTTTCCACCCTTTCCAACGAATACTAATGTCTCAATAGAGATGTAATGTACCGCCCCTTATATACACTTTAATCTCTTTCACCATAAAAAAAAAAAAAATTAAGATCGGACACCAGTGTCAGATGGAGCGTTTGTTGTTTTGGTTTAAATTCGTTTTCTCGGTTGGTAGGAATTTTTTTTTAAATTTCCTAGTAAGTAGTATTTTTTTTTTTAATTTCAGGTGCCCCCTGAACTCGTAATTTGACACTCTACAACATACATTTTGAGCCAATTCATATGCATTAACCGTTCATAGTTTACAAGAGGTTGAAACATGAGCACTTTTTTTTTTAAGCCAAAGCGGTTGTGGCTAAACCGATTCTAATGTGTAACGAGGTCATTCGACGCAGAATTTTATGCTCTTTAACTTTGTATTTGAAAAGATTTCCTCGGCGGTGCTTAATTTTCGAGTTATAGGTGAAAAACTGGAAAATTCCCGAAAAACCCGAGGTTTTTGGCCGCCTAAAGCCTCCCCCCCCCCCCCTTCAATCATCTGGCGACTGTCCTATTCTGGTAGCCTATTAAGGAGAGACGTGTGGAAAGGTGTATCAGTAAAAAGTGCACACAAACCAGCTTAACGGTCATCGAAAAATTTACTTTCTGACACGTTAATTCGAAATGCTCGATAAATTAGAATCGCGAGTGAGTACAGTCGACGAGAACAATCCGTTAAGAATAAATTAAGAAAACAATTTGAGGCAATTATCGAACCACTGTTTGCCTTTAGGGTCGAGCGGGATGGATTTGGAGTGTCGAGTGACGGCGGACCAAGCGGCCAAGTCCAACACGGTCGGACCCTCGCCGAACAACCACTTGGAAGATTTGAGGAGAGCGAAGACGTTTTGGGCGCCCGAGGCGTTTTTGGGGTCGACGGCCAGAGCGAAAACGGAGTCGAGTTTGTCGTCGAGGAGCGTTCGTTGGACGGGGTCGGATTCGGGACCGACGCAGGAGTTGAGGAACCTGAGGAAGTTGACTTCGCCGACGACGGGGACGCTTTTGAGGGGGGAAATGACGAAAACGGTGTCTGTCTCGACTGAAAAAGAAGCCAAACGTTAGAACTCTCAATCTAGCTTTTCTTATAGCACAAATGCACACTCGTACCTTCTTTCCAGACTAGCCTTATGTTAAGTTGACCCAAAGCGTTTCCACTTGTGGTTGACCTAGAGATGAGTTTCTCTTGAAAGTCCAGCGCTGCTTTGGGCAAATTTCTCACCGACGAGTGCGCATGGCAAGACACGTTCACCCGGACAGCACCGTTCCAGAGTTTGGAAAGCCCCAGAAGAGAGTATGGCAGCTGTGATGGGTTCACGTTGAGTACTACATCTTGAGAAACGCCACACTGCAGAGACAAAGAGGAAAATTTTAGAAAATCTTAGGTTTTATGGTTCACCGGCACCTATGTAATCGCGACAGAGGTCCAAAATTCAGATCGGCCCCAAAATTTGTCATTTGAACTCTCTTTACTTTACATATGCGTTTTAAGATGTCTAGATTCCAAAAACGAAATGTCCGTCCGCCGTCCGAGCCGTTTTGGGTAGTAAAGGATTTAGGATTTTTTTTTTTTTAAATCTGAACTTTTGACAAAACACTTGGTTTACGGTGTAGCTGTTCCCGCAATGATTTCAGCCCGATCGCCCAAACCCGTGGGGCGCTATGGGGCTAAAATGGGGCTACGGGGGGCGTTTTTGAAGGGTTTTGACTATGAGATCGAGTTAGGTGTCGTTTTCGAAGTATTTTTGGACGTAGAATCCATTTGGATTTGTGGGAGGGTGTGTCAGGGTACCTTATGTGCGGGTTCGGGGGACCGATTGTGGTGTTTAATAGGCTTCGGAAGTCTGGAATACGAAGATTTTGGCTTAGTTAGGAAAAATGGTCAAACTTCAGCACGCTCTAGCGGCCAAACGGAAAAAGCTAGCGAGGCGTTCTTGGTCTCAGTTTTTAGGAAATTTAATCAGCTTTAATTTCGTATAGAGCTAGGACGCATGGTTTCCGAGTTAAAGGCAAAAAAAAACCAAGAAAAAAAAGGCCAAAAGTTTATGGTTATTCGCCATTTTCATGGTGAAGCCATATCCGAATCTAGTGGATAACCAAATTTTCGGATCTAGCACCCCCAAAAACGTACAAATCCGTCGAGAAAAATTCTTCAGGTATTTTTTCTCAGATTCACTACTTTTGGACACCTATTGACTAGACTATACCCCAAATCAGCATTCGTCCCACTGGAGCAAGACACAAAATTTGTCACAAATGAGCTGGAACCTCCAAAAACTTATATCTTCGTATCACCGTCTTCGTCCTTTCATAATTTTCTCGGTCTCGAAAACTTCCATGAGGGGTCAAATCGCGAGTGGTTAAAGGTGCCCAGTGGTTGAAGGGGCCGAACTTCCCCAACTATTTTGCTACAACATTAATCCCACTCTTCGTTGAGCCTTTGACCTATATGGCGATAATCTCTTAAACCAAGTCTGAACATAGCAATACAATAATTTTACAAAAATTATTTTTGTGGGTTTCAATGTTCCATTTAAAATTTTTCGTGGTGTCCCTATTTTTTTCACAAAACATTTCCAAAATGTTTACGCCAATAATCGTTGTAGGGATATTATGTTGGAAAATCGGTATTCAAGGACATGATTCACACCGACCAACGGATTGATAATTGCCCGGTCCGATTAACTTGAACAAACAAGGGGCTGCTCATTAAGTTTTTTTTTTCTCTTGGAAATTTTTGAAAAAAGGACACGTTAAGTTGGGCTTGAATCCTCCTCAATTAACCTACATCGAAGAATAATATAATTTTGGTTATCAGTGGCTGAGTGGTTTGAGCGTTGGACTGATGAGTCAAAGGTTGCTGGTTCGATCCCAGCAGCCGCGAGACATCTTCCTTATAATGATAATCACCTTTCGGAAGGCAATGGCAGCCCACCGAAAGTATTCTGCCGTGGAAAACCTCTCAAATTTGCCGCTCGGAACAGGCGTTAAACAGTAGGTCCCTACTACTTCTGTGATAATTGGTCAACACGCTCAACAGAAGTTAGTAGCGAAGGGTCGCCAACGCCCGATTACGGGTATGGCACCCAAAGAAGGAGAAAGAATAATAAACCCTTCTGTAAAATTTGCAGCGTTTTTTACATTTCCAGTCTGCAAACGGCACCACGAAATCAGTTCATTTGTTCATACGATACTTACTTTGACGAAGTCCACAGCTTGTACGGTCATGTTGGTGACTGATGCCGGAGTGGCTATTTTGGGACTCGGCCGACTAGGAATTATAATGGGCGCCTCAAGTAAATCTCTAAGCTGTTTCAACCTCTTCAGAATGTCTTCCTGGCGCCCTTCGATGAAATCCAAGTAGCTATCGTCGTTCTCTGACGTCCCGTTGCATACTATACCGGCGTCGTGCAAGTTCCTGAGGATTGAAAGTGTTATCACTTAGTGGCTGAGACAGCTTGTGCCTACCAAAGTCATTACACTGTAATGATGCATTACCTGATTTTATACATGTCTGTCTTGACGTTGATAGCGCTCATTTCGAAAAGTGGTTTCACGCGGTACATAGACGAGGACATACTATAAATATCGTCGATTTTCACTGTAATATTGCGACACGAATCACTGTGACACTTCACTCATAAAAAAACGAAGTTCACTCGGCGCTCAAAAGTTGAATCCAAAGGAGCCACCAAAAACACCGTAACAACCTCCGCGCCGACTAAATTTCCCGGGAAAATCGGAAAAATTTACAACGTAAAACATTCAATTCCAACATACGTGAACTATGCCTCACCGTGGAAAATCGTGGAACGTTTTGTGAATTAATCGGTCCGTGAGATAAGCTATGGCGGACACAAGTAAAACAATTTGGACAATAAAATGGAATCCAAACAGTCTAGTTGTGGCAGACGTTATTTTAGCTGCTACCAAAAACGCTGCAAATTTTACACAAGGGTTTATTATTCTTCGATATGGCTAACTCGTGCAAGAATTAACTGGTTGGATTAAAAAAAAAAAAAAAATCAAACTTTTTTACTCACAAAATATTTGACGTCCTGGGATCTTGCAAAATTCCCATTTGTAGCCCCCTGAAAACCCTATACATCCCCACAGTCCTATCGGATCGTTCTGGGACTCCCAAAAATGGATTCTACGTCTAAAATACTTGGAAAACGACACCTAACTCGACCCCATAGCCAAAACCCTTCAATTGACCCCTCCCGTAGCCCCATAGCGCCCCACGGGTTTGGGCGATCGAGGTAAAACCTTGCGGACACAACTAGACGGTAAACCACTTTGGCAAAATTTCAGATTTTCAGACATTATTCGTTTCAAGATGTCTAGATTCCAAAAACGAAAGGTCCCTTTGCCGTATGCCGTCTGAGCCTTTTTCAGCCCGATGGGGCTGAAATGGAGCTACGGGAGGGGTTTTTAAAAAGGTTTTCGGCTATGGGGTCGAGTTAAGTGTCGTGAGGCTACAAATAGGATTTATGAAGGATCCCAGGTGGTCAAATAATGAGTCGTTTTCCGAGTAGAGATGTGTCGTTTTCCTAATCTTGAACGCAGAATCCTTTCCTTTTTTTTTTTTTTTCGAGGTCCCACATCTGTTAAAACCTTTTTCAGGAAAAACTTTTTTTCTTCTAATTTTCTAAATATTTTGATGTTACTATAAAAGTAAATATAAAAAGTAAGTAAGTGAATAAAAAAACCAAAATATAATACTTGGGGTTTTTTAATTATTAAAAAAATTAAACGTAAGGACATTTATACGTTTATTATCGATTTTCTTGATGATACAGAATTAATTTTTGCACAATTAATCTGTATCAAAGAATAATAAACCCTTGGGTAAAATTTGCAGCGTTTTTCAGGTCTTTCTGCAGTCACACCTACAGTCCAACTTTTGACTAGCGGATCCAAAAAGTAACGCCAGAAATTAGATTTAGATCACCAGATTATTAATTTAGACCTCTGTTGTCAGAGGACCCGAAATTAATCGTCCAATTCCACCGGTCAATCGCGCTAAAAATGTTCTACAACTAGGATATTACATCTTCAAAACAAGTATAAAATTTTATTTGTAATTATACTTAATTTAGGTAATTTAATGCATTCTGTTGATTCAAAATTTCAATTTGAAATAAGCGGAAACGCCCTCCCCGGTGTAAGATTGTGTTGTTGTTGCTGTTACCTCTTTTTATGTGTTCGGGCGAACCTCAGAGGCGTGGTGTCGGGTTGATTTTTCCCCCATCATAGTTTTCTGTCGTTTTTTGTTTCAATTTTACCCCTAGTCGGCAGGCATATTATGGAAAATGATCATGGAAAATTCCAACGATAACCAGGAGCAGCCGTCCGCCGAACCTCCAGCGATCGTCACCGTCGACGACGTCGACATAGATTTCTTGCCGATTATTTACGACATCATCCGAGGGTGAGCGGTCGTCAGCTGTGCGAAAATTTGTGTCCTTTATCAAACCCTAAATTTAGAACCTCCTTGTGGTAACGATTTCGAGGGAGTTGTCGGTTCACGAGTTGGGGTGTTTTTCAGGCTTGAGAGGGAGACGGGAGAGAACCAGAAACCCCCATCGGGCTCGCAGGACATCAGCCAGAAAGTTGTGGAACTTCACAAAAAACTCGAACTAGCCAAAGACCAGGTAAGACAAACCTAATGTTGGTTTTCTCAAAATTCATTCGTCTAAAACGAAAAACTTTTCCTTATCGCTCTCAACGAGGAAACTGACCTCAGTGCGTTATATAGGAGGGCTTCCAACTTCGCAAAACACCCAGCTTGATTACGCCAACTTTGATGGTGTGCCAGTTTTAATTTCGGCACTCTATTTATTAGCATCGGTTCGTCAGTCAAGTTTGGCAAGATGGATCCGGTGCATTACCCCGTTCAGGTGTCCCTGTCCATTTTAGAAGAGTCCGCTGACGATGAGTGATTGAATGGCGCAATGACCTCTGTCGTCATTTCTTTTGTGAGTATCAAATGAACAGTGGCTTTCATGTTAGCGTCTACTTGTCGTAGTAAGTTCTGGGAAGGACTGCGAATGTAGTAGCTTTTGGCCAGAGTTGCCGAACGGCCTTATTTATCAGGACATGACACGATTTCAAGGATGTGCTGACGTTCCGTATCAAAAATGTCCTAATTCGAACTCAACCACAATGTGAAACAACTTAAGTTAAGCAAGTCTTGAGGTACTTACCTACCGAGGTGATTTGTTTCACCTTGAGAGGAGATTAGGGAGAAACACGGCTCTTCTGCTGTTGTACTACATTGTTTAGTCACAATAAGCAATGGGCTCCTTGAAAAGGTCGGAATTCATAATTTCTTACAACAAATTCGGATTCAGCACCCTTTAAAACTCCCTTACACAAATGTTTAGTTCGAAAATCTGTACAATTTTCTTGTTTTACGGTCATGACGCGTCACCCCACCAACATATGACGGGGTAAAAAAATTTGAACCGCCTCAACATTGAATTGCACGGCTGGATCTAGTTTTCATGAGCAGGTATTGTTTTTTACAGTTTTAGTAAAAAGTCAGGCTTTTTCTTGGGTTGTGGTACCTTTGCATTTGAAAGCCAAAGCTAAGCGCCACAGTGTATTTCTTCTGCACGTAAATTTCCACTTGCTGAATTTGCTTTTTTCTCGTTTCCAGATCAAGCGGCTCCCCGGCGTGGAGTACAGCAAAGAGCAGCAACTCGAGAAGCTCGAAGGCCTTCGAAAGCAGCTCCGCCTCAAACGGGAACTCCTCCTCAAATACCGGACGATGTGCTCTTTCGACGTGCCCAAAATCTGAAATGGTTCTGAGGTTCATCTTCAGGTTTTTGATGAGCGACCGGGTCATAGAGAAGCTAGCCGAATCTTACCCTTTCCGTCGTGCCGCCAAGTGGGCCGTCTACTTCATTCACAAAGCCCGGGCCATCAAACCTGAAGAGTTCATACCCGAAGACAAAGTGAAGAACCTGAGCGCCAAGTTGGAAGAGAAGCTCAAAAAGGTGGCTGAGGATTTGGAAAGGCGCAACAAGAAGTAGACACTTTGTGTGCTGTAGCGTTATTGTGAAGAACTTGAGCTATCTTGAACATTTTATGAAGTAAATTTTTTCGAAATATTTGTCATCATGAAAACTCATTCAGTAATCTTTATTGATGAATTCGATCAACCTAAATACGAAAGGTTTGATCGGAGAAATAGCGACCCAAGTTTAACAACGCGGGTATTGGCCAATTTTCGAGTTGTCCCTTGGGAGTTACCCAAAAGGATCTTGTCGTCCTTCGTGCCTCCGATTTTGGGAGAAGAGTCCCGACGAGTCTACGTGGATTTCGTCGGCCCTCTGCTCGCCGTGGTCGTCCTCTGGTTGATGTTGAGCTCCGGCCACACCGACAAACAGCCGCAGGCCATGTTGGAAACCCCGCCCAGCCTTACGTTGACTTACTACTGTTTGGCAATGCCTTCTATAGTTCTCTTTCTCGCCAAAATGGGCAAATCCAACCTGTCCCTACCTGAGGTCATTGCGTTGCTGGGTTACGGCCTGTACGGTCACATAGTGACCATCGCCCTTACTTACCTCTTCGACATGGAATCCTCGAACTTTTTCTTCTTCACTACGATGGTTCTGTTCAGCGGGCTTAGCGCTCTCCGCCTAGTTATCGTCCTCCTCATGACCATTCCCAAACCCGTTGCCAGACTTCTGGTTTGCAGTGTCGTTACAACTTTCCACCTCCTGTTTTTAGTATTTATACACTTCGCCTACATGCATAGTACGTTTGTATATGGCGGAAGTAGGTACACCCGTTTTCAAGCATGATTTCTCCCTCTGCCCTGTACATGATTTCTAATAGCTTTGAAGAGCTTAGTAAATTATTATTATTTTTTTTTTTTGTAGTGATTGGACTAGCATATGACGTACTAATTGAACTGTTCCAAACAAGTTGGAATCTTTTCGTGTGGGTTTTTTTAACCTCATGAGTCCCTTCATAAACATAAATTGTCATAATTGGTGGTTGTAACTAGTGTCAACAAGTTCTTGAAGTGCAACACCTTCTTATGTGTACAAATCCGCAAAGGTTACTCTTTTTTTGTGTATTTTTACTGTCAAATAAAATGATGTTTGGATACCCGGCTCCGCATTTCATTTCAGTCCTTTTTTCTGATTTTGGCGGTGAGATTTCTTGTCGCGTGCTCTGGGGGAGATCAGGATGTTCATTCTGGAAACCGCCGGGAGGGGCGATTTTGTTTCTAGTTGAGTCGGACGACGTTCACTACTTCCCTCTGGTAATAGAACGGACAAATGTAGAGGTGAGAATATCGGAATACGGATTTGGCCGCAAATGTGGGCCCATCTTGTTACCAACCCCCGTGACTTGATTCGCCGGTGCAATAAAATCTTCCTTCTGACGTGGCGGGTTTTCGTGGAAATTTGTAGTTGGGCCGGGTTTTCTGAGCAGGGAGCACCCTGAAATGGCACAAGATTTTCTAAACGAGCTAAGATAATGAAATCTCTGACTTCGTATCAGCCTCAGCAGGCAAAATTGTACACCGAGCAATCAATTTCTCAATTCAAAACCCCCACCGTCGATGTTTTGAACGAACGCCATTGGCAGAGTAGCCCCATGAAAGCCCTATAGATCCCTCCAGTGAAATCGGATCGTTCCGGGGCCCCCAAAAATGGATTCTACATCCAAAAATACTTCGAAAACGACACCTAACTCGAACCCAAAGCCAAGAGCCTTCCAAAAAAACCTCCTGTAGTCCCAAAGCGACCCACGGGTTTGGCCGATCGAGCTGAAAACATTGCGGGCACAACTAGACGGTAAACCGAGTATTTTGTCAAGATTTTAGATTTTTTTTTAAATTCCTACTGCCCAAAACGGCCCGGACGGCGGACGGACATTTAGGTTTTTGAATCCAGACCTCTTCAAACGAATAATGTCAAATTTTGAGGCCGATCGGAGTCGTCGACCTCCGTCGCGATTACAAAGGTGTTTTATTCCAAAAATAATAAGCCAAAACGATATGTTCGTTCGCCGTCCGAACCGTTTTGGGCAGTGGGATTTTCTTTTTAATCGGAAATGTTGACAAAATACTCGGTGTACCATCTAGTTGTGCCCGCAAGGTTTTCAGCCCGATCGCCCAAACCCGTGGGGCGCTATGGGGCTACGGGAGGGGTTTCGGCTATGGGGTCGAGTTAGGTGTCGTTTTCGAAGTATTTTTGGACGAAGAAGCCATTTTTGGGGGTCCCAGAACGATTCGATTTCACTGTGGGGATCAATGGGGCTACAAATTGTATTTTTGGAGGATCCGAGGGAGGTCAAATAAGCTGTCGTTTTCCGAGTAATTTTGTAGACATAATCCACTTTTCGAAGTCTCACATCGGTCCGAACATTGTACAGAATTTTTTTCTTTTTCAAAAAGATTTTTTTATTGACACAGAATTAATATTAAATATCAATTTAATTTGAGCAAAAATTAAATTTTACACAATTTACCCATATCGAAGAATAATTATTATACACCCTCGCGTAAAATTTGCAGCGTTTTCTTCCCTGGTGTTCTAACATTTCCAGGGACCCATCTAAGATGAATCTCATTGGAAGCCCCGACTCGCCACCTCAAGCACCGAGGGTTGCCCCTTTTTAACATGGTACATGTTTTTACGGGCGTGATCTGGATTGGAATGCGAGAGTGAAGTCCCCCCCCCCCCCCCCCCCGTAAACCCTTCGCCAATCTACTGTTTCCTCTTCTCCTCCTAAACGGTAAGCGACATAAATACGGCGATTTTTTTCTATTGGTTTGGTGGACCGTTTAAGTCTGCTTAGGGGGGTCGAGCCCCCCTTGAGATGCGCGCAAGTAGGCGAATTCGCGCTCAACTTTCTTATTTTAAATGGGAACCCCTAATTTTTCTCGAATTCGGTTTCCTCGCCCAATTTTACGTCCAATAAGCGCGTTGCGCGAATTTTTTGCCGCGCGCAAATTGGCGAAACTACTTTCTTTCGAATTATTCGGTCGTTAATAGACGGATTTTTTTTTGCCGTTTTCACGTTATCCTACCTGGAGATCCGAATTTTAATAAGAAACCCAGAAACAACTCATTCCGAAATTGAGCGAATTCAGCCGGCGATTTTTATTTGAACGGGCGTGGAATGCAGACCGTGAAGGCCAGGAGGACGGACGGAGGCTGCCCCCCCCCCCCAACCGTCACCGTCCTAACATTCTCCCAGCCCCCCCCCCCGTAAACCCTTCTCCCATCTAGCTACCATAAGCCCATTTTGTCGATTAATGAATAACTTTAATTTGCCGTGAAATGTACATACTCTAAATACTGTAAATATATATCTATCAAGTTTAAATGTACCATGTTTCCTTGCTATGATCCTTGATCAAAACTTAGATAGTCTGGGGGTGTCCCACAGCTAAGTCATAAGACAATCATGTACCATGATCTACACAAATCACAAGCGGCAATGGTTTTTTTTTTATATATATAATTTTTTGTTTTGTTTCAATTTTTGGACAATTTTTCAAATGATTTTTACATTAGCAATGGAAATTGTACTATTAACTTGTACCCAAAGTCAGTGCTCATTCTTGTGAGCAATGACAGCGAGCTCCCTAATCTTCCAATTGACCGCGAGAAGAGAGTAGAACTACCTTTGAGCATCTTTCCCCCTAGTCAAGCACCCACGGAGCTAAATGCCTTGGCTCGACTTGGTTGAACCAGGAAAACAGCTGGTTTCATAGACCTTGTGGGGGCAGAGCCGCAGGTCTACTACTGAAAGGCAAGCAGTATGGTTGGTGCTTCCTGCCGCTTGGGGCGTTCATCTGACTTTTCACTCATAGGATCGCGGACATTGCTCCTCAGTTGCCAACTTCTGAGAAGTTACTTCTCCATTAGTTGTTTACTGTCTGAATGAGCTCTTTCTGTGATAATGATATATTATATTTACTTGAATTTTGTTTGAAGAAACCGTCTCGACGCCAACAGATTGACAGCCAACCTCCAGCCGTTGACACGAGACGGGGAACAGTGTAAAGTAGGTTACTGACCAACAATTTATTGCAGCGAGTTTGAATAAACTTTCTACTAATTAATTCCTAGTTGTTGAATACGCCCCACGACAAAACATTCGTTCACTAACATAATTACTCCGGCTTGAGGATCGTCAGGTGAATAAAGTTACAAAGGTCTTCAGTATACTCTTCGACTTGCACAAAATACCAACATTCCGTCCACTGGAAGTCTTGAAAAAAAAAACTGTATTCATGAGCGAGTTTACACAAAATTCTCTCCAACAAGTCACAAATCGGCTTTCGCGAGAAATCAATAGCAATTATCTTGACCATGCATAGAAAAATAATATTTGTCAGGTTTTCAAAATACAAGAAAAACAAAAAAACTTTGGTGGAAAATTCGGGACTAAAGAGGATTCTGTCAAGGTAAAAAATTACAAAAATACTAATTTGTAAACAATTTGTACTTAACTCGGGTGGTATTGAAACCTATTGAAATAAATCGTCGAAATTCGGGAGATACAAGTCACGAGTAATATCGGCATCGAAAAGAGCTACTCAACATTTTTGACGAGAACGAAAAGAATTCGGAGGTTTGAAAGAAGAACGATTTGACAAATTTATTACCAAAAATTTGGATAAAATTTTCCGTTACCTATTTCGCCTTTCCGGTTAAGAATAGCCAAGATCACACAATATCACATTCATTGTTTCCACCAGAAATCTGTCAGAATTGTCCATCAAGATCGAAAGTTGTTCCTTCGAGAGGGAAGAGATCGACGATTTTTTTTTTTTGTTATTTGAAGAAATATTTTTTCAAGTAATATAAACGTTTAAAAACTATCTAGGCGAAAGGATCTTTATAGGTAACCTATGTGTACCTCGTACGGGTGAGATGAGTAAGCAATATCGAAAAGTTGAATTAACACCTGGAATGGCAACTACAGAAGGTTGCATTTAAAATGTTGAAATCCGTAGGGCAGAGATCTGTCACCTAAAAAAAAGTTGACTTAGGGTTATACTGGGTTGGCACAGCCGTCAAACTTGTCAGTTACTGACACTCACTGTGATTCAAGCTTGAACTCTGCTAGTAGGTTGCACTACTTGGTTTTGTTCGGTAAGTGGGGCGCTGCCCCCGGTCCTCCCTCGTCCGCCACGACGGCCTCTGCCCTTCTTGGGTCCGCCCCCTCCGGAGTTTTGACCCCCGCCTCCCCCTCGGGAAGGGGTGTTCTCCCGTTTGTCGGCGTTTTCACTCTCTCCGTCCGGTTTGGCAGTGGAAGCCGCAGGGGCCTGAAATGGCAATGGATATTAAACATTTTCTAATTAAAAATTCGGCCCTGAAGGCCTCGCCAGGGATATACAATATCCTACATAGGATCCTATATCCTGTATATAATACATAATATAATATAACCTTTGTGGAGGCACTAACTCATAAATACATAAAAAACTGACGTAGTGACTCCAAGTAACGACATAAACGATGGAGGCCATTACTTATAAGATCCAAATGTATGAATTCGTGACACATCCATGCCTCCCTTCCCACCTGGGCAGTTAGCTCACGACTAAAGCATGTTCCATGCTAAAAATCGTCCCGTCGGGGAAATGAAACGACGATACAAACCTGATTTTGTGACTGCGGCAGCATCTTGTTTTGTTTCACGTGAACTTTATTGGTCGCTCCGATTAACCCCGTTTGTGGGATGACTTTGAGGACGTTTCCCACAGCTTTCGTCCTCCCTTCACGAAAAACTAGCCTCTGCCCCGCCTTCAGGTACTCGGGGTGTTTGATGAATCTGAAATGGACTTTGGCTTTGTCCCCCGTCCTGAGGCACTCTTGAGACATCGACAGGATCGACGCCGTTTGCCGGATGGACCCACAGTGAACTGTTGAAACGCAAGATAGTAAAAGGCGTGTGCGACAGAAGCACCCAAAATGTGGATTATACTGGTGACTGACCCATTGCCTGGTAACGCGAACTTATCGTAGTAGGATGATGTAGTACGAGGATTTCCCCTTCGAACTCCCAACATGCCGCAGGGTTGAGAGCTGGCGACACCATAACCATCCCTTTCCGTATTTGGGAGCGTTTGATCTGTAGAATTTGAAGAAGCACAAATCAATATGTTTGGATTTGCTACATCTCAAAAACGTCGAAAATTTAACTACAGGGAGGGTTTTGTGACGAGTTTTGGTTTATTATTCTTGGAATAATACACCTATGTTTTCGCGACGAGGGTCGACGACTCCGATCGGGCTCAAAATTTGACATTATCCGTTTCAAGAGGTCTACATTCTAAATCCGAAATGTCCGTCCGCCGTACGCCGTCCGGGCCGTTTTGGGCAGTAGGAATTTTTTTTTAAATCTGAAATTTTGGCAAAATACTTGGTTTACCATCTAGTTGTGCCCGCAAGGTTTTCAGTCCGATCGCCCAAACCCGTGGGGCGCTATGGGGCTATAATGGGGCTACGGGAGGGGTTTTTTTGAAGGCTTTTAGCTATGGGATCGAGTTAGGTGTCGTTTTCGAAGTATATTTGGACGTAGAATCCATTTTTTGGGGTCCCGGAACGATCCGATTTCACTGGGGCGATCTTTAGGGCATTCGTGGGGCTAAAAATGGGATTTTTGAAGGATCCCAGGATGTTAAATATTTTACGAGTAAAAAATACAGCATTTTTGAAAAAGACACATTTTTGAACAAAAAATCAAAAAAAAAAAATTTTTTTGAGATAAAAATCCAAAAAATAATTTATTTTTATTTTTTCATTGACAGAATTAAATTTCTGCACAAGTAACGTATATAAAAGAATAATAAACCCTTGTGTAAAATTTGCAGCGTTTTTAAATAAATCATCAACTGATCTGTTATTGTAGGATTTTAAGGCAAGTTAGACACTCGCTGACCCTGACTTTTCCTTTTAGTGACGACCTTCGAACTTCGAATATATTTCAGGAATTTTACCCAACGTTACCAACTTCTTCCCAACGTGATGACCGAGCGATGCGAGGCACCCAATTCAAATGCTGTGCGGGCCAGGGATAGGCTTCGCAAAGAGACGATTTTATTCCTTACTAATTTCGGAAACATTCAGTGATTAAGGATAATCTCGCTACCAGGAGGGTACGCGAACCCTCTGGCCGCTTCGCTACGCCACCAAAGCGAGGCTCTGCTGGCTATGTGGCTATGTTTGTCACAAGCCTTCTATTCCGTAACCGTATGTGATAAAAATATGGCGATTTTTTCTACAATCTCAGCCTCCCAGACAACTCCTATGGGCGGGGGGGGGGGGTGAGATCACCTCAAAATGCGCGCAAATGGGAACCCCCAAATTTGTTGCCAAATTTGCATTCCCAGGTCAATATTACGTCCGATATGCGCGTTGAGCGAAATTTTCGATGAGCGCAAACTATCCCTATCTTCGGTTTTTACTCTTTGATTGAGTCGGCGTTTCCTCTGTATCCCACCGAGAGATCCAAATTTTAATACGAAACCCCGAAAAAACTAATTCCGACGATCGGCGAATTTAGACGGCCAGTTTAATTTGAACGATTTTTGACCTTATTGGGGCCAGCCACTGCACGCTCTGAGAGGTCAACTAGGGACCTTTGAAGGGACGAGAGGCTGCCGCTCAGGAAGAGAAATCGTTTACCTACTTCATCCGGCGATTCTGGAGAACGTTTTTTTAAGATTTGGAAGCCGATTTAATCCACACTAATTTAGGATAAATTGAGATGTTTGGGAAGACAATTTCTCTCTCAATTCCAAAGATCAGGAGGTTTTTAGGCATTTAACATTCATGTACCCCATCACCTGAACAAAATTTGAATATTTAATATTCAAGTCAGGATGAGTCCAGAGGGGAGTGGAACGTTTATCAAATGGCTATAAGGTATTTTCATCACGAAGGGTGGGATTAAAATTCCTCTGTTATGTATCCTACCTCATCATTTTACCGAGGTATTATTCAAATGGGAGAGCGAAGCGAGGTCCCGCCTTTCCGAAAAAGTAGTCTGTCAGAGTGCTTTGTCTATACCACTAATTCAGAACATGCCTGTGGGAAAGTATGTGAGTCACAAGCCTACTTCTCCTAAACGGTAAATGATAAAAAATACAGCAATTTTTTCTACCATCTCGGCCTCTCTGTCCCCTTTTACTGGTAGGGTTGGGATCCCCCCCCCCCCCCCCCCCAACCCGAAATGCGCGCAAACCGGCGCATCTGCGCCAAACTTTCTTATTTTAGGGGGAACCCCTAAATTTTTTTGGCAATTCGGATTTCCGAGGCAATTTTATGTCCGATACGCACAATGAGCGTGCAAATCTTCCTATCATCGTCGTCAACAGGCTGACGAGTCGGGGTTTCCTGTATCCTACCTGGAGATCCAAATTTTAATAGTGAATCCCGACGGCTGGGGGTGGTGGAGTGAAGCGAGCCCCCCACCCAATATCCCACTGATGAAGTGGTCGGCTGAGCAAAGCGAGCCCCCCCCCCCCCCCCCCCCCCCCCGTCAGAGTGCTAGTTCTCATAATAATAATCTACAACCAACCTTTTTGAGGGCGAAAGAGGCTGTCTGAGAGGCGCTGACTTGCCGCACGGCCATCCTCTTCCTGTGAATACTCTTAACGGTAATAGGTATGAAATGTCCGAGGGGATCTGGTCCCAGCATTAGAGTGTCATTTAACCTGATTACTCCGCGTAAACAAGTCCCAGACACTACCGTCCCTACACCCTGAAAAAAAAAAAAACGATTCAACTTGTTAGCAGTCTCACTCAACTAGCAGGAGATATTCTGACATTTCTGAACAAATATCGACCCATTGCAATTGTAATCAAAACATCTTGGAATAACTCACAGGAACTGAATAGGTGTCATCGATTTGAAATTCCGAAGGCTCGTTGTCATGGCTGGTCATTCGAGTAGTCAGCAAATTCAGGAACATTTTAAGAAGATCGAGATTCTCTCCGTTGACGTTTGATACTTGGAAGATAGGACATAACCTAAATACAACAAAATTTGCGGTGTAGATAGCAAAATGGTTGGGAACGTGTTGTTGGAGCATCGCACGTAATACGAACCTTTCCGAGACGAAATTGGTCGCCGAAACGATAACCTCGTCCTGGGTTTTGACCATCAGGGGGACTTTGCGGCATCCTGGGGACTTGAGGACTTTGCATAGGAGGCGGAGCGTGTCCTGGAGAACGTTGGGGGGACACATGTCGATTTTGGTGACGACGACAAATACTGGCACTGAGAGGGCGAGAGCCAACCCGAGATGTTCTTTGGTCATCCCGACGATACCGGCGTTCGCTCCGACCTGGACAAGGAGAGTGAGTGGAATATAGACGAAAAAAATGAAAAACTGATTAAGACAGCGTGATTACGTACCATCAGCATTCCAAAATCGGGAGCGTGTCCCGTCATTCCAAACACAGTCGTCTTCAGGTACCTTTCATGCCCGGCCAAATCGATGAACGTTATCACTTTGGACGACCGTTCGCAAATTTTCACCCAATCCAAAGAACCGTGTTCCGGCTTGTTCACCACATTCCCTGAACAACCCAATCACAAGTTGCAATTTTACGAAGCTATCCTCACCCCTAACATAAATGTCTAACTAACCTAAACTGTCGAAGCCGAGGATGTCGTTCCCGACGGAGCTTGTTCGACCGGATTCCATCTCGTGCTTGTGCCTGAACAACTTCTGCCTGGCGTGCCCTCGACCGTTGTCCAACTCCCCGTGGGTGAGCACGCCGAGGAGCGTCGACTTCCCAGCGTCGACATTACCAACCACGGCAACCCTGAATGTTGAAAACAAACGGTAAAACTTGAACGCCCTGTCGACTGAGACACTCAACGATGACAACTTACCGTATTTCCAGAAAATCCTGTTCGATGACCCGCCGCCTAACCAGGTACTGCCCCGTCATCCCTTCTTCCCCTTTTTTGTTCCGGAGAAGGACGCAGTCAGCGTCCAAAGTCTCCGCGAGAGACTGCAAGGTGGCCACGGAGGCTTCGTATTCATCGGGTTTGAGACCAGTTTCTCCTCCATCTACCAAATTAATAATTTGTAACACACTCATTTTTTTACTGGACAAGAAAGTGGTTCACAGTAACAACCAGTTTTCAGATAAAAAAGGAGGTAGTACTGCTTCATGCCATCTTATGAAACTAGTTTATTCGCTTACCAGGTGCACTAGTATTACAGTCAGGGATTGAATCGGAGCGATTTTGGTTTATTATTCTTGGAGTAGATAATACAACTATTTTTTCGCGACAGAGGTCGACGACTTCGATCGGCCTCAAAATTTGACATTATCCGTTTCAAGAGGTCTAGATTCCAAAACCGAAATGTCCGTCCGCCGTCCGGGGCGTTTTGGGCAGTAGGAATTTTTTTTTTTAAATCTGAAATTTTGACAAAATACTCGGTTTACCATCTAGTTGTGCCCGCAAGGTTTTCAGCCCGATCGCTCAAACCCGTAGGGCGCTATGGGGCTAAAAAGGGGCTACAGGAGGGTTTTTTTGAAGACTTGGCTTTGGGATCGAGTCAGGTGTCGTTTTCGAAGTATTTTTGAACGTAGAATCCATTTTTGGGGGTCCCGAAACGATCTGATTTCACTGTGGCGATCTATGGGGCTTTCATGGGGCTAAAAATTGGATTTTTGAAGGATCCCAGGAGGTTAAATATTTTTCGAGTAAAAAATAAAGAACTGATGAAAAAAAATCAAAAAAAGTTGTAAATAAAAAAATTTCCAAAATTTTTTCTATTGACACAGAAATAATTTTTGTAAAAGTAACCTATATCAAGGAATAATAAACCCTTGTGTAAAATTTGCAGCGTTTTATATAATGAAATCGTGATTTTTCACTATGGTTCGGACTCTCTGGGAAAAATTGAATAAATCAGAAAATCGCAAAAAGTCGCAGATGAGACCTTTACTACTTCGTAATTAACTATATTATACTATCTGTGGGACCCATAGCAACTAAAAGTGCCTACAGGACATTTTGGGACTTTTTTGAAGTCAATTTAAAGTTTCAGGTATTGCAGGAACATCATTAAATTGTGCAGTGCATTATCGCTAGATAACTCAAATTGAAGTAAAATTAACGGGACAATTTTTTAAGTGTACATATCTTGTTGCTTCATAATCAATGAGGAAGAAATTGTTTCACTTCTGGGACACACGCCACCTACTTTCACCGGATGTGACTTTTTTACAACTGCACTCAAATGTAGGTACCTTTCATTAAACTTTCGACGATTTGTTTGGACATGAATCTGACGTATCTCGCCTTCCTGTCTCTTGTTCGTGTTGATATAAACATCTCTGAATATGATCCAAAAGTTATCTCCGGTGGATATAATAGTTCGTTTTTACATTTTTGTCCGCCTCGGTGGGCGGCTGGTGGGATATCGACGCTTAATACGTTCGGCGCTGGTATCGACGTAATCGACGCTGGTGGGCTATCTCCTACTTTAATACGTTGAGTTAGGATATGTTGCCGTTGTTGTTTCTGTTGGCCTTAACTTACAACTTCAAACCAAATAACCTCCGTAAAAACGCATTCCGTGTGAGAACTGCGATATCCGGTCCAGAGGACGGTCACCACTGCCTCTAACACAATTTCCAAAACATGATGCCGGCAAGCCAGCCACTCCCTTTTGTTCAAGGAGAGTGCATGCCGCCGGGTGTTTGATGCAGTTTGCAGCATATCTCATTGGACGTTGGATAAGTAACGACTACAGTAATTATAAAAATGAAGGTCGGAAGAGAGATCGATTGGTAACCTTGCAAAATAGCGATATTTATGGAAATACGAGTTTTTCGAATAATATTATTATAAGACTCGAATTTCGACTATTTTCGAATATATATTATTATAATATAATATTATTATAAGACTTATAACATCAAAATATCTGAAAAAATTCAAATAACTTTTTTTCAATATTCTGAATGACATTTTAGGGTGGGACGGTGAAGTTTCGAAAATTCAAAAATAAGGACCACCAAAAAAGAACCAAAGGTCCTACATGTCCTACTAACGTCCCGACTTATCCAACACAGAATGCGGTTTCCTTGGGCTCCTTGCGAGTTTCTGAGGAGGAGGTTGCCCGTGGACTCACTGGCCTGGATGTGAAAAAGGGAATGGGCCCCGACGGTGTCCCACCTATTCTGCTGAAACAATGTTCATCAACCCTATCGTCTCCGCTCACCGAGCTCTTCAACAAATCACTGGCGTCGGGCTGCTTCCCCTCAAAGTGGAAAACCTCCTACGTCACACCAATGCATAAAGCTGGAGACAAGAGCCTAATCAACCATTATCGCCCAGTGTGCTCCTTGTCCACCACACCTAAGCTTTTGGAAAAACTAGTTGTTGACCAGCTCTCGCTCAAGTTCTCTTCGTTTATGGCACATGAACAGCACGGGTTTCTTCGAGGCCGCTCAACGACCACCAACTTGTTGGAATTCCAGGACTTCGTCTTGGATGGCTTCCAGCGGGGTCTCCAGACCGATGTTATGTCCACTGATTTAGGGTTGAACATCGATGTTCGATGTTATCGAAACATCGATGTTTTGGCTCGGATGTTAGATGTTTTTATCATCGATGTTTAGCTAGTCGATATTATCGGACATCGATGTTTTAGTTCGTGGTTGGGTTTTCTGTCTTCAAATCGGATCATAAGGTGACTTTTTTTTTTTTTTTTTAAAGGAAACTTGAGGCGCTGAATTGATTGTAATAGAAGTGCACACTGATGGTATTTCGAAAGCCTGAGGCGAGAACGATCTAGCTGGATCTACCCTTGATAGAGGGAAAATCAAGGGCAGATTTTTCGAGGCAAAAATATTTTATTTAATAATGAAAAAATCTCGTTAGCAAGCTGGTGCGTCTAAGATCAATTTTTTACCCTTAGGACTTCATGGTAAGCAATACGAATCGAGACTATAAAAATAATTCTGGCTATTTAAATAATTATACTTAGGAGATCGAAAAAAAAAAATCACGATTAAATTTATTGAACATCGATGTTATATCGATGTTTTTGGGCCGATGTTTTTCTCACATCGATGTTGAACGTCCGATGTTGACATCGATGTACATATCGATGTTTTGCTCTCGATGTAATAACCCTACACTGATTACGCCAAGGCCTTCGACAAAATTTAATTTTCTCATCTTCATCTCCTCTCACTTTTGAATTCCTTGGGCGTTCATGGATCTTTTCTGGAATGGATGCAAAGCTACCTACGTGGCCGCCAGCTCGTCGTTCGTGTGAAGGGCGCTCTGTCTTCACCTTTTACTGCTTCATCGGGTATTCCACAGGGTAGCCACTTGGGTCCCCTATGCTTCCTCCTTATGATAAACAGTGTCGTTGAGATATTTGGACCTCACATCAGATGTCTTCTCTTTGCCGACGACCTGAAGATTTTCTGTCAGATAAATTCTCCGTCTGACTGTGAGACCCTTCAGCATGAAATTTTTCGGTTGGAGGAGTGGTGCTCATTAAATCACCTTCACCTTAACCCGGCTAAATGTTCGGTGGTTACTTTTAACCGCAAGGCCCAGCCATTCATTTTTGACTACATTCTTGGCGATGCTCCCCTGCGAAGGTCGAGTAAGATGGTTGATCTTGGCGTGCTTTTCGACGAGCAGATGTGTTTTTCACGGCATATAGAAGGGCTTGCAAACCGAGCTATGCGCACTCTTGGTTTCCTGAAAAGGTACACAAGGGAATTCACAAGTATACCTGCTATCGTGACGGTCTACAAAGCCCTGGTTCTTCCAGTCTTGGAGTATGCATCTTCTGTCTGGTGCCCGTCATACGCTGTGCACAAGTACCGGCTTGAGCGAGTCCAGAACAAATTCTTGCGATTTGTTGCTTTCAAGCTGGGTATCCCCTCAGCCGATGTTGAGTACGATTATATTCGTGAGCGGTGCTGCCTGGAGTCCCTGGAGAGGCGTCGTGGCTCAGCCGATCTCACGTTGCTTTTCAAGATATTGAATAACCAAATCGACTGCCCTACGCTTCTGTCGAAGATCTGCCTTGTTGCACAGCGAACCTCTACCCGCTCGCAAGTGCTGTTTTACATCCCTTTTTCTCCTGCAAACTAGCAGAGAAGCCGGCCCCTACGCAGAATTCCTCGCAGTGCGAACCTCTTCCTGACTGTAAACCCCGATTTCGACTTTTTTCACTCCTCCCTAGCCACGTTAAAATCAAAACTTTCCTCGTCTCCTATCATTTATACTTAGAGACAGTTTTCCCTGTTTTCTGCTTTTTTTCCCCCTTTATATTGCTTCTTTTTACTTTGTAATTTCCATTGGCACCTTACCTTCATCATTTTTATATTCACTTTATATTCATTCCATATTCATTTTTCCCCTGGTTAGAATGACGTACTGATTTTATAGAATGTAATTGGGCTCGTCCCGTGAAATAAAGAAATAAGAAAATAAGAAAGAAAATGCCAAGTTTCACAAGTCTTTGAACTGCTGCACGGTGCAGCCTGCACCTAATTTATGACTGTTCCTCAATAATCATTTAACGCATTTGCCCAAAACCACTCGTTTTTATGAGGAGCTTTTGCCCAAACCCACTGCGTTTTATGCCCAGAATCATTGAATTGTGTGAAGGTTGGCACAAAATCAACTCCCCCCCCCCCCCCCCCCATACAACCAACCTCGCATAACACTACTAAAACGACCGAATAGCAGTGGGAAAAAACACAAAGTTGAACCAGAAAAACTCACCTTCTCCAACGCCAATGTCAAAAATTGTTTCGCCTCTACCGAACTCGACTCTCTCCTTCAGCTTCTTCTGGAGAAGGTCGTACTGCTCAGAAGTCGGGCTAATCAGCGACGTCTAAAACATTTGTAAATAAAATGATCACATGGTTACTTGTTGTGTAATCCAACTCATAGTATAATTGAATATTACCACAATTTATCAACTACTACCACGAACATTTCAAGGCTCTTCTTTAATTTGTATTGCACAAACAACGCATGATATAGCCAACAGGTACCTTTCTTATAGTCAACATTCTCAAAGGCTCGTTCCCTCATTACCGGATGCTGTCCACTTGACTAGGAGAACCCACAAAGGCCCATTTCATCATCCTATACCTATTCCATCCCCCTCCACCATATGGTTACATTAAATGACGAAATGTTACATTTCCGGTATGGGCCGTGCAACGTTGAATCATGTCAGGACTGTACATTTTCGGGTAAATTATTTTGTTTACCCACATGACATAAGAGTGATGTCAACTTTGATTTACAAACATGAGCATGAGTCAAGCCGCTCAAAACTGTTGACCTACTGTCATCTGGACCAAATTACTACCATATTTTCACGGCACTTCAGGGATCATTACCTTGCATTTAATGCTGGAATAGTCCACAGATTGAAAGTGTGGGTCCGATTTGATCGGGCTTCCAAGCAGAGTCGTCGTCGCCTCGGCGGTTGTCGGAGTGTGATCCACTACGTTCGCCATCCCTCGTCAAAACTCGATAAAAAAAAAATCGGCAGTTCAAATCGCACACGCGCTAATCCAAAACAGAACGTCCTTACGTGACTGAAACGATTGTCGGGGGAGCCATTCTGAAAACAAAAAAGCGTCTAGTTGGCAAAATGTCACAACTTAAGTCAGAGGAGAATGGTATGCACTTCACAAGTACAGAATTGGTGTCTCTAGAACGGCGCACTGATCCGATGATGATTCAAAAAATAAACGAAGCGAATATTTGTGAGAAAAACACAAACAACTCACCCAAACATCTCAACTTGCAAAACTTATTGAAACATTTTCTGTTGTGTATAAATATTTGCCAGCTGGGACCTATGATCGAAATTGGAGTGGCACAGATGATGCGGCATGCAGCTAGCAATCTGGGGGGAGCAGAAAGTTTCGTCGGATGGTTACTGAAGGTTTCTGCATGTTTTCCCCAGACACATTTCAAATCCGATTAGAAGCCGAGAGGATAGATTGTTGTCTAAGTTAAGAATCATGGCGATCACACCAAGTAGGTAAACCTCCTGGGATCCTTCAAAAATCCCATTTGTAGCCTCATGAAAGCCCCAGATCCTCACGTGTGGGATCGGATCGTTCTGGGACCTCCAAAGAAATGGATTCCACTTCCAAAAATACGTCGAAAACGACATCTAACTCAACTCTATAGCCAAAAACCTTCGAAAACGCCCCACGGGTTTGGGAGATCGGGCTGAAAACCTTGCGAGCACAAATAGATGGTAAACCGAGTATTCTGACGAAATTTCAGATTAAAAAAAAAAAAAAAAATCCTACGGCTCTAAACGGCTCAGACGGCGTATGGACATTTCGGTTTTGGGATCTAGACCTCTTGAAACGTATACTAGGTTTGTTCCAGGTCTGACTGCGTCTGTCGACAGAAGTTGGACAGCAGCTGTCGACAGAACCCGACCGCACATACTCGATCTGTCGGTTTCCGTCCAACTGCTGTCAAAGTACGATCGACCTGGAACAGCAGTTTCTAAACTGCGCATGTCTCCGGCGATTTCTGTTAACAATCCGTCAAACCTGGAACAAACCTAATGCCAAATTTTGAGGCCGATCACAATTTTCGACCTCCGTCGCGATTACATAAGTGTATTATTCCAAGAATTAATTATACCAAAAGAGGAACAAATTATTTTAAATTTTATTTTTATTTAAAAAAAGATGATAAACAGCTAGGTACCTACGCATTTAGATTTTGCATTTTTTTATGCAAAAATGTTTTAAATTAAATTATTTATACCAAATTATTTTTGAATTTTTATGAAAACTATTTTAATTATTTCGTTTTTAATTAAAATAAATCATAATAAACAGTTTATTACAGTAACTATTTATTATTATAAACTGTTGTGAAGTGCGCGGGGGCCTGTAAAGGTAGGTATCCTATAACATAATATTATTATGTTATGTATCTTTCTATCAGTTCGCTATTAAATAAATTTTATATCAATATATTATGTATGTATTATAATCATATTATATCATGATATATCATTATAAATTATATATAATTTAATGTGAAAAATCAACGGTAGCGTGACGGGACAAGAAACGACACACAGACCAAAAAATTTGGGACGATGTAATAAAAGTTTCACTTTAAAAATCTATATTTAGCCGATATATCGATGTTTAAGGACAAAAATATGGTAGATATCGATAATGATTTCGATACCAGTATCGATATTGGCGATGCTTGCGTCCGGTTGCATCGGTGGCAAGGCGAACAAGGGGGGTCAGCGTTGAGTATCGATGAATCGCGTTTCATAGATTCGATTCTCTTGAATCGAAAAGAAATGATTGAAAAGAAAAATGGTTGAAAAAAAAAGATCGAAAAGAACCGATTCGAAAGTACTGATTAATGTTGTGATTTTTGGATAAAGTCCAATAAAAGGGAATCGTTTACCGCAATTTTTATGGAACCACAATATGGATCGATTCACTGAAGAATCGATAGTTTTCCGATATCACGACGCTCAACGGCTGCTCGGTAACTGATAAGAGCGCATGTTTGTTGAACAAAAACATACATACAGAAATAGCTGCAATAATAATTATTGGTGTTCCCGGCTTTGGTTGCGAATCGGTCATTATTTAGCGGCCTTCCGAAGTGTCTGAGGACGATTCAGGATTACTCTACGATCCCTTCAACACTACAAGATGTTAGCTGCCCGAGTAAGCCGATAAGATGTGTATTACCTGTACAAATTGCGTTCTCACGCGCTTATTCATTCGGTACTGTCCCGAGTCTTCTCTGTGGTGTCGGTGTTTGGCGGGGCTTCTTCCTCAGTTCCCAACCGTTTGCCGTATTTATTAACGACATGATTCAGGTTGTGCGGGGTGAAGGTTGGAGATGTGGCACGAGCTTTGATGAATGCGGTCATTTTCTCCGTGAGTCCTTTGCATAATATGCAATATTTCGTCGCATAATATTATTATGCGACGAAATATTGCCGCTCTTCTGTGAGCAGCGGAGTCTCACGGTAAATGTGGCAAAATCCATGAAGATGATTGACCGAGAAGGAAGGTTTAGCGGCGCCAACTTGGCGCATTCCATCTGTGCGGATGGTGACTACGGCCGAGGTGCCCGCTGTTGCGAGCAAACTATCGTACGTGCCCGAAAAACTGTGTAGGAACCTACCTGTTTACCCCCACAGTTTCTCCAAAGACCAAATAGTCAGTTACCTTGAGGAAAACAAACTGTTTTCACCTCATGGATTTGGTTTTCGTGCTGGCGTGAGTACGACGAATGCGGTAATTTCCAATGAGTTGGTTAGGGTGAGAAATGACTCCTCTGCTGAGTTAACTTTTAAACGTTTCTTGCAGGGAGTGGTGAGGGAAAATACCGTTGGATTGGTTGTTGCAAGGTTTATTGCATCTGATTAAATATGCAATAACTCTCGAGGCGCCTTTCGCCTGTCCCAGTTAGGGGTTTAGGCTCGTCAGGAGTACATTTGGTACCTTTAAGGGCATTATTCGTTGTTAACGCTCCTCTGCTGTTTAGCCCCCCCCCCCCCCCCCCCCCCGACATAGCGCCCCCCCAACGCTGGGTTTCCAAGTTGCCAATTGTTGTTCCGCGTGGTTCGTCCTGGTTTTTTAATGCATTTAGAGTTTTGAAAATATCCAACATTTGGGACATAAACATTCGCCGTCAACGAGAAACCAAATAGCCATCCCGGTTCCTTCCACGTTGTCTCGGCCTTTTCATCTCAACTGAATAGTAATCTCCTATCGTTATCGCGAGAGAGTGGAACCTCGTCTGCCTGGGAGCCTGCAGTCTCGTCAACTACCGACCGGCATCTCGCCCAAGTTTGAAAACAGTCGGAAAAGACGGCGAAGGTTTTTGAGCTCTTGCACACTCCTGGAAGTGGAGGCATCACATGGCTGCCCACTGAACTATATTTTTTGCTTAGTTTACGCTAGAGAGCAGTGTTCGTGGGGGGTCTTCATTTATTGTAACTACTTTATTTATGCACTTTAATCTTGACTAATAAATATAAGTTAGTATCGACAGCTGATACCATTGCAGAAGCGATAAGCGAAAATGGTCCGGTTGGCGATTGACCGAACGAATCTGATTGTGAGTTGAAGCAGTTGAAAACTTCCCGAGGGGTTCATATAACCGTTTCTAAGGCAGTCGCTTGTAGTGGCCTACTATTATCACTCCTCCGGTTGGCTCGTCCTTCGGAGCAGGCCTCTTCCTGGTTGGTTTCTGGGGTCTACCAGCTACCTTCTCCTAACCTTACTAACGAAAAAACAATAATGGTAAGGTAGCTGGTAGGATTTAGAACCTCTATGATGGTCGAGATCACCTGGCCAAAGGACGGGTTGGTCTGGGGAGCCATTTTTCCCCAAATCAACCCTAAGCAAACCGAAAAACCTAACAAAAACTATCATCGAATACCTAACGTTAGAGGGCACGTTCGCTCTCTTCTGCATGGCCCTGGAATGTCTTTAATGGTATGTAGCCCAAATAGGTTTCGACCAATTTCAGTGAAATGTAGTTCCTAGCACGAAAAATAGACGGAAAAGTTTAAAATTAAATTAAGAAGTTGAAATTAAATGAATCAAAAAGTGGAATTTTCTAAAATTCTGACGGAAAAAGTGGAAATTTCTTGGAGCGTCGAGGGAGATGGAAATGAAAATCCACGCTTGCATAGTATGCAATGCATACGAGTCTGCAGCACATTAGGACATTTCGTCTTTAGTTTAGTCGTTGCTAGGGAACCAACGCTTTTTGTTAACGCATTTTTTTTAACGCTTTTTTCGTTTATGTCGTAAAGACATTAAATGTAAAAAATGCCTCACTAACCTTGCTCCTCTCAATTTCCATGAGTTTCTGACTGATGTGTTGTCAACGTAGCTTTTATTTTATTTTCTCTCTAATTGATACAATTTTTTTTTTTTTCAAAATTGTTTTTCCCTGTTGCGAGCTGATGTTTATGTCCTTCACTGTAATGTTTTTACTGTGCTTAGATATTTACATATTATTCTTACTTTTTTTGTGACAATAATTTTTATAAACATATATTTGTCTATACATGAATTGAATTTTGGTTGAGTGTGCCTCGATTTGGACGTCCATAATGGTTGATGTATCATGTTGGTTTCTACAGAACTCTTGGAAAGGATTCTTTCCTCCATGGGTGTTCTTATTACCACCTCCTCATAGAGTGTTTAAATTCCAGTGCTTGCTAATGATTGATTGAGCTTTATCAGGCATTCAACATTTGTTTTTATCTTCTCAGAATGCCCTATGAATTTTTGATTTTTTTTTTCTCCGAAATTCAGCCCTTGGAAATAGCGTTGAGACCGAACCTCGTAGCATCTGGTCTAACCCCCCCAATATAAATTGAAATTTGAAAGTACTAACTTTTTCACAGGTAGCGAGGGCCAGGAGGTTAACCAGTTTACCGCAGGATGGAGCTCGACTTGCCTCCTCATTGTCGCAGCCTATTAAAATTCCGCCGAACACGGTGCTTGAGAGAAGTGAGTATTACCACTTTCATTAAGGTTCAAACCGTTTCACCACAGCTGTGATTGAAATTTTACGCTTGGAAAAACTACGACAAATTTCAGGAATAATCTGCAAAAACCTCCATAAAAATTGAAATTTTTAGCATGAATATGCTTTACCCGGGACCTGCTTAACTGCCCAAAAAATGAGATTGGAACGAAAGTCCAAAAAAGCACATTCATGTTTTGTAATTTTGGCCAAAGGCTCGAAGTTCTGTGTTTTTGAACTAGATTTTTAAATTAAATTAATTATAGAGCTCTATAATTGTTTTAAATTTTCAAGGGACTTTCTCTGGCAACGATTTGTTTATCGGCCAAAAACAAATTATACCAAAAATAATTATTACCATTTAATAGTATCTGATAATTAGGAATGGAAACGTCTGGATTATTTTTTTTTTTTATCGATAGAATGCGTCCAAATAATACTGAAAATGGGGTTTAAACACTAACTGCAAGTTCGTACAAATTTATAAAATTTATGGAAAAATTGAAATTTGAATTTTGGCGGAAACCCGAAGTCAGCTCCAATTGGTGACAAGTTGGCCACCATTAAAAAACTAAAAACTGAAGGATCTGTCTGACAGATTCTGTCACGTCGAATAAGTTGAGTCAATACGATCACATTGAATGTGTTCGCTTTGTTGTGAATTTCACAACAAAGCGAACACGGCCATTTTCGCGTTACTTCAGTGTCACTAGAGCCTAACACCAAGAAAAAAATTTGAAAATCGACATGCACTCTGGTGTCTGATTGGAAACCGGAACCGGTTTAGGTGACGTCACCTACACCGGGTTTTGAATCGCCCAGAACCACTTATGATTATAAACTACGCGAATGACTTTTTGTCACGATGTATTTTTCCCTTTTTGACTTCTAACAACCTGGTACAGGATGATTTAACCCGAAATTCGGGTGCATTTCCATTCCCAATTATTTTTGGTAATCCCAGATGTGATTGTTGGGCGATAAGATCTGTTTCCGAGCATCATGTGTGACATTTTCGTCGCCAATTAAATTATTTTCGGTCACTCTTGGCAGTTGTTGACATGACACAAACATAACGCTGGGACTCTTCCAAATCTTTCAAATGCCAGGAGGTACTGGAAATTTATGTCTGGAACTTCACGGGTCGAAGATGCATTTTAAATTGACTTCGTCGTATGTACTCAGCTCTCAATCAAGTGACGCTTCTTGGACGAGTTGGCTCTGATCCTATAAAGAAAGGCACGACGGAACATCCCATGGTCGAGTTTTCCATCGCAACGCACAGCTCGTACAAAAACGAAGAAGGTTAACGTTCAATTTCACTTTTGAAACTTCGCCAAGAGCTTATCGAAGCAGACCGTTGAAATATTTGATTTTTCTATTTCCAGGGGAACAAACTCAAAAAACCGATTGGCACCGCATCTGCGTCTTCCGCCCGTCACTCCGCGACTTGGTGTTCTCCTACTTGAAACGCGGACAGAGGGTCTACCTGACGGGGAAAATCGTCTACTCTTCGACCAAACAGGACAACGTCACGCAAAACCGCGTGTCGATATTCGCCGACAACGTCATTTTCTTCCAGGGATCCTCTCGAGACGAAGAAGACTGAAATTCGTTGGGAGAGAAACCTCGGAAGTAAGTTGAACGGCGATAAAATCATCCTCAATTGACGTAGTTAATTTAACAGGTTCTTTCGTAATGTATTTCTTGTTTTGTGTGTTCTGAAATGACGTTGCTATTTTTTAAGTGTTGGCAACAAGAGTTGCTCCCGTGTTTCTTAGTTCAAGACTTAGCTTTTTTTCCTTTCGCTCTCATTTTCGTCAAACCGATTTGAGTTTCAGATCAATTAGTTGCTGTATATACATGTATGTGTCACGCCTTCGTTATTTGTGGTAAATACGTTTAGATAATTAAATGAATAAGAAATTTTTGATGGTACTTTTCCCTTATTTTTGAGTCTTGGGGGAGGGTAATTATCGAAAACTCGTCATAAGAATACATTTATTTTCCATCACTTATAATAATTAATAATTAATATTTGTCTATAAGGCACAGCTTTCCAATGGTAAACATCACACGGTGTAAACTGTTAATCAGTTGTATTGCACTAAAAATCACGATTACACATTTTTCCTGGCGTTTACAAGGCCATAAGAGGTACGAAGTTCTCACTCACGCATTGACTATAAGCCTTAACAATAGGCAACGTAGTTTAACGAGCTGGTGGGTATCCTCCTGGTCGCGAAAGAAGATTTAAAACTGTTGTTATCGGGGAAGAGTTACATCATAGAAAAGGTGTTCAGAGTGTTTTTGACATGGTAACATCTCAGGGATACTCAAAGTGTCCAGAGGGTTACAAGTAGAAATTATCTCAAGTATTTTCAATTCAGTAACGAGCCCCGAGAGGGAATTTAAAACCCAAGGACGGTATAAAGCACGGGGGAATGAGGATTTCACTTGGACTGTCATCACAATCGGAGAAACAGTGCAACCCGGCAACCCAGGGTCCCCACAGAATCTGAATGGCAGGCTATTCATTTACGCTTTTTAAAGGAAACATTCACACATTACAGTGATATCATTGAATCCTCGGCCCTCCGTGCCCTTCAATTGCATCAATGATAAATACACCAGCGTTACAAGCCGCACGGAGCACTACTGATGGCCGAGGATTCACTAAAACCACTGAAATGTATGGATCGACCGTTAAGGCTTGAAATCCCATGTTGTTTTTTTAAATGAATTTGCCAAGACAGTAAATAATATCGTTTTTTAACTTTCCGATGGGGATCTACTACACGGGAAATTCTCCCAGAAAGCGACATTTTCAAATCTCAATGTTGAAAAAAATAAAAATGCTCCAAACTCTTTGAAACAAGCCATCAATTGAATTGAATAGATGAGCGCAACCTTTTTGTTATTACGATATATTTAATGAGCGAGAGAAACTAAGAAACAGTAGGTATCTAGCGACCAAACTATGCCACACAACACATCATCCACGTGATGCTCATTACGTAAACAACTGCACCCTAACGACCGATGCGTAATAAAACCTTATGCCGATCAGAGGTAACGAACGGCTCAGGCTGCAAAAATCGTTTTGGAGTCGTTGGAATCAGCCTGAAAAGCTCATTCCATAGACCCTTGTACCAACGACCTCCCGAAAACCGATGAAGGGGATGAGGGAGGAAAAATCAAGGTAGCCTATAACCACCCCCCGAACTCGCTGATGACAATGCGACCACCCTCATGAAAATCTGTTGAGCCGCTCGGGCGTGATGCTCTGTACACAAACAAAAAAAAAAAAAAAAACATACATGTCGAAGAGGTGAGCGCACCTTTCCATTTTTTGGAAAAAGGTTGCGCTAAAAAGGTACATTCAGGTAACCATCACAAATGATTATTCATGCATATCCAATCACGAATACTACTTATTTTGAAGAAAAAAATAAAACGTCCAGGACGGAGGATGAGACGATTTTGTCTTGTTTTCATCTATGTACGAGTATTTTGAAATTTAAACTAAATAAACGCATAAGTGATTGATGACACTAATAATTTATTGAAAGGAAAGATTCGATCAGAGATGAGTTAGGTAGGTTTACATGCATTTCACGAGTCAATAATACTGACTTCATTTTGCCTTATTTTCACAAATTTCGTTTTGAAATACAGAACCATAATTGTTCAAAATTCAAGGTTTTTTTTGCGTTCTGAGTAGCAAAGAATTTTACAACTGAAAAAAATGTCGATCGTAATAATTATTATTGTCTTTTCCGTCATCCTCTTGTACATTGCATCATTCTCCGTCCTTCAATGAAACAAATGGATTTTCCTGTTTATCTTTATGTAACTTTAACAAATTCTCAATTAATTGGAGTGAAAGGAACTATAGGTCTACCACAGAAAGTTTGCGTCCCTTTGGCGCATTCTTCTGGAGAAAATAGAACTAGTTATCTCTTATCATCGCTTATCATCAAGCAGATTCCCCTGCGTACGATAATTTTTCGGGAATTTCTTCCCTCAAACGTGATTTCCCTCCTCGGGAGGAAGAACTTGAGAGCACACGTTCACAGCGCAGCCACTACACGAACATCAAATTTCTCACAGCACCAATTTCCGTGTCAAGGTTTCACAATGGAAGGTTGACTCGATCGTTAGTACGCGGATCCGCCACCTAGGGGGCGCCACTTTCTGTGGTAGACCTATAGGAAGCTCTATCACACCAAACTGAAGAAAAGAAATTATTTTCAAACAGTGGCCGTGAAATCACTGAAGGGAGGATGACGGAGGGTGATTGGACAGCCACGTCCAGGACGAAACAATTTGGAACTGAAACGAACTGTCGGCCGGTGTTCTAGACAGCTGAGATGAGCGGGAATCGAATGGCGGGAGAAAATAAGTAAAAAAATAACTGCTGTCTGTCAAAATTCAAGAAACATCAGAGATTCTCGGACGAGCTGATACTAGCAACAGGTCTGGACAAACATAATGGAGAATATTATTCTCCTCTAGATTTTCAAAGTAAATTAACTTAAAATTATGAGAACCCCCGAGGGAGAATCTCCAGATGCTGAGGGGGCGCGAATTTTCGATTAACCCGCGAAAACCCCTTTTTCAAGACTTCAAAGTTGGGAAGGTCGAACCTGCACACGGCCGGAGATTGACGAATTCAACTTTTTTTTTTTTTTTTCAATTGAATGAACTCATCAATCGGAAAAATGAGAAAAGCGGTTCTAGATAAAGTCAAATACAATAATTAAAAAAAAAAAAAAATCAACTCAAAAAATTATAATGGAGCTTGGAAGACGGTCTGGACATCAAAATGTCGCTTTCTTGGAGAATGGCCCACAAACGGTTTTACGAAGACAAGATTCATACAATTACAGTGGGTCCTCTTTGCCGCCAGAGTGCTCTCTCTTTCAGTCGTACGTGCGATCTTTATAGAGCCAACATAATGATGCATTTCTTTTCCGGGTGAGTCAATTTTTGAGAGTCAAAACACAAAACTGAATGAGTTTTTTAATGTTTGTTTTTTTCCTGGAAAGTTCATTCTTCAAAAGTTACGAAAATGAGCCAACATTGCAGAAACCCCGTCTATATTATTTATAGGGATTTAGGAAAAATAATATTTGAATTCCGGGGTCTAGAGGGGGTAAATGACGTGGGCTGCTTATCTTTTGATTAGCCGAGAGATGCAAGTTAGCCAACTTTGCTACGCGAAAAGCCGACCCCGAAAATTGGTTTTGCCAGAGAATGTCATTCAAAAATCGAACATCGACGTTATCATCAAAGAAGGTTATTTGAAAATCGACCGGGTTGAGTGTTTTTATTCCGATTCCATCAGATTTATTATTCAGCACTCTGGCGGCTCCGTGCCCAACCACTCGAGCCAGGCGAGGTGTGACGTCACGTGACCTCCACTTTCAGTTCAAAATCTTCAACATTTCTAAAACAGTTCAGCTCGTCAGCGAATTTTCGAACTAAAAATTTGTGTAGGGGGGTTTAAAGAGCGCTGAATCCGAATATGTTGTTAGAAATTATGGATTCCGACCTTCTCAAGGAGCCCATTGTGGATATTGTTTGAAGGTTGGACTTTCACTTTCTGCGTTTGTGCACTTTAGACTTTTTCTATTGTGCGAAAAGGTTAACTGTATCACCTAGATGAGTGCATCAAGCAGGTCTCACATGGCGACAAACGCGATGACTGCGAACACATCAACCGCTGATTGTTATTTCAACCTACCGGGAAGAGGTTGGCCACACTATGACCGGACAGTAGGACTTTCAAATTGAAGTTAGAGAATGATTCGATTTGCATACTGAATACTCGAAACAGCTCTTGAAAATTATCTCACAGTACACATCAAAACGTGAGCAATCAAAAGCACCTTAAACAAGCGAAGGACGCAGAATGAACTTTTTACGTCCATGTTTGTTGTCGGACCTTCAGCGAACTTGTCGCCATGTGAGACCACGTTTAAATATTATGCCATATTTTACTCCACTTAAAATTATTAGTTACACTATAACACTAACCCAAAGAAAATTATTTTTCTGCTTTCTTTGGGGTAAGGAGGTAGCGCGAAACAGTTACACTGCTCACAACGGTATTTGTTAGAGTAATAAAGTAGTTTTAGGGACTAATCTGGAATAGCTACCAATTATTTCTTGATGCCCGTTATTTTGTAATTAAGCAGACTCCTGCGATCTCATGTAATCCTGCAAGCTACCTTTAAGAGCGAATGAAGACGATTGCTTTGGGGTCGTCTTACTGCTGTTGGAACTTGTAGGGGAGCCCCAACCACCGCCGCCTGGCGTTTGCAAGATGAACGAATCCCCCGGTTCGACGTCTATTGCAGTTTTGGAACTGAGGTAGAGAACTGAGCCGTTTCTCTTCTTGATCAGGTTCAAACCTTTGGCGCCTGGTTGTCCACCTTCGAGGCCGTACGGTGAAAAAACGCGGCGCTCCGTCAGGATCGAGAGGGAAATCGGTGCCCGGAAAGCCAATTCACGAACGACACCGTCCCCTCCTTTGAATTCTCCTTGGCCGCCGGACCCGTCTCTCAGGTGATACGCTTCTAGAATGACGGGATAACGTTTTTCAAGTATTTCTGGGTCGGTGATGCGTGTGTTGGTCATGTGAGTGTGGACGCCACTCCTACCGCGCCACGTAGGGCCGGCCCCGGCTCCTCCAGCGACCGTCTCGTAATAACCCCAATCCTTCTGACCAAACGTGATATTATTCATGCAGCCTTGGGACGCCGCGCAGGTCCTGAAAGCCTTGAAAATCACGTCAACGATTCTCTGGGACGTTTGCACGTTCCCACCCACAACTGCAGCAGCCTCTGAGGGATCCAAAATGGAATTGGGTGGGATGACAATCTTGATTGGCTCCAGGCAGCCTTGATTAAGCGGCACATCGTGCCCAACCATGCATCTAAGACAGTATATCAGTGCTGACAAAGTTATAGCTCTTGGAGCGTTGCAATTTCCCCAAACTTCATAGCCTGATCCAGTAAAGTCGCACAGTGCTGAGCCTTCTTTTATGTCAATGTCGATCCGAACTTGTATCGGGGATCCATCGTCCATCAATTCGTAAGCTGTTAGTGTTGTAGTCCCTTGCTTTTCCTGCTCTCTCTTTCCAATCGAACGCAGCATGTCCCTGACGGCAAGAGCAGCGTGTTCTTGAATGTAGCGCATGTAGGCTTGTACCACGTCTAACCCATAATAGGCTATCAGCTCTTTCACCAGGTTAATCCCCTTTTGATTTGCAGCAATTTGAGCCTTCAAATCAGCAATGTTATCGTGCAGGTTTCGAGTGCCAGACGATCCCGGAATTTGCCCTGGTTTATTAAGCTCTTCCGTCAGTTCTGCCTCTCGGAAATGGCCTTTTTTGACAAGGAAAAAGCTCATGAAGGCGGCACCTTCTTCGTTGAGTGTTTTCGAATGAGGTGGCATCGATCCTGGTGAGATTCCCCCTATGTCTGCGTGGTGACCCCGACTTGCCACGTAAAACACAGGTTTGGGCTCCCCTTCCAAAAACACGGGAGTGATGACTGTCAAATCGGGAAGGTGCGATCCTCCTGCTTTTGGATGGTTTGACAAGATAACGTCACCGTCTGCTATGTCGTCGCCGAGCTTGCGTATTTGATATTGGACGGCCTCCTGCATCGACCCCAAGTGGACCGGGATGTGCGGAGCGTTTGAAACGAGTCCTCCGTCTGGTCCGAACAAAGCACAAGAAAAATCCAGACGTTCTTTAATGTTAGTTGAAATTGACGTTCGTTGCAAAATTCTTCCCATTTGCTCTGCGATGCTCATGAACCTATGAGAGAAAATGCTCAGCTGTATGGAGTCCAACGTTGTCCCAATGAGCTTTCCTCCGCCACTGTTTATGTTGATCAACATGCTTCCAGTTGGAGTGATCGTTCCTGTACAGTTGGGCTCAACAACTAACGTGCTCAAACCGTCGATGATGATTGCCGGGCCAGGCAGTTTATGGCCCGGGCTGAGGTTCCCCAACAAGTACACCGGCGTTGATACAAATTTCGTATCTTCAAAGTATACTTCAGTGTGAGTTGTCGGCGTTGGCTTATTACCCGATTCTGGCAACGATTTCTCGGGATCAATATGGGATTGGCCAACAGCTCTCACTCGTATGTCGTCGATCAACAGCGGTCTGTCTGGAATCGTGAAGCCAAATTCTGTCTTGTACTTGTCAAGGAACGTTTTTTCGATACCTGCTACGTCTACTTTGAAGCTCTTATCAGATGGCATCTTTTGCGATGGGATCATCAAAGCCCCATCGGTCCCTTCGTAGCGTAGATTTAGAAACGGCTCGTATACAATTTGGCTATCGCTGAATCCCATTTCTCTCAATTTCTTCACAGCATTTGTCACAAGCAAAGAAACTCTTTCTTGTATTTTATCCACGTTGGAGTTATGAAGAGTCAATGAAGAGGGCTCCTGTTCTTCGTGGACGACGTCCGCACATGCCATGCCGTATGCTGATAAAATTCCTGCATATTTGTGGACAGCTACTTGAGCCATGCCAAGCTCCCGGGCCACTGCGCATGCGTGTTGTCCTCCTGCTCCCCCAAAACATGCCAGAACGTGTATTGAAGTGTCGTAACCTTTACCTTGAGTCAACGTGCGAATAGGGCGGCACATCGTTTCGTTTGCCACTCTGATGAAACCCATCGCTATTTCTTCGATGGACATGGGTTTATTATTGTGGGCTTTTTGGAAGTCGTTGATTTCTTTCTGTAGTTCTTCGAACGCGGAGATAGTTGCATCTTTGTCCAGCGGTTGTTTTTCGTCTTTGCCGAATATTGCAGGGAAAAATTTTGGTATGATACGGCCTAGTACGAGGTTAGCGTCAGTCACGGTAAGATAGCCGCCCTTTCTGTAGCAAACTGGGCCCGGATGAGCACCGGCGCTTTCTGGCCCCACGACGAAGAGGCCAGAACGGAAAAACAACCTGGAGCCCCCGCCAGCAGCTACGGTGTTGATGTCAAGTTGCGGAGCCTGAATGGTGATGCCGGCTACGGTTGATTCGAAAACGTGTTCGTAACTCCCAGCGAACCTACTGACGTCTGTTGACGTCCCGCCCATGTCGAATCCGATGATGGGATTGTTGCCCGGTGTCGTGGAGGCGTACCCAACTACACCACCAGCCGGGCCAGACAGAACTGCTCGTGACCCGTTGAATTTGTGCATGGGCGTCAATCCTCCGTCGCTTTGCATAAAAAGTACATTTACACCCTTCAAATCATTTTCAAACCCAGCAGCAAACCCTGTCAAATACGTCTGTATGTGTGGCGTCAAATAAGCATCAGCACAGGCCGTATACCCTCTGTTTACTGCTTTAATCATCGGCATGACTTGATGAGACAGTGAAACATTTTCAAACCCTAATTTTTTCGCCAATTTGCCAACTTCCAATTCATGGTCTGCGTACATGTACGAATGTAGTAGTAACACCGCTATACTTGTTATCCCTTTTTTCAGGACGTTTTCCAACTGCTTTTCCACTTCACCCAACCTCAACGGCTGACTCACAAGGAACTTCTCACCACTCAGTCCCTCAACGACGGGCCAACTTTTCGCTTCAGGCAACTCGCACCGACCTTGCAATTGCGGCAAAATCCGACAATCGATTTCAACAACATCTTCGTACAGCACTTCCGGAGTGACAATTTCCAAATCGAAAATCCTCGGCCGTGACTGATTTCCAATGAACAGCAAGTCTCGGAACCCCTTCGTGATGACCAAAGCCGTCCGGACACCTTTGCGTTCCAACAGGGCGTTCGTAGCGACCGTCGTCCCCATTCTGATCGAGTTAATCAGTTCACAACTCACTTTCCTGTTCTTGGGCATCGGCTTCCCGGTGTACTCTTCGATGATCCGCCGTATACCTTCCCTCGGGGCATCTTCGTAGTTCGCCGGGTCGACTGAGAGCAGCTTCAAAGTACGCACCGAACCGTCTGGCCTTGTCGCGTAAACGTCCGTAAAAGTGCCGCCCCGGTCGATGGCGAAGTTGAATTTTTGACTCATTTTAAAACGTGTAACGCTTACCGACTACCGACAGTAATGAGTTGTCCGACCGGTTCTGACTATCTAAAAAGGTTGTTGCAGCATGTAAACGGCGTAATCTCGTCTTATTCAACTCGTTCAAATACAAGAAAGACATTGTTTCGCTGCCAAGGTTAAAACCTATATTAAAAACACTTCTCTCAATAGCGTTGTAAATATTTTCTGAAGTGACTTAGAAAATAGCTTCGCTGCGACGACGAAGAGGAAATTCTCGCTCATCAGTTACCGTCTTCATTCAGCCTGTAACAATAATAAACTTATTGGAAAATGCAATTTGCATTAAGCGAGGTTTACTATTCATTGTAATATCATTGAGTGGGGTTCATAAATCGGCTTGATGGAGCCCAAAGAAATCGATTCTACTTAAAAACTTACGTCAATAACACCTGACACAGTTATCTGGTCAAATGGTCAAAACCCCGGGCAGGGCTAAAGGGCTGAAAACCTTGCGGACACAACTTCAGATTTAAATCGTCGTCGTCAATTCAGAATGGCCTATCTCATTTTCATCAGTTTTTCAGGAATCGAAAAAAACTGATTTCTGAAATACTGAGGGAAACCGCAACCAGTGTCAATTCATATTGGCCTATCTCACAGCCAAACTTCAGTCACTGAATGAATAGTTAAAAACTTATGATAATTTGTGACTGGTGTTCATTACTGAAATAGCAATGTATAAACTATCTCTAGAATACAAAATCATTGGAAACACTGTATTATTTTAACTCACCTTTGATGAACAAAAACACTGAGATAGGCCACCGAGATTTGTGACCGATTTGAGATAGGCCATATCACTTATTGTGAGATTTTAGTGCTTTCTAGTGGGATTTCGTCAAAGCTGGTTTTCCCAAGCGATCCGCCTCGAAATTATGGATCGAGGGCACAGATTAAACTACTGATCGAGGGCTATAAAAAGCTCAAAACCCAACTTTTTTTAGATAGGCCATTCTGAATTGACGACGACGAAATACGATCCTACAGCCCGAATCAGTTCTCGAGCTACAATTTTTGATCCTACACAAAATCCCAATAAAGCACAAATTAGGACAAATTATGAGAAAAATCAATTGAAACAAGTGGGTGGGCAATGCAGAAAACAATGAATTAAAAATAAAAATAAATCTATGCTATTAATAAAAACCTTCCAACACTAAAAAATTTCTCCCTTTCAGGGAAAAACATCAGATCATGGATCAAATTCATTGATCGGAGATTGTTACCTACGCCAGTAATTACAGCTTCATAGGGTAAATAGAGTAGAAATGAGCTTCAGGAGCTACTCAGCTGATCCCGACCTCATTAATTTGGTTGGAATTCTCCTTTGTACCTAACGAGTTTTCCGTACAAATTAACGAAAATAAGATGGGAGAAGTTGTTATGGTTGTGTATACTACCAATGATTTTGTTTACTGATACTGGGGTGAAAATTTTGTCTCGCAAATTTTTCCATCACCCCCAGCCCAAAGACATATCCATGTCAAAACGCTCAAAATTTACGCAAAGGTTCATTAGTGTTTTGTGTAAATTGTGCAAAAATTTGATTCTGTTCATAAAAAACTCAGTCATCAAAGAACGTTTGAATAGATGAGCGCCAACTATTTGCATCCCACAAATTGAGATTGCAGGGAAGGCCATGTTTATAATTTAAAGCGAACAATTACGAGGGAATTTTATGAACAGTTTTCCTTCACCTACATAATTTGGGTAGTGATACCAGTTAAGGTTATGTTTGGTTGTCGTAGAGGCAGGTTAGTGGGCTTCCTGAACCGCCAACCTGAAGCAGATGCGTGTTTTAGGGTGCAATAGGGTTAAGAAGAATAATTCCTATTTTCCTCAAGGTAATAGAGTTGCCTCCTTAGGACTTACACTTGAGGCAGTATGGGACCGTGATCAGCTGAGTGGCTTCTGAAGCTAATTTCTACGCTATTTAGCAGCAGCAAAAATGTTCCTGAATATTTTTGTATTTGGGAGTCCTACCCCTTTTTTCCTGTATCCATCAATTGTTATAAAAAATGGAAATCCTATGAATGGATTCTACGTCCAAAAATATTCCGTAGACAACACCCCTGCACAAATTCCTCAAACCCATTCCTATAAGCCCCACAGGTTAGGGCGATTGGGCTGAAAACCACACATCAAGCTTTATGCTCAAAAATTCAGCTTGAACGAATTTTTGTTCGTCTTGCACCGGTCTCCCCAAATAAAAATGACTATTGTGGTAGTGCACCTCTTTGACTGTTGGTTAATAAGTACAAGTTACAGGATCCTCACTGCTGTTTTCTCCAGAACCAGAACTCGCAACTGCGGTTCACTTTTATCTGATTCAAACACCTTTTCAGGACCTCAACATCCTATTCAGGCCCTCACTCTGTGGAAATCCGATGGAGTTGAGGTTCGGTTGGGTTGGTTGGTGAATCGTGAGGTCGAGTTGGAGGAAACTACGGGCCTGTGAGGGATGGAATGAGGGCTCGAAGTGGGATAATATCCCACTACAGACATATTATAATATAATATCATATTATGATAAATATTATGTATCACACAGTTGACATCAACCTGTTCACATTCAAGGCGCTGTGAGGCCTGAATACTTATGAAGTGGGACTTGATGGATTAATTGATGCGTTTGAAACACTAATAAAAATGTGGCTTTGACAAAATAGCAGGTGAGGATGTCTCAGACATTGTAGATAGATACAGTTGACCGAAGTTGAAAACGCTGCAAATTTTACACAAGGGTTTATTATTCTTTGATATACGTTACTTGTGCAGAAATTTAATTTTGTCAATGAAAAACATTTAAAAAAAAAGTTTTTGGATTTTTGTTTCAAAAAAATTTTTTCAACATTTTTTGTTGTTTTTACTTGAAAAATATTTGCCCTCCTGGGATCCTTCAAAAATCCCATTTGTAGCCCCATGAAAGCCCTATAGATCGCAACAGTGAAATCGGATCGCTGCGGGACCCCAAAAAATGAATTCTACGTCCAAAAATACTTCGAAAACGACACCTGACTCGATCCCATAGCAAAAAGCCTTCAAAAAACCCTCCTGTAGCCCCATTTTAGCCCCATACCGCCCCACGGGTTTGGGCGATCGGGCTGAAAACCTTGTGGGCACAACTAGATGGTAAACCGAGTACATATTTTGTCAAAATTTCAGATTTTTTCGAAAATTCCTACGGCCCGGACGGCGGACGGACATTTCGGATTTTGAATGTAGACCTCTTGAAACGGATAATGTCAAATTTTGAGGCCGATCGGAGTCGTCGACCCCCGTCGCGAAAACAGGTGTATTATTCCAAGAATAATAAACCAAAATCGAGTTGGGGCCCTACAATTCGGTCTTTTATTAATAATTTACTAATACATAGAGCAGTTGTACATGAAAAATGTAGCAGCAAACCCCCTCTACATGACCTTATTAAAATCTCCCGTACAGCGGCTTTAAGTTCCGGAATGAGATATCCCTACCTTTGGAGAACCATCGCGACTTTCGTCTGTTTCAATCAGCGGTCCGCTGACCAGGTTCGTACCCTTACATTCATAACATGCAAGTCCCGACTCCTTCCCAAATTTCATGAGATTTACTCAAATGTTATCAAAGTAAAACACCCTGCATCGAGAAGGATGGTAGCAATGACCATTAGGAACAGAAACCGTGAGGCACATGGTCAGCAGACCCGCACATTAGAATTCAGCGTTATCGCCCTTGACTCCGTAGATCCTCTGAATTATTACCATATTTTTTTAATCTCTAACAAACATGTTTTCTGAGAGAGCAAAACATCTGCACGGTGCTCTTAAAATGTCAGGCGTAGGAAATTACTGAGGCACCTGGTCAGCGGACCGACTTAGTCGACAAACTTTCGATATGAGGGTATAAATTTCATCCGTTTTACATTACCGTATTGCGAGCAGCGCCGTCAGTACGTGCTACGTCACTGTGCTCCACCCAACTGGAGACACACCAGGCTGAACGAAATTATCTCATCTTGCTAATTAGGTGATCAGGTGTTGAACGAGTTTAACAAGGTGACTACCTATTATTAAATTACTATCTCATTATCTTCTCGAAGCTAGATTGAACCTACATTTGTGTGCTAGTCGTAGCAACAAATAAAACTCGAGGCAGAAAAAAAAAATCAAGATTGTCAAAATGATAAGATTGTAACTGGTACACAGAGTAACAGAGAGGAACTGGTAGGAGTCCTACCGTAGGACAAGAATGGCATGGGGAAATGTGACAGCGGTCAGAACGGGGATTTGGGAAATATTTAGGGGAAAATGGAAGTTGGTCATACTGCCTATTGATACGGCGGTTCATCCTCAAAGTAGGAACTTCCGAAGGATCTCCTCCCGCGGTTCATCGGACCTATTTTGACCTAACAGGCGGAAAACCGCCAGTGGGATTATTCGGCCCCATGGAAGATTTATCTCTTTCTTCCATGATTCGGCCCATAGTGAGGAATATAATAGGTACTAGTACCTATTAATTTTTTTCTTAATAATATATTCCTCTCACTACTCGCTCCAAAAAGTCCAGAAAAAAACGCAGCAAATTTTACACAAGGGTTTATTATTACACAAGGGTTTATTATTACTTGTGCAGAAATTTAATTCTGTCAATGAAAAAATAAAGAAATAAATTTTTTTTTTGGATTTTTATCTCAAAAAAATTTTTTTTTTTTTGCATTTTTTGTTCAAAAATGTTTCTTTTTCAAAAATGCTGTATTTTTTACTCGAAAAATATTTAACATCCTGGGATCCTTCAAAAATCCCATTTTTAGCCCCACGAATGCCCTAAAGATCGCCCCAGTGAAATCGGATCGTTCCGGGACCCCAAAAAATGGATTCTACGTCCAAAAATACTTCGAAAACGACACCTAACTCGATCCCATAGCTAAAAGCCTTCAAAAAAACCCCTCCCGTAGCCCCATAGCGCCACACGGGTTTGGGCGATCGGACTGAAAACCTTGCGGGCACAACTAGATGGTAAACCAAGTGAGGCCATTAGTTCCATAGTTGGTTAAGTCCATTTCGGGTCAAACTTGGTAAAACACGAAAAACGGTTTGAGGGTAGTTTTTGCCTCGAGTCAGACATTGTACGGCTTCTTTTCATAGATTGGGCCTCTCCAGATCAAAACAAATCAAAATTTTGCCTAAAACTCTATTTATAGAGGTGGAATTCAATAAAAACGTATGGACTTAACCACTTTTGACACCAAAGTCTGGACGTAACCAGTTTTGTATATAAACAAGAAGCATATAACTAGTTTTGAAACTAAAATGCTGGGAACTGACCAGTTTTGAGACCAAAGAGAGAGTTTGAAGACCAAAAATCAGAGGCACAAAAAAGGATAAAGGAAACACATTGAAAACAAAACACCTCACAGCGACAGAAGACTTTGAACTCTTACTCTGAAAGCAGGGTGAAGCAGTTTGACCACCTTTCCAGAATAAAAGTTCCATTCCAACAGGTAGCAAGAAACTCAAAGGTTTAAAACTAGTAAAAGACCGAATCCTTTCTCTTAGAATACCTTCTAAATGGTGGGTGGATAGTATGGACGTAACCACTATTGAAACCAAAGTAGTGGACTTAACCACTTTAGAGCCCAAAATCTGTTATAACCACGTTTGAATCAAAACAGACTGTGGACTAAACCACATTTGACACAAAACGCGCTTTTCAACCTTGAATTACAAGGGGATCTAACTACTTTTGACGAAAAATAATACCGCCAATCGATTCCTCGCTAGGAGAAACCTTAGAAATGGCTTTTAAATCGAATTTTGACAAAAATGGACTTAACCAACTTTGGAACTAATGGCCTCAAGTATTTTGCCGAAATTTCAGATTTTTTTAAAAAATTCCTAATGCCCAAAACGGCCTGGACGGCGGACGGCGGACGGCGGACGGACATTTCGGATTTAGAATGTAGACCTCTTGAAACGGATAATGTCAAATTTTGAGCCCGATCGGAGTCGTCGACCCCCGTCGCGAAAACATAGGTGTATTATTCCAAGAATAATAAACCAAAATCGGGGATAACGTTTTGAAAGCTTAGACTTTTCTGAACAGAATGAGACCAACCGCGCGCGACTCTCCAAAATTGTAACTATGGGGGCTAATGGAAGCGGGGGTCGACGACTCCGATCGGCCTCAAAATTTGGCATTATCCGTTTCAAGAGGTCTAGATTACAAACCGACCGCCGTCCGGGCCGTTTTGGGCAGTAAGAATTTTTTTTTAAATCTGAAATTTTGACAAAATACTTGGTTTACCATCTAGTTGTGCCCGCAAGGTTTTCAGCCTGATCGCCCAAACCCGTGGGGCGTTATGGGGCTAAAATGGGGCTACGGGAGGGTTTGTTGAAGGCTTTTGGCTATTACAGCCAAATAAGATCGAGTTAGGTGTCGTTTTCGAAGTATTTTTCGACCTAGAATCCATTTTTTGGGGTCCCGGAACGATCCGATTTCAGCGTTGCAATCTATAGGGCTTTCATGGGGCTACAAAAGGGATTTTTGAAGGATTCCTGGAGGTCTAATATTTTTCGAGTAAAAACATAACATTTTTGAAAAAAAAAAAATCCAAAAATCTTTTCTTGTTGACACAGAAATAAATTTCTCCACAAGTAACCTATATCAAAGAATAATAAACCCTTGTGTAAAATCTGCAGCGTTTGTAGACCAGTATACATATGTATACATATACAGCAGCATATCGACGCTTAAGCGGCAACATGACCAATCAAACTTTTTGCAGGTTTTCAGGAGCAACAAAAAACAGTTTATTTTACAAACTAGCAACTCATTTTCGTCAAAAGCCACTCAAGTGTAAACCTTTCACAGTTTCCCAAGGGATATCATGAGAGTTTTTGCGTTTTAATATGCAGACACAAAATTAGGCTTGATAGGTCGTGTTGCCATAATTTCTCATGCTTGATACGATTTGTTGTCCCTCTAACACCTTTTGATAGGATATGTTCGCAATGATCTTCTTTTGATACGACAATTTTATTTACCTTCAGGCAATAAAATGTTTGCTGAAGTAGGTAAATCGAGTCTAATCCAAGTCTAATTTCAAAAATATCTGTCACCGGACTCTAAACTGTGACCTGTTAAACCAGATTTCGGGATGAATAAACAGAAAGGGAGAAAAATACTGAATCTACTGAATCATTAAATTTTAATCTTTGCTCAAGTCTTTTTGTTACATTTTGTTAGTCTTTGTACTTCGTTATCACATGCTCAGGTACGAATTATATAAAATAAAGTAAGGAGTCATCAATATTCATCAACATATTAATTGGACGAAGACGTAGTATCAAGATACTTAGTATCAATACGAATAAGGCATGACTTGGGTGGAACAACCACCTAGCACGTAGGTACCTAAATTAATACTTAAATGTAAAAAATCAAACTTGGAAAACGAAAGCTTACAGTGACAGTAACTACATGTACAGGTAACATGTTAGGTAACTAAACTTGTACAACTGTTGAGAGTTGAATGGTTAACAACATCGAACAACATCTCTACGATCTAAGCGAGATCTAAGCAGAAATAAGTCCTTACTGGAATACTGTGTCTGTGACTTGGAATAGGAACTATTAATTATGATACTTTCTCTTCTTTGCTTGGTCATCACCCTTCGCTTCGTTCTTCTTTCTCTTGTTATTAGGATTCTTCATTTTCAAGTTCTCCCTTTTCCTCTCCAATCTGATACTGTTCCCCTCCGAGGGAAGTGTCTTATAATATTGCAGGCAGTCTCTCGGCAGCAGATTTTCGGCCAAGAACATTAGGTCTTTGAATTGATCGAACGTGAGGGGTCTTAATTGGCTGTACAGTTTCTCAAACTTGCGTTCTTTTTTGATCCTGGGACGTCGTGGAAGCAATTGGAGTTCTTCATCAAATTTCAACTTGAACTTAATATGCCCTTGAGGCTCATACTGCAATAAACGGAGATCCTGGACTACTGGATTTCCTTTCACATTCCCTGGTCGTATACAGGTATAGATCATTGTTTCGTCAGCTCCAAACTGAAGGAAGAAATCGTAGTTAAGATAAACAGCCCTATAGGGCGCTTCGTCTGACTGCATTGTTCCTCTGCAACATAAACCCCATTTTTTCAGATCTCCACAGAACAGTTGGATTAATTGATATGGTAGGTGATTCAGAAGTGCCTACAAGGAAATGCCTGGTTGACGAAATGCAAATCACGAAAGCAAGCATAAATTGAGGTTTTGTTAGGAGAAAAGCTTGCTAAGCCTGGAAGCAATTTATCGTATCAATGTGAATCCATTATTTGCAAAATATCGTATCAATAACAATTTCAGATTTTCCTTGATAATACCTCTCGGGTTACGCGTATCCTTGGAAACCTTTGTGCACATCGTTGGGTGGACAGTTAATAATCACCTCTGAGTAAAAATGAGGACAATATGAACGATAATAATTGCCTACTCACCTTTCAAAAGCACGAACGATGAAAGTGGAGTCATGGACAAAGGAAAACCGGCTTGATACGATTTGTTGACAAATGATTTTTGATAAGATAAGATCACTAAATGGCTTATATTAGCGCTCCTGGTGGTTGTAGGAAAACAACAGTGTAACCAGCGTGTCAGGCGCGAAAAATTACTGCTAGGAGCGCTAATATCTCAAAATGCCCAAAAATGTTGATAGGTCATGTTGCCGCTTAAGCGTCGATATATGCATGCTTCCAAGCTCGGTGGGAAAGAATGACAATGTCATTCATGTCATGATGAAGTTGAGTAGGTAGGTAGGTAATGTGAGTTAGAGTTAATGGCAACAATAGATGAGCGAGAGATATTACCGGTTCCAAAGACATAAAACAACGGAAAAATTCAGATAAAATTCATTGTGCATTTGCCTACCACGCTCCATTTTTATTGAATTTCAAAAATTGATTTCGTGGTGAGATACTCAATAACGAATAATTCTTGTTCGTACTGTTCTGAGAATTGGTGAAAAACTGAACAATGAAAATTTGTAATGCATAGGGCTACTCACGAAAGTAGGTACGTAAGATACGCAGGAATCACTCCAAACCAAAAACGTCTAAACTTTGCTACACAACTACTGATTGGTATGTCGTGCGGTTTTTTGGCGGCTTTTGTGTCTCCGTCAGACCTGGCAACTGTGCATCGGACCCGGTGGAGGATCAAACCTATTTAATCCGGTCTCTTTTACTCTGCGATTAAACTGATTCACCTTCGTATTTTAAGAATTCAACAATTCTAACATCTCCCTACACTGCCGTTGTTATCAATTTCGCGCTGCGTTGAAGATTCGATTTCTGGGGGTAGATTCTACACTCCGCGGTGTAGCAGCGCATTAGCGAGAGCTTTACGTTTCAATGTAACGTACTCGGGACGTTACTTCACGGAAAGCGATTCTACACTCGTCGGAGGCGGTTGCGTTCAGCCGAAACGCGGTCCTAAAGCAAGATGGTGGATGTAACGCAAACATCTGTTTGGAGGGGCGGCAAAGTTCGGAATATCGACGCTAGGCGTCGCTGAATGCATGAATTCACAGGGAAAATGCAGGTTTTTTTGTTGGCAGCTTGTTATTTTTCGATGATTTTCCGCGAAATCTCGTTTTGAGATTTGTTTTCATTTTCGGATTGACATTGTCACTTTGACAACCCAAAAATTTTGGGCCAAAATGTTTAGGTACCTTCCTTTTCGAATTAGTGTTTTTCTATTTACGTAAGTTTTCAGAATCTAGCAAAGAGTAACAGAGGACAATCTAGTCTTTACACTAGGATCCTGACGAATGTGTAGAAGCAAGGAAGAGTCTTTATTTATCCAAAATAGGCGAACTCGTTCATTCACTCGTTCGAGGCTGAGGGGAACAAATTCAAACATCCTCGAAGGAGGCATCTACTATTCCTCGCCGTACATGAAGGGCTGTGACACAGAGGTGAGTGCCAACCCGTCACTAGATAGAATTGATTAAATCTGATTATCAGAACATAGATGAAACACTCGTGTGTCGCATTTCTAGTGTCATCCATTATTAAATAATTTTCCTGCTCATTGGGGTAAGGTTTTTTGGATTTCCGGAAAAATGCTGGTGGCGGTGTTGGGGTGCATTATGAAAAATGCACTCCCTCACTTTCTGCATGCTAACTTACAGAAAATATATTGATTTTCAGCTCATGACAGCGAGAAAGAACTTCGTGGATTCTGAAACAACTGGTAGATCCATTGACTGTGAGTGTAATTCTCGTCTCATGTTACTATGATGTGAACAGCACGCTAGCTGTTATGTAGCTGATGTTATGTAGCTACTATTTTATTAATAGTTCCTTTTATTATTTTTGCAGACAATATTTGAGGGGCTGAATAAATTAACGGGCGGACTACCTACCTGCATCTTCAGCCACACAACAAATTTTCGGTAAGAGAAACAGACGTAAAACAGTCGTCTAAATTGTATACCTACATCTAGTACATGGCAGACGTACCTACGTCTAATAAGTTTTATAAGACTAGTATAGGGCAAACTTCCCTAATTATGTATGCTGATCGATGGTAGGTACCTAATAATTAGGTAAATTATTTACCTAATAGTTAGGTAAATTATTTACCTAACGCTGGCCGTTCATTTCTTAGTTGAAACCTAGGTGTAGGGAGCAATTTTGACGACACCGATTATATCGTTATTCTACAAAACTCTTTTCAGCATTTTAATTTAGGTCATTTGTTTCAGGCAAGCTTTTAGATGGGAGTGGAGTATTTACCTTCATCCGAAAGATCAAACGAAAGCCTTCCACACCAATTGTGGTCTACCTTGCCAAATAGTCATTAAATTACTACTTACATTTTGTGGTTTCATATTGGCTTATCCATTTATTTAATAAATAAATAATATGCTAATGAGTTGTACCTACTACCAAGTGCCCCTGTTCTTGTTGTTTTGTAATTATATTGCGAGGCTTTTGAAATAGGTACTTAGTGAATAGCAATCCAGTTTTTTATATATTTTGTTTTGTGTATGCAATGAGATGAAAATTCATCATCAAATTTTATTTTATTTTTCCCCCAATAATCTGATGTTGGCTGTATGATTTGTGGGGCCATGGCTAGGAAATTTGACTTTGCTTCGACTCCTATTGGCAACCATGGCATTTTAAAATTAAAGCGCCACCATGTTATAACATGCTGGTGCTTTAATTTTAAATGGTGATTGGGCAAAAAATCTAGACGAATGGAAGGAGGAATAATATTCCTGGAAGTATATTATACTTCCATCTTCCATGATCTTGACGTTAAACTCTGCACCCATAATTTTTTTTATTGAAAAGTTGAAGAGAATAATGGGGGTCGAGGAGAATAAGTTGGGAAGAATAATAAATCCTCATCTGGTGGTTATAAATTAAATCGGAAAGGTTTCACAAAAAAGCTGCAAATGTTTCACAATAGTTTATGGCTTTGTTGTAAATAGTGCGGAAAATAATCCTGTCAATAAAAAATTATTTAAAAAAATTCCTGTACTGTTTTTGGACTGATGTTGGACCCAGAAAAATGGAATCATCCTTGGTGAAAATTTATGGTTCGGGGATCCCCGAAAATACCCCATGGCGAAAAGCCCTCTCGTAACCCCACGGAGTTGAGCGATCAGGCTTTAGCCTTGCCGGTGTTTTTCTAAAAACCATGCGGAAACCCCTAGATGACGGATCCGTCCTAGTACCTAGGTATACCTATTTTGTGATATATTGTCCGAGTATTTTCAGATTAAAAACAAATTCTACTGCCCAAAACGACGGACAGATTGAGACTGAATTTTTATTTTACTGTATCGTAGTAAGTATACTCATACGTTCTTATAAGAACCTCTCTGAAAATAGGTACTAAGGCCTAGTAATACTACCTACCTCTTCTACAATTAAAAAACCGTTTGCTAGCGACATTTTCCTGCCACTGTATGTTCCAACGAACTGCGACAATAAGACATAGGTAGGTATGTAGGCTAAAACTTTGGAACGGTTCAGAAGTGCTGCGTGTAATGAGCAGAATCTTGTGCATTCACGGGACCAAAATTAAATTTTGGTTATTTAATCAGTTAAGCAACATTGGCACATGATGATTTATGAAAAATTTGGTTGTTCATTGTTACGAATAATCTCCTTTCTGCGCTGGGAATTGAATCGCCCCAGCAGCAGTAAAGGACTGTCGCAATGACAGGAAAGTAAAATTTACATAATTTATGCACCTACTTACCAAGTTTTTACAACCTTTCAATTGTCTAGCTGGACCTCCCAGAAGTGAACAGAGTGGTTGAAACGGTGTCAAAATGTATTTAATAACTAGCGACAAATTTGTGTCTTGGCAGACATTACAAAGTAAATTTTATAATAAAAAAGTAGGTTGGTACATAGAATTCTTAATAAAATAAAATACCTAACAGCGAAATTGTCAAAAATCGGACCTCTGCCGCACTCCTACCCATGGTTAATAAAAACAATCACATGGCTCTTATAGAGATATATGACGATACGCTTTGCAAGGTCTATGCTAAGCGCGGTGACAAGCCCGTAAGGTTGGTCCTCGGCCCACCTTACGAAAAGTGAAAGTCGCCGTCATTTGTAGCCTAGATGATGGTATACGCTACGGTTCGGAGCGGTGTAGAATCGCTTCCGGGCGCCATCGAGTCACGAGAGCTTCAAACGGCCCCCGTAGCGCTAACGTAAACGGTGTAGAATTGGCCCCCAGGATGGCATCAACGAAAGTAGCCGTGGTGAGCATGAATTTTTCCGTACTTTATATTTAATGATTTAACCGTACCAGCGGCTCTACTCTGCGTACATTTCAGGGGTTCGATCTGCGAAGGCTGTTCTAAACCGTGTCGATCGGAAACCGATGTTGAGGGCTTGTTATTGTTGTTGTTTGGTGCTTGATCCTCATACAGGCCAACGGGTTTATCAGTACGCTGATAAGAGCGGTCACAGTGATAACGATGTCAAATGAAACCACGTCGTGTTTAGGTACCTACATACTGAACTTCATAACATTCGCTGTTGTGCGAAAACGTCTAGTTCGTTTCCTCCCTCTGTGACATTTTGGTGAAATGGTGTCGAGTGCCTCGGAGTTAGTAGACTCATTATACTATAATGTATAGTATCCTATAGTATCCTATAATGTATAGTATCCTATAATGTATAGTATCCTATAATGTATAGTATCCTATAATGTATAGTATCCTATAGTATCCTATAATAGGTATCTGAACATCGCTTGTGTCATCTTTTGAGGTACGAAAGAGCAAAGACAGTGGTTTGTTGTTTGTTAATCGCGAAAACCAAATCTCTATTTACAGACGATTTACTATCTACAGAATGGTGGTGAGCATAAAATATGCAAGTGCTAGCGATTGGCAGGAAGTCTGCAAGAAAGTCAAAGGAGCCGCCGTTTTCATAGACGAACCGGGTTGCGAGTGTCTGAGCTGGCAAGGAGGTCTGGAACTTTTGTTGAAATCAGGAGCCAGAACCGTCAGAAAATTCTCTAGTTTCGAAAGCGGCGACGATGCGGAAAAAGCCGTTTTCATCGTCTCTTCCCCCCTGACGGGACCTTCGCGGATTGTTTTGCGGGATCTCATCAGCAACAGCACCTTCCAGTATTGTACTTTAGTGATGTCGTGCAGCCCAACGGTGCTTACGTTGGCTACGACGGGGAACGTGTCGGAAAATAGTGAGGAGATGACGGCGCTGCACAAATTGGAAACGGACATGCTGCGTTGGATGAAGAACAAGGAATATGTCGTGGAAATATTTCACCTGCTCATTTCGTGCGTTCCGCTTTCGGACAACCTTTTCACTATTCCCCAGTTCAGCCATATAATGCCTTGCCTGTCCGAAGACCTCGTTGGGAAAACACCGTACGCTTCACTGCCCAGAAACGTTGACATAGAAGCTCTCCCTTTGGAACTACAGGTGGGCATTGTACATATGATGACAACATTGAGCGGGTTGCTGTCAAAACTCAACGTCCGGGAAAGCATATATTGCATGGGTATGATAAGTTCCCTGGTGGGGTCACAACTTCAAAAACACTCATCCAGCGCTGTGAGGCTCAAAAATGCCGAACACGATGCTTCGCTATTGCTCTTAGACAGGACTTTGGATCTTTGCGGGCCTCTCATGCTCTCCCCTACCGCCCAAAACACTCTTTTGGACCAAGTAAAAGCCACTTTGCCTCCTCTGCACGAGCACAGCGTTGACGTCGCAATAGACATGTCTCCTTTGTGCTTTGGCACTTCGAAAACGAAAGAATATTCTACCGTAGCTCCAGGCTGCTTTCACGAGCCTCCTTCCGACTGGATTGAGTTTCTCATCGACCGACCTCCGTCAGAAATCGTTCCACATCTGTATCAGCGTCTCGCCGAAACACTTCACATCCCTGACGTCCCGCCAAGAATAACACCGAAACATTTACACGACTTCATTATGGATAATTTCACTAAAAATTACGAATTAATAAAGAACAATTTGAGTCTAGTCCAAGCGGCTTTGGGAGTCGCGAGTGCGATGAATTCTGACAAAAATATGTCCCTTGAAGTGTTGGAAAGTTTGCAAAAGATGCTCTTTCAGTCAGTGGCTGCTGAAAATGGTACGAGCGAAGCCATGCAGCAAATTATTCAAGTGATCTACGAAAGGCGAGATCGTGGTTTGACTGCAGACGCCATTTTTTCGTTGTTGGTATTCATGTACAGTCTGGTTGGGCGGCAGTTCCCGGTGGATCCCGGTCTTGAAAAGGGTTTGAAGGACGCCGTCGTGGAAATGATGACCGAAGAGGTTATGAAGCCGGAAACAACCAGCAGGTTGGTCCAAAAAGTCAAGGAAGAAGGTGACGTCGAGGGGTTTTGCGGTCGGTTGTTCTTCAGGTTGTCCGCTATTCGGAACGCGAGGCAGCAGAACGAAAAATATGTCAATTTGACGCACGTGAGGCCCAATTGCCCTTTGGAGTACGAGGGACTCATCAGTCAGCTTTTGTACGACATCGGTGACGTCAAACGGCCCGAAATCCCCGACCTCAAGTACAAAGCGAATATTGGCCTGAGAAACGACTTCACATCCAGGTACGTGTGAACACTTGATCTCCCCCCCCCCCCCACAATATCCAAACTTGTCCATCTCATAGATTGAACACACTGTGTTTCCAGGCTGGCCATGATGCTCAACTCTTCCAAACCCCACGTCATGGACAACGATCTGGTGATTGTATTCATCATTGGGGGAATCACTGGACACGAAATCAAACACATCAACAGCTTTTTCCGTTTGTGTGGGAAACGCGTCATCATTGGCTCCACTTCGCTTTTATCTCCGAATCAAATTCTGGACAATCTGTTTCTTATTGACCCTCTTAAGCCTTTTTCATTATGAGGAGTCCTATGAAGGTATTTTAGACTGAACTGTCGTCATGCTAAAATGTATAATCAACAAAGTACTAGAGCATAATATGCTCTATTTATATTATAAATAAAATAATTTGTGAATCAGTGTGGTCCGGTACATCCCATAACAGCCACAATGCCAAAAAAAGTGCCCATAGATGGAGTGGAGCAGTGGCGGCTCGTGCAGGGGTTCAGTGGTTCAGAGAACCCCCAAAGATAGTGAGCGAGAGGAGAGAAAAATTTCATTTACTTACCTATTATCAAATCAGCTTCCCATAGTGCCACTGTTGATGCAAGCTGGTAACAAGTTCTTACTATTTTTTATAACAGTTCCATTTGGCTGGGGAGGGACGTCAGAACTTGGGTTCACATCCGATTTAGAACCAAAGCAGGCAAAAGAATGACGACAGGAGGGTGGGAGGGCGGTTTGGAAAGGTCACATGACTGGACGAAATTATAATGGATGCGTGCGCTGGCGACTAGGGCAGCCCCTGTCTGTTATTCACACAGGTACGAAGAGCAGTTTCTCAGTCTCGCAACAGTGTTGCCAAAGCACATTTTTAAGGGAAGCGGACTTTTTGTAGGGGAAAACGGATATTATTCCCAGTGAATTCGGATTGTAATCGTCAAAATTTGACGATTTGAGGATTTAATCCTCCTGAAATGAATCAAAACAATTGGAGATAGAGCAACCATTGCTCTAAGATATAATTGTAGGGTTTTTTGAACACTATGCTGGAAATAACAGAGAAGAAAAAGAAAAGGGAATTGTCTGTGAGGGAATTTTTACTGGCGCCCTCCTTACATGCCTGGTTGTTTTGGTAAATTCTGCCTACAGTTCGGCCTCCTTTTGTTTCGTTCGAGTCAAGTCTATTAATTTTCTAGTCATTTAATGGTTTATTGTGAATGGTTGGTATATTCATCCTCCTTGGCTATTGGGCCTTAGTGCGGTGGGGTTGTTCTGGAGGTTGTAGGGTGAATAAAAAGGGTTTTCTTCCGAGCTTTCGACCACTATATTAGGCCATCTTCAGGGTTTAGGTTACTTGGCAATTTACATTTGTGAGGGTTGCTCTCCATCCCAGTCATGGGGTTCTATTACTGGGCATAAGTACTTTCTGATGATCGGGTATGGCTATAGGGTGTCCATAGGGGTGATGTTGGTGGTGGTGAGCGTGGGGTGATGATATTTCATGTGCGGTTTATTGGGGGGGGGGGGGGGGGGGTTTCCATTACTGGTCGGGTCGATTTCTTGTTTATTGTGTGTGTGATTTTCGAGAGATGAATACCTGTCGCAAGAACATTGCCTTCGGCACTCCACCCTTGGATTACAGATGGGAAATGAAAAGCATGGGCCGTATGCATGGACGTGGAAAGTGAATCGGTTGTATTTTTCTTCTAAAATGAGACTTCTTGCTAAAGCCATTCAGCAGACGTACTGTGACTATACATTCGGGTGTGTATTAACTAGGTAATACGAGTATGTTCTTAATTTTGCTGTCGAAGTACGGTTGAACCCCTTCTTGCCGGTAGCACGGGCCGCCACTCGAGTGGAGGGTATCGTGTTCCCCTTGGTTCCCTTCCAAAGACTCTGCATCTCCATCTCCTGACTTACCAGGTAAGCCTGGAGTATGCGAGTCTTCCTTTTCTGTGGCTGCCCCAGGTCTACAGATCATGACAATTCATGTTATGCCCTGGATGGAAATGTTCCTTTACAACAAACAGCGGCGAAATCGTGGATTCGCGCCTCAGGCTTTCCGCTAATCGCACAACACTTAGTGTAGTGAATCTAAATTCTAATTTAGAAACGAACTCATGAAGGTACTTACCCATCGCCCGCTATATGGGGTGTCCCACAATAACCAAGGCGCTTGAGAACGAGTTGCTTCAGCTGGAGCAGAGAATATTGCGTCGAATTTTTAGAGGACCGGGCTTGGCGGACAAATTACCCCATCTTCCTTTGGTTTTTGAAAACACCCGTACCTAACCTATCCCTTGATAAGTAGCTACAGATCTGCGATTCCTTTTCCAGGTGACCGGCAGTAACAAAGGGATTGGTTTTGCTATTGTCAAGAACCTGTGCACCCAATTCAACGGAGTCGTCTACTTGACCAGTCGCGATGTCGAAAGAGGAGAAGCTGCTGTCAAAGCACTTGAGGAGGTGCCATTCATCCCCAAAGTTGTAGGAAACTTGAAAAAAACGTCAATAACACAATTGAAATTTTCAGGAAGGGCTGAACCCTGTTTTACACCAACTTGACATTCTAGACCAGACTAGCATTAATAATTTTGCTGCTCACATTAAAGAAACACACGGAGGGATTGACGTACTGGTGAACAACGCCGCGATTGCTTTCAGAGTAAGGAACATAAAGTTCAGGTTTATTGTGGTTTGATGGTGGTAAAAAATGGATTTCCTATATTGCAGAAGGACGCGTCAGAACCGTTTAGCGAACAAGCTGAAGTAACCCTCAAGACAAACTATTATGCGCTGAAAAATGTCTGCAACGCGCTGTACCCTCTTCTGCGACCACACGCACGCGTCGTCACCCTGTCGAGTTCTGCAGGCCACCTGCCCCGCATCCCTGGAACGGAACTCCGCAAACGTTTTATGGATCCTAATGTCACGGAAGAGGCTATCGACAAGTTGATGGAAGAGTTCGTCAAGTGAGTTGTGCTGGTTTGGTGGGTGTTTTAAGTGGTTGCGTTTTCAAACGAGATCTTTTTTTTTTTTTTTTTTTTTCAGGGCCGCCAAAGACGGCTCGTATTCATCGCTTGGCTGGCCAACGAGTGCTTACGTAGTGTCAAAAGTCGGCGCCAGCGCGTTGACTCGCATCCATCATCAAAGGTTCCTCAAAGACCCCAGAGAAGACATCGTCATCAACCACGTGCATCCGGGATACGTCGACACCGACATGACATGTCACAAGGGAACGCTTACTACAGATCAAGGTTCCTACATCACCTACTTACTCCTGACGTTCTTCAAGAAAAGCATAGTAACACGTCTTATTCCGTTGTGTAGGTGCCGATGCTCCCACCTATTTGGCTCTACTTCCTCAAAACTGCAAATCGCCCAAAGGAGACTACATTTGGTACACTCGGAAGATTGTCGACTGGGTAAACGGACCGGTCCCGGAAAATTAAAAACAGGCCTGATTTGGTGAAACAGGGGTTCAAAAACGTTTTTCAATATTCAAGGGTTCTCGTGTGCTCAAGGGTTAAAATTATTTGAGCCCGGTGATATGAATAAAGTGGATTGCCAAAGCCCGGAGCTTATCGAATTATTCCAGACGTAGAATGTTTAACCCTTGATTAAGTCTTGGGCTCAGCTGGCTACTTTAAGGAGCCGACTACCGACTATTGATACCCCAGTCAATGCTAGATGAGGCAATTAAATTTTACAAAGCTCGATTTGATATTACAATTTTAAAACTAAGGTTTGAAGGCAGAAACAACGGAATCCACCGTTTAAGGTTAATCTCGGTTGTACTTCTTGGTAAAACCAGCTCTGAATATGTGGGTTGGTCATTCTGGTCCTTATATTGAATACAATATATCTTATCAAATGAGCTTCTGACGATTCTGCTCGATGTGTCCTGGTGGAGTTTCACAGCGTTGGATTTGACTGGGCCACTAGCTGGTTATATTTTACTTCATCAATTTTGAGGAGGATCAGAGGCTGATTAGCTTACTTTACTGATTCAGTAGTCTATCTTGAAAGATGTAAAAAATCGTTCAATTTTTCAAAAATTGGCAAAAAATCGAGAATCATTCAATGAGATTCTCTTGAGGAATCGGATATGGAGTAACCCTAGCCAGGCCCTGGAATCCGCCGCTCGACCAGCTGACGTTCCCAACAGCGCCCACTTTTGCCGCGCAGTCTAGATGGGCTGGATACAATGTATGGCTACGTGTCATGTGCTCCAGTCTTCCCGCGCGCCTTCGGGTAACACCTCGGCTTCTAGGACCTTGCGAGATCAATTAGCAATACTCAACTTTCCCTCCCATTTTCAGTTTTAACCTACTAGGTACCTAATTTTTTTTAAGATTATCATTTCCACTACGTGGAAAATACAAGTCTTGTATTTTGCGTTTCAGAGCTTCCTGAGCAAATTTGGTTCCGTGCCTGTCTGTCTGTCCGCACTTTCTTGTTACAGCGATAAATTCCACAATGAGCTCCTTCAATGATTTAAAAAAAGTTTTTTCTGGAAAGGTCGTGCTTCAAAGGTTACGAAAATAGGTCAACGTTGCAGAAAACCCGTTTCTATTATTTGTAGGGCTTTAGGAAAAATAATATTCCAGACCTCGGTATTAAAATATTATTATAATATTTGAATTCCGAGGTCTGGAGGGGGATCTTTTGATTGTCCGAGAGAGAGATCTCTTTCTCTACGTGAAAATCCGACCCCTCAAATTGAGAATCGAGGTAGTCATCAGAGAAGGTCATTCAAAATTCAAGCATCGAGGTCATCATCAAAGATGGTTAGGCCTATTTTAAAATCGACCCGGGCCGAGTGTTTTTATTCCGATTCTGTTCAGATTTATTATTCAGCGCCCTGACGGCTCCGTGCCCAACCAATCGAGCCAGGCGAGGTGTGACATCACGTGCCTACAGTAGGCTGCTATCAGTTCAATATCTTCAACATTTCTAAAACAGTTCTGCACGTAATTATACAAATTCACAAAGTTAAAATTTGTGTAGAGGGTGTAAAGAGTGTTGAATCCAAATATGTTGATAGAACTGACGAATTCCGACCTTTTCAAGGAGCCCATTGAGATCCAATTTGGGTCAAATCTTCAGGGATTGTGCGGGTTCAGCCTCTTGAAGTCCCATATAAATTTCCTCCCATAAAGCGAGGAAGCTACTAGTATGTTAGTATTTTATATGACCGATAACGAATAGACCAATGAACAATGATTGCTACATGAACGAAGTTTTGTATTAAGTAGACTCCTGCGATCTCTTGTAATCCTGCAGGTTTTTTTTAAGAGAGAATGGAGACGATTGCTTTGAGTTCTTCTTACTGCTGCTTGAACTTGTAGGGGAGCCCCAACCACCGCCGCCTGGTGTTTGCAAGATGAACGAATCCCCCGGTTCGACGTCTATTGCAGTTTTGGGACTGAGGTAGAGAACTGAGCCGTTTTTCTTCTTGATCAGGTTCAAACCTTTGGCGCCTGGCAGTCCACCCTCGAGGCCGTACGGTGAAAAAACGCGGCGCTCCGTCAGGATCGAGAGGGAAATCGGTGCCCGGAAAGCCAATTTACGGACGACACCATCCCCTCCTTTGAATTCACCTTGGCCGCCGGACCCGTCTCTCAGGTGATACCCTTCTAGAATGACGGGATAACGTTTTTCAAGTATTTCTGGATCGGTGATGCGTGTGTTGGTCATGTGAGTGTGGACGCCACTCCTACCGCGCCACGTAGGGCCGGCCCCAGCTCCTCCAGCGACCGTCTCGTAATAACCCCAATCCTTCTGACCAAACGTGATATTATTCATGCAGCCTTGGGACGCCGCGCAGGTCCTGAAAGCCTTGAAAATTACGTCAACGATTCTCTGGGACGTTTGCACGTTCCCACCCACAACTGCAGCAGCCTCTGAGGGATCCAAAATGGAATTGGGTGGGATGACAATCTTGATTGGCTCCAGGCACCCTTGATTAAGCGGCACATCGTGCCCAATCATGCATCTAAGACAGTATATCAGTGCTGACAAAGTTATAGCTCTTGGAGCGTTGCAATTTCCCCAAACTTCATAGCCTGATCCAGTAAAGTCGCACAGTGCTGAGCCTTCTTTTATGTCAATGTCGATCCGAACTTGTATCGGGGATCCATCGTCCATCAATTCGTAAGCTGTTAGTGTTGTAGTCCCTTGCTTTTCCTGCTCTCTCTTTCCAATCGAACGCAGCATGTCCCTGACGGCAAGAGCAGCGTGTTCTTGAATGTAGCGCATGTAGGCTTGTACCACGTCTAACCCATAATAGGCTATCAGCTCTTTCACCAGGTTAATCCCCTTTTGATTTGCAGCAATTTGAGCCTTCAAATCAGCAATGTTATCGTGCAGGTTTCGAGTGCCAGACGATCCCGGAATTCGTCCTGGTTTGTTGAACTCCTCCGTCAGTTCTTTCTCCCGGAATTGACCTTTTTTGACGAGGAAAAAGCTCTCGAAGGCGGCACCTTCTTCGTTGAGTGTTTTTGAATGAGGTGGCATCGATCCTGGTGAGATTCCCCCTATGTCTGCGTGGTGACCCCGACTTGCCACAAAAAACACAGGTTTGGGCTCCCCTTCCAAAAACACGGGAGTGATGACTGTCAAATCGGGAAGGTGCGATCCTCCTGCTTTCGGATGGTTTGACAAGATAACGTCACCGTCTGCTATGTCGTCGCCGAGCTTGCGTATTTGATATTGGACCGCCATCTGCATCGAACCCAAGTGGACTGGGATGTGCGGAGCGTTTGAAACGAGTCCTCCGTCAGGTCCGAACAAAGCACAAGAAAAATCCAGACGTTCTTTAATGTTGGTTGAAATTGACGAACGTTGTAAACTGCGTCCCATTTGCTCAGCAATGCTCATGAACCTATGAGAGAAAATGCTCAGCTGTATGGAGTCCAACGTTGTCCCAATTCGTTTCTCACCTCTGCTGGCTATGTTGATCAACATGCTTCCAGTTGGAGTGATCGTTCCTGTACAATTAGGCTCAACAACTAGCGTGCTCAAACCGTCGATGATGATTGCAGGGCCAGGCAGTTTATGGCCCGGGCTGAGGTTCCCCAACAAGTACACCGGCGTTGATACAAATTTCGTATCTTCAAAGTATACTTCAGTGTGAGTTTTTGGCGTTGGCTTATTACGCGATTCTGGCAACGATTTCTCAGGATCAATATGGGATTGGCCAACAGCTCTCACTCGTATGTCGTCGATCAACAGCGGTCTGCCTGGAATCGTGAAACCAAATTCTGTGTTGAACTTGTCAAGGAAGGTTTTTTCGATACCTGCTACGTCCAATTTGAAGCTCTTATCAGATCGTATCTTTTGCGATGGGATCATCAGAGCCCCATCGGTCCCTTCGTAGCGTACATTTAGAAACGGCTCGTATACAATTTTTGCATCGCTGAATCCTAGTTCTCTTAATTTCTTCACAGAATTTTTTACCTGCATTGAAATTCTTTCTTGGATTTTCCCCTCGTTGGATTTGTGAAGAGTCAATGAAGAGGGCTCCCGTTCTTCGTGGACGACGTCAGCACATGCCATGCCGTATGCCGATAAAATTCCTGCATATTTGTGGACAGCTACTTGAGCCATGCCAAGCTCCCGGGCCACTGCGCATGCGTGTTGTCCTCCTGCTCCCCCAAAACATGCCAGAACGTGTATTGAAGTGTCGTAACCTTTACCTTGAGTCAACGTGCGAATAGGGCGGCACATCGTTTCGTTTGCCACTTTGATGAACCCCATGGCTATTTCTTCGATGGACATTGGTTTATTCTTGTGGGCTTTTTGGAAGGAGTTGATTTGTGTTTGTAATTTTAAGAAAGCCGACACAGTTGCATCTTTGTCCAGTGACTGTTTTTCGTCTTTGCCGAATATTGCAGGGAAAAATTGTGGGATGATTCGGCCTAGTACGAGGTTAGCGTCGGTGATGGTGAGAAAGCCGCCTTTTCTGTAGCAAACTGGGCCCGGATGAGCACCGGCGCTTTCCGGTCCCACGACGAAGAGGCCAGAACGGAAAAACAACCTGGAGCCCCCGCCAGCAGCTACGGTGTTGATGTCAAGTTGCGGAGCCTGAATGGTGATGCCGGCCACGGTTGATTCGAAAACGTGTTCGTATCTCCCTGCGAACCTGCTGACGTCTGTTGAGGTGCCGCCCATATCAAACCCGATGATGGGATTGTTGCCCGGTGTCGTGGAGGCGTACCCAACTACACCACCAGCCGGGCCAGACAGAACTGCTCGTGACCCGTTGAATTTGTGCATGGGCGTCAATCCTCCGTCGCTTTGCATAAAAAGTACATTTACACCCTTCAAATCCTTTTCAAACCCAGCAGCAAACCCTGTCAAATACTTCTGTATGTGTGGCGTCAAATAAGCGTCAGCACAGGCCGTATACCCTCTGTTTACTGCTTTAATCATCGGCATGACTTGATGAGACAGTGAAACATTTTCAAAGCCTAATTTTTTCGCTAATTTTCCAACTTCCAATTCATGGTCTGCATACATGTACGAGTGTAGTAATAACACCGCTATACTTGTTATCCCTTTTTTCAGGACATTTTCCAACTGCTTTTCCACTTCATCCAACCTCAACGGCTGTCTCACAAGGAACTTCTCACCACTCAGTCCCTCAACGACGGGCCAACTTTTCGCTTCAGGCAACTCGCACCGACCTTTCAATTGCGGCAAAATCCGACAATCGATTTCAACAACATCTTCGTACAGCACTTCCGGAGTGACGATTTCCAAATCAAAAATCCTCGGCCGTGACTGATTTCCAATGAACAGCAAGTCTCGGAACCCCTTCGTGATGACCAAAGCCGTCCGGACACCTTTGCGTTCCAACAGGGCGTTCGTAGCGACCGTCGTCCCCATTCTGATCGAGTTAATCAGTTCACAACTCACTTTCCTGTTCTTGGGCATCGGCTTCCCGGTGTACTCTTCGATGATCCGCCGTATACCTTCCCTCGGGGCATCTTCGTAGTTCGCCGGGTCGACTGAGAGCAGCTTCAAAGTACGCACCGAACCGTCCGGCCTCGTCGCGTAAACGTCCGTAAAAGTGCCGCCCCGGTCGATGGCGAAGTCGAATTTTTGACTCATGCGTCGCTTACTGACTCCCAAACGTATCGATGTTGTTATCCGACCAGTTTTGACTAGAAACGTTGCTGCAGCAAATAAACATTGTACTCCCGTCTTGTTCAACTCGTTCAAATAGAAAGACATAGTTTTGCTGCCACCTTTTCCAAATACGAGGTTTTGCGGAAGTAGCTTAGCTGTGGCGAAGTGAAAATTCCAGTTCGACAGTTTTCGTCTTCATTCCATGTTCATCCTGCAACATTAAATGCATTACATAAAATTTTCATTGCTCAAGGTTTTTGAGTTTTATCAATTATAATAATATTGTAGGTTTGGGCAGGTCTGGGGAAACTATTACAATTACTAGGTCCCTACGTAAATTCTGGACGTAGAATTATTCTACGTCCAGAATTACGTCGATAACAACTCATACAACGCCGTTGTAACAACTCATACAACGCCGTTGTAACAACGGTACTTTTCAGTTATCCGGCCTCATCGGCCCTCACCCCTCGCATTATTCCTTCTGTGTGTCGGTACTTTATTGTGCCTGTTGCATGTAGGTTTTGTGCGATTCCTACTGCGTGCGGGTCGAATTCCAGTTAGTGCTGAAAACAAATCGATTGCTTCAACATTTCATTTTTTCGATTATTTTGGGCCAAAAATCGATTAATCTATTAAAAATCGAAAAGCAAGAAAATACCACTATCTCCCCATAGTAATTTTTCCAAAACTGAAAATTCGACCTCAAAAATTCAAGGATTCTAAAATTTTATATTACGTCGGCAATGAGTTCGTCATTGGCTTCAATTATGACAATAGAACTTACGGCAGACGATTTTGCCGAAAAATACGCCCTCCAGACAATCCGTAGCTATGGTCTAAAATTGCTCTAGACCTCTACAAAAACTTCACTGCTTGCCACGTCCTTATCCTTATCCTTAATTCCTCTCTGATATAAACTAGATGCATTTTAATAGTCTCATTTCATTTTTACCTCCTTTGCAAGAGTCGAGGTTTTTTGTGTCCGATTTAAATCGATTGTAATGGGAAAAATCGATTAACCTATTACGATCTCGATTTTTGTTTTTTTTTTGTTTTGCAGCACTAGCGCTAAGTAAATGCCTTTCATAGCATCTTTTGTTGTTATTCGAAGATTCATCGTCTACAATACACACAACAATACAAATACATACAATTTGTGACACTCAAAAGCATTCATTGAGTTTGCAGCCAGATATCTAAAGGGGGTGTCAGTGACCGTGTCACTGATACAGCCAGATAACTGAAAAGGTACCCATTCAACTATTCGGTAATACCACCGAGCTGAAAGCCATAAAAACAACAAGGAGATAACACTATTGAACGGGACCAAAAAATCCTCCCAGGAAATGCCAACGTCAAAGGGAAGAAACACCCCCAGATTGTTAATGTTATGATCGAGGATCAAACCAATGAAACACAGAATGCGTTATTCGGTAATTCCGCTGGGGGGATCGACCCGGGGCGTGGGGTGGGGTTAGAAGGAGTTGCGGTTCTTGGCAGATTGGGGGATCGGGTCGGTTGGGCGTTGGGTTAGCTAAATCTGCCGAAGAGAGCCTTACGCCCAACAACTTCAAACCAAATAACCTCCGTAAAAACACACATAACGACATAAAATACTTGGTTTACCATCTAGTTGTGCCCGCAAGGTTTTCAGCCCGATGTCCCAAACCCGTGGGGCGCTATGAGCTACAGAAGGGGGTTTTGAAGGCATTGGATCGAGTCTGGTGTCGTTTTCGAAGTATTGTTGGTCGTAGAATCCATTTTTTGGGGTCTCGCAGCGATCCGATTTCACTGTTGCGATCTATAGGGCTTTCATGGGGCTAAAAATGGGATTTTGGAAAGATCCCAGGTCAAATATTTTTGAAGTCTGTTCTACATTACCTTATTGCGATCGGCGCCGTTTGAACGTGTTACGTGGTGCTCCATCCAGCTGATAAGAACCCAGGACAACTGAAACGTTCCTGCAAAATTTAATGTATAATGTGCGTTAGGCTCAGTACTAAAAGTCATTCGAATTTTTTTTTTTTTTTTTGATCGATGGAATCAAGACGTGGTAACCTACGGTAACATAATGCTGAAAACTTGAGTGAGTTTCAGTTGTTTCAAAGTGAGGCATTTTACCTCAAGGGATTTTCGATGGTGTACCAGGCGTTTGTGCCTTCTGATTAGCTTTAATTGAGCCAGCATGCTCCCTGCAGGGATCGAATTCGGTTAGAGCGTGAATACCCAACAAATATTTCAGGCGGGGATTACAGTAGGCAATGTTTTTCTGCTCAGGAATATCCACAAACTGAGGGAGCATCATTCTAAAGAAGTAATTTGCTCATACTCAAATCGGCACAGAGTAACTTGGAGCAGTTGAACCTTTATTCAGGTTTGAATGAGTCATTTTTTTCTCTCCCTTACCACCTCATTGGATTAGACCTCTGCACCGTCGGCAAACAACCACTTGGAGAATCCCACTCAACACACTTAAAATTCTCCAAGAGAGTAGGTAGGTACAACATGTAACCTATCAGGTCAAATGAAATATAATCCCTTTAACTAATTTACACTAATGTACAAAATTACAGTCGTAAGGAGATGGGGTGGGGCCGAACGGAAGAAATGTTTAGACCAGGTATACCTGGACCTTATAGGAATAAGATAAAATGTTGGTACAGAAAGAGTTCTCTGTAGCCCTGAAGAAGCTTTATAAATAATATGAAACGTCGTGGAGCATTTTTATTTTGGACCAACCCCAAAAAATCACCAATATTGATCAATGTGATCGAGAAACCTGAGAGAAATAATCCAATTATTCATACACTTCTGATTGGTGATTACACTGTGCATGTAAAATTTATTAAATAAATTTTAATAAAGTGGTTGGGATTGGTAAAGTAGTGAGATAAGAACGTCAAGTTCGGCAACTGTCCGCCATGGCTGAGCATGGTACGCCAACAACCACAGTACATAGACATACTGTACGTCTTATCGTAGGTATATGGCGTATCATATGTTTGCTCCTTTTTTCCCCTGACATTTCTGTGTGAGACGGATTCGACCCGAGTTTAGTGTTGTTAAATTGAGAAAATCGCCTGTTTTGATCGCGTTTTTCCTAGTTTTCCGGGTCCTGTCTCAACTGTCAGGGTTCTCTCAGTGGTTCCCTGCTGTTGATCCGTTCTGGTCTTAAATCTTCCCCGTGACCTACATTGGACGGCTGCCGAGATTTGGGTGGGATCTCCCGTCTGGATGAGTTTTGTAGTTATTTCTGATTTAGTGATGTGATAAGTGTGGTAGTTTCTCAATTGTTGCATTTAATTGTGACGGGGAAATATAGTTTGTACGCAGAGGAAGATCTTCTCAATAGTGGGTGAGTAAAGCGATATTCATTTCAACATGGTTGTTTCCTGTTTGATGTTTCCGCTGTCTTCACTCATCGCTGCGGTGAAGTGTCGGATGCATTTGATTCAAAACTGTTTGGTTTTTCCTCCTAAGCCTGGAACTGAGACTCCGTTGTCCCCCTTCTTCCCGCACAACAGTCCCACAAGCCAGTGGGGATGCCCCCGATGAGAAGCAAAAATTCGGGCGGTGTCGAAGTGCAGCAGTTCAACAACAACCCGAAATTCTTCAACCTCGTGTTGGCTCCGAGGGCCGACGACAAACGTAAAGGTACCGAAGGCCCGTCGCGGAAGGTGTTCCAGAGCTCCGTTCACGCGGGGAGCGTCCTCCAGAATTTGAACTCCCTCCGGCTCCAGAACAAGCTTTGTGATGTGGAAATCGTCGCTGGGGATGCTGTCATCAAGGTAGATTGACAGCTTGTTGATTTAAATGACATACCCAAATCACGGGCTAAACGTTTGCGTCGTTTCAGGCACACAGAACTGTGCTGTCAGCGAGCAGCCCGTACTTTCAAGCGATGTTCTCTACGGGACTCGTCGAGGAAGATATGGACCGTATTGAAATTCACTACATACAGCCGCACATCCTCAGATCCATCATTGACTTCATTTACACTGGTGTTTTTTTTTTTTTTTTACGTCATAGCCTTTTAGCATGGAACATGCTTTTGCCGTGACCTAACTGCCCAAAAACGTTAGGCGGGAAGGGAGACGCGGGAGTGTCACGTTTATTTATTACGTAATATATTTATATATTTATAAATAGGACGTAGGATCCTATATTACCGTTAGGCCACTAGTTCGGCATCCTTACCTGTGTTACGTTAGGCCACTACTTTGGCGTCCTCACTTGACTTACCGTCAGGCCACTAGTTCGGCGTCCTCACTTGACTCACCGTCAGGCCACTAATTCACTGTCCTCACCTGTCGTATGTTAGACAACTAGTTCGGCGTCGGACAGTTTCTTTTCTAACACGCAAGATGGGTTTCAATCCCACAAGCCGAAAAGTATAAAGCGTGTTCCATGTTTCTTGAATTTCAGCCGTAGGCTCCAAGCAAACAGCATCCGGGGGTCCTGAGGGCTCGCCCCCCCCTGGCGAGGCCCAAAGGGCCGAGTTTTTCATTTTTCTTCCTCCTTTCTTATATTTGATTTTCCCTTCGATAGGAGAGATCGCCTTGGAACAGGAAAACGTGCAGGAGCTGATGATAGCGGGGGACATGCTGGAAATGAAAGAAGTCGTCCACGGTTGCACCTCTTTCCTCAGGGACGAACTTCACGTTTCAAACGCCGTTGGCATCTACAGGTAACCGCAAAATCCGTACATTCGCGAGCTTCTCAGCGCCGTCTACTGATGATGTTTATTGTGCAGATTCGCCGAGGATCACAATTGCACGGAACTGGCTAAAATCGCCACTAGCTTCATCGAGAATCATTTTCCGGTAATCGTCGGCGAAGAAGAGTTCTGCGATATCCCTAAAAACCCGCTGATCAAATTCCTGGACTCTGAACTCCTCAAGGTTGACTCAGAATACCAAGTAAGTGTTCCCGACAGTGCACGGATGTTTTGGGGTTTGGCCAGAGTACTGTATCGGTTGTTTTCAGGTGTTCCAAGCTGTCATGAAGTGGATAAACTACGACCTTCCTTCACGAAAACGCTACGTGTTTGAACTATTGACTCATGTGAGGCTGCCGCTCGTCTCAGTTCCTCTACTGGACCGTTCAATCGTGGAAATCTCCGACGCCAGTCTCAAAGTCAGTTTATGAACGATGAAAGATGATTTTGTTTTGGATATTTGATATGCACCAACCACATACTTCTCAGTTGTTATGCGTATTATGAAATCGTCAATAAAACACTAAGTAGAGTATGCTCCCTCAAAACTGGGTATCTGATACGTTTCGTACTGCAATTGTCATCTTCGTTGTATTCACAGGTGGCGCTGAGGTCTGTGAGGAAGGACGTGGTTCTCAAAAAAGGCAATTTGGTACCGCTGGTGGCGTATCCCCGGTTATGCGCCAAGAAGACCATCTTCGTGATTGGAGGCGGCAAACGGGAGCTGGTCAGCGCTTGGACGCGGTCTCTCGAGTGCACTTACGACACGCTGGAGCGATTCGATTGTTTCACCGAGTGCGTTCTCAACCAATAACCCATTCTGTACGGTGTTTTGTGTAACTTGAACGCTAATCGTCCTTTTCAGGGAGTGGTACAAAGGTATCGAGCCGATGGAAATAGGGCGAATCCTACCCGGCGCCGCAGCTCTCAACGGCAAAATTTACGTGGTCGGTGGCGAGCACGAATGTCAGATATTGGCCGATGGAGAAGCTTACGACCCTCTGACGAACACTTGGACGAAAATCGCCAGTATGGTGAGTTGACTGGTACCTATAAGGTTTGTAACAAATAGTGAAATTTATATTCATTTGTCTTGCCCCTAGATGGTGCCCCGATGCGAGTTTGGGCTGTGCGCAGTTGAGGGGGAGCTCTACGCTTTGGGCGGATGGGTTGGTGATGACATTGGTGGATCCATCGAAAGGTTAGTAGCTTAAAATATGGGCTCTCATGGACAAAATATCCAAAATGTTTGCCTTACTGAACTCTGTGATGGTACTTCAAGGTATAATCCCGTCTTGGACGAGTGGACTTTGGAAGGAAAACTACCTGAACCGAGATTCAGCATGGGCGTGGTTTCACACGAAGGTGAGCGCTGTCTTTATTATTAACCCTTGGAGCTCAGGAGGGTTTAGGATAGGAGGTCGAGAGGGGTGTCGTTTCGAAGTATTTTTTGACGTAGAATCCATTTATGAGGGTCTCAGACCCATTCGAACCTTGTGGGGCCCCTATGGGACTACATATTGTAGTCTTTTGAAAGATTTTGGATAGGAAGTCGAATGAGGTGACATTTTTGAAGTAATTTTGAATGTTGAGTCAACGCCCCTCAAGAATCAAACCGTCGCGTAAAATTTGAAAGCGCTCTAGCTTGATGATAGCCCACTTGTAATTCCTTGTATGCTTTCAGGATACATTTACATAGTCGGGGGTTGTACGCACAGCCAGCGTCACGTCCAGGACTTGCTGAGATTCGACCCGACGACGGGGGAGGTGAAAAATTTGGCGCCAATGTTGGAGCCTCGGTCTCAGATCGGTTGCGCCATTTTGGACGGGTACCTCTACGTAGTTGGCGGCCTGAATCGTGACCATGACGTGTTGCGGTCTGTCGAACGGTACTCATTTGACCAGGTTAGTTTGAGATATGTTGTAATATCCCCACTACCAATCCCTGGATGAATATGAGTGAATATAAAGTTTATTCCAAGAAAGAAATTCAAGTTAATAGTTCAAGTTCATACTACCTGTTTTTTGCTGCAAAATAATATTCTGGTTTCCTTTAGGTGCTCTTTTGCCCATTGGTACAGCTCTCTAGAAGTCGTGATGATTTGAAATAGAAAAATATTGAAACCTACTGGGAAAGCTTATGAGTGGCAGATGAAGTCCATTATAGTCTGTGTTCTCGTAGAGAAAGGATGCGAGGCAATGCAACCGCGGAAAACCCGGTAAAAAAGGAGAAAAAACGCGTTTTTCCTCATATATTAGTGATATCTTTTGTTTGCTGACACTTAACGACTTTGCATCCCATGATTCCCTTTTAACTGGATGTTCTACAGGTGTATACCTTGAAATTAAGCCAAAAATTAAAAAAATTAAAAATGCCCAAATTGGGGAAAACTTATTTTTAAGTTTTCAAACTCGATTTTAAAAGTGAAGTAAAATTTTGATTGAAAAAACGATTACACCACAGAAAAGAGGAGGTTTTTCTCTTTCCAAAACACTGGCGATGTCATTTTTTTGGTGGCGGAATAAGGGCGGTAGCAGCCGGCGAAGTGAACCCACACCTGCCTATTTTGCTAACTTTGACTGCCTGTGGAGCGACGAAAATGCGACGAATCGGTCTCCAAATTTCTGGGAAATTTTTTCTCACCTAGGGGTACAACATACCCAAAAATGGTTGATTTCGAAGAACTTTATTTTTTGGAGTTCAACCTTTGACGTGGAATGCCCCATATATAAATGCTGGTTAGTATTTTAGTTGTTTTTTTTAAAGTTTGTGCACCTGGCTTGAAGGCGGGGTCAGATAGATAGATAGATAGAAAACGTGTTTATTTAAACTTTAACAATAACAAATCCTTTTTTTTCTTATTTGTGAACACGATATGGCAATGGGCCATGCCCGTCTGCCAGAGGATGCGGCATAAGCGACAATAACTATAGCAAATATCAGAACAACCGAGCGAGTGAGGAAAACAAGATGCCATAAAATTATACCTAATAATAGCAATGTACGTGAAAATCAAAAAATTACTGATATAGGGCTGTATCTCGTGGGCGAGGATAAGGTGTCAGTCCCAATTAAACTGGGCCACCAGCTCAGATCGATAAGTCCAAGCGGCCTGGCAAAATCTAGCGAGAGGGAGCCAGTTCGCACCATTGAGGAGACTAATTATAGAGTCCAAGGACAATCCAGCCACTCCGAACTGGGCCACCCAGCAAGGACAGGGCAGCGCCCCAGAAAGTCGGTTATGTCCTCTGGGTCCCCGAGATTGCAAAGGGAGCACAGGGTCCCACCGAGCTGGTCGTCAGCCCGAAGCACATCAGGTCGACAGTTGAGAGTCATGAGGTCTCCCCTGAGACACAACGCAAAACCAACATGGACCCCTTTTGCGCCTCCACTGTCAGGTCAATGCTCCTGAGCCCCATGACCGTCTGCAGAGGAGTCGGTAAATCCTATGCCGCGATGCCGGGGACCCAGAGGACATAACCGACTTTCTGGGACGCTGCCCTGTCCTTGCTGGGTGGCCCAGTTCGGAGTGGCTGGATTGTCCTTGGACTCGATAAATATGTAAATCCTATGCCGCGTTGTCAGCGCCCTCATAACATTCCACTCCCACTTGAAGGCGGGGTCATAACGGTCATTTTGCTTCGTAGCGCGTTTCTGTAGACCGTTTTGTTCAGTCACAGTGAGTTTTGGTTTATTATTCTTGGAATAATACACTTATGTTTTCGCGACGGGGGTCGACGACTCCGATCAGGCTTAAAATTTGACATTATCCGTTTCAAGAGGTCTACATTCAAAATCCGAATTGTCCGTCCGCCGTCCTGGCCGTAGGAATTTTTTTAAAAATCTGAAATTTTGACAAAATACTCGGTTTACCATCTAGTTGTGCCCGCAAGGTTTTCAGTCCGATCGCCCAAACCCGTGGGGCGCTATGGGGCTAAAATGGGGCTACGGGAGGGGTTTTTTGAAGGCTTTTAGCTATGGGATCGAGTCAGGTGTCGTTTTCGAAGTATTTTTGGACGTAGAATCCATTTTTTGGGGTCTCGGAACGATCCGATTTCATTGTTGCGATCTATAGGGTTTTCATGGGGCTAAAAATGGGATTTTTGAAGGATCCCAGGAGGTAAAATATTATTCAAGTAAAAAACAAAAAAATGTTGAAAAAACATTCTTTGAAAAAAAAAATCAAAAAGTATTTTTTTTAAAATTTCAAATATTTTTATATTTAATAAAAAAATCCAAAAAAAAATTTAATTTTTTTTTATTGACAGAAATACATTTTTGCACTAGTAACCTATATCATAGAATAATAAACCCTTGTTTAAAATTTGCAGCGTTTTTAAATGGTGAGGTCGACGCCAGTTCCTCCACCTCTCGCCCGTGTGAGATCTGAGCGGTCGTCCGTTTTTTGACTTTACAGAAAAATTCCGCCGCGAATATTCGTCGCAAGATCGTGGAAGTGTATGGTGATGATACGATGATTCGACAAGCAGTCACGAAGTGGGTTAAGCAGTTTAGAGATCGCCGTACTGATACCCATGATGAGCTAAGGAGTGGGAGACCATCAGTGATTTCTGACGAACTTGTTCAAAAAGTCGAGCAAGAAGAGCGACTGGACCGTCGGGTGAAACTTGATCTTACTGAAAAATTTCCTGGCATTTCTGGAAGTATCCTGGGTGAAATTTTATCGGAAAAACTCGGTTACAAGAAGTTGGGTGCCCAGAATGCTCACAGAGGAACACCGACAAAATCGCGTCATCTCCGCGCGTCAATTTTTGGATCGTTTCACTCAGGAAGGAGAAGCATTTCTGGATTCTTTTTCATCGGTTCAATAAATTAGAGGAGTTTTTGGGTGGAAAAAGATTTGCAGACGATGAAGAGGTCCAGGAAGCTGTTCAGAAGTCGTTAAAACAAGTGGAGGCGGGGGTCTATGACACTGGCATAAAATAAAATAAAAAACTGGTGTCCAGGCTACAGAAATGTGTCGAACTCCACGGGGACTACGTGGAAAAATAGTTTATTCTCCTGCAAATTTTACGCCTGTTAAGCTACATTGAGCGACTGTCACTAGGGCGAGCGCAGCGAGGGAATATAGGGGTATGACGCTGGCGACCTTGAGCATATCCTAATGGAGTCCCACTCACACACTTTCCCTTAATAAACGGTATATTAATTTTCTTCGATAATCTTTACACTGTTTTTCCTTTTGACGGACAATTAAAGACTCTTACATCTATAGCACCTTCATCGGGCCTCTCTCCTATTTTGTGCCCGTAACAATTTCACAAGGACTCATTTATGTAGCATTGGAAAATTAATTGGGATTGTTTAACTTTCAGAATAAATGGACGAACGTCGGGATGCTGAAGAAAGGCAGGGCGTCTCCGGCAGTGGCAGCTGCCTCGGGATACCTGTACGTTCTCGGGGGCGACCAAACTCACGAAGTCAACTTCTACCGGGCCCAAGTGACCATATCGTCCGTCGAGCGGTACGACCCCTTCAAGAACGTCTGGGAAGATTCGCCCTCCCTGCCGGACAGTAGGAGCGAAGCGACGGCAGTCGTCCTGTGATGCTGGGCCTACCCGCCCCTCGAGGCTCCCGCTTCTGAACGACTGCCGACGCCCCGAACTGTCTAGAACGCTGTGAGTCGTTGCCAGGCAGTTGACATACCTTGTTCCTACGTTGAGACGGCACCAGGACGGTTCTATGGTTCAGTCCGGAGACTTGAATGCGCATTCATCTCTCGGCTGCAATGACACCTTTACGTGAACAGATGAGATTGAGCGTAGAACCGTCTTCTGGTGCTGTCGTCTCGCTGACGAAAAGCCTCCGTGGGTGGATTCTCTTTCCTTTTCTAGCCAATGTATCTCATCAAGGGTCTCCTCAGTGTTGCCAAACTGGTATTTTGTTTTGGACATGCAATCTCTAAAGCACCCACTAAAGGATTAACCTCCTTGAGAATGATCCTTTTCCGTTTTAAGGTAACCACCCTACTAGCCGTACTTCGAAGATGTTCTTGTAGCAGTAAGTAACGCAAGACTTATGACGTCATGTCCAGCTGTGGTGCTTTTTGTGCTTGTTAACAACGTTTCATTGTGGTTGTGGGGTCAGTAGTTTTACTGATGACTTGTTGTTTGCCTCTTCAATTATGAGATTTGATAAAATGCCTTCGGGGAGCAGACGCTTGTAGAGCTACGGGTTTATTGAGTAACTTTGAAATAGTTCTTAACTTTGCTACTGTCTGCTTAGGACGGCCATCATTCGCAGAGTTGAATAGAGAACAAGCTTTTCCTAAGGATTCAGTGAGTTATAGTGATGCGGCATCGAAAACATCGATGTTTTTAAAATTAACTATCGATGTTTAGAGAAAACATTGATGTTGAAAGGAATCATCGATGTTCTCTAGCATCTTTTTTTTTTGTAATGACAACTTTATTACAAAAAATGCATTGATGTTTTTCGGAAAAACTTTATGCACTGATATACCTAGGTAACCCATACAGTAACATTATCTTGCACCTACTTAATTATGTAGGATCTACATAATTACATAATAGACCTATCTTACCTGTAATGTTTTAATGCACAAGACAACCAGATAGGTCACGCGGTGCAGCACGACCTTTTGTTTCAGAAGCTTAACGCGGTCAATGTTGGTCAGAGATTCATCTCCTCTTTGAGAGCAATCTATTGCACTGGGGAGTTCGCTTGATTTTAGATTTGGAAATCTTCCCTACCATTCAATAATATGGCTAAAAAGTAACGTGCGCAGACTCCAATACCAACGAAAAAAAAATCATTGTAGGAGATATAACGAAAAAACGCTGCAAATTTTACACAAGGGTTTATTATTCTTTGATATAGGTTACTTGTACAGATATTTAATTCTGTCAATGAAAAAAATTTAAAAAAAAAATTTTTCGATTTTTATATTTCAAAAAATTTTTTGTTGGATTTTTTTTTCAAAAATGTTTTTCTCAAAAATTCTTTATTTTTTTACTCGAAAAATATTTAACCTCCTGGGATCCTTCAAAAATCCCATTTTTAGCCCCATGAAAGCCCATAGATCGCCACAGTGAAATCGGATCGTTCCGGGACTCCCAAAAATGGGTTCTACGTCCAAAAATACTTCGAAAACGACACCTAACTCGATCCCATACCCCAAAGCCTTCAAAAAACCCTCCCGTAGCCACATTTTAGCCCCATAGCGCCCCACGGGTTTGGGCGATCGGACTGAAAACCTTGCGGGCACAACTAGATGGTAAACCGAGTATTTAGTCAAAATTTCAGATTTTTAAAAAAATTCCTACTGCCCAAAACGGCCCGGACGGCGGACGGACATTTCGGATTTTGAATGTAGACCTTTTGAAACGGATAATGTCAAATTTTGAGGCCGATCGGAGTCGTCGACCTCCGTCGCGAAAACATAGGTGTATTATTCCAAGAATAATAAACCAAAAACGAAACGCACAGTTTGAATCGGCCGGGGTTTCCCACCAGTCACTCTTTGAATAGTGACGTCACAGTTCCAGTGAATCTCTCACCCGGAGCGCTAGTGTCGTCAGCTTATATGATAAATTTATAGCAATTATAACTTGATACGACGGAAAACATAATTAACTTTTAGTTATAATACACAATACTTGAAATTTGATGCCTTATCAGAAGGATTCACGGCTCAATTGAATTTTATTCTGTGATGAGTAGTGGAGTGGCAACCCTGGGTGGAACAATCCCCTCACGTAGTTGGTTGAAGAGGTAGTGACGTCACGCTCACTACATGGCCGTGTTTTTCAAACGCCGTAATTTTCGTTAAATTATTTAAATTTTCTGGAAACGATTTCAGGCGGCTGACTACTGTTTTCCCTACATTTTCAGGGAGTACTTTCAGAAAAAAATAGAAAAAAAAAATCAATGCGAACCCCCCATTGGAGCAGTGTGGGGGAAGGATGGTGTGTCCCACCCGTTTCCGGTGGAGTGTGGGGTTCGGCAGGGCCGTCTTTTCAGTCCGCAGCTCTTTGCTTTATTCATGAATGATCTGGTGGAGGCCCTGCCTTGTGGGCTTGAGAACTGTTGATTAAAATGGTACGTGAAATGACTCGCAGGCGTTCGTTGTCAAGTTGAATTCCGAGGATGGTGAAGCCCACGTAGATGGGGGGAATTTTGATTTTGAGGTGGCGTAATTTTCGCGTAGGTAAGCTGTGAACAAGCTCAGAGGCTCAGTCTTACGAGGCCGTTCGGCAGCAATAATGTTAAAGCAGGGTTCGACGTGTTCTGGCTTCAGAAACACCAATCCGAAAAACGTCTTGAGCTATTTCCCATTGTCGTTATGTTCTTTGTAGTCTGCTGCCAAACCTAGGTTTTGCATTTTTCGCCACCAAGATTGGCATAAATGAAAGCGGCAGCAGAACAACTCACAGAGAGGCCATGCGGCTCGACAGGCGTTCCTGAAGCCTACTTCCAGTTTCTCCAGTAACCAATTCTCGATGTCTTTTATATTTGAAGCCGACGATCTCCAACGTGGCCTCGCTGCCCAAACATAACGTTGCCCTGTGCCATGTTGTGAACTGATTGCAAGTGCCCAGTCCGCATTGCGATGAGAAGGGGGCCCAACCTACACACCGCATTATCCCCTTGCCCTCTGCCACTCGGAATCGGGGCCCAGCCAACACCCGCCCGGGATGAGAGTTGGCGGGGTTGATGTATGCCGATGACGTTGTCATTCTGGCTGAGTCGGCTTCGGAGATGCGGCGAAATATTGCTGGACTGCAGGGATAAATCCAAGATGACGATTTTCCGTCGAGGTGGGAGACTCAGTGCCAGTGATGTCTTTACCCTTAATGGGTCAGGACCAGTGGAGGTTGTTGGGGAATACAAATATCTTGGTGTCACTCTGACGCAGACACTGTCTTTCGCCAGGCATTTCACTGAGCGTACGGCGCACAGTGCTTTTTTTCGCCAATCTAGCTGGACAAAACTCTAATTACAAGATAAAAAATTCGTTCCAACGCTGAAAATTTGTGTTTTGGCAGTAAATATGATTGCTAGGTTCCAGAGTCGATTGAAGCCATTCTCAGACCCCAAAGATGTTTGAATAAGCTATAAAATAACGATTTTTCAGTAAAAATTCCTCAAAAATTGTTATTATTTTACTGCAATCTCTTGTTATACAACTTGTCAGTCTAAATGTTATTGAAAGAATTTTTGGATGGTTGTTGGTTTGGATGGTGTTGGTCATGTCGTGACCAACCAACACCATCTAAACCACGACCATCGCGACACGAGGAACAATTTGAAGTTACTATTACCTACTTCTCACAGCCGCAACGCTTATCAATTCTATAAAACATTCACACATTTTTATCCCCGTACTTCAGCACTTTCCACCACGTCAAAACACGCAAAAATGCGAAAACATTCAACTTCAAAACGCTGTATCTCGTAAACCTGCAGGTTCCTGCAGCTCAAATTGGTCCAGTTCCATCCAGAAATAACTCAAGTTTAACGTGGTAAAAAGATCCGGTTGAACCGAGGTGGACCTCAGAAGTTGCAGTCCAATAACTACAGCTCTAACGACGTTTTTCGCTAAAAAAAACGCAAATACTTCAAAAATATCGTAAATTCCAAAAATTTCATAGAACCAAAATTTTTCAATGAGTTGGTACTCGTATAATGTACAACTTCACTTGAAAAATTGTTGGAAGACCCTAGGCGAAGCGGCCGGTGAATCACTTGCAGTTGAATGAACATGTTAATAAGATCGGCTTTAGCCAGACGATGAGTGGGGTTTCATCTCCTCTTAACAATGCATGATATGACACGATTCTGTGCCTTCTGAGCTTTTTCCCCTTTGTTTCTTACCTTGCTTAACTATCTATGAAGAGACTCCAATAGTTATTTTGAAGAAGAAAATAACTTTTTTTTTTGGACTTTTGTCCAGCTAGATTGGCGAAAAAAAGCACTGTGCGGCGGCGGCAAAGCTCGGAATGAACAGAATATAATTAGTCCAGTCAATAAAGGATTGTAGAGTGCGTTGTCTGAAGTCCAAGGTTTTTCTTCGGAAATATTTTCAAGGTACTTAGAAAGTAAACAATGTTATACTAAATGTCCCCACGTTTCGGGGCAGTGGAAAGGGGGGGAGGGGGTTAGATGGTCCCTTTTTGCGCTCATATCATGAAAACGGAGCGTCGTACGCAAAACATCACTATTTATTAAATTAAAGCTTATTAAATTCTCTATAACTTTCATATAATACGTTTGTTTCATAAACTGTACCGTTTCCGAGATATACGCTTTTGAAAAGTGACAATTTGCGAAAAAGTGATTTTCACCTCACGTTTTCTGTTAAACTTCCGTCCATATCTTCTAGAATGTTCATCCTATAACAAAAGTCCTCATAATCAATGTTGTAGAGCACTAAATTTCCTTCATTTATATATGTCGCAGTCATTTTGTTAAATCCGTCATTTAACTAAATGCCTAGGCAAACTGTCACATATTCGTTTTTGTTGGAAGAAAACGCACATTTCACGGATTGCCTAGGCATTTAGTAAAATGACTAGGCGTTTAACTAAATGACGGGCAGGGGTCTGGCAAATTGTAAAACGAGTGAGGTTGGATGGTTGCGTTTCCATTAATCACACTCAACGATGGAGGATCGTCATGGAAAGTGGACAAGTCTGTGACAGTGGACAGCTCTTCTTCTGCCAGTGGGGTTCAAGGTTCTAGTGGGGGTCAAGGGCGAAAATATAACCGATTTAATAAAAAGACCCTTCCTCGCTCCTGCGGCCATGGCCCTGACTGGTAGGTGTACCACTCAACCCGAAAACATGGAACTTTGCACATCCTTGATGAAAACATGGTGGTAACGAATAATATCTAGGCTCATTATATACTGCTAAAATAATATTTAGGTTCATTTTATACTGTGAATTAGAGTACGTAATGCATATCTAGTACAAACAAACTTGAAAGGACATAAGTTCTGAAAAATAGGACTACTGCGAAACACCACATTTCCTGACGAAAATATTGAAATTGGTGTAACTTTTGACGGGTTGATGGTAAATAATAATATATGTATATGTAAATGAAGGAAATTTAGTGCTCTACAACATTGATTATGAGGACTTTTGTTATAGGATGAACATTCTAGAAGATATAAACGGAAGTTTAACAGAAAACGTGAGGTGAAAATAACTTTTTCGCAAATTGTCACTTTTCAAAAGCGTATATCTCGGAAACGGCACAGTTTATGAAACAAACGTATGATGTGAAAGTTATAGAGAATTTAATAAGCTTTAATTTAATAAATAGTGATGTTTTGCGTACGACGCTCCGTTTTCATGATATGAGCGAAAAAAGGGACCATCTAACCCCCTCCCCCCCTTTCCCCTGCCCCGAAACGTGGGGACATTTAGTATAACAATGTTTACTTTCTAACTACCCTGAACATGTTTCCGAAGAAAAACCTTGGACTTCAGACAACGCACTCTACACTCCCTTTTGGGGCCTTCGTTGACTGGACTAAATATATTATAGGTCTTTCTTTGGCCGACACTCAGTACCTACCTGTGGATGCCAAGTTCAGAGTAGGTAGTCAATGCTGTGGTGAGGGCCGTGCTGTGCTCTGCTTCACAGGTGACGGGACTCTTTCCTTCCAACGCTGTTGAGCAGGTTCAGCGGCGCTTCATCAAGATGATATTTGGCCTGCCTCGTAACACCCCCAACTATTTTGCGTACCTTGAGACTGGCGCAGACCCAAAAAATAAGAATATATTTTAAAAAATCCATTGCAACATTGGTAAGAAAAATCGATGTTAAAAAACCGTCGCAATCCAAACATCGATATTTCTTGAAAAACATCGATGTCGCATCTCTAACGTGTTAAAGGCCACAAAGTAACAGAGAACAGAAGGTTAAGGCTCAGTGATCCATTTCTATACAAGCGTTTGTTCCTTGTTAAGCTACGTATGGTTTCATGTCTTCATTTCATTCGACCCTAATCGTCATAATCCGTTGATTGTTGTGGGTTTGTGCGCACCCTCGAGGATCCCGTCCTCATTGCTTGACTGCAATGTTGTTAGGCTTTCAATGGAACAAAATCGAACTACGTATAAGTGTTTGTGCGCATGCCCGTCCCAGTGTCTACTATTTCATATCCCTTGTGTGTTGTACGTACCGATTTGTAGTGTTAGAACGATCTTCGACTTCGGAGTCCATTTTCCACTGCAGTTTACGATTGTTTTGTTTGGTTTTTCTCACAATGCAAGTGTACTTCAAGTTTGCACTTCAGAGTTCATTTCAAACTGTCCAAACACAACTTTTTTTTGGCTTTGAACTCTTATTCAAGTTTTCACGACTTTCGTAACATACAAAATTGATACATATCTGTAGTCACTGTTGTGTACGTTTTTGCAACCTGTAGATTTTCTAACCTGGTAGTAAATGCGTAATTTTAGATGTGTCCAGGTGTGGTGCGGTTCATTGGGTCCACAAAGCCGTACAGAAGGTTTTTAGTGGAAGAATTTACAGAACCCACAAAAGATTTTTTGCACGTTTGAATGTATTAACGCAGACATGTTTCTGGTTTTCATTATTTCTTGGTGTTAATCATACTCAGTTCAATCAAGCGGGACGTGGTGGCCCCGCGCAGTGGGGCAAAACGGCCATATTATGGGGGGAAAAACTGAAAACAGCATACAAATAGGAAATTCGACGCTGATCACGAATATACCCCATGTCCCTAAGGTAAGGTGGGGGAAGTGCAAAAACGGGGCCTGCCTTGGGAGAAGGGCTCATCTTTATTCTAGGGTACCACTTCTAAAAGCTGAAATTGAGTAGAAGGGGTGTGAGGCCAGGGGGGAGAGGACGGGGGTTGGCTGGCTTTAGGGCCCCCAGTCTACAATATTAAAGCTCCATAGTTAGGTGTAGGTTTTCCCACTTTGCCGGGTGTGGGATGTGTACCTACATGAATAAATTGTGTACCTAAATTTATATTGTCCCTATTTAGGTTGGTGTGTGTTTGGGGGAAGGCCTCTAGCGTAACCAGGATTTCGCCCCCGTTGTCTTTGGAGGAAGGTGATGGGATTTATCTGGGGCATCGCACAATTTGTTGTGGTCTGCTGACCCAGGAAATGATGTTGGGGCAATTTTGGAAATTTCGCCAGCCCCAGCCTGACTAAAATGGTTTAGACAGACTGGGGTGCGTAAAATTTTGGAAGGGAATCCAGTCTCAGGCTCCACTGAGATTGGTCAACTTCAACGCGTTTTCCGTTTCGTTTTCCAGCTGTTGTGATGGCAAGGTTATCACGAGATTCTTCATCCTTCTGTTGATTTACTTTAGGTTACCAGCTTAGTCAAAAATTTTGACTGTATTTAATACAGTTAGTTTTTTTGTAGCGACACCACCCATGTTTCAGGAAAACTCCGAGTCCCAGATAGATCAACCTCGAAGTTCATAAATAACACAACAGTAGCCTTCTGATTGAAAAAATTAAAACGGAAACACTACCCAAGAGTAACGGAAGCAGTAGGTATCAAATCAAGCGTTATTTTGTGCCGCAACAGTTGTATGTAGGCGAACTAGGGATGGGCAATCGATTTCAGATTTTTCTAAAAATCGAGTCTTGTAAAAAAAAAACCGATTTTTTGAATCGATTTTTGTTAATACGATAAAATCGAGAATATGAGATAAGCCTGAAAACACCAAAAAGTTGGCTCATCTGAAGTGTTCAAAAAATAGGAACAATGCGAGTTTTGAGAAAGAGGTGAGTGGGGGGGGGGGGGGCATCGGATTTCTACGAAAAATGACAGTTGGGGATTCCCTCATTTCGCCGAGCTTTGCATTCACACGTTGTGGCCCCCCTGAACCTCACCACCGCTCTAACTACACGCGCCCCCCAATCTGCGCCGTATATTTCTATACTTTTGTACTCGTTAACGTCCCCCTTTTTGCACGCCCTTTGGTTACCTGGATGTGTTATGCACGTTGACGCCTGTCACCCTTTATTTTCTACGTGCTTGTTAAAGTTCCTGTTTTAAGCGCTACTCTTAAGTACAAACCTCGCCTACAAATTGAGCGTGAGATATTTCCGTTATGCACAAATCAATCCACCGGCTGCCACCCACCTTCACGATTGAACCACCACGGAAATTCCACGCTCAAATGATCTCGCTATGGCATCCTGTGCATGTTAGTCGTACTAATCGTTTTTTCTTTTCATAAATGTTTATCCCAAGTTATACATCATGAGTTTATTCTTGTTAATTTGGCCTCAAAAGGTTATCTACTGTAGTCTACTATTAGCTGTTTGTAAGTTTAAGAAACGTAGTTGATAATTGATATTGTGAAAATACAACCGAACTTCCCTGATTAATTATGTGAAGAACTCACGAAACTAAAACAACGGACGTATTTTAGCCGATGAGAGGTTCTTTGTCCAATTTCCGTACCTTCATCCGCAAACATTTGCGCGCTCTCTCAATTACATAAGTATCAAATGTCATTTAATTATATATTTGTATATCTGAGTCTGATGACCAAGAGTACGAAGTTGGTGTACCGTTGAAAATTTTTGCACAATTGCGCTCAAAAATGTATTTTACGGTGATTCTGTGTGGACGTTGGTGTAAGTTAAATAAATGTGGTGAAACGTAATTGTCCATTTTGATTCATTGTTCATTTTAATTCATACTTGAAAGCTCACCAATGCGAGGTAACTCGTGTTAAGGCAGTCAAGGCAGCCGGAATCCCCTAATGAGCTGCAGTGGCGTCCTCGACTGTGCAAAAAAAAAAAAAAAAAAGAAAAAAAAAAGAAAGTTCTCTTCGAGTTTGTGGACAGCCTGGGCTGGTTCGTACGTTGAGACATTAAGGGGACTTGGTGGAGTTGTAAACCTCGTAGTGGTATTCTATGCCTTCTTCTTCTTGTGTTTCTTCAGGAACGCCCTCCTCGCTGGAACACAGGATTTCAATGACTCGCGTATTCAGACGTGGCTCAAACTGTTGACGACTATGAGTTGTTGGTTGAGTTTAGTAGGACACAACTAATAATTAGTTGGTTTATTATTCTTGGAATAATACACCTATGTGATCGCGACGGAGGTCGACGACTCGGATCGGCCTCAAAATTGGACATTATCCGTTTCAAAAGGACTACATTCTAAATCCGAAATGTCCGTCGGGGCCGTTTTGGGCAGAAGGTATTTTTCAAAAAATCTGAAATCTTGACTAAATACTTGGTTTACCATTAGTCGTGCCCGCAAGGTTTTCAGCCCGATCGCCCATACCCGGGGGGCGCTATGGGGCTAAAATGGTGCTATGGGAGGTTTTTTTTAAGGCTTTTAGCTATGGGATCGAGTTAGGTGTCGTTTTCGAAGTATTTTTGGACGTAGAATCCATTTTTTGGGGTCCCGGAACGATCCGGTTTCACTGTTGCGATCTATAGGGCTTTCATGAGGCTACAAATGGGATTTTTGAAGGATCCCTGGAGGTCAAATATTTTTCGAGTAAAAAAAAATCCAAATTTTTTTCTAAAACTGTTTTTATTGACAGAATTAAATTTCTACACAAGTAACCTACATCAAAGAATAATAAACCCTTGTGTAACATTTGCGATTTTTTTTTTTTTACTTGAAAAATATTTGACCTCCTGGGATCCTTCCCATCCCATTTTTAGCCCCATGAAAGCCCTATAGATCGCCACAGTGAAATCCGATCGTTCCGAGACCCCAAAAAATGGATTCTACGTCCAAAAATACTTCGAAAACGACACCTAACCCGATCCCATAGGCAAAACCCTTCAAATATCCCCTCCTGTAGCCCCATAGCGCCCCACGGGTTTGGGCGATCGGGCTGAAAACCTTGCGGGCACAACTAGATGGTAAACCGAGTATTTTGTAAAAATTGCAGAATTTAAAAAAAATTCCTACTCGCTATAAAAAATTCCTATGCCCGAAACGGCCCGGACGGCGGACGGACATTTCGGTTTTTGAATGTAGACCACTTGAATCGGATAATTTCAAATTTTGAGGCTGATCGGAGTCGTCGACCTCCGTCGCGATTAAATAGGTGAATTATTCCAAGAATAATAAACCAAAATTAGTTGCGCCCGACAACTACAACGTTAGTTGTTATCCGTAGGTAGTTGTAGCAATTTTTTTTTTTTTTTTTTTTTTTTTTTTTTCAAGTGGCAACAGGTGGCAAACAAGTAGCTCCACAAGTTTCTCCACAGGTGCTCTAAAAAGTCAATTGTTAACGTACAACTATGAATGACAACTAAAGTTGTGTTGTAGGGCACAAATAATTTTTTTAACTAAACTCACAACTACAACTTTAGTTGAAAAACTTAGTAGCGCCGTACAACTAACAACTTTTTAGTTGAAGTTGAGGTGAGCTCAAATAATTTAGTTTTAGTAACTAACTAACTAACAACTGTTGTTAGTTGCAACTGGTTTTCGTCCGCCTCGTGTCACCACAAGTACACTCACCGGCATTTGACAAAATGGTTGGGGATCGGCGAGAAGAAAGTGTCGCAGTCGAACTCTTTGTCTATCCGGGTGACGTAGACTTGGTGACACCTGGGGTGAGACAGGGCCTCGTTGTAGAGGGAAGAGCCGCCGATGATCCACACCAGAGAGACCATTTCGGCGTAAGGGTGGAGAGCGAGGCACTCGATGGCGGAGCCGAGAGAACGGAAAACCTTCACGTCGGGGGAGCTTCTGTAAGAAAACGGGAGGAATAGCATGATAGGTAACTCTTCTTCTCTCTAAGTTGGTATTTATCCGTGGTCTATAACCATTATGGAGGTTCTCCATCATTGCAATTAATCGACAAAAGCGAAGTTCTGGCTCCATTAAATTCTTGGCAATATCAATGAGCTCCTGGAAAAGGTCGATGTTTCTCATTTACAACGTCATTCGGATTCAACACCCTTAAAAAGCCCCTTATACCAATTTTATGTTCAAAAAACGTTGCCACCTGTGCCCGGTATTCCCGCTCGCGATTGTTTCAGCGTGGTGTATTATTGTATGACTGCTAGAAGTGTTACCCGCTGTACAGAGCTTCTTAGGTTGTGTCTAAAGCCATTTCTGGCCCATAACAACCTTTCTCTTACCTTACTTTCGGAAGGTCAATCTTACGGCCAAAAGTTTAAACGCTGATTATTTTCGTACTCTCTCCTGATTTCCGTAGAGGATTAAAAATTGTGCAGACGGTATAAAAACAAGTATTTTACTCTACAGAATGGGATTCGACTGAAAAAACTGCAAGTAAGGAGGCTGTCAAAGTCTTAGGAGAATGTGAGGCTTCAGTTAGGGTAAAGACGAACCACGTCAGGCAGACATTTTTACTCATGGACGTAAGACAAGGGCATGCTACTTCCTAGAACAGGTTGGAGCCAGGATTGACCTGCCCCAGGAGATAGTGTCTAACCAGGACGTTCCCATGCACAAACAGAATCGGGGCAAAAGAGGCTTTCAGCAGCTGATTGTAGCCTAACTGTTGAAATCAGCTGCTGAGTACTACAGTTACTGTAGCTGGGGCACTCAACCTACTGAGTACAGCAAGCTTTTGCTTACCTTCACCACTAGAACAACTTACCACCAACCGACTAGAATCTCCAGTCATAAAGACAACAAAACTTACTCCATTGTGGATGAGATGACGATGTTGATTCTGTTTTCGAGAGGCCTAAATTTAGGCGGAATGGAATCCCAAGTCTTGCGGCCCATTATAACAGCGTTTTTCTTTCCTTCTTCGCCGGTGAGAGTTGTTGACGTCATTTTCTTAAAAAAGGCCATCTCTTTCCTGAAATGTTGACGTTTTTCAGTTTCTTGGATAGATGAAGGGCGGAAAACAATGTCCAGAACCCCCGTCACAGAGGGTTAGGTAGCTACCGTCAGAACATCTTACTTGAGCTTCCACGGGAGGGTTCCACTTTTGCCAATACCTCCATTTTTACAAACAGCCACTATGAGGTTGAACGAGGGTCCTTTCATCGCTTCGAGGATGTAATGTCACTGCCGGTAGGTTCAACTGAAAAACAATGATGAATATGAGACGTCTATTTTGGTCATCGTAGAACATGAACTCCTGGAGTCGGCGATGTAGCTTGATCGCAACAAAAGTTTTTTCCGAGGGATATAATATATTATTGGACTTTGAGGCATAAATTCATTACGATTCAAAGATGGTTTTATTCATCAGGAACAATTTGAAACCCAGCTGTTTGGGAAACTAAAAAACATCAGTAAAAAAAATTATTCTGAAAGTAGGTGCAATATTTGGACAGATGTAGGACCTCGAAAAATGGATTATGCGTCCAGAATTACTTGGTAAACGACACCTTATTTGACCTCCTGGGATCCTACAAAACTCCCATTAAATGTTACAAATTTTGTAACTCCATAAACCTCCACGGTGGAATCGGATCGTTCTGGGACCCCACAGCAGAAAACCCCTACCCAAAACCCATTTTAGCCCCACTGGTTGGGGCGATCGGGCTGAAAACCTTGCGGGCACAACTAGATGGTAAACTGAGTATTTTGTCTGAATTTCAGATTTAAAAAAAAAAAAAAAAAAAAAAAAAATCCTAATGCCCGGACGGCGGACGTCGGACAGACATTTCGTTATTGGAATCTTATTGGACACTTATTTCGTTATTGGAGTCCAATAACTGGACATCTTGAAATGGATCAATAGTGAAACGCGAAGGCAGGTAGGAGCTCTCTTACATATTGCAGGATGTTTTCATAAGTAAAAAGACGAAGGTTCTGAAATGGGGGAAATTTTTTTTCTTTTCCATAATCGATCATACTGTTCATTCACCAGAACACACCAGCTCCGCCACCACCACTTGGGGTAACAGGTGGAGGTATTGAAGGATTTTGGCCAGGGGATCGAATGGGGACCATCCAACTCCGCTAATGTTAGGAATGGGTTCAACACCGCCAGAGAAAGGAGCGTTGTAAACACACGTTTGTGCGGAGGGATCCCTGGATTTCTAGATCACTAAATCTCAGGATTTCGGAATTTATGGATTTCTTAGATCTTTGGATTCCTAGATTTCTGGTATTTTTTTCATGGACCTCTGGATCTTTCATGGATTTCGTAGATTTCGTGACTCTAGAGCTCTATCAGTCTCTGAATCTGTTGATTTCTGGATCTCAGGATCTCCGCATTTTCTGTTCTCCAGATCTCTGAATCTTTCATTGAATTTCTGGATCTCTAGATTTACGCGTTCCTACAATTCTGAATTTTGGGATTTCTGTGCCAAAGGTACAATGAAGCTATAATAATAACCTATACCTGGAAACTGGGAAATGAGCTGGCGGAGTTGGGATGTCTTCACTTGTAATTAGCAGAACTTTTCGATGAAGTTTTGAATAGGTACCTACCAGAAAAACGAATCATTACTTCGAACGGGGAAGTCGAGAAGCCGCCTCAAAAACATTCGATAAATACCGGCAGGCTTACTCCACGTAGTTAGCCAAGTCAATATTCAAAGAAAATCAGTCTACCTGTTGATGTAGTAAGTGGGCATCCAATAGTCGGAAAACTGTCGCGTTGGTGCTGCAGGGCTTTGGAGCAACTTCGACGAACTTACGTTCTAGTAGACACACAGTGAAGTCTTCTTTGTGAAAAAGGGCTCGCATTCCTTATCACGAATCGGTTATCAGTCTTGCTGCTGTAACTTATCAATGGCAGACAGCGCTGTAACAGTTGTGTGGTGGTGTTGTTGAGTACGCTGACCAGGAGCTTCGTGTTGACTTTTGAAAACCAACCAGCGAAATCGTGAGATTCGGGTTCCTCATTTATGTTTTTATTTTAATTCTTCTTTTTATTTCATTTGCCTTTAGGTATGTTTCTTTCCCCTTCATTTTAATCTGATTTTTTTTCTTTTTAAATTATTATTATTTTTGACTTTATTATTCTTGGAATAATTCACCTACGTAATCGCGACGGGGGTCGACGACTCCGATCAGCCTCAAAAGTTGACATTATCCGTTTCAAGAGGTCTAGATTCCAAAAACGTAATGGCCGTCCGCCGTCCGAGCCGGTTTGGGCAGTAGGAATTTTTTTTTTTAATCTGAAATTTAGACAAAATACTTGGTTTACTATCTGGTTGTGCCCGCAAAGCTTGCAGCCAGATCGCCCAAACCCGTGGGGCGCCATGGGGCTACGGGAGGAGGTTTTATCTAAAGTTTTCGACTATGGGATCAATTTAGGTGTCGTTTTCGAAGTATTTTTGGACGTAGAATCCATTTTTGGGGGTCCCGGAACGATCGGATTTCACTATGGGGCTTTAATGGGGCTAAAAATTGGATTTTTGAAAGATCCCAGAAGTCAAATATTTTCCGAATGAAAAAAAAAATTGACAAAAAAAGTTTAAAAAACAAAAATATTTTCTTTTTTTTTTCAACATTTTTTATTGACAGATTTAATTTTTGTACAAGTAACATAATATGTATATATCAAAGAATAATAAACCCTTGCGTAAAATTTTCAGCGTTTTTTAATTATTGTTAGGTATTATTATATTTTTGTTTCTTTTTAGTAATTGGTACTTTAATTTTTTTCAATTTTTATTTATTTATTTTAATTTTTATTATATATTTTTTGTCATTTATTTATTTTATCTTAATTTATTTATTTAATTTTTGGTTTGTTAGTTTCATCCATCCCCCACCCCCTCTTTTCACTGTTTACACCTCACTGTGATCAATGTTTAAATCTTCAGTTCGTTAAATTTCCTTAGTTTTAAGACCTCTTAATATCTTCAATGTTTCAATAATATTATCCGAACTCTGTTCCAATGTCCTTCAAAATCATTTTTCTGATTACTTTCATATCATTAAATGATAATGATAATTTTCATTAGGCCCTGATGATAGGAGAACTATAAATTTATGTGCCCAACTCTGATTCTGAGGGCGGCAACCATTTACTTTCCAAACGAAGAACACTACTACGTCGAATCCGAAATGGGGGGAATATTGGAACAAAGGAATCAACGAACTATTAAAATCTGAAGTTGACTTCCCTAACACTATTCACAAATTATTAAATATACCTAACAGCGAAAGCTTATCGCAGTATTTGAAGAGAAATGTTGAACTTGATTTGAATGGTATCAAATCCTGTAGCAGACTTCTTTCTCCTAACTGTGGGAAAAAATCCCAGTCACGTTGAGTCAGGATCTCAAACGAGATGGTAGACTGCCTGATGGTGTAGAGGTGCAGATCCAAGAAAAGTATGAACAAATGAATGCCTGGAGGCTGGCAGATATGTTCAGCATTCAAATGGTCTTGGGGACTCAATCACCCACACAAAACCGTTTATCCAAAAACTACACTCAAAATTATGGCGGGATTCAATCCCGAAACGATGGAAATTGATTGAATGGATTCATGGGGCCAAATAGGTACCCCCAGAAATGAAATTTCAGGATGTTAATGAACTTACGGAGAGAAACTTTTGAACCTCCGCACAGTGCGTAATTTGGCCGATTTAGGGGAAGGAAAATCGAAAAACGAAAGGTCGCAAAAAAAATATCCGAGTCCTTAGGAGTCTATAGTGAATGGAAATCGGTCGCAGAACCTTAGATAAGCGAGTGGAAGAGGATTGCCCCAGCCCCAACATGACGTTCTTGAGAAGTGCTGTGCTGTGTTTCTTCTTGTCACATTCGATAAGTGATAGGTATAGTTAGTCTTTGTGAAGGCGATCTGGCGTTCATTTCTCATTAGGCACAGCCTAAAGCCGGCTCCACACATGCGGGTACTCGTCGAGCGAGCCGAGCACCGCGCAACTCCCCGAGCACCTAGGCGAATAGCTCGGTATTCGTGTACCTCCTCCACACATTCGGTGTTCGCCTTGCTCGGTGCTCGTTCCGGGAGAGGCGAGCAACTGCCAGTTGCGCGCGATGGAGGAAGTTAAAAAGTAATTAAAAATATGCAATAATAACAATGACAAATAACATTGACTGAAATACCCCATTTTCCCATTTCAAAAACAATAAAATTGACGGTTTCAAATTTGTTACTTTTTTCTCCCGAAGAGGAGGTTTTTATTCAAACCACAGTTTTTAATCAATGGAGAAAAAATATTGGGGATGATGATGTTGATCGCTTCAATGAATGTGGGTGGAAACGTAGGGCCTACTTATTTCATTAGTTTTTTTTTTTTTTTTTTTTTTTTACACAACTTAGACCAATCCATAACATTCAGTGAAAAAAAAAAAAAAAAATTAAAATTAATCACAACGCGCAGAAAACATTAATAGGTATTCCACGTTAGAACAATGAATGTGAAAAACAAAACAAACTGAGGTGAAGAGAGAGTGAATGGGGGGAAATTCCGAGAAGAATGCCCCGACGCGCACACCCGAGCAAGCCGCATTATGTGGAGCGGAGCAGGTGCTAGGTACTAAGCGAATATTCGTCTCCTTTGAAGTGGGTAAAAAACCGACACCAGTCGGAGCATCCCCGCGCACGAGCACCCGATGCACGAGCAACCCCGAGCACCCCTCCATACATGTAGGAAACAGGCGAGCATTGGCTAGGTGCGCGGCGAGCACCGCATGTGTGGAGCCGGCTTATTAAGGTAAGTCAAAAAAAAATTTTCAAATTTTTAGACACCTTCCTTGCATGTCAAACGCTCCCGTATGATGGAGCGAGATTTCGTTTTCTTAAACTTTAAGACTTAAGACTTAAAGTAGGTATGCTTTAAAAAAAAGTTTCAACGAGTTTCAGTCGGATCTCTTCAGGAACCTCTAGTCAAACACCTATATAATTAAGGGCAACTTTCAGATTTTGCCCATGTTTGCCCCATTTAAAAAAAAGTCGATTTAAAGTCTAATTATGGTCAAAAACAGTGGCGTTTTCACAGAAAATTCCCTTATTGCGTTTTCGTTATGTATATTTCGGCGAAGCAGCCATCCCTGGGTCCCAGCCAGTGACGCAGTCTTCCCTCACCACTGCCTCTCACCCACGAGACCTGGGAGGCCACCATGTTGTTTGGAGCAGTTTTGCTCTTAGATTAAGTGGTTAATGCAGAGGTCTCATAGTGAGAGTTAGGCTTCCTTAAAACTTCATTTTTGACATTGTTATTGTCTTTGTTTATCGTTCAATCGTTTTGGTGAAATTCGTTGTGAAATAAAACAGTTTACACCGCGAGTGTTGTTATGGCCGACCCTGGACGTAATTTCCTTGGCATGAGAGAAGACTTGGAAGAAGGGGAGCTGCCTGACGACCCCAGGAGCTCCACCCCGATATATATTTCAACACGCATGGATGGAGACTGCTTTCGAGCTACAATACGGGCATCTTCCGTAATAAAAAATAAAATTTGACCCTTGACTTTTAGAGTCGGAATAGAGCCGAAAACGTGTTCATGTACTTAACACTTTCTAATTCGAAAACTATCTTATACAGCACGAAAAAAATACATCCCGAAAAAATCAGATGTTTAGAGTCGAAAATGGAGCCGTTATGATTTTCCTTCCCCTAATCGGCCCAAATTACGCACTGTGCTCCGCTGCTGTTCGCCTCAAACAGGCCATGTCTGTCAATGATGATAAATGATATGAAATGAACTACACCTAATACACTTACACAAACTGTTTATTGCATCATTTCAAACACATACAATTTTCTTGTAGTAAACCAATAAATCAATCCATATCGACAATTATCATGCTATAAATTTATATCTTGTATCTTACTTTTCTATATCAATACGCTATCAACATCAATAAAGCTGGGCTTTTTTTACAATTTTATATTTAGCACACAAATAACCTTCATAAGCGATAAAAAAATACACAGGCGGTTTGCGGCGGTATGTACAGTCACCCAATGAATTTTGTTCATCATAAAAATATAATTTCGGGTGTTTTTTGTTTGTTTTATATGTTTAAGTTTTAAAGGCACTTTGGATAAAGATTACTAGATGCTTCACAAGCTCGCACTGGTTATAAATTAATTAATTAAAACAGTATATTCTACGAACCAGTTTTTCAATTTAAAATCCATAGAGTACAAATTGGATGAAAATTATAAAAAAAGTAACTGGGTGGATTTTACAAGGAAAAAGTGGTTATTGTTCAATTGCTACGAGTAGCTAGTTTGGCGGAATTCTGCTGCTTTGGTGGATTTAAGCAGAAATTCAGCTTCGTTTCAACCTTTGGCGCGTATGGTAGTCGGTAAGGTCGTGTTGTCCGCCTAGCGTTGGAGAGGTTATGCTAGATGGTGTGCGTGTGGATATAGTTGAATACAATGTAACGCGGAGAGAAAGAACACATGCTGTCCGACACCCTGTTTTGTTCCCAGAGCCGTTTCGTGCTACGGGGAGGCTGAAATCCGTTTGGTCCCTTCAGAGGTTGCAGCGGGTTACTTGCGGAGGGGGTCGAGGGACTCGATGGAGAAATCTTCGTTGCCGAAGGTGAGACCACGACTGAACCCGTCCTAGAAAGAACAAAATTTGATATAGAAAAACTGTTTACGGGATGTGAGTTGGGTTTTGCTCAAAGTGGAACTTACTTTCATTTCGAGGATGCGCTTGTCGATGTATCCGATGGCAGCCTCGAGGCCGTTGGAGCCGAAGTCTCCCATTCCGAAGGGGTCGTCGGCCGGGGCGACGGCGGGTTTGGTTGGGGCGGGCGCCGGGAGAGTTCGCGTGGCGGCGGTGGGGCCGTTGGGACGCGGAGGCGGCGCCAGCAGAGGAGGTTGTACGATCGACGGTGTCGTCCTCTCTGAAACACATCCGACACATCAATTCGCTGCTTGAGGAATGGACAATTTGCATGTAGGTATTTTGTATTTTGAATTCTACCCTACCGTTCTAATGTATGGCTAAAAAGTAACTTGTACAGCCTCCAATACAAACGAAAAAAGAAAAAAAAAAAATCATTGGTGGAGATCACGGAATAGAAAGAGGAAGCGCCAGCTAACGTCAAATCGTGTCCCAAAAATGGGATGAGTGGGGGACCTGCAGCCGTTCCTAGCGGCATCTTCTGACACACAAGTAAACTAATCTTCAAACTGCGCACTGGCGACGATAACAGATGTCGCTACCTATTTACAGCGCGATAGTTTCCCGCCATTTTCCCCGATCCCCCCCGCCCCTTTTATTAGTTTTCCCTTACTTTTTCATATTTTTATTTCCTCATTTCTGCTATGACATCATCAACTTGGTTACTCCAAAACAATTCCTATCCCATCATTACACAATAGTGTAATAATAATAAAATAATAATTATTATGGATTGCATGACATACATTACATCTATTACGAATTACATGATGAATTCAACAAAAAAATTCAATTATTGAAAATTTGTTGTTAAATTCATCTTGTAATTCGTAATAGATGTCACTCTCCAAGGCAGAAGGTTTTCAATACTTGGAAAACAGGACTGAAAACTCAATGACATTTATTCTCAAAATGCAATGTTTAAATTTCCTCACTCAATACTCAAATGGTATGAAAACAACCCTACATGATTAACTAGTACTCAGAAATAAGGCCTCGCTTCGCTCAGCCGCCCCCAAGTTTCCCCGCCTCCTCCATCTCTTTAAGGTCCCTGAAGCTCTCAGGATCCACCCGTTTTGACGCACGTCTTTCGTACGTCCTTGATCCCGTACCTACCACCCAGCGGCCAACCACCAACAGGGTTTTATATTATTGTATGATGATAATGAAATAATTCACTACAAAATGGTGACGAGACGTCCGTGAACACCAGAGTAGACGGTTAGAACAACTATGAATGACCGTTGGAACCACAGAGTAACAGAGAACGGTGGTTGGGACAAACCAGCATATTCCAGAAAGTCCGTTACGGACGCATGACGTCACTGACCTGGCTACATAGTGCAATACGACTGTTAAAGGGTAGCGCCACTGTCGCATACTACAGCGGTGTGTCCCACTCAGTCCTATCAGCTGGATCTTCCTCTTTCTATTCCGTGGGAGGAGACATTATAACGATAAAACGAAACGCACAGTTTGAATTAGGGATGGAAAGACAAGATACAACCGATATCCGGATATTTATTTTTAACTAGCACTCAGACATAAGGCCTCGCCTCGCTCGGTTGACCACTTGATCAGACAGAAGGCCTCGCTTCGCTCGGCCAACCTCTTCTTTGGGCAGGGGGGCCTCGCTTTGCTTGGCCGACCACTGTCTGGGGCAGGGGGGCCTCGCTTCGCTCAGCCAACAAACGCCGACTCAATCGGACCATAAACAAAAAAAGATAGAGATAGCTGCACGAAATTTGCGCGCACCCAAAAATTGCGCCCAACGCGCTTATCGGACGTAAAATTGGCCGAGGAATCCAAATTCACGGAAACAAATTAGGGGTTCCCATTTAAAATAAGAAAGTTGGGCGCAAATGCGCCTATTTGCGCGCATCTCAGAGGGTTCTCAAACCCCCTATTCGAAGCTAAACGGTTCACCGAACCCATGGAAAAAACGCTGCAAATTTTACACAAGGGTTTATTATTCTTTGATATAGGTTACTTGTACAGAAATTTAATTCTGTCAATGAAAAAAATTAAAAAAAATTTTTTTTTGGTTTTTTATATTTCAAACAAAAATTTTTTTTTTTGGGGGGATTTTTTTTCAAAAATGTTTTTTTCAAAAATTATGTATTTTTTACTCGAAAAACATTTAACCTCCTGGGATTCTTCAAAAATCCCATTTTTAGCCCCATGAAAGCCCTATAGATCGCGACAGTGAAATCTGATCGTCTCGGGACCCCCAAAAATGGATTCTACGTCCAAAAATACTTCGAAAACGACACCTAACTCGATCCCATACCCCAAAGCCTTCAAAAAACCCCACCCGTAGCCCCATTATAGCCCCATAGCGCCCCACGGGTTTCGGCGATCGGACTGAAAACCTTGCGGGCACAACTAGATGGTAAACCAAGTATTTGGCCAAAATTTCAGATTTTTAAAAAAATTCCTACTGCCCAAAACGGCCTGGACGGCGGACGGACATTTCGGATTTTGAATGTAGACCTCTTGAAACGGATAATGTCAAATTTGGAGGCCGATCGGAGTCATCGACCCCCGTCGCGAAAACATAGGTGTATTATTCCAAGAATAATAAACCAAAATCGCCGTATTTTTATCGCTTACCGTTTAGGAGGAGAAGGCTCCTGACATACATGGAAAAAGACACGTTGAGAATTAGTGGTATTTACGATTCACGATTTCAGGCGGCTGACTAGCTACTGTTTCCCTTATTTTCTCAGGAAGTACTTTCAGAAAATAAGTAAATTTAAAAAAAAAAAAAAAAAAAAAACATTCTTCAGCCCTCGTCACCTCCGTCCCTTACCGATGTTGTTGTTGTGGGAGTTGAAAAGGGTTTGGCCGAAAGTGAGGCCACCAGGCTGTGGAGTGGTGCCGTTGACGGGGGCGGTCCCGTTGCCATTGTGCGTCTCGAAAGCTCGGGGATTGAAGTCGTCCAGCTCGTCCATCAACAGGCCTTCCAACTTAGTTCCTACGGCTGGAGACTCTCTACAAACATCAAGTACAAGCAATAAACACATTGAAAAAAAACCAGACGGAGCCGTTGTGCGTCCACGAGAAATACTAACGTAATGAGTGGGGAGGACCTCTCGAAGGATCGCGGCGGTACTGGCGGCACAGTCGGGCCGAGGAAGGGAGGCGAAGAAATGGGCGTCTCGTTGAAATTCAGAAGAAGACCTGTAAATTACAATGAACCGTAAGTCAAAAAGTCATGGACGTAAGCAGGAATTCAGCTGCAGGCCCAATTGCAAGCAAGCCTATTACCAGGGCTCGGATTCGAGCGTACGTGCTGAAGTATTCTGGAGAATAAAGAGTAAAGCGCTATTCTCAAGACGTTTAATACAAGACAACCGCTTGACCACAGGTATCAAGCATTTATACCTGCGGTAACAATAGGACAATAGTGGGGGAAGTATTGTAGCCAATCACAAGAGGGCTCGCTTGTGGTGCCATCTTTTAACCAAGCCAGGCTACTACACATCACTTGCATATTTTATTCCTCTCAAGTAAACATTGAAAGAAGCCTTTTCTTAGTATTTTCACCTCTCTGGGAACAACAGGGTTTAAATTTATCGAGCGTACAAATGCGTCCAACTGCGGTTTTCAGAATCTCTATATATAAAAATCAATTGCTGTCCGTTAGTCTCGCTAAAACTCGAGAACGGCTGGACCGATTTGGCTAATTCTGATCTTGAATTATTTGTGGAAGTCCAGAGAAGGTTTACAAGTGCTAACCGCACTGATGGCCTCTTCCTTTATCGCGAACGGAGCTTTCCTTCGAGACGAAGAGCCGGGTCAAATAGCGTCGTTACTAGGGATTACTAGGAAAATTTCGAAACGCCATAACCCGGTACAACTTTTGGTGTCCGTTTTGAACGAATCTACGTCGGTTAAAAAGAGCTTTTCACGCTGATTTCAACGACTACAAAACGATTTCTGAGCGATAACCCGTTCGGAAGTTATTTGAAGATCCTATGTAGGTGGGTAGGAGTTTCTTTTGCGAACTGTCGATTCAAGGTAGTTACTAAGCGTTGTTACTAAGAAAAATTACGAGTTGTCAGGTCGCTACCAGTTTATTGATGGCAAATAAAGTATTGTCGTGTTTGGGAATGACAGCACCCAATCGTCGTATGCACGATGAATTAAACCACGAGTTCCAAAAAGAACAACAGTACGACATTGAAACAGTTCGTACAAATGTTCCACAATTAAATCAACAACAAAGAATTGCGTACGACACTTTGCAATAAAGTTGTGAACTGTGGATCTGCCCTATTTCATAAAACTCTTCACTCCTCACTCTGCACTCTTCACTCCACAACTCAACACTCTACATACAGTTTTCTGTTTCATAAACATTCATGAAGAGTTGAAGAGGTAGAGTGAAGTGAAGAGTGCAGAGTGAGGAGAACTCCGCAACTCTACATTGGTTCTGTTTCATAAAAACAAGCGAACGCAAAGTGCAGAGTGTTTACTCTTCATTCCAATCGTAGAGTTAACCTATATTTCGCAGAGTTTCCAAAGACTTTGCCAAATATTTCATACTCTTCAAATCGATATTTTAATATTAATCCTGTGATAATTATCCTTTTGTAAGGTATCAATGGAAAGCTGAGGATACTAGCAATCAAGAAATCTAAAGACCAACCCGTTTGACGCATGGGAAGGGAACGAATTTTGTGCGTAAAAATGGGTCTGTCAGGTGGATATTTTTGCGGCTCGTTGAGGGGTGGTGGTTGCAGCTTCGTGACGAGTTCGACCTAGCACGAGTGCTTTTTTTTTAAAGAGAAGCACTGAAGATAATAATATCATCTTATAAGATATTATCTTCAATATAAAATATTATTTATTTCTCGTGTACCTATAGGTATAGATTTATTTTATTTTTAGTACTGAGCAGTAAGATCCTACAAACCTATTCCATCAGCGAAAAACTTTGTTTTGTTAGTATTGAGTTAATACCCATCCCACTAGGTAAGTATCGTGTAACATGTAAAATTTAATAGTTACTTACTTATTGATTCCAATTAACCTTTTCGTTAACATCGACTTCATCGATGAAGAATAAAATCTCTCGCATCAGCAGACTCATCAGCAGCTATACAGCTGCCGGTTTTTTCGTCGCGCCACGATTTATCGCGGGAACTAGATTTTCCAACCATCGGGGTTTCCAAGAAAAAACTGTGGCGCGTCGAAAAACCGGCAGGTATATGGCCGGCTAATGAGTCTGCTGATACGAGAGATTTTATTCTGCAGCGACGATGACGAACATGTAACCCTTCTTCGTTTGCATCGAGCGGAGGCAGAAGCGAAGTTGCAACGTCCACACACATCAACATGCCGACAAATTTCCACTTGTCAGACCCATCTTTACAACAACAAATACTCTCCCCTTCCTGAATCCGATGACAGCATATTTTATTTTACCAATTTATTTTTATTTTCGGCTCTCGCCATTCTACATTGCAAAACAACACAAAATCAACAAACTTCAAATCATCGCCGATAGGTCATCGGCGGGATTGTGGCTGTAACCTAAGTTTATAAGGACGGCGCTTAACGTGAGTGACACAAAAGACCCTTATCGCGGTGGTATCATCATTTTATGAGCACGGCGCTTAGCGTGGGTGACACAAATGGTTCACGGGAGTAACACGATGGAGGTTCGCTCGCCTAGGTTACTCTGCAAACGACTCTGCAGTAGGGATGTTTGATACTTCTAAAGTATCGATACAGTATCGTATCGATACATCCAGACAGTATCTAAAAGTATCGATACGATACTTTCAATAAAGTATCGGTATCGAAGTATCGATACTTTTCAAAAACGCCTGGAAATTTTTAGTCAAGGGTTTATTATTCTTTGATATGGGTTACTTGTGCAAAAATTAATTCTGTCTCAATGAAAAATTTTTGAAAAAAAAGTTTTTCTTTTAATTTTTTTTTTTTTTTTTTAAACTCAGAAAATATTTGACCTTCTGAGATCTTTCAAAAATCCCTTTTGTAGCCCCATGAAAGCCCTTTACATCCCCACAGTGAAATTGGATCCTTCTGGGACCCCCAAAAATATACTCTACGGATCCTTCTGGGACCCCCAAAAATATACTCTACGTCCAAAAATTCTTCGAAAACGACACCCAACTCGAACCCATAGCCAAACGCCTTTAATAAAAACTTTCAATTGCCCCATTTTAGCCCCATAGCGCCCCACGGGCTTGGACGATCGGACTGAAAACCTTGCTCCAAGCCTCGGGGGGTAGGTACAGGTAGCAAAAAAGGGGAACATTCCCTCGTTTGGTGTAGCTGTGGCCACACTAATTTCTACTGTGATGAGTGAGTTGGGTTGGTTGGTGGTCCGCCCTTGATCGAGGACGGCTGATTCTTCTGATATGAGAGCTGGTGCAGCTCCAAGAGGTGGTGGTAGGTACCTACATCAACTTTCTTCAATTGCTGGTCAAGTTAGAGGTACTGTCAACTACCTATATGCCGTAAGTTTTGAATCTGATGAAATGTGAGGGATAAAAAAAGTATCGGCGCCGATACCGGAAAAAAAGTATCGATACTACGATATGTATCGGGGACAAAAAGTATCGATATGTATCGATACTTTTTTTTGAAAAGTATCGATACTTTTAAGTATCGATACTTTTTCAACATCCCTACTCTGCAGTTCGGAATGAAGAGTAGAGTGGCAGCAAAACTTTTATGAAACGTAAATACTCCTCACTTTGGTAAAGTAAAGAGTCGGAATCGCAGAGTTGCAAAGTGAGAAGTGAAGAGTTTTATGAAATAGGGCGCAGGGCTGGTGGAACGTTCTTAATTTCATTGCTTTTGGCGAGGATCAGATCGCGAAATGATGTAGCTCTGGCTTCATCTGGAATAGCTGCGACTTTGCTAGAAGGCGGGCGAACTGCACATTCTGCCTTGAAATTACCATTAAGCATGCAAATCAACGAAACACCAATTTGCAACATCGCCAAAAATAGCGCAATGGCCAACATCCTACAGGTATGCAAATTGATTGTTTGGGATGAATGCACAATGGACCGTAAGAGGTCACTGGAGGCAGTGGACAGAACGTTGAAAGATCTTCGTGACAACCAAAATATTTTGGGTGGGGCCATGATTCTGTTGTCAGGTGATTTTCGTCAGACTCTTCCAGTTATTCCTCGATCAACTGTTGCTGATGAACTAAACGCATGCCCAAAGTCATCGAATTTGTGGCGGTACGTAAAGACACTCCAATTAACAACTAACATGCGAGTATTGTTGCAACAAGATGAAACTGTAAAATTTGCACGTGTTTATGTGTTTGCGCAGCAGTTGTTAGACATTGGAAATGATAAAGTCGCAGTGGACACCTCGACCGGATTCATCACATTACCCACAGATTTCTGTCGCATCACAGACTCAAAAGAGGAGCGAACGAAACGAACAATCGAACGAACAATAAGAATCGAAGCACACTGGTCATAACAGCAAGCGAGCCAGGGAGCTCTTCGCAGAATCCACAAGGACGTCCCTGGAAGGTTTACAGTGTGCAGCACTATGGATACCGACGATCTTACCGTTGGATTCATTTTGTGGTGGTGCGGTCCCATTTGTCGCTTCACTAGGTTTCGCCGTGGCCTCATCAACTACTAGCATATTGGTGATTTTGTTCCTCCTCATGTATGAATCCATGTCCTGTACAGATAACAGAGTTAATAGTTAAACTAATAGTTTTAAATTGGGAGAAAAACATTAGGTGATTTTCACGAAATTCTTACGTTAGCTTGTCCGTTGATGACGTCGCTTAGCCTCTGACGGAGGACGGACGCTTCGTTCTCTAACTGGTTGACTCGCTGCTGCAGCATCATCACCCTCCTTTGGACTTCAAGTTCTTTGCCGGACGTTTCCAGGAACCTCCTAAAGTAGAGAATCGAGTTCAGCGGTGGATTTCATTCTCACGAATCTCGTCAAATCTTGCAAAACTTACTTGTACGCGAGCTCGAAAGCTTGCCCGATGGTGAGCGTGATTTCTTCGGCGAGTTTGTCGCTGACGAAGACGAAGCACATGTGTTTTTCCGAGTCTGCTCCTTCTTTGGCGATAAAGGAGAAAAACTTCTTCTCTCCCTTGTCGTCGGCGCAGTAGGAGATCCGGTGAAGGGGGTACTGATGCATAATCCTCTGCAAACAAAACAACCTACATTTTAGTGCCAATTAGGAATGGAAATGCACCCGAATTTCGGGTTAAATCATCCTGTAACATGTTGTTAGAAGTCAAAAAGGAAAAAATACATCATTTTTGTGACAAAAAGTCTTTCACGTAGTTCATAATCGTCTTAAGTTGTTCTGGCCGATTCAAAAACCGGTGTAGGTGACGTCAACTACACCGGGTCTGGTTTCCAATCAAAGACACCAGAGTGCAGGTTGGTTTTCAAATTCTTTCTAGATTTTCTTGGTGTTTGGCACTAGTGCATTTATTCGTGATATAAATTAACTTATTCGACGTGACCGATCCTTCAGTTTTGGTTTATTATTCTTGGAATAATACACCTATGTTTTCGCGACGGAGGTCGACGACTCCGATCGGCCTCAAAACTTGACATTATCCGTTTCAAGAGGTCTACATTCAAAATCCGAAATGTCCGTCCGCCGTACGCCGTCCGCCGTCCGGGCCGTTTTGGGCAGTAGGAATTTTTTTTAAAATCTGAAATTTTCGCAAAATACTTGGTTTACCATCTAGTTGTGCCCGCAAGGTTTTCAGTCCGATCGCCCAAACCCGTGGGGCGCTATGGGGCTAAAATTTGGCTACAGGAGGGGTGTTTTGAAGGATTTTAGCTATGGGATCGAGTTAGGTGTCGTTTTCGAAGTATTTTGGACGTAGAATCCATTTTTGGGGGTCCCGGAACGATCCGATTTCACTGTGGCGATCTATAGGGCTTTCATGGGGGCTAAAAATGGGATTTTTGAAGGATCCCAAGAAGTTAAATATTTTTCGAGTAAAAATTAAAGAATTTTTGAAAAAAACACATTTTTGAAGAAAAAAAAATCCCCCCCAAAAATTTTTTTTGAAATAAAAATCAAAAAAAAAAAATTTTTTTAAATTTTTTTATTGACAGAATTAAATGTCTGTACAAGTAACCTATATCAAAGAATAATAAACCCTTGTGTAAAATTTGCAGCGTTTTTAGTTTTTTTAATGGTGGCCAACGCGTCGACCAATAGGAGCTGACTTCGGGTTTCCGCCAAAATTCAAATTGCAATTTTTCCATAAATTTTATAAATTCGTACGAACTTGCAGTTTGTGTTTTAAGCCCATTTTCAGTATTATTTGGACGCCTTCTATCGATAAAAAAATAATCCAGACACGTTTCCATTCCTAATTACTAAGTTAGTAATTAGCATCCAAGTTTGCCTTATGCGTCAACCATAGTGAATTGAAAAACGCTGGAAATATTACACAAGGGTTTATTATTCTTTGATATAGGTTACTTGAGCAAAAATTAACTCTGTCATTAAAAAAATTTAGGTAATTTGTTTTTCAAAAACTTTTTTTTTTACAATTTTTTCACTCGGCAAATATCAGACGACCTGGGATCCTTCAAAAATTCCATTTGTAAGCCCCATGGAAGCCCTTTAGATCCCTACAGTGAAATCTGATCGTTCTGGGACCCCCCAAAATGGATTCTACGTCCAAAAACGACACCTAACTCGACCCCATAGCCGAAAGCCACAAAACAAAACCCTCCCGTAGCCCCATAGCGCCCCACGGGGTTGGCCCCGAGTCGGACGGCGGGCTGACATTTCGTTTTTGGAATCTAGACCTCTTGAAACGGATAATGTCAAATGTTGAGGCCGATATGAATTTTCGACCTCCGTCGCGATTACATAGGTACACATAATACACGTATTATTCCAAGAATAATAAACCAAAAGGAGGTGGCGGATCTGATCAAGGTTGAGGTCAAGGATGGAACCCCGAAGAAAAAGAGGTGAAAAAGTCAGCTCCGTAGCTCGTGAAAACGAGCGGAAAGCCGGCAAGGCTGCACGGCCTCTAACGACCAATCGACATAAATAAATGGACCCTCAATGAGTGTTTTCGAGAACGTCACCCACTTAAAAGCTATCAAATTGATCAATACCAAAACTAAGACAAATGAAACAGTAAAATCTTATTAAACAATTACTCCTTTCAGGCACAACTCCTTCAAATACTCCAACACTATCCATCCTCCCCAACTCTTTGGCTACACACCCCTGGAGTGCATAAGTTACAAGAAAAGGGAAGATTACGTCATCTCTTGGCGATCTCCGCATTGTCGACGGTCGCAGAAGCTCAACAATAGAAATTAACAACAAAGAGGTGAAATCCAACGGCGCAGAAAGTTGAAAGAAAAAAAGGATTGTTATTTTCCGACGGTTTCTTCATCGCTTATCAGGAAACCAAAAGAAGGCCAAGAACGTAAATAAGTGAAATCTTGACGGGTTATCGGAAAGGAAATGAAGATGTACGCTACCTACCTTTATTAAACTTTCAGACAATTCCATTTGTGGATAATTGGCATAGGGTTACTAATGCCTTACTAGCGATTTGGGAAGCTTCCCTAGACCATCATGTCGCATTATTCCTTTTATGCATACTGAAAACGTGCAACGGGTCATTTTCGGGAAGTTGAGTCTTGAGTTATGATTATACCCTATTCATACACTTAGAATCGAATGAAACGGTTACCAAACCAGCCCAATTTTGCGGCATACACCTATACCATTAATTCAAACTTTCTCATTATGTCTCAACAAAATCAATTACCAACTCATCATCAAATTACAATTTCTTCTCCTACCGATCTGCCGACAATTTTAAGTGCAGAGAAATTAGGAAGAAAAAGGGCAAATAGAAAAAGAAGATTATTCGAGCTGTTGAGGAAGGTGCAAGAAAAATGGACGTTGCGGATTCTCCCTTCAACCCTTTCAAACACCCTTAAAAAGAAAGAGAAAATCGCTGGGCAACAAGATGGAGTGGGGGGAAAGGAAAAGAATGCGAAACGGCGAGTTTCCCCGGTTAGAGGAGTGTTTGGTAACGTACGTGTGTGCAGGGGTCAGAATTTGCCGATTTCTGGCGGACTGATAAAAGCCAAGGCCAAGTCATTCCCTACTTCGTTGGACAGTTTCAATGCCAGTTGGCTAAACAACTTTTAAAAAACGTCATGGCATTAAGTGCAATACAATTTGTGGGGAGAGTGCAATTGTGGACAGCCGTGTTTGCTCTGAATGGAAAAATGAACTGTCAACACTCATCGAAATTTACGAGCCTCCAAACATTTTCAACGCCGACGAGACTGGGTTGTTTTTTAAATGCCTACCTTACCAAACTTTGGCCTTCAAAGGTGAGAAATGCGATGGTGGAAAGCATAGTAAGGAGAGCATCACTGTATTGCTGGCATCGAACGGTTAAGTTAACTCCTAAGCCTCGCTTAAAGGAACAAAATCTCTCCCCGCGACGAAAGAATTTGTGTCATTGTTTTTGGATGGAATGGAAAATGGGACAACCCCGAACATAAACGTTTTGAACGCTATTTTCATGATCGAGAAGGCTTGGGGGAATGTGAGTCCAGTGACAATTTTAAACTATTTCCAGAAATGTGGACTCCGTAAAGATGTCAGTCAACCTCCGGGAGATTCTGCCATCGTGCAAGCCGTTCATTTATCCGCTGAAGACTTCGACTTTGAACAGTTCGTCCATTTTGATATTGACTTGGTTAACTATGGGGTCTTAACCGATGCTGAAAGTTTGGGGGAAGAGGAAAACAACGAAGAGGCCGAGGAAGAAGATGATTCCACTCCACGCCCAACACTCACCCTGAAAGATGCCCGCACCTGCCGGAAGGGTCATAAGCTTTCGTTGTCAGATGGACAAGGGCTTTTTCCTGCTCTTCTAAAATTTGAAAACGTTATCGATTCGACTCGTTGGGACAACCTTACACAGAATTTACGGATTATTTTTCCCTCTGAAGACTGACATGAATAGATAATTGACGAAATTTACATTACCATACAAATTCATTGTTTTATATCTCGTTATTGTGAATTTCTCCCTTCAACCCTCTCGATATAGAAAAACTCTTGTTAGTGTAAAATGTTTCTCTCGTCCCCTGGGTTTCACTATATCGAGGTTCGACTTGGGGCGCCAAGCTAAGCTAGCTTAATTAATTAATTAAAAATCAAAGAAGAAAACCCTTAGCAGATGAGAACACGCATGAAAGATGAGATATTCTCGTGCCCAAATCATGGAAATTAATCGGCTTAATAACAACTTCAAAGCCCATACAGTTCATAATGTTTGCCACCTTTACCAGGAGATGAAAGGCGCAAGGTCCAGGGTGGCGGGTAGGGTTTTCAGCTTTTCTCCCGTTATGGTGCTGATATTCAAGAATTTAACTACATCGCTGGAACCAGCTCGACGAAATCTAGAACTAGAAACCAGAAAGAAAAAATTATTTCGATTTCGGATCGTTTTACAGCGGGCAGATGACGGACCGACATTGATTGCTAAACCATGTTCTGCACCTTGAAACAACTCCAGATGCTCAAGAATAACGTTTAGACGATTCCCACGACATGGGAGTGGGAACCACGGAGTAGGAGAATAAGCCGCCAAAATACGAAAATGCACGAAAGGCAGATTAAAGACAGAGACCTCCGCACACGTTATCCACCCACTCGCTTTGTTTGCCTCTAAAGAAATCTACGGACCCTTTTTTTTATATCTAGATATATTTATTATATTAGGTATATATAGATTTTATATATATTATATATAAAATCTATGCAAAATAGAATCCTTACAAACTTTGGGTGCTGCTTTCATCAGTGCTGTTTAAACTAAGACTGTCTATATTTTAGAGTAAACATTTCCATGTTATATTGCCCGTCGTAGAGCAAAATGACAGTTAATAGAACTTTTGACATGTCAAAAGTTCTATGCATAGAATCTATATCTGATATGTCTTTAGGGGAGGGGGTCAGTCCAGAATCTGGGGTATCAACAAAAAATGTCACACTTTTTGAGACACTTCCCGTGGTGGTAGAGACTTGAAATTTGGAATGAAGGCTCCGTTGGGAATCTAGTTGGCTGAGAATCCCTCATTTTGAGAGAGGATCACTATTCAGGGTAGTTTGAGGGTAGTTTCAGTCCAATAAGTTAATATGAAAATAGCGGTAACCATCTTAACAACAATGACAGAAAATTGTTGTTGTTGTTGTCTTTGTTGTTAAGATGGTTACCGCTTTAGGAATTACTGGAGAATAAGACTAATAGTGATTTTGTAATAGTGAAAATGAAGTTGGAAACACTAGGTAGCTACCGTTGTCCTACAATCTGATATTTCATTTGTAGCTTCTTCGGGCCATCTGAACTATACCGAGATGAACATTAAAAGACATATCTATGATCCTATGTTTTTCCCATTCAGGGAAAAACTTTATGAGATGATCTTCAGTGTATTTTTTAAAGACCAACCCACAACGATTGTCCCTTAAAGGAAAACGACCCATATAGTGATACAATGCGCTACACCTACTTACTGCTATTTAGTTTTTGAGTTACATGTCAAAATCGAGAATTGTACACATATTTAGTTTTTTTTTTTAAATTTTGATAAGGTTTGGAGGCATTTTTTGTTAAAAACTGTCGTATTCGTGTTCACTGAACACTGTTCAGGGACGCAAAAACCTTACGGAACCGTGAAGATTATGGACTACTCTAACACTTTCCTTCGTTCATTCATTTTTCATAATTTAGCCGGACTATTTCGACTGGGATGGTTGATTGCGCGCAACTAGGCGCACTTGCGCCAACTTTATCATTTTGCGTTCAAACTCGATTTTTTGCAGATTTTATGCCACGCTCACTTTTACGTCCAAACATTCGTTGAGCACAACTGAGCCTCAACAAAATTTGATCCCATTCAAAGCGAGAAACTGTTAAATACTTGCCTTCCTCTGAAATTACATTTTAATACTACACTTAGAATGAAAAAAATCCGTGAATCGGTAGTTTTACACTCATCTCGAACATATTTTTTGGAGTTAGAGCTTATTGTTGAATGTCCGAGCAAAGCGAGGCCTCCCCTGTCCACATCTGAAGCGTCCGGTGGGGTTAGATTGGGCGCAAAAACGCTCAAATCCGGAGAGCGGAGTGAGCCCTCCTTTCCGCACGCAAAAGGAAACTGTCTGATAACATTCAACACTTGCTGAGAAAGAAGACTGCAAAAAAGAGGTGGAATGTAGCAAAATATTTATACGGCATGTCATTAGGAACTCTAGCAGTCTCTTGCATAAAAGTTGACTCGCGATTTCGAATTGGATATCCGGCCTTTGAAAAGTTCACAATCACCTCTCATCTTCTCAGACCAAAGTGTCTTCACTGTGGGAACACTCTCATTCCCACTGTATTTTTTCAACTGTACTAAAAAGAAGTCGCGTTTTCTACTAATGGTAATTTTCATAGAATTGTATTGTTGGGGGAGATCAATTAAAAAGGCAATTGAAATAATTCCCTGAGATAAATCTGCTGACAGAAGGCCATTTTCTAATTGTGGCACTTTCATGTTTCACACCTCAGGTTTCAACGCTTTTCGTGTCGTCCCGCCACGCGGTCTTATAAGGTTCTCGATTTCGTATCACCATTGGAAATGTAGGGAGATATCGCGTGATGAGGTACCCGGTGCCCCGCTGGACCAGTCAAAACCCATCATCTGGGCTCCTACCTGACGTTTGTCCGAATGGTAAAGGCTGTGATTACCGGTGTTACCTGCGTGAGATTACCGCAGAGCCTCGCCACATGCCAAACATCTCCTCCCCGCAGGTTATAATCCGGACGCAGATCGGCACTTACCCAACGTTCAATTCCTTCCTGTTTTTTGCGTTGTTCGTTGTTTCTTTTTTTTCACGTCAAGACCCTACTTACGTAGTAACACTGTAAGGTCCACTGCTAGACCACGCCGTCCCCGATCTTATCCCAGGACTCTCACTTTTTATACGCTCCCTCTAAAAAGTGAGCCGGTTTCGACCCGCTGGGGGTCAAATTTTTTACAGACAAACAAATCCCCCGTGCTAACCTTAGTTGTGGGGGATTGTTGAGGTTAGGTCTATGAAATCTCGTAGTTCAGCAAACGTTTCTGACAATTCATTTGTCCATCTTCAGGCCCTAGAAATAAAAACCATCAGATTTAGGTTGTTCAATAGTTCTTCAAATAACATTAAGGTTCTACAATGATCTTAAAACTGCGGTCAAAACGAAACTTTGGGGGTTCGTTGGTGGTCGATTAGTGATGTTAAAACCACATTTTACACACTAAATTTCCATGTGCTATTTTGGGGGTGGCCAAAAAACCCGCGAATCGTTCGCACTTTTTTCGGTTTTTAGCGAATTGCGTGAAAACTAAGCACCGCACGACAAAATTCACGAAACACAATTTAATGATTATTAAATTGTGCGTCGATTGCACCCCCTATACATCAAAATCGGTACAGCCGTTTTGCCGCTGTGTAACGTCAAAAAAGTTCTACAACTTTCATTATTTGACACTTTACGATACTGGTAGCCGTTTCGGAGATACAAGCGTTGAAAGTGGGGCTAAACAAATGGGAAAATTTGCAAAAAAACCGCTCTTTTTTGACGGTCCACAGCGGCCAAACGGCTAGACCGATTTTGACGTATAGGGGGTGCAATCGACGCAGAATTTAATAATAATTAAATGGTGTTCCGTGACTTTTTCATAATTCGCTACTACTTTCACGTAATTCGCAAAAAACCGAAAAAAGTGCGAAAGATTCGCGGTTTTTTGGCCATCCCCAAAATAGCACAAGGAAATTTAATGTGCAAAATGTGGCTTTAACATCTTTAACCGACCACAAACAAAACCCCCAAAGTTTCGATTTTACCGCAATTTTTGCAAGATCCAATCTACCTGGTGACTGGACTATATTGAGGAATTTCTTTTTGAGTAGGTGGAGTAGAGCCGCTAGGTCAGTTTGTGTTTTGGTGGCTGGCATTCACGTCGCCGATTCATAACCTGATGGCATACAGCCACACAGGACCCCGGAATTTCAGCCACAATTCTTACTCCAGCTAACATGTAAGTAAGTCTCTCGATTATACTTATACACGAATACCCACGTTGTTAGTCAATTATGTAAATCTAAATCTGATGGTTTATACTTATAGGCCCTGAAGATGGACAAATAAATTGTCAGAAACGTTGGCTAAACCACGAGATTTCATTGAACCTCAACAACCCCCACAACTATTATTTCGACGGTCAACATTACCAGCAATTCAAAAGTACTAACCTTAGATTTAGGTTCTTGAATAGCGACGCCGTCTATACTGATAGTGAGCTCAACTTTGGACATTTTGGTGCCTTCCGATTTCTTCAGCTGTTGATTGAACTGAAGTTTTCTGATGCCCTCTTTGACGACTTCGATCCCTTTTGGCTGGTCCACTTCCGTGCTTCCCATGAACTACAAAAAAAAAAAAAACAAAAAAAAAACACGATAATTTAAGATAATTTGGACACCTTCGTTTTGAATCGCTCGAATAAATTGGCCACTTTAGCGTAATTGATGAAACTTGCCTTCACGAGGTATGCAATGTGCCCCTTTTGCAGCGTATCAGGTGGGTGTATCCAGTTCTTGTTCCCTGCAATGGAAAATTACAGTTGAAAAGTACTCTGTCAAAATTTTACAACGGGAAAAGCTGACGATTTTCCACAATAGGTCATTATTTCTGGTATAAATTGTGGAAAACATCAAGTCCGAACATAATTAAAAAACGGTGCAATTTTTTTTCCCTTTGATATAGGAAGTGTGCAAAACTAATTCTTTGTCATCAAAAAAAGTATTTTTGAAAAAATTAAAAAAAATTAAAATAAAAAAAATCTGTACATGTTTGAACAAATGTGGGACCTCGAAAAATGATTTATGCGTCCAAAATTACTAGAAAACGACACCTTACGAAATACGAATTAGAACGATCCGACCTCCCACGGTGAGATCGGATCGGACCCCCGAAAATGGATTTTACAGACATTGAGCTCCCCCGATTGGTCTTAATCCGAGTAGTGAACTCCGCTTGTTGATTCTGCAGGTAGGGCAAAGGCCATCGTCATCTCCCCCAGAAACAACGGGGCTCTTATCTCTAAAGTTGCGATAAGTTGCTGTAATGTTGAATTTTGGACTATTTGGTTGATAATTATGTAAGGGACGATGCCAGGTTTCCGCCGATATTATGGGCAGCCGCTGAAATTTTTTCAGAAAGGACAATAAATAGTTTTTCATGCTACATTTAATAAAATGTTCTCAACTGCTCACCCTCATATTTACATATTTGTTGACGATGTGAAAAACATGCAAATGGACACGTTTCTCATATTGAATGGTTCTGACGAAATTAAAAGGGACACAAACAGCAAATTCAAAAATCAATAACAATTAATAGGACGACTTCTTCATGACTAGGTACAGTGATAAAAAAATCAGTAGGGCTTTTTTTTAATTCTGTATCGAATAGGGATCCCAATCTTGAATCCTGCAATTGCAGGATCCTGCAGGATCCTGCCGCTTTTTGAGAGGTGCGGATCCTGCAGGATTCGTGCGCGGATCCTGCAATCCTGCAAAAATGTGAATAACAGTTTCCACTCTTGGCAGGGTGCTTTCCCCTCCAGCGCTCCAGCCCCCTCCTTCTCCGATCTTCTGCGTGAATCCCAATTTCCTTCTGTGATTCACAGTTTTCCCCGATTTAGCGCCAGGGCCAGGCCAGTCTTCTACCATTAAATGAAAATTTTTCATTTATCATCTTTTTGCAACATGATGGTATTATTAACTTGTGCCTTGTGAGCTGATTTAAAGCTATGGATTCCACGGCCGTTTGGGATCATTTCTCGAAATCATTTCATCACCACAGAAACTGTATCAGGTCCAACCCCAGCCCCAGGTCCAAGTCCAAGTTCTGCGTCATCTTTGACTGGATCTGGCTCAGACCAGCTTAATACTGTACATTCCGCACACCTACCTATCATTAAAAGAAGAACTTGAATCGAAACTTCAACAAGCTCGAACCTCCTTGCAAGAACGAGCTCTTTCCACTCTGGACTTGGAAACTGTATTGAAGAAAGAAATGTCCACTTTCGACAATGACAACGTAAGAGAAAAATGTCTCACCATGCCCTTTTCTTACCTGACAACGATACCGCCCACTTGAATCCGAACGCGCCTTCTCCGCTGCTGGATAGGTATTTACCTATGTTACACCTATGTACAGTACATCCATTCGTTCGCGACTCAACAGTGACACTCTGAACGCATTGTGCATGCTTCGGTTGTTCTTCCAGACGAAGTAAAAACATCCAGTTTTCAATTCATACCGTTTGTAACAATCATAATAATTATTATTATGATTATGATTGTTACAAACGGTATGAATTGAAAACTTCAATAAGAGTATACATATAAGGACAGAATATAATTATTACATTCTGTCCTTAAATACTCTTATTGACGACCTAAATCTTTTAATTTTACCTACCTACCTATTCCGGGTATTCTATCATGACTTAGCATTATAAATTACTAATTAATTAGTTAAATAAATAATTAATTTGCGCTGTTGGGCAGATGCAGGATCCTGCGCAGGATCCTGCAGGATTGGCAAGTGGGAGGTGCGGATCCTGCAGGATTGAAAATCCGTGCGGATTGGGACCCCTAGTATCGAAGTACTACCTCCAAAATTCCCTTCCGGGGGAGTTGATCACCGGGGGAGCTGAAACAGTCGGTCGAGCCAGGGGAGTTGATTACCGGGGGAGCTCACTACTTTTCCAGGGGAGTTGATGTAATCCCGGATTTTACGTCCAAATATACGTTGAAAAACGACTCACCCCATCATAGCCGAAACACTTCGAAAACCCCTCCCGTAGCCCCTTTTTAGCGCCATAGAGCCCCACGGGTTTGGACAATCAGACTGGAAACCACCTTGCGGGCACAACAGTTGTTACTAAATGGGGAAACCGATTATTTTGTGAAAAATTTTCACAATAATGTCAGATTTTTTAAAAAAATCCTATAGGAAATTCCTATCCTTTCTGTATACAACCCAAAAGGGCTCGGACGGCGGACGGACATTTTGTTATTGGAATCTAAACCTCTTGAAACGGATAATGTCAAAATTTAATGTTGAGGCCGATCAGAATTTTCTACCTCCGTCGCACATAGGTGCATTATAGGTGCATTATTCCAAGAATAACAAACCAAAATTGAAAAACTGTATTGCTGCGTCGTTTTAGGGAAGAAAAGAAACCGCGGAAAATTGATTATAGGTTCTTTTAATCCATGAAAACAATTCCTCATTCGACCTCCTGGCTAAAGTCCTTCAAAAGCCCGAATTGTAGTCCATTAGATTCCCACAGTGAACACAGATAGCTCTGAGACCCCCCAAAAATGGACTCCAGAAATACCTCTAAAACTAGCTTCCTGCGAGAAGGCTCCACGACCGAGACCCCCCCCCCCCCCCCCCCCCGTCCCACACAGCTGCCAACCTGTGTATGCTTGCTCGCTGAGACGCGGAATGGTGTTCCAAGTGAGTGCAGGAGCAAAACAACAGCAACAACGATCTAAATATAGAGCATTTGGCGAATGTAGTTAACTAATATAGCCAGTCTTGTTATCCATTGCCACGAATCTCATAAACAAAAACACACTGAGAAGAAGTTGAGAGATTCATCATGAAACCTCAACAACGCAGTATTAAATAAATTTCATCTTCCTATCTGGCGTTGGGTAAACTAGCGAAGTTAAACAATGTCGGGCGTGGTTGGTGAGAAACGAGGTCACCGATACAATTCTTCGATCAATCGGACGGTGAACTCCTGCCAACCCAAGAGGACGAGGCAATGGGGATCCATGAGCAGAATCGTCACAAGTTCCGATCCTCCTTGAGCGGACGGCTGACGTCTGGGACGGCAGCAGCCAGTCGGATGGAAAATTCATGGGTGAAAACCCCTTGTTATTGACCAATCTATTCCATAAATACCTGTACATCAGAAAACGTTTTTTCGCAAGACATCGATGTTTTTGGTCCATGTTGTCTACTCGACATCGATGGTGGATTTCAAAACCCGGTGTTGTGAAACTTTGACTTTTTCTATCTATTGAATGTCTGTAGGCAATTTTTTATTTAGAAGTTGCCGACGGCATCGAATCGAAGAGAGAAAAAAGACACAAAATATTTTCTCCACAAAGAGAATTCCTATTCCTTAGCTATTCGTATTCCAATTCCATATTGTTCCTAAAACTGTCAGTTTGGCGGGTTCCCGCCTGAGTGAGCGGCAGTCGTTTGACGGGCAAAATCATTCCTACTGAATGAATGAGGTGAATCATAGAGTAGTTATGATGACCATAACTTCTCACCAGCCATTAAACTCACCCGTCTACTGTGCGTTCGGAAAAACACACGACGACTTCATCACTACTCCTATTTTCGTGACTTATGGTCAAAACGAAATCATTTCAACTCTTTAATTAACTCGCGCGATATTCGTAAAACGATTTTCATTTTACGTTCGATTCTGTCGGACACGCAAGATCTCTTCAAGTGGAATTTTCGTTCATTAAAAGGCGACTGCCGGTATGAAAAGTTGGTGACAAACTATCAAATCTTGTGAGATTTCCTAATGAACGAACATAAGTTCGAAACTTGAATGAAGTTGGACGATGATGTCTTTACATCGAAAGCGCTGCCCAGTACCAAGTGAGCATGCGCTGATAGACACGGCCGATGTATCTTGATAATTCATCCGGATACCGATCAGCACACCGTCTCCAGGCCCTGATTGCGTTTCAAGATGTAATTGAGGAGGGTCAGGGGATATTGACAATCCGCGGACCAGTCGTCTCTAATAATAGCCGACTTTGACCTCACATTTGGGTGTCATCGCGTAGAGCTACCAATTAAAAGGGGCAGTTAGAGGCTTCATTAAAGTAATTGGTCATCTTCCACTAGTAGGTACCTACTCACTCGGTCTGTGACGATTCACGAGTTTACGGGCTAGTGTTCTGGTACGCGACACTTAATTTAAAAAACGCTGCAAATTTTACACAAGGGTTTATTATTCTTTGATAATTTGTATTCTAAACTATCCAAAAAATTAATTCAAATCAATAAAAAAAATTAATTTAATTATTTACAGTAATTTTTTTTTTTTTTTTTTCTTGTAAAATTTGTGAACGAATGTGGGACCCAGAAAAATGGATTATACGTCCAAAATTATTCGGAAAACGACACCGCATTCGACCTTCTGACATCCTTCAAAAGTCCCATTTGTAGCCCAATAGATCCTTAAGGTAAGGTTCGACGGTTCTAGGACCCCAAAAATGGATTATACGTCCAAATTACTTCAAAAACGACACCCCACTCGATCAAAACCATTTAAAAAAAACCACCTGTCGCCACTGATAAATTTAAGAGAGCCTTGTAGAATCTGGATAGGGTGATTGAGATCCAATGCAACATCAATAGATCCCCCACACTAGTGTCTAGAAATGTTGAAACGCTTTCGTTAATTTCCGACGTCATGTTTATCAAGATTATCTAAGGTCACAAACGCCATTCCCTTGTAAATATGAACGACCTTGCCGCCTCACTAACTCATTGAACATGCAAACCCTATATTGGCCATTTGTTTAGAAATCTTTATAGCCGGCTACGGCTGATCGTTTCTGCGGAGATTAATCGGACTTGCGTAACGCTTGTATCTTCGGTATGGCGCACAACAGCGTTGTGAAACCCTTGTCCACTTGTATCCGTGACTTGATTGTTTACCTTCCGTGCATATCAAGGTTGACATTAGCGGTTGAGCAAAAGCGTTGGGACGATTGGTGCAGACAAAATTGACTAATCCTGGAGGAAGAGCAGTGCACTGAAATAGCTCAACATATTGTCGCAGTACGTCTATAGATTTTACCTTTGTCATTCTGCTTTTGGGTCCACCGAAGAAGGTTGGAGTTGCGCATGACTGAATCTTGGTCTGTAAAGAAAAAAGAAAAGGGTTTAGTTTTTGTGGAGACGACATCCGTTAAGTTCAAGTGAAGGCCAAGTACCACTTAGTAAGTAGGCTGAGAAAGGAAGGGGCAGGTCTGTGTTGGAAGTCAGGAAAGAGACATTATGTGACGCACTGGTCTGTTTTTAATAGCCCAGTCGGTGTAGGAGTAAAAAAAAGGGGGGGGGGGGATTTTTATTGGTGACTTATGGGTGCCTAGGGAACGTGTTTTTAGCATTTTCTACAATTCTACATTCTACATTTTCTAGCAAGATTCTTCTTGTGTTTAACTTTGGTGCCAGAAAAAATCGCAATTTTTTGGCTCTTGTTTCGGTTTTTTGTTTTTAACTCGTAAACTACGCATCAAACAGAAAATTAAACAGCATAACATTTCGCAACGAATGACCATCTCAAACGTTACGATCAGCTCGACCGTTTGGCCGCAATCGATCGTTAGATTGCTATTTTTTCTCAAATCGGCTGAAAAAATGGGTTACGCTCACGTTTCGAATCCTCTATATCAATAACGGCCTACCCTCTGAATACCTATTTGAGGAGACATTTTACGGGCTTTTCCTGAAGCCTCCGGGAAAATCTTAATATCAGTTCTGGGAGCCAACTAGACAAAACCTGCTCACTGAATTCACTCGCTGAGAGGTAATCCAATTTTGAGAATTAAATACTATTCGAAATTTTGGAAAACTCGGAACAGTTATGATTAGGTACGTTCTAACCCTGAGTAACAACAAGTTTCTCCTGAAGGGGCCCTAAAGCGATTTCAACACGTTTCTATCGAAACCCGGCGGTGTCTTTCCATTTGGCGATGCGGTTGTGCATCTGTCCCGTCAGGGTCACCAGCTGACTCCTGATAAGGTTCCTGCTGCCTTGTCCCACTTCCCCCCGTCGGGAGTCGAGGGGGTGGACACGGATAGGATGCCCGGGGGATCTGGGGGGATAACGTCGAGTGGGCCGCGGACATGGCCAGGAGAGACAAGGGACCTTCAGATCCCATCTAAAAAGATACCAGAAAAAAAAAAATCGACAACAAATACATTGTGTTCAAGGAAATGTTTGCATTAGAAGACGGGAGTTGAGCCACGGCAACTGTATCAATTGGCATGACCTCTAATTTGTTGGAGTCGCAAAAATTTAACTAGTAACGTGAATAATCAAGCGAAACTTGACGTTTCCAGAAGGAACCAGATTTTCCAAGGGGATATATCGCTTTGACGTCAAGCTGAACGCCATCCTTGATCGGCTAGACGTAACCCATGATTGGACCAACCCTCAAACCACATGACCACGTCCGCCGAGACCCGGTGCCGTCCTGTACCAGGCTCTGCGGGCACCTCCCTCCACTCCCACCAGGTCTTCTGCATCAACAAGGACTCCCCTCAATCGCATCTGTCAGGAATCTCCGGAGACCAACAGGAATAAACGGCTTCAGTTGGACCGACATTTTCATTTGAATGAATCACACGTCACAATGCTAATTGTCGTAGAAACACCGGTAACAGCCTCAGGCGCCAGTTAAGGTCAATAACCAATCGATCCCCACAACCGACTGTTTGTCGCAAGCGTCGCATCGCGACAAAACGACCAATCTCATCAACGAAGGGAGAAAAAAAAAGTGAACGTATTAGCCAAGTGCAATAGTGACGTCGTTTCCCAGCGTTCATAGCAAACATATTAGGACGTTCCCATCCCACGAATGAAGCAATCTTCTCAACTCGACTTCATCGAAAAAATGAACGCACGTAATCAGGTTAAACGGTTTTGGCACCCGACTACATACAATCCAAGACAAAACACGAAATAAAAATCAAATAATTTTGAGTATGGAAAATCGAAATTGAATGGGAATTAGAGAGCAATTATTGCTCACTGATTTCCGATTTTCAACACTTGCTGATCCTCAAACGTGTGACGTTGAAATAGGAAGACAACAGTCAAAACAACTTGTTCCCAGAATTCCTAATTGGGTGATCGTGACTAAAGACAGAACGAAACCACCAGAAGGGTATAATTGAGTTTCTTTATTGCCCCTCAAATGACTACGATTCTCTATGGCGAAGCCGGACTTCATTCGCGGTTCATTGCAACTACCAATTCAACACAATGGGGCCTTGACCGCTGAATACGTCAAAGTCAAGTCATAAGCCGAGATACGGTAGATTGAACACGGCAAAAAAAAGAAAAGTTTCCGAAGATCCTCCTCGAACCTTCAAAGTAAGATAGCTATTTGAAGAAGCATCGTCATTTTATGGCCCATGTAGACACTTGCCTCTCCAATGTCTCTGACGAAAGAATAATCGTACTCTATTCCGTAACTGTCAACGATACAATGCATGGAAATGTTCAAAATTTGAATATTTATTATTGGACGTATAGCTTCTTAGGGCATCTCGCCGTCCATTTTGAGCCCAATTACACGGGGGATTCCCGTCTCCTCTCAGATTAAGCTCAAGCGTCATTAGAGGGATTAAGGCGCAGCCCGACTCCTCTCCGATTTCGAAGACCATCATTAATTCAGCATCAAACCATTCGGGAGAGGAGAAGAAGCGTAACACCCAATTTCATGACAGCAGAACTTTTTAGAGGCCCTCCCGTGCCCCCTTAAAATCGTATATTAGGTTTGATGAAGTAATATTAAATAATTATTAATGGAAGGTTAAGATGTGAAATTTTGCAACCAACGTTGCCGTATTCAACGGCGGATTGGGATTGGTATCGATACATCGGAAATGTCGACATATCAACAAAAAATATCGGTACATATTTCCATTTCGATACAATTTATATACACCGATTTTTAAAATGTGTTTTTTTTTCCAAAAATAAGGTTGTGAGCTTCTCTGGTCAAGCATTATGCACGTAATGGAACATCGAAAATTGAGCCAGCGCTACTAATTTCTTCTCTGTGGCCGATTGTAATAACCCGCAGTTGCCTTCCTGGCATGCGAGTCAGAATCTGGGAGTTTAGCAGGTTCGAGGTGCCTCCAAAAAAGGTGAGTAAATAGCTTGTCCAATCGATGTTCTTCCCGCCAAAGCAGGTTCGAGGGGCAAGCAGGGTTAACATTCATGCGGCAATCCGTCAATGCGTGAACGCGTCAGCAGAATGAAAACTTATGTTCCTCGAGAAATGTGAATTAGTCTTCTTCTTTTTTTTTTCAATAAATTTTAGTTAGTTACAGATACTTCCGTGTTATTCAGTTTCCTTGGAAACCAAAAAAACATACGGATTTTTACACAAAATAAAACACTTTTTCAACTTACGGCCGTTTGTATTTTTGTTATCGATTGCTACGTCGATATTTTCATCTCAATATATCTTCTTTTTTTGTCTGAAATGTCTTATGCGTCTCACCTCTTTGATATTTCAATGGAATAGAGAGGGGAGAAGCTATATAGAGAGTAGGAGCTATAGAGAAGGAGAAGCACCAGGGGAGAAGCTATATAGAAGGAGAGGCCTCCAAAAGGGCAATGAAATAAATGACAACCAAGCAACAAACCAACCAAGAAGAAGAAGAAGCACAGTTTTGTTAGTTTCTCTGTTTACTTTTTGGACTGTTCCATGTGCTGCCTTTCAGTTTGTTTTTGGGCTTTTTAGGCTTGGAGTGGGAAAATTTGTAAACTTTGATCATTTTTTGCCACAATGCCAGTTTGTTTTAACACATAATGTGTTTTTTCCGAGGGTCTCCCAGTTTGAAAATGTCCCTGTCCCTGTACCATCCCAGGCCCAAGCATACCTGCTTCTCCGCCCTCTATCACACGCACTCTCTCCACCCACCATCACGTGCCCTCACCCCTGCACCTCTGAAGGATTTATACCTGAATGGGGAGAGTCCCCCCCTTTGAGGCCGCTTAATTAGGTATTTAAAATATTTCAACTGGCCATGAGTCAAAATTAAATCGAAAATCCATATTTTGTACGTCGATATATCGGAATATCGATAGACTGTTCAGAGATGTAAATCGATTTTTCCTTCAATCTTCTTCTTCTTCTTTGGGTGCCATACCCGTAATTGGGCGTTGGCGACCTCTCGCTACTAACATCTGTTGAGCGTGTTGACCAGTTATTACAGAAGTAGTAGGGACCTACTGCTTAACGCCGGTTCCGAACGGCAAATTTGAGAGGTTTTCCACGGCAGAATACTTTCGGTGGGTTGCCATTGCCTTCCGAAAGGTGATTATCAGTATGACGAAGATGTCAGATGAGGAAGTTGTTTCCTTCAATACCCATCCCTAATGGTGGACACACTGGTTCGACCACATACTTACGAAAAGGGTTATTTTCGATGTTGCGAAGTGCATTCCTTTTCCAAAATTCAGGCAATTCATAAAATTTGAAAATAGTATCGACACTCCTACACTCCCTTACAAGTATTGATAAATATTGATTATACCTGATTTCACACAAGAGCAAAAAAAAGCACCAATTTGGACCCCTTCGAGCTAACTAGACCGCTTCAAAAAAAATCTTCCGCGGTTGTTGACAATAACCAGGTAATTGTTCTCCCATCGTCAACACCTTTTGTTGGACGAATTGACAATAGAAGGCTAATTATTAGGAGGTGCCCCGCCGCTTCACTTACTAGCAGTACGCAGGCATCGCAAATCGTCGAGTTCTATGGTGTATTGTGCTATTCAAACTCACCATATTGACCTGCGACCTTCACATTGGCTTTGATGTGAAACCAGTCTGGGCACAATGCACGCAAGGTTTTTTTCCCCCCCGAGATCAGTCGGAAAATACGGGATATTCGGGGAGATAGCAAGATCCAAGGTCGTGCAAATACACGAGGCTTGCAAGTTTGTTTGTGGCTCATTTCAAAATAGCTCGTTTGAACATCACCAATAGAACGACTTAAAAGAAAGGTAATTGGGCTGTCGGTATATTTTTTTCTAGACTAATAGAGTCACGAATGTAACTGGGCATCGAAATAATTTTTTGCGTTTGCGAAATTCTAAAGTTGACCTTCGACATAGCTGGTTGCCCTCGTTCGGGCATTTCCGTAGGAAATCCTTCAACAATCCTTGTGATTAGCAGATAACAAGCGACGATGTCGAAATTGTTGTCTAAAATCGTATTCGGAAACCAACCGTACGTCACAATCGAGAAAAATAACGGTAGCAGCAGAAAATTATCGGGATTGGAGTCAACCAGACGCTTCAGTTTCTTGATGACTTGAGGATATGGGTAGGTGACCAGGGTTGTCCTCCTTGCCATGGATGCGCTCCGGGATTCATTCAGAGGTGGAGGTTACCTTGGTTAGTTACGACCAGCCAAAAATACCTGAAAGGTGGCTTCTTCCCATTGGCTATGTACAATTTCCGTGCGGATAATCCCCGTCGTCGGAAGCAAAAATACAATCTCCGTGCGGGGGGCTCGAAGGGTAGAGTACAAATTCCGTGCGGCCTACAGGTAGGTACACTTATGTCAAAGCTGGTGGCGACGAATCCAGAACGAACGGCTCGCCCCAGAATTTAAAAACGTAAATTCGGAGGTTGGACAGTGTTCGAGGCTGATTTTCCGCCACAGTAAACTCGACAAATTTTTGGATTACCTGTTAGACACGTACATAGCTGACGATGCCTCATTTCCACCCACTCTCTGGAGCGAATTTTCCTGTTCCACGGCCAGGACGACGAATAGCTGTGAGGCTTTTCAATTTAATCAAATGTTCCACCAAAGTCATCCGCACATCTTCAAGTTTATTGAAGCACATGGAACATTCAGGCCATGGAAAAAAGAGGAATTTCTGAGGCAGCAGTTGTTTGCATACTCTTCGGGCAGGATCTCTCGGATCGTAACATTTTGACAACTCGCGATTTTCCGCGAGGTTGTTGCGGTGTGAATCAGTTCGCCTCCTCGAGGTGCACCCTGGGTAGAGCTAAAAGGACTGCATATAGGTACAGGCACGGAGTTTGTACATACTCAGTTTGGCTGCGGCACGGAGTTTGTACATTCCTAATTTGACGGCGGCACGGAGTTTGTACATGACCGCACGGAGTTTGTACACTCCCCTTCCCATTCACTAGGGCTATATCACATTTTTAATTCTCGTTATCTTTTTCCCCACTTTTATTAACTTAATGGGTCATTTTCTCAGGAAGGTCCATACGCTGTCCCCGGGGATTTTGAAGTCCCGTTAATGACTTGGCACACACAAAAATTCTAGTTATGCTTCTTAACATCCTCAAGCGATGCCTGATTTAAATAATCAAAAGAAATAAATGCTTCATGTTTAAATTTATTTTTGATTAGGTACTCAAAATGTCCTTTCCCCGCCATGTCCCCACTCAAGTTTCCAAACTTTAATGCTCGTTTGCAAAGCCATCACTCACACTTTTTGAAGTTTTCAAGAATTGTACTCGTTCAAAAACAACTCCAGATAAAAATGAGTCGAGTGCCACATTTTTAGGGTTGACAGAATGAAATGTGGACGGTGGGAAAAGGCTTGTCCCCAGGTTTTATGTCTTTCCCCCCGCCAACGAGGTTTTTTCAAATTTTGGGCGGTTTTTAACGGATTCTAGCGGTCGGCGGCTTCCCGCCTTGATGCGCAAACATCCCAGGTCCAGCTAGCGTTGTTGCCGAATTTTTTCAGTTTATGTACATAGAACCCTTAGAGGGTTGTTAAGTGTGCTCGGGAGTGAGGTCAACTTCAACGAATGTCTTTCCCCCGCTTGCATTCAGTAAGTAAGTAATTGCACGTAATAATAATAAATATTTTCGTTGCTTTCTACTTCAAGAGCTCGTTGTGACGTTTCCAACGGTCTATAATTTTTTTTAAACGCATTTTTAATTCCGTTGTAAATCAGAAGAAACTGGTTGGTCATACAACCACACGTGTCCTTCCCCTGCTAACCTCAATAGTCGGGGGGAAAGACAAGAGCGTTTTGTCAGACTAATTTCACAATATGATGATCATATTTCCATATATGCCAATATATTGAATATATTCCACGAATAGTGGAATTTACTAGATGATAGATTTGCTCAAACCATCCACTGAAAAATCAATCATGGATGTAGAGTCGGATTTTCTTGAAAGCTACCTACAGGTCTGCCACAGAAACTTTGCGTCCGTGTGGCGCCCTCTAGGTGGCGGATCCGCGAACTAACGATCGAGTCTACCTTCCATTGTGAAACCTTGACACGGAAATTGGAGCGGTGAGAAATTTGAAGTTCGTGTAGTGGCTGCGCTGTGAACTCTCAATGCACGAATTTCAAGCTGCAGTAGGAGGGAAATCATGTCACTTTTGAGGGAAGAAATTCCCGAAAATTATCGTACGCACGGGAAACTGCTTGATGAGAAGCGATGATAAGAGATAACTAGTTCTATGTTCTCCAGAAGAATGCGCCAAAGGGACGCAAAGTTTCTGTGGCAGACCTGTAGCTAGCTAGCTAGCTTATGGTTTATTATTCTTGGAATAATACACCTATGTTTTCGCGACGGGGGTCGACGACTCCGATCGGCCCCAAAATTTGACATTATCCGTTTCAAGTGGTCTACATTCCAAAACCGAAATGTCCGTCCGCCGTACGCCGTCCGCCGTCCAGGCCGTTTTGGGCAGTAGGAATTTTTTTAAAAATCTGAAATTTTGACAAAATACTCGGTTTACCATCTAGTTGTGCCCGCAAGGTTTTCAGCCCGATCGCCCAAACCCGTGGGGCGCTATGGGGCTAAAATGGGGCTACAGAAGGTGGTTTTTGAAGGGTTTTGGCTATGGGATCGAGTCAGGTGTCGTTTTCGAAGTATTTTTGGACGTATAATCCATTTTTTGGGGTCCCGCAGCGATCCGATTTCACTGTTGCGATCTATAGGGCTTTCATGGGGCTAAAAATGGGATTTTTGAAGGATCCCAGGAGGTTAAATATTTTTCGAGTAAAGAATAAATAAATTTTGAAAAAACAATTTTTTTTGGAAAAAAAAATCCAAAAAAAAATTCTTTTGAAAAAAAAAATCCAAAATTTTTTTTTCCCCCAACATTTTTTCTTTTGACACAGAAATGATTTTTGCGCAACTATCCTATATCAAAGAATAATAAACCCTTGTGTAAAATTTGCAGCGTTTTTTTAATTTTTATTAATCACAGAACCCTGTTCATGTGATTATATGGGATGAGGTGGTTAGGGTGAGAAATGACTCCTCTGCTGAGTACAGTACTCAGCAGAGGAGTCATTTCTCACCCTAACCACCTCATTGGATTAGACCTCTGCACCGTCGGCAAACACCACACTGTGATTATATGGGCTTTAATTAGTGCTACGTAGAGAGCGTTCCAGATTTTTTTCACGGCAATTTTTGAAATTTTCAATATCTAGTAGTTCGTTACTGAGATTCGCCCTTTTTAGGAAAATAACCCTAATAAGCACGTACCTCCTGAACATAACATTCATTTACGTTAACACACGGAACCATTTATTGTAGGTGTGGAACAAGTGTTTGTGTTTCTAAACTTGAATTTAGATTCACCATATTTTGAGTTGTTATCAAGGCGTATCGATGATTTCGCAGCCGGTGTCATTGGAGGAACAGGAAGGGAGTATGGGAATATTTCCATCCTGGGCAAGACACGAATTAGGGTCGTGATCTACTAACCAGGGGGAAGATACTGCCACGGAAAAGGAAGACTCGCTGGCTCCAGGTTTACATGAAGTGTCGAGATACTGTGGAGAGGCGACGTCTTCGGAAAACAGCCGAGAGGAACATAATACACTGCTTGAGGTGCCATGCTGAGTATTATCTCGCCCTGTGTTCGCAGTATTACTGAAACTGATTCAGCTGCCTTAGTCGAGTTGTCGGCAAAGGCGGCCTGGTCAACTGGCCCAATCTTACATGGGAAATCCCCCTTGGCTTCCTTAGAAGAGATGTCGTCAAAAGAGGCACAAAGGTTAATGGAAGGAGGATCCCATGAGAAGGAGGATCTAGGAACTTCTCAGATTGCACGATAGAGCAAATAGATTAGGGATAAACTTTTCACACAAGAATGAATTTTTCTTTTGAAAACTGATCCACGGTGGATTTTCATTTCAAGGTGTCTAATAAAGGTCCGTAAATTAGTGTGTAAATTGAGGTCCTTAATGACGCCACGGCATAACTAACCCACGATAAAATCTTGGGTTTTGTACGGAGAATGAAGTGCCTTTTGTTCGCCTGAGGCTCCAGAGCAGAGCGGTGACTCTGCAAAACATCTCAGGAAGAGACAATCAGAGCTGAGCCTCTTGAAGAAGAATAACGTCGAAAAGGAAAAAAGACAACGAATACGGTAACAAAGGGGGAATAATGGAAAGAAGTTCACGTCTGGGGTCTCTACACGAAGGACGAGAGATTTCACGGCCTTGGCGGGGTCTTGGGATAAAATATACGACGACAAAAAAAGGATTGGTATTAGCTAGGCCAACTCTTAGACGCAGTTTCAATTTGAGTCATCCAGTGAACACTAGACTTCACATTTTCCTGAAGTGTTGATAGTTGTTCCGAGAGTTTAAATGCCCTCACCGCACCACCTACACTAAGTTGTAGTAGATCGTAAAATTATCGGGTACGGCGCTCAACTGTGGCCCCCATGCCACTAAGATCACGACAGAAGAAAGGGTAAACATTGAATTATGGCCAAGGTTCGCCGCATCATGAATAATACAATCGCTTGGCATTCACCCGGACGAGTGGAGTTGACTCCGATTTTTCGCACCCAAGTGAGAATGGAAGAGCCTTAGGGGACGTTTGTCGGTCCAATGCCATCAGGATGCACAAATGAGATAGCAAGGTTGCGTGGGCGTTGGTACGCTCCAAGTAACGTTCAACTGAGAGTTAAAATGCGTAGGAGGAAAAGGAGTGATTGAGAAGTGGAAGGAAGTGAGATCTAAATGACGAACATGGGGAGATTGGCGATGACAAGGTTCTGCCAAAAAGAACGCATAACGGAGAAAAAATTCAAAAGTTTCTATCACAGTGGAACTCGACCAATTTAACAACAACGAACATAACTCCTATGATGATGGAAATGGATGAAACACAAGATTTCAATGAGATGGAAAGCAATTCTGAGGAAGACAATAGAAATCAGATATCGACTTCGAAGATTTGCACGAAAAAGGAATTTTGGTTGAAAACACACTCTCGCTACACAGATGTGTTCAGACAGTCGTGACGCACCACCACCTGATAAACGAAGCAAAGTGTGTTGATGTGGAAAATGACCCAAACAAAAGTATCATAGATCGGAGAATCATTCAGGGTGTCGTGTAAAAAAACGAAAGGTGAAGGAAGGCGCTAGAGGTAGAGGAGCAGTAAAGGAAGAAGACGACGGAAACAGAAGAGTGCAGACAACCAGCAGTGCGGGAAGGGCAGTCATTACTTCCGCCCAAATCCTCGGCCAACCCTCATAAAAACCCGTGACCAACAAACTGTAGGTCGGGTGAAAATGATCACATCTCGTGGCCCAACAAGTCATCATTTCCCACCCGGTGTAATATGATCATGGAGATCGGTTCCAGGAGAACACACAGCAGTAGGCTGAAATCCTTTAATGCGATGAAATAGGTCAACTTTGATGTCCTCTCAGCTAACGAAGGTTGGTAACCACTTCACCAAAACGGTCTCTATCCTGAACGAGCTGAAAAAGATCTTTTGCTATTCTATTGGACCAATTTTCAGCAACGTAATGCTCTGCATTGGCCCACTCCTCTGCGCAAAGCAATCTTTTCCATCATGATGGTCAGCAGCAGTTCGTACTTTGAGTTCATCATAGTATGTCCCAGGCATGCGGCACGCATTGTGGTGGTCAGGAGCTCCCGTTTCTAATTGACATCTCAAACGCCTCAATCCGGTCTCAGCGTCCATGACTCGACACCATATATCAAAATGGTCAAGACCCATAACTGCCACAGCTGCTCTCTTCGGACCAGACTTGGATACCGCCAACGACATTGGCCCCACTTGCTGCACGCTGCCTCCAACCGATGAGTGCGCCGGGAGAACGGTATAGACAGAGGACTGACAAGCCTAATTTGAGGTGGGAGATACAGTTGTTGGAAGGGCATGGTCTAACGCCTGCGTCCAACGGGCGGAGGTGAACTCTCCCCTACTGTTTCTGCAGGTACTCAGGTCCGTGAACGGCTTATCCCTGCTCGCATCACGGACTAGGGTGGAGATCATAATCGCCCGTATGGGAAGCAGGACTATAAAACCGAAACCTAAAGAGCAACTAGCCTGATTCGACAAGGACCGGGTTCATAAGACGATGCTCGAAGACCACTGAAGAAGCTTCAAGTGGATGCGACGCAGGTGGAAGGATCCCTTCAGCGCCTCCTTCAGAAGAAAGGGAGCTGGCGATTGGGACGATGAGAACAGTTAAAATGCGTTTCAAATAGACTGTATGATTCTAAAAAGTGACACAACCTAAACAGCTATTCCAGACCAGGTCCACGTAACGGGTTCAAATCCCGCTATGACAATTTCAAAGGCTCACAGGAAAATCTCCTCCCCTCGAGATTTCACCTTTTTCCCCTCGAGGGACATTCAACCCGATAAAAAAAAAATACAATTTCAAGGACTTTTCTTTTCAACTCTCCAGGGTTTACAATAGTTTTTGTGTCAACAAGGGAAAACTCCAATTATTATCTGTCGATAAAGGAGTTCATACATGAATACAACAATAGCGTGACGCCGGGCGGTTTCTGCGTTCAAAATTATTTTCGGGGTTCATCTCCACGCTATGTAAATTGGCTCACGTGAAATTTGCTCTAGAAATGGTTTTGGCCACATGTGACAAGAGGCCACAGTGACACGATTTGGCTCTTCACTTCAATCACTCGGAACGCGGCTTATCATGTGGCGGTTCAGTATCTTGCTGAGTTGAGGAAGTAAAAAAGTGATAGGAAAGTTTATTCAACATGGGAACTGTCGTTATCCATTTTATTTTGTAGAAGGCCGATAAAAGTAAAATGTTTCTCTAAAGTAGGACTAGCTTTTAAAAAAAATTGCTAATCATTAAGTAGAAAGTTTAGTAATTTATAACGCACATTAAATTGACCTTTAGTTTGGTATGGGAAGTATGAGAGGTTTTCTAAGGTGCATGACTGGAGTGTAATGTATTTCCTATTCGTGAGAGGTCTGGCGGAGTATTGGCGAGCGATTTCGACCGGAGTTGGGTATGTTACATTTCGTCATGGGGGATTTCATCACAGCAAGAATAGCAAGAAGGGGGAGAACCTGAGGACGGGCCCGGTCGGGTTGGGAAGAACTTTCATTCATTTCCTCCATCGGCGGCGTCGCGTCGTGATCACCGGAGTGGCGGTAGGTTACTTTCACCTGGACGCTCATCGTGGTGGGGGGGGCAGCTCTCACCCGCGCCGGCCTAGCCATCCCCGAGCCTTTCAGGAGTTCCGATAGTAAAAGTAGCAAATAGAACGTGTCAAGACGAGAGAAAAAGAAAAAAGAGTGCTTGCACTCCTTAACAACGGTGAAGATAACGGAACGCAACTAGGCGGAGCTCTTCTTAAGAAATTGTACTAAGCAGTGCTTGAAACACAATGGCCCAGAAAATAGCACGAGCACACTATTTCCCAAAATTTCTTGGTTTCCTTTTTACAACGGTATGATTTGTAATAGGCAGAATCCTCCAACACAGCCATTATTATTCCTTAATAACAACTGTGCTAAAATTAATTCCAATAATACAAAATTAAAAATTGAAAAAATGTTTTGTTTTATAGTGCGACGTACGGGCACACTAGGAAGTCGAAGGATAATCATACAATAATATAAAATTGTGTTGGCCGACGGCCGTAATAATAACATAATGTGATATATCGAAACCGTACTTAATAATATTATGTATGGTTTCGATATATTTAAATAGGAATGAGACAATGTTTTTTTAAAGAATCGATATTTTTCAAAATTTTAAATGATTTGATGATGATGAACTAAAAAACTGAGCTGAAAACCTTGCGGGCACAACTAGATGACAAACCAAGTACTTTGTCAAAATTTAAGATTTTTCAAAAAATTCCTATTGCCCAAAACGGGTACCGTTCCGTTACTGCCGAATGGGTACCGTTCCCGGGGGCCGTAGGTTGACGTTAGTGTTGCTACGGCTCACTGAGTGACTCGGCACCACGTCCCTCATGTCCATCCCTGTAATGTTCAGGCTGAAAACTCGGGTAACTAGGGGGTGTTAGGGGCATGTAAAGCGGTAGAGGGGCTAGTCCCTTCGGGCCTCCCACTGGAGCGGCCTTAAAGTGAGGAGTATGCTCCCTTAACGCAACTCTAACCGCTTGGAGCTGCTGATAGGCGAAAGCCTCCATAGCAGTTTCCATAGCACACAACGGCCCAAAAGGACGGACATTTCGGTTTTGGAATCTAGACCTCTTGAAACGGATAATGTCAAATTTTGAGGCCGATCCGAGTCGTCGACACCCGTCGCGATTACATGTAATACATACCAAAGTGTATCCAAGAATAATAAACCAAAAGAGTATTTATTCCTGTACGCTGCTTGTAGTGTACCTCTCCAGCTGGCCAGCCATAAATTGCTGCCGTTTCCTCGCATGGAATTTCGGCTAAAAACAAGTATAGAGGCCATGTACTTCGACAGGCACCCTGAAAAGTTCCTTGCACTTTCATCCTGTACTTCTTTAAGGAGAAAACAAATCTTTATTATTGAAAAGCGAGTAGAAGGGGTCTGAGGCCAGTTGGGAGAGGTCGGGGACTATAGCCTGCAGAAGGTGGCCCTCAGAGCCCCCGTGTTGCACGTCTAGAAACAAGCATCAAAGTTCATCGCATCGAGCCGAAACTAGGTTCAACAACACCATGATACTCCATCCTTAATAATTAAGGATTAGGGTGTTCGGGAGAACACCATGGACTTAGCAGGGTTTGGAGGTCAATTTTGCAACTATCCGGAACATGCCTAGGATCTAGCAAGTTTTGAAACTGACCTAACGTTTGTACTCTCTTTTTCTATTGGATCTGTCAACTTACGTGCACCATCGGATTCCTCGAAACCAAAACCTTCGGGAACATACAAAAACTCGATTCTCGAAAAAAAAAATTACTTATCAGGTTTTGCATCTGAACGCCTCATATAACGATGAAGTGTCTCTGAATATTCCATGTCAGGCATACTGAGACGTTTATCAAACGCTATTTTCTAAGTAGTAACTTCGAAATCGCTCGTGGTTTTCACGCTAAGTTTTTTTTTAACTATTCCAAAGTTTTTCAAAATTTGTAATTTTTGAAAATTAATAATTTCATGGATATTATTCCATTGACACATTTATTTCAAGAGAATAATAATAATTATTGTAACCTAACCCTGGAGTAAAAATTCACAGCGTTTTCGAAATCTACACGTCATGACAAATAAAAGTAAAAAATTTGAAACATGGATAGACTATTAAAAGAATAATACCATAAAATGAACGAGAACGACAGATTGCGTAATAATGATTTAGGTACTCTCTTAATGTATTGCCCATGTTTCAAATTGTGTACTTTCATGTGTCATTAATGGCTGATCGCTACTTCACGACAAAACAAAGTGAAACAAATCGAAAAGTGATCGGCATACGGCACATTATTAATCCAATGTAAAGTTTCGTGGATTGAATAGGAACGACTATCAGCCGCTGATGGCAGTCGATGATTCCCATCGGTGATCAACAAAATGCATATGTGCATACTATATATAGTTGTGTAGGAATGACAGCATAATATTCTTCTCAGAATACCGTCGAATGAGGAGAAAGGACGTAATCGGAGTGGTCAAATGCACACCGTTACGAGAATGACGTTCTCAGCATGACGGGTTCATTTAGTCATGCCAGCTGGCATCCTTCGAAAGGAATAAAACCTCCCGGAGTTTATCATTTAGGTACCTTCGCCTGACTATCCAGTATTTCCTATGCGTCCGTTGTAAGAGCCTCTTGCACGACAAATAGGTCCATCTTCTTATTTCTTGGGTTCCCCCCATTACGACCAATGATAACCGGTTCGTAGAGGTTCTATTATTGGCTCTACAGTGCAGTCGGTTTAAATCGCCCATTATACGCGTATCAGAGGCATCCCTTCATCCAATGTCCCTTATAAACGAGGCTTCCTGGACGAAGAGCCCTCTGAACTCGCATTAGTTTGAAGGATGATAGTTTGAACTGACCCACATTGGTTCATTGGCTCAATTGGGCCTGAATTGACACACCGTTTGGCGGGATCTCCTGTCGGAGGGACTCAGAGTCCAACAGATATTATCTGTTTATCGAGGTAGAGCCACCAAATGGACACGGCGAAGATAAAGAGCACATCTAGAATTACGCTTCTTCAACCCGCCACCTGCATCGGTCATTTGTAGGCCATTCCGTCACACTCAATGATCACAGATATATACGCTGTTTGGGTTTGCATCGCTTTAGCACTGCATCGAATCTACAATAATTGAATTTTGTTAAATGAGCAACCCTTCCTGCTTTCATCAAGCAGCGGGGTCAGCGAATCAATATTATGTAGGTACCTGATGACAACCTACTTCCTTGTGGGTTTTTACGGCTCTTGACACTTTCTTTCTCAGGGAAAACAGCTCATGTTCGCTTGGCAGTAAAAATGATTTGTCGAAAACATTTAATCTCATTTCTCCTCAAAACGGATGAGTTGGAATGATAAACAAGGAACTCCCGTGATTCATGTGGAAGTCGTTTGCTAATGGAATAACCATTATGGGCCAAACGGAACGAAATTCGTGATAAGGCACATCATCCCTCAACGCTGGTGCAAGAACGGCTAAACAATGCGGAAACTCAGAAATATTTTTAATATACAAAATGAAAAAGGGCAGTACATCTCTTCACACAGTTCCCACGAAGCCGGACGGGAAAAAAAATCCCACACTCGGACAAGGTTGAAGGGCTATCACATGATAGAAAACTGCCAAATGAGAGTCTTACGATAACACCAGATGGTATCTGTTCATTGACCAAGTTTGCAAAACACCTTGGAGAGGTGATGGAGGTCCAAACTTCTATCCTGGGAACTGAAATGAGTAATGTTTTATTTACGACAGATTTGACCGTCGAAAGTGAGTGAGCGACCACAAATATGACAAGTATTTTAACCGTATTTTTGGATCAATGGCTACCAATACCGCACTGTTGAGTATTAAATACAATTAAATTTTAGTGCACCACAAAACTTGAAAATACCGAGGCTGAGGGCGAGAAAACAAAGGTCTGAACGGTGTGTTGCCTAAGAAGATCATGTACAGGACTGAAATGAGAGCGCGCTGGCGGCGAAATGGGATTTGAAGGGTTTCGGCTAAGGGGCCGAGTTAGGTGTCGTATTAAATACAAAAAATTTTTTGGAAGTAGAATCCACTTTTGGGGGTCCCAGAACGATTCGATGTCACCGTGGGGATCTATTGGGCTGTCATGGGGCTACAAATGGGATCCTTCATAATATTTCCCGAATAATTTTGGACGCATAGGTACAAAGTACCTAATCCATTTTTCGCGGTCCGATTTTGTTTAAAAATATTTTTCGAATATTAAATTTGAGATTAAATAGAAAAAAGTGATCGAATTTTATACAATAAGTAATTGTATAAAATTCGATCACTTTTTAATTATTAAAGTAACAACGAAATTTCAGATCCCAAAAAAAATCATCTCATCAATCTTGTGCATCCGCCGACCTTTTAAAAGCTGTCGAAATTATTATAACAGCATTATAATAATTATTATTGAATGATAAAAGCAGACAATTCTTATTGACAGTTTCAATAATTATTATTGATAGTTGCTTTGCTAGTGCAACGTCACCTCTATCATTACAGAATGACAGAAATAATATTTTCTGTCGTTCTACATTATACGAGAGTGGCCGCATCCCACTCACACTGCTTTGCGACAAGGAATTGCGTCTAAAATAGAATATTATTTAGTTGAAAGATTAGAGTAATTTTATTATTTAATTATTTTTATTTTTTATAAACCTATAAATTACTAATTAGTTAAAGTTAGAAAATTAATTAAACTTCTGTAGTTAACCGATTTTCAACTTTTGAAAATCCGGGGGCAGGATTTTCACTCATGTATGCATGTATTCACGGTTGTAGTATGAACTGAACGTCCAAAGTACGAGTACAGTCGAGAATAATCATAATTATTTCAAGAAGTATCTATTTCTTTAAAATAGTGCATAAAAATCCAAAAAATGCTCCAATTTTATTATTATTATTATTTTTTTTTATTTTTTTTTTTTGCTTTTTGAACTCACATAAATTCTCTCCAACATAGCGGGAGGGGGGAGGGGGGGGGTCGATTAGAACTGAAGATTCCAAGATACAGCGCTATTAAAAGGGTGTAACAGGTTTGGAGAAATATGAAAAATAGGTGTTTTTGTATCGCCCCTAAAAACTGCCGTAGTTGACCGATTTTCAACTTCTTTTTTCTAATCGACGCGTCATTTTGTCCTCTTTATTTCATTATAGAGTGACATTGTTCGTAGGATTGATGCTTTTCGAGTAATAATCGAAAAAGTGAACAAAAGTGCGAAAATTTCGAGGTTTTTCGGCTGCCTAACAAAAAAACAGACTGGCTGTGGTGGTGCGAATTCAGATTACTTTTATTTAGGGCCAATTGAAGGTATTTACATCAATTCTACAAATCTAAAAGTGCGACCCTGCCGATGATTCAAATTTTCGCCGCCTGGTGTGGCTGGTCAAAGTGCACGATCCCACTAGGCATGTCAGTCTTTCGTGGTATTCTCAACAAGGTCAACGTGCCACTGACGCAGATCAGTGCGACGAGGACCACATTCTACTGCGGACAACTACGATTGCTGTTCTATGGTTTACAAATTTACAGATTTCATACAGAAACCCACTCAGGCAATTTTGACTGCTCGAAGGGGTGGGATATGGAATACAAGTAAATTTCGAGAAATCGTCATTTATAATTCATCAGAACTACCTCAACTGCACGCTGAAAAATTCTTCGTGCGTCGCTACTTTTTTTTTTTTTTTTTTTTTTTTTTGTCAAAAATAACTGCCACGATTGTAAGGAGGTTAAAGTATATTATTTAAAAAAATAATTACCAATCTCGGTGAAATTTACGTAGAGGTTTGTGATTTCCCGGCCGAAATATCCCCGCATTTAAGTGACGAAGCAGGAAACAAAACAAAAAAACTGATCCTGGATGCGGGAAGTCGGACTCAAAGAGGTTCCTGGGGAGGACGGCACGGCCGAGGTTACCGACAGCGACTGGCCGAGTCAATGGGGTCTGCCTGGGCTGTATACATTCGCCACCACCAGTTCACAGATTATAATGGAGATAAAAGGGGACTATCTGTTGTTTACTGGTGCACAGGGGAGGAATAGGGGAACCCGATGTCGCCTCCAAGTCCGTGATTTCACTCTCGCCGTCCCGTCACGGAATTCACGGGGAAATCCTCATTTCCCAACGATATTACGGTTTCACGGACTCTGATCAACCATGAATTTTCAACTGGTGTCATTTTAGAGCCAGTTGAAAAACAAATCAGCAATGGTATTGAACAGCGCAGAGTGTTCTACAGATCATAATGATAACAAGAACTTGTGCAAGATGCATTCAGAGGGTTTCACAGTAGAGAAGTACTTCTGATGGGACGCTCTAACGCTGAGACGAGACCCAAAATGGAAACCAGAGCGAAATTTCCAACAGATGGCACTTGGTGCCCTGCCATAGCACAAAAGGTGGGTATGTGAAATTCTGTACCAATCAGGTAGACTAATATTCTCAGAGCGCCTCATACGTAACAATTATTGCACCTAATAGTAACAACCTCGGGATACTCAAGTCTATAGACTTATATATATGTATATATACAGTATATATACAGTCCATTCACCAGGTAGGTTGGACCATGCAAAAATTCCTGCCAAAACGACAATTTGGGGGTTTGTTTGTGGTCGGTCAGAGATGTTAATCCACATTTTGCACACAAAATGTCCTAGTGGAATTATGGTGGCCAAAAAACCTCGAAATGGCACTTTTTTCAGTTTTTCGCTTATAATTCGGAAACGACGCATCGCACAGAAAAATTTACTTCTTCTAAATTTAAAGAGCATTAAATTATACGTCGATTTCACTCCCTATATATTTCCAATCGGTTCAGCCGTTCAGCCCGATCGTCAAAAAAGGGTGATTTTTCCAAATTTTCCCAACTTCTCAGTTTTTTGCATTTTTCTCCATGTTCCGTCACGAAATTTTGTTGGCAAACCTCAGATTCGGATTCAGCACCCCAAAAAACCATAGAGAACCATAGAAACCATATCTAACCCAAAATATGTTTCTATTTCACCATTTTGAGGACCTAATGACAGGACTACGAATGACAGCTGCAAAAAGAAGGATAGTGCGGTCTGGCACAAGTTGACAAGTTGACATTGTCATACTATGCGACGTTTCTTTTTCCTTTTTTTTTTTTTTTTTTTACTAGGAATGCACCGGTCCAAAAATAAATGCAATACCTACGGTAAAAGTGTGAAATGACTCATGCTTGATAAATTGGTTCAACTGTAAACACAAAAGATGCAGTGGGCTATACAGACTCAGATCAACTCAATTCAACTTGAACAGGAAGGAGCACTTTGGAGGTCGGAGAAATCTGTAAATGAGGTTATATTAAATAAATTTCATATTGTGTAGGCTGTCAGACTACACCAATTATTCCGTCATTAGAGTATTAAGCAGTATTAAATGAAAATTTCACAGCCAAATTAATGCATGTGCTGGGGCCATTCACCTTCGGCCAAGTTGATCAGACGCCAGTGTAGCAGCGACTTGCTTGTGTATTTAAAATCGTATCGTTTATGTACAGAGTTAAGAACTGAGCCACGTTCCAAACAGTCACCCACTGCATTGCCGATTTGTCAACTTTACGTATCAAGAAATTGTGCAGGTTGGTGGGTGGGCCAACATTTCATTGTTGCCTTTCGTCTCATTAGAATTCGGAGCATTGATCGAAAATTCCCACCCGAAAAACGCCTCGACACATGTAATCTTTTTGTGAGGCTGTTCTGAAACGCCTCGTGTCCTAAATTCGTTCCCGAACCTCAACGCCTCAGATTGTTCGTCAACCACAAATCTCCCGCATAATTTCACACGATCAGTATTGAGAACCGGCCCGATCGCGTTCGGATGCGTCTCACTCCGACAAAAACTGGGTCGGTCGGTGCGCAAACTCAAATGAGCCCCCGGAATGAGGCGAAACACTTCGGAGAACCACAAACTCGACTTGAAAATGATGTAATTGGCTCCCATAACGGACCCTGAGAGAAATTTCGCCTCACCGTAGAGTACGGGCGTAGGTGAGGACCTGGGATATTTTTGTCAACAAGATGAGACCTGTTGAGTCACAGAAAAGCTTTCTCCAGTCATGTCCGAAGTGTCAAAAGATGGTTCGGAATTATATTTTCGCTTCTTCCGTGACATAATCACTAATGAAACCACTTCGAACGACCAGGATTTCATAATATGTTTTCTCTCCTTTAACCTGAGTGTCCCAGAAACCAATCAATGAACCCCAAATAGAAAAGTCCAGAAAAAACGCTGCAAATTTTACACTAGGGTTTATTATTCTTTGATATAGGTTAATGTGCGGAAATTAATCCTTCTGTTTCTGTTCTGTCGATTAAAAAATATTTTTGAAAAAAAAAAAAATCTGCACATTGTTCTCTCAAATGTGGGACCTCGAAAAATGGATTAGGCGTCCAAAATTACTCGTAAAATAGTTGAACACCTGGGATCCTTCAAAAATCCAATTTGTAGCCCCATGACAGCCCAATAGATCCCCACAGTGACATCGAATCGTTCTGGGACCCCCAAAAATGGAGTCTACGTCCAAAAATACTTCGAAAACGACACCTGACTCGACCCCATAGTCGAAACCCTTTCAAAAAGCCCTCCTGAAGCCCCACAGAGCCCCACGGGTTTGGGCGATCGGGCTGAAAACTCAGCGGGCACAATTAGATGGTAAACCGGATATTTTGTCAAATTTTAAAACTTTAAAAAAAATTCCTACTGCCCATTTCTGTAGCAGTTTCCACAGCACTAAACTGCCTAAAACAACTCGGACGGCGGACTCCGTCGCGATTACATAGGTGTATTATTCCAAGAATAATAAACCAAAAGGTTTGTCGAGCACGGCAGTGATTAGGAACGTGTGTTCCGTGGGTAGGTATATCGACGGTGATTCAGCTGAAAACGAATTAATAACGAAATAACAGGCCCTCTCAAACAGGCCAACCTTTCGGCACGTCGCCTTCATCAGGTCACGAAGGTTGAGGTTGAGAAGGCAATAAACCGAAAGCTCGGCGGGGAAGAACTCAAAAGAAGACCCAATTTCCGGCGTCAGACGTGGATTTACCTCGAAATTTAGCCATTCTTGCAAAACAGTTCCCCCATATCTGGCATTTCAAAAACAACTAGCCGATTATTCTCTGCGTTGAGGCGCCACTATCAGTGTTTCATGTGCAGGAGATGCCACATCCCGGACATGTTGGGTAAGGAATTATTGTTACCCCTTTTTCAAGGACGTATCAAACAACGACTGTGAGCTGAGGAACAATTTGATGGTTCGTTTGAGAACATTGTTAGGCCCCACGAACTGATCAACATATAAACACAAGGCCTTGGGTCGACCCATAATAAATCGTGCTTGCTTGAATGGTCCTGCCGATTGTATTGTTTTGTGATGAAAAATGTGACGCGGTACAAAGTTCTGCGATGGGGCACAATTTGAATTTTAAGAGTGGACTTATGCAATGAGAGCTTGAAACGCTAAGTTTAAGGTAAGCAGGATAATTTTTTTGTAGAGGGCAAAAGTTCACAGAGATGAGAAACTATGACAACGGTACAAAGGGGGCACCTGTTGGCGACGCCTTGAACAAGCGAGTAGGCATTCGTTATAAAGAGCAAAGTAAGGTGTAAATTTAAAACTCACTTGACGATTATCGTGAGAAGTCCTCGGTGTTGGGGGACTGCAGGCGAACCGAAAGGAAAAAAACGCCGACAATTGGAGACCCGATAAATGATTTTGACAGGACTTGCGCTTGACACCGAACTGGGACGGGAAGGGGCTTCCAGAACCAGCTGGGAGGGGCCTTCGTGACGTTGAAAGGGGGCACCAAAGTGTGACAGGACAGGACAGGTAGGACTCTGAGGGGCTCCGACTGGTGAGCGGACGGTCGGAAAATGGCAACTGATCTTTCAGCTGCAACTGGTTCACTTCCAAGGAGAGCTCGCCCTACCAACGCAGCTCCGGTCGACGGGGGAACGGGCGGACGGACGAGCGAGGCACAACAAAAATCACGAACGGGGTTGTAGAGGAAAAATGGCAAGTTCAACAGGTTAACCTGAAGCAGCGAGGTTACGGCGTTGTTGCCCTTCCTTCGGCAGGTTTTTGACCACAAATTCACTCGAGAAACTAGTTTTTACATATCCTTTAATTTGATACAATCTGGAATCTGAAAGACCTCACATCAAAATTCACATTAAAAAAAAAGTTTATGTGACTTACACTTTTTTACTTAGTTTTTGAGTTAGAGTGGATTTCGATATTTCAACGTTTTCATGTGTAAGGCGAACAACTTCTGAAAATAAATAAATAGGAAGCCCAGCATGATGTTTATATATATAATAATATTAAAGGTTAACGATGTTTTCATGAAGTTAGGTAATATTATATACATATAACTTTTGAAGTAAATAACCTTTTTCCCAATACCAGTTTAGTGCAAAATCAGCTCAAGTTCAAATCACATTTTAAATTTTTCTGAACCCAATTCAAGTGGAACCTATAGGCAATATTTGCATGGCAGCAACATAAATGCGTGTTATGACAGAGCAAAAAAAATTGTTCAAAATTTGAACTTGATTTTTAATATTTAATATTAAAAATTCGATTTTTAATTGAGAGCTCACAATCGATTGTACCAATTAATTGGGCAAAAAATCGATTTTTTTTTTTTTTTTTTTTTTTTTTTTTTAAGGCAAATAACCAAAAAATTATCTTTTATAATATGAAAACAAATATTATCTTTTATTTTATGAAAACAGCATGGTGTATCTAGTAATTAAATATTTTACCAAGCGAAATTAAGGTGTTTTTTTATTTAATGCAAATAATTAAGGAAAATATTGGAAGGGTAACTGTAATAATTATTATTGTTATCGTATGACACCGTTTGCATCGTAAAAAAAGGTATTCTTCTATCGCTGGAAGGCTTTTACAGATAAACCATTTCATTTCATAGTATAAATATAATGAGGAAGTTGGAGTGAGCCAAGTTTAGTAAAAAATCATAAACAAATTATTTAGGTACGAGGTACCTACCTACTTGAACCACACACTTCTCCCGTAAAAAGTAAACTTCGGGTTCACCGGTCTAAAATAATTCGAGGAAAGTGTCACCTTTCGTTCAGCTTTGGTTCATTTTAAATATTAAATAAAATAAAATAATAAATTTCAAATTATGAAATATCGATTAAGAACTGGGTGAATAAAGACCTGTTTCTTTCTGAATTTATTGAATTGATGATTAATTAAGGTTGTTGTTGACTAATGTTGTCTAATTGTTGATTACCTAATTAATGTTGTTGGGATGATGTAGGAAAATGAAGAAAAAGAAGAAGAAAAAAAAAGTTTCAATGGAAAGTGAATCCTTTCTGTGGAACAAGAGTTCCTACAAACATTCTTGGAAAAAGATTTCCAAAACAATGGCCACACCCTTCCTGAGAGTGCCAACATAAAATAGAGTCCAACAACAACAACAACAACAGCTTCAATGGAAAAACCACCGGCCGATTCTTTGATTTTTTTCAGATTGTTTTTCGACCTCGGAAAGAATAACTTTGTGTGGAACCGTTTTCGTGGTCACTCGGCGTTTTGTCTATTCCTGGAACGAATTATAATATAATATTTAATTATAATATAATAACTATATATAGTTATTATATATATTAGTTATTATAATATATTATAGTCCTTTTTTTTCGTATAATATCTATTTTTCGTATAATATATTATAGTCCACTTTTTTTTCACTTGTCGGTGATTGTCTGTACTGTACAATGTACATTGACCTTTGGCTTGTTGTGAAGTGCGGTGTATGTCCTCGTTGAGTTGTTCCACGTTTCTTCCGGTATAGGTTGTAAGTAGATATGAAATTTGGTAGTATTTTAATAAAATAATTTGTAGTCCGACAGTATGGAGTTAATTTTAATGAATGGCTCTATGGCTACTGATAACTGCAGACTGTGCTGTATGCAGCGTGTTGGTGTAGGAAGAGGGAGAAGTTTCCCCATGAAGCACAATAATTTTCATTACGACAAAGGGTATTCGACCAGTTTTTGCTCTACTGTATACGCAGCTAATCCTGTTGTCTAAACGGTGTTTCCCGGATTGTCAGGATTCCAGATGGAAGGAAAACGCGTCACTCGCCTCCGCCACTTCGAACTCGCCCTGAAGTCTTTGTACGTGCAGGATGAAAATCTGAAATCCGTCTCTGCCGAGGATTTGACCGAAATCGGTCGTGAACCGGAGAAGCCCGAGGGAGGCCTGAAAGTGCTCGTCACCCCCGAGGAAAACCCGCATTTTCTGGATATCTATTACGACTCTCAACGGTGGAAAGTTGGAAGTGGTAAGTGTTGCCACCGACTACCTACAATTTTTAAAACCACCTTTGGCGCCAATTTGGTCTGATAAGTAGCTGGAATTTGGCGTCTACGATACTTTCACTGTTGTTGTCGTAGCAACTATTCTTATTTTCTTCCATTTTACTAAATCCGCCTAATCCAGGAGAAATAACTATTATAATATTGTGCACGAAAGTGTATAAACAACCCTGCTAGTGTACTACCCATCACAAAATCTTTCGCTATCAGTACGCAAACGCTGGGCCTGATAAGCCGACCGTAAACTCTCTCTCTCTCTCCCAGGATTCTCCGGTATTTTGGAATTTCCCATGCCTTATTGACTTCGGATTTGAAAATGAACGGACAGCGTAAGTTTGAGCATAATTCGTAAGTTATCCCTCGTGGAAGAATGTTTTTACCGATTTACTGGTTGTGGACTTCTTCAAACAGCGACCTCACTATTTGGGTGGAATGCAACGGTTTTTGTTTGCAAGCGTTTAAACTTTAGTCTGGTGAACGTGATTTTCAGAACAACTTGGATTCCGCGGCAGAGGCCGTCCTTACATCCCTCAGGAGGTTTTGGACCAGCCATTGCGTCGTCCTGGCGCCGCATCAGCCTCATCGACCCCAGCAAGCTCAACAACAGTTACTGATCCTGAAGTAAGCTCCATCGGTTAGAGAAAAGCTTCATTAAGAACATCTTGAAAGGATCGAATTTAGATCATCAGGTTGAAAAAATCCCTGGAAATTTACCATAAATGGTACAAATTTGTACTTTTTTTGGTTTATTATCCTCCGAATGATTGATCGGTCTCAAAATTTGTCCTTGCGTGTTGCATGATGTGTCCACGTCGTTTTGCCGTGCAGTCTCTTTTCCCCTAAACCAGAGAACTGTGAGGGGTTAATCAGTTACGAGGATCTATGGGGGGTACAAATGGGGCTTTTGAACGACCCTGGCCAGGAGGTCGAATGAGGGGTCGTTTACAAATTAATTTTGGACGAAGAATCCATTTTTGGGGGCCCTGTATAGGGCACATACATACATCGTGTAGGGGAAAGTCGGAATTTTTTTTAAACCCTGAAATTTTGGCAAAATACTCGGTTTACTATCTAATTTTGCCCGCAAGGTTTTCAGCCCGATCGCCCAAACCCGTGGGGCGCTATGGGGCTAAAATGGGGCTATGGGAGGGTTTTTTTTAGAAGGATTTTGGCTATGGGATCGAGTCAGGTGTCGTTTTCGAAGTATTTTTGAACGTAGAATCCATTTTTTGGGGGTCCCGGAACGATCCGATTTCACTGTGGCGATTTTTAGGGCTTTCATGGGGGTAAAAATGGGATTTTTGAAGGATCCCAAGAGGTTAAATATTTTTCGAGTAAAAATTGAGAATTTTTGAAAAAAAAAAGAGGTTTTCCAACAACCTTTTTTTTCATTGACACAGAATGTACTTGTGCTTAAATTTAATTCTGTTACTTAGTAACCTATTTCAAAGAATAATACACCTTTGTGTAAAATTTGCAGCGTTTTTATTTTACTTTGGTCTCAAATTCTGACACAACCTCAGGTTCTAGGGGGAATGGTTTACCTCCTTAAGTCCTGGTTTACCTCCTTACGTACCTTGTCTGAGTAACTTGGGACACACCTTGTGTAATGGGAAATATGCCTATCGTTCTCTGAAGCTCTTTCGCCATATTGCAGTAAAACCTTTTGTATCAAATTCATCTTAATTGATGATCACGAGAACGAACAAGGGCGGATCCAGGATTTTTCTGTGGGGGGGGGGGGGGCGGAAAATGAAATTTTTTTAAAATTTTTTTTGTAACATTTGTGGAAGGGATGTGGGACCCCGAAAAATGGATTAAACGTCCAATCTTTTTTCCAAAATTGTTTTCTCATTGACACAAAATTAAAGTTTTGCACCTATGGCTTTGCTTAGTTTCATTTCCATTCCGGCGTTTTTCACTATCGGAATTCTTCAATTTCTTGGAGGTGTTTTGTACCCATGTGACATACCTGCCAGTCCCACTCCTCCCTCAATCACTAATTGTCTCGTTTCGCTCTTTCGCTCAATTTGGGCCAATAGGGATCATTCTAGTCAACTCCTAACACACCTACCGGCCAATCCAACTCCCCTCTTTATCAAAAATCGTATTTTCTCGCCCTTTCGCTCGTTTTGGACCAATAGGGATCATTGTTAACAACTCCCTTGGCTCACAACATGAAGCGGTACCAAGAAAGGATCAAGCGATATACCCTCCATTGTGATGCTGGGGATAGCGCTTGGCCGTTTTTACCTGTTGCAGTATGACGAACCCCGGGTTCGTTGAACCAGGAGTCATTCTCTGAACTACCGTTCCTCTAAGGGAGCGATTTGGTGAACGAACTCCCTGAAAAGAATCACTCCTTAGGAGTCGCTCACTCTTTCGCTCCCCATCACTACCTGACACCTTCTCGGCACAGTGATGAACGCAGCGCAGCCATCACACAACACACAGACATTTAATCAAACTTGTGTTGTGTACTTCTCTTCAAATTTAGGCGATTATAAAATTTTAAATCTCATATATTTTCTCGTTGAGGGGGGGGGGGGGCGCCCCCCCTCTGGATCCGCCACTGAGAACGAATCACAGAATGGTAATATTGAGAGTTGATATACACACGAACTGACAACATAATACGTCACGAAACTGATAACGTGGCGGAGTTGAATCACTCCTAGATATACTTATGTATACAGTTTTTCAATTTCTAATTCCGAGAAAGTGAATTTTTACAGAATTAAATTGTTACCCAATTTATACAAAAGAATAATATACCTACACCTGTGTGAATTTGCAATATTTTTTACTCCTTCGAATCGTCCTAAAATTTGTCCGCTTTTTCGCCCTTTCTTGCTAATTTTACCTTTTTTTGCTTCCTTATAGTTTGCAGCGTTTGAAGAATTTTTCAGAGGGTCGGTTGAGGATTTCCGTATTTACAGAAAATTGGAGCAGTACATATTTCAAAAGGGACGGAGCCTCAATGATCTCAAGTGAGTTTCTCTATTAAGATAGTTTCTCTATTACGAAGCTTCTCCTGAATTTTTCTCACTCGCTACCAACATTCTGTATTTCCAGTCGAATGATATTATATTTGAGCGATAGAGCGATGGATTTTCCCAAGAACGCTCCGACCATCTGCAAATATCTGTACGTGTTCAGCCAAGACCCTAACGTGAGGGAGAAACTTCAAACAGCCTTCTTTGGCACTCTGGAAAGTCAATTTATGGGTACGTCGCATCACTGTTGATTGCATGTTGTTCTTTTTCCGCACATTTTGACGCAACCGTTTCATGTTATTGTAGGGAGAGAAGAACTCTTGAAAGACAAAGGCCCGATGAAGTACAGGAACTTCATCAAATGGTTTTTGGCCATCGCCCATCACTTCCGCAACCCTCTGTACGCTCCTTTCGACGAGCTCATGCTTGCCTTGAACGCGCTTTCAGAAGAGATTTCGTCTTTCAACGACCCTGAAGACTTCTGTCTTTTTGTTATGTTGGTAAGTCAGAAGGCCACAATAGGTTTGTTATTGGTGGGTGAGGCGACGTGAGGAGCTTGCGCTCGCGCAGTGTTCTGTTTTGTTGGCCACGCCCACCAACTCACAGTTCCAGGAGTGACGTGTGAGGATTGAATTTGCTATTCCAGGAGCGTGAGTATGAGGCGATGTGGACTGTGAGCATGAGAGTGTGAGTGACCCCCTACTTGCTTGATAACCTCTTGTAACCTGGCCAGATCTCGTATAACCTGACCTCAGATATTTGTTTAGTGTTGGTTGTTGCTATTTTGTTTACCTTGGTGCTGTGGCCGACAGAGTTTGGCGTCACTCCAAGGAAACCTCACTCGTTGGGCCTTAACGCGTAAATATGCCTACCTCCTTGAAAAATCCGTTCCAGCAGTGTCCTCACGCCCATTTACATCCTCTCATGCTCACACTCACCTTCAACTTACGCTTACGCTCCAGGAACAAACCTAATCGTATCTGATGGTCCTATGGTTTAAATGTCGAATCGTTGCAAGTCTTGTTTCAACTAGAGCCAAATAGAGCATTGAATGCCGCAAGGAGCACCGCTCAGTGGGGCAAAGCCCGAAAAAACCACTAAAATAAAAAAGGCGAACTATTTTCGAAGGTTTTCATAATATATAAATTAGGTATATATATTAAGCCACCGAACAACTAAATGTTGGAATTATATATATTGTATTTATATGGTCTAGGTACTGTCTGGTTGAAAAACCGGCCATCTCAAAAACGGAAAAGTTTTCAGGAAACCCGATGAACATTTTTCATTCATGGCGAGAGAAAATTAAATACGAACCCAAACTCTTTTGGGTTACGTGCCATTAAGATAGTAGGCGCTGAAGCCCCAAAACAGAATCTGGGGGGGACCTGCAGAGTGGGGGTAATTGGCCGGTTTGCAACAAATCAAAGCGAAATAGTGACAGAATTGATACAAATTGCGGGAATTTTAGGCGTGAAAACGTGAAGAAAAAAATTCCTTAACCCTCAATTTTATTAAACAGTATTTAATATTAAACTTGGAAAATACAAAACTGAAGCCTATAGAAAATTAAAAAAAAACAACTGAACTCTTTACTTTAAAACACTTTCAAATACATGACTTAACCCTTAAATGCAAAACTGCCCACTCGGAGGCAATTCTTTTACAAACTTCTTCATATTATTACCTATTGAATTAATAAACACTTTAACATATGTTATGTGGAATTAGCATATTAACATATCATAACATGTACCAGGAATAATCTATACCACTAATGGGCCCGGGAACTGAATGTCGACTAATACTTTTTTCTGAAAGAACTTCATAATTTGAAGCCATAGCAGTGAGTTTTGGGCTCCTGCGGTGTAATACAAATTTCCAGGGCACTTTAGAAAATTTCAACTTTGAATCTGGATGGAAGCGTGGCGCTTCCAAGAAGTGCTCTCTGGTGGTCAGCCAATTTTACGCCTGTTAAATTTAGCCCATTGAGCGACTCTCACTTGGGCGAGCAAAGCGAGAAAGTGGCTGGCTGAGCGAAGCGAGGCCCCCCTGACCGAAAAAGTGGTCGGCCGTGCGAAGCAAGGCTTTATGTCTGAGTGCTAGTCTATACCAGTGATTCTCACCGTGTCTGTGGCTGGCTGGCAGAGTATGTCACAAGCCATCTCCTCCTAAACGGTAATTGATCGCCAATTTCGGACTTATACCAGTATTATTCCCGGTGTGATATGTTATTGAATTAACATAGAACTCAACAGTCACAGACAATGTGACAAGATGTCAACAACAGAACCGTTGGGTTAGATTTCGCGTGATCTGCTGTGCCGGAACACCGGCGCTATCTGGCGGGCTTGGAGAAGGCGGGTTTTGAAAAACGCTGGCTTTTGACCAATTTCGATACGGTTTCTCGTTTCCAATGAGTGAAAATGTTCGCAAAGGACTTGGAAAAATCCAAAAACGACATTCCTAAAATTGAGGAGTTGGGCGGCTTTGCAACCAGACGACATTATAAGATATTATCTTGACTAGTTGTAGAATACGTCCCTGTAGCCGTTGTCCTGGAAGAGTGTATTTTCAGCTTTGAATGTGGAGTTTTTTTGAGGCTTTGGAGGCGTATTCGTCAGCCGTTTTGCCCCACTGAGAGCCGGATTTTTGACGATTTCACGTTTCAACGAGGCTCCTCCTGGAAACTCTCACTTGACCACTTTCGATTCACTGCGATACGACGAGTAAAGCAGATCATGGATTACTCCTGTTATGTGACCTCAATTTTACGTTCTATGCTTCCAGAATGTTAGGTTTTACTATTACGCGTCTCTGCCTTGCTCCAACGGGTCCAGCGTTCCGGCGCTGTTGGGCGAACAGTATTCCACGGCCATCAAAACCGCTCGAGACACAGCCAGGACCTGCCTGATCGAAGAGACCCTCGACCCTAATGAGAAACGTTGGCTGTTGCTCCTCCTTGAAATAACTCGGTCTTCCCCAGAAATTGAAGACGTATGTAAAAACTGTAAAAAAGAATTAACTTTTATTGTTCTCACTACTCTTGTACATTCGGTATATAACTCGTCCTTCCGAATTGCAGGAAATCGTCGAGTTCTACCGCAAAGACTTGCCCGGCTTTGACGACCTCCTCACCACTTCCCTCAACATCAAGTTACCTCCGGACTCCGGCCGTGAAAAATATCTGCAACACATAATGCAATTCATCGATTCATAAGACCGCCTTATCCCTCTACCTCGCGGCAGTGTCTTGATTTTCTTTTTCTCAACAATTTGAACATTTATTTTTACCCCCTGGTTGATGGTGAATTAGATGCCGCTGTAGCTTATACTTTCTTATCTATCAACACAACCAAACGTTGAACATTCAGCGTACCTAACATTTTAAACCCGAGGCATTTTGCTACGTTTGTTTTCGAAATTGAGCATTGTTGTTCGATTAGTGTAACTCACATTTTTAGAATGGCTTGAACACCCTAAATTATTTGTTAGGCTTTCAAGTATATAATGAGTTCAGTGGCGTCTTTTAATGGAATCAGCGTTGATGTTTTGTTACCTTTTTGGACAATCAAACGTTCCATTGTTTTTATCAGTATTTGGGGTTTTTAATGACTGTAGCCTTATTTGTCGAAATATATTTCCATTGTCATGTTTAATTTGAGTGTCACACAACCTTCATCTGGGTAGATTAGATTGGTACCAGAGAGGGTATGGAAGTGGGTTCCTGAAGGGCCTTTTTTTTAACCTACTATATAGCCCATAGGGGCTTTCAGCAGGCTCCCTTTTCAAGGGAGATGTGGGGGCAGGGAGGGTTGGGGGGCATCACGGCCTTCGTGGAAGGCAGGGCTTAGCCGGCCATTGTCCACATTCAGGCCCACATCTGTGGACCGTGGCCTTGCTGTCGCTGGAACTCGCAGGGCCGCTGTTGCAAATGCAACAAGTGCCTGGTACTGGGAGGGGCTGGAGACGTAATTCGTCCAGTCCTCCCTATCCCTTCCAGAGAAGACAACCATCTCCAGGGCCGCCCGCTCCCCACCAAATGCGGGGCAGCTCCGAAGCACATGCTCCACCGAGCCCACAGGATCACCGCACCATGTACAGCCAGCGTCCACGACCAGTGCCAGCCGATGAAGGTTTGAGGGGAAGTCCCCATGACCACTGAACTGGCTGGCCCTATGCTCAGGGACCACCCACGGCATCTCCAGGCGCCGAGCCACCAATGGGAAGAACCTATGAGTTAGCCTCCCAGTGCTCTCGGCGTCCCAATCTACCTGCCACCGGCCGAGGACCCAGGCAAGCACATCCCGATCGCATCCTGGCCCGGCACGGCCCAGGCTCGAAGCTCTCCCCCAGCACCCGGAATGGGAGGCCTTTCTGGATCCTGTATGCTGCGTATCGCCGGGCAGCCTCCAGCGTAGGAAGCACTCGCACAGCAGCGCCCGATATCGTCATATACGCCCGCGTCACTTTAATCAGGGCCTTTCTCTGGGCTGACCTCAGCCTCCTGATGTCGGTGCCCCTCAGGAGGTCGAAGATGCCCCCAATGGCATATAAGAGGATCCCCAGGAAGAGGCCCTTGAAGGGCCTATAGGCCTGTTGTGCTGCCTCTCTATGGTAGGTGTTCTGTGCCCTTGAAGAGGTTCAATAGTCCTCCTACCAGGACAATCTCTCCCCGGTCCACTGATCCCAGAGCAAGATACCTTCTGCGCTCCAGGACCTCACACTCGAAGATGATCTGCTGTCTCCTCCTCATCTCCCCAGAATCTACTGGCGGGTTCATCGTTTATGACCCCATCTGACTAAATGGGCAGGAGATCCTTGCGCGTAGGGGAGATTGGGGCAGCTTCGACCAATTTTGAAAGTAAATGACCCAGAGCTTAGATTTGAGGTTTTTTCGGATGTTATACCCCCTATCCTGAGGGCCCACCTATCTAGCTGGCTAAATCGATAACTGCACCCTGGAAACTGTAATGAAAGAATTCGTGAAAAATTGATGTTTTGCTTGAAAGCCCCCACTAGCGGGGTAGATTCAACCACGGATACTAAACTAGAACAGTCGGGATCACGACGTTCGAGCTTGGGGAATCCCACGGGTCCGTGACGTCAGCGGTACCAACACCACCTTTCGCTCATGCTTGTCAGTTGCATCTCTGACTCCTTCTAATGAACGTCCATAGTCATCTTGCAAAATTTGGGGTAGTAGATATTTTTTGATACGTTGTCAGGGTGAATGTAGACATGAATAATCCATGTTTGCGACCTCGGAAGCCGACTGGAACGTTCTCAAAAACGACGAAATTTTCGCACTTTTTTTAGTTTTGCCTGATTTTGACCCTGAAGGACCACTTTTTCGATAAAAACCACTATATACTTTTTTAAGTAGACAAAATTTAGAACAATTTGAGACCAGAATGGTTACCCTAGCATTCATAGATCCTGAGAAACAGCTGTTCAACATTTAGCAAATTTCCCATATTTGGTCAATTTTAGCGATTTTTTGTTTGTTTATTATTCTTGGAATAATACACCTATGTTTTCGCGACGGGGGTCGATGACTCCGATCGGCCTCAAAATTTGACATTATCGTCAAATTTTGAGGCCGATTGAGGCCTACATTCAAAATCCGAAATGTCGGGCCGTCCGGGCCGTTTTGGGCAGTAGGAATTTTTTTAAAAATCTGAAATTTTGACAAAATACTTGGTTTACCATCTAGTTGTGCCCGCAAGGTTTTCAGTCCGAGCGCCCAAACCCGTGGGGCGCTATGGGGCTAAAATGGGACTACGGCCCGTAGTCTACGGGAGGGTTTTTTTTAAGGCTTTTGGCTATGGGATCGAGTTAGGTGTCGTTTTCGAAATATTTTTGGACGTAGAATCCATTTTTTGGGGTCCCGCAACGATCCGATTTCACTGTTGCGATCTATAGGGCTTTCATGGGGCTAAAAATGGGATTTTTGAAGGATCCCAAGAGGTTAAATATTTTTCAAGTAAAAAATAAAGAATTTTTGAAAAAACAATTTTTTTGAAAAAAAAAAAATATATATATTATTTAAAAAAAACAACATTTTTTTCCAAAATGTTTTCTATTGAACCAGAAATAATTTTTAGACAAGTAACCTATATCAAGGAATAATAAACCCTTGTGTAAAATTTGCACCGTTTGTCGTGAATTGACTTATCCACGATTAGTAAGATGATAGGAAAGCGAAAGTATGATATATTTCAGCCCCAGCTCAATGTACGTTACGTGAATTAAAATGAATCATCATCAAGTCCCTGCTGGGCGTTTGCCCAAAAACGGCCACCACCATGTCCCCAAATTGCCGCCTCTTCCAACCATATGGATACTGTTGATGATGTAAGCTGGAGGAATTTCGACAGCTTATTGCACTGCTCGTACTGTACTGAACTGAATTGGGCCTTGCACCCTAAATACTGCTTTTAGTCGGAGGAGTATCCACGACAAATCGAACTGTTTTAATACCTGAATTAAATCGGAGGAGTATCAACGATTTAATTACTGCAATTTAGTCCGAACATTCTCCGTGACTCGGTATTTGATCACAGCTATAAGTCGGAGGAGTATCGACGACTTATTGATCACAGTTTTGAGTCAGCTGGCGGAGAAGTGTCCACGACAACCAAATTGCTTGAATACATGAATTAAATCGGAGGAGTATCAACGATTTAATTACTGCAATTTAGTCCGAACATTCTCCGTGACTCGGTATTTGATCACAGCTATAAGTCGGAGGAGTATCAACGACTAACCAAATTGAGGGCAAACCTGCTTTAGCTAGATTGAAGGCGAACCTGTATTTAACGTACTATTCATGAGCTGGGGCAAACGTATGTCCGCAGACATTAATTTTACTTACGACCACCTTGTATGAAAGTCACTTGCATAATTTTCATGTTTTACCGACACATCACAACGCTTCCGTTCATACTGTTCATTACTGCCGTCATGGCGAGCGGGCTGGCTCGGTCCCTCCTCCGCTCGGTCCCTCCCAGCCCCACGGGAGGGAGGGCTCTTAGGGGTGGAGAGGTCCCACGTTTGCGACACTCCCCAGGGGAAAGAGTTAGACGGCGAGGAAGAAAGAAACAACAACTTAAACGCAAACGTGCGGCTGCAAACAGAAGCAGCAGAGTGATCTGCAAGCGCAGATCACCAGATGGGGGAGCAGCAGAAGCTCCTGGCTCCCCAGCAGCCTGCGGGCCAGAAGCCATGGCTGGAGTTGGAGGGTGTGTGTCAGACCTTGCTGGCCACCCTGGAGACATACCATGTCCTGTAAAAGAACCAACAATACCTGTAAGAGAAGGCGACGCCTGTAGGTAGAGGTGGTTAATTGGATGTGAACCTAAGTTCACCATCCTGTTGTAGCAACACAAGAGCTGAATGGATGAACCCATCCCGACTGGGTAGAAGAGCTGTTATGCAAGCGAGAATGCGCCCGTTACCAGAATCTATCCTGACTGGGTAGAAGGGCTGTTATGCAAGCGAGAATGCACCCTGTTAACAGAACTACCTTGCACAAGCACCACATCCCCTACTGCCGGATTGGAGAGGTGGACTACCCAGGGCAGGGTATGGTTGAACTGGCGTCGCTCAAGGAGGCTCATGTAGTAGGTGCCGGTTGACAAATACTGTGCGTAATTCAGAGAGCAGTGCGTGGGCTCATTTCCAATCCTGAACAGGCGGTGATTATACATGACTGACGAGATCTGCTGTGCAAGCGAACAAGCTTAAGATGGAGTGGATTTGACCCACTTCTTCTTCTGTCCATTTGCCTTCACGCAGAGAAGACCCAGGCCGCCAACTCCCATGTATTTGAATGGTGAGCTGTATCTACTATGGGAAGCTGTAAGGTCTGGGCATCTGGGGTAATATATTCCCTCCATCATATTGCTTATGGTAACAGATGATTTGGCTTGGCTGATTGACTGATGTCACTTGCCCTGTCATGTGGGACCCACTGAAAATCTTTGATGCAGTGAAAGCGTGTGGTAACACATGTTTCATACATGATGTGGAAGCTCGTGAATGAGAAGAACCAACTGAACATGTGATGCGGGCTGAACGGTGAAAGTTGAAAACGTCCGTAGGATCACAAGCAGCCGTGTTGGCCCATTGTTTTAGCAAGAGCTTGCTGGCTGATTTGTTAGGGAAAAATGCCCACAGTCAACTGTGGATAGTTTCTGACGGCAACATAGTCCCCTGATTGGGACGAACCAAGCCAATTTGAATGTGAATGGCAGATGCAGTAGTGATTGATATGTGTTTTATAGCAAGATCTTGCTGTTGTTGCCCAGTGCTGCCTTCCAAGTAAAACGAGTCAAATTAAACAGTGTACTGTGATGACTAAATGTCGGGTTGTTCACTGAAACATTGCAGACAATTAAACCATGGCAATGGAATCTCATCTCGTTTTAGGCAGCACGTCGTGATATCAGCTGTATTCTCAATTGTGGTAACATAATTGAAATGAGCCGTGGTTGAGTTCTTAATGTTGGCTAAATGGTGAGTGATAAAGGGTGGAAAAGCGTTCTGATTTGAACCAACCAAGAAGAACCTGAATGTTTGTCCACAATACTGTGCAGGAGAGCAGTAAGGCCAGTGTTCTCTGGACATGCACGAGGAGTCGGATGTCAATGAGGACTGCCACCGATTTCAGTTTTTGATGTAGCCCACTGGATCTATAGCGACGCAGGGTGTGGAGAAGCTTGGCCATAGTGAAATTCATGGCACGGTTTTACCAACTGATGCCTCACACAAACAACTGAATGATAAGACTCCTGTAGGGCGACAGTAAAGTACCCTGTGAATTTCGAACATGAATCGCAAGCTAAATTGGTTCTCTGGAAGTGCATTCCAGTAAAACCTCGAAAGGTACACCTGCGGGATGCCCTTTATTTGATCCTCATGACCAGTCCACTCTACCAATTTCTGTTCTGGAAGTGGGGAGTCCCACTTCAGTCTGTCCACCTGGAGATCCTGAAATTTAACTTCGCACCAAATGACAATGGAATCGCAAAACTGCAAGAATCGAAAACAAACACAACATTATGGCCAACGTGACGCTTTGTTTTCGCCAGTTCAGATTAAGGCCCCTTTTTACCGACAGCATCAAGTGAACGCCATTCTGATCCCGTTTCCAGCGTAAAACCGTGGGTGAACCTCCTGCTGAGATATTTTGCCTCACTGTTCCGGTGGGATTTGGCTAAGAACAGGTCTTTTGAATGGCAGTCTGGTGATGTGTCCGCCATGAGAGTAGAGGAGGGAACCCCCGGGACTTTTGGCGGGATGAGGGAAGATGTGGTGGTTTTGCGTTTTGTTTCGGAGAATATCATGTTATTGTTTTGGATCTCTGTTGATTACGAGTTTTGGTAAAATATAGTTGTGTTTGGTCAATTTCGTCGAGTTTTATTCATACTTTCACATCGTGGCGCCCAACGTGGGGCCACGATGTGAAAGTATGAATAAAATGGACGCCCTTGGACAGGACACCATTTGTGGTACGTTGCCATCATTACGTAAGGGCCCTTGGCTCAATGAAATTGCTGCTTGCAATTTGGATCCTTCAGATTTTTTGAATGACGCTGGACCCATTGAAATGTTGATTGGTGCAGACTTTGCCTACTCTCTGTACACTGGTAATATACACAGATTTTCGGGTGGTTCGCTGGTAGGTATTGAGACAGCCTTGGGTTGGACCATTTCAGGGAAAGTGCCTCGAGCCGCAACCACGGTAGGTATGCTTGTTACTACCATGTTGGTCGAAGAAATGAATGAAGCCGATCTTTGGAAACTTGAACTTCTGGGTATAGAGGATCCTGGAGAGAGGAAAACTGTAGCAGAAACCGAGGCTCAAGTGAAACGTGAATTTCTTGAATCCTTGCAGGTTGACGAGGAAAATCGTTATGAAGTACGTCTTCCTTGGAAAGAAGAGCATCCTCCTCTCCCATCTAACTTTCAGTTGGCCAAGAAGCGTCTTGAATCTACGTACATAAGGCTAGAGAGTCAAGGTAACTTACATGAGTACCAGCAGGTTTTCCAGGAATGGCTAAGTGAGGGGGTGATCGAGATAGTACCTACTTCAGAACATATTGATGGGGGACATTACTTACCTCATAGACCTATCTTCAAAGCCAATAGCACGACAAAGGTACGTCCCGTTTTTGACGCGTCGGCTCAGGACAAAGACTCTCCATGTTTGAACTACTGTTTGGAGAAAGGAGTGAACTTGGTTGAACAAATTCCCCCACTCCTACATCGTTTTCGTTTGGGAGCAATTGGAGTTACTGGAGACATCCGGCGTGCATTTTTGCAAATAAGTGTAAATCCAGTTGACAGAAACTTTATTATGTTTTTGTGGCGGGATGAAAGTGGAAATCTGATCGTCTACCGCCACAGAAGGGTAGTTTTTGGTTTGACATGCAGCCCGTTTTTGCTTGGTGCTGTTGTCCAAAGCCATTTAGAACGAATTCTAGAGAGAATCCGGTTGGGTGCAGTAAACTATTCTCCCTCGACTGTATATACTCTTATGAAATGTTTTTATGTTGATAACGCTGTAGCCAGTTTCAATTCTAGGGAGGAAGTTGAGCTTTTCGTTTCTGAAGCTACAGCTATTATGGCCGAGGGGAAATTCGAGCTGCGAGGATGGGAGATTTCGGGTTCTTGTAGTGGTGAATCTAATGAAAATGTACCACTTCTTGGTTTGACATGGAACAAGCAAGACGATACTCTAAGTATTTGTGAAGAACATTTGTGCGCACCTTCCGGCAAAATTACGAAGAGAGTGATTATGAGAATGGCTCACAAGGTGTACGATCCACTCGGTTTTGTCAGTCCAGTCACACTGTACCCTAAATTACTCATGAAGGAACTATGGAAAATCAAATTGGAGTGGGACGACGAGGTGCCTGAGAATATAGCAACTAAATTTAAACGATGGGCCGAAGAATTGAAATTTTTGGGTGAAATCAAAATTTCTCGTTGGTTGCCAAACATGGAAAATGTAAAGAGTTGGAGTTTGCACACCTTTTGCGATGCTAGCGACTCCGCATACGCAGCGGTAATTTTTTTACGAGTAGAAAACGCTATGGGAGTAAACATCCAATTAGTGCAATCAAAAACTCGAGTGGCCCCGAACATGTCCATACCCCGTAAGGAATTGCTTGCTGCCCTTATAGGCGCTCGGCTTTTTTCATCTATCAGAGGCAATTTTGATGCCTGTTGTGACGTACATTTTTGGAGTGATTCGGCTACGGTTATTGCCTGGCTGAAACGTGCAGAGAACTGGACTCCTTTTGTATCTAGGAGAGTGGAAGAGATACGTAAATTGACTTCTGTTGAACTATGGAATCATGTTCCAGGTGTGCAGAACCCGGCGGACTTACCTTCACGGGGCTGTTTAGGACAAGGATTTCTTCAATCAAAATGGTGGGAGGGACCTAGATGGCTGTCCCTACCCAAGTCTCACTGGCCCTCTGCTCCTAACCAATACGACGAAGTCCAGATTGCGAACGAACGGCGGAAAACAGCTGTGTCCGTCCTGGTTTCTACGAGCAATGAGGGCGGATCGGCTGATTGGTACTACAGGTATTTCTCGCAATACACTAAGCTCGTCAGAATGACTGCATGGATTAAGCGATTTGCACATAACTGCAGATCTATTGGGTCCGAGCATTTTGTGAAGAAGCGAGGACCACTCTCTGCTGAAGAAATTGCAGATGCAGAACTAAATATTTTGAGGATGGTGCAGATGGAACGCTTTTCTGGACTGAAGGACCCGCTCATATTTTCTCTTGGTCCGTTCGAGGACCACACAGGGTTGATCCGCCTCAAAACAAAAATTTCCAATCGCCCAGATTGTGAGGATTTTCGATACCCCATTTTGCTTCCTCGTGGACACCCTGTGACGGAGCGTCTCATCAGACATGTACATGTGCAGCAATGTCATGTGGGAGTTCCGGGTCTGCTCGCGATTCTGCGTGAACGGTTTTGGGTGATAGGTGGGAGACGAACCATTAAATCAGTGATATCTCGCTGTGTGACCTGCAAACGATATGAATCCAAGCGGTTGGAAGCACCTATAACACCGTTACCCATCGATCGTGTTCGCCAGGCGTCTGCCTTTGAGGTTGTGGGAGTCGATCTGGCGGGACCAATTTACTTGAAGGGGCAGCAGAAAGCTTGGATTTGTTTATTTACGTGTGCAGTGACACGAGCGGTCCATCTTGAACTGCTACTTTCACTTTCGACGGATGATTTTTTACTCGGTTTGAGACGCTTTGTCGCCCGCCGTGGACGACCAGGTCGGATTTACAGCGACCAAGGAACCAATTTTGTTGGCGCTGCTAACTTGTTGGAAAAAATTGATTGGGACAAGGTGTTGCAGTACTGTACTGTTAACCGAATTTCTTGGAGATTCAACCCCCCCACAGCGTCTTGGTGGGGTGGATGGTGGGAGCGCCTTATTGGCCTGATGAAGAGACTACTCCGAAAGGTTTTGAGACGATCTACGCTGTCCCATTGTGAGATGTCTACGGTGTTGTGCGATTGTGAGAGTGTGCTAAATGCTAGGCCTCTGACATTTGTTTCTGATGGAGACAATGAACCAACACCTGTGACCCCTTCTCTGTTTATTCAGGACGTGAAAGAGGGGGGTATGCCTGAGTTGGATGTCATCGAATCTGTGGACTTCAGGAAGACTCTGCAACATCGGCAAAAACTCAAAGAGGATTTTCGGGTGCGATTCAGAAATGAATATCTCGGACAACTACGAATGAGGTGCAGGAAAACTAGGGGTGATGGAGTCAAGGTGGGAGATATTGTTCTCATTGGCAACGACCAGACAAAGCGGCTGGATTGGCCTCTTGCACGGGTTGTTGAAGTGTTGCCTGGGAGGGAGGGTACGACCCACCTCGTTCGACTAAGGTCTGCTGTGGGTACTTGCTTGAGGCCGGTTCAGCGTCTCTATCCTATTTTGGAGGCTGACCTTCCCCATTCGGATGATGAAAACCCCGGCAGCTCGGTTGAAGCCCAGCCACCGTGTGAGACTGTCCCCAACGAGCGAGCCGAGACTCCGTTTGAAGAGCAGGATACAGACCCAATCGAGGACGACCCAGCTGAGATTTTGGACGACACCAAGAAGACGTGTCGAGGGAGAATTGTCAAAGTACCTCAACGATTTCGTGACTAAAAGAAGTTGATTCATTGGGAGCGCTATTCTAATTTGTGTTAACTTTCCAAAGAAGAGCCTTAAACTTATGAATGAAATATTTTGCGTTTCTTACTTCGAAAAGTGTAAGTTTTCGCGGTTTCCCTTTAAATTTGAAAACTTAGGTGGGAGGATGTGTCCGCCATGAGAGTAGAGGAGGGAACCCCCGGGACTTTTGGCGGGATGAGGGAAGATGTGGTGGTTTTGCGTTTTGTTTCGGAGAATATCATGTTATTGTTTTGGATCTCTGTTGATTACGAGTTTTGGTAAAATATAGTTGTGTTTGGTCAATTTCGTCGAGTTTTATTCATACTTTCACAGGTATGTTTTTAGATGAGTCTCACGTTTAAGGTGCCAATGCACTGTGGCAGCTATTAAGTAGGGGCTTGAGACTACTTCGAAAATGGACCCGATAGAACCTGAGGTGTACAAGGTTACTTGATGTTAGGGTAGTGCTAGGTTTTTGGCCCTCAGAAAACGAGTAAGGTTGCGGTCGCCATTCTGTAGCTCTACTTGAAGGAACGCAATTTCGTCGTCTGCATGCAGTCAGAGCTACCTGATAGGTATGAAACTCGAGTAGCAGTTTAGTCGGCTCTTCAAGTATCTTGCGAACCATATAGAAAATTTCTTTAACGAAGTGGTTATTTGCCGAAGCAGAAATCGAATCCTCGCTAGGGCTGTAGATGAGCTTAGTTACTCAAAACCGGTCCCCGTACAACAATTGTTCCTTTGAACATGCATTTAGTACCACAACGGTCGGGTAGAAGTAGGCACGTATAGTGCGTTTAGTAGGTATGCATTCAGCAGAGTCGTTTGTTGACCACCATAATTGAAATTCTCTGTCTTTAAGCAGATAGGTGGTAGAATGCTTTGGTGGATTTATAGATAGGAACATTGATCTTCCTGTATTGCACAATGGTGTGGGAGCTGTGTTAAGGACTCGATCTCGATGACCCCCTCTTTTGGGTTGTTCTTTGAAAAGCGCATCATAGTTCGGGATACAGCATCCGCAGAACAGATTTAGGTCAGCCTTGAGGATGCCTGAAGTTGACTGGTGATGTAGGAGGGTAATGAACCCAGGGCTTTTTTACACAATATAGGCCAATTGTGAACACTACTGTGCGATTGAAATAGTTCGCTATTTCCTCATCCTGGAACAATTTTGGTGAGTCAGAAACGCCAATGGTTCTACTTCCCAAAGGGTCCGAATACCATCGCTTTGGAACGGTGGGTTTGGAGGAGCGGGAGCTGCTGAGAGTTGCTTGCTATGGCCACTATCAAAGTATGTGTGAAACGACAATAATTATTGGTGGTTGCTGTATGAGCAGTCCTGTTGTGATTGTAGAGCGCCACTGACAATCTAACCTGACCTCTGGGTGTGTAAATTAAGAACGACCAAAGTTGTGTGGGTCTTGAGCAAAATCTTTGTGTGGACCAAAACTCTATGGTTCTTGAAAAAAAAATCTATACACTGTCAAGGACATAGTTTCGATGGATGTGAAGTCCAATAATTGGATAAGATAATTATTATCTTGCCAGGTTAACAGTAATGCAAGTTTTCTCGTTACCAGTGTCGAACAAGATGGGCCCAGTTTTCATACTTGGTTTATTTTTGTCTGATATGACTGCCCTTTAAGTCACGAGATCTGTACCAATGTGCATAGGTATACAAAGCCTTAACCAATGTCTGGGGATTTCGTTTCCCTTTTGGACAACAAGCACGGCTGTGAAAGTTGAATTTACTAGAGCAGCGATAGTCCTCTTTTGTTGAAGTCGATCCCCGTGATCTTGGAAAGCACTGATGATACCTGCCCTTAGGAAAAATATACTTCCCTTTGACTGACAGATGTGTTGACCGATAGGTCAACTGTTGCGGAAATGAGATGAAGCGTTGTTGGGAAACCTGATGGTTTACCCAACGTTTGATCGATTCTCGTCAGGAGAAGTGATCTCTGGCAGATCTGATTTAACTACATCAACTGGTTCATCTTTAGATTTCAAGAACTGAGGCAGGTCATGTAGGGCAACACTAGGGAACTGGTTCGGAATGGTTGACCGTAGGCCAGTGTGATTAGTGACATCTCTCAATGACGGTGGTAGGTACCTGTAAGTGTCGTTCGACCGCTATATCATGGTGTGCATTGGTAGTATTTTGACCTCCAATCCGAGCTGTTTCCCTTTCCAGGGCTTGCTCCAAGTATGAGGATCGATCGATGTCATTTAAGGCCACATTGGACGTAAACTTGTCCCAAAAAGGCATGCCAGTGAAGGGCATTACCGTCAAATGTAGGGATGTCTAGTTTTGGGAGATGGCTCGCGTTTCCCTCATAGACGCTTCGTTTGACGCTCAGATTTGGTCAAAGTTAGAGAGAAGTACATGTCAAAACCCGCGAGAACCTCTGAAACTCCCATCTACACATCACGTTCATTAAAGAGAAATTATTCATCTTTGAGGTTAGCAACCTCCGGTTTGGGTGACACCCGTAAAGCAATTCCGAATTTTTGGTATAGTTAAAACTGTGAAAATGGTGGTGCAATTGATTACCAATTGATTGTTTTACCTTACGTAAAACTTCCTGGAACATGGACAAGTCCACGCGAACCTCAGTGGACGTACTACAGTCCAAACGATCAATGATTGATACCCACCATTCAATTATGATGCGACGTGAGTCGGGAACAAGCATTAAAACCATTCCAGTGATTCAATAAGCAACTGAAAGTTAAAGAGGGAAGAAGGCCTACTAACGACAGTGAAACGATATGCACCGACCAAACACGACGCCCGCGATACATTGCGTTTATATCTATGTGTTGCACCGACCAAATAATACTATAACACCCGCGATGCATTACGTCTATATCGATGACAGTCGAATCGGTACTTGTACGAATGTTCGAGAAGCTGAAATGGAGTAAGAAGGGGGAGAGGAGCGCTCCCCGCACCCCCATCAACCATCCTGAAGGACTGCGCAACACGTACGGAAAATCCCCAAGAGTAGGAGAGAGAGAGAGAGAAAAAGAGAGCGAAACAAAACAAACCGGCTGACGCCAGCCGGGCTAAATCTCATAAAATTATTATCATGAATTAAATGTAGAGAACCGAAAATTTAGAACAATCTCGGCGGTGCCTCCATGTCGTGAATTGACTTATCCACGATTAGTAAGATGATAGGAAAGCGAAAGTATGATATATTTCAGCCCCAGCTCAATGTACGTTACGTGAATTAAAATGAATCATCATCAAGTCCCTGCTGGGCGTTTGCCCAAAAACGGCCACCACCATGTCCCCAAATTGCCGCCTCTTCCAACCATATGGATACTGTTGATGATGTAAGCTGGAGGAATTTCGACAGCTTATTGCACTGCTCGTACTGTACTGAACTGAATTGGGCCTTGCACCCTAAATACTGCTTTTAGTCGGAGGAGTATCCACGACAAATCGAACTGTTTTAATACCTGAATTAAATCGGAGGAGTATCAACGATTTAATTACTGCAATTTAGTCCGAACATTCTCCGTGACTCGGTATTTGATCACAGCTATAAGTCGGAGGAGTATCGACGACTTATTGATCACAGTTTTGAGTCAGCTGGCGGAGAAGTGTCCACGACAACCAAATTGCTTGAATACATGAATTAAATCGGAGGAGTATCAACGATTTAATTACTGCAATTTAGTCCGAACATTCTCCGTGACTCGGTATTTGATCACAGCTATAAGTCGGAGGAGTATCAACGACTAACCAAATTGAGGGCAAACCTGCTTTAGCTAGATTGAAGGCGAACCTGTATTTAACGTACTATTCATGAGCTGGGGCAAACGTATGTCCGCAGACATTAATTTTACTTACGACCACCTTGTATGAAAGTCACTTGCATAATTTTCATGTTTTACCGACACATCACAACGCTTCCGTTCATACCGTTTTTCATTATCTGTATCCATATGGATACCATGGGACGTTAAGGGTTAACCCTTAATAATGATTAACAGGACGTTTCCATTTTTTCCGACCGTCACGGCGAAAATATCGCACCTTAGAGTGTTAGTGAAGTTGGTGCTGATTGTTTGTATTCGATTCTTTCTTAGTTTTCCAATGATGTAACCGTTCATTCTCACAGTCGAGAAATCCAACCACCGTTAAATCCATCTGGCAGGTTTGGATGTCACTTATCTCACGGTTGAGGGACGATTAGAGTCCAAAAATTCATAATAATTATTGGAGGAATTAGGTAGGTGGTTGATACTGCCCCACTCTCCCCTACGTCTTCATTATAGAGAAAATACCACCTCCTTCGGCAATTCGGTTGCTGACCAGCAAAATACTGGTTGTTGTATAGTTCCGTCGTCACTATAGAGAAAGTTTTAAAATCAACATCAAGGTCGATCAACATCACGTTTTAAAATCAACATCATAATATGATGTTATGGGCTAGAATCAACCACTGAAGAAGAATCACGACCACGGTTGAGTCTGTCCCACATTCAATGGTTGATCCTGCCTCACTAGCACTTATCAGCAAAAACTTAATTTATGGGTAAATTATTTTGTGATTTTCCGAATACATAATATGACATTGTATTGTATTATAATGCTTGCGATTCGTTAAATAGTCTCCTGGAGGAGAACCTCAATCTTTTAAAAACTAGGGAAGCTTCCTTTTTTGGCGACGAGACGCTTCGGCATTAGAGAGTTTTTGTTCTTCACGTACGAACTTTTCGTTGAAACGTGGGGAGCAGCCCCTAGGGCGAGCATACGAAGATGCTAACTATTTTTCGTTGAGGTTGAGGCGGCTCCATGAACGTTAAAGTCACGTTACGAAAACGTTAAAGTCACGCTACGTAGAGCTGTTTTGATTTGCTCTCTGTTACCCTGTGATTGCTGTTCAGCTCGAGGTTTAAAATTGAATTTGATTTAATCAAGATAAGTTTAGGTACCGTATGATGGAAGAAGAAATTGAGGAGTTGATGGACCTGTGGGCAGAGGGAGGGATCGATGACGTTATGATGGACGAGGTTTTAGAAGAATATGGAGAAGTTGTGGAAAGTGAAATTGCGGCCGGAAGCATGCCGGAAAGGAGAGCCCCTCGTCACCGTCGGCTTTTGTACGGGTCTTTCGACCTGAATGCCTTGTCAGATGAAGAAGTTGTACTTAATTTTAGATTCCAGCGCGACGACATAGGCCGACTGATGAATTGCCTAAATATACCCCATGAGATAACCATCCCTGAGCAAGGGTATAGGGTAAAGGGGATCAATGGGCTGTGTATGGCTTTACGTCGCCTTGCATACCCTAATCGACTCTCCGACTTGGAGAGACTTTTTGGAGTGTCGGGTCCGATGATTTCATCAGTCGTGAAGTACGTCTTGGATCGCGTGGTCCTTGGCAAAGGGCACCTACTGAGTGATTTGAGGAGATTGTCTTGGCTCACCCATGAAAAACTGCATGCCTATGCACAGGTAAGATTAATCGTCTTTCCACTGTTCATTCTGAAACTCAATATAATCCAAATAATCCAAATAATAAATATAAAGTATAGGTAAGACGGAAGTTTTTATCCATAGTGGCTGCTCTGTTCACGTGAACGCATTTTATATCAGTACATTAGGTATTAAATTAATTATTATGGTTGTACAACGTTATGTGATCGTGTTGTTCCCCTTTCAGGCTATTAATGGAAAAGGAGCTCCTCTTGCAGACTGTTGGGGTTTCATTGATGGAACTGCGAGGCAAATGTGCAGACCCACAGTGGATCAAAAAGAGTACTACAGTGGCCATAAAAGGTACCACTGTCTGAAATACCAATCAATTATGGCACCGGATGGCATCATAGTTAGTATGTCTGGACCATACCAAGGAAGAAGACACGATGCTGGTAAGTCTTTGTTGCAAGCCAATGCATTGAAAGTGAACAGAAAAAATTCAAGGCAATGCAATCAATAGTCCCAATCAGTCTTGGTGTCATGTAAAACATCCTGTCAAGGCCCCACTAATCTATATGTAAGACGTATACAAATATCATCGGTATAGTATATATTTTGTTTCAGCTATTTGGAGGATGAGTGAAATGGCAGAGCAGTTGCGATCGGTGTGTGTGGAACCGTCTACCAACAGGAAGTTTGTTTTATACGGTGATCCAGCGTATCCAATTTCAGACATTCTTATATCCCCTTTTCCATCCACGTCTTCAGAGCCAAACGCGTCTGCATTCAACAAGAGGATGTCATCGGTCAGACAGGCAGTAGAGTGGGGTTTTGCAAAAATCGTGCGTGATTTTGCTTTTTTGGATTTTTCAAAAAATCAGAAACTCCTGTTACAAGACCTTCCGACCATGTTTAAAGCTGGCACCATTTTGACAAATTGTCACACCTGCCTATACGGTGGGCAGATACCCGATTACTTCGGTATTAGCCCTCCTACTTTAGAAGAATATTTAGGATGATTGAGGTGTACCCTTTATTTGAATATAAGTATTGTACATATTTTTTGGCTGTTTCTGACTTACTTTCTGCAGTTTTTTATTTATTAATGGTAATATTTTATGTGTTACTTCTATCGCGTTTGATGTAACAGTCTGCTCATATTGGTAACTGCTACCAATTTTTAGGCTAATGCACGTAATGAAAAAAAATAAAATAAAAGTTCAACTCGAAGTTTGTTTGCTTTGTAATCGTTCAGTAATCCACAAGTCATTCTTGTTGAGTGGTTGTATAGTAAGTACACAAAACTACTAAGGGCGTGGGGCGTGATGACTCAATTTGACGACCTGGGTGTTCATACAACTGAAAGGAGGGATTCCATTGCACGTTGACGTAATTAATAAAATATTAATATTTTAATATGCATTAAATTATCTTTATGAACGTACATTCCAACAAACAAGTAGGTAACTAAGAAAAAGGTTGCGCTAAAAAAAAAAAAAAAAAAAAAAAAAAAAAAAATAGGCTAGTTTCTTGGTACATTCAATTTCATTTTAATAAGTTTCACCTAATAGGCTACTTGAAAACATATCAAATATAAACTGGATTTACATGTATAGGAAAGGTCGTAAGTTACATAATTAGGTACATACGTCAATCAGTAGGTACGAGCCCTTTATCACATTCTCTTCTACCACACATGGACGACGAATTTCCAGCAAATGTGGATTTTTATGACAGCCTAATATTTATATCACAAAGAGTAGTAGTATTATGCTTCCTAGTAAGTATACTAAGTATTATATGAGTTATTATATTTATAGCAGATACCACCGGTGGTATCTGCTATAAATATAATAACTCAAGTCTTGAGTTATTAAATTTCTATGAAGCATCAGACTCAATGGCAGTTCAACAGCTGCTCTTGGTATAACAAAATATCAAATTATGATATTTTATTATACCTATATTTTATATAACCTAGATTTACAAGCGTAGGAAAGGTTGTAAATTAGAAAATTAGGTACATAGGTCAATCAGTAGGCGCGAGCCCTTTATCACATACTCTTCTACCATACATGGACGACAAATATCCAGGAACTGTGGGTTTTGAGGACAACCTACTATTTATATCACAAGGAAGCAATAATCTCATGTAGCACACATACGTCGGACCGAGGTCGCGACGGTCGGCATGTCTGTCTGCCCACCGGACCATTTCCCAACGTCAGCGGAAAGTCGGCGAAATAGCCGCCCATAAAAGTGCCGTCCTTCTACCGACCATCACCAGACCATATCCCGACGATATGTGTTACATGGGATCCGAGGTCGCACAGATCGTCGGGCCAACGTTGGTCTATGGTCAGTATCGTTGGGTGAAGGACAACAACTAGGTATCCAACGGCGGCCCAATGGTACTTTTTTGGGTGCCGATTTCGCCGGCTTTCCGCCGAAGTTGGGATATTGACGCTGTTGTCAGGTCAGCAAAGCGGACATGCCGACCGTCACGACGTCGATCATCCGACGTACTATGTGTGCTAGATGTGTACTCAAGTTATTACATTTCCATAAAGCATCAGACTCAATGGCAGTTCAAAAATACAACTGCTCTTGGTAAAATAAAATATCAAATGTTACAGGTAACATAATCTAGGTCTAGATTAACAAGCACAAGATAGTTCGTAAATTAAATAATTAGGTACATAGGTCAATCAGTACGAGCACTACCACACTTGGACGACGAATTTCCAACAACAGCTAGTCTTTTTTTTTTTTTTCAACGTAATCTCATCCAAGATCTTGATGGTTCAATATTGAATAATATTATTCATCGGAACAACTTTTGGTAAGACTTATCTAAAGTTGTCCTAATGATTAGTTGAACTATCAACATCTTGGTTGAGATTAGTTTGGCATAAAAAACCACAGTTCTTGGATATTAGTCGTCCAAGGGTGGTAGAAGTAGGTATGTATTATAAATGGCCGTCAGTGTAATACTGAGTATAAGTTTCGCAAAATGAGCCAGGACAGCAGCGGCATTCGGCGAACTAGCAGTTGGGGGTGTTGTTACCTTGCAGCTGCCGTAGAATTTGCAGCATGCTGTCCACTTTTTCTTCAAGGACATCAATTTTTTTGTCGACCTTACTAACTCTTTCGTCGAGGTCACTGACGGTTTTAAACAGCTGGCGTCGGTGGTCCATCTCCATGTGGTATTTTGCTTCCTCAAAGTTGAGCCTTACCCTTTCATTTTCCGCCTTCAACTTTTCCACCTGTAGGGTGTCGAGCGACACTTTCAGTTCCGCCTCTCGTTTCCGCTGTAAATTTTCCATCACAGATCTGTTGAGTTCCGCCCTCTTCCTTCCACTAGTGACTCTGGGAGTTTCCCTGTTGATTGTTGGTGGTGTAGTGGCCTGTTGTACTTTTTCAGAAACAGCAGGAGTAAGCATGGGTGAAAGAGGCGCTAACCAACAGGAAAAAAAAAAAAAAAATCAGTTTAACAGCATGAAATTACACGTACGTAATAACTAGCCGAGTTTCAGTTTTTCAGCATCACAATTCCCTACTTCCCACTCTCACTAAGTACCTTTTGGTTGTTGGGATAGCGACTGCCGCGTACGTTTCGGTCCAAAAGTGATACTCTCCTCATTTGGAAGCGACATGACATCAGGCGAATAGGCTCTTATAACGTCATGCGGTGAAATAATCACGTCGCAAGTGTTGTCAAGTTGGTCAATATCAATCAAGAGGGGGTCCATCACAGGGTCATACTCCACCGCCTGCAAAGAAGATGGATTGGACTTGAACATTAACACAAGCACATACTAAGGAGGACATACTCAGATGGGACACGGTTAACTTCATCTATTCACAAAAGGGGAGGACAGAATTAACATTTGCTTACCAACAGAAAAAAAAATCTTACCTTTTTTACGATTTCTTCCGGATTGATAGCTGCAGCCCCCTGCAGCCTTTTGGCTTTTCCCTCGACCTTATTTGTTTCCTCCATCGCTCGTTTGCCCTTCGGCAGTGGCTGTGTGTTCATCTTGAGCGATTTAAGTTCCTCTAGGAGGTGCTCACGAGCGGAATATTCTTCCTCGGTGCCAGATTTCTTTAGGACCTCCCTTTCTTCTTTTATGAACAACTTAAGTAAGTATTCCGCGCGGTCCCTACAGGATCGCGAGTTAAAATTTTTTTCCGTGATGCAGGAAAGCCGCTCAGCGATGAACTGCCACCTCGCAGACAATTCATACGGATTCACAGCGATCGCTTCAGTCAGCATCAACACATCGTCTCCCGCAGAGAACCGAACTGGTGCTCGTTTTCTGAAGCTGCTCTGAAAAACAAAATTCAATACTAGCTTTCAATACGCTGCAAATTCTACACATCGGTTTAATAATCTTTGGTATAGTACGTATGTAGGTATATAAAGGACGAGCAACTGAATTTCGGGTCCCCCCTGTGAAATTTGCATCGTCTCATTATTATTTTTTTGTTGGTTTGTTCTTCATAAATTCCACTTACGCTCTCTTGAGAAAGTTGTGTATCCATCGCATCAATCACAATCGCATCCATCGCATCAATCACAGAAGAGAAATCAAATCCACATCAGAGAAATGGGAACAGAAAATTCGCACAGTGAGGTTCTCTTCCGACACTGAGGTTATCTTAGAGAAGGTTACACTCGTTTTTCGTGACAACGAAAACCGCTTTTCGTTCGACGTGAGGGGACCCCATTCACGTCGGTACGAAAACCCTTTTCGTTTGGACGAGACCTTGCGCATGCGCAGTTCGTTTTTTCTTTTTTCGTTCCAACGAAAACAGTAGCTACGTAGAAAACAAAAACTCTCTATTGACTGACAGCTGGTGAACGTTGTGAAGGAGCATGTTATTTCCTCATACGTTTGGAGGTCACGTATTGTCACTATTGAGTGGCGATTCGAGGCCCAAATTCATAAGAATTAGGTAGGTGGTTGATACTGCCCCACTCTCCCCAAGTACATTAGGGCTGAGAAGAATAACAAAAGCGCATGTAAATAATGAGAATTGTTTAATAATTTATCCCGGGTGAAGGAAATACAAAAGTATAACATTAAAAAGGTTCCTGGGCACCCATCAGTATCATACGCGTTGAAGGGTTGGTTTTTTTAACGTCACGAATCTCCGGCCGCCTTCTTCTTCATCCCTTCTTTTTGTTTCTTCGATTTTTTCGTCTCTTCCTCTTCGATGGGAGCGGGTTTGACGAAGGGGATTTTTTCGTTCATGTCTGAAAATTTGAAAATGGTCGTAAGCGTGGAGAACAAAGGAGGCAGTTGAAAAATGGCACAGAAGCGTCAGTCGCACCTACCCAAAAATCCCATTTGTAGCCCAAGGAAAGCCCTATAGATCCCCACAGTGAAATCGGATCGTTCCGGGACCCCCCATAAATGGATTCTAAGTCCAAAAATACTTCGAAAACGACACCTAACTCGATCCCATAGCCAAAAGCCTTCAAGAACCACCTTCTTTAGCCCCATAGCGCCCCATGGGTTTGAGCGATCGGGCTGAAAACCTTGCGGGCACAACTAGACGGTAAATCGAGTATTTTGTCAAAGTTTCAGGTTAAAAAAAAAAAAAAAAAATCCAACTGCCTAAAACGGCAGACTCAGAGGGCTCAAAGCTTGCCCAACGCTGGCGCTTTTGTCGTGCCAATTAGAAGATATTGACGCTTTTTGTATGTACACGAACATCCCAGGGAGCTGCCCTTTTGGTTTATATTCTTGGAATAATACACCTATGTTTTCGCGACGGAGGTCGACGACTCCGATCGGCCTCAAAGTTTGACATTATCCGTTTCAAAAGGTCTACGGCGTACGCCGTCCAGGACGTTTTGGGCAGTAATTTTTTTTTAATCTGAAATTTTGACAAAATACTTGGTTTACCATCTAGGTGTGCCCGCAAGGTTTTTAGTCCGATCGCCCAAACCCGTGGGGCGCTGTGGGGCTAAAATGGGGCTATAGGAGGGGGTTTTGAAGGCTTTGAGCTATCGGATCGAGTTAGGTGTCGTTTTCGAAGTATTTTTGGACGTAAAATCCATTTTTCGGGGTCCCGGAACGATCCGATTTCACTGTGGCGATCTACAGGGCTTTCATGGGGCTAAAAATGGGATTTTTGAAGGATCCCAGGAGGTTAAATATTTTTCGAGTAAAAAATGAAGAATTTTTGAAACAAAAAAAAAATCCAAAAAATTTTTTTCCCAAAATTTTTCTTATTGACACAGAATTAAATTTTCGCACTAGTAAGCTATATCAAAGAATAATAAACCCTTGTGTAAAATTTGCAGCGTTTTTGAGTTTTTGGAGATGTTCTCTGATTTAAAATGGGTAAAATAGTGGAAGTAGATGGGCCAGAAATTGACAATTTGTCGATACACGGCACCCCACTAGAGCTAGTTAGCGTCGTCTAGTCCATAGTGAGCACATAAAATTAACCTCTCAGGGAGAGTAAATCGGTCTACTTGGCCACAGAACAGCCTCTTTTACCATTTTCAATTCAAACCTTTACACTGATTTTGCACCGGTACTCACTGGGTGGAAGGAACGGGCGTAAAACCGGTGGTACGATGATGCCGTCTTCAGTTTGATGGGTTTCCAAAATGGCGCAGATGACTCGGGTGACGGCGCAAGCAGTAGCGTTGAGCATGTGAACGTAGTCAGTCTGTAAGAGGACATTTGATGTGGAATCAGACGGAAAATGGACAGTTAAAACTCAGCGATAGAAGAATTCGTGTTCACCTGGGCGTTCATCTTCTTGGTCTGACCGTACCGGACCATGAGGCGTCTGGCTTGGTAGTCCAAACAGTTACTGCACGAAACCAGCTCCCTGAAAGCGTTGGAGCCCGGGAACCAGGCTTCCAAATCCAGCTTTTTCGAAGCGGCGTTGTTGAGAGCGCCGGAGACGATGTTGACAATCCGGTAACCGATGCCGAGGTCTTGGTAGAATTTTTCAGCGTTGGCTATCATCTCGTCGAACATTTCCCAGGACTTGTTGTCGTGAGGGGAAGTCAACGTGAACTGCTCCACCTGAAATGTGACAAATTCACGAAGATTGTAAATCTTCACTCTGATACTGTTGACACAGGGAACGCACGATGCTCACCTTCTCGAACTGATGGACGCGGAATATGCCTCTGGTATCTCTCCCGTGAGAACCGGCTTCCTGCCTGAAGCAAGTTGACACTCCGATGTACCTTTTTGGAAGGGTGCTCTCAGCGACCCACTCGCCTTTGTGAAGAGCGGCCAAAGGTTGTTCCGAAGTTGCTATCAGGTACTGCTCTTCGCTACCTTTGCCGCTAACCTGGAAGGTAAAAATGAAGATGGTACTCAGACAATCTTACATAGATGACCTGCGAAGGATTTCGTCATAGAATTGCCAGAATGCCGTACCCTTTATATAAGTAATTTTAGGGTTTGCGCCCACTCACTGTTTTTAGCCAGTTTCAGGGTTAATATCGAGTTTGACGAAGCGTAGGTGAACCCCTAATTCGTACGCAAAGGAGGCTAAGTGCCTTGTGGGCTAAATCTTTTGTAGGGAATCTGTTTTGTAGGCAAAATGGCGTGGGTGAAACGGTACGTGGATGAAATGACACGTACGTGAAACGCTGTAGGCGAAGTGACCGAAAACCGTAATAAAAGCTAACCAACAAGAAACTGAAGTGAAGAGTAAACTCGGGACTAATCCCTTTGGGGGATGGAAAACTCGGGCCCGATGTAAAATGACCAGGCAATGAGACATTGGGGCGACGATACATTTGCAAATGGAAAACTCGGCCGAGCTGAAGCAGTGAAAAGTGAACAGAAGGAACGAATGATTCAAATTTTCAGCTTTTATTGGACATTGCCATCGCCAACCTGAGTGCCTACTACATACAACGAAAGTGTCTGTGTTTGAAATAAGTGACATCTACAACACAGTAATGAACAAAACGGCCAGGCAATGCGACAAGCTTTCTGCAAGCCAACTTCGAGGTCAGTTACGATTATGGTGGGCAAAAATATCCATATTGTGTTCGTTGCACACATAATTTGAAACATTTTATAGTATCATTTAGGTTTGCTCCAACAGAAGGAAGGAGATGAAGGAAATGGAAAACCCCAACGAGCGCACGCGCAATAACTTAACGGCTGTTCTATCGGGAGTTCATGAACTCGCACCCCTGCCTTTCCCTTTCCCTACAACCAGTGCTCTCAATTTCTACCCTCCCGTCGGTGCGAGTCCTTACATCGTAAACCTCACTTTTGCTCCAGCCGACTTTTCATTCGGCGGGTGCGAGCTCGTTCCATTTTGTCAAACCTTCCGAAATTTCGGTTCGCTAACTGCAGTTGGACGGAAACCAACCTTGATGAGAGGCGCCTTTCAAAACCGTTCAACCGCAGTTAACAGATTTTGGAAGGTGATTGAGAAAGCACTGGAATGCAGAGAAACGTGCCATCAGAATCTTGGCCAAACTCTCATGGAATGAGAGTTGTAGGGGTTCGTTTGCTCGCCTCCTCCAGCAGCGTCCTTCCCCGTCGTCGGCTCAGGAGTTTGATGAGTTTCTGAGTCGTGCTCCCAGTGTGCCTGTTGAATTTGCTTTTCATCCAGCATCGGTGGAGGAAGTCTTCGCGTCCGTTATGGCTCTCAGAAACAGCAACGCTACGGACTTCTAGGGCATAAACTCGCGCGCGCTTAAGTCAGTGGCGAGTCTCATCATTGAGCCGCGGACATTTCTTATTAATAAGTGCTTCATCTATAGTAGGTTCCCCCACTGCTTGAAGAAGACTGTTATATCTCCCATCCCTAAGAAAGGGAGTTCCAATGAGTACGAGGGTTTTCGTCCGGTCTCTAAGTTGCCCACTTTGGTGAAGGTTATGGAGGGGGTCATGTTGCGGAGAATTTTAGGGCATTTGGTTGACCATGATGTGCTCCATCCTCAGCAGTTTGGCTTTCGCAAAGGCCGTAGTACTTCTACAGCTGTGATCTCACTGATTTCTCAGTTATACTCCGCATTAGAGAGTAAACAACACACCTCGCTGAGCCTCTTCGATTTGTCGAAGGCTTTTGATCTTGTGCCGCACGACCTGCTTCTCAAAAAACTCGACCACTATGGTTTTACTTATAAATCACTTTTGTTCATCAAGAGCTTTCTTGAAGGGTGGTCGCAGGTGGTTTACTTCAACGGTTGTGTTTCCCAGGAAGTAGCTATACCCTGTGGTGTCAAACAAGGTAGTATCCTAGGTCCATGTTTTTTCCTTATGTTTATCAATGACTTGGCTTCAGTTTCCAGACTCGAAGACAATATTTTTATTTGCTGATGATATAACTAGCTTGGCGAGGGGAGCTTCATGTACTGAGCTTAGGCATGAATCTTTAAACAGATCAAAGATTATCGAAAGTTGGTGCTCGGCCAATGAATTAATTTTAAACAAAAGTAAAACCCAGACTCTGGAATTGGGTCTAAACAGGCGCCTGGACCAATCGGTAAATTTCCTGGGCTTGATGGTGGATAATCGTCTCTCGTGGCTTTCACATGTTGAGGTATTGTCGCCTAAGTTATCATCTGTTATTTACATGGTTAGGAGATTGAAAGGAATAGTGTCCGACCAGGTCCTGCTTTCGGTTTATCATGCTTGCTTTGCCAGTAGAGCCTCCTATTGTATCATCGCTCGGGGCAATTCAAATCATGCTTTAACCATATTTAAACTTCAGAAGCGAGTCATCAGAATAATGGCCAATCTATCATGGGGTCAGAGTTGTAGGGGCTCTTTCACTCGTTTAGGAATTCTTACTATTCCTAGCACTTATGTATTGGTTGTGTTAAACCATGTAAAGTCCAATTCTTCGTGTCTGCCCGTTGTTGCTGACTCGCACCAGCATAATACTCGCTCCCGGGGTGATGTCATCATCCCTTTCACCCGCCTCTCTAATGCCCAACAGAACGACCCAATACAGGTGGGCTCCCGTATGTTCAACTCCCTACCCCACCATGTTCGGGATTTACCAGCTAAATCCTTCAATAAGTACGTGAAGTCCCACCTGGTAAAAGAAGAATTATATTCTCTAGAGGAATTTTTCAAGATCAAATGGCCTGTGGTGAATTAGTCTTCATTGTCTTGTCATGTATTTTCTTGTCATTGTCTTGTGCACGGCCATTCATTGTGTACATCTGCAGTCGAGTTGATGCTATTTTCTCTGTCATTCCCATTATTACAGTCAATATAATCGGCTCTATAACCAGTCAGCTTATTCTGTATGTTCTAACTTTTGACTTTTGCTCTGTCATTATTTGGCTTTGGCAAATAAAAAAATTCTTGATTCTTGATTCTTGGTCTCCTTACATTACTTAGTGCATATGCCTTGGCAGTTTTGAATCTGATTTAAGTAAACATATCGCTCCTTGCCGTAGTTTCCGATGTTCATCAGCACGACACCCGATCCCGTAGAAACCTAGCGATTCCTTTTAATCGCCTAAGTATAGCTAAGAAAAATGACCCAATCCAAGTAGGCTCTCGTCTGTATAATCCCCTACCCCAAAATATAAAGTCTTTCACTAAGGTCATAAAAGTTCATCTCATTAGGGCAGAGCTGTACTCGCTTGAAGAGTTTTTTGGAATTGTGTGGGATTTTCAGTGCCGCGGTCCAGCTTGTGGTGCGGTTTCATTGTGCTGATGTGTGTTTTTTGTTTGTTACCTAATTGAAGTGCCGTGTCTCCACCATCTGTTTGGACTAATAATGTGTAACTACCTATATAATGTAATTGAGTATTACCCGTTTCCTGACGTTTGCAATGTCTATACTTAGGCCACTGCAAATAAAAGTTCTTGATTCTTGAACGTTAACGAACGGTAGGTCCTTCTGTTGGAACAAACCTACTATTGTTACTTGCTTGATAGATTCTGCAATTTAGACATCACACTTAACTCACATTATGAATTACCTAAATATACACTACAGGGTTTGTCAGGGGCGGATCCAGGATTTTTCTGAGGGGGGGGGGGGCGGAAAATGATTGAATGATAGATACCCCCAAACCAAAAAAGTGTTCCGGGCGACACCCCCCCCGGGGGAAATTTTCAAAGATTGAGCCTTGTGCTTGGATAGTTGCATTTGGGCTATATTTATCCCTACGTATTAGTAGATTTTAGTACATTACATTTTAACTTCGCTATCTCACCTCACCTTTACATTTTCCGAGGTAAATGTATGTTTTTTACCACTCTGACTCAAATTAGAGTTTAGGCCACCCGGTATGTAGGAAAGTACTTATAAACATGTATTCTGTAGTATGTATTTATTTTACATAAAAACCTGAGTTTTAATGAGATAATTGTTCACACATTTAATGTGTGAACAATTATCTCATTAAAATTCAGGTTGAGACAATTCTGCCGTGTGAAGGAAAAACGACTCAACTCCAATGTTTACGAAAATGAGATTTTCACATTTTCCTACTGTCCTGATCATATGTTCTCATTATTTAGTTACGTGTTGGTAACAATACGTCCAAATTTCTTTTCCACATTTGTGCGTAGGATTTCAACTGAATAAAGCCTACAATTCTACGGCTTTCGTTATTACAATTTATTCAGTTGATAAAAACTACCATGGACAAATATCTTCGTCCTGAACGCCTCTCAATCGACCCATCCTCAAGCTGCGCTCAAGAGGATTACCTGCACTGGAAGCGAACATTCGTCAACTTCCTGGGCGAAATTCCAACAGAAGCACCGCTGTCGAACCAGGTACAATTGAAACTTCTCACGAACTTTCTTAGCGCTTCCATCTATAAGTTGGTCAAGGACAAGCCAGATTTTCAAACAACTCTCACAGCACTCGATGGAATTTACATCAAGCCGAAAAACGAAATATACGCTCGCCACTGCTTGGCGACTCGGAGGCAAGATCCCGGTGAGTCAGTTGATCAATATTTGCAGGCGTTACACGTTCTTGGACAAGAATGCTCGTTCCAAGATGTTACAGCTGACAGCTACAGAGATGAGTACATCCGCGACTCGTTCATAGCAGGTCTTTCATCCAGTATGATTCGGCAACGCCTTCTTGAGAATTTAACCCTAACACTTACCCAGGCGTCTGATCAAGCTAGGGCCTTAGAAAGAGCCTTAGATTTCGTATTTAAAACAGGACAGATCGAGGCGCCAACGCATGATTTTATCGTTTTTAATTTTGCTGTGCCTAGTACTATCGAACATGAAGGATACTGATCGCTGATCCGTAATAATCTGGAAAGGCCGACCAATCAAATAGTGGCGCCACTTTCGTAGAGCTTCCACTATCGCTGCTGCTTCTTTTTCCACTGCTGGTTGACGCTGTTCAGAATCTGATAGCGTTCTAGAAAAAAAAGCAACAGGTCGACCTGCTTGCGATAGTGTGGCGGCAACTGCAAAGTCAGATGCGTCCGTTTCCACTGTGAAAGGTAGCTTGGTGTCTATTGCGGTCAGTACTGCCTTAGAAATGTCTGATTTCAGCGTTTCAATGAGTTGCAGTAGACCTTCTGATAACGGAAATGATTTTGCCAATACTAGTGGGCGGATCTTCTCTGAAAACTTTGGAATCCATTTGGAAAAGTGTGCAAACATACCCATGACTCTTCTGAGTTGCTTCAAGTCTTTAGGGGCCGAAATCTCACGAAGAGGTCGTAGGCGAGCTTCGTCTTGTTTGATAGTGTTGTTCACAATGTTGTACCCAAGGAGATTGATATTTGTTTGAGAAAATTTGGATTTCTCCTCATTCAGAGTTAGATTATACTTTCTGGCTGCGGCAAGGAAAGCTCGGAGGTTGATGTCATGTTCTTCTTTGGTCTTGCCACAAACTGTGACATCATCAAGGTAAGCGTAAGTTTCTTGTAGGTTCTCTTTACGAATGATTTTGTGAATAAATTCTTGAAAGGCAGGCACTCCATTGGTCACTCCAAATGGAATCCTTTTGAATTGGTACAGAACGCCGTCGGCCTCGAAAGCAGTATAAAAACGCTCACTCTCCAAAATAGGTACCTGATGGTAAGCTGACTTCAAGTCTATTGTGCTGAAGTAATTGTTCTGAGCCACTTGCTCAACTATCTTCTCGATTTTTGGAATAGGGTAGGCATGTAGTTGAGTGTACCTGTTGATGGTTTGGGAGTAATCAATGCACATTCTCTTCTTTCTGACTCCGCTCTTGACAACAAGGACCTGCGCTCTCCATGGAGATGTGCTCTCTTCAATCACGTCTTCATCGATAAGTTTTTGAACCTCTGATTTAATGAAATCTGCGTCTTCTTTTGAATAGTGGCGAGATTTTATTGCAATGGGTCTGCAATCTGGCAATAAATTCGTGAAGAGAGATACAGGCGGGACAGCAGCTGCAGCGATATTACATATCAAGAGTGGCTCTTTTGGACCTCCTAACTTCATCTCGAGTGTTGCATGAGTATCGAGCAAATCATGACCTATTATGACATCAGCGCAAAGGTTTTTCATGATCAAGAGCTGGGCTTTATCATACGTGTGACCTTGAAGTTCCATCTTTACTATGCAACACCCTTCCACGCTGGAAAAGAGAGATGAGCTAGCCATTGTAATTCTCTCCTTAGAAGGTTTGGCCTGAGCTTTACACTTGTCCAGTAGGGCATGATTAATGAAGCTGGACGTACTACCTGTGTCAATTAAAGCTGAGCAACGAAAATTGTTTATTTTGACAGGGACTATAGCTTTGCTCAGAGAAACGTGTGAGGAAGCAGCTACTGTGAAGCCAATTGTCTTACCTTCTGAGCTTCTGCAAACGGAAGAGTAATGACCTGGCTTGTTACAGTTTTTGCAAGTCTTCCCGTTGGCTGGACATTTGCTCCTGGGTAAGTGTTAGGTTAAACCAAAATTCTTCAAAAACGAAGGCATTCTCATTAAATCTACAGTTCCTTTCGAGAGACTCAATCTGGATTTCAAGGGGCCTCTTCCCTCTTCATCGAAACACCAGTATCTTCTCACAGTCGTTGACGAGTACTCACGGTTTCCTTTCGCCTTCCCTTGCTCGAACTTGTCTGCTTCTACGGTGATAGAGCATCTAACCAACTTATTTTCGACTTTTGGTACGCCTTCCTTCATTCATTCAGACCGTGGTTCGGCATTCATGTCCGCCGAACTTAAGCATTTTTTGACTACACAAGGCATTGCTACCAGTCGGACGACAGCTTACAATCCGAGAGGGAATGGCCAGATCGAACGGTACAACGCCATAATCTGGAAGAGCGTACAAATGGCTCTCCGATCAGCTGGGATGGACGTTCGTCAGTGGGAGCAGGTTCTGCCTCAGGCTCTTCACGCTATTCGATCTTTGCTATGCACTGCCACAAACTCAACTCCTCATGAGAGGATGTTCTCCCATCCTCGTGGATCAGCGAATGGACAGTCTCTCCCAACCTGGCTATCAATACCTGGTAGAGTATTGATGAAACGTCTGCCTCCTCCTGGGAGCAAGTACGATCCTGCGGTCATGGAAGTGGAACTCTTAGAGGCCAACCCAGACTACTCGCACGTGCGGCTACCAGACGGCCGGGAGACAACGGTTTCAAACCGACATTTGGCTCCTATGGGGGCCTCTGGAGACCAAGAAGCTGAAGAAGAAGATTCTTCAGAAACAGAAGATCACCCTATAGAAGAAGTATCTGGGCCTTCACCGCCCAGCTCTCCTATTCCCTCTACATCGTCAAGAATTGATCAGGAGGTGCGACGCTCCGAAAGGAAGAAGCAACCCCCGAAATATTTGGACGATTATGTTTTGAACTAGAGGGGGGGAAAATGTCCTGATCATATGTTCTCATTATTTAGTTACGTGTTGGTAACAATACGTCCAAATTTCTTTTCCACATTTGTGCGTAGGATTTCAACTGAATAAAGCCTACAATTCTACGGCTTTCGTTATTACACCTACTTTCACTATTTTCGACCTGCTCTTTCCGATGGTGAAGTCGAAATTTCGAAATTCGATTCGGAAGTGGGGGTCATTCCGACCATAATAATCCGAAATTCGGTCGGTTTGAAGGAGAAACGCCTCATCGACGCGCTTTGTAGGTAAAACACCTCCACTTCTTGATTGATATGCCTCAAGTCACTGTTTATTTTTCAATATTGTGACGGTAAAACACCTCAACTCGGCAAAAATTGAGATGAGGCGTTTTACCTTCAAATTGTTGGTCAATATTGGCTTCGAATTTGGAGTAAAGCATTCGTAGAAATTCTTGAGGCGTTTCTCCTCCAAATGTTGACACAGCTGACCGATGATAAGGCGATTTTTCACGGCTGGTAAGTAACTGGGAAATCACAGCTGCTTTTACGACTGGATAAGGCGTTTTTACCTTTAACGTCTTACCCTTTTAACTTTACGTTAAAAAACAATGATGGGATAGGTACTCAAATTAGTAGAAGACTTCTACTAGAAGTTGAGGCGTTTCTCCCATCAAACAAACCCCTTAGCGATAGCGTTATTTTTGAGGATGAAACACCCCACGGCGAGTTGAGGCATTTTATAAAATGACTTTATCCGTATAATTTTGAAGCTATAGCTTCAAAATTATACGGATCAAGTCATTGAGAAATTGAAAAAACCGCCTTAAGTACGACAAAACGATATAAAAAATCGATTTTTTCAGTATTTTAAATCGTAATTGAGTGAATTGATGTCCTATCTATGAACCCTCAAAAAATTGGGTCGCTAGAATGCACTTTAAGGAATCTACAGCTGGGTTTCTGCGGAAAACTTTAGAGCTAATTTCTGCAATGTTTTGATTTTGGCGATGAGCCGTTTTTCCTTCTCACGGCAGAATTGTCACAAACTCTCTAACTCTCAAACTCTTGTCACAAACAAAAGGCTCTAACTTAAATTACAAGTTGCGCCTCCGTCCCGCTGGCGCTGCCGCGCGCTGCCAACTGCCATCCCCCCCTCCGACCACCCAATATTCTATAGTCCATAGCATGGAGGAAAGAAAATTTCTTTCCTCCATGAGTCCATAGATTCACTATACCCCTGTCGCTTGTCGTCCTGACACCTTCTCGGTACAGTGATGAACGCAGCGCAGCCACCACACAACACACAGACATTTAATCAAATTTATGTTGAGTACTTCTCTTCAAATTTAGGCGGTTATAAAATTGTAAATCTCATATATTTTCTCGTTGAGGGGGGGGGGGGGCGCCCCCCGCGCCCCCCCTCTGGATCCGCCAGACGGGTTTGTACAGTGCTACGATTGAGTAAGGCGTGCAATGTTTTGCATTTAGCCAACTGTTGAGGGCTTCTCGTTGAGCAATTAACGCTGGTCCGCTACCACATCGATAATCCTCGTTATTTTAACGATCCAGACGTGGTCAAGTTTATCATTTCTACCTAGCCCTGAACTGTGACCCTCAGAGCTTTGGGATCTTGCTGCCGCCCATAGTAATAATAAGACCATGGTGGACACTAGACAAACAGGTAGATGCGCCATAATTCAACTTGCCGGTTTGTGTTTCTTTATTCAATTATGGTTAGATGCTGAAGTCGAATAAATATCATGACGTTTATCCAGACGCTTACATTGTTGATGAGGATGCTTAGAAAAGTCCCGCACCCTTCAATCAGGATATCTGGCAACCTTAGTTCCTCACCTTGTACAGTTCTTCGTCAAACTGCGACAGCTGCGCCACTTGTTGCATCACCTCCTTCCTCATGAAAAATGGCGTGTATATGGGAGTGTACCCTCTGGCTATCCACTGCTGAAGAGCGTACTGGATGAGCGAGTACTGCAAGAACACTCCAGGCCCCTAGATAGATCAAGGATGAGATTATTATCACATACTTTATACTGCACTTCTTCTCGAAAGAAGTCTCCAAACCTTCAGATAGTATCCTCGACCTCCAGCGACTTCAGCTCCAGCGTTGGCTTCGATCCCGTCGATCATGTGGATCAAATCCACGTGAGAGTATTTCTTTTTAGAAGTTGTGTCTCCCCAGAGCTTTTCAACTTTGTTTTCGTCCTAAAAACAATTGTGTTAGTTCAAGGAAAACAGGCCTTCTTACATCACACGGAACTTAAACGCAAGTCGAGGTACCTCGTTGTCGCTGATTGGAACCGAAGGATGTCTGATGTTTCCCAACTCGCTGAGAGCTTTGTTCCTTTCGGCTTCGAACTCACCCAGTTTCCTCTCATTTTCTTCCATTTCCTTGTCAATTAAGACCCGAGCCTGCGACAAAGCCAGCAAATTAAAAAAAACCTTCAACCGTGCAGATGAGCACATAAGAAGCGTCGACCTTACCTCTTTAATTTGAGCTACAGACAAAGTTTTCAAATTGTTCTGGTCTTCCAAACTCATAAGATCGAAGTTTGCAGCCAACGTAGTTTCAGTTCCGACCGCTTTGCTCTGAAACAATTTGCAGGTCATTATAGAAATTCCAGAAGTGTGATGACGCAGAGAAGACGTTAGTGACAAATTTAGAGTGACATCCTAGTTGGGTGAATACAAAAATGCAATTTCTTTTGCCCCGGGGGATATCTCAGCTTCTACGTATAGAAAATGCACAACTTTATAATAGTTATCTTGAGCAGGGTTTCCCAAACAGTGACGCGGCGAACTTCGAGATAAATGATACATTCTTACAAAAAATAAATACTTATAATTAAAAACTCAAAAATTCATTTCACGGCAAATAAAGATAATGAATAAATAAAATAATAACCACGAGTACAATGTTCTCTAATTGTTTTAATAATAATTTATTCAAAAAGAGAAAATAAAAGAAAACAGAATTGGAGACGCGTAAAAAAAAGGAAAAGAAACCCGGAAGAAGGAGGGAGAAGATGAAGAAAAAGAAACAAAACAATTACTGTTCATGGTGTAGGGGAACTGTCCAATCCGAGCTGAACAGCTGAACCACCCTCAAAGCCCAGCAGGTTGTCAGCGCACCTCCAGCGTTTCCGAGCACCTCTGAGCACAGCGAAGGCCAGACGAGCACGCAGCCACTCGGGAACTTTACACTGTAGCCTCTCCGCCAGAATCTTGATAAATGCTCTAGCTTGCAGAGCCCACAAGCCGTCCACTGAGCACACCGATGGTGTTGAATGTTGCATAGCGCTCTTCGCATGCGCTAGAGTAGGTACGTTCTTCGCTTTTCCTGTTCGGCTGATGAGAGTACTGCCGAGACGGAGCGGGAGACATAAGGAGCGTCAGTGTGAACCACACGGATATCAAATAACGCAACCCTCTGCGCCTCTCAACCCCTCGACAAACGAAGCAAGCCGTGAGGCCGTTGTTTCCTTTATCAGAGGCTCTTTTACACAATTCCCCCAAGCGCAACTCATGAGCTAACCATGAAAACTGAAAACACCTGCTGATGGATAAAAAGGTCTCAGACAAATGTATGTCTTTGTTTTTGTCGCCAGGGGATTTTGGGGAGACGATCCGTTTCCTTCTTTGTATAAAATTACACAAGTCAGGACCAAAGTTGACGCTCGTTAGGAATTTTTAGCATTTGGAGTAAACTAGCTTAAAGAGTGGAGCACCTGTAACGGCACCATTCCACAGGCACAGAAGAGCAGCTGATAGGTATTTGCTCCACACTATCCCCCAGATGGCAGTCCGTGATCCCATCCCCACTTTGGACTATCTGGAAAGAGGCTGGAAGGTCAAGGCGGGGAGAGCAATCGGCAATCTCCACCAAGCTCTGCGAGTGTAACGAGGCAGGATCAGTTTAAGTCGCTCAGTCGATCAGTTTGAGTCGCTAAATAATGGAGTTTGAAATTTGAAAAAATTATTAGTATCGTAGTTTTAGGACTCTAAAAGGCATAGTTTCTCAAATTTTGATGAAATTTCCACCAATAGGCGGAGTGAGGGAAATTTTTTAAAATTTTGGACTGATGACCTTTTTACATGATCCAACATTTAGGAATATTTTTTGAACCTTAGGAGTTGATATTAATGGATGGAGTACATAAATGATTTCAGAGAATGTATATTAAGAACAAACAGAATACATGCAATACATTTTATACTGAATATGAGCAAGAGCGTGTGCTTCAACCATTGTTGCTAACCAGTCTGGATCAAAAAGCGGGAGAAAAGTTGCAGAAAAGCGATAGATGTATAAGTATACTATATCTGTACAAAAAAAAAAAAAACGCTGCAAATTTTACAAAAGGGTTTATTATTCTTTGTTATAGGTTACTTGTGTGAAAATTAATTCTGTGTAAATAAAAAAAATTGTGAAAACTGTTTCTTTTTTTTAATTTTTTTTTTTACTTGGACTATATTAAATATAGTCAAATTTTGACTATATTAAATATAGTCAAATTTTGACTATATTAAAAATAGGATTAAATTTTGATCCTTCAAAAATCCCATTTGTAGCCCCATGAAAGCCCTGTAGATCGCCACAGTGAAATCGGATCGTGACCCCCAAAAATGGATTCTACGTCCAAAAATACTTCGAAAACGACACCTAACTCGATCCCATAGCCGAAAGCCTTCAAAAATCCCTCCCGTAGCCCCATTTCAGCACCATAGCGCCCCACGGGTTTGGGTGATCGGGCTGAAAACCTTGCGGACACAACTAGATGGTAAACCAAGTATTTTGTCAAAATGTCAGATTAAAAAAAAAATCCTACTGCCCAAAACGGCCCGGACGGCGGACGGACATTCAGTTTTGGAATCTAGACCTCTTGAAACGGATAATGTCAAATTTTCAGGCCGATAGGAGTCGTCGAACCCCGTCGCGATTACATAGGTGTATTATTCCAAGAATACTAAACCAAAAGCGACAACCCTTAAAACTTGAGAGGGTGTCTCAAGTGTATTTCAACACGACCATTTCAACAAAACTGATGAAATTTTAGAAAGAAACACAGACAAGATATTTAGTAAGGCACAGGGAAGATATTCAAAGCATTATAGCACAGAGAAGGTATTGAGAAAGTTGAATGTATTCAATTAGAAACCGTTATGGTATCAGAAGACTGTTTCAAACATAGGGAAGGTATTCAAAAGCCAGAAGTATTTTCAAACCTCCTTTCAGCATCAGATAGTGACTAAACGACCGTGTTGGCTCTTGTGAAATGGTAAGGGGTTAATTGGCACTGATAGTGAGTAAATTTCATCTGCGCTGTGGGCTGTGTGCCATCCCAATGTATGTCAAATTGAGTTAGGATCCATTGATCTACACAAAATGCTCTGCCAAGTGAACCAGCAGACGTGTTCATTACACAGACCCAAAGACTTGTCAGACTACTCACAGGGAGGTTAGGAAGAAAGGAAGCGATATGTCGGTGCCACCGGGACAAATTCGGCCGGCTGGCCAAATCTGAGGGAGAAAGTCTTTTGTAAGCGTCGGCGTCAGCAACAGACGGTTCGTATCCGGCGAGGTAACTTTCGTCGGAGAGGAGAGCCTCAAGCTGGTCGGGCGTTTTGGGAGTGACAGGAGGTCCAGTCGACTTTCCTTCACCTTTCTGAACAAAACACCGTAAGCGCCAAGAGGAACCCAAGGAAAAACACAAAGCAGGTGACATGCAGGATTCCCATACCTATTGAAAACAATACCTCACACAGCCCCGTTGTGAATTATTCCCCAGTTTCCCTCCACATTCAAGGGGGCGCTCAATAAAGTAATGCCAAGTACCTTCATTTTCTCGCCGATCGCCTTACTGCACAAGTTCTTCAGCCTGTTGAGGCTGTCAGCTTTGTGTCTACCTGAAACGTCAGGCAATTTAATACAAACACATCTGTCAAACCGCGCGTTAAACAACTGAATCACGAACTTACATTGCCGCCACGCCACATCGTTGTCGACGACTTTATCGACCAACCCGACGTCTTTGAATCGCTCCTTCTGGTTCTGACGGATCTTCTCAGGATTTCCACCCTTTTCCGAGCGGAACAGATCGATGTCCAAAACCATTGTCCACAACTAGCACGACAGGAAATGCCAAATGGAGCAAACAGGGGATCGACTTCAGCCAACGGTGAACGTTATAGCAGAGACATCCACAGAATATTCGACGAAAAGTACTTAAAACATGCAATGCACGGCAAAAAGACGCAATCCACAAATCCAGACGTGGCAGTGAAAGAACCTGGTATTGTGAAACCTGCAGTGAGAAGTTGTTTCTAGTTGTCTGTCTCGTCAGGTGGTTCGCTCAAGCTTTGCTGTGGGTCCGCTGACCAAGTGTTGGGGGACTTGGAATCTCGAACTTGATGAGTGACGTCACGGCGCTGCTGGAATATGATCAAACGAAAAAACAGTACTATTTATAGGGACTGCTAACGAGTTACTCAATTAGCAATCCCAGACACATCGACTGCGTGGCACGCCGAGGGTGGTGAAGATGGAAAAAATTGGCAGGGTCGTTCCAACAGAATAGATTCAGATTCTGAATTGCAGGCGCGTCATCAGAGCGCTTTACGCTTGAAAGTTGATGTTTTTCTATGGATCTTAGAAGCATGCAGTTTCTATTTCGCCTGACCAGAAAATTGTGTACCAAATCGAAAATCGTAGCAAATTTTACACATAGGCTTAAGTTTTTCAATTAAAACCGCCGTTTATAGCTGTGGGGCTTCTTTCAGCATGGGGCGTATGTCCGGGCCGTTTTGGGCAGTAGGATTTTTTTTTTTTTAATCTGAAATTTTGACAAAATACCTACTCGGTTTACCATCTAGTTGTGCCCGCAAGGTTTTCAGCCCGATCACCCAAACCCGTGGGGCGCTATGGGACTACGGGAGGGTTTTTGGCTATGGGATCGAGTTAGGTGTCGTTTTCGAAGTATTTTTGGACGTAGAATCCATTTTTGAGGGTGCCGGAACGATCCGATTTCACTGTGGCGATCTACAGGGCTTTCATGGGGCTAAAAATGGGATTTTTGAAGGATCCCAGGAGGTTAAATGTTTTTTCGAGTAAAAAACAAAAAAATTCTTTATTGACATGGAATTAAATTTTTGCACAAGTAACCTACCTATGAGAATAGTGGAGATTGACCCAATAAAACTGACACATAATATGTAAAAATGACATGTAATATATTATATTCTACTACCAAAGAATAATAAGTAGGGAGCGGATTTTTAGGTAAACAATTATACACTGTTCTTGGTTTTGCGTGGATATGAATTCGGTTTTTTTTTTTTTTTTTTTTTCAAAATGTCAAATTAGGTTTTTTAAGTGCAAAATTATCTTCATTTGTTGATGTAGGAATCAGTGAACAGTGTGCAAATATAGTTCTTTATCGTAAAATGAAATTCAAAAAGTATTAATAAAAAATTCACAAGTATTACTCAAAGCATTATTCAAAAATTCACAACTAATTATTAATTAAGTAGTCAATTATTGTCTTGATCTTATCTGCCGATTTGGGCTGGTTGATGAAATAATTTTTTCGTAGCGTCGATTCTTCAGGAACTTGGCTGTTGGTGAAATCTTCAAGAAACTTCCTGTACGTGTCGTTTTAGAGACAGTGGAATTGTATGTTGGCAGAAACGAGAGCCTCACATAAAGTGGTAAACGTACTGGACTGGGCTGAAGAGGGGAGAATGACACGAGTGAACGGCAAAAGGAAAGATACCGAGCACATCTCGAGGAAAGGTCAGGTTCAGGTTGACAACAGTTAAGGGCTCCGCCACACCTTGTCCCTTGTACGGCTGAGCTCTTGAAGTTTACGAACTAGACGGAATAAAAGGTCGATCAGGTAAAAAAACTGGAAATTGAGGGGTTTAGGAGTAATGGCACGAATTAGGTTTTTTTTAAAGGTGTAAATAGGTAAAAAACCTAAGTCATTACTTTCAACTCTGGGGTAGATCACTCCATCCATGAATAGCCTTTTTTGAATCTGGAAATTTTATGTGATGACGAAGCGAGATCACTTCGATTCAGCCAATACCGATCCCTTGAACATAAGTATACGATTAAGTTTAGCACAAAATCGCAAATCTCGTTGTTCAACTGTTACCCTTGTCCCAGCTTGATCCCACTGGTAAAGCCTGCTTTTTCTATCGACCCAAGTTGAGAACCTTACGGCACCCCCCCCCCCCCCCCCCCCCCCCAACAATCGGAACTTCCTCAAGTGGCTTGAACGGCTAAATGAACCAGGTTAAAACTGTTCAACTAATAATCCCCAAGAACAGTTACAGATGAGTCAGAAAATGGCAGCGTTTCAAACGGTCATTCCCCTGAAAGTGCCGCATGAACAGCCAACAAGACAACTCCTGAAAATAATTCAAATTTTGGGTCAAGCCCAGCCAAAATTGTTCGTAAGGATTGAGAATAGGCTGTTGAATGATGATTTGATCATCCATAAATTTTGATTCTTTATTAAAAGTGCTAAATCTGCCCTTCACTTTACCTGTTTTTCAATCCATCACAAACTGTATGCTGAGGGTAGATAACTCAATTCATAAAATTTATTCATTGCGATTTAATCACCTTTTTTGAATCTGAAATTTCATGGAATGAAGAATCGAGACCACGTTAGTTCAGACATCACCGATCCCTTGAACAAATATAAATCTACTTAGCCATCTCCCTCGATGTCAAACAGGCGAACAATTAAGTTTAGCACAAAGACCTCAATTAAAAACTCAGCTGCTCAAAAAAAACTCAGCTAATTGTGAATTGCTGATAAGTTATAAAAGAAGCTTTTCTTTTCCACTGGTAATGCCCGCTTTTTCTATCGTCCCAATTTGAGAACATACGACCCCCCCCCCCCCCTAAAGCTCAACGAACCATGCGGCTTCAACGGCTCAACGAACCAGGTTAAACAGCTCTTTGTTCAACTAATAATGCTCATGAAAAGTTAGCAATGTACATATTAGGAGTCAGACAATTGCAGCGTTTCAAACGGCCATTCCCCTGAAAGTGCCGCATGAACATCCAGCAAGACAACCCCCCAAAATAATTTGAATTAACCATTCCCAATAAATCAACTATTTTGGTCAAGCCTAGCCAAAATTCTTCACGATGAGGATTGAGAAAAGGCTATAAATATAAAAATCGTCCTTCATTTTATTATATAAGTTTATATACTTGACATTAAGTCAGTTCATTATGTCCATCAAAAAATGAATCAATTACAACAAAACCGCTCCAAAAGTACAACTCCAAAATATTTTTTTTTCAACATTTTTATCTTTTTCTTTGCATAATACAGAATATATAAAAAGCGTAGTAGGAAAAACTCAATTTGACGATACTCGAAAAGTAATGTAAAATTAAAGGAAAGGAAAGTTAGCTCCTGGTTGTGGTGTAGTACTGATGTACTGGCAGGAGGATGTTGTACAAAATCATGTCTCATCTTCAATCATCATTCAACGTCGACAGGCAAAGGTTTTTTCAGGGGGTGTGTGAGGGGGGTATTTGGAGTGGATTTTTTTTTTGTTTCACGTGGAAAGTTCTGGTCATCAGTCGTTCCGGTCACAGTCGCGGGAGATGTGTCCGGACTTACCGCAAGAGTAGCAGGTCCTGTAACAGATTGACGGGAATTAACAACTGTAATCGTCAGGTTTTGCAGTGTGAAATGAGGCATATCGAATCGATTACCTGTTGTTGTCAGGGCAGTCGCGAGCCATGTGGCCCGGCTTGTTGCAAGTGTAGCATACGCCACCGCCACCACCGCCGCCGCCGCCACGGCTACCTCCATCCCGGCTGTCGGGGCAATCGCGGGCAATGTGGCCCGTCTTGTTGCAGTTGTAGCAGGACGGCTCATCAGCAGACTGCTGGCAGTCCTTGGCTATGTGCCCCACTCCGTTACACCTGGGAGAGGACAAAAAAAGGGGAAAAAAACTTGAAGACTGAAAACACCGAGAGGATTCAAGACTATGTCTTACTTTTAATGAGATAGCGCCATCAGCATTGGATCATAAAAAAATCATAAGCAAATCTGAAATCTAGGGTGGTCACAAAATGTAGAATTTCAAGATCTACAACTTTCATTCTATGCTTTTCATAGCTGCTGGAGGATCACTTTGAAAATTTTGCAGGGAATCGGCAATTTTCCCTCTGAATACCTATTTGGGGAGGCATTTTACGGGCTTCTCCTGAGGTCTCCGGGAAAATCCTAATATCAGTTCAGAAAGGAAATTTAATCAGCTTTCGCGTGGGGGCAATGAAATTTCGATCGGAGAAATAGTCTCGGAGGGAGGGAAGAAAATGTTCCGAAAAACGTGGTCATAGATGGTCAATTTTCTTGTTTCCACCCTTTCCGAAGAATACTAATGACAATTTTTGTTGTGTCAATAGAAATGCAATGTACCGTCCCTTAGATAAAAACGCTGCAAATTTTACACAAGGGTTTATTATTCTTTGATATACATTACTTGTGCAGAAATTTAATTCTGTCAATGAAAAAATTAAAAAAAAATTTTTTTTTGGATTTTTATCAAAAAATTTTTTTTTGTGGATTTTTTTGTTCAAAAATGTGTTTTTTTTTTCAAAAATTCCGTATTTTTTACTCGAAAAATATTTAACGTCCTGGAATCCTTCAAAAATCCCATTTTTAGCCCCATGAGAGCCCTATAGATCGGCACAGTGAAATCGGATCGTTCCGGGACCCCAAAAAATGGATTCTACGTCCAAAAATACTTCGAAAACGACACCTAACTCGATCCCATAGCTGAAAGCCTTCAAAAAAACCCTCCCGTAGCCCCATTATAGCCCCAGAGCGCCCCACTGGTTTGGGCGATCGGACTGAAAACCTTGCGGGCACAACTAGATGGTAAACCAAGTATTTTGCCGAAATTTCAGATTTTAAAAAAAATTCCTACTGCCCAAAACGGCCTGGACGGCGGACGGACATTTCGGATTTAGAATGTAGACCACTTGAAACGGATAATGTCAAATTTTGAGCCCGATCGGAGTCGTCGACCCCCGTCGCGAAAACATAGGTGTATTATTCCAAGAATAATAAAACAAAATTAATCGGCTTTCGCCAGAGAAAAAAAAAAAAAAAAATTGAAATCGGACAAACAGGTCCCGAGAATACTCTTTCCCAAATCTTCTGTCAGAATTTTGGGATAATCAAATCAAATCAAAACATTTATTTGCCAAAGACACATAATGATGTATAGGCAATAGTCAAACTGATAACTTAGTAATTAAGTCGGAGATATCACAGTCTCGACTAAACATGTTTCTCTCTTCGTCCATTTCTTGGCCACTGTGAAAAATAATTCTGCGCAATACTATCATATCTCTGAATAAGGGATGAAAGCTCTAATCTAAGGGCGTGATCGAGTTGGGCAAAAATGTATAAAAAACGTTTTTTTTTTTTAATTGTGAAATTATTTGCCGTGCTCGCCCCTCCCTTATCGTATCTCAAAACAAAATTTCACATAGAATAGGTGCAATGGAGAATTCAATCAGCTTTCATATGAAAAAAAGAAATTTGGAATCAGACCAATAGTTTCTGAGCTACAGCCGAAAACGTTCTGAAAAACGTGGTCTTCCGAGCGGTGTCAGATTGGGGGATTTTTTTTTTTTTAAAGAATCACCCATTTTTAGTTGACTGCATTTCCGCAAACAGCGGTCTTAGGAGGTTTCCTAACATGGAATTTAATTCACTACAAGTTTGATTGGGTACGCCGTTTTTGATATAGAGGCGTTGAGACGTGAGCGTAACCCATTTTTCAGCCGATTTGGGAAAAATTGGCAAACTTGTTAAAGATCGATTGCGGCCAAACGGCCGAGCTGATCTTAACGTTTGAGATGATCATTCGACGCGAAAATGTAAGCTGTGTGCATTTTAATCTTTCCAAATTTAGTGCTTGTGGACCCCTTTTTTGAGTCTAATTACCCTGGACCCCCTAATTTTGCTTATTCCCCTCTCTCTGACTTAAACCAAACAGGAGAAAACATTAAAAAGAAAAGTCAAGTTCAGGGAGCATGCGTCACAACACAATCGCAATAGAAATTTGCGATTTCCCATACTTGACGTTGCAACGTACGCCCTTTTACAGGAACACCGACGATATCATCGCTAATTTCTAGCCAACGTTATTACTTGGTTTCTTCCCCACATAGCGTCGGAGCTTAGCAAGCCAGCAAGACCCCCCCCCCCCCCCTCCACACGAACCACCCCATGGTGATCCCTGGCGTCGGATCAGGCGTCAGAGTACACAAATGGGTGAGCGAAGCGAGTGCACGCGTAGTGCGTGGCGTAGTGCCCCCTAGTGCACGTGCTACTCTACCATTAGTGTGTTGCTTTGTCACAAAAATGTTCAGACCCCCGAAACGAAAGATTTACAAAAACATCTTTTTTGATCCAAATAAAGAACATTACTTAGATGTTTTTTTTTTTTTTAAGCTCAGAAATTCAACTTGGGAGTTACAATCCCGAAGCATCTTTTTTGATCCAAATAAAGAACATTACTTAGATGTTTTTTTTTTTTTTTAAGCTCAGAAATTCAACTTGGGAGTTACAATCCCGAAGCATCTTTTTTGATCCAAATAAAGAACATTACTTAGATGTTTTTTTTTTTAAGCTCAGAAATTCAACTTGGGAGTTACAATCCCGAAGCATCTTTTTTGATCCAAATAAAGAACATTACTTAGATGTTTTTTTTTTTAAGCTCAGAAATTCAACTTGGGATTTACAATCCCGAAGCATCTTTTTTGATCCAAATAAAGAACATTACTTAGATGTTTTTTTTTAAGCTCAGAAATTCAACTTGGGAGTTACAATCCCGAAGCATCTTTTTTGATCCAAATAAAGAACATTACTTAGATGGTTTTTTTTTTTTTTTTTTTTTTTTTTAAGCTCAGAAATTCAACTTGGGAGTTACAATCCCGAAGCATCTTTTTTGATCCAAATAAAGAACATTACTTAGATGTTTTTTTTTTTTTAAGCTCAGAAATTCAACTTGGGAGTTACAATCCCGAAGCAGGGGGGGGGGGGGGGGGGGGGGGAGTGATTAGACGGTAGTGCCCATTCGTCCTGAATCAGGAGTTTGACCCCCTGGGCACCGCGGCCACAAGCCCTCAAGCTGGGCCTATTGTACCCATCGAACATAGAACCTCAGAGCAGACACATCTATGTGTTGATGCCCAAGGTCAGGTTTTAACTCAGACAGATGTCATCATGAGATAGTGCCGCCGGAATTGCATGTTTTGCCACTTTTGGTTTATTATTCATGGAATACCAGGTATTCCTACACCTATGTTTTCGCGACGGGGGTCGACGACTCCAATCGGCCTCAAAACTTGACATTATCCGTTTCAAGAGGTCTAGATTCATAATCCGAAATGTCCGTCCGCCGTCCGTGCCGTTTTGGCCAGTATGAATTTTTTTTAAATCTGAAATTTTGACAAAATACTCGGTTTACCATCTAGTTGTGCCCGCAAGGTTTTCAGCCCGATCGCTCAAACCCGTGGGGCGCTATGGGGCTACGGGAGGGTTTTTTAAAGGCTTTTGGCTATGGGATCGAGTCAGGTGACGTTTTTGAAGTATTTTTGGACGTAGAATCCATTTTGTGGGGTCCCGGAACGATCCGATTTCACTGTTGCGATCTATAGGGCTTTCATGGGGCTACAAATGGGATTTTTGAAAGATCCAAAGAGGTCAAATATTTTTCAAGTAAAAAAACAACAAAAATTTTGAAAGAAATTTTTGAAAAAGAAAAAACTTTTTCTTGAAAAATAAAATCCGAACTTTTTTTTTTAATTTTTTCATTGACACAGATAAAATTTCTGCACAAGTAACCTATATCAAAGAATAATAAATCCTTGTGTAAAATTTGCAGCGTTTTTATTATTAATATTTATAGAGCCGCGGAGTTCCAACAATCAGAGAACCCCAGAGGGCGGGGATCACCACTCCCCTGGGTCCAAATACCGACCCTGCGTGAGGGCGCTATTATAATAATAACCGTCCTCGAGTCCAGGGTTCAAAGATTGCTGATTCGGCTTCCCCCGCGCCTTAGGCCCTGCCCTCTGTTGTGGACGGCAATGTGTGCCTTGAATGACATAACGGGAGCTTGCGAGATAATATATATATTTTATCTAATTCATATTATATCAATCATATTATAAGATAATGAAATAATTAATATTATTTAAATTATTTTCAATTTGAACTTCCTTAATAAAAAGTTTACTCAACGGGCAGACAAGAAATGTAGCGAAATTTGTTGTTTTCGAACTCAGAAAACCCTTCGTGAAATAATTGGAAAAGATCTGCCTAGCATAGTTAAAATAGTAACAAAGAAATTATGTTTCTGAGCAGATAAAATTACTGGTCATTATTCAAAATTCACCATGTCAACTAGGTCACCGAGGTATGTCATCATTTTCTGTAGTTTTACTTATCAATTGTTTAAAAAAAAAGATTAATTCCAACTTAATCTTTCCTAGCACCTATTATTAACCTTGTCAAATGAGTCCATTTTTAAAATTACTTCTGACATTCTTACCTCTAATTTGTCCTTGTACTCACATATCGAGTATTTGTTTTGTCACTAGAATAATAAACAATTCTCATTTCAGTAGTGTAGTAGCCTAACTGGTTCCCAAATGGTTCACTGGCCATCAGTCATGGTCCATGACTCATGGAGCCAATTTTAACAGTGGCGGTGGCAGTGGTGGTGTTTTTGTTCATATTCCAAAATTACTATTGTCAAGTTACCACCATTCTGGACCGATTTCATCAGTTAAACTTTACACTATTTGTACTTGTTCAATGAACAATGTTCATATACCTTCAGTATAATATAATTTTATGGTTTTCTCTGATGCTAATGACAAAAGGTTTTCTTGTCAGGGCTGTAGATGAGCTTAGTTGCCCGAAACCGGTCCCCACTCTATAATAATTATTGTAAACAATTATTGTTTACCTAAATAAACAAAATAGTATTCAAACCAGCAGAGGAGTCGTTCTCTCTCCCTAACCAACTCATTACTGGTAATTTTGGTTTATTATTCTTGAAATAATACACCTATGTTTTCGCGACGGGGGTCGACGACTCCGATCGGGCTCAAAATTTGACATTATACGGGGGGGGGGGGTAAAATTCTAAAGTGTTAAACAAGTTTCGTTTCCCTAGCAACGGTTACGTGACGGTTTCGTGGGTCGCTTTTTGGCAATTAGGTCTCCGTAAAAACGTATTCTACGTTAAAAAAAAAAATCACCGTAGGAGCCAAAAAGCTCGTGCTTTAAATTACGAAGTTCTTTCAGGAAAAACGCTGCAAATTTTACAAAGGGGTTTATTATTCTTTGATACAGGTTACCTGTGGGGACAACGAAAAAAATTTAAAAAAACTTTTGTTGTTGGATTTTTTTTTCAACTTTTTTTTTTTTACTTGAAAAATATTTTACCTCCTGGGATTCATCAAAAATCTCAATTTTAGCCCCATGAAATCCCTATAGATCGCAACAGTGAAATCGGATCGTTGCGAGACCCCGAGAAATGGATTCTACGTCCAAAAATACTTCGAAAACGACATCTGACTCGATCCCATAGTCAAAAGCCTTCAAAACACCCCTCCCGTAGCCCCATAGCACCCACGGGTTTGGGCGATCGGGCTGAAAACCTTGCGGGCACAACTAGATGGTAAACCGAGTATTTTGTCAAAATTTCAAATTTAAAAAGAAATTCCTACTGCCCAAAACGGCTCGGACGGCGGACATTTCGGATTTAGAATGTAGACCTCTTGAAATGGATAATGTCAAATTTTGAGGCCGATCCGAGTCGTCGACCTCCGTCGCGGAATCATAGGTGTATTATTCCAAGAATAATAAACCAAAATGTGAGAACCCCCCCTTCACTATGTTGGGACATGATGTTGTGACTCATCATAAATGACCAGGGGGAAAAAAATCTCAAGTCGAAAACGCTCGCCTTCGGCCCAAAACTGCTGGTACTGGCATACCTGCTACTTCCGCCGCCTATAAACGATCCCTATCAATCCGATGAGGCGGCGAGCGCCGAGTGGGGAGACAATTCAGGGTCGGATCCTAGCGCGGCCCGTTCGAGGGGAACTGGGCTGACCAAGTATCGCCAAACGGGGGAACAATCAAGGAGGCAAGTTATGAGTGCCCCTGCTTTCTTCAATTTATGAGCAACAACTTCACTTTGACAAACCCCTTAATTTCAACAGAACTTGATCAAATCCCAAGGCAACAACAACAGTTGTGGAACAGCTATTGCTCCACTTACAACACGAGTGACAAACCCAAGACAGGAAATTTTCGAGTTTCGGATGAAACATGACAACTTGACAAACCCTAAAATTAACTACTATCAGGGGTTCGATACATTTTACATGATAGTCAAGTACTGCCAGTGAGAGTCAAAGTGACTCACCTGCCACTTCATGGTGTCATTAGCTATTTGTTGCGATAAGCAGAATTTGATGGATCTATTGTGTCACTCAATCAACTCCAACGACACCACGTGACGGAAAGTCATGTAGAGGAGCAAACGAGGGAAACGGCAAATTAAATATCAAGTAATAAAACGCTGCAAATTTTACACAAGGGTTTATTATTCTTTGATATAGGTTACTTGTGCAGAAATTTAATGCTGTCAATGAAAAAATTTAAAAACTTTTTTTGATTAAAAAAAAAAATTGTTTGGATTTTTTGTTTCAAAAAAAAATTTTTCACTCGAAAAATATTAAATATTTTTCGAGCTTAAATTTTAAGCTCCTCGGATACCTTCAAAAATCCCATTTTTAGCCCCATGAAAGCCCTGTAGATCGCCACAGTGAAATCGGATCGTTCCGGGACCCCCAAAAATGGACTCTACGTCCAAAAATACTTCGAAAACGACACCTAACTCGACCCCATAGCTAAAAGCCTTAAAAAAAAAAACCTCCCATAGCGCCCCATGGGTTTGGGCGATCGGACTGAAAACCTTGCGGGCACAACTAGATGGTAAACCGAGTATTTTGTCAACATTTCAGATTTTAAAAAAAATTCCTACTGCCCAAAACGGCCCGGACGGCTGACTGACATTTTAGGATTTAGAATGTAGACCTCTTGAAACGGATCCGAGCCGTCGACCTCCGTCTCGAAAACATAGGTGTATTATTCCAAGAATAAATAAACCAAAATGTGGTAAGTAATTTCATTATCTAAACAGATTATCTACATGTAACGAGTTGAGATTCGGTAAACGGTGATTTCTAAGGTTATCACAACAGTTGACGATCTTCCTGGGCAATCAACCGTGTTGAGGATCTCTTTAGTGAATCCACTGACGAAGAAGCACCGGTGATAAGTTGGAGGATAGTAAAACATTTTGATTGGATATAAAAACGCTTTCTGCGACGTGGCGGCTCCCTTCTACGAAGGGCGATGAACCGCGAAGCCCGATTATCTTCGACGATTCAGCGGTAGATAGTCGTACATGGGGGGGGATTTAGCGCTTTGAAGGAGGTTTTGACTTATCGTGAGACGCCTACTGGTCAGATTTTATCGTTAACTAGAACGTTTAATGGATGTATTTCATGCTGTCGACGAGTTTTTTAAATGTCAAGTTACCAAACGAGATAAGAGAGGCACTTAGTCAGCGGACCAGCGTCACCCGACACGTATCCCTTAGGTACAGGTCACGGTTTTCCATCGTCAGGGATGAGTCGCGTCAGCACTACAGAATTTTGAATCGAAATGGACGTCAAGACCCCCCCCCCCCCCCACACACTCCAGGACAACCCCCTCGAAAGGTCAAATGAGATGACCGGCCATTCACATGACGACACAAGACAACAAAGTAATATCGGTGGAAATATAGATCTAAAAAAAAGAAGATGGAAGGGGGGGAGGGGAGTTCCTGGATCCGAGCAACGGCAAGTTTGGCCGTCCCTGACCACCGCGCAAAGCATCATGGGTTGCGTATGGTTGACCTCTGTGTGACGATACGGTTACATGGGCATTAACAGCATGGAGGTAAACCACGCCGAAGCGGCGCAGACGAGAATGAAATCAGTATGGACGGGTTCGGTCGGTAGGCCACGCAGTGCACGATGTGTGCCGACGGTATAACCCAAACCACATGTTAAGCATCAATTCCATGGTTTTCACATACCTGTAACAGCGATCCTGATCCTCTTTGCACTCCCTGGCGAAGTGGCCGTAGCGGTTACACTTGTAGCATTTCTCCCGCCCCCTGTAGCCGCCTCCGCGGTCGGCACCGCCGCGGTCACCCCCGCTGGGACACTCGCGGGCGTAGTGGCCCGTCCGGTTGCATCTGTAACACGTAGAGTTCATCTTACGTGCGACGGCCTCTCCAGAAACCTAAATTCACTTCCTTCTTCTCACAGAGCCGTCTTCTCGAATCACCTCCTCCTTCAAACACACAAAACAACACCACATCAGCTCTTAGCTTCAACAACGTCCAACAAACAATCCATCAACTGTTCAGCAACTACTCAAGAACACGAATCATCAATATTATCATTGCGATCATTAAAAACAATCAATTTTTATTACTTACTTCCCTCTGCTGCTAAAACAACTCCACGTGCACTAAATGCGTTTCAGAAGAACAAGGATGCCGAGGTGGCCTCAAATCCTCCATTATCCAACGCCATCTTGATCGTGATTTCAAGGTCAAAATCCACAAGTAATCCCATTTTTCAAAGGAAATCACGCTATTCCATGGAACAAAAACTCTCACAAATCTTGAAACTTATTTTAGCAATGCGTATTTTATAATGAGAGACTTTAATAAATTTTTATTGCATTAAAAAAAAGTGGCAAGGTTGTGCTGTGTGAAGGTGTGCTCAACAAGTCCGCATGGCACGGGATAGCACAGTGTTGCTTCTCATTTTCCCACAGATTTTGGCTTTCTCGAGTATTTTAACATTTTTCATGGAAAGTTTTCACTTTTACGTACAGTAAAAACTCATATTAAATAAATTTTATGTGATTTCGTAGGGATAGAATATCTGGATTCGGAGAAGTCGACGAGTACACGTTACAGTGCGCTCTGTGGAGTATTTTTAACACTATGCAGGGATGTCATTTCTGTGGTGTTGGTGTGAGGGGACTTTTTTGGTTTATTATTCTTGGAATAATACACAGGTGTTTTCGAGAAGGAGGTCGACGACTCGGATCGGCCTCAAAATTTTACATTATCCGTTTCGAGAGGTCTACATTCTGAATTCGAAATGTCCTTCCGTCGTCCGGGCCGTTTTGGGCAGTAGGAATTTTTTTTAAATCTTAAATTTTGACAAAATACTCAGTTTACCATCTAGTTGTGCCCGCAAGGTTGTCAGCCCGATCGCCCAAACCCGTGGGGCGCGATGGGGCTAAAATGGGGCTACAGGAGGGTTTTTTGAAGGCTTGAGGCTATGGGATCGAGTCAGGTGTCGTTTTCGAAGTATTTTTGGACGTAGAATCCATTTTTGGGGGTCCCGGAACGATCCGATTTCACTGTTGCGATTTATAGGGCTTTCATGGGGCTACAAGTGGGACTTTTGAAGGATCCCGGGAGGTCAAATATTTGTCATGTAAAAAAAACAAAAAATTTTGAGAAAAAAATTTTTGAAATAAAAGATCCCCAAAAAACATTTTTTTGAAAAATAAAAATCCAAAAAAAAATTTTTTCAAGTTTTTCATTGACAGAATTAAATTTCTGCCCAAGTAACCTATATCAAAGAATTATAAACCCTTGTGTAAAATTTGCAGCGTTTTTTCTATAATATAGAAAAAACAGGGAAAATATTATTTTCCCTGTGAGGGGTGTTTGCATTCAGGACAAAAATTATTAAAGTCGTTTCGTACATCTTCTTATGAACCTGGCTGCACATACATTAGGTCAGATAGAAGCGATTTTTACCCTAGGGTAAAAATCGCTTCTATCTGACCTAACAGCTGTTTGGGATGGGGTGGAGGTACTTTTCTCAAGTTTTCGATCTCGGGGCCCTTCCGGAAATTGGTTTCCCAGGCCAAAAACCGCTATTTTTTGGCACTTATTTAGGGTTTTTACCATTTTGACAATGAATAGCATTTTCAACATTCTTGAATTGGTTTTTTGATCACTGCCACTATATGACTTTTTATACTAGATAGAATGTACTTCATTTTGAGACCTCCAAGATACAGCGTTTCAAAGTTGGGCTATTTGCACATTTTTATAGATTTTTTGCTCATTTGCACATTATCATAGGATCACAGGAGGTCAAATAAGGTGTCGTTTTCCGGGTAATTTTCAACGCATAATTATTATCAGTGCATTATAGGTGGGCTTAAAACCCTACGTACCTAGGTACTTTTTTAAAATTTAATTTTAAATTAATTAATTAATTACGTAAGTACATTTTTGACGTTACCCCAGGGCCCACACGTTCAAAATTCATGCGCATTCTCCGTCTGATGTGCACTGCAGGGGCGAAATATTTTGTGGGGGATATATTACGAGATGTTAGGGATTTAATCGTGATATGTTATCAGTTTGCTTTGTTTGGATTTCGGCCCGAAATATTCTGGTTTGGATGTCTTCGCCTAATGCAAACTAATTTCCATGTAATTTTTCCTGATTAGTCAAAACGTTCTCTGTGCGCTTCAAGTCCTTATTGCGCATAAGTTTATTAAATGAATTTTCTATTTCCTTCTGAGAACGTTACAATGACAGCATGACTCAACGACAGACCTCCGGTCTATCAGTGAAGAATTTCTTCGTCTACAACGTCAGATATGGACAGGTTGAGGGCAAAGTAAGACTTTTAGCAATAATTGCTTATTTTTAAGAAGTGAGCTCCCGTGAGATGTTTCTAACCGTTAGCCTTGAATTTCACAGGAAGAGGAAAAAATTCTGTATTTCCACCCTCGCGAAACGGGGATCGAGGGGAAATTGAAAGAAGTTGGTCTCAGCGAAGGTATAGTGAAATTCGCGGAAAATTTCGATCCCGCAGAATGCGAAGCTGTCCACACTCAAAAAACGAGGAAGTTGTTTTTACAGCCTGAACCTGATTTTTGGATGATAATGGTGAGTCGAGGTTTGTCTATTTTGTCTACCGCCTAAGGGCCACTCGTGACTTTATTCGTGTTCTTGTAGACCCTGAACGTTCCCTACGGGCCAAAATCAACCGATCCGATGGAAGGCCACGATTACCTCGCCTCAGAAGTGGACACGACTGTCTACCGGGCGGTTCTGAAACAGGCGTACTCCGCCGCCCGCCTCCGTCTCGGCCCTTTCCAGTCTATATTGGACGCCCACAATGGAGAAACGGCAATCCTCAAAGAGAGACTCGAAGCTTTCTTCAAAAGGGTAAATCGACGACTGTGATACCCCCGTTATTTCTACTTCAATCGAACTGTAATTTGCGTGGTTTCAGTACATTCTCGACTTGAGGATCACGGACAGTGACATATTGAACGTGTTCGACGGGGTCCAGTTTTTACCTCTAGACAAAAATACGTTTCTTCACTGCCAATGTTTCATCAACCGCCTCGAAGCTGCGTTTCCAGCTGCGTCGTACTCGCTGCTTATGTACAACAGCAGCCTTGTGTGGTGAGTTATTAGTTAGGTCGGTGGCAAATTTTATCTATTTTATTTGTATTTTTACCAAAAAATATGCTGAATCTGTGGGACTTCTGATGGGGCTGTGTTGGCGCATTTGAAGGGTTATTGTCAGGGAGTCGAGTGAGCTGTCGTTTTCGAAGACATTTAAACACCTGAAATCGATTTATGGGAGTACCAGTCAGATCCGACCTCACCGTGGGGCTGAGTGGTGCTTCTAAGGGGCTACAGAAGGCGTTTTTGAAGGGCTTTTGTCGAGAGTCGAGGAAGTTGTCGTTTTCGAAGTATTTTGGACACCTTAAGTCGATTTATGGGAGTACCAGTCAGATCCGACTTCACCGTGGGACTGTGTGGTGCTTCTAAGGGGCTACAGAAGGCGTTTTTGAAGGCCTTTTGTCGGAGGGTCGAGGAAGGTGTCGTTTTCGAAGTATTTGGGACACCTTAGGTCGATTTATGGGAGTTCCAGTCAGAACCGACCTCACTGTTGGGCTCAGTGGTGCTTCTAAGGTGCCACAGATGGCGTTTTTGAAGGGCCTTTGTCGGAGAGTCGAGTCAGCTGTCGATTTCAACGTAGTTTGGACACCTTAAGATTTATGGGAGTACTAGTCAGATCCGACCTCACTGTTGGGCTCAGTGGTGCTTCTGAAGGAGCTTCAGATGGCTTTGAAGATCTTTTGCCAGGGAGTCGATTTCGAAGTAATTGGGTCACCTGAAATCGATTTATGGGAGTACCAGTCAGATCCGACCTCACCGTGGGGCTGAATGGTGTTTCTGAAGGGGCTGCAAATGGCGTTTTTGAAGGGCTTTTGCCAGGGCTCTTTGGGGATTCTAAATTCCATTAAGGTCCCAGTTCAGCTGGCTCTGTTGGGGTGTAAAAACTGAGGCTCCTTGTCATCGGTTGAAGTCGGTCAAACAAATAACGCTGTTATCGCTTGTGCTCGATTGAAGACGTGAAATCTACTAAATGAAATCGTTAAAAACAAAGTTGCCAATTTTTACCAGGAGCGGATTGGGGCCCGAGGACGTCCGCGTGGTCTACAGATTCGTGTGTGACCTTCTTCTCAAATACGCCAGATCCAACTATTTGGCCAAAACGCAATTGAGCGGCGTGTCGTCCCGACGAACCAATGAAAGGTGCGATATTACACAGACGAGCAATTTTGTCAGAAGTTACCGCAGACTACACGCGTCTTTGTTGACAGATTTGTGACGGGTCCCGACGGTTCGATCGAGTTCAAAACGAACGTGCCCACCGTCTACTTGGGGAACATCGCGCAACCGGGGTTCCATCATTTGGTTGTGTACAAAGTCTTCGATCTCGTCGTTTGCATGTTTATACCTCGTAAGTACCTGAATCCAAACGTCCGTGTGGTTGTTTGTGCATCGTAATCATATTTGTTGTCTCTAGCGAGCTCCCCTCTGGTGACAAAGGTGTATCAAGATTTGGACAAGTTCCTTCACGAGCCGATGTCGGGCCTTGTGAGCGAGATCAGATCTTACCGGAAGAACACCATCGAAACCCCTGATGTACCTGACACGAGGTAATTGTGTGTAGAATTTACGGAATGTTCACTATGCATTCTTAATCTATTCCTGCTTCCAGGTACGTCTTTTTCAACACCATGAACCTAGCGAGTAAGGACACTTTGAGAGAGAAGAGGACAAACCCGGGATCAGATGCGCTAATCAGAGCAATTGTCGGGCTCCATAAACACCATCTTGGGCAAGTTGCACTCATGTTCCCCCGGCCCACGTATTTACCACGTCACTAACTAAACCTTTTCTTTCTAGATTGATAAAAGATGGAATTCTATCGAATGAGACTTTCATGCGGACCGCTGCCGATCACTGGGTTATTGGCCGCATGTCCAACTTTAGGGTTTTCTATATGACTGTAGAGAAGAAGAAGTTGACGCTGCAAGAGGCTGACGGTGAGTTGAAAACAAGATGTAATGCTGGGCTTCCCAAACTTTTTGGCTCGCGGACCCCTTTCATGGAACAATATCTACTGCGGACCCATTTTACTCAAGTATTTAGTGGCCTTCTTTCAGCGCGCCCTAGCGGCCTTACTATTGTTCAACGGTAGTATGAAATGCACATCGTGCATTTTGTAGGAAATTTTGTACGTATTAAGGTATTAAAAGCCACAAAATAGAATAACCTGTGTTCTCATTATTAAATAATTAAAGATAAATAACATTAGATAAATTTTATAGATAAAATCGGCAGTCATTTTTACAGAGATCTCTGTAAAAATGAGGATGTTTGAGGACGCACAGACACTACCTAAACACCAATAGAGTGGTACCTACCTAGGCACCAAATTTTGTGAGAATGTTTGGGATGCATTGTAGTTGGTTTGTAAGTAAGAAGTTTGTACAAAATCGGTCTAGTCCTTCATCGTGAACGAGGCTTAGCGACGAGAGCCGGGTCAAAAAGCGTTATTACTGAGGATCACTGTGACAATTTTCGTAACGCCAAAACGCGGTTCAATTTTGGGCATCGAGTTCGAACGGAACCACGTCGGTTAAAAAGAGATTTTTACGGTGATTTCAACGAGTACAAAACGATAACCCGTTCGGATGTTATTCTAAGATCGTCTGTAGATGGTAGGCACTTGGGTCGACTATTTGCGAGTCTTCGGTTCGAGGCAGTTTAATTTAATTCACGGAAAAAATTCCACCGCTACATCCCTCAAACATACCGCACACCAAAAACGCACGCACAGACGATTAAAAATTGATATATGAACCAAACCACTGTAGTGTAGGTACCCATTCGAGGAGCAAGAAACGTTCTCGAAATCGAGATCTCTCATCAGCACAACATCGTTATCTCCTTGAGTTTTAGAGATATCGATCTGAAATTTTGTGAGCATACTCCCGACGTTCAAAACTGCAAAAATATTAAAAAGGGCCTTCGAGCGCTGAAGGCCCTTTTTCCACCTGGCACCTCAATTATGTAGAGAAGAAAATTTATAAGTTTTGGTCGAGATTTACACTGCCCGCATCACCAGTTTGATAAGGACAATAACTGATAACTTCTTCCCACCTAAAGAAGCACCCTGTGAGTGAATTCAGTATTGAATTCAGAAGATTTTTTCTAGTGGAGTTGCTGTCCTGGGGGGGGTCAACCTTCCCTTCCTACTTTCCCCTAATTTATTATTTACATATCCCTAACAATATGTTTTGAATTTCAGACGTAGCGAAGAAAGTGTTTGAAAATCAACTAAAAGGGATATTCTTTCACGTATAAGCCTTCCGAAGACCTTCCCGCGCAACCCTACGCTTCCGTCCTGTAGGAGTCAATACGATTTTAAGTTTAATTCTGTGACAATCGACATTCGACTCGACATGAAGTCAGTTTTGTTGGGCACATTAACACCTGCGTGTGAAGTATCTACCGACATTCCAAAAACCGATTTGCTCATGTACGCTAAATAAAGAAGTATTGTTTAGCGGTCGTTTTGGTATTGTCGCTCACTGAGCTTGTGCTACCTGAATACTCATGGGATGTTTGGGAAATGTAATGTCAACGTGTAAGGAGCTACCATTCCATGTATACTATGTTATGTATATCAGCAGATCTACTACATTAAACTCCAAAAAGGAGGAGGAGGAGGGTGATACGATTTTGGTCATCTTTATTCGACGGCACTTCTATAATATAAGACATATTATGTCGTATAAATCTGAAATTGGTCTTTTTTGTGAAGGTTATGAGAGAGTCATGTTGCAGAGAATTTTAGGGCATTTGTGGGACCACGATGTGCTCCATCCGCAGCAGTTTGGCTTTCGCAAAGGCCGAAGTACCTCCACAGCTTTGCCCGTTTCTCAATAAATAAATAGGCAACAGTTGTGCATCGTTTTATTGACAGGCAGTGGACAGACTGTATTGTACAGTCACTGTAGGCCTTGAATTAAATTCAACAAAAATTTTTTATTGAATCGCTATGGAGTGAAAATCCTGACTCTGGTGTGGAAACGTTCCGTGTGGCGGGAAACATCAACCGGATGATGCAAATTTATTACTTTTTCGCAGTTTTTCAATATTAATCTTGGATCCGGCTTTCCATGACGTGATTCATAGCTTTTACGTATTTATTTTATTCTTTTGGAAAAGCTTTATTTAGCGGGTCCGAGTCTTTCTGGTTGATCTTGTTGAGAAACTGGATTTTACGGTTTCAGCTCTTTAAGGTCGGGGTGGCTTATCAAAGTGAATAATAAAAAAAGGTAAAGTTATTGCGAAATGCAATATGTATACATGCCATTCAAGACATTGTCTTCACATATAAAACGCCCATTTCCTCATTTAGAGTTACCTATTTGGATCTCTCAATTGTCGAGGTAAGCGAATGTCTTTAAAGACATGCAGGATTATTTTTTCGTTGGTAATGGATGCTGAGCAAGTTATGTAGGTACCTACTTTTTAGTCATAATATGAAACTCGTATTCGCGGGAAAAGTCGGGAAGAAGTTTTTAAAAGAGTTTTAGTAATATCTATAGGTATAATATACCTATAGATATTACTAAAATTAATATTATTAATCTAGAAGATCGAACTGATCGAAACGTTCAGGTACCTACCTAGGTACTCTGTTTTCCTTTTTTGTTTCACTCTCAACAACAGTCGTTATATAATATATATAACTTATATTATAATAATATATCAGTATTATTAATCTAGGTATATATATATTATATATTTCATTTTTCTCTGTATTTGTTGCAGAAACAATGAAAGTGTCCTCAGTGCTTTTTGCTGCTGTTGTCGCCATTTCGATGGTGTTCGGGACGTATGCAAAACCAGAAGATGATTGGTTGGCTTGGCATGGTTGTTGACGCGCTGACGTTGGAATTGAATGATTTCTCAGTGACATAAACGTTATTTCAACTCTGCTTAGTGGATTGTATTTCCTAAGTATCCGAAAGTTCCAGATGCAAACCTCAAATCAAATCGAGTTTTTTTTTTTTTTTTTATTTGCAGAGGCCAATATGACACAGCAAACGTCAGACATGAGTTGTTACAAAAACGTAATTACAAACACGAAACACATCAGGTAGTTGCATGACACAAAGCAAACAAACAATGGTACATGATAGGTGTGGTTGAGCAAAACAAACTAAAACAAGCCATCAATTGAATTGAATAGATGAGCGCAACCTTTTTGTTATTACGATATATTTAATGAGCGAGAGAAACTAAGAAACAGTAGGTATCTAGCGACCAAACTATGCCACACAACACATCATCCACGTGATGCTCATTACGTAAACAACTGCACCCTAACGACCGATGCGTAAGAAAACCTTATGCCGATCAGAGGTAACGAACGGCTCAGGCTGCAAAAATCGTTTTGGAGTCGTTGGAATCAGCCTAAAAAGCTCATTCCATAGACCCTTGTACCAACGAAATCGGACAAAAACTTTCGTCCCCCTATTGAGGCCTCCTTAGTTACACATCAGAGATAAACAACTTTCGTCGTGAAGTACCTCCCGAAAACCGATGAAAGGGATGAGGGAGGAAAAATCAAGGTAACCTATAACCACCCCACGAACTCGCTGATCACAATGAGACCACCCTCATGAAAATCTGTTGAGCCGCTCGGGCGTGATGCTCTGTACACAAAAAAACATACATGTCGAGGAGGTGAGCGCACCTTTCCATTTTTTGGAAAAAGGTTGCGCTAACAACTCAGGACGTTTACGTCCTAATTTACAAAATTTGTAATGTGTAATACGTCCTAATTTACAAAATGTGTAATTTACACACCTGTTGTCATGTTTCTATTTAATAGAAACATGACAACAGGTGTGCACCGAGACAAGGCTTCCCCATCCACGATCCACTCAACTCATGACACATCGCACCATGAAATACCGAAAAACTCCATTAAAGAGTAGAGTTCGGCTTTGAGAAGATGTGATTTTATTACCTTATTAAAGGATCAATCAGGGAGCTGTTGTACATATATGTACATATATTATATGATTTGGCAGGGCATTGAAAAGACGAGAACCCACTTGAATTATTTATTTATTTTTTTTAATCGCACAAACTTTATTCAAATCCAAGGTACATACCTAACAAGCAAAAAAAAAAAAAAAACGAAAACCCAAAACCAAAAACAAAACATGAACAAGAAACCGACGGCCCAAACCCTGCTGCCTAGACGCCAGCTGGCGTCTTATGCCATTCTGGGCGCCACCGTCCTCTTGTCACGGGTCCGAAAGAAGGAGGTTCATGGGGAACTGTCCAAGCCGAGCTGAACAGCTGCACCACCCTCGAAGCCCAGCAGGTTGTCAGCGCACCTCCAGCGTTTCCGAGCACCCCTGAGACATAAGCTGCTTGCTCTAAGAACTGCGAAGGCCAGTCGAGCGCGTACCCACTCGCGAACTTTGCACTGGTGCCGTCCCCAGATTTCAGAGAGCCTTGATGAAAGCTGTCGCCTGCGGAGCCCACAAACCATCCACTGAGCACACCAATGGCGTGAATGTAGCGTTGCGGTCTTTGCATGCGCTGGAGTACCTACTTCGCTTCTCCTGTTCAGCTGATGCAAGTACTTACTGCCGAGACGGAGCGAGAAACATATCCCCACAAATTGTGGGCCACAATGAGGTGTTAACACGAGAAAGCGTGCGACGCACAGAGATGACGCTAAAAGGTGGCGGATATTTGAAAAATTAAAAACGCATCTGACCGATCGGTTTGATGTTAATTCTTTAGCTGATATATATATGAACAAAGAACAATATTGGTTTTGTCGCTTCGAGCTATCTGGAGGAGAGCAGATGGGCGGAAAGTTGGAGTTGGCCATTTTCACCAGTACCTACCTACATTTTTCTCGCCGTGGCGGGCCCCAAAATATTAATTAATATTTAATATTAATTAAGCCTTAAACCACTACCTACTGATTTGTATTCAGGCGGTCCATACGAAGACGTTAAAAATATTCTCTTCATTAAATTGGCCCTTAACGATTTTACAAATCAAAAATGCTGTAAAAATCAGAAAATCGATAAAAATAGTAGGTGTATACACGTGTATACATGGAGTTTTTTTTTATGCGTGTGTTCTCATATGAGACCCCAAAATGTGATTCAAAAGTCAGATCTTGCGGAAGTGTGCGCTTTCTCATTACTTTTTCACTTTTTGTACCAATGCGCCACGGCAAAAATGCGCTTTGGCTTGAATTGTTCGAGGTTCAAAATTATTTATGACGTATTATCCTGAAGATAAAGCGGTTCATTTTCTAAGAATTTCCTCGAGATAGGTAAATTCAAAAAATGGAAAAAAGAGGAAAACATTTATTTTAAATTTTATTTTTTAATGAAAAATGATTATAAACGACTAAACATTTATATTTTGTATTTTTTATGCTAAACCCATCTTTACCAATCAGTCGCCTTGAATATTTTCCGCCACCTTTTATCGTCATCTCTGTGCGACGGTTTGCGCCATAACGAGACAAATATTTGGATCAAACCAACAATAACCTTCGAATAGCCAAATCGTGTTGCTCTATTGTAGTGACACTAATATTTTCATTAATTTTCACCTCTTTTTTTATTTTTAGTGGATTTTTATCGACTTCCCAAATTCGTCGCTTGAAATTAATTTTTCATTCAATTTTTATTACCCAAAGGTCTATTGGAAACGTGGGACCATAGTTTGTTGGGGTAGACATCTGCGATGATCTCCTGAATGACCGAAGACGTCGATCTGTTCACTCTTACATAAGCGCCAGGAGCTGAATTAGGGATTTGGATTGCTGAATAAACCCGCCGGATGACCAAAGAAGATCCAGACGATGTCCTGCCCGACAAGGACGCCGCCAAGGAATTTTACGCCAAGTACGAACCGAAGGAGATCCTGGGGAGAGGGATCAGCTCCACAGGTGAGTGCGTGTCGCATCTTCTTACCTAACTGTACTGCGGGAATGTCGTTGATTTTTTTCCCGCCTGTTGTCAGTTAGGAGATGCATCGAGAAAGAAACGGGGATCGAATACGCGGCGAAAATCATCGACATTTCGACGGACCCGGACGCCCTCGCCAGCACCAGGGAGGAAGTCAGGATCCTCAGGCTCGTCGCTGGACACCCCTATATCATCCACTTGCACGATGTATTTGAATCCAAAACCTTCATATTTCTCGGTAAGTGCCTGCATCGTACCTTTTTTACCGACCATCGACTTTTTACCATTTGGGCTTTTGTTACAGTGTTCGAATTATGTCGCAACGGAGAACTATTCGACTACTTGACAACCGTAGTTACTCTAACTGAAAAGAAAACCAGAACAATAATGCGGCAGTTGTTCGAGGCACTACAATACGTCCATAGCAGAGACATAGTACACAGGTGAGGTCCCTGATTTATAAGCTGGAACGTGAAGGACGTTGCAAGTAGGGTTTGGAATTCAGGATTAAAGATTTGATTTTTTGAAAATGAATTGACCAAAAACAACGAAAAACTTATTGACAATTAATTTTTCACGAAGGAAAAATTTTACTTACTTAGGTACTTGAAAAATGTGCCTAATACACTCCAAGTTTGATCAGCCAATTTGCTTCTTAGCTAAGCTAAGAAATTCTGCTAAGTTAGCTTAAACGAAAATAGCCCTCTCAGCTTCTACGGAGGTCGGTGGGATGGTCCTACATGTTCGGGTTGTGCTTAAATTGAAGCTGCTCAACTACTTCGTTTCTCATTACTTTCCTCGTGGGATGAATATTCCGTACGAAAGACGGCTTAAACCACGATTTTGGCAAAAATTGCCAACGTTTGAATAGGTGTATCTCGGAATAAGTACTGTTTTGGATTTTTTTTTTTTTTTTTTTCAAACATTTTTCGTTTTTTACTTGATTACTTGAAAAATATTTGACCTCCTGGGATCAGAGTTGGGCAAAAACCAACTGCAACTAACAACTAACAACTACAATTAAATTATTCGAACTAAACCTCAACTACAACTAAAAGTTTAGTTGTTAGTTGAAAGGCTCAACTAAAATTTTCAACTAAGTTAGTTGTAGTTGTGAGTGCAACTACAACTAATTTAGTTGAGAAAGTTAGTTGAGACCTTCAACTAAAACTTTAGTTGTTAACTGTAGTTGTACGTATAACAACTAACAATTGTTAGTTAACTAACAACTAAAGAAAGAGTGAAAACCAATTTTGAAAAAAAAATTTTTTTTTTCAAAAATTTTCTTTTTCGAAAACTGTTGTTTTGAAAAAAAAAATTTTTCCGAAAAAAAAATTTTGAAGAAAATTTCGAAAAAAAATGTTTTTCCAAAATTTTTATTTACTTTTTTTAAGTTGTTAGTTGTTATACGTACAACTACAGTTAACAACTAAAGTTTTAGTTGAAGGTCTCAACTAACTTATTCAACTAAATTAGTTGTAGTTGCACTCACAACTACAACTACAACTAGTTTAGTTGTAGTTGCGCTCACAACTACAACTAATTTAGTTGAAAAATTTAGTTGAGCCTTTCAACTAAACAACTAAACTTTTAGTTGTTAGTTGAACTTCAACTAACAACTAATAGTTGTTAGTTGAAAAGTTAGTTGAACTACGCCCAACTCTGCCTGGGATCCTTCAAAAATCCCATTTTCAGCCCCATGAAAGCCCTAAAGAGCGCCCCAGTGAAATCGGATCGTTCCGGGACCCCAAAAAATGGATTTTACGTCCAAAAATACTTCGAAAACGACACCTAACTCGATCCCATAGCTAAAAGCCTTCAAAAAAACTCCTCCCGTAGCCCCATTATAGCCCCATAGCGCCCCACGGGTTTGGGCGATCCGACTGAAAACCTTGCGGGCACAACTAGATGGTAAACCAAGTATTTTGTCAAAATTTCAGATTTAAAAAAAAATTCCTACTGCCCAAAACGGCTCGGACGACGGATTGACATTTCGGTTTTGGAATCTAGACCTCTTGAAACGGATAATGTCCAATTTTGAGGAGTCGTCGACCTCTGTCGCGATTACATAGGTGTATTATTCCAAGAATAATAAATCAAAATCCATTATATTTACTCTGACCCCTAATTAAAACTTGATTTTCGGGAAATTCCCTGCTGTACCTGAATTCTGTATCTAATATACTGTGAGAATGATGAACCGGATCGAAATGTGCGTCGTCTTTCTTAGACACAGAAAATGGGCTCAAGGCTCAAAGATTTCATTCCCTCGCTTGAGTGCAACAGCTTGAGACTACGATAATTACTTCGATCAAATCACGGCTAACAACGCTAAGATCACTATTTGATCCTACGGATGGTAATCGATTTGGGGAAAAGAGCGGCTGAGCCTAGCTGTGAGCGGCAATCGATTTGGGCAACCAGGTGAGGGCGACGCGATTGAATTGGGCAAACGAGGTTGTTGGCCAGTGGCAGAGATCACAGCACAGTCGGAGATGGGGAAGAATTCAGCAGTGGGTCACCTCATCTTCAAGTGTGAGGCCCTGGAGTGCAGAAGGTATCTTGGATCAGTGGACTGGAAAGACATAAAGGCACAACAGGACCTGGTAGGAGGACCATTGGACCTCATCAAGGGCATGGCTTGGCATGGCAGAATATCCAAACTATGGGCTTCTTTCATTTCAACTATGTGTCTTCCCTTATTGTAGATTCCTGTGATGAAATTTAGTTCCAATTTGCCTCCTGCTATGAGGACAAGCCTTTTTTTGCTCATTTAGGACTACATTTTATAGATTTTTGATTGGATATAATTTATTCTACTGTGGAGGAGATAGCAAGAAACAGACGAAAGATGGATCAATCCCTCAGTTGACCCACACGTTGACAGTATGTAATTTCACTTTTCCCCAATTCGATCGTCCCTCGCTCACGAACGGTTCCCCCAATTCGATTGCGTTTCAGTCCGGTTTTCCCCAATTCGAATACTACCTACTACATTCAATTTAAACTTAATGAACTGAAGAATCTCGTAAAGGAGTATTAAACATTTTCTTCTGGGGAGTAGGTTTCCATTTGGAAATTTCTCTCATACGAATGCATCTTTTGCAGAGATTTGAAACCCGAAAACATCCTATTGGACGAAAACAACGACATAAAATTGACGGACTTTGGATTTGCCCGAGAATTGAATGATAACGAATTTCTGTCCGAACTGTGTGGCACGCCGGGTTATTTGGCTCCAGAAGTCCTCCGAGCCAACATGTACAACGACGTGGCAGGCTACAGACATGCTGTGGACGTGTGGGCCTGTGGAGTCATCATGTACACTTTACTGGTTAGTTACGGTAATCAACTGTCATTGCACGAGAACGAGTGGTTTTGATTTATTTTTGACGTGGTTTTCGTGTAGGTTGGCTGCCCTCCGTTTTGGCACAGAAAACAGATCATCATGCTGCGGAACATCATGGAAGGAAATTACAGTTTTGCTTCACCAGAGTGGGCGGACGTGTCGGAAGAAGCCAAAGACCTCATCAATCGTCTTTTGGTGGTCGACCCGCTGGAGCGGCTGACGGTCAAAGGAGCTTTGGCTCATCCCTTCTTCCACCCGAAAATGTGGGACACGGACATTACACCTCTAAAAGCTTCATTAGCTCCGATGTAAGTAGCGGAAGAGACAACACTGTGTTGAATTGAGCTGCACTTTACACGCCAGTTTTGCAGGTCTTCGAGGCTGTCCGTTATCACCGGCATTGTGGACCAGCTGAAGGCACAAGCGTTCAATCCTCGGAAAAAGTTCAAGTTTGTCATGCTGGTAGTCCTGGCGGCTGTCAGGCTGTCTCACATGGCTTACCAACCCAAGCAGATTCCCATTTCGGCCTCTCGCCGGGACCCGTACACGATCAAAGTACTCCGAAAGGTAAAACTGAAGGTGTTTTGCAATATCACATTTGTCGTTGTTGTCGTTGTGTCAATCGTTTGTCCTTCTTTCCCGCCAGGTCATCGACAACTGCGCCTTCAAAGTGTACGGCCACTGGGTGAAGAAAGGCGAAGGCCAAAGCAGAGCGGCCCTTTTCGAGATGTCCCCCAAAACGGAACTCAAGGCCTTGTACATGACCAGCATGACTTGAGCCTTGTAGCCCACTTGCCAAACCTGGACGAGGAAACTGCGCTCTTCGCCCGCCTCCGAAGTCGGTGTATAGTAAGAATTTCGGGATTTTGACCCTAGGAACGTCATTCGGTTGCTGAAAAATGAGTTGAGAACGTTTCCGTAGACAATCTCTGGTGATATAGCTCGGCAAATTGCACCATTTATCCGATTGTAGGTGTTGCATCTACAATTCTGGTATTTTACTGCTACATTTTCTAATACACATTCGTACATTTGTACAAAATGTAAATGATTACTTAGTTCTCATTTTTGATCAACCTACAGAATTTATCGTTATTATGGTGCCTTATTCAAACGTCTCACGTGCAGTAATCAGTCAATTCGTAGTAAGTTTTTGAATTTTTAAGCGGCAGATAGTGATCATTAAATGTTACCAAATATTACGCTGTAAATATTATATTTGTACTTCGACATCGTGCAAAAAAAAAAAAATAAATAAATAAAATATATCGCTGTTCTTAAAAACGTGTCATCACTTCGTAACCTCCAAGGCCATTGCAGTTCGTTGTTCCAGTTTTCAAATAACGAGCATCAAGCAGCCATGGCCCCCCCTTAATCGGGCTTTGGGCGTTGCCTCCCCGGGAAGAAATCCTGGCGGAAACTACAGCTGCACCTTAGTTGGTCCGCAGGGGGTTTTCCGTAGAGCTCGGAGCGCAGAGGCTGCCGACAGAAATCCGTTTACTGCAGTTCGGCCAGTAACTTTTGTACGTTGTCTCGGTAGGTATCGTCAAGGGAAGGCCCGACCTGCAACAGTCGTCGATTTTACTTAACGTGCTCCATCAAACAGTATAAAGTTGCACAAATAGTGAAATAAGGAATGAACGTGCACCCGAATTTCATCAAATAAATCATCCTGTGCCATGTTTTTAGAAGTCAAAAGGAGAACCATACGTAATTTTTGTGCAAAAGTCTTTCATGTAGTTTATATATATATTCATCCTAAGTTGTTCTGGTCGATTAAAAAAGCACGTGTGTGAACTCAGAAAACAACTTTTTCGGTAGATCGTTTCCATAAACAATCTCTTGACAATTTTAGAACTAATTTAAATAAAAACGCTGCAAATTTTACACAAGGGTTTATTATTCTTTGATATAGGTTACTTGTGAAAAAATTATTTCTGTCATTGAAAAAAGTTTGGATTTTTTTTTTTTTTCTCAAAAATTCTTTATTTTTTACTCGAAAAATATTTAACCTCCTGGGATCCTTCAAAAATCCCGTTTTTAGCCCCATGAAAGCCCTATAGATCGCCACAGTGAAATCGAATCGTTCCGGGACCCCAAAAAATGGATTCTACGTCCAAAAATACTTCGAAAACGACACCTAACTCGATCCCACAGCTAAAAGCCTTCAAAAACCCCTCCCATAACTCCATTTTATCCCCATAGCGCCCCACGGGTTTGGGCGATCGGGGTGAAAAACTTGCGGGCACAACTAGATGGTAAACTGAGTATTTTGTCAAAATTTCAGATTAAAAAAAAAATTCCTACTGCCAAAAACGGCCCGGACGGCGGACGGACAATTCGGATTTAGATGTAGACCTCTTGAAACGGATAATGTCAAATTTTGAGACCGATCGGAGTCGTCGACCCCCGGCGCGAAAACATAGGTGTATTATTCCAAGAATAATAAACCAAAAAAGGCAGGTACCTATATTTATAATCTGTTTTTGTTGATAATTCATACACAAAGATTTCACTTATTTAGGAGCAATTAGAGAGAAAACGAACTCCAAGGGAGAAGACTAAAAATAGCAACCCAAAAATTTCCTTGGAAGAGGCCCGCTCCCTTCCAGGCACAAAGGCACGATGAGGGTGGGTGGAAGGGAAGTGAGATGATTGCTGCTATTCCTCAGAACGGTAACAAAGTAACATGAATCCCGAGGTTGCTCCTTGGAACATTATGTAACAAGTATCAGGTACTGAGAAGGAGCAGGAACACTTTGTTCCTGTGACTGGAAAAAGCTGTCACAACACATCACTAGCCTGCCAGCGGCATCCAGAGAACTGTTAGCCATAGGCGTACGCAAGGGGGGGCTAGGCCCCCCCCCCCCCTAGACAAACGAAAAAAAAAAAAAATATATATATATATACTTTCAGATAAAAATAAAGAAAAAGAGGAAGTAGTGGTTGAAAAATTCGCAGAGAACCCGAGGCGACTCATGTTGTAAATTTAAAGTGAAAAAAAATCAACTTGACATTGCTGGGTAGGTAAGTACTTATGTTGTGTAAATTTTGTGTAAAGGTTTTATATTAAGAGGGGAAAAAAATGAACTACAACACTTGATTTTGAAAAATGATTTGTATGTTATTTTGTATTATTACTCAAGCGGTGAAATATTATTTACGATATAGGGTACCTATCACACTTAAATACCTACATGCAAAGTTACGATCATTTTGGTTTGTTCTTCTTGGAATAATATACCTATGTAATCGCAACGGGGGTCGAAAATTCGGAACGGCCTCAAAATTTGACATCATTCGTTTCAAGAGGTCTAGATTGCAAAAACGAAATGGAACCGCTGCCGCACAGTGGTCCACAGGTAAAAAAAAAAAAAAAAAAAAAATCAAAAAATATTTTTAAATCCTATCAAAATCATTATATTATAATGTTTCAATGTTCCATGACACATTGTGTTAAATGGAATTCACCAATGTTACGGGGTTCCATCAGAAATCATAGGAGTGTTCGATCGAAATCATCTTCGACCTCCTCATTTTTGTAGTAATTTTCAATTTTACGGTGTTCAATCGACGCCAAAATTATTGCTCTACAACTTTTCTTTATGTACAAACTTCGGGAGAATCCTTACTTGGCTCGCACACTGGAAAATGTACTGAAAACGTGTTTTTTTAAAGGTATTTTGGGAAAAAAAGGCTCATAATCCATTTTAGGTACAGGGTCATGGGGTATATTCGTGATCAGCTTCAAATTTACGAATACTATAAGTATGGGGTTTTCAGAGTTTTTCCCCCCAAAATATGGCCGTTTTGCACCACCATGCGTCGTCCGCCGTCCGGGGCGTTTTGGGCAGTAAGAATTTTTTAAGAATCTGAAATTTTGACAACATACGTGGTTTCCATCTAGTTGTACCCGCAAGGTTTTCAGGGGGCGCTAAGGGGGTAAAATAGGGCTACGAGAGGGGTTTTTTGAAGGCTTTTGGCTGAGATCGAGTTAGGCGTCGTTTTCGAAATATTTTTGGACGTAGAATCCAGTTTTGGGGGTCCCGGAACGATCCGATTTCACTGTGGGGATCTATAGGGCTTTCATGGGGCTACACATTGGATTTTTGAAGGATACCAAGAGATCAAAAATTGATCTCTTTATAAAAAATATTTAATATTTTCTGAGTAAAAAAAAAAGTAAAAACAAGAGATTTTGAAAAAAAAAAAAAAAAAAAATAATAATAATAGGTAGGTAAGTAATAATAATTTTTGTTAACTCTTTTTTTCAAGACATAGAATTAATTTTCGCACAAGTAACCTATATCAAAGAATAATAAACCCTTGTGTAAGATTTGCAGCGTTTAAATTTTAATTTAAATAGGTACCCTTGCTGGCAGCATGTCTACCTGCAATATTTTTGAGCCCCCCCCCCCTTAAAGGAAGACCTGCGTACGCCCATGCGACGCTCGGAGACGGCGACATAAGAAGAAGAAGCAATCAAGTTTTAGGTGTTTTTTTTTTTTTTTTTAATATCACGGCACACGAAACTAAATTCACCGGTCACACTATTCCGAGGTTCAAACTTGGTGCAAAGATGTTGATGAGAAAGTCCGATATTAGCGATCAGACCAAAAAATCCGTAGATCTGCGGATGTATCCGTAGGGTTGACAACCCTGACTACGATGACGGCGATGCCAGCGCCGTGAATCCCTAGCGACAGGGAACCAAACTAGGGATTGGCTCAGGGACTAGACGTTTGTCTTCTCCACGGCCACGTCTCAAGAATACCCTCGCACTCCACACAACGGGTTGTCGACGTACTCCTCAGGATAAGGGTATCCAGAACCCTCGACCTCGCCCTTCAGTTCACGTTATTTCTGCTGTTCACTGGATATTAAAAACGGCCGGTAAGAATCAAAATTACCTACAGTCTCAATTTCGACTAAAATCCAAGCTCAATTCAATTCAGTTTCCATGCCGAACTCTAACCGCGTCAAGTGACTTCTGTGATAAAACTAGGCACAACATTAATAATATGTTCCTAATCGCTTCTTTTGTGTGGTTGGTGGAATGCCTCGAGCGTCATATAGGTATAGGAGTACGCCACCAGTGTTTTTGGAGGAAGAGGTAGTGAGGGTATGAACATCCCTAATAGGTTTCGTTACAGAAGAAAACTAGGTATTTGCAAATAGTGCATGCTCACTTACTCTGTACGACATTAAATTGGACGAAGGTGCCTCGAATTCACCACCGATTGCTCCTCTTAGCTGAACCCAAACGATGTTCGGGTCTGCGATAGAAATTAGTTTGACTGATGCAAACGCCGCTTCCTGACCAACACAACGTGTACGATTAATTTTCAATAACTTGAAATAAGTGGTATTTCACGACGTTGAGGTATTAGAACATACTTGCAAGGGCGGCGGCTGTTCCGAGCTCAAGTACGCCATAAGAGCGCCAACGACGGTTTCCAGGTCGTTTTCGGACAAATCCAGGCAGACGCAGAGGTCACCCAGTCCGCAGAGCAGGGCCCTCACGAGTTTGTACGATTGGGTCATTTTGTGCGAAGGCCGGTTCCGCTCTCTCCGGGCGACGGGCGCTTGTTGGGTGAGATACTTGCAGACAAAAGGTATCACTTCTCTGAAAAAAATTCATCGATACCGTAAAAGCAAGAAATACAATCGTATTTTGTGTGAAGCGTTAGAACATTAAACATACTTGGACGTCCTGTTCCGGATGAAGTCCTTGGAGGTAGTGGCCAGCGTGCGGAGCAGTATGAACGACCTGTGGACCACGAGGAGGTCCGCCTGGGGGGAAAACCTTTGAACTAGGGGTGACCACATTTTGTGCACCATCGGCAGCAGCTGGTCGTTCCATTTGGACAGCACTAGAACTCCCTTTTCCAGGATCTAACAACACAAGTGAGTCAGAAAGCGGAACATCAGACTTCGTCATGATTGTATGAAGACTATCAAAAGTTTTAAAAACATTAAGGTTTATTATTCTCAGCGTAAGGGTTTGAGGTTTTCCCCCCGTTAGGACAAACCCGTGAGGCTCGGTGGGGCTCGCAAATGGGGGTTTTGAAGGATTCGTGGTGGAGGGTGGACTGGGGTGTCTTTTTCGAGGTAATTTAGGACGCAGCATCCATTTATGGGGGTCTCAGGCCCATCTGACAACATTGTGGAGATCTATGGGGCTACAAATGCGCCTATTGACTTTTGCCAGAAAGTCGAATAAGGATTTGTCCAAAGTAATTTCGTACGAAGAATCCATTTTTCAAACCATAATCAAATCAATGTGTTTTTATGGAGTTAATTTGGTTGGGCGTCAGGTAAGATTCAACACAAATATCCCAGAAACCTCACCCCATGCCCCGAGTCGATCACCTCCTCCCGAGACCCTATAAATACTCCGTTCTCCATCTATTGTGTCCAAAGGGCCGCTGACCCTGTATCGCCTTCTCAAATTAGGCGTTTCTGGGTTTGCTGACCCAAGTGCTGCAATTTAACTCGACCCCATAGCTAAAACTCTTCACAAACGCCTCCCATACAGAGCCCCCTGGGTTGCGAATGAAGTGAAAACCATGCCGGCACAACGCTCCTGGTGCTGGAGAGGGAAGGAAGTACGCCCTAGAAAAACCAGAAGCCGCGTGTGTGAGTTAATGTAAGTATGACTGAATGACGATTCACCTGACGATTAACTTCAGTTAAACTGACAGTGTATGGGGGCCCTTAATTGCATTATCACACATCTAACAGTTTTTCGAAACTGAGGTTAGAACAGTTCATCATTTGAAATTTGAGTGATTGCTGAACTTAGTTTCTTGATTGCTCTGCTTGAAAGGCTGTGATTTCTGATTTAGTTAGCATAGCACAACTAAAATCATCTAGACTGGAAGCACCTGCCATTCCTGTGGACAGAGTCAGAGAAGCTGCTGCTTTTGAGGTGGTTGGTGTGGATTTAGCTGGTCCGATTTTTCTCCGGAAACAGCGCAAGGCCTGGATACGTCTATTTACTTGTGCTGTGACACGAGCGATCCACCTTGAGCTGATCCTTTCACTTTCAACCGACGAATTCCTGCAAGCTCTGAAGCGTTTTGTCGCCCGACGTGGCCGACCTGCTCGGATTTATTCCGACCAATGTACTAATTTTATTGGTGCCAACAACCTTCTACAGAAAATTGATTGGGCTCAGGTTTTGGAGTTTTGTGAGGTACGACCAGGGGGAGTCAACAAGGTTCATATCGCGATGGCCAAGTTTGGAGGGTCTTTAGTAGCGGTCCTAGCGGAGAGCACCGAAATTAGAGAGCGAACTGTCCACCCAGTGGGTGTACAGTCTTTTGTAGTTTTTACTCTGTGGTGGCACCCACCCCCCACCCCTATCTCGTCCAGCCCACGGGCCGGGGTGCTCTTCTCCCCACTTCTACACTTCTAGAAAAATACATGAATATTATTCGACCGTTCTCAGTCACTGTGTTTGACCGCCATGTGGTCGATTGTTTACGTTTGTTTCGCTATTACTAGCGTTTCACCCCTTTTTCAAAAGCCGTTTTCATTGCTATATTTCATAAGTCAGTTTCATTGCTAGTCAGTGTTTTCTGAGCTCTTTATTCAAAGCAATTGTTATAGATCTACAGTTTTCTCCTCTGCTAGTGTTAACCTCGCCGTTCTTTTGGTGTACCATTTATTCTCAAAATAATCATGTCAAATTGTTGTCAATAGTTGTTGTATTACGAAATTATTAGGTAGGTACTTATTATTGTCAATAAAGTTGTCGATAATCAAAAGGTATTTTTCTTATGCCGTGTGATATCATGTGGATCGAATTTGTCAATGGTATCAAAATTCGATCCCTTTCCGCTCCCCACCATGAGCTCCAGCCTCCAGCATAGAGTTGAGGCCTCAAGAGGATGACAAACAATTGATTTTCAAACAATTCTGGGTTTTCCGATTTTTTATAACCAAGTGTTGGAAAAATCGGAATTGTTTGAAATTCAATTGTTTGGCATCCACTTGAGGCCTCAACTCTATGCTGGAGGCTGGAGCTCATCGCGGGGAGGGGAAAGGGGTCTTGACGGGTGCAAGGTGGAGAAACACCTAGTGGAACGGGGAGCGAGGAGGGGGGTTTCACGTTGGATGTTGACGGAGCTCTCCGCTAGAGGGTGCAACTCCCCAAGACCAAACTTTGCCATCGCCTTAACGTAGGAGTTTCTCCTCTGTCTTTACTACCTTACTCTGTGGGTACGACGGACCTCATGGAAGTTTAATCCTCCAACCGCATGGTGGGGCGGTTGGTGGGAGCGACTAGTTGGTCTCACCAAACGTCTATTGAGAAAAGTTTTGGGACGTTCAATTCTTTCGTATACCGAAATGGCTACCGTTCTCTGTGACTGTGAGAGTGTGTTGAACTCGAGGCCAATCATTGCCGAAGAAGGATCTGATGCGACGCCAATTACTCCATCACTCTTCATTCAGGACATAAGAGAATCAGGGTTGCCTGAACTAGACGTGATCGAATCTGTGGACCTGAGAAAGACATGGCAACGAAGATTAAAACTAAAAGAGGACTTCAGATCACGATTTCGAAGCGAATATCTTGGACAGCTGGTAATTGAGTTCCAGATCAGCTAGGCACGACAGAATTGGTCTTGGAGATATTGTTTTAATCGGCAATGACTTCACAAAGCGGATTGACTGGCCTGCAGCTCGCGTGATCGAACTCCTACCCGACAAAGATGGAACTATTCGTCTGGTTCGACTCCAAACCAATTCCAGTGTCTACGGCCCATTCGGCGACTTTGTCCAATTCTTGAAGGAGATTCAGGACCCATTGAAGACCCTGTTTCGAATCTACCACATTCTGAAGAAGTACCTGCCCCGATTGTACAAGATTCTGAAGAAGATCTGTGTGTGAAAATACCAGACCCAGTAGAAGATCCAAAAGGAGTTTCTGAAGAGATCAAGAAGACTTCTCGGGGAAGAACTGTGAAGAAGCCTGGTCGATTCCGTGATTAATTGAACTCTTGGCACCTCCCGTAGGAAGTATAGATTCATATTAAATATGAATTTTGTTGTTTGTTCGTTCTAACCTTTTTTATTATTTTTTATTAAGTGTTTTAGTTCATGAAAAAACTTAGGTGGGAGGATGTCCGCGATGAAGGCAATTTAAAATTTTTCAAACAACAACAGTTGAAATCGGCGCTATCCGCCATAATGCTTTTGGTTTTTACGTCTTTTGTACATGTTGAGCTCTCGCTTTAAATTCATTCTTTTTTTTAAAAAAATAAAATTGAGCTTTTAGACCGAAGTGTGGTGTTTCGAGTGCGTTATTCATCGCTCGGTATCCTGTTTTTGACATCGATGATGATCACACTTCTTCAACATGTCTCAGACAATGAGATGAATTCTGTTTGATTATGTTAATGATTGAGCAGTGTATTTTATAAAAACAAAATAGGATAGGAAACTCGCATGACCAATAAATCCGCAATGAAAATTTGAGCTTTACTTGTGCTATGATTCATAGGCTCTGAGAATGTTTGATATGCCTTGATGTTTCATGTTGTTTCTACCTGCCTCACTTTCAGTTGACGGACGAAACCAGGACGAGTTTCCAGCAGTTCAGCCCAGAGCGTCGGTGTTCCGGTAAAAGGTCATTTTTGGTGGTATGTTGGTTATCCCCCCTCTCCATGATTAAAAAATAACCGCGAAGAACCAACCAACCAATCAAACAGGAGTTACCAGTAAAGGTAAACATGAAGTTCAGGGCGATAAAAGTCTTACGACACAGAGATGCCAGAGATTTCGGTTTTGGTTTATTATTCTTGGAATAATACACCTATGTTTCTCAAAATTTGACATTATCCGTTTCAAGAGGTCTACATTCTAAATCCGAAATGTCCGTCCGCCGTCCAGGTCGTTTTGGGCAGTAGGAATTTCTTTAAAAATCTGAAATGTTGACAAAATACTCGGTTTACCATCTAGTTGTGCCCGGAAGCAGCCCGATCGCCCAAACCCGTGGGGTGATATGGGGCTAAAATGGGGCTCCGGGAGGGTTTTTTTAAAGGCTTTTAGCTATGGGATCGAGTTAGGTGTCGTTTTCGAAGTTTTTTTGGACGTAGAATCCATTTTCGGGGGTCCCGGAAGGATCCGATTTCTCTGTGACAATCTATAGGGCTTTCATGGGGCTAAAAATTGGTTTTTGAAGGATCCCAGAAGGTTAAATATTTTTCAAGTAAAAAATAAAGAATTAAAAAAAAATTTTTGAAAAAAATCCCAACAAAAATTTTTTTTGAAATATAAAAATCCAAAAAAACATTTTTTTTTAAATTTTTTTCATTGACAGAATTACATTTCTGCACAAGTAACCTATAATATAGGTTACTACCGATATAATATATAATATGATACCTATATAATATGATAATATTATTATCAAAGAATAATAAACCCTTGTGTAAAATTTGCAGCGTTTTTTTTTTTTTTTTTTTTTTTTTTTTTTTTTTTGGAGATAGCGACCTTTTACGTAATTTAAATATCTTACTCTGACGGTAGTTGGAATGATGAAATACATGAAATAAAATGTCGGAAAGGCAAACAGATTGAAATTTTTCTCATGGTTTGTTGAAATCATAGTATTTTTAACTTTAGAGCACCTGCGATTGCAATGACAATAACATGGATACAAGAGACAGACTAGTGAAGATAAACATCGGTTTCTCACAATCAAAGTCCGCTGACGAGGCCACCTCAGACTGGCCAGCCGCGCTCGCTGCCAGTGTTATGATGACTACGTCTTGTGCAGGTCAACAAACAATTATTTAATAATACATAACCCTTTCATTCATATATGACCCAAACAATGCAACAAACCCCAGTGTTCTTAACTTCAGTCCTCAACAACCTGATACTTCGGACGACGAATTCTTAAGGTTAGTTTTTTTAAATTCTCAGTTTGAATGTCTTTCCGACTTCTTATTTCATCTATTTTATCATTCCAACTACCCTCAGAGTGAGATATTTCAATTACATAACAATCGCAGGTGAATGTCAAATCGCACCCAATTACCCATTCTTGAATTGAAAAGACATTCAAGTTACCTTCGCTTGATCGCATTAGATTTATACGCAAAACTATTGGAACCTTAGCTGGAAATTCGAAGCTTCTCTTACTTGCAACACTTGTATTTGTCGGGGAATCTCTTTGGACGGGAGGAAGTGCAAACTCCGATTCAACATGTCGATAGTGAGTTGAATGTGATCGGGAACCTTCTTTTCCGAGCTCTCGTCAGAGGCTTCCATCGGGTGACTGATATCAGGTTCATTAGCTCTGGTGAAAACGATAATTAAAACATGAATAAACTACCGTAATCACATTGTTGTGTAAAGGAATATCTTTTAAGTTTGCTCACTCTGGCATTGGTTGGTCGTTGTACTCCCGAGCCACACAGCTGGTCTTGTAATAGTCGAAAATCTCGTCCCAAACGGTAGATGGAGCCAGTTGTGGCTCGCACTTGGGGTCGTTCTGTTCCCAGTCTAAAAGGCGGGTGACGAACGTTAGGAAAACTTGTAGAAATGCGGTTGCGTTGACGTCCTGAAAGGTGTCACAGCTCTGCACGAGGACCTGAACAGGAGACGTGGACGTACAAGCCGTTTCTTTTGAAAACAATCAGTAATTTAAAAAAAGGACCTACATCTTTGACGATTTCATATAGAGGAGGAAACGCTTCAAAAGTGGAGTGGTTCATAATGACGGAGAGAACTGAGAGGACGCGGGGGTTCCGTTGCGCACGGCGAAGGTTGAGTGTCACGTGATAAGATAGGTAGTCAACATTATTGGCCACAAGATGTCCGACGTCGCCGCCGTACAGTGCTGCCAACGAGCCTACAGATGCAAAACCTAAAAAAAAAAAAATTGGAAAACTAGTTGACAGGCTGTCCTGAGTCCAAACGTTTATTTGTATTTCTACTACCTGCGGTGGATACGACGTAAAGAGGACTCCCGGCGCACTCGAGCAGAGGGTACAGGCAAGTGAGAAGATTGGGCACAAAAGCCTCTGCACCCTGCGCAACTGCTAGAGTGGCAACGAGTTCGCACAACAGGCAAATCTGAAAGGATTTTGACTCAATTTTATCAACAGGAATGAAACAAACCCCAAAATAGCAAATCGCGATCTACCTGTACAACGTTACTCTGCGCCGCGGGTTTGTCAGCAGCACTTTGGACACTGACCAGCAGGTCCCAGAGCTTGAGTTCCATTACCGTCTTGAAGACTTGATTCGTCAATTCATAATCAACTCGTTGAGAGTTCTGAGAATCTGAAATTGAAGACGGGCAATAATCACAACCAGTTCAGTATGGCTTTGGCAAGAAATAAAAAATTAAAAAAATTTAAAAAAACGCTGCAAATTTTACACAAGGGATTATTATTCTTTGATATAGGTTAGTTGCGCAAAAATTATTTCTGAGTCAAAAGAAAAAATGTTGGAAAAAAAAATTTTTTGGATTTTTTTTTTCAAGCAAATTTTTTTTTGGATTTTTTTTTCTTCAAAAAAATTGTTTTTCCAAAAATTCTTTATTCTTTACTCAAAAAATATTTAACCTCCTGGGATCCTTCAAAAATCCCATTTTTAGCCCCATGAAAGCCCTATAGATCACAACAGTGAAATCGGATCGCTGCGGGACCCCAAAAAATGGATTCTACGTCCAAAAATACTTCGAAAACGACACCTGACTCGATCCCATAGCCGAAAGCCTTCAAAAACCCCCTTCTGTAGCCCCATAGCGCCCCACGGGGTTGGGCGATCGGGCTGAAAACCTTGCGGGCACAACTAGATGGTAAACCAAGTATTTTGTCAAAATTTCAGATTTTAAAAAAAATTCCTACTGCCCAAAACGGCCTGGACGGCGGAAGGCGGACGGACATTTCGGTTTTGGAATCTAGACCACTTGAAACGGATAATGTCAAATTTTGAGGCCGATCGGAGTCGTCGACCCCCGTCGCGAAAACATAGGTGTATTATTCCAAGAATAATAAACCAAAATTCTTGATAAACGGTATTAACGGTTGTACAGGCCGGCATGTGGGGTCAACAAGCGTTGTTACTAAGAAAAATTGCTACGGGTGTTCAGAGTGAAGCATTGATAGGTGATGGACGGCAGTTACTATGTTGTGCAAAGCACGAGTGTCCCAGCTAGGTGGGTGCGAGGTTATTTGCTTCGATTCGAGGTAGTTTGATACTTCACGACGAGAAACGGGTTGCTACGGGTGTTCGAAGTGAAGGATGAGTGAGGACGGGAAAATGATATTTCGCGCAAAGCACGGGTGTCCCAGCTGCAACTAAGAAAAAATACGAGTTGTTCAGGCTTTACGAGCTCAAAGGTTGCCACGGCTGTTCTGAGTCAACCATAGGTTGCATTATTGATGGGTGATGGACGAGAATTTGATATTTCGTGCGGGTGTCCCACCTAGATACAACGATGTCTGTGCGATAACCTGTTCAGAAGTTATTCGAAGATTGTCGGTAGGTGAGTAGAAGTTTATTTCGCTAGCCTTCTATTCGAGTTTGGTAGGTACTTCACGACGAGAAACGGGTCAACAAGCGTCGTTAATAAGAAAAATTACGAGTCTATGTTCTGGGTGAAGGATGGAAGCTTTATTTATGTGCGATGGACGGGAATTTGATATTTTGTGTGAAGTACGGTCGTCCCAGGTGGTTTATTATATAAAGTTCTTACCAAACATGAAACTGAAGAGAAGCGTGATTTCTTTTCTATGAGCGGGTTGACGGAGGAAGTCATCCAACATGGAGTGCACGATGGAGCCGCTCTCCGAGTATTTCAACAACTTCGTGGCTACGCCCTGCAATGTGGCCAAATATCTGGGGGAGCCAGAGTGCTTGAGAACCATCCAAACCTTTTGACTCCCAGTCGCTTCCTGGTCCAATTCTTTAAAAAAAAAAAAAAAAAAAAAAACACCGCATAAAACAATAATCACACATCATTGCTCTAAAACAGAATTTGCGGTACCTCTGACAGCCTGTTCTTCGAGCAAGGTGACGTTGGAACAGTCGAGAGTGGCAGCGGTGTAGAGGCTTTTGAGCAGCCGGTTCAGATGAGAGATTGAGTTCAGGAGACTCGGAAGGTGCCGACTTCCCAAAACGTCGACATAACCGGACAGAAGAAGCAGTTGCTTTTCCTTCAAATTCAAATCTAAAATGATCAAATTTCAAAAATTGTAAACGTTCAAAATGTAATGGTAACACTTAAACAACGAAATGTTGAAATTTACCGAATCCGTGCAGAATTCGTGGTAGTTTTGTGACGAGGGAATAAAAACTCTCTTCGACGATTTCAACGAGCTTCTTCGACGAAGAGTCCTTTTCGCACGATTTGGTAAATTTGTCGATGGCGTTTTTCCCTGCTTTGGCCACGTCCGGATCGGAATCCTGACTGAGGCAGATGAGGGCGTCCACCAAGTATTTTACCGACAGGTGCATGTTCCTGTAACGCCAATGGGAAATCGCTAGGTGCGAATCGGTGTTGTCAGAGTGCACGACAGGGTTGGACCACAGAGTAACAGAGAACAAAGGTTTGGACTTACTTGGGCGCTGTCGATAGGATGTGGCTGATTTCGGTGAGAAGCTGCCGCCTCACTTTGGCGTTGTCGTGCTGCTGCAGGGTGAGCACCTTCTCTGTTGTGGGCGCCAGTTTTTTACCACTCGTCGTCAACCATTGTTCGGTCAAGAGCTCGGAAGAGTCATTTGCCGGAGAATAAGGGCTAGACTTGCGATCCGGGTTAGGGCAATTGAAATCGAAGAAGGTAGCAGCAGGTGTTCGTGTTCTGTCCTCCATGACAAGCCCAATCATGCGACCCCACAAACGTACAGCTTCCTGTAACGCCAAAAACGTGACAAATCCTTTGCAATCCATCCAACTGGATCTACCTGCAGTACTCACCACAATGATTTTATGATTCAAAGTATCTGTAGACGTCGCCACCCCCACTGCGCAGCTCACTATTCCAGGCAGCGTCAACATGACCAGTTCAGCGACTTGTTTACGCCGCGACGTGTCTTGGACATCTCTCAATTGCAGTAAGGATTGAAGACACCGCAGTGCTGCCACCCTGAAAGATACAGGTAATGTTAATTCCATGAGGTGGCTAATTGTAATAACTCGTAATAAAATGAAATTACCTTAACTGGATGAATTTCTCCCTTTTGGCAAGAACAACAACGTGATATATCACAACATTAAGTTTGTCAAGAGACCTTCGCGTATACACAGCTTTCAGAACCTCATCGGACGCTTTTGAAAACAGACGAGTGAGGCAATTGACCACCACCAGTTTCAATTCTTCTGATTTATTAGACACTGCGAAGACAATTTTTTAAGAACAAAATTAAATCAATTGTTATCAACGATGTATATCACGAAAAGGCAATAAATTACCTAATTCGTCGTCAGATGGGGAATAAATGGTTTGAAAAGACAAGGAAAAGACTTTCCAAAATTGAACTTCGCTGTCGATTGGAACATGTTCCAGCAGTGTTTTTAGGCATTCTAGAACTGATATGAGAGCGTCAGGTCTGTGGAAAAAACAACAACAAATTATTGAAGAAAGAAAGCTTCCATTTAGACTCGATGAATGATGCTAATTAGGGTATTTTCTAATTGAAAGTAAAAAAATGTTGTAATGACCAGAGACGCCGCGTTTATGACTTTTAACCTGCAGGCAATGAGGAAGAGGAGCATGGACCACTTGAGTAGAGGTCAAAGAAGAGCACTTCACGGCATTCTGGATAGAATACCAGTGAATGAGGCAGCGCTAGCTGTCTCTGATGCCATGACAGAGAAATTGAACTTTGATCTTCCCTTCAAGGTCCTCATCCATGAGCGATCAAAGTGGAAAGAGGGGAGACTACACTTTGAGCATGGGGCCATGGTCACACACCGATGGACCTGTTATGGATGGTAGACCTGGTTCGGGGGTCTTTGGGCCATCAGAGCCAATTGGGGCGATGACTACCATCTTTCAGGCGGAAGTTAACGCCATTGGCACTTGTGTGCACCGGCTGCGATGTCGGCGCATTAAAGGGGCCAAAGTCTACATACTGTCAGGCAGTCAGGCTGCCCTGAAGTCCTTGGCGTCGTTTTCTATTACATCGAGGCTGGGCTGGGACTGTCTGAGCAAACTCAAGCTCCTCGCCAGGGACAATAGAGTGACCCTCGCATGGTGCCCTGGCCACCAGGGCACTGAGGGTAATGAGGCAGCTGACATCCTTGCCAAAGAGGGCTCAGGTCTCGAGCCAGTCCTCGGGACAACAAAGAGCTTTCTGCTGAATGAGATCTCTTAAGTGGGAGACAAAGGAAAGAGCGCTGCACTGGCAAAGACTCCCTGGTCAGAGGCAAGTGAGGTTGTTTATTGAATTCTCCTTTCTACCCAATAAAATCCCCATAAAACCTAATTTGTGCTAATTTGATTTTGGAACCTTACAAATTGACCTAGTACAAAATCTAGAAGGATTAAAATTTGATAGGGAGCCACAGGTCTCTGCGTATCATACTTGCCTCAGGTTAGCTCTGTCAGACAAACGGATGAAAACCGGCATGAACAGGTAGTCAGAATATTTCTGAAGGATTGTCGTCCTTATCGTTTGGAGGGTTTCTTTCAAATTGCCAGCGTTCGATTTGTTCGAAGGGTCGAGAGCAATCGGGTCGCACACTTTTTTCAACTTGGGGAAAGCCATCTTCAACTGGACGTACTCCTCGTTGAGGTCGTTTTCTATATCGTCGTAGTCTTCCATTTTGAGGAGACAAACAGACTGAAAACTGACAGACAGATCAGCTTGAATTTCAAGCCTTGAAATGTAACGTTGCACTACGGCGGTGACTGCGAGCTCAATCAAAACAAAACCAAAGGTTCTGTTGGCGCAGGTTATGCTGTTAACAGATAAATAATTTATTAGGGGTAGGTCCATGGAACAAGAAACAGGGAAAGGACGGACGGTCCTTGAACGAGCGTCGTTTGTTTACTTGAACCTAATCCCTTCATACATGAAAATCAATGAAAATTTATGTTCATATTTAAATAATTAAATAAATTTATTTTCACGTCCATTTCGAGATTCCATTACAGTCACAACGGATTCCTAAGCACTTGGTAAAGCTTTTTGGTTCCTTCAAAGTTAACGGTACGTACGCGGGTCCAAAAGGAGCAGTAAGCGGGAGCTGCTCATCAGCGGGCCTGCAAGGACCTTGCAGCAAGGTTTTTAAATAAAACTTTTAATAAGGGGTTGGAATGAAAATCAATCTAATCGATTTTTTCAATTTTTGATTAAAACAATCGATTAGTAACTGATTTTAAGACCGAAATCATTAAATTTTAATGATAGGAAGGTACAAATTTTGTATGATTTTTAAGCGATAAAATTTGTAATCATACTGTATCGTAATTATTATTTTCCCAAGTGTTTCATTCTCGCGTTTTGCTTCAATTTTTCCTTTTGTTTACAATGCCTTCAAAGAGGAAACCACTGGGCGAAGTGATTTGTCATACTTATCTATCGTTTCATAATTATTATGGATTAAATACGGACTAGATATATACCTAGTCATAAGATTCGCAATAATTAGGCACATCATTCAGAATACCTACTACAATGAAAATTCATTTTCGTTAAATTATTTTATTCATTAATCACGAATAATTCGATTATTGTTAGATAAGTTTTGTTTACGATAAAAGGGGACATTTTTTTAAAAAATGGCACAGTTAGATATCAATTAGACGAGAGCAGTGAGCCCTGAACTGTCGAGCAAAGTGAAACCACCTTGTCTGCGTACTGTAATGTAGGTAAAAAACGCTGAAAATTTTACACAAGGGTTTATTATTCTTTGATATAGGTTACTTGTACAGACATTTAATTCTGTCAATAAAAAAAAATTAAAAAAATTTTTTTTTGGGGATTTTTAAATTTTAAACAAAAATTTTGGGGGGATTTTTTCTAAAATGTGTTTTTTCAAAATTTCTTTCATTTTTACTCGAAAAATATTTAACTTCTTGGGATCCTTCAAAAATTTAGCCCCATGAAAGCCCTATAGATCGCCACAGTGAAATCGGATCGTTCCGGGACCCCCAAAAATGGATTCTACGTCCAAAAATACTTCGAAAACGACACCTAACACGATCCCATAGCTAAAAGCCTTCAAAACACCCCTCATGTAGCCCCATTTTAGCCCCATAGCGCCCCACGGGTTTGGGCGATCGGACTGAAAACCTTGCGGGCACAACTAGATGGTAAACCAAGTATTTTGCCAAAATTTCAGATTTTTAAAAAAATTCCTACTGCCCAAAACGGCCCGGACGGCGGACGGACATTTCGGATTCTGAATGTAGACCTCTTGAAACGGATAATGTCAAATTTTGAGCCCGATCGGAGTCGTCGACCCCTGTCGCGAAAACATAGGTGTATTATTCCAAGAATAATAAACCAAAATCCGACTTTATTAATTATTATCTAACTGTAATAGTTTGGAGCAGAAAATACCTGATTATAATAGTAAAATAATAACAATATTATCAAAATAAGGTTTTTTTTCTTCTCCAAGTTAAATTTAACTTTATAAGTTTTTGTTAATAATAATTATTAAAAAACTGGGGTGTGGTTTTATGAAACCACGGTAAAAGTGAAACTTTTTTCCCACTAGTCTCTCCGGCTCGCTTCGCTCGCTCCCCTAGTGGGGTAAGGAGCATCGATGGACACGTTTTTTTATATCTAGTCCCCCCCACCCATTTCCTACTCATCCACCTACCCTTGTATCTCTATCCACGGCTTCATTTTGGCGTTTTCTCAAATTGATTTCTAACGTGGCAACTGATAACAACAAAACAAGCGGCATTGTTTACTGCATCCATTAATAACATCAATAAATATAAAATGGGGACATAATGACAAAGAACAAGTACGAAAGAAATGCGTGATAAATCGAGAGCTTTCCAACGAATGGTGAACGATTTTTGTACGATTATAACTGGCGAAGATCAAGTTCCGTAGCAACGAATCGATTCGGTTGTAAAGCAAAACCGTTACCTATCGGTTGTATGCGAAAATCAACGGTAGCGTGACGGGACAAGAAACGACACACAGACCAAAAAATTTGGGACGATGTAATAAAAGTTTCACTTTAAAAATTAATAACAAATTATACAACAAATTAATAACAAATAATGATTAACAAATTGTTAATAATTTTTACAAATAATCGATTATCGTTCAATTTTTTCTGATTGATTCTGATGAAATTTATTGGTTCTGGCAAATACTTGAAACGGCCCACCTCGTTTGGTTGGTAATAATTTTTGGTTTGGAAGCTAGTCATGGTAGAGATCAAAGTATTTGTTCGGTGGTGTACAGAGGGCGCTTTCGATAAGTCCAACGTCAGCTGACTTTCCCCCATTACGAAGGCCTCGGTTTTCGGCCATCTTTCGGGATCTCTTCACGTTATCATTTTTCGTTTCGCCTTTCCTTCTTTCCGGCGAAATTACCGATTTAATCGCCTGAAATTCTTCGAATTGAGTCGAATTTAAGAGTTTCCCCTTCCGCGACAGGATCCTCAGGATGTCCGCTATCGTTCACAGCTTTCGAGGGGTCGCCGGGAGGTTTGGACCCGCTTTCTTCAACACGGCCGTCCGTTCGGCAGCTCTAGGAGTTCAACACAAACACATCCACGTCTTGGCCAAAGATCGGCTCAGCCTTGTGCCCACCAAACCGGTAAAAATAAAACTCGCCCAATGTGAACTTCCGCATTTGAAATGTTCATAGTTACTTGAATTTATTGCGTAACGTCGTATCTCGGGGGCTCTCTCTCAAGGGTGCCGGGGGTGGTTGAAATAATGGGTGGTTCCGTGGGGTCATCTACCTACATGATTGATAATAATTATCAACGGGTAGGTAAATATTACCCATGTTGAGCAGCCAAATCTTGAAATTGGTGATGGGAGTTGGTGTCGCAATGGGAAAATAAGATGTCTGAGTCTAGTTGAAGTCTATATAATAATATTATGATATTTCTTCAATTAGTGCGCTGTCATAGCCGAAATGTTGTGGTCTAAAAATCGTAGAATAAATATAAATTTTAGCGCTTCGTACCTCAGATCATTGGACTAATGGCTTGCGCCGAAGTGAGGGGTAGGTACCATCATTTTAACGGGAGGAGGTAGTACGGCACGAGCGCCTAGAACTGCGTTACCTGTTAGTTTCTATTGAATAATCTATTCCTTTGCTGAAGTTTTCACGTTCAGTGGTTAATTTCTTTGACTTGGGGGTCTGATGGTAAAATTTACTTTCAGAGTGGATCTGGTAGAGAAATACGATGCTTTTGGCACCTGCATGTTTTGCTTCTGGTATACTGCATCAATATGGATGAAATGTATCGCCTGGTTGTTGATGTTAGGTAGTTGATCATAATAAAGTTAGAACTCCTCAATTTGTGGCGTGATGCGTCAAAATTTGACATTTAATGGGCCTGTGGCGCTCAGTGAGATTTGTTAGATGCTTGGTGTAGGGCTGCTGCTGTTGTTGTTTTAGGTATAATATTTAATATTATTATAAAACAACAACAGCAGCAGTTTTATTTTTTAAAAATAATAAAATCAGAAACTCATCATTAAAATTTAATGACGTCATTAAATTTTGATTTATTTCCTAGCGTCGAGTAGTGGTCCGAAAAAGCGGAAAATTGTATTTAACATGTCATGTTACTCCTCCACGCTATCTGTTTAAAAATTGTGCAAAAATTAATTCTTTCATTGAAAAAAAACTTTTTTTAAATTTTTTTCTGTACAAAGTTCCCAAGGACAGTTGTGGGATCTCGAAAAAATCGATTTCTCGTCCAAAATTACTTGGAAAACGACACCTAATTTGACCTCCTGGGATCCTTCAAAAATCCCATTTGAAGCCCCATAGATGCTCACGGTGAAATCGGATCTTTCTGAGACCCCCAAAACATACACGGTGGTCGGCCTCAAAATTTGATATAAGACCCTTCAAGAGGACGAGATTCCAAAAACGAAATGTTTGTCCACCGCCCTAGGACCGGCCGCGCCGTCCAGAATACTGAACCGTCCGCCGTCCGAGCCGTTCTAGGTAGCAAGACTTTTTTTTTTTTTCAAATCTGAAATTTTTACAAAATACTCGATTTACCATTTAGTTGTGCCCGCAAGGTTTTCGGCCCGATCGCCCAAACCCGTGGGGCTCTGTAGGGAGCAAAGGAGCTACGGGAAGGGGTGTTGAAGGTTTTCGGCTATGGGATCACGTTAGGTGTCATTATCGAAGTATTTTTGGACGTAGAATCCATTTTTGGGGGTCCCGAAACGATCCGATTTCACTTTGGGAATCTTTGGGGCTTTATGGGGCTACAAATGAGATTTTTGAAGGATCCCAGGAGGTCTAATAATTTACGAGTAATTTTGGACGCATAACCCATTTTTCGAGGTCCCACATTTGTCCGCACGTTGTACAGAAATTTCTTTCAATTTTTTTCAAAAATTTGTATGATGAGTTTTTTATGTTATAAAACACGTCAATTGACGAATTTTGGAGCCACGCCAATTAGGTTTGGAAATTTCTCATTTCATTTTGTAAAATAAATAATGACGACGCTGGGCAGGGAAAAGGGGCCCATACGCCAAAATGCAAATTTTGGGAAATTGAGATTTTCTGTGGCAGCGTATCCAAGTGAATCTAACCGAGAGTTTTCTGGTTACGGCGGTATCCTTGGATTTTAGTTTCCCGTTTACCGTTTTCCCGGTTACGGCTTGGAGCGCACTACTGCACAACATACTAGTGCGGAAAGCCCTTTTCCCTTTATTGAATTCACGTACGCTCTGATAGAATAGTGTTGCCAGAGTGGCGTATTGGCCCTTGTCCCGGTCAGTCTGATGCACAAGTGCCGTTGGTCTTCTCAGTTTTTCCCAAATACCCGCTTTGTTTTCATGTTGTTCAACCTGATTCGTTCTTCAACTTGTAGAAGATCTAAAAACGAAAAAACCTTTTGCATATCTCAATATCGACCAATGTGGGGTATAGGCCCGTTTCCCTGCCCAGCGTCGATAATATAAAATATATATATATATTTTATATTATCGACGCTGGGGGCATCCCATAATTTATTTTTTCCCATAATATAATATATTATATTATGGGAAAAAATAAATTATGGGATTCACATACATTGGGGACGCAACCGCAAAGATCCGTCACCAATTCAGTTGATTTCCTCCATCATTAAAGCGTTATTCGTTTCTTAGTTTTCATGTGGGGTGTGTGAAAAAACTTTCATTTAGTCGTCAGAACTTTCTGGAAAGGGTATTGGGTGGCCCGAAGCACAGAATCCTTGTAATAATTACAATTATTGTAAAGTTTAGAAATGATAGAAATACGCCGTGTCTAACCATTCTTGTCGTGCCACATGACCATTTTACTATAAAACTCCCCATGACGTCTTCGATTAATTTCCTTAATTTCCACTTCTGTGCAGTTTTCGGGAACTAACCGGTTCGCCTCTTCTAAAATCGACCCTGCTAAGAAATCCGAAATCGAGACGCGGGTCATGAACGTGATTCGAGCTTATGACAAAATTTCGGCTGATAAGGTACATATTTATTTCAATGTTATTTTAAGTTTTGATACAATTTTGTTTTGCAGATCCTTGTCGAGGCCCCCAGAAGGGGCTACAGCCACGGTGAGCCTCTCTCTCTTGAGCTGATTAGGGAGCGCGTGGTCCTTGTACTCAAACTGTACGATAAAATTGATCCCGCTAAGGTACATACTTGCTGAAAACTCACGAAATTTTATTTTCAGCTGGGAGATAATATTCAAAATTTATATCACTCCGAAAACACATGCCACACAAGGCGCTCCAACGGGCTCCTTGAATTACTCCACTCTTTTTCTGAAAAGGTCAACATTAACAAGTTTTTAACATGGAAACACGTTTCAGATGAAGCGTTTACAATATTTATGTATCTGGAGCGGGGTGTGACCTCGTATGAGTTTTCCCTTTTTTCATTGGTCGAGCCATGTAAGTTAACCTATTATAGTCGAACATAAAGACCACCACGCCTAGAGTTTATACTACAATATGAACTGTTAGTTAGGCTGACCAAATGGGCTCCTTGAAAAGGTCGGAATTCATCATTTCTCAGTATCAACATATTCGGATTCAGCACCCTTTGATACCCCCTAAGATCTAAATAATTACCAACGATTAAGTCATTCGCAATTATTGCGAATCAGTACCAGTTAAAATATTTTCATAAAATGTTTTTTAAGTTTAAAGAATTCACCATTTGAAATCTGAGAGGGGCTTGAACCTGTTGAGTAAATGACTTGCAAATTATTGTCAGCCTCGCAAACGTTGTTTTTGTTTCGAAATCGCGTGTCTCAGCTCACATTATTTACGTCTGATGGCGGCGTAGTTACGTGATTACCGACACAAAATGTAGTCTTTTTATTTGTGTTTCTTTTCAAACTTCGTACGAATTTTTTAGCTGTTTCATGTAAAGTTTATTGTGTCTTATGTGTGGTGAAATTATATAGTAACTTTAATTTTACAGCTCAAATTGGATTCACACTTCATCAATGACTTGGGCTTGGATTCTTTGGACCACGTAGAAGTTATTATGGCTATGGAAGACGAATTTGGTGAGTCTCCCATTTGCATCAAGCGTTTACGTGCTCTTTTGTGACAATGACTGATGGTTTCGGTTGTCCCTGGCAGGATTTGAAATCCCCGACAGCGACGCCGAGCGGCTCCTCCGACCGCAAGACATCGTCCAGTACGTTGGCGATCGGAACGACGTCTACGAGTGACTTCGCGTCCCCAATGGCGTCATTTCGTTTACAACTCGTGATCTACGTAGTAGTAGCTGCGGCCGATTGGTGTCCCCCACCAACAACGTTATTTCTGTTTTGTAAATAATCACCCACGTCCCCTTGAAACAAAAGCCTTTCAAAGCTGTCAGCCTTTTAATTATAATTTTCTCTGGATTTTGTTCTTTTGTAAATATAGTTAAAAAAGGGATGTCGAGTTCTTATTGTTGTTTTCACATGTTTTGTGGGTTATCACGCTGTCGGAAACACCCAGCGCGCCGATGAGCTGTCAGAGCGGTCAATATGTCGCAGCCGCACGTCACAATGTCGGCTCCAACAGCTCGTCGGCGCGCTGGGTGTTTCCGACAAAGTGCATCTCGACTTGATTTGGTTTATTATTCTTGGAATTGGCGACTCCGATCGCCCTGAAAATTTGACATTATCCGTTTCAAGAGGTTTAGATTCTAAAACCGAAATGTCCGCCGTCCGGGCCGTTTTGCGTAGTAGGAATTTTTAAAAAAATGTGAAATTTTGACAAAATACTTGGTTTACCGTCTAGTTGTGCTCGCAAGGTTTTCAGCCCGATCGCCAAACCCGTGGGGCGCTATGGGGCTACGGGAGGCGTTTTTTGAAGGCTTTTGGCTATGGGATCGAGTTAGGTGTCGTTTTCGAAGTATTTTTGGACGTAGAACCCGTTTTTGGGGGTCCCGGAGCTTTCATGGGGCTACAAATAGGATTTTTGAAGAATCCCATGAGGTCGATTAAAAAATTTTTTTTTCTTGTTGACAGAATTAAATTTTTGCTCAAGTAACGTACATCAAAGAATAATAAACCCTCGTGTAAAATTTGCTTGAAAAGAGCTTCATAATTTGAAGCAGTAGCAGTGAGTTTGGGGCTCCTGCGGTGTAATTAAAATTTCCAGGGCACTTGGACATTGGAGTGCTGTAACGGGTAGCTCAGGATGACCTCTCCCATTGGCTGTTCATCGGCCACCAATGTCTTACTCGTGTCGACCGACATTTATTTATTTATTTAAATTAAGCCGTATACGAGGCTCTAAGGCCATTCGTGCTCTTGCAGCTCAGTATAAATCAGATTTTTCCTTCCAGATGGTGTCGTCATCCTTAAAACTTAAAAAAATCTCTTGTATCCCGTAATGAGGAACAAGTGTCAAGATGTGATGCCGTCGTATCAGCTACCTGGCAAAGATTGCAGAGAGGAGAGTCGTAAATGCCTATTTTGCAAAGATGCTTTGCTAGGAAATCATAAGTTTCTAAGTGGCTTCATTAAGGCGCTTGGCTGTAGGGTTTTTTTGTGAGCACTCTCTGGTTGATTAGCTTTATGGGGATTCTCTGTTCAGGAACCTAATTTCTCATTTCTAATTAGGAACGGACTTGTTTCTAAATTATTGTTTTTGGCGCAACCTTTCCCTCAAAAAATGGAAAGGTGCGCTCATCTCTTCGACATGTTTGTTTGTTTGTTTTTCACAGCATCACGCCCGAGCGGCTCAACAGATTTTCATGAGGGTGGTCTCATTGTGATCAGCGAGTTCGGGGGGTGGTTATAGGCTACCTTGATTTTTCCTCCCTCATCCCCTTCATCGGTTTTCGGGAGGTCCTTCACGACGAAAGTTGATTATCTCTGATGTGTAACTAAGGAGGCCTCAAAAGGGGGACGAAAGTTTTAGTCCGATTTCGTTGGTACAAGGGTCTATGGAATGAGCTTTTTAGGCTGATTCCAACGACTCTAAAACGATTTTTGCAGCCTGAGCCGTTCGTTACCTCTGATCGGCATAAGGTTTTCTTCACGCATCGGTCGTTAGGGTGCAGTTGTCTACGTAATGAGCATCACGTGGATATTTTTGATGTGTTGTGTGGCATAGTTTGGTCGCTAGATACCTACTGTTTCTTAGTTTCTCTCGCTCATTAAATATATCGTAATAACAGAAAGGTTGTGCTCATCTATGGCTTGTTCTATCGATGGGCTTCCAAGGCTTCCAAATAACACCGAAAATGCGGTTAAAACACAGTGAAGATGTGACCTCTCTGCTTCTTCCAGAAGAAGCAAAGAGGTCACTATCATTGCTCATCCGTTCTCTTGGATCAGCACCTCTGCACCATCTGGCAGTTCCCAATCTCGTTTGAGATATTGAAGGTAACACTTAAAACACAGATTGTAAGTTCGTACAAATTTATGGAAAAATCGCTACCTATTTGAATTTTCTGCGGAAATGAGCGATCAGCTCCCACTGTGAATGTGATCGTGTTCAGTAAACTTAATAAGTTGCCTGAACACGATCACATTCACAACTAAGCGAACGTGGCCATTTTCGTGTTACTCCAATGTCACTCAAGAAATCACCGTTTCTGACACTGGATCTGACCCTATCTGTTAAGATCAGATTCTCAGAATGGGCTGAATCAAAACATGCTTCTCCCCACCTAGTTTATTCCATTTTGGAACATAGGTAAGTTCTTCAGAACCAATACGTAGACCGTCCATGAGAGGTGAAAAGGGGCAGGTCGAATACCCTTACTGAGAGATTTCACCAAGAAGCTTGTCAGTTCAATTCGTGATATGATCACCGGGTCTGAATTCAACCTGCGAATCACAATTTTGTAATAAAATACAAACCATCGTCTGTACGTGAATGAATTAGGAACTCAACTTACTTGCACAACCCGTGTCCCACGAGACCAGCTAGTGACTCGTTGCAGACGACCGGCGCTCCACTCACGACGATTCCGTCACAGGCGTCCACACTGACGTTCAGCGAGGTGTCGGGTGTGGTGTCAACTGAGGTGTCAGGTGTGGTGTCAACTGAGGTGTCGGGTGTGCTGTTACGTTTAGTGTCAGCCCCCTGCGGTCCGGCATTGCTGCATATTCCCGAATTACACGACATGGTCACGTCCGCACACCACATCCCCATCTCGTGAAAGTTCATGGTCATTGTACCTAACGCCTCGGACGCCCTTTCCTGATAGATTTAATAAAATTTAGTTATAAATGCGAGCGTGAAAATTGAGGAGGGGTTTATCAAAACTCAACATTTCCACTTTTGATCAAAATTCGTTTGTTTTGTGAACCTCATATCCCAAAAGTGGTTGTTTCCTATTGAAATAGTTGATTGAAAACGTGTTCTCGTCAAAACTTAACATCTCCTTGCACGAAAATTTATTATCAGAAGTGTGTTTGTCCCTTTGGAGATTTCCAAAAGTTGGTTTGGAGATCTCCATCTATGATCACTTTTGAAAATCTTTTCTTGTCCAACGACTAGATGGCGTGATAATGCTAAGCGCCACGCCTGCTACGGTGCATGGTAAACACGACTTTTGTTACGGCTTCGACATCGACTATAAACCTCGATGTTTTAAAAACCCACCATCGATGCCAACAAAAGCATCAATGTCTCAAAACTTTTTTTTTTTTTTTTTCAAAAACCAATAAAACTTGAGTTTTTAGCTGGAAATTGGACAATGTCATACTTTTCAAGATGTGTAGATTCAAAAAACGAAAAGTCCGTTCGCCGTCCAGGCCGTTTTGGGCAGTTTTTAGGGCGAAGGGGAATTTTTTTAAAATTCTAAAATGTATCGCCCACCGACATAACACTATGAATTAAAATTTAATTTCATGATTCAGTCATTAAATATTGCGTGAAAAGGATTATGAACTGAAACCTCTTGGTTTATAGGGGTTTTATTGCCATTTTGGGAAACTTGGCCACTTTTGGAACCTACTTAACTTGGAACCTATTTGATCGAAAATTAAAATTAAGTAGGTACCTATTGCAAATTGTTCAGAATGTTGTCCTTGTAATTCAACCTGATTTTCGATTGGTTGGATAGGAAAAAAGTTATAAGCCAGAAACTGAAGAGAGTTCCGAAAAATCTTATAAGACTATAGTTTTTAGGGACCCTGAAGTTAGCACCGTAAAGTGGGGTGAATAGGCTCAGTGTGGTGAATAGGCTCACTTTTTGCGAAAAACGTGTAATTTGAAAAATACGGCGAACTAATAACGATAAAATAAAACGGGAATCGATGGGGGAAGATTCAATGTATCGATTTATAACTCAATCGTTATTTATTTTGACGTCCATTGGCGTTTTTAGTGTTGGTAACAAGGAGCTTAGAAGAAGAACTTCTCTTCTAAGCTCCTTGTTTGGTAACTATGGCTTCCCGGAACAGCGTTTTTGGTTAGGGGTCCTAACTTTGCCCGCACAGCAACAATGGTTGCTGATATGAAGTTTATAACCGGCTTATCTGATTTGTAAACATTCTGTGATGATACTGTCAAAATTTCGATTCCGTGCGACAGTGCTGATGGAGGCTGCGGCCGATTTTGTAATTGAACTCACGCTCGATTTGTAAAGTGGGGTGAATCGGCTCACCGAACCCAGCTATAAACCGAACCCTGGCTAGGGATGCTCAAAAAATATCGATATATCGAAATATCGATATTTTTCGCCGATATATCGATATTTTTGAGCGATATTTTTTCCACCGATATATCGATATATCGATATTATTTTTAAAATATCGGGAACCGATATTTTTGAGAGAGATCCGACATAAATCCGCACACCAGCTATAATGTATTATATTTCTATATTATAGAAATAGGATCAAAGAACGTATAGGTAACTGTACGGAAGGTATTTCAAATCAAATAGGTACGATCAACGAGTTGCATTGGCAGAAAATATTAATCATGTACTGAATGTTTTGTCAGAACAATATAAACTAAGCAAATAAATCGTTTCCTTGATTTTACAAATAATTACCTACTCATTACAGATTTTTCGAAGAATTTATAACCTAAATTTATTTACTAGTAATCAAAAGTCGTGAAAGGCATGGATTTTTTTTTAAATTTGGACATATCCGATATATCGATATTTTGTAAACAATATATCGAATATCGATATTTTTCTACGATATATCAACCTAGTAAAACGATATTTTTTAAAACTATCGATATATCGAATATCGATATTTTTCTTCAGTGTGGACATCCCTAACCCTGGCGTCAAAATCGCTGGAAGAAATCAAGTGGGCGGTTGTTGGCGTAAAACAAGGTTTGAGCCTTCGGGAGGCTGCGCAAAAGTAGTCTAGGCAATAAATGATTCTAGGTGGAAAATTTCCTCCTAGAATGAAGAAATCGCTTCTGAACATGAAAATTTAATGTTGAGAGCAGAAGCGATTTTTTTCACCGATGTGTTTAGACTAGGGATCCCAATCTTGAATCCTGCAATTGCAGGATCCTGCAGGATCCTGCCGCTTTTTGAGAGGTGCGGATCCTGCAGGATTCGTGCGCGGATCCTGCAATCCTGCAAAAATGTGAATAACAGTTTCCACTCTTGGCAGGGTGCTTTCCCCTCCAGCGCTCCAGCCCCCTCCTTCTCCGATCTTCTGCGTGAATCACAATTTCCTTCTGTGATTCACAGTTTTCCCCCATTTAGCGCCAGGGCCAGCCCAGTCTTCTACCATTAAATGAAAATTTTTCATTCATCATCTTTTTGCAACATGATGGTATTATTAACTTGTGCCTTGTGAGCTGATTTAAAGCTATGGATTCCACGGCCGTTTGGGATCATTTATCGAAATCATTTCATCACCACAGAAAATGAATCAGGTCCAACCCCAGCCCCAGGTCCAAGTACAAGTTCTGCATCATCTTTGACTGGATCTGGCTCAGACCAGCTGAATACTTTACCTTCCGCACACCTATCATTAAAAGAAGAACTTGAATCGAAACTTCAACAACCTCAAACCTCCTTGCAAGAACGAGCTCTTTCCACTCTGGACTTGGAAACTGTATTGAAGAAAGAAATGTCCACTTTCGACAATGACAACGTAAGAGGAAAATGTCTCACCCAGGATCTGTTACACTACCAGTAGGTATAAGAGATCCCTGGTCTAACCACGCCCTTTTCTTACCTGACAACGATACCGCCCACTTGAATCCGCACGCGCCTTCTCCGCTGCTGGATAGGTATTTACCTATGTTACACCTATGTACAGTACATATTATGTGCTGTACATAGTGCAATGCGTTCAGAGTATCCATTCGTTCGCGAATCAACAGTGACACTCTGAACGCATTGTGCATGCTTCGGTCGTTCTTCCAGACTAAGTAAAAACATCCAGTTTTCAATTCATACCGTTTGTAACAATCATAATAATAATTATTATGATTGTTACAAACGGTATGAATTGAAAACTTCAATAAGAGAATATAAAGACAGAATATAATTATTATATTCTGTCCTTAAAATTTATTACTTAAGAGTATTTAATACTCTTATTGACGACCTAAATCTTTTAATTTTACCTACTTACCTACTCCGGGTATTCTATCATGACTTAGCATTATAAATTACTAATTAATTAATTAAATAAATAATTAATTTGCGCTGTTGGGCAGATGCAGGATCCTGCGCAGGATCCTGCAGGATTGGCAAGTTGGAGGTGCGGATCCTGCAGGACTGAAAATCCGTGCGGATTGGGACCCCTAGTTTAGACCCATGGGAGGATAAAATACGACCCTACAAGCGAGCGGGGGTGGGGGAGGCCGAAGAAGGTCGGTTATTTCGTATTTTCGCTCCTAACTCGAAAACGTCCTACAATAGGAAGGTCCTACAGAAATATCATCTATATGAAAAATGAACCTCACAACATTTGCTACACAAGTGTCCCTATTCGTTTTTCGCGTAGGTACCTGTAATAGTTTTGGAGATATTCCAGCTTAAAAGTGAGTAATATTAAATATTACTGAAATTTTCAAAAACCCACTTGTTCTCACAAAAAAAAAAAAAAAAAAAAAACCTTGGTGTCGCCCAACTGTCTTTGTCCTCAAACCACTGAGCCCATTGGTCCACTGGTTGTTAGAATCGAGAAAAATATTTTTTTTCCATGTAAAAACATGGAGTGAGCCTATTCACCCCACCTGGTGGACCAATCGGCTCAGTGCATAAAAAACGTGTTTACGTTTTTCCCTTAGAGGGATGACCCTTGAACAGGTGAGGAATCGAAAATTGACGCCAAGACACATGAAATACCGTTGGAACGGTTTCTCTATGTTGATTGGTTCAGATTTTACAGATTCTCAAACTCAAAAAGTGAGCCTATTCACCCCACAAATTGTTCAGAATGTTGTCCTTGTAATTCAACCTGATTTTCGATTGGTTGGATAGGAAAAAAGTTATAAGCCAGAAACTGAAGAGAGTTCCAAAAAATCTTATAAGACTATAGTATTTAGGGACCCTGAAGTTAGCACTGGGTTAATTAGTCCGACTTTTTGAGTTTAAGGTCCCTGCATGACCATGGTGAGTCCTAAACAACCCACCAAAATGGGGTTCCAAATGGGGAAGTTCTGATTTTTTGCAAACGGGACCCTTTTTTCAGGATATTTTGTCTGGACTGGATGGGGAAGGGAATTTATTGGTTCGTTGATACGATTTTAAAAGTTCATGTAGCGAACAGTACACGTTTTTTGGCTCTGCTGAAATATTCCTGAAAGTGGAAATGTTAAGTTTTGATAATAGTCCAGTCACCAGGTGATTTTTCGGTGCAAAGAGTGGTGTAGAGTTTTTCTCAACTGTTTTATGTTTTTTTGGGGGGGGGGGGGGGGGGGGGTGCTGAAGACGAATCCGAAGCTTCCCAACAAAATTTCTGGGACGTTCTCCGTCAAAATCGAAAAAAAAACAACCTCGAAATGTCGGCACTTTTTTTGGTTTTTCACGGATAACTTTGAAAGGGTGCGTTATATGTAAAAATGTTCTATATAGTAAATTAAAGAACTCTAAATTCCGCGTCGAATGAGCTACCTTAAAGTTAAAATTGACTCATCCGTAAGGGCGCGAGGGGCCGCCAAAAAACGTTATCCGTGAAAAACCAAAAAAAGTGCCGAAATTTCGTTTTTTTTGTGATTTTGTCGGTGATCGTCCCAGAAATTTTGTTGGGAAGCTTCGGATTGGTGTTCAGAACCTCAAAAAACATGTATGTAATAATATAATTTTTCTCAAAGGTGTTATAATATAACAACATATTATGTTGTTATATTATAACACCTTTGAGAAAAATTCTACACCACTTTGCTCAGAACATCCCTCTTCAATTCACAGATGAAATCCCATTTTTGTGTTGGTTCAATTGGTTGAATTGAACTGGATTTCCATGTAGAGGTGATGCTAGCTTTCTATTAAAAAAAAAAAAAAAAAAAAAAACCGAGAATCTCACGTACGGAACACCCTCCTACTTCAACTTTGATGGGATAAGCAGTGACCAAAGATCGATATTCGTGTCCCATCATGATGCAATCCGAGTGTTTATCAATCCGTCCAAAAGAAGAGAGATGCGTATTCTCGACCGGGTGTACGTATTCCGTTGAGTCGAAAGGTGCGGCCATGGAAGCGAAGGCGAAGTTGTAAGCTAGAAAGCCTGCAACGAACGAACTCCATACAACATGATACCAAACATGGTAAGCTACTCGGATGCTGCTTGAGACCTTGTACGTAATAACTGGACGTGCACTTGGGGTGAGGATCGAATTTGACAACGTTCCTGGTTTGTTCGCCTTCTTCGTTCTCCCGGATGACGATACTGTATTGTCCGACATGCCTCTTTAGGAATTCCGGAAAGACAAAGTCTCCGAAAGTGACGCAATCGCACGACGTCAGAACTTTGCTGGTAAGTAAAACTATGTATTATTACCAATGTAAAATGACACCCTTTCATCCTACCCGTTCATTCGACAGGTCTCACCGAATAACAATAAACCAGAAGATGCAATTCACCTGTACGAAATGAGGACACCGTTGCAAAAGTCAGTCGCTCCATTTGTTCTTATTTTCACCGTCCACTGTAACCAAATTTCACTTTCGGATGTCACGCTCACGAATAACAGTGCCAAAATGTATGACATTTCATAGCGCATTTTCAAATTACTTCCCCATGTAACTGTGTAGTCATGATAGTTAACACCATGGCACAGTTTTCTAGGAAGTTTTATTTTTCGGCGATGAGAAAGAACATTCTTCGAAGAATGCATGGTCAGCGGATCCAACTGCACGAACAGGCCTCGCCGTTGCAGTCAAATTTCTCTACATTCCCCTCAGTCTTTTCTCCGTTTCTTCCGCCTGGTAATAGGCCAGTCTAAAATTCGCAAAATGTTCAAATCCAAGTTACCAACTCCAAATGGTATGGAAAACCCGTGAAATTTGTGGACTTTTTATTCTCGGAATAGAGAATAAAATACAACTATGTAATCGTGACGGGAGTCAAAAATTCTGATCAGCCTCAAAATTTGACATTATTCGTTTCAAGAGGTCTAGATTCCAAAAACGAAATGACCGTCCGCCGTCTGGGCCGTTTTGGGCAGTAGGCCTACCTACCTAGGAATTTTTGTTAACACTATTTTGACAAAATACTTGGTTTACCATCTAGCTGTGCCCACAAGGTGGGCTAAAATGGGGCTACGTGAGGGTTTTTTGAAGGTTTTTGGCTATGGGGTCGAGTTAGGTGTCGTTTTCGAAGTTTTTTTTTTTAAATGTAGAACCCATTTTTGGGGGTCCCTGAACGATCCGATTTCACTGGGCATTCATGGGGCTACAAATGGGATTTTTGAAGGATCCCAGGAGGTCAAATATTTTTCGGGTAATTTTGGACGCATAATTCAATTTTCGAGGTCCCACATGTACCGATTTTTTTTTCTTTTTCACCAAAAATATTTTTTATTGGCAGAATTAATTTTCGCCCAATTTTCGCTCAAGTAACCTATATCAAAGAATAATAAACCCTTGGATAAATTTGCAGCTTTTTTTTTTTTTTCAGACTACCAAACGGATTAGTAGACCTACCTATAATTATAGGTAGGTCTATCAGGTTATAACCTGATCAAAAAAAAAAAAAAAAAAAAAAAAAGTTTGATATTTTCCTAATTTTCGGGCCACCATCTAGTTGTGCCCGCAACGTTTTCAGGCTCGAATCGCTCGAACCCGTGGGAGGCTAAAAAGTGGCTACGGGAGGGTTTTTTCGAAGGTTTTTGGCTATGTAATTAGGTAGGTACTGCCCGGACGGCCATTTCAGTTTTGGAATCGTGCAAATTTCAATTTTCCGATCAAAATTTTCAACTCTCGTCGCCAGGGGCGGATAGGTGGTTTTGACCGGCCCGGGCGATTCAATTTGACCGGCCCACCCCCACCAATCTGCAGTTACTTGTCCAAAGACCAACAAAGGAAGGGGTCTTTATAGGTATTTTGGAAACACGAGCAAATGAATAGGAACGAGAAACCACTTTATTATGTTTAATAACTGGGTGAACTTAATACCTACTTAGGTGAACGAGAAAAATAACCGCCTATATTTAGAAAAAAATAAGAAATAAGGGTGGCGCTTCCTATTTGAATTAGTAACTAATTTGTAACCAAGCAATTGTTGGTAGCGCCATACAAACAAAATCGCGCTTCAAGCTAGATTATCACAGCTTATCAACGATAAAAAAAAAAAAGGCTTGCAAGAGCAGCATCTGGCTGGAGCTCTGTGCCAGAAGGCTTTGGACGTTTCTGGCCCTCCTCGCCATCTTCCCTCCACCCCACACATATTATATGTGGTGGTTAGGGTGAGAAATGACTCCTCTGCTGAGTACTAAATTGTTTATTGGAATAAACAATTGTAGCGTGGGGACCGGTTTCGAGCAACTAAGCTCATCTACAGCCCTGACAAGAAAACCATTTGTCATTAGCACCAGAGAAAAACCCGGAGGTAATCCCTCGTCCCCACCCAGGTAGTAGGTACCTATTTAAACTCTCAGACGCCTAACCAATTGTTCAGAACTGATTGTCCGTTCCACCTACCTCAAGTCACTCTGGTAAGCTCATCTGGATTTTTCTATTTCACCCAACCTCCTTACTTGTACTTAATAACACTTGTTCAAATTTACCTATGTATGAAAACCGCTGAAAAAACTAGCTCTTATAAAAATTTAACTTCTCAAAAATTCAACAGTAGCTTCAAATAGATTCATAAATTCAATTAATTTAAACCCTTCATATTCAAATTTACCTTTTGTATAAATTCAAAATTCACCATGTCAACTAGGTCACCTAGGTATGTCATCTTTTTCTGTAGTTTTACTTATCAATTGTTTTTTTTTTTTTAAATAAGAATAATTCCAACCTAATCCTTACTATTACCAATTAGAACCAATAACCTTGTCAAATGGGTCCATTTTTAAAATTACCTCTGACTTTCTTACCTATAATTTTCTCCTTGTCACTACTCACATATCGAGTATTTGTTTTGCCTCTAGAATAATCAACAATTCTCATTTCAGTACCTGTAGTATAGCCTAACTGGGTTTTCAAATGGTTCACTGGCCATCAGTCATGGAGCCAATTTTAACAGTGGGTCCATATTCCAAAACTACTATTGTCAAGTTACCACCATTCTGGACCGTTTTCATCAATAATTATTATAATTTCCACTATTTATACCATTGTCATATACCTTCAGTATAATATAACTTTGTTAATTTTATGGTTTTTCTCTGGTGCTAATGACAAATGGTTTTCTTGTCAGGGCTGGAGATGAGCTTAGTTGCTCGAAACCGGTCCCCACGCTACAATTGTTTATTCCAATAAACAATTTAGTACTCAGCAGAGGAGTCATTTCTCACCCTAACCACCTCATTGGATTAGACCTCTGCACCGTCGGCAAACACCACACTGCATATTATATGTGTATAATATCCCCCCACTTGTTCATTTCTTTCGAATTCTGGGCTCACCCTCAGGCCCATGGTAAATTTACCTTTTATATCTGTTTAAATTTAATTAGATATTTCAAAAAAAGTTTTATAAATTTTCATGTTAAGTGTTTGGACGGATGAAGGACCCTGGAAGATGAATTATCAAGAATACTCGGGAAATGAGTCCTCATTCAACTTCCTGGCATCCTTCAAGAGCCCATGGATCCCCACGATGAAATTGGATGCTTCTGGGACCCCCAAAAATGGATTTAACGTCTAAAAATCATTAGAAAACGACACCTAGCTCGAGACCATAGCCGAAACCCTTCAAAATCCCCTCTTGTAGCCCCTTTTTAGTTCCAGAGCCTCCACGGGTTTGTAAGATCGGGCTGCAACCCTTGCGGGTACCTTCAACTTAGAGAGAACAAAGTATTTTATCAAAAATTTCCGATTTTTATAAATTCCTACAGCACTAAACGGCGTCGACGGAGGGATGAACATTTCAGTTTTTGAATCTACCTACACATCATGAAACGTAGGTAGATATAATGACAAACTTTGAGGACAATACAAATTTGTTACCCCCGTTGCAAATACCAATGTGTATTATTCCAAAGATATTTAACCAAAACGGGATTGCATAACGCTCGCTGATGAGCGAGAAGCCACTTGGCTCAATGCTCCGGCCAGACGCTCCTGCTCACAAGCCATCAACATGAGATCCTCCAGATTGCTGTCCCTCAGAGTTTGCCTCAGCCTTGTTTCGAGCCTAGACTTGGGTTGTAGAAAGCGTTACCAAAAATTCGTAAATCAAAAAGAGACTCGCATACGATGAGGCCATGAGGTTGTAGACAACCTCAGTATACTGATTTAAAACCATGTACCTAGCACAAATTACGATTTTATTGCACTGACCTCGGGTGGTGAAAGTGGGCCTGAGTAGTTCCTTTTGGTCTCGAGTAGGACCTACAAAATATTATTTTATTTTAGGTAGGACACAATTTTTTCCAGGCTTCGACCGGCCCCCCAGGACCTTCGGCCCTTCGGGCGTCGCCCGATCGCCCGACCTGCCTATCCGCCCCTGCTCGTCGCAAATTGGTAGGTGTATTATTCTAAGCGTATTATTCTAAGAATAATGAATAATCTGAAATGAATAAAGAACCACATCACGTTTTACCAATTTTAATTCTATAATAATTATAAAATTAAAAGTTACCTAATTATTAAGGGTGAGATTCTGTCCGACAAAGTTTACCGATCCTATTGATGGCCCGGATTACCCATGCACCATCGACTAGTTTTTGTAAAATGTTAGGTCCAGGCATTATGGTCGTTACTTGTTTGCAAAGAAAATAAATTTTGATTTGGCAAGGGTACTCGCCACTTGACCGAAAAGTGTAGATTCAGAGGGAATCCTGAATGAAAGCCAATGTGGATTCAGGAAAGGCTATAGTACGGTGGATGCCGTGTTCTCCCTGACCAGCGTTGCTCAGCTCAGGTTAGCAGAGGGTTCCCAGCGAAAGCTCTACGCTTTCTTTGTTGACTTCAGGGCTGCGTTTGATGGGGTCCAGCATGACCTCCTTTTTCGGAAGTTGAATGCTGCGGGCGTCGGGCGACGATTCATGAGTTCTCTGGCGGCTATGTACAGAGCTGGAACTGCGGTGGTTTGGGGAAGTGAGGGGATATCTCATCCCTTCTCGGTTGAATGTGGGGTCCGGCAGGGCTGTTTGCTGAGCCCGCAGCTCTTCGCGCTATTCATCAACGACTTGGTTGACGCTATGCCATGTGGGGTAAAGATTGGCGACACCAAGATAAGAACTCTGATGTATGCGGACGACGTTGTAATCCTGGCTGAGACCCCCTCAGATCTTCGGCGGAACATCTTCGGCCTGCACAGCTATTGTGAGAAGTGGGGACTAACGGTGAACTTGGGGAAGTCGAAGATTGTTGTTTTCCGAAGGGGTGGTCGTCTGGGGTCCGGTGACGTGTTCTGCCTGGGTGGAAATCACATCGAGATCGTCTCATCGTACAAATACTTGGGCGTCACATTATCCCGGAACTTGTCGTTTGGTCGGCATTTCACGCAGCGTGCTGCGGCTGCGAAGTTGGGAATTAACAGTGTATACAAGTCAATACTCTGTCGAGATTCAGTCCCTGTCAGCTCCAAATACAAGATCTTTAACGCGGTCTCAAGGGCGGTACTCTGTTATGCTGCGCAGGTGACGGGTTTTCACCAGTCAAATGCACTCGAGCAGGTTCAGAGGCACTTCATCAGGATGATATTCCGACTGCCCCGGAACACGCCTAATTATTTTGTCTATCTCGAGACAGGCATGGACCCAATATTCGTTCATACCATCACTAGGGATCCCAATCTTGAATCCTGCAATTGCAGGATCCTGCAGGATCCTGCCGCTTTTTGAGAGGTGCGGATCCTGCAGGATTCGTGCGCGGATCCTGCAATCCTGCAAAAATGTGAATAACAGTTTCCACTCTTGGCAGGGTGCTTTCCCCTCCAGCGCTCCAGCCCCCTCCTTCTCCGATCTTCTGCGTGAATCACAATTTCCTTCTGTGATTCACAGTTTTCCCCCATTTAGCGCCAGGGCCAGCCCAGTCTTCTACCATTAAATGAAAATTTTTCATTCATCATCTTTTTGCAACATGATGGTATTATTAACTTGTGCCTTGTGAGCTGATTTAAAGCTATGGATTCCACGGCCGTTTGGGATCATTTATCGAAATCATTTCATCACCACAGAAAATGAATCAGGTCCAACCCCAGCCCCAGGTCCAAGTACAAGTTCTGCATCATCTTTGACTGGATCTGGCTCAGACCAGCTGAATACTTTACCTTCCGCACACCTATCATTAAAAGAAGAACTTGAATCGAAACTTCAACAACCTCAAACCTCCTTGCAAGAACGAGCTCTTTCCACTCTGGACTTGGAAACTGTATTGAAGAAAGAAATGTCCACTTTCGACAATGACAACGTAAGAGGAAAATGTCTCACCCAGGATCTGTTACACTACCAGTAGGTATAAGAGATCCCTGGTCTAACCACGCCCTTTTCTTACCTGACAACGATACCGCCCACTTGAATCCGCACGCGCCTTCTCCGCTGCTGGATAGGTATTTACCTATGTTACACCTATGTACAGTACATATTATGTGCTGTACATAGTGCAATGCGTTCAGAGTATCCATTCGTTCGCGAATCAACAGTGACACTCTGAACGCATTGTGCATGCTTCGGTCGTTCTTCCAGACTAAGTAAAAACATCCAGTTTTCAATTCATACCGTTTGTAACAATCATAATAATAATTATTATGATTGTTACAAACGGTATGAATTGAAAACTTCAATAAGAGAATATAAAGACAGAATATAATTATTATATTCTGTCCTTAAAATTTATTACTTAAGAGTATTTAATACTCTTATTGACGACCTAAATCTTTTAATTTTACCTACTTACCTACTCCGGGTATTCTATCATGACTTAGCATTATAAATTACTAATTAATTAATTAAATAAATAATTAATTTGCGCTGTTGGGCAGATGCAGGATCCTGCGCAGGATCCTGCAGGATTGGCAAGTTGGAGGTGCGGATCCTGCAGGACTGAAAATCCGTGCGGATTGGGACCCCTAACCATCACACTGGCGTCGAAGTATGTGGTGAAAGCCTTAAAGATGCCAGAACGTCGCCTGCCAAATGTCGTGGCCCGGGAGGTTGTCCGAAGGAAGGTGTCGTGGTATGCATCGATGGTGGACCTAGCCACCAGGTTTGGGTGCGAATTTGATGGAAATCCATCGGACCTTGATACCTGGAAGCGGCAAATGATGAACGTGGCCGGGAAAGCACGAGAATCGTGGATCGAGGACATGAAGGCCAGTGCGATGCAGTCACGTAACCCACTGTACCCCCGCCTATGCTTTGAAGTTCGCCCCGCTCGGGTTTCTGAGCGAGATTGGGACCAGCCATTGTGGGTGCTTCGCTGGGTGTTAAAATTCAGGGGCGCGCTGATTGGCTTGAATGACGGCATCTACCTGAGGACGGACAGCCCACGCAGGGAGTGCTCGATGTGCAATCTGGAGGCCAATGAGGACATCGTCCATTTCTTTGGCGTATGCCCGGTTCTGGCCGAGTTCAGGTGGATTTTCTTCTCTAGGGTAGAGCTGACGGAGGAGGAGATGGTTGTACTCCTGAATGATCCAGGAAGCTGGCTGGCCGTGTCGAGATTTGGGCATTACGCATGGAAGTACCGGAGTATGATGATTGCTGAGTTTAACTGGGAGGACTAGTCAGGATGGGAACATGTATAAACGAATACTAGAAGGAAAAAGTCAATTTATGAATCACTCAAGCATAATATGCTTATATATTATATAATAAGAAAAGAAATTGGAACATTCACAAATAACTGATGTAACAAGTATAATAGATCCCTAACTAATATCATGCAACAACCCTAAAACAAACTTTTAAATAGCAATAAAAAACCGAGGAACCCCCCCCCGGCAGACGGGCAAATGCCCATGCTTGTATCATGTTTTGCAGTATACTTAATGAAAATGTTTTCTTGATGCACAGAGTTGGCGGCGGTGCGCGTGTAGACGGGGACATTTAATGTCTCCGTTTGCACGTGCATTGTTGTTAATAGGTACTATTGTATTGTTGTTAATATTATGTATAGTATTGTTAATGGTGTAGTTAGTATTGATTGTGCACGAATTATTGAACAATAAACATGTTCCTATTCTATTCTATTCTATTCCTAGCACAAATTACGATTTTATTGCACTGACCTCGGGTGGTGAAAGTGGGCCTGAGTAGTTCCTTTTGGTCTCGAGTAGGACCTACAAAATATTATTTTATTTTAGGTAGGACACAATTTTTTCCAGGCTTCGACCGGCCCCCCAGGACCTTCGGCCCTTCGGGCGTCGCCCGATCGCCCGACCTGCCTATCCGCCCCTGCTCGTCGCAAATTGGTAGGTGTATTATTCTAAGCGTATTATTCTAAGAATAATGAATAATCTGAAATGAATAAAGAACCACATCACGTTTTACCAATTTTAATTCTATAATAATTATAAAATTAAAAGTTACCTAATTATTAAGGGTGAGATTCTGTCCGACAAAGTTTACCGATCCTATTGATGGCCCGGATTACCCATGCACCATCGACTAGTTTTTGTAAAATGTTAGGTCCAGGCATTATGGTCGTTACTTGTTTGCAAAGAAAATAAATTTTGATTTGGCAAGGGTACTCGCCACTTGACCGAAAAGTGTAGATTTGGAAATGGCTTAGTTGAGATTGCTGGGTCGTGACGTGTGATAAGAAAAAATATTATTCTATAGAGCACAGTTTTCTAGACGTTTTAATTCTCGGCGTAGAATATGAATATAAGAACCAACATAATATTATTCTACGTGAGGACCTGGTCAGCGGACTCACTATATTTTGTCCCCTAGATTGTAGCGGCTTTACTGCTCAGTGGACCCGGTTGTTTGTATTGACGAGTTACTCTCTCTGGTCAAAAGATCCACTAGTGTGAAAATTGTTCCGTTTCCCATAATACATTTAAGTATACCTACAACTTTTTTTCCGTCCAGATTTGTTCACCCTACTTGGTTGTGTCGTGAGGTAAGAGAAAAATAAATTGACGAACCACCTCAACACTGAAGACGTCGGCCATTTTGATTTCCGCTGTTTTGTTTTTCTGTCGTATTTCTCGTTGTATCGCAGGGAGCCACGTCTGGCCGGATCCCCGAGTTATTCCCCGATATAGAACCGAGATTCACCCCCGTCCGCCCCCCTCGACCGTAAACTTAGGGAATCATCCCCCGTTGTGGATACCGTGCGGATAACTGCAGCGATATTTTGGCGCCCCTCAGACGGTGTGTGGTTTTTTTATTTTGTAATCCTGCCGTTGACGCCGTAGAGAATGATGAGCGCACCTCTGATGGCGGAGCCGAGGGGAGCGACGCCGGCAGCCAGAGACGCTTTCGCCGCCGTGCAGCTGGAGCTCGCCGGCACGCCCGCCACCCTGGCGCTCCGTAGGCCCTTCGACCCTGTTCTTCACTCTCTGGACCCTTCTTTCCGTCTAACGAGGTACGGCGTTTTGTTAGGAAGAACACGTGACTAGTAAATTTGGTGTTCACTGGATGCTCATTTGGGATTCACCAACCTCGACAACACCTATAAATTTTTCGACCAGGAAATAAGTCTAATCGTGGCTTTGCAGGTTCTCAGACCTCAAAGGACGAGGATGCAAGGTCCCTCAAGAGGTCCTCAGTCGGCTTCTTGAAGGGCTTTCGGCTGACGAAGCCGGAGCAGCAGATCACGAGAATGCCCATCTCTTCCATCTGCCTTTGTCTCGTCTCGGAAAATGTAAGTCCTATTTAAACCTTGACAACATCCAAGACAACTTTAGTTTCTCCACGGAAGGGCTCACGATAGGGTTGTAACAAAATTAATTTTTTCGCTTTTCAATTTTTCGTCCAATCAGTCGTCAATCGAAGGAAATTTAAGAGACAATTTTGATTCCAATCGTTCGGATCATCTTTTGATAAATATCCACATCACGAAAGATTTTTTGCCTCGAAAAATATTTTTTCCCCACTTTTGGTTTACATACTTGGGTTTTGGTTTGGAATAATCGCGACGGAGATCTGCAAAAATCTGAAATTTTGACAAAATACTCGGTAAGTACGTACACCATCTAGTTGTGCCCGCAAGGTTTTCAGTCCGATCGCCCAAACCCGTGGGGCGCTATGGGGCTAAAATGGGGGGGTTTTTTAAAAGTTTTTCTGCTATGGGGTCGAGTTAGGTGTCGTTTTCGAAGTATTTTTGGTCGTGGAATCCATTTTGGGTGGGTCTCAGAACGATTCGATTTCACCGTGACGATATACTTATGGGGCTTTCATGGGGCTACAAATGGGATTTTTGAAGGATCCTAGGAGGTCAAATATTTTTCGAGTAATTTTACAAAATTCACAAAATTGCATATTTAATGGTCTAAGGCAGTCATACATGCAGCGACACATCGTCTAGTATCTCCGATTTTTCTAGACTTAAGTAGTAACTTCATTCATGGCCAAAAAATATAAAATTCAAAAACGGATTTTTTGATGTTGTGGGGAGGTTCGGGGCTACCATAAATGAACCAAAAATAACGTGGATAGGTAAGCATTTTATGTAAGTCACAGCTCATTTTGGTTTATTATTCTTGGAATAATACACCTATGTTTTCGCGACGGGGGTCGACGACTCGGATCGGCCTCAAAATTTGACATTATCCATTTCAAGAGGTCTACATTCTAAATCCGAAATGTCCGTCCGCCGTCCGGGCCGTTTTGGGCAGTAGGCATTTTTTTAAAAATCCGAAGTTTTGACAAAATACTTGGTTTACCATCTAGTTGTGACCGCAAGGGTTTCAGCCCGATCGCCCAAACCCGTGGGGCGCTCTGGGGCTATAATGGGGCTACGGGAGGGTTTTTTTTGAAGGCTTTTAGCTATGGGATCGAGTTAGGTGTCGTTTTCGAAGTATTTTTGGACGTAGAATCCATTTTTGGGGGTCCCGGAACGATCTGATTTCACTGTGGCTATCTATGGGGCTTTCATGGGGCTAAAAATGGGTTTTTTGAAGGATCCCAGGAGGTAAATATTTTTCAAGTAAAAAATAAAGAATTTTTGGAAAAAAAAATTAAAATTTTTTTTTGAAATATAAAAATCAAAAAAAAATTTTTTTTTATTACAGAATTAAATTTCTGCACAAGTAACCTATATCAAAGAATAATAAACCCTTGTGTAAAATTTGCAGCGTTTTAAGGTTGGAGGGCTGGGCTTACAATCACGAAACAGAGAGTCATCATTAGAGCTCGGAAAATATGCACGGAAATTTCCCGAAAATATGCACCGGAAACTGGGAAAATATGCAAAATATGCATTTGCCCTTAAAACTGCAAACGACTTTGGAATTTCAGTATTTTAAGAAAGGATGTGCCATATTATTACATTTTTTAGCCCTTTTTTCTCCTAGAAAAAAGTTATGAAGCATCAGGTATAGGAAACAAGCAATTCAAAAAATCAGTTATACATTTTTTATTTACTTTTATACATTTATACGAACTAGGTATAAAATGTAAAGATGAACTACATATTATATTGGACAACAATTACATGCTCCAAATTATCAGGTGTAAAACAGTGTCTCCTGTCACTTAAAATTTCTTTCAATGCAGAAAACGATCTCTAAGCCATTACCTGCTGGGGTGATTTGAGTGAGGGGGCAAAACATTCCAACATTCGATTTCGAATATTGTCAACTTCCAGCACTGACTTAAAAAAAATCCAGAATACGCAAAAAAACGGGTAAAATATGCTGCAAAATATGCAAAAATCTCCAAAATGACCAAAAAATGCAAAAATCCCCAAAATGACCGAAATATGCAAAAATATGCAATTTAAATTTAAATTTAAACCACCGCATACCCTTCAGAAACCTTCAAAACGATCAAATACAAAGATATACCGCATAATAAAAGATATGCAAAATATGCAAATTCCGAGCTCTAGTCATCATTTTTCATTTATTTTATTTCGTTGATGTCTGGGGAGGTTTGGGACACTCTATCATGGGAAATGCCATACATAACATGGCAGCTATTTTTGTAACCCGCCACATACAGAGGCACCCCCCCTCCTGTTATTTTTAGACATCGGGCATGCCTGAAATGAAGAAAAGAGATTTGAATGCTGCAAATTGAAAAATAAGTAGAGGTGTCCATGTTGAGGTGTCCCCAAACAAGAAAAAAAAGTAAAACGCTCGTACACCGTATTGCATCAATATTCAGGACGAAATGAAATATTCAGCCACTTACCAATAAGTTGATGTTAATTGGGAGCAACTCGGATTGAAAAAAAAAAAAAGACACTCAGCTCTCGAGACACCACGCGAAATACAAGCCCGATTTTACGATTTAGAGGGTGTAAAAAAGCCATGCGACGCCAAAAACATGCATCCTTTCAAATATGGCAGGGCTTATGGTTTCTTAACCTTCCAACCCTATGTTTGTAGCCCAATTAAGTTGGATAAACTGGTTTAGTTGGCTATTTGAAACACACTTCCCAAACCTCCCCACCTTTTTCTGGTCAGCAGAAGCGAAAATGGTAGCCCAGTAAATGGTAGCTCTGATAAATAACACCAGATGTGGTTTCTTTTCATAATTGTTTAGATTTTCGTGAAGTCAGATAAGGGCTAACTACTGTTGATAAACGTTGTTATTCGATTTTTCCAGTAAAAAGTAGATTCTTCCAATTTTCAAAAACTCAATGTATTTCAACATTGATTTGTTCGCACTCTGGATTGGTTTTCCTTGCAGGGATTGGCATGGACGCCAGCATCACTCCACTACGAGCAGGTGGCCTGTCACTCGTCCAAACTACAGATTTCATCTACCCGCTTGTCGACGACCCTTACATGATGGGTGAGCCAAGTACAATCCTATTGCCGCTTTTGTTGTGGTTTCGCCAACTTAGTTCTGTGTCTATTTCCAGGTAAAATCGCCTGCGCTAACGTCCTGAGTGATTTGTACGCTTTGGGAGTGACGGAATGCGACAACATGCTGATGCTTTTGGCCGTGTCGACTAAGATGACGGAGCGGGAAAGAGATGTGGTTACTCCGCTTATCATGAGAGGCTTCAAGGTAGTCTTTGGCATAATCTTCACCGCTTCAACAGTCTACAAAGAAAATATAATCTTTTAATGCGCTCGTGATTTTGATTCCTGTAGGATTCAGCAATGGAAGCCGGCACTACCGTTAGTGGAGGTCAAACAGTTGTCAATCCTTGGTGCACGATTGGAGGAGTTGCCACAACTGTAGCGCAGCCAAATGAATACATCATGTAAGCTCCCTTTTTCAACAATCATTTCTCGGGCGATTTCAAATCCCTCTGGTGATGCGATGGCTCCGTGTTGCTAGCGGACGACTTTTCGTTTCGGACGACCTCGCGGACACGTTTCGTTCGTCAACATTGATACCGTGCTGGTAGCGTACAGGGAACCCAAACCAGTTGTTTATGAAAAACGCTGCAAATTTTACACAAGGGTTTATTATTCTGTGATATAGGTTACTTGTACAGACATTTAATTCTGTCAATTAAAAAAAAAAAATTTTTTTTTGGATTTTTATTTCAAAAAAAATTTTTGGGGGGATTTTTTTTTCAAAAATGTGTTTTTTCAAAAATTCTTTAATTTTTACTCGAAAAATATTTATCTTCTTGGGATCCTTCAAAAATCCCATTTTTAGCCCCATGAAAGCCCTATAGAACGCCACAGTGAAATCGGATCGTTCCGGGACCCCCAAAAATGGATTCTACGTCCAAAAATACTTCGAAAACGACACCTAACTCGATCCCATAGCTAAAAGCCTTCAAAACACCCCTCCTGTAGCCCCATTTTAGCCCCATAGCGCCCCACGGGTTTGGGCGATCGGACTGAAAACCTTGCGGGCACAACTAGATGGTAAACCAAGTATTTTGCCAAAATTTCAGATTTTTAAAAAAATTCCTACTGCCCAAAACGGCCCGGACGGCGGACGGCGTACGGCGGACGGCGGACGGCGGACGGACATTTCGGATTTTGAATGTAGACCTCTTGAAACGAATAATGTCAAATTTTGAGGCCGATCGGAGTCGTCGATCCGCGTCGCGAAAACATAGGTGTATTATTCCAAGAATAATAAACCAAAATGGAAGTGTCCACTGCTCGAGACCAAGTTTGTTGACTCCCCTCACTCCCCCCCCCCCCCCTCCTTATTGAAGATAGTTATTATGCGCTGTTTTTGATACAGAGGCTTTGAAACGTGACCAAATGGTTAAATTTCAAGTTTTTCGCTGTATATCAGAAACTGTTAGACCTACAGAGCTGCGGTTAGTCTCAAAAGTTAGAAATGGTTGTCTACTTCAAAAAAGGCAGAAGTGATGTTTTTTGTAGGATGGATCCCTACGGAGATATAAGCCAAAAACCCAAATAAGTCCGAAGATTTTGAGGTTTTTCGACTGTCACGCAGCGAGCTCAGGTTTCTCGAAGCTAAATAGCTCACAAGTAAAAGCATCCTTGTCCGCTGAGAGCACACACCCAACGCGATTACGAGAGCTCATTAAGGAAAGAGGCTGGGAAAAGGGATGATACCGTATCGGTTCCCGTGAGGCGTTAATGTGTCCGTTTAGGTTCCTGATTTATGAACCTTGCTGTCTGAACCGCGTACGTATCGGTTCCGTGTCTATTATTGTGCTCTTTGCCTATATTTTCACGTTTCACGTCAGGAGTTGAGCGATCAGTCGCGATTACTCGAGGCCAATAGGCGGTCCAGACTGGCGCCAGTAACTGCCCTCGTGTAAACTAGACTGGCGTCCCGCCTGCCACCTTCAAAAGTCCTGAGCTGGCGTGACTCACTGGACGTGGTGTTTACATGAAGCTAGTTACTGGCGCCAGTCAGCTGGCTTCGAATTCACGTCAGTCAACTGGCACCAGTCAGCAGGACTGCAACTGGCCTCGTTTAATTGCGTTTAATAAGTGGGGTGGGTGGTGCACCCATCTGAAGGAAAGTGGACTTTCGCGCCCAAGACCTGAGATTACGAAATGACGCAGTCGAACAGGGGCTCATGGCTGATGTCAACACTATATCACGGTGCATGAGTTCCCAAAATGGGCCCTGCGAATGAGGTATGCAGACGAAATTGGCCCGGACTAGTTTTTTTGTCACTGTAAGTGAAGACTGGAATGGACCCAACGAATTTGACAAGGCGTTTGGGACCAAAATGGACCCCGCATTCTAGTTATTCAACCAGAGAGCCACCCTAGCCAACCCCCGACCTCTCTCAGACCCCTTCTACTCACTTTGCGCCTCATGGAGCAACATTTCGGTAGTTTCAGACTGTTTTTTTTTGGGGGTGATTTGATCTCTGTGAAGCTGGACAGCTGCAAGGTAGATGCAATTCGCAAGGTAGATGCATTTACGTGCCATTATTGTTTGATTTACTGAATTAGCGTGAAGAAACGTACAGTGGGCGCAATAGACTATTCGATGCTCACAACCCAGGGGCGCAAAAGACTATTCTGTCTGGGTTGGAAGTCATAATTAAGTGGAGTAACCACTTCAACCAAGAGGGATTTGGGCGCTACGGGGCACTGTAGCGTTTCTCCTCGATATTAAAAATATTGATTAATTTTTTGCATTTTCAGACCAGATAACGCTGTAGTGGGTGACGTGCTCGTTCTCACCAAACCACTCGGCACTCAAGTAGCTGTGAACGCTCATCAGTGGCTAGACATTCCTGAAAGGTAAACAAATTAAGGGTTTGAAGTGAATGCGATGTTTTCGGCTGGATGGACTCACGTGGAGGATCACAGCCGTACTTCTTCGATTAAAACGAGGGAGTATTATTGAAGTGTTCGGAGCAGAAGATGGTGAGTTGCGGCCCATGTTCCTGAAGGGCTGGTATGACTTGCGGCCCAACACTTAATGGTCGTGTCAGTGTCATCCCATTTACTGGGACATTAAATTTTGGCCGCGTTAATGCCTCTTTCTCGCAAATTGTGTGACTTTAACTCGACCTTGGATTTGGCATTTCACACGAATTTTGACGCTCGATTGTCGCCTAATGGCTTAACCGAATTTAGTGTTTAAGGAGGTCATTCGACGCAGAATCGTATGCTGTTCAACTTTGTAATAAGTACGTTTTTGTCTAAGTGGCTTAGTTTTTGAGTTATTTACGTAAAACTGGAAAAAGTCGTGGTTTTTTTGGTCGACAAAAGTTCGCCCAGCAAAGGTTTTCTACCATTTTGGTTTATTATTCTTGGAATAATACACCTGTTTTCGCGACGCGGGTCGACGACTCCGATCGGCCTCAAAATTTGACATTATCCGTTTCAAGAGGTCTACATTCAAAATCCGAAATGTCCGTCCGCCGTCCGCCGTCCGCCGTCCAGGCCGTTTTGGGCAGTAGGAATTTTTTTAAAAATCTGAAATTTTGGCAAAATACTTGGTTTACCATCTAGTTGTGCCCGCAAGGTTTTCAGTCCGATCGCCCAAACCCGTGGGGCGCTATGGGGCTACAGGAGGGGTGTTTTGAAGGCTTTTAGCTATGGGATCGAGTTAGGTGTCGTTTTCGAAGTATTTTTGGACGTAGAATCCATTTTTGGGGGTCCCGGAACGATCCGATTTCACTGTGGCGTTCTATAGGGCTCTCATGGGGCTAAAAATGGGATTTTTGAAGGATCCCAAGAAGTTAAATATTTTTCGAGTAAAAATTAAAGAATTTTTGAAAAAACACATTTTTGAAAAAAAATCCCCCCAAAAAATTTTTTTTGAAATATAAAAATCCAAAAAATTTTTTTAAATTGACAGAATTAAATGTCTGTACAAGTAACCTATATCACAGAATAATAAACCCTTGTGTAAAATTTGCAGCGTTTTGATTTGTTTTTCAGGCCCATAAAAACAATTTAAAAGAAATAACATCTTCCACGAGTCAACGACTGGCCTAATGTGAATAGCTAGCGGCTACAATATTATCGTGGTTCGAAGGCCTCAATTCTTTCGTGCATCCTAATGACCTGGGCCACAACTCACCTATCGTCACCCTTCACTCCTACCGTTCTTGCCGCAACTCGTACCTTTGGCACGTGGGGGTCCGTTCTTGTTAGTAAACGAATTAAAACTTATTCAGTTGAAACGGACGCTGAACTTGAGAAGGATCCGTTTACGTGTGAGCTAGGATTTAGATTTGAAATGTACAGATTTGTGAACTCATAAAGAGGATCCGTATGTGTTGAATATGAAGTGAACTATGAGAATGAATTGGTAAGGATTCGTGAACCTAAAGTTGGAGATCCTTACATTTAGAAAAATGACTGAGGTACTGCAAAAGGATAATATGAGTAAAATGACAAGGCACTGGTTTGAAATGAGAGGAGCGACTAGCTAATTCAAGAAATTCTTTTGGTACCGAACGAGCTGGTCTGGGACAGGCGTTTTATACAGTCAGTCTGTCCCCACTGCGGGGCTCACCACTCTCTGGATTCTCACCCATATAGAGGGTTGAGTCTCGTCTATGGGGGATCCATGGGGAAACCCCACAGCTTCTACCTGCTTCCTAGCGTTGTACCTGTCTGCTCCTTTCCACTTTATTATTCAGTTTATTTAAGCTTTAGTTATTTATAAATTATGTGGGGGCATCACATTATTATTTTCTATTTAGATGGAACCGAATAAAGCTGGTTGTTTCGGAAGAGGACGTGAGGAAAGCGTATCAGCGAGCGATGGACTCAATGGCTCGCCTCAACAGAGTCGGTAAGTATTTTAAGCCCTGACACCACCAGCAGAAAAACACAAGTCAAAAGAATAGTGGAAAAAATGATTATTGTCTTTTTACAGCTGCTCGCCTCATGCACAAGTACAACGCCCACGGTGCCACAGACGTGACTGGGTTTGGGCTCCTCGGTCACGCTCAAACCCTCGCCAAACACCAAAAGAACGAAGTGTCTTTCGTCATCCACAATCTCCCCGTCATTTCTAAGATGGCTGCCGTCGCCAAGGCGTGCGGCAACATGTTCCAACTCCTTCAAGGTCACTCCGCCGAAACCTCAGGTATATTCGTTGTACCCCCCCCCCCGGTGATTCAATTGGCTCGGCACTTCATCAACCGCTGATTTCAGGCGGTCTGCTCATCTGCCTTCCTCGGGAGCAAGCGGCAGCCTATTGCAAAGACATAGAGAAGCAAGAAGGCTACCAAGCCTGGATCATCGGGATTGTGGAAAAGGGCATGCGAACCGCCCGCATCATCGACAAGCCTCGGGTAAGTAATTCTCCCACCACCGCACAGTGGGGCGAAAACGCAAAAATGCGCTTATAATTCAAAATAAACTGTCTAAATCGATATCCGAAAAAAATTGCTGTGTAGTTATAAGTATTTTTCAATGCTGAATCCAATGGAATCATTTTTGGATCGGTTCGACGTCTTCTTTGGGTTGAAAATTCAAAAACTATAGTCCAGTCATTATCTCAAAAAAGGCCTTTCGTTCGGAATAATTCCGAAACTTTTGTGGGTTGTTCGGGACTATATAGAGGGCCCATTCTAAAAAAGTCGGACTGATTAAGCTTGTGCTAAGTTCAGGGGGGCCAAAAAACCGCGATTTTTTCGGACTTTTTTCAGTTTTTTGGCTGTAACTTTTTTTCTATCGTTTATATCGAAAAGGAGCCTTCTATTAACGTTGTGGAGCACAAAATTCTGAACATTTTGCACTACTTGAATGTAATTTTTGACCCAATAGGTACCGAGTTATGTTCGTTCAAAAATGGGCTAAATTTCCCCAAATGGCAAAAAACGCCCAATAACGCTGGTTTTTCCTTCTATATTGTATTTTACTCAATATTGAAGCATGGAATGGTATATGAATACATAGAATTAAGTTTGTAGAACCCCCCTCCACAAGAAATGACTCATGACATGACTCACTTTTTCAAGATAAATACGTCTCTGGAGCCCAAGGTTGCGAGTGGATGCAGCAAACTATTGTTGGAGGTGTTTCTAGATAGGTAGAGGCTACTATAAATCGTGGAAATTAAGATGTGCAAGGATGCGCAAAATCCTTACAGTGAAATGAAAAATAATCGACCCTATACATTTCTTTATGTTGAGAAAAATAATTATTCTGATCCTGCAAACTGATTATTTGTACTTCTACTATCGTATGTAAACTGAAAAAAATACTTTAAAAAAATATTAAAAATGAATTGATTTCCATTTTACATCAACTTTTTTTTCATCAACTTTTTTACTTGTTTTCACATGATTCAACAAAAATCTCAACGGTTTAATCATCATTTAGCCGTTTGGCATTGGCATTGACGGCAAACAAACCACTTTCTCCCATCACTTGGACCAAATCTCGACTTTCATAAATTCTACTTATAAGCGCATTTTTTCGTTTTCGCCCCACTGTGCACCGGTCCGCTCCGCCGATTAAATCCAATTTTATAACTCGTTGATTTATTTCAGGTGATAGAAGTGCCCGCCAAGGAAAAAGAAGGAGAACTCTGGTAAACGATTTTGAAAGCGGCATTGGTGATAAATTATCACACCGATCATTGCCTGTTGTTTCGAGGAGCGTTAAATTACGTTTAAAATATGATTCGCAAAATTGACGGAAATATTGTTGATTCCCTACGCGATTGTTCAACCTCCATGTTTTTTAACGTTTCAGCTTGTAGTTATTTTTGAGTACATAAAATGAGAATTAGGCCATTATGACATTATGCCATTTGGCACTTTTCGACAAAATTTTGACCTGAATATGTTCAGAGGCGTCTTTTGATTTTCGAAGATTTTATACGGTTCTTTAGCTGTTAGCGTGAACGTCATTTTTACTCGATTCGTTAGTTGGTTTCACTTGTTTATCGTGGCGATTGTCACTTTGGAGTGAGAGATTTTATTAATTTGAGACGAAGCAGTCTGCGCGGAAAAACATGTTAAGTTACAAACAATTATTTGTATTTGATTTTTTTAATGTCACCATTTATTTCACATCAACTCTGTTCCTGAAAAGCTTTGCTATTTGTACTGTCAAATACGGATTCAAGTGATATGCTTTGGAGGCTTCAAGTGCCACGATGTGATTTTCAAATTGCCTGTGTTGGCGTATGCTTAAAAATAACAATTTTTTTGGTTCGGTGACTTGACTGCATTCACCAAATTCGGTGACCTAATTTTTTTTGCGGTGTCTGTGAGGTATGGAACGTATAAAGACTAATTTTCCTAGGGATAAGTTGAAATTATTTATAAAGGCTTAATATTTCTTAGGATAGATTGTAATTATACTTACTACTTACCTTGATAATGTAAACTCCCCAGTTTAGGATTTCCAGCTTTCATTTAGTTCCTACCGCTTGGATATAGCTTCTGATATTGGAATTAGGTACTGAATTTTTTTTCCTTTCGTTACCTATTTTTACAATCAAATTTTATGAATTTCGTATTAGGCAAAGGAAACAATAAAAGTGAGCATTTAGTTTTATGGATGTGTTTTTGTCTCTTGGTATCATCATGTTTCCTGCAACTGCATCGAAAAGTACAGGTCTGAAATTAATTTCAATTGTGAACTTGAATACACTCGAAGAAAAGGATTGCCCCGTGAAGGTTCTTGAACCTCGCGCCATTGGAGCGAGAAGGTAAAGAAGCAGAAACTATCCTGTTACCGATTTTCCATAGACCTGATGTCAGCGTATTTTTATCATTTACAGGAGAAGGCTTGTGGCGTAGGTACTCACAGATATTCAGCCACAGACACGGTGAGAATTAGTGGTATAGACTAGCGCACTGACACTTTCTTTGAAAGGGGGGGCTCGCTTCGCTCGCCCGTTTGAATGATTGGTTAAGTGATGGGGAGCAGTTCTAATCCGACGCTTTGGGTGTTGAAAATACCCAAAAGCCCAGCATATACCCGAAATTAGCAAGGGGAGAATACAATTCCCAAGCGTCCAACGAACGCAGCACCTTACTTAACACCCTACCGACATCCAAAGTAGCCAGCGCCCCTCGCGGAGGTTCGGAAAGGAGCGCATTATCGACCCAAGTCAGTCGGGATTGAGGGAGATCTCATAGACCTTGCACACGCCCCTATAAGGTCGAAGACATACCAGACAGCCGCACGGCTCCCAACAAACGTGACACAGAGGTCACAGAAGATAAGCGCTCCGGTCCTGGTTATGTTTATTAAGAATCGTTCAAATTAAACTCGCCGTCTAAATTTGCCGATTGGTGGAATTAAATTGTGGAACAAATATTGTTCTTTCGGGATTTAGTATTAAAACTTGGATCTCTAGGTAGGAAACGCCGACTCAATCGGACTGTAAACAACAAATGATAGTTGCCCGAATTTCCACTCAATGTGCGACGTAAAATTGGCCGGGGAATCTAAATTCGCGCAAACATTTAAAATAAGAATGGGCTCCCATTTAAAATAAGAAAGTTGGGCGCAAATGCGCCGATTTGCGCGCATTTTAAGGGGATCTCAACTCTACCAGTAGGAGGGGGACAGAGAGGCCTAGACGGTAGGAAAAATCAGTGTATATTTTATCGCTTACTAAACAGTAAGCGATAAAATATACACTGATTTTTCCTACCGTCTAGGCCTCTCTGGCCTGTCTGTTTAGGAGGAGTAGGTTTGTGACACACAGACAATAATACAGACGCGTTCTGAATTATTGGTTTAGATTGAAATTGCTTTGGCCTCTTTAAGTTGTCTTCAACCATTTTAGTATACTTCGACCCCTGGAATCTCAGCTTTTCAAGAATCACCGACTTCAATAAATTGTTTGCCTGCTCATAATTCACGATTATATCATGCCAAATTTTTTGACCATCTCCCATCCAGTAAGTCGCCAGGGGTGTGGGAGAAAATGGGCAGGTTCATTCAAAAACCAATAAAATTTATTGAAGATTTAATCTTCAATAAAAACGATTTTATTCCTGAAAAATAGAAAATATGACATTGTATACAAAATTATTAATGTCAACTTTCAAACGTAAGTGATATAGAAAGTGGCCAGACTGACCATAATAATTTTTCCAAAACACTAAAAATTCCAAAAATTCCAAAACACTAAAAATTCGACCTCGAATTTTTAAAATTTATGTAATGAGCTCATCAGTGGGTTCAAGTACAACACAATGGAACTTATCGCAGACGATTTTGCCGAAAAATATGCCCTCCAGGCCAGTAAGTAGTTGGAAAAGTATCATGAAAATCGTTTAGATTTGCAAAGGGGAGCTCGTGCCACCTAAATCAGTCAGAGCTTGTCAATAGAACTGGTGACTCCAACTTGATACGGTTAAGGGAATTGAAGCCGAGCTGATCTGGGATTAATTATTATATCAATTTTACTAGGGGGCCACTCCCTGCTGGCTACGCCAGCCATCCCCCAACCATATCCCACCTTGCCTTGGACCCAGCCACTCGTTTTCCCATATTGTGTAGTTTTTTTTTCATAAAGAAATACAGATTTTCGTGGTTTTTTGGACGTGGAGGCAGCCGTGTCCCTGTCGGACACCCCTCGGCCCACCACCATCCCAACAACCTGTCAACTTCTTTTGGACCCCTTTTGGAGCAACTGATACGCCGCATGGAGCAACATTTTGGTGGTTTGAAATTTTTCTCGCCAAAACTAATTTTTGGGTATTTTTTTCTGTACGATGTTTTGACGGTTTTTTCGTCCGAAATTACTCGGCAAACGACACCTTATTTGACCTCTTGGGATCCTTCAAAAATCCCATTCGTAGCACCATATATCGCCATAATCGGATCGTTCTGGTACCTCGAAAAACGGATTTTGCGTCCAAAGTTACTCGGAAAACGACACCTAACTCGACCCCATAGCCGAAAACCTTCAAAGGTCCCTCTCGTAGCCTCATTTTAGCCCCACAGTGCCCCACGGGTTGGGGCGATCGGGCTGAAAACCTTGCGGGCAGTTCGCCTTAATGGAGACATTTTTTATTTACAATCGCATTAGACCCCATTTCTGCTTGAGGCTCACATGCAAATGTCAATTGGATTCGTATTGCATTGATTCAGCGGCTGTTAGCTCAGTATGCCTCGGGGATACGGTTTGAGTCAGGTCATGTTGTCGTGGGTAGTTTTCTGTCATATTTTTACCCGTGGAGGTGAGTCCAAGCAAATCAAGGGGGGAAACTACACTGTAGAAGAGGACTTATTTCAAAAGAGCAGAAACCTAGTTAGTCTGTAGTGTAGCGCAAGTTGTCACGTATCCGTAACAGGCGTTATGCACCTTACGATCACAAACCGTCGACCCGGAAGATGGTTTCCTCCTACACACTAAGGGGCCTGATGAGAAGGAACCTTGATTTTGACTTAACCCCCTTACTTGGCCCGTTGAACCGTGACCACGGTTCTCTACTATGGAGACTTCCAGGAGAAGCTCGAGAAGCAGGGAAACTAGGCTCGCATTCTCACCTGCCTAGAGCGAGCTGGTGATCTAAGGAAGGCTCTTCCGGTCAGCCGTTGGGCGAGGGTATGTCGGGGGCCATTTACGACCTCCTGAAGGGATTTGACCGCAGAACGCTGAGGTTTGAACGTAGGACGGCCCTTATCAGGTGACCCGATCCTGTCGACCAAACTGTCGAATTGGAGGCAGCCTGGAGGGTTCGGAAGGAAATCCTTTGCAGCTGGGTTGAAGCGTTGAGCCTCATTCTTCTCAGGCCAAGTGGCGGGGGAATACGTACTGACTCCCGCACTCGCAAAAGTGAAGGGGCGTATCCGAGGGCAGTACGTGCTGACTCCCACCGAGACTCTGGCTCTTCAAAAACTGAGAAGGGGGGCGTGAACCACGTACGTACTGACTCCCGCGAAAAATAGAATGGAAAGGGGGCTTGTAGACTGACTCCCAAAGGCGCCGTAAATATTTTGATAGGCAGGTATCGGAGCAGTCAATATCACAACAACGTTGAAATGAAAGGATCGAACGTTTGACGGCCGATAACCAGCTCAGCTGCATGCCCATCTTCTTATCTCTGCCTCCTCTAGAGTACTGTACTACTCTGTACATGGATGGAACGTATAACCGAAAAATGAGCGAACGAAGAGTATCCGCTTTACAAATTTGTTAAAAAAGTATCGAACAAACTGAGACCGCACTTTGAGGATGAGATGACAGAGAATAATGATGCTTGAGTTTTAATGTTATGTTTTCCAGCCTGACCTTTTTATTTTTGTTAGGTTTAGATATTTTAGTTTTATGACGAGATGTTATGCCACATCATCGACACCAACCACAAATTTTTAACCACACCAGCACGTTTAGTGGATACAGTCCTAATTAGGACACACCTACAGACTTGAGTCTGTAAAGTGGGAAGGAAAATTTGTGCAAATCTATTCTAGCAACGCCTCGGGAGTCAGTAGGGACGTCAATTCAGTTTTGAGCGGCGCCGGGAGTACGTAACCACCTTTTCGGGAGTCAGTTATGTACTGTAAGTGTCGAGTGGCGCCCGGGAGTCAGTGTACAAGCCAAGTGGCGCCGGTATGTGCTGGGCTGCCTACAAGTTGAGTTCTTCCCATTGGTGGCTTGACGGTTGGGAATATAATGGTATAAACATAATGGAATGGTGGTCCCTAATCACAGGACCTGTCAGTTAGAGAGCATTCACAGGGACTTCCCGTTAAACCTACACCAGCTGTCTTAGTGGCCCAAGACAAGCGTAATAGTCAGGTGAATAATATAATGTACATATTATGCTTCAGAGGGTTGTCCTGGAAGTGGAGGATGATAGTATGAAGGAGGACTGGAGCAGGTATGTCTTTAGCTTAGCAAGATACAGCGGCTGCCCTTAAGGCCCGGACAGGCAACAGTAGACCCGGTTGAGGACGACATCTGATCGAGTGGTGGCTCAAATAGACGTCCCACAGGCCCAGAAGTCCTTCCCACAATAAGGGGCAGTTGAGAGATTGCTCCCGCTCTATCCCATCCACCACTCTCAGTGCAGCAGGTGGTAGCCTAGTCGGTCCCAGTCAAGTGCTCCACGATTCAGTAGCCTTCAGTCTGCTTTCCATCAGCCTTCATTCATCAGTTTCTTGTCAACATATTCGTGTGTAACCAAAAAAAAGTGGAAATACAGAAAAATGCTCTCTGCAAGACTCTCGACGTTTATCGTCAAACGAGTGATAGTTCTCCGGGTCTCCGCTAGGGCGATGGTTACACAGAAGTCGGTAGGTAGTGAAGAAGAAGAAGTGTTGGACCCCCCCCCCCCCCCGAAAGTTAGGCTCAGCCTCTCCAAACCGCAAAAATAGTGTGAGGCCGCTGACCAGGTGTTGCATTCTTAAATTATGAGTTTATGGGCCCGCTGACCCAGGGGCTAATATTTATCAAAATCAAATAGTGGGGGTCCACTGGCCAGGTGTCGCATGATAAAATTATTCGTTTATGGGCCCGCTGACCCAGGGGCTAATGTTTTAATAAAACAAATAGTGTGGGTCGGCTGACCAGGTATCACATTCTCAAATTATGCGTTCATACGCTTGTAAGCCGTACCCGTACGAGCCGTTTTGGGCAGTAGGAGCTTTTTTTAAACTGAAATTTTGGCAAATTACTCTGTTTACTATCCATTAGTGCCCGCAAGGTTTTCAGCCCGATAGCCCAAACCCATGGGGGCTCTGTGGGGTTAAAAAGGAGCTCCAGGAGGGCGTTTTTGAAGGGTTTCGGCTATGGGGGTCGAGTTAGGTGTCGTTAACGAAGTATTTTTGGACGTAGAATCCAGAATCCATGAGTCAACAGGCCCATAAACGCAAAATTTGAGATTGTGACACCTGGTCAGCAGACCCACACTATTGGTTTTATTTAAATGTTGGCCCCTGACTCAGCGGGCCCATAAACTCGTAGTTTGATAATGTGATATCCGGTCAGCGGAACCACACTATTTGTTTTATTTAAATGTTAGCCCCTGGGTCAGCAGGCCAATAAACTCATAATTTGAGAATGCAACACATAGTCAGCGGCTCCTGTTCTCTGTTACTTTGTGGCCTGAGTTTCACTTGTGAGGGGTGGGTTTTTGGGTGAGGCGTCGTCGAGGGGATCCAACACCTTACCGACTTCTGTGTAACCATCGCCCTAGCGGAGACCCGGAGAACTATCACTCGTTTGACGATTTGTTTGTTCAGTTACAATGCCATTGACAATGTCAGTCCTTCAATTTGATTAGTCTGCGGAACGTAAACAAAAGGATCAGATAAGAGCATTGATAATGGAATGAAGAGGAAGGAACAGGAGTAGCGGGAGCGGGACAGCTCCTCGGAGCAGTTACAGAAACTTCTGACGTTTGACGCATGCGCAGCCTCCTGGCTCATGTCGGTCCCTAGCCTCTCCTATTAAAGTCGAGTCTGCAAGACGTATCCTGGTCAGCAGGCCCAATAGGGTTTTAGCTAGAATACATCTTGTTTAAAGTTCTTGTTAAACGTCTTTTCCGTGCTCACATTGTATGGTTTTCCAGTCCATGTTGTCTATGGAATAACATGCGTCGACGTCCAAGAAAAAGGGTCCGGGTCCGCTTTCAAAATTGAAGAACTCTCATCTTTGGCCTTTTTGTCTGCTGACGACTTGCGAAAATGCACTGTTCTGTTGGGCAAAGAGCAGCTTACTACGAACCAGAGTTACTCCATATGGACGTCTTTCGTTAAGGTACGATCCGCAAATTACTTCATTTAGTCGGCTCATTTCCTACGCTGTGTTTCTCCAGGTGTTCGATGGAGCGGAAAACGTCCCTGAAGATCAACTGCAACAATTGGGTTGGGTTATAAATGGCATTCCACCTGCTCATTTTGCAAACCTTTCGCTCACTGATGTCGACACAATTGCCTCGTTCGGTCGATGCAAAGAACTATCGCTGAAACAGGTTAGAACTTTAGCAAGTTGACGCGTTATCAATGTTGCTAAATTCGCTTCATTTTCAGTTGGACAGCTTGAAAAACGCCATAGCCGAGCAATGGTTGGGTAAAGATTTGGAGGACTTCACGAGTTTCGATTTGATAGCGCTTCGCCAAGTCCTTTGCGCTTACAACAGTTCTCTTATTCAGATGATTCATGCGGATGCATACAAGTAAGAATACTTCAAAGAGCTTTGCCAGTGTTTTTAACCTAAAAAAGTACGCGGATTGGACGTTTTTCCAGGGATGCAGCCCCTGAATTGGCCACGATCGCCAATTGTTCGCTAGAGGTTCTAAAGGAGCTGGCCCGCCTTGCCACTGATGAACAAGCGTTTGGGGATCCTCTAGCCTGGACCTCAGTTCAGGTTTGATTCCAAATTTGTCATAAAGAACATCTCGAGGCTTTGGTTCAATCAAACCTGTCTGTTGCAGGCTGGGAGCGTTGGCTGCATCATGGCCGGGTTATCTGCGATTGCTGAGGTACCTGCTGAGGCGTTTGAGGGAATTACTGCAGACATAGTAGATTGCATGCCAACAGAAACATTTCAGGTGAAAATCTTGAAAGTTGAAAATTTGGGCAATTACGGCTCTTTTCTGGCACATTATCGGGCGATTTCAAAAAGAGCGCAGCTTAACCTACCCTTAGCTTAGCCTAAGCCCCTTTGTAAAAAAAGCGATCAGAAGTTAACACAAGGGCTCAGAGGCGATGTTAATAGAGCGGACGGTGAAGCGTTCCTTGTCTAGTAGGATAGACCAACCTATGACATCTAATCCTTGATACGGGCCCTGAACGGACCAGCTGGAGCATCCCGAATATCTGCTGGGAGAGCGTTAAAAAATATGAGCCCCACCAAGTGGTGCTATTCCGGGAAGTCGTTAGGCGATGAAAGGGGAGTATGAGTTTGGTCTTGCCGCGAGTGGAGAATTTATGGTCGGGTCTGAGAATATTATCAATGTTCTTCCTTACATAATTTAAGCATTCAAGGGTATAAATAGCAGAGATAGTGAGAATTCCGAGCTCGACAAATGCTGGTCTACAGTCCTCTCGATAGGTAGCGAATACCAGCCTTTCTCCGAGATGCAAAAACAATGGCAGCTGCTCTGAAAACAAGCGTGATAAGCTGTGAGGACAGCAGGCTTTGTCAGTCTTTCATAGAGACGCCAGTATTCCAGTCGACCAGTCTGGCTTCTGAGAATCCTCCAGTCTTCAGCTTGCCAGGCTTGTATTGTGCCCTTATAGTTCAATGAGGTTGGTTAGGGTGAGAAATGACTACTCAGCAGAGGAGTCATTTCTCACCCTAACCACCTCATTGGATTAGACCTCTGCACCGTCGGCAAACACCGCCCTTATAGTTCTCTGACCAGTAGGACCTACCTGGTACTCATCCTTTTAGTTTTTGGCGTTCAAGTTGTCATCTTCTGAACTTCATGCCTACCTATTCAATATTCAGTCTGCTTGTCTTCCAGTCAATTTGGTCTTAACCTGTGTGTAAAATTAATTCTACTAATCTTTATCTTTAGCCTTTCAACTCCAGTCTTCTGGCTTTCTAGCTAGAAAAGCCCTACAAAAAAACTGTCAATTTGTTCTTGGATCTGTTAACGTTCAGTTTATCTGCTTCCCAACGTCTTCAGATTAGTCCAGTCTTCAGCCTTTTACACCCAAGTCAGCGTTGGCTGGTCTTCTATAGTCTGTCTGCAATGACGCTGGGCTCCTTACCCGCTCCCCAGTGGCTGACGCACGAACTACGACCAGAATTTGGGAAGTTTACAGAGGAGTGTTGGTTACATTTCCAGTCCGTTTGTTTGATGTGATCATCGCCGAAACTGTCACAGACGAGCTCAGAAGACAGCTCGCCTGAATGTGACAGCAGCGATGACGATTTTTAACTTTTCTCCTTCAACATTAAAATTTAATTCATTGAAACATTGATTTAATGTTATTCATTTTTTCAATGAAACAATTCAATTTGAAGTCAACACACTATTTCACAATTTGGTTTCCTTTGTGATCCTCGCTCATTATGATGGTCTGAAATCAAGGTAAGTGTAGTTGGAAGAAAATTACGTTCATTCTTTTTTTCCGACCTCATTGTGACAATACTATAGTAAACATCAGTGAAATCGATAGGTTAACCTGCAGAAGAGGCACTTGGATTGCAGGGAGAAACTACTCCCATGAGTGGGTTTAAAAGGGATAAAATCCCCGTTTTTTGGTTCTCTCGTCGGCCGCTAGGATTGGGTTTGGAGCCCAACGTCATTGCAGACAGACTATAGTCAGTTTGGCCAATTATTTAGGTCTTCAGCTTTGCTGTATCAGATACATCTGGGAATCTTCCTGTCTTCAGCCTGTTGTCAATTGACTTGAGTCAGCTCTTCAGTTTTTGGTCTTCAGGTTGCCTTCTACTGAACTTCTAGTTTTTAGCCTTATACTTTTACCTCTATAAATTTCTAGTATGCCGGTTTTCCAGTCTATCAGTATGCTCTAGAGGAGGATATGCGGACGGACATTCAGGAATTGGTGGAAGAGTTCTCTTGGATCTCAAATGAGCTATCCGGGTTAATTCGCGGGAACGATTCCTCCCTTGAAGAGGCGCAGACTGCAGGCTTCATTCCGAAAATTTTACAAGCAACGATTTGTCGAACACTCGGAACCGTAAATTGTAAATTTGCCGGGAGATCGGAACACTGCGGGCAATACTTTTGGGGAAATCCCCAGTACGGAAGCCTTCTGGCTTATTGTACTCCCGAGCCTCCGTTTTTGACTCTATTTGCCTTCTGAGTGGTCGAGGTCCAATTCCTAATTACCTAATATACGTCTTATCACTGCGTCTTCTTGGGGGGTAGTGTGGAGGGGGGGGGGGGGGGGTGGTTACAGTCCCACCACCCCAAAAGGGAAGGGGATTTGGTGGGAACCGATAGTTCCCCCTCCCGCCCTTAGCCCCCAAGGGATCACATATTGCGTAGCTAGCTTAACGTTCTCAGCAAACGTAGACAATGTTTTTACCGGTCCACCAGAAAATTTTTTATCCTGGTTCGAGGTCCCAAGAGAGGTTGTTTACGATGTAAACTTAGTTCCTCAGATCTTGTGTGTTGAAGACGAATGTCTCGGCCGGGAGGCTAGGATTCACATAAACGTTCCAACGTTCAGAGGTGAATTGTCAACCGACAAGACAGGTAGTATAGGTACCTACCTAATACAAATTTCCAGGGCACTGTCGAAAATTTCAACTTTGAATCTGGAGGGAAAAGTGGCGCTACTCTCTCATTGGCTGCAACACATAATTGACTTTTGGTCGAACATTGGTGTTCTTCCCCGGATTCGAACCAGGCTGATCAGCGCTCCGACTGATTGTAAACAGGCGTCTCGCGTTATTGGGCTTCGGGCGACCTTTCACTGTCATTTGGCCCAAAGTCGTAACGCCCCCGCCGACTAACGTGTCGCACTAAATTTGACATTATCCGTACATATCCCAACAAAACTCATCCCTCTTTACAGGCCATGACAGCCGCTCAAATATCCCGGTTGTCCCCCTCAGCGGCGGCCGCCCTCTCCCGCCGGAAGATCCCCTTCAGCGGCGACAAGCGCTACGCTCTCCAGCAATCAGCACCTGGCAACACCGCCAAATCAGGCTCGGCACTACCATTCTGCAGCGTCGCTCTGTTGACTCTCGTCGCGTTTAAACCCAGTTAAGGCACCGGACAAAAAAATACTCAAATAATTCATAGGTTTTATTTTAATATGAAATATAATCATTTTTCTTTTGAACTGTGGGAAAATTTCCTTCCCGACAACGATGCATAGGACAAAGCAAAAGCATGCAAAACACTAATTTGAAAAGGCAGAATCAATACAAAAAAAGGTTAATAGAGAAATTTAATGTATTATAAATACACGCTATTATTATAAGTTACAATCTTGTGCTGTTTTTGTTTTTCAATCGTATTTCAAACAGTTTCTTCCGATCTCCTGTAAAACGCACACCATGTGTTGCAGCATCGTTATTGTCTGTTTTTTAATGAATTAAGTTCAAGATCATGTCGTCCAAGTAGGAAGATTTTTTTTTTTTTAAACATCTCCTGGTAACAAATCGAAACAAAATCTCGGAACCTTATCACGGTTTTCGGCACATACAAAGTTTTCTCAATGAAGTAAGTCTTTCGCAAGAGTGAAAAGAAATCGAAATGGGGGAAGTGAGAGGCTGAAAGCCGATTTTTTAAAAATTGATTACAAAAGAAATTTTTTTACCCTAATACATTTTTTTTGTCGAGTTATATATTTGAAGTAGTAGAAATGACTAGTAGAAAGTTAACAGTAGAAAATTTATAGAGAATCTCAAATTCCCGTGATATTTTCCTTTCTTTACCGTAGATATTAAATACGAAATAAATACCCTAGCGTTAGCGCTGGAGCCAATAAGTATTCAAAGAAAAAAAAACGGCGATTTCTTTTTATTTTCAACCGATAAATTGAATAGTGTGGGAAAAAAAGATAGTAGGCTACCTAATTCCTGGGTGTCACCTTCATCTGTTGTTTACAAGTTTTCTAGCTTCGCTATCTTTGTCATAATCAATACTAGAGATACAAGTTATTTACATAATATTAGTTTATTAGTAGGTAATAGTTTTTTTTTGGGTTTATTTTCTTTCATAGTGAAGCATTTTCGTCAAGTTTCCGCTATTCTGTTCTAGGAGGGATATCGTGGAACAGGCTTGTCGAAGTATTTTCGTTGGAAAATAATTTTTTTTATTCATCTGAGGTATTAACTGAAACTGATCCCTAGTTGTGGAAAGTTTCGGGTTTTTACAGTTTCATAATTACACGTTTTTGATATGCCATAGCATTTAAATCAAATAGGAGGCCTTGCTCGTCGACGCGAAAAATCTAAAATATTGTCCTACACATCTTTGTGCCCTTTAAGCTGTTAAGGATAAGATATGATTAACGGACGCTAAGAAAATCTATCGCGATTCCTTTTTTTTCGTTTCTGAAAGGGATTGATACTTTTCTAAGATACTCTTCGGTTTATTTGTCTGAAGGAACTTAGTATTTCTTCAGTTCGAATTAGCTGCGAAGTGCTTGTCGTAGGAGAAAAGAATTCCGCGCAAGTACATTTGCACGAGTGGCCCTGAGAAAACATCGCTAGGGAAGTTACAATACTACGCGATTCGTCACAGAATCGATATTCTGATAAACTATGCTTGTATCGATACATAACATTTTCGCAAAAAAATGTACATAAAAAAGTATTGGACAGATAAGGGAAAAACAGTATCGTTACTGGTGCCCCCAAATCCACTCCAATAGCTGCCATGGAACTGCAAAGTGGAATCGAGACACGGACGGGAGGCCGCTGCAGTTAAGCTGCATGAGGGCCTGAAGAGAGGAAAAACCGAGTTCTGGCAGCGGTACCAGCCTGCAACGGAGAGGTTGTCCGCTCAGCACACCTTTGCCTCGAAGGTGCACGGGCTGGCCCTTTATGGAGTGCTTGGAGAAGTTGACAATCATTCCCGGCTGTGACTGAATTGACCCCACGAAAGCTTGCACGAGGATCATTAATCTTGACAGAGCCTGTCGACAAACAAAGAACACCCCCAGCGATGCTAAAAGCTGTTTTCCTTGAAACCCTGCACTTATGGTATCCGCAAGAACACTGGCTGCACATCTATACAGACGGCTCAGCCAGAGATACAAGATCCAAATGCAGGGGCTGGACCGCCAGGAATGATTACATCCTTCGGCAAAACTCCCTGACACGAGAGCAGTTGGTCACCGTGAAAAGACGGAAAGTGGCTTCCTTGGGGGCCTGTTATGCGTGGCCCCAAGTAGCGTCTATTGCAGACAATAATTTGCTGATCTTCCCCATCAAAATTATTTTGATGGGGAAGATCAGCGGACGAAGGGGAGTTGGAAGAAAGCGCACGTCATGGTTGTCAAACAATCGTTGCTGGGGAATCAACCGAGCAGCAGGTCTGTTTCACCTCGCGCAGGATCGTGAGAGATTTGCAGGGATGATCGCCAACCGTCAAGATGGACTTGGCACCAGAAGAAGAAGAGTCTCAGGAATGGTACGATCCAATTTTATGAAAGTAAGAAAGCCGACATATATGGCCAGGTCGAAACAAGTAAGTCCAAGGAAACAAGAAGTCTTTGAGGTTTTGAACCTGGTCACAAAACTCACACCCCCTGATAATGGAAATCAGGTGTGAGGATTTTCCGCAAAAGTTAGGTTATAACTACGATCCGAATTGTTGAACTCCGGCCTTTTTAATGATTGACAACTACTCCAATGGTAAGTAAAAATGATCACATGATGACATTTTAACTATGTCCGTCAACATGGCCGTTTCTTGCCCAAGGCCCACGAGAATGAGGGAATTTCCCCTCCTAGTGGCAGCAGTGGGCCACGTAAGGTGGAAAGGGTAGAGCCTCAGGCGTCCAGTGGGCGGGGACAATTTTTTATACCATCACCAAAGTGGCGACTATAGTTACTGTAACAGTGTGACCGCCTCCAGGGGTGTGAGGTTGTGACGCATTTACACAGGATGTAGACACATCCACTACAAAACTTCAACTGAGCACGTTGCAAATGGATTTGGAAGGGGAAAAGGCGAGAATGCTAACCAAAGCAAGTCTCGAAGTTGTTTTCTAATATTTCCCAGGCTTTAAAAAATGTTCAAGGGCGTGAGGTTCGAAAGTGTGGACACGCCTTTCGACGCATTCTTGAAACCCTCTTCCCACAACTATGACAGGGAAAATGCTATTTCTCACTCAGACTTGTATTGAGCGAATATGAAGACTTCCAACACTATTCCCATTTCCCGCCAAATGAGAAATCCCCGAGTCAGAAGGATATTCTCTATTTCTGGTTATGAACCAGCGGACATTGCAGGGGAGTGAGAAAGTTTGTTCACCCCTCTACAGGAGCGTCCAGTAGAAACTTTTTGACCCGTTTTACCCTCCTAGAAAATACCAAGAGGATATTTCTTAACTGCCGTTAAGTGAAAACCACACAACATAAATGACCGTGAACAGAAGTTTGCCACTTTTTGTAAAATGACCCACGTACGGATACTGTTTTTATATTCCTAGCCTTGCCTATAACTTGTAATAGTTTTCCTGTCATTTGCGATTTTCATCTTGGTTTGACGCTCTCAATTAATCAAAAACATACCGTTTGTTGGATTCAGCAAAACCATCTGATGTACTTACCACAAAAGTTGTCATAGAACACTTTCTCTTCAAATTCACGTTCAAATAATTTGAATAATTATTATTATTAGTTGTCTTGCAGACAACTGTTGTCTGCAAGATTAAAGCCTTGAAAATGTCAAAATGAAACAAACTGAGGGGTTTTTGATTATTTCCTCAAATTTTCATTACAATTTAATGAATAATTTTAATACGTCATGAATAATCTTTTAATATGTCATATTAAATTTTAAAAGAAGTTAATGACAACGAAAGTATCGATATTTCCAAGCCGATTTTATCAAGATATCGATTCTTTTCTTTCGTAGTAACGTAACGTCCCTAAACATTGCCGGAACAATCGATTTTCAACAACTGTGCCCAGTGTTGCCAACCTGATTGTTCCTGCGACTTCCCAAAAAATAACTTTTTAAACGACAATTGTTCTTAAAATCACTACCAGGTACTTAGTTTTTACCAGGTGTGTAAATTACAAACAAAAAAAACTTTCAAAAAGCACAAAAAAAAGACTAGACTGTATCGTTCTTGTAGGAAAAGCATCAATAATCTTCCATTCGCCCTATTCTTAAGTAAAGTACAAGTTTAATTCATTTTAAATTTTAACTTGTCAAATATAAACTTAATATTACTTTTAAAAACTTCACTTTCAACGTTATTCTTCTTTTACTTAGAAGCACTTAAATATGAGCATTACAAATCAACGAGTGCAAAGTTCATCTAAACTCAGTTAAGGAAGCTTTTATTAAGTGTAGGTACTGTTTAATTGATAAAGCGCTTAAGTACTGGATAGAATTCATATGCATTATGTGTTTTTTTTTTTTTTGTTAGTATGTAATCAACTTTCAAAAGATTGTTTTCATTTTAAATGTCATCTTGATGATCTCTAATAGCATTCTAGTAGCTCTCTACCCCTCAAGCACCTCCATAGTAACCTACTTTTGTATTAACCCTCAGTTTTCTGCTAAATGTATACAACTTGTGAAAAATCTACTTCTTAACTGTACTGTATGATAATTCATACCCTTTTAAAAGGTTATATTTCAATTTCTTTCCATTTTTTATACACGCGGTATTTGAACCAAGGTTCATTTTAAAATTTATATTTTTTAAAAAATATTTTAGTTTCTTCAAATAAAAAAAAGACAATAATTTACAACAATGACAAAAAGGTTTCAAGTAAATAATTTTCTTCCACTTATTTGGATAAAAACATACCCTGTATCGAAGCAAGAAACTCCATCATTTCTTTGCTAATTTTTTTTTAAAAAAGAGTATTACAATGGGTTTCTAAAATGTAGGAGGCAAATGACTTAATTAGTTTTGAGTGGAAAAAACTTTAAGAGTGAGAATTTCGGGGGAGGTTGCGGGGTTTTCGGTTTATAATTTCCAGTTGTGGCGTTTCACTAAAGGGGGTTTTGGTACCAATCAGTGGACGGAAACTTCAGAAGCGTTGAAAAAAAAAGGGCCGATGCTGAGTGTGATACAGGTGATTTTGTCGGCTCACGAAACCTCTTCCCAATTCTCACCCTCAAATTCTCGATGTAATTGGCGATCAGATTTGTTGACAAGAATGGACAAAAACAAGGTTTTACTAGGTTTTCCACGTTTTCGCGATCGCCCCAAAAAATCATAACCTTCACGACATTCCACTTAAAAAAAACAAAACTATTTCCTTTTTTTCGAAACAACAGCGAATGAGAAGTGAATGTAGGCAAAACGTCGCATAATTCAGTCTAGCACCAGAGAGGTTGAAAGTGGTATGAAGCATACAGGAATGATTTTTTTTTTTTGGTCTTGGAATGCTTTCTACGTGATAAAAATATACAAAATGAACTGATCTCTTTCGAGAAAGTAGAAAAGGTTTCAAGATTCTCCTTATAGTAATTATATATTTATATATATAGATTTTGCGTTTCTAAATATAAAACAAGTTAGGTACCTAGCCATAAATATATTAAATAGCGGTATATGAGTCATTTTGCAAGAAACCATTGCACTTATGTATAATATATTCTTTATGTTTAATATAAATTGATTATCTAACTATATGTAAAATGAATAAATAGCTTACGGTACTATATAATGACTTCCAAAAAGCTGTTTACATAATTCTAAAGTATGATTAAAAATAAATTTGTGTATCAGTCATAGATAACATTTTTTCCGTTGGCTCCTACTCATTGGCAACTCTTACACAGCTGTATTGCACAATCGTTAGTTCATGCAAAGTATTAAAAAAAAAGAAATGACAAAAAAATTTATCGCAAATAAAAAAAAAAAAAAAAAAAAAAAAAAATCAACTTAAAGTAGGTTATTTGGCTTCTTTTTTTTATTTCGTTTTTTTTTTTCTTTTTTTTAATAATGAAATTATTATAAATCAACTATACGACTGGACTTCTGGTCGAAACAAATCAACAACTTTTGTTATCCCCCGAATCTAACCGTCTAAAAGTTTTAAGTAAGAAAGAAGTGGCTACTACATATCTATTATTTCCTAGCAATGTACACTTTTTTCTCATTTTTAATACATTAAATTCATCAACATTACATAATTTGAGCTTAGAACTGCTCTCACCGAATTGTGCCGTTATCACTGAAACTTGCAGACAATTCTTTTTTTCATTTTTTTTTGTTGGACCAACCGTAATTTCTACAAATATTAGACTTGGGAACCATTTCTAACTTCTTTAACACAACTCTGTTGTAATATACATATTTATATTTCATATATATCTATATTAAAGCTCATGCGTATTATTATTCTTAAACTTTACTATACAATGGTTTTTTTTTGGCTGTTTTAAATTACACAGTCCGCGGATGTTCGGAGGAGCGGCCAAAACACGTCTTGGCGTTTTTAATAACGCAACAATCAATAAAATCTCAAAGGTAAAATGACGATTCACCGCAAAAAAGAAATTTGTTAAATTTTAAAATCCGCCAAGTGGTACTTTCGCCGCTCAGTCCAAATCCATTGATAATTTTTTTCCTTTTCTTTCTTTTTCTTTTTACAAATAATTTGTTAAACCATGTTTTTATAGCTTATGCATTGAGTATAAGGCATTGTTAACAGGCCCTTTACTTTCTGTTAATTCTAACTTGAAATTTTGCCCTGTAATATTCTACATAGATCTACGTTTTCAAGCCGTAGGGTGGGTTTAAGGCTCAAAACAGCCATGATTTAGTTTTTATCTAAATAGTATCTCAATTTCAAGACACTTGACTATTTCTTCCTTAATATAATAATACCCTATGAAAAAGAAATCTATAAGTTAATCGTTTTTCAGGGTTTTCATCCGTTGCAAAATATTTACAGGTAAATCTATTTCAAAGCTTCTTTTTTTTGGATTTTTTTTTAGACATATCATGTTTAGCTATGTGATACAAATGCTTAGTCACTTCTCCCACTGACTAGAAATGATATTTTTTTCCCCTCTAGCTTTTTCTCGTTAGAACCATATCGCTACTATTTTTGCCAAACTTTCCTGTAAAAAATACTATACGTAAGACTACATGGTGGCACCTTTCATATAAATAATTAGTTAAGCTGACTAATATTTTAAAAGGAAGTAATAAAATAGGTACACTTAATATCTATGTGCTTATGAATTTCTTCTTTTTTTTCACTTGAATGTTTTATTTACAAGACTTTTTCATTTTAGAAAAAAATATATTGTATTCATGCCTTGATGAAGGATCCCTTTGGCTGCTAGGCTCCAAAATTTAACAACGATACACATACACGAGTACACTGACAGTAGGCCAGCTTTTTATACAAGAATTTTACATTAGAATGGACAGGCTACGAACGATGGAGACATTGTACCAAAAAAAGCGAGTTAGGGTTATTTTGCGTGGCGACTGTGAAAAACATCGCGTTTTTCCTGAGTTGGTTTTTTGTAGTGAAGTATACGGTAGTCTACAATTTTGGTTGTTCCAAAGAGGTTATCGACATCGACTATTTCACTGCGAAACGGCTGCGATTGCTCTAAGTGTAGGATTCACGTGAATCACGTAGGAAGGAAACCAGTTTTTTTCGTTTTTTAAATGTTTGTACACTTATCAGGCACTACGTCATTATAAATAAATATAATACGGATCAGTCAAACGTGTTTTTTTTTTCTCTCATTGAAACGTGTATACGGAGATTTTTTTATTTTAGAATTTGCAATGTCTTACATTTAAAGTTTTTTCGAGTTTTTTCCGTTTTTTTTTTTGGTTTTTCTAGCTGTGGGGAAGCGAATTGGGGGGAAGAGAACAGGGGAAGTTGTGGGGGGGTCACTAGCGCTCTCACAAGGGGAACGATGCAAACAAGAGAGGGGGACCGATTATGTACAGGGAGAACTCAGATTTTAGCCCACCACGTACAAGTTTAGGAAGCAGAAGACCACATTGAAGATACCATCATGGCTGGTTCCAATCACGACGAAAGTTTCAGTCGAATTTGAAAAAATGCGGGGCTACGAGAGCCTTCAATTTCACCTGCAACTAAACGTCTAAATACGGTTTCTGCGAGATAAAAACTTAACGCATTTTTGTACTGCAACTGGATGGGGGACGAGTTAAAGTAAGGTGGGGGAAGTGAGTAATGGGGCAAGTGTGTAAGTGGGATGTAAATGCTACTTGGAACCACTTTCACTGGATGCCATCTAGTGGCTACGTTTGAAACTAGATACCAGACATCACTATCCACCAGAATCTGGTCAACGCAAAAGGCCACCTGCCTGGAAAGGGTATGAAGTCAGGCAAGTGCGTAAGTGGGATGTAAATGCTACTAAGTAGCAGTTCCAAGTCTTGGAACAACTTTCACTGGATGCCGTCTAGTGGCTACGTTTGAAACCATATAGGTACGGTGACCAGGCGTACTACTTTGGAAGGACATGTACTACTTTTGGGCTCAATGTACTACCACGTATCATGTACTACCAAGCGTACTACTTTTGCCTTTCTTGCCAGAAATTGAAAAAAAAAAAAAAAAAAAAAAAAAAGTTGTAAAAGTTCGATTAGAAGGGGGAACAATTTTTAAGGATTTCGCCTCTCAGGACATTCAATTGGAAAATCTGATGAAAATCGTCCAATTCGTCCTGTGCCTTCCAGCCACGAGTGCCCCAGTTGAACGATTATTTTCCGTTATTAACAACTATTGGAGCTGTGAGAAGACGCGATTGAAAGTAGAAACCCTGAAGGAAGTCATGGAGGTGTACACAAACTTCGACGAGAACTGCATGGAGATGCACTCATTTCTGCAATCGAGGGAATTATCTGATAATATCTTCACCTCCATCACCTCCATGACTTCCTTCAGGGTTTCTACTTTCAATCGCGTCTTCTAACTGCTCCAATAGTTGATAATAACGGAAAATAATCGTTCAACTGGGGCACTCTTGGCTGGAAGGCACAGGACGAATTGGACGATTTTCATCAGATTTTCCAATTGAATGTCCTGAGAGGCGAAATCCTTAAAAATTGTTCCCCCTTCTAATCAAACTTTCACAACTTTTTTTTTTTTTTTTTTTTTTTTTAAATGCTGAAAACAACTTTTTATAATATAATAATGCTGAAAAAAATTCACAGTGCCAAAAATGTTTTTTGAGAGCTCACAAACGAGTCAATATTTAATATTAGAGAGTTCCTAAAGAAACATCCGAGTTACGTCGACCGTTAATTTTTATCACCGTAAGGGATTTGTCTAGGGAGAATCAAGAAATGCTAACTTCACATAAGACTGTAACAGAGATACGGTCTTATCAAAAGTCACGCTAAATTTAAAGTGCCGCTATTTACGTTCTATAATAGAACGTAAATAGAACTTCTATTGCTCGAAATTAACGGCGGTATCCTTAAGACCTTAAGTTTATTGCCGTAACTTTACGGCAATAACGTTCGACGTTAGGCATAAGGACGTAAGTTATCACCGTTATTTCTGCGCATGCGCGAAATCTCGAGTTACGTCGACCGTAACTCATCACCGTTTGGCAAAAAGTGGCTTTAGGAACTCTCTAATGACTCGTTTGTGAGCTCTCAATAAATTTTTCATTTGTCGTGTCATCTGTGTAATATTCTGGGTGATCTTAGAATAAAACCGTTTTGTGCAATAAAAATCACCGCTTTATTCATTTTTACCTTGGATTTTTTAATAAGATAAGGGATACCCTTTACCTATAATAATATTATACATTAGGTAGGTATACACCAATGTAATATATTATATTACATTGGTATATATATATTCTAATTTGGAAAATGTACTACTTTTATAGAAAAAAAATCTTGTCACCGTACATATAGGTACCAGACATGTCCACCAGAAGGTGTCAAGGCAAATTGTAACCTGGCTGGAAGGGTATGAAGTCATGGGATGTAGATGCTACTTGGAACCACTTTCACTGGATGTCATCTTGTGGCTATGTTTGAAATTATATAGCAGACATCATTATCCACCAGATGGTGTTAACGCAAATGGTAACCTGCCTGGAAAGGGTATGAAGTCAGGCAAGTGCGTAAGCGAGGTGTAAATGCTACTTGGAACGATTCCCACTGGATGCCATCCAGTGGCTATGTTTGAAACTATATACCGAACATCATTATCCACCAGATGGTGTCATCGCAAACAGTAACTTGGGTGAAAGGGTATGAAGTCACAGTGTACCAGCAGCTGCCAAATTCAGCGCTCTATTTTTGTAGTGTTTGTTGAGAATTTTCAGGAGTTTCAAAGTTTATTTATGATTTCAGTAGTTGTATTTCACTACTATAATTGAAATTCAGAGTTATCTTTTTCTATCAGTGAGTTGGGCCCTACCACGCACTTACCCCATTGGATTTTTCAAGAAGAGCAAGTGCGTCATCATAATCAAGTTTGAGATTGATACCTCATGTAAAGATAGAATTTAACTTAACGACATTTAGAACGCATTTATTAAATTTATTGACGTTTTCAATGTTTGTCCAGGTACTTGATCTGTAGAAGATAAATCTGAGAGTTGTTGTCCGAATTTATTCAAATCGTTAAAGGATCATTGAGAGATTTCCTTTTTTGCACTTGACCCGGTGAAACCAGAATAAGCGCTCCAAGATTGACTGGTTACACACTTACCCCATCAACGGGGCAAGTGCGTAAGTCTGACTGAACAGCTATATTGGCCATGATGCTCACAATTGAGAAGGCTACGAAAAATCAATCCTACATCGAAAAACAAGGGATTCAAAGGTATCCAGGGCAGAAATACAAATTGACTTCAACGGCTGATTTTTGAGGTTTTGAAGAAGTTGAACTTAACAAAACAATCCAAGCACTTCCCCCACCTTACTTTTTTACCGACTCGACGATTATATCATCCATTTAGAACAAAAATACAAGCAAACGGTGCCTGTTGTCGTGAAGGTTCGTCCGGAACCAAATTTCGTGCGAGCCAAATTGAAACCGATCAGGGCAAATTCGAAAGTCAGTATCATGACAGAAGGAGGACTACGGGACACATGGGGGAGGCTTATGTACAATGATGAACGTTATTGTCTATGTACAATGAAAAAATTTGGTACCGTAAACGAAAATCCCAAAAAACGTCCGAAACGAACAAAATTGTAAACAGTCATACAGCACAAAACAATTTTGTACATCAAACTAAAATCATACGGGGATCAAAAATTTTGTTGAACCAAATCACAAATATGAACGTTCAAAACTATTTGGGGCATTTTTTTTTTAAAACAAAACAACTGCAACAGCTAAAATTCGCAAAAAAAGAGAATTTGGAAGAATTACATCTTTACCGTGGAAGCTCACAACAGAAAAAACAGTACCGAATCAAAAATTTACAAGCGGCTCGATTTTTCAAACCATTGAGTATGAATAAAAAATCTATCAAAGGCAATATCTTTGCTTTGGTTTAAGTCAATTGTTTACTCCTGTATCCCGGGCTCGTCAATACATTTTAACATAATACAAAAATTTTGTATTGAAAAGAATTTCATTACCGATTTTGACACAGAAGAGAGAAATACTATTGAGTTCTGTCATGAAGTACTGTGCAACGAAAAAAACTCACTGGGTACGGCTGTGCTTATAACGAAAAAACAAATTCCGCTCAGGAAGGAACAGCATTCAAACAAAGCATCAGCAAGCAATTTTTAAGCTATTTTTTCTTAGATGGGTTTAACTATCCAGCACTGAGGTACCGATTTATGAATTTTTCTCAGCTCAAATTTTACTTTTTTTTAAAGTGATTTTCCGTTTTTCACCAAAACGTGATTTTCTCCAAAATATTTCAGCGTGGTCCACACTATTTTGTTCCCTGACTTTTAGAATTCCACGATCTCTTTCAGTACGGCAATTGAATTAGCTGATTTTTTGGTTTGTCGCGAACGACTTTTCTCCGAACTTGGAAATTGTCGCCTTGAGAATGCCTGAGCCTTATAATTCTAAAATAGGTTAACTGAACCGTCATGTTGATAGTGAAATTTAATTCGGCTAATATTTTACTCTTACTCAGCCTTAAGCGCGATTGATTACTGGGAAGGGAGAGTAGGAATTTACCAAACGGATGAATTTTTCGAAATTTTCGAAAAAATGAGAAAATCTCTCGCAAGTTTAAACCCATCTGAATAACTATGTAAATATTTTTGAAGAATTGACAGCAGTACGATTTTTACCTATACTAACTAGGACTGCTTTTACAATTTTTAAACCTTACAACATTCTGTACAGCCAGTTTAACCTACAAATATACACTTTTTTTAACTTTTTAAATATAATACGTGACACAAGTATGTCTCTGAAAAATCACAGCCCAATTGGAATAGTCCCAGAGCGAATGTACCGCAAATAACAAACCCTAAATGGACTTCTTTTTTTAATCTCCTAAAGAATTTTTTTTTTAATAGAAAAAAATGCTTATCACATTCACGTGTCTGTCAACCTCGCAAGCCAAGGGTCCTTCCGGAGGCATAACATCGCCGTTAATAACATGTGTAAAATTTTTCAACAAATAATTTTTTTTTCAATCGCATTTTTTATGATATTTTTTCCGTGGACTCAGCAACTGTAATCTTTCATCGTCAACAAAAAAGGAATTCAAATGAAGAAAAAAACTTACACTCAGGCTTCCGATCGATTGCCTCAATTTAAAAATTCTTTAAACAAATATTTATAAATTGAGATAAATAGATAACAAAACGTCGGTATAACGTAACAAAGAGAACAGGTTTTAAAAATTAACTAGAAAAATCAAAGAGTGAGTAAACCACCTTTTACACTTTCCCCGTCCAATATAATACTAGATGTTCTTATAATATTACTGCATAATAATACTTTTTAGTGGTTTTTTTCTAACCAATTTGATTAATATTTAATAAATAGTCAATATATTTATAAATATATCGGTTGACTAGAGAGATGCGACTAGCAGAGTGAGTCAATCTGAGTATTACTTTTGTATGTAATGGTACCTTATGAGGATAGGTATTCTACGATTAACCCTTCAAGTACTGTGCGCGTGCGGGCGAGCTCAGCATCTGGAAAAGTTGAGGTGAATTAGACAAGTGATGGCGATTTTTTTTTTAGCACGGTACATGCTTTTCCTTGGGCAATAGGCTCCCCGAAAAAGTGGAAGCCCCATAAGCGTCTCTTGAAAACGCTGCAAATTTTACACAAGGGTTTATTATTCTTTGATATACGTTACTTGTGCAGAAATTTAATTCTGTCAATGGAAAAATTTAAAATTTTTTTTTTTGGATTTTTCTCAAAAAAAAAAAAAATTTTTTTTTGGATTTTTTGTTCAAAAATGTGTTTTTTTTCAAAAATTCTGTATTTTGTACTCGAAAAATATTTAACATCCTGTGATCCTTCAAAAATCCCATTTTTAGCCCCATGAAAGCCCTAAAGATCGCCCCAGTGAAATCGGATCGTTCCGGGACCCCAAAAAATGGATTCTACGTCCAAAAATACTTCGAAAACGACACCTAACTCGATCCCATAGCTAAAAGCCTTCAAAAAACCCCTCCCGTAGCCCCATTATAGCCCCATAGCGCCCCACGGGTTTGGGCGATCGGACTGAAAACCTTGCGGGCACAACTAGATGGTAAACCAAGTATTTTGTCGAAATTTCAGATTTTTAAAAAATTTCCTACTGCCCAAAACGGCCTGGACGGCGGACGGACATTTCGGATTTAGAATGTAGACCTCTTGAAACGGATAATGTCAAATTTTGAGCCCGATCAGAGTCGTCGACCCCCGTCGCGAAAACATAGGTGTATTATTCCAAGAATAATAAACCAAAATGGCGGTCGATCCCGGTGGAACGAGTGATCGCAGAGTGGGGTTCGGCGATTGCTCTCCCTCCAGTTGTAATTTCCTGACCGGTGTTAGGACAGCTTTGGGACCCAAATAAATGGATTTTACGTTCAAAACAACTTGGAATAAGAAACAACATTCGACCTTCAGTCGTCCTTCAATAGCCCCATTGAGGACATAGAGGACTGAATCTAGGACATCACTGCTGGGGCCGATAGGCCGAACTCTTCTTTAAATTCACTCGCCCACCCCCGCCCGTGGTCCACGGGAAGCGCCACTGTCGGCAGGGCGGTTGGGCGATATGCAAATTCTCTCGTTAACGGGATCCCCACTAATTAAGCGGACGGCCCCAACCGCTCCGCCAACTTTATCACATGCTGCCCATACTGCAGAAATTGGTCTCTGATACGTCTCTAATATGTCTCTTACGAGATATCTAACGTCTCAATGTCGCTACGAAAGAGACGTGTGACGTGAGTGAGACGCCTCAGATACATCCCTATGTCCGCATCATAGACGTCTCAGAGCTGCAATGGTGAGAAGTATCAGAGATGTATCTAAACAGGTGTCAGAGCGGTATCTGAGACGGATCAGAGATGTGTCTGAGACTTCGAATCATTAGCCAATGAGACGTTGCCGAGATGTTCTGGGTAAGCCTATGTGAGATGTCAAGAGCTGTAAATTTGGGTACTCTATTCCCGAATTCCATCAAAAATTGCGTGTCGCCATATTGGATAAGGCTCTAGAAAATCGAGGTATCTGGTTTAAAGTGAAAACATGCCCAGACCCCTATGAGGGGGCTAAAGCGCCCTCTCGGGGATGAGAGGGCGGTGACATGCTTTTGACACGCCACAGAGACGTCTCATTGCAGTCACTTTGGAGAAGTTGGTTCTACGTTGCGCCCGTGTTGTCTCTGCGACATGTCTGGAGGACGTCTCTGGCATGTTAACACTTAAAATTTAAGTCTCTAACATTTAATGTCTCTGAGACATCTCGAGAGCAGCCATCTCCGTTTTGAAGTCTCAGAGACGTCTCGGTAAAGTCTCAATGGGACCTCTAAAGCTGTGAAACGTGGAGACCCATTTGAGCCCAGACTGAGACGTCTCTGACACTATCTGTGCTGTGTGGGGGACCATTTAGTTCATTGTCATTATGAAGTCACGCAGCACATTTTGGACCGAGGCCTGGTCCTCGGTCCTCCCCTGGCGACATTTCGTCTGGGGAAGCCAGGTAGCGGACCCGATATTTAATTCACGCGAGTCTGTTGCCCTGGCAACTGTGGTCGCCTGGAGATCAGACGGGGTCAGTGGGCCAGGCCTCTGATTCCCGACAGCTCGTCTGAGGAAGCCAGCCCTCTGATTCCCGTAATCGCTATGGATTCAGAGAGACCTACTGTAGTTGATCCATCAACCTCAATACTGGATTCCCCCCGAATTCATTTGCGAAAACCAACACACTTCGGGCCAACACTTCGTGCGAGCCTGAAGCTAGCGAGTTTTCCCAAACTGCTTCGATACCTCCCCTCAGATCAGCAGATCGCGACATCTCGCGTTATGCCCTGAGCAGGGATATTCAAGCACTCCCTTCCTCATCCTCCAAAGACATCGGGGCGAAATACCAGTAACGCTGGAGCCCCCCCCCCCCCGGGTTTTCCCAGCAGGCGGGAGTAATCGCCAGTTCCCTTTTCCTCTGGGAGGACCTTGGTTTCTGCTGGACCTCGCATTACCACCAATATTCTTCCTCCAACCGATTTATTACCATGACAATTCAGTCTATTGTCCAATGTCTAATTCTAATAGTTTGGGATGAGCCTCGTATTAAAGCATGTACCATGTCTCTGAATTGATCCTAACTAATTGGTCTTAACTGGTTTTTTTCTGATTTCAAGGGACTCACATCCGGAGGTCAACTGTCTGTTCAATAGGGACGGTTGGCATCCTTGGGTCGCTTCAGCTGTACTTTGAGTCTCTTCATGCCGATCTGGAAGCCATTCATCGCTTGAATGGCTGCTTGGGCGCTCGCTGGGTTATCGAAAGACACAAATCCTGGCAAAAAAAAAAAAAAAAAAAAAAACCAATCGTTTAGATTGTCGTCAAACACCAACATCATCAACGTTTCCACACTTACCGAAACATTTGCTCTGGTTCGTAGCTCTGTCGATGAAGACTTTGGAACTGATGACGTTGCCGAAGGGGAGGAACATTTGCATGAGTTCAGCGTCGCCGAACTCCTGCGGGAGGTGGTAGATGAACAGGTTGCATCCCTCTGGCCCGGAAATTGAACAGCCTGGGAAACAACACACTACATACTCATTAACATTGTCTGCCTCCGGAGAGATCAATTTGAGATCCCTAAGGGACTTTGGCCATGGGGTATCTGATGAGGGATAAGCCATTGGTATTGTACTCTTGATTAAGATTTTGGTATAATACATATTATGTCTGCCCAATCTACTAAACGACTCAGGCTGATGATGCCATTATGTCTTTAATAATTCATTTTCATGGTAAAAAAAAAAAAAAAAAAAAAAAAAAAAACACCAATATTTCCTTAACAGGAATGTCAAACAGTTGTGGATGGTTAATGATGGCTTGGCGGTGCAGAATAAATAATCTCAAATGTTGTGTGTTCTTGCATAAATCTTGGTCTCAGATTAGAAATCAATGAAAACTGAGATCTAACTTGAAAGGGAGTCTACGTGAGATCTGCAGGTAGAAGAAATAAGCACGAATCATGAATATTCGAAGTTATAATAGTTTGTTTGAAATGTAGGGGAGAGTGCCCTGTATGTGCTCAAGTCTGGACAGTTTCCTGTTTTCCCCAGTCAACGAAATCCCAGGTAGGGCTACTCGGCCAAATTACATAACGATCAACTCTCAGGGGCAGTTTGATCGTTCCAAGCTTCATGATTGCTGAAGTTGCCTTCTTCTCGTCAGATAACTGTTTTTCTTTGGGCGTCCCCAATGTATGGCAGCTTTTACAGCAACGGTTAATAATTTTTAACGACTTTTGGTATATTATTCTTGGAATAATACACCTTCGTAATCGCGACGGAGGTCGACGACTCCGATCGGCCTCAAAATTTGACATTATCCGTTTCAAGAGGTCGTTGGACAGGCTACGGGTGCCCTAGCATGGACACGAAAAGTTGGTGTTCAAGCTTGGGCCCTCATGTTAGGTGGGTTATTCCAAGTATAAAATTGTTGAAAATTTGACTGTTTGCAGATGTCAAGTAGCGAAAAATAGGGTTTAATACCACGGTTCTGATTACTAGTTGCTATTCTCTAAAAAAACTAGTCTCAATTAAATTTTATTTAATAATCAATTTTATTCTATTTGTAATTTAAAGTTTTTATATTAGTTTTGTTGAAACCTATAGAGGTCTTTAGTCAATCTGTCAGTAATTACAATAAGAGCCTGAAAAGCATGGCTATGTATGCCAGAAAGACTGAATATATTACAATAAAGATTGATCGCAATAATAAATTAGTTCGAAAAAGAAATGAAAAACCTCTATAAAATTATTTTTTTGAACAAATGTTTTCAGCTGTTTGAGCCAGGTGTCCAACTCGGATGTGTGATCTCCAGGTTAGGACACCATGGGTTCCTAGCTTGGACAGGGGGTGTCCAAAGGAAGGGCCCAGCCTGTCCACACTTGGAGCACCCTAAGTAGTTTGGACGAAATGATATTTTTCGAAAATGCTTCTGCCAAAAATGCTGCATTCCCCGGAAAAATTTGAAATCTGGAGGGAAAGTAGTTGATAGATTCAAGGGAAAATTATAACAACGAACCAATTCCAGTCAGAAACTGCGGTTTACGCAGTTAAAAAAAAGTGTCCAAGCTTGGGCACTCTCCCCTAAACGTGATGGGAATTGGTACTTTTGGTAATAATTGGAATGTTGTGATACGTCAGGGGTGGGGGACCCTTCAAAAAATGAAGGGCAGTATTTCGGTATGGACCATGTTTGTATACTAATGTACATCAGTCTTGTGTGCGACAAGGCCTAAATAATCTCGCAGAGTCTAATCAAGTTACAAATCCTAATGGAGATCCATAACAATATGAATATTGATGGTCAAATAAGAATGAATATGGTTACGGATGGTTAAGAACAGTTATGTCTGCATGAAGATGGTTTGAGAATCCCCACACACCAAAATCAGTTACATGGACTATTGAGGATATTTTGTCTGTAAACCTTTATAATCAGAGCAATACTGTGTGAACAATAATAACCTACCTTACTAACAAAACCAACTAAAATTGCATTTAAAGATAACAATATTCCTAAAATACTCATGAAAAGCTTACCAATCGATCCTATTATCGTAGTTACCTTAATCCACGTCTGAAAGCTTACCTTGGTTAATATCAATACCTGACTTCCAATAACACATGTTTTTCTTTACCTCCATTTATGACCTCTCTCAACCACCTTCATTAATTTCCACCTTTGTTTTAGATATTTAATTAATTGGATTTGGGATCAACATGATCTACAGGTGGGATGTAGACAATTAAATCCAAATAGCACCTGCATTCAGGTGAAGTCTGGTGATTTTTTTATTCAGTCGAAATCACAATGTTTATTCCCTGACGTTCCTGTCACATGCAGTTTTCACAGGAAAGAAAAGGGATGGCAATCATTGCTGCATTACAACCTGCTTTCCTGGCATTAAAAATTAGCGCTATTCTGCAGTGAGCCCTGCCACGGTAATTGACAACACAATGACACTGGAATTGAGCCGAACTAGTCATATTGTCACAAACGGTTTTGTTTTCGGGTTTCTGAATTGGAATGGAAATAGGATGACGGGGGGGTTTCTAAAATTATGCAAGGAAGGAAGTTTGATAGAAGAGCTACCGTCTACAACACTTAAGGATTGTGGAAAGCAAGATGAAACAACAGCTTTACAGTGTTTTGACGTTGTCTTGGAAGATTCTCCAGGTTCGCTAACACCACAATCTCGAGCACATCTATCATCATCGAAGGACAACAATATTCAAACACAACAATCTGAAAGCGGACAGCGTTCCCCGTCAATGCGTATTCATGGTCATTTCTCAACGCCATTTTCACGTTAAACGCGGAGAGTTTTCACCAGATTGTCTACATTTTCAAGAGTGCATTCATTGTCAATGGCGAAAACTCTCTTTGTCCATGAAATAGGGTTCAAGTGTTCTACACCAAGCGACATTCGGTACAAAAGTGGACCTCGTGTTGGTCTCGAAACACCGCAATAAACAGGTCTTTTCTACCAAAACAAAACAAAAACACGGATGAAACAACAAACTTACACCAAAGAAAACTGTCGACAGTTCGTGTCAAGGGACCAAACATAAACTACAAGAAAAGCATCTAGAAGAGTTACACCAGTCACGTACGAAAAGGAAGAGCACATCGAAAAACTCACAGAATACCCACTTCAAAAATAGTAATTACACTGAAACATTTAAAATCGGTACTGAAGTCTTAACTTACCATCGCTAATTAAATTTCCCGGTTCATGGAATATTTTTTGGATCCCTAAAACGAAAAAGGCACATTTCTTTCCGTTGAATCAAAGTCCAATCAAGGAGGAGGAGATTTCAACAATTTATATTAACATGGTGGGAGTTTTCGTGTCCTGCCTAGGGATGTCCAATACTTCAAAAAGGATCGACACATTGTATCGATATTTCAAAAAAGTATCGATTTTGTTTAAAGTTTATTTTGAGTATCGATACTTTTCAAATTATAATTTTGTGAAGGTGGCAAACTTTTTAACCAATATTTCCCTCCATTTTTTCCATGATATAATATACATGATGTTTTTTAAGGGCACCCGCAAGGCAAGCGGCCATGTTTCCACTAATTTCCTTATTAATTCCCTAACGCCCTAGTTGTTCGTAAAATAATTAAATTTATTCACAATGCTCTGTTTGTTACGCACTTTTCCAGATTTTTCATAACTTCATCAGGGACGAGTTGACAGATCCACTTCCTTCTACATCAGTTTTAGCATAAAGTGAAGCTTTTTCACGTTATCCTTGAACCGATCGTGATCAAATTTTTACCACCAACTCAGGATATCCTGAGACACATTTATGATGTGCCAAATTTTTTTAAACCGACTAAGTACAAACAATTTTGGGGAATTTACCAGTCAAAAATTCGGATTTCATTATTTTCATGACCTAAACCAGCTGTTGCAGCGTTGCTGCTGCTCTCTAAAATTTTTCGTACATCGTAAATGTGCCTCTTTTCATGGCGAACACAACGAACAAAAATTTCTCAAATCGGAGTTGCTGGAGCAGAGAAAAGCTTCATTTTGTACGAAAAAAAAGTGATTTCAGGACATTGAGTTTTTTAAACACCGCCATTGCTGCGACCCGCCCGCTTAGTGCATTTTCGGCTGCATTGGAATAGGTATTTCTCAGAATAGAATTTTATTTTGTGCAATTGTAATAATATTATATTATATGAAAATGATCGTTAGATTCTCCAGTTTTTTAAGCCAAAAAAAAAAAAAAAAAAATCGACTTTTTGACGAAAGTCGCCTTAAGCTGATTAGACAGCTGCACTCAATTTAATTCAATAAACCAGAGGAAAATAGGTCAGATGGCGTGTCTCTGAATATTCCAAGGTAGACACAATCAACCGTTCAGTAAATGACTTTTCCAAGGAAACAGTAATTATTGAAGATGCATTAGGTTTTTAATTTAGCCAATTTATGACATTTTAAAATATAAAAATGCATTTCATAGCTTTTTTAAAGATAAAGGTATTGGTCGGATTCTGGGAAAACGGCATCGATACTCTTGATACATACTTTTTTCACTCAAGTAAACTACTTATCGGAACACCGATACTTTTTAAAAGTATCGATAGTTATAAATATCGATACTTTTTAAACATCCCTAGTCCTGGCCCTCGAGGAGTTTATGAAAACCCCATGAAACTCCAACATGACTGGAGTTTGACAGTTCAGCGCATTAGAACACATAGTTTACCAAGGTTCAATTTTGTTCATGTATTGTTTTGTAATTGAAATTTCCATATATGAGCGTTGTACCTAACATTGCAATTTTAAATTCCACAATTTTCTTTTTTAATGCTTTGATTCATTTTCCGAAGGTGATTGTAATATCACGCTTTTACACAATGTTCTCTTCCATTTACGTTAGTAGCAAAAAAGCGGAAAATGAAAGATAAGTAACACGTGTTTCACATGATTAGCAAACATAAAACATCGTTAAAAAAAAGTAGGAAAGAAACATAACACGACCAAACCCAGATACAGACCTACAACTATGCTTAAACATAAAAAGTAGCTTCATAAGATTTGTTACGCTGAGTTGCTGTTTGTATTTATGCGAGTGTAAATTTGGCGGCACGAAATCGAAGCAGATAAAAAAAATGTTTCAAATAGGGGAAAAATGGGGTGATATGGGGGGGAATACGTCATTGATAAGGCTTAGGTAGTTACCTTCTCTTTGCGACGCAGCCACCGCTGCTATCGGTTGAGGTATCGCCTGAGCAAACTGGCCGTACACTGCGGGGTATGCTGTTAAAAACACCGACATACAATCAAACATCGACATAGCAATACGTACATGTAATAGGCAAACACCGAGAAGAGATGGACGGTAAAACTATCGTTTAACAACCAAACCAATGCCCTCCTACCAGTGTTTACAGGCAAAAAAAAAAAAAAAAAAAAAAAAAAATGTATTACAATTAGGAAGAATTGACAGCTAATATTGAAAATTGATGAAACATTGGTAGGAGACATAATAGTTGTCTTTTTTTGGAAACTGTAGCATCTAGAAGAAGATTATTGTACCATCGAGTACACTTATGTATAGAGCAAGCTTCTACACAATGCACATTTATGATACATTAAGATGGGACGACCATGCATAACATTGAACATTTATATGTGGTGATTCTTTTGACACGAATATTTCAGTCACGTACAAAGTGGTTATGACGAAGGATGTTTCAATTTTAGGTCAGTGAAGAGGATGGTTAACACCGAGAAAAAGAGGATGAATAGGAAGGTATGTTTTTATTTATTTATTTATTTTAAGCTGAATTGATAGGAAGAGCTTTAAACGATGTTTTATTTGATTTTATTTAAAGCTATTTTACGAGCCGGGTTAGTTTCTACTAGAGGCTTGTAGTCGTGAATCGAGCAGGCATTACACGTCCCCGACCCACCAGTTGGTTACGATGAGTGAAAGTGGGGAGGAAAACCTTCAAATTCATTATGAATATCCCACAGAGCAGATCGACAATAGTGTTCAGGAAACACAACTAAGGGGTCTTCATGGTCCGGGAGTTTCAACGTCGAGTCATCGAAAGTGAAGTTTCGACGAGAGCCATTTGGTGTTCCTCGAGCGCCTCGCCTACCTTGCGGAAGATGGTACCTACCTTGGTAAAATTACATCTAAATTTATATAAGAGGATCTACTTCTGTGCAACGTGAGGCTGCTCCTCGCAGAACCTCCATCTAAGACAATGTTGTAATGTGCCGGCAGCTTAATGTAAAACTCCTGATGAGCCCTAACCCTGATAGAGGACGGGCGAAAGGCGCCTTGAGACGAGTAATTACATATTTTATTAAATGAAATTAACACCATAATCAGCCTACGGTTTTTTCCCTCACAACATCATGATAAGAAAACTGGAGAAGCATCGTGGCCTCACTTTGGATTTACGTCGATTCTACGAGTGAAGTAGCGATTCCATGTTGGTTTGTCGAAAATGTCGACGAGGCCTCACCCCCAGGACCAGGGCAGTAAACCTTCAAAAAGGTCGTCGAGCAGTAGTGCGATCGCTTGTTATTCTTTTTACTTGCTGATTCGATCCTTGAAGATTCGACGGTAGGAGGAGCCTTGTGGAACCCCTCGCAGGGGTCTTCATGGGTGCATCATGCATTGAATCTTTGGAAAGGTTGTCGATTGCAGCTGCAGTTTCAACAAAGAATGTGTTTTGTACCTGTAGAGGTGTACCTCTAACACCTTTGGTACTTGATTGATCAAGCTGAATTTTTTACCACACGTTCTACTCATAATATAGATGAAATTTTAAGGGAATCGTCAAGATCCCGTGTCCAGAGCGAAAAGAGCGTAATTTGAAAGTTTAGCCTTTTGTGACTCACATTTCCGGGACTTACTCCTTCAATCGCATGCCTCCTGGGTGGTGTTAAGAATCATCCGCCGTAAAATTTGCTCCTACATATCCACTGAGTACGTAGAAAAAAACAAAATTGAAAAAGATTCAGATTTGACCAAAATATCGGTTCCGAACGAATGAAAAAACAACAATCGAGATAACGGCCATTTTGTTTTCAACATCGCTGGTGAATCGCTGCCAACTTGTCAAAAACGCTTTTTCCGACTAAAAAGTTTCGAATTTCCTTGATAAGATTATTTTATGTGTCTTGGTTTCATGTTTTTGCCACAACCATGTCCATGGCTTACTCCTAGTTACATAAAGAGGTAACAACAGCAATATTGATATCAGAGTTTGAATCCAGAAATTGATACGCGTTTGCTGTTTTCCTCATCATTTCGTTCCGTCTTTTCGATCTTCCGCGTTTAGTTTATTAGTCCGTTTTATTATTACGTTCTATTATTCCGTTACATTAGTGCTAAAACTCGGAGCTTACGATGCAGTAAGCACTTACAATGCAGGCAATATCGTAAAATGCAGGGTTTTCAAAAAAATCGGCATAATTCCTTTTTTGAGCATAACGTGAATTATTGTCATGATCTGCAGACCAGGGGGAAGATGCAGCCATGATGTGGAAGACTCGCACTCCACAGGCTCACTCGATATGTCGAGGTACTGTGAAGGTGCAGAGTCTTCAGTAGAGAACCGAGGGGATGCTGATATCAAACACGATATGTCGCGGCTGGTATCAGTTTGCCCTGGGCTTGCAGTCGAACCTGTGACTGCTGCTAAAGCTACCCAGAATTGTTACTAAAGGTGGCAGGCTCGGCGGACACTGTTATGTCTTATATAGGCCCGATTTCCCGGATCCCACAATGTCATTAATGGGGTCCTGGGCAACAGACCCGTACGTCGGGATCATTCCCGCCGGATCAGCTTCCACAATCGAAGTGTCGTTAATGGAGGCCTGGCCAGCGGGTTTGATCCCTTAGAAACACTGCGATTAATAATCATTTATCATGTACGAAAATAAATGAAAAGTGAATGTTAATTGACGGAGAAAATCCTCCCGTCTTCGAAAAGGAATGGGGTGTCGCCGGCGGGAGAAGAGGGGTTCGCGCCACGACCCACTCCCCCCACCGGTACTAGCTGTGGCGGGCTGGCGATCCACCAGAAGAGAGTGGGGGAAATCTGTGCACATTCCCCACAGTCACTATTGTTTCTAGGTATACCTGCATGGTCACCAGCGGCAATACACCCCGCATGCGGCAACGTTTTCTTCTCATGTTCTTTTTACGAGCTGAATCGAGCGTATCAGCACTGTACGAGACCCCAGATTGGATTTTCAAAGTTCCAACGATAAAAACTCATGGTAACCTCATTTTCGATAAACGACAATTCGATGAGCGAAGCAGACCATGAAGACCCCCGTTAGGGGTATTCATGTTCCGTTAGTTTCGACCTCGAAAATTAACTTGAGATCGAATCTTCAAAAAGGTCGTCGAAAGTAGCAGCTTTTCAAAGCGGCGATAACCTCTTATCTCGATGATTAGTTTTGTTCGTGTTCCTTCCAACAGCTAAATCGAGCTAATCAACGTTGAGTCCGTCTGGACAAATGAACAGTCTTGCTGGATGCCTCAAGTGCTTCGTGCACTTGGATTTTCAACGGTATGAGCGCAAAAAACGATGACTAATTGGACTCTCAATAACTCTTTCGATCGACTATGACGAGCGAAGCGGACCATGAAAACCCCTATTAGGGGGATATAAATTTCGAACCCGGCCCATTTTCCAATTCGGTTGTTTTGCAGAGTTTTTCTGGACCCTTTTGACAATCTCCACCTACAAGGAATGCCAACTTCGTTTTGCAGGCATAACATCAGCTCATCTCAATATTACAATCAACAAGCATCAAGCCCAGACCGCCTTGCAATTCACGACTTAAGTCTCTCTTTCCAGAAGCCTAATGCCACTAGTTTTATAGGTGTGTTAAGCACAGGAAAGAGATTCACATACCCAACGTTTCGCATAGGATCTTCTCGAAGAGATTCACATCTATTGACAAAAGGAAATCAATGACGTCTTACCACTCCGAGGCAACAGCTTTAATTGCTATTCTGCTAATTTATAATTTATAATAAGTAATAAGGTTAAGAGACTTTTCAACGCAAAAATATAAATTTTTGAATTTCAAGTATTTCGATAGGCTCGTGTTTCTGTGTAATAGACGTGACTCCTCAAATTGCAACTGCAGTGAAATCCTGTGTCAACATCAAAGCTCTCAAAATTTTAACAACCTAAGTCTATGAAAATATTATCCCCTTCCAGAGGTACACACGATTTGGGATCAACACGAACCGATCCGGAAGGAGACTTGAACGAAGGGTTGAAGGGTCATTTCCTTCGCATGCCGGGAAAGTGTACATTTTCCGGGATACTTTTTCTTGAAGAAATTTCTCATTGGATCAAATATAATTAGACGATTTATTTGTTGGCCCTTGTAAAAATTGTTTAGATGAACGGGGCACACAGACACAAACCCGAATTGGGAACAAAGTTGCATCAGAAGACATTTGAACTTGATACACTACGTACCCTTAAAAAAAAAAACCCACACAACTTTTTAGTACCTACTGGGAAACATGAGGATGACAAAAATTATAACCGGGGATTTCTTGGGTGTTCACATCACTCCCGTCGTGTATGTTTTTGGGTACAATATTTAAAAAAGTTGTTACTGTTTGCTTATCGAGCTGGAATGATAACTTACCGACACCAGGGTAAGGTTGCATTCCAGTGTAGGCGGCTGCATGCTGGAGTGCAGCTTCCCCGTTGGGCAGTCCAGGTGCTGGAATAGAGAGGGCATCTACACAACAATAATCACAGTTCTCTGACAATACTTTTCGGTGTACTAATCTACGTCTGTTTAGTCTCCCCAAGTGGAAAATTGATGATCCGCTAGCGTTGGCTATCGAAAGTATACGTTTGAATAGAAAACATACCACCAAACGAGGTCATTTCCCGAACCACAAAAACAACGTTCATGCAAGAGAAACCATCACGCCTAAAAACGCTTCACTGAAGGCAAAACATACTTACTTGGTCCGTCCGAGTAAAAGATTGAACTGACCACGGCAAATTTGTTAACATTTTATACAATTACACAGGTTTACAAAAAAAAGGTCAATCTCAGGCGCCGCAGAAAAAACCATCAAACTCTATGTTTTTTGGGGTGCTGAATCCGAATCCGACCCCCGTTTTTTCCGGTCACGTCCAAATTTTCGAGATATTGCCGATTTTTCGTTTTTTTCGACCTTTTTCCGTTTTGAAAATCACAGCTAAATGTGCGGATGCCCAAAAATTCTACAAAAACTCTCTTCTTACTGGAAATTTATCGCTGATTCCGAATATATGTATGAGTTGGTGTCTAAAACCACGAGAAATGTGTGATTTTGCCAAAAATGTTGAAAAAACGTGGTTTTTCCAAAACCAAAGTCACGTTTTTTGATACTTTTTACCTTCTAGCGTGGAAACTAAGGTCGTTAATAAAATTTTTCCAACGAGGTCTTTTAGGTAGATTGTTTCTGCGTCGAATGGGACCAACCGTGATTCTTTACCTTCCATAATAAGGGAGCTATGATTTTTCAAAGTTTCTGGGCGCTTGTTTTTCAGGGCTTCAAGTGCAATTCCGTGAGTTCTTGATGAATAAAACCATCTTTGAGTCGGTCTGAATTGATGCCTCCGAGTCCAATATATTCCTCGGAACAAAGTTTTGTTGTGATCAAGTTGCATTGCCGACTCCAGGAGTTCATATTCTACGACATGGCCAAAATGGGTAGAAACTTAGAAAAATCATAGCGCCCTTATTATAGAAGGTAAAGAATCACGGTTGGTCCCATTCGACGCAGAAACAACCTACCTACAAGACCTCGTTGGAAAAATTTTATTAACGGCCTTAGTTTTCACGCTAGAAGGTAAAAAGTATCAAAAAACGTGACTTTGGTTTTGAAAAAAACACGTTTTTTCAACATTTTTTGGCACAATCACACATTTCTCGTGGTTTTAGACACCAACTCATATATATTTTCGGAATCAGCGATAAATTTCCAGTAAGAAGAGAGTTTTTGTGGAATTTTTGGGCATCCGCACATTTAGCTGTGATTTTCAAAACGGGAAAAAGCCGAAAAAACGAAAAATCGCCAATATCTCGAAAATTTGGACGTGACCGGAAAAAACGGGGGTCGGATTCGGATTCAGCACCCCCAAAAACATAGAGTTTGATGGTTTTTTCTGCGGCGCCTGAGATTGACCTTTTTTTGTAAACCTGTGTTATCAATCGTGTGAAATACTTTAGAGATCGTGCACAGGACTGAAATGAGTGTTCTGGCAGGCGAAGCAGGCGATACTGGCGGGTGATGAATTAACTAAAGAGCGTACGAATGTTGTCTTTGAATGTATATATACACATGTATATATATACATTATAACCACTTGTTTATGGATTCATCTTCTTCATACCATCTCATCAATAGCATGTCCGCAGACCAAACGCCTCAACTCGGTACACTTAGAAAAGTATTTCAAGGGAATTGAACAGCAGTCTAATGAATGCCGATTTCTCAATGATGGAGGAATAGACTGTCTGCAATGTCGTAGGGCTCCGAACCGGCTCCCTAGCGGCTGACGCATGCCCTACGACCAGAAATCGGGAATTCGGTGCGGTGTGGTGGTAATATTGGCTCCCCTCCAGCGGTTGGCGTCCGTCCGCGTTGTTTACGTCCGTTCGCGTTTGCTAGGGCATAAATTTCGGTCCAGTCGTCAAAATTGTGAGATTGTATTCAACGCCGACAACTATTTGTGTGACCTAAAAGAATCCGGCCAGCCTTTCCTTTTCCTTTGTAATTTTCTGTTATTATGATGGTCTGATTTCAGGGTAAGTGTAGTTGTAAGGAAATTACATTCATTCTATTCTTCCCGACCTCATTGCGATGATAATATTTCAATTTTCGAAATATAGGCATAGTAAACAGTAAACATCAGTGAAATCGATAGGTTAACCTGCTGAAAAGGCGCTTGGATTGCGGGGAGGAACTACTCCCAGGTGTGCCACTTCAAAGGTATAAAATCCCCCGAAAAATGTCTCAAATGGGTAAACTCCCCCCGTTTTTGGTTTCTCTTGCCGGCCGCTAGGATCAGGGTCGGAGCCCAACGTCATTGCAGACAGACTATAGGTGGTTTCAAACAGCTGAATCTTTAATACATTAAATTAAATATATATTTTTCTAATTTTATGGAGTGACTTTTCCACAGAAATTATTGAAACATTTAAATAACTTTCTCACGCTTTTGAAAATTGCCGAGGAACCCCATTCTCGCAATGGGGCTGACCCTAAGTCGGAAAAACAAACAAGTTCGGTCGAAAATATTTCCAGAGGCCCATAATAAAAGGCACGGGTCGCTCACGAAAAGGAAACAGGTCTTCAGGGAAGAGAAGATTGCGAAGGAAAACACCTATACATAGGTTGAATATATTCAATATATTCAAACCGAACAGGGAACTTTTCCAGATGAGCAAAAACTAATCCGCCAGAGCGCACTAGCACTGAAATGAGGAAAGAGACCTAATTTCGTCAAATTTCGAGGTTTGATCTGTAGGTCTTCTTGGTTTTCGACGACGATGCACTTTAGAGTGTGTATTCCGATATTGAGAAGCTCAGTGAGTGACAAAGTGACGCGAATCTGACGATCTTGTTTTGGTTGTGGACGTCGAATTCAATCGCTACAATTTTCCTTTTGTTGTGGAGGAGGACTTTACGAGGGGAACGACGGCAACTTACCAAAATTAATGACCTGAGATGGTTGCTGAATTTTAAGCGAAGAAGTATTTAAATTTTGGTTCTCTATATGAGAAACGTTCAATCACGAAAATAACACGTTTCCTGAGTGTTGGTTATCTACTTGAATATACTTAATCTAACCTGCGTTTAGATAACCCGCTTGTGAGCTTGCAGCCACCAGAACGATTTTTCATTGGTCACTGAGTGGCCAATCGCACAGCTTTCTACTCGGAATTGGCTCGCCAAAAATTCAAAATGCACTGGAGGGGCCCAAAACCCACTTTTCTCGTATCCTGACGTGAAGTACTTGACCCCATTATTGTCATTCAAATCACGATTTATACAACACCTGGGACGTGAGTATAAATTTGTTCAAATTGAAAGCGTGTGAGTAATTAACTGCAAAGAGCCAAATGTGGGCTTGTTTTATTTACCTCAGTCATTTCCAATCCGCGAAAATAACTTGCCTGTCTGGTTTCATAGGAACGGCCCTGCCAAAGTTACCTACGCACTTTCTTTACCTTTTGCCAGGCAGACGAAGTGCATGATCTCATGGAGATTTTGATAAGTTACTAAAAGAGAGTTACGGTCTGTAGATGGTCAGTTCAGAGCTTTACTCAACGCAGACGGAGTTTGATGAGTCCAGTTTTAGATTGAGGCTGTTTTGATGGCATCACACAATCGAATCGCAATGGTACGAGCTTGCAGGGACAGGAGGCAGACACTATTCCTGGATTTCGGGATGTGACATGGTACCTCCTTCATATTGAGGAGAACTCCGCCCTGTTCAACGGTGTAACTCTGTGCTCCAGGGAATACCATCTCTCTCCTTGCTGCAAGCTTTAGGATGCTGAAACTTACGGGGAGGTGGCGGGGGTGGGAAGGTCTGGTGGATGCCGTTGGTGTAGATGGCCGGGTCGGAACCAGCAGGCTGGCCGTTGGGGGTTTGGGCCATGGAGAAATTGGGCATCGTCGGGCTCGGCAGGCTCGGAAGCGTCCCGTTGACCGGCGGCTGCCCAGGCGTTCCTGGCCCACCTGGAATACAAACTACAGGGATTATGCAATGTGAGCTCTTTTCCCCATCAGTCGGAATTGGGCATCAGCTCATGCGTAGGACGAATTTCATGCTAGGACTGACCTGGGCTAGGGGGTACTACTGTATTGGCCATACCGTTGAGCGTGGCGTGCGTGGCGAGAGCGGCCATTGGGTTGATGTATGCGGTACCCTGCGCCGCCGCCATTATCGCCGCCTGCTGCATTTCCTGCGAAAAATAATCACTATGAACCAAAACAGAACTTTGCTTTACTTCTCACATTCTAGTTTACATACCTCATTTATCACTTGCGCGTAGGCTCCGTACGTTCCAAATTGATTGAATACGAAGGGGTTGAGAAGACTCATGTTGCCGGCCATTTGCTGCATACGTCTAAGTTGTCTTTCCTTTTCTGTATCGGCAAATTTAACCACGAGAGACGACGATGCACCCTGCAACAAAAAATAAAATAAATAAAGAACGAAACTCACGATTTTGCAGAGCAACTGCTAAAAACGACGCCGTTATTGCTGGTGGATAGGAATTTGCCATTTATAAACACTTGTAGTATTTTTGCCAAGTTGTGTCGCCATTTCTCCCCCTCTTTTCCTTTTAATGGAGTATTTTGATAGTATTGGAAGAGACACTGAAAGGGAAGGAAAGGGGAGAGATTTCTGCTGAGATGGAAAAGCCCTTTCAGCTTTGGCAAAGTGAACCTTCTAATTGGTTCGCTCGTTTCCCCTTTTCAAATAGGTTTGACCCTTTGGGGCGCTCATTAACTTTTTTTTGGGGGAGACGAAAAGCTGACACTCTTTTCGGTGGTTGATCCTCTTTTTGTCCTTTTACTGGGTAAACCCGAAGGAACGAGTTTCGTTGGATCTATTCACCTGATAGAAAAATAACACAGGTTTACAAAAAAAAGGTCAATCTCAGGCGCCGCAGAAAAAACCATCAAACTCTATGTTTTTTGGGGTGCTGAATCCGGATCCGACCCCCATTTTTTCCGGTCACGTCCAAATTTTCGAGATATTGGTGATTTTTCGTTTTTTCGACCTTTTTCCGTTTTGAAAATCACAGCTAAATGTGCGGATGCCCAAAAATTCCACAAAAACTCTCTTCTTACTGGAAATTTATCGCTGATTCCGAAAATATATATGAGTTGGCGTCTAAAACAACGAGAAATGTGCGATTTTGCCAAAAAATGTTGAAAAAACGTGATTTTTTCAAAACCAAAGTCACGTTTTTTGGTACTTTTTACCTTCTAGCGTGAAAACTAAGGCCGTTAATAAAATTTTTCCAATGAGGTCTTGTAGGTAGATTGTTTCTGCGTCGATTGGGACCAACCGTGATTCTTTACCTTCCATAATAAGGGAGCTATGATTTTTCAAAGTTCCTCGGAAGGATGGAGAGAACGGGAGAACGGAGGGTGCCAGGGACCTTGGAAAGGTGGAGAGGCGTGGAAACTCGTTTCATTTCACACTAATTTCGGATATATTCTGGTGTGTGGGAAGACGATTTCTCTCTCTATTCCTGGCAAATTTTACGCCCGTTAAATTTAGCGTATAGAGCGGCTGTCACTTGGGTGAGCAAAGCGAGCCCCCCTGCCCGAGAAAGTGGTCGGCCGAGCGAAGCGAGGCCTTCTGTCTGAGTGCTAGTAATATGTTATGACTCTGGATTTGTTAAAATGTATTATCAAATTAAATAACATAGTTGGTAGGTCCTACACGAAGTGGTTGTTTGCCGAAGGTGCAGAGGTCCAATCCAATGTGAAGGGTAGAGAGAAAGATGAATCCACTGCTGTGGGAAGTAACAGCTTTTCCCAACTTTAGACTTCCAAATCTAACAGGTACCTATCTGGTTATTAGAGTAACTACTATGTCTTGGGGGTAAGTTAGTTACAAGGCAGGCGGAAGGTTACTGCGGTGCTAAATAAGAACATGTTCACCACTGATTACTCCACTCCCGATAGCTGTCGTTGAGAACTTGATTTTGCACGAATCGAACACGCCGCTTTGGAAATCATATTTTCCTCTTGGGGCGTATTCCCCGGGATCTGGAGAGACAGGAAAAAACTTGTTGTTGAAAAGGGCAAGGGTGGATGATTCGTTGGGTTTGGGAAGCGGCTCTTCCTTCTTTATTTGTCAACGTTTGACAGGAGCAATGCCTCATTCCAACACGTCACACGGGAGGGATACGACGCCCGTTAGACCCCTACATCTCTTTCCTGTGGCAGTTTTTTTTTTTTTTTTTTTTTGTTCAACCAGGAGTTGGGGGTGAAGCTTCCATTTCATCATGCGGCAAGAAGAGGGGAGAAGTACATGATAGGATCGCGTGTTTATAATCTTTATCCCTTCCCCAACCTTCACGACAGGTCCAATTAGGATAATGGTGACACAGGGGCACCTGTGTATGAGCACACACCCTCCCCCCGGCACTCCATCAGCTAAGTGAAACGTATTTTTCGACCTACAGCGGAAACATGAGTGATGGAATGTCAAATATAGGCATAGAAAAGCCAACGAAAAAAAAAAAAAAAAAATCACAAATTGTTCGCGACGCTGACAAAATGTTGAAATCTCGGCACTTATGAAAGTGCGCCGCACAGTGGGGCAAGAGCTGCAAACCCCCAATTTCGATTATCTTGCTCATCATTCTCTCAGTATATTAGCCAGAATTCAGGCACAGCAGGGGGATTTACCGAAAACCAAAATTCTCAAATTCAAAATTATCGATTTTTGTGTAAATTTGACTCGAGCGTCGGTGAGGGTTGTGTAACTGGAAAAGAGGGAGAAAATATCATGTAATTTTTCTTTGTCTTCTTGTATGTCCATATTTGCAACCGCCAAACTGGGGAAACATATTTTGTTTACCCGTTTCAGGGGCACAAGTCACGAGTTTTCCGAACAATTGGGAATCGGCAGAGCTACAAAAAAAAAAAAAAAAAAAAAAAAAAGCTCCGGCTTGCTCCGAGATGGAAAGGTTTCTTCTCGCTCCAGACATGTTAACTCAAAGAATAAAACCACGATCATCTGCCCAAAGCTGGCCGTTTTTTTTTTATTTTTTTTTTTGTTATTTTTTTCAACTTGGGCTATAGGTTGCTGCTCAGAAAAGTTGTTTTCGACACAAATCATCTGCTGAGACTCTCTTGTTTTTGTAGAAATGTTCAATTGAAGGGCGTTCAATCGAATTCATCAGTTTTACGGTGAGCAATCAGAAATCATTCAGGTGTTAGATCAAAATCATCTACTACGCTCTTATTTTTGCAGCAATTTTCAATTCTAGGGTGTCCAATAGACGCAAAATGTATTGCTCTACAACTTTTCTTCATGTTCAAACTTCGTGAGAATCCTTGTAGAGCTTCCACACTGAAAATCGTGTTTTTAAGGTCTTTTTTTTTGGGAAAAAATAAGGGTAAGGAGCATAGGCACAAGGGGTATATTCGTAATCAGCGTCCAATTTCCTATATAAGTAAGGGGGTTTTCAGAGGTCTCTCCCCCCCCCCCCCCCACCAAATATGGCCGTTCGGCCACACTGTGCCCTTTCCAGCATGAGGTAGTCGGTGGGTTCGGGGAGACTTTTCGATTCTTTTTTTTTTTTTTTTTTTGGTGGGTATCGTTCAACAAAGTTTCTTTGGAAAGGCTGGAAATTCAGACTCCCTTACAACGATTGATCGTTGGAGCTCTGTCTCCTTCACCCTCAGCGGTGAAGCCCCCCCCCCCCCCCCCCCCCCCCCCCGGTAACTTTTCTCAACCTAACCTGGAACTACCAGTCACTTCCTCCAATGCAGCGGCGAGAACAAGGACGCAACGCCTTCAACTCTCCACTCTTCACACAATACAATAAGTAAATGCAAATAAAATTGTAGGAACACCTCCAGATACACAAATTTCACCCGTTGGGAGTACAATTTCAATAGGCCTTAACCCTTTCACGACCAGCGACGAGATATCTCGCGAGAAGAAGTGGCCCCTCTGGATCTGAGACAAGATAACACGTGAGTAACACGTGATACCACATGAGAAGAAGTGGCCTGCTTGGGCCAGAGACGAGAAATCAAGCAAAAAGAAGTACCCTGCCTGAGCCAGAGACGAGATATCAAGCAACAAGAAGTGCCCTGTCTGAGCCAGAGACAAGAAATCAAGCAAAAAGTGCCCTGCCTGAGCCAGAGTCGAGATATAAAATAAAAAACAAGTGCCCTGCCGGACCAGAGACGAGATATCGAGCCGGAGGAAATGGGCACTCTGGACCAAAGACGAGATATCACGCAAGGCGCTATTTCGGACCAATGCTTTGGATTCAGTTGCCACGAAGGCTCAGTCGCGAAATAGTTAAACAATTTTGTACTTTAACGAAGCCGCTCATCAAATTTTCACAACCATCACGTTACTATTCTGACATTTTCTCGCGTCAAGTTCCAAAATAACGCATTCCCTTTTATATCAAACGCTAACCCATCTCAATTGAAAAAAGCCGTTCTTTTGACCGCTCCCTTTTCTCCCCTTTCCCGATTGTAGATGATAAAACAAACACTCGTAGAGCCCCTTAATGGCCGGGAAAAAAGGAATCCCGTCCCCAGTTTTTGTAATATTTAGAAGAACAATAAAAACCCTAGTGAAAAAAAAAAAAATCCAACAGGCCTATCGCTACCTGTTGAGCAAAAGCCAGAGATTTTCACTGGGAGGTGTAGAGGGGATGTACTTGTTGCTTTTATGCTCCCCACCACCTCTCATTTTGCTCGTCTGGGTCCCGTGCCAAGTTCAACAGATTCAACAGAGCCGAGTCCCCCTCCACCAGCCGGTTTTCCAGCAATTATCGTCGTGTTGAACAAACATACGGGGTTTTCTCTCTTAATTCCACCCCCTTCCGGTTACACTGACGATAGACTCAATCAGGTGCTTTGCTCTTCCGATCTTGACGGTATTTTAACGGGAGTTTCAGCGAACAACGTCAAAAGCCTTTTTTTTTTACAAACCAAAAATTTACTGTCAAATACATTTTTGAGTCCTCCCACTCCTTCCAAAACGCTACCAACATACTACAAATGGTGCAATGCAGTATCAGAGAGTGTATTTGGTCTACTGATACAGCTTGTTAGTTCGGTTTCATTAGCGTGATGCTTTTTCCGCTGGTAAGAAAGAGCTCCATTTCCAATTCAAATGGCCCAAAAGAATCTTGAACAAAGCACTTTCCTTTTGTATTGAACCGTTCGAACGATTCAGCAGGGAGAAGTGTTTTCATCCAATTGGGATAATATCGTGAGGGAATATAACAGCCGTTGAGTGCGAGAAATACCAGGAGCAGGTACAGTGCTTGAGATTGAACTTTTAGCGGACTTGAGTACCCATTACAGTTTGAAAGGTTAAAAAGCTTGAGAACCGGATAGAGCTTCAAGGAAATGGAATTAACATATCGTTTTTTCCACCAAAGGGAAAACTAAAATTAGTTTTAATGTTCCTACAGCTCTTTTCCGCAAACTATTGAAATCAAAAGGAACAACATTAGGAATAACGGAAAGGAATAATGAACCAACAATAAATTTCTTACAAAACCCTGCAAACTTTAGAGTGGAGGAACCAGTCTCATACACATTAGTGGAAGATCTCCAGTTTTTACTCAATATTTTGGTCTCCAACTCTTTAAGAAAATCTAGAAACCAAGAAAATGTCAAAATTTGGTTCCTAAGAATTACATTAATTTATTTCGAAAGTAGGTTTTTTTCACCAGAGTCATACAGGGTGAAAAGTGGGTGTCACCAGTGTCATACACCATACAGAACCAGTTTCATACACATCTCATAAAACATTTAACAATCCGTTTTAGTTGAAATTTAAGGATCAAGGACAAAATATAAACGCACATTATACTTTATGTACCGTTTATTGGAGCTCCCAGGAGTTCGGAATTTCGAAAATCGTTCCCATGGAACTTTGGAAATTCTTCAGAAACAGCAGGTTCCAGTGTCGTACACCCCTGGACCCAGTATCATACACCCCCTGCATGGTACTGGTCATTGTGATTGCAATGTCCAGCAAAGGTTGTGAGATAAATTTCAAGTCCTAACTAACTAAAATAACAAAAATGCTATTTTTTTAAAGTTTGGGGTTTCCCCAGTAATATACACCTGAGTATGATACTGGAGAATTGGTGGTTATCAGGTCCCCAGTATCGTACACACTCTCAAATCAAATAAAAACCTATCCTTTTGAATTTTGAATTATCGACGGAAATTCTACGAGTACAAATACATGAAAAATCGCCCCTACAGGATTACAGTAAGATAACAAGATAACATGACATTGTGTGGTAAAGTGAAAGCAAGCAGAGCTTACCGTCTTATCCAAAATGCTACGGCGACGCCATGAAACGAATGAACCATGAGGTATCCTTGGTAAACACCAAATAACAAAAAAAAAAAAAAACCTTCCTCAGAGCTTCAAGTTCTCATGAGGGCCGTTAGATAGACCCACTGGAAACTTCCGAGGGAAGCAAATAGACCGCCATGAACTCTTATTATTTGAAGTTGAAGATGCAGGTGTTTGATACTGGGTGGGTGTATGAGACTGGTTCCACCACCCTACACAATTTCAGTTTACAACATTTTACTTTACATTTTCAATTTATGGACAAATGTCGTTTCTAAAATAAAATGAAACACTAAGTTAAGTCTTAACGCATTGTTTCTTGTTGGAATCAAATTTTTAACGGCCATAGTTTTTACACTAGAAGGTAAATAGTACCAAAAAACGTGACCATGGATTTGAAAAAACGTTTTTTCAGCGTTTTTTGGCAAAATCACACATTTATTCTGGTTTTAGACCCCAAGTCATACATATATTCGGAATCAGCGATAGATTTCCAGTAAAAAGAGTTTTTTGGGAATTTTTGGGCATCTGCACGATTATTATCTGTGATTTTATAAACTGAAAAAGGCCGAAAAAACGAAAAATCGCAAATATCTCGAAAATTTGGACGTGACCGGGAAAAACGGAGGTCATATTCGGATTCAGCACCCCAAAATACAGATAGATTAATGTTTTTTTTCCGCGGCGCCTGAAAGTGACCTTTTTCTTGTAAACCTGTGTTATTATAAACCAAAATCATCCCACAAGCTGCACAAGTATTAACAACATTGAAATCCGTTTGAGCTCAAAATTAAAATGCCGAAAATACGGAAAATTGTATAGTTAGCTCTTGTGGTTTTTGATCATTGAAGATAGCTCATTGGTAAGAAACTTGGGTCCTGCGGTTTTCTGGTTTATTATTCTTGGAATAATACACCCATGTAATCGCGGCGGGGTTCGAAAATTCTGATCGATCTCAAAATTTGACATTGTTCGTTTCAAGAGATTCCAAAAACGAAATGACCATACGCCGTTTTGGGCAGTAGGAATTTTTTTTTAAATCTGAAATTTTGACAAAATACTCGGTTTACCATCTAGTTGTGCCCGCAAGGTTTTCAGTCCGATCGCCCAAACCCGTGGGGCGCTCTGGGGCTAAAATGGGGCTATAGAAGGGGGTTTTTGAAGGCTTTTGGCTATGGGATCGAGTCAGGTGTCGTTTTCGAAGTATTTTTGGACGTAGAATCCATTTTTTGGGGTCCCGCAGCGATCCGATTTCACTGTTGCGATCTATAGGGCTTTCATGGGGCTAAAAATGGGATTTTTGAAGGATCCCAAGAGGTTAAATATTTTTCGAGTAAAGAATAAAGAATTTTTGAAAAAACAATTTTTTTGAAAAAAAATCAAAAAAAAAATTTTTTTTTGAAAAAAACTAGATTCTTTTTCCAACATTTTTTCTTTTGACACAGTAATAATTTTTGCGCAACTAACCTATATCAAAGAATAATAAACCCTTGTGTAAAATTTGCAGCGTTTTTTAAAGGTATTCGGCTAAGAAGACGAGTTTGGTGTCGTTGTCGAAGTATTTTGGACGTATAATCCATTCTTGAGGGTCCCGGAACGATCCGATTTCACTGTGGGGTTTCTTAGGGTTTTCTTGATGATACTAAGTAACGGATATAAGTCTTATATCCGTTACTAACTCGTTTAGGCAAAAAAGTGAGTACCTAGCTATCCGCATAAGTAAACCTTATGGGATCTTAAGGGACGATATTATATTTTGAGTTAGGTAGGTACTTATAGATTATATTGGTCAATTCCATGAAAGCGATTCGGCTCATCAATATTAAATATTTTTGTTACAATATTTCAAATTCACAATAAAATTTTCTAGCCAATATAATTTTTGTTCATCCCGTTAGGACCTGATGATGGAAGAATATATCTCTTGAAACGTCAGCATATTCATCGTATTATTTGGTCGTACCTGAACAACTTTCCTCCAATTGCAAATAAACAAGTTAGGTTCACTTTTTTCAATTTCTGTCGACGGTAGGGCGATAAAATGCCAAATACGAAGCTTTTTTATTAGTTCAAATCCCTTCGAAGGTGCATCTTCCGGATCAAACAAACCCATCGACTGAATTCGGTTCAACTTTTCAGGAAATTGCCGTCATCCTGTTTTTCCCCCAGCGTGTTTTCACCGAAATTCGCCGATTCCGCGCCTTTTGGAGCCGAACAAGGACGAAAATAACACGGATAGTTTCACGGGGAAGGATGCGGTGAACATCTTACGATTTATTGCTTGCGGGAAGGGGGGCAAAACTGTACGCGGGAACTTCCCTAGGTGGTAGGTTTTCAGTTTTCCCTTCCCCGCGCAGTGTTTGCAGACAAACTTGAAGAGACGGGGGAAGGTTTTCCACCCACGTTTTGATCTTGCCGAAAACGAAGAAAAACTCGTACCCCCGTGTTTCCGTCGACCCCTCGCTAAGAAAGTCTTCTTTGAGAAGGAAAACCGAGAGTTTCTCGCCCGGTAATTTATGATTTTGTTTACTTAGGATGAACTTTCTCCTCCCATCCCCCCCTTCGACGAAAATGCGGTGAGTTGCACTTCCCGTTCGAGGAGCCTACGACACAGGCTGTGGCCAAAAGTCTGGAACTTCGAAACTGCCAAACCTCCCCGTGGAGTGATCGAACGGTAAAGTTGGGCCTTCACATAAAACTGGCCTTTAACTCAAAATCTGGGGACGTCAGTTTGTTTACCTGTTTACTTCCCCGAAAAAGAGATTCTTTTGTAAGATTGCGCTGCTCTTTTCTTGTGTGCTTTTCGGAGTGTTTCATCATCCTCAACGCCTTTTTTGAACATTTAGACGTTATCGGGTATTGTTTTGGGTAAACAGTATTGATTGTAATACATGCCGTGTGAGTGAACTTAATCATAGATTACAAATGCATTATACGATCACAAAAAGTAGAAATGAACGGAATAGGCAAGAAGGGTGAGATTGAAGGGAATGTGGATGAGTGAAAGTGAAAGGGAGTGAAAGGGGAGTGAAAGAGACGAGGTGGGGGTATAGGACAGTCACAACCAAAATCATCCCTCCAGCCTTTTCTGAAAAGGAACTCCCTCCTTTGAACCCACCGGAAATAGGGTACACTCCCCGCCTGATGAAAGAGGAACACGACAGACCTCTCACCATCTTCCCTTGTTCACTCTAGTCGAAGTGGTGGGGGGAGGGGAAATTAAATACAATCCCTCCTCCTCCTCCATCACCTCTTGAAGAGGAAATAAGAAAAGCCGTGTGGAAGGCTCTTCACGCCTTAAGGGCACCGTCGACGGCTCTTGACAAAAAACTTCGAAAATAGGGGACTCCCAACACCTTTTCCTAACACCCCCAATTTTTCACATCCATTTCATTTCAGGAATCATTCACACAAACAAGTCAGACGATAGTCATTTTGAAAAATAATAAATTGTGGGAAGAAAAAGTTTCTTTTAAAACTTTATTTCAGCTGCTTCAACTATCTTCAAAACAAATCCAACTTCAGCCGTTTATCCTCTAAATCCTATTCGGCTCATCTAGGTTTCCTTAGAGTGGAGAAAACTTTGTGGAAAGTCTAATCAAGTCCCTGAGGGGCATTGGCTGGGGTCCCCCTTTACGACTGAGCCGATTTCAATCTAAGTTGCACAAAATCTCTTCATAACGTTGCACGTAAAAACGTCGCTTTGGGTCAACGAGCAAAGATAAGCTCAAGTTTGGGAGGGGAAAAAAGTATCCAGTTGGTAGAACTTCCGAGATAAAATTGGTTAAAACTTACTCAAATTTTATGTTGTTTTTGATCTGGTGGGTTCTGAGAAACTGAATGAAAAGCTAAATTTGCGTGAATAGCTGGGACTTCCCAAAAACAGGTTAAATCCTCGGGAGTATCACGTTTGGCCACTGAGGGGTGAAAACGCAACACGTTTGGCAACCGATACGGCTTGGGGACACGTTTGGCCACAAGATGAATGGTGCTTTTTGTCACGAAATTACTGCTATCATCAGAGAATCACTTATCAATGCTTGCCAAGGTGGTCCCGAGCTTTTCGAGGCTTGCTAAGCTCTTCCCAAGAGTTTCCAAGGCATGCCAATATGGTACCAAGCTTTCCAGACCTGTCCAAATCTTGCAAATTTGGTACCAAGCTTGCTGAGAGTCTCCAAGGCTTGCCAAGATGGTCCCAAGCATCCCAGACCTTTCCAGTTCTTGCTCATTTGACGCCTTGCTGGCTAAGAATTTCCAAGGCATGCAAAGCTGGTCCCCCACTGGCTGAGGGTTTTAAAGGCTTGCACAGCTGGTGGCCTGGATAAGGCTGTTTCCAAAAAAGGGTGTAGATCGCCGGGAGTGGTCGAAATGCCCCAGTGGCCAGACGGGTCGTTCTCCGTGTGGCCAAACTTCTTGCCTCTCCAGGCTCCCTTCAGAGGTCTTTGCGGCCAAACGTGTTTCCCCGAAATTCTCAACGTCTGGACTCGAGGACATCTTAAGGATGCTCTTGACCGCTGTAGAACACGGAATTATTCAGACCGTTTGCCGGAAGGGGAAAAAACCGTGTGATGGCGAAGCAGAAGCTTTTGTAGGTAAAGACGAGACCTCTGATTCACTAGGAGGGAAGATGGTTAAATATTCAGTTTACAGGAAAGCAGCCGGCAAGGGAAGGAGCGGGAGGACTCAAGCAAACACTTAGTTAGGGACTCTGTGAATCCTTAGTAGGAACTGCGAAAGGAGGGATGAGGCCAAACACCCACCAAAACCGACCTAGCTTTCTCATTCATTATGCAGTAACGCCCTCAAATCCCCTTTTACCCCCAATGCCCCCCCTCTGAACACTCTTTTGGCAGCGTTTTTCTTTTGAAATGCTGTATATCACGAGCAAACAAGATTTACTTCCCAGTGAATGCCGAAAAGGGATTCATCCTGCCGAGTAAAAGATCCCTTTACAAGCGTTTCCGACCGCAGTTTGTTCCATTGCCACCCACATCACCATTTCCTTTACGTGTAATCCCCTGTGTTTGAAATGTAGTAGGTATGCGTTTTGAAAGCTTTTGAGCTTTTCATGTAATATTCAATATAGATTATTTCCTCATGGAGACCCCCCTTATAAAGATGCTAATTCAAATTAGGAAATTGAAAATTTTTTAGCTAATTTTCGTTATTTCGTTCGTTTTACGTTTTTAAATTGAATTGATTGAGTGGGATAAAGTCCGTAACAAGCCCCATTTGGAGCCCCATGTTGGGTGTAATTCTCAGATCTCATAAACGGAGTCAACAATACTTCGAAGACGCCATACATCCTTCAAGAAACACTCTTGTAGCCCCCCTTTTTCAAAGGCAAAAACCTGTTTGAGCTCAGAGATTGGGAGCCTGATGGTTAAATAGTTGGAGCGATTGAGAACTGGGTTGATGTTCAAATGTAGAGAAGTTGAGAACCAGTTTGTGCTTGAGTGAAGAGAGGAAAAGTAAAGTAAAACAAGGGGTGTGAAATATCCATTATTAGATGGAAAGTAGCTAAGAAATCCAGAAAGTTCCTTAGCTAAAAATTAGCATCAGAATCAAATGCTGAAATATTACCGTTAACAAATTTATAAAATAATAATTATTTTAATAGTATTATAATAGTTTCATAATTATTTTATAAATTTGTTAATATTATGACATAATATTAACAAATTTATAAAATAATTATGAAACTATTATAATACATAAAATAATAATAATTTCATAAAATAATTATGAAACTATTATAATACATTGTGGCCCGGTGCTGACCATTTTTCAACCTATACGCCAGGTCAATAAAAATAAAAACGTCTTTTTCCAACCTGTGAATATGAGGAGAATCTCCTGTTAATACGAACGCTCCTCCTGTTAACAACCTCTGACTTGGCTTTCCCGTTCCTAAATTTAGCTTGTGCGTTTGTAATTTCAACAAAATGTTTACCTACCTACTCCAAGTTTGGAATTAAAGCCTTATATTTACGAAGGTTTACGTTTTATCAGGCGCGACTGGTGATGGCAGAACAAGGGGGTGCAGTCACGGATTCGTGATAATATTTTATGAAAATATTATTGCACCCAACACAGATAAAAAGTACCTACTATCAAGATTTGCTATAGTTCATTATTTATTCGTTTGTTTAAAAATTCCAATTAACTATTACCAGTTTCCTTTCATTTCCTGGGTACACGCTGCAAACCTGGTAAAGGTGAGGTTGGCCGTCCCATGTCGCGATTGTCACACTTATCACTCACGCCTAAACGGGAAAACTCCCTCAAGATGAAATCAATAGAGTTATCAAACAAACGCTTTATGAAATGAACAATGAAACGATCGAATGAAACGAACGAATAAAAAACTTATAAATGAGACAAACGCAGATCACCGAGTTCAGAAAACACTTCCCAGAAAACATGGAAGCACACTAAACCCCTGATGCCATCCCCTCAGAAGCTGCTTCTGGTAAAAAATACCTTTGTGGGAAAACTGAAAAAATCAGAAACCTTGGTCGATCGAAATTTTATGATTTCATACCGTACAAAGTAATATAGCAACACCAAAAAGTTTTCAAAATATTTCAAAAGTAAGCCCCTATTTTTTCCATGATTTGAGACAGATTAGATCCTGAAAAAGTCCCTCATTACAAACGAAAATTCCCTGCCCATGAACGAAGACTGCCAACACTGATTGTGGAGGTGATTTAACATCTGGTGATCGGTGAGAAGGAAGGGTGTGCGCAGTGCCCAGAACTGCCCCACATTTCGACATTTCTGGCTTCACACTTAGTTCGTTGTTCCATAAGGTCCATGCTAAAAAAAATCGTCTCAAGAAGGGCAGTGCTCCCGTTATCATTGCACTATCAACACAGGCTTTTCAGACGTTCCGCGAACTATGTAAGGTCTACAAGAACTTACGTAGATTTTCGAGCCGAGTTTTGATTCATTTTTAGCTAGGTAACTAATTAGGTAGGTAATACGTAGCCCCCCTCTCGCCCTTCTGCATCGAGGGGGTGCAGTTGCGACGCTGCCTCCCTCACGAGTCGCGCCTGCGTTTTATACAACAATTTAATTCGCCATGGAGACAATTTTTCGTCCTGACCGCTTCAGCACAGAACCAGACTGCCCAGCATCCCAACGTGAATGGACCCATTGACGTATTGACCCATTCTGTATTGACCCATTCTAAGTTTCTACAAGGCGTCTAAATGTCTAAATTTAGTAAATAAGTGAAGTAGGGGAAAGTGGGGCACATTGGTCCATCCATGGATGGAATTGCCTGCAGGCAATGGACCAAGTGATAGGTTCATTGCTATGACGAGAGATAGCACTACTGGAGTGAAGTCTCTGAACTGTAGGTACTGATTATCAACAGGAGTTAAATGCACAGGGAAGAATATGGCTATAGTGAAGTAAAATTACTTCACTTTTGCCGATTTTGGTTTATTATTCTTGGAATAATACACCTATGTTTTCGCGACGGGGGTCGACGACTCCGATCGGCCTCAAAATTTGACATTATCCGTTTCAAGTGGTCTAGATTCCAAAACCGAAATGTCCGTCCGCCGTCCGCCGTCCAGGCCGTTTTGGGCAGTAGGAATTTTTTTTTAAATCTGAAATTTTGACAAAATACTCGGTTTACCATCTAGTTGTGCCAGCAAGGTTTTCAGTCCGATCGCCCAAACCCGTGGGGCGCTATGGGGCTAAAATGGGGCTACAGAAGGTGGTTTTTGAAGGCTTTTGGCTATGGTATCGAGTCAGGTGTCGTTTTCGAAGTATTTTTGGACGTAGAATCCATTTTTTGGGGTCCCGCAGCGATCCGATTTCACTGTTGCGATCTATAGGGCTTTCATGGGGCTAAAAATGGGATTTTTGAAGGAGGTTAAATATTTTTCGAGTAAAGAATAAAGAATTTTTGAAAAAACAATTTTTTCAAAAAAAATCCAAAAAAAAAAATTTTTTTTGAAAAAAAAAAAAAAATCCAAAATTTTTTTTCCCCACATTTTTTCTTTTGACACAGAAATAATTTTTGCGCAACTAACCTATATCAAAGAATAATAAACCCTTGTGTAAAATTTGCAGCGTTTTTTATTTTTCATTGCTGGTTACTTTTCGTCAAAAAAGCAAGGAGTTTTCAAAATGGCGAAGTGGAGCAGATTGATTCACTCAATGGTGGGACATATTGATACGTATCAAAGTGCCCGACCCAAGTGTATCAATGTACCCCACCCAAGAGCATCAATCTACCCCTTTGCTCGTGACTGGTTTGCCTATAGGTATAGGTATCTACCAATTTGAAAGAAGCTATATTTGACTAAAATATGCATGTGTACCTGTAAGTGAGTGTGTCTGTATGTTGTGGTCTGTAAACTGGTTAAGTAAATCATGTTTCGTTATAGTTCTAGAATCTAGATGTCAAAAAAATGGCCCGCAACTAAAAGAAAAAAAACGCTGCAAATTACACAGGGGGTTATTACTATTTTATATAGGTTACTTGAGCAAAAATTAATTCTGTGTCAATAAAAAAATTGCGAAAAAAAAAAAAGATGTGGGGCCTCAAAAAATGGATTATAGTCCAAAACTACTTGGAAAATATTTGACCTCCTGGGATACCTACATTAAAAATCCCATTTGTAGCCCCATGAAAGCACTATAGATCGCCACAGTGAAATCGGATGGTTCCGGGACCCCCAAAAATAGATTCTACGTCCAAAAATGCTTCGAAAACGACACCTAACTCGATCCCATAGCTAAAAGCATAAAAAAGCCTCCCGTATTTTAGCCCCATAGCGCCCCACGGGTTTGGGCGATCGGGCTGAAAACCTTACGGGTACACCTAGATGGTAACAAGTATTTTGTCAAAATTTCAGATTTTTGAAAAAATGCCTACTGCCACAAACGGCATGGACGGCGTACGGCGGACGGACATTCGGTTGTAGAACCTCTTGAAACGGATAATGTCAAATTTTGAGGCCGATCGGAGTCGTCGACCTTCGTCGCGATCACATAGGTGTATTATTCCAAGAAAAATAAACCAAAATGAAATTTGGTCACTTTAACATCAGGTTCACAAGCACGAAGGAGCTAGTGATGGCTATCTTGTGAGAAGAATGTTTCCACGAGGGGCGGTGGGTCGACATGACGTCATTCTAAGGGGGTGTAGACGCCCCCGGAGGTTGGGATCGGGATTCGGCCATGGCCCCCACGAAACCACCCCGCCCATCCTGATTTTTTGCCCTCTTTTCTCCATCAGTCGGTGGAGGGGGGTGGGAGGGTCTGGGAGAGATTTCCCTTTTAAATAGGCTCAAACCCCCCCCCCCCCCCCCCCCCCGGCCGCACCGGGGTTTTCCCCCAAGACCCCCGCCCGTCCGTTTTCCTCCCGAGTCCCCTTTTTCCTCGACCGATTCAATTTCTTCCTGCCTCCCCAGTTCGTGGAGGATTCAATGAAGGAGGGCGGAAGAGATGCGAGGGGACGATCAGGGAGTGATGCTGGAGAGGACGAGAGGGAACCTACGGACCGTTTAATCCTCCAGGGAGAAGAGCAACAAAAAAAAAAAAAAAAAAAAAAAAAAAAAAAGTAGAAGCTGCACAAATTAATCTCGGGCTACTTGGCAGCAACATCTCGCATTCAATGGAAATCTTCTCCGCCTCCCCGTCTTTTGTGTACCGCGGAAATAGAGGAGGCTCCGTCTTTTTCCTCTCTAAAACGGCTCATATCGTCCGAAGAGGTTTTGCTCCATTATCCCACGAATTCGTCTCTTGAGCGTCAGCCCTTTGTAACCAGGAAATCGCTCACCATCCCCGACACTTATGAATTTCACTTTTCCCCCTCTGAAAGTGGATAATAATTATTGTCTCAAGCGCATGAGCAAATCCTCACGTAAGTGACATTTTGACGGAATGAGTTTTTCATTCCATTTGATAGGTAATAACATAGCCGAAGGCAGGGTAACAGTGGCTGCATGGGCCACACTCTATGAGCGAATTCGTTGGCCTGACGCTAATGGGTCGCGGACCACGGGAAGCGCCACTTCTGACGGCATGATTGGGGGTCCCCACTTCTCCCGTGAGCAGCCTCGGACCTCCACAATCTCGCCGTCGATCTTTATCACACACTGACTGTTTACATTTCATTTTGAGTAATCGCAGCGAGTTTTTGGTTGGACCGGAGCACTAGGCCTCCCCTGCTGAAATTTCAGTAGGGAAGCCGGGTCAGCGGGACCAATTATTTCGCGCTGGAACGTTGCCCAGGGCACTATAATAATCGCTGACAACTCAGATGTAGTATCCAGTAGATCGTTCCTTCGTCAGAGTCAGCGGACCCGGCCTCCGTTGTCAAAAATTTGGTTGTGGAAGCCAGTCCGCTGATTTCTTGTAATACTGCTACCATAGGAAGAACTGGTGCCAATGTTGACCATTCATCTTTGATATCACATTCCCCCTTTGCACCCTTCCAAGGGTCAACCTGGTCAACCCAACACTTCGCGCCAGCCTGGAGATAGCAGATCCTCCATTTATGCGTCAATATCACCCCTCAGGTCAGCAGATCACGAGATGCATTCGTGTTATGCCCTGGATAGGTAGGGATGTTGACGCGCTCCCTTCCTCTTCCTCCAAAATAAAACAGCGCATAACTGAAAAAAAGAGCCCATTACCTTCATCACTGCAGTGATGCCAGACGACATGCCTCGGAATTCCTTACCGACTAAAAAAAACGCTGCAAATTTTACACAAGGGTTTATTATTCTTTGATATAGGTTACTTGTGCAGAAATTTAATTCTGTGTCAATGAAAAAAATTTAAAAATGTTTTTTTTTCGGATTTTTATATTAAAAAATTTTTTTTTTGGGGATTTTTTTTTTAAATTTTTTTTTCAAAAAACCCCGAGTCGTCGCGAAAACGTTATGTAGGGTTCGCCACAGTAACCATAACAAGATCACCTGGAAACATAAAACCGAAAAAAAAAAAAAAACGCGAAAATGACAACACCGTGTAATTGATAAAACAGCGCATAACAGTTACTGAGAAAAAGAGCCCATTGCCAGTGATGCCAGACGACATGCCCCGGAATTCCATACCGACTGTTAAAAAAATCCTTCTTTTCCCTAAAAAATCCCTACTATATTCGTAATTTCCCTACGCGTTAATTTCGATTGTATTAAAATTTAATATTGATCAGATTGATAAATAAATAGTGAATCAAATTTTGATTTCTTCCACGTCTAAAAAACGATGATGATAATAATAATAATAAAAAATAATAATAATAATAATAATATCGATCAAATTGATGAATATTGAATCAATTTTTGATTTCTTCGTCGTCTAAAAAACGGCAATAATTATATCACTTCAGCAACTAGTGAGGATGAGGATTTGTGTGGTTAATCTTAAGGCCCTTGAGCTACATGAGGAACAATATTACAATTTACTGCTTAATTGCAGTCTCAATAAGTTAAGATTCAGTCAATTTTTCCACGTCGAGAATTATTTCTTTAAAAATATCGCAGGGACAAAAAGATTTTTATTCAAGGCTTTCTTCAAATTCTTACAACTTGAGTTCCTACTTACTTGTAGGAAGTGAGCATTGGTAATTTAAAACAGCTAATTATCATAAGACATTAAAAATTAAAGCAGTCGATGAAATTAAAAAAAAAAAACTTCAAACGTAGCCAACATCGATAAATGATAGGGCAAAAGGAAGAAAAATTGAGCAAACATAATATGTTTGCTTATTGTACAAAAACAAAAAAAAAGTACTAAAGTAGAACAATTTTATTAGAATTTTGCGTGTTTACCTGCTTGTCTGAAAATCCCTACGTTTTGTGTAGCGGTTTTTGCGCTTCAATCACTCCCGAAATTCCCTACTTGTAGGAAAAAACCGTACATCTGCCTGTAAGCAGTTTTTTGTCTCACCTGTAAAGTTGCGTACCTACATGTTAATTACGTGGTGTTAGAACTTGAGTTACGATATATAACGCTTAAACTCCATTTCACGGTGTTTACCCTATTGCGTTATACGAATCAAATTACAGTGTTTGATATCACTGAACGCACACTGAGCCGTATCCTCTCAATCAATAGGTGTCCCTCAATCAACTGAAACGCTCAATTAATCAAACTTAGGCCCGTATAAACACTATAGTCCAAACAGCTATTTCCAAGAATCCTCTGGCTATTATCGACGGGGTGACACTGAGTGAGGGGCAAATTACATGGTCAGACCGGGAATCGAAAGTGTTGTCGTCCATCAACACTCATTAGTCTGTTTTGCAATATTACTGACCCATCAATAATGTTCGTCGAGTTGGCGCAAGACACCCAATTGATTCACTTGAACTTTCCGATGAAGTTGCCTCGAAGGCATCGAGTGTCAAATCAGAGCCTTAATTTGGAAGAAAACTCACTATTTTGAATGTGTTGACTATTTCGGCTGGCTACATTACTTTCAAAAGTATTTTTATTGGCTTTGGTTAACTTTATACGTTTGTTTGCTCGGCGGGGTTTCATTTCACGTGTAGAGGGGGGTCGGCTTCATAATCCAAGTTTATTAGAAATCCTACACCACGTTGGGCCCTTTCATCTAGTGGGCGTTGTTGGTGGATGAGGGGAGGGGGGATCGATCCAAACGGAGGGAGAGAGAACTAACTTTGATGATTGAAACAGATACTTATTAGTTCGAACTGCGCCGGAGAAGCCCTCTGCCCTCTTTGTGAAGGAGCTTAGCCCTCTGTGTGCAAGAGAAATGACTGAAAGGCGACTTGAGGGAGGCCTTCGTTAAATGCCTCCCAATATCCTCAGTGCGATCATTAGACAGAACTATTGCAAGGGACTGAGGATTAGCCCTTTGGTGGTTCTTTGAGAGCTTTCTGCAACAGTGGAATCTGGTCAGTCAATAGTGAAACCCCTCTTGGCACAACAGGTCGTGTGGCTCTGGCATGAAAAGGCGGATTGAGGTTTTCTGCTCCATCTGGATTAGCCTGGGAAATTGCATCCTTCGGTCGCATGGTCTACAGACGCCATCTCCCTAATAAATTAGTTGAACTCCTCAGTAAGCAGCTACTTGAGCTACCGTGAGAGGGCGTTCTGTGTCGTTTTCAGGAGCAAAACCCTGCTTTGATGTCGACAAGCCAAGCGAGAGTAAGCTCTCCATGAGTGCGGTCTGGGGACACAGAATGTATGGCCAAGAGTGCGAGGAGAGCCCTCAAGAGAAGGCAGATACACTAAGTCTTGCTGTCAGATAGGCAAACCACATTGAAATCACCAACATGAACGTCCATATTCCAAACTGGTGCTTGACTGCTGGGAAGCTTGGCGAGTTGGGGACCTGAACACGATGGAATACCAGGACACAAAAGAGCACAGGCAGAGAAGAGAGAAGCTCTAGTGGGGATCTGAACCAAAGTGCTGGGAAAGAACCCTAAATCAGCTGCATGGGCACAGTATGATAGCTGGACAACAGAAGAGCTGACAGGCGCACTCAGAAGGCGGTTACTTCAAGGATTGGGTAACGTTAAGAATTTCCGACCTCCGTCGCGATTATGCGCCATCTTCTGGTGCAGCTTTGGCAACTAACCACCATCAAAGTTCACTACATCTCGTCGGGGTCGCGCTGCTGTCGCAATCCCCCCTCCCCTTTGGGAACGGCGTTTAACACAAGAGTGAGGCTTTCTTTCCTTTCTTCCATTGGGGGAATAAAGGAAGCTTCGTGCTGAGATGGGACGAGACTGCTGCCCTCTTCGTCTTCGAAAGCGCAGCCCTGGGCACAATGGGCCACCCAGCTTGGAACCCAACTTTCCATGCTTGCTCTGCTATCACCGTATCATTTGGACATGATTATGCTGTAGGCCCAAGGTTGCCTCTTGAGCTGGCAGGCCCTGTAAAATTAACCCCGTGAATATCCCGAAGCGAATTCAATACTGCACTGACACATTATATTTACTTCGTCGGGCTTTAAGAAACTGGGAAGTGAGCATAACGGGTGATCAACTTGTCAAGCTCGGAGACAATAACAAGGACGAACTTCGAGTGCGATTCTCCTGGCTTTGAGCTTGTTTCGGTGGAAATTCTCGAAGCTAAGTCGGCTATTCAGATTCATTCGAAATGTTTGTGCGTAAAGGGGGGGGCTTTGTGACGGCTGCCGGAGTTTATACCGTAGGTGCGTCTCCGGCGTCAAAACGAAGTCACCCGAGGCCCCAACGGACTAATGAAGTTGCCTCAAGTTTGAGAGGGAAGAGAGAGGGCGCTTTTCAAACGTTTACAGTTCAAAATTAGTAGAGATAGCGAAGCGCGGAGGTCTTAATTAAACATTCGACAAGGAAGTAAGTTTGATTGAACTGGGAGATACGCTCGCTTTGCTCCCCTCCCGTCGTCGTCCCGCGCCATCTCCGTCAAAGTTAAGTGGTTCAAGATGTCAGTGCCGATTCAGTCGTAATAGGTTCATTTGCCGGCCTTCGTCACAAATTAATTTGGGCATCACAAACGGGGAGAAGAGGAAGACGACTTATGTATTTAATCTGTACTTCTGCTACCTACGTGGTATTACGTTGGTAAATTAATTTGAGTGAGAATACTGGAAGTACGTGGTGGTGACGTCATCCATAGGGATTTTTTTTCAATCTCTGAGTTTTCTGTGTAAATGATTGAAGGGTTGAATTACCCTCGTGGACTTGTCTCGTAAAAGAACACGAGTTGTTATACATGCCTCTAAATCGCCAATGAAACGTGTTGCTCTGAATGCGAGCGCTGTTAACAGGTATCGGCAGAGCCATTGAAGGGAGGCGATACCGTGCCCAGGCTTCCCCCCGATTTCAACCTCATTTTCTTCTGAATCGGACATCCCCCTTCTGCATCCAGCCCTAGATTTCCCTCATGTTAACAGATGACAGCGCACAATGTTGCAGCCAGACTGGAAACTTCCATTAGCTTCCAGGGGGGTTCGCATTACGGGGTTTCAGCCCTCTCCCCCGACACGTACAAGGCGCATGCATGACTAAGTAATTACAATTACAACCGCGAGGTCAAATCTATTTACTCGTGGCAAATAGCCGTATAGCAGGGGGTTCGTGCAATACCACTCAACGACAACCGCTCAAATCCACTATATCGAGAACCAATTTAACGTACCCTAATTCCGAATTGTTTAAAGTAGCTAATTCTCAATATTGGAGTTAGCAGGAATTTCATTTGCCGTTCTGAGTCATTCAAGAAGGGGGGGTCTTCACGATCGGCCCATTCTCCAAGTGTTAACGCTTTAAATCATGCTATGTTACCTCTCTCCCTTAACAGCCTTGCTACCAGTGCTTACGGTGCGGTAAGTTTCGACTGCGTTGTCTACCGAAACATCTGCCACTCAACTCCAGCTGTTTTTTCCCTCTCAAGCAGGGTTCACATCCATGCGGCAATCCTTCAATGCGTGAACGCGTCAGCAGTGGTGAGCAGTGGAGGGGATTCCGTCATTCCGGTCGGACGTTCACAAGCGTCCAGCTGTTCCGCGTTTATTCGTGTTTTGTTGATGTTGCCATATATAGTCCAGGAAACGAAGGTTTTGAGGTAGAAATAAATAGAACCCAAACCAAAATTGGCACAGACGTAGGGGGTGGGGGGGGGGGGGTATCCTAATTAACATACTCAAAGTCCTGGAGGGTGGGGTATGAGCTCTAGGGGGGGGGGGGGGGGGGTCTCAAAGGTCCCTTTTTCAGGTTTTTCGTGAATATCTCGAAAACGGTGCATTTTTCGATGAACCTTGCCGTATAGTAAATGAAAGCTGATAAAATTCTCTACAACTTTGATTATAAACGTTTTATCGAAATTCCGAACCGTTACAGAGATATATGCATCGAAAAATGGAGAAATTATGAAAATTAGGTTTTTAGCTCACGTTTTTCGGATAACTTGGTTGATGGATGTTTGACAAAGGACGTTTTGGGCAGTAGGCATTTTTTTTTTAAATCTGAAATTTTGACAAAATACTTGGTTTACCATCTAGTTGTGCCCAGGGTTTTCAGTCCGATCGCCCAAACTCGTGGGGCGCTATGGGGCTATAGTAGGGGTTTTTTGAAGGCTTTGAGCTTTCATGGGGCTACAAATGGGATTTTTTAAGGATCCGGGAGGACAAATACGCATTTTTTTTTAAGACGTCAAATTTGTTTTTTCCCAAAATTTTTTTATTGACTGAATTAATTTTTGCACTAGTAACCTATATCAGAGAATAATAACCCCTTGCGTAAAATTTGCAGCGTTTTCAATATGAGTATCTATTTCATAATGACAAAGTTGACTTATGAGAACTCATTCGTAAATGTGAATAATCTAATATGTCCCTCTAAGCCCTGTATTTCCCCATGATCGCAGAGTAGGATCCCCTGTCTGTGTTATTACTCTATTTGAGTCAAAATTGTTACGAACCTACCATAACATTCGACGGTTGGTCGATACGATCGTTACGCGCTCTTGGCTGTTTTTCTGCTGGATACTTTAGTCCTGAAAACTTGTCTCACGTGTCAGCCGGTCCCCATGAATACGTTTCTATGCCTATTACGTGAGAGCGTGAGGCTGCGTCGTACTTGAGACATTACGAGAGAATGTCAAGTCGTTAACAAAACAAATTCATCTCGTTTGTAAGCTTGCGATATGTTAATCCTCCTAAATTTAGAGCGTTGTTGGTGAAAAGGAAAACACCATCCAAACACAAGTTGGCTGGAAACGCGTTGAAAGGGAAAAGGAAGGATAATCGGTGGTTAACGCGTTTTCGAGTTTCCGTACGTTTTGTCGCGAAGGGCCTTGCGAGAGAGAAAGAGAGGAAAAGACGAAAACACCGGTGAGAAGGGGAGAAAGTCTTTCCTGCCGGTAAGAAGTGTCAAGTGGTTGGTAGGGGGAGAAAACGAAATGAATGGGATGTCGAGGGTAATTAGGAGGGAAGCCGAGTGAAATAATGAGCGCCTCCCGTTTTCCCCACCGACCAGCCCCATCGAGCCCACCTCATCCCTCAGCATCCCTGACACCGAGGGGCTTACGAGTGGTTGAAACAACAGGTCCTAAACACTCTTCATAGTTCGCAGTTTGTTCACCCACTTCAGCTCCACTTCATTTTTTTTTTTTTTTTCCTCTCATCTTGTTTTCCCAGCTTGTTTACGCTGAACGGTGATCGAACGATGAAGTTTAATTGGTTTCTGCTAATTGACGTTTCAACTGTAATTAACTTAACTAGTTAGAGGTACCTAAAATAGTCGTTTCAGTTGTGGCTAATTAGAGGGTCCGCTGGCCAGGTGCTTCGCGCCCTGAAAATGTCAGTAGACGTCGTCGATTCCCTATGGGGAAATTCGGACTTTGGGGGGTATCGCGATCGGGGTTTCACCGTGTCTTCGGTCAACGTCAAACCGCTCGGAGACTTGACACTTTGTTTGGGACGTGTCAATACGGGCCGGTTTGTGAGGCCTCTACGCAAACAAACCTGCCATGTAAGTTTACCTACTTCATTTCCTTTTCGAAGAGGATCCCGGTACGTTTCAAACCCCGCTGTGTCGGTCTGATTGATCACCCTGGGACCCGTGTTCGGGCATGTTTGGGCCTGTTCGACCTCTCGACGGTACCTCGTGACGTCTTTCAGCAAAACGTAGATTACAGAATTTCAGTGTGTATACAAGCAATATGGGATTTGAACCCGGGGTGGATGAAATTTCTGTGCTTACAATTCAATTTGAACTTTAAATTGTGAGGGATGGAGAGTAGACGGCACGCAGATTGAGTCTACGTCCAAAAATACTTCGAAAACGACACCTAACTCGACCCCATAGCCGAAAGCCTTCAAAAAACCCTCCCGTAGCCCCATTTTAGCCCCATAGCGCCCCACGGGTTTGGGCGATCTGGCTGAAAACCTTGTGGGCACAACTAGATGGTAAACCGAGTATTTTGTCAAAATTTCAGATTTAAAAAAAAAAAAAAAAAATCCTACAGCCCATAACGGCCCGGACGGCGTACGGCGGACGGACATTTCGGTTTTGGAATGTAGACCTCTTGAATCGGATAATGTCAATTTTTGAGGCCAATGGGAGTCGTCGACCTCCGTCAAAAAGGTGTATTATTCCAAGAAGAATAAACCGAAAAGGGGGAAGGATGCGGACGCGAAATGTTTAGGGGTGTTTCTATAGATTGTGTACTACCCAGAACAAATAGACTCTGTAGCTAGCCCGAGCTCAACTTATATGAAATCAAATTCACAAAAAAATCATGAAGTTTCACCACAAAATTCATTGAAACATTGATAATGAGCTGGAAACAGTGCCTTTTTTTTTTTTTTTTTTTTTTTTTTTGCGAAAAGAGAATAATACTACCTCGTAGCTGAGTTGAAGGTGAACAAATTCCATGTTTTACTGATTTTTTCAAAGTGCAAAATGTGCCAGCTACGATTTTCTAATGATTGGTCAAAAACAGCTCCCGTAATTTTGCAGTTTTCCCAAACTGTGTTGGTTTTACAGCCTGCGCGAGTCAGGTTGACAACTTTTTGGTCTGAAAAGTGGTTATATGTACTATACGTAAGTATACTGAATGAGGGATTTATGATTGTTCGTACAGTTTTTTTTCCCACAGAGGTTATAAGACTTAACCACTTAGTGGAAGAAGCGTTTGTTCAGAGTAGTGCTGTCTTAATATCGATAGTCTATCGATAGTATCGATATTCTGAGGCTGTCGATATACCATCGATAGTTTTTTCAAACTATCGATAGTTTTTTCAAACTATCGATAGTTTTGCTTTTTGGCGGTAAAAAAAAAAAAAAATTAAACCCTACAAAAATTGGGTTTTACGGCCCGCCATCTCTTGATTACCTACACTAAAAAAGTATAAATTATTATCTCATGATGATCACCGATTTTTTGATCCTCTGTTCTGCTCATCCTTACAAAACTAGGTAGGTACCGAGTCAAATTGATCGACCTTTCAAGAGTTTCAACAGGTGGTCACACTGGACAGGAATCAACTGTCCAGAAATTCCATCCAATGAATCTGTTGGCCAACAAGTATTTTTCTATCCCAGCCACCTCCGTGCCATCTGAGAGGGCATTTTATACAGCCGGATTAACCATCATGAAGCAGAGAAACGCTTTGTCCATTGAAAAAGCGAGGATGCAAATATTTTTGAATCAAAATAAAGCTACCCTAAAAGAACTTTTGAAAATTGATGAAGTTTAAATCATGACTCCAAGCTCCAAACATAATGTTTTCTGCATTTTTTCAATCATGCTTCCATTAATTCATTTTGGTATATTTCATAATAATAAATCCTTTTAAAAATGACAACTGATAATATTGTTTATATCTACCTTAGCACCTCCTTTTCCCTGACACCTGAACTATTAGTTGACCGGGAAAAATGTTGGAATTATCATTGTCAAACCCAATTTTCCCTTATGAAATCGAAAAATAGCCATAGCCACGGGACAGTTTTGGAAAAAAGATGAAAAAATATCGAGTTTTGGAAGAAAAAATATAGAAAACTATCGATAGTTTTAGGAAAAATCCAAACTCTGAAACTATCGATAAATATCGATATTTTTCCCGATAGTATCGAAACTATCGATAGTCGTGACTAGTTCAGAGTGTTTTCACTAAAGTTGTCAGATATTCCTAGACTCGACGCCTCCTAAACCATCAGAAGGGATGTCGTTGTTCTCCACGGTTGCGCCTATGAATGCAGGTCCAGCGTTCTTTATCGGATCCAGGGTTTCCTCCATATTCCGATATGAAAGTGCGTTAAAGTACATTATAAAGCGTCTAATGTCAACAATCAATAAGCGTATGAGAAACATGGGGGTCACCCCTGATCCTTCAAGTCCGTCATGCTGGGAAGTAACAGCGTCCCGAGCGTGTGAGAAGCGAAACCTGTTGGCTTGCGAGCGAATCAAAACTGGTTTGCACGCTCTATGTAGAGTAGGATTGTTTCTCAAAAGCCACATCGTATCCTCCCCCCCCCCCCCCCCAAATGGATGATCAATTTTTGTTTGTAACTGAAACACGAGAGCGAACGAGTGTATTGACACGCCATACGGCCAAACGCCCTTTTCGAGTCGTCTGATCGGGTTCATTGAAACTCCATCGCCCTTTCCGAAAGTTCCTGAACGGTTTTGACGGTCATTCGATGATATTGCGTTTAGCGGTGTTCCATGAACTTGCACACGTGTCCGTAAAGGGGGGAAAGAGGAGACCCCCAAGATGGAACGTGACCAGAGTGGGTTTCGAAGGACATCCCCCCTTCTCGACAGGATCTGTCTCGCCTTGCCTCCAATCACCAAGTTGAAAAGGGGGAAGTTTGCCCTGTGCCAATATGTTTGCTCTGTACTTTCCGAGCAGTGACCTCCAAAAGCACCGGCATGTGTAACTTTCTCCTCCTTCAAGACCCTCCCCCCTTTTGAGAGGAGGATATTCAGGGCGTTTTCAGCTTTGGGAGATGAACAGCGATAAATTGATAAAGTGACCATCGTGCTGGGGTGGTCAACAGCCAGGCTTTGTACTGTGAATCCCTTGAAAGTTGTGATATCGCACAGTATCCACTATTTGAGAAATGACGCTTCTTAAGTGAGTGATTCTCATTTCACTTGCTGTCCCCGATGACGGTTTTTCACATTTCTGTGTTACCTTATATCCAGGTTCCCCTCAATCATCTTCCTTACACAGAGGTAACGAGTGGTCAAATCGAATTCCTTACATGGAGGTAAAAAACTTCCTTACATGCAGGTTTTTGGCTTCCAAGGGGGAGGGACCGCATACATTCTTGCTTACCTAGAGTTTTTCCTTACATCCAGGTTTCACTGTAAAAGAGTCGCAACCGGTACGGGATCAATGTGAATATAATAAATACATATTTTGTCCGCCCAAAAACCCCCAATACCGAGTTACTTGATGAGATTGAAATGTAAAAGCGCATCAATTTAATGTTCAACCATGCAAGAAAGAAAACAGTGCAGACTAAAGCAGGGATCACATCCATGCGACAATGCGTCATTGCGTCATTGCGTTCGGTATGCTGATTGGCCGATTCCAGCGGGCGGGAAGAAGTTAGTTTTGACGGAGAAGCACTTTCGAAGCTGACTGTACACATCCGAAAAATCAGATATTTTACCGGACTGTTGGTATGTAATTCTGGGTTCGTGTGGATGTATATATAGAATTAAATGACGACAGATGACAGAAAGAAGGACGATTGAAGCTCGAGGACACAGAAAAGTGGCCTGACAACATTTGAGTAAAAATGACAAAAATTGGCGTAATTCTTGATCGGTAAATGATAAATTGGCAATCAGCCACATATTCTTCAAGGAAATTTGATGCTCTACAACTTTCTCTAAGAGAACTTTTTTCTCAGATCAACCGTTTGGACGGATGTATCCTGTGTATTCGGTTTTGGTTTATTATTCTTGGAATAATACACCTATGTTTTCGCGACGCGGGTCGACGACTCCGATCGGCCTCAAAATTTGACATTATCCGTTTCAAGAGGTCTACATTCTAAATCCGAAATGTCCGTCCGCCGTCCGCCGTACGCCGTCCGGGCCGTTTTGGGCAGTAGGAATTTTTTTTAAAATCTGAAATTTTGACAAAATACTTGGTTTACCATCTAGTTGTGCCCGCAAGGTTTTCAGTCCGATCGCCCAAACCCGTGGGGCGCTCTGGGGCTATAATGGGGCTACGGGAGGGGTTTTTTGAAAGCTTTTAGCTATGGGATCGAGTTAGGTGTCGTTTTCGAAGTATTTTTGGACGTAGAATCCATTTTTTGGGGTCCCGGAACGATCCGATTCCACTGGGGCGATCTTTAGGGCTTTCATGGGGCTAAAAATGGGATTTTTGAAGGATCCCAGGATGTTAAATATTTTTTGAGTTAAAAATAAAGAATTTTTGAAAAAACACATTTTTGAACAAAAAAATCCAAAAAAAATTTTTTTTGAAATAAAAATCCAAAAAAAATTTTTTTTTAAATTTTTTCATTGACAGAATTTAATTTCTGCACAAGTAACCTCTATCAAAGAATAATAAACCCTTGTGTAAAATTTGCAGCGTTTTTTATTTGGACTCGTTTGGCAAATTATAAGAAATCGATTTATTGGCGTCTCAGACCTGACTGCCCAATTTGGTTCAATGTAATGAACCCAGGAATAATAAATATGCAGCGTTCAGGGGAAAAAAAAAAGATGATTATATTTGCGGTTAATCCAATCCAACTCGAATTTTATAGTTTGCCGGGCGGCTGACTCAAAAGATTGCCCTTGAGTGATAAACGTTTTCCAACGAAATGAGGGAATACCGTCGAGAGAACTGAATAAATCATTTCGGGCGTTTCAGCGGAGGGGAGGTCAACAGGTGGAAGGGGAAAAAAAAGGGCACAAAACTCCCGTTATGGGGTTTCCGTGACTAGCGATCATGTATCAGGGGTTAGCGGGAAACTACCCCCCTGGAACAGCCAGCACGGCCCTAATCATGCACGACACCCCGATACGGGAATCTACTAAAAACTAATACGTTTCGACTTTTACGACTAAGCCGGAGTCGATGTCTGTGTTATCACGCCCAGCCGGTATATAATTTTCGTCTGTCACGTCGTGTGGTTTTACACTTTTTTTTTTTTGAGACGCGTCTCACGCCAACTCCGTCATGACACATCAATCTACATCGTATTCCGAGCGAGAAAAAAAAAAAAAAAATACTGAATCAAGATAAAAAATTTCAATTTACCCTTTTGTACACTGATCACGATACCTATAGGTGCATAAAAGCAGAACGCAATAGAGTTCTTTGGGAAGTCGGAAATGAAAATTGGTGATATTAGCATGGAACATGCTTTAGCCGTCTCCTAACTGCCCAAAATGTTAGTCCGGAAGACCCGGTGAAATGTTCTGGAACCCTCGAAAATGAATACTGAGACCAAAAATTCATCGGAAACGACACCTTCCTCGATATCGCACCCGTAAGCCTTCAAAAACCCCTACCGTTTTTAGCCCCACTGAGCCCCACGGGTTTGAGCTATCGGGCTGCAGACACCACTGGAAGGTAAACCGAGATTTACCCAAAATAACAAACTTAAAACGCTCCAAATTTTACACAAGGGTTCATTATTCGTTGATTGTGCGAAAATTAATTCAGTGACAATAAAAACATTTTTTTGAAAAAATAAATAAAAATAAACAAAAATTAAAAAAATTAAAAATAATAATAATAAAAAAACGCTGCAAATTTTACACAAGGGTTTATTATTCTTTGATAAACGTTACTTATGCAGAAATTTAATTCTGTCAATGAAAGATTTTTTTTGGATTTTTATATTTCAAAAAAATTTTTTTTTTGGATTTTTTTGTTTGAAACATGTTTTTTTTCCACAAATTCTTTATTTTTTACTCGAAAAATATTTAACCTCCTCGGATCCTTCAAAAATCCCATTTTTAGCCCCCAGAAAGCCCTGTATTCTACACACACTGTGTTGCGATCTACAGCCTGTGTGTCACACAGGCTGTAGATCGCAACAGTGAAATCGAATCGTTCTGGGACCCCCGAAAATGGATTCTACGTCCAAAAATACTTCGAAAACGACACCTATCTCGATTCCATAGCTGAAAGCCTTAAAAAAAACCTCCCGTAGCCCCATTTTAGCCCCATAGCGCCCCACGGGTTTGGGCGATCGGGCTGAAAACCTTGCGGGCTCAACTAGCTGATAAACCGAATATTTTGTCAAATTTTCAGATTAAAAAAAGTTCCAACTTCCCAAAACGGCTCGAACGGCGGACGGACATTTCGTTTTTGGAATGTAGACCTCTTGAAACGGATAATTTCACATTTTGAGGCCGATCGGAGTCGTCGAACTCCTTCGCGAAAACATAGGTGTATTATTCCAAGAATAATAAACCAAAACTCGAATAAGTAGGAAGCAAAAATCGTTTGAAATGTTTCACTGCATGGATTTTTTCTCTATACCTAGGAAGTTGTTGTGCCAAACAAATTCAAAGAAATGGTTTTAAATCCTATGCTGTCTCAACTACACCCCAAGCAACCACTCATTCGTCTGTGTGTCGACCCATTATAACGTAGGTCTTTGTTCAAAACTACTTCATCGGAAACTTCTTCGATCCTGTTGATGGTTTATGTTCGTGAGGGATGACCCAAGATAAGCATCTCGCGTGAAATATCAAGTGTTGAAAGGGGTCAACAGGTGCTCCGGGGGAGGGGAGGCGTTAAGGGAAAAGCCGAAGGGAAAGGCGGCCTGTTGCATTGCTGGTTGGTGTGGCCCCTTCCAAGACAGAGAGAGCAGCGTAGTCCAACAAGTGCCTGAGGGGCAGCTCGCCAAATCCCGAACCCCTTCGTTCCCCCTTTTCCCGTTTGTAAACCCGGGCTATTTGCTCTTCTTATGCCACTTCTCCCTGCCTTTATCTTCTTCTGAATAGCGAAAAAAAAGGGGGGGAGAAGAAGATAATTTTAAAGTTGTCCCGAGCTGCCTTTAGCATAATCCTTGTTTTTAGTATGGTTTGCTTGGGGCGAACGAGCTCTTATTTAAATAGATTTGTTGACATTAGAACACAACATGAACGCTATGAGGATTTAACTTGAGGCTGGTGAACTTTGTGTAAGTGCGAAGACGCTACGACCTTGTTCTCGCCGCAGCTTGTGTTGGAGGATGTGAGAGGAAGTTCTACGGTAGGTTTTCCAGGACCATGTTCGAGACATTGAAGGTGCCCTGCAGGCAGTGGAGGGTTTGTTCAGAGTATGTTCGCCTGGAAATGATACTCCACTGGAGTAGATTCAGGAGAGCCGCGGCGGTTGACACGATCAGTCAGTTTCATCGATTCTTCGTGGTAGATTCAAATCAGAGATTGATGGTTTGTCTGAATCGAATCTACGAACCGATCGATAGAAGTGATGGAGCAGCATCGACTGAATCAGTGGGTTTGGGGTACCGCTCCGAAGCTTGGGGTGCTGAAAGGTCATTGGCTGAGCCCTTGTTTCAGGGTTTCCCCTTGTCTCCAGCTGATGGTTCGATTTGTGCGGCTTGCCTCAGGGCTCTGCCCTCAAAGCACTTAATATTTAAATAAAATAATCACCCCGCAGGGTGGAGTGGTGTAATTGTGTTAACGATTCATAAAATGGGCGCCATTTTTTCATTTGGCGCAAATGAAGCTACAACGTAGGAATTTTTTTTTCCTATTCTAAGATCCAATGAGTCTTATCACAGAAAATGGCGGGATTCGGGGCGTCTGTTGAGAAGGTGCTGTTGTTTGTCTGTGACAGTCAGTGTTTCAAGGGGCCCATAGACGTACAACTTGGTTGGAAACCTTGTTGCCAACTTCTCGTGTTGGAGAAGATGTTGCACGTCTGTGGGCAGGTTGGTGGTCGGGGTAAACGGTTTGAGCAGACGGTTGGGGCAGATCAAATCGTTTTGATTTTCGGTGGGCGGAGCTTATTGTTGGCCGACCTGTTGTAGCGTCTGGGGAGGTGTCAGCAACAAGGTTGACAATCTCAGTTGTAAACGATTGAACGAAGTGTAAACATGTCCATTCCGAATAGGCCGTTGTGGAAGGAATTTTTCTCACAGCTCAGAATGGAATTGGAATTTATCATAAAACCTGCTGTTAATCGGAAAAAAAATCCTGCAGGGCGGAAAAAAAATCCCGTAAGAATACTCAAGGGCGGAAAAAAAATCCCCAAAAAGAAAAATGTTAAAAATTGAAAAAATCTTGAACAAAACAATAGAAAGTTAGGGAACCTCTCTGTTTGGTTTATTATTCTTGGAATAATTATTATTCCAAGGTGTATTATACACCTATGTAATGGCGACGGGGGTCGAAAATTCTGATCAGCCTCAAAATGTGACATTAAATTTTTTCGTTTCAAGAGGTCTAGATTCCAAAAAAGAAATGTCCGTCCGCCGTACCCCGTCCGGGCCGTTTTGGGCAGTAGGAATTTTTTTTTTTTAAATCTGAAATGTTGACAAAATACTCGGTTTACCATCTAGTTGTGCCCGGAAGCAGCCCGATCGCTCAAACCCGTGGAGCGCTATGGGGCTAAAATGGGGCTGCGGGAGGGTTTTTTTATTTTTTTTTATGGGGCTATGGGATCGAGGGAGGTGTCGTTTTCGAAGGATTTTTGGACGTAGAATCCATTTTGGGGGGGTCCCGGATTGATCCGATTTCACTGTGGCGATCTATAGGGCTTTCATGGGGTTACAAACGGGATTTTTGAAGGATGCCAAGAGGTCAACTAATTTCCGAATGAAAAAAATATTGTTGAAAAAACATTTTTTTTTAATAAAACAGGAAATTTTCTTTTTTTAAAAATTTTATTGATTAACAGAATTAATTTTCTCACAAGTACACAATGAATAGGTACACAGTTCTGATAAAAAATGAGATGAAGCCACTCATCTTTTGGACAATACACCATAAGATAGCACTGCAAGTTTCAATTATGATTGTTCCAAGACTTTGTGGCGATATGACGGTGAGAAATTTTAAATCTTCGAAGCTCTGTCCGCTAGCTAAAAATCGCAGAGTTGCCGACATTTGCAGTAAGTACCTAATTGCAAATCTCATGATAGTGTCCTGCTTTTCAATAAGCGGTCGCACTTTATCCAGCAGGGCATCATAGGTTTCGCTGTCCATTCGTAGAAAATTTTTAAAATCATCAGGCGCAGAGACGCGAAGTTCACTTAATAAATTTGAATGAGAACCCTCAGGACGTTGTAGGTACCATTCCTTTGACCATAGCCATATCGATAGGTACTCTTTTCTTCTTTCTTCGTGGAGGATCCATTTCATTTTCATCGTCACACAATGACAGTATTATACATAATAACGGATCGCTACATGGAGGAATAGATTCTATTCTCTATTCCTCCATGGGATCGCTACAATCATCACTCATTTTTGGTGGATTTTCGGAGACCGCGTGGACAAACACTCACTACTCAAACCAATCGACTACTGCGGTAGGGATGTTGAAAAAGTATCGATACTTAAAAGTATCAATACTTTTCAAAAAAAGTATCGATACATATCGATACTTTTTGTCCCCGATACATATCGCAGTATCGATACTTTTTTTCCGGTATCGGCGCCGATACTTTTTTTATCCCTCACATTTCATCAGATTCAAAACTTACGGCATATAGGTAGTTGACAGTACCTTTACCTAGACCAGCAATTAAAGAAAGTTGATGTAGGTACCTACCACCACCTCCAGCTCTCATATTAGGAGAATCAGCCGTCCTCGATCAATGGCGGACCATCAAAATGTTGGCCCAACCAACCAACCCAACTCACTCATCACAGTAGAAATTAGTGTGGCCACAGCTACACCAAATGGGGGAATGTTCCCTTTTTTGCTACCTGTGTGCTACCCCCAAGGCTTGGAGCAAGGTTTTCAGTCCAATCGTCCAAACCCGTGGGGCGCTATGGGGCTAAAATGGGACAATGGAAGGTTTTTTTAAAGGCGTTTGGCTATGGGATCGAATTAGGTGTCGCTTTCGAAGTATTTTTTGGGGGGTCCCAGAAGGATTCAATTTCACTGTGGGGATGTAAAGGGCTTTCATGGGGCTACAAAAGGGTTTTTGAAGGATCTCAGTAGGTCAAATATTTTCTGAGTAAAAAAAAAAAAAAAAAATTGAAAGAAAAACATTTTTTTCAAAAATGTTTTCATTGAGGCAGAATTAATTTTTGCACAAGTAACCCATATCAAAGAATAATAAACCCTTGAGTACAAATTTGCAGGCGTTTTTGAAAAGTATCGATACTTCGATACCGATACTTTATTGAAAGTATCGTATCGATACTTTTAGATACTGTCTAGATGTATCGATACGATACTGTATCGATACATTAGAAGTATCAAACATCCCTATACTGCGGTTGGTGACAAGGTTGGCAACAGGGTTGACCGTCTGTGGTCAAACCCCCACCGAGAAGTAACTTGTGCCAACGGTTGGCAACAAGGTTTGCAACCAAGTTGCTCGTCTATGGGGCCCTTTAGCCTGTGTTTTACAACTTTGCCCCGCGTTGCTTGAATACGAATTCTCCGAGACATGGATGCATTTTACACAATTACCCCTTTTTCCTGGGAAAATGTGTGAGATGACCGCGGACTTGAAAAAAAAGGAGTCATTTCAAAATGATGGACAGCAGTAGATGAAAACCTTTGGCAATGTTTGAATTCAGCACTAAATAAGCTACGTTTTGAAAAAAAAAAAGAAAAAAAGATTGGAATTCTCGGAAATATGACGGCTGAAAATCAAGTTCAAAGATGAACTATTGAAAAAAGCATACGCTATTACCCCACTCCACCCTATAGGACCCTACATTACCGTTTGGCCATTTTCGAAATCCTCACTTGTCTTACCATCATGCCACTAGTTCGGCGTCGGACAGTCACTTTTTCCAACACACAAGATGGGTTTCAATCCCACACGCCGGACATATATTCGGTTAATAACGCATGTTCCATATTTCTTGAATTTTAGCGCGCTAAAAAAAGCTAAAGCCTACCGCGGTAGGCTCCAAGCGAAAAGCATCCGGTGGTCCAGGCGGTGCCCACAGGGCCGAATTTATTTTTATTTACAAACCGAAGATAAATATAAAGGTGAATCTGCGTAAGGTTTTCGATGGTAGCGAGATTGAAAGGGGGTATACAGGTTTAAAGTGTAGTCAGACGGGGATGATGGTTGGGGCGTTCGAGTTTCTGAGGGGCTTGTTAGCAATTGGAAAAGCCTTTCCTCCCTTCGGCTTCCTCTCAGACTCGCGAGAGGGCGCAACTTCGGGGCTCCACAAACCAACTTGTGAATGTAGTCAAATGAGTTGCTCGGAGGGAGGCTGCAAAACTCTCGCCTGATAAATCCGAAACCCCCCGCCATAACCTTCAACCCCTCCTTTTGCACCCCATTTGTGCCTCGCCAGCCCCCGTTGGAAAGCCATTAGCGATGAGCCGGCTCGTGGCTGTGAAATATATTTCGCCATAAATAACGTGATAATTCAGGATATTCATAAATTTCCAGAATGGTCTCTTTCTTCTCAAGTAATTTCATCCCCGAAGCAGAAGAGTTGGAATGATAAAAAAGATGGTGAATTGCTCCAAGGGTGGTGGGATTGAGAGCTGAAGCACCGCGCTATGCACAAGACTAAATCAAATCAAATTTTGACCTCTAAATGGTAATATTCCTCGAGTACGACGCTTACCTCAGTTTTATGTCTCGGCTGGATCGTGCTAATTTAATACCCCCCGCCCGAGTTCGTCATCTCCAACATATTTCCTCATCATCAGTCTCCAAAATTACCGCTGAGAGAAAAACTTGGAAGATGAGAATGAAGGGAGGAAAAGAACTTCGGTAACGGCGAACCAGAGAGCGGGCTCATCCCGAAACCTAATGCTATGAAACTTGCGTCGGGCTAATCCCGCGGTCTTATTAACAGCAATTTGTTTCCCTTTATGACAAAAAAACCTTCTTCCTCCTCCTTTTTTTTGCATCCCCCACCCCTTGGCGAATTTCCCTAATGATTATTTATGCCGGTCCGACGGTAATTCGTGAAAAACCACTTTCGGCCTTATCTTAGTCCCAGACCGCTTTATGGGTGGCCCCAGGCATCATTTTGTGTGCCTTTCGTCTCACCTGGAGCTTACCCTTTATGCTTTCCCATGTATATAAATTAATTAATTTCGAACAACCTGACAGCTGAGTCCTTTTGCATTATTCAACTTTTTCGTGAATAGAATGGGTTAATTACGAAAACTTTAACAGTTACCTGGAAATTTAGAACCGTCAAAAACAACGTGAATAATCAACGTGTTTTTGCTATGGGGGTGAAACAGTTTGATTGACGTTAAACAGTTTCAAATAATTGAACAAAAACTTCCGCCCTTTGGACCCCCCAGATGGTTTTTGTTTAGAGCGTTCGGCTGAAATTCAAGAAAAATGGAACACGCTTTATTCACCGTGGGATTGAAACCTAACTTGCGTGTTGAAAAAGTAACTGTCTGACGCCACCGAACTAGTGGCCTTACGGTAAGACAAGTGAGGATGCCAAACTAGTGGTCTAACGTACGACAGGTGAGGACGCTGAACTAGTGGCCTAATGGTAAGACAAGTGAGGACGCCGAACTAGCGGCCTAACGTACGACAGGTGAGGACGCCGAACTAGTGGCCTAATGGTAAGACAAGTGAGGACGCCGAACTAGCGGCCTAACGTACGACAGGTGAGGACGCTGAACTAGTGGCCTAATGGTAAGACAAGTGAGGACGCCGAACTAGCGGCCTAACGTACGACAGGTGAGGACGCTGAACTAGTGGCCTAATGGTAAGAAAAGTGAGGATGCTGAACTAGCGGCCTAGCGTACGACAGATGAGGATGCTGAACTAGTGGTTTAACTTATATTCATATATTACGTAATATATAAACGTGCCATTCCCGCGTCTCCCTGGCGGGCTAACGTTTGGGTTGACTGGTCACGGCTAAAGCATGTTCCATGCTAAAAGTTAGTTTTAATGTTAAACCCCGGTTATGAGAAAGATAAAAGTGTGGAGATGACTGTGGGGAATACTCCCACACACGCTCTGTGACGAGGACAGCGACGAAATGACCGGCAGCCATGGGGTCCGTAACTCACGCCTATGGGGTATACCCTCGCGCCAGTTTTCTCAACTCGTGAATAGCATCTATGTCCGATCATGCTATTTAGGCTGGAAAGAAGGAGACCCTAATCTGGAGCGGAGGCCCATGGTGCCTTGCCTTTTCTCCAGGACCCTCCTGACTCCAAATCCTTGGTTGGTGAGAATCGGGGACGGCATTGAGGGTACAGCAGAAGGCGTGACGCAGCTGCATCTCCAGTGACACCACACTGCAAACTCACTCAGTCTCACCATCAGGCGCAGCGTTGCAGACTCACAGGGAACTGACTCGAGCGTGGACTCAGGGAAAGCTAACGTGGCTCAATCATTTCCAATGCTCCAACAACAAGCAGCTGCTTGGATAAAGCGCCTTCAAGCCCAGCACTATTCGGAGGAAGTTCCGTGACATTGGAACTAGTTGTGTCATCATGACTCGCGGCAGACAGGATGCACTGTATTAGCTCAGGAAACCGGCTGGAGCATTAGCAGCTAACCTATGGATCAACACAGATGACTTGGTGTGTGTGGAGATGGACAGGATATGGTTTTGCATCAACTCAAGTGATCATTTCAAGCTGACGATACAGCGGGCTAGAATCGCAAAACACTCCCAATGTTGTTCTTTGGAGTCGGCAAGTCCATCTACGATTCAACAAATTGATCCTCAATGGATGGTATATGGGTCAGAAGGGTGATCGCTGGCGGGATAGGCAGAGATTCTGCAGTAGTGATGGATGGGCTCAGGCGTCGCTGTTGCAAATCCAGGGCAGAGCAGTCCCATACGTGACATGACCAGAGCCTGACATTGTTCGGGTTGATCAGAAAGCTCTGTAGCGTCACGGTTATCAGCGCTAAACAGAGAACCAACCTAGAGGACAGTATGAAGACCGGAGATCTTTTCGGCAAGCTGTCAAAGGCAACTGACCGGGGGACAGGCCTACAAAAATAAGTTTGACACGGCCTGAAGGTTCAGAACCTAATAGAAGAGGTTTCAAGGAGTTCTTTCTGTAGAAGGAATTTCAACAAATTCATTCATCCTCACAAAAGATAATCCACTAGCAAAAGTTGAGGTTTCTTTTATTCGAAGAAAAACAAAACTGTAACTTCTTTGTGGCACCAATCTAAAAGAGGGGAGCGTGTTTTGAATACAGTTCAGATAGCAGAAGTGAAACTCGAGGTTGGACTGTTTTAAGATTTTATCTAGGCTAAAAAAGGGACGTTGCAGAGGGGAGAAAATGCGCTTAAATAAGAAGCCACCCACCCATAGCCGTCTCATGACCAGTTGGGTTGCCCTGGGGCCCTTTTAGGGACGAAACAGGGGAGAAAGAGTGCAAAGAAAGGGATCAGATAGGAGAAAAAATAAAATAAAAAAACAAGAATAAGGGGAAAGGAGAAATGAAAAAAAGTGTATGGACTGGGGACGAGGCAAATTGAAGAAATAGGTTTACAGGGTAGAGTATTAGGGGGGGTACCTGTACCCTGAGGTGTCGGCACGGGAATGTAAAGCAGTGAGGGTGAATAGGAAGGGGACCCTCTCTTTTGCTGGGGACGTCTTGTGAAATATTAATGAACTTATCATATAGAGAGGATCATCTTCTCTTCTCCGATGGAGATCTACCCCTCCTTCGCGTCCCTTTCCTCTACCGAGAACCCCGTTGAGCTATAAAAAAATATTCTCGGACTCTTCTTTTTATCCCTTTCACATGCCACAAACATAAAGATATACCCGGGCTTTGTGCTTTCGCTGCAATTTTTTCGTTCTTCCCGACTCTTTCGCACTACAGAGTAGATTTGCCTTCTGCGAAGTTTGGAAATATCTGCGTCGTTTGTTTTTTCCTCCCACTTTACCATTTGCGTGTTACAGAAGTCAAAGGGAATTTCGGTACAATATAAAATTTCCAGTGAAAAAACGAAGATGAACAAATATTTCCTTTTTTTGTTTAAGATATCAAAAAAGCTTTTAGGAGGAGGGGGGGGGGGCTAAAACACGACACGCGAAAGAATAATGGAGGGGATGTTCATGAAGCACAGCTTCCCCTCGTAAATATTTTATATAATTAAATCGGATTTTCGGCGGTTTATAAGCCGTCGGGGATTCACCTCCCCGTCGGAAGAAAAGGCGAAGTAGGTTTGGAGGGTGCGAATTCCTTTAAACAAATACCGGCGAGCGTGGAGGAAGGAAGGGAGGCCGAATTTAAATAATGAAGGAAGGGCTTACAAGGGAATTCGATAAATGCGGAGGTGAGAGGGTGAGAAGAGGGATGAAGTGTCAGAAAAACGGAAGGCACGTTAGGGCATACCCTAACGTTAGAGCCCCTCCGACGGCGACGCCCTCTAACAAGGAATTTTTCCAGGATGTGTCACCCGATTATCGGAACTAAGAGGCGAAATGGCCGGGGGGCTCGTTAGGGATTCCGCACACGTTGCTCCGGGGATGATTTACCCCCAACACCCTCCACCAACCCCTCATCTATTCTGCACGACCCTAACACCGCCATAACCCTTCGTCTTCGTCTTTTCCGTCAACCTTCGGGTGTTCTAACGCTAGGAAAACTCTTACCACGTTTCAACAACTTTTTTTTTCTGTTGTAGAAACCAACGTCTTTCGGGCTCCGTGTAACGTGAAAAGGTCCCCGAAACCGCACTAAATATCTTCTCACGTCATGGCCGAAATATTTTTTCAACTAAAATTCAATCTGGGAAATTCTGGCTCCCACATTCCAACAGTTCCATGAAGACTCATTTCCCGTTTACACGGTATAAAACTGGCTTGTGTCACAATGGAAATTTTACACCAGAATTTATTATTATTTTGCATAAATTACGCAGAATTGGATAATGGGATCTATGGGGCTTTCATGGGGCTACAAATTGAATTTTTGAAGGATCCCAGAAGGTCAAATATGTTGACGTTTTCCGAGTAATTTTGGACGCACAATCCATTTTTTCGAGGTCCCACATCTGTCCAAACATCATACAGAAAAAATTGTTCAAAAATTTTTTTTCTTCAAAAATTGGTACTTTCTTAATGACATAGAACCTCCTAGGAACCAGTATTGTAAACTTGAAGCGCATTAAATTTTAGGATTTTCTTTTTTACGGTCAGAATATCAAAAGTATGACACCTGGTAGGTGTATGAGACTGGTGCCACCCTAATCAGGAGGTCGTATGAGGTGTCGTTACGGATATTTTAGACGTGAAATAAATTTTTGGTAAGTAAACAGCCTCTTAAAATTTTAATAAGAAACAATAATTACCTATTACCATGGAATTATTTTCATGGGATTATTTTTATTTACATTCTGTCGTTTTCAAAGTTTTTACTCGTAGGTAAAATCAATTTTTGGTAGTTTTATTTTTATTTTTTATTTTTCATTTAAGAGAGAAAAAAATATTGCCAAAGAATTATTATTTAAAAAAAAGATTTTTATATTGTAATAATTTTGTTATTAATAAGAAAATTATTGCTTCAGACATACTCTAAAATTCATTGTTTTTACTAAAAATTAAAAAATAATTGTTATTGACAATGTGGATTTTACGTCTAAAAACTTCGTAAACGACATTTCATACGACCTCCTGATTCCCTGTACAAGCAACATTTGTCGCTCGTTTTTAGTACCATACAGCCCCATGGATTTGGCCGGTAGGGTTTAAATGCTTGCGGGCACAACAAGATGGAGAACCGAGAAATTTGTCAAAATTTTAGATTAAAAAAAAAAAAATCCTAATGCTCACAATAGACGGTGGAAGGACAATCTACGGAGGAACGACAAAACGAAGGAAGGACAAAATCCTACGGCCTAGACGGCGAAAAGACATGATTGTGAAAAATAAATTCCTTTTTCATCTTTTTCACCTTAGTCCAGTCAACGAAGGCCCCAAAAGGGGGTGTAGAGTGCGTTGTCTGAAGTCCAAGGCTTTTCTTCGGAAACATGTTCAGGGTAGTTAGAAAGTAAACATACTAAAAGTCCCCACGTTTCGGGGCAGGGGAAAGGGTGGGGAGGGGGGTTAGAAGGTCCCTTTTTTCGCTTTTTCGCTCATATCATGAAAACGGAGCGTCGTAAGCAAAACATCACTATTTATTAAATTAAAGCTTATTAAATTCTCTAAAACTTTCATATCATACATTTGTTTCATAAACCGTACCGTTTCCGAGATATACGCTTTTGAAAAGTGACAATTTGCGAAAGTGATTTTCACCTCACGTTTTCTGTTAAACTTCCGTCCATATCTTCTAGAATGTTCATCCTATGACAAACGTCCTCATAATCAATGTTGTAGAGCACTAAATTTCCTTCATTTACATATAAACATATTATTATTTACCATCAACCCCTCAAAAGTTACACCAATTTCAATATTTTTGTCAGGAATTGTGGTGTTTCGCAGTAGTCCTATTTTTCAGAACTTATGTCCTTTCAAGTTTGTATGTACTAGATATGCATTACTTACTCTAATTCACAGTATATAATGAACATAAATATTATTTTAGCAGTATATAATGAACCTAGATATTATTAAATAAATTTTGTTAACACCATGTTTTCATCAAGGATGTGCAAAGTTCCATGTTTTCGGGTTGAGTAGTAGACCTACCAGTCAGGGCAATGGCCGCAGGAGTGAGGAAGGGTCTTTTTTCGCCCTTGACCCGCACTAGAACCTTTAACCCCATTACCTACACGTCATGAAACATGATAATGTAAATATGATAACATGATAAACATAATGCTATTATGAGGTAGTTGCGAAAACGTTTGATTATTCTGAGAATAAAAATCCAAAATGGGATGCTCGAAACTGAGGGGGCTCTTCACGAAATTAGTTTCCCACCTCCTTCAGCATTCCATGGAATTTGCTGCAACATAATATCTAGTTTTCATCGGATTTGTCACCGAGCAGGAGGCTGGAGGATCTCAATTGAGAATCTTAAGGAAGTGTACTGGAGGATAAAATATTTAGCTGGGAAATTTCAATGCAGCGAAATGCGACAGCCCTAGGCGCACCTCTCCATGTACAGCTCATCCAATATTACTTCCATGTTTTCAACTCGTTACCCTCACCAACATCACCGTCATAACATTGAACTTTCCCCACTCGTTTTTTTCGCCCACTTTTCGTTTTCCCTTCTTTTCATCCTAAAACTTCTTTTCCTCACCCTCTTCGGGAGCGTAAGGGAAAAACTTCTTAGGTCCCTCGGAACGGAAAGTGTATATTTTTCACGTATGAACTCGACAACACTCCATTCGGGTTGTCAGGAGGGAGTGTCGGACCCCGTCCGGTAATACGGGAGTTTAATCCCGGACCTCATTTCTATATTACTAGGGAGAGAATCGCTTTGGAGGACCAAAAAAAGGGGAGGAGGGTCACGAAAAACTAACCAAAGAAACTTTTTCCTTTTCAAAAACTTTTTTTATGTCAGCGGTTTGTCAGCATAGGGGAGGTTTTACAGCTTTGTTTTCACGTGTATATAACTTACGAGTCCCTTATCCCTTTTTCTCCCCATGTAAACAAACTCGGACTATTTGAATCAAAAGAGGAGAGGGACCCAATAAAAAAAACCAAAAGAAAAAACGTCTATTTTGCCGATTCCGTAAACCACTGCGCAATGAATCAATCGAGATTACGTGATGAATTAACTTGTTTACCTCGTAGGCAGATTTATTGCCGCTTATATAAAAATAAATTCTCTTTTGCAGTTTTTTTCTCTTTCCTCCGAAGGGCTGTAAGGGCATTGAGGGGGCCATGTTGACTTGAATCTAATCATCCACTAATTCCCTCGGGATCTGAGCCATAATCCCATAACGCGGATTTCGGAGGGACACAACGGCAAAGGGAGGGGGGGTCTGATGAGGTTTTTTTTCCGAAGGGGGTATAAGGCCCGACAATAAAATAAAGTCCGTAAGAGGTGAACCATAAAACAAGCGGGCAATACTCATAAATCGTTTAGCTCTTTTTTTTCGGGAGGAAGAAAGATATTGCAATTTCCTGCTGATAATAAAGGGAGTGCCGGCTATCGAAGGCTGGGATTGCACATTTCCCGATGTTTTACTCGACGGAGAAAATTTCCCATAAATACTTCCTGTGTTTTGTCTCCCAAACTGCCTTCAAGAGGTCATCCAAAAGTACCCTTACACGTGTACCCTACAAATGTTCCGGGACCAAATTTAACAATCTAAGAACTTGAAAAAAGAAACCAGGTTTACGTATAAATTGTGCAGAAATTAATTCTGTGTCGATAAAAATATTTTAACTTAAAATAATTTCAGGTGCAAAACCTGACAAGTCCATTTTTTCGACAATCGAGTTTATGTGTGTTTTCGAAGGTTTTGGTAGCGAGGAGTCCGATGGTGCAGGTATTTTCGTGCAAAAGATGATAGATCTAATAGAAAAAGAGGATACGAAAATTAGGTCAGTTTCAAAAGCTAGTCCAAGCCACGTTCCGGATCAAAATCTGATAGTTGCAAAAGCGGTTAGATCCACTTGTTTAGTTTCTAACCCTGCCAAGTCCAGTGTGTTCTTGTATCAACCTCAAACACCCTAAAAAGTAAGGATGGAGAATCTTTGTATTGTTGAACCTAGTTTCGGCTCAATTTCGCGCGATGCAATTCTCTACCTACTCGTCTTTAGGGGTGCAACACTGCAATGAGAGCCCTTTTGGACCTTTTAGTGTGGAAAATGTAAATTTGTCGGGAGATCGGAACACTGCGGGCAATACTTTGAGGAAATCCCCAGTACGGAAGCCTTCTGGCTTATTGTACTCCCGAGTGTCCGTTTTTTACTCTATTTGCCTCCTGAGTGGTCGAGGTCCAATTCCTAATTACCTAATATACGTCTTATCACTGCGTCTTCTTGGGGGGTTGTGAGGAGGGATTGGGGGATGCCGACTCTTCCCCCCTCCCGTCCTAAGCCCCCAAGAGCTCACAGATTGCTTAGCTAGTTTAACGGTCTCAGCAAACGGAGGCTATGTTTTTACCGGTCCACCAGAAAATTTTTATCCCAGTTCGAGGTCCCATGAGAGGTTGTTTACGATGTAAACTTTGTTCCTCAGATCTTGTGTGTTGAAGACGGATGCCTCGGCCGCCTTGGTGACGGGAGCCTCTGCTAGGATTCACATAAACGTTTCAAAGTTCAGAGGTGAATAATTATTGTCAACCGACAAGTATTACAACACATAATTGACTTTTGGTCAAACATTGGTGTTCTTCCCTGGATTCGAACCAGGGTGATCAGCGCTCCAATTTTTAGTGTGGAACCTGTTGATTAATCTTTGTCTCACGCTTGGTTTGGGTGTGTGATTTTGATTTAGTTATTTCGTCGTTTATTGGAAGTGTATTTTCTATTTTGCTATGGAAAGAGCCTCACAACCTATATTGAAGGTAGGGGATGGGAGAAAGAAGAAGGCAACGCCGAATGAGTGGAAGCGGAACCAAGAACGCAATGCAAGGTACAGTACCCTCTCAACGTTCAATTTCTTGTGTTGAGCTCATAACAATGAGTAAAAATTTTACATTTAATGAAGGTGATGAAAATTTAATGAAAATTGATGTATCTCCCAAAACGTTTGATGGAAAATATCATCCATTCATCATCTTTTCAGATATGCTGCTAAGAAGCTACCAAAGAAACGCCAGTGCACTCATCCCAAGAAAGAAGGCGCTCTTCATTGCCGCCAGGTTTTGGTGCAAGACGTACGGCGATTCCATCAGAGCTTCTACGAAAACAAAGGCAAATTGGATCAGGACAGCTTCATATTGACGTTTTGCCAAAAAAAAAAAAAAAAAAAAAAAATGAGAGAAAGAGGAGAGAAAATGAGGGAGCTGAAGAAGATGAGATCGTCTATGAGGATGATGTTGACGACATGGGTGTATACGCAAGTTTTTGAAGTAATTTTCATGATGTATAAATGTTTGAAATGGCCATGTGGTTTTCCTTTTTTTGATTCAATATTAATATTGAAATGGTGACGGTGGTAAGTAGGTGGTGGTGGTGGTGACCTTTTGCGGTTCTTTGGTTTTCGAAAAATACACGTATTTCATTTTTAAACGCATTAAATTATTTTTGTAGCAATAAGTATCACTATCCCTATTTTTTTTTTTTTTTTTTTTTTTTTTCATTCTTGTGAGATGAGTGAGAACGGGGTAAAACTCATCTTCTGCATTCCATCACCAGGAGCAAACTTTTTCTATCTGTTGCAAAAGCAGACAAATCCAGGTAGTTCCGCTGCAAAATGTGATAGATTAGTAATCAAAACCTGATAAGTCCATACTAATAATAGCTTTTTCTGCAAAATAGCCAGACTTCCAAGCCTGGAACCATTGGAGTTTCAACCTAAAATACCTTTGCTGACAATATGACCCATTAAATGCATCACATTCAACGAAAATAATGTTCTAACAGTTTTTTTGCCATTTACTCAAAAAGTGAAAAAGTGGACTTATCAGGGTTTGCAACTGAACGCCTCTTCTCTTGTAAAGTGTTCGAACAGATGCGAGACATAGAAAAATGGATTATGAGTCCACGATTACACGGATTACGTCTTTCTTGTTCCTGGCTTCCTTCAAGAGTCCCATTTGTAGCCCTATGAAATTCTCATAGATGGCAAAAAATCCGCGATGGCGTCGGATCGCTCTGTGACCCCAAAAAACGGATTCTACTTCCGAAAATTCCCCAATCGATGTCACAGCCGAAAACCTCCAATAACCCCTCCCCCTTTTCAGCCCTCGACAACTAGGCGGAGAACCGAGTATTTTTTCAAATCTCTCATATAAAAAAAAGAACCACTGCCAAGTCCCTTGCTTCCTCGCCAAAATATGGGTTCTTCGGATAAAATTACTTGAAGAAAAAAGATGCGTATGTAAACCATATTAGATGGTTGATAACTTGATAAGAGTAATGGGGAATGCGAGTGGCAAGAAGGGCGTGGCCCGGACCATCAGGTAGGCAATCTGGCGACATTGGTGGGTTAGTATACCTGACGCCTGCTCTCCGCTCTCGGTGAACGGACTACAGAGTGCACTAAAACAAAAAACCTAGAAAACACGCTTGCATACGAGTCTGCAACACATTAGGACATACAATTTTTATGTCTTTAGTTTAGTCGTTGCTAGGGAACCAACCGTAACGCTTCTTTCAACGCATTTTTTTAACGCTTTTTTCGTTTATGTGCCAAAGTAAAGACATAAAATGTCAAAACTTCACCTCCTGGCCAAAGTCCTTCAATGGCCTTTTATGTAGTCCCTGAGGGCTACACAGTGTGGATAAGCCGGAGACCCCCACGAATGGATTCTACGTCTCAAAATACTTCGAGAACGACACCCCACTCTATCCCCCAGAAATCCTTTAAAAACCCCCACCTGTTAGCCACTGTTTAGCTTCACTGAGTCCTACGGGTAAGAGCGATCGAGTTGAATTTGGGGATACAAGTAGACGGTAAGCCGTGCATTGTCAAAATTTCAGATTAACAAAAAAAAAAAAAAAAAAAAAAAACCACCACCCAAAACAGCGTGGTTTTGAAACACATAGACAAAAATTTGCAGTCGATCAAAATTATCGACCTTCGTCGCATAAACATGTCAATTATTCAGAGAATAGTAAACCAAACGAAGTGAGCCAAAGAGAAAATATCTATTTCTACAACTTGTCGACCTGTTTCGATATTTAAAGTATCGTCTAACCAAAGAAAATTATAAATAGTTTGTTCTCAATATTTCAAGTATTTTGAAACTGAGTATTGAGTAACTACGTACAAAACTGTATTGCTTTACATTTAAAACTCAACGATCCTCTATTAAACAATAAATTAGTGAAGAGCTTCTTAAATATCTCTCTCTAGATTTGGAACTTGTTTTCACGTTGGTTCCTCCCCGAACGCAATGTTGTGAAAGTTGATCATTTTCCCGCGTCCCGCAGATTTTTCCAACCCCTCGAAGTTATTCCCACAGGGGACTTCCAAACCGTCTGAGGATGATCGATGAGGTTTCTCGGAAAACGAAGAGGAAGAAGGAGGGCAAAAAGGGGGAAAGAAGAAGTAGGGGCCTCGTAATAGCATTTGTTCTCATCTAACTGTATACGTGAGGAACCTCTCCTGAAGAACATTAATCAACGACACCTAATCGGTTGCTTTGAGCTGGTAATCCAATCGGGGGTGTTGAATCATCCTAGATTGTGTATGGGCTAATAGACTTGAGCAAACTCGAGAAGAGGGTTGAACTGGTTGGTTGAAAAGTTTCTTTCGGTGCGATTCAGCTAAGAATTGATGAAGTTTTTTCACGTCTTGTTAGAGCTGTTTTAGCAAAATTTGCTCAAACCCGTATCTAATACGGGACACACCAAGCTGAAAATCAGACCCCTTGAAAGACGGAGGGCTCTGTGGGACTAAAAACGAGAGGGCTTTTTGAAGGTTTTTGGCCCTGGGGTCGAGTTAGGTGTCGTTTTTGAGGCTTTTTACGTATAAATTATTTTTGGGGGTCCCAGAACGATCCTGCTTCACCGTGGGGATCTAAGGTGCTACGAATGCGGCATTTGAAGGACGACTAAAGATCGACTGTGGTTTCGTTTTCCGAGTAATTTTGGACGTAGAATCCATTTTTTTGGGTTCCTCATATGTCCTAACACTGTGCAGGGATGCAGTTTATTAATTTGTATCTTATTTAGTGACTTAAATGTGTATTTTCATTGTTATAGAATTGATTTGAGCACAATTCGTAAAAAAAACTATCTCAGAGATAACATTTTTAGCGTTATTTTTCCTTTAAAAAAAAATTAAAATAGAATTATTCGAGTTTTGAAATCAGTGAGACTACTAATTTATTCAAATCGCTTAATATCATCGCTCGATGATCGCTTAATAAAGAGGAATCTTTACAAACTGCAATTTATGTAATGAAAAAAATCATTTTTTTACAATCGCAAACATATCAATTAGAAATTTGAAGATGATGGATCGACCCAACGCTACTCTTTGATCGTCAAGGATCGGGAATGGGGTCAAACTGAAAACTGCCTTCTCTACGTAGAGCTTTCGATGTTTATTACATCTTCATCAGGGCCTACAATAAACAGCATGTTAGGTTGGTTCACAGGTGTAAATTTCACATTTAAATAAAGGGAATTACATGAGAAGCGTCAGGTTTTGATTAAATAAATTTTGTAGGTAGAAAATCCAGGTTGATTAAATAAAATATTGTAGGTAGGAATTCTGAACAAACAACAAATTCTTAACAATTAACCTATGGAAAATAGTATCAATGACTAGAAATTTTGAAATACATACCGCAATTATCGTCAAAATTAATCAAAATTAGCACAGGCTTTTTCAACGAGAACATTAACAGATTGATAACAATGATAACTACTATCACAGCTCTTTTTTCTGTGTCTAGGTCCCAACCCAAGTTCCAGGATGGACAAAAGTATCTTCCTAATACTGGATTCTCCACATCTAGTATCTGGCCACCAGATTACGGTACTCCTGAAGTACCCCCGCATACTCATAAGCAGCACGTAAGTCCGTTAATTTAAATGTGAAATTTCCACCTGTGAACCAACCTAACGTGCTGTTTATTGTAGGCCCTGATGAAGATGTAATAAACATCGAAAGCTCTACGTAGAGAAGACAGTTTTCAGTTTGACCCCATTCCCGATCCTTGTCGATCAATCAATTAGAAATAATGTCAAATTCAGATCACATGTGTATTATTCCAAGAGTATTAAACCAAAATTGCAACAATAATGATGAATATTCCTATTCTTTCACGTTTTCCACTTTTATTTTCATTTTCGAGGAAGTATTCAGTAAAATCAATTTTCTTGCAATCATGAAAATTGAGATTACGATGATTGTTGAAAATCGTTCATTTATTACAAGCTAAGTGTTTTAGTGTTTTCAAACTATTTTAAAAATTATTTACCTACAAAGAAACTAAAAAATTTTCAAATTCCTTTTTTGAAAAAAAAAAAAAATTCTTTCTCTAGATTTCAGGGGCAATTTCAAAAGTTTAACTTGTTTTCCTGAAAGATCTTCATAACATATTAACATGATATTATTATCTTCCTTTTTTTCTGCTGGTCCACAGCCTGACTCTTCGAAAGTTGAGTGAAAAACAAGACAAATCTCCAGATTTTGTTGTTGAAAATAACCGTTTCAAGACCACCCGGCATCGTTATCAGCAGTTCAGACAGTCGTCATCTTCTGGAGCTTCCTCGGAGACTGTATGCATCTTGAGCAACATAAAGATGCATCAAATCTAATTGCATTACATAATTAATTGATTAAGCCCTTCACCATGAACCATGGAGGAAAGAAAAGGAGATTCCCCTTCTATGTTAACTTGCGTCCGCGGTTGTGGGGCGAAACCCACGCTGCTGCGACCTGCTGGATTTCATTTAAGTGAACCGTCTGATTGTGTTGAACCTCAACAATCACAGAGAGCGGTAGAAGAGAAGATTTGGGAAACTCACCACTAGTCTTCAAAAGCAGTAATCCCGCGAAAATAATAGATGAATTAATAGGTGAAGTTATAAGCAATGTTGTTTTCACGAAGAGAACGCAGGAGCAAACCACTGAGGAGAACCTCAGGATGAAAAATATGTCGCACCGTCAAGTTTTCCAAGTCAGTAAACAAACAGTGGCTCACCCTAGCGAAATAAGTGCGAACTGATAAAAAAGGCCACCTCCAAAATGAGATCCAGCAGATAGCGTTGCGGGCGCAGGCATGAAGGGCCTGGACGCGATTTCCTATGAAGAGGAATCTCCTTTTCTTTCCTCCATGACCATGAACATTCCATTAATGTACGTATTCTATAATGTTGAACAATGCTTTTAAATCAATCCAGGGATCAGAGCCAGTCACGTTTTTCACCGCCCTGGGATGTCACCCGGTTCGGAGAACGTTATTTACAATGCAAACCCGGGCTTTTGAAATAATATAGAAATGTTATTCCGGGCGGGGGTTGTTTAGTATGCGAGCAGGATATCCCGGATACAATGTCAGTGAAACGCCCGAAAAAAAAAACAAAAAAAACGACGGTTTGAAATTCGAGGGTAGGCTCAGGTAGGACACAAAAATGTCGAGTTTATTGGAAAGTCGAGGGTTGAATAAATGCAATGATAATGAAGGGGTGGCGGTAAGGGGGGAGAGGAAACGTGAAACAGAGAGAGGAAAAACGGGAACCTTTTTTGAATTAGTGAAACGCTGGAAGCTATTATTGTTATCAAGCCATTTACGAGAGCATCGAAATAACGCTAAAGCGCCCTCCGGGTTAATGGCGAGGGCGCTCTTACAGGTCACAGGTTCCCCCGTGTTGAAGGCTTTTGCCCGACAGATTTTCAGTATTAACGGAATATAAAAGGAAGGTTACGACACCCTCAGGGTTATCCATCCCGTGACTTTAACTCCCGTTTTTTATCTCCCTCTGTTGAAACTCCCAACTTCCCCGGTAGGAACGGGCTAAATGGATTAGGGGAAGGCTCACTTAAGAGGTGTCAGAAAGCGTTTTGAAACAAAGGGACCCCAGGAAAAAGGCCCGGGCGAAAAAGGCCCCTTTAAAAGGTGAACAAGTTCTATCTAACCTGCGCCCCGGGGTTTGAGGAAATTAAAAGTTCCGGAATTGAGTCAGGGAAACCATTTGTAAGAATGGGACCGTGAAGAAGGAGTTGCCGACTTCATTAGGCATTGCAGAGAAGTGCATGGAGGAGTTAACCGTTCACAGATGGAGCATTCACGCCAAACTGTTTACTCAAAAAGATGAATGTTCTCCAAATTTGAACACCAAGAACCAAACAGTTGACGTTTGAAAAACGTGGCAGTTGGGATTGCTATAGCGGTCGCTAGCACCCTTATTCTACGCCTAACAAAATGAAATGACATTATTTCACAGACCTGCAGGGTCCGAACGTGCCGAGTCGCTTAGCCATTTGTTGCAAGCAGGAAGGGTTCGCTTCGCATTTCCATTGCGCGCAATTGCGCCCAATCTGACGCCCATGATCTGATAAGACTAGGTGGGGCCCATTTCAGCAGTCAATTAGCGGTACCCAGGAGACCCCTGAATCTGGGGCATGTGATTCTCCACAGAAGGAGACGTGCAGCAATGATGCTCTACCACCAGAAGCACTGGCCAAGAGATCTTGCAGAAAGAAGAAGAGGCTCTACTGAAATACCCTGGGGAGGGTATACTGAAATCGACCAAAAATTGACCAAAAATTCAATGCCAATTTTATTTCATTTTTCCATCCTAAAAATATTCAAGAACGAGTAGAGATCAATAATAGGCTGGAAAACGAATTCTGTGGCGGTGAAATGATTCTTTTTCGATTTGGGGTCGCGTCTGGATTTTGCGAAAGACTCCCCACGCCATCGCCCGGCCGCTCACGATTGGGCGCTGACCGGCCGGACGCTCAATTTCATCTCACCCGAGTAAGAATATTCTTGTACCTACCTGAGGATTGTATTATTTTCGTTATTATGTTCCCCTTGGCTAGTTCGTGGACAAACAAAAATAAAACGGTTCGGAAGAGGAAGAAGAAGATGAGGAAGCAATCAGCTGACGTTTTATCAGTGTTTATTGTTTCTTCTTATCTATTAGGTACCTGTAATATTTATATTCTACTTTGTATTTTCCCTCTGATGAAATGGTATCTAACGTATAAAAATGGGTAGAGTCTCGAAAAAATCCATAAATCGGCCAAAATCACTACTTTTGTTTACATTCATTTCTTTAACATGTTGTTACCATCTTGTGCATGTTATGCATGGATATGCATGTAAAAGCACATTTTTAATCTTATCCTAACTAGTTCACGAATGAACCATTTGAGAGGGTTATGGAAACGCGATTTTATTGATCAAAACACCCGAGAAACGTGAAATTCGGAAGTCAAAACTTTGGAAGCGTTTTTCTCGGTGATCGAGTTTTTCACGTTTTTACATGTAAAAATCGATATAACTCGGCTTCTAATGAACTTACATGGCTGAAATTTTTACTGCATGTTCTTAGATAGATTATCTAAATATTCACGTGTAGAAAATTTTCTAACCTCTCTAGAAAAAAAAGTACCAATTTTTTGAAAATTTTCAAAATTTTGTCATTTTTTGCACAGCTGCCAAAAATTGAGTATTCATTTAAAAAAAATTTCTACACGTGAATTTTTTAGATTAGATCTTGTTCTTCAAAATGAGACCAAGAACGATCAATTCGGGTGATTGGAAGCGGAGGAATATCCATTTTAGTGAGGGTCCAAAATTTCACATTATTGCTAATTGCCGGGCCCCTGAAAATGATTTTTTTTAAAATGGCGGCGGTTTTGTGGGTTTCTGATGGCGAGGAATCTATAGGAATCAAAGAAAACATTCTTAAGTCAATTTTAACGAATTTAGCATTTTCAGTATGGGTACCCTCCCCTTAAAACGATGAAACTCGAGAGGCTAACAAGAGACTACCCTGACGCTCGATCCAGACGCTTTTTCCAGCGCGTACGCATTGCGCAGGAAGGCAATAGGCCCTCATGCAGTTCCTGAAATATTCCCAAGGTAATTTCCTCAGTGACAAGAAGGGCATCAATAATAACATACGTTATTATTGTGATGAATCATTTCTCTTTTCACCCAGGGACCCACTTCAAAAAGTTAACATCAACGCTTCAGGACCCACCTCAACGTCCTCCGTTAGTTTACTTCGTCGTTGGAACCCAATTGACAACCAACCTCCTTGTGATCGGTGAAGCAGGCAGGGGCTCACTTCATGCGCCAACTTGCGCGCATTTTCGCCTGATCCAACCCTGCCGGTCACTGGCCAGCTTAAGGGGAGCATTTAGAAGTGATCAGGAAGGCTTCGATTTGCATGCGCGCATTAGCGCCCAATCTGACGCCTGGGATCCAACAAGTGGGGCCTTTCTTTGCTCGGCAATTCGATGGGAACGATGGGGCTCATTTCACTCGCTAAATCGCGCGCATTTGCCTGTCCCTGGTCGTGATTAAGAATCATCCTGGAATCTGAGCAATTGGAACTCGCTTTGCACGGGAAGAGGTGACCAACGTTGGGAATACGAAGGGGCTGAAAAGGGGTTTTCGGAAGGCCTTTAGCCAGGCAGTCGAGGGAGGTGTCGTCGAAGTATTTTTGGGCCATAGAATCAATAAATGGGAGTCCCTTCTTGGTCCAATTTCACGTTTAACTCGATTCTCTGGGTTAACCATTCAACACCACTTTCAATGTCCTCAGCAACCTGGAAACATTTTCTCCCTCCCATCCTGCGAGTGCACGTAAAAATTATCACCCTTCGCGAGCGTACTTTTTTGGAACAAAGCAAAAAGAGGCTAGAGCGCCCAACTGCTACAGGATGATAGTCACGGAACACGGTAGAAGGGTGAGATCATATCAAAATAGATGACTCAGAAGGGGGAAGCTTTTGTATTTGTTGAAAGCCCGAACAACCCTTAGACCTTCCCAGGGCACCACTACGTCTATGGCCGGCCATGTTAAGGATTCGTCATTAGTCGACGTCAATGGTACGGAAGGGAGGGAAGCCCTGGGGCCAGATAAGTGCCCCTGACATTAATTATAGGCCGCTATCACATTCCCCCCCGACTCCTACCGGCCCATGAACTTCAAAAAGAGTGGGAGTTTCCGAAAAAGGAGGCGAAAACCGACAAGGGAGTCATAGATGTTGAGGGGTGGACACAGTGTGGGGGGTGGACACAAATCGGGTCCAAAAAGCAGAGGTCAACTCTCGATGTAAACTGGGCCCCACCTTGAACGCCTCTGTAATGTGGGTTATTAGTGAGTGGAAAACTTGGCCACGCCAGTTTGTGTACGCGAAGATGGCATATGAGGTTCCGTCCAAAATTCACACTGACCAAAGGCGTAACTATGAATCAAAGTTGATCAAGGAAATGAGCCACCTCCTGGAAACCAGGGACAGTCGGTCGAGTAGGAGGGCTGGTAGAACGCCTCAATCGAACAATAGCCAAGTTTCTGACTAAGTTCGTGAACCAGAAGCTGAATGATTGTGATAGGCTAGGATGCTACCGCTCTTCCTCCTGGCCTACAGGAGTGCGCACCATGTCACGACCGGCTTCTCGCCAGCATTGATGGTGTACGGTCGCGAGCTCCAGCTACCAGAGGACTTGGTCAGACCTATCATGAGGGAAGAGCCACTCTCAGCTACGTATGTGTATGTAACCAGAGAGTGCGCTACAAGAATCATGTGGGGTCCAGATGTGGCAGCAGAAGTAGCGTTTTGACCGTCGGGGCCCGGCAGAAGGAGTTCTAGACTGGGGACTGGGTTTGGCTGCTGTGAACAGTCACAATGGTCTACTTGAGTGCCCCGCCGAGGGCTCGCGGCTGTGAATAGCTGGAGGGATGTCACGTCAACCCTTGAGGAGACCCTCCACTCAGACCCCCCAGCCTGTGGCCAGCACACTGTGAATAGTCCAAGTGGCCCACATCCCCTCAAGGGCACCCTCCGATTCTGTGAATTCCACCCTTTTACTTTCTGAGTATTTATGGTGCATATGTAAATACATAATAAAAATGAACTCGCTGCAATGATTGACTTTTTCTATAAGGCCCATAGCCCAATTTACATTCGTCCGCAAGGGGCACAGTTTACAAGAGGGGCTGTGTATCAAGCAGGTGAAGGGCACTCTTGGGGTCCGATTTACATGCATTATCCGAAGATGTGGCCCAGTTTACAATCACCCGACTAGACATTGCACTCTGTCCCAATACCGCTGCTGAACCGTGGCCCTTGTCATTGGGCTTCTGACGACCTTTCATTTTCATTTGGCCCAAAGTCGTAACGCCCTCTAGGGGTCACCCCCCGAACTGCCCACATTGTTGTACAGGGAAGGGACGTCCTTGCCTTCACGTGGCGCCCTACCATTAACGACTGTCGACTCAAGCGCTTAATGCATAGCGAGGTAGGTACAAAAGAAAATGTATCAAACGCCAACCTCATCCAGTATCACGTAGTCTATGACCCCCAGAGCGTAGAAAAGAGCGATTTTTCTTCTCTCAGAAGAGCAGCCCATATAGCGTTTCCCGGTACTATACGACCGAACCGACTCTACCGAGAACCACCCACACAAACACTTTTTTGAGGGGAGGGAAAAAAATAAGCCCAAAACTTGCCCAGTTTCTCAAAGGGGTTTCCACTCCCTGAACGTACTGCCTTTTCTCACTTCAACTTTTTTTTTTTTTTTTTGGTAAATTAGGCCCCAATTTATTTGCTGGGCGTGTTTTCTTTGGCCCTTCCGGGATAAATAGCCGGGAACTCCCCCTTTTTTTCGCAGGAGGGGAAGAATAATGAGCCGCGACATAGAAATGTTAATTCCGGCGAAATAAAAAGAAGGTTCCCTGTGAGATCCCCCCCCCCCCCCCACCCAAAGTGGAATTTATCATTACTAATGAGGAAGGAGTGGCTGCATAATTAGTAAGCAGCCAATCTCCGGTGTTTAAGGGGAAAATTTGAGTTTGGGCCAGTTTCGAGTGCGACGAGCGGCGGCTTGCTTTTTATGCTGCACACCTTCAGCTGTTTCCCCCGCTTCTTCTCTACTGCCACTATGTTGTTAGGAACAGGGCCCGAAATAAAGTTCCTAAAAAAAAAAAAAAAAAAAAAAAAAAAAAAAAAAAAAAAAAACGCTGCAAATTTTACACAAGGGTTTATTATTCTTTGATACAGGTTGCTGGTGCAAAAATTATTTCTGTGTTAATGGAAGAAAATTTTGGGAAAAAAATTGTTTTTGGATTTTTTTTTCAACAAATTTTTTTTTTCAAAAATACTTTATTTTTCACTCGAAAAATATTTAACCTCCTGGGATCCTTCAAAAATCCCATTTTTAGGCCCATGAAAGCCCTATAGATCGCAACAGTGAAATCGGATCGTTCAGGGACCCCCAAAAATGGATTCTACGTCCAAAAATACTTCGAAAACGACACCTATGCTCTTTTCGAGATTGACACGGTTTGGCGAACCGAACAGAACGATATTTCAAGCTCTAGTTAGGAATGTAATAAATTGAAAAAAAAAAAACAAAAAAAAAACGAGTATGTGAAAAAAGCATCGTTCATAGAAAAAGAAAACCGAACGTAAAATTTGTTGCAGTTAAAATGTTTTCTACGAGTTTGCACCATTTAAAATGCAGCTAAAAGCAACAGCTTCGTAATAGAAACTTTTTTTCCTTCGAGAATAAATATTTCGGTTGAAGACGGGGCATTGCCCCTTTCATCCTTTCCGGTGCCCCCAAAAGAGATTCCCACTTTATTGATTGGCTACAATAAGCGACGTTGCGGGCGGGGGGTTCCTTCCAATTGTTTAGGGAAACACCCTCTACGTCTGGAAGTCTTTTCCCTTTTCCCCCTCCGAACTTCTTTTCCTTCCCGTCCCTCCAAAAAAATTAAAATGAAATGAATTCCTTTCTTTTTTTTTTCAATCCCAGTTTCTAGTGACAGCGCGATCAATCCCTGCTCCCTCCGATCAATCCCTCTAAAAAAAAAAAAAAAAAAGTTCTTTTTTTATACTTTGGTCTGGAATCCCCTTGACGTAATAAATTATCTTCCTTTGGCATTCTTTATCCTGCAGGTGAATGCAAATTGGCGGTACAAAAAGAAATCGCCCAACGGTTGAGAGGAATACAATAATTCGATGTGGAAAATGCGTTTTATTTACCTGTCAAATTACAGGGGCTTGAGGTAAGTATTCACAAAACAATCAAACAACGTTCTGTGACGTCCTACGATCCAATCGCTCAAAAACCGCCCAGCAGAAGGAGCCGCATTTTCAACAGGACGCCTCTTGTATTGACGCGGTTTCTGAAGGCTGTGCATTATGACAGGATGCAGTTGAATATATAATAGATATTCAATAATCTGAATTATATATATTGAATATTGAATATAGCGGACATCACCTGTCTCGTCTCAACTTAATTACACCGCCTGATTAAGGAGTTAAAACCATGGCATGGCCTGATTAAGGAGTTAAAACCATGCCATGGCGTCTCAACGATGATATGTATATATACACACTATATATAGCACGACTCGTCTCAAGGGGAAGGAGTAGAAGTAATTCTGTACCAAATATTTTAATAACTTCCAGCACCTCTCCAGCAGTAACATTGAATTGCATTATTTTTATTCTTTTACTTTTACTAGGTACCAGAACCCAGACCACAAATCACTTTTCTTCACTGAGGGGTTGAGAACTAACTTTCTCTCTGGAACAATGTTATTGATTTTTTTAAAGCATTTTGGGAAACTTGGCCCATTTTTGAACCTGCGTAACTTGGTACCTATTTGATCGAAAATTAAACTCAGTGCAAACTGTTCAGAACTTTGTTCTTTTTAACTTTCAACGCGACCAGATTTTCGACTGGTTGGATAGGAAAAAAGTTATAACCCAAAAACTGAAAAAAAGTTCCAAACAAAATCGTGGTTTGGCCCCCTGACGTAAGCGCATAGTTGAACAGTCCGCTTTCTTGAATTTAGGGTCTGATGGGTTTCAATCGATTCCCCAAAATGGCGGAAAGTTCCGATTTTTTGCAAACTCAAAAGGATATATTGACCGACCATTATGAACCAATAAAATGAACACGGAGACGAGAAAGGTTGTGTACCATAGGAACGGATTATTTTTTAGACGAGACGGGAATCACCCCATTTAGCGAACTTGATGTCCGAAGATGTCAAAATCGTCTTAACATGATTGGAGATAATTCTTAAAAAACTAATAATTAGTTTTTACAATAATAATAATTATTATTAAATGGTTCTCCACGGTCATAATTTTTGGCATGATGCCCCAAAGATATAAATCTCCACTATTGGACTTTTCCCATCTTGTAAGTTGCTTGTAAATTGCTATGCTGCTATCGTAGCCGCAACGCGAGGAGTGGGAAGAGGAGAACCATTATTTAAAAAATCTTTATTCTGAGGTGGGTAACGGGGTAACGTGTAACGGGTAAAGTGAGTTTAACGTCAAGATTTTTGATCATTAAGGCCTGATACGACGGGGCTCTAATTTGTTTATTATTCACTTTAACCCAGTTGCACTTTTATTCACACAAAAAATCCATGGTCTTCAACGGGATTCGAACCCGTGGCCTCGTCATAATGCAGCACGAAGTTGCACGATTCTACGCCCACAAATACTTCGAAAACGACACCTTACTCTACCCCAAGGCTAATAACCTTCAGAAACCCCTCCTGTAGCCCCACAGAGCCCCACGGGTTTGAGCGATCGGGCTGAAACCCCTGTGGACACAACTAGATGGAGAACCAAATATCTCCTTCTCCACATCCGTTTTTGTAGCCGCCAGGCCGCAACGAGCGGGTGTTGGCTGGTGAAGGCTACTTCTCCGTCCGCCGTCCGGGCCGTTGTGGGCAGTATGATTTTTTTTTTAAATCTGAAATTTTGACAAAATACTCGGTTTACCATCTAGTTGTGCCCGCAAGGGTTTCAGCCCGATCGCCTGAGCCCGTGGGGCGCTATGGGGCTAAAATGGGGCTATGGGAAGGGGTTTTTGAAGGCTTTTGGCTATGGGATCGAGTCAGGTGTCGTTTTCGAAGTATTTTTGGACGTAGAATCCATTTTTGGGAGCCCGGAACGATCCACTTTCACTGTTGCGATCTATAGGGATTTTTGAAGGATCCCAGGAGGTAAAATATTTTTCAACTAAAAAACAAACAAAAATTTTCTTGAAAAAAGTAGCCGTTTAAAAACATCCTGGGAGAGGGGAGGGGTATCGACAAAAAGTGAAAGCCTCTTTAATTCGCTTGTTTCTTTCATGATTCCGCCCACCGTTTAGTCCCCAAACCGCCCATCAGACGATTTTCCACGTAGTTATGTAAAGGGCGACATTTCAGAGCTCGATTAATTTTAGACGTAAAATCGATTTCAGGGCGACGCAGACTATGCTCAGTGAAAATTCGTTTCGATTGCCGTGAATAATAAACCTGTGTACATTTAGTAGCGTTGTCTTGAGGTGAAATACGTCGAAGGAGTCTGACATCGATCAAAGGCGTGTTGTTTACTTTGGCCGTCTAGACTGGCTCTGATTTGTCATTTGGTTGAGTCGGGGGTCCGAGCAGAGTTGAAAAGGGGTTTAGGAGCTTAGGACGAGACGATTAAACAAGAAGAACGAATCAATCAGGTCTAGACGTAAACAAGATAGTCTGAGAAGGGGCCTACGGGGTCAAATACCTCCGCCTGTGGCGCGTCACAAACCTACTCAATTACCGTCGTCCCGTCAAAAGGGAAGAACGGACGTTATTAGCGGCGGAGGCAGTGAAAGGAAAGCCATTGAAAGGGAGGCATTCAGGTGAATACATAATACCGCCGGGTGTATCACAACATGCATTACAGATCATTAATGTAGAGTCACATTACCCGGCCACTAGAGCCCCATTAGGGCTGGACCCTCCCCTCTCACGGAAATGGGGTAACTTCGTGATGGGGCATCGGTTTACAATATTACTCACCGTACGGGACAACAGGGGCGGATATCAGGATCGTGAGGACAGAATTACCCCCCACCCCTCACAAACTACCCCTCACGTCCACGGAAACCCAATATGATGGATATTCGATGATCGCCTATACACGTTCCATTGCCGTCCATAAACTATACCTACGAGATTGTTTACAGTAATTCGAATAAATTACCGGATGGATATTTGACGTCGAGCAGCTACACATGCATTATGATAATTGCCATCCAGTAAGGCTCCACTAATTAACGGTATTGTTTCCTCGCAGATTGTTTACAAATAATGAAATTCGTTCTATTGTTGCAAGCCTCGTGAATTTAGATAAACTTCCGTCTACCGAACGCTGCACGGTGTGGAAAAAAATCAAATTTGCAAAGTGTGTACACCAGAGAATTTTTGTGGTTTTCTCCAAGGTTTTTACTCGTAGAATCAGCGTGTAAGAGTCATATAAATTTTATATACTGCGACTAATTGCAATATTCCTACAACCATTTTGATGATTTTCCGCTACCAAACGCTAAATTACCTACCAATCACAAAATAAATTCCTGCGACCAATCACATGCAGCCAAATCTACGACTAATCACATCTATTTCTACTACCAGTGTTAGGATTCACCTACCAATCACTTACTTTCTACACCCAATCACTTGCAGAACTCATGAATTCTCCGCCCAGTATTATTGTTCTACTACCAATCACATCTTAGAATCCTGGGGTGGCAGAAGAAAAACCGACCACTCGCAAAACTCTACTACCATTCACTTGAAGGCTCATGTTGGTATGAGATTAATTCTCTGACCATTTCCAAAACCTACAACTGGTCATATCGAAAAGTGATTAGTCAGTGAATGTTTCTACTACCATCCCCAACCTCTACTAACATTCACTTGAAGGCTCATGTTGGCATGAGATTTACTCTCTAACCATTTCCAAAACCTACAACTGGTCACATCGAAAAGCGATTAGTCAGTGAATGCTTCTACTACCTTCCCCAACCTCTACTACCATTCACTTGAAGGCTCATGTTGGTATGAGATTTACTCACAGACCATTTCCAAAACCTACAACTGGTCTCATCGAAAAGAGATTAGTCAGACTGACTAACAATCATTGTTCTACAACCTTTCCCAACCTCTACTACCATTCACATGTTGGTATGACATTAATTCTTTGACCATTTCCAAAACCTACAACTGGTCACATTGAAAAGAGATTAGTCAGTGATTGTTCTACAACCTTTCCCAACCTCTACTACCATTCACATTTTGGTCTGATATTAATTAGAAAAAAACCGACCATATTCATTAGGAACTAGTGATAGAAAAATTCATCGACCAACTGCAATAAGGATTGGTTGTAGAAAAAACACCAACCAACCGCTCAAGCGTTTAGTCGTACAAACCTGAGTTTCACACACCAGTTGCATACTCGTGTTTAGCAAACGGTGGGAGAATAATGAGATTGGTCGTGGAAACTGGTTTCACCGACCAATCACCTGCAGTTCTCCAACCACTAACATACTGGTCTGCTGTACCACGGCTCCCACCAGTCATCGACTATTTTATCTTCTAATTCAATGGTTGTAGAAAACAATCACAATTTCTCCGACCATTCACTTGCAGTTCACCGACCAGTAACATAATATGTTATATATATTATATGTACATGTCACATACATATATGTGACTGGTAGACTGTGCCAATGCACTCCCACCAATCGCCGACCATTTTTTTTCTCAGTGTAGGTATGAGGTGTGAAACTTGAGATACCTAATGAGATTTTAAGCCTTTTATAACATAAACAAATCCCCTCTCACTCAGTTTAATCGTGAAGTTTTGTAAATTATACAATGTGTATATCATACGGTGGTGAGAACATGTACCAACAGTATTCTATAAAAATAAAAAATTCAATTTTAAAACGAATTCCGATGAACATCACCTCCGAATTCACGATTTTCTGCAGAATTTGGCTTTAGGGGAGCGTGAAAATCGAGCTAGGCCATCCTAAGGTCTGGCTTATTTTTTTTTTTTTCTTAAACGTCACACCCTAATAAAGATGCTGTGAAAATTTGGGCGCCGTTTTCCACCGTATTCATCAGAATCGAATACACATTCGGGTTAGAGGTCGAGGCGATAAAGTTAAGTGAATCAACGTAATCAATTCAACGATGCGAAAGAATTACTCATTGACTGAATGTAGGAGCTATTATTTATAGTCTTGCCTATATAATTACCTACCTATTCATAAAAAAAAATTTTACCATTTATTTTGAACTGAAATCAAATATTTGTGCATTAAATAAATTTTATTGGGTTTTTCTCGAGTTTATTATAAAGCTAAATTTACTTTTTTAATTTACAGTAAATATTGTTGCCAAAATTGTGTGATGCCGTAGTTATTTCATCCAATAATTGGCTGTATCTTTTTGCCAGTTGCTCTAATCGTCAAAGTTATTGCAGTATTGAATTCAGCGCGAAAAAGTACTATAGAAATGATCACAGACGTTTTGACAATTCAAGGAATTTATTTTCTCCCGAAATTGGAGGTCTTGCCCCACTGTGCGTGTTTATTTAATCTGTAAAATTATATAAATATTAATTGAGGATGTTTGGACAGATGTGGGACCTCGAAAATTTTGCGTTCAGAATTACTCGGGAAACGACACCTTATTTGACCTCCTGGGATCCTTCAAAAACCACATTTGTAGCCCCAATGAACGCCCCATAGATCCCCACAGTGAAATCGGATCGTTCTGGGACTCCTAAAAATGGATTCTACGTCCAAAAATACTTCAAAAACGACACATGACACGACCCCGTATCCGAAGAACTTCAAAAACCCCTCCCGTAGCCTCATTTTAGCCCCATAGCGCCCCACGGGTTTAGGCGATCGGGCTGAAAACCTTGCGGGCACAACGAGATGGTAAACCAAGTATGTTGTCAAAATGTCAGATTCTTAAAAAAATGCCTACTGCCCAAAACTGACGGACATTTTGGTTTTGGAATTTTGAAACAAATAATGTTAAATTTTGAAGCCAATCAGAATAATTCTGGAATAATAAACTAAAATCAAACCACGGTGGACCCATACCCGTCCGACACATCCTGCAGGAGCCTCATGAGGCTCCGTGAGGCTTTTATGAGATTGTAAACGGGGATTTTGAATGGTTTGGGCCAGGGGGTCGAGTTGCTTATCCGTATCGAAATTATTACAGTCATAGAATCCATTCATGGGTGGACCAACCCTATCCGACCATTCAACACATTCAAACCACAGCCGAAAAATTCAATATTAGGGGTATTCACCGTCGAGGTTGCCGAAAGTAGGAAACTTCTGAAGCTACACAATCAAGAGCCACCCGTCGAAACACAGCATGTTGAACTGTTAAATGTGTTAGCACGAAATGGCACGAAATGGTGAAGAAGAAAATTCTTACGAGTGAGATAGTTTGTGTCGAACAACAGTATGAATACAGAATCAACAAAATGCACATTTTCGTCTGTTTGGATAAAAATGCTGAAGAAAAGCGATGGAATAAGACGAATTAATGAAATTGTTACGAACAACAAAAAATTAAAAAAAAAAAAAAAATTAATATTGCCGCCTTGGAGGAAGTATGGGAAGAATTTTCAAAAAACCTCCAAGCCCTTATAAGGGCTTTTTTATATATAAAATGTAGTTTTCAGACTGAATATTCTCGAGTAAATTCCAACGTTTTGTTTTAATTCTACCCGAGGATAACGACAACTCTTTTTCCACACTCCATTTTACCTCGGAGATCGAAGCCTAATTACCTAGTCATGCGGATTGATTTACGGCCATTTTGTTTTCACTGTCAACACAATAATTGCCGTAAATTGCACACCTCGGCCGGTCTATGTTCAGCACTTAGTTTGATGAGTCAACGTACAACCAATACGTACAACCAATCGACTCTAGAACGTTTATCAAGCTACCGTAGGGGTCTTCACGATCGGGCCGGGCACCGTCCTCAATAATTGAGACAGAATTCTGTTTACTCATCACTAGAGACTGGAATTTGCATAATATGACATATTATGTCTTTAAATTGAATACCTATCTTTCTACTTTTGCGTTTTGAGGGTTTCTGAAGCGTTTGGCGTTTGTTAAATTTAAATTACATAATTTGCATAATGCCTTTCCGAGGTAAGATGGACTCGTCCTCTAATTACCTGTTGTGGTTACAATAGGTATATGAGTCACTTATTATCCCGAAGGTATTATGGCACCCAAGCTGAATCCCATTCATCCCGCTAAAAGGGGATGACCCAAACGTGCCCCTTCACTCCAGGCTATATCAAGTCCTGGAGCGAAATCCTGGTTGGTCATTTGTACTGGAGGTTGGAAACATTTTGAGAGGATTGCCCTCTGACTTGTCGACCATACCCCAGATGAGCTGTCGTCCTTCAAGTTTTTGGCCCATCGTATACTGCGACGTCGAGAGGTCGTAATCCGCCCTGAAGCGACTCCTCTCTGAGAAACGAAGGAACTTCACTGTCGAAAATTTGGAAAAATCGATTGTAGTTAATGCATTAACATGTTTTGTGGTGGATGAATGACTTTTGTATAATGCAAATATTTTTAAACATGCAAATAGTAGGACCTACTATTTAGTACCTGGTACTATCGAAGTAAGATGCCAAGAAAAAACGTGTAATTAAATTAATTAATTTCTGCGGAATCAGTTAATTCCAAATCATTCCTTGAACTTTTTCAGTTATATAACGCGACGCCACAATAATCGGAGAGGTATTAAGACTACCTGTAAATACGTTTTACAACAAAATTTAGTTATTTAGAACCTATTTAAAATTTTTTTAACGTATTTTGGCTTGAGGTGCATATTTTGCATATTTTCCCCATTTCGTCTGCATGAAATTCCCAAATTTGGTGCATAAAATTCCAGTCTCTACTCATCACAAAACAAAAACTCATGTTCGGGCTAACGAAAATATTCCCGGTCCATCGGGAAGAGGGATTAGTTTTAAAGAATTTTTCTCTCTCTCTCCACTTTTGCGCTCTACTCGAGTAATTAGCTGGAACTACCCATCCTCACGTTCACGGTGAATGCGTATTAAAATTCATCACCAAAACAAACAACGGAGTAAAAAGGGGAAAACGTTTTTGCTGCGGGGCAGAGGGATACATTTTTTTTTTTTCCCCCGCGAAGAGAAAAACCAGCAGTTGGAAAAACAGGTTTTTAATAGACGTAATCCTCTTTGGTTCGGACGAAAAAAAAAAAAAATCCCGCCAAAAAAATTTCGGGAACGAGGGTGACTAGGTAATCACTCGGGTGTCTTTTTGAGGTCTTTTGTGGCCGTGTTCGGGGTGGGGGGGGGGGGGGGGGCGTAAGGGGTGGGAAAAAAATCGTCATGAAAAGAGAAGAGCGGGATTTTTTTTTATCTCAAAGAACCCTCAAAAAACCCCCGGTGGGAAAAGGAGAATGTAGCTCGCGTTTGAACCGGGAGGCGTTTTTCAAAAGAGCAAACGTCAAAAGCATATTGGTGACATTTTTTTTTATTTTTTTTTATTTTTTATAAATGGGAAATTTAGGTTTTAAAACGCTATTGCTCATCGTAAACAGTTTTTCAAGTGAACCCGCTTTTTTTGAAAGGGGCTATGTGACGTTTTTGGCCATTTTCACTTTTTATCATTTTCTGAGTCTTCATACATGGTTACATCGATTGCCATTGAAAGGAGTCTGTAACATTGACCCTTCCTAGAGAAAACCCGGGTTGAAATTTCCGATGTCCTTTGAAAGGGGCTATGTGCGCCACATAACCCCTTTCAAATGACAACTTGCTGCCTCTCTATGTCATCACCGTGGAGTTTCAGGGTTGTGGAGACGCTAAAATTTAGCCTGAAATTTATTTAATAAAATTGAAAGATTCTTAAAAGTGAGTCTGGATGAGGCAACCCAGGAATCAACAGTTGAAGCAACATCAGTAGTAACTTTGATGGATTTCCCAGGGGGTCGAGTAAGATGTCGTTTTTGCAGCATTTTTTGGGTATAAACGGTTCAGAGGGATTCTAGACCAGTCCGACCACCCTTGGATGCCGGGTAAGGCTTTTATTGAGCTACAACTGGTGCGGGTTTTGACAGGTTTGGGCCAGGAGCTCGAGTGAGGTGTCGTTTTCGGGAGTAGAATCGATTTGTGGGGGTCCCAGACCTGTCCGAGGCTTTTAGAGGGATTAAGGGGTGGAGGGGGTGAGGTTTTGAAGGATTTTACCTTGTTGTTAAATTCATTTAACACTCATGAGCGACTGATGAAAGGCTTGTACAGGAAATCGGTTTAGGAAGTTTTTCATTTTTCCCGATTTTCCATTAACAAAAAGTTCTTATCAATAGGTATACCTTTCATAAGTATCGGAAAAGGAGTTTATTAATCGAAATACTTTCATTCGATAAACAAAGCTGTTTGTGGGAATTATTTCAATCCTGAAAAATTGATTTTTTTTTAAAGGGGCTATGTAACCGATTTTCAAATTGCAATTTGATACACTTCCCCACTCAAAAAAACGCTGCAAATTTTACACAAGGGTTTATTATTCTGTGATATAGGTTACTTGTACAGACATTTAATTCTGTCAATAAAAAAATTAAAAAAATTTTTTTTTGGATTTTTATATTTCAAAAAAAATTTTTTGGGGGGATTTTTTTTTTTCAAAAATGTGTTTTTTCAAAATTCTTTAATTTTTACTCGAAAAATATTTAACTTCTTGGGATCCTTCAAAAATCCCATTTTTAGCCCCATGAGAGCCCTATAGAACGCCACAGTGAAATCGGATCGTTCCGGGACCCCCAAAAATGGATTCTACGTCCAAAAATACTTCGAAAACGACACCTAACTCGATCCCATAGCTAAAAGCCTTCAAAACACCCCTCCTGTAGCCCCATTTTAGCCCCATAGCGCCCCACGGGTTTGGGCGATCGGACTGAAAACCTTGCGAGCACAACTAGATGGTAAACCAAGTATTTTGCCAAAATTTCAGATTTTAAAAAAAATTCCTACTGCCCAAAACGGCCTGGACGGCGGACGGCGTACGGCGGACGGCGGACGGACATTTCGGATTTTGAATGTAGACCTCTTGAAACGGATAATGTCAAATTTTGAGGCCGATCGGAGTCGTCGACCCGCGTCGCGAAAACATAGGTGTATTATTCCAAGAATAATAAACCAAAAATCTGAAAATTTGTGTAAAAATGTGTAAAAGCTAGCTGTATAGGAATACAAACTATAATTGGAGATTTTGACAGTAATGATAGAATTAGACAGTTTTTTGCATTTTCCCGGAGTTTTTGAATCGGCCAAAAACGTCACATAGCCCCTTTAAAAATACTTAGTATTCATGAACTTTGAGTATTATTACAATAGTGATTCAGTAGTCGGATTTATAGGAAGTAAGCTAATCCTATAACATCAAAGGGGCTATCAAGGACTAATCCCGCAGGCTCCCGACCAAACCACCTTATATAAAGTTGGTAACCGCCGAGAGAGGCCTCGGCCATAATTAATGTCGGTGGAAGGCCACTTATAACGGTAGGAGAAGACTCGCCCGCAAAGGAAGTCCTCCCCTCAACCCCAGAGCCTCCTGACGCCCCCCCCCCCCCCCCTAAACTAATGATAGATTCTCCCACACCGTCCGAAACACCCCTCCCCATCCAGAGCAGAACGGGGACGGGGGGGATTAGGGATTAGTGTTTTAAAGGAAATTATACTTGTAATCCCCCCTTCGCGAAGGCCAACTTGGGAAAGATTGATGGGGGTCTGGGGGAGTGCGTTGAGGGGATTGAGTAGGAGGGGGGGGGGGCAAAGGCTCACCCCTTCTAAATTGCTTGGATAACTCATATTGATTTTGAGATTCCAAAGTGAATCATAACTGCAAAAAAATACATTACTGAGTCTCTAAGTTAATAAAGAGTTTTACAGAGCGTATAAACGATCGTATAAACTAAGTGACGTCACGTATAGATGCAAGAGCGCCACGTTTAGAAATGAAGTCACTGTTACGGGCTGAGGAAATGTCGGCCCAAATCCAAGGGTTCGCTGTTCAGACCGTTTTCGAAAAGATAAAGATAAAGAGGGGTGTCGGAAAGGAAAAGTTGGCCCAGCGTCAGTTAGTTCGTCAACGATAACGATAAAGTATGTACACAGAGAACGTAATGCGATCTCAGCGAGGATTCGTTCATCTCTAAATCGACCACTTCAACTTTTAAAAACGCTGCAAATTTTACATGTTATTATTCTTTGATATACAGAGGTTAATTTTGATTTTTATAATAATTCTGTGTCAATAAGAGAATATTTTTGAATTTTTTTTTTAAATCCGCCAAAAATGGAGAATAATAAACCCTTATGTAAAATTTGCGGCGTTTAGTTCATTATTCTGGGAATAATACACCTAACGTAAGGCAACTGATAGGCAACTAGCTAATTTCTTTAATCAGCTCAACTCTGTAGATCAGCATATTCAATTTACTAAGGAAGTGGGGGGGAATGAGCTGAATTTTCTAGATTTAACTATAAAATTGGAGGGGGGTAAGCATAAATTTGCTGTGTTCAGGAAACCAACCTATACGGATGTGGTTATCCATAATAGTTCCAATCATCCAACATCTCATAAATTTGCAGCCTTTTACAGTATGATTAACAGGGCATTATCGGTCCCAATGAATCAAGTAGCTTTTCAAAAAGAAAAAGAAGTAATTTACTCTATAGCGGAGAGTAATGGTTATCATAGGGCTACTATAGATAGAATTTGGGGAAAGATTGGTATGAAGAAATTTCAATTAGCAGTCACAAATTTGGAAAGGGAAGATAGGGAACCAGATAATAGGAAGTGGGTTAGTTTACCGTTTTATGGGAATGTAACTCAGAAAGTGGGTCGCATTTTAGAAAATAGGGGTTTCAGAGTAGGATTCTATTCACAGAATTCTACAAAGAAATTACTAGGGGGTGTGAAAGATAAAATTCCTTTAGAGGATAAAGGGGGTGTGTATATATTAAAATGTGATTGTGGGATTCAATATGTAGGACAAACTGGAAGAAAATTTAAAATTAGATTGAAGGAACATAGTGATGATCTTAGGTTGGGAAGGGGTAGGGAAGCTTTTGAAAAACATTTGTCAGAAGAAAACCATAGAATCAGTTATGAGATAGGTAATAATAATCCAGCCATTGGGATAGCTCATGTTTGCCAAAAAGGTCCAAAACTAGATGCTTTAGAATCTTTGGAAATTCAGAAAGTTTACAATTTAGGAATATCAGTAAATGACCTGGATGTAATTAGGCGTTCCCCTCTAATCGATATTTTCCTGTGAGTTCTCCTTTCACCTATTTGCCTTTCACATTCTCTTTTCTTGCCACCTTTCTAATGCCACGCCCATAAGAAGGCACATTCACTTTTGTATATAAGGAACTTCTCACAACTTCCTCATTCTGTATTGTACTGATGATGGTTTAGCAAACCGAAACGCGTCTACAAGTTGTTATTTTATTTATCGTGGAAATAGACTACTTCGTCTGAAATCGTCTTTTTATAATACACCTATGTAATCGCGACGGAGTTCGAAAATTCTGATCGGGCTCAAAATTTGACATCATCCGTTTCAAGAGGTCTAGATCCCAAAAACGAAACGTCCGTTATTTAAATTTTTCAAAAATATTTTCTTTATGAACCAGAATTAATTTTTGCACAATTAACCCATAACGTAGAATAATAAATCCTTGTCAAATTTGCAGCGTTTTTTAAATATTGAAATTTAGGTACCTAATAATACCTAACGCTTGTTGATGTTGTAACGGAACATAAGATTCTAGTCAGTAAGTTGTCTATTTTTTGACGATATCAACACTTTTTTTACGATGCCAATAACGAATAAACCCTCGGGAATGGAATTATTAGTTCGTTTCGTTCATTTCTTTAGTTCACTGGTGGACCGAGTTTTCCTGTTGCCACTTTGGCCATTTTGGTCATTAACTGAGTTGGTCCGAGTTTTCCTTTGTCGATTGATGCTCAGCAAGGTCGTAAACGGAGTTGGGCCGAGTCTTACTTTCCTCGGAATGGTTTTTCCCGAGTTTTCCATCGCCCTTACGTATGACGTGGACCCAACCGTCCAGCCAAATGTGGTGATTAGGAAAAAAAAAACGCTGCAAATTTTACACAAGGGTTTATTACCTATTCTTTGATATAGGTTACTTGCGATATAGGTTGCGATATTGTAAACTGTAAATGGTAAACCTCGACAATGTTACGCTTTGGACCCAACCCGCTCAGAATGCGTTGATTTGAGGCTAAATGAATACAAATGAGTCGTTTTCGGAGTTTCCGAATGACTTCCTTTTTTCAGTCGACCATCTTCAGATGTCCAGGAATTCCGCTGTTCTGCCCCCCATACTTCTTAAGACACGACCCCTAGCGGCGCACAGACGCAGTAAAACCTGTTTGAATCGCTGTATTGATCGCGTAGAGTAAGAACCGTCAGATTTTTCGCGTGAATCATAATAAGTACAATTGTTTTTCACATCTTTAAAAGAAAAAGAAGACAAAAAAAAAGAAAAAAAAAAAAAAAAAAGACGGAAACCCTTTGGCCGGCAGTAATGCATACTGATTGTTTCCCTTCATTTGTGGGAAGATACTCGTAAGAGAGAAAATGCGGGTTTCCCCCCCATACTTTTCTTCGGCCGATATAAAACGTTGAATGGAGATTTCCGAGGAGCCCAGGGCCCCCACCTCTTGGGGGTTTCCCCGTGTAACCAACCGTAGACTCCTCTCACAGAATGATATCCACGTTATTTCCGCTTAGTCAGCCCTGAAAGCTGAGCTCGTATCCGTTCTGCGCCACTCCCTCACCGCATGACGAGGGGAGGGGGGATCATCTTTCTGGTTGTACAGGTTTTCCATCCTCTCCCCCCTCTTATCATCCTCTCACTCTGATTTCTCTTGTCAGACTCTCCCTTTTTTTTTTGTCAGTCTTTTCCTCGAATTTAAGTTCGCAACGTTTAAATCAGTTCGCTTTGAACCGCCAATTCCCTTCACAAATTCCGCTTGTCTTTACGCCGCGTAATTAGCCCAAAACCGTCGAACGCGTCAACCTCGATTACCCCGACCGGAAGTTCGAAAAACGGGATTGATGACGTCACGGGGAAATAAGGGCCTGGCGGGAAAAGGAGGGGGCGTTGCTCGTTCAGCGAGGGAAAACCCTTCTGTAATGAATATCGACCGACATTCACAATCTCCTGTCACCTCCGGTCGAGTTTCCCACCCGTTCCAAGTAAATTTACTCGTCTTGACATCCCCATGTCAGAGCTAGATTATTAAAATTTCAAAAGGCCGATGAGATCACACATGGGAATTATTGTTTCAGAATCTTCTAGTGATGTGGCAGGTTCTGAGAACCCCCTTAAATCGATTTTACTACCAAAATTACTTGCTATGTCGTTTTTGAACATAATTGTCGACTTGAAGTTGTTAAAATTTAATGCTTAATCACTTACCTATGTTCGAAAATCAACAATAAACGCTCCAAACCATCCACAAACCACGAACGCCATTGTCCTCAAGACAATTAAAAAAAAAAAAAAAATTAAAAAACGCGGCAAATTTTACAAAAGGGTTTATTATTCTTTGATGTAGGTAAATTTTGTGAAAACTAAATCTATTTCAATAAGAATCACACACAAGTAGTCGACAATTTTGACAGATTTTTGTCCCTCCCACCCACAAAATTGAGTTTTCCCACTTATTGCCTATTTTCAGGGTTCACATAAATTCCTTCTTTATTCAATGCAATAGTAAATTTTATTAAAATTTGAGCTTAAATGGGAAAGAATGAGTTTTTCGAAAGTGTGTTTTTGCTCCTGTAGTCGACAGAGGGATAGAAGATTTTTTCAGTAGTCGACAGGGGGTAGTCGACATGGGATTTTGGGCCCAAAAACCGCCTAATTATTTTACTTTTTTTGGTTTTCGGCCGTTTTCACCCAGATGGAAGGATCTGGACGAAAAAGTCATTCCATGCTTTTTAAAAGAGGACAAAATTCTGCGTCGAATGAGCACCCTATCGACCCAACCTAGTTTAACTGTCTGGCGTAAAAGAAGGTAAACGGAACGGATGTCGAATGTTTTCCAAAATGGATAAAAATTGAGTTATGAGCCACTTTTAACGCTCAAATAGTCACAAATCGTTGATATGAACTGCTTAGTAATATTATCGAAATTAAGTGGCTTGTAACGGTGAGAAACCACCCTGTCGACTGCTGACTCAGAGCAGATTACAGAATGATTCAGCTGTCGACACGCCCTGTCGACTGCAGTGAAATCGGATCGTTTTCGGACCCCCCAAAAATGTATTCTACGTCTCAAAATACTTCGAAAACGACACCAAACTCGACCCGATAGCAGAAAGCCTAAAAAAAAACCCCTCCTGTAGCCCCATTTTAGCTCAGTAGTGCCCCACGGGTTTGGGCGACGACTCCAATAGGCCTCAAAATTTGACATTATTTGTTTCAAGATGCTTAGAACCCAAAAACGAAATGCTCTCCGCCGTCCGAGCCGTTTTGGGAAGTAGGAATGTTTTTAAAAATCTGAAATTTTAACAAAATACTCGGTTTACCATCAAGTTGTGCCCGAAAGGTTTTCAGCCCGATCGCCCAAACTCGTGGGGCGCTATGGAGCTAAAATGGGGCTACGGGAGGGTTTTTTTAAATTTTTTTTTTTTAGGCTTTCTGCTATCGGGTCGAGTTTGGTGTCGTTTTCGAAGTATTTTGAGACGTAGAATCCAATTGGGGGGGTCCCGGAACGATCCGATTTCACTGTGGGGATCTATAGGACTTTCATGGGGCTACAAATGGGATTTTGAAGGGTCCCAGGGGGTCAAATTTTTCCGAGTAAAAAAAAAAAAAATTAAAAAAAAAATTTGTTTGCTGAAAGAAATAATTTTCGCACTCCAACCTATATCGCAACTGTAAACTGTAAATGGTAAACCTCGCCACCAATCACACAACACCAATTCAAATACTTGTGTTATTGCCGGTGCAGATACAACGCCCAAAGCTCTTACAAAACCAGCGAAATCCTCAAAACAACCAACGCGTCCATCCCTTGCAGCTCCATAACGCCAACGATTCCGCCAATCCCACTATGCTCCCCGTTGAAGCAATCGGGGGAAAAAAAAAGCTAATCCCCCTTTTACGACGTGATTTCGTCCCGAAACGAGCACAAAACAGTACCGAAAAAGCTGAGGATTATGAACCCCCTGCAAAAAAGATCCCCTGCCCTTTTTTTCCCGCCATCCCTCCCATAACAGTGCACAATGCCAATATTGCCTTCATTTCCTCCCTGCAGTCCATGTGAAATACATTACTTCCCATCCTGGCAGATTCGACTCTTTCCCGTTTTTAATTACGCTACATGAGCTCCATTTTCGAGCTCACACGCCCCCAACGGGTTTTCATAAGACCCTCTAGTTTCATATCGTTTAAGGCTGTGTGCACCACTGCATCGACCTATGACAACCTTCTTGTGGTTTTGGGTTTAATCAATAGTTAAGTAACATAATGCAACATTATAGAAGTGCGGGATAATCAGTATTTGTTTGTAACCGATGGTCTCTCGTCTTTTGTCTCTGATCTGTCGTGGGTAGTCGAGTCTTGGCCCAAGAACCGCGTTATCAGAGCCGCTCAGGGTCAGGGCCATCATCTTTCAGGTGGAAGTAAAACCCAGCTGCACCTGCCGGCCCATGACGACACCAAAGTTTACACACAGACAGACATGGCACTCTGAAGAAAATCAGTAGCATTCTTACTGCAGCAGTAACGTGGTGATCTGTGACTAAGGCAAATGAGGGGCAATCCTCGCATGGTGCCCTGGCCATCAGTGCATTGAGAGTAATGAAAGTGTTGATGCCCGTGTAAACACAGCACTTCTCCCAAAGAACGCTTCCAACACGCCATCAAGTCTTCAAAAGAGAAAGCTGCGTAATGGCTACGACAGTCTGGTCAGCTGATTAGGAACTTCAGGTTGGGATTCGCTGAATGTTTCAGGAGTATTAGGGCAGTCTTCTTTCTCTTTCTTTATTCGGACATCGTTGAAGGTTTTGACGGGGTTTCCGAAGGGCTCTCGCCAGTGTCGAAAATCGTTAGCAATTAGAGACTAAACCCATAGCCTGACTCGTCTCCTACTTAAATGGGCGCCTTCTGCCCTACGGCCTGATTCGTCTCAGTTCCCGATAACACCTAAATGGTAACCAGTTAAAATTTTAACCGGTTACCAGTTAGGTGTCTTTAAAGAACGGTAGGAAAGTGACTCGCGATGAAATTGAGGAAACCCATTTCAAACGAAAGGTGGGTGATGAAAAAACGTTGCCTATTTCCACTCAAAACGTGAGTTTGTTTGTCAAATCCATTAGACGGTTAGGCCATCATCAGTGGCAAACTAAAACCAGTGTCACAAACTTATTCGAGCAAACAAACTTATAGTGCACGTCATGTTAGGAACTTATTCATGTCTTTCTATTTTTTCTGTCTATATAGTAGTGATGGGAAAAAAACGCGAAACAGTTTCGACGAAACAGTTTCACGAGAAGAAACGTTGAAACAGTTTCACTTAATCTGGAATAGCTGTTTCAAAAAAACGAGTAGCCATTGCGAACGGGAACGGCTCTTTACCCTGTTTCGGTTTCGTTTCGTGCAACTACCAAGGTTGCCAACAGAACAGCTGTCTTCCAGATTTTACCTGTTTCCACAGACTTTTCAGATCGTCATACCAAGGCAGGGTATATAAGTAAAACTACCCTCATCACGACAAAGTACTGTGGTTGCAATGATTTCGACTCTAATTCTACGGATGTTTGGGTCGTTCTAACTGCAACTCAGGGTTGGTATTTTGGTGCTGCCCGAGCTTGAGCTTATCATGTTAAATCGCTATCATTTGCTCGGAAAGTTAAAACGAAAATTTATACGATCCGCCGGTGTACTGTCGTCAAAATACCTAATGAATAGTGGTGATGTGAAGATTGTTCTCTAATAATTATTCTTTAGTCTATCTACACCTTCCTAATATTTTTGGCTGTGATATTCAGCTTCTTGAAACAGCTGTGATTTTTATGGTGCTACCATAGATAGTCGTAAATTAAGTCGCATCAGAATTGCTGCGATAATACGTTGATGAAAAATTTATAGTGAATAAAAATATTCAATTTAAGAGATGTTTTTTCACGTTTATTCTATTTCTAATTTTCTATTATACCTAATTTTTGAAAGAAAGAAAGAACATTATTAAATTTTTCTATTCTGTCTAGTCGAGAACCATTCCGTCATATTGATAGAGAGAATAATGCCTAAATTTGAAAAAGTGCTGTGCTTAAATAAATTGAATGAGACTGATCAGGAGTTTTATTTTCGTTACCTAGGTACCTACTCCCAATTTTTTTTTTTTTTTTTTTTTTTTTAAATTATAAACTACCATATTACGGTAGGTAATCTTTCTGTTCTCCAAAGTTCTTGAAACGCCCACAAAGAATAAATAAAAATACTAAAAACAGACCCAGACGAAATGAAAAGAAACCCCCTTAGAAAACGAAACGGTTTCGCAACAGCTTGAGCTGAGGAGAACAAGAAGCAGTCTGAGGCGCGACGAAACCGTTTCGGTTTCTGTTTCTGTTATTGTTGTGCAAGCCTGCTTCAGTTATTTCGAAACGCATTGACGCTTCAGTTATTTTGAAACAGGAAGCAGTCTGAGGCGCGACGAAACTGTTGTGGTTTCTGTTTCTGTTATTGTTGTGCAAGCCTGCTTCTGTTCTTTCGAAACGCATTGACGCTGAAACTGTTATTTTGAAACAGTTTCCCCGAAACAGTTTCATTCTACGAAAAAACTGTTTCGTTTCATTTCTTAAAAGAAACCGAAACGCCCATCCCTACTATATAGTAATGAAAAACGGCCTTGATGAAAGTAAACCTGTCGTATGAGCCACCTCGGTATTTGGCAATGCAACAGTTGCTGTTTAGACAGTTACTGTCTATGAACTGTATTTTTCTGCGATTCACGGCTGACTGAGAGTTTGGAGTTTGAACTTGTTATGCTTGTCAATTTGAAACTCTAGAAGCACATTGACAAAAAGAGGAATGGAGGGATGCAGTGAAAAAGAGGGGGCTAAATGCGAATGAAAAGATTCGCAGGCGTTAGTTGTACGCTGTAATGAACTGGAATGGGCAGCCCACACATCTGGCGGAAAGTTAGAGTCGTCGGATACGTAGGTATTGACTAGGTAGTCAGCAAATTTCGCCACAGCATCTCCTTGAGGTTCAACGGACACTAAATCAAAAACGAAACAGTCCGCCACCTCCGATGAATCAAGAAACATGAGCCCATAGCACCATTTCAGCCATTGGCCAACTTCATTGTCGCTTTTATAATCACCAGAGACCCAAAGACAGAATTTTCTTCCCGACTGACGGAAGGAAGAACTAGAAGGGAACTGGTTACCGGTTAACGTTGGAAAGGGCGACAATAACAGTCTAGTATTGATAGTGAGTTCAGAGGTGAGACGAATCCAGCGATGCTCTTATCACTCTTAAATCGGGAGGAGACGAATCCAGTTGTTTTCTTATGGAGGAGACGAGTACTGAGACGAATCCGGACTTTCCCTCGAAAATCAACTGTTGTTGGGTGTAATAACTATTGGGAAGTTATTTCCAACAATAATGCGTCGTCTTAGGCGCAGCATGACACATCTGACATTTTGGCGAAATCGAGATAGGGATGGTTTCTCATTCAAAATTTCGCGCCTGAGCGGTTGGGGCATAAAACCGCCATCTTCATTGAAATTGAGGTGGTTAGGGTGAGAAAATTTCATTTAATGACTCCTCTGCAGAGTCATTGAAATTGGTGAACACATTTTTGTGTGAACACAGTTTTTAGATTTGGCCACTCGTAGCGCTAATATTCGCGATTTAGTCAGCATAGCACAACTGAAACCACCCTTCAGCACACCACCCTTCAGGCACATCTGCACAGAACGCAAAAGAGTTTTTAGGCTCTCCTGAAAAGTTGGTTAAAGTTAGATGTGTCATGCTGCGCCTCAGACGACGAATGGTTGTTCAAGAGCTTCAATCCCGATTGGCCTAATCTTGCTTCCAGGTTATATGAAGCCTTGCGAAATCACTGCTACGCCCCTGTAATACCCAGTTCTGTTCTTTACAGGAATGACTTGAGGAAATTTGATCTGCTTCCTCATGCAGTGTTTTATTTTTGGGGAAGGGAGGAGTTATTTCAATCAATTTCAGTTTGAATTTAATTTAATTTAATAACTTTTCCCTTCCCCAAAAACAGTTCTGTTCTTGTAGGGCCTCTGCTGGAGTCTTCTGTTCTTGAGGGGTCTGCTATGTCTACAGAATCTTCGAACGTTTGAGAATTAAATTGAACATTGTTTTCCCGTTTATTATGATTATGTCAGTGGCACGATGAACTCGCAAGCTCAGCTCACAATCAGGACAGAAGCAATAACATAATCCGTAATTTCCATTCTGTTGATTTCTTTGTTCCGGACCCCGGCCCTGAAAGCCGATTTCCTGTTTATGAAGAGACCTCACCCCTCATGCCTGGTTTACCCCATTCGGGGCATCCTTTCAATCCCATTGTGCGCTCAAAAACCCTCAACAAACTCCCCTCTTCGTCTTCTTCATTAAGTGATAATTCTACGGTATACAACCCGTTGGCCCGAGGGAGCTGCACAAACAGGCTGGGGCACAAATCTGCATTATTATTCGCAATGTCCGTCTCTCCGGAGTTCATTTACATAAAATAAAGAAATAAAACGGCGGGCGTGAGGAAGAGGGAGTGTGAAGGGGATTTTCCCCTTTTTCCCGTTTGTTCATTCTCTTTTCCCATTGTCGATACAGCGATGGGGGGGTCTGGAGACGCCTTAGGGGACTTCATGAAGTAGTGTTACTCCGAAACCCCGGGGAAGGGAACGCCCTCGGAAATACCCTTTGCCCGAAGGGTGGGACCACATTGGAACGGGAAAGTCTCCACCTCGTGGCCCTGTTACAACCAAAAGGAATACGAGGGCCAACTTGTGTTTTCTTTTTCCCTTTTTTCACTCCCAAAGCCCACCAGACGGGGGGACACATGTCAAGCTCGCCCTGCCAAAAGGTTTTTTTTCCCTGCAGGAGTTCTCAATACGGTTTCTATTACTTCCCAACGCTGTCTCGCAGGAATGCCACTTACCCGAAGAACATCATTCACCCACCGATGACAACATACTTTGGAAACTACAGAGTAGATTTAAATTCGGCACATTGAGAACAAGAGACGCCCGAGAGAAGTGTGCTGCCTCCGAAGGGGAAACTAATCTCGTTACAACCCAATTTCCTTTGTCTTAAGATTTAATTTTAATTGCTTTTCACGTGCAACGGAGAGGCCGAGAAATGGGCTTATGGCGGAGGGGTGAAAGGGCAGAGCCTAATTAATGGCTCCTTTTTTTGTGCCTGAGCGCCAAAAGGGAAAGGGAAGATTTGTGAACAATTTCTTTACACAATTATACCTAATTACCCTAGAGAGGGACCCGAGGTGCCTCTGTGCAGTTATTAGGCGGCTCATTAACTTTGGAACCGCTTTCCCAACCATTTGTTCTATTTCTCTCTTCCTTATTTCGAACCTCCTATCCCCTCCTCACCTTTTCTCCCTTCATTTCTTTACATTTCCCCGTCTCTTCGGCTACTTTATCATTTGTCCGACCCATTAATTTCCACTTGATAATTATTGTTGAAGCCACTGAATCGCTAGCGAAATAAAAGAAGGGAAAATCCTTTTTCATTCCGGCTAATTGAAGGAAGGGAGGGAGTCAAATTAGCGCTTTTTCTCCTAGTTGGACATTCTGAGCGGACATCTTGATTTTCCACTGTTAGTTTTTTTCCACTTGTACTGCTCCTAATTCTCTAAGGGTCGCGTCCTTCGACTCCCAAAAGCGGAGAAACAGCGCAGGGGCAACATGAGGGACAAGGTTTTACGCTTTTAGACTTGAAAGTCGATCGTTTAGTTGTGCCCGCAAGGTTTTTATCCCGATCGCCCAAACCCGTGGGGCTAAAAAGAGGCTACACGAGGGCTTTTTTGAAGGGTTTCGGCTATGGGGTAGAGTTAGGTGTCGTTTTCGAAGTATTTTCGGACGTAGAATCCATTTTTGGGGGTCCCAGACCGATTCGATTTCACCGTGGGGATTTATTGGGCTCTCACGGGGATTTTTTAAGGATCCCAGGAGATCCAATATATCCTGAGTAATTTTGGACGCATAATGCTTTTTTCGAGGTCCCACATTTTTTTCCTCAAACATATTTTTTCATTGACGCAGAATTAATTTTTGCACGAGTAACCTAAATCGAAGAATCCCTTGTGTAAAATTTGCAGCGTTTGAATCGGCCTCAAAATTCGACTTTATCCGTTTTAAGAGGTCTAGATTCCAAAATCGAAATATCCGTCCGCCGTCCGGGGCCGTTGTGGGCAGTGGGTTTTTTTTTTTTTTTTTTTTTTTTTAAATCTGAAATTTTGACAAAATACTCGGTTTACCATCTAGTTGTGCCCGCAAGGTTTTCAGCCCGACCGCCCAAACCCGTGGGGCGCTATGGGGCTAGAATGGGGCTATGGGAGGGTTTTTTAGAAGGATTTTGGCTATGGGATCGAGTCAGGTGTCGTTTTCGAAGTATTTTTGGACGTAGAATCCATTTTTTGGGGGTCCCGCAACGATCCGATTTCACTGTTGCGATCTATAGGGCTTTCATGGGGCTACAAATGGAATTTTTGATGGATCCTAGGAGGTCAAATATTTTTCAAGAAAAAAGAGGCGGTGGATTCCAAAACTGTCTATGTCCGATTTAGCAATTTTTCAGGAAACACGAAAAACATGCCTCAACTCAACCAATAAGCCGAGAGATGCGATTTCTTTTGCATTTGGCATCACTAAATGACTGCGAAAATTTTGAACTAATTTAATTAAGAAGGGAGCCTGTAAATTGAGATTGAAAAATGAATGTAGACAGTTTTGACACTGTCGAATGGAGAGAGTTTTGGAACGAACCCCAAAGTTCGGGAGCCAAAACCAGTAGAAAGGAGAGAGTTTTGCTTGATTCTGAAGTCATTTTTCGATGGAGCGCGGGAAAATGCTTCAGAATCCACTGCTAACTAGATTTGGCCGAAAATGAATGTAGACAGTTATGGAATCCACCGCCTCAATATTTGTTTTGGATTTTTTTTTTTTTTTTTTCAAAGATTTTTCAAGAAAAACAAATAATTGTTTGAAAAAAAAATTGTTTTCCTAAATTTTTTTTCATTGACACAGAATTAAATTTCTGCACACGTAACCTATATCAATGAATTATAAACTCTTGTGTTAAATTTGCAGCGTTTTTTCTTTCGTTCATTCAATAAACAAACTAAGTTTCTTAAACAAAAAATTTCATATAGGTAGGTATAGTTATGCACCTTCGATATGAAGTTACTTCATATCGAAGGTGCATAACTATACCCATACGTAGTTTTTTTATTTTTTTTATCGAAAACGTCCCCCAGAGTTGATTTGATCTGTTTTCCTGATACTCAATATATTGATAAAACTCTTTCATATTGAGTACCTGCCCTTGGGCTGTGATGGAGGGTTTCAGGGGTAATCACAGTAAACGGAGGTCAGTCTGATATGAGGGTCCGATGACTCGCGTCATCAGTATTCCATCTTCGTCCGAGCAGGTCCGAGCCAGATAACCCCATATATGTGTTCCTCATCGCGAGGGAGAGAAAAAAAAGGGGAAAGGCCATATGGCGCAAAACGCACCCTCCTCTCCTTCCCTACGGTTTTATACCTTTCGATGGTACAAATGGAGGGGGGGGGGGGGGCATTCAATAGAGTCTCGATTTTATTGGAGATCGTATAAACAAATAGTCGTGAGAGGCCTGCACGGAGGCTACCCAGTCGCCCGGTGTCTTTTATACCCCTTCGCCAGCCCTCTTCCCACTTGGGGTAAATAACGATTAACATTCGAGTGTGTTTTCCATCCTTTTTTTTTCGGCCCTCTTTCTCTGTATTTCCGCCGCCTCTCCGTTGGGCGACGATTTTATATTGCTTCGAGACCCATTGGGGAAATCCATTCCTTTCTGGTTCATCTCCCCTAATTCACTAAAGGCCCCACTTTCATGAAGCTACTTCCCGAACCCTAGCTCTTCACTTTTAGTTTGAGGAGAGTCTGAATCATCGTAGAATATCACCATCCAGTCGACGCCAGAGGAGTTATTTTCTGAGAATACTTCCAATAAAGAAACTCAGAGTTAATTCCATATATTCACTATCGATGATTGGAATAATTATATGACAGCTCAACATTTCCCAAATAATTCAACATATAAACAAAAGAGAAATAATTCTTTGTTTTTAACAGAAAACGTATTTCTGGTTTGTATTTTTTTTTTTAATATTTGGGAAAATTTAAGAAAAAACATTTTTTTTTGTGTCTATTTTAATGTTGGTGGATAATCTTTTTATATAATTTGGTAGAGTCCGCCGAAATTATGAGCCCTGCCGTGAACCGATTTCAACGCTAGGCGGCTCATTGAAATCGGGAAGTCCTCGTGATTATTGCAAAATTTTGGCCTTTCTTCTAAACCTCCTCCTTCGACGTCAACTCGGACTTCCCTAACGACGTTGCCCGAGTAAACGTGTTGGTTACTCACCTAAAATTTAATAGTAGACGTTGCCAAATCTTTGCTGCCTGTATTACGAGGACGATCTCGCCATTTCGTGTTTTTCAAGCGCCAAATACATCACAGCTCATTCAGTAACCAAATAGGTACAGCTTAAACTCACCACCTCTTCAACAATCACTTCTATACCAAGCGATCCCAACAGTGTACTACATCCATAAACGACCCACCACAACTCAAAACAGGCAACATTTTAGCCGTTTGTGATGGCAATGTCTCGCAACCTGAAAAACAATTACAACTCTACAAAATACCACTTAGAGACGACACCGGCATAGTCAATATCACCCCATGGAATAAACCCTTCGAGTCCACCTAATAACGATCAAACATTAAAAGAGTACGTTCGAAGGGCTAATTGGAGTGAACACCACTCTTGAAATAAATCCAGTCACCAAACGAGCCACCGAACACACATGAACAAGAACTTTCATGCAACACTCACACTCACAATTTAGCAGCAGTTCGTCTTTGACCACAACTACTGATCAAATAACTATCGACGACATCAAAATCAACATAGAAGCTACAGAAGCCCAAAATTTGGGCAGTATTTAATACTATCTCTCAACCGGAAACGAAGAAGACTGAAAGTAGAACTCGTCCACACCATCACACCTTGCCCCAGATTTAAACCCGTTCAATTTGTTCATCGTTCCGTTCTGTTCAATTGTCAATAAACATACTTCTATCACTAATTACGTACCTACAATTTTGCCACACCATTAATGCCACACTTCATTAGGGCTTTGGCCTCATACGATAACCTCAAAAACGAGGTCCAAACATGCCTGCAGCAGGCAGCCTGCTAGATTGGAAAGCCACAACCGGCCCCTATTACTTATCATATTAGAGAGTTCCTAAAGCCACTTTTTGCCTAACGGTGATGAGTTACGGTCGACGTAACTCGAGATTTCGCGCATGCGCAGAAATAACGGCGATAACTTACGTCCTTATGCCTAAAGCTTCGGTTTCCTAGGAATGCGGTGCCGTTATGTGACAGGCGTAAAGGGACGGTGAATGACCTCGACCATTGTGGGAGATGAGTATGGTTTCCTAAGGACGGTAGGGCCCTCCGTCAGGTAAACAAACGGTGACCCAGATAAAATTACGGGCGCTCGAGCGGAGCCCAACAGTTGGTTCAACGTTACTGACGGAGAGCGGTCATACTTTGCAATGATTTTCTCATCGGAAGAGGACGAAATTCGATTTCGTTAGAAATCGCGAGTGTTTGTACAATTTGGCATCAAAGGATTTCAGGAACATTCAACTCAAATTGTCCCTGTGGAAGGAAATTGGGTTTTATTTTTCCTAGAGGAAATAATAACACAGTAATACGTGAAACCCAAAATTTTAAGTCATAATGTGGCAATAATAATATCTAATAATAAATAAAATCAGCATTAAATTATTTACAAATAAATCAAAACGAGCATTTATTTTGAAATACTCGAGAATCCGACCAGCCGTCTTATGTAAATTTGTAAATTCTGTAATTAAATGGACTTTTTTATCTTAATAAAATTCTTTATAAGTAAGAACTATTTCGCTGTTTAATCACACCTTTACACGTGTTTTTAACCCATCAGGCATGAAGGAAGGATCTGGAGCACGCACCACAATAAACCAGTTTAAAAATACAAAAATAAATAAATAAATTGAATGAATAAATACAATAAGTACTGAATATAATTAGGTAGTGATAATGAAGTGTAAATAATACTGATCATAGGGTAATTAAATACGCAGTTTTTGCTCAAGAGAAATAATTTCTCCCAAATTATTGGAGTTCGGTTTCTGTTGTATGGCGTTGAAGTTATGTCACCCTTCATGAAGTTCAGGACATAATCAAAGAGAATCGGGCTCAATCAAAAATATGCAACGAATTTATCCTCATTGGACAGTAAATGACGACGAACTAGTATCTCATAGGTTCCCTCAACATTGCACTTTTTGAAAATTTCACTTTCTTCACTTCGCGTGTCCTCGTCTGAAAACTAGTCTTCCAAAATTAACAATAGTGCTACATCAGTCTCATTCATTGTGGTGAAGGACGGTGAACGGACGCGGTGAACTGACGACGGACTCTAGCTTTACAGCACTGAACGGGCGTCAGTACGTTCACCGTTGCCATCACCCCCCACCACGCCTTCCGGCCGTTTACCTACGGTCGTCACAAAACGGCACCGCATTCCTAGGAAACCGAAGCTTAACGTCGAACGTTATTGCCGTAAAGATACGGCGATAAACTTACGGTCTTAAGGATAACGCCGTTAATTTCGAGCAATAGAACGTAAATAGCGGCACTTTAAATTTAGCGTGACTTTTGATAAGACCATATCTCTGTTACGGTCATATGTGAAGTTAGCTTTTCTTTGATTCTCCCTAGACAAATCCCTTACGGCGATAAAAATTAACGTTCGACGTAACTCGGATGTTTCTTTAGGAACTCTCTATTATTATCGTCGGCTTCTAAGCGAAACAGTTACCAGAAAATCAATCATAGTGATAGGTGGTCACTTGACGAAAAACTCGAGCCCTAATGACGAATAACCTACGACCTAGGTAGTTATAGTGAAATGGTTCCTTATCTGTCCTTAGCACACTGTGTGTATACAGTGAAACCTGGCTATAAGGAATCGCAAGGGCAAAGGATTAATTTTCCTTATATAGAGGTTTTCCTTACAACCAAGTTTTCCTTATAACCAGTTATCTGCTACTGAAATTCCTTATATAGAGGTTCTCGGAGTTTGAAGGAAAACACAATTCTGAAAGCATGCAATTGTAATTCGGAGTACGCATAATATTATGTACATATTATGTACACAGCGTCAAATTATATTTTGTATGAGGTATAAAAATAGTCAGATGGACGTTATTGCGTGAGCTGCCCGAAAAAATCGGAAATTGTCGTTTGCTTTTCACTCAAAGTCAGTCAAACGATGATAAATCACTCTCGTTCGACTCAAAGAATCGTTGTGCTGTGGCTAATGCAGCGAGAGCTTCCTTTTTGGTCGGCGCTGGAAGGTTTTCATCGTCGGTGTCGCCCTCATCTGAATCCTCGTCGTTCAAGTGGGAAATTTCGGCGACAATTTCATGATGAACATCAGTCGAATAATCGAATACCTAAGTCAATAACAATATTGACACTTGAAAACTTGCTTACACAGAGGTCTGAGCTGGCTTGTCTTGCTTATGTGGAGGTCACCCTTCCTTATAATATAAGGAACCTGGATATTATCCAGGTTCCCCTCAATCATATTCACAGAGGTAACGAGTGGTCAAATAGAATCTTACATGGAGGTAAAAAACTTCCTTACATGCAGGTTTTTGACTTCCAAGGGGGAGGGACCGCGAAAATTCTTGCTTACCTAGAGTTTTTCCTTACATCCAGGTTCCTTATAGCCAGGTTTCACTGTAATTTCTTTTATTTTTAAATGATTTTTTATTAATGTAGAATCATGTTTTGCAAAATTTTAACAAACTAATAATTATTTCGTTTTTTAATAACGGTTATTAGAGACACTTGAGTAAAATTTGCAGCGTAACGAATATTCGCGTTCCAATTATTGGAAAAAGGTTTTGACGCAAACTCCTACCATGTAATAGGTATATATATGTTACAGGCCAAACCCGATTTTCAGGTCAAACTGGTTTGGCCTAGGCCAAACTAGAACGTCCATACACTTTTGGGCCAAACTAATTTGGCCTCGTCCAAACTAGTTTGGCCTGACGTTTTTAGGGAAAACTAGTTTGGCCTAGGACAAACTAGTGTGGCCGGTTGCGTTTTAGGACGAACTGTTATTAAAGTGTAAGTTCACGTTATCACGTAAGGAGATGCGAACGATTGAGTTTTAAGTGTCAGAGATAGTTCATGGAAAGCCAAGGCACCGTCGGAGTCAAGGCTCTGTTGAACGAGCAAATCAAGACATAGAAAACATGCTGGCTGTGTGGATGAACGATAAATTTATCGTTAAGGTCGATCCACGCATATCAGCGTTTCAGTGAATCCGTGGCCATCCGTGCTCGGTTCGGCATGTAACGCGTTGGTGTGTGGACAATTTATCATCAATGCCCTTCAATTGATACCATTGAAGGGCACGGAGCACGGGTGGCCACGGATTCACTGACATCACTGAAATGTGTGGATCGTCCTTAACCTCGTGTTCAAAATGGGCTGAAGGTCTCAGATATGTCCAGTTTATGAAAAGCCGTTTGTATCATTCAGGGATTAAGCAGTCACCAAAGCAATGTTTAGGATCGAACCAAGAGTTAATGAAAATTAACGACTCTACCTTGATTGTATTTGAATTTTCTATCTCCGTATCATTTGCAGAAGTAAATACAGCTCATTTAGCAACTTATTTTGTCATTTATTATCAACCAACCCTAAATTGAATTCTTTCTCCTTCCCAATATACCTAGATGAATAACAGTTTGGCCTAAAAGGGGTCGGGCCAAACTAGTTCGGCCTAGTCCAAACCAGAATATCCTAGCACTGACGGGCCACACTAATTTGTCCTAGTCCAAACTACATTGGCCTGGTATTTTTAGGAAGAACCACTTTGGCCTAGGACAAACTAGTGTGGCCTAAAATCGGGTTTGGCCTGTAACATATACATAGATATTATCTTGCTTCTTCATTTTTATATAAAAATTATGTATAAATGTTTTGTTGTATTTTTTATTTATTTTGTTGTATTTTTAGATACCTATATTTTTCGTTTTATTTTTTTATTTGCTTTTTATTCTGTTATTTATATTTGGGTTTCATTTATATTTGGGTTTTATTTATATTTGGGTTTCAAAAAATTATTGCTCTTTTAAAATAATATAATGCGTTCTGTATGATATTAAATATTTGTCTACAGGCCTAAGTGGTATTACTCTCTGGTATCAATCTATCTATGATATTATATATATCATTTCTTTTTTAAATAGATACATAATTTGAAAAATAACCAGCGTCAATACAATTATTTTGTTTTATTTGAACAAACCGACTTCTCTATCTTTACAATACAATAAATAATATTTATATTAAATATAAATATTTTGGTTAAAAATAATTGTTTGGTTGTTTAAATCGTGATTTTCTCCTCTTTTTCTCAAATAATTGAAAAATAACAAATGCAATAACAAAATTAGGTTGTTTTATTCGGAAAAAACTGACTCCCAATCTCTATTTATACTATTGGAACATGTTAGGTTCGAATAACAAAAACCAACTTGGTAAAATAAGCGAGCGTGGTCATGCTGTTAGCAATCTCAAGAGTGTCATTGAGTACAAAGCCGTGTTTGGGGATTTTCCATTCTCACCCTGTCCATTTTTTTGTGTGGCATTGATATAAATGAATGCGATAACGACGTGGCCTGTTTGGCGTGACGGGTGAAGGGCTATTAGTCCTAAATTGACAGGGCCCAAAGAACCGAAAAAATGAACCGAAGAATAAACCGCTGACACGGAACCCGCCCGTCCATTAAAGGGTAGAGTGAGAGAAAAAAAGACACTGTGAAAGAGGAGGGGTGGGATTTTTCCCACAGATGTATTTTCGCTCTTGAAAAAAAAAAAAAAAAAAACATTGAACGACCAATGGTTCCCCACCTATCTGCCTTGGAAAGTTTGGTGGCTTGTCAGATGGCATTTGAAGGGATGACAGTGGGAGGAGGTTGACACGTTTAAATGAACCCCATTTCCGCGGGCTGCAGATTTCTTTTTAGGGGTGAAGGGTGGAAAAAAAAAAAAAAAAAAAAGTTGAAAAGGCGAATTGATCTAAACAATGAGTTGAATGTTTCTTCGCGTTTAAGACTTTCACTGTCCAATTTCATACTGTAAAATGCAGCGAGTTGTCTTCCAAGTTTAAGGGATGGGAAACGATATCCCAATATATCGAAATGTGTGACTGAGGAATCGATATTTTGTTAACGATACAGCTGGCGCGATATTTTAAAAGGTCGATATCGTCCCACCGATATAACTGGAATTTTGTTTAAACAGTCCCTTCGGCATCCCAAAACGATACCCAATATTATACGCCATTTGATGTATCCGAGGGCAGAACGAGCGGGGGTTGGCTGGCGTAGCAAGCAGGGGTGGCCTCCCTATTACATTGGGGCAAGACGAGGAGGAGAATAATTGTTATTTTGAGGTACTTCCGTTCGCCGAAAAAAAATAAAAAAATTCAGTTGGGCGATTAAAATTTCTGAACTTTAAATTTTTGAGGAGTTTAAGAAAGAAATTAATAAATATCGAGATATATCTCCGGGTGATAATTGTTATTTTGAGGTACTTCCGTTCGCCGAAAAAAGAAAAATAAAAAATTCAGTTGGGCGATTAAAATTTCTGAACTTTAAATTTTTGAGGAGTTTAAGAAAGAAATTAATAAATATCGAGATATATCTCTGGGTGATTCTCTCTATCTATAGCGCTATACCACAAGCCACATAATATGTCGAATAGCATATTATGTCGAACTAAACCACAAGCCTTCTCCTCCCATTCTTATTTTAAATGGGGACCCCTAATTTTTTTTTCCTACTACTACTATTCCTTTCTTCTTTGTTTACAGTCCGTTGAGTCGGCGTTTTCTCTGTATTTTTAAATTAAATCCTGAATGAACGAATTCCGACGATCGGCGATTTTAGATGGCGAGTTTAATTTGAACGATTTTTAGTATTCGCGCGAGAATCAGTGTGGTTGTAGGAGGGACCTGGAAGGGCCCCTGGCCTTCTCCTTCCTCCCTCATCACTCGGTCCTCCACCCCTATCATACGAGCTGGCCCCGCTTGGGGTGGGTGAGGTCTGTGAAGGTTTCCCAACTCGTGTTAGACTCTTTTTTTTTTTCAATGATCAATTTTTAGGTTTTTTCAACGTTCCACGGTGTCGGATTTTATTCTCTCCTCGCTAATGTCGGGTACCTTCATTAAAATGGGCTTTAAACTATTTTCAACACCCAAAAAGGTCGGATTAGAATTCCTCTGCATCCTACCCCATCACTCGACCCATTCAAATGGGTGAGCGAAGCGAGCCCCCTATCCGAGAAAGTGGTCGGCCGAGCGAAGCGAGGCTCCCCTGTCAGAATGCTAGTGAACTATAAATTTTCGAGGAGTTAAAAGAAAGGAATTGAAAAATATCGAGATATGTCGGTGAATTTCAGGCTTTATCTTCCCACGTCAATATCTCTACCAAGTGTGTTCGTTGGTTTTCCTCGTTGATTAAAAAATCCTCCCGGAAAAGGTAATCAACCCCGTCCAAACCGATCAAAAAGGAAAAGAACACTTCGCGAAAAGAAAGTGGCCGTAATAACAGTTATAAAGGAGTTTGATTGCAGGAGGGGGCGACATAAATATTCAGCAGTGATGAGTATTATATCCTCACTCAAAAGCGGCGCTGGGGCTCCGCTCAGCTGCAGGTATTTCTAATGAATGGCCCATTCATAGGCTCTCTAAAGGGGGCGAGATTGAAGACGGGGACGTAATGTAAAATCTTGGACCTAAAAGAGAGGCTAAAACATTCATTTGAATTCTCGAGAAGGGACGAAATGGAGGTTTTTACTGCCAGGGTGTAAAAACCCCCAAGATAAACTAGTTTAGACAAAACACTTAAACCGTAAAAACAGGAGAAGGGACGATTTTATCTGCTATCAACGTTTTACATGATCACAAGGAAAGCAGAGGAAAGAATAATATTAAAGATTCCGTGGGGTTGAGCGGAGACAGGAAGACGGCTTGCCGATTACAAAAGGAACAAGAGGGCCTTCTTTTGGGAACATAAAAGAGACGATTTCTTAATAATAAAAAAAAAGACGGGCGATATTAACAAAGTTGCAAACATCATTACGGGGGCGGTTCCGGGTGTCTGGTTTATGTAAGGAAAACCTGCCATGCATTGTTCGGAGTTGAAGGCATCTCAAAGAAGTTTTTGACAACCCTTTCAAAGGGGCCTTCAAGGTCGGTTTTATGGCGGGGACAAGAAGAAAAATCTCGCGTCGTAAAAAAAAAGACGGTGGGAACTTTGAGGCGAAGTGTGTTGGGGGGGTGGGTCGTAAAGTGCCTGATTTGGCGAACATGTCTGAAAAGGAAATATGGTCCGTTGTTGTCTTCAAGGTGATCTGCACGGGCCATGATGGGAATGGGAGAGGATCCAGCAGCGGTTCTACACGAGACCCATCGCAATGTGAACTGCAGATTTGGATAAGAGACGCAGCAGAAACGAATCGGCTGTTGACGCCCAAAGGAGATACAGTCAAGGAGCATATGGCTGATGACAAAATGCTGCCAGCTTACTCAGACTAAGGTTGAGCTATTTATAACTATAATTAGTAAAATACTTAGAACAGGGTGTTTGTTGAAATGCGTCAATAACTGCTGCTGTCCCGAATACACCCACAGAGCTTGGAGGGGAATGCTCTCTCACGCCCAACCGCCAGGCTCTACGCAGTAGGTCGCGGGGACAGGGTGATGGAATGGCAGTGGAACTGAGCGGGCCAAAGAGCTTGCAGTTCCTCTTTTATGTCTATGTACATTACAAGCCTGCCGAATCCCTGCTGACGACGACTTAGAGAAGCTGGTGAGATGTGCAAACCCCTCAGTCATTGAGGAGACAAGCAAGCTAGCTGCCTAATTTACTAACTATAAGCACGTCTGTAGCAATAAGGGATGTCGTTTCAGCAGCAATGGAACGTGGGGTGGTGGGTACGGTAAACGAAGGCCAATCAGGGAAGGGCCTGGCAATTTACTGGCTTCAGATCAGTATTCACACGTTCATTCGATCCATCAGGGAAAGTAAGTTCAATGACCCAGACACTGAAGTACATAAGCGTGCTCCAAATATTTCATTGGTTCAGAGTGGATTTGCACAAGTGGAGCAAGCTACTGATACAGAAGACGAGCAGCCAACTCAAGATGCCCCCAGAGAACTGGTAGACCATTTGATAGATCCGCCAAAAAGCGAAAGCGGCAAGATCGTCAAAATAAGGCGAAGAGCCATAGAACGCGAAGATCCATAAAACACAGGCAAATCCTGGGCCAAGTCATCTTGATCTATGCAAAGCCCAAAAAATCATCAGGATTCCTAATTTCTGGTCCCACTTCATTTTGTAACAACAAGTGATTAAGAAATTCATGAACCTTAACCTCGCAACGGGCCAGTAACTTAAATATTGCAATACAAACAGTCGGTTCAGAAGGATCGAAGTCCGAAACTCAACTTTCACTGTTCGGTAATCAGCAGATACAACTCAAATGTTATGAATTATTTTTTACCCACTTTAGTAAGGTCAGGAAGAACTTCAATCATTGAAACCATCGAGATTCATAATATATTATGTTACGGCGAATGTTTGAAATCGGTGATTGTATAGAATTACCGGCGATTCTATAGAATCCCCAACGTGCGAGAGATTAGCTCGAGGATTGTATAGAATTACCTACTTTTTTTCGGCGATTCTATAGAATCACCGAGTCGAGTTGGGGAATGCGAGTTTCTTGCGCATTCTCGAAGGGAAACTCCACGATCGGGGACGTCAAAAATGCCTCATTGCATGTCGTGAACTCATAACGACAATAAGACTGTTTCAAAGTACCAATCTCCAGCCCCCGGCCAGGGAGGTGGTGAGAGTGGAGAAGCAGCTTGTACCGCATCTAAGGAGTGGGGGAGCGACAGGGGCAAGCGGGGACGCTCAGTTTTCCATCAACAAGATTACTATGACGCCATGTTTTTTTTTTTCCTGCTCCATCAAATATTGAACGAGGTGATTAAAACTTTCGTTTTTGCTCATTTAAACTTCAATTCGAGCAAATATCGATGCTCCCCCTTCACGAGCATGTTTCAGGCTGTGATAATCCGTTTTTTGTATCCTGAATATCGTTTACCTGCAGGTTAAAAAAAAACACAGTTTTTGAGAAGGTCGTTTTTGATAATATGGCTCCTTCGATGATTATAATATGGAATCCCGCAATGCTTACTGTGACGCCATGTTTTTTCCTGCTGAGGAGAAGGTGGTAATATGGACTCCCTATTCATTTTTTTGTTATGAAATATCAACTTTCCAAATAAGGGCTCAACTGTTTATGGCAGACGCGTCCATCATTGTTATGATAAACTCGATTCTCCTGCGATTTTTGGCCACAATTCCCCTTTTTATACTCAAAATACCTTGGGGTCCATATTACCTACAATCTTTGCAAAGACACAATTTTGTCATTTCTTGGAAAAACTCAATTTATGACACCTAAATTCGATCTAAATTTTTTTCCAACTTTGATGTCACTTTACGGTGAGCAATGAAGCCGTCTGCCATAAACAGTTGAGCCCTTAGTTGGAAATTTGATTTTTCATAACAAAAAAATGAATAGGGGGTCCATATCTACCGGATTTCATACATTCACCGTAACATATACATTGCCCCAGCTACATGGAAGGATTGCCATCGATCACTACTCAATTACAACCATTCGTAGAAATCGTGGCTAACAATAATAATATTACGATATAGTAGTAGTATTATAATGCGTGGATTTGAAGATAATAATTATAACTTGAATATTATTTATCATTATTGCGACCAGAGACTGAAGATTCTCATCCACCAGCAATGACAGGCGTTCACCGTATCATTAAATCTAATTAAAAAAACAAATATTAAGACAATTACTCACAGGCATAGTCTGACTCCCGTGTAAGCTGTTAATCGCCGCCTGCGCTTCTATGTGCGAACTGAATTTAACAAATGCACAACCTGCAACAAAAAGAATTTCACGTTATAGTCACATTTCCACAAAGAAAATTATCCATACAAACTTCGTCGAATTTCATCCTAACACTTTCAACACTCAACAAGGGTCAAAGGTTTTCGTTGGTTAAGTCTTTTTTTTCGGCCCTTGAAATAAATTACGCGATATTAAAAAAAAGAGCCATCCTTCTTTCATTAAGTAGTATTAAAACCGACTCGTTGAGAGGAAAAAAAAAAAAAAAAAGAAAGAAAGAAATGAGAGCGAGCAAATATTTGGATGAGCAAGTCCTGATTGTCAGGTTATTAATATTGACAGCAATTTTTCATTTTGTCGATGTAAAAGAGGAAAGCCAAGGTGGAAACACAAGATGAGAGAGGGGAACCGAATTCAAGATTTTTTTTTTTTACAAGAGGAAGTTGTTTGTTGAAGTAGGTCTTGTACGAGCATAACGGGGCTCGTTATAGCTGAAACTGTTTCTTGTTCTTGTTGGGAACTCACTGAGCCTTTCTTCTTGTTTCCTCCGTTTTTTTTTCGGGGCTTTTCCGTAGTGGAAAACGTTTTCTTTTCAGCGGCGTTCGGAATGAATCGCGCCCCCCAGGAGGGGGGGGGGGAAACGGCGAGAATTTCTCTTTTCCCGTTTTTATGAAGGGAAATATCGTCGGGGGTAGACGGAAATGAACGTATTTTTAAATTGAATCCGAGTGCTCCGCTGCGGGGGGTTTCTCCGCGGTAATTTCCCTCAATGATATGGTCTTCTTTTTAAGAGAAGACACGAACTGCTGGGGAGACGTTTGAAAATTTGAGTTGAGAATTTCGCTCAGCGGATGTACGATATGGATCGGGTTAACGCTGTCCTGAATAGCGCCATCAGGAGTGGTTCGCTAAATGCAGGACCCTGGGAATACTAAGAATGAACTAGCGATCTTGTTATCAGAAATACCTCCAAGTAGAACTCAATACAAACTACCTGCCCCTCATTCTCAATCCGTGGAGCTTAAACTTTCCACTAACTAAGATGCAACGTTGAACAAGAAGGTTAACTACAAACGCAACAAAATTCTCACTTCCTTATTCCCAATGAGCGAAAGTGGAAGGTTGTTTCTCATTAAAATTCCCGGCTCGGGGGATTTGGAGCCGTTTTCCCCCTTCGACGCTCACCATCCAAGAAAACGAGGTTTTCACGTGAATAGGAAAACCCCCTTCCCCGCCCAACTTCGATGTTTTGTCTTTTTGAAGCGCCCTCTTTCCATCGTCAAACAGACTATCAAGTTTCAGCAAACTTAATAGCAAGAAGTAGGCGCTCCAACGGGGTTTTCGTGTTCCCGACGCGAAAGAGGAGTTGAGTTTTAATTAAATTAAGTTAAATTGCGGAAGTTCGGGTAGACGCCGGAGATATACCTAGTCCTCGAAAAAGAAGATACCCATCCACACAAGTTAATTACAAGGATGAAACAGGATTACACACTCAACAACTTGGTAAACTGTGATGCTTGAAGGGAAGTTGAAAATTTCTCGGCGGAATTTTTTATTCGCCCGGAAAAAGCAACGTAGCAGAAACAACCTTGAAGAGCGTCCAAAGCCCTGGCAGACACTATTAAAGGCAGGTATTATTATGTTAACATAATAATATAAACATATTATGTTGTTCTTCTTCCTATGTTCATAAACTTAGCAGACCTTGATCTTCTGGTCATAAACTTAACAAACTCCATATCAAGTGATAATCTCTGAGTTAAAATTATGGTCAAGTGATCTAAGTACATGATAGCGTTATCTAGGGCATGTTAACTTTATGATCACATGATCAAAGGTCTGCTAAGTAGATGCAGATGAGATCTAGGGCATGTTAACTTTATGACAATCATTGTCAAAACACTCAGTGTAATTGACAAATAAAAATTTGATTGATTGATTGATTGATTGATTTATGATCACGTTATCATAAAGTTAACAATTAGCAGCTAAGTGTATGAAGATGAGATCAGAGGTATGTTAACTATATCATCACATGATCAAAGGTCTGCAAAGTATACTTATAAGTATATCTATATATGAAGATGAGATCTAGGGCATGTTAACTTTATGATCACATGATCAAAGGTCTGCTAAGTATACCTATAAGTATATCTATAGATGAAGATGAGATTTAGGGCATGTTAACTTTATGATCACACGATCAGAGGTCTGCTAAGTGTATGATGATGAGATCTAGGGTATGTTAACTTTATGATCACGTGATCATAATGTAAACAATTAGCAGCTAAGTGTATGAAGATGAGATCAGAGGTATGTTAAATATATCATCACATGATCAAAGGTCTGCAAAGTATACTTATAAGTATATCTATAGATGAAGATGAGATCTAGGGCATGTTAACTTTATGATCACATGATCAAAGGTCTGCTAAGTAGATGCAGATGAGTTCTGAGGTATGTTAACTATATCATCACATGATCAATGGTCTGCTAAGTAGATGCAGATGAGATCTAGGGCATGTTAACTTTATGATCACATGATCAGAGGTCTGCTAAGTGTATGATGATGAGATCTATATATAGGGTATGTTAACTTTATGATCACGTTATCATAAAGTTAACAATTAGCAGCTAAGTGTATGAAGATGAGATCAGAGGTATGTTAACTATATCATCACATGATCAAAGGTCTGCAAAGAATATGAAGATGCGTTCTGAGGTATGTTAAATATATCATCACATGATCAAAGGTCTGCTCTAGAAGCATAATATGCTTCATATTATGATGATGAGATGTAGGGCATGTTAACTTCGTGATCACGTGATCAGGGGTCTGTTAAGGTTATGATCCCGGGATTTGTATTGATCATAGATGTGGGGGGTAATCCGATGAACACGTGATCTGTAGGAGATGAATCAGTCAAACTGAACCACCTTGAATTAACAATATAACTTGTAAAACCGCTAAAACCAGTAAAATGAGGCGAACTTGACCACCCTCAGCAACCCAAAAAACCATCCAACCAGTCGTGTATGACCAACCTGTAAAATGTATCTAACAAGCAACAAAGAACGCTGCTATGCAATATTCTACCAAACAAGATCTTTCCTGGAAGAATCTGCCAGAAAAAATGTGAAAGTTCCTCCTTTTTTAACGGAATAACGGTAATCGATGTTTAAAAAAGCAAAGCAACTCTTTGGGGAGGAAAAGAAGTAAAAGATACACAGTCGTCTCGCATATAATTCAACGTTTCCGCTTTCGTTAACCCTTAAATATAAGAAATATCAAGTGGATGGGAGGGATGAAAAAAGAGAGGGGAAATTGAGGGAGCAAAAAGTGTCTAGCGAGTATGTTTCGTATCGCTTTGATGTCGGGGGAAACCCTTGGAAACCGATGAACCGTGTGCTTCATCCAAATTATTGCTTCGTCAGCCCAATACCCCACTGTGAGGGATTCAGCATCTCCCCTTCATCTACCTTCCGCACCCCTCGATTTCCCTCTGAACCAGCTCCAACTTTCCCATCAGGAGGTTGTGGGGGGTACTGTATACATTTTCCCGGCAACTTTTTTTGCCCCCCCTTCCCGTGATCGACTTGTTAGATGGGAAACGTAGATTTTTTTTTATACGATGCTGGGGGTTTCCCTGCAATATATCTCCTTGCACAATCGACAGTCAGTAATCGACTGTCGGCTGACATGGAAATTGAAGATTCGCCTGTCAGTGTTCAAAGCTTGAATGGGCTTTCGGGGTCGTGGGTTAAGTTGAAGCTGCGCGGCTTCTGACATGGATTGGTAAACCTTTCAAACACACAGGAAATTAGATGTAGGGACCATGCGCGGGACTATTTTCAGAGCGTTCTGTTGGCGCAAAGATTGCAGGGGTCGGCCTATACAATGTATAGGCCGACCCCTGCAATCTTTGCGCCACCAGAACGTACACTGAGAGAAAAGATTTTTTTAGTGGCTAGGTTAAATCCGAAATAACCTCGAAAATAAATTGAAACCACCTAGAATCAATTGATTCAACCTAGAAAAAAATAGGTCCAGGTTAAAGTAACATCGAAAAATATTAATACAACCTAGACCCATATAGAAACAACCTAATCCGTTATTACCCGCCCTCTGACCACAACCTGGAATAAAAAAGTGTCAACCTAGACCAATTGTGAACTTCACATTCGGTCTAGGTTGACACTGTGAAGACCTAGAAAATATATTACCTACCTTTGACTTTTAAGTGGGGTAACCTAGAATTGAATGATTTGACCTTCCATATAATTCCCCTCCATTAAAGTCTCGGTTGTACAACTGAAAACAACCGAGAGATTTAAAAGGCGAGATTGTTACTTTAGGTAACAACCCAGAAGAAAAAGTTAGACTTTCAGTCTCGGTTAAAACTACCGTAGTACCACAAATAGTTTTAGGTTTAAACAACAGTGATCGTAATTCATTCATTAAATAAATTCCAGGTTGTTTCTACGGTACGCTAAGCGGCCGCATAGAGCGCCACTGTAGGCGGTGGGCGTTAATTCTCGTTGTCTTGGCACCCCTGCTATTTACCGGTGGGGTTGAGGCCGATTCTCTGTCAAATTCTAATCATCTATTTTCTGTCACTATGTGCAGTCATATTATGACGTCACATTCAAATTTTTGTACTGAGTTGGAAACAGAGACAACCCAGAAAGATAGTTGAAGTTGATAGAACCAACCTGCAATGGAAGTGGAGCAAACCTAGAAAGAAAAGTAGACCACCTAGTAATTTATTAGGACCAACCTGAAAAGAATAGGAAGCTACCTAGAAATTTAACTGGTACAACGGGGATAGTAATTGAAACAACCTCGTAAATAAAGGGGCACAACCTAGAGAAAAAAGGGTTCTAGGTTAAGAAGTTCAAACATTTTGAGCAGTTGGCAAAATTGCTGAAAATATGAAGGATGTGGTTGAAAGACAGTGTGGATGGATGTTACAATCCACTCGCTTGGATTAAATCCGATTTATAACTAGCCGGCATATAGAAACCGTGTAAATCCAAACCTCGACTTTGCGGCGGGAAAACTGCTTCGGGGAGAAGTTCCGGAGAGACTAAATTGAATTCCGCGTAAGGTAAATTTAACTCGAAGCTAAATTAAAACACTAACAGCAAAGGGTAACACGAGTTAGGTTGGTCGGAGGGAGTTGTAAAGGCTGAAGGGGCAGCTGCGAGGGTAGTGTAGGGGCAGTCATCGGCAGGGTTGTGGTCGGCGGTTCTTTGAGCCGACGGGGGCCAAACCGCTCGTAGCGGGTTCAACACCGCAGGGCCAGTGGGACGCTGTTAAACTTGTAACCCTCCTTCAAGACCCTCAGGTCAGAGCGAATCCAAATAAGGGAAAAGCTTTCGTCACGCGCAGTTGTCTTCCGCATGTTCCAAAATGAAGATTGACCGGAGTAGGAAAAATTCAACAATTCAATCGATAAGTGCTGCGCAACTGGTTCAGAATCATCGGCGGACTGCTAGATCGCGAGTGACGCCACCCCTTCCCCACATGACTCTCCCGTTCGTCCCAGAGCACGGACAGTTTCGTCAATCCCCATATTTCGTTATCCAAGAATGCAATGACGTTTACCGCACTTTGGTCAGAACATGGTTATGCCTCACCGTCTTCGCTTTGGCTCAATGACGTCTTGCGGCATCGGTTCTTGCGTCGGCGAGTTGTTTCAGGAAGACAGCATTAAATGTTCTGCACGCGGGTTGTCTTAACACTTTGGATGCGTCAGTTTAACCGAGAGCAACTTCCGTAAAATCTCCAAAGTTACTCGGGACAAATGGTCCTGTCCTCAATGCAAATAGTCTCGGTCCTCTTCTCCTGACAGTTTTGTGCACAAAGAAGGATTGGGAGGCACTAATCGCTAAATATATGAGTTCCCTTGAGTCCTCGTTGGAATGCAAACTAAAGGAGCATCTTGGTGGCCTGGAGAACCACATTTCGTCCTTGGAGCCTCACTCTTGGACTTGGATCAGCGTGTGTCGTCTTTAGAGGGGAAAATTGAGTATGGCAATATCTCAGCACCACCTTCTGATCGCGATGGCGCGGATCTGGAGTCGGCTGTTGCGGAAATGTAGGAGCGTCAGCGACGGGGTATTAACGTACTCTTTCATGGCTTACCTGAATCGCTGAAAAGTAGAAACGGGACAAGTCCATGTTTTGGTCAATATCGCTTTTTCCAGAAAAACTTCTTCTCGTGTCAATACACCTTTGGTGTGAAAAAGAGACTCGTCCCTTAACCTTTAGCGGTAGAAATTGATGAACGAATTCGGCGTTGAGTGTAAGAGCGGGACAAGTCCAGGACGTGCCTTCTTCTTTCACTCAATCGATGAACTCTACCGACAGTGCTATGGGGCTAAAATGGGGCTACGGGAGGTTTTTTTTTTTTTAAAGGCTTTTGGCTATGGGATCGAGTCAGGTGTCGTTTTCGAAGTATTTTTGGACGTAGAATCCATTTTTTGGGATCCCGGAACGATCCGATTTCACTGTTGCGATCTATAGGGCTTTCATGGGGCTACAAATAAGATTTTTGATGGATCCCAGGAAGTCAAATATTTTTCAAGTAATAACAAAACAAAATTGAAAACAAATTTTTGTAGAAAAAAATCCAAATTTTTTTTTGAAATACATATAAAAAATCCCTAAAAAATGTTTTTCATTGGCAGAATTAAATTTCCGCACAAGTAACCGATATCAAAGAATAATAAACCCTTGTGTAAAATTTGCAGCGTTTTTCCTTTTCCTTTCCGTCACAAGATTGTGACTTTTATTTTTTCTTTGTGCAGCGTCGTCCCTGGACTTCATCTGCGATCTCGAATCTTAGTACTGTTCTGACACCGTGGTGCTGTTGGGCCGCACTCCATCATCACCCTTTCTCGTTATCCAGGGTCTTCAATCTACTGGAAGGTGTTTCTGTATCACAGTCAAGTGTCTGGCCACGCAACATCGGTGTCCTCGCTACTTACTCTCCTCGGTCTACTCTTCTTACTTTCCTCGGTTGCCTTCAGTCAATCTCTTGTGGTGAATGACAATTCAGATGCTACACTTCACGAGTTTCCCCTCTTTGGACCTTCCTCGGCTCCTTCGGATCTCCAACAGTACAACCCTCCACTTCGCCAATCTCTTCGTAAGGAGCTGGAAACTTTTTTTTTTTTTCATGGGTGAATTATTTGATTTAAAACATTGTTTTGTATTGAGCTGTGACTCCAACTCCCTAAGTTATATTTACTTTATTCAAATTACTCTTTGTAGCCGTCAACTTCCACTTGAATCTGTAAGGCTGTTGAAATTCACTTTGTAATCTCTTTTTCTGAAACAAGAAGTCAACTTAAAAAATAGACATTCTCTTGAATAGTTTAGGAAAGGAGGGAGTTGGAGGTAATTTAGAGGATGAGAAACAGCCAGGTTGAAAAATTGAACTCGATCCTCATCGAGTTTTCTCAAGTCGAACAGCAGGGACCTCAAGTGGGGGTGCTGTAGAAGAGAAGAAAAAACTAAAAAGAAAAAAAAATCGCTTTCTCAACTTTTATTCCCAAAGTTGAAGTTTGAAAGTCTAAAGAGGATTGAAGTTTAATTTTTCCCATTAATTGAGAAAATTGATTGATGACGCTCTTAGAGGTTGAGTAAACAAGGCATGTTGGAAGGGAGCTCCATAACTTTTCGGTTGATTGAGTTGAACCGCTTTTTACATCGTCCGCTTTTCCCCCCTCGGGGCTTCTGATAACCAATTACCGTGTTCGGCCTGGCGGTCTGGTTTTCTCCGGCCATTAGGGCGGACGTGGAATTAACGAGAAACTGCGCATTAAAACGTGACCCATTTCGTTCGTCCCGGGTGAATTTGTGAATTTTTCAAATCGGGGATTAATATTACCTCAAATGCGCCGAGGAAGCTTGCCTACCTGACACCGCACACAGCCGTCTGGAGACTCTTCAAGAATTAATTTGGAAACCCGAGCGGGGGCAATTCAGCATTCGCAAGATACCAGCCGGATGCTATTGTTTAATTAAATTACCATCTTCCACAAAGGGAAAAGGAGAGTATTAAACAGGGCGTTGAATGGGATATACATACTCTCCTGCAAGCCCTTTGACTTTTGCAACAAAGGTACCATTTCGACCTGCAACCCCTCCTTCAACACTGCGGTGTCACCTCCGAGCCCTTTGATGCCTTGCGCTTTAACGAGCACCCCCCCCCCCCCCCCCCCTCGAACAGAATCACACATAACGCTAAGCCTCCTAATTCAATTACAAATTGGAGAGAGAGCTGACGACTTGGGGACGGGAAGGGGTTTTGTCTGTCAGATTCTCTCCATATTGATTAGTAAAACCCTTAGTTTGGCTTTGAAGGGCCAAGGTGTGTCACAAGGCATGGGGGGGAAGGGGTTGATTCTGAAAATAAACTTCAAACGACCATTCAAGATTTCAATTAGCGGCCGAGGTTTTCCCTATCAAACTTTTCTTTGAGCTTTTGGCCCCCTCCCATGAGTGCTCTCAAACGGGAAATCTCTCTTTAAAATGCTTCGAAACTGTTTTCAGACTGCCTTCCAAGTAACCCCCCCCCCCCTCACTTAGTTTGGCAACATACTTTTCTTTATTGCTACAATTCGATTTCCCACAGACGATTGGAGATATGTATAACAAAGAGGTGTTTCACGTTTGACCTTTCTAAAAAAAAAAAAAAAAAAAATATTTAGCTTGAAAAATAACGCTGCAAATTTTACTTGGTTTATTATTATCATTTAATAATGATTAACAGCACGAATCCATTTTTTCCCGTCACGTCACGGTAGTTCTTATTATAAACAAGATGAAAAGAAACAAGCCATCAATTGAATTGAATAGATGAGCGCAACCTTTCTGTTATTACGATATGAGCGAGAGAAACTAAGAAACAGTAGGTATCTAGCGACCAAACTATGCCACACAACACATCAAAAATATCCACGTGATGCTCATTACGTAAACAACTGCACCCTAACGACCGATGCGTAATAAAACCTCAGAGGTAACGAACGGCTCAGGCTGCAAAAATCGTTTTGGAGTCGTTGGAAGTCGGGGAGGCCCCCCTGGCCGAATAAGTGCTTGGCCGAGCGAAGCGAGGCTTGATGTCTGAGCTGGGGTTTGAATGTGTCCATCGATGCTACGCACCCCACTAGCGGGGGGTCTGGGTGCGTAGGCGAGCAAAGCGAGCCGGAGCATCTAGTCAGCCTAAAAAGCTCATTCCATAGACCCTTGTACCAACGAAATCGGACAAAAACTTTCGTCCCCCCTTTTGAGGCCTCCTTAGTTACACATCAGAGATAAACAACTTTCGTCGTGAAGGACCTCCCGAAAACCGATGAAGGGGATGAGGGAGAAAAATTCAAGGTAGCCTATAACCACCCCCCGAACTCGTTGATCACAATGAGACCACCCTCATGCAAATCTGTTGAGCCGCTCGGGCGTGATGCTGTGATACACAAACACACAAAAAAACCAACATGTCGAAGAGGTGAGCGCACCTTTCCATTTTATGAGGGAAAGGTTGCGCTAAAAAACGCAGGCCGAAAGCTTGCAGACTCGTCTGCAACCACAGGAGACCATTTTCATGTCTTCATATTATTATTCACCTTATTGTGTTTTTGGTTGACCAGGAGACGCTACTTAGTTACAAATTTCGTGATGCGATATCATAACACTAAAAGTTTACGGGTTGCCACGGGTTTCGGTAACGCTTTTTTCGGTTGTGTGCCAAAGTAAAGACATGAAAATGTCAATAATAAAGAGGCTAGAAAAATAGTTTCGTTATGCCTACAGATATAAGTAAAGTGGGAGACAACTCAAAATCTTACTAAGCTACAGCTACACGGAGAAAAAAAAGTGCGGTTTTTGTTCGGTAAACCGCTTTGGCGGCCATTTTATAGTATAAAAAACCGCGTGAGCGGTGAAAATCTACCGAACAATTTCATTTTTACCGCCCAACTACCCTCGGTTACCTTACAACTCGATGATCTTACCGAACATTTCTTCTCTGCTACCGAACAATTCAAGAAATCTTACCTTGCCAGAACTAACCGAACAAACGGAGAGCTACATTCACCGAACAACTCGATTATCAACCGCACAAGGAAGCCAGTTCGGTACAAACATACCTCACATGCGAAAAAGTGAAGTAAACGTGTACCGCCCAACTTCTCCATCTACATAGAGAGGTTAATAATTACCGAACATAACACGTGGGCAATCAAATTTACATTAAATGTCTACCGCCTGCCAAAGGCTGTAAGGTAGATTTCAACCTCACATCGTCAACAGTTTACCGCCCAAGCTCCCTTCCTTTGAGGAGAGGTGATACTTTACCGGTCTATGAAGCTATCGAATATGTTGGGTCAGATTTTCACCTAACATAACACCTTGTCGGTAACTTTCTACCGCCTACCAAAGGCGGTAAGATTAATTTCTACCGCACATCACCAACGTTTTACCGCCCAACTTTACCTTCTTCATAGAAACGTTGATAATTACCGAACATAACACGTGGGCAGTAAAATTTACATTTAATGTCTACTGCCTACCAAAGGCCGTATGGTTAATTTCTACCTCACATCACCAACGTTTTCCCGCCCAACTTTACCCCCTTCACAGAAGGGTTTATAATTACCGAACATAAGACGTGGGCAGTAAATTTCCACCGTACACAAAAGTAAGTGCGGTAAATGTCTACCGTACAGTAGTACCTGAGATAGGCGCTTGGAAGCGCTTGCGTTGGGGCTTTGCTGGGGTTTTCGGCCGAGTGGCGGCCATTAGTATTGATGTGTTTGTCGTTGGTGACGGTTATAAATCGGTCTAGTGAATTTACTGTTAGGAACATCCGAAAAAGGTAATTATCTTTTGTCAGTTTCTTAGATTTTCAGCTTGTGAGGTAGGTATGTATGATGCTAACATAATGGAGTGCTTGTAATTTTGTTTTTTCGTGTTCTCGCATGTTCGACCCAAGGCCCAATTCGATCGTAGACAATGGAATTCCTGTTTCTCTCGTAAAAGACTGAAAGCAGTTTAAAGCATTCAAGAAAATTCAGTTACTGGACACTACTGAAAAGGTACATGTATGAACATTTTGCATGCTTATTCGTCGATACCTAACATCAATGCAAATCAATTGTGATTACAGTTACTCGATACATTTTCAAAATTGGGAAAATGCCTCGGACTACGCGTCGATCGACTCATTTCATCGGTGGGTGTTGACAAAATGTCGCTGCAGTGTCGTCCCTATATCGTTCCCATCTAAAGTACCTACCTACGTGTAAGCATTATTCCATGCGTCATTGGTGTATTGCATGAAATTTTTGATGTTTTCCCCTAAGCTGATCTCATGTTTTTATGCCTTCTTAAATCAGATTCACGCAGACCCTTTTCGGATGGTTTGGGGTGGAGGAGCCTCTCCTGAGTTCCAAGCTCGACGAATAAGGTCCCAGAATTGTGGAATTCGTCCGATCATCGAGGTGGAATACCCTTCTATCAGAAGAACCGCTACATCGGGTAAGCTTCAGAGCACACTTCAGTTAGGTATAGTCCCTCAAAAAGTGTTTTTTAATTGGTAGTGTGTCAAGTCCAGAAATCACAAAACAGAATTGTCGGCCATTATTAACAGCATTCCATTTCCACTTGCAGATGTTCATCTGAAACGAAGAGCTCTCTTATGTTTGCTGCCTTACGTCTTCGGCCTGATATGCAAAAAAGCCACCGTCCAGGACCGCCAAGTTGGCCGGGCTGTATCGAAGAAAACCGTCGCACGTGCCTATACCTTTGCACCGCGTATCTGTACCTCAAAGGTAAACCATCATAATATGCAAAATAATATTATATCAACTGTTCAGCAGAGCCAAAAGAAGTTTACGAAATTCATTTATCTTGTCGTGAAGTCCTATGTATCCAAATAACGGTCATGAGCCATCATTTTCAATCTGTTTACTGTTCTCTAATTATGAACATAAGTACAAGTACTTTATGTCCTCCCCAATTTAATGGCTTCTCCCTGTTTTGTAGCATGTACCTACGACATTAAACCAAAATTTTTGGTTTTTTAATCTTGGCCGTTTTGCGCAGTGGAAATGTCTAAAAACACTGCAAATTTTACACAAATGTTCAATGTTCTTTGATTTATCTAGGTTAGGTAAAATTTAATTCTATATCAATGAGAAAATAATTAAAATTAAAATGGGATCGTTCCGGGACCCCCAAAAATAGATTCTACGTCTAAAAATATTTCGAAAACGACACCTGGACTCGACCCCATAGCCAAGAGCCTTAAAAAAAAAACCTCCCGTAGCCCCATTTTAGCCCCTTAGCGCCCCACGGGTTTGGGCGATCGGACTGAAAACCTTGCGGGCACAACTAGATGGTAAGTCAAGTTGTTTGTCAAAATTTCAGATTAAAAAAAAATTCCTGCTGCCCAAAACGGCTCGGGCGGCGGACGGACATATCGGATTCAGAATGTAGACCTCTTGAAACGGATAATGTCAAATTTTGTGGCCGATCGGAGTCGTCGACCCCCGTCGCGATTCCATAGGGGTATATTATTCCCGGGATGGTTTATTATATTATCCCGTGGGGCTTATATAGGGCTACGGGAGGGTTCTTGAAGACTTTCGGCTATTGTGTCGTTTTGGTAGTATTTTTTTAGTATAACGTTTATTTAGTTTATTTAATAAACCCTTGTGGACAATTTGCAGCGTTTTTTCCAAAACGAATTTGGCAATCTCTAGTCAGTTTCGGTTTATGATTCTTGGAAGAATACACCTATGTTTAAGCGACGGAGGTCGACGACTCCGATCGGCCTCAAAATTTGACATTACCTATCCGTTTCAAGAGGTCTAGATTCAAAAACCGAAATGTCCGTCCGCCGTACGCCGTCGGGGCCGTTTTGGGCAGTTGGATGATTTTTTTTTTTTTTTTTTTTAAATCTGAAATATTGAAAAAATATATTTTACTTATTAAATTTACTATCTAGTTGTGCTCGCAAGAGGCCGATTGCCCAAACCTGTGGAGCTCTATTGGGCTGAAAAAGGGCTACGGGGGGTTCATGTTTTTTGGGTATGATGTCGAGTGGGGTGTCGTTTTCTAAGTCTTTTTGTACGTACAATCCTCTTTTTGGGGTCCCACAAAACCCTAGCAATTTACTTTCTGGCTTAAGAACGTTACTTGAGAAAGTAAAATCGACCCCATGGCTAGGGCATTGTACCTACCTACTTCATAAAATAATTGTATTTATATCAGATATATTTATATCTCCCTACTAGATTGAACAAGAACAGATTCTGCTCTGGTTTAATCTAGTTGGTAGGCGTGTACGAATACGTTGGATCATGTCAATAGACGTACACGTGTTTATTTGATAATATCAATGATTTGATAATAAAATATTATATTATATCCTTAACAGTTGAGAAATAGAATGTCCCCGGTTCGGCATTGAATATGATAAGTTATCATATTCATCATATCATTGATAACTTATCGACTTTCCCCATTTTTTAATGTAAAATCGAACCCATGGTTAATAGCATTGTACCTACTTGATAAAATAATGATAGGGTACTTGATAAATAATTTTAGTTCTTGACAAATCTAGTGGGGTGTCGTGCACCTACTTAAAATTTAAATTATTTGTACTTTAAATGATTTAATAATGTTGGATCATGCCTAAGTTTTAATTTACTGTATCCTTTATCCTTTAATTTACAGTTAATTATAATTTTATACGTTATATTATGTTGTGTATCGTTCTGCGTTGTAATAAACATGGTTTGTATTCATAACCGAATTATTTTTCTTCCTTAGGTATCCTATCCGTTCGACTCGTGGTTTGATTACTTCACAAATGGGAAGAGGTGCCTCTCAACGTAATTTGAGAGGTAATCGTACCCAAAAAGTGAGGTAATCCCTTGTTGGTGTGGGCGGTAAGTGTACATCAATGAAAGGTAACTCATTGATGTTCATTTACCGCCCAAACCAACAAGGGATTACCTCACTTTTTGGGTACGATTACCTCTCAAACTACGTTGAGAGGTACTTCTTGCCATTTGTTCGGTGATTAGATACCGCGCATTTTAGGTGTGGAAGGTAACGTTTACCGAACGATATTTGAAATTAGGGAGGTGAATACTGGCCGCACAATTGCGTGTGGGAGGTAATTTTTTACCGCACAATGTTTCTCGAAATTTAAAATGAGAGGTGAATATTCACCGCACATCCGAGTTGTGGGAGGTGATTCTTACTGCACATTTGAAGTAGGGGAGGTAATTTTACAACCTCACATTAATTATGGAAGGTGAAAATTCACCGCGCACTTTAACTTTGAGAGGTTATAATTTACCGCTCATAATCGAAAAGGTTTGAGGTTGGAAGGTTAAAATTCACCTTACATTTTGGTATGTTCGGTAAGTTGGCGGGACGAAATGAGCGGTAAACATTGCGGGACAGAGGGATTACCGAACAATTTAAGTAAAAATGTTCGGTAACATCTCCGATTTTTGAGCGGTAAAACAGTTTTGGTGTTCGGTAGAAAGATGAATGAAAATGTTCGGTAATCGGTGGTCAACCGCGCAAATTCAACACTTTACCTTACATTTTTTGCGTTTTTACCTCTCCATTTTTCGAAAAATTGTTCGGTTGACCACCGATTACCGAACATTTTCGTCTAAAATACCGCCATTTTTTTTCTCCGTGTACCGAAAGAGCGAATCGATATCAAGATCGCAAGAAACTCGAATCACAAAGTCATGATGCTACGGCTGCCGAGAGAGCCAAACGATATCAACAAAACATGGCTGCGATGGTGATGAGAGAAAGCATCAAAACGAGTTTAGTATCGACTTTCAAAAATAACGATCAGATGAAAGCTGCCATAAAAAAGATGATTCAGAGCAAAGAGTTCCTCGATAATTGCGCCGAAGAAAAACCTAATGTTTTTGAAATCTATTCCCAATTTCATGTTGTATTGCGCTGGAAGAAAGCGCGACTTATTTGCGATGATGCGCCAGTTGGGGAAACCCACAGTGTTTTTAACCCTCAGTTGGGCAGAGATGCATTCGCCGAAGCTCTTGAAGACATTGCATATTCAGCGGAGACTTCAATCTCGACTTGAAAAAACCGGAGAACAGCGAGTTCATCGACTTTATGCGGAAATGGTTTGACATGGATCTAAAAAGTCATTCTCGTCTTCCGACGACTCGGAATCACACCATAATTGACTTGGTACATAGAATCGTTGCCGTGCTTCAATCGCCCTATTCTGTCTCGATTCCCCGACGTTGAGTAAAGAAAATATCAAAATACTAAAAAATATTATAAAAATACAAATTTTTTTTCATTTAAAGATCAACAGGACAATTCCATTGTTCTTCCAAACGTTACGTTAAGGTATGAAAACACGGAAAATCTCCTCTACGGAAATCAGGAGAGAGTTTGAAAATAATCAGCGTTTGAACTTTTGGCGGGAAGATTGACCTTCCCAAAGTAGTACAACACAACGCCACCATGGCCGCTGGCATCGAATGTACAGATTTCATGTCCGCGAAGGTTGGCTAATCTGAAACTCCCTTCAAGATGGCGATTGTTTATGTTAGTCGGTTTCTACGGATATTCGGAGAACTGTAGTCAGGTCTGCTTTCGGGTTCGGGACGGTAAATGACGTCCTTTACCGTCCTTCCAGTTTCAAACCTTCCAACTTTTTTTGCGGTATCAGGGCGTTATTAGTCATTTCATGGAACTAGCTTTCAATTACAATAAACTGAAAAAAAAAAAAAAAAATGCTTATATAGCTCATTTTCGCCAAGTAGAAAAAAAAGTCGCATATTTGTTTGGTGTGTTTTTTGTTTTGTTTTTGTTTTATGCTTTACAAATAATTTTCGCCGGAGGCTCACTAAACCGTTTGAATACTCCTTCATTGCTCTTAGTTTAGGCTCGAGTCTCACCGATATTATTTTTTCCCTGAAGCTCAATGAGCAGTTCACGTTTATTATTCGTTGATATATTGATATTCTTGTGAAAAAATTAATTCAATGTCAATAAAAAAAATTTCTTAAAAAAAAAAAACAAAAAAAAAACAAAAAACCGTACATTGTTCGGACAGGTTAGGGGCCTCAAAAAATGGATTGTGCGTCCAAAATTACTCGGATTGGACCTCCTGGGATCCTTCAAACATCCCATTTGTAGCCCCTTGAGAGCCCTATAGATCCCCAAGGTGAAATTGAAGCCTTCTGAGACCCCGAAAAATGGATTCTACGCCCAAAAATACTTCGAAAACGACACCGAAAACCACCCTATAGCCGAAAATCTTCAAAAATCCCACTCTTAGCCTCTTTTTAGCCCAAAAGAGCTCCACGGGTTTGGGCGATCGGGCTGAAAACCTTGCGAGCACAACTAGATGGTAAATCGAGTATTTTGACGAGTTTTCAGATTAAAAAAAAAAAAAAAAAAAACCTAGTGCCCAAAACGGCCCGGACGGCGGACGGCGCGCGACGTACGGCGTACGGACATTTCGTTTTTGGAATCTAGACCTCTTGAAACGCATAATGCCACATTTTGAGGCCAATCTGAATTTTAGATCCGTCGCGATTACCCAGGTGTATTATCCCAAGAATAGTTACAGTGAGAGAAAAAATTGCGTTTTTTGCCCGATCGGGTGCCTCGCATGGCAGAACGACTTTTATCATTTTAGGAGCGGCGAAATTTGGGTTTTAAACCAAAAGGAGTTAAAACTCCTTCAAGTCAGTTCGCGAATTATAACGTAAATTTCCTCCCCCCCTCTCCTCCTTCGCTACCACCTTTTTACCCAAAACCCCCAAGAGCCGAAGCATCAATCATTTTGTGGGGGCACAATATTAACCCGCTATCGGTTAATGGGTTCGTTATTGAATATCCGAATGGAGTTCAAGAGACCTTCCCCTCCATCAACACTGCGGTCCTCCCTCCCTTGCAATGCCATTAATAACACTTTGCTTCAGCCCCCTCCGATGAAATATCTACCCTGGCTCGGCTTATCGCGTTTTGTCACCCCCGCCCGGGTGATGGAAACGTTGGACCGCCCCGAAAACGGGAGCTGAAACGGGTCTATTCCGCGCTACAGGTCGGATTTCGAGGTAAGCTCGAGGGGTTGAAAAGGAAAGTTTCGAACGGGAGGAGAAAGTCAGCCGGGGAAGGAGGAAAAGTGCCGAAGGAGTTGGGGAAGTTTATTTAAAAATTTCCAGCGTTCTAAGGCAAAACTTGGCTGAATGTGGTAAAGGGGGGAAGGGGGATGCTGACGTTGAAGTGTAGGTGGGGGGTGGGGGGAGGCATTACGACACACGGCCATTTGTCAGCTTTATGTATACCCCCTCCGGAAGACTTCCGTTCCAACGTCGTTCAGTCTTTCGACCCCCCCCCCCCCCCCCCCCCCGCCGCTCTGTCCTTTCGTGTAACAGCCATCGCCTTCCCCTCATCTTCTCATTTCCCGCCGAAATTGCATTCTTGGCCTGAACCCCCCCCCCCCCCCCCCTCTACTGGGAAAATGGGGCAATCCTTCTGAAGGCGCAGCATATCGTTTGTCTAGCACCCCCCCCCCGTCCCCCCCTCACGTTCCTCCCAAGCTTTTACTCCTCCCCCGGTTTTTTTTTCTTTCCCCCTTTTCACCGCAATATCCTTTCTGCTTATAACCATTGACAAAAGTCCGTCCCAAGTTTGGTGGGAAGAATGAAAATTCTTCTACGCTCTCCAGACTGGCACCCCGTCAAGGTAGACCTTCACGTTGAGAGTAATAAGAGGTCCATACCCGAGACGGCCGGGTTTTACGATAATAACCTGAGAACGTGGCGTATTTCTCAGAGGCAACGTTGTCGTGAATTGAACCCGAGGGTGTGAATTGTGTCCTTCTGTGACGAGGCGTTTCTACAATTTGTTTTTAAAATTGTGTCGTGAAAAGGGCAGAAAGTTGAACATGCTACGTCCACATGAGTGCCTCCTTGTACTGGTGGCTGTGCCTGGGAGTTTCAGATTAGGTTTCACAGGCACGCCATTTAGAACGTCAACAATCGCCAGAGGCGGAAGGTCTGTTCCGAGTAAATGGACCGACAGACATACGGATCGAGAGACAAATAGTTTATTCAATAAAGACAAATAGTTTAAATTAAATTAAATTAATAGACTATTAAATTAAATTTTAATTCATTTGAGATAAGTTCATGAAATCGAAATCCAGTAAAAATTCCGGGATGGTCATAACTAGGGCTCGGATTTTGCATGTTTTGCATATTTTTTAAGCCCCAGACCTTCATAGATGTTCGTGTTGAGTGTTTTCAGGCCATTTGCAACCCCAAAAAAAACTTAATTTTTTTTAGCATGTTTTGCATGTTTTGGGGGTTTCCAGATTTTTGCATGTTTTGTGCACGTTTCGTGTTTTTCCCAGCAATTTAAAAAAAATGACAAAAAATGGGATTTTTAGCAAATTTTTAGGTAGGTACAAACCAAACTTTTTAAAAAAATAGGTAACTAACTAAAACTAGTGGAAGTTTGCGTTCTATAGAATTTTTCAAAACCGAAATGGGGTGATTGGCCTCACTCAAGATTCAAATGCAAAAGAATGCAGGAGACCAGGCTGTCTGGAAAAGAAGCCTTCAGTGGTCCAACAATTAGCGTTTGTCAAAGCCAATTTCCGAAAGCTGCCTGAATTGATTACTTCCTTAGAGACAAAAGGAATGGACGTTCGCAAGTCCGTGTCTTTGGTAGATAAATTAATTGCGGATAGTAAGGAGTGGAAAGAGCCTGTAGGGGAAAACATGAGGAAGAAGCTGGACGCGTACCAGGATGGAAAACGATTCAAAAATGTTCCCAGATATTGAATGGTCGTCGGAGAATGCGAATTGACGGAGAATGTTTCGGCTGAAGACGTTGCAAATTACCGATTTCTACCCATTGTCTCCTGTGATGTGGAAAGGTCATTTTCTACACTAAAGACATTTTTAAGTGAGAACTGTTACAGGCGTAGTTTCAAGGTTGGCAACCTAGAGAAGGTATTAGTTGTAAATTGTCAATCAGCAAGTTGATCGGAGTGAGCCAGAAGAATTTATGTAATGTACATGTAAATATAATGCGAACTTTTTCTTTTTAAACCTTTCAACATGTTATTAATTTTTGTATAGTTTGACAATAAAACCTAAAGCTACTATAGGTACTAATTTGTGAAACAGTGTTCTTTCCATACAACCCATCCCTTTGCATGAGAGACTGTAAATGAAAAGTAATTGATGGTTGCAGATTTATTTATAATATAAATAAAAAAATTATGCGTATATTATACGCATAATATAATAAATTTAAATTTTTTAAATTCATTTAATAATCAATAAATTTTATCAACTACTTTTTCAAGGTTTTTTGTTCAAATACGCTTAACATTTTACGTACATATTCGTTTAAAGGGGGGTTTCACAAGCATTCATGGCAAAATAGTAAGTTTTCTTTGAATTATTTTAACAATATAATATATTATGTTGTTTGCATGTTTTGGCATTCTCAGTGCATGTTTGGCCACAAATTGTTGCATGTTGATCCGAGCCCTAGTCATAACCATCGGACAGTGGGCACATAGGTAGGTATTTGAAAAAAAAAAAAAAAACCTCTGCAAATTTTACACAAGGGTTTGTTGTTCTTTGAAAAATTTTCAAGGGGTCACTTGTATGTACAGAAATTCAATTCTGTCAATAAAAATTTTTTTTTTGGATTTTTTTTTCCAGACATTTTTTGTTTACTTGAAAAATATTTGACCTCCTGGGATCCTTCAAAAATCCCATTTGTAGCCCCATGAAAGCCCTATAGATCGCAACAGTGAAATCGGATCGTTCCAAAAATACTTCGAAAACGACAACTAACTCGATCCCATAGCCAAAAGCCTAAAAACCCTCCCGTAGCCCCACTTTAGCCCCACAGCACCCCACGGGTTTGGGCGATCAGGCTGAAAACCTTGCGGGCACAACTAGATGGTAAACCGAGTGTTTTGTCAAAAATTTCAGATTAAAAAAAAAAAAAAAACAACTCCTACTGCCCAAAACGGCTTGGACGGCGGACGGACATTTCGGTTTTGATAATATCAAGATATTATCTAGACCTCCTGAAACGGATAATGACAAATTTTTAGGCCGATCCAAGTCGTCGACCTCTGTCGCTTTACATAGGTGTATTATTCCAAGAATAATAAACCAAAAAACCCTCAAAACCTCTGAAAACCTCCATACTTAGGGGAAGGGTGGGTAAGACGGGATAGTGAGGTCAAATGGGACAGGGGTGGATAGGCAGGTCGGGCGATCGGGCGACGCCCGAAGGGCCGAAGGTCCTGAGGGGCCGGTCGAAGCTGGAAACAAAATTTGATCTTACCCGAAATATGAAATCGAGACGGAAAAGGAAAATTCAGGCACAATGAAGGCGATCTGGTTGGTTTTGTTCCTAACAGGGAGGATGGCAAGTGCAATCAATGCGTAATTTGCATACAAGGTTTTAAATCCTCATGGCCTCATTGTATGCAATTCTCTTTTTGATTCACACATTTTTGGTAACGCTTTCTACCACCCAAGCTGAGTGTTAGAGTATTTTTTCAAAATTGAAAATCATCAAAACAAGGCTGAGGCTAACAGTTAGCCGCCAATCTGGAGGATCTCATGTTGATGGCTTGCGAGCAGGAGCGTCTGGCCAGAGCACTGAGCCGAGTGGCTTCAGTCGTTTCTGGCCCTCCTCGCCATCGCCTATCGCTTGGTCAGTTCTCCCTCATCAGCAAGCGTTTTGTCTGAGGACGTTATGTGATCACGTTTTGGTTAAATATTCTGGGAATAATACACTATGTTGTTAGCAAAGTCCAAAATGTTGATCGTCCTAAAATTTTTTCATTATATCTACGTTTTAAGGGCAGATACCAAAACTGAAATGTCCACGACGTTTTGGGCAGTAGCAATTTTTCTCAAAAATCTGAAACTTTTGACAAAATAGTTGGTTTTCGTTCTAGTTGTACCCACACGGTTTTCAGCCCAATCGCACAAACCAGCGATGCTCTGCGGAACTAAAGAGGGCTGCAGAAGGGGGTTTTTGAAGGGTTTCATCTATGGGAAGGAGTTAGGTGTCGTTTTCAAAGTATTTTTTGGGGTCCCAGAAGCGTCTGATTTTGCCTTGGCGATCTATCAGACTTTTGAAGGATGCCAGAAAGACGAATGAGGACTCATTTTCCGACTAATCATTTTTGGGTTCTTCATCCGTCCAAACACTTAACATGACAATTTAAAAACAAACATTTTTAGTACCTACCTAATTAAATTTAAACAGCTGTAAAAGGTAAATAAATTTACCTTGGGACTGAGGTTGAGCCTAGAATTTGAAAGAAATGAACAAGCAGGGGACAAACATGAGTAGGGGAGGAGGGGAGATGGCGAGGAGGGCCAGAAACACCCAAGGCTCTCAGTTCAGTGCTCCAGCCAGATGCTCCTCATCAATACGCTGTGATAATGAAACTGAAGAAATGTGCAAAAATTCAATGCATCCTAGCTTCAGTCGCTATTCTGTTTGTATACACGGTACCAAACTAACTCACATACCAAGCGCCACTTTTATTTTTTCTAAATATAGGCGCTGTTATTTTAATATATAAGTTCGCCTAGGTATTAAAATTACTAAAATGTAATCGTAATCTCGTGTAATCTCGTTCCTATTCATTTGCTTGTTTTTCCAAAATATGAACAACCCCTCCTTTGATGGTCCTTTGATAGGTAACTGTTAAAGGGGGGGAGGGGGGGAGGGGGTCAAATTGAATCGCCCTGGTCGGTCGAAACCGCCTATCCGCCCCTGAAATGGGATACCGTCGGATATCATATCCGACCATAATGGTCGTCAGGTGTAGCTATCTGTAGGCTGACCAGTTTGATAAGATCGCTTTGAAGAAGCAATCAGTGCACAGTTAGTATTTTTGGCTGAAAGTCACTTATGTGTCTGTCAAGACGAAATTTAGATTATTATTATTAGCAGTGTACAGAGATTTAATCTCTGCGGTTCACCTTGGTCGTTGAAATTCGAGATGGTGACCTTCTGGGAGTACAAGAGACTATTGAAATGATGGGGTTTTCCCTGATCAGCTGAAGTGAGCTAAAATGTTTAAACGCGAGGAAGCTATGTGCCATGTGACACGGCCCATGTCCCACTTGGCAGTGTATTTTTAGTTTATGATTACGTGATCGGTGGGTCCACCAAGTGTCTAGTCTATTGACGTAATTCATCCACCAAGTCCAGTAGACAATCCTGTGACCAACTAACCTACAAAATACAGGCCGCTCAGATCGCTATCCAAAATCCCATGAATATGCACTATGTAACCCAGAACACTTGAGAATCATAACCCCTTTTAAATATGTATGGAGTGGCCCTCACGGTAGGAAGAAGAGGTCGAATAAACGGGAATCATCAGGCAAAAGAGCCTTTCCCCCAACCTCCCCCTAAGCATGAACAACCTAAAAGTAAATACCGAAATATTGATTCGAATAAAATCTCGGCGAAGGGCGGAAACGGAGGACTTCGGGAGCTCATTTGCATTGACGGTTCGCCTCTCCTTTCTGAAACAATTGGGCGAATAGGTAATATTGTTAGCTTTCCCAAACTCAATTACCATATGTAAACGTTTGAGTAGACTGTTTCAGGGCTCCCCAGGAGTTGCGGGAAATCACCAAGTTGGGAAACTAAGCGGGAACCATCGAAAAACGTATTGCTCGAGGGTCACAATTATCATTTGGATCAAAAGTTGATCGGAAAATGAAGATGTTTGAAAAGGAGTTGGCGATTTCGTCCGGAGAAAACGCTAATTTTGTTTGTTGTTTCAACTTGTTCAGTGACGCCTGAATCGTCGTATCCAAGACGTGCAATCCGAAGGAAGAAAATTACCTTCAGGCTGAGTGGATGCAATTCGAAGGGTTGCGAAGGACTGAAATTAGAAAATATGAAAGAAATTCCCTTCCCCCCTCCCTCCAAGCGATTTTCATTTTCAAAGGGCTGATTTAGGAAGGAGTGTGAAGCATTTGAACACCCCCCTACTCCTCTTAACTCATCACAATTATCACAGAAGAGCTTTATGAATCCAGAGTTTCAGCCTTTTCAATGCTCGTTCCCACCGGCCCTTTACAACTCACCGAGCACAAATAAACGCGCTTTAACCCCCCACCAACTTCACAACCCGCAACGCTCATCGCGCGCATTTAAATGGAAATAGATTGAAGGGAAATAAATAGAGCGAGATTAAATTTCCCTTTATATAATCCTCTCTTGAAAACATGTTTATGAATCTGATGAGGTTGAAATGGCGTATATTGAAAATCCGCTATTGCAGCGACATTTTCCTGTCGTTCAAAAAATAGAACAGTCCGGAAGTTCATGTTAATAATTCTCACACTTAATTATTTATATTCAGCATAGGTAGGCCTAAATCGCGCGTGAATTTTGCCAATGGTTTTTGCAGCTTAAAGTTGCTTGCATTGAAAATCGCTTTGAATGAGATAAAACCAGTTTGAAGGGGTGATAACCGGTTGCGAGGGGTTAGAACCTGGTACGAAGCAAAAACAACCGGTTTAATGTAAATTTTGTCGGGAGATCGGAACACTGCGGGCAATGACTTGGGGGAAACCCCCAGTACGGAAGCCTTCTGGCTAATAAGCCAATAATTTTACTCCCGAGTGTCCGTTTTTTGACTCTATTTTCCTCCTGAGTGGTCGAGGTAGGTCCAATTCCTCATTGCCTAATACACGTCTTATCACTGCGTCTTCTTGGGGGGGAAGTGAGGAGGAGGAGGAGGGGGGGGGGGGGTTGTGGACACAATCCCACCGCCCCTTCCTGCAGCAACAGAACCAGGAGGGGATTGGGGGAACTGATACTCCCCCCTCCCGTCCTTAGCCGCCAAGGGCTCGCAGATTGCGTAGCTAATTTAATGATCTCAGCAAACGGAAGCATGTTTGTACTGGTCCCAAATTCGTGCCCCGGTCCAAGGTCCCAAGAGAGGTTGTTCACGGTGTAAACTTTGTTCCTCAGATCTTGTGTGTTGAAGACAGATGCCTCGGCCGCCTTCGTCACCGGAGCCTGTGCTAGGATTCACATAAACTTTCAAAAGTTCAGAGGGAAATTGTCAACCGACAAGACTGGTATTACAACACATTTTTGACTTATTGGTCAAACCTCGGTGTTCTTCCCCGGATTCGAACCAGGCTGATCAGCGCTCCGACTGATTGTAAGCAGGCGTCTCGCTAACGCCTTAGTCCACTGGGCTACCCTGTCACCCACCGGCGTAGGTGGTACAAACCCGATTTGAAGAGGTAGAAAATCGAATGGAGAGGCAATAACCAGTTACGAAGGTACCAGTTACGGTTTGAACAGGTTAATGACAAGATGGAGGAACATGACTGCCTTTTGGTTTATTATTCTTGTAATAATACACCTGAAATCGCGACGGAGGTCGACGACTCGGATCGGCCTCAAAATTTGTCATTATCCGTTTCAAGAGGTCTACATTCCAAAACCGAAATGTCCGTCCGCCGTCCGAGCCGTTTTGGGCAGTAGGATTTTTTTTTTTTTTAATCTGAAATTTTGGCAAAAACTCGGTTTACCATCTAGTTGTGCCCGCAAGGTTTTCAGCCTGATCGCCCAAACCCGTGGGGCGCTATGGGGCTAAAATGGGGCTACGGGAAGGATTTTTTTAAAGGGTTTCGGCTATGGGATCGAGTTAGGTGTCGTTTTCGAAGTATGTTTGGACGAAGAATCCATTTTTGGGCGTCCCGGAGCGATCCGATTTCACTGTAGGGCTTTCATGGGGCTACAAATGGGATTTTTGAAGGATCCCTGAAGGACAAATATTTTTCAAGTAGAAAAAAAAAGAATTTTGAAAGAAACATTTTTTGAAAAAAAAAAAAAAAAATGAAAAAAAAAAGTTTTGAAAAATATAGGTAGGTACCTACCTAAATCCAAAAAAAAAAAAAAAAAAATGTTTTAAATAATTTTTTTCATTAGCACGGAATTAGGTACTCCCCTTGTATGTTACCTACCGCCCTTCCGATCCCCTAGTATGTTACCTACCTACCGAATCGATGAGACAGGTCTCATGAGTAGGTCTCCAAAGCGTAAAAGTAATTTATTCTTTTCGAGTAGAAGCACGTGTGGGTCCTCTCGTTCTCACTTCATAAGGGTGGTGGTTTTCATATCGTCTAAAAAAGCGTCGAAAGGGTCGTCTGGATGAAGTGATCACCACCATTCTTGATGGATTTTCGTTCCAAAAGATGCACCATGCTGCTTAATACCGTACAAAGCAAAATTTGACCACTCTCCATTGGCATTCTATTGCCTGTGTATGTGCTCGAGTGTTTGGGTTCATGAAATTTTAAGAATGGTTCACGGTTTGTGGACGTAACCTTGGGGCTATGTGTTCTTCCGTCCCCACACCGCCCATTCTCTTACGTTTGTCCCAAATTTCAACGTAAACATAATAATATTATATGTAATATAATTTAGATATAAGTAGATAATTTGTCGGGATTTTAAACATGTAAGCACCTGGTAGGTATCGGCCTCGACAGGTAGATATCGAGCTCCCGGTAGGTAACATACAAGGGGAGTACCCGGAATTAAATTTCTGCACAAGTGACCTATATCAAAGAATAATAAACCCTTGTGAAAAATTTGCAGCGTTTTTTGTTGTTGGGGAATGTTCTTTATTGAAGAAATGAAATTTCTCAAGATCCTGACTCAGTGGCTCACTAGTCATTTAAGGCACGCCCCCTCAGTGAAGGAACCCCCCAACCCCTACACCACCTTCCACAACTATTTAATACTCCTTCCCAACGGGGTGTCTTGGTAATTGCCGAATCGCACTTCGGGGTGCCGTTAGCTGTTAAGGGTGATTACTCTCAGTACCCAACCGGGAGCCACTATAGTGGAGTATAGGGTTTTGAACGCCGTGAAAAAGTGCACCGAAAAAAAGGAACCAATTTTTGAGCGCTCATTTGGACTGAATGTTTTAGTTCTCGTCACTCTTCGTTTCAGCTCGCACACCCTTCGCACATCCCTCCCATCTTTCGGTTTTTCGCTCTCTCGCTTTTGTTCTGTTACCCCGAAGTCCAGGGGTTTTTCGGTTTTGAATTTTTCATTGAGCTTTCGCAAACAATTTAAGCGCCTGTCGCGTGTCATATCCCTTGGGTGAAAAATGCAATTAGGCAGAAGTGCCAGGGGTTTCCTGTATAGAATAATGACTCTGTCAGTATGTTGGGTTGACAGGAGGCCTTTCCTTCCCCCTCGTTTCCCCTCATAGTCCATTTTCTCTCCCACTCCGTCTGTCAAGCGGGGTTTTTTTCCCACCCCTCCTGTCCTAAAATTGGTCGGACTGACATTTCAGGGGAGGCCCGCGTCCCCTAAGCCGAATTCACCCTCGGACAAAAACCCCCTCCTCCTTTTTTTTTTTCAAAAAAGCTTAACCAACCCTCAGCCTTTTCGAGGCCACAGGACGGAATCAATTAGTAGGGGGAATTGTGGGTTTTTGCATGGACTTAGGTACCCTCACGCGCATTCTCATGGGGATTACACGGGTTTTTGTGTACGTCAACATAGGACGTGAAGGGGTTTCAAACCTATTTGCGTACAAGTCTCATCTCGAACAATGGGGCTCGTGAATTTCGACTGCCACGCCCAGGGTGGAGAAACTGTGCAACATCGTCAGAGTCAGAATGTTAGGTGATCCATTTTCGCCTTTTTCAATTCAAAAGTCAAATTTTTCAATGAATTTTGCCGTGACACTAAATTGCAAACAACTTAATAACCGTTCAATTACACCGGTCTACAAAAAAAAAAGGTCACTTCGCGCTCGAGAGGATTCGGTGGTTGCCCTCCATGTTTTGGGGTCTGCTGAACACAAATCCGAAGCCCGTTTTGCGCCATCACGTCTAGTTTTTGACATTTTATGTCTTTGCTTTGGCACATAAACAAAAAAATCGTCACGAAAACTGTTGACGAAAATTGTCCCAAGCCGTTTCTAGGGAAATGGAACTTGTTTAGACATAAAATGTCCCAATGTGTTGCAGACTCGTATGCAAGCGATTTTTAAGTTTCTACCCTAACTATTTTCTCTTCATACCCGCTGTAGGATCTCCCGCTCTACATGTTGATTTTTTTTTACACCCTCGTTTATCCAGAAAAGCGAAAATTCCCTTAATTTCGACTCTAAGACTTAGAGTCGTCTGGTTTCTGTAGGTAATTTTTCTGGGCGCTCTGAGGTAGGCTATACTTTAGACGTTTTTGCGCTGAAGCGAATGAGACCAATTGCAAGTCGCTAAGATGATTAGTTACGGAGATACGACCTCTAGAAGTCATTTTTTAGGTCTGAAAACGCTATTTTTTTGCACTTTTCTATTAACACAGTAAAAAATAAGGGTCCGGGGGAATCGGCTCCAACTACAAAGTAAACTGTGGACATTTCTGCGTCAAAGGCCGCCAACTCTGTGCAATAGCCGATTTTTGGCGATTTTTCAAATATATGAGAAATTTTACTCCCCCTTTTTCCCATTTCCAACTACAAAATTTTCTGGCTCATCTAAGTATTCATCCTAAGCGCTTAGACTTACGGTGCCCTACAGAACTTTTTGCGCTGAATCGAATGAGACCATTTTCAAGCCGCTACAGTGCATAGTTTTGGGAATACAAGCTGTGAAAATCATTTTTACAGTCAAAAAATTGTATTTTGCAACGCTTTCTGGAATATATGGAAATATATAGTAGGTAATAACATAATAAGCTACGGAAGAGACATTTATAATTACAAAGCATATAGTACTTCATATCAAAATCTAGTTAAGTCCAAAGATCCCGAATTTGCTGATGCGTTGGAAGGTAATGAGCTCCAATCTTGTAAGCCCTTCGTTGAAGTGAAAATTTCCTCAGCGACCGAAAAGCAGAAAATTACGAGGAACTTGTTGAAAATAATATTTTCAAGAATAATAATATTTTGAAAATAATATTTTCAAGAATAATGATGAGCATATTATGCTCATCATTATTCTTTGATATAGAAAAAATTGTGCAAAAATTACTTAACGCAGTCAATTTGAAAAAAAAAAAAATCTGTACAATGGATGGTTGGATGCTTGGGCAGATGTTCAATAAAAGTCTCGCAGTCAATTTTTAAAAAAACGCTGCAAATTTTACACAAGGGTTTATTATTCTTTGATATAAGTTACTTGAGCAGAAATTTAATTCTGTCAATGAAAAAATTAAAAAAATTTTTTTTTTGGATTTTTATCTCGAAAAATTTTTTTTTTTTTGGATTTTCTTGTTCAAAAATGTGTTTTTTCAAAAATTCTGTATTTTTTACTCGAAAAATATTTAACATCCTGGGATCCTTCAAAAATTCCATTTTTAGCCCCATGAAAGCCCAATAGATCGCCACAGTGAAATCGGATCGTTCCGGGACCCCAAAAAATGGATTCTACGTCCAAAAATACTTCGAAAACGACACTTAACTCGATCCCATAGCTAAAAGCCTTCAAAAAACCCCTCCCGTAGCCCCATTATAGCCCCATAGCGCCCCACGGGTTTGGGCGATCGGACTGAAAACCTTGCGGGCACAACTAGATGGTAAACCAAGTATTTTGTCAAAATTTCAGATTTTAAAAAAAATTCCTACTGCCCAAAACGGCCTGGACGGCGGACGGAAATTTCGGATTTCGAATGTAGACCTCTTGAAACGGATAATGTCAAATTTTGAGGCCGATCGGAGTCGTCGACCCCCGTCGCGAAAACATAAGTGTATTATTCCAAGAATAATAAACCAAAAGTACAATCAACGGATGGATGCTTGTTTAAAATGGATTATGTGTCTAAAATTTGTTTAAAAAGATGGTCCTGGGACACCAAAAATTGAATCGTTTGTCAAAAAATACTTCGGAAACGACACCCCTTCGATAACAACAATCCCCCCTCTCTCACCCTCCCACCGACCACAATGTTGTCCAAGACTGTTTGTTAATGCGCTTTATCTTTTATTTATTTATTTTATTTATTTAATCTTATTTATCTTTTCTCAATATCATAACAAACATATCATCAGTTATTTATTACTCTTTCATGTTTATTTTGTTTTTCATCAGCCCAGTGGCTCTGCTGATAACGCTCATTTTGTCACCAGAGCGCTCTCATTTCTCGGACTAACCCCCACGTTCAAATTAAAACAACACACTCGACTTAAATTCTCGGAACACCTTATGGACACGCCTTCATTAACAGAAAAACTTTTACCGGTCCGTGAACTCTTGCACAAAGAACGTGCTCGTTTTAAAACTACGTTGCCAGGCTGATAGTCTTTTTGTTCTTGGCAATAAAACTTGACCAACTCGGTAGCTCCCATGCACCGCAGCACTTAACCTAATGGAGTTCGTCCCATTACGAGAATAGTAGGGAGGAAACTACATTAAAGGGGTATAAATACCGTGTACATTATTTATTTTAAGTGCGTGGGCTAAGAGGCCGATGGGGTGTTGATTAGGATTAAGTTTAATAAACGCATTAGGGAGGGAGTATCGAGAAGAAGGGTGTCTACGTGAATGGCAACCATTGCCAGGTAACAACAGGTAGCTTTTCTCCGGGTCGGAGGTTGCCTTTTCCTCAAGAGTCCAATATAGCCCCATTACACGACCCCGCCGTTTTACCATTCCCTCCCTTATATCTCTTTAATATTCAAACGCCAGGCTCGTTCTGAGAACATCCTAAGGAGCCCTGGCTGTTTCGATCTTTGAAATGGTCGGGTTCCATTAGGGGAGGTGTAACCAGAAGAAATGAACTTTCGGTAAAAGAAGAAGACGAGGAAGAATATTTGAGAAATATTCAAAATTTCGCTGCAAAATCCTCTCTTGCTTTCTTTTCATCTTCTCATAAAAATGTAATGATCAATTTGAAGAACGATTGAATGCAAACAGGGCATTTTTCAGAATAATTCCTCAACCCCATTCACGTCAGTGAGATGTATTGCTTGAAAACTGATATATTCGTAGATAGTACTTTTTTTTCTCCGTTTCGTGTTTACGTTTCATTATTTGCTTTCAATCATTGCTCCCGTTGCTTCCCCTCCGCAAGCAATACTTTTTTCATTTCCTCTCGCTCTTGAGAAAATATTTTGATTCGACAAATAAGGGTGCATAACGGATGGGTTTGTGTTCGGCTCTTGTAGAGGGTACAATCAACAAGTCTGTCAAAGTAGCGAAACCGTGTTGATCTCTATCTTACGCTGCTTATGAAGGTTGCTTGCACTGGGGATTGATGCACGTGGTGGTCGATAATGCGATAATATAAAATTATACGAATCGCACGGCGAGAATACAAGGGAGGCATCTACGGAAAGGTTTTGAGAAAAGTAATATAATAGGCAGGAAAATATATTTCAGACCTGTATTTCTGCATGTGATCTGAATCTGTTCCTTACCTGAAAAAAATAAAATAAAATATACAGGTAAATAAAAAAATAAACACCAATATGAATTACTGTAATCAACAACAATGAGAAATGTTCTGTAGGAAGAGGCAAAACGTGTAAAAGTGATAAAACCGGACGAACTTTCAAATCTAGTCGAACTGGTGAAAGCAGTAAAAAACGCTGCAAAGTTTACACAACGGTTTATTATTCTTTGATACAGGTTAATTGTGCAAAAATTAATTCTGTGGCATGAAGGAAATATTTTTGAAAAAAAATTTAGAAAAAAACAAAAATTCTGTATAATGTTGGACAGATGAGGAACCCCGAAAAATTGATTATGCGTACAAAACAACACCTTATTTGATCTTCTGGGATCCTTCACAAACCCCATTAGTAGCTCCACAGATTCCCGAGGTGAAATCGGATCGTTCTGGGACCCCCAAAATTGAATGCTACTTCCAAAAATACTTCGAAAACGACGCCTAACTCGTCCCCACAGCGGAAACTCTTCAAAATCCCCTCCCGTAGCCCATTTTTAGCCTCACAGAGCCCCACGGGTTGGGGTTCGGGGCGGGCAAAGTCCGAGTATTTCGTCAAAATTTCTGATTTAAAACAAAAAAACAAAAACAAAACGCTGCAAATTTTACACAAGGGTTTATTATTCTTTGATATACGTTACTTGTGCAGAAAATTAGTTCTGTCAATGAAAAAAATTTAAAAAAAAATTGTTTTCGGATTTTTATACTTTAAAAGAAATATTTTTGGGGATTTTTTTTTTCAAATTTTTTTGTTTTACTTGAAAAATATTTGATGTTCTTTGGATGTTCTATAGTGACAAATTTTGAGGATGATATATCAATTTTTTATAAAAAATTTTTAATGTTCGACCTCCGACACGTATCGTGTCAGTGTATTATTCCATGAATAATAAATCAAGTGGGCCCAAAATGGATTTTACCTTCCAAATGAATCCGTTCACTTTCATCGTGAATTTATTTTAAAGAAAAACTAGATAATATCTATAGAAAAGCGAGTTGATGGGTCTGAGGCCAGGCGGGATGGGTCGGGTGTTGGCCAGAAGTCGCACAGTGGGGCCAATGACCCATATTCGCGGTCAAAAACCCCCCAGACCGAAGATCAAAGGAACTAATAATTAGTTGAAATGGAGATAAAACTGTTCTCAAGCACCCAAACAAACGATTCAGACGGGAAGAGCCGAAGGGAAGAGATAAGTAGACCTTTAGTCAGTTATAATCGACGGTTGACTCCGGATCGCAAGTTTCAGCCACTGAAGATCTAACGTTCCTCTTCGGCAAAATGTCAGCCGATTTCGAATCGGCTTCAAATTTTCCTCAACAAGGTATGAACAGCTATGTTTTCATTCCATTTAAGTCGGTATTCCTTTACAATTTTAGAATTATATACATTTTTCGTGTTTAAAAAAAAAAATTATTTCTCCAACTATAGTGATTTACTTTTGACTAGAACGTATTAGAATCGTGATTTTTGCATAGTCTGTATGGGGAACTATCTGTTAAACTGTGGGCGAAGAAAAAAATTGCCCGAAGTTGCCCTATTTTGAAAAAAAAAGAAAATTATAAAAATTGACAAAAATTGAAAAAAGAAAGAATTGAATTGAATATACTAGAATTACATACTGTTAAATACATCTTTCCTATAAATTCGATTTTAATCCCTTAGTTTTCATTCATTTTTTTGCGGCGGTTTTTTACTTTCTTTATTTTTACTGGTCGGTATCTAGTCAATTTTCAATAAAATATTAAATATAGTCAATTTTCAATATTAAAATATTAAATAAATTTTATTCAATCGATTCATGCAAATTTACCTCTTTTCATAATTTCTGAATAGATTTATACTCATTCACCACCATACTATTGCTCTAAGAGGTTTTGACCGCGAATATGGGTCATTGGCCCCACTGTGAGTCGGTGGTTCCCTAGTAGCGGTTCAGCATGATAGAGCTGGTGCGACTGCTTTTCTCAACTCTTTCTCAGGCTGTTCATGGAAATTTGTTTGATGATTTCCAAAGTCCAACACCAAACTCTTCTCGGTTAGGTGGACACACACCATCTCTGTGTGCAACTCAGGAAGAGACGCTTTGACTATGTAGTACCTGCTTCTTCCTCGTAGGTCAGGTGTAGTGCCAAGGTCCACAACCTCCAAAACCAGCCTGGATGCTGAAGCAATGATCCTGAGAGGTTCCTACCAATTGATGTCTCCATCCATGCCGAACAGGGCTGTGCAGATGCTTCTGGAATCTGTAACTCGACTGCCACCTTCCACTAAATCAGCAGTCCTGAAGGGCAATCTGGCATCTGCCACCTTCCAGCAGTCCTGTAGGGCAATCTGGCATCTATGGGAGAGCGGATTCGGTATCCATTTTAACCTGCTCCTCCAAAACTCTGCCGCGAGGACTTCAGAACATTGCCAAGAACAAACCAGGATTCGATACTTGAAAGTTCAGATTGGAGCCCAGAAAAGTGGTCCCTTGTAAGGCCTGGGGGCGTCCACTGGGAGTCCATACATTGACAAGTCAAGATTGGAAACCAGGGAGAGACCGCTCGGTACAACTGCGGCAGCAGAAAACCTTATACAACATGACCCTTCGTCCAGTCAGTCTTCTCCTGGCCCATCCGAGGATCTGCCAGACTTACAACAACCCGACTCTTCGGGTGATTCTCCCGAACCCAGATCCTCCATTTCTACAGCTGCAGCATTCTCAGAGTCAGCAGATCGCAACAAATTGCGTCATGCCTCTGATTAATTTCCACCTGCACTCCCTCCTGCAGCCTCCAAAAACACTGGCGGCGTATCCACGGACGCTGCGCCGAACGCATTACGCAAATCACACCACAAACCTAATAATCAATTAGGAAAAAAAAATTAGGAAAAACAATTCATGTTTATAAGGTCAGGTTATTCCTAATTATTAGGGATTGCGTTCCATTCTGCTTCGAGTTTAAGGGGACAAAAGAAAAAGAAAAGAAAAACTCCGTTAGTTATGGCGACTTCGACGCAATTACGGAAATCGTTAGGGAGATCCGTAAGAAAAATCACCTAAGCAGAAAAGAGAGAAGAAAAGTAAAAACGTGGACGGAAGGGGAAGAAAGGGGTTGCATTGAGACGTAATTGAAAAAAAGTTATGAACCCTATCGGTTGAAATATGCCTCCTCTTTTATAAAACTGATCTGCTCATTATTTGTCGGGAGACTGTCGCAGAATAAATCTTCATTCCCCACGACAGACCAAGTTTCCTTTGGGCAAATACATTACCTTTCCCTCCTTCCGATTCCTAGTCGCCGTTCTTTATTTCCTCTTCTTTTTCCCCGTTGGTTTTCTCCATGTGGAGGAGCGGTTTCATATATATTCCACCTCGATTTTCGGCTCTTCAAAGTGAAACTGATTGCGAAACAGGGAAATTCACCCCGAACGAAATAGCCCACACCTCGGGGAGATTTAACGGCCCAAGTTGAGATTCTCCCGGGCTCTTCGAGTTTAGGTTCTAATATTGACTTAAGAGGGCGGTAAAGTGGGAGGAAGGACTTAGCGAAGTCACTTCGCAAAATCTCGTTACAGCCTGTTGCCTCCTGGAGATGACGAAAGTATTTATAATGATTTTCAGAAATTTTTCTAGCAAAGTAGCTAGTTGGGGGTTGTTAACGTGAATGTGTGTTATGGGCGAGTTTGTCTGTGAAAAGCGTTACTTTGATTTTACCCTAATTGAGACACACAATGAGGAATCGGCACGCCGAAGTAATGGCCGAACGTACGACCGGTGAGGACGCCAAACTAGTGACCAAACGGTAAGACAAGTGAGGATGCCAAACTAGTGGCCTAACAGTAAGTGAGGACGCTGAACTAGTGGGCTAACGTACGACCGGTGAGGACGCCAAACTAGTGGCCAAACGGTAAGACAAGAGAGGATGAAGCACTAGAGGCCTAACGTACGACCAGTGAGGATGCTGAACTAGTGGCCTAACGTACGACCGGTGAGGACGCCAAACTAGTGGCCAAACGGTAAGACAAGTGAGGATGCCAAACTAGTGGCCAAACGGTAAGACAAGAGAGGATGCAGCACTAGAGTCCAAACGTACGACCAGTGAGGATGCTGAACTAGTGGCCTAACGTAGGACCGGTGAGGACGCCAAACTAGTGGCCAAACGGTAAGACAAGTGAGGACGCAAAACTAGTGGCCAAACGGTAAGACAAGAGAGGATGCCAAACTAGTGGCCAAACGGAAAGACAAGTGAGGACGCCAAACTAGTGGCCAAACGGTAAGACAAGAAAGGATGCCAAACTAGTGGCCTAACAGTAAGTGAGGACGCTGAACTAGTGGGCTAACGTACGACCGGTGAGGACGCCAAACTAGTGGCCAAACGGTAAGACAAGAGAGGATGAAGCACTAGAGGCCTAACGTACGACCAGTGAGGATGCTGAACTAGTGGCCTAACGTACGACCGGTGAGGACGCCAAACTAGTGGCCAAACGGTAAGACAAGTGAGGATGCCAAACTAGTGGCCAAACGGTAAGACAAGAGAGGATGCAGCACTAGAGTCCAAACGTACGACCAGTGAGGATGCTGAACTAGTGGCCTAACGTAGGACCGGTGAGGACGCCAAACTAGTGGCCAAACGGTAAGACAAGTGAGGACGCAAAACTAGTGGCCAAACGGTAAGACAAGAGAGGATGCCAAACTAGTGGCCAAACGGAAAGACAAGTGAGGACGCCAAACTAGTGGCCAAACGGTAAGACAAGAAAGGATGCCAAACTAGTGGCCTAGCAGTAAGTGAGAACGCTCAACTAGTGGCCTAACGTACGACCGGTGAGGACGCCAAACTAGTGGCCAAACGGTAAGACAAGAGAGGATGCAGCACTAGTGGCCTAACAGTAAGTGAGGACGCTGAACTAGTGGCCTAACGTACGACCGGTGAGGACGACAAACTAGTCGCCAAACGGTAAGACAAGTGAGGATGCCAAACTAGTGGCCTAACAGTAAGTGAGGACGCTGAACTAGTGGGCTAACGTACGACCGGTGAGGACGCCGAACTAGTGGCTTAACGGTGAGACAAGTGAGGATGCCAAACTAGTGGCCTAACGGTAAGAAAAGTGAGGATGCTGAACTAGCGGCCTGACGTACCTCAGGTGAGGGCGCCGAACCAGTGGCCTGACGTACATTCATATATTACGTAATAATATCATACATTATACACTAGCTATTTTTATTGAGTGCAGCGAAGCGCACCGGGTCAGCTAGCTATAGGGTGGCCAGATATACTGCTTTTTGCAGTAGAGTACTGCTTTAAGGTTTGTGATACTGCTGTACACAGAGACTCTTGTGTACACCTGAAATGTACTGCTTTTTGAAACTATAGTTCTACTATAGTAGAGTTTTAGGCTTGCTACTTGCCTACTTACCCACGCACTTGGCAATTTCTTCCAAAAAATGATGGTCCCCAGAAGCACCCTAAATTAGATAGAACACCAACACCTCTTATCAATTAGGGGAAGAAGAAGTTGGTCTCGGAGCAATCTTATCACTTCAGTTTCTGTCATTCTGTCATGCCAGGTGTAGGGATTTCGGAGGTGATTGAAGCGTAGGGAATCCCAACACAAAACGTAGGGGTTTTCTGACAAGGAGGTAAACACTCAAAATTCTAGTACCTACTAATAATTGTTGGTAATAATGGTTAGATTTTAGTACCTACCTTTTTCTTTTCGTAAAAGTTTGCCCAATTTTTTTCGTATAAGTTGCTCAATTTTTCTTCTTTTTGCCTCATCATTAATCGATGTTGTCTCAAGTTTTTTTTTTAAATTCATTGACTGCTTTAGTTGTAATATCCTACGATAATCGGCTGTTTTTAAGTACTCACATACCAACGCTCACTTCCTACAAGTAAGTAGGAACTTAAAGAATTAAATTTTGTAGAAAGCCTTGAGTAAACACTTGAGTAAACAATAATTTTTTCTCTATGATATTTTTTATGTTTGTGATATTTATAAGAAATTATTCAAGACGTGGAAAAATTGACTGAATCTTAACTAAGTCTTATTGAGACTGCAACTGCACAATAAATTGTCTAGTGTCCGACGACAAATTGTTTAACGTACTGCTTCCTCGAAAAAAAAAAAAAATCTGGCCACCCTAGCTAGCTATTGTTGATAGGTGATCGACGAGAATTTGATGTTTCGTGCGAAGCACGGGTGTCCCAGCTAGTATGACGTGACCATGGAGGAATAGATTCTCCTCTATTCCTCCATGGACGTGACACTCCCACGTCTCCCTCCCAGGCTAACGTTTTTGGGCAGTTATGTCACGGCTAAGGCATGCTCCATGCTAAAATCATTAAAATTTAATGATTTAAAATCATTAAATGGTTTTTAACAAATTTTTTTGTGTTACTGGACGTTCGGCGCTTTTTCGGCGAAGATTTTTCAGGTGAAGGTATTCAACTTCCTCTTCTGCTCTCCCACGTCAATCCAAACAGATGGTACGACTGCGAGGGAGGCGAACCCGGGAAAAGCCCGAATTCTTTATCAACCAGCAAAAAACATTATGTAAGTCTTTTTAATGAAGAATTAATTTGAGGCGTGTTCCTAGAAGGGAAAGAAGAACTGGAAATAATAATGAAGGAGCTAATGAGTTGTGAACTGGCGGCAAAAGAAAAGGCATTCAACGAGTTCGGGCCGGTTCAACTTTTTTTTGTGTGCTCTTTACAACCCCCCTCCTTTTTTTTGCCACTTCAATGAAAATTCCCCTTAGAAAACTCATCGGGTTCTGAACCAAGAATACCCCTGAGGGGAGGGGAGGGGAATTATGAAATGGAAAACAAAATAATCATTCCCTAGCTGATTATAATGAGCAAAACTCTCAACTTTGTCAGTCAACTGGAAATAGAAAATGGTAGTGGGGGTGAGGGACGAAAAAGGGGGATGGACAGAAATTAGAAAGTTAGGCTGTTTTCTTTTCTTTATCAAGAGGTAGCACAGTTTTTGGCGCCGAAGTAAAAATGAAGAATTGGTAAATTTGCAGAGAAACTGAACAGTTTCTGGCGCCTTTTTTTGAGCTTCTTTGAACTTTTGTTTATTGTTAACGGATGCCATAATAAACTACTCACATTACGAGTTGTCAGTGAGTTGTGAGAGGAAACGGGCTCAGAAGCGTACAACTGACGTCACGTGGATGGTTTCGCTCAAGCGAGTTAATACAGATTGACTGATGTAACACGATAATGCTTTTTACCTGAATTTCGGGCGCGTCCCGTTCCGAATTCCCCTGTTCGCAGGTGTCAAAACCCTGACGTGGGCTGACGCGAACATTCGGACCTTCTAAATACGTACAATTTAAACAAGAGCGGGTTGGAGTACATAATGTCAACCCAGTGTGAGAACAGTTCGTGTCCTGTCACCGTGTTGAATGGGATATTCAAGGAGACGCCCCGAGAGAGCGCTGCTAAACTAGACTGTTCATTCCCAATGCATTGGTTCGAACGGTGCTCAAAGCTGCTCTTTTTAATTAGCTCATTTCGATTGCATAACTGGTTAGTCCTCAGTCAACTCTGCAAATTAGCACCGTAGCCGTTTTTGGCCCGCAAGGCCGAAAAGCTGTCGTGGGTGGAGCCAAAGGAGCCTCGTCGAGTTGGCAACACTGCCACACTTTGTGTCACTTAATTCCACCTGATTTCCTTCCCGTAATGAGGTCTTTCTCTCAGAAGCTTCTTCCTCTCCCTTTCCGTCCCCTTTTGCTTGGAGTCAGCAATAACGACGTTCCCTTTCCTTCGACGTTCTCCCAGCTTCCATCTCATCCCCTTGTTTCCTCCTCGAACGGGGAATGAGGGTTGAGGGGACAAACTGGTTGGTTGGTGACTAGAGTAGAAAGCAACACTATTTCCTTCCACCCTGTTTCCGTTGTTCTCGCCACTCAGTTCAGCAACCTTCAAAACTCTCCCCACTCAAAACGCAACTTATTCATTTACCTCTCACGGAATCTGGAAAATTTCAAAAGTTTATCAACTGAGTGGTAATTATTTTTTTCCCTCCCCCCAAGTTCATTCTCCCGACTAAAAGGGAGGAAAAGAAAAAGGGGAAATCGAGAAAAGTTATTATGCATCTCTGCCTTTTAGAACCACCTTTTTGCCGGCGATTTGCAAAGAACGAAACGCCTTTGGAAAAACCTTCCCCAACTTCTCAGAGGCCATCTACCTCCACCCTTCAAAGTAATTATAACTTCCGTCAATTGATTATACTAAACACTTCCAGGGGAAAAAGGAAGAAACTCGGAAAGGTAGCTTGGAGATTTTCCAGCTGTATTTTCACGTCTGAGGAGTTAAAAATGAACTTGCTGCAGAATACTCCAAGAAACCGTCGAAAAATTGGGTAAAAAACAAAGCAAATTTTACCCAAGGGTTAATTATTCATTGAAATAATTTATGCAAACATAATTATACATGGATAAAATCATTTAATTGCGTTTTAAGATTTGTTTTAATAGTATTGTAAAGTTTGTGGAAGGATGTGAGACCCCGGAAAATGGATTCTACGTCCAATAATAAATCGAAAACGACACTCCCTCGATATCAAACCCGAAAACATCCAAAAATCCCTCCCATAGCCCCACAAAGCCCCATGGAATTGGGCGATCGGGCTGAAAACCTTGCGGGCACAACTAGATGGTGGACGGAGTATTTTGTCAACATTTCAGTTTCCTTTACAGGCAGTGTAATGACAACAAATGGTTCAATGTGGAAAGTGACACTCCCGTTGAAGGCTAAATTAATAGGATTTCTCAGTTTATCACTATTTGGGGAGTTTATAAAACTGCTATACTTTTTCAAAAGTAAAAATGGTAATAGTTATTCCTTATAGTGTTTTGTGCTATATATACCGCAATATATTGTTTCGGCTGGGTTAAACTTTAAGCAAGGGTTGAGAGCAGGGGCGAATCCTGAGCTGGCAGGCTGGGCGAGCACAAAATTGGGTTCCTCCTCCCCCCTCCAGACCACCGCTCATCTTTGAAATCCCCACGATACCTCAAAATCTCCTACACTTTCATAAGCAACTTTCACAATTACCAACAGCGAACTTACAGAAAAACATTACAGAATCTGTAATGCAGTATCTGATACTGCTGCATGAAGCCATTCTGATTGCCGATTTCACACAACAAAATACAGAAGAAACGAAGAACACTAGTAATAATGGCATTAAAACTAAAACGAGGTAAAATTCAGTAAACAACGAATGGAGAAGTTGGCAACTGAGGATGAACGTCCGCGATCCTATGAGTGAAACGACAGATGAACGCCCCAAGCGGAGGAAGCGCCAACCATACTGCTTGCATTTCAGTAGTAGACCTGCGGCTCTGCCCCCACAAGGTCTATGAAACCAGCTGTTTTCGTCGTTCAACCAAGTCGAGCCAAGGCATTCAGCTCCGCGGGTGCTTGACTAGGGGGAAAGATGCTCAAACGGTAGTTCTAGTTCTACTCTCTTCTGAGATTAGCTGCGCTGGAGCTCGTTGCCATTGCTCACAAGAATGAGCACCGACTTTGGGTACAAGTTAATAGTAAAATTGTATATACTAATGTGAAAATCTTTTGAAAAATTGTCCAAAAATTGAACAATAAAACAAAAACATTGGCAAGCACTGGGCAAGCATTGCTTACCTTGCTTTGCCAGAGAATTCGCCTCTGGTTGAGAGAGGAGTTCCCGCATTTACATGAGGACGAGCTGGCCCAGGTAAGGCCCATAACAAATTACTAAATCCTTTTACACACCTTTATTACAAAAAAAAAAAAAAAAAAAAAAAAAAAAACTGCAAATTCTACACAAGGGCTTATTACTCTTTGAAATAGGTTACTTGTGCAAAAATTTAGTTCTGTGTCAATGAAAACAAATTTTGAAATTTTTTATATATTTTTTTTTTTCAAAATTATTTTGTTTTTTACTCGAAAAATATTTGACCTCCTGGGATCCTTCAAAAATCCCATTTTTAGCCCCATGAAAGCCCTATAGATCGCAACAGTGAAATCGGATCGTTCCGGGACGCCGAAAAATGGATTCTACGTCCAAAAATACTTCGAAAACGACACCTAATTCGATCCCATAGCCAAAAGCCTTAAAAAACACCTCCCGTAGCCACATTTTAGCCCCATAGCGCCCCACGGGTTAGGGCGATCGGGCTGAAAACCTTGCAGGCACAACTAGATGGTAAACCGAGTATTTTGTCAAAATTTCAGATTAAAAAAAAAAAAAAAATTCCTACTGCCCAAAACGGCTCGGACGGCGGACGGACATTGCGGTTTTGGAATCTAGACCTCTTGAAACGGATAATGTCAAATTTTGAGGCCGATCCGAGTGGTCTACCTCCGTCGCGATTACATAGGTGTATTATTCCAAGAATAATAAACCAAATGTGCATCACATCAAGGTGAATTTTAAGCGTAAAATATGAGGAGTGGCCGAAGCGCATTTTTCAAGTGGAATTTGAATCGCCGTGTGGTCGATTCAATCGGTGGAAGGCCTTCTAAGCATTTCGCAGATTGTGCTAGTCGAACGCAACGTTAAAAAGTCCAGGAGTTAATGGTATATTATTCTGAAATTAACGCTATTTTGAATTGATAAATTTCATAAATAATGGTTTGATTTTTTTTTTTCAAAACCCTTCCTTCGACCCAGGTTTCAAAACACAATGGTTTCTTTACTGTATAGAGTGGTTAACTTGTGTTAAAGTTTATGGAAAACCAAAACAATGTTTGCATGTCATAGTTGTTTAGTGTTCATCGAAAAAACATTCATTTTTTTGCAATCGAATTTTAATCGAATAAATAATGAATGGATCCATTAATCGGGTAATCCGGCTGATTTATTTATTGAGTAACTTATAATCCCACCGGATTCAGCACCGCAAAACACATTTCATTCCATGCAAATAATATTAATTTTCTTACGTTATAGGGTTTTGGCCGAAAACCAGCACTTTTGCTCCACTGTGCGCCGTACGGCACTTGAAACGTAACAAATTTTGAGGCCGATCAGAATTTTCCACCGCCGAACGAATACATAGGTGTATTATTCTAAGAATAATAAAGCAAAATCAAAATAGTCAACAATTCTAAAATTGCAACGGCTTTGTAGTCTTTTTAGTCTTGCAATTGGCTAAGAAGTCAAATTGACGAAGATATTGCGCATAAAAGGCTGTGTAAATACGTCGTCGAGAACGAATCTCAGTCCATAAAAAAAATGAACCGTTCACTCAAACGTTCAACCTTGCAGATTTGTTTGCAGACCAAATACAGAAACGCTTGATGTTGACAAATGCATCAATGCTTGAAGAGCTTTCTGATCAATAACCATAGAAATGCAAATGAGCGTTGGGACATCGAAAGTTCTGACGGTGGAAATGGTAAAAATTCATCGGGTGGTCGAACAAACCGAATTTATATATGAAAACACGTTTCCCTTATCTCGACGCGGGTAAGGGGGGGTAAGTAATAGTGAAACGAATAATCAAATTACACTAGAGAACGAGGGAGATGTAAGAGGCGGTGGTCACGCAAGGTTGTGAATTATAAATGACCACCGATAGAGTTGCCCATATGATGCAAGGAGAGGTGGTTTTTTTACAACGGGCTTGGAAGCTATCATTCAAAACACCTGTCACAATAAAAAGGCTGATTCATGGGTATTCATTTAAAAACAGTCCCTCCCCTTTTTCCCCCGAAATAACCCTCCGACCGATACACCTTTACACGGGTTCTTTTTCCCTGGAAGCCCCACGAGGACAAAGGCCTAATGTCCGTCACGTTCGTTCCCTCGGGGGTACCAATAACGGGATGTATTCGGTGAACTTCATTCTGCACTGAATTTATATCGACCGAAAAAAAAGATCCCGGCTTTAGCAAGTTTTGCGGTGAGGGGGACACGCAGGCAAGAAGGGGGTCTTAATTGGAAGAAACCCTACCGGATTCCTCCCCCGCCTTGAGCTTCCTTTCCCCGTGAAAATCCTTTATTGCCTTAATTATCCCAAAGGAGTGTTTGTGATTGGTGAAATCTCCTCCTTCTATTGGAACTGACGTTTACTTGGTGTTTAATTAAGTTTTCACCTGGAGGGGCCTCTGAGGGATTGGAGAAGGATAAGGATGGAAAGGAGGGTAACGGAGCGGCGCGAAAGCCAATCGACGTTAATTTTAGCGTCGGCTTTGAAAGGTCGGAAGGTTGATGATGAGAGGCACCCAACCAAGAAAATAAGAAGGCAAGGCTGATGGAGGAAGGTGACGTCGAAAGCCGATGGGCGAAGAAAGTTAAGAAAAAATTCACAAAAAAAAGGCGAGATTTTAAAAATGAACCAAAAGGTGGTTCTCAGTATGGCAACAATATCCCTCCTTCACAAACGTCAACTTTTTTTTTACCATTTACCAGATGTAAATAAGGACGTGCGTCTGAATTTTGGGTGAAATCGTCCTGGGACGTGCTCTTAGAAGTCAAAAACGCTGCAAATTTTACACAAGGGTTTATTATTCTTTGATATACGTTACTTGTGCAGAAATTTAATTCTGTTAATTAAAAAATTTAAAAAAAAAATTTTTTTTGGATTTTTATCTCAAAAAAATTTTTTTTTGGATTTTTTTGTTCAAAAAAGTGTTTTTTTTTTTAATTCTGTATTTTTTACTCGAAAAATATTCAACATCCTGGGATCCTTCAAAAATCCCATTTTTAGCCCCATGAAAGCCCTGTAGATCGCCACAGTGAAATCGGATCGTTCCGGGACCCCAAAAAATGGACTCTACGTCCAAAAATACTTCGAAAACGACACCTAACTCGATCCCATAGCTAAAAGCCTTCAAAAAACCCCTCCCGTAGCCCCATTATATCCCCAGAGCGCCCCACGGGTTTGGGCGATCGGACTGAAAACCTTGCGGGCACAACTAGATGGTAAACCAAGTATTTTGTCAAAATTTCAGATTTTTAAAAAAATTCCTACTGCCCAAAACGGCCTGGACGGCGGACGGCGGACGGACATTTCGGATTTAGAATGTAGACCTCTTGAAACGGATAATGTCAAATTTTGAGCCCGATCGGAGTCGTCGACCTACGTCGCGAAAACATAGGTGTATTATTCCAAGAATAATAAACCAAAAGTGGGGGAAATATCAATTTTGGGACAACAAATTTTGCATTATGTGCACATTCATCAAAAGATGTTCTGAACGATTTGAATTGCTGGCCTTGACGTCATGACCACTCATGAGGGATCCAACCAATGAGGGACCGAGTTGACTGGGGCTGTGTTGACCAACAGGGAGGCCGAGCCGGAGTGACTTCAACTCAAACAGCTGATTTCTCGTTCTGCCGCAAATTCAAACTTCGACTTTCCCAAATTTATTATTAATCAAACAATATAGGTAAATATATGAACTTGGGACGTCGCTTTTGAGAGTCATATTTTCAGATTTGGAAGCCTTCTACCGATTTAAACAAATATCTAAAAGCATGCCAATTCCACGAAGTGCAAAAAATCAGTTCTGTCGATAAAAAACGCTGAACATTTAACACAACGGTTTATTATTCTTTTTTTCACTCGAAAAATATTTAACCTCCTGGGATCCTTCAAAAATCCCATTTTTACCCCCATGAAAGCTTTATAGATCGCCACAGTAAAATCGGATCGTTCCGGGACCACCAAAAATGGATTCTACGCCCAAAAATACTTCAAAACCTAACTCGATCCCATAGCCAACAGCCTTAAAAAAACTCGTAGCCCCATTTTAGCCCCACACTGAGAAAACGACTCTGTTAAAGTTTGACGGAAAATACTGATAACGAGTAAATATTGTTAAACATGGTCGATTCCCGCTATTGCAATAACAGAATAAGAAGGTTATTGAGTAAAATGCCGCCCCTTGCCATGTTTTGCCCAACTTTAACAGTGTTTTGGTGACAATAACAGAGTTAGTCGGTTGCAGTAACCGTATAATACTGTTGATGAGCACAATACTCAGGGGGCGGCATTTCAATAACAGTATTCACTCATTAACAGTATCAATACTGTTGGCAGAGCATTACAGGATTACACTGTTGAACTTTAACAGTATTTTAGGCCGTTTTTTCTCTCATAGTCCAAGAGCCCGTGACAAAAACCATTGGTTATTTGACCCCAAATTCCACGATAGGTTTTGAGTAGCACACCTATCGGGGAGTAAAAATCACCCCGTCTGCCAACTCCAACCATTTGGATTAACTTGTGGCGTTAATCCAAAGTTGGGTCAGGAATCCAAAAATCGAGTTACTTGACCCCGATTAGTTCTTGAACCACATCAAACTAGATGTCATGAAGTTCCAAAAAATAATAGTCTGCCACCCATTTCGATTTGGGTTTGCTGCGCAGACGGAACTCAAAAATTCACTTTAAAAAAGTCAAAATTGAGTTACTTGACCCCGATTAGTTCTTGAACCACATCAAACTAGATGTCATGAAGTTCCAAAAAATAATAGTCTGCCACCCATTTCGATTTGGGTTTGCTGCGCAGACGGAACTCAAAAATTCACTTTAAAAAAGTCAAAATTGAGTTACTTGACCCCGATTAGTTCTTGAACCACATCAAACTAGATGTCATGAAGTTCCAAAAAATTATAGTCTGCCACCCATTCCGACTTGGGTTCGCTGCGCAGACGGAACTCAAAAATTCACTTTAAAAAAGTCAAAATCGAGTTACTTGACCCCGATTAGTTCTTGAACCACATCAAACTAGATGTCATGAAGTTCCAAAAAATTATAGTCTGCCACCCATTCCGACTTGGGTTCGCTGCGCAGACGGAACTCAAAAATTCACTTTAAAAAAGTCAAAATCGAGTTACTTGACCCCGATTAGTTCTTGAACCACATCAAACTAGATGTCATGAAGTTCCAAAAAATTATAGTCTGCCACCCATTCCGACTTGGGTTCGCTGCGCAGACGGAACTCAAAAATTCACTTTAAAAAAGTCAAAATCGAGTTACTTGACCCCGATTAGTTCTTGAACCACATCAAACTAGATGTCATGAAGTTCCAAAAAATCTAAGTCTGCCGTCCCTAGCCCGCTGGGATGGTATTGGCAGACGCCCGTGAAAATATAAGTATTAAAATTAAATTTTTTGAATTTTATTTAAATTTTATTATTTAATTATAATTACTAAATTATAGTAATTGGGCTCGCCGTCTGTCATATCTAAATAACTAGGTAAAGGGAAAATTTGTACTATTTCTCCAGCAAAATTCAATTATTTGAGTTTTTATTTCGATCATTCCCTAATAGTACCCTGGATTAGTCATTCCCACATACATTAGTTCAGATAGAAGCGATTTTTTTAACCCAATTTTTGGGATGGGGTGGAGGTACTTTTCTCAAGTTTTTGACTTCGGGGCCCCTCCGGAACTTGGTTTCCCTGGCCAAAAACCACTATTTTTCGGCACTTTTTTTGGGGTTTTAGCCATTCTGACTATGGAGGAATGGTTTTTTGACCATGGCCACTATATGACTTTTTATACTAGATGAAATTTACTAGATTCTGAGACTAACGGCAGCTGTGTAGGTTCATTAGCCTCCAAGATGCAGCGTTTCAAAGTTGGGATATTTTTCCACATTTGCATATTTTTATGCATTGTTTCAGTTTCTGACCATTTTGATCACAATAGAATGGTTTTTCGATTATGAAATACAGTAGGGGTATTACTGATTATGTACTTTGTTAAGTATAACTAACCACAGCTCTTTAGATTAAATAAGCTCCGAGATACAGCGTTTCAAAGTTACAGTTCTTTTTCTGTATTTGTACACTTTTATCAGTGTCTTATTAGGCCAGTCGCAAGAGGATTGAAGGAGGGGGGGGGAGAATGGTTGTTGAAGCTTCAATTTTTAAATGGTTGTAATGGCCCTGAACAACAAAATATCAAAAATGGTAGCAACATTTTTGCTGGGAGAACTTTTGGCGGTTAAAAAACCGCGATTTTTTTCTGGTATTTTCCAGATTTTTACTTTAGGAAAATGTGAAAATAACCTTGGATAATAAACCTTAGAAACTAAGCAGCGCGGAGAAAACGTTTCAGCATAAAATTCTGTGTCGAATGGCCTCCTTACACATTTGAATAGGTTCAGCCGTTTAGCCATAACCGAGCGTCAAAAATGGGCAATTTTTTTCCAGCTTGGCGGGAAAATAGGATTCGCTCATGTTTCAACCTCTGTAACCTATGAACGGCTTATGAAAATGAATTGGCTCAAAATTAATGTTGTAGAGCATCAAATTATGAGGGAGCACTTGAAAAAAAAAAAAATAAATAAATGCTACTACCAACCGAGAAAACGAATTTGAACCAAAATAAGAAACGCCCAACCTGACTTCGCTCGGTAAGCGGAAAACCATGTTTTCCAGAACATTTTCGACTGTAGTTCGGAAACCATTTGTCTGATTCCCAATTTATTTTCTTCTCGTGAAAGCTGAATAAATTCCCCATCGTAGCTATTCGATGTGAAATTTTGATTTGAGCTTCAATAAGGGAGGGGCCTGCACTGCAAAAAAGACAAAGTTCGAAATGAAAACGTGTTTTTTTTGTACATTGTTGCCCATAACTCGGGACAGGTTTGTCCGATCTTAATTCTCTTTTTTCTAGTGAAAACTGATTCAAGATTCAAGATTTTTTACTGCCAAGAACACAGAGTGCAAAGACAAGGTCAAAATTTCCTTACAAAATTACAGCTCACAAAAACTTACTTCAATAATACAGCGGTAGGTACCTAGTACATCATTAACAAGCTATTAGATACCTAATATACAAAACCTATGCCTAACTAGAGCTCTCTTACATTCTTTATACTGAGGAAAAATTCATTAAAATCAAAGGGTGCGATGGATTTTAAAAACTTGACAAGTTTTGGCCTAACGTTTGTTGCCGTAAATTTCGCTCACAACTCTTTAGGGATGGCATTGAAAAATTTAATACCCCACCATGAACTGCTGATGCGGGATGATTTCAAGCGGTGAAAAGGTACCAGCAAGTCACTCCCATGCCGTGTTCTATACCCATGATTAAATTTCATATAGGGTACGGTATATTGCGTTTCTATTGAGACAACAAAAGCGCCACTAGGAAAGGGAAGGGAACCAGATCTTACCAGAATTCACAAATTTGACCACCTACGACCGCGGTTTTCAGAACATTTTCTTCTCTCCCTCCAATACTGTTTCTCCGATCGAAATTTCATTGCTCCCACGCAAAAGCTGATTAAATTTCCTTTCAGAGCTGATATTTGGATTATCCCGGGGACCTCTGAAAAAGCCCCCAAATAGTTATTCAGAGGGAAAGTTGCCAATTCCCCGCATCATTCGCAAAGTGCACATCCAGCAGTTGTAACTTCGAAATGGTTGGTCCCAGCCAAAAAATGCATACCTACAATGAAAGCAGTGAATCTTGAAATTTTACATTAGGTGGTCATCGTAGGTTTCAGATTACCTGCCGCAGTGGTAGCCGTAGCAGCCGTTACGGTGAATTGTAATAACTTCGGTGGAGCAAACCGGTGTTTGGGGTCTTTCGATATGTTTTACGACATGCTAATCTGATGACCACCTAATGTAAAATTTCAAGATTTACTGCTTTCATTGTAGGTATGCATTTTTTGGCTGGGACCAACCATTTCGAAGTTACAACTGCTGGAAGTGCACTTTGCGAATGATGCGGGGAATTGGCAACTTTCCCTCTGAATAACTATTTGGGGGCTTTTTCAGAGGTCCCCGGGATAATCCAAATATCAGCTCTGAAAGGAAATTTAATCAGCTTTCGCGTGGGAGCAATGAAATTTCGATCGGAGAAATAGTATTGGAGGGAGAGAAGAAAATGTTCTGAAAACCGCGGTCGTAGGTGGTCAAATTTGTGAATTCTGGTAAGATCTGGTTCCCTTCCCTTTCCTAGTGGCGCTTTTGTTGTCTCAATAGAAATGCAATATACCGTACCCTATATGAAATTTAATCAGTTTTCACTAGAAAAAAGAGAATTAAGATCGGACAAACCTGTCCCGAGTTATGGGCAACAATGTACAAAAAAAACACGTTTTCATTTCGAACTTTGTCTTTTTTGCAGTGCAGGCCCCTCCCTTATTGAAGCTCAAATCAAAATTTCACATCGAATAGCTACGATGGGGAATTTATTCAGCTTTCACGAGAAGAAAATAAATTGGGAATCAGACAAATGGTTTCCGAACTACAGTCGAAAATGTTCTGGAAAACATGGTTTTCCGCTTACCGAGCGAAGTCAGGTTGGGCGTTTCTTATTTTGGTTCAAATTCGTTTTCTCGGTTGGTAGTAGCATTTATTTATTTATTTTTTTTTTCAAGTGCTCCCTCATAATTTGATGCTCTACAACATTAATTTTGAGCCAATTCATTTTCATAAGCCGTTCATAGGTTACAGAGGTTGAAACATGAGCGAATCCTATTTTCCCGCCAAGCTGGAAAAAAATTGCCCATTTTTGACGCTCGGTTATGGCTAAACGGCTGAACCTATTCAAATGTGTAAGGAGGCCATTCGACACAGAATTTTATGCTGAAACGTTTTCTCCGCGCTGCTTAGTTTCTAAGGTTTATTATCCAAGGTTATTTTCACATTTTCCTAAAGTAAAAATCTGGAAAATGCCGGAAAAAAATCGCGGTTTTTTAACCGCCAAAAGTTCTCCCAGCAAAAATGTTGCTACCATTTTTGATATTTTGTTGTTCAGGGCCATTACAACCATTTAAAAATTGAAGCTTCAACAACCATTCTCCCCCCCCCCCCCCCTCCTTCAATCCTCTTGCGACTGGCCTAATAAGACACTGATAAAAGTGTACAAATACAGAAAAAGAACTGTAACTTTGAAACGCTGTATCTCGGAGCTTATTTAATCTAAAGAGCTGTGGTTAGTTATACTTAACAAAGTACATAATCAGTAATACCCCTACTGTATTTCATAATCGAAAAACCATTCTATTGTGATCAAAATGGTCAGAAACTGAAACAATGCATAAAAATATGCAAATGTGGAAAAATATCCCAACTTTGAAACGCTGCATCTTGGAGGCTAATGAACCTACACAGCTGCCGTTAGTCTCAGAATCTAGTAAATTTCATCTAGTATAAAAAGTCATATAGTGGCCATGGTCAAAAAACCATTCCTCCATAGTCAGAATGGCTAAAACCCCAAAAAAAGTGCCGAAAAATAGTGGTTTTTGGCCAGGGAAACCAAGTTCCGGAGGGGCCCCGAAGTCAAAAACTTGAGAAAAGTACCTCCACCCCATCCCAAAAATTGGGTTAAAAAAATCGCTTCTATCTGAACTAATGTATGTGGGAATGACTAATCCAGGGTACTATTAGGGAATGATCGAAATAAAAACTCAAATAATTGAATTTTGCTGGAGAAATAGTACAAATTTTCCCTTTACCTAGTTATTTAGATATGACAGACGGCGAGCCCAATTACTATAATTTAGTAATTATAATTAAATAATAAAATTTAAATAAAATTCAAAAAATTTAATTTTAATACTTATATTTTCACGGGCGTCTGCCAATACCATCCCAGCGGGCTAGGGACGGCAGACTTAGATTTTTTGGAACTTCATGACATCTAGTTTGATGTGGTTCAAGAACTAATCGGGGTCAAGTAACTCGATTTTGACTTTTTTAAAGTGAATTTTTGAGTTCCGTCTGCGCAGCGAACCCAAGTCGGAATGGGTGGCAGACTATAATTTTTTGGAACTTCATGACATCTAGTTTGATGTGGTTCAAGAACTAATCGGGGTCAAGTAACTCGATTTTGACTTTTTTAAAGTGAATTTTTGAGTTCCGTCTGCGCAGCGAACCCAAGTCGGAATGGGTGGCAGACTATAATTTTTTGGAACTTCATGACATCTAGTTTGATGTGGTTCAAGAACTAATCGGGGTCAAGTAACTCAATTTTGACTTTTTTAAAGTGAATTTTTGAGTTCCGTCTGCGCAGCAAACCCAAATCGAAATGGGTGGCAGACTATTATTTTTTGGAACTTCATGACATCTAGTTTGATGTGGTTCAAGAACTAATCGGGGTCAAGTAACTCAATTTTGACTTTTTTAAAGTGAATTTTTGAGTTCCGTCTGCGCAGCAAACCCAAATCGAAATGGGTGGCAGACTATTATTTTTTGGAACTTCATGACATCTAGTTTGATGTGGTTCAAGAACTAATCGGGGTCAAGTAACTCGATTTTTGGATTCCTGACCCAACTTTGGATTAACGCCACAAGTTAATCCAAATGGTTGGAGTTGGCAGACGGGGTGATTTTTACTCCCCGATAGGTGTGCTACTCATAACCTATCGTGGAATTTGGGGTCAAATAACCAATGGTTTTTGTCACGGGCTCTTGGACTATCAGTGCATAGCGCCCCACGGGTTTGGGCGATCGGACTGAAAACCGTGCGGGCACAACTTGATGGTAAACCAAGTGTTTTGTCAAAATTTCGAAATTTCGGACGCGAGGACCAGGCATCCATAGGCGACATTTTGCCCAAGGAAGCCAGGTCAGCGGGACCAATTATTTCGCGTGGGTCCGTGGCCCAGGCCACTATTGATGACACATCAATCGTTTGAGCCAGGAGATCAGACCTTCCTAAGAATGGGTCAGCAGGCCAGGCCTCCATTGATGACAATGGGGAGTTCGCATTGATTTTAGATTTGGAAATCTTCCCTACCATTCAATAATATGGCTAAAAAGTTACGTGCACAGACTCCAATACCAACGCAAAAAAAAAAAAAAATCATTGTGGGAGATATAACGAAAAAACGAAACGCACAGTTTGAATCGGCCTGCATTTCCCACCAGTCACTGTTTGAGGTAATGACGTCTCAGTTCCAGTGAATCTCTCACCATGAGCGCTAGTGTCGTCAGCTTATAAGATGCATTTATAGCAATTATAACTCTCAGGGAGTACTTTCAGAAAAAAAATAGAAAAAAAAACAATGCGAAGCCCCCATTCGTTCCTGTAAGCCAGCCCTCTGATTTCAAGTGAAACTGTGGGCTCAGGGCGGACTAGTAATATTAATGTTGACACTTCGGCATCCACACAGCTCCCTTCCGAGGATCAACCAACACGACAGTTCGTGCCAACCTGGAGATAGCGGATCCTCCAATTATGCATCGAAACAGCCTCCCAGGTCTGCAGATCGCGACACTCATAATTCGTGCTATGCCCTGGGCAGGGATATTCATGCACTCCCTTCCTGCATGAGGTGCGTGTAGGTACATCGCAGGGTGCCCTCTACATAAGCGATAACCAGTTTAAAGATTGAAACTCAGATTGAACGGGTGACACCGCCTTTTGAAGGATTATAAACCAGTTTTGACAGCTTACGACTTCAAACCTGAAATGGGTCCTCTGAAATTGATGAAATTAAATCTAAAGGGGAAAGTGTTTGAGGGGAAAGACCATTTGCCGTCATAAATCTGTCCAATATCAGCTTTCGAATTTTCGCGATCACAGCGTATTTTAGCGGAATTTTTGGAGCCTCCTTTTTTGCTCAGTTCTCAGTAACCTACCAGAAGACGAAGAAGAAGAAGAAAAAAGCTGCACACTTAAAGCTGCTAAGGTTTTATTCTTTGGTAGGTGTACATAATATCTATTCCTAGTAGCTATAAATATTATGTATAGCTATCATTTATATGTTAGATTCTAGTCGCGAAAACATAATTATTCCAAAAGTAAATCCTAAACCAAAACGCCATTCTCCTTGGGGTTAACAACAGTTACTCTTTGAAGACAGTTTCATTTTCAAATTGCACCGGTACCTAATCGTAACACCCGAAACCCCGCATCTTAGAATGAGCGACTGTTATTGCAATTTAAAGGCCCTTTAGACTTTACAATGAGAGCGTGAAAGATAACAGAACCGGTATAACTGCGTTACAATGTTGTTGAAAGGAGGGGGAAAAAAGGCCTATGTTTACTGCTCCAAACGAGAACACAACCTAGCAAAAGGCAATTTAAGGAGCGGTAGAAGTCAAAGGAGCGATAACATCTTAAACGAAAACCTCGCTAAGCTTCCTTTCCTGCTCTTCCCTTTTTCAACAACAATGAAACAACATTCGGAGGCAAACATTAATTTAACTCTTAAGCCTCTTCGTAGTTTATTGCGTGAAGCGGGAAATGAGAACGGACGTAGTATTTTCAATAACACATCTCTGGGCGAAAAAAACACGACAAACTCGTGAAATTTTAATCAATAAAGGGTGGAATAGCATTAAACGAATTCAGAGTTTACGAAAAATTAAACTCCGGTTCCGGTGGCCCTGGAATTAAACAAAACGCCGAAGCCTCCCTTCCATTTTCCCCGAATTAATTTACAGGGTAGCATTAATAGGAGAGCAAGGAATGAATGCTAAATACGAGAGTAATCAAGTAGCCACTTTGGATGTCAACCCCTTTTTTAGCGGGGTGGGGAAAAAGGAGGCCGGCAAGTTGGGAAGGTTACCCCGGGAAAAGACTGTTATGAAATTATAAAGAGGGCGGAGTTTCTAAGGGAACGTGCTAGGAACGCTTTTCCCATCAAGTTTAAGGGGAAAGGGAAAATTTGAATTTTTGTTCGACGTTCGTTAAGGTTGGAGACAGTTTTGCACGCAAAACTGCATGAAAGTTGACTTTGAGTTTGGTTTCTCGATCTCACATTTGGGGAATTTGGTTTATTTTTCTGAATTATCAACAAGTTTTCCTAACGGGGGTCTTTTGGGTGTTTAATGGCGCGTTGAGTCCAAATACTTCCCAATTTTGGGCAGTAAGCCTTTTGGTTTATTATTCTGGGAATAATACACCTTTGTAATCGTCGCGGAGGTCGAAAATTCTGATCGGTCTCAAAACTTGACATTATATGTTTCAAGAGGTCTAGATTCGAAAAAAACTAAATGTTCGTCCGCCGTTTGAGGCGTTGTGGGCGGTGGATTTTTTTTTAAATCTGAAATTTTGACAAAATATTTGGTTTACCATCTAGTTGTGCCCGCAAGGTTTTCACCCCGATCGCCCAAACCCGAGGGGCGCTATGGGGCTAAAATGTGGCTACAAGATGGGTTTATTGAAGGTTTTCGGATATGGGTTTGAGTTAGGTGACGTTTTCGAAGTATTTTTGGACGTAAGATCCATTTAATGGAGTTTAGACACATTTCAAGGTGGAGGTTTATGGGCCAAAATTTGGCCCACATGTAATATGGTGCTATTGAAGGACACCTGGCCAGGAGGTCAAACAGGACGTAGTTCTGCAGGTAAAATATTATTCATCTATGGGGGTTTTAGACCCGTCATGCCATCATTATGGTGATCTGCGGGGCTCCTATGGGACTTTTGATGGACTATAGCCAGAAGGTGAAAATTGACATTTAATGTGGTGTCGTGTTCCAAGTAATTTTGAATGTATACATTCAATTTTCAGTGGTCTCTAATCTTACCGTTTGCTATTAAGTGTACAGTTTTATTTATAGTTTTTATAACGTTTTCTTTTATTGGTTGAATAAAAAATATTCACCATTTTTTCAAAATATATTTTGAACGTGATCATTCGTGCTCACATACAGAGATGTATCATACCTACCCGGGAAAATACCCAGAAAAGTAATCGGGAATTTTATCCTCATATAATATAATTTTATCCTCATATTATGAGGATCCTCTTGTGATCCTATAGGATCACAAAAAATAAACTAAAATAAAATAATAAAATAAACAGTAAAACGTTCTCACGGCTCGAAAGCCAGTCTGCGCCGAAGTTTTGACCGCTTTCGAGTTCATGATCATCCCCTAAAGAAAATCTCATGAAAGGGGATGTTCATGTGAATCTGTTGGCGATTTCCCCGCAACAAGGGATTTCGCTACAGCTCTTAAAAAATTTCACTTCGGCGCCACTTTACTTGAAAAGCGCTAAAATTAAATTGCATTCTAATTAATAGTTCTAAATATTATGTTCTCTAACGCGATCAAGTTTCTTATTATTATCTAAATTAATGTTTTCTTTAATGGGATTAAGTTTTGGAAAAACAAATCGCTTTATTTTCCAAAGTGGCAGTTACTAGTAACACCCAATAATAAGGAATGAATTATTCATTCCTTATTTTCCTAAACCATTCAAAATGTAGCAGTATCGACTTTTTTCAGCAACATGACCATTTAATTAGGTAATTATTAAAAAAAAAAAAAAAAAAAATTAAAAAAAAAAAAAAATGAACGTTGGGAGGTTGAGTACTTATCAGAAGGTATTTATTCGAGGCTTGAGTAAATGACCATTTTTTGAATACCACCGGGTATTTACCCCCTTTGCGCCCCTGTATGGGTGATTGTGTTTGGGGTGTAGAAATTTTCGAACACACACACTAGCTGGTATAGCGATGATCCATCAATGTTAATAGGCTTCCAAAGATAAAGTGAACTTTGAACAACGTATTTTTTGAAGGGTGTGTCGGTCCATAGCTGGGGTTGATTTTCGGTGAGCCGGGAAAGCTCAGAGTAGGTTCATCTCTTATCACGGCCGACCCAGGGATGTTTTAATCCCCCGCCTCCAACTTCCCCTTTTCGTCCGGAAACAGAGTTTTAGGCACCTCAGGGCCCCCCGCCATTTTCCCACCCTTGACAGCGTGTGGTCTTTGGCTTAATGCATTTATCCCCCCCGCACACACCTTCGCCTGTTCCCTTTTCTCATCGCATCGCCCGCCACCTTCGCAAAAGGCTTCAAGTCCCTGCCACACATCAGGGGTTAGAAACAGAAGGGAGTTTCGGGGTACCCTTCGCCCCCTTACAAGAGGCCATCAATCCTCGTCCTTCGAGGCACCCCCAATTCCGCCACCACCTCACGCCACACACCTATTAACCACTTCTACCCCTACAAACTCACCCTTACACCAACACCTTACTTCCCTCCTATTTCACCCACCTTTCCCCAATAAACAAGAACCGGAGGAATATTAATTTACCTGAATTTATCATCCCCAAGAGGCCTTAAGAACAGAAAAGAGATTAAAATCTACCAGGCACGCACAAAAGGGTAGATAAAAGAGGATCATGCACCCTTTAATCAATATGCAAACTTTTCTTTTGCATATTCACACCCCAGTGAAAGATCAAAACGCTGCAAATTTTTTCATTTTTTGCTGTATTAATGAATCAAAAAATTATTTCTATATCAGTATTAATATAAAATTTGTATTAATTGGGAGAGAAATCAGCGTAACGAAATTTCCGGTTGACCCGTCGACTAAGACATTTTCAATGTCAAAAAAAATTGTTTTGGGGATTTTTTCAACAAAATTTTTTTTTTTTTTTCAAAAATTCTTTATTTTTACTCGAAAAATATTTAACCTCCTGGGATCCATAAAAAAATCCCATTTTATGCCCCATAGCGCCCCACAGGTTTGAGCTATCGGTCTGAAAATCTTGCGGGCACAACTAGATGGAAAAACGAAAAACGAAACGAAACGAAACAAGGGAATTTCACCCTGAATTTTCGTCCGACTGGCTGCTCATGGCACCCCATTGCCTCGTCCCCCTGGGTTGGGAGGAGTTCGCCGTCCGATTGAACGCAGAAAATACTCGTATCGGTGACCCCGCTCCACACGCGGTCACCCATCCAAGTACTAACCACGCCCGACGTTGCTTAACTTCGCTGATCGAGGGAAACGGTAGTTTCCCCATTGCCACACCGGACGAATCGCAATTGTAGCCCCATGAAAGCCCCATAGATTCCCACAGTGAAATCGGATCGTTTCGGGACCCCCAAAAACGGATTCTACGTCCAAAAATACTTCGAAAACGACACCTGACTCGATCCCATAGCCAAAAGCCTTCAAAAACCCCTCCCGTGGCCCCATTTTAGCCCCATAGCGCCCCACGGGTTTGAGCTATCGGACTGAAAACCTTGCGGGCACAACTAGATGGTAAACCAAGTATTTTGTCAAAATTTCAGATTAAAAAAAAAAAAAAAAAAAAAAATCTACTGCCCAAAATGGCTCGGGCGGCGTACGTCGTGATCACATAGATGTATTACTCCAAGAAAAATAAACCAAAATGAATAAAAAATTATTTTTATACTGTTTGAACGGATGTAGGACCCCAAAAATTGGACTATGCGTCCGAAATTGCTCAGAAAACACACGTTATTCGACTTCGTGGTATACTTCAAAAGCCCCACAGATCCCCGAGGTGAAATCATATCGTTCTGGAACCCCCGAAAACGACACCCCACTCATACCCAAAAACCTTCAACAACCCTTCCCGTAGCCTTTACTACAGCTTGGACGGCAAACGAAGGTCCCATCACGAAAAATAAGTAGATAATTCAGAGACTAGCCCAAAACTAGCTGGCGTGACTATCCAACCAAATCCCTTCTGAAACCTCCTCACAGCCTATTTTCGAATTCATTCATTTATTTATTTACGAACATTTTCTCGGCGTTATTCTTCACTGGCGCGACGGGGAGACGAGCAGCCCCAATAAAGTCACCGTTCCGTGAAAACCTTGTGTTCTTTCCACCCAAATTATTAATGACTCCGAAAAGTTGGAGCATCTGTGACGGTCGTTAGGGAAAGTTTGGACGGAGAGGGATGAATCTTCCCCGGCGCTTGTTAACTTAGTTTTATCGATGCCTGCCAACGCATGATTTATCTCGGGACTAAGTGAAATTAATAATTGTTCAGCTCGAAGCGTCTCCGATACAAAGAAGTTTCGTACAACTCCGCGTGAGACTTTGACAAAATAATACCCAGCGATTAGACGAGGTGAATTATTATTGGGAGTTTTATGGTGGAAAAACCAAAGTTTTCAAATTTTATTTTCCAAGCAATATTTCCTGGGCCTCACGAACGGCTTCGAGACATGGCGTGCTTGACCATGTGAAGTTCCTGACTTCACCCTTGTATGAGTGTATTTGCTACGCAATGCCTCACACTATAACATCAACTGATAACAATCTACACGGAACGTAATTCTCCATTAGGGAGCTAGCTAGAAGAAATTACACTCATTTTCAACATCGTGTTCTGATTATAAATGGCTGTAATTTGGGAAAGTTAATTATACGAGTAGAAATTACTGCTAATTTGAAGAAGTGGGGTTATAGACATTTGGAGAGGAGACCAAGTAAATTTTAACATGATGATTCCCCTCAAAGTATGTTTTAGTGTTTCTATAATATATTATGTGAAGAATGCAGTGTTATTGTGCTCTTTTTGGCGCTGAGATAAAAGAAATTTTGATCTAAGCATGAGGATCTCGGTCTTCGTCCTCATCTAGCCTTCATTCTTCTTGGTTTGTTTTGATCCTGCTCACTCATCTGGCCTTGTTCATCATCTTTCTTTGACTGTGTAGAGCCTGTTAGTCGTCTTCCTCATTCACATAGATCACTTTCATCAACCTTCTTTATCTGTTTTGATTCTGTTCATCATCCTCTCAACCCGTCTGGAGCATGGATGGTCCTCCATGGTCTGGAGTCTCTTCAACGGCCTCTGTATCCATCTGGTCTTCTTCATCACCCTTCTGACTCACGAGGGATCTTTTCATCATTCCACTCAATCATCTTGGTTTTTTTCATCATCCTCGTCCTCGATATATCCTGTTCTTTATCCTCCTGATCCTTGTGAATTCTCTTCATCATCTCCCTCATTCGTCTGGACTTTTTCATCGTCCTTCTTTGTCGGTGTAGAGCTGGTTCATTATCCTCCTGATCCTTCGCATTCTCTTCATCATTCATTCTTCATAGCTATGGGATCGAGTTAGGTGTCGTTTTCGAAGTATTTTTGGACGTAAACTCCATTTTTGGGGGTCCCGGAACGATCCGATTTCACTGTTGCGATCTATAGGGCTTTCATGGGGCTAAAAATGGGATTTTTGAAGGATCCCAGAAGGTTAAATATTTTTCGAGTAAAAAAATAAAGAATTTTTGAAAAAAAAAACAAAAAAAATTTTTTTTTTTGAAATGTAAAAATCCAAAATTTTTTTTTCATTAACAGAATTAAATTTCTGCACAAGTAACGGATATCAAAGAATAATAAACCCTTGTGTAAAATTTGCAGCGTTTTGGTTTATTATTCTTGGATTAATACACCTATGTTTTCGCGACGGAGGTCGACGACTCCGATCGGCCTCAAAATTTGACATTATCCGTTTCAAGAGGTCTAGATTCCAAAACCGAAATGTCCGTCCGCCGTACAGAGCTTCTTGGGTTGTATCTAAGGCCATTTCTACGCCGTCCGGGCCGTTTTGGGCAGTAGGAATTTTTTTTAAATCTGAAATGTTGACAAAATACTCGGTTTACCATCTAGTTGTGCCCGCAGGGTTTTCAGCCCGATCTCCCAAACCCGTGGGGCGCTATGGGGCTAAAAGGGTTTGTTGAAGGCTTTTGGCTATGGGATCAAGTCAGGTGTCGTTTTCGAAGTATTTTTGGACGTAGAATCCATTTTTGGGGGTCCCGAATCTATCCGATTTCACTGTGGGAATCTATGGGGCTTTCATGGGGCTACAAATGCGATTTTTGAAGGATCACAGGAGGTCAAATATTTTCCGAGTAAAAAACAAAATTTTGAAAGAAAAGTTTTGAAAAATTCAAAAAACTTAGAAAAAAATTCAAAAAATTTTTTTAAATTTTTTCATTGACAATTTAATTTCTGCACAAGTAACCTATATCAAAGAATAATAAACCCTTGTTTTTTTTTAGATTAAGGATAACGAGTTGAAAATTGTGAAACGTTCGCGGAAAATTAGCTTACACGCTTCACTTAACAGCGTGGTAGTGGGGAGTCTGTTGCGTATTGGGGCAGACAGAACTAGCAATTGTCGGGACGAGTGGGGAGGTCTGTGCCGGTCAGGTGAGTGCTCAAGTGAGCAGTGGAAAACAATCGAAGGGTTTCGAGAGGGTCGATTGTTCGGCGGCGGGGGTGGGGGTTGGCTCTTTCGAAAACGCACCAAAACGTAACTACACGGTGGAAATTGGATGAGGGTGGGGTTTCAAGTGGTACACAGCGAGCCAGGACCGCAACAAACATAGTGCTATATGGACCGTCCCTCTTTACGGTTTGTCGGCATTCCCTTTTCCACGGTGAGTGTAGTTACAATATTGAACTTCAAGTATCTGACCATTAATGAGGATGAGTCCTCATTCCAGCACAGTCTCGTTTTCTGTTAGTAAAGCCTAAATCTTCAAGCCTCCCTCCATGCGTCAATACTGAAATTAAACGTACACTGAATTAATACTGCATTCAAGGGAAGAGACGGATAGTAAGGCCAAATACCCCTAGCAGACCTAACAGGCTAATGCCCCGGGTACCCCCAGGAGGAAAGGTGCCTACCCTTTAGGTTCTGTCCAATTAGAAACGGAGATAGGCGAGCCTTCCTGGATGAAGCCGGGGGAGAGGATGAAGCTGAACGGGGCGCAGGGAGGATTGTCCCTAAGACAAATGTATTATTCATTGGGTTGGCGACAGGGGCTTTGGTCTGAATCACTTTGAGCCGGCTGTGGAAGGGGTTTTCTCCGTCCCGGGGATACAGGAAAGCTTAAAGCCTCAATACAAACAACTAATGCGAAATAACAACTCCCCAACGTCAGAGGCCGAAGCGGAGGGATGGACGTGTCCGTTAATATTTAAACGTACGATGCTATTCCTGGAGCGTTTCAGAGCGCCGGGGACGAGTTGATAAATTATTACTTTTTATGGGGCCTCTTTTCTTTCCATAGTGGCTCCTAAATACCCGGCCGACCTCCTCTTTTCGGAAAAGCCCCCACATTTTCTCCCGATTCAAACCACTCTGGACAATTGATTCAATGGAAAAACAACTAGTGTGGGGAAATGTTCAGACGCCTCAAGAAATCGGTATTGAAGTACTGTCGAGATCGATCCTGGACAGCGGTCCGGTTAACGAAAAACCGGCGGACGTGACGTCTCGACACAACAGGCACCAGCCTCCAAGTGGAGGCCGAATCAAGGCTGGGCACGTTGGGCACGTTTCGCACGTTCACGTCAACGAGGGATTCGGATAAAGGGACTGCATCTGATGCTGCATCAGGAGGAGTGCATTCCAGACAGCCAGGGCGAGCGGATGCTCGTCAGCCCGTCGCACAGTGGTCAAAAATGCGATTTTAGCGGAGCAAAAAGGGAAAAAATGAAAATGCTTAAGCAGGTTAAGCAGGTTTCAATTGAAACTAATTATTAACTACATAGAATGCAACCTTAATACCTAATAAAAGGCCGGAAGAAAGTTATTTTCGTCTCAACGATAAATTAGAGTGTTGTATGACACGTGTAAACACGATTTCGAGGTTCACAGTTCACTTCCGATGACGATTTTCGGCAAGAGATCGCACAGGTTGAATTCGTATTTGATGGTCTGTTGCGATTCGTCCGCAAAGTTTCACCGATGAACACACCCAAGAAAGGTGTGTAACTATCCGTTATTATAATGAGTTATAACATTTTACTGGTTTTAATATCATTAAGAACAATTAAAAATTAACGGACCGAATGTACGTTAATGTATAATGTTAATATTCTTTGGACTGCCAAAAACGTGATTGACCTGTATTGGGTCTGAAATTGACGCACATTTGTTCGTAAACATGACATGTTTACTTGACATTGTCAAGTAAACGTTGTTTCTTGAATGAAGTGTATCGTTTTTGCTCTAATTTTCGTTTTATCTGTTTTAGTGTTGCAACGTTGGCATTCGACGAGCCCTGAACTCGAGGAAATTTTCTCGAACGCAGACCATGGAAGATAATATCTTAATATAATGTTCCATAATATGGAACATTGTTATCAGCAACATATTATGTTGCTGATAACATCGGATCCCGTCATCAGCAGCCTCCGACAAAAATTTCCAACCGTGTCCAAGAAACTGCCCAAAGAAGTGATGGTTTAAAAGAGTTATTTTTGCTTCTTTTTGGTTTATTATTCTTGGAATAATCCACCTATGTTTTCGCGACGGGGGTCAACGACTCCGATCGGCCTCAAAATTTGTCTTCATAAATCGGTTCTACCGCCACAACTACTTAGAAAACACCTCACTCGACTTCTCAGCTAAGGCCCTTCAAAACACCCCTTTTCAGTCCCTGTGCAACCTCAAAATAGCCCCACGGGGTGAGGCGAGCTGATTGGAAACCTTTTGGACTCACCTAGAAGGAGTTCGAGTTATCACACTATCAGATTGAAAATTGCATTTCTCCTTTGAAAACGGCGAACATTTGTGACATTTGACCCACAGAAGGGCTCATTTTGAGGACACTCGGAATGAGATGGACCCTGCAAGAGGGTTTTGAAGGTTCTAGGGTACGGGTTGAGTCGTTTTCGAAGTCTTTAATGACGCAGAGTCCATTTAAATGAGATTGAAACACATCCGACAACACCGTAAGGATTTATCGGGCTTTAAAGCGGAGTTTCGAATGAATTAGGCCAGAAGGTCGAATGAGGTGTCGCCACATAAGGTCTTAAGAACACCTTGACGAATATTGTTAGCTTAATTTCATCAAAATCGATTAAATCTATATAGATTACGTTCAGGAAAGTGCTGGAATGTTTCGTTCCTGTAGAATTATTTCAGCCCACACACTTTTAAAAAGACAGAATCGTTTAATGTCAAAATTGCGGAAATATTGAAAACAACTTTTAAATTGAAGTTTTTGGCCCAAAAAAATGTTATCGCAACTGTCGAAATCCTCCGCAAAAAATAAAATTCACTCTGCCGTTATTTTGGCTCAATTAAGAAGGTCAGTCATCAGGACTATGTACACATTGCTTGGATTTCGGCCACTGAGTAGCGGACTAAGGAGTACAACACGTCCAATGATCGATGATCTGCAAAGATAATCCCATTTTTCTAAGAAATTAAGTTGGAGGCTTCTGTTACGTTGTGGTTATTTTTGTTGTCTTTTACTCTTGTTGCTCTTCGAGCGTGAACGGAACACGGGGAAACAACGTCAACGGGGGTGTTGAAAGGTTCCTATTAAACGTATTGGCCCCATCCGCCCTCAGGCTTCTCACACATATGGCTTCCACCTCCGTGGAATCTCCCCCACCCCCAACCGCCCTCAACGGTTCGAAACGGGTTTTTCCGAGTGGGCGAGTATTGGGAATCCGAATATAACATTCCATTCAAACGTGTCATTTTTTTTTTTTTTTTTTATCGCCTTTTCACGGGAAGCTTGTTACATTTCTCACTTTATCACGAAATGATTGCCTTTCTCGTTCCCGGAGTTTTTTCTTTCGAACCGGTGGAGAGAAATAGCTATGGCAAAAAAGTAAATTACAAAAATGTCACTGAAGGCAGGTGGATTACGGAGAGAAAAAAAAATTAGCTGGAATGGTGACCTATTCCACGTCGGGAAAATTGGTTAGCTTCTGAAATTCGTGCGAGAATCGAAAAAAAAAAGACTGAGTCAATTAGTGAGCAGATACTGGCGAGGAGGGGGATCTGTTTGAGGGAGCAGAAACCTGTTTTGAGTGAACGGGAAATTGTTTAGCTCATAAAATTTCAGAAAAAATAAAATAAAGACCATAAGTGAGCAGAAAACGGGTTTGAGGGAACAAAAACCGATCATTAGGGAGAAGAAACTTGTTTCAGCGCGCAGGAGCCGGGTTTAGGGAGCAGAAACCGGTTTTGAGGGAGTAGAAACCAGCTTTGAGGGAGAAGAAACTCGTTTAACGGAGCAGAAACCGGTTTCGCGGGAGCAAACACTTGTTTGATTGAAGCAGGCACTTTGGCCAGTATAAACCATTTCTTCACCAACCTGTATCTGTACATCTATGATGATCTATAGATGCCGAAGATATTCAATCAATCAATCAGTTTTTATTGCAAAAGCCAAACTGGCATAGCAATCGTCGATATTACAATAAAATAGACTTAAAACTACACTTAAGACTACTATTGTGATGACAACCATCAGATTCAGATTCAGATTCAAATTTTTATTTGCCGCAAACAACAAGTGTATAAGCAATAGTAAAAAAAAAAAAAATAAAATAAAAACTATAAACTACAACATTACATGTAAAAATCGTTAAAGATACAACGAACATAATTTAGGAGGCCACTCTACAGGAAATTCGCACTGACAATATCCCCCAGGAACTCCTCAAAGTCATAGGGCGCTGACTTAATGAGACACCGTTTGACCCGGGCCCTAAAGATACCAACTGGATCACCGCGCAGGCTGCTGGGAAGTGCATTAAAAAATTTAACTCCCCACCATGTGGTGCCAGTGCATGTAGTGGCAAGTCGATGGAACGGTAGGCAGAGATTATTCTTGCTACGAGTGGGGTAGCCGTGCTCGGGAGTGTGGAAAAGGCCGATATTCTTCCTTACATAGCAAAGGCTCTCTAGGATGTAGGCAGCAGGGATGGTCAGAATTCCTAGCTCTTTATATGCAGGTCTACAATCCTCCCGGTAAGGCAAACCAGCTACGACGCGCACAGCCTTCCTCTGACAGGAAAAAACGATGGAGGAGGCAGCAGAATGCCCCCAGCTGAGGATGGCGTATACAGCTCTACTCTGGAAGCATGCGTGAAAAGCTGCCAAAACGGCAGACCTTGTTAGCCTCTCAGATAGACGCCTCAAAAGAAAGGTGTAGCTGTTAAGACATGACTGCAGTTTAGCACAGTGGGGTTTCCAGCTGAGCTTTGGGTCAAGAACGACACCAAGAAATTTGACATCGTCGGGATTAATGTCCAAGCTAGACAAATCTCTTAACCCGAATCTCATGACATTTGTCTTGTCAGCATTAACGGAAAGTCCGTTCATTGTAAACCAGTTTGACACTACCTCTAAAGCAGTCACCTCAGATTCACACAATGATGACAGAGATGAGCAGAATGAGCTCATCACATGTCGGATGAGTCATTCAGTAGGTAGTTGTGGTTTAGAAATACACGTGGTTGTTACATTGTTAAAGTTGCTGTTATCAAATTTGGCGCCCAACGTGAAAATGGACCTACCACTTGTCTCGGACCTGACCGCCGAGAAGACAATGTCTACTCGTCGCACGCCAGCTACTGTTAAAGACGTCCCGCGGTTCCCAGCTAACCTGTGTAGAAAAGGTGCGAGCATCCCTTCCGTCCCTGGCTCAGGTGCGGAGAGAAGATCCGCAGAGAAAGAGCAGAAGAACCGGAACAAAGACGTGACAGATGCCGCTCAAGGGTACTTCACCTGAGCAGACTTCGGGTCACCCCGGTTTTGAGGCCTTGGAGGTTGTGCCAGGCTGAGGAGGACTTGAGGACATGGGGGTCACGCGACACATGCCACTCAAGAGAAGCTCACCTGAACACACCACGGACCACCCTGGTTTTGGGGCTCGGAGGCAGCAAGTGCGTCAGAGCTTGGAAGAGAAGAGGTCTGACTTCGCCAGGAAAGTTGATCTCTTCTATAGAAGACTCTTTCTATAGAAAGACGTGACAGATGCCGCTCAAGGAGTACTCCACCGGAGCACACTACAGCCCACCCCGGTTTTGGGAGCCTTGGAGGGTGTGCCAGGAACGTTGGGGGACTTGAGGGCGCAAGGGTTTATGTTAGTGACGCTCAAGAGAACTCCTCCTGAGCACAACATTTACCACCCCGGTTTTGGGGCCTCGGAGGGTGTGCCAGGCACGTTGGGGGACTTGAGGGCGCAAGGGTTTATGTTAGTGACGCGCAAGCCTTAGTTAGTGACACTATGGAGCCTTGGAGGGTATGCCAGGCAGATTGAGGAAGTGAAGTACACGGAAGGTCTGCGGAAGAAGAGCGGAAGATCCGAAACAAAACACTTCCAGCTGGATCAACAACAGATGCAGGGTTGCATCTCAACAAGACTTCAGAGCGAGGCGAACCCAAGGCTGTACCAGCTGGCAAGTAACGGTCCACGTCAACCGGCTGGTTCTCGCCGACGAAGAGGAGGCCCCCCCAAGCAGCCATCACATGTCCGATGAGTCAATAAATAGTTGTGGTTGAGAAATACACGTGGTTTTTACATTGTTATAGTTGGTGTTATCACGTTATTCTTTGTGGTAAGAAAAAACATGACAAATATTTTAGCTTGACGACCTCCCTCACCAGAAAAGTCATATCCATGTAAAAAAGAGAATTGAGGATTTGAGCAGTGATGAGAGTAGAATAGCTTCGAACATCCGCACCTTCCTCTCCCAAAGTCCGTCCCTTGGCGGGAAGTTTAATTATAATAGCGGCACGAATTCAGGTCACGTGATGGGTTCGCTATCTAGGGGCCAGGTGACGTACTGGGTAAATGGGCCCAGCCTTCAGCATTAATGTTCGGGCTTAAGTGTCCAAACCCCCTCAACCCCTTTTCCGAGCCACCCTCTCTAACCTAGACGGGGAAATCATCATACGGATATTTCAACCACGTACCCAGGTCTAATTGCCAAGTGTATTTGGGTTATGGCCTCCGTCTTACCGCACTTGCTTTATTGGTCAACTGTGTAGAACCTTTGAAAACGCTTACCTTTGCTAGCACCGTCGGGGCCTCGAAGAATCGTACACTCCTCTATAGTTCCAAAAGGTGCAAACAGTTGCCGCACATCTTCTTCAGTCTGTTGTTTACTCAGCATCCCAGCAAACAGCTTCCTGTCTGCACAACAAAACAAAAAGAGCTCCGTCAGAAATGGCAACAAATTTCGGCTGAGTGGAAAAAAAAACCATCGTTCACACCCGAAAATTTCTTCTTTACGAATGCAAAACGCAAACATCGCGAATAAACGCCCGACGAATTCTCGATAGTTAACAGCCCCCAATAAAGACAACAATCTATGTTGGATCCACGAAAATGTCCCATTAAGCCTCCCTAACCGGCCATTTGACGTCCAAATCGGCCGGCCGTCGTAAAACGTTGATAAGCCCGGATCTTCAATTTCTTTTCGCGTGACCGGCCCTATTTTACATTCATCAATCGGTCACGACTTCCAATCGAGCTCACGCCAAACTCAGCCGAACAAAAGACGATTAACTTTTTTATCATTCATGAACTGGAATGAAACTTAACATTGAACATTTCAAAGCTGCAAATGTAATAGCATGTTCCCAAAACCATTAGTAAAACGATAGCAAGTTAACGATGGTTTTTTTTTGAAAAGTGAAAGCGTTTCAATGTTCGGCAACCGATTCATGGAATCTTTTTCATAAGTCATTTTGCGCACGAACCTGTGTAAATGGGACATTTGACCTCGTTGTTGCAAAGTTGAAACGCTTCCACACGCACAACAGCAACAAGGGAAAACATCCCGAAAATATAAACTCGCCATTCGAGGCATTACAAATTGACAAGTCGCGTTGCCTAAAAGAAATGTTCTCCCTCAAACACCCAACAAAATTGAAGGACAACATTCTAGGCAACCCGAATACAAACGTGAAATCTAAAAAATGTTACAAAGTCGAAATGTTCTCCCAAATACAAACCTATTTCCACTAGAGAAAAATATCAAAGAAAAAAACACCGACTGGACAACATCGAGAGACAGGAATACACTTTCTCATCTAGCTAGAAAATATATATGAGGTAACATTGTAAGATGTGCACACAATAATAATGTAAACGGAAAAAATTAATCGATTCCAAGAAAAAAAAAAATCCAAAAGAAAACGGAAAAAATATCACGAAATAAACATCCAGCCATTCGTCCAAATGAGGAGTTCACTTTTCTGTGAGTGGTGCAGTAAACTGTCCATAGTGTGTGATCGAAATTCTCAGAACAAAAGGGTTTTTGTTTTGGGGTTAGGGGAAAATTGAATGTACACAGAACCAGTAAAAAGAAGGAGGGAACACAAGCAACGAGGATGAAAAGGAAGTGAAGGGATTGCAAAAGAACCTGCAAGTGAATCTTGTGATTTAATGCACTTTTGTGGTGGATTACTTCGCATACTCTCACCTTTTTATGTTCCTAGTTCGACATCAATTTCAGCCATTCGTAGGAGATAAAACTGAAACGGTTGTTATGTTAGCTGTTATTGCTTTGGTTAAAAAGGAACGGGATAATTTTAGTAATGTGGTATAGTATCATGTAAAACAACTGTAGTAAAGCACTAAAGCATTATAGTGCTCGACGGCCTTTTTCCTGTACTTTACTGGACGTTAATGACTGAGCCTTAGTCAAAGCCAGGAAAGCAGTTGGATTCTTCTTGGTCAAAAGCTGAATTGCTCAAGAAAGCGATGTTCAAATCACCGGTCGCTTTTTGGGTTGGCATCAGAAGGTTTGGCAAGACAAAACGCTTTGCAAGGTGCCAAGGTGGCCGACAGCTGCATTGGAGGTCCTACCGGGCCTCCCACCTATGTTCAAAGACTTGCGGCTGCACGGATGAAGAACTCAGACCACTTGATCTTGAGCTGCTCTCTTCACGCATTCTGAAAAGACCAGTGGGCGACCTCAGATGCCATCCTTTCAAAGACTCACTCATGAGCGCTTGACGAGAGAGGGGTGACCAAGTTTGAATGGAGCTCAGGTATCCTACACTGATGTGACAAGGATTCGGGCATTTTCGGCCCAAGAACCAAGGCACCAGACCCGCTTGGGGCCATGGCAATCATCATTCAGGCGGAATAAATGCCATCGGTATCTGTGCCTGTTGGCAGGCGTTCAAAGCAGCCCATGAAAGCCTTGGAATAGTTCTCAATCACACCAAAGATTGTCTGAGCTTTCTGAACCAATGCAATACCTCTGGGGCAGCAGGGGGATCCTTGGCACCACAGTAATGAAGCTGCTGAAGCCCTTGCAAATGAATTCCAATCATATCTTCCTACAGATCCTGGACCCTTTTTAGGGACGACCAGGAGTCTTCTACTAAATGCAATTTCCAAGGAAGCAAGAGAGAAAAATGGCAAATGCTCCTTGATCAGGGCAGGTGACAACTGTTCATTAGAATCTCCACATGAAGACTAAGGGAGATGCTCAGGAGAGGAGTGATGTTCAATTGCAAGTTGGCCTTCTAAAAGTATCGGTATCACTTCCATAAGATATGAGTTTTAGACACCGAAGAGAAGCAAAGCGATCGGCAATGTCGCTTGGACTAATCCAGGGAAGAGGAAAAGGCTACAGTCGTCGTATTTCATTATCGGGAGTAAACCCTCAACACTACCAAAACAGCTGTCATACTGGAAAGGGCTTCTGTCCCATCAATGATCTGACTTTTGAGACTGTCCCAGGGAAGGGAATATGCGCCCGACGTGTTTGGTCCCCAGGTACCTGAAAGTTGAGGTGCGTTCGTATGTGGTCCCATTCAGCACGATGCTCCCTTGTCTACTCACCTCTTCACGTCTTGTCGAGAACATATACTGTTCAGTTGGTTGATTGCGAGGCCCATCTCTTCTGCCAGTCTCAAGTCTCTGGATCCCTTCCTCTAGCACTCGCAAGTTTCTCGACATCATGTCTATATCATCTGCATACGCGAGGTTTTGAGCCATCCGAATGCATAGACTGCCGCCTGGATTGGTACAGTCCACCTCCCTCATGACTTTCTCTATGGCCAAATTAAAGAGAATGGTCGACAGGGAATCTCCCTGCCTGAGCCCTCGGTTCACCTCAAATTCACTGGAGAGTCCTTTGCCTACCCTAACCTTGCATTTGGTGCTGGACAGGGTCAAGGGCACTAGACGTATAAGCTTTCGGGGGATCCCTAGCTCATCCATCGCCTTATACAACTGATCTCTTCTAATTGAGTCATATGCTTGGCGGAAATCCACAAACAGCTGGTGAATGTCTACATTATATTCGTAGCATTTCTCCATAAGTTGGTGGACAATGAAGATTTGATCTGTTGTGGATCTGCCCGCTCTGAAGCCACATTGATAGTCCCCCAGTGCTGCCTCTGTGTGCTGATCCAACCGCTTAGCAATTATCTTTGCCAGGACCATACACTGTGCAGAGCAGAGCTATGCCTCGGTAGTTGTCACACACAGCTTTATCCCCCTTTTTATGGATTGGACAGACAACTGCGGTACTCCATTGGTCTGACATCGTTTCTGATCCCCATGCAGCAAGGATCAATTCATGGATTTCAGATGCTAGCAGCTCTCCACCATACTTCATTTCAGCTGTAATGCCATCCTCCCCAGGAGCTTTATTGTTCTTCAGGCTTTTGATAGCCTCAACAACTCGTCGTATAGTTGTGTCCTCAACTGTGTTCCTCAACTGTTGATGTCTTTCGTCCGCCGATAAAACATCCTCGAATTGGGTAAATCACCGGCTTCAGCTAAACTCTTCTATCAGATAGAGATAGGAGATTCTCCTTCCTCTCATACGCTCGTCTATTTCTTCTGCAAACTTTGTCTGCCTCCCTTCTTTTCAGTCTATATTCCTCTGTAGCAGCAGCAAATTGGAGCTGCAGCAAAAAATTAATACACTGCCTACTATCTCTTGCATCGCATATTATGTGTGTGAAACTCTGCTAAAATATGTTTTCCTATTTGAGTGTAGCCTGGCTTTGGTTTTTACCGGTTAAGAACTACCAGAGGTATATTTCATCAAGCAACGGTCAATATTTTTGCGGGGCAATGTAGAAGGAAATGGGAAACATCCTCAACGGAGTTAATTGATACGTAACAATATTGATGGCCAAAAGCGTGGGAGTTGGGAGTAATGAATTTCTGCTCTTTTTTTCAATATTTGTTTAAAAAAATGTAAAACCTAGTTTGTACAAGGGCTCGACTAATGAAGCCAATCCCTTGAAAACCCTCAATTTTATCTGAAAAAAAAAAAAGAAAAAAAAAAAAAAAGAAAACAGCAATAACTTTTCGACGAGTTAAAAACTCGTTCGGAGCGTTAAAAAAAAGGGCGCTCAGAAAAAAAAGCTAATTTCTCCACCAGCAACATCCCTTGCACCCCAAAACTTATTGGAACTCGCGAAGCAAAATAATTTGAAAAGTAATGTAACGCGAAGTGAATGAGTGGTTACTTGGGGGGAGAAGGGTAGGAAATGTCACGAAATTTAATCCGCACGTTTTCCTCTCCAGCCAGCAACAGGTTTAGGGTTCAATTAGAGAGGAAATCGGCCCCTGCACGCGAAAAAGGGGAGCGGAAAAAGAAAGAACAGCTTGAAAAAAAAAAAAAAGAGAAAAAAAAATAGAAAGAGATTTTCACTGGGTGGGACAACACTTTTTTCAGGACCGCGGGCGAGACTTGTTGAAAAAACAAAATCTGTCCCACTGCATGTTTCAATCTGGCTTTTTTTTTTCTTTTATCAGGAGAAACTCACTTTCACCTAGTTTCGTAAGAGAAATTTTCGAATGGCTGAAATCGATGTGGCCTTCAAGCTTTGACCTTAAAGTTGACTTTTGAAGGTTTCAATGTATTTGTGAAGAGAAATTTCAACTGTGCAAATTGATTGGTAGGTACAAAGTCAAAAGGAAGCCCAACTTTTTTCCACAAACAACTTCGTCGGTAGCATTTCTAAGTGGCCACAAAAACCTCTCGTTTTATTTTTACCCAACTCGTAAAGGTCACGAGGCCACCCTTTGGTGAATCTATGAAGAGACACTATTAATTAAGAGTTGAAAAAAATAAAAAATAAAAAAATAAAATGTGATGAATGAACGGCGCAAATGTAAATGGAATGTTGACAGGAAAAAGTGGTCAAGGGTTGGATGAAATATTCAACAGAAAACTGAACCAAATAAAATAAATTTAAATAATGGAAAAAGGATAGGATCTGTACGCCTGTGCGTTTATCCTCCCAACCATTTTTTCATCCCCCCACTTTCGTCTGTGTTTTGGTCAAATGTGTCAGACGGCACACATTTACACGGAAACGTATTTAAAAATAAAAAAACAAGACGAACAGAAAATATTTAAAAAAACAATACATCTAACAAAACACTTCACGAGTCACGAGAACACATTTCTAAGAACCAAAAAAGAAAACGTACTTACGCCAACATGTCGTAAACACAAAATGCAAACTAAAGCTAGAATGAGCATTACAACATACCAATGGGAGCGTGACAGCAGCTTTGTTGGGATGCTGGGGAACAAAATTTTTCAATCACCAATTCGAAAGATGACGGGGGAGATGAATTTTTTCGAGCAGAATTTACTGCCGTCTGGAAAAGCTGAGTTATCCAACCAGATAATATCTGGAACGGGGGGGGGGGGGGGGGGGGAGCGTACAATATGTCCAAAAAACTCGTAAACGGCAGAGGAGGCTTTTACTGTGACGGTTGCAACTTGAAATTTCCCTATTCAAACCGTTTCAGAGAGAATCCGCGAAAAGGGGAGTCTGATAACTATAACTTTTGTTGGGAACGACGACTGGGGCAATTCCCGTACCCCGACGGCGTCATCTGCATGCCGATCGCTTGATCGATAAATTGGCACTGACCCCAATCAATTCTCCCATCCGCACCCTAAACGGCCCTTCAGCTAGCAGGATTCAGGCAGTGTTGAGGAGGTTTAGGATATTTGGGGGGGTTTGCAAAATGCAGCGAAATCAACGTTAATCGTCATTTTTGTACGTTGGAAAAATTGCATTCCACTGTTATCATCAATCAAATCTAAAATTTCGGAATAATTAATTTTCCCTACATTTTGCAAACGAAAGGGAATAATAGAAAAAAAGGACAAAAACGAGAAAAAAAGAAAAACTGAATTAAGGAGCGAAATCATGACAAGATTACAACAACTGGTGCTAACTATGCAGCGACAACGGCCAAGTGTACAGTATCAGTCTCTGGTGTGTTCTTGTGTTAGTTTGTTATGAGTGTTCAAGAACACGTGCGGTGACTTCGTAGTTTTACTTTTTTTCATTTCAAATTTGACAACCGAATAACCACATCACGTGTTCTTTGTCGTGTCAGGTTTTCGGGTAAGACTGGGCAGTCCAAGTTTTTTTTTTTTTCGTGTCTTGGTTTTACCTTAGCGCCTCTATGCAGGCGATCGTCCACATAAGCTACTTCCTGCTGCCGTCATCCCCTCTGCAAACACACAACATGTCACCTTATGCCTTCGCATCCTACACCAACCACAACATTCCAAACAGATCTCGCAGTTCGTTTTGAAATCCAGCTTGGATTTTTCTTTTGGCTGCGGTCAGCTTGAAATGTACAAACGTTCACACTCACACCAGTCCAACACCAACCAGATGCCACTTTTTGAAAATGCGAATTGCTGAGGAGTGAATTATAAATATGTAGTCTTAACGCAGTCGGGAGAAAAAGAGAAGAGTAACGTATAGCATTAAAAACCTATTTCATTATGGAAATGGCCTGCGGAATTCAGCTTTTATAAAATTCAGCTCCAGGAAAACCAATATACCCCAACCCCAAAGGGGGAGAAACCGAGGTAAAATATACAAATATTCGGTCTTTTTTAACGAGAGGCATAATCAATGCCTAGAGGGTAGTTGTTTTAATTAAATTCAAAATGGCGGATGAAGAACCTATTTAAAGGGAGGGGAACCGAGAGAGCGCTTTTCCCCAATCTAAACAAAACCGTAGAACCCCCCTCCACTCGCACTTCCCCACTAACTCCTTGGTAAGCTTCCCTCTCGATTGCTTGAGTGGCAGCAGCTCAAATTCACGTATACCGCGGGTTGGAGTGGATGGATGCTAACAAGAGCCGACAGAGGGAGCTGTTGAGGACCAGCTATGAGCCGAGTGGGGGAGGTTTCGTCAGGCTCTTGAATTAAACCTCAAAACTACTTGACGGTGTAAATGTAAGCTAAACACTAAGGGAGAAGTTTGCCTTCTGGCTCCTGCTAATGTTGTTATTTCAAATTCCGATCCTCTCGTCGCCCACCCGCCTGTTTTAGATTCCTTTATTTCGGAGGTGAAATTGAAACGAAACGGTGTCAGGGTATTCGCCATGCTAGTAGTACATACAAAATGAGTGTCTGACGTGGTGGGATGACACCGCCATGATGAGCTGGAGAAAATCATCCCGAAAATACCGAGACCATAGAAAGTTTAGTTTTCAGTCCATTAAAACCTGATAAAGTCACTTCAGTCGGATTTTTGAACTTTCGGAAGTATCAATTCTTCTAAACCACTCATCGCACCTCCAAACTGATTTTCAATCTTTCCGAACCCGCTTATATCCCTTCAAACGGGTCCATAAACTTGCCAAACTGGTTTTAAATCCTTCCAAACCACTTATCGTCCCTACCAACCAGTAACTGGTCCGATTTAACAGCGTATAGCTTGGACCCGCATACAATGACGTCCGCCATCTGCCGTCTGGGCCGTTTTGTGCAGAAGGATTTTTTTTTTTAATCTGAAATTTTGACAAAATACTCGGCTTACTATCTAGTTGTGCCCGCAAGGTTTTCAGCCCGATCGCCCAAACCCGTGGGGCACTATGGGGCTAAAATGGGGCTGTGGGAGGAGTTTTTTGAAGGCTTTTGGCTATGGGATCGAGTCAGGTGTCGTTTTTAAGTATTTTTCCATTTTTGGGGGTCCCAGAACGATCCAATTTCACTGTTGCGATCTCTAGGGCTTTCATGGGGCTACAAACGGGATTTTTGAAGGTTCCCAGGAGTTCAAATATTTTTCAAGTAAAACAAAATATTTTCGAAAAAAAAAGGTTTTTTGGAAAATAAAAATCCCCCAAAAACATTTTTTTTTAAATTTTTCTCAATGACAGAAATAAATTTCTGCACATGTAACCTATATAAAAGAATAATAAACCCTAGTGTTAAATAATCAGCAGTTTTATTTATTGTAAAAAGAAACGTTTTTCTTAATTATAAAAATAGATTGCCCTGCATTTGGAGTGTTTTTTGACTGTTTTGACCCAGTTTTTGGTTGTGAAGCGACAGATGCTATTTTCTAGTGGTTATACGTGATACTCCTGGCCAGAGGATCCACATATTATGTATATGTACTATTTATCTATTATATAAAGGAGGCCCCTTGTAAGTCTCAGCCCCGGGGCCCACGAGAGGTTAATCCGGCGCTGTACGCTCCTATACTAACCCTCTATTCAACCCTTCCAAAACCTTTTTCGCCCCTTCAAACAGGCTTGAAAACTTCTAAAATTTTAGTGAATTCAGAGGTAATTACAGAAATCGACCGAACTTTTCATTTTCCTCAATTACGTAGGCACACGAATATTTTTTTAAAGTAATTTAATTTTTTGAACGCAACCAAGAACTCGGCTTCTGAGTAAAAAGCTGTGTGATTGGCCCCAGCGCACTCACTGACCAATGAAAAAATCGGACGGGAGGCTGCAAGGTCACACGTGTGTTATCTAAGCGCAGGTATGATTAAGGCTATTCAAGTAGATTACAACACTCGGCGGAGAACCTCCATTAAATTTTGTTATGATTTCATCCTTTATTTTTCGCCAAGGTGTAAATATTCTTTCCTATTCCGTGATTTTTTGGTAAATGTTGTCGAATGGCCGGTAAATGTTCCAGCGATTCCAATTCGACGGCAACAACCAAAACAATCGTCAGATTCGCGTCACTTTGGCGCTTATTATCGAAATACGCGTCACTCTAAGGTGCAAGTATCATTGCAAGGTCGTCAAGAAAACAAGTTGACCAACCGAACAAATCACAAAAATCAGGTCTCGTTCCTCATTTCGGTGCTAGCGCGCTCTAGCGGATTAGTTTTTCCGACATAGGATCAGACCCCATTATTATTGTTCAAAGCGTATAATACACAACACAATATTCGTTGGTTCTGGGTCGTTTTAAGGATGAACCCAATAATTAACAGCTTGAAAAATGTTGGAATTTTACATTTTTAACAACATATATATATTATGTTGTTAGATAAATGATCTAACGGATCTAAATGATCTATTCGGATTCAACACCCTCTAAAATCACGCTTTAGAACTTTCTGGTTGAAAATCCGTACAGTTACAGCTGTTACAGCAGTTTTTGAGATTAAATCCAAATTTTGGAAATGAAATGTGAAGCGTGTGTCGCCTCAGGTAGCCAGAGCGTGCAAACGTTACGACATGGCAACCCTGTTTGTGACCCTGCTTACAACACTACGTCACTCCAGATCTCAAACGTAAAATCAACATGATGAAAATTACTTATTTGAGAACGTTCTGTATGAATTTGAAAGTTGTTGACAAGGGAGTCCGCAAGACGCGCTAGATTGGCTACTTAGCATTAAGCAAAGAGAATTTTTCTCGGACCAATCTACAACAGATGAAGAAGTACACATCACGTCCCGCTCTCAGCCCTCGGAATTCAAATCTTTTATTTTTCTCAAGTCCTTATAAGTAATGGGGTTAGGTTTTCTACGATTTGGGCCCATTTTTGTAACTTTCGAAGGATGACCTTTCCAGAAAAGAAAAAACAAAAAAACACTGGTCAAGAGACCTATGCATGCCTGTCACCGTTGACTTAAAGAATGCATTCAACTCAACAAGGTAGAGAGACATAATGAAGGTCTTCAAGGACGATTTCAAGACCAGGTCTACAGAGGACGATGAGTCAACACCCGAGAAAGGAAATTCAGAAAGCTGATCACCTCACTTTTACTTCCTAATTTCACCGTACTATAATGGATTTTTTGCCCACCCTTTAAAACATAAATGAATAGAGAAATCTGTAAAAGGGCCTAAGTGCCATATTTTCCGAATTGGAGATTTTTCGTGCTTTTGGGTCAAATGTGCCAGCATAAGCTTGCACAAAAAGTTTCAGAGCGATACTGCTGCTCCAACCGGAATAAAAATGCATTTCTAGCCAAACAGGCCTAAGTGCCAGAATAATTGCACTTCAGAAGTAGCCATTTATCACTATCCTTACTAATAAGGAGATGGTTCAAAACTATTCTTTGAAGCCTTTTTGAACTTTGTAGGGTACTTCGTACGCCCTCAGCCAGTGGATTTTTCGTGAAACTCATGGGGCAACTGGACAGGCACTTAGGCCGTTTTGGTTAGGATTGCTCAATTTTTCTATTTCTAACCCAAGAATAAAATATTTTCAAGGTTTCATCTTGTATAAAGCCACTCAAAGTAAATAATTTACTTTACAATTATTGTGAAATTTAATTTACAATTATCGTGAATGAAAAAAGATAAGTTTAGAATTTTTTGTAAGAGATTAGTGCTGTTTTTTATCTCTCCTGTAAAATTTGACCAGCTGGAACTTAGGCCCTTTTGCAGATTCATCTCTTTTATGGGGAGACCTTTTAGATCATGTCTATGTCAAGAAAACAAAACAACGCCTATTATTACCAACAGAAGTAGTAACCAGGTAGTAACCAATAAAAAACGTTGCATGCTTTCCGTGATTACACAAATTTTTCCTGACCCCCTCGCCTAAGACATAGACATGTCAAAAAAAAAAAAAAAAACCAATCAAGGGGGCAATTGCAATTAACTGTTCCAGGTCCAAAGCATATCGTGTGATGTATCCATAGTTCGTCACAAGGTTTCTCCAATTCTCCACTCAACAGATCTCAGCCCTCATCTCCTCAACGGTCCTTCCCCGGATATTCCCCAAGCGTCTAAACCATTACAGGATCCAATGAGAGGACCCAGTTTCAGTTTCCAAGTGGAGAATAAATTGTGGGGCGTAATGAGGGAGGAAACCCTCTTCAAAGACAAAAGCAAGACTCCACCTCAACAAACTCTCGTCATCCCCATATTTGTATTACGTCTTGCCATGCCGAGGTGGCGCATCCCAAAATAATACAAAAGATGCCAGCTGCCCCTTGCGGTGCTCCACCCCGCCTTAACATGTAAGAGGAAACCGTAATTTTCTCCCAATCTCCCATTCTACATAACCAAAAGCCCCTAATAGCGGAGTTTGAATCCCCGTTAGCTCTTATGAAACATACAAATAAGGGGCCGTGAAGGCCAAACGCATTAGCCGCCTCACCTCAAGCTCCCCCGCAGGCGAGCATGAATGCGTAAAGAGCTACACAATAACTCTTGGGTTTTAAATACAAAAACGGAGAAACTCTCCCTCGTTTCCAACCCTCGGGAGGAGGAGGAAGGGGCGAGTTTGAATAATTCAAGGGTTTTTGAGGGTCGGTTAGCACGGAGTAAGGAAAAGCCCATGGAAAAGGGGTATAAGACTTCTTAACAGGCCCTAATGGATCCTGGGCCAGGTTTATTATTGAAGGAGGAAACTGAAGAGCTTGGTCTCCTTTTTCTGTTTTTCGTTTCATTCCTTCGTTGGCTTCATCTTTTCGTCATGTCAACCCAGAGGCTGAGAATTCGCCCAAACCTGCCTTGATTAAACCTTCTGGCATATTACCCACTTTAACTCTCTTCTCCCCAACAGGGGAATAAGGGGGTCACGAAAGTGGAAGCACCGGCAAGGGAGATTGTGGAGTCTCCTTCAGATTTATTAACTTTTTCATAATGAATCTTCTTCAGGCCTTTCCCTCCTCCCTTCCCCGAAGATGAATTTTCCCCTTTTGTTTAACCTTGTAGGGCACATCGGTAACAAGTTGGCTCCCACCCAACTACCAGGCCTCCCAATAAGTGCTGAAACTTTCCTAACGACTCGTCATTTTGAAGGATTAATACAAAATTCACTTCTTCCCCCTCCTCGCCCGTTGGGTGTTAGTTCGTCGAGAAGTTCGCCATCTGATGAGGGCCTCTTGTTTCACAAACACGGGGTGAAGACGTTTTCCTGAGGCCCCTCAAACTTTCCCAAGAAATGGCGTTTGGGTGGATCGATCCGACGGTGGGGGTTTGTTTATCGGGTTCGAAAGTATCAAAACAACGTTATTGCCGTTGATAGGTTGAGCACTTTTCTTTTATCGACTTTATTTTCTGCTAAACGCCAATTGGAGATGATTGGAAGGAGAACATAGAAAAAGGGTACGATTAATCGACCTTATTTTCGGCACGGAGTAAGGAAAATAGAAAATATTGTTAGGATATGGTGTAGATGTAGACATTGATTGAATTTGAGCGATTTTGGTTAATTATTCTTGGAATAATAAACACCTATGTTTTCGCGACGGAGGTAGGACCTACGGTTGGCCTCAAAATTTGACATTATCCGTGTCAAGAGGTTTAGATTCCAAAACCGAAATGTCCGTCCGCCGTCCGAGCGTTTTGGGCAGTAGGAATTTTTTTAAAAATCTGAAATTTTTACAAAATACTTGGTTTACCATCTAGTTGTGCCCGCAAGGTTTTCAGCCCGATCGCCCAAACCCGTGGGGCGCTATGGGGCTAAAATGGGCTACGGGAGGGTTTTTTTGAAGGATTTTAGCTATGGGATCGAGTTAGGTGTCGTTTTAGAAGAATTTTTGAACGTAGAATCCCTTTTTGGGGGTCCCTGAACGATCCGATTTTACGGTGGCGATTTATAGGGCTTTCATGGAGCTATAAATGGGATATTTGAAGGATCTCAGGCGGTTAAATATTTTTCGAGTAAAAAATTTAGAACCAATTTTTGAAAAAAAAAAAAAAAAAAAAAAATTAAAAAAACAAAAATTTTTTCAAAATTTTTTCATTGACACAGAATTAAATTTTGTCACAAGTAACCTATATCAAAGATTTATTATTTGGAATCGCTCAATATCAGATTTCGAGATTTACCTATTTATTTACCGTATTTTCTGAGCGATATTTTTTTTCACTCAAAATGAAACACAACCACGTCAAAATCCCTATATTTAGCGAAAATAAATTAGCATACCGTCGGAAAGCCCTGTCAATTTCCTGTCTTCACGATAAAGAATTGTTCTACATTTACTAAGAATTATTAATATTTATTATAAGATATCGTTAGTTAGACTATCATCAACCTGCCCTGGCTTCGTATTTACAATCTATCCGGTTGAGCCCAGAGATGGAGTCAAAATAGTGAAGTGTTTGTGAAGGGCTTCTTTCCCACAGAAGATACACTGGTTCAGCTCCAAGAATCTTACGCAGCATTGTTACTCACAAAACAGTTTTGACTGAAACAGTTACTGTTTCAGTCAAACATTTTTTCGAGAAATTAATTTATTTACGAGTTTGTTTTTCACCACTAAAAGGATTTAAACTCACGGAACCTTTATGAATGTATAGCAAAATGTAAGCGCAAAATGTTTTGGGTTTCTATATTTAAAAAAAAAATTCACATTTTTTTTTCGTTTTTTATGTGAAAAATAGTTTACCTCCTGGGATCAATCAAAAATCCCATTTGTAGCCCCATGTAAGCCCTATAGATCGCAATAGTGAAATCGGATCGTTGCGGGGCCCCAAAAAATGGATTCAACGTCCAAAAATCCTTCGAAAACGACACCTAACTCGATCCCATAGCCAAAACCTTTCAAAAAACCCCTCCCGTAGCCCAATTTTAGCTCCATAGCGCCCCACGGGTTTGGGCGATCGGGCTGAAAACCTTGCGGGCACAACTAGATGGTAAACCAAGTATTTTGTCAAAATTTCAGATTTTTTAAAAACATTCCTAGGTTCTGCCCAAAACGGCCCGGACGGCGGACGGACATTTAGGTTTTGGAATCTAGACCTGTTGAAACGGATAATGTCACATTTTTGAGGCCGATCCGAGTCGTCGACCTCCGTCGCGATTACATAGGTGTATTATTCCAAAAATAATAAACCAAAAGGTTAACCGGGTGCTGGTTTTTGGTGAAAGATCAGTCTGGGGAGAAAGTAAACGACCCGGAAATCCGTGAAATATACTCGCACAGTTACGTCGTCTGATGGATCGGAAAAGTGTTGCGTGAAAGGGTGAGTTCAAAGGGTGGGGGGGGGGGGGGGGGGGGGCAGTATGTAAAATAACAAAAATGTTTTGTGTGTGCGAGGGATAAAACGAACTTCGGGGTTACTGAGATTGTGACGAAGAGGCCGAAGAAGGGTGGGAAGTGGCTAATGCGAAGAATATATTCATGAGGCGACCTCCACCCCCCTCCTGTTACACCCTCCGACGCCCACCCCTTTGCCAATGGTAGCTTCACCGAATTTATTACTCCCGAGAAATATGCAACAGAGGCCTCATTCGACCCCCGAAGTCTCCGATTTTCTTTATCTTCGATCGACCGCCAGATAGTTTTCCCACAAAATTTTCCACAAGCGGAATTTTCGAGATGACCTACTCAAAATGTAAAAGAAAAAATAAACGTAAAACGTACACAAGGGTTTATTTTATGCTTTGATATAGGTTACTTGTGCAAAAATTTAATTCTGTCAATAAAAAAGAATGTAAAAAAAATTTTTTTTGATTTTTATTTTTCAAAGAAATTTTTTGTTTAAATTTTTTTCAACATTTTTTTCAAAATTGTTTGTTTTGTACTTGAAAAATATTTGTCCTCCTGGGATCCTTTAAAAATCCCATTTGTAGCCCCACGAAAGGCCTATAGATCGCCACAGTGAAATCGGATCGTTCCAGGACCCCAAAAAATGGATTCTACGTCCAAAAATACTTCGAAAACGACACCTGACTCAATCCCATAGCCAAAAGCCTACAATGAACCCCTCCCGTAGCCCCATTTTAGCCCCACAGCGCCCCACGGGTTTGGGCGATCGGGCTGAAAACCTTGCGGGCACAACTAGATGGTAAACCAAGTATTTTGTCAAAATTAGATTCAGATCCAGAAATAGATTTTTCTACCAAAATTACCTCATTGGAGCAAGTCCTTTCTGAAACATTTTCAACAAATGGCGGGGTTGGCTCTTGCTCCATTGAGAAAAACCAAAATTCCGGTTCCCTCAACAAAATCCACTTTACTTTTTCCTGGCCTCTTCAGATGGCACTTGGCCAAAAATGAAGAGTGGCTCAACAAATGGAAGGTGAACCCAACCAAGTCCTCGCTCATCACCTTCACGCTAAGGCAAGGAACGGTTGGCAACGTCGCTCTCTGTGGTGGTTTACTTCCAAGGAAAAGTCAAGTTCGGTATCTAGGTTTCGCCCTGGACCGTAGACTAACTGGGAAGTACCACATCAAGAACGACAGAGACGGTATGAAAACGCTGCAAATTTTACACAAGGGTTTATTATTCTTTGATGTAGGTTACTTGTACAGAAATTTAATTCTGTCAATGAAAAAAATTAAAAAAATTTTTTTTGGATTTTTATATTTCAAAAAAAAATTTTTTTTGGGGGGATTTTTTTTCAAAAATGTTTTTTTCAAAAATTATGTATTTTTTACTCGAAAAACATTTAACCTCCTGGGATTCTTCAAAAATCCCATTTTTAGCCCCGTGAAAGCCCTATAGATCGCGTCAGTGAAATCGGATCGTCTCGGGACCCCCAAAAATGGATTCTACGTCTTAAAATACTTCGAAAACGACACCTAACTAGATCCCATACCCCAAAGCCTTCAAAAAACCCCACCCGTAGCCCCATTATAGCCCCATAGCGCCCCACGGGTTTGGGCGATCGGACTGAAAACCTTGCGGGCACAACTATAGATGGTAAACCAATTATTTTGCCAAAATTTCAGATTTAAAAAAAAAAAAATCCTACTGCCCAAAACGGCTCGGACGGCGGACGGACATTACGGATTTAGAATGTAGACCTCTTGAAACGGATAATGTCAAATTTTGAGGCCGATCGGAGTCGTCGACCCCCATCGCGAAAACATAGGTGTATTATTCCAATAATAATAAACCAAAAGAGGACATTCCTGTGCTGGCCAATGCTGAATTGGAAATCCAAGCTGAGCTTGGAGAACAAGAAGCTCCTGTACACGGCTCTCATAAGACCTATATGGTCTTATGGCTGCGAGATCTGGAGCACAGCCTGCTACACTTCCACACAACAGATTCAGCGACAACAAAACAAGATCATCCGACGGATGACATCCGTTCCATAATATAACATGTGCCCCGTCATACGTGAGAAACGACGTGCTCCGGGAAGACCTCCGACTATCCACAATTCAAGAGTCCACCACTACACAATACACAACTGGTGGTGAAGGCCGAACATGAATCCATGCGTCGCGGCAATCACAGATCCACCAGGTTTCGCGACAAGACTCAAAAGAAGACATCTCAGACATAATCGTATCACTACTCTCACTTCTCCCAACAACTAAGACATCCCAATCAAACTAACAGAACAGTTCATCCGAAGAGCTCATCGAAGCTAGAGGAGACAATAAAAAACTGTTGACCTTGACTTCTTCCAAAGTCCTTTATCACCCTCGTGGGAGTCCCCAGAATGTCCCGAGTACAGAAACCTGTGTAAATGGAGACAAAGTCCAAAAATTCTTTGGATAAGACACCCTACTCGAACCCCATTAAATCCTTCAAAAATCCCATCTATGAGCCTTTTTTCAGCCCCATAGAGCTCGACGAGTTAGGACGATCGTTTACGATTCTAGCGGACTAGGCGGAGAACCGAGTAGGTATACCCATTTTGGAAATCGCACATCATGAAAGGACTAAGTTAGGCCGATCAAAATGCTTGACCACCGTCGCAACAACTCAATAGCAGTAGCGCCTCTTCACTCAACAGCACCGTAAAACTCGGATCATCCACAAATTTCGCCCCCTAATCCGATCAGCTCACTCAATTGCCGATTGCATAAACCTCCGCGTAAATATTTGTTCGGTAATTCCTCACCACCTGTAGGCTCGCAACGTCTCGTTCGTAACTTGATAAAACCGGGCGGATTCGAAGGCCGCAGCGGTTTGGGGAATTAGGTTGTCAAAACCACTGACCAGTTTTAATGAAAACGGGCCGAATCGATTTTAACCCCCGCTTTGTTGGCAGTTCCCGGACCGTTCGTTAGCTTTTGGAAATAAGTTGTGAAATTAAAGTTGGCGGAAATGATATTGCGGTTAACTGTTTGAATGAACGGTTGTAATTTTGGATATTTTGGGTTGATCGGTTGTTTTACCGTTAGGGACCCCGAAAGGTTTCCCCTCTGTAGATTAATCCTTTTTTTTTGTGATAAAAAGTTATTGGGAATCTCCCGTGCCAGGGCACTTCCGAGACCTCCCTTGATCGCCATGTTATTGTCATTCGGCCCGATCGTACGGTCTTAACTACCCCATTGTACAACGGGGCTATGACAAGAATTTTACTGTCGTTTTAATATACCTTCGTTCCCTCCCATCGGTCTGTGTTTTCCCTTCTCCCCCATTTTCCCCGAGACAAACCTAATTAGAGCTCTCCCTCCGTCGGACTCCATTTGCTCCCTGCGACTGTTAAAACCTGACTTGCGCTCGGTTTTATTCTTTGAACCTCCTCTTTTGTTCAACTTTTTGGTTGTAAAGGCCGGATGAAGCTCCGCCATCACGATAACGTTGGTTTTTATGGGATCGCATTAAATTGACAACCTCTTGAAAGCTTTGAGTGGAATAATATTTCAGTTCCAAAGTAGCTTCAACAAAGGAAATTGGTAGTTGAAAATGTTAGCCTCATAATTTACGGGATATTTATTTTTCTTCTTTGTCCAAAAGGAGTGTGTTTTGTTTTCACAAACCAGAGACGTTCATGTTCCGCGTTGAAGGTTTTACAATGCGGCGAATTTTAAAGTAACATACAAATATTCTTCCAAGCTCTCCACATCCATGCGGCAATCCGTCAATGCGTGAACGCGTCAGCAGTGGAGGGGATTCTGGCATTCTGGTCAGACGTTCACAAGCGTCATTGCTTTGCACACAGCTGTTCCGCGTTTATTCGTGTTTGGTTGATGTTGCTATGGTGACCTTTCCAACCTGGATGCTTATCGCTGTTATCATTGCGTCAGTCCCGGTAAAATATCTGATTTTTCGTATGAGTACAGTCCGCTTCAACAGCGTTTCTCCGTCAAAAGTAACTTCTTCCCGCCCGCTGGCATCGGCCAATCAGCATCAGCAGACCGAACGCAATGACGGAATGATGCAATATCGCATTGGCGCACAGATGTGAACCCTGCTTCAGGCTCAGAACACGGGGTGGAGGAACTGTAGAATCAATTAGAAGGGCTGTAGAAGCTAGTTTGAGGAGCTGTAGAACCAGTTAGGTGGGCTACGAAACACGTTTGATGAGGTGTAGAACCACCTTTAAGGGCAACGAAACCAGTTTAAGAAGCTGCAGAACCGCTTAGAAGTGCTACTAAACCAGTTTGAGAAGCTGGAGACGTTACGATTGCGAACGCTAGGAAAGTATACGATTGCGAACCGACCCTCTTTAATCCGAAAAAGTGGAGGATTGCGAACGCGACGTTGCCAATAGACCTTTTGCCGAATGGATTTTCGCGTCGCAGTAACGCTAACGTTTAGGTTATCGTGTGAGAAGGTTAGTCGGTTAGGGTTTTTGTTTACTATTGAATTCAGTCTTCCAAATCGGTTCCTCCTCGTCCAAAACCCCTCTTGCTTCAGTTTCGGGAATAATTTTTTCGAATGCCGTTTTCTCTACTATATACAATGTCTCGAGGGAAGAGATTTTGTTGTTTCGGAATCTGCAACAGCTCCGGAAAAGAAGGAGCACCTGGGTACGACCCAACAACCAAGTTTTACCAACTCCCTCAACCATGTTTATTGCTGCGCAATAACATTCTCACCTGGACTAATTCCGAAGAATCCCTCCATGTGAGCAGATGTGAAAAGTGCAAAATCGTTAAACGGTGGATGCTTCGTTGCAGAAGAAAAGACGACAGGTAGGCTCCTATCTACAATATTGTTGTATCCTACGTAATTGTAAGCTACGGTGGGCACTCACTTTCATAAAGAAAACTTCGACGTTGTAGAGTAATAATTCGATTAATCGATTCAAGAGTTGACTGGTAAGCATAACTCATTTTCACCAAAACGACGTGGCGATGTGGGGTATTACTCCGACGCCCGCGAAATATGTTTATAAATTTTATATCAAGAGTACAAGAACGCTCTGTAGTACCTACCAAGTTTGCGTTACTGATCGGTAAACATTTGGAGTAATCCATCTTGTCCGGTTTTTCGTCAAAGTGATTCGAGCAGATATAGAGGTTGTTTGAAATTTGACGAACTCGCCGGAACCTGTCATCATAATGAATTATTCATTATTATAGGTAAGTAACTTACCTATTATAGGTAAGTAACACCGTTTAATTTTCACAAACACACAACGTAATAATAATTATTATTACGTTGTGTGTTTGTGAAAATTAAACGGTGTGACTTAGGTACCTATTCATTATGATGACAGGTTCCGGCGAGTTCGTCAAATTTCAAACAACCTCTACATCTACTCGAAACACTTCGACGAAAAACCGGACAAGATGGATTACTCCAAATGTTTACCGATCAGTAACGCAAACTTGGTAGGTACTACAGAGCGTTCTTGTACTCTTGATATAAAATTTATAAACATATTTCGCGGGCGTCGGAGTAATACTCCACATCGCCACGTCGTTTTGGTGAAAATGAGTTATGCTTACCGGTCAACTCTTGAATCGATCAAACTTGATAGTTTAATTTAAAAAATAAAATAAAATAAAATAAAAAATCGGTGGGGAGCTTGGTAATCGTTGCTAAGTGAATAGATACTTACCGTCCGATCCCTTTGTACCGTAGTATGATACCTACTGAATCGATGCATAGGTACGTAAAAGATTTGCCAAATATATAACATACTTATAGTATGTTACCTACTGCTTGTCCGATCCCCTTGTACCGTAGTATGATACCTACCGAATCAATGCATAGGTACGTAAAAGATTTGCCTACCTTTCCTAACTGCATGGTGTGTTTCAACAACTTACACGAACCGAACCAAAAGTTCTGCCGACCACGCAGCAATTGACCACTTGACATGATGAATAATAAACTTTGACTCAGGTTCTTTACAAGTCTTACTTTATTTTTATCATGATTGTCCGAGATAATTTGATGGGATTTTAAACATGTAAGCACCTGGTTTCTCTCACCACCTGGTTCGGGAGTCTAGCACCTGCTACATCATCATCTTTGAGTTTAATTTTTTTGAACGGTACCTGCGACGCCATGATCCCCCAGTCACTAAACAAATACGTCACTAACAAAAACGCCGGTTGTTGAGTCCACACCGAATCAAAAAATTTAAAATAAACGCGTAGAAGTGTCAAAACACAGGACGGGTCAAAACAAACACTCGCATAACCTTGCGTGGGAGGTTATACCAGTCGCGGTTACACCCTCCCGTCCGCCATTCGGCAAAAGGTCTATACGTGGCACGGAATCATAGAGGTGTATACATATGGATCAGAATGCAGAGAAGAAAAAAAGAAGGAAATAGTCGCGCGAAAATAGGCGGCCCATAAATTCGATGGGAAAGAACAGGCCGGCCCAATATACGTATCGTAAACATATTGGGCAAATTTCAAGCCATTATCAAGGTCTGGGCAAATTTGTATCAGTTTTATGTAAGCATGATCTACCTACGTAAGTACTGCACAGATCACTATTAATAAGATTTTTTTTTTTTTTTCAAGGAAAGTAGTTGGTCAATTGCTACAGACCTGGACTGCGGAAGGACTGGAAACTGGGTTCTGTTCAACATGTACATGGCTTTTCTGACAGCTTTGGTATAGCTATGTTGGGGGGAGGTCAAATTTTCTTTCATAATTTCAAGTCTCATAATTTTTGCTGGCCTCGTACACAAATAATCACTTGATTTTCTATTACAATTTTCCCTGAGAACCTGTCGTTCGATATCCCTGGTGGTCAACTGATCACTGAAAGGCAACGTCGCAGGCCCCCAGGTAGAAAAAACGAAGCGTTCGCAATCGTAGCATTCGCAATCGTAACGCCGCCGAGAAGCTATAAAAACACTTGGAGGGCTAAAAAAACAAGTTTGAATAGCTGTAGAACCAGTTAGAACGGCTAAAAAAAAAAAAAAAAAAAAAAAAACCCCGCTGCAAATTTTACACAAGTAAAAAATAATAAAGGGTTTATTATTCTTTGATATTGGTTATTTGTGCAGAATTTTTATATTTCAAAAAAATTTTTTTTGATTTTTTAAAAAATTTGTTGTTTTTACTTGAAAAATATTTGACCTCCTGGGATCCATAAAAAATCTCATTTGTAGCCCCATGAAAGCCCTAAAGATTGCAACAGTGAAATCGGTTCGTTCCGGCACCCCCAAAAAATGGATTCTACGTCCAAAAATACTTCGAAAACGACACCTAACTCGATCCCACGGCCAAAAGCCTTAAAAAAAACCCTCCCGTAGCCCCATTTTAGCCCCACAGCGCCCCACGGGTTTGGGCGATCGGGGTGAAAACCTTGTGGGCACAACTAGATGGTAAACCAAGTATTTCGTCAAAATTTCAGATTAAAAAAAATTCCTACTGCCCAAACCGGCCCGGACGGCGGACGGACATTTCGGTTTTGGAATCTAGACCTCTTGAAACGGATAATGTCAAATTTTGAGGCCGATCGGAGTCGTCAACCTCCGTCGCGAAAACATATATATTCCAAGAATAATAAACCAAAACCGGTTTGAGGGCGAATTTCGTTTTAAAAGACCGAAACTTTCAATGTTGGTAAAGCGATAAGGGTTTTTCAATTCTGCAAATTTCAAAGCCATCCGCAAACCTAAATATAAGTAAGGCGTTCAAATGGCTCAAAACATGTGGTAGGGTTGTGGGGTGGAGTGGCCTCAAGTTGGGAGGGAGTTCCACACCCTCGAGAGACTCGGCTACATGTTAGCTCAACGTTTAACTCGAACGCCCACTCCCGGGCGTTTAACCGCTCTCTAATAAGCCTGGAAACTAATTTCAGTTTCCCCAACCAACTTCTCAACGAGGCCCCTGAGCGGTAAGTGTAGGATACGATGGAAGGCGGTCGGTGGAGGGGGCTTATCGTGCCCGATGGAATGGCAAAGAGTTACAAGGCTGTAACTAGTCGAAAGAGGTTGGCGGGGAGGGGAGAGAAACTCTGTGCGGATCAGGTTTTCCACCTATATTCATTTTCTCTCTATTTCCCTCCGATTTACCGATAGGAGGGCTCCCTCTCGTAGGCAGGAAAGATAAACGTCCCCGGACCTCACGTACCATCCGACCTTCGATTGGGTGCTTCAAAGTTCTCGAGTTAATAACTGGAGTTCAAAGGGAAAACTAACTCTGGCCGGAGTCGAAGCGGAAAACTGATTGGCAGTCGATGCAGTTCCCAACGCTATGAATTACCCCCAATACACCTGGCCAACGGACTCCCGTTCTTTTTACCCTCAATGTGTAAGTAATACATACTCGATTTTCAGGTCCCAACGTGTTCCAGCGGACAAAGACAATCGGTTGAGGAGCTACCCAGTTAGAAGGGCAAACAAATCAAATTTAGGAGCTGTAGGTTGGCAGAAACCGCTTAGAAGAGTTGCAAACCCAATTTAACGAGCTGTAGAACTAGTTCGAAGAGCTACGAATTGACTTTAAGGAGATGTAGAGCTGCTTGAGGAGCTACGAAAGATCCCGTCGGCCTGGCTCTTGTCTACCCTTCTTTCCCAAGAAGCCGAATGCTGCTATGTGCAGGGATCACCGACCCATTTCGTTAATGAGCCACCTACTGAAGATATTCTTGCTTATACTCTATTGTCGTCTGTATCGGAGATGTGAGGGCCACTGCGGAGAGATCCAATTCGGGTTCAGATCTTTTGGTTGGGGGTGATAAAAGTGATAGGTGATAAAAAGTGATAGGTATACCTTGTACCATAGGTACACCATACCATACATACCATATCTGTACAAGAAAAAACGCTGAAAATTTTACACAAGGGTTTATTATTCTTTGATATAAGTTACTTGTGCAAAAATTAATTCTGTGTCAATGAAAAAAAATTAAAAAAGGTTTTTTAAATTTTTTTTTTAGTTTTTAATTTTTTAATTTTTTTTGTTTTTTGTTTTTGTTTTAGGTACCTACTTGGACAATATTTGACTTTCTGGGATCCTTCAAAAATCCCATTTGTAGCCCCATGAAAGCCCTATAGATTCCCGCAGTGAAATCGATCCGTTCAGAGACCCCCAAAAATGGATTCTACGTCCAAAAATACTTAAAAAACGACACCTAACTCGATCCCATAGCCAAAAGCCTTAAAAAAAACCTCCCGTAGCCCCATTTTAGTCCCATAGCGCCCCACGGGTTGGGGCGATCGGGCTGAAAACCTTGCGGGCACAACTAGATGGTAAACCGAGTATTCTGTCAAAATTTCAGATTAAAAAAAATTCCTACTGCCCAAAACGGCCCGGACGGCGGACGGACATTTTGGATCTAGAATGTAGACCTTTTGAAACGGATAATGTCAAATTTTGAAGCCGATCTGAGCCGTCGACCTCCGTCGCTGTCTCGCTAGCTGGACGGTCACAGGCCGTGCGGCATAATGATACCCTTTCCTGTTTCCTGCCAATCGAATTTGGAGTACCTCAAGGCTCGGTCTTAGGGCCTATTTTATTTCTCATCTTTATTAATGATCTACCCTTCGGCCTTACGAACCCAACAATTCTCTTTGCTGACGATACATCACTAAGGGGATTCATCAAAACCTCCCCAGGCGGCCGAAAAACCATCAAAACCTCCCCGTAGAAGAAACCATCAAAACCTCCCCGTGTATCAAAACCTCCCCGTTGAGGAAACCGTCGAAATCTCCCCGTGTATCAAAACCTCCCCGTTAGAGAAACCCGAGGAATGATGAATGATGTTGAGTGTTATATTGCTTATAACTACAGTCGAAATCGTTTATAGTGGACTTCAAGGGACCGAACAGTTTTGTCCACTACAAACGATTTCCACTTAAAGTGATATATCACTTGTAGTATACTGTCCACTACTGGCGATTGAATCATTTGTTGTGGACAGTCCCCTACAAGTGATTTATGTACCTATTTTGGGAACGAGAAAATAAAGTATGTACACAAGACAACTTAGTGTGAATGTACAATTGATGAAAAACCTTTATTCCCTCACAAAAATTGGGTTCCTCTCCAAATAACCATTACATTGACCTTTCTTTAGACAATTTCAACGTCCTGTCAGGAGGCTTACTATAAAACATGCACCGCTCCGAGCAATCGCTTGATCATTCAGCGATTTCAAAATAACGTGCTACGAGCATGCGTAGATGCGTATCGTTACACCAGGAACCATGGAACAAGGAAGGTCCTTGTTCCATGACCAGGAACGAAAGACTACACCGGGAACTTCAAATTCCTACTGTCAAAGAAGTCATCAAAAAACAAGCATTAGCCCATCAGCAGAGGCTTCGGGGACACATCAACAGCGAGGTTCTCCAGCTCCTCGACGTTGAAGGCCTGCTCAGAAGACTTAAAAGAACAAAACCTCATGACCTGTGGGAGTGGGGTGCCCTGTGAACTAATTATCAGCTCAGTGAGTAATTACTAGTGCGTCAGTTGCACAAAACAACAAGTCGCATAGAAGCAGTGTTATGTGTCATAGCTTCTTGCAAGTCATTTAGTATACATCAATTGTAAATTGCTGATAAGTTTGCTTACTTGGTGCAATAAGTTTCAAAAAAAAAAAAAAAAAATTGCTCGCTGTTGAATAAACCACGACAGTAAGTAGTGCCTTGTCGAAATCAGGATGCGTGAAATTCCGAATTTTTGCGAATTTTGTTTGCTTAACAACCTGTTCTTTCGATTTCACGATCGCGTAAACCGCTGAACGACTGATTTTAAATTCACTGGCCAAACTGCGCGCAGGTTCACCCGATTCAAACCGGCAAATAACCGGGGAGGTTTTGATGCGTATGCGAGCGCACGCCGGACCCTAGACCGGGAGGTTTTGATTACTTCCTAACTCACCTTTCACCCACTCGGGGAGGTTTTGATGGTCGCCCAAAGACACTTCCAGCTCTGCAACATGTCGACTCCACCTCGTTGGAGGCTGACTCAAGTTGGTTCTCCAGGAACAGACTTTCGGTGAATGTTGATAAGACTAGTACTATGTACTTCGGGCTAAGGGACTTGGGTGATTTGGCCCAAAACCCTGAAAGTGTAAAGTTTCTTGGTGTAGAACTCGACCCAAAACTCACATGGAGGCCTCACTGTGAGCAGCTCGTGGCCCGTCTCAACAGCTATGTCTTCCTGCTTCGTCGTTTGTCGGAGAGGCTTTCCAAGCCTGCCCTTATAGCTGCATTCCATGCATGCTTTCAGAGTAGAGCAACATACTCCATCATCAGTTGGGGGCATTCTCCTGCGTCTTCCTCGGTTTTTTCCTGCCAAAGAAAAGCCATTCGAGTTGTGGCTGGCCTAAAATATCGGGATGACTGTAAGATGGTACCTATTCATCGACCTAAAAATACTAACGATTCCCGCCGCCTTCATCCTCGAAAGCATCTGCTATGTCCACTGCAACGTCGAGAATTTCAAAACGCCAACCATTATTACTCGCCAACAATTACTCTACTCGCAGAAAAGAAGATTTGTGTCTCCCTCTCCACAGACTCTCCAAATCATGTACAGGCAGCAAATGGTGGGGTATCAAATTTTATAATGCCATCCCCATGGAAGTCCGCTCCTGCTCAAAGTCAGTCTTTAGCCAAAAGTTGGCATCTTTTTTAAAGTCCCTGGCTCCATACTCAATGGATGAATTTTTAGAAAACGCAATTTCTGTCAAATAAACTCTTGCCAATTGTTAAATTTTGTCATGTGTGTAGGTAGGTACGTGTTTTTTATTACACTCATTACTGTTATATTAATGTTAACCATTGCACTATTACTGTTATATTACTGTTGACCATTGCTTATGCACTATGTGTTTTGACAAATAAAAAAGTCTGATTCTGATTCTGATTCTGATTCTCATAGGTGTATTATTCCAAGAACAATAAACCAAAAGCTAAAAAAAAAACACGACGAAAATCGTAATATTCATCGACAAGAGAAAGGCACTAAGAATCGTAATATTCATCGACAAGAGAAAGGCACTAAGTCATCCAGTCTACGTTCACAACAGTTGTTGAGCTTTGACAGGTGAAATGCACACTTTTCCAAAACAAAACAAAAAAAAAAAAAGTATAATCCCTTTCTCCTGTAAAATATTCAACTGCATTATGATTTGATGCTTTTTGCAGCTCCATGTCCCCGGTTTCCTCTGGACCTGTCACTAAAGTAGACCACACCAATCTAAAGAGCGTGAAAAATTACTATAGGAACCGCATTAACCCGGAAAATCACCAAAAATCGACTTCGTGCATTTCTCCTGTAAGCCGATATTATATTATGTAGGTACCATCAAAGATTAATACGAATAAATCTTCTCCAGTGCTTTATGCACTTAGAATGCAATCCGCGAGAAAACGCTTTCTGTATAATGGAAACGTTAATTAATTGGGCATTATTCAAAGAAGGAGTGTATTGTATGGAAGCTATTCAGAGGTATAATAGTGGAATTCCAGCTTTTATCCTTTTATTGCGCTCGACGTCACCTAAGAGGCACTTTCCACCAGCCATTCATTTTAAATTCAAATCGAAGTTCAGGCGGATGGGAAGGTGGTGGGTGGGGGGGGGGGGGGGGGGTTCTGAGGCGAAAGGCGCTGTATGTAAATCCTGTACACAGTTATGGGTTAATTAGACAAGTGAACTCCATTAACTGAGGGGGAGCGTTGCGTGGGGTGGGGGGCGAGTAGGGGTGGATTCCCTTTAGCGATAGGTTGAGGGTGGGAAGGTCTTGTACCCCGAGATAACGCTGTGCGCGGCAGGGATGACGTTCCGAAGGATGTCGAGGGGGGAAGGCTGGGGGCTTGCGTCCCCGTCGGGGGTACCCGGTTAATGTAATTGTTTGCCTTAGGCCCGTCGCTGAAAGGTTGTCATTCTGTCTTCTCTACCTCATTAGCTTGATGACTATTGATCGGCCTTCAACCCCCCTCCTCCTCGTCCCATTCACCCCCTGCAACCCGATGATTTCCCTTTCAGTTCCCTTGTTCTCACCTGATGCTTTCGTATAAAGCTGAGTTCGTGAATACGTCACCAGTATCATGTACGGCATGTCAATTAGTCCCGAGCGTAACTAACGTGTAGGTCGATCCATTTCAATATCTTCCACAGAGGGGGAGTTTTTGATGGCCTATTGCTGATTTGGTACCAGTTGTATTTGCGATCTCAGCGCACTTTCGACCTCCAATATGCGATCTCAAAGGTCTGGAAGCGATCTCAACACAAATCGCACAGTGGCCAATTTTCCCGATCTAGGTGGACAAAATCGAAGATTCAGTTTCCGAATTTTGGTTCATTATTCTTGGAATAAATACACCTATGTTTTCGCGACGGAGGTCGACGACTCCGATCGGCCTCAAAATTTGACATTATCCGTTTCAAATGGTCGACATTCAAAATCCGAAATGTCCGTCCGCCGTCCGGGCCGTTTTTGGCAGTGGGAATTTTTTTAAAAATCTGAAATTGTGACAAAATACTTGGTTTACCATCTAGTTGTGCCCGCAAGGTTTTCAGTCCGAACTCCCAAACCCGTGGGGCGCTATGGGGCTAAAATGGGGCTATGGGAGGGGTTTTTTTTAAAGGATTTTAGCTATGGGATCGAGTTAGGTGTCGTTTTCGAGGTATTTTTGAACGTATAATCCTTTTTTTTTTGGGGGGTCCCGGAACGATCCGATTTCACTGTGACTATCTATAGGGCTTTCATGGGGCTAAAAATGAGATTTTTGAAGGATCCCAGGATGCTGATATTTTTCGAGTAAAAAATGAAGAATTTTAGAAAAAACATTTTTGAAAAAAAAATCCAAAAAAAAATTTTTTTCTTAACAAAAATACACACACAAAAATTTTTAATTTTTTTCGTTGACAGAATTAGGTAAATTTCTGCACAAGTAACGTATATCAAAGAATAATAAACCCATGGGTCAAATTTGCAGCGTTTTTATAATAATTCGTCACCATCACTAAATCTTGAAACGTATAAGACAAAATTGAGGCCGATAAAAACTTCTGAACTCCGACAAGAATACATAGCTTCGTTATTCCAAGCATAATAAAATTAAAATAAAACACATCACAATAATTTTAATAAATGTCTCAAGGCCAAGAAGAATACTTTGAACTCGGGCGAGTGACGTGCGGCTGTACCGAGAATTGTCAGTTTTGAGACCAAGAAACATTAAAGCCTTTCATTTCGGGGAAAAATTATTACGTATTTTGAAGCATTTCGAGAGAGGGATGAAACAAAATAAAATTTTTGAATCTGATCACAGTCAAAACAAAAACAACCAGTGATGGGTTGACAATCCAAATAATAATTTAAAAAAAAAAGAAAAAAAGTCGCCCCCACTAAAGAGCTGATTCGATGACAATCGTAGTGGATCGTTGCCTTCACCCACAATGTAAACATACGACTGTCACACTAACTGCCTTCCATTTGGACGAACACGTTCGGGGTTAATCGACCTTTTTCGGGGTTTCTATTTTTAGGTTCAATAACACCTCTGTGTTGTACGAAGCGAGATGATATTTCTTTCTCCATTTGATCTTTCCAAGAAAAGATAGAATTTTCCTACTGTCGAAACTGAGAAGGTTTTTCAAAATGACAACGCCGTGGACAAGAGTTAAATGTTCAATGAGTTCACCCTTCACCGACTCACAACATTCTTAAGGGAAAATTGATGTAACCAAGTAATCGCTAACAATAGCTCGCTGTACAAGACATCCTACAGATTTCAACGGGAGGTGCTCCTGTTCTAATAGATGGAGCCATCACAGTCTATTACCTCCAGGCACATGAAGGTGTTCGAGACGGAAAACATGGGGTAGAACAGCTGATTTACGGCGGAGGGAAGGAGAACCTGCTAATTCCTTGTCTTGCTGATATATCCCCAACAGTAACACACAGGGGAGAGCAGCAAGAATGTGTAATTTTGTCAGTGGAGGGCCGGGAAGGGGGAGGGTTGAAATAGGAGAGAAATGGGAGCACAGGGAGAAATAGACCCAGGGTGAAGGGTTTCAGGGAAGGGAATTTAATTTGAGGGGCTTAACTAGACTAGATGTACAACAGAGGCGTATTTGTCCGAGCTTGTGAAGTGGAGCAAGGCTTCGCAGGCGATTTGCTGTGAGTAATCTCGAGGTGGAATTCATTTGTCGAGTCCAAAGGGCAAGAAGGGAAGGAAGATGAAGGGTTGCATCAAGCGTTCACGTGACAAGACGCCATCTTGCGAGGCGGAAGCTCCCCCGAGGACGTTCCACTTTGCTTTTCTCCATTTCGAGAAGGAGGGTGATGTAGTGGACGTCAGAGGGCGCGTTTTCCACTAGCCCCCTGTTTACACAGCTGATACTTCCACCGCAGAGCTTCCGAGTTTCCTTGGTGTAATGTAAATAGGTGGGAACATGTTACCACGTCACTTTCCGACTTCCCTCTTCCTATCCTGGTCGCTTCGTTGTCAAGGCCCCCGAGATCGTTTATCTTGCCTCTATGTGCAGCATTTCGAAGTAGTTTGTCATGTTGGTGACACCCCAGGCCCAACAAATAGGCTCGAGTTTTTTTTTTTTTTTTCTTCTTCCACTTCTTCCTTCCAGCTAGCCATTTTGACGGGAAAAGCTGAACAATACTCTGCACACGCGAAGGTCATCCGCTTATTTAGAATAGAATAGAATAATTTATTGATGGCACAGAAATTATTGTTCCATTTAAGCACATCATTACATTAGGTAGTACCAGTAGTAAAATCTCGTAGTAACATTACCTTGTAAAATTTACTAATTTAGCACTTCGTGTTTAAAAAAATAAGATTTTAATTTAAAAAAAAAAAGATGGTGTCTAGGAAGTGAAAAAAAAGAGAAAAGAAAAGAAGACAAAACGCGATGAAAAATGCTGCAAATTTTACACAAGGGTTTATTATTCTTTGATATAGGTTACTTGTGCAAAAATTATTTCTGTGTCAAAAGAAAATAATTTGGAAAAAAAATTTTGGAATTTTTTTTTCTCTAAGACATTTTTTGGATTTTTTTTTTTCAAAAAAATTGTTTTTTCAAACATTCTTTATCTTACATAGAATGGTACACAGACGGCTCCAGGATGGATGACAGAGCAGGTGCTGGGGCCTACAGCCCGCAGCTCAAATGGGAGTGCGCCTCTATGCCATAAAAGCATGCATGGCTGAGAGTGAAAGGAGGGCCCTCGTAAGAAGGCGGATCCATATATTCTCGGATAGCCAAGCTGCTCTGAAATCACTGGCGGGAACATCTACCAACTCAAAACTGGTACTTGACTGCTGGGAGTCCATCCAGCGTGTTGGGGCTTCTAATGAGATTATTCTCAGATGGGTCCCTGGTCACGCTGGTATTCCAGGGAACGAGAGAGCCGATGCCCTGGCCAGTCTAGTATGGACCTTATAGGACCTGAACCCTGTCTAGGTATTTCGCGGGCGCTTCTCCGTGGGGCTGTTGATCAGTGGCAGCGGTCACAGCACAGCTGTAGGTGGGAAAGAACCCCGCACCAGCAGCATGGACACGCCATGCTGGGTCAGCTAGACCGTAAGAGGGCAGAAACGTGCCTCCGTTTACAGCGGACACAACTGAGATTCATGGTGGGCCTGTATACAGGACACGGAAGTTTCAGGAAGCATTTAAACAGGATAGGGGTCACAAACGATGAACCCGCCTGTAGGTTCTGCAAAGATGAGGAGGAGACAGCAGACCACCTCATCTTTGAATGTGAGGCCTTGGAGCGCAGAAGGTATCTTGCTCTGGGCTCTGTAGACCGGGGAGAGATACTGTCGCGAAAGGACCTGGTAGGAGGACTACTGAACCTCTTCAAGGGCACAGAACTCCTACCATAGTAACTCCGAGAGGCAGCACAATGGGTCTACAGGCCTAAGTGCGGGAAGTGGAGCGCCATTCTGGTATTAATCTAATCTAATGGTCCTGAACATGAAGCAGACCACGTGCGTATGCAGATATCCCCTAAACGATGTGCCCAGCAATCTATGAGCAGATGAAGAAACTGGAGCCCCTTTGCTGATTCCATACGCGAACCGCAGGCAGCTGTTGAAGGCCACCCGAAGACGGCGAAACGTGCAGAAATCCATGGCAAAGTACACAGGAAGACAACACAGAAAGTGAGGCATGATCAACGACTTCATTGGCTCAGGCGTGAAAAATGCAAGCTGGCGCAAGGATCGCAGGGTGCTATTACAGAATTATAATAGACCTTTCCTGCACATCTGACCAGTGTAGTCGTTCCAAGACAGCCTGTCATTCAACATTAGTCCCAGATCCCTGACTAGTTGCAGGGGCACAATGTGACCATTCAGAATGACGTTCTCAGTGGGGGTAGGACGATTTGACTTGTTGGAAATCAGGACCAGCTGAGTTTTTGACGGGTTTACAACCAAGGCATTTTCTTCACAATAATTCGACAAGTAGGTTCAGAAGCCTCAGGGCAGCATTCACGTCCGAAGGTTCAAAATGGATTATTAGCTGCGAGTCATCAGCATACTGGTGTACTATTGCCAACCACATCGTCCATAAATTTTACGAACAAGGTGAAGATGAGTGGCGACACAATACCGTCTTGTGGGGTTCCAGATTTTAGTGGAAGCAGATCCGATTGCCTGTCGTTCACCACAACTTGCTGCTCCCTCCCTGTCAAGAGTTCAGAAGACCTGTAGCATAACGCGAGAATCCCATTTTCCTCAGCTTGTGAGTAACCAGATCAAACTGGCCCGTTCCAAATTTAGCACACGTAGCACAGGTATCACGGTTGATGACAGAGTTACGACTAATTTTCTCGACTGTAGCTAATTAAAAACGGTTTCATTTCAACAGTGAAACCCCATATTGCATAAATTTTTATTAATTCAATCTCAATAAAAACGCTCGATTAGGGCAGGCGTTACAGCAGCACCTCAATTAATTCGACCGATGGAAAGAAATCCTGACTAATATTGAAAAACAGTTATGGAAAAACCGCGCGAAAATTAACGAATGAACGTGCTCCCGTCCGGGGATTTGGGTCCAAGTGGAGGGGAATGTTTGTCGATCTGAGAGAAAACGGTAAATGGCGGAGGCGTCCGTGTCCCAACTAACAAAACACAGATTAACAGTTTATTTCAGCAGGGTGAGAATATCGGATTGGGTTTTATGCGTGTTTACTCCCGGCTGTGCACAAACAATCGGACCGTTCCCCGAAACGGGGGAGGGTTTTTCGTTTCTCTTGAAGTGAAAAACACCTGTGGAAAAAAAAATCTCACTTCGTTGCGTTGATAAAAAACGGTATTTTGTGGGAACATTTGAGAGGAGGTACAATTTCTAACACCTCGGATACAAATTATTCTTCATGGGTGAATATTCTAACTAGATTACTTTCCTGATTAGCTCAATGGCGCAATAACCGGTTTAAAACGGTTGAAAACTGTTTTGAAAAGATGCTAACAGAGGAGTAATTAGACGAATGAAAATTAAATTGAATTAATTTTTCAAAAGTGATTTAAAATAGGGAACAGCGATGTCAAAAATATCCAGTCTTTACGCTAAATTTAATCCATCAGCAGAGGAGTCATCACCAATTCCCCATATTAATGATAACATGCCCTGAGGAGCAATAATCAGTCTAAAACGGTTAAAGCCAGATTTGGAATAGCATTGACCAGTTTGGAGTGACCAGTCTAGACATGTAGAACTGGTCTGAAGCGGTAAGAACCTGTTTGGGGAATGTAGGCCCGTACGGAACGGCGGAAACAAGCTAGGCGGGCCATTAACTGGTCTGGAAGGGCGAAAACCCGGTTTGAAGGGGAAATGACCAGTTTGGAAGGGTTGAAGAACGGTACGTAGTGGGTAATACCCGGTATGGTGAGGTTTGGTAACCAGTTTGAAGAAGCGAAAACCTTCAGGAGTGTCCGGGGAACGGAGATGGAGCCAAATAGGGTTATTACATCGAGAGCAAAACATCGATATGTACATCGATGTCAACATCGGACGTTCAACATCGATGTGAGAAAAACATCGGCCCAAAAACATCGATATAACATCGATGTTCAATAAATTTAATCGTGAATTTTTTTTTCGATCTCTAAGTACAATTATTTAAATAGCCAGAATTATTTTTATAGTCTCGATTCTTATTGTTTACCATGAGGTCCTAACGGTAAAAAATTGATCTTAGACGCAGCAGCTCACTAACGAGATTTTTTTCATTATTTTTGCCTTGAAAAATCTGCCCTTGATTATCCCTCTATCAAGGGTAGATCCAGCTAGGTCGTTCTCGCCTCAGGCTTTTGAAATACCATCAGTGTGCTCCTATTACAATGGATTCAGCGCCTCAAGCTCCCTTAAAAAAAAATTCTTACCTTATGATTTGATTTGAAGGCAGAAAATCCAACCTCTAACTAAAACATCGATGTTGGGTCCAAAACATCGATGTCCGATAATATCGACTAGCTAGCTAAACATCGATGGTAAAAACATCGAAAATCGGAGCCGAAACATCGATGTTTTGGCTCCGATTTTCGATGTTCAACCCTAGAGCCAACGCCAGCGCGCTCTTGCGCCTGTTTGGTTAACCCTCATCCCGGTTGTCTCTCTTGAAATCCTCCTTTCATTTGGCACTTCTAGTCCAGTAAAATAGGGACTGCACCTGTGGTAATTCTCGGCAAGCTGGAAATCTGGAAATCTGTTTAATCCCTTTGGTTAAGATGGAAAACAAGGGTTCTGAGGATCAAACCAATGAAACACAGACTGGAGGCGTGGGGTGGGGTTAGAAGGGGTTGCGGTTCACGGCTTGGGGGGGGGGGGGACACAGTGTGGCGAAAACGCGCTTATAATTCAAAATCAACAAATCTCTAAATCAACAAATCTCTTCAAAAATTCGACTTATAAGCGGTTTTTGCGTTTTCGCCCCACTGGGGGGGGGGGGGGGGGGGACACATCGAATCCAATAGCGATTCTCCCGAGTCAGATCACTCAAGCCCCCAAGAGAATAACCTAGTTTCACAGAGCGGCGCTGGACTCGGATCAGTTACGCAGACACTCGGGTTCGAGGGGTTGATAGGTAACCGGTATGCAGATAAATCCGATGAGGAAATTGCACTAAAAAAAATCAAAAGTTATCTACTTATGAAACATAAAAAATAAAAAAATAAAAATTAAATAAAAATAAAAAATGAAAATAAATAATAATAATAATACTTTTTTTTAAGTGTCGAACAATCGACGATCGTTTTCAGTAGCCGGGTGAATCCACGAAAAGTGACATTTTCTTGTCCCGGCACAATATCTCTACTTCTGGGTATGATAAGAAAGCATTTTTTTTTTCCCCTATGAGTCAATAGGTACGGGCTCCATTCTTCCGTGTCAGTTGGTGTTTTTCAGTTTAATATTTCACAGGTACAATCTGGGTTGAATGGTCAATTTTTCATTCATCTGGCCTGTCCTATCATGAGGTACTAGTCAACTTTCAGCTTGTACCCCACCTTAACGTGAGAAGGAAAAAATCAGCCAATATTTTTACTAGTGCCTATAAGCCTGTAGATTACGTCCATGTGTCTTTTGGATATTTGGTTAATGAAGGTTAGCAATAATAATGATAATTGGTAATCGTCATGTCCCGAGCTTTCAATGCATTCATCTGGCTCCTGAAGTTCATGCTTGGTGAAGGGAAACAACAACTTGTGGGAACATTCTTGTGTTACAAGCGGCACCACTAAAGCCCGTGGCTTCAATCCATGAGGTGCAATGATGAATGAATATCATAGCAAAAGAAAGACAGCAAAATTTGCTGTCATTTAATGACAGTGCCTTTACTCAAGATTTTGACACTTTTCGTTAAAAAATTATGTACCATGGTTTCAATTTGCTGGTTTTCTCTTTTAAATACCGTCTACACTCTCATTTTTCATTCATCTGGTCCTCTAGTCATTCATCTGGCTGTCAAACAGCTGGTGCAACAGAACGTTGAAAGTTGCTGCGTAGCCACTGATAAACAACAATGACCAAGGTAATGCAAGTTTATTACCATTAAAAAAAAAAGTTCGGAATATCTCTCTTTTCAATTTTCAAATATGTGACCCCGAAAATGTCACTTTTCGTAGATTCACCCAGCCAGTGAAAAAGACGCTCGATGTAAACTGAATGTGTATCAACTGATCGAAATTCGACACCGTCAGCGTGAAGAGTTGAGAGAACGCCCTTCTATAGACAGGGAAAGGAACCAGAGCGGAATCCCCCAATAAGTTGCATCAATTCACTCGCTCAACCCCCCCCCCCCCCCCGCACAACACCCCCTAAACTCTCCCAATCCCACTATTTCACCCCCTTGAAGCCCCAGAGGCCCAGAGCCCGTTTCAACTGGCCCTCCCTCGCCCCCGTTTCGAGCCCTCGGATTTGGTTCAAAGTGCACGAAGGCCCTTGTAGCAGAATGTTTATTGCCGAACCACCCTAACACCCTTTAAACCCCTCTACCGCTCCCCATCTCGCCCCTAACGCCCCTAAAACCCAATTCATCCCTCCCAATCCACCCTAACGTCTACCATGCACAACTACAATCACTTCGTCTTTAACTTTGGCAAAATTGTTTCCTTTTACGGAAATTATAATTATCGCGCAACCCTATCATGAAATTACGAAGATTAATTCCACAATTTATCCAAATTCTAAAGCACTCAATCTCAAAACTTTCAAATTTCGAAAACTTGAAGTACTTTAACTTTAAAAAATTTTTAGCATTCAAAATTTTAAAATCTCAAAAGCAGAAATGATCAAATCATCAAGCGTTGAAAATCGGCCAAAACTTTAAATTTTTGACACACTCGCAAACCCCCAGGAAAATAATTCAAATTCAATAAAATTCAAAAATTTCCCCATAAACCCTCATCAATATTAAAAGCCGGAAATGTCTAGTCTCCAGAAACTCGATCTCTCTCTCGTCCTTAATACCTAGCAGCAAAATCGTGATCCCTCCGGCCTCTTAGCAGCAAACTCATCACTAAGTGATGTTTTGCACACAAGTCTTGTTTGAGGAAGCTGAAACCGACTTTGGGGTAGTAGAAACCAGCTTTTAATGTGCAGTAACGAGTTCGATGGGTTTCAAAATCTGCTGTACATGAAATTCTTCGGTTGTCACGGAAAATCAAGAGATCATGGATATGTCAATGTTCACAACAGTTTATCACCAACCTTCTTTGATTTTATTTTTGGTTTATTATTCTTGGAATAATACACCTATGTTTTCGCGACGGGGGTCGACGACTCCGATCGGGCTCAAAATTTGACATTATCCGTTTCAAGAGGTCTACATTCTAAATCCGAAATGTCCGTCCGCCGTACGCCGTCCGCCGTCCGCCGTCCGCCGTCCGCCGTCCAGGCCGTTTTGGGCAGTAGGAATTTTTTTAAAAATCTGAAATTTCGACAAAATACTTGGTTTACCATCTAGTTGTGCCCGCATGGTTTTCAGTCCGATCGCCCAAACCCGTGGGGCGCTATGGGGCTATAATGGGGCTACGGGAGGGGTTTTTTGAAGGCTTTTAGCTATGGGATCGAGTTAGGTGTCGTTTTCGAAGTATTTTTGGACGTAGAATCCATTTTTTGGGGTCCCGGAACGATCCGATTTCACTGGGGCGATCTTTAGGGCATTCGTGGGGCTAAAAATGGGATTTTTGAAGGATTCCAGGATGTTAAATATTTTTCGAGTAAAAAATACAGAATTTTTGAAAAAACACATTTTTGAACTAAAAAATCCAAAAAAAAAAATTTGTTTGAGATAAAAATCAAAAAAAAAAATTTTTTTTAATTTCTTCATTGACAGAATTAAATTTCTGCACAAGTAACTTATCAAAGAATAATAAACCCTTGTGTAAAATTTGCAGCGTTTTATTATCAAAAATAGTCACTGTGGTACCTACCAATTTGGTTTATTATTCTTGGAAAATGTAATCGCGACGGAGGTCGACGACTCCGATCGGCCTCAAAATTTGACATTATCCGTTTCAAGAGGTCTAAATTCTAAATCCGAAATGTCCGTCCGCCGTCCGCCGTACGCCGTCCGCCGTACGCCGTCCGCCGTCCGGGCCGTTTTGGGCAGTAGGAATTTTTTTTAAAATCTGAAATTTTGACAAAATACTTGGTTTACCATCTAGTTGTGCCCGCAAGATTTTCAGCCCGATCGCCCAAGCCCGTGGGGCGCTATAGGGCTAAAATGGTGCTACGGGTGGGGTTTTTTAAGGCTTTTAGCTATGGGATCGAGTTAGGTGTCGTTTTCGAAGTATTTTTGGACGTAGAATCCATTTTTGGGGTTCCCGGAACGATCTGTTTCTACTGTGAGGATCTATTGGGTTTTCATGGGGCTACAAATGGGATTTTTGAAGGATCCCAGGAGGTCAAATAAATATTATTTTTCGAGTAAAAAACAAAAAAAAATTTTTTATTGACACGGAATTAAATTTTTGCAAAAGGAACCTATATCAAAGAATAATAAACCCCTGTGTAAAATTTGCAGCGTTTTTTAAAAGTATTGATATTATCGAACTGTTATCATCAGTGTATCAAAACTTCTTAAAAACAGAAATTTGAAATCCAAAGTTTGAAAATCTTTCATAACTTCCAATATTCGCCTGAATCCTGAACCCATTCTGTGAAATTAACAGTGTAAATCCCAAAAGCTTTGCTTTAGAGTAATTCCCAATATTTTGAAAACACTAATTAATTTCTAGTATTCAGAGACTCGTAGTTGTTGGTCTTACCCGTAAATTTCTCACAGCCCAAATGTCTACCCCCTCTCCCCTTTTAAACATCGCTCATCCCCCTTGTGGCGAACCTCCCAGAGGGGAATACGCCGAACGTGATTAGTCTACAATTATGAACGTGCTGGGATTGAGTGATGAATATGTATTGAGGCCATCAAAGGAGGTTTAAGGTCTTGCGTCCCCCAGTCAGTCAGCCTCCGATCAGGCATAAAATCGATACTGACAGCTTCAACCGCCTCCGCCGATCAAAGTTTAGCCGTTGATTTAACTCGGGTCTAACGTTATTAGCAAAGGGCTCGATTCAATGCATCTTCAATGACAGACTGCCAGTTTGGAAGTTCTCTTTCAGAAGTGTATTTGGAATTTTGCGCAAGCGCAGCGCCTCTTTGACACATTTCGCGTAATTAAACGTGTTGCTTACTTCGTCTCGGTAACAAGGGACGACGCTCCGCTTGATGTTGTGCAAGTTGAGACGGCAGATGTTGTTAACAAGGATTATTATGACTGACCCAGTTCACGACCCGGCTCAGAACATTTGCACGAACCCTCCGGAGTGAATTATAGGTCGATCAAAACCCGTACGGAAAGGACTTTGCCGGAATTAGAACTCGGAGAAATAAGGAGGGGAATCGCCTTCGGGAGGGCAGATGGTTTGTGTTAAAGTTTCCAGAAGGCCCGATAGGCACGAGGCCCTGAAGCGGGGAGTGTTTGAAGTGGCTGAGATAACCGGCCAAATCACCAGGAGGGGGGCTTTTCTTTTCCTGAGATAAGACGGTGAACGATTCCAACCGATGGGGACTACTCCAGAAAAAAACGGAATTCGTGAGCGGCGATGATGGAGGAGTTTTCTACACTCAGACGCTTCAGATAAACAAACCAATCCATAAACCACAAAATATAAAATACTCCAAACTTGCTAGAATTACTGATGTTAAGGAAATTTGTCATTTAACGCGGAGCTTACAGCTTACGCTAAGCAATCTTCTGGGACACTTATAATACAATCAGAAGCTAGGTATATCCAGATGAGGCTAAAATATCATACAGAATGTAAATTAAAAATTAAAAATTAAAACAAAAAAAAAAACTGACGGTAGACCTATGGTTCTGCAGTCAGAGCATTAAATGATTAATGATGGCGATATTTTCGCCGTTGTCATATTAAATATGACAGTAGTATTAAATTAGATATGTAAATTTTACATCTTCTGCACTTATTTAACTCCGACAACAATGAACATTTCATCTTAACATCAAATACAAACATTTTCGCCGTAACGTACCGGACGGAAAAAAATGAAATCGTCCTGTTAATCATTAAATGATAGAAAATAATAAAAGATATGAAAAGAATAGACTTAATAAAAATTTTTTTTTTTTTTTCAGTAAAATTCTTTGGAACGCACACCCCTATTTTTGGTTTATTATTCTTAAAATAATACACCTATGTAATCGCGGCGGAGGTCGAAAGTTCTGATCGGCCTCAAATTTTGACGTTATCCGTTTCAAGAGGTCTCAGATTCAAAAAACGAAATGTCCGTCCGCCGTACGCCGCACAGTCGTCCAGAACTTCCGAAAACGTGATCGAAACTCCTAGCGACTTTCATTGTATCACTTTTGCTTCCAAAGTGAGCAGGTCTGATGTTTTTGAGTGCGTAGATGACAAAAATCATGTTTATAATCAATTTTGAGATTCAGAAATGGCCAACAAGTGACATTTTTTTAGGCTTTTTCGTTCATTACCCGAACTTTTTATATCAGACCAAAGTATATTATTGGTTATCTCAACGTTTTCATTAAAATTAACAAATTACAGAAATTGAATCGAAATTATTAGGGAAAAAATACAAAAAAATTACCATTTTTAGTTTATTTATTATCGGAAAAATCAAAGGGAAAAATGAAACATCCGGGAACAAAATTATTGAATAATACCTACTAATAAAAGTATCTAATTAATTTTATTAAAACTCCATTTCACACTCCGGACATTGATATTGACGTGGACGAAAAGTATCCCAAATGTATGTGCAGAGATACTAAGATAACTTTGGATCAGCAAAATTGACCTACAGGCCAAGAATGCAACTAAAAGCACCTGGAATTGGTTCGAAAACTTTCTTTATACCATTCTCGACAATCTGAGACTGGTCAGTTTTTCGTCCAGTCATTAGGTGAAAAATAGAAACGTATTTTGGGTTAGAAATGGTTTCTATGGTTCTCTATGTTTTTTGGGGTGCTGAATCCGAATCTGAGGTTTGCCAACAAAATTTCGTGGCGGAACATGGAGAAAAATGCAAAAAACTGAGACATTTTCGGGTTTTCCTTGGTTTTTGAGTATAGCTCAAAAACTATCAACTTTGTGTAAAAAAAGTCTATATGTTTATTAAAGAAGTTTAATTTTCTATCGTTTGAGCGCAACCGCAGCTCTGTAGGTCCAATGGATCCCGAGATACAGCACTTCAGAATTTGGCAATTTTTCTCAAAAAGTGCAATTTTTAGGTTTTGAGAAACTAGCGAGATAAATTTCGGCAGGACCCCCTCCTGTTTGCTTTAGCTTCTGAACATTCATTTGTACGCACGAAACGAATTTAAAACAAAATAAGAAACGTCCAATCTGACCGCGCGGAGAGCGGAAGCACGTTTTTCAGAACGTTTTCGGTTGTAGCTCAGAAACTATTGGTCCGATTCCAAATTTCTTTTTTTCTCGTGAAAGCTGATTAAATTCCCCGTCGCAGCTATTTCGTGTGAAATTTCGATTTGAGCTTTGATAAGGGAGGGGCGGGCACGGAAAAAAAAGTGGCACATTGTGAATAAAACATGATACTTGGCACATTTCTGCCTATAACTCGGGAACGGTTTGTCCGATCTTACTTTTCTTTCTTTAATCAGAAAGCTTATTAAATTATATTGAAACAACAAAAGTGCCGTTAGTATCCGTCGAAAAGTATGGAAACAAGAAATTTGACCATCTACGACCACGTTTTTCAGAAAAAAAAATTTTCTCTCTCTCTCTCTCTATCTTTAGTTTGTTACTATGATTCCAAGTTCTTGTATTTCTTTATTTTAATCGCTTTCCAATATACTTAAATCTATTGTATCGCCAGAGGTAGTTTTCCAAAGCGATTCACTCAGTTGGGTGAACAGAAAAGGACAAAAGTGTGTTTTTTTTTTTTTTTTGCTCTCAACACAAGAACTATCCGTCAAATGAACTCCCCCGCCCAATAATTACCCCCCCCCCCCCCCTTCCCATCATCGTTCGCCCTCTCTTTTCACATCCGTCCACGTTCACGAACGTCATAAATACGTTACGACCTGCCTCCCCGGAATGACGGGCTCTTTGTGAAGAAAGAAGCCCGTTAGGAATCGATCCCACCGCTCCTCTTTCAATAGTTAACAGTTTCGGCCCCCGACCGGCTGGGGGGAAAAACGCCGACTTAAAAAAAGCCTCCCCCGCGTTGTTTTTTCCGCCGTAACAAACGCTAAATACGTAAACAGGCTCCGTCACGTATGGCGAAAACCGGGGGGGGGGGGGGGGGGGGGGATAACTTTTCTGACAGTTCGTGAGGCCGGAGTTGAGCCCACCCCTAATCTTTACTCCCGCAGGGGCTGTTCGTGTTGTCCGGTAAATTCGCAGGTAAATACACGACGACGTCCCCCACAAACTGCCGCGTTTTAATTATTTTCCGAAAAGCGGAAAGAGGGCGAGTTTGAGCGATGTGAATGAAATTAGCATGCTGATTGTTTTCGAATGTTTCAAAACCTCCCCCCCCCCCATCATACCTCATTGTAAAGGACGAGTAATTATTACGAGTTCCCACTCGAAAATGTACGCGACGTCTGTTAACGGTTTATACGGGCAGCCCCCTCGGGGGAGAGAAAACTGCAATTAATGTATGTTCTACATGTACACAATGTGTTCATTTCCCCGATGATACATGAGGGGAGCTTGTAAAGGTATTTCGTTCGTATTCTGTTTGGTTGGTAGAAATATGACCGGCCGTTGTACGTCGTTCTCGCTGGTAAGTCAGGGGTTTTTTTTTTGAATGGCTTTAACCAGGAGACACGTCACATTTGGCCATTTCAATAATACGAAATTTATGATGATTTTTAATCGGTTGTGAAGTTTCATTTTGGTTTATTATTCTTGGAATAAGACAGCTATGTTTTCGCGACGGGGGTCGACGACTCCGATCGGCCTCAAAATTTGACATCCCGCAACGATCCGATTTCACTGTTGCGATCTATAGGGCTTTCATGGGGCTACAAATGAGATTTTTAATGGATCCCGGGAGGGCAAATATTTTTCAAATAAAAAAACAAAACAAAATTGTTGGAAAAAAAAATCCAATTTTTTTAAAAAATATAAAAATCTAAAAAAAGGTTTTTTTAAATGTTTTTATTGACAGAATTAAATTTCTGCACAAGTAACCTATATCAAAGAATAATAAACCCTTGTGTAAAATTTGCAGCTTTTTTTTTCGTAATTTCAATTATTGAAAGTTCTCTGTTCCAAATTTACGACATTTATTGTATTTTGTTCGACGACTCGGATCTGCCTCAAAATTTGACATTATCCGTTTCAAGAGGTCTAGATTCCAAAAACGAAATGTCCGTCCGCCGTGCGTGCAGTATTGGGCAGTAGGATTTTTTTTTTTTTTTTTTTTTTTTTAATCTGCAATTTTGACAAAATGCTTGGTTTACCATCTAGTTGTGCCCGCTAGGTTTTCAGCCCGATCACCCAAACCCAATTTGGACTTAGAATCCATTTTTGGGGGTCCCAGAACGATCCGATTCCACTTTGAGTATCTATGGGGTTTTCATGGGGCTACAAATGGCACCTTTGAAGGATCCCAGGAGGTCAAATATATTCCGAGTAATTTTGGGCGTATACCTAATCCAATTTTCGAGGTCCCACATCTATCTGAACGAAGTCAAGATTAAAAAAAAAATGTATGTATTTATTGACAGAGTTAATTTTTGCAAGAGTAACCTATATTAAAGAATAATAAGGGGTAAGGGTGGCCCAATGAGCTAAGGCGACAGAGCTTCGTCTGTTTACAAATCAGTCGGAGCGCTGATTAGCCTGGTTCGAATCCGGGCCGAACACCAATGTTTGACCGAAAATCAATCAAGTGTTGTAATACCTGGCTTGTCGGCAGACAATTCACCTCTGAACGCAAGTTTATGTGAATCCTTTCTCTGGAGCAAGACTATCTAAGACTCTCTTACCTTATCTGTGATTATCTGGGCGCATTGTGGGGTCGGCTCCTGCCCCACTTGTGAGAACCAAAAATGGTTAAACACAATAAAACCCACATTATTAAAGAATAATAACCCCTTGTGTAAAATTTGCAGTGTTTTTGATATTGTGATTTTATGTAGGTACTTGAGATTCAATCATAAACTCAATCAAACTGGTTTCTTTACGCAGAGTAGGAGTCTGCTTCTCTCGAAACTGGTTTCTGATCCATCACACAATAGTCTGCTTCCTTAAAACCGGTTTCTGCTCCCTCACACAATAGTCTACTTCCTTAAAACAGGTTTCTGCTCCCCCAAACAAGAGTCTGCTTCCTTAAAACCGGTTTCTGCTCCCCCAAAAAGAGTCTGCTTCTCTCGAAGCCGGTTTCTGCTCCCCCCAAACAAGAGTCTGCTTCCTTAAAACCAGTTTCTGCTCCCCCAAACAAGAGTCTGCTTCCTTAAAACCGATTTCGGCTCCCACAAAAAAAGAGTCTGCTTCCTTAAAACCGGTTTCTGCTCCCTCAGACAAGAGTCTGCTTCCTTAAACCGGTTTCTGCTCCCCCAAACAAGAGTCTACTTCCTTAAAACCGTTTCTGCTTCCGTTAAACAGGTGGTTCTTCCCGCAAAACGGGTTTCTGCTCACTAATAATAATTTTTTAAACTTATATGTTTTGGGATTTTATGAATTTTCTAGTTTTGATGTGATTAACATTAAATGTTAACAAATTTTGTTATATTCACTGAGTGCTCTGACATTCGATAACAGGACATTCCTACTGCCCGACCTCCTTCTTCAGTAGGGGAAGACCTCCTACCTTGGTCAGGTCCCAACCTTGGTCAGTTGCAAGTTATGGTGGTACACATGAGGGAAATATTTTGTCCTAAATTTTTAATATTATGGGCAAGTCAAGTGTCTCGTGAAAAGTGTTTTCCCGCTTTTCTAGCCCAGATAATAAGCTTTATTTGGTCATCAAACTTTTCAAAGCGTTGGGATGTCGATTTTGACACCATAGTTCTCGACAGCTGACGAAGAAAGTACGTAAATTTTGGTAAATATTTTTGGTTTATCGTTAAATCCTAGTCGCGGATGTATGAAATGCACGCATAATTTCGCAAGTTCATGTCGAATTAATTATTCTGGAGCCAGTTGAAGATTTATAGTAGTTGACCCTACCTTGGTCAGGCAAGTCGTTCCTACCTTGGTCAACTTCGTAAATCGTAAGTGATAATCATAGTATGCTATGTAATATTATTAGGTATCCTTCGGTAAATAATCATTTTAATAAACATTTTGTGATATAAATGGCATAAATGGCCAATAAACCAATTATTTCTGATCAGACAGGTGACCAAGGGAGGAGCACGGTTCCTACCTTGGTCAGTTTGGAAGGGTTTGGAAAAACGATCTCCACAATTAATTAGTGATACTAAAATTAGGTATTAGTTCTTCGTCCATTCAACAGCCGAATGGTGTTGTTATCCAGATCCATACATCAGAGGTCCAAAAAACCATCCTAGGTATGATTTGGAGGTTAAAAAAAAGTGACCAAAGTAGGAGGTCATAATCGGACGCTATCTACTGTAACACACATCCGGACCCTGTAAGTAATGTGATAGGTCGCTACTACTTGCCGTCATACTAATTAATTTCAAAGAGCTGAACCCTTAGTACGTTAAATGTACAAATTTTGCTAATTTTCCATGTTTGGGAGTAATTTTCATGGTCGATGCCATCTGGAAGTCCCGACCTGACTCAACCCCTTTTCCCTTTTGAAGCAATTACCGAACACACCAAAAAGGTCAGGAGGTATCTGTATCGTGAAAAATACTTGGTCGTACGAAAGTTGCAATTACGGGGTTCATCCTCCATCTAAATTAGCTCCAGCAGGCCGAGAGGTCGTATTTCCTTTGAAAACATCCCCTTTGTCGGCGGCGGAAGGTCAGTACTTTTCCACCTTTATTGGCCCCCCGGAAAAGGCGGTAGAAAAAAAAAGCGAAGAAACTCCGCGCCCTTCGGAAGTGATATTTGCCATCCAGGTAAATTGCGGGATACCCGTCGAAGATCCCAACCCCCTCTAGGGGGAGGTTCCCTAATTTATCGGCACCTCCTTTTTCACCCCAGACTTCCCCGTTTTTTTTTTCTCTCTCTCTCCCTCTTTTTCCCGAAAGTTTTCCAATCCGTGGTTCCCCTGCTTTTTTTTTATATACAGCTAAGGGGGGGAAAGGAAAGAGAGGCCTTCACTTTACGAGCTTTTTTTTCGGGTTGGGCCCGTTCCGAGGTCGTAAAGCGATTTTATTGGCCGGGAGATATGGATATATGCAAGAGTGTAGAGACAGACTATTGAATATGTGACTTATTCGTCCTCTCCAGCGCCCATCCATCTGAACCTTTTTCGGCGCAGCCCCCAACGAATAAAAATGTTCTCGCTGCATTATTTCATTACTTCGAAGCAACGGGGTTGTCGTTGCGGAATGGATTGGTTATGCGGCACGCAGTTTTGCCGAAGTGGCCTTCACCGAGTTGTATAATGCACAACTCGGTGAAGGACACTTACTATCCTCCACTTTATACCCTAAAACACGCTGAGCACTGCGTTGCCCTCAGTAGCAGTCCAAGGTCGACCAGAAAGCAGTTCATTGGCAACTCTCCCTTTCCACAAAAGCCGAACGCCATTTCCACACCATTTACATAATCACACTGATGCCAAACCTCAGCAAAAACGAATTCCCGGTAGATTTTGCGATGAGGGCGGAAGTGTTTCTCTTTGAAAACAATAATTGTTTTCAAAACTCATTATTATTGTTGGCTGTAGTGCTGCGAAAAAATATAGACATCGTCATCGATTAATCCATTTTTCCCAAAATATCGAAAAAATCAATGTTTTCTCATTAAAATCGATTTAAATCGGACACAAAAAACTTTGACTCTTGCAAAGGACAAAGTGAAATGTGACTATTAAAATTCATCTAGTTTATATCAGCGAAAAATTGGGATCAAAACGTTATAAATTTAATCCAATTTAGCAAATAAAATTATTAATGCAACTAACGAACAGTTACAAAATATTGACAAAAAATTATGGTTATTCCAAACACAATAAGGAGGGTTATTCCAAATTATTAGGACTCGGATTTTGCATTTTTTGCGTGTTTTTTTCTGCAGCCCCAAACCTTCATAGATGTTCGTTTTAAGTGTTTTCAGACCATTTTCAACCCCCCCCCCCCCCCCAAAAAAAAAAAACGAAATTTATTTTTCGAGTTTTGCATGTTTTGGGGTTTTTCCCAGATTTTTGCATGTTATGTGCATGTTTCGTGTTTTTTCCAACAATTTAAAAAAAATTGACAAGAAATGGAATTTTTTTAGCAAATTTTTAGGTAGGTACAAAACAAACTTTTTTTTAAAAATAGGTAACTAACTAAAACTAGTGTAGTTTGTGTTCTATAGAATTTTTCAAACCGAAATGGGGTGATTGGCCTCACTCAAGATTCAAATGCAAAAGAATGCAGGAAGGCTGTCTGGAAACAAGCCTTCAGTGGTCCAACAATTAGCGTTTGTCAAAGCCAATTTCCGAAAGCTGCCTGAATTGATTACTTTCTTAAAGACAAAAGGAATGGACGTTTGCAAATCCGTGTCGTTGGTAGATAAATTAATTGCGGATAGTAAGGAGTGGAAAGAGCCTGCAGGGGAAAAAATGCCCCAGATATTGAATGGAGAGGTCGTCGGGGAATGCGAATTGACGGAGAACGTTTCGGCTAAAGACGTTGCAAATTACCGATTTCTACCCATTGTCTCCTGTGATGTGGAAAGGTCATTTTCTAAAGACATTTTTAAGTGAGAACAGGCGTAGTTTCAAGGTTGGCAACCTAGAGAAGGTATTAGTTGTAAATTGTAATTTCCAGCCAGAAGAATTTATGTAATGCACCTGTAAAAACTGTTTCTTTTTAAATCTTTCAACATGTTATTAATTTTTGTATAGTTTGACAATATAACCTAAAACTAGTATACATACTAATTTGTGAAACACTGTTCTTTCCGTACAACCCATCCCTTTGCTTGAGAGATTTTAGATGAAAAGCAATTGATGATTGCAAATTTATTTATATACGCATAATTTTCATCCACATACGCATAATTTATCAATAAATTTCATCAAGTACTTTTTCAAGGTTTTTTGTGCAAATACGCTTAACAGTTCAGGTACATACCTAATCGTTAAAAGGGGGTTTCACAAGCATTCATGGCAAAATAGTAAGTTTTCTTTGAATTATTTTTAAAATATACCTTTTTTGCATGTTTTGGCATTTTCAGTGCATGTTTGGCCTCAAATTTTTGCATGTTGATCCGAGCCCTAATATTTACTCTCTGTGCTGATGGCAAAGCGTTTGTTTCGGATTTTGGGTCAGCACTGTGTTAAACATTTTTACGAATGTCAGTACAGTCGTCAATGTCAAATGATTTGATATTATAGGTTGATTTGGGTAATGTTTAAATTTTTGTATTAAAAAAACAAAAAAAAAAACAAAAAAACAAGCGTGTCCACGTAGTCTGTCAGGAGGCGGTTCCGTCGATTTTGGATGGTACCTATATCCAGTCGAGCTAAAAATTCTCATTTTTCGAAACCTTTACCTCCTTATTGAAACTATTTTTGCCCAAAATAACCGAAAAGTTGAAAGAATCGAATTTTTCTGCAGCACTTTATTGTACCAACTTGTCTGGTTACAACTTTTAATGATAATAAACTCAGAGTCGCCAGTAAATCCCCACAAAAATGTCCCACCATTTGGCTGCGCTGGGGAATTCGCTTGTTCGCCTGTCTCCCACATTTCCGCTTTCATCCCTCGCCATTTTTCACCTTCTCTTCATTATGATTGGTAGGCCCTCTTGAATGCAACAAACTGAGCGGTTAACAAGACGGAGCAAAACTTGGCCATATGGAGCAGTCTCCAGTTTTGAAGTGGGTAGGGGGGGTGGTTTGTGTGTTTCACTTGTGTACCACTTCAAAAATAAAAGGGGGTGAAAAGCTGTAAACAACTCGACTTTGGAAAGTTTTGTAGTGTTTGCGGAAGGGTTCTGTTTTGTTTGGTGGCGCTCGGGGTGGTTGTCATTGACTCAAAAATGTGAGCAGGTGGACTTGGGTAACGTTACTACGTCGATTCGTTCGTCTCATCAAGGTTGGTTTGAATCTCATGTCTCAATGCCTCATTCCACCAAGAACCTGTTTAATTATCCTCCAAACCAGTAGGTAACTGTTTTCATCTCTACCACATTAAGCAGGTTTTGACCTACCACTTACACCACAACCAACAGGTGTTCCACATCCTCCAAACCAGTTTTGACTCCCACTACAACACTAAACACGGTTTTGACCTCTCTCTTAATAGGCCCGGGTTTGACCCCTTCTACTCCAGGCTAAACTGGTTCCAACATCTTCCAACACTGTTTGGACCTCCCCACACCACACTAAACTGGTTTTTACCTCACTAACACCAAATCAAACCTATTTTTATTTTCCACTAGCTGGGACACTAAGTCTTCGCCCGGTCTATTGTGAACACGAAACAAAACTGAATATTTCAACAGGAGAGATTTTAGCAGTGAACGGATTTTTAACATTTCCCGTTATTTGAATCGTCTCTTGTACTCTCAGAAGGGCTCCATTTAAAATTTAAACGTAAAAGGGTGCACGGGAGAGATTTTAGCTCACTCAGCTGATCAGCAGAATTCCAGTAATTATACCTCTCTCGTACCTACCTATCAAACGGGTGGATGGCAGATGCGTACGTGACATTTGCGTACACCTCATTAAAAGTTTGCACTTGCTTACACATTTTCAATAACAGGGGGCACTTGCGTACACGTTTTTTGCATCCTCTTCTTCCCGAACTTCCCTTCACACAAATTTGCCAGCGGAGACATTCTCGGGGTTTTGAGGGTGCTGAATCCGAATCCAAGGTCCGTTTTGCCCCTGGCCGCAGAGGTTCTGCTGTACAGTACCCAAATGTTCAAAAAACACACTTAATTTCCAAACTCATTCTTTTTCAACGAGCAGGTGCTATTCTTACAGGAAATCTAACGCTGAACACGCCCATATATATGTTGATGGGTCTAAAATGCTTCCTTCTTGTGTTTTTTGCTGAAAAACTACACAAAAACGTGGTTTTTCATCAATCTTAAAGATTTTTGTTCACTATTCTGACGATTCTGCGAAACCTACAATACTTAGCCGAACCAACGAAATGTCGCCATATACTTGGTACATTTCTGCGTCGAATGCGACCAACTGCACCTCGGTAAGTTCAATAGCCGATTTTCGGCGACTGTTTACAATTTTAACTCAAATCGGCAAAAACGCCCAATTCCCAGTTTAGACCTAGTTTACAAATTCCCATTTTAAAACTTCCAACCGTCGCCAAAAATCGGCTATTGCACTTACCGAGGTGCGAATTTTGTTGGTTCGGCTAAGTATTGTGGGCAAAACGGACGGGTCCCAGGAAACTGCCCGACCAGGAAACTCCCCGAATCGCCCTACCTGGAAATTCGGGGAGATCGGTGCCTCGTCTCAAATCTGTCCGAAAATCTGATCCTAAAAACTCCCCGAAAAGGTGGGACGAGGATTCTGCCAGAAAACTGAAAACACGCATGTGAATAGGGGATACTGCCCGAATCTATCCGAACTGGAAACTCACCGAAAGTCGTAAACCCCTTTCAGGTACCTGCTTCCGAGGACCTTCGAACGTAAGAAATTACGTAATGAGGGACTCCCAAGTTCACTGCGAACAACAGAAGGCCAGTAATATTTGCACCATCTATTTAGGCACAGGTGGGACGGAAAAATACCTCATTATAATGAGGTATAATTAAACGACATGTGGCTTTGTCATTGGCTCTGGTCCCCCCCGCCTGTTCCTTTTCCGGGCCGGCTCCTCCATTCCTCTATGTATCGAATAGAAATTCTCTTCAGGAAAAGTTGATATATTAACTTTTTCCTGAAGAGAATTTGAACTATTCACTACTGATCGAATAGGTATTTCTCCGAATCACGAAAAATTTGATCATAATATGATCTTATCATCATTATCATATTATGACTTGGAGTCATAACAACAAACACCAGCAGAAATTGGGTCCGGCCACCTAAAATTTCCTTCTAAAAAGCCGATATTTCCTGGGTTTACCTTCAGGTGCAAATTTGCATTAAATGCATTAAATGCACGACAAGAAATTTTCTTGTCAATGTTATTAATCATGAGGTTCAATGTGGTTTGCACCTAGTCCAATTCAAACATTCGCCGTCAATAAATGTTTATTGATTAAAATTAAAGTATTCATGGTTCACATGTCATAGTTAGTAAAATGTATTATTTAAACCGGGAAATGAAAAAGTTTTCGTTAAATACCATTAAATCCGTACTATTTTCAGTGAAATATTACAGTTATAACGAAAAAATCTCTATTTTATCATTTTAAGCACTCCCTTCGCTAATTTTGTTGCCTTTTTTTAAAAAAAAAATATTAAAGGCTTTTAAAGATCTAAAAGTTTGTGGAAACAGGTTTTGAAAATATTGATCTTGAGATTTACAAGAGCGGAGCAAACTTGACACTTTTCAATGGCATTCCAGCGTCACTTGCTAGACCTGTAGACGAAAAATATACTAATAAATAATACACAATACATAATATCACAAAAGAAGAAACTGTAAATCTGGCTCTCAACCTAGTGGGTTTTAAATGCGTCGAAAAATGCAACTTCTCAGGAAAGGCAAAAACCTAAAAAGTAACTGTCTGGGCGTTTTTTTTTTTTTTTTTTTTTTTTTGTGTTTCATTGATTAGAGGGAGAAAGAAGGATGACCAGAGTATGAAGCAGGCGCCTTCTGGACTAATTTTTAATAATTACAATTGAAGTTGAAGGATTGTGCAGTATACCATTTCGTTCAGTATATAACGTAGTTTATTTTAAGAAGAAAAACAAAAATATTTTACGGCGTAAGGAACCAACTGCCCCCAACACCAAGAAATGATGACAATGCGCCATTAATAAAGCTAGTTGTCCTTTCTAAGCCTCGTATTACACTTGTTTCACTTACCTGGCGTTGAATGATCCGTTTTGGCGGTTGTAAGGAACACTGACACCACGAGAAAAATAAACTTTTCCCAACTCATTATCACCTTCACTGCGTTTTAAACCTCGAGAACGTTACGCTTTGTTCTCTACCCACTCAGAATGTGTTGATTTTCGACCATCTTCAGATCTCCAGGAATTCGGGTGTTCTGCCCCACAGTGCGCTCGCATCAACAAATTTAGGCTACATTATTTCTAGTTGCATTGCACACTTTCCCTAAAGAGTTGATTATTTCCTCGTCTGTCGTATCGGGATTTGGGTCAAACGAATTTCACCACTCTTCAGATCTCCAGGAATTCGGGTGTTCTGCCCCACAGTGCGCCCGCATGAACAAATTTAGGCTACATTATTTCTAGTTGCATTGCAAGAATTTCCCTAAAGAGTTGATTATTTCCTCGTCTGTCGTATCGGGATTTGGGTCAAACGAATTTCACCACTCTTTCGCCGAGCTTTCGAAAATTATATTTTCTTCTTCAAGGCCTACAAAATACTATAGCATAAGAGCAGTAAAAGCTATATAATTTATTATATTACGTGAATCCCGAAAAGGCGACTTACTCAGAGGGAGGTTATCGTGTGGATCTCACAACGATGTCAAACATGAGTAGGTATGAACCGGGAAACACTGTAGAACGTTGATATTTCGTTCACTTGGTCGTAGTCAAAAATACTCCCAAAAAGAGGAAGTCGACAAGGTCCGAGAGAATTTTAGTCGTGGATGCTCCCATTGAACTGACCAGAGTTAGTCGCCGATACTCCGTACCTTTTCAGTACATTTCAAACGCTGCAAAATCTGAGTAACATTTAATGTTACTCAAGGGTTCATTAACTTCTTCACAATTTATGCCAAAGAGGCTTAGGAGTTGTTTTGTTTGTTTGTTTGTGTGTGTGTGAAGATTTGGGCTGTGATATCGAGTGGGGAGTCGTTTTCGAAGTATCGAAGCTCTTCCGGTTATCGAGTCAACACGCCTGCGTTTCTCCCCCTTCACGATAGGTCAACGAGTGTAGGTAAATACAGTTTTCAAATAATTTCATTAATTTCAGTAATAAATAGTTTTCAAGCCTCAACAATTTTCGCTTCCTTTGAGTAAAACCGACACCGCCCTTGGATAAACCCCAGAGGAAAAGGTACAAAGGAGACCCAATTAGGGGCCCCTGCCGTCTCAACACTAATCCTCGTAGGTACCTGAAGCTCGTCACAGACCCACTCGAGGGTTCAGAAATTCTGCCAGTTTTCAAAGCCGAAACGGGGGTCTTTCATTCTGCCAGAATATTTTCGGACAGTCTGCCAGATTTATGTTTTCCGACAGTTTCCTGGCCATACTTTCGGGGACTTTTTCGCCAACGCCCCAAACTCCCCGAATCGGTTTCTGGGCAGAAATTCGGACAGTATCCTGGTCTGGCAGTTTCCAAGTTCCCAAACGGACCTCGGATTCGGATTCAGCACCCTCAACCCCCCCTTTTTGTAGAGCAGTGTTATCGAACGCTTGCCTTTTGTCGTCACGGTTTCTTCCATCGTGAAGCAAAACTTCTTCGTTTCAATGCCGAAAATGAACTGAATAAACTGAAGACATCGCTCGCTATCGAAAAGTGCGCAGCGACCTCTAGTTCATGAATTGGTTTGATAATATTGTTTTGAATGAGCCCTTACGAATAGCCAGCTGTGTATGCAAGTGTCACTTACTAATCGAAGGATCGCAAAAGAAACTGATATCCACCTACCGAATAACTTCCGAACCGGTTATCGCACAGAAATCGTTTGTAATCGTTGAAATCAGCGTGAAAAGGTCGTTTTAACCGAGGTAGTTTCGTTCAAAACGGACTCCAAAAGTAGTAACGGGTTAGCCTATGTTCTTCGCTGGAACTCGCTCGTCAATTTGCGCCAGCACCCGTCAAAATCCGTCGAGCCGTTCGAGCGTGATGTTGGAACAAACAGATATGTAGATCTACATACCCAGTCCGCACGCCACAAACATTTGATTTTATAAAATTTATAAAATTTTAATATAGACTAGCAAGCAGACATAAGGCCTCGCTTCGCTCTGCCATTCGAGTGGGTGGAACGCCCTCTCAATTGAGAGGGCGTTCCCCACCCACCGGTTTAAACCGGTATCCACGCAGTCTGATCCAGTTTAAACCTCCCCCTACAGCACGCTAAACTGGTTTTGCACCCTCCACAAGAGACCTCTCCCACCCACTTCAAACCAGCGTCCGCACCCTGCAAACTGATTTCGATGGTAGATCGCGAGGACCGCGGTAGCTCTCAGCGAGATTGTCAACGATAACAGTTGATTCATAGAGTCGACCGAGTGGACCCCGCTGACCACGTTTGAAGATTCACGTGACTTCATCCGAGTTCGTTCACCTCTTCAAGGCCCCCAAAAAGAATAGAATTGGGGCTCGATCGTCCAAACTGCTATTCCGCACGAATCTTCCTGATACGCACCCCCGAAAAAAACCCTCTCACGTGCCCACCGGAAATCAATCTTGCCATTAAACCCAATACTTATGTGACATTCCTCACTGACGTGTAAGTGTTCATTTGATAAGGGCTATCTAATTTAAAAGTGCGGTCGCGAGGGGGGGGGGGGGGGGGGGGGGGGGGGGGGGCTCTCTCGGTCTATCGCCCTTAAGTAATGAAGGCTTTTCGGGGGGGAAGGGAAAGATCACAGGGGGTGGGAAGAGACTGCCTGCCAGAGATAAGCCCGTAATTGAAAGGGCAGGGTTATGTCCCCTACGGGCTTTATTCAATGGATCCCGAGGCCCGGAGGGTTTCATCTGATAGGAAAAGTCCCCCCACCAAGCCTTTCCCTCACTCCCTCCTCTGCTTACACATTTAAACTTGCAACTTCAGACGAGGGGGTGACGTAGACCCAGTACAAGCTGTGTAAAGCTTTGTAACTTTTTTTTTCACGAGATGAAGTGAAGCGGAAAAAGAGAAAAAACAACTAAATAACATAGTACAACTTTTTTTTCTTTTTTTTTCACCGAGCTTACAGTAGAAAATGAAGCCGGTTTGTGTTGTAGCCCCTTCCCCTAGAAAACTCAGCCTTGTAAGCCCCCCCACCCCTCGTCCATATGGAGACTTCACACGCGAAATCCTCTTCTTCAACCCTTTCATTTCCCTCCCGCCTTTCCCCCCCTCGCGCTAATTAAAATGTGTTTGTTTTGTAAATGGCCGAGCAAACACGGTGAAAAGGGTCCGAGTTGTTCCGCGTTTGGGTTGTTGGGTACGTAACATTTGCAAAGGGAAGAATAACCGTTTCCTTGTTGAGGTTAATCCCCCCCCCCCCCCTCCAGTTATGCGATGCACTTCAACTTCAAAGTGGGAAAGTTTTTTGCCTTTTAATCAACCCAGAGCGAAGCTTCAACATGGTCCGGTAAAACGGACGCACGTAAGGATAAAATCTAGGCTGGTCTGTCAAAAGTTGATATGTCAGTTTTTTCTGATTTTCTGATTTTTCGCTGTATAAGTCGATTCTAGCAAGCTCTTTGGTCTGGCAAAACATGATATGGTAGAAACGTTGGTAAATACTAAAAACAATGACTGGCATTATGAGGTAAGTCCAAAAAGAAGGATAGCAGAGTCTGGCAAAAGTTGATAAGAACTTACCTATCCAGTATCGCCACCCTTCCAACAGGAAAGTTTTGATCAGCCAAACCATGATATGTCCCGTTCTATTCAATGGTATGTCCATTCAACCCCACATCTATGGTCTGCCAAATAATGATATGTCGAACAATATGATAATTTTTTTTTGAAAAAAAAAAAACTTGAAAAATTATTAAATTAGGCCATCGAAACGAATTCTGTCACAAGAAGAATAGTTGTTGAACAAGGACAAATTTTTAAAACTAGGAATAAGCACTTCCGTAGGCCTGGAAAATTTTCCAACGGCTCTGCTGAAAAATTGCCAAAATTTGACATATCAACTTTTGACAGACCAGCCTAGAAATTGTGTTATTATGCAGACATCGATCCGATTGAACTTTCAAGTTTAAAAGAAATTCGAGAAACAAGTATAGGAAAAATCCCTACAGTGAAGCTGCAGCAAATGATAGTACTAAGTACTATCATAACTCAGAAAAAATCAATTTTTCAGTAGAGCCGTTTAAAGTTTTGAACGATTATTAAACTACATTGCAGCTTCCTGAGACAAGATTTTTAAATCTAAATTTTTGTCAAAATACGGTAGGGGTTTATGGAGGGTTTCGGCTGTGGGGGTTGATTTAGGTGTCGTTTTCGAAGTACTATTGGACGAGGAATCCATTTTTGGGGGTCCCAGAGCCATCCGATTCCACCTTGGGGACCTATGGGGCCCAAATATGCCCAAACATTGTACAAAAAATTATTATTTTTATTTATTTATTTTTTTTTTTTTTTGAATAATTATTTATTGATCTAAGATTAATATTTCCACATTTTAGCTACTTCAAATAATAATTAAGGGTCACAACTAAGGATGGGTACATATAAATTATAAATTTAAACGCCCGTTTTAAAATTCAAATGTTTATAATATAAATTATAGCGAACGTTTTTTGGCTCTGCTGAAAAATATCTGAAAGTGGAAATGTTAAGTTTTGATATAGCCCTCCTCTTATATTTTTTTTAGTTAAATAGTTTATAAAATGTTTTTCAGCTCAAGTTTCGATTTCAGCTGCCTCTGGCGTCCTAATAATTAGGCATCCTAATATAATAATTATATTATTATATCTCTTGCACAACTCGGCACACTATTATCTGACCCGGGCTGTGTAAATGCGCCTAAATTTTAACATGGTATTACGGGCGTTCTCTGGATTGGAATGTGAGTGAAGTCCCCCCCCCCCCCCCCCCCCACCGTAAACCGTTCGCCAATCTGTTCTCATGGTACATGGTTTTTCCTCTTCTCCTCCTAAACGGTAAGCGATAAAAATACGGCGATTTTTTCTACTGGTTTGGTGGACCGTTTAAGTATGCTTAGGGGGGTCGAGCCCCCCTTGAGATGTTGATCTTTCTGTCTGTGTGTCTGTTTGTCTGTGTGTCGGTCGTGCCTTATAGGCGCCTAAACGGCTGAACGGATTTGAATGGGGTTTTTTTCTAACGGTCCCGGGTGCGATTGCCCCCAGCATAGGCTATATTAAAATCCCGCGCGACGCGCGCATCCCCGCGAATTTGCGCGAAACGTGTTGGAATGCGGATTGGAATGCGAGAGTCAAGTCCCCACTGTAAACCCCCTTGCCACCGATAACCTTCTATATAATAGATAGAAGGTATATTATATATTATATAATATACCTATATATATATTCTTGAAAATCTCGAGAAATTCAAAAATGATGTACGTTCTGAGATAGGTTGAGCGCCCTCAAGGATTTTTTCCGTTCTCCCCTCCTTCATCCCCCTCTCCTTCCCTAAAGAAGGGAAGGAGTGAGGATTTCAGCCAATATTGATCCGATTTTGATGAAATTTTTTTCTATTGGTTTGGTGGACCGTTTAAGTCTGCTTAGGGGGGTCGAGCCCCCCTGGAGATGTTGAGCTTTCTGTCTGTTTGTCTGTCGTGACTTATAGGCGCCTAAACGGCTGAACGGATTTGAATGGGGTTTTTTCTAACGGTTTCGGGTGCGATTGCCCCCAACATAGGTTATATTAAAATCCCGCGCGACGCGCGCAACCCCGCGAATTAAATTAAATTCATGATTCGACACTGGCCTTTTAAAAGTATAACCCCATTTTATTAAATGTATGGCCTTTTTTAAATGTATAACCCCTTTTTATTAAATAAATTTTTTTTATCGCGAATTTAAATATACCAATCCGAAAAACATGTACCATGTTTCCTTGCTATGATCCTTTTTTGTTTTGTTTTGTCAGCGCCTGATTTTTGTTGGGGTTATCAGCGGCTCAGTGGTTTGAGCGTTGGACTGCTGAGTCAAAGGTTGCTGGTTCCATCAGCCGCTGGACATCTTCCTCATTTTGATAATCACCTTTCGGAAGGAAATGACAACCCACCGAAAGTATACTGCCTATAAAACCTCTCAAATTTGCCGTTCGGAACCGGCGTTAAACAGTAGGTCCCTACTTCTTCTGTAATAACTGTTCAACGCGCTCAACATAAGTTAGTAGCGAGAGGTCGCCAACGCCTGGTTACAGGTACGATATCTCAGTGGAATTAGAAGATTCTTTAAGCGCAGTTTCTCAGGAGTTGTCGGCTCACAGGCCTGCAGGAACCCTCAAAAAAGGAACCGCTGCTTCTCATGGTTTTGCCCGCTATGGCGAGAGCTGCCATGGGTTGCAGTGATTGTGAATAACTCTTCCAATTATTGGAGTCCAACTGAGAAGAAATAGCCGGGGAACAGAAATTTAGGGATTCTCACTGATTCGAGATTTAGAGATGACCCGTCTGCAGCTCCTTTTTGAACAAGTTGATTTGTACCTTATAAAAGACACCCCCCTCATGTTGAAATTCTTGTTAACAGCGGGACTTCCCGTCGGAGCGAACACTGTAGCAAAATACGGGGTGCCCCATAAATATCGTGTAATTTGGGGCCGGGAAGGCTTAGCGGCGGTGAGCCTGTTTCCCTCCATAAACTCCGAAGAATATTTCCACGAGGGCTTCCATCCCATTATTCCCCTGAACCGGCTTCAGGGGGGGCTTTTTCCGAGAGTGTGAGACGGGTATTAGATTTACTGGGCAACTTGAAGGTGCACTTTCCTCTTCCCCCGAAAGGACGGAGTAAACGGGTAGGGAAGGGATTGGGTCGGAAAGGGTTTACCCAAGAATAAACTTAAGTCATTTCCTGTTATCTGCACGGTGTAGGAACTTTTATACGGATTTCCCGGGAACAGATCCCCCCCCCCCCTTTCACCCCCTTCCATAGTCAGTGTTCACGTTAGAGAAGAGAAAAAAACTTATCAGACAGCGAAACATTACTTCTGAATATTTTTCAGGGCATGTATGGAGAGAACCTTCAAAACTTTCTTGAAAACGTTAAGTGTAATTTCCTCGATTAGGAAACTAATAGCAAGCCATCAATTGAATTGAATAGAAGAGCGCAACTTTTCTGTTATTACGAAACCAAAACCGTAACTAAGAATTCGTAACTTGACACACTAGGTATCTAACAACCAAACTATGTCGTCGGGATCGGACGAATCGTTGGCGAGGGAGATGATTTCGATAGCCTATAACCACCCCCAGAACTCGCTGATCACAATGAGACCACCCTCATGAAAATCTGTTCAGCCGCTCGGGCGTGATGCTGTGGTACACACCAAAAAAAAAAAAAAAAAAAAAAAAACGCTGCAAATTTTACACAAGGGTTTATTATTCTTTGATATAGGTTTGTGAAAAAATTATTTCTGTGTTACTTAATGGAAAAAATTTTGGAAAATTTTTTTTTTTTTGTTTCAAAAAAATTGTTTTTCAAAAATTCTTTATTTTTTACTCGAAAAATATTTAACCCCTTGGGATCCTTCAAAAATCCCATTTTTAGCCCCATGATCGCCACAGTGAAATCGGATCGTTCCGGGACCCCCGAAAATGGATTCTGCGTCCAAAAATACTTCGAAAACGACACCTAACTCGATCCCATAGCTAAAAGCCTTCAAAAAAACCCTCCCATAGCCCCATAGCGCCCCACGGGTTTGGGCGATCGGACTGAAAACCTTGCGGGCACAACTAGATGGTAAACCAAGTATTTTGTCGAAATTTCAGATTTTTTAAAAATTCCTACTGCCCAAAACGGCCCGGACGGAGTTTTTACAAAAATTGTCAAATTATTTTTTATATCTCAACATTTCCAAATTTTGAGACATTCCAAGAATAACCACCTTTGAAATCGCGACGGAGGTCGACGACTCTGATCGGCCTCAAAATTCTTCATCCGTTTCAAGAGGACAAGAGTCCAAAACCGTACGTCGTCCGAGCCGTTTTGAGCAGTGGGAAGTCTGAAATTTTGATAAAATACTCGGTTTACCATCTAGTTGCGCCCGCAAGGTATTCAGCCCGATCGCTCAAACCCGTGGGGCGCTATGGGGCTAAAATGGTGGGGGGGGGGGATGGTTCAATCTATATATTGTGGAGTGTTGGAAGACGATTTCTCTCTCTATTCCCCGGCCAAGTTTACGCCCGTTACATTTAGCGCACTGAGCTACTGTCACTTGGCCGAGCGAAGCGAGGCCCCCCCTGACCGAAAAAGTGGTCGGCTGAGCGAAGCGAGGCCTTCTATCCGAATAAGCGGAGTGAAGCGAAGCCTTCTGACTGAAGAAGTGCACTGAGAGAAAAGATTTTTTTAGTGGCTCGGTTAAATCCGAAATAACCTCGAAAAGAAATTGAAACCACCTAGAATCAATTGATTCAACCTAGAAAAAAATAGGTCCAGGTTAAAGTAACATCGAAAAATATTAATACAACCTAGACCCATATAGAAACAACCTAATCCGTAATTACCCGCCCTCTGACCACAACCTGGAATAAAAAAGTGTCAACCTAGACCAAATGTGAACTTCACAATTGGTCTAGGTTGACATTGTGAAGACCTAGAAAATATATTTCCTACCTTTGACTTTTAAGTGGGGTAACCTAGAATTGAATGATTTGACCTTACATATAATTCCCCTCCATTAAAGTCTCAGTTATACAACTGAAAACAACCGAGAGATTTAAAAGGCGAGATTGCTACTTTAGGTAACAACCCAGAAGAAAAAGTTAGACTTTCAGTCTCGGTTAAAACTACCGTAGTACCACAAATAGTTTTAGGTTTAAACAACAGTGATTGTAATTCATTCGATAAATTCCAGGTTGTTTCTATGGTACGCTAAGCGGCCGCGGAGAGCGCCTCTGTAGGCGGTGGGCGTTAATTCTCGTTGTCTTGGCACCCCTGCTATTTACCCGGTGGGGTTGATGCCAAATCTCTGTCAAATTCTAATCTTCTATTATCTGTCACTATGTGCAGTCATATTATGACGTCACATTCAAATTTTTGTACTGAGTTGATAGAACCAACCTGCAATGGAAGTGGAGCAAACCTAGAAAGAAAAGTGGACCACCTAGTAATTTATTAGGACCAACCTGAAAAGAATAGAAAGCAACCTAGAAATTTATCTGGTACAACAGGGATAGTAATTGAAACAACCTCGTAAATAAAGGGGCACAACCTAGAGAAAAAAGGGCTCTAGGTTAACGCGCCATGGCTGTAAATTGTTTGAGGTGCGGTGAGAACGTTTTCGTTTTAGGGTAAATCAACCATCTACAAAAGTGAAAAACATTGAATTCCAGGGTGAGACAACCAAGAAATTAATGTTTTTAACCTAGACTGTAAATGGATGGAGGGTGTACTTAACCTAGAACTAAAGTGTGGGGGTGGCGCATTTTAAATCTTGGTTGTTTGCATTTTTAGGACCGGTAACTTCACCAGTATTTTCAATCTAGGTTAAATGATATTCAACCTAGACTAAATTGTTCCACCCTAGAATGAAAACCAAAAAAAATCTAGGTTGGCAGCATTTAACCTAGAAAAAAATCGAAAAATAACCTAGAATAGGCCCTTTTTTTCTCTCAGTGTGGTTGGCCGAGCGAAGCGAGGCCTTATGTCTGAGTGCTAGTTTTAATAAAGATTCACACTGCCCAAAACCCAATTTGGACGGCAGACGGACATTCCATTTTTGGAATCTACACACCTTGAAACTTAGGATGACAAATTACGAGGGCGATCAAAATGGTATAATATGCATATTATGTAACCTGATTCCAAGAGTAATAAACCCAAATTCCCATTTTCTTTCAATTTTAAAATACGTTCCTTCGGATGTCATTTTGAGATTAATTCTGAAGAATGCAAATTAACTTCTCCAAGTGTGTGCTTGGAAGACGGGGGATGATTTGGGGTTTTATTCAGCTCCGAGACCAAAAGTTACGACCTCGGCGTAATTGTGAGCTCCTTTGGAAGGCGCATTTCCGACGCTTCCCGGAGTTAAGTGCGTTTCCCCCTTAATGAAAAGCAGGAGAGGTCGTAAAGCTCGGGGTCACGCCTACCGGGTAAACCGTCGGGACTAATGAAGAGACGTATTTGTACGACGGGTTTGCGCAGGTTGCTAATTGCTGACGTCAGGCCAGGCAGAAAAATAACCGCAGATCCGTCGAGGCGTTATAACGAGCTCGTGAGGTCTTTCAGCAGTTCTCCGCCCGGTTTGTAGATCAATTTCCCGGAACTGCCCTAATCGAAGTTGAGGTTTCGGTTCGTGACCGGGTTCTCTGAAAGATGTTTCCCAAACCCTAGAGACTCCGGAACATAACTTGTTGCTCGGCCCCTCGGGCGCTTCCCGCGTGAAGAAAGAAGCCGATGACGGAGTGCTTTGTTCCTCGTGCAAGTGAAGAAGGAACCCGGGAGAAAAAGGGGAAAAGGGGCCAACAAGGGGAAGGAGTCTGCAGAGTTACTCTAGCTTGGCTATGACAGGCTTCTGGGGACTTAGTTTATTTCATTGTCCTCTCTGCCTCCTCTTTGCGCCATCCTTCTGTCCTTTCTGATAAATGTTCCTCAGTAAACTAACAACACCCCCACGAAAGGGGAGCGCACTCCCTTGAGCTTCTGACAAAACCTTTCATTTAATTGTCAAACTTCTCTTTCACCGGTCCTTCCACTTTAGGAGGAAAAAAGCTTCCGCCTACGCTTCCTTTTTGTTTGTTCCAGCTCGCTTCGTTGAAAAATCCCACTTTCGCCAGATTTTTTTTTTTTTTTTTTTTCAACAGTACGGTTCCCAAAAATGGTCCTCAATTTGAAGTTTAAAATTTCACGTCATTACTGGCGGATAATCTAACGGCTCTGTAAGATGTCACTTGCTGCTTCCAACTTATAAAGAATCGCATGAAGGAAATGAACTTCATTACAGGCATAAAATTTAAGGGTACAACAATGTGAAAAGAATATGTGGAGAATTTTCCCGTCGTTCTCAAGGGCTCAACTGGTGGCTCAAATTAGTTCCAGCGGTCATTATTTACCAAGACATTTCATGCAAGATGGAGAATACCCTGGATCTCCCTCGCAGAGGTTCAGGAGGAGCAAAACTACTCTCGATGGAGCAGTAGCAAGGACTCCTGGAGCAGACCACAACACTTCGAGCAGTACACCTTCACCAGCACTCCTGTTCCCTTCCAACCAAACAAACCGGATCAAAGATTCAACGCTATCAGAAATCCGTCAAAACCACACCACACCACACCACACCACACCACACCACACCTATTTGCTGACGATATTATGTAGTCCACTATGTGTTTAGATGGCTCCTGGCTCCACATACACTTCTCTACTGATTTTGCTCCTCGTTCAGTGCTCAGCTGATTTAACTTTTCTTTCATTCATGTCCTGAATAGGCTCTTCATTCGGCGCTCTGAATAGAATAGAATAGAATATTTTTTATTTGCAAAAGCCAAAAGGCAGTACAAAAGTCGCAAAGGCGCAAAAAGCGCAAAGGTACTTCTCAATAACATAATACTTTTAGATACATAATATCATAGCAGCTATGAAAAACAGATAAAAATAAAAAACCGCACATGAACATATAGAAGCAGGTAAAAGGAAAAACATTACATGAAGTTTGAGGTCTCAGCATACAAAACAAATAAAGGTGCGAGAGACTCAACAAACAACCCAGTCAATTTCCATAAATTCCTCCAGAGCAATAACTCAGCCCTAATAAGTTTGAGTTTCACCACCCTGAGGAAAGACTTTATAGGGAGCTCTCGTACCTCCTGGGGAAGAGTGTTGAACAGACGAGAGCCCACCAACATTGGGTCACCCTGCTTAGCGGTACTGAGGCGAGTGAAGGGGACGACAAGAAACCTGAGGAAGGCTCGCCAAATTGGTCCTCACAAGGTTCAGGACCGCCAAGACGTACAAACCTGCGATCGTCAACAGGCCCAGACGAGCAAAGGAGCCTCTACAACTTTCGTTCCACGAGAGATTGGCCAAGATTCTTACAGCTCGCTTTTGCAGCCTGAAGATATTGAGTGCATGGCTCTAATTTCCCCAGGCTATGACACAGTAGCTTGCTCTGCTCGCAAAGCAGACGTGGTAAACTGAAACCAACGTTCAATCTGTTGATTTGGCAGTTCTTCCATTGTTTGCTGATTTAGCTCTACATTCAATTCTCTGCTGACCTAGCCATTCAGTACTCCCAGATTCTCTGCTTTGTTGATTTCGCTTCACATTCAGGGCTTTGCTGATTTTACTGTTCTTTCATTGCTTTACTGGTTTAGCTGTTCTATCATTGCTTTGCTGATTTCGCTGTGCTTCCATTTCTTTGCTGATTTAGCTCTCCAATCATTGCTTAGATGATTAAGCTCGTCATTCAATTCTCTGCTGACCTAGCTCCTCATTCAGTGTTCATTTGTGTATGTGCTTATTCAGTCATTTGGTTCCTGATTCTCTGCTTTGCTGATTTGGCTTCCCATTCAGGGCTCTGCTGATTTCACTTTTGGTTTATTATTCTTGCTATGTTTTCGCGGCGGAGGTCGACGACTCGGATCGGCCTCAAAACTTGACATTATCCGTTTCAAGAGGTCTACATTCAAAATCCGAAATGTCCGTCCGCCGTCCGCCGTCCGGGCCGTTTTGGGCAGTAGGAAGTTTTTTAAAAATCTGAAATTTTGGCAAAATACTTGGTTTACCATCTAGTTGTGCCCGCAAGGTTTTCAGTCCGATCGCTCAAACCCGTGGGGCGCTATGGGGCTAAAATGGGGCTACAGGAGGGGTGTTTTGAAGGCTTTTAGCTATGGGATCGAGTTAGGTGTCGTTTTCGAAGTATTTTTGAACGTAGAATCCATTTTTGGGGGTCCCGGAACGATCCGATTTCACTGTGGCGATCTAGAGGGCTTTCATCGGGCTAAAAATGGGATTTTTGAAGGATCCCAAGAAGTTAGATATTTTTCGAGTAAAAATTAAAGAATTTTTGAAAAAAACACATTTTTGAAGAAAAAAATCCCCCCCCCCCCAAAATTTTTTTTAAAATATAAAAATCCAAAAAAAATTTTTTTTTTTTTAAATTTTTTTTTATTGACAGAATTAAATGTCTGTACAAGTAACCTATATCACAGAATAATATACCCTTGTGTAAAATTTGCAGCGTTTTCTTCCATTGCTTGATGGACGGGAATTTGATATTTCGTGCACGGTTGTCCCACGGGTCTGCAGTTAGTTTATGAATTAACTTGTGACATACACAATCGAAATAACGAACACGTTCTGCACTTCATTCATTCGAAGTGTACAAACCTTCGCGATCCTCCGCTTCATTTTCACTTCCTGGTATCCATTCGGCGGTCACAATTTTCGAAGGGGAGGTTAAATTAAAACGGTGATTATCTTCCGGTTTGGAGGGGGGGGGCTTATTCAGAAGTTGAGCTAACTTTTCGTTCCGGGAGAGGCTCAGCTCAACGCAATCAACTAGTTTATTAAACGCCTCTGGCAGGCTCCTCGAGGAAGTGAAAATCATCTTTGGACGAGGTTTGATGGTTGATGGATTTTTCCGTGGAGTTTATGCAAAGACTTGAAACAGGTTACGAAAAATAAAACTTCGAATTACCTCTATTTGCGAACCGTTTTTGTGTTGTAAGTTGGTCTTCTCAGTCAAAGAGGCACCAACGGAATTCTCAACGGTTATTATTAGATCTTCCGCAACATCAGCCCCGACTTTCTGGGATTGAATCCGCTTGGACGGGTGGATTACGTCTATAACATTTTCATTCCCAACGTTTTCATGGGTACGACCAGCTCCTAATTAGAAACTGTGGAGGACGCATCGCCCTCAGGGCGGTTTCCACGTCGGCGAAAGTGGAGACTTTGTTGAAAACGCCATCCCCGACGCTCGTTTCGCCTCCCCGCTCTCCCCCTACCGCTTTTATCCCGAAGCTCGGATTCAATTACGTCACGAATAGTAAGAGCCCCCCTTGTGCCGTTCCATCTTATTTCCGCTTCCACCATCAAATCTTTTACGACCCCGCCCCGCCTTCCAAACCATCCGCTGAACTGCTATGAAATCGACGTAACCCGGCTATAACGAAATTCCTTTCGGAGGATGGCTTTCTACGTTGTAAAGAGTTTATTTTGAGGTTCCTTTACGTGAAACCTCGTGTTACATTCTCATTTTTACCGTAAAAAAAAAAAAAAATTAAAAACTAAAATAAAAATTAAAAAAAATTAAAAAAAAATTATTGGTATATACCGGGTGTATTTGGTATACCTACATGCAAACGTTGTTTTCCTAACTCGATGATGTACTCGAAAGTTCTACAAGTTCATACATGAGTATCGATGTGCATACATCGATGGTTTTAAAAAAAGAAACATCGATGTCTCAAAAACATCGGAGGAAAAACATCGATGTTTCGATACATCGATGGTTTTATGTGACCCGTGGGGGGTATTTAAAAAAGTTCTTTCCATTGTAGTTTTAGTAGAAAAGTAGAAACAAATTGTCATTGAAACTTGAAACAATGAAAAGTAGTAGGTAGTAAAAACGCTGCAAATTTTACACAAGGGTTTATTATTCTTTGATATACGTTACTTGGGCAGAAATTTAATTCTGTCAATGAAAAAATTAAAAAAAAAAAATTTTTTTTATCTCAAAAAATTTTTTTTTTTTTTGGATTTTTTTGTTCAAAAATGTGTTTTTTCAAAAATTCTGTATTTTTTACTCGAAAAATATTTAACATCCTGGGATCCTTCAAAAATCCCATTTTAGCATGAAAGCCCTAAAGATCGCCCCAGTGAAATCGGATCGTTCCGGGACCCCAAAAAATGGATACTACGTCCAAAAATACTTCGAAAACGACACCTAACTCGATCTCATAGCTAAAAGCCTTCAAAAAAACCCTCTCGTAGCCCCATTATAGCCCCATAGCGCCCCACGGGTTTGGGCGATCGGACTGAAAACCTTGCGGGCACAACTAGATGGTAAACCAAGTATTTTGTCAAAATTTCAGATTTTAAAAAAAATTCCTACTGCCCAAAACGGCCTGGACGGCGGACGGAATGTCAAATTTTGAGCCCGATTGGAGTCGTCGACCCCCGTTGCGAAAACATAGGTGTATTATTCCAAGACATGGAGGAATAGAGAGGAGAGCTCACTCTGTGTTAAACCGCGTTCCCAAAACGCCAACCCAGTGATGGAACGGCGGGGGGGATTGCGACTGCAGCGCGACCCATACGAGACGTAGTGAACTTTGAAGGTGGTAAGTTACCAAAACTGAACCAGAAGATGGCGCCCTGCGAATTCCGACGTGTCGTTTGCATTCACAGTGTACAAAACTACACAATCAATTTCGTTTAACGAAATTCGTTATTCAGAGATGGTTCCTTCAATTTTTCCTTTAATTGTAGTAGCACAACAGTGGAAGATAAATCCGTTTAGTGAGGTATTTGGGGCTTTCCATCGTAAGAAGGGCTAGTGGCTCACTCTAGTCGGGTTTGAAGGTACTACGTGTAGTTCACTACGTTCCGTAGGGATAGCGCCACCGTCGACTATGGCACATGAAGTCCTATTCAGTGAACTCTCCTCTCTATTCCTCCATGATTCCAAGAATAATAAACCAAAAGTCGGTAAAGAATAATATTATTAAATAATAAGTAACTATTTACTATTTAGTAAATTTTACTAAATAGTGAATTTTGTAGATATAAGTAAATAAACAAATTTGGTTTAAAACTTCCAGAAACGGTCTTCTGTATCATGTAAAAATAACAATTTTGACGCCAGTTCCTCTGAGAGACGATTTCTCAAACCTGCTTAAAAGAATAGCCTCTCAGAAGGAACTGATGTTTCTACGATTGGTACATTCTTGAAAACAACTTCAGAAATGATGGCCATCCTAAACCCCATAGGGTTCTGTTCGAATTTTTCGTTGGGAGCGTTCAAGTACAGCGAGAGCTCAGCAACAATTGTTTCGTTTTCGCTACGACGAGTCTTCTTTTGCTACGTCTTTTGAATTTTCTCGTTGTGATGCCTAAAGAGGGAATAGAACGGCACCCTGTGGATAACGACAAGTGATAACGAATCAACATTTCGATTTCCTTACTACTACCTACTATTCGATTCAAACACATCGATGTTTCTTGAATCTTTATAGCCTACTTATTATTGTTATAGAAAAATAATAAACAATCGAGTAAGCATTTATAAAACATGAATAATTATTGTTCAGGTATAAAAGTATCTACTATTTTTACGTAAACGACCAACAAAACAAATTTTTTTTCGCGAAAAAACATCGATGTATAAAAACAACGAAGAGTAAACATCGATGTTTGAGAAAAAAGATCGATGTTTTTGAAACATCGATACATCGATATCCATCCCTAGTTCATACATGTTTGACGAGCGCTTTCGCTAATATAGCATCTTCAGGTCTAAAAGTCGATGATCGTCGCTCCTCGCTCTCGCGCGTCTGTAGAAAGGGCAGGGATAGATTGGTTGGCGGATCTTTCCCGGGTTTATACATAGCTGCCGTCGATTGTCCATCAAATTCTGTTGGTTGAGTGCTGAAGGTTTATTATGGATTTGTCATTTGTTCGAATTTATACCCGTGTCTTTTGGCGATTTAACGTACTTTGTTATTTTGATGGATTACTAGGATTAGGTGGCGACAGAAAGAATATTACGGGGTGAGCTGACTGTTTGATGGGAGTTCGAACAAATGAGGGACTTTGAAAAGAGGATTATGCATCTAGAATTACTCGGAAAATACTTCACCTCCTGGGAATCTTCAAAAATACCATTGTAGCCCCATGAGAGCCCAATAGATCTACAGGATGGAATCAAATCGTTCTGGGAACCCCAAAAAGGGATTCTACGCTCAAAAATACTTCGAAAACGACTCCTAACTCAACCCCATAGCCGAAACCCTTCAAAAAAGCCCTCCCGTAGCCCCTTTTTAGCCCCACAGAGCCCCACGGGTTTGGGCGATCGGGCTGAAAACCTTGCGGGCACAACTAGATGGTAAATCGAGTATTTCTTAGTCGATTTCTGTTATCTAATTGTTCAATTTCCAGCACTTTAAACACTACTGAAACCCTCCTCTGATTCATCAGGTACAAACTTACCATCTAATAGCAAATATTACTCTAGAAAATGTCATTGCGTCCATCATAAAAATATTTACGAGACAACGACAGGAAACGCGGCGTGATGACGTCTGGAGGTGAAGCTGCTTGTTTTCCGAGCGAAATAGTCAAGAAGTGGAAGTCGACGAGAGGGAGAAAAATTGGCAGAGAAAAACCGGGCATTTTATTCCCGTTTTATTCGTCGACAAAAAAAAAAAAAAAAAAAAAAAAGAAAAACTCGAAGATAGCAGTGAAGTGGATTGATTGGGGGCCACTCATCTTGCGCCGAAATAACGCCCGTCTCCTTGTAAAAGCCGAAAAGGCACTCGCAAGAAGAGAATTTTGTGTTTGTGATGAGAAAAGGAAAGAGAAGCGAGGGAAATCCTCCCGAATGATGGAAAAGGATCGGAGGGAGGGGGAGGAAAGTTTGAGAAAGCCATATTTCGCCGAGGAAGAGTGCAGCGCTAGTGTCGTGGTGGGGTGGGGGGGGGGGAGAAAAGTTCTTTTTCCTCGGAATTGGGTGTAAAAAGAGACAGGAGGGAGAGAGAAGGTTTCACCAGCTATTGATGGGCTTTAACACTCCCTTAATCGGGCGAATAGGGGGGGAGTGGGGGTTAGGATAGCCTCCTTCAAGACGGTTGTTCGCCTGGTTTTTTTCGGACGAGAGTTTCCCTCCGGATTTGCCAGAGAGAGGGGGGGGGGGGGGGGCATTCAAAGAGAAAAAAATCCCTCGAAGCTGTTTGCTCTCTAGGAAACGACCGGCTCGTACGGTTAAAAAACCTTTTTTTCCCCTCTCTAAGACGACTGGCGGGTTGGAGGGGGTTATGGCGGTTATCGGGGAGAAATTACGTCGTTCGGAGTCGGCTAATGTCGAAAAAAAAAGCTGAGCCAAATAGGCCAAAACAGCAGGTTCCGATCGTATCCGGCGAAATGTCGACCAACGTTACAACTTGACGCTTCGGTGGGCGCAATAAGACTGAAAACGGCTTGTGTGCTTTGAAGGAAGGGGGGCTCTAAGGGCGAGCTAACGTATGGTACAATTTAATATGTAGGTACAATTTTCATCAATAATTGATTTTAATGATTACAAATTGGTTTAATTTAAAAATTGAATCAGAACCAAATATTTAAAACATTTTTAAAATAATTTAAAAATCCTGAAGCGGGTGATGGGTACCTCTCAGTGGCTCACAGTGGTCCCAACGGCAGCCGATGGCAACGACCTTTCCCCCAGTGAGTTTCGCGACGCAGTGTCCCTTCGCTATGGTCGCACACCAGGGGGACTTCCGAGGAGATGCGATGGGTGTGGGGAGGAACCGTTCGGGCTGACCCACGCCTTGAATTGCATGAAGGGGGGGCTGGTGAAAAGAGGTCACGACCAGCTGCGGGACTCTTGCGCCCAACTAGCAGAAAGTGCCTGGGGGGGAGTCTCCGTAGAGCCAGTTCTGCAAGAGGCAGATGGGGTATCCCCGGCCTTAGTGGCTGACTTCAAAGCCCGTGGAGTCTGGGAGAGGGAGAGACCGGCGTTTTTCGACGTCCGCATTATAAATGCTGACGCCGTCTCTTACTCTTCCCAGGACTGGGCCATTACAGCCAACAACGCAGCAAGAGCCAAGCACTCCAAGTATGACGCGGCTGCGGAAGATCTGAGGGGCTCCTTCACACCACTGGTTGTGTCTTGCGATGGTGCCATGCACGTAGAGTTCGACTGCTACCTGAAGCGCCTGGCCCATGCGCTCGCCGAGAAATGGGATAAGCCGTATTCCGTGGTTTCCGGGTGGGTCAGGGTGAAGACCCAGTTAGCTCTCATCAGGGCTGTGGGCCTCCGGATCCGGAACACGCGCCGGCGGATTCGAACGCTCGGCACAGAAGATGGGGCGGGTGTGGTCCAGGTGAGCGGCGGCGAATAACGGTGGCGGCACCAAGAACACCAAGAACTCCCAGAACACCGGCGCCCGGATGGGCACAAGAGCATCTCCAACAACACCGAGGGATCTCCAGGCTCCCTGTTCCAGGCTTTTTCTGTTGGTTGCCGTTTCGTTGTAGTTGTTTCTTGTTTTTTGTTTTTGTTTTCGTTTTTGTTTTCGTTTTTGTTTGGGTTCTCTTGGCGAGATCTCCCTACTCAGGATTATTAAATTTAAAAAATGTTTTAAATATTTGGTTCTGATTCAATAATTATTATGTTCAAATGATATTTTATTTTTAATATAATTGAATCGAAATCATTTTATCCAATTATATAATTTACTAGCTGACCCGGTGCGCTTCGCTGCACTCAATAAAAATAGAATTTTGGCAGAATTTGAATGAAAAGTCAAATCACTCTATTCAATTCAATTTATTCAATAAAAACATTTTTTACTATATCACATCTTAATTCACTATGAATCTGGAATCAAGGAATCTGTTATGAAGAATTTTATTTTTTATTTTTTAGTAATTATTTTATTATTTATCTCAATAGTGTGGTAAACTATATTTTTTGTTTTTCCGTCTCGTGCATGAATAAATAAATTTTGTGGTAATCCGACCCTTGAACAGGACACGTTTAATTGGCCGTGTGAAAAACATGGTTCTTCTAAATTGATGCCGCCGACTTGGAGGGCCTGTCCTTGCGATTTGTTGATGCTCATTGCAAATGCAAGGCGGATAGGAAACTGTAAACGTTTGAATTCGAATGGCATGTCTGTTGGAATCATTGAAATTCTTGGTATCAACACATTTTCACCTTTTTCTTTGCCAGTCAATATCGTGGCCTCAATCAGATACTCATCAAATTCGCGTGGCTCGCAAAAAATACTCGTACCCGCCTACCGACGATCTTAGAATAACTTGCGAACGGGTTATCGCACAGAAATCGTTTTGTACTCGTTTGAAATCAACGTGAAAAGCTCGTTTTAACCGACGTAGTTTCGTTCTAAACCGACGACAAAAGGTGTACCGGGTTTCAGAGTTTCGAAAATGTTTCTAGCGATCCCTAGTAACGACGCTATTAGACCCGTCTCTCATTGCGAAGGAAAGCTCCTTTCGCGATGAAGGAAGTGACCGATTTTGTAGAAACTTCTTTAAAACCATCTAAGATGCTTCACAAACATATCCATACAATTTGGTGCCAAACACGCCACTGGTTTTTAAGTAGTGAGTCCTCAAAGATTTGGCAGTCATTTTTATAGATATAGATTTCAATTCTTGATTACAAAAATTAATTCTGTGTCAATAAAAAATTTTTTTTGAAAAAAAAAAAAAAAAAAAAAAAAAAAAAAAAAGATGTGGGACCTTGAAAAATGGATTATGCGTTCAAAATTACTCGGAAAATATTTGACCTCCTGGGATCCTTCAAAAATACCATTTGTAGCCCCATGAGAGCTCACTGATCCCCTCGGTGAAATTGAATCATTCTGGGTCCTCGAAAAATAGATTCCACGTCCACAAACACTTCGAAAACGGCACCAAACCCGACCCCATAGGTACAAAATATCCAAAAATTGAATCGGCCAGTGGTGAAGTGCAAAAAATCGATTTAAAAAAAAAAAAATTGGAGTTTCGAGTTTTCCTTGGCAAGACTCATCGTCTGGGGGGGGGGGGGGGGGGGGGAGGAACTAAGTTGTCGCGTCGGCCAGGTCATACAGTGGTAAATGGCACTAAGTTCCAAAAATTGAATTTTTTTTTTTTTGGTTATAACCAAAGGGGGATAAATCCCCCTCAAACTTTTGCGACAGTTCATTGATGTTTGGCCTATTGGCCTTCCAAAAGGAAAAAAAAAACTTGGTCAAAATCACGTGCTTTTGTTAGTCTAAGCAGTTTCTTGCTTCTCCTGAAAAAATCGATTTTTTGCACCTTAGTGTTTTGGACTTTTTGGACGTTTTGCACTTTAGTTCCCTTCACCACTGGCCGATTCAATTAATTCTAGAGGTAAACTTTGTCTTCGGGTTTACGTCCAGATAATATCTATAATATTTAATAATATCTATAATATTATGGATTCCGAATGCCCTATTATGAGTTGGGATTTTAAAAAATGTTCCATTAACAGTTAATGGACAGTAACTATCCATTCCAGCGACGTAACTGTTGGAATACAATCGCTGGAAACAAGGGTTTATTATTGTTTGATTGAATTAATTGAATTGGTAGAAAAACTGTTTCTGTCTGGGAAAAAAATCCAAAAATATCTTTCTTTTTTTTTCTACAATGTTTGGACAAACGTGGGACCTGGAAAAATCGATTATTCGTTCAAAATGACTCGGAAAAGACCCGTTAATGGGCTTCCTGGCATCCTTCAAAAGTCCCATTTGTAGCCCCAAGAGAACCCCATAGATTCTCACGGTTAAATCGGATCGTTCTGGGACCCCAAAAAATTGATTCTACGTCCAAAAGTACTTCGAAAACGACACCTAACACGACCCCATAGCCAAAACCTTAAAAAACCCTCCCGTAGCCCCTATTTAGCCCCATATCGCCCCACGGGTTTGGGCGATCGGGCTCAAAACCTTGCGGGCACAAATGGATGGTAAACCGAGTGTTTTGCCAAAATTTGAGATTAAAATTTTTTTTTTCAAAAGTCGTCCCACTCGACCCCGCGCATTTCCACTCGGCTTAATTCGATCGAAAGCTCCATTTGTGGCCTCATAGTTCCCCACGTAAGGCCTTGAGACCCCGATAGATGAACAGCAAGTCTGAAATACTTCCAAAACGACACCTCATTTGACCTCCTCGACCAAATCCTTCCGGAGCCCTTTTTTAAGCCACATCGGAGTGTCATAAGTCCTCACAGTACCGTCGGACGGGTCTGCAACCGCCAAAAATAGATTTTACGCGCAAATATACCCACTTGGAAAACGACAACTCATTCGACCTTCTGGCCAAAGGCCTTCTAAATCCCCACTTGTAGCTTCACATTCCCCACGGTATGAAAATTCATATGAATTTTGTGAAATTTTAAAAATTCATATACGAATATTTTGTATACAAAATAATTATGATTAGGGACTCATATTAAATAATAGGTAGTTAATGTGGGTGGAAAGTTGTTGAGGTTCGGTCTACTTCAACAACTCAAGTAGAAATTTCTACACGAATTCATTGAAACAGTCAACATCATCAACAAAATTTGTTGTTTTAGGTTTTGAACATAAATGATGAATAATAATTATTATTCTATTTGTCATTTCGTGTTCGAGACATGTGGCCTCACTGCGTTCGTCCGGGATTAATAATGTAATTTGATCGCGTCGAACATGTATTGGCACAGTTTGCAGTGAAATTGAGAGATGAACTATCGGGCGCATTGACCAAGGTCGACGGAGGGTTATTTGCAATCGGGAACGTGACGGATTGCTCCGCTTGGGGGGGGGGGGGGGGGGGGCTAATTGCTAGGGCTAATCGTCATCCTCATCGATCCACCCCCGAAACCTCACTGACCGGGGGGAAGGGGGGGAGAAATGTAAACAATTTGATGGAGTGAATGGAATGAGGGGGGGGGGGGGGGGTCGTACGTGTTGGGCCGGAAGAGGGTGGGGAGGTTACGAATGATATTCTGATTATGAACGTACCCGCGTTCCCTGTTAACTATCCATCATACTATTTAACCCCACCCCCCCTTAACCAATCACTACTATCGCTCCCCCCCCACTCCAACTTAACTTAAAGCTCAAACACTAACTGATTCGTCACGCTCGGCGGAGATTCGAACGTTTCAATTTCAACATGCGTGATGGGGGGGGGGGGGCTACAAAATTAGTATCTGGTATTTTGTATGAAAAGCGTTTAGCGTGCGTTTAACATGACGAACGGCCTACCAAAACCGCCGTCTAAGCGCTGGCGTCGGGCTCATAAATTACGTTGAAGATGACAAGATGAAGAGGGAAAGTCGAGCAAGATTGCATAAGTTGTGCATCATTGTAACATATACGGGGGGTGGTTAAGGGGGGAAGGTTTTTCAAACTGCAACGCCGGGGGGGGGTTGCAAAGACGCCCCCAAACGGTCCCTCCCGCCCCAGCCCGCCCAACCCGCCTTCTCGGACTCTTTCCGCCCGCCCGCGAAGCCCCACGGTCGCGGACCCCGTGGTCGTGAAGGGGGCGAAGACGCGAGGGCGGGCCGGACCCAAGCTCCGCCTCCGCGTTCCTTTACAACCCCCCCCCCCCCCCCCCCCCTTCCTCATAGTCATAATTCCTACGGCATAATACCACCTTTCTGGCGCAGACAAATTCAAACGCCGTAATGAACTGCACTTCACGATCGCGTTGCCGTTAAATCACTCAACCCCCCCCACCTCTAAACATTCCATGAATTTCATCTCCCCCACACCTAACACCACTTATTGCGTGAATCTTTCAAACCGTTCAAACGACAATTTTGACGGGCCTGCGAGGATTGAAGACTCCCCAGAAGGGAATAAAGAGGGATTCCCCCCGCCATTCTCGTCTGGTTTATATTATCTTGTTGGCAGTCTCGGGGTTTTCAACAATAATAAAACCCGGCAGAGTGAATCGCTGGGGAAATATCAAAACCCGAGACCGACGACATAAACTGAGGTGCAACATAAACGTTTAGTGCCCCCCCCCCCCCCCCCCTCCACGAGATAAGATTTCATTTTATCTTTGTTGACAGTTTGATCATAATCGTGAGTTTAGGGACGTAATTAAGCTTTGTTGGAGTTTTCACCCTTTCTCCACTTACGTAACAGTACAAACAACGCACGCAAAAACCTCAATTAACACAGTAACCCCGCGTGGTTGTATTTTGCGTAAAATTTCCTCCCTCGCTGCAAGTTTCGGCAAAGTTTCGGAGCCCCCCCCCCCCCCCTCCTTCGTGTAAATCTCGAGAGAAACATAAAGTAGGCTGAATATTAAACTCGAGGATGCGCGGGAGAGGATCGATCGCCTTAACGCTCGCAATCGCTTCGTCAAACTTTGCCGTAATGTCCCCGGGGGGGGGGGGGGGGGGGGTCGAGTGGACGCGGGTAATTTGAATGGGCGCAATAATTTGTGGCTCAGCTGTAGGAGGCAGCTGTAGGGCGCAGCTGACGGAAGGCACTCGACGCGACATCATTAAGGCCAATCACATCCCCTACCAGTCGCATTGTAGGAATGGACACCTTCGAAATTCGTTAAAAATTCGATTGTAAACGATAGATTTTTAAAGTATTTTACAAAATACATTCTTTACCAAATTTATGAAGATTATTATTTACTAACCCGTCGGAAATATCGGTATTAGGAGCCAACGAAAAATCTCACTCTTTTGTCCGAGCTTTCGAAATATTATAAATTCTTCCTCAGGGCTCAGAATGAAGCTGTAGATTCTAAAACGACGTCAGTTATGATGAAAGGTAGCCAGGACACACCAATAATTTGATAAGTGACGATAATTTATTATTGATTATAAATTATATACCTAATCTATTATCAAATTACAGGCGTGTCCTGGCTATCTTTCGTCATAACTGACGTCGTTGTAGAATCTACAGCTTCATTCTGAGCCCTGAGGAAGAAATTATAATATTTCGAAAGCTCGGCAAAAGAGTGAGATTTTTCATTGGATCCTAATCCCGATATTTCCGACGAGTTAATAAATTTTGAATCGATCTCCACAGTCTACAATAATTGTTATTGTTTAATAATATAATATTGTGGAGGCTCCAGTAGCGATGGTCAGCAAGCACATGGAAACAATGTGTCATATGCTTGATGAAAAGTTCAGTTACGGACAAGTTGTTGGGAGTGTTAGAAGTTGTTGAGAATAAAAGACGTTCATTGTGACAGATTTCTTACAATATATTATATATTCGAAACCCAAAGATGATTATTAAGAAAGATGTATATTATACATTCGAAACCCAAAGATGATTATTAATTTATTTGAAAAACGACCTGTTCAACTCCCGGATTCGTAAACGATTTCTAGAAGAAACTTGACATTTTGTACAAACAATATTTCCACACTATGTCCACTAGGGCATGAGGCTGGAAATGAACTATCATTAAACAATACTAGCACTCAGACATAAGGCCTCGCTTCGCTCGAACGACCACTTTATCGGGTATCACCACCATGTGACAGTTGCTCAATGCGCTAAATTTAACGGGCGTAAAATTGGTTGGGGAATTCCCACACACCAGAATATATCCAAAAATAGCGTATAATGAATTGTTTCCCAAAATTGCCCCCCCCCCCCCCCCTCTCCAAAGTTTCCCAGCCACCTAAGGTCTCTCTAAGGTCCCTGGCACCTCCGATCTTCCGTTCTGATCTGACGTCCACCCTTTCCGTCTTTCCGATGTCCCTGGAACTCTCTCGCCACCCTCTCAAGGCGCGCGCCGAATCTCTTGAAATCGTTCAAATTAAACTCGCCGTCTAAATTCGCTCAACGTCGGAATGAGTTTTTTCGGGATTTCGTATTAAAATTCTGATCTCTAGGTAGGATGATGAGAAAATGCGTTCTCAATCTGACCATTAACGACTGAAGAATTCGATAAAAAAAATGAGCTAAAATTGGCCGAGGAATGGGAATTCGAGGAAAAAAAATAGGGGTTCCCATTTAAAATAAGAAATTTGGCCGCAAATTCGCCTACTCACGAGCATCTCAGGGGTGGTTCAACCCCCCTAGCAAATTTTAAATGGGATCCCGAACCCGTAGACAAAATCGCCGTATTTTTATCGCTTAAGGGTAACCATTAGGAGGAGCAGGCTTGTGACACACTCAGCCCAAGACACGTTGAGAATTAGTGGTATACCGTCCACAGGAAAACGTATCTACCTACCTTAGCTTTTGGATTTTGAAATCGGGTTTATTGTCATTCCTGAGAGACGAGAAGCTTCTGAACACGATGCCTTTATCAGATTTTCGATATCTTAATTCGTTGAAAAGTTATCATTTTTTGAACCTCTGAATTGCAAAAAAGCAGTATTGAGAAAAATGCAATCAAAGTTTTAGAAACTGTTTTGATGTGCGTTGCGCACGTTGGTTTTTGCGATGTATCGATGATTTCCGGTAATCGATTCGTAAAACGGCTCAGAAACTACGTTAGATTTTCTATACGAATCGATAATAACCCGAAAAGTCGATTTTTCGAGCCTGACTTCGTTTTTTCGCTCTGCTGAAAAATTTTCTTCTTTAGGAGGTTTCTTTTTTTGGGGGTTAGGAGCTTTTTCAATTTTCTTTTTTTGGGGGTTAGGAGCCATCAGAGAGTTACTAACAAACTTATTTACCTTTTTCTCAGCTTTGGTTACCATTAGAGAGATGCGGTTTTTTTTTCATCTTGTTTGGCAAGGTCTTGGGCACACTTTAACGAGGGGGTTTGTCAAAATTTGGTCTAAAAGTATTTTAAACAACACTACTATTAAAGAGCCTTGAAAATTTCGGTTTACACCCCCACCCTGAAGCACCCAAACAAAATATCTAAAAACGCCCCCGTTAAAGTATTCCCTCACAATCGATGTATCGATTAAAAAAAAACAACCAAAATCGATCGATTAGGTCCGGAGAAAAAGAAAAATGAATGAGCGAAAACGTGATTTTACAGGAGCGCGGTTTTACTGAAGGGGAAAAATGTTTCGGGCGTTCGCGACCTTGCTGCGCTTGAGCGAGCGCTCCTCTTCTCATTTCTTTCTTCTTTTTTTTACAGAATAATAATAATTTCATATTTTCGGAATTGATAAACATTTATCGATTTCGAACGATACTATCGATACTGTCGAGAGTGTTTGTTGTTGTTGTATTTTTTTATAGATCGGTTACGAAAGGGTTTCTTCGTGTTATCGATGTGAACTCACTTTCCAGGCATTTTTCACGCCAAGTTTGTTTATTCTTTCTGCGGCTTTTGGTTCTACCAGTGTTGCTTCTTTCTGTTTATTTTATTGGGAAAATATGATTGGAAGTAAATTGAGAGTGTTCTAAAGCGAAAAAGTGACGGTTTTGCACGTGTGGATGACAGGATTTGCATGTAAGTGTTGCTGGAATGAATATTTAGTGGTTATTTGAAGGGATGATAGCGGTACTGTATTTAGTTATTATTACAATATAGGTACGTGATCGTGGGATGTACATTTTACTCTATAGAACCAATATAATTTAGAAAAGTCTTTACTGGAGCAGTAGGGGACCGGCGATGACGGAGCGCACTGCCCTCACTCTAGTAGCGCGTCGCGGTTCGGTTTATAGGCCTGAAAAAATACTTTTGTTTATCAGAACCCTCAACTATATGGTATCAATCGACTCAGGAAGACCTCAGCTACAGGAAAACAAAATAAAAAAAATTTGGCCAAACAATTTTCTTGGCCTCTCCTAACCCCCTTAAGCTAAGGTACGTTTTCCTGTGGACGGTCACATTTCGATTTTTCTTAAGTGCACATAAAATTATTTTGTTGTAAGTCATAATGAAGGATCCCCAGTGAGTGAACTGGCTCACAGTTGGGGGGAGTTCGTACGTGGGAAATGAAAAGGCGCGAGTGGAGGGGGTGAGTTCGAAGGGGTGAAAAAAGGGAGGGTGTCGAATGTGGGGAATACGTTTCACCGCGATGGAGTGGTTGGGGGGGGGGGGGGGGGGGGGGGGGGGAGAAAAACCGGGGGGAGGCGAAAGAGCAACAATAAAATCGGCCTAGCGAACTCTTCGCTCTAATTGTGACCCCCCCCCCCCCCCCCCCCCCCCCCCCCCCCCCCCCCCTTACCACCACTAGGGGAAACTGACGATGTCAGCGGAACCTTAGAAACGCCCTGGAGGGAGGGGAGGGGATCCCTCCGTCGACCCCTTTTCGAGAACCTTCGGGATTTATTTTCTGCTGACCGGATTATGGGGAGGTCTTTTTCCTAAAAGGAAATAGTGGGGTGGGAAGTTTAGCGCGGGGTGGGGGGAGCACCAGAGCACCATTCACAGATTCGGCAATTGAACTAACCCCCCTCCCCCCGTCCCGTAAAGACCCTTGCGAGTCCTTTCATCTCGAAATTACAATAAAAATCCCTCCTCCCCCCCCTCGCCCTTTTCCAGGGAAATCTTCCCGTTTTTCGCCGACGACGAACCGATAGATATCCTTTTATGACGTTGACGATTAACGTTCACCCGACAAGCTCCCCGTTTTTACGGATTACGAGCCGTTGCGAGACGACAGATATACTTTTATGTTCCTCATAAATATCGTCTTTCAAGGCTTTCAAGTAATTCTCCGCCTGGTCAACAACATTGATCCAAAATATAGTTGGAGAAAATTAAGTCGAATGAGGGAAAATTGCAACGCCGTAATCGAAATGAATGACGTTACGAAAAACCTGTTTTTGCCTTTGCCAGGGGGGGGGGGGGGAAGGGGGGTGGCTTACCTCGACATTACGGCTTTTTCCGTCGGTTTGAATTACGGAGTCTGATGCACCGACCGCGGGCTGGTTCCCCCGGTTAACCTCGCTGCCCGCCGCGATCATTTATTGATGCACCCCCTCCCCCCTGCATTCATAGCGGGTCTCGTTATGCCGTAATGACTTTGCCGAGGGTGAATACTATATGAGAATTGAACATGTGACCGGCGAGAGTGCTCCGTTCGGACAGGCTTTACAGTAAAAAATAGTGAAATAATTTCATTATTCAAATTCATCAATTATTGACGATCATGAACTAGTTGATAATTTCGTTATTAAAAAACATTAAATTTTAATGTCGACGAAATCGCGTGATACTTTCTCCGTCAATTTTAACGACTCCGAATGTTTCGTTTATAGAATCGGGTTATCGTGATATCACGATTACACTGAAATACGACTCCGGACGGCGCATCAGCCGAGCCGATTGTTATCCGGAAAGCGAAACGTTCGTCCGGGCCGATATATTTTATTTATTTGAACGTTTCGGGCGTCACGAACGAAACGCGATATCAATAAAGTAGCAGAAGGATCAATCCGCAGGTGCAACGTTCATGAATAGTTCGCACTCTGTTAAGAATTGATGAACATTTTTTCAAAGTTCAAGGGAAAATGTTCTGCTCAAAAGTGGACGCAACGAGCCGCCAGAGGGTGCTGACTAGGTTTTGAAAACACTGCGAGTCACAAATCCTACCTAAACAAGTCCCTGTATCGGTTATGAAGTTAAGCTTTAAACACCAAGAAAAACTAAATTATTGATTTTTATTTAAATAATTAATTGCCAACATTATAGCTTCGCTGAGCAGATGTTGAAGGTGTAACTGAATGCAATTGTGTTCCTAATTTATTTATATTTGGGGAAGGGAGGAATTATTAAATTAAATTCATACTGAAATTGAAATTCTAATTATGAATTTATTTAAGTTATTTCAAGAAATCAGAAGGGGAAGGCCGAAAAATTTATTGGGCCTCAGGTGGGACTCGAACCCACAACCTCTGCATTACTAGTGCAATGCTCTACCAATTCATTCATATCAGATCAGGGTTCAGAGGGGGAAAATAAGCAACAATATGAGAAGGCCGAATCAAGTGTTGGGGGCGGAGGACAGTCGAGCCTTCAATCTCCAATGTTCTGTCATAGCTACTGGTCTCAGTAGCTTAATTGGTAGAGCATTGCACTAGTAATGCAGAGGTTGTGGGTTCGAGTCCCACCTGAGGCCCAATACATTTTTCGGCCTTCCCCTTCTGATTTCTTGAAATAACTTAAATAAATTCATAATTAGAATTTCAATTTCAGTATGAATTTAATTTAATAACTCCTCCCTTCCCCAAATATGAAACACTGTGTGAGGAAAGCAGTTCAAAATTTCCTCAAGTCATTCCGGTAATTTATTTATAGGTGTACCTATCAATATTAAATAAACAAATAAAAAAATTTTGTTTTGTGAGTTTGGAGGAAGGCCTCCAGCGTAACTGGGTTCCCGCCCCCGGTGTCTTTGGAGGAAAAGGAAGGAAGTACCTGAATACCCTTACCCATGGCATAACACGAGATGTCGTGATCTGCTGGCCTGGGAGGCTGTATCGAGGCAGAATAGGGAGACCCGGGATCTCAAGGCTGGCACGAAGTGTCGGGAACGGGTAAACTCCACCGTGGTTATCAGTGGCTCAGTGGATAGAGCGTCGGACTGCTGAGTCGAAGGTTGCCGGTTCGATCTCAGCAGCCGCTAGACATCTTTATACCGATAATCACCTCTTGGAAGGCAATGGCGAACCAACGAGAGTATTTCGCCCAAGAAAACCTCTCACATTTGCCGTTCGGAGAAACGCTTCGCACGCCAAAGTGAGGTCTGCGCTACATCGCGCCCAAATGTATGGAGGAACTGATGCCTCTTCGCTTACATAATAATCATTGTCCGTCAAGTAGTCACAAAATTTAGTGAGTCTGCTATCAATCGGGCATACTAGCAATTAATTCGTCAACGAAGAAATCTTGGACTTGGTGTGGATCCAAGAATATCATTCCGAACGGGCCCAACCGATTTACCCGCGCCGAACACGAGTGCTTCACACAACACTTTATTTCTCCTAATTTTAGTTCATACGGCCAAAAAAATTGATTAGAATCCTACAAAATCAAAGGCTTTTTTACGATTCTAATAATTTTTTTCGGCCGTAAATATGACAACTAAATGTAAAATTTTACAACTTCGCTCATGTTGTCGAGGATATCAAAACTGAACTGATGCAGGTTGCTTGGCCAGAAGAGGAGGGGAGAGAAGAGGTGGGATGTCCTCTGGAAGGAATTCAGCGGAATCCAGTTTTGAACTTGATGTGTCAACATCAATACCGGTTCGCAGTTATTACGTGAATAAGAAGGCAAGAAAACAGTTGGTAATTTACAGTTTTTTTTTAGTGTTGTGTGGCAAAGTAAAGACATTTTATTAAAATTTAATCAAAATATTAAATATTTTATTTAATAAAAACGCTGCAAAAGTTTCACTAGGGTTTACTATTCTTTGATAAAGGCTACTAGTGCAGAAATTTAATTCTGTGTCAATGGAAATAATTTTAGAAAAGTTTTTTTTTTTTTTTCAAAAATTTTTAGTTTTTTACTTGAAAAATATTTGACCTCCTGGGGTCCTTAAAAAATCCCATTTGTAGCCCCATGAAAGCCCTATAGATCCCCACAGTGAAATCGGATCGTCCCTGGGCCCCCAAAAATGGATTCTACGTCCAAAAATACTTCGAAAAACGACACCTAACTCGATCCCATAGCCGAAAGCCTTAAAAAAACCTCCCGTAGCCCCATTTCAGCCCCATAGCGCCCCAAGGGTTTGGGCGATCGGGCTGAAAACCTTGAGGGCACAACTAGATGGTAAACCGAGTATTTTGTCCAAATTTCAGATTTAAAAAAAAAGCCTACTGCTCAAAACGGCCCGGACGGCGGACGGACATTTCGGTTTTGCAACGGATAATGTCAAATTTTGAGGCCGATCGGTGTCGTCGACCTCCGTCGCGAAAACATAGCTGTATTATTCCATGAATTATAAACCAAAATCAACACATCATAGCTACACACAAACTAATAATTATTAGTTTTATTCATTTAAATGAATAAAAATAAAAGGAAATAAATTAGGTGCTCCATTAGATGAGCCCATACTTATTAAACATTTGATAGGTTATGTGCCGAAGTTTAGACATGAAAATATATATAAAGAAAACCAGCCAAAACGTTATCTGATTCACACTCGCTCATTTCTCGCATCCACCATCACCCCTTTTCAGACAAGTTCAAACCGTTTCCCCCCACCACGCAGCCCTTAACGCCGTCAAGTTTAACGGCCACCGGTCAAAGGAAATTGATTGCTCGGGGAAAAAGGAAACCCCCGAAATCGATACACTCTTGTTCCCGTCGTTGTAACTCCTTTTTTCCCCCCCCCCCTCTCTTCTCGAGGCGGAAGAATAAACGCGAGGAGGGATATTTCCTCCCACATAAATCAACATCTTCGGCAAAAAGAATAATTGTTCCTCCGAACAAGGGCAATATATCGTCTGCCAGAAAGACGCGGAACCCAATCAGAGCTTTTTCCAGTAAAAGGGAATTGATTGACGATTGACGAATCCCCCCACAAAACCGCAACGGATCCCGAGAACAACTTTGTAGACCTCAAGACCTCAGCAATTCGCATTATTTTCCTACGTGGCACACAACTATAAATGTATAAAAATTCATACAATAACTTTTACGCCAAAATGTCCACTCTAGATTATTTATTGAAATTTTCATAATTTGCAGAGGAGAAACATTTTGGTGACTTTGAAATCTGTTGCGCTATAACTACGGAATTTTGTGGAATTTACCTCCGCGGTTTTCTGTATCCGCTGGCTTCACCTGGATGGGCCTGTTCATCTGAAACAGAATAAAACAGACGTTAGTGTCGATGGATTTCGTCAAACACAAGGCAGGATTGCGTCCTGATCGAAATTCGTCGATTCGGCGTAAATTCCAGACTGATTGACCTCTTCGTCGCCATTATCAATCAAACCGGTCAAAAACAAACCGTCGGTTTGAACCCTCCGAACGAAAGTATAAACGAAAGGGCGGAAGGGAGCGGATTTCTGCATATTCATAGAGTGAGGAATTTCATTTCGGAACGCCCTTCAGCCTCCGCCCTAAAACCCCGACCGCTATCCATCAAGGCCCCTCAAGGCTCGTCTTAGTCTGATATAAACCATCCCCCTTGGTTTTCATCTATCATCTCATTTGCTCGAAAGAAACAATAAATCAATCCGTTTTTCTTTCCAGGCACCTTCTTTCTCCCCTCTGAGTGAAAAGAAAAATACGGCGAGGCCGTCCAAGTGGAAACAGTTCACTACAATATTGGTGCAGTTAATTGCTTCCTATGAGGCTAATGGTCTGCTTCGAAATCACAATTCCCTCTTGTGGTGACTCAGCTCTTCTATACCTACATCAATATGCGAGCCACCATACAGCAAATTCAGAAGATCTCTGAAAGTCACACTGAGAGAAAAGATTTTTTTAGTGGCTAGGTTAAATCCGAAATAACCTCGAAAAGAAATTGAAACCACCTAGAATCAATTGATTCAACCTAGAAAAAAATAGGTCCAGGTTAAAGTAACATAGAAAAATATTAATACAACCTAGACCCATATAGAAACAACCTAATCCGTTATTACCTGCCCTCTGACCACAACCTGGAATAAAAAAGTGTCAACCTAGACCAAATGTGAACTTTTCATTTGGTCTAGGTTGACATTGTGAAGACCTAGAAAATATATTACCTACCTTTGACTTTTAAGTGGGGTAACCTAGAATCGAATGATTTGACCTTCCATATAATTCCCCTCCATTAAAGTCTGGGTTTTACAACTGAAAACAACCGAGAGATTTAAAAGGCGAGATTGTTACTTTAGGTAACAACCCAGAAGAAAAAGTTAGACATTCAGTCTCGGTTAAAACTACCGTAGTGCCACAAATAGTTTTAGGTTTAAACAACAGTGATTGTAATTCATTCGATAAATTCCAGGTTGTTTCTACGGTACGCTAAGCGGCCGTGGAGAGCGCCACTGTAGGTGGTGGGCGTTAATTCTCGTTGTCTTGGCACCCCTGCTATTCACCCGGTGGGGTTGAGGCAAAATCTCTGTCAATTTCTAATCATCTAATATCTGTCACTATGTGCAGTCATATTATGACGTCACATTCAAATTTTTGTACTGAGTTGGAAACAGAGACATCCCAGAAAGATAGTTGAAGTTGATAGAACCAACCTGCAATGGAAGTGGAGCAAACCTAGAAAGAAAAGTGGACCACCTAGTAATTTATTAGGACCAACCTGAAAAGAATAGGAAGCTACCTAGAAATTTAACTGGTACAACAGGGATAGTAATTTAAGCAACCTCATAAATAAAGGGGCACAACCTAGAGAAAAAAGGGTTCTAGGTTAACGCGCCATGGCTGTAAATTGTTTGAGGTGGGGTGAGAACGTTTTCGTTTTAGGGTAAATTAACCGTCTATGAAAGTGAAAAACATTGAATACCAGGGTGAGACAACCAAGACATTAATGTTTTTAACCTAGACTGTAAATGGATGGAGGCGGCGGCACACACCGTGAACTTAACCTAGAACTAATGTGTGGGGGTGGCGCATTTTAAATCTTGGTTGTTTGCATTTTTAGGACGGTAACTTCACCAGTATTTTCAATCTAGGTTAAATGATATTCAACCTAGACTAAATTGTTCCACCCTAGAATGAAAACCAAAAAATCTAGGTTGGCAGCATTTAACCTAGAAAAAAATCGAAAAATAACCTAGAATAGGCCCTTTTTTTTCTCTCAGTGCACACACTTACTCCGTTCCCTCAGCGTGGTGTGAGATCGGGCGCAATTGCGCGCAAAAAGGCGCAACTGCGCCCATTTGGTGATTCTGCTCCAAACCAGATGGCGCTTAGACTTCCGCTTTCCTTTTGAATCAAATTTCAGTGCTGCATTTTGAACGATCGAATTCCAAAGAACAGGACGGTTTTACGACGACTTTAAATGCAGATAAATCATAGACATAGCCGAGTTTCAGGTTCGGGAGCAGGAGGGAGATTCCTGTGACAGGAGTCCTATCCAACTCACAACTCTGCCTTCACATCTTTGGCACCTTAGCTGTGCAGCCGCATGTCCCTCCTTAATCGACTCGGTGGGGCGCATCCCAGGATGTACTTGCCACAGCTTTTAAGACCTACGTGCGCCCTTGAATGGAGTATGGTGCTGAGCTCCTGGTCACGGCATCTGTTGCCTCCCTATCCAGGCTCACTGTGACCCAAAACAAAGCTCTCCGCCTTGTTACTGGTCACTCCAATAGCAGCCATGTAAGTGCAAAGTGGAATCGAGACACAGACGAGAGGCCGCTGCAGTTTAGCTGCATGAGCGCCTGAAGAGAGGAAAAACCGAGTTCTGGCAGCGGTACCAGCCTGCAACGGAGAGGTTGTCCGCTCAGCACACCTTTGCCTCGCAGGTGCAGGGGCTGGCCCTTTATGGAGTGCTTGGAGAAGTTGACAGACAATCATTCCCGGCTGTGACTGAATTGACCCCACGAAAGCTTGCCCGAGGATCATTAATCTTGACAGAGCCTGTCTACAAACAAAGAACACCCCCAGCGATGCTAAAAGCTGTTTTACTTGAAACTCTGCACTTATGGTATCCGGAAGAACACTGGCTGCACGTCTATACAGACGGCTCAGCCAGAGATGCAAGATCAAATGCAGGGGCTGGAGTATACTGCTCTCGCTTTCAAATCTCCAGCAATTTTGAGGGAGAGGATTGTGAAGTGAAGCGCCTTCTTGAGCAGGACGATCGCCAAGTTGTTATTTTCTTCGACTCACAAGCTGCCATCCAATCGCTCACAGGTAACAACTGACGTTGCTCTGGTCCTCCAGTGCAGGATCCGCCATTGAGCAGTTATTGACGAGGGGCTCCCAACTGCTGCAGTTGGTTCCCTCGCACTGCCAAATAGAGGGAAATGAGAAAGCGGATGACCTGGCCGAAAATGGATCGCATTTACCACAGCCCGACGTTCCTGTCCCTTACAAAGCTAAGCGCCTGGTCGACGCCAAGAAGAAGGTCCTGGTTCGGGAGGCCCACGAGAGCTGCGGAGGGAAAGCAATGGGGACCCCTACTGAGTGAGCCTGTGCCCAAAATGCTGCCCAGAAAGCAAAGTGTGGCTTGCTTTAGGATTCAAACTGAGCATGATTTTCTGGCCATCTTTGCAGAATCGGTGTCTATGACAGTCCAATCTGCACTCTTTGCCATCAAGACGAACTGACATTCCTGCTTTTAGAAGCATGTCCGGCCTTGCAGAACATAAGAGAATTAATTAGAGACGACGACACCATCTGGAGTAAAAAATCAACACTTCATTGGGTTGCTCGAGAACGGATGGCCATAGAGCCCCGTAGTTGAAAAAAAAAAGTGTGGAGGGCAGAGACGAGCCGTCCTTGCTTGACGAAGGAGCAGATTTAATTTTACAGCCTTTTCAATTTAAGGCTCACAGTTAACGTTCCTTTACTACCTCCGGTATTCAGATTGGACCCACAAACAGAGCATTGTCACGTTGGGGGCTGACTGAAGCGATCGTTAACATTAAAATTTAATGTTAACGATCGCTTCAGTCTGTAAAAATAAAATTTAAAAAAATGGGAAATTTTCCCATATTTTACAGAACACACGGAAATTAAAAGTTGAAATGGGGAGTTCGCATTGATTTTAGATTTGGAAATCTTCCCTACCATTCAATAATATCGCTAAAAAGTAACGTGCACAGACTCCAATACCAACGAAAAAAAATCATTGTAGGAGATATAACGAAAAAACGAAACGCACAGTTTAAATCGGCCGGCGTTTCCCACCAGTCACTGTTTGATGACATGACGTCACAGTTCCAGTGAATCTCTCACCATGAGCGCTAGTGTCGTCAGCTTATAAGATGAATTTATAGCAATTATAACTTGATACGACGGAAAACATAATTAACTTTTAATTATAATACATGATACTTGAAGTTTAAAGCCTTATCAGAAGGATTTACGGCTCACTTGAATTTTATTAAGTGATGAGCAGTGGAATAGCAACACTGGGCGGAACAATCCCCTCACCTGTCAAGAACAAAACACTATCGACGACGCTCTTCAGCTGTATTGAGGACGTGACGTCACGCTCCCTCCATGGCCCCAGTTTTTCAAACGCCGTAATTTTCGTTAAATTAATTGAATTTTCTGGAAACGATTTCAGGCGGCTGACTACTGTTTTCCCTACATTCTCAGGGAGTACTTTCAGAAAAAAATAGAAAAAAAAACAATGCCAACTCCCCATTGCAATTCTTTTATTGCCCACGTCAAATGTTTTACATGACTTATACTGAATACTTTTTATAAATACGGATTCGATTTAGGCATTAAATTAACTTCTGAAAATAATTTACAAATTAACACGTGTATGTCAATTCTTCGAAAACCCTCACGTCGATCTGAGTAGTAGACTTTTTTCAAATTTGAAAATTTGAAACCGCATTCGATATCCCATCTGGTAGTCAGTGTAAGGTTTTCAGCCCGTTCACTCTAATCCCTGGGGCTCTGTGAGGCTACATTTGAAGATGTTGAAGAATTCCGAGTAGGTGGTCCAGTGAGGTGTCATTTTCGAAGAGTTTTCCGACGTAGAATACTTGTGAGAGTCCAAAACTCATCAGATGTCATCTAAGAGGCTACAAATGGGGCCGCAAGATGGGTTTCTGAAGGATATAGGGCATTGATTCGAGTAGGGTGTCTTTTTCCGAGCTTTTGACATAGAGTCGACTTTATGGTTTTTAACTGTTAAAACGCTAAGTTTTCACTGCAGGAATTATCCGTATGTACACGTAGAAGATGGGATATTTCCAGTATTAACTATACAGTAAGGTAAACACACTAGTAGTCGACACCTTAAGGACATTTTGACAGGTTTTTGTCTCTCCCACCCTCAAAACCGAGTTTTCCCACTTTTCCACTTTTTCAAGGTTTACACAAATCCCTTCTCTATACGATGCAATAGTAAATTTTATTACAATTTGGGCTTAAAAGGGAGAAAAATGAGTTTTTCGAAAGTGTGTTTTTGCACCAGTAGTCGACAGGTGGTGACCCGAAAACCGCCATATATTTTTACTTTTTTTGGTTTTCGGTCATTTTCACCCAGAAAGAAGCGTCTGGACGAAAACTTCACTCCATGCTTTTTTAAAGAGGACAAAATTCTGCGTCGAATGAGCACCCTATCGATCCAATCCGGTTAAGCCGTCTGGCTGAAACCGAACGTAAAAGATGTGCAATGTTTTCCAAAAAGGGGGAAAACTTAATTTTGAGCCACTTTTAACGCTCCAACAGTCACAAATCACCTAGTTGATATACTAATGGTAAGTACTTAGTAATATTACAAACTATCCTATCGACTACTGACTCAGCAGCAGATTACAGAATGATTCAGTTGTCGACTACTGAAAATGAACGTTTTTTTTGCACCCATAGCCGGAAAACAGTCAAAAATCGTTAAAATGGCAAATATTTTGGATCAACATAAACTAGAAACACTAGGGAACACAGAAATCCAAAAAGATACAAAATGTATCAGGTGAGGCAAACTCAATGGTTTCTTAGCCTTCCAGCTAACGAATCACCTCAGAAACGGTGGCCATGACTACAGTAGTAACTGCTAACTAAATCTTTCCCCTTTTTCGGGTTTCCCCGCTCATTTCCATGGCAACTTCCCATCAAACATTCAGAAGACATAGAAGGATCAAGAGCGCCACCCAGGAATGCAAATCTGTGTCCTTCAGCTTAGCTTTTCTCATTTTTCGAAGGGGGTGTCGACTACTGGTGCAGTGTCGACTAAGGGTACTTTTACCTTATAATTTAATCCCCAAATCTGAAAAAAAATTTCTTCCTTGTTTAAAAACTTCATTAAATGAACTTTGTTTGGAAAAAATTTACATCAGTGTGAAGTACGGTGTCCCTCGCGAGGCTGACTGCATTTCACAACCTGTTATTTGCGAGAGTACCACAAAGGCCGGACTCGAAAAAAATTGTTTTCTTTTAATTTATCGTAAAACTCCCCTCATTGTTTGTCCGCACGCGAAGGAAGAGGTGAACACCCTTTTGGTAACAAGGTTTTCAAATTTTCATACAGAAAACGTGTCTGAAGTTGGGACAAAGGGGAGGTTATGGCTACTCATTTGATACCCGCCGAAGTACAAGAAAACAATAGCATGCAACCACGCACCCTCTTCGCCAAGTGTGGCCCTTAAACCACATTATCGATTCTGCTCAATAAGAGGACTGCAAATGGGTTGGGTGAGGAGAAGGGGGGGTTCGAGGGTGTTTTTGAATAATAGACATCGGTAAAGTACTAGAGGAGTAAAATTGGGGGTATTAGAACGGCAGGATCCCCCCCCTCCCCACTCTTCAAACTACTCCACAATTTCCTTTCCAGTTCGAAACATCCTCCCCAACCATAAACCACCCCCTCCTCCCCCCCCCCCCACAAAACCCCTTTACTTTCCACGAAAAGCTTCTCTCCCCCGAACTGATGTATTTCAACTGCCTCGATTCCACCCCCCTCCACCCCTCCCCCGCCCCTTTACCAGCCCATTGAAACTTAAAACGGTCCTGGAAAATACGAGAGCGGGCAGGATGATGGCTTATAAATATTAAATTTGGCCCCTCACGCCAAAGCCCTCGTTACACTTTCACTCGGCAACGAAATATTCAGTTTTCGAATTATTCAACTTTCCAATTTTTATGCAGGCGGCTATTAAAAGTACATTATGTTTACGTTAGTTGTAATTACTTTTTTACTTTTCCGCCGCCGTTTAAAATTTAATCACTTCCCCTAAAAAGCTCCCCCCATCAAAGTTACCATTTACCAGGTTATTCGATATTGAAAAACGTGAATTGTACACTTCACGTCGTCTGTTGGTGATGCATTTTGTAGTAGTCTTGGAATAATACAGCTATGTTTTCTCGACGGAGGTCGACGGCTCCGATCGGCCTCAAAATTTGACATTATCCGTTTCAAGAGGTCTACATTCTAAATCCGAAATGTCCGTCCGCCGTCGTTTTGGGTACCTACCTATTTTTTTAAATCTGAAATTTTGACAAAATACCTACTCCGTTTACTATCTAGTTGTGCCCGCAGGGATTTCAGCCTGATCGCCCAAACCCGTGGGGCGCTATGGGGCTAAAATGGGGCTACGGGAGGTTTTTTTTTAAGGATTTTGGCTAAGGGATCGAGTTAGGTGTCGTTTTCAAAGTATTTTTGGTCCCGAAACGATCCAATTTCACTGTGGCGATCTAAAGGGCTTTCATGGGGCTAAAAATGGGATTTTTGAAGGATCCCAGGGAGTCAAATATTTTTCAAGAAAAAACGGAAATAAAAATCCAAAAAAAAATTATTTTTCTAAATTTTTTATTGACAGAATTAAATTTCTGCACAAGTAACCTATATCGAAGAATAATAGACCCTTGTGTAAAATTTGCAGCGTTTTTCAAGGACAAAATCATTTTACTATTTTAACACAATAATTAAAAAGGGAGAAAAAGGGAGTTTTCAGAGCTGGTGGGCTCCATCATGGTAGAAGCCCATGTAAATTGATTATAAAAACGCGGGTTAGGTACCCCAGAGGGGCTCGTTGGAAAGTCTTCTTCCCGTAGTTTCTAATAAATTGAATTTTTCAACATTTTCGACGCTTTATGCAATGGGGTACCTAACCTCATGTCGACTAATAATATTATTTTTTTCTGAAGGAACTTCATAATTTGAAGCAATAGCAGTGTTTTGGCTTTCAGCTCAATGAACAGCCTATGAGAGAGCCCGTCCTGGCACCCCAAGCTTCCCTCCAGATTCAAAGTTGAAATTTTCGAAAGGGCCCTGGAAATTTGTATTAGGGATAGGGTACACCGTAGGAGCTCAAATCGCACTGCTATAATAGCAATAATTGCTGCAAATTATGAAGTTCTTTCCTATACGTTCGATATAACCACCATCGGTATAATTATATGGCATTTTAGGAAAATTAGATGCTAATCCGATACTTTGACATCTTATATCTTATATATAGTTAGATGAAAATATATCTGAATTACAAAAAAGTTCGGTGAGTGTAGGAATTGAGCGATCAAAATTTGATTTAATGCCATATTGTAAAAAAAAAATTACTACCCGGAAAATATAAATATTTGGCCTCCTGGGATCCTTCAAAAATCCCATTTGTAGCCCCATGAAGGCCCAGTAGAACCACACAGTGAAATCGGATCGTTCAGAGACCACCAAAAATGGATTCTACGTCCGAAAATACTTCGAAAACGACAACTAACTCGATCCCATAGCCGAAACCCTTTATAAAAAATCCTTCCCGTAGCCCCACAGAGCCCTACGGGTAAGGGCGATCGGGCTGAAAACCTTGAGGGCACAACTAGATGGTAAACCAAGTATTTTGTCAAAATTTCAGATTTAAAAATAAATTCCTATCAAAATGGGGTTAAACACAAACTGCAAGTTCGTAAGAATTTTAAAATTTATGGAAAAATAGCAATTTGAATTTTGGCGGAAACCCGAGGTCAGCTTCTATTGGTCGACGAGTTGGCGACCATTAAAAAACTAAATACTGAAGGATCGGTCACATCGAATAAGTTAATTTATATCACGAATAAGTTGAGTCAATACGCACGTTCACATTCACAAAAAAGTTAACACGGCCATTTTCGCGTTACTCCAGTGCCACTAGTGCCAACCAGCAAGAAAATCAAGAAAAAAAATTGAAAATCGACCTGCACTCTGGCGCCTGTGATTGGAAACCAGAACTGGTGTAGGTGGCGCCACCTACACCGGTTTTTGAATCGGCCGGAACAACTTAAGATGAGTATAAACTATGTGAAAGACTTTTTGTCTAGGGGTGAGTCGAATAACGAGTAACTGTTACAAATAACAGGTTATTTAAAAATAACGAAATATTCATTACGCAATCCACGAAATAACAGTTTAAAAAAATCCAAAGTTTCATCCTTTGATTGTCTTTTATTCACATATTACTGAATTAATTTTTACGTAACTCTGTGCTTTTATTACTGGCAATATTCGCAACATTCAAGTTACCCATCACCCATCCAGTCTTTAGTTTTTCCATTCTAGCACGAGGCAGTACCTACCTACTTGCTGCGTTGGCTATGCTCCAAGACAAAAATCTCCATACAACTACAGCACTACTCCTCTCAGCTGCTGCTGTTCGTTTTTTATTTGAAGCAGCAGATCGTTATATTATAACGACGTTATAATATAACTAAGATATTATATTATTATCTAAGGTAATTCGTTCTTCGTTTTTTTCGTTCGTTTCAAGAAAGCAATTCGTTATTTTTCGTTTCTTAAATGTAATTCGTTCTTCGTTTTTTTCCGAACGTTTCAAGAAAGCAATTCGTTATTTTTCGTTTCTTAAATGTAATTCCTTCTTTCGTTTCTGCTATAAGTGACAGTAGCAGGCGACTATTACGAGTCGTAATTCCTAGTTCTTGAGCGTCGTAATAATTACGACGCTTAAGAATTAAATTAAATTAAATTATTTACGAGCTCAAGAACTAGGAACAGAAACAAATGAACGAATTACATTTGTGGAACGGAATTATCAGTAACAAACCATAAATCTCCCTTATGGGGAGACGTTTTAGATCATGTCTGGGAGACTAGAGAAAGATACGTATACTCACATAGGATAACAACTCACTCCTCACCACGGATCAAGACTTGGTTACTACTTAGTAGTAACCAAGTGAAAACGTTGCATGTTTTCCATGATTACACAAATTTTTCCTGAACCCCTCGCCTTAGACGTAGACATGTCAATGAATAAGAAATTTTTGCACAAAATTTAATGATTTTTGCAGATTTAATGATCTTCATATTATAATATGAATAAAAATATAAGTATTGTTTAACGAGTGATTCATACAAATTCATACCTATTTTTCAAGGCTTCAGTTTCTGAAACTACCTAAATCAATAGAAAGCAGAGTTGAATGGGTGCAACAACGGAAAATAATGAGACAGGAAGATATCATAACAAGTTACAATGAATAAAACGAGGGGCGTTTCAAATAACAACGAGGAAAAAAAAACGAGGGACGTTTCAAATAACAGCTTGGAAAAAAAACGAGGAATTTATTCAGGGTGTTATTTATAGCAACTAAAAATAACGGTTTTTTTTTTAACGAACGAAATATAACGTTACGAAAAAATAGCAATAACGCACATGCCTATTTTTGCCACAAAAATGATGTATTTTTCCTTTTTTGACTTCTAACAACATGGTAAAGGGTGATTTAACCCGAAATTCGGGTGCATTTCCATTCCTAATTCCTAATTTATTATATTAAATATAATGAATAAATTTGAATAAATTTTAAAATATATAATTGAATAAATTTTATTCATCGGAGTATGTTTTTTAGAAATGCGTGCGATAAGCAAGATTTCAATTCCGCTGGATGCCTTTGAATTCAACAAGTAGGGATGTGCGATACTTATCGATATGGGTAAAGTATCGGGTATTTCCTTTCGATACCGGGTACTTTTGGTATCGAATCCTGCCATTCGATACTACTACTGGTATCGATTATTTTTCCAGTATCGGAAAAAATACCCAAATGGAAACAGATGTACCTACTTAAAACTAAAATAACTTTACTTGAATCATTTATTTATAAAATTTAATTTATAGGTACTTGAATCTCAGGGAAGCTCTCTACCAATAAATTATATAGGAACACTCACACACATAAGTTATGTGACAACGTCTCGTCTGAGTCTGATGTTGTAGTTGTTAAGCACGGTCAATCGTGGTTAGATTGCATCCACTCACATCCACTCGCATCCTGTGAATCGTGCGCATGCGCGACTCCCATCTAATCGCATCCATTGTCATGCAGAAACGGTTTTCTACAAACCGCATCTCTTTAGCGTGACATCAATTTTCGCGTCACTTGAGTGTGACATCAGTTTTCGCGTCACTTGAGTGTGGCATCCATGACAGAGATACATGGTGTAAAAAATTTTAATGCGCGCATTTTCCAGTATCACTCCAGTATCACCTCTTCTGACAATTCCCACAATTCAAATTCTTCCATAATTATTCGTCCGTAATCGCACTTGGGAAGTTTTTCGCCGAAGTTTACTCCACGGAGAACGAGGCAAAATGAGTCAGGTTATAAGTAGGTTACAAATGGTTATGTTTTGGATGCGGTTAGCTCAACTGGATGCGCGGCACAGAAGCAGCAACTCGGAGTAGATGCGAGTTGGATGGTATCGCTGCAGGAACACCTCACTTCGCGGACCGCATCCCGTGAGCGGCCATGCAGGAATGGCCACTTTTTTGGATGGCACTCAGTGCGCATGCGCAGCTGGATGCAATCTAATCGCATCAACCCGCAGGAACGAACCTTGTGTCATGGATGCCACACTCAAGTGACGCGAAAATTGATGACACGCTAAAGAGATGCGGTTTGTAGAAAACCGTTTCTGCATGACAATGGATGCGATTAGATGGGAGTCGCGCATGCGCACGATTCACAGGATGCGAGTGGATGTGAGTGGATGCAATCTAACCACGATTGACCGTGCTGGAACGAACCTAATAAAAGTACCCATATGATCCAATACTTGTAGGTATCGAATACTTGCTACCGATACTTCGATAGTATTGCATACTTTTTTCGATACTAGTATCGGGTACTGGTATCGGGTATTGTATAGTATCGCACATCCCTATCAACAAGATCAGGTTGGAACGGGTATGACCTTGTAATGGGGTTCTGACGTGTTGAGAAGGGTTGGCCCATATCAGCTCTCCTAGCGGGTGGGAAGACAGTTTATATAAATCAAGAACTCTGGCGGGAGGTCGGATTGAAAGATGCCTTTGTTTGTGTGCCGATTAGTATTTACGACTCCCTATCCGGCCAGGAGTTTCGGCACCTCGGTGGAAAAGGAGCTGACGTCTATCCCCCCCTCACTCATGCTTTACAAATAGACACAGAAATTGTAGACCTCCCCAGCAGACCTGAGTGTTCAACGATTAAAAGCGTCCATTTTTCTACTAGTTGCCCGGGAAAGGGAGATGAATAGCTCGAAAAAAAAAGTCACCAACCAGTGGAATAACGGTGCGACAAACGAATTTCAAAAACGGTCCCAACCCGCATTGTTGGGAGACCCCGTCAACCGGAAACTGCTCTCGAAGTCTTCGGCTCCGTTGGGCGTATTTGTCCGGAAAAAAAAGGGTCACTGGTTTAACCTCGACCTTTTTTTGGCGACTCCCCTCATCAAATATTCACCGAAAACACTTCTATTTCTGCTGGGGGCTCCACCGACCGAACATCCTCCCCCGCTGGTGCGGAATACATTATGGAAGTAATGACGACGAAGGGGCAGAGCCGGTGAAGACACTGAATGGAAAACCGTTCCGATTCCGCGAACACTATAATATTATTAACCACCTTCGTGGCCGGTTGTTTAAACACAAAGTTTAAACACGAAAAACAGTAGTAGGGCACTAATATTAAGTTGTTTGGGTGTTCAGTCTATGCAGCATTTAATGTTGCATAGACTGAACCCCGAAAATTGATAGTTACTGAAGAGAGTAGTAGGTAGATGATGTGAGTCGAAAAACAAAATTTCTGAACTGGGACCCACTGCCAAAAAAAAAAGAAAAAAACAACAATAATTGCGATCTATAGGGCTTTCATGGGGCTACAAATGGGAATTTTGAAGGATCCCAGGAGGACAAATATTTTTCAAGAAAAAACAAAAAATTTTAGAAGAAAAAAAATCCAAAAAAAAAAAATTTTTTTGTGCAAAAATTTAATTTCCTGACCTATATTGAAAAATAATAAACCCTCGTGTAAAATGTGCAGCGTTTTTCAAGGACAAAATCATTTTACTATCTTAACACAATAATTAAAAAGGGAGAAAAAGTGAGTTTTCAGAGCTGGTGGGCTCCATCAGGGTAGAATGGGCTCCATGCAATTATTGCTGTTCTAAACAAACCCATTTGTTAAATGGGAGAAAATCGTGCGAGTTTGAAACGGCACTGACACCTCAGCCAGTTCAGACAGCGCAGACAGTGGTTTCCCTTTTTAAGAACTTGTGGCTGCTTTTTATACCTAAACGGGTTTTTGGTTCGTTGATTGGCCATTGGATTACACTTGAGTTCATTATTCTTACAAATAAGAGGCCAATAATTGAGGTAAAAAAATCGACGACTCTAAGGATTCCTTTAAGATATCAACGCCTGAGTCAATCACATCATCAACACACGCACAAAAAAAAAGGTTTTGCTCAGTTCATTCTACGAACAAATTGCTGCCTTGTCAACATCCGTGCTTGAGTATATCGTATCGCAACTTGCCAACTTTTACGAAGTTTTCGAAGATGGAAAACCCCCTTAAGGGGTTGGATACGCGTAAACACTCTTCTCGCCAAGGTTCTGGTGAAAATGCCCCTATTCAAATGAGGGGAGGGTACTCTAACAAATGGGAACAATGCCTGCTTGGAGAGTAGTGATATATGTAGCAGGAAAAGATGCCTTCCGGGGTGAAAGCGTATCCGAAAACCGTTCAAGCCTTTTATCATCGGAGCGAAATCTTTTTGCAACCTCCCTTCTCTTCTTTCACGTTTTAGTCGTCTCATAATATTATCGGCGTTGGAAAGGCGAGTGAATTCGGAATGAAATCCGTCTGTGGAATGGGGGGGGGGGGGGGGTTCTGGTATAGACTGGTCTTGTAGCTTGTAAATTTGAGAGGAGGTCGTTTTATTTGGGAACGAAGAGGAAATCGTCTTCGCCGTTGGATTGGTGGGCTCTCGCCTGCTTCCCTAATCATCTCAGTTGCGTTCTTCTTGTAAATTTGATTCAAGAGTGAATCATGGCACTTTGATCCGTCTCCGGCTCGAACCACTTTAAGAGGGATGTAATAAGGGTGGAAGACTGCCTTCGGGGGATCTGCGTGAAACTTGTGCCTCTCGGGGGTTCTATTGTCGGGCTAATGACGGTATGTTCTTTAGATGGCAGCCTGGCAGACGAAATGTACAATCGCGGCTGACGGAACATGTCGAACACAACCAAAAGGGGGAGTTGGGAAAGCTACGACCGACCGATGCTGAGAGTCTACTGCCTACAAGTTTGGTAATGCTGAGAATCATATGTCCATCAGTTTGGCTATGCTGCGAGTCAAGTGACTATAAGTTTGGCGATGCTGAGAGTCTACCGTCCTTAAATTTGGGATTTATAAAATTTAACTGTCCTTAGCTTTAGTATTATTGAGCGGTTCATAGATGGCATACTGTGATGGTATACCGTTACGCAATCTACTCGATATCTGAGTCCATTTGAGGCCCTCAGGTCAAAGTAAACACCTACTGCTAACGAGAAGTTTGGACCATGGGGCGTACATCAACATGCCTGTAGGGCACCACCAGGTGTGTTGGTTGTGTACCTACATGAATTGTTTTCCCTAATAATTGATTAGGTTTGTGGTGTGAGTGGCGGAGTGCGTTCGGCAGGTGTTTTGGAGGATGCAGGAGGGAGTACAGGTGGAAATTCGTCAGAGGCAGTCTGTTGCGATCTGCCGACTCTGGGAATACTCCAAGTGCAGTAACGGAGTACCCAAAGACTAGCGTCTGGGGAGAGGAATAGTGAGGGCTATCACGAGTGCTCTCTCGACCCGCGGCGTTTAAGCGAACTAACGTTTTCAAAGAGATTTTACTCTGTGCTTTCCACCCATCTTATCACCCCCTACTGTTGCTTTTAGCAAAGTGTCGGGATGTCCCGCCCAGCAGATCCTCGGAAGGAACAGGAGAAAACTTATCCGGCACGAAGGGTCGTATTGGTTAAGGTTTCCTGCAGTCGCAGTTGTACCGAGGGGCTCCCTGGCTTCCATCTTGACTTGTCAACTATGAACTCCCGGTTAACGTCCCTGGACAACGGTGCGTAAATGCTATTTCCTCCTCAGAGATGTCAGCGGGGATTTCCGGATCGACGGAAATAGTACAAAAATCACTGGTTTAGCCGTTTGAAGAAAAAAAAGCAAAACAATAACAGGCTGAAGGTAAAAGTTTTGAGTGCCCCCTGAGTCGGCCGCCGTTGAGCCGAGTAGCATTCGCCAGCGCGCTGGGCACGAGCCCCGTTGGCGGGAATGACATTGATTGGACAGAGTGGGTACCAAGAATTTCTCCACAGGGCCTCTTATTCCCCCCCCCCCCCCCTGGAGAGCGCAGAAGTCAGTTTATATCTGTCCTCTGTTACTCAGTGGTTTATCCTTTACAGAATCCAGTTTTTAGTCAGCTGAATCTAGTTTCTTCAGAGAAGAAACGAGTTTCGAATCAGCCGAAATTTCGTCATCAGCAGAAGCAGATTTTCAAGCTGCCAATATCCGGGTTTGAGAACAAACAAGCCTGCTGGTTTCTTTTTTTTTTTTTTTTTTTTTTTTTTTGGAGCATTAGGTATATTTTGAAAGAACGTTTTCTGAAACCAAAAATGCTTTATGAGGATGCTTCTCATTCATATCTTCGGAGTCTACATAATCGTTTTTTTCTTCTTTGATCTTTGAATTCTGACTGAAGATGGAGTGGTTGGTGGTGGGCTGATGCAGTCCTGGCTTGTCGCGGTTGCTGCTGGATTGCTCGGTGTGATGGGGCTGCTGCAGTAACAGCTGGGGTGAGCCTTGCTGGTTCTAGTGGCGGCTTCCAAGGAGTAGTGTCTGTAGTTGCTGCTGGAGCGATGGCTCCAATGGTTGGAATAGTTGCTCTCGCCGTGTGACCTGCAGCAGTACCAGCTGGGATAAGCCTTGCTGGTACCTTCTGGTTCCGCACCTGAGAGTCAACTCTTCTTCGAACGGTATTAAAAAGTGGCCTTCTGTAAGTGAAAACTGTATCATCACCTTCTGCATCCTTAAAGAAGACGCTCAACAGTTACTGTGAACCACTCAATGAATCCACCGTCGTCAACGCTTTCTATTAGTCTACGCCAGTTTCTCTCGTATCAAATTGAAGGGTTGATATTCAGGCGCAAAGGCCCCGTCGACAAGTTGACAAGCGGGCACCACATTAGCGGGCGATTAAGGAATAATAGAAGCCGAAGTGTCGAAGGGTATTGCAAGTGACAGGGCTACAGCCTTACGACATTATCAAACTGCAACCTTGGAAACTGCCGGTCCTCTTTACCGGAAATGGGTTGCCTGGTGTTGATTGACGTTTCTCAATTTACAAACCCACCGCCCGTGGGCGACATAATAACATTATTAATCGATGAACCTGATTTGATCAAGTTTGGTGGAGATGGTAAATCTACAAAGGGGGTTGGTACAGACGAATACAATCAGAATCGAACTATATACCGCCGAGAAAACCCCCAAGAGTTCTGAAACCAAACTACGGCAGAATCCTAATAGGTTGTCCCCGAGACACTGCACACAAGAAAACTCATAAAACTCGGGGCAAAAGGTTGGAAGTCTGCCAGAGGGCCCAGCTTCTTTCCTCGAGACCCATTTACTTCTTGGGGCCTTCCAGAACCCCTCCGGGTCGACCGAACGATTAATTTTTATCAAGAAGGAGCTCCAGGGGAAAACGCAGGGTCTGGGGAGGGGGAAAAAAAGGAGAGAAAGTAGGAAAAATCCTGATTTTTTTTCTTCGCCACTTTTATGTGCTGAGACGCCCCTTCGCTAGGAAGGAGATTTATATCGGCTTTTTCATCAACTCGTCCCCCTCTTCCTATACTTTGTTGCAGCTATGTGCCACTGGCCCTTAATTTGAAATGCAATGGGTTTCCGCTCGGTAAGCATCAAAAGGGAGGGGAAATGTAACATCGTGTTTTCGGGTTTGGTGAAAAATCGTCTGACAAATCGAACGCATTTTGGGATGAAGAATGTATTTTGAAACGGCGCGTGGGAATTTGAGTAGCTAAGTGTGGAGGTGTTTTTACAATAATGTAGAAATTATTTCATTTGAATTTAAATTTGTTATGTGAAGGGTGGCAATTTTCAGGATGCGTCCAGGTTCTCGCCGCTGCTTGTGGTGGAGGATGTGACTGGACGTGCCAAGATGGGTTTTCTAGACGTTTAAACGTCAAAGGTGATGCCTGGAAATTCTCCGCTGGCGGCAGTGGATCGAGGATGGCTGGGAGATTCGATCCAGAAGAGAACAAACCAGATCAGCTTTAGTCCGAATAAAAGCTCTGTTATGCGACTTAAAATTGGACATCCGGTACCGCGCGGTCAATATCTTTGGTCGGTGTTGCTCTTCGGGGAAGAGACCTGGACGTTGACAGCTCTTGAATAAATCGCCTTGAGACGTTCGCGAGGAATACCCGAGGATGTACTGGAATGCAAGCCTCTGCTGTTCTCAAAAGTGAGGCTATCAAAAGGACACTGTCAGTGTGACAATTGTAGAGGAATAGTCGCCTACTGATATTCAACGGGACTTGAAGAAGGCATTGTAAGCAGAAGGTCTGTTCAGAGTAAATTCACTGGAGTCTTTAATTAGGTTACTCCGTCCATGACCAAAGGAAGGACAGGGCCACCGAGAGAAAAACCTGGGGCAAAATAGAGCATAGGGTTCCCATGTAAGCGATGGTACGAATAATGGTGAACATCGATGTTTTCCTTTCGATGCTCCATCCCTCATACCGCTTTGCCGCCACCCGGGGCTCTCGTGTGGCTCCTTGAGGGGGTTTTAAAGCATGCCAGGAAGTGGAAGGTGTCCTTTTCCGAGTAGGTTTTTGACGTAGAATCAACGGGAAGTGACGATCCATCTGCGCCTTCGAAAAATCATGACCCCTCCCCATTAGCTTTTTGGCGATCTGTCCTGGTTTAGGCAATCCATCCCAGGACGAAGATTCTCTAGTTCTCGATTCATCCCCAGCTTGGCACCAACACTGCAAGCCTTGGAAAGGTCTGACAGCTTGGCCCACATTGACAAGCCTTGGAAACCGTCCTCTGGCTTGGCACCATCTTGGCAGGCCTTGGAAACCCTCATCGAGCTTAGCCCCTACTTTGCAAGTCCTGGACAGGTGTGGAAAGTGTGGATGCCACCCTGACAAGCCTTGGAACTCCTTAGCCACCTAGGGACCATCTTGACAAGCATTTCCATGGAAACCTTTATCCAGCTTGGCCCCAAACACACTAAACACTAGTTTCGTCGCACTTATTGATAGTGGAGTTTGACAGTGTCAGGATTTTCCCCGCACACAGTTTTGGAAGATGACGACAAAACGGGGCAATCCGGTTCACCTCACGCGAGTGAGTCTTGACGAGAATCCCTGCAAGAATCGAGTTTAATGAGATGAGCGCAGTTGACTTTGGAAGGGCGGGAAGAACATTAAAGTTGTGTTGAGAGAGTACACTCCCGGGGATTTGCATACCTTATCACATTACTTGCCAACCTTCACTCGGTAGGATTGGGCACGCGAAAAGTTTTATGACGCCCGCTCCGGGAAGGTACCCTAATATATTACTCCATTTATTAGCTCTGACGGCGATGTTACGTCTTTTTTTTCTCTCGCTGCAAAGTTCGGGAAAGGTTAAACGAAGAGAAAAAGTTTGAAGAACATTCCCTAAAGAGGTTGGGGGTTAATCAGGGATTGAGACAGACAGAAAAGTCAATTTTTGGTTTTAATTCCTCAACCAATTGCAACAACCAATTTTTCAGTAGACCCTGAACCGGTTAATCAACCCGAAGAAAACACTACTACGGGTATAACTCATATAGCAAAGAGGCCCTCGGGTGGGGGAAAAAACGTCCGAACAAATGAGGAGTCGAACCTGTGGTTTCCCCGGCGACCCGGACAAGCTGTCACCACCTTCCATCGATAGCCTTCCAAAGAAACCCTTAATTGGATCGCCAACTGGAGCAACGGAAACCCCACCCGAAGCGACAAGGCCTGAAATATCTTTTGGAATCAACTGCCACAATCTGCGCCAGTCTTTTCAGGCTATAAGGATCTTTTGTGAAGAGGTTCTGCGAGGAGAGCGAAAATGTTACTTGCCGTGAGGCTAGAAAAGTTGAAATTGAGAAGGGTAGTGTGAACACAGAATTCGGATGTGTGTGATGGTAGGTACATTCAGGTAAAGTAATTCGCCCAATCGGTCAATTTCTACATGAGGTTAGAGCTAACATTTTCTCAGATAATGCCCTCACTCTGTTTTGCTGCTGATGGCTGTCTGGTGGGAGTAACCGCGTTGTTGGGAGTTAATATTTTCCCCTATTTGAAAGCGCGATGATTTTCAAGATTCTTCATCCTAGTGACTTTGAACTGCGCTGCTACCTTAGTGGCTTCTTGGAGTACGGCCTATCACGGAGGCTACGTACAGTGAGGCTGAGAAGAGCAGTTTCAGCCAAGTTCAAAAACTCCTTTCGTGTGGCTGGGGGAAGGTTATGAAACGCCCTTCCAATGCCTGTGCGCTCGTTGCCGGGCCTGGGCTCATTTGTGGCTGCTGCTTCACGGCACCTTGATTGTTAGTGAACTACCTTTTCCCCTCTCTCCCTTCTTCCCTTCCTTACTTTTCTCCTTTCCCTCTCTTCTCAATACTTTGTTTTCACTATTTATCTACTCTTCTCTATACTGTCTTTTCACTATTTCTCTACACTGTGAGAAAAGAAGGGCCTATTCTAGGTTATTTTTCGATTTTTTTCTAGGTTAAATGCTGCCAACCTAGATTTTTTTGGTTTTCATTCTAGGGTGGAACAATTTAGTCTAGGTTGAATATCATTTAACCTAGATTGAAAATACTGGTGAAGTTACCGTCCTAAAAATGCAAACAACCAAGATTTAAAATGCGCCACCCCCACACATTAGTTCTAGGTTAAGTTCACGGTGTGTGCCGCCGCCTCCATCCATTTACAGTCTAGGTTAAAAACATTAATGTCTTGGTTGTCTCACCCTGGTATTCAATGTTTTTCACTTTCATAGACGGTTAATTTACCCTAAAACGAAAACGTTCTCACCCCACCTCAAACAATTTACAGCCATGGCGCATTAACCTAGAACCCTTTTTTCTCTAGGTTGTGCCCCTTTATTTACGAGGTTGTTTCAATTACTATCCCTGTTGTACCAGTTAAATTTCTAGGTAGCTTCCTATTCTTTTCAGGTTGGTCCTAATAAATTACTAGGTGGTCCACTTTTCTCTCTAGGCTTGTTCCACTTCCATTGTAGGTTGGTTCTATCAACTTCAATTATCTTTCTGGGTTGTCTCTGTTTCCAACTCAGTACAAAAATTTGAATGTAACGTCATAATATGACTGCACATAGTGACAGATATTAGATGATTAGAATTTGACAGAGATTTTGCCTCAACCCCACCGGGTGAATAGCAGGGGTGCCAAGACAACGAGAATTAACGCCCACCACCTACAGTGGCGCTCTCCACGGCCGCTTAGCGTACCGTAGAAACAACCTGGAATTTATCGAATGAATTACAATCACTGTTGTTTAAACCTAAAACTATTTGTGGCACTACGGTAGTTTTAACCGAGATTGAAAGTCTAACTTTTTCTTCTGGGTTGTTAGGTACCTAAAGTAACAATCTCGCCTTTTAAATCTCTCGGTTGTTTTCAGTTGTACAACCGAGACTTTAATGGAGAGGAATTATATGGAAGGTCAAATCATTCGATTCTAGGTTACCCCACTTAAAAGTCAAAGGTAGGTAATATATTTTCTAGGTCTTCACAATGTCAACCTAGACCAAATGTGAAGTTCACATTTGGTCTAGGTTGACACTTTTTTATTCCAGGTTGTGGTCATTGGGCGGGTAATAACGGATTAGGTTGTTTCTATATGGGTCTAGGTTGTATTAATATTTTTCGATGTTACTTTAACCTGGACCTATTTTTTTCTAGGTTGAATCAATTGATTCTAGGTGGTTTCAATTTCTTTTCGAGGTTATTTCGGATTTAACCTAGCCACTAAAAAAATCTTTTCTCTCAGTGTACTCTTTCTACTTCACTAAGCCCTACCTAAGTACTTCAGTCATTTTCATAGTTGAAACAAAATTAATTTAATCGCTTCAGTGGTTTATTTTATTCTACTTGTTAAATTCATTTTTAACCTATAGTAGGTTAAAACATAAGCCTGAATCGATGTGCAATATGCATAATTAGTTTCCATCTGTACCGCTACAGAGAAGTTTGATTGGTGGTAAAAAATGGATGATCGAACATTACCTACCCTCAATAATTGCTGCTTGCAATTATTGCAGTTTCTAAAGCAAGGTGAAGGATGACAAAACGCGAGATGGAATTATTCCATCTTTACCAAAAACAAAGAAAAACAATACGACTAAATGTGCCGGTTGCCCTCACAAGAATAAGCTATTGAGGTTCGTCCTTGCAGCTGTGAAGTGTACAGTTTCGAAGCTCACGCGATCCTGGCAGTGCACAGTTGGCGTTATCTGGTGGAAACGTGAGAGCTGCGCCGCTTAGCGTGTTTGTGACTCCCCGTAGGCAAACTATAAAGTCTTTGTCCTTCTTATCGGGTGTGGCACCTCGTCGGTTTATCGGTAGCCGCTCAGAAGGGTTAGATAGGGGCAGTTAGAGAAGTACAGAAAGGGGCGAAGATAAAGATGGGAGGGGATACTACCGCCGAAACTGTCATTTCGGATACCTGAGTTGAAAGCGACGTGTTTAAGGAGGTGGATCATGTTTGAAATACCGGAAGGGAGTACGCAGTTCGCCTGAAATTGCTCAACTACAATAGGTCTTCACCGGCTAGGTAACCTGATAGACTTATCGGATGTTGGAGGATTTCCTGGAGTTTCTAAGGGCCCCCATCCGTTCGGGGGTCGTCATGGAAACGGATCTCCAAGAACAAGCCAAGGGGGCCGTTAGAGCCACAAGTGAGGCCACTTGGACCCCACTTGAGGGCCAATCGAGTTCCCGTTCTCGAGAGTCCCGCCAATCGAATCAGATCCGCGCCGGTTCTGTCCGTGAAAGGACGATATTCCCCTTCACAGGCCCTTTAATACTTCCTAAAATCCCTCAAATCCTGGATTATTTCCATTTGTTCTGGCGAATCTGAAAAGGTAGAATGGTTAAGACGAATCTGTTCCATTTGCTAAAACTTAGAGCACTGAAGCATCCGAACTGGGGGTGCCTTGCTCTGCTCAGTTCGCCACAGGACATTCACACCATTTTCCAATTTGTTACTGCACGGTTCCCTGCTCATTGCGATCAATAATATTGCTTTAAAACGGTTTCAATACGCCTATGCATTGCTAGGCGTCACATTCGAAAACCAGGGCATCCTTCCCACCATGACAAAATTAGCATGTCCAAGTGACTACCGTTTCCCCGCATTCTTTGCGATTCACATGAGCAATCCCCTCGTCTTTTCCGATAATCGACCTGAGAATGATGGACCACCCAGTCCCTACTAGATATGTACCTATACGGCCCACGGCAGATCTTGTATTAAATACAGACAACACTTATAGTAAATATTGCGAGACAACCCGTGGATAACAAGGACTTCCCTTTCAAGAGTTGTATCTGGAAAATTCCAGTAAAAACCCTCTGGTCGAGCCCTCATAACAAAAGCGCACTTCGAGTAATGAAGTAAAATCGAACCATTATTTATTTTATAAATGGAAACAGTCATAGTTCCCACGTTTTCAGGACACACAAGAGTTTAATTAATGTACAGACCTGTTTAAACAAAACCACTATGTTTTTAGCGACGTTGCGACGGTTCACTTAGTCGACAGTTGTGAGAGAATCATCGACAAAGATAAACCACAAAAGTTATTTTAGGTATCGGAACATGAAGTACAATCGTAATCTGCATGAAATTTAGGAATACATTGAAAACGGTATTTTGTTTAAGCCAAACACAGAGCACCGATTTAAATCCAAATCAGATTTTGATACACAGAATGCTTCTGGTTCGCAGAGTTCCCCTCGTCGTAAAACCCTCAATCGTCGGATTTTTGCCGTTATCTTTGATTTAGGTCAGGAGGTCGACTGAGGTGTCGTTTTCGATGTTGGATGTAGAATTCATTTCCCGGGTTCCCTCATCTGCCCTAACATAATATAAAGTTCACTTTTGCACACATTTGCCCTATTGTTCAATTTGCAGGAATTTTCATCCATTCACAGATTCGGTGGTTTTGTTCAGCATACCAACTCTGGGAATATTTGATGACCCTGTTGGGGTCTGTGGGGGCCGGGAAATTTTCGTGTTACGAGGGTGTCGTTGGCGCCTGGTGCGCTCCCGGTGATACGTGTCGGTGCACCAAAGGGCCTTTAGTTTCACGCTCTGCCGAGCATTCCCCTGCCTCCTGCCCCTTTAACGACGCCCTTCGATCATATTTTCACCTGCTCCGCCGTTCCACCTGCCGAACTTGACCGCCAAGTTCAAACACATCCAAGGTTTCTCCCCTTTAATCAAGACGAGTGTGGTCACAGAGGGGTATTGATGGCGTTTGCCATTGAAGAGTCAATCAATGGGGTTGTGTTCTCGTTAAAATGTCCAATTTCACGGTGTTGATGTTTGGAAAGGTCATTCATGAAGCCAGTGAGTCTTGTGGAGAGCTCCAACAGACCAATGTGATCAGAATGTCAGGAGTGCGCTGAATTTGTGCCACGTTCTTTTAAGAATAGAAATACTGATCAAGGCGAATATCCTTTCGAACGACCCAACCTTGACTTCAACCTTGCTCTTAGTGTTCTTGCCGCTGTCTGTTGGAGGATGAACGAGGACCAGGTTTACCAGGTCGTCTGTCTGAAGCGTCTAAGTGACTTCCAGCATCTACAGTCCCAGAGGGTTTGACCTGCTTGACCCCGTGACCCGCATATATGTCACGTTGGGGAAGGGGAAGCTCCACGCCACCACGGACTTAAACCATTCGCGACTGAGCCTTCAAGGGAACTGAACATTTCGTGGACCCACTTTGCCATATAATAAAGTTACCTATTATTTTAAAGAATAACAACAGCTCGCGCGCTGCAGGGAGGCCGCTTCTTCTGGCTTAATATCTCGTCTCTGGCCCAGGGAGGTAACTTCTTCTGGCTTAATATCTCGTCTCTGGCACAGGGAGGACACTTCTTCTGGCTTAATATCTCGTCTCTGGCCCAGGGAGGTCACTTCTTCTGGCTTAATATCTCGTCTCTGGCACAGGGAGGACACTTCTTCTGGCTTAATATCTCGTCTCTGGCCCAGGGAGGACACTTCTTCTGGCTTAATATCTCGTCTCTGGCACGGGGAGGAGACTTTGTCTGGCTTGACATTTCGTCTCTGATCCAGGGAGGCCGCTTCTTCTGGCTTGATATCTCGTGTCTGGCCCACAGTGGACACTTCTTCTGGCTTGGTTTATGGTGTTTGGTGCAGGGAGGCCACTTCTTCTGGCTTGATATCCATTCTCTGATCCGGGGAGGCCACTTCTTCTAGCTTTATACCTCGTCTATAGTGCAGTGAGGTCATTAAAAGAAGAAATTTTCTTCTCGCGAGATATCTCGTTGCTGGTCGTCAAAGGGTTAATTCCCCTTTAGGATGGAGAAAGGTGCCTTGTGGCGTGCTAGTGTACTGCATTTTGGCTAGAAAAGTTTGTATAGAGTGACGCCCATTGGATTGCCACTCTCTTCATTCGGTAGGCGGAAAATGGACATTTTCAACCCTCTTGGATGTCAAACGGTAAATCAATGTGATCTGACATGTGTACAAGTCTTGGACATCCTTATTAATCAGCAGGGCCACAGTAGCTCCAACGGCAGGACACTCAAAGGTAGATCTACTGGTGCAAGAAGAACCCGTCACCGACCTGGGTTTTCAAAATTGTCCAAAGACGTGCTCATAACAGGTGTTTCCATAAAAGATTGTTGTATTTAAAATTTGATATTGCGGCTTTGAGGTTCTCGCCAGCTCACGTGTCGCACATGTTCAAAGCCACGCGCATCAAAACCACAACATTATCGATCGTCGTTTCTCTCTCTGTTTCTTCCTTTTTTCTCTCTCAGCGAGGGGTTGGGTGGTATCTGGGGTAAAGCGACGAAAGAGCAAATGGTGCGTGAGGGCAGCTCGACGAGAATGAGCGAGGCAGGAGGGACTGATTGATATGTGACAACTTTTCGAGGAAAGAAGATCTTTTCAGGAGACGAAATTTTCAGGGGAAAAAACCCCTGGCGAAGAGGGAGATCTCAACGGGCATTTCCACAATCTCCCAAAAGGGCGTTCGCTACGCGATCCAGTTTACGTTTTTCCACCTTTTTTTTTCCTGGGAGTTTTCTAGTGCCTCAAACCGGATGAAGAATAAAGCAGATGAAGGGCGAAAGCTCCTCTCCCGCCTCACGGGGAAGCGTAAGCCATAATATTGTCTTAGGCTATTGTTCCATTGAAAGGAAAAGTCGATTCAACTTCTCAATCAATTCGTCTTATCCTTTTCTCCCCCGAAAAAAGCTCCGCCTTCCCAAAGCTCTACCTTACTACCAATGCTCACTCCCCTGGCCCTAAGCTCTACTTTTTTCCTCCCTACACTTTTACCTTTCATCCTCCCTCACGGCCCGAGAGCATCTTTTTTTGCCAGATCTCTTTCTGCAATTCCTTTATGACGAACACACTTCCTCAAATCGATTCACCATTTACGTGCTGTCAAGCATTACGCATAGATGAGGATGACGAATAACGATGAATTATTCTCATTCCTGCTACGGAGCTCATTTCAGTTGCAGAACTTCTTGAACAATCGATAAATTTGTTTTGTTCCCCTACGAGAAAAAAGGCTCATCGGGGTTCTGTTGTATAGCTACCTTCCTGAATCCCTTTTACTTTCAGAGTCCAAACGCTGAAAATGCGCTGAATGGTGGGAAAGTGAACTAAGCCGGGGAAGGGGGGGTGGGCTCCTTGTTTCGGACCTCTTCATTTACCAGTCAGTATCTTTCCCATCAAAGGGGATGATTGGATTCCATTCAAATTGAAGGCTCCCCCTTGTTCAGGATTTGGCATTGAACACCGCAGGGGAAAGACAAGGGGGGCGCAGCCTCGAAATAGATCTTGTATTTATTTCCTCTTTTCATTCTCTGCCCCCCCTTCCACTACCCCCTCCTTTCTCGGGGATTCGTTTACTTATTTACATCGAACACTTGTTTTCAATCCCGATTCGAAAGCCTCTGCTTTTATCGGGCGGTTCCTTTTCGGTCGGCTCAAATAACCGACGTGTTCTGAGTAAGATTTTAGTTATTTTTTTATTTTTACAATGAATACCATCCCCATATATCTGAATCCTGAAACAGAATTGATTTTTGAAATTTTTAAATTAAAAAAAAAAAAAAAATCCGCCTGTGGGGCGTATTGCCGCTTGTGACTACATAGGTATACAAGTTTACCTAGTTAACTATAAGTTGACCATTGTACTGGGGGACACCCCCACACCCCCGGATTACTTCCGTTATGATCAAGGATCAAATCAATGGGACACAGAATGTGTTTTGTGTCGTGCGGTGGGGTCGGGGGGATCTTACGGTGGACTAATGGACGTGGACACCTTCAAACCTCCGTAAAAACACAGTTGAAAAAAAAAACAAAAAAAAAAACTTACCTATCAAAAATTTTAATACTCACATTTAATGTGAGATCTTTACAAAACCGTTCGAGCTGAAATTTTGACTCATGAGTAGAGGTTGCAATCCCGAGGGATTTTCTGAATCCCGGGATTGAGGATTTTTTATTAAATGAAAAAATTGATTGAGGGAATTTTGAACTGCTTCCCTCATACAGTGTTTTATTTGGGGAAGGGAGGAGTTATTAAATTAAATTCACACTGAAATTGAATTCTAATTATGAATTTATGTAAGTTATTACAAGAAATCAGAAGGGGAAGGCCGAAAAATTTATTGGGCCTCAGGTGGGACTCGAACCCACAACCTTCACATTACTAGTGCGATGCTCTACCAATTACGCTACTGAGACCAGCAGTCATGATAGAACATCGGAGATTGAAGACTCAACCGTCCCCCTGCCCCCAACGCTTGATTCGGCCTTCTCATATTGTTGCTTATTTTCCCTTTCTGAACCCTGATCTGATATGAAGCCAAAAGTAGGATGTCTACTGGCTTCATATCAGATCAGGGTTCAGAAGGGGAAAATAAGCAACAATATGAGAAGGCCGAATCAAGCGTTGAGGGCAGGGGGACGGTTGAGCCTTCAATCTCCGATGTTCTATCATGACTGCTGGTCTCAGTAGCGTAATTGGTAGAGCATCGCACTAGTAATGTGAAGGTTGTGGGTTCGAGTCCCACCTGAGGCCCAATAAATTGTTCGGCCTTCCCCTTCTGATTTCTTGTAATAACTTAAATAAATTCATAATTAGAATTCAATTTCAGTGTGAATTTAATTTAATAACTCCTCCCTTCCCCAAACAAACAAACAAACAAACAAAAAAAAAAAAAAAATTGATTAAAAACAACGAGAAACTTGATTATTTACGATTACTTTTCTCACAACGGGAAAACTTTACTTATCCACTTAAAAAATGTGCTCTGAGAAAGAATAATGCAAGTTCCTCTCAAAGTAGCTTCTTAGCTTAGTCGAAATCAGTCCTGCAGCGGAAAAGGCCCTTTCAGCTTCTACAGAGGTCGGTGGGATGGTCCTACACGTTACGGTTGTGCTTCAATTGAAGCTAAATAACTGCTCTATGACTTCATTCCACATTACTTTCCTCGTGGGATGGATATTTCAGCCGACATTCATAAGGATGACGGCGAATACCACCATTTCCAACTTTTTGGGGAAAATGGCCAATTTTTGAAGAGGTGTATCTCAAATGGTATCTACCTAGCAAAATTTGCTACAAGATTTGATGTCGTCTACTTGAACAATAGGTCTAAGGTTCTCTTGGATCAGCAACTCTGCACCATCTGGCAGTTCCAATCTCATTGAGATAGTGACCTAATAGGTCTACGGTGACTTTATTCGGTAGGGCACACATTTTTGGAGTTATGAGCCAAAAACTGAAAAACGTCCGAAAATTTCGCGGTTTTTCGACCACCAGCTCGAGGATTTCGAAGCTTCTAAATACACCTCGTAACAGAAAATACGAGGACTGTCTCCAAATTTGCAATAAAGAAAAACTGCCCAAGGTTCTATAGGTCTGCCACAGGAACTTTGCGTCCGTGTGGCGTCCCCTAGGTGGCGGATCCGCGAACTAACGATCGAGTCTACCTTCCATTGTGAAACCTTGACACGGAAATAGGAGTGGTGAGAAATTTGATGTTCGTGTAGCGGCTGCGCTGTGAACGTGTGCTCTCAATGCACCAATTTCAAGCTGCAGTAGGAGGGAAATCATGTCACTTTTGAGGGAAGAAATTCCCGAAAAATTATCGTACGCACGGGAATCTGTTTGATGATAAGCAATGATAAAAGATAACTAGTTCTATGTTCTCCAGCAGAATGCGCCAAAGAGACGCAAAGTTTCTGTGGCAGACCTAGGTACGGCTAGGTGCGGTGTGGCTAGTCTAGGTACGGGTGGTACACGCTCTTCCGCCTGCGACCATTTTCAGATTTTTACCTCTTCATGTTATGGTTTGAAACATTTTACTTGTAAACTGAGCCAATTTTGGTTTGAACTCAATAAAAATTCGCTCGTTTTTCTGACTTCAAAATTTAACATCCATCAGGGTTTTTTTATTTTTTTCGTAAACCCGTCCTGACGCTGCGGAAAACCTTCGTAAAAGAGTCCGGCCTCGCGAAAATGGCTGCTTTTGCCCCGCCTTTGACGAGATGGCTGCCCCTCCCCCGCGCATTCTTTTTCCCACCTCCTTTCCACGCCACCCCCACCGTCGGTTTTTTTCTCCCTATTTTTCATTTTTCCACTCGTAAACTCTGGTGGGGCCCAACCCGGACGCAATATCCCGTCATTTGAGGGTTTACGTTTTACACGCGTAATGCGGGGAGGATTGCCCCCCCCCCCCCCCCCCCATCGGTGGTAACGCTTCGCGTTATGGGGGAGATCATCCCCCTGCCACCTACCTTGGGAAGGCTGGAAAACTAGGTCAACCAGATGAGCGCGTTTCTGGCGTTCATATCATTCACTCCCTTTCACGTACGTCGCTTTACGAGCCGTTTGGAACATTGTCGCGTCGCCTTTCCGAAAACTACTAATCAATAATTAGTAATATGGTTTAATGAAATGTTAAGTTTTAAATCGATTTTAGTCTAACTAAACTCCGTCTGCATCTACTAGTTGTTTTCCGTTCTTGCTTACGAATTTCGATGAATGTTGATAATTTATCTTCTTTTTTTTTGGAGTAGGAAATTTACTGGGCTGCCCTATTGAAAAATTTGCTCAATGAGGCCACCGCTCAATCTCCAGGAGGCTGCAAAGACAAGAGACTCGCTCATCGCTACAGAACTGGGCAGCTGTGTGGGAATCGTGCGCGGAATGAGCTTCACAGAGCCCTGACGCACAGTGGGCTAGATCGCATAATTAGGTGGAAAAAACCCCATTTTGAAAGTTACCAGAATGCGATTCTAATAGGTGGGTTTCATAGAGGTTTTGTTTGCGAACTCTGCCCTGGAAGGGGGGGGGGGGGCAATGTTTACACCGAGAGGCGTGAAACTATCGGAATACTCGATTTATCTCTTTTCTCACTTCATAATGTGTTTGTCTGCTGTGGTGTCCAGTTGCTCTTCAGAATTAATTTGACGATGGAGAGTTCCACCTAAGGTAGGTAGAAAACATCCTTCAAAGTCGACATTTGATTAATTTCAATTTTTTTGCTTTTCCTGCTAAAAAAAAACTATGAAAAAGTCGATTAAATTAGCTTTAAAATAGTATTACTAAAATCGCAGGTAATTGCAGGTTTTGCGCTCCTTGAATATGTGATCTACTCGAGTTCAATTCGAGAAATATGAAAAAAACGGGCCGTTAGCACCCCACGATAAGGCGTAATGTTGATGTCGAGTTTCTTGGAATATCTCATATTTTATGACAATTTTTGATACAAAAACGAGTATAATTCATGAAATGTTAACTTTATCAAGTGGAGGGCAGTCTAAATCGACTCAGTACTTGAAAATACATTGAAAAAGCGATTTTTAGCCAATACGATACTTATTTTGAGTTTTTTCCACCTAATTATGCGATCTAGCCCACTGTGTGACGGTAGGATTTGAATTCCGCCAATTCTTATTACCTGAGGGAAAACGACGGACGCCAATGATCTCTATGGAGTTAGTTAAAGTCCGCAAGTTAAAAGGTTTTATTGCATTCATTGAAATACGTCCACAGCTTAAAGTTTACACGGATGATATTCGTGTAGTGTTTTCTAGCGTCCGATCACTAGGAATATGGCTAAAACAGGCTCAGTCACAGTCCAGTTCAATACGATGAAGGTGGAGTGTATCGTAAATCAACGCGGGAACCCGTCTCTCGTGATCGACGATTTCTTGTTTAGAATGCAGCGGGCAATGTGTACAGGAGAAATTAAATGGAGGTATGTACTGTATGAATAGTTTGTTTGGCAATTCCGTTCTAAAGTAATAATGAAGATACCTAATAATGGAGGAATGAAAGTTTCTGCGTAGGTGCTCGGTAAAATCATGCAATGCAGTGGCGAAAACTCTTGGACGAGAATACTCAGTGACTGAACACCGTTTGACGCATAATCACGAACCTCGCACTAAGAAGCAGCTCCACTTGCTACAATGAACAATGCATTTAAACGAAAAGCATCAGAGCAAGTTGACTGAGCGCCCTGCGAAGATTCTTCGTTCCGTTTTAACGGAGGAGTCCTGCGACATTCTGTCGACGGTTGATCTCAAAAACGTGAAGCAGAACGGATATTACGCCCTGAGAAAAAAATACCACACGCTGCTAACCCCGTGAAGCTCAGGAAAGGATTTCGAGTTTGGACGACACAAACGTTAAAGGGCACAATTTCTTAATGATTAACGATTACGATGAAGAACTCATCATTTTCAGTACAGTTGAAAATGTACACATGTTGGGCAAGGCGAACGCCATTTATCTCGATGGGACGTTCCAGTACTGCCCGAAGCGCTTCACTCAGTTCCTAACTATTCATGGTTGCTTCAACGGTAGTGCTTACGTCCCTCTTGTTTTCGGTCAAATGACTCATTGAGAGATGGTGAGTCAGATGCACGTTTACCCACTGATGCTGCTCAACCTAACAGCCACATGCGGTCCAGCACCACTGTTTTTTTCACTCTTCACGGTTCACAACATCCACATTGTGGAAATCTAATAAGTCCAACGGGGACGCGGTCGATCGGCAGCAACTCGCAGGGTGCTCAACGGATCATTCACGATCCCTTCGCTTGTTCAGGAATGGCGCAGGAGTTCTGGGCTGTAGCAGTAAAGTGCGAGATGTTGATTTTCCCTATGACCAATGATTTCCTATTCGGTCAATTTCCTATGCTCCTTCAATGGGTTGTACCGTTCACTGATGAGGTTATCCGTCATTGTATCTGCAGAGAAAACCTACACGTACGGGTTTATCATACACTCTCGTGCATTTCTCATACGACAGGCCGCCTCATACAAGACTTCAAGTGACAAAGATTACTCACTCTTGCCACCAATGTTTTACGTATGGGGGTGGCCCATCCCAGCATCTCCACCATGTCGACAATTGCCGTCCCGTAATTTCCCGGGCAGTGCACCGAAACTCACACTTTGACACACTGCTGGCTCCTGAATCCAGCTTGTGCTTTATCGTACACCAAACCAAACCAGTACATTGCAGGTTCCTCTTAAGTCCTACTATCTATCTCTTAAATTCTGGACTAGTACGGCAGAAACCTGTGGATGGGCAAGGAGACTGCTGTAAGGGGAGAACGGGAGGCAGTCCTCAATAAAACCAATTTACTTGGCTACATACTGAACAGCCCTCAGATACACAAACACACAGCTACTAGCTGTTTAATGCGTGTTTTTCAACCCAGGAAATTAACAATACAATCGACAAGACGGCAATTGTCGACAGTAAGTCATAATCAGCATACCTGACTTACTTTCGAGTCGTCGGCAACCTATGTCTTTTTGGCGGAACTCAATACCAGCCATGAGCTTCTCAGCGCCCTGAGCGCCCGTCCGTCTTCAATAAAACGACTTGGGGAACGAGATTTTGGGGATTCTCGTCAACGGTAAAATTTATGTGGTGTTTGCCGACGGTGCAGAGGTCTAATCCAATGAGGTGGTTAGGGTGAGAAATGACTCAGCAGAGGAGTCATTTCTCACCCTAACCACCTCATTGGTAAAATTTATTTCAGAGCTTTTTCTCGCTGAAATTTCATATTTTGCCCCTCTGTAAAGGAAATGGGCTTTAGTCAAAGTGGGCGCTTTGAAGACAGAAATTCATAGCTTGAATCCCTCCATCAATGTGCATGCAATACGAAGGGCGAGCAATGCGATTGGGACGGCGCACAGTGGGCCACAGGTGGAAAAAACCCTCATTCAGTAGTAGTATTCAATTCATTATAGTTAGGAGAGTTGAAATCAAACGTTTTCAGACTAAAACGTTGTCATCCTGACTCGTACTGTAACAGGCAGTAGAACCAACAGGTTTTGGGAAAACATCAAAAATTGGGAAATCATTAGAAAATCGTAGCCGGCAAATACTGTTAAAGTTTAACAGTGTGATCCTGTAATGCTCTGCCAACAGTATTGATACTGTTATTGAAATGCCGCCCCCTGAGTATACTGTTAATGTGTGTGCTCATCAACAGTATTATACGGTTACTCAACCAACTAACTCTGTTATTGTCACCAAAACACTGTGAAAGTTGGGGAAACATGGCAAGGGGCGGCATTTTACTCAATAACCTTCTTATTATGTTATTGCAATACCGGGAATCGACCATGTTTAACAGTATTAAATACGAGTAAATTTTACTCGTTAACAGTATTTACCGTCCAACTTTAGCAGAGTCGTTTTCTCAGTTTCTTTTCATTCGCAAAATGAGAATAATAGGTACTATAGTAGGTATTATTCTCATTTCGCGAAAAAAAAAACGCTGCACATTTTATACACAAGGGTTTATTATTCTTTGATATACGTTACTTTTGCAGAAATTTAATTCTGTCAATGAAAAAAATAAAAAATAATTTTTTTTGATTTTTAAATTTTAAAAACATTTTTTTTTTTTTTCAAAAAAATCTGTTTCAAATAATATTTGAAATAATATTTGAAACAGAATATTATTCTTTGTTTTTTACTTGAAAAATATTTGACCTCCCATTGATTTGAAATCCCATTTTCAGCCCCATGAAAGCCCTATAGATCGCAACAGTGAAATCGGATCGTTCCGGGACCCCAAAATATGGCTTCTACGTTCAAAAATACTTCGAAAACTACATCTCACACGATCCCATGGCCAAAAGCCTTCAAAAAAACCCGCCCGTGGCCCCATTTTAGCTCCATAGCGCCCCACGGGTTTGGGCGATCGGGCTGAAAACCTTGCGGGCACGACTGGATGGTATACCAAGTATTTTTTCAAAAATACTCTTGAAACGGATAATGTTAAATTTTGAGGCCGATCGGAGTCGTCGACCTCCGTCGCGAAAACATAGTTGTATTATTTCAAGAAAAATGAACCAAAAGTGGGATGTAGACCAACGCGGAGGTCCAAACCGTTCAACTTCATAACGCTCCGAAAATTACCATAATCATTCAGCAGTCAACTTGCAAATCGTAGCATTGTCGGGTGGACGACTTAGGGTTGGCTGTTTAGGGAATGCTGTATTGTCTCTGTGTTTACCAGACCCCGGAGTTCTATCATTTTAATTGAGGGCGGCAGTCCAAATATTATTTTTGTTCTCCGGGAGCGGAACGTGGTTTTCGTGGTTTCGGGGAGGAATTTCGCGTGGTTTCGGGCTGTTGACGTTGACCCTCGAACGAAAATAACATATCTCGCTTTGGCGAATTGGCGACTCCCCACCGGGAGGGGGTGATGAGTTTTAAAGTAATTACCGAGGGGAGGATCTCGTTCTCAAATTACCCCTCTTTGCGCTAACGCACCTGATGTTTGGTTGAAAAGGGGGAGTCGTCACGAATTCGAGCTTTTGAAACGATGTCGTTACGTCTGAAACGCTTTCCTCTCTCCCCCCTCTTGATATGAGCACTAAAACTGTCGTTAGACTTCAGATACAACCTGGTCCTGTTTTAATCTTTCATTAACCCTCCCTTACGTCTCATCCCCCTTTTTTCAACGTCTAACCAGACTTTATGGGGGTGCTTTTCAAAAAATAAAAAAATAAAAAAAAAACTCGATCGCCTTCCCTCCAATGCATTTTTTTCCCATCCGCGGGTTAACGCTTTGATCGAACACCCGCTCAAGAATTTATAGCCACTCAAAAGCACTTCGCTTTGCAATCTAGACGACAGTCTACGCACCCTTAAAAAATAACGTGCAACTTTGAAGATCAACTTCTCACTTCTCACTGTGTTCAGGGGGTGTTAAAAAAGGGTTGTTAAATTATGTAAGGTGTATGTGGGGAGTTTAAAATGTGCAACATTGGGAAGGCGAATTGAGGATTTTAGGGTTCGGTATATTTTTAAAAATTATTTGAGCCTTGTTGAGCCCCCTTTTTTAAAATTAAATGTGCCTCAATGTGCGTCGGGCCTAACGTTCAAAATGTGCCACATTGGGAAGGCGAATTGAGGATTTTAGGGTTCGGTATATTTTTTAAATTAATTGAAAATATTTCTAAATAGTTTTGTAATGAATACAATTTTACTTTGAGGAAACTTGGCGAAAGAGTAAAATTTGGGAAATGTTTTGACGAGTTGCAGTCGTATTTGGGAGGAGTTGAAGGGATGACCTTTCGAAGGCCAACGCCCTAGTTTTGCTACAAAGGTCAAACAAAATCGCTGTTCAAGTGTGAGCGTATTTAGCGTTCTAAAGTCATTCAATAAATGTAATAAACTGCGTTCAGGGTAATTTCGGTTTAGAAAAGGGTTTTTTCCGCGTTGTTTTTTTCGACCATTAAATGACGGTATTTCGATCTCCCTCGAAATCAAGCGGGAAGTTAATCGTCCAAACTTACGACCCTCGGGGAGTAATTTACGGGAGTCGATGCAAGTCGTAAAAAAAGTCTAGGAATTGACTTTTACAGTTGGGCGGGTTTTCAAGCCCTCCAAAACTCCCGGGCGGGGGAGACTCGAGCGAGCACGCAGGGCGGGTTGTAATTTTAACGGCCGGTCTGGCCAACATGCCTCCCATAAAACCTTTTGTTTACGTCCAGGAGGGCCCCAAAGAAGGTGGGAAAGCTTATGAATTGGCGTTTTTTTTTTCTCGCCACTTCGGGGGGGGTTCCAAAATGTGGGGGTGAAAATGGGGGTTGGCGGGAAGGGGAAAATTCGCGAGGTTCCTAACCCCATCGAACGTAAAGATGGCCGCGATCTCCTCGTAACGAAACGAAAAAAAAAAAAAAAAAAAGTCAACGTCCGTGCAATACTTGAGACGTTTGTCTATATTTTACCAATTTTCTTGTCTATATTAAATATAGAAAAATATAAAAATAGAAAATATAGAAAAAATTTTTCTATATTTTCTTGTCATTATTGTTCCCCTTTCCCAAACATCTATCAACAACGCTTAAACATTGCATAGCGCGCCGAAACACGTCAATTTTTTTTCTTGATGAATTTTCATTTAATGAAAATTCATCAAGAAACATTTCATCGGCAACTAAAATTATTTTGGTCTTCCGTCCAATGCCAACTCTCAAGAACGTTATGTTTTGCATCAAACAAAATTTTCTGATTAATTATTAAATAATTAAATTAGATTGATATGAAATAATTAAACAGAAAATTTTGTTTTGCGAAAAAGTTTGTTGCGTCAAAAGGTAGTATGAAAAATTGTCACCCTTTTATAATAAGCAACAAATTCCTTTTGACGCAATAAATTTCACTTTTTTGCGGTATAATACAATTTAAGATATTGTTGTAAATTTAATTGTATTTTTTGTTTTCACAGGCATCAAAAACAAAAAGTTCAAATTAATTTAAACGTGTAATTTTTATTTATTTTGAACTTCTAAATTATCTGTCAAATTTACGACTTTTCTTCTTTATTGAAACTGGTAACGAAGTATGTGACTATATATTAAATAAATTTAATATTTAGTTACTATTTAATAGTAACAAAATTTTAAATTTAACTATTACATTTTAATAGTAATTAAAGATTATTAAATTTGATAACCGTTAATAATTAACGTTTATTAAATTTAATAATATTTAATTACTAACAACACAAAATTCATTAAAGTTACTAACAACATTTAATTACTAACAATGAATTTTTGTTGTTAGTAACAACATTTAATTACTAACAACTAAAAATTCATTAAAGTATTGAATTATTCAATACTTTAATGAATTTTTTGTCTTTTTAAAAATATTTAATAGCGAATAAAATCTTTTCGTCTTTTATCTTCAAGTCTAGGCCACCATGTTGACCAAGTCCAACTCTCAGCGAACGTAGTTTTTGGAACTCGTCAAAATTTCAAATTTATTGTTTCCCACAAATTGCCCCATTCAAACGAATAAGCCTCGTTCGGATTTTCGACTTCCATTAGGACGTTTGTCACGCTGTGGAGGGAAGTGGGGGGTAAGGAGTACAACACCAGGTTAGTAGACAACACACCAAAAGCAACAACATTTCGGGGTTAATGCAACAAAAAACATCCAGCTGTTCTGTGCAGGGGCCTGAAAGAGAAAAAAACACCAAAAAACACAGAAAAACACCAAGAAAACAACACCAAACAGATCGTGCAGGTTCTCACCATGAAAGGCGGACGTGGTTCTGCCCTGACCATCTCAATCATTTGTACCATTTGGACTGAGTTTACGAGGAAAAGCGAATTTGTAAAAAACCCCGGGGGAATTGGCGAGAGCGTGAAGGGGTGAGAGTGTTCGAAAATGTGATGGTCGTGTCGGGGAGAATGAGAGGGGAGAAAAATGGCGGGGAAATTTTCTTTTGTCGTCTTTGAAATTTGGCGGATGACAAAAGAACCCAAAGTCCAGTGTTTATGAACTTATGAGAGGAAGGAGGACGGCAGCCGACGTGAACCAGCAGAGCGTTCAAGAGAGACTGAAGATCGTAGGGGAGGGCGGGTTGTTCCCCACCACGTGACCCTCCAACCCCCAACCCGCCCCCGAACCACCCCCAACCCCCAACACCTCCCCCCCGTCACGCGCCAATGGAAACGATCGAATTCCCTCTTATTACAGATTTACACCCCCCCCCCCCCCCCTACCATATCAGTTCCACCTTTACAACTCAACCCCACCTGAGTTCACTATCGCAGAATCAATATACCACTTCACCAACTCTATTTAGTAATAAATTCCAATAAATTACTCCTCTCGGTCGAACTGTCACGAATTCCAACGTAAATTGAAACACCAAAGCAACCAGTTGAACTGTAACGCTTTGACATCAAATTTCCCCCTCCACACGGCTCACCATTTATATTCTATTATGTTCCCAATATTACGGAACGAATTTACCGATGATGAGAAAGGTTCCCTATAAAATTATACAAGTCGGGGTAGCAAACAACCCCCCTTTTCCGAAGTAATCACTTTTTAGTTGCGTAAGAGGGGTAAAGAAAAGCCCCCAGAGAGGGCGCCCCCGAAGCTCAGGTTTTCATGCAAAGAGCACTTTGGCGGAAGCTTCTCGGGGAGAGTTTACAAGGGAAGTTTCGGGGGCCAACGGAAACTCTATTACCCTTCGGAGCTATCGAGAGTGAGACTTTTATCATTATTTGATGGCCGCGGATTGAACAGGTTCGGGCGTGTAATGGCGTTAGGAGTAAATAAGATTGAGGAGCCACTGAGAGTAACTAACCGGCTGATTAAATCCCGGCCGATTAGGGCGGGAAGGCGTATCCGCTTCTGCACCAGTAACCGGATACAATGGCTTTCTAGGTCAATCTCAGCTTGGCAGGCAAATCAACGCAGTTCACATCAACTTAAGCTTATACTCATAACCAAAGCACACCGACGAACTTTTCAAAAGTAAATAAGATCAAGGAGTTAACCGTCGTTAACTCCGAGCGATTACCTTCTTCGGCCTTCGGACAGAATAGATTTCTAGGTCGAACTTCCCGAGGAAGTTTTGGAACTGGAGGGTGGAATCAACGTCCATTCCCTTCCGCAGGGCTCGAATGCGAATAGTGACCAATCACCTGTGAAATCACTCTGGCGAAGTCCTCCCAATCTTACAACTGATCGGAGAAATTGGTCAGTGGACACAAATTTTAGACAAGCGTATAATGTTCTTTTGTGTAAATGAAGAGCACAGGGGAAAACCCTGTTTTTCCAACTTTTTCTATTGCAAGACTCACTGCTTATGAAATTTCTTCTTGAATAATTTCTCTTTGATTTTAGTTTATTATTCTTAGAAAAATACACCTATGTAGTCGCGACGGAGGTAGAAAATTCTGATCGGCCTCAAAATGTGACATTATTCGCTTCATGAGGTCTAAATTCCAGAAACAAAATGTCCGTTCGCCGTCCGGGCCGGTTTGGGCAGCAGAAATTTTTAAAAAAATCTGAAATTCTGACAAAATACTCGGTTTACCATCTAGACGTGCCCGCAAGGTTTTCAGCCCGATCGCTCAAACCCGTGGGGCGCTATGAGGCTAAAATGGGGCTACGGGAGGTTTTTTTTTTAAGGCTTTTAGCTAAGACCGAGTTAATAAGTGTCGTTTTCGAAGAATTTGTGGACGTAGAATCCATTTTTGGAGGTCCCGGAACGATCTGATTTTTCCGTGGGGATTTATGGGACTTTCACGGGGCTGCAAATGGGAATATTGAAGAGTCCCAGAAGGTCAAAACACATGAAGTTTTTCGAGTCATTTCGGACGCAAAATCCATTTTTTCGAGGTTCCACATCCGTCCAAACAGTGTACGCAATTTTTTTTTTTTTTTTAATTTTTTCAAAAATAGTTTTCTAATGACGCAGATTTAATTTTTACACCATCAAAGAATAATAAACCCTAGTGTAAAATTTGCAGTTTTTTAAATTTTTTTAATAGCAAATTTTCCTCGAAAAATGAAGTTAGGTACCTAGTGGTTTTGGCCGAATTTACTGAAAATACCACAAAAATCACCAAATTTTCAACTAATGTGTTCAGGATGTCCGTGTCAGGAAACTGAACGATTCTGGCCGATTCTCCCTTTTTTTAAATTTTTGGCTATGGGATCGAGTTAGGTGTCGTTTTCGATGTATTTTCGGACGTAGAATCCATTTTTGGGGGTCCCAGAACCATCGGATTTCGCTGTGAGGATCTCTGGGGCTTTCGACGAGCTAGAAATGAAGATTTTGAAGGATCCCAGGAGGTCAAATTTTTCGAGGTCCCTCATCTCTAAAAATATTTGGAAAAAAAAATTATTTTTTATTTTTTCAAAAATATTTTCTTAATGACACAAAATTAATTTTTACACAATTAACCCATATCGAAGAATAATAAACCCTTGTATAAAACTTGCGTTTTTTTCTTGGAAAGGTCATGAGTAACAAAAACGTGCCATCGTCGCTGAAAAACCGTCTCCATTATTTATCGGACCCCACGAAAAATAAAATATTTGCATTTCAAGGGCGGAGATTGAGATGTGATTTTGACGTGAATATTCACCCATTTTTTTATAAATAAAAATAAATAAAATAAAATGCTCAGGGTGATGCAATTAAGGCAACCTTTCCACGCGGTAGGCAGTTTTTAGCGTCATCAAATGTTAAATCATTAAATGAATAGGTGAAATAAATCGTTAATTATTAAAATCATTCCATGATTTTGCAATGAACTTATGACAACGCTTTTCAAAGTCAAGCCCTTTTTAGATGAGAAAGCTCTTCACCCTTGAGAAAAGGTGTGTCAGTATTTTGATGGGGATTCGTAATAATGAAACGGAAAATGAAAAACTATCTTGTTTTTATTTATTCCCCACATAAATGTGGAAAATAGTCAGGTGGTGAACTTCCTTCGTCAGATGAATTTGAACATACCTACATGCCTAGTTGAAGATGCATTTTCATGACAATCTATCCCAAAATCAAGTCCAATCTGGCCCATTCTAGTGCAATATGGTCTAGTCTAGTCCAATTTAGTCCAAATCCAGTTTGGTTGTTGAACTCATCTGAGATATTGACAGATGTGAGTTAAAATGAGTTGTTTGGTGATATCGTCTGAGATTTTACTTGAGCAGGTTACTTCATAATATAAGTAAGGTTTTAAGGTCGCCTAAGAAGCAACACCGCCTATCAACCATTTTTCACGAGAGCAATTTTTCTCACGGGCAATCACGAGAGCTTATTTTTCGAAGAAGAATAAGTAAAAATCGAATTTTCGTGAAAATGGTTGATAGGTGGTGTTGCTTCTTAGGCGACTTCTTAGGCGAGGTCATATATTATATGACTTCTTTATATATAACTACTTGGGGGTTTTCTTCTGTAGGCCGGGGGTATTTTATCAGCAGGCTCAAAATGCTGTGAAGAAGGGTAACGCCGCCTTTGAAAATGTATGGCATGTCGTTTTCAGGTCTCAGGATGAAGCGCCTGGTATGGCCGGTTTTCAGAGGCGGTACTGAGCACAACTTTTTACGCGTCTGAGGTTTGTTCGTTCAAATATGCAAAACTGGTTGAAAGAGTGCAGGCCAGAGCTTGGCATTCAACACACCGGATTATCTGGTGAGAGCGGAGCTGGGTCTCGTGCACTCGGAGTTATTGGTAGGCAGGGCGATGTTTGGCTGGTGGCCATGCCGTCAGACAGCCTACCAAGGATCTGTTTCGAAAGGCTGTCTGAACGCTCCATTCACTTTACCATGGTCAAGTTCGACTGGGCTTTGCAGTTGAGGGAGTTGCTGGACAGGGCTGGTTTAGGCGATCTCTGGTTGTTTAGGGATCCGCTTGCCATTAGCGAGAAGAAAGAATGTTTTTTTGAGGCGAACCAAAAGCGTTTACGAGAAGCTGACCTGAGCAGGATAGCCGCTTTCTCACTGCCTTTGTGTAGAAGGAGCGCACTGTTTGGGATTGGCGAATGTGCTCTCTATTTGACTCGTTCGGCTCCCCTGTACTGCAAGAAACTTTTGGCTCAAGTAAGATCTGCCAACTCCTCTTTCTGCCGTATTGTGCTGCACAGAACGATCAATCGCTTTGATGCAAGTAACCCTTGTTCCATCTGCGCAGCAGATTTTTTGGTGCTCCTCTGTTGGAGATCATCTCAAAGATGTGTTTGGATGTTGAAGGCTGGACGAACAGAGTTGTGCGGTTCCTCCAGACGCGGCAGAGAGCTTTTATTATAAACAAAGGGTTCCTCTCCTAAAAAGTAGTACCTAGTGTGTATTTTCATTCGCAAATGTTTTCTTTTTAATCACAGCACGTAATTTTCTTCTCTTTTTTTTCTTAGCATAAATTGACGAACTCTTTTGAAAACAAACATAAATCTTCTTCTTCGTCTGAGATTTTAACAGATCTGTTAAAGGCATCTATGCCTGCACCGGTTTGGTTGTTGAACTCATCTGAGATATTGACAGATGTGAGATAAAATGAGTTTTTTGGTGAGATCGTCTGAGATTTTGACAGATGTGGCACGGCACCGGTTTGGTTGTTGAAACCATCTGATGAGTTTTGGCTGACACCTATCAATATCTCAGATGAGCTGAACAACCTAACCAGCTTGACTCAAATCTACTACGTTCTCAGATGATGTCAGCAACCAAACAGGTTGGGCTCAAATTTGTCAAGATCTCAAACGATCCCAACAACTCAACCAGATTGGCTAAGATCTCACAATGTCATGTCGTAGCTCCTGAGCGTGGTGGCGTCGAACGGGTCCAAGACCCCCAAAAACTTGGTTTGTTCCAGGTTTGACGGAATGTTAACAGAAATCGCCGGAGACATGCGCAGTTTAGAAACTGCTGTTCCAGGTCGATTGTGGGTTGACAGCAGTTGGACGGAAACCGACAGCTCGAGTATGAGCTCTCGGGTTCTGTCGACAGCTGTCCAACTTCTGTCGACAGACGCAGTCAGACCTGGAACATACAACAATACTTCGAAAAGGACACCCCACTCAACGTCCTTCATACGGAGCCCCAGTGGGTAGAACGATCGGACTGTTTCAGCGGATAATATTCCCAAAACGAATCAGACACGTCATCATACATCATTCACCCACACCACACTTGGGGTTTCCATTAATTGCCAATGCGTAAATGTTGAGAAGGCTAAATCCGGATACGTTTGGGTACGATGAAACAGTAAGTTAACAATTGGAAGTTCTGCGTGCATGTTGATAATTTATCGTTAGACTCCACTAAACTTTCTGACAAGTTACGTCGCGTGATTCTCTCCGTCCTCCCTCACCTTTCGTGCGGTGGCAGTTTCAATTGAATAATCTACAAGGTACACCACAGAAATTCTATCCCAGAAGGGGCACAAAGTGGTTTGGATTGCGATGTGGTGAGAGGGAGGGGGGGGAGGTAAAGGCCATATCTAAACGCTATTTCTCGACTGTTAAAGGCTCCCGAAAGTGGGAGGAGGTGAGTTAAGGGATTCGGATATAATTAAGTGGTTAGCACCTTCACTTAGCATGTTTGGGCGCCTTGTTTTCGCCACGGACCTCGTTGAAGAGCTTCTCTTCCGTGACTGAAGGGAACTTGAAGCTGAAAAAGGTATTTTAACGCTGCTCGATTACATTTGATAGAGATCGAGTGTCGGTTGTAATAACGTCGTTCTCACCTTGTTTAAGGCGCAGAAGGAAACACCACCCCCACGACACGAAAGTGATGCGTATTTAGCATCACAACAACTACGCAAAGGTTTAAATCTCCCAGCTTTTTTCAATTCTCAAATTACAACCGAGTAAACTAAAAAGAAAAAAAGTGAATATTGAGGTAAAAAAAAAAAAGAGGAAGGGCTCCTTGTGATTGCAGGGGGCCAACAATTACGTCGGCTGAAGTCGGTGTCAGTCAATTAGGGGAGGAGTCAGTGGCCCAGAGGCGACACAGAGTCGGTCTAATTGTTGTAATCAGAAAGCAAGGGCTGCTCAGGGGGGGTTTGTAATCAAGGAGCATCTGAACTGTAGAAGGGACCGGAAAAAATAAAACATTTCCCATCGTTCCCCAACGGAGTTCTCTTTTTAAAAAGGGAGAACCCTCCCTCTGTCTGGAGAATCCTCAGGCAATTCTTTCAATATTTTACTGATTACGTCACAGCTTGTCAAAGAATTCGTGCAACATTACGAAACCACTCGTTGAGTGGAAATTCGCTTAAGAAAAATTCTAAAGTCACTCGGATTTGAGCAGACAGAAAGCTTCGAAAGCTTCGTGATGGCGTCATGTGTGAGGGTCCTGAAAGGTTTCAAGTACCCGTAAAACATTGGATTTCCGTGTACATTCAAAAGAGACAGACGATCAAATCTCAGATGACGTCAGAAACCAAGTCGGTTTGGATTACTTTTCATCAATTAAATTCATAAACTTGGAATCACTTCCAAATGTTTCACTGTGAATAATATTATTATAGGCACAATTTCGTTGTTAATTAAATTAACATGCCACATCCCACCGCTGCCACCAGTGAAATGAATTCGCTCACATTAACAAATAAGAAAGGACGAATGCTCTATTTCTCATCTCCTGTAACCAGACAAGAATAATTAAGCACATGATGGGTCAACTGGAGGAACCCATCACTATTATGTTAAATAAATAAAATATTATTTATAAAACCTATTAAATACTAATTAATTTCATTAGTGAACAAACTCCGAATAGGTTAATATATTCATATTTTGTTATAAACTCAAAGGAATATAAAAAAAATACTCCTTTATGCATGCAGTTCATCAAAGAGGGAAGTCATTAGGCGGTTGTTTCCTCGTTGCGGTGTGTAAAAACAACGAGGAGAAAGGGAAAGAAAGCGGGAAGAAGGCGGAAAAGTGGATACCACCTGAGAGGGTTCAAGGTGTAGTTTGCGCCCTCGCTGATTAGGTAAAACCTCCTTCTCCATTAAATCTCCATATTAAATCTATTTGGGATGCATTATGTATTTTCAAGGCTAACGAGACCCGGGGGCAGCCTTCTTCTTTGCCAACTTTTTTTTTTCAATCTGAAAAAAAAAAAAAAAAAAAAAAAATTCGGCGATACATTTACAAATTTTGTAGCTTGTGGGGTACTTAGTACCATACACATATAGAGGTATCATGATATCAAGTTCACTTACCCCACAAGCTACAAAATTTGTAAATGTATCGCCGAATTTTTTTTTTTTTTTCAGATTGAAAAAAAAAAGTTGGAGACTTATAACTGTTATATATAACAGTTATAAGTCTCCAACTTTTTTTTTTTTTTTTCTGAAAAAAAGTTGGCTCCTCAGTTATAAGTCTTATAACTGAGGACTGACGTTGGATTAACATATTAGTTGACGGCTGGCCGAAGAAGATAATGTAAAAAATTGTATAATAATATTATACAGCTACAACTAATTTATTAGCTTTTACAAATTTATTTCAACCCTTTAGAAAATAATTTGAGCCCTTTACAAAAATAATTCAAACCGTTTGCAAATCCATTAAAACTATTAGGTTAACAAGATGGTGGGTCAATAAGAGACAGGGTAAATAAGAGACATGCGCATTTTAAAATATCCCGCATGGTCTAAATGTTCAAAAAAGTACCTATAGGTCTGCCACAGAAAGTTTGCGTCCCTTTGGCGCATTCTTCTGGAGAAAATAGAACTAGTTATCTCTTATCAGATTCCCCTGCGTACGATAATTTTTCGGGAATTTCTTCCCTCAAAAGTGACATGATTTCCCTCCTCGGGAGAAAGAACTTGAGAGCACACGTTCACAGCGCAGCCACTACACGAACATCAAATTTCTCACCGCTCCAATTTCCGTGTCAAGGTTTCACAATGGAAGGTAGACTTGATCGTTAGTTCGCAGATCCGCCACCTAGTGGGCGCCACACGTATGCAAACTTTCTGTGGCAGACCTATACAAAGGTAGCTGGAGATCTGAACTAAAAGTTGAGGGGGTCATTCGCTCCAACAGCCTCTTTCCCTCGCAACACTGGTCAACCTACGAAAAACCTTCCCATCAACTTCAGATTCCCAGTGTCTCTTAAGAAAATAATTATTTTCTGGTACATCATTTTCTCGTCCGTGAAGAAGTTCGTCGACGCTGGTAAGTTTTTCAAAACGTTTATTCTATGAATACGTTGAATATCCTTGAGACCTATTTCCGTCAGATTACTTCTTCATTTTTTATGACGTTGTCTCTTATTCACCCCAGGTGTTGTGCAGTCGGGTCAATAGGAGACGGTCAGTCTCTTATTATACCAAATCTCATTCGCTCGTTTCCTGTTTCAGTTCCATCATGGGTCCAAAACACGCTGGCAAGGGAATTCAGTGCAACTATAATCATGATTTTATACAAACGAGTGCTAGTTGATATTTGCCATAAGAAAAGACTGCCTTGAGCGAGTAACTTTAGTCAAACAGTGATATTTCTTACAATCAGATTGTGATTTGACTGAGAAAAGCCTGCCTTCAGCGAGTGCCTCTATTCAAACAGTGATATTAAATAGTGTTAAAATTTTGTAAGTTTTTTTATTCTTCAAACATTGTGATTTTGATTCAATCTGTTCTTCCTAATTAATTTAATTAATTTTATATTAACAAAACTTTTATAATAAACGTTTATACATTCACAGGACTTGAGAGCCGAAAGTTTTGGCTGACCTTTTATTCGCCTAACTTTGAAAATTCATAACTTTTTTTGGTTTGAACCAAATGCGATGAAACTTTCAGGGTATTAAGAGACACGTTATTGTCTCTTAGTGCCCTTTAGGTCTCCTAAGACTTTTTCTAACTTCTCTAACAGTGATTTCGTGATGTGTCTCTTATTTACCAATTTCGGGAATAAGAGACATTGAATGCTCGCAAAACTTTCACGATTTTTCTCTCTTACCTGGGGTTTTCTTTGGATCTCAAAACAATTGTGGGTTTTGTCACAAATTACGTACAAAAAAATTTACAACGGAAAAAAGTCAATGGTTCGGCTGAAAAAAAAAAGTCTCTTAATGCCCCACCTTCCCCTAACGTGTTAGGTTATAACCTGACAAAAATATATGAACCGTTCTGCAAATCTATTTAAACCATTAAAATATTATATACATTGTTTTCCCATGAATATTATTCAACCAGAAATTTTAAGTGGGATGAGTTATCCTTCTCGTGTATCCGGCGTCAGAGGTTGGAAAATCAATACGATTCACTATCGTACGTAATACCTGCTTAGCCCCCTTCAGCATCAAGGGTGCTCTGAAGTGCCGTTTTGAAAACCAAGAGAGGGTTAGAGTATCTTGTTTTCTCGGCGGAGCCCATTATCATCCTCTCCGAAATTGAAGGATTTTCCTTTAATGATTGAAGGGGGGGAAGGATGTTTCACTCCGACGTAGTCCAACTTAAACGCAAACAACCGCCCTAATTGGCTCGAAAAGTTCACGCGCTTCGGCAAGTTCATCGGCTCTTGGCGGGGGGGTTTTGAAAGCCATCGGGAAGATTCCATGGGGTTCTTCCGCGCTGAGGAGTTTGCATGTGTGTTGTGTCGGGCTTCGCTAATGGAAATGGATGGGCGGGAAAAGGAAAGGTCGGATCTAAATTGACTTGACCTCGCTGCGACTCTAACTCCTTTACTACCTTGGAAAGTTAACCCTTTAGACCTTCCCCGTGCACATAATAACCCTAGAAAAAAAAGGAACGATAGGAGCGTTGGGGCTCCTACATGTGACTGAGGTGACGCCATGAACGCCACTCTTCCAAATGTACACACAGTAACATCGTACGCGGCTAGATGACGCCACCGTCGCACAGTGGTCCAAAATCGAAAAGTGTCAGGTCCTTCACAGGCCAGATGGCCTGGAGTGGTATATCCTCACACAAAAAAAAAAAAAAAAGAGAGAGAGAGACTATAATTTAGTCCTCCGAGCATTTGACAATTAATCCCAGGGATGGGAACTTGAAATAACTCTTGGGCTCCTGAACGAAGGCACACACACAAATAGTTATGAAGTTTATAATTGTTAGTAAAATTTCTCACCTGCACTGAGTGCTGTGAAATGGAATACAGTGGGTTCGGTACGCCGACATATAACCAAGGCTCATCGGCCAAATTGAAGTTATTCTACGCGGGGATCCCAAAGCAACAGTACACATCAGACTTGCAGGAAACCAGATTCTGGTTTCCTTTTAGTGAACTAGTGTTAAAAATAGGTCTGACAAGTAATTGACAAAAGAGTGAAACTTAGTATCTCAGAGGGTTACATTACGGGTGCGCCTCATAACGAAGCGCAGGCTCTATGTACGTTAGACAGAAAGTCAATCCACACGTCCACACAGTGGTGGAATTAAACATTCACAAACAGTTCGCCGTTAGGCTCGGCATATTTCATTAAAAAATGGTAGGTTATGTAAGTTTGACGGGCCCAAATTACTGCTGTTTTCATGCTTGTGTTTCTGTCATTACCTATGTAATCTTGACGTTTGCATTGTCATATACATGGATTTTGCAAATAAAAACCAGTTTGATTTGATTTGATTTGAAAAAAAAAAAAACGTGAACTTGATTCAATTTTTCAAAAAGTAATACTTCTATTGGCACACAAATTTTTCGTGTGGGTGCGGTAACTTAATTAGACAGGGTCTCTTGTCAAATAAACCTTTTGAACTTAGTTTTGGCTCGGTTAGGTTTTGGTGGTAGATAGAGAGGCTTTTGCCCCATCCAATTGTTCCTTCGGGAAGGGCATATGTGCCCAACTTACCGGTACTGGATTCGAAATCCACTTTTGGTCAACCAGCAGCTGCTGGGGTCGGCTTAAGCAGAGTGTCAGCCTAGTGGGCGTGTGTCGCTGCCTGCCGCCATAATCAGAACCATCAGGGACTGCAGTCCATTGACTGTTACAAAATAAAATAAAAATACAAAAATAGCTCCCATGAAAACCGAAGTGGATCCGCTCCTCCACCCAGAAGGGTGATGGAAAGAAGGGAGGAGGACAAAGGAGCTTGGAGCTGCTCTTGTATGTCTATGGAGTGGGGTAGTTACATTACACGGCAGGCCCACTCGATGTAGGCACTTATTAAAAATCTTAATTACAGTAGAAACTTCATTAACCGGGAGTTCCAACAACCAGGGTTGCTTTGAACGAGAATCTCAGCTCCTTCAACCGAGGTTATCTTCCGACTTTGGCCCCTCTCGACCCGTCAACCGGCGTTTGTTTTCCGCTTTTCTCCAGGAAGTTGAGTTAAGGTGCAGTGTCCGATGCAGTTTCGGACGTAGTATCAATTCAGGGGTGAGCTATCTCACCACTCCATGAGGCTATTAAGGGGCTACAGGTGGGAGTTTTGAAGGGCTTCAGCTAGGGAGTTGAGCGAGGTATAGTTTTCATTGTAATTTTGGAGGGGGGGTACATTGATTTTTCCAATTAAGTTCACATTTATTCGATTTTGGACTACTGTGTGTCGATGGTGCGAAGGGCTCCTTTCCTTCCCAAGCCTAAGATTGGAGGCACTCTCCAGGTTTGCTCCCAGGATCTTTGCAGTAATGTTAAGTCACATTACTAAACACTAATGTGACATTATGAACATCTCCAATGTCAGAGGACGTTATGATTTGCACTTTGTTCCGAGTAACCAGAATCATTATCCAGGATTTAGCGAATAGAACAACATTAATAAAATTAATCATTTGATTACTTAAACCAATTGTTAAAACCAATAATTGGTTTCTAACTTTACTAATAATAAATAAAACGAAAGAACCGATAATTCCACAGTAGTTTACGCTGATTAAACCACAAACCACTAAACCCGTAAGAGAAACTGAGGAATAAGCAATTAAAGAATGAGCTATATAAGCATGTTTTTCTGTTTATTGTAATTGAAAGCTAGTTCCATGAAATGAATAATAACGCCCTGATACCGCAATAAAAAGTCCCAATTTATCCTTCAGGACCTTAAAGAAGTTGGAAGGTTTGAACCCGAAAGCAGACCTGACTACAGTTCTCCAAATATCCGTAGAAACCGACACAAACATAACAATATCCGTAGAAGCCGACTAACATAAACAATCAGCCATCTTGAAGGGAGGTTCAGATTAGCCAACCGTCGCGGACATCGATGCCAGCGTCCATGGTAGCGTTGAGTTGTACTACTTTCGGAAGGTCAATCTTACCGCCAAAAGTTCAAACGCTGTTTATGTTCATACTCTCTCCTGATTTCCGTAGAGGATTAAAAATTGTGCAGACGGTGTAAAAACAAGTATTTTACTCTACAGAATGGGATTCGACTGAAAATCGCACTGTATTATAGTTCATTCTCCCTGTTCCAGGCAAAACCACCCCTGAATCCTTGAGGAGTGACCAGCCATTGGGCCTTCCAGCTCTTCTGGGACAGTATATGAAGGGAGTCAAAGGAAAATACCTTCCTGGAAAACCTGTCCCTGCATCTTCATGCCATCACATCCAAAACACACCAGCACCCACCCGCGTATTCAGTTAAAACCCTATCCTCTCCGAATTTTCGTTTTAACCGTGAATGGAAACAAGAACACCGTTAGATTGTGCATCCCATTATGTCGGTCCGCTTTCTGAGACTCAACTTTCAAAGTTGCAATTACCATCTTATCGGCTCTCCTTTTCCACCATCTTCCTCCTCTTATTCCACCGTCCGTCTTCCCCCCCCCCCCCTCCCAATTTTCCTCCTCCGGCCAATGATATTTCTCTTTTATTGAGCCGTTAGGGCAGTCTATAGCGTCTTATCTTTGATCCTTTACGGCCGAATTCGTCTATAAAATCTACCGTGGGCTTTATAGGGTAACTAAGAAGGGGGTTTTCCGGCGTGTAGTGAGATATAATTTTATTGTTTCCTCCCGCTCTCAAGTTTAACAAGTGGCATTTTATGGTCCGTCGGGTTAGAAAATCGCCGCGTGATCTTTCGAACAACATGTTCCAACTTATTATATCTGAAGTTGTGAACGCCGAAATTACGTGACGTTCATAACGGCATTTCTTTTCATGAAGTGTCGATTATGCTCTTTTAACCGGAGATCAAAATATAATTGAAAACTCGGCAAATTCACAAAAGGTTTTAGAAATTTTTTGGGGATAAATAGTACAGAAACAAAATTTATTACGTTAAAAATAAAGATAAAATTTGAGACAAAATAAGTTCAAAAAATTTAACGTATCGAAGAAAACTGTACGTTTGTAGTGTCAGTACAGACAGGGTACCCCCAAAAAATGGATTCTACGTCTTAAACTACATCGAAGACGGCACATCCGGGCCAAGGTCCTTCCCCTATTTATAGCCCCAGAGCGAACTAGTGGCCTAACGTACAAAAGATGAGGACACCGAACTAGTGGCCTAACAATGCGACAGCTGAGGACGCCGAACTAGTGGCCTAACGATGCGACAGGGGAGGACGCCGAACTAGTGGCCTAAAGTACGACAGATGAGGACGCCGAACTAGTGGCCTAACGATGCGTCAGCTGAGGACGCCGAACTAGTGGCCTAACGATGCAACAGCTGAGGACGCCGAACTAGTGGCCTAAAGTACGACAGACGAGGACACCGAACTAACTAGTGGCCTAACGTACGGCAGATGGGGACACCGAACTAACTAGTGGCCTAACGATGCGACAGCTGAGGACGCCGAACTAGTGGCCTAACGGTTCGACAGGTAAGGACGCCGAACTAGCGGCATAACGTATATTTATATATTACGTAATATATAAACGTGACAATCCCGCGTCTCCCTCCAGGAGTAAAATTTTTGGGCAGTTCGGTCACGGCTAAAGCACGTTCCAAGCTAAAATCAAAATGTTTAGAGACGTGCGGGACTTCAAAAAAATAAATTATACTTCCAAAATTCCACGGAAAACGAAACCTCATTCGCCATTGTGGCATCCTTCAAAAGCTCCAAATTTTGTAATCCTATATTAGCACCTTAGATCCCGGCGGTAAAATCGGATAGTTTTGAGACGCCCAAAAATGAATTCTCCGTCCGAAAAAACCTCGATAACGTCATTCCACTCGACCCAATAGCCGAAAACCTTCAAAAACCTCTCCCACATCACCTTTTAAGCCTCGCCGAGACCAACGGGTTTGAGCGATTGGACTGAAAATCTCGGGGACACAACTAGATGGTGAACCAAGTAGATCAAAGTAGGTAGGAACCTACTGTCAAAATTTCAGATTAAAAAAAAAAAAAAAAAAAAAAAGTTTTCTGCCCAAAATGGCGTACAATGCGGACAGACTTTTCATTTTTGGGTTTTAGAAAATGTGTAAAAGATGACATCTTGAAACGCATAAGGAAATTTTCGACCCTCGCTGCGGGGTTGACTGTTCCGAAAATAAAAAAATATTATTATAATTATCTCTGCCGCAAAAACATAGGCTGGTAATAAACCAAAATATGAGTAAGTATGTAACTGAATTCCAACTGTATAAACTCTTTTTCTTTTGGGGGCCGGAAATGAAAGGATGAGCAGGACTCGGAAAATTCATGAGGATTGCATGAACCCGCATGTTTACCGGCGAGAAAGATAGCCTCCACTAAATTTAATACGAGACAACTCGTAATAAGAAAGGCGTTCAGAGACCCTCGACGGTACACATGGCAGATACAGGACCCGCCAGTCCCCAGAGTGCCGGGCAAAAGATGGAAAAAAAAAGCCAGGCAAAGAGGAGAGGCTGTTGTATTATTCATAGTTAGCCCCCTTCCAGGTCCCCTTAGAGGGAGTAATAGGGAACTTTTGGAAGGCGGTTTATCCATTATTCGTTATGGTCTCGTTTTCATTCGGGAGAAAAAAAAAGGTAGTCAGGTATTAACGAGTGAACACGTCCCAAACATGAGTGACCAGCCCACGTTTTTTCCTTTTCACTCTGACCCCCTTTTCCCCGATTGTACTTTTTTCGAGGGCGGCGACAAAAGGTTTAGAGTGGAGGAAACAAGGGTGCCTTGAGGGAGAGACAGGAATCTCATTTCAGACGGGAGGAGATGGATTGGGAATGCCCCCTCACCTACGAAAATGGTCTTTTATGGAAATGTCAGCAGGCATTTGAATAAAACATGCAATTGACTCGTGGAACTTCCAATCAGGAAAAATGCAACTAACTGGGGGATTCACCTGGAGGAAAAAAAGAATAACTGGATGATCCAAGCATTACGAGAACTCCCTAGGAAACCAATAGCTTAAGGGAGGATTACATCAAGGGAAGGGTAGAAAGGATAACAGGTGTCCTTTCGGCAGTCCGACACGTCCCTCCTCATACGAACCCCCTCAACGTACATTTCATACCACCTCGCCTGTTGATCTCAGGAACTATCCTGTTTCTCTCCTGCCTTCCCACATGGGAAGGACGTGGGTTATTCATGGAGGGGCTTTTCCCGGCGTCTGCTGCTCCTGCCCATCCTAATTCGGCACCAGGTGATTTGTGGCGGCCAAATAAATATCCCAAACCTCCCTGCACTACTTCACTTGGATCCGACGGTCCGCTTTCCCCTCTATGCCGCTGGCTCGGGTGAAATTCTCAGGAAAAAAAGGTGGTAAACGCTAGCGGACGGAACATGTGGCATCTCTTTTGATATTAACACATTTACCATCAACAAGCCAGTAGGAAAAATATTCAATAATCGATCGTTATTCCTTCCAGAGATTCAGATCGTAGGAGTGCTGCACTCGTATGAGACCACGGGTTCGAATCCCGTTGACGGCCATGGAAATTTTGGGAATAAAAGCGCAAATGGGTAAAAATGAATAATGAACAAATTATGGCTCCGTCATGTCAAGCCGATTAGGCACCTAAAAACTTTGGACGGCAAACTAACTTTTTTTAAACTTTATATTTTTAAGAGGGTATACCTACTACTTGCATGCATGCTGCATCTCACAACAGCAAACAATGTCAAATTTACCCAAGCAAGGTATATCAAATTTTTACATACCTTGATTTGTGATGTGAAATGTATAGTTAAGTATATAGAATTATTTAATGATAGAAGAAAAACTATATTTTGACTCTCATGACATGAGAGTCAAAATATTGTTTTCACATTGTGATCACTATTATTGTTATTATATTAAATATAAATGTTATTATATTAAATAAATTTTATTATTGATCTCATAGTTTATTATATTAGATTTAAAAATTAAAAATATTATTCCATTCATAAAAATAATAATAATAAATAAATAAATAATTTTAAAAAACATGATCACTTTAAATTTTTCTGTAGATTTTTCCATTATTGAGATAGTATCCAAGTTATTGTCTTAGTAAAATTCATCAAAAAAGGTCGGCTTTCATACTTCCCTGTCCTTCTCCTCCAATGGAAATGACCCTGCCGATGTGGCCCACTTTCTCTGCCTTTGTTCCAACAGGTAATGCCCCCAAATATGCATATATTTGGGACATTAGCCATTGCTAATGAGTAGTGTGAGGTTAATATTTAGATTCTTGACCTAATCCTGACGTGAGGGGAGGAATTAGTTATGACGGTAACCTTTAAACTTGTCAATAACTGCGGACAAAAATTCTTGCTCTTCTGCGGGATTCGAACCCGTGGCCTCATCAGAAGGAAGCGTCAAATGTATGTCTTAACGTCTAGAAGTACTCGAACAATCTGATATTGATTCTACTACAAAAATTACTATGAAAACGACACCGCCCTAGACCCTCTACCCACCTTCAAAAACCAATCCCGTAGGACTTTTTTGGCACATGGAGCCACGAGTGACGGACTGAGAATCTCGGGAATACAACTGACATATAGAATCGAATATTTTGCTAAAATTTCAGATTTTAAAAAATCCCCCTGCCCAAAACGGCGTAGACAATGAATGGACGCACATTGCATTTTCCGAATAGCACGCATCGTGAAACATAAAAAGCCAAATTTGAAGGCGGGGTAAACAACTTGGAACGGCGCACAGTGGTCCAGAATCGTCAAAGCTAGAATCTGAGCTAGAATCTGAGAGAATCTGAGCTAGAAACCTGAATTTTCGTAGGTACATGTACCGGTCTCATAACTGCGACTGTCGATACTGACGGTACAGCAATTAATAACAGTCATCGACCGGTGATCTGTCTCTTGACGTTGAAGACCATTGAACAGTTCCAATGTTTACATAGTAAGACGTATCTGTTGGTTGTTATCTGAGTTCGTTCAGCTCTAGCACCGAAAGCCACAGGTTGCCGCAGCTAATTTCGGTCTGGGATCTTTCTGTACATGTCTATGGAATATTTAAGCCCGAAATTAGAGAGACGCAGAGAGACACAAACGCTGTAGGACAAAAGTAAATGTGATAAGTGGAATTTTTTTTCTTTTTCAGGAACCCCGTCCTTGATGACAACTCGAAAAATAAAACAATACTTTTTTGACCTTTGAACATCCCACTAAAACAAAAAAAAAAAAGCGTCAACATGTTCAGTCTGAACAAGTAAAATTGAAGGAACGAAAAGCCTGTGTTGATAGTACAATGATAACGGGAGCACTGCACCTCTTGAGACGATTTTTTTGCATGGACCTTATGGAACAACGAACTAAGTGTGAAGCCAGAAATGTCGAAATGTGGGCCACTTCTGGGCACCGTCCACCCTTCCTTCTCACCATTCACTAGATGTTAAATCACCTCCACAGTCAGTGTTGGCAGTCTTCGTTCATGGGCAGGGAATTTTCGTTTGTAATGAGGGACTTATTCAGGATCTAATCTGTCCCAAATCATGGAAAAAATAGGGGCTTACTTTTGGAATATTTTGGTGTTGCTATATTACTTTGTACGGTATGAAATCATAAAATTTCGATCGACCAAGGTTTCTGATTTTTTCAGTTTTCCCACAAAGGTATTTTTTACCAAAAGCTACAGCAGTTGAGGGGATGGCATCAGGGGTTTTGTGTGCTTCCATCATGGAAGTTCCATGTTTTCTGGGAAGTGTTTTCTGAACTCTGTGATCTGCGTTTGTCTCATTTATAAGTTTTTTATGCGTTCGTTTCATTGTTCATTTCATAAAGCGTTTGTTGGATAACTCTATTGATTTCATCTTGAGGGATTTTTCCCGTTTAGGCGTGAGTGAGAAGTGTGCCATTCGCGACATGGGACGGCCAACCTCACCTTTACCAGGTTAGTACCCGTGTATTTTGAAATGAAAGGAAACTGGTAATAGTTAATTGGAATTTTTAAACAAATAAATAAATAAATAAATAATGAACTATAGCAAATCTTGATAGTAGGTACTTTCTATCTGTATTAGGTGCAATAATATTTTCATAAAATATTATCACGAATCCGTGACTGCACCCCCTTGTTCTGCCATCACCAGTCGCGCCTGCTGGTAGGTACTTTAATTATTAACCTCCGTTCTGCAATCAAGGGTGGGGGCCTAAAACTCAAGAAATGTCACCCTCAGGTGGTCTCTAACACATATTTAAGGCCGATGTGTTCGGTGAAAATACTTCAAAAATTTGAGTTTTGAGCGCATTTTGACGATTCTGGACCACTGAGCGGCGCCTAAATTTCTCAGTATGTTGATTAGTCTTAATTTTTTAAACCAAAATTCTTATTCATTTTTGCCAGGTTTTACAAACGTATCAACCGTTGGTTAAATTGCTGAATTTTTTAACGTTTCATTTTGCTTGGAGAAAAAAATGTTTCATCAATTATGGGTCGAAGTTGTAATTTTTTCACTGCATGAGAGCATATTAGAGAACTTTTAATGTCGCTCTCTTTCATTAGAAATAATTAATTTACGGCGAGGTGGACAAGGAGAGTCGGAGGGAGGTTAGGCCTGCGTAATTTATGAAGCGCTCATTTGTGAGGGGGACCGCCCGGGATTGGTGTTGCGGGATGGTCGCCCTGACGAAGGGGAAGGGGGGGGTATCTTCCGGAAAGTGCCGAGGAAAAGGGCCGACGAGGAAGAGCGCGGAGGGGAAGGAACTGAAGCAATCTTGAGGGCTCAACACCGTGATAGAGGGGTGGAGATTTTGAAGGGAATCTTGCAACAGGGAACGGGCCCAGGTGGTAGAAAAGGGGGCGAAGCAGAGAGGAAAACCCCGTGATGAGAAGGTTGGTAGGTTCTGGTTGAAAGCAGCTGGACCAATCTAGTTTCTTCGAGTAGAGTTTCTCCCCAGTGAATTTCCACTAGGCCCCGCTGTATCTTTCCAGCCTATTTCCAATCGCAAAACAAATAGAAGCCAGTGATTGCATCGAGTTATCTCTTCAGGAAAACGTGACGTAATTCATTCTTCTGTAGCCCCACTGGGAATGGACGGAAATAAAATAGTTTACCAAGTTTAACTTGTTTACGTATAACATTTGTACAGTTACCGCATGTTTAAAATTCTCACGACTTATATACTAGAATACCAATATCACCCGGCAACGATACATATTATTATTCTTCCAATAGTATATTACAACCTGCTCTGTGTGGAGAAACGATCCATGTAAATCGAACGCGTATCAATTCCAGTTCGTCTATCTATTTTAAATTCGAGCTTAAATGAAAATGTTTTCCAGTCCCTCACATTTTCCCACATGGTATACAAAAAATTTACTTCTACTTTCCATAGTTCATTCGTCTTGTAGTCCAATATGAACCCTAAAAAATCTGATGAACGCAATGAAGGCTCAAAAACCTCGAAAATATCATATTTCAGGAGCCGTTTGTGACCATTCACAGGAAAGCGTACCAGACTTCCGAAAACAATGATTTCAGGAGAATGAAAACTCGAAATCGATTAAAAACGCTGCAAATTTTACACAAGGGTTTATTATTCTTTGATATACGTTACTTGTGCAGAAATTTAATTCTGTCAATGAAAAAATTTAAAAAAATTTTTTATCTCAAAAAAATTTTTGTTTGGATTTTTGTTGTTCAAAAATGTGTTTTTTTTTCAAAAACACTATTTTTTACTCGAAAAATATTTAACATCCTGGGATCCTTCAAAAATCCCATTTTTAGCCCCATGAAAGCCCTAAAGATCGCCCCAGTGAACTCGGATCGTTCCGGGACCCCAAAAAATGGATTCTACGTCCAAAAATACTTCAAAAACGACACCTAACTCGATCCCATAGCTAAAAGCCTTCAAAAAAACCCTCCCGTAGCCCCATTATAGCCCCAGAGCGCCCCACGGGTTTGGGCGATCGGACTGAAAACCTTGCGGGCACAACTAGATGGTAAACCAAGTATTTTGCCAAAATTTCAGATTTTTAAAAAAATTCCTACTGCCCAAAACGGCCCGGACGGCGGACGGCGGGCGGACATTTCGGATTTTGAATGTAGACCTCTTGAAACGGATAATGTCAAGTTTTGAGGCCGATCCGAGTCGTCGACCTCCGTCGCGAAAACATAGGTGTATTATTCCAAGAATAATAAACCAAAACGCCGGTTGAGGGACTGACGGTGTGTGAGGGCCAGGAAAATTCGATGGAAAGGAGGGTAAACCCTCCCCATGTGTTTCATCATACGAATTATACCCGCCACGGTGGGTTTCTCGGTGTGGGGCCCATCAGCTGTTCTGAGCTGGGTTGGTTGGCTCCGCCAGGAGGTTGCGACTGCCCCCTGCTAGTGAGGGTCCTCGATTCAGTGCTGCCAACCCACCCATGGAACAACTGATGGACCCCATAACAATAAATAATATATAATAAATAAATATATTAAAAATATTTAATATAAATAAATAAAAATATATTTCCTGGTGAATGTTGTCTCTGCCTTGATGGATTCCTGTTATGGGGTCCATCAGTTGTTAGTATACTAACGGCCCTCTGACTCCTGAAATGGATCGTTTTTTTTTTCCCCCATGACAAATAATCTAATAACCAGCATCAATAACGATCTACCGGTAACGCCTTACAGGGAAGGGGCGGCATCCCTATTTCCCCTGCACGAAGCCAGAAGGGCTAAGCAAAATCAGTTCACACGCTTTTTGTACAGTTCCTGCAGTAGAAAAGCTCCCATATTTTCGGACACCTGAAAAATGATCTCGCTACTACTCACCTCTTGAATTTCACCTTCAGACACACAAGTGTGAAACTAAGGTAAAAAGGAAGTTGTAGACTGTCGTAACTGGAAGAGGAATTCAGAACTTCTTATACTTAGAGGTCCCGGGGGAGAGCCAGACAGCCCCTCGAGCCAGGGGAAACCGAGGGAAAATATCAGGGGAAAAAAGTTGAGAAGGCGACCAGAAATTGGGATGCGAAGTAATAATAAGAAGTCTTTCCTGAAGCCCAGTCTTCCATGAATTTCATAACTGGGGAGAACTCAAAGAATTGATGCCTTGTTTAGACACAACTTTACTTTGCTTTTACTCTGCTCCTGACAGGAACACACACGGAGCATTAACACTCCCCTTTGGCCCTCTTTCCGGTGGAGGGTTTCAAAAGCAAAAGGATGTAAATATACTTTCCGTTTGCGGGAAGAAGGTTTTTGCGAGGTAAGTTTTCGAAGTCAGAACGGTACCTAATTGATGTATGGTTTCGGATGTCTGGAAGTTTTGAACGAATTGGCTTGTGTCTTGGTGGAATTCTCGTATTGAAGCTCGGAATAGCTGACCAGGTATTGACCGGAAAGATATGGAACCCACGAGGGAGGGTCTGTTTGGTGGTAAACATCCGGCTCCCTCCGCAGATAGAGTCGGCTTGAGGGCAAAAGAACCCAACGGGAGCCGCTCTGTTTGCCCGAGAACGAGTGTTGGCTTCGGAGCAGGCTCTAATAAATTTAATTGATGTGTGAACAAACACGGGGCACCTCCCCTCTTTCCGCGAGACTGATGCAAATGCAACATAGTGCTGGGGCGAGGCTTTCACGTGAAAGCTACATTTAATTTAACCGAACTGCCTTGGTTGCCCTGGGGCCGCTTTTCAACATATTACTCGTTCCTGCTTCCGGCCTGCCGCTCTCCTGACACGCAGGCGATAAATCCCTGTGTCTGAATCACGTGTTTATTGCCCATGTAGGTTACCTATCGGGTTTTGCCAGAATGAAACTGCTCTCCAATGGTTCAGGAAGTTTTTTGAATTGGAGTGGGCTTCGGCCGGTCCATTATTGATTCGATGGAAAGCCTGCCTGGTAGAAAAAAAGGGTAGGTGTTCTGCAGGATTTGGGCTGTTCAAGGCCCTTCGTCGACGTTAAACATCCGACAACGTGAAAACGACATCGTATCTGAGCCGGGAGCAGTAAACTCTTCTTGTTCCCAGGACAAGAACTTCCTGTCAGCAGCCTAGCCAGCTACAGCGAGGACCTACATTTAAACGTATATATTAAGCTTACGCAGTAGTCACTTAGGTAAAGCGGAGTGATCAACGAAAGCCCTGGGGGGGGGGGGGGGGGGTGATCAGTTGGGAGGTTCTGTCGCAACCTGAACAAGGGAAGTCAGAGGCTCTGACAGAGCTTCACAATGACTTGACATCTCGCCGACGTCAGCCAGAGACGGAGACGCCGATACCCCGGTGAAGACTCCTACATCTTGGGGAGGCGTAGCGCAGTGTAAAGACGCACGAGAACCCCTCCTGCATCGCGAGAACAAATCATAAGGTTTTGGAGGCGTCTTCAGGCGTGTATTTCACGCACTATCCCTATTCAATTCATCCAAGATTGGGTCCACCCTCAGACTGCCATGCAAGAGAAAACTAGCTAAACCCACAAAGTAATAATGGCGTCAACGTTGGATTTTGTGGAGGTTTTCGTTGGCAATAAATGCATAATTTGAATGAATACTTCAGGCACCAATAAAAATGTGTACTTGATAAGACCATCCACCATTCAAAAACCACTACTTTTGTCGTTAAGGTGTTCAGGTGCCTAAATAAAAGCAAATAATGTTCAGGTGTTCAAATAAACCAACCGTAACAATCTGATTTCACACCCTCGAAGCCAAGATTCGTACCCTTTCTAGTTTTATTTCTTAGTGTTATATCTTCGCCGTTGCGCTCTCATTTCAGTCACGTATACGATCCCTATAATACCTATACTCGTATATAATGATAAAAAATAATAAAACCCTTCAATCACATAATATTATTCTCGCAGAATCCACAACGTGCTAGGTTTTATACATATTAAAAGCTTCTCTCATTTCTACACATGCGTAGAAATGAGAGAAGCTAGGCCCTACCTTTATTAATTAATCGATTGTTACATGTATCGATCGATTCATCCACGATGAATCTTGTTGAGTGATATGTCTCCCATTCCCTGGTTATAATTGGGAGTATTATAAAATGTATTTAGTATTTCAATGCCTTGCCATTAGATCGATACATGAAATGTATGTGTTACATTGTAACAATCGATACCCCAACATTAAGAACCATCTTGAAAACATTCCTGTGTTCACTCTCAATATATAATACAAAACGAGGGAAGTTGGCTCGTTTATTTTCAGGAAGAACACGGCATCAACTAGGTATACGGATGACGTGGGTGTGTCCGGGTCAATCGCTATTATCTCTGCTGTCACTTCTTGAGGTTGCCACCAAACCAACGAGTTTTCTCACAAAATCGTTCAGCTGATTTGTTATTCTGTGACGCGGCAAGGTACGGTAGGTGTGAGGACACCTCAAATAACTGTAACAGTAGTGATAATAGTGATTGACCCGGACTTTCGTCATCAGTTTACCTATAGGTAAACTATAGTTGGTACCCAATTCTTCCTGAAATAAGCGAGCCAACATCGGTCGTTTTCTATTCTATGTTGAGAGTGCCTTACAGAGGAATGTTTCAAGATGGTTCATAAAACCTAGCACATTGTGGATTGTGCGAGAATATGTGATTGAGTGTTTTTTTTTTACAATACATGTGCCTATATTATAACTAGAGCCTGGAATTATCATATTTTGCATATTTCGGTTTTCGAGTGTCAAACCTCGTATTTAGACGTTTTGAAGGTTTTTGAATGCATTAGGGCCTTTTAAATTGAAATTAAAATGTCATATTTTTGCATATTTTGGTTGCTGGCGCATATTTTCTCATATTTGGCATGTTGCTGCATATTTCGCATATTTTACATTTTCTTCATATGTTTTCAAGAAACGAGCTTAGGAAAAACTCCCAATGTGGTTTTTGTTCAAGGGTGATTGACCTGACCTTAATGTTTGGTATCAGAGGCCATTGTTAAGAGTTGCAACACTACCTGCAGAGTGACAGAGATGGTTAATCCGCTAATGGGTACATTACTAGTTACTCTGGGCCACGGATACTAAACTATAGTTTAGTATCCGTGCTCTGGGCCTAAGCCAACTAGGTCAGGCCTTTCACTTATTTTTCAATAGGTAACCCTTGCTTTCTTCTAATTGTATAAATACTGCCTGCACATGTCCCTATGATTCAAACCCCTCGCATACTTCATTCGCTAAACAACGTCTTTACTAACTCCTGTTTTTTTCGTCATGCCCAATGCAAGTGCTCTTAAAATGTGGATAGGGAGTGATCCAGCGTTCAAGCTCGATGGGACTGTCATCTTCTGCCAACTGTGCAACAAAACCGTAGGTAAGTGAACCATTTTTATCAGATTTCTATACTAACTCCGCCAGCCTTTCGCTTCTTTAAAGAAATCTACAACGTAATTGTGGTGGTGTGAATGTTTTTCACTTTCATCAAAAATCTTTTTCTGTTCGTTTGTTTGTTTGTTTTAAAACTTAGAAAGGAAATTTTTATTCGAGCAACATAAAAAAACCGCCAAGCACATTGGAAAAGTAGTTGCTGTACGAACAGGCAGGAAGATTCAGTCTTTCGTATCTGGTTTTGCCAAGGCAGGATCCAAAGAAGCAGTTTAATGAAGACCTCATTTAAATTTTTACTTATTGTTTCCTGTAGAGAGGTCCTTCTCCACTTTAAAATGGTTATTAAGCGATAAAAAGACGCAGCTTTTCTGTGGAAAACTTGAAAAAAGTGTTGGTAGTTCAATACAATAACTTTGTTGATGATTTACATTTTATTGAATAAAGTAATTAACTGTAAACAAGTGAAAATGTTTGTTCTTATTGCTTTTGTATCCTTATTGTACCTACATTAGACAAATCAAGGTAATCATTTAGATACTTGATCGCCAAATTATAGTATTTTGGTGGAGTGCATATTTTTTCGCATATTTTTTTTTTTGCACGAAAGCATATTTTGCATATTTTGCCAATTGTGAAATCATATTTTGGAGAAAAAAACTGCATATTTTCCGAGCTCTAATTATAACTATGGATCGTATACGGGAATGAAATGAGAGCGCCATGGCGAAGATGTCCCAGTTATTAGAGGGGTCCTCACATCTACCGTAAGTACCTTAACGATTTTGTGAAAATAGGGACTGGTTGGTTTGATAGGCAATCTCAAGAAGTGACAGCAGTGATAACAAAAAACCCTCTTGAATTATTGAAGAGGTTTTTTTTTTTTTGAAGTTTTGATGATAGTTGCCACAAATCAAATAACAAAATCATAAAAATTCCAAACGAGATAGAATTTAATCAAGTGAGTTTACGAAAATGTTCGAACTTTTTTTTGACGATGTTTGTGAAAAAAATTATGAAAGGGAAATTGAGGTTTGGCTGACCAGCAAAGGAAAAGGTAGCCGAATTGTCAATTTCCTCCCGAAGGAAAAGACTGAGGGTTTTAATGGGGCTCAATTAATCAAGGGAATTGCTTTTGTCCCTGTTTGAAAATCATTAATCTCTTTGAATGGGTTTGGTTAGTTGTTGGGCGTGAATCAAGGAAGGGAGTCCCCTCTTTGCCGGTCCCCCGCCACCTACACTCATTAAGTAAACCAAGGTATAAATTGTTTGAGGTTTGTTCAGAAACCCCTTCCCGCGTCTGGTGACCGTCCTCTTCTTCTCAAGGCCGAAAGAGAGAAAGGGAGGGGGGGAGAGGGTTACTTCAGTTACGAAGCAACTTCTTCAGCCCTCAATTACCTCCTTATCTGGACTTTTCTCTCTTGTTCTTCCTCTCCATTAAATTTTACTATCGCCTTTATTGAGGGTCATCTTTTGCTTGGGCGAGTTTGTTTAATTTTAGGATTAAGGTTCCAGGTCTGCTCATTTGGTTTGGATCTTCCCGTTGGAAATGTGTTGAAATCAGACTCGTCTTCAAATAACATTTTGCTACTGTCGGGCTGAGTATAATGCGGGATGCCCTCTCGATCGTGAGCGAATAAGGTTCCTCTTAATTGAACGTCTGTCGGCTCCTTCGGAATTCCCCCTTTTCGCCGGGGTTTTCGTCGAAAGGGAAGGAAAACGGAAGGCTGATACGCTTTCGAGGCACCGGCGAAGGGTGAGATTTCTCTCGGCCCCCGTAATTGGTTTCATTTCTCCGGCGACATGTATTCTCCGACTGAACCGCAACACGTTCCGTGAGGGGAGTCTCCGAGTGCAACTTCACCGCAGAACCCACAATAGGCAGTTCACGTATGGGCCCAACCCTTTTTGTCACTCCCTAACCAAATGGCTACACCTGTTAGAAATAAACTGTACTCTACTTGTTCGACGAGTAAGAATTTACTTAAGCTACTTCTAGAAAGGATAACAATCCACACCTAGCACATTTAAAAATTAGAAATAAACTGTGTTGCTAATTTTTGTGAAATTAGACAAGTTGCTTGACTTCTTGTAGAAAATCCTATGTAAATATGGCCTCTCAATATGGCAGACAAAACTAGTGAAGGTCTGCGTTGGAACCAGGCTGTTTTGCTAAACTGATGTCGAGGTCAATTCTACAATACGAGGCTGGTTCAGATTTTCCTTTAGTCTGCCTAGTAGGAAAATATCACGGTTCAGGGTGCTGGTCAGATTTTCACAGTCCCGCCAGTTTAACTTAGAGTCAACAGTAACGCCCAGAAGCCTGGCGCCAGCAGGACAGGGGTTGGGCAACGTTGAGGGTCGGAGGTGAAAATACATCATTACTGTCTCGGAATCATTAACACTGAGGCCATTCATATTGAACCATTCAGTTGCTCTCGCCATCGACAAAGGGGCATTAACCCTGAGCTCATCGATATGGTCGGCAAATGACAGGATGGTCGAATTATCAGCAAAGAGGACCACGCGACCAGGCATATACTGAGGGAAGTCGTTAATGAAAATGTTGAAGAGCAGGGGTCCCATGACCGATCCTTGCGCCACTCCATACGGCATAAGGACTAAATCCGACAGTCTGCCATTATGACGCACACCCTGGTATGTCTCACTTAGAAACGACTGAACGAGGTTCCTTGCCTTGTCAGAGAATCAATCAATCAATCAATTTTTTATTGTAGAAGCCAGCAGGCAATACAATCGTCGAGATTAATAACAATTAAAAAACAAAACAAATTGCAGACCAACAGATTAACAAGTCAAGAACCAGACAGGCCAAATTACAAAAAGGGAAACCAGCAGAAAGATTCTAAAACATAACAGTAAAAAAATCATTAACAATGTACAATTCTGTTTGAATTAAAGAATTTTTGATGGTCGCCAGGAGACGTTTATTAGGTAGGATACGGATAGATTCAGGAAGATGGTTGAAAAATCTAGCGCCAGTCTGAAGAGGGTTTGACCTCAAGCAAGAAGAAAGCCGAGATGGCGGTGGGCAAAAGTTGTTTCGAAAGCGAGTTTCGTAGGAGTGCACATCACAGCCCCTTCTCATCCTATCTCTATTCATACAGATGTATTCGATACAGCAATATACAAACAGCCCAGGGATCGTCAGACACCCCAGTTTTTTAAAATATCCCCTACTACTTTCATTGTACCCCAAGTTAAAAATGGACCTGATCGCAGATTTCTGTTGTTGGAATACAGTGGCACTGTGCGCAGAATTACCCCACAATGCGATCGTATACGACGCTCTGCTCATGAAGAGGGCGAAGAAGGCCGTGCGCAAGAACGAAAAGGAGAGGGCGGTTGATAACCGACGGAGAGCGAAGACTGCAGACGCCAGCTTGGGGCGCAGGTTGTCAATGTGAGAATTCCACGACAGGCGGTTGTCGATGTGAAGGCCCAGAAAATTGACGGAGTTCACCAATCGGCCGTTAAGGCAGACGTGCAAGTTTTGGGTTTTTTTATCATTCAGCTTCAAGGAGTTGGCTTCACACCAGCGATGAATCAGCCGATCAGAAGAACGGAGCTGATCCCCGAGAGTTTCCTGACTTGGGCTGGACCCCAACACCGTCATGTCATCCGCAAATAGGAATAGCTGTTGGCTGTTCATGTCAAACTGGTGGGCCAGGTCGTTAACAAATAGTAAAAACAAAGACGGCAAAGTGGTACTTCTGAAGGTTACTTACGAGTAGGTCATGAGGACGCAGTCAAAAGCCTGGGCCACATCAATCATGACAGCAGAGGCGAACCTCCCAGACTCGAACGCCTCAATGATGGAGACGGAGAGCTCAAGTATGGCACCCGAGGTCGATCTTCTGCAGCGAAACCCATGCTGTTGCTCCGCGAGGAGGGAATTACCTTCGAGAAATTTGACCATATGGCCCTTCACCTCTTTCTCAACAACTTTGGAGAAAATTGGACGATTATTCAAGATTTCACTCCGGTTACCCTTTTTGGGCAGTGCGACGACTTCCGAAACCTTGAGAATGGAGGGAAAAATACCAGATGTGAGGGACTCATTGATCAGGTGCATAAGATGAAAGACCAGCGGAAGCCTGATTTTTTTCAGAATGACGGCAATGAAGTAATATCACTAGTACGTCTCTCCAACCCCCAAACCATTCCCTGCCATCATCCTCCAGGTTTTCCACCCTTGTTACCAAGATATTCGGAGGCGTTGCAGGCGTTAAAGCCCGTGATGCCATGATGAGCACCAAGATGGTTCACTCCTTTCCCTCCCCCCCAAAGTCAACTACAATCTTCCACCTCCTCCTTCTTTACAAAGTAAACTTTCAAAAGTTAATTTACATAAGGAGTGAGGTGGAAGGCATCTCAAGATCTTCGCTCCGCCTTCACTTTATCCCGTTTTTCTCATTTATGTAGCATATTTAGCCGGAACCCCTAGCCATGCAAATGTTTCACAAAAAAGAAGAAAATCCTACTTTCTTTTATGCTCATCCCCTTTTTTTCCGTTTCATCGGCGTTCGGGCCTTACTGCTATTAAAACAGTGCTGTTGACTTAATGTTGGGAAGGCTTGATATTAAAGTTTAATTTTATTTCGATGCTGGCTTTCTGGACTAATCAAACATTTAGTTTGCATAAGCACAATTTTTATTTCTTTTCCTTCCTCTTTGACTCTTCCGGACGTTTTATAAACTTCCAGGGGGTTAATCTTAATTATTCTATCGCTAAGTGAAATGGGAGCACTCTAATTGGTCTTCTTGATGAATGATCAACATACGGAGAAAACACTGTGAAACACCGCGCTGCTTCTATCCTGCAGCTCATTGAAAGTTCCTGACGTCAACTTTGCAAAATAACTAATTATTAATAACACGGCTTAATTGTACAAACTATGAGTGAACGTCGGAAGTCGTGGAGGGTGAAACACCCTGCGGTTTAGGAAAAGTTTGAATGCGAGACTTTAGTTCATAGGGCGGTTTGAGAGTCCAATAATTGGATTAATTACCCTTGTGAAACACGGCAGGGGTAAATACGAGAGTCCGGGACATCCCTGCGGTTTTGAGGATGGGGGTGGGGGTTCGAGAAATCAATGTGAGGACGTGGGTTTATTAAATTAACGTTGGAACTTCCATTCGTACTCCCTGAAATTCCGCTAAGTGGGATTGTCTAAAATGGGGACGACTAGATGCAACGCGAAATTTAAACGGTCGATTTCAGAGGAATTTCGGTATTGTGCTCATGACATGCCAGGTAGAGCGAGGCTCTCAAAAACAATAGAGGTCTTACCACGTATAATGTCGACAGTACACAAGCTCGTAATTTTCAAAAACACCCGAAACAAGAGCGCGGTATGTTAACCGTGTTATCATGAGAAAGCAGGTGAAAACGTGAAAATAAGAGAAAAAACGCTGCAAATTTTACACAAGGGTTTATTATTCTTTGATATAGGTTACTTGTGCAGAAATTTAATTCTGTCAATGAAGAAATTAAAAAAAAAAAATTTTTGGATTTTTATCTCAAAAAAAAAATTTTTTTTTTGGATTTTTTGTTCAAAAATGTGTTTTTTCAAAAATTCTGTATTTTTTACTCGAAAAATATTTAACATCCTGGAATCCTTCAAAAATCCCATTTTTAGCCCCACGAATGCCCTAAAGATCGCCCCAGTGAAATCGGATCGTTCCGGGACCCCAAAAAATGGATTCTACGTCCAAAAATACTTCGAAAACGACACCTAACTCGATTCCATAGCTAAAAGCCTTCAAAAAAACCCTCCCGTAGCCCCATTATAGCCCCATAGCGCCCCATGGGTTTGGGCGATCGGACTGAAAACCTTGCGGGCACAACTAGATGGTAAACCAAGTATTTTGCCGAAATTTCAGATTTTTAAAAAAATTCCTACTGCCCAAAACGGCCTGGACCGCGGACGGCGGACGGCGTACGGCGGACGGACATTTCGGATTTAGAATGTAAACCTCTTGAAACGGATAATGTCAAATTTTGAGGCCGATCGGAGTCGTCGACCCCCGTCGCGAAAACATAGGTGTATTATTCCAAGAATAATAAACCAAAATGACATAATATACATATATTATGTATATATACTCATATCATGAGTGAATCAATTTCGTCTTAATTCAATGAGCTCCTTGAAAAGGTCCGAGTTTCAACTCTGCAATCACTTTAAACTGATGTTTGATTATTAAGCATAACAAAACCATAATACGACTCCTTGTTTTGATTCTACTGCGCAGGAAATCATATATCGACGCTTAAGAGGCAACATATCCTATGTATAACGTATAGAGATAGGAAATAGGATATGTTGCGTCGATATCTCCCCATCATGGTTATTTGTTGGAAGCCCTAATTAAAGGACGAATTTGGCTGGTTTCTGCAACACACCTTTGTTTCCCCGACCATGGACTCTTAAGTCGGCGTAATTGGTGTACCCAGAGCTACCTAATCCCTTCGTGAACCTACCCCTAAATCCTTCGCAACCCTCTTACCCGTTCACCCCTAATTGTCCTTTAATCCTTCACCTCCCGGAGACCCCTTTGTTTTGAAATACCATTTTCTTTTCCCGCTAATGTTCAATATTTGTAGTGGTTTTGCGTCGGATGACCCGTACACAAGGGGTTTTTACAGGATGTTCTCGGCGTGTTAACGTTTCAAATGTGCTTCCAGAGAAAACTGGTCGTAAATATGTTATCAAACTCCGATAGAATGTTATCAGTCATAGCAGAGGCTGAGACGTGGTAAGGCCTACAATCACGTGTTATCTACACGAACAAAATGGCCGCTCACCTCCAGCGGCTTTCTCCCGCTTCGTCTGCACTGGCCCTTTTGGTTTAAAATAAACTTTTTATGAGCTAAGAATGAATTCGAGGCCGAGACTAGACGAATCAGGAGTTTGACCGTCAGGGCACTGCGGCCTCGAGCAGGGCCTATTATATCCATCGAACCAGAATTCACTACATCTCTGAGGGATAGTGCCACCGTCAATTTCGGCACATGAGGTCCTATCTAGTGAGTTATCCTTTCCTTTCCTCCATGGACCGACTTCTTACCGGCCTTACCTAACCTTAACTACGTCTGAAGAGGCCAGCACCCCTCGCACAGACTGGGAGAGTAGGTAGGCTAGCGCTTTATCGACCCGAGTCAGTCAGGGTTTTGAAAGATCTCAAAGACCTTGCAGACGCCTCTCGAAGGTCGAAGACCCCCCCCCAACAAACGCGGCACAGACCTGACGGACCCAAAGAGCGGGCAGGTCCTCTATGTTTATTAAGAATCATTCAAATTAAACTCGCCGTCTAAATTCGCCGATCTTCAGAATTCGTTATTTCGGGATTTATTATTAAAATTTGGATCTCCTGATTGAATACAGAGGAAACGCCGACTCAATTGGACAGAAAACACCGAAAATAGGAGGCGGATTTGGGCACTGCATAAACTTCGCTCAATGCGCTTTTCGGATGTAAAAACCTCGCGAGGATTCAAACCGATTCTTTCGCACGACTTTGCAAATATGTACATAATTTTTTTATGTTTTCAGGCCCAATAATCGCACTTTCGCGGAAAACTTCTTCGAGCAAAGGAGAAAATATTCTAAAATTTGCTAAAAGAAGTAATACGAATTCTAAATTGTATTCTAAACTTTGCTAATAGAAAGAAATCAAAACCTTTGTTCCTTATGATTTTATTTCTTTTTTTTTTTTTTTTTTTTTTGTATTTTATACACAATGTGTATGTAAATACATGTCATGTATTTAAAAAGTCAAAATCAACCACCTATGTATAGGGGAGAAACACTGTGCGGCGCCAGAGCACATGGTTCATCAGTTCAAGGGTGTAGAGTTTCTCAACTCGGTTTTCAATATCATCTAGCGGCCTTCAGTGGATGTGACGGAGGACTGGGGGGATAAGGGAAGTTTACGGGGTAGAGGCAAGTTAGGAGAAGCAAGTAAGCACTGAGATGCTTCAGAGCTGATAAACCAACACCGGGGGAAGTATAGCCCATTAGGTTGATTAGTTCGAGACCCACTTACAAGATCGCTTACTCATCCCTGGCGTGGTTTGGGGCCGCATTGTATGGACAGGATGACTGAAAAAATGTTTGCCCCCTTTTCGAAAAGAAAAAAAAAAAAAAAAAAAAAAAAAATGGAGTAAATTTTACACAAGGATTAATTATCCCCCTCCCCCCAGATTGAGGGAAAAATTAGTAAACATTTTTACTGAAAACTGCATTATTGCTTGGTGTTTTGGCAGGTCCCCAAAAATGAATTCTACGGCGAAAATTACTTCGAAAACGACATCCCATTCGTCCTCTTGGACGAAGTCCTTCAAAAGTTGGAATTGTAGCCCTTATCTGTTGAGCCGCTCGGGCGTGATGCTGTGAAAAAAAAAAAAAAAAACATGTCGAAGAGCGCACCTTTCCATTTTTTGAGGGAAAGGTTGCGCTAAAAACCGTACATTATTAAGTTAAAGTTTTAAACTTTTATCAAATAATGAGCAGTTAAAAAAAAAAAGTGGACTTGGCGATGTTGACTGTTCTATCATCGATATTGGCTCGTCCATTGCGCACGAATTATCAATTCGATACTAATAAAAAGAAAATGTTCAGTCACCGCACAACCAACCTGCACCAAGTCCGAAAGGTGAAAGATACAGAAACATTGGTGAGGTTCAAACTAGGTAGGTACCTACGTTGCCGCGGCGTCTCCTCGATTGTCGCAGTGGGAAGCTGCGGCATCCTGTGGGCGCTCAAGAAACTAATCTTCATCATACCTCAAAGAAGTGCTGCCATCACACGAGGGAAATTAGTAGCAGAGAATAAATGACGAGCTTTCTCACATCGTGTGGACTAGTGTAGTTTTGGGAAAACCATATTACCAGCGTTCAGTGAAAGTTCGAGGACATGTTCACTTTTGATTGAAAACTGAACTCCCAAATCACAGGGAGGACTTGTTCAATTTTGAAGGAAACAACCGTGTTTGAGGCGCTATTACAATGGCGAAAATTAACTTTTGATGGAACTCCGACTGTTGGCCTAAATCTCCTAACACCGTCTCATGTAGCCCCCATCAAAGCTACTGGCTTGTCGTCATTGTACAAATTTTGGTTTATTATTCTTGGAATAATACACCTATGTTTTCGCGACGGGGGTCGACGACTCCGATCGGGCTCAAAATTTGACATTATCCGTTTCAAGAGGTCTACATTCTAAATCCGAAATGTCCGTCCGCCATCCAGGCCGTTTTGGGCAGTAGGGATTTTGTTAAAAATCTGAAATTTTGACAAAACACTTGATTTACCATCTAGTTGTGCCCGCAAGGTTTTCAGCCCGATCGCCCTAACCCGTGGGGCGCTACGTGGCTAAAATGGGGCTACGGGTTTTTTAAAGGCTTTTAGCTATGGGATCGAGTTAGGTGCCGTTTTCGAAGTATTTTTCGACGTAGAATCCATTTTTGGGGGTTCCGGAACGATCCGATTTCACTGTGGCGATCTATAGGGCTTTCATGGGGGTGAAAATGGGATTTTTGAAGGATCCCAGAAGGTTAAATATTTTTCGTGTAAAAAATAAAGAATTTTTGAAAAAAAAAAAACATTTTTGGGGAAAAAAATCCCCCCCCCCCCCCCCCCCAAATTTTTTTTTTGAAATATAAAAATCCCAAAAACATTTTTTTTTAATTGTTTTCATTGACAGAATTAAATTTCTGTACAAGTGACCTACATCAAAGAATAATAAACCCTTGTGTAAAATTTGCAGCGTTTTTTTAGTCAGACAACGTTGGAGAATTATCCCCGGACAGGTTGAGAATCCGCCAAAAACTACAGTCACCTCGCCATGTGAGGGAGTCGATAAGACTGAATCGGGAATTCGGCCGTGAAGAGGAATAATCCAGGGAATTTGGAATAGTCAACGTATACCGTCATAAAGCCCCATCGGACTGCGCGTCGATTCGTTGAGCCTCCCCCGTCATCCCAGATGTCATTAAAGCGAAAAAATAATCAATCCCCTCCCCTCGCCCCCGTTGTATTAGAAAAAGAGAAAATTGGAGATTAGTCGCTCAGTACTCGTTATCTCTCGACAACGGGAAATCGCCTATGGACGGGACCAGCGAGCTAAATTGAAATATGACAGAGCTCCCAATTAAGCTAAAAGAGTCTACAGAGGCTCTAATTATCAGGGAAGGGAGATTTGACAGGGGATTAAGCCTGAGGGTCGGTACCGGGAAAAAGTCTCCCCTTTTTTTCCTATTTCGGGTTGGGTAGGGGGAGGGGGGGATTGAAAGCGGGGTGCCGAGCTTTGCTTAGCTAAACCGAGGGTTTTTTTCTCCAATCCAGTTTCAACCTGAAAGAAGGGAGAGGGAGAAAAAATCGGAAGGTGAAAAATTGAGAAAGAATCCCAACCAGGATTTGGTTTTGACATTGAAGTTTGAAATTTACAAAATAAAAATAGCTATTTTTATTTTGTATTTTATGAAAACAAAAATGACAGTACACGCGCACGTAATTATTACGAATATTTTTTTTTCTGGAGACTTTGATTTCAGAATTCAAAGAGAAAGCAAAATGTGGACTGAAACACTAAAAAAAGCCGAGTCATCTTCAATAAAGGGATTGCAGGGTTGTGGGACACGTTGCAGAAGATTCAAACATGAGGGGTGAAGGGAGGGGTTTGAAGGGGGAACATATTTTTCCTCCTCCTCACCGAGGGCGGCGTTTCGTTTGGGGTTTGGAAATTAGTCGAGGGACCTGCTCTGGTCTGGTTTCGTTTTCAAGGGAGAGAGAGAAAGAGACAAGAGACCAAAAAAAAAAAAAAAACTACAAAAAGAGAGAGAGAGAACCGTGTGAGAGAGGAAGAAAGAGAAAACAAAGCTGGGGAGATATAGAAAGAGGAGGATATTACAAACAGCTTCTACGTACAATATTTTCCACTCTGAACCTTCAACTTTTTTTTTCTGCAGCGAATTTTCGGTCCTCCCTTCTTTATAAGTCATATTTTATCATTTTAATTGCACAGGTTTTATTCGTTTTTATGTTAGCTTCACCGGGGAAACACTAGAGAAAAAAACACACTGCCAAGGACATGGCACAGAAGCGTCCTCGAGGTCCTCACAGTATGCCATCATTAAATTTTCAGAAATGACCAATTCTCCATGATCATGACAAAAGAATGCAGAACAACCAAAATTGTTTGAAAATCATTCAATAAATGAATATCTATTATGTTGTTGCTATTACGTTCGCGCATGCGCAGGTAGTACCACTGATGCATTCGTGTTGAAACGGATAAGGAACCATCTAGAGCTAAACCCACACTATTCCTGAAAATTTGATTGAAATCCGATCAAAATTGTGGGAGTTATGGCTGTGGCAAGGAAATGCGGACAGACAGACACGGAACCAAATTTGTTCAGGAGGCTCTGAAACGCTAAACGTGAGTGGAAATTTTGATTTTGGAGAACAAAATTTTTTTCTTCATTTCGAAAGTGAAAACAATGCTTCCTCTGCTTCTCAGACTCGGAAGCAAAAACGACTATCAAGGATGGGGAAAGGTCATGAATATGCAACGATGTCTTTAACTTTAAACTCATAATAAGATATGAGAATGAATACATTTGTCGAGGAATCATAAGGGTAGCGTCACCGTTTTCATTGGGTCGTTTTCTTCATATATGGATTTTGAAGGAGTAAATTGAAGCTTATTATTCAGCCAAAGTTCACACAAGTGAATCCAGGGGAATGACACAACAAATAACAAGAATGATAAATAAAATAACAACTAACAACAAAAGAAACAAAAACAAAAACAGCAAATGGCGGAAACCCAAATGAGGGCCATGGGCGCCGTGGACGCGTGGACTACTCGTCCCAGAACTGGAGGCCCGCTCCGTTTTCCAGTCCGAGACACCGGAATTTTCTTCTGGTACCCCGCAATCAGGATGCCACTGCCCGGACGGCAGCGAACTGCAGCTTCACCCGAACCACAAGCAGCTACTTGCGAAAATGGACGAGCCCACTTTTCAGCCAGATAGTCCAGATAGTCGAGGCGAGCTGTCGATTGAATCGCTGACCTTTTCCGTTATCGTTCCTCCGGCCGCCAGACCGTACCAGTTCACGGCCCTCTTGCCGTTATCCCCCGCCCGATCAAAGAAGTAAGTACGCATTCGTATTTCAGCTATTCAAACAGTCAATCTTGTCAACATCAACTTGTCACACAGTCCTTTGAAAATTTTTCGGAGAAAAGCGAAAAATCGAAACAAAATCCAGTGGGGTACTCGACGGACTCTCCTCGACTCACTTTGCGAATTCATGTGGCGTCAGTCCTGTGCTTCAAGGAATGAGGACCCTTTCGAAGACATTCTCAAGGAAATCGCTATTTTGGCCTCCAAGTACCATTCCTGAACTGTCCATACTACTCTTACTTTTGACTCATTTACTGTTAGATATTTGACTAGCTCATGTTAACTAGATTGACGGATGTTTGAGTAGATGAAATACAATATTTCAATAAAAATTATTAAAATAATTTTAATTACCTACTAAAATTTATTCTTTTCTCCGTCATGGTGAAAAATCATGGTTTATTCACCAAATTTCTTAGTTAGGCGCCAAAGATTGCTGGTATAGAAATCATGCAATTTTATTTTACAAAACCACATTTTTTTTTGAAAAAAAAAAAAAAAAAAAAAAAAAATCCAGACAGAAAGGCATCTGGTGGAGATTGCCGAGAAAAAATCAAGAACTTAAAAATACTTTTAAAATACCGGCAATAGTGGGGCAGCCTTGCGATTCGTTCGGCTACAGGCTTCATCAGTTTTGGACTCACCTGAAAAGAGAAGACAAAGTCAATTACAATCATGGCATTAATATGATGATACAGCGTTCGGATGAGACAATCTGAGTTGTTATGCCGAGATCCCCCAACACGGTTCGGCTTCTAAGTAGGTACAACCGTGCTCCATGTGCAACTCTAGCCACAATTCCAAACCGTACCTTTGTAGCCGTCGAAAGAGCCATTTTGAACCCAACCAGGTATCTTTGCCCGTCAACCAAGCCAAGAGCTGATTTAGATGCTTTGCTTTTACCCAAACGTTTCCTTGCCTGGTTGAACAATTCAAGGCATGCAAAAAACTATACCTTTATCGTAGAGCAACAGAGAACAGACCTTTATTGAGCAATTTAAGCCTTAAATTATTTTAGGCTTATATTTAAAGTTTCTCCCGAGTGGCGGGTTTGCCGTCGTCTTCGATATGCTTCTTTCGCTTTTCGAATCGTCGTTAATCTGTTGCCCAGGAACTGTAACATGAGATAACTGCATTTCTCGACTTTGCGCGGAACTTGTAGCGCTCCCTTGTGCTCGAACTAGGGTCATTTCAGCCTGTGACGAACTGCATCGAGTAACAAACTCTCCAGAGTCCCGCTTAGATTCTGGCAGGTCTGTGGGTCTGTCCACATTTCCTTGTTACAGCCATAATTTCCACAATTTTGAATGAATTTAGCTCTAATTTTGAGGGAGTATGCGGATAAGGCCCCTTGAGGTCCCATACGAGTTTCATCACAATAGAATCAGCGGTACGCTCTGCGCATGCGCTAACGTGAAATTCTTGAAACAGGCATAACTTTCACAATTTTGATTCAATTTCGCTCATATTTTAAAGGATTATACGCACAGGGTCTGTCCACATTTCCTTGTTACAGCCATAATTTCCACAATTTTGAATGAATTTAGCTCTAATTTTGAGGGAGTATGCGGATAAGGCCCCTCAAGGTCTCATATGAATTTCATCATGATCGAAGTAGCGGTATGCGCTTACGTGGAATTCATTAAATTTCTTTGTTACACGAGGAAGCTATTTGCCATGACCCTTGGCAGTGTATTTTTCTTTAGATAAGTAATAATTTTTTTAATTTGAATATCGTTCGGCATCAAATATCTTGTAATGAATATTTTCATTTCTTGCTCTTTGATTCGTACCTATAAGCAGTTTGTATTTACGAGCTGCCATTGAACGTTGAAACTATTCATTGTGACAAGTGAAAGCACCACACGAGTGAGCTTGGAGCAAATCGTCTTTTTAAAACCTCCGCCGGTATCTCCGAGTAGAAAGATGTTACTCTCCGTCGGGAAGAAAAAGAGAAAAAAGTGAGAGAAACGAGTGAGGGGAAAAGTAACGGAGCGAGCAGCGTCGGATAAGAATGGTAAAAGGGGGAGAAGAATAGGATGGAATCGTGGGGACCGTAGGAATGAGGGAATGGGAGGGAAAATGTGGGGGAAGGTCGAGAGATGGGAAAACGGGTCGGGGGACTTCCAGGGGGGGAGTATTGTTTGCCTACGTGCCGGATCCCTCAGGCACCGGGATCCCACCGATTGAGGCCGATGAAGATTGATCGACCACCTCACTCCTCCCAACCGCCCTTCCCCACCCCCTCGCCGCGACACCCAAGTATAACCACACACACACCCCTTCCCCACCCCTACCAACAACCCCTTAATCCCCCAAATCACACTACCTTCCAAACCTCCACCGACGCTGTATCACTGTTTTCCCTACTTATTCCCGTTAACTCCTCCGCTCTTCGACATCTTACATTGCAAAAAAAAAAAAACAAATAAAAATAAAAAATAAATAAGTAGGTAAATAAATAAAAAAATTCACTGCCAAGAAAGACATGAAACATAGCTTCCTAGCGTTCAAAGACTACCCATTGCTGAAGTAACGCCTGTCATTTGAATCGTCTCTTGCACCCCTAGAAGGGCTCCTTCTCAAATTTCAACATCCGGGTGTGTCGACAGGAAAGAATTTAGTTCACTCAGATGGTCAAGGAAAAGCCCATCATTTGAATCGTCTATTTTGTATTCTCAGAAGGGCTCCATCTCAAATTTCAACGTCTGAGGGTGAACAGGAGAGAATTGAGCTCACTCAGCTGGTCAAGGAAAAACCCGTCATTTGAATCGTCTATTGCACTCCCAGAAGGGCTCCATCTCAAATTTCAACGTCTGAGGATGAACAGGAGAGATTTGAGATTACTCACCTGATCAGGAAAATGCCCGCCATTTGAATCTTCTCATGTGCTCCCAGAAGGGTTCCATCTCAAATTTCAACGTCCAAGTGTAACAGGAGAGATTTCAGCATTGACGGATTTTGAACATTTTCACATTACCAACATAATCGAATTCAATTGCTGTGAACACGGGTCTGGAATGGAAAATAGGTTTGACTACGGTGCCGAAAAATTTGCGATGTGTCAGCATTTGGGGAAACACTTGAACAAAAAAAGCTTGTCATCGCCGAAATCCTAAAACTTCATGAGCGTGATTGCCCCCTCGAAATTGGCCATTTTCAGCAAAGGGGAAAATACTCACGTCTAAATCAATAGATTTCTTCTTTCTATATTCTCTATATGTTTGGAAATTGAAGTACATTCTAGCTAAAATGCACCTTGAACCATTTTCAACCGTTTTCATGTTCATGGTCATTTCTTCATGGTCACATTAAATGTGATAAATTTTATCATCGCACGGACGCGGCATATTTTTTTTTTTTCAATTAACAGAGTAAATTTAATCGGAGCACTGCTCGTCAACAATTATCGTGACACTTGGATGAAGATCGCTTTTACACTAAAGGAATGTCTGAGCGACAATCAAAGATAAACGATTTTTGACTTTGTTATTGTTATGAATAAATCGGAGCATGGTTTCAGGAGAGAGAATAAAGGCCATGAAATCTGCGCGTGTTGTTAAGATTCAAAGGACGAGGGTATATATATACTTGGCCCACATGCATGTATAGATGTTAGTATACGTTCTGGAGCTCTGGGGGTAAAATTTCATTTTGTAAAGCAGCATCATGTAAGTAACTGAGAAATTTTTAAATGGTTCAAGGTGCATTTTAGCTAGAATATACTTTAATTGTCAAACTTAGTGAATATAGAAAGAAGAAATCTATAGATTTAGACGTGAGTATTTTCCACTTTGCTGAAAATGGCCAATTTCGAGGGGGCAATCACGCTCATGAAGTTTTAGGATTTCGGCGATGACAGGCTTTTTTTGTTCAAGTGTTTCCCCAAATGCTGACATATCGCAAGTTTGTCGGCACCGTAGTCAAACCTATTTTCCATTCCAGACACCCGTGTGAAAGACGCTGCACCTCATTCTTTGGATATCTTGGAATTTCGACTCGAGATTTTTAAAAAATCGATGGCTGCGTAAACACCCGTCTTCCACGTTGCTGAGGATGACCGGATTCACCGAAGTTTCAGGTACAACATTTTGACGGGGGTAAAAAATTTACATCAGCTTCCAAATTCGTCCTTTTTTTTTTAATTTTGAAATTTCTGCAATACCGTAAAAGCTCCATTAACGTGGGACGACGAGGGCAAGCTTTTCACGGTTAATAGGAAAACCCGGATAATCGGAATATTCAAAACTGAACGAACGAAGTGAAAATGCGTGCAATATATTAGCATACGGGCGTTTTAAAATTTTAATGGTACTTCGAAAGAGGTGGTATGTGACAATAGTTGTAATTTAATTAACCAACTTTATGCATAAATCGAGGTTTCGAAGCGCCATGTATAGATATGTATAGATTCAATGGGGAGCAGCCTGGTTATGGACTCCTTGGATTGATAGGAGAATGGAAGAAGGTGGCTTGGTTTTGTGTGTTCGGCAAAATCCTCATTTACGCCGTCATCCTCGCTCCCGCCGCCGGTTTTTTTTATTTTATTTTTTTTTTTATTTTTTTTTTTAGGAAGAGGGAGAGAGTGTCCCTCTGTCCAGGGAGTCAAACGATTTGTCGCGAGGTACCGACCTGGGGGAGAATGCAGCCACATAAACGGGAGATGAGCTTAGTCGGGATTTGTCAATAAATGAGGCCTGGGCAGCAGATCCAGGCGTCGGGATCTCTCCGGTCAGCAGGATTGATGTCACAGTTAATGGAAGGCTGACTCGACAGCGGGAGAAGGGAGGTTCGCACAACCGCGCCGCGACCGTGGCGGGACCCACTCCTCCCGCCGGTACTACCTCTGGCGTGCAGGCGAGATTGAGAAGACAAAGTGGGGTGAAACCACCTCAATGATAATTTCAGTTTTTCAATAAATTCAAATCAGTGGTTTTCGATGTTGAATTTTTATTAACACCATCGATTTTTTCCAAATTATTCGAAACAATAATAATTTTTAGACTGTTTGAAATTCCCACCGTTTTTCAGGACTCATCTTACATTTCACGATGAAAACTTTACACTCACTGTGTCTTCCTCCGCGGGGGGGTTAAAACGCCACTAATTTATCTCACGGGGGAGGTTACATGCAAATCAGCCTCATCCTCAACCGTTTTGGGGGCGTAGGCGGCTGACGAAGCACAAAATCCACCCCCTTCCCCGAAACCCACTCGCAAACTCATTTCGACTGTTGGGAGGGAAAAAGGGAGATTTTCGTGGGTATAAAAAAAAGAAGGGGGACGCGAGAGACATTCCCGTTATTTTATTCAAGAGTTGACTCGGCACTCTAGTAAATCCCAATTACATTTTCCGGTAATAAAGGGCGCAAAAAGGCTTGTAAACGTCACATAAATTCCGCGCGGAATGGATACGTTCCCCTCGCTCGAAATTCCCTTTGATCACGCCTTTGGGCTCTTGAAGCATCAAGTTGGCAATGTGGAAAGTAGAATTCAAGTTTTTACCAACCACAATCGTCCAAGAGTGATGATATCTGTGGGGTTCCACTCTGCTTCAAGCACTCGAGTCAATAGTAGTTTGGCTGAGCGCCCGTTGTACACAACATAAGACAAAGGTGCTGCTCCTTCCCCGCATTGGGACGATGGCAGTTCCAGGGAGATCCCTAGGGGGCGGGTTTAAACTGGGCCACGATAGCAGGGGTCCATAAAGCAGTGGTCAACTCTCGATGTAAACTGGGCCCCACTTTGAACTCCTCGCCTCCCCTGACTAACACGACACTCCCTCCCTGTAAAGTTCAGGCCATCACTTCAGTGTTGGAGGTATGTAAAGTGGTAGAGTGGGTGTGCCACCTTAGCTCACTCGGGCCTCCGACTGGAGAGGCCTTAAAGTGGAGTGAAAGGAGCTGCCACCCTTCTAATCCAGGAATCCTTGGGCGAGGGGGAGCCCACGCTGCCACAGGCATGCTGCGACGGGGTTTTCCCTGCTGCGAAATGCCACCGGCCGTCCCCCTTGGTTGGTGTTGGAATCGAGGTTGGTCGTGGTGATAGCTTGCCTCATAGGTACGTGCAGAGGAAGCTAGGATACCAGCCTGTAAATCTGGTAGAGTGAGCTAGAACACTCGGCCCCACTTGTGGTGCGTATGCAAACAAGTTAGAAGAAGGGGTCCCAAGCCTTGCCATTTGCTTGCAGATGGCAGGAGAGGCATAGCCCCGGCGGTGGACGAGCCCTCCTTATAACTAGACAACAACTGTATTGTGGGTCATTGGTGAGTGACTCCCCACAAATCGAATCTACCCCCGAAATGTTCAGCAAACGACACCTTACTCGACCTTACTGGAGCCTGACACAACCTAGTTACTACCTTTCAAAAATTGATGTCAATGTCGACTCAGCCCAACACTCCTTTAACAACCTCTTCGTTCGTATTTATCGTTTTGACAATCCTGAACTTCCAAGTTTACCAAATAACGAGTCAGCAAACTGTCTCTTGAAAGTGGCTGTTAGGCTACTTTAAACAAAGCTTTTTCTTTAGGAAACACAAGTTTTACGAGCCTCTTTTCAATCGCAATCGATCCAGAAATTGAAAAAAAAAAAAAACAGCAAATTATTCTTTTGTAAAAAAATAATAATAATAATAATACTAATAATCATAATTAAAAGAAAAAATCGGTAATATTATATAGCGGTTGAAAAGATGAGGGTCCCCAAAAAATAGATTGGACGTCCCAAATCAGACGGGAAATAACACGTCGTTGGACCTCCTGGTATGCTTCGAAAGCCAATTTTGTGAATTCCACGTCCTAAATTGACTTCGAAAACGATATCCGACTTGACCCCTTAGCCGAAACCCTTCAAACATCCCTCCCGTAGACCCTGGATTGAAAGAACCGCACTGATTCGGGCGATCGGGCTGAAAACCTGGCAGGCACAGTTGTGACAACTACATGATTTAGCGAGTGTTTTGTCAAAATTTCGGACTTTTTAAAGTAATTCCTACAGCTCAAAACGGCCTGGACGGCAGGCGGACGTTTCATTTTTTGAATCTACACATTCTGAAACGAATAACGACAAATTTTGAGGCTGATCAAAATTTTCGACCCCCGTCGCGAATACAAGCACCCATGGGTGTTTCATTTTTGGAATCCATGAATAACACAGAAAAAAAAAAAAAAAAAAAACATACAAAAAAACCTAGCAACGCTTGCATCGAGTCTGCAACACAATGGCTTCTTCCAGGTTTGACGGACTGTTAACAGAAATCGACGGAGACATGCGCAGTTGAGATAACTGCTGTTCCAGGTCGCTTGGTCGGCGAAAAGTCGCCGTCGCCGTCTGTTCCAGGTCGATTTGTAGGTTGACATCAGCTCAACTGCAGTCGGGCGGGAACCGACAGCTCGAATGAGTTCGGTTGGGAGCTGTCGACTTTGATAACCCCACCCAGTTGAAACCTCTCTCATAACCCTCTCACTTTATTTTGGTGCTCGGCGTGTCAAGTTGTCATCTGGAAGAGATGAGCGTCCACTCATCTCTTCCAGATGATGATCTATGGGGCTTTCACGGGACTGCAAATTTTGTAGCTCCACCGAAAACTCATAGATCCTCAAATCAGATGGCTCCGGGACCCCCAAGAATGGATTCTGCGACCAAAAATACTTCGAAAACGACACTGTATCAAATTTACAGTCACGTGAATCACCGTGAAGTAACGCTACAACAGTTTGTTGACGGTTAGGCGTTCCAGGTAAGAGAGTGCGCTGTTGGACAGAACTCAACTGCTATTCAGGAGGCATTGGGACAGACTTCTGTCGACAGACGCCGTTAGACCTGGAACAAAGCTATTATAAAATTAAATGTTATAATAGGTTTGTTCCAGGACATAACATTAAATGTTATAAAAAATAACATAACATAAAATGTTATAAAAAAATTTTTATGTCTTTAGTTTAGTCGTTGCTAAGGAACCAAGCGTAACGCGTTTTTTTTAGGTAGGTAACACAACGCTTTTTGGTTTCTTGGAATAATACACCTATGTTTTCGCGATCGGGGTCGACGACCCCGATCGGCCTCAAAATTTGACATTATCCGTTTCAAGAGGTCTACATTCAAAATCCGAAATGTCCGTACGCCGTCCGGGCCGTTTTGGGCAGTAGGAATTTTTTTTTAAATCTGAAATTTTGACAAAATAGGTACTTGGTTTACCATCTAGTTGTGCCCGCAAGGTTTTCAGTCCGATCGCCCAAACCCGTGGGGCGCTATGGGGCTAAAATGGGGCTAGGGGAAGGGGATTTTGAAGGCTTTTGGCTATGGGATCAAGTTAGGTGTCGTTTTCGAAGTGTTTTTGGACGTAGAATCCATTTTTGGGGGTCCCGAAACGATCCGATCTTACTGTGGCGATCTATAGGGCTTTCATGGGGCTAAAAATGGGATTTTTGAAGGATACCAGGAGGTTAAATATTTTTCGAGTATACCTAACCTAAATAATTTTTGAAAAAAAAAAAAAAATTTTAAATAAAAAATCCAAAAAAAAATTTTTTGAGATAAGAATCCTTATCAAAATCCGAAAAAAATTGTTTTTAATTTTTTTTTCATTGACAGAATTAAATTTCTGCACAAGTAACATAGGTATATCAAAGAATAATAAACCCTAGTGTAAAATTTGCAGCGTTTTCGTTTGTGGGCCAAAGTAAAGACATAGAATGTCAATAATTTGATTGCTTTCCATTCCCAGTCTCAACAAAATTTGTGATTATTCGCTTAAGTGACGTTCATATTATTACGTTATTTAATACAACGCCCGCTTCCCCCCCCCCTCCCTAAATCACACACACCTTCCTATCCCCAAATGGTCGGTTTTGGAAAGCAATAATTTCTCGTGTTCACAGTTTATCGTCGAATGGTGGAAGTTGCCTCGTGCGCTTTTCTATAACGAGGCTCAGATCTCGGTGGATACTTTCGACGGTGGCCCCGAGGCGAAATAACGAAAGGAACACGAGAGAGCAGACTAAAAAAAAAAAAAAAAAAAAAAAAAAAAAAAAACTGCGAAAGGAAGACTAGGGGGTTCTGGGAGAGAAAACAAGTTAATTGATGTTGTAAGCTTCCCTTAAAACATCGCCGGAGTAAAAAAAAAGTCTTTTTCGAACCTTGTAAAAGAGAAGGACTTTCCAAAATAACCGAAGGGCAATCCCTTCGGAAGTATAAGTACCAGTTCGAAGGACGGCTGGAGGGGGAAGAAAGAACAAGCCCTTTTCGTGGTTCTTAGTATAACGAGAATCGGTTGCGTTGAAGGATGGGAGGAGTAAAAAAAAGGGGGGGCAACAGGTACTGGGGGGTTTTTCTCCTTTCGCCTCCCTTCGCCCAACTTTATCACCCTCCGCCGTCCTCTGCCTTCGTTAGCCCATTGTTCGTTATCTCATACTAGGAGCTTTCATAATCAAAAGAAAGATCCTCCCAACCATCACCGATATTCTCCGCCCCCTTCCGTCAATTCTTTCTTTTCTGCAGGAAAAATGAATAAAAATCCTTCGTTAGAAAAAAAAAATTCTTTGTATCCGCCTCGACCATTACCCAACTTTTTTTTTTCGCCCGGCCGATTTTTTTTTTTTTTTTTGCTTTTTCCTCCCCCTTTTCGGGGGTCTCTTATTAATTTTTGTGGCCAATGAACGTGGTCCCGCGGTATTGGTAGAATGTTTAATTCTTGGCCCTTTTCCCCGCTTCAAGTGTTCTTTTTGGGGGCACCCAAGGGCTAAAGGAGAACCCTCCGTTCTCATACTATCTATCCCCTTTGATGAACTCCGAATTCTCGGGCCTTAATAATATCGGAGCTTCCGAGGCCCCCTAAGCTCTCTGAGCTACTTCACAAAAAAAAAAAACAAAAAAAAAAAAAAACGGGCAAACTGGATTACATGTGAGGGGGATTTTTGTTCTTAATAATCGAACATTGTCGAGTGGTTGGACAGATCTGGGACACCCGTAAATTGATGCGCCAATAGCATAGCATGCTAAAGTGATGCTATACGTTAACAATTGTGATGAAAACAGTTTTAGTTAGTTTAGTAGAAAACAAGTAGTAAAATAACTTAGTTACTATGCCCCACTTGGTGACCAACACCTTTCAAACCCACAAAAATAGCTTTTGGCTTGAACGGACACAGCGAGTTTAGCCATTGCACTCCACGGCCCAGAAAAAAAGGCCACTGCATCAGTGCAGATTTTTATCCGTATTTTTCGGGGTCTGCACGGACCATCAAAATTTGATATTTAATATGTATCCGTATTATACGTATTTTACACGGATATTCGAGAAATCATCAAGAAAACGGTAAAAATCAAGGGTCGCATGGGTACCGCGAAGTCTAGTCCTAGCTCTGGGTGAAGGCGAAGAAGTATCAGGAGGGTGTAATGATGGCGAAGAAGTGTTTTACATAGAATAATTCTGTCAGAAGTTCGTCAAGTTTCATTTCGGTTCATTTTGGTTTATTATTCTTGGAATAACACACCCACGTACTCGTGTAGGGGGGGAGAAACTTTTTGTCGGCCTCAAAATTTGTCTTTATACTTTTCAAGGTGAGTAGATTCCAGAAACGAAATGTCCGTCCGCCGACCGCATTGGGCAGTAGGAATTTTTTTAAACCTTGAATATTGACCAACTACTCGGTTTGCGTACCTACTACTAGTAACTAGTAGTGCACAACTGTTGTATAATATTACCATACGCTTAATGGTTGCCTAATTAAATCAATAATGCAATTAATAATAATATAGTAGGTAAATAATATAAAATTTTTTTGATAGTACATACCTACAAAATTTTGACCAAAGAAAGTGATAACTACCTACGTTTCCTCTTTGTTCGACTGATTGGTAAACTATTTTTGTTCGAGTTATCTACCTGTACTTGAACGCCTATTCCTTCCAGCTAGCAAACGAGCGAAGCTGAAAATTGAGTGTAAAAACTTTTTCTTTTTTTTTTTTTTTTCAGCCTGAAACTGCTTTTTGGGTTCTCTATAGATATTCTTATAAAACCCTTTCGGAGCATACATATTTCATACGGATTTACCACGGATTTTTACCACTAACGACTCGGATTTATGTTTTTGTGATCTGGCACCACAAAACTCTCCAAATGGAAACCAACCGATACCACGACACTCCCCAATTCGCGCCTGCAGTGAATTTTATAAAACGCTGCAAATTTTACACAAGGGTTTATTATTCTTTGATATACGTTACTTGTGCAGAAATTTAATTCTGTCAATGAAACATTAAAAAAAATTTTTTTTTTGGATTTTTTTTTTTTTTTTCAAAAATGTTCTTTTTCAAAAATTCTTTATTTTTTACTCGAAAAATATTTAACCTCCTGGGATCCTTCAAAAATCCCATTTTTAGCCCCATGAAAGCCCTATAGATCGCAACAGTGAAATCGGATCGCTGCGGGACCCCAAAAAATGGATTCTACGTCCAAAAATACTTCGAAAACGACACCTGACTCGATCCCATAGCTAAAAGCCTTCAAAAAACCCTCCCGTAGCCCCATAGCGCCCCACGGGTTTGGGCGATCGGACTGAAACCCTTGTGGACACAACTAGATGGTAAACCAAGTATTTTGTCAAAATTTCAGATTAAAAATAATTCCTACTGCCCAAAACGGCCCGGACGGCGGACGGACATTTCGGATTTAGAATGTAGAACTGTCAAATTTTGAGGCCGATCGGAGTCGTCGACCTCCGTCGCGATCACATTGGTGTATTATTCGACCTGTTCAATTGGGCTGTTAGATCTGAAGGTGGTTGAATGTCACATTAAATACCCGCTTGTTGAATGGCACTACGATATCTGAGAGATGGTTTGAGGGGGTGGGGGTGTATAATGATAGGGGGTGAAAGGGGATTTTCTGAGGGGTTAGCAATCTCCTTCGCGGGCGCTAATGAGAACCGCTCGGAAAACCCCGTCCTTTCGGTCCATCCCTCAGGGGGCTAATCGGGCGAATTAATTACCAGTCAGAACGGACGCCCTTTCCAAAGCTTTGCTCATCCCCCTCCGGATACCCCGCCGCCCCCGGGCCCTGCCACCCTTCTAAAACACTACCACTATGCGTGCCGAGTCCTTAATTTAAACCGCAAGAACACCCCCTTCGGCCATCCAACCCTCCGAGCAAACTACCGATGTAAACAAGAAATACGACGCCCCCCTTTCACCTCCTTTCTCTCCCCCCTTTCACCCCTTTCACTCATCGGGCCCCGTCCTTTGGACCATAATTACGTGCACGACGACCAATCATGAAGCTGAACTCCCGCTTTTCGAATACGATACCCTAATTACCCGCCAGGATAAGATATCTTCATGCTCTCCTGTACCTGGACGAGGAAAGCAGCAGCGTCTACCTGAGAACTACATTACCCCTTAATTGAATCATTTTTGGTTTATTATTCTTGGAATAACACACCTATATTTTCGCGTCGGAGGTCGAAGAGTCCGATTGGCCTCAAAATTTGACATTATCCGTTTCAAGAGGTCTACATTCTAAATCCGAAATGTCCGTCCGCCGTCCGGGCCGTTTTGGGCAGTAGGGATTTTTTTTAAAAATCTGAAATTTTGATAAAATACTCCGTTTACCATCTAGTTGTGCCCGCATTTTCAGTCCGATCGCCGAAACCCGTGGGGCGCTAAGGGGCTAAAATGAGGCTACGGGAGGGTTTTTTGAAGGCTTTTGGCTATGGGATCGAGTTAGGTGTCGTTTTCGAAGTATTTTTGGACGTATAATCCATTTTTGGGGGGGTCCCTCAACGATCCGATTTCACTTTGGGGGTCTATAGGGCTTTCATGGGGCTAATAATGGGATTTTTGAAGAATCCCAGGAGGACAAATATTTTTCGAGTAAAAATAAAGCTTTTGAAAAAAAAATTTAAAAAAAAAATCCAAAAAATGTTTTTTTCAAAATTGTTTCTATTGACACAGAAATAATTTTTGCATAAGTAACCTACATCAAAGAATAATAAACCATTTTTTTAAAAGGGTCATGAGTCATTTTTGGCCATTTTCTCTTTTGGTTTATTGCTCTTAGGATAACAACCGGTAAGTAATTTGTCAAAACTTCAGGTTTAAAATAAATAACAAAATCCTGCAGTCTGTACGGAGGATGAACGTTTCATTTTAATACAAACTGTGTCCTATGGTTCATGATGAGTGAATTCGGAAGATGAAACTTCCATCCACCGTACACGGGCAGCAGGTTTTTTGTAATCTGAAATTTTGACAACATACCCGGTTTTGGTTTATTATTCTTGGAATGATACACCTATGTTTTCGCGACGGAGGTCGACGACTCCGATCGGAAAAATCTCAAAATGTGACATTATCCGTTTCAAGAGGTCTAGATTCCAAATCCGAAATGTCCGTCCGGGCAGTAGGAATTTCTTTTTAAATCTGAAATTTTGACCTATAAACTTGAAATCAGCTTTGATTCGAATATAGGTATATTCGAAGAGCTCGGCCGAACAAGGGTCTATGTTAATATTTTGAGTTATTGAGTTTTTTGCATCAATCGACGCGTCGAGATCTCCTCTACATGATGTTGCTAACCAAACACCTGAACTCTCCATATGGCCTTCGCCATGGAGATTTCAAGAGGAAAAATCTCGTGTTTCGGCGCGGTGACAACTTCGGTTTTTTCGCTCTCCTGACAACTTGCAAAAACCAACATAGACCCTTGTTCGGCCGAGCTCTTCCCCCTCCATTCACTAGAGGATTTTTATCGCCGTTTACATAAGAATTAAAACAGCGACAGAATAATTTTCATATGAAAATTTTTCATACCCATTATGAAAATTATTCTGTCGCTGTTTTAATTCTTATGTAAACGGCGATAAAAATCCTCCAGTGAATGGAGTGGGCGCGGGAAAACTCCGCAATTTTTTCCCAGTCTATGTCACAAAAACACCAATTACAAATTTTGGAATCCAAAATACCATAACAAAACGTGAAAAGTTACATTTTCAGTCTAAAGGTGCTTACACACCAAATGTTGGCAAAAAAACGTGTTGATAGCAAAACATTGTTGACAACAAAAATGTTAGTGGACGAGAAGAGACGGCCAACAGAAATCATAAAAACATTGTTAGCAGCAAGGTTATAAACTTTTTTGCTATCAACAATTTTTCTGTCTGTTTTTGTGGGTCTAAGTAGTTCGTTAACAAAGTTGTCAACAATTTTGATAACTTTCATAGTAACATTTTGGTAATGGCGGCCGTCTACAGTTCATTCCGGTGTGGCAAGTAGGTGATATCGCGACTGCTGCCGCTTGCGTTTTAGTTTTATGCTCGGTTTGTGAAAGAAAGAGTGTATGGGACCGGCCCTCCTTAGTGAAGAAAGTTAGCGGTCAGGATCTTCTCAAGGATGTCCGAGAGGATGAAGTGATGTTGAATTTGAAGAAGATGAAGCTGGACAGTTTCAGGGGATTTGCCAGAATAATATTATCCTCCACCGACTTTGAATTCCTTCTGAATCGTGTAGGCCCTCGTATTCGACGGCAGGCAGGAAAGCCATCTCAGTATTCCCTTTATGAATAGAATGAATGTACAAAGATTCAAAGAATAATATTATTTATTTGGTTTATTAAACCAAAAAAGAAAGAGTGAAGATACGTACAGTAGTTAATTATCCATCTGGATTTGCCAACCCTTGCCCTTTCCCCGCCCTTGTAATAACTCCAAATCCAAATGTTGCCGAAAGATCCTATTTTGCGATCGCTCCTTGAGCGATAGCAAAAATCGATGTTGGTGACAATGTTGCTGACAATGTTGACGGAAAAAATAACTTTGTTACTTGAAATGTTAGCAGCAATGTTTCCAGTAACATTTTGGAGGCAGAATTGTTGCCAACATTTTTCGTGCGTTCTAACAACGTTTTCAACAATTCGCCTTGGTCGACAGTGTTGTCAACATTTTTACGTTGGTGTAAACGGAAACTTTCTGAAAAACGCTAGTAAAAATGTTTTCAACAATGTTATCGCCCGGTGTGTAAGCACCTTTAAGGTAAGACACGAATTCGTTGATTTCCTCCTCCTTAAACTTCAGCCCCAAGAAGAGATAAAGGAAGGAGCTGAAGCCCCCTCAAAAACTGTCAAATCCCACAAATTTCCTCGTGGGAGACTCTCGATTAAAACAATTATTTACGCAGCGGTGCATGACCATCGATTGGTGCTTGAGGTTTCAGGTCGGACCTTCAAACCCGAAATTTCTCTCGGAAAACCGCACCACATTAGACCTCAGCTCTCTAACCACCTTACTGCACCCCCGTTCCTCCTTCGCTCCCAAATGCGGTAAAAATTAATTACATGGCCACCGCCTTCCGCTAGAAAGCCTTCCTCTTTCCTCCCCATTTATAAGCCTATTATCGTATTAAAGCTAATGCTAATTCAGGGAGCTATCAGGGGTGCCACTATAACGGGCAACGGCACCCCATCAGACCACCGCGGATTAAGTTCGCATTTAAGACCCCCGAAGGAGATTATGTCCTTCTTAGCCTCCCAGTTTCCCTCAGGTTCGTGCTGGAGAACGAAATAGAGATGTACACTCCGAATAAAAGTTTTTTCTCATTTTTATATTCTTACGAACTGAAAGGCACAGTATATTCAAGAGAAATTCATGAGCTTCGAATAACATGGAACCAGGAACTTGGAGAGCTTAAAGCAGGTGAGAGTCAGAAGCATTGACGAACCAAAAAGACAGCTGTCAGCCGCAGCACCGTTGGCGACAGCAGCACTGGCGGCAAAGGCGACTGTTGTAAAACCGCCGGAATAGGATTTTCAGAAGAGGGAGAATCCTCAGGGCCCTGCCGGCCATGGCGGAAAAGCTGAACCTGCTCACGAAATTGACGCCCTCTCTGGAAAACCAGCAGCCATGGACGACGGCTGGACGAGGTTTGTCTCTCCAGACTGATGTGGACCCAGGCTCAACAAGTTCTTCAGGTTCGTCGTCAGTGCTGGCCAGGAGGAGGGGACGGGGTGTGGACTGTTCAACATCGAATTCGCTGGTGGTTGCTAGCAGGGACAAAAGCTTTGGTTCGCAGGTGTCGCAGTGGCCAGGATCGAAGATGAGAAGTTTAGAAGGACGCTAGTTGGTGTGCCATATGACTGCGTATTCGACTACAGTTATAGTGGAACTGGACGGGTTGCATGTCAGCAACGGCGCTCAAGAAATTCTGGTTTTTTCATTTCCCCTGGGAACTAACTTTTGCCGGAAACGAGGTTTCTCAGGAACAAAACGCTCAAAATCAACGGTGGCGCCGTAGTCCACGTCGGGTTCCTGGCTGCTTTTTGCAAAGCAAATCTAGTTCCTGGTCGCGTTTCTTCTATGTCCCCTGCGAACTTGAAGCAACTAAAACCACTCTGGAGCACTGCGATACCGTCACCATTCACTGCACTGCTTTTCAAACCTTTCGTCTTTCGAAAATTCGCCGCCCAGATATTACAGTAATTAAAAGTCGCCTCCATACATTCTTCGTCTACGACCCTCGCAGTCTTCCGCCCTCCCAAGGTGACTTTCAGCTCGCAAATAATTTTTCGTCCTTTAGGCTTTTTTCACCCTCCATCCCACGCGCGCTGACCAATTCTGCTAACAAGAGATAAGGGGATTTCGCCCAATAGAAACGAGCACCCTTGAAGTGGAGTTCAGCCCTGAAATGTTGGCAATATAATTATTTTCTTTAACTATGAGTGCTTGGGATAAGCGTGATTGGAGAAGACGAGCGGTTTTGTGACGGAGGTTGAAAATAGAACTTAACCTGGATTTTTTTTTTTTTTTTTTTGTATGGGTCTTCATTCTCAACGCCAATAAAAATATATATTTTTTAATTCTCCGTACAATATTTGGAGTCCCAAATTGGGAACGATTTGGGATTGGGATTGGGGGGTTTGTATTTGTGAATATTGGTCGTTTTTTTTTCGGATCCCAATTCTGATTGGGACTCCGAGAAACGAGCTATGCCTCCAAAATTACTCGGAAAACGACACCTCATTAATTTTGACTCCATGACATCCTTCAAAAGCGCCATTTGTAGCCCCACGAATGCCCCAAAGACCCCCATGGCGAAATCGGATCATTCTGAGACCCCAGACGCCTCCCGTAGACCATTTTCGGCTCACAGTTCATCACTGGTTTGAGCGATCTGGCTGAAAATTTCAGCAATTAATTTGGTTAGGCCTTGAAGCATTTAATGCTTCAAGGCCTAACCAAATTAAAAACGCTGCAAATTTTACACAAGGGTTTATTATTCTTTGATATAGGTTACTTGTGCAGAAATTTAATTCAGTGTCAATGAAACAATTAAAATTTTTTATTAATTTTATTTTTATATTTCAATACCTAATTGAAATATAAAAATAAAAAAAATAAAAAATTCAATTTTTCAATTTTTGTTGGATTTTTTTTTTTTTTTTCAAAAATTTTTTTTTGAACTTTTTTTGTTTTTTACCTGAAAAATATAATATATTATATATAATATTCATATTATGACCTCCTAGGATCATTCAAAAATCTCATTTGTAGCCCCATGGAAGCCCTACAGATCGCAACAGTGAAATCGGATCGTTGTGGGACCCCAAAAAATGGATTCTACGTCTAAATTTAGACGAAGTATTTTAAAATACTTCGAAAACGACACCTGACTCGATCCCATAGCCAAAAGCCTTAAAAAAAACCCTCCCGTAGCCCCATTATAGCCCCATAGCGTCTCACGGGGTTGGGCGATCGGGCTGAAAACCTTGCGGGCACAACTAGATGGTAAACCGAGTATATTGTCAAAATTTCAGATTAAAAAAAAAAATCCTACTGCCCAAAACGGTGTCGTTTTTCGAGGTTTTTTTTTTTCGACGAGGTATCCATTTATGGATCTCGGACCCATTTTGGCTCCACCTTGAGGCTGTGATAGGGCTACGAATGGGGCAATTGAAGGACTAAGGGCTGGAGATCGAATGAGGTGTAGTTTTAAGTAACTTTTGGAATGGAATCCATTTTTTGGCCTTTTATTTGAAAAAACCCTCCACAGGTATCCTATTTTTTCTATTTATACTTTGTGAAATAATGTTTCATTAATTGCATCAAATTTTTGCAATTCTGAGGCCTTTGTGTAAAATTTTCAGTTTTTCAATAAGAACTACGTCCAAGTTCGCCATATTTTACTCCTCCCCCAGAAACGCTTGTCATCACATCTGGAATAACAGCTGGAAACCGTACCCGAGGTCACACGATATCGACCCACCGGTTGAACATCGGCGGGTCGCGTACTTTCTAACCAACCCCCGAACTCAATAATGGGCATTTACTGTTTATTTTCAATTCGCCCGAGAGTATTTTTTTACCGACAGAGCCCGATGGGTTTCGATGAGTGTGAACGCGCACGTGAATTGCTCCGAATATGTTTTGTTCACGGTTGTTTGTTGTTACAAACAGAGCAATTGCGTTTTGAAAAAAAAAAAAAAAATCAACCAAGTGAAGCTTCAGTCTAATAATTCCATGTAATGCGAATAAGTAAACTGCCATAATTTAACTTTTATCATTCCATCGACATGCTTTGATTAAATTAAAAAATTTTAACTTTTAATTTTTAAGTTTATACCAAATTTAATTAGGTTTGGAATATTGTTTTATACCATTTTTTTAACACTTCAGAAATGTCAATGGACTGATTGAAATCTTGAATAATTTTTCTCTCGGTAAAACTACAACGTTATCATTTAAACGAGAGCAAAAAAGGTTGGTGGAAGATTTAAAGGCAGAAAAAAAAAAAAAAAAAAAAAAAAAAAAAAAAAAAAAAAAAGTCATCTCGGAAAGGAGACGACCCGATGAGATAAGAAGAGGTTTGAAGATGAGACAACCTTCTGATTCTCATCCGTCTCTCGTACCCCCTCCGGCGACCCTGCTTATCTAAACCCGAAGAGAAATGGGGTTTAAATGAATTGTAAACACTTCGCTCTGGAAGCAAAAACAACACGGGAAACGTTGGCCCAAACCTCCTCTCCGGTATTCTGAAAAGCGTGCAAAAAGGTTTGAAAAGGCATTTTGCAAAATAGAACACTTGAACGCTTTCCAAAATAAACCAAGTGTGTACTTGAAAGGCAGTTGATAATTATCAGTTTACTTATTCATCCCGCAGTTTTTTTTTTTTTTTTTTTTTTTTTTTTTTGAAAATATGAATTGAGATTTCAATACAACTAATGGACCTTAATTTTTTGTTGATTAACAACGTTACTTTTTAACCCCCCCTGTGGATTTGATGGTAGCCTTAGTTGTTAAAGTATGAAAATTTCATACTTCAGAAAAATGTCAACTATCACAGTATTTAATACTGTGATAGTTGACATTTTTCCGAAGTATGAAACTTTTTATAAATAAAAATGTAAAACAATTTTCAGATTTCAGAAAGAATTTGAATTTATATAATATATAAATTATGTAATGTATATTATATAATATAAATTATATAATAATATTATATTATATTATAATATTACATGTATATAATACCTACATGTAGGTATACCTACATAAGAGGAGAGATTTGAAGCCTCAATTGAATAAAATATTGTACTCTATTTCGTGTTTGTTACCTCAGTGAAATACAGATGATCGTTAATTGGGTAATCCAATATTTCAGTTGACTTGAGTCTCAAGTCGTTTTCGAAGTATTTTTGGACGTAGAATCCATTTTTTGGGGTCCCGCAACGATCCAATTTCACTTGCGATCTAGGGCTTTCATGGGGTTAAAAATAAAGATTTTTGTTGAATCCCAGGAGGTCGTCAAATATTTTTCAAGTAAAAAAAAAAAAACAAATTTGAAAAAATTTTGCAGCTTTTTTTCAATCACCTAACGAATTAATTGAAATGAGTTTTGGCACTTAGGCGTCCTCTTTCGCCATGAAAATTTTTATTCAGTAAGTATAAATAATAAATAAAAATACAATATTATTGTCTAATGAGTTTCTTATTTAAAAAAAATCACATAGTCCAAAGCTGCGTAGACGACGGCTGACAATTGAACTGTTGGAATATTTTTGAAACTTTATTAAATAAAATTTTTATGAATTTTAACATTTTTTTTTTTTTTACTTTTTCCATTAAACAACTTATCATTTTTGGCAACTTGTTTTATAATATTACGTTATTTGTACACCATTATGTAGTAAAACTGATTTTTGAGCCCGTTGCCAAAACCTTGGTCGATTATTTTGAGAATAATTAATTAACCTAATAATGCATTTAAAAACGTCTTCGCAGTTTCTGTTTCTCCAACGATAAATTATTGATTTTTGTGATAGAATTTCAAGGTTTCCTTTTCAGTCACTAAATGAAGTGGGTCTCAGCTTCGTCGGCAAGTAGCAATCTCGTCACGTGCCTTACGGAGTTCTACGGGATCGGCCCTCCACAATGAAGGGGCTAAGCCCACGCAATATGAAATTCTATGGGGCATTATAACATCGTACCTCCGCTCTCATATTTCCTCCCACACTCACCCCCCTTTTCCGTACATTTACCCTCACTGTAATTCCCTCCGCAACACTTTCACCCCAGCCTTCGTTTTACGCCGAGCTCGCTTCGAATTTCCCCTTCATTCCGCCCCCCCACCTCACGACGGGTTCGTTTTTTCCCCCCTCCTCACGTAAGACCTCGTCATTCTTTACGGTCGCAATACTGTTCGGCGAGCCCTAACAAAGCCTTATCTATAACGAGCACCCCCACCCACCCCCTGCCGTCCCGCAACAGTGTAACATCCCTACCCCAATCATAAATGGACGGAGGGAAGCGGGGTGGCTTTTTATAGAGGATAAGACGCTGAAGGGGGCTGCCCAGGTTGAAGGGAAGCCCTTAAAAATTTATCATATACATTCTCAAGGACCTTCCTGAGGGCTATATTGGTGATTCTTGTGGAAATCTTTCTCGATACACTTTGTTACCTTCCCTAATTGGGCGACTTCCCCTTAAAGCCCGCCCCCTTAAGACCTCGTTCAGTCCAAGTCCTACAGCCCCAAAACGCTACCTATTAAGAGACACCGTCCAAAAATCAGAATCAATGTCCCTTCTAAACATCTTGGTATCAATAAATAATTTCGGCTTGTTAGTATTTGTCATAAAATTGTCATAAAACAGGAAAAACGAAAATTATAACATGTGAGATTGGGATCAACACATGTAGGTTGGATCAAACTATGTTAGAAACTGAAGAAGTAAGTTTGTAATTTCAACACGTCCCCTCAAACTGGGTTCTTCATCATCGAAGTCCCTGTTCTCTGGTGAACTGTATAATATAAACCTGAGCGCCCAAAGGCCCAATCTGCTTTTTTGTGATCAAAGGGCCAAACTGAAATCGGTTTCAAGGTCACAAATCCAAAGAGTCAAACCGCAATTTAAACGACCTGTTATTAGGGCCAAACTGCTCCATCTACGTGGTTCATAGGGCCAAACTGCTGATCTTACCAAGTATACCGCGGCCTCAAACTGCTCCAAGGTCACTATTAATTTATTATTATCACGAAGATTTGTGTCAGAGACAGATACAATGGTACAGAACCACAAGAACTTGCTACAAAATTGATCCCTGCCTGTTACTGTGTTCACGTCCTCTACTTGTTGCATCGTGAGCTTTTCGTTTGTTCTTTTGCAAAAGACAATCATGATTGTCTTCAGTTAAATTTTTCCATCCACTCATTCTTTTTCAAATGTTGTTTTGAAAAAGGTCATAATTTCAAACGATGGCTTATTATAAGACATCGAGTTTAATACTCGAGGGGGGAAGCAGGGTAAGGTGTTCTCAACCACACTCGCTCATGGTTTTTCGGGCCTTACAACAACAGTTGTGGCAGTTACTGCGAGAGAAAACAGACCTAAAGAAAAAATACAGATTAGGATTCTAATCTAATTCTAATCTTTATGTCTTATGGCTGAGAGTCAGTAAAATTTCGCGTAAATGAGCTTCATTCTAGCATGTCCTGATTTTTGCTTAGGTAACCATATGGCATCCAATCAAACGAAGTCTGAATACCAGAACAGTAGGTACCTTGAGAAGTGTTCTGATAATTTTCTAGTGGTCATTTGGGTCACTGTAATCAGTCCTGATTTTCCCCTCAGATCGAGAGGATTCAAAAAGTCGACAAAGTGACTTCGAAAAATTCAGATCACGCCAGCAAGCCAGCCCCTGAGCCAGAATGGTTGGTTCCTAATCACAATGAGTGATTTTTAGTTATTTTCATACTAGTTGTACAGAGATCTTACAAGTACAACACGTAACATCTTTGTACAACCAAAATTGTTTCCGAAATTAATTGCTGTTTTTTGGTCTATAACTCTTGGAATAATACATCTATGTAATCGCGACGGAGGTCGACAGTTCTGATCGGCCACAAAATTTTACATTAATGTAGGTACGTTATAATTATACGTTTCAAGGTGTCTAGATTCCAAAAACGAAATTTCCATCCGCCGCAGCGCGCCGTCTGCGGTCCGAGCCGTTTTGAAAAGTAGGAATTTTTTCAAAATCTGATATTTTGAGTATAAATTCGTTTTACCATCTAGTTTTGCCCGCAAGGTTTTCAGCCAGGTCGCCCTGACCCGAGGGGCTCTTTGGGGCTAAAAAAAAAGGGGCTACGGGAAGGATTTTTGTAGAGTTTCGGCTATGAGGAAGGAACTTCCTCCATGGGGTTCCAGTTAAGTGTCGTTGTCCAAGTAATTTTGGACGCAAAATACATTTTTTCGAGGTGTCTTATCTGTCCAAACATTGTACAGGATAAAATTGGTTATTTTAATTTTTTCAAAAAGTACAAAAACGAAATTGATGATGGATTGGTACCAAATACCTGTAGAGTTGGAAAAACAGGTAATTAACTAGGTATTAAAATTTATTAACGTTCAATTTCAACTGATGTATTAATATTGAAGCAGAAATTGCAGATTGACCTGAGCAATAATTGCACGGAAAGTTATTGTGACGGAAAGTTGCAAATCATAGGGCCAAACTGACAGTTTGGCCCCTTTGTCGCTCAAAAATCTCAAGGTCAAACCATGCCCATAGGGCAAAACTGGCTCTCTTCCCAGTTTATATTTTCCTACAATATTCCCAATTGTGGATGATTAAAAAACGGATTGGAATTCGATCCTATATAGATTTTCCTACCAATTACAAAAAAAAAAAAAATCTAGTAGACAACTTATACATGGGAGTTGATACAATCGCTGGCGTTTAAGAAACAGTGGTATTTCCGAAAGCAGTTTGGCCCTTTGGGCGTTCAGGTGTCACATATTATGTTTTGGTCCTGGAAGCCCTTTTGTGAGTACATCGGCGATCATCGATTCTGTCTCCAAGTATGAAGTGGTGACGAATGTCAATATGTTCCGTTCTTCCGTGTTGTGTTGGATTTTTCGCCAAGCACTGAGCCCCTTGCTTGAAAAGTCTTGCTTTTCTTCTGTCCAAAGTTCCATCTGCATTGAGTTTTTCTTTCAAAAGTAATCGACATCCCACGATGTTGGCTTGTGGTGGTTTTTCTACAATATTGAAAGTAGAGTTTTCGAGTAGAGAACTGTATTCGGATTGAATGGCGTCTCTCCAACTTTCAGCATCAGGTTGTGAAAGAGCTTCAACCACTGTCGGTGAATCCTGCAAACTCAAACTCAGTTAAGGCATTGCTCAACTAATGAGCATTCTGTGGTATGATCACTTGCTGTGTTGTATATCTTCCTGGGTCGACCTGGCTTCCCGGTTTCAATTCTAGGCCTGCCTGGCCCTCGTTGAGCTGTTGATTGCTGGTTTCCATATTCTGGTACGTTGCCCGTTTCAGCATCTACGAATTCTTCATTGTTTTCCTCGTCTTCTAAATTTTCATCTTGTCTTGGATTGTCGTGATTTTTTTGTCTTGGTTTTTCACGAGTCTCTTTATTCATTTTGATAACAACTATGTCTTGAGCTTCTTCTTTTTCTTCGTTTTTCGCCAGAAGATCGCTCGTTTTCAACATAAAATTCAGCAGACTTGGGACTTGTATCAACACATGTATGTTAGAAACTGAAGAAGTAAACTTACTTCTTTGTAATTTCAACAAAAACGGGCTGACGGGTATTCCCCTTGTAGCTTCCAATCAACTGCTAATAACGCTTTTCCTCTTTCAGCCAGAAATCGACTGTGTTTAATTAACAATTGCGGGTCGATTCCAATTCTGTTGTGACTTATTATTATTGCACGTCGAAAGCCGTTTTTAGGTCTTCTATTTGCAGGATAGTTTTGTGACTATTCTTAGCTGCCTTCGGGTCGATTGAAGTGCATTTTTTATCCAATAATGACCACTGTGTAGTGATGAGCAACCCGTTTGGCATATCACAGTTGAAAAAATTCGAAGGGATTACCATCGGATTCAGCTTAGCTGATGCACCGAAAAATCAAGTACCGTTAAGTGGGGTAATTTGAGAAACGTGAGGTTATTTGAGAAAGCAACTTTTTTTTTCGAAAAAAATCATTAAAAAGGCTAGGAGCATCTTATAGCATCGATTGAAAATGTAGCAGCCGCTCCATCATAGCTCTATGCTATGTCCTTATCAGTGGTTATCTGATACCACCGAATAATGGCGGCAGTTCACAATTTTCCGGTTTGTCGACGTTTTCAGAGAAGGTGGTCGAACTTTTGTTTCCATCCTGACCGGATCCAAGGTAGGTCCTCCTTTACTATTGTTTGAAACAACGTCTTATGAGGATCCTATCCAAATTTGAAGTAATTTGGTCCAAAAATGGCCGCGCCATGTCATTTTTTGTAAAAAGGGGCAAATTTTGAAAACGTTCAGGGGCTATTTGAGAATGTTTTTTTTTAAACAATTTTCGGCATTTTGTTTTGTGATTGAAGGCGAAGATGGAGGAACATTAGTTTTCAGTGGACTTTCTAAAGAAAAAAAAACAAAAAAACAGAAGACTGATGGATTTTTCAAGCCCTCTGACGTTGACAACGACCTAATCAGTCGAAATATGACCAAACAACAAGGTTCTTGATTCAGGGAAATATTATATATTAACAACAAGGTTCTTGATTCAGGGAAATATTATATATTATGCAATTATTATGCTTTCCACGAAAATCCAGATAAATTTCGTTTTAATTGATATTTTTATAAGAAGGGTTTTTTTGTGTGTGTGTGTGTGTTTGGGATTTTGTTCCAGAAAATTTTATTTTTTATGAGTTTCATTTTTAAAAAAGAGTCAAGACTGATGTGACCGTTTGTGATCGTTACTAGACGATATAAGATTTGTTTGTGATTATTTCATTACTATTTTTGTCGGTTTTCTTATAAAAACTCGTTTTTTGTGTTAAAAAAAAAAAATTTTTTTAACGTCCCTCAAGCTTGGAAATGATTTTTAAAAACTTGGAGGGTTGTCTCGATTAGCCCCATTGAGTTAGCGATTTTAAAACATGCATTTTTGTGCGACTTCCCATTATACCCCAACCATGAGGGCTATTTGGGAACGCCATTCAAAAAATATATATAATTCTCCTCCAGGGGGATTTCAATTTCTAAAACGCAGAAATGTAGCTCAGAGGCCCTTCTATCCAAAAAAAAAAAAAAAAAAAAAAAAAATTGAGCTGGTTAAGTAAAAATAATTTTTTTAGTACCTAAAATTGAGTTAGAATGCAAATATTTTCTCAAATAGCCCCACTTTACGGTACCCTGAAAATGCACTCCAACTGCATTTTCGATCATAAAACCGTCCTGCAAATAGAATGCACTCCGTCGTGCACGACCCGATTTCTACACGTTACGTTTTTATGGGGTGGAAGTGGAGTGGTGAACACTCACATGTGATACACAAAACACAAATTTTGCACAAGGGTTTATTATTCTTTGTTATTTTGGATGGATTCTCCTTCCAAGAATACTTCGAAAACGACACCTTACTCGATCCCATAGCCGAAAAACCTTCAAAACCCCCTCCCCTAGCCCCTTATTAACCTTGCGAGCACGACTAGGTGGTAAACCGAGTATTTTGGCAAAATTTCCGGCTTAAAAAACCTCATTGAAGTGTTTTCACTTTGCTTCCTGTCTGCCCTGTAGTTAGAAACACTTTGTCTAGGCACACACTTATTGTGAAGTGTTGGAGGGTTGACGCACTGTTGCCGATTGCACGGAACTAATCAATTAAGCATCCGTGATTGAATGGGAGCCTCCGCCAGAGACGCCTCGGCTGTCTACTTTGTTCAAGAGCCCGCGAGCGGTTAATGTAATTGGAAATTTCTCCCCCCGAACAAACGAAAATTTCCATACACGTCCCTCAAGTCGTGGGAAGCAAAAGGGGGAGAAGGGCTTTAAAGGTCTTCGCCGCTTTCTGGGAAGGGCTTTTTACGCAATTGAAAGGAAAGATGAGGGACAAAAGGGCGCGAAGGGCTCGAGGGGGGTGCACCGCTGTTTGTGGCATCAAAGGCGTCCTGGTGAAGCCCTTTTGGCTCTGACTCGTCCCTCCCAAATCCCACTGTGCTCCTTCCGTTTGTTGTCAACGGTGTCTAACCTTAATTAGCGCATTTGCAGCCTCTTTCCATCTCGCGACTTCACTTGTTACTGAACTCCGGAGTTGTCTGGCGTGTCCTCTTTTTGTTTCCCGAAGCGGCTCAGGTGAAAAGGCAACTCTCAAAAGCTGGTTTTCACTCATCAACATTCTAACGGAGTCGCTTCTTTGTTGGCAGAAAATAAGTACACTCTACTCAACCTTTGTTCTTCGTGGCAGCTCTTAACTGGTCTTGAAATGGTTTGAATCCTTCTTTTTATACTAACAATTAATTAGCGAGTGTTGAAGCCAGTAATTTAACATCATCCAGCCATTCCAACCGTTGAGCATGCCGTGTTAAATGTCGAATGTAGTTCAGTATACTGGTACCTATAGGTAATTTTCACAATAATGAGGCATCTTTAACGTGCTACGACGAAAAAAGACTGAGCCATTGAGAAAACAGCTGGTGTTGAGCGGCCATTTTGTTGATAACACGGTTGTTGTTATCGGCCCATACCTACTCAGCACAAGCACAGCTGACAACGGAGTTCGATAACTTAGGTAAGAACACGCTCAAACCCTAAACGTCAACCGGACCTTCAACAGGAACCCGTAAATTGTAGGGTCGGTTTTTTAAGGTTTTCGCAGGTTAACCACTAGAAATAGTACGTTTTTCAAACTTTTTATGGTGGGTACGTGTTCCTTACTGAATTCCCGACAGGATGACGTTGCGAAAGTATATATATGTTACCGTTAAAGTGTGAAATCAGTTAGTTTATAAAATAACTAGTTAGTATATAGATTAACCACGGAGACCAGTTAAAGTGTGTAATTTCTTGCATTATACGCTTTAACTAGTTATTACATAAAATAACGAGAGGCCAGCCGTGAAAGTGTATAATAATATTGGGTTCAGGTATGAATGGGATTTCATCCGGGAGATCTCGAGGTTGAGGTTCATTTCAGTTCAAAAGGGATCTTCTCTTATCTGTTCCTTTACATAATAATATTATGTAAAGTATATATGTAATATTATGTAATCATGGCTATATTATAGCCATGATTCAATGCTGAGTAACTCAACTGTTATCCACAGTTCCTTCTCTTATCCTCAGTGGCCTCAACATGGCAAGTTCCTGAAGTGTTCAGCCAGGTAACGTGGATGTGGCAGTTCAGTGTTTGCGAAGAAAGGTTCTTGGATGCCTTGATCCATACCTCCAAACGAATCATCAGTTCGATCGGTGGCGACAGCCCATGCCTTGGGGACGGGCAAGGATTTTTTTGGTGCCACTGCACCACAAAATGCATCTCGAATAGACGCAAGTGTTTGAGCAATAAAGTTCATTGCAACTCAAAATGCCATCAAAGCAACTCATGCTTTAAATAAGTGATCTCACACGTTTTGACTTCATACATGTGTTCTACTGTAGAACACATGTATGAAGTCAGGGGTCGCACTGCGAAGAACTTCTACACTTCGATGATTCTACACTTTAACGACTGGTGTTCCATTATTTTACATAATACCTAGTTATTTCATATATTCCCTAGGGAAAGCATGTACAAAACTTTTAATTATACACTCTAACTGAAACCACTCGTTATTTCATATACTAACTAGTTATTTTATGTACTAACTGAATTTCACACTTTAACGGTAACATATATATATATATATATATTCCTTGTATTTTTATTTTATTTTTGAAAAGTGTCCCTATTCTAGTTCACAACATGTCATGTGCCATAATAGGGACACACCTTTTTTTTTTTAAGTTTAAACCGATTCATAGCCCTCGTATTCTCAATAGGGACATAGTTGTGCTTTTTAAAAACCATTTTCCGATCCAAAACATAAGCAAACAAAAAATTTTAATGAACTGTTTCATATAAATACGAAGGGTTGCCCTAGAAAAGACTACATTTTAAGACCCTTATCAAAAACACAGGTTCCATATCACATGTTTCATAAAAATACAAAGGGTTGCCCTAGAAAAGACTACATTTTAAGACCCTTATCAAAATCACGGCTCTCAGGGTTGCGCAGCCTCAGAGCAATGGCGCTGAGAAGACAGAAACATGATGGTGAGCGGTTTACAGGTGGTAGGTAGGTAAATACCGTCAACGTGGTGGCTATATTGATATGCATCGTGGAGAGATGAGCGAGTCCACGGCCGAAGACGTCCTCATTCGATTCGGCATGGCTGAAAACTTGCAAATTGACCCAAACACCGGCTTATTTCCACTCAAAACAAAACGAGTCCAAAGAGAGGGCTCACTACGTGCAAAACCGCGATTTCGTCTATATAAACCCATTAAAACACGCTGAAATGACGTTTTTGATCGAAAATCGGCCAAAACAGCTATGTCCCTATTGAGGAACCTGGACACCCCTAAATTGCCATTTTGGGAAAAAACACTTGACAAAATTCGCTCGTTTCACTTTTTTGAAATCTGACAACGGCTTCCCTCTAGTTAATTATGAGGCTAATAATAAATCCAGGTGACAACTTACCAGATGGTCCCCTTATATGATCACCAAGAGAAGTTATTCGTACAAACTGACAAAGCCCGTTATCACTGTTATCACCTCCCAGACGGCGGGAGTTGAAAAACGTCTTCATCTTTTGTTGTTGACTCATCATTAACATCCAGACGAGTTGGCTTTCACCCTGAACATGACTTTTAGTGTAATAGGGCGCCGCCAGGGGCGATTTTAATCTCGTTCCGCCAGTTCTGTCCCTATTCAAGGTACCGTCCCTATTATGAGCATTTGATTTGATTGAAATGTACCTTTGCCAAAAAATGTACCTCTATTAAGTACACTTACTTACACAAAAACGCATTGCACAAATTTGTATGTGTTCGTCAAACGATTTCATATTTAATAATATATATATAATAAGAATTTTGTTGAGTTGTGGGAAGAGAGAGCCAGTGGTTTGTTGGAGTTCTTTATTGCTTTATTGAAGGTAAATATCTAGCCTAAGGCCTCCGCCTCTATGAATTGTAGCTGATCCACCTGATCACAGCCTGAGGAAGGGGACATCCTCGAAAGCTCGCTATGTAATAAAGAACTCCAACAAACCACTGGCTGTCTCTTCCCACAACTCAACTAAGTTACTTCGGCCACTGCAACATAATTAGAATTCCGATTGATTGAAATGCATTCGAATATAATGGATTTAATGCATTTTAGGCAACAGCCGCGTACGATAAATCCACCCTTATTCATCCGAACATCGAAATTCAAAAAGTAACCATAAATGCCGAAATTTAGCTTTCAGAAGTTTCAAGAGGTATCGCACCTTGATTAATCACAACGAACGAACCTTCGAAATCGATGAACATCCCTCTGCGAAACACGATACCAAACACGATACCTCGCTTGGGGGAGAGGAAAACTAGCCGATTTTTTTTTTTTTTTTTTTTTTTTGCTTTCCCGTAGGAGCGAAAAATGTCATAAGGTGAGACAATGGTGGAGGGATGAATGATGGCGGGGGTGCGGGATATCCGAGCTTTGTTTCCACGCTCGCTTTCTCTCTCACAGAGTCTGTAACGAATCAATAACTCATCACAGCTCGCAAGCCCCCCCCCCCCCCCCCCCCCCCATTCAGTCACCGCCACCGATCCCATTTCATCCCGGTCCTCCCCCCTTTACATCACCTGTTCCGAAACTCCCCACTCCCCGACTTGAGGGATGATGTCTTTGGAACAACGCGTTTAAGGAACGAAAGCCAATACGTTTTTTTTTTTTCGGACGGAACTGGAGTTCGCAACATTGTTTGAATCGACGAGGGTTCGGCGAATGTTCTTCCAAAGGGATGAACTTCCAACAAAAATCCCTCGAAATCGTACGAGGAGGATTGACGTGGTTTTTCTTGAAGCCCTGAATGAACCAGCACAGGTCGGGCGTTGAAGAACCTAATCCGTCGCCCAGAGGAAAGGGAGTTGGAGTTTACTATTAAATAGTACAAATTTTGTAGTCCAGGAAACGAAGGTTTTGAGGTAGAAATAGAACCCAAACCAAAACTGGCACAGACGTAGGGGGGGGGGGGGGTCCTAATTAACATACTCAAAGTCGTGGGGGGTGGGGTATGAGCTCTGGGGGGTCTCCAAAGGTCCCTTTTTCAGGTTTTTCGTGAATATCTCGGAAACGGTGCACTTTTCGATGAACCTTGCCCCATAGTAAATGAAAGCTGATAAGATTCTCTACAACTTTGATTGTATAGAGGAGAAGGTGGTAATATGGACCCCCTATTCATTTTTTTGTTATGAAAAATCAAATTTCCAACTAAGGGCTCAACTATTTATGGCAGACGGCTCCATTGCTCACCGTAAAGTGACATCAAAGTTGGAAAAAATTTTAGATCGAATTTAGTTGTCATAAATTGAGTTGCTCCAAGAAATGACAAAATTGTGTCTTTGCAAAGATTGTAAGTAGGACCCCGATGTATTTTGAGTAAAAAAGTGGAATTATGTCGAAAAATCGCAGGAGAATCGAGTTTATCATAACAATGATGGCCGTCTGACATAAACAGTTGAGCCCTTAGTTGAAAATTTGATTTTTCATAACAAAAAAAAATTAGGGGCTCCATATTACCACCTCAGCAGGAAAACAACATGGCGTCACAGTAAGCATTGCGGGGGTCCATATTATAATCATCGAAGGAGCCATATGATCAACAAAAAAAAAAAAAAAAAAAAAAAAAAAAACACATGTCGAAGATGTTCCATTTTTTGGAAAAAGGTTGCGCTAAAAAAACGACCTTCTCAAAAACTGTGTTTTTAGCGCAACCTTTTTCCAAAAAATGGAAAGGTGCGCTCACCTCTTCGACATTTTTTTTTTTTTTTTGTTTGTTTGTTTGTGTACAGAGCATCACGCCCGAGCGGCTCAACAGATTTTCATGAGGGTGGTCTCATTGTCATCAGCGAGTTCGGGGGGTGGTTATAGGCTACCTTGATTTTTCCTCCCTCATCCCCTTCATCGGTTTTCGGGAGGTCCTTTATTGGAAAAGGTCGTCAAATAAAACAATATAACTGGGATAATGGCAGTTTTATTCCCGTGAAGGTGAGGGGCCTACACGGTGCATAAAGAGATAGCGAACGACTGAGGTCTGGTGGTGGAGACAACGGTGAGGGGAGGGTAGGCAGGATTGAACCTGCACTATTTATCTAACACTCCCACCCAATCCTGCAAACGCAAAAACAGAATTTGGGATTTCCAGTTTCAAAAATACTATCACCACCAACCTCAGCAAAGCATTTAAACAAAATAATAATCGTACATAAAACATACTAACATGCATATAAAAGTCATCATTTCTGTTCAATCATAAGCTTCCGTGACTCCCAAAATGGAGCGAAATTTAGTGAATAAGGTAGCAGGCAAAGATTTAGTTAACATGTCTGCCGCTTGATTTCCGGTCGGTACATAAAATATTTCAATCATTTTCTTTTCAACATAGTCTTTGACAAAGTGAAATTTTACGTCTATGTGTTTGGTACGTTTCGTCTCTCTAGAACTTGCCATTGAAATACACGATTGATTGTCTTCAAAAATCTTTACAGGTCCAGTTTCTATTTTTAAAGAATGATTTAGCAATTGCTTTATGAAAATGGCTTCAGAAACGCCATCTGCGAGAGCAATATATTCTGACTCCGAAGACGACTTGGCCACTGAATTTTGTTTCTTTGATTTCCAACTAATAATATTTCCATTTAACAATATAGCAAAACCAGAATAACTCCTCCTATCATTTTTATCTTCTGCGTAATCAGCATCACAAAAAGCAGTTAAATTGAAAATTTTCTTATCAGATTTCTTAAACATTAAACCATATTTTTCAGTTAGCTTCAAATATCTTAACACATTTTTCAAATGTATCCAATGTTCTTTAGAATAACCATTTTGAAATTGTCCAAAATATGAAATTGCAAAACACAAATCTGGGCGTGAACCCAACATTAAATACATTAAACTGCCTAGTAATTCTTTATAAGGAGCATGATACATATTGTCATTTTCAGAAATTTTGTCCAAATGCAATTTGGGTTGCATTGGAACTGATGAGACTTTCACATCGTTTTCCATTCCGTAATGTTTCAGAATTTTTCCAATAAGCTGTCGTTGATTTATAAAAAACTTATCATTTTTCTTTTCAATCTCTAGACCAAGAAAGATCATTTTGTCACTTAGTTCAAATGAATTCATTTCAAATTTACTCTTCAAGAATTTTTCAACCTCTTTTCCTTTTTCCAGCGTATCACAAATGAGAAAAACATCATCTACCCATAGAATCAAGTATACACCATTCTTTGAGTAAAGACAAGGATCAACCAAACTTCTATCAAATCCAAATTTAACCAATTCATCATTAACACACGTATTCCAGCATTTAGGGGAATTTTTAAGACCGTATAAACTTTTCTTGAGCTTGCAGCATAGGTTAGGATCCTTGATTCCAAGACCCTTGGGCGGCTTGATGTATACAGGCGACGGAAGTGGGGCGTTGAGGAAAGCCGAGCGAAAATCCATCTGCAGGCAATGCAATCCTTTTTCTGCTGCAATTGCCACGAGTAAGCGAAGTGTACTTAATTTCCCAACGGGCGCATACAGATCCTGACCGCTGCAATCCTGCTGGTATCCACGAGCTACAAGTCTCGCTCGCTTGATGATGCTGTCATCACATTGTTTCTGACGAAATACCCATCTTGTATCAATCAGCTTGACGTCTCGTGGTTTGGCAACTATTTCCCATGCGTCGTTCCTCTTCATGTTCCCGAGTTCCTCTTTGATAGCGCTGGTCCAGCCTGAGTCCTTGATGGCCTCTTCGTACGTTTCTGGTATCTCGGACGGCAGGAACCCCGTTGAGAGAGCTGCGTAGGTGAGGTCGTAGTCCATGAGACGCGTGGGGAGTTTCATGTTCCTCGTCGGTCTTCCCTCGTGATCAGGGTTGTTAGGCTGTACAGCGGCTGATGGGTTGAATGATGTTCGGTCGGCAGGTTGATGTGATGGCGACTCAAATTTGGTGTCCGTCGATGTTTCCTCGTTGATCGAATCTTCATCGTCAGAGCTAGGCAGGTCCGGCAGTTCCTCTTCTTCCTCCTGAAAAGTTTCACCGTTGACTTCTTCAGGCTGTCGGTGGGTTTGGACATCACAGAGGCAGGGCTTCCTTGGCTGCTCATCAAACACGACGCTTTTGGCAACAACTATCTTCTGGCGGCTGCGATCGTACAGACGATAACCTCCGTCCGTGTATCCCACCATTATTAGGGCTCTACTCCTTGCGTCGAGCTTGCCAACTCGATCTTCCTTGGGAATAAGTGCGTGAGCGGTCGATCCAAACACCCGCAGCTTATCCAAGTTAACCTTCTGGCCATACCATATTTCCGCCGGAATCTGTGGTGGATTAAGCGCCTTGGTCGGGACACGATTCAAAACGTAAATCGCCGTTCTGACTGCTTCACCCCAGAGTGGTTTTTCTAAACCAGCATCCAAGATCATACAGCGTGAGAGACCAAGAGCCGAACGATGGTAGCGCTCGCATACCCCGTTTTGAGGAGCGTTCCGGGGGACTGTCCACTCTATTTGTATTCCGCGCTTGTCACAGAAACCCATGAACCGACGATTTTTATACTCTGTTCCGTTGTCTAGTCTCAATCTGGCTATGCGAGTTCCGAACCGAGCTGTGACTTGAGCCTCGTAGTGGCGGAACTTCTCATAAACTTCCTTTTTCTCCTTCATCAGATAAACGTAGGCAAAGTGGGAGAAATGACAGACAAACAGTACGTAGTACCTGAACCCGTCGTAGGTACAAGGAGTGATGGGACCTACCACGTCGCTGCTGACGCACTCGATAATTCGTTTTGGCTTACGATCAGCTGGAATTGATTTGTATGGCAGGTTTGTCTGCTTACCCTTCAGGCACGTATCACAAATTCCATCGGCCGGGAACGCAGACGAATGGGCCATTCTGCGATGAAGAAGCATTTTGTCACTTGAAACATTGGCATTCGCTTGGTGACTCACCTCCAGATCGAACTTGACTGAGTACAAATTTCCCGTACGATTTCCGGTGATTACAGTACGACCGTGCTTCATAATTTGTACCTGGTCTTCAAGAAAAGCCACCTCAAAACCAGCACTCGCGATTTTCGGGACCGATAAGAGATTAAAGGGAATTTCATTGCACTGAAACACGTCCTTTATTTTGAGCTTCTGCCCATTCACAACAACTGGCAAAATTCCACACTTCGTGGCCCGAATTTGATGTCCCTTTTTCGCCACTGATATCCCGATATCGATTTTCTGAATGTCAATGAGGTACTTCCCGAGATCTTCCGTAATTAAATGATTTGTACAGGCCGAATCAGCGTAAAATAAACAACTTTTCCGCATTCCCGAACATGATAACAGCGACAGAACCTTGTCACCTTCCTGTTCAGGTTTCGAAGCAACTTGTGGGAGCGGAGCCCGCATCGAGTTGCGTTCACCGGTCTCCGCAGAGCAAAGAAAAGCTAACTCGTCCTCTGCAAAATTGCAGTTTCCCTGATTTCCTTGATTTTGCCTTGGTTTTGTGCAGGACCGGCGAAAATGACCACGTTCACCACAATTATGACATTTGAAGGGATTATTTCCTTGATTTCCGTACTCACGGTTTTCCGAATGACCATAGGAACCTCCACCGCGACTACGGTTGTTCGCTGAGTTTGGATGCGACGGCCTATTTCTTCCACGTCCTCTTCCACGATAATTTCCCCGTTGGTAGCCCGAAAATGCAACAGGTTCGTTTCGACTTCCGGAATTATTCCCGTGTTGAGTCGACTCTTCCTGGATCAGCACATTTTTCACGTAGTGGTAGGTAATGGTGTCGCGATCCTTGTTGAACGCGATGTTGAGTGACGTCACTACGACCCGAAAGGAACCCGGCATTGCAGCGAGAAGCATCGAAACTTTTTCCGGTTCGGTCACATTTGCTCCACTCGCTGATAATTCTTCGAGTTTTTGATCAAATTCCTCAATAAATTGCTGTAACGATCCCCGTCGAAAACGCATTGATCCGAGTTGCTGGCGAATTGCGACCTGTGCCGATATTCCGGTTCTGACGTAGGTCTGTTCCAAGGCCTCGAACATTGCCCTTGCCGTTGTTTTTCCTCGAATACAATCAAGAACACGATCGTCAATGCATTTTACCAGTATGTCCCTCGCTTCCAAATCCTTTTTCTTAAATTCCTTCTCGTCCATTTTCGCAGGTTTTTCCGATAGGGCTTCCAGGGCGTCATTCTTTTCCAAAATCATACGGACTCGATATTCCCACTTCGAAAAAGTTCGTTCCATCGAAGGGTTTTAGACCGGTATGTGAAACGTTCGCCATTTTTCCGCACGACACTTTTTCGACGACCAATTCCACGAATTTCCGTGCCCGAAGACAACTTTCGCGTTAGCAGAGTTTTTCCGCGATATCTGGGCCCATAACCTATTGGAAAAGGTCGTCAAATAAAACAATATAACTGGGATAATGGCAGTTTTATTCCCGTGAAGGTGAGGGGCCTACACGGTGCATAAAGAGATAGCGAACGACTGAGGTCTGGTGGTGGAGACAACGGTGAGGGGAGGGTAGGCAGGATTGAACCTGCACTATTTATCTAACATCCTTCACGACGAAAGTTGTTTATCTCTGATGTGTAACTAAGGAGGCCTCAAAAGGGGGACGAAAATTTTGTCCGATTTCGTTGGTACAAGGGTCTATGGAATGAGCTTTTCAGGCAGATTCCAACGACTCCAAAACGATTTTTGCAGCCTGAGCCGTTCGTTACCTCTGATCGGCATAAGGTTTTATTACGCATCGGTCGTTAGGGTGCAGTTGTTTACGTAATGAGCATCACGTGGATGATGTGTTGTGTGGCATAGTTTGGTCGCTAGATACCTACTGTTTCTTAGTTTCTCTAGCTCATTAAATACATCGTAATAACAAAAAGGTTGCGCTCATCTATTAAATTCAATTGATGGCTTGTTTTAACCTGCAGGTAAACGATATTCAGGATACAAAAAACGGATTATCACAGCCTGAAACATGCTCGTGAAGGGGGAGCATCAATATTTGCTCGAATTGAAGTTTAAATTAGCAAAAACGAAAGTTTTAATCACCTCGTTCAATATTTGATGGATGAGGAAAAAAAACATGGCGTCATAGTAATCTTGTTGATGGAAAACTGAGCGTCCCTGCTTGCCCCCGTCGCTCCCCCACTCCTAAGATGTGGTACAAGCTGCTTCTCCACTCTCACCCCCTCCCTGGACTGAGAAACCGCGGAGGTCCATATTATGTGAGGGGTACATATTCCCACCTTCTCCTCTCGTTTTACCGAGAAGTACATAGCGGAGGGGTACATATCCTCCCACGTTTTATCGAAATTCCGAAACGTTACAGAGATATATGCATCGAAAAATGGAGAAATTATGAAAATTAGGTTATTAGCTCACGTTTTTCGGATAACTTGGTTGATTTGCGTCCAAACGGTTGATCTGAGAAAAACGTTCTCTTAGAGAAAGTTGTAGAGCATCAAATTTCCTTGAAGAATATGTGGCTGATTGCCAATTTATCATTGAACAATCAAAAATTACGCCAATTTCAAAATTTTGCCAATGTTTGTCATTTTACTCAAATGTTGTCAGGCCAGTTTTCTGTGTCCTCGAGCTTCAATCGTCCTTCTTTCTGTCATCTGTCGTCATTTAATTCTATATATACATCCACACAAACCCAGAATTACATACCAAGCGGTGGGGGGGGGGGGGCAGCAGGGAGAGTTAAATTCCTCGAGGAGAAAGCGACTGAGAATGGAAAAACTCCAGAAGTTGCTGTACTAGTGTGCCCCATATTGGGCACTCCCTCGAGATGAGCACCTTTGCCTAACCAAAACGGTGGTTTAGTAAAAAAAAATGGCGGTTTCCGCGCCAGTAGAAAACACACTGGTAACAGGGAGGGGATTGCGGGGTTTGTTGAAAGACGGGGGTTGGTTAACAAGAGGCCCCCAACCATTCCACGGCCATCCGACCACTCTCATCCGCCGGCTCCAAGCTAATTGGCACAGTAGGAAAACATTACGGGAATGACTGGGGCCCCTCAGGCTAATCACCCCGGGTGGGGTTTCCCTCCTGTTTTCCTCGTCGACTTCCCGGAATTCTGAAAATCTAATGAGGCTCGTTAGTGAGGTGATGTGCTCAACGCTTATTACAGAAAAAAACAGAGAGAAAATGCCTCTTAACTGCAACATGGGCAAAAACGATTCTGAAAATAAACATGTTGCATTCAGCATGACGAGATGGCTGTAACTAGCACAATCGACAGGTGTATACTAACATCAAAGGATCCATTTGTTACAAATGTACAGCACTACTACGTAGTCAATTCCCATATCAGGATCAAATTAATGAATGCCGTATTGTGTAACATGTAATTGGGCATTCCCATAAATAAATAATGTTTGATCGTTGATGTTCCTTTCACCTTCAATCGCAGTCAATGTACTCAATATAATATCACGTTTATGCCATTTTACTACTCGTTATCACAGAATAGATCTGATCAAAATCATCAAAATTGTGGATATATCGACACAGACGACACAGCTCTACTCGCAGTTGGTGAAACGAATCATGTCACAATCCCAAAACTTCGAAGCTCCATCAAGCATCTCCAAGACTGGATATCGAAATGGAGGCTCAAGATTAATGAAATGAAATCGGTCCATGTCGACTTCACCAATCGGAAGCTTGGTTATATTCCGGTTCTTCTTAATGGCAAGGTAATACCACATGCACACACACAAAACTGCGTTGGAAGGCATGTGAAAAACAAGAAGGCGTAACTGACACTCAAGTTCAGAAAAATGTGCTGGTTAATGGGACGGAAATCAAAAATGTCGATTCAAAACAAATTAACGCTGTATAATCAAGTCCTCATGCCAGTCTGGACTTATGGGGCGCAGCTGTGGGGCTGCACTGCTCAAAGCAACCGCGATATCATTCCAAGGTTCCACAACAATCTACTGAGGACAGTGTGGTGTTTGCCGACGGTGCAGAGGTCTAATCCAATGAGGTGGTTAGGGTGAGAAATGACTCCTCTGCTGAGTACTAAATTGTTTATTGGAATAAACAATTGTAGCGTGGGGACCGGTTTCGAGCAACTAAGCTCATCTACAGCCCAGAGTGACTTGAGGTGGTTGAGTTCAGAACTAATTGTACGTTCAACCACCTCAAGTCACTCTGGGCTGTAGATGAGCTTAGTTGCTCGAAACCGGTCCCCACGCTACAATTGTTTATTCCAATAAACAATTTAGTACTCAGCAGAGGAGTCATTTCTCACCCTAACCACCTCATTCAATCTACTGAGGTGTGTTGTCGATGCATACCGACACACTAGAAATATCAGACTCCACAAATAACTTCAAATACCTAAACTAAATGAAGTAATCAAAACTCAAGCCATAGCTCATCACCAGAGGCTACAAGTACACGTCAATGAAGAAGCGATCCAGTTGCTCGACGATGATGAACTACACGAAGCCGTTGAATTTATTGAATAGTTTATCTCAATCTCGAGACTCGTTTTTCTATTTTGACCTTTAAAGGAAATTGTGTTGATTCAAAGGAATAACGTTAAGGAGGAAGTATATAATGATGAGGGGAATCGGTCTCAATCGAAAACCGCACGTGGCGAGAGGTGTTAATAGACTAGTTCAGCCTCCCTTAGACCGGAGGGCGTGCAGACCCAAGGGAAGGGAAATAACAGTTTATCGAGATCAAGTTATTGTAGCCACTGGGCCTCCTTTTACCCCTTGGCAAGTGCCTCTCCACGTTCACACAACACTCACAAGCCAACACATACTATTCCTGGATCTTTTCCCCCATCCCCTCCTTTTCAGGAGAGTTTTCTTCCCCACAGAAGGGCGGACTTCATTGGTTCGAGGTTGCTCTCATGAGGCCCGGTGCGAAAGCCTCTTCTGTTATGTTTCTTAGGGCCTCGGGGCTACTGTGGGGTTGCCGGCTGTACCAACAAACGGGGACGCCTTGACTGAATTGAGATGAGGATTTTCTCTCGTAACACACCAAAGGGTGCTTTCTTTCGCCACCGCAGGTTCTGGTCAAGAGTCAGGAATGAGTCTAAAGAAATAGCTTTTACATACGGGGGGAACGAGGGAGGTGACGGCTTCTGTGCTGGGAGCTTCAAGTTGTTTATTATACAATAAACAAATCTAGTGTGGGGTTTTGAGCTGCTATGTACAGCTAAGAAGGACTTGAAGTAGTTTAACACTCAACTCAGCACTCGACCTAAGTTCCAATCAATGCAAACAACCATGGTTTGTGCACATAGCAGCTTTGTCATTATTGAGTGTGGTCGTGTTTGGTTAACCGTTTCAATAGTAACTGTTGGACAGCTGTTAACCATTTGCATAATAACAGCGAATATGATGAGTTTACCGTCTGTGGTATCCTCTCCCTAGCCAAATACTTGGGAAACGTTAGTAGGTATCTCATCTGAATTTGAACTATTTCGCTTTCCTTCATTGCAGTCAAGGATCCCAAAATCAACAATATCCTCCAAATCCGACACCCTCTTTCAGATTTTGAAGCTGCGACACTTCCGAAGTGGCGCACGTTCCTCACCTTCCGCGCGGTTTCAGTTCACGTTGTACTTGCGGTTGTGCTTGAACGTACAGGTACGAGGTGTTACGCCGGCGGTACATATTGCAATACTACACCGTATTACGTTATACGTGAACGAGAAACACTAGCTCCAGGGAGAGAAACGCTGTCTGGGGACGACATATGATTAATAACGTATCGGGTTGCAGAGCGGTGGAAGGTGATGCCCGTAATAGGGGCTGTAGGGTAACTACGTGAGAACGGGAGGGGAGGGCGGTGGTTTACTATGTTGGATAGGAGGCGGTAGACGTCGTCGAAAGTATCAGGTGGTGTAGCTGGGACGTTGGAGAGATGGAGCGGTCGAAGAACAGGGATGGACTTGCGAAGACGAACCGGAGCTGGCGACATCAGTGTCTATCTCTGACTTTGGAAGTTTGAATGAGCTCCTTGAATGATTAAAAAAAAAAATCCTGGAAAGCTCATGCTTCAAAAGTTACGAAAACATTGCAGAAAACGCGTCTCAGTTATTTATAGGACCTTAGGAAAAATTTAATATTTGAATTCCAAGGTCTGGAGGGGATACATGACGTAGGCTGCTTCGTCACTCTTTGATTGGCCGAGGGATCTCCCTCTCTCTCTCGCATCTATGCAAGTTAGTCAACTTTGCTACGCAAAAAGGCAACCCCGACAGTCAAAAATCCGGGTAATACATAGATGGTCATTCAAAAATCGAGCATCGTGTATCATCAGAGAAGGTTATTCAAAATTGACCAGGGTCGAGTGTTTTTTATTCAGATTCCGTACAGATTTTTTATTCAGCGCTCTGGCGGCTCTGCGCCCAAATACTTCATGACGTCACGTGCCCTCCGCTGTCATTTAAAAATCTCCAAAATTTCTGCACGTAATTATAAGGATTTTCGAACTAAAAATTTGTGTAGGGGGGTTTTTAAGGGTGCTGAATTCAAATATGTTGTTAGAAATGATGAATTCTGACCTTTTCAAGGAGCCCATTGCTTTAAACCAGGGGTTCCCAAAAATTTTGGCTCGCGGACCCCTCTTACTCAAGTGTTTAGAATAAATCTAAATTTCAGATACGAGACACTAGGTAAATTTATAGATTTTGGTACCTAAATAAAAGTTTAGTAAATTATCCAGGCCATACCTTATCATTGGAGGGAAAACTAACACACACACTATCACTCTGAAAACAAACTTTACATTAGATGTAAAGTTTACATTGCAAATTTTACAAAATCAACTTTATTTAGGACACAACAATCAAAATTAATCGATAGGTAGGTACAAATATTATTGATCTGGCCAATCAAAGTTTTCGTTCGCATTCAGGGAAAATGTGGGTTGCCTATCAGGGTCATTTTAAGGAGAAAGTGGTCAACGCTGTCCCCCTGATTTTTACCTGACAAGGAAAATTGATTAGACGTTCAAAATTGTGTGGCGGCTTCAGGAAAGGTAGATAAGCATTTGGTACCTGAAGTACGTACCAAAACTGATGTTTAGCAGAGGTTATACCCAGATTCAGGCACCAAATGTTCACTCCGTCGACGTCCTTTTCCTTTGTACCCAGAGGAAAGACTTCTGCAGAACCTCAATTTCGGAATGCAAAAATCGCGACATCCAGTGTAGTAGGAATTTACAACACTAGTAACGGCATGAGCAATGCTCATGCAGTGCACATGTGCGCTGGAACTCGCTTATCATTTTACGACCGCTCCCGTCAAAATCAGTCCAGCAGTTTAGCCGTCTATTGGGAACATACATGAATAAACGGCTGTAACCTATTTCTTGAAAGAACCAATAAAAGACTGGTTGAAATCAATGTGAAATTGTTGAAAGGTTGCTTCACCTAGTCATCATTTCGGTGATCCATTTTAACATGGCTCAATACCTAGCAGGATACTTGAAGGGACCTCGATCGGATCATCTAGGAACTCTGAAAGCCTAAATGGAACAATTAGTCGACTTGAGAAATATTTTGTACATTCGCAAGTGATATTTCAACTCAGCGGTGTGAACTGAGCTCAACTGCTAGTTTGAAAGCGAAAGACCTTCAAGGATGAAAGCAGCCCCTCCGAGAAGTTGCATTGACATAGGAGTGATAGTGTGGGTGTTGCCGGTGTTTGCTCCAACCCTATTAATTCCGGTTCCGACCGACCCCGCTCACAACTCGCGTCCTTCTCTCCCCCATGGCATAAAGGAGAGGACAAATAATGGGAAAACGTTGTTTACCGTTCATAAAAGCCGCGTAATGCAATAGCGGAAGGCATGGAACGGGGGAGGGCATGAAAGGCGTCTCACCCTCCCAGCCGGCGATGCCTTCTTCAAACTAAAATGCTTTCCCGGAGGACGGAATTCGGTTTATCGTTGTTCCTGGTCCCCGTGACCCGCATTTTCATTCGACGTTAAAATATCAGACGAATAAAATATAAGACGTTAAAATGTCAGACGAATTTTCAGTTTAAAGCAGGGGTTCCTAAAGTGTGGTCGGCGGCGAACTTCGAGAAAAATTAATACATTCTTACAAAAATAAACGTAGAGTGAATATACATAACTAAACTCAACAATTCATTTTACTGCAAATGAAAAAATAAACAAATAAAGTAAATAGTCATATGTTCCCGTCTGGATGGAATACGGCCATTATTTCAATATTCTCTTGATGGATCATTCTCAGGAAAAAGTGGCAAACGAAGAAAAAGAATTATTTTCAAATAATATCAAAAAATGGAAGTTAAACTACGTAGGTGGGTTGGTTACTCATCAACAAACACAGGAAGATTAGTGGTAGAGTTTTTTAAGCTATTTTTACGATGTTTCACTATGTGGGGTCCCTTTGGTGTGAGGCCCCCTTGGGCAGACGGTGCTGATCTCAAAGGGGCAAGCGTATACCTATGTTTTCTCACTCTTTTCTTCCCTTGTCTTTATTTATATCTGCAGTTATTTAATTATTTCGTGGGGCTCCACACGGGGAAAAAACAACTTTTTGAAAAAAAAAAAAAAAATCCAAAAACTTTTTGACATGGATATGTCTTAGTTCTGGGGTCATGCAAAATTTAGCGACAGCCAAAAAAAAACGACACACGTTTTTGATTGGTTGCACCCGTGGCAATCAGTCAACTTAATTTTTCATAGTAACAACGCTTGTTAGTTTCTCGTAGTGAATAATTCACAATAATTATTATCAAATTCCCGTCTATCACCAACTATATGCAGCCCATAGCAACCCATCAACTCAAAATGAAATTACTCAGTACCTATTGTACAAATCGAAGGCTCTTGTACAGCTGAGTTGCTCTTAAAGTTAATTTCTATGATTTACACTTCTTCCTATTACTTGTAGCTACCACAAGTTTACAGCCACGGGACCCATTTGATTGGTTACTAAATGGTTACTACCTTCTGTTGTAGCAACCACATTTTTACAGCCCACTATGAATAGTGCTTTTGTTTTCACCTTTCGTAGTGTTTCAACCTTAACGTTTGTAAGATGGAGGCAAAGAAACGAGACACGGTGAAGAAGAGAAAATCAGTTGCAGAGCGTTGCAAAGAGTATCGCGCACGAGAAAAAGAGGCTAGATTTCAGCGAAAGGTAAATACATTCATGCAATCATTGCCTGGTACTTCCAGTATGACTGAAGAAGAGAGAATACTCCGGTACAATGAAAGGAAGGCGGAAGAAAAGCAGCTTCGGATGGAGGCAAAGAAACGAGAGCGGGAGATGAAGCGAAAAACAAAAAATGCTGAGCAATGTAAAGAGTATCGCGCCCGAAAAAAATTGGAAAAACGTAAATTCAACACAGTAAATAATGAAAGTTGTGTTGATCCATCAGTTTCTGAATCGCCCCAAAGAATCTTTGTCAACGAACTTCTTGTTGCCGATGGTGAGTTTGAACGCCGTTTCAATCAAAACAAATTCGGTGTTTCTTGCGCTGTTTGCGATCGTCTTTGGTACAGTCGCGACCTGAAAAACATCCCTTCAAAATCCTCAGATCTTTTGCGCGAAAAAGCTCTTCGGGTACGATCTACGGCGTTTTCCAGAAGAGCAAGGGCAGAAAAAATATCATCATCGACGTCAGTTTGGACTAGGTAATGGCGTAGTAATTTCACTGCAGCATTTGCTGCCTTCCCAGTTATGATTTCGACGGGCTCATCACATTCTTCTTCGTTGTGTACTTCGGGTTCATCCACAGTTTGTTGCTCCAAAATTTCTGCCTCACTTAACGACCCAACAACGGCTACGTCATCGTCAAAATGAACAAACTCGGAAAATGTGATGATCTGATCATTTTGAGGAATGCGGTTCCATTCCATTCCTAAGTCCTCTGAATCGGTGTCCATAGCGACTTCTGGACTTTCCGAACCTTTAACGAAACCGCAAGCCCTGAAACAGTTGGAAATCGTGCTCGATTTAACATTTTCCCATGCTTTATGAGCTCCCATTGTCCGAACTTTGTTCGAATTAGCGAGGGGACCGAAATGCATTTGTTTCGTTCGAATTGGCGGGATTTTCTCAAGGGGCTCACACTTCCATTCGAATTAGCGGGATTTTCGAATTGGCGGGATTCGAAATAGCGGGATTCTACTGTATATGATAATAGAGAGTTCCTAAAGCCACTTTTTGCCTAACGGTGATGAGTTACGGTCGACGTAACTCGAGATTTCGCGCATGCGCGGAAATAACGGTGATAACTTACGTCCTTATGCCTAACGTCGAACGTTATTACCGTAAAGTTACGGCAATAAACTTACGGTCTTAAGGATACCGCCGTTAATTTCGAGCAATAGAACGTAAATAGCGGCACTTTAAATTTAGCGTGACTTTTGATAAGACCGTATCTCTGTTACGGTCTTATGTGAAGTTAGCTTTTCTTTGATTCTCCCTAGACAAATCCCTTACGGTGATAAAAATTAACGGTCGACGTAACTCGGATGTTTCTTTAGGAACTCTCTATTATCATACGACATATCCATGTACAGATGTATCTGCATGCAGTATGGATACTCGTCATCAGTTTACTGATTTTTTTGAAAAACAAAAGTAAAAAAAAAAGTTTTATTCCAAAAACTTCTTTTCATTGACACATAATTAAATTTATGTTCAAGTAGCCTATATCAAAGAATAATAAACCCTTGTGTAAAATTTGCAGCGTTTTTCACTAAGTGCTGGCATCCTAGTTTCAGATTGTTCCGGTAAATTTGCACAACTCGCCTCCAGCAATGAAATTCCATACAGATTCGTCGGGGGGCACCCCATTTGGGGTAATCCCCACCTTCCATTTGGAAGCCGCCTGGTTTCACGAAACATTACCCTCGAGGAGGGAAGCTTTGAGCCCGCTTTGGAAACAAAATAGCGCCCAGTTTGTATAATATATTGGCGCAAGCAAAGGGAAAGTTGTGCTGTATTGGAGCGGAGGGGAGGCTAATGTCTTTTGAATAGGGCGTTTACACGCGCCATCGGTTGCCTAATTTCTTGCTAACAATTTTGCCGTCTGAGCAACTCCGTCCCACCAGCGGGGGCGGAATTTCGGTTTTAATTCGGTTAGAATCAATTAGAAATTTGTAACCGTTTGGAGAATCCACTCAATTATAGCAAATTGGATTACGAGAGCCGTGCGAGAATTGGAGCGGATTCGAACGAATCGGTAGGCCCGAAGTGGAATTCAATTGCAATATTCAAGATTGTTTGATCCTGTTATAACCTCGTTCTGCGGACGTTTTTCAGGAGCTTCCACCTTTGAGCAGGTTGGGTTTATGAGGGAATGTTTTTCATTGTCAGTCCAATTTGGGTTAACTTCTTCCCGTGCTGAATGGTCGTAAAGCGTCCCGGAAAAGCGCTGATGAAGTAAAACGGTGCGGAATCATAACCTTACCCTGCAAGTCAGTTTACAGCCCGCCTGAGGAAATGAATTTGTTTCAATCCGATTAGAGGAGTTTGGTCGGTCCGGGGACGCGTGTAGACAGTCAGCTCGGAAGGGTTGGTAATAAGGATGAGGGGTGCTGGTCGTAAATGCATGCTTTACGTTCAGCAATTCCCCAGTATAATCATAAAATGAGAAGTGGGAAAACGGGGGGGATGAAATAACAGGGTAAGTCTCTCTCGTCGTCGCCCTGACATGCTATCGCGCCAGACCGCAGGCAACGGTTCACTAGACCGGTCGTAACCCGCAGACCGCTTCAGACCGAAGCCACCCACATTCATACTCAGTCGTTACACTGTCAATATTCGCAACCCTGTTCTCTCTCGACCAACTGTCATATCCCCTAACTTTGATTTCTCGGCGGTCCCCCTCCTGGCAAAACCATCAAGAGCCAAACCTACACTTTACCAGAGTAGAGAGAACTGGGTAACGATTCTACCCCTACGGAATTGTTCATGCCGATTCCTGTGCCTTGTAGGCATTACTGAATTTGTAACAGATTTTGACATTATTTAAAACCATTCTCAAGGGAGCCAAGATCTATATCTGTATCTTTCAAGACAGTCAAGCGGAACTGAAGCCCAACTCGATCAAGGCCAGCGAATACTTTCGCCCCAAAAGCTGCCCAACTACATCTCGTAGTCGTCTAGGGAATAAAAGAATCTTGGTGGAAATGTTGAGAGCAGAAGCGATTTCCTCGTCGATGTGTTTAAACCTAGAACGGTGGATTAAAATACTAAAAAAAAAAAAAAAAAAAACGATCCTACGAGGTGAGCCAGGGGTGGAGAGGGAGGGGGCGAAGAATGTCAGTTTTTTCGTATTTTCGCTCCTGACTAGGGATACGCAATCGATTTCCGATTTTTCTAAAAATCATTTTTTTTCTTGTAAAAATCGATTTTTTGAATCGATTTTTGTTAATACGATAAAATCGAGAATCGATACTTTTATCCCGATTTTTCTCCAAATCGGGATTTGAAAAAAATCTGGGTAGAGAGGTTCAAAAAATTGGGTTTTAGCCAATTTTGAAAATTATTGTCCTCCTTGAAACATTAAACGATTCTTTGAAGCTGATTCAGTCAATTCAACAAACATCCATCATTATAAATAGGAGAAAGAAAATTTTTCTTTCTCCTATTTATAATGATGGATGTTTTTTGAATTGACTGAATCAGCTTCAAAGAATCGTTTCTCAAAAATCGTTTGGAGGCGGAAACCCAACGGGTGGTTTCAATATTGAGTTTAGATTGTCGCGCCCAAAGAGTTTAGAAGAAAAACTTCTTCTTCTAACCTCCTTGGTCGCGTCGCTGTTGGTTCAGTTTGTGTTTTGTGCGACGAGGAACAGACTGAGTGGGAAGCTCGTCTCAAAACTATTATTTTTGCAGGATGTGGAAGAGGAAATGTGGTTCTTGTGAATATTTTTTCAGACTTTTTTCGAATCTATTGTATAATCCAATGTATTAGATGACCACTCCTTGAACTCCTTGAGAAATATATATGAAATGTATGAGAATAATATTCTCATACATTTTATGAGAAATATACGTACAATCGCCTCCCTACTTATGATATATTTAATTTATTTATGATCGAGTTTGATCCAAAAAAAAAAGGAAAAATCGTTAAAAACCCGATTTTCGCAAAAATCGATTCTTGAGAGAAACGATTTTTTGAGAATCGATTCTTTGAAGCCGATTCCGATTTTATGTAAAAAATCGATACTTTTTTACCGATTGCCTATCCCTACTCCTGACTCGAAAACGGTGGGTCCGACAGAAAAATCATCTTAAAAAAAGGCTGCAAATCTTGCACAAGGGAAGAAGAAGAAGAAGAAAAACATTTTTATTGAAAAAAGGCAACATAGATAATATGGAAAATGGTTTAAGTGGACCCAAGTCCACAAAAATGACAAAAAATCGATTTTTGGTAAAAAATGTTTTTAAATACTAGACACAATTCTGGAAAAAATGATACATTACAATTATTTTACAACTCACGCGTAGCTATATTAGTTTATAAGATATTCAAGCTTGAATGTGGGTAAAATTTAAAAAAAAACGCATTTTCGGAGTTTTTTGTTGTTTGGTTTTGCTCAAAGCGTCTAAAAAATGCATCCGGTAAGGGCATAATCATTTAACCAAAACCAATCGTATGCGGAAAACCATGTTTTTCAGAACGTTTTCGGATGTAGCTCTGAAACTGTTGGCCCGATTCTGAATTTCTTTGTTTCTTGTGAAGCTGATTAAATGTCGTCTTTTTGGGTTCATAGGGTTGGTCAATGAATGGAGTTAATTTTCAGGCCAACGTTTCGAAATATTTATATTTCTTCTTCAGGGCTTGGAAAATCGTGATGCTCTATTACATTGAGGATGACATGGGGCCATAGCACAGAGACAACAAACAATAGAGAAAACTTTAAGGAAACTGGGTAATACAGTAAAAGAGACAGTGTGTAGTGTAAACAGTGACTGATAAGTCACTACTAAGTCCAGTCTCCTACCGCCTGCTTATCAGTCACTGTTTACGCTACACACTGTCTCTTTTACCGGATTACCCAGTTTCCTTAAAGTTTTCTCTATTGTTTTAATGCCCCATCTACTGTGCTATGGCACCTTGTCACCCTCAATGTAATAGAGCATCACGATTTTCCAAGCCCTGAAGTGGAAATATAAATATTTCGAAACGTCGGCCTGAAAATTATGTCCATTCACTGACCAACTCTCAAGAACCCAAAAATACGTTATACGATACTTACTGGTCGAGACATTCAACCCTTATTGCTGATTAAATTAACCCATCGCAGCTCGTCCATGTGAGATTTTGATTTGAGCTTTTAAGGGAGGGGCAGGCATGGCAAACATTTTCTCCGAGGCGCTTTCTCCTTCTCCACTCCAAGACAAGTCTGAAGGATTAGGTGATGAAACACGGTCTCTTCTTAAATGGGTAGTAGCAGCAGTGGCAGTTGATTCAATGAAAGTGTTTCCACCAGATGAGAGATCTGGAGTATCCACAATTTGACTTGATCGCAGGTTGTGTTATGGGGGTTTCAGATCCCTAATCCTGCTGTCTTTGACAAGAGTCGGCATTCCCGATTTTTCGACACCCAAGCGTGCACGGGTGTGTATGACAATACATACACCTATGGGTAGACCCGAAAAAGTACCTACATGCGAGCGAGTTCTTACACAACGTGCGTTAATCAGCGCCGGCTGGTTTTCAGCAATTCATGTATGTATTGTGGGGTAGTATACGGTACAAAGGCTATGGAAATTACACCCTTGCATTCAAGGAAGCAGGATCCAGGTCTTTGGTCTTTCAAAAGTTGACTTCGTCCAGCAATGGACTCAATGGGGGGAGCTGCCCACCGAAAGAACACTAGCAAGTTGGCTGCCAGCAAGCTGGGGAAAATTCCCTCTACCAGGCCACGCTGTTTTTTTGTTTTTTTGTTTTTGTTTTTTCCACTTGCTGATTGTGCTAAAAGTGTTATTTGGTTATTTATTATAAGTTATCATTAAAATGATGGCATGTACCTATATGTGTGCTACACGCCTGTGATTTTGGACTTGAAGTGGCAAAACAGAAAATCATGTAGGTACCATTGTGGGTACCAAGTTAGGTCCCACGACAGAAAATCTTTCAATAGAGAGTTCCTAAAGAAACATCCGAGATGCATTTTTTTATGTAATGGATTTGTCTAGGGAGAATCAAAGAAAAGCTAACTTCACATAACACCGCAAAAGATCTACGGTGTTATCAAAAGTCACGCTAAATTTAAAGTGCTGCTATTTACGTTATATTGCTCGAAATTAACGGCGCTATCCTTCAGACCGTAAGCTTCATCGCCGTAACTTTACGGCAATAATGGCCGACGTTAGGCATAAGGACGTAAGTTATCGCCGTTATTTCTGCGCATGCGCGAAATCTCGAGTTACGTCGACCGTAACTCATCGGCGTTAGGCAAAAAGTGGCATTAGGAACTCTCTATTCAATAGAGAGTTCCCAACAAACAAAGGTCCTACAACAGGAAATCGTGTATCACTGGGTTACAAACTTAGGACACTTACGATCACATTATTCAATTATATTTTATTCTTTCAGTGAGTTTCAATAATCTATTCAAAAGAAGCAAGTTAATCTACCTACTTATTTCTGGGTCCGATGCTATCCTCAAGTACGCCTTGAATAATCACTATATCTGCATCAGCCCATCCCATATCTTTCTAAGAGTGCGACCAATAATAATTATATCCAATAAGAATTATTATATATATATAATGCTTATTGTGCGACCAATAAGAATTATTATATATATATAATAATTCAAAATTATTTTGAATTATTCATTGTCCGAAAATACCTACAAGTTTTACACTCTTTATTGCAATAATAATTATTATGCAATGATAATTATTATCACAAGCGACATACACAAGCAAAGTAATTACACGTCAAAAACTGAGCCAAATGGGTGGGAATGATAAGGGAGATAATGTTTCAACGCCACCTTCTTTTCCCGTTTCAAACTTCCTTGTCATGGCTTATTACTTGAGGCCAACACTGTTCCGCCGTACCTAAAGGCCACTCAAGGCCGTTGGCAGGGAGAAAGACACTGAAAATATGTATCTGAGAGACACACAAGCTTTTGAAGTCAATCGGGAGCATGTATCACACAGATACACGTGGCACTCCTGGCAAGGTTACATCATGTATAACGCAGATACGCGTGGCAGCCAACTTGCTAGAAGGGCAAGGGTGTCATTCGGCCTCAGCCAGCCATACGACTCATCACACATTTGCTTCAAAGGGCAGACTACTATAGTAGTTCTTCCTGCGAAGAAGTGACATTCGGGTTTCAGTTTTCTTATTGGTACATGTCCCGCTTCAAATATCTGGCATACTATGCAGGCACAGTATGAGAAACTCCACAGCTAGAGGGTTGCTGGGACGCCGCCGCTGTATGAGTATTTCTCTAACTAGAACTCTAGAAGTAACGACGTGGTCAGTAGCCAAACCCCCCCCCCCCTCTAAAGTTAGAGGAAAACGAGGAATAAACTAGCGACGGTTAGAGCCACAGAGAAGACACATGAAGGAGAAACTAAAGAAGATCCAGAAGGAAGTGCCAATGTAGAGGATGAGCTTAGGTCAATGAAGAGCATCAAGCGAGACGATGAAGGGCTGGCTGCCGATTATTGCGGATGAGAAAAGAAAATTTCATTTAATGATTCGGGTTCCTCAATTCTTCGTTGCAGGACATCTTCCATAATCCAAGGACGGCTGGCAATTCAGTGTTCCTAGTCTCTCTCTCTCTCGAGTGCAGCTTCCTACTGTGACTCGAGGTCGTCAGGTCAGACAAGGAAGAGCTGGAAATCGTTGACATAAAAGCGAATAAACTTTGAAAATTCAGAGAAAAAGTTGTGTTTCATTTGTAAGTTAGCGATAAATAACGGAAATAGACACCGTGGGTTGGAGGTTTTCATCAAGAATGGCAGTGAACAAAGGTAGAAGGATCACCACTGATATACACATCTAATTACATCGTTTGTAGTTAGTTTGATGGTGTTGGGCCTCGGAAAGTTTTAACACGTGGCCGCCATGGAGCCCTCCGAGACCTTGAGGATCGAGTTAGTTCTCTGATGCAGTTAGAAGGCTCTAACATCGTGTATACCGGATGCTAATCAGGGTCCCGACGCTTCGCCACCTTTGCGGAAGGGATTGTAATCAAAGTTTTTGTTCCCGGAGGCCGGGAGCGTTTTGCCAGAGTCGGTGCAGTTGGAAAAGGGGAGACGTGCAATTGGCAGCGATTCACGGGGACAAACTTGGTTGGTACAGATAGAGAATCTCATCAAGGGCAGTACGTGCTTGGAGAATTTTAAACTCGGAATACATTCGTGCACTTGAGGTCAGCAGGAAGACGGAAAACCCATTGAAAGTCAAATATGAAGCGAACTCGAAATTACCAATAAATCGCAACCGCTTGTTCTTATTTTTCCGTGCCAGGGTGTGTAAAAACGGTGAGTGTCGCTCAGGAGACACGGTAAATTTAATTGGCTCTCGTAAATGAAATAAATTGTACACCGAACTGACGAGGGGAAGCCCCACGGTCGACCTACTCCACTTAGACTGAATCCACTCTCCGGGATTAAAGCCTGGAAAGCACAAAGTTGGTTATGTCCGGCAAACACCAATTTCGGCAGTGGTTTCACACTCCGCCGTGATGAAGTTCCGCAGTGTTGGAGGAGGGGGGGGGGGTATTGTCCGTGTCGTGTGAGGGGTATGGTTTTTGGACGGGGGGACCTGGTCACATCAGTTTTCCTGGTTTTACAGCTTCGCGGATGTTAACTCTGCGTTGGGAGGGTCGGGTATAATCAGCTAATGTTGGGCTTTCCCTGTCACGTTTCAGGTTTTTGTCAAATAACGCGCCGTAAAGCTGGTCGTTTATGGACTAGCTTCCTACGAGCGATAATGTGACGAGGGGGAAATTGAATTAGTGTTTGCGTCACCTGCTAGTCATCTATATCCTACATCAGCGTGTACTACGTGTACAATAATTGCACGTCTGCTTGGCTTATACTCAGATGAGAAGTTGTTGCGATGGGAAAGCGAGTGAGCCCAGGAATTGAGATCTTACGCCTATGAATAGATTATGTGGGATACTCTCAACCCTCAAGTCATCCTTGCCCGGTAATTGCCGGAGCCCCTGGGGGTCTTCCAACTCCTCAATTTACATCTGAGGAAGGGCATAGGAGCCTCTCTGCCGCTGCTAACCCAATATTATTTCACATATGAGCCTCGGGACAAACTGAATACTAATTACTTCTTACCAGGGTAGTTTTGCTACCCTGATGATGCGATCTTTCCAGCGTGTTTCCCTACGACGGTTCGTATCGCCCCAACTTCAACCGCTTATTGTAGATTGTATCTTCTTGCTGCCTCACACTGACAACCCTCCAATTTCCTCTTGCGGTTTCACTGAACAGAACCCCACTTGTTACAGGGATCCCAACCATACCGTGGAAAATCCATTGCTCGGCGATAGGTACAACTACTTCCTGATAATAAAATTTGTAAGAGAACCCCCAACCGTGCAGTAAATTCTGCTCTCATAAAAGGGGAGCAAAGCGAATGCCGGCTTTGACTCAGTGTAGTCAGACTTCTCTTTTGCATCAACCGAACGAAAATTGAACTCCCATTCATATCCACCAACACAAGTGGCAGGAAGGACGTACTGACTACTTTACTTGCCAAAATTCCAATAAAATAGTCAGAACACCTCCACAAGTAGCAACACGAATGATCAATATAATGTATTATATTATCAATGTATACATAAAATGTATATTAGGTACATCTAACCAAGATTTGGTCATCAGACTCCATTTGTTGAAATAATACTTTCTTCTCTCATATGTTATTTTTGCTACGTTATTAATCCAAGGCTTTTAGAAAGAGGGGAGTCTTGAAGAGCATGAAATGTTAGGGGAGAGCAGGACTAAAAGAGGTTTCCGGGGGGGAAGGATAATCATTTTAAAATGGGATCCAGAAGAGGAGGAACCACCAGAGTTTGGGGGAGGAAAAAAGAGAGTGGGAGGTTATGACAAAGTGAGTGTTATATTTTTTCTTTACTTCCCTTTTTCCAACAGAAATATCTCTGGATAAGGAGGGCTGTATCATTTCTCTGAATGATCAACCGTAATACATCATCTCCCAGGAAGGGGAATAACGGGAAAAACAGAGCCCCGAGACTGAAGGGGGAAAAGAGATTAGGCTGTGGGGCTGCAATGTGATAATTTTCCGAATGTTATAGCGAGTAAAGTCTATTTTGTTGACAAATGATAGTCGAAGGAGCGATGACGACCACCTGGATGCAACTACACTGCACTCAAAACGTGAACTCTCTGAAATCTTAACACTGCGGATTTCAATGGCTGCAATGCTGTCGAATGCTTCGCACGCCCGTTTGAATAATAGGTCAAGTGATGGCGTAGGATACAGAGGAATTCTAATCTCACCCTTTGGGTGTTGAAAATACCTTAAGCCATTTGAATAAATAGGTCAAGTGATGGGGTATACGAATGTTAAATGCCTAAAAACCTCCCGACCTTTGAAATACAGAGAGAGAAATCGTCTTCCCACACTCCAGAACCTTCTCACAAATCATGAAAAAACGTTCTCCAGAATCACGGGATGCAGTTGGCAAACGATTTCTCGACCGAGCAGGCTCTCGTCCCTTCCAAGGTCCCCCGCGGACCTCTCAGACCGCGCAGCGGCCGGCCTCAATAAAGTCTATAACATAACCAGAGCGATCTCTCAAAAATCGTTCAAACTCGCCGTCTAAATTCGCCGATTGTTGGAATTCGTTCATTCGGGATTTAGTAATAAAATTTGGATCTCCAGGTAGAATGCAGTGGAAAAGCCGACTCAATCGGACCGTAAACAATAAAGATAGGAAGAGTTACGCCGATGTGCGCACGCCAGAAATTGCGCTCTATGTGCTTATTGGAAAGTTGGGCGCAAATGAGTCGGTTTGCGCGCATCGGGAGGATCTCAACTTCCCCCCCCCCCCCATATTAGGGGGCCATACACCTGCCGGTGTTAGCGTCGTGCCACAGTTTTTCTTGGAAACCCGCGGGTTTCCACGCGCGCATGGTTTGGGGTGTCGGGTTTCCGCGAAAAAGCCGTGGCGCGTCGAAAAAAAAAAAACTGGCAAGTGCCCGGCCTGCTATTAGTAGCTAAACGGTTCACCGAGCCGGTAGAAAAAATCAGTGTAGGTACTACTTTAATCACTTATCGATTCAGAGGAGAAGGCTAGTCAGCCACAGACAGGGAGAGAATTAGTGGTTTAGATTACTGCCACGCCGATATTGGCCAGAGTTCTGCTCTGGCCAAATGTGAACTCGAACTCGACGACCAAAATATAATCTAAACAAAAACCCTTATCCCATCGTTGCCAGATGAGAAACTCAGTTTGCTGAGGACCGAACATACATTGTATGCCAACTTGCCCTCTCATGGAGGAATAGAGAGGAGAGCTCCACTAAATAGGACTTCATGCGCCTTAGTCGACGGTGGCGCTATCCCTACTTCAAATCCGACTAGAGTGAGCCACTAGCCCTTCTTACGAAGGAAAGCCCCAAATACCTCACTAAACGGGTTTATCTTCCACTGTTGTGCTACTACAATTAAATCAAAGGAAAAATTGAAGGAACCATCTCTGAATAACGAAATTGATTGTGTAGTTGTGTACACTGTGAATGCAAATGACACTTATGGGTGCGAATTTCACAGGGTGCCATCTTCTGGTTCAGTTTTGGTAACTTACCACCTTCAAAGTTCACTACATCTCGTATACTTATAAGGGTCGCGCTGCAGTCGCACCCCCCCCCCCCCCACCACCCGCCGTTCCACCACTGGGTTGGCGATTTGGGAACGCCGTTTAACACAGAGTGAGCTCTCCTCTCTATTCCTCCATGTTGCCCTCTAAAGGGACACACTGCGCTAGTTCCTAAAATCGCTATTAATGGCGGAAAAAGAGGGTGACGTCAGAATTGTAGTTGAGTACCAATTTGGTACTCAGGCCTGTGGGTAACCCTCACTGTGACCCATTTTGGTACACACTGGCAGTCAACGTGATAACACGTTGCATCTCTGGCACACAGAAACAATAATAAAATTTATTATTTTATATTTAATATTGTTTTTATGTTATTAATATTATGTTTTAATATTTAATATTGTTTCCAATGCTCATACAGTAGACATTTAAAAATCTCGCAAAACGTTTTGCTTCATGACATAACAACAAAACCACTTGCTTTTTGGATTTCTATTTAAAAAAAAAAAAAATTTAAATCTTCTAACGGATTTGACGAGTTTCTCAACTTCCGGGTACGTTGTGACATCTTCCGAACCAGATTATCCTTCCCTTTTTAGAGGATTACCCCCTCTGGCAACTGGTCCTTTCCACCTTCCAAGCACTCACGGCAAAGTTTACTTTTAATTTGGTTACATCCTTACCGGGAAATCGGAAAAAATAGGCGGTGAGGCGGAAGCTAATTTAGATTGTTTACTGCGGGGGCGGCCTCCCTTCCCCATTAAAAAGTTCCCCACGGTTTTTACCCTTCACATTTTTTTATAGGCTCGGTGAAAATAAGGTAGGCGCTTTTTTGCCGCTCAATTTGCTCAAGTCCCGAGGGCAAAGCTTGTTTCGGATATGGATGAGCTTACGTAGTCAGCCGAAGTCAGCCACTTGTCATGAAATATATGAAATATGGTGTGTCGTATAAATGAATGAAACGGTTAGGTTTCACACGTTGTTCACGAGAAGCTCTATAATTGCGCAACACCCGAGAAATGATACGCGGTGAGGAAATAAGACGGGACATTTTGAGATCAAGTCGGCGGACGAGAGGGTGAAAAGGGATTTTTTTCTTTTTGTAGAGCCGGCGAAGGGATCAGAACAAGTAGCTAACGTCTAAAGGGTGTTGCATGAGCGAAGCCACCCATACGCTTCGTACGTAAGGCTTCCCTTGATACTTCTGCGTGGAGTTTTCATAGTCGACGAAGGGGACTCCAATCTAGAAACAGGTGGCGGAAGGTTCACTTCATCTTGGTGAGGCTTCTTTACTTTCCAGTCCCTCTTTATCAAGAAAACTACCCTCCTACCTTTCTAGACATTATTAACGTCAATGGAGGGTCTTCGTAAAGGCGATCGCTGAGGTAACCTCCAGTGAGGTTTTTCTTGCCAAGTAATTCGAACTGCGGTGGTTGATGTGTACTAAACTATAGCCGTAGAAAATATTTTATTCGCTACAGTTTTCTGAAAAAACGGGTTTTAGTGAGCGGGGGCCGGTTTTGAGGGGGGGGGGGAGGAATCGATTTTGATAGGTAAGCATTTTTTTAAACTAAGTACATAGGTGCACTTTTGGTTTATTATTCTTGGAATAATACACCTATGTTTTCGCGACGGGGGTCGACGACTCCGATCGGCCTCAAAATTTGACATTATCCGTTTCAAGAGGTCTACATTCTAAATCCGAAATGTCCGTCCGCCGTCCAGGCCGTTTTGGGCAGTAGGAATTTTTTTAAAAATCTGAAATTTTGACAAAATACTTGGTTTACCATCTAGTTGTGCCCGCAAGGTTTTCAGTCCGATCGCCCAAACCAGTGGGGCGCTCTGGGGCTATAATGGGGCTAAGGGAGGGTTTTTTGAAGGCTTTGAGCTATGGGATCGAGTTAGGTGTCGTTTTCGAAGTATTTTTGGACGTAGAATCCATTTTTTGGGGTCCCGGAACGATCCGATTTCACTGTGGGGATCTATAGGGCTTTCATGGGGCTAAAAGTGGGATTTTTGAATGATCCCAGGAGGTTAAATATTTGTCGAGTAAAAAATAAAAAATTCTGGAAAAACAATTTTTTTGAAAAAAAAAAAATTCCGAAAATTTTCTTATTGACACAGAATTAAATTTTTGCACTAGTAACCTATATGAAAGAATAATAAACCGTTGTGTAAAATTTGCAGCTTTTTTTTTTTTTACTTGAAAAATATTTGACCTCCCGGGATCCATCAAAAATCTCATTTGTAGCCCCATGAAAGCCCTATAGATCGCAACAGTGAAATCGGACAGTTGCCGGACCCCAAAAAATGGATTCTACGTACTAAATTACTTCGAAAACGACACCTGACTCGATCCCATAGACAAAAGCCTTTTAAAAAAAAACCCTCCCGTAGCCCCATAGCGCCCCACGGGTTTGGGCGATCGGGCTGAAAACCTGACGGGCACAAGTAGATGGTAAACCGAGTATTTATTCAAAATTTGAGATTTAAAAAAAATTCCTACTGCCCAAAAAGGCCCGGACGGCAGACGGACATTTTAGTTTTGGAATCTAGACCTGTTGAAACAGTTAAGGGCCCGTTTATCAATCGCGGATAAAGCATGGGACAAAGTCTGGGTAAGTGGTCACCCTGGGTAACCTCGCGATGGCTGTTTATCGACGTGATTTTACCTGGCAGGTACCGCTACCTGGGCTTTATTCTACCCGAGACTTCCTTCCCCCAGATAAGGTGTTATCCAAGGGATATCTTGAGATTACTGCCTTTTCCTCGGAGTTGAGCTCGTCGGTGTTTCGTGCTTTTCGAAATTTTTCGCAATGTTCCACGACGTTGACATGATAGATTCCGATTTTTCTGACGAGGAAATCGTTCAGTTTATTAATTATGAACGGAGGCCTTATACGGTTCGCCCTCGGCCCGACTATTTCAACATCCTCGACGATGTTGAATTCCACACCCGATTTCGACTGTCGAAAGAAACTACAATGTTTGTGTTGGAATTGATCGAAGGAAGAATTGACAGACGGACCGAAATCACTCCATATCGCCAATCACAAAACTTCTCCTCACGCTCAGATTCTACGGGCTTGGTAAGTAGATTCTAGCCTGTAATAACTGAACTTCCCGCCTACCTCGTCATAGGCTAGGTACTTGTCGCTCTAAACAGCCTCGGAATTACAAAAATTATTTTATGTTGTTCTCAGGTTCGATGCTTCTCACAGTTGCTGACTTCTCGGGTGTAAGTAAAAGTTCGGCTAGCCACATAGTTCGAGAGGTCTCCCGAGCAATAGCTGCACTTTCCCCAACATTCATCAGGATGCCTTCGAGCAGAGAAGAAATTGCTGAAGAGCAAGCCGCATTTTACAGGATAGCGAAAATGCCACGAACAATAGGAGCCGTGGACTGCACCCACATTCGTATTCAGTCACCTGGGGGTTCACATGCTGAAACCTTCAGAAATAGAAAAGGCCATTTTTCCCTAAATGTACAAACAATCAGCGGTGCAGATTTACGGATTTTAAATATCGTTGCCCGTTGGCCTGGATCTGCACACGATCAAACTATATTTAATAAGTCCAAGATAAAACAACGCTTAATGGCCCAAGAATGGGATGACGCTTTGATTGTTGGAGATAGTGGGTACGCCAACACCCCGTACCTGATTACTCCGTTTTTAAATACCACTAACCGAGCAGAAGAACTTTATAACGAATCACAGATTCGGACAAGGAATCCTGTGGAACGGCAATACGGAGTGTGGAAAAGAAGGTTTCCCGTATTATCTCTCGGAATCAGACTGAAACTTTCTACGACCATGTCGGTGATTTTGGCCACAGCAGTACTCCACAATTTGGCTTTACATAGAGACAACCTGCCACCAGCGGATCCCGAACTCGGCGTCCTTCCGGATGAAACTCAAACTAATGACGTTTTCGTACCTGACGAAGACCTAGACGACTACACCACTGCAGCCAGGGATCGTCTCGTTCAAGATTATTTCGCTAGAATGGTATAGGGTACATTTAACGCTCTTTTTTCATATTTGTAGAGTATAAAAATACATTATATTACACTACTTGAGCATGATCCTTGGAAGCCCTCACCTTTGCTCCACGAATTATGGTTCGGGCCAATTATAAAAAACGCTGCACATTTTAGACAAGGGTTTATTATTCTTTGATATAGGTTACTTGTACAGAAATTTAATTCTGTCAATGAAAAAAATTTAAAAAAAAAATTGTTGGATTTTTATATTTCAAAAAAAAAAATTTTGTTTTTTGCGATTTTTATTCAAGAGTTCTATATTTTTTACTCGAAAAATAATATTTTTTAAAATATTATTTTAACTCCTGGGATCCTTCAAAAATCCCATTTTTAGCCCCATGAAAGCCCTATAGATCGCCACAGTGAAATCGGATCGTTCCGGGATCCCCAAAAATGAATTCTACGTCCAACAATACTTCGAAAACGACACCTAACTCGATCCCATAGCTAAAAAAAAAACCTCCCGTAGCCCCATAGCGCCCCACGGGTTTGGGCGATCGGACTGAAAACCTTGAGGCACAACTAGATGGTAAACCAAGTATTTTGTCAAAATTTTAGATTTAAAAAAAAATTCCTACGGCCCGGACGGCGGGGAAGAAAGAGAGCGGAAGGAACGAGAAAGGTTGTTATGGGTCAGAAATGGCCTTAGACACAACCTAAGCTCTGTACAGCGCGACGGCGGACGGACATTTCGGATTGTAGATGAGTTTTAAGAAGTTTGAACAAACGAAAATCTATGGGCAATCAATGAAATTTATGGGCAAGTAGTTTCATCCGACATTCGCCTGACTTGTAAAGTATCACAGTTTCCAATTTTTTCTTCTTTAAAATATCTCTATCTGTAGGAAAAATTTGTGGTTCTTCTTTCAAAATGTACCGGCAAAATACTCGCTTTACCATCTAGTTGTGCCTGCAAGGTTTTCAGTCCAATCGCCCAAACCCGTGGGGCTAAAAAGGAGGTATTTTTGAAGGGTTGAAGGGAACTAAGTCGACCCCGTTGCTGAAACCTTCAGCCTCGGGGTGAAAACCTTGTGGGAACAACTAGATGGTAAACAGAGTATTTGTCAAAAATTCAGATTTAAAAAAAAAAATTCGTACTGCCAAAAGCGGCATGGATGGCGGACGGACATTTCGTGTTTAGAATCTGGACATCCTGAAATAAATAAGAAATGTCAAATTTGGAGGCATACCTATGAGGTATTAGAATTTATTAAAATTACAAAGACGTGACAAATTTATTAGAATCACAAAGATGTGACAAATTCTTAAGCATGGTTAGAAAGCTCTTTCTCCGCAAGTAGTAGCCGTAATTCAGCCTCGGACGCCCTTGCCTCTGCTTCACGAATTTTTATTTCGGCTTCACGAATTTTTATGTCGGCTTCAAGAATTTGTTTGTCGAGCAGTCTGGACTTCTTGGCCGCAATTTCCATTTTTACTTCTGCCAAAATGATTTTCTTTTCGGCCAGTTCTTCAAACTTTCCTGCAATCATAATGTATATTATCATAGTATGTAGAGGTTTGGTGTAGGTATTAAGGGGCGGAAACGTGGAATGGACTTTACCACTTTTTATGCCAAATGAGGGTTGATCTTGCTGAGGGTAAGGAATAATTTCGTATGTTTATGAAATTTTAAGTTATTTGCGAAAATACTTGCCTGCTGACGATCTCACAGTTCTTTTCTTAGCATACACTGGTCGACGCCTCGACTCATTTACAGGGGTTACAGGGACTGGGGTCCCTGAGACAGTCGCATCTACGGCTGACGCTGAGGCTGCGGTTGACGTCGCCACGACAGATGTTGGCACTGTGACCACTGGAACTGGAGATGTTGCCTGTAAAACAACCCATTAATGGGGTTTGTTAATAAGAATCCATTAATTGACTTGATACCCTACAAAGCTGATTCCGTCATAAACTCACTCGTAAAGATGGATCCTTCTGTGTCTGGTACAGACAAGGACGCAGGGAACTCCAATCAACATCAGTGAAGTTTTCATCCGGTTGCACCACCTCAATCTCTAGTCTGGCCGGGCTTACGCCAACGATCACACCCCCATCTTCGTCGCCGTCACCTTCTTCAGGCCGCAACCCTCGAACGGAGAGGGCGATGGTGTCCCTCAAAATTACCTCCTCTTCCGGTATCGGCTCATTGTTATTGGTTGACGGTCCACCACCCGTCACCCTCCACTCGTTGTCTTTTTTTCTGTGCGAAAAAAAAAAAAATGGCACGACTTTAAATTTATGGACATCAGGACATTCAAATAACGCAAAATTTTAATGCGATCCTGCTCAAAATTATTACCTAATAAGTTATCTCATATACGAAGAATATTCAATATGTTTTCCAACCTACCTCAACTCTTTCTTGATCCCTTCGTACTTCATTTTTAAGGCCTTGGCATCGCGGGGATGTCCTATCCCGGCGGCATTGAATTGAACTTCAATGGCCACCCACGCCTTGGTTTTCTCCCCCGTTGTAACGGCGTCCGTTTTTTTATTTTCTAAAACGGACGAGTATTTGTTGGCGAGGGAGATTAGAAGTCGTCTCTCTTCAGTGGTGAAATTTGCCCCTCGCTTCTGCTTTTGTCGCACCCCTAGCAGACAAACAAAATTGACACTAGGTAATGGTACGGCGACATTATTAAATAATAAATTAATTGTTAATAAATAAATTTTATGACGGTAGCCGCTCCGGGCAAAGCTCAAAGAGGTAGAGAGGTTACATTGTAACATTTGAAAATTCGCTAATTCATTAGGCGCTTGAACTTAATCTAACGCAGCAACTTACCGTCGGAAGTTTGTGAGGACATGCTGAAAGATTGAATGGATGGATGGAGTTTGCTGGATGGAAGAACGTAAAAAATAATCAGATCGTCGACAACAGGTTGTATTGAAGACGAACACAAAAACCAAGGAATAACTTTGTTACAATTCTGATGTTTGTTGATGTTGTTGTACACTACTTTATACCAGTGGGTCAAGCCATGGAGATCACAAAAAACCTGTGGTCAGGCGGTTTTGAGGGGAAATCTATAGTTGTCGTGTTGGTACCACTGTTTCCCGCATCCGAAGTTGTCTGACGGATAGCTACCTGGCGGATAGTAACCTGAGCGCTCAAAGTGGATTGATAAACGCCCTACCAAACTTGCCCGGTAGGCTGCGCTGTCCTCGAGGTAACTATTCGGGGTTTGTCTGGAAGATACCTTCTGCATTGATAAACGGGCTCTAAGGTAAAAGCACCTGTGGCGGAAACCCACCCAAAGTCGGACACTCTGACAGAAAAACTCTAAAAATAAGGATAAGAACACTTTTGGGCTGTCGATCCTTTTTTTTTCACTTCTAGTACTCATCTGTGAACAACATAAAACGAAGAAGAATTTTTTTCCGGCAGTTAATAACCTTTCAGGATAACCCAAAAGTGCCCTCTCCCGAATTTACGTGTGTCCAAGCAACATCGTTGTCAAAAATGTGAAGAAATTTATGTTTCCGTAAATGTTTTTGAGTTTCCTAGGATCCATATTGATTGTTCATGAAGCTCTGGTAATAATTTTGTCGAGGTTGCTGGATTTTACCCTAAAAATCGGATTTGTGTGTGTCCTCTACTGGCACCTGGGAAAAACTGGATTCATCCAAAAGCGGACAGGGGCGTAAAAAAAAAAAAAATAAAAAAATATACAGGCGTCAAAAAAATATACAAGACGGTTTTATTCTAACGTAAATACTAATAATTAATATATTCCGCACATTTTCATTGTTATTAAATAACAATGAAAATGTGTTTTACTTTTCGTCAAAATTTTTGACGAAAAGTAAAGTAAATTTACTGTTGAAAATAAAACTGACAGTCCTCTATTGGAACCCCAAGTGTCCACATTAGGAGAAAAAGAAATTTTTGGTTTCCGCTATTGGAGAAAAAAGGTACTTTACAAATCGTCCTTTTTTCGATATAGAAGCCGAAATTTAACCATTTCTTTTTGCTCTCGCGTGTTTAGAAAGGTCAGAGGTAAGTAAAAAAATTTAAAAAAAAGTTTTTTACTCACCCTGGCAAAACAGGAGAAACAGAAAAGTGCCAGAATTTCTTAACATGTGCGCCTTTGGTGCTTTTACCTTAATGTCAAATTTTGATGCCGATCGGAGTCGTAGACCTCCGTCACGAAAACATAGACCTATGTACACACACCTGTGTATTATTCCAAGAATAATAAACCAAAATGATTCAGATCAGAATTCGTTGGCCTTCAGACATTTCCATGTCATGCCCCAAACGATCTAGATAGAAGAGATTTATTTCGTTTATAGAAAATTGAAAAAAAAAAAAAAAAAAAAACTTAATAAAATGTTTGTGAACGTCACTTGTTTAGCACGTTATTCCACTAGCCTGATGAATCCAGCAGTCTGGTACAAACAATTCGCCAACAACCTTGGACGGCAAATTGAGCTAAACCAACGTATATTGAGCCGCCCCCGGACCCCGGGAAGAGAAAAGCAATAAAATTTCATTACGTGAGCGGGAACGAACACGATTGAAAAAAAAGGACAGATGCCAAACCAGGAGGGGGAGCCATCAGTGTGAATAAAAAGGGAATTAAAGCAGTTCGCTCCGGAGAGTGAGGGATAGAAGCTATCAACTGGTGGGCTTTTCGTAGCCTGTTGCAGGTCTCTGGCCTTAGGCCAAACGTTGCGGCAAAAAAAAACAACTATCCTTTCGCAAAACTACATTCAATTACCACTCACATAACGACATCACTTCAGACTCTCTGACGACGCGGTGACTTCCAATTATGCGGTGTCACTCGTTGAAAACGAATTTCGCGTCGCTTTTTCTAAAAATGTCAAAAAGTCTGGAATCTTAATTACATTAATCTTAGGGTTTCTGGTTTGTATCGGATGAAAATTACATTCCTCACGGAGCTATCAAAAGTTCTTTTTTACTTTTGACATCGTTCATGTTTCTTCCATTCGTTTCCAGATGTTTCCTTTGCAACTTTCCCGAAAGTTCATCTTCAATTAGAGAGATTGGTCTCTCCATTAGGGTTTTCTTTTCATGGTAAAATTTTTTTTTCCAAGTTCTTCGTTCATAATTGGAACCCGGTGTAAGAAATCCTCGACAAATGGGGTGGGATGACCTCTTCATAATAGGTTGACCCGTTGGGTGGAATCTTTTTGAAAAATCTTTGACCGGATTTAATGGGGGCAAATGAGAAAGCCCGAAAAAGGCGTTTTTTTTGCTTTGGAAGGGTGGGGTGATGTATAGGAAAGATGTCCTTTGATTGAACCTCTTCAATATTTTACTTGCCCTAACCTCTTCAAAAGATTCTCCCTTCTGTGCACCGACAAACTCTCCCGAAGACTTTTGTCGCTCTCGTTAAAGATCCCGTCCTTTTTCCCCTTCCCAAAAGAGATCGCACGATAATTGGGCTTTTCCCCCTCTCCGGGCTTCTTCGCGTTCAAATTCACCGTCGACGGATGGAAAACAGGGCGAGGAGGAGAGAAAAAAAATTGAGGCTTTTCCTCCTGTATTTTCGATATCAGGCCGAGCAAATCAAAAGTCGAGATCGGGCGCCGATTCCGACCGTTTTCTTGGGAAAAGCAATATGAGTTCGTTAGAAGAGCTTTTATTTCTTCCTCATTCCCCACACCCCTTTGAAGGTTGGAAAGAAATCCTGAAAAACAACACTGAAAAGCCTCTGACGATCAAAAACTTGAATAGCTCCGGGGTATAATGGGCAAAAAACTCCGATTTTTCTTTTTTAGGATTTTCACTTTAAAATGACTCGCTGGGTAATGGTTCTTAATAACAAAATTTTAGATCGGCATTCATTTTTGTATAATTCATCAACGCAATTCCCTTTCAAGGAGTTTTGTCGATAAGCAGGTTGGAGCGTGGGTGAAAAAACCGGGTGGTTCTGTTAAGGAAAATGTTCTTTTCGTGAAAAGGCTACTTATTGCGACTTTGAGAAAAAATTTACTTTTGAAACGAACTGAATCTTTTTCTTTTTTAAGGGCGTAAGTCCATGCAACCAAACTTTTGGGAAATACAAAAAAAAAAAAAAAAGTCCTATATACCACTGCTGATAAAATTGTGGGATAATACAAATTTTCCCTGTCACAGCAATCGATTTGCCATGTTTTACATATTTTTCCAGATTTTTATACCCTACCTAGGTGTTCGAAATTCACTGATCTACCTCATGGACTTACGCCCATTTAAAAAAAAAATCGCGGGCTACCTCACTTTTTCGAATTGCTGGCATTCTGAAATCATGATAAATTACTCCATTTAGCTTTGTCAGCCCGGGAAATAGTGAAATTAAGGAACGCAATAGCTATAAAATAGTTTAAAAAATGAAATTTTTATTTTTGGAATGTTTGAAAGATCAAATCACTAAAAATTCTTCAAAATCAGTAATCTTTTGTTTAGCTTCTTGGTGAACTTCTAACATCTAAAAACTGGTGAAAAAATGTTTGGTGAACCTCTAACATCTAACATCTGGTGAAAAAAGTTAAGCTTCACCTGGTGAAAAAATTCTTGGTGAACCTCTAACATCTAACATCTGGTGAAAAATGTTTAGCAAAATTCTGGTGAAAAAATTCTGGTGAAAAAATTCTTGGTGAAAAAATTTCTGGTGAAAAAATTCTGGTGAAAAAATTCTTGGTGAACCTCCAACATCTAACATCTGGTGAAAAAATTCTACAAATCACTAAAAATTCTTCAAAATCAGTTTAGCTTCTTTTGTTTAGCTTCTTGGTGAACCTCTAACATCTAACATCTGGTGAACATCTAACACAATAGCTATAAAATTGTTAAAAAATGAAATTTTCATTTTTGGAAAGTTTGAAAGATCAAATCACTAAAAATTCTTCAAATTCTTCAAAATCAGTTTAGCTTCTTTTGTTTAGCTTCTTGGTGAACCTCTAACATCTTCATCTTCAAATTCAGTACAACGAGAAGGTTGATTTTTTCTCTTCTCCAACCGCCGCGTGCGAGTGCGCCGTTCCACATTTCTTTTAAAGGGGCGTAAGTCCGGACTTACGCCCTTTTAAAAGAAACCAGGATTTTCAAAAGCCATTTGACCACGTTAGAGACCGCTTTCACCTGCCCTTTTAATTGCAAACGATGCGCCTAGGGTTGAAGAACAGGAAAATGAAAAAAACCTAAAATGGCATTTTTTTGGACTTACGCCCTTTAAAAAAAAGCCGATTCGTTAGTTACTAACGACGTCGTCGTGTCTGACAGAAAGAAGTGTATCCACCAGAAGTTAATTTTCTTGAGTGCATATTTGTTTGGGTGTATTCAACAGAAAAAAAGGCCCCCTTTTTTGTCACTTGCATTGTTGTAAACGGTTGGTCTGAGTTGTACTTCAGTCGAATATTCTAAATAATGCCTGGCTATATTGTGAAGCTATTCAAATACGAAGAAAGCTATCATAGTTCATGGGGGGGGGGGGGGGGGGCTTGCTTCGCTCTGCCATTCGACGCGATATGCCCATTTTCAGTCCCGAAATAATTTCCGAACTAGATAGCCATTAAATCGTAGGATTAAAAATTTGAATAAAGTTTATTAAATTCAATAAATTTTCCGCCCACAACCCGTCTTCACCAGTCAGAAGGGGGGAGGGGGCAAACAGCACAGTTAAAATTCGAAAAATAATCTGACCCCCCAAAAAAGGATTATTCGTTCAATAATACCTCGAAAACGCTACCCCACTCGATATCTTAGCCGAAAACGTAAAAAAAAAAAAAAAAAACAAACAACTCCCGTAGCCACTTTGTTGCTTCACAGAGCCTAAAATTTTGATTCGTCTTTTTGAGCCTTACGGGTTCGAGCGATCGGGTTGAAAAGCTTACTGGCGCAACTAAATGGAGAAAGGAATATTTTGCCAGAATTTCAGAATCAAAAAAAAAAAAGATAAAATCCTGACACTTCTAGCACCACCACCACCAGGCACGAAAACGTATGAGGAATGAATATAAAGTTTATTCCAAGAAAGAAATTCAAGTTAATAGATTGGTTCATACAATACATACGGTACGCATGACATAAGCGGTCTACAGAGATAAGTTGATCAGTTCAACTTATCTTAATAAGATCACGCTAGTGGTAACACCAGCTATCTCATTTTTGGCCATTTCGAGTTAGGAACAGTTCCTAAATTTAAATTGGGCGGGGAATAGATTGGTGAAGTGCGTTTCTTCATTCAGGCAACAGGGAGCGCAAAAATCGTGATTTCGTCATCTGTGGCGATCTAAAGTTGTTTGCCTACAAATGCTATTATCTATTATCTCAGCTATTATGCTATTATCTCAGCGTATTCAGTGGAAACTTTTCACTGTGGCGATGGAGGAAGACAGCTCGTCTGATGGTAAGTAGTGCTTTTCTTATGACATTATTGGGAAATGAACGTTATTTACTTTATTTTATTTTTTATTTTTTTATTTTTTGTTTTGTTTGCGTGTTGGGAAGTGTTAAGGAAAAAAGTTAATCCAACAAAAGAGATGAATAAGTTGCTGTGATAATCAGGGTCACTAAGTTGGGAGTTGAGATAGCACCTGTTTCAAAAAAGATGTCAAAAACACTAGCTATGTCACTGAAGAAGATAACCAACACTGGCTATCTCACCGAAGCAAATATCCAACACTAGCTATCCCACCGAAGCAGATATCCAACACTGGCTATCTCAATTCGACAACACTATTCATTCATTCTATCTCACCAAAGCAGATATCCAACACTGGCTAACTCAAATTTAATTCGTCGACCAACACCTGCAAACTCAACTCTGCTTACAACAACAATGGCTATCTCAGCCAAATTTTGATTAGAACAAGATTTTTAATATGTATTCACTTTTCCAGATCCCTGGGTGGGGCTTTATCATTAACATCCATCGCGTTGGTTCAAAAGATATTCTAGGGAGTTGCAAATAGTTTTTTGACCCTCCTGAAAACCTGAAAAAAATGAGATAGCTGGAGTTGCCACTACCGGAACGAGTTGTTCAAGCTGTATGCGATCTTAGGCGGGTTGACACTGTTGAATGCCTGACTACCATCGAGTTCCTGTTCGTGTTCGTATCTATGTCTGTTCCTATTCTCGTTCTTTTTTTGTGTAATTTATTGGCATTGCATTTATTATTGAATTGTTTGAAAAATGAATATCGTAGATTGAGAATTACGAAAATAATAATTCATAACCCGTAACTTACCCGTAGGTGAGGGAAACAAAAATAGTAAGCCTCAGATAAGGTCTGAATTAGTGGTATAGATCTCAACTTAGGCTTTGGAAACGAACCGAATCAAATGAAGAACGAGCTGAGGTCCGTTGAAATTTTGACGGTTTTACGGCCAACGGGAGTTTTCCCCTTTTACTCCAGGAGGCCTCCAACGGCTGTGGGGGGTTGTGAATGCGAAGGGGACGAGGCAGTGATTTAGAGGGTGTAATTGAAAGGAGTGTCAGGAAATGCGGTTGGGCTCCTAAATCCCGGAAGTGATATGTACCTTCGGCTGACACTTGTTGATGCCTTTTCCTCGGTTGGGTTGAAATTGTTCAAGTCCACCGTTGACGAATTTTAGAAACGAAGTACCTACATAATGACAGAAATGTGGGACACATAATCTTAATCAATAATGTGCCCACATATTATTGATAAATGGCATAATTGATTTCAGAGATGGCTGGTGATCTATTAACTACCAACTATATCGCTCTCGCTGCTGCCTGTTGGCGTAGGGCCTGCCCCATTTTTGGGGACCGTCCCCAGAGGAGAACAACGTAGGAGCAACAAGACTCAAAAAGTGCATGGTATACCGAGACTCGAATGGGAAGAGATACAGTAAAGGACAGAAGCCTGAGGTGGTGAACAATCCCAGCAAGACACCCAGATAGCACCGAGATGTGACGGCTCCAGGTACAGGCGCGATTTCACGAGGCCAGTCGCAGTGCAGCTGACTGGCGTGAATTCGAAGCCAGCTGACTGGCGCCAGTAACTGGCTTCATGTAAACACCACTGGCGTCCAGTGAGTCACGCCAGCTCAGGACCTTTGAAGGTGGGGGGAACTGGACTGGCCCAAAACCTACTCCTGAGGACAGTCGACTTGAGCGACTTTTTTCCACTGGACTGGCATGGCACGGGACGCCAGCGTAGTTTACACGAGGGCAGTTACTGGCGCCAGTCAGCTGGACCGCCTACTGGCCTCGTGTAATCGCTCCAATACACGCATCGAGCCGAGTTAAGCTGGACTCCCAGGATCGAGGCGCACAACCATCCCGTCCACTGGTTCTAAAACGTAGGGTTTGGGTATTTTCTGCGTTGAGCTTCTTTTCTTTGCAGGTATACATTTCTGGATTTTAGGTAAGTATTTTGGTATTGACGCATGGGGTGTTCAAGGATCGCTAGCTTCCATTATTTCACTACCTACGTTATTCAAATCGGACCAGCTGTCATGTTGGTGGCCAAGTAAACCGAGAGCCCCTTTTCGTTTGGCGAGTATTGATAGATCTATATCTCTCAATCAGGTCTCTCGAGACTGAACACGCCACACAGCAGTCTTTTATGCCGGATTTCACCAAGTGTAGCTTAAAGTTCGTTTTAGCTAAATCTCGGATTTAACGTTAAGTCCGACTTAGGGAAGATTCCGCTTCACCATTAGACTGAAGGTGGCGCTTACCTAAGCCTCGGTTAGCTTTGGAACAGGTTGCCCCAGACTCGTGTTCCCGCGGAAAACTCGGTAATCAGTGACAATAAAGTGATAAGGCCGTGATAAATCGTCACGTTAGTGGCAACATCTGCTATCTCATGTGTCTCAGGTTTTAAGGAGAGCTTAAAAACTGATTTCTGAATCCCTGGACCGACTTTTATCGCAAGTCAGAAGCTTAGGACAAGGAGATCCCCAATGATTGATTTCAACGTAAAAAACGCTGCAAATTTTACACAAGGGTTTATTATTCTTTGATATAGGTTACTTGTACAGAAATTTAATTCTGTCAATGAAAAAAAAAAAACGACACCTAACTCGATCCCATAGCTAAAAGCCTTTAAAAAAAACCTTCCCGTAACCCCATTTTAGCCCCATAGCGCCCCACGGGTTTGGGCGATCGGACTGAAAACCTTGCGGGAGATGGTAAAGCGAGTATTTTGTCAAAATTTCAGATTTTAAAAAAAATTCCTACTGACCGGACGGCGTACGGCGGACGGACATTTCGGATTTAGAATCTAGACCTCTTGAAAAAGATAATTTCAAATTTTGAGGCTGTTCCGAGTCGTCAAACCAAAAATCGAAAAATAAATAATAATGAAAATTCAGCTGAGATAGCCGGCGTTGGTGTTTGCAAGGTTGAGTTATATTAGCGGGTGTAGCACGCAAAGTTTATTCTGAGATGTATCTCAGGTATACCTAGCGTGTGTTGTAGTTTACTACATTATGAGATAGCCGGTGTTGCGTAATGAATAACTGCATTATTATTTTTAAATAATGAAGATTATTCATTACTTAATTTTAAATTTAAATGAAATTAATCCAAGTTTTCTACGAAAATCCAGAATAATTAAAATTATTAAACTATTATCGTACAGAAATATATAATTCGCTGCAGGAATAATCGATATTATTTTTCGAAAAATCCAAGTAATGCGTTGTCTTAATTCGTATGAAATCTCAAAAATAAGTGGGAGAAGAACACGTATTATTCTTATTTTCAAAAATTATTGAATGCGAATTTTTGTGAATAAGTTCGCATTCAAAGAAAAAGGTTGATAAATTGAGAAAAATTAACTTTTTTCAGGTAATTTAATTTATTATTCAAAAGATAGGAAGGCGAAGGCACTTAAATTACAAATGAATCTCCAAAGTTTCTGCATATTTCAGTCGATAAATGGATAAATCGATAAATGGACTAGTCATTAAAAAAATTGGACTAAGTAGGGTATATTATCTTATTGAGGACTCTACCCAAATTTTTCCAACAGTTGACGAAAAGAGAAACATAATTCGATCTGCTTGAAGACTCCCGGCCGCCTTTGCAACTGAATTATCATCTCAATTTCCTCGTCGTCATCCTCGAAAGTAATTCTTCGGTATGCCATTCCCAAACACGCAGTACGAACGAAATAATTAACACTCTGGTCGAAAAAGCGAAAATCACACCGTTCGAGGAAAAATGATAATGAATAAATCCAACTATCATATCCGATATCAACGAAATGATCACTGCTGTTGTTGGTGATAATTGTAACAACAACTACAACACACGCGTAAATCTCAGATTTAACGCTTAAGACGTGGATGAGTAGGGACTAAAATCTGAGGCTTAACCTCAGACCGTAAACCGAGGTTTAAGACTAAGAGGGAGTGGTGAAACGCATCTTTTTCTTATTCTTCGGCTTACCAGTAAGCCGAACCTTAAGCCGAGGTGGTGAAATCCACCATTAGTGAACAGGGCACCAAAGCTAAAAGCATACACTTCGCAGAAAAGCCAACACTCTTGAGTTTTTTTATTAGTAGCACTGTTGAGTCAACTGGTAGTACCACAACTCGCCATTTAATTAGAATTCGTTATTTTCAATACACGAACCACAGTGTTTGATGTGGGGAAAAAGGTCTACTGTTGAAAGTACCGGTGAAAAAAAAGAGGGTTTCCTATATGCGTTGTGCAGGTGATCCCCCTTGACTCCATCAGAAGCTTCTTCACGTGTCTTTGTGCAAACGTTGGAATGCGTAGAAAAGACTCCTATGATAGGTTGGAACCTACCGCGAATCCGGAAGCTTTTCCTTCCCCCCAGCTTGCATTGACTTTGAAAATTGAATCCTGGCGGGAACATTAATCCGGGCACCAGATAGGCTCTTCGTACCGGGAAAGGCCTTTCCCCTTCATCTCCCTGTAAGCTACCGTATCGGTGGCTTTCATTATGTTACCTTTTTCCCCCTCTTTTCCGCCTCCTCCCACCCGGCTTGGGAAAATAAACCTTTACTTAACATCGGCCCTTCGGGTTCCCTTTGGGTAATCGTATCATCTTCTTTGTAGCTCGGCAAAAGGGCTATCAAGTAAAACGCAGATAATTACATCCCTTTATAAGCAGTGAAGGAAGGCTGCAAGATTATGGTCGGAGGGAAGAGGATTCTACTTCATACAATACCCCCAACCGCCAACCTTGTCAGAAAAGCCTTGGTTGGAGTTTAATTATCTTGATGATTTTCAGGGATCATTATCTCTGCTTCACTGAACAGTTTTCATTTTTTGTAAGACGATCAACTTTGAGCCCGCCGGAAACTACACAGCTTGCTTAATTGATTGGACATCGTTCAGTTGACGTACGTCTTTTCTGTTTTTCAGTTTTCTGTTTCTTCGGGTGAAATAAAGTGCAGAGCAATAAAAGAGATTGGTCTCACCGACTGCCCCTTATATGGCCTGTTTGTGAAAGCTAATGAATAATTCGGGGGAGAAAGAATTTATAGGAAAGCAAGAAAACCCCCTCGCACAGACAGGCAAGGAGATAGGTATCTTGCTGAGGCTCGGACATCTTATTTATCAGACGATATCTTACCATTAATAAACCTTTCTTTCTCCCGCGGATGACCATTTGTCGCTTTTACCCTCCTATTCTTTCCTTCCACTTCTTCTTCCCTTTTCTCCTTCGTTTTTCCCCCCTTTTTATTACGGCCTTTTCATTGCCTGTGTGAGATACGCCCGTGCGGGCCTCTACCAGATTTATCAAGCATTAGTCCCCTTTATCATTCCCCCTTTCTTGCCTACCCGTTTCTTCGCCCTATAAACTAGAAGAAGGGTGTTTTGGCGGTTGAATTGATCTGAGATAAGAGGACATCAATTAGACTCTGCTCCCTCGTCCTCCGTTAACTTTTTTTTTTTTTAAAGTCTTCTTTATCACTATTATGGTTCTCCCTTTCAGAGTCGCCTGATGTCTCTGAAGTCTCGGTGTCATGAGGTGAATAATGATCGCTTGGTCCAAACAGAGCTGCTCCTTTCGGTTTAGTGGTCTCCGAATAATCGACCAGAACTTTTTGTGTTGCGCTCACGATGCCGTTTATCCAGGGGGTGATCTACGAATGAGACCAACCCGGTTGCAGTACCTCGAGCACCAATTTGAACTCCTCTTGAACCTGTCCGAACAGCACCGAGCATTTTGATCCCTGCTGAACCGGTTTTTAACCCACTTCAACTCGTGTGAACATCCTCCAAACTCGTTTTGAACCCTCCCTCGCTACCCCGAACCAGCTTTGAACCGGCTGTCGATCAACTCGCCCCATCCCTCTGTTCTCTTTGTTTTCGACACATTGACTCGCCCCCGAGGCAAACAGTTGTGACTTGCTCTCTAAGACTACGCAAGAGACTAGTTTCCGTAATATCGCCTGCTGTCTGTACGGCGCAGCGTCCGTGGTTACGCCGCCAGTGTTTTTGGAGGATGCCGGGGGGGGGGGGGAGGTGGAGATCAGTGGCATGAGCTAATCTGTTGTGATCTGCTGGGCACTGAGAATATTCCAGCAGCAGAAATGGAGGATCTGGGTTCCGTTTTGAGGTGCTTGTCGTTGTTGGGGCAAGAATATTGTTTTCTGGAGAGGGGCGAGTTGATGGAGGGGGGCAAGTTGACGAACGCCCCTTTAGACCTTCCTAAACCCCCTAGAACCGATTATAACTCCTCTTCAATCGGTTGATTCATTTTTAAGATTCAAGATTTTATTGCCAAGAACACAGAGTGCAAAGACAAGGTCAAAAACCACCTCCAAACGGAGTTTGAACCCTTCTATACCTCGCCCAACCAGCTTGTACCCTTCCATACCACCTAAAACCGGGTTTCAATCCTCCCACACCACCCCAAATGGTTTTGATCCCTCTCACACAACCCAAACCGGCTTTGACTCCTCAACACCTCCTCCTCCCCCTCACCCTTAAAGCCATTTTTGAACCCACACCACCCTGAACCAGTTTCAACTCCTCTTCAATGTGTCCGAAAAACATCAAACCGGGTTTTACGTGTATTCGGAGGCAATTTTCCATGGGGCTCTTGATGGAGTCAGCAGAGGCATCATCGTGAATGGGGTTCCCATCAACAACATTCGTTAGGCCGATGATACTGTGATTTTAGCCAGGACCCAGAGTGAGCTGCAGCGCCTGATGGAACGCATAGTAAAGGCAAGTGCTGAATTTGGGCTGCGCATCAATGTTGCAAAGACAAAGGCCATGGTTCTTTCAAAGGCACCAGAGGCGGTGGCACTGTGGATCGAAGGAAGGCAGGTGCAGCAGGTGTTCTCGGACAAATATCTCGGTGCTCAGGTTAATGAGCAGTGTAGTCAAAAGGAGGAAATCGTGTCCCGCATCGCACAGGCCAAGAAAGCTTTCTTTGGTATGTATGAGGAATTTCTTCGTCAGAAACTGACTTCGGGGCTGATGATCCGCATGCTGCGATGAACCAAGAACTCCTATTTGGAAGGTCGGATAGCAGCATTCGAGATGTATCTGTACGCCGAATCCTCAGGATCCCGTGGGTGGATAAGGTGACGAATGTCGAAGTGCTGCAGAGGATGGGAAAGGAGCACGAGCTCCTTCTCACAGTAAAAGAAAGAAAAGCTCGGTATCTTGGACATGTCATGCGTGGAGCAAAATACGAGGTGCTTCGGCTGATTATCGAGGGGAAGATTGAGGGCAAGCGGTCGATTGGAAGGCGTCAGAATTCGTGGTGGCGGGACCTGCACACGTGGTTTGGCTGCTCTTCACTCGACTTGTTCCGTGCAGAGGCATTCAGAGAGCTGCCCTTAGCCATCAAGATCGCCAACCTTCGCTCGGAGACGGCGACATAAGAAGAAGAATGGTCCTAATTTAGGTAGTTAAGAATCCAAGTTTCCGTCATCCTAGGATGAGCTCCGGAGCTCCCACCATTGCTTCGTCCGCAATTTTGAGAACACTTCCAAAAATCGGCACTTTTTTCAGTTTTTGACCTCTCGCTCTCTTCCAGTGCATTCCACAGCAAAAACGTAGAGGTGGGGGGTAATTTAAATGTTTTTTTAAAATGGCTGTGAAAGCTTTCGGGACCATTGGTAGTTTTTAGTGCTTGATGGATATACCAATGGGGGATAGTATTTTTGGTTCGAACTGACTGCCGCACAACTTCTTCACCACTGACCACATCTTCTCATAGCACGATTGGGATTTGCTGCCTAAAAAGCAAAATATCCCAGCTAAAAATATTTCGAAACTAGACATCAAGACGGTGGAAGAGTTTTATGACTCTTTCGTTCCAGCCCACAGGCCACTTGCTGAACCTTACTGGTTCTCTGGGTCATTTGATCAGCTGTTGGACGGAGATATCACTTCGGCAGAACTTAATGCAGTCTTAAAGCTGCTCAAAAATAATAAAGCCCCTGGCCCTGACGGCATTATATACGAATTTTATCAAAATCTTCCCAACTGCTGGCTTCGCTTTGTTTTGGAGTTTTTGGAACTTGATGCTCAGGGAGGGGTCTGTGCCGAGCGTTCTAGCCCAGATACGAACCTTTCTGCTTCATAAGAAAGGTGACTCATGCGATCCTAAAAATTACAGAGGAATCTCGCTCCTGAATACCATTCTAAAGGCATTTAACGCCATCCTCCAAAATAGACTCATTAAATTCGTGGATGACAACAACCTACTACCAGAAAGCCAGTGTGGCTTCCGAAAGGGTCGTGGTTGTATTGATAACATCTTCACTCTTCAAGGCCTGATTTCAATCAACACCCGGCTTCCTAAGCGCAAAGTCTTTGCTGCTTTCATCGACTTTTCTCGTGCTTTTGACAGCGTGGTGCATGAAAGACTATGGTCCAAATTTTATGATCTTAACATCAGTGCAAGATTCATTAATCTTTTGAAATCTATGTATGAAAACGCATCCTTCAATCTGAGGGTTGGAGGCGAGGATTCAAAATCGTACCAGGTGCTGGAAGGTGTCTTTCCTATGACAGCCCCCCAACACGGCTCAAACCAGGTTTGAACCCTCCCGTGCCACCCCAACTGGTTTAAGAACGAAAACAAAGTAGTCCCTGAGAACTGTTGTCTCGAGGAAGAAAGATCAATTTTGGCACACAAAAAATGACTTATCAAGGCAGGTCGGTAATCAGGACATTGACGTCTTGAACACTACGTTGTTCCCTAGAAAGAGAAGTTGATCTCGGAGGGTCGATGGGTGAGAGGGAAAAGGAAAAAGAAACAAAAAGGATTCAAAGGAATACAGAGGGAAAGTTGGAAGAGAAGTGGAGAAGCTTTTATCGAACAGAGGCCGCCCTAGTTGGGTTTTACGGAACATTGCGACTGGAGTGACGTGGAGTAAATGATGGAAAGGCGAGGAGAGGTAAGGAAGGGGCTCTACCTCACCCCCAGTGTTGCCACGCCCGCAAGTTTAACCCTCGGCCACCCGCCGATATAAACTCCATTTCCTTCTTGCTAAAAGAAATCGGGACCCCCCTCAGGAGTCGGAGGGGAGTCTCAAAAAAGTTGATGTTGCGAAGGTATGAGAAACCTCTTTCCCTCGTTCGGGACAGGAGGAAAAAAAAGTCGAGAAGAAGAGGGTGGGTTAATGTGATAGGTGGATATAAGACGGCGGAGGTTGAGACAAGGGGTGAGAATGAGTATGATCAATGACCACCATGATACCAAATAAACAGATTTTGATGTTGCATCGAAATTAACAACATTTTGACTTGAATTACGGGCATGCAATGTTATTATGCGGGGAACGTTATAAGCTCTTCGCTCTTATCTATTCTATTAATAAAAATGGATGTCTGTATGTTTTTTTTTTTGTTTTTTTTTTTTTGCAAGACTTCAATTCGAGGTAGTTTGATACTTCACGACAAGAAACGGATCAACAACGGTTGTTACTAAGAAAAAATCACGAGTTGGCGGATTGCCGATTGGATTGGACGACAGTTTTTCTAGGGAAGCCAGTCCTCCGTTTCCCATATTAAATGCGGATACAGGGAGAACAAAAATTGATGCTGATCTCTCAGCTTCAATATTATATTCCCATCCGGAGATCAACGCACTCCAGACTACCGCGACACTTCCTGCGGGTCTGGAGACAGCGGATCTCCCCTCAATCGCTTCGACACCGTCTCCTAGGATAGCAGATCTCGGCATCTCGCGTTAGTGACGTAGATTGGGATATTCAGGTACTCCAAAGACAACGGGGGCGAAACCCCAGTAACGCTGGAGGCCTTCCCCCAAACACACAACACAAATTTTGATAGAACTAATTTAAATTTAGGAACTCAATTTGTGCAATTAGGTACACTCCCAACACCCGATTTATTGAGCAAATCTACAGTGTTGCTTTATTTGAACCCTGACCTCAATATTCAGCTAAGTAGGCAAAGAGACACTAAGTGTCTTGGCTCAAGCAACGCAGGCCCGGAATTTTTGGATTTGTTGCAAAATTTAATACTGCCGAGTTCAATGACACAAGTTACACATTAGTAGGCGATACTAAATTTAATGCCGTTTTTTTCCTTTTAATGCGGTTTTTTTGTTGTTGTTGTGGAAACCCCCCTCTCCAACCATTGGGTTTCCACGAAAAAAATGGGTCGCGTCGAAAAAACCTGCAGGTCTATGGCCTGCTATTGTGTAACTTGGAGGTCCAGAAATCAATCTTATCTTCATTGTGTGATCGCCCAGTGGTTCGTGGGGGTTTTATTTTTTGTCTTTGATGATCTTCTCCGTCAGTAATTGGTTGGCTGGTAAGAAAATGTATTCCTTTTAGTGAATTTTATAACTTGAGATTTTGTCCCAATGAAGGTCTTCTGTATTTGGTTTATTACACCTATGTAATCGCAACGGAGGTCGAAAATTCTGATCGGCCTCAAAATTTGATATTATTCGTTTCATTAGGTCTAAACTCCAAAAACGAAATGTCCGTCCGCCGTACACCGTCCACTGTCCGAGCCGTTTCGGGATTTTTTTTTTTTTAAGTGGCAACTGCATGAGCCCGTTAGGGCTATCAGTAGGCCCCCCAGATTTAGGGAGCACCACGACAGGAAGAGACAGAAGGCAAGGAGATAATATTATGGTGGTGGGAGGAAGGTATAGACTTCTCTACCCAGAGTGGGAGCAACTGCTCAACCACCACTTGTAATTGGAGTGTGACCAAGGAAGGGACTATTGGGAGTCCAAAGTTTTCAGTCCGATCACCCAAACCCGTGGGGCGCTGTGGGGCTACAATGGGGCAACGGGAGGGGTTTTCGCAGCGTTTGTGCTATAGGGTCGAGTTGAGCGTTGTTTTTCGATGTATTTTTGGACGTAGAATCCATTTTCGGGCGTCCGAGAACGATGCAATTTCACAGTGGGGATCTATGGGGCTTTCGTGGGGCAACAAAATTTGTTGCCATTTAATGGGATTTTTGAGGGATCCCAGGAGGTCAAATAAGGTGTCGTTTTCCGAGTAATTCTGGACGCAAAATCTATTTTTTCGATGTCCCAAATCTGTCCAATCATTGTACAGAAAATATTTTTTCGTTTTCAAAAATATTTTCTTGATGACCCAAATAATTTTTGCACAATTACGCTATATCAAAGAATAATAAACCCTTGCGTAAAATTTGAGGTGTTTGATTAGTATGTGTGCTTGTGATTGTCCTTGTAATACGGGAAGGCCAACATTGTATTTCATTTTATTTTCAATCCGGACAGTAGGTACCAATGTTCGGTAACTCTCCCTTATCCCTGGAGTTTGATAAACTACCCACTATTGCCATACATCGTGTTTACCCCTAATAGTCACTTGTGGTGTTTCACGGGGCGATGGGGCGCGTCCTCTCACCTGCCTGGTTACTTATGCATACACCCTCGGCTTCACCTGTTGAACCCCCTCACCCAACGACTTAACCTTTTGCTCTCGCTACACAATTTTCGGGGGGACGAAAAAAATTCACTCTTTTGCATTCTCTCCACCACTTGACACGCAATAAAGTTGCGATGGAGGTGGAGGGGGGGGGAGCGACAGAATTGTTTTTCATCACACAAAGCCATCTCTCCAGTTATCTGCAATTTTTCACCCCACTCCCTAATGTCGCCTCAGTTTTTTGACAGATGTATCCCTCAGTGTCACCTTTCTAATTTGCCAGTATTTTTCGAAGTGTTCCGTTGCGGGTTACGACTTTCCATTTTGTATATTGTCGCACTCTCCCTTTTTCACGTCGCTCAACTTATTTTTTTTTGCACCCCGAACGGCAAAATAAACATTCGAGGCCATTAGTCTTGGAAGCGCGAACAAATATTTTCAATTCCAACCTGTCACTCGATCCGGGCCCTAATTTGTTCACCTGTGCGACCTTTGCGGGCTTCCAAACTTTGCGGTATTATCGGTATGGCACTGACTTTTGAAGTTTTTCACCTGCGAGGGACCAATTGAACACGTTTTTTTTTTTTTTTTTTTTTTTAAGCCACTAAAGGGGTTATGTGACGATTTGGCTCTCTAATTATATCAATACTGTCAAAATCTCCCATTTTAGTTTTTGTAGTTTTTTTTTTTTAATGGGGAAGTGTATCAAATCGCAATTTGAAAATCGGTCATAATATGGACTATATTATAGCCCCTTAAAAAAAATCAATTTTTCAGGATCCTGAAAAATTGATATAGTTAGGTACCACAAACAGCTTTATTTAGCGAATGAAAGTATTTTGATTAATAAACTCCTTTTCCGATACTTATAAAAGGTAGGTATATATCAGGATAAGAATTTTTTTTTTTTTAATGGAAGTTCGGGAAAAAGTGAAAAACTTCCAAACCCGATTTCCTGTACAAGCCCTTCAACAGTCGCTCATTTAACCACAAGGTAAAATCCTTCAACTTCCTCACCCCCTCCACACCTGAATCCCTGTAAAAGCCTCGGACAGGTCTGGGGCCCCCACAGTTCGAATCTAATCCCGAAAACGACATCTCACTCGAGCTCCTGGCCCAAACCTGTCAAAACCCGCACCGGTTGTAGCTCAATAAAAGCCTTACCCAGCATCCAAAGATGGTCGAACTGGTCTAGAATCCCTCTGAACCGTTTATACTCAAAACATCGCTGCGAAAACGACACCTTACTTGACCCCCTGGGAAATCCATCAAAGTTACTAGTGAAGTTGCTTCATCTGTTGATTCCAGGGTTGCCTCATCCAGACTCACATTTAAGAATCTTTCAATTTCATAAAGTAAATTTCAGGCTAAATTTTAGCGTCTCCACAACCCTGAAATTCCACGGTGACGACCTAGAGAGGCAGCAAGTTGTCATTTGAAAGGGGTTTTGAGGCGCACATAGCTCCTTTCAAAGGACATGTCCGATGTATCGGACATTTCAATCCGGGTTTTCTCTAGGAAGGGTCAATGTTACGAGACCCCAAGCAATCGATGTGTCATGTACAGTAATATTCAGGTTAGGGTTGGCCACTCTGCGCTGTTATCAAGAGTTATGCTTATCAGGAATCAATTACACCGTTTCAATTTCAAGCGTATTATTCATTTCATACACGACAAAGTGGCGACGAGTTAAGTTTTGATCATTTTCGACATGAACTGAGCCCACGAAGACCTCAGAAATGTCAGCCGACATCAAATTACTAGTGGAGAAGATTGACGCATTGGTTTCGCTGATACCCGCAGGTACTTCGGTTACGCAGGGCCTTTCTTTAACCGACATTTTTTCCTCGTAGTTGATGCCAAAACTAAGTGGCCCGAGGTTTTTGTCGTTCAGAATGCTCCTTCAACGTCCATCACAATTCGTCTTTTGAAAAAGTTGTTCAGCCGCTACGGTCTTCCAGAAATATTGGTTAGCGATAATGCTACGATATTCAAATCAGCCGAATTCGTACAATTTTGCAAACGCTTCGGGATTCAACAGCGTTTTTCCCCACCAGGACACCCGGCAACAAACGGCCAAGTAGAGAGATATTGTCAAACAACTACGTGCGTGTACTGTCACCCCCCAAGAAGAACGTCGGGAAGAGACACAAAATTTTCTGCCAAAAACGCCAATTCGTTTCCCACCAAAATTAAATCATACTCCTCAGCCGCAGAATGAATCCAGAGCAGCACCTCCAAATCCGCCTCAAAAGCCTAGAAAAAGTAACCGACAGAGTCTGAAACCATCAACAAGTCCTCAAGAACAAGCACCAAGGAAAAGTGTGACGTCATCAACTTCAAATCAAGAACATTCTCCAAGTCCATCTCAGTCAAGTCATCAAGCCCAGTCACCTTTGTCTTCAAAACAAACCAGGAACGTCCCAGACTCATCCGTAAAGGATGCTTACCAGCCAAGGAGGATACTACCCGCAAGAATTCGTTCAAAGCCAGATCGTCTCAATTTATAAATCAAAACTTCAAATTCTATTTTTCAAAATCAAAATCAATTACAAATTACAAAATTCCTTGTGCAAACTGCTCAAATTCTTGTTCGACTTGTTGTGTTACAACTATCCACTAATTTCTATTCTGTTTCCACATGACAAAAGATTATGTTTTAAAGTTTTATTTCCAAATCAGTATTTGGAAAAAGATAAGATTTATTTTCCCTTGCTGTAAATCGATGTTTCTAGGAATCTATTAAGTTAAATATTCCTCTGTTCTTACCAATCATGTCAGCATAACAAGTTAAAGATTATTTTCAATAAATATCAAAAATGATATTAATTATTAATTTACAGGTTTACAATTGCCCGTAGGGGTAGTGTCATGTACAGTAATATTCAGGTTAGGGTTGGCCACTCTGCGCTGTTATCAAGAGTTATGCTTATCAGGAATCAATTACACCGTTTCAATTTCAAGCGTATTATTCATTTCATACACGACACGATGTAACCTCTGAATGTATGAAGACTCACAAAATGAAAAAAAATAGTAAAAATGTCCAAAAACGTAATGTGGGTTCGCCCAATTTAGCGGGTGTTGGGCGGGTACCTACACGTTCAAATTGTGTTCCTACCATTAAAATTTAATGGTAGGAACACAAGTTTATTGTCCCTATCAATTTGAGTGGTGTGTGTTTGGGAGAAGGCCTCTAGCGTAACTAGGACTTCGCCCCCTGTGTCTTTGGAGGAATGTGAAGGGGGTACATGAATATCCTTATCTAGGGCATAACACAATTTGTTGTGATCTGCAAGCCTAGGAAGTGAGATTGAAGCAGTATTGGAAATCCCGCTATCTCCAGCCCGACAAGAAGTGTCTGGGTAGACTGGAGTGCGTTGAATTTCGGGAGGGAGTCCAGCCGATTTTAATACCGAAGTTGAAGTGTCAACATTGGCATTAATTCGTTCTGGATCCACACCTGATACAGCAGTTAGATTCTGAGCTTCGCCAAGCGAATTGTTGTTAAGGGGATATTGTACTGAAATCCGCCCAAAAAATTGAAATTTTCGATTTTTTTAAAATGGTTTTATTTTGTCCTCTGGGATGTGAGGAACATGGAAATAGGTCAAAAAAGTGGTTCCGGGTGTGACAAGTACGAGTTTTTACGCTTTTTAGGTAAGTCGGTCACACCCAAATACGAGCGCTCTAGGAGGGTTGCGCTGTCCGCGCTTTCTCTTGGTTTCTGAACTATTTGATTCCAATAAATCCGATGAAATTTTGAAATTTGAGGGATACCTAGTAGGAGACCTACCTATCTAGTACCTACATTATGTGCCTTCGACCCATAGAAAGTGGAAACAGAAGAAGAGTGAGTTCAGGCCCTGGTCAGCGGATCCTCAGAATTGTATAATGTTGGACCTGGTGAACGGACTCAGCCGAAGCATAATATGGATGAAGAAAATCTTATTTAATAAGACATACCACGTAAATGGGTCACAAACCAAAAGTTGTGGTTCGACGAGGGGCACTAGTCAGCGGACCCCCCGGTTCTTGTGGGTGGGGGGGATGAATCATCATATCATATCATATCATCATACAATAATATAAAATTGTGTTGGTCGACGGTACGTGGTAGGTGGTAGACGGCCGTGTGGTAGCCGTGTGGTAACGCGTTCCCGAGTGAGTTTTTTCACTTTCCGCTCGCTGGCCGTTTCGAAAAAATTACGAAAAAATACGAGCCGTATAGATCAGACCTGGAGGTAGACGTCGGTCAAATCAAAAATCCGAAATTCGCCCGGGAAATTCGTCGAAAATTCGTCGAAAAATCGTCTTTCTCCCGTTTGTCCTACGTTTTCCACTTTCAACTCGCGCCAAAGGCCGTTTAAGGGGTCGAAAAAATTACGAAAAAATACCAGCCGTATAGATCAGACCTGGAGGAAGACGTCGGTCAAATCGTAATTCGGAAATTCGCCCGGGAAATTCGCCGGAAATTCGTCGAAAAATCGTCTTTCTCGCGTTTGTCCCACGTTTTTTCGGGTTCAAAAATACCCAGTAAGGAGCCATTTTTTGGGTATGGTATCCGCGAGCCAAATGCGCGCCAAAATATGGCCAATCCGATTCCGAAGTCGGATTTAAAAAAAACCGAGGGGGAGGGGGCGATTTCACGGTGAGAAGACAATTGGATCGTTTTAATTCGCGCGGGGCCAGGGATCTTAGAAAACGGAGGGTCCAGGGTCACTCCAACTGCCTCTACCCCCCCCCCCCCCTCGCCATCATTCTTCACTCTGAGCGGGTGGGACATCAGCCTTTAAGGGGCGCTCGCTAGGTCTACGACATCTCTCCCCGACGGAAATGGATGTAAATTAAATGAATCGATTTAAATTTAATCGATTATTTAAAAAAAGTTGAATTGAATTAAAAATAATAATTTCCTAAACGGTAAGCCCTAAAAATACGCCGATTTTTTCTATCGTCTCTGCTACGAATAGGGGGGGGGGGGGGGGGGCTGTCCGAATAAGCGCTCGGCCGAGCGGAGCGAGGCCTTATGTCTGAGTAGGGGTTTGAACGTGTCCATCGATGCTACGCACCCCACAGGCGGCAATACACCCCACAGGCGGCAATACACCCCACTAGGGGAGCGAGCGAAGCGAGCCAGAGAGACTAGTATCATCATACAATCATCATACAATAATATAAAATTGTGTTGGCCGACGGCCGACGGCCGTGTGGTAGCCGTGTGGTTTGTTGGTACGGGATAACGCGTTCCCGAGTGAGTTTTTTCACTTTCCGCTCGCTGGCCGTTTAGGGGGTCGAAAAAATTACGAAAAAATACGAGCCGTATAGATCAGAACTGGAGGAAGACGTCGGTCAAATCGTAAATCCGAAATTCGCCCGGGAAATTCGTCGAAAATTCGTCGAAAAATCGTCTTTCTCCCGTTTGTCATACGTTTTCCACTTTCAACTCGCGCCAAAGGCCGTTTAAGGGGTCGAAAAAATTACGAAAAAATACCAGCCGTATAGATCAGACCTGGAGGAAGACGTCGGTAAAATCGTAATTCGGAAATTCGCCCGGGAAATTCGCCGGAAATTCGTCGAAAAATCGTCTTTCTCGCTTTTGTCCCACGTTTTTTCGGGTTCAAAAATACCCAGTAAGGAGCCATTTTTTGGGTATGGTATCCGCGAGCCAAATGCGCGCCAAAATATGGCCAATCCGATTCCGAAGTCGGATTTCAAAAAAACCGAGGGGGAGGGGGTGATTTCACGGTGAGAAGACAATTGGATCGTTTTAATTCGCGCGGGGCCAGGGAAAATTCGTCGAAAAATCGTCTTTCTCC